>JAIUSX010000117.1:0-10000000 GCA_026573805.1 Hesperophylax magnus | reverse complement strand
CACGGGTTGCAGTTGTCCAAAGTAAACGAAATTTTATTTATAAGTGTTTTGTCATTATTAAAACAAAATTAGAGGGTATGCTTTCAAAAATAACAACTTTAATTTTTTTGGGACACCCTAAATTATACAGGCATATTATATACCTACTTATGGTATTATATTTTGTTTCCAAAAAAATTATTTTAATTCTATATTTGAAATGTGTATATCTTTTATTTAAATTTCTAAGGGTTTATCTGGAAATGTTAGTGATGTAATCACGGAATGTAACTAAACTACTTACATTCCGTGATTTTTCAATGGTCCACGTTTTTTTTCATTTTTTAACAAAATATCCCATGATTTTTCACCGACCTGCGCTAGTTATGTTAAAAGTTAGACTCGGCGGTAAATAAATTCATTAATTATTCTTCCCTCGACATTGCAATATCACTTTCTTGTTTTTTCTGATAGATTATTAGGAAACTTGTCAATTCATTCACTAATGGACTGCAGTCCAGTTTTTAACCAAAATGCAAATAGTCAGAAGAGATTTAATAAAAAATGCAATATTTTATATCAAAAAGGTTTATCGGTTGACTCATTCACATCTCGTTTATATTTATAATGAAACAGTTTTTTATATATTTCGAGACTTTTTCGGAAATAACTTAGTGGTATACAAATTATAATACAATAATAATTATAATTAAAATGCATATTTCTTTTGGTATTTCTATTGTAATTAATCAAAAAACCTTTAAGATTACAAACACGTTTAACTAGTAATTTAAGGGTTATTCATTCCAAAAGTAATAAAATCATAAACAGTGATAAATCATTTTATTAATAGATTAAATAAAATTAAAACAAAATGTGGAAAAGAGGTGACAAGATAATACACAAATAAAATGTAAAAATTTTCTTCAGTTATCTGGTTTACTGCGGCTTCAACGTAAATTGGAATCCTTCGTGTGTTGTTTTTTTTCATTTGATAATTGGTTTTCTTCCGAATTTCGGTTAACTACCGATTCGATTCAATGAACTGTTCCAACTAGGATCTGTGCAAACTCAAATACTTGGTTAATGAAATAAATGTATCGGCAAATGATGTCAGGGGTGGGCTGGGTGCGGTGGTGTCACACACAAAGTATTTTCTTGGAGGTTCACCGTCATTCCTATCCTCGGCACTGACTCTTGGCATTGCACAGTAATTGGAAGCTGTACTCCAAGGAGCGACAGCTGTTGCTCTCAGGGGCTGGGTTAATTTAGGTTGGTTGGCAGTCGGCGCTATAACATCCCATGCAAAGTATTTTTTTGGAGGTTCACCGTCAATCATATCCTCGGCATTGATTGTTGGAACTGCACAGTAATGATACGAAGCTTTACTCGAAGAAGCGACTGCCGACTGCAAAGGCTGGGTTATTTGATGGCTGTCAACGGACGGCGCTGTGACATCACATTCGAAGTATTTTTTTGGAGGTTTATCGTTATTCTCGTTCTCGACACTTATCGTTGGAACTGCACAGTAATTGAGAGCTTTACTCCAAGATGCGACAGTTGTTGTTCTCAAGGGCTGGGTTAATTGACGATGGTTGGCACTCGGCGCTATAACATCCCATGCAAAGTATTTTTTCGGAGGTTCACCGTCATTCATGTCCTCGGCACTGATCGTTGGAAATGCACAGTAATTGGCAGCTGTACTCCAAGAAGCCTCAGTTGTTGCTTTCAAGGGCTGGGTTAATTGAGGATGGATGGCAGTTGGCGCTACAACATGCCATCCAGCAAGATATTCCAGAGATTCATCGAGGTTCATTTCCTCGTCACTGATCGTTTGAATTGGACGAAAATGATAGGAAGCTTTACTCGAAGAAGAGAATGCAGCCGTCGAGGGCTGGGTTTTTTGTTGACTGTTGGGAGTCGGCGCTGTGACATCACATGCAAAATATTTTCTAGGAGATTCACCGTCATTCACGTCCTTGGCACTGATCGTTGGAACAGCACAGTAATCATAGGAAGGTTTATTTGAAGAACTGATTGACACCATCCAGGGCTGAATGATTTGAAGAGTTTTTACAGTTGACGCTGTGACTGTACTTGATGAAGCGTCAGCCATCGTCAAGGGCTGTGTTATTTGAGGACGGCTTACAGTCAGCGCTTTGACATCACGTGCCAATTTTTTTCTTGAAGGTTCAGCGTCATTCACATCTTCAACACTGATCGTTTGAACTGCACAGTTATCGTAGGAAGATATACTCGTAGAACCGACTGCCGCCGTCAAGGGCTGTTTCATTTGAGGACTGCTTACAGTCGGCGATGTAACATCACGTACTAAGCTTTTTCTGGGAAAACCACCGCTGTTTGCACCCTCGACATTAAGCCCAGGAATTGCCATTGCTTATTTTTAAACACTTCTTTGTCAAACACAGCTTCAGTGTTCACAGAAAGTGGTTGTCGTGGAATAAAAAATATGATTGATAATGTTATATGAAAACTTTTTTAACTCAGCGTTGTTAACTCTGCTAACTCAGAAAGGTAACTGATAAGTTCAACAAGAAATCAAGGCTATTTATCGTTTCACCCTAACAGTAATGGGGTAGATAATACGATACTACCACTATATTATGTATTTAACATACCAGAATATAATCTATATTAATAAAGATTTACTAAGAATACGTAATTACAATTATGCTGAGTCATACCGATATTTTAATTTGCATTTGTGGATAAATAATTATGGGTTTAACCAATATTCCACTCCTGCGGCTTTACACTTAGGCTGCGTAATCTAATCACTGTAAAAATCACTTTAAAACAATTAATACTATAATTACGATACGATTCTTTTGTATTTTGGGGAAATATGATAATTGTATTCAAAACTATTTTGGTTTAGGTACAAAGTGATTAACGACTGATTATGTGATTTAAAATCCAAAGTTCCTTCGGAATAGTATTCGCTTTATAATATATATCTATTTTCAAGAATACGAAATTCCGTTTAAGAATTACAAGAAAAACTTGGTTTACAAAATACAGTAAATTGGTTTAAGGCGACTAAAATAAGTATATTCGTATAAAAATCATAATTATTTTCTTACATATATGGCACATATCTTACGAAAAGTGCCAAGACTTGTGGCTTCCTTTACGGCATTTGATAGATTATTACACAGTTTTGTTTTTTATAAATCACGCTGTTCTGTGGGCACGAAATTTGGTGTAAATAACGTCATATAATGTGTGGATCTCAATACTCTCTAAAACAAACACATACATTGTTTATTGACTGAGCGTAGCGAAGTCTGTTTCATCTCAAACTTTTGCATTTCGGACCTTTATAAATTTGTTTTGTTCCGTCCGTTTCCTTTTTAAGGTGTTGCAGGTTAATTGTTCAGTAAAGAATACTAACTAACTAATTATCAAGCCGTTTCAGAGAGGACGGACCGCCAAACAAACTCGGTCTTTTTATTTTTTTTATTTAAGGAGAAAACACAGATACAGAAAGTAATTAAAAGATAACTTTATAAAATAATAACTTGAGAATTCGCCTGCATCCTAACTATTTCTCACAGCTTGACTTGGTAGATAACAATTATAAATATTGTTTATATATAAATTGAGAAAAAGTATAAAAGAAAATTATTTTGTATATAGACAATGCACAATGTCAAATAAAAGAGTGCAAATATTTTTGTATACATATTTAGAGACAAATCATTAAAAAAAAGTATTTAAAAAGTGTAGTGAATGATGTATGTACACATTTTATTTTTATTATAGGAAAACAGACTTCAATTTCCTACCAAAAGTACCATATTTAACAAAAAATAATCTTTGAACACACTCCTTGATTCATTCACATTCACACATCGTATCATACATACTCTTCTATTATTCTAACTCTTGACATGGCCCGACTCAAATATCTGATTCACTTGGTCGTGCCATTTCTTCCTCGGGCGTCTCCGACATCTGCTACCATTCACATTTGTATAATATATTCTCCTTACACTCTTTTCTTTGCTCATTCGCTCTTAACGCACAAACAGTATAAGCGTCCCTTTCTTGATCTTACTCATTACGCTTACATCAGCCTTGCTCTGTATGCGGATCTCCAGATGTCTCACACGATCATATATGGTTTTACTAAACATACGTCTCAGGGATCTCATTTCTCAAGAATATATTATATACCTATCTGCCGAAGACAGTTTAAACAAATAATTTAAATAGAGATAGTGACGTTTCTTTGAATAAATCATACAACAATTCCTTATATATTTATTTAATTTGCATAAAATGGTTTGGTAAGTATGTACTTAAGTACTTACGTACTTATAAATCTTAAGATGTTTTCGTTTTGATTTATTAGATAAAAGAAAATAAGAGACGTGCGTTTTTGGACTCGCGGTCTGCCTACTGCTTACAGAAATACAAGTACAAGACATCTTTTTTTATTATATTAAGTAAAACAACAATATTTGTTAGGTAAGCACTAACGTACTTTAGTACCTACTTGGCAAAAAGTACCTTTATGGTATAGTAAATAGGTAGGTATCTGTCTTTATAGCGAATAACTAATAACAGAATATATTTATGAAATTACTTGTAGCGTGTGCCCGACTAAATTTTTGTTTTAACTAAGTCGTCCAAGCATAGACTAATGTACTTGCTGATGTTCCCGGTGTTGCCCGGGCTTTACGCAGACTTTTCGAAATGGGAAGTAAACAGTAATTTCCCTCTTATTTCGAACGTCATGGGAGCAAAATGTCGCCAAGAAGTATACAAATTCTTCTTTATGGAGTTGTTCTCTTGGTTTGAAGGTCAAGTGTGCAAAATGTCATCAATCTCGGAATAAAATTGAATTTTTTATTTTTTCAAACCTACACCGAGACACTCTTCTTTGTACATGTTATAGAAGTAGAAGATATTTACTTTAGCTCCCTCGCTAGGAAAAATTAAAAAAAAGGGCTCGTCCCCGATTTGAACCCGGGACCTCTCGCACCCAAAGCGAAAATCATACCCCTAGACCAAGGAGCCGATTGATTGCTATGCATTGTTTAAACAAAACAATATTATATCTAAGAAAACGTGACAATATTTTATTGGTTTTGCTGACATCACATAAAACAAATAATCCGCCAATTAGGCATTCTTTAACGGTTATTTATGTTCTTGTTCTGTATTGAAGTGCGATTGTGACATGGCTCGTTGGTCTAGGGGTATGATTTTCGCATTGGGTGCGAGAGGTTTCGGGTTCAAATCCCGGAAGAGCCCTGTTTTTGTTGACATCTGCGTAATGTTTTTCTATTGTTTTGCGTTCACCCGATTATTTCACGGGCTGCACAACGCACCTGAGCCGCAGACATTTTTATTTATTTTGGCTCAGATGATTTACGATTTTTTTATCAATTTGGTTCATATCCATAATTTAGTTTTGAATGAAAAGTGCCGATCTGTCATTCCTGTTAAGCAGTACCGTAATAATTCCTATAATATGTGGTAAAATCTATTTAACAACGAGCCATGTGAACAATCTACCATCGAACCTCCCATAAAAGCCCAAAAAATGGTAATACGTGTCATTACCAAGCAACCGACAAGATACCCCTCCACTCGACTCCTCATAGAGTAAGAGGTCTTAAACATACGACAACTCCACCGGAAATTTTCGACATTACATTTCATTATTATTTTTTGGTAAACTAATGTTTAAGACAAGATTTTATATGCTTAGCACAAAGTGTAACAATTATTTTTATAAGCAATAATTATTAGCCTGAAACACTCATCCACATTGAAAAATCTCCTGATAAAAGATACATGACGCCAACGGGACGGTCCCGTGCACTTTATCAGTTTTTAGCCTCTCTCATTGGAATATCAATCAGAGATTAAAAGAGGAAGAAAAAAATTCTTCATCTAAAAAAATACTGTAAAATATATCTTCTCTAATATCTCTAAACAGTATAAATCAAAGTCGCTATCCGCGTCTGTCTGTTTGTGCGCTTAGTTCTTCTAAAATACGCACTGATTTTGACAGGGTTTTCACATCATTTCGATAATTTCTTACGAAAGGTTTATATGTGTAAAATATGCATTTTAAATTAATAAAATCCATAATAAAAACCAAGTCCTCAACAAATAAAACACTGAACATTCCGATGACACACACCACATACGGACAAAGATACTTTCAATACTACGCAACGAAACATTTTAACAGTATGCCCAGTACTCTGAAAATATTACTGATTTTAAATACATCTACAAAATTTCTCAAAAAACATAAGCACGCCTGGATAAAAAATCAAGTTTTTCCCTTTATTCAAAAGATTATAATTTCAAACCAAACATAACCAAAATATAATAAGTAAAATTAAATATTATACACGTTTTTCAAGAATTATCCAAAAATAAATGAACTCACATAGAAATTTGTATTTTCATGTTTGAACATGTCGGTGAAAAAAAAATTAACTTTCTACTACAACACATAAATATCTTTCACACTTTATCACAAACACGTTAACACCTCAGCACAGGTTCTCCTAGTGAGGTATTCACGTAACATACAATATCACCCACACACAGTTTTAAGTAAATCAACCTATTTTCTTTATTTTTTGTACCTTTTTCTCTCTAGTACAATGTAAACCACTGTAATCATTTGTAAAATGTGTATTCAAGAATAGACATAAATAAATAAATATTTTTCCAGAAAGTAGAGAAAAGTCATTTTTAATTAATCAAGTCGTAAAATTGTCATTGCTAACGCTGGTTTAACCTTATAAGACAATCAAACAATGTACTGCGGAATTGTATACATTTTTAAAAGTTCTACAAAAAAGTACGAGATGGTATATGTCTCCTAAGGTTCAGATTCAGCAACGCCAGGTACACGTCAGCTAGTATTATATTATATTTTAGTTCTTAGAATATCATCAAATTGGCAGCAGGATTGGCCACCTAGCAACTAAATACAATTCGACGATTTATTGAAACGTCTTTGGCTACAGAACATATAGTTAACAAAACACACGTAGGTAACAAAAATAGTTTTAAATACCTGAATCACAATTTATAGACGAAACTGTCAACTTTTTCATACTAAAAAAAATAACATTTTCAGTAATTAACTTTATTTAATAACTACATAAAACACTACAATCACAGAAAAAATCTCTTGATTCTTACAAAATACTACTTCGTACATATTTTGGTGTTAAAAATCTCATATTCTTTGGGCACACGGTCACCTAGTAAAAACCCATGGTTTGAACGTCTACCGCTCTGGCGCAACTAGTATGTTTTGTATGAACTTTTTGTATGAAGAAAGTCCCATAGTCGCTGATATTCATTTCGCATAAAATGGACTCATTTCAGACTCGCTCTTCTGCAGTATAATTCTGACAATTTGATTTCTTAATACGGAATTTGAATGGCGCACTTTTTAAAGTGTGCTACAATTATAATGTATGTTTATCTTATTTTCTTGTTTATAAGAGTTCTGTGCACAAACGCACTTAGAAAACCATCACTGCATGTTATGTTCCAATAAACCCTTTCAAGCTTTCCATCGGCCTTTTCATAGCATAGATCTGTATCAACATGACGAATATGATGAGGCACGTGGCGGTCTCCCTTCCGTTAAAGAAGACGAAGTATTGTGGTTTGTTGAGACCAAGGATGAGTGTTACGAGCCCCATAGTGACCGCCAGAGACCCGCAGATCGTGTGGACCGCCTTGATTGTCGAAGGCTTCACTCTATCCCTCAGCTGGAGACTGAAGAACGATAGGAATCCATTCAGGCAGCTTACCAGCGATAAGACCAATGCGGTTAGACCTGAAATCATAAAAATAATTAAATGACCTTCGTGATAAAAATGGGCGGGTAATTTTTTTTGTAGGTCGGAAGGCGAACGAATAAATGTTTTTTGTTTTCCGGAAAGTCAGTATCCCAACAATGTTTAGACGGAAATCTTTCAGTATTTTGTTTAAATTAAATCCTTTGGTTTTGTTTAAAATTGAAGTTTTTAAAACATATCAGCTTAACAAGCCAGTAGCCGAGTGGACATATGGGTTGGTTTTCCACCCCGAAGCAAAGTTCACTGCACAAGCAACATTTTCAATTTAAATAAAAAATTGAAATATTTTTGTGTCCTGTGTCCTCAATTTGTATCGTTTTGGCACCTAGCCGGGGTCTCTTCCGAGTTTGGGGGCCTGTGGAAAACATATTGGCCTTAAGGAACTTATTTCCTATGTCAAACATTGATTGCCCCACAAACGTCATAGTCTAGAATTAATAGTCCACTTGTGTGACGATATGACAGCTGACATGTTCTCTAAAATGTCAAGAAGCAAAGAAGATATCGGTAAATAAAATTATTGTTATGTAAGAAGATTTCGACTTACCGCATATCCCATGAGCTGTGTCAAACTTTGCCCCATATGTTTGAATGCCCAGAATAGCCCCCGTAAGAGATGATATGACCCCCAGCGAGGCCAGTACCATGTGGACTACCCTCTTGGTCTGTCTGGAGAGCACAGTGCCCATAGGACCATCATTGCTAAATGACAGGATGGCCTCTACCATAAGCAGTTGGTACTGGAACATTAAACCACGTTGACAATATGAGAAATGTATTACGAATTAAGATTCAATCGACCATCTTAACTACGAGTAACATGGACAGTATATTTTTCTACCAAATTTGATTTTAAAAATCGTTCATATTGCTTATACTTTTGATGTATAAGTTCCATTATTAATTATAGTGAACATCTTAGCCTTTCCCGGCTACGTTAGGATATAAGATATCTATCTGTATTTACCCAGTTAAATGTGTGGTAAAACCATGTATAATCATAAATGCAAGGCAGATGTAAGCGTAATGTGTAAGATTAATTGAGAAAGGACGCATAGATGGTTTGGACATGTAGATGAAATGAACGAAGTATAAGTATAAAGGAGTATAAAGAAAACAACAAAATCAAGTTAACCAAATACTTGAGTCGGGGCATGAAAACAATCAGAATAACAGAAGTAAATACATGAAACGATGTGGAAATGTGAACGAAACAAGGAGTGGGTGCCACGACCGAGTCGAAACGGGGTAGTGGTTAGTTAGATACATAATAATTAGAATTAAAAAAATCAATAGATACATGAATCGATGATGAAGTAACAGAACTGTATTTTATATTTTTGTTTACGAAGTATTTTAATTTTTGATCGAATCTTACGATTTGATCACTACTTTGGATGGCCATTTAAAATAGGCATAACATATTCAATAACTTACCCCACAAACTGAGAACGCAATATGAAGCTGGAAACTGCCCATTACGTACCCCGCTTTACTGCCGAGGGTCGCTGCTGCGAAATTCACAACCGAGAACACCACCAGACCGACCATCAGATGTTCCATCACGTTGCCCAGCAACCTGACAGCCAACCACCTCGGACTTCCATGCGATGTCCCATCTTCCATTTTGCGACTTCATTCACACTCGGTAATAGACACGCAGAACGCTGATATACATATATGTAACTCTGAGAATTTTTTATGTTTTTTGTAATTATTTTTTTATTTTTAATAATATGTTTACATGGTACATAATTCATTTTACATCTTGGGTCTTTTTACTACTCTTCCATTGAAAGCATTTGCTTGTGTATGGAAGGGGAAACAACAACAGGCATATTTTGAAAGTATACTACGTAAGAGCGGAATGAATGTTACGCATCAATCTTGTATACTTTCTATGAACTTTGGCCTAAAATAATATTCACTAGTACCAAGCATATGACCAAGGAACCTAGTTTGTATTTAATATAAAGGCCTCAGCACGGGCAAGCCACCCAGTGAGGCCAACATTACTGGAAAATTTTGAAATGTAAAAAAGATTGTATCAAATAAAAAAATACGAAAAAGGTTATTAGTTTGGTTGTATTTTATTAAATTATGTAAGAATATAAATTTAAACTAAGAACTGAAAAACCTAATTTGATTAAATATAAAGTAGACTCTACGTTTTTTTTTTAAATTTTTCTTGGATTTTGAAAGTATAAGTGTAAGAATGCAAAGTTTGTACTTTGAAATTTTTTTATTGCTTAATACTTCTGAAATCATACGGCGTTAGTTCAATGTGTGTGCATTTTAGTATTCTTCACGTAGAAAACTTATTGAAATAAAATATTGCTATTTTATTAAGAATCTCTTCAAATTATACGTAATCCGGCTAAAAACGGTGATTGCAGCCTTTAAATAATGAATTGATAGGTCTCCTAGTAAACTTTTAGTAATACACGAATGTGTTCATACACATTTTAATATTTTCGGATCTCGGCATTGTATATTATCAGGATAAATTCAAGTGCATCAACAAGTTTTCAGATATATTGAGAATTTACAAAGAGTTTAATTGGAAACGGCCTGCAATCCCGTTTTAAACCGGATTTTAATATTTCAGCAATACCCATTTTCTCCGTTTATACTTCCAAAATAACGAGGGCGTGAAGTATACGTGAGTAGTATACACAAATCGCGTAAACTATACGTATTTACTTATAAGATTGCTAAAACATCGTATATCTTCAATGTAAAATATATCACTATATTACTCACTATACTGTTCGTTTAACAAATTATTTACTAATGCATCGCTTTGATATATTTACACTATGCTTTAATGTGTACATTTGCGTATAAAAATAAACATATAATAATAATCTTTATTTGGAATGTAGAAGGCTAGTAAAACCCCACACATTCCATAATATTACACGTTATATTACGAATTTGTGAAAACATTAGATCAACAACTTTTTGGTACGCACATCACTGAAAACTATCAATGGAAATAATTAATCAGACGAAATTTTGCTATAAAGGTAATGTTTGATTTGATGTACACATCTGAACGCAATAGCAAACCAATTGAAACTGATAACAATTCTTTTTATCGCTTTGTACCTTTCCATTCAGAGTTGTATATCAAATTTTATCAGTACTTGATTATATGCCTATGTATTGATAATAATTTCACCTGATGATAAAATAACAGGTCCAGATCCGCAGATAAAACTATGTGATGAGTGAAGGGAAAATATAATATATGTGTATTATGGACTTTGTTCTGTTTGAATTCGTGTGTAATATGTGTCACATAAATATTTTGTGACAAGTGAAGTTCCTGCCTAATTGGGGTTATTTTATCTATGGTGTTTTTTTTTTAATTTTGGCAATATTTTTTAAGGAAGGAGAGGCAGTTTTGTTGATGGGCACTTCCTCCCCGGTCAGCTAGGCCAGCTGGATGGTGATCTTGTCACTCGCCATTTAAGGTGTTTTAATCTGAGTTAATCATGTGATTAGAAGTTATTCTTTTCTTTTAAAAAAGGGCGCGGGGTTTTTTCCTATCACGAATAGTTCGTGTTGGTTATTCTTTTTAGTGGTGGTCATGGAATCCCGCTTTTTATCCAGTGTTGGCCGGTGGTCATATTTGTAGTACTCGTGTTTCAGATTTGAAACCGCAAATAGTTTGGTCCTAGCTGTGGCTAGAAGTTGATGGCTGAGTATCCCCGCGTTGCGAAGGAACGGATTGCTGTTCCCGAAGTCCGTAAGACGAGTCTGGTTGGTTGCCACGTGCTGCGGACTTGAAGATCCTACAGGCGCACGTTGAAGGAGTTGCGCCCTCCTGTTTCCACTAAGTGAAGGATGTCCTGGCTCTGTAAGACGAGTCTGGTTGGTTGCCACGTGCTGCGGACTTGAAGATCCTACAGGCGCGCGTTGAAGGACTTGCGCCCTCCCGTCTCCACTAAGTGAAGGATGTCCTGGCTCCCGCCACGGGTCCATTCCCCTCTACTGGAGTCAAGTTTTCGTTCGCCACCCGTTGTTATTCCTTCGTTTCTCGACCACGTAAAGTTAGCTTAGTTTGGTTCAGGAGTCCATCTGGTATGTGCCTACTTTTATTCCTATTGTTACATGGTTATTATTTGTACTCCTTTGTTGTACTTTTGATGGTTTTCAATATAATTTCGATTAAGTATTTACTCTTATTATTTCTGATTTCCCACCTTACTTGACAGAAAATTAACCCCACGATCATGAGATTGAGATCTTTGCTCTACCGTTTTTGTACACTCTATTGGATCCTGGAGATCTCACTATTACTTGTAAGCATTGGAATGTTCCTCCATTACATTTGGCATCCAATGTATCATACCTTACATATGATATCATAATATTACGGGTCACTCAGTCGAGTAATTGCCCAACTCCTCACATCGACCCTAGCTGTCCAATTATGTGTGTTTGTATATGTTTTTAAGATGAAAATTAAGTCTCCGGAATTTCGCCAATAAACAATTAGATAATGTTAATTAAGTGTTAATCTCAAGTGACCTACCAGGTAAGTATTGTACTGTATATTTTCTCCATAAATAGTTAAGTAATAACATAGATCACTGTAGAAATGTATTATAAGTTTGTACAGCGCCCTTAAGGTGTTTTTGCACAAAAACGGCGCTATACAAGTCATCCAAGTATTATTATTATTATTATTCAGAGACCAAAATTACATTTACCATTTTTTACTCCAAATTATGTCAGGAATCAATTAATAAGGCAAGTAACTGTTTTAACCGTTTATTGGATGACCAACACCTCTGCCACAGGTCACCCCAAGTGGTTCGCTACGTTTGGT
Source organism: Hesperophylax magnus (assembly GCA_026573805.1). Classification (NCBI taxonomy): domain Eukaryota; kingdom Metazoa; phylum Arthropoda; class Insecta; order Trichoptera; family Limnephilidae; genus Hesperophylax; species Hesperophylax magnus. The sequence goes on along the minus strand of JAIUSX010000117.1, from coordinate 9,987,307 downwards.
GACTAAGCAGGGGTGCCCGGGTTCATGGGTTAAGGTTTACCCAGGTCTTGGTGGCGGGTGCGTCGGCCCACCTTCTGCGTGGCGGGCCGGTTGGGAGATGCTGGTTGAGGGAGACCCTTTACAACCGGTTTCCGCTGTCCGGGCCGCTCGATAGTACAGGGGCCCAACCCTCAGGCTTACGACTAAGGGTGGGCTACCCCATCAGCGAGTGAAAAATCCCCGCCACTGCTGTTGTGCCGGTTCGTGACCGAAGGGGACCCAGTAGCAGCGTTTGGGGCGCATTGGATGCCCTCTCCAGCCGGACTCTCCCAGCCTATCGCCTAGCACCGCAGTGAGTGGGCTGGAACCAAACGCTCATCACTCCTGGACAGCCTGAACCCCAGATTCCTACCCACCCCTCATACCTTTCCTTTCCAGACATTCCTTTCACCACATACCCTTAAAAAAAAAAAAATTAAAATCATGAATATACATAAAAACAAACTTAACATCATTACAGCGGCGAGTAGCAGGCGTCCCCGGTGCGGACCAAAACTGTTGGTAAATTTTGCCAACATTCGCGGTCTGCACACTAATTTAAATTCTGTTCATCACCATCTTTTGTCCCAACGTACCAACCTTCTTTTCCTATCCGAAACACAGATAGCCGAGCCGCCAGACTCCTCCTATCTGGACTGCCCGGGCTTTACCCTTGCAAGCAAGTTCCGACTCAAAGGAGGAGTCTGCCTCTATAGTCGAGCTGACGTCAACTGTGTACGACTATTGAGTCTGGAAAACTCCAGATTCGACGTAATATGGGTGCGCGTCAATCTTGCCAGTACGGCAAAATTCTACGCATGTCTATACCGCTCACTGAACCATAGCGAATCAGACACTTCCGAGCTCTTCAAACATTTGAGAGATACTATTGATGATCGCTTGCTCCGCTACCCTTCGGCCGAGTTTATTGTTCTGGGGGACTTTAATGTTAAGAACGAACCATGGTTGAAGTTCTCAGGCCCAACGGACTCGGCTGGCCGACAGGCGGAATCCTTTGCCATTTGCTACGGATTAGAGCAACTGGTTCAGGAGCCTACAAGGGTTCCTGATGTCCAGACTCACCGTTCCAATCTGTTAGACCTATTTTTAACTACTGTGCCACACGGTTATAAGATTGACGTCACAGCGCCTCTGGGATCATCTGACCACTGCCTAGTGAGGACATCAATCCCCGTTAGCCTCAGACCAACCAATGAGAGGCTGAGGAGAAAAGTGTGGCACTATAGGTCAGCAGATTGGTTCGGTATGCGGGCCCATTTCAACGCTTTTCCGTGGTCAGCTGTTTGTTTTCGGACTTCGGACCCTTCAAGATGTGCCCAGGAGATTGGTGAAGTCATCAAATCGGCGATGGATGGCTTCATACAATCGACTACTAAAGAAACTGGTGTGGGCTCAAAGCCGTGGTTCAGTCGACAATGCTCCGAAGCAGTTCGACGTAAAAACGCGGCTTACCGAGCCTACAACACATCTCGAACGCCCGAAAGCAGATCAGCATACAACAAATCGGCAAAGGAATGCAAGAGAATCATTAATAGGTCAAAATTCGAACACGACCTGCAGATCAGCAAAAAGTTGGCTGCCTGCCCGCATGGCAGCAGAGCATTCTGGTCGCTTGCGGGCTCAATAGGTCGGAATTTTTGCAAACCCAGTTTGCCACCTCTTACCAGACCTGACGGCTCACTAGCAAACACCGCCACCGAAAAGGCTAACTCATTAGGGAAAACTCGACCCTCGATGACGGAGGTGCTGTTCCGCCGCCGCCGTTCCTCACTGCAGCTTCTATATGAAAAAGCTGAGGATCCGGCATCGGGATTTACTCCGCGTTATACGGGGGCTCGATGTTAACAAAGCTAGTGGACCTGATGGAATACCTGCCCTGGTATTGCAGAGGTGTGCTGCGGAAATAGTTCCAGTTTTGACAAAGCTCTTCAAAATGTCTCTGAAGTGTGGCACTGTGCCCTCTGGTTGGAAAAAAGCGGTTATTCACCCTATTCCCAAGAAAGGTGACCGCTCCAACCCGGCCAACTACCGCCCCATAGCGATCACATCAGTTCTGTCCAAAGTGATGGAACGTGTGATCAACGACAAACTGCTCACATACCTCGAGAAGAACAAAATTATCAACGACCGTCAATACGGATTCCGGCGGAACCGCTCGTGCGGTGATCTTCTCGCGTATGTGACGCATGTTTGGGGGCGGTGCCTGGAACGTCACGGTGAGACCCAAACGGTCTCACTAGACATATCCAAGGCCTTTGACCGGGTCTGGCACCGAGGACTTGTCAACAAAATGCCTTTTTACGGACTTCCCGCATCCCTGTGTACGTGGATTGCTGACTTTTTAAGGGATAGGTCGATTCAGGCGGTTGCTAATGGTTTCACCTCTTCCTTGCACTCCATAAATGCTGGCGTCCCACAGGGATCGGTTCTGTCTCCGACGTTGTTTTTGTTGCACATCAATGACCTTTTGACATGTGCACCGATTCATTGCTACGCCGATGACAGTACAGTTCATGATAGCTTTTTGTTTGACAAGCCCCCAAAGGGCACACAAACTCCAACAGCTCGGAGGGCTTTGAAGCAGAGAATGGACGGTTATCTCGAGAGTATTTCCTCCTGGGGTAAAAATAATCTCGTCGAATTTAATGTTTCAAAGACCCAATCCTGTCTGTTACGTCTAAAAGGGATCTAAATGATAATCTAGTCTCCTTCAACGGAAGCAATCTTCCTTACAGGCCTTCCATTGATATGCTTGGTGTAACTATAAGTGACCAGCTCAGGTACGGGGGCTCCATCGAAGCCAGAGTAAAGCTGGCCTCTCAGAAGCTGGGCGTACTGTACAGGGCCCGCAGATACTTTAATAGCACACAACTGCTGACCCTGTACAAATCACAAGTGCGTCCTACTGTCGAATTTGGCAGCCATCTCTGGTCCGGAGCCCCTAAATACCTGAAAAAACCCTTGACTCTGTGCAAAAACGGGCGGTCCGTTTGATAGATTCCCCAATCTTAACAAACGGACTGCAATCTTTAGAGCACAGGCGTCAGGTAGGTATGCTGTCCTTGTTCTATCGGTATTACAATGGAAGATGCTCTGAGGAACTAGCGTCATTGATCCCTTTGGCACCGGTGCGTAGTCGGGATACACGCCAAACGCGCGCCCAACATTTGTACACGGTTGACATTTGTCACATGAGAACGGGTCGTTTCTACGATTCGTTCTTATGTTCAACAGCTCGGCTGTGGAACGAACTGCCGGCCTCTGTGTTTCCTCCCTCCTACAACATGGGACTCTTCAAGACCCATGTTCACTCCTTCCTCTCCACAAAAAGACCCTCCACACAGCATCCCCAAAGATGACATAGGCCCTGAGGGAAATTATTTTCTTCAAGGCCTTCTGTGTGGAGTTAATATTAAAAAAAAAGTAAGGCAAAGTAAGGCAAGTACGTCACTTAACACCCTAGAGGCTATAATGGAATATGATGTTTGTGGCTAGTAATGTCCTTCCGAGGCCTGAAGGGTTAAATGCAGATTCTAATTGCATTTCAGCTTTCAATCAGTCCTCTCCTGCTGACCACAATTTGTTCAAAGGCTGAAACGGACTTAAACGATAACCTTTCATATGTCAAAAAAAACATATTGACGCCGAAAGGCCATTTGATGACTTTGTCACTCGTGAATTTCTGCGAAATAACTGGGCCTTAGAGTATCTACCTAAAGTAATTTACAGAATAATATACTATTAACAAACGCATTAAACTGCGTAGAATTGTATTCCGTTTATAAATACGTCAATTTCAAAAATCCTGAAACTTTTCACGGTCCGTGACATTGTAAATACCTGATTATTTAACTGTAAAGAATAATTATTGATGATCATGAAGGAATGAAGGTGATTTTTTTTTGATAGTTTTTCTGCACAGCGCGTTTGAGGTGATTCTCACAAAAACGGGGTTCTACAAATTATTCAATTATTATCATTAACATTATAACAACGTCAAAATCATATTAATTTACAAAAATAAAAAATTTGACGATTCGTTCTTGCTGGAGCAATCCCGATGACTTACAAAACTCATTGGTGGACAGGACGAACTTACAAAATTATATCAAAATCAAAAGTTTCGCATATAGTACGAAATAAAAAATTTAGTTAAAGTAGAACAAAGAACAAAAGAAAAAAAGGAACAAACAAGGATAAACTCACAAGTACAAAAGGTGGGAAATTACAGAAAAATGCTTACGAAAAGTGCCTATACAGTCTCACTAACTTCGTTTTTTTAATTTAATAGTTACCTGCTAGGGTACGTGCGCAAAGTAATACTTCCAATAATAATTTTATTTATATATCTTAAACTGTTTTCCTAATCTTTATGTTTTGTAGTTTTAACGCACATTGTTGTTGTATTGTTTTCATCGGCTTTTATATTGCTTTAGTTTTTAAATGACATACCACGGAGGAAGGAAGAGAGTCCTTCCTCCATGTGACATACTCAACGCTTGATTGTGCTTTCAAGGGCGGTCCGTTTGGTAGATTCCCCTGTCTTAGCAAAATGGATTTTTTAAATAATGTTCAGAAATCTTTACAAATGACTTGAAACCTTCAAGGCTTATGTTGAAAATATCAAGATACCTAAAGATTTCAATTTGACAGCAACATTAATTATATCTTTTAAGAATTTATTGAAAAATTTCTTTTACAAACTAGAATTACAAATTAATATTTTTTTTTACATTTAATCCAAACAGGAGGCTCTGAAGAAAATAATTTGTCTATTTTATCTTTGGGGATGCTGCGTGGAGGGTATTTTAAGGAAAGGAAGTTCTGGGGAGGAAAATGGTGTAATAGGTGGGTAGGAACAACAGACCAGTGGGTTCTGAGACGAAGGCGATGGGTCGAGAGACCAGTTGGAGAGGTGAAAGGGTTTCCCCAAAACAGCCTCTCCCGATCTGGAAAGCCACGCAGCTGGGCAGGGGCATCCTGAACACACCTCCCCGATGAACCCGGGCACCCCTGTTAAACCACCAAACGTACCGCACCAATTGGGGTGACCTATTCAGTTGTGTTATCAATAAATGGTTCCCGGGACGGGGGTACCCAAACCCGAATTGAAAGCTTAACTCAAAATTAGAAAATTTAAATCTTATTTCAAAATCTAAAAAAACGTCACAGAACGCAACAGCTACGGCTATCAAACATTAGCAAACCTCCTTATCGGACGATTAAATCGCAATCGTTTGGATTATTTTGTGACGAAGCCAATAATTATTAGTTTAACGAGTTTTAGGAGATTTTCAAATATTATCAGGTTATTCGTAACCCGGGAGTGTTTGCATTTCTTTTTAAAATAAAAAAAAAAATAGAACTAGATGTACCCCACAACGCGTTGCTGTGGCTCAGTCGCTCTGTGCAGATGGAGAAACAATAGTTACTTTTACGTCCAACATATGGTGCTGAACAAAAAAAACGTTTTTGGCTGTCAAGGGTGACATCTACATAATATAGATAAAACAGGATTTTGAACAAACGAACGTTAACATTTTAATTTATAGAGATTAATTTAATTATTTGATTGGTATGTAATGTAGGTATTTACTTATACATAAATGTTGGTATGTAGATGATACAATTTGTGAAAAATTTCATTTTCTGTTAGACATAAAGCAGGCATATGATTTTTGAAAATCATTTACCTGCACGGTGAAAAACGAGTATTGCTGATTTATTAAATGATGGCTTCAAATTATGCGTAATCCACTTAAAAACGGAATCGCCTTTAGTACATTCTTAATATATCGAAGCACGTGTTCATGCACCTGCACCATGCTTTGATAACATATAATATATAATGACGAAATGCCAAAATATTATGATTTTTATAAACACGTGTTCCGCATCATACATTCTAAGAAATTCTTCATAAATTAGCATTATTCTATATTGGTTTTTTTCGCGTACAAAATAGAGAATACGAATCCAAACAAATAATTTGGGGTAGATGTGTCTCTTTGTGAAAACGCTACTCAATGTTTCATTAAGAATAAGAACCCAAACAAATCCCTTAGGGAAGATGTGTCTCTTTGTGAAAACGCTACTCAATGTTTCATTAGGAATAAGAACCCAAACAAATCCCTTAGGGAAGATGTGTCTCTTTGTGAAAACGCTACTAAATGTTTCATTAAGAATAAGAAACCAAACAAATCCCTTGGGGTAGAGGTAATATTCTTAATCAACTAATTTGATTACCTAGTAGAGTAATAAACACTAACTGAGGAGTTATGCTATTTACTATTGTTAAAAAATCGTAGGTATAGTTAGAATAAATTAAAATTACATGGTTCCTTTACAATAAAAATGTTCAATGTCAGTTTGTTTATTCTTGAGACATTGCTTTGTGACAAATTGAGGAACGTTTTAACAAAGAGACACATCTAAGACTTCTGGTATTGTTAACTGATGATTCATGGTGCACAACTAATTAAAATTTATAATAAAATACACCCTTAATTGATTTTGGGAAATAACGAGTAATGAGTCATACGAATTTAATATTGACTTCTTACATTAGGGCACAATACTTGAATACCTATTTTTAAATTGTGGATTCTATTTATTTAAGAATATCAGTAATTATATTTACTGACCATTAATTTCAAATAGGCTATCGCAATGAAATGTAATGAATGATAACTGTCGGTAGATGATTTTTAAATAGGTAACGAATTGAAATATTCCTATCCAAAACAACGTGGCGAACTCAGGTAGAGCAGTTCGCTTCTTGTTCTGAACTCAAAAGTCGGGGGTTCAAGAACTCTGGCGGGGGTAAAATGAATAAATCTCTACATGACCATCACGCCGTTTCGCCACAGGGTTAAACAGAGAAGATGGACCGCCAAACACCCCAGTTTTTCAACTCACTCCATGCTTTATTCACATTCATATATCGTTTCTTACATACCCTTCTGTTATTACAACTCTTGACATGGCTCCAGTATTTTATTCACTATATCGTGCCATAACTTAATCGGGCGTCCCTGAATTCTTCTATCATTATAATTCTCGCCATAACTTCATGCACTGCTTTCTTCGTCCAATCTCTCTGCACGTCCAAACTATCAAAGCGTCTCTTTTATAACCTTACTGATTATGATTCCGTTAGCATTCCATTATTGGCGAATCTTCACAATTCTCAAACGATCGTTCATGGTTTTACCACACATACGCTTCAGGAATCTCATTTCTCAGCCAGTTCTATGCCTCACTGCGGTACATCAGGGTGGGTATCAGCACTCCATTATGGATTTTTTTGTATTGATTTTTGTTTGATATTATAACGAATTATATAAAGAAGTTAATATTATTTCAGGATAAACGTGATAAAAATTTTATCGGCTTTTTAATGACACCAATAAAATAAATAATCCGCTGATGTGGGAAATTTTTTATTTGTTATTTATTATTGTTCTGTATTACAACGTTATGGCAACATGGCTCGTTGGTCTAGGGGTATGATTTTCGCTTTGGGTGCGAGAGGTCCCGGGTTCAAATCCCGGACGAGCCCTTTTTTATTTTAGTATCCAACGAATTTTATTTTCATAATTTTGACGCAAATTAAGGAGGAACCAATTCATAATCTATCTTAACGAAATCACACGCTCCTTACGCAGATGGAGATAAGGTTGAAATTACCGCGCAATACTGATCGCCTTTTTTGATTTATGCAAAAAAAAACAAAATAAAATAATCCAACCTTTTCTACCGTCCACATTTAAGTTAACACATTGATGAAGCTAAAAGCTTGAGGATACCTTTAGATTTACGCTGAAATGTTTAAAATATAGGTTAATAACATAGACATATGAATATTTCATATGTCTGTGGTTAATATTAAAAAAAAACATGTTACGCTTTTAAAGATGATTTAAGATTTTCACGGCCAAAAGTATTTTTGTTATTTGTTTTTGTGTTGTTATGCCGTATTGCGCTAACTCCTTCGTAAGCCTGATCTACCCTGATGATGGACACTGCAATGCTGTCTGAAACGTTGGCTAAAGAGTTCTATATTAAAACGTTATTGCAACATGGCTCGTTGGTCTAGGGGTATGATTTTCGCTTTGGGTGCGAGAGGTCCCGGGTTCAAATCCCGGACGAGCCCTTTTTTATATTTTGTTTAAAAGCAATTCCAGTGGTGTCGGGATAAAGAAAAATTAAGGATTAAAATTTTAAGCCCGCTACAGCATTTTTTATGTGAATAAATGTTGTTTGCTGTGAAGTTGAAGGGATGGGGAGGGTAATTTGGTCGAGAAGTATAAGATTGGGAAGTACCTGGCTATTCAGGTCTGATCGTTTTGTGTTCTCCCACCGTAGCGATAATGAGGTTGCAATGCTTGGTTAAAAATAATTCATTCGTTAAGAATTTATTGAAGGCTGTACATTATTAATAGCTATTATTTGTAAAACAGAAATCTAGTAAAACTAGTTCTATTTTGGTTTCAAGCAATCTTTACAGTTTCCGTTATTGATGCCACGGAGGAAAGATTACTCCTAGTGAGTAAATCTTCTAGTGAGGCGGGTTACTTTCATGTTTGTAATATTGATCATGTTATTACAATAAACCCACGGGTTGCCGGCAGTTAATATATATATATATATATATTGAAACTGCCAGTATCGCGTATATTTGGTTAAACCATGAACGATGGTGTGAGAAATGTGGATATTCGCAAATCAGTAAGGTTAAAAAAGAGACGCTAGGATAGTTTGGGCATGCAGAGAGAATGGACTAAGAAAACTGTGCACAAATAATATTGTGACGCGAATGTGAATAGTGGAAGAAATTCGGCACGCCCGATGAAGACATGGCACGATCAAGTGATTAAGTAATTGAGCCGGGCCATTTCAAGAGTTAAAACAACAGAAGGAAATGTATGAGACGATATATGAACGAAATGAAATTCATCTACCGACAATTATTATTCATTAAAATTTATAGTGTTAACAAAATTGAAATGACTGGACAGTAAATATAATTAATGATATTCTTTTTTTTTTTTTTTTTTTTTTTTTTTTATTTATTTCATATATATCCCGTTAAACTACAGTTAAGTAGTTTGTCAAACAGGATTTTTATTACAACTTTTTACAGATTACAACTTAGACCTTAATTTATACAATAACAATAAACTTACACATTAAATCGCCTAATACAAATTATTTCTACCTAGTAGCCACGTTTTCAGCAAATATCTGACTCTATTTGGAAATTCACATTTCTTAATATTACCAGGTAGCATATTATATATTTTAGGCACATTATACTCAAGGGTTCGCTGTCCGTATTTATTATTATGTTTAGGTACAAGCATGCCTTCATTCTTTGTGAACCTAGTATTGTGCCCATGTTCAACTTTCCTCTTATACTCAGAGTCATATATGTGCTGAATTAATATTTTATACCACAATAAGGCCTGCACCGGCAAAACTGTTAAATTTTGATACAAAAGTGAAATGTTTCGTCTTTGCGAAAAAATATTTTTTTTAACTAGTAATTTAACGATAGAATTTTGTATTGATTGTGCGTAATTTAAATTTGTTTTGCAAGAATGTCCCCAAGTGGTTATTCCATATCTTAAAGTTGATTCCGCGAGTGACATGTAAATAATTCTTAAGGTATTCACAGGAACGAAACACTTCAATTTGTATATTCTACCCACTATCGCCCGCAGCCGTTTACAAATTTTGTGTATTTGTATGTCCCATTTAAAGTAGCAATCAACAGTCACGCCCAAATAAACGTATTCGTTTACTAGCTCAATCGTTTCGCATGAGCAGGGCTGCACAATATTTTGATGGATGCAGGTAAAGTTATGAGAAATTATTTCAGGCATGATGGAAACTTTTGCATGTGGAGATCTTATGTGCATGAGTTTGGTTTTTTTTGTATTTATAATTAATCCTACGTCATGACACCATTTAATCAGAGATATAAAGTCTTCTTGCATATATTTAATCGCAGTATATAATTGTTCATCCGATATGACCAGTGCCGTGTCGTCAGCATATACAAAGTGTTTAACATGTGAGAATAGTTTACTCATTATTGATACAAATATTATATAGAGGGTGGGTCCCAAAATTGACCCCTGCGGGACACCGGCGTACATTTTTTTTTTCCCACTCAGTTTTTCAAATATTTTTACACAGATATGTCTATTAGATAGATAATTTTTAAATAAATTTAGTAGATTTCCTCTGATTCCTATTGCTTCTAGAATATTTAATAATTTTTGCGGATTAATTGTGTCAAACGCCTTGGAATTATCGATAAATAATACTAAAACATGCATTTTTTTATTTAATTCATTATTTACATAATTCGAGAAATCCTGTAATAATATTTCAGTACTCTTTTTCTTTTGAAAGCCATATTGATTTTTGTCTATAATGGAAAATTTCTGTAAGTATTTGTTTAATTTTAAAGAAATATATTTTTCAAAGATTTTTTCAAGTGCAGGCAAGATACTGATAGGTCGATAGTTTCCTATCTCTGAGTGTACTCCACCTTTGTAAATAGGTCTAATTATAGCACACTTTAGATCATCAGGTATTTCTGCTTGAGTAATAAGTCTATTTACTAAGTGCGTAATAATTGGGGCTAAAATATTTATATGTTTTTTTATGTCGTGCATTCTTATACTATCCATTGCAGCAGATTTTGAGTTTTTAATTTTTTTAACAATATTTGTTATCTCCGTGATAGTTGCTTTAGTTAGGTACATACTGTGAGGTAATTCTACTGTATCAATATTAGATGCTTTAAAATCACACTTGTGCAACATATGACATATAGTATCTGAAAAATAATTCACATATTGGTTAGTTACACTTTCCACTGTCTGATCTTTTATCACATATCGCGAGATGACTTCATCACAATTGCTTTTAGTTTTTCTTCCTAAAATTTTATTTATCTCATCCCACGTTTTTTTAGTATTATTGAAACATGTTTTAAATTTATCTTTAAAAAAATATGATTTTTGTTTAGTAATTAGTTTGTTAACATTATTTCGAAAGGCCTTGTATTCATTTTCGTAATTTTTATTGGTTGGTGAATTCTTCCACCTTCGAAATAGCAAATCTCTTTTTTTAATTTTCTCTAAAATATCAGTAGTTATCCAATTTTTGATCCTGTTTGGTCTTTTATTCGGTTTTTTCAGGAATGATACTGTGCATCTTTCGTATAGGTTAATAAAATTGTTTTTAATTTTTTGATACAGTGTAATACTGTCTTGTTCATCAAGTAAGGAATTCCAATTTATTTTATGTATTTGTCTGTCTATACGTTTTTGGGACAAAACAATAATCTCCTTCGCAATGTTTAAAGGTTCCTTTTGCTCGTCATATTTAATATTAACTGCGACCATGTAATGATCTGCTATAGCAATCTCGCATACGCACGCTGATAACGCGTCCACTTGTTTATGCCCGTTATTGTACCTAACATAAATGTGATCGATGCATGAGCGTGTAACGCGTCCGTCTACAATTGCCTCTCTAGTCACGCCGTCTATACACTTGATTAAGTAATTGCTAGCTAGAATATTTTCATATGAGATTACAGCAGGATCTTGGTAATTCATCAAATTTAGATTAACATCCCCAAAGAACAAAACATTATCGAGAGGATCTATGAAACTTGTCAAAACAGATGTTATTTCCCCAATAAATGATTGTTTGCTAAGATTCGGCGGTCGATATATTGCTAAAATACTAATATGTTCTTTATTTGGAAGAGTAATTACACCGAATACATTTTCAAAATAAAACGATTCTAGTTGTTTTTGTTTGAATACAATATTATTCCGAACATATAGTAGAATGCCCCCACCTGACTTGTTAGTGCGGCAATAGTTATAGCATGTGTAGCCCGGTATCTCATATAAATCAATAAGGTCAGTTTGTATGGAAGTTTCGCATAGCATTAAAATGTCTACAAACTCCCAGCAACTATTTAAGTATACATGTAATACATCCCAATATTTACATATTGATCTAATATTAACTTGGATGCAAATTAAATCTCCTATCTCACTTTTATGTTTCATTTTTACCCATTGATTCAAATTGTTTGTTCTTATAAAGTCCACTTCACAGTCATCTTCTATATAATTATTTAAAGCCAATGTAATTTCATGGAATCATTATTTTATAATTTGTTATTACCAAAATTAAAAAATACTTATTTTGCCCTAATATATGAAGTCAATGCGAAATTCGAATGATTCATTACTCGTTATTTCCCAAAATCAATTAAGGGTTTATTTTATTATAAATTTTAATTTGATGTGCACCATTATTCATCAGATAATAATACTCTGGTAGTTCAAAATTCAAGGTTTTTCCTAATGTCCTAATATCCAAGAAAAAGTCACTCACTAGTTTAGTACCCCAAATCATCGCTTAATTAGGGTCTAATTATAATTATTACCCTCCTACGAGAAGGGAGAATCCAATAAAAGACTCGATTTGTCAAATGCTACGGTCAGAACCAAATGCCAGGTGTTACTGTTAACATTACAAAAGGCTTGCATTATATCGTGTGCATATTAAAAGTGTTAAAAGTTTCAATAATTAATTGAAGTTTTTGGTTTACTAGTCCGGACTATCGACTAGTATATATTAAAAAAGGAATTTACTCGACGCAGGAAAAGTGAAGTAACTACGCTATATCACAAACCAACACGGGAGCACCGCTACAGAAGGAACTTACAAGAAAGAGACGTTATTTACTACTAAACATGAACAACGGTAAAAGACACATCACGGAGATCCAAGAAAATCAAGGAGAAAGGCAGTCAGCAAGCAGCTCAAATTGTGATGGAAGCCATCGTGATGCACCACCACAAGGAGCCAGCTTCGAGAACGAGGGAAGAAGCATTCGTCAAGAGGATGGCCGGGTAGACAAATTGGTGACCCTAACCAAGCAACGCAAAGTGCCGTTCCCCTCTTCAAAGTCAAAATATTGCAAGTCCGGTCGAGAAGTCTGCGAATTAACAGAAACAGGCTCACCCAAATGCAATTGGCATAATTCCTCTCATGCAGCAATATACTACGCCCAGAAAATCTACGGGCTCGAGTACGTTCCAAAGCGGAAACACCAGATGAAGTACACTTTGAAGCATTTCCCACAGCAGAAACCGCAAAAGATGTCAGATATTCTACTGGCTAAAATCAAAGCAACAAACGACGAAATTGGAAGAATTTCCAACAATAATGAATATTAAAGAACCACAGACATCTCGCTGAACAAGATCAATCCACATACTGCAGAACAAAGCCGCCCGCGTGACACAGCATCACTGATTGATCGATTCCACTGATTTCACTCATGTCTTTACTGTAGCTGAAGAATTGGATTTTATCATCAAAACTTCGCTTCAGTCCAGGGTGGTGTATTGACTTCCTCCACAAAGGTACTCCAGCTTCTGCCCCTTCGCCAATTGCCTCCAGTTCTCAATTTTTCTCGTCCTGTTCCAGTTTATCCACACACCTTCGTTGGCCTGCTTCTACTGGTGGACCCACTGTCTTGTCACGATTTTTGAGGTCGTTTGTTTTGACTTTGCTAATTATACATTTAAGAATATGCTTTGTACTTGCTTAGTTCAAAAATTGATATACCTACCTTTAAAAATGTCGTTGAATCACAGATATTGCCATATTGAAATGTTTGTAATGGGTAGGTATAACTACTGCTTTATTATATTATCGTACATGTATTTTGTTTTGACTTTAGTTAAATTGAAAATAAGTAAAAAATTAATGCAATGTATTATGTTTTGACCTGAATTAAATAAAAGAGTAAAATTTATGGAATGTTTTGACTTGGATCAAACAAAAGCGTAATAAGTTTTTTTTTATATTTTCCCATATTTTAAACATTTCGGCGTAATCCTAGAGATATCCTTTTTTAGCTTCATCGATGTGTTTACTGAAATGAGGACGGTAGAAAAGGTTGGATTAATTTATATAGTTTTTTTTTGCATAAATCAACAAATGCCATCGGTGTTACGAGGTAATTTCAACCTTATCTCCATCCTCGTAAGGAGTGTGTGATTTCGTTAGGTAAGATTACGAATTGGTTCCTCCTTAATTTGCGTCAAATGCATTATAATCAAATTCGTTGGATACTTCGAAAAATAAAAAAAAGTCGGCGATTTAAACCCGGGACCTCTCGCACCCAAACCGAAAATCCCTAGACCAACGAGCCATGTCACAAAATAACCATAACAAAGAACATAAATAATTTACAATAAATCATGTCTGCTATCAGCGGATTATTTGTTTTATTAGTGTCAGCAAAACACCTGGTAAATTAATGTCACGTTTTACAAGACGATATTATATTTTATTATTTAAACAATGCAAAACAATCAATCGGCTCGTTGGTCTAGGGGTATGATTTTCGCTTTGGGTGCGAGAGGTCCCGGGTTCAAATCCCGGACGAGCCCTATTTTTACTTTTGTTATATATTGCGGTACCAGTCCTATAAATGTACGTACGCGTGCCGAACAGTTTTCATTGTGCATTTAGTTGGTGTTGGCTGGGGAGAGACATATGAAAATATTTTAAATCCCATTAAATTAATTCAAATATTGAAAAAAACATCACTCAAATGACCGACTTAGAGGAATAACCAATTTTAATGATCTTTCTTCAAATCGAGCGATATTATTTGTCTGAGAACAGATATTCATCTTCGGAGATACTGTGTGGGGGACTGTACTGATGTTGGTCGATTTATTGTGATCAGTTAACATATAACTCAAACCAACAGAAAATATAAAAAATAAAAACTTTAATACATGGTTAATGAACAAAAATAAAAATTGCATTAACAAGTTACTTACAAACCGTTGAGTAAATGTTATTTTTACACCGAAAATGGTTTTTAATGAGTCTCCCATATATTGAATACTCTTTTTCTCTCTTTGTTTTCTTTTTTCTTTGTTGCATTTTTTATTTCCTTCTTGCATTGTATTTATTATTTATTTTGGGCACATCATTTATGTTATGCAATTGAGTGTGTTTTTTACACCTACACAGACAATTTTACTGTTTCTAATGTTTTAAATGCAATTGCTAGCATTTTACCTAATTATTTTAACTTTTAATTTTTTTGTTTTTAAATATGTATGTAATATTTTATATCTACAATATTTTATGTATGTTTTTGAATTTTTATTAAGCCCGGATTTGTCTACAAAATATATGTAATTATACTGCTACCAGGCTCAGAACAGATATTTTCTAGTGAGTCGGGTAGCGCACACGATTTTGTTAATAACCTTAAATAAAAATAAAAACGACTGATTTCAGTAAATTTGAGAATTCTTATAACAATCGTTAAATTGTTAAAAAATTATGATTCCGAATCTAAACGCTGCTTGAAATGACTAAGGCCGTAGTTTTTTACAGAACTAGCTGACGTGTACCCGGCGTTGATCGACTTTTCTCTACTTTCTATAAATATAGTATGCAAGTATTATATGTACAAATGTCCCAGAAGAAATTCTCTAGATGATAGGGAAAACATATCAAAATCCGTTGCGTTGCTTAGTTACGAAGAACTAAGCGCACAAACAGACAGACGCGGATAACGACTTTGTTTTATATTACTTACGGATTAAAAATACAATATATTTTTACAAAGCGGTTAATTTAAAACAATATTTTTGGATTTCTTTTTTGTTAACACTGCATACCCTGATAATGACATAAGATGAGTCGAAACCGGTAAGATTATGTAGAGAATATTTTGTATTATATGAAATAAGAATATTTTATCTACATAATAAAACAAAGTAATAGAGTTTTCAATAAAGCCTAACAATGTTTCATCACAAGTTAATACTTCATTATACTATTAATTAAGTAAAATAAATAAGATTTGAGGGTCTGACCGCCACAAAATTCATCATGTATATTCATGCAATGAGTCAAATTTTGACGCCCCGTGTCAAAACCTGGTTGAGTGATTATTGTAATCAATAATATTCGGATGATTTGTATTTTTTGAAACGTTTTTATGAAATATAATCTCAAGGGTGATTTGTTAGGACTGTTAGATGTTAGGTATTATCAGCGCTCTGACTATTACTCCTACTGGAATCCACACATCATAATTTGTGTATTCAGTAGAAGTAATTAGTGTAAATAAAATAAATACCACATTTGAAATTAAACGAACATTTGGTTATGTTTTTGCCGGTTTTATTGGTCGAGGGATAAAGCTCTCAACTAGCAAACAGGGAGGTCACGGGTTCAAATCTTAGCACAAGTAAATTGTATTGGATTAATTTATATTGTTTCATAATTTATTCATTTAAAACAATACAGAGTGTCCGGAGGTAAAGTGCACAAACTGCGGGTGATTCTGCATGAGTACAAAAGATATATAACTTTTTACGTACTTTTCAACGTTTCAAGGTATTGTGTACAAAAGTTGAATTGTTTGTAGAAAAAAATAACATTTTCTACGAAAAAATATTTTTGTATTGGAAAAAATAACGGTAGGTATATCGAAAAAAAAATTTCTTCTACCATCGTGGAAAATCATCTCCTATGTATAGTATATTTGTGGCATGTTCCAGAGTGGAAGATACTCTTAGTATCGCCCTGGCGCAAGACCACCATTCAGAATTGAAACGTTACTTGAAATGGCTTTGGCCATGTTTGGTGACCAGATTTGAATAGCCGGGTACGTGGGGTACCGGGTACCGGGTACCCCACGTACCTGGGACTTTTTTGCGGTCTCACATTAATAAAGTTAGGTTTTTTTGATCTGTGCAATTTCAGGGGGTGTAATTTAAGTGGACTTAATTCGTCCATTCTGTCCATGTGTAATTTTCTCCGTTGATTATTGGTACTTATGTGAAATTCACACCTGTGTAATTTAGTAATTCTTTTTTTTGTTTGTGTAGATGTTAATTTATAATTGTATAAATGTATTATTATTGTTCTTTGTTATCAATAAATTATTAAAACACAGCGTCGTTGCATTCTCATTACATCGTATATGAGTATTGGTATATTCAGAGAGAATCGAAGAAACTGTTTAAAAAAATAACAGAATTTTTAAAAATATATGAGTCAACAGTTAAAAGTTTTTCAAATCATTTTTACTGTGGTTTATTCACTATAACTGTAAAATCACGTTTTTTCATTTTCTTGATCAAAAGATTGACCAGCAAAACATATCACGGAACGGTTGTATAAATAATGTACAGAAAGAAAAAAAATGATACGCGTTAGGTTATGAAATTTAGCATTATCGACAAAATAAACAGTAAATAAGTCATAAACCTTCTCAGTTAAAGATTAGATAGGTAATAAGAGTAATATGTGAATTAAAACTAGTGAATCAAAAAGTTTTTCTTTTTTTAAAGTGTCTTTACGTTGATAATTCGAAACAGAATTTTTACAATAATTGCAGATTTTTTTTATGACTCGTCTCAAGACTCATGTAAAATAATTATATTAAAATGTCACCAATAATGATAATGTCTCCGAAAACGTTTAAATTAATTAGGTTATAAAAATTGACAACAATGCAAACAAAAACGCTTTTAGATTGTGATGGATTCAATGGACTCAAATCTTAGATACATACTAGAACTAGCGACTCGCCCCGGCTTCGCACGGGTGTGATGCACTAATGTGGCATCATAAGAGTCCGAGCGACACATTTACAATCCAATCCATTTTTAGCGATTTGACATTGACAGTTTATTTTTCCAAAAAGTGCCTTTAGCAATAATTTTACTTTATGTGCTTTATTTTTTAATAACGTTTTATTGGAATTATACATTTTTTTGCACAGTTTTTTTTAGATTATATAAGCTGTAAATATTTTTTATCTTGAATCAGACTATACCCTCAGTACGCACACAGTACCCTCAATTACCTCCCAAATTAAAATTCTAGTATAATAATGAATTATCTTTAAATCTTGATTCATAATTATAATAATTAATCAATAGTCTGGGGATATAATGAATAGATGTTCCTGGATGTTCATATAAATTAATATGTATAAAAGCCGTGCTTAAGTTTATAGTTTACAAATATAATATGATAAAGTTTTGTACATCGTTTGCAGCAGAAAGTAAATTTACTTGTCAAAATCTTACTACAGATCTATGCTGCAGGTTGATTTATTACAACCCCCCGCCCCAAACCGTTAGAGCCATTACTATCTAGCAATCGGCCAGAGGTGCGCGTACCACAGAAAGGGTAAGTTAACCACTACAACATCAGATCAATATTGATACACCAAGTTCATTATTGGTGAAGCGAGGAATTGGCAAAAGTAGACTGAATTATTGGGGGTGGAAATAAGTAACTATTACTTTAAAAAATGTAATCAACAAAAAACAAAAAAAAAACAACAAATAAATCAAAAAATAAAAGAATATCTACTACACTATTTTAATCCTTTATGTACCTATTATTATTATTTTAATAAGTTTGCTGAACAAGCATCAGTTAAATGTCCTTATTGGACAGTCAAAAACATATTACAAATGTACAGTATGCAATAACTAACTAACCATCACGCCGTTTCCCCGCAGGGGTAGGCAGAGAGGACGGACCGCCAAACAACTCGGTCTTGGCACACACTTCTTGCCTCTTTCACATTCATACATCGTCTCATCAAACTCTTCTATTATTCTGACTCTTGACATGGCCCGACTCGAGTATCTGATTCACTTGATCGTGCCATGTCTTCCTCGGGCGTCCCCGACTTCTGCTACCATTCGCATTTGCATCATATACCCTCCTTACACTCCTATCTTTCCTCATTCGCTCTTCATGCCCAAACCATCTAAGCGTCCCTTTCTTAATTTTACTCATTACGCTTACATCAGCCATGTACTCTTTATTTATTTCCTGTACTAAATAAATTATAAACTGATTTGAAGTATGTTTAGGTCGTTCACAGCTCACATCTAACTTCATTTGAGTATTCTTAATATATATTATAATATTTCTTTGTTGTATCTCCATACAAAGTCATTCCGAAATAGTGTCCTACCCAACTTATACTTACCAACTTGAAATTTTTTTAGCAGAAAATTATTTTGATTCCATATTTGAAATGTGTATTTCTTTTAATTAATTTTCTTATGGATAATCTTGTTGTTTTACTGATCTAACTTCATTTTTCAAGGGTTATTTGCACAATATCCCGTAATTCTTTATGGATCTGGGTTAGATCTGTATAAAAGTTGGATTCGGCGGAGAAAGGAATAAAATACTTTCATTAATTATTATCAATAATGTCCAATATTGTATTTATCGCTCATCACAATGCAAATACGTAAATATTTAGTCGTATCTTGTTTATAATAAAACAGTTTTTTTTTCATAATTGAATTATACATACATATTTTTAATAAAACAGGTCTTACATATTTGGAGATTTATTGGAAAAAAACTCATTCATATACAAATACATTTATAATTGTATCGAACATGAAAACACGATTTTATTGCATTTAATATTATAAAATTTGCCAGTTGAAAATGCATCAAAATAATCAGTTACTAGGCGATTAAAGCCGGAAAAAAAATTGAACACCTGACGCTGACTCATACAAATACCTGCGGTTAGAACAGTAAACAATTTATTTGATGTTATTGATGTCACAAGAACGCTTGTTGGAGAAATTATAAATACCCAGTTTTAAATACCCAGTTTCTCAAAAATTATAAATTCCTTAGTGTCAACTGAAATCTGTAGTCGCTTCTGTTTCTCCATCATGGCACAATCATTTTAAAGATTACAACTATTTGCAACGAGCTGTTTACGGCCGGCACTCTATCAGCTGAGCCAGACGCATCTGTCATCATTACAATAATGGGGCGTCTCCATGTGCCGGCTCTTATAATCAAATGAACTGCCCACTACCGCTGATCACCTAGAGGCTGGCCAATCCCTGCTCCATTGATAATGACAACTTAGAGGCTGATGAATTCCTCCTGGCTACCGACTGAACCAGCCACATACGCTGACAACCTAAAGGCTGGCGAATACCTGCTGCCTACCGACTGAACTTCCCACTACCGCTGATCACATAGAGGCTGGCCAATCCTTGCTCCATTGATGCTGAAAACCTAGAAGCCGGACAATTCTTTCAGGCTACCAACTGAATTAGCCATTGATGCTGACAGCCTAAAGGTCGGCAGATTCTTCCTGGCTACTGACTGAATTAGCCATTGATGCTGAAGCCTAGAAGCTGGCCGATTCCTGCTAGCTACCAATTGAACTGGCCACTGCTCCAGCAGTCGCCTACGTCATTTGCTGTATCGTATGGCACGATGATGCACAATGTGCTCCAATCTGAAATTATCGCTGAAAGATTTCCGATTGTATCAGTTTTCTATCTGTGCTTTAAATCCCAGTTGTATTGAAATACATATAACTATTTCTTGTGAATTTGGTTGGCTGTAAAAAATAGGCTACACCTCTTTGTACGTTCTGTGTGTTTTAAATCCCAGTTGTATTGAAATACATATAACTATTTCTTGTGAATTTGGTTGGCTGTAAAAAATAGGCTACACCCCTTTGTACGTTCTGTACACCAGTACAATACTTGTAATTTAAATTTTAATTTTGATTCGAATCGTCTTTCTTTTATGATGGTTTGGATAGAACACCTCACGGTGTTTTACTTAAATCATTACCCAGGTTGAGGGCTGATGTGTGCCGGTGCTTATTATTTACAGTCTTTTCTTGTGCAGGCAAACACGTCCCGTACAATAATTATAGTAATGATTATACAATAGTATAATTATTAATGCATAATTCGTTTGGTATGAAGTAACAATACACGTATAAAAAAACTTCTTTAAGAATATGATCATCTGAATATTTTTAACTAGTCAAACCGAAGAAATCCTTATAAAGACTTATTTTAAGTGAAATTAGATCAAAAATACTTATTAATCCTTTTATTATTAGATTTTAAAAGCGATTTTTTTGAAAAGAGGAAAGTAAAAAATTAAACAAAAAAAATATTAAGAATTGAAATTTCGGCTTTACTGGGGCTTTGGGGTGCATCACAGCAGTAGGAATCCATCGTGAATTGTTTATTTTCCATTTGAGAGGAAAAATATAGTAGACATGTCTTTAGCAAGTAAAAGAAGTCGGCAAATGCCTTTGTTCCATAGAAGCGTAAACATTGATGATACCTAATTGGTTTCCTTTCAAATTTCTGTTGCAGATTTCAAATTTATTCTCTGCCACGAACGCCGAACAACGGCCGGAAATCTGAGGCTGGGAACTTGACATTATTCGGACAATGAACTCCTTGGAGAGATAGGTGATAATGGCCATCGAATCAGTCATCGAAGCAGTCGAATCAGTAATATCAGGTAAAAAGTTTTTTTCTGGAGTACATTCATCAATATTCTCAACTAGGAACTGGATAAATACTTGGATAACGCAACCATGTATAGGCAAATGATGACAGGGCTGGGATGGGTGCTGTGGTATCACACACAAAGTATTTTCTTGGAGATTCACCTTCATTAATGTCCTCGGCACTGACACTTGGAACTGCACAGTAATTGGAAGTTGTACTCCAAGAAGTTAAATTTATTGTTATCAAGGGCTGGGTTAATGTGGGTTGGTTGACAGTAGGCGCTGTTAGACCACTTGCAAAGTATTTTCTTGAAGGTTGGAGATAAATATTATGAACGGATATATAATATTTTACTAAAACTTTTCATTAGTAATTCAGAAAATGAAGTGATGAGTTCAACTACAAATAAAGACTATTTATTTATACGTTTCACCCCAACAGTAATGGGGCAGATAAAACGATACTACTACTATATCATGTACTCAAAAAACCGGAATATAATCTACATACATAAAGCTTTACTAAAAATATATAATTACAAATATGCTTAATCATTCCCATTTTTTAATTTGCAGTTGGGGATAAATAATGAAGGGTTTAACCAATATCCCATTCGTGTGGCTTTACACTTAGACTGCTTAATCTAATTACTGGAATAAAATCACATAAAAACAAATACTATAATGATTTTTTCATATTTTGGGGAAACATTATAATTTTATTCAAAACTTATTTGAAACTGGTAATGCACTATTTGAACATTCTTATTATTGCTTTCAAAGAGATTATGTGATTTAAAATCAACTATGCTTTTGAATATGCTTAATAATATATATTCTATATTTAAGAATTTCCAAGTTTAAAGTGTTCTTAACAAACTGATAACATCCGTATGAAGCTATTATTTTATTGTTTTAAGCAGGAAAAATATATGGAATACAAGAAACAATATAAAATTTTAAATTATGTGTAAATCGCCCAAGAGTCCCAACTGCTCCCGACCGTCTGAAGCCAGTGAGACAATGGATGCCCCAATTGGGGTTGTTGTAATGGGGAAGGGAAGGAGATGAGAGGGGTAAAGGGAGTACCTGGCTGTTCATATCTGGTCACTAAGCACGGCTGAAGCCATTTCAAGGAACTTATCAGTTCTGAATGGTGGTACGCCGTATTTTTTTTTCAATTTGGTATTCACTACATAAATGAATACAAAATATAATATGGAGAAAAAAAAAATTTACCTGAGAGGCCACTTGGGTACTTTGAGAATGCATTGCAACAGTATTTATTAGTTATCAGAATAAAAAATCTTTATTCTTATTTGATACAATTATTACACACATTTAGGAAGAAACAGGAATGACTAGTGAGACTCTCCGTGTTTAATAAAAGGAACTTTAAGAAAATCTTATTACATATTTAGAGAAAATCAAGGATGTCAACACCAACTTATTTTATTTCTGGTCTCATAATTACGAGCACTTTTAGTTAATCGGGGTCCTACCAATCCTGCCCGCCACGCAATCGTCGCTAATCGCCAAGACCTGGACAAACCTCACCCTATAAACTAGGGCACTCCTGCTAAGTCAAAATGTTTTAAACCACTTGGAGTTACCTATAGCAGAGATGTTGGTTATCCAATAAATAGTTCTGGGGCATTGTTAACCTTATATTTAATAGTGTGTGGGCATAATTAATAGGTATACCTGGATATATATGTATATAGACATATTATTTATCTTCTTATAATGTTATATTTTATTTCCAAGAAAATTATTTATAATCTTTATTTGAAATGTGTATTTATTTTATTTAAATTTCTAAGGGTTTATCTTGACCAGATCCTTGTAGCTCATTTTCTCGAATTTGAATGCGAATAATTTGAAGAGATTTAAAAAAATTCAATATTTTATATCAAAAAGTTTTATCCGTTAATTCATTCACATTTTGTTTATATTTATGATGAAACAGTTTTTTTTAATATATTTAGAGACTTTTTTGGAAATAACTTAGTAGTATACAAATTATAATACAATAATTAAAATGCTTATTCCTTTTTGTATTGTATTTAAACAAAAAACCGTTAAGAATACAACCATGTGAACATTTTTAACTAGTAATTTAAGGGTTATTCATTACAAAAGTAATAAGATGTGAACAGTGATTAGTGATTAGTCATTTTATTATAAGATTGAATAAAATAAACACAAAATGTGGAAAAGAGGTGACAAGATAATACAAAAAATATGTAAAAATTTTCTTCAGGTATCTAGTTTACTGCGGCTTCGGCGTAAATTGGAATCCTTCGTGTGTAGTGTGTTTTTTTTTTCATTTGATAATTGGTTTTCTTCCAAATTTCGGTTAGCTACCAATACGATTCAATGAACTGTTCCAACTAGGAACTGTGCGAACTCAAATACTTGGTTAGTGAAATATATGTATCGGCAAATGATGTCAGGGGTGGGCTGGGTGCGGTGGTGTCACACAAAAAGTATTTTCTTGGGGGTTCACCGTCATTCATATTCTCGGCGCTGATTCTTGGAACTGCACAGTAATTGGAAGCTGTACTCCAAGATGCGTCAGTTGTTGCTCTAAAAGGCTGGGTTAAATGGTTGGGAGTCGGCGCTACAACATCCCATGCAAAGCATTTTATTGGAGGTTCACCGTCATTCAAATCCTCGTAACTGATCGTTGAAACTGCACTGTATTTGAAAGCATTACTCCAAGATTCGACAGTTGTTGCTCTCAAGGGCTGGGTTAATTGACGATGGTTGGCATTCGGCGCTATAACATCCCATGCAAAGCATTTTTTTGGAGGTTCACCGTCATTCAAATCCTCGTAACTGATCGTTGAAACTGCACTGTATTTGAAAGAATTACTTCAAGATTCGACAGTTGTTGCTCTGAAGGGCTGAGTTAATTGACGATGGTTGGCATTCGGCGCTATAACATCCCATGCAAAGCATTTTTTTGGAGGTTCACCGTCATTCAAATCCTCGTAACTGATCGTTGAAACTGCACTGTATTTGAAAGCATTACTCCAAGATTCGACAGTTGTTGCTCTCAAGGGCTGGGTTAATTGACGATGGTTGGCATTCGGCGCTATAACATCCCATGCAAAGCATTTTTTTGGAGGTTCACCGTCATTCAAATCCTCGTAACTGATCGTTGAAACTGCACTGTATTTGAAAGCATTACTCCAAGATTCGACAGTTGTTGCTCTCAAGGGCTGGGTTAATTGACGATGGTTGGCGTTCGGCGCTATAACATCCCATGCAAACCATTTTTTTGGAGGTTCACCGTCACTCAAATCCTCGTCACTGATCGTTGAAACTGCACTGTATTTGAAAGCATTACTCCAAGATTCGACAGTTGTTGCTCTGAAGGGCTGAGTTAATTGACGATGGTTGGCATTCGGCGCTATAACATCCCATGCAAAGCATTTTTTTGGAGGTTCACCGTCATTCAAATCCTCGTAACTGATCGTTGAAACTGCACTGTATTTGAAAGCATTACTCCAAGATTCGACAGTTGTTGCTCTCAAGGGCTGGGTTAATTGACGATGGTTGGCATTCGGCGCTATAACATCCCATGCAAAGCATTTTTTTGGAGGTTCACCGTCATTCAAATCCTCGTAACTGATCGTTGAAACTGCACTGTATTTGAAAGCATTACTCCAAGATTCGACAGTTGTTGCTCTCAAGGGCTGGGTTAATTGACGATGGTTGGCGTTCGGCGCTATAACATCCCATGCAAAGCATTTTTTTGGAGGTTCACCGTCATTCAAATCCTCGTCACTGATCGTTGAAACTGCACTGTATTTGAAAGAATTACTCCAAGATTCGACAGTTGTTGCTCTGAAGGGCTGAGTTAATTGACGATGGTTGGCATTCGGCGCTATAACATCCCATGCAAAGCATTTTTTTGGAGGTTCACCGTCATTCAAATCCTCGTAACTGATCGTTGAAACTGCACTGTATTTGAAAGCATTACTCCAAGATTCGACAGTTGTTGCTCTCAAGGGCTGGGTTAATTGACGATGGTTGGCATTCGGCGCTATAACATCCCATGCAACCATTTTTTTGGAGGTTCACCGTCATTCAAATCCTCGTCACTGATCGTTGAAACTGCACTGTATTTGAAAGAATTACTCCAAGATTCGACAGTTGTTGCTCTGAAGGGCTGAGTTAATTGACGATGGTTGGCATTCGGCGCTATAACATCCCATGCAAAGCATTTTTTTGGAGGTTCACCGTCATTCAAATCCTCGTAACTGATCGTTGAAACTGCACTGTATTTGAAAGCATTACTCCAAGATTCGACAGTTGTTGCTCTCAAGGGCTGGGTTAATTGACGATGGTTGGCATTCGGCGCTATAACATCCCATGCAAAGCATTTTTTTGGAGGTTCATCGTCATTCAAATCCTCGTAACTGATCGTTGAAACTGCACTGTATTTGAAAGCATTACTCCAAGATTCGACAGTTGTTGCTCTCAAGGGCTGGGTTAATTGACGATGGTTGGCGTTCGGCGCTATAACATCCCATGCAAAGCATTTTTTTGGAGGTTCACCGTCACTCAAATCCTCGTCACTGATCGTTGAAACTGCAGTGTATTTGAAAGCATTACTCCAAGATTCGACAGTTGTTGCTCTCAAGGGCTGGGTTAATTGACGATGGTTGGCATTCGGCGCTATAACATCCCATGCAAAGCATTTTTTTGGAGGTTCACCGTCATTCAAATCCTCGTCACTGATCGTTGAAACTGCACTGTATTTGAAAGCATTACTCCAAGATTCGACAGTTGTTGCTCTCAAGGGCTGGGTTAATTGACGATGGTTGGCATTCGGCGCTATAACATCCCATGCAAAGTATTTTTTCTTAGGTTCACCGTCATTAACGTCCTCGGCATTCATCGTTGGAACTGCACAGTAATCATCGGAAGTTGTACTCGAAGAACCGACTGCCGCTGTCAAGGGCTGATTTATTTGAGGGCTGTTGACAGTTGGCGTTGTGACATCACGTACTAAGCTTTTTCTGGGAAAACCACGGCTGTTAGCATCCTCGACATTAAACTCAGGAATTGCCATTGCTTATTTTTAAACGCTTATTTTTCAAACACAGCTTCACAGTTCACAGAAAATGGTTGTCGTGGAATAATAAATATGATTGATAATAATTACATGAAAACTTTTTTAACACAACGTTGTTAACTCTGCTAACACAGAAAGGTAACTGATGGGTTCAACTATACATTTGGGCTATTTATAGTTTCACCCTAATAGTAATGGGGTAGATAAAACGATACTACAACTATATTAAGTTAAGCTTTACTAATTATACGTAATTACGAATATGCTGAGTCATACCGATATTTTAATTTGCTTTTGTGGATAAATAATTATGGGTTTAACCAATATTCCACTCCTGTGGCTTTACACATAGGCTGCGTAATCTAATCACTGTAAAAATCACTTTAAAACATTGAATATTATATTTACGATACGATTCTTTTGTGTGTTGAAGAAATATGATAATTGTATTCAAAACTATTTTGGTTTAGGTACAAAGTGATTAACGACTGATTATGTGATTTAAAACCAAGGATACTTCAGAATAATATACGCTTCATAATGTCTATCTATTTTAAAGAATACGAAATTCCGTTTAAGAATTTCAAGAAAAACTTGGTTTACAAAATACTGTTAAATAAATACATAAAATTGGTTTAAGGCGACCAATATAAGTATCTTCGTATAAAAATCATAATTATGTTCTTACATATATGGCACATATCTTACGAAAAGTGCCAAGACTTGTGGCTTCCTTTACGGCATTTGATAGATTATTACACAGTTTTGTTTTTTATAAAACACAATGTTCTATAATATGTGGATCTCAATACTCACTAAAATAAACACATACATTGTTTATTGACTGAGCGTAGCGAAATCTCAAAACTCACAAAACGTATTGAAACTACGTACCGACCAGTCGCATCTCAATTTACTATAAACTAATTTAAAAATAAAACAATCTTAAAGTTAGAATTCAAGAGAATATAATCATTTTTGCGTTTGCGCACTATCTGTGAGCTGCGCTCTTCTAAAAAACGACAAACCGACATTAAATTTGTGTTTTATATCAACACCTTCTGACATACAAAAGAAGGTAACAAACAATCGTAATAAACATAGTGAAAAGTGAATCTAAATAACAAACATTAAAAATAATTACTACTAAGCCAGTGAACCCGTTGTACGCGAACGTGAATTTCACGATTTATTTTTTAAAAAACAGTCGTTATATAAGTGTCAAACAACTAAACCACAATTCAGACCTTTTGTACGACTATTTCGCAAGTCTACCAGTTATATTGGAATAAATCACGCTAACTGTGTATCGGTACTTGGCAGCGTGGTGAGAGGCGCCGACACATTCCGATCTACCTTCCTGGGACGTGAGTTCGAATCCCTGAGTAAACATTTATATTTATTTTTTACATTGTGAAGTTTGATTTACTTACTGTCCAACAGATGGCGATCCAATAAATCCAATACTAAATCAAATATATACTGTAATTTCAAAATAAATGTGATATTAAATCTAACAACAAAATAAACTAAATATAATATTCTAATACAAATCCTTCAAAACTGTGATACTAAAATATAATTTTTTTACAACCCAGTTTCTGTGTCGATTGTTCATTGTAATACATAATAACGACCTGCAATATGGAGAGCACCACCTGCAGCAAGTGCCCGGAACCCATACTCACGAGGGAATCAATGTTCTGGTGCTCCTCCTGCAAGGAGAGTCTACATTTCGCCTGTGGTGGCGTAAGTGAAGGTCATTACCGAAAACTCTCCCAAGAAAAACGCAATAATACCAAATGCACTGGCTGCAAGATGGAAACGCGCAGTACGGCGCGTTCTACTTCCATTTCCAGTAAGGAGACCCCAGCGGCCAGCACCACTAAAGTAGGAGAAACACAGCTCGACCTAATCACACAGGAATTACGTCAAATCAAGACTGAGCTACAGGGATTCAAGAATGTCCAGACGAAATTATACGAAATGTTCGATGAATTCAAGGACTTCAAGGCCTCGCTAACATTCTTTAATAGCAAAATGGAGGGATTTGAAGAAGACTTTAAAAAATCTCTGATAAAACTACAAAGCATTGACTCCGTTCTAAAAAAAATCACAGAACTCGAGGCAAAACTATCTATGCTCGAATTAAAGATCGACGATCAAGATCGGCAACAAAAAAATTTTGCTGCCGAAATAAGAGGTATACCGGAGGTTGAAGATGAGAATTTGGCAAATATTTTATTTAACATAAATCAAGAAATAAAAACAAAAACTACGAGAAACTTACTTACTACTACTTGCATTCTTATGAGTAAAAGCGGGACGAGTATATATACGCCAAACCACGGAATCGAGAG
Organism: Hesperophylax magnus; assembly: GCA_026573805.1. Lineage (NCBI taxonomy): Eukaryota > Metazoa > Arthropoda > Insecta > Trichoptera > Limnephilidae > Hesperophylax > Hesperophylax magnus. The sequence continues at coordinate 9,958,395 of JAIUSX010000117.1, read as the reverse complement.
CTGTACATATCACCTCTGAGAATATCTTACTTGCACTGTGACTCACAAATGCAATCATACCCATACTACCTGTATCCCTTTTCAAAATGTTAATCAGAGTGTTCCTATATTTCATGATATTTCTATTCCTTTCAAAAAAATACTACAATATTGCATTGTTCAATCCCCAAATAAGCACTATGTCAGACATTTTAATTAATAATTTAATTATTAACATCGTGGTGCATTTATATTACCCACACATTATCAGGAAATTCTTATATGACAAATTTACAACTACATCATTGTGTCTATCTGACCCCACTACTATACTTCCCTATTATAAGAAATTACTACCTAACCCTCAATTCACCACTAATACCAATTGTAATTTTTATTTGTACCATTCGAAGAACATGAAATGGCTATTGTTTTCTCACAATTTATGTATTACAATAATTTATGTATATTATTTTATTTCAATAACTGAGCAACCAAACTTATGTACTCTTTGTTCACACATCAAAAACATAAATTTACCATCCCAAATTAATATTACCGTGTGGGTTTACTTACAGATAACTTACTCTAGAAATGATTCAATTTTCTTTTGAAATTCCCGATGAATCTATGCTCACATGCAAGAATTACGTAGTTGATAATCCTAAAGACATAAATAAATACTGTTGGGAATCATACAGTCTAAAAATTGTACACCAGAATATACGAAGTATTACCAATATTGATGATCTTCTCATATTTCTTGACCAACTTAAATTCACATTTGACATATTAGTTTTGACTGAGTGCTGGATCAATGAATACTATACCTCCAAAGAAATACAAAATTACACTGAATACCACACATCTATAAAAATAAATAAATCCAGTGGAATTGTTATCTATGTCAGGAACGGAATACAAGCGCAAGTTGACGAGCTCGCTTTATCACAAGCAAATTGTCTAAAAATAGTACTTAACAAAAATGTATGCATATTTGCAATTTATAGATCACCATCATTCAACAATATTGATACCTTTCTTAATTCACTACATTCCATCATCAACAGCACAAACAACTCAGAACATCAAATAATCATTGGAGACCTAAATGTCAATATAATCTTAAACAATTACCGTCAATGCGATGATTATTTATGTTTTCTAAGCGAAAACAGTTTCACTCCAACAATTAACACCCCCACTAGAGTACAAGGCACGAGCAAATCCTGCTTAGATCACATTAACATAAAAAATATTAAGTTCATAGACTCGTTTGTCATACACACAACAATTTCAGACCATTATACCACGGCGCTCGGTCTAAGAAATAAGCCCTCCTCTGCTGCTAAAAACAAATATATTTCTAGAATAAATTACAGCAGCCTGCTCGAGGAGCTACGTACAGAAAAATGGCATAACGTACTAGATCAGACTGACACTTACCAAGCAATGGACGAATTTATTAAGAAATTGCAATTCTACATATCTAATAACACTGTCAACAAATGTATCCCAAACAAACAATTTAAACTCATGCCATGGATCTCCCCTGGCCTTGTCAAATCTATTCACAGACGAAACCAACTCCACAAAATTGCGAAAAGGCAACCAGGTAATATTTTACTGCAAAAACAATATAAGAAACTAGCAGTTAAAAACCCGCTCCGCGGGTTTTTGCTGCTAGGCCCTGCGGGCGGCACTTCGTTGGGTTTCGCCCAGATTGAGTGATACTAACAGTTACATTTAATAGGTAGATATTAGATCAATGGGTAGATATATAATAGAAAGACATTCTGAACCATTAAACACCCCTTACCCCAACATAAATCTCGTCAATGAGAAAAATGTTTCCTCTTCCATACCACCGAAATGATTTAATTTTTAAATCGAAATTAAATTGCAAAATATTTATATGTAATTCGAAAATAAAAAAATATCAACATATTACAATATTAAATATAACTTTGGTAAAATAATATACTCTTACCAAAAGACTGTCAAAGTATAACATTTTTTTTTAAATATATTAAGAATTATTTTATTGGGATAAGTCCTAAAAATCTACATATTTGGGTGAAATAATATTACGCTCTTACCTAACGATTGTCAAAGTAAATACACCAAAACTCTCTTATTTCTTAGGCTGGAAAACCTTACAGGTGGGATAAATTGAGTCAAAAAACAAAACTTTTTAAGCAAGTACAATTTATTATACTTTTATTTTTTACAATCTACAACATAATATTATACACTTTCATTGGGAAAAAATCTCTTTATAAACAATATTATCCGTATACCAATCAGTCAGAATTTGTATAAATAACGATGACTGCGCTCAAACTGTCCATGAGAAAATACTGGTTCAGGAAGTAACAGTCCACCCCGTTCAAAAGTTTGTCCTTGAGATTTATTGATGGTCATTGCATAAGTTAATTTGACTGGAAACTGTTTCCTGCACATATTGAATTATATTGTAACATCCGACAAAGTGTTTTAAATTCTAGGAATGAAATGTACTGTACCTTTTCTGTTCCCCGTAATGATTTTGGCTTGAATTAAGTTACAGCTGAAATTTTTATAGCACCGCTTTTGTGAGATATCACCTCAGGGGCGCTTTCCGTTGAAGTACATCCTCATTGATTGCATAAACATGACTATTTTTAGGGCACAATATGGTACGTTGACTCATCACTAAGGCATCAGGAGTTGTACGTGTCTCACTGTATATATAGTGAATAATATCTTGACAAATATTTACATTGGGAATAAGCACAGATGACTCTAATGTCCCTTCTACCGAAGGAAGTTTGCCATCTTCCAAGTCCAAAAGCCATTTAGAAAATATATGTTCACTTTCTAAAGCTCTGACATTTGTTTTTAATTGAAAAGTTTTCAAATGGTACCAAAGTATGCTGCTTTTTATGCAAGCGGCAATTAATTGTCCTCGTGAAGTACGTCGACACACTGGAAGGATCTGACGAAAGTCTCCGCCCAAAACAATAACTTTGTTACCAAAGACAGAATCACTTCCCATGATATCACGTATAGTACGCTCAATTACTTCTAAAGCTACGCCTGGGGCCATCGGTGCTTCATCCCATATTATAATATCTGCTTCCGTTATAATTTTCCGATTCTTTGATGTGACCTTACATATTGTATTGTCCTGTAAATTGAGGGGTAAATTAAAAGCAGTATGATAAAACTCTTTTACCTTTTCGTCTTAAGAGTGTGAATTAAAGTTTAGTAAAGGTATGTTTTCCCTGTTTCGCCTGGGCCATCAATGAAGAAACATTCATTGTCATCATTTTCATGTGAAAAAACTTGTTCAAAATAGTATTATATGCCTGAAGTTGTACGTCATTGAGTTTGGCAGCCATCAATTCACCTACATTAAAATCAGATACTTGTCCAAAACTGCAACTTTCATCAGGTTCAGGTAAGCCCTGCATTCTGCAAGATGAATTCTCCTTCATAAGAATTTCCTGTATGTTCAAAAGACAAAGATTAATAGCTGTTTCTTCAGCAACACCACGATGAAAAAAATCTTCAGCCGAAGATCGAAAGGATACATTGTATTAAAATTAAAACAAATAGATGTCTAAGAATTTTAGGCATCAAATACAATGAAGCCTCCGTCATGCACTGCGTCCATTCTCGTATGTCATCAATGATGTTGCCGCCTCCCTGCTGTCCCCTCGTCCACTTTTTACCAGCTGAAAAGACATAGTTATTTGGTACATCTTGATACAGAATAGAGCGTTCCTCAATATCTTTAAGATTTAATTGGAACCACGCTGTTAAAAAGGTGTTCCTTGTAGATGCTTCCCTAAGAGCCTGTTCCTCCCGCCCCTCTATAAAATAAATAGATTGGCTGTCGGGTAAATGTAAAGCCAGAAGTAAAATTGAGTGAGATTGATCATGTATAGATAAGTGAGAACATCTCTAAAAACCCAGTATAAATAAATAAATACTATCCAAAGAGGAACAAATTTCAACATTAATATGAGCATCATATTTTTTGCTAAGGAATGCATTATATGGAACAACAAATCGATTGTCGATACGTATATCCCGAACAACGTGATTTTCAGAAAAATTATCACGTATCCTGTACTCTGGGTAGCCTGCGGAATTATTATCAGTAGCATCTTTAAATGATTTGGGGAATTTTTTAGAGCACTTACCGTCTACCATGCAGACTGACCTTGGATTAAGTACGCCACATGGTCCATGAATGTTATTTTTTTAAATAATATGGTACAAAGCCGTTCTTCGGATGGGGTAGTTCTGCAGATACGGCATTATCAATATCAGAAGCTGTATACAACTTATCTTGGCTGCAAAGTGTAAACACACCATGTAGATGAGGGAGTCCTCTTTTTTGCTGTTCAATTGTATACACCCAACAAATTACCTTTCCAAAAACATGTTTCTCAGTCATATCATGAATAAATTCCTTGACTTTTAGATGTAAAACCTTGGCTACTATATCAGGCCTGTCCGCGGCCGATTGATAATGTTCCAATTCGGTTGGTATTTCTGGCCATTTGGGATTGCATGTAAAAGTTATGACGATGACAGGACGACCAAATTTACGTACCATTGCCATTGAAACTTGATAAAGTTCATTCACATGGCGTGGTCCACCAGTAAATGAAGATGGAAAAATGACTGTATTACCTGCACATACTCCTCTATCAGTGGCTAAATTTCTTACATGGTTTTGCAAACCTTGATAGCATTCCACTCTGAGGTGTCGTTGGTATTTCCTAATGTAATCTAGGCGACCAGATTGGTAAATAATGTTAGCATGAATTAAATACTGTTGAAAAAGTTTACCCGCATAATGGATTGGATTAAATATGTTTCTTCGCACTGCTAATTTACTTGCATAAAACTACATAGCAGTTACAGTATGACATTGAGCAGTACAGAAATCAGCATGATGCTGAAAGCCTGGGGTCCAACCACATTCACCTGATGGAAATAGTAGTGGGAAAACCATAGGATCTAAATGCTTTGATAAAGTTGCCATCCTTTGAGGTCCTTCAACATTTTTAGGTTAAACAGCGATATCTATACCCGATGACAAATTCCCGTCTGTCTGCTACGTAAACCATGGCGATATCGTGAGAACTGGTTGGAGCATTGTACCTCTGATGAACGTGTAAATAATAGACGTATATCTCTCACCTGCCCACCCTCAGCCGCAATGCGTATTTCTTCTTCCTCGACAGCTTCTTTTAGTTCAATCATCAATTATTTGCATTATATTTTTATAGCAATCGGCATAACATGGATGACGCATACGCACTCTAACAGCCTCATCAGGATTGTATAGATAAAGCTGATAATAGGAAGGTATTTTACCTGCAACTTGTATACTTCTGGAAGTCAGATGATAAACCTAACCAAAAATTTTTAAACAATATGGACCATTACCTGGGATATTAGCTATTTGCGCTCCAAATGAGGCAAATCTATTAGCACTGTTTACATCTAGTAGCTTTTGTATTGACAAACAAAATTCCTAAAGTTTTTAGATTGACTACAATCTCTTGTCAATCATTCGTTAAGTGCTGGAGGATAAGCTAAAATTTGTGGTATATGGCACTTCGATCGCTTGGTAAATTTCCCTCTCATTCGAACATTCCGACATTTGACCAATTCTGGTAAAATATTGTCCACATACCTTTTAGCCATAGTAATTAAATTGAAATAATAATCTGAAAACAAAATATTTCGTTTTAGCGATTCACAGCGATAGTTTTTAAAAGAAATATCTACGGTTATCACGTCAATAATAATTCTGTAGTAATCATATATTAAACATGACAGCTGATGACAGCGAATGGGGTCGGTGTTGTAATATCAAAAAATAATTAATTACGTATTTAAGTATCGAGTGGAACTGGTTATTTTTGCAGCCGGCTTTATAATGGTGGATTTATAATTATATATTATATTTATTATTTATAATTAAATATTTGTATATAATATATACATATCTCACTATATATATATATGTATATATATATATAGATATATCTATATGTATATATATATCTCACTTTAAAAAATCACACTGACATTGTACATTGCTTGACACTAACTGGCTATAGAAGCTTTTTACATTGATTGGAAATCGATATACGCTGGCAACACTGAACAATGCGTCTTTCGCGTGAATAATGATAAACGTCAAATTTCAATACGTAATTGTGGATAATTTTTACTGTAATGTAATTAATCCAATGGATTGTGAACTTTCTAAAACATATTTTCTTCGATATTATCCAAAAATTATATGATCAGAAGAGATGCTTTTGAAGAAATCTGGTGATCCTATTTTAGTATGAAATCGGGTCTTAATTTTCAAGTTAGCGGAATTTAACCGAAACAAACAATTTAAATTTGACCAATCAGAGGGTCTACATCGTCCAGACGCAAGCGTATTAATACTATCAGATATAGGAACTTGTGCAAAAAATTAATTAAAACAACAAAAGAAAAATTCTACAAACAATATATATACGAAAACACATTAACTTCGAAACGTTTCTGGGATATATTTCGAAAAATCACCAAAACAAAAAATAATAAGTCGTCATTCATACAATCATTAGACACTAAAAACACAAACACTGCTGACCCCAAGAGGATGGATAATTTTGCAAATCATTATTTTACTTCCGTAGGAGCTTCACTCGCTAACAAAATACTCGATAAATGTAAGAAAACTGAATCCGATCTAGCCAACATACCTTCAACTGTTCATAATTGTAAAGCAGATGAGATTCAAACTACGACTAATGAAGTAATGAAAATGATAGATGAACTCAAGACATCGAATGCTTATGGGTCAGATAAAGTGTCAACAAACTTGCTAAAAGTGTTGAAACCACTTATAGCTAGTACTATTGCATTTATCTGTAATCTTAGTTTCAAATCAGGCATATTTCCGAACCACTTAAAAGAATCAATTGTCACATTGATTCACAAAAATGGAGACAAATCGGATATACAAAATTATCGGTCTATATCTCTACTAAATTCAATCTCAAAAATTATTGAGAAAATCGTCAAAAATCGCCTCTACCTAGAATATCATAAGATCCTATCTAAGAACCAATTCGGCTTTCGACCCGGTTTAGGAACAGAAGATGCTATTGCTAAGCTGACTGATATTATTTCCAATAATATTGACCAGGGAGTTAAGTCCATCGCTCTCTTCCTTTTCTCCAAAAGCTTTTGAAACCATCTCGCATAAAATACTTCTGAAAAAACTACAGGCCATCGGCATTCAGGGACAGCTATTCAAATGGATGGATAGTTACTTAGCGAACAGATACCAAAAAGTTAAAATTATTGATACTGTTAGCGATCCCGCCCTTATAGAATTTGGTGTACCGCAAGGGAGTACCCTAGGATCACTTCTGTTCAGTATTTATATAAATGATTTGTGTAACAGTAATCTCTCCAATCACATCATAACATTTGCGGATGATACTGTCTTAATATTTGAAGGAAGAAACTGGAATGCTGTACACAACAAAGCAGAAGACGGTATTAACCAGCTTAAATATTGGTTAGATTATAATCTTTTGACTCTCAATTCAGAAAAAACAAAATTTATACGATTTAGTGCCACAGAAGCGGGCCAACCCAAAGAATTATACAATATTTTCATACATAAATGCATCGAATCAACTATCTGTAATTGCTATAAATTAGAATGCGTGAACAGTATAAAATATCTCGGTATTGTTATCGACAAACATCTTAGATGGGACGTACATATAGACCTTGTGACTACTAAGGTTAGAAAGCTGACGCATATCTTTATGCCAATTAGAAATGTCCTATGTTTAAAAGATTTAAGACTCATTTACAACGCTATGTGTGGGTCGCTATTAGACTATGCATCATTAGGCTGGGGTGGATGCGCAAAAACGGTTTTGAACCACTTAGCAAAGGCCCAAAAATCCATACTAAGGGTAATCATGAAAAAACCTTTTAGGTACCACAGCGATTCACTATTTGAAGAGTTACGAGTTCTAGATGTCAGACAATTATACATGAGGAAAATAATTTTGAACACTCATAAAAAACGTCATCTCTACCCATCTATCGACCACTCTCACGACACCCGACACTCACAGAGGAATCCAATCGTACCACCCACAACCAAAACTTCACTCGCTCAAAGACATTTTTCATTCCTAGGCCCAAAACAATTTTATACCTGATGCTTGGAAAAAGGAAAGCATAGGTGCTCTTCGTAAATCTATCACTGTCTGGCTTCACCAATTAGGGAGAAAAGAGTGTGAACTCACACTTTTCCAAAAATAAAACAAACAAAATATCAAACACATTAAGAAAACAAGAAAATAAACAAAACTAAACAAACCAAACAACAAGTTAACATCAGTTAACTTTATAACTTTTTGCTTTTTATCTTTTATAATAATATTTTTTTATGTATAATTATTTTTTAGTTATATATATATATTTTTTTTAGTTATATATATATTATATTACTTTTCTTTTTTTTTCCTTTTTTGTTTTTGTTCTTACAAAATATGTATGCGTGCATGAATACTAACTCAATTTTGACTGTCCTAAAACGGGAATTCCTCCTAGTTGGGCAGTCAAAGTATTTTTTATGTATATGTACATGTGTCATTGTATCATCACCTGTACTAAATAAATAAATAAAAATAAAATAAAAAATAATAAAATAAACTCGAACTTTTGCATTTCGTATCTTTATAAATTTGTTTTGTTCCGTCCGTTTTCTTTTCTAGGTGGTGGAGGTTAATTGTTCAGTAAAGAATACTAACTAACTAATTATCACGCCGTTTCCCGCAGGAGTAAGCAGAGAGGACAGTCCGCCAAACAACTCGGTCTTTTTCTTTTTTTTTTTAAGGAGAAAACACAGATACAGAAAGTAATCAAAAGATAATTTTATAAAATAATAACTTGAGAATACGCCTGCATCCTAACTATTTCTCACAGATTGACCTGGTACAATTTTAAATATTTTTTACATGTAAATGAGGAAAAAATATAAAAGCATATTTTTTGTATATAGACAATTCACTATGTCAAATAGAATCAATGTCAAATAAGTGTATAAATATTTTTTATGCATAATTAGAGATAAATCATTAAAAAAGTACTTAAAGAGTATAGTGAATGATGTATGCACAAATTTTTTTTTTTTTTAGGAAAACAGACTTCAATTTCCTACCAAAAGTACCATATTTATCAAAAAATAATCTTCGAACACACTCCTTGCCTCATTCACATTCATACATCGTATCATACATACTCTTCTATTATTCTGACTCTTGACATGGCCCGACTCAAATATCTGATTCACTTGGTCGTGCCATTTCTTCCTGGGGTGTCCCCAACTTTACATTTGCATAATATATTCTCCTTACACTCTTTGCTCATTCGCTCTTAACGCACAAACCATATAAGCGTCCCTTTCTTGATCCTACTCATTACGCTTACATCAGCCTTGCACTGTATGCGGATCTCCAGATGTCTCACACGATCATACGTGGTTTTACTAACATATCCGAAATAAATGTCGGCCCTACCCCATCGGTATTTGGCAAGGTTGCTAGAGTTGTCAACTCCACCCGTGGGTAGGAAGGTTCAATCCGAGATCAAATAATTAAAAAAATTATATTTTTAAAAGACGTTTTAAAATTGATATAATGTAATAAAAAATGATTGTTTAAGATTTGATCATAGATTGTTTTAATAGCTACTAACCTTAGAATCTAGCCTGGCCCTTGGGTCCTTAAGATTACACGTAACGTACATTATAATCTACGCTTTCATTTTAACTTTTACAAATATTTATTTTTAAAAGAAAGACAAACATTCCCAGGTTACGAATAACCTAAAATATTTGAAAATCTCCTACTACCACCACAGTAAGCGGAAAATGTTTCTTGTATTGTGATGGAGGACTTTGCCAGCCGAGGAATTGAACACACGACGCTTGGGTGGAACCCAAATGCGATGCCTACTTAGCCAATGACCGGCCATTGATTGCGATAATTTACATAAATTAATAATATACATAAATAGACTTTTTAATATATACATATTAATAATATATATAAATACACTTTTTGCGAGTTATGCTTGAAAATTTTACGATATGAATATGATGTAATATGAATATGAATACATTGTTTTCGCCCGTACTTATGTAATAAGAATATGAATAAATTGATTTCTACCGTACACAAGTAATATGAATATTAATAAATTGTTTTCGTCCGTAGATATGTAATATAAATATGATTAAATTGTTATAGCCCGTAAATATAAAATATGAATATGAATAAATTCTTTCATCGGAGGCATAGAAATACAATATTATATTTGAATGTCTTTCCTAAAGGATTTGTGTTTTTAGGTAACCGGATAAATCATCACAATTATAATTCATCAGATCTTTAAAAAGTTATATAAAGTCATGGAAAGTTATAAAATAAAAACTTTAAGTAGGGTTAAGTAGATGAGGTTAAAAAATTTTTTTTTCGTCGCTTCTAATGACTTTATATCACTGTTTAAAAGTGTGTTGAATTGTCACTGTGTTGAGTTATCATGGAACCGTGTTTTAATACGGACAAGACTGTTTATTCATATTCATATTCGTATGTACGGGCTTAAACAAATAATTCGTAACATTCTTATTTTAAAGCATAGCTTGCAAAAGGTGTATTTTAATAAAATAATTAATTTAACGTCATCTATGAAAGTGTATATTATAACGTACTTTGCGTTTAACCTTTATGAATACACTACCCCGGCCCCGGCCTAGACTCAATAAAAATGAACATGTCATGAAAAAATTCGCCTTTTATCAAATTATGAAATGATATACTAATATTAGAGACAAATTACTCCTTCGTATTTTGATTTTTCAAACTGACATACGCTATTCAAAATAAATAAATTTTGAATGCAAAAATTATAAGCCAATGTTTTAAAAATCACTAAACAAATCCATAAAATGGTCCACACACGGAAACGTACTCAAAGACAGAATCAGAAAACCAACATACATCTTTAGATGTCACAGATATATTGTAAATAAAGATTTACTCAGAATGGCGTATTTAAAATTGGTTAACATAGTAAAATGTAATGAATGATAACTGTCGGAAGATGAATTTCAAATAGTTAACTAATTGATATATTCCCTAAAACAACGTGGTGAACTCAGGTAGTGCGGTTCGCTCCTTGTTCTGAACTCATAAATCGCGGTTTGGAAATTCGGAGAGGGGGGAAAATGAATAACTCTCTGCGTAACCGCCACGCCGCTTCCCCGCAGGGTTAGAAAGAGAGGATGGACCGCCAAACATCTCGGTTTTTCAACTCACTCCATGCTTTATTCACATACGTATATCGTCTTATACATACCCTTCTGTTATTATAACTCTTGACCTGGCCCGACTCAACTATTTGATTCACTTGATCATGCCATGTTTTTTATCGGGCGTCCCCAATTTCTTATACCATTCACATTCGCGTCATAATATTCTTCCTGCCCTGCTTTATTCGTCCATTCTCTTTGCATGCCCAAACTATCCAAGAGTCTCTTTTTTAACCTTACTAATTATGATTGCGTTAGCACAATCTCCACATTTCTCATACGATCGTTCATGGTTTTACATCACAAACGCCTAAGGGATCTCATTTCTACAGCGTTCAGTCTACGTTCGATCTTTCTCTGCCACTTTTGTACCTCACTGTTATAAATCAGGGTAGGTATCAGCACTCCGTTGTGGATTGTTTAACTTCGCATCTTTGGAAAATTGAAAATGAAACATTAACGTAGGTACATTTGAGTCTCGTTCTGGAAGTGGTAGACTGTCTCATTTGAAATAGCTTTAGACAGATATGATTAGCCAGGTCCTGTAGAGCTTCATTTTCTCAATTTCCCCACATATTGCAACCTCATAAATTGCCCATTTTGGGGATTCTATAGTACCGATGACTCCGGGCAGTTGAGACTCTTGTACCGTATTCACGGAAAGATAATTTTATTTGATGATTTAATTAAAAAACCTCTTTTTACATTAGCTCCTCACAGAATCTATGTCATCTTTCGGGATACTGGAGGGACGGGTATTTTTTAAGGGAATGAAGGAGTTCCCAGAAGAAATTCTCTAAGGAAAAACCTATCAAAATCCGTTGCGTTCCTTAGTTCCGAAGAACTAAGCGCACAAACAGACACTCGCGGATAACGACTTGGTTTTATACTATTTATGGATTAAATATATATTTATTTACAAAGCAATTAATTAAAAAATATATTTATAAAAATTTATTTTTAAAGAGCAAATATAAATAACAATAATTATTCCTAGCTCTCTCATTAAAAATTTGGGCGAATTAGATCTATCAAAAATTTTATTTTTAAAAATGCAAAAATCAGTCATTTTAAATACATGTAGAATTGCAACAGATTTTTAAAATATTTATGGTGAAGGATCAGTAGGATTTATAGGCCCTTTTAGGATTTCTACCGAGCCGAACCCTCTGATATGAAAATATCTGGAATCGGTGAATTATTTTCTCATTTGATCTCTGGTGAGTAGACGTGTTGTTCTTGTATTTTTTTGTATTTATTTTGCTTATATAATGCACTTGCATAATGTGGATTGACTAGATGATCATTTGTTGAAAATTGTGTGAAAGTGTTTAGTTTTTCCTATGGGGAAGATTTAACCCGGACATAAAGTCGTAAATATAAAAAATGTATATTTCAGCTCGACAGAGCGGTGTGTGCAATGCTCTGCCTGCCATAAAAGTTTACATTTAAGTTAATACATAAAAAATCTATATAGAAATAAATAAAAAATGAATAAATTGATGAACATATTAGGACTTTACGGTGGCTTGAGTGAAATTCTCCAACTCTGGTGTAGAGGCCTTCCCTGCCTCTGGGTAACGGCCTGGACAAGAGTGTTGTCCGATCTCTGGTAGCGCTGACTCATCCCGGCTATTCTGTGGCGCATCCCATGCACCCTTCCTTCGGTGAACATCTGTGAGGCGCTGCATCGCCAGGGGAGGCCAAATAGGGCGCTGTATACGTGGTTGTACTAAGTTCATCCATATATACGTTGAAAAGCACTGGGCACATTGAGCCTCCTTGTCTAACGACGCACTTTAATTTGGCTGCTTCTAATGGGCTATCATTCCATCTGACAAAGTTTTTCTGTTGGTTGTACCATATTCTCAATATATTAACAATTTGTGGTGGAACTTGTCGTTCGGTCAGTTTTTTCCACAACGCATTATGACAAACCCTGTCAAAGGCTTTGCTTAGGTGTAGGAAGCATGCGTACACCGTTGTTTTTCTGGCTTTATAGTATTCGATTGTTTGTTTCATGCTTTATATGGCCGTATCAGTAGAGTATCCCGCTTTGCAGCCCATTTGAGAGTCCTCTGTATTGAGCTTGTCTTTCATTAAACTTTTTCAACGAAATTTTCAACGTTTTAAAGTAGTGTATACAAAAGTTAAATTGTTTATTTGAAAAAAATTACATTTCCGATGGAAAAATATTTTTTCCTTTGAAAAACAACACAATTTCGAAAAAAAAAATTCTTTTTTAATTCTACCATCGTGGAGAATAACAATATATATATATTATATTTGTGGCATGTTCCAGAGTGGAAGAGTAGAGTAGTATCGCCCTGGTGCAAGACCACCATTTAAAATTGAAACAATGCGTGAATGGGCTTTGGCCATGTTTGGTGACCAGATTTGAATAGCCAGGTACTTCCCCACTTTATTTTTCTCATCTTCTTCCTCCCTACTACGTTAAACCTCACAACACACCCACCCTGACCCTGTACAAATTGCAAGTGCGCCCTAATGTCGAATTTGGCAGCCATCTCTGGTCCGGAGCCCCTAAATACCTGAAAAAAACCCTAGACTCTGTGCAAAAACGGGCGGTCCGTTTGATAGATTCCCCAATCTTAACAAACGGACTGCAATCTTTAGAGCACAGGCGTCAGGTAGGTATGCTGTCCTTGTTCTATCGGTATTACAATGGAAGATGCTCTGTTCTCTCTATTACAATGGAAGGAACTAGCGTCATTGATCCCTTCGGCACCGGTGCGTAGTCAGGATACACGCCAAACGCGTGCCCAACATTTGTATACAGTTGACACTTGTCACATGAGAACGGGTCGCTTCTACGATTCGTTTTTAAGTTCAACACTCGGCTGTGGAACGAACTGCCGGCCTCTGTGTTTCCTCCCTCCTACAACATGGGACTCTTCAAGACCCATGTTCACTCCTTCCTCTCCACAAAAAGACCCTCCACACAGCATCCCCAAAGATGACATAGGCCCTGAAGAAAAATATTTTCTTCAGGGCCTCCTGTGTGGAGTTGATATAAAAAAAAAAAAAAAACCCAATTGGGTATGTCATAGTCTCACTGGCTCCGGACGGTTGGGAGCAGTTGGGACTGAGTTGGGAGCGGTTTCACATTAAAAAAGGTAGGTTTTTTTGATCTGTGTAATTTTAGTGGGCGTAATTCTTCCATTCTGTCCGTGTGTAATTCTCTCCGTATAATATCTTGCACCTGTGTAATGTCGTAATTCATTTTTTGTTGTGTATTATGCTAATGTATAATTGTGTAAATGTATTATTATTGTTTTTTTGTAATCAATAAATTATGAAAACATAGCTTCCTTGCATTCTCATTAAATCATATATTATCATGAATATTTACATAAATTTGTTAACATGTAATTATTGGGTTTTGTAAAAATTGTGCTATATATTTCTCTCTCTCAGATCAATCCTGAACCTTCAAACAATGAGATGCATATATTTTGTACTTTTTAAACCAACATACGGTATCGTGGGATGGGGAGGCTGTGCAGCTTCAATTATTAATCCCATGATCTCAATTCAAAAACTGCTACTAAGGATTATATTAAAATGTCACCCGTCTCACCCTTCAGACCCACTTTTTAAAAAATTCGCAATCCTAGACACTAGACAATTATACGTTAAGACAATTCTTATACACATAAGGAAAAATGATTTAACACTCAAAACTCAACACAATATTTGCACCCGCTACTCATCACACCAAAAATGTAAAATTCCTCCAACAAAAACAGCCTTCGCCCAGCGACAGTTCTCTTATATAGCGCCTAAAATGTTCAACTTACTGAGTATTGATATTAAGACATCGAAAACTGATGATCTTTATGCCATTAGTGTACAGAACTGGTTATTTGCTCAAGGAAGGAAATATTATAAAGAATGCCTTTCAACTTAATAGTTTTCTTATTTTTCGAGTAAAAATTTTATATCTAAATTAACTTTCAACAAAAACTTTATATTACGCTGATGCGATTATTCTTATTTTTATTTCTATTATCCCTAGCATCTATTATCTATTATTTTTATTTGTATCCTACCATATTTTTATTTTTATCTTTATGTTTACAAGATTCACCTACTCCAATTCCTTTCCTGTATGGTGATCATGTACATAATATTATATATTCAGTGTTGGTTATTTATGAAGGGAAAGAACTATTTTAAAGAATACCTGACATCATTAAATAAGTTCATTTGCTTTATTATTCTTTTTTTTCCATTTCAATTCAAGTTTAAAATTTCTTTTTAAAATAATTATTTAATTTATCTTTATTTTCATCGCTTTCTTATTTTCAGTTATACCTATTTTACAACTGAATGAATCATGTATTACATTTATATAATTATACATAAATTTCGACTACCATAATACGGACACGTGTCTAGTGTGATAGTCGAAAAGCATGTAAAAAACCTGTATCCAAATATATTTTTTATGAATAAAGAAAATTAAAAAAAAAAAAAAAAAAAATGTGTATTTGAGGTGGCTGGAAGAATAAGGATGTAACCTTTAAGCTTTACCTTTTGTACTATGTATTTTTGTGCAATAAATGTTTTTTGAATTTGAATTTTGATTACTGGTACATCCGAGAGAATCGAAAAAAACTTATAAAAATAAAAGAATTTATTTATTTATCAGAGAACAGTTAAATCTGTTTCAAAACATTTTTATTGTGGATTATTCACTATAACTGTACAATCGAGTTTTTTCTTGTATGTGATTAGGATTTGTGGCGCCGAATGTAATTCATCGACATTGCTCTAGCATGAAATAAAAATAATAAAAAATATACGGTACCAGAGACGCAGGAAGGGATCCAGTAGTTTCATTTATTATGAAGACATCCCTACCCGATACATGAATATCTAAGAATGCACGCATTCTGTATAAATTGGTGAAAAATTGGCTTCTAGAGTCGAGAGCGAACAAATGCCAACTTACAGATAAACAAAAAACGTTTAGTACGTTCATATAATTATTTAATATTTTTGGCCTCTAGAACTCAAATTTCTACAACACAACTCAAATAAAATGACTACAAACACGTCATAAATCAGTTAATATAATAATTTTTACAAATACATTACTACACAGTGAAAAAATTAAGATGCTTACGTAACTTATCTCTGATATTGTAAACATGAAAGTTATTTCCACAATGTTGTGAATTTAATGTTATGTAAAAAGTAAATTCCTGAATCAAATAAATATTTTTGAAACAATAATGCCATGTCCCTGAAGGAGCCTGCATACGGCTGAATAACATAATGGGATATACTTATTATATGCAGATTGATTCTTGAAATAGCATTACTCGTGTTTTGTGGCAAGATCCGAATAGCTAATTGCTTCACAACGTTCCTCGCTATCCGCTTCCCCTTCCCTCCCTTCAGCTTCACAACATGCCTCAATTGGGGATGCCATAACTCTCTCCAGATAGCTTGGACTCTTGTGCGGTACATGCGTTGCATCACAACGAGATTATCTCTTACATGTTATTTACAAATGTGACAAAATGAGGTCAAAACGAGGACAAAACTTGTACAATTTTTGGAAAATACGGAATCAACAAAGATATAATCTGTCAAAATGTTAATATTTGCCTCCGGCCCATAAGCGTGTGAAGGTACGTTTCATGGGCTGACATAGCAGTAGCAATAGCACTGCCATTTGAGTTGTGAATTGCACTGAATTGTGACTACACGAGTACAATTGTATATACGTTTACACTAAGTTCTCTATGAGAGCTTATAACTTCGTCATTTTACTAGGAATACAAGACAAAATATAACATTATTCTGCAATACATACACAACCAACTATCAGACACACTCACTGACCAATAGGATACATGATCTGGGCAACAAGTATGGGGGTACTATTGATATATTTATAGAACTAAGCGTAATCTATACCAGCACTTTGTTGGATCCTCCACATTAGAGTAGCGTTGGTAATGTAGTTTTAGTGATTTACTAGATGTATTCTGTTTTAAAATGCATGTAAATACTAATTTAAATTTAATACATTTTCATCAAAGAAGACAACCTCATTCAGAATAACTTTCTTTATAAAAAATATTCCCGGGAACACCTCGACGATTATTCAAATACTTGACCGCTCAAGTTTTCTTAACCAGTACAGATTATAGATAATATTTGTAGGGATTTGTAGAGCCGCTAAACTGCCAAAGCAGTTTGTCAGTAGATCATGTTCACAATATTAATTATATAACAAGAAGCCACAATCAAATAGATACAGAAGCATAACATTTTGAGGGACTAAATACATATACAGATAGATATAAGACAGTCAACATACTCATAAGCATACACACACTCAAAGGCACACAACATACTCAAAACACTCTCATAGGCATATATATTATACATAGGTTACTAGTGTATTTGTAAACAATATCAATATAGAAAATCTTGATCCTGTTTAGTTTTTTTAGATCAGTTGTGCAGGTTGAATCGCTTTTTACATTAATTTACATATCATCTTATTGAACACAAAATCCATCAAAGTAAGTAAGAAATAATTTAGTATACAATTCTACCATTTGATCCCCATACTATAAAACGCTTTAACTAAGTTTCATCAATTTCAAACCATCCATACCCATTGATAAAATTAATTATGCTAACTCAATGAGTTTCTTGATTTAACCGACTTTATCCTGATTTAACAATGCTAATAACGTTCCGAGTACCAAATCGTAACATAAGATTTCCAGAGTTGTTCTTTGTTTATTCTATTAATTCATATCAACTATATGTGTCCAGTCCAAATGCTACATAGGCTTGGAAATAAATTCAGTTCTGTTGATATTTTCATTTGTTCTAGACTAAAAAAATCCCAGGCAAGTGAGAGAGTCTTGGGAGGTGATAAGGTTTCCCTCAACCTCTACCTGCCTCTATCAATCCGACCCGCCACGCAGTTTGTGGTCACCATCACGTATCCACCACCAAGGCCTGGGGATAAACCTCACCCTATAAACCAGTCACCACTGCTGAGCCATCAAATGTAGCGAACTATTTTTGGAAACTTATTACCTGTGTTGGTCCAGTAAATGGTTCCCGGGCCTGTGCAACCGCCTCCCAAATTAAATCTGTAGTATTATATATCCGTTTATAATATTTATTGTTCCACGGTAAAAACAACTTTCTGTTAACAGTGTATCGGTGTTTAATAAATAAGTGTTAAAAAACAATGTTGACGATGCATATGGCGGTGGTTTTCTAAAAAAATACTTTGTATGTGATGTCGTAACACCGACTGTCAACCGTCATCTCACAACCCACACCTTGACAGCAGCTGTCGCTTCTTCGAGTACAGCTTCGTATGATTACTGTGCAGTTCCAACGATCAGTGCATATGATCAGTGGATATGAATGACGGTGAAACTCCAAGAAAATACTTTGAAATAAATTTTCTTCGGTTTGACTAGCTAAAAATATTAACATGGTCATATTCATATAGATTTTTTTTATACGTGTATTGATACTTCATACCATATGTATTATGCATTAATAATTTTATATAGTATGTGATTGTATATGAATGAGTTATTTTCCAATAAATCTCCAAGTATGTAAAGACCTGTTTTATTATAAATATGTATATGTAATCTAAATTTGAAAAAACTATTTCATTATAAACAAGCTATGGATAAATATTTACATAGTTGTATTGTGATGAGTGACAAATAAAACAATATTGACGTTTGATAATAATTAATGAAATTGTTTTCTTCTTTTTTTCGCCGAATCCAATTTTTATACAGAACTAACACAGATCCATGAAAAATAAAGGTTTTTTTCTTTTTAATATTCTTTATATGTATTCATTTTTTTTTCATAACATTACGTGCACTTTTATTGAATAGAATTTCATCGGAGTTCTTCCAATCCTGCCCGCCACGCAGCCGTCGCTAATCGGTCAGCACGCGCATCGGCTGCCAAGACCTGGACACACCTCACCCTATAAACTAGGGCACTCCTGCTGAAGTCAAAAATGTTTCAAACCACTTGGAGTGACCAATGGCGGAGGTGTTGGTTATCCAATAAATAGTTCTGGGGCGTTGGTACCCATAACCTTATGTTTAATAGTGTGTGGGCATAATTAATAGATATACCTGGATATATATAAATATATATATACAGGGATATTATATACCTACTTATGGTATTATATTTTGTTTCCAAGAAAATTATTTTAATTCTATGTATGAAATGTGTATATCTTTAATTTAAATTTCTAAGGGTTTATCTTGACATGTTAGTGATGTAATCACGGAATGTAACTAAACTACTTACATTCCGTGATTTTTCAATGGTCCACGTTTTTTTTCATTTTTTAACATAATATCCCATGATTTTTCACCGACCTGCGCTAGTTATGTTAAAAGTTAGACTCGGCGGTAAATAAATTCATTAATTATTCTTCCCTCGACATTGCAATAACACTTTCTTGTTTTTTCTGATAGATTATTAGGAAACTTGTCGATTCATTCAAACTAATGGACTGCAGTCCAGTTTTTAACCAAAATGCAAATAGTCAGAAGAGATTTAATAAAAATTGCAATATTTTATAACAATAAGTTTTATCCGTTGACTCATTCACATCTCGTTTATATTTATAATGAAACAGTTTTTTTATATATTTCGAGACTTTTTCGGAAATAACTTAGTGGTATACAAATTATAATACAATAATAATTATAATTAAAATGCATATTTCTTTTGGTATTTCTATTGTAATTAATCAAAAAACCTTTAAGATTACAAACATGTTTAACTAGTAATTTAAGGGTTATTCATTACAAAAGTAATAAAATCATAAACAGTGATTAATCATTTTATTATTAGATTAAATAAAATTAAAACAAAATGTGAAAAAGAGGTGACAAGATAATACACAAATAAAATGTAAAAATTTTCTTCAGTTATCTGGTTTACTGCGGCTTCAACGTAAATTGGAATCCTTCGTGTGTTGTTTTTTTTTTCATTTGATAATTGGTTTTCTTCCGAATTTCGGTTAACTACCGATTCGATTCAATGAACTGTTCCAACTAGGATCTGTTCAAACTCAAATACTTGGTTAATGAAATAAATGTATCGGCAAATGATGTCAGAGGTGGGCTGGGTGCGGTGGTGTCACACACAAAGTATTTTCTTGGAGGTTCACCGTCATTCCTATCCTCGGCACTGACTCTTGGCATTGCACAGTAATTGGAAGCTGTACTCCAAGGAGCGACAGCTGTTGCTCTCAGGGGCTGGGTTAATTTAGGTTGGTTGGCAGTCGGCGCTATAACATCCCATGCAAAGTATTTTTTTGGAGGTTCACCGTCAATCGTATCCTCGGCATTGATTGTTGGAACTGCACAGTAATTATACGAAGCTTTACTCGAAGAAGCGACTGCCGACTGCAAGGGCTGGGTTATTTGATGGCTGTCAACGGACGGCGCTGTGACATCACATTCGAAGTATTTTTTTGGAGGTTTATCGTTATTCTCGTTCTCGACACTTATCGTTGGAACTGCACAGTAATTGAAAGCTTTACTCCAAGATGCGACAGTTGTTGCTCTCAAGGGCTGGGTTAATTGACGATGGTTGGCAGTCGGCGCTATAACATCCAATGCAAAGTATTTTTTCGGAGGTTCACCGTCATTCATGTCCTCGGCACTGATCGTTGGAAATGCACAGTAATTGGCAGCTGTACTCCAAGAAGCCTCAGTTGTTGCTTTCAAGGGCTGGGTTAATTGAGGATGGATGGCAGTTGGCGCTACAACATGCCATCCAGCAAGATATTCCAGAGATTCATCGAGGTTCATGTCCTCGTCACTGATCGTTTGAATTGGACGAAAATGATAGGAAGCTTTACTCGAAGAAGAGAATGCAGCCGTCGAGGGCTGGGTTTTTTGTTGACTGTTGGGAGTCGGCGCTGTGACATCACACGCAAAATATATTCTAGGAGATTCACCGTCACTCACGTCCTTGGCACTGATCGATGGAACAGCACAGTAATCATAGGAAGGTGTGCTTGAAGAACTGATTGACACCATCCAGGGCTGAATGATTTGAGTTTTTACAGTTGACGCTGTGACTGTACTTGATGAAGCGTCAGCCATCGTCAAGGGCTGTGTTATTTGATGACGGCTTACAGTCAGCGCTTTGACATCACGTGCCAAATTTTTTCTTGAAGGTTCAGCGTCATTCACATCTTCAGCACTGATCGTTTGAACTGCACAGTTAACGTAGGAAGATATACTCGTAGAACCGACTGCCGCCGTCAAGGGCTGTTTCATTTGAGGACTGCTTACAGTCGGCGATGTAACATCACGTACTAAGCTTTTTCTGGGAAAACCACCGCTGTTTGCACCCTCGACATTAAGCCCAGGAATTGCCATTGCTTATTTTTAAACACTTCTTTGTCAAACACAGCTTCAGTGTTCACAGAAAGTGGTTGTCGTGGAATAAAAAATATGATTGATAATGTTATATGAAAACTTTTTTAACTCAGCGTTGTTAACTCTGCTAACTCAGAAAGGTAACTGATAAGTTCAACAAGAAATCAAGGCTATTTATCGTTTCACCCTAACAGTAATGGGGTAGATAATACGATACTACCACTATATTATGTATTTAACATACCAGAATATAATCTATATTCATTAAAATTTACTAAGAAAATGTAATTAGAATTATGCTGAGTCATACCGATATTTTAATTTGCATTTGTGGATAAATAATTATGGGTTTAACCAATATTCCACTCCTGTGGCTTTACACTTAGGCTGCGTAATCTAAGCACTGTAAAAATCACTTTAAAACAATTAATACTATAATTACGATACGATTCTTTTTTATTTTGGGGAAATATGATAATTGTATTCAAAACTATTTTGGATTAGGTACAAAGTTATTAACGACTGATTATGTGATTTAAAATCCAACGTTCCTTTGGAATAATATATGCTTTATAATATCTATCTATTTTAAAGAATACGAAATTCAGTTTAAGAATTACAAGAAAAACTTGGTTTACAAAATATTGTTAAATAAATACATTAAATTGGTTTAAGGCGACCAATATAAGTATCTTCGTATAAAAATCATAATTATGTTCTTACATATATGGCACATATCTTACGAAAAGTGCCAAGACTTGTGGCTTCCTTTACGGCATTTGATAGATTATTACACAGTTGTGTCTTTTATAAATCACGCTGTTCTGTAGGCATAATTTGGTGTAAATAACGCCATATAATATGTGGATCTCAATACTCTCTAAAACAAACACATACATTGTTTATTGACTGAGCGTAGCGAAGTCTGTTTCAAGTTGAATTTTTTCATTTCGACCCTTTATAAATTTGTTTTGTTCCGTCCGTTTCCTTTTCAAGGTGTTGCAGGTTAATTGTTCAGTAAAGAATACTAACTAACTAATTATCAAGCCGTTTCAGAGAGGACGGACCGCCAAACAACTCGGTATTTTTTATTTAAGAAGAAAACACAGATTCAGAAAGTAATTAAAAGACAACTTTATAAAATAATAACTTGAGAATTCGCCTGCATCCTAACTATTTCTCACAGCTTGACTTGGTAGATAACAATTTTAAATATTTTTTATATATAAACTAACTAACTAACTAACCATCACGCCGTTTCCCCGCAGGGGTAGGCAGAGAGGACGGACCGCCAAACAACTCGGTCTTGGCACACACTCCTTGCCTCATTCACATTCATACATCGTCTCATACATACTCTTCTATTATTCTGACTCTTGACATGGCCCGACTCGAGTATCTGATTCACTTGGTCGTGCCATGTCTTCCTCGGGCGTCCTCGACTTCTGCTACCATTCGCATTTGCATCATAAATCCTCCTTACACTCCTATCTTCGCTCATTCGCTCTACATGCCCAAACCATCTAAAAGTCTCTTTCTTGATCTTACTCACTAAGCTTCCATCAGCCTTGCATTCTTTGCGGATCTCCACATTTCTCACACGATCAAACATGGTTTTACCACACATACGCCTCACGGATCTCATTTCAACAGCATTTAATCTACTTTCATCCTTTCTTTGCCAGTTCCATGCCTCACTTCCATACATCAAGGTAGGTACCAGCACTCCGTTGTGGACTGCTAACTTCGCTTCTTTGGATAATTTTTTGTTAGCGCCAACGGCGTTCAGTCCTCCATTAACGGAATTACCTGCATTTACCCTTCTTTCAATATCTCTGTCAGCCTTCCCATCTCTCGTAAACATACTTCCTAAATACACAAACTCATCCACCTGCTCCAAGTATTCCTCATTCACATTTACATTGCACACTGTTTTCGTACTCTCTCTTTCAAACACCATTACTTTAGACTTACTTACATTCATCATTAACTCATTCTTCATGCATACTTCGTTCATCCTAGACACGAGAGACAGTAGATCATCTATACTATTAGCAATCAGCACCGCATCATCAGCATACAACAGGCAACATACTTTCAAATTATTCAAATTCGCGCCCAATCCCACTTCTTTCAATTCTTGCATACAATTATCCATGTATAGATTGAATAACCACGGTGACATTACGCAGCCTTGTTTAACACCTTTTGTGATATCAAACCACCCCGTAAAACCACCGTTTACCCTAACACGTGCAACGCTTCCCTCATACAGAGACGCAGTTGCCTGAGTCAGATTTGTATTCACTCCATACTTGGACAACACCTTCCATAGCTTTTTCCTGTCGACTCGGTCGTATGCTTTTTGTAGATCTACAAAGGCACAGAAAAGTTTCTGGTTTTTTGCCAGAAACTTCTCAGTGAGCATATTTTTATATATAAATAGAGAAAAAGTATAAATGAAAATTATTTTGTATTTAGACAATGCACAATGTCAAATAAAAGAGTACAAATATTTTTGTATACATATTTAGAGATAAATCATTAAAAAAAAGTATTTAAAAAGTGTAGTGAATGATGTATGTAGACATTTTATTTTTTTTATAGGAAAACAGACTTCAATTTCCTACCAAAAGTACCATATTTAACAAAAAATAATCTTTGAACACACTCCTTGATTCATTCACATTCACACATCGTATCATACATACTCTTCTATTATTCTGACTCTTGACATGGCCCGACTCAAATATCTGATTCACTTGATCGTGCCATTTCTTCCTCGGGCGTCCCCGACATCTGCTACCATTCACATTTGCATAATATATTCTCCTTACACTCTTTTCTTTGATCATTCGCTCTTAACGCACAAACCATATAAGCGTCCCTTTCTTGATCCTACTCATTACGCTTAAATCAGCCTTGCACTGTATGCGGATCTCCAGATTTCTCACACGATCGTTCATGGTTTTACCAAACATACGCCTCAGGGATCTCATTTCTCAAGAATATTTTATATATTATATACCTATCTGCCCGAAGACAGTTTGAACAAATAATTTAAATATTGAAGACAATATTAGTGATTTCTAAACGAAAATCTGAAACAGAAAAATCAGAAAAGGAAACGGTCACATCTGGGACTCGAACCCAGGACCCTTGTCTTTCCGGGACAGTGCTCTACCAACTGCGCTAATGGGACCCTATTCCCCTCGGTCACTTTTAACTGTATCATACTTCGAATAAGAACTACTAACATTGTCTTCATTTTTTCACCGCACATTTTTATTGGCAACTATCTTTATGTATGATCGCAAGATTCAACCCGAACTAAATGCAATCCAGACAGCGTCTTTTAGATAAACCTATCTTATTTTTTTTCCGCAGACCGCGAGTCCAAAATATGTCTTTACTTGTATTTCTGTAAGCAGTAGGCAGACCGCGAGTCCAAAATATGTCTTCACTTGTATTTCTGTAAGCAGTAGGCAGACCGCGAGTCCAAAAACGCACGTCTCTTATTTTCTTTTATGTAATAAATCAAAACGAAAACATCTTAAGATTTTTAAGTACGTAAGTACTAAGTAGATACCTACCAAACCATTGTATGCAAATTAAATAAATATATAAGGAATTATTCTATGATTTATTCAAAGAAACGTCACTATCTCAATTTAAATTATTTTTATTTTTCGGAATAACTTTATTGAGTAAAACCTCAAATTGTAATATTTAAATATTGAATACTGCTTACAGAAATACAAGTAAAGACATATTTTGGACTCGCGGTGTGCCTACTGCTTACAGAAATACAAGTAAAGACATATTTCGGACTCGCGGTGTGCCTACTGCTTACAGAAATACAAGTAAAGACATATTTTGGACTCGCAGTCTGCCTACTGCTTACAAAAATACAAGTAAAGACATATTTTGGACTCGCGGTCTGCCTACTGCTTACAGAAATACATATTTTTTTATTATATTAAGTAAAACACCAATATTTGTTAGGTAAGCACCAACATACTTTAGTACCTACTTGGCAAAAAGTACTTTTATGGTGTAGTAAATAGATAGGCATCTGTCTTCATATCGAATAACTATTAACCGAATATAATATATTATATATATAAATATGAAATTACTTGTAGCGAGTGCCCAACTAAATTTTTGTTTTAACTAAGTCGTCCAAGTTTAGATTAATGTACTTGCTGATGTTCCCGGTGTTGCCCGGGCTTTACGTAGACTTTTCCAAATCGGAAGTAAACAGTAATTTCCCTCTTTTTTTAAGGAGGAGCAAAATTTCGACAAGAAGTATACAAATTCTTCTTTATGGAGTTGTAAAGGGGGATGGAAACAGTGACCTTCCTCTTGGTTTGAAGTTCAAGTGTGCAAAATGTCATCAATCTCGGAATAAAACTGTATTTTTTATTTTTTAAAAACCTACATTGAGACACTGTTCTTTTTATATATTATAGAAGTAGAAGATATTATTTTTCTTGTAGGAATTTTAGCTCCCTCGCTAGGAAAAAAATTTAAAAAATTCCTCGTCCGGGATTTGAACTCGGGACCTCTCGCACCCAAAGCGAAAATCATACCCCTAGACCAAGGAGCCGATTGATTGCTATGCATTGTTTAAACAAAAACAATATTATATCTAAGAAAACGTGACAACATTTTATTGGTTTTGCTGACATCACATAAAACAAATAATCCGCCAATTAGGCATTCTTTAACGGTTATTTATGTTCATGTTCTGTATTACATTGCGATTATGACATGGCTCGTTGGTCTAGGGGTATGATTTTCGCTTTGGGTGCGAGAGGTCCCGGGTTCAAATCCCGGACGAGCCCTGTTTTTGTTGACATCTGCATACTGTTTTTCTATTGCTTTGCGTTCATCTGATTATCTCACGAGCCGCACAACGCACCTGAGCCGCAGATATTTTTTATTTATTTTGGCTCAGTTGATTTACGATTTTTTTATCAATTTGGTTTATATCCATAATTTAGTTTTGAATGAAAACTTCCGATCTGTCGTTCCTGTTAAGCACTACCGTAATAATTCCTATAATATGTGGTAAAATCTATTTAACAACGAGCCATGTGCACAATCTACCATCGAACCTACCATAAAAGCCCAAAAAATGGTAATACGTGTCATTACCAAGCAACCGACAAGATACCCCTCCACTCCACTCCTCATAGAGTAAGAGGTCTTAAACATACGACAACTCCACCGGAAATTTTCGCCAATACATTTCCTGTTCAAATATTAAAAAAACTCTCTTACAACACAACTACACCACCAGAACAATAACCAACTGTCACTACAAAGTACTTCACTACATACCAAGTCAGCTCAAAGACAATTTTTCTTCCTAGCTCCTAAAATCTTTAACCTTACACCTGAAAACCTAAAAACAGTGAGTCAACCCCATTCTTTAAAAAAACAAATTCCTAAATGGATCCTTACACACGGAATACATTACAACTACAATACCCATTCATTCTACACTCTATCAATTTAATCACGTTTCAGACAATACATAATATATCCTTATTCCCTAACTATTCACTAACGGTATAGTATGTAAATAATTAAATAGTTTGATCTATATACTAATAATTTCTCAAATTTTTCATCTTCTTATAATTCTCTAACTTCTCCATCCTCTTCTTGCAACCCAAACTAGCTATAAATATATATTTTTTTTATATTATAGTAATGGACAGATTCTATGTCCGCAAACTGTAAAATTCACCCGCCATAACACAGGGTCATCCCTAGCATGGAGGGTGAAATATCACAAAAAACCACATGTACTCTCTAAATCATCAAATTGGGGTATGTTATGTAGTGGTGAGGGGGAGGAGATGCGGGAGAGGATGGTGGGGAAGTACCTGGTTATTCAGATCTGGTCACCAAACACGGCTAAAGCCATTTCAAGCAATGTTTCAATTCTGAATTGTGGTCTTACACCAGGGCAATACTGAGAGAACTTGCCTCAAGTACCCTACATATTATTTTAAATTAAAGAAATTGTGACATAACACAAATTTGTCAATTAAAGATTACTTGCGTACGCCGGGATTTGAACATGCAACTCTCGTATTGCTAACCTTACCCCTCGACCATGGAGGTCGTCACTGGCATTGCACACATACAAGAAGAACCAAAGTAAGTAATCATAGGAATAACTAGGGTAATTCCATATTTTTTAATAAATGTAAGACAAGGATAAAAAATTAAAATCCATTCAATACAAACCTGTATTATTTACATGTCTGATCTCATCATTACGTTCACATTCGTATAAAACAATTTCGTCCATAAATAAATTATTTGGAAATTAAATTATTGAAGAAATCGAAAAATTAAAAATTAGCACCTTGTAGAGATTTTATCTTTTTTTTTAATTTCATGCACTTTATCAGTTTTTAGCCTCTCCCATTGGAATATCAATCGGAGATTAAAAGAAGAAGAAAAAAATTCTTCATTTAAAAAAATACTATAAAATATATCTTCTCTAATCTCTAAACAGTTTAAATGAAAGTCGCTATCCGCGTCTGTCTGTTTGTGCGCTTAGTTCTTCTAAAATACGCACTGATTTTGACAGGGCTTTCACATCATGGGGAGAATTTCTTACGAAAGGTTTATATGTATGAAATATGCATTTTAAATTAATAAAATCCATAATAAAAACCAGGTCCTCAACAAATAAAACACTGAACATTCCGATGACACACACCACACACGGTCAAAGATACTTTCAATACTACGCAATCAAACTTTTTAACAGTATGCCCATTACTCTTAAAATATTACTGACTGTAAATACATCTACTAACTTTCTCAAAAAACATGTAGTAGCATGAATAAAAAATCGAGATATTCCCTTTATTCAAAAGATTATAATTCCAAACCAAACGTAACCAAAATATAATATGTAAAATTAAATATTATACACTTTTTTCAAGAATTATCCAAAAATACATGAACTCACATAGAAATTTGTATTTTCATGTTTGAACATGTCTGTGAAAAAAAAAATTAACTTTCTACTACGACACATAAATTACCTTTCACACTTTATCACAAACACGTTAACACATCAGCACAGGTTCTCCTAGTGAGGTGTTCACGTAATATACAATATCACCCACACACAGTTTTACCTAAATCAACCTATTTTCTTTATTTTTTGTACGTTTTTTCTGTACCTTTTTCTCTATAGTACAATATAAACCACTGTAATCATCAAATCAAAATGTGTATTCAAGAATAGACATAAATAAATAAATATTTGCAGAAAGTAGAGAAAAGTCATTTTTTATTAATCGAATCGTAAAATTGTCATTGCTAACGCTGGTTTAACCTTATAAGATACATCAAAAAAATGTACTGCGGAATTGTATATATTTTTAAAAGTTCTTCAAAAAAGTACGAGATGGTATATGTTTCCTAAGGTTAACCTTCAGCAACGCCATGTACACGTCAGCATGTATTATATTATATTTTAGTTCTTAAAGAATATCATCAAATTGGCAGCAGGATTGGCCACCTAGCAACTAAATACAATTCGGCGATTTATTGAAACGTCTTTGGCTACAGAACATATTGACGTACGTAACAAAAATAGTTTTAAATACCAGAATCACAATTTATAGATGAAACTGTCAACTTTTTTATACTAAAAAAAATAACATTTACAGTAATTAACTTTATTTAATAACTACATAAAACACTACAATCACAGAAAAAATCTCTTGATTCTTACAAAATACTACTATGTACATAATTGGTGTCAAAAATGTCATAATATCTGCGCACGCGGTCACCTAGTAAAAACCCATGGTTTGCACGTCTACCGCTCTGGCGCAACTAGTATGTTTTGTATGAAGAAAGTCCCATAGTCGCTGTTATTCATATCGCATAAAATGGACTCATTTCAGACTCGCTCTTCTGCAGTATAATTCTGACATTTTGATTTCTTAACACAATTCAGAATCCATTCAGGCAGCTTACCAGCGATAATATCAATGCGATAAGACCTGAAATCGTAAAAATGATTAAATGACCTTCGTGATAAAAATGGGCGGGTAATTTTTTTTGTAGGTCGGAAGGCAAACGAATAAATGTTTTTTTGTTTTCCGGAAAGTCAGTATCCCAACAATGTTTAGACGGAAATCTTGCAGTATTTTCTTAAAATTAAATATATAGGTTTTGTTTAAAATGGAAGCTTTTAAAACATATTATCTTAACCAGCCAGTAGCCGAGTGGACATATGCGTCGCATTTCCACCAGAAGCAAAGTTCACTGCACAAGCAACATTTTCCGCGTAAATAAAAATGTGAAATATCTTTATGTCCTGTATCCTCAATGTGTATCGTTTTGGCGCCTATTCGGGGCCTCTTCTGAGTTTGGGGTCCTATGAAAAACATATTGGCCTTAAGGAACTTATCTCCTATGTCAAACATTGATGGCCCCACGAACGTCATAGTTTAGAATTAATAGTCCTCTTGAGTGACGATATGACAGCTGACATGTTCTCTAACATGTCAAGAAGTAAAGAAGAAGATATCTGTAAAAAAAATTATTTTTATGTCAGAAGATTTCGACTTACCGTATATCCCATGAGCTGTGTCAAACTTTGCCACATATGTTTGATCGCCCAGAATAGCCCCCGTAAGAGATGATATGACCCCCAGCGAGGCCAGTACCATGTGGACTACCCTCTTGGTCTGTCTGGAGAGCACGGTGCCCATGGGACCATCATTGCTAAAAGACAGGATGGCCTCTGCCATAAGCAATTGGTACTGGAACGTTAAATCACTTTGCCAATATGAGGAATGTATTGCGAATTAAGACTCGATCGTCCATCTTAACTACGAGTAACATGGACAGTATATTTTTCCATAAAATTTTATTTGAAAAATCGTTCATATCGCTAATACTTTTGATGTATAAGTTCCATTATTAATTATAGTGAACATCTTAGCCTGCTACCTTGGGATATAAGATATCTATCTGTATTTACCTCAGGTAAATGTATGGTAAAACCATGTATAATCATAAATGCAATGCAGATGTAAGCCTAATGTGTAAGATTGATTGAGATAGGACGCTTAAATGGTTTGGACATGTAGATGTAACGAACGAAGAAAGGAGTATAAGGAGAACACACTACGGAAATGTGAATGGTAGAAGAAGTTGGAGACGCCCAAGGAAGGCAGGTCAAGATCAAGTAAACCAAATACTTGAGTCGGGGTATGACAACAATCAGAATAACAGAAGTAAATGCATGAAACGATGTGGAAATGTGAACGAAGCAAGAAGTGGGTGCCAAGACCGAGTCGAAACGGGGTAGTGGTTAGTTAGATATATTCAATCAATATATACATGAATTTATGATGTAAGTAACAGAGCTGTATTTTTAATTTTTGGAAACGAAGTATTTTGATTGTAGATTGATCTTACAATTTGATCACTACCTACTTAAAATAGGCATATTCAATAACTTACCCCACAAACTGAAAACGCAATATGAAGCTGGAAACTGCCCATCACGTACACCCCGCTTTACTGCCGAGGGTCGCTGCTGCGAAATTCGCAACCGAGAACACCACCAGACCGACCATCAGATGTTCCATCACGTTTCCCAGCAACCTTACAGCCAAACACCTCGGACATCCACGCGATGTCCCTTCTTCCATTTTGCGACTTCATTCCCTCGGTAATACACACGCAGAGGAAGCGGATGTATTTAACTCTGCGAAACGTCTAAACAACATGCATATTTCGAAAGTATACAACGTTAGAACGGAGGTGCGTACGAATCGTATATACATTCAAATCCAAATTGCACATCGTCGCAGTGTTAGAATGTTACGCATCAATCTTGTATACTGTCTATGATCATTCACCTAGAGATTAATCCTTAAAATAATATTCACTAGTACGAAACATTAATATGTATCAAACAATTATATATGTATCAAAAAATTTGCCACTTAAAAAAAAAGACGTTACATTCCTAATCAATTAATTTAATCACCTCGTTAGAGTAGAGAAATATGAACTCTAACTGGAAGATATGCTTTTACTATTGCTTAAATATAGTAGGTAGAATAAGAATACATAAAAAATACATGGTTCATATTCAAAATTATAAAAAATGTGTCAATGTCAGTTTGTTTATTTTTGAGTCATTTACTTTATGATAAATTGAGGAGCGTTTTCACAACGAGACAGATTTACGATTCTAGTATTGTTTAGTGATGATTCATGGTACACAACAAATTAAAATAAACTATTAATTGATTTTAGGAAATAACAGGTAATGAGTCATTTTAATTTAGTATTGAGTTTTTATATTAGGGGAAAATACTTGAATGCCTATTTTTAAATTGTGATAACAAATTATGAAATAATGATTCCACGAAATTCTATTTATTTAAGAATATCAGTAATTATACTTATTGACGAGTAATTTCAAACAGGCAACACAATAACATGTAAGGAATGATAACTGTCGGACGATGATTTTCAAATAGTTAACTAATTGATATATTCCTACGTAAAACAACGTGGTAAACTCAGGTAGAGAAATTCGCTTCTTGTTCTGGGTTGCTGTGGGTTCGAAATTCGGGCGGGGGGGAGAGGGGTACAAATGGCTAACTCTCTACGTAACCATCACGCCGTTTCCCCACAGGGTCAGACAGAGAGGATGGACCGCCGAACAACTCGGTTTTTCAACTCACTCCATGCTTTATTCACATTCATATATCTTCTCATACATACCCTTCTCTAATTATAACTTTTGACATTGCCCGACTCAACAATTTGATTCAATTGATCATGCAACGACTTCCTTTCTTCCACCTACTGCTTTCTGCACTGCACTGCTTTCTTTGCCCATTCCCTCTGCACGTCCAAACTATCAAAGCGTCTCTTTTTTAACCTTACTGATTATGATTGCGTTAGCCTTGCATTCTATGTGAATCTCCACATTTCTTAAACAATCGTTCGTGGTTTTACCACACTTACGCTTCATGGATCTCATTTCTACTGCATTCAGTCTACTTTCGACCTTCCTCTGTCAGTTCTGTGTCTCACTGCCATACATCAGGTCAGGTATCAGCAGTCCATTATGTAGCTTCGTATCTTTAGACAATTGAAAATTAATATTAAAGTAGGTATATTTGAGTCTAGTTCTGAGTGGTCGACAGTCGAGACAGACCATGAAATGGATTTAGCCAGATATGACTAGCCAGGTACTGTTAAGCTTCATTTTCTTCTCAATCTCCCCACGTTTTGAAAGTATTTTTTAAAGACATGGAGGAGAGTATTTTAGGTTGCAGGAAACTGTGGGTCAGTGTAGTCGGAGCTGTTAGGCATACGAATGCGCAATCAAGACCTGGTCAAATCTCACCCCATGAACCCGGGAATCCCTGCTAAGTCACCACACCCCTGCTACAAGCGAGCCACTTGAGCGTAGCTCCCAACATAATGACGTTGTTAGTTTAAATGATTGAGTACATCATCAGTTTCAATAGTGGAGTAATTCTTTCCTCAGTGGTTTCGATAATAGAAACTCTAAAGATTGCTTGAAACCAAGATACTTTTACTAGATTTCTGTTTTACAAATAATATATATTAATTATGTACTGCCTTCAATAAATTCTTAATGAATAAATTATTTTGAACCAAGCATTGCAACCACATTATCGCACACATGGTGGGAGACCACAAAACGACCAGATCTGAATAGTCAGGTACTTCCCAATCTTCCTATTCTCCACCACATTCCCCTCTCCATTCCTTCATCTTTTTTTTTTCGTAGGAACCTTGACGAATCTTGACAACATACCTCATTAATTCTCATTGAAAAGTCCGTAGCGATTCTTTAATTTTAATCATTTAATTTTATTTGTTCTTACGCCACTGAAATCACTTTTAAAAAAGGGAGCCTACAAATCGACAAAATCTGAATAGCCAGGTACTTCCCAATCTTCCACTTCTCCACCAAATTCCCCTCCCAATCACTTCACTTTCATAACATACCACATTAATTCACATAAAAAATGGTGAATAATTTTAATCACTATATTTGATTTGTCACGACGCTGCTGGAATCACTTTTAAACAAAATATAAAAAAAGGGCTCGTCCGGGATTTGAACCCGGGACCTCTCGCACCCAAAGCGAAAATCATACCCCTAGACCAACGAGCCATGTTGCAATACGTTGTAAGAAATAACAGTAATAGTTAATAACAAATAAAAAAAATCCACTACAGCGGATTATTTAGTTTATTGGTGTCATTAAAAAGTTGATTAAATTCTTATCACATTTTACCTGAAATCGTATTATCTTCTTTAAATAATTCTTAACAATCGATCGGCTCGTTGGTCTAGGGGTATGATTTTCGCTTTGGGTGCGAGAGGTCCCGGGTTCAAATCCCGGACGAGCCCTTTTTATTTTGCTAAAGAAGGATTTCAGCGTGGTGTAAAATTGTGGTTCATGTCAATTATTTAATGAAATGCCTTGTCAATCAATGCCAGATCAATTTTTTTGTTTGAAGCTTTAATTAAATACTGCGAGTTAATCACAAATTGTTCTTTGCTTAAATTTTAGAAACTTTCTTAGACAACAAAAATGCTGGAAGTATACTATCTCCCTATTAGAAACTCCTTTTCCGATATGGTTCTGTTGTATAATATGGAAAAGTAAGTTCCTCAGAGTGAGAAAGTAAAAAAAAATAATATTTGTCACCGAAATGTACGAAATAAAATAAAACATGCATTTCGGCCATGTTTTTGTGCAAAAACAGGCGGCCGGTGTTACGCGGTGATTTCAACCTTATCTCCATCTGCGTAAAGAGTGTGTGACTTCATTAGGTTAGATTACGTATTGGTTTCTCCTTAATTTGCGTCAAAAGTATAAAAATGAAATTCGTTTGATACTTCGAAAAATAAAGAAAGGGCTCGTCCGGGATTTGAACCCGGGACCTCACGCACCCAAAATGAAAATCATACCCCTATTTACAATAAAACAGGTCTGCTATCAGCTGATTATTTGTTTTATTAGTGTCAGCAAAACACCGAACTAGATACTTTAATAATCTTTCTTCAAATCGAGAGAAATTATTTACCTAAGAACCGATATTCATCTTCGGAGATACCGTGTGGAGGGACTGTACTGATGATGGTCGATTAATTATCAGGAAATTTCAGGATTCTTATAATATATCTCGTATTTTATCAAAAAAGAAAAATATATCTACATAATATAACAAAGTATAATAGAGTTATCAATAAAACTTTAAAAAGTTCACAAGTTAATATATATATATTTTTTTATTATTTTATACTTCATTTAAATATTAATAAAATAAAATAAATAAGTAAATAAGGTTGACCGCCATCCAACTCACAATTTACATTCTTGCAGGGCCGGTCCTGAGCCAAACGGCGCCTGGCGCGAGTTAAATTTTGGCGCCCCATGTCAAAACCTGGTTGAGTGATTACTGTAATCAATAATATTCGGATGATTTGTATTTTTGTGTTGGGACGTTTATATACAATATAATTTTGATAAATAATGAAGGGTTTAACCAATATTCCATTCGCGTGGCTTTAAACTTAGGCTGCTTAATATAATTACTGGAAAAATTTAACTTTAAAACAAATACTATTTGTGTTTTGGGGAAACATTATAATTTTATTCGAAACTAATTTGGTACTGGTACTGGTAATTCATTATTGTAACCTTATTATTAAAGGTCATCACCACGGTGGATTTACCGACAATTAGGAGGTGGTTGACGATAGATTATGTGATTGAAAATCAATTATGCTTTTGAATATGCTCAATAATATATGTTCGATGAAAATGAATTTCCAGGTTTTGAGTGTTCTTAATAAACTGATTACATCCCTATAACGATAACTAGATATAATTAGTAGTTGAGACTTTCACTGAAAAATTTATTTTGTTGGTTTTTTTATTTTTTATTTAGATGTATTTATTATTTAGATGTTTTCAATTTTTTTCATACATATTAAGAAACAATATAAAATATTTAATTATTTGTACATCGCCCAAGAGTCCCAAATGCTCCCAAACGTCTAGGCCATAGTATCCATGGCTAGTGATGCTATGGCTTCCCAATTGCGGTTTGTTGTAATGGGGAGGGGAAGGATATGGGAGATAGGAAGGTAGAAGGAGTACCTGGCTGTCCGAATCTGGTCACTAAACACGGCTAAATCCATTTAAAGCAACGTTTCAGTTCTGAATTGTGATGCGCAAGGTCAATATTGAGAGTATTTCCACTCTGGAACGTGCCGCAACTATACTCTTTATTATTTTTTTAATAAAAGCATGTTTATACGCTTACAAAATAATTTTTGTACCTACTTTAAAAAAGTACTTTTCTACATATCGAATAAAATGCTACCTACCTCTGGTAGGAATTAAAAATAATGCACTGAATACCCGCTTTAAATTACAATTTGTTTTGCTTTCACCTGGAAAATCCGTCAGACTAATGTTCGCTTCGGGAAATAATCATATGGTGTCATATAAATCGCTGTGTTTCACTTACTTATGGTTAGAAATATGATCTAAACGGTGCAAGAAAGAGTATACACCAAGCTTTATATTCAAATCCAAAAGTTAACCACGGAAAAAATAAAATGTTTACATGTTATTTTTATATGATACCAAAAGTTCCGACCGCAATTTGAATAAATTATGAAACTTTGTGAATTTTTTTAGTATTTATTTTACATATTCCAAAAAAAGTTGGGGTGCAAATGACGTTTTTAATACATTTGTCCAATAAAATGCAAATTTTTTTTTCGTTATCAGTAATTTTAGTAAGTTACAAAAAACGAATTATTTTTTTTTAAATGTTTTCATTAAAAATTACAAAAATGCGGAAATCAACAGATCGTCGTTCATCGTTTTTGAATTATTCTTAAAGCTAATCAGACGAACGCAAAATCAGCGTGTCAACAAAAATAGTGCTCGTCCGGGATTTGAACCCGGGACCTTTCACACCCAAAGCTTAAATCATACCCCTAGACCAACGAGGTCTAGCGGTATGATTTTTATCTTTATTTAGGTTAGTATTAGGATATTAAAAAAACATTATATAGAAATTAACACATTGTATTGCAGTTCGTTTTTACATTGAAATCAAATAAATCTCTACTTTCATTAGATTTATTTTTGATTCTTTTTACAATTTCGTTGAATTATTTCGCGGATAAGAGATAAGCCGCCATAGCTCAGTGGTCAGAGCTGTCGACCGGAAATCGAAGGGACACGGGTTCGAGTCCCGTTGGCGTCATGTATCTTTTATCAGGAGATTTTTCAATGTGGATGAGTGTTTCAGGCGAATAATTATTGCTTGTAAAATAATTGTTACCCTTTGTGCTATGCATAAAAAAAACTTGTCTTAAACATGAGTTTACCAAAAAAAAAAAATAATATTTGACAAGTTCTAGTATTTCACCTAAAAATGTAGACAATTTGTCTCGACGCCATCTAGTGATAGAGTTAGCACTTACAACGCCTTTCTCATATAAAATAAAGTTGGTTGTTTTCAGGTGAAAAAATGTAACAAGCAGTAATTGTTGAATGAAACACTAGTATATATTGAATTATTTCGCGGATAAGAGATAAGCCGCCAAAGCTCAGTGGTCAGAGCTGTCGACCGGAAATCGAAGGGACACGGGTTCGAGTCCCGTTGGCGTCATGTATCTTTTATCAGGAGATTTTTCAATGTGGATGAGTGTTTCAGGCGAATAATTATTGCTTGTAAAATAATTGGTACCATCAGTACCTAAAACAGGGCGGGAAAGTGGTGGGCCTCCTCCAGAATGCAAAATTCCACTTCCACAGTCAAAATGTCCTCAAACTTAGTTTTGAAGTCTGTGTGAAGTACATTTAAATGTTGAACGTCATTTTTACCCTGGACGTTTTCCAAAAACAAGTTGGGAATCTAGGAAAATTCGCAGCTTCCTATGCGCAATGTTTTGCTTCAATATATTAATACTGACTAGAAAAAGAATGTGTAATTTTATTTATACACCTCAATAAACAACTGTACGAAATATAAAAATACCAATATCAAATAAGTAATTTCTCAGTTTATTATTAGTATTACGTAAACTGTGTTATTTGTGTTAGGTGTATTGTGTCATCTACGGAACTCCTAAATGTTGACTTAAGGTAAATGCGGGTCCGCTCTTATGTACCCCCATTTGAATCTCGTGGACCCCCAAATTTTTTTCTCACTGACATAGACCCCCAGCAAGCCGATATCGACCCCTGGGGGTCTATATAGACCACTTTGGGAACCTCTGCCCTAGACCAACGAGGTCTAGCGGTATGATTTTTATCTTTATTTAGGTTAGTATTAGGATATTGAAAAAAAATTATATAGTAATTAACACATTGTATTGCAGTTCGTTTTTACATTGAAATCAAATCAATCTCTACTCTCATTTGGTTTATTTTTGTTTCTTTTTACAATTTCGTTGAATTGTAATTAATAACTTGATTTATCATAGAACCGAAAAAAATTAGACTTTTGATAATCTTGTATTGGTGGAAAGCGTAAAAATTATAAAAAAATGTAAAGATTTTGCAGAAAATGCCCTGATATGTCAATAATATGGAGAAACAACATAACGGATCATCATACATGTATTCTTAACCTTAACATAGAAAAACAAAACATTAATAATAGTAATAAATCTAACATGCCTAAAATATCGATAAACCAACAAACACTTCATGAAAAACTGTCTCACGAAACATGAGAATCTATACTCTGCACAGAAGATGTAAATATAAGTGCTTTAAAATTTCATGACACCTTACAAAAGCATATAAATGATTCAAGCTGTGAAATACACAAAAAAATAATTAAAAAAAATCAAAAAAATTAAACCATGGATTACCCATGGTCTAGTGGTTTCCATTAGAGAAAAAGAAAAATTATTTTAACTTACAAAAAAATTCCCACTAAATAATTCGATTATTTTACACTTTAAAAAACACAGAAATAAAGTAACGGCACTAATTAAAATGACCAAAGAAGAATTCTACAAACAAAAGATGTTAAATTCAGGTAACAGTGGTAAAAAAATTTGGAAAACAATAAATGAAATAATTGATAAAAAAAGAAAGACAAGACATTTTAAAGCTACACATTAACAATAATATGATGCAAGTTTCTGATAACCCAAAACTATGTGCGAATGCTTTCAATAATTTTTTTTCATATGTTGGAAAAAATCTCGCAAACGAAATAACTAACATAGATAATACCACCACATTAGGAATTCCAGTAGCTTCATTAAATAAAACGGTAAAAACATTCGAAACCGAACCGAACACAAGTGACTTTGGAATACCACAAGGCACCATATTGGGCCCTCTTCTATTCATATTATATGTTAATAATATCTTTAAATTACCATTAACAGGAAAACTCATTTCATATGCAGATGACACTGCAATTATATTTCAATCGAATTCATTGAATGAACTTGAAATAGTTGCTAACAATGATATCAATAAGTTAAAAGAATGGTTTGATAAAAACTTATTTACATTAAATATTGAAAAAACATATTATATAATTTTTAGTATAAACAAAAAAAAAACTTTTATTACTTTAAATATTAAAATACATAAAAAAAATGCACATCAAAAAGATCAACTTGCCAAAATGAAGACTATTTATTCATAGGAAATAAAAATGAATTTA
This sequence comes from Hesperophylax magnus, assembly GCA_026573805.1. Classification (NCBI taxonomy): domain Eukaryota; kingdom Metazoa; phylum Arthropoda; class Insecta; order Trichoptera; family Limnephilidae; genus Hesperophylax; species Hesperophylax magnus. The sequence continues at coordinate 9,918,771 of JAIUSX010000117.1, read as the reverse complement.
AATATTTAGGGGTAATAATAGATAGTCACCTTAAGTGGAAAACTCACATAAACAATATCATAAATAGATTAAGAAAACTCATTTACATATTTATTAGTCTAATAAATATACTTAACTTAAAAATTCTTAAAAATATTTACTGCGCTCTAGCCCATTCAATAATACAGTATGGTATCGTTGCATGGGGGGAGCTTACAAATCATCACTTTTACCGCTAGAAATCACTCAAAGGCTGTTAATAAAAATTTTAATAAAAAAACCATCAGACTTCCCAACCTCACAACTTTTCCAAGATTTTCAAGTCCCATCACTAAAAAATACATATACAAAAAATACGCTGCTTCAAATCCACAAAGATCTCTATAAGAAGTCACACCATGCCATGGTTCGTGTCGAGAGCAATAGGCAAAATACAATGGGTCGCTTATGCACTCCTTTAATGCACACCAGTTTTGCACAACACTATTACACGTACACTGGAGTGGTTTGGTTTAATCAACTAACGACAGAGATGAGATTAGAACCGGATTATAATAAATTTAAAAATAAAATAAACTTCACTATCTTAAATGATTTAACGAATTAGAAGCGCCCTTGAGGTGATTTTTCACAAAAACGGCGCTCTACAAATTATCCAATTATTATTATTATTATTATTAATGACGATGATATCTCACTATATTATTTTATAAATTATTGTATAAAAAAACTAAAATCTCTTCACTTTATATGTTTTTATGATTCTTTTTTTCTTCTATTTACATATGTATGTTAAGTTTTTTTTTTCCCCTTTACACACGAGTTTTAGACTCTTGTAAAGGTAAACATGTTAATTTTTATTGAAATATGTTCTTACTATGTAAATTTAAATAATTATACTGTATTTTATAAAATAAATAAAATTTAAAAAAAATTTAAAAATGTCGTTACTTGACTTGCATTGTATTCCAAGCATGTTTACTGTGTGGGCGAGAAATAAATGCACACAGAGAAAATGAGCACGGCTTTTTATCAAGATACGGTTAAAAATGTGACTGGATTACCATTTCCAAATGAAATATTAGTCATTCAGAATATATTTGAGCACTTGTTCACGCAGGTTGCCTTGTCCGAATAAATACAACGGACGAGATGCGAACATATTATTATGCCTGATAACACGTGTTCCGACTTCCTCCTAACATATCCGTGCTTTCTGATAGTTTGTTGGGAAATTTTTCCAATCATTCGTTATACGCCTACACGCCCAGGTTCAGGAGTTCACAACAGTCTAGCTCGGAGTAAATAATTTTAACCAAATTAGTTAATTCAGTGATTTTTCTTCTGTTTTCTAGGATTTGTATTTTAAGAGCATTTAAAAAGAAACTACAGTTTATTTAAATTTATATGTGAAGTTTGAATTCTTTTTATTAGAGCGGAGTTTACGTATAGTTATTTATTTAGAATTTACGGCACAAGGGCCATTTACATACAAAGTTTTTATTTTATTTTTTTTACATATACATAGTGCAGTATTAAATTTTGATGAGAAAAATTAAAGAATTAAATTTAGTTAAAACATAACAAATAAAATAACAGTAAAGAAAGAAGAAATGACAATAGCCTGTTATGTAGTGACCTCATTAAAATAAGTGGCGTTAAAATGTGTTATTAGTGCAGCTTTATACTTTACAAGGGGAATATTAAAAGTATCTGCGATTTTAGCATAAAAGTTCCCAAGTGTGTGCAATCTATTTATAACTGAGTTATATCCTGAGACTGTGATATAATTTTCACAATAATACATACTAGAGGACCTCGATCTAATGGTAGGTACATGAAATTGAATCAACATTAATATTTCAGGGCTATCCAACTGATAATTTATAATTTTGTATAAAAATATAAGACCAAAATTTTTTCTTCTATCACTTAACTTAAGCAATTTCATAATCTATTGTTTCTAAAGGAATTCCAAGCCTAAAATTAATAGTTATCCCATTCCTTAGGTCATGGACCCATTTCGCTATTTCCTCTTTTACCTCATTCCTTTAAAAGCAACCCGGTATATTTGATATAGTTCATCGGGGCTGTCGATGGATATGTGGCTATGTCATCTGGTTCTACAGTGTGTCTTCCCAGGTATCTGTGCCTTGTTCCCAACAGAGCGGTACATTGAATTGGAGTATTTTCATCATCTTTATATTTCAATTCAATTTTTCAATTCAATTCAATTCAATTTGTTTATTCCTTTAAAAACATTACAAAATTACATTTTATTTCGTTTTTAAGTACATTTGTAAAATAGTATTACATAATAGTTAGCGGTGTATAAACTATACCAGCATCAATAGAGCTTGCCTTTTAAAGGCAGCTTCACCGATGCTAAATATGTCGATATCCGAATTAATTCTGTTCAACAGCAAGACTGCTCTCCCCACTGGCATGACCATTGGTAAGTTGGTCCTGCAGGCCGGGAGATAAAACAGTCTATGCTGTCGGTGACGGAGATAACCATCAGGAACATAGAGACTAATACTCTCCATGATAGTCGGATTTTCAAACCATCCACGAATCAGTTTGAAGAAGTGTGATACAATATGCACATCTCTTCTGACCCGTAGATGGTTCATACCGAGCATGCCCAAGAGAAAGTCAGTAGGATAGAGCCACGGGTAGTAGCCATACTCCCTCAGGTAGAGGAATCTCAGAAATTTCTTCTGCACTCTCTCCAACATAAGGGAATACTTCAACTGATGTGGGCTCCAAACCACCGACCCACTCTCAAGCCTACTCCTAACCAACGCAATGTATAGCACTTGGAGAACCCGGGTGTCTCTAAAATTCATCGCAGTGCGTAGGACGAAGCCCAGCATTTTCAGTGAAGCACTACACGTCATTTCGATATGAGTATGAAATGTCAGCCTACTATCAAACATGATGCCAAGATCTTTCATAGTGGAGACACGTTTTAAACTTCGGGCATTCATGGTATACCGGTAAAACCAAGTATGACGTGCCCGTGTGAAAGAAAGAATGAAACATTTAGAAACATTGAATTCGATCTGATTCCGTTTACTCCAGTCAACAATTCTATTAATGTCCGATTGGAGTCGAATGCAGTCTTCTAAAGTTTTAATTTCCAAGAATAGTTTTAAGTCATCAGCAAAAAGAAGTGACCTGGAATGCAGAATATTTTCTGTAATATCGTTAATAAAAATCAGAAAGAGGAGCGGTCCTAAATTAGAGCCCTGTGGAACGCCTGACAGCACAAGGAATAATTTTGACAAGAATATTCCATGAGATACAAATTGCTTTCTTCCAGTAATTCCTGCATCTGTTGGTGTTTTCCACTCCCATCAACTGCATGAGTGTCTCCTGAGGCGGCAGTGTCCCGTTAGTAGTCCTACTAGTTCCCTCAGAGAGTTTCTGTCCACATACGGTAGTTGCCTGGTTTGTCTAGTCTATTGTGTGGTCCATTTATGAGTACTTTGGATGGCCTCGTTCCGGGTGCCCTCTGGCAGTCCTTCCGTTGAATGTTTTTTTTTATTAATTTTATTTTAGTAATTTGTACATTAAAATTTACAAATGACTAATTAATTTTTACATATTGATATTGTATGTTTTTTTTTGTTTTATGTGGCTTCTACACAACATCTTGAATTTTTCAATTGGGGCAGTCTTTAGGTTTTCCGGCAGCGCGTTATAGTATTTCATCCCTTTATAGAATATACTGTTTTGTGTATTCGCCTTGTCCTTTTTTGTTAGCCTGATTTCATTGCACGTCCTAGTTTTATGTTTGTGTATGTCCTTGTTGTATACAATTTTATTTGAAAAATATTTGGATAGCAGGTTGTTTACTATTTTGTGTACAAATATCATCGTGTTCAAGGTCAACATCTGTTTCACCGTTAGCCAATTTAGTTCGTTTAACATTTTATTTACTTTTGAATATCTATTTCGTCTGAGTATTGTTCTCATTGACCTATTTTGGAGAATTTGAAATTTATTTTGTTCTCGGTCGTTACACAGAAAAAGGATAGTTGAGCAGTAATTAAAATGTGGAGCAATAATGGAGTTAATAAAAGTTAATAAATGGTGATTGCAGTTTTTTCGGACAGTTTTTGGCGAATTCTTCCCAAAAAAGATATATTTTTTCCAATTTTCTTTTGGGTATATTCAGCATCTTTGTTAAAGTTGAGTTTGGAATCTATTATAACTCCTAAGTATTTTATATCGGTAACATTTTCAATAATTTCACCATCAATTTTGATTTTGCTTTCCCTGGATGTCTTCTTATAACCAATTACCATACATATTGTTTTTTTTTTTGTATTTAATTTAAACTTATTTATTCTTAGCCATCTTCATACATTATCTAGTTTATTATTTAAAATATTTATTAGTTCTTCATAGTTTTCTAGAATTATATATATTAGTGTATCATCGGCAAATAGTCGAACTTTGCATTTTGAAAATATTTTCACCATGTCATTAATATAGAGAATGAATAGTAGAGGTCCAAGGACTGATCCCTGTGGTACTCCTAATTTATTTTCCATTGGTTTTGTAAATTGATTATTAATTTTTTGTTACCTGTATTCGGTCTTTCAAATACTCTTTTATTAATTTAGTGGCTACAGTTGAGAAACCAATTTATGCTTTCTTATCAATATTTCTCGATCTATAGTTTTGAATGCCCTTTGAAAATTCAAGAATATTGCTAAGATAAATTTATTACTATTCATTCCTTCTTTCCACTCTTCAACAATTACATTTAACGCTGTTTCACAAGAATTATTACATCTGAATCCCGATTGTTCTTGGTATAAAATATTGTGTTCATCTAAGTATTGCAATATTTGTTCTTTTATTATCACTTCAAGTATCTGTTCATATTTCGGTAAGGTGTTTATTGGTCGAAATTCTTCACATTTTCTGGTATTTTTAACCTTTGGGACCGGTATAATGGTAGATAGTTTCCATGACTGTGGAAATTTTTCCTCTTCAAATGTCTGATTAATAATATTTAATAGAGTAGATCCAATTACTGGAAAAGCATCTTTTATTAAACTAATAGTTAATCCATCTGAACTATTTTAGATTTAATTTTGTTTAAAATGTTAAATAAATATTCTGCAGTTATTTTTCTGATGACCAATAATTCTTTGTTTGAGTTGTTATTATCATTTGTGGGGTTGAAAACAATGTTAGGAATTAATTTGTTAATTTGAGTGATGCTTTCTATGAAATATTTATTAAAGCTATTAGCCATGTTTATATCTTTTGCGAAGTTTACTATTTTTATGTCGTTTTTGTTATCTCCATGTACTAATTCTTTTATGCTTTTTTTTTTTTGGGATCTCCTTCTTTCGAGTTGTTTTTGATAATTGTTATTAATTTTAAATTGACATTAACTCTACACTACTTCTCTGGGGAAGAAGGTCACTGTGTCCAAGAATGACAGCCGTACGAATCCGTCGAGATAGTCTGAAGAGGTGAGAGGGTCTCCCTCAACATGGTTCTCCCACACACGCATCCACCGCCAAGCATGGACAAACCTCACCCTATGAACTCGGGCACCCCTGCTTACATATTGTTTACCTATTTATAATTATAATATTATGTTTCCAAGAAAATAATGTTTATTCTGTATTTGAAATGTGTATTTCTAAAGGTTAATCTTGACATGTTACTGGTGTAATTTTTAAATGGCGTAAGGTTTTTTTTTCCCATTTTCATGATAGGGTCATTTACTAGATTTACTAACATAATATCCCGTGATTTTTCAGGAATCTCCGCAAGTTCTGTTAAAAGTTGGATTCGGTGGAGTAATGGATTAAATAATTTAATTAAATATTCTTCCCTTGAAATCGCCATAACTCATGCATGTTTTACTGATAGATTATAAGAAATCCTATCAACTCCCTTAACGGCCTGCAATCCCGTTATTAACAGGAATGTAAATAATTTTAAGAGATTTATATATAATTAGCAATTTTTTTATATCAGTACGTTTTCTCTGTTTATTAATTCATATCTCGTTTATATTTCGAATAAAACAGGTTTTTTTACATTGGGATTGAGATTTATTGGGAAATAACTCAGTGGTATTACAAATTATAATACGATAATTAAAAATACGTACTTATATTTGTATGGTATTCAAATAAAACACCTTTAAGCATATAAACATTTTTAAAGAGTAATTTAATGGTAATTTTAACAAAAGTAGTAAGATCAAAAACATTTTATTATTAGATAAAATAAAATTAAAAATAAATTGGTGACAAGATAATACGAAAATAAAGTGTAAAAGAATTTTCTTGGAGGTTCACCATCATTCTCGTCCTCAGCACTGATCGTTAGAACTGCACAGTTATCATAGGAAGCTGTACTTGAAGAACCGGCTGCTTTCGTCAGGGGCTGGCTTTTTTGGTTTTTTGGTTTTTTTTTTTGGTAATTTTTGATAGTCAGCGCTTTGACATCACATGCGAAGTACTTTCTTGGAGGTTCACCAACATTCTCGTCCTCAGCACTGATCGATGGAACTGCACAGTTATCATAGGAAGATGTACTTGAAGATCCGACGGCCGCCGTCAAGGGCTGGGTTATTTGAGGACTGTTGACAGTCAGCGCTGTGACATCACGTACGAAGTATTTTCTTGGAGGTTCACCAACATTCTCGTCCTCAGCACTGATCGTTAGAACTGCACAGTTATCATAGGAAGCTGTACTCGAAGAACTGGCTGCCTTCGTCAAGGGCTGGCTTTTTTGGTTTTTCGGTATTTTTTTTTGGTAATTTTTGATAGTCAGCGCTTTGACATCACATGCGAAGTACTTTCTTGGAGGTTCACCATCATTTTCATCCTCAGCACTGATCGATGGAACTGCACAGTTATCATAGGAAGATGTACTTGAAGATCCGACGGCCGCCGTCAAGGGCTGGGTTATTTGAGGACTGTTGACAGTCAGCGCTGTGACATCACGTACGAAGTATTTTCTTGGAGGTTCACCAACATTCTCGTCCTCAGCACTGATCGTTAGAACTGCACAGTTATCATAGGAAGCTGTACTCGAAGAACTGGCTGCCTTCGTCAAGGGCTGGCTTTTTTGGTTTTTCGGTATTTTTTTTTGGTAATTTTTGATAGTCAGCGCTTTGACATCACATGCGAAGTACTTTCTTGGAGGTTCACCATCATTTTCATCCTCAGCACTGATCGATGGAACTGCACAGTTATCATAGGAAGATGTACTTGAAGATCCGACGGCCGCCGTCAAGGACTGGGTTATTTGAGGACTGTTGACAGTCAGCGCTGTGACATCACGTACGAAATATTTTCTTGGAGGTTCACCAACATTCTCGTCCTCAGCACTGATCGTTAGAACTGCACAGTTATCATAGGAAGCTGTACTCGAAGAACCGATATCCTCCGTCAAGGGATGGTTTATTTGAGGACTGTTTGCAGTCAGCGCTGTGACATCACATGCGAAGTATTTTCTTTGGAGTTCACTGTCTTTCACGTCCTCTGTCCGCATTGTTGGAACTGCAGAGTAATCATTGGAAGCTGTACACGATGAACCGATTGCCGTTTTCAAGGGCCGATTTATTTGAAGGCTGTTGACAGTCGGCGCTGTTACATCACGTACAAAGTTTTTTTTTGGAAAACCACCGTTATTTCCACTCTCGACATTAAACTTGGAAATTGCCATTGCTTATTTTTAAACGCTTCTTTGTCAAACACCGCTTCACTATTCACATAAAATTGTTGTGGAATAATAAATATGATAAATAATTTGTATGAAAACTTTTAAAACTCGACGTTGTTAACTCTGCTAACTCAGAAAGGTAACTAATGGGTTTAACTATACATTTGGGCTATTTATAGTTTCACCCTTACAGTAATGTGGTAGATAAAACGATACTACCACTATATTATGCTAAGCTTTACTAAGAATACGTAATTACAAATATGCTTAGTCATACCGATATTTTAATTTGAATTTTTGGATAAATAACTATGGGTTTAACCAATATTCCACTTGTGTGCCTTTACACTTAAGCTGCGTAATCTAATCACTGGAAAAATTGCACTTTAAAACAATTAATATTATAATGATTATTTTGTGGCGGAAATATGATAATTTTATTCACAGCAGGTTTTGTGATTTAAAACCAACGATCCTTCAGAATGACATAGTTTAATAATATCTATTTATTTGAATGTATAGGAAATTACGTTAGAATTACAAGAAAAACAAGTTATGTTGGTCTAGGGATATGATTTTCGCTTTGGGTGCGAGAGGTCCCGTGTTCAAATCCCGGACGAGCCCTTTTTGTTGACATCTGCACACTGTGTTTCTATTGTTTTGCGTTCATCTGATTATCTCACGGGCCGCACAACGCACCTGAGCCGCTAATATTTTTTATTTATTTTGTCTCAGATGATTTATGATCTTTTTAATATATATTCAAATAATAATATTTTTATGTGAAAACTGGCACAAGAGTCCCAACTGCTCTAAACCGTCTAGATCCGGTTAGACTATGGCATCCCTAATTGGGGTATGTTGTGTAACGGGGAGGGGAAGGAGTTGCAGTAGAGGAAGGTGGGGAAAATCCTGGTTAATCACATCTGGTCACCAAACACGGTTAATGCTATTTCAAGCAATGTTTTAATTCTGCATTGTGGTATTACACCAGGGCGATACTGAGAGTATCTTGCACTCTGTAAATTGCCTACAACATATTATTTTAAAAGTATAAATTGTGAAATAACACAAATTCGTCAATTAAAGTTTACTTGATTACACCGGGATTGCTAGCCTTACTCCTCGACCATGGAGGTCATCACTGGCATTGCACACCAAAGTAAGTAATCATAGAAATAACTAGGGTAATTCTATGTTTTTTTTATAAATGTAAGGCAAGGATAAAAAATGAAAATCTTTCAAAACAAACCTATTTTATTTACGTGCTCTTTTTTATAAACAATTTCATCTATAAATATATTATTTGAGGATAAAATTAATGAAAAAATTGAGAAATAAAAATTAGCAAATTGTAGAGATTGGGATCTAACTAAGCTCTTCTCTGATTTGGTGTATTTTTGTTTTTTTACAATTTCATCCAGTTTATCAGTTTGTAGCCTCTCTCATTGGAATATCAATCGGAGATTAAAAGAGGAAGAAAAAAATCCTTCATTGAAAAAATACTATAAAATATATCTTCTCTAATCTCTAAATAGTATACATCAAAGTAGCTAACTGCGTCTGTCTGTGTTTGTGCGCTTAGTTCTTCTAAACTGCGCAAAAGGTTTTGACAGAGTTTTCACTATCATTTAGACAATTTCTTCCGGGAGCTTTATATATACATATAGAACATGCACATCATATTTGTAGAAAGTAGAGAAAAGTCGATGTTTTTAAAGTCGTAAAAATATTTTTTTTCGAGAGCTTACATTGCAGCTTAGATTATATTTTAGTTCAAAATACATATAACATATTCAATAACTTACCCCACAAACTGAGAACGCAATATGAAGCTAGAAACTGCCCATCACGTACCCCGCTTTACTGCCGAGGGTCGCTGCTGCAACCGAGAACACCACCAGACCGATCATCAGATGATCCATAACGTTGCCCATCAACCTGACAACCAACCACCGCGGACTTCCACGCGATGTTCCGTCTTCTATTTTGCGACTTCATTCACACTCGGTAATACACACGCCGAGGTAGCTGATGTATTTAACTCAAGGAAATGTATAAAAAAGATGCATATTTTCAAAGTATACAACGTAAGTGCGGAGGTGCGTACAGGTGCGATCAATCTTGTATACTTTCTATGAACTTTGGCCTAAAATAATATTCACTAGTACCAAGCATATGACCTAGAAACCTAGTTTGTATTTAATACGAAAAAGGTTATTAGTTTGGTTGTATTTTATTAAATTATATAAATTAAATATAAATAGTGTACTGTATATATAAAAACTAAGAACCAGAAAACCTAATTTTATTAAATACGGAGTAAACTCGTCGTTTTTTTTTTTTAAATTTTCTTGTATTTTGAAAGTATAAAGTGATACAAAGTTTGTACTTTCCAAAGAATTTATTTCTTAATACTTCTGAAATCATACGGCCTTAGTTCAATGTGTGTGCATTTTAGTATCTATTATACATGTATAAAACTTAATGACATAAAAAAATTGCTATTTTATTAAGAATCTCTTCAAATTATACGTAATCCGGCTAAAAACGGAAATAAAGGGAATGCAGGCCTTTAACTAATGAATTGATAGGTCTCCTAATAATTTTTCGGTAAAATACCAATTTTTTATCATAAAAGTTTTATTGGAAACGGCCTGCAATCCCGTTCGAAACCGGATTTTAATATATCAGCAATACCCATTTTTTGGATTCTTATTATCAATGATATATTGAGGAGCGTTTTCACAAAAAGACACATCTACCCCGAATGATTTGTTTGGATTTCTCATTCTCAATAATAAAAATGAAAGGGCTCATCATTGATTAGAAACCCATCTACGACTTATTTTATTGTTTAGTGATTGATAATGGTGCACATTAAATTAAAATTTATTATAAAATAAACCCTTAATTGATTTTGGGAAATAACAGGTTATTTCATTTTAGTATTGACTTCTTATATTAGTGCACAATACTTGAATACCTATTTTTAAATTGTGGAAATAACAAATTATGAAATAATGATTCCATGAAACTCTATTTATTTGAGAATATCAGTAATTATATTATTGACCAGTGATTTCAAACGGGCAACACAATAAAATGTAATGAATGACAACTGTCGGTAGATGATTTTTAAATAGTTCACTAATTGATACATTCCAACCTAAAACAACGTGGCGAACTCAGGTAGAGCGTTGGTCTAGGGGTATGATTTTCGCTTTGGGTGCGAGAGGTCCCGGGTTCAAATCCCGGATAAGCCCTTATTTTAAATCTCTGCTGATCAAAAATACAGGTGCTTATATCTCTGGGCGTCCAACAGCGAAAACACCAATTAAAATACTCTTTGAAAACTAGTCAAAGTAATAAATTTATTATGTTTACATATTTATGAATTTGGAACTAAAGAAATAAAATTTACCCGATTTATTTCTTATAATATCTAATAATTATAAAAATATTATAAAGAGCCTTCACTATGACAAAGCCCTTTTAAATACCAACAATAGCTCTAAATACCCATGCGCAATGAATGATTAGAATAGTTCAATGTTAAAAGTCTCACTAACATACTTCTGCTTAGATATACAAAGAATAGAACAATATAATTGAATCAGAAATAATGTATAAACTTAATCTAAAACTAACTTACTAATGTAATCTTAGCTTTGTGTACTTATTGATTAATTTTTTTTCTCTTCATATTTCCACACACTTTCTTCTTATGTAGTTATTTTTGTTATCATTATAAATTAGAAATTAAGAACTATATTTTTACTCCCCAACCCAACTGCTCCCATCATTTAAATTCATAACGTAATTTTGTAGGGAGCTAAGCTCAAGTGTGACTTCCCGGGTTATGGATTCCCGGGTTCATGAGGTGAGATTTATTCAAGTCTTTCCTACCAGCTGACTGACTACAACTGACTACACTAACCCCCAGGTTCCTACATCGTAAGATCAAATCCTTCGTTCCCTTAAAAATACCCGTCCACCCAGTATCCCGAAAGATGACATAGATTCTGTGAGGAGCTAATGTAAAAACAGGTTTTTTAATTAAATCAACAAATAAAATTATCTTTCCGTGACTACATTACAAGAGTCTCGACTGCCCGGAGTCATCGGTACTATAGAATCCCCAAAACGGACAATTTATGAGGTTGCAATACGTGGGGAGATTGAAAAAATGAAGCTCTACAGGACCTGGCTAATCATATCTGTCTAAAGCCATTTCAAATGAGACAGTCTACCACTTCCAGAACGAGACTCAAATGTACATACGTTAATGTTTCATTTTAAGATGCGAAGTTAAACAATCCACAATGGAGTGCTGATACCTACCCTGATTTATAACAGTAAGGTACAGAAGTGGCAGAGGAAGATCGAACGTAGACTGAACGCTGTAGAAATGAGATGTAGTATGTGTGGTAAAACCATGAACGATCGTGTGAGAAATGTGGAGATTGGGCTAACGCAATCATAATCAGTAAGGTTAAAAAAGAGACTCTTGGATAGTTTGGGCATGCAGAGAGAATGGACGAAGAAAGCAGGGCAGAAAGAATATTATGACGCGAATGTGAATGGTATAAGAAATCGGGGACGCCCGATAAAAAAACATGGCATGGTCAAGTGATTCAAGTAATTGAGTCGGGCCATTTCAAGAATTAAAACAACAGAACGGAATGTATGATACGATATACGAACGAATTGAAATTCATCTACCGGCAGTTATCATTCGTACAATTTATATTGTTAACCCGTTTGAAATTACTGGTCACTAAATATAACTAATGATATTCTTTAGTAAACATAATTTCATGGAATCATTATATCATAATTTGTTATTACCACAATTTAAGAATACTTATTCAGTTTTTGCCATAATATAAGAAGTCAATACAAAATTCGAATGACTCATTACTTGTTATTTCCCAAAATCAATTAAGGGTTTATTTTATTTTAAATTTTAATTTGTTGTGCACCATTAATCATCGTAAATACTACCAGAAGTCCATAATTCTAGGTTTTTCCTAATGTCCTAAAATCCGAGAAAAAGTCACGTGCTAATTAAGTACCCCAAATCATCGCATAATTAGGGCCTAATTATAATTGTTACCCTACGACGAGAAGGGAAAATCCAATAAAAGCCCCGATTTTTCAAAATATAGGTTCAGAACCAATTCTAAGGTGTTACTGTGAACATTACAGAAGCCTTGCATTATATAGGGTGCATATTGAAAAGTGTTAAAAGTTTCAATTATTAAATTAAGTTTTTTAGTTTACTAGTCCGGATTATCGAAAAGTATTCAATAAATAAACGAATTTACTCGAGGCAGGAAAAGTGAAGTTACTACGCAATATCACAAACACGGGAGCACCGCCACAGAAGGAACTCACTGGAAAGAGACGTTATTTACTACTAAACATGAACAACGGTAAAAGACACATCACAGAGATCCAAGAAAATCAAGGAGAAATGCAGTCAGCAAGCAGCTCAAATGGTGAAGGAAGCCATCGTGATGCACTACCACAAGGAGCCAGCTTCAAGAACGAGGGAAGAAGCATTCATCAAGAGCCTGTTTCTGTTAATGACCAGGCAGACAAATTGGTGACCCTAACTAAGCAACGCAAAGTGCCGTTCCCCTCTTCAAAGTCCAAATATTGCAAGTCCGGTCGAGAATTCTGCGAATTAACAGAAACAGGCTCACCCAAATGCAATTGGCACAATTCCTCTCACGCAGCAATATACTACGCCCAGAAAATCTACGGGCTCGAGTACGTTCCAAAGCGGAAACACCAGCTGAAGTACACTTTGAAGCATTTCCCACAGCAGAAACCGCAAAAGATGTCAGATATTCTACTGGCTAAAATCAAAGCAACAAACGACGAAATTGGAAGAATTTCCAACAATAATGAATATTAAAGAACCACAGACATCTCGCTGAACAAGATCAATCCACATACTGCAGAACAAAGCCGCCAGCGTGAAACAACATCACTGATTGATCGATTCCACTGATTTCACTCATGTCTTTACTGCAGCTGAAGTATTGGCTTTTATCATCAAAACTTCGCTTCAGTCCAGGGTGGTGTATTGACTTCCTCCACAAATGTTCTCCAGCTTCTGCCCCTTCGCCAATTGCTTCCAGTTCTCAATTCTTCTCGTCATGTTCCAGTTTATCCACACACCTTCCTTGGGCTGCTTCTACTGGAGCACTCACTCACTTATCACGATTTTTGAGGTCGTTTGTCTTGACTTTGCTAATTATACATTTAAAAATATGCTTTGTACTTTAGTAGTTCAAAAATTGATATACCTACATTTAAAAATGTCCTTGAATCAAAGATATTGCCATATCAATATGTTTGTAATAGGTTGGTATAATTACTGTTTTATTATATTATCGTACATGTATTTTATTTTGACTTTAATTGAATTGAAAATAAGTAAAAAATTATTGCAATGTATTATGTTTTGACCCGATTTGAAAAAAGTATAAAATTAACGTAATGTATTATGTTTTGACCTGAATTAAATAAAAGTGTACAATTTATATAATGCGTTATGTTTTGACTTGAATCAACAAAAAGTGTTACATGTTTTTAAAAAATATTTACGCATATTTTAAACATTTTGGCGTAATACAAGAGATATCCTTAAGCTTTTAGCTTCATCAATGTGTTATGTGGACGGTAAAAAAGGTTGGATTAATTTATATTGTTTTTTTTTGCATAACTCAACAAATGCGATCGGTGTTACGAGGTAATTTCAACATTATCTCCATCTCTGTAAGGAGGATGTGATTTCGTTAGGTTAGATTACGAATTGGTTCCTCTTTAATTTGCGTCAAAAGTATAAAAATAAAATTCGTTAGATACTAAAATAAAAAAGGGCTCGTCCGGGATTTGAACCCGGGACCTCTCGCACCCAAAGCGAAAATCATACCCCTAGACCAACGAGCCATGTCACAAAATAACCATCACAAAGAACATGAATACGAGCGTAATAAAACAAATGGTATCAGCGGATTATTTGTTTTATTAGTGTCAGCAAAACACCTGTTAAATTAATGTCACGTTTTACAAGACGATATTATATTTTATTATTTAAACAATGCAAAACAATCAATCGGCTCGTTGGTCTAGGGGTATGATTTTCGCTTTGGGTGCGAGAGGTCCCGGGTTCAAATCCCGGACGAGCCCTATTTTTACTTTTGCTTTATATTGCGGTACCCGTCTTACGAATGTACGTACGCGTACCGAACAGTGTTCATTATGCATTTAGATGGCGTTGGCTGGGGAGGGACATATGAAAATATTTTAAATCCCATTAAATCAATTCAAATATTGAAAAAAAATTATCACTCAAAATACCGACCAAGAGGAATAATCTACTTAAATAATATTTCTTCAAATCGAGAGAAATTATTTCCCTAAGAACCGATATTCATCTTCGGAGATACTGTGTGGAGGGACTGTACTGATGTTGGTCGATTTATTGTGATAAGTTTATTTTAGGATTCTTATAACAATCGTTAAAATGTTAAAATAATATGATTCCCGATCTAAACGCTACTTGAAATGACTAAGACAATAGTTTTTTACAGAAATAGCTGACGTGTACCCGGCGTTGCTCGACTTTTCTCTACCATCTATAAATATAATATGCAAGTATTATATATATAAATGTCCCAGAAGAAATTCTCTAAATGAGAAGAAAACCCTATTAAAATCTTTTGCGTTCCTTAGTTCCGAAGAACTAAGCGCACAAACAGACAGACGCGGATAACGACTTGGTTTTATACTATTTACGGATTAAATATATTTTTTTTTTACAAAGCAATTAATTTAAAAATATATTTTTGAATTGCATTTTTGTTAATACTGCATACTCTGATGATGACATAAGATGTGTCGAAACCGGTTAGATTATGTAGAGAATATTTTATTTTTTTTATTTATTTATTTATAATGTATTACAAAAAACATGGTAAGTAACACATTATTCCCAATGAGTTGAGATAAAACTCATTACGGGAAGTACAGACACATAAAATACATTTTACAAGGATATTACACTTTTTAAAAAAATACAACATATTGAAAAGGAAAAGAAAAATAAATGAAAAAGGAAAAATACATTGTTAAGAATAGAGATTTTAGAAATACTGAGAGACATCTATACACATGAAACATAGTAAGCCAACATATGAAAGCGAGCGAAAATTCACTGGTTTAAAAACATTTTCAGGAAATAATCTTTAAGCGTTTTAACTAATATTTTTTTGTTAGTTACTGATTGCTTTATTTCATTAGGTAATGCATTGTATTGTCTATATGCAATATATTGTAATGAGTTAATACCAAATTTTGTTGTGTGGGTAGACGATGCTAGGTGTATTAGATTTTGGGACCGTGTTTTGTGCTGGTGTATGTCTGAATTAAATGCTGGTTTGATGTTAGTGTGTGAGGATCTATGTATGATTTGTAATATTGTACAAGTGATATTGTATTTAGGTAGAACCGTAAAAGGAAGTATGTTTGTCTTTAAATATATATCTTTGATATGTGTATCCCACGGTAGACGGTAGATATTCCTTATTGCTCGATTTTGAATCACTTGTATTTCTGATATTTGTTTTTTAGTAATAGTGCCCCAGATACTAACTAAATAACTCAGATGGGAGTGAATCATCGCATAGTATGTGGCCCGTAGTAGAGATGTAGAGAGAAGACCTTGGAGTCGGTACAGTACGCCGGTTATTGGGGATATTTTAGATTTCACATGCTCAACATGGGAATTCCACGAAAGTTTAGAGTCTATTAATAGCCCTAAATATTTCGTGACTTCTATATTTTGGAGCTTCTCAGTTCCAAGTGCGATATTCATGGGCACATAATCCTTATTACCGAAAGTTAGGTAGTGCGTTTTTTTTATATTGAGGCTCAATTTATTAATACGCAGCCAATTAGCTAGAATTGAGACATCTACATTCATTTGAGACTCCAGGTCACTCAGGCTTGTACTGTGATAATAGATTACAGTGTCATCCGCATAAAGTTGGAGGTTTCCAGAGATACCACATTTAGTTATGTCATTGACATATAGCAAGAAAAGCAGAGGCCCAAGAATTGATCCCTGTGGCACTCCACATGTGATTTTACCTAAGCCACTCGAGACACCATTGACTTCAACAAGACAAAATCTATCATCTAAATAGCTTCGTATTTAGTTTTGTATCAAATAAGAAAAAAAATATATCTACATAATATAACAATGTAATAGAGTTTTCAATAAAACCTAATAATGTTTCTCAATATGTTAATTTTTTTAGAATTTAATACTTCATTATTTCACACATCATAATTTAGTGTTTTCAAAATAAACATCATATATGAAAAAAAACATTAGGTTATGTTTTAAACGGCCTCATTGGTTGAAGGGTAAAGTTCTAGACTAGCAAGCAGGGAGGTCACGGGTTCAAATCTTAGCGTGCGCAAGTAAATTCTTTTAGATTAATTTTAATTGTTTCACAATTTATTCATTTAAAGTAATACAGAGTGTCGGAGGTAAAGTGCACAAACTGCGGGTGATTCTACATGAGAATACAAATATATATAACTTTTTCCAAAATTTTCAACGTTTTAAGGTAGTATGTACAAAAGTTAAATTATGATTTAAGATTTTCACGGCCAAAAGTATTTTTGTTATTTGTTTTTGGGGTGTTATGCCGTGTTGCGCTACCTCCTTCTTTAGCCAACGTTTCGGACAGCATTGCAGTGTCCATCATCAGGGCAGATGTGTTATTTAAAATATAATAACAAAAAAATATAACAAAAAAAAAAGTTAAATTGTTTGTGTGAAAAAAATAACATTTGCTTAAGAAAAATATTTTTGCATTGGAAAAACAACACAATTTCGAAAAAAATTATTTTTCTTTTTTACTTCTTCCATCGTGGAGAATCACAATATATGGTATATTTGTGGCATGTTCCAGAATGGAAGAGTAGAGTAGTATCGCCCTGGTGCAAGACCACCATATAGAACTGAAACATTGCTTGAAATGGCTTTGGCCATGTTTGGTGACCAGATTTGAATAGCCATGTACTTCCCCACCCTCCTCGTCTCATCTCCTTCGCCTCCCTACTACCTTCAACCCCACAATATACTCCAATTAAGGATGTGACAGTCTCACATTAAAAATGTAGGTTTTTTTTGATCTGTGTAATTTCAATGGGTGTAATTTAAGTGGGCGTTATTCTTTTATTCTCTCCGTGTGTAATTCTCTTCGTGTATTATTATTGTAATAATAATAATAATTGCAATAAATTATTAAAACATAGCTCGTTGCATTCTCATTACATCATATGTGATTATTGGTACATTCCGAGAGAATCGAAAAAACTGTTAAAAAAATAATAGAATTTTTTTTATTTATGAGAGAACAGTTATAACTGATTCTAAACATTTTATTGTGGTTTATTCACTATAACTGTACAATCGCGTTTTTTCTTTTATTTGATTTTGCTTGAAAACAAAAACTTACCACGGAACAGTTGTGTAAATAATGGACAGAAGGAAAAAAATGCAACGCGTCAGGTTATGAAATTTAGCTTTATCGACAAAATAAGCAGTAAATAGCTCATAAACCATCTCAGTTAAATATTAGATAGGTAATAAGACTAATAAGTGAATTATAACTCGTGAATCAAAAAGTTCTTATTTTTGCGACGTGGCTTTACGCTGATAATTCAAAACCGAATGTTTACAATAATGGTAGATTTGTTTTATGACTCGTCTCAAGACTCAAGTAAGATAAGAATAATTAAATGTAGAAAATAATTATAATCTCTCCGAAAAGGGTTTAATTAATTACGTTATAAAAATTTACCACAATGCAAACAAAAACGCTTTTAGTTTGTTCAGCACCATCGGAGAATGGTAATTCAATCATTGATTCATTAATGGATAGACAAGAACAATAATTGATTTTTTTAAATTATTATAAGTAAGTGGGATCATTCGAAGTTTTAATATGTACCTACTTACAAACATAAAAAATATAATGGTTTTATAAAAGATACCGAAAATTAAAAACTACGAAAATTTTTGGTTTAGAGTTGAATCAATAACAAAATAACATTTGGGGAAAAATCACCATTCTCACGGGCACAAATGCAAGACTCGGGTTCGAACTTTGAAAACCTTTTTCTCAGGGTACATGGCGCCGAATGGACTCAAATCTTAGATACGTACTAGAATATGTGGTCTGAAGTTGAATCAATAAAAAAAATATTAGTTAAGAGGCTTTTGTGAAAAAATCATCATTCTCACAGGCACAAGTGCAAGACTTGGGTTCGAACTATTTAAGCCGTTTTCTCAGGATCTACACAACCGAATAGGCTTCAATTTTGGATACCTACTAAAATTTGTGTTTTGAACATGAATCAATTACAAAATCTCCAAAAAAATATCCTTGGAAATATCATCATTCTAACGGGCACAAATGAGGACTTCGGATATAGACTAAAAATTATAACATGACTATTAAAAATATCCAAAAAATGCTTTTGTGGAAATATCATCATTCTAACGGGCACAAATGTAGGACTTGGGTTCGAACTAGATTCTTGTATGAAATTATGAATTATAATATCTAAGCTATAAGTTGCAGTTCTCCTACCTATCAGTACATGAAATAACATCTACGTCAGAAACATATCCAACAAGCACCTACAAATAAAAACATTTGGGCAAAAGAGCTTCCTCTATTATGGTACTAAACTCTACAACAAAATTCCACCCTTATTCTAAACTCAGAACAATATTATAATAATATAACATTTATATCCAAATCAAAAGCAGGTAGACAACGATTCTACCTGCCGATTTTCAGCTTGATCCGAAGTCGGGAAGTGGGTTAATTTAGTTATTGGAGGTCTACCATTGTTAATATAGGAAACCGAGCCGTGCGGATATTATGTCACACTTGTTCTGCAAACTGTTCCGTGCGGATATAATGGCACATGTTTTATACAAACTGTGCCGTGCGGATATTATGTCACATGTGTTTTACAAACTGTGCCGTGCGGATATAATGGCACATGTGTATTACAAACTGTGCCGTGCGGGTATAATTTTACATCTATTCTACAAACTGTGCCTTGCGGATATAATGTCATATGTGTTCTGCAAACCGTGCCGTGCGGATATAATGACACATGTTTTATACAAACCGTCCGTGCGGATATTATGTCACATGTGTTTTACAAACTGTGCCGTGCGGATATAATGGCACATGTGTATTACAAACTGTGCCGTGCGGATATAATTTTACATCTATTCTACAAACTGTGCCTTGCGGATATAATGTCATATGTGTTCTGCAAACCGTGCCGTGCGGATATAATGGCACATGTTTTATACAAACCGTCCGTGCGGATATTATATCACATGTGTATTACAAACTGTGCCGTGCGGATATAATTTTACATCTATTCTACAAACTGTGCCTTGCGGATATAATGTCATATGTGTTCTGCAAACCGTGCCGTGCGGATATAATGGCACATGTTTTATACAAACCGTCCGTGCGGATATTATGTCACATGTGTTTTACAAACTGTGCCGTGCGGATATAATTTTACATCTATTCTACAAACTGTGCCTTGCGAATATAATGTCATATGTGTTCTACAAACCGCGCAGTGCGGATATAATGGCACATGTGTTGTACAAACCGTCCGTGCGGATATTATGTCTACAAACAATTTTCCGTGTTCAAGACGAAGCTTAATGCCAAATCACTATTTTGATTAATCTTTATAACGAATTGGTGTTCATTATGAACACCAAAAAATATGCTTTAGATAAATTGAAGGTTTTCCTATCGCTTCGCTTGAGTAGAATACAAATAAAAAATAAGTTACTCAATAAAAACTATAAATGCAAACAACTAAAAAAAACATTTTTTCAACAGAAATGTATGAACGCAAAAAGGAAAAACTTCAAAAAAAATACAGTATTATAGCTAAGATTTCCGGTGATAGTTTCACTTGATTAACTTTTTTGCTTTCTTATAAAATTATTTACAAAATAAATAAAAAACAGTTTTTTTCTTGAAATCGAACGTTTCTAGACTCCGTTTGTCAAGCGATTTTAATGCCTATTACCTACGATATAAGGTATACCAAGAATATACACATTTTTGGCTTGTAGCTTCCTCTTAAAGATTGGTGTTGGGAAATCTAGCAAAAAGAAAAAATAGGGCTCGTCCGGGATTTGAACCCGGGACCTCTCGCACCCAAAGCGAAAATCATACCCCTAGACCAACGAGCCATGTAAATCCTCAAAATAAATAATGCTTAACTAGTAAAACTACCTGTCAATGTTTATGACTTTTTATCAAATCAATGACGCAGTATTTAATAACTTGGTGTAATAAAGATAATGGTATTTTTTATTTTATTTTAACAGTTTTTCTTTATCTTTTGAAGGTTATTATACTCATTAATGTAATATATAATTGAAGAAGAATAAAATACTAACAAATCTAAACGAAACATGAAACAGAACAAGACACAGAAAATAAAATGATAACTAGGAATCGAACCAAGGTTCTCTGTCTTACCGAGAAAGCGTAATTAATTAGACAGTAAAATAATTAGCTACCAATGACCGAGTGGTTAGAGGTGTTGTCCCGGTAAGACAGAGATCCCATGTTCGATCCCCAGTCGAGACCGTTGCCTTTTTATTTTTCTGTGTCTTGTTCTGTTTCATGTTTAGTTTAGATTTATTAGTATAACCTTCTTCCATAAAAGATTACAGATTATTATTATTTGTCGGAAGTTTTATTTCTGACTGTTGAAATATAATAAAAACATTTGGGTAAAGTTTTGAGGTCGTGAATTCTGGAGTATCTGACATCTGGTAAAGTTTTAAAGTTGGAAATTATATTATTTTATTTTAATAAGCGTTTGTTTCACTTGATCGTGCCATGTCTTCCTCGGGCGTCCTCGACTTCTTCAACCATTCACATCCAAGTCAGACATTCTCCTTACACTTCTTTCTACGTTCATTACGTACGTCTCACTTTACCGCAAATATTTATGTTTTCCGCGGGCGTCGATGACTCTTTATACCTCTCACTTTATGTAGTGAAATCCACATGGTTACTGTTAAAAAACTACATAATAATAATTGACTGTATAATAAGATTGAGTGTGCTGAAGTAGATATTTTTGTCGATAATTTATATAGATTCAAAAAAAAATCTGCTATTGTTAAATAATATGTTGCACTGATTATATTATGTATTACATGCGTCTCTTACATTTCTGTAATATTTGTATTTCATGTTTATTTTGAATTTTTATTTTTATTTGTCTTATATTATAATCTTTATTTAGGTATATGAAAATTAATGTGTCCTATGGCTGAGTAGATTTCGCTAATTATTGTACCTATTTGTATGTTAACTGAGTTTTTTATAACTGGATTGTTCTCACGTAAGTGAGATCGTCTGTAAAAACCCAGTATAAATATATAAACATTATGTCAACATTAACTCGACTCCATCTATCATTCCAGTGCAGACATAATGCATTAACTCTCGGACGTCCCCGACTTTTCCTACCATTCAAACCACTCTCTAAATACTCCTGACACTAATAAGATCAAAGTTTGAATTTTTCATTGAAATCAGTCAATGGACTGTTGTGTTTTTTCAAACTAGTGAGTTTTGGGGAAAAATAAAGAAACATTGATTTATATTATTTAGATATAGATCTTATTTATATATAGGTATAGATTTTATTTTAAACCATTACTAATATTTTCAGTTAGAATTATTTCTTATGTATAATAAAACTATGCTCTTTTTTTCTTTCGTTAAAGAAAGAACCAAAAACTGTGAGATCATAGATAGTTTTAAACAGTTTATGTCATTTCACCACGTTCGCCCGATATCATTTTCTCAAAAAACAGACAGCAAAGTAGGTACTTAATCGTAAATTACATTTTTAATTACGTCAATGTGAACACTGCTTAAGAGGAAGCTACAGGGTTTTCCAATAAGAGGTGTTATTTTGAATAGCCCGATATTTCGGTAGATGTTACTTTTGAAGCTGTTATTTTTTGACATTTGACAAGTAGAAACTACGTCATTAATAAAAATGGAACGATACACGCTTCGACAACGCATTTAAATTATTAAAATTCACTTGAGTGAATCAAATGCAAATCATCTTGAGTGATGAGGCCCATTTCCACCTCGGTGGCTTCATCTGGGGATCGGAAAACCCAAGAGTTATTGTTGAAAAGCCTCTCTATCCTCAATGTGTGACTGTTTGGTGCAGTTTATGGTCCGGCGGAGTAATTGGACCTTACTTTTTCGAAATTGAGGCTGGAGCAACTGTTACGGTGAATGGATTAGGCTATCGAGAGATGATTAATGATTTTTTATGGCCGGAATTGGATGGTATTGATCTGGACAACGTTTATTTTCAACAAGACGGCGCTACCTGCCACACAAGCAACGAAACCATTGATTTTTTACGATTGAATATCAAAATAACACCTCTTATTGGAAAACCCTGTACAAGCCAAACATGTGTATATTCTTGGTATACCTTACATTATAGGTAATAGGCATTAAAATCGCTTGACAAATGTCTAGAAACGTTCGATTTCAAGCACAAAACTGGTTTTTATTTATTTTGTAAATAATTTTATAAGAAAGCAAAAAAATTAATTAAGTGAAACAGTCACAGATAATCTTAGCTATAATACCGTATTTTTTCCTTTACGCGTTCATACATTTCTATTGCAAAAATATATATTTTAGTAGTTTATATTTTTATTGAGTAATTTTTATTTTTTTATTTGTATTCTACTCGAGCGAAACAATAGGAAAACCTCCAATTTATCTAAAGCGTATTTTTTGGTATTCATAATGCACACCAATTCCTTATAAAGATTAATCAAAATAGTGATTTAGCATTTTAGATTCCCGACTTTCCGGAGCCAGTGGGACTATGGCATACTCAATCAGTGTATGCTGAGAGGCTGAAGGGAGTGGGAAAGAGAAAGAGAAAGGTTGATAAGTACGTGGCTTTCTTAATGTGAATTCCACACAAGAGTCCCAACTGCTCCGAAGCATCTGGAGCCGGTGAGACTACGGCATCCCATATGTGGTATGTAGTATAGCTGAAAGTAGTGAGGAGGTAAAGGAGATACGGAGAGGAAAGTAAAGCAATTTTAAGAGTTTCAATTCAGAATGTTGGTTGGTTGATCGATACTAAGAGTACGAGTATCTTCGACTCTGGAATATGCCGCAAGTATACTATGAATAAATTGTGAAAAAAACCTAACTTACCCTTTTATTGTTCCAAGAATCAATGAAAGTTTGGATATAATTTGTGCTGGTAATTAGGAAGCGATTGGTTTTTGAACGATTTATTCAAATAATTCGAGGTTTCTACATACCTCGTTTCTCAAATACAAAATAAATAATCTATTTGTATATAATTAATAATAATGCTGCCAGTTAAAGTTATGACTAATTGGAATTACGGAAGGGAATTACGGATTACCGATGAGCCACGAATGTGACCTCCTAATTTTTTTTACACTAAATTAATTAAAGTGATTGAGGTAAATAATTTCCCTCAGAGCTTGTGCATCTTTGAGGATGCTATGTGGAGGGTCTTTTTGAGGAGGGAACGGGGTGAACACGAGTCTTGAAGAGACCCATGTTGTAGGACGGAGGAAATACAGAGACCGGAAAATCGTTCCACAGTCGAGCTGTTAAACTCAAGATGGAGCTATCTCGCTCATTAAGCTTGCATCCTCTCCGGGGTAACCGGACAACTCAACAAAGTGACAATTGAATACACTTATATCAGGTAAGTTTTTAGATTTTCACGGCCAAAAGCATTCTTGTTGTTTGTTTTTGGGGTGTTATGCCGTGTTGCGCTAACTCCTTCTTTAGCCGACGTTTCGGACATCGTTGCAGTGTCCATCATCAGGGCAGATCCACGTCTTCACATCTTCGGATCTACCGGATCTGCCCTGAAGATGGACACTGCAACGATGTCCGAAACGTCGGCTAAAGAAGGAGTTAGCGCAACACGGCATAACACCCCAAAAACAAACAACAAAAACACTTATATCACTTTAAAAAGTGATATAAAGTCATGAAAAGTGATGAAGCCAAAATAGATTAAATAGGTTACATAGGTATTATTCATCGCTTTTAACGAGTTTATTTTATTTATGAAGGTGTTTTGAATTTTCATTGTGTTGGGTTATCATGGAACCCCTTTCCGGATCTCCACATTTGAAATGAGGTAGTTAAATATTTTTTACCACACTTAGGCCACAGAGATCTTATTTTCTGCTTTCATCTTTTCTCAAAATATTTTTTTTAAATGTGAAAACCTACCGCATAAGAGTCCCGATTTCCGGTCAGGGGGGTCATAGCATTCCCACTATCGCTGTGAGACTGAAGGAAATGGGAATGGGAAGGAGATAAAGAGGAGGAAGGTTGGGTTAACATGGCTTCTCAGATCTGGTCGCCAAACACGGCCAAATCCATTTCAAGCAACTTCTCGATTCTGAATGGTTGTCTTTCACAAGGGTGATACTGACTTCTGTGGCGGCTCATGACTTTTGGGTGTACTACAATGCTAATATTTAAAAAAAATGGCTTTATTGATGTTGTGGTAGCATAAAACGTTATTTTTTCGAAATTCTATTTTTTTTTAAGAAGATTTTCAGGACATCGGTGCAGCGCACTGCCACACTGAAATCTCCTGAAAATCTTCATGTATAATGATAATGTTTTCGCAAAATTCTTGTAAAATAATTAATTGGTAAACAGTTTTTAAAATTCACTTTAATCCACAAATTCATATAAACTTAGCGTTATCGATAGGATTACCACTCATAAACCTTCATGGATAAATACATTAGTTAAGACCCCGCATTCCAAATTTCTAATAACTTACAATATATTTCCCTTGAAAATTTTAATTTCTAACCTCTATTTTAAATAAGTCGTATATTCGTATAAATCATCACAATGATAATTCATCACATCTTTAAAAAGTCATGGAAAGTGATGAAACAAAAACTTTATTAACTGGGTTTAGTAGGTTAGGTTAGGTAAAAAAAAAATTTTTTCATCGTTTCTAATGACTTTATATCACTTTTCAAAAGTGTGTTGAATTGTCACTGTGTTGAGTTATCATGGAACCATTTATTATAATCCTGTTTTTACATTAGCGCGCTTCCTCTAACAAACGGCGCCTGCAGCTAGTAAAAACCTTGAAGGCACCGTGTCAGGTGTTAGGTATTATTAGCACCTTGACTCCTTGGCGCCTTGGCAAGTCAGCGTCCCAAGCGGACTGCTCCAATTGCCCCTGCTTAGGACCGGCCCTGGCTGCATTCCCCACGCCGGGATTTGAGCCCGGCAACCTCTGGATCGCTAGTCGAGAGCCTTTCCCCTCGGACACGATGGTCATCAAAATAAACCTACCTATCTAGAACACATATTCATTGTATAACTAAGACCTCTGCCATAGGTCACACATTTGATGACTTAGCAGGGGTGCCCGGGCCCACGGGGTGATGCGTCTACCGACCAACTGTGTGGCGTCCAAGACATGGAGAGGCCGATTGATGAGAGACCCTTTGACCTCTTCAGCCGAATTCTCTCGACTCCTTGGCTTGCACCGCAGTGGAAGAGATGGATTAATACGTCCATCACTCCTAGACACACTGACCGCCAGATTCGTACCTACCACTTAAAAGCTTTCCTTAGAAATGTTAATAAATAATGAAAAATATATTTTTTCATCTATTTGTACTGCATAATTAAGTTACTTATTAATTTAAGTTAAATATTTTTTTAAGTTTTCAAGTTTTCTTATTCATACATGGTATAAAAATATCTACATATTTATACCATAATGTCATAAAATTAACAATCATTATGAGTCACAAAATTTCTGAATACTCGGTATTTCCTACAATGCAATAAAAAGGGATTAATTAAGTCCAGTAGTGAACAGGAATTAGGCTGGCACACCAATTCAACCCTTAATTACACTCTGCCATTAGCATGTCTACGTTTTCGGGTGAGAGGAACATAATTGATTTTGAAGTTATACTGTTCACATTACCAAGAGTCAAATTATTCCTTCACCTAAGAGTGTATTGCTATTTAACATCAATTTAAAACGTGGTTTTAAAAAATCAGATTCATCAGTGTGCTACTAACGATACAAATCCAGTCCACAAATAAATATATGAAACATGACAACAGTAGTCGAAAAAGTGTTGTTAGATGTTCATAAACAAAAATTGTATGTGAGACTTGAAATTAAAGTGATCACGGCAATAAGAAAAACTATAGGAGAAAATCAATTGTTGAAACCACGCAATCTAAGCATCCATATTGTGGTCAGTACAACAACTGAATAATTTGGAATTGAAATGAAACTGTTATCACCAAACAATTCAAATACGGATGGGAGCACCGCTGTTGATGCCGGCACAACGATACAAGCATCTGACGGAGACCAATTGCTACCACCATATAACCTAAGCACACACGAATGATACATTACTGATGTCAGCACAACAATCAAAGAAACAGATGGGAACGTGAAACTGACATCACAAACCAAAGAAAATTTAGACGGGCGGCCTATTTTTTTATGAGAATTCAATAGAATAATCTACGAGGAGGAATTTTTTCAATTGCAACACCCAATTATGGATCATGCCCACAGTGTTGATAAGAATCATTACAAAATTGACTGGGCGGATGACTGGATGTTTTCATGCATTGGAAGAGTTTACCAAATTCCGGATACCTTTGCAACACCATCTTATTGTATGTCTGTTCGGAAAATGTTTGAATTTGACGTGGATTGCGATTGGCATGAATCACCTGGTGAAATCAATCACTTTACTCAGTCACCAATCCCTTCTTTGGCACAGAAAAACCTTCAACTTTTGGACCAAGCTCCCCGTAAAATAACGTTGGATATAACACAAATTGAGAAACAAGGACCAGGGAGAATAACTGATGCGCTTCTAAGGAAAATCGAAGAACTTAACGCTGATGTGAAGAAGAAGCTTGCACCAGAACGTTAAAATCAGCTCCAGACATTTGACGACAGCCCCAACTCCTTCCAATCTTTGACCACACTTACATGTGCAGTCAACTTCCCAAAATGTTTTGTTTTCTTATTTTACTGTATTCTCTTGTTTTTATTTTTGAATAAACTAGATAAAACAATAATATCGTTATTATTGCTTTTATTTTTACATGATTTGTTTAATGATTATATAAATTTTATATTATTCCCAACCGACAATATCATTGAGCTAACTGCATTTTATACCTTCACAAAAGTTTCTATTTTTTTAAGATTCAGCCGTTTTGTTATATATTTTTAAGTTTTTCTTATAAAGGGATAAAACGGATCCGCACAAACCTATGCTATAATGTAATTCAACAGTCGTTCGATATGCACACACCCCATGCCCAGTATTCCTCAGTCGTATGTAATACGTACCACAGAACACTGCATGTAGGTGCATGCGTGCCAGTGTCAACCCATGTTTACCTTAGGTGAACTCTTTTTTCCTCAAAAAAAGGACAATAAAACTAACGTTATCTGCATAAAATTTAATATCTCTAGTTCTATAATAATATACTCGTAGTAAGTTTACTGAAGTATGTTTGCAACATGCCAAAATTGTTTGTAACTTTCTATTTTTTTTTTAAGTTTGTGTTCATAGTCAAAAAATATTTTCTTAGCTTTGTGTGAAAAATCAGGAAAAATAATTTAGTAAGAAAATGTATGAGATTTTATTTTTCGATGTGTCTTAATTTTAGTTTAGAGGAGAAGTTACTTAGAGTTTAAAAGAATTGATTTGAAAAATAAAATCAATAAAAGTGTGTCTTCTTGTACTCCTGTGTTGTATTGTGTGAATAAGCTTATTATTGGAATTTTTATCACTTATATAACAATAAATTTAAATATAAATAAAAATTACCCATAACAATGTTTACACTACATAATTGATTTCGTGTCCAAATAGACCCATGTATGTAGTTGAAATTAGGCTCTTCCACACGTGCGGTACCACGTGCCACTCCAGGCCGCTGCGCAGATAAGTAAAGTCTGAAAGTAAGTTAAAGGTTTACAGCACAGTCCATTGTGAGACTTCTCTGCGTACCGTCACTCCGAACTGTACGTGTGGCGTGTGACAGAGCCTAATATGTTTACCAGTATGAACACTTAGTCAAATAACGTCATACCAATAACTTTGTGAGCATAAAGTTAAACTACATTATCTACAAAAAATATGCCATACGAATTTTATCTAAAACTAACATTATTTGACGCTCTCGATTTGTAACTGTGATAAGGTCACTAAACAAGCACTATTCCTTCATTTCTAAGGCGCTTGTAAGTCAGGAAGTCGATGCCCACCAGTGTGCTGATTTGTAGAATTCACCATTTGACGACCGTTGAATGTCTCTCACCTGGATGGAGTATTTTCCAACATCACTGGTAAAACGATCAGACAAAACTCATCAGCGATAGTAGTAGGATGGGGGCGTTTTACTTTACATAGCTATTTTTTTATTAATCTAATTCAGTAGTTAAGTAGTCGATTTTATTCAATCAATAAACACTTTACGTAATCGACATGTTGTCTAGTCTGGCCGAATATTAGTTTGTTCTAGAGACTCTTTTTTAACAAAATGGACTTTTTCATATAACTTATCTTTAGTATTGCTTTTTTGATGTATCCAGTAAAAAAGAACAGAAACTAAGATTTTTAAAATTTTTAAGATTTTTTTTTTGTTCCAAATCCACAAAAAAAAACAATATAATGTGTTGGTTTGTTTCCTAACCAGTTGTAGAACATAAGAATGCTAATAATTCGCCGAAAATTCGCCATTTCGTGTTTTCTTTCGTATCCTTTCCACATTCCACATCCTTTTTGGCCAATAGCATTGAGTCATTAATTCGCCTGGAACATTGTGTACAAAAACAAAGCAATACGCAGTTCTTGACTCAAAAAAAAATATAATAGTGTCGATTTCACCTAAAAATGTAGACAATTTGTCTCGACGCCATCTAGTGAGAGAGTTAGCACTTACAATGCCTTTCTCATATAAAATAAAGTTGGTTGTTTTCAGGTGAAAAAATGTAACAAGCAGTAATTGTTGAATGAAACACTAGTATATATTGAATTATTTCGCGGATAAGAGATAAGCCGCCATAGCTCAGTGGTCAGAGCTGTCGACCGGAAATCGAAGGGACACGGGTTCGAGTCCCGTTGGCGTCATGTATCTTTTATCAGGAGATTTTTCAATGTGGATGAGTGTTTCAGGCGAATAATTATTGCTTGTAAAATAATAATAGTGTCAGTTTGTTCTACGTCTGTACTACAAAAAATAAGCACCCACAACATCAGTTGCAGAACAAACATCAGGTAAAATAAGTAATTATAAAAAATATTGATGACAATAATGATATACCAACAGAAAATATCTTTCCCCAAACGCAATTGCATAAGTTAACATGTCAACATGTAAGTTTCCCACAACTTTTAAAAATGGTCTAACGAACAAAGCAAATTTCTGGATTTCTCTACGCCTTGGAAGTTTTACAATAACAAAAATATTCATTGGACTAGACGAACTCCGGAAATCTGCTACTTTAAATTCAAAAAATATTACTGAACATATTTTTTAGATGATTTATATCGTGCCATTTTTGTGGCAAATCACCTCAAGGGGACTGTGGCACATAACTTTTATCAAGGATGATCGAATGGAGACGACAAATTGGAATGGGGGAAGAATATTCAATAGACTGTAATTAACACAATGTATCATCTCGGATAGCCAATTATAACCATCCAGTACTATCTCAATTCAATTCTAATACATATTCTATTCCTTTTAAAAACATTACAAAACTTATTTCATTTTAGTGCATTTTTAAAGATATTGATTGCTTTGTCAATCATTAATAATCAGTGAAAGTAAAAAAAGAAATAGATGTTAAAAGCAGGTTTTATATGAGCGGCAACAAAAGTCGCCATTTAAACTCTGCTACATTTATGTTAAATATGTCAATATCCCAAGTGATTCTATTTAACAAGAAAGCTCTCCCCACTGGCACGACCACTGTTAGTCCTGCAGGCCGGGAGATAAAACAGTCTACTCTGCTGTAATTTACTGATGTAGTGTTTAATTATCTTCTTAGTATGGATACACTCGAGATCGGGAGTATTAAATAAATGCTTTGGTTCGTCAATGATAATTACAATCGTCTTGCAGGATAGTCTTGCAGGACATACGTCCGTTCTATCAGAGATGTTATTCTAATGAAGGAAGCAACTGGAAGTGAGCTGGCTACATAGGAAGCAACTTGCATCGGATGTACTTGTAACCATTCGGGTACAACCAATATGCTGTCTCTGTCATGTGGGGTAAGTACCGCTATCTACGGAAAAACCTTAAAACTACATTAACCTGATAATAATAACTTAGATATAATGTCAGTAATGTATCATTCAACAACTCTTAATAAAATACTACAGTATTTACTGAATGTCAGTCTTCTATCATTCACAACTCCTTAGTAAAATCTATCCAAAAATTAATGGAAATAATTGACCAAAAACAGTTTTATCATAGGTAGATAGATCAACAACTAACTTCACAATTTCAAAACTTTATTTTAGAATCTTTTTGCCAAAAGTAGACGAGACGTCTGTACACATTCACACTTTTGAATAAAGCAACTGGTAAACTTTTTTTTTTTTTTTTTTTTTTTTTTTCTTTATTCATGAAATATTAATGTGTACAGTTTTTACATGCTTTTCGACTACCACACTAGACACATGCCCGTATTATGGTAGTCGAAACTGCCTACTGATCTAAGAATGTATGCAACTTACTGCCTCAGGAATAAGAGATAACATATATAACAGAAAATTATTGTTTAAAATGAAATCTTAATTATCAAAAGCATTTCCCCTTTTTAAATTGTTTAGATTTCTAAGTGTCTAAAGCCAGTGGGACTACAGCGTCCCCAATTGGAGTATATTGTAAGGCTGAAGGAAGTGAGTGGGAAAGAAGACTTCAAAGGTTGGAAAGTGGCTATTCTGATCTGGTCACGAAACACAAAGCCATTTCAAGCAACGTCTCGATTCTGAAATGTGGTCTTTCACCAGGACGATACTGAGAGTATAACTCAAACATTTACTTTAAGAAACTAAAAGAATGACCAAGTTTCGCTATTTAACTGACTTGACAACAATCTACTGTTATTATGTTAAATATTATTTCTCCCATTTCAATGGTATATTAGTTCTCTACCAACTGACAAACCAATAATCTCCGGAATAAGTCATTCCTACTCAACTTTCACACTTCCTTCTCCGTTCTTTTCCCAAAAAGCAGAATACAATAATGGTACGAAATAAAACAACTATTTTAAAGTAATATTTTGTTTATTTGAAGAAAAAAACAGTGTTTATACAAATGTAATTAATATGAATAAAATCAACGAAAGTACTCACAATTCTATCTCGGAGGTAATATTTATTAAACCAGAACATGCCTACAATCACCAGAACATGCTGACAATCACCACAACATGCCGATAATCACCAGAACATGCCGACAATCATCAGAACATGCCGACAATCACCAGAACATGCCGATAATCACCAGAACATCCCGTTATCATCAGAACATGCCGACAATCACCAGAACATGCCGATAATCACCAGAACATCCCGACAATCATCAGAACATGCCGACAATCACCAGAACATGCCGATAATCACCAGAACATCCCGACAATCATCAGAACATGCCGACAATCATCAGAACATGCCGACAATCACCAGAACATGCCGATAATCACCAGAACATCCCGACAATCATCAGAACATGCCGAAAATCATCAGAACATACCGCCAATCATCAGAACATGCTGACAATCACCAGAAACTGCTGTGGTTTTATTTGTGTGAAACTAAAAATAATATCAAAATAATTTGTTAAACCTAAACCTAACGCGCTGTGAATACACAGACACACAGACACAGCTTCAAAGTGCTCAAAAGTTTTCACCTACTTAAACAAACTTACGTTCTAAGCGCCTTACTTAAATATCGCTTAATTCAAACAAAGAAACAATCGCCATTTTGCGGCAGCGCACAATTCTAGGGATGATTCAATCATTCAATTAAATAAATGTCAATGAGTGTGGAAATAAACACGTCTCCCGTTATTAATGCTATTGCAACGGATGTGTTCTCCGTCTTTAGTTCTCAGTAGGTTCGTATTTTAGTGTGCGGAATTACTTTCATTCTGAGTATTCAATATTTTATATACATTTATTTATACACGGTCGGGTCAGCATTCTTGTGCTACAAGTTCATTCTATTTTACATAAGACGACAGTGAGGATTCTTCAGAGCGAGAAACTGAGACGCACTTGTAATTTACACAAACCATTTATTAAATAAAAGCATTCTTTCGTTGCGGCCGTCATATTCTCGCTTTGCTAAATTCTCCCGTTCTTTTGGCAATATTTAAAGGTCAAGCATTAAAAGGATCATTAATATTTCATCATTAATATATTTTGAATAAATACAGGAGAATTATGTCAATTTATTAAAAAGTCAAAAAAGTATAACATCTAAAATGATAATAAAATGGTCAAATACTGAGTTGGTACACTTTATTGGTAGTTCATATTTTCGTTAGAATTATTATAATTATTGTTAAAAATCTATAAATAATATTGGCTGAAGAAAAATCATCCAGACAGATAAATCAATAGAATATACAAGCTCAGTAAGACAGTACTTGTAACGGAAGCGGATGTCCCGTCATCTTGTCAAATATTGACAAGTCGCACAAAGTACTGAACGAAGAAACGGTGTTCTTTTTAAGGATCAATTTAGTAAGAAGTGCTAAATTGTAAATATACGTTCAACTTCACAAACTTTCAGACTGGAATGAAATATGTACTGCACTCACTCGACGTACAGTCAGTATGAACAGTGTACACCGTACAATACAAGCAAAGAGCCACACCAACTGAAACTAGGTAAAGTTATTGTAAAAAAGACATCACACATTTATACACAATCATAATAATATATAATATTGCCTTTGAGGAATCAAAGAATAAAATACAAGTCAATGTTGTACAGTATACATTAACGTTAACACCTATGCATCAGATAAATATACAAAGTTCAGTTCTTTTACAATTTATTAGATAACTCGGAGCTTCGGGTCCCGCCCGACTCGAGGCAGGACCTGAACCAGGCTCCGTTACCTTAGTTTACCTTAAATACAAATAATTCACATTATAAAAGCCATAATTCCCTACCAATGCCTGAATTTACTAATTTTTTCCCCGCTTGCCTCTTAATCTCTTTCGTCGACCGCCTTTCACACAACTTTCCCGATATCGCTCTCTCAAACTTCCAATATGAGACGAATACGTGTGATAATCTGTTATTGCCGTATCAAAAAAGGCCCACACAATACATACATGATAAATACAGTAAGTACAAATGAGGGGTATTTTCGCAAAACTGACTAATTTCACAAGAACGTTTTGCTGGGAAATCGCAAAAAACTGATACAGGTGTTAAATATATGATTTTATATCTGTTTGTTTTAATAATATTTTACTTTAATAATATTCGATTTGAATCGTCTCTAAATAGTATAAAACAAAGTCACTCTCCGCGTCTGTCTGTTTGTGCGCTTAGTTCTTCTAAACTACGCAGCACAGTTTGATAGGGTTTTCACTGTCATTTAGAGAATTTCTTCCGGAAGGTTTTTATATATATTAGTTTATGCATGGATATTATATTTAGTGAAAGTAGAGAAAAGTCGAGCAACTCCGGGTACAAGTCAGCTAGTAAAACATAACCATATAATGGAAAGTAATAAGATATTTACAAGTCAAACAATAAGTCTGTTTTGCAAGACAATCTTGAAAAAATTCTGTTTTGTGACCAACTGTCTTACTATCAACTAGATAGCCATGTCACATGACCAAATGCTCTCGTTTCTATTGACTGAAATGTTATAAGCCTGTTTTGATAGTAATATTGGATGGAATAAGACGAGTTTGCAAGAAACAGTCATTTTAAAAGTTATTTTTCAATGGGAATGAGTAGCGTTTGCAACATCGTGTTGCAAAAACATTGTGTAGAAAAATATTGCATTCATAAATTAGATAAAAATTGGAATAAATCAGTTTTGTAAAAATACCACACAAGTATGTTCTCGGGCAAAGAATCTCAAATCAAAGGAGTTTGTAGATCGGAATTACGTTGTACAAAATATGTTACCAATAATGTGTACAGTGAAATCTAAAATACAGACGGAGCGTACCTTTGATTTGAATTCTAAGTGTACAATCACAGAGAAATGTAATGATAATGTATAAATAATACAATACAATACATAATATAAATAAAGGGAAGCACCAAATACTGAGAAATAGAGATACGGTGCTGGCAGTCAACCTTCCACTCATTCCTTTCATTAGTTAGAGTAGCGTACAGGCAAAAGAGGATACAGTACCGCTTGAAGGATGAAGGACGAGTGTAGAAAAGGCGCCACTATGTGAGACCTTATTTAATAGGATAATAACAACACGATCACACTCTGTTTAGTATAAAGCCACTGGAAAGCCAGCAAGTTGATTGCTGTGGAAAGTATTTGTTAGGCCTCAGCCATAAGTCCTTAAGAAGCAACTTGAAACACCTCACTAGGCCATCAGCCGATGGGGCACCTGCTGCGGGTGTGGACCCTGCCCCTGGTGCTGCTGCAGATGGTGCTGTTGCTGCTGCTGAAGCAGGCCGGCGGGGGGCTGCGGGTGCAAGCCCTGCATCTGCATGTGGGGGTGCTGCGGGTGCTGCAGGTGATGGTGGTGCTGCAGGTGCTGCTGGTGTTGCTGCAGATGCTGCTGCTGCGTGTGGTGGTGGTGGTGGAAGTGCAGCGGGCGGTGCTGGTGGCGCGGGGGGCAGCGGCTCGGCAGGGAAGGCTTGTCTCAGTAGGCCGACGCCTCCTTGTACTCGCTGCCCTCCATGGTGAAGAAGTCCTCCAGCTTCCACTGAAGCGTCTCGAAGGTGGGCCGTTTGACGGGGTCCTTGTGCCAACACTCGAGCATGATCTCGTAGAGCGCGGGAGGGCAGCCGGGCGGACACGGCATGCGGTAGCCATGGTCCACCTGATGCAGCACCTCCGCGTTGGTCATGCCCGGGTAGGGGATTCTGCCGTAGGTAACCAGCTCCGTGAGCAGAATGCCAAAGGACCATACGTCGGACTTGATGGAGAATTTGCTGTAGTTGGCCGCCTCGGGGGCCGTCCACTTGATGGGGAAGCGCGCTCCTACGCGCGCCTCATATTCGTCCTCCTGAAAAACGAAAAATTACAATAATCAATTGAATTATGTAGATTTGATCGACAAACAATTTAATATTAATATGTGCTAGGTACCTGCATTTTAATGAAATTAATTTAACTATTATCCATAATAATTTTGGTTTAGTGCTTTCACAAATTTTTTTGCGTTAACCCCACACAAGAGGCCCTGAAGAAAATAATTTCCGTCAGGGCCAGCGTCATCTTTTGGGATGGAAGGAGTAAGGAAGGAAGGAGTGAAGCATGTTGTAGGAGGGAGGAAACATAGAGGCTGGCAAATCATTACACAGCCGAACTTCTGAACTCGAGAACGAGTCACATTCTCATGTGACAAAGGCATGTTTCCCGACTGCACTGGTGCTGAAGGGATCAATGATCCAGTTCCTCGAATCATCTTCCTTTGAAATACCGGTAGAAGGACAGCATTCCCACCCGACGCCTGTCCTCTTAAGATTGCAACCCGCTTATTAAGATAGGAGAATCTATCGACCGGACTATGGATGGCAAATTTAATTTTTATTTTATCTAATAAGTTTTTCTGTGGTTTTATCATGCGTGACAGATATTAGCAAGCTCTAATTTATTTGTTTTCTTCTTTGTACAGTTTTACAGCCTCTTAGGAATATATTATAGAATGACTCAATAACAGGAATAGAACATACCTTGATGAGCCTGGCGAGACCAAAATCGGCAATCTTGACAATGTTGCTGTCCGCCACCAGCACATTTCTGGCCGCCAAGTCTCGGTGGATGTAGTTCTGGGACTCGAGGTACGCCATGCCGGCCGCTATCTGCGCCGACATGTCAATCAGCTGCGGCAGCTTCAGCCCGCGCCCCTTACCTGAAACACAAAATACAATATTTTAGAACAGTCAATTTTCCTAAATTCACAAAAATCTTCATAAAGAACAACATCATTAGGAAAAAAAATTATTATTTTTAGCTGCAACAATATCAATCTGCCAAAATGAGATTATTAACGCACTCACGGACACACGTTGTGGTATGACACAACGTACATACACATACCTTAGTCAGCGACGCGATACGACACAACGGACTGGGAAGTCAAGTTTTGTATTATTGTATGACAGTAGTATGCAGCCAGCCTGTTTGTTCCCAACACTTCTGTATTTGATAATGTCACACCCAAAGAAGATCATGATTTATTACTGATTTTAATTGACTTCACAAAACACACGAGTTCTGTGACAAAACGCAGTATTTAATAGCATATATCGTATCACGAATCTCTGTTTTCCGGCAAGTATCCGTGAATGTGTTAAGAGGAGTGGCAGGAGTTACAAAATAGGATCAAATAAGAAACCTAACGATCCGAAATGGGCTTAACATCAAACCCCTGCTACTCTTCTACTACAGGTAAAATAGTATCAAAATTCATGAAACTTTAGTCATACATTCTTCTTGGCAGTATAAATGAAGACCTGCAGAGACCGCCCATAAAAGTGGTGGAACACCCCTCTAGTGGGAGAGGGGGGACTGAAAAATACATGTTTACAAGCAACGGCGGCTCCTAGTCATTCTCAAAATTCAAAACTCTTTAAGCAGTAATTGTTGATTGAAGTACTAGTACATATTGAATTATTTGGCGTGTTGGAAATAAGCCGACCTAGCTCAGTGGTCCAGAGCACCTGACCGGACATCAGAAGGTGCGGGTTCAATTCCCGTCGGCGGCATTCATTTTTACTCAGAAGATATTTTCAATTTGTATTGATATTTTAGGTGACTAATTATTGCTTATAATAATTTGTTATTCTTTGTGCTATGCATAAGAAACCTTGTCTTATAAACATTAGTTTATCATTAAAAAAAAAAAACTCTTTACTATTCAAATATTTATCAAAAAGTAGGGGATTAAAAAAACCCTGAATATTTAGTTTTTTGCATCCAATGATAATTTCTTATTTATTGCATTTAGTTTTCAACTGAGGTGCACACAGTGTTACGTTAATCCAAAAGTGACATCTGTTGAATTTTCTAAAAGCTCGGTGCACCGAGCTAAAACACAAATGTTTCGGCTCAGGAGATAGAAATGTGCATACCTTTCACTCTACAAGACAGAATATTGTTTGCATGAAATATTCCATAAGAATTATCTGTACTCAGGATTAACATTCTTAAAGAAGATTATTTTTATTTAATTTTGTATGAAATATTCTATAGGAATTATCTCTCCTCAGGATTAGCATAAGAAGATTATTTTAGTTAATTTTGTAATCAATCCATATCTACTTACCTTGAGACTAGTATGCGTGTACTTCGTTTTACTTTATTTCTAAGCTAATATTGTCAAATGAATTCTCTCTTACGAGATGAATAAAAAATTTTGCATACCTCTAAATAAACTTTCAAAAACAAAAATAATGGTTTTATTATTTAATAATTAAATCGTTAACAACCATACATACATGATTTTATTAAAAGAAGTTATTTAGTTTCAAAGTTGAAAATAGGATCAAATAAGAAACCTAACGATCCGATTTTGATCAGTAAAACGGGGTGTTTTACGGTACCTGTATATAACATTATGGAAGACCAGCAGGTTTTTATCTAGGATTTGCGAAGTTGTAGGCAAGATTTGAAAGGTGTGCGATTAGGTGTGAAAATGAACACAGTGAAATTGTGTATTCGTATTGTACCTTGCAGGAAGTCCAGCAGGGAGCCGTTCTTCATGAGCTCGGTGATGATGTAGATGGGCTCCTCCAGCGTGCAGACAGCGTACAGCTGGATGAGCTTGGGATGGCGCAGCTTCTTCATGATCTGCGCCTCGGCCAGGAAGTCCTTGGGGTCCATGGTACCCGACTTGAGCGTTTTGATGGCCACCGGTGTGGTGTTGTTCCACAGGCCCTCCCACACCTCGCCGAACTGGCCGTGGCCGAGCTTGCGGACAAACTTCAGGGAAGAGCGGTCGATCTCCCATTGGTCTCGCGTGCGATGCGACAGACCCTCTGTCACAGGTTTCTCAACCTGGAACACACAATTACTCTGTTTAGCGTCATTGGTCAAAACTAATTTAAAATATTACTACAAAATATTTGCGGTCCAGCCTTTTACTTATCAGTGAGTGAAAGAGAGCCAAAATCTCATAAATTCATAATGTAATAAAAAAATAAAATAGCCGATTGTCAGAAAAAATAAGGTTTTCAAACATCACCCTGTCTCCCCTGCACTTTAGACGACGTTAGAGACTATTTTTGCAAACCGCGAAAGTCCAGGTCAATTTTTGTTTGATAAAAATTTACTTTGTTTATCATCAGCTCATCAGCTTAAATAGTGAATTTACTGTATATCCCTACAAAACCTATTCACCTTATAATTATTAAATGTTTGTGGCGATATACGACATCGGACAAGAGACAAGGTAAAAGACACAGAGCGTGTGCTAAATGGGCTAAAACCAAAAGGTATTAAGTCAGTAGCGACAATGCTTTCAACATTTGTTTAGACATTATCGCTACTTTTGAAAGACAATTAGGTATCAGAGGGCGTGTTTCATTTACATGACCAATCTTACACTCTATACCAAAAATATAACATATTATTAATATTAAAAAAATATACATCAAAATTGGATATTGAAAAATACCTTCAAAACGTTACAAAAAAATCAGGTAAAAAAATTCGGTCAGAGATTAACAAAACACAAAAATCACCTTTCAAAATTTAAGAGTGGCTACCGCCTGAACGAGTAGTTAAAAGCCAAAAAACAATAGCGCGCAAAAAAATATACTAGCAATTGGAAAACGAAAACCGCCAACTTTTATTCGCTCTAGTGAGGAAAAAATTATGAAATCTATGTATTTTCAAATATACACATGGTATGAAAGGGTTAATGATTTATCAAAGTTTTTTACTATTCATTTAAGTCATAATTGGTTCAACAGATGTGATGGGCAAGAATCATACCCGATGAACCAATCATATTGTAATACATATTATGTTTCAACATGCTTCATTTTCTGGAATGGAAAAATAAATAATTACAACCTGACGATTTTTAAGATGGGGTCACTTTTGGCTTACGGAGGATCTTCAGTTCAATGTTATTATGAGCCGAATAGGAAGGCAGGGTTTTGTGGTTAAAGGAGGGAGGAGGGGGGGTGTCAAAGAAAAATAACTCTGAAAAGAGAGTTGGAAGCCAATTAAGTTTGGGAATCTCTAATCTAAATGACATACTTGGGAGCCAAGTAGGTTTGTAAATCTCTGATCTATATGTCATACTTCAGAGCAAATTAATTATGGGAATCTCTGATCTAAATGGCATACTTGTGAGCTAAGTAAGTTTGGAAATCTCTGATGTAATTGGCATACTTGAAAGATAATTAATTTTGGGAATCTGTGATATAAATGACATACTTGGGGGCCAAGTAAGTTTAGAATATCTGATCTAAATCGCATACCTGAGAGCAAATTAATTTTGGGCATCTCTGATCTAAATGGCATACTTGAAAGCCAAGTAAGTTTGGAAATCTCTGATCTAAATGGCATACTTGAGAGCAAATTAATTTTGGGCATCTCTGATCTAAATGGCATACTTGAAAGCCAAGTAAGTTTGGAAATCTCTAATCTAAATGGCATACTTGAGAGCAAATTAATTTTGGGCATCTCGGATCTAAATGGTATACTCGGGAGTCAATTAAGTTTGGGAATCTCCGATTGAAATGGCATACCAAAAAAAGTCATGAATATTCCAAATATAATCATGAATGCACAATGCATCATAAATAATACTGACACAGCAAAATTACATGAATATTATGGTATTCCATTTGGCCTATCACTTTGATTTTCAATGTCAACCTCCAATATTTATCCTTGTGCTCCCTGCGTTAAGCAAAGCTTCATTTTATATTTCTTTTATCAGTGACTAGGTTCATTAGATAAAATATACATATACACATTATTCAGTTTCGCACATTATTTCAAATAATTCCAATTTTTGGGGGTGGCCGCTTTTATTGCTTGATTGCAAAATGATTGCGGAATTTATTTACTAATAAACACTAATGCGATTTAAAGCTACACATAAATCGGAAAGGTGTGTTGATCTAATAACAACCAACGGATTAGTCCAATAAAATAAATAACGATATTTTAATGATTATGAAGGCAATAATAGTGAGTGTTAAACAATTAGCAGTAAATCTATTAGGTATAGAAAACGAAAGGTATTTTTTTATATTATTACAGTAGGGTGTATAGAAAACTACATAGGTAGAGAAGTGTTGGATATTATAAACAAGTTACGAAGGAGTGAACGTAACACCATGCCTACACACGGACAACCAAAATGGCCGCCGATTTTACATAATTATAATTTATTAAATGATGCGTATTTACTTATATACAAAGTTTTAAACAATTTATGAAAATTCAGAAACATAATCATCAAAACTGCTAATTTCGGTTGTGGTTCTGTCTGTGATTGTAACTCTGGTTCAATGAAGTTTGATTTGTTTTGAATTTAAGTGTTTGTTTATTTTTTTTTTAAATTCAGTGTCATTTTCAAAATAAGGAAGTTGAGTGAAAAATATTTTGACTTATAAAAAATATGTTCATGTAGATCAAAAAATATATAAATATATTTCTATATTATTATTCTTAGAATTAGTTAAACGTTCTTGAAAAAGCATTCAATAGCAATAGACTGTATACGCTCCACGATTGGTCGAAAGAATTCTGACGTCACATGTGTCGTGACTTGTACGTACAACGGATCACCTATGGTGCATCTCTTTCTATTACATGAGAGATGGTCGGTTTAGATGAGAGAGGTGTATAGGCCAAAGTTTATTTGGGTTTGTCAAATATATGTACGTATTTGTTGTTATTATTATATGAAATGGATTTCTAAAGATACATATTCGTATAGTGCTTTATAATAATATGTTGTTTATTGCATAACTTAGAAGTTTTTATTATTATACATGTCACATAACATTTGATACACTTCAGGCCGCCGGCCGCCCAGAAAAGTCTCACAGTGAACTGGGCTGTAAACCGTTATTTCACTTTTGGTCTTTACTTTTCTGCGCGGTGGTCCTGAATTCGCGCGTGGCAAGTCAACAAATAGCGACGGTAATACCGTACCGGGTGGGAAAAGCAAATATTCTAACTTAAAATATTAATTTAACTATGAAATCTTAATAATTTTATTTTTTTTAATAACATCAATTCTAATAGACGGTTAACATTGGTAAAAAAATTACTGGAATTCCTTATTGAAGAATTAATTTTTTTTCCATACAAAATCTTTAAGCGACGTGGTTCTTACAGTTTGAATGACGTCACACCCAGACCCCGCCTCTTACCGCTCGGATTCCGCTCGTTTTGGCGGGCTTAATAAAATTCAAACTTTGAGAATTAATTTAACTATGAAAACAAACTTTAAAAAAAAAAAAAATACTCGTATTTAAGTTTGAATGCGAACATTGATAAAAAAAATAAATAAAAAAATGGACTCAACTTCCTTATTGTTTCATGTATTGTTTCATAGTGCTTTCACACAAACGAAGTATTTTGAATTCCGTAAGTCTAAACTTAAACTTGAATTGGAATTGAATTGGAACTGATTGTGTCAAGAATTCAGACAAGCGATAAAGTACCTGTAATATGATTTGTTTTACCAGAAAATTATTTTAATATCCCTATTTTAAATGTTTTTAGGATTAATCTTGAAGTAAAGTCAGATAATTTTTCAAGTGTCTGCGCTTTTCCCATTTTCAAAAAAGCGTTATTATTATCTAAATAGATTTACTATTGATAAATTTCTGATCATCTTTCAAATTTGTGAAAAAAATAAATAATTATATTACAAAGTAATTTAACAATATTTTTTTGAATAGTGCATGTATCCTGAGGCAAATATTTTACAAATACTTTCAGCTTCTCAAAATTCTACTATTATTGTAATATCCCGTGATTTGTCACGGATTATTAAATACATTCGTAAAAATGAATAAATTGAATTAAAATATATGTCATGAGAAGTCGAAAATAAAAACTCACGTATCCCATCGATTGAAGTTCGAAATTTAAAAAAAAAACTGACTAAAAGTAAAAAAAAAAAAAAAAAAAAAGCACACGACTTTTAAAAGCTTTAAATATGTTTTGTTCGTATTTTTTATCAATGAGCGTTTTTTTACATAAAGAATTGAGTAGGTACTTACATAAACAAACA
This sequence comes from Hesperophylax magnus, assembly GCA_026573805.1. Classification (NCBI taxonomy): domain Eukaryota; kingdom Metazoa; phylum Arthropoda; class Insecta; order Trichoptera; family Limnephilidae; genus Hesperophylax; species Hesperophylax magnus. Next base: position 9,875,367 of record JAIUSX010000117.1, on the reverse strand, counting down.
TTCACCGTGTAAGCAAATATGTTTGAACCATATCGGCTGCCATCTTGGTTATTTGTGTCCAGGCATTCCTATCAATAAATAACCAATATGGCCTGCTATTCCACCAAGTTGGCCTGTTATTTATAGAAGATCATCAAATAAATAGCAGGCCAACTTGATTCTTCTGTGTCCTGGCCTTGGTTGAGGTGATTTTTGTATTCAGTTTATCTTCCATCAGCAAAGCAGATGAATTATTATCTAGAAGCAGCCTTTATGGTCACACGCCATTCTAAGTGCATCCTGCACAAATAGATTTCACAATACTCATTGTAAAACTTACGATAGAAACGTTCAATAAAACGCCTTTTATTGTTACATTTTACGACTGTTCAGTATGCACGGTGTCCGGAAACTAGTGGTACAAGCGGGAACAGGAGAATCTATAATATCACATTTAGACTAAATTTAACAATAAACTTGTGTTATAACTTGAATCCAAATCTTGGAAGCGGAAATCAACCCACTTACCAGCAATCGATCGATCTGAAACTCTGCAGATAGATTCGTTGTCGATGACGATGTATTCTATTAACTTTTGGTGGCAATCGTGTACACATACGCGGACATCGCAATTCTCTGAAATCGGATGACATTACAGCAGTTGATATACGAAATAAATGTCGGTCCTACGCGATCGGAATTTGACGAGCTTGGTAGAGTTTTCGGCTCCAGTTCCTGGGTACGAAATCTCCCAGTTCAATCCTAAGACAAACCATTTTTTTGTTTTTTTTCTTTAAGATATTCAAATGTTACAGTAAAAAAATATTGTTTTTACGGGTCGTTTTTTTCAGTTGAGCTTTTGGAGTATACCGAGTCAGAAGATTATTTTTTTTAAGGTCAAACAAATAGTTAACTATTGTTTAATGCGACGAAGCGTTGACCCGGCTCTCAGATTCACAGTTTACCACTAGTTTCCGGACACCGTGTGCATATTATTATATTATCTGGAATCTTGGCGACCGGACGCGACTGGTTCTGAACCTGCCATAAAGTTAAATCTATCCGCGACCGGAAGATATCTTGATCTTTGGTCCCTTATACGCTGATAGCATTCATTCGAAATAAGCGCCTGAACACAGAAGCTGCAAAACAAAAATTCCCTCCCTAAACACTAGTTATTCTCCTTGGGGAGGTGTTAATAAAATTAACAGGATAGAACTTGTTATTTTTTTTTTGCATTGCAATATTAATTAAATTAACAGCATAGAACTTGTTATTTTTTTTTCATTGCTATATTTATTAAATTAACAGCATAGAATTTTTTTCTTGTATTTATTCAATAATAATTATTAATCAAAATTAAACAATAACTTTGTAAACATCACTTATAGGTAAATACTTAATGTCGACCGGGTTTCGCTACAACCGTAGCTTCATCAGGATAGTATAATACTGTCCTGATGAAGCTACGGTTGTAGCGAAACCCGGTCGACATTAAGTATTTACCTATAAGTGATGTTTACAAAGTTATTGTTTAATTTTAAATTATAATGTCACATCACAAAGTAACCGCTTCATATGAAGAAATTATTATTCAATTTATAAGAACAGTTTATTTATAAACAAATTCTGCTATGTAATTATTATTACGTGTGACAGCTGTTTCGCCTTCTGAAGGCATTATCAAACTGTGAAGGCATTATCAAAATGCCTTCAGAGGGCGAAACAGCTGTCACACGTAATAATAATTACATAGCAGAACTCGTTTATATATAAAAGAAATAAAAATATATACTGGATTACTATATAAGTTACTTACGGTACCTTCTAATTTATGTTAATCTCTTCTTTTGTATAAAAATATAAGAATTGTATTTCAATAAAGGCAGATTTATCGGCATTGAAAGGTAAAAGAAAAAAATATATATAGCTAGTATTTAGCCGATTGAAGGATTATTTATTAATAATTGAACTCGCTTGATATATACCAACAATATTCTTGTAAGAACCTTATAAAAAACAGTATTATATATATCAAGACGTTCCACTACGAAAGGTGACTCTAATCACCATGTTTGTTTTTACTTCCCAATCACACATTTTTTTTAAAGCGTGTACAATGAAATTGCAATGGTGCTAACACCTAGCTTATGCATTGAGCAGCTTGGAATCCTGATGGTTTGGAACTTTTTATTTTGAGGTCCACGATAACTTCACCAGAGCTAGTAGGCAGCACAGGTTATTTATTTTTCCAAGAGGGAGGACCATCCTACTAATGATCATGCCTCTGGGGGAGAATTATAAACCACCTTTCTTCTGATATCGATATTTTGCAGTAAAATCTCAGTAAATCCAAAATTAGAATAAATATTTTTTAACACGAGGCTGCATCGCAACTGATATAATTAACGTATGTTATTGATTAATGTACGATTGTATGTATGTTATTAATTGTAAATGTTACTGGAATCACTTTTATTCACAATAAACAATAAATATGACATAACATTTTTCGACTAAAAGTTATTTAGTTTCAAAGTTGAAAATTGTTAAGTCACTCCCATTTTACGGTGATGCAAAGATCATAATACTATGCAAACAAATAATATCGACTGGCGAGAAAGGTAATTCAAGGTCAATCGAACGAGAATAATTTATTGCAAGGGGACTTTGAGTATTTACAGAAGAAAAGGAATTCAGAGGGGAGAGCAAGCACGAATGGACATTGGACACTACATGGCAAGTTGCTGGTCAATGGGCAGTGGGCAGTGGGCAGTCAGGGCACGGTAAGGGTATGACGTGGGTATGGGGCTAGTACATCTAGTCTAGTCTCTAGTATACAGGTCTCGGCGAGTAACTTAGTGAACAGGACGTACCTCATCGCCAAGTTCCTGAAGGGCGCAATCAATGCCACCATCGAACATTACAGACATGGAAATAAAGGCAAAACAAACAAACATCACACATGGCCGGTTATTCAATCGATCAATTCTTCAATAGCAATTGTCACAAATCGGGGAACCTTCCCCAACTCAACCAAATAACAGTAGCGAGTACTCTGTATTATATGTACCTACACCGTCCGATAGTTATGAATAGATAACGGATATTATATGAATACATATTTTACAAGTATTTCTATAATAAGGGCAAATATTCGTAAATGCGGAGCAAAATGCCGAACTGGTGGCGGAAAAGTTACCGCATCAAAATAAAGCATTAAGACTGGTATGGTGAGAATTTACGTCAATATTATTCTTGGTACAGCGTCTTAGCTGATGGTCAACCCAGTTACAATTTCACCAAAATACAGATTTCTACTATAGGTGCTAAGTAAATTACTGTATTACGGACCCGAATGCGAGGTAGGTACATTTAAACTGTTTATACCAAAAAGTTTTCAGTAAATCAATCTCTTCTATTTTAAAACACTAAAGGGGTTCTTTCAGGAAAAAAACCCAGAGATATTTACAAGCGAATAAAGCAATACGATTTCATATTTAAAAAAAAACGTTTTGATTTGCAATACGCGAGTAGTCCAGAAAATAACAGAGATACAAAAGACCCAAAAAACATCGAAACCTTGATGAAATTGCCACCAACGTAAATAGATCAAGCTGTTATTTGTCAGAGGGATGTAGCTAAAACAGCTGTGTCCATGTTCAATTACTGTCCACTTCGTGTGGATGTTCAGCATACAAATTAATCCTCACCGATAAAAGACAGAGGATACTTCTTTACACTACATTTCAAGGTTTTTTTAATACATTTTAATCCGTTATCTAATACATAATATATACACGAACCAAGGAGAAAAATTTAACCCATTTTATTTGCAAGAATCCAGCAGAGATGAAGCAAAAGACACCAGAAACTGTGATGTGACTGTGACAGTCATTGATGATTATTATTTTATTATACACACGTGATGATGCGAATAGTGAAATGATGTGCCTACAAAGCCGCGCTGATTTATGCAATATGCAGATAGTAAGTATGATATGTGTAATAAATATATTTGCAAATAATACTTAGTATATTATCCGAATGTTGTAATTGCGCGAATATCTAGTAGGGTTGCCAAATATTACTGTAACTAATCTGGGACATATTGTGGCCAGAAACGACGGTGGAAATAACAATTAAAATTTAAAGAATACAAATCTCCACACGAAAACCACTTGACATAGGTACCTTTTTATATGTAGAAACTTACATTACATATAAATTACATTATAGAAACTCGTTTCCCAGATAAAATTAGGGTTTTCACAAGAATATATGCAATTGAGAGAAAATATGAGTCATGTGCGATAGAAAGAACTGCTGATCACAGCGTCAGCCAATTGTTGGTAAACAATCAATAAACAAAAACATTTTAATTGAAACTTGTTTATGACAGCGTGATGCAAAAATTTTAAATTTTAAATGTGTGCTGATTTTATTACTTTGAATAAATTATATCTATAGATATGTTTAAATTTAAATTAAAAATTAGTTTGTTTGAAACCAATTTATTACAGATATGTTTTATTAATTTATTATTGACACTTCCGTTATGATGTAAGCTTTGTGACACTGCCGTGTTTGTTGTTGACACAAAAAATGTTTAAAACGAATGCATATATTTTTCGTGTTCGATTAGTTGCATGATAACTAGGTACCGTTTTGTTTTGAAATGTTGTAGGCACTGCTGAGTTTTTTAAAATCAAAGGAAAAATGTCTCTCTATCGAACTGCATATTTAACTAATTTTCGAAGTTTGCTTAAAAACTGTCATGACAATGTAAATTTAATATTGGTTGGTAATTTTCTCCACAGCACTTTTAGGTTGATCCGGGATTCAGGACAAGGAGTCAGATCCCGAGACGATACCGGCAAATAATACGGGACGGTCGGCAACCCTGTAAAGAATCCCATACAAAGAAATGATATTCGGCGGCAGTTCCCCAATCAATCTGACCCCCTCTCCTGAGTAAGATTATATCGTAGAGTATCACCCCAACGTATAATACTCGTACATTTCCCCACGCTCAAATTATGCGCGCATAATATAGCGTAATGTGTCGGCTTTACCCAATAAAGATATTTGAGAAAACTGTTGATATGTAAACTATTCCCGTATAGTCGATCTATCGGCTCTATAATAATAATTGCGATAGTTCATTCGCATTAAAACATAATAAAATATACTGATTAAATCGCGTGAAATATTGGAAATACACGACACGTTAGTTGGTATAATTTACATTTATAGATTTTATCCGTAAAATCAAAACATAATGCCGCTAATCTAATCCCCTCGAATAGATTACTCGGATTAGTGTGAACTGTTTTTATCGGTTTACAATTGGCGATAAGATGAAAAAATACTTGAACGTAGGCCGCAATAATTTAAGGCCCAAAATGCAATAATTACGTAATGACATGCTATCTCTGTCAGATGGTATAAGTATCGCTATCTATGGAAAACCCTTAAAACTATATTAACTGGATAGTAATAATTTAAATCCACACGCCATACAACCAAATAACAAAACTATACATAGTTACAGTTATTTACACATAGGGAGAGGTGAAACAAATTTCTGCATTTGAAATTTAAGCGAAGAATAGTCAGACTTTTGGTACACGAAACACGCCTACATCATATTTCCTCTATTCTAAGCAAGTAATAGTTTTCACTAGTTAATTAAATTGACATACTCCGCCAAAAACAATAAAATTACGAGTATAAATCAGGTTCTGCCTTTCCATTGCGGTTCTTTTGCGCCGATTGAAAGGGTTATAAAACAAATAGCTAAAGTGAGTTCCTACTTCGACATGAGCAGGAGATGTATAACGTAACATGGAAAAGCAACATACCACGTGACCACTGACCTAGGATCTGCGACATGTGACCTGTAACCCGATCCAGACTCGCGGCGACAAGTTCAATGTTGAGAGCGGAACACGAGCGGCGTGGGATATTGGTATCGCGGGATAATATTACGCCATAACATTATATTATAATTACATAATTATATTTTAATAATCAATATTCAATATATGTTATAAAAGTAAGTATACGATTTGGGTGCCGCTAAAACTCAGAAACGAGTCCCAGTACGATCAGGGGATTAATTTGGTGTGGTTACCCTCTATCTCCCATTTATGAAGAAGGTTCCCGCTTTTACCTGAAGGGCGTGCTTTTGAAGATACAAAGGCTGGGACTTGTGCCCTCTAGAAATTTCTCGAACAGTCCAGAACATTCGAGAGCATTCAACAACATTTCAGAACATCCCGGAACATTCTGGAATGTTTGGAATATTCGGGAATAGTCTGCAACGTTCGGGAACATCCCAGATCATATTGAACTAAAAATGGGATTACAGGCCGTTTCTTTATAAACTTCTAGTACATTCGTAAATATGACAATAGATTTTTATCTCTAAATTGCATAAGAAAAGAATCGAGCAACGCTGGGTACACGTCAGCTAGTACGTATATATTTTGTATTAATTACCAGCCGTACCCCGCTATGCGTTGCTGTGGCTCAGTCTGTCTGTGCAGTTAAAGAAACAATAATAAAGCGTTTTACTTTTACCTCAAAAAGATGGAGCTATTTATCAAAAAAAAAAAATGTTTTCACCTGTCACAGGTGACATCTGTATAATATAGGTATGTAAAAACACACACGTATTCGAATGCAACGTTGTGTCAAAATTTCAAAGCAATCAGTCATTTCGGAGATTTAAGATTATGAACAAACGAACAATTACATTTTGATTTATACAATAAATAAATTTAGTAGTATCATTATAAGATATAATATACTTTGTATTATTCCTTCTCATAGCAGATCCTGTACTGGCGACGAAAAATCTCGGTGGAAAGAATTTTTTTTTAACTCTTGACAGGCCAAGATGCCACACAAAACGTCTTTAACCGAGTGGGTCTTCCGACGACCCCATGCATGTCTTATGGTCTTTTAAACTATATGAATCCCAATTATTCAGTCAATTATTAATGGTAACTTATTTATTTGCGCAGAAATACGTAAACTACTAAAATGATAGGTCAAGTATTGAAGCTAATATAAGGAGGATAGTAATTTTGGGTACTATTTACCTACTCCCCCACTTGGCTTCGGGATAGTTAAAGAGAGATTTATATTTTTTTTGTGAAATGTTAGAAGATTATCTGGCAATTGGACGTTGAAACACAAATAGTATCGAGGAATTAGTGACCGCATTCTCAGATTAAAGCAAGTGTTATTTGTGAGTGAAAATTAATTCCTTCTGAAATCCGTGATAACAACAATATGATTAAAATGATTGGAACAAAGTTATTATTTTTTTTTAAATATATTATTATAGAATTATTAAGTTACGAGTTAGAATACTATTTTTCTGGAACAAACAAAATGGCGTCTAGTGATATATTTGATAGGCAGACTGAATGCTTATAAATAAGATCCTTGAGGCGTATGCGCGGTAAAAGGATAAATGATCGTGTACGAAATGCTAGGCCGATGAAAACGCAATGAGTAAGATTAAGAAAGGGACGCTCAAATGGTTTGGGTATCTAGAGCGAATGAACGAAGGAAGGAGTGTGAGGAGAATATTTGACACAACATCAAAAATGCCATTTTTTGTAATATTAGCACTCTAGTTCACCCGAAAGTCACGAGCCGCCACTGATTTACATATCTCCCTTTCAAACTACCTTTGAACGCGGTACTGTCTATTATCTCCATATATAGTTAGTAATAACATAGATCATTGTAGAAATGTATTACATCTTTGTACAGCGCCCTTGAGGTGATTTTGCACAAAAACGGCTATAAAAGTCATACAAATAATATTATTATTATTTGGGGATCAATGGTGAGGCACGAAATGAAAGAAAGTTGTGAAGGTCACATGTGTTTATTGGTGAGTCAGTTGCCGTGACGAGGAGATGATGTAGGACAACAGTTGAATACTCCGGACGCTGCGGTGATGTGCTGGTCAAGCGCGGGTCAGTGAGTCGACGCCGGGCGCTGGTGACCGGGACTCGATGACTGTCAGGCACTGGCGAAGAACGTAGGTCTTCAGGCACTCCAGTGCTGACGAAACGGCCGAAGGTGCGGCGGACCTTGTAGGCGGTTGAACGGGAACGATGTAGACCAGTGAGGATGCTGCGTGTCCTCGTGGTGGTCATGGTAGCGTGGAAGAAGCGCTGGTCAGAGACGCTGGAACCAGGGCGCTTGTAATCCGAGTAGCGCTGGCCGCGGACGTGGCCGAGGCGCTATGATGGTGTCCCGATGTGGTCCATGATGGTACGGGCGAAGCCGGGAATATTGTCCTTTGCGCTAGTAAGATTAGCGCGGGTTAACACTCGTTGATTCTTGTAGACTGGCGGCAAAATTATGACTGACTGACTGGCTCGCTGCGTCGGGCTTATTTATACTACTCGGCCAACGGCGGCAGTAGGTAGATGGATGGCAACTAAATTCTAGGCACTCGCACAGACTGTGTGTTTCGGGAACCTTCGACATTGCGGCGATTATGCATAGGCCGTAGACTCGAACCTTCTGGCGAGTTCTCGTAGTATCCCGGACTGAGTGCGCGTTAGTATTGTCGCGAGTATGCAAGTAGGTCTTGAAACAGGTAGGTTGCTTTGTTTTGATTTCGGCTGCAAATACGTACCTAAGTAGCAAGTAGCAAGTACGTACCTAAGTAGATCGAGCGATTTATTATTAATTATTCAATGAATATCGACGCTACAATTATAAATGTGAATGGTAGAAGAAGTCGGGGACACCCGAGGAAGACATGGCACGATCAAGTGAATCGGATACTTGAGTCGGCCATGTCAAGAGTTCGAATAATAGAAGAGTGTGTATGAATGTGAATGAGACAAATAGTGTGTGCCAAGAGTTTTATGGCGGTCCGTCCTATATTCCTACCCCTACGGAGAAAGGGCGTTATGTTTAGTTAGTTAAGTGAATATTTAAAAGCACAACAATTCATGGTGAAAATAGGGTTAGGATCACAAAAATAACAAATAATCAGACAAGGTTTTCTGACGGTATAGGATTTTCTGATGGTATAGGATTTAAGTAGCGTGGGATGGAACCCGCGACACTTGAATACGACACCCGATGATTTTGACCACTTGCTTACAAAGAAACCAGTCAACTATGATTAGCATCTCTTATATTGGAAAAATACCGTAGAACAACCCTTTTGACAACCATTATAAAATATTTTTTCCTCCCCACCTACAACATGGCTCACTTCAAGACCCAGGTTCACTCCTTCCACTCCTTAAAAATACCCACCACACAGCATCCCCAAATATGACAGGACCCGAGATTTAAGGCCATATAAAAAGGTTTAAAATAAAATAAAAAATCAACCCGCAAAAACTAAGTTAGTTAAAATAATACATCTATTTTATAAAATACTTTATGTTTTAAAACCACGAGTTTTTAATATTTTTTAGAACCGACCGGTTTTGCTTTACTCAAGCATCTTCAGGGTACAAATTATTAGTCGTAATAATTTTTACCCTGAAGATGCTTGAGTAAAGCGAAACCGGTAATAACACCTATTTTTAAATGTTTTTAAAACGTAAAAAATTGGTTTGGCTGAGAATTGAACCTTCCTTCCCAGGGACCGGAGTTAAGTGCGCTACCGACCTTGTCAGATGCCGATCGTCTAGGACCGACATTTATTTCGTATATTGCTTTAATATCGTCCGATTTCAGAGAAATACGTATATGTACGCGTGTGTGTACTTGATTGACACCAAAAGTTGATAGAATGCATTGTCATCGACAACGAGTCTATCTCCCGAGTTTCAGCTTGATCGGATGTTGGAAAGTGGATTAATTTCCTCTTGCAAGATTTGCACTCATTCATTATCGAAAACAAAAGTGAAATTCAATTAGATGTATGTATTTGAAAATAAAGAAATTTTGATTCAAGGAATGAATTTTCAAACGTTCGAATCGCTGAAACAAACTGGTCATAGTAACATTTCAATCGGACCAATTTGAACATTGCTAAACTATAGGGTTCTCCAATAAGAGGTGTTATTTTGAATATTAATTAAGGAATTAATGATTTTCTATTGCCGGAATTTGATGGTATTGATCTGGACAACGTTACTTTCAACAAGACGGCGCTACGTGCCACACAAGCAACGAAACCAACGAAAACTTTTACGGGAAAAGTTTCCGGACCGTGTTATCTCTCGAAGAGGTGATCACAATTGGCTACCGAGATCTTGTGATTTAACACCTTGCGACTTCTTCCTTTGAGACCACGTGAAAGAGAAGGTCTACGCCAACAGCCCAGCGTCGATTCAAGACCTCAAAGATGGAATTCGTGAGGCTATCGAGGACATAAGGCAGCCACTTTGCGATTTGGTTATGGTAAATTTCATGAAAAGGATATGGTCCTGTAGGCGTGATCGTGGAGGTCATTTGACTGATGTTATTTTTCACTATTAACGGCATACCTTCCTCTTTATAATGGAATAAACATTCGATAATTTATATTAAAAAATGGCATTTTTTCTTTGAATATCAAAATAACACCTCTTATTGGAAAACCCTGTATAAAAAATGTCTCAAGAGATACATGCGCGAACATATTTAGGTGTACACACTATTTACGTGTACGAAATACGATATAATATGATATGATTAGTAAATTCATAATTCATTAGTATATATATATATATATATATATATATATATATATATATATATATATATATATATATATATATATATATATGTCGTTCTGCACAATAATGATTGTTGCGTGTGACCATAATTATCACGGCCAAGTTCAGAAGTCGGCAACGTTTTGTGGGTACTTAGTACTTCAACGTATCATATATAACAATGATACAATGCTCTGAACACTCCTTGGTGGGCTGATTATCGTTCTGTGTTCAATTGTCATAATACAAATGACTTCTGAATAACTTCCAGCAGTACAATACTAAATACCTATTGAATATTTTGGTATTCCAACAAACTTGTTAAACTACAACACTGTTAGATCATATGAAAATGCTTGAGTTGTCAGACAGAAGGATTTTTACAGACTTGGTATTTCTAAATAAAATTCTTAACAATGCATTCGACACCGGAATTGTTTACACATACGAAGAAGTAGGAATTTTTTCAGCGCAGAAATTCTGGGACTAACTACCGTGTGTATTCCTCTCTGCCCAGAATACTATTGGAGGGAAATAATTATGCCGAGTCAGCGGACATCTTCAATTTATCACTAAACAAACACAAACGGTTGTTACTGAGACAGTTCAGTTGTGTATAATAAATATTGTATAATTTTTAAAATTCATTATGAGTAAAAGCCCCTAAAAATGAAGTTAATAAATAAAACTAGTACAGGGTTTTCCAATAAGAGGTGTTATTTTGAATGGCCCGCTATTTTGGTAGATGTTACTTTTGAAGCTGTCATTTTTTGACATTTGACAAGTAGAAACTACGCCATTAATAAAAATGGAACGATACACACTTCAACAACGCATTGAAATTATTAAAATTCACTATAAAAATGGTGAAAATTTGGCAGAGACGGTTCGTAAAACACGAACATTTTTGGGTCGTCGTGAAGCACCTTGTCGGACCGCAATACAGAAATTGGTGGAAAAATTTGAGCTGTTGAGACAAATTAGTGATGTGAAGAATAAAACCCGTGCATGTCGCTCAAGAACAGCCGAGAATATTGCTGCTGTAGCCGAAAGTGTTGAAGAAACCCAGGTTTGTCCATTCCTCGTCGTTCTTTGGAATTAGGCATTCCACAAACGTCATTACACCGTATTTTGCATAAAGATTTGTGTCTTAAGGCATATAAAATTCTGTTAACACAAGAACTCAAGGCGGCCGATCATCAAAAACGTCGTGTCTTTGCTGATTGGGTCCTTGAAATGCGTGAAAATGATCCGGAATTCCATCGAAAAACCATCTTGAGTGATGAGAACCATTTCCACCTCGGTGGCTTCGTCAACAAGCAAAATTGTCGCATCGGGGGCTCGGAAAACCCAAGAGTTATTGTTGAAAAGCTTCTCTATCCTCAACGTGTGACTGTTTGGTGCGGTTTATGGTCCGGCAGAGTCATTGGACCTTACTTTTTCGAAAATGAGGCTGGAGCAACAGTTACGGTGAATGGATTGCGCTATCGAGAGATGATTAATGATTTTTTATGGCCGGAATTGGATGGTATTGATCTGGACAACGTTTACTTTCAACAAGACGGCGCTACGTGCCACACAAGCAACGAAACCATTGATCTTTTACGGGAAAAATATCAAAATAACACCTCTTATTGGAAAACCCTACAGTTCTGTAAATAGTTACAAGACCTCGCGTACAAAAAATTAAAAATTAATTTTTGAGCTAAAATAAATTTTAAAAAATATGAATTAGGAAAATGAAGATAATGTTGGTAGCTCTCGGTCGAAGAATGATACAGTTAAAAATTACGTAAGGACGTACCACTACCACGTGGCAAAACTTTCAAATTAACACCTTTTTTTTAAATACACCGTTGGTCAAAGAAATTTGAAAAACAGACCATCCATAAATCTAAATATAACGTACGTATATTTTTGGTCTACACTTTTTAGTAGATCGATAAAGAGCTATTAAAAGAGCAGTAAAATGTTAAAATTGTGTCACGCTCATTAATGTTGTGAAAGAGGCTTTAGTAAAATATGATTTAACAAAAAAAAAAAAAATTTAACAAAAAAAAAAAAAAAGAGGCTTTAGTATTTTAAGCGTAAATTATTCTTTAAAAAAGTATTAACGTCTAATGAAAAATGTGTAATAAGCTTGTGAAGGATGGTTTGAAGCTAGTATACAAGTTATCTTATTTCAATGTTCCGGGAAAATCGTACTTGAAATGCTACCTATCATTATAAAATGAGTATGTGAAGAAATTAACAAGTTTTGTTTGAAAACACTCCATTTCGGGGAGAATTATACTGAAATTCTTGATTGAATATTTACAGGTGAAATAAGGATACTTCGCAATAAAACAAATAAAAAAATAGTTTGCAACAGAACGTATCATTAAAATCTACTCATTTAAAAGATACCCCGTTTTTGACAATACTAAATTTCAAACAAGAAGTTCAGGGAAAATTGTAGGTACCGAAAACAGAGAAAATCTTTAACGTGGAAATTTTTAAATGAGGGTGGCCTTTTTAATTTAAAATAAATAAAATATAATAATGTTAAATATTTTTAAATTCCGCAAGAATTTTAGTTTTCGTTGTTGTGATATCTGTTTCGGCGTTCAATGCCATTATCAAACAGGGGCTATGCTACATTGAGACGATTTATTCATATGATTCTATTTACCCCCTACCCTAATATGATTTTAATAAAAATTATTATTTTTTGGTAAACTAATGTTTTTAAGACAAGATTTTTTATGCATAGCACAAAGGGTAACAATTATTTTACAAGCAATAATTGTTCGCCTGAAACACTCATCCACATTGAAAAATCTCCTGATAAAAGATACATGACGCCAACGGGACTCGAACCCGTGTCCCTTCGATTTCCGGTCGACAGCTCTGACCACTGAGCTATGGCGGCTTATCTCTTACCCGCGAAATTATTCAATATATAATGTAACAAGCAGTAATTGTTGAATGAAACACTAGTATATATTGAATAATTTCGCGGGTAAGAGATAAGCCGCCATAGCTCAGTGGTCAGAGCTGTCGACCGGAAATCGAAGGGACACGGGTTCGAGTCCCGTTGGCGTCATGTATCTTTTATCAGGAGATTTTTCAATGTGGATGAGTGTTTCAGGCGAACAATTATTGCTTGTAAAATAATTGATTTTAATAATGTTAACTAACTAACCATCACGCCGTTTCCCAGGGGTAGGCAGAGAGGACGAATTGACAAACAGTCGGTCGTGGCACACACTCTTTGTCTCATTCACATTCATACATCGTCTCATACATAGTCTTCTGTTATTCCGACTTTTGACATGGCCCGACTCAAGTATCTGGTTCACTTGATCGTGCCACGTCTTCCTCGGGCATCCCCGACTTCTTCTACCATTCACATTTACGTCGTATACTTTCCTTACACTCCTTTCTTCATTCATTCGCTCTACATGCCCTAACCATCTGAGAGTTCATTCCTTAATCTTACACGTTACGCTTACATTAGCCTTGCATTCTTTGTGGATCTCCACATTACTCACACGATCATACATGTTTTTACCACACGTGCACCTCAGGGATCTCACGTCGACAGCATTCAGTCTGCTTTAATCCTTCCTCTACCAGCTCCATGCCTCACTGCCATACAACAGGGTAGGTACTAGCACTCAATTGTGGACTGCTAGCTTCATTTATTTGGACAGTTTCACGGAGTTACCTGCATTTACCCTTCTTTTCAGTAAAAACCGATTTACTTTGAAAATCAATTAGGCGAGGCACGAAAACTTTGGTCAGATTGAAAAATAAAATATGAGAATGGCTTTCTACGTCTACAATTATTGCAAGAAGGAAACACTAGAATGTTGAATGGGATTATTAGTGAGAATGACAAGATGGACAAGAAGGATATCGGGTAGATTGCTGACCTGCACGCAGGGCTTGCTGAGGCTCACACACAGCCCGTCCGCGTCCCGGCTGTAGTGCTCGACCAGCTCCTGTAGGGTGCGGAATGTGGTGCGCCGCGCGATGAAGAACCCGCCCTCGTCCAGCTGCCGGATGCGGTAGTGCTTCACCGTGTCGCCGTCGCGGACTGCAAACACACAAACATTACATCAGTGTGAACACACCTTTATTCACGGGGGGTTTGGTAATAACAGAAATGAGGATCCCCACAAATCTTTTAAATACATTCATGAAAATTACATTAGGTATTCATCGTCCATTTTTAAAGATCGGTTAAAGCACTTTTTCAAAGTAATATATTTTTTTACAGATATATTTTCTTTTACTCGTAAAAACGGGGCCATTTTGAAATTTTAAGTGGCGCCATGCAAATTTCAATTCAATTCAATTTTGTTTATTCATTTCAAAAACATTGCAAAATTGTTAATGTCAATGCGTTTTTAAAATATTTTTGTAATAAAAATTCTTAGATTAATATTAACAGTGTGTATATCAACTATACCAGTAATAATAGAGCTTGCCTTTTAAAGGAAGCTTCATTGATGCTAAAAATGTCGATATCTGAATTGATTCTATTCAACAGCAAGATTGCTCTCCCCACAGGCATGACCATTGGCAAGTTAGTTCTGCAGGCCGAGAGATAAAATAGTCTTATGTTGTCGGTGACGTAAATAACCATCGGGAACATAGAAATGAATGCTCTCCATGATGAGCGAGTTTTCAAACCATCCACGAATCAGTCTAAAGAAATGTGTAGCAATGCGCACATCCCTCCTGACCCGTAGATAGTTCATTCCGAGCATACCCAAAAGAAAGTCAGTGGGATAGAGCCACGAGTAGTAGCCAACTCCCTCATGTAGAGAAATCTCAAGAATTTGCATTAGATGACGTCACAATAGTTGTCTATCTCTCCGCAATGTCCTCTCGATCGGATTCAATTGACGTCATAGTCAAATCGGACTTTTTTTTCAAAATCAATTGGTAATTTATAATTTTTTTTAAATAACCACATACTATAAAACTTATACACGTAGAATTGGATGATTTAAGGCAAAGCTATCAGTGAAATCACTATTTTAGAAAAATCTTTAAGAATACCAAAAAATATGCTTTGGATAAATTAAAGCTTTTTCTATCGTTTCGCTTGAATAAAATTAAATTATTGTATTACTTTAAAACAATATATCATTGGAAAATTATGAATGCATTTACTAAACAACTTTTTTTAAATGCAGTTTTATGGCTAAGATTATATGTGACAATTTGCTTTGTTTGACTTTTTTCTTTATTATAAAATTATTCACAAAATAAATAAAAATCCCTCTACGCATCGAGCATTTCCAGACTCCGTTTGCCAAGCGATTTTTATGCCTATTACCCATATTCGTGGTAAGACATGCTAATAATAGACACATTTTCTGCTTATAATGTAAAAATGTTAGCAAAAAAATCATCATGAAAACTAAGCTGAAATTTCTGAATGTACCATTTATGTCGGTAATTGTCCTTACGCCAGCTGTCTCATTATGACAAGGTTGGAACGTATAAAGAAGAAGCGTAAGTTGATGTGCGACTTTGTACCTATAAATAAACCGCAGACATATAACTGATTGGATTGAGTATATTAGGTTAGGTTAGTTAGTGTAATTTAATATATAGGTGAGGAGTAACCTGAGAGGGAGAAGTCATTGTGCCTGCTCTCGGAGTCCCTGATAAGGAAGGCCCCGTGTTCGTTCTCCGGAAGCAACAGTTTCTTCTCTGCCTCGATCCTCTTTATCTTTCGGAAGTACCATCTGAAACAACAGAAACAGACAAACGTCAGCAATGAACAACAAACTAACTACGATATACAATTCTAATAGCCCAGTATCCACGGGCGAACATCACATCACAGGTCGAGAGAAGAGCATTTCTGTATATTCATGCCGGACAGACAAGATACACACGTACAGAAATGCTCCTGTGACGTCATGTTCGCCGGACATATCCGTACGTGAATACTAGGCTTCTATTTTTATTTATCAAAAAAAATATAAATACATGTATTATATTGTTAACGTATTTTAATGTATTAATGCCGAACGTACGTTTCACAGCCTGCAGTGGACGCAGAATGCGAATGCAGAGCAAAAAATATACTCGTATATTAAGGAAGTCAAAAATGTATGTAATTCGTCCGATAGAAACAATTTACTGAGGTTGAACGGTCGTGACAAAAAAAAATAATTTTAACTAGAAATTCGCATTAGTATTTACTTTTTACATACATATTTTTACGGTTCATTTTTCCAAGGCACGGCCCAGCTTTTCAGGCTTTATTGACTGCATGCCAATACACAATAGGTAAATAGAGACATGAACAATATACGCATGTAGTTCGTGATCACTTGGAAGAATTTTCCGTTTATAAAAGCGAGTTGCTATAGTGTGCGCTGAATATTGGTTGAATTACAAGTACCCGTAGACTCCGAATAGATTCACAGGAAAACTAATATCCAATATTGTAAGCTACAATAAATTTAGAACCTAATTGTCGGACAAAACTACGTAGCTCGTCTCTAATATAAAAGCATAAAATTACTACTACACGGAGAAAACTTACTGATTTAAAATACAGTTAATTTATTAAAACTCTTGTCAAATTATTCGTTTTCCTGTTTTTCAAAACAGGACTGAAGGCCTTTATAAAGTATCAGTTCAAAGCGAATGTTTTATGAGGACGGCGGAACACGTGTTCATACAAATATTGATATTGATATTGACATAGTGATATTGTCGCAATCCGTGGTGATATTTATAAGAAAAAAAACACGTGTTCTCGATATATTCTGAATGACTAATTTTTTATCTTCCGATACGCTGTAAATAACAAGAATCGGAAGGCTAGAGAAATTCCACGCTTCGTTTTACCTAAGTTATTATAAAAACGTGTCAATTAACTGCATTAATATTGCGAATAAATTAGAACGTGGGCGATAAATGGCATTTTCCACATTCCGTTAGAAATCAGACATCGGTGATAATGCACACATATCGATATCTGACGTCTGAATTGATAATATGAGCCACGCGCAGGGCAACTCATTAGTACTGAGTCACCAGCAGTTCAGCCCGACCGAGATCTTTAGCTTTAGAATTCCCCAAGACCTGCTCGCCTTCAGAAGTCGGTATCCAGTACTCAGTGGCCAATGTTAATAACATTTATGCAAAGTGCATTATGGTGGTCGTCAATGTATGGAAGATTTCTTTATTTGTTGAGATATTTTCTCAGGGATCTCAAAAGTTGCGTATGGTTCAGAAGAAATTTCAGAGACTTCTCTACTGGGGGAGTATGGAGTATGGCTACTATCCATGGCTCTATTCTACTGACTTTTAGGTATGCCCCGAATGAACCATCTACAGTTCAGAAGGGATGTGCGCATTGCTATACATTTCTTCAAACTGATTCGTGGATGGTTTAAAAACCCGTCTATCATGGAAAGCATTCCCGTTGGTTATCTCCGCCACCGACAACATAGACTGTTCTGTCTCCCGGCCTGCAGGACTAACTTGCCAATGGTCATACCGCTGGGGAGGGCAATCTTTTGAACTGAATCAATACGGTTACCGATATAATCAGCATCAATGGGTTACTTTTAAACAGTAAGCTTTATTGCTGCTGGTATTATAGTTGAGGAAGAAGATAGTACTAATAAATCTAAACAAAACATGAAACAGAACAAGACACAGACAAATAAAACTGGGAAACGAACCCAGGATCTCTGTCTTACCGGGACAATGTCTTTAACCACTCGACCATTATTGGAACCTAATTATAACACATCATTTTTTCGATCTCACATTTTAAATTCCAAATTAACAGTATTATCATGCACCTAATTTTTCCCATATTTTTGGCAGCTAGGTATCTTTATTGAATGATTACAAAGTTCTAAAGAATTGGTTTGTAAACTAGATAGTAGTGTCTCGGACAAACATATCGGATTTTTATTTATACGGGATACTTATTGACTTTTTCTTAAAGTCAAAATGAATATTCAATTTTTATAGAAACAATTTTTCTTGAATAACTTTTAAAGGTTACCCATCAATGTTATAAATCATTGAAAAAGATAATACTAATAAATCTAAACGAAACATGAAACAGAATAAGACAGAAAAATAAAATGAAATAACGGTGTCAACTGGGTGATTTTATTATTTCTGCCTCGCAATATAATTATTATTCAACTAGTCGACTTTATCGGCCAGGAGTTACTTGGTTCAGCACAGACATACCTCCGGGGGACTGTTTGTATTTGACAACGTTCAAGCAATTCAGAGTTCTTTGGGATAGGGCTCATTTGTGCATCATAATATGTATATGCACAGGGACGGTTATTGCATCGGATGCGAACTCTGCTAGTTTAACAGACGTGTAAAAAACAAAGTTCTTGTTTTTCATGTCCGAGGTCTGCCACTGAGTTCGCCACGACTTTCGTATTACTTCAGATTTAAGAAAACTTTTAGCTATATACAGCTTGAAAATAACAAAAAATATTCAATATAACTCCGCGCAGGAGGCCCTGAAGAAAATAATTTCCCTCAGGGCCTATGTCATCTTTGGGGATGCTGTGTGGTTGGGTCAAAAATTGTATCACGCAATATATATTTACGCAGATTAATGATAAGTAAAAAACAACAGGTTTTCCAAGTTCTTTTTAACAAAATCAAAGAAATAAGCATTCCAATGCACTAAAAAAACAAATGCATTATAGATATGCCCCGGTTGTGGAGGATGTTATAAAAAGTGGCGGCTCGTGACTTTTGTGTAAAATGCATTAGTGATGTTGTTGTAGCCGAAAATTATTTTTTTTTCTGTTCTAACATTCGTTTTTTTTTGTATGAAGATAGTTCAGGAATCGGTGCGATGCACCGCCAAACTGAAATTTCCTGAAAATCTTTATACAAAAAACTAATTTTTGGACTAAACAACATCAACACTGTCGAATTTTTCAAATATAACACTATCACACTAAAAAATCACGAGCAATTGTTATAAATAATGTTTTTCCTTCGATAATTACATAAATTAATGTATTCAAACAAAAAAACCTTTAATACATGGCTAAAAGCAGTATGATTTTGCGAAACTTTGTAGACCCCTGACATCCACGGTCCAAAAACTACGGTCCACCCTACTGATTATAATGCATTCACTTCATATTATAACACTGAACGGCTTGAATGAATGTTTGCTTGGCGAGATTATTCGCTTGCTTCGATCTAATGCAATTTATGGATTATGCAAATGCAGAGCTGCTTTATAGAATAATCATAGGAGAATATTATAGTTTGCGGCGGTAACAAATCGTAATGCATACATTACATAACCGATGTGTCAGTTTCGATATTTGCGACAAAAATCATGGCGCTCAGCAAAATATCACTTTCTTCAATACCTACTATTTATTATCACCGTCAACAGAATTATTATTATGTAAGAAACGTAATTACCTAATAAGTACTAGACTGGACACATGACACATGACTAATACAGTAATGTACATGACTAAATGGGCTAACAGCGAAACAGAAGCTTGAACGCGATGATATTTATACATAAAATAATAAAACACCTATTATCAAAATATTTTACAAAAAAATATATATACAAATAGGACATTCACAGACGTAACACAAGAACGTGAAATGAAATTAGGCTACATGTTGGTACCACATATTGTTTATATTTCCTATTTTTTATTCCTACCTACCAAATTATCTTTGTCTACCTATCTAATTCCTACCTCCCTTAATGCCGACTAAAATGTGTGTGTCCAGTTTAAATTGACAAATTATCATATCAACATCTAAACTGTGTTGGTGGTTGGACAACACCGTAATGAACCAGCGCAATTAACATTTAAAAAATTAAAGCTATGGAAGAAAAACGGTAAGTCGGCATTCCAGATTTTCCCCTTCTTTCCGCTGTGCGACGGTGCCTTTCGTGCCCATCCCCAACACTATAAAGGGGACAAAGCCAATACACAAAATAGTCAACTATACAAATGAATGTAATATTATAACGAGTTGCTGGAAACTACAAAGTCTGCACCGATTGATATATTAAAACCGGATTGTAAGAGCCATATTAAACAAAATAACATGAAATAATGTTACATACATTTGTCATTTGTACATCACAACATGTCAGTTGTGATGTACAAATGGCTAAAATAAAATAAATTTGTATTTTTTCGTGTTTTTTACACTCACAACAGATAGAGCGTATGTGGAGATCAGCCAAACGGGGGCTGTAGAAAAAAGAGGAACAAATCTAATATTGTGATAAACTTTAGGTTAGGTTATAGAAATAAGAATAATACATTCTAAAATATGATATTGTATTAATAATATAATTATTTAAAAAAAACTTGTTTCAGCTTGTTTATTCTAGGTCCATCCCGCTACGGGCAAATTTAATCTGAAGACGTCCTTAGCAGGGAAAGCCAGTCCGGTCCAAAATAAACTAGTATAAACATAATATACCTAACTACTATTAGTTCTGTGAACAGAAGACGTCGCTTCCAAAAAAGTATGTTTGTAATTTTCTCGTATTTACAAATTAAAGCCAAAATTTCCTCTGAAATCATAAGATTATAAGTAGGTACTTAAATACCTACCTACTTAACTTTTTAAATTTAAAATAAGTGTACGATTTGTCCAAAATAACGTCACTATATCGATGATTCTTTTTTCAAACAACGGATCCACGCTCATGCGAACTCTAACGGAATAAAAAGGGGGTATCCGACACGGCCACAATCTTGAGCCGGAAACGGACAGTACAAACAAATTTACAGAAATACGAAATGCCAAACGGTCTAGTTGCAACAGTACCTCGCTACGCTCAATCAATAATAAAGTTTTATAATCACAATAATAAAAAAAACTTTAATTGGTCATTAAAATCATCATAACTGCACGACGCATGGTAGAAATTAAAACCGGTTTTGCTACAAGTTAAAACCACTGCGATAATAAACGTTGGTATTGATAAAAGAGAGAAAGCATTAAAACAAAGAACATAATATAGTGAATATTACAAAAACAAACATCACCATGAATTTAATTTAAGGGTCATTCACACTGTCGCCCATCATCAATCTACACATAGCCTTGAGTAAAAAAAAATGTGAATATTTAAATATCGTCGTCACAAAATCAAAATTGAATAATTTGACTTCAAATGACCTCACGCATTTATCTGCTAAACATGACTAAACAAACGTCATTTGACGAAATGTAATTTGTATTATAATTTCATGTTAATTTTGAACTCTGTTCAAATTGAAAAAAAAAATCTATAATTAGACTTGTCTTGTTTTTAAGTATATCAAATAACTGGCAGTTATTCATATTTTATTACAAATTTGGTAGCAATGTCACGTTTGTAAGCGAGCTAAATCGTCGAATCGCTCTTCTGCATAATTATTTGTTAGTAATCTAGTGTCGGCTTTATAATATACTGGCTTTAGACAAGTGAAAATCATGGGATATTATTTATGTAAATCTAATTAGTAAATACTGCTTTCTTGAAAATGTAAAAAGCGAAGACGTTTAAAATCACGAAATCTGGCTTTACTTATCAAAGTTATATAGGTAAGAAATTTAAACAAAGGAAATACACCATTTAAAAATAGAATTAAAATAATTTTCTGGTAAAAAGTATTATATTATTTTATTTTTATTTTATTTGGAAAACCAACAGTTATAATTATTACAAGGTATGGTGTAGTAAGTGTTAATTATTTAACCAATAATAGATTTTCACTTAGGTATTTTAATTATTTAGTGAATATATATAATATTTATGTAAGAAAAAAAGTTACATTAGCCTATAGGGATGGGATGGCGGAAGGGAGGGGGATGGGATGGATCTATATGTAGCTTATATGTAGGTACCGCTTGTCTGAATTCTTGATACATTTATTCCAATTTGAATAAATGATAAAAGAATTTATTTTCTGTTAAAATATTATATTACAGGTAAGTACTTTATCGCTTGTCTGATTTTTTACACAATCAGTTCCGATTTTGAAAATGACACTTAAATTCAAAACCAAATCCAAGTTCTTGAACCAGATCTACAATCATAGATACAACCGACATTAGTATTAGTGATATTACTACGTTATAGAAATTATTACGTCAGTGTGATATCTTAATGCAATTCAGTGCTATTTCAGTTAAAATCTATCTCAAAATACAACATCAATATCATTTGTGAGAAAGCGAGCTATATCATTATAATATAAATCAAAATATTTATTATTTAGGTAAATTCCTTTCGAACTTTATTTGACTTACCTTTCACATAAGGTAGTGAGACTGGGCCCACGTACGCAACGTGTGCATTACTACGTTCCCAGGTCAACGTGTACACTTACTTGTTCTACACACTCAACGCATATTTGAATCGTCGTATCGCGTAAATCACTTCGTAACGTTTTATTAAATCGATCAGGGGGCCTACTCTGTATCTTTCGAAACTTTCCTGCCATTCCCTTACGGTGTTCAAAAATTCCTCGTACGATACACTCGTTAAATATTTATATATTGTAATTACTTCATAAATGTATTGCGAAGGAAAACCTAAAATTTTAACTCTGTGTTTAGTATATTTAGAGAGATATTTTGTTAATTAGAAACGATGTTCACTCATTTGGCAGCACCGGCAAGGACAGGTTAAACCACGAACTTACTGGTTTGTTAACCCGAAAGATACAGAGTAGGCCCTCAGTTGTTCATTTACAAGCAAATGTCAGTAAACACCATGTACGGAAAAAGCCCTGGACAGAGCAATAGTGCAATTTTGAATGAATGACATTGAAGTCAAAACTAGGGTGAGGGGAAATTGCCTGGCAGCCATCGTGTTTGACTGATTTGTATGGAAAGTGGTGCATAATGAACTATTATTAATATATTTTTGTGTTGTTATCGCAGTTACGGCTTGGGATTTGTTGGGGTACTTAATAAGACAAGGAATGGAATAAGGTCGTTAAAAATAAATAGGTTATGGCATTTTTCATACATCTCCCCCCTCACTCCGCGGCGTCAAATTTTCTTCGAATTGATCCGTCCATGTTTTTTAGGTCCGTAGGAAACACCAATACAAACATAACCTTAACCGTCAAATCCAATTCGATGGAGGGCCTTCCAACAACGCTTATTTCGTTCACGCCAATCTGGACAGCGCAGATCGACGTTGCGTCGGTAGAGTAGGATTGCATCGCATGTGACAGGTGTGTTTCTGAAGCATCTATTTTCATAGAAAATGTATGAATTGCAAGTTGTTCTGATATAATGTATTGCGAAAATTGCATACGTGGGACAAGTGTGTCGTTAGCATTATCTCGGTGTAATGTGAAGGTGGTCGGGGCAAGTCAATAACGTAAGTGTGAAATTATTTTAGTAGCAACAATGAGACGATCAATCACCAGGAAATGGCTTTACATGACGAATATGGACCGGGAGATAATAAGAGGGATTATGGCCGTATTGTGTGATGCAGTCGGGGCCCCTAATGGCTGCCATCGGGGCGTTATAGTATAATCATGACACAAATAACTAAACATCGGGCATTTCCCTGCACTGGTAGGCAGAGGATGACTCTTCACAACACCCTAGCATTACTGCATTTAGCTCTTGGTCTGTACCGACTCTTGACATCACCAGATTTAAGTATTATATAATTCGCCTCTTCTTCTTGGGGGGGGGGGAAACAAAATTTGAACGGTAAGTGACTTACGACACGAAAATCGGTTTTTACCGAAAAAAAATATAAATCACTTCAAACATCATACAAATAAAAACAGGGGCGGGGTAAATAAAAATCATCCTAATGTGGCATAACCACAGAATGATAATGGCCTTGAACTACTAATTTCGTCTGTCACTGTAAAACCGATTTAATCAATTCTAGAACTCAAATTTGCTTTGAATATAAGTGTCATTTACAAAACTGGAACTGTTTGTTTGAACAAATTCGAAAAGCAATAAATTACCTACAACATAATATGTTGATAGAAAATTATTTGAATCGTCTTTTCCATATTGGAATTATAATATGCCGTGATTTTTCACGGGTCTGCGCTAGTATACGAACTAAATTACGAGAACGTCTGAAGACATAATTTTGAAAAATTCAAAAAAGCAATAAGAAGAAAAGTGATCCTGTAAAAAAAGTTGCATGCATTGACAAATTGTTGCTGATAAAATATTAATAATTCATAATATATCGAGAACACGTGTTCTTTTCCTAATAAATATCATGACGGAATGTGACAATATCAGTATTGGTATGAACCGTTCCGCCGTCCTAATAAACACACGTTTTTAACTAATACTTTGTTAGGAACTCTGTCAATTCAATCGTTAAAGGCCTGTAGTCCCGTTTTTAACAGGGAAACGAATATTTTGACCATATTTTAAAAAAATTAACAATATTTTATATCGGTAAGTTGTTCCGTGTAAAGTTGGTATCAGAAAATATTCATGCCATTATCAAAAACCAACCATCGAGTCAAGTAACTGTGACTTGCTCCAGTGTGCAACAGTGAATGACGCCACAATGGCGGCTATCCACTGCAACGAGAAAATATTCTTTTTTTTTAAATTAACAGTATTTTATATCAATCAGTTTTCTCCGTGTAGGGTTGGTATCAGACAATATTCATGCCGTAATCGAAAACCAACCATCGAATCAAGTAACTGTGACTTGCTCCATATACAACACTGAATGACGCCACGATGGCGGCTATCCACTGCAACGAGAAAATATTCTTTTTTTAAATTAACAGTATTTTATATCAGTAAGTTTCCTCCGCGTAGGGTTGGTATCAGACAATATTCATGCCATAATAGAAAACCAACCATCGAGTCAAGTAACTGTGACTTGCTCCAGTGTACAACAGTGAATGACGCCACAATGGCGGCTATCCACTGCAACGAGAAAATATTCTTTTTTTTAAATTAACAGTATTTTATATCAATCAGTTTTCTCCGTGTAGGGTTGGTATCAGACAATATTCATGCCGTAATCGAAAACCAACCATCGAATCAAGTAACTGTGACTTGCTCCATATACAACACTGAATGACGCCACGATGGCGGCTATCCACTGCAACGAGAAAATATTCTTTTTTTAAATTAACAGTATTTTATATCAGTAAGTTTCCTCCGCGTAGGGTTGGTATCAGACAATATTCATGCCATAATAGAAAACCAACCATCGAGTCAAGTAACTGTGACTTGCTCCAGTGTACAACACTGAATGACGCCACGATGGCGGCTATCCACTGCAACGAGAAACTATTCTTTAAGTGCCCCCCATCAGTGGATGTGGCGCGAAGAGTGAAAGCCAATTGAGAGGAAATATCATGTGCAGGGCATCCTGCTGATGGAATTATCACGTATTATACTTGTTTATGGACGGAGAAAATAAATATGCGTTTATGTGCGAAATAGAAATGTATATTACGCATTTGTGCCACTGTCTCGCTAATTTGATTATAAAATATATTGCATTAGGGTTTTAAAATGCGTCACCATCGTGATTCTCTTCTTATTTTTATTTTATTTTGGAAAAACAACAGTTTTAGTATTTACAATGTATAGTGAAATATGTATAACTATCATTAAGAGGTTTCACTGATGTATCTTAATTTATTGTGAATATACAAGATAAAAGAGTTCCACTGTGGGGTTGGGATGGTGGGAGGGAGGAAAAAGGAAAAGGGGATAGATCTAGTCTGTGTTGAATACTTATTATGTATTGTGCGTATGTTATTTCTTGAGTTGGGGTTTGAAAATATGAGGTATAAAATAAGTCGAATTCACTGTATGAAGTATTAAAAATGTATGAAGCGCGGAGAATGATTATGTTACTTAATGTTTTCTTATAAGTGAATAGCACAAGACAAAGGATCCTCTTTTACAAAAATCAGGCAAGTCGATTATACCGCAAGTCGGTAAATCTAGTCAGTAAATAACGCGTTCTTGAAAATGGTAAAAGTGCAGACCCTTGAAATACAACGAAATCTGACTTTACCTACTTCTCAAGATTAGCCGTGAAATTTAAACAAAATATATACTCATTTCAAATATAAAAATAAAATTATTTTCCGATAATTTTTTTTTATATTATAGGAAAGTGAATATTATATTATAGGTAGGAAGTCTAGTCTAAGGTTAGTAACAAGATAGATAATTATATAAATTTATCACAGCGACATTGCAAAAAACGGCGATATACAAATCATCAAAATATTATTACAATTAAGGAGGGTACTAAAACAAATCTGAGATCATTGAATCATTGTGGTGAGAAGGTTTTCCCCGAAACTATACATCGCCACCAAACAAAGTGCCTCTACCGGAAACAAACAATGATAACTAGTAAGTAAGACCGGTCGGTGGCTGAGTTGACATCGCGTTTGGGTCCCACCCAGGCGTCGTGTGTTCAATTCCTCGGCTGGCTAAGTCCTCCATCACAAGACAAGCAACATTTTCCACTAACTGTGGTGAAAGTAGGAGATTTTCAAATATTGTCGGGTTATTCGTAACCCGGGAATGCGTTTATTTCTTTTTAAAATAAAAAAAAAAAAAAAAACAAAAACGCCTTATTTAGTAAACAAATACGATATGTCTACATTGGTGCGATAGCTCAATGGTCAGAGCAGACACCTGAATAGGAGCAGGTCCAGATTTGAAGTATCGGTCACGCCAATAACTGTGTTCTTATAATGCCTCAGTATTTAAAAAATCACTAATTGCCTAAACACTGTTATTGTACGTTAAAACTATCATTAAACGAGTGGACGTACTAGCGTGAGGAGAATGCAGTTTAACCTCTCGGGGAGTATGGCCGTACAAGTACGGCCAGAACAAAAAACTCTCTAAGGAGTATGGCCGTACTATTACGGCCGCGTGTATAACTCAACCCATACGCGATTTATTCACGAAATGTGAAGTGTACTGCCATCTATGGACAGTTTACAATAATGTGTCAAACATTTTGAACAGTTGTCTCATTTACCGACGTTATTATTTGAAATTTAAAAAAATACGTGACGTCATCAACCGCCATTGATGTACTTTCTTCGGTTGACAACATTTGATTTGAGAGCGTGCGAGTTTGCTAAGTTTTAACATTGTTTTTATGCGGTTTTCTCGTTATTTTCGCTACGAATCGGAATTTTACGTACTACTACGAGGTTTTGCGTATTGTTGATTGTTACATTATGTAATAATATCGTTCTGTTCAATAATTTATAGAGTGTTTTACTAAATATTGTGAAGTGACACGTGTTTATAATACCACGTGTGTTATTTTTCTTGTTTGTTTATATTTTGATTTGGTCGTTTTATTTTCAACTATAATATTTGTGTTCGATACCGTAATTTTTTCTAAAAATGTCTAAACCAAATTTCCTGAATGATCAAGACATAGCAGACTTTTTGAATGTCAGTGAAGATGAGGACATTTTGGAAGACGTGGGAGATTTAAATTGTGAAAACTCTTCGGATGAATCTGATGATGATGATTCTGAGGATCAAGTAATTGAGGAAGATACTGCATCAGCATCAGCTCCTAAACGTAAAAAAGGCGATTGCCGAGTGTGGGATCAGGGAGAATTTACTCCAATTTTGCACGATTTCGATGGCAGAAATTCGGGTATAATGCCTCATGTTACCCTGACAGAGAATTCTACTGAAATTGAGTTTTTCGAGTTGTTTTTTACAAAAGAAATTGTGGAGACAATTGTCACAGAAACGAACAGATATGCTGGCCAAATACGATTTACGGCAGAAAAATCGAAAATGCGAAAATGGGTAGATACTACGGTAGCTGAGGTTTATATTTTTTTAGCTACCATTATGCTTATGAGCCTCGTCGGAAAAAATAGCTTGAAGAAGTATTGGACCAACAAACCCATTATCGAAACACCTTTCTTCAAAGTTATGTTTTCTCAGGATAGATTTCTCATTTTACTACGGTGCCTTCATTTTTCTAACAACGAAATACGGAATACTGAAAAATTGCATAAAATAAGGAATCTCTTAGATCCGATGGTAAAAATATTCAAAGGTACATTTTATCCCTTCCAAAATTTGTGCATAGATGAAAGTCTTTTATTGTGGAAAGGAAGACTGTCTTTCAAAATTTACATTCCCTCTAAACGCCATCGCTTTGGAATCAAGTTATTTGTTCACTGTGATACACTTACTGGTTATGTATTAGATATTATAGTGTATACTGGTTCAGAAACGGACATAAATCTGGATCCAAATATTGGTATATCTGGTTCTGTTGTAACTACAATGTTGAAGGACTATTTGGGAAAAGGTCACAGAATATTTTTAGACAACTGGTATACAAGCCCCACTCTCTTTGATTATCTTGAAAAACACAAAACAAATGCTTGTGGGACTGTGAGAAGTAATCGGAAACAAATGCCCAAATTCAGAATAGGCAAAATGAAAAAAGGGGAAGTAGAATTCTATCATTCTAATAATTTGATGGCTCTGAAGTGGCACGACAAAAGAGATGTTACTATGTTGACAAATATACATAGTAATAAAATGATTGTAACGAATAAAATGGATTACACCACAGGAGAAAACAAAATAAAGCCCGAGGCCGTAGTAGATTATAGTCAAAACATGGGAGCTGTCGATAAGGTGGATAGGATTCTTGGTTTCGTGGATAGTTCAAGGAAAACCATGAAGTGGTACAAGAAAATATTTTTCCGGTTGATCGATATTGGCACACTCAATGCATTCTTTCTGCACCGCCTAAAATCGCAAAAAACATTGTCGTTCAGCGATTTTAGAGAAAACCTCATAACCCAGTTAGTGGAAAAATACCACACATCACGACCGGTATCATCCGGAGGTCAAAGAGTATTTGACATTCCCACTCGCCTCTCAGAAAAACACTTTATGAGACCTGTACCACAAACGACAGCCCAGAGTCATAGAACTCAAAGGAAATGTCATGTGTGTAGCCACACAAAAAATCAGCCAAAAAAGAGAAAAGATACGAGGTTTATGTGCATTGAATGTAATGTGGCTTTATGCATATACCCATGCTTTGAAAACTACCACACTAAAAAACAATACTAAAAAAAAAAAAAAAAAAAAAAAACAACAACAACAAAAACAACAACAACAACAACAAAAACAACAAACGTGGATACAATTTACTTCAATCTTCTCCCGACATCCTGTGGTGAGTAATATTTTTTAGTAGGTGTTGATATATATATATATATATACGTTGTAATCAATTATGGTAGGTTCACCTCCAATGGTTTACGATCCCTTCAATAGGCTATATTAGTTTTGTCTCTAACTTGTGTGTACAAGTATTATTATTTTTTTTAATATTTTTACATTGCTAGATATTGAGAAAACTATGGTTTTGCATTTAATTTTTTTTAATTCGTATACTTCAAAAATGCTCACTCCTGGGAGACAGTTTGCTACAAAAAAGCTCACTCTCCGAGAGGTTAATGGTATTAGTTGGCGCCAAGGTGGCAGCGACCACTAAGCAGTAAGAGGGGCACGCATGCATCACGTCAGTTAAGCAATAAGTCTCCACTATAATCTCCACTTTAAAACAGTCAAGGCATAAGTTGTAAGTTATACCTAATATAAATATCGGACATGTCCCACGATGGGCGCCATATCCCTCCCAATACATTTAAACGACGGAAAGATTCTTAAATAACGCTTGTCCAAAAAAATACGCGGTGTCACGTGGATGAGATTACTCTGGGCTTACACAATACGCAACATTAGACAGTATAAAATTATAAGTAAGTCAATCCATTAGAAAGACCCCACGTTCCCGCTAAGATCCCGCTCAATAAAATTAAAGGACGAGAAGATTATTAAATAACCCTTGTCAAAGAAAATGTGCGGATTCATGAGGACGAGATAAATCTGGGCCTACACGATACACGGCATTAGAAAATATAAAATTTTAAGTAAATCTATTGGAAGGCCCCACGTTGGGCGCCAGATTCCGTATAATAAAATTAAAGGACGGGAAGATTCTTAAATAATACTTATCAAAGAAAATGCGCGGTTTCATCAGATTACTCTGGGCTTAGACGACACAGAGCATTAGACGGTATAAAATTTTAAGTAAATCTATTAGGAAGGCCCCACGTTGGGCGCCAGATTCTGTCTAATAAATATAACGGATAATAACTCGTCGCTCGGGAAGATTCCTGTAATACCAACCACCTGTCAGTGAAATTGCCCTTTGATAAACATCACGAAAATGCGCGGTGGCATGAAATGTCTTTTACACGATTCACAGCATTAGTCCGATATCTTATCACGGGACGTCGTGTAATACAACGTCGAGAAAGATTGCACGGTAATTTGTGACCATATAACTTTAATTGCAATGATACGGAAGCTAATCAGAAGCCATACTTTATAATGCATGCTAACGAATCCATCCGCGGTAATTCAGTATTTAATTGCATGTTTTATAGATATTAGCTGTAATATTGCAATATGAAGTATTTAATTTTTCTTTTTATCTCAGGTTAACATACATAAATAGGTAGAAATTTCAATGTTATTTTCCTTTGTCTTTATTAGTTTCAAAACAAGATTATGAAGGTTGGGTAGAGCAATAAAACTAAATTATTTAGTATTAGTTAAATTAAAAATATTGTAAGATACCGTTATACTACAAAATACGATCGAAAGTAAAACAGTTTTTAGGTGCATCTTTTACCTAAACTAACCCCACAACGTTCCTCTTCTTTTTTTAAATGATCTCATTTTGTCGTTTCTCATAACATGCATAAAAATCGTTTGGAGAAATGATTTAAGCGCAAAAATGCATTTTTTGTTTGTTTCACATTTTATACTGAAAAAAATAATCAAGGGAAACTGTCACAAATGGTCTATTAAAATAGTATTTTATAACGTGGTGACAGGATAATTCATCAAAATGACAATTCAACACACCTATAAAAGGTGTTATAAAGTTATGAAAAGTGATGAAACAAAAAATATATAAAACACGCAACGCGCACAAACACATAAATCATTATAAATGCCGATTTCCATTCCCTTTTAATATTTTTCTTTTAGTGTGATAATTATATTTTAATTTTTAATCTTTATTTTTAGTTTAAATTTATCTTTATTATAATGTTGTTGTTTTTTTTTTAAATGTATAAATTCTTATATTATAAAATGGGGGCCTCAGCACGGGTAAACAACCCAGTGAGGCCAACATTACTGAATTAGAATATGAAATATTGTAAAATAATGTATCAACAATAAAAAATTAAAAAATAAAAAATGGCATCATATCACCTTTTAAAGGTGTGTTGAATTGTCATTTTTAGGAGTTATCATGGAACCTACTTACGTGCTTTCATAATTTTCTAGTAGTCTACGCACATATTGTTTATACAGTAATTAACAGTTTTATTTTAATCCTACGCGAACAATATGAGAAGATTCAAGGTATCCAAGGGATAGTTTTTGGTATTTATTATTTAAACCGATTCGTGGTAAATATTATTCGAATATAGTGATTTCACTGATGGCTTCGCTAGTATCCTTTATACTAGTTTGGGTTAGGGGGGGGCATCCACTGGGCCTTCGTATGCATGCCGATACATCAAGGTAAGAAATAGCAATATTATTTTAGATTGAATTTACCGTACGTTTAGTAGTCAAGAACCTACCAAAGATTTATTTACGTTACCTAGAATCGTAATGGATGTGCGATACGTAATTTAAATTACACTAATTCATAACACATAATGACTTCTAGCCAATCAAATGTTGATGAAAGCACTATTCGAAGATAGGTTATCAGAAAATCACGGGCGGACACTCGAGATGCTTGTTGAAGTTGGAGATTACACTGAGACGAGCTCTCGAAAAAACAATGGCATATAATGGGAATGTCAATAAACACCTACATATCAATATTATCATATTTATTAGCCACTATTATTGTTATTATTTAACTTTTTATTGAAATTTTTATATGGCAGATATATTATCTATTTACAGTACACACGGAGCAAAAATAAGCACTGGTAATTTATTAAGAATCTCTTCAAATTATCAGTGATCCGGTTAAAAACGGGATTGCATGCCGTTTCCTGATACACTTAAAGTAAATTCCTAATATATCGGAACACGTGTTCATGAACCTGCGTTTGTCTTGATAATTTATAATGACGAAATGCGAAAATGTTAGCATTTTATTGGTATTTTACTAAGAGTTTATCAGGAAACCTATCAATTCATTCGTTAAGTGCGTGCAATCCTGTTTTAACAGGATTACGAATAATTCTTAATAAATTGGCAATACTCATTTTTCTCTGTACACATTCTAAACATTTATGAAGATAGGTATAGAATGAAAGTTTTTTTAAAGAATAATTAAATATACCTAGTATTTTAGGAATTTCGTTCCGTAGCACCATTCATCTTGCTACGCAAGAACATCTGTTCTGCCGTGCGGTATCTTAAACAAGTTGTGGTGGCGACTACGGCTAATGTTTTATAAAGCGATAGCATTCCAAGATGAATTTGATATCAAGAGAGTTATGCACTATATTAAAAGTAAGTAACGCAAGGTTTGCAAAGTCTTGAAATTAATAATAACACATAATCAAATATATTTACAAAACGGAGGCAGTCTGTACCCCCGAGGGGTGAGTGTCCAAGTGGCATTGGCAATGGCCAAAGAAGAAGCGCGGTTAGTGGTATGATGCGAGTATGGAATTATTGTTCAACCGAGGAAGGTACGTCGACCCTTGATATGGGAACAATCTCCAAATCGGCGACATATGGGAACCAACCAAAGATATTAGAAGAACGAGATGTGCTATGCGCAGTTCGTACTGAGTGGAATTGTTTTGCCGAGTGTCGCCGGTTTTGTTCACCAATACTACTGCACACCTTCGCTTACGCTAAGGCATCGCTAAGGTATCCGCACTAATACATAGAACAGATTTCTGTGCGTACACGTCCCGATACCGTTCAAAGTACCCTAATTAGGTAGTACTCCGGCTACGGTCCGGCGGCCAACATAGCATATCTCGTTCTTCTAATATCTTTGGAACCAACCAACAGGCAAAGGCGAATGCGACGGTGAAAAAACATCAACCACCAACCAACAGGCAAAGGCGAATGCGACGGTGAAAAAACATCAACCAACAGGCAAAGGCGAATGCGACGGTGAAAAAACATTGCACACTTTGGAACCTCTCAACTTACCACAGACAACGAACGAACAGAAATAATATCGTTTAAGATTTTCACGGCAAAAGTATTATCGCCATTCATTTTTGGGTTATTATGGCGGTTTCGGACAGCGATATTGTCCATCACCAGGGAAGATGTGTACATTGTGGTGAAGTGTGTTTTTAAGAATGTGGACGTAATACCGTGTTGCGCGCGTTAATACTAGGTCCAGTATTTACGGTACCCCGTGGTACGTTCGTGGTATATGTTACTTGACGGCTACACCCAAACTAAACGCCGAAAGCCACGTTAATTTAAGTAATTATTATAGTGAAAAATCGAAAATGCAGCACCGCAAGCCTAACATAAATTCATTTTTATATCAATTTCCGCATTTTCATTTCTAATTTATATTCGCTAACTGCATAACTATATTTTAACATTTCTCGGCATTACAAGGTATTCAGAAATTACAAATTAAAAGACGGAAATATATTTAAAAATACACTAATGCCAGGGTAGCAGAACTGCAGAACTTATTTTGCGATTAATGCGATTTAGCGACATTAATTACAGGTCTTGTAAAAAATTTCCTAGGATTTGGTCGCTATATGGTCCGTTGGTTGTGCCGAAACCGGTGGGCGTTGTTGTGTAAATAAGGTAATGTATATCTTCTAAAAAACGATTTACAGTTGAAAATTTTATTGAAAAATTGCCAAGATACTATTAGCATTCGGAAAAAACCAAAGCACCTACGAGTATATGTATATAAGAACGATTAGAGAGTTAACAACCATGTAGAAGCTAGTAACTGCATGGATATTGCCAGAAATTATCCAATAACGGCGTCTCACGACCTCAGGGAGCCCTGAAGACAATCGGTCGTCCTCGCGGCGTGCGATGACGATAATGGCAGTTCATGACCAACCTCGCTCGCTCTATACGCGGTGAGGCGACGGAGCTGATTGAAAATTATAATTATAGCATACAAATTATCACCGAGTTAACCTACCGAGTACCTTCCCGGCAACCTGATAGACGCGATCGTGTCATACGTACGATTACGAGGGCGCACCTATATATTATGATTTCAAGAGGTTTATAATATGATTTGGTTATAATTTGAGATTTTCACGGGCAAAAGTATTATAGTGATTTATTTTTTAGGTATTATGCCGTGTTGCAACCATGGCTACCCATATTTAGGTATCATCTCTCTTTGAGCGATAGCTGCCTAAATTAAGGTTAAAAAAATTCCAACTTTATCTTTATTTAATTAGAAATTGCCGCAAATAGTTATGATTTGAGATTTTCAATGCAAATAGTTCAATTATAAACCTATAAATATGGGATAAGCAATGACATATAGGTCGATTCATTGGCCTTAAACCACGGTAATCAGTTTACGTGTTTCCATATTAATATTCGGATTTATTGCCCAAAAACAAACCAAAAGTATACAACAAACTCTCCTCAAGGTAAGAAACTGCAAATGATCATCCTATTACATATGGTTTATTTACCTGGGAAGAAAGATGTTCGAGAAACTGCTAAAAACATAACTAAATTTTAAAAAAAAATTCTTTCTTTTCTAATAGGTTTTGTGTATAAATTTGGGGTAAAGTTAAAATTTTGAATAAAGTAAATAAACTGATACAGCGACTCACGTGGTCCTTAAAAGGGTTTGGGAATGTGACGGCTGCCCTTGACTGCATTTAAATACACAGTATGGACTCGCAAATGTAATAAATAAAAGCGATCCGCCATATTGCTGTCGTGAAAGAGTTAATGATGGGCAGCAGTCTTTATCAGGCCTAACTTTTAAAGGAGACAAATCACCCCAGATTTATTGTGTTGCGTGCACTTGCAGTGGCAATAGCATCATCGTTCGTCCATCCATCATCATCAGATGAGCGCGGCTCTTTATTTCCCCGCAAAGACTACTTTCTCAATGATCGCCTCGGACAGATGCGAACCTTCACCTAATTGCGACTTGCTGTATTAATAAGGTGTCGATGCTAATACTTTATCTGGCTTATCTTCGCTAAATCAATCGAGTCGCACGTTGAGTGTAAAAACAAAATACAAAATCTATATAAATAAAAATGTAAATGTTCGTTTGTTAAAAATCTTAAATCTCTGAAAGTTCTTCACCAATTGCTTATATATTTTGTCACAGCCTTGCATTCGAATAGACGTGTTTTTTAAAAACCTAATTTACATAGATCATGTGACAGGAACATGTTTTTTTTTTAAAAACAGTGCGATCGGTTGGACGTAAAAGCAACACGCGCTATTTTTTCTCTATCTGCACAGCCCTACTGAGCCACAGCAACGCGTAGCGGAGTACAGTTGGTATGTAATACAATTTCAGATGTTAAGGGTCACTTCTTCCGCGAAATTTTCGCTTCGTTGGCCGCCTATTTCGATTGATTAAAAAAAATCACCAAAATGTATGTTTTATTTTATTTTGTGAAGTTCAGGCACAGGGGCGTCCGGGGGTGCACTAACTTCATGAGGTACATGATGGTAGAAGTAAGAAAGATAAATAACTTTTTTCGAAATTCCAACCTTTTTGCCTCAAACTAAAATATTTTTCATTGAAGAATATTAATTTTCACATTCAAACAATTCAACTTTTTTTTACCTAAAAACGACGTTAAAACGTTGTAATTTCGAAAAAGCTTATTTATCTTTTCTACTTCTAAAATCAAGTAGAATCACACCCGAAGTTAGTGCATTTTACCCCCGGACACCCTGTATTAAAACGTTTTCCGTTCTGAGCAAAAACAACTTCATTTGCCAAATGACACAATAAAATCAAATCCGAAAAACGTTCGTAAGCAGGAGATTTTATAGTACAAAACATTTGTTATAGGCCTGATACTTGAAAAAATGAAGAGGTTAAAGCAAAGACAAAGATGTGTTCTACTCGCAGTATTTAATTGAAAGGATAGTGATTTGACGGTAGAGGGGGTGGGGGGGCTCTACCGTCAAATCACTATCAACACTCATACTTCGTCCTAGACATAAGAATTGATAAGCACACACTTGTATCTTGACTTTTGGACCGAACAGACACGCGAAAGCGTTCAGTTTGAGACAAAATTCAGGACATAAGGCCTCTGAAGATGGACAGTGAGATCTGTCCGAAACGTCAGGAATTAAAAAGTCCTTTTAAGGACTACTTTACGCGGGTAAACCGAGAACATTATTCTACATATATATATCACATATGAAACATTCGAAGGAAACATATCATACCACCTTAAAATATGTAATATCTGTAAATTGTTTCATCACTGTAATCAATGTACCTACTCTTTGTTTCTATAATATAAAATAACACTAGGATCTTGTTAAATAAATTGATTTGTGACTTGATCTAGGCTAAAAGAGTAATAAATTAGATAATGAGAAATCATTCAGCTATGTACAAAACTAGTAAGTGCAACAAACGGTGATGTTATGTAATGTTTGAGTTGCAACCAACAAAGTAAAGGGTCCCGTTACGTCAGAGTTTTCCACTTCGCATTTCACTATTTGCAATATCCCAACATAACGCCTATCTCTCCTAATTGTATCACGGCCAGTTACAATTATTATTGTGTAATTGTGAATTATAAGTGGTTAATAGGGATATTCGCATGCAGAGAGCGGTGGTGATCAGGTGACCAGTTGTATTGATCACCGCGGGAATAATAGAAGATAAAGCGGAGAATGGTATTACAGACACACTGCTGTTAGCCCCGTTGTAATGTATCACTCTTTCTCAAAAATTTAACAGAACAAGCGGCAGGACTGTATCTAAATCTAAACGAACATTGCGCATGTAAAGAAGACATAAGGCTTAACGACCTTCCAAATTAGTGCATACATTTCTCAACGATTTAATATAAATTGTAACATGGAATTAATATAAATTGGAACATGTAAAAATGGATTGAATATAAATTGTAACGTGGAATTAATATGAATTGGAAAATTTAAACATTGAATTAAAATTGGAATGTGGAAATAATATAAATTGTAACACGGCATTAGCATAAACTGGAATGTGGACTTTAATCTAAACTAAAACATGGATTTAATATAAAATGTAACATGAAATTAATATAAATTGGAATATGGAATTAATATAAATTGAAACACGGATTTAATATATACTGGAACATGGAATTATTATAAGCTGGACTATGCATTTAATATAAATTAAAACTTGGAAAAATCGATTTAATATAAATTGGAACACGGATTTAATATAAATTAAAACAGGAAAATGGATAGTCAAATTTACGCACGTATTTTTCTGTATTATTTGTATATCCAATTAATAAGGCAAAGCGGAAGATTCCAAATTACAACAAAGGCAGCTGAAACAGTTTAATACTTCGTCATTTATGCATCAAATAAACAATAACACCACGTCACAAGGAATTTAAAAGAAAAAATAAAGTAGGCACATAATAATAAGGAGTTACACGGGAGGAAGTTAGTTTGCGAGAAATGCAAATCGCATAAAAATTACTACAAATATGTACAAAGCATCAGGCGACGGTACTTCATGATTTCCCAGTATAAATTAGACAGATACATAATAACGCTTATTATTAATTTATTTACATTTACAATAATGTAATGTAAGTCAACATTATATACTAAATTCCACAAAGACTAAGGAATGAGCAAGTTTAATAGATTTACCTAGAATTTATGGCATCAAAGGAGCAATAATATATAAAACTGATGGCTTAAATTGAATCATAACAATTTGAAAAAAATAGAAACTAAACATAAAATTATAATATTGACTCGTGAGGAAAGAAAACAAGCTCATTTAGAGATACATACATAAAGTAGCTCTAAAGTAGGATTTATAAATACTCATTATGGGTAGGCTTATAATATAAAAAAAAGAAAAAAAAGCGTAAAATGTAGCAGAAAGTATAAATGTTTACATTTATCAGATTAATCTTATTTCGATGACCGTTGATGCCTTCACGGATGCGTAAACAACAAAACATAAAATTTTATCTAACACTGAAAGTTTTTAAAATGGCAAACGTTAAAAAATTGGAATGGCGCTGAAGACTATTAGATGACGGTTTCAAAGTTGTTCAAACAACTAGGTCCAAGTAGCGTATTAATCTGGAGAGGTAATGTTGACTCATCTCCTTGATACATCTACCGATAAAACATGCACAATGCAAAAAACCGCAGTGAAGATGCAAATTACGAAATCTAACTTTCGAATAATAGGTCAGGAGTCAAGGCTGATCATACCTAATGTCCACAGAACACCAACTCTACCGAGTACAACTCGACCACGATTGCTGCGGAGTGCGCCAAAGTCAAAGAATACAAAATTCCTAAAACTGATTTCAAATCGTCAAGACCGTTCGACTGCTAATCCACCGACAGGTAAATGACATTCATTATACATATACAGGTATCGAAACCAGAGTTGAATCGAACACAGTACACGTGTAGATTCGTCGATTGCTTACGGCATATTTCAATGTAGTTATTCGACATCAAAAAAAGAAAAAAAGGTGATATTTAAATTATAAAAAAAACTTTCCGAAAAATTGTAAAAAACTTATTATTGCTTCTTTCTCGTTGATAACAATAACTGGCGGTAAACAAAAGGCTGTTCCTCTATGATGTTTGGTAAGGATATACCATCACTGTCGAAAGTGTATAAATATGCACCTATATAAACAATCCTAAGTTTTTTGGTAAACTGTAATGAGATTGCGTCCTATTTTTCTTTTTATTAAAATATATTATGTTTATGGAGTTAATAACGACAATAAAATTAGCTTTTCGATATCACAAAAAATGACTGAAGGAGAAAGTGAACATGGATAAAGCGTATGGCAATGGTTTCGCGTGACGTGACAAGAGACGCGGTACAGTACAATTCATAATCGCAAATACCAATATTTTGACAACTTTTTTTATTTTTCCTGCTATTATATTATTTATTTTTTCATATTAGGAACTGTTCGGCTTTTTCCTAAATTTCTAAAAGTTCTGTCCATAGCATGCTATAATTAATATGATACATTTATTATTAATTTGTAAATAACGTGAAATTTCATTGTAGGAGGACCTCATTTAACTGTTCCAAGAAATAATTTCGATATTCGAAAGTTTTTGATCGAAGTAAAGGAAGCATCACTTCTTTATTTATTCATGTTCTCCATAAAACAGCCATACACCATATTATGATACGGAAAAGATTACAAATTTGAGGTACATGTAAGTATAAAAGGTCATGGGGGCAGTTATACTATTTTGTGAGATATGTCAAAAGATAGTGCTGAACTGTCTGTAAAGCGACCTTAAAAATGTCGATAGTTAATGCAGAATCGGTAAGTAGTTGAATCCCTCTGCTGATTTGCGGATTCTGACAGGCAGAAGTCCTAGCTTTCGGAGTATAAAAAGTGCATCGGATCTCCCACGAGTAAACTTGTTAAGCAACTTTCAATATAAGTGGATATACAATACAGTTCCAGAAATTAGTTTAAAAAAAGTTTGCTTAGAAATATTGTTGAAATCGAGCATACCTGCTAAGAACAAGGAGGGATACAGGAATGGATAGTATGTATATTCTCTCATATAATATAGGTAACGTTTAAACCTCTTTCGTACTTTTCCATTTCTAGTATATGGTTTTGTTTAGAAGGGACCCAAATAATGGAGCTATATTCCAGTTTACTAGTTTATCTGTTCAGCAGCCTACGCTGATGGAGGTCGCACTATTCCGAGTTACCAATAACGTTGGTAGGTGCGATGGTTTTTTTACAGTAGTACCGGCAACACGCGACCCGGATGGAGAGTCATTACCTGGGAAGGTACCAGATCAGTCGCTCATCTGATCGCGGACACGCCCATCCAGGTGTAGCAAACAGGCACCCGTACCGATACCTAATCACACTCACCTGGCCGATTAGACCACCGCAAATTCCATAATTATGGCACAGTATTATAATGCACATAGGTATGGAAACTAATCCCAGCGACAGCTCGTACGGACGTCGTCCTCTTCTTTCTCACGCGTCTTGTTTGATAACGAGGATTCTAGAATGATAACATCACGTACGATCTATGGGACTAGTATATACATATTAACATTATATTGTTTCGGAAACAGATTGATAACTTTCGACTATGACGAACAAATGACGTGATACAAATCTACATGGAGATAAGTTACATGAATTAATATCTGGAATTTACCAGAACATTTTTAATCATTTCACCACGAATCCTAAATGCATACTCACGGTGTACGGAATTTCGTAGTTCAAGCCGGAAACTGGTGAATCTACATCTCATAGATAACTTTTTTCAATTTGAGTATTTCAATTCTTTTTTTAAAAGTTTTTTCCATTTTTCCAAAATTATATAATAATTTTAATTTTTTATTAAACTTTTGGAGCCGGTGTACGCTTCGACGCATTTAACAGCTGATATTAAGTCCTAGCGACCGATTTTTTTTAAATCTCTCCTAAAAAAACAACAAAGAAAGCGCAGATCAAAAAAAGTTACACCACAAAATCTACTCCAAATGTGATGTGGATTTGCCAGTTTCCCGCTTGTAATACCCGAGTGTACATATAGCACGGGTAGATATGAAAAGAACATTAATGCATGTAACACAATTAATTAACAAATCTAATATTAATAGCCGTAAAAAAAGACGTTTAATAAAAATTACTTCCGCACGAGTTGCAATACCCGATACATCTGATTAAGTACTAGATTGCAATTGATTCGTGCTCTATGTATCTATTCAAAACTACGATAAGATATTCCCCCATGACTTGGGACATATAATGCGCCCAGTTTGGGACTAGGCATATTCAAATGTTCAATGTTCACGATATGGACATCGGATGAGCCTGGTTGCTTAGTCGCCTGGATTTCAGTAGAGTGGTGTCTCAAAGAAAGTGTATAGTAATTAGCGAAGAGTCATTACTTATTTTATTAAGAGCGGGAGCCACGATATCAGCTCAATATTTTCTTACGGCTCAAAGAGTCGACTCAATTAAACGACGACTCAAGCCGTGAGCTCAGAGCGTATGAGCAATAAGAGCGTTCGCCCGGCACGGCTCCCAGCGGTACGCCTTAGTACCAGGGGGAAAATAAGATACCAAGTAGTTAGTCGGTGTAGGTACATATTATGTCCAAGTCCAGATATCGGAGGGTCAGATGCCGTTCAAGTCTCTGATAATAAAGTAACAGTTCAATTGAGCCGTGGTACGGGTTTACCGGGAGTCGTACGAATACGACATATCAATACGGAATATCAAAAAAGCTAACTCAATTGTGCGGCTCATTTTTGAGCGACTCATCGCTAATAATAATGTGTGTCACTAGTCAAGTTCTAGACGCGATACTGCCCCATTACTAGTATAAGTTTTAGGATTGCAGTTAAGTGGAGCTGTTTAAGTTCCAGATGATCTATTCATGCGTAACGTGAACACTTCATGTGGTGTAAGATTGCACCCGTGTCACAATCAATAAAATCGTAAATAAAAAAATAAACGTAAACGTTTTTACACAAGGTCTTTTAACTTCCACGTCCCAGCGACACTAAAAAATATATATTGAATTAGCTGAAGTCCGCGTTTATTAAATTCAGATTTACGAGTTCGACATTAATTTGTGCAAAATTTCATCAAAAAGTATCAAAATTCTGCTTTAAGGGGTGGAAAAAAAGATTGACCTTCCTCTAATCTCAGAAAAAAAATGTAGATTTGTATAAAAATCAAACCCATGCCGTCCTCCAAACACTACTATTTTCATAAATAGATAGATAGATTCATACATCGATAGCCTGATAGTTTGGGCTGACCAGACACGCCAGCAAAACAGTTCTATCGGTGTTTCTCTTCAATCACTAGCCATGGTGCGGCGCTAGATCGCAGCAGAGCGGTGCTCTACTGTACATCACTAACCGCGTCTGCAGTAACTCCTTTCTCATCCGCTTGGCAACGTCTGTCCGAAGTGTTTTACGAGGTAAGAATGCAGTAATGCGTGCGCGCATCCGCCGCCCCGGGCCGCCGGGCCGGCGGGTACTCACTCGCGCACCGCAGCCTCTTCGGTCTTCGCAGCCAACGCACACACGGACCTGTTGAGTAACTCTAAACATAAAACAGGCGCGAGCTAACCACACTACGCGCTGCATATTGCATATTGCCCGTTGCCTGTTTTCTGCTACTACAGACGATGCATAGAACGGGTACCTACACAGACTAGTTAGGAAATGGATCAGGGATGTTGCATCATACTACAGCAAAAATTTACCAGTGAAGATTTGATCTAATTCGTTTGAATTTTGATGTATTGAGCGTGTTGTATTGACAGCCTTGCAGATTTCATCATCAGGGCAGAAGAGTAGAGTTTAAACTCTTAAAAACGCAACGTTTCATTAATAGGGACCAACTTTGAAGGGCATTTACAGACATGACCGCTGCCCCACAAATAAACTTACATTTTTCTACACTGCAAATTTGTTCAAAATGTTGGCTCAATAAGAATAATAATCTATATATATGTATCCCAGTGTCCCAGTGTGGGTGGCTCTTTTATACAAATCTTCAGGTTTATTCCGAGTTAACTTAACCCCAACCCATTTTCCCTCCCATTTAAAGAAGAATTTTGAAACTTTGGCGTTCAAAACAAGTGGAAAATCTACATCTGATTCAGAAAAACTCTGCGTAAAGCACGGGAAACGCCGGGGACGAGAGATACTAATAAATAAATAAACATTTTATTAAGAATGAAGCATAACACGGCCCAATACACCAAATTTATGTTTTGATAATATTATCTTAAACATTATAAGACTTTCATGACACACCTTAATTTAAAAACAATACTCCCTACAATAATTGACAAAAAATCAATTAAGAGAGAAAGATATGCGATTTTGTCAAAATTTGATAACGTACAACATGATAGTGTTTTTAAATCGAGTGGCTCGATATCGCGATAGTCGTGATTCGTTTTGAATCGTTAACTCGACGAAATAATGTCAAACTCAATTCGGGTCAATGGTACATGTAATCTGGAGCACGAGTACTGCCGATCTTGCCACTCTGGTTTTACTTTTATTTGGTTTTAGTGCGAACGAAGGCTCAACAATGGTGCACCATTTCATTATAATATCTAGTATATTCCAGGGTTAGAGGAAGTTCTGGGAAGGTGGGTAGGTATCTCATTGATGAATGTATGAACCCATCCCTCTCACTCCAGTGCAATGCGATGTTCCGAGAGTTCTGCTAGAACTAGTCCCTCCCGATCCGGCTTGCCACATAGTTGGTGGGCAGATGCATCAACCGTCAAGGCCCGGATTAACTTCACCCCATGAACCCGGGCACCCCTGCTAAGCCACCAAACATAGCGAAAAACTTGGGGTGACCTATGGCAGAGGTGTTGGTTAAATTCTCGGGGCGGCGGTACCCATAAGTACCCATATATATTAGCAGTATCCCCCTGGTGAGAGACCGTCGCCGTCGCTTGAATAAGCTGTATTTCGTGACTAGATCTGAATGACCATAGTATAATAGTTTGAGCTACGTAGCACAGTTGGCTCTATTGTTAGTAG
This sequence comes from Hesperophylax magnus, assembly GCA_026573805.1. Taxonomy (NCBI): domain Eukaryota; kingdom Metazoa; phylum Arthropoda; class Insecta; order Trichoptera; family Limnephilidae; genus Hesperophylax; species Hesperophylax magnus. The sequence goes on along the minus strand of JAIUSX010000117.1, from coordinate 9,830,826 downwards.
CTCTTAGAGTTCCCTAACACATGACTAACCAGAACCGAGGTGGGCAGGCAGTCAAGATTCGAGCAAGAATTGGTAGGTATATTATTTTACATCTGTGAACTTAAACGCGAACCGATACACGAAAAAGCGGGAAAAGAACGAAGCAACTGCAAGCGGCGTTTCGTGCCATTTGCGCTCCCATAAATTGAGGTTCAGTTCGGCAGTTCGGCTCGCGTACGTATACGTAGCATAAAAGAACGGACCTAGAACGGCGTGCTCGTCATCCTATACACTCGTCGCCATTATAAGAGTTTTAAGTCTAAGAAAAGACGCGTGTTTGTTGTGAAGGTGTTATTGTTTCATCAGGAATCATTCAAAACACTACCCTACCTTCCTGTTTGTAAAAGCACTCCCCTTTCCACTCCCTTCAGCATCACTACGTATACCGATTGGGCAGTTGGGACTTGTTAGGTGTTCATATAACGGCGCGAATACATTTGCGAGTCGAGCCTCGAATCAAGGAAAAGGAATGAAGCAACGCCAAATGGCGCGAAACGCCGCTGGGCGTGAGAACTGAACAATGTCAGTGGAACAATGGCGTCCCAACCAAGAAAAAATTTTCTGAGGCTGAACATTGGAAGAACTTATCTAAACAGATTCTTAGGTCACTACAAAATAAATTCCAATCATATATTGATTGTCAATTTACAATTTGCTTTTCCGTAATCAATGGGAGGCAGTACGGCAGTACAACCTTGAAACACGCACGGGTTTGTTACGCTAATTCAATTTCTAAACTTTCCTATTGAAGACGGAAAAGGAAATACGCACCAGGGACACAATGAAAGACAACTTCTGGAACAATGAGCGAATTTATTCATCAAAAATATTTTTATTTAATCATGGCCTTGTGCCTAAATGCAAGAAACCCGCAGCTCGCTGAGAAAGATAAAAAAAAATAATAATTTCACAATGTTTAAGCCGTGCTTAAAATGCATTAGCCGAGACCTGATAAATAATACCTATACAATATTATCACTAAATTTATTTACCAATTGTCAACATGCGGCCAGATAACGACATCGCATCTACTATAACGACAATTAAAAAAATAAAACATCAGTCTTTAGTGACAACAGCACTTAATTACTTTTAACCCACACTAGCTGACTTCATTTGCTTGCGTAAAAGTTTTTAAAAATACTAATTATCACAGCTGTAGCAAAAAAACATCTGTATTAGTTTGTCAATGTGTTAACACTAATAAGAAGTAATAATCAAATTTCAATATTAGGTGATATAAAATGAAAATTTCACAACTGGAAACTTGATATTGAACTTTTTCAATGAATAGTTAAATTTATCGAAGATTTTCTTCTCCTGTTAATTATTTTCTTCTTCATTGCTTATACTTAGCAGTACTCACTTTTTAAAACCTTTTTAAATAAATAAAAAAAATTGTATATTTTATACTTTTAGATATTTTATGCTTGTTACTTTATACTTTTCTTTGAGTTGTTATACTTTTATATTTTATACTTTTCTTTGAGTTGTTGTACATTTTCATTTTATACTTTTCTTCTAGTTGTTGTACTATTACATTTTATACTTTTTTTTCAGTTGTTGTACTTTTACATTTTATACTTTTACTTTTCTTTGAGTTGTTGAACTTTTACATTTTATGCTTTTTACTTAATACTTTTGTTTGAGTTTTTGTACTTTCACTATTCTTAACTTTTGTTGGTGGCAACGATATGCCGTATATATGAAAAAATAATAAAAAATAAATATTTACGGTAAAAGTACTTTTAACCCCTAGAGTATTTTTGGAGATATTTCTCCCAGGCTCGGACTCATAAAAGTCGTACTATCTCATTTTGAATTACAGTGAGATATATGATTTAAACAGTGTCAGAATGAGATAACACCACGCTTTAAAATTTTGCCGTAGCGCAATCGAAAAAATTGAAATAATTCTACGAAACATCACTTAGCATTTGAAAAATATTTCCGAGGTTTGCAAATTGTATAATACCTTCATCATATTCAATGTGTTTTTTTAGTTTCATTTACAGTAGTAATTACAGTTTACAAGGTGACAACCAAAGCAACTTTATCCATGTTTGCGTTTAATTTTTTAATCTGATTTTTTGCCGATTTATAAAACTAAAATCCTTCTTATCCTTTCATCTGGTTTTTAAAAAACACTTTTATTTTGAAATACGTTCAAAAACAGCGAATCTATTTGATATTGAGTGACAAGCGGGAATATTTGACGACATGATATTATTTTATCGAGGCTCAAGTGGTTAATTAAATACACAGAATAAATCATTATCATTCATTTTAAAATATAATGGTAAATATACTAATATGTTTCAAATCAACTAAAATTTACAATGAGGCTACAAAAATACATACAATTATAATACAGGCCAAATTATAACGCAATTTTAAAATGTATTTTTATTCAATCAAGTCATTGGATGAATAAACTAAGTAATAAATAATATTATTATTTTAATGAAATTGTGTCATTTATGCATTATTACATCCAGGTTAAAAAAATCTTAGTTTACAAAAGTATGCAAAAAAATGTCAGGGATATAATCACGAATAAAAAATTAATCAATATCCATAATCATTTTCATGTAATTAAAATGATGCCATAAAGTAAATTTACAATGATTGAAAAATAATAAAATAAATAACTTTGCAAACACCGCTATTCAATCAAAATAATCGTCTTGTTTCAAAACATAATTACCTACAGACCAAAATATTACAATAAGCGGTGATGAATTAGTTGTTATTTTATTTAAATTAAAATGACGCCACAAAGTGAACTTGGCAAATTATTGAAGATATAATAATGTATATTAGTTTTCCCCGAGTATTCCAAGTATAGCCGATTTTCACTCGATAAGATGTTAGCAAATAGATTTTTATCTATTTTGACCGATTAGAAATGTTTACACTTTATCGACAAAATCGTCACAGGAAAGCAATACTACGAAAACAATTAATTGCACAAATATTAACTTTCAATCAATAACAATCAAGTCAATCATATAGATAGATTCGTAAATATGTAGTTAATTGATAGTGGCGATTACAGTAGCATCGCTTTCCTGTGACAAATTAATATTTGCAATGTTTATTTAGGTAACATTTGCAATTGATTTGTGACGATAGCATATATAAATATAATATAAAACAATAATGTACAACATTCAAGTACTCCTCAGGCTAATTTCGGTTTTTCAATCAAACAATTCCGTAGAATCAATTTGTTCTCTGTTAGGAACAGCTTATGTGGTCTCATGGAAATCGTTATCTCCTTTACCGTCATAGTTAGAAATATAAACTAAACGGTGTTAGAGAGAGAAAATACAAATCTTTATATGCAAACATAGAACTTGACCAGAGAATAATTAAAATATACATATCTATGAAACCAAAGGTTTTTTCTGAAAAAAAAAACATTTTTTATGTTTGATTTCAAAAGTGTGATATTTTTAAATAAATGTTTTTATTTAATAATAAAATTTGAAAGCTTATTTCATCACCTTAAAAAAGCAGTTTTTAGTTTTCGGATACGTTCAGAAATATCCCATTTTCTGGATTTTATTAAGAAACTTTCTGACAGCATCTTTAAGAAATAAAACGGTCAGTATGCCAGAGGCCCGCAAGGTTAAGGGCAATTAGACATACCTACTGTGCTATGTCATTTTTAACCTGTTTTTCTTTATTTTATTTCAATTTAACGTAGCATATGTTGTTTTATCTCGGCATAAATAAATCGATGCGTTCAGTACAAGGATCACAGTGAGAAAAGATCCAAAGACAGACAGAAGCGATAATGTCGCGTCGTATCACCTACATCTATATCATCTACATAGCGAACATGATTATATGGTCGTGTCATTGTCATGTCATGTCATTGCTTGCAGGTGAATACTTTTACCTACTTTAAATTTACTATACTTACTTTAAATTAACATTTAGTACGGGTTGTTTCGGAGAATTCGAACAATTCTTCAAATTTCAAAGTTAATTTGCAAGTTCTGTTACTATTTCAGTTCTGTCAAGTAACTAGCCTATAATGATATAACTACAGAACTTGGGACTTTCACAGAACCTGAAAATGAACGTTAAAATTTGAACATTTGTTCAAATTCTCCAAAACAACCCGTCCTTAGAAATTAAAATTTTCTTTTCCCTTTCCCCTCACATTGGTCCAGCAAAGTGAGACGCAAAATAAATATAATTTAATTACTGTCGCCGGCCGAAAATAATTGACAGAGAATTTTGAATTTATTTTAACGAATAATAAATTAGTAAAATCTTACGCTTGTTAAAATGTTGACTTCACTTATCTGTAAATGAAGGGTTTAAATATTTTTCCTCAATCTAATAGAACATCACAGATTCCTCTTTATTATTATTTCGTCTGAGTATGAAATAGTAAAAGACAGTGATTTTCTACATATTTAGATACAGTAAGTGTGTGTCTTGTGAAGAAAATAACATGGATTACCTGCAATCCACAAGGCTCTCCCTCTGTTCATCTATTAGGTTTTTGTTCCAGACATCCGATCTCTCCAGATCGCCTATCCGCATGTTTCACTTATAGGCCCGGGATGCTGCGGCAGTAGTTCACAGCGCGACACTACGACATACAGCAGACGCACTCAACAGTCACATCACTACACGCAACAGCATAGTACTTCAGATCAACCCAAAATACTGCTGATGATCTCCAACTTGTAATCTCTTCACCATTCTACCGCACTTTGTAGGTGTTCCAATGAATGTTGACGTAAACAGTACGCACTCATACTCAAATAGATGCATTGTTTTTTACAAATATCATTCTAAAACTTGTTATTCTACTTTAGAAACAACAAAAAAAAAATATTTGATAGGATAAAAACAAAAAACACACAGTAAAACAATTCGTATAACTTATAACAATAGGTAGGCTAAGCGAGACAAAATGGTGTTTCTCATTAACGCTTCGCAATGATTTTGCTGTCGAAAGCGTATACAGATTAACCAATACAAAACAATCTTAAAGCGATGTAACATTTGGAATCGGGCCGCTAACAATAACAATGTAGATGCCGCCTGTTATGATTTATGCAAGAAAAAAACAACGCTAAAAAATGTTGTATTTTATTATTATGTTTTGCGATCACTTTCTGAAGAACTTAATTAGCCACATTATACAAAAAAACCATAACCGAAAAAGGGTTCGGAAGTAGTATATTTCGAACTTTAAAGCAGTTACTTTATTTTTTTTCTAGGCTTATTTGATTATTTCAAAGGCCAAGATGTGTTCTACTCCCGGTATTTAATTAAAGCCTCTAAAAAATTTCGAAACGATCAAATTTTCAAACCAAAAACACATGAGTTTGCATCACTTCGTAGTGCATCATCTTAAGTATGGGTTGTTCGCATCAACATATATACCTATAACCATGAAACCGTGTTCACATATTGTACATTATAAACACTGCGACTCAATTAGAACTGTTGATATTGTTACTTTGTTCACTATTTTAAACAGATGTCTATTAAGCAAAACTCCTAAATTCACATCCGTCCTTATCGAGAACAATTATGTGTACTAATATTTTTAAAAACATCGACATAGCGTCGATATTGCGTCGGAATGGTTCGTTATCACGGGACTCTGAAATAAGACTGGTTTGATAAAGAGATGGTACAAGGGAGACGAAATTATCCATTTCTAATCTCGTAAGTACAAATACCTACAAATTGTAAGATAAGTTAATTACAACGGTGATTAAATAGTTCATTTAATTATTTCAAATCGTAAGCAGTAATAAAGTGGATTTATTTCGTTATCTAATAGATACGGTTCGATTTAAAATATTGTGTTATCATTGATTACAGGATACATTTATTGTAGAATCTTCGAAAGTTTCAGAGTTGTACAAAGGTACCAATATTTAAATTTTATTAGAATAATTAGGTTTAAAAAATATATATTTCAGAATAACTGTCTGGAGGGTGCAATGCCCAATCATCTATAAAATTACCATGCGTCTTTCCTAAGCTTGTCATTCTACAAAATGCTGACTTCGCAATCACCAAAAAGAAGTCCTTGACATATGCAGCAGTTGATATTAGACGAATTACCAAAGGGAATAAAATGAGAAGAAAAAATAAACAAATTTAAATTTAAATTGCGTAAATATGTGATAAATTCAAACAAAAAAATATTTATTTATATATTTTAGGAAAAGTTCACAGCAAATCTTTAATTATACAACGATACAATAATATATAATTAATTATGCCAATTATGAACTATATTAGGTCATAAATATGAAACTTTTTAAAAACTACAAATAAAATACATGTATAAACATAGTAATTTCGGTCTAAGAGTGATTGTAACTCTGGTTCGATGAACTCAGATTCGTTTTGAATTTAAGTGTCATTTTCAAAATTGGAACCGATTGTGTCAGGAATTCAGTAAAGCTCGGATCAAGAGAAATATTTGAGAGAGTTGCTGTTGAAAATATGTTTTATTGATCTTTCTGCAGTAATTATTCTTATTCTGTTGTGTTACATAATATTCCAGTATCCCATTTGTACAATTATAATACACTGTAAAGTTTGACAATGTCTTCAGAAGGCGAAACAACTGTCACGACTAATATTAATAATTACACAACAGAACTTAATATAAATAAACTGTTCTTTTGTAAATTTCATACTAATATTATTGAATAAATAAAAGGAAAACATTAAATTTACCAACATTCAAATAGAACTCAAGGCGGGATCTTCGAAGATTGATGTATTGACTAAATTTTTCCTTCAATAAAATGAATATTTAAAGCATTAACTTTTTAACATTAAGAATTTCTACCATCGCATGGATTGACAACTCACTTCTGTCAGCACAATTCAAAATAATTCGTCCAAAATTAGATTAGGACAAATACAAAGAAAAAAGAAACACATGTCTATAATGATTAATATCGCAAATTTGGTAAGCATCATAACAAGACCAAACTACCTTGGATGAAAAACAACAGCTGTCTCTCGCTAGCTTGGTGGCTGTCGATCAGATGAACCAGAGTGCTGTTATGCCAGCACCGCAACGGGAATGACGAAGGTAGGTGCTGGTGCTATCGGTACTTGGTGCAAGCCTGCGAGGGAGCCAACGACCGTCACGTCGAGATGTAATCGACAAATAATTGTTTATGAACCATTTCTGGGCCTCGAATCAAATATCAAAAAACGAATAAGCGGTATGTGAAATCATTGCCTCATTGGTAGAAGATTAACGATAACAATATCATCTCACTGATCTGTCTAACGGGTTACTCTGCCAATAGTGGTCTATGTTTACACTAGTAACCTTCTAGGTTAGTAGTTACATAAATTTCATTCATCTAATCACAATATGTCAATGCTTTAGGTTTAGGAATATGCAGAGAAGATAATAATAATAATTGGATTGTATAGCGTCGTTTTTGTTAAAAAAATCACGTCAACAGCACTGTCAAGATAGAATGTCAAATAGCCCTGTCCTGGCGCACACGCCTTGGTTGATTCAAATTGATAGATCGTATCATAGATATTAGAATTTGGGTAAACAATCACAAAATTGGGAAATGCTTAATACGCACATTTTATTTTGAAAACACTCTGTAACAATAAAGCTGGCTCGACACTCGCGCGCGAAGTCGCGCCGTGAATATACACCGCGATCCGCGCGTGAACTGTGTCCATCCACACTCGCAAAGCTTCAGTTTTGTTCGCGACTTTAACCGCAAACCCTTTGTCGCGGGCCAAAAAACCGACAAAAATCGGGGAATGGCGCGAAGCGCGAATGCGAAGATTGCGAAGGCGTGAACAAGATCCACACTCGTGTTTCGCGGCCTTCGCGGCCGTTCGCGCCGCGAGTGTAGAGCGCGCTTTAGAAAATAATGACAAGTAAGTATTTTAGTATTCGAAAATGGAAAATAATGCATTTTAGTAGCGTCAAAAAACTGATAATATGACGTCACATGTTTTAATCTCGTAATTTTAACGAATTAACTAATAAAATGCATTATTTTCCATTTCCGGAAACTGAAATACTTACTTCTCATTATTATCTAACTACTAGAAATTATTTTACTAAGTATTATTCTATTTTCTGTATACTAACCGAATGTTGTGAAAACTAATAATAGTCCAAATACAGACTATGTTTGACCCGAATCGAAGTATTTGATTATGCCATATTTCCTTTCATTTCACCCATTTGCGAATTCCCCCGAACAACCTTCCTTCGCCAGTCCGCCTTTTAAGCGTAAGGACACATTTTCTGTATATTTACAGAATGTTGTGAAAACCGATAATAGTCTAAATACAGACTATATTAAGCGTGTCCCTATTATCTGTATATTTACAGAATGTTGTGAAAACCAATAATAGTCTGCAAGATTATATTAAGCTTGTCCCTATTTTCTGTATATTTACAGAATGTTGTGAAAACCAATAATAGTCTGCATACAGATTATATTAAGCGTGTCCCTATTTTCTGTATATTTACCGAATGTTGTGAAAACCAATGGTAGTCTGCATACAGACTATATTAAGCGTGTCCCTATTTTCTGAATATTTACCGAATGTTGTGAAAACTAATAATAGTCTAAATACAGACTATATTTGACCCGAATGGAAGTATTTGATTATGCCATATTTTCCTTCCATTTCACCCAGTTGCGAATTCTCCCGGACGACCTTCCTTCGCCAGTCCGCCTTTTTATGGGCTTTAAGCTTACAACAGCCTTGCATTAATTTCGTATTGGTCATACATGTATGATTTTACCACAAACAGGCTACGGGATTTCAATTCTACTTCTATCGTTAATTTGGTAAATCTGAGAGACCAACAAATGATAACAAGTTTACCTCTATTTGCCTGAGGGATACTAGAATTGAATAAACGCGTTGTGCCGTTTCGGGTGTTGGCGTGCAACGAGTCCGACATTCCGCTGCAAGAATTCCTCGGCGAGACAATGCGGAGAAATGAAATTACTACTTGATCAATATAATAACACCCATGGTCCAGCACTCAGCCATTAGCTGAATTGCCGGAAGCTGTGGCAGGGAACCAGCACAACCAGACCTACGGTGTAGGCTGGAATAGGCTGTAGGAAGTAGGAACCAGGGATTGTGTTAGCACAAAGCAGCTCATGAACTTATCCAAATTTCACGTTCAAATGAAAAAAATATGTGAATATCATCTCGAGGGCTGACTCTTGTCATCAACGCAATTTTGTGTAAGTAATAGTTTTCGTACACGGAGAAAAATGTGTATTGTTAATTTATTAAGAATCTCTTCAAATTATTGGTATTCCGGTTAGCAACGCGATTGCAAGCCATTTCCTGATAAACTTTTAGTAAATTCCTAATATATTGAAAAAAGTGTTCATGCACCTGCATTTTCCTTGACAAAATATAATGACGAAAACGAAAAACATATATATTTACGAACATGTGATCGTAAATTCATTCGTGTTTACCGGATTACGAATACTTTGGAAAGATTCTTAATAAATTAGTAATACTCATTTTCTCCACGTATTTAAATATGTAAATACATTATTTTTTTTATTTTTTTATTAAAAATTTCTATCGTATTTTGACTTTGTAAGGCGCCCCCGAAGTGATATTTAGCTATTATTAAACAATGGTATAATAATTCACAATTAAATATGAGAGTATCTACAATTTATTCATTGCAAAGTACCTAAGTTCCCACATTACAGTTGTGCGACGTAAGTCGAAGTGCGGATAATGTTTTCGTAATGAAGAAAAAAACCTATATCTAATTTTTGTTGTTTGTTTTTGGGGTGTTATGCCACATCTTCGGATCTACCGGATCTGCCCTGATGATGGACACTGCAACGCTGTCCGAAACGTCGGCTAAAGAAGGAGTTAGCGCAACACGGCATAACACCCCAAAAACAAACAACAAAAATGCTTTTGGCCGTGAGAATCTAAAAACTTACCTATATCTAATTTAGCTGTCCAAATGAATGCCCCCTAAATAACGCCTATACCTAAGGCAAGATACCGAAAACGTGATGATACCGATTATAATTGATCCAGGTTTCGATTCTGGGACGTGTAGTTAATGATTGCAAGGCGCCTCTGAGACTATAAATTATCAAGTACTGACTACTGACTACAGGGTACAGGGTACAGAGTGCAGAGCCACTGCCAGCGATCACTCAGCCGACTTCAGGCCGACATTCATCTCGAGAGGAAGAAGCGACCGGTTCGCAGAACACTTTGGCTAACGAACTCGCTCTCGTGTTTTCTCGCAGATTTAGCAGTGACCCCTTCATCATCGGGGATCGAGAGCAATCTCTGAACTGATCATTATTTTATACAATTCAACCACTCTATAAGTACGCAGATTCTTCTATACAAATAATTTTTAAAAAAGACGACTGTCCTAGCGAGCAATGTCGGATAAGCAAATTATTGGTAACTTTGCATTAGAGCTGTTTAAAACTACTGTAGAATATCGCACCCAGTGTTATGCTGTGAAATGGCATTCTGAGATAGTTGAATTCAAAGTTTCAAATCTGGGAAAGAAATCAAAGAAAGTGTGAGGTGTTGTCTGTCTTTAAATATTGTACAGTTTGTTTAGAGATGTGATATTTTTTTAGCAGGTTCAATAATGTTTCTGCATGGGAAAACATTTGGAAACATATTCCACTCCCAAGGGGTGCAATATGTTTCCAAAGAAATAAGAAGGGGTCTAGTAGAATAATCAATCAAATCAATGTTTCATTTTAATCGTTGTCGAAAATACCGAAAGTTATTTTTTTTTATTTGTTTAATATTTGGGTTTTTTACAATAAATATACAATGTTTACAAATCGTACTGTTTTAATTTATACTACACTTCCATTAAAAGCTTTTGCTTGTGGATGGAAGACGAGTGTACATTTACGAAAAAATAATAAAACTAAATGAATAAATAACACGTAGAATGAAAATAAAAAGGCACGTGGGAACTGAGAAATATGTACCTACTGGCAGATTTTGTACACAGCGAATTATTGACATTGTTAGATATAAAATAATAATAGGTACTATTACATTCTACAAAGATAGAGAATAAAAATACAAAACTATAGTCACATTGTACTTTCGTATAAATAATAATGACTTTTTCATGTGACATTGTAGAAAACACTGATAAACTTGATCTAAATAATTCCCATTTTAACGATTTTAATGATTTATGATTTTATTACCACTAGAATAAATTTTCACTAGTATAATATTTTTAACGATTAATAAATCACTTTGTATTTTTATTTAAATTGAAGTAATGGAAAATAGAAGGTGACTTTTTTTAACACTAATACAGGGTGTTAAGGGACGTCCTTCACTTACTTTAACAAGTGATTCCTGACAATATTTGGAGTAAAAAATGTAAATAAAATCTCGGTTTCCGATGACTTTAATGATTTTTTTTCAATAAAACAACAACAAAAAAATCTTCAGCATATCGTGACCGGTCACTCAGTCAAGAAACCGCCAAATCCCTCGACACGACCCTAACTGTACAATACCTACTGATTTCTTATGTTTTAAGATGAAAAAAAAACATGAAAAATGTTAATATTTTAGTCCAAATAATTTCAGGAATCACCGGTTAAAGTAAGCCAAGTACGTCCATTACACCCTGTTTATATGAATTTTCACTCAGATTATAAACACATAAAAAAACGTATTAAGGCGATGCACTACGTCGTGTAATATTTTAAATTGAGCCGTTATCAATAACAACCCTTAAGTAGATGGCGATAAGGTTTAAATTCCCGCTTAACACAATCCGCCTGTTTTGATTTATGCAAGAAAAAAACATGGCCAAAAAGTACCTTTTATTTTATTTTGTGGATGTTCAGGCATAAATATTTAATTTTTTTCGATCATTTTATAAATAACTTAATTTGCCACATTATACAATAAAATCATAACCGAAAATGGGTTCGTAAATAGGAGATTTTAAACTTTAAAGCAGTTTTCATAGGCCTTTACATTATTTTTTATTGGGCTTATATAAAGACTCTAAAAAATACTCGATTATTTCAAAGGTCAAGATGTATTCTACTCGCAGTATTTAATTAAAGCATCTGAAACTTTTCTAGGCGACCAAATTTTCAAACCAAAAACACATGATTTTGCCTTACTACGTATGGCATCGCCTTAAACAATTTAATATGTTAACGCTATCGTGATTTTCCTGGTGATGTTTGGGTTAAAGCAAAACCCTATGGGCATAACAATAACGTTGTAGCAAAAGTTGTTTTTTTAATTGTCTGAACATGCAAAAAAGGAACTGAAAACTTCAGAACATAAAATAAAACAGTGTCCCAATTGCTTAACCATCCATAAACAATCTCTACAAAAATCAGAGGGTAAAGAACTCGTTTCACAACCACAAGTATAATTGAAGTGTAGTACCTATACTTACAACAAAGCTTTTTTTTACATAATACATGCATTTTTTATTAATAGATGCATTATTTTTTTTATTTGACTAAGAATGGAACCTTCTTTCCCAGGGACAGCTGTTAACTGCTGTCAACTATTAAAATGTATTTTAAGATTTAAAAAAAAATGGCTGCAGAATGAACCTTCCTCTCCAAACTAAGCCAAATCCTGACTGGGTAGGACCGACATTTATTTCGTATAGTAACTGCTGTAATTTCAGAGAAATGCGTATATATCCGCGTGTGTATGCGTAATTGCCACCAAAAGTTGATAGAATGCATTGTCATCGGCAACGAGTAGATCTTCAGTGTTTCAGTTCGATCGGATGTCGGTAAGGGGGTTAATTTTTACTTCCAATATATGTATTCATTCATTCAATCCATCGAAATTCAAATAGATGCATTTAAAATAATGCGAGAGATACCATTGAACGAGAATAATTGATGTATTATATTTAGATGCGACATAAAGTGAAAAAATAGGTTCCGCATTTTGACGTCCAACTGATATCCAACTCTTCCAACGCTCTAACTAAAACTACCGATCCCGGTCTACACCGCTGGTAACAAGTTTCGACGGGATATTAGTATGCAGTAACGCCTCTAATTGTAGCTCTATGGTGTAAATGGAAACGCACAAAGCCCAGTGCAATAAACGATGCATTCTGTAGATATCGGAGCGAAACACCTGTGACGCGATGTGTTCATTGAGAGATTGCATTATACTTGCTAATTAGCGGTGACTAGCGGCGACTAGCACGGGAAAAGTAAGGAAAATTCATTTGTTATTATTAATCAATATAATGTGCTAAAGAGCGACATTTTCAACGTCTTAATTCCGCACTTGACAGGCTCATTTATTCCACTTGCAAATAGAGCCCTATTCAAATAACAAAAGTAAAAATTATACAAGTAGGTACAAACTGGGATCGAAAAACAACTATAAAGCATAAATTATACAAGTAGGTACAAACTGGGATCGAAAAACAACTATAAAGCATAAATTATACAAGTAGGTACAAACTGGGATATTAAACAACTACAAAGCATAAATTTTACAAGTAGGTACAAACTGGGATCGAAAAACATCTATAAAGCAGAAATTATACAAGTAGGTACAAACTGGGATCGAAAAACAACTATAAAGCATAAATTATACAAGTAGGTACAAACTGGGATATTAAACAACTACAAAGCATAAATTATACAAGTAGGTACAAACTGGGATCGAAAAACAACTGTAAAGCATAAATTTGTGTAAATGTACACGAATGACCAAAAACTCTCGCATAGTGAATGTGAGCTATGAGATCATGAAATGTGCATAGTAGTTCTAGGTTAGGGGTCGGTGAACTGTGATAAATTAAACAAATGAAAATATCAAGGGTAATGCCAATGAACATGATATGCAGGCAATGAATCATCAAATAACATAATTTATTAAGCTAGGCTAATTATTATCAAATTACATATTATATATTAACCCGCAACCTCCGGATTCGTAGCCGAGGATATTACCACTTAACCACGGAGACCGTGCAACATAAAAACATATATTTTTTGTATAAAATAGAAATCAAAGTAATGTCCGGTTTATGGACCATTTAGCCACTTTAGTTTCCCGGATACCTCGACGAAACATTAATTAACTCGCACGTTGTGTTGACAGCTTTTACCTGCAGGTATTTCACACCGAGGAAAAGAATTCATTTCGAATGGGAAAACCGTTAAATTAATAATAGGTTCGTGTTAATGTTTTATCTGAACTGGAATTTCAAAACAAAATTTAAAAAAATGATAAATAAAACTCACGATGGTGAATGTGTAATATTTTTTTAGAAATTTGTGTAGGTACGAGTATATAAATATTTCAGGCACCAGCACCATGTATGAACCATCAAGTAGTTATTAGATCGAGCTTGTCTGACAATAAATAATAACACGTGATAACAATAATTGACGACCTCCGTGGAGGAGTGGTAAAGATCGGCGGTTAAGAAACCAGAGGTCACGGGTTCGAATTCCTTCGAGCGGGAGTAAATTTTATCGAATTAACATGTGTTATTTCACACATAATGCATAAAAAATATTATACAAGCTGACGTATAATATACATGTATTATATATATACAGATTCCGAAAGAAATTCTCTAAATGATAGTGAAAACTCTATCAAAATCCGTGTCGTACTTTAGAAGAACTAAGCGCACAAAAACACACAAATAGCGACTTTATTTTATACTATTTAAAGATACGGTGTCAGGAAAATCTTAGTACAAGCGGGAAACTGGTCATACATCGCATTTAAAGGCGATTTTGTGTTTTTTAATTTTATTATTTTAGCTTTCTTTTTCGAGTAAATCAAGTCCGAAGTTGATTTTTTTAAATACATTTGAATTACACTCTTTTTTCGGTAATTAATTAATGCCAAACTTGGAAACGTCAACTAACCCATTTCCCGGCATCTGATCGAGCTGAAACTCGGCAGTTAGACTCGCTGTCGATATTTATTTATTTTATTTATTTTTTTGTTTATTGCAGAAACAAACAGTTCATAATTACATAGATGACAATAGTTATAAAAGTTAGTACAGTAATTGGTACCAATGACATGTCGCTGACATATATACATATGAGGTATATTATACATTTTACTGTTAAGTTACATTTTTAAGTTAAGTTAATTAGTGTGCTGGGGAAGGAGAGAGGTGTGTGTTTGTGTGTGTGTGAGTGTTTGTGTGTGTGTACGTGTGCATGTTTGTCTGTGTGTGGTTGTATGTGTTATGTGGGCGAATTCAGTGTGCTAAAAAAGTTTTTCTTAAATAGAGGGAGAGAATCAAAAAATATATCGGTATTTGTGCTTGTTTGAATTGAGTTGAATGTTTGAATGAATATGAATGCACGCGGACATATCTCATTTCCCTGAAATCGAATGAGATTGCAGCATTTAATGTACGAAATAAATATCGGTTATACCAGAACGGCATTTGGCGAGGCTGGTAGAGTTGTCGACTCCAGTTCCTGGGCAGGAAGGTTCAAACCTCAGTCTAACAAGATAAGTTTTAAAAAACTATTTAAAATAGAATTATTACAAAAAAATCTTTGTTTTTACTGGTTTATTTTTTTAGGTTTGAAAAATATTTAATGCCTTTTAAAAGTTTCGAAGGAAAAGTTTTGTAATACTGCTCCAAAAATTTTTAACCTTTTTAGCTGTCGAAAATATGGAGAATTATTTTTTTTTAAATTAAAAGTTTGAAAAAAAATATTTTTTGGTTTCTCTATGTGATGTAGATGCATATATATTGTACTATGAGTTTCTGGACATCGTGTATAATGTAGTATATTTGTAGCATGTTTCAGAGTGAGCCCCGGTAAAACACCATTATTCAGAATCTAAATGTTGCTTGAAATGGCTTTACCCGTGTTTGTTGACCAGATATTAATAGATAGGCACTTTTCCACCTCGACCTTTCCCATTCATTTCCTTTCCGTTTCTTTGGCATCACAACATACCCATAAAAACAACGTTATTATGAATTAAAACGATCCCGTTGACATAATATTACATGATATCTAACAAAGAACCATCACACATGATGATTCATTCCTTATTATCTATCATAGTATTATATGAACTATTACGCACACAATACATAAGTAAAATATTACGTTGCTTCAACTAAAAACTCGGCTTTACTACTTAAATAACGTTTAAATAATTTTATCATTATATTTTATTGAGTGCTATTTTGCATTTTAATGTTGCATTGTTTTCGTCCTAGTTTATTTTGTTTTACTTTGTAGGTACAATAATTTAAAAAGATAATACACAAACCCATGGACGTATATAAAAGTATATAATACATCTCATAATAAAAATACAAATAAGTTGGCAATTTTCCAAAATAGAGCGATGAGAAATGATAATAAGAAACTAAATTGGCTGGTGCTGACCTTGAGAGCGCGATGATATTTATACATAAAATAATAAATAACCTATTACCAAAATACTTTCAAACAAAATTATACACAACAAGGACATTCACAGGAAACACAAGAAAGTGCAATGAAATTAGGCTACTAAAAAAGGACAATGCCGATACATAAAATAGTTTTCTATACAAAGGAATGCAGTATTATAACGCGCTGATACACACCAGAGTCTGCAGCAATTGATATATTTAAGTCGGATTGAAGGATTGTTCTTATTAGTGCCAGGAGTGTTTAGAGAGTGGTTTGAATGGTTAAAGAAGTCGGGGACGCCCGAGGAATACTTAACGCAATATCTCTGCACCGGAATGAGATACGGAGTCGAATTAAAATTGAGGTAATGTAGGTAAGTTTTTAGATTCTCACGGCCAAAAGCATTTTTGTTGTTTGTTTTTGGGGTGTTATGCCGTGTTGCGCTAACTCCTTCTTTAGCCGACGTTTCGGACAGCGTTGCAGTGTCCATCATCAGGGCAGATCCGGTAGATCCGAAGATGTGTAAATGTGTAAATTTACACATCTTCGGATCTACCGGATCTGCCCTGATGATGGACACTGCAACGCTGTCCGAAACGTCGGCTAAAGAAGGAGTTAGCGCAACACGGCATAACACCCCAAAAACAAACAACAAAAATGAGGTAATGTAGTTTTTTTTTACAACAACATTGTGATATACAGTAGTGAATGGTGGAAGAAGTCGGAGCAATAAATAAGACATTTATAACCTTGGATGCACAAATGACTAAAATAAAATGAATGAACAAAATAATGTTCATGTCATAATTCTTAATTAAACTTAAGCCAAATAGATGAACCGTAAATTCATAATTCAGAAAACTTTGAGTTAAATACCCTGCCAAGGAAAAATTTATGAAGTTATGTAGAAACCTATAATTAATAATAGGGCCGTTTGCATGACGCAGATTTATTTGGTTTTCGTAAAGCTTTCCATTTCCAAGAAGGCCCCTGCTGTTTCGGAGATAATAATAAGAACCGGAGAGGCAGAATTTTAATAGTTGGACCACTTTTTCCTCAAAGATGCGTCGATTTCGTAAATCAGATATACCCACAACCGTTATTTATGCGAATTTTAGAGAGACAGAACAGACCATCTCCAAAGGGATCTCATAACACTTTCGGGCGTGTAAACTCGACCATCCGGACAAATCGGCAATAACCGAGCACATTCTGTAACATTATATTTTATTACTGTACTATTTTTTTTTAATTTCTTGTTAAGTTCTAAACGATTCCACAGTATATGAAATCCATTTTTACATTATTAAGTAAGTACTGTTTAATATTGAAGCAGTTTAGTGATTCCACATTCATGTCCTGTTCAAATTGTCATTTCCTTTGTTTTCTCTCCTTCCCAAGTCACCTGGGAAGAAACAAGAACGGAAGAAAGAATAACGACGCCAGCGATATTCAAGTGTTATATACATACATATGTCATTTGTTTATTTATTCGTCATATTGTCGTCGTTAATAGCGCATCTTATCTAACGAAAGATATATCTTATTCTCGTGAAAATGTCATTAAATCATTTTTAAATAGCATAGACAAATTCAAAATTGTCGTGTGGTGAATTTAAACAGACATATCATGCCTCATAAAATCACAATTAATGTTAATTTTCCACAATACATTGTGGTTGTATGAGGTGTACACCTATAAACTGTATGTTATACATGCGATGGAATTTTCAAGAAGTCCCCGTTAGGGCTCAAAAAAAACATCAGGTAAGGCTTACTTTCATCTATCGTCGTATCCCCAGAGATTTTAACCCAATCGAAATAAAAAAAAATCTTCCATTTTTCATACAGTCCATTTGGCATCAAACACCTACGTTAATATATTTTTTCTTTAAGAATATTAATCTTCATAATATCATTGTTAGAAGTGATTGTCGAGCTTTGCAAGACGCCCTTGAGACTATATTTAAAAATGAATGCCTAATCTCTAGAACTCTTTAAGCCTTCATTAGACAATTAATCACTTTTTTTAAAATACCTTTTCACATTTATGGACGCAAATAATTTAATTATAAACGAAAATAATTATTTATTTCTTCTTCAATAATCGCAAATTAACTTTGCGGCGTTATTTTAATTGAGTAAACTAAATAACTTGGTAAACACCATTATTGTATCAAAAAGGATCGACATATTTTAAAACCAATTGTTTCTTCGTCATAATATACGTATAATGAAAATTAACAAATATAAAAATAGACAAAAAATCATGTATTTATGATTTTTTTTGGTAATGCTTAAATTGGTATATGAGATCGACAAAAAAGACGGAACAAATCAGGTTTCATTAGCTCTGTAGTTAGACTGTTATCCCGATAAGACAGAGGTCAGGGGTTTGATCTCCAGTTTCGAAAGTGACTTTTTATTTTCTGTGTCGCGATCCGTTCTATGTTTCGTTTATACTTATTTATAAAATTAAAAATGACAATAATTTCAAACAGAATCATTAATAATTCATTGGGTTTTTCAGAATCAAAAGAGCATGCGTTCTTAGGACATAAATTTTCCAAGGATATCATTACTTAATACTTTGAAATCCCCCGAAGGCCGCGAAAGTATGTTAATAACTGCACCGTATATTATCAGTCGCGAACCTCTTGCGTCTGCTGCGAATTCTACTAATGGACAACTCCAACACAGAGAGCTTCTAAGAATAAAAAATCGGGTTTGGCGCGTCAGGAGATATTTCTCGGAAATTTGAAGGCTGGAAAGTTTTAAATGCCTTCACACTGATCATAAAATCTCGCAAATAAAAATCTCCCAAGACAAATAAATGATTAATGTTAGCGTATAACATAAAACTTTCCCACCTTTTTATCAACACAAGAGTTCCAACTGTATTGAACTAGTGATAAAACTATATGGGGAATTTTGTGAGAATAAGTAAGGGAAAGTAATAAATGATGTAAAGGGGAGAAGCAAAGGAAAAATATATTAAGTGTATCATCCTCCTCTGAAGGAAGCGTGCAAACATAATATGTATTTATTTTTCGGAATAACTTTATTGAGTAAAACCTCAAATTGTAATATTTAAATATTGAAGACAATATTAGTGATTTCTAAACGAAAATCTGAAACAGAAAAATCAGAAAAGGATACGGTCACATCTAGGACATGAGCTAGATGTGACCGTATCCTTTTCTGATTTTTCTGTTTCAGATTTTCGTTTAGAAATCACTAATATTGTCCTCAAATAATATGTATTATTTTATTGAAACAATTTTATTTATTAAACGAATCCACGCCTTTACCAAGGAAGATATTATGCATACTAAGGCACGATTTTGTCGAAACCGGTTAGCATTATCGTGAATAATTTTTTTATTAATTATGCCGTTTTGTGCATCCCCCTTACTTAGCCAACCTTTCGGACAGCGTTACAGTGCTCGTAAGTAGGGAAGATGATCTGCCCTGATGATGGACACTGTAACGCTCTCCGAAACTTTGGCTATGGGAGGATGATACTCTTGGCCGTGAAAATCTCAAATAGTAGCGGTTGGAAAATTGTTTCAAATCGAAGTGAAGTACTGATTTACTTTTCGAAAGTTATGCCGTGTTGCGCTACCTCCTTCTTTACCAACGCTTCGGACAGCATTACAGTATCCATCATCAAAGACGACGGGGCAAAGCTCAATAATCTTTGGTATGCGGTAATTGACGGCTGCACCAAAACTAAACGCAGACAACAATTTTAAGTTATACAGTAATGACATTTCTCAGAGGATTGCAGCTGGCAACACGGTAGTGCATCTACATAAGCACACACTTCACCACAAACTTCGATTACACATCTGCCCTAAAGAAGGAGGTCGCGCAACACGGCATAATATCCGAAAAAAATACTATAATATTTTTGGCCGTGAAAATCTCAAATCATATCTTAAAAGTTGTATTAAAAAATGTTCTCCAGACCGGATTTCAAGCCACAACTTTTAGGTCCACGCCGTATTCCATTTACATTTATTTCGCGCAATGAACTCGATCGCGAACAATATTATCTATCTAGGTTAGAACAAAGGTCGCCCCGGCAAAACTGGAACTATTATTATTATTGTCTTTCGATACGTAACACGTCGTCTACGTGTATAAAAAAAAAACTTTGCAAAATAGCAGCGACATGTCGCAACGTTATGTAAGCCGGGCTCGCTATTCGCCATAACAATGAATTATAAATTGCATAATCCCAAACGAGGTGCAGATAGACACTGTGTACGTTCACATCAATTTATAGAAACTGAGAAATACAGCATAGCCTCGCGATATGCGAACTAAACTGGTAAACGAATTTCCTGCGGGTTCCGAGAGAAAATTCCATGCATTGACGCGCGCTTGGATATGAAAGCATTATGGAAATAATACAAATATTAAAACGACGATTACGATTACGTGCAACTTTTTAATACTAAAGTAATTATTTAATAAATGTATTATAAAAAATAAGTATGTACACAGAGGACGAGTTGTTTCACAAAATTTGAACGATTCATCAAATTTCAAGGTTGATTTTCAAGTTCTCTTCTCCGTCTCTTTCCCCTCCCTACTACCTTCAGCCTCACAAGATACCCCAATCAGGGATGCTATAGTCTCACTGGCTCCAGACGGTTGGGAGCAGTTGGGACTCTTGCGGGGTTTCACATTAACCTTTTAAATGCCGGAAGGTATTTTGCTTGGATGTACCGACAGGCCGTGAATTTTTTACACCGATACCTTGAAGCTTCATTTAGATCACTCTAAAGTCGATATAATCTGTAACTGTTATATTATAATTATTTCTTCATCATCCCAATAGATGTCACCGTGGGTTCCATATTTTAGATTTTTCAAATTACTTGAGATTGACAAGCAAAATCGTCATATAGAACATTAACGCGCTCATTTTGTATGGCCGGCCTTGTGAGCACGGCTACCTAGAGCGCTTAAACGCGCTTAAGACAAACAACCGGTTAAAAAAATATATAAAAATAATATTTTATCAGGAAACCTGTCAATTTATCAGTAAAGCCAGCAATCGCGTTTTTAACTTTAATTATCAACAATTTGAATAGATTCTTAGTAAATTAGCAATGGTCATTTTTGTCCGTGTTGCCGTTTAGCCGGTGACTCGTCAACGGGAACCAGTTCACTTAGAATTAGAACACTGTCACTGAATTAGCGAAACGACAACAATACTGAGCTGCTTACATAAATTAACCCATGTAGAGTTGTAGAGTACAGAGGGCAGGTAAGACGGACTCTAGGACGTATTTACATGGACTAGCGTTAGTGCCTTCACTGATAATGATCCGAATTCGGCTGGCGCCAGAATGCAGAGCGGGGATAACGGTGCTATAAGTGGGTGAGTCGAGCGCTGTGGACCAATAACGTCAAATAAATCTCTTCTGTGCGACCGAATTAAAGCGTCACGGAGACTAAGACGCCATCTTTGGTACAATTTTTTAAAATTAATAGCAGTCAGTCAACCCGGCTTTGCCCGAGGCAGTAGCTAAGAAATGTGGAATTTGTTTTACATTTGACACTACCGTGGGAGTAATTTTAACATTAGGAAATGCTATTTTCACATTCTTATAATTAAGAAAAGCTCTCCTTAATAGAATTTCCAAAACACGTAGACCCAGGAATTAATTGCGGTATATAAATATCGTCAGTATCAGTCGAGGGTTTAATCTTCTGTTAGCTAAGTTCTCCATCATTGCACAAGCGATATTTGGTAATTATAGAAGTATACGGAGAGTGAAAATAAGTTTTGCTGATTTATTAAAAATCTCTTAATATTATACGTAATCCGGTTAAAAACGGGATTGCAGGCCGTTTTCTATTAGTACACGTGTTCATGCACCTGCACCATGCCTTGATAATATATAATGACGAAATGCGAACATATTATGATTGTTATGAACACGTGTTCCGACATCGCGATAATACATTCCTCTTATATAAACATTATATACATTATAAAAATAAACCCGTGTTTCCCTACCCGCCTAATTTTCTTCACAATCAGCCACTGCCACCCACTGGTGGGTAAGGTGGTAGACCGACCTTGGTGTCACATCGAAAGTAAGAGTTTGGTGAGGATGGCTGAGCGTGAGTGGGTGACAAAAATATTCTTTGTTATGGGAAGGCCGCGAATGCTTTAGATTATTTCAGAATGGGCCCGCCGACTGTTTCGGTGAGTCGGAAGGTTCCAGAAAGTTCACGAAGGTTCTCGAATGCTCTAGAAGGTTCCGGAAGGGAAGAAGAAATTTCAAGAAGATTCTATAAGGTTCCAAGCTGAGTGGCAAAATGTGTCGGTCTAGAAGTCTAGAAGGTTCCGGAAAGTTCGAGAATGCTCTTGAAAGTTCTGGAACGAGCCGCAGCAACGCGTGGCGGGGTACAGCTAGTTCTTTAGATTTTTTCGTGTACATTGTAACCTGATAATGTTTGCATCTATTTTAAAAAGTAGGTACATTATTGTAATTTGTATATAATTAGCAGATCTGCGAATTGTTAACCAGACCTTGCTTAATATTGATTATTCCGATTTGACAGCTCGTAACGCTCGTGAAACTCTGGCGCAGATCCAGCACGGATACCATCTTGACAGGATAGACCGGACACATAACACACAAACTAATTTACATACAGACGAAATGCAAAGCGCCCGATTTAAAACAGGAATTTGCTAAGCTCAGTTATATGTACCATCCAAATTAAATGATATTATTAGTATTTTATAGATATGTTAAAACAAGTTATGTTAATTATAGAAACGACGTTATGTTGTACGAGAAATTACAGAGTGCAAATTACATAGCGCCAGAACTCACCGTTAAGCAATGCGATATTATTTTATATCCATGTTTGTGGTACATTTGTGCAAACAGACATTTTAATTAATTGAAATATTTTTTTTTTTGTCTTCATGCTGCTAATTTAAAATTTTCGTTGTATGGAAATGATATCAACGGGAATGCAAGAAAGAAACCCGCACAGAAGAAAGCACACAAATAAATTATTCTGAAAATAATACATAATTAATTATTATTTATACAATGGGTCGCTTGCAACATAATATGTTCATACAATCATATAGGGTCGACAGCAGTGCTGGACGGTGAACTCAGATTTGAGGCCAAAATACCCAACCAAACTGAATAATATATTATTTATGCGTAAAATAATTAGTTCCCAATGGCCAAGTGGCGTTTCGGTAAGACAGAGATCCAGGGTTCAATTCCAAGTTGAGACCGTTACCTATTTATTTTTCTGTCTTGTGTCTTATTCTCTTTAGATTTGTAAGTAGTATCTTCTTCTTCAAAGATATATTTTTTAATTAAAAGGTACCTAAAGCAAATAGTAGATTTTTTAAAAATAATTACCATAAAAAAACGTTTTCAAAACTACTTCCAAATTCAAGAAAAATCAATTTCTTTAATGGCCTATATTTTGTAATTTAAAACAAAAATAAGTACTAGGCTAGCGCAGGCTTGTAATACTGAAAATCAGGTGATAGTCTGAATTCTCGACAAATCAGTTCCAATTTTGAAAATGGTAATTAATATAATTTTCTGTTAAAACTGTTATATTATAGGTAGCCATGTTATCGTTTGTCTGAATTTTTCAAACAAACACAGTTCAATTTTTTTAAATGACACATAAATGCAAAGCATATCCGAGTTCAAGAGTTCATCAAGCACAAGTTAACCACAGTCACGTAGGACAGATACACAACTGGAATTTGTATTTTTGATGAAATTCGCTATAAATTTTTAATCATTTAGTTTGGTTGGGTATTTTAGCCTCAAATCCAAAATTAAGTTTTGTATGAAAAAGGCAGCCACAGCCGTTCGTCTTAATCGTTTATTTCCAACGGTTAGTTATTTTTTTAAATACTAATTAATATGTACGTGAGGCAACACTCGTACCGTTAAAATGAAATAACCTCTACGGGAGACAATGAGACGGCCAGCGGGTGGTTGTGGGAGGCGGTAAGGGAAGGGGGAAGCAGGGGCAGGTGTGGGGAAGAGAGGGAGGAATGCTCCCGAAGCGGCGAGACTAAACATGGAAAGGTTCCCAGGCGCACGAGAAGCGAAGCCTGGTCCGAAGGATGAAACGAAATATGAAAAATACGAATACTGCACGCTGCTGAACTCGAATGCAAAGTAAGAAACTGCATGTTTTCAATAACACAAAATGCATTCTCAGGTAATTTATGCTTCCATTGCATCAGAAAACGCGACGTTCTTTACAATCTACGTGTTCACAGGTGGCGTTAGTTTAATTATGTTATTAAAATACGCTTTTTGCAAGATATGCTTTACAATATTACGAAAAATTATTTGTTTGCGCCCGTACATACGTAATTTGAATATAAATTAATAGTTATGTCCGTATAAAAATTCAATTACTTCAAGAAAGGCATACAAATAGAATATTGTACCTGAAACAAAAATTTAAAAAGATACAGTGATCAGATAGGTTAATCGAGAGACAAACAAAGGTTAAAGAATAGGTTTTTAATATGATCAGTTGAGACCGTTACCTTTTTTATTTTTCTGTGTTTTGTTATTATTATTACGAGATTTCTGCACAGTGGTCGGCAGAGAATAAAAGGTATTAAGCGCACACTTCTGGCAACATCCACATTCATGGCTCTCTTATATAATATTTGGACATATACAAAATGATACCGGTTTGATTTAAACTAGAACTATTAAAATCATGTATCATTATAGTGTGGTGCTTAGATTAAATTATTATTATTGAATATATTAAGATATAGGATGTTTAGCGTTCACCCAACCGATGCATAATCATGACAGTTTAGCAGTCGAACCGAAATCGAAAGCAACAATTACCGCGATTCTAATCCCGTCAGCCTTCGATTCATAAACAGCATTTAAAATTCACGAGGAAAAAAATCATAACAAGTGATATCACAATGTATGTTTAACAGTCTCCAGTCTAAACACAGTGTAAGAGGTTTGCATTATCGGAACCGCATAATCGGCAGTCTGTTACGCCAGCAGTCTGCAGTTTGTGTTTGGTCTGTCGCTATGCGGGAAACACTGGTGTTGTTCGCCCACAAGCAGTACTATTTGTGTGCTTTATCTCTGATTGCCAGTAACTAATCGACCCACCCTACAAAAAACATTTTTTACAAGTCTTAACTGCTCAAAACCATCTGGAGCCAGTGAGACTACAATTGAGGTGTGATGTAAGTCTGAAAGTATAGGGGAAGGTGGGGAAGTACCTGGATATTTAGATGTGGTCTCCAAACACGGCTAAAGACATTTCAAGCAACGTTTCATTTCTGAATGGTTGTCTTTACCAGGGCGATATTGTAAGTATGGTATCTACCACTCTGGAACGTGCCGCAAATGTTATTAGTTTAAATGAATCAATTGTAAAATAACACAAAATTATTAAATATGTTCTTTTACAGTGGAATAAATTAATGATTTACCTCAAATTGTAATATTTAATAATTGAAGACAACATTAACGGCTCTCAAACGAAAGAAGTGAAACAGAAAATATAGAAAAAGATTCAGTCGCATCCAGGAATTGAACCCAGGAGCTCTTCCTTCCTGGGGAAGTTCTCCGGCAAGGAAGAGGAGACAGTATTGTCGTGTCAATGATTAAATAAAATTTACTTCCGCACGCCGGAATTTTAACACGGGACCTGCGGATACGTAGCCAAGAACGTACAAGTGGTAAGAATTTTTAGATTCAATCGAGGATCTAGGCAGTAAATCGCAAATGAAAACAATTCTGCTAATATAAAAAATACGTCATGTGTACTTAACTTAAAAAATTATCCAAATTATAAATTGTATCGGAAACTAATTTAAAGCACGAACATTTATGGAATAACGTTATTCACGTTATTCGTATTAAGGTAGGAGTGCTGCATTCTCGATTTCTTTGCGAATGGCAAATCTTCGATTGAATCTCGTCATATTTTATAAGAATTTGTGGAGGGCCGCTAATAGCAGATATAAAATTAGCTACACAAAGGGGTGACAATTTATTATAACATATACTGTTTTCCAGCTTTTTTTCTGGATCTTATCAATGTGTCTGTGCCTTTGCAACATCAACAATAAATAAAAGTTATTTTGTCTGATGATTTTATGGAGTTAGAACTTACTATTAATTGCTAATTGCAGATATATTTACATATGAAATTATTTAACTACTTTCCAGATAATACTTTCATTAGTGCTCTCATAAGCTGCCTGTAAATAATACCTACAACATGTCTCATTCGTTATATATATATATATATAAACCTTCCTGATTAAATTGTCTAAATTATAGTGAAACCTTATCAAAATCCATTGCGTAGTTTAGCACAGACAGTTTTAGACAGACGCGGATAGCGACTTTGTTTTATACTATTTTGAGAATACATAAAAAAATCGTAAATGAATATTCTATTTCCTACGTACTAAACATTATACTTCACAACATTGAGACATAACCCACGAAAAACTGCTTGACTTTACTTCATTAATTTAAAGGAGTTCATTGACAATTAAAGGAGTTCATTGAAAATTAAAGGAGTTCATTGAACTTTTAAAACCTTTATAATAAATATTGTTTTGTGTTGCCGATAAATTGGACTTAAAAAGCCTAAAATAGTTACAGCTTCTAGTAGGATAGCCATGAACTGTTGATACTAACACCTTTTAACACATAATCTGGTAACATTTTATATTTTAAATTAAAGATAAATACTAGGGTTATTGTAGACTAAACGTTGCCACACACTTGGAATATTGAGTTGACGCTGCAATTTTTTTTTATTTTTTTTTATCTTAGAATATCTTCTACAGCACAATATAGACCTCAAGCCACTGTTCTTAATTATTTCTATTCCTATAACTTGTGTTTTATTGCAGTAGTTCGAATGAAATGCTACAGTGATTTTGTAGACCAATTTCCATGTTTTAAGGCTTATTTATCTCACTATCCCACTTAGGAAGTTAAACTTTTTTGCAAGTATTCTTTAGGGAAGTATGATTATAAAAAAAGATCATTACTAAAATGATCCTAGCATCATAATTATTTTTTGTACCATTTGAAGCTCGGTAAGTAAATTATTTTAATTTATAACGTTCACATAAGGTGCCAAACACTTTGAAGGAGATTAATTATGCATAAAAGTCCGAGTGCTGGCTGATGCTGATGTGGGAACGTAATGCCAAACTGGAAGTATTTATGCGTTCAGTGTTCACCAGAAGTGAGTCAGCCATGATTGACAATATTTGAATATTAATCGGTTAGTTTGCAATTCGCACGATCGGCACTGAACGCAGCGGCCAAGTAAGCACATTCGGCGAGCCAACAAACTATCATTACTATAGCTAATTATTATACTAGTGCACAGCACTTGTATGTGGGCACGCTGATAAAATAATAGACATTAACACATTTCTGCAGCAATAAATTATTATTGTCAGTTTGGAAAATTGAGTCATTCGGAAATATCAGCTTTCTGCAGAAACCGATAATATGATGGACGAGGGTAATCTTCATTTTGAACGTGGATATCACGATTCCGCGCGTGATAATAATCGTCGTGGACACCGCTGTTTTAGTATGTGCGGCATGTGAAAGATGTAAAGGTGACAGGAAGTAAAGAGATCATTAACATTTATGAAACGAAATGATAAATACACGTAGTTCGTATATCGGCATGCTAATGGTCTCCGGGAGTTCTTGAATCATCGAGAGTACGCCTGGCCATACTAAATAGAAGTAGAGGATTTAGAGAGGATACTTACGGAAGGGCGGTAAGCTTGACGTAGGCGTCTGCGAGGGATGCACAAGGCGCGCAAGGGTCGGAGGCGGTGGATGCGGTGGATGCCCCGGAGAGACGTCGCGCCCAGGCGCTGCGCTGCTTCTTCAGCCGCTTGTCGGACTTGAGCGCAAGCAGGTGCCGTTTAACCAGGCTGTGCCACTTGGAGCGAGCCGTGGGCGTGTCGCTGGCAGAGTCCTCCTTGCAGCACGACAGCCCGTCGCTGTGTCTTCGGGACGCGTCAGCCTCCAGGAACTTCTCGTTGGCCTTCAGCGGCAGGCTCTTCCTCCGCAGTTCGGGCAAGATATCTTCGTCTAGGTTGGAATGGTCCGTGATCCACTTGGACACGAAGTCAGCTTTGTCTCCGCAAGAGCCCAGTCTCTCCGTGTTCACATACTTGGGATTGTATTCAATTCGTTCCAGACTCAACCATTGACTAGATTTTGGTTTTGACTTAAATATCACATCGTTCTCCGGGTCATCGTTCTCGAAGGATCCTATGGAGCAGACCGACCTCTTCTTTCTCGGCATGTAGGGCCTCCGCAGGCCGCTGGTCGGAGGGCAAGGATCCGGCGGGGGCGACTCGGGGGCGTCTTCTTCGGCGAACTTCTCCTCTTCCACTCTATACTCTAATGTTTGTATCATATTCTCTATATTTGCGTACGTACTATCGGAGGACGCGGAATCCATGCTCAGTCGAGGCGGTGACAGAGCGAACGTACTCATTTTCCTAATTCTAATATCACTTTTACGCGGTTCCTCCGAGTTGTCCTCAATCGTCAGAGGAATATCGGAGGAGTCCATATCTTTCAGTTCTGTGGCGGCTTCGCTCACAATGAGATCCTTTTGGTTGGCATTGTCGTTGAGGAAGACGCAGGGCACCTCGAGCTGGTGGGATAGTTTGCGCGCGGGCTCGGGCTGACCCGGCGAGCAGGGCGGGGGCGGCAGCACAAGGCGGCGCGTGGCCACCATGCGCAGGAAGTCAGTCACGGCGGCCAGGTGAGCGCCTGTCACGGCTCCCTGCAGCCGCACGGCGGACACCTGGTGAGGCACGAGCTGGTTGTCGCGCATGCACCACACCACGGGCAGCGCGCTCTTGGTTCCCTCGGAAACCATCGCGGCTTCTATAGATTCCACAAGACGCGAGAGAGCCTTTCAAATAAATAAAACGGTTAAAAAATCGATCTAATTGTCACATGGGTCCTACTTCATGGGACCGTTCGTTTGCAGTTTAAATTGTAAATAATCTCGACCATACGGATGTAGCGACTGCGACACATCGCTCGGAGCCAAGGGGCATCGCCGACTAACAGAGTTTGTTCGCGTATTTCCAAGTAACAGGCACGAGTTAGGGCAGACGGTACAGGCCAGAGTGCAGACAAAGGGATCCAATAACTGTCGCGGGATCCGGAGAGCTGGCTACGAGAGCCAGTACAGTTTCAGGGAGTCGGTTGGTAGGATGGATAAGATCTTAGTTCGGTGTCGTGAGTGAGCGGTTGACTCGACGGCGGCGATCGATAGACTGTCAATGGTGCAGGCGGAAGGCGGCGCGACTGGCCGGGCTTGGGGCGGGGAGGTAGCGGGCGGGGGGTCGGGGGGAGGGGGTAGGGAGAGACGATAATGAACTTTGCGTGGTCCAGCGCATCCGCTGCATCTCCGTGCAGGTGAAAAATAGGCGTCCTACTGAAAGCTCCCATTTGATTGATATCTGCGGTCACGTGCGACCCGACAAACATTACACCTATTGCGATAAGTCTTCACCGTGGAAACTGTAAATACATTTGTTTATTCAATGTACTTCATATTTTACAATTTACATACAGTACGCAATCATCAGATACGAGTCAATATATCCTATGAAGCCCAGATACAAAATAAAATACAAATAGATTTATTTCTTTGTAAATTACAGCTTTTAGTTATTTTTTAAATATTTATATTTTATTTTCATCGAATAATGGAAAAAATTGACAAGACATATTTTATACAGACTTGAATTTAACTTTTTCGGGAATGAATTTTGAAAGCGGAAATTAGCGCACTTCCCTTCATCCGTTCGGGCTGGACGGCAGACGGCACTCGTTGTCGATGAGAAAACATTATATTTACACACACGCGGACATATAAGCATATCTCTGAAATCGGTTGACATTACAGCAGTTAATATACGAAATCAATGTCGGTCCCACGCATTTGACGACATTGATGTCGCGGTTGACTCCAGTCGCTGGGAAGCAAGGCACAATCCTCAGTCAAATCAAAATTGTTTTAAGATTTAAAAGACATTTTAAAATGGATGTATTATAGAAAAATTATTAACTGGTCGATTTTTTTCAGTGGAATGGGCCTTTCAAATCTTCGTGTCTCATGATGAAAATAGTTGAAACGGTCGAGAAATTCAAATAAAAATAATAGAATTTCATTGCAAATAACTAATTTCATAAAAGATGTAAATATTTTTTATAAGCTTTTTAAGTCCTAAAGAGTCCTAAATTCTCCAGTATTTTAAAAGAAATGTCAAATTTACTTTTGCACTAATCTACTAATAAATGTAATATCAATAGTAATGGGGGGTGAAATAGGAAATTTGAAATCAATGTCCATTGGTAAAATAGCAAATGTAAAATCAATGTCGATTGGTAAAATAGCAAATGTAAAATCAATGTCCATTGGTAAAAAAGCAAATGTAAAATCAATGCCCATTGGTAAAATAGCAAATGTAAAATCAATGTCATTGGTAAAATAGCAAATGTAAAATCAATGTCGATTGGTAAAATAGCAAATGTAAAATCATGTCCATTGGTAAAATAGCAAATGTAAAATCAATGTCATTAGTAAAATAGCAAATGTAAAATCAATGTCATTGGTAAAATAGAAAATGTAAAATCAATGTCCAGTGTTTTTGTATAGTGTCCTCTGCGTGAAAAGTCGTAAACTTTTAAATAAAAGTGTGTTTATCTGAAGTGACCAAGTGACCAGGTAAGTATGTTTTTCTGTATCTGTTTGAGAATAATAAGTATAATTTTCTGAATCTGTTTGTAAATTGTAATAAAATTAGATAGACTCCAATTTCGTAATAAATTTTACAGAGCCCTTGAAATAATTTCTCACAAAAACGGCGCTAACCAAGTTATCCAATTATTATTATTATTTTAGTATGCCAGTAGGCGAATTAATACTGGATATATTATACAGGTCTGCTGGTTGCGAGTTATTTATTTAAGCCAACATGTATATAAGTAAGGCTGTATGTGGCCCAGCGTGCGAGCAAGTTTGGTACATCCCAAATTAATAAATGAAGTGTGAACAGAAAAAAGAAATCGCCCATAAAGCCGAAAGCAGGTTTTACGATGACGAGTTGATCGTCACAATATCCACGTGAACCAGGGCGATCCGAAATGTAAAATTATTAATAATGCCCTTTCCAATTTAACTGTAATTAAAATAACGTAATAAATCGAAGCTTTATTACGCTTGTAGAAATAACTGTGTAGACGGACAAAAATGACTATTGCTAATTTAATAAGAATCTCTTCAAATTATTGGTAGTCCGATTAAAAACGGGATTGCAGTTCGTTTCCTGATAAACTTTTAGAAAATTCGTAATATATCGAAACACGTGTTCGTGCAGAGTCGAAGATACTCTCAGTACCTGCATTTACCTTGATAATATATAATGACGAAATGCGAAAATGTTAGGATTTTTATGAACACGTGTTCCGACATCGCGATAATATATTCGTATTTTACTAAAATTTTATCAGGAAACCTATCAATTCATTTATTGTTATTAAGTTTAATTTGTAGAACTCCATTTTAATTTTTATTTTTTATATATTCAATAATATTGTTTTTGGGTTTATAAATACAAGTTCTGCTGTGTAAACAAAAAAAAATGCATGCCATTCATGCCACTTCACAATTTATTAATTTAAAATAATATACAGTGCTATCGCAGATCCGTGAAAAATCACGGGATATTATGAGTCCAATTTTGAAAAACAAATTAAAATGATTGAAATTAAGGTAGGTACCTACTTTAGCACTTGTCTGAATACTTCACACATTTGAGTTTAATGAATTAGAGTCACCGACAAACACACAACCGAAATTAGCACGTTTGATATTTGCGGCACGTGCCAGAGTGGTACATACTCTCAGAATCGAAACGACACTTTACATGTATTAAACCGTGTTTTTTTACCAGATCTGAATAACCAGGCACTTCCCATCCTTCCTGTTCCCCGTGTCCTACCCCTCCCCACTACTTTCAACCACATAACATTGCTTCCATTGGGGATGGGAAGTAACTCTTGTGCGGTACCTACTCACATTAAAAATAACCAGGCACTTCCCATCCTTCCTGTTCCCCGTGTCCTACCCCTCCCCACTACTTTCAACCACACAACATTGCTCCAATTGGGGATGCGGGAGTAACTCTTGTGCGGTACCTACTCTCAGAAGCACTAGATATATATAATTCTTCTTTAAATAGCCTAAAGTTTTTTTTGTAAAATAATTATCTTCATAGGTGTTAAGATTGTCAAATTGAGAATTGTACAGTAATTGGATAATCTATCTGTTGTGCAATAAAAAAAAAAAAAAAATAAAAAAAAAAATAATAAAATAAAAAAATAAAAAATAACCAGGCACTTCCCATCCTTCCTGTTCCCCGTGTCCTACCCCTCCCCACTACTTTCAACCACACAACATTGCTCCAATTGGGGATGCGGGAGTAACTCTTGTGGGGTACCTACTCACATTAAAAATCGACATACGCACATACATTTATAAGAATTTGGTCGCTAGTGTCAAGAAACACAATATGTTCATTGTAACGTTTTGCGCAATTACCAAGATGACAATAACTATAATAACCCGAGAGACTACTGCATAACGGAAACCCATAGTAATTCATCTTCAATATCCAGGTCGTCTCGAGGCATTCGGAACGGCAAACAGAAGTATCCCATAGACCAAGAGTGTAGATTATTTGAAGAGGAATCTTCGAGGCCATCGTACGGGCCCCATCATAACAATCCGCAGCATCGTGACAGTTGACAGAGTCACCGGCTGTCAGGAGACAAGTTATCGGTCAACAGTCAACTGTCGACGGAGAATATTCAATGTGTTACCGCACAATGCACCATACGTCTTGTCGAGGATCGCACAACACGGAACTGGGAACTGGTAACTGGTAACCGGTAACCGGTAACCGGTAGCTTCCCTCCCGGTAAATGTGAATGTCTCCCAGTGAATGGTGGTGTCGGGCGTTGTCTGTATTGAGTATTGACATTCTGCTGTGTGTTGTCTATCCGTGGGAAATTTCCTATATTCACAAAACAATATCGACAAAGCGTTTCCATTACAGATTATTACCGATATTTAATGCGATTTTTTATTTTTTAATTGGGCGGCGGGCGTGGGTACCGCCGCCCGGGAGCCATTTATTGGATAACTAACACCTTTGTCAAAGGTCACCCCGAGAGGTTCGCTACGTTTGATGACTTGCCACGTATGCCCAGGTTCATTGGGTGAGGTTAGTCTAGGGCTTGGCGGCGGATTTTCCTGCCGGATCGAGAGAGATCTTTTGACCTCTTCAGCGGGACTCTCTCGACCCCATCGCCTTGCATTGCAGAGATGGATCCATAAGTACGTCACTTCTGGACACACTGACTCCCAGATACACACACACCCCTCATACCATTTTCCTTCCCAGAACTTCATCTCCATCCAAGACTTGCCACATACCATCCCCAAAGATGACGTAATCCCTGAGGAAAATTATTTCTCTCACAGCCTCGTGGATCTAATGTAAAAACAATTAATCTTCCAATATTAAGGATTAGGATGGCGAAATAAAACAACTAAGTAACGGTGATAAAGAAGAGATACAGGACAAAGGTTCACACTTTTTTATAGTCCCTCTCATGTTGTTTCTTTCATGATAGACGTCAGTCACAAGGCCATTAGTCATTGGTCAGTAAATTAGGTTTATTTATGTATTAACTACACACAGGAGATTTCAATCAGAGCCTTTATCAACTTTGGAAATGCTATATTGTTTTTTTTGGAAACTAAAGGAATTTACCCGGTATTTAAGAGACCCCTTTTTTAGACAGACGCTTGGCGTACTAGCATTTATTAATTTAGCTGCCTAGATAGAGCGAAGCCTAATTCTCAATGTCATTTTTTTTTGTGAAAACATTGCATATTTCAGACAGATTTTTTAGCAAAACCAAGGCTGTGCTTTCGATAAAGCTTGGCAAAAAGTCAAACAAAGCAATACAAATCACGTGAATTTTTGGTTTTAAAATTCAACCAAAATAAATACGGATATCCCAAAAAAAAGTATAAAGTGTAAAATAAATACATACCACATTCATTCCAATTATTTTTGTTCCTAGAACAACCCTATTATTTTCAGCGAGACGGTGCACCTCCCCACTATCATCGTGATGTGAGAGCGTATCTCCATGAAAATCTGCCGAACAAATGGATTGGACGAAGGGGTGCCATCGAATGCCCCCCGCACTCTGCAGACCTCAAGCCACGGGTGTTTTTGTGGGGACCTATCAAAGATAAGGTTTATCTGTCAAAACCGATAACGGTCAATCAATTGAACGCGGAAATTAATATAACGAAATTCCCAATGAAATGATTCGCCACGTTTGCGATTCCATTGCTTAGCGTTAGCAGCAATGTTTGGATAAAAATGGGCATCAATTTGAACATTTACGCTGACTAAAAAAAATTAAATTTGTCTTCTTTGCTTTATACTTTTAATCTGTAATCTTCTAATATTTACTGTTTTTATAATCACACAAAGACATTTTTTTGATACATCCTTTATCTTAATATGCAAAGGGTTTTAACAAACCATCCTCTTCCCACCTTTGAGGAGATTTCTTTTTCACATTAACCCCACACAGGAGAAAATACACAGAATAAAATAATTTCCCTCAGGGCCTATGTCATTTTTGGGGAATCTGAGTAGAGGGTCTTTTTTAAGGAAAGGAAGGAGAGGAAGTTCTGGAAAGGAAAAGAGTATGAGGGGTGGGTAGGAATCTAGGGATCAGTGTGTCCAGGAGTGACGGTCGTATGAATATATCCCTTCCGCTGCGGTGCAAGGCGATAGATAGAGAGACCAGTTGGAGAGGTAAAAGGGTCTCCCCAAACAAGCCTCTCCCGATCTGGCAACCCTGCTAAATCACCAAAAGTAGCGAACCACTCGGGGTGACTTATGGCAGAGATATTGTAACCAATTAATGGTTCCCGGGGCGGTGGTTTCTAGATGTTTCTAGACTAAACCAGGATAGGAGTACCCTTATTTCGTCATGTGTTTTCCGGTGTTTGGGAATTCGATATCCAAAATTTGCGTTAGGTAGCTGTCACAAATTAATACCGATTTTTTACATTACGAAAGTATTTTAGCGCCTGGTGATTGCTAAACGCTTTCGGCGAACTATCGAGTTAAAATTTGACCTTCGCAAACAATTCTTTGTAATTTTAAGGTTGACGATAAAAAACACAATGCGTTGGAAAACCCCAACGGCGACATCTAGATCGTTAAATATGCAACCTCTAGAGATGAAGGATAAATCTGACATAAACATCACTTTACAATCTTTAACACAACAGTAAAATATATTTATAAGGATTTTATCAAAATACCGAAGAAATTTTATTTTATTGTATAAATCTAAAATTTACATATAAGAGTTAAGTATGAATAAATGCTTTGAATTTAAATATCTACCAGTTCCAAAATGTAAAAAGAATTATATTGGTTATCATTATATAGAACTATTACTAGCGCAGACCCGTGAAAAACCACGGGATACTGTAATTTCAATTTTGAAAATGAATTAAAATAATTTTCTGTTCAAATATTATATTATAGGTAGGCACCTACTACATACCATAATAACACAATACGAACTATAAACAGAAGAAATTGGTAGGAATTGAATCTGAATAAAGGAAGTAATGACAAATTGCACAACAATTAAACCAGTAATTTTATGATTTCTGAACATTGTTTTGATGAAATACAAGATTCATGCAATATTATATGTTTATACGTTTTTAAAATATTAGTTAAAAAATTATACTAAATACTTACCAGATCCATACTAAAACAATTCTTATTCACCGCCATTCCCTAAATCAGGTATATCTCTTTAATTTTAGAACCAAACTGAACATCTACGAAAATCGTGTGAAAACTCATTAATATTTTTAAAAAAAATCTTTTTTTATAATACATATTTTTTTAAATTTCATTTAAAATCTACAAAAAATATATATATATGGTCGAAGTGATTAAACCTACTAGAAATCTTGTTTCGTAATTATCTCAAAACTATGTTTTTTGAGTTGTCACACTTTGAAACTGAGGCATCTTGTTATAATGATTAGATGTTACCAAAAGGCTACGCAGGTTTTCTGCTAGGCTTTACAGTCGGCTATCGGTAGAACTTTGTCACAAAGAAAAACCCTGTCAGTATTCACTACGCTCTAGACATGGGCAGATTCATTCACAAAAATGAATCAATTCAGTCTTATTCACCTGGTAAAGTGAACTAATTCATTTAATTCATTCATTTGATTCCTTGATTCGATACTTCATTTTGGTTTTGTATCTAGAATGGATTTAGGAATTTAGGAACCTCAAAGAAAGCAATAATGAAGGATTTTTTCGCAATCAAAGAAATGTGTTCGTTTTGAAAAAAAACATTTTAAATACACACACAAAAATATCAAATATAGGGATTTATTTTGTTCATTGCAGAAGTACATTTATAACTTTACTTAGAAAACCTGTATTTGTAAGCTTTACACTTTATAGCACAGAGTTCATAAGGCGAGGAGAGCTTTGGAGTTACTTTAGTAAAAAAAATGTAGTACGACAAAATAAACATGTTACAAACTTTTTAATCAATATGTTATTTTACGAACAAAATAAAAAAATAATTTTACAAGTCACTAATAAAATCGTGATGTGTGTATACGTAAACAATAACCACCAACAAATATTACTAATACTGAAAATAAAAATACTTAAACCATTTTTAAATAGAAAAAACATTAAACAAAAATAATATACCAAAAAGGCAAGTGTCTATTCTAAATAATATCAATACAACAAAGGATGAAGCCATCGGATTTTAAAATGTTTATAAAATCTTGCTGCCTTTATATTACAGACAGAGGACAAGAGTAAAAAAGCATTATACTAACGCTATCACGTGTATAAAATAAAAGGAAATTTCACGTAGATAATAGAATACTCAATAACAGATCAAAATTTAAAATTAAAAAATAACATACAGACACTCTAATTGTCATAACATAACATTACGATTACACACACAAAGAGCATAGAAAAGCCACACAATTTACGCATATCATTATTAGTATTATTACTGATTGCTGTTGTAAAATATAGTACTGAAATTAAAATTGTATCCATGAGTTTAAAAGTTGAAGAAAAAAGGTTATTCCAAATTACAATTTAAAAATAATATTTCGGCTAGTTTTGAAGATGTTAAACGTGATCTTCTCTCAGTGAGAGTAAGTCCTGCTTTTGAGAATATTCTCTCGCATGGTACTGAGGTGGCCATTAGGCAAATAACCTTTTTTGATAAAATATACAGATTTGGGAACTTGTATTTCTTTTCATTCCACCATTCAAGCGGATCGCAATTTCTGTGTAGAAGCTCTTCCTGTAAATATTGGTCAAATTCAATAGTTGCAGCAGCTGCGGGGTTAAACATAGTTTCGGTTTGGTAGCTTGTAAATTTCTCGTCGTGCTTTGCCCATAAAAAAATTGACTGACACTCTGACGTGGTGTTGGAAGTAGACGGTTCTGGACGTTCAGGTTCAATAAGTATCGGACGAACTTGTTCGGAATTGAATATTAAATCGGAGAGTTTTGATTTAATACTACTGACGACCCTTTCTAATTTTGTGGTATCATTAAATGGGATCTTTTTGAATCTTGGATCCAAAATGGTAGCCTCAGCTATTAAGCCTGGACCAGCAACATCACAAAAACGTTTTTTAATTTGACTTTTCAAAACTTCAACTAAATTGAAAAGCTCTGGATACAAATCGGCGTCCACAACCTGGCTATTGGCATGTCGTTCCATCGCCTCACAATAAGTTATTATTTTGGATGATGTGACTTTAGTGTCTGCGGACATATCGCGGGTTATTTCTTCATATACTCCTAAAATAGGCACGGTTTTTATAATCATGTCCCATTCTCGTGGACTAATTATGATTCGACTCTGATTTAAAGCCAATGTTGAAATAATAGCGTCTTTAACTCTCACTACCCTTAACAACATATCATAAGTAGAATTCCAGCGTGTCGGGACATCCTGCTTTAACTTTAATAGAGGAAGTCCCATTTGACGTTGTACTTCTTGAAGTTTGGAAAGGGCGTGAGAGCTCCGTTTAAAATACTCTACCACTGATTTAATTTTACTTAAAGTAGGCTGTATTTCTTTAATGGATGTCTGCACAACCAAATTAATCGAATGGGCAAAACAACCAACGTGCCGCCAACCACCCAAACGAACAGCCGCAATCATGTTTGCGGCATTATCTGTTACAATTGCTGTTATTCGGGAACCTAAATTAAACTCATTCACTTTACTTTTCAGCAGGGAGCTTAAATTTTCAGCGGTATGCCTTTCATTGAAATCTACTATGCCCAAAAGATTTGATGCTAACTTGGCATTTTCATCAACGTAGTGAGCAGTTAAAGCTAGAAAGCCTTGATTATTTATAGAGGTCCACGCATCGGTGGTAAGACAAACACCTGAAGCTTTCGCTATTTTTGCTTGAACAGTTGCGTATATTTCATTGTACATCTTTGGTATAAGAGTACAAGTTAGTGTTTTCCTGCTCGGTAAATGATATTCCGGGCATAAAGTATTAACAAATTCTATAAATTTGGTCTCTTCTACAAGGTGTAATGGATGATATTCGGTAACAATCATTTTTACTAACGCAAAATCTATTTGAATACGCTTGTTTATTGGAATTTTCTTGGTAACCAAAAAGCCACTTATTCCTGGTTGCTGTCTCAACTGTCTTGGAACAGAAGTCGTAGAAGATTCGGCGGCAATGTTATTTTCGTCCAGGAGATTTCTTGAACCTATTGGTGAGCGCTCACGTTCCGTTGAAATGGGTGCCGCAAAGGACATGGAAGGCGCAGGGCGCTGGACCTGGACAGGAATAGTCGGGTGTTTATTTTTTAAGTGCCTATTAAGATTTCCCATGCAGCCTGTTCCAGCGCTCAAAATTGTGGAGCAATGCGCGCATTTCGCTTTTTTCCCTCCATCTACTTCAGAAAAGTGACACCAAAGTTCGCTCCTTTTTCTTGAAGACATCTTGGCTATTCAATATGTTGCTTTTTCCTTTAAAAAACGAAGGTAAAACATCATTAGACGATACCAAAAATAAAAAGTCCCACTCGATTTTTCTTTTTTTGTATAATAATGCTGGCAAACTGAATCCCAGAATAAAAATTATTATTATCTTTCTTCCTAAAACTATCTACACATTTACTACAAAAAGGAGGTACCTTAAGGTAACCTTTACATAAAAAAATATTATTTTAGTCATTTAGTGGCAATGAGATACGTTTTTAAAGCAATAATAAGAACTATATTATTATTATCCCACTTTTGTATATCGACCCGGTCACCTGGAATAAGCTTCAACCAAATATATATTACATTTATTTATTTTAATGTTTGTAGATACTTACCTCAATGGTAATGTTAAATCCATGCGCCAAATAAAAACTGATTGAAAGACTGAAATTGGGTGATATACAATTCAGTACAAAAATGCAGAAATCAAAACCAATTACTTGTGATTATCACACACAATTCGACAGCCAACTGATTTCATTTTACGTCTACAAGTAGGAAGGTACATTCAAAAACATACTTTGAAGAACAATAACGTAAACATCTTTTTGTTTCATAATTATTGCATAATTTTCGGATGTGGAAGGGAGAAAAATATAGGAGATACTTTCGCTTTTTTACAAGGATTCAGATTCCGAAGTAGAAAGTTTTCACCTGATTAGGTACTAAATCTAAGGTTTAGCCACGCGGGGACTAACGACGAACCGATTGACAGCTGGCATAGTGCAATGAATTGGGAACTTCTGCCTAGTAAGTGTTTTGTGTCTTGCTGTGACATTAATGACTTGCGTTCTGCAGACGGTGCGGACGGACCAGTAACTAAACTAGTAAGGAAAGAGAATTGGGAATTGGGAATTGCGAACTCTGTCTCAAATCTCTCTGTGTCACTGTCTCTGTTCGGTTTCACTTATTCCCTGAGACTGGGAATGAGCGCTTGTCCGGACAGACTCGGTACATGGGACATAGGATTTGGTCTACGACGCGTGACGTCACAACGGAATAAGAAATAAATTCATCAATTCCTTGACTGGGGACTCGATGACAAGAGTCTTTTGGATTACGGCGCGGGACGCGGGATATACTAGATACGTGATTTAGTGCGACAGGGCACAGTACAGTTTGGCGCGCCGCCACAGTAGGTACCGTAATAATATTTAATTAGATTTCTATGAAAAACTGTAATATTTAAATAATTTAAACTGCACAGTGCACATCATTATTAATTATTAGTATTAATACCTTATTATCATGAAATAATTTAACTTCAAAAAAATATATACAAAAAATGCTGACGATAAGGAATGAAGATTCAATTCTTTTTGAAAATGAGAATCAGATCGAGTGTGTTACAAGATTGAATTAATTCATTGAATTAATTCAATCAATTTTGCCCACCTCTACTACGCTCAAACGAAATATTGTAATTTTGTTTATTACTCTTTTATACAGCAATGGGGCTTTCACATTGGTACATGTTGTTAAAATTGTATTTATTACTCTTTTATACACCCATAGGACTTTTACATTGGGTACATGTTGACATTTTTTATTTATTACTCTTTTATACACCCATTGGGTATATGTGGTTACAATTTTTTACACAAGGTTAGTAGATTTTTTACAAAAAAAAAATATGTAGATAAGTCATCGGCATTGGAGTCGTAATAGGAATTGAAATCGGTATTAAAATCCAAAATAAAATCGGAGCTGGTAGTTTTTGCATCTTATGCGTCCCCAATTTCGTGGAGAAAAATGAGTATTGCTGATAATGATTTATTAAAATCCGATTAAAAATGGGATTGCAGGCCGTTTCCTATTAAGTAATAAATCGGAACATGTGTTCATGCACCTACGTTTTTCCTGTTTTTCCATTCAATGACGAAATGCGATAATTTTAGATTTTTTATGAACGTATTCCGACATCGCGATAATACATTCGTTTAAAGCTTGCAATCCCGTTTTTAACCTGATTACGAAAAATTTTAAGAGATTCTTAATAAATTGGCAAAATTTAATATCGGTAAGTTTTTCTGTATGAGGTATTTTTAAAGCTGAATGTAGTGGGGGAGAGGGGATAGCTAAAAGAGTAATGTTGCGATGCAACCCGGCTTCTCAGATGTGATCACTAAACATGGCTAAAGTCATGTGAAGCAACGTTTCTATTGTTCACTAGGGCAATACCGACACTATTCAGCACTTTGGAATTACCAATGTTTCTCCCATTTGTAAACGCAAAATATAACACATGATACATTTTTTGATGCGGGTTTTCCAAGCACCATAAATAGAGGCATGGTATCGGGTTATTGAGTATTAATAATATAGTTTAATTGGTATGAATAAACATCGAATGCAGTGGCGCCTGGCTTTTGGCGCTTGATGGTATCAAAATCAGAAATAACGCAATGATTGGTAATCATAAAATCTCGTTGGCAATAAATGAATGTCTCCTCAAAGCTGCCCCCTTTATTTATAATTTTCGACTTTCATATCGGTGCAAATGTCGCGGTGAAATCTCGGTCTAATTGGACGGACATTCCAGAAGACTGATTTCACCGGGGCATATCTTCGCATTATCGGGGGACAAGAATATATTATTTATTATCATCGGTTGAACCAAAACGTGACATGTCTGACCCCTGTCAATATACATTATTTTATTATGCGTGTCAAGGAGTCGTTTTATTTTCAAGTGCAGAGTGAACTCGAGATCCTTTATTTATTTATTTTTTCAATAGTTTTTAACATAAAAAACATAATCTGCACCTCTCACTAGGGCATTCCTGTGTGAGATGTGCATATTTAATATTCGTTGATAAGTTAAACTGACTGAAGAAAAAAACACACTCAAAGAATGTCTTTCTTAACCCGTTGTACGCGGACGTCACAGCAGTTGTGTTGTGAACGGCCGTGCCCTCTAGGCGGACGTCACAACAGTTGTCTTGTGAACGCGTACCAATAAAAAATTGTCGTGTTCAGGGACGCCTAGTATCGTAAAAAGTTGTGTTGTAATTTTTCTATGACTAACCAAACTATAGTTTGATTCGTTCTACATCACCATAATTTGCAGAAAACGTTTCTTCAGCAATTATAGAGAACTAGGTAAAAGATTGAACCCGCAAGGACGGGCTTAAGTGATATTGCACAACCCCACTGATACTATGGCACTGCCATAATGAGAATGTCGTGAGACCTAAAGGGAAGTGGTAGAGGAGAAGAATTATATTGATAAACACTTTTTTGTTGTTTGTTTTTGGGGTGTTATGCCGTGTTGCGCTAACTCCTTCTTTAGCCGACGTTTCGGACAGCGTTGCAGTGTCCATCATCAGGGCAGATCCGGTAGATCCGAAGATGTGTGAATTTTGGTTGTCGAGTTTGTGCTTATTTATTTGTGGCCTGGGCCCATCCAAGTGCGAAATGCCAACGGAAGTGGCCGTTGGCATTTCGCACTTGGATGGGCCCAGGCCACAAATAAATAAGCACAAACTCGACAACCAAAATTCACACATCTTCGGATCTACCGGATCTGCCCTGATGATGGACACTGCAACGCTGTCCGAAACGTCGGCTAAAGAAGGAGTTAGCGCAACACGGCATAACACCCCAAAAACAAACAACAAAAATGCTTTTGGCCGTGAGAATCTAAAAACTTACTTGATAAACACTTGTCTATTCTAATCTTATTTTGATTGGCGGTTTTTTTGTTCACTAAACTAAAAGATACTGATAGTATTTTCAATTCCGTACCTCGGCAAGTATTCTAATTTGCCTATCTTAGAGTTGAAATCAGTCAGTGACTGCGTTGCATTGCGTCTGGTTACCACCCAGGCGTGGTGAGTTCAATTACTCGGCTGGCATAGTTGTCCATCACGATTCAAGCAACATTTTCACTTTACTGTAGTAAGAGACTTTAAAATATTGTCAGGTTATTCTTTCTTTAAAATAAAAAAAAATATTATGTTAAATAAATTTAAAACATTTGTAGGTATGTACATTCAATCAGGTAAACATAAATCGACAAATCGTTACTAAGAAAACTAATGTAATACATGCCAATTTTCCAACATAGCGGTTTTTAGATTTAATAAAAAACAAAACAAATCAGTAGTGACTAACTAGTGGAGTGACAACATTGCAGAAGGATTTAATGAAGTGATATGCGCGATTAGTTAATTAGCCCTGGTGGCGCTATCTCCATTAGCGCGATGGAATAAGGTCCTAAATGGGTACTTTCCGAGACTGCGTACATTTCCATCCGATGTAACTATATAACCATGCGCTAGTCGCCAGCCGACCTGGCCGCTTCGGACTCGCCAATCACAATCATTAACATAATCCAAATTATTATTACGATTCGAGAATCACTTTCTATTTTCTATCTAATTATCGGTATGTCCCTTCAACGCGATAGTAATGTTTGTAGACGTATATAGGAATAAATAATAATAATGTTTGGATGATGTGTATACAGCGGCGTTCATGTGAAAAATAATCTCAGGGGCGCTGTACAAATATTTTTTCCCAATGCTCCTTATTAATAACTACTTTTTGATGTGAAATAAAAGGCGTGGCAAGGTCATTTTACGATTCATATGCCTGAGTTAATTTTTTTTTAAATAATTATTTCTAGTATTTGATAATGTTTGTATATTGTGACATGCAACTATTGTTTATGGTATATTTATACCTCGGATATTATATAAATTATGGGCATTTCTGAAAAGCTAAACTAGCTAAAATATAGAAAAGCTAAAGATATAGGCGAAACTGAGTGTATTTGGGCTGCTCAGCTGTGCAGAGAATACTTGCCAAACTAGGCCTAGAACCTTGTAAGTATTTTCTGGAAGAAATTTAAAGACTACATTCCTTCGACAACTTACGAGTAATATCGTAGCATAAAACATACACAAATGCAATGTGTACTGGTACTAAAGGTATCCAAAAGTCAACAATAGAATGCATTTAATTCTATCAAATAATTACTTCCAGTGACAAATAATTCCACACCGTAAATAAGCACATTAATACTGCCATTAGAATATACATACTGTAAGCACTGCATTCAGTTCGTAGAGAAACAATAAAAAATAATTGCATTTCCGCTCCAAGTTTG
Source organism: Hesperophylax magnus (assembly GCA_026573805.1). Lineage (NCBI taxonomy): Eukaryota > Metazoa > Arthropoda > Insecta > Trichoptera > Limnephilidae > Hesperophylax > Hesperophylax magnus. Next base: position 9,785,923 of record JAIUSX010000117.1, on the reverse strand, counting down.
GTGGTCAAAAGACAAACAATCTATTAATAAAAAAGTGTGATTGAGAGATGACGTCGCTGGAAAACATGATTTTGTCAATGACTGGCAAATACGCTTCTCGAAAATAAAAATATTCAAAGCATCGCCACGTAGTTCAAAAGTTCATAAACTTTTACAGTAAAGAAATATAGAAAAAAAAACAATAATAATAAATTGTAAATGAGAGAGTAGTGTAATTATTGTTAAAAAATGTACGAACCACATGACTGGTCGATTTTGTACAAGTTGGCTGATATATTTTTTTTTAAAGAAAGACAACCATTCCCGGGTTACGAATAACTTGACAATATTTGAAAATCTCCTTCTACCACCACAGTAAGCTGAAAATGTTGCTTTTGTTGTGATGGAGGACTTAGCCAGCCGAGGAATTGAACACACTACGCCTGAGTGGGACCCAAGCGCGATAAGTACAATTAAGGCGACATAAAACTTTAATAACCGGTGTTTGCTCGACGCTCACATTTTAATTATTTCTGATGAAAGTATTACTAAAATCTCTAATGTTTCTGGAGGGATACCAAACGGGGTAAGTTATTTATATTTAAGCTTAATAAAAACAGGACCTAACCATTAAAATATTTTGTATAAAAGGGTTTGAAAATTTTATAAAACCGTTTTCAACTATAAAATTAGCGGTGATCACCAGATGTTATTTTTCTAGACGATGAATTAGTAACTTACCGAGGGATGACTCTAGAAACATTTGAGATTTTAGTTAAACGTTCATCAGAAATAATTCAAATAAACCTCACGGAAAGATCGATTTTCTAAGCCTGCTAGAGCAAAGTCGACCGTAAGTCCATTACGCCGGGCCGCGCGCCGAATACTGTTTTTACACGACTTCATCAGTTATGTCGTTAAGATTCCCACCTTATTTAATGGATTTGATAGGGCAAATTCAACCGCAGGTCTGTCCAATACACCAGGGCCGCGCGTCGCATATCTTTTGTGCACGGCTGCTTCACTTAAGTCGTTAAGATTCTGACTTCATATTAGGATATTGTTTTGTCTAGTTCATTTTAGTAAATTAGGTACATTAGAACACTTGCTGATTCGTAGCGATTATTACAAAATCCTATTAAGGCGATGCACTACGTCGTGTAATATTTTAAATTGAGCCGCTATCAATAACAACCCTTACGTAGATGGCGATAAGGTTTAAATTCCCGCTTAACACAGCCTGTTTTGATTTATGCAAGAAAAAAACATGGCCAAAAAGTGCCTTTTATTCTATTTTGTGGATGTTCGGGCATAAATACCTATTTAATTTTTTTTCGATCATTTTATAAATAACTTAATTTGCCACATTATACAATAAAATCATAACCGAAAATGGGTTCGTAAGAAGGAGATTTTGAACTTTAAAGCAGTTTTCATAGGCCTTTACATTATTTTTTTCTGGGCTTATAAAACGACTTATCTAAAAAATACTCGATCATTTCAAAGGCCAAGATGTATTCTACTCGCAGTATTTAATTAAAGCATCTGAAACATTTCTAGGCGACCAAATTTTCAAACCAAAAACACATGATTTTGCATCACTACGTATGGCATCGCCTTAAGCTGAAACAACAATATTACGGTAAGTGATAAATAATTGCCTATTTGAAGTAGACTAGATTGAAGATAAGTTAAACCATATAATTGTCAAATATGTCTTAATTTAGGCATCGAAAAAGATTTTTTAATAGTACAGTTCTCATATTATATATTAAAATTATAATGCAATTGCATTAATGCTCTATGATTTCATATAGTTGGTCAAAGAAAACTTAATTAAAAAAGAATTCGAAAAACCATTTAGCGATAAACTGGGTTAAATAACAAAGCGTTGTCGATCGTAAAAAAACCAAGGGCGGAATAGAACATAAGTTATAATATTATGAAATTACATAACTCAACATCTCACGTGTTAGTTTATCATTCCACATGTCGTTTTTATCACCCTGCGCGTGACGTCCAAAGCGCTGACGAGGATGCTTCGAGGATATAGTGATAGTACTAATAGTAGATAGAATATTCGGGATGATTAATGAACAGCGAAGGTTTGTGCGCCCTAGTTAGAGGGCAAGGGAAGGTCTTATACGGAGTGCGCTGCACATAAACTATCGTCCAATCAAGGAAAAACTACGATTATCGATAGACACTCGGTAACGAAACTTACAGACATTATAGCAACTATACTAGTCCCAGGAAGAGATCGTATGCACATCATCGACGGACGGCATAAAAGAATACGGCATAAATCCTTCCTTCTAACACGGCTTGTATAAAATCGAAAAAGACAGAAGATACTATAGTGTCGAATGTCTTTAATCATATTTCAATTTCGTGAACGTATGTTTCTTTTGAATTGCATGGTACTACTGAACTACTATGGTATCGCAAGTTATAAAAACAAGCAAAAAAATGCTTTATTTCATAAAACGCACATAATGGTAATATAATTCACACAGTATGAGGTAGATAATTAACATACATATTTGTTAATAATTGTACCGCAAAAATAATTATATAATCGTCATTACCTAAGTTATAAAAGATGATGTGAGTTATTTTCCGGGATGACTTAATTCTGAATTTGTAACACTGAATTCAAATAATGTCATCTTATTGAAATGGTAAAGTGACCAGTGTGACCAATGTGACCAGCGTCCACCCAATTTTCAATATTGGAATTTTCACTTGACATTTTATTAATATATCTCTTGCTTTCTTTATGCGAGAATTTTATACGACGATTTTTTTTACTGTAAAATGTAGCTAATCTATTAATATTTTGATAAAATTACAATTTTATTTCGATTTCACATATTTTTTAATGTATGCATCGCTGAATATACTTATTGATACTACGTTTTTAATATAAATATATATGTCATTGTAAAAGTCCCGTTAATTATTACACATTATTACGACAGCATTACATTGGATTCGTTCCTGGGAAGACCCGAAACGCACAGGGCATGCCTAATTAGGGAAAAAAATAGACATTCTTAAAAATCCTATTAAAAATAATAAAGACGACGGGGCCAAGTTCAACAATTCTTGGTATCCGGTAATTGATGGCTACACCAAAACTAATCGCAGAAAACCAATTAAATACCACTGCAATACCAACATCTTAGAGGATTGGAGCTGGCAACACATTTCCGAATTTATATACATAAGCACACCCTTCACCAAAATCTTCGATTACACATGTGCCACGATGATGGACACTGTAATGCTGTCCGAAACGTTGGCTGAAGGACTTAGCGTAACACGGCATAATACCACAAAAATAAATCACTATAGTACTTTTGACCGTGAAAATTCCAAATCATATAGTTCTATTATTTTTTATTACTACTACTACTAGTACTAATTGTTTATATACAGGTGTGCAGGGGGTAAAGTGCACTAACTTCGGGGGGTGATTCTACATGATTTCACGATTCACCTCACGAAGTTAATGCACTTTACCCTAGGATACCCTGTATATTTATGAAAATATATTTTTTAACTATTTCTCATTTACTCTTGAAAGTAAGAAGCTTCCACTACTTATTTCCACGCATTTACTGTAACTACAGGTAACTACTACCAACTACTTACTACTCCTTTATGTGTTCTACATTGTAATCTGTGGAATATATTGGTGTACAGCTATTTTACGAAGAGAGAAATCTTAATCGTTACAGGTTCAAAGGAATTGCGGTGGTATAAATAACATGCAAAAATCAATGCCAAATGCGATGGTGTAGGTATTTGATATTAGGATTAAGGGCCCCTGTCAGAGAAAATCATTCGGTAAAATAAACACGGAATGAAGGATGGACTCAAAGACCACGACGTACTAACTAATAATCCCTGAAGGAAAAAGAAAACGACGCTTCATAATAATTTGCACATTGAAGTGGGCAATCTACTCAATGTAATTTCGGAAATCAGCTACCAAAAAAACTAAACATCTAGAACTGATTGAATCCGTGTTGAGAAATAACATGGAGGCACTAATAGATCTAAAGTCATAATCATTACAGGTGGAATTGATCGAAGAAAGCAATAACAATCATAAGATAGAAATTGCAGAGGTTATTCCAAGAATTATTTTGTAGGCTAAGCTCACCGTTTGTGTTGGGAATTGCCTGACAATATAATTTATAAATGGTCGGACTTCTTGATGATGTACATTCGGATAACTTATTCGTAATAAAATGTTGTAACATTATTTAAAAACTAACTGAAGCTCCGGCGTTGCCCGGACTTTGAACAAAGTTTTTCAAAATATAATGTAGACAATGACCTTCACCATATTTTTAAGGACAAACGTGCAAAATTTCATCAGTCTCGGAATAAAACTGGAGATTTGTATACAAATCAAATCCACGCCGCACGCCCGGGGTCCGCCACCGATACACTTATTTGCATAGAATAAAGAATAACACAAGAAGTGCCTTGTCTGCGTGTTTCGTGATCAAAATATTTGCCTAATCGAGGTTTAAATGTACAATACAAAACCGTGTTTACAAAATTCAAATGTGATGGAGATATTCGATGTCAGGCGAGTGTAAGTGAGACGGGGCGATGGGCATTTGAGCTAAATGGAACATTTGTTTCATTTAATGGAAGGCACTTTAAGTGTTATTCCATATTCTATGCTTCTTTATAAAAATAGACTTGCTGAAGTCCCGGAGTTTTTCGAAATCAGATGTAGACAGTGGACTTCCTCTTATTTTGATGATCAAGTGAGCAAAATTTCGTCAGTCCCGGAATAAAACTACTTTATATATGTTTACAAATCAAATCAGTGCCGCCCGCCCAGAGTCGCTACCGACACACTTTTTTTAATTTACAGGATTTTCCTATAGTTTTCTTACAACAGCCAAAAATACATAGAAATAAATCCAGATGATATGAAATAAAACATTATCCGTATGGATGACTAGTGGAAGCGACCCAGAGGCCGACTGGGGGAGAGGATTGAACCAGGACGAGAATGGCTGGAAGGGTATTTGTGGAAGAGACCAAAAGAGACCATTGTATGTAGAGTAAAATAATTTATTTAATAAAATAAAACAATTAATTTATTAAATAAGTCAAACCACAAAGTGATTGCTTTCTACAATAAAATAAATCATTCACTGGGATGCTCCAAGTCCTGCAAGATTTGGATTCGGGCCGTCAACAATAACATTCTTTATGTAGATGGCGATAAGGTGTAAATATCGGCTTAACACTAGCCGCCTGTTTTCAAGAAGAATCATTCAAGAAAAAAACATTGCCAAAAAGTGCTTTTTATTTTATTTATTTAGAATTAACGGCACAAGTGCCACATACATACATAATAGTTATTGACGGTCATTGATCAAATATTCAAATGTTTTACCATCATTTTCTAAAGAACTTTATTTACCACGTTATGCAATGAAACCATAACCGAAGAGGAGTTCGTAAGTAGGAATTTTTTAACTTGAATGCAATTTTTATAGACCCGGCACTATATTTTTTTTTGGACTTATAAAAAGACTCGTTTGAAAATACTCGAATATTTCAAAGGTCAAATTCTATTCGTAGTATTTAATTAAAGCATATAAAATATTTGTAATGGATCAAATTTTCAAACACAAAACACATGATTTTGAATTACTTCGCCTTTAAAAAACATAACAGTTAAACTTCTGGGTATCAATTTAGATTCAGAATTTTCTTTTAAAGGTCAAATAAATAGGACTGTAAGCACCGGTTTTTTTCACCTAAGACAACTCAAGTCTGTCAGAAGAAATCTTCTTACAGAAGCAACAAAATTACTTATCAACTCTTACGTAGTCTCACGTCTCGATTATTACAACGGCATTTATGCTAGCCTTCCAAAATATCAAATTGACAAGCTTCAATCAGTGTTTGTGTAATGCAGCAGCGCGGCTCATAACCGGGGTTTCAAAATATTCGCACATTTCAGAACACCTTCGTAACCTTCACTGGCTCAAGTGCCCTGAAAGAATCCAGTACAAATTGTGCTGGATGGTGTTTAAATCCATCAATGAAATGGCCCCACCCAGATCTCTGAACTATGCGTCCCGGAAAACACTGGTCTGAGGCAGTCAACTCTTAGATCAGCAACATCATCAGCTGTAGGCAGACTGATGGAACCTAAGCGCAAGCCAAATACCTACTAAGTTTGGTGATCTCGCTTTCGGAGTATCTGCGCTGAAGGCTTGGAATAAACTCCCTCCAGAACTAAGATCCATAACAGAATTCAGGTCTAAACTAAAAACTTACATTTTTAAGCTGTCATACCCTTAAATTAAATTTACCATTCCTGAGAGAAAGTCCAGTTTTATCTAATTATGTCCTTAATCTTGTATCTAAATTTCGCTAATAAACAAATAGTTAATGTTAATTAAGTGTTAATCTCAAGTGACCTTCCAGGTAAGTATTGCACTGTATATTATCTCCATATATAGTTAGTAATAACATAGTAGAAATGTATTATATACTTGTACAACGCCCTTGAGGTGATTTTGCACAAAAACGGCGCTATAAAAATCATCTAAATATTATTATTATTATTAACTAGAAATACAATAACCTCAAAAGAAAAAGACACATAAAATTGTGAGAATTGTTGCGACGATGTTTTAAATTTGATTGATGAGCTTTTGTATCAGCTTTTGTATGAGCTTTTGTATCAGCTTTTGCGGTTGGTCACAGGTACCTACCTATTCTAACTGCAACGTGATGAGGTCATATTTGGAAGAGTTTTGTTTGTGTCGGGTATTCCGACATTTTCTTTAAATAACTCGAATTTGTAATTTTTCAATGCACACATACACCCACTGAGATTAAACTGATCAACATGAATGTCCGGTCCCCGAAAGCAATCATACATCATGCACAATGCGCATGATCTCCCATAAGTTAATTTATTAGAAAATAATTTATTTTACAGACACAACAACAGTAAGATACATTATTTATTAATTTGGAAATATGCCGCGTAGCTGTATATCGGCCGCTAAAGCTACCCGGAGCGCATGAACCTTCGGAAGGTTTCGGAAGATTAAGGTATGTATTTCCGTCCGGCTGGTGCGTTGCGCAACTGGCGGCGATGCAGCCGACCTTAGCTGTGAATGTTCTCCAAAAGAACAACAAGCAGTAGGTTCCTAAACGATTTCTAACGCCGGCATGTGCCTGCCAAGTGGGCGCACCCAAACTCAGCAATCACAATCTCAGCCACAGCCGGCAGCCGCCGTTTGGCCATCGACAGAACTTGGCACGATAAGATGTACAACCGGCACGGGCATTAATATCACGCATTGCACAATCAATGCCTTCCTTACTATTACCATCTACACCTTGCCGTATAAATATTCTTTTGAAATAATGCTCGAATGTTGGCTGGGTCTCTGACCATCGACTGGTGGATGTTCTGGCGCCTAATGCTGGTTTACTTTATTGAGGGTATAATATATTTATAAACTTAACATCATGTCACTTCAACAACTCTATACTAAACCAATATTTCAAGAAGTAACAACTGACACATCTAGATTTCAGGGTCAAAAACATATCCAACAAGCAAATACAAAGACAACATTTGGACAAAAAAGCTTCATACTATACTATGGTACTAACCCCTGCAACAAAGAAATAGAAAATTACTTATCAAATACATACTGAAACTGAAACCACTCAACTGAACAAAAAAACACCATGATATAATATATTCATAATTATTTTAAATACTCCATACTACAAATATGAATAATTTGTAAATAAAATCCTCCGCACGGGAGATCCCAGTGACGATATCATTACATCAATTTGTTAGAAAAACACTTATTATTATTATATTATCAAAATATATTACAAATTACAAGTCGTGGGTACCTATTTATTACATATCTTGTTTTTCAATAGACGAGATAAAGATAATTGTGAAACTTGGGCGAAGCCGAGACGTAACTGTTAATGATATAATTCCAAAACTTAGTTTAGGATGCAGGCGAAATATCTATTTTTATTATTATTTCATATACATACATTATATTTACGATTTCGCACCGTTTCATGATAACTATTCAGAAGTGTCCGAAAGGGACTGCCACAGAATAATAAATCGATTATTGATTAATGAATAATTCAATTACATCTGTTTGTTGGCAAATGCATGTAATACAAATTAAAACAGTGGAATTTCAAGTATATCTACTTAAATAATTATGCACAAATCTTATGTTTTCGACTAATAATTGCATTTGCAGTTTATATTTTTTTCTTTGTTTTTAGTTAATAATAAATAATTATATTAGTTCGTGATAAATTACCTTTGTGTATGTATTTGAGTTGCAACAAGCTCTCGTATTTTGTAGACAAAATTCTTATGCAAAACTATTTCCACGAACTACAGCAAAAAGTGAACAAATATGCGTGGCATAATCTAGATCAGATAGTTAATAATACTAAGGGGATAATCCAAGAAGTATGGAAATTCAGACGTTTCGTAAAATCCACCTACGTAGGACATTAATTTAATTATTCAAGATGAAGTATTTTTTTGGAAATTAAACTAACATAAATTCAAGGAATTGTAGGAATACGTCAACAACGAAATAATAACTAACTATCGCGTCGTTTCTCCGCAGAGGTAGGCAGAGAGGACGGACCGCCAAAAAAACTCGGTCTTGGCACACACTCCTTGCCCCATAAAGACCCCAAGACGTCTAAGTATCTGATTTACTTGATCGTGCCGTGTCTTCCTCAGGCATTGCCGAATACCATTCAAATACCCGTCTTCTACCCAAACCATCTGACCGTCTCTTTCTTACTCTCACTCATTACGCTTATCATACATGGTTTTACCACACAAACGCTTCAGGGATCTTATTTTTACAGCATTCAGTCTACTTCCATCCCTCCTCTACCAGTTCACTCACTGCCGTACATCAGGGTAAGTACCGGCACTCCATTGTGGACCGCTAGCTTCGCTTATTTGTGCATTTTTTTGCGCGTTCAGTCCTTCATTAATGGAGCTACCTATTAATAATAAATTGTGTATAATTAATTTTAACCATTAATGCAAACAGTGGCGTACATTGATACATAACCAAATATAGGCGGTGAGTATTTTTTAAAGTTCGGGTATGAATATTGTGGATTGACTACTTGAAATTGGGTATTTTATCTAATCTTTTATTAATACCAAGCATTATAGTTTATAGGTATACGAGTGGGTACCATCACCTCGTTCGGGGCTTCATTAATAAACGTTTGGGCAAATTAAGTATTCATTGTAGCGAAGAGACGGGTACAGAGCTAATGCCACAAGAATCGAACATTTCGCAATGAACATTGGACACAAGTCACAGTACCCTCTTGTTATTTGTAGACCAGTTACTACTCCAGTTAACGATTTCAAAACCGCTAAAGATGGCTTCTAACGAAAGTGAATGAATAAGTTCTTCGATCCAATGACATTAAAAAACCTGCGATTATTCATTTTGTGGTCTACACGTGTAAGTTAAATCTTTTGGGAAGTAAATGCATAGGCTTATAGGGTGTTTTACAAAATTAATGGAATCACATTTCCTACATTGTAATGCAAGTGTGATGGACCTCGCATGTTGGTTATTACTCAATTGATACTAGCACAGAGAATAGTGCTATCACCAGGGCAATTGTGGGTATCTACCTACATAACCTACATTGGATTTATATATTTTGATTAAACCCTCCCATATATAGGATCTGAGCGTGCTCGTACAAATATGTACACAAAGAAACAGGGATTTGATTGAGTGGTTTTAACAAAAATAAGAAAATCTTCTATTTGACGGTTATTGCGCGTTTTACATGCAGCGGCTTTTGTATACCGACTGTTGGAATTGTATTCTGACCATAGATGATGGATTTCGTCAATTTCGTAATGACAAGGCTTTGTCAATCGCTCGTGCTAGAGTGCTAGTGCTAGACATCCGGGGGCACAGTTTTGTTACAACTTGGAACACGTGCTCTGAGCACGGGAAGGAGGTTGCACTTTAATCAGTCATTCCATTAAAAAAAGGCGAAAATGCATATAATATCATTTGCATTATATGGTCCCGGCCAAAAAAAACGCGCTCCGCAAAAAAAGAACACATTTGCGTCACCTCAACGATCCTCGAATTTCGCACGCGCCATCGAAAGTATACGAGGAAAAACTCGAAGGAGTTTCTTGACGTAAACATTAAACAACAGCCAAAACAGCGCTCCGACCGCTTATTTCATAATTCCGAGAAGATGTCGAGATAATCGACCGCGAAGAGATAACTGCGCGCATAACAGGAATTAAGCTCGCCTCGAGGATGGCGACCTTCAGCAAGGACGCCGAGGCGCACACCAAATCACCCCGTCAGAGTGCGGACGTACACTATAGAAAAGATGGGTGACTAATACTGTCGGTAAGGATCAGAATAGCTAAGCAACTAACTAGGAACTTTTGAGAACAATTATTATTCATTACTGTTTGGTAATTATTATTAATTCCTAATTATTATTTATTGGTGTTATCTATATATGAGTGAAAACGTGCTTGGTATGACTTGAAAAAAATCCTTACATTTAAAACTTATACATCCGAGAACTTTTGTATACCAATCTTACACTCTAGTTTTAATGATGCAAAAATACAATCAATTTATAAAGCACTAACTCAATCACTTAAGATTTTTCCAAATGAACCAGAGTTCAATAAAAATAAATTAATGTTTCAGCATGTAAAGGTGTATGTTTTTATCGTTCATTACAATTATTGTGTAAACAATGAGTAGTTACCTAAGTAAAATAAAAAATAACTATGCATTTTTCTTATTATTTTTTTAACGTTTTTTTAAGCTCAATCCTCGGGATTTATGATTATTTTCGTGTGCAAAACATAACATAAATTGAAAAATGGAACGATGTAGTACTCACTGAAGTACATACAAAGCACGATAAAAGAAAAGAACATTCGATCACATTCGCATCGCCAGCCCGCTGCCGGGGGTGAAGGCCTCGCCGCTCGGAATGTGGGTGGAAGTCGGCGTATTCACGGAGCGCAGATAATAAGATATACACCGGGTGATGGAAGCATTGACCCCGCCTCGGTCCTTGCCTCGGCCGAAATATATCACCTCATTCCCATTCTCCATCACAATCTCCATACAGCCGGCGGTGCACGGTGCACGCACCGCACGGCCCAAGATCCGAAGATACTCCTACATCCACTATACACCGCACGGAGCGCGCTTCCGATTTGCCCGACGCGGGCCATTGACACTTATGATAATATCAACTACCGTCCGAGGGCAAACAATCCATACAACAGGTTTAAAACGATGACAGTGAAATTCTGAATCAATCTTTAACAATGAGCTGGATCATGTAAATTGCACTTAACCGTGTAATGCTGTAATATTGCAATGATGCTGTAATAGCCGGTACCAGGATCACGTGACTTGCTTCAGAGATCCGTCCGAAGGGAAAATGTGCAGTTCCGAGAGGTGTAAGGGAATATCCGATGTAATCTCGATGCGCTAACCTCGTCTGCGCGTCTTGCAAGCACCAATAATTATTACTGCCGCCATTTATCAAACGTAGTGCGGTTATGGCCGTGCGTTTTCGGGGTAAGTGCATATTAAATTTAAAATCTGCAATTATAATTTAGTAATGCAGTGCTTCACGCTCAAACATGCAAAACTTCCAAGGGACGTATTAATAAAAAAAAAATCAAATAAAAATCGAGCCCATACTACGCCTGGGCTCGGTAGTTGGCGTACTGCCGATGCCAACTCAGCCAGGTAACAAAATTAAAACATTTAAAAATACCAAACATGTGGCAGGTCAACAGTGATAATATCTAACAATAAAAACTATGTATATATGCATAAGAGGTACAGCACAAAGAGATGTAACGTAATAAAGAAACTGTAACTGAGACTGAAACTGAGCCGTCGAGCAGTCGTCAACATAAAATATATATGCAGTTATAAATAGATTGTTTCGAGATGATATTGTATTATCTATATCTTTCGGCGAGCCGTCGAGCAGTCGTCAACATAAAATATATATGCAGTTATAAATAGATTGTTTCGAGATGATATTGTATTATCTATATCTTTCGGCGAGCCGTCGAGCAGTCGTCAACATAAAATATATATGCAGTTATAAATAGATTGTTTCGAGATGATATTGTATTATCTATATCTTTCAGGGAGCCGTCGAGCAGTCGTCAACATAAAATATATATGCAGTTATAAATAGATTGTTTCGAGATGATATTGTATTATCTATATCTTTCAGGGAGCCGTCGAGCAGTCGTCAACATAAAATATATATGCAGTTATAAATAGATTGTTTCGAGATGATATTGTATTATCTATATCTTTCGGCGAGCCGTCGAGCAGTCGTCAACATAAAATATATATGCAGTTATAAATAGATTGTTTCGAGATGATATTGTATTATCTATATCTTTCGGCGAGCCGTCGAGCAGTCGTCAACATAAAATATATATGCAGTTATAAATAGATTGTTTCGAGATGATATTGTATTATCTATATCTTTCAGGGAGCCGTCGAGCAGTCGTCAACATAAAATATATATGCAGTTATAAATAGATTGTTTCGAGATGATATTGTATTATCTATATCTTTCAGGGAGCCGTCGAGCAGTCGTCAACATAAAATATATATGCAGTTATAAATAGATTGTTTCGAGATGATATTGTATTATCTATATCTTTCGGCGAGCCGTCGAGCAGTCGTCAACATAAAATATATATGCAGTTATAAATAGATTGTTTCGAGATGATATTGTATTATCTATATCTTTCGGCGAGCCGTCGAGCAGTCGTCAACATAAAATATATATGCAGTTATAAATAGATTGTTTCGAGATGATATTGTATTATCTATATCTTTCAGGGAGCCGTCGAGCAGTCGTCAACATAAAATATATATGCAGTTATAAATAGATTGTTTCGAGATGATATTGTATTATCTATATCTTTCAGGGAGCCGTCGAGCAGTCGTCAACATAAAATATATATGCAGTTATAAATAGATTGTTTCGAGATGATATTGTATTATCTATATCTTTCGGCGAGCCGTCGAGCAGTCGTCAACATAAAATATATATGCAGTTATAAATAGATTGTTTCGAGATGATATTGTATTATCTATATCTTTCGGCGAGCCGTCGAGCAGTCGTCAACATAAAATATATATGCAGTTATAAATAGATTGTTTCGAGATGATATTGTATTATCTATATCTTTCGGCGAGCCGTCGAGCAGTCGTCAACATAAAATATATATGCAGTTATAAATAGATTGTTTCGAGATGATATTGTATTATCTATATCTTTCAGGGAGCCGTCGAGCAGTCGTCAACATAAAATATATATGCAGTTATAAATAGATTGTTTCGAGATGATATTGTATTATCTATATCTTTCAGGGAGCCGTCGAGCAGTCGTCAACATAAAATATATATGCAGTTATAAATAGATTGTTTCGAGATGATATTGTATTATCTATATCTTTCGGCGAGCCGTCGAGCAGTCGTCAACATAAAATATATATGCAGTTATAAATAGATTGTTTCGAGATGATATTGTATTATCTATATCTTTCGGCGAGCCGTCGAGCAGTCGTCAACATAAAATATATATGCAGTTATAAATAGATTGTTTCGAGATGATATTGTATTATCTATATCTTTCAGGGAGCCGTCGAGCAGTCGTCAACATAAAATTGGGTTTTACGTGTTTTAATTTCAGCAGGTAAGGTATCGTGTAGCCCAGCGTTGTGTTTAATAACAATAATTACAATTAATAAAGTAGATATACTTAAATAATAGAAATGCTATTATAATATATCTACTATAATACCCACGCAAAGGCTTTGCTTTTGTGGGATTTTTTGCCAAGTGCTACAATATATTTTTTATTTGTAAATATTCCAATGCAAAACATTCAATGATTTTTAAATATGTATATATGCTTTTTACATATATCTATATATATATAAACCATAATGAAAACCAATAATTAATTAACCGTAATTAAATAAATGCCCGAATAGTCGCCACTGAAAGTGCATTTATTATTGAGCGAACATTCGATTTATTTAATGAGATGATTGATTGAAGATTTAAATTTATCTTGTTGATTTCCTGATAATCGTTAACCCATTGGCATCCGAATTGTTTGGCTAAAAAATTGTCCTTCACAACCGAATTAATTTTGTACCAAAAGTTTTAAGTGCAGTGGTGTACTAAATCTTACATAACTTTTAAACTAAACATGCAAACGAAACAATCTTTTTTAATTTACTTGTGCATTGAATCAAGGTATGTAAAAAATGTATGCATTGTTTAGGAAAAAATAATAATATGATTAAAAGAGGATATGAAAAATTTTTTTTTTTCAAAATCCAATTTTTTTTCTTCATTTTTTATAATACGATAGAAAAGTTGTACATTAATCATACTTATTACCATAATATATATTTTTTGCCATTTGGGCTCTTGTTAGCCGCCCACCATGCGTTTTACGAACAAGCTTGTCAATTCCCGAACCACACGCCATTTTGAAAAAAATCAATGAAGCTGAAATATACCAAAATTTCAATCGTTAATACCAGGAAAAAATTGTATCAACGGAGTCCTGCCAATTACTACGAAATAAATGCTTAATTATCTACAGAGCGATTGGCATTTAAAATTTTAAACACATATGTCAATAATGTATCCCTTTTTCGTTTTTAAGCCGACAGACATAAGACCCGCCGGGACGGCGTCTTTGGATTTTAAGACACATCGCCGTACACACGCCGGGACGGCGTCGTTTGAGGGCAATGGGTTAATCCCTCCAGTGTTCCAGGGTCATCTATGACCGGGTAACCATATTTTTATCTTTTTTCTATCATGCTGAAAAAGGTAATTTTTTTGAAGTCAGAAAGAGAAATAACAATTCATTCCAGTTTGCCCCGTATATTTATTCTGGATGCCATTAATAAAAGCCTAAAAATAGTCAAAAAGAATAATTTATATTTCGGTTACATTCGGTTTAACTTTAAAAATTATTTATTTTTAAAGTTAAACCGAATTTATCTTTTTTTTTTATATGAACGTGATGATAGTGAAGTTACATTTTTCTTACAAAATCTTCAAACAAAACGAATGCGTTTTCCAAATATCGAGTTCTCTCATTTTTCTATGATTGGGGTATAAAATTAAGTAAAAATGTGGTTAGACTACATTTTTCACGTTTGATATTAAAATTGTATTATTTAGAAATAGTAATGTTTATTTAAAATGCATACATCGGAAAGATAATATTATCTTGGTTCTAAAACCATATTTGTTATTACGGAAAATTAAAAAAAAATAAGATGTATATAGCGCATTTGGAATACACAGAAAACATTACAAATTGAACAAAAGTGTTGAAAGTACTGAAGGGTTAAGATAAAGACAATAAATCCTTTTGATTCATGGATGAACATTTGGTGTGTTTGATTGTAATTTCACACTTGCCTTGGCCATTTCCCAATAGATGCACTAGATCTCGCTAAGTGATAGCAGATCGATTTATAAATCAAATGATTGATTGAAATTTCACTCCTTGGTCATTTCACAATAAAATTAAATCAATATATAATCATATAATGTCATATTTTAAGAGCTGAGAAGTAGCAGCAAATAACAGATAATAAATTCACACCCTTTCGAGGAACAACTAACTTATTTGGTAAAATGATTGATTCAAATAGTACATTCGTTTTGGTCACATTCCAACAAAGTCATTAACACAACCAAATAATAATAAGTTGAAGTGGTGAAAAGTAGCGGCAAATAATAACAGGTAAAAAATCACATAGATCCTTGGAGGAACAAAATAGTTTAGGTATCTGATAAAATGATTGATTCAAATTATACACTTTTTTGGTAATTTCCTAACAAAATCAGACATTGAGACAATCCAATAATTTATTTATTCACGCCTTAAACGTTTTTAAATTAACACGCTGTAAGTTGTTCAGGATTACAACAATAAGTGTACAGTATAGAACATAAGAAACTCAGTATGAACGGTA
Source organism: Hesperophylax magnus (assembly GCA_026573805.1). Lineage (NCBI taxonomy): Eukaryota > Metazoa > Arthropoda > Insecta > Trichoptera > Limnephilidae > Hesperophylax > Hesperophylax magnus. The sequence goes on along the minus strand of JAIUSX010000117.1, from coordinate 9,769,782 downwards.
TAAGCAGGTTCAATAGAGAGTACAATATCATAGAGAGTTGTTCTGTTCTGAAAAGTAGCAGCAAATAATAACGTTAATAAATTCACGTTGATCCTTGGAGGAACAATTAATTTATCTGGTAAAATGATTGATTGAAATTTTATTCCTCTCTTATTCATTTCCTAATAATTATTTTGAACGACAAGATTCATTGACCCCATAGAGAAAACCATGAATAATAAATCTGAATAAGTGATAACACGACAAATCGGCAAACATAAGCAATAAAGCCATTTTTAAAGAAGGTTAGGTAATAAAATTAGAAAATAAATTTGCGTATTAAAACTTGTTCGTATGGCCTTTACGCAATCGTAAACATCAGACAATTATTTTTTAATAGATGAACTATAAACCATTGAAAAACTACACACACGTTCTCTTCCGCTATATTTAGATATTAAATTAAAGTATACAATTACATACATTTTAATCATAAAATATTAAAAATGAGGGTGACTAATATTAGCGTTAAAAAACGTCATGAACTTTATTTTAAACGTGAATACCGTATAAGAGTCCCAACCGTCTGGAAACAGTGGGACTGGCAATGGCAATTCAAATCTGGTCACCAAACACGGCTTAACCTATTTCAAGCAACATTTCAATTCTGAATGGTGGTTCACCAGGGCGACACTGAAAGCACCTAACCACTCTGGAATATATTAATTTTAATGAATTAATTGTGAAACGACACAAATTAATTAAATTAAATTAACAATAGAAGATATAAGTTTGTTTTAGACCACTTTAATTTTAATTGTACTCTACCGGTTTCGGAAGCACCCTTCCTTCGTCAGGAGAATATTAAAACTAACCTATGATACAAAATATTGACAGATATATACACAAAAAATATAATTTAGGTGTTTGTATATATTTAGGTGTCTATATATCTGTCAATATTTTGTATCATAGGTTAGTTTTAATATTCTCCTGACGAAGGAAGGGTGCTTCCGAAACCGGTAGAGTACAATTAAAATTTAAGTGGTCTAAAACAAATTTATATCTTTTATTGTAAATTATGACGAGCCACAAAGTAAATGCTTATTACAAATATGTAAATAAAATTAACTTGCGCACGCTGGGATATGAACCCTCGACCTACAGATATGACAAACAAAAACAGTGTTTTCTTTCTGGAATTTCTCGGTCAACGCAACTATTATCAGCTAGTAATATCATTTGCGACATGATCAATGGAGCTTTTAGATTGTCAAAGAAGACAAGACGTGATATTCTTTGCTACATATTTTTTTAATTGTTCGACAAGAAAAAAAGCGCAAATGTGCTGTAAATTGAAATATGTTTACAGTGAAATGTAAAGGACTATGAAAATATCGAGGCCGGGTAATAAAAATCGTTTCCCCTAAAGAAGCAGAACTAAGTTACCCTTTGTTCCGCGCAGTGCAGAAACAAATAAAACAATCCACAAAGAGAATAAACACAATGTTCGCGTAATAATAATTATTTATGTTGGTATTGTATAACAGAGCCCAGAGCGTTTCCGGTTTGTGCGAACTCTCATGTGACAAAACAAGTTGTGCGCCATCTTCGGATGTATTAATGGACGTAAGGCCGCTCCAGCGGAAGAATAATTCAAGCGATCTCTCGGTGACATATTCGGCCTTGACAAGCGGATTTGCCAAATCGTCGAGTCGTTCGCGGAATCGATTCTGACTGATTAATTCACCAGTCACACAGATGCCGCAGGCTCGCAGCGCTCTCCGAAACACAAGCACAGCTAATATTGTTATACACAACGGAGATGGGCCATGAACTCGCATGAAAGTGGCGATAATAAGGAATTACAGTACATATTCATATATATTATAGAATTTATAAATCGTCATTTAAAAAATACTAAAACACACCGTTTGGTTAGTACAACGATTCTGACAACTTTTATCGTGTCAATGTTGGGGCTCTCGTGGAAATTCCCAGCCGGAACAAAAACAACATTATGAAAACGAAAGCAATATTTTAAGGTGTACGACATGAATTATTAGCATCTCGCGCAGTGCTGAATCTTGGCAATGTCATACTGCAGTACCTTCTAAATGCAACGCTTTGAATTATCTTTTTAGGGTTTTTGACTATAAATTTGAAGATTCACGCGAGATTTGGACAGGGAGATATATAAAGTTGGTGAGTGCAAGAGACGCCCGCGTCTGCCGTACCAGACAGGACGTTCACCCTCGGTGCCCCCTTCTTATACATTACTTTCTGGTTTACAACTACTCTAAACGACAGTCCAAGGGAAAAGAGATATTACACATTGCACTGAACCTTGATTTCATACTTGTGAATTTCACATCAAAACATTATATTTTATACGTACGTAACTGCTCGAGAATGTCTGGGTATAAAGAATGGAAAGATATCTTCAGTCCGAGGACTAGTGCGTCAACCATACGCACATAGCCGTGATAAATCACGGAATATTATAATAGTAGGATTCGTGAAGTTGAAAGTTTATTTAAAAAACACATAAAAAAGGACAGTAAAATTGCTGCAGGAACTCTAAAAACAACATTTAAAAAAACATCTCGATCGGCGTGTATGATATCAAATACTCAATTTATCTGAATTTAAAAATAAATAAATAAATTTATACGCATAATTTCCAATATTAAAAATAGCAACAAAAATTATTTTCAGTTAAAATATTATATTATAGGTAGGCACTTTAACGCTTGTTTGAATTCTTGACACAATCGGTTAAAAATTTGATAATAACACTTAAATTCAAAACAAATTCATTGAACCAGAGTTACAATCACCTACAGACAGACCAACAACCGAAATTAGTGTTTGATAACAAGTAAAGTTGTATTCAAGTATACAGATAAAGTCGTTAAGTTGTAATAAATATTAAAGACTGTTAGATCGAATCACATCTGAACAATCGTAACAACTCTGATTTACTTAATCGAATTCCATATACCTACCAGTGCTACTCGTTCAAAACAATACCAGGACTGAGCTTGTACCTAGGTTACATGAAGTTAGTAATAGATACGCAGTTGTGGCGGATCCATTTAACTGCATAGGTAAAGAAGGCTATGTTATCATATTTTTTCAATCAATATTAATTTAAGCCTTAGACACATTACGCTATATTATGCGCGTATAATTTGGGGTCGGCATATTATATGTTGGGGTGACACCACTATAATCTTCCTCGGGAGAGGGGGTCAGATCAATAGGGGGACTGCCGCCGAATATCATTTATTTGTATGGGATCTGTCCCTTCGACAGATGACAGCCGCGTAATTACGGTGCCCGTAAATTGTTGTGACCTAGGGTAGGAGAGGGGGTCGCATAATTTTCAAATATCGCCTGGATAGCAGATCACAGCGCATATCGTCTCAAAACACTTATAACACATCATATTTTTAGGTGTGATCAAAGATATTAGAAGAACGAGATGTGCTATGAGCAGTTCATACTGTGTGGAATAGATTTGCCGAGTGTCGCCGGTTTTGTTCACCAATACTACTGCACACCTTCGCTTACGCTAAGGTATCCGCACTAATACATAGAACAGATTTCTGTGCGTACACGTCCCGATACCGTTCAAAGTACCCTAATTAGGTAGTACTCCGCCTACGGTCCGGCGGCCAACATAGCATATCTCGTTCTTCTAATATCTTTGGGTGTGACAGGTATGTATGGGATTGTGTGGCAAGCTACATAAAACGCTTTGAACTTATAGCGTAATCTGTCACTCTTTTTAATCTAAGTTAACTTTTATATGTACTTGTATATCTTACTTGTGTATCCTTATGTATATATACATTTCATACTTTCTTAAGTCATTGTACGATCAAACGCCGCAATTATTGTTATTATTTTTTAAATTATTTCCCTTACGTTTATTTTTAACTGTGAATCAATAATTGTTTATGATATTAAATAAATAAACTGTACTGATTGCTGTAAAATAATACCCATAAAGGCCGATATATCGACACCGAAACATCTTTATTGATTTTGGTTGATGTAGAGTTCAAAGGGCCGCCGGCGGAGGTAATCGAGCGTTATTAATTCGTGATAATACTGATAATAATTCAGGCGACATGTTCTATGTTTTATAAAAAAAATCTTTGAAAGAAAATCTGCTTTGATTTGCTTTTAGTATTTTAACCGAGCGGCTCACAGTCCCGTGTTGATCTGCCACTTTTTACAGCATCTTATCTTGGACCATAAATATGTTAGTTACGTAAAGCAGAGTAGTTAGTCTATTCAAGTCTGTTGGATACAAGATGGAGATGGTTAGATGGTGAGACAGTGAGGGACAGATACGCAGCTTTCCTGTTTTCTCAGGTAAACGAACAGTATTAAAACAGTGCGAATGATCGATGAATCATTCCAACTGTACGTTGAAAGAAAAACTAACCAGGTAACAACGCAAGCAATAAACTGGTGACCGCTCCGGACAGCTGCAGGTACAACCACAACTTCCAGTGACTCCCATACAGCCACCAGCCACCAGCAACCAGCAACCACCAACAAACAACCGTCCACTTGAGAAGAAGAACGGATATTCTATTACATATATAGTAAATTATCAGTCTTAGTTCACGTGGAAGTCTATTCTATGCTGTACGGTCTGATACACCTACAGTATGAACTCCGAATCTAAGTATCTACGTTTACGCACGTATCAATAATATACCCAAGCAAGAATTAGTGGACTTTCAGAAGAAATTAATAATTTATCAGTCTTAGTTCACGTGACAATCTATTCCATCCAGTATGGCCTGATACACAAAAAGCATGATCTCCGAATCTACGTTTACGCACGTATCAATAATATACCCAAGGGATAATTCGTAAACACATCGGAGGTTAGATAGATTCTTGATAAGTATGCTATTAATTCAAGGTTGTGTGTTCAAGAAACAAACAAACGCTTTTAATTTAAATGATGATATTTTGATACAACAATCATAACAGCTTGGTATTCTTTTCCAGCCAAATTTAACCGCAATAATTGCTCGCACACTTGTTGTTGCCAAAACAATGGAGACCGTTCAACAAACTCTATAAAACGAGATGAATGAAATGTGTAAGGTCTGAAGCGCGTCACGTATGCGTTAAGGTCGTCAATTTACTTCAGAGCTAGAATAACTTGATTCTTTTATAGTAGTTTTTTTTAAACTTGTTAATTAGTTTACACCGCCACTTTTTAAAAGGTTTTTTTCTTCAGCGCACCCCACTGAATAATATTCACAATATTTTTTGTAAAACTGTTATGCGTGTAAGATACATGTTCTCAAATATTGCAGAAATGGAATAGAATCGAATTTGTATGAATTTAATGGGTTTCGCACGGAACTGAGATTAATTTGATCGGATTGAATGGAATTTTTATGATTATGAAACTGAATGGGATTTTAATGCAATTAAGTGAAATTTGTATATAATTCAATAGAATTTGTATGGAATTGAAAGAAATTGTAATGGATTGAATGGAATTTGTATGGATGGAGCACAATGTGTATGGAATTGAACGGGATTTGTTTAGTACAGCGAACTCATCAAAACGAGTGCATATTCCTAACCGGCGGATTGTTTTTACATTAACCTCACACAGGAGGCCCTGAGGTAAATAATTTCCCTCAGGGCCTATGTCATATTTGGGAATGCTGTGTGTAGGGTCTTACTAAGGAAAGGAAGAGAGGAAGAAAGTTTCGGGAAGGAAAAAAGTATAAGGGATGGGATGGGCAGGAATCTAGGGACAGTGTGTCCAAAATGCAAACCGATCTCAATTTTTTAAAGACCTGCCGTGAAAATTAATCTATTGTGATACGAACATTTGAAGTGTGCGATGTATAAAAAATAAAGCAATTTGAATCTCTCCAGAGACTTCGGGTATCACTGATCTATCGGTGAGTGAATTTAATATAGGGCTGGATGACAGCGCCGGATGCCGGTGGTTGCAATATCTCTTCCATGGAGACGTGTGCGTTTCAATTGTACACGTTCCTCTAGATCTCATCAGCACCCAACTTATGCACTACAGCTAGCACAGTTCTCAATCAAACCCAACCGCTAACACGAACTTATTATACCTACTTATTATTATAGGTAAATTATTGTTCGGTGCTGACAGCAGATAGCGTGCTGGCCAAACGCCTACAGGTCTGAAAGGTCGATACAGCAGCATTGTTTGCGATTATGAAAGCGCCGTTCCTTGCAAAACGCGTTAGTTGACGTTTTCAGCGAATCCACTTCTGAAGAAGGTGACGCAGATAAAAACATGAATAGCCATTATTTCTAGGTTAAATTAAGTCATTAATTGATGTTTCAATGATGAAAATCTTAAAAAATGTGAAATTCTGGGTATTTTTCAATCGTTTGTTTTATTTCCTGGCTTTGACACAGTTACATGTGTTAATGAGTAACACGCGTCATGCATAAGGTCACGCCCGACCCTGAGGCCCTAATTGCCGTTAGAAAGGCCTTGGTAAGGTGAGTGCTATCGGATTTCAATCGGCAATCTCGAGCATTGTTTCGCTATTGCAGAACGAGTCCATGTTGGGTATCCTACTATCCCCGGACGAGATGATTAGTGAACATTCCGCGGGGAGCACATCGCTGGGTAGTTACTGGTTACGCAAGGGACGTAAAGTGCCCGCTCCGCACCCCGCTATCGTCTGCCCGGTGTATGCACTCCGAACCATTAGAGGCTATCATGTCCACTTCGGAGCGCATGTACCGAGCGCCACTCCGGGCCGCGCGCCGCGCAGAAAAGCAAATTTCGAAATTAAGGTAACGATTTACAGCCAATGAGGTATATGGATAGAGCTAACATTAGCATTCGAAATATGGGCTACAGTCATCGGTTTGCCCTCTTATATCATAAGGCTTATCATTGATATATCCGATTTATCATAGACTTCAGTTGGTTTCGAGCGCTAGCCGGGTATGTGTCTCTAGCGATAACTGCAAAATTCCGACATGCACGCTAATATAACATACAGGTTGTTCCGCAAAGATAAGAAACGCAATGATATTATTCATCGATAAGTTGGGATTTATCATAATCAATATTAGTATAAATTGGCTCTTTCAAACATGGCGTGACGGGCTGCGAGTAGCCCGGGACGGCTCGGATGATTTGTCGAAACTGCCCTGACAGAGATGATAGCTCACCGCTTGCTATCCCTCCTTCCCACCACCCACTACCCGTGATGTTCAAATAGGAACGCTGTTTTCGGTTAACTTTGCTAAGAAAATGCTAATACCACAATTTTTACAGCGCATTCTATTGAGACTAATGCGCGCGGCCGCGGCAGTCTGGAGCGGCGCGTAGTACCGTCGCTCCAAAGTGTACGTGTAATTGCCGCTATTGCAGCAGGAAGCTTAGGTACTGCACGGTCCAGGTAAAGGGTTTTCTATAACGCATAAAATCAATCCAAATTTTTAAATGCTTTATGTGAAACCAAGTCCCAACCAAAATGGACAAAAGTTTTAATTTATTTATTTTACACATTTATTTATTTAAATTACATTTATTTTACAAGCAATAATTATTCGCCTGAAACACTCATCCACATTGAAAAATCTCCTGATAAAAGATACATGACGCCAACGTCCCGTTGGCGTCATGTATCTTTTATCAGGAGATTTTTCAATGTGGATGAGTGTTTCAGGCGAATAATTATTGCTTGTAAAATAATTGTTACCCTTTGTGCTATGCATAAAAAATCTTGTCTTAAACGTTAGTTTACCAAAAAAATAATAAATTACATTTGTATCTACAAAACACAGATAATATAAATTTGTTATAAATAGAGTAATATGTAAATTGAAGTCTGTTTGCCTGGTCGATACTATATAATTCCTGGCTAAACATATTGCCTGTTCCAAAGAAACATAATTGATGAGGTGTGTATGAAAATAATAAGCTGATTTATTTATTATTTGTTAATTTATTGCTGTAATAAGGAATTGGGTTACGAATTTCCATTTTATGCGAGTTTGGATTTTACAAAAATAAAATATTTTTAACAGGTTCCGGATTAGGTACTTTCTTTCCAGGTCACCAAGCCCTTTAATAATAATAATAATAATAATAATAATAATAATATAACTCAATTTTTCAGGTATTGAACAAATGAGTTTTTCTAATATATCGGTTGAATTGTTAACCAAAATTATTAAAAATACTCATAATTGGAAAGCCACGGGTTGCGATTGGATACATAATTTTTGGTACAAACGTCTGACTACTTTACATCCTCTTTTGGCAAAAAATCTTTCAAAATTTGTCAGTCAACCTCAAAATTTTCCAAATTTTCTAACTAAGGGCATTACTTATATGTTACCCAAAAGCGAAAATATTAATAATCCTTCTCAGTACAGACCCATTACATGTTTACCGACAATATACAAAATTTTAACCTCTTGTTTAACAGATTTAATATATACTCATTTAGATGAAAAAAATATTTTATCTGAACAACAAAAAGGTTGTCGCAGAAAACATATGGGATGTAAAGAACAATTAGTTATCGATTCTGTAATTCTAAAACAGATTCAAACTCGAAAACGTAATTTACATACTTGCTATATAGACTACCAAAAGGCTTTCGATAGTGTCCCGCACTCGTGGCTGATCAAAGTATTAAATATATATAAAATTAACCCCATTATTATTAGCTTTTTGGAAAATATTATGTCCTTTTGGAATACCAATTTACTTATCAATTTAAAAGGTAAGAAAATAGTAATACCGGGCATTTCAATTAAAAGAGGAATTTTTCAAGGAGACTCATTGAGTCCTCTTTGGTTTTGCTTAGCATTGAATCCTCTATCTAAAATGTTAATTAAAAGCAAGTTTGGAATAAAAGTTAAGGGTAATACAAGGGAGAGTAGTACAATTTCGCATTTATTATATATGGATGACATAAAATTATTTTCGAATTCTGAACAAAATTTAGAGAAAATGATCGAGGTAGTTAAAAACTTTTCAGATGATATCAAAATGACTTTTGGTTTAGATAAATGTAGAACGATCCATATAGAGAAAGGCAAAATTGTAGATGGGGACGAGAGTATATTTAGAAATTTCCAAATTACTAGTATGAAAAGGGATGAGGTTTATAAGTATTTAGGATACCCACAATCAAATAGATTAGACCATACTAGTATTAAAAATGATATAAAGATTAAATTTCAAACTAGGATCAGGAAAATTTTAAAATGCAATCTATCTGCTAAAAATTTAGTAAAAGCAATAAATACTTGGGCAATACCTCTATTAACGTACTCATTTGGCATAATTAAATGGTCTAATACAGATTTAGATAACTTAGAAAGATTAATTAGAACTACACTAACAAAATTTAATTGCCATCATCCAAATTCAGCTATAGAACGAGTTAATTTACCTAGAAATTTAGGAGGTAGAGGCATAGTCAAAATAAATTCTTTGAAAAATAATCAGGTAGAAATGCTAAGAACTTTTTTCCATAGGAAAGCTCATAGCTCAGAAATGCACAAAATAATTTGCATGGCAGATAGAAATATTACACCTTTAAATTTATACGATGAGAATGCCAACATTTTTATAAATCCCAACCAGGAACTATTAGATTCCTGGTCAAATAAAATTTTACACGCAAAACACTTCAATTATCTCAACCAAACGTATGTTGACAAATTTTCGTCAAACAAATGGTTGAGTATTGGAGAGTTGAGCGCAGAAATAGAAGGATTTATGCTTGCCATTCAGGATAGAGTCATTAATACTAAAAATTATAGAAAGCATATAATCAAAGATACAAATCAAATTGATGATTTGTGTAGAAAATGTTTGGCTTTTCCGGAAACTATAGAACATATTATATCGGGATGTTCTATATTAGTACCGTCCGAGTATACATTTAGGCACAATCAAGTTTTAAAAATAATTCACCAAAATTTGGTAATTAAACATAACTTGATTAACTGCCGTAATATAGTACCATATTATGAATACGAACCAAATTCATTTTTAGAAAACGAATTTTATAAAATATATTATGATAAAACTATACTGACAGATCGAACGATTAGTCATAATAGACCCGATATAGTTTTACATGACAAAATTAAAAAAATAACTTATATCATTGATGTCGCTATTCCAAATTCCTGTAACATTCAAAAATCTGTTAATGAAAAAATAAGAAAATACACAGATTTAGGAAACGAAATAAAAAGAATTTGGCATTCTCAGACTATAAAAATATTACCATTCGTTATTTCGGCTACTGGCATTATACCTAGCTCTCTCATTAAAAATTTAGGCGTATTAGATCTATCGTTGCTCCAAATGGCTTTAGCCGTGTTTAGTGACTAGATCTGAATAGCCAGGTACTTCCTCACCTTCCTCTTTCCCTTCCCCACTTACCTTCAGCCTCACAACATCCCCCAATTGGGGATGCCATAGTCTCACTGGCTCCAGACGGGAGCAGTTGGGACTCTTGTGAGGGACACTATAAAAAAAAAAAAAAAAAAAAAAATCAAAAAATTTATATATAAAGATGCAAAAGTCGGTCATTTTGAATACATGTAGGATAACGAAAGATTTTTTAAATATTTATGTTGAGGGATCAGTAGGATTTATAGGCCCTGTTAGAAGTTCTACCGAGCCGAACCCTCTGATATGAAAATATCTGGAGTCGGTGAATTTTTTTTTTTTTTTTTTTTTCCCATTTGATCTCTGGTGAGTTGACATGTTGTTGTTCTTGTATTGTTTTGTATTTATTTTACTTATGTAATGCACTTGCATAGTGTTGATTGACTAGCTGATCATTTGTGGAAAAGTGAGTGGAAGGGTTTAGTTTTTCCTATGGGGAAGATTTAACCCGGACAACAAAATCGGAAGCATAAAAATAATAATTGGATGACTTGTATAGCGCCGTTTTTGTGCAAAAACACCTCAAGGGCGCTGTACAAACTTATAATACATTTCTACAGTCATTCCAATGTTTAGACTGTTTAGTGACCAGGACTGAATAGCAAGGTACTTCGCAACCATCTTCTTTCCCATCTCCTTTCCCTCTTGCCATCATTTATTTCAGCCTCATAACATAACCAAAGTTGGGAGTGCCATAGTCCCACTAGTTCCGGGCAATGCATTTTGTGCGGTAATGAAACATTGATAAAACGCATCCCCTTCCAATCGTACAATACAAGACGCACTGATTCCATATACCTTTCGACTCCTGGACCCCAAAGAGACCAATTATAATAATAAAAAATCAATTTCACCAGAAGTAATGATTTCACATCGACTAGCAATCCGGAGGTGGCGGCTTCAAATCCCAATGCGCGAAAAAAAAGAGAATAATTGTTTTTATATTTTAAATTTCACAATTTAATCATTTAAAATAATATAAGGTATATTTGGAGCACGCTATAGAGTGGAAAATACTTTCAGTATCGCCCGGCGTAAGACAACCATTCAGAGTTGAAACGCTGCTTGAAATGCCTTTAGCCGTGTTTGATGACCAGATCTGAATAGCCAGATACTTTCCGACCTTCCTCTTTCCATATTCTTCCCCTCTACACTACCTCCAGCCCCACAACATAAACCGATTGGAGATGCCACAGTCTCACTGGCTCCAGACAATTGGAAGCAGTTGGAAGTCTTAAAAATAGAGCTCACTTCTTCATCGGTTGTCGTTAGCCTATATCTTCAGTATTTCGTCCATTTATACCATTTTTATTTTTTTCAGCGTTAGTTTGAAAAGCGAAAAATGCTCACTATCCGCAATGAGATTCAAGCATTTGATGTAAGTCGTATTTGTTCAATGGATTCAAGGCATTTAATAAAAATTCAATAAAATTATTAATTTCTCCGATTGCGTGTTCCCCGCAAAACATTATAATAATATAATTAAAGACCTCGCGTTCACAACACGCGGCACTGGCTTCTTGGCGCATTACACTATTATGTAAACAAAAAGGAACAAAATAAATGATTCATGATTAGCAACAGAAAACTCCCGCGGTGTTGGCGACATCTCGCTTATGACGAACCCGACACGATTACTAATAGTAGGTAATAACAACCGATAAATATTAAATCGCACCCGTCTCAATTCAACAAGCACGTGCTAATTAAGTAGACTTTCACAAATAATAAATAAAAGTAAGGATTTCTGCGAATTATTAAGAATACGTGGTTCAAAGTCCAACTGTACTGCCATGTCTGGTAGTTGTACTGTATATTATCTGCCTGTACAAAAGATAAATAAATAAGAATAATAACAAATGTACATTTGTAGAAATGCATTACTCGTGTATATTTGTACAGCGCCCTTGAGGTGATTTTGAACAAAAATCATCCAAATATAATCCAGTGAGGCCTACATTACTGGAAAACTTAAAATGTAAAAAATATTGTACCAAATAAATAAATTATTATTATGTCAAAGAGGGCTTTAAAGTAGCGATGGGTCATGCATGACTCATTCTCATGACAAATACAACATTTGGGTAAAAACAAATTACTAAACTAAACTCCACAACAAATTCCCACTCTCATTCAAAACTCAAAACAATATATTAACTAACTAACAAACCATCACGCTGTCTCCCCGCAGGGGTAGGCGGAAGACGGACCGCCAAACAACTCGGTCTTGGCAAACACTCCTTGCCTCATTCACATCCATACATCGTCTTATACATACTTTTCTATTATTCCGACTCTTGACATGGTCCGACTCAAGTATCTGCTTCACTTGATCGTGCCATGTCGTCCTCGAGCGTCCCCGACTTCTGCTACTATTCACATTTGCGTCGTATATTCTTCTTCACTATTTTCTTGGTTCATTCGCTCTACATGCCCAAACCATCTAGGCGTCCCTTTCTTGATCTTACTCATTACGCTTACATCAGTCTTGCGTTCTCTGAGGATCTCCACATTTCTCACAGGATCATACATGCTTTTACACACACGCGCCTCAGGGATCTCATTTATAAATAAAATATATACTAACTCCAAATACAGATTAAAATCGAAACCACTCAACTGTTCTTAAAAAAAACACCATGTAATTAATGTAATGCATACGTGGCTTGTTACGACACGTGTCACAATACTCACTGGTTTCCCGTCTGCAACCTTTTAATAATAATACTTCGATGACTTGTATAGCGCCGTTTTTGTGCCAAACACCTCAAGGGCGCTGGACTTACTACCCTTTTCGAGCAGACCACACAGTCCCGCTTGGGACCTTTTCTTAAAAATATGGAGTTTTCCATTGAGCCTGGTCTCTGATGGAGTGAGAATATTTATTAACCCAGCAAAAAATATTCAAATAAAATGAATGCGTAGTTATTGTTATGTATGAAAAACAGAGCAAAAAGCACAACCAATCGTAAGTGGGGTACTGTATACAACTAAATAAAATCATGTGTATACCTGTAAAAGAACCCTTTTATTTTTGAAACAGTAAAATGTATGACCATTGTTTATGTCGCCGCTGCGGCGCCATCAGAGTTGTTAGAATGTTTCCTATGTCGCCGTGGCGGCGACAACGGAGTACAAAGAGTTAATACTTCTGTGGTTAACTTCTAGATTTAAATGTTTTCTCTTTCTGATACCGATTAAATCATATTTCTAACCATGACAGAAAGGAAGTCACAATTACTTCTATGAGACCACGTGAGCTGTTCCCAAAAGCAACCAAATTAGCTTGAGGGGTTAATGGAAGCAAGGAAATCATCGTCATAATAATAATCATTATTAATGGCGTCGAGTCGTTACAAGACTCTCATAAGATTCAGATAGCCCCATCCTCCGAGCATGCACAGTCCGAATAAGCAGAGAGAAGAAGGCTTTGATCTAAAAAGCAGCCAGTGTATTAAAACAGTAGTTGCGCACTGCACACTGCGCACAGTGCATTGCCTGCGCCACCATGTCATTATGGGCAGACCGAGTGCGGGCTTCAGCACTTTCAGCAAACAAGGGACTCCACTGTGACTCAAGTGAGACCGAGTCAAAAAAACCACTTCACTTATTACACAAGCGATTGCAATGACAATGTTTTAAGATATCCCTTTTTCTCAGGCTGTAGGTTTTACCGTGAAGGGGTTGTAATGTGGGGATGTGCTAGGTCGGGGAGAGTCCTAGAGTTGGCACAAAGCAAACTTCCGATACGAAAATAGAATGATCAAGATCGACTCGGCGGGGGAAGTTCCCACGAAGTGAACAGATACTCACTTTATGAATAAACAAAATTTATATCTGGTTATTTCAGGTATTGATTACAGGTGAGATGTTTTGGCGGCCTCTGTGGTCGAGGGGTAAGGCTATTTATCAACTATCAAGCTGGAAGTCGCGAGGTCAAATCCTGTGAAAGTAAAAAATCCTAAAATTTATTTGATTATTTTGTGTTATTTCACAAATTACTCATTTAAAATAATACATAGTATACAGAGTGGAAGATACTCTCAGTATCGATCCAGTGTAAGACCAGCATTCAGAATTGAAATGTTGCTTGAAATGGCTTTGGCCGTGTTTAGTGACCAGTTCTGAATAGCCAGGTACTTCTCAAACTTCCACTTTCCCGTCTCGTTCCCCTTCTCACTACATTCAGACTCACAACATACCCCAATTGAGGATACCATAGTCTCACTAGCTCCATACGGCAGGGAGCAGTTGGGATTCTTGTGCGGTTTCACATAAAAAAAATAAAAAAGGGTTTCGAAAGCCATAATAATTATGTTCTCTAAATTTATATAGTACATAGGTCCTCTGTACGAATACAATAAATTCATGACTTGTTGACTATTATACTCATCCCGGGAAGTAAAACATGATGTAGGTATTTAAAAATCAAATATACAAGAAATAAACAAGAATAACTTTAATATAACAAAAAATTGTCTTTGCAAAAATATATATCATTTATTTTTTCAGATTTCCCTTGATTATATAAAACTTTCAAAGGTAGCAGCAATCGCTTTGTGACTATAATATACTCAATGAAGTGGTGTCCAAAGAAATTTATTTTATTCAAATTATGATTATTTGAACATAATAGTTTCAGTTCACTAAATTAAATAAAATAAATGTTTGCAGTGACTATTATGATATGTACGATGTATGTAAGTTATTACGAGACCATGTTTTGTACTCATGTACGTCAAAATGTAAATAATTAACTCATATAATATATTATTAAAAAATAAAGAGTTTGTATGTACATTCTACGGACACTACAGAATTTCAGAGCCCAAAGTAAAGTCCATTATACCTCTTACCACGTAAGATTTATCAGTTAAATCTCCATCATGTACAAATAGCACTTCCTCCAGCAATAGGCCCATCAAAGTAAATGCGCATTCATCGCAGGTGAATGCAGTTCAGTGTCCAAGCAATGTCTGTCAGGTCGGACAACGAGGAAACGTAATTCTGACGATGCGCGAAATAAAAACATCACAAGGCCTTTTATCATCAACCAAGTATTGTCTAGACAGGGCGTGGACCAAACCTTAAAATTAACACCGACACCAAAAATTATCAAAAAGAAAATGCATTATCTCGCAGTCGAAAGATCGGAGTAAGCATAGCTTTTTAGCTATTGTTGGTCTGCATGGAACAAATTTGTCTTTGAGCAAAGCTCGTCCGAACATTCAATGGAAGATCTGTGAAGAAGCAGTTAGAAATATCTTAGGTCTTAATCAGATTTTTTTTTTTTATTTAGTAAAAGATTATACATTTATTTACATTATTTAAGAAATGTTTTGACTGCACAACTAGGAGGATTCCCGTTTTAGGACAGTCAAATTAGAATGAGTATTAACATTTTGATAAGTATAGTATTAAAATAATAATGAAATAATAGGTATTTGTACTTTTAACTGGTGCCTAAGCCTACTAACATATTTTGTATAAATATGAATAACAAAGAGAAGAAATACAATAAAATAAAATATCCAATTAAACATAAGATTAACTGCTGCTTGGGTAGTATTCTAATTTAAAAGTACTAGGTAGGTACATAAATACACATAATGATAGAGATTAGAACATAAAGGTATCTTTTACATGGTTTATTTTTTGTTAGAGTTTTTGTTGTTTTTTTTGTGTAGTAAAAGTTCACTCTCCTTTCTACCTAATTGATGAAACCTAATATGAATCAGATATATGAATATTTAAAAAATATATACCTTATGTATCATACATTTTTTGCTAGTAAAACAACTACGTCACGCAACAAATTTCGCCAAAAAAACCACTGTATATAACGCGCATTACTATGGACGGAGGCCTCCGAAGTAGCGCAGGACAGGGAAGCCTGGAGGCGCCTTGTCGAAGCAATGGATCTCCGACCAGAATAGGACAAGGGAAAGAATATGAAATGTAAGATAATGTGTAACAGTCGTATCACTGTTTCTAGTTCTCTATAATCTCTTAATACGGGAATAGTGATGGGATGTGTGCCGACAGTGCCGTTATATTTGGTACAGCATCCTCCTATGGACCGAGTACAATCACAGTCAGTCACAGCAGTCAGCATTCAATCTCGTCTCTCTATTTATTTTCCGTCAGCCGGCGGCGGCACCGTTAGGAGGGAGGTCAAATTGCGCCAACTTAGACCATAAGGCGAGTATACAAAGCAACAGAACGAAGTGCTCCTTCCACGTAATAAATTATATTATATATATATATATATATATATATATATATATATATATATATATATATATATATATATATATATATATATATGTATATATATATATATAAAATGTTATTCAAAACGCAATATGATGTGGACTTCTTATGTGGAAATATAACAAAAGATACGTCTTAAAAGTTTAAAACTTTAAAATATTTCAATTATTGCACCCGTGCATCAAAAAAGCTTTAGGTGGATCATTTATTTTTCTTATCAATTTTTAAAACACAATAGCATAATTTAAGGTTCCGTTGGGTTAGAATTTTACCAAATTACTATTCTACTATTCTACGTGAAATTAACAAAATTATAATTTTTCCGCCAATAGTGTAACAAATAAACTACCAAATCATATAAGAATCCAACGTTTTACTAAAATTTGACCAGCATTCACTACTTATACTAATGCTAAAACAGAAGAACACTATGGGAAGAGGAGGTGAGCTAACCCAGAAACAGAAGAACACTACGGGAAGAGTAGATGACCTAACCCAGAAACAGAATGACACTATGGGAAGAGTAGGTGACCTAACCCCAGAAACAGAATGACACTATGGGAAGAGTAGGTGACCTAACCCCAGAAACAGAATGACACTATGGGAAGAGTAGGTGACCTAACCCCAGAAACAGAATGACACTATGGGAAGAGTAAGTGAAATAACCCAGAAACAGAATGACACTATGGGAGGAGAAGGTAACCTAGTCCAGTTTGTGTCGAGAATTGATTCCGAGAAGATTCCACTTGCACGTTAAACGTTCCCTTCTAATTATCGCCCAATGGGGCAATACTTTTTTATCAGTATTCAACTGTTAACCCAGAAACAGAAGGACACAATTGGATGAGAATATAACCTAGTCCAGTTTCCGCGATTCCAAGAATCACTCCGATACGGGGGCACGGGATAGGGCTCTGGGAACTGGCAACAGGGGCAGTCGGGGCCAGGGGGCCGTCAGGGCCGCCACCGCACTACGGCGCACAGTGTAGGCGAGGCGAAAAAAACACAAAAAAATATTTCTTATTTGTACAGAAAACGCTTAGTTATGGATCTGCTCACATAGTTCTTAAACATTTTTTTAAGGTTCTCATTCCTTACCAGTAATTAACTGTCAAATATTTAACGTTTAACATTTAAGAAAAAAACTGATTGATATAAGCACTAGGCACTGAGAAATTAATACTTTAAAGAATTTATTCTTTACTTTATTAAGTAGAATTTAAAACTTCATTAAAAGAATTTAAAACTTGAGTTTCTGAAACTAACATGGCATTTTTTGTCATTTTATAAGGAGCGGAATTATGTAATTATATTTTAACTTAAAAAAAGGTTTTTATTGCCATCGGCGTTTTTCGACACACTTTTATGTTGTATCAAATATTAGCAATAGTCCCAATAAATATCAGATGCCCCAGCCTGCCACCCCGAAAGTTACAGCGTTCACTCGTCCGCTCTGCGCCACAGTGATCTCTCTAGTATGGAAAGCTATAACTGTGATAAAGAAGGGATTTTGATAAAAAAAAATTATTACGAATGGGTTTCATCCTAAGACGTAATCCTTTCATATTAAACATTGATACGATTTTTACAGTACCTATCTAATTTATTTAATTCAATATGTTAAATTATTTTTAAGCAATATTCTTTCTTAAAAATAATGATACAGTTGTAAAATACATCATCCATACGTAATATTTTTACTGTTAAAATTCCTACAATAAATCAAATGGGTTAGGTTTTATATCCGCCAATCTATGCTAGCGAAACCATTGTGCGGCGCGCAGTCCAGCCCTTGCGCATCCGCGTTGCCGGACCAATTTATCAACACGGGAAAGTAAATTATGTCTCATAAAAGGCTGCCTCAATCGCAGCCCTTTTGCGGACAGATTGTATTATTTGATGACCGCTTTACATGTTATACCTATATACGTGTAAAAACAAACGACCAAAAGAAATTAAAACAGAGGGACATCGGGAAGAGAGAAATATTTCAATCACGAAAAAATTTGTAATATTTATTTGTCATTCTCTGTGCTCAGAGTACACTTTAGCAAAGCTGTAGCAAGATTATTAACGAAAATTTTCTAGCTGTTTGAAGGAAAAATAACAAACTTTTAATTGGTAGAAATGGTGCCCTGCCGTTAATTTATGTTGCATGAATTTTTAACTATACACGTCATTTTCATTTTCTCATATTTAAAACTTGAAATAAATTGACAGATAATCCCAACATTTCAAGAAAACTGCAGCATTCTTACAATCAATTGAATATTGAAAAACACAAAAAATATATTAGGCAGGTACATGCATTTAATTTACATTATATCCATTAGGATATATTATAATATATTAGGAAATGACAAAAACAGACACAATATTTATTGGCTTTAGATTTTTTTACTGACGTCGGGACATGCAAGTCTATGTAACACAAGAAATTCGGTGGAGAATTTAAGAATCAACATAACATTTGGCTATTTTTTTTGGCCTTATACGGGAAATGTAATAAAATTGTCAAAGATGCGAGTCAGTTTAAAGTAATGGTGTCAGTAGGGAAATAAATATTGCAAAAAAATACTTAACTAATTGGACTGTGCTTAATACTCGTACAGCACCAAACGAGCACAGGTAATCGTGTTAAAAGGTGCCTTTTTCATTGACATAATGATGATAAATTCAACTTTTAATCAATAAACTTTTTTATATAAACAAGGTAAGTTAAGACCTACACATTATATTTTATCTGCAATAATTCTCCTTACCACTCAGAAAACACTCGATTATTTTTAATATTTTTTTTCGGAACGTGGATACAATGACACTAGGACGGGTTGTTTCGGAGGATTTGAACAATTCATCAAATTTCAATGTTGATTTCCGGGTTCTGTGAGGTCCTATTCAAGTTCTGTTATTATACCAGCATAGGGTAGTGACAGAGCTGAAATAAAAACAGAACTGGAAAAAAGCTTTCAAAGAACATGAAAATTAACTTTGAAATTTGAAAAATTCATCAAATTTCAACGTTCATTTTCGGGTTCTGTGAAAGCCCCATTCAAGTTCTGTTAATACATCATTATAGGCTAGTTGCTTGACAGAACTGGAATGAAAACAGAACTTGAAAAAAATCTTTCGCAGAACTTCAAAATGATCGTTGAAATTTGATGAATTGTTCAAATTCTCCGAAACAACCCGTCCTTAGAAAATAAGTGTCAAATTCGGTGGTTTCCAATAATAAATAGTTGGAAGATTTTTATAGCCGTTTTTTGTGAAAAATCACCTCAAGGACGTTGTACAAATATACATCATATTTCTACAATGATATATCTTATTACTAACTATATAGACAAACTATTATCAACTTATGGCTAACAGATTGCATCCACCGGTTAGTCGATCACTAATATAGTACTACATGCATTTGATCAACGAACGTGATGAAGCTAATGGACATATATTACAATTTATTTGCATTCTGTACAGGCAGATAATATGGATACTGGACCATTTTTATTCAAACATACTGTCGGTTTAATTTGTTTTTTTTTTTAGATATTTTCAGTGACAAATAGAAATGAGAGTACATTTTATAAATTCCTAAACGATGATAATAGTTTCGTGTCATTTATATTGTAAAGTATATCTGTACCTATATATTGATATAATTACTACTTGAATACTCGAGCTCGCATTTTTATACATTTTTGGGAGGGATTGGCGTATCATTGTAATAAGCTTATAATATCCCCCCACTCCGAGAGGTGTCTTCGATCACCGTGTTTTAATTTTTTCTCCCCAAACACATAAACAGTAAAATGTTTTTTAAATACATTTCGAAAGTTCAAACATGTGACATAATTGTTCAAATGTTTTTATACAAGAGTTATTTAGTTTCAAAGATGAAAATTGATTACTATTTTACGACACTTCGTTATATCTGTTTTAAGGTTAGGAGGCATCGAAAAACCCACAGATTTAAATCACGCGCGAATTGCATCCTCAGCAAATAAGGCAGATTTTATACTTAGATTCTTTTATCAGACTGGAAACACATTTTATAAATATTTATATTTTTTAGGGGTTTTTAAGTTGGTCTTTCAGCGGTGGGCAAAACCCACCAACTCCGGCCCGGAATTTATTGAAAACTAGCCGCATATTTGATCTTCAGGCTTTAAAAGGCAAACTTAATTGAAAATTGTGCAAAATTTGATAACTGTAAAAACACTAAATGGCAGCACCCAGCAGCAAGTTAGTGTTTATAGTAGTCCCAGAGATAGGTCGCACGTATGTCATCGACGATCATCCTCTTCCTTCTCACACGTCTTGCATGAAAACGAAAAAGACAGAAGATAATAGAAAGTTGACGTCACGTACGACCTCTCTCTGGTACTACTATAATTTTTGATGATTTTTTATGGCCGGAATTGGATGGTATTGATCTGGACAACGTTTACTTTCAACAAAAAGGCGCTACGTGAAACCATTGATCTTTTACGATTGAATATCAAAATAACACGTCTTATTGGAAAACCCTATATAAACCAGCTACTTGGTTTGTATAAAAGTGGATACCTCGATGATAAAACTTAAAAAATTTAAATAATTGTAACAAACGGAGAGATCTCAAGGTTAGTATGATAGATAGCTTAGTGGTCAGAGCAGACACTCGGAGAGCGTAAGATCGCGATTTAAACCCGATTAAAAATTATTGATCTTCAACATGACAGGGCAAGGATTTTGAAATGTTTCGAATTGGCGAGCGCTGCATACCATAAACCCGCAAAACCATTGAAATGCAATATAAAAACATTAGTTGCAGAAAAAGGCCATTACCTTGAGTCATGTAGGCAGCACGCAACACGACAGCAGAGAAACAGCAACCGGGACAGGTGGTGCAAATTGTTTAGATAAACGGTGGTTTCGCGGTTTGGAGAGCATTAGAGAGATCATGGATCATGATTGCGGTTACGTTACTATCACATTACTAAGACGAACGTAAAATTATGATACAAAAGATTATATTTAAAAATAATTATTAAAAAAATAACTACATGTACTTAATCTACCTACCTGCAGGGATGTAGACTTACGACGGGTTGTTTCACAGAATTTGAACAATTCATCAAATTTCAAGTTCTTCAAATCTCTTATTATCGAAGTACATACTGTGAAACCACAGGCCCATGATAAAATTTAAAAAAAAGAACTTTCACAGAACTTGAATTTTAACTATGAAATTTGATGAATGGTTCAAATTTTGTGAAATAACCCGTCCTCATTATTTGCATTTGTTCATTATTCTCACGGGCTAGTATATAAATAATATGAAATTAAGGATAATCCGGTCAAAAAAATCAGAAAAGGGGAAAAAGTTAAGGTACGTAGGTACCTTATTTTTTTAATGATAAACTCATGTTTATAAAACAAGGTTTTTATGCATAGAACAAAGGATAATAAATTATTATAAGCAATAATTACTCGCCTGTAATATCAATACAAATTGAAAATATCTCCCGAGTAAAAATAAATGCCTCCGACGGAAATTGAACTCGCGCCTTCTGATGTCCGGTCAGTCGCTCTGAACCACTGAGCCACGTCGGCTAATTTCCAACCCGCCAAATAATTAAATATGTACTAGTACTTCAATCAACACTTACTGCTTAGATACCTGAGGTAGGTACCTATTTCAGGTGATAAAAGAGTTAACTTAAAAGACTCCAAATTACGTGGTGTAAGCTGCATAAGAAAAGTTTGAATTTTTTAAACAAATTACTTTATTTCAGGAACGGTTCCATGATAACTCAACACAATGACAATTTAACACACCTCTAAAAAGTGATAAATTCATTAAAAGCGATGAAAAAAAACTAACATGTAAACCTAACCTGCGTAACCTAATTTGTTTCATCAATTTTCATGACTTTGTCATTTTTTAAAGGTGTCTTGAATTGCGATCATGTTGAGTTATCCACACGGAACAGAAAGAAACAAATTACACTATTTCAACAACTTTAAATGACTCTGAGTTTGGACAGACAAGATATTACCACAATTATTATAAACCAAACGAAACATAATACAGAGGTATGTACTTTAATATATAAATAAATAAGAATAAAAACATATGTACATTTGTATAAATGTATTACATATTTGTACAGCGCCCTTATAACACGGCGCTATACAAATCATCCGAATACTATTACTATTATTATTATTACCATTGACTTAGTAAAATATGGACAAAAAAAAAGGTTTTCTTATTGAGTAATTATTGAAGTATTTTCACACCGTGTCCTATTGATAGAGTAAGATACGCCCTGGTGCATCTCAAACGATTGTTTAGATTTAAACCAGAACAAAGTTGCAGGTTGCAAGACATGTAGACGTGTAATGCATGCATACAGGGAAGCAGTTTATGGTTAGCCATCAGCTGCAGTCAGTCCACTGTGCTACTGTGTGCATTTCAACCGAGTCTCAGGCAACATATTATACAGGGTGTATCAGGGGGTGCCCGACAGACTGTGAGGCTGTGGTATAAGCGTTTAAAAAGAAGAAGAAGATTACTAATAATGGTTTTAAAGAGAGATATATCGCTCGTTTGATCCAGTAATGGTTTGAAAGAGAGATATAATGCTCGTTTGCTGCAATGATGATTTGATAGAGAGATATATTGCCCGTTAGCTGCAATAATGACACAAAAAAAAATGATCAATTTTTCAGGAAACGAGTTTGAACATTTTTAATTAATCTAATAAAACCGTGAAGCAATATTGACACTTACTGATGTCTCACGGAAACTTTTAATAGACAGGTATTTTGTTCTATCAGTAAAAAGTACAAGTGGAAATGGTTAGTTTTGACCAAATAAGTCAGATGTAGGGTTCCATGATATTTCATCAAAATGAAAATTCAACACACCTTAAAAAGGTGAAATAGAGTCATTAAAAGTGATGAAACAAAAACTAGGTTTAATAGTTACCTATGTAACCTATTAACCTAGTTTTCGTTTCATCACTTTACACCACTTTTTGTAGGTGTGTTGAATTGTCATTTTGATGATATACCCAGTCAACAAATAATTTGTCTGTCGGGTACGATCGTAACACCCTGTGCAGTTAAGACAGATATACCTCGGTTAGTACTCGCTTCTCGTCAGAAGCCTGCCGCGGTGGATTCCTTTCTATGGAAATTCAATTTCTAGCGCCGAAGAAGGGGAACGTCGCCTGACTGGGACTATAAATATACGCGGAGTCGATTTTAACAGTTCTAAACAAACACAACCGACAATTAGTTCGCGCAATCTGTCATCGGCGCTTAGAAAGTCCAGCGGCAAGGTGCGAAAATAGCAGAATAGGCACACGGGCGATACGAGCCGATTCGTTAATTGATCGCCGGCGTTACAGGTAATGCGAACACAGCGCCATCACACATCAGGCAGATGCCAAGTTATTTGTGTAATGGAATATATTGGTACTGGACAAGAAATGCATCCAAGCACGTGTCGTTTTGTTCAATATTCATCAACTGTTAATATTTAGAATGGGTTGTTTCAGAGAATTTGAACAATTCATCAAATTTCGAAGATGAAATCAAGTTCTGTGAAGGTTCTATTCAAGTTCCGTTATTTATATTACTGGCCAGGTTTTTTTCACAAAACTGAAATAATAACAGAACTTGAATAGAACCTTCACGGAACTTGAAAATCAACTTTGAAAAATGTTGAATATTTATTTCTAAATTCACGCCCGGCTGGGCTTTTAATGTTATTTTTTTTTACAAAACATCTAATTAAACACAACAAAATTAAAAAAAAAAATAATAAAATAGAAGACATAAATAAAACACAACATCTAAAACAAAATCAATGTCAAAACGAAATAAAGTGGAAACATGAATAACATGAATATGTTCACAGTCTCTGAAACAAACTTAAAAATATAACTTATTAATATAATATAATTGTTTAAACTTAGAATAAATAAGAAATAGATATAAAATAAATTTAATTATTAAGTAGGTAATAATAGAAGGTAGGTACAGAGCTGGTTGTAAATTGTTGACAATACGCGATCCCGGTGTATATATGTAGGTATAACTTCAATACCAACGCAACACAACTATGTATACAATTTATTACAAAACACCCAAAAACTTTCTAATTGTAATTCACACCGTTTGAATATTTAAGAATACCTATAATAAATTGACAATTATTATTTTTTTTGGTAAACTAATGTTTAAGACAAGATTTTTTATGCATAGCACAAAGGGTAACAATTATTTTACAAGCAATAATTATTGCTTGTAAAATAATTGTTACCCTTTGTGCTATGCATAAAAAATCTTGTCTTAAACATTAGTTTACCAAAAAAAATAATAATTAATATTTGACAAGTTCAAGTATTTCACCTAAAATTGTAGACAATTTGTCTCGACGCCATCTAGTGACAGAGTTCACTTACAATGCCTTTCTCATATAAAATAAAGTTGGTTGTTTTCAGGTGAAAAAATGTAACAAGCAGAAATTGTTGAATGAAACCCTAGTATATATTGACTTATTTCGCGGATAAGAGATAAGCCGCCATAGCTCAGTGGTCAGAGCTGTCGACCGGAAATCGAGGGACACGGGTTCGAGTCCCGTTGGCGTCATGTATCTTTTATCAGGAGATTTTTCAATGTGGATGAGTGTTTCAGGCGAATAATTATTGATTGTAAAATAATAAATTGACAATGTTCGTAAGGACAAAATTTAAAAAAATCTGCAAGTATAATAGCAATTAAACAAAGTACACGAATAGATCGAAACAATATTTACATAGTTTAAAAAAAAGTATGTACGTACTTTAGGTATTATTTAGGTATTACAATATAAACACAAAAAGGTATTAAAAAGTGATTTAAAACGAATGCATGTTTTTTTTTATATTGCATATATATTTACACCATTTGAAACCATATAAAAGTCTAAAAGATTCAATTTAAGAACATCTCGAAACTGCATAATATGTTTACTCATGCTGGTAATACATTTTTATTGAATTACGTAGATACATTTATATAGCAAATAACATAGTAATAAATAGATAATATTGCATAATATTGACCCTACCGCTTTATATAAATGCAGAAAATTTTCTGATTCCCTATTCTTATACAAAATCGTGAACAATCTTATTGATTCATCATATCCAAAGAGTACTAGTTCCATGATCATATCTGTTTTAAAAGATTGCATTTCGTTACCTTGAACACAAAACCAGAACTAACGACTTATTTAGAACACCGTACTGTGTAGCCAAATATGCGCAAAACTCTTTAATAGGACGAATCTATAAAACTCACAATGCCTCTAGATATGTACACATTTTCAACTGTAACTTGAAAACATATAAAATGCACCTTACTTAACTGATTGAAATAATTCTATAATCTTAGTTTATTTTATTGTTTTTTAGTATAATCATGCGAAAACTGTACTACTACTAACTGTCTTTACTTGCTTTATAACATTTTGTAATTCCTTATAATGTTTATTTATATTTCTTTGTCATTTATAAATATATTGTGTAAGTAAATGAATAACAAAACTAATGAAATGTGGCATTATTTATTATCGGAGTACAGCGATGAGAAGAAGTTTTATTGTTTCCGAATATGAATATATTATCTCCAATACTAAACAGGACATTCGACTTCGCAAAGCACCCAACAGTAGAGTGGTACAGTAGCTGTTACGAACAGTAGTAGAATCGCCGACATTCCGGAAATGAAATGGCGGCAGGAAGCCCCCTCCGCAAGGTCGCGCGAGCTACTTCCGCCAAAACAATACAGCCAGGTGTGCCAAGGCGCGTCCAAGAATACTCTATTACTCGTATCGTCGTGCGGTAAAAAACGTCAAGTCATACTGGGAAATAATAAATATGTAGAAAGATTGTGTCTACATATTAAATAAGGCCTCCTGGGTAGTTCAGTAAGCTCCTTGGCTTTGGACCCAGAGGTCGTCAGTCTAATGGGCGTTTTACAAGACTCTTTTTTTCGTTCAGTTTCCAAATCGGTCGCATTTGTTTCTGCATTACAATAATTATTTGGTGCACCGACTCTAAGTAGGTAAACTGTTATTTTCGTTGAAGAAGATAATACTAATACATCTAAACGAAACATGAAACAGAACGAGATATAGAAAATAAAAAAAGGTAAAGGTCTCAACTGGGAATCGGACCCAGGATCTGTCTTACTGGGACAGCGCCTCTAACCACTCGGCAATTGGGACCTAATTTTTTTCACATCTCTTATTTCAAATTAAGATTTTTTTTTCATATTTTTGGCAGCTATATTTTTGAATAATTACAAAGTTCCAACGAATTTGTTTATTCATGGATTATTCATGGATTCCCAATTGAGACAGTTACCTTTTTTGTATAATGTTTAGTTTATTATCTTCTTATTGACATAATAAATGCAATATATCAATGATATATGACATTTAAAATTATAGATATAACTTTCAAAGGTTATTAAAAGAAAATTTATGACAATAAAATAGGTAGTTCCTAATAAAATTACTTTATTCAATGCCACTTATTATACATATTACCAAGCCACAAATGTATAGTCAACGAAAGTATTATTTAAGTCACTAGTATAGTAGGCACTTATTGATATTTTTTTACGATACCTTTTAAAAACTACATAAACAAATAATTGTGCTACATCTTTTCGAAACGATCTTCTATAGGGTGGGGCAAAAGTAATCACCCGATGTTCTTTTGCTGTATTTTTTTTTTTGATAAACTTTGGTACTGCTTGTTATTCCGCGTTCTTGCGGAGTAAACCGATTCATGTCTTGTCGATTTGTATTCTGCGTTTGTTTACTTCACAAATGTCAAAACCTAATTGACATTTGGCGCCATTTGCAAAAGTGATTCTCCAATAGGGTGATTACTTTTGCCCCACCCTGTAACTCTGCAGTGTTTTAAAATGACGTGACTTCATAATATATTCGATGAAAACTGCTCACAAAAAATCCGTTTTTCATTCATTTTTTATTGTTGAACTCCCAATGATTCAGACCACGAACCGTTACTGATTATAATGGATAGTTATCGAGATGATGGTGAAATACACCCTAGTATTAGAATCTTGTGAAGAATTTTAAGATGAAATCGATGTGGTTCGTAATACGATAATAACAGTAATAACTAATTAAGACGAGGTTGAGTCAGACACCCCCCCTTGGTATCAGTCTCCATAATTACATCATTAGTCGTAGAGAAAAGCGCAATTTTCCTAATTAAATAACCATTATCGGATCAGAAAACACGCGACACATGCACATACACAAACAGGTACAAACGGGTTACGAGTAATATATTAATTGACGGAAGAAAATTGTAAAAAACGCAGTGATTTAAAGTGTGCATAATTTGAAATTCACAATTATTAAAGACGATGTATATTCCGAAATGGCCTTGAAATTCCAGTAGCCATTTACTCTTTGCGCTAGTCACGATAAGTGTGAAATTGCCTCGTCATTTTCAAAGCATTTTAACAACTACGATGTTTTTGATATATTTAGTACATCAATTTCAATATATAAGCATGATTATTTGAAGTTTTTTTCATCAGGTAGTGGAATATTTTAATAAAAGTATTTAATTTGACTAACACATAATAATTTTGAGGACAAAGGAAAAATAAATATTTTGGATTTTTTATGTTTTGTGCCTGCATGCTGTGTGGATCAGTGAAGTTCAGTGATATTGTGTCTTTCTATTTATTTTTGTGCAATTGTTTTAAATAGTCGTTTCCTGCACTATTTGCGTGTACAATTTCGTAAATATTTTTGTATATATATAAATGTAGAAGCCTTAACAGGCGTGAAATAAATAAATAAATGTCTGGTAAAAAATTTAATACATAAAAATATATCACAATCTTTAAAATATATTATAAAGAAGTGTCCCGGTGTGGCTTTCATTTGTATACAAGTCTAAAATTTTATTCCGAGAATGATGAAATTTAGCACACCTGACCTTCAAAACAAGAAGAAGGCAATCTATTCATGAGCTTTCGAAAAACCAGCCCATTACATTTTCCCACCCCAAAGCAGAGTGTATATACTTCTTGATGAGATTTTGCACACATGACGGAAAAATAATATGAAAATTACAGTCCACAACCGATTTTGATAAATTAACGCCGGTAATTTGATAAATTATTGCCCAAGTAACGCCGGAAACTTCAGCTAGTATGGAATAATTATTGAAAATATTATAAGGGTAGCTGATAAAATATCGAGAATTCGAAAAGATAAATCACCGTAAGGTGTGTTTAGTGGTGTTAACGGACAGTAAGTATTAATTTTATAATATACCCATTGAGAGCCACTGGATTCAAACCTTGGTAACAAAATTTAACATTCATAGACGCGTCGGTCGTTTACCGTTATTGATTAATAATAATCACTCGGTTGTACAATAATAAATCGCGCATACAAAACAATGAAAAAGAAATTAGCATCGGATGTCAATAAACAAAAACAAAAAAATAAGAATGCAACGGCTTCGTACCATTCAATACCGACTCTACATGCATCCATGAACCAAGGATGAGATCATAATCTAATATAATTATAATTATTATGTACACCTTCGAAATAGTAAATGTGTGTACAAAATAATATTAGGTGACTGGAACATAAAGCCATTTTGATGCAAGGATAATATAGGAAGGACTGTTTTCATGAAAAAATCATCTGAATTATTATTTATTATTAGATTCTGCCATTGCTCGGACCTTTTCACAAACCCCTAGCCCATTTAGTTACCCCCCTGAACCCCCCTCTCGGCGGCCTTGGACCTCGGAGTGCTTTAAATGGCATTAGCCGTGTTTGGTGACCAGATCTGTGTAGTGTCTTCCAAACTTCCCATTTCTTTCATAATGGAGAAAGAAGTATTTAGGATATGACGTGCAAGTGGATGGAAGAACAAGTCAGGGACACACCACGAAGGCGTGGAAGAGGCAATTAGTGTGGCCAGGATAGAGTTGTGCAGCATTTCACCCACATAAAAAAATACACCGGGTTCATGGGGTGTGGTTTATCCAGGTTTTGGCAGCGGATGCGTCTGCCCACCAACTGCGTGGCGGGCCGGATCGGGAAAGACCGCTTGAGGGAGACTCTTTGACCTCTCCAGCCGAACTCTCTTGACTCACTACCTTGCGCTGCAGTGGGAGGGATAGATTCATACGTCACTCCTGGACACACTGACGCCAAAATTTCTACCCACCCCTCATACCTGTTTCCTTCCAGCACTTCCTCTTCTTCTTTACTTACTTACTTACTCTCCGCACCGCAACCCAAAGACGACATAGGGGTGAAACTAACCTACTGTGTGTATAATATTATAAAAATTAAAATTAAACGAACTAATCGCGGAGATAGCATAAATTGTTAAAATAACTAGATTATGGACTGACCATTTGTTTATATTCAGTTATCGTTATCATGATAAAAGACGATTTTTGATTTTCTCCGGTGTTTATTTATTTTATTTATTTATTTATACATACGCCTAAAAAGGCTTTTACATAGAAGTGATACATGATGCAGTGTACATAGGAGAATACAGTAAATAGATGCAATCCATTGTAAAGAAGGTACAAAATACACAATTGTGAAAATTGTGATTACAAGTATAATGAGAAAATATTAAGAAATAATTAAAAGAAAAACTAAATAAAGAAAAAAAAACTAAATATGAAGCAATATTAGTAAAACGTAAGAATAACATAAAGTCAAAAAAAAATTACAACAACACTACATATAAGACAAATCATTAAAAATAATTTACCAACGCTACTCTAATTTGTAGGATTCGACAAAGTGTTGGTATAGATTATGCTTAATTCTGTAAATGGAGTCAATAAATAAATCAATAGCACCCCCATGATGAGTGTGTCTGATAGTTGGTCGTGTGTGTATTGCAGAAGAATGTTATATTTGTGTTAAATGATATATCCATAACTGTTGTCAGAAATGACACCGTGTTAATAGAATTAACTGTTATTTCTTCTAAATGTCTCCTCTATTATTACGTCGCTCAATATTTATCTACAAAACAAAACCAAAGTCGTATTAAAAATATACATGATTTGTGAGCAGTTTCCAATCCATACCAAGTGTGTATTACATTCAACTAAACAAGCCAAAATGGAAATTCATGCATCCACCATACTCGTGCGTATATAATAAGCCCGGCAGAATTGATTTGGAACCAACTAATCCAACCCCCCGCAGAAATGAGTACATCGTGCTTAGTACGACGAGACACCGAGCACATGCATTATTAATGACAAGGAAAGGGTCTCGAAAACGCAGCGTAATAATTCGTTACCTCACGGGAGAATAAAAAAGGTTACGGCGAGGTCCTTCAACCCTCGGACGAGGATAAAGAAATGTACACACCGGGGCTGGCCGCAGACTCAAACAGGCTTGTGGTATCGAACACTTTGTTGTGCACAATGCAAAAAAAAATCTCACTTGAACAATGCTCGCGTTTGTAATTTATTCAAATTTGCAATCCATTGATAAGAGATTAAAAAATATTTACAAGTTTAACGCCCCACGTTTCTTTTAGTAATTAAGAAAGTTTTTTTTTTTCGGAGGCAGCTTGCAAAAGGGATAAAATAAATTATAATCTTATCTTAGATGGCGTCCTTGATAATTATTAAACAGAATGCAAGTTGTATGGATAATGGACCTAAATCTATATCTTTAAACGCGCGTTACGCACTGACATGCGTCGATAACGTTATCGAAGGCGCGGAAACGTAAAATAAACTACTTATTTTGGTTGTGGATCTATCTGTCTGTGAGTGATGGTAACTATGGTTCATTGGGTGACCGGATAAATCATCAAAATGATAAATTCATCACATCTTTAAAAATTTATATAAAGTCACGGAGAGTGATGAAACAAAAACTTTATTAACTGGGCTAAGTAGTTTAGGTAAGGTTTAAATTTTTTTTCATCGATTTTAATGACTTTATATCACTTTTTAAAGGTGTGTTGAGTTATCATGGAACCGGTTCATTGAATTCGGATTTGTTTTGAACGTATGTGCCGTTTTCAAAATTTGAACTGATAATAGTGTCAATAATTTAGAAAAGCGATAAAATAGCTACCCATGCAATATATCTTTACCAGAAAATTATTTTAATTCGAAATGTGTATTTCTTTTGTTTAAATTTCATAAGTTTTTCTTGACAAGTAAAGTCATTTCGTTATTTTTAAGGGTCTGCGCTTTTACCTATTTTCAAGAAAGCGTTTAACTTACTAACTAGATTTTCATGATTTTGCACTGTGACAATAGTTAAGATAAACCATTCATACATGTTGTATATGTATGGCTTTATATCTATGGTCTTGGGTCAACATTATTACGGTGAATGCAATAATCTTAACTCTGATAAGTGAGACTCAATTCATTACACAATTATTATTACTGATGGTATAAGAATGATTACTCGATCTTATACACAAATGACAAAGCAAACAACAATAGAACGTTTAAAACGGTGCTCTAGAGACTGGCCAAAGACGACAGATCAAATTTTTTTACATCAAAGACTTTTTGAATTTGGAAAATAATTCGGCAAGATTTCAAAGTTTTGGAAGCGATGGGGGAAGGCGGAACAAGCAGATAAAACAACGGAATCTGAATCACGACCGCCAAAAATGTCGAGACCGTTTTTCTTCTTGACGGGCGGGGCTATAAATAAGCGATCGTAACGTCCATCAAAACAATTTGCAAGGTGTCGTGCCGGTTTTAACGATGTGATCCCGATGAATTAAGGGCCTGAGCCACTTCCTGAGGTCTGGCGCCGCTCAGCGCAGCCCGGCGCCGCTGTCCGCTGCTGCGGCCCGACCCGGCTAAAGACCGCACTGTGAAGCAGATTGTCCTAAATGACCGAATCTTTTAACTGACATAAGTATTTTCATACTGGAACATGAACTCGAAAATCTGATTGAGCATGGGACAATCGTAAGATTCTATACAAAGTATAAAAAAGAACAAAAGAAGTGTCAGAAAAATTGGGTCTTAAATTTCCGATACAAAACCGTGTTTCATCATCATTATGAAATTACAATAGAATGGCGTTATATCAGTCCCAGTGAAAGGTCGTACGTCACGTCTTAATTCTAGTATCTTCTGTCTTTACGAGAATTATGAAATGGCACATGATATGGAAACCTGGACGCTTAAAAACATTAACAGAGAAGATAAATGTGAGTCAATTTTAGATAAAGTTTGATAAAAGAGAGGACATTTGTTTAGAGAGTGACGACCAAAAAATATGTGACCTAAATTATTGAGGCATAGTGGACGCCCTTGGATTGACTAGCAATGTACCAACAAAACAAAACAAAAAAAAACTCTAAAATATGAATACGCCCTCAAAACAACCAGGAAATTTGATTAGAACGGTCAAAATTTGTGAAAATGTAATAGACTACCAAATGATAATAAGATTTGAAGACATAGAAGGGCCGTTGATTCACAAAATTTGAACAATGCACACATTTTTATTCAAGTTCTAATATACAATTATGGACGATAATGGAAGAATAGCAGAAATTTAATAAAAACTTTCACAGAACTTGAAAATTAACTTAATAGTTAATTAAGTATAGAAATTTTATGAATTCTTCAAATTTTGTGAAACAACTGGCCATCATTGGATCCTCGGCTTCGAAATCAATGTGACTGGTCCTATAACGTTCGACTTGTTTGTTAGAGGTTTCAACCGCAGGGCGAAGAGCGACAGTTGAATGGAACCTATGAGTCTGTTAAAACAATAAGAACACAAAAGTGGAAATTTAAAACTGTATTTTGGCCAAGTTATGGCGACTCTGCCCAGTGTGCGCCGCTAGTCTACACCGCGAGACAAGAGTAGAAAGTTGCGCCTTATTCAACCTACCAACCGGGCAACCGAGCAACGCGATGGCGCTGATAACCAGATAATACGACGTAACATACATACATACATACGTACATACATAATAAATACATACATGCATGCATGCACGGAATGGATGAAACTTGTACTAAATATTGCACTAAACGGCAGCGAGCCGTTCGTATCAATCTACTAGTATCTAGTGTCATTCAATATTATTTACAGAAGCGTGTAAAGAAAGGACAAAGCACACAAATATAATATTACAAATTTACTTTTAAAATTGTCGACTACTATGTTTTAATATGGCACTATATTACCTATTACATAATGTTATATCTCCGGGTTTTCTCACAAACTCTCTTATGAACTCAAATTTTGTTCGAAATAATATGTTATTTTAAAAGTTAGAACTGATTGTGTAAAGGATTCAGACAAGCGATTAAGTAGATACCTATCTATAATATTTTTACAGATTTTTCTTTTCAAAATTGAAATTATAATATCCCGTGATTTTGACGGGCCTGGACAAGTAACATATTACTGTCAAATCACAAATCATGTAAGTAAACGCTTCCTACGAAAAAAAATTACAATAATAATATAATGTATTTAGAAAACTAACACACGTGCTAGTAAAATTGCCTAAAACAGGAGCTTCTGATAAATAATTTGCTTTTTCACAAACAAAACACGAAGATAAATTGATTAATAAAGGTATAATTTATACGCTTGAGTTTCAAGAAAAATATAATTTTCCATAGTTAAAGTGGATTTAATTAGTAACTACCTTACATTCTGTAAAAATACCAAACATAAGCCCTTGAATTAATTTTGCAACATCTCAGTTTCTGGAAAAATACAGGACGTAATTCGTTTTCTATAGTAACATGGATTTCGTTTGAAATGATCCCATGTTCTGAAAATACTTGATGTTATTAATTATCCGTACAAATATTGTTACATATTTAAGATGATCGATAGCCTGGTGGGTGGGAAGCTCGGCTAGCAGTTGGGCGGACAGAGTTCGACACATACAGGTGTGTTTGTAGCTCCTTTAAAATGTATTCATATAAAAAGATCTATTGTTGTGCAAATACCAGACATACCCTTTTTTATAGAAATGCATACGTATTTAAATTAATAAAAAAATAATCATAGTAACATACACGGTGACCGGAAACTAGTGATAACTACATCACAGAGAATAAAAAATCTTATTTCGATCTCAGTAGACCGAATCGTTTTTTTTCTTCTTTTTTATCAAAGGATTAAAGAAATTACAGGGCACAAGTCTACATATCGGCGTACTATAAAAGACAACAAATATCTGATAGTAACCCCCTTAGTGACTTCATATTTTGAATTTGATCACAATCAAAATCAAAAATTCCAACTTCGCAGTCGAATTACTCGAGACGAATGTTCCAAAAACAATTTTGCATACACGGAGAAAAATGAGTAATGCTAATTTATTAGAATATCTTCAATTAACTAACAAACTATCACGCGGTTTCCCCGGTAGACAGAGAGGACGGACTGCCAAACAACTCAGTATTGGTAAACACTTCTTGCCTCATTCACATTCATACTTCGTCTCATACATACTCTTCTATTATTCTGACTCTGGACATGGCCCGACTATCTGAGTATAATATGTTCAAATTATTCGTAATTCGGTTTAAAACGGTATTGCAGGCCTTAACGAATGAATTAAAATGTTTCCTGATGTTTAGTAAACGACGAATATATTAATATTATCACGACGTCGGAACACGTGTTCATGAAAATCCTAATATTTTCGCATTTTGTCATTACATATTATCAATGCACGTACATGAACACGTGTTTCGATATATTAGGAATTTACCAATAGTTCATGTCTGCAATCTAGTTTTTAACCGGATTACTAATAATTTGAAGAGATTCGCAATACTCATTTTTCTTAGTGTAACTCATTCAATGTGAAGTAGATTTGTCAGTTTCCCGCTGATACCATGAGTTTCCGGACACCCTGTACAGACAATGGATTATGTATGTGGTAACACAGTTGCATTTCATTTTTATGCAATTTATAGCCAAGATCTTCGATTGAATCTTAGAATTTATGGAGGTGCGTATATGTATTTTTATTAAATAAGTATCCAGTTTAAAGCCCAGGTATTCAGAAATATCATAATAAATTATACAGTGTACAATAAAAGTAAATATGTACATTATTTATCAATAAGAGGTGTTATTTTGAATAGCCCGCTATTTCGGTAGATGTTACTTTTGAAGCTGTCATTTTTTGACATTTGACAAGTAAAAACTACGCCATTAATAAAAATGAAACGATACACGCTTTAACAACGCATTGAAATTATTAAAATTCACTCGAGTGAATCAAATGCAAATCATCTTGAGTGATGAGGCCCATTTCCACCTAGGTGGCTTAATCAACAAGCAAAATTGTCGCATTTGGGGCTCGGAAAACCCAAGGGTTATTGTTGAAAAGCCTCTCTATCCTCAACGTGTGACTGTTTGGTGCGGTTTATGGTCCGGCGAAGTCATTGGACCTTACTTTTTCGAAAATGAGGCTGGAGCAACAGTTACGGTGAATGGATTGCGCTATCGAGAGATGATTAATGCTTTTTTATGGCCGGAATTGGATGGTATTGTTCTGGACAACGTTTACTTTCAACAAGACGGCGCTACGTGCCACACAAGCAACGAAACCATTGATCTTTTACGATTGAATATCAAAATAACACCTCTTATTGGAAAACCCTGTACTTGTAGCTAGTTCTACGAAATAAACGTCATTGGATTTGATAATAATATTATGTGTAGTTGTGAAGGTAGAAAAAAGAGATTGCTGTATCGATAATCTTTTTTTTCTCGTGCGTCTAACGCAGAGGTTCCCAAACTTTTTTGCCCCGTAGACCACTTGCCAAATTTTTTTTTTCCGCAGACTCCTGCCTGCCGAATATTGAATTTTCCTAAAACTATTAACGTCCCATATGATAATCATTTATTTTTTAGTAAAAATATTCCTTTTCCTTGCCTGCCCAACAACCGGGTGGCGACATAGTTGCTCTTTCTTTACATTGTGCAGACAGGGGCACCCTTGTGAGGTATTACACCAAATGAAAATGAAGCAGGATAAGCAACGGGAATTTCTTTCTGTAGCTAGCCCTACAGAACTGCTCCTTAAGTTCTTTGTCAGTGCTTATTCCGGTCAGTTCTTCTTGTCCATAGTCAAAATGTCCTTAAACTTAGTTTTGAAGTCTTTTTGAAGTCAGGGGTAATAATGACGTTCAACATTTAAATGAACGTTTTTGGACGTTTTTCAAAAACAAGTTGGGGAACTAGGAAAATTCGCGGCTTCCAATGTGCAATGTTTTGCTTGAATATATTCATTCTGACGAGAAAAGGAACGTATACTCTATTTATATACACAAATGAAAGAATATCTTTGTTTTAAGCCACTTTATTACATTTATATACGTCGACCGGTTTCGGTTGAACTCAACCTTCATCAGGACAGTACAAATATAAACTGTTTATATTTTATATTTAACTGTTTTCTATTTAGTTTATATTTGTACTGTCCTGATGAAGGTTGAGTTCAACCGAAACCGGTCGACGTATATAAATGTAATAAAGTGGCTTAAAACAAAGATATTCTTTCATTTGTGTAATAATGTCAAGCCACAAAGTGTTTGCTTCCTTCGATAATCTATTTATATACCTCAATTAACAACTTTACGAAATACAAAAATACAAATATCAAATAAGTAATTTCTCAGTCTATTATATTTGTGTTAGGTCTATTGTGTCATTTACGGAACTCCTAAATGTTGACTTGAGGTAAATGGGGGTCCGCTCGTATGTACCCCCATTTGAATCTCGTGGACCCCCAAATTTTTTTCTCGCTGACATAGACCCTTAGCATGCCGATATCGACCCCTGGGGGTCCATATAGACCACTTTGGGAACCTCCGGTCGAACGTAAAAAAGGTGAAGGCAATATTTAACGAATTCAATTTATTACGTAATATTTCATGTTCTCGATATTAATGCGAAGAAAATTATTCTAGGAAGAATTGTTTTTTTCATACGCACGTTTGAAAGCGTTGTGTAAGGATATGGTATATTATTATGATAGAATTATAATTGCATCATAGAATTCTGAGAACATCCTATATTCCGTTGAAAATTAAAATGCTAAATTGATGAGAGGTTATGCTGGTATCATGTTTTTACATTGGGATTCTAATTAATTGCGAGAAATTTTCAATAGAAAATGCTAATGGAATGCAGAACGGATTGCCAATTCCAATGAACGCATTGTAATTCCTCTTATTCCTTCGAATTGCATACAAATCATAACGTAGTATCTGAAGCAGGGATTGGCTGTTGTTATGTAGATTACAAAACACACACCTATCTTATCTTGGAAACAAAACAACTTCAACCCCTCGGGGTAATTTGTTCGGTTTTACGAACAAACAGATATTACCTGTAGCGCCAATATGTTCGCTTTTTGGAACGGCTCACATGGTATCATAGTCGTCGTGTCTCCCTTATTGTTATGGTGAGAAATACGATCTAAATGGTATTAGAAAGAGAAAATATCACGTCTTGTATTTCAATTTTTGCTTTGTAAACCAAAATTTCCGAAAGCAATTTTTAAAAGAAATTATGAAATATGATGTGAATTTTTTAATAATTATTTTTATATGAAACCTCATAAAAGTGAAGTGACTATAATGTTTATAATACATTTGTCTAATAAAATGTGTTTTTTTTTCTTTATTGGTAATTTTAGTCCAGTGTTTAGACAAAAAAAAAACGTAAGGTGAGCAATTTATTAAACTTTTTATGTTTACATTAAAAAAAATTATATTTAAAACATTAAGGACGGGATATTTCACAGAATTATTTTTTTCATGAATTGTTCAAATTCTGTGAAACAACCCGTCCTAAATGTTTATTTCTAATAATAAAATTTGACAACGTATTTGAACACCTTTCAAAAATAAATTTTAGTTTTCGGATAAGTACAGAAATATTCTATTTATTTGGATTTTATTGCGAAGTGGAAATATACAAATAATATTCTCAGACCAACTCACAGCTTCTTTAAGAAATTGAATTTCAATTAAAGTACATACTATATGACAACATTGAATCTCTTTTTATTATTTGTAATATTAAAATAATAGCTTAGTATCTGAAGGATCATGATATGCATATTATACTGGATCTAGTAAGAGCTTCTTATTTATATACATATAAGCAAAGCCCATATACAAAACAACTTGGTAAATGGTTTTAGTAAGATCAATTAAATTCATCTGAAAAACCGTTACACTCTTAAAAGTACAGTACGTTAAATCAAACCAAGTCATTTAATGGTTTCGAGTGGCTTCGGGCAGTTGAAACTCGCGTTGTAAACACGTCAAAATGTGTAATTAAAGTGGACTTCAACAGCGGCTATTAAACCTTTAATAAATTATTAAAGAAATATATACTTTCCCAGGTTACGGATAACCCAGTGATGGTATATATTTTTTATGAAAATGTATAATATTAAAAGAGTTAATAACGACAGTAAAATTAGTTTTTCGATTTCTTTAAATATGACGAAGTTGTGAGCTTTCGAATGAACTTGAACCTATACAATCGTGTCTCGTGACGTCACACGAAATACAATTCAGCATAATTCGTAATTCGAATGGCAGTGCTTCAGTGCTGTTGTGCCAGTCATTTTGTATCTTGACATCACATCCAACACATTTTGACGGCTTATATACCTCATTTGGTATTTTCCAAAAATTCTAAATGTTTAGTCCTCAGCATGCTCTAATTAATACGATACATCTGTAAATGACATGGAAATTCGTTGCAGGAGACATCTTCATTTCACCATTCAGTTAAAAATTTCACGCAATATTTACCATTTCGGGAATATTCCCGAAAATAAATTTCCGGAAATTAACCCATCACTAGTATAACCTGACAATATTTGAATCCTTCTTTGCCCATCAATGTTGCGTGAGCAATGATTATTATGAGAATGAATTAGATAGGAATTGAACAGAGTGTGGGGTCAAGAACCGTCAGCCAGCCTAAAATAATATTTTAATACGGAAACACTGTTTCACGGATGGCAACCCAAAAACAGAGCTCGCTGCTAGTTCCATTACCGACGTTCGGCAGTCGACATTTCTTGGTTCTTACTAAATCCTTCTGATATTAATCGTGTTATAGTGTAACGTTTTTATATTAAACTTAAATTATCAAACCACATCTTTTTACTTTATCACGATCTACACTATACACATTAAATGGCCAGTTATAAGGTAAGTATAACCCGAGCCAAATTGGTGACCCCGACAATTCAGAACATACCGACTTTCGTATTTAAAATAATTTTACAACATTTCGTCACTGCCAGAGACTAGAAAGGAGGAACAGCGAATCCCGGGCAAGTTCAGTAAGTACAATCCAATTAATATTTCTCTTACAAATCAATTTTTTAATTTAAATGCAAGTAAATGTCCCGGTAATCTAAGGATATATACACGTGGTATATCTCCCATCAATACCCTATTTGTCAATCAATCCCTAAAGCTTGAAATGTTTTACTATTTTTATGAAAATTAAGTGCGTGTTAAAATTAATTTCAGTGAGAACCATCCTCAATAC
Organism: Hesperophylax magnus; assembly: GCA_026573805.1. NCBI lineage: Eukaryota > Metazoa > Arthropoda > Insecta > Trichoptera > Limnephilidae > Hesperophylax > Hesperophylax magnus. Next base: position 9,729,400 of record JAIUSX010000117.1, on the reverse strand, counting down.
AAGCTGCCAACATCGTGGTTAACCATGGCATCATAATCTTTGATGGATTACAATCCACAACGGCAGCATCTACTTTCCAGACAATGACGATGACGCAACAATCCACGTGGACAACCGGCAGTTGAACAGCCAACCTACCCACATATCTCAATCAAGTAACCTATATCACGATTTCTTATTGCCATATCGCACAATAATGAATTGTTCAGCATACCTACATAATTATGTTTTAAATGCACATTATTGTAGTAATTATAAGGTTATTGTCCAATAATTGCCAAACCTTACCTTGAGGTAATCAACATTTAACATCGCAGTATTTTATACTATCAAATTCATATTGTAACCTATATTACCAAATTCATATCATTTTCATACTATTTCACAATAGCTTATGAGACGCGGTTTGCGTCTTCACTAAAATACAATACAAACGCGAACTCGCTAATAACTTGCTAAGATATCCGGTAGATGGAATAGATTCTTACAAATTATTCTCTAGTTTTTTTTGGATTTTTTATGTCTTGCATAACGTATTACGTAACATATTATTGGAAATGACCTCATCGGAAGAAACAAACATACCTTCATCGTTTCAAGAACCTGTAACAATTTCACAAGATAAGTTGAACAACATGGAAGACCAACACACATCACATTCGGAAGCAGATGTACATCATGTATTTTACCTACAAAAACAAATACTAAAGCTTCCCCTTCAAACAAAAAAAAAATCAAACCAGTCATCAATCAGCCGTCATCAATTAGAGAGAAACACAAGTAATAACCCGCGCATCTTCATCGCGCGAAGGACGATATTCCCGGCTCTGCTCATGGACTCCATCGGGACATCATTGTAGCGCCCAGGTCCCGGGAGTCATCCCTGGCCAGCGCTACATCGGATCTGAACGCCCTGGTTCCAGCAATCTGACCAGCGCTTCATCCATATATCGCGACCACCACGAGGACACGCAACATCCTCACTGGTCCAAACACCTCCCGCTCAACCGCCTGCAAGGTCCACCGTACCTTCGGCCTTTCCGTCAGCACTGGAGTACTTGAAGAACCACGTTCTTCCCCAGTGCCTGATCACCATCGAGTCCGGTCACCAGCGCCCGGCGTCGACACACTGACCCGCGCTTGACCAACAAACCGCAAAGCAAACCATCGCGCGCACCCGGAGAATTCTATATCTGTCACATCATCTCTCAGCACGACTACCGCTTATCACCCACAAGCAATAACCAGTTTAAAAGCATCTTTCATGGCAAGTGGAGAGCGAAACTGGATGGAAACCCTCCCACTTACATTACCAGCCTGAGATCTACTGTTCGTGAGGAATTGTAATGTTCGCCAGCCGAACTAACTAATGGAAGACTTCCTTGCGATAATCACACATCTGTTCCAGACCAACCTGAACCAAAGACAACTACAAGATCGGGTCGTCAAGTTCACTTTCCAATAAGATACGGTACATACTAATGCATAAAAGACACAACTTTTCTAACATATAAATTTTCTGCAACTCATGATAGAAACATTGATTAAGAATCTACTCTTGCTATCCATTTAAAGATTGAATTCCACATATCTACAATTATATTCTCTAAATTAATGTTACAAACATAATATTTAAGCGTTCAAGTTCTTGATGAAAACCTGACCTTTCTTATTATAATTACTTTGCAAATTACTACGTTTTTTTTATCATTTTATAAAAAACCTTATTACGATGAATACTTTCATCCTTTAAAACCATGAAGTGATACCATGTAATAGCACAAAGTTACCTAGCTAACTTTTAACTTACCATATTATAGTGCAAACTCATATACATATATTTTCTAGGATAATTATCCATTTCGCTATATGCGACAACTTCTGTATAAATCTTGTTTAGAAATAACTTACCACTATATGTGACGACTCTGTTATAAATATAAATGCTTTTAACCATGTTAAATCAAATGTACTGATCACGCATCTGATGTAACATGTCGTTGAGACCTATATGTATTATTCTTTACAGAATTGAACCATTGTCATTTGTTCGTAAGAAAACATAGCCATTTGATAATATTATCTATACAAACACATTCTACGAACATATGACAGTTGTTTTGTTATAATTTTAATTATCTTGTAATCTCAAAGATAAAGATTTAGATTTATGTACTCACAGCCATGCTATTGCTATATGTACTTTTACAAAAACATTTAAATATGTATTTTTTTCTTTTTTCCATAACACGGATATAAATAATTTTATAATATAGAGACATTAATAGTTTCATTTTGTTCAAAGATTGAAGAAACACTTCTGTACATACTTTATACATTGATATCATGTTCCTATATTATAAGACAAATTTGTAGTTATTTAAATATGTAATAAATAATATTTAGAATAATCAACTTTAAAATAACTCAATAATTGACAACTCATGCTCCGAACACTGTTTGTAGATGCATTATTAAAAATATATACAACTGGAAATAGATTCCTACTTTTTATCTTATAATTAACTTATGCTTAATTTCATAACATGCTCCGACAACACTGTTCGTAGATGCATTACCATATAAAAAGGTTTAGATAAGTTAAATAATAACCACTTTTGTCAAATGTTGTAATCCCATTTATTGTTTTCAAACATTAAAGTATTAAATGCACTCTGTTTGCAACTTTTGGTTTTGAAAATAAACACAAAAATATAAAATTTGTCGACGCAGTAAATGCTCCAATAAAAACATGCAGTTCGTAGAGGCAGTACATGCTCCGAACATGTAATTATTTCAACATACTTTAAAAAGGATTTAACTTTCAAATAATGTATTATTAGTTATGTAGGAATTTGTTCATGCCAATGCGTTCACAAACATATAAATGTATTGTTCATAAAGTAACTTCACCATTTAAGATATATCTTTCTGAACGCATAGGCTTATGTTATTTTGCGATGACGTCACACATTGAATTTGTTTATATTATGTAACCGACGTCATGCAAATTTTGTGATATATTTTTTTTAGAACCCCTAATTTTTTTCTTTTATGTATCGTTAACACTGGGGGGAAGGTATGTGGGGTCAAGAACCGTCAGCCAGCCTAAAATAATATTTTAATACGGAAACACTGTTTCACGGATGGCAACCCAAAAACAGAGCTCGCTGCTAGTTCCATTACCGACCGACATTCCTGTTTCTCCGGTCTACCCTGGCAGTCGACATTTCTTGGTTCTTACTAAATCCTTCTGATATTAATCGTGTTATAGTGTAACGTTTTTATATTAAACTTAAATTATCAAACCACATCTTTTTACTTTATCACGATCTACACTATACACATTAAATGGCCAGTTTTAAGGTAAGTATAACCAGTGCCAAAAGAGAATTAAACCCGCAACGCCTCGGTGGGAACTGGGAACACGACGCTTTGGACGTCTCGACTAACTAATTCGTTGAGATCACCTTAGTTACTAACTGACCAGACTTATCATAAAAAAGAAAAAAATGAAATCGAATCAATTAAAGCTGGAACATTAAATTTTAACTTTTCTCAAAAACATACAAATTTTTCTAGCATATTCTAAACGAAACATAAAACTCAACGATAACAGTTTCAACTGGGAATCGAACCCAGGATCTCTGTCTTACTGGGACAACGTTTTTAACCACTCGACCATTGGGACCTAATTATTATACGCAATTTTTGTCGATTACATTTTCAAATTCAGAATTAACAATATTATCTTGCAACTAATTTTTTTAAAGATATTTTTGATAGTCACCTTTTGAATGATTACAAAGTTCTAGAGAATTGGATTTTAATCTAGATAGTGTCTTAGACAAACATATCCGATTTTTAATCATATGGGATACCTTTTAACCCTTTGTGGGACAACTTTTTTTTAACGATACGCCCTTAATGGTTTTATTTAAGTATTCTGTATTCATTTTGATGAACAGAAAAAACCTTTTTTTTTTGTTAGTTTTTTTGATTTTCCAACGGTCTTTTTTCTGACCGGTGTCCATTAAGGTAAAAAAAAATATTATCTAAAAATTTTGTTTTCATTACAAAAAGACAGGTTGGTAGGAAAAAATGTACTTTTATTTATTTGCGTTACAGGAGAATAAATTCTTTGATAATTTTAAAGAGAAACTGACCAGGACGTGATTTTCGTAAATTTACTCAACTGGTGCGAACTTCGGGACGGTTGGTTCGATTCAAGGCCTCTGTGCGTTACCTCAGAATGATTACGACCCATAATGGCGATTATAACTTGTAAACATAAAGAAATATAGACCTTAATGTTGCAGGTCTCAAAACTATCTGTTTTTGGCTTATGACCTATAAAGGGTCAACAACCTTTACCTTTCTGTTTCATAATTGAATTGTCGCACGAACGGAGCAACATCAGTTGTCAGGGAAATAATAACGATAGAAATTGAGTAAAAATAATTAAATGTGAATTCGTGGGAAATGGGGCGAATGATTTACATGAGTCATGTGTCATGTCTACCCTTTCTTTGCCCTGTGGTTATATTACAATTAGAGCAATCAGGGCCCCACTGATAATAACTAATTACAGTATTTAGTTCTCTTCCTCACAGCCATAATGGATGTTCTCAATAAATATTAAATGTTACTTAAATCGAACACGACATGCGAGGTCGTGTTCGGCTCCACTTTACGAAATAACGGGTCAACCTTCCTCTCCAGGGACTGGAGTTAACCGCACTAACAACTGAGCCATATCCCAATTGGGTAGGACCGAAATTTATTTCGTATATTAACTGCTGTAATGTCATCAAATTTCAGAGAAACTCTAATATATGTCCGAGTGTGTATGCGTGACTTCCAATTTGATAGAATGCATTGTCATCGACAGCGAGTATATTTGCGAGTTTCAGCTCGATCGGTTGTTTGAAAGTGGCTTAATTTCCACTTACAAGACTCCACATTCATACATTCATTTAAGAAAACAAAAGTAAAATTCAAATAGATTTATTTAAAAAACCTGAATGAAAAACGAAAAAAAAACAAGGAAGCATTTTTACCTTCGAAGTAATTTATAAAAAACATTGTTTCTTATAGATGCCAAATAAACATTTCAAATGTAGTCTGTCCAAAATGATTGCACCTTCCGGCATAATAAAAATTGCATATTTGTCTATTTTATGGCTTTCCAAAATTCCAAGTTATCTGCAAAATATCTATTATAACCGTCTCTTTTATATCTCAAAATTGAATAATGACAGAGAAATTGCAAATTTTCATTTTAATTTTTATACAGATTATATATGAGATTATTTGTACCTGTAAGCTAATATACTTGCAACGAAAGCAAAAAAATATAAAATAAAATCAAAATATGTATTGATTTATGCAAAAATATGATGGGTGATTATAGCAAATTCATTTAAAAAATATAACGAATTTAAAGGGTAAACACGTGCCACTTAAGGTCATAATCTGTTTGAGGCCCGCAGGTCACTGCGCCCGCACATAATGATTTCAATACGCGAGTCACACTTGGCGAATTATTTGCATACTTACATAACTAACATGTCCACCGTCGCGATTTCCTCACTTGATAGATTTGTGTATGGCATTAGGAAATGTAAGGTGATTTCGTGCCTGCGATTGTATCGGCGCTATTTTTTTCGCAAGTAATTAGCCAACGAGGATGGCCTAACGATGAATGTCAATGCGCGGGGTTCATGGGTTCCTAGTCGTACAAATATACTATGTATATATTTCCTAGCTCAAGGACTCGTTGCTACCTAAATATCTAAATACCTAGTCCTGCCATTAATTCTGTAACGCGAACTCAGAAATTGATAAAATCTAAACAATTGCAAGTAGAAACTTGACACAATATTTTTAGTGTTCCTATGTAGGTAGTTTTGCTATAATTGCGGAACGTCTGCCTATCAGAACGCGCCAATCGACAGAGCGACTCAACTGCTTAAGCCACCGCATTCCGAATTTCTACCGATTTGTAACATTTTCCTTTTAACTTTTAGTATCGTAAGTATCTAAAAAAATATATGTTGTTTTTGAAGATAATATATATGCATTTGTAGAGCTGAAATAGTGATTATATGATATTTCCTTGGCAGAAAAAAATTGCAAAGCATGCTCCGAAAAGTATTAAAAATACTTTTTTTTGTTATTTAACATGTTATATGTATGAAAAAAATTACAGTGTATCTCTAAATGCAACTTAGTCATTTGTTGAGAGATTTGCTCTATTTTAAACGAGTCGTATTTTATTAAATATTTTCACAATTTTCGGTTAAAGCGATGCCATACGTAGTAATAATGCAAAATCATGTGTTTTGGTTTGAAAATTTGGTCGCCTAGAAATGTTTCAGATGCTTTAATTAAATACTGCGAGTAGAATACATCTTGACCTTTGAAATAATCGAGTATTTTTTTATATAAGTCTTTTTATAAGCCCAGAAAAAAATAATGTATAGGCCTATGAAAACCGCTTTAAAGTTCAAAATCTCCTACTTACGAACCCATTTTCGGTTATGATTTTATTGTATAATGTGGTAAATTAAGTTGTTTATAAAATGATCGGAAAAAAATTAAATATTTATGCCTGAACATCCACAAAATAAAATAAAAGGCACTTTTTGGCCATGTTTTTTTCTTGCATAAATCATAACAGGCGGATAGTGTTAAGCGGGAATTTAAACCTTATCGCCATCTACGTAAGGGTTGTTATTGATAGCGGCTCAATTTAAAATATTACACGACGTAGTGCATCGCCTTAATTATTATTTTTAAATATTAGCACGCTCCCTCTAACATTCGTATTTCCATATCCCCCTTTCAAACTATATATTCTCTTCATTTTGAACGCTTTCTACGGAGCCTACTATAAGGTGAATTGACCATTGACATTTTGGTCGTAACTTACAGACGGTTTAGCAAATACCTTTTGTCACAAAAATAGTGACACTGCCGCCATGGCGGTTTTATACTTCTACTTTGCTCTATCTCCTATCAACCTTTTCTAGTTGTATATATAACACAATATATAACACAATAATGGCACCTCTTACATGTTTATTTGATAGTGTTGTATTTAATATTGTTTTAAATCTTCGATATACACATTCGGTATGTACATACTTTTACTATTATTTGTTATCGCTAGAATTAATTTATACGTGTATATTTTAATCACTTCTCATTTACTGTACCTTTGTGTTCTAAATTTGAAAACTCTGCAATATATTGGTGTACAACTGCTTTATGAAGAGTATGTAATATATTGGTGTACAACTGCTTTATGGAGACTATATAATATATTGGTGTACAGATGCTTTACTATGTAATATGTTGGTGTACAACTGCTTTATGGAGACAATGTAATATATTGGTGTACAACTGCTTTATGGAGACTGTATTATATTGGTGTACAACTGCTTTATGGAGACAATGTAATATATTGGTGTACAACTGCTTTATGGAGACAATGTAATATATTGGTGTACAACTGCTTTATGGAGACTGTATTATATTGGTGTATAACTGCTTTATGGAGACTGTATTATATTGGTGTACAACTGCTTTATGGAGACAATGTAATATATTGGTGTACAACTGCTTTATGGAGACAATGTAATATATTGGTGTACAACTGCTTTATGGAGACTGTATTATATTGGTGTATAACTGCTTTATGGAGACTATGTAATATGTTGGTGTACAACTGCTTTATTGAGACTATGTAATATATTAGTGTACAACTGCTTTATGTATTTTTCAGTTTTAATTTGTTAGGACTGAAGATTGACCTTTTGGAAGTCAAGATTTAAATCCACTGGACTACCAACTGTGGTCAGAGGCAACATGGCATGGATCAAAAAGTCAGGGTTCTCTCTCCCTCGGAAGACATGAACTTCACGAAATCGCACCCGATGCAGTCCCAGCAGCTCTGTGTACATGATGCACAAATGGGGTCTAAAGGATTATGAATTGCGTGAATGTGGACATGTTCAAATCACAGAACAAATGTTATAAAAAGGTCATCTTCATCAATTTCCGTACGGCATATCTGGGTTGAACCAAGTGACTACTGATGCCGTCGACTGGCTGGATTACCTCAACATTCCAGTTTGACCTCCAACAATTTTCCTCCATCAAACGAAGAAGAAAAAAGAAGAATGCAGTGGACAATTTCCCGATAAATACTTGCATACTGCACTTGAAGATTGGCTGTCGCGTTTAAAGGTGATGGAGGGACATTTCGAATAAGATATCTTGTGTCTATTCTGCGAAACGCACAAACTAAATATTTACATTCATAATATTTATAAAATATGTGACCAGGATGTTTACTCGGAGTAAGATAGCTGACACCGTGGCACGGTTTCGTCAGTACCTTAATATCTACCTTTCACAGAGGGCAATTCTCGTGGCAACGCTGACAAGTGGTCCAGACGATGATTCACCATGTACCTATATGTACAGCATCCGTAATCAGTCAATACTCATCTCGTCACTATGAACGGATATTATGGATAATAGCAAGAAGCGTTGAATTTTAGAAGTATTCTGTGTTAAACTGATTGATAATTCACCAGCGGAGAGCGCGGCCTTTTGTTTGAATACTGACAGTTATAAAATACGATGTAATAAAAATGAACTCCACTGAAAAATAGTACCTACCTTTATTTACACTAACTCCACGCAGGAGACGAGGTTGAAAATATCCACAGGGCCCCTACCTTGGGGATGCTTTGTGGACGGTCATTTTGAGGAGAGGAAGGAGTGAGCATGGGTCTTGAAGATACCCATGTTGTAAGAGGGAAGAAACACAGAAGCCAGAAAAATGAAAACAAAAAAGCCCAGCTGTTGAAATCGAGAACGGGGCGTAGAAACGACCCGTTCTCATGTGACAAATGTCAACCATGTAAGAATTTTGGGCGAGTTTCCCGACTATACGCCAGTGCCGAAGGGATCAAAGATGCTAGATGCATCTTCCATTGCAATACCAGTGACTACGACTAATATGAAAATATTATTGAATTAATGGCGGAAAAGTATTCAGTGGTCAGTACCGTCCTGATGAAAAACCACCATTCAGAATAGAAAAGTTGCTTGACATGGCTTTAGCCGTGTTTGGTGACCAGATCAGAATAGCAAGTCTTCCTCTTCCACATCATCTTCCTCTACCAATTTTGGGATGTCGTAGTTCCACTGATCTCCAGGTATTTGTAACTCTTGTCGGTAGTTGTAACTTTGCGGTAATCACCTAGAATAATGGATAAAAGAGGCCTTGTTCTCTGAATGACAATTTATCGAAACTCTACGTAATTTTTTATTATGATAAAGCAGTTCTTCAACAGCCACCAATCCAAAGCGACAAAACAAGAAGCAACCAATAAAAAATGGAAGAATTTGATTGGCAAATAGTCCAGCTACGAGAAACATGGCTGTTACGTTGCACAAAGCACAAAGCAGTAACATCATTGCCTATTGGTGACTGGTGACTATTGCCCTGTGGCTGGTGGCGTGATGTGTGGAGCAGAGAAACCTGCGAAATCTCAGTTCAGTCCGCACGCATTAACAGCAAAAACCAGTAGTGACTAATTTGTCTCCGCGAAGTACTTGACAACATTTCAAATGGCATTCTTGGTCGATTCTCCGGTGATGTAATGTGGCGACTATAATAAAGTAGATATAGTGTATGGTCCGGCGTGGAGATGCAGAGGTACCCAAGTGCGGTGGTGGTGCTGTGGGTGTACGTCAGAGTTTCCCAAACCTATCTATTTGACCCACCCCTTCTTTTACTTCACAAAGATATTTTTCAAAAACACCCAATTCAATTTGAGAGGTAGGTCTGGGTTTATTGGATGACCGACGCACAGTGGGCTGAAAATCGCCTTTCATAGACATAGAGACTTGAATTTTCAAGGGTATTTTTTTTGGCTAGAAATGGATTCTGCAGATCATTACTATGCTATAAAATTTCGTACGAAGCAATTGCGTGTACAAATGAAGGAGTTATCATTTTTTAAAGAAAAATTTGTATGGCACTGACATTAAAAATGAGGCTATCTCTGGAATCATAAAGTTGGCCATTCCATCCTTACACACAGATATACCTACTACTATTTTTTTGTATTTTTTTGACATACTTCGTATTGTGGCGCAACTTGCGATTTTTTTTTTTAAATCCTCAAAGTTGAAAAAAACACTTTTTAATGTTGATGATTCATTTAAATGCTTAAATGCTTTTAGGCTTGCAGTGTAAATAAAATATTGTAAACTAGACAAAGCATACTCATATGTAAAGCATTTAAGCATTAAAATGAATCATCAACATAAAAAAGTTTTTTTTTCAATTTGAGGATTTAAAAAAAAAACATCACAAGTTGCGCCACAATACGATGTATGTCAAAAAATACAAATAAATAGTAGTATATCTGTGTGTAAGGATATAATGGTCAACCGTATGATTCCAGAGATAGCCTCATTTTTAATGTCAGTGCCATACAAATTTTTCTTAAAAAAATGAAGACTCCTTCATTTGTGCACGCAATTGCTTCATACAAAATTTTATAGCATAGTAATGATCAGCAGAATCTATTTCTAGCCAAAAAAAATACCCTTGAAAATTCAAGTCTCTATGTCTATGAAAGGCGATTTTCAACCCACTGTGCGACGCCTCTACCATATGTGACCCTCGGTGGCTCGCTACAGGTGGTTATTACGTGTTGAGCTACGTCCTTCTTTAGCAAACGTTTCGGGCAGCAATACAGTGTCCTTTATCATGGCAGATGTGTAATGATGATGGAAACTATAATGTTGTCCGAAACGTTGGTTAAAAAAGGAGGTAGCGCAACACGGCACAATACCTCAAAACAAATCACTATAATACTTTTGGCCGCGAAAATCCCAAATCGTATCTGCTATAATGTCATCCGATTTCAGAGAAATGCCTACATTTCCACGTGTGTGTACGTGATTGGCACTGTATTCAAAAAGTGCTGAAAATATTATATTTATTTCTCTAGCCGTGCTTAACCCGTCAGACCCGCTCTGGCATTCTCCATCACCACTTTGGGAAACACTGGCTGCGCTTACAGCGTCCGTTGCGTTTGTGGTGCTCGGAGTCACGTCTTCACATCTCGGGAGAGACTGATTCCGCGCTATTATCGGAGTACGGCTCGGTCAAGGAATATCGGATGATGTAATCTAACTTTAAAAGGATGTTCACTAGAAATGATGTACATCATTTTGTACGATGGGAGAATGTTCAAATCAAAAGTTTCAGCAATAAACTGTGTAAAAAATAACAGCAGTTATTTTTTTATTCTTAAATCTGTGTTAATTCATTCTAACAGTGTTTCAATGGAAGGTGCTCCGAGGAACTAGCGTCGTTGGCCTTTTGACAGTAGGCAGACACACCTAATGTTATGTACATTTGTGAACCTAAACGCAAGCCACGAATTACGGGAAAGGAATGAATCAACCGCAAACGGCGCGAGACGTAAGTTGAGATTCAGCTCGGCCGTTCGGCTCGCGTATGTATTCGTAGCATAACATTTGCACACGGTTTGCACAAAAATCTCTCCTCTATTTCTTTTAACCCCTCGAGCCTCTTAGGGCTAAATGACCCGGCGTCGATCGAATACGTGATTTTTTCGGCTTTGGAAAGTAAAATAATAATTCCCAATTTGTCTCAAATATATGCTCTGGGTGCCATAAAATACTAAAAATACCCAAAGTATGTAATTCCAAATTCGCGACATAAACATAACATTTTATCATTGTATGTTCTGTAAAACACCCAATCGGGCGTAATAAAGGTTCGTTAATTACAAACGTGCTTTACAACAAACTGTTTATATTTATAATTATGTTAAGAAACTTACTTTGACTACGTTATTATATTCCTATAATACACTCAAGAGGAAGCTACAAGCCAAAAATGTGTATATTCTTGGTGTACCTCATACCGTAGGTAATAGGCATTAAAATCGATTGACAAACGGTGTCTAGAAACGTTCGATTTCAAGCACAAAACTGGTTTTTATTTATTTTGTAAATAATTTTATAAGAAAGCAGAAAGGTTAATCAAGTGAAACTGTCACAGATAATCTTAGCTATAATACTGTATTTTTTTTAAGTTGTTTCCTTTACGCGTTCATACATTTCTATTAAAAAAATATATATATTGAGTAATTTATTTTTTTTATTTGTATTCTACTCAAGCGAAACGATAGGAAAACCTTCAATTTATCTAAAGCATATTTTTTGGTATTCATAATGTATACCAATTCGTTATAAAGATTAATCAAAATAGTGATTTAGCATTAAGCTTCGCCTTAACCAACTCAATTGTATAAATTTCGATATATCTTTATTTTATCGCTGTATTAATTTAGCTATGTTCTGGTAAACACCCAATCTGGCGTAATAAAGCTTTGCTAAATACAAACATGCTTCACAATAAAACTAAAATCTGTAACTACTTTCATAGTACTTTTTTAGACCTACTCTTGTAATTATACACAATTATTGAACTCCTTTGACAACAGAACTCTCTATGACAACTTGTATTGTACCTGCTTATGTTATTGTACTCATGGACAATTTACCTATAACAATGTATACATGGAAAAGCCCCCAAGGCGTGAATAAATATATAAATAGCCGATATAAAAAACTGAAGTGACAGTTTTATTGCAAATTCGCCGAAAATAATGTGTCAACAAAATATCGTGTTCTGTCAAAAATTTTCTACTTTGGAGTTAAAAATGTGGTAAGCGTTTTTGAGAAGATTTTTCATGTTTGATATTAAAATTTTATTATTTACTATTTTGGCTTTTTGATATACTGGCCTACAGGGTCCGAGCGAAAAAGACCCCTTTCTCTTTCATAATGAGTTTAAAATAATTGAAATAGATGTAATTTAGATATTATTTGCAAAGGAACATGACTGCAATTTGGAGAGATTAGACTTTTCGTAGGATTTGCTTAGATTATGTTTTTATGTGTGGTACGTACGATTTCATCGTACCGGGCGACGCAATTGATAGACGTGTTTTCATGGATGGGAATTTCCACATAAAATATTTCCGCGAGACTTAAGATGTATTTTTTAAGGAGGGATTATAGAAAATTTATTCGTCAACATAAAAATAAAATTAAAATACTGCCATTATCGTCATTTTTTTCGAGAATAAAAAAAGTGAAAATATCCTATTGATAAAATGTAAGTAGATGTATGCACTGTGTTATCAGGTTGGTTTGCACGAGCCACAGTAGTAGTATTCATGAGCGATTACACCGAATTCAATCGGTCAACAGCAGAATGTGCATGCGCACGTCTCGTGCTATCACCAGCGGTTATTGTCAATTACAACAGATAATACGAGAACGGGCAGCCAGTGGAAACCTGCTACCAGGCCGCTACCAGCTACCTGCCTGGTACTAGGTACTAGTGGTCTGCGGTACTAGCTTGCCAACTAAAAGCCACTGTAGATGTGTAGAGTTACGGAGAATGCGGCTGGCGGAGTACAAGTAACGGGGTACGGGGAGACTTTCTTCCAAAGAAAACAAACGTTCCGCGCCACCGTTCCGCGCCTGGCGCCATCGGACGGCCTTTTCTTCTCAGCGACATTCCGCCGGCCGACAGCCGACACCGCTGAGGGCACCCAAACTGTGGGAAACAGTTTACTGCAGCGAGCGCCCTATAGATCCATTGTAATTTAGCAGAGTTGTTAACTGCGCCTTACCCCAATGCAGTGCTAAAAAGAGTCGCGGATGGTAGAGATGAATGAAGAAGGACAATCGTTCAAAAGATTACATTTACTTAAAAACACAAGATACACGCGACAATATTATTAACAGAAGGCGAACGTGGGAAGGAACTGTGTGAGAGATATGACGTACCTAGTAGACGTGTGCTCGGGTCAGAATGTTTCATCGGTTCGCCGCGCCAGCCGATGCAGGCTACCTTGCCAGTAGCTAAAAACTAAACACGCGAGAGCAGTTCCTACAGTAAGTTACAAGTTATAACCAAACTCTACATATTTCTCAAGAACGGTGTTTGTAATTAAAAAAAGACGTAACGGTGGATATCTCATTGGCATTTTTTTTACAGGGAGACAAACATTTCCGGATTACGAATAACCTGGCAATAATTTTAACTAATCTACTGATACCACCACAGTAAGCGAAAAATGTTTTTTGTGTTGTGATGCAGGACTTAGTCAGCTGAGGAATTGAACTCACGAAGTCTGGGTGGGACCCAGAAATTAACAATTTATCTCAACACAGGAGACATAATTTCCCTCGGGCATACATCATTGGGGATGCTATGCGAAGAGGTTTTTTGATGACATGAAGGAGTGAACCTGGGTGTTGAAGAGAACTATGTTGTAGGCCGGCAAATCATTCCACAGCCGAGCTGTTAAAATCAAGGACCCGTTCTCATGTAACAAATAAAGTCTTTACTTTACAAATTTCGGGCGCGCGTTTGGCGTGTTTCCCAACCATGCACCGGTGTCGAAAGGATCGGTCAATGACGCTAGTCCTTTGGTCATCTTCCATTGAAATCCTGGTACAGCAGATCTATCAGTAGGAGGACTGCATCAATGGTATACTCATTTACGAAGAGCCACCAATGAAATTCTGGATATGTTCCAAAGTTCGCAGTAAATTTCAAGGAAAATTAAAAACTAATTGCGCGACCTAAGAACTAAGAGTCATGCACCCAAAATTGTTATTTTGACTACGTCTTTAGAACTTTCTCTTCGATCAGAGTCATTTTCTTCAATCTAAAAAGACACTGAGAACCTCCAGACGCTGATGCCGGAGTCATCAGAACTTCCAACGCCAGATCCGAGGAGATGAGCTGTTAGTTAATATGTTAGTTTGTTTGTTTGTTCGCTGGCTGGCTTGTTGACAGGCAAGGAGACGGGAAAGTGGCACCGGCGCGCACCGTGCACCGCCAGCGAGCACCTACCACTTATTTATAGACTATAGAAATTTAATTGCGCGTCTTCTTTATACGGCTGGCGCAGAATTCTTAGTGCACAGAGTTGGTCAGACGTCAGCTTGTTGAACATAGGGAGGGAGGGTTGCAGTTATGCCACGAGACGATAGATTCCACCCATCCCTAGCACTATCATATCCACAGAACATATTATAATTCCATAAATCAACACCAAAGTATTATTGTGACTTTCGACTCCTAGGCCAACGTACATCCATTTAAACTAATTAATTAATAATAAAACTAATATTTGAATATGAAATGTTTAATCAATTTAGACAGAAGTAACGGGCCTTTCACAGTAAATTTTTTTCATACAGTTTCCATACCGGTCGTCATGATTTCGGAATGAAAAAAAACAGGCCTATTTTGGTAAGTCATCCCCTAACCTAACCACGTATCGAAACAGATATTTTTTCACTTACAAAAACATACAAGATGTCCAAATGATTCAATAGATGCTCTTTTTACCGATTTTCGTACTGTTTAAGATGGCGGACATTATTTGACATCATCCGTCGTCTGATATTGTTTGGGAAAATGTTGAAGATTTTTTTTCATTTTATATTTAAAACAATGATAAAAAAATTAAAACATAATGTGTTCTTTAGTGATTACGAATGTGTATAACTGTACGATATCGTGAATTTCGCGTGTGTAAAAATACTTTCATGTGGTCTATGATTATGTGCAAGGTGTTGCCATTTTTTGACGATTTAGTGCAGTCTGCTCTAATGGCAACTATATGTATGACATTGTTATTTTTAACCCTTGTCCCAGTCCTGGACTATTTCAGCGGCCTACCTCCATTGCAGACCTAGTTTTTCATTATTAAAAATTAGAAACAGGGTGTTTGATCGAAGGTGACATTATTTAAGAGGAATGGATCTACGTGAACGAGGAGGGGGCTAATGAAATGAATGAACTCGAATAAATATCAGTACCGCCACCTGCCGGCAGACCCGCAAACCCCTTGAACCTAATCTGCTCCACCTGTGCGTCTCCGCTATCAGCAGTTACAGGTCGCGCCGCTAGGCTCGCATCGCAAAGGTTTCCAGGTGAAAATAAATTATTTCGAGATAATAATGAGTGGATTATTTGTGTAACGCCGTTTTTGTAAGAAAATCACCCTAAGTAGCGAAAACTGCCGTTCTTTAATGATATGTGACGCTTTGTGTGTAAATTACTCGCAGAAAAAAAGTATAAAAATAAAGTATACATTATTATCAATACCATGCTATAAAAGCATTCAATAGTGTAACAATTGAGGAAAACAAAAATAAATTCTGACTCAAAATTACAAAATGGATTAAAGAACAAAAAAGACAATATTACCAAAATTTTATGGCATAAAACAAAAAAAAACCTACACAAAACCAATATAAAACACACATCACTCACAAACACACAAGATTATATTTTAAATGTATTATTTTCTCTTTAACTGTATTGTGTATATTATATTTTTATATTATAAAATGAAGGCCTCGGCCCCAGTGAGGCCAACATTACTGGATAACTCTGAAATGTAAAAAATATTGTAGAAAATAAAAAATGGCCCAGATAGATAGTTTATGGCTTTCCTGTTGTAAATAATGTGCAATTCAATTTGGGAGGGGGCTATGGGTACCGCAGCCCCGGGAACCATTTATTGGATGATCAATATCCCTGCCATATTTTTTTTCCTCCGCTGCTCATCTCACTAGAGAATTCCTGTGTCGAGATGAGCAGTTTACAATTACATCAAATTAATAAATCACATAACACATACACAAACAAACATCACCACTAGGTTACTACATATTTCAATAGAACATTGTCAATTTATTAATATTTTTACGTAGCTTTATACGTTTGACGTTTCGGAATGTCGATTCATGGACAATACCTCCAGTGTTGCCAGCGTACGTGGATTTCTAATTGATTATGTTATCAATATCGGTTTGGCTATCAACAGCACGAACGTACTCGGGAAATCGGTATAAAATCATCGGTAGTTAGTAAATCGTATTCACTGAGCTAGACCTAAAGAATAACAATTTCATTGGCTTCTCTGGGGCCTAGCAGTAGAAAGTCTTATGTATGGCTATGGGTCATATTTTAGGTGCATAATAATAATTTGTATAATGTTGGTACATCTTGATACTGATGTTTACTGGTATTACAATCATTGATATAATTAATAATGAATTACATGAACATTAATCTCGCAATAAAGCACGCCGCAGAGTAGGTACGGAACACATAATAATAAATAACAACATTTGGCTATTATAGCTACTTCCTTGTATATCTCGCTACCTTCCGGATTAGATCATAATAATAATTTATTGTAATAGCGTTGCCACACATTGACGCAGTGGTTTGTTAACCCCTCAAGCTAATTTGTTCTGTTTTCAGAACAAACAACTATTACCCGTGGGGTCAAATTGTTCTCTTTTGAGAACAGCTCATACGGTTTCATGGAAATCGTTGTCTCCCTTACTGTCATAGTGAGAAATATGATTTAAACAGTGTAAGAAAGAGAAAACACTACACTTAATATTCAAATCTAGATGTTAACTAAGAAGAATTAAAATGTGCACCTCTATGAAACCAAAGGTTGTGACCGCAATTTGAGAAAAAAAAATTATAAATTATTTTTATATGAAACGACAAAAAGTGAGGAAACAGCAAAGATTATTTTAGTTTAGTAAAATCTTCTTAATTTTTTTCGTTATCCGTAATATAAGTTCAGTGTTCAGACGAAAAAACGTAAGGTGAGCCATTCTTAATTTTTTTTTAATGTTAGCATTAAAAGTTATAATATTTAAAAAATTATAAATATGTTTATTTCTAAGGATAAAATGTAAAAGCTTATTTCATCGCCTTTCAAAAACAGTTTTTAATTTTTGGATGCGTTCAGAAATAATGCATTTATTTGGATTTTATTGCAAAGCGGAAATACACACAAATTTTCTGACCTTTTGGCAGCGTCTTTAAGAAATATAACGGTTAATATGCCGGCCTGAGGGTTTAATTACTGGCTTCTTATTCCTTTTTTATGTAAATACCGTAGAAGAGTCCCAACTGCTCCCGACTGTCACGAGCGAGTGAGAATATTTCATAGCCGACTGGTGTTTGTTGTGGTATTGAATGTACGTTCAATGATACATTCGGAGAAAATAATACATACCTACTTATTACAAGCCTAATTAGATTATCATATATTCAACACAGGTGATAAAAGGATCCGTGGAAACATGAAAACTCGATTTGAGCGGGTATCTGGAGACCGAGACTAGTATTGCTTTTTTGGTTTATTTAACCGATTAAGTATATTCGTATACTATTCAACCTTTTTAGGCGGAGGGGCAATTTATTAATTTTCAAATTTGTTCGCGGTCCGCAGGGACATACCGCTTGACATGGTTAACTTTGCAGTCGGCGGTGTCGCCAACCCATCAAAATTCTATATCTATCAAAATTTTATATCTCCAAGAACAAACCTATAAATGCTGTCGATTTTTATCATTCTTAAATATTAAAGCACATGACAAAATACTTGGTCAAAGCAATATTACGCTGTTGATTTTTATAGTTCGGAAAGTTAAATAAAATTTTGTCGAGCAAACTTATCGTATTTTATAAAAAGGAAACATTTAAAACGCATCAAATATGGATCTCAAAAAAGCTATGCGCTGCGAAGGTGAAATATTTTCTACAATTAAGGTCAAACCATGAAATTCCATATTTTTAAGAATATTCTTGAATATGCAAGAAAAGGCTTAATATTTTGAAGCGCTGATTCAAAACTTCGAAGAAGGACGTTTTTCGCTAACCTCGTGTGCAAAAGAGAACAGAAACCGTAATTTTGTCGTAATTAATCGTAAGTGGGCAACACGAAAAGGGTTCGCGGGCTGGGGGTTGCTCATCACTGCTCTACATCGGAGAACCCTGAAAGATTTAGCTTCTCTATCTAAAGTGCTAAATCAGGCGCGTACCACGTCACGCATCACGCGCTATAACCATCATCTATCATAAAACATATTCCAAATGGATAATTATTTATACTAGACATTGGATAATTAGCATTTCAATTTTCGGGTCTTTTGTCGTTGATGCATATTTTAACCGTTTTGCGTCAATGAACGAAAAAACTTCAAATATCGCCGCTTCAAGTCCCCCCCATTACCCTCCCTCGCATGCACAATTGGAATAGATTGTGAGGACGAAGAGTGGGTAAGGGAACAAAAAAGGGGAAGACGAAAGTTAAGAAGTACCTGGCTATTCTGAAATGGTCATCAAACAGCATTTAAAGCACGGTTTCAAATCAGAATATTTACCTTCTACCAATCTACCCGGCCATTGTCAATTCCCTGTTAATCACTACATAATTTATTTATTATTTTTAAACATTTATTTATGTATTAATAACGCCCTTTTTCGGGGATTTTACATATGCATATTAAGAAATATACATTATTTATTGTACATAACTGAATTCCTTCATTAAAAACATTTTATATTTGTTTAAAGATAAATTGAAGATGTCCACTGCCTTGGTATAATTGTTTCCCTCCATTAGTATTCTGGGTAAAGAGGAATACATATGGTAGTTAGTCCCAGAATTTCAGCACTGAAATAAATCCTGACTTCTAGTATGACGTTGTGGAATCCGGAAGCTTATCAATTCTGGCAATACCGAACTATCAACTAAATCATTTAGAATTTGATATAGAAATACTCGTACCAAATCAGTGGAAATTCTTCTGTCTGACAATTTGAGTATATTCATATAATTAAACAGAGTGTTGTAGTTCAACATAATTGCTGGAATACCCATTTTAAAATTTATAAAACGTAAGAATTTGTTTTGTATTCATTCAACATTGACGTAGATATAAAGCACTTAAGTTTTAATGTTCACAGAATGCATACATAGTTCACGCTTTATTTTTACTAATACTAAACAACAAAATATAAAAATAAATAATAAAAACAAAACATACAATAGTTAAATAAATTGCCCAGTCACTCTACGAGTAGCAACGTATATTATTACACACACAGTGCCCAGCGTCCATTTGTTCCTAGGTTGATTATTTTTAACAGACAATCGTGACCTTTTTCATACAGCTATGGTAGTTTTTTAATCCGTAGGTACATAACTACCAACCAGTTATCAGTTCCCAGTCGTACAATGCTGAGATTGCGCTTTTTAAAGCGTATACACAGGTAACACAGGTATTTAGTTTGTCTGCAATTGAATACACATAACGTCATTCAGTGTACCCTTGGGCTGCGGGCATTGCGGCGCTGATGTCGACCGTGATCAGCAGTTTCTATTCGATAGAAACGTTAAAACAACAATTATTCATATTATTGCGTGTATTAATTTGGTACAGTACTGTCTTTGAATTGTACAGCTCGTGGTTACTACGCACAATGGTCAGAGTTTCAACAGCACAATATCTGATCAATGATTTAATATTATGTTATTAGTTGCAAGATAATATTGTTAATTCTGAATTTGAAATATGACATCGATTAATATAACGTATAATAATTAGGTCCCAATGGTCGAGTGGATAAAGACGTTGTCCCGGTAAGACAGAGATCCTGGATTCGATTCGGAATTGAGACCGTAAACTTTTTATTTTTATGCGTCTTGTTCTGCTTCATTTTTCGTTAGTACATCTTCTTCTTCAATGAATATTATGTACTTGAATGCAGAACAGAATTTGTTGTATGATTAACGTTAGTATTTTCCTTTGAATAACAATACACACAATGCACACAAGCAATGGTGCGTTCTAACGATGAGTTTATTACAAAAACGGGTCAATGTGTTTTCTCCTTCTTACAATATGGGTCTCTTCAAGGCGCAGGTTCACTCCTTCCTCTGCTCAAAAAGACCCTTCACACAGCATCCCCAAATATGATATTATTTCCCTTCACAATATGAAGAAGAACATCTTACTCCCTCACTAAATACGAGTTATTCTCAATTAGGGAGGTATTAATTAAATTAATAGCTTAGAACTTTTCAAAAAAAATAAAATTATATATATATATACACGTTCTTCTATATCTTTATAAAGAAAGGTGTCTAGTCGGGGGTTTGTTTTTTAACACAAATCTACAGTTTTATTCCGAGATTGGTGAAATGTCGCATACTTGCCCTTCGAAACAAGAAAAACCGAAAACCACCCACCAACCCCTTTTCCCACCTCTTAGGCTTAGCGTTCAAAATAATTGGAAAATTACTGTCTACATCAGATTTTAAAAAAACTGTGCGTACAAGACGGGCAACGCCGGGGACTTCAGCTACAATTACATATTGTTAAAAGTTGTTTCAAGCATTTGACAACGATTATGTTGTCGCGCGAATTTAAATGTCCATTCACAACATGTCTAGGAGTCGAATATGCAAACGATGGAACGATTTTGTTTTATTTATGTGAATAACGCGCAATATAGTCCAAAATGCCTGGATCCAGTGGGACAATGGCAGTCCAAAATTGGAGAATGTTGTGATTCTGGAGGGGGGAGGGAATGAGACGGGGAAGAGGAAGATGGGGAAGCACCTAGCAGATCTGGGCAACAAACACGGAAAATGACATTAAAAACCGACACTTTCACAAGGCGATATTGAGAGTATCTACAATATGAGATGCCATCAATGGCTTGAGGAAATTTTGTGTGAAAATTCCAAAGTCCATACAATAGATGGTGCACAGGTGAATTTAAATACCTAGTTGACGTGGTAAAACGTACACTATACAACAAAGAACGCTATACCTGGTATACAGATAGGAATAAAGCAGTTAGCAGAAGGATAGCGGTAGGATTGCGGCAGGACCTGTGCAAGAATCGGACAAAGGAAGACAGGACTAATATGGAAGGTGATAGGCCTTGAATAACAATGCTCGTGCGTGCCAACAAAAGTGTAGCATGCCTACTATCATAATATATCATAATAATTAATGCATTATAATTGAACAATTCACCGGTAGGTACCTATTACTTCGCCTGAATAAAGGAAGCTCAGTTCCGTTTGAACTCTATTTAGGTCAATCCCGCCTTGTTTATGAATTTGTGCCTTTTCGGTTAGCGATATAACATCATTTTGAAAAGGTAAACACAACATGTTCTATTTAGGAATCTAGCTGGCTGATTACCATCCATTAGTTAATGGATTAAAAAACTACTACAATACTGTCACTTCAAAGGGGTGTGCATCAAAGACAACACACGGAAAAAACTTACTGATATAAAATACTGTTAATTTATTAAAAATCTAGTCCAATTAATCGTTTTCTTGTTGAAAACAGCACTGCAGGCCTTTAATGGATGAATTGACAGAGTTCCTAACAAATTATCAGTTAACGAGCAAATGTTTTATGAGGATGGCGGAACATGTTTTCATACAAATACTGATATTGTCGCATTCCATCATTTATTAGGAATATTCTGAGTGACTAATAATGTGGCTAGTGACTAATTGGAAATTGGCAAGCTATCAATTTTTTTTAATCATTTTCTCCGTGCAAAACACGACAATCTTCGAAGTACAATAATATCCTTTGAACAAAGATACAGAAAAAAGGGGACACCCTTAATACGTATATTTTATTTTAAAAACACTTTGCTTCAGTTAGATAATAATAAAAATATAAGTATTTCAGTTTCCGCAAAAGGAAAATGATGCATTTTACTATTATTTCGTTAAAAAAACACATAATTTCACGTCTTTTCTTAACGCCATGTTAAAATAGATTTTTTGATCTAGTTTTCATTTATTAATTTCTCAATTAAATCCAAACTAAGAACCTATTTCAGGATCAACTAAAAGGTATTATTGGCTTAAGATTTTTTTAAAATAGGTTTTTAATTACAGGTAAGGAAAAACTAACCTTAAAACATTAACATCAATATCAATGGCCACCAAGTGAACAATCGATTTTAATTTGAACGAATTAACATGCATTATTTTCCATTTCCAGAAACTGAATTACTTCTTATTATTATCTATCCACCACTAACGACATGTTTTTTCGGAGAATTTTAACAATTCATCAAATTTTAACGTTCATTTTCGGGTTCTGTGAAAGTTCTATTCAAGTTGTTATTATTTCATTATAGGCCAGTTGCTTGACAGAACTGAAATAAAAACAGATCTTGAAAACGAACGTTGAAATTTGATGAATTGTTAAAATTCTCCGACACAACCCTCCCAAGTGGTTTTTTTTTTATAAAAAAACTTCGTATTTTCTGTATATGTACCAAAAACACAACATTATTATACTAACGAAACAAGGCACCTACGCTAAGGACGGGTTGTTTCACAAAATTTGAATAATTCATTCAAAAATTCAAAAAAACATTTATTGCACAAAAATACAGAGTACAGCGAGTATAGGTTACATCCTATTTCTTCCAGTTAACCCAACAAATACACATTATATTACATAATCCAACAATTACATGTTAACAAATGTATGTACATAAAAAAAACTGAGGTATTTAATTTATTTAAGTTGTAGTGACATTTATTTAAAAGAAATGTTTTTAGTGACGATATTAATTTAAGTATGTCGGTTATTTGTTTGATGCTAGGTGGAAGGTTGTTATATACTTTAATGGCCATGTAGTGTGGTCCTTTTTAAAAAAAAATATATTTTTTTTTTTGCTTTTGGGATTAATATGTTTTCTTTTCATTAAAATAAAAATTTATTTATATGTTGCTACTTACAATTTATCGTATAATAATTAACCTCACTAGGACTACTAGCCTGTATCGAGGTTAACATCACACATTTGAATGAAGCAATATGAACTAATCACTGCATAGACAAACACAAAATAATACAAGCAGACAAAAGTAAGTGAAAGTGGCTAGTTGGGTACTTTGAGACATTATAACTACATTTGAACCATAAATAAATCATTCCCAAGTAAACGTAAAAACAGCTGTGTGACACTCTTTTTTTAGCACATCTTGTCATACAAAATCTTATTATTGGAAGGACAATAATAATAATACTTGGATGACTTGTATAGCGCCGTTTTTGTGCAAAAACACCTCAAGGGCGCTGATGTAAAAATATTATGGAAATCCTCTGTGAACATCTTAACAATCTTTATTAACGTGTTTAGTGATCGGATCTGAATAAATAGGCAATTCCTCGTCCCTTTCACTTCGCCACTCCCTTCAATACACAACATACCCCGATCGGGGATGGCATAGTCCCACTGGCTCCAGACAGTTGGGAGCACATCGGATTAACAATCCAATTCGACAACAAACTGATAGACATGTAGTTATTTATTTATTTATTCACGTCTTGAAGGCTCTTATGTGTATACATTGTTATAGGTAAGTTGTTGAGTACAATAAGTTGCGTGTTTGGTACATAACATATGAACGATATAAGCAGGTACAATACAAATTGTCATATGGAGTTCTGTTTTATAAAGGAGTTCAATAGGAATATATAATAATAACAAGAGAGTAAAATAACTACTTAAGAGGAAGCTACAAGCCAAAAATGTGTATATTCTTGGTATACCTTATATTGTAGGTAATAGGCATTAAAATCGCTTGACAAACGGAGTCTAGAAACGTTCGATTTCAAGCACAAAACTTTTTGAAGTGAAACTTCTTTACGCGCGTCATGCAATTTCGAGGACCGGAGTAAAACCGACTCATGACCGAAACGAAAATGCGGGACCACCGATTAAAGTTCATTTGATCTAGTCAAAGTTTTGAAGTAACATATAAATGCTTCTTAGCTCATCCCGACAACTGGCGTTGGTGGTGTAATGGTCAGCATAGTTGCCTTCCAAGCAGTTGATCCGAGTTCGATTCTCGGCCATCGCACATTATTTTTTTTGTTTTTAACGCCTTTTTCATTCAATATCTTATTTTTTAGTAGGTCAGAACATTTTTTAAAAGAAAATAATATTGCAAAATAATAAAAACACTTATCTCACTGTGATAAAACATTACTCCGCTAGAGCGCGCTTTGCGTTATTGTGTTGGATTAAAATTATTATCTAATCCGTATATTATGATAATTGTATTACATTTATTTAATTAATTTATTTATTTTGATAATATGTAATAATTTACAGAAAAAAAAATTAAAACTATCTCCCTCTGATAAAATATCCGTTCGCTAGAGCGCACTACGCGATCTTGTGTGGGATTCTATTTCTGTACATTGTACATTATTTTTAAAAATATATTATATTTTGGGTGTGATGTAGGTAACATTATAAAACATAACAAGCTCTCATATTTTCAGAACCTACATAATATAATCAATTTATGCGGCTTTGCTTACAGTTGGTGCTCAGCGTGGTTGGCTTTCAATCAGTTAAGCGAGGTTCGATTCTCGGCTGTGGCATTTTTGAAGTGAAACCTTGTTGAGGTGGGGGAGCCGCTCACGAATGTTCTCTCTCTTCTCTTCTTTCCTCTCTCTCAGACACCAGCGAACTGCGCCACGCCAAGCATCAGCTGAAACTAGAAGTTTCACTTCTGTCTTGCGTAGGCTTGACACACCCACTTTTTTTTTTATTTATTTTGTAAATAATTTTATAAGAGAGCAAAAAAGCTAATCAAGTGAACTGTCACAGATAATCTTAGCTATAATACTGTTTTTTTTTAAAGTTGTTTCCTCTACGCGTTCATACATTTCTATTGAAAAAATGTTTTTTTTAGTAGTTAACATTTATATTTTTTATTGAGTAATTTATTTTTTTTATTTGTATTCTACTCAAGCGAAACGATAGGAAAATCTTAAATTTTTCTAAAGCATATTTTTTGGTATTCATAATGTACACCAATTCGTTATAAAGATTAATCAAAATGTGATTTGGCATTAAGCTTCGCCTTAGGTACTATGAGAGTAGGTACAGAGATAATGTGTGTAGTATCTTTGTTGATATTTATAAAAACAAAGCATTTTTGTGTTTAGCAAACTTTTATTACGCCAGATTAGATGTTTGCCAGAACATAGCTAAATTAATACAGCATAAGGGTACACATGAATAAGTACGAAAGATATATCTAAAGTTGTACAATGGATTTTGATAAATGTATTATAGTAATACGTAGTTAAAGTAAGTCTGTTAACATAATTAAATAAACATAAAAATTAACACGAACAGTTTGTTGTATATCACGTTTGTAATTAATATTGTTACAACTTATCAGAATTAATAATCAATGATGCAACGATTTACAAGTATTCAATCAAAATAGTACTGAATCAGAATGCGATTATTGAACTAAATAACAGACAAGAATAAAAACATTTTGCTTTACTATCGAAATGTAAACCTCATTGCCACCTGCTACGAAACAGGTTATTAATTATTACCTGGCGAAGTAGCCGAGTATAATAATACCTAACAATATTATTGACATAATTAATTATCTACAGTCAACACTATAAAAATGTACTTCTGTTCAGCAACATTTTTATCGCTAATTATTTTATAAACTGTTCGGAACTTGTGTCGATTTATGTCACTGAATCGAATCGCACACATCAACTACGTACGGTGTACGGTAGAATTATTTTAAAGATATTATTGGTTTTGTAGTGGTGTACTGTATCGTAGGACTACTGCGGGGTAAGAGGGGACTGCAGGCAAGTGTTCCAAATTATTTCGAACCAGTTTGAACCACTAATGGTGTGCACAAATACATTCAAACGTGCGCTCGTTAAAATTATTTGCCTTTATTATTTTTTTGCATGAGAATGATCGGAAGCGTGGAGAGACGAATCTGTTTTCGTCATAGACATATGAATATTAGTAGACCTGCCCTAAGTGATTAAAAGCGTATTATCCCCACTCCCCATACCGGTTCCATTGGAGCCGGCTGTGCTCGCGTATGGCCTCAAGTGAAATTTGAAAACGTGACGTCATCATTCTTGTGCGAACTATGGTCGAGGCATCATCGGTTCATTTTACGAAATAACACGGCAGAATGTTGACTTGTGCTATGAAAACTTGTAAAAATAGATGTGAAAAAGAGAATAAATCCAATTGTCGTATTACATTCCATATATAAGCATTATTTTACTTTATTTTAAGCATATTCACATCGTATAATATAGATCAGTTGTTATTATCACATCCAGAAACGTCTGGACGCGAAACACAATGCTGGTTGGTTGCTGGGAAGTAAATTATGAACATTTATAAAAGTGTCTTAACTAAATACTTAAACGAAATATTCGACTCTGAAAATGGAACCGAATTTTTTTGCCGAATTTGGACTTCGCAAATTTGTTCATAACGTGGCGAGTAATTTGCGCTCCCATGTAAAAATGTCTATTCATTCAAAAGCAGATTTTACTTTTAAGAAGTAAATGGTGATATTATAATGCGAGATGCCTATTTACTGTCAGATTGATTTATTGACGAATCACAGTCAGCTTCACTCCCTTCGTTCTTCAACAGTTGATTTTACCCCTCGCCATTATCTTCTCGTCTATTAATTCCTATGTCTGTGGTTTTCGTTATTTTTTTTTCATCATCATCTATTTATACAAAGAGTGTCTGTGGCAGGCGGGTGGCATGCCTTTGATTTTTATACAAATATACAGTTTTACTCATAGATTGATGAAATTTTGCACACTTGACCTTCATAGCAAGAGGAAGGTCACTGTCTATATGAGGTTTCTAAAAACTACGCGTAAAACCCAGCAAGTGGAATGTAAATATCTCGTAGAAGTATATTTTTAATAATCACATAAATATCGGTACAAATAATAATCGGCAAATAAAAAAACATAACCCGAAAAATTTTTAACAATAAAGCAGAAAATCTTTACTAAAAACTCTAATTGTGAGCTCTGGATCATTAAATATTAAATTTGTTAGTTTTAAATTTTAAAGGCCAATTAAACTACATATTTTCACCTTCTAAATTCTAAACAGCTATTATCGTAACTTCCATCATGAGATTTGACTAATCCAATAAATTGTCAAACAAATAATTTCCCTTAGGGCTTATCATCTTTGGGCATGCTATGTAGAGGGTTTTCTCGAAGAAAGGAGGGAGGGTGGTTCTTGAAGAGATACATGTTGTAGGAGGGAGGAAACACAGGAATTGTGACGATCGAGAGAATAGGACAAATTTTTCAATCTGAAAATGCGTGTATCAAGCTATCCTCAATAGATTCCGAAAGCGTATAAATAAAAATCATAAAGTCAAACTTTCGAAATACGAATATCTTTCAATGCTGCCCATTAGCAAGGTTAGCAATGCTAACCATTAAATATATAGTCCTAATGAAATACTGCAAGTTTATGAAATCGTTAACACATTGAAATTGAAAAATGAGGAATTCCAGTAAGAAAAATCTTCACGTATGAAAAATTATTTTACATTATAATTATGTTTTTGCTGGCAGAGACATCGACATTATAATGAACACTGTTAGTAATCTTAAAAAAATCATTTGTCAAAAATTTAAACAAAAGAAATACGCATTTCAAAAATAGAATAATTTGTCACCTACTGTTTGATCGTTTCCACAATCAATTACAATTTTGAAAATTTAAAGTTACGCAGGAATATATTTGACATCGCGCACATCATCACAGACAACCGAAACTAGTATGTTTGATTATTCGTAAAATAAATAAGACTTTAAAAAAAAACAAGAAATAATATCATAAAACGCTTTGACTCGGCTCTGACGTCAACCGGAGAGGAATCGCGTAGAGATTGACAAATATGTGACGTCATCTGATGCAAAATATTAGATTAAAAAATTCATTAATTTGAAAACATGCAAAAAAAATATACTGGAGTTTAAATTATACGGTGAACATTGTAAATTAATTTACTGGAATTTACATAATAAAATAGTTCGCTCGTTCTGCATACAAATTGCAAGCGGTATGCTCACACATGGCGTGTGTTAATCGACTTTCATAAATGCACGAATCTTCGAGCTCGGAAATCGCGTGCTGTTTGAATTCATATACATATCTAGTTGGAAAAACGCATTACTAATGCGATACTAGTACATCTTCGATGTTCACAGAGTGGATTACACTGCAAACAGTGCAAACCCCTTGCAAATAGGAAAATAATTTCCGCCCGTCAAAACCATCGAAATCTGACGGGGTACGCGTGAAGTTATATGTACCCCGGTTTTGTCGGTTAACAGTAAGGTCAATCCCACTCGGGTCTGTATGAAATCAGCAAAACCCAATTTAAATATTTAAGAAAATTTAAAAATAAAACATTAATTTTCTAGAAATAATTTGTATACCGCGAGCGAGTCTACGCAGCGCAACTTTGCCCAAAATTGTCCGCATTCTAATGCACGCGGCCGACCGACACGTTTGTATTTGTGTAAGTTCTGTCAGAACCCGCCGACCAATCACAGGGCATTTAGGTCTCTTACGGTTTAAAACGTTTTTATAATAAAACTTATACATATATGTATTCAGAATCTGCGATTCTTAATCTATATGAATACATGTTTTTAAGCCATAATATTTTACAAAAATTCTTTACTACAAGCATTTTAAATTTCCGCCAAAACGATTGATTTTTGGGGAAAACGGCTATGACATCATGCCCGCCAGCCTTTCTAAGCGGTGTCGGTGTTTTTGCTAGCAGCCAGTAAACTGCGTAGGCGAATCTATGGCGTAATTACCACCAGCCAACCAAGGAATTTGCGGATTTAGATATGTTTTTAAAATTTATGACCATTATTACAGATGAAAATATAAGTTTCTAATGTGACGATAAGGATAAGAAAATAAACTTTAGGCAGTCCACATATTTTAAATGGTATCTCTCATTTGTGAATATAACCTATAATTATTTTTTTACATTAAAAATATATACACGAGTGTTTGTGGCGGCGTGGTTTTGTTTTTTTGTATGCAAATTTACAGTTTTATTCCGAGATCGATGAAATTTTGTACGCTTGCCTTCAAAGGGTGACTGTCTATACGAGATTTTTAAAAACCACCACATCCTCTTTTCCAACCTCTTAACGCATATTTTTGTTGCTTGATGATATTTTCCACATTTGATATTCAAAATAAGAGGAAAAATACTGTCCACGTCTAATTTCGAAAAACTCTGTGAAAAACCGAGCAACGCTGGGACTTCGGGTAGTTGGATATAAAAAGGACAATCGTAAACAAAAACTTTCGATTGATTTGTGGCTATTAATTGATATTCATTTATATTAATTGGAGTTCAGGACTATTAATTGATATTAACTAACATTTATTTGAGTGCTATATCTTCTAGATGCGCCCTCGACTTCTCCAAATATCTTGGACGTCATATATTCCCCTGACACTTCTTTCTCATCCATCTCTACTCCTCAACATTCTTTACTTCGCATCGGAATCAAGTTCCTTTTGGATATCCTCATTCATTCCATTTAAAAATACGTACTCGAAATTGCATTAATTTCGGATATACTCATTTACACCATTTAATGACTTTTTTTAATATTTTATTTTTATTGTATTAGATATTTACTACTGCTCACAGCACCTAGAAATCAGTCCAACGCCGAATGATATAACAAATATTCGCGATTTTCACGCATCGCCGCTTGACAGAACAAGATTGTACACTATAATCTGTATAAATAAATAAAAGGTAGGTACTTTCACTGAATTAAGAATACGAGAAAGTAAATTAAGAATGCACAACAAAAACTAATATTGCATCCACAACAATTTTTCTAACAAGCGTTGTGAAAGTACACTCCTAGAGCTGAAATTCTATTATAAATTGTTATAAAACAGAATCCTAAAAAAACATAGTCGTAAATTTTCGCCGGTTAAAGTAAAACGTATATGTTTGTATATCTTTGTGCTATGTATAAGAACCTTGTCTATAAACATTAGTTTATCACTAGCTGTACCCCGCCACGCGTTGCTATGGCTTCTTCCAGAACTTTCAAGAGCATTCTCTAACTTTCCGGAACCTTCAAGACCCACCGACACACTCCGCCACACAGTTTGGAATATTATAGAACCTTCTTGAACTTTCTCCTTCCAGAACTTTCTAGAGCATTCAAGAACCTCCATGAACTTTCTGGAACCTTCCAGACTCACTGACACGGTTGGCGGGCCCATTCTGAAATAATGTGGAGCATTCGCGGGCCTTCACATAAACTCACGCTCAGCCACCCCCACCAAACTCTCTTACTTTCGATGTGACACCAAGGGTGTATGTATCTTCCAACATAACCACCAATGGTTGGCAAAGGTGGCAATGGCTGGTTGTTTGGAAACACGGGTTTCTTTTTATAATATTTATATATATTAGAATATTAGATTAGATTTAAATATATATTTTTTATTACTAGTATTTCTGTGAACAGTTAGTAAAACTCGTGTCCAAAAAAGTGTGTTTCTAATTTTATCTTATTTTAATATATCAAAATCAAAATTTCCTGTGAAATCATAAAATTTGTAAGTAGGTACTAAATACCTACATACTTAACTATAAGTCATAACATATTTTATGTAACTTTTTAATAATTTCAAATTAGGAATTATACAATTTGTCCAAAGGAATATCACTATCTCAATCTCAATGACAATTCTCTTTTCAAACTATCATTAGCATAATATTGAAAAAATGAGAATAAGAATGTCCAATGTCTTCGTGGTCGAGGGGAATGGCTCTCGACTAGCAATCCGAAGGTCGCGGGTTCAAAACCCGGCGTGCGCAAATAAATTTTGTTTGACGAATTTGTGTTATTTCACAATTTATTAATTAAAAATAATATAAAGTACATTTGTGGCACGTTCCAGCGTAGAAGATACTCTCGGTAACGCCCAGGTGTAAGACCACCATTCAGAATCGAAACTATGCTTGAAATGGCTTTAGCCGTGTTTGGTGACCAGTTATGAATAGCCAGGTACTCGCCCAATTTTCTTCCCCTCCCCATTACCTTCAGTATCACAACATACTAAAATTGGGGATGCCATAATCTGACTGGCTTCAGACGGTTGGGACTCTTGTGCGGTATTCACCAATCATCATTATATAAAACAAACAAATAAAATAGAAAAAGAAACTTCATCGAAAAAAGTGAACCTTTTGATGTTTTTTTTTTTTTTTTTTTAATTTTATTTGTGTGATAAAAAAGCACCATTGTAATAGAGATCTTTCACAATGTGATGAATGGACGTCACAGAGTCATAGAGATTTCCGTGGACGACGATGATTGAATGCGCTGGCGTGCCGCATGCGGAATGCCAGTTCTCTCCACCGATTGTTGAATGCTATCGAATCTCTGGTGCATATAAAACCGAACAAATAATGCGTCTAAATCTACATATAACATACTGCTCACAACGATTTTACTGCACCAGAATTAATTTGGTTAAGAGGGGGAAATACTTAAGGCGATGCACTACGTCGTTTAATATATTAAATTGAGCCGCTATCAATAACAATAGGTTTAAATTCCCGCTTAACACCATCCGCCTGTTTTGATTTATAAAAGAAAAAAACATGGCCAAAAAGTGCCTTTTATTTTATTTTGTGGATGTTCAGGCATAAATATTTAAAAAATTTTCGGTCATTTTATAAATAACTTAATTTGCCACATTATACAATAAAATCATAACCGAAAATGGGTTCGTAAGTAGGAGATTTTGAACATTAAAGCAGTTTTCATAGGCCTTTACATAATTTTTTTTTCTGGGCTTATAAAAAGACTTATCTAAAAAACACTCGATTATTTCAAAGGCCAAGATGTATTCTACTAGCAGTATTTAATTAAAGCATCTGAAACATTTCTAGGCGACCAAAATTTCAAACCAAAAACAAATGATTTTGCATTACTAAGTATGGCATCGCCTTAATGTCTGCACACACGGAGAAAAAGAAGATCAACGTTAAACAAAGTGACAGCATGCGAACTTCCTGATAAAATATTAGTCATTCAGAATATATCTAAAACACGTGTTCTTTTCTTAATTGATATCATGACAGAATGCTACAATATCAGTATTTGTATGAACACGTGTTCCGTCTTCCTCATAAAACATTCGCTTTTGACTGATAGTTTGTTAGGAACTCGTTCAATTCCTTCGTTATAGGCCCGCAGACCCATTGTCAACAGGAAAACGAATAATCTGACGAACAAATTTCATTTCACAAGTTTTCTCCGTGCATAGAAGAACAATACAAGAAACGCCTTGTGGACGAGCTTCGTGATCCAAATATTTGCCCAATCGGGCCTTAAATTTCCATAAAAAACTGGGTTTCATCATTATTACGAAATTCAAATGGGATGGAGATCTACGATGTCAGTCGAGTGCAAGTAAGACAGAGCGGGTGTTTGTTTGTCTCCATTAAAATTTGTAAGGAATATGGATAGTACGATTTTTAAACTTTCAAATGTTCAATTGAAAAATATTCCACGTCAGGGGACAAGTTATTTAATAGCAGAATATTTTTTCCGAGCGGCATTACCAATGGTCGGTTCGTTATGCATCTAGGAAAAACAGTGAAAAACAGTCCTGTGCCTGCGAGCTCTCGAGAATATGTCGGGAGCATAGACATATGAATATTAGTAGACCTGCCCTAAGTGATTAAAAGCGTATTATCCCCACTCCCCATACCGGTTCCATTGAGCCGGCTGGGCTCGCGTTTGGCCTCAAATGAAATTTGAAAACGTGACGTCATCATTCTTGTGCGAACTATGGTCGAGGCATCATCGGTTCATTTTACTAAATAACACGGCAAAATTTTGACTTGTACTATGAAAACTGGTAAAAATAGATGTGAAAAAAGAGAATAAACCCAATTGTCGTATTACATTCCATATATAAGCATTATTTTACTTTATTTTAAGCATATTCACATCGTATAATATGAATCAGTTGTTACTATCACATAGAGAAACGTCTGGACGCGAAACACAAAGCTGGTTGGTTGCTGGGAAGTAAATTATGAACATTTATAAAAGTGTCTTAACTAAATACTCTGAAACTAACTACGACTCTGAAAATAAAAGCTGCCTTACTTTGCCGAATTTGGACTTCGCAAATTTGTTCATAACGTGGCGAGTAATTTGCGCTCCCATGTAAAAATGTCTATTCATTCAAAGCAGATTTTACTTTAAAGAAGTAAATGGTGATATTATAATGCGAGATGCCTATTTACTGTCAGATTGATTTATTGACGAATCACAGTCAGCTTCACTCGTTCCCTCGTTCCCTCGTTCTTCAACAGTTGATTTTACCCCTCGCCCATATCTTCTCGTCTATTAATTCCTATGTCTGTGGTCGGGAGCATAAAATTCAATTTTTCGTATAATATATCTGGAATACAGATATGACCGTCCAAAAGATTATGTGCTGTTATCAGCAAGGCAGTTTTCCTTCTATCGGCGAGGCTATTTATACCCAGGATAACGGATAGAGAGGCTGATGGATATATCCAGGGAATTATCCCTTCATGTATTAACCCGAAGGGATTATTATCTCCGGGATTCTGGTATGTCTGCACTACTCGCATGCTCTAGAGAGGTTAATGTCGGCGGTGAGGTACTTACAGCGAACAATAACAATAATATGCTACAACTGCAATAAGATAGATACAACAAGAGAAAATCGCCTCGGGAAAATTCTTTCCGAGAGTGTAGAGCAGGCATAATAGTAAATCTAGATTCTATTTTTCAGTTCCATGGAGAAATAATTTCCTCAAAATTCAGTTCTAAACCACTGTGCGTTGAGGGGGATAGCTACCTAATTTACGTGATATTTATTACGAGTGTTACGTAACTATCAATTTATCAACGAAGGCGAATCTAGTTTAGCACGTAATATCTTAAAATGAAAATTACTAAGAAAAGTGACCGGACGAGTTCAAATTCCGCGAGCCAAGTTAGTCGTTCGGCTAGAGATGGGCCAAAATATATTAAACGAAACATTACAACATCTAAATTGATTCGAAACAAATAAAATTCATTCGAAATGCTGTTTTGACACCTGCTATTTATTTCAAATGAATTTGACACGAAAAACAAACAAACATCATCTGAGATATTCGATTAGACAGTGTAATGTCTAAAAAAAAGTCAACGTTGGTGTTGATTTGATTAAATTAATCAATTCGATACCTAAATGTTTGAAATAGCATTCGATTATGCAACGTTTCGATTATACCCATCACTATTTTCGGCTCAATACCACGGTGGTAGAAATAGAAGTTTTAAAAGTATAATAGTCGAGTCATAGACGTGTTATGAGCAATGCGTAACTTGAGAATGAACTTTCTATGGCAGAGCTCCCGGATTAGCTACACAGGACAGAAGATATTAATCTGATAATCAAATAATAACATTACAGTGTTGTGAAAGAACGGGGAATCGAACAAGGGTAAGTTTTGTTAGTTAGTTGTTATTGAAGTCGGTCGATTCATACAGCTAAACGGGGCTTGGGAACGGAATAATAAAATGCCAAGGAGAAATCCACAGCTGGTCGGACGCACACATCACGCGTGTAAATCTGGAAATAATCGAATGGAGGAAAGAAACACTATTGGCTTTCGTTTCGGAACATTAAATAATACTAAACCAGACAGTCAGATGAATGATTCTGATAAACAAACTTAAATAAAACGTAAATTTAAGTGTATTAAATATATGAGTGCGACTAATCTTGTTGGATTATTAAAGAAAGACAAACATTCCAGGGTTACGAATACCCTGACACCATATTGAATTCCTCCTATTTCTATCACTATAAGCGGAAAATGTTGGTTGTGCACTGATGGAGGACTTGTAGCAGAGTATTGAACCCGCGACGCCGCAGCGGGAAAGAACCCGACGCATTTGTACACTCGGCTACTAACCGGTCTAGTATAATTATAATATATTCACAGCAGTTATCGTAGATTGATAATATCCAATTACTGTAAGTTGCTTTAATCGTCTTCTATCGGAGGTTTGTTATCATCAGGAAAATCTTCACCCTGAAGACTGCAGAGTTAAATTCCAATATAAACATTTCATCCGAGAAATTAAGAAAAATATAGTCTTTGAATGAAATATTTAATGTCAAGACACCGAAAACATGATCAAGTGGGCGTCCCAGTGAAAGCAACCCAGAGGCAGACCAAGAAAACAAGATCAAGTGGGCGTCCCAGTGGAAGCAACCCAGAGGCAGACCAAGAAAACATGATCAAGTGGGCGTCCCAGTGAAAGCAACCCAGAGGCAGACCAAGAAAACATGATCAAGTGGGCGTCCCAGTGGAAGCAACCCAGAGGCAGACAAAGAAAACATGATCAAGTGAGCGTCCCAGTGGAAGCAACCCAGAGGCAGACCAAGAAAACGACAGACTGACTGTGTGGAGTACGATTGGAGCAGGATGGGAAGGTCTGTGGAGAACAAACCCCACCCTGGGCTGTACCACCGTCAAACTGACGAACACCAGGGCGATACTGAGAGTATCTACCACTCTCTTAGTATATCGTCATTCTCCGATAAAGACACCGATCTTATTTTGTAAGTGAAGGTTCAAACCCGAACAAAATCAATAAATTGCGAGAAGATGACATCGTGGAAATACCCACTTTATTTTACGAACGGAAATTCACGACTGTAGTCTGATAATTTTTATATATCGGAAATTATATAAATCCAAAGTACTATGACTCTGGTGGGTTATTGGCTGCACATTTTAGAACGTACAGTCTTACATCCAAGTATCACACTCCACACTGATAGGCCCAGCGTGCGAGGTTTCCAAGTAGCCAAGGTCAGACACAGTTTGTGCATGATAAGTAGTGGTGTAACAGGAAGGCGGCATCAGCTTCCGTATGAAAATATCAGCAAAAAATCCTCATTATCTTTACACCATTTGAGCTCCATACATAATACATACATACATAATGTACAGCATACAAAATTAGCAGCCATTATCCACACACATACAGCAAAGCTAATATTATTATAAATATTATGTATTGTTATAACTATAACTGATTGAAGAACAGGACACGACAAGGTGGTGAGGGGCACGAAACGTCGAATTTGGAGAACGGTTGGTATAATGGCTCTTCACACTAACGGCTAACTGTTTGTATGGAGAACTAACTGAACTCCTTGGCGTTGCCCGGGCAACAAGTTTTTCTTTTGAAATCAGATGCAGGCAGTAACGTTCCTCTTATTTTTGAACGTTCTTGAAAATTTTTTGAAAAATTCTGGTTTAAGGGGTGGGAAAAGGAGACGGGGGCATAGAGCTATACAATTAGAGGCGCAATTGCGTACTAATTATCTCGTCGGAACGTGTTCGGTAAGCGGTGCGCGGAGATCGGATTCGGTTGTTTTTGTTAGAACGATAAAACTGTTGGAGGTAAAAAAGTAAAAACTATTTTTTTCGTTTCTTGTCTCATATAAATATAATACATCAATGGATAGGGGCGGTTTGTCGAAATCTCCGTGTAGACAGTCATCTTTATATGTGCAAAATTTTATCAATCCCGGAATAAAACTGTAGATTTGTTTATAAAAACAAACCCACACCCTTGACACTCTTCTTTATACGAATATAGAAGAACAGAAGATTTCGAATTCTGAGATTAATCGAAGATTTAAATCTAAGCCATAAAATAAAAATAATAAAATAATAATAAATAAATAACTGCTGTTCTGCTACCCTCACTCTATTTCCATGTTTAAAATTAGCTGAATACTCAATTCTACGTGTACATACGCTAGCAGAACTGCCGAGCTGAACCTCAACTTATGGTAAAGGAACGAAGCAACCGTAAATGGCGCGAAATGCCGCTTGCAGTTGCTTCGTATATAAATGTATACGTACCATTATGCTACGTATAAACAGGACAAATATTCCGCGAGCCGAGCACCACATACGGCGCCAAACGCCGCTTGTGGATTAGGGTGTATCGATTTTTAACTTTTTTTTTTGTGTTCAAATTCCAAGTTGAGAAAAAGTTGCTACTAGGTACCACAACTTACCACAAAAAGTTTTGGATTTTTAAAAAAATGTTTAGGTCTCCCGCACAAGGCTTAAAGTTTTAATTTTTTTCAAAAAATATTAAAAAAAAATTAAATTTAAAAAAATAAAATCGTAACTTTTGTGTTCTGAACTCATTTTATGCCTTCTGTAAGAAAATTAAAATTAATTCCGGTGGTTTAAACTTTAAAAAAAAACATGGTTCATATATGTACACAAAATTACAAAATTTCATCAAAATTAACAAACTTTGGGGCTTGTGCGGGAGACCTAAAATCCATTTTTTTATAAAAAAAAATCGTTTCTTACTTATTTTTATGCCCTAATATTACTGTTTTTTAACTTGGAATAAACACAAAAGTTGCGATTTTATTTTTAAAAAATTGGATATTTTTTGAAAAAAAATAAAACTTTAGGCCTTGTGCGGGAGACCTAAACATTTTTATAAAAATCCAAAAATTTTTGTGGTAAGTTGTGGTACCTAGTAGCAACTTTTTCTCAACTTGGAATTTGAAAACAAAAAAAATGTTTAAAATCGATACACCCTATTGTGGATGCTCTGTTACTTTGCCGTAATTCGTGGCTGGCGGAAATTTTGTCCTGTTTATCCGTAGCATTATAAACCCAAGACTCTGGGATAGACAGAAACTTAGACCTTTTTTCAGACTGGTAGTAAAAATACACTTGACGTCTTTTTATGACAATGAAAAACACAAAAAACTTCGTTTACGATTTTTTATTTTTTTTATTTAGTAAAAGATTATACATTTGTATACATTATTTAAGAAATGTTTTGACTGCCCAACTAGGAGGATTCCCGTTTTAGGACAGTCAAATTAGGATGAGTATTAACATTTTGATAAGTTGTTTGATAAGTATAGTATTAAAATAATAATGAAATAATAGGTATATGTACTTTCTGGTGCCTTAGCCTACTAACATATTTTTTATAAATATGAATAACAAAGAGAAGAAATAGAATAAAATAAAATATCCAATTAAACATAAGATTAACTGCTGCTTGGATAGCATTCTAATTTAAAAGTACTAGATAGGGACATATATACACACAATGATAAAGATTAGAACATAAAGGTATCTTTTACATGGTTTTTTTGAAGTGAAACTTCTTTACGCGCGTCATGCAATTTCGAGGACCGGAGTAAAACCGACTCATGACCGAAACGAAAATGCGGGACCACCGATTAAAGTTCATTTGATCTAGTCAAAGTTTTGAAGTAACATATAAATGCTTCATAGCTCATCTCGACAACTGGCGTTGGTGGTGTAATGGTCAGCATAGTTGCCTTCCAAGCAGTTGATCCGAGTTCGATTCTCGGCCATCGCACATTATTTTTTTGTTTTTAACGCCTTTTTCATTCAATATCTTATTTTTTAGTAGGTCAGAACATTTTTTAAAAGAAAATAATATTGCAAAATAATAAAAACACTTATCTCACTGTGATAAAACATTACTCCGCTAGAGCGCGCTTTGCGTTATTGTGTTGGATTAAAATTATTATCTAATCCGTATATTATGATAATTGTATTACATTTATTTAATTAATTTATTTATTTTGATAATATGTAATAATTTACAGAAAAAAAAATTAAAACTATCTCCCTCTGATAAAATATCCGTTCGCTAGAGCGCACTACGCGATCTTGTGTGGGATTCTATTTCTGTACATTGTACATTATTTTTAAAAATATATTATATTTTGGGTGTGATGTAGGTAACATTATAAAACATAACAAGCTCTCATATTTTCAGAACCTACATAATATAATCAATTTATGCGGCTTTGCTTACAGTTGGTGCTCAGCGTGGTTGGCTTTCAATCAGTTAAGCGAGGTTCGATTCTCGGCTGTGGCATTTTTGAAGTGAAACCTTGTTGAGGTGGGGGAGCCGCTCACGAACGTTCTCTCTCTTCTCTTCTTTCCTCTCTCTCAGACACCAGCGAACTGCGCCACGCCAAGCATCAGCTGAAACTAGAAGTTTCACTTCTGTCTTGCGTAGGCTTGACACACCCACTTTTTTTTTTTTTGTTGGAGTTTTTGTTGTTTTTGGTTTGTGTTTGATTTCATTTTTTGTGTAGTAAAAGTTCACTCTCCTTTCTACCTAATTGATGAAACCAATTAGTGGTCAATTTATGAAGAATAGCTGTGTTTTCCTTTTTCCAAGCATCAGGCATGAAATTGTATAGTTTGGACCTAAGAATGAGAAGTGTCTTTGAGCGAGAGATGTTTTAGTTGTGAGTGGTACAATTGGATTTCTCCGTGAGTGGCGGGTGTCGTGAGAGTGGTTAATAAATGGGTAGATTTGAATGAGGCGTTATTTCAAAGACGTATAGAACATCAAAACGAATGAGTAACACCAACATATTCGCAGTGTGGGCAAGTGAAATGAACATTATGAAATTATTTTGGTGTAACCTTTAAGTACCTACGTATATTATGATACACTGGGCAAAAATTTACAGCTGCATTACTTGCAACACTTTTAATAAAAACAAGTCAATTGGAAAGGAAACTTTTTTACATGTGATTACTGCACAAGAGTAAAACAAAAAGTAAAATATGCCCGGAGCCAGTGGGACTAATACAACGCTAATATGGGGCATGTTGTGAGGCTGAAAGAAGTGGGAAGGAGATGAAAAATAAGAAGTTCGAGACGTACCTGGCTAATCAGATCTAGGTCACTAAACAAGACTAATGCGATTATCGTGATTTGTTTTTGGGTTATTATGCCATGTTGCGCTTCCTCCTTATGTAGTCAACGTTTCTGACAGCGTTAAAGAGTCCATCATTAGGGCAGATGTGTAGATTATGGTAAGTGTGTGTTTATGTTTGTAAAAGTGATACCGCGGTGCAAGCAAGCGTCAATCCTCTTACGACCGATATTTCAGTATAATATATATTTTTTACAACAAATATACAAATTATTTTTACATCCTACAGTGATTATTAGCAATAGAATTGTTAGTAAAATGAATGTGGTTTTCGGCGTATATTCAGTGTTCGACGGCTACACCAAAACCAAACGCCGAAAACCACATTAATTAATTAATTATTTAAACTTTCGCTAAGGAAGGAGGAAGCGCCACGCGGCATAATAACATTAAAAAAATCACGATAATATATTGCCAGTGAGAATCTCAAATCACATACGACTAATGCCATTTCGAGCAACGTATTTTAAATTATGGTGTGTGGTTTCCACGTTTCAGTTTATCTGCAGATCCGGCAAAACTCAAATATCTTGAACACATAACGAAGAGCAAACAATGAAGGATAATCCAACTGATAATTCAGTGGAAGACGATGCAGAGAAGACTTCGAAACATACGGAAAATTTACAACTGCAGTTCCACTGTGTTGATACGCACACTGCAACCTGTAGGGCGAAAA
This sequence comes from Hesperophylax magnus, assembly GCA_026573805.1. Taxonomy (NCBI): domain Eukaryota; kingdom Metazoa; phylum Arthropoda; class Insecta; order Trichoptera; family Limnephilidae; genus Hesperophylax; species Hesperophylax magnus. Next base: position 9,687,965 of record JAIUSX010000117.1, on the reverse strand, counting down.
TTGGCATAATGGTGGTAGGTGGCTACCTATCATCAGAAGAAGAAGAAGAAGCAAAACTCAACAGAATCGTGAGAACAAAAATAAATAAAAACATAGCAATCCTGTGTACCTACCTGGTACGGTAATCACTGTACAGGTAAAACTATGAAGTTAAGCCAAAGTGATTATGGTTGCATTAATTAATGTGCCGTAGGTTCCTACTCCAATACGAACAACAGTAGAATACAATTCAATGTAAATAGGTATAGTACGTAAATAGCTATACTATTGGTGCACAATAATTATTGGTAGAGCGTACAACGCTTTGGCGGAACGGGTAGGCTGTACGTCTGGTGAAACGATTCATACGAGATTGGCCTTTCAGAGAAAGGAAATGACCCCACGAATCACGGCTATGGGCGATTTTTCCGAGAACATCAAACATAACAAAGATTACTTTTCTATAGATCTCAAATCTTAGTTCTTTAAATACTAATTTACATTCGCCCAAATACCTGATACTGAACACCTTAATTCAGGCCCATCTCGAGGAGAGCTGGATTTTCAATTTTTTAGGCGATTTATAACTTAAATCTTTGTTTGAATCGTAGATTTCGTAAAAAAAATGTTAGCTAATGGGCCGTTAACTTCCGGAATTCCTAGATACAAATACCATTTTAGGTTAATGTAATTATGTACGAGTATATATTGATACAAAGCTATTTTTACACAAGCTGTACCCCGACACGCGTTGATGTGTTTCAGTCTGTCTGTGGAGATAGAGAAACAATAGAGCGTGTAACTTTTACGTCCAACAGAAGCATGTTTGTCCAACAGATGGCGCTGTTTTTCGAAAAAAGCTTGTTTTTACTTGTCACAGGTGACATCTATATAATATATATAAAAACACACGCGAATTCGAATGCAACGTTGTGTCAAAATTTCAAAGCAATCGGCGAAAAACTTTCGGAGATTTAAGATTTTGAACAAACATTTACCTTTTTATTTATATAGATAGATTTAAGGCCAAAATACCAAACCAAATTGAATTCCAAAATCAAAAGTTGTGGCAAATACGTAGTAATGCTTAAATTATAAAATATACACATAAAAATGGCAAAGTTGCTAACTAAATGCTAAAATCGTTAAAATCTAATTATCTAACGGTCTATATTTCAAAAATGAAAAAAAATAATAATAAAATAACCTACCTACTAAAATAAAGTCTACCGTTCCTATTGCAAAAAAATTTAATGCAATAAAAATTTTCAAATAATTATCATATTGTATAACAATTATCATCATTGTGCTATATATGTAAACAAAACTGCAGTAATGAGAGTTAAATCGCTGGTCTAATTTTCAGTGATTAGGTATATTGGTTTTTAGCAGGGGGCTCATCTAACAGATTCTGTGCCGATGGCAAAAAGTGAATTTATCATAAAGTCGGCGCGCGGCCTTCGCAATATTTATATTCTCCAAATTAACAGATTCGTGTCGGAATTATAAATTGTAATTCATTTAGTTTCCTACAAGTTTCACTTGCGGGACCGCCGAACATTCCACGCTGAACATTACTCGACGTTTCATTCGATTCGGGGCAAAAAAGGTAAACATCTCCCACCATTCACCACTAGTAAATATTACTGCAGCTGCTATGAATTAATTTGATTACCGCCCTAAATTAATATGTTTTAAGACAAAACACTTGGCAATTAATCGAGGTATTGTATTCCACTCCCACGTCACAGATATCGCAAAAAGAATGGCAGCACAGGAATGGGCAGGCCACGATGTAAGGAAAAACCATTGTTGTTGCAACAGATCGTAGGCAATGTTCCAAGGGGTGCACGTGTGCGGCCGCACATTTGTTAAAAAATGTCCACACACATGTTTTCATCTTCCGCAAACTTCCGCAAAGAAAGGAATGTGTCACCAATTCTCCGACTTCTTCTATTATTCAAATCACTCTCTAAACACTCCTGGCACTAATAAGAATAAACTTTGAAATTTTCGGCGATATCGATAGACTACTTTTCGAATTTTGCGAGCGCAAACATACGCAGGCTGAATTTTTGTATATTATAAAGATATCGTACATATCTCTAAATAGTATAAAATAAAGTCACTATCCGCGTCTGTCTGTTTGTGCGCTCAGTTCTTCTAAACTACGCAACAGATTTTGATAGGGGTTTCACTATCATTTAGAGAATTTCTTGCGAAAAAAGGGTTACATATTTAATACAAGGAAAGGGTCTAAAAACTCCTCGAATATTAACTAAATATGGAAGCCTCTCCAATATGTGATTCCAGTGATTTTCAATAAAATCAATAAAAATCTTAAATTTGAAAAAAATGAGAGACTGCCCTAAAATGGTAAAGCTGTGGCTAATGTATGAAAATTTCACGTATCCTTGAATTTTTTTGATGTATCTACCTATATGTATAACTTGTTTTTAGTAGAATGTTTAATTGTCGTCGAAGTAGTAAAAATATATTTTCGGGCACTACATATTGTTAAAGCTGGCTAAACCTCATGAGATACATCAAAATAATGTACTACGGAATTGTATATCTTTAAAAGGCCTACAGAAAAGTCCGCGATGGTATATGTCTATCTCCTAAGGTAACCCCGAGCAACGCCAGGTACAAGTCAGCTAGTTTATATTATAAAATGTGATTTATTATTTCATGGTACATTCACAAGATTACTTTATTGTATCTACGCGTGAATGTGCGTATTCGCGCACTAGCCTCTTTCTTTCTTTAATATCTTACACAGATAAGTTGATGTGCCGTATACACAATGAAAAAATTAGACGGAACGTTGATCGTAGGTCTTAGAAAAGTCCACTTTACCAGTTTTCATTATGTAACATCTGTGCTGAACCAAATTACTGCAGATCTGATGACGTAATTTGATAGCATCCATTATGACCTCCGCCAACTCTAATCCATCTTACGAAGAAGGAAAATGTGCAATAACCTACTACACTGGACACCAGAAATAAAAGGGCCACCACGAAGACAGTAGCAGAGTACCGAGAGTCCATTTAGAAGGATGCGGAGGAAAGGACCAAAACAGGAAGAAATCCTATATGTGCTCGGCAATGGATGTAGCAAGGCAAGGCTAAAGAAGATAGATATTTTTGTAGGTTATTTCAATTTTTAAAGCAAAGTAACTATCGTTATTTAAATGCTAAGTGCCACTAGGAAGCCAGAGGCATAATAGAAGGCGGTCGGTGTCGGTAGTCAATAACCAGCATTGTTGCGTATGTCCACCATAACACTGCAGGGGATAATAACGCTTATTGTGGTTTCACATTAGCATAAAACTTCCATGAAAAAATGCATGATTACGATTTGAAAGAAATCCGGCTCAGGTGTGTGTGTTTTTTGACATAGATTCTTGCAAATTGTCTATTAGGCTATTTATTTAAACCAGTTCAGCGCCGGGAACCTTTCAAATAATAATGTATTCCGGATATAGAATTCACGTTGATTCAACTGAGAGACTATTCTATGCCTGGACAGGCAGGGGCCGCAGAACAAATCATGGAATTATGTAGCTATATAAATTATTTTTAAATGTCGACACACCCACTTATAATGTAGACGGCCGAATTACAAGTAGAATCTCTACATATTTGCAACGCCCCAACTCATATAGATGCAGCTAATATTAGAAAAAACGATACTTTATAAGAACAGTTTTACAATAATTAGATCTTTGATAGAAATAAAAGTTTTTAATTTAAAATTAAACAATAACTTTGTAAACATCACTTATAGGTAAATACTTAATGTCGACCGGGTTTCACTACAACCGTAGCTTCATCAGGACTGTATAATACTAACCTAGACATCTAAAATATAAATTAACATGTGTTGATATCACGGTAAGTAGACGGTCTGAGCTACAGTGGAAGAGGTAGGGATAGGTGGGAGATTGAGATGCGAGTGCTCTTTGTCAATAGGGAACAATCTGAGTATAGGGCTTTTATTTAGGTTTATTTGGTTGTTGATGACTTTGCTATTGACGTTTTTGGCTTTCCTTAATTCTAACGCCTCTAAGTTATCCAGTTTTTTGTCAAACGTATGGTTGGTTGATATGAGATGATTTGCGAATTCGGAGAACCCATTACTATTTAAGCATCTCAGGTGTTCTTTGACTCGCGTGTTGATATTACGTGCTGTTTTGCCTATGTAAAACGCGGGACAGTCACTGCATTGCAGTGAGTAAATACCTGAATGATTTAACCGATGTTCTTTGTCCTTAACGTTTAAAAGTTTTTAATTTTTCAGTTTTGGAATAATCTCGTACTTGATATTTTAAATATTATTATAATTCAATTTTAGGCAGATACCTAATTGTTGTAAATAATAATAATATAATGTATTAGGTACACTGTAGTGTTGTGATTGAGATTTGGAAAAATGGATTGGAACATTTACAATTTGGGGGGCGGGTATGGGTACCACCGACCCGGGAACCATTCATTGGATAACCAACACCTCTGCCATAGGTCACCCTAAGTGGTTCGGTTCGCTACGTTTGGTGACTTAACAGGGGTACCCGGGTTCATAGGGTGACGATTGTCTAGGTCTAGGTCTCGGCGGCGGATGGGTCTGTCCACCTACTGTGTGGCGATCCGGATTTGAAGAGGAGATTGAGGGAGATTTTACCTCTCCAGCAGGACTCTCTCGACCGATCGCCTTGCACCGCAGTGGGGGAGATGAATTACAACGTCCGTCACTCCTGGACACACAAACCCCCTACACAACCCTTAAAAATTCCTCCCAACCCCTCATACCTTTTTCCTTCCTAGATCTCCCTGAGGGTAATTATTTTCCTCAGGGCCTCCTTTGTGGAGTTAATGTAAAAAATTACTATTGTGATAAACGAAAACCTAATTCTTCTTGTTTTTATTAGTTTCCTCCTACTATCAGGCATGTTTCAGGCAGTCTTTCTTGAAGAAAAACTAGCAATCTGAAGATGGAAGAGACGTTTAGAATCAGAAACGTTGGAAAAACATTAACGACCAATAACAACGTAATAGTATAAAGGCCCTGTGTGATTGGCATCTTCTTGTAGTTCGGACCGCTTTTCATTGATACGTGAGTTTATTACAAATGACTTGGATTCAATAAAAACCCAACCATGCCTGAGAGTGACGTCACATAATACATAGGGGTACAATATTATTTATAAACCTGATAATCTGAGTACTGGAGCAGCAAAACTCTCGGACGGTGAGGTCTGGCGTCATAAAAAATACAACACAGCTTTTCGTGTGTGGAATTTCTAGGTCAACGCAACTATTTTCAGCACGCAGCACCTTTTATAATAATATGATCCATGGTAGGTACTTCGAAGTTTTCATTTTAATGTCTATGAACAAAAAACAAGTCCTGACAGCAATTTTTTCGATGTGTTGAAATCTCGTGCGAAACTAGTATTACCTCCAACCTCCCTATAGCAATTTAAAATTCAGAGCACACGAGGTAGGGCGGTGAAGGTAAAGTTGTGATTTAGAAAATATAATTTAAATATTTAAAAAATTAGGTGAGTATAAATTTAAAAAAAAACATATTAGACCATTCATTTCGCTATGGTTTATGGTAGTTGTATTTATCCCGTGGCCTTCAGAAATATATAATATTGCGGAGCATAATACGATAGCCAACCATATTTAGTGACATGAACCTTGTGTGATATTTGATAATATCATTTATTAGGTAACTATTTGTATTATTATGAAATCATTTTAGTGATACATTTTCATTTTTCCAATGTATGGTTAACAACAGAAAAATGTAAAACACCACATTAAAACGTCGGCTAAAATACATGGCGTTTGCTAATTAGAAAGTGAAATATGTATTGTTATTATTGAAGTTTATTAATGTCTAATTATTAACTTTCACAATTCACACAACAGTTCTGGTAATGAATGCAGACGTAAAAACGTCTGTTCCCTTGCCTGTCAAAATACCATTTTTTATTGACAAAACGAAAGCAGTACAATTACATATTACAAAATAATGTACATCACCAATTATTTGTCATAACTAAATATTATTTGTAATTTAGAGATAAAAAAATCATGTATATTGTAATAATATATTATTACTATTACACACCGATAGCAAATAGATAAAGAATGTCATCATGGTCGATATTTCGGCGTCTGAACTAAATAAATCAAACACCGAAACTACAATTGAGATTTCTCAATATAGTAGTAATTCTTGTAATTTCACATGGATTCGACAGTATTTAATAGCATTACGTAGAGATTCCAGGAATGTGTGAGTAGCCTTATATGGGCCGTTTTTATGTGTCTAGTAAAGCCAGACATTACTGAGCAAGTGAAAGGATGTTACCATTATTCATGGGAAGAACAGACCTGTCACTGTGAAAAACATCAATGTTTCTCGAGAAAAGAGACCGTGTACATGTTTATGACTAGGAAAACAATCAATGTGAGAGATCAATGCGTTTAACATAGTAAGTAATAAGAAAAAAGGACTCACGGCTCAGCTTCGATGGACTGCAATCGAGCTACATAGTTGGAAGGAATATAGCCTTCCTGCTTGGTTTTCTTGCTGCGAGCGAGCCACCAGTCGCCCTGTGTGTCGTTGAGGATCTCCAGATGCTCTCCTTTGCGGAAGCTCAGGTCTTCATCCGTCCGGGCGTCATAGTCGTACAGGGCCACGAAGATTCGATTAGGCACATCAGCCTCCGAAGCCCCCTGGCTCACACCCGCCCTCACGGGGTCCGGGGGCGGCGTGGGCACGGGCGTGTGTTGGAAGGACGGCGCTTCCTCCAGAGGGTTCACTCGCTCGTTATTATCATTACCCTCCTTCTTTGCGGGACTACTAAAACAATTTCCCATTTTGAGCAAATTAGGTGAGGCCGTCCGACACAGACTAAAGCACTTTTGTTTATATATTCACATACGACACCGCAAACTTGGATATTAACACGCCGTTTTTCATTGTCTTACAAACATTTTGGTTGAGAAATTATCATTAAAAGAATGAATTAAAGTAAACAAACATGAAAATATTGCGATAAAATAACACAAGTGGCAGCCATATCCAGAACTGCCCAAGTCAGTATTGCCATAACAAAAATACCAAAACAACTTTCATTGACAGATTTTTAATCCAGCTAGTACCTACCTTCGAGCGCGCACTGGGAGCTACACTATTATGTTGCCAGCTTCTACGGAAAAGTATATTAATTCCTTTTGGCATGATTTTCCTCGTGGACAAAATCGAGTTTTCCTTCGAATTTTAAGTCTCTCGTACACGCTGGGCCAATGTTGGTACTAACCCGCCAACGCGAGTATGAGTTGGGGCCAAGATTCTTTGATGTGTGCACGAAAAACCGACAATAATCGGGTTGGCCAGCCAACGTTTGTCGTGGTCTTGTACACGTTTGGCCAGCACATTGTCAAAAACTCATATGTAATTATTATAATTTTTAATTATGTCGAATTATTACAATCAAATGATCAGCACGAAATTGACCCATCCACTGAGATATTGCGAGATATTTATTGACTTCGTTTAGAAAGGAAAATGCTGTACATTTTAGATTTAATGACCAATTATTTCAGTGGCCATGTTTTTGAGGGGACAAACTATTGCCATCAATGTGTCGTTTGGACACCTCTTTCCAAAGCATGTGTAAATCCGGATTTCCAACCTGTTACTCAAATAAAACTAAATGAAAATCGACGATATTTGATTAATCACTGTAAACAATAAAAAAATTAAACGGTAAAAGAAGTCAGAGATGTTCGAGGAAGACATGGCATGATCAAGTGAACCAAATATTTGACTCAGTAAAAAACAACAGAAGGGTATGTATGAGACCATGCATATATGATGAAGCGAGAAGTATGTGCCAAAACCAAGTTCTTTGGCGGTCTATCCCATCTATCCTCTCTGCCTACCCCTACTGAATGAGTCGTGATCAGTTAGTAAATTAAATTTAGAAAATGCAATAAAATAGTTTTTTTTTAATTTCTGGTCTTCACCCTTCAAAAGTGTTCTAGGCCATCATTTCAAATTATGGAAAGGGAGGTAAATTTTATATTTTGTTGAAGATGGCAAATTTAAAAATTATATGGAAGATTGGAATCGAATTTAGACTTGGATTAGATGAGATGTTGAATTATTGTGAAAAATATTTTTATGCATTTTTGTTAGTGTTTTTCATTGGGATTTTCAGTTCGGTTCGTGATAATAAACGAATAACAATTACTTTTTGGTCGAATCCATAGACAAGTTAGGCCCGAAACAAAAACGTCAAAGTTTGTTTTTATTCGACTTCTTCGACGTAACATTCGAAAGTAACATTCTGTAAAATGTGATTTAAATATTATTAAATAAAGTACATTAATAAAATGGAAGTACCAATCAGTGAGGATGAAGGCGTTCTAACAGAATGGGCGCCTTATACAAATTTGATCAATCAGATTCCATTGAAAATTCTATCGGGATTATTCACTCATGATCTTAGCCTGACATGTATCGACGCAACTAATGAATATTTAGCTTTGGGGACCAATACTGGATTAGTTTTCTGGTATTGCAGACAAAAGGGGGACCTACAGAGGCTTCGATGTGAGGTCAGCTTTTCCGTCAAACTAATCATTCCTAAATACGTTTTGTTCCAATTTTCATTTAAATCATCATTTATGATTAATTTCAGGTCTCCAACAGCGCAATTACATTTGTGAAGATAGTGTCCACTGTAGACTTTATGGTTGCTGCTGGAAATAAAATCGGACAAGTTACGGTTTTTGAAATTCCCAAAACTCACCCAGATTCTTTGCCAGAATCTTTGAAACCCAAAGTAGTCCGGAAAGTTGAAAGGTAAGTCACCATAGTATTGGTAAATATACAGAAAATAGGGACACGGTTAATACGCACTTTTAACAGAAAAACCACTGTGTATCAGTTAGATAACAATGAGTTGTAAGTATTTCAGTTTCCGAAAAATGGAAAATATTGCATTTTAGTAGCTATTTTGTGAAAAAAACGGATAATTTGACATCTTTTCTTCACGACATGTTTTGACACAGTTGTTTTTTTTTTTGAATTTATATAATTAAACCTAAACTGATTATATAAGATGTTGCTATTTTTGGGTCATAGATTCTATTTAATTTAAATAAGAGAAAAAAATACCTAACCTTAAAACTTTGGTATCAATAACAATGGCCACAAAGTATCGGTTTAAATTTTAACAAAATAACTATTAAAATGCATTATTTTTCATTTTCCGGAAACTGAAATACTTACTTCTCACTATTAATTACTACACAGTATTTTAAAAATAAAATTTGCCTGTTAAGCGTGTCCCTATTTTCTTTATATTTATCGTAAATATTTATGTTGGTAAACAATTAACCTCGGGATGATGTTAAAAGATGCATGATAATTCCATTCTTATTCAATCAAAGTTAAAAATTTACCTTATAAAATGATCCGTTTGCTGCTATTTTTGTATTTAGTGACACTTGCATTAGTTTTGTTTCAATCTAAGTATGCATAAATTACTTAATTAAGGCGATGCCCTACGTCGTGTAATATTTTAAATCGAGCCGCTATCGATAACATCCCTTATGTAGATGGCGATAAGGTTTAAATTTCCGTTTTAACACCATCCGCCTGTTTTGATTTATGCAAGAAAAAAACATGGCCAAAAAGTGACTTTTATTTTATTTTGTGGCATAAATATTTAATTTTTTTCTGATCATTTTATAAATAACTTAATTTGCCACATTATATAATAAAATCATAACCGAAAATGGGTTCGTAAGTAAGAGATTTTGAACTTTAAAGCAGTTTTCATAGGCCTTATACATTATTTTTTCTGGGCTTATAAAAGACCTATCTAAAAAATACTCGATTATTTCGAACGCCGAGATGTATTCTACTCGCAGTATTTAATTAAAGCATCTGAAACTTTTCTAGGCAACCAAATTTTCAAACCAAAAACACATGATTTTGCATTACTGCGTAGTGCATCGCCTTGACCCACAATATAATAATAATAATAATAATAATAAATATCTTTATTGTGACAAATTTTCAAACTATAACTATGGAAATACATGTAAGACTGTTTTGTGTACATTGGTTTATAAATTAGAAGAGTATATAATTTTATCAATGGAAATTAATATATAAACAGTAGGTAAAATAAATGTAAATAATAGAATAATAAGAACCTAATACCTATTTTGTGCATGTAAATAGTTGTTTCTTGTAGTAATTGTTGAAAAAAATTGTACTTTCCATAATCTGTGCCTAAAAGTGGAGCGGTTAGGGAAATAATTATAAAAAGTAAATACCAAATTATTTTTTTCTTTTCTTCACAAGATTTCTTTTGATGATTATTGAAAACTATCATCTCTTTGAAGTCCGCAGTTCGATTATTTCAGCAAAGCAGTTCGTTTGTTTCATCTTTTTCAATTGTTGAATGAGATTAAGGGCCAGTTGTTTCGGAAAAATCACGTGTGAGAAAGTCATCACATCGTTAATCAACTCAATTTTCCGTAAATTGGGTTGTTTCATCGTCCGTCAAGAGAAAATTCAACGAAATATTCATGAAAATGTGATCACCCGAAATCGGCCGGTTAACGATTGGCGATAATCCATTTTTTTTAAGAATGAAGAATCCGCAACCGTACAACGCAATGCGTACCGATTACTGGTGATAACAAAGTTATTCAGATGTATCAATAAAAAAAATATATATATTATAATAAAAAGCCTACAACTATAATAAAATATTCCAACTTTGTTTAAATAAGAAATAAAACGAAACCATGTTATACAATTTCAAATGCTTATTTATTTATAGGGGTAAAACTTCCTCGTTGTAAATTATAAGTAACTGTTTCGTGATGCTGAATTGTTTTAACGCTTTTTCTGCTCCAACCAATAAGGAGGCTAGGATTCAAATTTTACTGATTTGAATCTGCGCAGTGTTGCTTTGAGTTGAATCAAGCCGCCCGCCCCGTAGCGAAAACGTCATCTAATGACAGTTGACGAAAACACCGTACCGAGAAAACAACCGATGTGTCAATTCGAGTTTTAGCCGGAGTTATAATTAATTCAATCTTATACGAGTGCCTTGCAATAGAGAAAACCTTTCTGCTTTCAAACCTACATCCCTCGAAGAAGTAAGGAAATTAATTCTTACTTCACCGAACAAGCAGTGTTCGCTCGACCCTATTCCAACGTGGCTACTGAAAAAGTGTTGCAATGAAATTGCTCCCTTTTTAGTTCATCTTTTCAATAAGTCACTTAGCACGGGTGAATTTCCAAAATCCCTTAAATCAGCTATCGTAACTCCATTATTAAAAAAACCACAACTGGACGCTGAAGATCTTTCAAATTACCGACCCGTTTTAAATTACCGACCCGTTTTAAATCTGCCTTTTCTATCAAAAATATTAGAAAAAATCGCTGCCTCACAGGTCATATGTCACTTAAATTCAAATGAATTATTAACTAAATACCAATCTGCATATAGACGGTTCCACTCCACAGAAACCGGGTTACTACGTGTTTTGTCGGACATAACTACTGCCATTGAGTCGGGTAAACTGGCACTTCTTTCAGTCTTGGACATGAGTGCTGCATTTGACACGATTGACCATGACTTTCTTATTAAACGATTAGATGAATCATTTGGTTTAAACTGTGATGTTAAGACCTGGCTGATATCGTACCTGGCCAACCGTTTACAAGCCGTAAAAGTTGGAAAAAACCAATCAAATTATGCAACCCTTTCATCTGGAGTACCCCAAGGGTCCGTTCTGGGCCCACTACTCTTCATCCTCTTCACAAATGATGTCGCTAAAATAATCTAATCATTTGGCCTTCTATCTCACTGCTACGCTGATGACCAGCAAGTTTATTTTTACTGCTTACCAGAAGAAATAAACAGTCTAAAAATTCGTATAACTGAGTGTATAGAAGCAATTACTCGCTGGATGACCTCAAATAGATTGAAACTGAATCCTACAAAGACTGAGTTTCTGTGGACTGCTACAAGCAGACGTCAGCATAACATTGAAAACTCCCCAATAACCATTTCAGGAAGTGACATCACTCCAAAAACGTGCATCAAATTACTGGGTGTCAATCTGGATGCTAATTTTTCCCTTAAAACTCAGGTGAACAGAACTGTAAGCACGGGGTTCTTTCAATTAAGGCAAATTAAAGCAGTGCGGAGAAACCTGCCAACAGAGGCGACTAAATTGCTAGTCAATTCCTATGTTGTTTCACGTCTAGATTATTGCAACGGAATATATGCAAGTCTCCCCAAATGTCAAATCAACAAATTACAATCCGTTTTCAACGCCGCGGCAAGGCTTATCACCGGAGTATCTAAATACTCCCACATTTCAGAGCATCTCAAAAATCTGCACTGGCTCAAATGTCCTGAAAGAATCCAGTTCAAGGTATGCTGGATGGTATTTAAGTCACTTAACGGAATGGCTCCGGCTTACTTATCAGAATTGTGTATTCCAGAAGATTCCAATTCCCGACAGTCAACCCTTAGGTCAGCAACGTCATCAGCTATCGGAAGGTTGAAGGAACCAAAGCGCACACCAGATACTAAGTTCGGTGAGCGTGCTTTCGCCGTGTCAGGACCTAAAGCCTGGAATGGACTGCCACATGATTTGAGAATGATCGCAGACTCGACAGAATTTAGGTCTAAACTTAAAACGCACCTTTTCAGACAGTCGTATCCATAATTTCAGAAACCTCCACTTTCACAGTCGACGGCAATTTAAATTAACAAAATGTAAAAAATACTAATTATAAAATAAAATAAATAGAAATAATAATTAAAAATAAATAAATAAAAATGATAACAACTAACAATTTTTAGGCTTTTTAAGACAGTTAAAATACAGTTAAACTAAAATAAAAACTATAGCAGATTTAAGGTCATGCGATGACCAGTGTTTTTTGATATAGTGTCCTCTGCGTGCAGTTTTATCTTTTATAAGCATAAACTTTTTAATATAAGTGTGTTTGTCGGAAGTGACTTGCCAGGTAAGTATGTTTTGGTATCTTTTCTAAATAACAAATGTAGATCCTAGGAAATAAATTGTACAGCGCCCTTGAGGTGATTTTTCACAAAAACGGCGCTCTACAAATTATCCAATTATTATTATTATTATTATTATTGCCTGTGAATTCCTCCACCATACGAGCGTTGCCAAAAGAACCATATCATCGAACATCACAACCAACTCTTCCGTAAGTCACATTTGCGAATACCTATCTTTTTATTATTGTAGAAAGCAATCACTTTGTGGTTTGACATATTTAATAAAATCAAATACTTTTTTGTTTTAAAACCACGATATTTATTAATTTAAGAACCGACCGGTTTCGCTTTCAAAAGCGAAACCGGTCGGTTCTTAAATTAATAAATATCGTGGTTTTAAAACAAAAAAGTATTTGATTTTATTACCTATCTTTTTGGTTCAGCGAATGGAGCGTTAATTTACACAGGCACTTACCTGCCTAGATTATAACCATTATAATCTAACCTATCTGTCGATTATTGCACAGTAACATATGTACAATATGTTTTATATACAGTTGTATGTGGGTAGATATGCAGCACCTAATCTACCATAATACATTAAGATTGAATATCAAAATAATATACCACTTATATCAAATCAACAGTAAATAATACTACGGTTCTTGCTAACGAAAACTGTTTTGTTCATTTCCCTTGAACGTTTAATTGGAGAGTTAATTTGGACACATGGAGATAATTTGGTTTCTGCATAGGAACAGCCACCATCCAAAACACAGACATGTCATAATATAATAAACTCTGTTGCATTCCTCCAGTACATAATATATGTATTTCTTTTATCTCTTGGACTGCGATCACGCTAAAACAAGTATTAATGATATATTATGCATGGTACATGATAAATAAAACAGACAAAATTAAGAATTATATCAGATAATAACAAGAAACTGACAGTATGGTGCTCTCAGTAAAGTTATTCATAGGGCGTTCATCATTAATAATGTTAGAAAAATTCAATAAAGCATTAGAAATATCAGGTATATATCAATTGTAACCAACCTCGCACAACGTTTTATAATAATAATAATATTTGGCTAATTTATATAGCACCGTTTTCGTGAGAAATCACCTCAAGGGCGCTGTACAAATATATTTCTTAAATAGTTAATACTAGAACTACTGACTTATCTCTAAGACTTATATCTAGTGACTTACGACTAAGACTACATGAACAGCGTTTAAATGTTTGACAGTCATATATTTTGGTTTAACTATAGTTTCCCTGGGCATTATATTCATTTCCTATGTGTTTCCATGATTAAGGTGTCATTTGAGCACCATTTTTTCCTCAGTGGCTTTTAGGTTATGTTTATGAAGAACTTCCCATCCTGGAAAAAGATAGAATAAATCAGTAATACGATTGCATGTTACCATATTAACTTTACTAAATACATAATTAACTGAATACGAATAAAAACTGTACTATTATTTATTCTGTAAAAACATGTTACGCACAATGTACGAGCAAAGAAATCTGACAGATGACGGGGGTTTTGCCTGCCCACATTCCATAGACAATTTGTAAGTGTTGCGGCCTAAAAACGAATTCCTATCGAATTTTCTGGAATAGTTGCCCGATTCGGCGGGGAACACTGAAACGGACTATTCAAATATAACGGAAGCTTTTTTGGAGTTGAAACAACCCAATTTGTATTTGAATAAAATCGAAGTGAAGATACATTACATTCGAATAGAACTTAGGAATCTGAACAATTCTTCATTTTTTCCGAAACAACTGGCCCTAATTATTTTGAAAATAAAAACAGTGTGAAATTCAAATAATATTAAAACAAATCTATGTTTGTTCTTTCAGATACACTGTGGGAGACCTCCACCAGGCAGAGATAACCTATATCGAATGGTCCAAAAACGGGATGAGACTATTTTCTGGAGACAAAAATGGCCTCGTAGTAATGACTGAAATAGATTTCTACATGGTATGTAATACAATATACTACTTGATACACTAAACTTTGCAGTCGGTAGTAGTGATGGGCACGATCGAAACATTTAGATGATTTAAATATTTAGATCTAACCAATTTAATCGCTCGGAGTTCAGGGGGGCAGTAGCTGCGAACAGAGGCTGCGTTTTTTGTTCTTGGGGGGGGAGGGTGTAGAAATATGGTATATTCATTTGGCAACATTTCGGTAGGTAAGTACTTCAATCAATTTACAATAAATGGGCAAAACAAATGTTTTCATACTGGCAATGATGTTTGTATTGTTCACTCTTTATGCCCATTTTCTTTGACTATGAATTTGAATGCTTATACTTCCGTGAAGTTATATTTCATCTCCACGAACATAAAAACCTGTACATTAAACGAAAACCAAATATAAAGTTATATCGGGCTGCTTGGGTTTTCTTACAAAAATTACAAACATAACCTTAAAATATGTCAACCCTGGATTCTTTAGGTTTTTCACAAAAAAGGCACCATCAAAATCAATTTAATTTTATTAATAACCTTTGCAACTTATTATAAGTCAGAATGCCATTTTTTACACATAGTAAATGTATGGGCGTCGTAAATCCCAACGTAAAAAAAAAAGAATGAATTGTAGCATATTCGTAACTTCTTCGGTTGCTAAATAATATCATTATTAAACAGCTAATATATAACTACATATATAGCTAACATTACCAAACAATAATTGCATAATCCCAAATGCATATTAAATCATATTAGGTAGTACGTAACACAATGCACCCGCGGGAATAATATCTTGTTTGTCAAGCAATCCAAGTTCGAGATTTTTTTGACGTATCTCAGATTTGGGAATCGATTTGATATCGATGAATTCTGACCAATGACACAACTGATTTAATATCGATTAATTCTGACAAATGACGTGACGGCTGTGGTTTTGAATGATTTTTGACAGAATCGATTCCTTGTTCAATGACGTTTCAAAACTATTGTCTCGGACTGTGTGATGATTTTTAACAGAATCGATTGTCAGAATGTCCATGACAATGAATCAAAATATTTCGATGGTCAAAAAGATCTAGTAAATCATCGATGATTCATCGATTGTGCCCATCGCTAGTTGGTGACATTGCCAATGTAGATTTTGTGGACACAAAATGTCTATGGATTTGTAAAATAGTGTTTAAGAGTGGTAGATACTCTTGGTATCATCCTAATGAAAGACCAGGATCGAAACATTGCTTGAAATGGCTTTAGCCGTGTTTGAAGCCGTGAATAGCCACATGCTCCCATCCTTCCTCTCCCCCATCTCCGCTTAGCCTTACAACACAGATATTCGTATGCGAGTTAGTTCCTCCTTTGGCTTCCTGAAAAGTTAACAGTGTCAAGCAGTATTTGTTTTTATTCAGCTTGGAGCACGGCATTAACCACTTAATGCTTTTGAACGAGCGGTGTTCGCGGACCGCGCGTGTATCGTACCGCGACAACCCGAACAGTGCTCGCGTCTTTTGACTTGTATAAACAAACGAACTGCGCTCGCTAGATTTTTTTATTGTTTTTATTTTTTACTATAGTTAGTCTTGTTTTATTTTTTTGAATATGGTTAAGATTTTTTACATTTTTTATTGCTTCTGTTTTGTTTTTTTTTAACTGGTCAATTTTAAATTATGTTAACTCTTTATAAAAAATAAAATAACCTGATGTTTTTAGTTTCATTTTTGTTAAAAGTATTTTTGTATTAATAAGTGGTTAAATAATAACAATAATAATTATGTCATTTGTATTGCGCCATTTTTTGGGAAATATTACCTGTCAAATTTTACTGACTAGGTTTACTCACTTGTTACTTACTGAGCTTTATCTTATTATGTTCAAACAGATACAGAAAAAATAAACCCGTAAAAAGTTTTTTTTTTAATATTTTTTGGTTTGACTTATGATTGTACCTTCCCCTCCAGGGACTGGAGTCAACCGCGCTAATAACCTCTCTAAGGATGGGGTGGTGCACCTGATACATTTATTAAGCCTCTACAAATAATTCAAAAACACATAATTAAAGTCATATATAACAAAAATAAAACATTCTCGACCGACCTATTATACAAGGAATCTAAATTATTTAACATTCGAAAATTATTTATATTACAAACTATGAAATATTTATTTAAAAACAAAAATAATTTCAAAATAAATGAAAACAGAATGAGCAAAAGAACAAATAATATATTTTACACCCCCCAAACCAATACTAAATTAATGCAGACACATAGCAGTTACATTGGTCCTCGTACATTTAACCTTCTACCACTACAAACTCAAATGATAAATAAAAACATAGAATATATTAAAGAGGTAAAATTATGGCTGAATGACGCAGATATTGAAACGTTTTTACTATAAATTTATTGATCCTTTCTACAACTCGCTTGCTGAAACTTTATAAACTATTGTACATAATGTTTTTCTCTTTACTTTTTATAATAACTATAAACAAAAAAAAAAAAACTTTTTCTACTAATGTATATTATACTTTAGGTACTTGAAATATAGTAATCGTTTTATATTACCCACACTCAGGCAGTGCCTTAGTGGGTTTTCATTTCTTGTGTATACTATTTGGTATTATATATTATGTTATTATATACTATCTATTAATATATATATATCGACCGGTCGGTGGCCGAGTTGACATCGCGCTTGGGTCCCACTCAGGCGTAGTGTGTTCAATTCCTCGGCTGGCTAAGTCCTCCATCACAACACAAGCAACATTTTCAGCTTACTGTGGTGGTAGTAGGAGATTTTCAAATATTGTCAGGTTATTCGTAACCCGGGAATGTTTGTCTTTCTTTTAAAAATTATAAAAAAAAAAATTATAATTATAAAAAAATTATATTATTATAAAATGTATAATATATGTAAAGAAATGAAAATAAATAAAGTAAAAAAATAAATAAAAAAATGCCGATTGGGTAGGACTGAAATTTATATTGTATATTAACTGCTGTAATATCATCCCATTTCAGAGAAATGCTTATATGTCTGCGTGTGTGTACGTGATTGCCACCAAAAATTGATAAAATGCATTGACAGTGACAGTGAGGGTATCTGCCGAGTTTCAGCTAGATTGGATGTCGGGAAGTGGGTTAATTTCCGCTTCCAAGATTTGCATTCATTCATTACCAAAAACAAAAGTGAAATTTAAATAAATGTATTTAAAAATACTTACCTGAGTTGAACCTAAAATACTTACCAGAGTTATTCCTAAATTTAAAAAAAAATATATATATTCAATAAAAAATAATATATTAAATATTTACACAATGATTTACACTAGGCAATTTGACTATCAACATTGCCCGTGTTGTTTCCCGACATTGTAAATGAATAAATATTATGTTAATAATATATAAATATTATTTAAATATTATTTACATTATTATATAAATATTATTTACATAATATTTATTTATTTACAATATCGCGGACTGTGAAAAGTTTCAGAATTAGCACACTATTGCAAGTAATAATATATTCTGTAACTGACTTTAGATAGACGCAAACTGGCTAGTTTAGCTTTGTAAATTAGGTTTGCAAGTGTACCTTATGGATATGATTTACAGAAGAGAAGAGTTTTAAGCTTCGCTCTGAATTCTGTCGAGTCTTCAATTTGGGAGGCAGGTTTGGGTAACGCCGCCCCGGAAACCATTTATTGGATAACCAACACCTCTGCCATAGGTCACCCCAAGTGGTTCGCCACGTTTGGTTATTTAGCAGGGGTGCCTGGGTTCATCGGGTGAGATGTGTTTAGGATGCGTTAGATTCCTACCCAACCCTTATACCTTTTACCTCCCTAGAACTTCCTCTCCTTCCTTTCCTTAAAAAAGACGGCAATCCAAAAGATGACATAGGCCCTGAGGGAAATTATTTTCCTCAGGGCCTCCTGTGTTGGGTTATACTACTGCAATACAAAATTTGACTTCCCAGCCCGTTGTGTCGTATCACGTCCCTGACTAATACATAGTTCACATGAGGACAGGACAATACTGTCTTGTCCCAGCTCTGGACCTATTGTCCGAGTACAAGACATAGGACAAGATAATGGTCTAAGACCTTGTCCTAGAGATAGACGGGCAGGCTATCTCTGCAGGACAGTGACTTTTCCCCACCACCACGCTCGTTTAACCTATGGTTGAATGGCGGTATTGTCCTGGGACAGAAAAGAATTGTCCTGTTTTCTGTATTGTCTCTTTCTGTATTAAAGACGTATGTACGTTATGTTGTATCACATCTCTAAAATGGCATCTGTGTCATATTACATCTCCTCTGTTACAACATCAATAGACGTTGTGCCCGTGAATGTGTTAAATCGTGTGACATTTTGTTCCAGGCTTTAGGGCCTGGTACTCCGAAAGCACGCTCACCGATCTTAGTATGTTTTTGTCATAACCTTATCTCGTATTTATTGTTTGGTTTAGTAAGTACCTATCTTGTTAATATTAGTATGATAAGTAAAATAGAACATTGTTATGTTTGGATGTACATTTGCATAATAAACTGTAAATATTTATCAAGTCAGTGAATATTCCAAACAACATACTTCGTCACTGGATCTCTCCTCATATCAATTTGACTGATTCATATTATTGGGTTTTTTCAGGAACCGGAAATATAATCTCATAATGGTAAAAGCAGACATATTATATGTGGGTTCCAAATTGGATCACGAAACACGTCCACGTCGCATTTCTCGTGTGCTTCTTTTAGGTCGCGACCCAATTTTACAAAAGCCAAGTGACCGCGGATCCCGATGGCGGGAGGGGGCGGTAGGGAGGACTCATGTCATTTGGACAACACGGTTTTATCTGCCATATTCTTAAACATAGAAAATTCAGTAAAATACATTCTTCATATTCACTTTCTCAATGTCAATTTTTATTATTTTGGTCAGGATTCAAACTTCTAACCCTCAATATCTAAGTTTCAAGCGAATGGCAGATGGAACCATGTGGTTCCAGGGGAACGACTTCTGGAGAATTCCACTCCACATCTGGAGACAGCACTTCATTGTTTCTTGCACTCCCACCCACACATACACGCACATTGTTGAGCTTAACTAAGCTAACGCATATTGTATGTCATTTGTGATAAAAGATTCACCAATGAATTTTCACGGCAACATAACTTTTCGTAAATAACCGGTTATATCCAGATATTAGATTAATAATTATTATGCTATTCAAACTTCAAGACACACACATATTAAAAATTAGTATTATTACTATTAAATTTACCCCACTTGAGTTCGCTATCTATTAGTTGGGAACCTATGATACTCATTCATAGTGAAGATGGTAACCGGGCAACTCGGGACGGTGGCGATTCAACACACTCTTGGAAAGTGATTATAAAGTCATGAAAAGTGATGGACAAACTGGATTAAATAGTTTAGGTTTATCGCCTAATCACTTTTAATGACTTCATATCACATTTCAAAAGTGTGTTGAATTGCCACTATCCTGAGTTGCCATGGAACCGTGAAGATAATAGTCCATTATCTCAGTTTGTTATTGTTTTGTAATTATTTAGACTTCTGGCAGTGTAGTTGTAGGAGAGCAATATGAGAACTGAACACTTAATTCCTAGAAGTGTGATTTATAAAACCGATATACAAGACCTATGACCCCGGACCACTGAAATTGATAATCCGTTCGAGAAAAAAATCGATTTTTGAAAATGTTTGGTCAATTTAACCAGAAGTAAAGAAAAATTCAGCTCACTTCTATTGGTTTATCTCTTCAGCGGAGATGCTTGTTTTACTGTAACCAACTGTGATCTCTGAATGATTGCTCTAATTCTTCTTTATTTTTCTCTTTAACAGCATCTGTGTAAATCATCGGAGATAATCAATGAATCCTACGAGATTGTACAAATAAGCTATTACCAAAACTACCTGCTGGTGTCCAGCGTGTATCGGAGCATCATTTGCCAGAAGAAAGACCTGAAGTGGGATGTTAACCAGGTCGGGAAAAGGGACAGGAAAAGGTTACTTTCTTTCTTAATACATATACAGGGGTAAAATAGGTAATGATTGCCCACTTGAAAATTGGTGGCAGATTTTTAGGAACTTATGGCACTTGCGTCGATTTTATCGTATTTTGAACCTTAAAAAATGCTCCTTGCAAACTAAAATATACTGTGAAAATGAGCTTAAAGTATCTTTCTTTCCAGCTTTCTCAGGACAGCGCATGTCAGGTGAAATCTTGTACAGATAAAAATCAATCTGTCGCAAAAATTATCTAAGATGACTTGAAATTTGAAATCCTTTAAATAATGGCAGAACATTTATAAGATTATCAAATATGAAATGTGAAGATGTGCTTTTTACGACAGTATCGAATTTCGACATTTCTCTGCTTTTGACAGAAAAATGAAAAACACAGTATTTTTTTTTTCTTTGTTACGAGTTACATTTATACATATATATTTTATAAGATATTATATTTAAGGTCATTATTGGTCATGTATTCTTTATCAAAAAAGAGGATTTCTTGGGCCTGATAAGAAGGGAGTCACGATTCTTATATTTATTTATTTATTTTATTTTACGCCCAGAGGGCTTTTACATATTTACATAAAGGCAGTACAATTTAAAATGAGAAATAAAATATACATACACACATGAATTAAAAACAAAAGCAACAAAAATTTAAAGTACAGTGAAAAATAATAACAATAAAGGTACGATAAACAAAAAAATACAAACAAGATATAAAATTACAGCAATAAAAATTTAAACTACCGTGATCAGAGAATCACAACATTATTGTTACGGTATTGGTTCGGTATTGGTTCCGCATAGTACGAAACCGCTGTACCGGGGAATTAGCACACAGGTTGCAGGAGTTCGGAACTGTCTGATTTGGATTTTAATATTTTATTAAAGTTAATTTGTAATGATGGATTGTTTTTTTTTTTTTTTATAACTAAATAATACAGGGTTTTCCAATAAGAGGTGTTATTTTGATATTCAATCGTAAAAGATCAATGGTTTCGTTGCTTGTGTAACACGAAGCGCCGTCTTGTTGAAAGTAAACGTTGTCCGGATCAATACCATCCAATTCCGGCCATAAAAAATCATTAATCATCTCTCGATAGCGCAATCCATTCACCGTAACTGTTGCTCCAGCCTCATTTTCGAAAAAGTAAGGTCCAATGACTCCGCCGGACCATAAACCGCATCAAACAGTCCCACGTTGAGGATAGAGAGGCTTTTCAACAATAACTCTTGGGTTTTCCGAGCCCCAGATGCGACAATTTTGCTTGTTGACGAAGCCACCGAGGTGGAAATGGGCCTCGTCACTCGATGATTTGCATTTGATTCACTCAAGTGAATTTTACAGGTTGTAACTGTTGTTACAGGTACGGTCTAAAAACGAAAATAGAATCAATTCTGAGGTTAAGTTAAGATAAGTTATACAATACATTAGAAACAAACAAAGAGAGATTCGCACCTGTATTTTTGTTACAATCATGGGTCCTGTTTTTAATACCCCGAGGTCGAGGTAAATCCGCATATTGTTTGATGACGGGAAGATTGAGGGTCGGCAACACATACTTTCTTAACGCACCATTCGGCTTTTTACAATCGATTGCAAAATGAGATCTACAAACTCTCGCGTATGTTGCCAATATCGGGTTTTGAATATAATCCAATCTGTTTCCACGACCATTCACGAAACAGACTCTCTCTCCTTACAAGTAAGTTGGAAACCTGTCGAATTGATTTGAAATCTGTACATCCTTTAACACTGTACTGAACTTTAAGGACGGGTTGTTTCGGAGAATTTGAACAATTCTTCAAATTTCAAAGTTAATTTTCAAGATTTTTTCAAGATCTGTTTTTATTTCAGTTCTGTCAAGCAACTAGCCCATAATGATATATAATAACAGAACTTGAATAGGACTTTCACAGAACCCGAAAATGAATGTTGAAATTTGATGAATCTTTCAAATTCTCTGAAACAACCCGCCCTTAGAGTCGACATTTTCAACGGAAAGGTATTCACAAAATTTACTTTGATTTTTACGTCGGCGTTGGGAATAAAAACTGCGCACAAGAAACCAAAACAAAAGAATTCAAACCATAGATATTCCACTTACCTGTCAACAGTTTTTCTATAGAATATCAGAGTTTTTCATTGGTGAACATCCAAAATACATCACAAGCCATGGAGATTACCGTGTCTTTTTTACGGTCCCACTTTAGGATTGGAGATATAGCCCCCTGCCTGAAGAGTTGATGTTTCCTTATGTGATTCATAAACCAAAAGTTCGAAATTTGGCTGTGTAACAATAACAATTTTTTTTTAACATGCCGCCAAATTGCTGTCAGATGTCCTAAGAGATTTAAAAGTGCGTATGTCCGAGGATTAATGAATTTGCTTAAATACTTACAGCCTCTGCAGTCTGGGAGGGGTGTTCCAGTACAACTATGAGCGGCCCAACGAAGTGAACATTTACTGTGCCCGGCCCGGCCTGAGGATATGGACTTCAGACCGCCAGGGAAATGTGCTACAGACGCTGTTATTTAAGGTAACTTCAATCTCCGGAACATCTTCATTGATTCAGTTGGTTTTAAAGCGCCATTGGGCTTATTTTCTACAAAATAATTTCTAATTTGATTCATGAGAAAACCATAAGAGATAAAATGGAATGCAGTGACCGGAATTTTATGTTTCGAACATGATTTATCCGTTAATGCTAAATAATCAAATATCTTATGCATTAGAAGAACTTGGTGGATTTTTTTATTTGTTTTGTGAGTACATCTCTACCCAACTACTACCAATCATCTGGAGCCAGTGCGACTTTGGCATCCCCAATTGGGGTATGTTGTGAGGTTTAAGGTAGTGGGGATAGGAAGGAGATTGTAAAGAAGATAGTGGGAAAGTACCTGGTTATTCAGAACTGGTCACCAAACATGGCTAAAGCCATTTCAAGCAATGTTTCAATGCTGGCAATGGTGGTATATTACCAAACATTTTGAGTGATCGCTTGTCATAATTGCCAAATTTATTGAAGCTATAAATATGGGATAAACGGCGAAGTTTATGAAATTCATTGGCTTTAAACCGCAGTAAGCATTTCATTAATATTTTTAACATAATGATATGGTAAATGTATGTATTCATACAACCAATAGCTCGAGTGGATACTGAGACTATCTTCCACTCTGGAATGTGCTGCAAATATACTATACAGGGTGTTAAGGGACGTACTTGACTTACTTTAACCAGTGATTCCTGACATTATTTTGAGTAAAAAATATAAATGAATTTTTGGTTTCTGGTGACTTTTTAAATTAAATGATTAAAATTTAAATTCTTCCACATGTCATCACTGGTCACTCAGCCGAGTAACCGCCTAACCCCGCACATGGACACTAGCTGTCCAATTCCAATTGATTGTCTGTGTTTTGGTCAACCTTCCAGCGGGCGCGTTGAGAAATTTTCCTTGAGCGGGCGCTTGTCGTAAATTTTACGTCATCGAGTTTTCTCCATGTAAGTGGTGTTCTTTATATAAATGTTAGGGAATTTCTTTAAGGTTATGAAAAATGATAATAGGCAGTACTTAAAAAAAAAAAAATTGGACTTCTTAAAAAAAACGAAGCAACACTCTAAACATGTTAAAATTTCAAAACAAAATATTTTATCGACCTATTTAGTTAGAATCAATATTCTCATCCTTACAATTATTACAAACCACCTCAACTGAAGAATGGTTCTTGCATGTAAAGGACTGGCAACGGCAACATTTCATTGATGCTGAGGATCTTTTCTTATCCAGTGCACATAACCGACAAACACTGCATTTTGGAAGGCTTCTGTTTTCTTCTTCTGTTATCGGTTCAACTTCCCGACTGTAATTCACTTTGAGAAAAGCACTTCTATCTTGCGGTAAATTTTTGACATTTGATTTGACTATAGCATAGCTCAAAGCTCGATGCTTACCACTAAGTGGTAAGAGTGGGGGAAGTGATAAGGCGCGTCTGTCGTAAATTTTACGACAGCGCGCCTGCTGGAAGGTTAAATAATGTCATCAGAGATCAAAATTTCATTTGCATTTTTTACTCCAAATAATGTCAGGAATCACTGGTCACAGTAAGTCAAGTACGTCCCTTAACACCCCTTATATTATTTTGAATGAATAAATTGTGAAAAAACACAAATGAAATTTTGTTGCATACGCTGAGATTTGAATCCACGTCTTCCGGATTTGTAACCAAAGATTGTAACCATTCAACCACTGAGGTCATCAAGTTTGAAGGTTACCATGATAACTGTTTTGTTAGAGCAGTCACCTGGTTAGCGAACAACACCAAGATTTTGTAACTCCATAAAACATTATGTATTTCCAGATAAACAATGTTGAAAATTTGAATATCTTGGAAAATTTGATTGTGAAATATGTAAATATGCTAGGAAAGGTGTAAATTAGAGATGCCATATTATTACACAAAATTCATTTTCGCTAAAAAAAAAGGAAATGTCTTGGTTTTAAGCCAACAATATGTAAAACCCCCCTCTCCCTACAGCCTAACTTACTGTGTGACGAGTTTTATAAAAATACCTATAAATTATTCAAAATAATCTGGAGTTGTACAAATAACAATAATTATCATGAGTAATTCTTATTGTATGTTTGTTACTGGTGCATAGGATGCCATCTCCAACCCCTGCAGCCGGGTGGAGCTGCTGAACCCATCCTCCAAGAGGAGCGTAAAGGCCAACAAGGAGACGCACTTCGGCCCGCTGTTTGTCTTCAAGGACAAGTACCTAATCAGCCACAACGAGGCGCAGCTCTACATCCTAAATCCTGACTCTCTGGTTGCCGTTGCCACGGTTGACAATGTCCGCAGGTCTGTGTCAACTCATCTTCTTCTTTAATCATTGCCTCATTGCCGAGGTTTGTGACCCCCACTCCAGTTTTAATGGTTAACAAGGCTGCTCCACTCTTCGCGGTTCTGCACAGCGCGGAGAGCCGTGGACACCGACGTTCTGAACACCTTACTAACCTAAATTGTCCAACCCATAATTTGATATTATTATTGAGGACATGGCATGCGTAGCTCACGTAAGCACTAAGGCCATAGCTTCGTTGTGCTATCTCCCATGCTTCATTTTATTTCTTTGACAGTAGCCCAGTCCATTTAACCTAGCTGTGCGCAAATAAAACGTGCCTCTTGCGCCTACACGCATATATTTATGCGTTCAACTTGAGCAACTGTATACTACCTAAAAATGTGACGAATTTAGCAGACAAGTGGACCAAAAAATAATTTAAACCTCTATCTTAGGTAGTATGTAGTAGTTTGATGTAGTATTAATCAAGTAATTTCTCATTCCAGGATATTGTCAGTGGCCGTCAACAAAGAAGAGATCTTCATCTTGGAAGGGGAAAGGAGTCTAATAAGAATAGCTTATACTCCAGAGTCCCAGCTTGACAAGCCAGGTTCGTCAAGTAGATAACTATTGCATGATTTTTTCTTTCACTAATGCTTCAGTACTTACCATAGATTTAGGGATATGTTACAGAATTTTATCTTTTTTTGTGATGAACAATTTGCTATTATTTATCCTTATTTATAATAATTTTAGTCTGAGGCAGTTATTTATTGAGAGGATGAAAAACCTGTATTCCCAGCTTTTAAATGTAAAATGATAAGTGATTCTTCACAATTTGTTTATTTACGGTACGTCATACGCTGTGACACATTCATAAAAAGTCTGTCTTACATAGTGTCACTTTAATGACTTGTCGGTCGTACATGTACACATTGTCACATTCATGACAAGTCTGTCTTACACAGTCTCTAATAACGACCATGTCTTATGTGTTGTTATAATATACATTACATTCATGACAAGTCTCTTACGCAGTCTCATAATATAATGACCATGTTTTATATAGTGACATATGACAAGCTATATATTGCACAGTATCACATTAATAAGTCTTCGTGCACAGTCTCAAATAGGAATTGCAAATAATGACCATGTCTTATTCAGTTACATCGTTATATGGTCAGCCTGTCCTAAACTGTGTCACATTTATCACAGGTCTGTGATTCAGTGTCACATGATAAGCCCGTGTTACACAATGCAAGCTATTATTTTTTTTTAAACTCTTATTTCCAGACCCACACAGGTAACATTAGTTGGGTGCATCATAATCCATTATGGTAGATGGAGGTGCACTTACGAGGTGACACGACACTCAAGAAACTTTTTTAGATTTGTATGGAATTCGAACTAGTTGCCGCAACTAAAATTGCCTTTGTGCGCCTGGACTAATATTTATATTTACCTATGTATGCATATTTCTTTGAATATTATGATTTTATTGATTGAAATTAAATTTAAGAAATCTTTGTGGTAAACAATAGATTATAATGATTGCAAAGATCCCTTGAAGCTTGTAAAACTATCTTGTTGTATTTATAGTGCATGTCTGTAAAATTGCATTGCTTTTACTATTGTATTCTTAGTTTTAATTTGTTTGTCCTTAAATTATTTAAAATGAGACATGTAACATTGGAGATGGTGTTTTGAAATTAATTGTTGTTCCTATATTACGATAGATACCTACCTAACTGTACTTGAATAGGAGCCACTCGGTATTAGTACATATATAATATAATATGCACAGTTATATTATTTAACTAATATGTCTTTTCCGATTTTATGTCCGGGTTAAATCTTCCCCATAGGAAAAACTAAACCCTTCCACACACTTTTCCACAGATGATCATCTAGTCAATCAACATTATGCAAGTGCATTATATAACCAAAATATATACAAAACAATACAAGAACAACACGTCAATTCACCAGAGATCAAATGGGAAAATAATTCACCGACTCCAGATATTTTCATATCAGAGGGTTCAGCTCGGTAGAACTTCTAACAGGGCCTATAAATCCTACTGATCCCTCAACATAAATATTTAAAAAATCTTTCGTTATCCTACATGTATTTAAAATGACTAATTTTTGCATTTTTATATATAAATTTTTTGATAGATCTAATACGCCTAAATTTTGAATGAGAGAGCTAGGTACCGAATGTAAATAACGAATGGTAATATTTTTATAGTCTGAGAATGCCAAATTCTTTTTATCTCATTTTGATAAAAATGAGGTTATTATTATTATTATTATTATCATAACCAACCTTAAAATCTACATATATAAATAAAAGGCATTGTTATGTGTGTGCCCTATCTCAAAACTACTGGAAAAATTCAAAGTTTGTTCTTATTAGTGCCAGGAGTGTTTAGAGAGTGGTTCGAATGGTATAAGAAGTCGGTGACGCCTGAGGAAGACTTGCATTATCTCTGCACTGGAATGAGACACGTCTTTACAATGTTGTTTTTTTTTTTAACAGAAACAGTGTAGATTTCAAGATACTAAATGAAAATGGTAGAAAAAGTCAGGGACGTCCGAGGAAGACGTGAATTAAATAATTATTTTTGGCAAAATGAGGCTTACGTGATGAACAAAGAAAAGTTGTAAAGAGAATGTGTGACGTGGAAGTGAATGGTGGGAAAACGTCAGGGACGCCCGAGGAAGACGTGAATTAAATAATTATTTTTGGCAAAATGAGGCTTACGTGATGAACGAAGAAAAGTTGTAAACACAGTTTATTTTTAATTTATTCCTACAAACATGGTTATACATATAAACAGTGGTGTTTTAAAATAAAATTATAAGATTATGTTATGTCATGTTTCGTCTTATCTAATATTTGACTAATTTATATAGCGCCGTTTTCGTGAAAAATCACCTCAAGGACGCTGATATCTTACAACTAACAAACGGAATATAGTTGTAAGATAAGACGAAACGTGACATAACCTAACCCTAAAATTATAAGGTTAATTTATGTCATGTTTCATCTTATCTTACAACGAACAAACAAAATATAGTTGTAAGATAAGAGGAAACATGACATAACCTAACCCTAAAATTATAAGGTTAGTTTATGTCATGTTTCGTCTCATCTTACAACTAACAGACAAGATATAAATCAACTATAGAATATTATGTATGCATTGTAGCAAAATAATGTGCATGAATTTTTAGTACTTATTATTGTTTGTTTTTGATTTTATTTTAAATTATGCACAATTGATTTCGACTTTATTTTATTATGCTTGATTGTATTATTTTTCTGGTAACATTAAATAAATATATTTTATATATCAATAAATAAATCTTTTTCTTTTTCTCAGAAGAAAATCTGATGACAAAATCCCTTACAAATCCTATCCAGCTGGCCGTGAACACTATCAAAGAGCTTGCGAGTCTTCAAACTCAGGTCAATCTGTCGGGTCTGCTGGAGCACTGCGATGATTTGAACAGCGAGAACTCCGTATCCTCGTTCAACGAGAGTCCGAGCATAGCTCCGGCCGAGGAGTGCTTTGAATTGCCCGTCGTCCAAGAATTACCCAAAGATATAAACACAAACATGCTGGACCGGATAATGCACAATATCATTGGAGACAAAGACGGTATCTTAGACCACGACAACCCTAATTTCACCGACCCTGGAATGGAGCAAGTCATCAGCGGAATGAAACACTTTGAAGAAGTAATAGATAAAAAAAAAAAAACATACAATTTGATTAATGGCAAGGGGTTCGAGGAAGATATTCTCTACAAATCTAAAAAGAGCAGAAGGAACAATGTGATAAATTTGGATGGCTCCAGTACAGATTCAAAGGAATCTTCTAAAGGTTTTGAGATGAACGGAGATAGCTCCATTAAAAGGACGGATGAAAGGAATGACTCGAACTCGCCTCGAAGGCCAAAGCCGTTATCGGGGATGTCCACTAGTGTAAAAAGGTAATTTATTTTAATTTAGATTTCTTAATCCAGCCTGGAGTGCTCTCTCATCTTCTTCCCCCTGTCCTATCGGGTCAGGGACCCATCATCTAGACAAGACGCCTCCAGGTGTTTTTGTCCTGCGCTACTTCGGTAGTTGCCATTGAACATCTGCCCTCTGGAATTGCTCTCAGTATTTTCAGTGGAGTCGGTCTGAGGGCATTCTAAGCGATTGATAACCAATGCGACTTAATCAACTCGAGTGATAGAAAATAGAAGAAGGTGTTCAACACTGAAAATGTATCATCAGAATCCTGTGCTTATTAGAAGCGGAGTCACGGAGATGCAGCTAGTATATATTTCAAGTTCATCTTACTTTTAAAAAAAAATTTATTTGCAAATTTTTTTGATACAGTAACAAAAAATCCCACAAAAGCGAAGCCTACGGGTGGGCATTATAAATTATATATACAAGACAGTGCTGGTGAAATAAAGAAAAAAATATAGTACCTAAAGATAGATGAATGTGATTTTTCTGGAGTTTCTGCTAATTTATTAAAAACAGATAAGTTGAATTTAAAGTAATTTTAAAAGGGTTAAAATTAACATTATGGAACTTCAGGTTAATATTATTTTTAGGGGATGACTTTTGGGTATTGTAGAAGGGAATAAAAACAGTTTTATCATAATTTAGGCTAACTTTAAGATTAGATGTGATTTGAGATATTCACGGCCAAAAGTATTGTTCCTTCTTTAGCCAACGTTTCGGGCACTGTAACGATGTCCAGAAGTTAATATGGAGGAAGTGCATAATAACAGCATAATAACCCAAAAATTTATCACAATAAGTCATTATGTATGATATACACCAAAAATTTACAGCAACTAACCATGCTAAAGATGTCCCGAACAAAAATATTTCAATACTAGCTGTTTATTTACGTCCAACAGATGGCGCTGTTTTTCAGAAAAGCGAGTTTTCACAGGTAACATTTATTTAATATAGGTACATAAAAACACATGCGTACATGTACATAAAAATTCAAAGCAATCGGTGAAGAACTTTCGGAGATTTAATGTTTTGAACAAACGAACATTTAAATTTTTATTTATATAGATGTATGTACATACCTACTTCACATACAGCTGATAACTACCTAAAATTTACTAAACATCTGTCATATCGCTTTAGTAATCATCAATTTAATCCCATTGCTCTGTTTTATTATGTATTAAATAATGAGCAGGCAACATTTTGCTGATGCGCTCATTTCTGATTTAACGGTGATTGAATTGTTTTAAATTCAAAATAAGTTAATCCTTTCTTCTCTCCAAATAAGATCTAATAGAGCTTTAAATAGGTTTATATTAGTAGAGTCGATGACATGTTGTGGAAGTTTGTTCCATGCATCCACTACTCTATTTGGAAGGAAGTGTTTCCTGGGATTGGATGCAAAAGGTGTTTTATTATTACATATAATTTTTTTTTATATATAAATCTGGAAAAATCACTGTGTTATTCTTGTACAAAATTGTGAACTGTATTATTGATTCATCATATCTATTGGAAACATCTATATATAATAACAAAAGATTTGCCTTCTTATACTTAATTCCAATCTAAAAATAACACCACCTAAGAGTAATTTCATAATACAACTCCCCATCGAATTCCAATGCCTCGCTTCGAAAGCCTACATAGATATAAATTCATTTTCCCTACAATATAAAATAGGGCACAAAGTTATCGCTCAATCCCATGTTGCAATTTATTAATTTTATCAGCCAATGAAACAAATGATTTGCTTACTATGATTTAAAGACAAAGAATCCACCTAGATTTCACAGTTTTATGAAAATAAATTTCAAAAAATCAAAAAATTTATAATTCATTTTAATTTATAAAAATCACCTAAATTTGGGTAGCTATTGCACAAGTGGTTAAATAATTAACTGAATTGGTTTATCATATAATGATTTTAGAATGTTTACATCTTATATATAATAACTGTTTCCTAAACAAAATGAAATACGTAAAACTCTTTGGGTGATGAATAATCGGCCATTTTTTAATAAATATTTGCAGACCGCCGCCCGGCGACATGAGTCCGGAATCAATAGAGAAGGAAATAAAGGCCAAAGAGGAAATCCTGGCCAAAGTGCTGGACCTGGAACCTATCACCATCAGCACAGTTAAACTTCCATCCCCGGAGATCCCGTACATGAATAGTGACTTTTCCATTCCCAACGCCGCCACGCTTTCAAAATCGCTCTACGTCAAATTACCCAGTGAAGACACCAGACAAACTCACTCTGTCACCAAACACATTATAAGAAGTAATGATGTACCAAAAAAAAAGGAAAAATCTGGCCTAGCACTGATGGAATCTCCCCCTAAGTGCGTTACCATTCCAAATATGTGGAATTTGAAAGAAATCAAGATTGATGCACGGGGCTCCCCTCCCCGAGGAGCGCTTCGCCCGGGCGTTAAGATTACGCACAGGAAAGTCAGTGAAAACGAAGACTTGGACGATTGGGAATTAGTTTAATGCTTTCTCAATATATTTTATTTCTTGCAATGTTCCCGAATCTCTTTTTTTAAATGTCGGACGTTCTGCCTGTACTTATTTTGTGCTTCAAAATACACACAGGCAGGAAATATAATCATATTGTGCACAGGAGACCCGGCTCTACTTCTCATGAATTAAATCTCAATCGTGAAAATGCTAATTTAGTAATAATATACATAGTGCCATTGTGCAATATTTGTGTAATTTTATGCGCTATCGTTAGGGAACGGATTAATGTGTATTAAAAAATCTCGGAAGATGCCTTAAAAAAGTGGAAGATGTACATTTAACATCTAGAAATATGTATCATTTCTGTTGTTTAAGATGCAAAATATACAACTATAAGGACGGGTTGTTTCAGAGAATTTGAAGTTAATTTTCAAGTTCTGTTCTGTTGAGTAACTGGCCTATAATGAAATAATAACAGAACTTGAATAGGACTTTCACGGAACCCGAAAATCAATGTTATAATTTGATGAATTGTTCAAATTTCAAAGTTGATTTTCAAGTTCTGTGAAGGTTCTATTCAAGTTCTGTTATTATTTCAGTTTTGTGATACAACTGGCCAAAAATGATATAAGAATAGATTCTTCACAGATCATGAAAATCAACTTTGAAATTTGATAAATTGTTAAAATTCTGTGAAACAACCCGTCCTTAGTGTTTTTCAATGGTTTCTGGTGATACTTTGCCTGTTGCTAGCGAGGATTCATTTGTATACTGAAAACGAAAATTTTACATTTTTTTTTTTTTTTAGACAATGTATAGATAGTCCCACGAAGCTGCCACATGGCTGCTTGTCTGCATAATATGAATATAATTTTTTTTATGTTTAAGGTGTTCCAAATGGTTTTTCACGACTGTATCGAAGACAACGTTGTCTGAATAGATATTTGAAATTGTATGTACCTATTTGTGTATTAACTGTGTTTTTATAACTGGATTGTTCTCACGTAAGTGAGATCATCTGTAAAAACCCATTATAAATAAAACAAAATTTTCTAAAGCAGGTTTTATACTCCACGACTCAAATCACTTTTTTATACATTTAATTAAGTTACGATTTCTCGAAAGTAACTGATGCAATTTTACTTTTTTCCACTTTTCCGCCATCAGAATTTGCGTAAAATGTGTTTTTTAATGTCACATGCATTTGCATTTATACAATAATATCCGTTCCCTAATTACCATGTGTAATTTATTCCAGTGTTTCTTTTAAGGCACAGCATAATAATTTTACATTTATTGAACTTATCCAGGAATGTCATATTATATTTAATTGCCAAAAATTTTGCTTGTATCTTTAGCTTTAAAAGCCATTGAATTAATATATCTCACCAGATTTTTGAAATTAGCAATATGCATGTATGTACTATCGAATAATTAATGTATGCACTGATTTAGACAATACTGATACACCAATGTTGATATTTTACTTATAAGCCATAATCTATAAATTCCATCTGATCGTAAGTTTTCCATTGATTGCCCGGCTCTAACGTATAATTTATCTTTTTATAACGTATGTAGCAGTGTAGGTTTTATTTTTCTTATAAAAGATGGAATGTGATTTAGATAAAAAAAACATCTGATATGTCTTGTGTTTATATAGTCTCTAGTTAAGTCAAGATATTGATATTTTTGAATCTCCCACCCTAAGACAAAACTCATTGCAGACATATCATCGAAATGAGTCGTATAATTTTATAGACGGCAATCTGATGTTGTGATTTTTTCAACAGACCGAAAAAACCTTCAACTCGGAGTATGTGGATACAATTATAGAAATATATTACTTTTTGTGTATGTTGTATATTTATTTCTGGTTCATTTAAAAGATTTAAAAAAAAGATTAAGTGAATTTGTGTAAAAAAAATCCAGAATCTGGTATATGAAAGTGACATTTATTCATTGCCACCTTTGATTCCAAAATAGTGTCAGATTGCCATTCTAACATTTTTTTGTCTCTATGAACCGATGCACTCTGCCATTGTGTTCTGTCATCGTGATTGGTCTATATTATAGATTGCCATATTTGTTTCTCACTCTACAGCAGATTTCCTTGGTACTAAATTGCATTTTCAAATTGAAATTGTTGGCTGAATTGCAGTTTATCGTTCGGAATTCTAATACTGATATTTAAAGTTTGAAATCCTCAATGTTGCCACATCCTTAAATCATTTTTCTCAAAAATGTCCGATAGCTGCCATTGAAATTATACAACTCAAATAACCTTAATATTTTCAAGTGGGTTAAAAGTTTTCATAACATTTTCACTGCTCCAATACTTTTTACCTTCTCAAAACTATCCTAAAATAAGCACACAAAAAATACCCTTAAACTCCTGAAGAGTTCTAGCAAACTTAGTGACACGCCTTCAACGTGAAAACATAACACCTTATTGTAGACTCAATTATTAGACTGGCAGGGTTCTCCCTCCCTCGGAGGACGTGAACCTCAATAAGCAGCAGTCACTGTTCATATACAGTGAAACCTCTATCTATCGTTCCTCGAATAATCGTTTTCCCGGATGTATCATTTATTTTTTTTAGTCCGAATTCATTTCAAAGAAAAATAGATCGCATCGATCGTTTCTATGTCCACCATTTTCCCGCATTCATCGTAGGAATTACGTCGTGTATTTGATATATTTTGTCTGTGTTAAAACGGCGCCCGCACTCGTTACGATGCGCGAAACTTTTGAGAGAGAAAGAGAAAGAATAACAGTTTGTCGCCGCCATCAGTCGCTAGTTGTCGTCAGTAGTCGCTAAATACCCGAACTTAGTGGAGTGTTTGCAGTTATCCTTTTTGAGCTTTTAAACTATCTTCGAAATGAGCCGTTCGATGAAAAAAGTACGTACTCTTCAAGAAAGATTGAAAATTATCGAAGAGGTGGAAAAAAACCCCGCTGAAAAACGCGTCGATTAGCCAAGCGTTTAGGAATCGCGGGATCCACGTTTTTCTTGAAAAAAAACGAAATTCGGGCGCAAATTCAAAAGTGCGGAAAATCTTCGAAAACTAGAAAAACCAGTAAAGAATCAAAGTTTAGCGAACTGGAGAAAATTCTTATCTCTTGGTACTAAATTTGACAAATTTTAACAATTTTGTTACTTTCGACGACAATATTCCAACTTGTGGGATAGAAACTATCGAAAGCTTGTGTGACGCAAGATTGACAGAGACAACAAAAGAGGTTGATATTGATGAAGAGGAGCCGCTGCCTGTACCTTCATTTTCAGAAGCATGCACACTCTTTGAAAGATTGAAAACTTTCTACTACGCACACTCAATACAGTAGAACCCCGTTAATTCGAACCCCGATAATTCGAAAAAACGCATAATTCGAAATTTTCGCAAAAAAAATTTCCGCAGAAAAATTTTTTCATACAAAATTTTTTTTAATTCGAAATTCGTTAATTCGTAATTCGAAATTTATTTTTGTCCGCGCACGAAAATTTGTTCGTGTAATTCGAAAAAATTTGATTTTTGCGAAAATAAATCATAATATTTCGTAAATCTGAATCTAAAAGTCAGTCGTGGCGGTAAAACGCCGAAAAATGTATTTTTACGTGGTTATACATCGTCCTAATTAGTATTATTATTTTGTAAATCTGAATTGATTTACACTGGAATGTTGTATTTTTTCAAATTTATTTCGAATATCCGAGTTTGAAGGGCCGAGAAAATACGTTTTACGCGGATATATGTCGTAGTTTTACGAGTTTACACCAAATATCTGTATTTAAAGGGTCGGCCGCGACGAAACTCGGCCGCGAAATTTCGATTTAAGCGTAAATGTATCGTATATTTACGAATTTATTTCGAATATTTGAATTTAAATGGCCCGCTGCGACGGAAATCGGCCGCCAAATCTCGAATTACGCGTAAATATATCGTATTTTTACGAATTTATTTCGAATATCTGAATTTTAAGGGGCCCGCCGCACAGTGGGCTGAAAATCGCCTTTCATAGACATAGAGACTTGAATTTTCAAGGGTATTTTTTTTTTGCTAGAAATGGATTCTGCTGATCATTACTATGCTATAAAATGTCGTACGAAGCAATTGCGTGTACAAATGAAGGAGTTATAATTTTTTTAAGAAAAATTTGTATGGCGCTGACATTAAAAATGAGGCTATCTCTGGAATCATAAGGTTGGCCGTTCTATCCTTACACACAGATAATACTATTATTTATTTGTATTTTTTTGACATACTTCATATTGTGGCGCAAGGTGCGATTTTTTTTTTAAAAATCCTAAAGTGAAAAAAAAATCTTTTTTTTGATGATGATTCATTTTAATGCTTAAATGCTTTACATATGAGTATGCTTTGTCTAGTTTACAATATTTTATTTACACTGCAAGCCAAAACACTGTGCACAGTTGGCTGAAAATCGCCTTTCATAGACATAGAGACTTGAATTTTCAAGTGTATTTTTTTTGGCTAGAAATGGATTCTGCTGATCATTAATATGCTATAAAATTTTGTATGAAGCAATTGCGTGTACAAATGAAGGAGTCATAATTTTTTTAAGAAAAATTTGTATGGAACTGACATTAAAAATGAGGCTATCTCTGGAATCATAAGGTTGACCATTATTTCCTTACACACAAATATACTACTATTTATTTGTATTTTTTTGACATACTTCGTATTGTGGCGAAACTTGTGATTTTTTTTTTAAAAATCCTCAAAGATGAAAAAAAAACTTTTTTATGTTGAAGATTCATTTTAATGCTTAAATGCTTTACATATGAGTATGCTTTGTCTAGTTTACAATATTTTATTTACACTGCAAGCCTAAAAGCGTTTAAGCATTAAAATGAATCATCAACATTAAAAAGGGTTTTTTCAATTTTGAGGATTTTTAAAAAAAACATCGCACCTTGCGCCACAATATGAAGTATGTCAAAAAAATACAAATAAATAGTAGTATTATCTGTGTGTAAGGATAGAACGGCCAACCTTATGATTCCAGAGATAGCCTCATTTTTAATGTCAGCGCCATACAAATTTTTCTTAAAAAAATTATAACTCCTTCATTTGTACACGCAATTGCTTTGTACGACATTTTATAGCATAGTAATGATCAGCAGAATCCATTTCTAGCCAAAAAAAATACCCTTGAAAATTCAAGTCTCTATGTCTATGAAAGGCGATTTTCAGCCCACTGTGCGCCGCGACGGAAATCGGACGCGAAATTTCAATTTACGCGGAAATATATCGTATTTTTACTAACTTTACTTCTAATATCCGAGTTAAAAAATACGGCGCGACGGAAATCGGCCGAAAAATTTCGATTCACGCCGAAATATGACATATTTTTACGAATTTATTCAAATATCTGAACTTAAAAGGCCGGCCGCGACGAAAAACTGCCGATAAAATTCGATTTACGCGGAAATATTTCATATTTTTACGAATTTACATCAAATATCTTAATTTAAAAGGTCGGCCGCGACGGAAATCGGCCGCGCATTCTCGATTTACACGGAAATATATCGTATTTTTGCGAATTTATTTCGAATATCTGCATTTAAAGAGCCGGCCGCGACGGAATACGGCCGCGAATTCTCGTTTAACGCGGAAATATATCGTATTTTTACGAATTTAAATTCAGATATTTGAAATAAAGGGCCTGCTGCGACGGAAAATTACCGCGAAATTTCGATTTACGCGGAAATATATCGTATTTTTACGAATATCTCAATTTAAAGGGTCGGCCGCGACCGAAATCGGCAGCGATATCTCGATTTACGCGTAAATATATAGTATTTTTACGAATTTATTGCGAATATCTGAATTTAAAGGGCCCGCCGCTACGGTAATCGGCCGCGAAAATAAAGAAATAATTGGTATTAATACGAATTTACAACTAAAATACCACCCGGATTTGAAGAGGCGGCCGAGAAAATCGATTTTCGCCGTATTTTTTTTTTTTTTTTTCATAAAATTTCGAATTACGTGGGAATTCGTTAATTCGAAATTTGATTTTTGATGTCCCGTGGATTTCGAATTAACGAGGTTCTACTGTAACTGATGCCGAAAATAATATCATTTGCAAAACTGAAAATATACTGTTGACTTGCGGAAATAAAACTGTAAAAAAACAAATGTCGATGAAAAATTATGTATTTACAATGCAATAACCTTTAAAAAAAATTGGTTCTGTTTAGCTTTGTATTTTTTTTTTTTAAATACATTTATTTACATCTAAAACTTATTTTCTTCTTATAATTTTAATCTACCAACGGTTATGCAGATTGGGAGGACGGTATCTTTACTGGATCGTATCTCCTTGTGTTTTGTCCTCTTAATCCCGCATTCATTGTTTTCCCGCATTCATCGTTTATTTCAATAGGTCCCTTTAAAACCAATAGATAGAGGTTTCACTGTACAATGATGCACAAATGGGGTTCTAAAGGATTCTGAATATTGTGAAAGTGGACATATTCAAACAGAATATACGGTAGAAGAATGTCCCCTTCTCCAGTTTCCCTACGGAACATCTGTGCTGAACCAAGTGCTCCTGATGCCGTTGACTGACTGAACACCATCAGCATCCCACCTTCACCAAATCTCCTCCACCGTACGAAGAACCCTAAAACTTACCAAACTGGGATTGTCAGAACCTTTTAATATTTTTCCATTTGGTCAATTAATTTCAAAGTACTCATCTGCAGATCACAAATAAAACCAATTCTCATTAACGAATCTCTAATATTAACGACAGCAATCACCAAAAGAACATTCCAATGTGTCATTGAACGAAGCTTGGATCAGATAAAATAATTCATAACACATAGTTAAAAAAAATTACTAGTCCTAAGTTTATACCATAATATAT
The DNA here is from genome assembly GCA_026573805.1 of Hesperophylax magnus. Taxonomy (NCBI): domain Eukaryota; kingdom Metazoa; phylum Arthropoda; class Insecta; order Trichoptera; family Limnephilidae; genus Hesperophylax; species Hesperophylax magnus. The sequence goes on along the minus strand of JAIUSX010000117.1, from coordinate 9,648,589 downwards.
ATTTTAAGTGCTTGTGATATTTACATTTATTAATTATTTAACTGCATAACCGTGCATTTTGGTCAATGGATTAGATTTTATTTTTATAAGAGAAAACTGGATCTTTATTTAGGGAATGTGTTAAGATTAATTAGTAATGTTGCTATAAATAAGTAAAAAAAATAATAGAAATCTCAAATTTTATAATGTATTCGAAATTTGTACTTTATACTCTACATCTGAATGAAATACAAAATAGAGATTTAAAAATTTCCTAAATGCCTTACCACTAAAATGTCTTTCTGTAATTCACACAGTAAACGCAACACCAGCTATCAAAATAAATGCATGTTAGGCTCCGCTAAACTAAATTTTGTTTAATGCTGAAGTAATTTTAATTAGCATTAATTAAGATCCAAATGATTTAAAATTCATTAGGTGGCACTCAACCTATCAAATTGATTGTTTTGTTTAGTAATCTCCTAAAAAGTAAACTACAGATGTATAAGCTTATCTATGCAGTCGGAGCTGTCACTTTTGTTTTGTTTAGTAATCTCCTGAAAAAGTAAACTACAGATGTACAAGTTTATCTATATAGTCGGAGCTGTCACTATTGTTTTGTTTAGTAATCTCCTGAAAAAGTAAACTACAGATGTACAAGCTTATCTATGTAGTCGGAGCTGTCACTATTGTTTTGTTTAGTAATCTCCTGAAAAAGTAAACTACAGATGTACAAGCTTATCTATATAATCGGAGCTGTCACTATTGTTTTGTTAGTAATCTCCTGAAAAAGTAAACTACAGATGTACAAGCTTATTTATACAGTCAGAGGTGTCACTATTTTCAATATATCATCAGAAGAGCATAATGATAAAAATAATAAATAGTTTGTCTTTTTTGTAAAAGAAAGACAAATATTCCTGAGTTACAAATAACCTGACAAAAAATAATATTTGAATTCCTCCCACTTCCTTCATTATAAGCAGAAAATGTTGCTTGTGCAATGATGGATGACGTAGTTAGGATTGAACCCACTAAAACTGAGTGGTTACTAACCAGTAAATTAATTAACAAATTATTATAACCAATGATTAAGTCTCCTGAAATATCTATACAAATTGAAAATATCTACTGAGTAAAAATAAATGCAGCCGACGAGAATTGAACCCGCACCTTCTGATGTCCGGTCAGACGCTCTGGACCACTGAGCTACGTCAACTTATTTCCAACACGCCAAATAATTCAATATGTACTAGTACTTCAATCAACAATTACTGCTTATTATATTTTTAAATAGTAAATTAATTCTTTCTCTTCTGGTCGTCCGTGCAGATTTGTTTGTAGATTTGTAAACAAGTTTTGTCAAAGAAACAGCGTACATATAAAAATAAAGCACATTTTTGTAAATTGAGATTGTATGTATTTTTAATTTAAAATCCAAATCTGACAATCACTCCCCAGTGGAATCAAAACCTTCCTGTATAAATATTCAGACATTGACAGCTAAAATTCCTCGCATGGCGGATATTTACTTGTTTACTCATTTTTTATTTCTAACTAGTGCTCTGCAGCTGTTAAAAATCAGAACTTTCCACCCGCCAATGAATATATGAATAATAAACCATACGAAAGAGAAGTATCAAGGCTATTATACGGGTCGGTTTGTATAAAATCCATAGACATCAAATTGATAGACCAGCCAATCAAAAGAAAGGGGAAAGAGGGACAACCCATGTTGTACAGAGTGTGGGAGACGTCTCCCTTTCTACAGGCATTGTGATTAACTATTTTCAGTCCTTGAAAATATAATCTGCTTACAAATTACTAGTCCATTTTACAATGCTGTGCAAATTGTTTTCTGCGTAAAAACTACCAATCCCAAATCGGGTAAATAAAAGTTCGGACTTTTTCAAAATTGAATATTTTGTTAAGACACTTTCACAAATGTGTTATAATTTACCGATCTCACTCATTTTTAGAATTCCTACACCAGGCGGTTTGTTTAAAAATGAACATTCAGATCCTAAGCAGATAAGTCCCACAATGGACTGCGCTGCGAACCTTTGCTTTACTTTTCTGCGCAGAGTCCGGTTATTTCAATAAACGCTCTTGGCGATTAATGTACGACCGATGTTGTAGTTTATTCAAAGCATTTTCTAACCCTCCTGGTGCCAAAAATATGGTCACGTGGTTTGCCTCCAGCTCGTCGAAACGATACCCAGATTTCATGTTAGGGCGACTCTATCAATTTAGATGTCTATGATGGAATCCTAAATGGAGAATATTGCTGAACACAACATTAAGAATTAATATTATTTATGGAACGTCTTTTTCACATTATATTATTTACATGGAAACCTTTAAGAATGATGGATGACAACTACGGATGCCATATTATACTATCGTCAAAGAAAAGCAATACTGCTGCCACAACAAACATACATTTTATATAGTGAAACTCTCTTATATATGGACTGATTGGCTTGTTTTTTGCGAGTTTTGAAGGGGCTGAAAAACAAAACTTTTTTGGTGTCAATTTATCTGGATTTTACGGGTAATAAACTATAGTGAATTCTGTTTTTCCACAAAAGAAAACATAATGGAAATAACAATGTACCATATTTTTTCATACAATGTTTTGTGAAACATACACCACATGTAAAAATAGAATTAAGTGTATTTACTATACGAAAAATTCTATTACCACTTGTTAAAATATTGCAATTTTAAACAAAATTTTGGAATGTTTAATTGGGCCATCAATTTATCTTTTCAAGAAAATGAAAATCTAAAACGGAAAACTTTTTTTATGGCAACCTAATAAGAGGGTTTTACTGTAAAAAAAATGTTTATTAATTATCAAAAATACAAAACATTTTTTCCCTATAAATTTTCACAATAATTTGACAAGGCGAAGCACTACGTTGTATTGCAAAATCGTGTGTTTTTGGTTTCAAAACATGGCTTAGAAATATTTTAGATGCTTGAAATACTGAGAATAGAACGTATCTTGGCCATTGAAATAATCAAGCACTTTTTTGACAAGTCTATAAGCCCAGAAAAAAATAAAGTATCAGACCTACAAAAACTGCATTAAAGTTTAAAATCTCCTACTTACGACCCCATTTTCAGTTATGGTTTTATTGTATAATGTGGAAAATTAAATTCTTTAGAAAATTATCATAAAACATTTAAATATTTGTTCCTGAACTTTGTAAAATAAAATAAAACACACTTTTTTCTTGCATAAATCAAAACAGGCGGCTGGTGTTGAGCAGGAATTTAAACTTTATCGCCATCTACATAAGGAGTGTTATTGTTAGCGGCCCGATTCCAAATGTTACACGACGTGGTGCATCGCCTTAACCACAAGCATTCTTGCAACTGAACTTAAAACTTCTTAAAATGTCTTTAAAACTAAGGTTCTGAAGGTACTACTGCGTCATACTTTCAGTTAACATAGTGGTCTTGTTGAACAGATTGAAGGTGAGGGCGCTGACAAATACGGGAAAGGATTTCTGATGATGGAGATGAAGTTCCACAAGGTCCTTGAGCTGCGTGGAGTATTCCGTCTGGACCATCTCTATGCCTCCATCAGGAGTCAGCTTAAAACTGAGGTATTCGTCCGGTGAGTCGGCATAGATGCTGAGTAATCTGGAAACATAATAAATGTCGACAAAACAAATTTTATAAAATGGAATTATTTTTTTTCATTACTATGGTAACACCGATTTTAGAACTAGTATTTTTTGCGAGCAGTAGACCTTGCGTACAAAAAAGTGTGTCTCTAATCTTCTCGTATTTAATAACTCAAAACCAACATTTTCTCTGAAATCATAAGATTTGTAAGTAGGTACTAATTAATTATAAACCATAGGCAACATTTTTAAATTTATATATGGAATTCGATTTTTCCAAAGAAACATCACAATCGCAATTACAAGTCTTTTTTCAAACTTTCTTCAGGCAGGTAGGAACCATTATATAAAAAAAAAAAAAAATTTAAAAATGGTAGCAGGAATAAATGTCAGATTACGTTTGACTTCTGAATCTGGCAGATTGATAACGGACAGGAAAAATGGCATAACTCAATTATTCACAATTTTTTTTAACCCTCAAGCTAATTTTTCCACTTTTGGGAACAACTCATATGGTCTCATAGAAATTGTTGTATCTCTCTTACTGTCATGCTGAGAAATATGATCTAAACGAGGTTAGAAAGAGAAAACTCCACACTTCCTATTTAAATCTGGAAGTTAACCACAGAAGAATTAAAATTTGCACCTTTATGAAACCAAAGGTTCCGAATGTAATTTCAAAAAAAATTAAGAAACTTTGTTAATTTTTTTTCTATGAAACTACAAAAAAGTGAGGTGACAGTAAATTTGTAACACATTTGTCTAATAAAATGCGTGTGTTTTTTTTCATTTTTCATTACCAGTAATTTTAGTTATTAAAAAAGGAAGGTAAGCCAGTAAAAAAAATTTTACATTCACATTCAACATTTAAATATATCAAAAATGATTTTTTTTTTTTTATATTAACTCCACACAGGAGGCCTTGAAGAAAATAATTTCCCTCAGGGCCTATGTCATCTTTGGGGATGCTGTGTGGAGGGTCTATTTGTGGAGAGGAAGGAGTGAACATGGGTCCTGAAGAGTCCCATGTTGTAGGAGGGAGGAAACACAGAGGCCGGCAGTTCGTTCCACAGCCGAGCTGTTGAACTTAAGAATGAATCGTAAAAGCGACCCGTTCTCATGTGACAAATTTCAACCGTGTACAAATGTTGGGGGCGCGTTTGGCGTGTATCCTGACTACGCACCGATGCCGAAGGGATCAATGACGCTAGTTCCTCAGAGCATCTTCCATTGTAATACCGATAGAACAAGGACAGCATACCTACCTGACGCCTGTGCTCTAAAGATTGCAGTCCGTTTGTTAAGATTGGGGAATCTATCAAACGGACCACCCGTTTTTGCACAGAGTCAAGGGTTTTTTTCAGGTATTTAGGGGCTCTGGACCAGAGATGGCTGCCAAATTCGACAGTAGGGCGCACTTGCGATTTGTACAGGGTCAGCAGTTGTGTACTATTAAAGTATCTGCGGGCCCTGTACAGTACGCCCAGCTTCTGAGAGGCCAGCTTTACTCTGGCTTCGATGGAGCCCCCATACCTGAGCTGGTCACTTATAGTTACACCAAGCATATCAATGGAAGGCCTGTTCGGAAGATAATATGATATGTTTATTTATAATAATAAAATGAGAAAGCGTATTTTATCGCCTAATAAGCAGTTTTTAGTTTTCAGATACATTCAGAAGTATTCCATTTATTTGGATTTTAGTGCAAAGCGGAAATACTTCGATGCACGAGGAGTTGATGCTAAAAGTGTTTTGTCCACACAGTTTTTATTTTGACTTAGCATCTAATAAATGGATGACATTATCTTGTGTGTAAAGCGTTCTTATCCTTATTCTATCCGCCCATGAAGTGAAATGGCGCGATGGTTAGTTACTTTAATTGGAATACAGAGAAACAAATCATATTTACCTATAATTGTTGGGGCTAGTTCTGTCCAATTTATACCCCATAAGAATATAACATACATTTCTATATTCCTGCAGGGAGCTCATGAGAGTTTCTTTTACCCTGAAAAGAAATAAAACATTATTAAAATATGATTGACCGTTATTTTTTTTTTTGAAATAACTTATTGAGTAAAACCTCAAATTGTAATTTTTAATTATTGTAGACAATATTAGCGATTTACATCATACATAAAGATAGCAGCCGATAAAATTCTGCGGTTAGAAAATGAAGACAATGTTGGTAGTTCTTATTCGAAGTATGATACAGTTAAATATGACCGAAGGAGTAGTAGTTCAGTTGATAGTGCGTTGCCCCGGCAAGGCAAGGGTCCCGGGTTCAAGTCGTAGATGTGACCGTATCTTTTTCTGATTTTTTTGTTTCAAATTTCGGTTAGGAATCGCTAATATTATCTTCAATAATTGTATCGGTTGCTTTTTAAATGAATTTAGTTGAATGTATACCTCTGCGCTTTGAGTTTATGTGACTCCAGTTCACTCTTGAGCTGTTCCACTTCCTGACAGCTGACAGGGAATCCATCCCGAGTGGTTTCTGACAGCTGACGGCTCATTTCCAATTCGTTCTGCTCCAATCTTTTGATTTTCCTCCTGAGTTCCATTATCTGAAAGTCATTAGGTATTTATTATTATCAAAGTACTGTAATGGTAAAGTGCTAAACACTTCACTCTTTGGTTATTGATTTGTGGTTTTTAGAAGAACATTTTCTAAAAATCAAACGTATAATTTGTCTATGAAATCTGGTTCAATGAACTCAAATATGCTTTGAATGTGTCATTTTCAAAATTGGAACTGATTGTGTGAAGGATTCAGAGGAGTGATAAAGTAAGTATCTACCTATAATATAATATTTAACAGTCTTTTTCGAAATTGGAATTATAATATGCGGTGATTTTTTTTACGGGTCTGCGATGCAATGTATAATATAAAACGATGGGAATAATTTCGTAAAGAAGTAGGTGAATTTTAAAATTGAACAGACATCTGCATGACATAATTTGAAACAATACAATTTTATACATAATATATATTTATACATATAATCAGTGCTTTTTTTTCCATTTAACGCGGTGGAACGGCGTTCCGGCACCTTTTTTCACGGTTTTATTTCAAAATCAATTAAAACGAAAAAATATTTGAGCTTAAGTAATTACAATAATAATTCGTTAAAATGATAAAATAATGGTACAGGTGGAAGCCATTTTGAATGTTGGCGTGTTAGTGTTAGTGAAGTAACCGTATAGTTTAAATAGCAAACCTGCGTATGTAACTAGCTTCATACGTATGTCTTTGCGTATTATGATTTTGACAGTTTGACGTTTATCGCATGGCGGCATCTGCGTATATTGTTATTTACGTTTGTTTAGTCAGTTTGTGTTACGATTACGTGTTGTGCAACTATTTTATATATTATTTAGTGCAACCTCAAGTTTATATGAAAAAATTTTCCCGTTACTTCTCAACCACCGGCAGCGGCGCCGATTCCGCAAATAAAAAGCTCAAAACAGTAACAGAAACGATGACAGAAGATATGGAAATATCGGTACATGTAGATGTTCCTGAATCATCTCGAGCTGATCTCGGGGATCAAAGTCGAACTCAAAACGATTGGCAGACTGCTGGTCATTAGATCAAAAAAACGATTTTTGCTCAAAAAACGAATGGTTGAACTTACACAAAATGAAACTTGGCTGAACAATTTGCAGAAACGTTGGAACTCTTGGAACTGAAACGACAATGGGAATGAAAATATCCAAAGAATGGACCAATAATGAAATTACGTATTCTGGAAAAAAAAGGAAGCTACAATTGGGGTCACTTCGAAAAAAAAATTTCGATCACAGAGGATCTATTGCACACAAAGCAGCGTTAAAAATCATTTCTGAAGCCACAAATAAGCGGATTGAAAATACTTTTTTAAAATCGTTATCTCGCGAAAAAGTAATAACAGCAAACATTTTTCGAACTGCATATAAAGTAGCCAAGGAAAATCAATCATTCAATATGTTTGAAAGCGAAATTAATCTCCAAGAACTAAATGGGATCGAAATGGGTCATATTCTCCATTCCACTAACGCATGTATTAACATTGTAAATCATATATGTGATGAAATGAGAAAAAATGTTTTCAAAGAAATTGTTCAATCGAAAAATATAATTTCTTTGATAATTGATGAGTCTACCACCATAAGCCAAAAAACCATCCTCATTGTGTATGTTCGATGCTGTGTCGAAAGTGTTGGAATGAATTCACCAATAAATTTGTTTTTGGATTTGATTGAACTTAAAGACGTAACGGCAAAAGGAATATTTGAATCATTACTCCAATCTCTTGATTTATATGGGATGACAAAGTTGAAAAAGTTTGAAAAGTGATGAAAAAGTTTCTAAAAATGATCCTCCTATTGATCCGAAAATATTTTATTTCACGTTGAAAACATCAATTGAAAAAAGGCTGCTAGATAATAAAGATGTTGAGTTTGCACTTTGGGCTCGCGTACTTGACCAAAAATATTGGCCTGAAGACATTGATAATCGGTTGACATTTGGAGAGATGGAAATTAGAAACATTTCGATCAGGCTACAACTAGATGAACGAGAAATGATTCGTGGATTTCGCGAATACATTCTCGAAAAGACATATTCTGAAAAATCTTGCGTTTGGTATATGCTCTGAATTCTATTCCCATTTCTTCAAGTGAATGTGAACGGGGGTTTTCGCAAATGAATCTTATTATTACCCCAACAAGAGCTTCGTTAAATACTAAAACAGTTTCGGCACTCTTGTTCATCAAACTCGTGGGACCACCCTTGACACTTTTCGATCCTTCAAAATATGTTGATAGGTGGTTACTTAAAGGAAGACATTCGGCCTTAGACTCTAACACTAAGAAAAAGAATCGAGATGATGTAGTATCAGACGAGAATTGGAAAAAACTTTGGAAATCAGTCTAAACTTTTATTCAAGTTCATAAATAAATACATTACATATGTATTTACAATTATATTTTAAATTTAGTCTTATTTGTACAATATATTTCAAATATAATGTATGTATTTTATTGTTTCCCTAGCTTAGTCTTGACTAAAATAAAAAATTATCGTAAAAATCAACCTTTTTTTGTTCGCTTCGTGGCATAGCTCCTTTAAATTTCATTTAAGTGACATTTGAATATAATTTTATTTAGTAAAAAGCTTGACATGAAGTGAGTTCCGGCACCTTTTGTTTTTAAAAAAAAGCCCTGCATATAATTAAAATGTATTTTAATTTATTCTTGGAAATAATTGTACATTAACCATAGATTTTTGTTAAACAAAACATTAGAATATGAATAAATTGAGGATGGTATTTTTTATTCAGAATCGAAATGCATTTAAAAAAACATTTTTTATGTAAGTACTTATAGCATATTTTTATGTGAGTGTGAAGAATTCAGACAAGAGATTAAGTACCATAAAATATTATATTTTCAACAGAAAATAATTTTTTTGTCATTTTCAAAATTGAAACTGATTTGTCAAGAATTCAGACTATTCCGTGATTTGGGATTTGATATGGGCCTGTGCTAGTATGTAATAATATTAATCAGACAACTTTACCTCCGCGTACGCCTTGTCCAAATTCATTCTAAAATCTTCCTGGGCTTTGGCTGAAGGGTTTTGGGTCAGATGCACGACCTTAGTTTTGGGGGCACCATATTCTCCCTTGAGAGCCCCCGACTCGAGCTGCTTCTCCAGCTCGTCCTTCCTGGCCCTCAGCAGGGTGTTGTCCTTCTTCACATTCTCTATTTCGTCCTTCAGTCTGGTCAGCTGGTCTTGGAGAGCGGGAGTGGTATCCGCTCCTGGAATGTCGATAAGTAAAAAAAACATATATGGTAAAATTTTACTATTTCGCTTAATTCTTAATGTTATGCATTATTGAAATAACACTCACTTCGTTACACCTTTCAAATCTGCTGACTTTATTGAGATTTTTAAAATTTTAACTCGACATTATATGTAGTTGCACTGGCGTTCAAGGAACCTTCACCACCAACACAAATGTAAAATTCAGTAGACACTCAAAAAAAATATAACAGAACACCTTTTTCATGCAATCCTAGGAAACACTTCATTGCAAAAGAGTAATGGAAGCATGAACAGACTCCTACAACATGTCATCGATGCTACAAATATGCCATTTAAAGCTCGATTGGAGAGAAGAAAGGATTGACTTATTTTAAATTTAAATCAACTCAATTATTGTTAATCTTATTGTGATATTAGATATGAGCACATCAGCAGAATGCTGCTCGCTCATTAAATAATAATAATAAACAACTATGTATTTACGTCCGGGTGAGCATTTAAATTTATATTAGGTAAAAACTAAGCCACGTTTAATATTGTTTTCATGACATGTACAGTGTAGCGAATTGGAACGTCAAAACCCAGTTTACGTTACAAAATATCGAACACACAACAAAGAGATAGATAGGCTGCCAGCATGGTTGAGGGCCGTACAAGATCTCCGGCTTGGAGTTCACGACGAGATGGGCAGAGAGGTTGAACGAGGAATTCACCGGGATCGGAATGATCATGGTGATGCTAGCAAAACGCGTAAACAAGCATTCATAGTTGGTCATTATTTCAAATTTGGTTTTACCAATATTAATTTATCTTTACTTTATCATTATGTCTAAATGATAAGGCGCCCTGTAGATTCAATAGTTATTGTATGATATTCATCCGACCATATGACTCTTCCAGTTTTTGACTACCCCTAAATGATTTAGACGAATAATTAATGCATATAGTTCTACATCTAGAGTAACTAACTTTTAGATTTGTTAACTTCTATCTATATAAAAAAAAATGTAAATATTTGTTCAAAATCTTAAATTTCCGAAAATTATTCACCGATGGCTTTGATATTTTGACACAATGTTGCATTCGAATACGTGTGTTTTTATATATCTATATTATATAGATGTCACCTGCGACAGGTAAAAATAAGCTGTTTTTGAAAAACAGCGCCATCTGTTCGACAAACAAGCTGTTTTTGAAAAATTTTATATTGAACTGTCTTTGTCAGACGTAAAAGACAGTTCAATATAAAATTTTGTCTTCCATTGTATCTTTCATTCCATAACCTGTAGAATTGATGCATGCTACATTTTGAGACTTAAATTGGTATCAAGGTTACAACGGTTGGCAGTTTTGTCCACTGTTATTCGGATAAAATGAAAATGGCAAATTATATGTAAAGGTAATAATTTGAACAAAAACTAATTATTTTCCCTTACCCTCGAGGTTAATAGTTGTTTCTTATTGTAATGAACTTTAAAAAAGTATTTTTTTCAATAACATGAGTATCAAGAATGAGGCGGAATAGTAAATAAAAATGTAAATGTTTGTTGGTTCAAAATCTTAAATCTTCAAAAGTTCTTCACCGATTGCATTCGAATGTGTTTTTATATACCTATATTATATAGATGTCACCTGTGACAGGTAAAAAAATTGCTTATTTTTAAAAACAGCTCTATCTGCTGGATGTAAATAAACATGCAGTATTGTTTCTCTATCTGCACAAACAGACTGAGCCACAGCAACACGTGGCGGGGTACAGCTAGTGATAAATAAAAGTGCAGAAAAGGGCAGTCCATTTTCTTAAAAGACAGATTGCTGTTATAATGATGATTTTCAACAAATTGGAAGATCCACTACAGTCTCTTGTGTCTAGGATGGATGTATACAGAATAAAATAATGGTGAATGTAAATAAGTCTTACTGCACACAAGCATGTCCTGCTCCATCTTGGCGACCAGGTCGCGGTAGCCCTGCAGCGACTTCTCCAGCGCCTCCACGCGCGCCGGCAGCAGCGCCCCTGTGCCTCCCGCACTGGCCTCGCCCGCCAACGATACCGTCAGCTCGCGCTCGTAGCAGTCCAGCTGGTGGCGGTAGCTGTCTCGCTCGCGGGACACTGCAAACAAACACACAGGCTCAATTTGATTCAACCGGTTATTAGCAGAATCGTGTTTCGAATGTGGCGTCACGGGTTCAAGTTCTGTACTCTGTCTCTTAACCTTCCAGCGGGCGCGTTGAGAAATTTCCCTTGAGCGGGCGCTTGTCGTAAATTTTACGTCATCAAGTTTTCTCCATGTAAATGGTGTTTTCTTTATACAAATGTTAGGGAATTTTTTTAAGGATATGAAAAATGATAATAGGCAGTAGGGGCCGTTCAAGTATTACGTAAGCATATTTATTACAATTATTTACCCCCTCTTCCCCCTTGTCACCAAAAGTAAGCAAAGCTCTTACCCCCCCCTCCCATGCTTACGTAAAAATTGGTACCTATATGCATTTGAAAAAAATGACTTTCTTAAAAAAACGAAGCAACACTCGAAACATTTTAATATTCCGAAACAAAATTTGTTATCGACCTATTTAGTCAGAATCAATATTCCTATTCTTACAATTGTTACAAACCACCTCAACTGAAGAATGGTTCTTGCATGTAAAGGACTTGCCTTAAATTTTACGTCATCGCTTGTCGTAAATTTTACGTCATCGAGTTTTCTCCATGTAAGTGGTGTTCTTTATATAAATGTTAGGGAATTTCTTTAAGGTTATGAAAAATGATAATAGGCAGTACTTAAAAAAAAAAAAATTGGACTTCTTAAAAAAAACGAAGCAACACTCTAAACATGTTAAAATTTCAAAACAAAATATTTTATCGACCTATTTAGTTAGAATCAATATTCTCATCCTTACAATTATTACAAACCACCTCAACTGAAGAATGGTTCTTGCATGTAAAGGACTGGCAACGGCAACACTTCATTGATGCTGAGGATCTTTTCTTATGCAGTGCACATAAATGATAAACACCGCGTTTTGGAAGCTTATGTTTTCTTCTGTCATCGGTTCAACTGCCCTACCGTAACTCACTTTGAGAAAAACATTTATATCTTGCGGTAAATGTTTGACATTTGATTTGACTCTAGCATAGCTCGAAGCTCGATGCTTACAACTAAGTGGAAAGAGTGGGGGAAGCGATAAGGCGCGTCTGTCGTAAATTTTACGACAGCGCGCCCGCTGGAAGGTTAAGTTCTAAAAGTGCTGGTAAAGGAGCAAGACAAATTGTCTATTATTGCAGGACAAGGTGTTGGCTGTCAATTTTGTTGTGTTCCATCAAGATTGCTGTAATGCAGACAAATGCACAACACTGTATTCAGGACAGTTTTGGTAGCAGGTAGGTGGCGAATAAAGACGCACATGTGTAAGAGCGAGTAGGAAATAGAAACAAATATTTGATACATTTGCAAATCTAGTAAAAATTCAATAGATTTTTATATAAACTTAGATATATTTATTAATTTATTTTTCCTCTCTAAAACTTTAATTGTACCTCCATTAAGAATGACCACCAGCCAACACTGGTGAAAAGATTGTAGTGATTTGATTTTGGGGTATTATGCCGTGTTGCGCTACCTCCTTCTTTAGCCAACGTTTCGGACAGCATTGCAGTGTTCATCATCAGGGATGATTAGGGATGCAGGATCATCCTGATGATGGACACTGCAATGCTGTCCGAAACGTTGGCTAAAGAAGGAGGTAGCGCAACACGGCATAATACCCCAAAAACAAATCATTATAATACTTTTGGCCGTGAAAATCTCAAATGAAGAGGATACATAATATTAAAAAAGCTTACCTAGTAAAAGTTTCTTCTGAATTCTGTGTATCAGGCTCTGCTGCGTTTTCTGTATGTTTTGTACGTCATTGAGTTTGGTTTGAGCCTTGTCGCGTTCGTGTTTAGCATTCAACAATTCCTGGGAAAGTACAAAAACTTCATTTAAGTACAATAACTTCATTTAGTCCTAGTTATGATACAGAATGACATAATTCAGAAGAATAAAATAGCTTTATAATGTAGTTAGTTGCAACTTAATGCATTTGTAGTACATATATTGATGACCCAAAACTGGAGAGGAATTTTTTAGTTATTAATAATCTATTTGTGAAGTGTGGAACTCACATCCTTGGCCATAGTAAGCTGAGAATCGGCCTCCACCTTCAGGGTGGTAAGCGAGAGGTCCCTCTGCTGCAGTCGCTCCAACAGGGCGGCCAGCAGGCGCGGAGTCTCCCCTTCAAACTGCCGCCCCACAGCGCGCCATTCCTCCACTTCTTTATCCATGTCGCCATATTTGGACTGGAAACATGTGAAGACTTGTCTTTTAATACATTAATTAAATAACTTACAACACAACAAACAAGATTCTTTATTTTAACAGCATGAGTAGCATGCAATGATACGTATACATAAGCGAGGCGAACTGCCGAGCTGAACCTCAACTTATGGGAAAGGAACGATGCAACCGTAAATGGAGCGAAACGCCACTTGCAGTTGCTTTGTTCCTTTCCCGTGATTCGGGGCTCGGCTCACATCTAGGTTCGCAAATGTATACACATAATAAAGTGAACATAATTGCATTAAAAATATACCGGTATTGTACAAAAAGCAATACAGCTTTCTGTTTACATGCAGCTCCATTGACGCTAATTATGTTAACATTCTGTTTGAGAGGTGGGTATGGGTACCACCACCCGGGCAACCATTTACTGGATAACCAACATCCCTGCCATAGGTCACCCCAAGTGGTTTGCTACATTTGGTGACTTATCAGGGGTGCTTGGGTTCGTGGGGTGAGGTTTGCTAGATCTTGGCGGTGGATGCATTTTCTCACCTACTGCGTGGTGGGCCAGATCGGGAGAGACAGTCGAAGGAGACCTTTTGACCTCTCCAACTGTACTCTTTCGATCCATCGCCTTGCACAACAGTGGGAGGGATGGATTCATACGTCTCTTACTTCTGGACACATTAACCTCCATATTCCTAGCCACCCCTCATACCTTTTTTCTTCCCAGAACTTCCTATCCTTCCTTTCCTTAAAAGGACCCTCCACAAGGCATCCCCAAAGATGACATAGGCCCTGAGGGATTTTTTTTTTCCTCAGGGCCTCTGTGTGGAGCTGATGCAAAAAAATCTAAAGTGATTTTATTCAACAAGATTGCCCTCTCCACCGGAATGACCGTTGACAAGTTAGTTGTTCAGGACGGGAGATAAAACGGTCTATGCTGTCGATGACGGAGATAACCACCATGAACTTAGAAATTAATACTATCCGTGATAGCCGATCTTCAAAACCATCAACAAGAATCAGTCTGAAGAAATGTGTAACAATGTACACATCCCAACTGACCCATAGGTGGTTCATTCCAAGTATACCCAAAAGAAAGTCGGTAGGATACTCCCTCAGGTAGAGAAATTTCTTCTGAACTCTCTTCAACATTATCCTCTCCTGAGCACAAGCAGCATGCAGACAAGATCCAGCGAACAATCACAATGTAAGATTGAAGAATAGAAAGCGATGGAAGTTGGATGGAAGGAAGACAAACAAAACGGGCTGATGCCTGATTAAGTTGGTGTAGGGGGTTCAAACCTGAATATCGGCGAGGTTCTGGTGGACGGGCTGCAGAGAGCTGAGGCGGGTGTTGAGCACGTGCACCTGCTCGTCCAGCATCTGGTTCTGGAGTGCCACGGGCCGCAGGCTGCGCAGCTCTGATCGCATGTTCACCAGCTCACGCTCCAAGCCCGGCATGGAGGCCAAGCGCTTCTGTGATACCTGTAGTTATTTAATTGCATGGTTAATTAATTAATGCCAGTTTAACAGTGGCAGGGTGACTCCCAGTCAGCTTCTAGCATGGCTCCTAGGGGTCAGACCAGTGCCGGTCATTGACTTTTTGTAGAAGGGATGCTGGACAATACTGCTGGGGTAAATACAAACATAGTGTCTTCCTTGAGATTCTCAATTTATAGTATGTCACATTACAGATACAAACACAGTGTCTTCCTTGAGATTCTCAATTTATAGTACGTCACATTACAGATACAAACACAGTGTCTTCCTTGAGATTCTCAATTTATAGTATGTCACATTACATATACAAACACAGTGTCTTCCTTGAGATTCTCAATTTATAGTATGTCACATTACAGATACAAACACAGTGTCTTCCTTGAGATTCTCAATTTATAGTACGTCACATTAGCTCTATAAATCCTATAATTTCCGCAACATCAATTGCAGATCCAAAATTAAATTAATTAGATAATCAAAGAATATTTAATGTTTCAATAATTTGACTTCAATTAATTATTCAAGATAAACTTTAATAAATGCATCACACAAAAAAATTCCTAATCATAATAAAAACAATCCACTCGCTTCGTAAAATGTAGGTACGCTATTCTGCCCATTATACCTCCTCTCATCAAATGCGTTCACAGCATTCAGAGACTTTGGCAGGAGGGAGTAGATGTGCATGGAAGAAAGTCAAATACTTTGGTACTTTGTGGATTCCGAGTGAAAATAGAATCCACACTGCTGCCAGTATCTGTGTGTTGAGAATATGTCTATATTTCGCTCCATGCATTATGTCAAACCTATCCTTGTGTGTGTTCTCTGAGGATGAGACAGTGTCATTTTGCATTTTAATTGCAGTAGTGCCGTTGTGTTTACGACTAGAAAAAATTAGACCTTTTTATTGGTAATAAATAAATAATTATCATTTAAAACACAAGGGATACAGCGCATGTATGAGGGGAGCGCGCCTGGGCCAGACATACCTTAGCTTGCTCCAGCCACTCTTTGTAGGACTCCTTGTCACTCTCCAGCTCGCGCAGCCGGGCCTCGGTCTGCTGCAGCAAGAAGCTCTGCTTGTCCAGTGCCACCTGCAGGAGGGTGGCTTTCTCGGACTCCGCCATGGCGCGATCGTGTCCCTCCTTGTACGTCTCGGCCTCTCTTTGGGATGCCTCCAGCCCCTACAGTGGAGATATACTTTTATAATATGTACTCGGATTCTGAATTAGCAACATATATTTGCCAGGATTGAGATATTCTATTATCTACTCCAATTTCTGTAGATATCAAAATATTTGCATAAAAAAACAGCAAATTTTATTCTTACCTGAGTCAATTCGTCGATATCTTTTTTCATTTCAGACAGTTGTCCATTGTTGATGATAGATGAATCAATCAGTTTTGTTTTTAATTCCGATATTTCCTTTTGCATGGCCTGCTTTTCATTCATCATTTTACTTTTCAATTCATTCATCTGACGCATCATCTGAAAAATTAAAAACACCAATTTACACCAACTTCATAAATCTGAAAATAAAATTAAAACTAAGCTACGGTTTAGGTCGCACAATCAGAGTTCGAACAATTCAATATTAGGATTGTGTGTATTGGTGCATAAGTATATGTACTCATTTTTGGTAAAACTCTCGTAATCCCCTTCAATATACAAATTATTGAAATAACAATTTGTTTCTTTACTACACGAAGCAACTATTTACGTCAGGATAGGAGCAAAAAATGCATTATTGTTAACGTAACAGTCCATTATAATCTACGCATCCATAGACATAGAAAATACACTTTCTGCAAGTTAAGCTTTAAAATATTAAGACAAATTATTTGTTTGCGCCCGTATATGCGTAATATGAGTATGTACGAATAAATAGTTTTTATACGGACAAAACTATTTATTCATATTGCGTTTGTACGGAAGCAAACAAATAATTCCTCTTAATATTTTAACGCAAAACTTGCAAAAACCATATTTTCATAAAATAATTAAATTAACTCCATCTATGAAAGTGAATGTCTTTGTATGAACATACATTCAATGTTCTGTGTTGGGGTCAAGTCTGATTGCGATACCTACACATAAGTAGGAACTTAAGATAAGTTTGAGGAGCACCCAAAATGCAATTGTGGGCATGTGGATATATAAAATAAGGTGCGGAACGTACCTCCGAGATTTTTTCTTGGCCTTCATTTTCTCGTTCTCTTACCACTTGCAATCTCTCTTGGATTTCTGTAAATGCCTTTTCTCTGTGCCTCCTTTCTTCAATAAAGGTCTTCTTTTCATTATCAAAGTAAATTTCTGTCTCCTTACGAATCAGATGCTGGTGTTGGATCTGAGATTCGAGGCGAGCAATCTGAGGAGAGAAAAAAGAAAAATGATACAAATAAGTTAAATCTGAGAAAGGTACAGAAAATAGGGACCTGCTGATTATGCACTTATACTATTTAGATAATAATGAGAAGTAAGTTTTCAGTTTCAGGAAACGGAAAATAATGCATTATAATAGTTTTGTTAAAATTAAAATCGTTTGTTCACTTAGCGGCCATTTGTTATTAAAGTGAATGTTTTAAGGTGCGTTTTTTATTTTCTTATATAACCCAAAAGACAAACAACATATGATCCTAAAATTTTAAATATTTATTTTATTACAAGTAAATTATTTAACATTACAAATGATAACAATATGCAGACTTATATATATTTTTTTTGTTATTATTCTACTACTCCATATGTTGAGCTACAGGAGCTCGTGTTTTTATGGGAGGAGTATTTACCTTTAGAGTAAAATAATGTTCCAATGATTTTTTTAAACAATAATCAAAGACTTATGAAATAAATACAAACGTATATAATAATTGGTAAAAAAAAAACGCTGCTCAAATCCACAAAGATCTCTATAAGTCACACCATGCCATGGTTCGTGTTGAGAGCAATAGGCAAATACAATGGGTCGCTTATGCACTCCATTATTGCACACCAGTTTTGCACAACACTACTACACTTACACTGGAGTGGTATGGTTTAATCAACTAGCAACAGAGCTGGGGTTAGAACCGGATTACAATAAATTTAAAAATAAAATAAAACTTTAGTGTCTTAAATAATTTAACTAATTAGAATCACAATGACACCTCATTATATTATTCTATAAAAAAACAAAAAATCTCTTCGCTTTACATGTTTTTTTTTTTTTTTTTCTATGTACCTACATATATGTATGTTATGTCTTAATTTTTATTTTTTTCCCTTTACACACGAGTGTTAGACTCTCGTAAAGGTAATATGTTTAATTATATTATTTTTTTAATGATAAAACTAATGTTTATGATATTTTCAATTTGTATTGATATTTTAGGCGACTAATTATTGCTTATAATTATTTGTTATCCTTTATGTTAAGCATAAAATCTTGTCTGACATGATAATTATTCTATATTCTATCGCATGACATGATAATTATTCTATACTCATTATAATATATATTATAATGTGGCTTTTAAATATTTCATCTTTTGTTTACCATATAATAAGGCACTGCTGAAAACCAGCTGCATTCCCGGAGAAACCCCTTTGTCAATAGGATCTTTGTGAAAAAAATAGCTCCCATCTATTGTCAAATATTTATGTAGGTATTTGTTGTTATTATTATATAAAATGGATTTCTAAAGATACATATTCATATAGTGCTTTATAATAATATGTTGTTTATTGCATCGCTTAGAAGTTTTTATTATTATACATGTCACATTACATGTGATTACACTTCAGGCCTCCGCGCAGAAAAGTCTCACAGTGAACTGGGCTGTAAACCGTTATTTTACTTTTGGTCTTACTTTTCTGCTCGGCGGTCAACAAATAGCGTCTTCAATACCGTGCGGGTGGGAGAAGCAAATATTCTAACTTAAAATATTAATTTAACTATGAAATCTTAATCAATTTTCTTTTTTTTTTAATAACATCAATTCTAATAGACGGTTAACATTGGTAAAAAAATTACTGGAATTCCTTATTGAAGAATTAAAAATTTTTCCATACAAAATGTTTAAGCGACGTGGTTCTCACAGTTTGAATGACGCCACACCCACACCCCGCCTCTTACCGCTCGTTTTGGCGGGCTTAAAATTTAAACTTTGAGAATTAATTTAATAATGAAAACAGACATTAAAAAAAAATAAAAAAATACCAGTATTTAAGTTTGAATGCGAACATTGATAAAAAAAAAAAAAAAAAATGGACTCAACTTCCTTATTGGCAGAATTAGGATCGGGTGGATGACTGTGCTCATAAAACATGCACTTGAAAGACAATAGCTGTAAGATAAACATTTCGTTTTTTTTTTAATCTTTACATTTTTCCAGTGTTATAGCAATATTGTTTCATTCTCTATTTTTGTTTCTGCCTACATTCCGCTTTAAAAGTTTCATACAAAATATCATTGTACGATACATTCGTAATGTGTGTTGAAAAGTTATTTGTGTGTTGTGCTTGAAAAGTAATTTGTTACATATTGTTTTCATAATTGTAACGGACGTTGTTGGCCATATTTTTCCATTTCAAAAAATATCTAAACTTTTATAAAATGTGCCAACTCCACGCCACTGGCAAATTCCTCACTCCCCGCCACTGCTCATTTCATAGCCCGTTTCGGCCAAAATTTCTGACTACGAAAAGCATCGATACCGCATCGCGCGCGTACCCCGGCCGAGTGGAACGATGTTTAGTTTGTGTATAACAATTTCTGATAACTAATTATAATTTTACAAATATGTTAATAATACCTGTTTTAACTTGTACATCTCCTCAGCGGTAGTCAAATAAAAACTATTTGCGATATACTACCACTGAGGAGATATTTAAAATGTCTTTTTTAACGATTTCAATGTAACCATTTTTTTATCCTTAATTTTACATATTTGTCTCTACAAAAATCCAGGAACCTCGTAGCACAGTGAATCTTTCCTCTTTCAGAGTGCTATGTTACTAGGAACCTCGGAAAAATACTGTCATAACCATTTTACACATTTGATCGCTTCAAGATCGAATTTACAATTTTATTATACAAAACATTTCTTATTTTTTGTCGTATCTTGACAAACTAAAAATCTAGTTGTCAAGATACAGATTGTTATAACTACTATGTAATAAAACGATGTAATTGTAATACAGGCGAGCTTGCAAAATCTTTGCAAAGTCTCAATTTTAAGCGTCCGCCTTGAGCAAGCCCACCGAAAAAATTAATAAGAAACATTTTGCGGTGGCTTATGTACTCTCATGTAGCGTGGGTAAAATCCCCCGCCCCTTTTTGGTCGACAGCCACATGTCAGGTGAAAGTCGACCGAATAGGATATAAGCAGCGACATAATTAAAATAAATCAGTTCATCTTTTCCAACAAACAAGTGTTTTACTACTTTCTACAAGTGTCTTCTGCCCTTCACCTGCCTCACCTTGCCTAGTCTTCTGCTCCAAATCTTCTGGTGTTTACTTTTTCAAAATCAGCCGGCCCTGTTTGGAAACCGCCAAACACCAGAGGCGAGCAGAGACAACAGCACACCCAGTACCCACCAACTTTACAACTATCATTACTATCGGCCGTAAAGGAGAATTCTCATCGGCTGAAGACAAGGTTTGGACCCGGCGCCCAAATCTACAGTCTTGTGCGGACTCCTGTCCAGTACAATAATTAAGGGATGTTTTTTTATAAAAAAAACCCAATTAAAATGGACTTGAACGTGCATAAAATGACTAAATCGATAATATGACAAAATTAAATTTAAACTTCAATATCATAAATGTTAATCCAAAAATATAAAAATTTGTGACCAAATCACAATGAAAGATTTCGAATAAGGTAAAATACTGAAATTTTTATGATAAAAATAAAATAAAATAAAAATTTCCCGCTTTACAGTTGATTAAAAAACCCCCGCAAACTTTGTGTTAATATTATTATGTCAAAACATGGCGTCAAGAAAAGACATCAAATTATCATTTTTTTAAATGAAATAGCTGCTAAAATGCATCATTTTCTTTTTAACTTATTTAACTGATTACGAAGTGTGGTAAAATTTTAGTATCGCTGGCCATGCTTGGTACAAATAAATATATATATTTACCGAGCCTACAACACATCTCGAACGCCCGAAAGCAGATCAGCATACAACAAATCGGCAAAGGAATGCAAGAGAATCATCAATAGATCAAAATTCGAACACGACCTGCAGATCAGCAAAAAGCTGGCTGCCTGCCCGCATGGCAGCAGAGCATTCTGGTCGCTTGCGGGCTCAATAGGTCGAAATTTTTGCAAACCCAGTTTGCCACCTCTTACCAGACCTGACGGCTCACTAGCAAACACCGCCACCGAAAAGGCAAACCTTTTAGGGAAAATGTTTGCGGAAAACTCGACCCTCGACGACGGGGGTGCTGTTCCGCCGTCGGTTCCTCACTGCGGCTTCTATATGAAAAAGCTGAGGATCCGGCATCGGGATGTACTCCACGTCATACGGGGGCTCGATGTTAACAAAGCTAGTGGACCTGATGGAATACCTGCCTTGGTATTGCAGAGGTGTGCTGCGGAAATAGTTCCAGTTTTGACAAAGCTCTTCAAAATGTCCCTGAAGTGTGGCACTGTGCCCTCTGGTTGGAAAAAAGCGGTAATTCACCCTATTCCCAAGAAAGGTGACCGCTCCAACCCGGCCAACTACCGCCCCATAGCGATCACATCAGTTCTGTCCAAAGTGATGGAACGTGTGATCAACGACAAACTGCTCACATACCTCGAGAAGAACAAAATTATCAACGACCGTCAATACGGATTCCGGCGGAACCGCTCGTGCGGTGATCTTCTCGCGTATGTGACGCATGTTTGGGGGCGGTGCCTGGAACGTCACGGTGAGACCCAAACGGTCGCACTAGACATATCCAAGGCCTTTGACCGGGTCTGGCACCGAGGACTTGTCAACAAATTGCATTCTTACGGACTTCCCGCATCCCTGTGTACGTGGATTGCTGACTTTTTAAGGGATAGGTCGATTCAGGCGGTTGCTGACGGTTTCACCTCTTCCTCGCACTCCATAAATGCTGGCGTCCCACAGGGATCGGTTCTGTCTCCGACTTTGTTTTTGTTGCACATCAATGACCTTTTGACATGTGCACCGATTCATTGTTACGCGGATGACAGTACAGTTCATGATAGCTTTTTGTTTGACAAGCCCCCAAAGGGCACACAAACTCCAACGGCTCGGAGGGCTTTGAAGCAGAGAATGGACGGTTATCTCGAGAGTATTTCCTCCTGGGGTAAAAATAATCTCGTCGAATTTAATGTTTCAAAGACCCAATCCTGTCTGATTACGTCTAAAAGGGATCCAAATGATAATCTAGTCTCCTTCAACGGAAGCAATCTTCCGAACAGGCCTTCCATTGATATGCTTGGTGTAACTATAAGTGACCAGCTCAGGTACGGGGGCTCCATCGAAGCCAGAGTAAAGTTGGCCTCTCAGAAGCTGGGCGTACTGTACAGGGCCCGCAGATACTTTAATAGTACACAACTGCTCACCCTGTACAAATCGCAAGTGCGCCCTACTGTCGAATTTGGCAGCCATCTCTGGTCTGGAGCCCCAAAATACCTGAAAAAAACCCTTGACTCTGTGCAGAAACGGGCGGTCCGTTTGATAGATTCCCCAATCTTAACAAACGGACTGCAATCTTTAGAGCACAGACGTCGGGTAGGTATGCTGTCCTTGTTCTATCGGTATTACAATGGAAGATGCTCTGAGGAACTAGCGTCATTGATCCCTTCGGCGCCGGTGCGTAGTCGGGATACACGCCAAACGCGCGCCCAACATTTGTACACAGTTGACACTTGTCACATGAGAACGGGTCGCTTCTACGATTCGTTCTTAAGTTCAACAGCTCGGCTGTGGAACGAACTGCCGGCCTCTGTGTTTCCTCCCTCCTACAACATGGGACTCTTCAAGACCCATGTTCACTCCTTCCTCTCCACAAAAAGACCCTCCACACAGCATCCCCAAAGATGACATAGGCCCTGAGGGAAATTATTTTCTTCAGGGCCTCCTGTGTGGAGTAAATATAAAAAAAAAAAAAAAAAAAAAAAAAAAACACTTTATTCAACTTAGTTACTATAAAAGACAAGTATTTGCATTCGGGGGAATGGAAAATACTGCATTTAACATAACAATTACGTGAAATGCAAATTTCTTTTGTAAGGGACCACCGCCATATTGACGTTTTACAATAATTTATGTCCATACTATGACATGTTGATATGTCGGTGTGCTTGAAATTTTATAATATAAAATAGGTTTTTAGGCAAGTATTATTAATTTAAAAAGTGACATCAAATTGTCAATATGGCAGTGGTCCCATACAAAAACAAAATTTCATTTTACGTAAATGTAATTTTCAATAAAGTATTTTCCATTCCCCTCGAATGCAAATAGTTTTCTTTTATAGTAAATAAGTTAAAACAAGGTGTTTTTCAAAAAAATATTTGTATTAAGCGTGGCCAGCGATCCTACAAGTTTACCTAAATGTTTTTAAATTTAGAGTTTTAAGTTTTAAGCATGTCCATATTTTCTGCATATTTTTTTTTTTTATAGTGAATACCTCACAAGAGTCCCAACTGCTCCCGTCTGGAGCCAGTGAGACTATGGCATCCCCAATTGGGGGATGTTGTGAGACTGAAGGTAAGTGGGGAAGGGAAAGAGGAAGGTGGGGAAGTACCTGGCTCTTCAGATCTAGTCACTAAACACGGCTAAAGCCATTTGGAGCAACGTTTCAATTCTGAATGGTGGTCTTACACCAGGGCGATACTGGTAGTATCGGGTAAAATTCGGTTTATGGGAGTCACTCGAATAACCGAAATTGAACTTGATTTAGACTAATTTAGGGCTGGGGAATCCGAATCTGTAAGAATTAGGTGGGGGTCGGCACTATTAACTGAGTTATAGGGTTTTGAAATTTCGTACGCGATACATAGAAACCATGTTTTATTTATCAATTATGACATAAGAAAATCAAATTAATGACTTTTAATTAATTACTTTGACATTTCAGAAGTGCCAACCAAAAAATAAAAAGTGTTGCCATATAATAATAATATTTTTTTACAAAATAGGTTAGGTTTTTAGTTTGGGTTAGAGTAGGCAGAAGAACATGGGAAAAGGGTATTAGAATTAAATCACAAACCAGTCTATACAAACCTAGCGTAGCCCACAAACTACTTGAAAACTGGGATATAACTCTAAAGGGGACGCGAGCAGGCGTTATTAAAGGGGCATTTTTTTGTAACAGGAAATACCATGGAAAAAAGGTATTAGAATTAAATCACAAACCAGTCTATACAAACCTAGCGTAGCCCACAAACTACTTGAAAACTGGGATGTAACTCTAAAGGGGACGCGAGCAGGCGTTATTAAAGGGGCAATTTTTTGCAACAGGAAATAACATGGAAAAAAGGTATTAGAATCAAATCACAAACCAGTCTATACAAACCTAGCTTAGCCCACAAACTACTTGAAAACTGGGATATAACTCTAAAGGGGACGCGAGTGGGCGTTATTAAAGGGTCATTTTTTGTTATAGAAAATCACAGTTAGGTTAGGTTATATATATATAAATTTAATATTTACAAGATTTTAAATAATAAACTACAAATCTGGCAAATGATATTTAATTTTCTGAATTTTCCATGCATTGATATTATTATTATATGGCAACACTTTTTATTTTTTGGTTGGCACTTCTGAAATGTCAAAGTAATTAATTAAAAGTCATTAATTTGATTTTCTTATGTCATAATTGATAAATAAAACATGGTTTCTATGTATCGCGTACGAAATTTCAAAACCCTATAACTCAGTTAATAGTGCCGACCCCCACCTAATTCTTACAGATTCGGATTCCCCAGCCCTAAATTAGTCTAAATCAAGTTCAATTTCGGTTATTCGAGTGACTCCCATAAACCGAATTTTTTCCGTAGTATCTTCCACTCTGGAACGTGCCGCAAATATACTATATATTATTTTAATTAATTAATTGTGAAATAACACAAATTAATCAAATAAAATTTATTCGCGCACGCCGGGTTCGAACCCGCGACCTTCGGAATGGCAGTCCAATGCGTTACCACTGGACTATGCCGGCCGTCATATTTACCTGAGAAGCTTTAAACATTGTGTTGCCTTGAACTGTATAAACTGGTGTTATGTATTATTGAATAATATGGTAAAGGGCTTATGTTACCTGTCCCTTTGCTTCGATAAGTTCTGCTTTCAGTCTTTTAGTTTCCCATGGAGAGGAGACCGCCTTGGCGCTCCCGGTGGAATTTGAGTCCGACCTGGTCCGCTTTACGGGGGTTGCTGTCGCCTCAAAGCCAGACTTTCGTTTACCAAAAGCTGTAAAAGTAGTCATATAGTTAACATTCTGCTTTTAATATTGGTAAAATAAGAATATAAAATGTAGTTTTTATCAAAAGCGGGTAAAAAGGAACTAACCCTCGCCGACAGAGGCATCGCTGAAGTTTAGTTTCGCCGCCGCTGAAGCCACACTTGCCTTCACGGTGCCTGCGCTCACGGCTTTGCGGTACGGCCGCAGTATGTCTAAAAGTAGAGTACGGTTATCGTCTGACATTTTTAAAGATTTAAACCGACATTCAACTTCAAGCTTATCAAAATAATGAACAAATGCCAAGCGAAATTAAACGTCACCGCGCATATTCTTTTTCTATGGTTCGATAATAAGCATAGATATCACCATAAATAAACTAGATATCACGTAATAAGCATAGATTAATAGTATGCTGAGATATGCATGAACCTTTTTTTCTGGCTTTTCACCCCAAAGAGTGTTCTAGCTAGGGTCAAGTTGATATGTCCCTAGGTATCAACGTGACTTGAATTCACAGAATGACTGTTCTCCATAAATTTACATGCAGATGGGGGCGGTAGTTCGTATTATTAGACTTAAATATTTAGTTGTATGGATTGGCCGGAAATACACCTATTAGTCCGCAGATTTAGCTTTAGACCCTCATAAATCTGAAATGTGAAAATGTTAAGCAGCGACCCAAGGGCAATAAAAACTTCCGCCCAAGGCTTGCCCAAATAATTGCAATTATTTGAAGGTCGTATTGTAAATATTGCAAATTGTGTTATCAGTGATAAATGCGAACGTGAAGAATCCAGAATCATCGAAAAGGGAGCTGCCTAAACAATTTTTATAAATTTATTTCGTAACGCGACCCAACTTTTAAAGACATTGAATGAACAATAATTAAGGATTAAGAAAAAGGACAATTAATTTGAAGAATTAGAATTGAGAATATTAAGCCTAGATTTAAACTAACACTCAACCTAATACACTTTTAATAAATGTTTAAAAATTTTGTAACCACGTAACTACTTTTTTTTACTCGTTCCTCCTTTTCTTTTGCATGCACAGTGTTAATATTAAACTCCTTTTAAGTATAGTTATAACAATGTAAAGGGGCGATTGTGGTGATATACACTTAAGTATTTGCAATGGCTGGAATTCACAGAACAATCCCCCAAACTGGGGATACCATCTAAAAAAGTTTATAAGTTTAATGTACGTTAATTTAGTAGCAAATTAATGCATGAAAATAAAAGCCCTTTAGGTTCACGACTTTTAGGAAATAATGTTCATGGATTTATCCTACGCTTTCTTTTGCTGCAAAAATATATCATTTGTCTATGAGAAATTTTTGACACCGATCTTTGAGAGGTATATCTATGGATCTTTGGATAATAACGTCATTAGTTGGGTTGTGACAGCGTTTTCATTTTTTACTATGTTTATTTAGTGTTTGTGCACTATTTTGAAATGTATTTTCCAATCGGATGGCCGAAAACTCTCGACGCCTTCGGTTCAAATGGAAACCCATTTGTTCAAGTCGTCTGCAATAGAGACAAAATATTATTTGCGGTTCTAACTGAAGACACCTTAGTGATTTGGTTTTGTAAAGTGAGTCAAAATATTAGTTTGTATCGTATATATCTATTAAAATTCTACGATTTGTTCAAATGTGTATTGGAAACATAAGACTGATTCAATATTTTCTAGGTTTTGGTTAATATTATCTCCTTTATATATACTGCGAAATATTTTAATGATTGTTCTGTGTTTTAGAAATGGCAATTTGAAATTTCTTTTCCAGCCCTGTGTTCCAATAGTTTGCAACCAGCGTTCACCGGATTCTCTTTTAAGACTCGGCAAGAATGTCAGTGTTGAATGGAAACCCGATTCTAGTATGCTTTGCATCTCGGTAAGTTAATATTAGATTTTCTTTAACATTTGTTTACTTTCATACTTAGTCGTCCTTTCTCAAATATTTAAAGCATGCCTATTTGTGCTAGTACCATATATTATCAACTAGATTATGTATTTACCAATTAAGTCTACACGGTTTATTTGTACAATTTTCTATGTACTCGTTATCACTGGGGTCTAGAATAGCACTAGCCAAAACAGTGCTGTGGCATGCCATAAACGATTAAATACAATTAGATTTGGTGTAATGCATGTTGTAATATTCCAATTCTTTCGCAGCGATTTTTATAATTTCATTGCGCGTATGTGACACTTTCAAAATTGTAACTGATGAATGCATTAAAAAAATTATACAAAGAATCTTTTCAAATCCGCACAAGCACCTACCAAAAATATATTTTAAAGAAAATTATTTTTATTCCATATTTGATTTTGTAGTACATGGATTTGTTTTTGTTGTAGACATCAGAGGGCCACCTCATCCTGTACAATGTGGAAGTGATACCCGGGCAGAACAATGCATACCAGCAGTGTGATCCCCCCACTTCCAACCTGCGCAGGGACTCTGCGGAACTGTTCATCAAAGAGATCATCCCACCCCTCAGGATAGTCTTGGTAGGCTGATCCCATCAAATACTGTAGAATAATAATAATATAATACCTCCAATTTCTGACATTTCCCGTACATTCTGATGGCAGTGTTGTAGCCCCCCGTGCCTGAACCTAGAATTACACCAAGCATACCAATAGAAGGTATGTTGGGAAGATTGCTTTCGTTGAAAGAGACTAGATTGTCATTTCGATTCCTTTTAACGTAATCAGACATGATTGAGTCTTTGAATAAATTCGACCTTTTAATTGAGAATTGAGCCTCACATTATCAAATAATGTGTTAAAATATATGTACTGCACCAAATAATTTAAAAAAAAATTAAAGTATGCCCAACTTCTGAGAGGCTAACTTGACGTTGGCTTCGATGTAGCCCCCCGTGCCTGAACCTAGAATTACACCAAGCATACCAATAGAAGGTATGTTGGGAAGATTGCTTTCGTTGAAAGAGACTAGATTGTCATTTCGATTCCTTTTAACGTAATCAGACATGATTGAGTCTTTGAATAAATTCGACCTTTTAATTGAGAATTGAGCCTCACATTATCAAATAATGTGTTAAAATATATGTACTGCACCAAATAATTTAAAAAAAAATTGAAGTATGCCCAACTTCTGAGAGGCTAACTTGACGTTGGCTTCGATGTAGCCCCCCGTGCCTGAACCTAGAATTACACCAAGCATACCAATAGAAGGTATGTTGGGAAGATTGCTTTCGTTGAAAGAGACTAGATTGTCATTTCGAATCCTTTTAACGTAATCAGACATGATTGAGTCTTTGAATAAATTCGACCTTTTAATTGAGAATTGAGCCTCACATTATCAAATAATGTGTTAAAATATATGTACTGCACCAAATAATTTAAAAAAAAATTAAAGTATGCCCAACTTCTGAGAGGCTAACTTGACGTTGGCTTCGATGTAGCCCCCCGTGCCTGAACCTAGAATTACACCAAGCATACCAATAGAAGGTATGTTGGGAAGATTGCTTTCGTTGAAAGAGACTAGATTGTCATTTCGATTCCTTTTAACGTAATCAGACATGATTGAGTCTTTGAATAAATTCGACCTTTTAATTGAGAATTGAGCCTCACATTATCAAATAATGTGTTAAAATATATGCACTGTACCAAATAATTAAAGTATGCCCAACTTCTGAGACGCTAACTTTACGTTGGCTTCGATGTAGCCCCCCGTGCCTGAACCTAGAATTACACCAAGCATACCAATAGAAGGTATGTTGGGAAGATTGCTTTCGTTGAAAGAGACTAGATTGTCATTTCGATTCCTTTTAACGTAATCAGACATGATTGAGTCTTTGAATAAATTCGACCTATTAATTGAGAATTGAGCCTCACATTATCAAATAATGTGTTAACATATATGTACTGCACCAAATAATTAAAAAAAAAATTAAAGTATGCCCAACTTCTGAGAGGCAAACTTGACGTTGGCTTCGATGTAGCCCCCCGTGCCTGAACCTAGAATTACACCAAGCATACCAATAGAAGGTATGTTGGGAAGATTGCTTTCGTTGAAAGAGACTAGATTGTCATTTCGATTCCTTTTAATGTAATCAGTAATTGAGTCTTTGAATAAATTCGACCTTTTAATTGAGAATTGAGCCTCACATTATCAAATAATGTGTTAAAATATATGTACTATACCAAATAATTAAAAAAAAATTAAAGTATGCCCAACTTCTGAGAGGCTAACTTGACGTTGGCTTCGATGTAGCCCCCCGTGCCTGAACCTAGAATTACACCAAGCATACCAATAGAAGGTATGTTGGGAAGATTGCTTTCGTTGAAAGAGACTAGATTGTCATTTCGATTCCTTTTAACGTAATCAGACATGATTGAGTCTTTGAATAAATTCGACCTTTTAATTGAGAATTGAGCCTCACATTATCAAATAATGTGTTAAAATATATGTACTGTACCAAATAATTAAAAAAAAATTAAAGTATGCCCAACTTCTGAGAGGCTAACTTGACGTTGGCTTCGATGTAGCCCCCTGTGCCTGAACCTAGAATTACACCAAGCATACCAATAGAAGGTATGTTGGGAAGATTGCTTTCGTTGAAAGAGACTAGATTGTCATTTCGATTCCTTTTAATGTAATCAGTAATTGAGTCTTTGAATAAATTCGACCTTTTAATTTCAACCTCACATTATCAAATAATGTGTTAAAATATATGTACTGTACCAAATAATTAAAAAAAAATTAAAGTATGCCCAACTTCTGAGAGGCTAACTTGACGTTGGCTTCGATGTAGCCCCCCGTGCCTGAACCTAGAATTACACCAAGCATACCAATAGAAGGTATGTTGGGAAGATTGCTTTCCTTGAAAGAGACTAGATTGTCATTTCGATTCCTTTTAACGTAATCAGTAATTGAGTCTTTGAATAAATTCGACCTTTTAATTGAGAATTGAGCCTCACATTATCAAATAATGTGTTAAAATATATGCACTGTACCAAATAATTAAAAAAAAATTAAAGTATGCCCAACTTCTGAGAGGTTAACTTGACGTTGGCTTCGATGTAGCCCCCCGTGCCTGAACCTAGAATTACACCAAGCATACCAATAGAAGGTATGTTGGGAAGATTGCTTTCGTTGAAAGAGACTAGATTGTCATTTCGATTCCTTTTAACGTAATCAGACATGATTGAGTCTTTGAATAAATTCGACCTTTTAATTGAGAATTGAGCCTCACATTATCAAATAATGTGTTAAAATATATGTATTGTACCAAATAATTAAAAAAAAATTAAAGTATGCCCAACTTCTGAGAGGCTAACTTGACGTTGGCTTCGATGTAGCCCCCTGTGCCTGAACCTAGAATTACACCAAGCATACCAATAGAAGGTATGTTGGGAAGATTGCTTTCGTTGAAAGAGACTAGATTGTCATTTCGATTCCTTTTAATGTAATCAGTAATTGAGTCTTTGAATAAATTCGACCTTTTAATTTCAACCTCACATTATCAAATAATGTGTTAAAATATATGTACTGTACCAAATAATTAAAAAAAAATTAAAGTATGCCCAACTTCTGAGAGGCTAACTTGACCTTGGCTTCGATGTAGCCCCCCGTGCCTGAACCTAGAATTACACCAAGCATACCAATAGAAGGTATGTTGGGAAGATTGCTTTCCTTGAAAGAGACTAGATTGTCATTTCGATTCCTTTTAACGTAATCAGTAATTGAGTCTTTGAATAAATTCGACCTTTTAATTGAGAATTGAGCCTCACATTATCAAATAATGTGTTAAAATATATGCACTGTACCAAATAATTAAAAAAAAATTAAAGTATGCCCAACTTCTGAGACGCTAACTCTACGTTGGCTTCGATGTAGCCCCCCGTGCCTGAACCTAGAATTACACCAAGCATACCAATAGAAGGTATGTTGGGAAGATTGCTTTCGTTGAAAGAGACTAGATTGTCATTTCGATTCCTTTTAACGTAATCAGACATGATTGAGTCTTTGAATATATTCGACCTTTTAATTGAGAATTGAGCCTCACATTATCAAATAATGTGTTAAAATATATGCACTGTACCAAATAATTAAAAAAAAATTAAAGTATGCCCAACTTCTGAGAGGTTAACTTGACGTTGGCTTCGATGTAGCCCCCCGTGCCTGAACCTAGAATTACACCAAGCATACCAATAGAAGGTATGTTGGGAAGATTGCTTTCGTTGAAAGAGACTAGATTGTCATTTCGATTCCTTTTAACGTAATCAGACATGATTGAGTCTTTGAATAAATTCGACCTTTTAATTGAGAATTGAGCCTCACATTATCAAATAATGTGTTAAAATATATGCACTGTACCAAATAATTAAAAAAAAATTAAAGTATGCCCAACTTCTGAGACGCTAACTTTACGTTGGCTTCGATGTAGCCCCCCGTGCCTGAACCTAGAATTACACCAAGCATACCAATAGAAGGTATGTTGGGAAGATTGCTTTCGTTGAAAGAGACTAGATTGTCATTTCGATTCCTTTTAACGTAATCAGACATGATTGAGTCTTTGAATAAATTCGACCTTTTAATTGAGAATTGAGCCTCACATTATCAAATAATGTGTTAAAATATATGTACTGCACCAAATAATTTAAAAAAAAATTGAAGTATGCCCAACTTCTGAGAGGCTAACTTGACGTTGGCTTCGATGTAGCCCCCCGTGCCTGAACCTAGAATTACACCAAGCATACCAATAGAAGGTATGTTGGGAAGATTGCTTTCGTTGAAAGAGACTAGATTGTCATTTCGAATCCTTTTAACGTAATCAGACATGATTGAGTCTTTGAATAAATTCGACCTTTTAATTGAGAATTGAGCCTCACATTATCAAATAATGTGTTAAAATATATGTACTGTACCAAATAATTAAAAAAAAATTAAAGTATGCCCAACTTCTGAGAGGCTAACTTGACGTTGGCTTCGATGTAGCCCCCCGTGCCTGAACCTAGAATTACACCAAGCATACCAATAGAAGGTATGTTGGGAAGATTGCTTTCCTTGAAAGAGACTAGATTGTCATTTCGATTCCTTTTAACGTAATCAGTAATTGAGTCTTTGAATAAATTCGACCTTTTAATTGAGAATTGAGCCTCACATTATCAAATAATGTGTTAAAATATATGCACTGTACCAAATAATTAAAAAAAAATTAAAGTATGCCCAACTTCTGAGACGCTAACTTTACGTTGGCTTCGATGTAGCCCCCCGTGCCTGAACCTAGAATTACACCAAGCATACCAATAGAAGGTATGTTGGGAAGATTGCTTTCGTTGAAAGAGACTAGATTGTCATTTCGATTCCTTTTAACGTAATCAGACATGATTGAGTCTTTGAATAAATTCGACCTTTTAATTGAGAATTGAGCCTCACATTATCAAATAATGTGTTAAAATATATGTATTGTACCAAATAATTAAAAAAAAATTAAAGTATGCCCAACTTCTGAGAGGCTAACTTGACGTTGGCTTCGATGTAGCCCCCTGTGCCTGAACCTAGAATTACACCAAGCATACCAATAGAAGGTATGTTGGGAAGATTGCTTTCGTTGAAAGAGACTAGATTGTCATTTCGATTCCTTTTAATGTAATCAGTAATTGAGTCTTTGAATAAATTCGACCTTTTAATTTCAACCTCACATTATCAAATAATGTGTTAAAATATATGTACTGTACCAAATAATTAAAAAAAAATTAAAGTATGCCCAACTTCTGAGAGGCTAACTTGACGTTGGCTTCGATGTAGCCCCCCGTGCCTGAACCTAGAATTACACCAAGCATACCAATAGAAGGTATGTTGGGAAGATTGCTTTCCTTGAAAGAGACTAGATTGTCATTTCGATTCCTTTTAACGTAATCAGTAATTGAGTCTTTGAATAAATTCGACCTTTTAATTGAGAATTGAGCCTCACATTATCAAATAATGTGTTAAAATATATGCACTGTACCAAATAATTAAAAAAAAATTAAAGTATGCCCAACTTCTGAGAGGCTAACTTGACGTTGGCTTCGATGTAGCCCCCCGTGCCTGAACCTAGAATTACACCAAGCATACCAATAGAAGGTATGTTGGGAAGATTGCTTTCGTTGAAAGAGACTAGATTGTCATTTCGATTCCTTTTAACGTAATCAGACATGATTGAGTCTTTGAATATATTCGACCTTTTAATTGAGAATTGAGCCTCACATTATCAAATAATGTGTTAAAATATATGCACTGTACCAAATAATTAAAAAAAAATTAAAGTATGCCCAACTTCTGAGAGGTTAACTTGACGTTGGCTTCGATGTAGCCCCCCGTGCCTGAACCTAGAATTACACCAAGCATACCAATAGAAGGTATGTTGGGAAGATTGCTTTCGTTGAAAGAGACTAGATTGTCATTTCG
The DNA here is from genome assembly GCA_026573805.1 of Hesperophylax magnus. Taxonomy (NCBI): domain Eukaryota; kingdom Metazoa; phylum Arthropoda; class Insecta; order Trichoptera; family Limnephilidae; genus Hesperophylax; species Hesperophylax magnus. The sequence goes on along the minus strand of JAIUSX010000117.1, from coordinate 9,614,474 downwards.
ATTCCTTTTAACGTAATCAGACATGATTGAGTCTTTGAATAAATTCGACCTTTTAATTGAGAATTGAGCCTCACATTATCAAATAATGTGTTAAAATATATGCACTGTACCAAATAATTAAAAAAAAATTAAAGTATGCCCAACTTCTGAGACGCTAACTTTACGTTGGCTTCGATGTAGCCCCCCGTGCCTGAACCTAGAATTACACCAAGCATACCAATAGAAGGTATGTTGGGAAGATTGCTTTCGTTGAAAGAGACTAGATTGTCATTTCGATTCCTTTTAACGTAATCAGACATGATTGAGTCTTTGAATAAATTCGACCTTTTAATTGAGAATTGAGCCTCACATTATCAAATAATGTGTTAAAATATATGTACTGCACCAAATAATTTAAAAAAAAATTGAAGTATGCCCAACTTCTGAGAGGCTAACTTGACGTTGGCTTCGATGTAGCCCCCCGTGCCTGAACCTAGAATTACACCAAGCATACCAATAGAAGGTATGTTGGGAAGATTGCTTTCGTTGAAAGAGACTAGATTGTCATTTCGAATCCTTTTAACGTAATCAGACATGATTGAGTCTTTGAATAAATTCGACCTTTTAATTGAGAATTGAGCCTCACATTATCAAATAATGTGTTAAAATATATGTACTGCACCAAATAATTTAAAAAAAAATTAAAGTATGCCCAACTTCTGAGAGGCTAACTTGACGTTGGCTTCGATGTAGCCCCCCGTGCCTGAACCTAGAATTACACCAAGCATACCAATAGAAGGTATGTTGGGAAGATTGCTTTCGTTGAAAGAGACTAGATTGTCATTTCGATTCCTTTTAACGTAATCAGACATGATTGAGTCTTTGAATAAATTCGACCTTTTAATTGAGAATTGAGCCTCACATTATCAAATAATGTGTTAAAATATATGCACTGTACCAAATAATTAAAGTATGCCCAACTTCTGAGACGCTAACTTTACGTTGGCTTCGATGTAGCCCCCCGTGCCTGAACCTAGAATTACACCAAGCATACCAATAGAAGGTATGTTGGGAAGATTGCTTTCGTTGAAAGAGACTAGATTGTCATTTCGATTCCTTTTAACGTAATCAGACATGATTGAGTCTTTGAATAAATTCGACCTATTAATTGAGAATTGAGCCTCACATTATCAAATAATGTGTTAACATATATGTACTGCACCAAATAATAAAAAAAAAAATTAAAGTATGCCCAACTTCTGAGAGGCAAACTTGACGTTGGCTTCGATGTAGCCCCCCGTGCCTGAACCTAGAATTACACCAAGCATACCAATAGAAGGTATGTTGGGAAGATTGCTTTCGTTGAAAGAGACTAGATTGTCATTTCGATTCCTTTTAATGTAATCAGTAATTGAGTCTTTGAATAAATTCGACCTTTTAATTGAGAATTGAGCCTCACATTATCAAATAATGTGTTAAAATATATGTACTATACCAAATAATTAAAAAAAAATTAAAGTATGCCCAACTTCTGAGAGGCTAACTTGACGTTGGCTTCGATGTAGCCCCCCGTGCCTGAACCTAGAATTACACCAAGAATACCAATAGAAGGTATGTTGGGAAGATTGCTTTCGTTGAAAGAGACTAGATTGTCATTTCGATTCCTTTTAACGTAATCAGACATGATTGAGTCTTTGAATAAATTCGACCTTTTAATTGAGAATTGAGCCTCACATTATCAAATAATGTGTTAAAATATATGTACTGTACCAAATAATTAAAAAAAAATTAAAGTATGCCCAACTTCTGAGAGGCTAACTTGACGTTGGCTTCGATGTAGCCCCCCGTGCCTGAACCTAGAATTACACCAAGCATACCAATAGAAGGTATGTTGGGAAGATTGCTTTCCTTGAAAGAGACTAGATTGTCATTTCGATTCCTTTTAACGTAATCAGTAATTGAGTCTTTGAATAAATTCGACCTTTTAATTGAGAATTGAGCCTCACATTATCAAATAATGTGTTAAAATATATGCACTGTACCAAATAATTAAAAAAAAATTAAAGTATGCCCAACTTCTGAGAGGCTAACTTGACGTTGGCTTCGATGTAGCCCCCCGTGCCTGAACCTAGAATTACACCAAGCATACCAATAGAAGGTATGTTGGGAAGATTGCTTTCGTTGAAAGAGACTAGATTGTCATTTCGATTCCTTTTAACGTAATCAGACATGATTGAGTCTTTGAATATATTCGACCTTTTAATTGAGAATTGAGCCTCACATTATCAAATAATGTGTTAAAATATATGCACTGTACCAAATAATTAAAAAAAAATTAAAGTATGCCCAACTTCTGAGAGGTTAACTTGACGTTGGCTTCGATGTAGCCCCCCGTGCCTGAACCTAGAATTACACCAAGCATACCAATAGAAGGTATGTTGGGAAGATTGCTTTCGTTGAAAGAGACTAGATTGTCATTTCGATTCCTTTTAACGTAATCAGACATGATTGAGTCTTTGAATAAATTCGACCTTTTAATTGAGAATTGAGCCTCACATTATCAAATAATGTGTTAAAATATATGCACTGTACCAAATAATTAAAAAAAAATTAAAGTATGCCCAACTTCTGAGACGCTAACTTTACGTTGGCTTCGATGTAGCCCCCCGTGCCTGAACCTAGAATTACACCAAGCATACCAATAGAAGGTATGTTGGGAAGATTGCTTTCGTTGAAAGAGACTAGATTGTCATTTCGATTCCTTTTAACGTAATCAGACATGATTGAGTCTTTGAATAAATTCGACCTTTTAATTGAGAATTGAGCCTCACATTATCAAATAATGTGTTAAAATATATGTACTGCACCAAATAATTTAAAAAAAAATTGAAGTATGCCCAACTTCTGAGAGGCTAACTTGACGTTGGCTTCGATGTAGCCCCCCGTGCCTGAACCTAGAATTACACCAAGCATACCAATAGAAGGTATGTTGGGAAGATTGCTTTCGTTGAAAGAGACTAGATTGTCATTTCGAATCCTTTTAACGTAATCAGACATGATTGAGTCTTTGAATAAATTCGACCTTTTAATTGAGAATTGAGCCTCACATTATCAAATAATGTGTTAAAATATATGTACTGCACCAAATAATTTAAAAAAAAATTAAAGTATGCCCAACTTCTGAGAGGCTAACTTGACGTTGGCTTCGATGTAGCCCCCCGTGCCTGAACCTAGAATTACACCAAGCATACCAATAGAAGGTATGTTGGGAAGATTGCTTTCGTTGAAAGAGACTAGATTGTCATTTCGATTCCTTTTAACGTAATCAGACATGATTGAGTCTTTGAATAAATTCGACCTTTTAATTGAGAATTGAGCCTCACATTATCAAATAATGTGTTAAAATATATGCACTGTACCAAATAATTAAAGTATGCCCAACTTCTGAGACGCTAACTTTACGTTGGCTTCGATGTAGCCCCCCGTGCCTGAACCTAGAATTACACCAAGCATACCAATAGAAGGTATGTTGGGAAGATTGCTTTCGTTGAAAGAGACTAGATTGTCATTTCGATTCCTTTTAACGTAATCAGACATGATTGAGTCTTTGAATAAATTCGACCTATTAATTGAGAATTGAGCCTCACATTATCAAATAATGTGTTAACATATATGTACTGCACCAAATAATAAAAAAAAAAATTAAAGTATGCCCAACTTCTGAGAGGCAAACTTGACGTTGGCTTCGATGTAGCCCCCCGTGCCTGAACCTAGAATTACACCAAGCATACCAATAGAAGGTATGTTGGGAAGATTGCTTTCGTTGAAAGAGACTAGATTGTCATTTCGATTCCTTTTAATGTAATCAGTAATTGAGTCTTTGAATAAATTCGACCTTTTAATTGAGAATTGAGCCTCACATTATCAAATAATGTGTTAAAATATATGTACTATACCAAATAATTAAAAAAAAATTAAAGTATGCCCAACTTCTGAGAGGCTAACTTGACGTTGGCTTCGATGTAGCCCCCCGTGCCTGAACCTAGAATTACACCAAGAATACCAATAGAAGGTATGTTGGGAAGATTGCTTTCGTTGAAAGAGACTAGATTGTCATTTCGATTCCTTTTAACGTAATCAGACATGATTGAGTCTTTGAATAAATTCGACCTTTTAATTGAGAATTGAGCCTCACATTATCAAATAATGTGTTAAAATATATGCACTGTACCAAATAATTAAAAAAAAATTAAAGTATGCCCAACTTCTGAGACGCTAACTTTACGTTGGCTTCGATGTAGCCCCCCGTGCCTGAACCTAGAATTACACCAAGCATACCAATAGAAGGTATGTTGGGAAGATTGCTTTCGTTGAAAGAGACTAGATTGTCATTTCGATTCCTTTTAACGTAATCAGACATGATTGAGTCTTTGAATATATTCGACCTTTTAATTGAGAATTGAGCCTCACATTATCAAATAATGTGTTAAAATATATGCACTGTACCAAATAATTAAAAAAAAATTAAAGTATGCCCAACTTCTGAGAGGTTAACTTGACGTTGGCTTCGATGTAGCCCCCCGTGCCTGAACCTAGAATTACACCAAGCATACCAATAGAAGGTATGTTGGGAAGATTGCTTTCGTTGAAAGAGACTAGATTGTCATTTCGATTCCTTTTAACGTAATCAGACATGATTGAGTCTTTGAATAAATTCGACCTTTTAATTGAGAATTGAGCCTCACATTATCAAATAATGTGTTAAAATATATGCACTGTACCAAATAATTAAAAAAAAATTAAAGTATGCCCAACTTCTGAGACGCTAACTTTACGTTGGCTTCGATGTAGCCCCCCGTGCCTGAACCTAGAATTACACCAAGCATACCAATAGAAGGTATGTTGGGAAGATTGCTTTCGTTGAAAGAGACTAGATTGTCATTTCGATTCCTTTTAACGTAATCAGACATGATTGAGTCTTTGAATAAATTCGACCTTTTAATTGAGAATTGAGCCTCACATTATCAAATAATGTGTTAAAATATATGCACTGTACCAAATAATTAAAAAAAAAATATAAGTATGCCCAACTTCTGAGAGGCTAACTTGACGTTGGCTTCGATGTAGCCCCCCGTGCCTGAACCTAGAATTACACCAAGCATACCAATAGAAGGTATGTTGGGAAGATTGCTTTCGTTGAAAGAGACTAGATTGTCATTTCGATTCCTTTTAATGTAATCAGTAATTGAGTCTTTGAATAAATTCGACCTTTTAATTGAGAATTGAGCCTCACATTATCAAATAATGTGTTAAAATATATGTACTGTACCAAATAATTTAAAAAAAATTAAAGTATGCCCAACTTCTGAGAGGCTAACTTGACGTTGGCTTCGATGTAGCCCCCCGTGCCTGAACCTAGAATTACACCAAGCATACCAATAGAAGGTATGTTGGGAAGATTGCTTTCGTTGAAAGAGACTAGATTGTCATTTCGATTCCTTTTAATGTAATCAGTAATTGAGTCTTTGAATAAATTCGACCTTTTAATTGAGAATTGAGCCTCACATTATCAAATAATGTGTTAAAATATATGTACTGTACCAAATAATTTAAAAAAAATTAAAGTATGCCCAACTTCTGAGAGGCTAACTTGACGTTGGCTTCGATGTAGCCCCCCGTGCCTGAACCTAGAATTACACCAAGCATACCAATAGAAGGTATGTTGGGAAGATTGCTTTCGTTGAAAGAGACTAGATTGTCATTTCGATTCCTTTTAATGTAATCAGTAATTGAGTCTTTGAATAAATTCGACCTTTTAATTGAGAATTGAGCCTCACATTATCAAATAATGTGTTAAAATATATGTACTGTACCAAATAATTAAAAAAAAATTAAAGTATGCCCAACTTCTGAGAGGTTAACTTGACGTTGGCTTCGATGTAGCCCCCCGTGCCTGAACCTAGAATTACACCAAGCATACCAATAGAAGGTATGTTGGGAAGATTGCTTTCGTTGAAAGAGACTAGATTGTCATTTCGATTCCTTTTAACGTAATCAGACATGATTGAGTCTTTGAATAAATTCGACCTTTTAATTGAGAATTGAGCCTCACATTATCAAATAATGTGTTAAAATATATGTACTATACCAAATAATTAAAAAAAAATTAAAGTATGCCCAACTTCTGAGAGGCTAACTTGACGTTGGCTTCGATGTAGCCCCCCGTGCCTGAACCTAGAATTACACCAAGCATACCAATAGAAGGTATGTTGGGAAGATTGCTTTCGTTGAAAGAGACTAGATTGTCATTTCGATTCCTTTTAACGTAATCAGACATGATTGAGTCTTTGAATAAATTCGACCTTTTAATTGAGAATTGAGCCTCACATTATCAAATAATGTGTTAAAATATATGCACTGTACCAAATAATTAAAAAAAAAATTAAAGTATGCCCAACTTCTGAGAGGCTAACTTGACGTTTTGCTTCGATGTAGCCCCCCGTGCCTGAACCTAGAATTACACCAAGCATACCAATAGAAGGTATGTTGGGAAGATTGCTTTCGTTGAAAGAGACTAGATTGTCATTTCGATTCCTTTTAACGTAATCAGACATGATTGAGTCTTTGAATAAATTCGACCTTTTAATTGAGAATTGAGCCTCACATTATCAAATAATGTGTTAAAATATATGTACTGCACCAAATAATTAAAAAAAATCAAAGTATGCCCAACTTCTGAGAGGCTAACTTGACGTTGGCTTCGATGTAGCCCCCCGTGCCTGAACCTAGAATTACACCAAGCATACCAATAGAAGGTATGTTGGGAAGATTGCTTTCGTTGAAAGAGACTAGATTGTCATTTCGATTCCTTTTAATGTAATCAGTAATTGAGTCTTTGAATAAATTCGACCTTTTAATTGAGAATTGAGCCTCACATTATCAAATAATGTGTTAAAATATATGTACTGTACCAAATAATTAAAAAAAAATTAAAGTATGCCCAACTTCTGAGAGGCTAACTTGACGTTGGCTTCGATGTAGCCCCCTGTGCCTGAACCTAGAATTACACCAAGCATACCAATAGAAGGTATGTTGGGAAGATTGCTTTCGTTGAAAGAGACTAGATTGTCATTTCGATTCCTTTTAATGTAATCAGTAATTGAGTCTTTGAATAAATTCGACCTTTTAATTTCAACCTCACATTATCAAATAATGTGTTAAAATATATGTACTGTACCAAATAATTAAAAAAAAATTAAAGTATGCCCAACTTCTGAGAGGCTAACTTGACGTTGGCTTCGATGTAGCCCCCCGTGCCTGAACCTAGAATTACACCAAGCATACCAATAGAAGGTATGTTGGGAAGATTGCTTTCCTTGAAAGAGACTAGATTGTCATTTCGATTCCTTTTAACGTAATCAGTAATTGAGTCTTTGAATAAATTCGACCTTTTAATTGAGAATTGAGCCTCACATTATCAAATAATGTGTTAAAATATATGCACTGTACCAAATAATTAAAAAAAAATTAAAGTATGCCCAACTTCTGAGACGCTAACTTTACGTTGGCTTCGATGTAGCCCCCCGTGCCTGAACCTAGAATTACACCAAGCATACCAATAGAAGATATGTTGGGAAGATTGCTTTCGTTGAAAGAGACTAGATTGTCATTTCGATTCCTTTTAACGTAATCAGACATGATTGAGTCTTTGAATATATTCGACCTTTTAATTGAGAATTGAGCCTCACATTATCAAATAATGTGTTAAAATATATGCACTGTACCAAATAATTAAAAAAAAATTAAAGTATGCCCAACTTCTGAGAGGTTAACTTGACGTTGGCTTCGATGTAGCCCCCCGTGCCTGAACCTAGAATTACACCAAGCATACCAATAGAAGGTATGTTGGGAAGATTGCTTTCGTTGAAAGAGACTAGATTGTCATTTCGATTCCTTTTAACGTAATCAGACATGATTGAGTCTTTGAATAAATTCGACCTTTTAATTGAGAATTGAGCCTCACATTATCAAATAATGTGTTAAAATATATGTACTGTACCAAATAATTAAAAAAAAATTAAAGTATGCCCAACTTCTGAGAGGCTAACTTGACGTTGGCTTCGATGTAGCCCCCTGTGCCTGAACCTAGAATTACACCAAGCATACCAATAGAAGGTATGTTGGGAAGATTGCTTTCGTTGAAAGAGACTAGATTGTCATTTCGATTCCTTTTAATGTAATCAGTAATTGAGTCTTTGAATAAATTCGACCTTTTAATTTCAACCTCACATTATCAAATAATGTGTTAAAATATATGTACTGTACCAAATAATTAAAAAAAAATTAAAGTATGCCCAACTTCTGAGAGGCTAACTTGACGTTGGCTTCGATGTAGCCCCCTGTGCCTGAACCTAGAATTACACCAAGCATACCAATAGAAGGTATGTTGGGAAGATTGCTTTCGTTGAAAGAGACTAGATTGTCATTTCGATTCCTTTTAATGTAATCAGTAATTGAGTCTTTGAATAAATTCGACCTTTTAATTTCAACCTCACATTATCAAATAATGTGTTAAAATATATGTACTGTACCAAATAATTAAAAAAAAATTAAAGTATGCCCAACTTCTGAGAGGCTAACTTGACGTTGGCTTCGATGTAGCCCCCCGTGCCTGAACCTAGAATTACACCAAGCATACCAATAGAAGGTATGTTGGGAAGATTGCTTTCCTTGAAAGAGACTAGATTGTCATTTCGATTCCTTTTAACGTAATCAGTAATTGAGTCTTTGAATAAATTCGACCTTTTAATTGAGAATTGAGCCTCACATTATCAAATAATGTGTTAAAATATATGCACTGTACCAAATAATTAAAAAAAAATTAAAGTATGCCCAACTTCTGAGACGCTAACTTTACGTTGGCTTCGATGTAGCCCCCCGTGCCTGAACCTAGAATTACACCAAGCATACCAATAGAAGATATGTTGGGAAGATTGCTTTCGTTGAAAGAGACTAGATTGTCATTTCGATTCCTTTTAACGTAATCAGACATGATTGAGTCTTTGAATATATTCGACCTTTTAATTGAGAATTGAGCCTCACATTATCAAATAATGTGTTAAAATATATGCACTGTACCAAATAATTAAAAAAAAATTAAAGTATGCCCAACTTCTGAGAGGTTAACTTGACGTTGGCTTCGATGTAGCCCCCCGTGCCTGAACCTAGAATTACACCAAGCATACCAATAGAAGGTATGTTGGGAAGATTGCTTTCGTTGAAAGAGACTAGATTGTCATTTCGATTCCTTTTAACGTAATCAGACATGATTGAGTCTTTGAATAAATTCGACCTTTTAATTGAGAATTGAGCCTCACATTATCAAATAATGTGTTAAAATATATGTACTGTACCAAATAATTAAAAAAAAATTAAAGTATGCCCAACTTCTGAGAGGCTAACTTGACGTTGGCTTCGATGTAGCCCCCTGTGCCTGAACCTAGAATTACACCAAGCATACCAATAGAAGGTATGTTGGGAAGATTGCTTTCGTTGAAAGAGACTAGATTGTCATTTCGATTCCTTTTAATGTAATCAGTAATTGAGTCTTTGAATAAATTCGACCTTTTAATTTCAACCTCACATTATCAAATAATGTGTTAAAATATATGTACTGTACCAAATAATTAAAAAAAAATTAAAGTATGCCCAACTTCTGAGAGGCTAACTTGACGTTGGCTTCGATGTAGCCCCCCGTGCCTGAACCTAGAATTACACCAAGCATACCAATAGAAGGTATGTTGGGAAGATTGCTTTCGTTGAAAGAGACTAGATTGTCATTTCGATTCCTTTTAATGTAATCAGTAATTGAGTCTTTGAATAAATTCGACCTTTTAATTGAGAATTGAGCCTCACATTATCAAATAATGTGTTAAAATATATGTACTGTACCAAATAATTTAAAAAAAATTAAAGTATGCCCAACTTCTGAGAGGCTTACTTGACGTTGGCTTCGATGTAGCCCCCCGTGCCTGAACCTAGAATTACACCAAGCATACCAATAGAAGGTATGTTGGGAAGATTGCTTTCGTTGAAAGAGACTAGATTGTCATTTCGATTCCTTTTAATGTAATCAGTAATTGAGTCTTTGAATAAATTCGACCTTTTAATTGAGAATTGAGCCTCACATTATCAAATAATGTGTTAAAATATATGTACTGTACCAAATAATTAAAAAAAAATTAAAGTATGCCCAACTTCTGAGAGGCTAACTTGACGTTGGCTTCGATGTAGCCCCCTGTGCCTGAACCTAGAATTACACCAAGCATACCAATAGAAGGTATGTTGGGAAGATTGCTTTCGTTGAAAGAGACTAGATTGTCATTTCGATTCCTTTTAATGTAATCAGTAATTGAGTCTTTGAATAAATTCGACCTTTTAATTTCAACCTCACATTATCAAATAATGTGTTAAAATATATGTACTGTACCAAATAATTAAAAAAAAATTAAAGTATGCCCAACTTCTGAGAGGCTAACTTGACGTTGGCTTCGATGTAGCCCCCCGTGCCTGAACCTAGAATTACACCAAGCATACCAATAGAAGGTATGTTGGGAAGATTGCTTTCCTTGAAAGAGACTAGATTGTCATTTCGATTCCTTTTAACGTAATCAGTAATTGAGTCTTTGAATAAATTCGACCTTTTAATTGAGAATTGAGCCTCACATTATCAAATAATGTGTTAAAATATATGCACTGTACCAAATAATTAAAAAAAAATTAAAGTATGCCCAACTTCTGAGACGCTAACTTTACGTTGGCTTCGATGTAGCCCCCCGTGCCTGAACCTAGAATTACACCAAGCATACCAATAGAAGGTATGTTGGGAAGATTGCTTTCGTTGAAAGAGACTAGATTGTCATTTCGATTCCTTTTAACGTAATCAGACATGATTGAGTCTTTGAATAAATTCGACCTTTTAATTGAGAATTGAGCCTCACATTATCAAATAATGTGTTAAAATATATGCACTGTACCAAATAATTAAAAAAAAATTAAAGTATGCCCAACTTCTGAGACGCTAACTTTACGTTGGCTTCGATGTAGCCCCCCGTGCCTGAACCTAGAATTACACCAAGCATACCAATAGAAGGTATGTTGGGAAGATTGCTTTCGTTGAAAGAGACTAGATTGTCATTTCGATTCCTTTTAACGTAATCAGACATGATTGAGTCTTTGAATAAATTCGACCTTTTAATTGAGAATTGAGCCTCACATTATCAAATAATGTGTTAAAATATATGCACTGTACCAAATAATTATAAAAAAAATATAAGTATGCCCAACTTCTGAGAGGCTAACTTGACGTTGGCTTCGATGTAGCCCCCCGTGCCTGAACCTAGAATTACACCAAGCATACCAATAGAAGGTATGTTGGGAAGATTGCTTTCGTTGAAAGAGACTAGATTGTCATTTCGATTCCTTTTAATGTAATCAGTAATTGAGTCTTTGAATAAATTCGACCTTTTAATTGAGAATTGAGCCTCACATTATCAAATAATGTGTTAAAATATATGTACTGTACCAAATAATTTAAAAAAAATTAAAGTATGCCCAACTTCTGAGAGGCTAACTTGACGTTGGCTTCGATGTAGCCCCCCGTGCCTGAACCTAGAATTACACCAAGCATACCAATAGAAGGTATGTTGGGAAGATTGCTTTCGTTGAAAGAGACTAGATTGTCATTTCGATTCCTTTTAACGTAATCAGACATGATTGAGTCTTTGAATAAATTCGACCTTTTAATTGAGAATTGAGCCTCACATTATCAAATAATGTGTTAAAATATATGCACTGTACCAAATAATTAAAAAAAAATTAAAGTATGCCCAACTTCTGAGACGCTAACTTTACGTTGGCTTCGATGTAGCCCCCCGTGCCTGAACCTAGAATTACACCAAGCATACCAATAGAAGGTATGTTGGGAAGATTGCTTTCGTTGAAAGAGACTAGATTGTCATTTCGATTCCTTTTAACGTAATCAGACATGATTGAGTCTTTGAATAAATTCGACCTTTTAATTGAGAATTGAGCCTCACATTATCAAATAATGTGTTAAAATATATGCACTGTACCAAATAATTATAAAAAAAATATAAGTATGCCCAACTTCTGAGAGGCTAACTTGACGTTGGCTTCGATGTAGCCCCCCGTGCCTGAACCTAGAATTACACCAAGCATACCAATAGAAGGTATGTTGGGAAGATTGCTTTCGTTGAAAGAGACTAGATTGTCATTTCGATTCCTTTTAATGTAATCAGTAATTGAGTCTTTGAATAAATTCGACCTTTTAATTGAGAATTGAGCCTCACATTATCAAATAATGTGTTAAAATATATGTACTGTACCAAATAATTTAAAAAAAATTAAAGTATGCCCAACTTCTGAGAGGCTAACTTGACGTTGGCTTCGATGTAGCCCCCCGTGCCTGAACCTAGAATTACACCAAGCATACCAATAGAAGGTATGTTGGGAAGATTGCTTTCGTTGAAAGAGACTAGATTGTCATTTCGATTCCTTTTAATGTAATCAGTAATTGAGTCTTTGAATAAATTCGACCTTTTAATTTCAACCTCACATTATCAAATAATGTGTTAAAATATATGTACTGTACCAAATAATTAAAAAAAAAATAAAGTATGCCCAACTTCTGAGAGGCTAACTTGACGTTGGCTTCAATGTAGCCCCCCGTGCCTGAACCTAGAATTACACCAAGCATACCAATAGAAGGTATGTTGGGAAGATTGCTCTCGTTGAAAGAGACTAGATTGTCATTTCGATTCCTTTTAACGTAATCAGACATGATTGAGTCTTTGAATAAATTCGACCTTTTAATTGAGAATTGAGCCTCACATTATCAAATAATGTGTTAAAATATATGCACTGTACCAAATAATTAAAAAAAAAATTAAAGTTTGCCCAACTTCTGAGAGGCTAACTTGACGTTGGCTTCGATGTAGCCCCCCGTGCCTGAACCTAGAATTACACCAAGCATACCAATAGAAGGTATGTTGGGAAGATTGCTTTCGTTGAAAGAGACTAGATTGTCATTTCGATTCCTTTTAACGTAATCAGACATGATTGAGTCTTTGAATAAATTCGACCTTTTAATTGAGAATATTTTTAAATAATCTTTTCAATGTTCCAGATAAGAGATTAAGCACCTACCCAACTATAATACAATGTAACATAAAATTATTTTAATTCTAAATATGAAATGTACATTCACATTGCTTACTTTTCAAGGGGAAATGGCAAATCAAGATTTTTCACAACAACAACTAGTTGATGTATATTTGTATATCCAGGACAAGGAGGTCCTGGTGTGGGATGGAGCCATCACCCGGCTGTCCTGTATCAGCGGGTCAGAGCTGATGGTGTGCACCACGCGGGGCCACCTCCTGCGCTACCGCTGGGACGGCTCACAGAACCGGGACTACTGCCTGGACCTGCGCCGCATCCCCTTCTGCATCAACCAGCAGGTCTCCAAAGGTAACCAAAAGACTAAATCAAGATAAAGAACTACTGGTGTTATCCTGCACCACGCGGGGCCACCTACCTAACCTAACTAAAATTGATTTATACTGATTTTTCAAAAGCATTCTACCGTGTAGATCACGACGTACTCTTATGAAAGATCCATAGAATAGGCTTTCACCAACCTCTAATACAATTTCTTGCAACGTATTTAAAAAACAGAACACAATATGTATGCATAGGTGGCCATGAGTCCAGGGAATTCCCGGCATTTTCAGGAATACCACAGGGGTCAAACTTGGGACCTCTACTATTCTCAATAGTAATAGATGATATTCAAGAATGCATCCAAAGTACCACTTGCTTGCTTTTTGCTGACGATCTTAAACTGCTCAGGATGATATGCGACATTCAAGATTGTTTTTAATTACAACTTGATTTAGACGCAATATATTCATGGGCAGATGAGAATAAACTTTCCTTTAATGTGTCACTATGACATTCATTCCAAAAACCTGATCAATTTTTAATATAAACTAAATGATGAAATATTGTCATCAGTAAAATCCATAAGGGACCTCGGGGTTACATTTGATCCCAAACTTACTTTTTCAGATCATATATTGGGATTGGTATCATCTTGTTATAAACTTCTTGGATTTGTGATAAGAATAAGCAAACAATTCTCTAAGCCCGAAGCAATGACATCGATGTTCAACTGCCTTATATAATCTAAATTAGAATACGCTTCTGCTGTCTGGGCCCCATACCAGCAAAAATACATATAGTTATTAGAACAAATTCAAAAAAATTTCTAAGATATCTTTATATGAGAATGCGTGGTGAATACCCACGATTTATGCATCACATAGATTTGCTCTCCGAAACGCACTATGAAAGTCTCCAATCTAGGAGAAATGAGACCCTTCAAGTAACAGCTTTTAAAATCATGAACTATTACATTGACAGCCCATACCTCTTGGAATGCTATAAATTGTTTGTACTGAACAACTACCGTCAGGGTAAATACAACATAATACCTCAAAAATAAATTACCATGATACAAATATGATTTAAGATTTTCACGGCCAAAAGTATTTTTGTTATTTGTGTCCACATCTGTCCACATCTGTCCACATGTGTCCACATCTGCCCTGATGATGGACACTGCAATGCTGTCCGAAACGTTGGCTAAAGAAGGAGTTAGCGAAACACGGCATAACACCCCAAAAACAAATAACAAAAATACCATGATAGATGTTATATCTGCCTTTACTATGCAGACTTCGGTGTTGGGAACTCTTTGAAATAATTAAAAGGTTCTTATTATAATTGTGTTTATTTACGTTACAATAAAAATGTCTGGATTAAACTACACTGTTCATTACCCGAGGGTAGGTAATTCTCTGGGTGCCGAGGAGCTGCTCTCTGACAATATAATCTCACAAGTACCTGTTACACCCTAGCGACATCTGACGGACTCTGGAGTAAACTTTATGACTAGCGCCATCTATCGATTAAATACTCAACGTTATTACCATACATCACAATACATAATAGCGTTCTAGAGAGGAAGATACTCTCATTATCACCCTTGTGAAAAACTACCATTCAGAATCGACGATTAGCGCCATTTTTGATATTTGGACAGCCGATTCTCAGCTCGTTTAGCGGGGTCCTTTAAAACCTTTATTGCGATGAAATTATTATATGAAAAAAAAAATACACTTAGTAAGACACCACTTTATTTTTGAATCAATAACGATAGCCAACCGGGTTTCGCTTGTCCCAAGCTTCATCAGGGCTAAATATCAACTAAAGCTAATTAGATACAGGCGCATATATATAGGTAAATGAAAACAATGGTGTCTTACTAAGTGTATGTTTGTTTTTTTTTCATTCAATATGTCACACCCCAAAGTTTTTGCTTCCTTCGAAAAAAGAAATTATTATAGTTTGTTTGTTTCTTGCAGCAATACCCATCGTAGAAGAAAATACTCACGTTAGCGACATAGAATACTCTCCGCTTGTTGGCGGCTTCGGCATCACTCTCAACGATGGCCGCGCTGCTTTTCTCACCGCCACCACTCTCAAGTTTGATCCCAACGTAAGAATAATTTAACTATTCATATTTTAAGATATTGGCTCTTAATATTTTCTAAGAACATGACAAAAATTTCATGTTATATTTTTCCTGTCAAATGGATTGCATAACTGTACCGATTGGCGTAAGTTATACTAAGCCCTGTCGGAAAGAACCTGCTTGTATGGTTGAATGGGGTTTAAGCCAAATGATTGCTAAATTAAAAAAAAACCGCCATAAGCTTAACATGTTAATCATTCAAATTGAAGATAAGGCCAATTGATTGGTAAATTGAAAAAACCGCCATTAGCTTAACATGATAATCATTCAAATTGAAGTAAAGGCCTATTGGTTTCAAAAATAAGAAGTAAAAAAACTCCGTGGGCTTAACATATCCATATTTTAAATCGGATTTTAAGCCAATTGATTGCTAAATTTAAAAACCCCCATAAGCTCAAGGGGAACGATTGGCGGCCTTTTTCATACAAAACTTAAATTTGGATTTGAGGCCAAAATACCCAACCAAACTGAAAAATATTTTTTTTATTCAAAAGGTTATAGTATATATCTAGTACGGATATATTCTACTTTTTATTTGTGTTTCAAATTATAAAATATTATAAATTCAGTTTGGTTGAGTATTTTGGCTTCAAATCCAAATTTAAGTTTTGTATGAAGAAGGCCACGCAGCTGTTCCTCTTAATATGATTATTTTTTAAATCGGAGTTTAAGACAAATGATTGCTAAATTGAAAAAACTGTCATTTGCGTAACTTGTTAATCTTTCAAATTGAAGTTTAAGTCAATTGATTGCCAAATTAAAAAAATAGCCATGAGCATAACATTTATTATTTGAAATTAGAGTTTAAGCCAATTGATTTCTAAATTGATACAACCCTCCATAAGCTTAACATTTTAATCTTTCAAATCACATAAAATATAACCACTGAGATTATTTAAACCCCATCACATTTGATGACCATAAAATTGACGATCAGCACTATTATGAATCTTTGACATTTGAACGGTACCCGTTAAACATCGATTCTCATCGCCTTTGATGAAATGGTAATAATGAATGAAACCAGACTTAAAAGTTTTACAAGAAAGCCCACGATATGTATTTATTTTTAAATTTTTCTTTATTTAGTGCATTGTTTATTACAGTCATTGAGGATGTTTAGACCACCAAGCTAGGCACATGCCCGTATTATGGTGGTTGATTATATATTTTATATAAAGTACATTAAAAGAATATATCATGTATTAAATATAGAAAGTACACAATATAAAATGATATGATATGTGAGATAACAATCGTGTTCACTTCATCCAATGATTATTGTAGTATAAACGCATGTTCTCTATTATTTGTTTTTATGTTTTCATTTATAAATCAGTTTTGGATGGAACCATCCATTTCCAAGGTGAGCAGGAGATAGTTACTGAGTTTCGCTTGAAGTATTTATTTTCTTATAATTTGGTAATTTGTGACCCTTAGTATGGCTCGAAGTTAATTTTGTGACATTGCCCTTACACGGTGTCCGGTAACTAGTGGTGTGAGTGGGACACTGGTGAATCTGCATCACAGAAAACACCAATCACAAACTACACAGAAAACCCAAAAAAACTTTTTTTTGATCTGGCCACTGATTTTTAAAATTTTTTACATTTTTTTAATTGGCTCAAAAAGCTTTCGGATTCAGGTTAACGCTTCAACACATTTAAAAGACATTAAACAGCTGATATTGACCCCTTGCAACAATTTTTTTTTCAAATTTGTCCTTGAAAATAAACTTTGGATTCGATGTACTCAAAAACGAAAGCTAAATTAAAAAAGTTGTACCACAAAATCGACCCCAAATGTGATTTAGATTCACCAGTTTCCCTCTTGACTATGAGTTTCCAAACACTGTGTATATGTACTTGGTTTGCTACCACCTATACAATGTGTTCGGGGTTAAAGTGCACTAACTTCGGGAGGTGGTTCTACATGATAGTACAAGTAAAAAAGATTAACGACTAAGTTTTAAGGTAGTTTTCTAGTTAAAAATGTATGGAAAAAATGTAATTTCAAAAAAATTCGAGGGCCCCAATCGGTGCGGGGGCCCTACTCCTGCTTGCATTCAGAATACAGGTAGATCCACCCCTGTATTTGGGTTTTTTGTAAATGATATAAGTATCTTGAATTATAAAAATGTATTATTTGTCATGACAAACAATCCTTGTGTACTTATTGTGACTTTCTAATCCTATTAACTCTGTACTTTTCATTATTTCCGATGAAGTGAAGCCCCTCAATGTATTTGACTTATTTTACAGCAAGTGCAAGGAATCTGGGCGCAGGGGATAGAAGATGCAACCTGCTCCAGCGTTAATCACAAATACAGACTCATCGCATTTGGAAGGCAAAAGTAAGAATCCATTTTTATTTACGCATTTCAATTAAGAGCAGATTTATCAGTGAACCTATATGTAGGGCTCTAAATTTAACTTTAATTAAAAGACAATAAAGAGTCGATGATAACCCCATCAGCTGTTTATGCCCCATGATGACTGATATAAATAAATAAATTACATATCGGTACAAAATATATTTATAATCGCAATCTCACCAAAGAATAAACTGGTTCTTGTGCTTTGTGAGTGAGTTACACTAATTATAAGGAAAGTAGAATAACATTATGCAATAGTTATATATATATATATATACATATATACATAATAGGAACAATTGAATCTTCTGGATCGTCTATATGTGTAGGTGTACATATATAGGATTCTGTTTTATAATAATTATTGAGCAATTAACAGAATAATTAGAAACATCTAAATAAAGTAGAGACGAATATAGACTGATAATAAATATAAAGAAAGGGAAAAACAGGCAATTATTTAGTTAATTATTCCTGACAAGTATAACTTCAGTTTGTTGATATCTTTTAATTTCTTTATTTCAATCGGAAGGTTATTGAAATACTTTATTCCTAAATAGATATAGTTGTTTTGCATTTCTTTGGTATTTAATTTTTGATATTTTTCAAATTTCTTCAAACTCGATTTACTCGACAACAAAAGCTCAAATGAAAAAATGTTATACCACAAAATCGAATTCAAATGTTATGTAGGCAGGGCCGGCCCTATGCGGATGCCATTGGAGCCGGCTGCTCCGGGCGCCGAATTTTCGAAGCGCTGATAACGCCTAACAGTCCTAACACATCACCATTGAGATTATTTCGAGTATAAAGAGCGCTACACAAAAATACAAATCATCCGACTATTATTGATTACTGTTATTTATTTATTTATTAATTAATTAACGGACTTACGTCCAATATGTTACAAACAGACACGAGATATGGGACAATGTACAATGAAAGAGTAAAGGATGGTATATAAAAGCAGAGACAAACAGGGAAAACATAAGAAAATAGAAATGAAATAGAAGTGTCAAGTCAAGTCAAGACCTTGCTAAAACTAAAGTGTTACAAAATATCCTCAATTGCATAGTGAGCGACAAAAAACATTCTGACTTATACCAAAAAAATCAAGGTCTTGATGTGAGTTGACCATTCTACATATTCTGGACAATGGTGAATTATAAGCATAATTAGTCGAGTGTTGATTGAGGAAGAGCAGTTCTTTATTTCTGAGTCTACGAGAAGGTATATTGAATGAGATGAGTTCTAGTAATGTAGGTGAGTCAATAAAATTGTTGATAATTCACCTACCTTCTTGTGTAAAAGCATATTGTAAATACGATTTAAAGAATATAAAGCTGTGTTATACTTTTGGATAATACTCTTATTATCTTGTAAATATATAGTTTATTGCATTTCAGTTATAATCTTACGCTCGTAACGGCAGCCCGCACGGTACTGTCTTCGCACTCTCGTTACACCGCAACGTAACACTTTCATGACGGTAGAAGAGTTGTTGAGTACGCTAAAAAATGAAGTTCAAAAAATACAAACCGTTAAAGACTCGAAAACCAAAACTAATATCGAAAAAATTATTATTGATCTTGACAATGAAGTGAAATCTGAAATATTAAAAATGCAACAACAAATAATTCAACTACAAGACAAACTTATAGAAAAAAACGACCAACTGGTGGGAAACTTTGAAAAAATAATGAAAAGCGCATCAACACCATCCTATGCTCAGGTATTATCAACAACCAAAGTCACTCCTCGAGAAGAAGAGAGATTCTCAATCATCATTTCGTCGACCAAAAATAATGCCAAAGCAGAAGAAATTGAAAAGATAATAAAAAAAGAAATAAATTTAAGCAACATAAAGATAGGAATAAATGGTTTGAGAAAAACAAAAGAAGAAAAAATAATAATATCATGCCCAAAAAGGGAATATACAAATACCTTAACCGCCGAAATAAAAAAACTGAATACCGATTTGGTGGTAAATGAAATTCAAAAGAAAAGACCAAAAATAATAATAAAAGGATTAAAATCCAATCTTACTGAAGACGAAATAGTTTGCGGAATAATTACCCAGAACGAAGGAATTGAAGATGTTTACAAGGAAAGTGAAGACAACAAAATCACACTTATAACGGAGATAAAAAACACAAACATAAACGAAAAGCAGCGCCAGTTCACTAGCTACATCATGGAAACTAGTGGCAAAATGCGAAAAAGTCTCCTTGCACTCGGTAAACTAAATATACAGTTTCAACAAGTAAAAATTGAAGATTGCGATCCACTGACTCAATGTTTTCATTGCTGTATGTTCATGCATACGGCTAAAAGATGCCTACACCGAACCAGCCCTCCAATTTGCCCACACTGCATGGGCGATCACATCCTTTCAAAATGTCCGGGAAGAGAAAAAACAGTACCAGCATGTGTAAACTGCACCAGACAAAATTCAAAATATGGAGAAAAAAACACCACGGACCACGCAGCCAACAGTATTAGGTGCAACTATAGAAACAAAATGCTGAAAATTGCGAGGGATCGCATCGATTACGACTAATGATGCATATTATTAATTACAAGTGTAACGAAAACCTAAATAATATTCACAACAATTCAAAAAAATATTACGAAAAGCCCGCCCGCAAAGTGTTAACACGCAGTGATAATATACAAGCCAACACATATAATATTATAATTGCAAATGTGAAGTGTATTCCCAGCGCCAACATTATTGTTAATTTTATTACTACCTCAAAATGAACGACTTTATAATAAACGCAATAGATAATTCATATAAAATAGACGAAAGGATTTTTGACACGGTAAATAATACAAACGATTTTATAGATATAAAACCTACAGCCAGCCTAATAATAATACACATGAACGTTAGATCTTTGGAAAAAAATTTCGAAGAATTTCTAATAACTATTAAACAATTAAATAGACTTGACTGTATAATATTATCAGAAACGCATTCATCGAGTGAAATTAATTATAATATACCGGGTTACTCATACTATGCAACAAAATATAAAATTAACAGAAATAGCGGCGTCGCCATATTTGTATCAAATATTTACGCTGTCACAAGTGTAAATGAAATAATGGTGAATAATGTCAATTTATTAAACTTGGAGATAAATTTTATGAATTATTCATTTAATATCATTGCTATTTATCGGACACACTCTTCTGCTATAACCACATACATAGAAGAATTAAAAAAATATTACAACATCATAGAAACAAAAAAACAATACTCATCGGAGATATTAACTTAAATATCGCCAATGACTACTCCTCTAACAATAAAGATAACTATTTAAATATGTTAGCAGAATTAAATTACATTTCATGTATAAATTCATACACCAGAAACATTATCGGACAACGACCATCTTGTATCGATCACATATTCACAAACACCAAAGATATACAAAATATATCATCTGCGGTAATTAAAACAGCTGTAACGGATCATTTTGCATGTATATTTAAATATGACTACAAACATCAAAACCTCTCATTACCAACCACAACGGCCGTTAATAATACTGATAAATACAACTATAGTATTAATATAAATTCTCTCACTAAAATATTAAGTAACGAAAAAGAATGGCAAGAAATATATCAATGTAACGATGTAGAAGAATGCTGCAAAATATTTGATAAAAAACTGAGTTTTCACATAAATGCTTGTAGAAATATTAAATCTAACAAAACATCTTCAAAACTAAAGCCAATCAAACCATGGATAACTCACGGATTAATCATCTCAATTAGACACAAAGAAACACTCTACAAACAATATACAAAACAACCGGAAAATATAACATTACAAAAACATTTCAAAGCTTATAAAAAAAAACTTACATATCTAATAAAAAACACAAAGGATGACTACTACAAACAAAAACTTGAATTATCTGGAAATGACAGTAAAAGGATTTGGTCCATCATAAATGAAATTGTCGATAAAAAACATTTAAAAAATAAAACAATCAACAATGTAAATCACAATGATTCAAAAATCTGCTGTAAAGATAAACCTCTAGAAGCCGCAAATGTATTTAACAATTTTTTTGCTAATGTAGGAAAAAACCTCGCTAAAAAAATCCAACAAGGCCTTACCCCAAATGACTCAAATACTACAGTAAATAATGAGCATAAATTTGAATTATTTCAACCAACAACACCAGAAGAAATTGAACAAATTATTACAGGTATGAAAGGAGGTTCTGCCCCTGGTTTTGATGGGGTCACAATACAAACACTGAAATGTATAAAATCACAAGTATCAAAACCATTAACTCATATAATCAATACAAGTTTTCAAAGCGGAGTTTTTCCATCCATGTACAAACAATCTGTAATTATACCAATATTTAAAACCGGCAATCCGGAAGAACCAACAAATTACCGCCCTATTTCTTTACTATCAAACATTGCAAAAATTTTTGAAAAAATTGCCAAAAAAAGAATAACTCAGTTCATAAAGATTAATAATATAATTCACGAAAACCAGTTTGGATTCATGGAAAACAAAAGCACAAAAGACGCCATTGCTAAATTATCTAGTACCATACAAGACGCTTTAGACAAATCATTAAAATGTGTTGGTATTTTTGTTGATCTCCAAAAAGCCTTCGACAGCATATCTCATGTCAAACTAATACAAAAATTAAAGATCGTAGGTTTTAATGACACAGCATTAAGTTGGCTAAAAAGTTATCTTCACCAAAGAACACAATTTGTAAAAATTAATCACGCATCTAGTCTACCACTCACAAGTGATTTTGGGATACCACAAGGTACTGTTTTGGGTCCTTTACTTTTTATCATGTACGTAAACGATATTTTCAAACAAAACCTCAGTGGAACAGTTATATCTTACGCAGATGATACAATTATCATAATTAAGGGTAATGACTGGAAAATTGTAAATGAAAATGCAAATAAAGACATCCAAATCCTAAAAAACTGGTTCGATACAAATCTACTTACAATTAACGCAAAAAAAAACAGTTTATATACCATTCACAATAAATAAATTCAAAACTAACCCCAACATTCATATAATAATACACAACAAAAAATGTAACAAAGATGTTTGTAATAAATCATGTACCATACTAAACCAAACAACTGAAATAAAATACCTCGGTGTAATTGTAGACCAACATATGAAATGGAACAGACACATATGTGAACTTGTTAAACGCATTAGAAAATGTATCTATATATTCATTAGATTAAGAAATGTTCTCAAGCTAAACAACCTGAAAAAAGTCTATTACGCACTAGTCCAATCATTACTTCAGTATGGAATCATTGGGTGGGGAGGTGCATATGAAAAATTTTTAAGCTCTGTTAAAGTGGTACAAAAACTAATTATCAAAGTAATTTTGAAAAAAAAACCAACTTTCTCTTCAGCATCATTGTTCAAAATTTTCGAAGTACCAAAAATTGAAGACCTCTATAAAAAAGATGCAATATTACAAATATACAAAGAAACTGTAGTAAAAAAACTTAAATTTAACTCATCCTTAAGGCATAATTTTAACATCCAAATTCCTCTATTTTCAACACAACAAATGCACAATAACTACAATAACGCCCTTGAGGTGATCTTTCACAAAAACGGCGCTCTACAAATTATCCAATTATTATTATTATTATTATTATTATTATTTACAAAGGCATAAGATATTTTAATAGTCTTCCCGA
This sequence comes from Hesperophylax magnus, assembly GCA_026573805.1. Taxonomy (NCBI): domain Eukaryota; kingdom Metazoa; phylum Arthropoda; class Insecta; order Trichoptera; family Limnephilidae; genus Hesperophylax; species Hesperophylax magnus. The sequence continues at coordinate 9,590,706 of JAIUSX010000117.1, read as the reverse complement.
AGAAGTGAAAAAAATACCAGATTTTATTTTATTCAAAAAGAAGGTTAAATTTATCTTTAAAAAAAAATAATATCACCTATCAAATGTTATAACTTCAATTCATGTTACAACGAAAATTAACGTCACAATCCTCTTTTAAGTTTATATTTATTGTACTGTAATTATGTTAATTACTGATATAAACATGAAATAATTGTCAAATAACTCCTACGCCAAGCTCAAGAGCTAGCACTCTTCATTGGAGTAGAAATTCAATAACTTATGTTTTACACTATTACCTATTATTACCTAATTTTATGTACAATGTAACAATGTTATAAGTTAAACAATAAAAAAAAATAAAAAAAATTCCAGTTCCCACGTGAGCGTGTTCACAGTAGACGAGCAGACAGGCGGCCTGGAGTGCTCTCACAACATGGTGCTCAGCTCCAAAGACTTCCCGGGAGCGCCTGGTCCCGTCAGGTGCATGAGGTATTCATTTCTTCATTATATCTGTTTCATTAGGTAAAAAATATCTAGTAAAATAATAAATCCTTTTATTTTACATTTCAAGTTGATAAACCCCTTCACTACGGTTCAGGATTACGACGTCCATACTGTCAGAGCGGGGTGGATTATCATGGGCTATACAGCTCTATAAAAATGAACAACGGCATTTGGGACCCGCACTAACGACATGTATCTTGGCTCGACTATTACTGAGATCCGCATTGAATCGATTAAAAACAAAATATCTGATATTTATACGTAATGTTCCTGCCACTGAGAGCACCGCTGTAACTTCTCTTTCTATTAATGCTTAATTTGTTTCCAACTTTTAAACAACGATTTCGGTAAATGCTTGGATTTATTGGTACAATTATTACCTACAATTTACCAATTTTGTCTTTTTCAGTGACATATACAAGTCAGTTTCATGTTTTTAGATGGACGGGTGATGGACGTGCGCTGGCCGTGTCGTGGAGCGGGGGCGGCGTGTCAGTGTGGAGCACCTTCGGGGGCCTCCTTATGTGCTCCCTGGCCTGGGACTACGGCCTCAGCCAGGATCTCACCAAGAACAACCCCCTCAACGTCTACAGCATGGTAATCCCTTCTGCTATTCCGTTCTTGTAATCTCTTTGCCTTTAAATAATGATCTTTTTCATTTAAAATTTTACAGTAATCTTGGGATGGCTGGCTGCCTATGAAACCTAATTTCAACTAACAAAGTTACAAAGAAATTAAGGATGCCTGTTGAAATCATGTATTTTGTCATAAACTTCGAGTTATTCTTCCCCCAACCTCCTCTAAACAAATTTTTAACCAAATCGGTTGTGAACTCTAGAATCTCACGATGGCCGCCGAAATTTTGAACCAAATTGGATGAGAACATTAGAATTTGAAGATGGCTCCCGAAATTTGCATTTTCGAGTTTATCTCCCACTTGACCTCTTATTATTGATTAAAAGAATTTGGCATTCTCAGACTATAAAAATATTACCATTTTTTATTTCGGCTACTGGCATTATACCTAGCTCTCTCATTCAAAATTTAGGCTTATTAGATCTGTCAAAGAATTTATATATGAAAATTCAATAATCAGTCATTTTAAATACATGTAGGATTACGAAAGATTTTTTTAATATTTATATTGAGGGATCAGTAGGATTTATAGGTCCAGTTAGAAGTTCTACCGAGCCGAAACCTCTGATATGAAAATATCTGGAGTCGGTTAATTATTTTCGCATTTGATCTCTAGTGAGTTGACGTGTTGTTCTTGTATTGTTTTGTATTTATTATGCTTAAATAATGCACTTGCATAATGTGGATTGACTAGATCAAGGCTGCCCAACCTTTTTAGCAGTTGGGCCAAATTGACGATTTTGAATCACTGGCGGGCCACTGAGTACCTGACGGTTCCTATTTCCATGGGGGGGGGGGGGGGGTTGTTAGAGAATTTCTATAAAACATAATTCCCCACAAAAGAAATCTAAATAAGTGCTCCCCACAAAATATTTGAAATCCATGGGGGGGGGGGTTGTTACGGAACTTCGCTGAGAATTTTCGCCGAAATTCCGCACACCCGAACATCATATGTGATACCCCACAGCAATTTTTCAAATTCCATGGGGGGGGGGGGTGGCTACAGAATTCCATTTCGACGCAAAGAATATTATGTCGAAAACCGGTGTATTTTTGTTTCAAAAGTAAGTTCGACAGGTTAGATTTTTTCGTCGCTGATTCTCGTTCTGAGTAGCCTAAATAGCGATAAATCGCCGTCGTTGGCAACACTGGTGACCGCGCGCAAGCTGCATTGTTTGTTTTACCGCGGGCCCGCGACACTTTTTCAAATTGGCGGAGATTGGCGGGTTTTTTGAAAATGTTTCAGGCGGGCCACTTATAATTCGTTCGCGGGCCACATTGTGGCCCGCGGGCCTGGGGTTGGGCAGCCTTGGACTAGATGATCATTTGTGGAAAAGTGTGTGGAAGGGTTTAGTTTTTCCTGTGAGGAAGATTTAACCCGGACATAAAGTCGGAAAATATAGTATATATATTACTGAATAGGCTAAGTGTTGGGCTCAAACACCAAAGATCACCACAGAACACAGATTTGCACAAACAATGGTTCTTTTCAATGTTTATACTTATTTACTTTGCAGGAATGGTGTACAGAGGGCTACCAGCTATGGATGGTGCGAGATAGCAAAGAAATTGCCACTAGTCTCATTCAGCTAGATTTTGTCAAAAGTGCATTGACTGTCAACCCTTGTATGGTAAGTACATCATTTATTTATACACGGTGTCCGGAAACTCGTGTTACCAGCAGGAAACAAGTGAATCTATATCAGATTTGGCCTCAATTTTTTTAGCATAACTTTATGATTTGAGCTTTCGTTTTCGAGTAAATCGAGTTCAAATTTGGAATTTTTTAGATCAAATTTGAAAAAATCTATCGCTAGGGGTTTAACATCACCTATTTAAGGTCTTAAATGCGTCATAGCGTAGACACGGCTCCTAAAAAAGCTTTTTTTTTAAGTGTTTTATTTTACGCTGTGTGTAATGAAACTCTCTTTTAAGGACCGGAAAAGAGAACTCTGTATGTAGGAAAACCTTTTACATGTTATAAATCGGGTCATTTTTTAATTTCAGTCTTCAAGGGTATGACAAAATAATATATAATAATAATACCTTAGAAGTGGGTTTCACTGTACATACATATCATTGTTGAGATATAAAAATAATATGTTTATACTGAGATTTTCACGGTCAAACGTGTTATAGTGATTTGTTTTTGGGGTATTATGTGCCGTGTAGCGCTACCTCCTTCTTTAGCCAACGTTTCGGACAGCATTGCAGTGTCCATCATCAGGGCAGACGTGTAATCTGTATTACACATCTAGAGATTACACATCTGCCCTGATGATGGACACCGCAATGCTGTGCGAAACATTGGCTAAAGAAGGAAGTAGTGCAACAAAAACAAATCACTATAATGTTTATCCTGACGAAGAAACCATTGGTTTTGAAACGTCGATTATTTTGAAATGTCCATTATTTTGAAATGTCCATTATTTTGAAACGTCGTTTATTTTGAAATGTCGATTATTTTGAAATGTCCATTATTTTGTTTAAATAGTGGTGTATACTGCGAATCTGATTTTGTCCTCTATATAGTTTTCAAAACATAAAGGGTAACATCGCATTGGAAAAAATTCCAGGGTGGATAGTATTAGAGCTCTCATACACGCGAGATCCGAGCACTGTCTTGAAAATTGGCGCTCACATGTGCTCGAAAAACAGTCCACTGGTTAAAGCAATATTCTTTATTTCAGAACCACCAAAGCCACCTGTACCTCCAAGCCGACGACCGCCTCTACGTGAATCTGGGCGACAACCTTACCAAGAACACGCGGAGCCTCGACCCCCCTGGATCGGAGGAGGCCCTGCAGAGCGGTGGCAAGGAGGAGACCCCGCCGGAGGGGTACAGCGGCAAGGTCCGGGGCGCCGGAGTCCTGGGGGCCGAGGAGGGCAGCGCCCTGAATAGCAGCCTGGCTGACGGAAAGCAGTGGATCGTGCTGCCGCTGCCCGCCACCTACTCGGCTACCAATTGGCCCATTAGAGTTAGTGAATATGAATATATACCATCCTTTCATCATCAGCTCAACCGACGGCCACCTTGGTTGAGTGGTTCCAATTCTCGGCCACAAATCTGAAGGTTGCAAAATGGTCGTTCAAATGCCTGCGTGCAAAAGTAAATTTTATTTAATTAATTTGTGTTATTTCACAAATCATTCACTTCAAATAATATATTTATTACAGTATATTTGCGGCACATTCCATAGTAGTAGATGCTTTCATATCGTATCGCCCTGGCGAAAGATCATATTCAGAAAGCCCGGTACTTCCCCACCTTCCTCTTCTCCTTCCTCCCCTCCCCCTACCTTCAGCCTCACAACATACCCCGATCGGGGATGTCATATTATCACTGGCTCCAGACGGTTGAGAGCAATTGTGACCTGTACTCGCATAAAATAAAAATTATAACGGCATGTGATTAAATGCTATCGTAGTTTTTTTGTTACCCGAAGTGTGTTACCTGTTACGGTTGCCAGTGTTGGAGGTTACAGGTTCGATTCCCGCCTACATCACTAAATATTTTTATCAAACAGAATCAATGGTGGATTGAATTCAAAATAAATCGGACCCAAGGCAATAAATTTCAAACTTATAGTTGTTTTTTTAAGCGACCTGAATATAATTTCTTATCTGAGTTCCAAATTTGAAATTTTTTGAATTCTGGTTTCAGAAGGGACCATGAAAACACAACTTCTAGTGCATGAAGTTTTTAAGCAAGACATTTATATCCAATTGCATGTCCAATGGATATACTAGTAGTTCTGTGAATTACTAGTATATCCAGTGGACATTGTATGATTCTAATTTTATCTTATTTAATAATTCAAAATAAAAAATTTCCTCTGGAATCATGAGATTTGTAAGTAAGTACTTAAATACCTACCTACTTAATTATAAACCATAATATATTTTATGTAACATTTTTTTAAATTTCAAATAAGGAATCATACAATTGTCAAAGAAACATCATTATCTCAATGACTTATTTTTTTCGAACTTTCTTCAGGTAGGTAGGTACCATAATGTTGAAAAAAATGCAAATAAGATAGTCCAAATATACATGACAATTTCAAATTTGAAAAAAGAATCTCTACTGAACTAATAAAACGGTCACCATCAGTGTGGGTATAATTCCAATTGAAAATTGGAACCGAAATATTGTGACGTCATATGATTGACTAACTATATCCACCAATAAAAAACTCTGAAAGTCTATGGAATAAACTTTCAGAGTTTTTCATTGGTGTATAGTATAAATAAGTAGGCTCTGAATGAGAATTTTACTGTCATATATTGGCATATCTATGTTTTTTTTAGGACCAATTTGTTTCATGCAAAAAGCCCGAAGATATCGATCTAGTGAGTGGTTTATTTATGGTCACCATTTTGAACCAGAAACGGAACATACAAACAAAATTCAAAACAGTTGGGTTAAATCGTGACTCCGCTCAGTCAATTACGTATTACTTTAAAATAAATAACAATTTTTTTTTTGTAATTTCAGTATAGTGCAATAGATGTTTCTGGGCAGAATTTGAGTGTGGCCGGACGAACCGGAATAGCGCATTACAACATGCTGTCCAGGAAGTGGAAGCTTTTCGGAAATGAATCTCAGGAAAAGGATTTTGTGGTTACAGGCGGCATGCTCTGGTGGAGAGATTATATTCTCGTTGGTAAGCGGTCCTTCCATAATACATAATATATACACAATAATGTATTCATTTAACCTCTAAAAATAAGTGCATCATTAGGTGGGAAATTCGGGTTCCACTTGTTATATCTTTATTACAACCCCAATGAGATGAGTTGTGACTATGGGAATTCCTCCGAGTTTCTCCACTTTATTATTTGCCCATAAATGAATTACTTAATGAATTATTAACCTTAATTTATTACTTTTGATACGTTTTCAAAGTTCTGAACTTTAAGAATAATATTCAATTATTAAATGCAATGAATAGTTTGACTAGTCTGTAGTTAGATAGTTAGTAATAACATAGATCATTCTAGAAATGTATTATATATTTGAACAGCGCCCTTGAGGGGAATTCTTATTATTATTATTATTTACCATTTTAGTACATACCTACCATTTTAGGACGTAATAATTCATTGCATTCCCAATGCCAATCTAAGACAAGGGTCACCTGACACCTCAGAACACGGTAAGGCGAAGTTAGAACCCTAATCAACCAAAGTGACGAACTACACTGCGGCTCATAACAACCATCAACTGCCAGATACAAAAAGGTTCAAAGCTATGTTAGAACCTTATAAAATAAATGGAAACTTTAAAAGCTTGACTGTTAGAACTTCATCATTCAAGTATCTATGGAAATTAAACTCATATGACATAGAAATGAGCAAAAGAATTGGTCTCAAAAGTTAGCATAGACTCCAAGTGCCTCTGAAGACTTCAGAGGTTTATTTTTCAATGCGCATTATTTGATGCATATCTCATATAAGTTGACATTATTTGTTTCATTGACATCAACTGTCAGCATTTCACTGAAGTATGTATAATAATAAAGGCGTTTGTTTGTGGTGCTGGCAGGATGTTTCAGTATTCTGGACGGCAACGATGAGCTGCGGCTGTACCCGCGCGACTGCAAGCTGGACAACCGCTATGCCAAGGTGCTGCCGGTGCACGCGCAGGTACTGCTGCTCGACACCCTGGAGGACCAGCTCATCGTCTTCGGGGCCGACGCGCAGATTTTCATCTACAACATGAAGCAGATCGATTCCGGTGATGATTGTTACATACTAATATTTGTTTGTACTCCCGTAGCTATTAAACTATTAAAACTTTATTAAAACTCTTAGATTGAAGAATTATATCTGACTTGATGTTTATGTTTAAAAATGTAAATGGTCATATAGACAGACCTGATTTACTTAACCTCGTTGGATTTCATCAAAATCCTGTTTAAATGACAATAAAGGACTGAGCATATCAAACACTCGCTTGTACCTAGATTACATGAAGTCAGTAATACATACGCAGAGGTGGCAAATCTATTTAACTGCGTGGTGGGTAGATACAAGAAGGCTATATTATTATGTCTTTTCAATCAATATTAATTTAGCCTTTGTCTAGCATACGTTTCTTACGTACTTGTATCTCTTATTTTTATATCCTCAATATGTCATAGTTTTACGAATTTAAACCACATATCTGAATTTAAAGGGTCAGCCGCAACGGAAATCGGCCGCGAAATTTAGATTTTACGCGTAAATATATTGTATTTTTACGAATTTACTTCAAATATCTGAATTTAAAAAGCCGGCTACGACGAAAATCTGCCCCCGAAAATTCGATTTACGTGGAAATATATCATATGTTTACGAATTTACATTAAATATCTGAATTTAAAAGGTCGGCTGCGAAATTTAAATTTATCATATTTTTACAAGTTTACTTTGAATATCTGAGTTAGGATCAGCCGTGAATTTTCGATTTACATGAAAATAAACCGTATTTTTATCAATTTACTTCGAATAACTGAACTTGAAGAGCCGGCCGCAAAATTTCAATTAACGGGGAAACGCATCGTATTTTTGTGAATTTATTCGAATATATGAGTTTAAAAGGTCGGCTGCGAGGGAAATCGGCCGCGAAAATTTGATTTACTTGAAAATGTGAGGTATTTTTACCAATTTACTTTCAATAACTGAACTTGAAACGCTGACCGCGTTGGTAATCGGAAAAAATTTACTCCGAAATTGAAGGGGCATCAAGGAACAATTTTAAACTTTTTTTTTTTTTTTTTTTAGTTTCGAACTATGTGGGAATTTGTTAATTCGAAATTTGATTTTTAATGTCCCATGGATTTCCCGAAAATCTGCGGTGAGAAAAATGAAGGCAATGCAGGTAGTTCTTATTCGAAGTATGATACAGTTAAATATGACCGAAGTAGATAGGGTCCCATTAGTTCAGTTGGTAGAGCATTGCCCCGGCAAGGCAAGGGTCCTGGGTTCGAGTCCTAGATGTGACCATATTTTTTACTGATTTTTCTGTTTTAAATAATCATCTTCAATAATTAAATATTACAATTTGAGGTTTTACTCATTAAGTTATAAAATAAAATAATTAGTTAATGGGGCTTTTATTAATGATATTCTTTCTCTTGCAGTTGGCAATGTGGAGATTGAGTGTATACAGGGAGTGGACCTGGCGGGGCTGTGCGTGCACCCTGCCTGCGTGGTATCTGTCAGCCTGTCTGACCTGAGGCATGAGACGTCGCGCCAGTCCCAGCACTCCTTCATGCGGGACAACCCCGTCAAACCGGCATACTCTATGGTAAGTTTAAAAAATATTTTATATAAATACAGTAGAACCCCGTTAATTCGAACCCCAATAATTCGAAAAAAAAGCATAATTCGAAATTTTCGCCATAAAAATTTCCCCAGAAAATTTTTCATACAAAATGGTTTTTTAACTCGAAATTCGTTAATTCGTAATTTGAAATTTATTTTTGTCAGCGCACGAAAATTAATTTGTGTAATTCGAAAAAATTTGATTTTTGCGAAAATAAATCATAATATTTCGTAAATCTGAATCTAAAAGTCAGCCGTGGCGGTAAAACGCCGAAATATGTATTTTTACGTGGTTATACATCGTCCTAATTAGTATTATTATTTTTAAATCTGAATCGATTTACACTGGAATGTCGTATTTTTTCAAATTTATTTCGAATATCCGAGTTTGAAGGGCCGAGAAAATATGTTTTACGCGGATATATGTCGTAGTTTTACGAGTTTACACCAAATATCTAAATTTAAAGGGTCGGCCGCGATGAAACTCGGCCGCGTAATTTAGATTTAGGCGTAAATGTATCGTATATTTTCAAATTTATTTAGAATATTTGAATTTCAAATGGCCCGCCGCGACAGAAATCGGACGCAAAATCTCGATTTACGCGTAAATATATCGTATTTTTACGAATTTATTTCGAATATCTGAATTTTAAAGGGCCCGCCGCGACGGAAATCGGACGCAAAATTTCAAAAATACGCGGAAATATATCGTATTTTTACTAACTTTACTTTACTACGAATATCCGAGTTAAAAAATACGGCGCGACGGAAATCGGCCGAAAAATTTACTTTAACAATTACGAATTACGTGGGAATTCGTTAATTCGAAATTTGATTTTTGATGTCCCGTGGATTTCGAATTAACGAGATTCTACTGTATCAATGCCTATTCAAGATGCTTAGTATGTTATATTTAGAGTCCTCCTCAGTAGGGATTCCTGTTCCAAGACGGACTGTAGGTTGTTGTGTTGGTGTTGTACTTCATGTTTCCTTAGCCATATATAACTTTGGCATCCCTCTTTAATTTGATCTCTTCTTGTTTCACAGATAATGAATGTGAGTGGACGGCTTCTCCTAGTGCAGAGGGAAGAGGCTGAACAAGAGGACTACGACAATAATCCCGTTAGTATCTTTCTTTTTAACCCCTCATATTAATTTGTTTGCCTTTGGGAACAGCTTATATGGTCTTATAGAAATCGTCGTCTCCCTTACTGTCATGGTGAGAAATATAATCTAAATGGTGTCAGAAAGAGAAAACACCATGCTTTATATTCAAATCTAGAAGTTAACCACAGAAGAATTAAAATATACACTTCTATGAAATCAAAGGTTCTGACCGCATTTGAGAAAATTTATGAAACTTCATGAAATTTTTATTAATTATTTTTATATGAAACGACAAAAAACAACACAATAATGTTTATAATACATTTGTGTAATAAAATGTGCGTTTTTTTTTTCGTTATCGGTAATTTTAGTTCAGTGTTTAGATGCAATAACGTGAGGTTGAGCCATTTTTAAAATGATTTTTATTTTTCCATTCAAAACTTAAATATTTATAAAATAAATATGTATTTCTAATAATAAACTTTGAATGCGTATTCATCACCTTTCAAAATCAGTTTTTAGTTTTTGGATACGTTAAGAAAAATTATATTTATTTGGATTTTATTTCAAAGTGGAAACATGCCGATCTTCTGACAGAATATGCCAGAGGCCTGAGGTGATAGATAAACATTCCCAGGTTACGAATAACCTAACAAAATTTTAATTCTTTTTACTAAGCAGAAAATGATATCATTATAAGAAAATGTATTAACATTGAGATAGTAGTGAATAAAATTTGTTTTGTATTGAATAATTTATTTGCATAATATATGTATAGAAAATGAGAAAAAAAAATTACATAAATAATACTAACAAAGACGTAATTTTATATAAAACCTGCTTAATGCCACCAATGTGTAACTTTACAAAGGCGTCACAAGTATAATAAAATAGAAATGACTCGTACATGTTACGGCATTTATAATAGAAGCTATTAAATAATATATTGTTGGCCCAGACATATTGTATCTTCACTTTTTTGGCGAAAATAAGTTCAGAACTACATTTCTAATCTCATTACTGCGTTAAATGCATTGCACATTACTCTATTATATTTAGATGCGACATGAAGTGAAAAAATGGGTTCCACTTTTGTTCACTTAATTAGTCGGATTTGGCTTCCAACGTTCCCAACTCTCTAACACCAACCGGCCGGAGACTACAATATCCGCTCCGATTATTTCTAGTGGATCACGTTTCGTTGATATATTCGTATGCAATAGCAGCTCTAATTGTATAGCTTTAGTGTTCCAACAATATTTACTTATTATTTAATAGTTTTTTTTTCCAATTTTGATTTCACGTTAATAATAGTTTAAAGAGATAAAATATCTGTGCATTGATAAACATAATAAATTAATAATGTTATAAGCCGTAAAATTATAGGTTTTTAAATTGCAACTGTGCCACTTTTTAATAATGAAGCCCGTGTTCGAGGAGCGGGTTAAATAGCTTCTTCAAGGGTTTGTAGTGGATGGGCTCATGTATCAGCTTGTAGATCCTCGGCATCAGATGCTTATTGTGCTCCTTCAGCAGTGGGAACAGTTCCCCCTTGTGGATGAAGGGCATGTGCAAGTGGGGCTTGATCAGCTCCGCTGCGTGAATCAAAGGTTTCTGGATTTTGTGAATCAGTGGCTTATTGATGAACTCCGGAATGTGAAACAATGGCTTATGAATGTCGATCAGTGGCTTATGGATATCGATCAACGGCTTATGGATTATCTCCGGAATATGGAAGATCGGCTTATGGACAACGTGCTCTAGCGGCTTGTGAACGTGTAGCACTGGCTTGTGGGCGACTGGATGCGGCAACAAGTGGTCCAGTTTGTGCAGCAAGTTGGACTTCACGTGAACGGCGCTTCCAATCTTCTTGACCACGGCGTTGAACCCGTGCTTGGCGTCCGCCGCATATTCGACAATCCTGATGGATCCGTCGGGTTCTACAAGGGAATATTCACCTGAAATATTGGCATTTTAAAATGGCATGCAATGTATTTACATATTTACAAAAGGTTCGTATTTCTAATTATACTAGAAGTTCTTTTTTCAACAGTACTCCTCGTGTCAAAAAAGTATGTTTCTAATTTACTAATGAAAACCAAAATTTTCCTCTGAAATCATAAGATCTTTGTAAGTTGGTACTCAAATACTGCTTCCTTAATTATAAACCATACAATATTTTTTAATTTCAAATAAGGAATCTAAATAAATCTCAATAACTTCTTTTTTCAAACCTTACTTCAGGCAGGTAGGTACCATAATGTTGAAATAATACGAATAAAAAAGTCCATGTAAACATGACGATTTCATATTCGTAAAAAGATTCTTTACTGAACCATTAAAATGGTCACCATCTTGTACCGTAAACGGAATATAAAAATAAATTTTCAGACAGAAGAAATGCAAAATCGTTGAGTTAAAACAGGACTTCGCTACGCTCAGTCAATAATAATTTCTTTAAAACGCTAAGCAGTCCAATCAGCGTTTACAGTATGATACAATCCTAATGAATCAGATAACTACTCAATATGGATGGAATGGAAACTCATTGAGGGAGTAAGTCAATGCCAACAGAAGTAAGGGCACTGCCACCTCAGGAGACGCATGAAGTTATTGGGAAGGGAGAACACAGAGCTGTAGGAAATCTCAAGAAGATGAAGAAACATCCATACGTCAATAGTGGCAATATCCCCCCTTGATAGGCTTAGATACTTAGGAAGTCACTTTGTGGAACCAGAAGACATTGCCAGACACTCAATGACAACTGGCGAACATCATCAAAAAGGCTACTATCAAAGAAATAATGTGAAACAATTTGAGAGATAGCACAATGAGACATTGGTCTGAGATAAAATAAATCCATAATAAACTAGCGCAGACCCTTGAAAAATCCTTTTTTTTTTTTTTTTAAATAAAGACAAACATTCCCGGGTTACGAATAACCTGACAATATTTGAAAATCTCCTACTACCACCACAGTAAGCTGAAAATGTTGCTTGTGTTGTGATGGAGGACTTAGCCAGCCGAAGAATTGAACACAATACGCCTGGGTGGGACCCAAACGCGATGTCAACTCGGCCACCGACCGGTCAACTTATCAAGATTAACCCGTACGGGTATACTCTATCGTTTCTCTGAATTATGCGCAGAATTCTTACGCAGATCTGCTCAGCGGATCTGTCCTCAAGCCAATCTTGGGAAATTTTGAAATATTCTGGGTAATTTTGGAAACTTCGAAATTTTCTCAAAACTCATTCTGAAATCTAGGGGAAAAAAATTTTGGGCATCCCATCACTGAATGACGTCATGCGAGATTGCGAATGAGGTCATGCTCTGTGAGCAGATCCATTGCGTTCATTCTCACATTCTCGAGCCGATCTGTCTGTCGCACGAATACATGAGCGAATCCGTGTGTGAATTCTGCACATTATTCCAATTTTGAAAAGGACAATTAGATTCTAAAAAAATCAGAGTTCATTGAACCAGTTACAATCATAGACAGACCCACAACCGAAATGAATATTTTAGATGATAAACTTTAAATACCTTTGACTATATCCCCATCTCGTTTCTCCCACTGAGTCTTGTGGTCCCCGGTGTGGGGGTCTTTCACGGCATAGTCAAAGGCATACTGAGGGTAAGCCTGAAAGAATCATGTTATTACACTCAATAAGCATCAGCCTTGATGTATATATTATAAGTATATTTTAATTTAAAATTAAACAATAACTTTGTAAACATCACTTATAGGTAAATACTTAATGCCGACCGGGTTTCGCTACAACCGTATTATACTGCCCTGATGAGGCTACGGTTGTAGCGAAACCCGGTCGGCATTAAGTATTTACCTATAAGTGATGTTTACAAAGTTATTGTTTAATTTTAAATTATAATGTCACATCACAAAGTAACCGCTTCGTATGAAGAAAAAAGTATATTTTACATTTACCCAAATATTACTTTAATAATAAGTAGTTACCCAAGGTTCGTGCTTGGGCACGTGGGCTGGCACGGACTCCACAAATATCAGCAAGACCACAACGATGGCTACGAAGGTCTGTAATCAATTAATCAATCAATTCATTGTTATAAATTTGTGACGCATTACAGAAAAGTATCAAATGCTTAGCAGTAGCAAAAATATATGTTTAATTTTTAAACTAACTGACTCACTGATTAGTACTTTCACTAGCTGACTACAGAACTTTTAAAATTTTTGGAAAATACGAAATTGTACCGAAGATATAAGCACGGCGGTACTTCTGCACTGCCGTTCGAATTATGAATTGTACTGCGTGTGACGCCACGGGACACAATTGCATACATTTTACCAATGCTCACTTAAAAAGTTCATAACTTGGTCATTTTTTGAGATATCGAAAAACTAATTTTATATTAGGAGACAATCTTACTCATATTTATACAAATTTTCGCCCCCATGTTTAGTTTTTTAAAGTGTTGACTTCTGATAAAACTTTTAAAAAAAATTACGAACAATTTTTTTAAATTCACATTCTGACAAATTATTTAATTTTATACAAATTTATAGTCACCACCACACTGGATATTTTGGCTTTGATGAAAGTTAAATATTTCCTTTTAATGACTGGCATTATCAATGTTTTTTTTTTTCACTAGGGACAAGTTGTCAGAAGGTTTAGTAAAATGTTTGTTTATTCCCTACCTTCATTTTGCTGTGATTGCACTGAGTGAACTATTGCAAGCTGTTGGACTCGAACTGACAAATAGGATTGTGCAAACATTATTTATATCTATCTCACAAGGATGCATTAGAAACCTTTTCCACCAATGTAGTATCCTAAAATTAGTTGGGTTTAATGATGAAAGAGCTACATATGTATATGGGATTGGTTAAAACGATTCACTAATGAAACTGTTATTCGTTGGTGAGTGAGTGAGTGATCAGTGAGCATAATCTATAAATATTAAAAAGAATGTCTGTTGTGGAGTGGCTTGGTTTTTTATACAAATCTACAGTTTTATACAGAGATTGATGAAAATTTTCCCACTTGACCTTCAAGACAAGAGGAGGGTCACAGTCTGAAATTTTGAAAAAACCACCCCATTTACATTTACCAGCAGATTTTTGATACTTCTTGATGAAATCTTACATACTTGATTTTTAAAATAAGAGGAAAATTACTGTCTACATCTGATATCAAAAAACTTGCTTAAACCGGGGAAACCTTTACCGGGGACTTAAGATGATGTATAAATAACAGTTTAGTCAACTTGGGACATTCCTCCTATTAGACAGTTATTTTGTAGATGATTTGAAATCCTCCACAGTTATTTGAGGAGAGATTAGATTGCTTGTCTTGATTATAGTTATGTATACAAAACAGTTTAGTCAACTTGGGATATTCCTCCTACTGGGCAGTTATTTTGTAGATCATTTGAAATCCTCCACAGTTATTTGAGCAGAAATTAGATTGTTAAGTTAGGTATAAATAACAGTTTGGTCAACTTGGGGCATTCCTCCTATTGGGCAGTTATTTTGTAGATCATTTGAAATCCTCCACAGTTATTTGAGCAGAAATTAGATTGCATGTCTTCATTATAGTTAGGTATAAATAACAGTTTGGTCAACTTTGGACATTCCTCCTATTGGGCAGTTATTTTGTAGATCATTTGAAATCCTCCACAGTTATTTGAGCAGAAATTAGATTGCATGTCTTCATTGCTGATACTGTTTGCATTGCGCAATTGTCCAAAATGGTTTGTTCCCCCCTCCCCCTCCTGCTGCAGGATGGCATGTGCAGGATGCACCTGCAAGTGGACTGCATCAGATTTTAATGAATGCGGGTGAAACTTCTCAAGTGCGTAGTTCTGCATGCAACGGAGCTCAATTAACCGTGACGTGTGCATAGCGTTGTTTTAATTAGTCCATTGCATTGCCATTGAATGTGTTAGGTGTGCATTGAATTGAATCATTTTATTAAAACTTGATATCTAAATTTTCTCCTTAGCAACAAATGCAGTTATTTTAGTGTAACCTAATTTCTATAGTATAATATGCAAATTTGAAGCCTACAATTACTTTTTCACAACTCACATCTGTTTTACAATCTACAATTTTTTTTTTTAAAGAATGACAAATACTCCTGGGTTACGAATAACCTGACAATATTTGAAAATCTCCTACCGTAAGTGTAAAATGTTGCTTGTGTCGTGATGGAGGACTTGAGCCCAGGAATTGAACTGACGACGCCTGGGTAGGACCCAGAAGCGATGTCAACTTAGTCACTGATCAGTATTAAATTTACAATCCATAAAGAAAAGTTTTTAAAAATCAGATGTGGACGGACAGGTGCAAAATTTCATCAATCCCGGAATAAAACTGTAGATTGTAAAAAATAAAGCCAGGCTGCCTGCCCACCACTTAAAACCTGCCACAGACACTCTTATTTATATATATTGATTCTCACGGTGTGTACAATGTCTTTAAAATCCACTACATATAAATATTACCTTACTATGTAATACATTATTTACAGTGCCCTTGGAGTGATTTTTCACAAATACGACTCTATATAAATTACTAAAGGACGCCGCAACACTTCACTATTGCTAATGTCTTTCTCGGACATCTCCGACTTCTTCCACCATTCACTACTGTATACCACAATGTTGCCGTTAAAAAACTACATTACATCGGCTTTAATTCGACTCCTTATCTCATTCCAGTGCAGAGATATTGCGTCAAGTATTCCTCGGGTGTCCCCGACTTCTTCTTTAAACACTCCTGGCAAAAATAAGAACAAACTGTAGGCCTTTTTAAGATATGCAATTCTGTAGTACATTATTTTGATTTATCCCATAAGGCAGGGGTGTCAAAGATATGGCCCGCGGGCCGCATGCGGCCCTCGGACCCTATCAATACGGCCCGCGAGCCGTATGCGGCACTCAGGTCCCATCATTACGGCTCGCTACCACGTGACAATATTATGCGATTGATTTACAGTGTAATTTCAAGAGACGCGCGCATCGGACGCGGTGCGCCGTGCACCGAGCGTGAGCGTAACCTTTTCTCTTACGCCGGCTGGTGGCGCTGGTCTGGTGCACGACTCGTACTCACTACGCCCCCTCCCCCCCAACCACGCACCAAAAGGGTCACAGTTGCCGGTCGCCGGCGCAGTCAGATTTAAGCCTTAGCATCGAGCGGTCGCGTCGAGTGTTTATATTACTTACGTACTCATAGTTTGTTGTTCATTCAACTTCTAATATTGGTACGTGGCATAATGTCGCAAAAACGTAAAGTTGATAGTGAGTGCAGAGTTTTTCAGACAAAATGGGAAATCGCATATTTTTTCATGGAATGGAAAGGTAAATCACTTTGTTTGATTTGCAATCAAACAATTGCTGTTTGTAAGGAGTTTAATTTAAAGAGACATTATGATTCGAATCATAAAGGAAAATTTGAAGGTTACACTGAAAAGAAAAGAATGGACAAACTATTATCTTTAAAATCTAACCTTCACGGCCAACAGTCGATATTCACTAAAGCTAAAACTGAAAGCGAAGACGCCTTAAAATCCAGTTTCATTATTGCATTAGAAATCGCCAAGAGATCAAAACCTTTCACTGATGGTGATTTTATTAAAGAATGTATGTTAAAAGTGGCTGATGTTTCATTCCCATCACAAAAATCAACCATTCAAAATATTCCGCTGTCAAGAAACACTGTGGCTTCAAGAATAAGTGATTTATCTCAAAATTTGGATTCCCAGCTGAAGGAAAAAAATAAGGAATTTACACACTTTTCGCTGGCTATTGACGAGAGCACTGATATTATTAATACTGCTCAACTTGCTGTCTTTATATGAGGTATTAATAGTAACTTTGAAATATGTGAAGAACTATTGAAGTGCGTTCCATTGACAGGCACCACTACAGCAAATGATATTTATTCTGCTATTGAGCATTTAATAGTAGAATATGAACTCGGCTGGAATAAATTTTGCAGCATAACTACGGATGGCGCTCCTGCCATGGTTGGCAAACATTCGGGTGTTGTGACTAAATTATAATAGGAAATATCAGAAAATTTTGTGGGAATTCACTGCATCATTCACCAGGAATCACTCGCATCCAAATATTTAAAAATGGACCATGTCATGCAACCGGTAATTAAAATAGTAAATTTTATAAGGAGCAGAGGTCTAAATCACAGGCAGTTCAGGCAATTTTTACAAGATTTGGACGAAAAGTATTCCGATGTACCTTATTTCACGGAAGTTCGTTGGCTCAGTCGAGGGGCAGTTTTGGAAAGATTTTTTGAGTTACGTGACCCTATTCAAGCTTTCATGTTAGAAAAAGGCAAGCCAATTGATTATGAAAATGACTGGTGGCTTGATTGTGCATTTTTGGTAGATATGACAAAACACATGAATGACCTCAATATAAAGTTACAGGGTAAAGACTTGATCGTCACTCAAATGTATTCGCATTTACAAGCCTTCGAAACAAAATTAAGACTGTGGGAAATTCACATAAAAAACCAAACACTCGATCATTTCCCTCACGTGAAATCATTTGGCACAGTGAACCAGACAAAATTGGATGAGTATTCTCAACTTTTGCTGAATCTGATCACAGAATTTAACAGTCGTTTTGAAGATTTTCGCAAAATGCATAAAATTGAATTCCCACTTTTCAACAATCCATTTACTTTTGATGCTGCACTGGCACCAATTCATTTGCAAATGGAATTGATAGATCTCCAATGCGACAGCATTGTAAAGGATAAATTTAAGGAAGTTAATGTTACTACATTTTATACACAATATTTCAAGAGTTTGAATAACTATCCAAGTATAAGAAATCATGCGGCACGTATCCTGTGTATGTTTGGTAGTACGTATTTATGCGAGCAGATGTTTTCCGTTATGAAAATAAATAAAAACAAACATCGCTCACGGCTTACGGATGAAAATCTCCAATCGATTCTAAAAGTAACTACGACGAATATGACACCCGACATCAATGAACTTGTCAAAAACAAGACAAGTCCGGTGTCCGGCTCAAGATAATTTACCTTGTTACCCTTCTTTTTAACTTACTGAATTTATAATAAATAGGTATCTAACTAAATAAAGATTTTAACAATTAAGTATGGGTTTTATTTTTTAAATATTCGTCCGAAAATAATAGGTATCTAACTAAATAAAGATTTTAACAATTAAGTATGGGTTTTATTTTTTAAATATAGTCCGGCCCGCTTACACACGCCAAATGTTATAAACGGCCCTTAAGAATATCCAGTTTGACACCCCTGCCATAAGGTTTATTTAGCCAGTGTTAGCAATGTAAGCTCCCGAAAGTATTATTTTTACGACTTGATTACAAAACGTCGACTTTTCTCTACTTTCCATAAATATAATATGCATGTTTTATATATATGTATAAACCTTTCGAAAGAAATTCTCTAAATGATAGTGAAAACCCTATCAAAATCTATAAGTTTAGAAGAACTAAGCACACAAACAGACAGATGTGGATAGCGTCCTCGTTTTATACTATTTAGAGATAAAGATTGTTATTATTATTAGTTACTACAAAGCAACTGGTGATATGTGCTCATGCCGCTATCTACTGTGTACACCTGTCTTATGTATTTTACACCTTTCGACTTTTTATTGTGTATGCATTGTATTGAAATTTTTATTACCATTGATTAATTTGATTCTCTGGAACCAGTTTTTATTACATGCCTTATTCCTTATTGAATGAAGGGTCACTCACTTATCACCTCCAAAAGCTCTCCAGTTGTTCTTATTCTGTGCTGGTACTTTGCTGACCCAGTGTTGTTGGAGATAACCCACTATAGACATGAAATGCATATCAAGGATCTAAGATATTAGTATATTTAGTATGCATTGCACTAATCAATGGTCTCTGGAACATTGGTGTCCGTTGCGAGAGGAACAACCTGGTTCATCCTCATCAATAAAGCGACAACTCAAAAAGAAGATATGGTCTCTATCACACAGATTGCCCATTTCTATAAAAAAAGTAATATTTATGATTGCTTAATTTATTCCAGAGTTACAAATGCCTGCCCGGCACAGTCCTGGCCTCGTGCGTGGAGAGTGTGTGGGCCGCCCGCAAGACGACGCGCCACCAGCCGCACCTGACAGCCGCGCTGTGGCTGTGGTGCGGAGCTCTCGGAATGCGCGTGTGGCTCCCGCTCTTCCCCCCGCCCACCGCCACCTCACGCCACTCGCATACCTTCATGTCCAAGCGCATCATGCTGCCCTTCCATCTCAAGATATACCCTCTAGGTTAGTACTGCACACAAACTGAAGGCTAAACACTGATTGATTCCTTGTAACATCTTATATGACACGTGTAAAAGAAATAGTGATTGCAACAGAGCTGTCAGTGACATTTCAACTCCTAAAAACATAATAAAATTACAATTTTAATGCATTTTTAAAGATAATTTTGAACGAAAAGACATAAAAATCAAATTTTATAAGAGCCGTAACAAAGCTTGCTGTTTAAACTCGTTGCTTCATTGATGTTAAATATTTCAATATCTGAAGGGATTTCTCCACTCCGGCGTGACCATTGGCAAGTTAGTCCTGCAGGCCAGGAGATAAAATAGTCTTTGCTGTGAGTGACGGAGATCGGAACATAGAAATGAATGCTCTCCATGATAGCCGGGTTTCGAACCATCCACAAATCAGTCTGAAGAAATATGAAGCAATGTGCTCATACCTTTTGACCCGTAGATGGTTCATTCTGAACATACCCAAGAGAAAGTTAGTAGGATAGAACATGGCTTGTAGCTATACTCCCTAATTTTCACTAGCTTTTTGCCCCACGTTCTGGTCCAAAACCCTTCCCCCCTTCATTTTATGGCCCTCTTGGTTGTTTGAAGCTAATGGCCCCCAGGCAGAAAGCACCCGCTTACCCCTTTGTACAACTACTAAAAAATGTGTTATTTCTTCTTTACAGCAATACTCTTTGAAGATGCAATACTCCTGGGTGCGGAGAACGACACCATGCTTTACTCGACTGACTCCAACTCCGTGTTCTCCCTCCCCTTTTGCATATTAAACCGCACTGTAAGTACAACACCAAAACTCAGCATTTGTCATCAAATAGGCCATCGACCCCATTTTGAATGTTCGACGTTTGTCACTTCAAATTGTCATTTGTCCCCGTTAACCGCCGATTCTCGGCATGTCAGTGTTTGATTAAATTTTAAGTTGAGTTGTTTAATAAGTCTGATAGATTTTTACAAAATTGTTATGATTTAAAAACTTAATCGCTGATTCATTAACTCAAAATGTTGCAGTCTCAAGAAGCCCAAAGTAGGGCAAAACCGGTCCAGTTACAAATAAATAAGTGTAATAAATAATGTAATGATGGACTCCATCATAAATTAACAATTTTGATTATCAAAAATATTTAAAAAAAATTGAAACTCAAGTCATGTTACGTGATTGGCAAGTTATTAAAAATACTAATTTCGGTTATGACTCCATCTGTCTATCCGTATCTCCGGTTGAATGAACTCTAGAACTCAGTTTTGTTTTTTATTTAGGTGTCTTCATTTTAAAATTTGAAAGTGTTTAAGAATTCAGGCAAGCGATTAAGTGCCTACCTAATAATATTTTTAATATAAAATTATTTTAATTGCCATTTTCAAAATTCGAACTCATTGTCGAGAATTCAGGCTATCCGTGATTTTTCACGTGAATGTGAACCTGTCGACAAGAAGAAAATACCAGGAGCGCAGAAATGTCATAGGGTAATTTGTGTTAATTTCCACAGTGGCACTAATTTTACAGAAGCACAGAATTTAAAAATATACTTTTTATTTTACTCTTTTATACGCCCATAGAGTTTTTATATTGAGTACATTTATTTATTTATTGACGTACAATAAGAAACAGTTAAGTATATTTTTCGTCATTACATAGTTTTAGTACCTATTACGTATATCCATAAAATATCATTATGTAATTTTGCCTGATATTGTTCTGAAAACTAATGATTTTAAGTTAAAATCAATGAATTTAAAGATGCACACAATTATTATTAGAATGGTTGACAATTAGATGAAAAAAAAAAAAAAATTATCAGAAATTTAAAAATTTTCCTGTGATTTTTCATGGGTTTTGCGCTACTAGAATATAATAATGTTTGTTGTTTTGATGATTTGCAGAGCCAAGTGTACCTGCACCAGATATTACGGCAACTGCTCAGGAGAAACCTGGGCTACCACGCCTGGGAGATTGCCCGCAGCTGCTCCAGCCTGCCTTACTTCCCCCACTCACTGGAACTACTGCTTCATGAGGTAAGCATCCACCCGCTTCACCACCAACTCTGAATTATTACATTTCAACCCTTAGGAATCTGACTTATGGACGCGGCGTCCAATCTTTCCCTAGCCCTTTCCTAAGCTTAGTGAAAAATGACAAATATTGTATATTTTTTAAACAAAAATTAATTAGTAACTTGACTATTTCTTCACTGTGATCTATTTTAAATTTTTTCCAAAACATGCCTTCCAACATAAATCATTGAAATAATCATCGGATTTTTTTACTCTGATGTCTGCCTCTGTATCATAAATAAACAAGTCACTAGATCGATAACTTCGGGCTTTTTGCATGAAACAAATTGAACCTAAAAAACCATAGATATGCCAATATATAGACAGTAAAATTCTCATTCGGAGCCTACTTATTATACTATACACCAATGAAAATCTTTTAAACTTTATTCCATAGATTTTCAAAGTTTTTCATTGGTGGATATAGTTAGGCAAACATATGACGTCACAATATTTCAGTTCCAATTTTCGATCAGAGTTATACCCCCCTTCTCTGTATATTGATTGATTGAATGAAATCTTTAAAGCAAAAGAATCAGGTGTAAATGCTGTCCTTATTCTACCAGTATTAACGCTGGGAGGCCCATATTAGCTCCATAGCAAAGAGACTCCGGAAGTTATGCTATATTATACACTCTCTTCGATCAATCCTTGACATAAAAACTTTAAGAAGTGTTTATTTTGCTCTATTTGAATCGATAGTAATTTACGGCGTTATAGGATGGGGAGGTTGTACAGCATTCATTCTCTACCCTCTAGTGACCGTTCAAAAACTTCTGCTAAGGGTCATCTTCAAAGGTTTCTCTTCTCATCCATCAGAGCCACTTTTTAGGAAACTCGCAGTCCTAGACATTCGCCATCAAGACAATTCTGATCCATATCTGGAAAAATTAATTTATAAACTCTACACAAAAAGATATAAAATGCAAAATTCCTATAACAAACACGACCTTTTCACAGAGACAATACTCATATATCGCACCTAAAATATTCAACGCACTAAATAATGACATCAAAAGATCAAGATCAATTACTCACTTTAAAACCGGTGTCCAAAAATGGATATCTGAAAAGGGGTACTATACATACAGTAGAACCCCGTTAATTCGAACCCCGTTAATTCGAACCCCGATAATTCGAAAAAACGCGTAATTCGAAATTTTCGCCAAAAAAATTTCCGCAGAAAAATTTTTTCATACAAAATTTTTTTTAATTCGAAATTCGTTAATTCGTAATTCGAAATTTATTTTTGTCCGCGCATGAAAATTTGTTCGTGTAATTCTAAAAAATTTGATTTTTGCAAAAATAAATCATAATATTTCGTAAATCTGAATCTAAAAGTCAGCCGTGGCGGTAAAACGCCGAAATATGTATTTTTACGTGGTTATACATCGTCCTAATTAGTATTATTATTTTGTAAATCTGAATCGATTTACACTGGAATTTTTTTTCAAATTTATTTCGAATATCCGAGTTTGAAGAGCCGAGAAAATACGTTTTACGCGGATATATGTTGTAGTTTTACGAGTTTACACCAAATATCTGAATTTAAAGGGTCGGCCGCGACGAAACTCGGCCGCGAAATTTCGATTTACGCTTAAATGTATCGTACATTTACGAATTTATTTCGAATATTTGAATTTAAATGGCCCACTAAGACGGAAATCGGCTGCGAAATCTCGATTTACGCGTAAATATATCGTATTTTTACTCATTTATTTCGAATTTCAAAAGGCCCGCAGCGACGGAAATCGGACGCGAAATTTCAATTAACGCGGAAATATATCGTATTTTTACTAACTTTACTTCGAATATGCGAGTTAAAAAATACGGCGCGATGGAAATCGGCTGAAAAATCGATCACGCCGAAATATGACATATTTTTATGAATTTACTTCAAATATCTTAGCTTAAAAGGCCAGCCGCGACGAAAAACTGCCGATAAAATTTAATTTACGCGGAAATATTTCATATTTTTACGAATTTACATCAAATATCTGAATTTAAAGAGCCGGCCGCGACGGAATACGGCCGCGAATTCTCGTTTTACGCGAAAATATATCGTATTTTTACCAATTTAAATTCAAATATTAGAAATAAAGGACCGGCCGCGACGGAAATTACCGTGAAATCTCGATTTACGAGGAAATATATCGTATTTTTACGAATATCTCAATTTAAAGGGTACGCCGCGACCGAAATCGGCAGCGAAATCTCGATTTACGCGTAAATATATAGCATTTTTACGAATTTATTGCGAATATCTGAATTTAAAGGGCCCGCCGCTACGGTAATCGGCCGCGAAAATAAAGAAATAATTGGTATTAAGACGAATTTACAACTAAAATATCACCCGTATTTGAAGAGGCGGCCGAGAAAATCGATTTTCGGTGTAATTTTTTTTTTTTTTTTTTCATAAAATTTCGAATTACGTGGGAATTCGTTAATTCGAAATTTGATTTTTGATGTCCCGTGGATTTCGAATTAACGAGGTTCTACTGTATAATCAACCACAACAACACGGGTATGTGCCTAGCTTGGTGGTCTAAACATTCCTAATAATTGTAATAACCATTTCACTGAATAAAGAATAATTAAAAAAAAAAAAAATTCTATTGAAGATGCTTCGAAGATCTAGCGTCATTGATCCCTTCGGCATTGGTGCAGAGTCGGGAAATATCCAAATCATGACAGTTGACGTTTGTCACATGAGAACGGATTGTTTCTACAACTCGTTTTTGAGTTCAACTGGGTTTTGGAATGACCCTCTACACGGCATTCTCAAAGATGACATAGATATAATAATTTCCCTCAGGGCCTCACATATTAATACAGCACCAAGCACCGTTAAAAGTAAAAAAGATGAATTTTCGAAATTTTTATGTTTTAAGTAGTTTTCAGGAAAAAAAACTAGAATTGAAAATCTTCTACTGAATAAATATTTTTCTTTACGGATATATTATATATTACTGTTTATTTGATTCGGTAATTAATATTTTTATAAAATTTTTAATTTAAGGTTTTGGAAGAAGAGGCTACCAGTAAAGAGCCTATTCCGGATGCACAGCTCCCAAGTGTCATTGAATTTATTCAAGAATTTCCCGTTTACCTACAGGTAAGAAATATTATTAAACTCTAAATAAACGCCATGTCGGTATTTATAAAATCAGACAAGACGATTGTCTGCAACAAAGCGAGAATAAAATTGTTCAACACTACCTAGCTGCGTTCTAACCATATTTATAATCAATAAAATTGTCCAACACTACCTAACTCCGAATTAGTGTTCAAACCATATTTATAATCAATAAAATTGTCCAACACTACCTACCTGTGAATTAGTGTTCAAACCATATTTATAAACAGTAAAATTGTCCAACACTACCTAGCTCCGAATTAGTGTTCAAACCATATTTATAATCAATAAAATTGTCCAACACTACCTAGCTGCGAATTAGTTTTTTTTTTAAATTTGCAGGTTGCTGGTTGAAGGTTGCTGCAATAGCTCGGTGGTAAAACAGTTTCTCAGTTAGTTAACCCCTCAGGCCAATTTGTTCGCTTTTGGGAACATACAGGTCTCATAGAAATCGTTTTATCTCCTTTACCGTCATGGCAAGAAATACGATCTAAACAGTGTTAGAAAGAGAAAACCTCACGCTTTATATTCAAATGAAGAAATTAACCATAGAAGAATTAAAATATACATCTTATGAAACCAAAGGTTCCGACCGTAGTTTGAAAAAAAATTATGAAACGCAAATTTTTTACTAATATTTTTTATGCGAAATGACAAAAAAATAAGGTGACCATAAAATTTGTAAAACATTTCTCTTATTTTCTTTATCAGTAATTTAAGTTTAAAAAAAAAACGTAAGATGAGCCATTTAAAAAAAAAAAAATTATATTTCAAAAATTGTATGTATATTTTTAATATTAAAATTTGATAGCGTATTTCATCACCTTTCAAAAACAGTTTATAATTTTCGTATGCATTCACAAACATTACATTTATTTGGATTTTATTTCAAAGTGGAAATACTCTGACTTTCTGACAGAGGCCTGAGGGGTTAAAGATTTTTTTTTTATTGAATATTTACTTTTTTTGTTTCAGACGATCGTCCAATGTGCCCGTAAGACAGAAATAGCCCTCTGGACCTACCTTTTCTCTGCTGCCGGAAAACCTAAAGAATTATTCCAAATGTGTTTAAGCAGAAAGATGCTGGACACTGCTGCATCATACCTTATTATTTTACAGGTTAAAAAACTTATATATAAATTCCTTCTGTGGCTACCTACTACCTGGTACCTACCGGCAACAGCTAACAATTGATTAAAATATTCGAAACAGAAGAATATCAACATTTCTGGATATAGGCCGATTGCCCTAGAAACTTCTCTTGGTAATATCGTGCCCGGATCAGAGCAACTTAACTTCTTTCTCCTCACTTCAGTTTTCACTTCAACAGATAATATTTTATAAGAAAATAAGATTTCAACAAGTGTCATGGGTCATTTGATGCGC
This sequence comes from Hesperophylax magnus, assembly GCA_026573805.1. Taxonomy (NCBI): domain Eukaryota; kingdom Metazoa; phylum Arthropoda; class Insecta; order Trichoptera; family Limnephilidae; genus Hesperophylax; species Hesperophylax magnus. Next base: position 9,564,274 of record JAIUSX010000117.1, on the reverse strand, counting down.
GATTTACCTGTAATGTATTTAGAGCAAGAATATCACATCGGAGTCACCAATTGTATGAATATGTTTATTTATATTTATAGGTACACTGGTTGTAATTATAATACATATGTTATTATGTTGATGGAACACATGAAAACTGAATTGAGAAGAAAAAAAGTTAAGTTGTTACCATGTTGTTCTGATCCGGGCACAATATTACCAAGGGAAGTTTCTAGGGCAATCGGCCGGAGATGTTGATATAGTCTTCTGTTTCGAACATTTGAATTAATTGTTAGTTGTTTTCTGGTAGGTACCAGGTAGTAGGTAGCTACACTTCCTCTTGTGTATAAACTATCTTCTATATCCAGAGTAACTCCTTAGCATAACAGTAGCTTGTTTGGTAATGACGGTATGTCTAGACTGGTTGTCGTTTTATAAATAATAATTGACGGGAAAAATATTAAAATAACATTTAAAAAATTAAATTGTTATGTACTAAAAACATGAATGTGAGGCTTAGTTCTCATGCCTTTTGATGGCCTTCGTGGTTGAGTGGTTTCAATCCTTGACTAAGAATCCAGAGGTCGCGGGTTCAAATCCTGGGTGGACAGGTGATTTTATTTGATTAATTTGTGTTACATATTTAAAATAATATGAAACCCTGTATAGTAAATTTGCGGCATGTTCTATAGTGGAAGATACTCTTAGTATCGCCCTGGTGAAAGACTACCATTCATAATTGAAACGTTGCTTGAAATGGCTTTAGCTGAGTTTTGTGACCAGATCTGAATATCCAGGTACTTTTCCACCTTCCTCTCCCCCTTCTCCTTCCCCTCCCCACTACCATCAGCCTCACAATGTACCCCAAATGGGGATGCGATTGTCTCATTGCCTCCAGACGGTTGGAAGCTGTCGGGACTCATGTGCGGTGCTCATACATTTCTCTCAAAGTGACAAAGACCATTTCGCTACCATGAGGTGGTAATCACTAGCATTGTAGAAACATAAATTTTTTAGTATGCGTATCAATGAGTTGTCACCTTTTTGCACTCTTCCATTAGGTTTAGCAAAGTGTTTGAATATTTGAACTTGAGTTTATTATATTGACTTTTCTTATTTGATATTGACAGAATCTAGAGAGCTCTTCAGTCAGTCGCCAGCTGGCCACAGTTCTATTGGACACGGCCCTGCAGAGCTCACGCTGGGACCTCGCCAGAGACCTCGTCAGATTTCTCCGAGCCATTGGTTAGTCATCTTTTACTATATTATATTATCACAGACGATCTGGGATATAATAATGTAATCAAATATCGACAACTAAGCTGAATTGTGTTCAAGTTCTCTATCAAACTGCAGACTAAAGCTCCCCATCTCTCCTGATGCCTAAAAAACATTTGTAATGTTGTATTTGCAGATCCGAACGATGTAGAATCTCCAAGGAACTCAGTGATCATGAGCTCCAAGTTCTCCATCAACCCCCAGACAGCCCCCGTGAGCCCCAATGCCGAGGATCTGTCTGTTATTCTAGGCAGCATGCAGGTAATAAACACCAGACTAACTTCTGTAAAGTGGAAAGTGGAAACATGGTAAAGGAAGTATCAATAAGTAATAGAAAACAAATTCCGATAGGAGAGGGCAATAAGAAGAAGAAGACGAAACTGATTACATATTTATAGACATTGTTACATAAATTTACCAACTATATTATGCATGCATAATTTCAGCATGGCGTATACGTATTATATGTTGGGGTGATTATCATTTCTTTTTATGGGATCTGTCACTTTGACAGATGACAGCCGCGTAATTATGGCGCTCCGTAAATTGTTCTGACTCATTCTCTTGCCGTAGGTAGGAGAGGGGGTCGCATAATTTTAAAATATAGCCTGGCTAGCAGATCACAGCGCATATCGTCGCCACGCCCACACTTATCTTCTTTTGTCAGATGTGACTGGTCCGTATGGGATTGTATGTCGAGCAATATGGCGTTATATAAAAGGCTTTAAACTTACAGCATAATCTGTCACCCACTTTAATTAATAAAAAATAAATCCCTGTTTTAGGTAAGCCGAGGCCGCAGCTTCAGCACCACAGTAACGCCACGTGTCACGGTGGAGAACGCCAAACACAGCGTCAGTGAGATGGTCACAACCACCCAGTCCGGCATTAGCACCAACAGCCAGCAAGCTGTCAACCGGAGGAAGAAATCTGTGCCCACTGGAAGGGGTGATAAGTAAGTTAATTGTCTCCACAAGTGTCTATCCTAAAATAATTTTTTGGTTGAAACATACATTTTTGGCTTTGTAAAATCAGTTTGAAACAAACCCGGCATTTTCTACAGTGTTTTTTTTAAATGTGTACTGCACGACTTTAAAATGTGAATACTCCCAACTGCTCCCAACCGTCTGAAGCCAGTGAGACTATGGCATCCTGAATTGGGGTATGGTGTGAGGCTGAAGGTAGTGAGGAGGGGAAGGATATGGGGATCTGCTTGCTCATCAAACACGGCTAAAGCCATTTCAAGCAACTTTTCAATTCTGAATGGTTGTCTTACACCAGGGCGATACTGAGAGTATCTTCCACTCTGGAATTTGCTACAAGAATTCTTTATATTTTTGAATTAATAAATTGTGAAATAACACAAATTCATCAAATAAAATTTTCTTGCGCACGCCGGGATCTGAACCTGCGAACTTCGGATTGCTAATCGAAAGCCTTACCCCTCGACCACAGAACCAGGAGTGTAGTCTACATTGTTTGCCACAATTTATAAATAACCAAATAGTCAATGATACATAAATGGTTGTTTATCATTTGTTTAACATTTCAAACACATTTATTATTAAGGCTGTAAATAATATATCATTAGAGTAGGAAAATGTTTCTTACACCCGCGATCCCTGGGTGCGAACTTGGCGCTTTGAACCACTCGCCCACTAACCGTACCATATTTATACATATACCGTTTATATTTGTGCCACTTATTTAATTGTCTTTTTGACTTACCAGGGAAGCGTGTTCTGGCACTGCGGAAGAGTTCTTCATCGACGTGATGCTGCAGCGCCATGCCCGACGCCTGCTGGCCGCTGGCAAGATGTGGCAGCTCGGCCACTTTGCGTCGCGCCTGGACTTCCACCTGGTGGCTTGGCTGGCCACGGAGAAGGAGCGCGCCGCCCGCGTGGAGAATGCCGTGGGCTGTCTGAAGCAACTGCACGAGGACTTTGAGTGGCCATACCCAGCGCCGCAGCAGCCGCTTGAACTGGCTCAGAGGAAGGGCAGCACTGTGCCCTCCACGCCCTCACCCACGGAACACGCTAGCTATGGGGGTGACAGCGGATATGTGTCGCTTGCCATGGGCGGTGGAATGCACCATGATATGCAGGTTGGTTATTCTATTTATTGCATTTCTAAAGTCTTTATTTACTAGTTGTACCCCGCCACGCGTTGTTGTGGCTCAGTCGTCCGTGCAGATAGAGAAACAATAGCGCGTGTTGCTTTTACTTCCATGAGATGATGCTGTTTTTCATAAAAAGCATGTTTTTACTTGTCACAGCCCACGGGTGACATCTATATAATATAGGCATATAAAAACACACGCGTATTCAAATGCAACATTGTGTCAAAATTTCAAAGTAATCAGTGAAGAACTTTTGGAGATTCAAGATTTTGAACAAACGAACATTTACATAGGTAGAACATTTATTAACGGATCATTTCCATTCACAACACATTACACAAAGTTAATGTAAGGAGAAATGTTACAATATAGGATAATTAAAAAATTACAGCTATGACAAAATATGGCACAAAAACAATAAAGATAATGCCAAATCAAGACAGGAACAAAGTTTTGACGGAGTTCACGACTTCTGCCACATCAATACTAAATATCAAACAAAAATCATTAAGACTTACACCAAATAATTCAAGGTCCTGACTTGAGTTGACAAGTCTGACCATTCTGGATATTGATGAATGGTATCTATAATTTGTGGAGTCTTAATGTGTAGTCTACGGGAAGGGGTATTGAAAGGGACGAGTTGCAACAAAGTAGGTGAGTCAATCATACTGTTCATAAGTCCTGCAAAAGATATTAGTTTACCAGCTATGGGTAAGTAAGGCAAGTAACTTGTACAAATACATATAACGTGTGGTTATTGATGTGAGGAACAAAACTGGACCAAGGACACTTCCTTGTGATTTTTCAGTTTCAGTGCCGATAAATCAGTGGTTATCGAAATATTATTTTTACAGTATCATACAAAACAACAATATAGGTACGTACCATGATTCAATTGTACGCTTTTACATAATTCAATTATATGCTTTACATTACCTACTTCACTAGGTGTAACCTGTTCTGAGGTAGGTGACAGGAACGTACAGTAAAAATATGTTTGTGCGATGTTATTGACAGATGGACGTAGTTCTGCAAACTCAGTCTTTTGGAATGAGAGTTAGTGAAGATTTCAAGTCTTTCAATTTCCAATGTTAGCGTGGCAGGGCGACGACCCCTTTTATTTTTTAATATCCACTTCAACAAAGGCTTCCTCAAACGAAGATCTCATCAAAATGCAGTAAGGTTTATCTTTCTTTCTGCAAGAGAATTTCTTTAGTTTTCAACCATGAAGCTTTTTTCCACGTGTTGTTATTTTTCTATACAAAATATTCTTGGACAATGCGACAAAGCAATTAGTATAGCGCATATTTTTGTGTTTCTTTCTTGTAAACTCAAATTTCCTCTTTCTGCCTTTTGACGGCCTAACCTAAATAATTGCCAATGACAATTACGAAGGTCCATTTCATAAAAACAACAAAGGCACCTCCAGCTGTTAATTTTATTTGATATTAAAAGCTTTAAGATCCATTGCATTTTACCGTGAATACATGGATCTTTTATGTTAAAATAAGTAGAGAAAAAACAAGATGATTTGATTTTGCAATAAAGATCCATGTTGATTGGATTTTGTTGGATAAATTAATAAAATAACAATCATTCAATACATCCCAGAGTTCCACGTGACCTGGATCTATTTTGAAAAATCAAAAAACTTATTTGTATTTGAAATAACGCAACAGGAATCCATGTGTTTTGGACCCCACTTGAATTTTTAAATTATTTTTGGAAACTAGATTATATACTAATAATACTTCTTGAATCTTTTTTGTAAATTATAAATACCCGCTAACAGACCTCGGTAATATTTTACACAAACATAAGTTTTTACTGAGATACTATATAGCCTGGATCTAATTTGTAGAATATGGAGAAAAAAAATCTCTTCCCCGTGGAATAGTTAACTCATTTTCGGACTTTTTGTGGGTTGGATTCAGTTTGCAGAACTACTTCCAGATTAGGTAATGTTAAATTTAATTATGTGAGGAAGAAAAATTAATAAAGTAGGTAGTGTGTTAAGGAAGAAGAAAAAGTGTGTATTTTTTTCATATTTAGTTAAAAAGACAATTTCTTCTTCTAACTCAGCAAACTTATTTTGTGGCACCATTTTAATTAAAAATTAATAAAATACTTCGTTTTAACCACTTTTATTGTTTATTACCAACATGTTTCATGAGCAACGCTCACTTCTTCAGGGTTTTTTGATAAAACTAATTATAAATAATAGACATAAACAATGGTGTCAATAGATAAATAATAGACATAGACAATGGTGTCATTAAAAAATAATAGACAAAAATAATGACAACAGTGAAAAAATAATAAAACGGGTAGGGGAAAGAGAGGCAATATGGAACAATTTACAAAGGGAATAGGTTTAATATTGGGTCGTTTAAAAATAATTTTTGATTGTTAATAATATTCAATTTTGCGTTTACACTCTTTCTAATCTCTAAAATTTCTAGTTTATCTAACTGGATGCCATTGACATTACAATTTATTAATTCTATTCCAGTATTGAAGTTAAAAGTATGACTAGTTTCCAACAAATGGTTGGCAAACTCCGAGAAACTGTTATTATTTAAAGATTTCATATGTTCTTTAATCCTTATTTCAAAGTTTCTCGAAGTTTTTCCTATATAAAAGAAACCACAATCATTACACTTCAATTTATAAATTCCAGATTTTTTCATTTTTGAATCTCTGTCTTTATTATTTAATATGTAATTTTTAAGTTTATTATTTGCATAAAATACAGGAAGAATTTCATTCGGTACATTTTTTGTTAAGGAATTAGAAATTTTATTATTAAAATACATAATTTTCCTCCATTTATTCTTTTTCTCGTCCTTTTGTACAGGATAGATGTATGATTTAAGAAATTTATTCTTATATTTTTTATTAAGAATGTTTTCAATTAAATTGGTGTTATATCCATTATTGGTTGCAATTTGTTTAATGATATTGAGTTCCTTTGAAAAATTGAATACAATTTTTCAAAGGAACTGATTGTGGTTTCTTTTATATAGGAAAAACTTCGAGAAACTTTGAAATAAGGATTAAAGAACATATGAAATCTTTAAATAATAACAGTTTCTCGGAGTTTGCCAACCATTTGTTGGAAACTAGTCATACTTTTAACTTCAATACTGGAATAGAATTAATAAATTGTAATGTCAATGGCATCCAGTTAGATAAACTAGAAATTTTAGAGATTAGAAAGAGTGTAAACGCAAAATTGAATATTATTAACAATCAAAAATTATTTTTAAACGACCCAATATTAAACCTATTCCCTTTGTAAATTGTTCCATATTGCCTCTCTTTCCCCTACCCGTTTTATTATTTTTTCACTGTTGTCATTGTTTTTGTCTATTATTTTTTAATGACACCATTGTCTATGTCTATTATTTATCTATTGACACCATTATTTATGTCTATTATTTATAATTAGTTTTATCAAAAAACCCTGAAGAAGTGAGCGTTGCTCATGAAACATGTTGGTAATAAACAATAAAAGTGGTTAAAACGAAGTATTTTATTAATTTTTAATAAAAAGACAATTTTTATTGGACTGGTAGAGGAATACTTATCTACATATTACTCTGTACCCCATTTTGTACCTCGCAGCGTGACATACAGCTGACATATATATGTATATATTGAACTTCTTGCAGAAATCAGTGAAATAACCCGATCTAGAATTCTTTCTATTAATAGAAACTGTTAATCACTCTGCACCAGTGCAATATTCTATTATACTTAATTTGTTGCAATAAAGAACTTACTGGTAAACTCCCTTTTTTCTCACTAAGTCCGCCACCCCAGTCCAGTAAGGAAACCCTGCCCAGAACTGTAAAGTTTGCTACAGGGTCTTACGGTTTATGTCGATTCCTTAACCATTTCCTTACCCTTACTGACACATGGGATGACAGGCTAATATCGGACGTATCAAACATTGACATTGATATTTGCAGATTGACCGCGCCATGAGTGTGGTCAGCGAGGTGGAAGTGGCCACGTGGGGCGAGGGCGATCGGCAGTACGCGGCGCTGATGGACCGCCTGTCGCAGCAGCACACCGAGGCGGGTTCACCGCGCGCCGAGGTGCAGTTGCGCTACCTGCTGCAGCTACTGACGGAGGCCGGCTGCCTGGAGTGGGCACTACTGCTGGCGGTGCTGCTGCGCGATGCCATGGCGGTTTTGAGAACCACCCACGCGGCGCGCTCTCATGACGTGTCCGCCGAGGCTGTGGCGCGACTCATGAAGGCCTTCCAGGACCTGCTTATCTGGATAGACTCTGAATGGTATAATAAACTTTTTAAAGCTTTACAATTTCATTATGGTATTATTTATTGAAACTTCTACAACATGACATCAATGTTAAAAATATAAAATGGAGGCTTCAGCACAGGTAAGCCATCCAGTGAGGCCAACATTACTGGATAACTATGAAATGTAAAATATTGAACCAAAATAAAAAAAAAAAACCAATTTAAAGCACGATTGGATTGTTATTTGGAGAGAAGAAAGGATTAACTCATTTTAAATTTAAAACAACTCAATTACTGTTTAACTTATTGTGAAATCAGATATGAGCGCATCAGCAGAATGCTCATCAGCTGCCTGTTCATTAAATAATAATGTTAACAGTGGCGGTTTTATCTAAAGTGCATTTTTTGCAGTGATATGTGAAAAAAATTATTATGTGAAACCGCACAAGAGTCCCAAATGCTCCCAACCGTCTGGAGCCAGTGAGACTATGACATCCCCAATTGGGTGGGGTGTGTTGTGAGGCTGAAGGTAGAGGGGGAGGGACAGTGTCACCTTCAATTGACAACAAATTGACTTTATAATATCATGTACTTCTTTCAGCCTGGGATACAAGCCGTTCATGCTGGCCATCCAAAGCCAGGCGGCCGTCCTCAACTCCGTCTTCAAGTCCAAAGAGACCCAGCAGAACTCACACAACTCCGCCACCAAGCCCCCGTCGAGTGTGGCCAACCACACCAAGGGCTTCCCGCCCGAAACTGTCAGCGAGGTGCCCCTCCCCAAGGACGGCAGTATCGGCTCCCAACACAACTCAGACTCCACTAGACAGTCTGTCTACAGGAAGGACTCGCCCAAACTAACGGAGATGAAGTATCAGCCGCAGGAGAGTAATGTATCCACTCCGTCCAGTTCTCCAGAGCCAAGCAACTGTGTGATATCGTAAGGGGTCTCACTCGGGTAGGGTTAAAACAATGAAACGTGTCACATTATTCTTATTCTGTCCATGGTAGTTCAACAGGTGCAATTTTAATACATTTTATACAAATTGTAGAAAGAAAAAAAAATGTAGACTAGCGAAAATGTAATCTAAAGAGATTAAAAGATGTTCACAGAATATTGTATTGATATAATATAATTGTGGATCTGGGTGCAGTAACAACTTACGATCAAAACAATTTATTGTAGTTTTGAGTAAAACGCTTAATATTCACTTCAAACTTTTGCGTATAGCTCCGTCTGTGTACAACCTGCAGAAGTAATATTTACACAGCAGATAAAGAAGAGATTGGCGATACCACAAAGGCGATGGGAGCAAAAACAGTTTGTGCTCGTTTAAATTGTTATTGCATCCATTTCCTCAACTAACGACGTAGATAAGTTTGGTGCTAAGTCTTGTACATACAATGTTTGTAAGGCTGTAAATATAATATTATTGAATATTTCTAGCACGATGTGTTGAATTTATGAAAAAATACTTAATAATCTAAAATGAGGTAGCAGAGGCGTTAACGAAAATTTCTTCTTTTAATCCTTGTTGTGATTTAGTACAAATATGAAGCTAATGATATTCCCTGTTTGTATTTTTATTTATTGTTACTGATATACTTTATTTTATTCCAATAAATGTCTATTAACACTGTTGAAGTTCTCCATTTTGAGATTCACACTTATTAATGTTATTCTATGAGATTTTCACTTTATTTATTTTCACTTAATTAATAAGCAACTTAATTATTAACAGTATGTAATTTAATTTCGTTTTGACGATGATGATTCCAACACTATTTAATGTAGTTCACCATTCTTATTAAATATAACTATTTATTTATTTCAAACAATCATGATTACGTATTATTTTTTATTGTCCTTCTATAATAATACATAATAACTAATCCATTAATTCCCGGTAGGGTGATGTATCGTTAACATTATTTATTCTTGTTTTGTGTTTACAATTTACGTTTGTGTGTATGTTTTGGATTCAGGGCCAAATCTAATTTTCATTTTACTATGTAAACTTAATAGTTTATTATTACGTAGTGACTACTTAATAACTAGGGGGGCTAGTTATCGATAACTAAGAATCCCAACTGCCCGTAGCTAGTGGGACTATAGCATACCCAATTTCCGGAAAGTTGTGAGACTGACATTAGTGGAGAGAAGTACCTGGCTATAGTTTGTTGCCAGAACCATGGTTTAATGATTTGGTGGTCTTATACGAGATCCAAATTCATTCCTTCCTTTCCTTAACGAATCCCTCCACACTGCATCCCTGAAGACCGCAAAGGCTTTCCAAGAAACTTCAGAGTTAATATATAAATAAAATGCAGTTCTGATCCAAAAAACCTCCCCAAGGAGTCCCTGAGCTTTTTACACAATGCTTTTTTTCATACCTATCACCATATGGAAAGTACATCGGGACCCATATGAGAAATGTTTGCTTTACATAATCATTATTTTCATACGTACGATTTCTTATGTTGCCATTAGAGCATTACTTTCCATAAGTAACAATATAGGATGTCCGGGGATAAAGTACGCTAACTTCGGGGGGCGATCTTAAAAATTTTAGAAGTAAAAAAAATAAATAACTTTTTTCGAATTTTGAACATTTTAAGGTAGTTTTCAGGTACAAAAAGTTGAATTGTTTGTCGTAGAAAATAATATTCTATGGAAAAAAAATTTTTTTTGAAAAAAACAACAGAATTTCTAAAAAGGTTATTTGTCTTTTTTGCTTCTACCATCATGTAGAATCACCTCCCGAAATCTGTGTGTTTCCCCCGGATACCCTGTATGTTATATAGTTACAGACAACAGAAATAATGTCCGCCATCCTAAACTGCATGAAAATCTGTACAAAAATAGAACAAGCCCTTTTTGTCTTCCAGAATCCTCGTAAAAAGACACCCCATAAGGAAACTGGACAAAAAAAAACATTGTGTAAAATGCTCCTAAAATTAGGTTCCTCAATGCTTCCCCTATTAAAGCATGCACTAATAAAAGTTGTTACAGTGAAATCTACTTATAAGGTTCCCACATAAGAAGTTTTCATGCCAAAAAGTAGTTTTTTCAGACCCTTGAAGACAAAAATCTTAAAATGGCCCAATTTATTCAACTGTTATTCAACAAAGAAGTTTTTTCCAGTCCCTTGGAAAACCTTATAAGAGAGTTTCACTGTACTAAACTAAATCTTATAAGAGAGTTTCACTGTACTGAACCAAATTGTTCATAAAGTGTAATACAAAACGGCTTTCAACTTCAAACCATCTAACTTCAAGGCAGCAGTGATAGTATATTGATTGTATTTTGATTTTCCTCCTATAATGTACATGTATACTATATATGTATGTGGTTTTTTTTTTAAAATACAGGTTAACCTTTTTTTGGTAATGAAAACATTTGACTAAATACATAATGTCCATATTTAAGTCTCGTCTCACTCTTAGTTTGTAAGTACCTCATTACGACGATAGCTCATTACAACAAAATAATGTAAATACATTGTTACCTATTATAGTAATTAAACTATTGTAAAACTGACACAATAAATCCAGCCAACGTCATAAATTATTGTCAACTCTGTTGAGTATAAATGTTATTTTTTGTTAATGTACTGTGCTGTACATAATTAATTTCTTACTTAGTTTAAAATTTTTAAATATTGTCACCATGAAATTATTCACTTTTTTTAAATATTCATTAGACATGTGTGGAAAGACTGTGATTCCTATCAAAACTACCCCCAATCCCTGCCTGCCTAGCTTTGCCCTATCCCTTCACCTGCCCATGATTTCTACCTACACTCAATCCTTGTCTAAGCCTGTAATCCCTAATGCGTAATCTGACTAATCCTCCAAAGCCTGTAATCCCTAATTACTTTATACCAAATTCCTTCGCATACTTGTAATGTCTTATTTTACCCTTATGCCTTCACCTGCCTGTAATGTCTACCTATACTCAATCCTTCCGCCTGCCTGTAATGCCTAATATTGCCCTATCCCTTCAACCGCCTGTAATGTCTAACTTTGCCCTATACCTTCACCTGCCTGTAATGTCTGCCTACACTCAATCCTTTCACCTGCCTGTAATGCCTAACTACATTATACCCTATCCCTTCCCCTACCTGTAATGTCTAACCACACCCAATTCCTCTACTTGCCTGTGATGTCTACCAACCCTCAATTCATATGTTCATCACATGTTTAAAATCTAAATTAGACTTGAAATATTTGATATCAAGTTTATTATAACAATCAAATCGTTCATTAGATTTCAGGCAATATAACTCCATATTTAACCAATACCTGATTTCTAAACCCATTTTATTTTTAGCAAAATATTAGTAAATATATGTTTATTTTCCCTATAAAAATACTCAAATAAATAATATGATTTTCCGCTTTCACTCCAATGGGCTGTTACTTGTAACGGCTTATTAATAAAAGAGCTGTCATGACCTTAACTTCTTCAATTTACACTTGAAAAGCATTTTGTTTCATCGACGGCTATATCCGTATTCGGATGTCGCCTGTTTGATCCCTGAAGTTTTATTAAAACATGCATTGCATCCAATGATGCCAGGTGATGGGATAGGTTGCGTTGAAATGAACAGCGTTGTAATAATTAATGTCAAATATATTTGTTCCAACAAGTATGTGAAGCAATAATAAGTGAACTTGTAATTAAACTGGATACACTGAAGTGCATGTGTTAGTTTTCAGCATATCATTACTTAATATTTTAATTATTTCTGTTATTCAAAGCAATTAAAATAAATTTTATGAGAAAGGGTAATTTTTAATACATACATATTTTGTTTTAAATGTTGTCAGAAAATTTATACATAAAATAATAAAATTATACAAGATGTTTGGTACTTTTATTTGCATTATTTCCAGACACAATACTGCGGGTTCTCTCTTGGCTCTTCCTGTGATAATCACACCTAATACTAGTAGTTCTGTGAACAGTAGACCTTGTTTTATTTAATGAATCAAAACCAAATTTTGAATTTGTAACCAAGATTTGTAAATAACTACCTACTTTATTATAAACCATTCATTTTACGTAATGTTTTTAATTTCGTAACGTTATAAATTTAAAGAATTAGTCCATCCGTTCACGGGGTAACTGAAAAAAAAACCAGTTGGCAACTCAAGTTGCTGTCCTGTGTATTTCAATGGCGGTCTGCACACTGCGCAACTTACCACAAAACCAGTTTCAACTGATATTTTTTGAAATCGTAAACATGAGATGTGCAGTGAGAGAAGCTCGATTGCCAACCAGTTTCAGTTGCCCCTTGCGAAACAATCCAGCGAGCTGCGAACCCGACCGTAAAAGTTGCACTTTTGTGGTAAGAGCTGTGCCATAATATTTGAGTCACGCTCGCTTTTCTACGTTCGAAATTGAAATGGAATCAGGGTCGGAATTTCCTTATTGCTTTCCAAGTGCATATTAATGCACTTTATTACGGCATATTTACATTAGTTGTAAATATTGTTTGCAAATTCTTTGCTTTTTTTTTATTTAACGGCAATATAAAGTAAAGTAAAAATGATACAACTTAAATACAATAAACATATAAAGTGATGTAGTTTGTTCTCAGTCCTCCTCACTAGGTATTCCTGTTCCGAGGCGGACTGTAGGTTGTTGTATGTGTGTTGATCAAGATTTCCTCATCTTCTAATTTGTTGGTTCCCACAAAATATAAAACAAATTAAGCAAAAAGTATTTATGTTTGTTGTCTGTAGGTTGCGTTGGCGCTACTTCATAAATTTAATGATTTCCTCATCTTCATGTTTAGTTAGCCATAATTTGATGACTTTCTTAAACTTTTCTATATCCATGGTGTTTTTAATTTCAATTGGAAGGGCATTATATAATTTTATAGCATGGAAATAGTGGTTTTTCTGGCCGAAAGATGTATTTAATTTTGGAATGATTAGTAGATTTGAGGATTTCGTTCTTGTAGTGTAGGTGTGTTGTTCAGCAAGGTACTCATATTTTTCTTTAAAATTGAGTAGTGCATTCAAGTAGTCCCCGCGGGAGTTACAGACCACAACCCGCTAACAACAAGAAGAAACAAAATACTCAATATTGCAAGTTTAAATACGAGAACCCTTAGAACCGAAGAAAGCCTACACCAGCTAGAAATAGCGCTCGAAGAAATAAAATGGGATATCCTGGGCATTAGTGAGATGCGAAGACTAGGAGAAAAGATTGAGGAACGCATTGACTATATACTATTCCACAAAGACGAAATTGTCAAAATGTGGAGGCCTATGCCAAGAGGCAAACTGAGCTTCGGGATATATTATAACAAACCAAACATTTCTAATATTAATATACCTAACAGAAGTTCAGAATAAAAGGCTAAAGTTATAAATAAAATAAAAGCTATAGTTTTATAATGCTGAACACATTAAATTTTTTTTAAATTTCTTTTGATGGAGTCCTTATGGGGACTTTCAGGATTATTTTTATTATTACTTTTTGTGTTTTAACGAGCTGCTTCATGTGAAGGTTTGAGGCAGATCCCCATCCAATAATCCCATATTCTATGCGTGATTGGCAAAGAGCATAGTAGACTTTATATAGATCATTTTTATTTAGTATATTGCGTACGTTTCTAAAGTAGTAAAGTAGTACATGAACTTTTTAACTTTCTTTGTAATGCTATTTATGTGAGTGTCCCATCGAAGATTTTCATCGATTTCAACGCCGAGATATTTTATGTTTCTGGAGTGTGTTATGGTGGGGCAGTGACATGATTGCATTAAGTTTTTTCCTTGACAATTATGTATTTTGAGAGCATAACCCTCAGCTGGTTGTCCTCTGGCCGTTATAGAAAATGTTAAGTATTTCGTTTTGTTGACATTTAGTGTAAGTGAGTTTTGTTTTATTATTTTATGTGAAAACTGCATAAGACTCCCATCCATCTGAACCCAGTGGGCCTATGGTATCCCCAGTTGGGGTATGTTGAGAGGCTGAAGGTAGTGGGGATGGGGCGGGGGAGGCTATGGAAATGTCAAAGGTACATGGATATTCAGATCCAGTCACCAAAGATGACTAAAGCCATTTTTTAAATAATGGCAATACTGAAATATATTGTTTTTGAGTAAATTGAAGAAACACAAATTAATCAAATAAAATTTACTTGTACTAGCTAGCACAGGATTGAACTTGTGACACCTGTGCGGGAATCCAACACATTTGTCTATTTGGCTCAAACTGGTTAAGCTGATATATTTTAAAGATTTCCATTTTAAAAGATACTAAAAAAAAATTCAATTTACGAAAATACTTAAGAGCCTTCTTTTTAAATAATGTTCGATACTGACTTCACGAAAAGTAAAAAATCGAAAGCATTTATTTGTTTGCCCTACGTCCTAGAAAAGTGTTATAACTAATTTTCACTCCCTTCGCTCTCGTCACTTACTCCAGTCGGAGATGCCATGGTTCCACAGGCACTAAGAGAAATTGGGACTACTGTGCGGTATTCGAAATTTTTTATATGTTGGTAATTGGCTACACTTTAAAAAAAAAAATTACATATTTCATTCTTATTTGACCTTTCCAAAGGCCAAATAATATTTTCATACATAAGCAGTGTAAGTTTTTTTTATGTGACACCTCACCAGAGCGCCCCTGTCTGTACAGCGTAAAAGCGGAACTATGTCGCCACCCGGTTGGGCAGCATTGCGAGGCGAGTTAAGGTAGGGGAAGTAGGAAGGGTGGGTCTTGAAGAGGCCGGGATTATACGTAGAAGGGAAAACAGATGCCGGTAGCTCCTTCCACATACGAGCCCCGTCTTACACAAAAACAAGTCGAAGAAGCGGCCCGCTCTCATGAAGCCAACATCAACTGTGAACGGGTGTTCCGCTTGTGTACGTTGAGATTCACGTACGTGCACCGGTCCACCGGGAATCAATACTGCTAGCTCCTCAGAGCAGGCTCCATTAAAATACCTGGAACAGACTCGCCATTCACACATTGCGTCCGTGCATTAGAGATGGCAACCGGTCTGTCAACAATGGATTGTCAATCAGTTGGACCGCCCCCCTTTGCACAGAATCAAATAGGTTTATCAAGTATTGTGGGGCTCCAGCCCAGAGGTGACTCCCAAATTCAATTGTGGGGCGTACTTGAGGTTTGTATATAGTTAGCAGCTGGTTACTATTGAAGAATCAGCTATCCCTATACAAGACGCCCAGTTTTTTGGAAGCATGATTTACTCGGGCTTCTATAGATCCCCCATACCTGAGCAGGTCTCATATACTTGCTCCAAGCATTTCAATGGAGTCTATATTGGGGAGAGTGCTTCCATCAAATTGCACCAGACAGTATTATTGATTTCCCTCTTTGTCTTTGTTTTTGAGATGTTGAAACTGACCAGGTAGGCCTTACCCTAGACACAAACCTTCTCGAGGTGATGGTCCACTTTTTGTCTCAAAACTTCCCGAGCTGTTAGGACATCATAAGTGGAAGGGTGCTTGTCAAAAAGATAACCCTTTTGAACGGCGCTGTTGACCACATAGCAATGAATTGGTGCTCATTTAATGACATTGTTGATTTGAAATAAAAAATAATTGTGTGATGATAAATGATAATAGCGAAAAAGCCTAAAATAATAATCCTGCTTGACAATGATAATAATAGCAGAATAACCAGTTTTAAAATTATTTTTAACTTTTAAATGCTCATAATATGATATCTCCAAATCACAATTAGGTGGCATAGCACTGTATTGCACAAACCCCTTCAATAAAATTATAGAAACATACTTTTGTGGTTTGTTGTTTTCCTATATCTTGGCCTACGTGATCGAGGGTTAAGGCTCTCAACTAGCAAGCTGAAGGTCGCGGGTACAAATCCCGGCGTGCGCAAGTTAATTTTATTTGATTAAATTGTGTTATTTCACAAATTACTCATTTAAAATAATATAATATAGTATATTTGTGGCACGTTCCAGAGTGGAAAATACTCTTAGTAACGACCTGGTGTAAGACCACCATTTAGAATTGAAATGTTACTTGAAATGGCTTGGGCCGTGTTTGGTGACCAGATCTGAATAGCCAAGTAATTCCCCACCTTCCTCCTCCACATTTCCTTCCCCTCCCCACTACCTTCAGCCACCCAACAAAACCTGTGGTAAATTTATCTCTAAATAGTATAAAATAAAGTCACTACCCATGACTGTCTGTTTGTGCGCTTAGTTCTTCTAAACTATGCAATGGATTTTAATAGGGTTTTTACTATCACTTAGAGAATTTCTTCCGGAATATTTACATATATAATACATGCATATTATATTTATATAAAGTAGAGAAAAGTCGATGTTTTATAATCGTGTCGTAAAAATATATTGTCGGGCACTACATTGTTAACGCTGGCTAAACCTTATGAAATACATCAAAATAATGTACAACGGAATAGTATATATTAAAAAGTCCTACAGAAAAGTCCGCATTTGTATATGTCTATATCCCAAGGATATCCCCCAGCAATGCCGGGTTCACTTCAGCGAGTTCTTAATAAATGTTAATTATTTTTAATTTGTTCTAGATTATTACTATTCAGCCCCCCCTGACCATCCAGGCCTCCCTACGCCCAGTCCGACCCTAGTTGGTTGTTTTTTTTTTTTTTTTTTTGGTTTTTACCCACCTCCCAAATTGTATGTTTTGAAAGAGTGAACAACCAGTCAAAGAAGTATTGCAATTTAAGATGAAGAGAATTTTCAGAGACTAAAATTCATATTATATATTATATTGGTTAATAATTAAATCACATAAAAAATTATATATTATAATATATTCAATTTAATATACACGATCATATGCCCAAATCAGGTAAGATTTTGCCTTCTAGAAAAAGATTTAATTCTTCAACTTCTGAACACCAAGAATCTGCTTCGTCATGGGATAAATGGATCAGCTTGAGCGGAGACACTTCTGGTAGTCCTTTTGATTTGATTAACATGCCAATAACGCAGCACTGGGAACCTTTCAAACAGAAAAATATATTTTAAGCAAATGGAGGAATCTTACATTTTCTAGGTGTCTTATATTAAATTTAAGCATTATGACCTTTGACTATCCAACTTCTGTCTGCAGGACTATTATTGACAGAATCACAATTGGATACTTTGACTCTTCCAGTTTCATCGTTGATGATTAGGATACCAGTTCCCACAGTTTGTTCTATTTTTCCATTAATCCAAACGGGAGAGGGAACTTTAGTATCAAAAAGTTGCTTCACAAATACTTTTCTCGGACATTCTTCGTAGAAATTTTCCATTTTTTATGAAAAAAAAAACAATTTGAAATTTATCCTAAAATTATTTTATGATTTTGCATTCATTGTCTTTGATTTTAATACTTTCTTTAGATTGACTTTTTAGCAAATTTCTTGCTTTGTTGATAAACAAAACGTCAGAACCATAGATATACCATAAAACAACTTGACATATTCCACTCACTCGGAACCATAAATAAACCACTCACAGCATATACATTTCAGACAGGGCGAGTTTAGTTGATCAACTCTGTGTTGAATGACACTTGAAAGCTAGTCGACAAGTGAGAACATCCTTTCAACAGAGTTAATCAAATGTTTAGTTGAGCGACGAAAATTGAAAGCCTGTCTACTTTTGTTGTTCAAGTATGAGTCGAAACGTGTATGTTTTAAGTCGCTTGCGATTGTTAATTCCCTGCGGTCGAAAGTAGACGTTAGACGTGAGTGGTTTATTTATGCATTAGACGTTCCTAGTGAGTAGTTTATTTGTGCGTACCTAGTACCTAACATCATGGCATCAACTTCAATGAAAAAATATATTAAGTGGTCGGGTATGTTTAGATTTATGGATCTATACCAAAGCCATCCCTGTCTTTGGGATCATAAGCAAGAAGTTTACAAAAATAGGAATGCCCGTGACACTGTAATTAAAAATATCATTTTCGAAATGTTACTGTAACTTAGTAGTTATTATTAATAGCACGTCTATAAATGTTTCAAAAAAAATATTTTTTACCTTCATTACAAATGTTAGGGCATCAACTATTGCAACGAACACTTTTTAAAAAACAATGATATTGTATTTTTTGGAACTCTGTACATATAAGTCAGACTTGAAAAATAATGTTTTTGGGTTTTTTCTTGAATTTTAGATAGCAGTACATCAATTTTTTCTACCGAAATTCGCAAATTATGCAATAGCCTTCGGTATCTTCTAACCTCATCTCTCTCAATATAGTGTTAGAAGCACCCAATTCGTTCCATACGACGTTTTTTTGCGCTTTTTCATATTCTCAAGTTGGTTCAGTAAAAGGTCTGAAATTATAGGGACGCACGCACCGATAATTTCAATTGACGCCATCTTGATTAACAATATCGGTTTGAGTTAAACTGAAACGTCTGAAATCTTGTTCAATTTTTGTCGTTCAATAAAAGTCGTTCAACCAAAATCGCTTTGTCTGAACGGAGCAATACGTGGTAAACATTGTGAGGCACAATGACGCCGTTCTATTTGTATTAAGAACATTAACTTTAAATTCATTAAATTTAAATTATTCACCACTTCATGGCAAATAAAAAAAACAAAAATGCCTACAAACTACAAATCAAACTCACTATTACTCCTTCGACATGGCGAATTTAGTTGATCAACTCTCTCACTAAGTCAAATGGCGAAAATGATATTACTATAAAATATGTAAACGGAAACCCTAAAATAGTGCAAATACCGCCAAAAAACGATGCAAACTCAAGATATACTACCAGAACGCACGGGGACTATGCACCAAAGTAAATGAACTACGTTCTACAATATCTCTACACCATTACGTATATACGTACATCTACATATGTGCTGACAGAAACTTGGCTCGACTCGGAAATAAAATCAACAGAACTCGGACTTAACAACTACAAAATTTTTCGCTGCGATAGAAACTCTAAATCCAGTTCCAAAACAAGGGGGGCGGAGTACTAATTGCAATAAAGAAGAAATTGATGTCAAGAACACTCAAAACAAAAAATAATACACTCGAACAACTATTTGTACAAATTGATACCACTGTAGAAAAGATAATAATTGCAACTTTATACACACCGCCACTATCTGATGCCGGAAACTATCGAAGCCACAGCGAAGACGTTGAAAATCTACTCTACAAATACCCTAACTCTAAAATTATTATTCTCGGGGATTACAACCTTCCTAACATAAAATGGAAAACAAGTGATGGTGGTTTCATTGTTAATGAAAGCGAAAATGATCGTGCACGTGAGATTTTAGATATGACAATTTTTTTTTAAATCTTTTACAACATAACTTTATATACAACACAAATGATCGCTTACGAGATCTAGCAATATCAAATTATCCTAAATTGTTCATTCAGAAATGTAATGATCCTCTGTTACCTGTTGATAACCATCACCCCCCTATTTATATTAAGTTAAATATATGTGGCGTCAAGCTGAAACCCGTTGAAAAAACTCTCATCTACAAAAAAGCAGATTTCTAATCTATAAATTCTCGTCTTTCGCATGTTGACTGGTATTTTTTGTCTAACGTTAATACTGACGATTCCTTAGAAAACTTATATTCAATAATACGTAATAATAATTATACACAATAATACGTCAAACTGTCAACCGGTTCGCCTCCTGTCAAATCTATTGTTTATTAAGTTTAAAAACAACAAATTAACTAACCAATACGCGAAAAAGTATAACCATTTTACAAATTGTGAGAGATTTATTCTGTGAAAGTGTTATCTGCGTAAAACTTGGAAGTTTAGAAATGATTTCTGACAAAAGTGACATTGACAATAACAAAACACCTCAGTCTCTGTAAGGACATAAAAAATTAAACAAAATAACTTTAAAAAGTGCAGTGAGACATGTGCATGTCATAATCCCTAATAAAGTGTCATTTGCCCACCCAACAGAACTAATCTCAACTTGAGTAGCACCTTTCTAGTGAACATTTGTACATTAAATAATCATTTTCAAAACATACAGATAACCTCTCTTATCATCTCCTTGATTAAAAATTAACCCTGCGGGAAAAAATAAATAAATATATATAGTGAACATAATAAATACAATCCCTGTGAATAATTATATACAATTATCTACGTTTAATTTGCCCTAATAATCAAAATAATAGTAAAATAAAACTCGACACGATTGTGTTTTGATTACAAATCGAGGCGTGCTAGTCCGACTGCCCAAACACGAATCCTTCAGGCGCAAAGTGGATCAATAAAACCAGTTAAATTGGTGAACCGCTGTAGGTACGTCAATTATTCTGGAACAGATCGCCTGACAAATACTTCAGAACCAAAATGTATCACTCGTGTTACGAATTTTGCCTGCCAACAGGCGCAAGGACAACTTTACCACCTAACTAACTACATAACCACAACATGAATAATTGCAAGGCCTGTTCAGAACCCACTCTCTCCGACGAGTCCGTATTTACCTGTGCCGTGTGCAAGGGAATATTCCATTTGCACTGCAGCGGAGTGGCAGAGACCTCATACCGTCGACTCACTAAGGAGCGACGCGCCCAAATTAAATGCAAGAAATGCCTATCTGACACTCCGGCTTTCAATGTCACTGCCAGCGGTGCCTCAACTTTGGACAACGAACTACTATTAAAACAAAACGCAATATTCGACCAAAACACCCAAATTCTCGCCACAATCTCAGCAATGAGTAAACAATACGAGGATATTCTACTTCGAGTCCACGAACTCGAGAATATAAACAAAATTCTTTAAAAAAAAACTGTGATCTTGAAGCGCGCTTAGAGCAAATAGAACGACAATTTGAAAATTTAGACAGGGAAAACAGGTCGAAAAACGTAGAAATACGAGGAATCCCGGAAATAAGCGGAGAAGACTTAAAAAATGTTGTTTTCAATATCCAAAAAATTACAAATGCCGGAACAGAAGTGAAAAACGTGGAAGCAGCCTACCGTACTGGACAAAAAACCAACAAGGATTTACAACGGCCGATAATCCTCAGATTCAAAACAAACGATGACCGTGACATCTTCTTAAATGACATAAAAACATTTAACAAGCGATCTGCAAATCAGGAGGATAAACTAAACACAAATATCCTAGGAATGGCAGGAAAGAGCTCCCAGATTTATATCAATGAACACTTGACATTTCGAGCTAAACATCATTGGTTTCTTGCACGTAAGGCTACACGAGACAATATTTTTAAGTTTGCCTGGACCAGAGGGGGACAAGTATATGTACGCAAAGACGTTGGGACGCCCGTTATACTTATCAATGAAAAAACCAAAAACCTTTTATCTCCCTCACCAAATAACTTATAATCAATTTTCATCCTTTGGTATACTTTTATTTTACTTGATTCTCCTGTATACTATTATATATTCATCTATATATTACTTGATACTCTCTGTTACAAAAAACATATTATTGGATTTTTCTAGCCCAAAGACATTTAACAAAAGCATGTACCCCATCATTGTTTTTAATCGATCAAATAACTTAATACAATCACCTCTTTCCAGTAATCTAGTTTTCTTATCATGTAAAAAATGTGTTATTGTAATTGCATCAAAACCATTACAACTTACTATGCTTTATACAATAATATACATTGCTTATTGTGTTATTGCTTTTAATAACTGGCGAACTCCTTCTCGACTATTGCCAACAACAGAAACCAGTGGTACAACTTATTTTAATAATCTTCTACACATTGATACGATTACCCTTAAATGCAATATTACTTTAATTACTAACAAGAATGAAATTAACTTTTTAAATTTTATTGTTTTTAGTTCTACGAACAATAAGAATTTTCGTAAATATTTTTTTCTTACATTACTTAACCGTGCGTTATTTTTACCTACAAACAAGATTTTTATCTCAAAATCATTATTTCAAATCCCATGTATACCACATATTCATAATACCATTGCTTTCAATTCTTATTTCTATAATCTTCCTAATTTCAAAATGATCAAGTATAAATTATATTATTATGTTACATCTTCACAACAGCTCAATACCTATATTACTAATAAAGATATCACTGTCACTACATCTCTACTATTAATAATTAACGCAATGCAAAAAACCAAAAAATGGAAGACTTAGCAGATCTACTAGATAATACAACACCTATCCCATGTTCATCAACCAACGATTCTGAAGTTTTACGTCAATTATTATTAATTAATTCTACCCTTATGATATTTTCAATGAACATTAGAAGTATTAACAAAAATTTTGATGAATTATCCATTCTTCTTACTGACCTTGCCTTAGATTTCGATGTAATTGTCTTGACCGAATGCTGGATTCAAAAAAACTTCCTTCCTAAAACAATAAAAAACTACAATCACTATAACACACTACATAACCAAACTCAAAACGATGGCGTTATTGTATACATCAAAAATCACATCCCACACTCAGTCAAAGAGGTCAGAATTAAAAACGCCAACTGCCTTCAAATACAACTTGATAACCTCATAACAATCCTTACTATATACAGATCTCCGAATACACATAATATAACCCCATTCTTATACTCACTACAAGAAATATTAACAAACATAAAACACTGCCAAAACACTTACATAATTGGTGACCTTAACATAAATATAATCAACAAAACGCATCCTCAAGCCAACGAATACCTAAATGCACTAACTTTATTAGGATATTTGCCAGCTGTCACCACTCCAACAAGAGAATCAGACATAAACAATAGTAGTTGTATAGATCATGTGTTCGTTAAGAGTAAACTAGACAACAAATCCATTGTATATCAATCAACTATAACAGACCACTATGCAATCATTACTTCCATTACCAAAAAAATTCACAAACCAACTCAAAATGCTCCACCCCAAGTAATGATTTCTTATGAAATTCTCCTAGATCATGTCCCGAAAGAAAACTGGGAACTCATCTATTCTTGTACTGATGCCAACTCTGCATGCGATTTATTTATAAATACTTTACATAACCACTTGGCCAAAGCAACATCATATTCAAAAACTAAAACAAACCGATCGCAAACAAAAATTAAACCATGGATCACTGCTGGTATTCTCCACTGTATCAGAAAGCGTGATAAGATCCATCACTTCTGTAGGAAAAACCCTAGCGACTATGCATCTCTCATATTCTACAAACGTTATAGAAATAACTGCAAAGAAATAATTGACACTGTTAAAAGGGATTATTACAAAAAAAAAAATCAGTGAAGCTACCGATGATAAAAAAAAAATTTGGAATATCATAAAAGATATAGCCAACATTAATAAAACTGACACACCTATTGTTAAAATTAATATCGAAGACAAAACAATACATGTAAATTCTGAACCTGAAAAAATATCCGACCATTTCAATCAATTTTTTTGCAATATCGGTCCCAACTTAGCAAAAAAAATTTTAGCCAGAAAAAACGTCTCAGAGAAAGATCTTGCAAATGATATACCTATCAGTACTCTGACCTACAACCCGTTTCACTTCACTCCCACTACTGAATCAGAAATTATGGAAATAATAGCATCTCTCAAAAACAGTAACTCCACCGGAATAGATCACATCTCGGCAAAAATTATTAAACACCTTCAAAAATTTATCGCCCCCCCTCTTAAACACATAATCAACTCAAGCTTCAAAACTGGCACTTTACCTAACTCCTTAAAACAGGCTACAATAATCCCAATCTTCAAAGCAGGTGACAAATTATCTGTAAATAACTACCGACCGATATCCTTACTAAGCACAATATCTAAAATTGTAGAAAAAGCTGTGAAACATAGACTCTGTAAGTTCCTCGAAGATAACAACATATTATCAGACAACCAATATGGCTTTCGCAAAGGTAGAAGTACATCTGATGCAATAGCTGCCCTCACGAAAATCGTTTCCTATAATCTTGACATTGGTCGCAAACCACTGGCTGTCTTTCTCGATCTTGCGAAAGCATTTGATACGGTCTCTCATTCCTTACTGCTAAAAAAACTACATCGGGTTGGAATAACAGGAGTAGCCTACACATGGTTTGAAAACTATCTAATGAACCGAACACAACAAACTCTCATCCACTCTGACAAAACACATATAAGCGAAAAATTACCTATGTCCTTTGGTGTACCTCAAGGCAGTATACTAGGACCAATTTTATTTCTTGTATGCATAAACTCACTTTGTGCCATGAATATTGGAGGTAAAATATTATCATTTGCCGATGACACTGTTCTAATATTTGAAGATGTAACATGGGAATCAGTCACTAACAAAGCTAATAATGGTCTATTAAAAGTAAAACATTGGCTGGACACAAACCTCCTCACACTTAACATCGACAAAACCCAATATATGACATTTTCCATCCGCAAACATAATGTACCCTACAACTGCCCTAAACTATTATTCACTCGTGTTCACTCAATTTACACACTCACGAAATCACACCTAATATAAATTGCACGTGTTCTACCCTTAAATCATCAAATGCAATTAAATATTTGGGAATAATCATAGACAACCAACTACGGTGGGAAGCCCATATCAGTGACACAGTAAACAAACTTCGTAAACTCTGCCATGTATTCTGCTCCCTTAGGTCCATCCTTGATTTACAGACTTTAAGAAGCGTATATTTTGCCCTTTTCCAATCTATAGCAACGTATGGTATAGTGGGATGGGGTGGTTGTGCTGAATCCATTATTAATCCTATTATTACAGTTCAAAAACTAATTTTGAGAATTATATTTAAATGCCAACCTACCCATCCCTCTAATGAACTCTTTGCTAAAATCAGGGTCTTAGATATACGACAGTTATTTACTAAGGTAAGCATTTGTTACATACGAAAAAATAACCTACTGTTGGCTCCACAACACCAAGCTCACACCCGCTTTTCATCAAACCTGGGTTGCGTGGTTCCTCAAACTAAAACCTCATTTGCTCAACGGCAATTCTGGTTCATCGCGCCTAAAATATACAATGCATTGAGTACCGACTTAAAGTCAAGTAATACTATATCCATATTTACTGCTCGTGTACATCAATGGATATTTGAAAGGGGACGACCTTTCTTTAAAGATTATATGAGTTCCTAACACAAAAAAAAAAAATTATTAAAAACTTCTTTTCCAACTTGTCTCATATCACGAAAATTAAAATTAAGTGTTGAACATAAACATGTTGTCTTATAGATAATACCTAAGATAAATAAACTTGCACACAAACAATTATATGCATTAAACAATCTATATTAATTATGTTTATATTTTAATCTTAATGTTTAATATTTTTAATTTTTATTTGTATCTTTTTAAATATACATATACTTTTTCTTTATTTTTCAGTTTACTATTAATTTTAATATATTTGTTTTTAGTTTTATTTATCATTAAATTTGTTTTTTTTTTTTTTTTTTTCTGTAATTTTTCCTTATGTTTCTATAAATTAGTATTTTTAGTTCTTCTAAGTTATTTTTATTATTACTTCATTATGATTTATACTTACATACTTATGTTACTATAAGTATTTTTTAGTTCTTTTATGTCATTGTTATTATTATTTCATGTATAACTACCACAACACGGGCATTAGCCTAGTATGGTAGTTAAAAAAATGTCTAAAAATGTAACTTGTAAACATTTATTAAATAATAAAAAATAAAATAAAAAAAATATTCTCCACCACTATCAAATCATATGTACCACTATTTACTCCTAAAAAACATACATATCCAACTTACTTCTTTTCAGAATTAATAGTCTCACTATAACAAAAAAAAGACTTCATAAAAAATTTAAAAAAACTCTGAAGAAAATCGACTATACAAATTTCAGTGAAGTAGGAAAAAATGCAAAGATCTCTCTAAAATCTGTTATAAAACATATATAAATTCCATCGAGAACACAGCCTTAAACTCGAACAATCTCTGGAAATTTATTAAAAAAAATAACCAACGACAGTCTGTATTACCCAAAATCTTTGAATCTTTAGTTTTGGAAGAAATATATCCCACAGTAACAAAGTTAATAAATGACAAACAATATGGCTTTATTAGAGATAGATCAACTACGACAAATTTACTACTGTTTCAAAACTATATATTGGAGTCTTTTTCTAAAAATAAACAGGTTGACTGTATATATACTGATTTCTCGAAAGCCTTTGATAAAGTGTCTCACAAAGTACAGATCCAAAAACTTCATGCTATAGGAATCAGAGCAAATATGTTAAGCTGGTTAAGTAGCTACATATCTGGTAGAACTTTACTTGTTAAAATAAAATCTTTTTTATCTAAACCATTTTTGGCCACTAGTGGCGTACCGCAAGGTAGTCATCTTGGCCCAATTTTATTTATTGTTTTTATAAACGACATAGTCAACTGCTTTAAAAATGTCAATGTACTGCTATTCGCCGACGATATTAAATTATATAAAGAAATAACCTCTTTAAACGACTGTCAAGTTCTTCAATCTAATATAGACATGCTAAATAACTGGTGTTCACAAAACAATTTTTATTTAAATGTAGAAAAATGCAAAATTCTTACCTTTTCCAGAAAAAAAAACATCACAATTTTTTGGCTATTCAATAAATAAAACAAATTTAGAAAGAGTAAAGGAAATGCGAGATCTTGGCATAATAATGGATGAGAAACTAGACTTTACGGCCCACATTCAACAAATTGTGAATAAGGGTATGAAAACATTAGGTTTTATATAAATAACAATTAAAAACTTTAAATCTTTACAAATCATAAAGCTATTGTACATATCCATTATTAGAAGCCTGATAGAACATAACTCCATAGTTTGTTCGCCCTTCTACAATGCACATATTCATAATGTTGAAAGAAATCAAATAAAACTTCCACGCTTCGTCAATTTTAAACTTAACATCCCTTTAGAACACATAAATTACCTGTCATTATTGAATCTTTTAAATATTCCGACATTAGAAAACAGAAGAAAAATAAACGACCTAACCTTTTTATTAAAATTATTGAACTCTAAATTCGATTGTTGTGAACTCTTGCATTTAATAACTCTACACATACCTACACGAACAACTAGGCAAATATCAACATTTTACGTACATACATCTCATTCCAACTATAGTTTTCACTCTCCAATGCAACGTTCACACAGTCTTGGTAACAAATACTTAAACAATATAAATATATTTGACAATAATTTGAACTTGGCAAACTTTAAACGGAGTATGTGTGAACTATTTTTACTTAATTTGTAAACTATTGTTATACTTTCTTATTATCATTATGGTTGATTTGGAGGATTTTGGCAGATTTTCTATTTTTCGTCTCACTTATTTGTACTTTATCCATACCTATAATTTTTAAACTTTTATATTTTATGTAACATATTTTGTTAACTCTGATATTTTTTTATGTAACCTGTATTTTGTTAACACTGATTTTTTAATGTAATCTGTATAACTAAAAAAATAAAGATTTAAATTATTATAGGGTAGTTTTGCATGTGTTAGGGTGAACGGTGGTTTTACGGGTTGGTTTGATATCACAAAAGGTGTTAAACAAGGCTGCGTGGTGTCGCCAAGGTTATTTAATCTATACATGGTATGCAAGATTTGAAAGAGGTGGGATTGGGCGCAAATTTGAGTAATCTGAAAGTATGTTGCCTGTTGTATGCTGATGATGCGGTGCTGATTGCTAACAGAATAGAAGATCTACAGTCTCTCGTGTCTAGGATGAACGAAGTATGTGTAGCGGTTACGTCACCGCTCCTAGGGTCATCATATCATAACCAGACTGCACGAGTTAAAAAGCTGAGACAACAATCAGTCTTGCGAAACTTAAATTGAAATATCGGAACCGCAATACGTAAACTGCTGATAAGAGGATGTTTGCATTCCGGGTGATGCAAACGTTTATACAATGAACTGAGTCAGCGATCCTGCGGGTTTGAAGTCCAGACGCTACTCCAATCCGTGGCAGACAAGAACAAAGGAATCAGCAGCTATATAAGCGGTGGAGGACCTAAGTACATCATCATTCCACATCGTTCCACTCAACAAGTTCGACGCAACATCATCCCACTCGAGAAGTCCGACTCGGGAAAGGAGGAATTGGCCATCATGGCCGGTTCCCCCCGCGTCACGCTTCGATCCTTCTTCACCTCAACGCCCTGGCCCAGGCTATCATTCCTGGCCAGCGCTAACCTCACGCGCCTAGTCGCTAGCCTGTACCTCCCGCTCATCTGCCGACCAGGTCCATCGCACCTTCGGCTACCTCGTTCACGCTGAAGTACCCGGAAGACTCCTCGCCTTCATCAGTGCTGAACAAATCCACGAGTCCGATCTCCATCAACGCGGTGTCCACCCACTGACCCACATCTCAACCATTCTACCACAGTCATCGCCGTCTATGACTGGTGTCATCATCATCATCGATCCAGAGCCATCTCCCAACTGCGCAACTCAACTGATGTGTTATTCTGACTCACAATAAACGCTATGACAACAACCACATCATATTCTATTGTCTCACTACCAGTCCCCATAGTGGTGACCCCGACGTGATTCCACTACCAATCCCCATATATGTATGAAGAATGAGTAAATGATGAATATAAGTAAGTCTAAAGTTAAAGGTGTTTGAAAGATAAAGTACAAAAACAGTGTACAATATAGTTGTGAATAAGTAATACTTGGAGCAGGTGGATGAGTTTGTGCATTTAGGGAGTATGTTTACGAGAGATGGGAAAGCTGAAAGAGGTATTGAAAGAAGGGTAAATGCTGGTAAATTAATAGAGGACTGAACGCAGTTGGCGCTAACAAAAAATTGCCTAATGAAGCAAAGCTAGCGGTCCACAATGGAGTGCTGGTACCTACCCTGATGTAGGGAAGTGAGGCATGGAACTGGCATAGAAAGGATTAAAGTAGACTTAATGCTGTAGATATGAGATACCTGAGGCGTATGTGTGGTAAAACCATTTATGATCGCGTGAGAAATGTGGAAATCCGCAAAGAGTGCAAGGCTGATGTAAGCGTAGTGAGTATGATCAAGAAAAGGACGTTTAGATGGTTTGGGCATGTAGAGCGAATGAGCGAAGAAAGAAGTGTAAGGAGAATATATAATGCAAATGTGAATGGTAGCAGAAGCCGGGGACGCCCAAGGAACACATGGAACGACCGAGTGAATCAGGTGCTTGAGCCGGGCCATCTCAAGAATCAGAATAATAGTATGTATGAGACGATGTATGAATGTGAATGATGCAAGGAGTGTGTGCCAAAACCAAGTTGTTTGGATGTCCATCCTCTCTGCCTATCCCTGCAGGAAATGGCGTAATGGTTAGTTAGTTAGAGTTGATCAACTAAAATTGCTCTGTCTGAATATAACATTAGGCATCACGTGAGTGGTTTATTTACGTGCATCACTGTGCTACAATGTGATTGGTTTATTTATGGCTACAATTCTATAACTCTACACGTCTATGGAAAATTCGGCATTTCGGCTTTATCCATGGTGTTCACGTTGTTTTGGCGCGTCTGTTATATTATTTGTCAAAATATTCATAAAAATCTGATTTTACAAATAAATACACCGAATAAGAATGGATACCTCTAATGGAGGATCGAAGATCTCCGCAGATTTCGATCCGCTGGATGTAGACCCTCTCGGAGCTATAGACGACAATGTTGTTTTGAGCAGCAACGCCAATGGCGATACTGTGGTTGACATCAAACCCAACTTTATAGATGATTTTGAAAGTCAAATAGATTCTTTGGTAGTTAATACTCCGCCTGCCGTTAAAACAGAATCCCCCGCTCCCGAAATTTCTCCGGTGAAAACTAAAGGTAAAAGAACTTACAAGAAAAAGCGTTCGAAAATAAATGCCGACTCTGAAGACAGTACCGACGGTGAGGAATCCGAATTAGAATCGAAGCGGTTTAAAAAGGAAACCAGCTCTAACAACTCCAACAACAGCAACGACGATAGCGACGCCGCCCGCAGCTCCACCCGGTCCAGGAGAAGCAGCAGAAAGTCCAGGCCCAACAACTTCTATACTAAAAATTACGAATTAGAATCCGGCAGCGGAAGTGACAATGACAAAAAATCTAAAGGGAAAAAAAGCTACGACGAAGAAGAATATACTCCAGTCAAAGAGAAGAAAATTAAAACACCCAAATCTAACGCCGGCAGGAAGAAAAAGAATTTGGAGGATTCAATGGCAGAAGAAATCACCGCTGCAACCACTTCTGAAACCGTGTTAAATTTCTCCAATGAAGTTCCTTTTGTTGACGATCCAGCAGTCTTGATTCCTAATGCAACTGATGTATCTTCAAATGACCTGGTCGTATCGACCAGTGTTAATAACGTGGCACCTGTCATTCTCGATGTATCGTTTGTTGATCCCAACATATCGATTACCGCAGAGGTAACCGACAACAAACTGGGTGTAGCTGACGAGTCGCTGGCGTCTAAATCAGATTCAACCAAATTCTCTGCTCTGAAGAAATCTGGTGTGTCAGTTCGCCCGATAGAGGTTGGTAGTAATCTCACCGAAATCAAGATAGCATCCGTGAGTAGTATGGCGGACACGACTTCCACTTCTTCCAAAAACAACCCTATCAGCAACATATTTAAGGAAACGCAAACTCATAAGGCGTGCAATTTTATCAAAGACGCGCTTACCACTACGGCCGAACTCGGCAACCTTCTCAACAGCAAGGCCAACGAGTTTGTGGAGAAGAAAGCCACGGATAGTTTCATGACCGATACGAGGAAGCTGCAGTTTTGTATGGAAAAAGCATTTGTCCTCTTCACTCTAGCCCGGAATAACCTTTCCGGTATTGAAAAGAAACTGAAGAGTGAATATGCAGATTTCATGATCAAAAATAGATACGACAGATTGTTGAAATGCGATAAAAACACTAACGCTTTCCTCCGTAAGTACGACATGACACTGGATGCCCTGGAAGTCAAGTCTGGGGCGGCGGACAGTGACAGTGACTGCGAGATTGTGGAGGTGGCCTCGGCCCCCGGCCCGGCGCGGCCCCTCCCTGCGGCGCGCGGCCGCACCGGCCGCCCCGGCCAGAAGCAGCGGCCCGCTGAGCTGGATATCCTACGCCGCGTGGAAAGGAACGGCATCTCCTGGAAAGCCAAGAAGAGCGCGGGGGGTGGCGCAGGAAGTGTCTCCAGTGACGGGGAAGGGGTGCAGAAGGTCCAGCTGCCAGGGAAGAATCCCGTCTGGATCAATAAAAACATCTGCGTGAAGAAAGTCACCCCGGCCAAGAACTCTAACCGCTCGTTTTTTCGGGAGGATGGCCGCACGCTGAAACCCCCTGACCCCCCGGGGATACCCCCTTCCTCTAAATCAGGGGATCCCGCAGCACTCTCCGCCACTCGGCCGGTGGGGAAGACCGCGCTGGTCCTGTGCTGGCTGGACCTGGCTCACCGCCAAACTGACAACAACTTCTTCTCCACTCTGAAGGAGATGGAAAAACCTAAAAGGAACGACAGTTGCAGTGACCTGGGGGAATCGTGTTCCGATGATGAAGATGTTCCGGCAGTGGTCTCTGAAAATTTTCTGACTGCGATCTCTGAAGATTTTCTAACAGTATGTCGTAATGATTCTCTTTTGAAATTATGTATAAATAGAATGAACAGTATATTCCTGGCTCGTACTCAAAATTTACTTGATAAATTTAACTTTCATCTGTTTGACGATCTCCCGGAACCGAATGATTACTCCGAAGATGATGAAGAGGTTATTCGAACCATAATTTCCACCTCTAAAGATATTGTCAACACTAACACTCCCGATAAACTGTCTAAAGATGGTATTAGTGATGATCCTTGGACTGACAGTTTACCAATCACAAGCGAGGAAACTGCCGCAGCTAGGCAACTTACGGTAGGAAACTGTGAGCCACCAACCCTCCCACAAATACTAACTAGCGACCAAATGGGACCAATGAATAAATCTGAAATTGATGATACGATGCAATTGCAAACTGTTGAAGCAGTTGCTGATATCCCTGGTCATTTGCAACCATTTGAAGGGTCCATAATTACTAACCCTCTGCGTCTTCCACAAACAACTGAACGTGAAGTAGTTGATGCCTTCAATCAGTTATATAAACAAGAGATCACCAAAGCTTCAGAAATTTTTGCAAATTTTGAAGAGACAATCACCGATGCTCCTGATGAGGTTATTAATTTGCCAGCTGAGGAACAGGCAATCACTGACTTTTCTCTCAATTTACCAACTGCGGAACAGGCAATCACTGATTCTACCATCAATTTACCAATCACGGAACCTGGAATTACTGATGTTTCTACCGATTTGCCAACCAAGAAACAGGCAATCAGTGATACTACTTTTGATTTGCCGACCATGAAACAGGCAATCACCGATACTATAATTGATTTGCCAACTACGGAACAGGCTGATGCTACAATTAATTTGCCTACCACAGTAAAGCAAACTGATGCTTCCATCGATTTACCAACCACGGAACAGGTGATCACTGATGTTTCTACTGATTTGCCAAACAAGGAACGGGCAATCACTGACACTACATTTGATTTGCCAACCATGGGACAGGCAATCACTGATGCTACAATTGATTCGCAAACTGCAGAACAGGCAATCACTGACACTTGCATTAATGCAATAACAGCTACTGACACTTTAATTGATTTCTCAACTGATAACTCTGTTGATTTGCTATCTGGTAAGCCAGTTATAATAACTAACGAATTGAGTTCTGTTTCTTCCATTGATCCTGAAAAAGATGCTTTTTCAATTACAAAGTTAACAGCTGATATCATAGAAAAAGATGCCACTTTTCCTAAAACTCCTGCAAAGTCAGTGGATGCTTTTAAATACCTACTGGCAAGCAGCTCCAATAGTGATAGCAGCAGCAGTATTCCTGTGAGAACACAAATGAAAAAATATACCAAAAGGGCAAAGAAAATCTCTCATAGAAGTTCAGACGAGATTGGTTCCATATCGGAGCTTTGTAAAGTAACAGATTCGTCTGATAGTGATGAGACTGATGAAGGATTCAGTAAATTTAAGAACGATCCCAAGTTCTACTACAAAACAACTGTAAACGTAGTTCCACTGAGTGCCGAGCAGTTGCAACCTTTCCAGAAGATCTTAGATGAACTTGCCAAAGACCTGGAAATAGAAAAGTGAGTGTTTAGATTTTCAATGCAATATGATTATTGATACAATTATAATTATAATAAATGTACATGTTATTATTCTACATTTAATAACAGGTTAGTAGACTTTTCTTCTTTGATACGTCACACAAGACAGGGTAGTCACAAAGAGCGGCCTAAAACTAACACCAAGGAGGTTATTAAAAATAAGAAACCACCGGAAGAACCATTTCTGGAGAAGAATTTACTGAACTTATTAACTTCTGATCTTCCCACGGAAGACAATTTGGACAATACTCTGTTAAATATGAAACCAAAGGTAATTCACTTTATTTTTAAGTTAAGTTTTTAAGCATAGTCATCTATGTACTGCAGACTTCAATCTCACAACCCAATTAGGTCCTTGAGTTTATTGCTCAAAGTAAGTCATCATTTTGTAGAGGATCAACGTTGTTAATTGGAATTCCAAATTCAATCATTCAAATTAATTAATACCATGCGTCCATTGTGTACCATTTTGTATTCAACTTCTAATGTTATGGATTTTGTTTCTTTTTGGCATCATCTTTCTTCTTCTCAGACACTTAACAATTCAGGCTTTTAAATATTTTTACCTACGTTAACTTTTTATGGAATTTCTAATATGTACTCATTTTCTGGTAATCAGGCACTACGGGTTTTATATGGTGTTGAATCAGTGAGATTCTATTGTACTATAATCCGTTATCATAAATTTTTTCCAGGAAATGGCTGTAGAGCCCCCCGAAGAGCTGATTGAAGAACTAGTTCACAGATTTCAGTTGAAAAACAACAGTATGGCCAAAAACTTTCTTGTGGACTCGTCATCCAGCTCTGACTCTGATGTATCCGAGAAGCAAGAAAACAAGAGTCCCAAAACCGACCAAAAGGACTTCCTGCTTCTTCAGTCTTCTGAGAGCTCCGACAGTAATCCTAAGAAAAGTGAGCTTGAAGAAGATGCTAATCAACCAGATGATGTGGAGATTGAACTCAAAACCCCGGTAAAGAAAAGTACTGTAAGTATTGAAAGCTCATAACTTCGTAATTTTTTGAGATATTGAAATGCTCATTTTTCTGTCACTATTAACTCTAACCCGTACGAGCCGGCAAGAATATTCAATAAATAAAAATACAATTTTGTTAAGGCCAACATGTAGACAATACCTTGATAAAGTGAAATTTTGGTTAATGTGTAACCCTTAGAGCAGGGGTTCCCAACCGCGGGCGCCATGGTGCCGGAACGATTCTTATTTGCCCGCCACTATTCGAAATTGAAATAATTTTTTCATAAACATTAATTAAAAATGTGAATTATTTTTATTTATTTGTTAGAGTTTTAATTTGTTTGAGTGCCTAGGTTTATTAAATACGTTCGCATGTTTGCGATATTGTATTGAGTGGTTCCTTTGCTGACAGTACTTGTCGCAACCTTTCTAGCGGCGAGCCAGACTGCACTCTTCACGCTAGCCTGGAACAGGGAGTGCTATTTGCACATCACTGCTTATACACGCAGAAAACCCGAAGTGAACGAATGCCACGAACTGAGCCGATGAACGCCGAAGGCGCCAAAACACATGACACATGACTCTGCCAGCTCTGTCTGTCAGTGAAAGCAATAAGCATGGTCCCGACAGCCAAACTGACAGTAGTGCTCGTGCCGTCCTGATCGGTTCGGCGATCATCGGCTCACTTCGGGTTTTCGGCGTGTTCAAGGAGTGATGTGCAAATAGCATTCCCCGCCTGGAACCGCGTTGTTGTCATTTTGATTGCGATTGCTGCCCCGAGTTTGTCGATTAAAAATAGGTGGTGCCTGCCACCCTACCGATATTTTAGAATGTGCTCTACAGTACAAAAAGGTTGGGAACCCCTGCCTTAGAGGAACTTTTGACTTTTAAAAAAAAATTCCATATGTTTTTTTAACATATTTAGGTTCATTTGGATGTAAATAAAATAAGGAAGAATAATTTTTAAAATCTGGATTATTATTCAACGTGATTTATTAAAAAAAATTGATGTGGGTGAAACCTGTGACTTAAATGTGGCAATTATTTTTTTTGGAAGTCGTGGAAGCAATTCCGCAATTCGTACTGCAGTTAGCACATCTACGAACATTTACTCTCACCGGCAAATGTTCTGCCTTTGCCAAACGTTTTTCTTTCGGCACATAAGATTTATATCATTTATATTATAAGAACATTGTAATATAATAAAAAATTAGATTTTTATGTTAATATTTGCACAGAAAAGAGGTTTTTTGTGGTAATGATTTCCTCTAGCATCCAACTGTCAAAAATCTCTAACTAAATGACAAAAATGTCGGTAAACATGACGTTATTCATATTTTGAATTAGGTTTTTTTACAGCGGCCAATAGAGGATAGTAATAGTTACTTAAATAAATATGTGTTATTTTAAAAAGTATACTTCTTCTCTAGGAAATAATTATTTTAAATATGTGCTCGCAAGAATGCCACAATTCCTCTTAGGGTTAACAAACCCAGTATGTAGAAGTAATATCCAAAGGCAAATTTAATGTATAAAGTCGACACTGCAATTGCAGTGCTTCGTGACGTGCGTGGGCACTACTCTTCAGCACTGCAAATGCAGGGCTTCGTCTCCTAGGGGTTAAATATAATACATTATCATCAAAATAAATATGATTGGGAGACAAATTCAGATGGAGTAACTTTCTTCATAATAAAAAGACTTCCCGACTTTGAGGAATTTATATTAGGTATATCATTATATTAGGTATAACAGGGGTGTATCAAGGAATCCAACGAGTATTTGCCAAGACAGTTGAGACAGAGAAATGGTGTATGTTTATGTTTTTAACCGCTTTAACTCCTGTTGATGGTAGCCAAAGGTCACACCCCGCAAGCCAGCAGATAAGTTGCTAACAGGGATAGACAGCATGCTGAGGAAAGATGCCAAAGGAAAGAAGAAGAAGAAATCGGGTCAGGAAGAAGAGGAGAGTCTGTGGCTGAAGAAAAAAGACAGAATCCTATCGAGTGAGAAGAAAAAAAACATGACGAAAACGTAAGTAATGGAATAAACCAATTTCGTTAGTCATTTCCAAACAGAAGTACCTATTAGAATATCTGCTGGTTTTCATTGTTCATGTCGTCAAATTATGGCATGTCATCAAATTGTTCATGACGTCAAATTGTGACATGTCGTCAAATTGTGACATGTCGTCAAATTGTGACATGTCGTCAAATTGTTCATGTCGTCAGCTGTGTATTTAATTGATCTAATTTTACAACACTAAAGTACCTTTCCCAACTTTAAAACACGGGGTTTTGAAAAATAAAGGTATTGTAAGGAATTGGTATAATTTTATCTATTTACTTACTAAAAATATCGTATAGGTAAAATGGACACCTGTCTTCCACAAAGTTGAGAAAGTCAATTTACCTAAAATCTGCTTTTAGAACAATTAAGTTGAAATAACAGATCAAATGCCGAAACGGGATAAAAATCGTTCAAATTTAAAATGATGCTAAAAGTAAATTTGATCAACAATTAATTGTAATGGAGATTGAAACAACCCAAACTAAGTTTTTTAGTCAATGAAAAATTAATCCTCTCCTGGGTATAGAACTTCTCAACCTTCCTCTACCCCATTTTCTTTGCTTACCCACTCTCTGGCATCCTCACAATAAATCCTAATTGGGGATGCCTGAGTCCACAGACAGTTGGGAGCCATTTCACTAGGGTGATACTGAGAGTATCTACCACTCATCTAAAAAAAGTGGTCAGATTACCACTAGTGGTTAGATACCACTTTGCGATCAGGCAATGATCGCAAAGTGGTATGAATGAAAATTTTTTAAACTCAAATCATTTTCTCAATCAACACCTTAAATGCAATTCATCTACAGTGTTACGACATACCGCGTGATTATTACAAAACAAAATAATAATATATTATAATATGTAATTTAGGAGTACACTGTCCTTCCCTGCCAATCCTCCAGTGTAAAAGTCGCGTGTGTTGATGATCTCGCATCGGTACTCCGGTGAAAGCTATCTGCAAATATTAAAAAAAATAATTTATGTCCTCTTTGGGGGTGCTGTGTGGAGAGTATTTTTAAGTAAATAAGGCAGTTCTCGGAATGAAAAACGTATTCGGGGTGGGTAGAAATCTAGGGTTCAGTATGTCCAGGAGTGACGTATGAATCCATCTCTCCCACTGCAGTGCAAGGCCTGGATCCTGAAGTCCTGCTGGAGAGGTCAAAGGGTCTCCTTCAACTGGTCATTCCCAGTCCGGCCCGCCACACGGCTGTTGGGCAAGAAAGACCTGGACAAATCTTACCCCATGAACCCGGGCACTCCTGCTAAGTCACCAGTAGTAGCTTGCCACTTGGGGTGACCTGTGGCAGAGGTGTTGGTTATCCAATGAGTAGGTCCCAGGGCGGTGATACCCTCACCAGCCTCCCAAATTAATGTTTTTTTATATTTCAGCTATAGCAGTGGATCCGACAAGGACAGCGAAGGTTCCGACAGTAGCCTCAGCTCGGCGGACTCACAGATCCTCCAGACTCCCCAGAAGAGTCCTCCCAACAAGCAGAATTCAAGAGATAACAGGTTTGATAAATTATTATTATTTAATGAGCCGGCAGCATTCTGCTGATGCGCTCATATCTGATTTCACAATAACTTTAACAGTAATTAAGTCGTTTTAAATGTAAAATAAGTTAGTCCAAATTAATATAATTTGTAACGCATTGAATTAAAATGACCAACTACCACGTTGGCGCCATTGTAACGCAATTATTTAGGCTAATATTAATTATGACACATTGGTCGCCATTATAACGTTATTAGGATAACTAACAGAAAAGGAATTGTTAGATATTGAATGAAAGAAAGATGAAGTTAACGACATTTAATGTTAAACAAATAGAAACATAAGACTCCCAATTGGCATGGTTTACATATTCTCAAGGGTGTGTGCTGCGAACCAAGATCGCAAGCACGGTAGGAATTAATGGTAGCAATTTACAGTTAAATTTGTGACAAATGTATACAAAGATTATTGTTTGACCTGTTTCACAGATGGGCGCCATACAGCTCTTAGAAAAGAACTGTAAAATTTATTAAGGTTAACATGATGACCAGCGATTACTCCAAGCTAGCTAATTCAGCCATCAAAATCTCCCGTAAAGTTTGTTGTCTGGAGCAGTTGCTCGAACCCTTCCCTCTGACCCACTTCGCTCCAAGGCTGCCCGTTTGGTACTGGCTTCCCGTAAAGTTCCTCCCGCTCCCTGTGATCAACCATAGAGCGCGAGTCCCATAGAGGAAACCGGTCTTCGGATAGAGTTGTGTAAAGCATTCCATAAAAGTAGCGGGGCAAAAGTGAACTGCTACAAATTGACCAGATCGAATAACCAGTTACTTCCCAATCTTCCTCTTAGCCATCTCCTTGAATCCTTGAGTTGTGTAAAGCATTCCATAAAAGTAGCAGGGCAAAAGTGAACTGCTACAAATTGACCAGATCGAATAACCAGTTACTTCCCAATCTTCCTCTTAGCCATCTCCTTCCCTTCCCCACGCAGTCACACAACGTACCTCAATTTGGAATACCATAGTCCTACTGGCTCTGGGCAGTTGAGATTCTTGTGCGGTATTTACATTAAATTAAAGTATAATAAAATGAAAGGTCAGTGGCTGAGTAGGAATCACCTCTGGTTCCTACCCAGGCATCATGAATTCAATTCCTCAGCTGGCTAAATCCTCCATCACCAATATTTTCCTAAAGACGTCTTGTTATATTCTCACTATTAAATTTGTAATTCCAGTGTGGAACCTTCTTCTGAACAATCAACTCCGATTACCCCCAAAACGAAGAACATCATCGCCCATTCGGACCTGCTTAGCGACTCCAGCAACGCTGACTCGGACGACTCTGCTGATACTATATCTTCTTCCGATCTATCCGTGAAGGAGGTCGATGTGACAGCCACTCCGCTGGAAGCAGAAACTCCCACCAAAGGAAGAAAGAACATCAGAAAGGTAGGATGTTACCACTTTCACCACGGCTTATCCTCATATTATAAGAGTGGTTGGTAGTCAAGTCAACAAATGCGTCTGATAACGGTGTCATGGGTTCAATTCTTCTGCTAGCTAATGAGCGTTTTACACTATATTATACTATATCGGGACCCGTAAAAAAAAATATATATATACAGTAGAACCTCGTTAATTCGAAATCCACGGGACATCAAAAATCAAATTTCGAATTAACGAATTCCCACGTAATTCGAAATTTTATGAAAAAAACAATACGCCGAAAATCGATTTTCTCGGCCGCCTCTTCAAATCCGGGTGGAATTTTAGTTGTAAATTCGTATTAATACCAATTATTTCTTTATTTTCGCGGCCGATTACCGTAGCGGCGGGCCCTTTAAATTCAGATATTCCACAGACATAGGAATTAATAGACGAGAAGATATGGGCGAGGGGTAAAATCAACTGTTGAAGAACGAGGGAACGAGGGAACGAGTGAAGCTGACTGTGATTCGTCAATAAATCAATCTGACAGTAAATAGGCATCTCGCATTATAATATCACCATTTACTTCTTAAAAGTAAAATCTGCTTTGAATGAATAGACATTTTTACATGGGAGCGCAAATTACTCGCCACGTTATGAACAAATTTGCGAAGTCCAAATTCGGCAAAGTAAGGCAGCTTTTATTTTCAGAGTCGTAGTTAGTTTCAGAGTATTTAGTTAAGACACTTTTATAAATGTTCATAATTTACTTCCCAGCAACCAACCAGCTTTGTGTTTCGCGTCCAGACGTTTCTCTATGTGATAGTAACAACTGATTCATATTATACGATGTGAATATGCTTAAAATAAAGTAAAATAATGCTTATATATGGAATGTAATACGACAATTGGGTTTATTCTCTTTTTTCACATCTATTTTTACCAGTTTTCATAGTACAAGTCAAAATTTTGCCGTGTTATTTAGTAAAATGAACCGATGATGCCTCGACCATAGTTCGCACAAGAATGATGACGTCACGTTTTCAAATTTCATTTGAGGCCAAACGCGAGCCCAGCCGGCTCAATGGAACCGGTATGGGGAGTGGGGATAATACGCTTTTAATCACTTAGGGCAGGTCTACTAATATTCATATGTCTATGAGATATTCGCAATAAATTCGTAAATATCAGAGGCGGTTCCTTGGTACGTGCATTTTTGCATTGCACTGATTGTCTTCAGTCTCCACATAACAAATTACAACGACATCTGTGCCCCAGTGATCGATGTAAGAAATTCGTAATTCCCGTCACGTCATTATTTGAGCTATCTTCTAGTAAAAAAAATCCCGCGCAAGAGCAAGCGGTCGTGCATACCCCGATATGCACAGAACCAACTTTTACCATACTACTAAAACAGCATCGGGCGGTATCGAGACAGCCCGAAGTAGCCGAAACGGTGACATGAGCGAGACAGATAACACTCTTAACGTCAAATTACGTGTTAGAGCAGTGCAGATACATAACCCATTCCGTGCATTATCGAAACGCTTTGACAGCGAGTGAACTTTGCATCACTTTGATCATGTGTAATCCAATGCGTCTGGAATGGATTCGCTTAGAAAAACTAATGTTCAATGTTAACGCAACAACATCAACACATTGGAACACACTGGTGAAATCAAACGGTTTCGCTATATTTTCAACGATGAATTGAGTGTCCTTTACTTTCGAGATAATTTTGCAGTTATTTTACAAATATAACTTAGTCATAGACATATGAATATTAGTAGACCTGCCCTAAGTGATTAAAAGCGTATTATCCCCACTCCCCATACCGGTTCCATTGGAGCCGGCTGTGCTCGCGTATGGCCTCAAGTGAAATTTGAAAACGTGACGTCATCATTCTTGTGCGAACTATGGTCGAGGCATCATCGGTTCATTTTACGAAATAACACGGCAGAATGTTGACTTGTGCCATGAAAACTTGTAAAAATAGATGTGAAAAAGAGAATAAACCCAATTGTCGTATTACATTCCATATATAAGCATTATTTTACTTTATTTTAAGCATATTCACATCGTATAATATAGATCAGTTGTTACTATCACATCGAGAAACGTCTGGACGCGAAACACAATGCTGGTTGGTTGCTGGGAAGTAAATTATGAACATTTATAAAAGTGTCTTCCAGTATAAATATTTCCAATACAAACTGGAAAGAATTATTATTTGTATTTCTAACGTCAAGAAAATTATGATAGAAAAAATATAAAAATATTTTTATAAAATATGGACGCCCGGTCATATATGACCCTCAAATGCTGGAGGGGTTAATCAACAAACTGCTTCTGTTATTGTGCTTACTGTTTATGTTATTCTTTTAGGTTATAAGGGATGATTCTCTCATGGATTCAACGATACTGGCGGCAAAAGAAGAAGAGGAACGAATGCAACGATTGAACGAGAAACATTCGCAGTTGACCGAGCTCATTTCTCTCCTTTCTCCGAAGAAAGCTGAAAGTGTCGGTGGGCCGACTCTGGTTCTAGATTTCGACATTGAATCTAAAACCCCGCTGGTGACTGTTCATCCTTCTTTGGTCAAAATATTGAAACCTCATCAGGTAGACATTTTGTTTTATTATTATTTTCTTTTTGTTCAGAATCTATTCTATTCCATAGAACAGTGGTTCTTAACCGGTGTTTCGCAAACTGAAACATTAGGAGGGCGACTTACTATCTAGGAAACTAAGCTTAAACGTATTTAACCCCTCAGACCTCTGGCATATTTACTGTTATATTTCTTAAAGATGCTGTCAGATAGTCAGAGAATTTGTTTGAAATCCAAATAAACGGAATATTTCTGAACGCATCTGAAAACTAAAAGCCGTTTTTGAAAGGTGATGAAATACCCTTTCAAATTTTGTTAAGAGAAATAAACATATAATTTTTTGAAATACTAAAATTTTGAATGCAAAGAAAAAGATTTAAGAATAGCTCACTTATGTATTTTCGTCTGAACTCTGAACTAAAATTACTTGTTACAAAAAAACACATAAACATTACCACCTCACTTTTTTGTTACTTTATATAAAAATAAGTCACAAAATTCACAAAGTTTCATAAATCATTCTCAGATTGCAGTCGAAACCTTTGGTTTCATAGAGGTGTTCACTTCAATTCTTTTGTAGTTAACTTCTAGATTTGAATATAAAGCGTGGTGTTTTCTCTTTCTAACACTGTTTAAATTATATTTCTCACCATGACAGTAAGGGAGACACAACGATTTCTATTGTGGAAAGGGCTTGTAATTAGTTGCAATTTAAGGCGCCTTTCAAATCCGTAAACGGTGTCCAAGAGATGGGAGATTGAAACGAGTGGCTGAACGATTGATTTAGTTTATTCGTGAGGACGATTTTTACAATTTACACAGAGCGCGGAAACGGTGGAAGTAAGAAGGTAAGACTGGCTGATTCGAACGGTGAAACCGGAATGACGATTCGTCTTGTCATGATCGCTTGCGTTGAGTAGCGGATTAATTCGCGCCAGTATTATATGAGCTGAGAAATTGACTCAACGGTTAATAGCTGTTTGTTCCCAAAACTGAAACAACTTAGCCTGCGGAGTTAAGAGTAAATGCACCGGCAAATGCAACCCTATCCACAATGGCACTGAAAATTATGCAGTCCTTAATGTAAACGCTAAAAAACTGCAAAATACTGGCCAGTTGTTTCACAGAATTTGAACAATTAATTCATCTGATTTCAAAGTTAATTTTCAAGTTCTCTTATTATTCCATTATGGGCCAGTTGCTAGAACT
Source organism: Hesperophylax magnus (assembly GCA_026573805.1). Classification (NCBI taxonomy): domain Eukaryota; kingdom Metazoa; phylum Arthropoda; class Insecta; order Trichoptera; family Limnephilidae; genus Hesperophylax; species Hesperophylax magnus. Next base: position 9,520,596 of record JAIUSX010000117.1, on the reverse strand, counting down.
GAAATAATAACAGAACTTCCACAGAATTTGAAAATTTGATGAATTGTTCAAATTCTGTGAAACAACTGGGCCCTTAGTAAGACACATAGAAATGAGGGTAACTATATTACATGTTAGACCTGATCCACAATGTCAAATGAGCTCTGAAGAAGTTCTGTTTTAAGAGATTCCTTTTCCAGATTGACGGGGTAAAATTCATGTGGGACACTTGCTTCGAGTCTGTGCAGATGGTCTGTGACGGCAAAGCGGGCGCCGGCTGCATCCTTGCGCACTGCATGGGGCTGGGCAAGTCCCTGCAGGTGGTGGCCCTCGTACACAGTGTCCTCAACTCCGCCCTCCTTTCCACACGCACTGTCCTCATCTGCTGCCCCCTCTCCACCGTACTCAACTGGGCCGATGAATTCAACAAGTGGCTCCGTAAAACCGGAGTCCCCAACGCCATTAAAGTATTTGAATTATCTAAATTCAAAAAGAATTACGAACGCGGCTTTCATCTGGAAGATTGGCACAAAACCGGCGGGGTTTTTATCATTGGATACGAAATGTTCAGACTTTTGACAACTATGAAAGAAGGCCCCGACGTCAAACCTCACGTTATACAAAAAATTTACACAACGTTACTCAATCCTGGACCTGATCTCGTTGTCTGCGACGAAGGGCATCTTTTAAAGAATGATAATACGGCACTGGCTAAAGTCATGAATAAAATCCACACAAAACGACGAATCGTTCTTACAGGCACCCCGCTGCAAAATAATTTAAAAGAATATTACTGCATGGTAAACTTTGTTAAACCGAACTTACTAGGTTCGCGCAGGGAGTACTTCAATAGGTTTGAGAATCCCATCTCCAATGGTCAGCACAGGGACTCGAGCACCCACGATATTAACATCATGAAGAAGCGATCTCACGTACTTCACAAAATGTTGGAAGGTTCGGTTCAGAGGAAAGAAGCGACTATCCTGTATAAATACTTACCCCGTAAATTAGAATATGTGCTATTGACCACGTTATCAAAGTGTCAAGTTGATATATACCAGCATTATCTGGATAGGTACGCCCGATCGCTTAGTTCCAAAGGGACGGGGTTATTAAAGGATTTTCATATTCTTCAGAAGATCTGGACGCATCCTCGGACATTGCAGCAATTTCTGCTCAAGTCACGTCAGAGAAAATTGAATAGTGACAAAGTGAAGACGAAGAAGAAGTCTTACGTGAAGAGAATGATAGCGACTGGTGGCTTTGTGTGCCTGGAGGATGACGGGGTTATCGAGGAAGAGACTCTGGCTTCACCAGACGACACGGATTGGTGGATGTCTTATTTGGACAATGCGGCATTGGAGAATCTAGAAACTTCACCCAAGTTCTCAGTTGCTTTCAAATTGTTGGATGAAAGTCTGCAAGCTGGGGATAAGATGTGAGTTATTTATTTATTTTAAAATTACAGTCGAACTTGGTTATAACGATCAAGGCAATAGCGAGTTCACGGCTACAATGAGCAATTACAAAATGATATTTTAGTTTAGCCTTATCTTCATATAATTGTTGACTGTTATAACGAGGTCGATTCACTGATATAACGAGCAAATAATTTTGTCAACACAATTTCTGAATACATGGATGGGTCGTTGAGTCCCGTTAGGGACGGATTCATATTTTTATGGCACTACCTGTGGAAGATTGTCGACTATGTGAACCATTGCTATCCAACGGGCACTATGTAAAATTGTCATAAAATCTGCAAAAGTTATGTGAAATTTGAGCTTCGCAAATTTGTTCCCTTTTTACGTCTTCTTTTGTATTGCAACTCATTGTCAATATTGTTTTAAAATCCAATAAATATGTTTATAAAGGTACCTAGTTACGAGTACTTACATCCCTGCACGGGGTAAATTTATAAAAGTGTTGCACAACTTTTTCAGCAGAGGGGGCGCTTTGCATATTTTTCAAATAGGCTGCAACCTGCAAGCGGATTTTTTTTTGTTTTTGTTGAAGGGGAGGGGGTTGACAGCGAAATTCAAGAGTTAAGGTTTCTGAATTTGAATGATTTTTTTGAATTTCGTGTTATGCAAACAGGTTCTTCAAATTTGGTTCCATTTAGGAAACGCAGAGTAAATTAACCAAAACTAAAAAATGTTAAAAAAAATTCTCAGCCAGGGTTTTCAAGAATTACCCCAAGTGGGCTGTAAGAAATTGACATGTAGGCTGCAAGAATGGGGCCGCAGGTTGTGCGTCACTGGTTTGTGACAAGTAAAATTTTACAGCCGAAAACAAAACAATCCCGCAAGCTAGTTATTTATAACAAGTGCGATTTTTTACAAGCGGTAGGTACAGTACGCGCAAGGTTGTGATAATAAGATAGACAATTTAATGATATTTTTCTTGTTAGCCTTGAACCAGGTGATGATAGTTATAATGCGTTGATTGTTTTTAAGAGGAAATTGAGAAGTATGAAAGCGATATAAATTTGAGTAAAAAAAGTGTATTTTTCTAATTATTTTTTTTAATAAGTAATACTTACTCGTATTTTGAAAATATACTGTACTTTTGCGAATACGTTGATAGTAGCGGCAGGTACGTAGGTACACACGACTTTTAAAAAACCGATTTGGATGTAACGATTAACGGCTATAAGGAGTCAATTTAGTCGGTCACCTCGTGGTCATTATAGCCAAGTTTGACTGTATATGGTATTCTGCATAGTTGAACTACCACAGTAATCTTTTGTATTTATTTATTGATAAATTGAAGATGTCCACTGACGCGGCATAATTATTTAATTAACGCCAAGTATTTGAAAATTCTTCTGTCTGTTGATCTGTTGAATTTTATGATGTTTTTCTTAGCTGTTTTACTTCCACAGGTCCATTGTGCTGGTGACAAAAAGTGGTATAAAGTCATGAAAAGTGATGAAACAAAAAGTAGGTTACATAGGTAACTGTTAAACCTAGTTTTTGTTTCGTCAATTCGTCAATCACTTTTTAAAGGTGTGTTGAATTTTCATTTTGATGAAATATCATGGAACCATCATTTAGGGAATTTCTTCCTGAAGGTTTATATATATATAATACATGCATATTATATTTGTAGAAAGTAGAGAAAAGTCAATGTTTTGTAATCAAGTCGTAAAAATATATTTTCTGGCATTTACATTACTAATGCTGATGAGATCATCACAACCATAAAACTTTACCCCAAACCTCAAGTCCCCGAGCAAAGTTGGGTACACGTCAGCTAGTTAAATCTAAAGTGATGACTTTCAATTCATATTGAGTGGTTGTCTGCATCGTTTGGGATTTAGATCGTCAATGAGCATTTGTTTTGTTTCCCAGGCTAATCTTCTGTACGTCCCTCTTCACCCTGGACGCCCTAGAGTATTTCCTGAAGAAAAATAAGAGCTGGAAGATTGGCCACCATTACTACCGGCTGGACGGCTCCGTCACACTGGAGAACAGGCAGAACTGGTGTCGCCAGTTCAATTCTGAACGCAACAAAGAAGTCAAGTGAGATGCTTTTCATTTTATTTGTGATATATTGCAATATCACAAAAGAAAACTGCAGAGTCAGTGCAGTTTTCTTTTTATATTTGCAGTTTCTGTGTAATACTCAATTTGGGAAATGTGAGACTGAAGGGTTGGAAAAGAGAAAGATTCACAAGTACCAGCTGAAGTGCTATGGTTGTAATTTTGGAACAATTCTATTAACTCCATGAACCATATTCCACATTACCTGTCACATTACATACCGTCCAATATATATATTTTTTGTTACTGTTCTGTACGGTGTAAAGTCAGGGGAACTATATCGCCACACAGTTGGACAGCGTCGTGAGGAGGGTTAACAGAGGAAAGAGGAAAAACAGATGCCACAAAAATGAGTCAAAGAAATCACCCATTCTCATGAAGCCAACATCAACTGTGAATGGGTGTTCCGCTTTGAATTTCATTTTCATGCACCGGTGCACAGGGGATCAATTCTGTTAGCTCTTTAGAGCAGGCTCAATTGAAATACCCATAGAACAGACTCAGCACATTGCATCTGTGTATTAGAGATCACAATCTGTCTGTTAACAATGGATTGTCAATCACACGAACTGCCTCCTTTGCACAGAATTAAGTAAGTTTATCTAGTATTACTGTTTCCAAGGCATTACTTTCCTTTTCCAAGACTTAATAAAGAATTTTTGTAGGTTATTCCTAATTTCAACGCGAGCAGGCGGGCTGGGCATCAATATGATCGCAGCTAACCGAGTCATCATCATGGACGTATCGTGGAACCCCTCACACGACGTGCAGAGCATCTTCAGGGTTTACCGCTTTGGCCAGAAGAAGGACTGCTACATCTATAGGCTGGTCTCGTTGGTACGTATACCTGATCAACATGATTGCAGGTAACCGAATCATCAATATGATTTGAGATTTTCATGGCCAAAAAAGTATTATCATCATTATTTTTGGATTATCGTTCCATGTTGCGTGTCTTCCTTCTTTAGCCAACGTTTCGGACAGAGTAATAGTGCCATGGTAATGGTCTGTGTAGCGATGTCCGAAACGTTTGCTAAAGAAGGAGGAAGCGGAACACGGCATAATAATCCAAAAATTAATCACGATAATGATCTCATAAAAAGCGTTGTACAACATGCAAAGTATTTTAAACTCATCTTCCTACCTGTAGGACCAACCTTCTAATTTTTCTGCCAGTTGGGAGATGTTTATTATTGCTAAATAGATTAGCTTCTGATATCGATTTACATCTTTTAAATCATTGAGAAGTTTTAACTATATTACTGTCCCCAGGGTACAATGGAAGAGAAGATCTACGAAAGATCTGTCACCAAACAAGCCGTCGCCTGCCGGGTGGTGGACGAACAGCAAGTGGACCGGCATTACAACATGGCAGAGCTCAGTGAACTCTACTTGTAAGTATTTGAGATACAGATACAGTAAAGCCAAAAACAAATACCAATCTCCTTCTTACCTCTCTCCATGCCACATTTCGGTTGTCTGTTCAAAATCACCTTAACCCTCTCGGCCTCAGAGCCCAAATCACACGCCTCTGGGAATGCTTTATGTGAATGGGTCTTTTAAAGAGATGAAGATGTGTGAATCTGTGCTTTACAGAGACCCGTGTTGTAGGAAGGAGTAAAAACAGGACCCGCCAAACCGTTTCAAAGTCAAGCTGTTGAACATAAGTGGTAAAAATTATCCTTTCTCATATGGTGACTGTCAACCTTGTACAAATGTGCTAGGCTCGCGTTCAGCATGTCTCCCCGCTGGGCGTGCACAAGGGAATTCTTTGGAGCATCTTCCATTAATGTGCTGGTAAAACATGTATGTTGTAGGAAGAAGGAAACACAAAAGCCAGAAAGTCGTTCCCCAGCTCAATTGTTGAGTTGAGCTGTTTCATTTGGTTTTCAACCAAGTGTTGGGCATGTATTTATTTTGAGTATCTATCAACTGTTACTGCTTCGCTTCAACTATGCCATGTAAAAACTTATTATTTTCACCACAGTCAGATGTTTCAGCTTTCCTTTGTAAATGACCTATTTGATATGGGATTTTATTATTTATTACTTTTTATTTTCAGTTTTAACCCCATTCCAAACGGACCGCAGCCAATCCCAAGCTTCCCATCTGATCATGTTCTGGCCAGAGTATTGGCCGCCACCCGCTTGGAGAGTAAAAAACGTAATTCTGAAAACTTTAAAGCAACTGATTGTTGGGCCGCTGCCGAAGTGTCTATCGTTGACAAAGTAGCCACAGAACACAACAATAATCCTACAAACTTCAATGACAATACTAACATGTCTAAAGACGATATTCTGGCCCCTGATAACCCAACAAATGCCTTGCACAAAAGTAAGACATGTGACAACGATAAGATATCTTCTTCAATGGTCATGCTTACTAACCGGTCAGCCAGTGAACCATTATCCATCTCTAACAATCTGGAGAAGATATCATCTTCGATGGTCACGTTGACTAACAGAGCGTCCAGTGACAGTCAAGTAACCAGCTTGAATGGTCCTGAGAGAGTATCTTCTTCGATAGTCATGTTGACTAACCATGCGTCAGATGACAATCAAGTTCCCAAGAGCACCGAGAAGGTATCATCTTCCATAGTCATGCTGACTAACCCAGCATCAGATGACAGTCAAGTTACCAAGAGCACCAATGAGGTATCATCTTCCATAGTCATGTTGACTAACAAAGCATTCAGTGACAGTCAAATAACTAGCTTCAACAGTCTTGGGGAGACATCTTCTTCGATAGTCATGTTGCCTAACCGAGCTTCCAGTGACAGTCAAGCAACCAACAACACTGAGAGGATATCATCTTCAATGGTCATGTTGGACAACCAACTGACCGGTGGCAAAGGGAAAGCGGTGGCTGGTGGCAATGGTACTTGTCTGCCGTATGTTTGGAGCATGCACGAACATGACTCCCTTCTGAGGGACCTCTTCGAGGAACAGTTAGACGAGGACGATAGGAAACTGGCGTGGCTGGAGTATGAAGCGGAAAGAGAACAGCAAAGTAAGTAAATATGTAATAATATATAGTAGACATTGTCACGACCGTGGTTCCATGACAAAACAGAACAGTGACAATATTATAATGTAAAGATAAATTGAAGGAAAAAAAACAATCTTATGCGATAATCGCGTAGACTATCAACACATGAGTTAGATTATAATGGTTATAATCTAGGCAGGTTTGTGCCTATGTAAATTAACGCTCTGTTCGCTGAACCAAAAAGATAGGTATTCACAAATGTGACTTCGGAAGAGTTGGTTGTGATGTTCGATGATATGGTTCTTTTGGCAGGGCTCGTATGGTGGAGAAATTCACAGGCTCTCGTATAAGATTGAACTAATTATAACTCCGGCTAAAAATCGAATTGACACATTGTTGTTTTCTCAGTACGGTGCTTTCGTCAACTGTTATTAGCTAACGTTTTCGCTACGGCGCAGGCGGCTCGATTCAACTCAAAGCAACACTGCGCAGATTCAAATCAGTAAAATTTGAATCCTAGCCTTCTTATTGGTTTTTTTATTTTTTTTTTATTTTTTATTTTTTTTTTTTATTTTTTTTTTTTTTATAGTGAATACCACACAAGAGTCCCAACTGCTCCAGTCTGGAGCCAGTGAGACTATGGCATCCCCAATTGGGGGATGTTGTGAGGCTGAAGGTGAGTGGGGAAGGGAAAGAGGAAGGTGGGGAAGTACCTGGCTATTCAGATCTAGTCACTAAACAGGGCTAAAGCCATTTGGAGCAACGTTTCAATTCTGAATGGTGGTCTTACACCAGGGCGATACTGGTAGTATCTTCCACTCTGGAACGTGCCGCAAATATACTATATATTATTTTAATTAATTAATTGTGAAATAACACAAATTAATCAAATAAAATTTATTTGCGCACGCCGGGTTCGAACCCGCGACCTTCGGAATGGCAGTCCAATGCGTTACCACTGGACTATGCCGGCCGTCGTGGTTGGAGCGGAAAAGCGTTAAAACAATTCAGAGTCACGAAACACCTAATCTTACTTAACCTGACCCAAACTAACCTGCTACAGTAGAACCTCGTTAATTTGAAATCCAGCGGACATCAAATTTCGAATCAACGAATTCCCACGTAATTCGAAATTTGATGAAAAAAAAAAAAAGCGAAAATCGAGTTCCTTGGCCGCCCCTTCGAATTCGGGTGGTATCTTTGGAGTAAACTCGTATTAATACCAAGTATTCCCGTTTAAATCGAATTAACGTTGCGGCTGGCCCTTTAAACTCGGATATTCGAAAATATGATATATTTATGCGTAAACCGAAATTTCGCAGCCGATCCTTTAAATTCAGGTATTTGAACTAAATTTCGTAAAAATACGTCAAATTTCCGCGTGAATAGAAATTTTGCGGTTGATTTCCGTAGCGCCGGATCTTTTAACTTAGATATTCGAAGTTAATTTAGTAAAAAATACGATATTTTCCGCGTAAATTGAAATTTCGGAGCCGATTTCAGTCGCGCCGGATCTTAGAAATTCAGATATTCAAAATAAATTCGTAAAAATGCGATATATTTATACGTATATCGAAATTTAGCGTTCGATTTCCGTCGCAGCCGACCCTTTGAATTCAGATATTTGGTGTAAATTCATAAAACTACGGCATATTTCCGCGTAAAACGAATTTTCTCGGCACTTCAAACTCGGATATTCGGAATAAATTGGAAATAATACTACATTCCAGTGAAAATCGATTCCGATTTACAAAATAATAATACTAATTAGGGCGATGTATAACCACGTAAAAATACACTTTTCGGCATTTTACCGCTATGGCTGTCTTTTAGATTCAGATTTATGAAATTTTATGATTTATTTTCGCAAAAATCGAAGTTTTTCGAATTACACAAACAAATTTTCGTGTGCGGACAAAAATAAATTTCGAATTACGAATTAACGAATTTTGAATTAAAAAACCATTTTGTATGAAAAAAAATTTCTGTGGATATTTTTTTGGCGAAAATTACGAATTACGCGTTTTTTCGAATTATCAGGGTTCGAATTAACGGGGTTCTACTGTATTTTATTATGTTCTGTTTTATCCAGTAACCATAATTGATATCTAGTATGAAAGAGATGGCGTAAGAGGATGAGAAGAATGGACTATAAAAGAATGTGACCGATTGCCTCTTATAATAAATTATTGTCTGTAAACTCGTCGCTCTAGTTCGTTTTGGTCCAACAGACCATTTTTGGCGAAATTTAGTTATGTATGCAGTTTTACTCAGAAAGCATTTATTTATACGATACAAGTGAAAAAAAAAAATTGAAAAATATAATCATCTTCACAAAGTTCTCAAAAATTAATATTAAATGCGTTGTGTATTTTCAGGAGTGGTGAAAGCAAATGGTGAGATGATTGTCCCAGATTTAAAGATGTCCAAGAAGAACTACAAAGTGCCGCCACCATTTGTTTCTCAAAATGTTTTTCCCGTCAGCAATATAATGGCATCCAGGTGATTTCACATTTCATTTCTCTTCTCCTCTTAACTCTTCTGTAGCGAACTGTATTTGAAAATACATAGATTTCAGATTTTTTTCTTTTCTAAGTAGAGCTAATAAAAATTGGCATTTGTCATTTTCCAATTGCTGTCATATTTGTGTGTTATATTTTAAATTGTATTTTTGCTAGCCAGTTTTGGTGAAATTGAAACTGAATTTGGGCGACTTTAAGCTATTGTAGTTGAACATTAAAAAATATATTTTAATTGATGGAAATAAGATATGTTCACTCGCAAACTCAAAACTCGGAAGGAAACCTGAAATTAAAAATTCTGATTTTGTAATAATTTTCCATCATTGGCAAACGTTGACCATGTAATTTATCTAGGTGTAAAAGTTGATCGCGGTTTAGACTAGGTGCTGAAATACCTACCTACCAGGGGCGGTTTAGACTAGGTGCTGAAATACTTACCTACCAGGGGCGGTTTAGACTGGGTGCTTAAATACCTACCTACCAGGGGCGGTTCAGACTAGGTGCTTAAATACCTACCTACCAGGGGCGGTTTAGACTGGATGCTTAAATACCTACCTACCAGGGGCGGTTCAGACTAGGTGCTTAAATACCTACCTACCAGGGGCAGTTTAGACTTTTCGTGAGCTAGAGTTGTAAGATTGAAAAAGAAAACATTATTGATATAAAATAAACACTTTTTTTTTATCAAAATTTTTTGTATGGAAATTTTTCAGTTTGGGGAGGCAGTGCCTGTATCGGTGATTCAATACAATATTGTTTTTGAGTGACTTTCAAGAATTGAGTTTGTGTACAGACTACACTATTTATTTGTATTACATATTTACGGGCGTAGACAAATAATTCATCTTAATAAAGCATAACTTACAAAAAAGTGTTTTTTCCTAAAATAATTAAATTAGCGTTAATAATTAAAGAGCAGATTATGAATTCTTTAAAGTTTAACCTTAACCATTTATCTTTGTTCTGATCTCTATAATCTTTAACCACTACTTTTTTATTTTACTTTTTGAAGAATAACAATAGTTCCTTTTTGATGATCAAAAATTTATTATTAACCTTCCAGCAGGCGCGCTGTCGTAAAATTTACGACAGACGCGCCTTATCGCTTCCCCCACTCTTTCCACTTAGTTGTAAGCATTGAGCTTCGAGCTATGCTAGAGTCAAATCAAATGTCAAACATTTACCGCAAGATATAAATGTTTTTCTCAAAGTGAGTTACGGTAGGGCAGTTGAACCGATGACAGAAGAAGAAAACATAAGCTTCCAAAACGCGGTGTTTGTCATTTATGTGCACTGCATAAGAAAAGATCCTCAGCATCAATGAAGTGTTGCCGTTGCCAGTCCTTTACATGCAAGAACCATTCTTCAGTTGAGGTGGTTTGTAACAATTGTAAGGATGGGGATATTGATTCTGACTAAATAGGTCCCTAACAAATTTTGTTTCGAAATATTAAAATGTTTCGAGTGTTGCTTCGTTTTTTTAAGAAAGTCAAATTTTTTTTTTAAGTACTGCATATTATCATTTTTCATATCCTTAAAAAAATTCCCTAACATTTGTATAAAGAAAACATCATTTACATGGAGAAAACTTGATGACGTAAAATTTACAACAAGCGCCCGCTCAAGGGAAATTTCTCAACGCGCCCGCTGGAAGGTTAAAAAATATACTAACTATTGTGTTGTCCGCAGATTGATACCGATTACTAATCACGATATGGTTAACCACTTTGGAGGATCTATCTTGCCCGACTCGGGTACCGACAGCACCTTCAAGCCGCTTCCGTACTTCAACAAGTCCCGCTTCAGCAATCCCAACTTCCGATATTCTGGAGTGAACTCCGGAAGCAGCCGCACGGCGGCTAGTCCGTCTGTTCGCCAGCCGTACGCCGTGGGCAGGTATGGGCCGCTTAAGCCACCCGACCGGATGCGGCCCACCGTGATGGCCAACATGGCGTTCCAGAACATTCAGATTAGCAACATAACGAGCGCCACTTCCAGCCAGCCTCCTAACCCCAATCAGAAAAAGAAAAGGTAAATAGCGATGCGCTAGTTAGTTTATATTTTTACTCGTCTAATTTTTCTAGGCTAATTTAGCAAGGCTAGCAGTCCACAATGGAGTGCTATACCTACCATGATGTATGGCAGTGAGGCATCAAACCGGCAGAGGAAGGATTGAATGCTGTTGAAAGATGAGATTCCTGAGGTGAATGTGTGCATTGATAAGCTTTCGGATTCCACCATGTAATATTAGAAGTCAGGATTTATTTCAGTGCTTAAATTCTGGGACTAACTACCATTTGTATTCCTCATTGTTCAGAATACTTATGGAGGGAAATAATTATACAGAATCAGTGGACATCCTTAATTTATCACTTAAGATTTTTACTAAGTTCAGTTATGTATAATAAATACTGTACAATTTTTACTATTCATATGGCTCCTAAAAAGGGTGTTAATAAATACATAAATAAAACCACGTGTGACCGTATCTCCCACTCTGGAACGTGCTGCAAATATACTACATATGATTTTTAATGAATAAATTGTGAAACAACACAAATGAAACATGGTTAAATAAAATTAGCATATTATCCAAGGTGGATATTTTCAATTGCGAACTTTCAAAATACAAGAGGTCCATAAAAGAATAATTCTCTGATAGTTTGTGAATAATGTTATGTCTCTATTGTTTATATTTCTATTATGATTTGATTTATATCTACAACCTCTCTCCATGGCTATAAATCTTTTGTTTTGTAATTTTTCATTTTAATAAATTTTATGAATTCTTATTCCTTTCTTACAAATTAAATTTACTTATTCCGTATTATGCTTTCTCAGTAGAGGTAAAGTCACACGGAGGAAATCCATAATTGGTTTGATTTTGGCTCTATAATACTTACGTACAAACTGAAATAAATGTAAACTGTTGATTTTTCCCGAAAATTAATAAAAAAAAAAATAAAAAATTAGATGGTTCTAACCCATAGAGCTGATGAGCGATAAAAGAAATAAGTGTGTGGAGAATATATGACACGAAAGTGAATGTTGGAAGTAGTTGGAGACACCGAGGAAGCGATGGCATGATCAAGTTAATCAATAACTTGGGACGGCCATGTCCAGAGTCAGAATAACGGAAGAGTACATAATATGTTATAAGATGACAGTGAATGAGGCAAGGAGTGTGTGCTGGAGATGGAGTTGTGTGGCAATGGACTCATGGTTAGTTAATATATAACCATGTAATGGGACTTTACTACTGAAACTTTTTTGACTCATCCACACATTCTTCATTTTGCCCACATTTTTGACAAAAATATTCAATAAATAAAAATACATTTTTGTTAAGGTCAACATAAAGACAATACTATACTTGACATAGTGACATTTTGATGTTTGTGTTCAACAAACACAGTAGAAGTAATATCCAAAGGCAAAATGAATGTATAAGGTCTACACTTGTGCCCACGCACTGCACGAAGCAATTGCAGTGCTTCGTGTAGTGCGTTGGCACAATTCTTCAACACTGCAAATGTAGGGCTCCGGCTCCTAAGGGTTAAAGCCACATTTTTTGGGAATGTTACTTTTCAGTGGTTTCGTATAGAATAGTCTTCAAAGTACAACATTTTAGAGTAATTTTTGCTGATTAAGGAATTTTTTATACTAAAAACTAAATTTATTAAAAAAAAATATAGGTTATTTCGAGAAATCTGTAGACGAAATTACTCAACCCTCAAATAACTCACTTACAAATAGCATTGCAATATTTTACATCAAAATTTTGAAAACCAATTAACCACTTTCACATTGTTAGCAATAGTAAAACGCTAAGTAAATGGTTATAATGAAATATAATATTGCCTTCACGGTCAATAACATCCAATATTCAGTAAGGTTATATCGCGCATTGCGCATCTCAAAATCGCAGCCGTTGGCTCTGGCAGTTCGGACCGTGGGCTGCCACTTCTCGCGTGTCCAGCAGGTCCAGTCAATCCCCTCTTTACCGGTCGATATGCACGGCAGCTGGAGTAGTTTCCCTGTTGGCCGACAGAGCGCACCTCTGGCGGCATAAGAGCGAACCAAATTAGTGTGGTGCTAATATTTAAATATGTAGCTAACAATATTAACTTCAAGACTTTTAATTAGTTTTACGAATCTGTAAATATTCGTTTTTATCGTCTCTTGTAAAATTTTCTTTTTGTGGCTTGAAGCGTTTTACCAAACCACAGTCGATATTGATTCTGACACAAAACTGTATTATAATTTTAAAAAATTATTTTGCAGGAAGAAGAAAGTACTGCGATACTTCCCGACTGACAAAGCCAGCACCTCCAGCGGTCCAGTGATGGACCTGACCTCGCTTCCCGACACTCCAGACAAAGACAAACCCCCCGGGAGGCGGAGAAGCTCCTCCGCGAAGAAGTCCAGCAAGAGGACTCCCGGTAAAACGCCAAAGAAAGGCACTCCTCGGCAATCATCCGGTGGGAATAAGTCCTCACCCAAGAATCTGAAGCGCAATTCCACCAAGAAGCTGGACTTTGACGAAGACTCTGACTGCGTGATCTCCGGCGAAAGCAGCACCAGATGTGACAATTCCCAGGAGACTATTCTTCGGGACCAGTCCAACGGTAATTGTAATTACTTTATCAATGGGCTTTAAAAACTGAGTAAATTTTAACAAAATGCTAGTATTTTTCTGCGTAGAGAAATTACTAAAATCTAAAGAGCACCATCTCATTCGCTTAGATATTAAATACTAACACATTTCAGCCGGGAAAGGTAGTTTTATTTGTTCGGTTGAGTGATGCTTACCGGCGGGAAGGGTAGTTCTACCTTTTGCGCCGGCCGCATTTCAATGGCAGAAAAGATGGAATTATTCCATGTTTTTATATGAATATCATATACCAATCTCTTTGTAAAGGTCCCAATTATATGTACGTAATTATCGAATCGTAATGCAAGTCTTCTTTTTATATTTATCTTCGCGCCTTTCGTTTACATCGGTATTTCAACAAAAGGATAGTATGTAATTTGTTATTGTAATAATTCAATTCCCATAATGAGGGTTTTTATGACCATGAAACCCGATTCAAATCTCTATCTCTGTTCCACCCGATTCAACTCCTATGTGCAAGCGAGCGAGAGATGTCGGGCGTATTTAAAGAAAGCAGGTATGGGCTAATACCGATAGGCGGACTGTAATAAACATATTACAAGTTTAATTGAGTTGCAATTTCAAATAATATTCGATTTTATTACATTTATAGCTTGGGTATGCTGAGACTACCTAGAAATTTTTATTCAGATATTTTAATTATTTTCGAAGATATAATGATTTAAAACAAATTAAAGAAATTCATGTGGTACATTTATGCCCGAAAACAGCGTAGCGCCAGCGCAAAAAATACCCATCAGAAATGTGTTAAAACAGTAATATTGACATGAAACATTAAAACATGTTTATTTTTTCAATTTTTTGCATGAAAATTTTTCAGTTTGGGGAGGATAAAAAATATATCCGCAAAAACATCAATAATGTTGTATTTTTCAATTTTACCTCTGTAGCTCACGAAAAGTCTAGAACTGCCCCTAGAGAGTACTCCACATAAATATGTAGGTATTATAGGTATTTCAGCGAATGATAATGTGACCATTGTAGTCCCACAGATGCATTGCTTACATACAACACATTTCAAACTTGTTATTCGACTTTGTGAAAGTTCTTCCAAGTTCAAATTTGGATATTTTTGGTTCAACAATTTTACCATAAAAATTCTACCTAATGAAATGATATCATATCTACCATCTTTAATTTGACGCTTTTTTAATTTATTTATTTACTCTGTTTGCAGAATCTACGCCAGTGTTTACCATAGAACTATTTGATTGAGATACAATTAGTTTTTTTTTTATAAAAAAATTGCCATTGATGCTACATTTAAGAGGATTATTTCTCCATTTAGTTTTAAGAAAGAAGACCGCCGATGGACATTCATCTCTGCGGAAGTCATATTGCAAACTGATGGCAATCAATATTATGTTGAACAATTATTGGAATCATCCACTTAACATATAATCCATACAAGTGTGATCTATATTGAGTTGACAGACCAGGTCCGAATAGGCAGGTACTCACGAATCCTGTCAGCTGCAAAGCAATCCCCAATTGAGGATGCCATAGTCTTGACTTGTGCGGTGTTCACATAAAATTATTTAGTTATAGAAAACTGAAGTCACCAATTTACATACGACCGTTTGACTCCTAGTCCTCATAAGGTCAAATGAAATTGATTGTTTGATGAAGAAAGAATTTCACCAAAAGTAAGGAAGAATTGGATCTAATTCTGGCACACAGACACGCCCACAGCACACTTCTATCGGTCTATTTCAGTTAGAATATTATGTGAAGATGAATCTGCAATGTCAATATAAATACTAATCTGTAAATACTAAAAATGTTATTATGGAGAGTAAAATAAATATAAAATTTCACCACAAAAGAAAGACACAAAGCCGCTTTAAAAAAAGTTACAATACATAATTTTGTTTATTACTGTAATTTCACACGACTATTGTCCAATCACCCACGCACACTAAAACACTGATATTTGAAGCATGAGCGACATCTAGTGAAAAGTTTATACACTAAGGACGGGTTGTTTCAGAGAATTTGAACAAATCATCAAATTTCAAAGTTGAGCAAGTTAGTTGAGCAGAACTTGTTCTGCAAAAGATTTTTTCAAGTTTTGTTTTTATTACAGATCCGTGTCAAGCAACTAGCCTATAATGATATAATTACAGAACTTGAATAGGACTTCCACAGAACCCGAAAATGAACGTTGAAATTTGATGAATTGTTCAAATTCTCCGAAACAACCCGTCATAAATGAAACAGCAAAGATTTGTATTGCCATTGTTTGCGAACACTTTTGTCTGCCTTGTTTATTCACTTGTCAACAGTCATTGTGTGTGACTTATTGCACATAATCTCATCAGCTGGTAACTAACATTCTCCCAATTATGGATCTTTTATTGATTTATTAACCAACTGTTTTTTTACGACCGTGTCGTGTTTGGCGCTTTCGCACATGTGTGAGCTCCAGTACCGTCCATGCTGGAGCTTTTTACTATTTTCAGTGGTTTTGTACAGAAAAGTAATTTTGGCTGATTACTACAAACTAAATTTAACCGTAATGTTATTTCGAAAAAAACAGCAGAAATTACTCAATTTTCGTTTTTTTCGTCTCCTATAAAGTTTTAATTTTGTGGCTTGAAGGGTTTTACCAAACCAGTCTAATATTCGTATTTTAATAATAAGATATATTATCTGGTAAACAGAAAACAATCAAATAAAAGTGGTTTTTAAGTCGGGTATTTGAGCAAAAGTCATCAAATATTTCCATTTTTGCAACTTCATTTTACGAAAATTTATTTTGACATTCATAGACAATTTATTTCGTAAGCTGTCATAAAGGCTACATTCTTGAAATAAAAAAAGTAGAACCTACTGTGGTGACACAATAAAGCGATTCTGATTTTGTCCTCGATATAGTTTTCAAAGCATAAAGATTAAAAATTCCAGCATGATGATACTAGAACGACTTCCGGAGCACGATCGGCAGACCACTCGTTAGAACATATTTTAGAAGCTATAGTGAAAAATAAAAAATGGAATGATTTTGGACTATATGTGGTTATGTGAAATTACGGCATGTATTTTAAAATGGTTTTTAATTTTTTTTAAACATAGGTCCTCATGTATTAGGAACATGACCGAGAAAACCTATTTTTGTTTTATACAGAACCTTTGTGGATGTATTCAATTATATTTTAATTTGTTGTGAATGTGTCTTTATATTATTTGAAAACCTTTATTATTATCTAGCGTTACTAATTTCTCAAAGTTTTATTTCAATTGTGTTAATTTTAATTTGATCTGTCAATTGTCATCATTTGCTTTCTAATGAAGTTGGCAGTGGAATTTATTGTAAATGTGGTTACATAGAACATCATTCATACAAGGCTTCGGCAATTTACATTGAAGTATGTTTATTTTATTAGCCACTCGAGCGATGTCTATCCGGAATTGGGTAGATGATTTTTATAAATTTAACTTTTTTTTTCAAGTTTTTTTTTATCAAACCTAAAAATATGGGAGAAAAGGTGAAATCTAGGTGATTTGTTGGCTATAAACTGCAGTAATCAATTCATATGCGTATTAATATTTGGAGGTAAGAAATTATTTAAATCGAATAGATGAATTAAAAAACGAACACCTTTAAATTTCCATCGCTCGGGTGCAAAACAAACTTTTAAATGTAATGTTTCTTGTTAATTTGGTTAAGACAAGATACATGTTATTATTTAAATATGGGATAATATTTCTATTGTTTATGGTATTCGTAATAAAGATACATCACCAATTTTAACAAAATGCAATTTTATTTCTTTGTTATAATTTTTTAACATAATCCTTAATTTCAAGGCTTTTAATTTTGGGGTATGAGGATGAGAGACAAAATAATAAAGTGAATGGAAAGGGGATGGTAATAATATGCGTGGTACAGATTATTACCACATATTCACAGACAAAAAATCTTTATTTTAATTTGAAATTAGAAAGGCCTCAAATTTTAGGAAGAAAAGGAAAATTGGGAACTTTCTTAAAATTTTGAATCTTGTAAACATGAATAAATGGATTTCAAGCAACATTTCGATTATGAATGTGATGGGATTTAATAAAAATAGTGTTCGAAAGCTCAATGGCTGATTTTTGGACTCGTAGCCAAATCGCATATTGTTTTTTTTTTTTTTTTAATTAAATGAAAGAGATGTGGTAAATATATTATACACATGTTCTTATACTTTTATTTATAATATATTACAAGCAGCAATATTAATAGGAGAGAAACAGGAAATAACCTAGTCTTTGATAAAGGGTTTATAAAACTTAATAACAAAAATAGTATTTGAAATAAATAATTAGTACCTAGACCTGAAAATTTCACATTTGCAATAATGCGAATTTTTACACAAAATTAGTAATTTTAATGCGAATTTTGCAATTTTCATGAGAATAATGTGAAACTCGCAATCTTTAGACAAATAAATACATAATGTGAATTTTCACACTTTATATGCGATTTTCGAAAATAATATTGTATATTTTAAATATTTCTTTGTCTATGGATTTGACAAGCTTAAATAGAGATAAATGGAACACAGCTAACTTCAACATTTTTCAATTTGCTACAAAATACTAAAAAGTTAACATGACGTCACTTTTTTGCAAAATATCACTGCCCTTCCAAAAACTATAATGTAAATTTCGCCAAAAAAAATGCGAACTTCATCGAAAAATAATGTGAAATTTTCAGGTCCCTAATAATTAGGCAGACAAGGAAAGGGATAGATAAATTTATTACAAATAACTTTATACTCTTAGGTACTTTATTTAGTCATTGATTTGTCAGTTGTCAACCACGAATTTGACTAGGAATGACTCCAATGTAAACGATTTGACTGGAATTGAATATGTATGAATAATTTGACTCAACTTGAATTGAATTTACCTCTGTGTATTAAATATTTATATCATGGTAAGTTGAAGACAATCAAACATTTTTATGAAGGTTTAAAATCTAATGTTAATTAAGAACTCTAGTGTCATTTAATGTGAACAATGAATATATTGAAGTTACCTAAATCTATCTACCCCTCTCCCCCTCGTATAATATCAAACAATCAGAGCACAAGGTCATGTATTACTTCTTCAATAATAGGACCTTCATAAATGCCAAAGAAACTTAAATCAAAAATAATAAAGTATTTATACGCTTAAAACAAACATAAATAATAATTTAACATTTTCTCAATACAGCAGTGATTATATTTAAAATAGCACAAGTCATCATTCAAAAGGTTTAAATATTATAATGTCTTTATGATGACAGTTTCAATCATGGACCTAATAAGCCCTGGATGGAATTATTCGAGACAATTTTAAAAAGCCTAGGCAAAAGTTAGGGGGAAAGATGTATGAAAAATGCCAAAATCTACATAATTTTTTAATGACATCTTATTCCCTCATCAAATACACAAAAAAAAATCATAAGCTGTTATAATTGCATTAACAATACAAAATTAAAATAGTTCATTATATACCACTTGGTGTACAAATCATTTTAAAAGTTTGACATACAAGATGGCTGCCAGACTGCTCATACAAAATTGCCCTAACACTCTGTCCAGGGCTTAGGTTCATGATTTTAATAATACAATAAAATTCAGATGTTTATCTTATCTGTAGTGTTGCCACTGAAAATATTGGGGATACAAGTGCAAAAAAAACAATTTTCGTTCTTTAGTTCCTGTTTTGACCACTTGCACAATTAAATTTTTAACAGATTTTCTGAAAAAAATCAGATTTAAGATGTTTGCAAACATAACAAAAAAATTTAGAATGTTACATAATGACGTGTATCTTTACATAAAACTTTTAACTGAGGGAAAACGCGTGTTTAGTTTAGTCTTATACATTCACAGTTCATCGCCGCATTTAATATGTCTTCAATGAACCTAAATAAGGGATCTAATTCTCACTCAAATGCGTTCCAAATAAATATTGTATTACTTAACTTCGAAATAAGGTAATCCCACCACTAATGGATTTCTATTTGATTTTTACTCATCGATGATAAAATATATCGTCATTCGACGTAAACGACATGAAACAAATTGTTCAAGAGAGAGAAAAAAATCACGACACATGTGGTATTGTCCTTGAAAATATCATATGCGGAGTTACATATTGTCCAAATACATAATGATTTTAACAAATATTCGGGATTCTGTCTCGGAAAAAATTATCACTAATCAAATTTTTTCACTAATCATTTGATTTGTGATCACAATAGCACTTTTGGAAAAAGTCTCACATTACCGGCGTACCGAACAACAATATGTTAGAAGGAATAGAAATAATATTTGTAAATATTTTTGAGAAAGCTCTTATAAACAAAGGGCAGCTGTTCTAGTGGCTTGACGCTTGAACCGTGAACGACTTAAAGTGATGGGTGTTTTTTCTTTTACATTAACTCCACACAGAAGGCCCTGAGGAAAATAATTTCCATCAGGGCCTATGTCATATTTGGGGATGCTGTGTGAAGGATCTTTTTGCAGGGATGCTGTGTAGAGGTTGTGTGTACAGATGTTCGACTAATTAACAATGTGTTTCCACAAATTCTAGATATAAGTGTAAAGATAACATAAATAGTTATATGTATATTTTTTTGTATTATTTTTTGATTATAACAAGAATATCAACACATATTATTATAGTAAATCTCAATTCATAACCTTTTCAAAATTGACACGGACCAAAATACCTTTGTTCTCTTATGACTAGACTAAAGTAGTTCAGAGCGGCCAACTTATAATTATTATTTTTTTTATTTATTCACTTGACGGCCTTATGAAGCTTGTTCTTGTTGAAGGAACAGATGGAGTCCAGGAATGCAGAGCGGCTGGGGTCCGAAGTGGAGGGTGACAGCGCGGGGGCCTTGGAGGCCGGAGATTCTTCTACTGGAATAACAAAATAAAACAGAACTTAGAAACCGACATTGACTCTTAACAGCCGTTGTTCCCAACTTTTCGATCAATCAATCTGAGGCCCCGATCAGGCAAGTGGTTTGTAGAGCTACGCTCTATTTGCATGTTTCCAAACATTTTTAACATTGATGATCTTGAGTGGCACTGCCCTTTTCATAGACAGTAAAATTACATCAAAATAAAAACTTTCAACGTTCAATTAATATAGATGAGTTAATCATGGTATTTATTAATAATACAAATTATTTCTTTTAAATGCTGTGATACATAAACCAACATTTTATATGTTTTAATATACGTAAATATATTAAAAATAAAGCCTTAGCTTGACTTTTATTAATGCAGCAAGAGTACATTAAATTTGATGTTTTTCCGTGTGTTTGCACAAAACCAGGCGACATGGACAACTAAAACAAACCAAAACTTAGCAAGAACTTCATACAATGAGGAAATAAAGATTTTCAAGTTTATAATATCAACCGACATTCAAAACTGCATTTTTTGCATTAGAAAACGGTTAAATTCTGTCATTTCTTCAGGGCCTCCTGTGTGGAGTTAATATTAAAAAAAAAAAATAAAATAATCTATATTTGGCTGTTGCTGAATGTGTTTGTGTTGCCCGATATTTTCGACCATTACATCCGCCTATTCCACTATATCTATTATATATCTTAACCGGTCAGCAACGTAAGCAGATATACACGATAAAATAACGATAGCAGTCAAGTACAATAAGCGTGTTTACACGTCAACGCGTGTGTTTCCACAAAAATCGTCATAACTCCGTTATTCTTCTAGTGACATCCCTAAAACAAAAAGTAGAATATTCGTATTGAATGAAGCTTCACATCTCTATTCAAAGTTATCCATAGAAACCCGTAAAAAGACCTACTCAGTGGAAGCAAATTTTACCCGCCAAATCGTAAAACGACGCCAAGAAAGCCGTTTGACGTGCCGACCCGCCTCCCAGTTTTAATTATTTTTTAAAAAATATATTTTGTATGAAATGGTCAAAAAGTGAAGTGACAGAATTGTTTATTGTACATTTGTACGATGAAATAAGTGTTTTTTTTTTACATTATCCGTGATTTTAGTATCGTTTTTACATAAAACATTACAGGTGAGTCATTTTTACAATTTTTTCATGTTTCCATTCTAAATTTAAATATTTACAAATGTTAATATTTATTTATGATACAACAATTTGAAAGCCTATTTTGTAACCTTTCTAAAACAGTTTTTACTATTCGGCTCCGTTCAGTAATGTTTCATTTATAGAGCTTTGATTGTGAGGCGGTAATAACACAACGTTTTCGTGAAATTGACATTTCGGTAAAGACATTTTAGCTTCAAGTTCGCGAAAAGTCGGAGGGGTTAAATATCTCCACTGTCCATATTATTCTGATCTGATGTGTAGTTATGAATTTGAGCAGTGTTGAGCCAACATTTCGGCTCAATAGTTGATCAGAAGGATTGGGAACAACGGTAATTAGTTAACAGCAGTTTAAAGTCCAGTGTTCATCAAAGACCAAATCACGCACAAGCTGTTGACAGGTTTGAGCATGCAATCAATTGCAAAAACTGTGTGGGTGAATGATGTTGAGATTGAGTTTTTTATTGAGTTAAAGTTTTTGACAATTGTTATGGCTGATATAATAACATATTTTCTAATAGAGTTTATAAAAAAATTATCAGCACTTTGAGGCTTCGAATGAAATCATACAACATGGCATTCAGAATTTATGCACAGTGTTGTGTTATTTGCTTAAATAAGTTTTATTAATTATTAACCTATTATGGGCGGCGTGGGACTAGAGGCGGTGCTGAGTGTACTAGCCGCACTTCCCGAGCGCTCGCTGGGCCCGCTCATGCTCAGCGGCGAGAACCCGTTCAGCGACGACTGGCTATGAGATATCATCGTATTTTCCTTGTTCTTCTGGAATTGATACAATTATCATTCATTTATAATATAGTCAGAAACTCCAATTAACAGTGAGATAAGAGTTCTTGCTGTTTGTTTCGTAAAGAGCACCCATTTTAAAATAGGAACAAAATTACTACTGCGTCATTCTTCAATGTGCTCGCCTAACGTAATGTGTAGTTTATTGTGTTTTCTTTATTTTTTATTGTAAAAACCACTTATTTAGCTTTATGAAAAATATAATAAAACATCAAGAATATCTTAATATTTCTTTAAAATTATTTTTTTATAACACGAGATATATCCTGTGGAAACTACTTATGGTAGATTACTACATACTATGTTTATAAATATTTAAACACATTATCTTGCAAGACGGTACAATTTACAAAACATCACGTTGCAAGAAGCAAGTAAATTATTACAAAAATAGAATCACGGCGACCCACACAAAAATTTATCGTCGAAACAAACAAATCGTAATAACTTTTGAAAAAAATTTGCTTTAAATTTAAAGACACTTCCTTCAGTTTCACAAAATGCATCAATATTTTAAAAATTACTTTTTCAGTTTATTATTTTTTGTTCAATCATTCCGGACACTGGGGAAAATTAAACAAAATGTGAAAGACTTACTGATTTCCTTTTTTTTTTTCTTAATTCTTCTTCAGAGGACAAAATCTCTTGAATCCGCAACCGTCGTCGGTCGGCCCGAACCTAAAAAATAAATAAATGAATGATTTTATTTAATTAGATATTACTTGTTAATGATATAATTTCTTGTGAATTGTCCGCCAATCTTACCTGTTTTTGGTCAAACTTTAGCCTACTTTCTATGCAAGCCGAGACAGCCTTCAAGTGCTCCTTGGTCTGCATAGAGAACTTGAGGTGGCAGTTCTTCATGAGCTCCGAGAGCTGCCCGTTGATGATGGAGGGGGCGTAGGAGAAGAAAGGGTGCAGCAGGAGAGAGTCGATGGTGGGCAGGCCTCGTTTGCAGGCAGAACTCGACAGAATCATTTGCAGGACAGAAACTGCAATCAGACAACATGCGGAAAACATTTTTTGCTAGCTTACTATTAAATTGATACTAACTCTACTCGATATACTTCATCCTCTACTCGATACTGGCTAAAACACTGTGGGGTGAAAAGCCATTGCAATGTAATGCAATGTTTTAACTTGTGTCAAGAGATGTTATTCATCAAATTATTTCATTTTAAATATGCATTGTGGAGTTGCAAAACCAGCTCTGACAATTTGTGCTGATTATGAAACATTTAGGAAAAACATTTTTAAAAACTAAGGAATTACATAAAGGTGACGGACCCAAAACCTGGCAGGGCTCCAATAACTGCAGGGCATATTTAAAAACTCTCTAATAGGCCTCCATATTATAATGTGTTTTTATTACAAGGGTCTTTTGTACATGGTCAATTGGGTACATAATAAGATTAAATTTTTTTACACAAGAGTTAGTAGTAAACAATGGTTTATAATTAGATACAATTTAAAAATATATAATAATCAAAACATTTTCAGAAATAATATGTTGATATGAAAGACTTGTTTAGGTATGTTTTAAACATCACATTTGTCATGGTAAAAACGTCAATATCGTTTGTTTATTCGTTTTCTAAACTATGCAGACGAGAAATTTGCGAGTTTTCTAACATCGTCTTAATTTGAAAAATTGAACTATTGGCGCCATCTGCCTACGAGCTATGATAAACCAAGCAGTAAATTCAATGTCAGCAGATTTTGTAAGAGAGTGGTAATATTTTTGTAAGAGAGTTGTTGTGTTTTTGTAAGAGAGTTGTTGTGTTTTTGTAAGAGAGTGGTTGTGTTTTTGCCAAATCTTCTCCAAATCTGGACAGTAAATGAACCTGGGAGTGAATTTGGCGAAACCAGTTATTGTTGTCATAAAAACATTCATATTATACTTATAGAAAGTAGAGAAAAGTTATTTTTTTTAATCAAGTTGTAAAAAAATATATTCGAGCGCTTACATTGCTAACGCTGGATAAACCTTATGAGGTACATCAAAATAATGTACTATGGAATTGTATATCTTAAAAAGGCCTACAGAAAAGTCTATTATGATATATGTCTGTCTCCTAAGGATAACCTTTAGTAACGCCGGGTACATGTCAGCTAGTATATAGACTATAAAATAAAGTCGCTAACCGTGTCTGTCTGTTTGTGCGCTTAGTTCTTCTAAACTTCGCAATGGCAATGGATTTTGATAAGGTCTTCATTTAGAGAATTTCTACAAAGAAAATTCGAGCAACACCGGGTAAATGCCAGCTAGTTTAGCATAAAATGTACATTCTTTTTATATTCCAAAAAATTTCAGAGCGGGTTTTGCAACTCAACGACTCTTATTATGTAATGCAGCGTTTTATAATTTTTTTCTTTCTGTACAGCAAAATTGGACGAGTGATATCTTCAAAAACTGTAAAGTTGGTCTAAAATGGAATAAAAAATTTGCAACATAAACAACTATACACTTACCTAACTCCGTAGAGTCTGCCGGGAAGTTATCACAGGTTGAGGAGTTGAGAGGCTCCCCGAAGGCCATTTCGTAAATGGTGTGACCAAACGAGAACACGTCCACAGCCTCCATGCTGTTGATCTTCTTGTGCTCGATGATATATTGTCTAAAGTAACATGGCAGCCCCAGCAAACTGTTCTCGATGTCCAGGAGCAATACTTGCTGATTCTCGATGGCCAGATTGCCCGTATGTAAATGACCTGAAATATAATACATATAATATCAAACACCAATACACACACAGGCTGTTGACACATTTGAGCATGAAATTAAATTGAAAAAACTGTGCGTGGGTAAACGATGTTGAGATTGACTTTTTCATTGAAAGTTTTTGACAGTTGTTATGGCTGATATAACAGGGTTTATAAAAAATTATCAGCGCTCTGAGGCTTCGAGGGTTAACTGACATCGTAACACATGGCATTTAGAATTTATGCACAGTGTTGTGTTATTTACTGGAATAAGTTTTATTTATTACTAATACATACATTATTTATTTATTTATTTATACGCCTAAAAAGGCTTTTACATAAAAGTGATACATGATGCAGTTTACATAGGAGAATATCTGTATTATACAGGAGATACTGACAGTATATAGATGTAATCCATTGTAAAGTAGGTACAAAATACACAATTGTAAAATTGTGATTACCATATTATTAAAATATTTGATTTACAGTAAGTAATAAATATTTACATTTAAGTAATACAAACATTGAAATGAATGGGAAGAATATTATTAGAATAGTTAAAGTGAATGAAAGACAAAGTTGGGTATGCCCGAGAAAGACACCAATGAAAATTGAAACGTTGCAAACAAACAAACATTGCAGAATTGAAATGGTTGTGGCTGTTTGGTGACCAGATCTCAATAATCAGATACTTTCCCACCTTCCTCTCCCCATCTCCTTCCCTTCCTGGCTAATCTAACTGGCTCCAAACTATAATCTATAGGATTCTTGAATAAATGTGTTTCTTTAAAGAAATAATAGGTAAAAACCGTAGACTAGCATTGAAAACTCACCGTAAGGAAGGCCTTTATCTTGTAAATACTTTAAAGCTTGTAATATTTGGTATCCATAGTGCGCCACCTGACCCGTGGTGAAGGGACGACTCTGCTTTGGATTAGCGTACTTGGCGAGGTGCGGCGCGGCGAAGGCCGTGTTGTGCAGGTGGTCTCGCACCGACCCGCTGGGGTGCACGTTCCGCACCACGTACGCGCCCGTCTCCAGACTATGCATAAACACTATCTTATCTATGTAGGGGTGCTGGAATCAATCACATAAACATTCATTACTAACCTTGGACTTGCCAAAAACAAACTGAGTTACCCCTCTTGACAACTGAACTTTTGTTTTGCATCTTCAGTTGTCATGAGGGGCAACTCAGTTACCCAGTGCATATTACAGAAATATGCTCTAAACGGTGTTAGAAAGAGAAAACGCCACGCTTTATATTCAAATCTATAAGTTAACCACAAAAGAATTGAAATGTACACCTTTATGACACCAAAAGTTCTGACCGCAAATTGAGAAACATGAAAATTCATGAGTTTTTAATTAATCTTTGACAAAAAAGTGAGGTGACTATAATGTTTATAATCCATTTGTCTAATAAAATATTTGTTTTTTTTTTGTTAATTGTAATATTAGTCCAGTTTTTAGAGGAAAAAACGTATGTTTTTTATGTTTACGTTTGCATTAGAAAATTTTATAATTCCAAAATCATTTGTTTATTTCTGATAATAATTTGAAAGCCTATTTCATCAGCTTTCATAAATAGTTTTTAGTTTTCAGATATGTTCAGAAATATTCCATTTATTTCGATTTTATTGTAAAACAGAAATACAAACTCTCCGACCAAACAAATTCTCCGACCTTCAGACAGCGACTTTAAGAAATACAACTGTCAATATACCAGAGGCCTGAGTGGTTAAAGCCATTTTTATTCCATTTATTCATAAATTGTATGGCTATTATTCATGTAGCTTAAAACCTGACATTTTACAAATATTCACAAAAAAATGCCGTCTTCAGAAACCTGATTGAAATTTTTACAAGATCCATCTAGCGGTGAAAATTAGAACTGCGTATTATTTATTAAAGAAAATTCAAATGTCAATCGAATTTCGTCGTAGTTTGATTTCCTTCTGATAAAATCGTCCGTGTGTTCCACGTTCCATTTGAACAAAGCCGGTTTAATTTCGTAGATGTTTTCACCAAGCCACCTTCCTCTGAGACCCATAAAACTGAATCAAATTAGCTTCTCAAATTCTATGAGATCTGAAGAAAAAAAAAATGTTTTTAAATATATATATTTTTTATTACTATTCAAGTAATTTAAAACATTTTAGTAAAGTTTAGTCAATCGTTGGATGAATAATAATAATAAATCAAGAGATTCCCATAGAAATAAAGAGGCTGATTTGATTCAGTTTTCGGGCATTTAATTTAGACAGTTTTGTGAATGTTTTGACTTTGGTATTGCTTGTGTGAAAAATTAATGTGTTTTCGTAAAATAATTTTGAAATAAATTATATTAAATAATTTTTTTATGTGTTATTCAGATTATCTAGTTAAATAAAGGTATTTTCGAATAATAGTCATTCAACACGTTGGCAAAAAAAATTTGTATTAAATTATATTTAATTAGTCATAAAACAATACGAACCTCTAAATTCATCAGACTCTTAAATGTTACTTGCAAGTCTCTTTCTGTTAAAGTCTTATCCGGCCCGTAGGTGGACCAGGCCATCACGTGGCTCCCGGGCCCCTTCACCGGCCCTCGGCTTACCTAAACAAACAAACAAGCAATAGCATTCAAATAATATAATAATGTTAATATGTATCAAGTTCAGTCTGTAAAGCTCGGAATTACTTCCTTGGAAAACTTCCACATTATTTAAGATTCAATAGAGAAAGTCCAATCAAATGGGTCGATTGGCAACAAATTTATGTATGCCACGCCCCCTGGCGTTCTAAAGGTTAAGCTTCTATCAAATACCAAAAGATGTCACTAATGTTCCTCTCATAGAATATTTTAGATAACATTTTGTATTGTTTGGCTGCGTGTAGAGGCCAATTTAAATTATTTTCTAAAAATTGAACATCTGTTTTGCACTTTTTGAAATGTCTGTGACTATAGATATTTCAAGTAGACAACATACAGAAATAGTAATATTAAATATTGCCCCAAATAAGTTAAGGGTATTTTGGTAACTAACATTAGAATTCATACATTTACGAATTTTAAAATATGGGTAAAATGGTGAAATACATACAGATGGATTCATTAGCTTTAAACCACAGTAAGCAGTTTATAATATGTTTAATTATTAATATTCGGATTTATGATTATTGAAATGAGCGTGGCCAAATCCAAGACCAAACAACAGGAAATCTCAACCGCTTAAGATGTTTCTTTTTAAATACACTTAGGACGGGTTGTTTCACAGAATTTTAACAATTAAAACTATTCAAGTTATGTTATTATATTATATATTATTTCAATTTTGTGAAACCACTGGCCAATAATGATATAATACCAGTACTTGAAAATAACCTTTACAGAACTCGAAAATCAACTTTTAAATTTGATGATTTCTTCAAATTCTATGAAACAAGCCATCCTTAGAGACTACACCGCTGAAGTGGTTAGAGCAGTGTTGAGATGATTTATTTACCATATAGTAATGTTTCCGGAGTCGCCAGCCGATGTTTGGCAGAGGAGATCTCAACTCAAAGTCTCCATCTCCCCTCAGGGCCATGGACACATTCTGCAGCGCCATCTCTGTAATACACATTTATAGTTCAGAGTTCCTGAGATTATTCTTTCAAAGCCAGCGGAAGGAATAACCACCGAAGAAGCTCTTATTTAATAAACTGTAGCAGGATGAAAGACAACTTTTTTTTACACTAACCCCTTGGGCAATATTGGGAGATATTCTTCACAGACAACAAATAACTGGGAGATATATCTCCCAGCCTGACAAAAGTTAAATGCTATCTCATTTTGTATTATGGTGAGAAATATGATTTAAGCAGTGTTAGAAAGAGAGACTACTGCGCTTTCGGTTTGAATTCAAAAAATTTATCATAAAATCTTCAAATTTTTTTAAAATAATTCTATGAAGGACGGGTTGTTTCACAGAAGTTCTGTGAAGGTTCCATTGAAATTTTGATGCTATTTCAGTTTTGAGAAACAACTGGTCAATAATGATATAATAATAGAACTTAAATAAAACCTTCACAGAACTTGAAAGTCAACATTGAAATTTGACGAATTGTTTTGATGCATATGAAAAATATATGTTTAATTTTGCAGATTTTCATATCAATAGCTTAGCTATTTGGGAATAGCTTTTATAATACTTTTGTCTAATTGAATATGTTTTTCAGTTTCGTGTAAAGTAATAATTACAGTTTACACAATAAAAAACCATCGGTAAGCGACTTTAAAAACTTTACATTTGTTTGCATTCAAAATTTGAATATTATTAATTGCATGTCTATTTGTAAAACTGTAGCGGTAGGAACCATCCGCTGACATACCAAGACTTCTAGACACGCGTTGGCATAGAATTACAGCTGCCACTCGGAGGGTTCAAGTAAGCTAGGCGTTGAATTCCAGAGAAGCCGGCAGTTGGTTTTCGAGGCGGGTGGCGAAAGGACATCGGAGAACGGGCTGCTTGAATGTCGGAGATTTAATATACGCATGTGAAACAATTTTATTAATCCAGATGAATTAGACACATAATCTCTTAGATCACCATGTTTATAAATTCGTTTAGAAGAATTTTCTAGACTGGCGCTCAGTGGTGATGTCTTATTTGCTTTATAGTTAATATAATTTTACGAGTAAATTTCGTGGCCGAGTTCAAATTACGTTGTGCTATCAAATA
This sequence comes from Hesperophylax magnus, assembly GCA_026573805.1. Lineage (NCBI taxonomy): Eukaryota > Metazoa > Arthropoda > Insecta > Trichoptera > Limnephilidae > Hesperophylax > Hesperophylax magnus. The sequence continues at coordinate 9,490,577 of JAIUSX010000117.1, read as the reverse complement.
GCCAACCACCCCTGATTTTCTAAAATTAAGTCTTGCTCTTGTAATCAAAGTTTAAATTAAATATACATTTATATTTTATATCACAATTGATATTCTGAGTCCTCATTTCAATTCCCCTTATTGCTACAAGCTATGGTGGAGCATATTACCAGAATACGGTGAGTTTAATATAATATGTGGTGACAAGCTACGTTACAAAACTAAAATCTGAAAGAGCCTTTTATCTGCTATTAAGAACGGTATTATTTTGAAATATGTTCAAAAACAGCAAATTTATATGGAATCAAATATAATGAGAAAATATTTTCTGCAGAATCTGTATTTCGGTAGTTCTCTTAAGAGAAATACATCGCAAAATGTCAGAGGCTTTAGGGGTTAACTCCACTTGACAGAGGCTGTCATATTTGTCATGTTTTTTTATGATTTTTTTAAGGAAAGGTATAAGAGGAAGTTCTGGGAAGGGGTGATGAGGGGTGGGTTATGATGGACGTATAAATTCATCCCTCCCACTGGTCTAGAGAGTCTGGCTATAGAGGTCAAAGGGTCTCCATCAACCGGCCTCTCACGCAGTTGGTGGGCTTGGCAGCAGATGCATCTGCCCACCAACTGCCTGGACAAACCTCACCCGATGAACACCCGCACACCTGCTAAGTCACCAAATGTAGAGAATCACTTGGGGTGACCTATGGCAGCGGTGTTAGTTATTCAATGAATGGTTACAGGGGCGACAGAACCCATATCCGCCTCCCAAATTATGATCAATGCAAGCTGCCAAATTTCCCCTTAAAATTTGGTTGTTTCATACTTTTATTGCACATATTAAAATTTGAAAAGTTGAGTTTGAAATGTTGTGGGATAGACATAGATAGATACCAAGCAATATATGTATTTATAATAACCATTTCTATTGTTCTCTTTTAAGTATTTATATTTTTTTATCTATGTATATTCTGTATTTATAATAACTAAAACAATTGTTATTCTTTTGTAAAAGCCGCTATAATCGGCGTTAATAAATAAATAAATAAATAGTCATCACTTCCTAAAATCATAATATAAAGTAATATGTGATCACATACCAATACATCCCATAAACAAGGATGTAAATTAGATGACTCACTTATTCGTCACAATCATAATATTTTTATTACAAAGAAAATATACGCCCATTACATCAAGGCCAACTGATAATAAATTCAACTTTTGTATTTAATAATCGAGTCAGTCCGCTCCGGGCGCCTACTTGGTAAGGAACCAATGCGTTGATAATACCTAACACAGCGCCCTTGAGGTTTTTACTAGCGTCAGGCGCCATTTAGCTCATGGCCGGCCCAGAATGAGGATTGAATTCTTAGAGGAATTTTCCTCTTTTGAATACATTGCAACTTGTTACTGTTACAAGTTTTGTAAAAGAAGGAAAATAATTAAAAGTAACCTAAGGTAAAAATAAATTGATTTACAAACCACTGAGAGCCGAAGAGTAGTTCTCAGGATCTAGAAATGTTTTCACTGGTAAGGAAGAAGCCAATATATTGTTCTTCATGATGACATCGAGGTAAGCCTAGAATTAGAAAAATGGTAATTTTTAATAGTTTCAAGAATTACATATTTTTTTTTAATTTTAGAAAAAGTTTTTAACCGCCCTATGCATACGAACGTACGTAATACGTCCGTCAAAGTATCACCCAAACGCAACAAGCCGTATCACGTACGCTCAGGTTTAAAAAAACTTTACCGAAACCCACAAAACGTTCGTGATACGTTTGTGCGCGTCAAGTTTGTTCCTGTGTCATCCCGTTTAGGATTTCGAAGTCAGCCGAAGTAAACGGGTGAGTTTTCGTCACTCCCATACAAGTTACGTCGCTAGTCAGTGGTTCTCAACGCAAGTGGCGCAGTTTTTATAACAATATTATTACGTTACGTATTTTTTAGTGAACTTCATGTGAATGTATGTCTATTTATTAGTGACTTTTATACCGTTTATGTACTTTGTGTTATCAAAAACTGATTTTTTTGTGTTCCAATATGTCAAGTGAGAGTGAATATAAAAATATTAGCTCCTCCGGAAGTGAGACCACTATAAGTGAGGATTTTTCTACATCACAAGATGAACATGAAAGCGAAGTAGAAGACGTTCCTACAAGTGCTCAGGAGTGGGTGGATATAGATTCTGAAAGAGATGTTTTGCAAACCACCATTTGAATTTAGATCGACATCTGGCTTTCCTGAAGCACTCAATAATTGTAAAGATGAATATGAATTCTTCACCTACTTTTTTGATGAAGAACTGATGCAACTGATAGTGGATCAAACAAAGTTTCTGAGCAATTTAGCAATTCTACTTCACCTTCCTCAGATGGATGCCACGAACTTACAAGGCTTGTCGAAGCCTTGTAAGTTCGTGGCATCCAACAACAATCAACGAAATGAGAATATTTTTTGCAATCATTTTAGTGCAAAGTTTGGTAAAGAAACCAGAAGAAAAGATGTACCGGTCCAAAAGTACGATATTTGAGGCTCCATTTTTTGCATGTACTCTCTCATACAGGCGGTTTTTATTGCTAAAGAATTTTTTGCATTTTAGCAATAATGCTGAATACAACGAATCGACCCACCCCAATCCCAAACTGAACAAAATATGGCCTGTGTATCAATATTTGCAAAAAAATTTCAACAAAGATATATCCCCGAGAAAAATGTGACCATAGACGAAAGATAGATGTTATACAAAGGATGTTTAGGATGGAGAAAGTACATGCCACTCAAAAGATGGAGATTCGGCGTGAAGACATATATGTTGTGTGCGTCCACCTCAGGATAAAGATGGTCCACAATTATTTATACAGGAAAAAATACCCTTTTTGACCAGAGCTACAAACATCTTCCAGTCTCCTCCCAAGTCGTTATGTCACTAATGAGACCATTGCTCAATAAGGGGTACTGCCTGACAACAGACAATTTTTACTCGTCACCAGAATTAGCGGAGTTATTAATTACAAAAAAAAAACGGACACACATGGAACACTAAGATTCAGACGAAAAGGAATACCCAAAATATTTTTTTTCCTAAGAAGGTTGCTCGTGGATACACCGAAACCTACAGAAAGGGGAAAATCATGATGATGACGTGGAGAGATAAAAAAAGATGTGTTTTTTCTCTCCACTGATGCAAACTGAATCTGGTAAACAACGCCCAACTATGGCAAACGAATACAATTTTACGATGGGTGGAGTAGATCGGGTTGACCAGCATTTGGTGATTCGCCCTGTCACCAGAAAACAGGGGAAAAAATAAAAATAAAAAATATTTTTCATTTTCTGGAGCAAGCACTCTGGAATGCATTTGTGTTGTACAAAAAAAAGGGTGGTGTTTCAAATAACTCTACATTTGGAGAAAAGGTAATCTTTCAATATTTAAAAAATTACCATGCAGCAGATTTTTCATCCAAAGGGGGAAGACCATCAAGCAACCCAAACAACTTATGTCTAACTGAAAGACATTTTATTGATGTAATTCCCCCTACCGCAGGCAAACTGAATGCTGCAAGACGTTGCGCTGTTTGCTGCTCCAAACTAAATGAAAGTAGAAAAAAAGTGAGGAAGGAGACAAGGTATTACTGTCCTGACTGTGATGTGGGGCTTTGATCCCTTGTTTCAAAATTTATCACACAAAAAAATCTTTTAGAGTAATAAAATAAATAAAGAGTACTAAAATATATGGTTTTATTATGAATAAATATCCTCGTAGCAGTGAGGTCCATGGCTATCAGTAAACTCCTACTCTTTTTTGTGATTGTCTCGTATGAAGAAGGAATTGGTAAAACGTCATAAGTCATAAACCTCTCCATAATCAGCAGTTCACTTTGAAAGTGTAGTGAAAAAATGGCCTAAGAAAAGGTGTTATGTTCATTTTGACCGCCCACCAACAATCGCTGGCTACCTCATATGCAGAATGTATCGACATTATGTTGATTGACATATTATATTCAATACAAAAATATTCAATAGAATATTATTACAAAAAATATTCGGTGACATCTTATGTTGAGAACCTCGGACTTACAAAAGGATATAAAAAGGGTCATAAATGAGTCTGTTGTCTAAAAGTAATGTCTGGTATGATGAAAACAAGTATTGTTATTGTGAAATCTAATGAAAAAAAACCCGATGTTTTTTTACCTACATTTTGAATAATAACCCAAAGGTAGGGCGGTTAAGCCTCTATTGAGGCTATTAATTGGGTAAAAAAGAAGCCAAGAGATTTTTGGATACAAATATGAATGGGCATTACACTAGTTTCAGTTTAGACAGAATACTTTTGAAAATAATTCTTACTTGGTTTCTTGTTTTTGTAGATATGTATGTATTACTACGCTAAAGCGTTGATGATTATTTAATTTATGTATTATACTATTATTTTATGTGCAACTACTCTCCTGCTGACAAGCTACTTGCAGTAGCTTAGCGGGTATAAATAACATTGTATGTAATTTTTAAACAAATAAAAAAATTTAAAAAAACATGCTTGGTCGATAAACTTATTTTTCATTAGAGGTCATTAAAATTTTTAACATTCACAATTAGGTTTTACGGTACCCTCTTCGTGTTTAGATAGTTATTTACAGAAGCAACAAAAATTGATAATAGATAGTTATTTACAGAAGCAATAAAAATTGATAATAGATGGTTATTTACAGAAGCAATAATAATTGATAATAGATGGTTATTTACAGAAGCAATAAAAATTGATAATAGATAGTTATTTACAGAAGCAATAAAAATTGATAATAGATGTTTATTTACAGAAGCAATAAAAATTGATAATAAATTACTGAAGCACTACTTAATACCGAGCATAAGAGAATTATTATCTATGAATATGTGAAATGTTCAGCTTCACGACCTAGGTTCACTTCTTCCTTTCCTCAAAAAGATCCTCCCTACAGCATCCCCAAAGATCCCATAGGCCCCGGGGGAATTTTTATTTTCCTTCAAGGCCTCCTGTGTGGAGTTAATATTAAAAAAAAAAAACACTGAAATTCCAAAGTTTATTTTTCGATAGAAGAATATTTCTTTTGCAGTACAAATAATTCAACTCTTTTTACCTAAAAACTACCTTAAAACATTGGAATTTCGATAAGTTTTTTTAGTTTTATTTGTAATATCATGTAGAATCAGACCCCAAAGTTAGCGCGGTAAATTTGTAAAAAAGTTATTTATCTTTTTACTTCGAAAATTTTTTAAATGTCATTTTCAAAATTGGAATTATTAATAATATCTTGTAATTTGGCTAGTGTAATTTAAACCTGAATTATTTTTGCAAATTATGCATTGCTTACTTGAAGAGCAATTTGTCGTGCAGCGATGAAGCCCGGCTGCATATTTCCTATAATTTTTTTCGCCGGGAGCGGTAGAGCAACATCGGCAAGTTGCAGGGCCGCCTGCAGCACCACAAAGTCATTGTACCTTCGGGATACACACCAGGTGTTGTCTTTGGAGCAGCCTCTCTGCACCCTGATAGAATATTCCTACAAAATAATAAATACTCAACTTTATATAACGAAATTTAGTGAATCAATCAACTCAATACGAGTAATATCAAATGAAATAATATGCTCCTCACATAGACACGTCATAGTGTCACAATATTTTTATTTATTTATTTTATTCATTTTAGGACTTTTACGTAACCATGTGTGGTATAATTTTGACATGATAAATAATTTAGAACATGGGAAATAAATAATAAAAATAAAATACATACATGAAATAAAAATACAAGATACAAAAATTTAAAAAAACAGTGATCAAATAGATTTATAAAGAGACAACCAAAGGTTCAAGTTTAGATTTTTAATATGATCCACAAAACTCACCAAGTTAACATTAAACATGTCAATATCATCTAAGTATTGTTTTCATAATGTTGAACCGCTGTATCGGATTTTAATTTTTTATTTTCCTCCGCTGCTCATCTGTGTCGAGATGAGCAGCGGAGGAAAAAAATAAAGTAAAGTACATAATACATACATATTGTGATTTTATCGAATTAGGGGTTTCTAAGGTGATTTATGACAGAAGCTAAGATATGGGTAATCCAAAATCACCGCTCTCTGCTAGTATGGAATGTTTGACCATTTTCTTGAATAGATTTTTTTTTTTTTTTAGGTTTGTCAACAGTGATTCATATCATTAATTTTTGTGTTTATATTTTATCTTTTTTCACTTAAATTCCGCTCTTTGTGCCTGTCGGAATCACCTATGTTATATTACCTACCTTATTATTATTTTTATTACTTATTATGTATATTATTTCAAATATGGAATGTATTGCACTGGAATAAATTCTTATTATTATTATTATATCAAAATCTCTCGCAAATACAGTTACATCTAACGTGGTTGATATTATCACCAATTACAGACAAACACAACATGCTTAATAATATGCTTCACAGTTATTACAATAAGAACACTGTAAGTAAAGAATAATAGAACACTGTAAGGTGCATACATGTATACACATGTACATACATACACATATACATATACCAATTGAAATTATAACTTTGTCCAAAGGATGTTCTGGTATTCACCGGCTGATACATCAAAGAACCCAATCTAGTGCTGCGAACTTGTTGTGATCTTTTGGCAGTACCAATGTTGTTGAAAATTTTACAGAGAGCCTGTATTATGTACAACTGTCTTATTGACATAATTTTACTTTCACTATATAATAACTGTGACTAATACAAAAACTTTTCTTATACATATTTTTTAAATTAATTTTTGTGCAACATTCAAAGGCTCCAGGGTAGTCTTGTGACAAGAACCCAAACATACAACATTATATGAAAGCATTTATTGAGCAAGCGCACAGTATACAGTTTTTAATGTAACTATGTCCAATATTTTCTTAGAGTCTTGAAGGTGTAGGCTAGCGTTCTTATTTTATCTTCTTTTATTCTTTTTATTCTGTTAATTTAGTAATATGATTGGAAATGTAGTTGCACTTATGCATACTGCGGTAGAATAGAGTGGGTATGAGTAAGTTTATAAGTTGCAGAAGTTTGAAATGCAATACAATATCAACAGAAATATGCCAGAACAAATAAAGGTAAAGTTTCCTTACTCCGCTTGCCGCTAAATACACCCAACTTATTGAAATAACACTTTGTTTCAACTTAATTAGTTCAAGAAACAACTATTTACGTAGGGGGAGATGGAAAAAGCAACACAAAATAGGTTATTAAGTTCTTAGTTTGAGTTGTTTGCAGTGTCAAAAGAAGTGAAATTTCGAACTATGATCGAGAAAAAATGAAACTTTAATGCATCTTTTACCATCTCCCCTGACGTTAAATAGTAGGGTTTCTTGTAGTAATTAAAAAAATTGATACATTTGCATTTTTTTTAATAAATAAATATTTGCTAATGTGAGCCTCACTGGAAGTTGAAAAATGCAACATAAATATTTATTTCTTTTAACACAAGCTGTACCCCGCCACACGTTTCTGTAGCTCAGTCTGCTGTGCAGATAGAGAAACAATAGCACATGTTGCTTTTACGTCTAACAGATAGAGCTGTTTTTCAAAAAACCATGTTTTTACCTGTCACAGGTGACATCTATAAAATAATATATATATCTTCAATACAGGCTTAGTCCTAGTGAGGTTCATTTTTATAAGAAAAAACATGATTTATGTATAGTGATGTGCAATAAATAAATAAATATAGGTATATAAAAACACGCATATTCAAATGCAACATTGTGTCAAAATTTCAAAGAAATCAGGGAAGAGCTTTTGGAGATTAAAGATTTTGAACAAACCAACATTTACATTTTTATTTGTATAGATAGATAGATAGATAGAAGATAAAGTTGAAATGAAGAGTTGTTTAAATAATTTGTGCATATTAATCAAAAAGTAAAAAGAGTAAGGAAACTTTACCCAAATACTCATCTATACCAGTGAATTCATTAATCAAAAATGTTTGGGCAGTTTTGTAAGCAAAGCACTTAAGGCGGTATCAGACTGTTCACTCGGGAGAATGTTCACTCGAGTGAACATTAATTTATTATTTCATTCCGGGTTCAGACGGCACATGCAGAATGATATAGAAATGAACATTCATCCGCCCTTTCCCACTATGATGCCGTCGAATGAAGTTCTGCACCTTGGTATACCTACACGAATAAAACTGCAAATTGTACTGAGAGAAATGAACGAGTGTTCATTCCGCGTACAGATGTCTCATTTTTCTTTCATTCGTCAGCGAATGAAAGATGCCGAGTGCCAAAATCCAACATTGACGGATGGGTTCACTAATGAATTCATTCGGCACTTTTCTTTCATTTTGTGTTCAGACGTTTCACTTCGATTGAACGAGGCAAAATGAACAAAAATGAACCGTCTGACTCCTGCTTTACTGTGCCTTGTCTGTTGCATTATGGTGTCCTTGCTTTTTTTAAATGTGAATTCCTCACAAGAGCCCAGACTGCCACTGGATATGTTGTTTGGCTGGATGGAGTGGGGAGGGGAAGGAGGTGGGGAAGAGGAAGTGTGAGTAGTACCATCGATTCTAATTGGATTCGATTCTGAATGGTGATCTTTCACTACAGCAATACTTAGGACGGGTTGTTTCACAAAAATTGAACAATTCATCAAATTTGAAAATTAAACTTCAAGTTCTGTTATTATTATTATCTGAAGCAACAGGCCCATGATATAATAATAATAGAACTGGAATACAACTTTCACGGAACTTGAATTTTGACTTTGAAATTTGATGAATTGTTCAAATTCTGCGAAACAACCCGTCCTTAGCGAATCTTCCACTAACAAAGCCTTACAATTTTTTTATAAATTTAATTTGATAATATTATTATTAAGTTCTGCAAGTGTTTTAGTTTTTTATTATTGTGACAGCTGTTTCGGCTTACAAGGCCATTTTCAAACTGTGGTTAGTCCACATTGAGACGACGTATTTATACTATTTCAAATGTAAATTTTGAAGGTGCATACATTGATTTATTACTGGTTACACCGATGACATGATCTATTGTTGGTTAAACCAATCTATGTTTTCCCCTCAGTAAATTGGTTTAACATAGATATTAAAACATAGATTGGTTTAACCAACAATAGATCATGTCATCGGTGTAACCAGTAATAAATCAATGTATGCACCTTCAAAATTTACATTTGAAATAGTATAAATACGTCGTCTCAATGTGGACTAACCACAGTTTGAAAATGGCCTTGTAAGCCGAAACAGCTGTCACAATAATAAAAAACTAAAACACTTGCAGAACTTAATAATAATATTATCAAATTTAATCTAAATTAAATTTATAAAAAAATTAAATGGAGTTCTACGAATTAAACACAAAAATAATAAATAAAAAAGCCTTACAACGTGTCTAAAATGTATAATGTAACTAAATGTTATATCACCCAATTCAGATGAAACACATGCTAAAAAGAATAATACTTCAACGATTTACTGCAGTTTCTTGATTTACTTACGGTATGTTTGTCAATATTGTGCGCATTTTCTATCGCACAAGTCAGCTTCTCGGTGTCATCTAAACTGATTTTATTGGTGATTTGTTTCTCGAAGATAGCCATGAGCCCGAAGAATTAAATTGCCAATCTGTTTTCATTTCAATGGCTCGGGATCGGATGTTACAATGAGTATATAGCTCTCTTGTGTGTCACTTGTTATTATACTTATTTCGGGAACTTATTTTGACATTGACAGCATAGTGACAGCTAAACCTACACCATAGACAAAGAGGAACATAAATAAACCACTCACAAGAGGAGTAACTATGTTTTTTTATAATTATTTTTGGCGTATGGTATGGCGTGTCACATAAATAAAGTAGTGTTTTCCTGTGGTTTTCCTCAACTCGGGACGTACGTCAATATTTACAAAAATAATTATTTTATAATGGCTAATGAATAACGACATCTCAATCCGTTTAGAAGCGATCGATCATTTTGTAAGAATCGAAATTATAAGTAAAAGGGTTAACTCCACTGCAGTACCTACATCAATATTCCACCAACAATGCAATGGTAATTTTCATTTTTGGTCAGAGAAAGAGATCTTCATATAAATAATAACAAAAGTACACCCAGCTATTCTTTTGCAATATTTGACAAATGAAATAGATATTTAATAGCTCAGTGGTTAGAGCAGTTCCGATTGTTTCCGGTCATGAGTCTTGAATTATCAAGATCTCTTTTCTGAAGCGTTGTTCTAATACATACGACTTGCTGATTACTATTTAAGAAAAATATATATACCTACTCCATATCACGAAAATTAGACTTATCAAAATTAGCTCTGTTTCTTTTTACACATTGCAATTCTAATTCTTAACTCTGCCGATTTTACTCGTTACAAGTTATAAAACAGTAGGAACCTTAGATCTCATATATTCTTTGGTTAATAATATAAAATAATATTTATTTTATGTCAATCTAAAATATTGATTGTCTTCTCTCCTACGAATCATTTTTTTAATTTTGCAACAACTATAAACTCGATAATATAATAATTTCAGATAAATCAATAACTTGGTAAACGTAAACACCACTTTTATTTTTTTATAAATGCCGACCGGCTTTCGCTACAACCGTAGCTTCTTAATGACTGTATAATACTGAACATAAATAAACCACTCACTAATGATACTGAAGAAGCTACGGTTATAAAAATAAAAGTAATGTTTACTAAGTAATTGATTTACTTAAAATTATAATGTCACATCACAAAGTATGTGCTTCATATGAGCAAAGATAATATAATAATTAACCCTCTTCTTGGCACCGATAGAATTAAGCATCACAAAAAATATTTTTTTACATATTTGAAGTCTGTTAGGCTTCAGATTCACAAAAACAAATGAAAAATATTTTTACTGTTTTTTATATAGTTTATTTGGAGTTGTATCCTATAGGATACATTGCCAGGTTGTTACAAATCAAAATTTAAAAAAAATACTATGGAAAAAGCTAATTAAAACTATTATTTTGTGTGATATGATAGGAAGCAATTTCTCTTATCAGTAAAACAAAGCCTTAGGCCACATTTTATGCAAAATAAAGACGTTTGTCCAGAATTGCATAGTCGGCATCTTCCTTTTTCTTTATGTTCCGGAAAATGTCCTAAGTTATCAAACCGGACTTCATCATCCGGCCTGGCTTTTACCGGATTCTTTATTTTGTTTGGTGGCGTTGTGATGTTTCCGATAGGACGGCCACGTATTTTGTTTTTGTAAAGCAGACCATTTGCAATTTTTAGACGAAAATCCTTCAAACAAATTGTTTTTTTGCTTCCTTCTTTTTGTAGAGCCACTTCACGCCGGTAAAGTAGCCATGCGTTGTTGATAGATATATCGAGTAATTGAGAAAATATCGCCATATACCAACGATGAGTGCGAAAAGTGCATCGGTACAAAGCTATCAGCATATCGGCTAAGTCGACACCACCCATATGGGCATTGTACTGCTTTATTATTTCGGGGCAGGTGACGTCAATTTTTTTTTTGTCCTGTTTGCTATATCTTTGTATTGTAGATAATGGATGTGAGTCTACAAATGAACTTCCAATAATGACAGCACGATTGTCAAACCAAGTGACTATACTATGCCCGAAACCCCCGATCGGACAAAAATTTTAAAGCCCCATTTTTTAGGTTTGCTCTTTATATATTGTCGCCGGGAACCTGCTCTTGTTCCTTTGTATGGTATCATCATTTCGTCGACAGAATTTTTTATATCTTTTTCAATTTTTAAACAATTCTGCTTTACCAGTACAAAAAGAGGCCTTATTTTAAAATAAACATCCCCATCAACATCCTCATTGTTAACAAAATGAAGATATCTTCTGATGGACTGGTATCTTTTGAGTGGCATGATACTTGCCACTTGCTCAATTCGCATTTTTTCAGACCAATAATCAGTGTATGCTGGTAGTTTTATTAGGCCCATTAAAATTTCAATGGCCAGATAGTCACATATCTCACTGTAGGAAGTATCAATGCATTTGCTTGATGATTGTGTGGAATACAAATTGGTGTTACAAACTATCATATTGAATGCTTCTTCTGAAAAAAACATTTTGAAGTACTCTAAGGGCGATTTTATCTTCTCTGGAGTTGTAAAATGATTGTCACATATGTCTACTTTTGACATAAAATCTTTCTCTTTCCAATCAAAGTTCATTTTTTTCTTACGATTAACATGTCGACGTGTCCGTAGTTCAGCGCTTGAGGTGTTTGCGGAAAGATCAGCAACATGAGCCAGTGGTTCATTATCTTCCTCCAATACATCATGAACAATTCCAAAGTTTGATGAGCGCACTGCAGATGAATCATCTTGTAGTTCATCATCTTCGTCACTTTCAATATCAGAATCTGCTCCCGATATTGGTATTATAGTCAGCATTTCTTCAATTTCGCGAGGCTATGGAAAAATGAAAAATCATAATATATAGATTTCAAAGGGGTTTACTACATAAAACAATAAACAATAAATACTTGACATTGTACATAAGATAATATAAACTCTTAATAACTTGGCATTGTATCTCAGGGGATACACATTCAATCAAATGTAATTCACTGCAGACTTGGCGGTGTATATCATAGGATACACACCATTTTGGAATGCAATATAAACAAGATTTGTCACATATGTTACTCAGTATATATTTTTTATTATTCACTGAACCCTTATAAACACGAATTCATTCCTAAAATAACTAAATATCTAATAATGCAAGTAATAAATAAAGATAACTTACAGACAAATTAGTTGTGCGTCTTCTGTTGGCAGCCATCTTGCAGCGGTATGAGTTTGAACCAGTGTTACCGAAACTAAAAATTCAAAATCGGGAGAATTTTTGCCTAAAAATCGGGAGAAATCGGGAGAAATTTGAAGAAATCGGGAAAAATCGGGAGATGACTAGAACTATTATAATAAAAATTTTCCCTTGTCAACAATCCGAATCCCGTTTACTATTTCCGAAGCAGACCATTAACAACGATCTAAAAAATCAAGAAGCAGCATAATTGTAGATGTTGCCCATGGAATGACGCAATTTTCCGTAACATTCGATGGAGACTTATTTTTACGTCTGTCAACACAGAAATTTTTTTGTGAAATTTGAACTGTCAGTTCAAGAGACGTCAAAATTTATTGAATACCTATCTATGTACATTAAAATTGAGCGGCATTCAAACAAGTAACGATTTTTGTCCTCGGGATGTGTCTACGATTAAATGAAACGAAACAATCTTTTTATTTTCAATTTTAATAAGCAACCATCCAATCATCTCAAGAGCTTTTTCTTCATATCACCTGGCTTCACATGTAAACATTCCGCTGTCACCCAATAGTTAACTGTTTAGCATTCTTTATTATGAAATACCTACTAATTTAGCAGATGAATTAGCAAAAAAAAAAAATACAATGCAAGAGCGAAAATAAAATTGTGGAAATTGTTACTGCTATTTAGTACCTAATTAGGAGTTATATTAGATTAAGATTTAATTTTTATAAGCATGCTGCGCATTTACAATAGAAACTTGGGTACAAGTATCTCTTTTCTGGGAAGAATTATTCAAAAGTTGTTACAATAATCTGCGATTACAGTATATACTCGTAACTCAAATTTTAGCCCATATTTTAACAACTGTCCAACGATTCTTTTCTGGTGAAATGACAGAGAACAAAGTGTGGTGATCTGCCGTGTCGATCACTCAGATAAGATGTAAATAATAGTCGTTTGGATACTCCATACTATTTGGTTTATTTAGGGTTATTACTAATGTACAGTATTCGAGATGTTGTTGCAAAGAGAGGACGAGTTACAACAGACACGCCTTTTTATACGTCTCGGTCATGCTGTCTCACTCAGATATGCCTGTCTCTTTCATACCGACAGACATACGTTCACCACATCCCTCCACACTTAAATCAGCAGACAGTAACACAACATGATTATCATAATAATAATTATAAAACATACATACACATATTTAATTATTATTTTACAACATTTTCTTTTTTATTTATAACCATGTTGATTCGGAGAGTTGACTGCTGCTTATTTTGATTTCTCTGTCCTTGGTCGAAGGCGCTCCTTCCAGTTCCCCGACGTTGACGCCACGGGTTCACTGGAGCTGGAAGGAAAAAGAGGGTCACCCGTTAGATTGTCATCCGAAACAAAGTCGGAGACATCGTACTCATCGAACGATAGCCTCCTCGTCTCAGACTCAGGGATTAAAATACTAGGGTTCTTTTCCCATGATACACACAGTTTGGATAATTGATCAAAATGTCTTTTCCAGTACATGATTTTATCATTCAATTTAACCTCAATTAAATATAGTTTATTTCCCAAACGTTTATGTACTTTCCCTGGTACCCACTTATCATTGTTTTGGTCTCTAAAATCCCTAACCATAACTTTCTGATTAATCTTAAAATTCGTAGATACTTTGTTATTCCTTTTATAATAGAATTTCTGATTTTCCTGACATTTTGACATTTTCATTTTGGTATCTTTATCAATCACATTTTCCTTTACCTTCCCCCCTTTAGGTATAAAATTATTCAAATTTGACCTTAACCTTCTACCAAACATTACAACTGCTGGCTCTAACCCTGTTGTACAGTGTGGTGCATTCCTATAATCTATGAGAAAACATTCTAACTTCTCATTATAACCTGACTGAAATTTTTTTTCTAACAATATTTTCTTTAAAAAATTTTTACACGTTTTGACTGCATTCTCTGCCAATCCATTTGATTGAGGATGATTTATAGGTGTTGTTAAATGTTTAATGCCATTTCTCTCGCAAAACTGTTTAAAGTCTGCTGACATGAATGCTGCTCCATTATCAGAAACTAAGGTTTGTACACTACCGAAATAACTGAATAATCTCTTTAAGATTTTAATGGTATTATCTGAGTTAGGTGAATTTACTTCCACGCAATCCAACCATTTTGAGGTTGAATCTATGATTACCAAAAAATATTTATTTCCGATAGGCCCTACGTAATCTATATGAACCCTACTCCAAATTTCTTCCGTTATCGGCCATGGAGTTAACTCACTCTTGGGTTGTGATGGTTGAATTTCCGCACAAATTCCGCACTCTCTAACTAAAAATTCAATTTGACTGTCAATCCCTGGCCACCAAAAATAGCCTCTAGCTAGCCCTTTCATCTTGGCAATCCCTAGATGAGATCTATGCAATAAGCTTAATATCTTATCCCTTAAACTTATTGGAATTACTAACCTATGGTTCCAGAAAATACAATCATCAATTATTGATAAATCGTTCCTTTTTATCCAATAAATCCATTTGCAATCATCCTTATTGACTTTATTTGGCCACCCTGTTCTAAGATAATTTTTTATCTCTAATAATAATTTATCCGTATTAGATTCTGCTTTAACTTCCTCAACATCTATTGGCATCTCGCTATTATTTTTGAATAAACACAAAATTCTTGAATCAAAGTTATTATTTTCCTCAACAGGATCTCCTACAGGTACGCGAGATAAGTAATCCGAACAATTTAATGTTGATTTTACGTATTGAACTTTATAATTGAAAGATGAGAGAATTACACCATAACGTTGTAATCTATTACAAGTTAAAACAGGAATTCCTTTTTTTTCACCAAAAATTCTACATAAAGGTTCATTATCTATTTCTAGAATGAATTCCCTTCCGTAAATGTACTCGAAAAACTTCTTAAAAGCAAACACAATTGCACAAGCCTCGAGGTCTAAAATTGAATATTTCTTTTCCGCTTCTGTCAGTTTACGAGAAACAAAAGAAATAGGTCTTTGTAAATTATTTTCATACACATGTAACAATGTTGCACCCAAACCTTTCGTTGAGGCGTCCGTAACTACCTTCAAAGTAACATTTGGATCGTAATGTGCTAACACTCGATTATCACATAAAATTAATTTTATTTTATTAAAAACTTTTACGCAATCTTGATTAAAATCAAAATTCGTATTTTTTTTCAATAATTTGTGCAAAGGATCTAATAACATAGACATATTTGGCACAAAAGATCGGTAAAAATTTACCATTCCTAAAAAACTGCGTAGCTCTGATAAATCTTTTGGTTGCGCGACTTTACTAATTGCGTTCGTTTTATCTTCCATAGGTTTAATCCCTTCCTTCGAGATTTCAAACCCTAAGAAACATACCGATGAAGCGTTAAAATTGCACTTTTGAATATTTACGCACAAACCGCAATCTTTTAACCTATTAAGAACTGCATTTAAATTAGCATTATGTTCCTCTATCGTTTCTCCTGTAACCATAATATCATCCAGGAAAACCGCTGTTTTCTTCAAACCTTGTAGACATGAAGCTATAGTTCTACAAAATATTGCCGGTGCACTGTTAATCCCAAACACTAGCCTAGTGAATTTAAATAATCCTAAATGTGTAGAAATCGTAGTATATTCCATACTTTCTTCGTCTAGTTCCAACTGTAAATAAGCTTGACGTAAATCAATTTTTGAAAATATTATTCCGCCCGAAATTTGTGATAATAAAACTTCTATCTTCGGCATGGGATATTTGTCAACAATCAATTGTGGATTCACAGTACATTTATAATCCCCGCAAATTCTAATGCTTCCATCGCTTTTAACTACGGGCACGATAGGAGATGCAAACTTGCTATAACTAATCGGAACTAAAATTCCCTCTTCCTGTAAACGGTTCAATTCCGTTTCAACTTTCGCTTTCAAAGCGAAAGGAATACTTCTCGGATTGCAGAATTTCGGTTCTGCATTTTCTTTCAATTTTAAATGAACTTTAAATTTATTGAATCTACCTAGTTTACTTGAAAATACCTCCGGATATTTACGCACTAACGTATCGACACTATTATTGTTTACGTCGTGAATATTATGCGTGAGTATTTCACTTTTCAACTGTGAAGAAACCGTCTCGAAACCCGTAAAACCAATGTTAAATTCTTTTACGAAGTCTCTACCTAGCACAGTGGTTGAACCATCCTTTACAACACAAAATTCCATTATTTTAGTAATACCATTGAAATTAATTGACAAAATTAAACATCCAAGTAACTGTAACTTACAATTATTGTAACCCTTCAGGGTTAAATTCTTCGGCTTCAATTGTACATCTTTAAAATGTTCCCAATAATCTTTATCCGATAGGATCGATATTCCTGCACCCGTGTCAAATAATCCTTTTATGATGATACCGTTATTAACTTTTAACGATAAATAAATGGGATCGGTATTTCTTGTTAACCTTGAATTTATTTCACTTGAATTCACAAACACAGATGAAACTTCCTCCCGTTTTTTTTCGCGACAATTTTTACTAAAATGTCCCTTGTTTTTGCAATTAAAACACGTCACGTTTTTTAATCTACAATTACTGGAATCATGATTATTTAAATTACAATATTTGCACTTCAACTGTTGTATACGTTCTACTGATTTCTTTCTGGGAATTGTAACATTTTTGTCTTTCGCCCGCGCCGGTGAAGTAGAATAATTCCTACCTGCACTACTATTAAAATTTTTCTTACTTCTAGAAATGAGCCCGACACTCTCGGATTTAATACACGTAATATTTTTATGAAATGAATCCATTCCCGATGCGCACTCTAATGTACTTTTTAAAGTCAGCTTCTCTGCATCTAAAAACATTTTTTCTTTAATACGACCTTCTAATAAACCAGTCACAAAAATATCTTTTAAGTTTTCTTCCAGTCTGCTTTCAAATTTGCAGAATCTTGTTAGACAACGTAACCTAGCTATATAATCATTTATAGATTCCCCGACTTTTTGTTTCGCTGCAAAAAAATTTCCACGTTCCTTAAACACATTCTTTGAAACACCAATGTGGTTTCCTAATAACAAAAATATATTTTCAACCGATAAATCTGTTATTTTTTTTGGAAAACATAAATCTATCAGTAGATTAATCGTGTCTGTGTGTAGGTGGGATATTAAAACCGCCCTCTTTTTATCCTCGGATTTAAATTTGTCATCATTGACGAGGATCAACTGCTCAAACTGTAGCACGAACGTCTCCAGCCCGTCCCTAAGGTGACAAAACCTGGGTAAACCCACTCCCTCCATTTCCACACAGATTACCAATAATCAGAAAAAACAACAACAAACAGCACTCAACTCACGAATCTGATGATTGATGCTGCCGCCGATCGCCGCCCTTCCGCGTCTGACCGTCTTCTGGCTCCGTCCGGATTCCTGGTCGTCCTTCTCGTCCGGTCACCACCGCCACGCCTTCCCGTGTCGGGTCCCCGTACAAGCTGCCTGGATCCGTTTTTCATCCGGTTTCTCGGCTGCTGATTCCTTGAGCTCAGCGCCTTGAATCTCCTCACCAGTTCCTTGCCTTGATGCTCCTTCAATGTCCGATACTGTCCGTGAAGCTGCCCCCAAATTATTTTATTTTTTTATGCGACAATAATCCCTTCCGCGGTGCTCGGTGGGATTATAACCAAACTATGGTTCTTTCAGCTGCGCCTACTGTGGTTCTTCCTCCAGGAAGAATTTAATGGCTGATCAGCTTCCTTTTTCGGCTGCTCCAACTATAGTTCTTCCTCCAGGAAGAATTTAATAGCTGTTCAGATTCCTTTTTCGGCTGCTCCAACTGTAGTTCTTTC
Source organism: Hesperophylax magnus (assembly GCA_026573805.1). Taxonomy (NCBI): domain Eukaryota; kingdom Metazoa; phylum Arthropoda; class Insecta; order Trichoptera; family Limnephilidae; genus Hesperophylax; species Hesperophylax magnus. The sequence continues at coordinate 9,471,858 of JAIUSX010000117.1, read as the reverse complement.
AGCTGCGGCTACGGTTCTTCCTCCAGGAAGAATTTTGCGGCCGTTCAGCTTCCTTTTTCGGCTGCGCCAACTGAGGTGATCTGCCGTGTCGATCACTCAGATAAGATGTAAATAATAGTCGTTTGGATACTCCATACTATTTGGGTTATTTAGGGTTATTACTAATGTACAGTATTCGAGATGTTGTTGCAAAGAGAGGACGAGTTACAACAGACACGCCTTTTTATACGTCTCGGTCATGCTGTCTCACTCAGATATGCCTGTCTCTTTCATACCGACAGACATACGTTCACCACACAAAGTAAGTTGCAAATTGTTCAAAATATAGCAATGTGAATAATACTTAGGCGAAATAGATTTTTAAAGTAGCCAAAATGTTACAGGAGCTAAATTGGCTAACAGTAAAACAGACATATTGATGACGTTGATATTTATAAAGAAAATTTAATAATACACAATGTGTTATCGAAATAATAAAGATAACTTTAACGTGTTTCGATAGAATATTACACCATATAGGAATAAAAAATGTCAATGTACTGCCAGAAAGCATAAAAATAACACCTATCGGTAAATGGAAGAGAGAATGCAAGAACTATCTAGTTATCTTTAAAGATAACATATAAAAATTCAATATTATAGTAGTATAGAGATATTGATGACATTGATATTTATACATAAAACTTAATATTACACAATTAAAAAAAAATATCGGTTTGTATAGGTCTAATACATACATACACCGGTCGGTGGCCGAGTGTGTTCAATTCCTGGGCTGGGTAAGTCCTCCATCACAACACAAGCAACATTTTCGGCTTACTGTGATGGTAGTAGGAGATTTTCAAATATTGTCAGGTTATTCGTAACCCGGGAATGTTTGTCTTTCTTTTTAAAAAAAAAAAAAAAATATGCTTAGATGATCAATATTCTCTAATTATTCTTGTTAATACCCTATTCGGGGGAATTTTTTTTTTGCCAGAGACAATTTTTTGCCTGTTTAGCAGACCATAAACAAAGAATCGTCGAGTGACGACGATTCGCTGCTTGCTTTGAAAAATCGGGAGATATTGATGCCATTCCGGTAGATCGGGAGATGAAGTGAAAAATCGGGAGATCTCCCGAAAAATCGGGAGCTTCGGCAACACTGGTTTGAACTGTCACTGTTCTTCTTAATTAAACAATAGATGGCTCTAGTGGCACTAATTATCAAGTTGAGAACATGTAAAAGCAGATTTCATTAAAATCTGTTTTACCCATGTACCAGTTTAAGTGGGAAAAAATTATGAAAACTATGTATACTATAGGATACATTGCCAAGAAGAGGGTTAAGCTTCTTCTTATAAAATCACTTTCATTTATGACATATTTATGTACATTAGCATTATTAAGGCGTCATTAATTAATTAGCTATAGCAACCTAATCAACGAATGCTTTATGTTGTAATTTCATTGAGTTTTTCTATTTTTTTGTACCAGTTATTCGAAAGCAATATTCAAATTTTCCGCGGACTTTAATCTTAAACCCCCTAATCCAACGTGCTGGTTTTACATTTCGAAATGCTTGATGTTTAACATTTTTCTTCTTCAAAAAAGAGATAAAAAGAATTTATTCATTTATTTTTAATTTAATTGAATTACGAACATTCCAATATATGACGTAAATAAATTAAATTAACCATAAACCCCCCTCCACAGGAAGTACTATGTTCGCCATTTGGATTTGACTTTTGTTCACTTCCTTCTGCGGCTCAAGAGGCCGTCGGTCGAAATTTACTTGTCTTCGCAGAATTGCATAGGTGAAAAATGGCTCTGATATCCGCACGTCTGGCCGCCTCTGTGGCGAGGCGTATGCCTTCTGCCTCTTCCCAGGTACAAATTATTCTAGCATCGTAGTCATTCATTCCTTTGCTTAAATCAGTGTTTTGGCCGAATTTCGGTATGTGTCTTTCTGCCACTTTTTTTACACATCGACTGTCCGCCTAAAGTTATCGTAATCATATTTTCGTTCTTTCAATTGTGCAATTATGTAACATCTCAACCAGTGTATTCCAGTGTAATTCTGTGCGCAAATTTGTGATTCCGCAAAACTAGTGATTCGTAGGTGTTACCTAATTTTCGTCCGGCTAAAATCCATTTTTCGTTATGTAACTTCAACACCGGAGTATTATCGATAATCATGTGGTTCGAGGTTCATAAAGTTGTCAACTTCATGAATTAAATCCTGAAAGATCGATGAGTGCTTATGAATAGAATAATAATTTGCATTGATAGTACAATTATTTTTTTTATGTAAGTAATTGAAATAACATAAAATGATAGTAAAAGTCAAATGACGAATCTGACAGCGGTTAAGGGGTTATATTATGCTAATTACCAGTGTGTATCAAATATGAATTAGATTTATTGATTCATATTTTAATGAGTGATGTTTTGCGTTTTCCAGATCAGCAAGGTTGCTATCCCAGCTGTGTCTGTGGCTTCCAGGAAGCTTCACCTATCATGCACCCAGAGGGGAGCCGAGATCTCATCCATCTTGGAGGAGAGGATCATGGGAGTTGCCCCCAAGGTAACTAAAAATACAGCTCTCAAATTTTAACACATTTTGTCCGTATTTGACGGAGACCCATATCCACATCCTTTGAAAGATAATGACAGCAAATTCTATAACCAGAAATTATATTTTTTCTCAATTTCTCAGATTCTTTTGTTTATGTAACTTTTCTGTCTAGTTTCTGACTAGATTAGATTTTACATAGATTACAGGTATTCATCCAGAAACAATATTAGATAACTCTATTGTTTCTTCAACTGATCTTTTCTTTTCTAAATCAAAACAGCAAATTGAAGGATATAGGCGCATGGCGAAGTTTTTACATTTTAGTGACATTTAATTTTGGCTGTTTTTTCTACTCTAGATTTGAATCTTCTGCAAGGGTTTCAATAATAGACTACTTTGTATCTAATATTTTTATTTAAAAAATAATTTATGTGCTTTGAAAAATAATAAAACTAACCACAATGTGATTTTTCAGTCCGATTTGGAGGAGACTGGTCGCGTGTTGAGCATTGGAGACGGTATTGCTCGTGTGTACGGCCTGAAGAACATCCAGGCTGATGAGATGGTGGAGTTCTCATCCGGTCTCAAGGTAACCACCCTTTCCTATACCGCATATCTTTTTAGGCATGTTATTGTGACATAGTTTATGCAAACCATGCTGCGTATTCCTTCGCTAGACACATGTCCTTTAGTGTACCTATTCACTTAGTTTTGACTTTGGCATAGACTGGAGCGAGCGATTATCTCACTCGCTCTGGTTTCTGCCAAGTCTGTAATGAGAGGGACGGGTACATTTGGGAACATATCCTTAGCTAAGGATAAAGAGCGGGATTCCGCCTCCTGCATATAACAAATATATGAAAAGGTAAATGTACAGAAAAGTGGGTCATGGTTAATACGCACTTAAAAGAACACTTTGTTTCAATTAGATAATAATGAGAAGTAAGTATTTCAGTTTCCGGAAATGGAAAATAATGCATTTTAATAGTTATTTCATTAAAATTAATATTGATTATTCACTCGGCTGCCATTGTTATTTTTGTGAAAGTTTTAAGGTTAGTTTTTTTTCTCTTATTTTACCCAAAATATATCTATGATCCTAAAATAGGTCGTAGTTTGTTTAATAAAAAAAAATTTGCCTAAAAAACCATCTTAATGGTTAGTAAGTCAAAACATGGGATGAAAAAAAAGAAATCAAACTATAAGTTTTTTTTTAAAATAAAATATCTATAAAAATGCAATCTTTTCCATTTTTGGTTACTGAAATAGTTGTTTCTCGTTGTTATTTAATTTTTAAAACATTTTTTCAAAATAAAATGTGTCTATTAACCACGTCTTACCTTTCTGTATATTTACCTTAAAAAGTTCTGTTGTTCTGTCCCTTGGAATACATTGCAAGTTTTGTTGTATACTGATTCTTGCGTAACTTATGAGGTTTGCGTGAATATAGTTGGTTTCTATTTTACAAATATAACTGTACATTATGCATTATATTAAAAAAAATGTTGGTCTGAAGCAGAAACCAGTTCAATCCAACAATAAAAAGTGGAGATTGATGCTTGTAAAAATATTTCACTGTCATAATTTTTATATATCTAGTGAGAACATAAAATACACCACTGTTCATCATAACTTCACGGGGTGATTATTTTTGATTATATAATTTTAAAGTTCTTCTAAGCCAGATTCTCAGCCCTTATTAGCTTTTGATCAATTCGTGATCAGCTGAAAAGCATAACAACATGACTGTTATACTTGACAGCTGTTCAAAAATTTGAATATATTGGGAACCATTCAAAGGTCACTTCTAAATTGTGTTCATCGTTGATTGGGCGGTTAAAAAATGGAGTTTCATACACCCCAATCTAACAGTTTAAATGACTCGGTGTGGTATTAATTGTGTATAGATATTAATGAATGTATTGTTTCCAGGGAATGGCCTTGAATTTGGAGCCCGACAACGTGGGAGTGGTAGTGTTTGGTAACGACAAGCTGATCAAGGAGGGAGACATCGTAAAGCGTACCGGCGCCATCGTGGACGTGCCTGTGGGCGAGGAGCTGCTGGGCCGTGTGGTGGATGCCCTCGGCAACGCTATCGACGGCAAGGGGGCCATCCAGTCCAAGCTCCGCTTCCGTGTGGGTACCAAGGCCCCCGGCATCATCCCGCGTGTCTCTGTAAGGGAGCCCATGCAGACCGGTGAGTTCCTAACCCACACACTCTTATAAACACCAATACCAGAGGTGAAACTTTATTGAGGTTGTAATTGTACAACCACATTGGAATAAAAATGTATTATATTCATTCATTTGACTGCCTTAAGTTAATTAACTATTTATGGATAAAACTACATTTCATTGGTTCATGGGGGAGGTTTGTCCAGGTCTTGGTGGCGAATACGTCTGCCCACCACTTGATAGCGGGCTGGATCGAGAAAGGCCGGTTGAGGGAAACCCTTTAACACACTGATGCTGATCCTCAACAATCAGTACATACTATAATTGTTTTAGTTCTATATTTTTTTAAGAACATCAAAGTGTGTGACTTGACAAAGACCTGGAAAATATGCAGATAACCTATTGTTTGTCACATTTTTTTCATAAAACTATTGAAATGTGAATATTTAGTTTTTGTCCCGTATTCGGTCCTCAGTACAGGGTCAAAAGTACTGTTGAATCTGAAAAATTGCAGTTCATGATTTAAATTGTCACTTGACAACTTCTGATATCCCTGAGGGAATGATACCTCGAAAAAATGTCCATTTATTGATGGGCACATCCTACTGCGGGCAGTAAAGGGTAGAAGTGCTTCTGAGACATTACAATGATGAGTTACCGGGAAAACTATCATGAAATATGCAAGGTTTTTTCCTATCCTTTATTATCAATTTAATGTTTTAAATTCCACCATAAAATAATATTTCAAACCAATTTCTATCAGATTTTCCAATCTCATTTCAACAGATATATCTAATATCTTAGTTATTGTAAATAGGAATCTGTCCTATTTTCATCAGAGAACTCTTGGGGTAACATTTGAGATCGGCTATCTATGGTATTCATTATGATGTATTTAGTATTGACTAATGTTGATTGTAATTTAATTTCCAGGAATCAAGGCTGTGGACTCTCTGGTGCCCATCGGCCGTGGCCAGCGAGAGCTGATCATCGGTGACAGGCAGACTGGAAAGACCGCCCTGGCTATCGATACCATCATCAACCAGAAGCGTTTCAACGACGCCGATGACGAGAAGAAGAAGCTGTACTGCATCTACGTTGCCATCGGCCAGAAGAGGTCCACCGTGGCCCAGATTGTCAAGAGATTGACAGACTCTGGCGCCATGGGCTACACCATCATCGTGTCTGCCACCGCCTCCGATGCTGCTCCTCTGCAGTACCTGGCGCCCTACTCTGGCTGCGCCATGGGAGAGTTCTTCCGTGACAACGGCAAGCACGCCCTCATCATCTACGACGATCTGTCCAAGCAGGCTGTGGCCTATCGCCAGATGTCCCTGCTGCTGCGTCGCCCCCCCGGTCGTGAGGCCTACCCCGGAGACGTGTTCTACCTACATTCCCGTCTGCTCGAACGTGCGGCTAAGATGTAAGACATATCTCAATATCTGGCTGCTGAGGCCTCCATTGTAGCCCCTGTTTGTCATGCATGTGAGGTTTATGTGAAAGAAAGGTTATGACAGAGCTACCAGTGGTTTGCCTTTAGTCCACACTTTGTTTTGTTGAGGTAGCTGCCTCCAAGTATGTGATTGGTAGAGAAAATTCTAATGTGTAACCTAAATTTCTTGAACGTGAACTCTTCATATGTGGAGAGACCTCCCATAAGGGTTTTCTGTATTATATGTTTCAATTTCATATTTTGCTTTGATTTATTCATTGCCAATTCATCCATCTTGAAAGTTTGAAACATGTTTTTTTCAAGCCACCAATTGAAAGATTTAAAGATAAATAAACTACATATATAAATATCTTTCCACAGTGAACAATCTAGTATTTACCACAATAATTGACAGTACCATTTGTTAAAAATTGAAGCACTGTGACTTAACCAATTCAAATATTGACTATAATAAATTGTTTGTTTGCAGGTCCGAAGTCCAGGGAGGTGGCTCCCTGACCGCTCTCCCCGTCATTGAGACCCAGGCCGGAGACGTGTCCGCCTACATCCCAACCAACGTCATCTCCATCACCGACGGCCAGATCTTCTTGGAGACTGAGCTCTTCTACAAGGGTATCCGGCCCGCCATCAATGTGGGTCTGTCCGTGTCCCGTGTGGGCTCCGCTGCCCAGACCAAGGCCATGAAGCAGGTGGCCGGGTCCATGAAGCTGGAGTTGGCCCAGTACCGTGAGGTCGCTGCCTTCGCCCAGTTCGGTTCCGACTTGGATGCCGCCACCCAGCAGCTTCTCAACCGTGGTGTTCGCCTCACCGAGCTCTTGAAGCAGGGACAGTATGTGCCCATGGCTATTGAGGAGCAGGTTGCCATCATCTACTGCGGAGTCAGGGGACATCTGGACAAGCTTGACCCCTCCAAGATCACCGCCTTCGAGAAGGAATTCACCGCCCACATCAAGACCAGCGAGACCGCTCTTCTGGCCGCCATCGCCAAGGAGGGACAGATCTCCCCCGAATCCGATGCCAAGCTGAAGAAGCTGGTCGTCGAGTTCGTCGCTAACTTCGCCGGTTAAGCAATGCTGTAGAATATTGAATAAGAGTAGGACTATCAAGGGAACACCAGCTCACTCAACGCAGGAAGCCAGTGGCGCTGTGGGGACGTCAGAATTATGTAATATATTATGCGAGACTTGGACAAGTCTATCTTTAAATTCGCCATCTTTTGTTATGTACCAGTTGAGTATACTTTGGATATGATTATTTAATTATTAAATACTTATATACACACAACCACATGTGATTTTTATTCATGAATTGATGTAAATTCCTGTCGCATGAGGAATCTTGTGCTGGTCGTAATAATAATACAGACTTGTCAAAACACTTGGGGTGTTTCAGTTTGTAGATATGTCCCTTAGCCATATTCAGACAAGGCAGATTTGTTTACACCTAATTCTATATTGCAGAATAATGTTCATGAGACTGATGCATGGAATTGGCAGAGAAAGAACAAAAGTAGATTATGCTGAAGAGATAAGATTGCTGGGGTTAATGCACGTTAAAACTAATAAACAAGATTAAGAATGATGTGCTTAAATGGTTTGAACATCAATTTGGGAGGTGGGTAATGGGTACTGCTGCCCCGGAAACCATGTATTGTATAACTGGCACCTTCTGCCATAGGTCGCTCTAAGTGATTTGGTGACTTAGCAGAGGTGCCTGGGTTCATAGGGTGAGGTTTGTTTAGGTCTTGGCGGTGGATGCGTTTGCCCACCTACTCTGGTGGGCTGGATCAGGAGGGACTGGTTGAGGGAGATCTTTTGACCTCTTCAGCCGTACGCCTGGGTTCATACATATGGATTCTACAGATGGATTCAAACGTCCGTTACTACTGGTCATATTGACCCACAGATTCCTACCCACCCCTCATAACTTCCCAGAACTTCTTCTCCTTTCCCAAAAATACCCTCCACACAGCTTCCCCATAGGCCCTGAGAGAATTTTTTTCCTCAGGGCCTCCTGTATGGAGTACTAACAGATAAAGGAAAATTGGGAGAATAATATTTGAAAATGTAAAATATTTTAGGCTTTTAAAAAAAAAATGTCACGCCAAGCGTGCACTTTAGAATTTTTTTGTGTCGTATTGTATAAAGTTATGAAAGCAATTCTTTCAGTTTTTGGTAGTTCATACTATTGTTTTTACCAATAATATTTTTTTATACTAGAAACCTGTAAATAATGCTAAAAATATATTTATGCACTATGATGTAAATTTTCTAACATTTTTGCTGTCACTTTACCAAACTGATTTTTGACACATTTATATTGCGAAATATTGTAAAAATTACATCAAAATAAACTAGATAGAATTACCTTTCTAATGGTACCTCACACCTATTATTTCGATAATGAATTTATATCCAAAACAATGCTAATATGTAGAATATTTACCTCAGACAGTTCACCAACTTGAGTCTATTTCAATATATTGAATTCCAAAATGGCCACCATTCTTGTATACAGATTCTCATGGAAATACAGAGTGGTTCAAAGAATCATGATTCAATGAGAATAAAAATAAATTTTAGTGATATTTTTTTTCATAATATTTATTTTAATTTTATATAACATAAAATGCATTTTTTCAATTTCAAGTACTGGGTGGTTCAATAAAAATAAAAGTCAGAGATTTATGTGTGGAAGTTTCAGGATGTGGATTGTAGATCGCCATGAATACTTACTTGTGGTAAGAGGGCCATTGACTCGGAGAAGTAAAAAGAAATTTCCACGTTTAATTATTTATTCAACGGAAGGTATGTTTAACATTTATAAGCGAAAGTGATTTTACAAAGGTAACAACGTGTCAGTTCTAAGACGCCCAAAAACAGAGTGGCGCTTGAGTCGCTATTGTGTCCGGTCGGACCGTTGTGACTAGGCTTGGGCAAAAAATATCGATATTTTTTCAGGAAAATATCGATATAAATCAGCGATATTTTTTTCCGCGATATATCAACTTTCGATATTTATTTTTAGGTATCAAAATCGATATATTTTTTAAAGCTCTGCTGTCTTCTCATGCGTCACATCATGTCTTTGACCAATCTGATTTCTTAAATTTAATTCAAACGCAAACAAAAATTACACTCTATGACCTGCTTGTCTATTTTGTTCATCTATGACAATGACACTGCTTGTTGGTTTGGTTGGTATCACTGACTGCGTGTGTTGGAGTGTTGGTACTTGGTAGATAGGTACGTTGTTTGTTGTTTTTGTGCTGTGGCGGGCGACTGGCGAGTAAGCTAAGCGTAGCTCATTGTTATTTTTTGTTATTTATGATAAAACGTTATGTCTGCTGTGTGGAAGTTCTTTACCAAAAAACGGAACAACGAACCTGTTACAGATGTTGCGTCGGCAAACTTTGATGATGATGACACCAGTGTTGATGTAAGTCTCAAAAGATCCAAACTAAAATTGCAATTAATTAGTCAAATTTTTAAATAGGTTATGAAATTATTTTTGTTCTGTTGACTATTGTCAGGTTACTTTACTAAGATCAAGTACTCCAAATACGAATACTTCTAATGACGATTCCCAAATACAAGAGATTAGAGAAAATTCTGCACATTCTCCAAAAATCCAATTCTTCAATGAAGCCGTAAAAAAAAGAAAGCAAGAAATGCAACTTAAGCAACCTACATTAGCAAGCTGTTTAGAGAAAAGTTCAAGCTTTGAAGGTAAGTTAGTGCCACGGTTTTAAAAAAATAATATTTTTATCTTAATTTTGATAATAATAACATTCATACATTCCGATAAACAAATTAGAGTGATTCACAATATTTTAGTGATGTTCCTCAATCAATTTGCAAATATATCGCTAGTTTAGACGTGACTTTATTTATATTTGTGTTTTCAAACTATTTTTTTTAGTAATTATTACTTAAGATAATTTATATATTTCAGAAGGTGGACAAAAGCATTGTGAAATTACACAGGCATTAATTTACATGATATGCAAGGACAATTTGCCAATGTCGTGTGTAGAAAAAAGGGACTACAAAAATTTATTCGCACAGTTTGCCCTCTCTATAAACTGCCTTCAAGAAAAAAGGTTGTCTTTAAATTACTTTTGGTCTAATTTATATTTTTAATATTTAATCGCAGTGAAATAACTGATACTTTTTACTTTCAGGTAACTCACTTAGTACAAAACAGATACAATACTACAAAGGAGGTCATAATAAAAACATTGAAAGAGATATCTTTTTTATGTTTCACAAGTGACATACTTACAATTACTAATTCTACCAGAAGTTTCTTAGTATTGACGGTTCACTTTATTGACATCGTAAACGGATCGCCTGTCCTTCAGAGTTTGAACCTATGCGCCCAGAAACTTTCTCAGGTATATTTGATGTACTTTATAATTTTTAACCCCACCTCTAAATTATTTTGATTTGCAATTATTACATTTTATACAGTGTACAAATATACTTATTTTAGGGTCATACAGGACAGTACATCCAAGAATGTTGGAAAGAAATATGTGAAGAGTTTGAAATTGACAAAAATAAAATTGTATCTATTACCACTGATGGCGGCGCAAATATAGTGTCAGCGGTACGATTGTTTTTAGGTGATAATCATCGGATTCCCTGTATGGCTCACGTCTTAAACCTTGTAGTTGATGGAGTACTGAAAGAAATTAAAGAATTTTCAGCACTTACCGATCACGTCAAAACCATTGTGACGTTCTTTAAGCAGTCAGTCAACGCTATGGATCAATTACGAGCTGAACAAGAATCATGTGGAAAAAAAGAAGGTGAGGTGTTGACATTGATACAAGCTGTCAGCACTAGATGGAATTCTTGCTTCGACATGCTAGAGAGATTCGTTAAACTGTCTGCACTAGTAGCTAAAATTTTAGCCACAAAAAGCCAAACTAACAAGAATACACCAGATATGGTTCCATCGTCGCAACTTAATGTAATACGGGATTTTATTGCTCTTCTTGGCCCTTTCAAAGAAGCTACTGAGGAAATAAGTGGTGCGAATTATGTAACGTCAAGCTTAGCCATTCCTCTTACAACTTTAGTTACCCAAGTAACAGATCAAGCGACTCCATCGACCTCTTTAGGATTGATTGTAAAAAAGGCTTTACTCAAAAAAGTTGAAGACAAACTGGCTCCTTTAGAACGAAGTTCTTTTCTCTCAGTAGCTACTATTTTGGATCCTCGGTTCAAGCGTATCCACTTTACCTCGCCAGTTGTCGTGTCAAATGCTATATCCAAAATTAGTACTGAGATTCAAGCAGAACATCGGCGTAGAGGACAACGTTCTCCGGATAAAAATCCTGATCAAGCAGCATCAGAACAAGCTAGTGGGTCCTCTATCTGGTTCAGACATGAGAAATTATTAAATCTGAACATAGCTACGTCAGAGGTTCCAAGCAGTGGCTGTGTCCCCAATGAACTGAAGCAGTATTTGGACCAACCACTTTTAGAAAGAAAATCTGATTCAATCAAGTTCTGGGTAAATTGCCGACACTTCACGCCGGTTCTCTCAGATATCGCTCTAAAATATTTGATTTGCCAAGCTTCTTCAGTGTCATCTGAAAGAGTAGCTTCAATGGTGAATTTGGCTGTGCCAAATGATAGGAGCAGATTAACAGGGGAGCACATCAAACAAAGAGTGCTCTTGATGTCAATATCAGACAAATACTGGTTTGAATAATGTAATTTTTGTTGTGTTTATGATGTTGATTTTTTTCTTGGCTTTATGTACTTATTTTTTTAATAATAAAACTGATGTCAAAACAGCCAGATGTGTATTTGCTTTAAAATTTCGAATATTTTGACAATTTTTATGGATAATTGCTTATTGCGCAGAAAATATCGATATATCAACATATCGATATTTTTTAGTCAATATTTATCGATATATTTTAAAAATATCGATACGATATATATCGATATTTTTTCCCCATTTGCCCATCCCTAGTTGTGACTCGAGCGGCCGGTGTTGCTATTTAATAAGTGTGACCATCTTATAAATAATAATCACAATATTGGGGTGCTTTCTTATATCACGACAGCCTCCCCTCCAGTGTCCACGACATACTACAGGAGTTGAGATATAAGAAGCAACATATTGGTCATATCCTGACTGAGGCACCTTCAGTCAGAATGTGAGCAAGATAGATGGTCAGCAAGAGAACTTAATTCTAATACAATATTTACTAGTTAAGCTTTAGTTATTTACTAGTTAGTTTAGCTTTCTTATAATAACTATAGGTATTGTTGCTAAGTTTTTAATTATAATGAGTGTTTGCAGTTTTAATTTATTTACAAAGTAGCTTAAAACTAAAAGTTTTCTAATATACCGCGTTTGCGGTGTCAGGTGCATCGACGAACTAGTTGCTCGGAGCATTTGTTTATCATTTTGTGGTGCATGGAAATCCAAGTTTGATTCCAGTTTGTGGTTTCACTGTATAAATCGTGAAATTTTGCGAGCTGAACTATGTTCAATGTAACTGCATGATTTTTATGCAGAGTGCGTACAATGTAGCGCGGGTCATTAAATTATTATATAATACAATATAAAAATATTTGTTTGACACAAAACATAAATGTATAGTGAACTATAACTAGAGTATAGAGTAACATAAGCCTAAATAATACAGTTGTCTTAATTAAAGAAGTACATGTATAAGGTAACCTAAGTAAGGTGTCCATTATTGTATTAGAACTATGATGTGGTACGCTAATCTGTAGCGGTGAATTGATAATTTTACATTAACTATGCAACACGTCTGTCATCAGTATGTAAATATGTGTTTTTTGGAGACAAAAAGTCGAATAACCTTGTTTATTTACATACGTATGACAAAGTGGGTTAATGTTCCTTAGTTAGGAAAGTAATACATCATCAGCTGTTTACTGTTATTGCATGAAAAAAAAAATTATAAAGATACATTAAATAACAGAAGTTTTCGATAATATGGTTCTCTAGAAGTATATAGTGCCTTATACGTCCAGAGAAGCATATTTGAAAGAGTACCTTGGTACATGGTTAAAAAAATGAACTATGCTCATTATATTAGAAGTCGATCACACTTGATGCTATTAATCGAGTAGCAATGCATATATAAATGTAATAAAGCGGTGAAAAGTTTTCATCCGAACATAGAGTTATTGTATAATTGTTATACGTTTTAAGGTGCATGAGTTATGCGGTTTATATGATGATTTGTGTTCATCGTAAAGAAAATGTTTCACACTCGTGAATACATAATAATTATATAAGTTTTAGATTCTATTATTTGATAACAAACAATATTAAAGTCAAATTTCCATCAAAAATGTGTATATTTAATATTGTTTGATTTGCAGTATTTTTTAAGAAAAAAAAATATATACTGAATATGGTTTGCAAGAGAAAGCTAGGCAAAATTTAGAAATTAATTTCTATCATGAGCTATAGAAAAAATGCCAATAGAAATGTCTTTTTGTGCTTATTCCGATCCAAATCGCTTTGGAAAATGTACTTGCCGACCTGAACGAGTTGTAGTCTTGGTTACAGGTGTGACAGCAACAGGTGTGTCCATAGTTACATTTTCTTCGACCGTAACGAAAGCAGGCTTGAGTCTGTCTATGGAGACGCGTTTAGGTTTGCCTTTTATTGAAATGACAAATGTTTTGTCGTCGCGCTCCTCTACCTTGTAAGGACCTTCATAAGGATTCTGTAGAGGTTTTCTTACGCTATCCGTTCTCAGGAATATGTGTGTGGTGACAGGTAGGTCTTTGTGTACGAAGAATTTTCTAGTACTGTGGCAGGAGTCGATTTAATATGCTCGAACTTCCTTTGTAGACGACCTACGTACGTATCGGGTTCCTCACGGGGGGTTTCAGTGAAGAAATCGCAAGGTAGCCTTAGTGTTCAGCAGGCGAACATTTTAGGTCTTCCCGAACAGTCGCTCTCAACCCGAGTAATATGAGGGGGAGATTTTCAATCCAGTTCCAGTCACCACATGTCATGAGGGATGCCTTGAGCGTGCGATGCCATCTCTCTATTATCCCGTTCGCCTGTGGGTGATACGCAGTAGTTCTGTTGTGTTTGATGCCAAACTTTTCTGCGAGTTTTTTGAAGAGACAACTCTCGAACTGACGACCTTGGTCCGTGGTGATGCTGTCCGGGGTTCCGTGACGAGCAATCCAGTGAGTTGTCAGTGCTGCGGCGACGGTTTCTGCTGAAATGTTTTTCAGGGGTATTGCTTCGGGCCATCGTGTGAATTGGTCAATCATGGTAAGTATGTACTGATATTCGTTGCATGAGGGTAGTGGACCAACTATATCGATGTGAATGTTGCGAAATCTGTCCTCAGGTAATAAGTACGTAGTTAGAGGTGCAACAGTGTGTTTTGATACCTTAGATTTTTGGCATGCTATACATTGTTTAACGAAGCCTTTGATGTCTTTCACCATGTCGGGCCAAACAAATCTTTGTTTGATAGTGTTCACCGTTCCCAGGATACCGGGGTGGCAAACATTATGAACGCTCTCGATCACTTGTTGTCTCATGCTGGGTGGTACTAGTGGTCGTACGTGACCTGTAGAAATGTCACACCACAATAGAGTGTCTGTGCCAGGGATCACCATCTGACGTAGAGCAAGGGTGCTGCCATCGTTAGCCTTGAATTGTCCGTCAGGTTGGCATTGCTCTAACCGCATTTGCTCGTAGTCAATTGTAGTGGGACTGTTGATCTCCTCTATGCGAGATAGTGTGTCCGCAACTACGTTTTGATGTCCAGAAACATATCTTATGTCGGTTGAGAACTGCGCTATGTAATCTAGCTGTCTCTCTTGCCGGGGAGACGCGCGTTTTTTATTCAGAGCGAAGGTGATTGGCTTGTGATCAGTGAATATAACAAAGTGACGGCCTTCAACGTGATTTCTGAAGTATTTCACGGATTCGTAAACGGCGGTCAGTTCGCGGTCAAAAGTGCTGTATTTTTGCTGTGCAGGTGTGAACTTTTTTGAGAAGAATCCAAGCGGTTCCCAAGTGTTCCCTTTTGACTGCTGTAGTGAGGCGCCTAACGCCTTGTCGCTGGCATCAACCATCATTGCCAGTTTAGCCTTTGGGTCGGGGTGCGCAAGTAAAGCTGCGTTCACAAGTTGTTTTTTGCATTCTTCAAAAGCCTCAGTTAGTTCCGGGTTCCAGGTGATGATCCTCTTATCATTCTTTTTATACCCGGCAGTGCAGTTGTACAATGTTGCTTGGGTGTTGATAGAATTCGGAAGGAACCTGCGGTAGTAATTTAACATACCTAAAAAGCGACGTAGATCTTTCGCTGTTTTAGGTAGTGGGAAGTCTGTCACAGCTTGGACTTTGTCCTTGATTGGAGTCATGCCTTCCGGAGTTATACTATGTCCGAGGAAGTTCACAGATGTGGCTCCAAATTGGCATTTCTGTACATTAATGACAAGACCGTTGTCAGCTAGTCGTTTGAGTAGTATATCTAGATGTTTTTTGTGTTCTTCATCGTCCGCTGAAGCTATTAGTATGTCATCTAGATAAACAAAACAGAAATCCAGGTCTCTTGTTATCGCGTGCATGAAACGTTGGAAGCTCTGAGCGGCGTTTGATAATCCGAATTGCATGCGAGTGAATTCAAACAATCCAAACGGAGTGATGATTGCTGTTTTCGGGATATCCTCAGGTTCAACAGGTATTTGATGGTATGCTCGCGTTAAATCGATGGTTGAAAAAATCTTTGCTTTTGCCAGTTTATGAGCGAAATCTTAAAGCTGAGCTATTGGGTATTTGTCCGGCATTCGGCTTTGTTGGCATTCAATAATCTGTAGTCCCCGCATGGACGCCAGTCGCCGTTTGGTTTCTTTACCATGTGAAGAGGGTTGGCCCAGTTGCTTTTGGAAGGGCGGCAAATTCCTTGTTCCATGAGAAACTTGAATTCGCGTTTGGCTGCCTCGAGGAGTGCTGGTGCTAATCTGCGTGCACGTTCAGTTACTGGTGGGCCTCTAGTTTCTATGCAATGCGTCACAGAATGTTTGACTGCATCCGGTGTCTGCAAAGAAGGCCTAGTCAAAGCGGGGTATTTGTTGAGGATCTCGTGGTACCTCTGTGCTGAGGAAACTGTGGCGATGCCAGTTGTTGGTCCTCTATAAGTAGCTCCTCTGATTTTTAGTCCAGTAGACTGATCTTCAAGTTTAGCTCTTCTCAAGTTAACAGTGAGGTTATAATGATGGAGGAAGTCTGCGCCAAGGATTGGTTTTGAGACGTCGGCTACGATGAAACGCCATTTCATAGTGCGGCGAAGGCCAAAGTAGAGTTCAATAGTTTTCGTGCCGTAGGTCTTTATCGGTTTTCCATTCGCTCCATATAAGGTTGAAGGGCAGTTGCCGGAAGTTATGTTGCCTTTGGGTACTGTAATGTTTCTAGGAATTACAGAAACGTCTGTGCCAGTGTCCACTAAATATCTCTGAGATGTTCGCAGATCGTAGATGAAGAGATGACAAGAGGTTTTCGGAATCTCACACGCCTCTACTGGGGGATTCCGCTTTCGTTTCCCAACTTCTTTTTTTCATAAGTGCAAGGTTTATTGCATTTGTATGCCTTCTCGCCAAATCGAGCGTGGTAGAAGCATTTTCCATCTTGATTCCGATTGGGAGATGAGTTACGTGAACCGGATCCTGAGCGGCTATGGTTCCGACGGGGGATCTGGTTTCTCCGTCCTCGATAGCCGGGTGTGGGCTCATTTCTCGCTATGCGTAGCTGGGATACTTCACGCGAAAGTGCGGTGATTTGTTGTTGAAGTTGTAGCAGTAAAGAATGTTCATCTGTAGATGAAGAAGTTTCGTGCGGTTTGTGACGAGAAGTGCTTGGTTTATTGTGGTCATCAACAGCGCTGCAGTCGGTAGATTGGTACACATCTAAAATTTTGTCTGCAGCTGTGGCAAGTTGATTGTTGTCATTGTCAGGAAGTGCTGAAAGGATTGCTTGCACATGTTGAGGTAGGCGTTGTAACCATAAAGTGCGTACGATTGCGCTGTCCGCCAAGGTAGGTCCTGCGAGTTCAAGCATGTGACGTAATAGGCCGGTAGGCTTCCTGTCTTCCAGTTGTATACCGGTCAGTAATCTAGTGAGGCGTTTTTCAGCAGAGTCTTGAAGTCTATCTATTAGTGCTGCTTTCAGATTGATGTATTTTTCAGAGGTAGGTGGGTGCATCACTACGTCGCTCACGCATTGTAATGTTTGTGCGTCCAATGCTGCGATAATGATATTATATTTGGTAAAATCATCCTTGATACGTGAGTTGATGAACTGGGCTTCAGCTTGCACAAACCATAGTGAGATGTTTTCTCTCCAGCACGGTGGTAGTCTAACAGAGACATAATTAATCGTTGTTGCGGAGCTTGAATCGTCGATATGTTCCATGTTGGTGCGAATATTTTTTGCTGCCTGATCTTGAAGTTCAATTGAGGATGTGCTTGACGTAGAGGTGTTCTTTTCAGAGGTCATTTCAACATAAATCAGAATAGCACTGAAGACAACAATTTGGCGAACCCTACAGGTTATAAAAATTTAGAATAATGCTGGAAATTTAAAAAAAAATAGATTGTCGACATCTATGTGAGAATTCCTCAAGTTAGCAAAAAAATATTCAAGACGCAAACCTTTTCGTAAAATGCATATTGTACATGTGATTAATGTTGTAGTTTACGAACATAGAATGTAACATTATTGTACAGTTTTGTTGCAAGAATTGCAAATACCTTGTGACATATTATTTTTCCAGATTCTCAAGCAAGAATTTGATTTTAATGTGACAATATGTTACGCTAAATTTCAATCAAAATATGTGTGAGAAATTAATGTTTTGTAAGTATGTTTGAAAACAGGTATTGACAATAAAATATGAGATTTACGTGGCAGGATCATGGATGTTGAAGCTGATCAGGTTTCCGAGGTTGTCCATTGCAGGTTGGATCTGGGCTGAAGACGGCAGGTAGATCGATGATGTAGTTTGAGATCCCCTCGAGGACCAGATGTGGAAGGTCTCGGCTCGTGAATGATGATGTGAAAGATGTGGAAGTTTCCATAAGTTGCGTCAGTTTTAGCTGGAATAGAGGGTAACACGCCTTTAGTTCAAATTACGAAAATGTCACAGTTTACAACAGAAGAAGGGCTTGTTGTCCAATTTATTTTAATTTTATACGCCGTGGATATACAGACGTAGAATGAATTCAGTGGGTATTCAGAATTGTAAAGCGGGTAAGCTTGTAGAGCTACCCGATAAGTTTCTTAAAGTCAGTAAAGTTTCACACTAGCTGTAGAGGTTGTGCAAACGCATATGACTGAATATAATTTTTTACAAAAAATACTGGGATTTATTAAATTTTAAATTGAATTTAAATATTTTAAATAAAAATGAAAACGTGCTTACCAAATTTGTCCCAGGACTCTGTTTTTGAGGTCGAGTGCCGAACCAACACGTGTTTCGAGAAACAAAAAATGGCGAAGTTTGAAGTTACAAATGCGATGTTTCAAAGTCGGGTCACCAGAAGTGGAAGTTTCAGGATGTGGATTGTAGATCGCCATGAATACTTACTTGTGGTAGCAGGGCCATTGACTCGGAGAAGTAAAAAGAAATTTCCACGTTTAATTATTTATTCAACGGAAGGTATGTTTAACATTTATAAGCGAAAGTGATTTTACAAAGGTAACAACATGTCAGTTCTAAGACGCCCAAAAACAGAGTAGCGCTTGAGTCGCTATTGTGTCTGGTCGGACCGTTGTGACTCGAGCGGCCGGTGTTGCTATTTAATAAGTGTGACCATCTTATAAATAATAATCACAATATTGGGGTGCTTTCTTATATCACAACATATGTTTCATCATATTTATTTCATTTTATATTATATGAAACACGTGTTTTTCAAACTTTGGTCCAGAGGCCAGGTTCTCGACTACGAAAAATATTATTTTACATATACATATTTATTATGATAATATATCAATTTTTAGACATTGTTTCTATCCTCCTAAAAAGTGGAAGATACAATGAATGGACATGAAATATTAACCAATGCACTTGCGTTTCAATTCAATACACAAATACCCATACAAAAAATAACAACCAAGCAACAAATAACATCCACGCAACAAATAAGAAACATCACAAATAACACAAACACACAATGTACAAAAAACAACCACAAATACCAACATCCAAGAAAAAAATAAAAACACCAATGCAGCAAATAACAAACACCGTAAATAACAAACACCATAAATAACAAACACCATAAATAACAACACCTTGCAACAATTAACACACTCCCTGAACTGTAATTATGGGACTGCCACTATTAGGTATAATGAATTTCCTCGTCATGGCAATTTTTATATTTTTGAATGAAAACAGAAAAAAAAAAAATCTAAAAAAAAAGTAAAAAAATAGTCTAAACAAAAGAGAAAAAATATAATCTAAATGGAAAAAAAGCGATTTTAGCAAGTAATAAAAAAAATTATAAATCTGCAACTCTATGATACACCACAAAACACGCCATGCAAAGGAAAACTTTGCACTTTACGCAATAGGAATCGACCTGTTTGTTTATCTTACGCCTTGTACAAAGTACGCACCTTTTGCGTATTTTGCGATTCCTATTGTCCGTTTCTGTGGTTTCAACTAGGTGATGTGAAAAATTCTCTAATCTGATGTGCGCGGGAAGAATATGACTGTCGTTAGAAGAAATCGGTCTGGGTGCTGTCACAAAGGGAGAGTGTCGCGCTATAAGCTCAAATGCCAATTGCTTCCTGAATGTACGGTGAAAAATGGGCACAGCGTCTTGTTGAAGTTGCCTGTAGATCACCAAGCTATTCAGGATGCTCACATTGAGCAGGCGACGAAATACCTTAATGTACCATTTGTGACCTCGCGTTCTCTCCATGCGGTAAGTGGACAACAGCGAATCTTTGGTATCCACTCCACCCATGAAGGAATTGTACCTGACCACAGATCGAGGCATTTGGTATCTCTCTAACCCTCTTTGACCCATGACCGTTTCGGTGTTGTGGAAGGTAGACACCATGGTGACAATTTCAATATCATTCCAAGCAACGACTGACATGTCACCACAGTGTCTACCGACAATCGTATGCTGTGGCACACTCTTCTTCATGGTTTTAATAACCTGAGGTACCATCTTTCGGTTGCGATTAAGGGTACCGACAACATCGGTATTCCTTTGTTTCAGGTACCTAGTCAATGGCATGCTATTATAAAAATTGTCCATGTAGAGGCAGTACCCTTTGTCAAAGAGCCCCTCCATGAGTTTAAGTACAACTTTAGAAGTTTTACTCGAAAACCCAAGGTGTTTCTCTTCGACTTCTGTACCACTTCCCGTATACATTATAAAGCGGTACAAGTAGCCTGTTGTCGATTCGCACAGCTCATAGGTTTTAATGCCGAACCGAGCCGCCTTAGTTCGGATGCATTGCTTAAAACTCAGGCGACCCTTCCAGAGCAACAGGGACTCGTCTATGCTAATGTCTTCACGAGGAGTGTACAGACTGGAAAACTTTTCATTCATTATGTCCAATAGTGGTTTAACTTTTGCAAGCTGTTCTTGGGAACCGACATTAGAAGTATTAGTGTCACCAAAGTGGAGGAACTGCATTATCAGACAAAACCTATCATAAGACATTAGAGTCCTAAATTTAGGCATCTCTAGGTAAATATCTTTTGTCCAGTATTCTGGTAAGGCAGCTCTGTAACAAATGGACATTATTATAAACATTGCGAACAACAAATACAGTTCAGGGACCGTCACATCTTGCCACTCCCTCAGCCTGGAATGGGCGGCCATGTGCAATACCCCATCTTCGGTAGTTAATTCGTCCAGTACGCTCCATGCATGCCTATTCGTTTCCTTTACAATATAGGACATTGTTTCCAAGTCCCATATTTTGGAGAAAACATCATAGGCAGATGCAGCGACTCTCGGAGGGAACACTTCTGTTGATGGGCCAGGCTGAAGGACGGTAAAATGTTCCCGCTGACCCGTGAATGAAGAGAAGTCTTCAGACCAGGTGAAGGACTGCTCCTCGGGGTTTTCCTCCTCCTCCCCCAACAGCTCCAACTCTTCCTCAGGCACATCCGTTTCAATCCTCAGGGGCGGGATATAGTCGGGATCACCACCGCAATCAGGATTTATGTCGACATCATCTTCGCTATCGAAGCTGATAAATTCGAAGATGATATTGTCGACTACCTATAGATAGAAAGAAAAAATATATATTCAGCTATGTTTAACGAAATTATTTTATTTTCATTGAAAAGCGCCCTTGAGGAAGTAAAATACAAAAATTGCACTGTAAAAGTTAGCCTAGTCTTATTATAATTACCTGAGTCGTTGGAGCTGTAGAGGTTGAAGGGGTTGGATAATCCAAGGGCTCCTCCAAGTCTAGCCTCCTCCTTTTTTTTGGCTGACCAGGAACCTAAAACAATAAACATTTATTGTAATAATGTCTTTCAATTCTGGAAAAGATGAAGCACACAATCAACCTAATATAACTATACTAATACACAATATACCGTGATTGCAATAGGCGCTGCCTCTTCGGTGCTTCTGCCGGCTCCAGGAACCTGAAAAAATAAACATTTATTGTTACACTAATGTCTTTCAATTCTGGAAAAAAATAAGCAAACAACCAACCTAATATAACTACTACTAATACACAAATAATAACAATAATAAAAATAAAAAAACATACCATCGTTCCGTCCAGCGCTGCCTCTCCGACCGGCGCTGCCTCACCAGTCCTTCTACCGCGTATCTCTCCAGAATTAGTAGTCTCCATTCTATAATAATAGGAACAATCAGACATATACTAGTATTTATAAATTTTGTATATACATGGTGTCCGGAAACTCGTAGTAAAAGCGGGAAACTGGTGAATCTACATCACATTTGGAGTCGATTTTGTAGTATAATTTTTTTTGATTTGAGCTTTCGTTTTCGAGTAAATCGAGTCAGAAGTTGATTTTTTTTTGATCAAATTCTTATAAATTATTACTGAAGATCAAAGTACCCAACTAATTAAAACTATTTAAAAATTTAAAAGTAAAACAAATAATGACGAAAAAATTTGAACCCTGAAATAGCCGAAAAATATATTTTTTTGGTTTTTTTTTTTTTTTTATAAAAATGCTCAAATCAAAAAACTTTATGTTTATTTGGGTTCTCCGTGTGGTATACATTCTTTAGTTTCCGGCTTGTACTACGAGTTTCCGGACACCAATAATAAACAAAAAATATTTTTTCTTATTATTTTTTGGGACACCCTATACAACTGCTCTAATTTTGTGATATTTATTACTATTTTTCATAATAAATACCAATAAAAATATTTCCGTAAACAATAGTTTACATTTTCTTGGACCCCCTTGTACAATTTACGCGAATTCATTGATAAAACACAACTTTTAAAATCTGCCGTTCAAGTGGCGCTACCGGCGGCGGCGGCCATAAAAATGAAACACTAACACATTGAAAATATTGTCGATGTATTTGTGCGATCAGTAGAGATGCAAAACTTATTTTTTTATAATATTTTCACTAAATATCGACTATATAACGGCTTTGTTACATAATCTCAATTGTTTTCCCTGCATAATGACATTCGAATAACTCAAAATAACATAGTGATCACGTAAATATTCCCAACTAAACATGAAATATTTACGCGCAGCTATTTATTTGACACATGACCTCGTCATTTAATTTTTTAAAAAATAAACACGAAGTATTGACAAAACAAGGGCTTCGATATATAATAACAATTGTTTTTTCCACACAATGATACACGAATAACTCCAAATAATGTAATATATCATGTACATAACTTCATCCAAAAAGTAAAAAATTTTCCCTGCAAAATTTTTGCGAACTTTTACGTCGTCTTTTACAAATTTACAATTATCAAAAATGAATTATATTTATCAAAACACATTACTTGCACAATGAACTATGTATAAAAACACAATTACTTACGTTTATTTGTTGAATTAATTGATTAATCCGGTTTTAAGCTAATGCCCACTAAAAAACCGACCGTTAAACAAAAGCTGATGAGAAATGAGAAGATGACGCCGGCTTGTCATAGATAAATTAATATTTAAACGAACAGAGTAGCTAGAATCGTGAACTAAAAAGCAAATGCTAGTCCGTAATTGGCGCAAGCGATTCTGACCTTTTATTTTACACAAATTCTATATACATAAGTGTTAAAATCGCATTTTTTAAAAAAAATCGCCGGTTTTCAAAAAAGGCTGTCGCAACCGACATTTTGTACTTGACTTCATTTCACTGTAGGAATAATTTTAAGAACATAACCACTAACATTAAATTACAGTTTTTAAGTTTGTCACAGTAAAGCGCACTTGAAATGATATGACAATTGTTATAACTATACTCAAGGGAAGTTAATAATTAATACTATTCATGTAAAAGATAAGGAGGAACGAGTACAAAAAAAGGAAGTTACTTAAGTTCGAACACGATTAAAATTTATTTAAAACAAAAATGTATAAAGAAGGGTTAGTCTTAATCTAAGCTTAATAATAGTCGTAAATTATAGTTCTTATCTGGAACCGCGGATCTCCACGTTCGCACTTATCACCGACATCACACAAGCGGCAACTTGGGTTGGATCCGAAGGGCGGAATTAGTGCAGCCTGGGCCAAGGCTCCGAAGGGCGGAGTCGGCAGGCAGCGACTCCTGAGAGGCGAGAGCGTCCTGGTAGGAAGATCCTTGGCGCCGCTCCAAGGGGGAGAGCAGGAAGTTTCTCGGCGGAGGCGAGACGGTAACTCCTGCTAGGGCAGCTCCCTGGTCGGAAGAGCCTCGGCACCGCTCCAAAGGGGGAGAGCAGGAAGTTTCTCGGCGGAGGCGAGACGGTAACTTCTGCTAGGGCAGCTTCCTGGTCGGCAGAGCCTCGGAGCCGCTCCAAGGGGGAGGGCAAGATGATGGCTCCCAAGATGATGGCTGTCGAGTGCGGAAATGTGAACTGTCGAGAACTAGGCGAGATCGTGACCGTCGAGAGGGCAGCCTCCTGGGCGGAGGCGCCTCGGCGGCCGCCCCAAGGGGAGGCGAGATGATGACTCTCGGGAGAGGCGAGAGCATGACTGTTGAGAGGCGAGAGCGTGACTCTTGGTTGCGGAATCTGTTGAGAACTAGCGAGATCGTGACCGCCGAGAGGGCAGCCTCCTGGGCGGAGGCGCCTCGGCGGCCGCCCCAATGGGAGGCGAGATGATAACTGTTGAGAGGCGAGAGCGTCCTGGTAGGAAGCGCCTGGGCGACCGACCCAAGGGGGGGCGAGAGAGTGACTGTTGAGCATTCTGAATCAGCTGTATTCACCCGCGCGATCTGGCGACCGTAGCGCCTCTGGTGGGGTGCTGACATAAATATACCACTCTCTAGATCGATATCTTCGGGCTTTTTGTATGTAACGGAATTATACAGTACTTAACCACAGATATACAAGCAGTACCTACCGTGCGGAGCAAAGCAGTAGACAAGGTAGAGGAAACTCAAGGCCATTCAAAAAAGATGTGACCATAAACAACATAATTGCTCTCAGCCTACTCTGTTCACTCACTAGCCCAAAAAAACTATTATAAAAATAAAAATGTCCTTGAAGCAGAAAAATGTCGAAATGTTTTCCGAGGGCAAGGTTTATCTGACTAAGAAAATGAACTTTTACAGTTTATTTCCTTAAGATGAAACTTGTTAATCTAAGAAGAAGAAACCCAAAATTACAAGAAAAATTCCAAAACATGATTGTCCGACAGTACGACGATGAATTCCGACATTTTTCTGCCCATTTTGAACTCATTGTTACATATGTTTCAAAAATTTAATTTCACCAAAACAATAAGACAATACAGGATAACACTAATCAATAACATGAATAAGTTGGTCGATATAATAAATAACATTTATACATGGTTGAGGAAGACCAAGTATGTTACGTAATAACCTAAAAACTGTCATTTCACTTTAAACTTGAACTTACGTAGGTAGGTTGAATATATGTTTGTAACTCGCTAACACTATACTGGCTTATATTGTATTTTTATCTCGAACAACTTTAACACGCAATATTTTCGACGTGAAATGATAGTATTTCGGCAGCAAATGACAACCCGCGTGTATAAATAAACCACTCTCATTTTGTTGGAATGATTTGAAAACTGTCAAACGGCAAAATTCCGTCATCTCTTTCTGTTACACGAGTCATTATGGTAGAGAGCGAGAGATCAAACTAATCCTTTTGCTCTAACCAATGAGATCTGAACTTTTAGCCATATTATTCGTTTTCTATAAGAATTTTGAGGTGGGCGTGGCGGTTTAAAATGAGTTTCAAGGCCAAAACTGAGAGAAATGCCCCTGGGTGCTGAACTATAGTGGTTCCGCTTTACATTTATTTATGGCTTTACACCACTTCGGTACGTTGCAGTGTTGCCAAACGTACGAGGTTCCTCGTACAAATACGAGATTTGTGGCCTTCCGTACGAGGTACGAGGAGACTATCAACCTCGTACAATTATGTACGAGATTTTGATAATACCTATGGCTATACGAACATTTTACATCACTATTATATAACAGTAAAAACTAGTGCCATCTATCAGAACTTGTAGGAACTTCTTACACCAAAAATTACATTGCCGTATTAGCGCGATGATTGTCTATGGTAGTTATCCCATCAACCGAGAAATCCCCGAATAATAAAATTATTGAAATCCCTGAATAATAAAACAGTTCGTTCGTTCTTCGCATTAATCGTCGCTGTGACACAGAGCGCAAATTTCTACTATCTCTGTTTTTTACGAGTTCCATTTGTTGCATGCCGGCCGTGTTTAGTTGTTTTTAGATGTAGTAGTTTTTAGATGTTTATTGTTAAATACCTAGTCTTTTCGTTGTTTCGTCCAATTGTTTAGCGGTGTAATAGAAGAATCGCTATGAGTGATAACAACGAAAACACTGACCGTTCGACTTTGACTCCGCCTAGAAAATTATCCCCCCCCCCCGAAGCGGGTTTTGTTTGCCAAGATCTTGTTTTGTTCAAGGTTTGCGAAATGTAGGGAAATTCTAGGGAAATTTCGCCTCGAAATCTGGGGAAATAATTATTTTGGGCATACCATCCCTGGTACGAGGTTTGAAAGTCAAAGTACGAGATTTTTAGCTGCATCCGTACGAGGGAATTTTTGAAGTGAAACTTCTTTAGGCGCGTAATGGATTTTCGGGGACAGAGTAAAACCGAGTCAGGATCGACACGAAAATGCGGGTACCCCCATCACCGCTCACCGTTCACCGTTCACTGTTTTCAGTAAAAGCAACAAATCATTAGCATGCGCATAAAAGTTTTTATGTGTTTTATTTAAGTACTTTTTTACTCGGTAGTATAATTTTGTTTGGCGCATGCCTTAGCTGTGGTACAGACGTGGACAGGGCTTTCCTGTACCGTCCGTCCGCCGTTCAGTCTGGTTTAGTCGTCCGTCGAGAGCGCTCGCGTCGCGCGCTTTGCCGTTCCATTCGTATTCCAGTATATAAATATTGTTGAAGTGAAACTTCTTTAGGCGCGTAATTTCATTTTAACCTCTAATTTTCAAACTAACCTAAGAGAGAAAATAGAGATGATGAAATGAAAATAGAGAGAGAGGAATACTAGAAGTTTCACTTCTGTCTTGCGTAGGCTTGACACACCCACTTTTTTTTTTTTACGGTTGGCAACCCTGGTACGTTGGTTGAGTCCGTGGCGCTGGCATCGCCATTCTCACCGCTAGATTGCGCTGTCTGGATGATTCGGATTATCTTACGGTTCAAAATCTTAATATATATTAGGTATCTTAACAATATGCATGCATACACTTAATTAATATCTGGTTGCAATTAAAATCTAATCTAAGTTGACAATCACTCTTACATCTAGATGTATACTTAATGTTAAATATTTTAAAATTACGTTTTTAAATATGACCTTCGAACAATTGCAATGGCCTAGCCTCGGGCGAAGGTTTGTTTTATTGCCGGGTCGCTGGCTTAACGTTCCCATTTCAGAATTACTACTTAATGAGGGTCTAGAGATAAATCTGCCGACTAATGGGTGTATTCCCAAGTTAGCTTTCTAATTTTTATTGCGATTTCCGGCCACGCTATTGACTAAATATTTAGGTCTAATAATATTAGAATTGCCGCCTCCATCTGCGTGTAAAATCACAGAGACAAATGCTGGAGCACGTGTTCACTTTGGTCTTTCTGAGAATTCAAGTCATGAATATACCTAGGGACATATCACACTAATCTGCGCTATATAAATGCTATGTTATTATTATTTCATGTTGCTAATAGTCACGCAAACCATAAATCAACTATCTATAGATTGATAACTCCGCCCTCTTTCCATACGTTTGCTTTGGTCAAGTTTTAACCATAGATCTGGCAAATTTGAATACACCACGCATCGCCGACGTCACACCACACCATCGACAAAGGATAGAGGAAATTTAAAAAAAAGGCGCAACCATAGACAATTTAATTCTGCTTCGGAACCTACCTAAAACCCAATTCATTAGCCTAAAACATAAGTAAAATGTCACTCAAGACCACAAGGTCCCATCTGACAAACCCCTGTCCTAAGAAAGAAATGACCTTTAAAGTATCTTCCTTTACAGCTCATTTTCTCAGGACAGCGTTTTATCAGAAGGAAGCTGAAAAACAAACTCATAATTACAAGTACAATAATTTTATTTTTTAAATATAAACATGAAATACAATAATATAAGCACAAAACACTTTTAGAAGATGAAATTACTGTATCAATATAAAACTAGCTGTTGGAAATGATAGTTATTTTCTTTCAACATCCAACGGCTATTGAAAAAAATATTGTCAATAAGGCAGTCAACGATTCAACCTACTGTATTAGCGTCTAATTATATTATTATTATTTTTGTTTCCCTCCTACTTATCTTATTACTTAAATATTTATATAAATAGTAAGTATATAATACTTTTTAGTTTTAAAAACTTTATATGCCTTTTAGATATTTTTAACTTAGGAATAGTACACAACATAAAGAATGTAACAGTGTAAACAGAAAAGTAAATTTAACAATAGGTTATTGTTTTAACAATAGGTACATATTGGCACCTGATAAATAAATAGGGTATAATAATAACAAATAAAAACACCAAATACAAGAGTAAAATTTAAAGAAGGTGTTGAGAGAATATTCATTATGATGTCAAGTATGTAATAAAAAAGTAGAACTATATATAAACTAGACATATAAAATAAACTAATTCGACTATTTTTTTATTAACACTAGTCGGTGACTGAAAATGGGCTGCAGACTAATACAGCCAAACTGAATAATGTAAACTCCGCATCAGAGAATATTTGGCTTAACATTACAAACGATAACAATATTTGAATTGTATATTTATTTTTTCGTTATTATTCTACTACTCATATAGAGATGTCAATAGAAAATGAATTGGCAAGGATACACCCAGATACACCACAACCATACAATGGACCTGATTTAAGAGGAAACCGGGTGGTGTTTTTTCCATACAAACGTATTACTCATTTCCCTCTCTGGATTTTGACACTAGAGAAAATATTTTTTTTTTACATAATATGAATATTGACCGCAAGCGTGTCGGTACGTTTTGATTTTTTTGATAAGTTACTTTTTATAGGAGTTATAACCCTTCAAAAATTGTTAAAATTGCCTTTTTTTAACGCCATCAACAAACGTTCAGTATACAAATAAGACGATGTATTTAAAAAAAAAAACAAAACGTACCTACAGACATAGAATGTTTTCTTCCAATACATTTGGTAAAAAAAATCTTGGAAATCGGTTAAGTTTTGGAGTAGAAAAATGAGGACTACAAAACCTCGATTTTGACAATTTTATTTAGCTATTATCAGGCTGAGGTGCATGTGTCCCTTTCTCTCAGTATTCGGTGGTGAGGGGGGGCGGCGAGGGTTTTGTTGAATACGTATACAGTCAACGAAGTGATGTGACATTCTCAATAATTATATCGATACACTAGTCCACTAGTGTTGTCATGTCCCGAGTTATCGATGTTTTTTTTAAATTATTTTTCTGTTTGGTGACTTATCTTGAGTGTGCCAATACTTACCGAGCTTATTTATTAAAGTTATTGTGACAAATTTAATTTGTTTACGTCAAATAAATTAATGGAAAAAAATTGAAAAAAAAACACCTGTTACAGACAGACCCCGAAATGATTCCGTTCCGTATTGCCAAGTTGGATATGGAACACAAAAATTAATTAAAATATTTTTTGATAACTTTTGAAGGTTGTACTCAACATAATATTATCCCTTTATAGGACACTTTTTTTAAGATACAACTACCGAACCAAAAAAAAACTTTTATATTTGACTAAATATATTGTTCTAGATTTTTTTTTTTAAAAATTATATTTTACAAGAAAATGTGTGATGGTAAGTACATACACCACTGATCGTTTGATGGAATGCTGGTACAGCGTATGTTCAGTGGTACATGCATCTACCACATGTTGTTGAATCGATTATGTTATTATAATATCATATTATACAAATGAATATTGAAATCTATGTATAAGAGGCACCATATTGTTTATTGTGCTACATATTAGGTACATACACATAACTAGTTTAGTTTTTATTTAACTTTTTTAATACGTTATATTATTACAGAAAAATGCACTTTTGGGAATACCTCCTACATCACTTGACATTTTCAATCTTCTTCAATGATCTTATATTTTTTGTTTTTAAATGCTTTATTGTAAAAAAATTACTGTTTAACATCTACACAATGAAATTAAAACAATTTATGGTCCAGACCTTTCCCTAGCCGGTAAATTTCTTGGTATGCGACCGTCAATTATTTCTGGTAAAAGGCATTGGTGGTAGAAATTTTCTAACAGTGGAACGATTTTTTGCCAGATTTCATCGTCCCTTTCAATTTTTTTCATACAGCAAACCTTTTGGACTCCACACAACAAAATAACAATAATTACGACGAGTAATATGTAACTGGCCTTGTACTTGGTAGAAGTAATTATGATTCCGTTTTAATGTTAAAGAATAGTCTTCCAATTTACAGTAATCAATTATCTTTTGTGCAATTCCCTCTTCTGGTGACATATTTGCTATACTATAAGGGCATTTAATTTCAATTATAGAATCCTCACCGATAAGGCCATCCGGACTTGCCGCTAAAAAGTTTTTGGTTTTATCGATAAATAGCCCACAAGCGGATACCTGCAAACTTGTTTTTTTTGAAAATTGCTCTATTGCTAGGCTTTCATTTTCTTTTCCATAATTTGTGGCCATAGTTCCTTTGAATTGTGAGTACAGTAAAGAGTTTAATACTCCCGTAACTGAAGTTTTTTGCCGAAGCTTATATATTTTTCCAAAGTTAGACGCCGTTATCCGCTTACGTCTTTCAATTGCCCACAGATTGTTATTGCTTTGGCCTACCGTATTCCGTTCGACCTCTTCCTTATTCGTTGAAGATAATTCTTTGAGAAATTCCTCTTTTTTCATTTCAAATATTTCAGGTGGCATATCTGGTTCTAATTCCAATTGACCATAATTTTCATCGGGCCCTGTAACTTTTTTTCTTTTTTCTGTCGTATTTTCATTATACTTTAGTTTTTTTTTCGACACATTTGTGTATTCTCCTTCGAACGTCGTTTTCTCTCTATAAAGTGCTTCGTGTATTTGCCGGGACTGTGGCCTTGGATTTTCTTTTGTATTCTTGAATGGGTTGCCAATTCACTATTCCACGAAGCTACTGCTCCAAAACATCTTGCTTGGTAAGATCCTCTTGTAGTAAAATTTACCCTTTTTCCACCTATAAATTTGGCGATAACGTTGTTGAATTGCTCCACAGTGTTATTTGTCACGTCAATAATAAGACTTTCTGCATTTGCTATTAGAGACAATAAGAATTGTTGGATATCAGTCCATATTCCACAATCTCGAAGATCGCTTACTAAATTTGGATCATCAGTATACTTCTCCGGCTTGCAATAGTACGATGCACAATTTTTATGATCACCAAACACATGATTTGCGGTATTTTTTATGTCCATTTTCAAATTTTTTATTTTATCACTTTGTACTGTGTTTTCTTGCTCTTTCCTGTAATTTACTGTTCCAACTACAGCTCTTCTCATGCGTAAAACGTTTGCTTCAACCTTTTTCCTTATATGAACTGGTACAAAGCCTTTAGCGTTGTTATTTTTTTTTCCAAGTGCTTTCATTTTGTTGCAAAAATTGCGGAGTAAGTGATTTTTGCACTCTATTTTTTGTACTATAAGGTTAGGACCATATGGCATTTGTTGCATTATTTTTTTCATGATGCTGGAGTCGCCATCACCAACTAGTTTGTTAAATTTCAATCCATGCATTTCCATGCTTCTCGAGAACCCTTCTGCTATAATGTGGGCTTCCATGGCATTAGCACTGTCACGCCAGTTTATGAAGCACCTGTGCTCAGAAGCAACTATGTGTAGTTTAGTAGCTCTAGCACATATGCAGCAGTATGAGTTTCGTACTCCCAGAAATAAAACCTTTTTAGTTCGTAGTCCAACTATGCACCCTGCGCCAGATGAGGAGCTAAATCCACTTTTGTACGACCTCTTTGCCCAGGAGCCATCTGCAACCACCGTTACCAAAGGATAGCCACCCTCGTCTACGTCACCGTTTAAAATGGCTAGCCTTTTTTCTTCTTCACCAGCTGCGATCATTTCTTCTAAGGCACATTCTTCAATTGTTGGCGCTAAACATTGTTCTATGTTCGTGTAAGTCTTACAATCCATGTTTGGCATATTTAAAACCCCACAAATTTCATTCCATTGTGAATACCCATTTCCTGTACACATCACTCCTTCGACGACAGCAGTATTTATAGACATTTTCCGTTTCGGGTCTTCGGAGTGTACGTATTCTATTTTCTTGCACATTTTGCACTCGAAAACATACTGGCTTAGAAGACCATTTCGTCGTTCCTTCACAAATTTTAAATCGGACGTTTTGAAGCGGAGTTATACCCCCCTGACGCAAACTTAAACTATCTTTCAATGCAACAATAACATAAATAAACCACTCACTAGATTGATATCTTCGGGCTTTTTGTATGAAACAAATTGTTCCTAAAAAACCATAGATATGCCAATATATAGACAGTAAAATTCTCGGAGCCTACTTATTATAATATACACCAATGAAAAACTCTGAAAGTTTATTCCATAGAATTTCAATGGAATTTCATTTGTGGATATAGTTAGGCAACAATATGACATCACAATATTCACGTTTTCAATTTTCGATCAGTTATATCCCCCTGAACAATAATGTCAATACCAATTTGCTTATAAACTCCCTTGTACCACCCATACCCAGCTTAGGTAACCATTATGCAGAAGTAGCAGATATTTTTAATAGCATGGAAATAACTTACAAAAAATCATTTCTCATATTTTTTGAAAATAGTTATTGGTTAACATTTTCTTTCCTACAACCTTAATGTAAATTTTAGTTATCATATTATTACATTGTATAATTGTAATTTTCTTTTTGTAAAAAATGCTTTATTCTGTATAAAGTTACTTGTACTGTAAATAAATAAATTCTATTTAGTTCTGCATTCTGAATTTTGGACCTTATCAGAAGATTTTTTTTGGGGCATCACGTCACTGCTCTCATTCACTCAAGGGACATAACTATGGAAAAAGTGGCAACACCAAAATAAAAAGAAAAAATATTAAAAAAAAATTTAATACCAGATTATGAACAATGCTTTTTATTTTTATAAAAATTCTTAATGATAAATGAGGACATCATTACTGCTGCTTCTGTTGTTGCTGCTTCTTGGCTGCCTCGGCCAGCGCCTCCCCCTTCTCAAACTCCGTGATGAGCGCACTCACCTCCGCGTTGGACAAGATCCGGATCCTGGTCTTGCCGTCTTCCCGGGTCAGTGTGGCCATTTCAACTGTGGACAGATTAAATCAACTTATTATTGTGTGTATTCGGGAATGTGCAAAAGATGAACTACAAAAACTAACTAACAGGGATAGACAGAGGACGGACCATCAAACAATTCGGTCTTGGCACACACTCCTTGCCTCTTTCACATTCATACATACTCTTCTGTTATTCTGACTCAGCCCGACTAAAGTATCTGATTCATTTGATCGTTCCATGTCTTCCTCAGGCGTCCCTGACATCAACCATTTACATTTGCGTCATATATTCTTCTTACACTCCTTTCTTTGTTCATTTGCTTTAGCTGACCAAACCACATGAGCATCCCTTTCTTAATCTTACTCATTACGCTTACATCAAAATTGCATTATTTTGCATATCTGCGCATTTCTCACACGAACATACACGATTTTACCATGCATACACCTCAGGGATATATTGCCACAGCATTCAGTCTACTTTCATCCTTCCTGTGCCATTTCCATGCTTCACTGCCATACATCAGGGTAGGTACCAGCACTCCACCGTGGACTGCTAGCTTCACTTCTTTAGACAATATTTCGTTAGCGCCACTGCGTTCAGTTCTCCATTAAGCTGAATTACACAATTTGTCCAGAGAAAAATCATCATCTCAATGACATTTCTTATTCAAACTTTTTTCAGGTAGGTACCATAATATTTAAAGCTCAGTCAAAGTTAGCCACCTATAAACGTAAAGTTTTGAATAATAAAGTGGAGGCAGCTAATTTTTGAATACGCAAATGAGTCAACTATCTAGTCAAAGTTAGCCATCTAGTAAAAGTAAGGCTAGCTTTAATAATAATTGTTTATTGTGGTATTTTAAGTAGGTACATAGTTATCTATGTCCTAATACAATCCTTATATACATATAATTATGGTAAGACATTTAAAATGAATCAATCACATATTTTCTTAATTTAATTTTAAATGTTTTTATGTTTTCTTCTGATTTTATTTCTTCTGGTAGCTCTCCAAATATCTTCAACGCTCCGTACATCAATGACTTTTGACTGTGTTTTTTTCCTGAAGGGGAGTCTCAATTCATTTCTTTTCCTTAAATAAAGTGGATGTGGCAGATTTTAGAAACCGAAAACGGAGCGTATAAACAAACTTACAGATAAATAAAATACCAAACGGTTTATAGAGGACTTCGCTAGGCTCATTCAACCAGACCGTAATATAGGTAAGTTGGAAATTACCTTTTTCAGATGTAATTTTGGTCATGTCCAATGTTTTACTAAGAACCTTGACGGCGAGCGCCTGGGCCTGCGCCAGGTTGGTCTCATTCTCCTTGTATTCTTGCTTCAAGCTGGATACTGCTGCCTACAACAAATAAACAGAAGCTTTCAAATAATATACATTGTCTGAGAAGCTGATTGTTATGAGCCGGCCAAGAAATCAAGACAGATGACAAAACACTGAAAATGATGACCAAGTGGGCGTCTAGAAGGGTGTTTTCATACCAATCCCTATATGGAAATTATATTGGGACCCACATGAAAAATCTTTGCTTTAGATCAGTCTTTCTTTAAGTGGGTGATAAACACCCCTTGTGGCGCTTTCAGGGAGGCAGAAGAAGGCTAAAAAAATTTAGGAGGTGTTAAGGAAATCTAGAGGGGCGACGGCAGACAATTTCTATATACAAAAATCCAACAGAATCTTTATAAATAAAAATGTAAATGTTCGTTTGTTCAAAAATAATAAATCTCCGATAGTTCTTTACCGATTGCTTTGAAATTTTGACACAACGTTGCGTTCGAAGGTAAAAATATGTTTTTTTTTTAAGTAGCGCATGTTTTAAATATATCTGTTGGACGTAAAAGCAACACGCGCTACTGTTTCTTTATTTGCACAGACAGATTAAGCCACAGCAATGCGAGGCGGGGTACAGCTAGTTGAATAATAACAGTTTGTTTTACTTCCTTATAACAAAACTAGGTATTCACCTTTGTGTTAAGTTAATTTTTTAATTAAATAAAACACTAATAATGGAATTATGCATATTTTTTCTATCACCGTCATTGGTTCCTCAAAGTTTGTACGGAAAACAGTACGATTTTTGATGATGAGTTGAATGAATGAATTGTCATGATTGAGCTGAGGCCACCTCCATGAACTCTCCCCTTGTGGGGCCTTCAGGGAACCAAAGGGGAGTGGAGAGATGAGGTTTTCTTCTCTTGTGGGGTCTTCAGAGAACCAAAGGGGATTGGAGAGGAGAGATGAGACCTGGAATGACACATTGTGGAACCAGAAGACATAGCCACATATCCAATGACAACCCTGGTGAACTTTATAAAAGGGACCAGGTGACTGTTAAAGAAATGAGGTACAATGGGCCTATGGCCTAAGTGCTCACTGGAACTATATGTAAACCGTCTCCGCAATATAAATAAATATATAGATGTCACCTGTGACAGGTAAAACCGTTTTTTTAAACAGCGTCATCTGTTGCAAAGCAAAGCATGGCAGGGTACAGCTAGTATATTATTTATATATAAGTAGGAAGGATGGATTTGTACATCCGTCACTCCTGGATACAGTGACCTCCAGACTCCTATTTTTCCTTTCCTTAAAAAGACCCTCCACACAGCATCCCTAAAGGGAAAATATGCCTCCTATGTGGAATTAATTTTTAAAAAAAAACAAAAAAGATTGACAGGAATGGAGGCATTTCCCAGAGTCGCTGATGATGCCGGAGAGGAAGGTGACTTACAGAGCTATTGTTGCCGATGCAAGTGGCTTTCCATCCTCCGTAGTTACCGCTGGGGTCGGACTGGTAGAGTTGGTATCCGTAGTGCTTGTCCCAGCCCATATAGAGGATGGACACTCCGAACGGGCGTTTGCCTGACAAACAAACACACAAACAGTATTAATCTCAGCGAGGCCTGCGCAGTGTGCAACCTGTCTACTCGACAGACTGAAAGTCCGAGGTAAAGGCCATGACTAGTTTAGGATTCATAGATCTGTCCTTTTTGCTTCACATCAGCTCCTACTCATATATTTTAACATTATAATATACACGGCGTCCGGAAACACAAGCGGGGAAACTGGTGAATTTAGTCGCAATTGTCGATTTTAAGGTATACCTTTTAGTTTTCAAGTAAATCAAGTCTAAAGTTTGAAAAAAATCGGTCGCTAGAGGGTTCATATCAGCCGTATAATGTCATTTAAAATGCGTTTCCCACTTGTATTACGAGTTTAAGGACACCGTGTATATTCCCCTATCACCACTGACTCTTTGTTCATTCGCTGCACAATCGCGTCATTAGGTTTTACAGCAGTACCGTTTTATATTAACTCCCCTCAGGTCATCTCTGGGCATGCTGTGTGAAATGGATTATTATGGAAGGAGTGAACCTAAGTCTTGCGAAGAACCATGTTGTAGGAAACAGGAAAATTATTCTCCCAGTGCACTGGTGTCAAAAAAACATTAATTATAATTTTTTGGATAGCCTTCCATGGGTTGATCTTGAACTACCCGTTCACAAACCACCAATAAGCGACTGGGTTACCTTTTCAAAAAAGATTTGATCATTGGCACCAGTGTCCCGTGATGGATATAGTGTGGCGAACAATCATTTATGTAAGAATTTTGTAGACTGGGCATCTCGAATCTACCTAATACCTACCTACGTCAAAACCAAAGTACCCGCTCAAAGATTGAGCGACGGTTACATGGGTTTCGGATACTTTCGATTTACGGCAGTGGGCGGCGCCTGCATCAATCTTTTTTCTCTACTCCATGGCATTTTTTTCGTTTGTAAAAGTATCCGATCAAAGAGCAGGTACACTTGACACGACCATTTCGCAAGTGGATTGTGTAAAATGATCGATCGACCCGACTCTACCTCTTATTGCAGAAGAGCAATGACAGCATTCCCACCTGATATTATGGAATAAATATTGAAGAGAGTAAATACCACAGACATAGGAATTAATAGACGAGAAGATAAGGGCGAGGGGTAAAATCAACTGTTGAAGAACGAGGGGAGTAAGGCTGACTGTGATTCGTCAATAAATCAATCTGACAGTAAATAGGCATCTCGCATTATAATATCACCATTTACTTCTTAAAAGTAAAATCTGCGTTTGAATGAATAGACATTTTTACATGGGAGCGCAAATTACTCGCCACGTTATGAACTAATTTGCGAAGTCCAAATTCGGCAAAGTAAGGCAGCTTCTATTTCAGAGTCGTAGTTAGTTTCAGAGTATTTAGTTAAGACACTTTTACAAATGTCTCATAATTTACTTACCCCAGTAAACAACGATGAGCACACTTGAGAATCGCTACATTGTGATGTGATAGTATATGTTTCTAAAACTGATCCATATAATACGGTGTGAATAAGCTTAAAATAAAGTAAAATAATGCTTACTTATGGAATGTAATACGACAATTGGGTTTATTCTCTTTTTCACATCTATTTTTACAAGTTTTCATATCAAAAGTCAACATTTTGCCGTGTTATTTCGTAAAATGATCCGATGATGCCTCGACCATAGTTCGCACAAGAATGATGACGTCACGTTTTCAAATATTACTTGAGGCCATATGCGAGCCCAGCCGGCTCAATGGAACCGGTATGGGGAGTGGGGATAATACGCTTTTAATCACTTAGGGCAGGTCTACTAATATTCATATGTCTATGGTAAATACATATTTTTTCAGATATGCGATAGATACCTATATGAGAAATGCAAAGTTATCGCAACAACCCTGGCACTAAAGAAATAATCCAAATAGTGATAATTATTACCTCCATACTGGGTGTAGGCTTGTTTCACATCACACAACCACGACACCAGCTGTTCACAGGGGATGGACTCTCCATGTTGAAGCAGATACCTCTGTGCAATCAGTCTCAGTTCATTCGTCAGCACATTGGCATCTGACGTGATGCCCGCCACACTGCACACCATATCCTCGTTGAGTTTGTAGATCTTCTCGGAGAAGCACACCTCATCTAGGAGCTTGTTTGTGTTACGTCTTTCGGCAGCCAATAGAATTCCGTCAGTTGCTAGGATGCCCAGACTGGTACCCGCGTGGCTGATAGCTTCCATGGCATATTCCACTTGGTACAGGCGGCCTAGTAAAATAAAAAAATGAGGGGTAACCTTCGGTTTATGGGGGAAATTCCTAAAAATTAAAACTAGTTATTTTTATACTAACTTTGGGCCGGGGAATCCGAATCTGGAAGAATTAGGTGGCGGCAAGCAATATTAACTGAATTACACGACTTTAAAATTTCGAGGCACAAACAATTTAACTGGCCATTTTGAACGCTTTCTGACAATAAAACTAGTTATCTTTATACATCTTTATACTAACTTTGGGCCGGGGAATCCGAATCCGAAAGAATTAGGTTGGGGCAAGCAATATAAACTGAAATACACGACTTAAAAATTTTAGATGCAAACAATATACAATGCCATTGTCGATGTGTTTTTTTTGACAATAAATCCATAGAAAAATAACCAAAGATATATAAAATTAAGTGTTGCTAGTAAGCAATAATATCAATAACGTAAAATAACATGTTTATAATTTCAGTAATATTTCATATTCAAACAGTTAGATTTAGGTTTATTATCACGAAAGGTGAGTTTTTATGTCGGGGGAGACGATAAAATATGCATTTTATATTTTAATTTTGCTAACATTATTTCATTTACGTAAAGTATTCAGATACATTTTATTCACTTTTGTATCACAAATCATGTTACACAAACCTAGCGTAGCCGCTAAACTACTTGAAAACTGGGATGTTTTCTTGCCTTGACGCGAGTAGGCGCTACGAAGGGGGCACTTTCTTTTCTATCACAAACCATGTTACACAAACCTAGCGTAGCCGCTAAACTACTTGAAAACTGGGATGTTTTCCTGCCTTGACGCGAGTAGGCGCTACGAAGGGGGCACTTTCTTTTCTATCACAAACCATGTTACACAAACCTAGCGTAGCCGCTAAACTACTTGAAAACTGGGATGTTTTCTTGCCTTGACGCGAGTAGGCGCTACGACAGGGGCACTTTCTTTTCTATCACAAACCATGTTACACAAACCTAGCGTAGCCGCTAAACTACTTGAAAACTGGGATGTTTTCTTGCCTTGACGCGAGTAGGCGCTACGAAGGGGGCACTTTCGTTTCTTTAGTTTTTAAATTTAGTTTTAGGGATAAATATTTTTGAGAGTAAAATATAAAATGCATATTTTATCGTCTCCCCCGACATAAAAACTCACCTTTCGTGATAATAAACCTAAATCTAACTGTTTGAATATGAAATATTACTGAAATTATAAACATGTTATTTTACGTTATTGATATTATTGCTTACTAGCAACACTTAATTTTATATATCTTTGGTAATTTTTCTATGGATTTACTGTCAAAAAAACGCATCGGCAATGCCGTTGTATATTGTTTGCATCTAAAATTTTTAAGTCGTATATTTCAGTTAATATTGCTTGCCCCAACCTAATTCTTTCGGATTCGGATTCCCCGTCCCAAAGTTAGTATAAAGATAACTAGTTTTATTTTCAGAAAGCGTTCAAAATGGCCAGTTAAATTGTTTGTGCGTCGAAATTTTAAAGTCGTGTAATTCAGTTAATATTGCTTGCCGCCACCTAATTCTTCCAGATTCGGATTCCCCGGCCCAAAGTTAGTATAAAAATAACTAGTTTTAATTTTTAGGAATTTCCCCCATAAACCGAATATATTCCAAAATGAGTACCCGCTTTGAAACACCGATACATTTTTAAACTAAAGTGCTGTCCTAGAACAGCATCATGACATAGTGATCACGGATCAGAAAGGACAATATATTATATTATAAAATATTTGCAAGACATAATACTAATGGCGTTTCTATCATTCCCTGCATTAATGGCATTGCATTATATACAGGTGAAATAGTACACATTTTGGTATTGTTATTAACTTAGACGGAATACATCAAAATGAGAAAGATATCACATCCCCTGTTTGAAGACTTTTTATATCAGATGATTGTGCAAAATTGTTAGAGGTTATAAACAATGCATTTACTAATTTCTTAGAAAGAAAGTTGTTGAAATTTCATTAGAATCATTGTTCAATCAGGTAAAACATTAAATTAGGAAGTAATTGTACCTTCGGGGGAGAATATTGTCGTTCTTGTATCATATCGGCGAGCCTGAAAAAATGTATAGCACTCTCATTAGTTTACACAAATTATGTTTAGCGGAAAGTAAATTACGATAACAAACGTTTAATTACCATTTTTACTAATTACGAAAAGTAATAATATTAAAATTAAAACTTAGTTTAAACGCTTGACAAACAACCTAACCAATACAAGAAAAAGCTACAGAATACAGAAGATGACAGCGCCGGATTTGTAATATTATCTTCCTTTTTACTTTTTGGCTATAAGGCATGCGATTAGCCAGCCAATAATAAATACTTTACGTTTGTCTACATTTATATTCTTTCTGTGGGGAAGGCGTACTCGGCCGTGCTATTTTTTTTATAGTAGGTAAGTAATAACCAATAAAAAACATTCAGTAATTTTTGTAAAAGGTGAGAAAGTATTTTTTTGTAAATGGTCTGGCCTTAAATTTGATTTCTTCTATCTTAATCGAGGAAACGATCTAGCCCATGTTTTTTTTGTCTACTGCGAAAAATGATTATAGTATAATTAAATAATAAAGAAATTCTTTTCCCCACTAACACTAAGAAATCTCTTTCTAGTAGGTAATTTTTAAAAAATATCTGTCTTTGAACGTTGAAATACGGTGCTTGATATTATATCTTTTTGCATCTAATAAGAAAAGTTAACTGATTATACATATTTATTTCTTCAATAATAGCAAAATTACATTTTAGTTAAATAAAATAACAATATTTGTTTGCATAAATATTTAATAAAAAATGTCAACATGGTTTCTTCATCAAGAAGTACCTATACTTATGATTACATTATATGTTTCCAATAATAGTTTTTGAGGTGAATGAAAGCTGACATATGATTGTGAATGAAGGAGACAAAAAAGTGTGGTATATCCGCTCTGCCTACATTTGAGAGAAAATGGTCGTTAGCCGAGATATCACATAAACATACAGCTTGACACTCTTACAGTCGGTGGCGTCGCTATGATAGATTTCATTGATATCAAAGAACAGTAGGAAGGTAAGTATGCATGTAAAAAATAGTTCGTTGATTCGTTAGTTCCTGCTGGTCGCCTGTAAAGTTAACCATGTTAAGGTGTACGATAACTTGACACTGAAAAACAAAACTTTAAGCTTTAAATTTTTTGTTCTTAGATAACACTCCATTTGTGGTGGGAGAAAAGTAAAAAATAGTTTTAATGGTGTTCCAAGCGTAGAAATTAAATTTAGACATTTAAAAGTGGCAACTAGCAACCCACCCGGCCACTGTCAGTCTGTCATGGTCTGTCACTTCGTGTTTTCAGTCCCGGCACTTTGAAATAAACTATTTAAAATTAATTAATTAGCATGCTGGATTGATGTATAAATTTTTATTATAATTAAAGCCGCCAGGTAATTAGCCCGGCTATCTTGCAACAGTTTTATCGTGTTTTAATGTGCCTTTAATTACGATTTGCACAATGTCGGAGTGGTCGCAGGTAAAATCATTTATCCATTCCTGATCGAGTTTATTAAGCTGAAATTCTATTATCCACTGCATTGTTTAGCCGTTTTATAAATGAAAACGTTAAACTAATTATGTTGTCTTCCTATTTATAAGTATAAAATTGCAATAATAAGTTCTGGAGGAGTTTTCTAAATATTTAATGAAGTAACCATTTTTCATATAGATATTGATTGATATGCAATTTAACGTGCTGTAAAGTTTTAAAATGTGATTTTTCTTTAATAACAGAGATATAACGCTATAAAAACTCAGTGTATTTATGTTGCATTGTAGGTATCTATTTAATTTGATTTTATTGCGGCTATTAATATTATAATCCTTCGCTCCATTAAATAAATCCCTTGATAAGCTTTAAGTGGCCCCATTAGCTTATAATTGCACATAGATTGTCACCCATATTAGTAAAATCACAATCTTATCAGAAAATCTGAAAACTAAAGATAAGGTTTTTTTGAATGAAACTATTCAAATGGTACTTACTGTGAACTGAATAAAATAAAAATTTTCTAATAGTATGTATATTTTTACATAATTATTATTTACTTGATTAAAAAAATATATTACGCAAAAATAAGGAACTCCAGTCCATTTTTTTATTTATCATTAAAGACCTTCTAACTTAAATAACTGTATATTTTTTACTGTTATAGATAGTTTTAATAGTTAAAATAATTTTCAAAGTTTTAATTTTTTCTTTATATTCTCATCAAATCTATGGACGTGACCGTGACTTAACCAGTCACAAAAAGCCCATGTTTTTTTTCAACCTGCGCTGTATTAAGTAAGATTACCCGTTTTTAACATTAAAGAATACTAAGTAAAATGTTAGCATCTCAACACTAATGTTATTGTATTGAACCAAAGTGCAAAAATGCATCCATGACCGCACCTGATAGACAAT
The DNA here is from genome assembly GCA_026573805.1 of Hesperophylax magnus. Classification (NCBI taxonomy): domain Eukaryota; kingdom Metazoa; phylum Arthropoda; class Insecta; order Trichoptera; family Limnephilidae; genus Hesperophylax; species Hesperophylax magnus. The sequence goes on along the minus strand of JAIUSX010000117.1, from coordinate 9,428,997 downwards.
TTAGCTGTATTTAAAAACCTGCATTACAACATTTTTATCGATTAAAATGTGAATGTGGACCAGGGTTTCCAGTGCATATGTTCTAAAATACCCATAAGAGATGAAGAGATGTTAAAATTCCCCACAAATTCCTCACAAGTTGTTTTACCTCCAAAATGGAATTAGCATTTATTTTTTATTATTTTCGGATTTTCTCTTTCAAAAGGCAAAAGGCTTTAAAAATAGATTTTTTTTAAAATTTGCTGGGAAGGAAAACAAAATATAATACGTTCTCACATCTATTTATTTTGTTTTTTATTTTTTAATACGTTACATAATAGGCCAAATAATGATACATGTATATTGGATATATGCACAATGATAAAACTTCTCAAAAGACAAGTAAAATGTACGGTGAGAAAAAAATGGCCCAGTTAACAAAGCAATCAACATAAATTTTTTTTTTTTTCAGTATGGTTGGATAGTCAAGAAATGCCCAGAATCCCTGCATTTTCCCCACAAAAATGTTCTCCCCTCAAAAAACTCAATTCTTGAAAAATCTTTGAAAGTCACCGTAATTTGGGGTATTCTCCAGGAATTGGCAACAGGATGTGGATGTTGTAGACTATGGATATATTACTCACATAGACTGGTTCCTTATTCTGATTGATTATTCTTTTGACAATCTCCGGACAGCGCAATAAGCTAATTAGATTTGGTCACAAAGGCTGCGTGCGCAAGTTCCATCATGAGAAAATACAATTTTTTTTTAAATTTAATTATTTACGTCAGTTTTTCTAATTCCAAATAAATAATAAGCGTTTTCTTCTATAAACTCTATATTTGCTCCACCATTGAGAGGAATGTCAATGTCAACATGCTACACTAGCGATTCTAGTGGTCAGCGTTGGTGATCCTGCTAGTATTTTACTGGAGTTGGGCTTGGAATATGTACTTCAATGAAAGCTGGGTACTCTAAGTATCTCCTTGGTGAGAAACCACCATTCGGTATCAAATTATCCTCCCCACGTTCTTCAGCCCCATGACATTCTCCAAACTGGGCATGCCATACGCCCATTGGATCCGGGCAGTTAGGACTCACATAATAAAATAATATATATTTTTAATATAATTATTTTTGTATCTCAGGGGTGTTTCACAAACTCTCTGATTAAATAAAAATCCGGCTTTAACAAAACACTTGAACTTTTAATGAGATAGATTTACAGGGGGCTGGACCCCGACCTTGAGGTTCTCACCTTATTTATTATTCTATTATTCTCGACAGCTAACGCCATCTATGAGTAACCTAATAGACTAATCAAGTGCCACCTATGGGTGAGGTCATACACTAATATAAAGGATATTACAATTATTTTCTCATATTGCTTGCAGGTTCGTCAGAGAGGAGGTTACCAAGACAATTCAAGTGATTTTTCCGTGTACCAGGCCCCCTCAAATAAAAAAAACGCAAACGCCATCAAACAACCCATTACATTCTTCAATCTCGTGGGGGTTTTCACATTCGTAATATGCATCATGGTATCTGTCGTCGTAATCGAGAGAATTCTCCCGGCAGATTTAAAAAGATCCGACGAACCGAACAACCCAAACAGGTTCATAGCTCAAAGGGCAATGGAAGATTTAGTGGAACTTACAAGCCTCGGTCCACGAGTTAGTGGAAGCCACGAATGCGAAGTGGAAGCCGTCAATCTGTTGAAGGGAAAGATAGAGAAGATAATAAAGGAGGCGCGAGATATCCACGTGGTTCAGATGGACGTGCAGAAGGCAAGCGGCGCCTTTCCGCTAGAGTTCCTCGACGGGCTGACCAGCGTGTACCGCAACGTTCAGAACATAGTAGTGAGGATTGGATCTCGCATCAATTCAGAGCACTCTCTGCTACTCAACTGCCATTTTGACTCTGTGAGTGACAGCCCAGGTTTGTATACGCATATTTATATTATTTATTGTGCTAGTTTTACTACCCTTTTCTTACTAAACGATTAAAGGATAATTTAATGAATTTTAAGATGTCTTCAATGAATATTTTGGTAAAATTTCCATACTCCGCTTGCTTTTAAATATGTCCGAATTGTTGAAGTAATACTTTGTTTCAACTTAATTCAAACAAGAAACAACTATTTAGGTTGGGTGAGATGGAAAAACCTGCTCAAAATAGATTATTAGGTTCTTGGTTTTGGGTTATTTAAATAGTTTGTGCGTATTTAGATTGAAGAGGAATTTTTGGCAAACGTCACATCGTACTAACAAGATTAAACATGGCGACGAAACATGGGAAATATCACATAGTTGTATTAATTTTAACTTTAATGCATTTTTTCCAATCTCCCCTGATGTAAATATGTACTACATTCTCACATGACGAATATGTGGCCATCTGATGACAATGTTACATTAGAAAGAGAAAAAAAATGCCTTTGCTGGGTACCCGACTGTCGGAGCCACTCGCCACTAATCATTTGAATATTAGGTTATACATATTGTGACAACAAATAATACTAACCAAACTATTGATATAGAATTCTACAATAATATTACCATAAATATACACTTTTTTATTTTATTTTAGCGATATATTGTACATCTCTAAATAGTATAAAATAAAGTCACTATCCGCGTCTGTCTGTTTGTGCGCTTAGTTCTTCTAAACTACGCTACTGATTTTGATAGGATTTTCACTATCATTTAGATAATTTCTTCCGGAAGGTTTACATGTATAATACATGCATATTATATTTATAGAAAGTAGAGGAAAAGTCGATGTTTTGTAATCAAGTCGTAAAAATAATATTTTTGGGCGCTTACATTGCTAACGCTGGCTAAACCTTATGAGATACATCAAAATAATATACTATGGAATTGTATATCTTTAAAAGGCCTACAGAAAAGTCTCCAATGGTATATGTCTATCTCCCAAGGATAACTCCCAGCAATGCCGGGTACATGTCAGCTAGTACAAAATATTATGGTGAATATAAGTATGGTAATTTCTTTATCCTCCTCACCAGGGTTTCCTGTGCTGAGGCGGATTAAAGTTATTTAATTCTATTTTATTTGTCGTTATGTCAATTTTAGTATTTTTTAGAGTTTTTTCATTGACCTCTTTCAGCCAGATGTTTATTCTTGATTTGAACTCACTAAACTTGGGGGAAGGATGCTGTGGAGTTTTGTAGCAAAATAAATGTAGTTTCTTTGTCCGAATGTGGTTTTATAACTTGGAATTTTTTTAATATCATTTTGCTTAGATCCAGTGAGATGGATGCGCGGTCTAGTAGAGGATTCCGTATTTTTTAATAGTTTCAATAGTATGTTTTTAGCATATATTCGTCAAAACTAATTGAAAATTTCAATCGAAGGCGTTCTTATGGGTTCTTTCAGTATAATCTTTATTATTCCTTTTTGAATTGTTTTCAGGTTATGTATGTACTTAGTGTAACAGCTCCCCATATGTAAATATTGTATATGTACAGGTAATATTGATGATTAAATCTATGAATCAATGAAGCTATATAATTTTTATGTTGTGATTTGTACTCATTTGTTCTGTCGGAAGGTCAGAGCATTTCCGCTTTGCAATAAACTCCAAAGAAATTGAATAATTCTAAATGTATCCGAAAAGTAAAAACTGTTTTCAAATGTTTATATTCGCATTGAAATTTTATTATTAGAAATAAACATATAATTTTTTTAAATATTTAATTTGAAATGCAAACATTAAAGAAGTTTAAAAAAAACCTTAAGTTTTTTCATCTAAACACTGTATTAAAATTACTCAGAATGAAAAAAACACATGAATCTAATTTATATAATTAATCTCATTTGCAACACAATATTACAATAAGAAATAAAAGGTTAATTAAGTTTAAAACACAATCGCAGTTTACAACATAATGTTAAAATCAGAATATAAGTAATTCAATTATAATGATAATTAGGTGCCAGCGATGATGGCGCGGGATGCGCTGTGATGCTGGAGATCCTGCGCGTGATGTCACGCTCGGAGCGAATTCTGCGCCACAACGTCATCTTCCTGTTCAACGGCGCCGAGGAGAACCTCATGCAGGCCTCGCACGGCTTCATCACGCAGCACAAGTGAGCAACAGTCAACCTAAGTTTTTTTATTATTGCATTGCAATTGGAACAGGGTCAGCAGATGTGATCTTGTATAGATTGCCCATACCTCTTGGCGTGCCACTGCTAAAGAATAAAGCATGAAATGATTCTACTTTCAGAGGTCTTTGAGCAAGTTTAGGGCATCGGAATCTACATGTGGACCTCATCAATCTTACTTTTTCTTTACCGGGCTTTGAATGGAGTGGGTTATTATACATTTGGTATATAAAATTATAAAAACTCACTCAAATGACGAATAATTTAAAGAGAAGCTAGAGATATAACTGATACATACATAATATAATTAGCCCAATAATTTTGTTATGTATTTTTGAGCAATAACAGGACATTTTTTCTGAATATTTAAATTTTCGACGAAAATGTCTACTTCAGCACACTCTATCTTATTACATAGTCAACCTAATATGAGTTTGTTGTGGGCTTATCTGTGTGCCTGAATTAAGCTCAAATTTACTTTACTTCAGGTGAATTGATCAATCATTTTAAAACATCGAAATTCTTTCTTGAATAGATAATCATTTTTATTGGCTGTCTGGTGCATGGGAGTCAAACGGCGAGTTTTTCTTTTAAATTGGTATAGATCACACTTCTAGCAATTTTCTCTTCACTGATTTTAATGATGCAATCATTCAATAATAATTTGTAGCTTGTTTGCTAATATATAAAAAATATTAAAGTTCTGTTTAAAATTTGTGTTGCATAAAGAGATATTAAAACTTTAGTTCAACTCAATGAGCTTGGATTCTGCTCGCAAGTAAATGCATTCAAGGAGTTCCGGATGATCAATGATTTACATTGTAGTATTTTTAAAAGACTGTAGTTAATTAACTACCGAGCTTGTCTAACTAAAAACGGTCTGATTATGAAGCTTGTGCTGTGTTAAAATATTATTAAATAACACAAAGATTATATATTGAGAGAACAATGCTGTAACATTAATGTTTCTACGAATTGGGTACCTACATGGTACCTTTTAAGAGGAAGCTACAAGCCAAAAATGTGTATATTCTTGGTATACCTTATATTGTAGGTAATAGGCATTAAAATCGCTTGACAAACGAAGTCTAGAAACGTTCGATTTCAAGCACAAAACTGGTTTTTATTTATTTTGTAAATAATTTTATAAGAAAGCAAATAAGTTAATCAAGTGAAACTATCACAAATAATCTTAGCTATAATACTTTATTTTTAAAAAGTAGTTTCTTTTACGCGTTCATACATTTCAATTGAAAAAATATTTTTTTTAGTAGTTTATATTTATATATTTTATTGAGTAATTTATTTTTCTATTTGTATTCTACTCAAGCGAAACGATAGGAAAACCTTCAATTATATATAAAGCATATTTTTTGGTGTTCATTATGTACACCAATTCGTTATAAAGATTAATCAAAATACATAGTGATTTAGCATTAAGTTTCACCTTAAGTTATTTTCTGCCAATTCATTACAGTATAATGTAGTAAGCATGTAGGGTGACCATTATGGTGATATTTAATTGCATGAAAAAATATAATAGCCCATCATGATATTTGATTGTAAAAAAAATTATAATGAACTATTATTATGAAAAAGACTAGAGAGAAGAAAAAAAAGAATTACATTATAAAAGGACAAATTATTTAACATTGTTTTTAAAAGTACACAAGGATTTAGACAACTTAATGTGTTCTGGAAGGCTATTAAATAGAATTGGAGCCTGATACAAATAATTTATTTGACCAAATGAAAATTTTGTGTGAATTGCGATAAAGATCAGACCAGAGACAATTTTTGAAGTACTAATTTGCTTCGTTCTTTTCGCAATAGTAATATTATTAAAAACTGACAATGTATTTTTGTTTGACGTCAGGTGGGCCCCCGAAGTTCGTGCCTTCATCAACCTGGAGGCTTGCGGGGCCGGGGGGCGGGAGGTGCTCTTCCAGGCGGGGCCCAATAATCCCTGGATCATGGAGGTGAATTATTAATTTATGAACGCATCCGGCCACCGTGGTTGAGGGGTAAGGCTCTCAACTAGCAATCCGAAGGTTGCGGGTCCAAATCCCTCCGTGCGCAAGTAAATTTTATTTCATGAATTTGTATTATTTCACGATTTATTCATTTAAAATAATATATTGTGTACTTGCGGCACATTCCAGAGTGGAAGATACTCTCAGCATCGCCCTGGTGTAAGACCACCATTCAGAATTGAAACATTGCTTGAAATGGCTTTGGCTTTGTTTGGTGACTAGATCTGAATAGCCAGGTACTCCCCCACCTTCCTCTTCCTCATCTCATTCCCCTCCCCACTACCTTCAGCCTCAAAACATACCCCAATTGGGGATGCGATAGTCTCACTAGTCTAACTGACGGTTGGGAGCAGTTGGGACTCTTGTGCGGTATTTGCACAAAAAAATTAAAGGAATGTACCACGAACGGTGGCGATTCGCGATTCACGATTGCAGTGGTTTGGCTCGTGATTCGGCTCGCAATTATATATGCACCTTTACGGATTGCACTGTTTTTTTTCCTCACAAGCGTGTGTTGGATGTAATGCTTATCGGATTTTAAGAATGTGACATCTGAGCCACTCAGGTGACAAGTCTAAGCATAAATGACTTTATCACAAGTTACTTGCCAGTATTATTATTGTTCAGTAACTTGTTTTCTTGCCAGTACTAATCCATTAAACCAATTGAGAAATTCTTTGAATTCTTTAGGCCTTGTAATTGAAAGATCCATTACAATGGAGCTCTCAGCAGCACCATTACTTGTGGTTACCTTTGCATAGATAAATTTGTAAACCTGTAGTGACTAATTAACATGATGACTTTTCATTGAAATGCAGATAATATTTAAAAATGATGTCTTTTGAACATGAATGTTGTTAAAGTTGCCGAATTCTGCCTCACGCTCGCATAATAAAATAAAAAAAGAATAACACTTGATTTAAACTTAATTACTAATCTAAACATGCATAAAATAGGTTTTTAGGTTGTTATTTTGGGTTTTCTAATATTGTTCTAATAACGTAAGATTAAAAAGTTGTTTTTTAAATACATTTATACTCTCCGTTTTAATTTTATCTGGAAGGAGATTGTATATTTGTACACCCTCGTGGCCAATGCCTCTTTTGCCACTTTCAGTCCTTACAGCATGTGTGTACAATTTGTTATGCTGCCTAGTATAATGTTCGTGTACTTGTGACGTTTGTTTAAATGTTGTGTTTGTGTGTATAAGTCCATTTTGGATTTTGTAGATTAGGAGGCATATGTTGTATTCGTACAATTTTCTTATTTTCAAAAGTTTCATTTTCTGATACAGTTTTTTTGTGGGAGTGTCCGGGTTATAATTGAAGAGTTTTTTTAATAACTTTGTTCTGTATTGTTTGTAAATCATTTAGGTATGTAATGTATGTGTTTCCCCATATTTCTATTAAATAATTTAGATGGGACTGGATTAAACTAAAGTATAAGCCCCTCTTTACCTCTGTTGGTAGGAGATGGGCAATTCTACCAAATACACCAATTAGTGGGATGATTTTTGCTTTTAATTTTTCTACGTGTTGTTTAAATGTCAGATGTTTATCAATATGTAAGCCAAGGTATTTTTCGCTGTCTAGAATAAGCAAGTCCCTTTCTTCTATTTGTAGAGGTTTATGCGACGGTATTATTATTTTAGGTGAGCTTAGGATCATGTAGCCGGTTTTATTAATATTTATTGTTAATATATTTTTTACTAGCCAACTGTTTAGAATATTAAGATCCTCTTGAGATTGTTCTAATAGAGTTTCTAAGTTTTTTCCGAAATTAAAATTAATTTTTATCCGGTTATTTTAATAATTTATGTGTATTTCGTATCCTTCAACCTTACAAAAAATGGAATTTTAACCTATAAGACTGTTAACACGTTGAACGCCATGTAGGTCACCAGTGACCTCATAATGAAAATCTTCATTTTTCTCCCATAGCTCCATGGCGGTCACCGGTGACCGCAGTTAATTTTCTTGATTTTCATGGAAAATTTTGGTAAAAAAAAAAAGGAATACGTTTTGATGGTCGCCGATGCCATCTGAGTATTTTTTTTTCAAATTTAAAATGGTAATGTTTCTTCATTTCTACAATGGCGTTCAACGTGCTAAGGGCAAACATGTAGACAATATCACACTGGCAAATATCCATATCCAAAGGCAAAATGAATGCATTGGGTCGACAATGTAATTTCAGTGCTTCGTGACATGGGTGGCCACAATTCTTCAACTGCATATGAAGGGCTCCAGCTCCTAGGTGTAAATGCATCTTTTACCATCTCCCCCAACATAAATAGTTTTTTTTTTTGCTGATTAAGTGTGAGGCGGAATTTAACAAGTTTATCGAATATTGTTTAAATAGTAACTGTCATTTATGCAGTGCGATTTTAGTGACATTTGTCAGGAGCAAATAAAGAGTTTGTATCATATTGTTTTTTTGCAGATTTATTCCCAAACGGTGCCTTATCCGTACGCCTCGTCGCTGGCTCAGGAAATATTTGAGAGTGGCTTCATTCCCGGAGATACCGATTTCAGGATATTTAGAGACTTTGGACAGATATCAGGTAACAAACAACCATCAAAATAACAATTATAAATATATTCAATACACCTAATCAAGTGTCCCAGGTCGTCCGCTGTGATTGGATTAATCAACGCCACAATATTATTATTATTAAATTCCGATTGTTCAAAAATTAATCTAAATTGCGATTTAATAAATCTATTTCCTCTGTCAAGGCCTGTCACCATAACAGCTAATTTCAATAATTTCATCGAACGTCAACTTCAATTTGGGAGACGGGTATGGGTACCGCCGCCTCGGGAACCATTTATTGTATAACACCTCTGCCATAGGTCACCCCAAGTGGTTTGCTACGTTTGGTGACTTAACAGGGGTGTCCAGGTTCATCGGATGAGGTGTGTTCAGATTTTGGTTGCGGATGTGCCTACCCACCAGTTGTGTGGCGGGCTGGTTTGGGAAGACCTTTTGACCTCTCTAGCTGGTCGCTATCAACCCATCGTCTTGCACCGCAGCGGGAGGGATGGATTCATACATCCATCACTCCTGGACACATTGACCTGTAGATTCCTACCCACCCCTCATACCCTATTCCTTCCCAGAACTTCGTCTTCTTCCTTTCCTTCATAGGCCCATGGGGAAATTATTTTCCTCAGGGCCTCCCGTGTGGGGTTAATGTAAAAGAAAAAAAAATACTCTTCAAGATCTTTTCCTTGGCTTTTCCCAGTAATAAGCCAATGGCAAACATCGTCGCCGTAATAACAGTTTTTCACGTATTATATTACCAACCAACTTAATTAAACATATATAGTACATAAACTAAGTAATTACCATTAGTTACCATGCCCTCTCTTATTTCGCATAAAGTCATTTTGTTTCTCATTTAGTGACTACGCAAAAAAATCACTAATATTTTTATTTATTTTTATTTTATTTTATTTTTTATTTTTATTGTGAATAACAGTTTACATATACAACCAATTACATTTCACAATTTGTAGTTAATAGCTTAATTATAATAACATTAATTATATAATATAATAGGTACATTAATAATGACAGGTGCTAAAGAATACCATTATTTCGGTCTTGAAATGATTGAGATTCGATTTAAAAATGTCAATTTCGGAAGAAAGGTTAAATAGTGAGGTCATTCTCCCCAGAGGCATGATCATTGGTAGGTTGGTCCTGCCTCTAGGAAAAATAAACAGCCTGTGTTGCCTCGCTCTGGTGAAGTTATCGGGGACGTAAAGTGACAATTTTTTCAGAACATCAAGATTGCAAATCTGCCCGTTTAGCAGCTTGTGTGCTACTAATACCATTGCAATTTAAACCCAAAGAAACTGGTATTGTCAAAAAAACACTAACTGTATTTTTTGTAAGTACTTTAAAGATTTACGGAGACAATTTAAAGATTTGACTGCGTAATTATTAAACTTAATAATAATAATTAAACCATAATTATTAAAAAAATCTTTTATTATTGCCCTTAAATAGACATTACAAATTGCAATCATAAAATACCCATTATCTCAAAACTGTCAATTTGTTGATGACTTTTCTGTCTACGGCAACGATTTATTTAATAGATTCTATTCTAATCTTGATTCGAATTCACAATACGTACTTTTTCCTCTTAATCTCACTGCAAATTCTCTAAACAATTCCACCTGTGATTGTTTAGCTGTAAAAAAAACAATTTGCGCTCTTTAAATATCGATTGTGACCGCGCACAATGTTGATCTAACATCGTAGTTATTTTCTCATATGTGACCTCCGTCACCTTGGAATAGGTTTAAGTGTCGTAATCTGATAAATTTAACAGAATTGCACGTTTCTTATCTGAAATTAGTCTATTACCATTGACCACAAAATATTATTGTAAAACAAGCCGAAAAAATTCCCAGTTCCCGTTAACATGACTGAATGCCTGGATTCTCCCCGATTCCGTGGTCTCTGAAATATAGAAAGATGCAACAACAGGAACAAAGAATTAAATACAATCCTCCAAAAAAGATTAAGAGTAATGCTTTCAGTATTATAATTTCCTGTATTCGGCTGCGCCAAATGTTACGTACCGGTGTGTGGATTATATTGTTTTGTCTTCTGTTTATGATAAGGTTCATCTCTTCAAGAAAACGCATAGATTCTTTGATTACATTAATATTAATTGGTTACGATTACAAGTATGAATATCTCATAACCACAATATGGCCGTCCTTGCTTAGTGCTAGAATTCGTCTGTGCGGCTCTGCGGCCGGTCTACCTAACTCAACTCTTACTCGGAGGTATTCGTGAGACCTGAATACAAATACCTGGCGACAAGCACTACACAAAGATACAAATAGTGTACTAAATTACATTAACTAAAATACATTGTCCCACTTTACAGCTGATGAGGTTGGCGTCTATTGAACTCTGTGAAGATTGTGTCAGCAAAAATAGAGTTTTATTCAAAGTTCCATCGCTCTCTGTTGAACTCGACTGTTTCGGCAGTAATTTTGGAAAATTCCTTCATTCAGGATGCAATTCTATAAATCAGCATTTATTTATTTTTATTTATTTTATTTTATTTAAAAGCCCATAGGGCTTTTACCTATAATAATGTACATCTTTATTTTTTTAGTTATACAGATTACATTAAAGAACTAAGCGCACAAACAGACATACGCGGATAGTGACTGTGTTTTATACTATTTAGAGATGTGAATGTATTGTGACGATTACGAATTTACTAAAAGTTTATCAGGAAACGGCTTGTAATCCCGTTTTTAGTTCATTGTGATCTGGAATGTTCCGGGTTTTCCCGAACGTTCCACAACATTGTTCCTGGATGATCTGGAATGTTGTGGAATACTCTCGAATGTTCTGGCCTTTTCTAGAAATTTCTAGAGGGCGAAACTTCCAGCCCTTATAACTTCAAAAGCACGCCCTTCAGGTAAAAACGAGAACCTTCTTCATGGATGGGGGATAGAGGGCTAACACACCATATAACTCCCTTGATCGTACCGGGACTCGTTTCTGAGTTTTAGCTGCACATATATTGTAAACATGGTTTTATAATATACTAGCTTTTTGCCCGTTGCAGGCAACTAATGGGTAAAAATGTGGTGCGTGGTGTAGTGTTTGAATGTAGATGAGGCGAGGGTGTGGGACTACAATTTTTTAAAAAAAAAATTAATATTTTGAGAAAAAAAAGAGCCAAGGAGCTTACTGATCATTTTTTCACCGAGCCGTTCGGGTTGTGTAGGTCGAGACGCGTAATTTGATACCCATATCGTATGAACGGTTTTTGTCACCAACATTCTTCAAAAGTTGTTATTTTGGAAAAAAAATTGCTCAATTAACACCCAAAATTTAAAAACTTTTAAAAATGTAATATGTGTGTTTGCATATAAATGAAACAATGAATATATGTATGTTTAGAAAGAAATGGATATTTTGAGAAAAAATAATGCCAAGGAGATAAGTGATCATTTTTTCACCGAGCCATTCGGATTCTGTAAGTCGAGACGCGTAATTTGATACCCATATCGTATGTACGGTTTTTGTCACCGACATTCTTCAAAAGTCCCAGCGAGTTTTATTTTGGAAAAAAACATTGCTCTATAAACAAACGCAAAATGTAAAAACACTTATTGGAAATTTTTTATTTTTAAATTTAAAATCTACCACTACCACTACCCCTACCACTACCCCTACCCCTACCCCTACCCCTACCCCTACCCCTTCCCCTACTCCTACCCCTACCCCTACCCCTAACCCTACCCCTACCCCTACCCCTACCCCTACCCCTACCCCTAACCCTACCCCTACCACTACCACTACCCCTACCCCTACCCCTACCCCTACCCCTACCCATACCACTACCCCTACCCCTACCCCTACCCCTACCCCTACCCCTAACCCTACCCCTACCCCTAACCCTACCCCTACCCCTACCCCTACCCCTACCCCTACCCATACCCCTACCCCTACCCCTACCCCTACCCCTACCCCTACCCCTACCCATACCACTACCACTACCCCTACCCATACTCCTACCCCTACCCCTACCCCTACCCCTACCCCTACCCCTACCCCTACCCCAACCCCTACCCCTACCCCTACCCCTACCACTACCACTACCCCTACCCCTACCCCTACCCCTACCACTACCACTACCCCTACCCCTACCACTACCACTACCACTACCACTACCCCTACCCCTACCCCTTCCCCTACCACTACCGCTACACTACTACTTGGTACAATTTATCAATTTGCGTGACGCTATTGATGTTGTTTTTCACCACGGGGCGACGGTACCCGTGCCAAATTATTGATCGGTTTTTTTTTAATTTTAAATCCACACGTTATATAACAACACTACGGACCTAACCTAGAAAACGGGCTAAAACACGCTGTCAGTACCTGCCTACCTAGGACGTCTACCCGGTACCATCTGTGTAGGTACCTGCACCTACTATTAAAAATTTACCGAAAAAATATAAACATAACGCAATTAGGTACCTACTCGTTAAAAAATAAAGAAATGAAATATTTAAATATGAATGGCTCCCAGGCTAACCTTATCCAACTTATGCGCTCCCGGTACAAATAATAAATCTGCGAGACGCTATCGATGTAGTTTTTCACAACGGGGCGACGGTATCCGTGTCAAATTATTTTTACCAAAATTTATTTTATTTCGTTCAAAAGCACTATCGATTTTTAAAAATATACTGCCAAGTAAGTACCTACACAGTTTTTATTGTTTTCTTGAATTCACAACATTTCGCTGCTAGTCTATGATCGGCTATTATCTCTGATTAACCAAAAGCCCGATGGTAGGCATTTTCGTTTCAAATGGCAAATGTCAAAACTTTAGCCGGTTACTGCGAGATATTTTGAACCGAACGCCATCTGTGGAACGGCCGATTAACGTTCCTAAACCTTCGGAGGATGAATTTTTTCGATAATTTCACCTGCAGACTGCGTGTTTGCGATGGAATTTAATCATTAGGATGACCATGTGGATTTTATAAATAAATCGTACCACGTGGTTTCGTAATGACCCGTCATCGTCATTACGAAACCACGTGGTACAATTCCCGAATTTAGAAGCTCTGACAATTATACGGCCGCAAATCGATTTTTTGCCAGAGTGTCACCGGTCCTGGCGGCGGGAGAGTGAACTGCGCTACTTGAGTACGGCGCGCTCCGAACGCTTCCAGTTTCCGCCGACAGAGTTCCTCTAATTTTTGTCTACTTTGAATCCGCTCGAGTTTCCAAAAAAAATCACTTTCTCGTGTTTTACGTTTTTGCACGCTGAATTGAACGCCGGGCTCTACGCGCGCAGAGAGGCGTCTCGGTCTACTTTCGCCTGAAGACTGAAACAAATGAAAGGCGACTTTTTTCTCGCACGCCGAAACGAACCTTGAGTGTAAATGACTTGAGGGGTCAAGTGGTCGATTTTCGCCTAATTTTTAGCGAGCAAAAAAAACAAAGAAACTGAGTATTAATATTAATATACTAGCTTTTTGCCCGTTGCAGGCAACTAATGGGTAAAAATTAATTGCGTGGTGTAGTATTTGAATGTAGATGAGGCGAGGGTGTGGGACTACAAATTTTTAAGTCACAAAAAATTGCCCCTTTAATAACGCCTGCTCGCGTCCCCTTTAGAGTTACATCCCAGTTTTCAAATAGTATGTGGGCTACGCTAGGTTTGTATAGACTGGTTTGTGATTTAATTCTAATACATATTTTCTGTAACAAAAAATTGCCCCTTTAATAACGCCTGCTCGCGTCCCCTTTAGAGTTATATCCCAGTTTTCAAATAGTTTGTGGGCTACGCTAGGTTTGTATTTGATTCAAATACCTATTTTCCATGTTCTAACCTAACCTCACCTCAAAAACACGCAAAATTTAAAAACTTTTAAAAATGTAATATGTATGTTTGCATGTGAATGAAGCAATGAATGTGTGACCACAAATTTATTCAAATGTATGTGCCTAAAATTAGCTTTTTGCCTATTTTTATATTTTTTTTTTTTTTTTTTTTTTAAATTTATTTAATATTTGTATGTTTTTTACAATAAATATACAATTTATACATATTATACAGTGTTATAAAGGTAAATAATAATAGCTTTTCCTCACCATAAAGAGACGAGGCTCTTGTGTTTGGTGAGTGAATCCTAGCTCAATTATATGTAATCATGTAAGTAAGTAAATAATATATTTGCAAAACCAAAGGGATAAGTAAGAAATAGGCAAGATTTATCAATAATACAGTTTCAAGATTTGAAGGAAATAATAATAAGAGTAAGATATGGATTTTTATAGTAGTTTTAGGTAATTTTTTAATTTTATTTTAAATTCCTGAATATCTTCAATATTTTTTAGATATAATGGAAGGATGTTGAAATATGTTATACCTAGATAGAGATAGGTATTTTGTGTGTGCTTTGTATTAAGTTTTGGGATTTTGATAGTTTTTTGATATCTTGCTGATGAATTGAATTGTAAGTTATTTAACTGTATTTCTTTATAAATTTGTAGAATTGAATATTTTTTATATATATTGTCTATTGTGGGTACATTGAATATTGAAAAGAGAATCTCAGTAGAAAATTTGGATGGTTTTTTCAATATTACTTTAATTATCAATCTTTGAACTATTTTAAGTGGATTTAATATATTGTTATAAGTTCCTCCCCAGCCAATAATACCATATTGTAATATAGATTGTACAATTGCATAGTACACACTTTTTAGGTTTTCTAGTCTAAGAATATTTCTAAGTCTTATAAATATATAAATACATTTTCTAATTCTTTTGACAAGTTCACAAATTTGTTTTTTCCATTTAAAATGTTGATCTATATATATACCAAGATATTTAATTTCAGAAGTTAGACTAAGTATAGAACATTCTTGATTGCAATTAGTTCTGTTACATTTAAGTTGATGTATTATAATTTTTAATTCTGGTATTAATTTAAATTTGTTGATAGAGAATGGGATACATTTTGTTTTTTCAGTATTTAATGAGAGGAGGTTTTTATCGAACCAATTTTTCAGTATATTAATATCAGTATTTGCTAAGTTATTAACATTATTCCAATCAGTACCTTCAATTATTATGACAGTGTCATCAGCATAAGATATTATTTTTCCATTTAATCTTTGATTGAATATGTCATTTACATAAATGATAAACAGTAACGGTCCCAGGACTGTACCTTGAGGTATGCCGAAGTGACTTGTTTTTTGTTGACTAAGTACATCGTTGATTTTTACGACTTGAGGGCGTTTGAAAAGGTAGCTTTTTATCCATTCTATAGCTGTACCACTTAATCCAATGTTTCTTAATTTACTTATAAGTTTGTCGTGTGATATGCTATCAAAAGCTTTTTTAAGATCTATGAAAATTCCAATGCATTTTAATGATTTATCTAATGAATTATGAACAAGACTAGTTAATTTTGCAATTGCATCCTGAGTGCTTCTACCTTCCATAAAACCGTACTGATTTTCATTAATTAATTTATTACATTTTACAAATTGGTTTATCCTTTTTTTAACTATCTTTTCAAAAATTTTTGCTATGTTCGAGATTACTGATATGGGTCGGTAATTGCTAACTTCTTCTGGGTTACCAGATTTAAATATTGGAGTAATGGTAGTTTGTTTGTAGATTGATGGAAACACTCCGCTTTGGAAACTTACATTTATTATGTGTTTTAACGGTTTAGAAATTTGATTTTTAATATTTTTTAAAATATTAACTGTTATTCCATCAAAACCCGGGGCAGAACCTCCTTGCATACCGTTTATAATTGATATTATTTCGTTCTCTGTGGTGACTTGGAATGTTGATATATTATTGTCAGTATCAATACTACAGTCTGGAAATGTTATATTTGGATCAGTGTGAATGAGATTGGCAAGATTTTCCCCTACGTTCGCAAAGAAGGTGTTAAATATGTTTGCAGCTTTTGAGGGATTTTCTTTACAACATGTTTTCATGTTGTCATGAGATATAGTAGCGATGTCGTTTTTTATAATGTGATGTTTGAATGGAATCTTTGTGTATGTGGGCACACACAAATGTATTTAAATATATGTATGTTAAAGTGAATGCTTACATTTAAATCAAATTCAATAATAAAGTATGTAATATTATTCGGTTATTTTAATTATTATTGATTGTGATTACGTTTATGTATGGTGACTTTACATTGCCAAGTGTGATTAGCCTTAAATATTTTTTCAAAACACTGATTGTTCATCGATCATCGATCTATTTTATCATCGATCTGTGGTTTCCATATGTCATGTGGTTTTCATCAAATGTCATTTGAACTCAATATTTATGTTTGAATTTTTTGCAGGTTAATAATAATTATTTCACAACACTTCGATTTATTTTATAGTTTCTATGAGGCTGTGCGTGTTAATGTTTATTATACCATAATTTGCAGCAAAAGCTTACGGGAAATGCACTTTGTTTCAATAAACTTTTTGATACAAAACGTCAAATTCGTGCTTTAGATATAATGAAGTCTTTTTAAACTTTAATTTAATAAAAATAGAATTGAAATGCATCTTTTACAATTTATTCAAAATTAATTTGTCGTTTCGTGTCATAATTACGTTTTAACGTAGTGTGTATTCCAAAATCTGAGCCATTTAAAGGTGGACAATATTTACGAATAATAATAATCCTTGTTTCTCCCAGGGTATTTTCATAAGCATTTGCAGGGATAATAATCTACCATAATACATACGTAATTTTTTTTAATAACCACAAACATATCCAAATAAAGCTGAAACTGAAATCAGCGTTCAACGCGGCCAAAATTGCTTGAACGGCTCTCTGATGGCAATTGAATGTTATATTTGAATTTCTATAAAACAACTGGCTTTTAATAATAAAAAAATAAAATTTGGATGATTTGCGTAGCGATGAACAGACTTGTAATATATTTCTACCATCTGTCTTACAGATTGCATTCACCGACTTGTCGATCATTAATACAAAACTATATGTAGGTACTAGTGATGCAACGGAAGTGTCTTAACGGAAGCAGAAACGGAAACAGATGTCAAAAGTAAATCTTAGCGGAAGCGGAAGCGGAAGCGGAAGCAGAAGCGGAAGCGGAAGTGTTAATACTATGAAGAAAAAGCACAATTTTATTTTTTAAGATTTGTTTAATTAAATTTTTATTTTGTACTTTTAGTACTCGAAATTAAACAGTGGTAAATTATATTTTATAAAAAATAATTTGGCTGCTTTTTCACCTTTGAGTCTGTTTCGGTGTTCTTCATATATTAAACCAGCTGCACTAAATAATTGCTCACTGGCTACACTGCTGGGGGGAGCTGATAAGTATTGGCGAACTATTGGCAACAGTATTTACTTTCCACCACATAAGGGGATCCTCATTGAGAGGTAGTCTCTTCTCTTTCTTGTACTCACGAACATGTGACTGTATCTCTAAATATAAATAGTCACCATCGTCAGTTGTAGAAGAGTTCTCATTCTGGTCTTCATTTACACTTAACATCGATTCCAATATTTGTAATGATGATGATGATATTGAAGTAGAAGGCTGCACTTCGATATCTTCATCTTGATTCGCAAATTGAGTTCGGCTTCTTTTGGAGGAAGGTACACGGTCATCGTCTTGCATGGAATTGGGTTGTCTGGTTCTAAATGTAATATTGTTAATCATAATCGTTGCATTAAGTAATTTGCGCAGAATGCAGAATCATAAATAAACCGAGTGTTGCCAAAATACATAAACTATAAACAAACGAACTCGTTGCGACACGTTTGTATCGTTTGTATCCCGCCCCCTGTCCAGTCGTCCCCGCGCCCCCGCCTCCGCGGTCCTCGCTGTATTCTCCGTTTAGAGTTCTGTTATAAAGTTTGCGGAACCAGAAACGGAAACGGAAGTGAAAAACATGCGGAACTTCTGCAGAAGCGGAAGCGGAAGCAGAGCTCTGTTGCATCACTAGTAGGTACGATGTATTTGACCAACAAATCTATGCTGTGTTAAGATTTACACGCTACTTGTAAAAGTATGGATTGTTTCACAGGACTTGAACTATTCATCAAATGTAATTTTTTATTATCATTTCACTGGGAGAACTGTTCGCAATACTTAAATAATAACAGAATTTGAATATTATCTTTGAAATTCTTCAAATTGTAATTAAAATAATGGGTCGCTTTTCCTCCCTCCTACAACATGAGTCTCTTCAAGGCCTGTATTCACTCTTTTCTTTCCTCAAAAGACCCTCCTCACTGCATCCCCAAAGATGCCATAAACCCCGAGGGAAATTATTTTCATTCAGGCCTCCTATGCATTTAGTGTAAAAAGGGGGAAAAAATTCTGGAACTTATGGCACTTCAAAATCATCTGTACAGTTTGACGCAGTTTGTTGAAAGTCCACTCCATGAAATTATTTATAATAACTGTAATGTCAACATAATGGAAATTTTAACCTATTATAAATTGTAAAACTGCACATCCTGATACAGGAATGCCCTAGTGAGATGAGCAGAGTATGTTTTTTTATGTAAAAACTGTTTTTTGAATGAAATAAATAAAATAAAATAACAGATTTTGGAAATAAGTAAAAATCAAACAACGTTTTAATTTCATTAAAGTGTATTTATTTTTTTTAAATCTGATTCGATATAAGTAATATGGGAAGAACCAGAAAGAAACCCATATAGCATATTAATTGCGTTTCATATATTCATATTTCATGTCAAATATCAGCCAAAATAATAATATATAATATAATATGTAATCTTATATCAACTTATTTTTATATTTATTGATCATTGTAATAAAAACAGTTCATTTAATTACATTTTACAAATTATATATTCACCATATTTCATTACATTGATTATGTTACTAATTATATCAGTTTGCGATGCAGTTGTGTGGTAAAAAATATATTTGTCTATAAAATGATTTACGGGAGTTTACAAACATAATGTCGACAAAGAGATACAGTTGATATTAGAAGAACAATTATATTGAAAGAATAAGAATATGAAGTACTCTCAAGGTATAGAATGTTAAAATTAACAGAGAAACTTTTATTTAAACATATTAAAAATATGTTAAATCGTTAACACAAACTGTCCACATACAATTTTATTTGTAAATCGTTGAATTCTAAGAATCGGTTTATAAATAAAGTAGTATTTATTGATCTACCTTCAAAATTATCTTTGTAAGGAATTTACTGTGCAGGTAAATTATTGGAAATTACCTATGTTAATTCAAGGCCATCTGTTAAATAATAATTTATCTGATCTGACTGCGTATTTTTTCATTTAATAAAGAATTTAACCTTTGATAGAGATAAGCATTTTAAAGTTTGCAATTTAAATTTGATTCAATCTCTGAATGATAAAACATTATGCTACGAAAGCTTTCTTCCTAGAAGAGAGAAGGCCAAATGAATTATGAAGCTATCGCCAATATCGTTTTTCAAATTCGCCACAAAGGCCTGTACCTTCAAAATTCTATTCAAGTAACACTGCTCCTCGTGTCAAAGGAAGTTGCGTTACTTTTCAAATATCGCTTTAATAATTATCTAGAAAATGATGAAAAAACATTTCATTAATTGTGCTAAAATAAAACACACTCTTATCTTTCTTCTACTTAGTCTGATAGATCAGTATGGAAACGTGTGGGGAACGATATGCTGTTATTAAGTATATTTTATAATAATCTCTGTGATTATAGTGATTTGTTTTTGGGATATTATGCTGTGTTGCGCTACCTCCTTCTTTAGGCAACGTTTATCTTTCTTCTACTTAGTCTGATAGGTCAGTATGGAAACGATATGCTGTTATTAAGTATATTTTATAATAATCTCTGTGATTATAGTGATTTGTTTTGGGATATTATGCTGTGTTGCGCTACCTCCTTCTTTAGGCAACGTTTATCTTTCTTCTACTTAGTCTGATAGGTCAGTATGGAAACGATATGCTGTTATTAAGTATATTTTATATCTATTTATCTCTGTGATTATAGTGATTTGTTTTGGGATATTATGCTGTGTTGCGCTACCTCCTTCTTTAGGCAACGTTTATCTTTCTTCTACTTAGTCTGATAGGTCAGTATGGAAACGATATGCTGTTATTAAGTATATTTTATAATAATCTCTGTGATTATAGTGATTTGTTTTTGGGATATTATGCTGTGTTGCGCTACCTCCTTCTTTAGGCAACGTTTATCTTTCTTCTACTTAGTCTGATAGGTCAGTATGGAAACGATATGCTGTTATTAAGTATATTTTATATCTATTTATCTCTGTGATTATAGTGATTTGTTTTGGGATATTATGCTGTGTTGCGCTACCTCCTTCTTTAGGCAACGTTTATCTTTCTTCTACTTAGTCTGATAGGTCAGTATGGAAACGATATGCTGTTATTAAGTATATTTTATAATAATCTCTGTGATTATATTGATTTGTTTTGGGATATTATGCTGTGTTGCGCTACCTCCTTCTTTAGGCAACGTTTATCTTTCTTCTACTTAGTCTGATAGGTCAGTATGGAAACGATATGCTGTTATTAAGTATATTTTATAATAATCTCTGTGATTATAGTGATTTGTTTTGGGATATTATGCTGTGTTGCGCTACCTCCTTCTTTAGGCAACGTTTATCTTTCTTCTACTTAGTCTGATAGGTCAGTATGGAAACGATATGCTGTTATTAAGTATATTTTATATCTATTTATCTCTGTGATTATAGTGATTTGTTTTGGGATATTATGCTGTGTTGCGCTACCTCCTTCTTTAGGCAACGTTTATCTTTCTTCTACTTAGTCTGATAGGTCAGTATGGAAACGATATGCTGTTATTAAGTATATTTTATAATAATCTCTGTGATTATAGTGATTTGTTTTTGGGATATTATGCTGTGTTGCGCTACCTCCTTCTTTAGGCAACGTTTATCTTTCTTCTACTTAGTCTGATAGGTCAGTATGGAAACGATATGCTGTTATTAAGTATATTTTATAATAATCTCTGTGATTATAGTGATTTGTTTTGGGATATTATGCTGTGTTGCGCTACCTCCTTCTTTAGGCAACGTTTATCTTTCTTCTACTTAGTCTGATAGGTCAGTATGGAAACGATATGCTGTTATTAAGTATATTTTATATCTATTTATCTCTGTGATTATAGTGATTTGTTTTGGGATATTATGCTGTGTTGCGCTACCTCCTTCTTTAGGCAACGTTTATCTTTCTTCTACTTAGTCTGATAGGTCAGTATGGAAACGATATGCTGTTATTAAGTATATTTTATAATAATCTCTGTGATTATAGTGATTTGTTTTTGGGATATTATGCTGTGTTGCGCTACCTCCTTCTTTAGGCAACGTTTATCTTTCTTCTACTTACTCTGATAGGTCAGTATGGAAACGATATGCTGTTATTAAGTATATTTTATAATAATCTCTGTGATTATAGTGATTTGTTTTTGGGATATTATGCTGTGTTGCGCTACCTCCTTCTTTAGCCAACGTTTCTATATAAGATATACTTTTTCAAAGTATGTGTGAGATAATTAATTATTCTTGTTGTTTGTTTTTGGGGTGTTATGCCGTGTTGCGCTAACTCCTTCTTTAGCCGACGTTTCGGACAGCGTTGCAGTGTCCATCATCAGGGCAGATCCGGTAGATCCGAAGATGTGTAAATTTTTTTTAAACCAAAATTTACACCAAATTTTACGAACAGGTAAACCGGGTGGATTGAAAGAATTTAAAAATTCCAATGGAAATGTAACCTGCTCCTCGGGATCTGGATTACCCTAGTCATCTCTCGCGAAATCAATACTATAAAAAGTTTTCAAGGGACCTTCTAATTTTTCTAGACTTTTTCGTTAATTTTACGTGCATCTTCATTTTTGGGACACAGTATCGCTCTGTCACTGAATAAATTTGAATCGCTACAGAATGAGAATCTCCGTAAAGTGCGCTAATAACATCTTGGCAAATCGTCCTTGACGGTAAAAATATTTCATGACGGTACGCAACTTTGAGGAGTTGGTAATGTTCCATTCCACAACTCCAACAACCATTCGGCAAACACAGTCTGGTCGCTAATAAATTTCCTATAAATAGCATGAGGCTTTCTAAACGGCACAACTCTCGGGTATATGGGTTATGATTAAAACGTCTATTCTGTATTATTTGTAGGTCGTTTAAATATGTAAGCTCCCGATTTGCGAACCGAGCCAGGAAAGAAACGCAGCAACTGCAAACGGCGTTTCGAGCCATTTGCGGTTGTTTCGTTCCTTTCCTATAAATCGAAGTTCAGCTCGTGTACATAGCGTGAGGCTTTCTAAACGGCACAACTCTGATAAAAATGACAGAGGAGATAAAAATGGAGAAGCAAAGAATGTGTTTCAACACTTTTGCTTTTTGCCCGAAAGTAATGGGTAAAATTGTGGTGCGTGGTGTAATGTTTGAATGTGGATGCAGCGAGAGGCATCTGCCTAATTTTATAATTAAATACATATGCTTGCGTGTAAATGAAGCGGACTGCGTGTCAAAACGTTGCTTTTTCCCCGAAACTAATGGGTAAAAATGTGGTGTGTTATGAAATGTTTGAATGTGAATAAAGCAAGATGTGTGAGCCAAATTTCATATTTACGATTTGATGTTCGAATGTAAATAAAGTGAATGCTTTCATTTAAATCAAATAGCTGTAGGTACCTGACCCACCCCCCTGTGGCCTGTGAACAAATTTTAAATGAACAAATTGGCCGTCCAATTAAAAACGTTTATCGTTTTCGATTTAAGTAGATATATTAACTGGCAAGCTAGTTATGTAATTAGTTCCATAATTATACCATTCATGGATGATTAGTAACATTAAAATATCAAAGCGTTGAAGTGTCATCATTTTCATCACGACTTTGGAAAGACATAGAGAAGATTGTGAAGTTAGTTCCAGTTCAACGTAACGCCGGCTGAAGTTCATTCATTCTCGAGGATTGAATAACGCACGTTTTGACATCCTGCAAACGACAAAAATTATGCATATTGTTAATTCATTTATTAATATATAGTATTTTAATGTTATATTCATTTTTAACATGGTACAACAAAAAAATCTGCAATAAGAGACAAATGATCAGAAGAAATGTGCAAAATTTACAGAATCGGCGTTAATGGCGATTGTCAAAGTTTCAAATGTAATATCAAATAGCAGTCAGAACTAATTACATAAATTTTGTAATAGATATTACTTGTGGGTTAATAAACCCCTATGTTTAAACATATATATTTAAACATAGGGGTTTATTAACCATCTACGAACACAGTGCACGATCTTGAGATATGTTATTTGAATATTATAATTAAAGAGTCGCTCATGTTTTCTTGTCTCAAGTGTTAATAGCGTTTTAACTTTTGTATGATATTTCAATTAATGTTTATTTTCTACTGTAATTCTTTTATCGAATCATTTCTTAATCTTTTATCATTACAATTTGGCCCCACTCTGGCTTGCTCCATAAGCAAATGTGTTTTAATGTTACAATTTAACGCTCGACGTGTAAAATTATATAGCTATGAATTTTAAATATTACAATGGCGTCCAACGCGTCTTGTATTTTAATCTTATTGCATTGTGTTGACTTTCAAGTGTTACGATGATAGTCAATAATTGAAACGCCTGATGGTCAAAACACAAATGTAACTTACTATCTAATAGAATTATGCAAACAAACTTTGTAACTTTAAGGTCCGCTTTGTAACTTTAACCAGTCAACTGTGCTGTCATCTGTCATAAAAACCGACCGATAGAAACAGGCTGAAGAAAAGATAATTTAGGAATCTATGTAATCTGAAACTGGAAGCCGGCTGCGCTTTCAAAGAATGCTCTTGGGCGATGATTAAACGTTTGACGTTGCGATTTATTTAACGTCATCCAGCGAGCAAGTTCAACTGAAAACTTGTAAAACATTCTGAAAAATTCCCAACTATCATACGTGTACATACCTGTCCAAGAAACTCCATCAAAAACCATCGATGAAATCGCCTAGGAGTATTTTTAACCGAATTTGGAAAAGCGTAGACGACATTTTTTTAGAAGATCCACTTGAACACAACGTCCCGTGAAAGTATCCATTGTCAATTGCATACAGTAGAATCCTGCAAATGATGAATGTAATAACATTAGAATATAATTTAGAATATCATTAAGAAAGGGATGCTAGTTTTCTTTTTAATGAATCTACTATATTTCATTTTAAAAGTAATTAAGTTTATTTATAATTTTTAAAGTTGGTAGGTTAGTCGGGCCATTTTTTCAGCAATATGAAAACCAACTGTTTAATAATCTTTTATTAATATATATTGTAACGTTATATTCATTTTCAACTCGGTACAGCAAAAAGATTTACAGACTCTGCGATAATGGCAATTATCAAAGTTTTAAAATGTATTTTTAAATAGCAGCCAGAACAAACTACACGTAATATGCAGTCGTCTTATGTCATAATACTAATAATCATTTATAACACTGCCGCTAAAACATTCTGAAAAATTCCCAACTATCATACGTGTACATACCTGTCCAAGAAACTCCATCAAAAACCATCGATGAAATCGCCTAGGAGTATTTTTAACCGAATTTGGAAAAGCGTAGACGACATTTTTTTAGAAGATCCACTTGAACACAACGTCCCGTGAAAGTATCCATTGTCAATTGCATACAGTAGAATCCTGCAAATGACGAATGTAATAACATTAGAATATAATTTAGAATATCATTAAGAAAGGGACGCTAGTTTTCTTTTTAATGAATCTACTATATTTCATTTTAAAAG
Organism: Hesperophylax magnus; assembly: GCA_026573805.1. NCBI lineage: Eukaryota > Metazoa > Arthropoda > Insecta > Trichoptera > Limnephilidae > Hesperophylax > Hesperophylax magnus. The sequence continues at coordinate 9,403,469 of JAIUSX010000117.1, read as the reverse complement.
TAATTAAGTTTATTTATAATTTTTAAAGTTGGTAGGTTAGTCGGGCCATTTTTTCAGCAATATGAAAACCAACTGTTTAATAATCTTTTATTAATATATATTGTAACGTTATATTCATTTTCAACTCGGTACAGCAAAAAGATTTACAGACTCTGCGATAATGGCAATTATCAAAGTTTTAAAATGTATTTTTAAATAGCAGCCAGAACAAACTACACGTAATATGCAGTCGTCTTATGTCATAATACTAATAATCATTTGTAACACTGCCGCTAAAACATTCTGAAAAATTCCCAATTATCATACGTCTGCCATTTTACATACCTGTCCAAGAAACGCTCTCAAAAACCATCGATGAAATCGTCTAGGTGTATTTTTAACCCAATTTGGAGGTATCCATCGTCAATTGCAAACAGTAGAGACGGTTCTAAATCCTGCAAAATGACATTAGATAAGAGTTAACCATATTGTTAATCATTTATTAATATATATTATAACATAATATTATGGAAAAAACACGTTACACTCACTTTAACACTGGTGAAGTTCATCTACGATCTTGGATCTACGGATTAGAGATCAGAAAGTCACCATTTTTTTTCGTCACGACGTTCTTGAATGCATAGATATCCAATAATCCAACCAAAGACACACGGAACTTTAGAATAATCTCAACTTGTATCGTATCCACTTCGGCGGACTTTCCAATATTTTGAAATATACAAAAAAACAGACACGCGTAAAAAAGCGGGTCTGAAATCTCAAAAGAACGCCATTTTGTGAAAAAAAGGGCCACGTGTAGACTCTCTTGAGCCAATGTTACCATTATGCAAAGAAAAACATTTCCGCTTAAATTCAACCACTTACCCTATAAATGGGGATATTTCGTACAACTTTTCGTGAAATTTAAAAAAAAAAATCAACGTTACCTGATTAATTCACAGCCAACGCTCGATCAAAATCAATCGTGTTTTTAATTTACGTTCGAGTAATGCGAAAAACGCATAATTTTCAAGCGACAGAGGCGCAAGAAAATTTTTTTTAATGGTTTCGCGTTCGGGGTGCGTTCGATATTGAATAAAAACATAAACGGTGAAGGAGAAAAAGTTTTGCAGATCATCCCGATCTATGAAAACGAAACGTTGCGAAAATGCACCAAAATTTGGCCGTTTCGAAACCGCGCGCGTGGCAACACTCGTGATTTCTGCAAAATTCGGCCGAGAAACAAAAAATAAATCGTACCACGTGGTTTCGCAATGACCACGTGGTACAATTCCCGAATTTAGAAGCTCTGACAATTATACGGCCGCAAATCGATTTTTTGCCAGAGTGTCACCGGTCCTGGCGGCAGGAGAGTGAACTGCGGTACTTGAGTACGGCGCGCTCCGAACGCTTCCAGTTTCCGCCGACAGAGTTCCTCTAATTTTTGTCTACTTTGAATCCGCTCGAGTTTCCAAAAAAAATCACTGACTCGTGTTTTACGTTTTTACACGCTGAATTGAACGCCGGGCTCTACGCGCGCAGAGAGGCGTCTCGGTCTACTTTCGCCTGAAGACCGAAACAAATGAAAGGCGACTTTTTTCTCGCACGCCAAAACGAACCTTGAGTGTAAACGACTTAAGGGGTTAAGTGGTCGATTTTCGCCTAATTTTTAGCGAGCAAAAAAAACAAAGAAACTGAGTATTAATATTAATATATTGATTTTAGGTCTGGATTTTGCCTGGAGCACCAATGGATATGTGTACCACACCAAGTTCGACCAGGTTAACCAAATTCCACTGGGAACCCTCCAGAGAACTGGAGACAACATCTTGGCACTGTCGTTAGGTGAGTTTGTCTCACAACACCTACATTATGTAAAAAGTTCATAATACTTTTTTTACTTTAATATATTTTATTATTTATGTATTGTGCTAGTGGTTTACTCAACCGAAGTAGTAATAAAAAAGTCACGTTTAAAAAAAAAAATAAATTTATATAGCATTCATTGCCTAAGACACTGTATTTATTTAAATACTAGATGACATGTATCCGGCATTGCTAGGGGACTTAAATGGTTTGGGGTAAAGTTTTGAGGCATGCAATTCCGAAGAACATTATTTGGATGTATCTCATAAGGTTTAGCCAGCATTAGCAAGGTAAGCGCCTGAAAATACTTTTTTACAACTTGATTAAAAATATCGACTTTTCTCTACTTTGTATAAATATAATATGCATGTATTATGTATATAAACCTTCCAAAAGAAATTATCTAAATGATAGTGAAAACCATCTAATCTTAATCTTACTCATTACTCTTACATCAGCCTTGCATTTTTTGCAAAATTAAAAAAAATGGTTAAAGAAATTAGGTAAGAATATATGAAATAGGATTTACATCAGTTTTCTCTACATATTATGATATTTTAATATTACACTTCTGTATCAATAGCATTGGAGCAATCATATATTTCCCATTTGAATTTGTATAATATTACAACGTTGTAGGAGGGAGGAAACACAGAGGTCGGCAAATCGTTCCACAGCCGAGCTGTTGAACTCACAAATGAGTCGTAGAAGTGACCCGTTCTCATGTGACAAATGTCAACCGTGTACAAATATTAGGCGCGCGTTTGGCGTGTTTCCTGATTATGCACTAAGTGATCAATGACGATAGTTGCTCGGAGCTACTTCCCTTCTAATACCATGCTGTTCTGTTGTTTGCAAATGTATGTCCAAATTCAGAAAGGTTACTTTAATTCTTCCCTTGTTTTGCTGCAGGAATCTCGAATGGCTATCAGCTGTCTATGTCCCCCTCCATGGACGGGCAGCCAGTGTTCTTTGACATTCTGGGTGCTTTCGTGGTGCGCCTGCCCATTGCCGTAGCGGGCCTGCTAGGTTTCATCGGCATTGCAACCATGGCTGCCAACATATACTTCAATGTGGCGGCTGCTAAAATAAAAGGTATCATTTCACTGATTGAGACAGCTGTTAATGGGTTCTCAATCTTAAAACTGTATTTATATATCTATTGGTTTTATACCTGGCTTTATCCATGAATTTATTGTTTATGCAGACCGTCAATAATCTTTTCTTCTTCGTATGGTGGAGGAGAGTTATTCAAGTGGGATGCTGAAATTATTCAGCCAATCTACGACATCTATATTTATTGTGAAAAACAGTGATTCCAGTAAAATTTGTAACTGTAAAGTAAACTGTATAATAACATACATATGAGTACATTAATCAATTACATACATGATGCAGCCTCGTGTTACAAAAAATACTTATTCTAATCTTGAATTCACTGAGTTGACTGAAATATGTCTATCATGGAAGAAAGGTTGTTTAGTAGCATAGTCATCCTCACAGAGTCATGACGCCAGGTTGGTCCTGGCTCTTGGAAAAATAAAAAGCCTGTATTGCCCGATGAATTTGTCGGTGACACAAAATGTAATACGTTCCAGAACATCAGAGTTGCAAATTTTTCCATTGAACAGCTTATGTGCTACAAACACCATTGCAATTTTTCTCCTAATGTCTAGACGATCTAGTCTTAGCATTCCAGCAAGAAAGTCAGAGGGTTACAATACACATGTAGTCACTTGACTCAGCACAGAAGTGCCTTCGGAAAGAGGACATTCTTTTCCAAACTGTTGTGATGTTTGATTTTCACATTTACTCAATATTCAGAATCCTTCAGGCCCAATTTCATGCATCACATAATCACAGCGACTGTGACGACACCGGTTGCGGTTTAGTAACGTCCACATCTTCCGAGGGAGAGAGAACCCTGCCTGTTTAATAGCGGGTCGACAAGAAGGTGATTGTTTTCCACATCACAACTGTGCTAGCCCCCGTCTAGCACAGTGAAATCTATAACTTAACAATATCAGATCGATAGTTGTAACTACCGATGATTTTATACCGATTTCCTGAGTAAGGTTCACGATGATTGGTATCCAGACCGTTGTAGATAACCCAATAAATCAGAATCGATATGCACTGTCAACACTGGCGCATCTCTCTATGAAATGACATTGGCAGTCCGCATGTACTTTTTGACACTAAACAAAGGGATTGGATTGGGATAGTTCATGAGATCATTAGTCATAACTTTTGTTTTTCCAAGAGGGAACGGAATCAATTGATCTCATCTCAGATGAATTAATTAAGTCTATGGAACGTGGATATGATTTATTTCAGTTTTAAGAGCTTACTTAGTTCACCCCCATTCATTAATAAGCCAGTTACTTTGCATAACAAACACCATTATCCAAAAAGTTGTGCATATTGATAGCTTATCCGACACCTTGGAGGCCTTGCTAAAAGTAGCGCCTTTTGTCACCCGACTGTCGGAATCATATTCTGGCCGTGCTCGCAAATATCGCTAACTGACCATAGACTACGGATTTCATCAATATCTCATTGACAGAGGGCTTTATCGATCGTCCGTGCTAGACCTCCAGAGGTCTGGCTCTTAGTTTGGTAATTCACTTCTTACCTTACTCATCTAAAATAATTTTTCTAGGAATCGATTCATCCTTGTACATGTCCAACCTGCGCTGGGCGTGCTTGGTGCTGTCGGTGTCGTGGGTGGTGACGGTGGGCTCGTGCCTTAGCCTGGCCGCGCTGCTGACAGCGTTGGGTCGCGCGATGGCATGGTTTGCCCGCCCCACCTGGCTGTACGCGCTCTACGTCACGCAGACCATCTGTGTACCTGTCATCTGCCTTCTGGCCGTCACCGCCAAACAGAGAGCCGTAAGTTGTTGTTGAATTGCGTTAACTTACATCTAAATTGATGAGTTGTAATGAAAAAGTTTTACCTTACAATAAAACTTATATTATGTACTTAGCTTTATTTAAAACCTATAAAGTGAGATAAACATTACCATTTTGCAGCCAAATCGACGTTTCTTACCAATTTCGTGTGTAATTCTTAGTTTAAATCTCCCGCCAATGTCACCTGCTAGTTCCAAATGCATCCTTGAGGCGGCGCCAGTAGTGGGACGCCACTAGTGACGCTATAATTTCAAGCTTCATTAGATCTCATCAGGCAGCCCTTGCCTAGGTTTTAAATAAAGCTAAGTACATAATATAAGTTTTATTGTAAGGTAAAACTTTTTCATTATGTAGCATAGGCTTTATTTAAAACCTATAAAGTGAGATATTGTTTGTTATCGCCTGGTGACATTATGCTAATGTGAATCAAATATAATATTTAAATTTATTTGCTAAAAAGAAAATAGGGGCAAGATTTCCAGAAATCAGCTAACCAGTTACAGAGGTTGAAAAAGGTCAGCAACAGATGGGTCGGTGTTGACTCGGCCAGCCGATTCTGCAATTTCCCTTCTATAGAACTTGGCAAAGGTATTGGGACTTCTCCAGTTACCACGCGACAGTATATCGTCCAGCTTATATTTCTGCAGCCAGTTCAGAGATGCCACTGCTGAACGGATGCTGCCAGGTGGATCCTCTACACCAGCATCCCTGAGGACTGCCCTAATCCAACCTGCAATTACTGCCCTGGAGGCCGCTTTCACTGTCCCACAAGTTGTAATAAATAGGCTAGGTAGTATCGCCTGCGCTCTCCGTTCCTTAGACAGTTCTATGACCTTCTCCGTCCAATAGACAGGGTCTATGTTCCTAGACTCCGAGCGAGCCAGTCTCCACCCTGATTGTTGCCAGTCTGCCGAATCTGTCTTGCCACCAAACACTGGCCAAATGGAGATGCCTTCACTGTCCACTGACAATCTTTCAGCTGTGCAATGGAGCAATGTGAGATCGTGGACTCGGCGCCCTGATGCCAAAAGCAGGATGGTGGCTGCTCTCCTTGATGCTTCAAAGAGAGTAATATGTTGAGGCAAATTCTTCTCCAGCCATGATGATACAACCCTCGGGTCCCAAATGGGGGGTTTTGAAGGCCTTAGTCTAGCTAAAGATATCCCTTTTAATATCTTCTTCACTATCGGATTGGAGCTCAGCTCTCTATTGTCTTCGGGAGAGCCTAAGGTACACACCACTGACTTGTGAACTAAAATGGTACTCAGCGATAGCTTTTCTCTGATGTGTAGATCGGCTAGGAACCTGGCTAAGTCTTCAGCTTTGGGACGCGTGGCATCAAGCTGATTCTCTGACGCCCAGCGCTGCCACCTCCGCCATGCCGGAGCATAAGTGCGAAGGGTAGAACTTCTCCACCCGGATCTAAGAAGTTCCTTCTGCTGACTTGACCATCTTGTTAGGTTTTTGTCCCACCCCCACAAAGCCAAATCTCCAGAGTGAAGGACTCTACTTGAGGAGGGGGTTTGTTGGTCCTGGTGTCTATCAGTGCTTCTCCTAGATTGTGAATCGTAAGAGGTGGACCCAAGGCCCGACACTTCAGATCCGCTCTCCAAAATGCCCTTTCCCAACGAGGAGCCACTACCAAGTATAATCCCCTTGCTCTGTTCAGGTGGCAAAGAACCCTCGGCATGAGGCACGGGGGAGGGAAGATCCAAGCCAGCTGATGGTCCCAGTCCCTGCTCCAAGCATTGTGGTAGTCTGCCTCGTCGTCCTGAAAATCAAGAGAAACATACCTTTGAACCACATGCGCTGTCCTAGAGCCAAATAGGTCTATTTCGGGTCGTCCCCATTTCCTGAATGCTACCTCTGTGAACGAGGGTAGCAAGTGCCATTCGGGTATAGCACGATGACGAGATAGACAGTCCGCTACTTCATTGAAACGACCGGGTAAGTATTGTGCTGTCATGGAGACACAGTGTTTATCCAAAACATCTAGCACTAGTCGAGTACAGCTCAGGAGTTGAGTTGATCTGGTACCACCCTCCTTGCGGAGATAAGATACGACAGACCTGTTATCCGACTGGATCAGAAGACCCGAGCCAGATAGCTCAAGCACGTGAGGAGACAAGGCAGCCAACACGGCGAGCATCTCCTTTACATTGGAGTGAAGATTCAGCTGGTCATCAGCCCACACACCGCTGAGAAGCTTTTCGTCCAGCTGGGCACCCCAACCCTGATCAGAGGCATCGGTTGTTAGGTAATGCTCAAACAGCGGCAGATGTATAGGTGACGTCAGGGTGAGCGATCGAACCCACCATCTCAATTCCCGAGCGGTAGCTGCCGGAATTGGTGATGACTCCCAAGGGTGGTAGTGTCTGAGTCCTAAGCACCCTTTCTGTATGTGCCGGCTGTTGAGCCTGCCTCTTGGAACTGCAAAACTAGCAAAGTTTAAAGAGCCCAAGAGGCTGCGCCCCTTATCTAGTGACCACCTACCTGTCTGAATAAAACCCTTTAACAAATAAGATAGGGCTGAAACCTTGTTCTGAGGGAGAGACTTTTCATTAGTTAGAGTATTCCAGCTGATACCAAGAAATTGAACTTGTTGTGATGGTTCTAATATTGACTTATCAAATTGTATATGCCATCCCAAGCCTTGCAAAAACTCCACCATTTCAATAGCCTGCTGTTTTAAAGTAGGCAGGCATTGGTTTACTAATAAAAAATCATCCAGATACACTAGAATTCTCATCCCTCTCTTCCGCAGTTCCTGCGCTACCCAGTTAGTGAAGGTTGCGAATGCCTTAGGTGCGGTGGCCAAGCCAAAGGGGAGGGATGTCATCTGCAAGAGTTCATTCCTATAGATAAGTCTAAGGAAACATCTATGCTGCTCACTCACAGGTACATGAAAGTAAGCATGTGTGAGGTCCACTTTAACCATCCAGTCATTCGGTTGTAGAAAAGTAGGAACTCGATAAACGTTTACCAGACGAAATTTACTGACAGTCAGAAAATTGTTTAAATACTTTAAGTTAAAGACCGGCCTCTTTGAGCCATCTGATTTGGGGACCAGAAACATGTTAGAAATAAATGAGGGAGTGGCAGGTGCCGACTCTAAAACCTTAAGGGCTTTGAGTTTTTCTATTTGTTCTGTCATTGCCACAGAAGTCTTAGTGGTGAAAGGGGAGTTAAATAAATCAATATTATTATTTAGTGGAGGTTTTGATGAAAATGGAATTCGGTAGCCATCTAACATCTTAAGGATGATAGTAGGGGCGCCAAGGTTCCTCCACTTACCTGCGAATGAGCGCAACTGACCCCCTTGAAAAGAGGGCCCACTGTTAAAACCTCTTACGGTCTGGCTTCCCTGCTCTTTCCTTGGGCCGGAACCTACCTCGGGGAGGGAAAGCTTTAGCGGCTCTACGGGCTGGTTCCGGACCTCGACTCTCAGGGTGCTCCCTTCTCGCGATGGTTCTTCCCTGCTGTACTCTAGGACGAAAGGGCTGCGAGCTCTGCACAGTCACAGGTTTAACGGGTGGAGCTGGTCGCGACGTGCTAGGCTGAGGAGCGAGGCACTTCTTCACTCCCCCCAACTTATCCAGCTGGGCCGACAGGAGGTTCGGGTCAAAGAGATATTCCGATGTGGGCGGAATCTTCCGTAAGGCATCTCGGACGTATCCGTCACTGATGCCTCGCAATGCCCCCTCTCGTCGATACTCAATGTGGCTAGCCCGTTTTCCGCAGACCATCTGCATGATGTCTTTGGACACCTTCTGGGACTCAGACCCCGCCGCGAAGAGAGACTGCACCTTCTCGAAGAGAGTGGAAGTGCTCAGCTTCGTGCCCGGTTCCGCACTCCAGTTGACCAGCTCCTGCAAGGAGGCCTTCAGGAGATCAGCCTGCAGGGAAAGAGCATTGGTCAGGGAGCCGCAGAAGGAGTCCGTTGACGTACTGGCCGATTCCTCCTGAGCTAGGCGCTTCAATTCAGGGTTCAATGCCAACATTGAGAAGAGAGGGGTTGCGGCATACGACTTCTGGATCTCGAGGTAGCGGACATTGTTCCAGTTGGCCGTCCCCAGATGCTGAAGGAGCTCCACTTTTTTCACCCTCCCTGGGTCGGCCGATGGTATCTTCGGCTGCTTTAGGTCAGTTGTCCACTCCCCGAGATCCAAGTCACGAGACGGCTTATTCGGATGGACGAGTCCCATTCCCAAATCTCCTGCCAATTCCTCCCGAAGCGACGCAGGGGTGTCCAGGGAGATGCTGTCCTCGTCATCGTCATCCGAGGCGCCACGGACGGGAGCCTCCGAACGCTTTTCCAGCAGCAGACGCAACATTTCCTGCATCTGGGACATCTGCTGCGTTAATACGTCAATTCGCGGGTCGGCGGGAGCTAATTCACAAACCCTCTGCCTCTTGGCTTTGCCTTCGCCGTAGACCCTCGGACGCTTCCCCCGCGTGTCCGTGTGAATCACCTTCATGACTTCCGCCCTCGAAAATTCGGCTTCCCCGCTCTCGGAACGTTCGGAATCCGACATAATCACGAAAATACAAAAAACACTAAACAAAAACACACGAAACTCTATAAATCGCAATTTTACGGAGTTCGAACAGTCACACTGTTAATAACCTCGAAAAAAATATGTAAATTTTGCGCAAATACTGAAAAACAGGTTATTTTACGGTATTTGATGTTTGTAAACAAACCAAACGTGTTTGACCTTCGCAAAATAAATGCTAATGAAGCTTGAAATTATAGCGTCACTAGTGGCGTCCCACTACTGGCGCCGCCTCAAGGATGCATTTGGAACTAGCAGGTGACATTGGCGGGAGATTTAAACTAAGAATTACACACGAAATTGGTAAGAAACGTCGATTTGGCTGCAAAATGGTAATGTTTATCTCACTTTATAGGTTTTAAATAAAGCCTATGCTACATAATATGTATTATTGAGACATACAAACGGTTCATAGTCCGATTGAACACAAATACATATTTGAGTGTAAGACTCTATTTTTTCAGCATTTTTTTTTATATTAACTCCACACAGGAGGCCCTGAAGAAAATAATTTCCCTCAGGGCCTATGTCATCTTTGGGGATGCTGTGTGGAGGGTCTTTTTGTGGAGAGGAAGGAGTGAACATGGGTCTTGAAGAGTCCCATGTTGTAGGAGGGAGGAAACACAGAGGCCGGCAGCTCGTTCCACAGCCGAGCTGTTGAACTTAAGAACGTATCGTAGAAGCGACCCGTTCTCATGTGAAAAATGTCAACCGTGTACAAATGTTGGGCGCGCGTTTGGCGTGTATCCCGACTACGCACCGGTGCCGAAGGGATCAATGACGCTAGTTCCTCAGATCATCTTCCATTGTAATACCGATAGAACAAGGACAGCATACCTACCTGACGCCTGTGCTCTAAAGATTGCAGTCCGTTTGTTAAGATTGGGGAATCTATCAAACGGACCGCCCGTTTTTGCACAGAGTCAAGGGTTTTTTTCAGGTATTTAGGGGCTCCGGACCAGAGATGGCTGCCAAATTCGACAGTAGGGCGCACTTGCGATTTGTACAGGGTCAGCAGTTGTGTACTATTAAAGTATCTGCGGGCCCTATACAGTACACCCAGCTTCTGAGAGGCTGGTCACTTATAGTTATCTTATAAGTCTACTATCTCATGTGTTTCTTTTGAGACATTTGCTTTTGCCTCTTTGGATTTCTTGAAGGAGGGGGAGCTTTAGAATGTGAGAGATTAAGAATGTTTTATCCATTTTTTAAATGTGATTGAATAATGACTTCTCTGTTTCTAGAACCCTGTGCTGTGGGGCTGGACCCTGGTGCAGGTGTACACGGACGCCCTGGCCTTGCTGTGGGGTTGTTTGCTGCTGCTGTGCATGGCGCTGCGTGTGCGCTCGGGCTTCGTGGCGCTGCTCTGGGTGCTCTGCCCCTCCACTGCGGGCCTGCTGCGACACCTAGTGGGGGCCAACTGGAATGGTAACACTACAACTATCTCCATATTCAACTTTCTTTCTTCATTATAATTTTCCTCCAATTTTCCTTTTCACTGTATCAGATTTACAACATTGTATAATTTTGGTGGCGATACCTTTATTATAAACTAGCTGCCACATGTTGCTGTGACTCAGTCTGTCTGTGCAGATAGAGAAACAATAGCGTGTGTTGTTTTACCTCCAACAGATGGGGCTGTTTTTAAAAAAGCGAATGAACAAAGAAAGGAGTGTATGGAGAATATATGATGCAAATGTGAATGGTAGAAGAAGTCAGGGACGCCCAAAGAAGACATGGCACTATCAAGTGAATCAGATACTTGGTTTGATTGACTGATTGACTTGTGATTGATTGATTGATTGATTGATTGCAGATTGGCGCCGGCTGTTTGTGTACCTGGGTGGGATGGTGCTCCCCTTCATCCAGACCTACTACCTGGTGTTGGGAGCTGTATACATGGCCATCCCCATCATGGGCAGATCCGGCAGTAACCTCTACCCGGAGGTAAGAACAACACAACAATACTCATTTCAATCAATCAATGTTATGTAATTAATTAACGATAAACTGACAATACTTTTCATTGTCTGCTTTCAGATCCCATCCCCAATGTTGTTTCTAGTTAACCTGATGTACGCAGATGTCACAACAGTTGTTTTGCAAACACATATCAATGTAAAAGTGCTACGTACAGGGGCACCTAGCATCGAAACGTTGCACGTTTAAAGAGTTGATACTGTATGTATGTTTTATTTTGCAGCTTGTGGTAGGTGGACTCATCAGTGTGCTGTTCCTGTGCGTGCTGGGCTGGGTGGGCCCCCTTGTCCTAGGGGCTGAGTCTCCGTGGAAGTTGGTAAGTTCAATCTTTTTAATACATTATCAATATTAGCCATTTTACATGCCTGACACAGTCTCTTTTGACTGTGGAGATCGGTAATGTCCGATTGCGCCAATGTCCTCGCCATTGCCCAGGGTTGGAAATTGTGGACCTTTTGATGATAATTTTCTTAATCAAAGATAATTAACGCGGATGGAAGTCGAAGATAAAAACTGAGCTAGTTAAAACTTTTATATTTTATTATTTTTTTGGTAAATTAATGTTTAACACAAGATTTTTTTATGCAAAGCACAAAGGGTAACAATTATTTATAAGCAATAATTATTAGCCTGAAACACTCATCCACATTGAAAAATCTCATGATAAAAGATACATGACGCCAACCAATTTTATATTTTGATAAATACACCAATGTTCTCTAGCGAGTCTTAACTCTATTTACAGTAAATTAGACGGCTTGTTATTACAAGTAAATATCATAGAGAAGAAGGAAGAATAATGGAATAATGTGAGTAATTTTATTTAATATGTTGACAAAACCATGGAAAAGGTATAAAAACAATGGTTTGTATTATTTATATGTTTTTGTTTAAATTGAGTAAATTCTAATACAAAGGTGCAATCAAATTTTGAATTACACAAAGGAAAAGTCCTTAACAAAGAATATCACTGTACTAAGTACTAATAGCAAAAATAAATACTAAATGTTCTTGAAATGAAACTAAACCGTGTCAGCAACCTTTTGTCTTCTAATACTGTTATTAGTCCTTCTATATCAGTGATAGATACCTAGTATCAGTATCGCCGTGCCGATAGACATAATTCAGAATCGAAACTCTGCACGAAATGGCTTTAGCTGTGTTTATTAACCATATCTGAATGGCCAGGTACTTCCTCATCTCCTTCACCTCCTCACTACCTTCATCCAATTGTGATAAAATAGTTCCACTTAATGAGACAGTTAATTATAATTCACATAAAAAAAAGGAATTGTTGTACCAGAAAATATCTACATAATTCATTTATGTAACATAAACAGCTTGAAAACTGTGTTATGAATGGATCTTGAAATAACGCCTTCTAACAGAACACTTTGTCTTTATTTAGACTAGAAACTCTTATAATTGGGAATGAGTGTGTAGGATGGCCTGGAGGCCAATGTCCTCTCTTGTGCTCTCAAAATCTCTCTTTTGCTAAATACCTTACTGCATCGGTTCTGAACTGGAGGGGCAAACCTATATACTAGAGACATCTCTTGGAGAACTCTATACATTCGTGAGTTACTAGCACTAGAGCCATCTATGCTATGTAGCTCAAACTGTCACAAAACTTTATGAAATTTGACAATTTTTGTTTCAAAAAGCCATCTTCAAAGACAGGACTTTTTCCTATTTTTGGCCCTTATCAGGAAGGGAGTTCTTTTCTCACCTCATCAATTTTCACACCCTTTCCAGGTGAACTGGCTATTGGGCGTCATTCTGGTGTCCGTGGGGTTGATTATCCTGACCCCGTGGGGCTTCCCCTACTCAGGAGACGTGGCGCGCCCGGCCCCACAGCGCTTCATGGTCACTCACACACAGCGCACTTTCCTCGACCTGCACGGCAACATCACCGCCGAGAGCTCCGGATTCTGGATGATTGACCTGGATGCCAATAGTCCGCACTCTGTCGATGGATACGGTATTCTATTTTTCATTATAATATAGAGAAAACCCACATAATATAAAAGATTCCTGCGCTTTGAAAGGGATAATAAAGTAACAATAATTTGGAAAGCAATTATCACGTCATGTTTCGATAGCTCTTGGAAAGAACCGGATATATTTCTGGCCGCGAATTTCTTCCTTGAATATTGTGTAGCGAAAGGGGAACGAACGGGATCTATAGAGGATGCCATCAGAATAATGAAAGTCCTACCTTGGTTATGGTGTCGTCCTAAATGCTCCTCTTGGCCAGCACGTAAAGAAACTCCACGGCGAAATTGCACTACACGTTGAGTGCAACCTTACAGAGGCGGTGTAGAAACTGTACTGGCGAACCTTTCGTCTCCTGGTGACAGGGTTACAAGGACGGAAAGGTAGGAAATAATTCTTGTAAATATCTATCAGTATATATGCCCGAACACATCATATGTTTTTATTTATTTACTGTGTGAAAGTTGATTTATCCATGATTTGGATGATTTGTATAGCGCCGTTCTTGTGCAAAATCACCTCAAGGGATTCTTAACATTAGGAGATATAGTTTTAATGTTGTTATAAAGAGTTATTAAATATATCCACTGTTTTAGAAATTTCATTCAATAGCCACCATTCCTCTTGTCATGCGAAGCTGCGCTAGAACATCAGTTCTGCAGTGTGTTCAAGTCGTAGCTACGACTACCGCTAAAGCATATAATAATAATAATAATATTGGACGATTTGTATAGCGCCGCTTTTGTGAGATATCACTTCAGGGGCGCTTTCATATATTATATTAGGTATTATAATGTCTTTGTCTTTTGTGTGATCACCTTTTACATTTAAAATTTTACTGGGTCGTTACTACTGATGTTGGGTTGGTGGAATAATAGTCAATAAATAGACTATCATTAACACAATGTATTGACCGGTTAGTGGCTGAGTTGAATTCGCAACAATTTCTGCTTAAAATGATGGTATGTGATAGGAGTTTTTCAAATATTGTTATTGGTGACACGAGTATGTTTGTCTTTCTTCTTGGATGAAAGGTGTTGATGAAGAGACACTGGACAACTTCACAAGCTCTTATCTACATTATTTTCCCTTTCATGCCATCACTCTCATACAAGATGTGACTCGCACATTCGTTATGCAGTAAAGATTTTTAACACAAAAGTGACTTATTTATCTATGTTTTGTTCAGTGCCATCAATGCGGCGAGCTTTGGAGATGGGCAGTCCCGAGTGCGAGGAGCTGCTGTTCTGCGGCCTGCCTTATCTGCTGCCCGTGCGCCGCCTCATCAGCCACACGCACTGGCTGGCCGGACCTGCTCCATCCCTGCCCCTGGCTGCAACGCTGAAGCTTACCAGCCAGGAGATTGTCAACTCCACCACACAGAGATTCCACTTCAAAATGACAGGTTGGTCTCTTTCACCATGTACACCTTACCCGCATCAATTTACCCTCATAAATTCTGCCTTCTTTGATTCATTACCAATTTTGCTAATCTACGTATTTGACTTATGTCAATAGATGGTAGTAATGTGTAAATTTTTAATTTTTGTCAAAAGATGTCACTCATTCAAGGGATCTACTTACCGATATTTTATAACATTCTCCGCTTTAACTACGTTGAGCAATTCTTTTTTATGATGGAAAGTTGAGTGACTCAGGCAAGTTTCTGGATTCGGAATGCTACAACTGTGCAAGCCTTTTTGTGGCCTTAAGATCGACAATTATCGGGTCGTTTTGTGGGTCGACAATCAACGTGATTTGTCAAAGAACTAGAGATATCATTTAGCAGCTTCCTAGGGGCTTCCTCTTGTCATTGAAGCTAATTGAATAAAGTATTTGCAATACCAAATTTGTACAGTGTTCACGAAGTCGTCCACAATACAGTCCAGAGGTTCACAAGTATCAGATATTCGAAGATACAAGTATCTGGCGACTACCGCCATACATCTTAGTGGAGGTTTGTACACAGACGCACATTTCTGACATTTTGTAAACTCGTCGGCGATACCAGTCTCCCGGCCTAGCCCAGACTAGCCGGGTGACATCTTTGTCACTCACATCGTCGAGACTAACCCTTTGTACTCGAATTTTTTATAATTTTTGGTAAGGCAGTAAATAAAAAGATTCCCGTCTGCCACCTTTTTCTGCCTTTTTGGAGAAGACCACACAGTCCCTCTTGGGACCTTTTCTTAAAATATGGAATTTTCCATTGAGCCTGGTCACTAATGGAGTGGAAGTAGATGGTCTACTTTGAGGCTTTTTGTACTCACCCACTAATTGATCTAATAAAATATGGAGTTTTCCATTGAGCCTGGTCACTAATGGAGTGGAAGTAGATGGTCTACTTCGAGGCTTTTTGTACTCACCCACTAATTGGTCTACTAAAATTTCGATAAATTTCAAATGGCTCAATGGTATTTCATTGTTATTTTTTTATAAATTATTAATAAAAAATACCTATTGTTTATGTCGCCGCTGCGGCGCCATCGGAGTTGTTTAAATGTTTTCAGAAGCGACATGTACGGACCATGCACGACAAGTTGTTTGCGTCGTAAGTACACAACATGAGTATGGGAGACTTAAAGTTGTGAATTCACTAAAGAAATTGCATATTTAATGCAAAATCGAAACACCTGGTAAACTCGATGTAACTAATAATAAATTTGTTTCCATTCTGTTTAGGTCCTGACCACATAGGAGTGATGATCTCGCCGGTGCTGGGTGCCTCGCTGAGGAGCTGGAGCATCCTGGCGGGCAGTAAGCCTCTGGCCAACCCGCCATGGAACGGGCGTGAGAACTATTTCATCTACTTCGCCGCCGGTTCCGATCACGAGACCCCCTGGCACTTTCATCTTGATATTGTGGTGAGATTTCTAAGATCCTTTATTTCAAACATCATTTTTCAATAAATATATATTTGTAGGAGAGTGTTTGTTAGCAAGTAAGTTATATAATCCGACTCCCGAGAGATTGACTGCGGTGAAATCAGAAATTACAGTTTATTTGATACATTATTTTATTTGTCATACTAGCTCCATCGATAAGAGCGATGAAAAAACTTCTGGCAATATGCGAAGCTTACGTTGATAGTCACGGGCTGATGTACAATGCTAAAAAGTCATACCTGCTGATATTTAAAGCAAATACTGGTCCCACTGTCATTCCACCCATACGTCTCGACGGGGCCAACCTGACAATTTGCAGCGAAATCAAATATTTGGGACATGTCATCACCGATGACCTAAATGATAAAAAAGACATAGAACGTCAAAGAAGAGTACTGAGTGTGCGAGCTAACATGCTTGCCAGGAGATTCAACAAATGCAGTCCTCCGGTGAAGAAGCAACTTTTCCAAACATATTGTATGAGCTTCTACACTAGCGAGCTATGGACGACATACACACAAGGCGTCATGAACACACTCCGAGTACAGTACAACCACGCATACAGAGCCCTATTTGGCCTCCCCTGGCGATGCAGCGCCTCACAGATGTTCACCGAAGGAAGGGTGCATGGGTTCGCTGCTTTGATGCGCCACAGAATAGCCGGGACGAGGCAGCGCTACCAGAGATCGGACAACACTCTTGTCCAGGCCGTTGCCCAGTGGCAGGGAGCGCCTCTACACCGAAGATGGCGAATTTCACTCAAGCCACCATAAAGACCTAATGTGCACATCAATGTATTGATTTTTTATTTATTATTTTTATTTATTTCTTTATTCATTTTATTTTTATGTATTAACTTAAATGTAAACTTTTATGGTAGGCAGAGCATTGCACACACCGCTCTGTCCAGCTGAAATAAACATTATTATTATTATATTATAAAATACAAGAATGTATGAATGAGAATGAGGGAAGGGATTTCTTTTTCTAAAACGTGGAATACATTTGAAAGTATATTTCCCCCTTGGGGAGAAAATGGCGCATGTATAAAATGCTAATGGGTAGGAATATCATGCTTTTATTCTTGTATTTAAATATTTTGTATATTTGGGAGGCGGGTTTGGATACCGTCGCCCCGGAAACCATTTATTGTATAACCAAACGCCAAGGCCGAGTTGTTTGGCGGTCCGTCCTCTCTGCCTACCCTTGCGGAAAAAAGGTGATGGTTAGTCAGTTGTACGCATTACTTCAGTTTGATATTTCTGAAGGTCATTGTTTAGAATATCGTTATTATGAAATTGTGTTATTCCAGTTTGACATGTTTGAGTGCCATAACCTGGAGTGGTTGATACTGGAAGTATCCTGGTGAAAGATCACCATTCAGAATCGATACAATGCTTTAGCTGTGTTTGGGGATCAGATCTGAATATCCAAATTTTTCTCAACCTTCCCCCCTCTATCTCCTCCTTTCCTTTCCCACACCCTTCAGCCTCACAATATAACCCAATTGGGGATGCCATAATCGCACTGGCTCCGGGAAGTTTGATTTTTGTGCAGTAACACTTCAAACTTCTCAGTTCTATATAATATTTTGACACACAGCAGTCTAGCTGCTGGAGTGTCATAAGTTTGTTTTACTGTATTTAATATTTATTATTCTCCTTTAGCATTCCTTCTCGTCACCTCCGTACCACTGGCTGGACATCAATGTGGTAGGGCACTACCTGCATGGGCCCCACAAGGCCAACTCCGTGCTCAAGTCCTTCGTCAACAACTTCCCCTCCTGGACAGCCGTCAATGCTTGGAGTGCCAGTTTCACCAGCTACATCTTCTAGTCTTTCCTAGGCACTACCTGAAAGTCAACTTCTTGCTCAATTCTATATTTTCTCCAATTATTGATTGGATCCTTCGATAAAGCAACACTGGTTACTGTAGATTTCCGGGTAATCGTTCAAGACAGCTACTCTAGTTAGGCATTGTAAATAAATTGTAAATGAACACTTTCATGGCAACATTTACAGCAAATTTGGCGAAACATATTTAAGACTGCTTACTATAACACCTACAACAATAATTCATTTATATTTATAATGATGTGCATTGCTGTGGAGTATAAGGTAAGCGTATCACTATAAATGCGTATTTTTGTTATTTGTCTCCCAGGACTAATAATTATGGAGGACTTACCGGAGGAGTGGTTTTTGGAATATGGATCTGGAAATTGGATTTAATCGAGCTACGAGTATCCGGAATCTTTTATGGAATTGTGGCTTTTTACTTTTGAACTGTTTTCAATTGGAATCAATCTCTGGAATAACTGCCACCATTTACGTTAGACTTTGTTATTTCAGATTAAAATCATATCTAATTATTAGTTAATATTTCTGCTTAAGCCAAATAAAAAAAAAATAGTAGGCTATATCAGTATGTAAGTTATCTAAAAATGCCATTAATTTGATGGCGGCAATAGTCCTAAATCAGAATAGAATTTCACAATGTATGTTAATGGTTCTGCAATGATAATAGTGTCACCGCAAACAACCAATATATAAAATCATCACTGGTTTTTGCATCTCCTAAAATATGACTTACGCATAGATGAATTCTCACTGATTCGATGACTTGTAAATTAATATGCCCTAAAAAGGTTTAAATAACAAAATAAATTTGTTTAAATAGAAAGTAATGCTTTGATATATAAATCTTAGCTAGTCTTATTCAAATTTTTCACCTACAGTCCTAAGTACATTATTTAATGTATCCCTGTAGTGAATTTGGTTAAAAATAATCAATATTTCATAATTCCTTACAATTAGAATATACATTTTTGTAATTCAAAAGTTTTTCACCAATTACTGCCTAAACCTTGCACATTAAATTAGAGATTTTTATGTTGCAAATAATTGATTGCATGGAAATCATTTTTGCAAACATTTATTTTACACTCTCACGAATTTATTTGCCGACGAACCATTGGCAATAATGTCCGGCTACGGTGTACGGGTGCGGTGGGCGTACGGGAAAAAGAGATGAGTTAAAATTAGCTCTGACGAATTGATTACACTCATCCATTTAACATATTCTTTAATGAAATTCTATATTATTTAATATTTAAACCAATTTATTTTTTTCCTTACAAGATAGATAACATGTAACTAAGGAACGACTTTCCATACTTGTAAATTAATAGTGAGGTTAATTTATTTACATATTTGTTTCAGCAGCTCCTATAAAAATTATATTAATAACATATTGAGATGGATTTGCTGTGTAGTTCACATGTCCAAAGTGTATGTGGATTAATTAGATTAATTTAGAAAATTTTTTAGTAAGTTAGCCATTGTACGTGGACGTCACAACAATTTAGTTGCGAACAGCCGTGCCCTGTGCGGACGTCATGTCTTGTGAACATGTATCAATTAAAAAGTGCCGCATAAGGCACCTAGCATTGAACCGTCAAGCGTTTAAAAAGTTGCCTTTAATTAAAAGGAAACATAGTATATTTTATTGTTGTTCTTTCTTCCAATTCAAATTATAATCTTCTTTGATGATTATTTTTTGTATGTGATAAAATACAAAAAATAGGGCTAATAATTGTAGTCGATAACCTCAAGTTATCTGTTTTTTTTTCAAGAGAACAATGGTGAGGGAGCATTCTTTATTAATTTTGTTTTTTTAGTTTGTAGGCTGTTAAATTATATAATTGTGTCTTCAAACCAAATAAGGGCGCCCGCAGACGAGAGACTTTAGTTGCGTAGACAGTTGCGGGGATAAAAATCCATTACAGTATATGAAGGTGCACACACGAGAGACTTTTTATTTGCGGCCGCCAGCAATCGCAACTTTCTCCGCTGTTGAACAATTATATCTAAAGTCTTCGGAGACTGTTCGAATTCAAATTTTACACATACTACTTAATACATTACTACTTACCCATACATAAGAATACTTAGACATTACTAATAATACTAATTGCTCCAATCCTCCAATAAATACTGCAGTGAAATAGTTGCCGCAGCTAAAGTCTCTCATCTGCGAGCTGCCTTAAAGATTGCTTTTCATATGGCATATTTCAATTTGACTCGAATATGAAAATATAATAGTTGCTAGGAAAAATGCTCAATGGATGTACATACATATAAGTATGTTTGTTTAAATTTTCTCTAAATAGTATTGTAATGTATTTTTTTCAATTATTCCTATATTCCTCCAGCAATAATGATTTGAATGGACTATTGGCATTAATAAAAAACTCTTTTTTCTTTGTGTAACTCTCTATATATATTTAGAAAATCAAATACACATATTTTAACTTTCGATAGCCAGTGTGAGTAATGTTTGGGGTGTTTCAAAGTTTGAGAAATAGCACCATTTCGAAGCATTATGGTCATGCTGTTACGCTTGACAGCTGATCTAAATTTGATCAAAAGCTGAATGGGCCGAGAATCGACATTCAACGAGCACCATTAAAATGTCACAAAATACAAAGTGGCGTTGATCTTTTATTTGATCGTCAATCAAATGTGACGAACTTTCAAACACCCCAAACTAAGGACAGGTTGTCTCGTAGAATTTGAACAATTCATGAAATTTCAACGTTAATTTGCGAGTTCTGTTAATGTTTTATTCAATTTCTGTTATTATATCATTATAGGCCAGTTACTTGACAGAACTGAAATAATAACAGAACTCGTAAAGAACTTTCACAGAACTTGAAAATTAACTTTGAAATTTGAAGAATTGTTCAAATTCTCCGAAACAACCCGTCCTAAGTAATTTTATTTTTGAAGGTATACAACATTACTTCTGGGAATATAATATAATACTAGTTGGTTTTAGGAATAATTTGTGAAATTATATTATGACATGTAATAGAGGAGTGAAGAGAGTTTGAATAATGTTGTGTTAATGTTTAGTCAATAAACTAACAATGCTTGTACAGCTTGACATGAATAACTTTGCAGGTGGCCAGAAAAGGAACTAAAGATCCCTTTTTTGTTATTTGGCCGTCAAAAGATTTTAATTTTCTTCAAACTAATTGCTTTTTTTATGATGCTAAGTGAAACAAATGGGAAAAGCATTATTCTCAAAGTTTTGGCAATTATGGTCTCTGAAAACATAACGATGTACCGTTAATTTCACTAGTAGGACGAGCTGCAGTCAGTTAATGCTGTACTGTCAGCCAAGAGTGCAAGATATTCTCATTATCGCCCTGGTGATAGGCAAACATTAAGAATTGAAAAGTTGCTTGAAATGACTTTAGCCTTGTTTACTGACCTGATCTGAATAGCCAGGTACTTCCCCACCTTTCTCTTACTCATTTCATTCCCCCCCCATAACGTTTCTCTCTCACAACATACCCCAATATTATAATCGGGTTTGCCATAGTCCCACTGGCTTCAGTTAGCATGGATTAGTTAGAACTCTTGTGCGGTGTTCACATTAAAAAAAAACTTAAAGCTTTGCAGAAAACAATATTATTTATCCATGTGAAAATTATTATTTGTTGGATTGGTGACTTAAGCTCAGTTGTTTTGCAGAAATAGAATTGTAATATTTTCATCAAATGGCCATTCAGCCCCATTTTGTTTATGTTTTTAAACATTTGAAAGTTCCCCATTACACGCCGATTCTAGGTTCGTTATTGTAATCATCGCTAGCAAATTATAATAAGCTGACAAGCTTAACAACACGATCATCACAATTTGTTCAAAAGTTGAAACAAACTTAAATTTTCTGCATTTAATGGGGACCTTTCGACTGACAAAAAAAGAAAATGGCGCTGAATGACTATTTGATGACTTTATCGCACATGAATTTCAATTTGGCCTTAATGATAAATTTTCATTTTAATTATTTTTTAAACTACATAATATATAATAGTTAACTGTCCCAAATAAAGCCAATGTTTAGGGACTTATTTGCATCGGTATTCCTTACCACTGCAAATTTATCCGTGTCAAGCTGTACGTAATGAGAGGATGCCAAACTATGCGAAACACCAACATTAGTTGTTTAAAATGTTTTTACTTTTAGGTTAGGATGGATTTAGAATCATTCCGTAGGATTTACATTGCACATTATAATATATATATATATATATATATATATATATATATATTATCTACAAATAATATTATAAGATATTTATATATGTACATATTCAGAAAGTGTCCTGTCAAGTTAAACTCTTGTGATATCAAAATTTGTGATATGAATGTCGGACACTATTGAGTTCATGCTGTCCATTGTTTTCTGTTACATTTACATTACATTCGTATGCCTTTAGTTTACTTTACCGAAATGCTTTTACAACTTATATCAAAGTCCTTAACCTTATCGAAGGGGCTGTTGCATATGTGATCCGTCAGCAGCTAACCCCGCAAGCTGATGTTGCGTATGTGATTCATGAAGTTTCATTCAATTACATTGTGTAAACACGTGCCGTGTGATTATTGAAATGGCCATCGCTGTGAAGGTTAAAATTATGTGTATCCACTCGAGTGTTTGGTTTTTTATTCATTTACCATATTAATTAATTAATAATATCTTTCTTCAAAATATTAATATGGAAACATATGAACTGCTTACTGCAACTTGAAGCCAGTAAATCCACCTAGATTTCGCCATTTATCCATATTTTTAGGTTCTTTAAATTTGTCACATTATGATAAGCGATTGCTCAAAACGTTTTTGCAAACTTGCAATAATATGCCAAAAATCGCTCGAGTGGATTTGTAATATTATGTACACATCTGTACACATCTGTCACATATGTACACATCTGTACACATCTGCCTTGATGATGGACACTGTAACGTTGTCCGAAACGTTGGCTAAAGAAGGAGTTAGCGCAACACGGCATAACACCCCAAAAACAAATAACAAAAATACTTTTGGCCTTGGAAATCTTAAATCATATTATGTATTAATTTGAAATAATAATCAGTAGCAAACAGAATAAAGAATAACACAAGAAATGCCTTTTGGGTGTGTTTCGTGATCGAAATATTTTCCCAATCGAGGCTTAAATTTGTGATATAAAACTGTGTTTACATAATTACAATGGGGTGGAGATCTACGATGTCAGGCGAGTGTAAGTGATACGAAGCGCTGAACGCATGTTTCCATTCAAATTTGTATATAAGGCACTTCTAATGTTACTATTTATTCTATGGTTGCAAAGGTACATGTATTTGGATGAAAAAATCTAATATTCAATATTTGTAGTCACATTTTAAAATTGAATTGAATGCTCGAATAATGAATTTAGTTAGCCATGAAACTATAAACCCACCAAAATTTATACTTAAATCTTTAATCATCCCATGGAAGAAATTAATTTATATATTATAAATAATTTTCAATAATCTAATGACAAAATAGGAATACAAATTTGAAGTACTAAAATTTAAATATTAATGCATTGTAAACAAGCTATTGTTTTTAGTTGATAATTACATAGTTTCGTTACAAAAATGAAGTTTAAAAATGGTAGAAGATCGCCTTTAAATGCTTTTAAATGATTCTAATAATATAATAAGTATTGTAGTACAATAATGTTCTAGTTTTTCATTGCTACCAAAAAGTCACAAATGAATTGTCATCTCAAACTATCAAGAGGCTATAAATTATTTATGTTTATTTATTGGTTTTGTCTCATATTTTTGTGCCATGATTTGTAAGTAAGTACGTAATAAAATTAATTACGTGTTTGCCATAGAATAAATATGTGTTGAAAGACAATTTTTTTAAAGTTCCTCATATGGAACTATTCAGCGAAATCCTAATATTTTTACATTTCTATTTATTTAGCCTTGCATTTTATATAGACATCGCAGCGAAACACACTACTTACATACACCAAGTTTCAAAATTGTTAACAGACTTCAGAAAACAAAATTTCAGTGAGATTCATTTTTAAATATTCATAATAAAAATAACACACTGTAAAAACTTTTACCGTCGTACTAATTAGATTCTTACACGCTCATTCAACGTTGGTGTGGTAATGCCGGCCTGGGGCCTGGTTTAAGACCCTTTTTAACCAAACAAACGTCATGGTAATAAGTAAAGTTTTTCACTATTCTGACTTTAGGCGTCACGTAATATTTACATCACGTTTTTTAGTAAGGCTGCTAGAATATTTAAATTTGATGATCGCATTTACTTTGTTGTCTCTTTCTCGCTAATTACAATCGATAAGCAGAAGCATGAAAAAAGCTGTTTCTATGTAACACTTCACAAAGGTATCGCTCCCGAAAGCGTGTACAGATATGCCATACAAACAACCTTAATAATGTATTGTTTGCTTCAATTCTATTTGCACGATCTATAATTTACAAAAAAATAGGCACTGGTGGAACGTTGTCTTTTCTATTCAATAATGATATTGTACATATTAAAATTCTGTTATATTTCACATAAAAAATAATTTTAACGTGATTAATTTTTTAAATTTTAGGCTGTGTTGCGCTTCATCCTTCTTTGACCAACATTTTGTCATCAGAGCAGATGTGATGATGATGGACATTGTAATGCTATCTGTAAGGTCCTTAAATCCCTGTGCAAAGGATTGACCTCAAAAGAAGATTTAGGTAATCTTAAAGGATATATGAAGTTAGATACAATCACTTAGTTTTATTGTCTTTTCACATAACAACAGTAAATATCTATGATAATCACAGACGACTGACCTCAACTGCGGTTAGAATGGCCCTGGCCGCAGCCGGCCAGCGGATTGGCTAAGAAGCTAACTAATCAGTTATGTTTGAATAACCGAAAAAGCATCATCTATCGGATGCAACAACATTATACTATCCAAAATATTGGCTAAAGAAAGAGGAAGCGCTACACGGCATAATAACCTAAAAATTAATCACGATAATACTTTTGACCGTGAAAATCTCAAATCATATCATGAAATAATTTATTTTAAAAGAAAGACAAACATTCCCATATTATGAATAACCCAACAACATTTAAATTCTTACCGTCATTATGCAGGGAAAATGATGTTTGCACAATGACGGAGGACATAGCTACCAGAGGAATTTAAGGTTAAACGTCAGGCTTGTTATAATCTAAGCGTTCATA
Organism: Hesperophylax magnus; assembly: GCA_026573805.1. Taxonomy (NCBI): domain Eukaryota; kingdom Metazoa; phylum Arthropoda; class Insecta; order Trichoptera; family Limnephilidae; genus Hesperophylax; species Hesperophylax magnus. The sequence goes on along the minus strand of JAIUSX010000117.1, from coordinate 9,378,196 downwards.
GATGGATGGATATTGTATCGATGATTCAATCCAGAATTGTTTTGGAAGCCTTTCTTGAAAAAATTGAGTTTTTATACGGACAAAACTATTTATTCATATTCACACTGGTATTTACGGGCGCAAACAAATAATTCCTCTTAATATTGTAAAGCATGACTTGCAAAGAGTGTATTTTAATAATATAATTAAATTAACGTCATCTATGGATGCATATATTATAATGTATGCTGCGTTTAACCTTAGCCCATGACGCCTGGGTGAAAACAAGATGCATTTGTTCCCTCAGCTACTAAACTGTGTATATTAGGGTGACCGGTTAACACATCAAAATGATAATTCAACACACCTATAAAAAGTGTTATAATGTTATGAAAAGTGATGAAAGAAAAATAGGTTACATATATAACTATTTAACCTAGCTTTTATTTCATCACTTTTAATGACTTTATATCACATTTTAAAGGTGTGTTGTATTGTCATTTTGAGGAGTTATTATGGAACAGTATATTATGCTAGCATTAATAAGATTATTTTAGATAGCCACAGAACAGATACTGTACTATTTGAGGCTGCTATTCTAGTTTATGTTCCGGTGAATTTATTATTTTAGTCGTAAAAAAATTAACGTTTATATTGTTCTAATACGTTATATAGGGTTTTCCAATAAGAGGTGTTATTTTGATATTCAAAGAAAAATGCCATTTTTTAATATAAATGATCGAATGTTTATTTCATTATAAAGAGGAAGGTATGCCGTTAATATTGAAAAATAACATCAGTCAAATGACCACCACGACCACGTCTACAGGACCATATCCTTTTCATGAAATTTTCCATAACCAAATCGCAAAGTGGCTGCCTTATGTCCTCGATAGCCTCACGAATTCCATCTTTAAGGTCTTGAATCGACGCTGGGCTGTTGGCGTAGACCTTCTCTTTCACGTGGCTCCAAAGGAAGAAGTCGCAAGGTGTTAAATCACAAGATCTCGGTGGCCAATTGTGATCACCTCTTCGAGAGATAACACGGTCCGGAAACTTTTCCCGTAAAAGATCAATGGTTTCGTTGCTTGTGTGGCATGTAGCGCCGTCTTGTTGAAAGTAAACGTTGTCCAAATCAATACCATCCAATTCCGGCCATAAAAAATCATTTTATGGCCGGAATTAAATACACATAACACCTCTTATTGGAAAACCCTATTTTGCTCTAGTACCGTGGACACCCAAATCGGTAGACTTGCCCTAATATAAAATCTGAACATCATTTCGACGAGCTGGACCCAAACCACTTGACCACATTTTTGCTACTGGGAGGGTTCGAGAATGCTTTGAATATTCTACAACATCAATTGTACCTTGAACGCCGAAAAGCACATTGAAGTAACCAGTTCCCGTGTAGAAAATAAAAGTTTGCTAAAGTAAGGCAACAGTTTGCAACACGGTCCTTTTTGGTACTTTTCTTCACAGGTTCGGAATGTTCGTAAAAACTGAACCGCCTTCAAATCGGGTTGCGTAGCAACGCTAAAAATGAGTGAGGTGGGTAAATTATAACATATTTATAAAAGTTACTAAATAGTGTAACTAATTATTCAGTTTTGGAAACAAACCTGTACTTTTGTTTACCCGATTTGGGATTTGTAGTTAAGTTTTTTATGCAGTCAGCCAGCTGCGCGTCATTGCAAAAAGGGACTAATAATTTGAAAGCAGATTTTATTTATTTTCGCGGACTAAATGGTGATATTACAATGCGAGTTGCCTGTATATTTTCAGATTCATTTATTGATAAATTACAGAAAGGGGGATAGTCATGCCCCCTTTGCGCAACTTGGTTTGTTCCCCTTTTCCTGATGGGCTAGTCTATCAATTTGTATGTTTATGTCTAGAACATATTTTATTGTTATTTTTGCTAAACATAAATTATTTTTTTTATTATGTTAAATTATATTACCATTTCCTGTTGTTTTATGTATTGTTACGTCAACATTGTGTGTGCATGAATTTTTCACAAAATGTTGATGATAGGTAGTTGTTATAAATTAATATTTATTATTGTTATTTATTTCAAAATGGGATTCTCTCTTTGCAAAAGGTCGCAATCAAACATACTAATTTCAGTTATTGATGCTTGAAATGTGCAATATTCCTGCGTGAAATTATTCACGTTCAATGAACTGAAATTTAAATGTCATTTTCCAAATTGGAACTGCTGGTGTGAAGAATAATTCAGATAAGCGATAAAGTAGTTACTTATCTATAATATAATAGGATATCACAGGATACTCTTAATTCTTGACAAATCTGTTCCAATTTTGAAGAATTGTTTCAAATGCAAGACTAGTACACAGTCAACCAAAATTAGTATGTTTGACAACCATTACATTTTCTTCTTCATTATTGTAAAACAGTCTGGCAATACATAGTATTAACACTATATTCACAAACTACCATTCATTATTACTCTGCAATTTTCTATTATGAAATAAAAATGATTCTTGACTTTTATTCATTAGTTTTTTTTCTCATATGGGTTATATTGTTGATGGCCATTGGCCGTACTTAGTGACCAAATCTAAATAGCCAGTTACTTCCCAACCTTTCTCTTCCACATTTCCTTCCCTTCCCAACTTCCTTCATCCTCACAATATACCGCGATTGGGGATGCCATCGTCGCACTGGCTCCAGGTAGTTAGGACTCTTGTGCGGTACATTCATGTAAAAAAAAAAACTATTTTTCTACCTTAATACAATATGTGCATGGGTATGTGCGTAGGTTGTTAAGATCATAAAATCACAGGCATTTTTTGCAATAATTATTATTTACTAGCGCAGACCTGTGAAAAATCACAGGTTTTTATAAATGTAGGGTTTGTGAAGCTGAAAGTATTTATAAATTTTTTGCCTCTGCATTATTGCCTTTCAAAAACATGTAATAAATAATAACCAAAAATCAGAGAGAGAATCAGAAATTTACTTTCGAATGAACAAATAACGATTTGTGTCAAACACTTAAACAAAAGAAATATATACATTTCAAATATAGAATTATTATTACTTACGTTTTTTTAACCTTTCCCTTACTGTGCTAAAAAAATCCACGTGTTCCGTTGCTGTGTAGTCAATACACATCTCAAAATAAGCGATTTAATATCGGAAAAATATGAATATTCATAGCTGATTGCTTATGTTTATTATATTTTATATCATAAGTGATAATTACTGTAATTTAATTGCTAAAAACATGAAAAAACCATCGGCAGATGCTAAAAAAACGTGCAAGGAGTCCTTATCTAACGACATCCCGCGACCAACTGACTACCGGCTGGTACAACAGGCGCTGGATGGGCGCTGGACTCACACACACAGCTATGCGGTCGTAGGTATCGATGGTCTAAATCAAAATACAACTGCGGACATGTAGATTTCTCATGTTCCCGCATAGCGAACTAAAGCGGGGCATCAATAGCGTGTCATTTACTCGCACACTCTTCACGTAGCAGTGTCACACGGTTGATTGTATTGGTTTATTTGTTCCCGATTTTTAACAAAAATCTCTGATTTTTAATTGAATTTGAAAACTATGTAAAATATAATTTTTTAATTCAGTGCAGAAATGTATAATGGAGGAATACCTAAAATTTGAACCCAGAATTTATTATATTTATAGAGTTATTATAGTTATTAGAAGCAACGTGTAGTAAATACACACAACAGATGAGGAAAGGTTAAAATAAAATTATTTTGGTACCTACTTTATATTCCCACAATCAATTCCATTTTTGAAAATGACACTTTGTGAAATATTTCACATCGCGCACCGACAACCTAAATTGGTTTGATACTACCATGACACATTAGTTCAAATATTAAAAATGACACTTAAATTCAAAACAAATCCGAGTTCATTGAACCAGAGTAACAGTCACAGACAGGCAACCGAAATTAGTATGATTGATATAGGGTTTTCCAATAAGAGGTGTTATTTTGATATTCAATCGTAAAAGATCAATGGTTTCGTTGCTTGTGTGGCACGTAGCGCCGTCTTGTTGAAAGTAAACGTTGTCCAGGTCAATACCATCCAATTCCGGCTATAAAAAATCATTAATCATCTCTCGATAGCGCAATTCATTCACCGTAACTGTTGCTCCAGCCTCATTTTCGAAAAAGTAAGGTCCAATGACTCCGCTGGACCATAAACCGCACCAAACAGTCACACTTTGAGGATAGAGTGGCTTTTCAACAATAACTCTTGGGTTTTCCGAGCCCCAGATGCGACAATTTTGCTTGTTGACGAAGCCACCGAGGTGGAAATGGGCCTCATCACTCAAGATGATTTGCATTTGATTCACTCAAGTGAATTTTAATAATTTCAATGCGTTGTTGAAGCGTGTATCGTTCCATTTTTATTAATAGCGTAGTTTCTTTTTTTTTTTTTTATTAGGTACAATATTTTTTACAATTCAAGTTTTCCAGTAATGTAGGCCTCACTGGGTGGCTTGCCCGTGCTGAGGCACGTACTTGTCAAATGTTAAAAAATGACAGTTTCGAAAGTAACATCTACTGAAATAGCGGGCTATTCAAAATAACACCTCTTATTGGTAAACCCTGTATTTGTAAAAAATATGAATTTTCGTTTTAAGGAGACCTCCCAAGTAGGTAGGTAGGTACCTACCTAGTGAAATCTTTATTTGCAATGAGTTAGAAATAGGTAGTGTAATGACAACACATAACCTGCCTTTATAGTTTGAAACTTAGTTTTGAAATAGATATGATCACATTCGGCGATAAATAATTTCAACTATGAATCGTCAATGGTTCAATAGTGAACGCAAAGCAGCAATATTAAACGTTGTGTGGTGTCCATTTTTGATAAGTCACTAGTAGTTAGTCGAGCATAAAAACACTTTATTTATAACTTCAAAGCTATGTAGATTGTGGAATCTCGTTTTCGCAGGCGCTAAACTTCCAGGAGAGATAGCAGGTGCACCTACTTCCTAGAAGCGTTATCTGTGATCTGCATTATATGAAGGAAAACTAATGTCACCAACACTACACTTTTCGAACCCTTGACTACAGACAGACTAATTAAATAATTGATTATCCTCCCAAGAAATTATTTAGATATTTGAAAATGTGTGTATTTCAATAGAAATAAGGACAAATAATTGATCTTACTTTAGGCACATGGACACGCCAACAAAACGCTTCTATCAGCTTATCCATAAATAAACCTCTCACAGTTTGTTTATCTCTTCGGTGTTATAACTGCATTGCGTAAACAAGATTTCTAATTAAAAATTTATACAAGTCATCTAATATAAGTCAAGAAATGTCACCTATTTCAAGAGATATACTTACCGAATTTAATTATTTTAATGTCGCTATTTATAAATGCTTTTATTATGCTCAAATTGTCAGACAGAAGAATTTTCACTGACTTCTATATAAAATTCTAAATGATTTAGTTGATAGTCCGGTATTGCTAGAATTGATAAGTTTCCGGATTCCACAACGTAATTCTAGAAGTCAGGATTTATTTCAGTGCAGAAATTCTGGGACTAACTACCATATGCATTCCTCTTTGCCCAGAATACTAATGGAGGGAAACAATTATACCAAGTCAGTGGACATCTTCAATTTATCTTTAAACAAATATAAAATGTTGTTAATGAAGCAATTCCGTTATGTATAATAAATAGTATATATATTTCTTAATATTCTCATGTAAACGCCCTGAAAAAGAGCGTAAATAAATAAATAAATAACAAACTATTATTTTCTTCCCTTTCTGTGTTCACAACAAACCTTGGACGAATGATATATATATATCCTAATACAGTTTTTATAAGGCCGTTGAACTTGATTAATGCATAGGATTCGCATCCAAAATTACGTTTACACCATATTTATGTTCAAAATTGTAAATAGTAGTGTAGACAGCCTTGATTTAATTAACCTCATTGAATTTCATGTATAAGAGCTACTCGTTCTAAAACCCTCTTTAATTGTAACAATTCTAAGACTGAACATTTCAAACACTCGCTTGTACCTAGATTACATAAAAATAGTAATAGGTACGCAGATGTAGTGGATCTGTTTAACTACATAGAAGCTAGGTACAAAAAGGCTTTAATATCATATCTTTTAAATCATGACCAGTAAAAAGTCAAATAAATATGTATATAAAATGAACTGCCTGGGGCAACTGAGGAAACTTGGGTCAATAATAATATTCAATACGGTGAACCAACAGCTTGTTTGACACTTACCTACTATCAACCAAAACATTAAAATAAATGCATACATTTTAGCTATTGTAATATATTATATCATGTATATCTATACTATCATATATTTCAATCAATACTAATCTAACCTAGTCTACCTATAAGTTTTGCATGTACTTGTATCTCTAACTTTTTATATCCATCTAGAGTTTCTGTTAATTGTATATTTTCTGATGTCACTGTTTATAATTTACTGTATATGGTATATTTTATACCGTTGATATTAAAATAAATAATTATTCGTGTATTTCTCTTTTCGTACGGCCGATGCTGAGGTTATTTAGCCAGTCACTTCTTGCGAGTTACTCCTTGACACAGCACAGACGTACAGACATGCCTCTTGGAAACTGATGAATGAATGAGGAAATTCATCAACGACGTAATTTGTAGTTCATGTGTGCAGTAGTTCTAATGCTACATTTGCACAAATTTTGACCAGAGATTCTTGAGCATATTTAAAGTTAAACATGTCAATATCATTTTGCTGTCAATGATTTTTCTTTTCAATCAAAAACAAAACAAAAAATAATCTTCCATCACACCTCGCCACTGGGTAGAGTACAGCCTAGCGGGTCACGTGTAAGCGATCCGTATCGTTCCAGCAGCACGGTAACAGACCAGACATGGAGCAGTTTCATAGATTTTTTTTTCTGTTTTAATTGAAAAAATATATCATCGGACAGCAAAACGACATTTATATTATTTATTCAAAATATGCTCAGTGATCTCCGGTTAAAATCCTTCGGGTACGTGCTTTTACACCATGCACATTACTATTTAACCATTTTATGTATCTATATGTTATCTTTATTAGTGATTATTATGATAATGATCACTGATCCATGAACGGATCTATTCTTTGACGCATTTTTGGGCGCAGAACCAGCGCATATATGGGGATATTCATGAATGTCTTTCTCGATCCTAGGCAATACACGAAACCGTGCATGCGCACTTGTATGTTAATTTCATATACAGGGTGTCCGGGAGGTGATTCTACATGATGGTAGAAGTAAAAAAGATATATTTTTTTCTAAATATGAATGTTTATTTTCCCATACAAACAATCCAACCTAAAAACTTACTAAACTTAAAACATTGGAATTTCTAAAAAAATTCTTTTTACTTATACTATCATCTAGAATCACCCCCCCCCCCCCCGAAGTTAACGCACTTTAGAACTGAACACCCTGTATATATCTCGTGATCAAAGATATTATGAATTTCTTTTCTCGATTCTATGCAATCCGCGAAACTGCGCATGCGCACTTGTATGTTGTTTTCATATAGCTCGGGACCATAAGTTGAATAGCTCGAGACAAACGAAAACTATATGACGAATACCGTTTGTTTTAGTTCAAAAGAAAGTTATATAACAACAAATACTTTCGGGCAAGAATCGAACGCGTTCGAATTAAGTTCGATGATAATCTTGCAAAGAATTGCTTTATTTTTATTATACTATAAATTGGTTTAAAAGTATAAGTACCTATAGAATATTTTTTAGACAGCTGATTAGGTCCATCAACATTTTTTAAAGATAAATTTTATATATTCTAGTAAGATTCCAATAAACGTAAAAATGTGTGTCCATCGAAAATGGGGATAGAACGTCTAGACGTTAGGAGAAATATTGCAATGGTGTTAGTGGCGCACAAGCTGCTAAATGGTCACATTTGCAATCCAGATATTCTTGAACGAATTTTATGTCCCTGATAATTTCATCAGAGCTAGACAGCACAGATTATTTATTTTTCCAAGGGGCAGGACCAACCTACCAATGATCATGCCTTTGGGGAGAATAACTACTTTGTTAAATCACATTTCTTCTGTGATTGACATTTTCAATTTGAACCAAAGAGAATTTAAGACGGCAATAAGCATACTATTTAACAAATCTGGTTAATCAGATAGTATGATGTACTTACGCATGCAAATAAATGTATGTACTTACTTATTATAAACTGTTATTTGTGAAATATAAATGGATTATACTGTTTTTCACAATAAATCAATAAAATAAAATAAAATAAATAAAAAGTGTTTGAGCCGCCACTGCATTTTATGTACCCATGTTCGTACTACAAGAATTGGCTCTGGTCTGAACTTTATGACAATTCACCCTAAATACTCATTTGGTCAAAGACATTCATCGTCAAATTCTTTGTGTACATTCAAAAAGAATGTTAAATTATTTGTGCTATCGAGGATTTTCAAAATATCCTTTCATCTTTGTCCTTTTAAATTGTGGCATATGTTGTATATCTATTTTTTTCATCCTTTTCCTTTTATGTATAATGTAATTTTTTCTCTTTCTTTCTTATCTCCTTTTTAAAATAATAGTTTATTATATTTTTTCTTGCAATTAAATATCAATGTATATCATGGTCACCCTACATGTTAACTCCATTATACTGTAATGAATTGGCTGGAATTAGATAAATAGGTACCACGTAGGTACCCAATTCTTAGAAACGTTAATGTAACAATATTGTTCTCTATATAATCATATAATCTTTGTGCTATTTTTTATTTATATCATTTTCTAAAATTATTAATATCAACAAAGGCTTGTCCTAGTGAGGTTAAACATTCTAACGTAAAAAAAACAATAAATAAATGTGTTAATCATTCATGAACCAAGCCATCACTATATGTATTATAAATTATAACACAAATGAATATTACTCGTTGAACACGTTGACATAATCTGTATCAGCTATCACGAGCCATCACTACCAAAAGCCGTGACTAAAGTATTTCATGGTAATACTGTTCAGTACGAAATGGAGTACGCTTTATAATGAGGCGTTAATTTCTCAAGAAAACAGCCACCGTCTATTAGCGGGCCTTAATGGCTTCGGTAAACATGCCCCATGGTAAATTATACTGTTACCTACCACTTAGTGATAACCTCGTACATTCTATATGGCTTCGCCTTTATTGGGAAATTGGAACAATGAATGTGTTAAAACGAATTTTTGAAAAGTATTACGATGCATGCATTCAATGGAAGACAGCCGCTTTTCTTCTTCCAGTGTCAGTTGTTGGAGGTCAAAGTGGGATGCTAAGATTGTTGAGATTATTCTGCAAATCGACGGCATCGGGAGTCACTTCATTTAGCAACCAACGGTGAGCCTTCGAAAAATTGGTGATGGGGATATTACACTACACTCTCTACAGTGTGTTCTGTTGTTTGTATATACTTATGCACATTAAACAAGAAGAGTTACAACTCCTCCCAACCATCTGAAGCCAGTAATGTTGTGGTATGTTATGTATGTTATTGCATCCCCAATTGGTGTACGTTACGAAGCTGAATGTACTGGGGAGGGGAAGTAGATGGGGAGGAGGAAGGTGGGGAAGTATCTGGCTATTCAGATCTGGTCACCCACGGCTAAAGCCTTTTCAAGCAACAATTCTGAGAGGTGGACTAACGCTAGTGCGCTATTGAGAGTATTTTCCACTACATCAATGACAATTTTTCTCCAATCATTCTTCAGGCAGGTAGATGCTATAATATTGAAAAAAAATGTGAATAAAATAATCAAAATAAACACACGATTTCACACCTGAAAAAATAATCTTTACTGAACCATTAAAACGGCCACCGTCTTGAAACGGAACAACCACAGACGAAATGCAAAAAGCTCGTGTTAAAAACAGGACTTCGCTTAAAAAAGGAGATAGAAAAGAGGAAGGTGGGGAAATGATATCCCTGAGACCATTTATAACAAATGCGGAGATTCGGAAAGAATGCAAGGCGAGAACGAGGACCTTGAGGCATAAAGGACTGCCCTGTCATCATTTCAGTTATATTACGAAATATAGGTAAATTTTAGTTTTCTGTTTTCGTGTCACTATTCGGAGGTATGATTTTTTTAAATGAGCGCGGGAGAATTCAATTCAATTCAGAAACCAAACGTACGAAAATCTTCAGCGCTCAACGCATTGTATCGTCAACATCTTGTAACTCCAGTGCTTTCCGTCTCGGTAGCGAAATATAAGTATTATATTTAGTGTGGACGTGCTAATAGCAAGTCAAATAACGCAAATAAAGCAAGGTAACAAACACAACAGAATGGTAGACATTCTACTCTCTAACTATCATTGCCCTGGTGAAAGACAACAATTCAGAATCGAAACGTTACGTTTTGCTTGAAATGGCAAGAGGCACCACGTCGGGTAACATTTGGAATCGGGCCACTAACAATAACTCTCCTTATATAAATGGCGATAAGTTTCAAATTCCCGCTTAACAAACGCCGTCTGTTTTGATTTATACAAAAAAAAAATATCGCCAAAAAGTGTGTTTTATTTTATTTTGCATTATGAAGTTCAGGCACAAATCTTTCATTTCTAAATAACTTCATTTGCCACAATATAGAATAAAACCATATCCGAAAATGGGTTCTTAAGCAGAAGATTTTGAACTATTTTTTATTTTATTTTTCTTACTTTATTTTTTTTTCTGGGCATATAAAAAGACTTTTGATTTTGTATTAGTATGTAGTGTAACTGCGTCTGATTAATCAGTACTCTCCAATTCTCCATGGGAGTCTTACGAGGAGTGAAGGAGCCAGAGGTTTTATTGTTTATATGAGAGTTCAAGAGTCTCAACTCTCCCAAACATCTGGAGCCAGAGAGATTAATCCATCCTCAAATGGAACAAGTTGTGAGGCTTAAGGTAGTGGGAGGGGAGTGAAATGGGGAAGAGCAACGTGCGACAGTCCCTGACTATTCAGATCTGGTCACCAAGCACGGCTAAAGCCATTTTAAGCAACGTTTCAATTCTGAATGGTGCTCTTACACCAGGGCGATACTGGGAGTATCTTCCCTTTTTAGAAATAATAAATTGTGAAATAACACAAATTCATCAGATAAAATTTACTTGCGCACGCCGGGATTTAAACCTGTGAACTTCGGATTGTTAATCGAGAGCCTTACCCCTCGACCACAGAGAATCAGGCGTGTAGTCACATTGTTTGCCACAATTGATAAATAACCGTTTATGATATATAAATGGTTGTTTATCATTTGTTTAAAATTCAAAACACATTTATTAGTAAGGCTGTTCTTCAGATCTGGTAACCAAACACGGCTAAAGAAATTTCGAGGGCCGATAAGAACTGAAATTATCTACCACTCAAAATATACTTATACTATAATACATTATTTAAAATTGATAAAAAGGACAGAATCAATTTAATGTTGCTTATGCACGCTGGGACTTGAATATTTATCGTAACAACTTTTTTTTATTTAAAAATATATTTCTTTTATATAAAAACATAAATATGTTATATTAAAAAAATTAATTACAATAAAAATGTTTTCTTTTTAACGTAACTACCCAATTCAATAGAGAAAACCGTTTCTCGTGTTTGATTTGGGGAGCAGTGCCATTACAATATACATATTATATTGGGTAAAGAAAAGAATGAAAGTTTTTATTTATAGAGTAAGAAATAAACAAAATGTATAAAGCATGATAACAAAAGTATAGATAATGAAAATAGACTACAATAGCAGTTACTAAATTAGATACGCAGTAAATGTAAATAAATACAAGAATATATTTATTTAAATTTAACATTAATTTAAGAATAAAAGTAAAATAAAAATAATATTATTACATTTCGATTAATAAGTAGGTAGTATGTGGTATAAGTACAACCTAACTATCATTCGTTTATTTGCACGGAGAAAACTTACTGATATGAAATATTGCTAATGTATTACGAATCTCTTCAAATTATTGGTAATACGGATAAAAAACGGGATTTCAACGAATGAATTGATAGGTTTCCTAGTAAACTTTCAGTAAAACAGTGTTTCAGTGTTCATAAAAATTCTAATATTTTCGAATTTCATCATTGTATAGTATCAGGAAAAACGCAGGTGCGTGATAACGTGTTCCGATATATTATGAACGTACTAAAAGTTTATTAGGAAACGGCCTGCAATCCCGTTTTAACAGGATTTTAATACTGTACTCTCCATTTTTCTCCGTGTGGATTCCGGAGTCATTCAAGGCATTCGACTCAAGGGCTATCCACTATCTCCTATTCCGTTTTCCAATTATTGACAAGTTATTTCTGACAATCATGAGATATTTGTGTGGCTGAACTACACGTATGATTAGTGACGCATTTAATTTGACTCCACGAGAAAATGAAATGCTTTTACCTGCTAGAAATGCTAGGTGCGTGCGGTGGGTATTTTCTGTACTAGGTATTGTAGCGTAAACATCTACCTAACATTATAATAAAAAATACTCATGTATGTTGAAATAAAGAAATTAAAAGATATCAACAAACTGAAACTCAAACCGAAGTTACACTTGTCAGAAATAATTTACTGTTTTTTCCCTTTCTTTATATTTATTATCAGTCTATATTCATATCTACTTTATAATCATATACACATATAGACGATCCAAAAGATTCAATTTTTCCTATTATAATATATATACCTATTGCATAATGTTATTTTATTTTCCTTATAATTAGTGTAACTCGCTCACCAAGCACAAGAACCAGTTTCTTCTTTGGTGAGATTGAAATAGTAAATATATTTTGTACCGATATGTAATTTATATAACACCACTGTACCACTTATAAGTGCATTTATTGCCCACTTGTATTAATATTAAATAAATAAAAAAATAGAAAGGTTGTGGGTCTGTGTGTCTGTCTGTGCAACTCTGGTTGAATGAACTCGTATTTGCTTTGAATTTGTCATTTTCGAAATTGGAACTGATGTTGCTAAGAATTTTGTTCTCAATTGTGTTCTCAATTTACTCGTCGCTAATTGTTGTTTGTACGTTGGCGATCTGAAGTCGTGCGTGAGAACCATGACAAGTTATCGACCGAATCGATAAAATCTCCATCGATCGAGCGTGCTATAAACCCTGTAATATATAATATTTTTAGCAGAAAATTATTTTGGATCTGTATTTGAGGTGTGAATTGATTTTGTTTAAATTTCTTAGGGACAAGATTTTGGCAAGTAAAGTGAGAATTCGTGATTTTTCGTGACATGCAATAATTATCAATTATTCAATAATTATAATATTCCACCATTCTTCACGGATCTGCGCTAGTAAATACAAATCTTCGGATTAATCTGGTGTTAGTACAGTAGCTACTTACCAAGATTTCTTTTGATACATTAGAATAATTTTTTTTATAAAATATTTTTTGGTAATGTGAGCCTCACAATGTGCTTTACCCGTGCTGAGGACCCGAAGAAACTTCGAAGAAGGTAATAATTTTGCTGGATTTTTTTACAATTCTACAGAATCCAATCAGATTTCCTTGTAGATAGGTACACAAGACTGAAAATTGATAACTCCAACACCTCTGCTATATGTTAGTCCACGTTCCTACGTTTAGTGATTTAGCAGGGGTGCCCGGGTTCATCGGGTGTGGTGTGTCCAGGATATGCCTGCCCACCAGCTGTGTGGCGTGCCAGATCGGGAGAGATTTTTTTAAATTTTTTTTTTTATAGTGAATACCTCACAAGAGTCCCAACTGCTCCCGTCTGGAGCCAGTGAGACTATGGCATCCCCAATTGGGGGATGTTGTGAGGCTGAAGGTAAGTGGGGAAGGGAAAGAGGAAGGTGGGGAAGTGGAAGTGGGGAAGTGGAAGTGGGGAAGAAGGAAAACTGATTTGGGGAGAGCTTTTGACCTATCCAACTGGTCTCTCACTCCGTAACTCCTGGGCACTAACTTCCAACACAACTTCCTTTCCTTACAAAAGACCCGCCACACAGAATCCCCAAAGATGACATAGGCCCTTTGGGAAATTATTTTTCTAAGGGCCTCCTGTGTGGGGTTAATGTAAAAAAAATATTAATGATGAAACAATCCAACTTAAAATTTGACAAAACATGACTCGGTGATAATAAAAATATAAATAAAATTGAAAGACGCGGCATGCCAATTTGACGACGACGCACAGTGGGCTGAAAATCACCTTTCATAGACATAGAGACTTGAATTTTCAAGGGTATTTTTTTTAGCTAGAAATGGATTCTGCTGATCATTAGTATGCTATAAAATTTCGTATGAAGCAATTGCGTGTACAAATGAAGGAGTCATCATTTTTTTAAGAAAAAATTGTATGGCACTGACAATAAAAATGAGGCTATCTCTGGAATCATAAGGTTGACCATTATATCCTTACACACTACTACCATTATATCCTTACTACTATTTATTTGTTTTTTTGACATACTTCGTATTGTGGCGCAACTTGTGATTTTTTTTTTTAAATCCTCAAAGTTGTAAAAATAACTTTTTTATGTTGATGATTCATTTTAACGCTTAAATGCTTTACATATGAGTATGCTTTGTCTAGTTTACAATATTTTATTTACATTGCAAGCCTACTCATATGTAAAGCATTTAAGCATAAAAAAATGAATCATCAACATTAAAAAGTGTGTTTTTCAACTTTGAGGATTTAAAAAAAAATCGCAAGTTGCGCCACAATACGAAGTATGTCAAAAAATACAAATAAATAGTAGTATATCTGTGTGTAAGGATAGAATGGCCAACCTTATGATTCCAGAGATAACCTCATTTTTAAAGTCAGCATGCCATACAAATTTTTCTTAAAAAAATGATAACTCCTTCATTTGTACACGCAATTGCTTCATACGAAATTTTATAGCATAGATCAGCAGAATACATTTCTAACCAAAAAATACCCTTGAAAATTCAAGTCTCTATTTCTATGTATTTCTATGAAAGGCGATTTTCAGCCCACTGTGCGACGTCACGTTGTTAATTTAAGAAAAATGTTAACTTTATAATTTTTTTAAATGTGAATAACGCGCTATAGCCCCGACTACCATGGTGCCAATGGGACTATGGCATCCCCAATCCTGGGGTATGTTGTGATGTTGGAGGAAGCGGGGACAAGAAGGATATAGGGCAGAGTAAGGTTGGGAAGTACTTATCTATAAATCTTTTATTTTTTTCTCAATTTTTATCTCAATGATAACAACCATTCGCATATCCGTAGGTACTCCTATAGTTTCCAGCGGATGTTAACTTTGCGAGTTAACAAGACGGTTACAACGCAAACTGTAAGTGTTGTCATGTTGATAGTTGGAAGGGAAAAGGGCCAGCAATGGAACCGTAGGTACACCACACACAGTTCCGCAGATGGTAACATTGAAAAATTACAATTTTAACATGCGGGTAATATATTAGGTAGGTACCTATCTACACGGTGAACCAAATTCTTTGAAATACGGTGCTGACATCATAAATAAGAAAGGGACACTTATAAAGGGATAGAAATCATGAAAATGGCATGAAATCGAATGAACAAAGATAGAGGTGTAAGAAGAATGGTAAGTCGGGGACTTCTGATAAAATGAATTAAATACTTGTCACAGGTCATACCAAAAATCAGAATAACAGAAGAGAATGTATGAATTTGAATGAAGCAGGGAGAGTGTGCCAAGACAGAGTAGTGTGGCGGTCCATCATATCTGCCTATCCCTTGCGAAAAAAAGGCGTGATTAGTTAGTTGGGTGAGAGGCCTCAGGATTTCTACTCTTTGTGCAGTGCAACTAGTTTAGGGGCATCGTGTAGTCTGAAAGCAGTAGCGGCTCATATATACTCGTATGTGTAAATGGTTGCACCTACTACAAGTTGACGGTGTTAATACTTGTTACGTATCTTTACTCGATCAATTATCACTGACACGACACGGCATTATGGCATTTAACATTGAATCATGAGAGTATGATTACAATAAGCGGCGCGAGATTTCGGCAGCCTTGTCTTGTCCGCAGCCTACTCAAAAAACAAAACTCTGGAATTTGTTTATAGAGAGTGTAAATAAATAAAGAAAGATGTTAAATTTACGGCGATAGATATCTACAAGACCGGGTTGTTTCAATATTTCGTAAAATATATGAATTTGTCAATCAAATAATAGTCAATCAGCGCCATTTTGAATTTTTGACAGCTTTTAAATAAATTGAGATAAGCTGTCAAGCAGAATGGCGTTGTGATGTTTGTAACCGAGAATCAATTAAAAGTCCGTTCAGATATCAAACATTCAAAATGGCTCCTAATTTCTTATTTAAAATTATTGTTAGCGACTTAAAAATAGTTTTTCTATATCTACAAAAGTTATTTCAAAGTGAACTTGGGTAAAACGTATCCATTTGTGACTCGTGACGTCACATGAGACACGATTCTTTACAATTCATAATTCGAATTGTAGCGCAGCAGTACCTACCTACCACCTCGTATGTAGCTTGATAGAATTGTAAAAAATATGAATTTTTGTTATAGGAGACCTTCTAAGTAGGTAGGTACCTAGTGAAATCTTTATTTGTTAGTTAGTTAGTTAGAAATAGGTAGTGTAATGACAACACATAACCTTCCTTTTTAGTTTGAAACTTAGTTTTGAAATAGATATGATCACATTCGGCGATAAATAATTTCAACTATGAATCGTCAATGGTCGCCAAGCGCGGGTTGAACGCAAAGCAGCAATAAAACGTTGTGTGGTGTCCATTTTTGATAAGTCATTTGTATGCGAGACAACGCCTCGTCGCCGACCAACTTTTGGGAAGAAATCGCCTCAGCGATCTAACTTGAAGACGGATCGTGCCGAGACTTAGGGCAACCAACACCACGGGCACGTAGGTACTACTACCTATTATTTGCTAGTTGTTAGCCACGGAACTCTAGGAAATTTCCTATTATTTTTTAAAAATTCAAATTATAAAACTTTCTACTTGTTGCTTGCCTTGCTCAGAATCTCCGAGCGCCACTGATCACCGATATGGAGGATAAAGTATCCTGTTCTGTGATCCTTTAGGTTCTTACTGCATGAATTAGTCAGTAATAGAAAAATAATTTATATAATGTTAGATAATCATTCGATCGCAAGTGCTTCTTCGGAGCGAACAAACAAAAGCCGTGTATCATTGAACAAGCAAAATTTCCAAGTCTATATCAGGGCAATCTTGTGGTCCTGTCGGCTGGGGTGTGTTACTTCCTCCCCAGGGTTTTTCACTGTTTCACTATTTCAACATTTTCATAGGGCTAACGTCTGGCCATTGTTCTTCAGGAGACGGTGTGAAGATTTCAAAGGACCACCTTCCCGTTTCACTTCTCACTCTCTCTCGTCGAAACTGCCTGAATCCCTAGATTCTGTTATTGTGTTGTACGCAGCAATGGGAACGTATTTGATTTTGTTTTTCCTTTCTATTTTCCTCTTCCTAATGTACGATCCTCTATAAATGATGAACAGAGTCAAGATGAACAAGAACAGAACCTTGCAAGAGGAATTTGGAATTTATTTTATTTTTTTTTTTTTTTTTTTATATTAACTCCACACAGGAGGCCCTGAAGAAAATAATTTCCCTCAGGGCCTATGTCATCTTTGGGGATGCTGTGTGGAGGGTCTTTTTGTGGAGAGGAAGGAGTGAACATGGGTCTTGAAGAGTCCCATGTTGTAGGAGGGAGGAAACACAGAGGCCGGCAGTTCGTTCCACAGCCGAGCTGTTGAACTTAAGAACGAATCGTAGAAGCGACCCGTTCTCATGTGACAAATGTCAACCGTGTACAAATGTTGGGCGCGCGTTTGGCGTGTATCCCGACTACGCACCGGTGCCGAAGGGATCAATGACGCTAGTTCCTCAGAGCATCTTCCATTGTAATACCGATAGAACAAGGACAGCATACCTACCTGACGCCTGTGCTCTAAAGATTGCAGTCCGTTTGTTAAGATTGGGGAATCTATCAAACGGACCGCCCGTTTTTGCACAGAGTCAAGGGTTTTTTTCAGGTATTTAGGGGCTCCGGACCAGAGATGGCTGCCAAATTCGACAGTAGGGCGCACTTGCGATTTGTACAGGGTGAGCAGTTGTGTACTATTAAAGTATCTGCGGGCCCTGTACAGTACGCCCAGCTTCTGAGAGGCCAGCTTTACTCTGGCTTCGATGGAGCCCCCATACCTGAGCTGGTCACTTATAGTTACACCAAGCATATCAATGGAAGGCCTGTTCGGAAGATTGCTTCCGTTGAAGGAGACTAGGTTATCATTTAGATCCCTTTTAGACGTAATCAGACAGGATTGGGTCTTTGAAACATTAAATTCGACGAGATTATTTTTACCCCAGGAGGAAATACTCTCGAGATAACTGTCCATTCTCTGCTTCAAAGCCCTCCGAGCCGTTGGAGTTTGTGTACCCTTTGGGGGCTTGTCAAACAAAAAGCTATCATGAACTGTACTGTCATCCGCGTAACAATGAATCGGTGCACATGTCAAAAGGTCATTGATGTGCAACAAAAACAAAGTCGGAGACAGAACCGATCCCTGTGGGACGCCAGCATTTATAGAGTGTGAGGATGAGGTGAAACCGTCAGCAACAGCCTGAATCGACCTATCCCTTAAAAAATCAGCAATCCACGTACACAGGGATGCGGGAAGTCCGTAAGAAGTCAATTTGTTGACAAGTCCTCGGTGCCAGACCCGGTCAAAGGCCTTGGATATGTCTAGTGCGACCGTTTGGGTCTCACCGTGACGTTCCAGGCACCGCCCCCAAACATGCGACACATACGCGAGAAGATCACCGCACGAGCGGTTCCGCCGGAATCCGTATTGACGGTCGTTGATAATTTTGTTCTTCTCGAGGTATGTGAGCAGTTTGTCGTTGATCACACGTTCCATCACTTTGGACAGAACTGATGTGATCGCTATGGGGCGGTAGTTGGCCGGGTTGGAGCGGTCACCTTTCTTGGGAATAGGGTGAATGACCGCTTTTTTCCAACCAGAGGGCACAGTGCCACACTTCAGGGACATTTTGAATGATATGATGCGCCTACATAAATAGGTACTCATCCACATTCAAAGGCTTGTGTTAATTCTTGGCTTAGTGTCCAAAGGGGCCGTTAAGTTCTACTTAAAGATAAGAATGACCTTAAAATCAACCAACGAATTTTTCGCTGTCATCCGAGAGAACTGAAATCGCGAAAAAATCTTAAATTTTAAATTAAAACCGGAGTCGTCCTTCTGGAATACTCCAAGTTATACGGAATAATAGAGAAAATATAGCAATGAACGATTGTGATTATTAAATTTTGACTACGGTTACGGTTTAGTCTTTTGATAAAATCGTCCCTGGCCATTTCGATGCGAACCCTTACATTATTTTATTATTATTTTAAAAAGAAAGACAAACATCTCGGGTTACGAATAACCTGACAATATTTGAAAATTTTCTATTACCACCACAGTAAGCGGAAAAATGTTGGTTGTGTTGTGATGGAGGACTTAGCCAGCCGAGGAATTGAACACACTACGCCTGGGGGTAGTAAACACAAACGCGATGTTAATTCAGCCACCGACCGGAATATACCATACATCTTGAGACGGATCTCATTTTTCAGCAACCCAAGTTCCTATGTATGTTTAATTTATTGGAATAACTTTGGAAGGTTATACCCATCAATATAATATTTAATCATTGAAGATTAGAATGTAATATTAATAAATAAAAAAAAAGTGACGGTCGCTATTTAAATCTGATTATGATCCGCTTTATTACTATAATACATCAGATGTATTATTTTTTTTTGGTTTGAATGAGGATTGTACCATCCTCCCCAGGGACTGGCTCTTAACTGCTGGAAATTCCTTTTAAAACTGAACTTTAAAAAAATAATGGATTCTGATTCGATGGAACCGAGATTTATTTCGTTTTAATAAACTGCTGTAATTTTTTATAATATCATCTAATTTTAAAGAGAAATATGCAAATAAAAGTTGATATAATGCATTTTCATCGACAACGAGTTTATCTGCCGAGTTTCAGCTCGATCGGATGCCGGGAAATGGGTTAATTTCATCTTCCAAGATTCCACTTCATTCATCCATTCAAATAGATGTAGATACATAAAAAAATAAAGTTTAATTTTGAAAATAAATTTTAGTCCAAATGTCTTCGGCTATTCTTTGCAAAGCATTGCATGATCACAAGGCACGTGCAATAATTATTGTTACTCGTTGGTTTTCCTTGTCCTTATAAGAGTTTTGTCCGGCCATCAGCTCAACCAACAGCCCGAACTATTTAATATTCTACCTTCAGTCAATTTATTGTGTGTATTTTTTATATTTGGTCAGGCAGACGATTCACCATTTAAATTACAATCACGTCCTTTAACACTTCCTTCCAATGGGAGTCATAAATGGAAACTAAATGGAGGTTTATTATTTCATATCCTCGATGGGCGAGCTTTAAAATTATGTTTTACTTGTCCAATCTTGTCAGCTCAATAGGAAGTTAGATATTATTTATCAATCTAAGTAATTAAGGCGATGCACTACGTCGTGTAATATTTTAAATTGAGCCGCTATCAATAACGACCCTTACATAGATGGCGATAAGGTTTAAATTCCCGCTTAACACCATCTGCCTGTTTTGATTTATGCAAGAAAAAAACATGGCCAAAAACTGCCTTTTATTTTATTCTGTGGACATTCAGGCATAAATATTTAATTTTTTTTTCGATCATTTTATAAATAACTTAATTTTCCACATTATACAATAAAATTATAACCGAAAATGGGTTCATAAGTAGGAGATTTTGAACTTTAAAGCAGTTTTCATAGGCTTTATACATAATTTTTTTCTGGGCTTATAAAAAGACTTATCTAAAAAATACTCGATCATTTCAAAGGTCAAGATGTATTCTACTCGCAGCATTTAATTAAAGCATCTGAAACATTTCTAGGCGACCAAATTTTCAAACCAAAAACACACGATTTTGCATTACTACGTATGGCATCGACTTAATTTAATTTTGAAGCAGTACAGATAGTACTTTGCCCGTCATCCGACGGGTGGTAAGCAATAGACAGACCTTGCAGAAAGTTGCAGACAGTTACCTTACTATAACGAACTTAATTTGATAAAATTAATTTGAACAAAGCATAGCATGATCGTCACACGCACCTTTACAATAGGTGGCGTCGCCAGTGTAAATATTGAGGATAACAGTGCAAAATAAATCCCTGGACTTTTTTAATGTGTAGGTACTAAAATACTTGGAAAAACCCTCGAATACGTGCAGAAACGAGTGGTCCGTTTGATAGATTAGAGCACATATGGGAATACTGGCGTTTCAATAGAAGATGCTTCGAGGAAATAGCGTAATTTATCCCTTCGACGCCGGTGCACAGTCAGGATATACGACAAACGTGCGTTCATCTTTTGTACTGGGTTGACATTTGTCACATGATAACGGATTGTTTCTACGACTTGTTCTTGAGTTCAGCAGCTCGGGTGTGGAACAATTTGCCGGCCTCTGTGTTTCCTCATGTCTCTTGACGACCCATGTTCACTACTTCTCCCCAAAAAACCCTCCGCAGAGCATTCCCAAATGTGGCCCCTAGGGAAATTATATGCCTCCCCTGTAGAGGTCATGCAAAAAAAGTATCACACCAACCATTGGCATCAACTGTCCGGTGCCAGTCCTTTGGTATCTACCTAGTAATCCCCAATTTAGGTAGGTTCTGAGGCTGAAAGAAGTGAGGCAGGGAGGAGATGGAGAAAAGGGAGGTTTAAAAGTATCTGACTATTCAGATCTGCTCACTAAACATGGTAAAAGCCATTTTAAGCAACTTTTCGATTCGGAATGGTGGTCTTTCACCATGCCAATACACGGTGTTACTCGTTCTATTACTGGATTTACCATTTTTTTTCAAAGTGCCAATATAATGAGAATAATGCTACGTGCATTGCTTTTAGGTAATTGTTTTCTCCGTGGTTTTCCACAAATTTATGGTAGTCTTGCAGTAAACGCATGGTTTGGTAGTATTCCATTTAAAAAAGTACCTCTGTAGGTAGTAGGGTAGTTGGTATATCACGAAACCGGCGTGCAATCAAAACTTAGATAATAATTATTTTTTTTGGTAAACTAACGTTTTAAGACAAGATTTTTTATGCATAGCACAAAGGGTAACAATTATTTTACAAGCAATAATTATTCGCCTGAAACACTCATCCACATTGAAAAATCTCCTGATAAAAGATACATGACGCCAACGGGACTCGAACCCGTGTCCCTTCGATTTCCGGTCGACAGCTCTGACCACTGAGCTATGGCGGCTTATCTCTTATCCGCGAAATAATTCAATATATACTAGTGTTTCATTCAACAATTACTGCTTGTTACATTTTTTCACCTGAAAACAACCGAATAATTATTGCTTGCTTGTAAAATAATTGTTACCCTTTGTGCTATGCATAAAAAATCTTGTCTTAAAACGTTAGTTTACCAAAAAAAAAAAAAAATAATATTTGACAAGTTCAAGTATTTCACCTAAAAATGTAGACAATTTGTCTCGACGCCATCTAGTGAGAGAGTTAGCACTTACAATGCCTTTCTCATATAAAATAAAGTTGGTTGTTTTCAGATGAAAAAATGTAACAAGCAGTAATTGTTGAATGAAACACTAGTATATATTGAATTATTTCGCGGATAAGAGATAAGCCGCCATAGCTCAGTGGTCAGAGCTGTCGACCGGAAATCGAAGGGACACGGGTTCGAGTCCCGTTGGCGTCATGTATCTTTTATCAGGAGATTTTTCAATGTGGATGAGTGTTTCAGGCGAATAATTATTGCTTGTAAAATAATTGTTAAAACTTAGATAGTTATCACCCTTTAGGAAACATGTTAATCGTATTGTTTTATATTTATTTACATTCTCGGAAAGAAATGTGCTCATTTTCATAACATCACGCGGGGTATTTAACAGTTAGGATTCATACAATATTGCACAATGTTGCTATTAAAAATGTGCAGCTAGGGCCGTTGCGTCATTTTGTGCGATGTGTATTAGCACTTGGGCGCAAGTACCAACGGGCTGCTAAACTGAACTACAAGTATACCCCTAAATTAGGTGATGCATCTTATCAGTGATCGCGCGTCTACCTTAAGACGAAATAAGACGTCAAAATAATATCAGTTATGGGCGTTTCTAGTGGGCGCGTCTATAGCCCAAAACATTTCGTTTACGCCCCGGCTTGGTCAAAATGTCGCACAGTGTGACATGGTTTGATTTCACACGGACAAGTTTTATAAATTTAAAATGATAATAATAATTTTCATTATTGTTGGCATCAGTTAATGAATTGCATAATTTGCAAGGTGTTTTGAAAATCGTGGTATCTACGTACAGTATATAATCATCTGCAGTATGTAAGTCATCCCAAATAATCATAAATCACAAATCCTTTTTTGGTTATTATTTTTTTTCTTGATAAAACAATCCCGATGAGTTAAAAAACTCATTGTAGGACGGGAGGAACTTACAATACATAGGTGGGAGTTAATAGGTACAAAAATAAACAGTTACAAAAAGAAACAGAACAAAAATAAAAAAATATATAATATTTTTACTAATAAAACTTTTACATAGAAAATAGTTTTTACATTACAGTTTTTTTACATCTCATATTTTAGATTTAATTATTTTTTATTTCGTACTAGAGCAATCCCGATGAGTTACATAACTCATTGTAGGACGAGAGGAATTTACAATAAATAGGTGGGATTTAATGGGTAAAATTTTATATAAGTATTTTGATATCAAAAAACCTTCACCGTCCAATGCTTTGTTTTTCTTTTGAAGTGGAAAAATATTTCTCCATTCCGTTAAATATTTTCCATGGTGCCGTCATTTTGTTCGGGATAAAACTCATTTTGTCTTCTGTTTTCCCATATTTAACTGAAACGTACGTATATATTAGCAAACAGATTTATTATAAATTGGTTAAATTTTCCCTTAATTTTGAATATCATTTTAACGAAAGTAAATGCAGTAACTTGGGGAGATAATTCTACAATTCTATCTACAATAAATAATTTGACAATCTACACGATTGTACAATTTAACAGATGAATAACCCTTTTTAATATTCGAATGACTTTAGGTACTTTATTAAAAACTTTATTGTAAATTTTATACCAGCTACTTTTTGTAATATCTTATACTAGGGCAGACCCTGTGAATTCTTGAAAAATCTGTTTGCAATTTAAACTAAAGCAATTTTATGTTAAAATCTTATATTAGGTATAGAAAGGTATTTATGGCATGTCTAAATTCTTCACATTCATTTCCAATTTTTCTGTGCCCAAAAATTGGCGTGACTGAAAGCCAAATAAATATAATTTATATGTAAAAAGAAAAAAATGCACATTATTTATAATTATTATATTTGAAATACTTTTTACATGAAAAAAAGTTCTACTATCTAATCATTTTTAGGCGCCCCAATTACAAATAACAATCACACATAACAGCGGAATTTTTAATTGAAAATAATATTTAACGTAATATTTAACTATTAAAATAAAGAAACTTAAGAATTTTAAAAAAATATACAAAATAAACTGTTTTCATGTTTTTCTTACTATGTCCAAATATTTTCTGAAACTTAACCACCGTGCACTTTAAGTTCAAATTATGTCTAAAATATAATGTTTTCTTTTTTATTGGTGAAACATACAAAAAACCTTTACTCACTTGTGGAAGAGGTCAAATTATAAAAAACAGAAAATTTCACTAATAACTTTAAAAGTAATCGTTTGATTAAATAAAAAAAATACGTAATAGAAATTACTGGACATACCGTCCGGGAGTCAGACGACCTTTCCGGCTTAAGCTGTGGCCGTTACTAAAGAATAACGCTGTAAGTGCTTGGGGACCTGCACACGAATACAGTTACGTGCGCCTCAGAGTGTTGGAGTAACGTACGGCGAGTTTTCTTTATCGGAACAGAAGTTTGATATTTCCGAGTGTTATATTTTAATTCATTCTTATGAATACATTAATAAAATCGCTAATTTTTATAGAGAGATTCCTCAGGAAGTTACTAATTCATCGTTTACAAAAATAAAATCTGGTGCTTCCCGCTCATCTTATAGTTGAAAAACGTTTTATAAAATTGGCAAACCGTTTTACATAAGATATTTAATGGTAAGGTCCTATTTTTATTAAGCTTATATATAAATAACTTGCATCCCTGGGAATCCCTCTAGAAACATTTAAGATTTTAGTAATTCGTACATCACAAATAATTAAAATGTGAGCGTCGGGGCAAATCCCCGTTATCAGGGTATTGTGTCACCTTATTATCTCTTATAATAACGTTCAAGAATAAGCGTAATAGATTGATTTGGTTTTCACATTTCAATCGCTTTATTTATCTTTGTACCATATCATATTTTATTAACCAATCAAGTGTACCTATGTCATATAATTTAAACAATGTATTTACTTACTCTCTTGCCACCCGTAGAATTAACTATATCAAACCCTAAAACTTCCGAGTAAACGTCCTGTGGACCTCATCAATCCGGGAATGAATTCAGCGGGCATTCTTTGACCACAATAGGATTAGGTCATCCCAAAGCCATATGATGCGGTAGTATTATGTGGTAGATTCGGTAATCTGCACCGCACCGCATTCACACATCGACGTATTTTAAGGCCCCACTGTGCATCACATGGGCACAGCGGCTTTGGAAGGACCCAATCCTATTGATGGCGGATTTCTCTCGTCAATACATATAACTTTAACACTCTACAAATTGTTACTATTTTTGGAGTAGGTTTACCTGCGACTGTACTAATTTAGATGTTTTACAAATAAATAAATAATTACTTTCGCATGGTCAACATTACGTAGCGCCGTATCACTTCAAGGGTGCTTTACAACGGATATTCATAATTTTTATGTATTAATAATAATTACCTACCTATTAAGTACATTTATTTTTATTTCTATTTCTTAAGTTTTTTCTAAGTTTAATAACCATTATATTATTTAAGTTATATTTCTTATTTTCTTAATTATATTATGTTATTTAAATTTATCATCTAGGTTTATAACTATTTGTTAATTATTATAAACCTCAATTAATAAAATTTTACACATTATTAAACACATTGATGAAGCGGCAGAAAGACATGGACTCGACAAAACCACCAGAAGGTGGCTGAGGAACATGCTCTCAGGCCGGATACTTACGGTGACAAGGGGTGAGGTAAGCATCAAAGTGCTGGTGACACGGGGGTGTCCACAGGGAGGGGTCTTATCACCCTTGCTGTGGAGCCTGGTGGTGGACAACCTCATCCGGAAACTCAACAACAGGGGCCTATATACGCAAGGGTATGCGGATGACATTGCAACCATAATAAGGTGTTGGGATGCAGACACAACCCGAGGCCTTATACAGTCAACACTGGCAACAGTGGAAGAATGGTGTGAAGAAACAGGACTGTCAGTCAACCCAGACAAGACAGAACTAGTAATCTTTACGCGTAAAAGGAAACTAGAAGGATGGAGCAATCCAACCTTCTATGGAAAGGAATTAGAACCCTCTGACACGGTTAAGTACCTCGGAGTCATCATAGATGCCAAACTGAGCTGGAAAAACCAGGTGGAAACTGTAGGCAGAAAGGCCTGTGCTCTGATGTGGGCAACTAGGCGAATCTGCGGCAGAACGTGGGGTCTCAAACCTAAAATGATGCAATGGCTTTACACAGCCGTTGTAAAACCAAGGATCATGCACGCAGCCCTGGTCTGGTGGAGGAGAACAACACTGAAAACAGTGATGGTCACACTCAATCACATACAGGGACTTGCATGCAGAAGCATCACAGGAGCCATGAGAACCACTCCAATACTAGCCATGGGAGTGCTGCTGAACCTACCCCCACTAAACATAGAAATAGAGGGGGCGGCGATGGCGGCAGCCTACAGGTTACATTGCAATGGCCAATGGAGAGGAGAGTTGCCCAGAAACAGTCACACGGAGATAGGAATAAGACTGAGGGCAATTAGTCCGACGGCTGGGATGAAGCAGGACGGCAAGCAAGCCGAATACTTCTTCGGACAGCTGTTTAAAGTGACGTACCCCACAAGGGAGGAATGGGACTCGGTCCCAGGTCCAAACTCCAAACAGGAACTAATCTGGTTCACAGACGGGTCCAAGATGGAGGAAGGAACAGGGGCCGGGGTCTGTCTACAGGGATCTAAGAGGGAACTCAGTATACCTCTAGGAATGCACTGCACTGTGTTTCAAGCTGAGATGAAAGCCATCTTAGCCTGCGCACAGGAGAATATGAGTATCGGGTACAGAAATAAGAACATAAACATATGTTCGGATAGCCAGGCGGCCTTAATGGCACTGGAAAGTAACCGATGCGACTCCAGACTGGTGATGGAATGCAGGACTATCCTAATAGAACTGGCGACCATCAATAAAGTAACCCTGCTCTGGGTACCAGGACATAAAGGTATTGAGGGCAACGAGCGGGCTGACGAACTAGCAAGGAAAGGGGCGAAAGCACCACTTGCGGGATCTGAGCCGGCCGTAGGAGTAGCAGCTTGCCACACCAAACTACATATCAAGAGGTGGGTCAAATCCCAACACTGGAAGGAATGGAAGAAGGCACCCGGAATGAGGCAATCTAAAGTACTCATAAACGGACCGGACCCTAACCGAACCAGGCAACTACTCGATATGGACAGAAACTCACTGAGGGAACTGGTAGGACTATTAACGGGACACTGCCATCTCAGGAGACACATGCAACTGTTGGGAGTGGAAAACACCAACATCTGTAGGAAATGTGAAGAGGAGGAAGAGACTCCAATTCACCTATGGTGCCAATGTCCCGCTCTGCTGGGAATAAGGCTCAGATACCTGGGAAGACACAGTGTGGAACCAGAAGACATCGCCACAATGACAGCCCTGGTGAACTTCATAAAAGGGACCGGGTTACTGGCAAGGGAATGAGGTAAAATGGGAGATAGTACAATGGGCCTATTGCCTAAGTGCTCGCGGGGAACGTAAGTAAACCGCCTCCGACTATAAAAAAAAAAAAAAAAAAAAAAAAACACAATGACACCACTCCCCAATTCAAAGACGAAAAATAATTTGTTAATTGATTATGAAGTTCGTTATTTTTTTTTTCGCAATCAGCCTCGAAATATCTACACTTTTAAATTATTGTAACGTGTTTGTATATTTAATAACAAAAAAATAATTAAAAGAAGGAAAAACATTCCCGGACTAAGAATAACCTGACAATATATAAATTAATAAGTGTTAATGGGTTCGTGATGAAGGAAATAATCAGATAAGAAATCGAACTCACGACGCCTTGTTGGGAATCAGACACGATGTCACCTCAGCCACTGATCGGCTATTTGACAACTTCAAAAGTTTTCAAATCATGTTTCTGACCGCAGACAAAATGGCAGGTTTTATCAAGAACGTGGACCCATCACGTTAAACCAAAACCTCCTAGATCAGAAAACGCACTGTCCTCAAACTTGGCAGCATTCATAAGAGAGGTTAAACATGGAGATGATATGGATGCAGTAATATGATACAAGGACCATATATGTACCTATTTAGACTATTTAGGGCGATCATGTTCCTCGTGACGGCCCTGCTTGAAGTGCAATGGATCAACGCATAAAGTAACAAACATGAAGCATGAAGTCGTTACTCTGAAAGTGTAAAAGCTATGAACGGTGTTTTTACGTGTTTTGATGACAAGACACGTCCAGCCGCGAGCTGGAGCCATGTTCTACTTTCAATTAAGTCGTTACCTACTATATTAGTTTCGTCATTTCGTCAGCGCATCTTGCAATGGCGAATTGCAATGTGTGCACACAACAAAACAACAATCATTTAAATGGGGGGGTTTTCACTAATCACGGTTACTAATGATACTATAAACATTCTCTGGTTGCGAATAACCTGCAATATTTTAATTTCTCCTACTACAGTTGGAAAATGCTTGACCAATGATGTATGATTTAGCTAGCAGAAGATTGAACCCGACTAACCGGTCAAATATACAAGGATCTATGTCATATTTGGGGATGAAGGAGTTCTGGGAAGTAAAGAGAGATGAGAATTAACACTAACATTTTAATTCATCTCTCCCACTGCGTTGCAAGGTGATGGGTCGAGACTTCTACTTGAGAGGGTCTCGTGGTCTCGCCGACCTCTCCCAATTCGACTCCCGATCAGACAACCGCCGCCAATATACCTGGCACAACCTCACCCCATGAACCTGGGCGTCGGGAATCCCTGCTTATTAACCAAACGTAGCGAACCACTTGGCAGAGGTGTTGGTTAATCAATAAATGGTTCCTGGGGCGTCGAAATCCATAAACACCTCCCGAATTGTTTATACTCATTAAACTAGTCCGCTTATGCTCCTATACCTTGTCTATGCGCGTTGAATTCAGATGATTTCAACGAATGGGAAAACAATAAATAAATTATTCCTATCATAAGTATTATACACCTAAAGCAGAAAATCTGTGTGATGAAGTAGCTCGAATTTTGAAGAGGTTAAAGAAATTTGCACTTCGTTTTCTGGTCCGATTTCTAGGTTAATGTATTGTCTCTTGTTTTGTTGTTGTTTTTTATGTTAATCCTCTGTATGTTATTTGCATTATAAATAAATAAAAATAGTGATCTGAAAGAGTCATGTGGTCAACAGGAATGAACGAGGTCCCCGGGGGCCACCCCTATCTCCGCAGGGCCCTAGATTGGATCGCAGACCTAAGATATTCCCCACTGACCCCCTCACTATACGAAAGGAGAATATAAGATATTCCCCACTGACCCCCTAACTATACGAAAGGAGAATATAAGATATTCCCCACTGACCCCCTAACTATACGAAAGGAGAATAAACGATGGAAGTGGGAAGATTTATTTAAAATATTTTCAGATTTTTTCTTTATTTTTTTAAGGAATTCCCGGGTTACGAACGACAATGATCGAATGACGAATGACCCCCTACTACTACTAGCAATATAAGCGGAATATGTTGCTTGTGCAATGAGAGGAATTGAACCCAACGCATTTGTCAACTCAGTCACTGTTCGGTGTTCGTAATCGTAACCCAGGAAAGTTGGCAATTTTAAATAAATAAAATAGTCAGTATTATATCAGTTTCGCCTTCTGAGGGCATTTTCAAACTGTGGTGAGGCCATTTACAGACGATCTAGTTATATTATTACTTCTGTATGGTTATTTAAAATTAAAATCAAATTGCTTTTAATTTTATTACCATATAAATTGTCCGGAATGATTTAGGGTTATTTTATCACTATGTCAAGTTTTCCCGTTTATCGTATTGCTTAAATTTGACTAAAGTGAGATGTTTCCAAATGAATAATTAGTCTTTTGTTTCTTGGTCTATAATTGAATTAATACATTGAATATATAAAATAATAACTTTAAATTTAAATGTAAATAGTTCCACAGAATAAATAAGTATTATATCAACATATAATATTAAAAAACACAATATAAAAACTTTGTTTCGATGACCTCTCTCGGGAGTTCATCTGTAGTATCGTATAGAAGGGTAAATACTGTAAGTAAGTAGGTACCTATTTATTTATTCGCAAAATCTACCATTATAATAATAGGTATCTATCCACAGGCTATGTAATGTAATATTATGTAGCCACTAACGCTGTATCTAGCAAAGTAACCACTGTTGTTTGAATAGAACATGGCGATTGTCCCGCGTATGTAGGTAAATGGTAAATATTTTGATTCACACGTGACAGTTTTGTAAATTAGCTAGTCACGTAAGAGCGCGGCGGATGTTGGACATTTCATGGGATACTCGAAACTTGCGTATTCATGAATATCTACTGAGGTTTTAAACAAACGTCGTTAAATTGGTAACATTAAGGACGTATTGTTTCAAAGAATTTGAACAATTTTTTAAATTTCAAAGTTGATTTTCAAGTTATGTGAAGGTTCTATTCAAGTTTTGTCGTGATTTCAGTTTTGTGAAGCTACTGGCCAATAATGATATAATAAATTTGATGAATTATTCAAATTCCGTGAATCAACCCGTCCTAGGTGTTTCCTGAATTAATTCCTTGTGTTGATAGAAAAACAACGTTACCTGCTTTTGAGTTAACGGACCACCATAACTAGCGGCGAAATACACGTGAAAGAATTGCGCAATTATTGATTTAATTAAAGCTTTAGGCTACAAATCGAAAAATATATCTGAAATACAAGACGGAATTATGCATGCATAAATTTCACGGAGGTAAAGTAACAAGTTATATTATTACACTGCCAGCATTACTATTATTATTTGTAGCCTAGATCTTCTGGGTCTTCAATTTGTAGTTTAGATCTTTAGATCTATCTTGTATCTTCAACGAAAATCTATTCGCTAATACCTACTTAAGGAGGGTTAATAGAAAAAAAACATTATCTACTTACGGATTACGCAATAATATATTTACCACAACGGTAGATACTCAATTGGAGGTTTTGTGAAGCTGGTGGGTGTGGGGATGTGAAGGAGATGCCGATAGTTAACTTATGGGTATAGTAGTAGTTAAGTTTACTATCGCCACTAGTAATGAGTCAGACCTTAACGATAAAATCTCAATAAATCTGATAATTTGTGGCATCGTTAATTTATAAATTTAATTCATGTGGATATAAAATCCGGACACGTTTCTCTATATGACGGATGTGACTCATTTCCGCTCGCAGTGGGACCTTATTCCTTCTTAAATTTATTTATTTTGTTTAAAAGCTCGCCCCATCGGAAGCAAGATATATTATCACGGTAGAAATTGGAACGTGACCGCCATTCTGAGTTTGAGAGTGCAGCCATTTTGAACCCAGCATTTGAGGTGTTTCCTAACAGTATGAATGTTATAAGCCTTATGAATAAAACGTTGATCTAAACATTGATCGACAAAGAAGGTACTTAGGTAATTCAAAAATATATTATTTGACAGTATGGCGAGGGAGTTTGGTGGGGCAATCTGTTGGGGCAATCTGGTGGGGCAATCTGCAAGTGGGAGATTTTAAAATGTGATTATCGAAGTCACAACGTCTGCTACGTCTTCCATCAATCTCCCCCTAGATTATTATTTGTGTAATCTTGGTTGAGAATGTTATTAATAACAGCTGGTAAACCCATAGCGACTGACCTAAAAATTCTAACTTAAAACTATATCGATTACATCAAATACTCATAGTACTTAAACGGACATAATTTAAAAAAAACCATATTTTAAGCATTGAGGTATATAGATAGAGCCAGCTTTGGTGGTCGAAGTATGGGCCACGCATATAGGTTCATTGTCCACTATACTATATCACGGGAATCAATCGGTTACAAGCGGTCGCCGGGATTGTGTCTTCAGCGATAACTTCAAATTGCCTACATGCACACTGAGATATAATATAGCGTACCTATAACCTTTCATCGGAAAGTAGGGTTTTACCATAATCAGCAGTCGTGTAAATTGACTTATTATTGTTAAAAACTCATGGAGGTCACCTTCGACTAGTTTGTTGAGTTCGTTCGCGGAAGGATTCGGGCGACATCGACAGCCGCCACACACTCTTTATTACTTCCCGCGCGGAAACAATGATTTTAAGATGTTTAATTTCAAGACATTTACATTTATAGTTTAACAAATATTTATCGACCATTCACTATTTCATTGAGCATTGCATTATTATAACGAAAATGTTAAAAACTGAAAAATTAAATTTACTTCAATCATTCTAAACATATTTAAGTGTTTCAATTTCCTCTACATACTTTTCAATCGAACCCCAATCGAGTCAATTGAACCACACTTCCTCGTGTAAGTGGTTATTGTAGCTTACATGTATGAGTTGTCGCCATTCAACGAATTTTATTTAGGAACTAGATAGATTATCATTGCAATTGTATAAAACTTTTAGCCTGTAAATACAAAAGATACCTACTCCTCTATATGCAGTTAAAACTAAACTGTTATCCCAAGTCTACCCTACTACCGTTTCCGTACACTCTATACCTGCGCAAGTTTCAAAGACTTCTATCTTTCGTGGTAATGTTTGGTTTAGTGTCGAGATTTCCATAATTTCCATAAATAATAGAGGAAACATAACGATGCACCATTTTAATTCTAAAAGTTAGTCTTAGGTCCCGGTTACACGAGAGTATTTTTCTTCGCGAATGCGATCGGTTATCTCAGTTCGAACCGTTCCTGGGTATAACCTCCTGTTTTTGTTCTTCATGATATGCCAAAGATAATGAAGTTTTGTTCCATTTATAATTAGTTAGGCAAACTAAAGAACGTGCTTGGCCGGTGGCCGGTGGCCCTTCGTGTACTACGCAGTTTTGCCAAAGTTATAAGATATTATAATTCCTTTTTTTTTTTGTAATTTGAGTGGGGTATCAGTACCTACTCTAAAACAACTGAATAGATTAGATAATATGCCCCAAATTTTTTTTCCATGTACATTTGATTAGAAACGAGTGTCGCCACTGACTTAGAACCTTTTAGTTCTATCACATTTAGCACGCGCTCTGTCTCTTAACTTTCCTGACATCATATATTGCCATCCTGTTTGAATTTTATAATGAAATTTAAGCAAATAATGGTCGGACTTTTGAACAACGAAACGCATCCACGTGGCATTTCTTGTGTTCCTCTTTATTCTATGATTTTTGGTCATTTTATGATGTCCTTCTAATTTGGTTAGGTACCTGCCCTATACGTAGAAAAATGAGTATTGCGAATCTCTTCAAATTATTGGAAATCCGGGTAAAAATGGGATTGCAGGCCGTTTCCCGATAAACGATTCGCAATACTCATTTGTCTTCGTGTATCTGTCCATATTTAAAACATTATTAAAATGATTATGCTTTCATCTTTCATGGAGGGTTTATTTCGCAGCCATTGTTTGTTGTTTTGCTGGGTGATATAGGTAGGTGTAGTTATCTATCATCTCTTCAGGCAGCACTCGCCAGCCATCGAACCCCGGCAAAACAGCCGCGTACGCCGACCATTAGACCATCAAGCACGTCACTGCATAGGCACTGTTTCGCATAAGTATTGCCAATACCTACAACTGTTGACAATATGGACGAGTATCAGACAGTGGCGTAGGCACCGATACATTACTTCTAATATGTATATTTTTATTTTATATTATTAGCTTATTTTATTATATTTACAATTTAATATCATGTAATTTATTTAGATGTATGCTTTTACATGGCAGACAGGGTATTGCACTCACCGCTCTGTTCAGCTGAAATAAACAAAGATTATTGTTATTATGCTTCTAATCAACCAATGCATGGATTCAAATCAACAACCCAACCTAAAATATATTATTGTGGAGTGTAAGGTTAGCGTGTAGATGAAATGACTGCAAATTAACGTACCTGCAGAGGCGCTCGTTGAGCTTCTCATCTAAAGAAGTATCTTTGAAAATGGCCGAAGGCAATGGAGTTATGTAGAAGGTTCTACTCCTTATGTATCTATGTCTATTTCATGGCTTTCAGCACTATTTATTTTAATGTTTCGTCTGTATAACAGATATATAGGACTTAGGACGGAGGTAGGTACCTACATAACCTTTTGGAGCTGAATTGGTCCCGCCCCTGGTGTCCATATAATATAATTATATCTCGTCAGCGCAAAGACTCATAAGTGCGTAGACGGATTGACCAATACGCGCTCCTAATAAATTTAAATATATTCCAAGAAGAGCTCCGGCAAGACAATGGCAACGGCTTGCGGTGACTCCTGCTCGCCGCGCGCCGCCCCGTACGCGCAGCAATGTCTACCGTCGTCGATTCCGTGTCCACAATCACGACTACAATCCCTAATAGGCTCACTTATTATAGAACCCAATCCAAAACTTCGCCAACGCATCCCTAAAAGGTTGGCCCGATGGTTGGCCATGCTTAATCACCCATCGCCACGTCCTCTTTTTATTTCCTAAGAGATAATTCCAAGCGATTAATGGCGGCAGCTTTTCGAAATGAGCGTTTGTTCGTTTGTTGTTGCGCTTCCGTTTTGGAAAATTTTATTCGTACGTAAGTACCTGACTGCCCGCCTACTTTCGTTAACGGTGTTGCCATAAACAATTAGTATAAGGAGGGTCGTTTATTTTTTTATCTCTTATAATTTTTATTTATGATATTTGATAACCATATTAAAAAAAACATAATGGTTCAAATTAATTCAATTTAATTCATTAAAAAAACATAATGGGTAGTTCGGTGGTTAAATTTGAGTATGTGTTTGACTCTGCATTTCTCTTATCAACACGTATCGAACAAATTACTTGATAATAACATCTAATCTAATAATGTATTATTATAGTTTTCATTAATAGCGAGTAACGTAGGTACTGACCGTATGGTTCAAGTACATACTACACTCACATCATATTCTGCGAAAAAAAAGTTTCTTTATTTTGTTCCTCTTTTGGCCGCCTGTAGATACCATGAACCTAAAAATCCCTGGACGGAGCTATTCGAGAAGCGGCGAGCGGCGTGAGGGGGAAGATTTATGAACAATATCAAAATCTACTTAAATTTTTAAATAAGATTTCCCATTCCTTGTCTCATGAAATATCCCAAAAATCATAAGCATCATATTGTCTTCTGTATTGTCCTCGTGTAAGAATACAAAAATAAAATTACAATATTTAATTTTGCACCACTTTGCAAACAAATCATTTCAAAAGTTTGTTCATTTCATACAAGATGGTTGCCATGCAATTTCCCCTCACCCTAGATTTGGCTTTAATGCCATTCTTACAAAATTGCACTAATGCTCTGTCCAGGGCTTTTTAGGTTCATGGCCTGTACAGATCTTGTAAATCTTGTAAGAATTTGGAATGTTCTAAAACTGCTATCGTTTTTCGTATTGAAAAATAACTATTTTAACTCTTTGTGCGCCTATAATTTATTTATATTTTCTTTAAATTCATTTTCGTAAAACCTATATAGATATTAGATAATTTGGAAATATATGATTTTTGTTTTAACTAATAATACCTACCTACCCACCAATGAAATATTATGTTCTGAATTTAAATTAAACGCGCGTAATAATCAGCGAAGGTGAACAAATAATAAGTTCCGTCTTTATTTGGTCAAAAGGGAAGCACGGTAAAGAACAATAAAGTCTGCCAACTACTGAACTTAGCGACGGACGCAATTTCTTTAATATTTGTATTACTCAGATGAGGTGTGATAAAGCACATAGGTACCTACTTACGTTGCCCATTGAGTTCGTCTGAACAGTGGCGTCACATTTTTTTACACGAACAGAGTTTTTTTTTCCATTTTTTAAAACAATAATAAAAAGTTTCAAAGTTACGAATTGAATTAAGTACATAAATAATTAGTTTCATGAAAAATTATAAATTTTATGGTCATCTCTTTGTTCTTGTATACACTCGAGGCAATTCATTTGATATAATAATACAATTGGCTGTTCAAAAGATTTGTAATTTGGTTGACAGAAAAAAAAACGAAAAGACTTTCGAATTATTCTAAATAACTAAAACTACACATTACGGACACATAATGTAATAAAATACACAGTGTAATACTCCGAAATTCACACAAATTCAATAAAAGTCTCCTGAAAAGTCTCGTGTGTACACACCTCGAATACTTCCATATTTCGTTATGAAGTTTTATGCCCCCAACTAAATCCCACATCTGCGGCCGCCCTAAATGTTTTCATCTAAAAAAGATAAATTGGCATGCAAAGATAAAATAAAGCTAACAAAATATTATATTTCTTACTTTATATTATATTGAACTTAGCAGTATTGCAATGAAATATAAATATATTAATAGGAAATAATTTAGTTATTATTACCAGATTAAGTTTATTATATCTACTCTCTTAACTCGACAGTTTTGCATTTCGTCTCCCAGCAAATTTGTTTGTAGGTACGTCCTTATTAGGATTTGGTATTCTATGGAGGCCGTATTAGTGGTTTAGTGAAGATTATTTTTCAAATTATATCTATCTGCCTGAAGAAAGTTTGAGAAAAATCATTGTGATTGAGATAGTGACGTTTCTTTGGACCAATTGTATAATTCTTTATTTGATATTTAAAAAAAGTAAAATAAAAAATATTGTGGTTTATAATTCTGTAGGTAGGTAAGTAGGTATTTATACCTAATGTACAAATTACCTACAAAAATGACTCACGTACATACATATATGATTACACGGAAATTTTGGTTTTGATTTATCAAACAAGATAAAATTAGAAACATACTTTTTTTACACGCCAGGTATACTAAACTGTTCACTAGGTAGTGACAATAATTAAAGAGCGTGATATCGGATATCCGCCATTTAAAAATAACAGTAACTCCTTATTAGTCTTAAATATAATAATAATTAATATTTAATTGTCAATAAAATGGAGTAATGATGCGTGAAATTGTTTATCGTTTATTTAACAGCCGCCCCACTGTGCGGTGGTGGGGACAGGTGAATATACCTTCGGAGGCGCTAAATAACACCCATATTGTCTTTCCATTCAATTGTGCGGCAGAACTTGCTGGGTGAGGATCCATTTGTGTTGTCAACATTGTGTCTCCTGTCCCCACACCTACCCACAGTCAACGAAAGTTATTCTTTTAAAAATGATCAGTTGTTCAAAGGTGATTTGCCTACCTACATGTGAAGTGGTCATCGACCGATATGACATAACGCCTTTTTTATAATAATTTATTGTTCTAAATTTGAAATGAAGTGCTTGTTTTATATTTCTAACGATCAATTAGGTACCTACTTAAATTATTTTTTTCGGATTCACCGAATACTCGACCATGGAATAATTTCGTCGATGGGCTATCTCTTTGAAAAAAAAAATTTAAATTCAAAATAAAACAGTGCAACTTTACTAAATTTAGTGGCTGAGAAGGCAAGATGTCGGCATAGCTGATTGTTTTAAATTTTGCGGCTGTGTCACATCAAGCCAGCTTAAACCACTAAAACTCTTCTGAATAATATACGAAATAATAAATTAATACATTGTGGTGGGGGTCAAAAAAGAACATGTCCATATGGAGTAAAAATAGTGGCTGATGCAAATTTCATCTAATCGTATTATTGCGGAGCCGTTAAGCTTTTAATTTCAATAAATTATCAATTTTAATATAATGCTTTATCATCCGTTTTGACTGAAAACAAAAATATTATTAATAAGATGAAATCTATGTTCAATGCATCGTAAATAATTTAATCATTTCGGCGAGAAGTACCTGATTCAGGAATTATTTGAAAGTTTTCACTATTGAAAGGGAAGGTTGGTGGCCATGCGCAGTCGGCCGGTGGCGCCGCCAACTTGAAGAATGTACGGCGAATTTTCCGCTGAGTTTTCACGAAGAAGAAGAAGAGCGCCCGCCGCCCGCTGCCCGCCTGACGGCTGTCACTTATAGTTTTCCGAGTCTGTGCGTTTTATTTTAGTCTTTCGGTAATGATTTGCTCGTAGCGGGTGGACGTGCTGTGTATTTAGGAGGTGTATAAACTAACGAAACGAACCGCGAAACAAACGATAAAAATGGCGAATGTGGAAACGATGGGTCTCGGACCGCAGAAATCAATGTTTGTATTGGTGATAATAGTTGGTTGTTTTGCTGTACTGTGGCCGCGGATTCTCAGCCCCATGTTTGTGGGGCCCGTCAAGGACGGCTTGAGCCCCAACAGCTACGACAGGGAAGCGGGTAAGTGACGAATTTACCCATATTGTGTTTTTTTCTAATTTTAGCTGTGCAATTCTATTTTGAAAATTTTCATATTGCGTGTTACAAGTATGTGTAACTGTTTTAAATACACGAGATTCCTGCCTAGATGTAAAAATACTTGTCTGCTTATGAAAGAGATGAATGAAACCTTGACATTTTAGTCTTAAAATACTATTTTGAATGATTCTTCGTACAATAAATCTTTAAAATCTTAATAAATAATCGCATTCGATTTCATTGTTTTCCATTCCATAAATTTTAGAAATAAATATTTTCCCAAATTAGACTTTATCTTTACATTATAATAATAATAGGTAATAAATCTATCATGCTAAGCATATAAAGAGTACAAAGTCAAAAACAGCAACTTTTCGGGAGAGAAATTTCAAATTTATAAACTGTGATTACATATTATATTGATTGGTGATTAAATAAATTACAAAAAAAAAATTCGAACAAATTATTTTATTAGATAGTTAATTTAACTAAAAATCCTAAAGGTAAATATTGACTTATACTAATTAACCAATCGAAAAAAATATTATTTCATTTGCATTATTGTAAAGTTGTCCCTATTTTGAATTGAAATTTATTTTTAACATTTATTTTTTATTTTGATACCACTTGAAGATTGTGTCACAGAGATTGAAAAATAAATAAACTGAAATGTATTTTTTTCGATTTTATTATTTTTTTTAGAATGGTAAATATTTTAGTTTGTTTGGAAAAAATATGAAGTATCTGCGATCTATAAATTTATTCACGAATAACCATTAATAAATAATCATTGGGACCCATTAAATGTGAAATATCACATAAAAACCCAACAAAAGGGTAGATTGAAAATAAAATATTTTATAAGAAATAGGGAACTCTTAAGGAATAAATAGCATCAAGTGAATCAAATAACTACTTGAGTCGGCTTTTGTTAAGAGTCAGTATAACAGAAAAGTGTGTTTGACACAATGTATGAATGTATGCAAAGTTTTGTGGCAGTTCCTCCTCTCCGCCTACCCATATGGCGAAATTGCCTGATGCCTAATTAGTTAAACCGTTTCACATAACTTTGAATCATGTCCTTCTGCTGGCGCAGGATGCTGCGACGTGATATCAGACACAGACGTCAACGCCATAAAGATAATGGCGGAGGTTTGCAACAACATCCTGCGCTCCCAAAGCGGCAAGATCGACTCCAAGATGGAACAGGCGCTCGCCAGCGGCAAACTCACAGCGGAGATCATCTCCACTTGCCGCCAAGAGG
Organism: Hesperophylax magnus; assembly: GCA_026573805.1. Lineage (NCBI taxonomy): Eukaryota > Metazoa > Arthropoda > Insecta > Trichoptera > Limnephilidae > Hesperophylax > Hesperophylax magnus. The sequence continues at coordinate 9,338,005 of JAIUSX010000117.1, read as the reverse complement.
TTAACAGGACCTGCGGTGTGGACATAGCGCTCTTCCTCGATCACAACATCCGACTCGGGAAGACTTACCGTCAGATCCTGGACGATGTCCGCTCCTACAACAGCTCCAACTGCTTGAAGATGAACTATGGCGTTGCACCGTGGTCTCTGGGAGTTCCGCATTTGGTCGGAAAATACAGCTTTAAAACGATGAGTCAGTTTTATTTTACTGCGCCATTTTGGAGTTATATTAATGGCATGGAGTGTGTTCTTTTGAAACTTTTACTAACTCCTTAACACTTTGGACATTAGTTCCTTTCACAACTTTTGCAACTGCAAGTGCTACAAAATGTGCATTTACAAATCAAAAAGGACTGGATAATTTACACATTCAACACTGTTTTTCTACAGGTTGATTTTAGTTGATTATAGGCATAATATGGATTTCTTCAAAGTGTTTCCGTAATTTAATAAACACTAATAACTATAACAACTCAAAATTATTGTCAGTAATTTTACCCATGAAGTAATTTTTCACAATTTTTTGTTTAATTACCCTGCGCCCATCATCAGATTCTTATAATCCAACATAAAGTACAAAATATTATCTCTGTGAATTTCAACACTCGATTTAAAAAACATTTAATATCAAACAATACAGCAACTTATATTATTTTCAAATAGGTATATATCAAACAATAATGGCAATACATATCTTATTTTTTCTTGGTTAAACGGATTTCAAAGAATTAATTAATCATAAGAAATTATGTTGAGAGATAAATATAGTTGAGTCTGTTGTACTTAAAATTTCAGATAAAAGTGCAATTCTCATAACGCCAGACGCATAAAGTGATTTTCTGGTTTTATAGTTCAGGTTAATCTACCAATAGTTTTTACAATAATTCTTGGTAATTTCTAAATTGGCGTATAATGAGAACATAGGTACATCCATTCAGGAGATGAATTTGCGCACATTGCAGTAATTCCCAAGAATAAATGAATATTTTTCAGTGAATGATGCGTAGGATTATTGGAAGACTTAAAATAGAGTTTTTGATAAATATAAACATCGGACATGGCATGATGCTTCTTTCCGATTCATCAACAAGCAATTAATATTTTGTTTAATTATTTTCTCCATCATATCCTGTTCATTGCTTCGTTTCAATTTGATGAATAAAGAATATTGACCCTGTGGGAGTGTGGGTAAAAACTGAGTCCAAGCAAAGCTAATGATTCCTCTTTTGCTTGCTTTAAACCGGCATTTAAAGTGCTTTCTAGGCCGTATGCAGGTGAATTTGCTATAATTTTTGAAACTGAACTTTTTTGAAATGTGTTTTTGGTTATGTAAATTCATGTGTACTGCCAAATGAAATCCTCTCTAAGCTTTTAAAATTGATTATTCATATGTATGTATACATTCATACACATCTTTCATCAACACTTTTTGTTTTGTTTTGTTGTATTGGCACCACTGTGCATAAGTTTCTGATGCCAAACAAACAAAACTACTTAAACAATCTCATGCCGTTACCATTATTATTTTTCATAATATCTCTTTGATAATATTTAGAAAACATGTCTCATTTTGTTTAACTCATTAATTGCTTCGTAAAAATTAACAGGGTCACAAAATAGATACTTACTCAAAAACTAATATAAGTTCAGAGTGAACTCAAAACATAAATATAATAAATCAACTGTACCTACCTACTGTTGCATCTGGAACTATGTACTTGTATACACAAAACATGTATGTAGCTTCATATGAACTTGAAAATGGACTGTTAAACTAACTAAATGACAAAATGGTGTGAAAGAAAGTACAACAATAGTTCACACCGCAATACCTACAGGTAATTGCCATCAAACCACAAATAACTGGAAAAAACGATAGTCTTTTTCCTTATTCTTGGTCAAAACAAAAGCGTTCGAACTTGCATAACAAGTTCCATTTTTGAAATAGTTTCAAGCTAAGTAGTGATGGTTAGGAAAAGGCAGGAAATGGTTAAAAGCATTTCGGTAGGAACTAACCATATTCTTATTTCAAACCCAACAAGTACCATGATTTAGCGATGGAACCCAGAATTAATATGAAATATTATATCAAATTGTGACACATTATCAAGTCTACTTATACATATGTATTAAATTAATTATTTTAAAAATGTGGTAAAGTTTTGAATTCCGCCTCATGTAAAGGCTATAAAACAACAACACTTGATTTCAACTTAAATATCTAACGGAGAAAACTATTTAAGTTAGGGGTTTAAGTAAACATGTATAAAATAGGTTTTTAAGTTGTTAGTTTGGGTTATTTTAAAGATTTATGCATATTTCCTAATCTTCAATCTTAATTTTGATTGAGAAAAAAATGAAACTTCAATGCATCTTTTACCATCTGCTATTCATAATTTTTTTGCGTATTAAGCGTGAAGCGGAATTCAACAAGTTTAAAGTTTTTACTCCTTGTAAATATTGAGTTTAGCAAAAATTGTCTTTAAAAAGTTCAGTAAACATAATCAAATCTCCAAAATATTCTACATCAATAGAACTACTTATTTTAGTTAGTAAAATTCATTTTATCTCCTCTTCTTCTCCCGGCGTCCCTGTCCCGGGTCACTTCACACTCTCCTTGCACACTCTCTAGACTTGGTTTCCCCAACTGGTTAAGAAATAATCAACAATATTCCTTCAAATTCAATACACAAAGGGCAGAACAACCACAAAAGGTTTTACAATAATTTCAGACATTAATGGTTACAATGGAATTGTTTATATATGTAATAAGTGGTTGGTTGTACAAAAGAAAAGTAGCTCTTGGTGGCTCCTGAATGGTGTATTTAGTTACAAACAAGTTACTTCATTGTAATTTTAACCTTGATTTATGAATAATCCTTTGTCGGTTTGTGGTATTTCAGGTTTATTTCTATTTTGCTTTTTCAGAAATGTGTTTTGGCTATTAACTAATGTCATTTAATATCAATAAATATAACACTTTTTAATAATCCTTACTATTATTTCTGGATAATATTGCCTCTGTATTTAAAAATCTTGTTTAAAAAAATGACAAGCGGTTTTCATTTATAACTTGGTTGTGTTTCAGAACTAAAGAAATTATTGTATATAATAAAGATTTTGTAATTCATGTATCTAACAAAATTTAACTATTTAAATTGAGCGTTTTTTAATCCCTGTAAATAAAAAGATGTTTTATTAATATTTTTCCCAGTTTAATTTGTAGCATATATCTACTTAAATTATTTTGGTGAAGACAACGTGTGAAATATATTCAGTCACTTGTTTTTTTTCTTAATGTATATTATTCTATAATTTAAAAATTTTAATTTAAAAATTATTATACTGAAAAAAAAAATCTTTATTTTTGATGAATGTACAAAAGTGCATAAGGCTTATTTTTCCTTGTTTAGGTGTCCGTCAAGAGAGGCCCTCGCACCTGCAGCACCCCCCGTTGCACCCCGCCCTGCGAGAGCGCGGCCGGGCCATCGTGAACCCCGTCAACGTGCCCCGTGCCCCACGCGCTCCCAGCCAGGGACCCCCTCTCCCCGGCAGGGTATGGCCTTCTCAACTGCACCCTTACTTGTCCAATTACTCCGCACAGGTTTGTCACTCTGTCCGAGGTTTGCCCTCCGCCTCTCGCCCCAGCCAAGGCTTCCTAGCGCAGATAGTCTTAGGCTTGGAATGCAGCCCTGCAGCTTGGGAACATAGCGCCTATTCAGATGTTAACCTAACATAATTTACAGTATCTAACCAAACTTAACATGAATATTCAAGCAGAGTTTTATTGTTTTTAAGTAGCATTACGTGTGATCGAAATGTGTTTAACCTAATCTGATCATTGGCCTAATTCTCTATCTTTTCACGCAATTTTATGTGACTATGAATCTGTGAATGAATCTTAACATATCGTCAGTGTAAGTTCAATCCCGTGGCAGAACCACTTGTAAAAATATTCAGGAGGGACAAATAATATCAAGGGATATACGCACTCTTGTTTTCTATGTACTGGGGATGGTTCATTTGCAGTATTTAATTTAACCCAGTACAAGCAGTCTATCTGTCAATTTCATAATTTGAAAGCACCAATCAATGCTGTTCAACTGAAAGCGCCAAAAAAACATAATTTTAAATTATTGGCTCATACGCGGTATTGAACTTTCATAGATGATATTATTTTTACAGTACTTTCGATTTACGGGCCCCGTTTCATTTATCACGGTGTAAATACATGTGTGGTATTTACACTAGTTCGGTCCCAAATAAATAAGTCAAATATAGTCTTACAATTATAACATTCATTGGAATCCTAACTAGTATTATAAATGCGAAAGTTTGTTTGTTTGTTTGTCCTTCTTTCACTTCGTCTCGGAGCGACCGATCGACGTGATTTTTGCATAGGAACAGTTGTATGACTGGGAAGTTGTATAAGCTAGTTTTCATTCCTGTGGAAAAATTCTTTGTAAGGTAATTTCTCCCTAAAAATTAAACAACATAAATTAATACCTTTAAAAATATACAAATTATATATTGCGATATTTGACTGTCCTAATAGTTGTAAAATGTCAAAATTTCCAGTTAATGAACATGGTCATGTACGTCGAAAGATAAAAACTTGGTCCCCATAATATTATGTTATCTCACCTAACTTAAGCTTACATAAGAGTGATCAAGCTATGAATTATAAGTTCACTTCAATCTAGCCATGGTCACCCCAGACTTTTCTTCCTGTGTTCGTTTTGTCAATATTAAATTTATCAGTTATAAAACCAATTTTTAAATGTCACATTTTCCATAAAAAAATATTTTCCCAAATATAATTACACATAGAAAACTTTATGCCCAGCAATTAAGTCAAAGTAGAAGGAACCAAAATGTATTTAACCTAATGGTAAAAAGAGCATCACTAAGAATTTGCGAGCAATTAGAAGTGTGCAATAGGAATTAAGTGCGCTTATTGCCCAACCTCTTCTGAACTCAGCATACCTTCTCTGCATTACTGTCGGGCGGCGCCAAAATGGTGCCAGCTTCTGAGAAAGAAATTTGAAATTGTAGGGCTACGAGGAGCCACAATTACAAAAGTATTTGATATTATTTATTCAATCTTACTTAACCTAACCTAACCCCTAACCTACCTATCTAAAAATCTAATCTACCTATGTAATATAGAGCAGAAAAACCTTTTATTTAAAGGTTTAAACTAGTGGCATTTTCCTAAGTCGGGCTTTATTATGATATAATCATACTATACTAGCGTAATAATTAGGATCTAACCTTACCAGTACTGTCATCCAGTGGGTTTCCAAGAACTCTGCAAGTATTTACATTGTCCGGAAAACTGTTTTTGAGTACCTTCATGCGTTTTTTTAATTGGTAATGGATACATTTTAGAAAGATAAGTAACTTCATAATTTATTTTCATTTGTAGCCTTAATGACGATACTTATTTTTATGATAAATGTACTCAATGGAACCCACCTGTTAAAAGCATCAGGTTGTCTAGAATATTAATAGAATATCGTCGCATTAATTCGTAGAATGCGTAACTCCCAAATGTAAAATTTTACAGGAGGCACAAAAAACCTCGTAGTGAAAAAAAATGAAAGACGGCTTATTCTTTTTATTTATGTTTCGAACATATAATATATTTGGAAATTTATTTTCAATCATTAAACTTTTGTAAGTTAAGGCTTTCTATTTCAAATCGGAGTTAGGAAGTTTACGTAAAAACCGGGAATGGAGATACGCATTTTACGAAAGATACATACTTTTCTGCGAACAGTTTTATGAACAACCTAGCGGAAAATTTGGGAGATAGGAATTTTACATTTACAAAATAAAACACAACAATGTATGTGTATGTCGAGGCAGTCTATTTAGACAAGAAAGAAATCTTCAAACTCTGGAGATCATTACAGATTCGGCGACGGTTTTGTGCTGGGTGAGATCTACACTGACCGGGAGTAGTCGTGTCAGAGATGATCGTTAAGTGACGCTTGGAGTTGATGAAGGAGATTGTAGAAGAATTTGATCTGACATTGTCGATCACCCTTGTTGTCCTGTAGAAATAAAACTGATGTACTTACTAGGGTTTGCAAGACCCGGGCAAAGAGTAGCCATGACAGGAAACGTTGTGAAAGAGACTCCTCAGAGTGTGAAGATAGGTGGGAGAGACTTGAAAGTGGAACTGGTGAGCAAACATGTGCTTTAAGCGTAGAAACTCTTCATGCTCAGCATCACTTTGGAGTAAAGTGAACGCTTCATCTTGCCCGGCTGGTCAATCCCGAGGCGAGAAGAAAGGACGTCGATAGATGCGTGCGTTCCTGCGTACAATGTAGGACAATTGACCCTCCACCATCATCCCATGAAGCGGGTAATCTTAATGTTGTGACAACCTGGAGTCGCTTGGCAGTTGATGTTACTCATTTCGGTAGGAAATGTTTACTCACATTTATCGATTGCGGTCCAAGTAGATTTGCCGTGTGGCGGGAAATCGAGTCAGATAATGCAGCTTCGATTATCAGACATTTGGAAGAAGTGTTTCGGGAAAGAGGCCCGCCCAAAGTAGTTCTCATGGACAATGGTACTGCATTCTGTTCCTACAGTGTTACAGATAAGTGTAAGAGATGGAATGTTCGTCAAAGATTTTGCGCGGCATACCGACCAGCTGGAAACGGTATAGTTGAACGACATCATCAAACAATAAAGAGAACTGCAGCCAGAAGTGGAAGCGATCCCCTGCAGGCAGTGTTTCGGTACAATCTTTGGCTGCAAAAAGTCAGGATGATCGAGGTATTGCGCTGTCTAGTATAGTTCACACTTCACACTCGTGGAGACACCCTTCTGCGCAAGTGAATATAGAAGAGGAAGTATTGACTGAGCTCTAAGTGGGCGATCTTCTTGCGGTTAAACCAGTAGATGGGAGATGCACATCGTGCATGGAAGGGTGACAGGACTTACTTCAGTCAACAACATCGAAGTAGATGGCATACCAAGACATGTGCTTGACCCGCGGAAGATGCCTGACAGAGAACGGACTGTGTCTGAGGAGAGACGAGATGGAATTGCCGCACGTTCCACCGTAAATATTTTGGGTTTGTTTGAAGAGGACAGTGAAGAACCGGATCCGGATATGCATCAGGAGGAGATCCACTTGCAAAGAGATGGTGACCTTGAAGAAGAGATAATCACAGAACAAGGACCTATTAGGTATTTACGAAACCGCAGAGGCACATAAAACAAGAGAGCTACGGCAGAGCGTCACACGGTGCAGAAGACGTCAGTTTAGACTACAGATACAAAACACTATTCGTGACTTCACAATTAAAATTAAGGTTATAAAATGTTCAAAATTGATTAATCAACTTATCTCAGTTAATTTCACGGTAAAACTATTACACCGTAAATAAATTTCCTCAGTCAAAAACACAATAAGCGTGCGCGGCTCACCGGCCAATACTGAATTAAGGAGTTACGAAGTATTCGCGAGTAAAAATGGCACCATAATTTTACGCAGTTTTCTAATTTGTGTTTATCTAAAAGGATAATTTTTTTTTAAATTTTCGAGTTTTACTAGTCGATGCGGGTCTAATTTTAACACCAGATGGCATTAAAAACGTATTTTCGAAAAATTTGGAGTTACGCAGTTTACGAATTAATGCGACGATATGCAGTAAGTAATTTATACACACAGTAGAATCTATAACTTATTAATTAATTAATCTATATCTAAATCTTCATAGGTTTGTTTTTGTAACAACATTATTGCCGAATTTTTTGTTGGAAACCCGTTTTTGCAAAAATTGGATGACACCACTGAGCTTAAACTAACCATGTCAAGCTTCTTATACTTGTAAATATAACATATTGCTCTAGAAAAATTATGGCCAATGTATGTATGTCATATCACAAAAAGTGAAATAAATCAACCATTTTTGCAGTGCACCAAATGAAAACATCTTTCAAGATAATTCTTTTACTGTAAATAAGTAACATTCACTTCGAATGTTGTGGAACAAATAATGTTTATGGAAGTATCTGACTCGCAAATTTAATGGGAAACATGCCAATTTTCAACAAATTTTCTTAAATTTGGATAGGTATACATTGAATTGCGACTTTTAATTTTCACACTTATGTGATTTAAAAAGTGAAGCCCACGGCGCCAATGACATAGTGAGTGTGTGATTGAGCGGCAATGTGAAGGTTAAATGGTACTCGACCCGGGTTTAAAATGTAGCTAATTCTTAATTCCATTGACATATTCAATAAGAAATATCTTTATTCATCCAGATACGTAAAAAACAAAGTCTCCAATTCTCCCGCCATTTAGTCGATAAGTACCTATATCGCTTTGGCTTCGATTTTGTTCATAATTTTATATTTTGTCCGTATCGTAAATTCCATTAATAATTTTAGCTTGAGGTAGGTTCTGGGTTCATAGCTTACATGTTTATGTTATTGTAATAAAAAAAATAAGGTTTCAGAACGAATTGTTTTAAAACTGATGAACAAAATATGTCGAATTTGAGTCACGCACGGTAACATCTAGTATTGTTTCAACTATGTTGTTTAGTAAAAAAAAAAACATTGGAGGTTCTAATACTACTTTGGAAAGAGGCTTTTATATTTTTAGATATCTACTAATTAATATAATTATTTGTCTCTCCTCGCTATAAAGTTGGGTTGTTGCAAGATTCGTCACTTTGCTGATCAATTTTACGAATAGCGTCCGTTGAAATGTCTAAAATAAAAAATGGCAGTATTCGTCGATTTCATCATTAATCAAATGTGACGAGGATTCAAACATCCCGACCTTAATGTTACCTAATTAACTCCAAGTGGGTGTGAGTGAAGCAATGTACCGAATTACCACTACGGATGAATAAATATCTAAAAATAAACTGTTGTTCTAACGGAATACAAAAATCACATGTTCCAAATTATGTTCCGCTAATAAATATTTATACTAACTTGTGAATGAAAATCATTGATTGCTCTGACGTAGAAGTTAGTATAAATATTTATTTAATTTCCTGATTCGTTAAATACTAATGTGTTTTATTTTCGATCTCTCAACATCCAACATTAATAATTGATTATAGAATATAAATATAATTTCTCTTGTGTTTGATAGATTTTTTGAATTAATATATTTTTCTATGTCATAATGAATCGAATCGTAATGTGTGAGTTTTCTCTTTTCAGCCTACCCAAAGTCATGTCGTAAGTTAGTTTAAAATTTAATATAAAACTTATAATAGACATTACAAGATCCGTTAGTTATGTACGTGTTTTTTAAATGTGTCATCTGTTAACGATTGTCTGTAGGTGTATGTGTAAGCATTTTAGTTGCATTTTTTTTCTATTTTCTTTCAGTGTTACTTAGTTATTATGGCACTCGTCTGGCTTTTGTTCTCGTTTCCGTGACAACTTGTAAGTCATACATTTACTAAACTTCTCCATTTGATTGAGATTATTTGCATTCCCCTTAGAATAAATATCTACAGATGATAAAGCACAGGGATAAAAATACGAGAAAGCAATGTAAATAAGTAAACTTAACAAAAATATGTGAAAGCAATGTAAATAAGTACATACACTTACAACTAAAAATATTATAACTCTTATTAGGTAATTTATGTAATTTTTTTACAATTAATCACAATTTCACCCAGCCGGGTGGCGATATAGCCCTTACCTGTTGTACACGGTACACACAGGGAGGCTCTTGTGTGACATAAAAAACCTTTGATTTAAAAAAAAACGTATTTATTGGAAGACCACAACTGGTTGCTCCATTATTTTATTTATTTATTTACAAAATACATGATTTTTTAATTGACATTTACAAGGCATTGGATACATTGAATCACCATACCAATCAACTGCCTGTTTCATGGTGACCAATACACTATAGTCATTTTGAATAAAGATTAAACAATTTAGGGAAAGGTTTGGGGCCTTACTAATAAACGTGTTTCAAACTGTACACAACTTGTAACCAATTGATCGTAGAGTCAATGGTTGTTTCTCAGTTGTACAATGTCTAAAACACGACCATTAGTAAAGGGGAAAAATATAAACTCTAGGAATAGATCTAGTTTTGAGTAATGTTGTAATTCCATCATAAAAACGCTTTTGTCAAAATTTTAATTTAAAAAATGTATTTGTTCCCCTTTTTGGATTACAATTCTCAAAAAATTGATTAGCATTTATAAAGAGAATAGGTTAATGCAATAATTAGATAAGTAATCATGCTGGAAAGAGTTGAATGCAATTAATATGTTAAAACAAAAATAATGAAATATGAAGTATTCAAAAATGAAATCAAAACGGAGCATTAGTATTTCATGAAATTTGCTGAGGGATTTACAGCAGTCACTATACAAGATGACTATCTCCCCTTTTTTTCGTATGATTTTTTTAACCACTTGAGCAATGACTACCCAAATTTAGGTAGGTAATTTTTATGAACTATAAATTTGACGATTTATAAAAAAAATTATAAACCCTAAAAACATGGGATAAACGGTGAAATTTTAGGTGGATTCATTGGCTTTAAGTCTCAGTAAGCAGTTCATATGTTTCCATATTAATATTTGGAGATACAATATTAATTAAATCGAATGGCTGTATCGAAAACCAAACACCTGGAAATCTCCATCGCTCGAGTGGCTAAGATGTATAACATGACGTTTATTACTTTATTGCTTTCTAGCTGTAACCCGCCCTCAGCTTGTCTGTGCAGATAGATAAACAATAGCTTGTGTTGCTTTTACATCCAACAGACAGCGCAGTTTAAAAAAAAAACATGTTTTTACCTTGTCACAGGTGACATCTATATAATACAGGGTGTATCGGCACGTACCCGACAAACTTTAACCAGCTATTCCTTAGCATATTTGGAGTAAAAAATCTTATGTGCACTTTGCTGTCCGGTAACATTTTTTTTTAATAAAAAATTTATTATTCATATTTTCACCACATGTCACCACTGTTTTATCCTTTGTCGAAGTTTGAAAACCCATCTGGAAATATTTTATTCGAATTCCATTGAATAATGCACGTGTGTACCTATATTGGCGCACTTTTACAATGACAACGAAATGGCACGGCACCATTCGTCTCATTTTTAACTATTATTATTTAGTGTGTGCGAAAGAGCGAAGACGCTTGTCGACATACTTGCTTATAACAGCGGTTGAACACGAATACGCAGTGCCAATGACAGTGATGTAGTGTGGAAATTTTTAAATTTTTTGTTTTTAATTGAAAAAAAAATGCTACCGGACAGCAAAGTGCCCATAACATTTTTTACTCCAAATGTGCTAAGGAATAGCTGGTTAAAGTTTGTCGGGTTAGTGCCGATACACCCTGTATAGGTATATTCGTATTCCAATGCAACGTTGTGTCAAAAATTTAAAGCAATCGGTGAAGAACTTTAAGATTTAACTTTATGGAGATTTAGATTTTGAACAAACTATTAAACATTTTTATTTATATAGATTGCTCATTTACTTTAATAAAACAATATCAAACATGTACCTATTCAATACAGTTTTGACTACATTGTATACAGACTTATCATCTCTTTAACTTTACAGAGGTAGTCTAACTCAATGGCAAAGTTCTAATCACAAAACAGCATTTCTAGTGATCCATGTAAAGCGCCCGTAAAATGCAAACGGCGCAAAACAAGACGCAACATAAACTTGACTTTGCCATCGAAAATGTAAAAAGACCAACAAAAACCGTGAAGTGTAACATTATTTGGCAGCCACGACTGCACATTCGGATCTCTGCTCGATCAAATCCCGTTTGCCGTGCAAACCTAAACATTCCTTGAGTGCCCGGTAGATAGAGATCAAGTTGGTTTGCGTATGCTCGGGCTGTTGATTCATTCAGTGTTGGATGCTGGGAGCAGTGGCACGCAATCTATTTCGGGCCCGCCCGCCTACTGGCCTGGTTAAGTCCCTTCATGAAGCGTTGCAGCCCAAATAGACACACTGCCCCCAATATATATTGACATTTTTACAGTCATTTCTCTCAGCACCTATTAGTAAATAAATTACTTCCAGGGCTCATTAAAATATTATTTTAGGTTTTTATCTTTTTTTTAAAGAAAGACAAATGTTTCCAGGTTACAAATAATCTGAAAATATTTTGATTCGTCCTACTAAACATCATTATAAGCGGAAAATGTTGTTTGTGCAATGATGGAGGACTTAGTTAGCTAGAAGATTGAACTTGCAATGCCCGAGTAGGAACCCCGATTCTTTGTACCACTCGGCCGCTAACAGTTTAAGGTTTTCGGTAGGTATATGTTTTTATACTTTCGGGGTATTTGAAAATGATCTAAAACACAATTTTGTGATATCCCAATTCGAAAGTGAATTAAGAAAGTCTCGGCCGCTAACAGGTTAAGGTTTTCAGTATATGTTTTTATACTTTTGGGGTATTTGAAAATGATCTAAAACACAATTTTGTGATATCCCAATTCGAAAGTGAATTAAGGAAGTGTTTGTCTAAAACAAGATATTTATAATAACTAGCGCAAACCCCTTGAAAAATCACAGGATATTGTACTTGTAGGATTTATGAAGCTGAAAGTAAATTTATTAAAAAAATATTTGCCTCGCAATCATTGCTTTTCAAAAACAAACTTGGAGTCGATCAGAACTTTACCTTTTGAATGAACACTCTTAGGACGGGTTGTTTCGGAGAATTTGAACAATTCATCAAATTTCAACATTCGTTTTCGGGTTCTGTGAAAGTCCTATTCAAGTTCTGTTATTATATCATTGTAGGCTAGTTGCTTGACAAAACTGAAATAAAAACAGAACTTGAAAATGAACGTTGAAATTTGATGAATTGTTCAAATTCTCCGAAACAACCCGCCCTTAGTAAACTTGAAGAATTGCGACATCTGTCAACTTAAATCTTGCCAACAAAAGTAATAGACATTTCAAATTTAGAGTTTGGTACCTTATCGCTTGTCTGGATTGTTCCCACTATCGGTTCCACTTTTTAAAATCAAAGCAAATCCTTCTAAAAAGTTCTAGAGTTCATTGAACCTGAGTTACAGACAGAGTCATACCGGAATTTATATTTTTTATGTTGATAAGACATAATTTAGCCCCTGCGAGTTCTAAACACATTATGTTAGATATATTATTAGAAGCAAATATTAAGTAATACTATACATTTCCAAATTTCACATGTTAAAATTTAACTTTTATAGTAGACCAGCTGAACTCCCCGGCGTTGCTCGGACTTCACACAGAGTTTTTCATAATCTGACATAGAGAGTGACTTTCCATCTGTTTTGAAGGTCAAGTGTACAAATTTTCATCAACCTCGTAATAAAACTGTAGATTTGTACACAAATCAACAATCAACATTGTATAATAGATAAAATATTGTGACATTTTTTATTGTATAATATTATAAAGCACATCATTGCAGTTTATTTTTAATTCTGAATCTATTTCGGCTCATAAAAAGGCTGAATTTCTTTGTGGGAAAACTTTTATCGTAATAAATTAATCTTCTGTACATATTCCCGTTTAGTTTGCACATTATCCTTCGTGTGTTGGCACCGATTCAAAACTTTCTGAGGAGAAATGTTTTCTGAAAAAGACGATGAATATACCGAGACATTTTGATAAATCTTTGATGTATTCGCTTGGACACTTTTTAAAAATTTTATTTTAAAAATATGTTTAAATGGATTTAAGGGTGTTGTGGAAAATGCGACAAAGATAATATTCTTTACTAAATCTATAAATATTCTTTATTATCCAACTCCTTTTGAATTTTCAAGGACAAAATAATTTTCTTTTCAGAAAGATGTTATAGTCTGTAAATTTTTTCATAAATAAACTTTTGCTTGTCAGCAATGTGTATATATGTATGTACATAATTTGTTTGGTGTATGATATAGTATTTGCTGAATAGTTAACTAACTTTTTAAGATCCATTACTTTTGAAAGAATCTTTTTAAGGGGCAGGTGTTTTATTGATATTGAGTCCTGTTACAATTTTCATGAAATAATTTGATAGCGAAAATAACGGCCCCCGTTTACCGCCGATTTAAAATATTTATGACCATTATGCTGGACGGCTGATTAAAATTTTGTTAAATGCTGACAGATTGCGCATATCGAATAAGGGGAACCGATTTTTAAGCGGTAAACTTTAAAAAAAACACTTAATGACGCTGTTTGCCGATTTGATGATAACGTCCAGTGTGACAGAGGTTCAAACAACTTGGCCTTAATTGGGAACTCATTATTTCAGAAATTGAATGACACTATTGAAGATGAAGAAATATATTGTTAGCATGTCTTTACCTTAGTTCGGGAGAACTAAGATAAATTTGATCTTACTTCTGGTGAAATTGATCAAACATTTTAAAATTTAGAATTTCTTTCTTGAATGGAAAATTAATTTCAAAATGTTGACTTGCCGAGTCTATTCTACAAGTATTTCAATGCAGCCTGCTCAAAGAAGATAGTAATATTGATCCCCTGTGCACTGGTGCACGTACGCGAAACTCGTTAGGCACAAGCGGAACACCTGTTCAAAGTTGATGTTGGCTTCATGAGAACGGGTTGTTTCTTAGACACGTTTTTGGCTAGTACAATCATGTAATTCAGGCCTCTTCAAGAGCCGCATTAATAAATTCCTTCTTACAGCCCCTCCTTAACCCATCTCACAATGCTGCCCAACCATATGGAGATATAGTAGACAGGGGCGCACTTGTGAGGTGTAACATAAATTATTATTTTTTTTACTAGACTATCTGGGGCCTATGAGTCGAAATGTTGTATGTAAATTGACAGCAGCAGCTTTCTGTCGAATCAACATGGATCACACTTCTATGGATTTTCTGTTCAGTGGCTATACCTATTGATGATATTGCACTACTGTTGTCATACTCAGAACACGTATTGGGTTAATCAACTTGCATGTGTTTGTTTGTTTAGCCAATGCCGGTGAGGCCGCCCATGGGAGGGGCCGGGGGTGTGGTGCCCCCGCCCAAGTCCTCCGTCGGCTTCCTCATGCCGCTCTACACCCTTTGCATCGTGGTCTTCTTCTTCTACACCATCTTCAAGGTAACCCATCGCCCTGAACTTTATCTGTATGATTATGTGGAGTTTGATATTATACCCCTGGAATTAGTTAAATACTACCCATATAGCATTTGTCAAACAATAATCAAGTGATTGCTGTCTACGATGATATATATATATATATATATATATATATATATATATATATATATATATATATATATATATATATATATTACTTACATTACGTACATTCATTAGTTAAGATTAAGAATCATTTTTAAGCGCAGAATTCACAAGGATCCACCCGCGTATTCCTGTGACGGCTCGGTCCATTTGTCCGTCACAAGCCCATCCGTTTGTGAATGTACGCAACGGATTGGCTTGCTGAGCATGACCTCATCCGCAGTCGATAAGCATGACGTCATTCAGTGATGGTCTGCCCAAAATTATTTTTCCTAGATTTCAGAATGAGTTTGTATGAAGTGAATTTTAATGTTTCCATAATTCCCCAGAATATTACAAAATTTCCCAAGATTGGCTTGAGAATTTTGACTATGTAACTAAAATATTAAAATGACTCCTTTTTTGATTTTGTGCTTTTTCCCTATTCTCTAAAAAGATGTTTTCGATGCTCGTAATTTGAGATGCTCACCGCTCGAATATCTGAATGTACGGATGTCCGAATGTGTGTTTCTGTCAGTGGATTTGCTTAGAGGAATCGATGTGTGAATTCTGTGTATTTTCCCAGACAAAATTGATATTGTATGGATATACTTAACAGGTACTTTAATTATGTTGAATTTAATATCAGTACCTACCTTTTCATTTGTAATTAAATGTACTGTGTATGGCTAAATAAAAAAAATTATTTACCAAGGAGACTAGCATGGCCATATCGATAGCTATCGATACGATAAACTAAGTGTTGTCAATGTTAGTTTGTCATTTTTGCCAGCAGGTGGAAACCCATGTCAATAATTTTATCAATATCGGTTAAAAAATTACCCTACTGTGGCAACACTGACGCAATTTATCTATGGCCTAGTGAGCTCTTCGTCGTTATGAAATACCAAATTTGAACAAGCTCATTTTCAAAACCGATTTTATTAATTATTTTTAGGAATTTGCTGTTTTTTATTTTATTTTTTTGTCCAATAGTCCTGATCTATTACCTGTGGTATTATCATGAATAACTGTCGAGACTTCATTGACCCAAGTTCAAACTTTTTCTGTTTAATAACTTTAATAATTCTGGCTACAATCCTTTTAATATTTAATTTTTTATATTTCACTTTTTTTTCTGTTATAACTATGGAAAAATCGATTTTATATTTTAATTTTTATTGTTTCTCTGTGTAACCAACTCCACTGTATTGTTTTAGTATTATATAACTTTACAATTGAAAAAGTCCTCCACAACACAGGTGAACTCCTAGCGTGGAGGACAATATACTATACCATTATAATACAAATATATAATCGAAATTCTCGAATTTATTGAATATTCTCGAAAATAAAACAACTACGAGAAGTTACGCTAACATCACAAGTGGAAAATACACGACACCTAAAATTCCAGTATTCCCCGTTATAATAAAAACTAAAAACGAAAATGAAGACATAAAAGAAACAATCATGAAGAATGTAAAAATATCTAAACTAGGAATCGGAGTAAGTAGCATCAGAAAGACATCAAAAAATGAATTAATAATCAATTTACAAAAAGCAGATGATATGGCCAACATCAAAAATGAAATCACAAAATTAAAACTTGAAGGAATACAAATTGAAAGCATTGATAAAAAAAGACCGTGCATGATATTTAAAGGAATCTACGAAAAATACACACATGAAGAATTTATATCGGATCTGATTCTGCAAAATGAAGATATAAAAATAATATATGAAAAGGATCCAAATAAAATAAAATATAAAGGAACCATACCAATTAAAAAATTTCTACAAAAAAATATCATCCTCGAAACCAGTGGAGATTTGAGAAATCTGCTAATTACGAAAAAAAAAGTTAACCTTGGATTTTACCAAATAAAAGTTGAAGATTGCAACCCTCTAATGCAGTGTTACCATTGCCAAAAATATGGGCACACAGCAATGCGTTGTCTTCAACTTCCCACCAAACCAAAATGCCTTCATTGTGCGGGTGAGCACAACATTAAAGACTGCAACAGTAAAAACGAAACACCAAAATGCATAAATTGCACAGAACTTAATTTAAAATTCAAAACCACAAATCCAACAGACCACAAATCAAATAGCGAAAAATGTAAACACAGGATGAAAATGCTTGCCTTTGCTCAAGAAAAAATTGATTACAATTAAAAATGGCCGATTTTATAATAAAACAAATTGACGAAAAATACAAAATAACCGAAGAAATATGTCAAAATATTACGGAAGTCAATAAATGGTGTATTACAAACAATAACCCATTCTTAATATTACATATGAACATCCGAAGCATAGCAAAAAACCTAGATGAATTCTTGATAAATATTAATGATCTGCATTCATCACCCACCTGCATAGTGTTAACGGAAACGCACTGTAATGACAATCAATACAAAAATGCGCTACCAAACTACAAAGGCATCGCTACAACAAGACCGATTAACAAAAATAGTGGATTAATTATATTTGTTAATGATGAGTTTGAAATTACTGACATTGAAGAAATTTATATACAATATGTAAACTGTCTAAAAATAGATATAAAATTAAAAAATAAATTATACAGAATTTTAACAGTGTACAGAACGCACAAATCAAACATAATTAACTTTACATACGAACTATGTGAATATCTTAGCAAATTACCGAGAATACTTACTTTTGTTTGTGGTGATTTCAATATAAATATTTCTGCAAACCATCACTCAATTTAAAAAAATAATTTCATAAACATGATGACGCACCTCAATTTTAAATCTTTTATTAATAATAACACTAGAAAAATTAAAAACCAAACGCCATCATGCATAGATCACATCTGGTGTAATATATATTTGAATGAAATAAAAAATATTAAATCTACTGTGTGGAAAATTAATATAAATGATCACTACGCGTGTCTTATACTACATGATACAAATAGAAAACTAAATACAAAACACAAATTAAATCTTCCATATTCTCAAATAGACTACAAATTATTAGAAAAATCATTAAAACTGAAAAATGGGAAGAAATTTTAATAAATAAATGCGCCAACCAAAGTGCATTACTGTTTGAAAACACTTTAAATAAACACGTTTTAGAATCAACAAAAAAAAAACAAATCGTCCCCAACTCAAAAACAAGAAAAATTAAACCTTGGATTACTCTAGGATTAATAAAAGCCACTAGGAAAAAAAATAAACTTTATAAAATAACACAAAGGCCACTAGTTAACAATAAAATTGTATTATACTATAAAAAGTATAAAAATATACTAACTACACTAATAAGGAAAACGAAAAACGACTATTACTCAAAAATTATAACAGAAGCTAAAGACAATAATAAAAAAATATGGTCAACAATAAATGAAATAATAAATAAAAAGAAAAAATATAAGCACATATCAGAAATCTCAGATGGGGAAATAATATATAACGTACAAAATGACACAAAAAAATGTTGTAATATTTTAAATAACTATTTTAATAACGTGGGAAAAAACCTAGCAAAATCCATAAATAAGACCAATATATCTAATCCACAACAAATAACACAATGTCAAATTAATAAATTTCACCCAGTCACAGAAATCGACATTGACAGAACTATTTCGAAACTAAAAGGAGATTCTGCCCCCGGCTTTGATAACATAGATACTAAAACAATAAAATCGATGAAAGAATACTTAATTCACCCCATAACACATATAATAAACCTAAGTCTAGCAAATGGCGAATTTCCCAATAACTATAAAAGAGCAATTATCACCCCCATTTATAAAACAGACTGTCGTAAAGATCCACAAAATTATCGCCCGATTTCACTTCTCTCGAATATATCAAAAATATATGAAAAAATTGTAAAAAAACAAATTTGGACATTCTTAGAAGAAAATAAAATAATTAATTATAACCAATTCGGATTAAAAAAAAATACAAGTACTCACGACGCGATAGCAAAAATAACCAACTATTTATATACGGCCCTAGATTCCGATAAAAAATGTCTTGGCATATTTATAGACCTCAAAAAAGCTTTCGACAGCATATCACAAAATTAATAAGTAAATTAAAATCAGTAGGGATTAGTGGAAAAGTCTTAGCATGGATAACTAGTTATTTATATAAAACACCTCAACAAGTAAAATTACTCAATCAAGTCAGCGATTCAAAATATAGCGACTTTTCAATACCCCAAGGCACGGTTTTGGGACCATTGTTATTTATTATATATGTCAATGATATATTCAATATTTCCAAATATGGAGACATTGTCTCTTACGCTGACGATACAGTCCTACTACTAAAAGCAAACACCTGGTCAGAACTAAATAACATGGCAAATACAGATATCAATGAACTAAAATTATGGTTTGATGAAAACCTGTTGACTTTAAATTCTAAAAAAACTTATTATTTACCAATTTTCATTAAAAAAACAAGAAACACCTAAAGAAATAAACATAATTATCCACTCTGTGAAAAATACAGAAAACCACAAATGCAATATGTTATGCACAAACATAGAAAGCAAGACCGATATTAAGTACCTAGGCATAACAATAGACCAGCGTTTAAAATGGTCCCCACATATAAATATTCTGAACAACAGAATAAGGAAACTAACATATATATTTAGATGTTTAAGAGATATTTTAAACGAAAAATGACTTAGAACCACCTACTTCGCTTTCTGTCAATCAATTATACAATACGGCATTATAGGCTGGGGCGGTACATATAAAAATCAAACTCAAACAATTTACATATCACAAAAACTAATAATATAAACCATATTAAAAAAACCCTATTCATATTCGTCCGAACTTTTATTCAAACAATTTAAGGTCAGAAAATTAAGTGCATTATACTTCTACCATGCAACATTACAAATTTATAAAAACTATATTCAAAATAAAATTGCACCCTTTAAAAATAACAGAACTCTTAGACAAAAGTCAATACTTCCTACTCCTAAATGTAAAAAAACAATAGGACAGTTCAACCATGAATATCTCGGAGTTAAATTTTTTAACTCATTACCAGAAAAAATTAGAAACATGAATGCAAATATAAACGAATTCAAAAGCCACCTTAAAAAGTATTCCCAACAGTTGAACTGAATCGTACCAAATATAAACCAATATAACAACACCCCCATACACACAAGCCCTGCTTATTTATGGGGGTACATCAAATACTTATATTATGTAATTAATAACCGTACTATATTGTGTAATTATATTATGTAATTGTTATATTATGTAATTCGTGTATCTTTTTTTTACTAATAAAAAAAAAAAAATAAAATAAAATATATATTTAAGAACAAAAAATAAAAAAATAAAAAAAAACAGTAAATAATTTAATAATATTTTTGTTAGGGAGCGAACGCTATCGATAAACTTAACCTATTTTAGTAGATTTCAACTGTTAAAAAATGTCATTGGCTCGCTAACTAGTGTCGACTAATCACCGACTAATATTGATAATAACTTTTATCGTGTCAATAATTCATCAGATACGATTTTGGATTTTAACGAGTAAGAGCTTTATCGTGATAGTGATTCGGACAGCGTCCATCGTCAGGGCACATCTGCCACTGTCCGAAAGTAGGAGGAAGCTCAATATGGCATAAATCAATCACAATAATTTCAAACATATTTCACCAGGGCAGTATATGTATAAGTAAAAGTTTTTGTATTTACAAATGATATGTTATATCTTTTAGATGGTGTTCAGCAAGGGTAACGCCGATGTGTCCCCCGTGCACCAGCCCCGCTACATTGAGCGCCCCGACTCAAAGTTCAGCCAGTCCGTCTTCAAGAACACCTCGAGGAGGGACCGCAACTCGCCGGAAACCAAACTCGGTCAGTTTATCATGATGTGTTGCATCGTCAAGGCGTTCGCTCACTACAGGCGGGATGCTCACATAAATAGATCCGTAATTGACGGTTTCAAAACGGGCATCGAAGCTGATATTTTAAATCTGACTTTTTGCAGCAGAAAGAACAATACTGTCTGAAATTTTAATATGTACACTTCTTTTTACAGTGTTTATGCTGTGGAGATGTACATTTGATTTTAAGTGATGCTAAGTGAGGATAGTTTAAAATCCTGATTTTGTGAATGGTACCAGTCAAAAAAATACTAATTGTATTTCAAACTTCCCGCTTCATTTATTCATTGTCAGTAGTTACTCTTCTTTTCTCCAGCAGTAGCTAGTATCCGTTACCATGCCTTTATCCTTTACTTGACCTGACTCATGACGTAGGGATAGACTGGCAATTAGCAATATTTTTAGCGCACCACCCATTTTGTGAGTATAGGCTGCCACTGCGTCAGAGTAACGTTCAAGAGTTTTACTGTTTTAGCAACCAGATTTTCTGCTTTATAGTTAAGATTAACTATCAAAAGTACCTACATTCCTGAGCTTTTAAAAATTTATTTAGTCCAAAAAACATATTTGACAATTTTGTTAAATAAATGTATGACTATTCGAATGGTTGACCGGTCAGTGGCGAGTAGTACGAGAGCCCACGACCAAAACCATGTCTCATAGCAATACGGCAAAAACCCTATAAAATCGTTAGATTGTATGATTCTGAACCCGACTAGGTGTGTAGTAACGGTCGAAAGTGTAGCAACTGCGTGGGAGGCCATTTCTGCTGTGTCAAAAAAAAAAGACAGTCGGTATTATAGCAATACGTCTGATAGTGAAAATGTACATAGATTTTATAATTGTATTACGAAAAAGTTTGTTTTCAGACATTTTGCGCGTAGCATATAGCCTGAGCGCATTTTTGAAAATGTCAACAAATTTAGCCGACCTGTATCATAGCAATACGGATAATTTTTTTTTTCAACTTTTCGTATTGCTGCCATGATTACCAAAAACCTGTTTTCAGACACTTTAAGTGTAGCATATACTCCCAAAAACGAAAATAACGTTTCGGAGTCACCTGGCCGACGCCTCTGTTCAACTTCAATGTTATAGCCCAGCTACACTACTCGCGAAGTTGATCGAAGTTGACCGAATACGATAGTGTGGGCACGAACTTCGCTTCGCTTCGGGCAACTTCGCTTCGCTTCGCCCGACTTCCGATTGTTGTCGGTAAATGCGCCCGAGTCAAAGGACTCGAAGCGTCACGGCATAAATAAACCAATCACTGACTGGTTGGACTGAGTTACTCGCGAAGTTGCACGAGTGTGTGGGCACGCACTTCGAACTTCGGCTAACTTCGTCGAGGACTTCGTCGAAGCGTCGAAGCGAGTAGTGTAGTTGATAGCCCAGCTACACTACTCGCGAAGTTGATCGAAGTTGACCGAATACGATAGTGTGGGCACAAACTTCGCTTCGCTTCGGGCAACTTCGCTTCGCTTCGCCCGACTTCCGATTGTTGTCGGTAAATGCGCCCGAGTCAAAGGACTCGAAGCATCACGGCATAAATAAACCAATCACTGACTGAGTTGGACTGAGTTACTCGCGAAGTTGCACGAGTGTGTGGGCACGCACTTCGAACTTCGGCTAACTTCGTCGAAGCGTCGCAGCGAGTAGTGTAGCGGCCGCTTTACACTTTACGGTTTCGGGTAAATTCTTTGTTAATTATCATCTAATAAATTCAGGGTCGCAACGTATTCATTGGTTTGTAACAGAAAATTCAAGATGCCTCAATACGATTTTTAAATGATATCTGAGTATCGAAAAGTTGTCTGATAGAGAAGGTGCTACACTTAATTTGTCTGATATAAATTTTTTGCACATGTGGACAACTTATTTTATCATGTCCAACAATTTTCAGACATATTGCTATGATACCGATCGGTAAAATTTGTTAACATTTTCAAAACGGTCTCAAAATTTAATGCGTTCACATTTCCGTCTGAAAATTGTTTTGTTCGCATCAAATAACCAAAATTTACTAATAAAAAAGATTTTCAGACGTATTGCTATGAGACATTTTTTTTGTCTCATTTTTAATTTTTTTAAGTGATTTTACGGGTTTGCGCTACACCACTAACGTCTGAAAAATATGTTTCCGGTATCTCAGAACTATCATTCAACTACAGTCTGCAAATCAGACATATTGCTATGATGCAGTTCGGTAAAATTCTTTGACAATTTTGAAAATTCGGTCAGATCAAACGCTACGCGGAAAATGTCTGATATTGGTATTTTCGAGTTCAGGATAATCGTATCTATCGATTTGATGCGGTTTTGGCCGTATTGCTATGAGACAAAAATTTTGGTCGTGGGCTCTCGTACTAGAGTTGGTATAGCGTTTGGGTACCACCCAGGCGCCGTGAATTCAATTCCTCGGCTGGCTAAGTCTACCATCACTGCACAACATTTTTCAGCTTGGTGATAGGAGAAGATTTTTAAATATTGCCAGGTTATTGGTAAACCTGGAATGTTTGTCATTCTTTTTTAAAATAAAAAAATATTTATGAAGATTTTTTGTCAAAATAATCTATTGGTATCCCAATAGTTTTCACAAATTGAGAAATCTATTCATCAATCTATTTCATTAATTAAACTATCATCTACTGAATTCTAATCCAATTTGGTAGAAAATTATATTACACAATATTATTTCAAATACACCTCTAATATTCACTTTTTTCATTTATCACCGACACAGGACATAAAGAGAGAGATACCAGTAAGTTTAAATATGCATTTATATTTAGCGAAACGTTATTATATTCCAGAATCAATACATTGCACTAAGTTCAGTTTTAAACATATAAGTTCAATCTAGTCGTATTTTAACAGCTGTAAAATATTATATAATTTTCTTGGCCCGGTGTTATTGTTTAGGCAAATATCGCTTTCGTAGAATAAACACAACAACTTGTTTATTACTATTGCTCTTTGGTTGGTGCAATTTTTTTTCAATTGTTTGATTTTCCAATTCACACCGACAAGGCTGTTGAGCGGCGCCGTGGAACGTACCAAGGCTATTCCGATAATTCAAATATTTTCTTTAATGTTCAATGCCTATTGATTGTATTGAATGCATTAAAATGTATTCTTAATGAGCAGTTTATTTATTATTGTTACTTATGATAGTTGTTACGCCATTTTTCTAAGGTTCATCAAATTTTCCTATAGATGCACAGAAGGCTTTCATTGTAAAAAAAAAGTTAATTGACTGCGCATAGCGAAGTCCTGTTTTAACTAAACCGTTTAGCATTTCGTCTTTAAATTGGTATGTGCGTTCCGTTTCTGTTTTCAAAAATCGGCTGCATCCACAATATTCATGCAAGCCTTGCTTTGACTAGATGGCAACTAACTGGCTAACTTTGATTATGGTTCAGTATAGATTATTTTTTCAAAGTGAAATATTGTTTATTTGAATTTTTTCAATATTACGGTACCTACCTGCCTGAAGAAAGTTTGAAAAAATAATTTCCATTGAGGTGGTGATGTTTCTTAAGAAAAAATTTATAATTCCTTGTATGAAATTTAAAAAAAAAATAAGCAGGTAGATATTTAAGTACCTACTTACAAATCTTATGATTTCAGAGTTAATTTTGGGTTTGATTTATTAAATAAAAGAAAATTAGAACATACAAACCGGAACTGCTTATGGAACTACTAGTATAAACATTTGGTAAGGGCATTTATACAAAGTTGTAAAATCCTTATAAATAATAGAATAGAAGATTTGTCTTTGATTGTTGGAGAAAGAATGGAAAAGGTGCACATCTAATGGAGTAAGATGGGGAGAATGAGGTAGATGTGGAATATCCTCCCAGACTAGCTACTCTTGTAATATTGGAAAATTGCGGAAAAATATTTATTATAATAGAAAAAACAGTATTTATAAAAGTGTAGCTTGGCAAACTAAAAAATGCCCCTGGCCCTATGTGTGCTGCGCAGATTTGTTGTAATTTTTCAAAATGTTTTTGAAATCCTGTTTCTGCGCATCCACCATCAAGCTCATTCTCTTGTTTGCCAGACTCTGCAAAAGTTGAGATTATATTCCCAAATATACTTTTTTAAACATCATCTTGATTTTCAATTAGAGTGTGAAATAATTTTCTTGTTAAGTTTGAAACCTTATAAAATTGAGTTGCTATCAAAAGGCACAATTAATAAATAATGGGGACATTTTCACAAAAAAATCTAACACTATATGAGTAAGTCAATGTTTTAGTCATGTTGTATACAAGTCTTATGCGTTGGTGAGTTTGTCATGTGATGACGTGTGATGATGTGATGATGCCAGGAGACGAGGAGATGGACCAGCTGCGGCGGCGCCTGGCGGAGACGGAGCGCGCCATGGAGCGCATCGTGTTGCAGCTGCACCGCCCACAGGCTGGGCAGGTTAGCCAACC
The DNA here is from genome assembly GCA_026573805.1 of Hesperophylax magnus. NCBI lineage: Eukaryota > Metazoa > Arthropoda > Insecta > Trichoptera > Limnephilidae > Hesperophylax > Hesperophylax magnus. Next base: position 9,312,406 of record JAIUSX010000117.1, on the reverse strand, counting down.
ACCCCCGCACTGTCATGGCCACCGCGGTCACTGCCACACATGCTTAAATATTCACTAAAGTGAAGGACAAAAGCGATAATCAATGAGAAAAGGGAAATTTGGTCTTCCCTTCTTATATCCCAACGATTTGGGGACAGTAGCTCAAATTTTTTCCTACCATTTCTGTCTAACTCGTCACAACTGACTATATAAATACATATCTTCAAAAATATTAGAAACTGTCAAATTGGATTTTTCTCTTTAACCTCCTCGGTATGGGGTCCTGATGTGGACTAGTTTAATTTTCATTGCAAAATTTGTTTCTTCAATTACTTTCCAACCATTTTTTAATATGTCTTCTCATTATGATCATGTTATTGTGTATTTTTTGATCTAAATCCCCTTTTCTTTATATCTGGTGTAAGGATTTTATAATACATGTACATACATAATATAGTATATGCCTAAGAATAACTTCAGTTAAAAAAATATTGATCACATTCATCACATTGCTGGCCAAGAGTCCTACCCACCAGGCTTTCGAATGCCGTCACAAATGTCAACATTTTAGTTTTACAGAGGCCGCACCAAGGCATGTATTTCTACAGCTTGTGCTCTGCACTCTCAGGTACATTTGAAGCTCAGTCAGTTAAATCAAACTATAATACTCTACAAACTATAAGTATTTCCATCATTGTTTTTCACTCAGTGCATTGTCCATTTTTATCTTATCTAAAATTTGGTGAAGCTGTGATTGAGAGACCGCGGTGACCACACAACAGACTTCGTACAATGCTGGCTGCAGTTGATAGTTTTTGTTACAATGGATGATTTGTTTTTTCTTATACTGTGTTCCTCTCCACAGAGTATGAAGCAGATTTTAGCCGCTTGCATTCATTGTGGCCCGTGGTGCAGGAACTGTAGAGGAGGATGTAATACAAGGATATTTAGAATTGAATTTACAAATTATGCATAGTCAATCGTTGCATCGCTTCCTCTACAGTTCTGCGATACGAGGATGTGGTTGTGGCATGATGGAACTTGTCTCACAACCCGTGTCTTATGATACACAGTTGAATTGATCCGTGCACATGGCAGTGTTGGTTGCCCCATTGGTCCCTTTAAAAGAAATTCTTTACAACTCACCAATTTTTTTTTTTTTTTTTTATAGTGAATACCTCACAAGAGTCCCAACTGCTCCCGTCTGGAGCCAGTGAGTCACCAATTCAAACAATGACTAATTATTTGTTATTTCAACATTCAAATAATGACAGAAGCAGGTTACTTGAATCGATAATAAGATATGAATAATAAAGGCTGTTTACCCATCTGAGACAAGCTTATCTTTAAAAACATTTCTGCTGAAATTTCACATGTTGGTTAGAGTATTATAAAATATACAAAATGAACTTTTTTTTCTAAATTCGTAAATTCTTCTTAACCTTAAGAATAATTCAGCTTGCTCGCTGTGGCTAATAAAGCTTCAATAATTTTTAGGTTCCATATGGAACTTTCTTCATGAGCCGATCGTCGTTTAGGCACACTTAGAAATTATATAAGATTAACGCAGACCTGTAAAAAATCACATTGTAATCCAAATTCTTGACAAATTAAAATTAATTTTCTGTTAAAAATATTATAGATTGTCTGAATTCTTCACTCAATCAATTCAATTTTGAAAATGACTCACAGACAACCGTAATTAGTATTTTTGATAATATTGCAGTTAAGTTACATAACATAATTACCGTAGTTCCAATTGGTACACCAATTCTGCCATGCGAATAGAATTCAACAATACACTACACAAGACCTCTAAAATGTCATACTAATTGTTCTTTGTTATAGAATAGATATTTTATATTTCCTTTGTTTGTTTTAAGCAACCCTCGACTTGATAATTTATCAAGGAATTGTGTAAAATGTAACCACTAATATTTCTCATCCCGTTGAAGCATGAAGAAATTTATTATACATACATATTATTAGTTAGAGCATCTATCGGTCTTGTGTTTGTATTTTGTAGATTTAGAAATAATTTTTCTTATGTATTTATTTATTTATCGGTTGATCATTTTTTTACTTGCTTAAAGTTCAAAATCCTACAAGTTGTGCTGCAGAATTTGCAAGGTATAGAAAAAATAGAATATAAAAAATCTATTTCCTACTGTTAGACGGAGCACAACAAATCCTCATTAAACCAGATTCATATCATTTCAGAAACCGTTGTTGTTCTTTTTCATTGTTGGTAGTCAAAAGCTTGTGGCATTTTCTTCTAGCTGATGATAGTCAGTGTCGCCATCGTTTCCACCACAGTTAGACGCTAGAAATAGTGGGATCTTTGACACTCCCGATATGAACTTGTACTGTTAATTGACTGTATTCATAAGGGGCGGGTTGTTTTTTTTTATGCCCTGTTGTTTTTATTGAATTAATAGGGTTTCCGTTGAACAAACTTTCTAAAAAAATGTCAATATACTGATAACTTTCAGACTTAAGTTGATAGCTTTAAAAGTTAAGTTGATGACTTTCAGACTTAAGTTGCTAAATTTCAGATTTAAGTTAATGACTTTCAGACTTAAGTTGATGACTTTAAGACTTGTTGATAATTTTCAGAAATAAGTAAATGACTTTCAGATTTAAGTTGATGACTTTCAGACTTAAGTTGACGACTTTCAGGCTTAAGTTAATGACTTTCAGACTTTAGTTGATGACTTTCAGACTTAAGTTAATAAATTTAATAGTGAAGTCAACAGCAAACTATTTAAATACTAGTTTTGTAATGAGATGTAATGACAGTTGTGCTCTGTTTTATTGGTTATATTCTGGGAAGTTGAACCCCTAAGCTTGTGTGTAGTAGAATGGTAATTAAGATGGCGTATGGTTTTCTGTTTGGTTGGCAGTTGTAAACGCCATCTCAGGTTTGGTAGCCGAAGTCCGTCAGCAGATGGAAGACACCCCGCAGTACCGTAGCGACGCATTACACACTCAGGTAGCCAACATGTAACATCGTGTTGCATTGCAATCAATCACGGCGTGTCAAACTAATAACCCTTTGTTATTATGCTGTCTCAACGATGGACCTGTCTCATTGCAATGATAACCTTGCCCCATTATGTCGTGTCGCCATATTCACCCCGCCTGATGCTAAAAATGTTGTCCGTGTAAAAGCATGCTGTGATTTTTAGTTATACCTTAATCGTTTATTATAATTTTATCTTTTTTTTTAAGCGATATCACATTTTTTTTTAGTATCATTCAATTTATTATCCCAGAGCATTCATTTACACAATACCACAACAAATCTAACACACTGATACCCACTTTAAAAAAGTGTTATTTCAAAAGATTGTTGCAAACAACTATCAACAAATAATATATTTTTGTCGTTCCATCTCTTTACCCCTCTTAACCCTTGTATTTTTAAAAAAATTATTTGCATTTTCTCTAATAAATTTGCCTTTTGTTTTTAAATTTACTTATAATACATGTCCCATTTTCATGTTTGTCTTTGAAACCTTCTTGCACTATCAATTACAGACAAGAATATAAAGTTTTTTTTTTTTTTTTTTTTTTTTTTTTTTTTTTTTATTTCTTTGGCATTCACTATGTAACAATTTCTAGACATTTTTTGTTTTTAATGAGTTTTTATTATTCACAATGTACATTTGTTACGTATAATTACGTAATAAATGTACATTGTGAATAATAAAAACTCATTAAAAAGAATATAAAGCTGCTTGTTTTATGTAAAAATCAAGATTTCTCTTAAAATTCAGTATGATTTATAGTAAACTTCATGTATTTATTATATCTAAAATAAGCAAGCTGCTTAAAAACTATCTAGGTAGATATACCTTATTAAATTTGAAGAAAACTTGGTTTGACCTTTAAAATTAGAATTCTAAATTCCCAACAATCTATTTTCTCCTTTTCATTCTTATTAAATTAGAAAAAAAACTTGGTTTCACTTTTAAAATTAGAATTCTACAACTCCCAAAAATCTATTTTCTCCTTTTCAATCTTATTAAATTAGAAGAAACTTGGTTTCACTTTGAAAATTAGAATTCTACAACTCCCAACAATCTATTTTCTCCTTTTCAATCTTATTAAATTAGAAGAAACTTGGTTTCACTTTGAAAATTAGAATTCTACAACTCCCAACAATCTATTTTCTCCTTTTCATTCTTATTAAATTAGAAAAAAAACTTGGTTTCACTTTTAAAATTAGAATTCTACAACTCCCAAAAATCTATTTTCTCCTTTTCAATCTTATTAAATTAGAAGAAACTTGGTTTCACTTTGAAAATTAGAATTCTACAACTCCCAACAATCTATTTTCTCCTTTTCAATCTTATTAAATTAGAAGAAACTTGGTTTCACTTTGAAAATTAGAATTCTACAACTCCCAACAATCTATTTTCTCCTTTTCAATCTTATTAAATTAGAAGAAACTTGGTTTCACTTTGAAAATTAGAATTCTACAACTCCCAACAATCTATTTTCTCCTTTTCAATCTTATTAAATTAGAAGAAACTTGGTTTCACTTTGAAAATTAGAATTCTACAACTCCCAACAATCTATTTTCTCTTTTTCAGTTATAAAAATATTTAGCCATCTCAATTAAAATGAACAACACAAATAATGCATACATGAAAATCTCAATTATTCAAAATAGTAAACACACACCACCACTGTATTTTTTTTCACTAGCGAAAATTTCCTTTGTTGTTCTTTTTTTAACTAGTTGAACAGAGTGAAATGTATTGTAAATTTTTTAATGTTCGCTACCAAACCTGAAATGGAGCTTTATTATTTATGAAATTTGTTATGGTAATGTACCAAATTTCTTGACTTTGGGAGTACATCTGACATTTGATTGATTTATTGAATGTTGTTTAATTGTTAGTTAGATTTATTTTTGTATCTATTTTCACAAAATTTTTCATGTAGATTTGTCTATGAAGAGACTTACTTGAGTTTTATTAATCTTTATATTTAAAATAAAGTAATATTTTATTTATTAATTTTTCAATAACTAAAGCTTTTCATTATTCTTACAGTCCCTGCAAGAATCACTTTATTAACAATTCTTTTAGAAATTCTCTAACCCCTTTAAATTTTGATTGGTACAATATATCATTACCCATAGAAATAAATAGTCACCTACCTAATGAGATTTTTTTGTGTTTTAGCGCTATTAATCTTATAAATATTATTTCAGCACAATTAATTTGTTTTTATTTTCAGCCGATTTTGATGCTTTATTATTTAGTAGAAGTATATTTTGGGGAGTGATGTGTGGCTTAGTAGGTTGTAAGAAAATTATTTTATCATTCCCAAAATAACATGAAGTTAAAAAACACATATTTTAGTAAGTTTCATAAATTAATTGTAGCTTAATAGTGGGAAAAACTTTTAACATTGCATGTAACTAAACTTGTGTTTAGACACAAATTCTGATCAAAGATGAATGATCTATAAATTTAGCTCATTTGTTCCGAGGTTGACCTTGCATTTTAAAAATAACAAAACATAATTTCGCTTATGAAAGAAATCATCGAGAGCTTTCTTAAAATATTGTAGAATTTTTTTGGAGAGTTACATTTATTTTAACGGCAGCTTAAACCTTGCAGGAAGTTCCCCTCCCATACACAAATGGATCCGTCCATCGCAACAAACAAGAGGAAAGCCCCCTTCTCTCCAAGGGGCAAGAGCGCTCCCTCAGGGAGCCTACGCCCCCCTCCTGGGAGGAATCCACTCCTGTGGACCGACAGGAATCCCTCCTGGCCAAGGAATTCACCATCTTGAAGGAAGACACTCCACGAGGCGAAGAACCCACACCAAACAAAGAATCAGATAAGGAAAATGTACCCCCACAAGAACAGGAAAGTAAACAGGAAGAATATGAAAGAGCAGTAGCTTTGAAGGAAGCCGATCTTCTGAAGGAAGTCCCTTCGAAAGAGACTTCTTTGGAACGGGACCTTCTGGCGGCGGCGGCTGACTTAGAATATGAACCGGAATATCCGGAGAAGATCGGAGAAGTCGTGGAAGAGAAGTTGATCGAAGAAGCAGCCATCCGGCAACTACGATCGAGCGTTGAGAAGGAAAATGCATCATTCAAGGTAGGACTTTTTTTTCATAGCGTGAAATGTGATGATTATTATTTAATTATCGAAGAAAGCTATGTATCACTTTGAGGCGTGATATACTTAAACGAAAAGATATTTAGTTTTGAACCACTTTAGTACAATTTATACATTTACCGTCTTGTCGATTGAAGTACTTGTACATATTGAATTATTTGGCGGGTTGGAAATAAGCCGACGTAGCTCAGTCGTCCAGAGCACCTGACCGGACATCAGAAGGTGCGGGTTCAATTCCCGTCGGCGGCATTTATTTTTACTCGGGAGATATTTTCAATTTGTATTGATATTTCAGACGACTAATTATTGCTTATAATAATTTGTTATCCGTTTATGCTATGCATAAAAAACCTTGTCTTATAAACATTAGTATATCATTAAAAATAATAACAAGTGGCCTAACAAAATTTATGCAAATTCTAATTAAGCGGTTCACAGACTAATTATCTTTTCATGATTATTATTTAGCCCTTCTTCTTATGTTGGTTCCTCATTGCTGAAGATCGTGAACCCCACTCCAATTTACATTGTGTATCCGGCTCCTCCACTCATCTTCTGCCCTGTGTGGAGAGCTAAGGACACCGACGTACCGAATGTCAGTGATACTTGGTAACTCCAGCTCATTGGTGACTTTTCTCGGCTTCTCCTGCCTTCCACTTTGCCAGAGACTAAGTTTTTCCAAGTTGGATTCCTCAGTTTGGCGAGTCAAAGTATCTTAAAATAGGTTGTCGCCAGACAGTTGAAAGTGAACTATGGATGCATCGCTCCTCCAGAATGGACACATTTGTGCTTTGGGCTGTCCATGGAATCCTGAGCATTTTTCTCCAGCACATTTCAAGGGCGTCTAACCTCTTTCTTTCGCTGGCTCTAAGTGTTTCTACACCGTGTAGAAATCAGGGGATAATAGATGAGGATGGGTCTTATCTTGGTGGTCTTCATTATGCCTCTATCACTCCATATCTCCGTGTAGAAATCAGGGGATAATAGATGAGGATGGGTCTTATCTTGGTGGTCTTCATTATGCCTCTATCACTCCATATCTTTTGCATTTTGCTCATGGCATCTTTTGTCATGCAAATCCTTCTTTTCACTTCTGTTTAACAGCCTCCTTCATCACTTATAGAAGAGCCTATGCATATGAGGTTGCCAATTATTTAGCTAAGTGATTAAAAAAAAGGTTCTGCTGAAATTTCAAATAATATGGCGAATCAATTTTCAATTGGTTATTTACGGGTTTTTTCATTTTCAATTAGTTACCTATAGGTTGGCTTAATAGTACTTCTGAGTAATTACTCACATTTTTTAATAACCTTTTTTCCATGTCCTTTTCTAACAGAATTAATATCTTCTTTCTTCCATAGCTACTCTGTATAGTGATGGTTTTTTTGCAAATTTGAGTTGTTGTGAAGGCATTCCATCGACAGCTCCATTGTAATGTCTCCTATTTCTCATAACTGACGCATACAACAGAAAGAGTATTTAAAACGGAGCTCTCACAACCCTTAAAATTTATGGAGAGTAAACAACTCTCAGGGAATTGTCTTCCAAAAACAATTCAATAGATTTTTTGTCTTCTAGTCATTGATAATAAAATCCTGTTACAACGCAGGTTCTGGGAATGGAAATGCGCGCGCACTGTGAAGGCGGCGCCCCGTGGTCCAAGCGCTCCACGACGCCCCCAGCCGGCCGCGTCACGCCCCCGCCCTCCATGCACTCGCACTCCCGCCAGCCCACGGTCAGATCCTACTCCTACACCGTGCACATCACGCAGACCCTATCCGATCCTGCGTGATGCGTCATGTGATAGCCAACAAACAGTATACTAGAAATGAACCAGCGTTATATTTCAATTCAAGCCACCATAAATTTAAAGTCCTCCGTAAATTGACAGTTTCAGCAAGGGTCTATATTATTAATGTCAGGAAGTTGCCGTTTTGGATCTTTCGGCAGGGCAAAAAAAATAGTTTTTTTTTCTGTTCACTTTTGGACACTTGTTATATGACATACCTCAAACACTTGATGACCTAGATGAAACAATAAACCTGATGACCCTTACACAATTGACTCTACATAACGTAGTTGCACTTGCAAAAATGGCTATGAATCAAGTTTGCATTTTTGACACCAAAATTTTTTCAAGAAATCGGGCCCAATTTCATGAGTTTAATGTGCATAAGTTTAACTGTTATCGCACAAAACTCATTTAAACGCTGTTTGTTGGCACATTTGAATACAAAACTGGGAAGTTTTAACTTCCCCTGTAAAATTTGGTAAAACTCACATAGCCCGTCTCGCAAGCGCAACGACGATATCTTCACCGTTCTATCAAAACCCAGTCATTGTTTGAGAAAAAATATTGAGAGGAAGATAAAACATCCTTAATAATTCATTTTGAAAGATAAAAAATGGTAACCGGGTATGTCATCAAAATGACAATTCAACACACCTCCAAAAAGTGATATAAAGTCATGAAAAGTGATGAAACAAAAATTAGGTTAAATAGGTTACATAAGTAACTATTAAACCTAGTTTTTGTTTCATCACTTTTACTGACTCTATAACACTTTTTTAAGTTGTGTTGAATTTTCATTTTGATGAAATATCAGGGAACCATAAAAAATACATATTGTTCAGGATGCAATGCCGCGAAAGCATTTGAAAAATTTGTCACATTCATAGTATTGCATGTTACCAAATCTACGGCTGGTTCATTTCGAATAGATGTAGGTAGTTTCGTAGTTATCAATTTGGTGGTGCAATAAAATACTATTACGAGGGCCATTTGAAAAGTTTCCGGCCTTTTTAAGAAAAACACATATTTTGAAGCAAAACAAAATTTATTTCTCGACGTAGTCTTCATACAAGTCGATACATTTGGTTCAACGCTTGACCAAATTTCGCTGTATTATTTTTGATACTCTCGTGACATGTCCGTCCGTATGCGCTATAGGTCGATCGTCAACAAGCGCGGCATCCAGCGTGCGGATAATTTTATCATATCCAAATAACTTGCACCCGTTCAGATGATATCTCACAAGCCTCTAATGTCCTTTACAGTCAATCGACAATCTTCCATCACAGTTTGATGCACTAAATCTACCATTTTGTCAGTTTTAACGGTTTTCAGGCGCCCAAGCGTTCCTAGTCTAAAATGGTTGTACGACCACGTTTGTACTCGGCCACTTATAAATGATAATTAATATCTTAAACTTATAAACTTGTTTGACCGTTATTAATGAAGGGAAGGCTTCACCTTTATTTCCATATCTTCTTCCCTTTCAAATGAACGAATTTTATCACTGCCCGATACTCAATTTTCTCCATTGTTGATAGACAATGTCAGCTGACAACTTTGGAAGAGTGCCATAGACAAAGTAATGATCAGAATGACTTCAAATTTTTATGGTTTACTTGTGTCAAGGCCATCTATCGGACGGCAATATACAGTTACATACAGTTACTTTATGTCGATGAAGCCGGAAACTTTTCAAATTACTCTCGTACCTCGTTTAGTAGCTATATTTGATAAGAAGCTTGCTTAATTGAAATTCAAAAGTTCGTTATAACAAATAATTACAATGTATACCTATGCCCAGCTTCTGGATTCATTAATTTAATTTTGCACCATCAAATGAAATGTGGTGGTTTCCTAAAGTTTGATTTAAAAATACTAATTATGGTTAAATTTTTTCGTTGCACCTTTTTTTAAAAAAGCTATATCAGAGAAAATAAATTGCTTTTACTTTTTTGTTTTTTATTATTATTATTTTTTGGATGTAATTCTTCCGCATTAACTGTGTAATTGTTTCTAGACATTTTAGTCTTTGTTCTAGTTTTTGTTTTAGAAGAGTTTTATTTTTTATATACATACATTTGTTCCTAATTTATTAATATTTTGCTACCGGTTTCCATACATGGGTATAATTAACTACTATCGACTAATTTTTTATTATCATTATTCGGAAATCACCTAATTTTTTAGTTAATGTGATTAGACATTATTAGTAGATTAGTTGTTATTTTATTTCTTAAGTTACTAAAATAAATTCAATTTATTAAATCACATTAATAAAGTGAAAACAGTCTTGCATGCTTACAATATTTTTGAAATTTATTAATTTTGAAAGCGAGGTAACTGTTTTTATAGAAACTACATAGCATCGCTCTACGGCAGAGGTTGGGGATTTTTTATGATATCCCAGATTTTTATTTTTTTACTTTATTTTGGGCAATTTACCTAATTTCCCAGACCCCTGCTCTACGGCAATACCAATAAACCTCTATGGTATATAGGCTTTAGAAGTAATATAATCATAATCTTTAGATGTAAAATGTGCATAAAGTTGGTTAACAAAGGAGCCATTACCTGATTGTGTCGTTATTGTATGTTGATTGTTATTTTTGATAAACCTATATTTTTTGTTATTACATAATTATATTTTTGTTATTGTTATACACTAAAATAATTTAACTGCACCTCTTTCAAATGCATACTAGTGATTTATTTGCAAGTTTTCAACATTTATTTTTGCAGAAAATATAAAGTGAAAAAAAAACACAAAGTATCGGAACAAAAAAGAAAATATTTATTTTTCAAATGCATTTCATAATAATGTTTTCAAACATTCTTGCATGATTAAAATAGTTTATCTGTGATTTTGAAAAGTTAAAGACATTAACTTTCTACCTCATTTTATTATAGTGGAAATTATATTAGTTTGATAAATTTTACATCCATTTTTCCACAAATTAACCCTAGCTTTAGAGTTGAATGAGAAATGTGGAACCCCTTGTCTTGTCCCCGATTTTGTAGCATAAAATAAATATTTTCTTTTGAACCTTTGTGTTTTATTTCTGCATGCAAATGACTATAATATTAGAGAGAAAAAAACAACTATTTTTCCACAAATGTAGATGTTAAGAAAATATAATATTATAATCCAATTTTTTTTTTAAATTAATCAATACAACCAGGCGAGTGTTATAATCATAAAAAATGGTAACCCGATATGTCATCAAAATGACAATTCAACACACCTCCAAAAAGTGATATAAAGTCATGAAAAGTGATGAAACAAATAATTAGGTTAAATAGGTTACTTAAGTAACTATTAAACCTAGTTTTTGTTTCATCACTTTTACTGACTCTATAACACTTTTTAAAGTTGTGTTGAATTTTCATTTTGATGAAATATAGTATATAATAGAAACAAGAGAGATGGGTCATGAACCGTTGTTAGCACGGAACCGCGCACACAAGTGTCGCCAACATTGTTCCCCCATATTCCTGCAAATCACATCTACGCGCAGCGGCGCCCAACCTTTATTTCTACCTACATACCAAATGCACAGATTTCATTGGCTCCGCCGCTTTGATTGTCTGCACAGTTTAGTCATAGATCAGTGACAGTCGGCATGTTTCCATGCCACATCTCCCTTTGTCTCTATTATATGTGCTTATAATAATGTATTTTCTGAAATACAATATTCTAACTGCGATAAAAAGTAAGTTACACAACAAATTACTTAACTTAAATGTAGCAAAATTATTTAAGAATGCATTTTTTGTACAAGGAGCTTTTCCGAATGTTATTTAAGGTCCAATTGAAAAGTGCGCATTTGAGTGTAAATTGCTCTAATGATAACTGGGCGTTGGCATCTCATTAACTACATTGCTATTTTTCTCTTACCCGTTTAACATTGCATGTTTTGCTGTGAATGAATGATTTATAATCTTACATATACGTATGTATGTAGTTTAACTTTGTTCTGGTCAGGTTATGAAATAATATAAAATTTATATAAAGATTAATGTTATAACTTGTCTGCGCAATTAAAGTACATAATTCGCACACATAACATAACATTATGTACAATCAATGACATATTATGTATATTTTTGATACTGTTATCGATTAAAATGGTATTGCTCACTTATTTATTTCACTTTAGATATCATGTTCAGTGGCGGCTAACGCTAAGGAGAGTTGTAGCAATTCACTCCCAAAATTTCGGTCTGTCTAAAAATAATAATTATCGACTGATAAAAATACCACCAAAAATCAAAGCAAATAACTAATAAATGTAATTTTCATACCCTGGTACAGTTCCTTCGCTACCTAGGACTCTTGCAGCAGAGTCTCCATCTTCTGTCTTCGTCGAGCGTCACAGCGGTGCTGCCAAGGTTTGTTGTCTATGTGAGGATGTTGTGTTAGCGCTCTTTATTGGCAGCAGACACATGTCAGCGCTATATTGGCGGCAGACACATGCCTGAACGGATGACGAACCTCGTGCTGGCACAGTTGGTCTAAATAACAAATGTAGATCCTAGGAAATAAATTGTACAGCGCCCTTGAGGTGATTTTTCACAAAAACGGCGCTATACAAATTATCCAATTATTATTATTATTATTATTATTACAGTACAAGCACCTAGTACGTATTAATTCTACAGGAAAGAGGGACAATCCAATTTATTTTTCTGGCACATAAGAAGTGAATCATTTAGTTGACTGAGCCCGTGTGGCGATTGATTGCTTGCAGCCCCCAGTGGAGGTGTCATCCATCTACCTGGAGGGGGCCCTCCCGCATCAGTCACGCCTGCTGGTGGCCGATTCCCAGACCCACACCGAGAAACTCACCAACGGAGACGATAAGGACCCACCCGTATATATACTTTTACTATCTATTTATTTCATTCATGAACAACACACTGAACCCACGAACACAACATTTGCAATACATACTACGTTCCCAGACCTACATGCACACTTGCCCTACACACACGCAAGGCAAATTTGTAGTATCACGATATTCAATGAATTTAAAATTATATATCACTTTGTAACGTCTTACTAAATCTGTTGTTCATCTCCCATTTTAACAATAAAACTAGCAATAAATAATAATAATAATAAAAGCTGAACCTCAAAACAAACACAACCTTAAGCTGTGTACCCACGCTCGATGGGTTTATGCTCATTCAAACATGTCTCAACGTGTGTACCGTCTCAATCAATGCTTTTTTGTTCGACAACAAGCGAATGGCTTGATGCGAAAAAGATTCTAGGGCTGTAATTCTTGCTCTATGTTCAACAGAAATTTATGATTTGACTGAGCGCCTTGGTGGTACATATATCTATGCGGTATTTCGTCAAGTATGTGGACGTAATGACGAGCATGGTTCCAAGTCAACATGTTCGATCGAGCCAAACCGTCAAGCATGAATATACTTGTGTACATAGCTTTAAAAGTCACATCAACTCTCAAGTCCTTTCTCCACCGCCATCTTTCTTTCACACATTGCGTGGGATGCATAGTGTTGAAATTGCATGTGATAAGTGTTTCTAAAGCATTTATTTTCATAGAAAATATGTGGAATGTAAGTTGTTCAGATGTCTTAATGCTTTGCTTATATAACATATGTGGGACCTTAACTCCATCAGGTGACCTTGATCCAGTACTTAAATTGGTTTCGGTAGCACAGTGGATAGATGCGTTCTTCCTGGGTATAGGAGGTCCCGAGTTTGAGTCTGTCCCAAACTAATCTTTTCTGTGTCTTATTTAAAAATCTAATTGATATTGTTTAAATAATTAACATGCCCATTTAATGTTTTCAGATCGTTTTGAGCGGTAAGATGACTCTGTCTTTGATCAATGATGAATCGGCTAAGACAACACCTGAGAGAGACAATGGTGAGTAAATTTTTTTCACATATAGGTAAATATGTCAAAACGATTATCAAAACAATAGTACAATTTTCTTACCTCAACAGTGCATTATCTCAGAGTTATTGGTATTCTAAATTGTTTATGGACTTTCAATAAAATAACAGAAAAATTATTTATATTTTCAACACAAAGTCAACTACAAAACTGCACAACCATGAAAACAAAAGAACTCATTTTTTCAATGAAATTTTATTTGAGAATTAGAACACTAGGCTATCCAAGCAGGTTAGGTAGCTACCATTTACATAATATAAGAAAGTACCTACTTAAAATTTAATTAGGTATTTATTTTTAACTGCAATTTATTATCAGTCCAATTTGTAATTTGTAATAAATTTGTTCAGTCTGCGATACCATTTTATATCGATAAGTAAAAATGATTATATCGTTTTGTACACGTAATTCTAAATGTAATGATATTCTCTGCAGCTGTAAAGGATGACCTCCCATCTGTTAAAGACGACCTTCCGTATGATGATGATGAAGAGTTTCTGACGGCGAGTGCAGCCACGTCTCCCAAACAAGACGAGGCGGTAAGAAAAAACTATTAAGTTATCTGTGAAGACGGGGCTGCGCTACACTATGTGTACAAAATATAAATGGATTTAAAAATTATTGTTTACCCCTAACATTTGCTTGCCTATACAGAAAATTATATCCATCTGTTTGCAGATATGTCGGTACTGAGATGGCAATAGGTTTTATCTGCCCTTGACACCATTTTACAGGAGAGCATGACAGGGTACACATATGATACACCTTTTACAGGGTATCTAATCACTTACTTTAGAGATGGCCGATACCTGAAATGGGTTATCACTGCGATTCCAGTTACTGAAGACCGATATAGAACTGGTTATTCATTCGGTTACTTATGGAAACGGTTCAGGGGCTAGAGAAATTCTGAGAAAAGAACCGGTTCCTCAAAATTTTAATCATATTTTGCCAGGTTTTTTTCCGGAAAAGGAACCGGTCCCAAAAATAACCAGTTCCTCGGAAAAATATTTTGACGGTTCCAGTGCCAGCAAAGAAACTGATTCCAAGTAACCGGGACAAGAATATCGACCATCTCTCTCCATTTACAAAAAATATTAAATTTAACTTACTTAGGACAGGTTGTTTCACAGAATTTGAACAATTCATCAAATTTCAAGTTGTGTGAAGGTTCTATTCATGTTCTGCTATCGAATCATTATTGGTGAGTTCTTTCAAAAAACTGAAATAATAAGAACTTGAAGGAAACCTTCACAGAACTTGAAAATCAACCATGAAATTTTATGAATTGTTCAAATTTGGTGAAACAACCCATCCTTAATGTGTCCCAATATAAACTATTATTCTTTTCTTTTTTTTTCAAATATTTATGTTTTTTTTTTTCTTTTCTCATTAAAATATTAATGTGTTTTGTTAGAAATAACTTCCTAGGAAGATACATCTTTTTGCCTTATCATCAACTTTTACAAAAGTTTTCAAATAAATCTATTATTTTTATTTTTATTTTTTATTTTTTTTATTTAATATTTTGTATGTTTTTTACAATAAATATACAATTTATACATATTATACAGTGTTATAAAGGTAAATAATAATAGCTTTTCCTCACCATAAAGAGACGAGGCTCTTGTGTTTGGTGAGTGAATCCTAGCTCAATTATATGAAATCATGTAATTAAGTAAATAATATATTTGCAAAACCAAAGGGATAAGTAAGATATGATATTTAAGATATTTATTAAAATATTATAAATGTAAATAATTTTGTATATTCGTAGATGTAACCGCTGCAATTGCACGCTTTTACAATTTTATACCATTTGGAAAATTTTGTTTTTACTTTAAAAATGACTAAAATTTCATCTGTATCCTATTGCCAATACAGTACCGACACAATAGTTCGCTGTTTGACCACCTATCAAATTTTTCACACCACTACCAATCAGTGCCATTTAAAATTTTTTGTTTTTATTTACCAGTCAAATAAAGGTCCCCGCCTTAATCGCGGTTTCTCGACCTGTCCGAGTTTCGTCAAATATTATTATTGATGGGTTGTTTAATCAAGCATAGTCCACAAACCGAGAACCGGCAGTTAAGATGGAGAATGGTATTTGCGACAATGAAAAATTTGATGGGGGTTCACACAACTAGACCTTCCTTTCTACCCGTGAAATTGTCCAATTCCAGCTTCACAATAATTATAATTAATTATAAGCTTCTATCCTCTCTGTCTAACCTTCAGGAGAAATGATGTGACGGTATGTATTAATTATATTAAAATGTTATAGGAGAGTAACGTATCTTGTAGGAGCCAGCGTAGATCAAAATATCTTAATATTTAAAAATCACGTGTCACTATGTTCGTACACGCTAATCTCCGAAACCACCCAACCGATTTCAATTAAATTTTGTGAATGCCCAATACCTCTGCACCGTAATGAGATATGGAGTCAAATTAAAGTAGATGTAATGTAGTTTTTTAACAGTAATATTGTGGTGTAAAGTAGCGAATGGTAGAAGAAGTCATTCGCAAGCGAAGCATTGCGGGGATTTTGCACGATGCACGAATATAGAAAAAGCTAAAATCATACTTAAATGTTTAATACATATTATAAAAAAAGATACATATTATAATAAATGATTGAGTTTAAATAAAAATGCCCTGCTTCCTAAACTCTTGGCTGCATCAAAGCGTTTTTCAGCAGGATTTTTTTCCAATTCTCGACAATTTTAATTTTTAATTATTTACTCCAGACAGTTCATTTTTAAGGTTGAAACTCTCAAAACCTAGAAAGTAAAAAGATAACCGCATGCGCTCACCGCTGAATTGGCGGATGCCGGCACCGATCGATCAATCGAGTACAATAGTATAAATACTGCGTGCTTTTAAGAATGAATACGGTATAACAATGCATAGAGGAAGGATCGATGCGATCTATTTTTGTGAGTTTTGTATGAAATTGGTTCGTTACTGGAAGAAGTAATCGACATATTCGGGAAAACGATTATTTGAGGCACAATTGACGGAAATTTCACTGGATATATTATTCTAGCGAAGTTCAGTGTATAATAAAAATCTCTCCATCTTTAATATTTGTAGCCTTGTCAATCTCTTGCATCCACTTGTGATTTTAACCCCGTCGTCCCACGGGTCGGTAAGCAATCGACATAAACTGACTGCTGAAAGGCCCTGCACAGAAAATTAACTTTGTCATAGTGAGGTTACAGTCTGCAGCGCGGTTCAGTGTGGAACTTTTCTGGGCAAGGTCTTTACAACATTTGGTTTAAGTGGATTGATTACTGATCTGTGGGACGACGGACTAAATGATTCTTGCATCGAGGAGAGAGTTGCAACAATAATACAGATCTCACTTATTAAATTGTAATTCCTTTCAGGAGTATGAAGATGGTTCGGAGGAGGAAATAGATGAAGATCAGATTGACGAGGATATGGAGGTGAGGAATATGTTGGAGGATCAATCAGCTCAGAACGATTTCCTACAAGGTGAGAGGGTTCAACGTTCCACCAATCTCCAGGGAGAGGAAACTATCCAAGATGTTGCGGCACCCGTTGATGAACACCATGAACCGACTAAGGTCGAAGAAGTCCTTCCCACGAATTTTGAAAATCTAGAAGCTACAGTGGAAGAAGAACATCTCCCAACAAATATTGAAGAAGAAGTTGTGGTGCCTGTTGATGACCATTTTGAAGCAACTAAGATTGAAGAAGTCCATTCCACAAATGTTGACAAACTAGCCGCTACACTGGAAGAAGATATTGTGACTGATGTTTATGAATACCAAACTGTAACTATCGAAGAGGATAAACCAACTTTCTTACAAGGTGAAAGGGCTAGCCCCATCAGTCTCCAGGGAGAGGAAACTGTCCAAGATGTTGTGGCGCCTGTTGATGAACACCATGAAGCAACTAAGATCGAAGAAGATCTCGCCACAAACGTCAATGATTTTGTGGCAGCTGTTGACAAGCTAGCCGCTGCAATGGAAGAAGAAAAACATGTTGCCACAAATATTGAAGAAGATGTTGTGGCAGATGTTGACGAATACGAAACTACAACTGTTGAAGGGGATCTACCCGCTCAGAATGACTTCCTACAAGGTGAAAGGGTTAGCTCCATCAGTCTCCAGGGAGAGGAAACGATCCAGGATATTGTGGCACCCGTTGACGAACACTACGAAGTAACTAAGATTGAAGAAGTCCTCGCTACAAAAGTTGATGAGCTAGTAGCTGCGGTGGAGCTTGAAAAACATGTTGCCACAAATATTGAAGAAAATGTTGTTGCAGATGTTGATGAATACGAAACTACAACTGTTGAAGAGGTTCAACCCGCTCAGAATGATTTTCTACAAGGTGAAAGGGTTCAAATTAGCGCCACCAGTCTCCAGGGAGAGGAAACTGTCCAAGATGTCGTGGCGGTTGTTGATGAACAATTTGAAGCAACCAAGATTGAAGAAATCCTCACCGCAAATGTTGACGAGCTAGTAGCTGCAGTGGAAGTAGAAAAAAATGTTGCCACAAATATTGAAGAAGATGTTGTGGCAGACGTAGATGAATACGAAATTACAACTGTTGAAGCGGATCAACCTGCTCAGAATGACTTCCTACAAGGTGAAAGGGTTAGCTCCATCAGTCTCCAGGGTGAGGAAACTATCCAGGATGTCGTGGCACCTGTTGATGAACACCATGAAGCAACTAAGATCGAAGAAGTCCTCGCCACAAATGTCGATGATTTTGTCTCAGCTGTTGACAAGCTAGCTGCTGCAATGGAAGAAGAAAAAGATGTTGCCATGAATGTCGAAGAAGATGTTTTGACAGATTTTGATGAATACCAAACTGTAACTGTTGAAGAGGATATTCCGCAGTATATTGAATACATTGTAGCTACAAGTGTATCGCAGGACCTGACAGGAAATGCTATCAATGCCACCGACAGTTATTCAGCCAACGTTGCAGCTATAGCATCGGAAAAGATTGAAGGCGAAGATACCACATATGTTGAAGATGATATCGTAACTAAAGTGACTGAGGCGCCTTACGTTGAAGTTCTTGAGTCGACAAATCTCGAAGATTTGGTTTCTGCAATTATAAATGATGAGTTTGCATTAGATGAAGACAATGAAGTCCTGACAAATGTCAGTAATGATGAAGTAGCTAATATTGAATATGATGAAGAGCTGCAACCTGCATTTGTTGAAGATCTTGAGGAAGCTGATGTCGAATATGAAGTGGTGGTCAGTGCAGCGGACGATGTAACATCTAATGCAGAAATTTGTGAGACGTCCAGTGTTTACGACGTCATAACAAGCCTAGAAGACGCATCGACAGATGGTGCTGTAGACAATGTCACTTCTAACTTTGAAGATTACAAATCAACAATTCTCGAAGACGAAGTAGCGCCAAATGTAGTAGATGATGAAACAACCAACGTGGAGGGTAAAAAACTAAAGAATGTTGAAATTCTAGATGTCGCAGACCTAGAAGCCGATCTATTGAAAAATCTTGAGGAGGATGTTCCATCCAACGTTGTTGAGGAGAGGGAGTCAGCTAAAGTGGAGACTGTGAATATTGTAGAAGATAATGCTTCTGACGAGGAGGAAGAATATGAAGAAGAGGAGGTGGAAGAAGAAGAAGAAATCGAAGAAGTTGAGGAAGAAGAGGAAATAGAAGAAATTGAAGAAGAAGAGGAAGAAATTGAAGAAGAACCGGCAGTCAACAAAGGAACCGCAGTAAAGAAGGCATAATCATATTCCCACCTCTAATCTTCTGTTATTTTATCTTGAATCTGTGGGTCAGGGTGTCAATTCAGATTAGTCAACTTGTGACTTTGTCAATGTCAATTCAGAATTTCTGTACGTAACCTGACTTCACACCCTTTTGACTCACAAATTTTTATCACATTAATTTTGGTTTTGTTGCAATGTGTCGTGGCTAGATTTTACCATATCCTTTAAAGAAGCTTTTTCTAAAAACTAATTTGGCTCATCTTGAAAAATGGTTTGTTAAAGTTGACCGTGTAAAAGCTTATTTGAAATGCTTTTCTCTTACAACGGTATCTTGGGGATCTCTCTATGGATTTTGTAAAACTGATCTCCACAACAAAAGGATATGTACCGTTTTTATCAGATCTCTGGAATGTGAATCGTGAGTATAGATAATTTTTTCCCACAGGTTACCAAAGAATTTCCAACATGTTCCCACTTGAACATTTTATTTTTATCACTTATATTTTTATATGTAGAGTATATAATATTTTATATGGATATTTTGCTTTTTAGTTCTGTTCCAAGATTAATTGTATTAAAAAAAGCTTTATTTTTTTCAGCCCTGCAAAATAAATTTTATTTATATTTAAGAGTATTTTGAATAGAGTCTAATGGATATCTAGTTATGGACTCAATTAATTGTTGTTAATCATTGAGTTAATAATAATATTCCCATTAATTTATCGCTAAGTATTAATTAAAACTCTATTGTGTATTATTTATGATGTGAGATAGTACTTCCAAATTTTAACTTGCAAAGATAAGACGAAAGAGCTTATGGTAAACTTTGAGAAGAAATGAAGACATCATTAATAATGCAAGACAATGTACTAATAATTTTCGTAAAGTTTGCCGAGATTTGCTTCAGTAATTTATATAATTAACAATAAGTTGGTTGTTTTTTTTCCAATAAAATGGCTTAAAGACTTGGAATGTGCCAACGAGTATGTGTAATGAACTGATTTGAAACATTATTATGTAGCCGTTTAGCATTTTATTACAATATTATAATATTGTAAAATACTAGCGATTCATTTGCTTTTGTACTGAAAAAAAAATTATCATACAATAATTATGTATGTATTTGCATTAACATTTTTATATCTAAGAATAGAGCATTTTCCAAGACAATTAATTTATTAATAGGCATTTTGAAATAACCATTGCTTTTATGCATTTTATCTTTGATTCCTAATAATAATAATAATGTACATAATTAGTTGCCAAATCATAAAATTTTAACTTTTTTAAAGTTATTCAATGATTGTGTATGTGAAATTATATCTAACTTCATGTAGGATTTAGCGTAAATGATAATATTCATTTTAACATTAGTTTTTATATTGAAAAAAGAAACAATCGTTATATTTGGATTAGGTTTACTTTAAGGTTTTTATTTGATATTCATTTTAGCAAAATCTATTATTTACGGGCAAGTAGTAAATCTGAAGTTATCATATACTTTTGTGAAAGGTTTGGAACCTTGCTTAAGTTATTATATACTTTTGTGAAATGTTTGGAACTTTGCTTAAGTTATAATATACTTTTGTGAGAGGGTTGGAACCTTGTTTAAGTTATAATATACTTTTGTGAAATGTTTGGAACCTCGCTTTCCTAATCACAATAAAAGAATAAACCACTTCTGGTAACTCTTAGGCCTACAGGCGTTACTAAAACATGTAAATTTAGTCTTAATAATTTGTTTGTAAATTGTATTTTAGAAATAAGTTTGTTATAAATAAGATAAAGAAAAAATAAAAACAAGAGTTATTCATTTAATTTTATTTTATTTACAATAGTTTCCTAAGAACAATAGATATAAAATATCCTTAGAGGACATTATAACAGCATAAATATAACATACGACTTTCTAAATGATATTCCTTTCCCAATGGCAATCTGAAAGAAAGAAATAAAAATATTTACCAGAACACTCTTAACCTTTCCTTATCTGTGGTGTGTACTTACTACAAATTGCTTCTAATAACTTTAATAACTCTATAAATATAATAAATTCTGGGTTCAGATTTTAGGTATTCCTTCGTTATACATTTATGCACTGAATTAAAAAATAATATTTTACACAGTTTTCAAATTCAATTAAAAATCAGAGATTTTTGTTAAAAATCGGGAACAAATACACCAATACAATCAACCGTGTTATACTAATACGCGAAGAGTGTGCGAGGAAATGACACGCTATTGATGTCCCGCTTTAATTCGCTATGCGGGAACATGAGACATCCACACGTCTGCAGTTGTATTTTGGTTTAGACCATCAATACCTACGACCGCACAGCTGTGTTTGTGCCAGCCGCCAGCCAGTCGCCCGCGAACCATCGTTAGATGTGGACCCCTCGCACGTTTATTTAGCATTTGCCGATGGTTTTTTCATGTTTTCAGCAATTAAATTACAATTATTATCACGTTTGATATAAAATATAATAAACATAATCGATTAGCTATGAATATTCATATTTTTCCTATATTAAATCGCTTATTTTGAGGTGTGTATTGACCTACACAGCACCGGAACGCGTGGATTTTTTTAGCACAGTAAGGGAAAGGTTAATAAAAATTAAATTAGACAACTTGGTTAGTTTGCAACAAAGCAGGAAAAAAAACTTGACAGTCATGGTCGCCATTTTGATTTTTCTACTTTTGCCATTTTAGGCCCAAGCGCAAGCAAATCAATAAAGGTTTTATCGATAACTTGTCATCGTTCTGGAGTACTACTGCAGATTACCAACGAACAAACAGTTCACGTTGACTAAATATGCTTAATTATTGCTTAATAGCATATTTAGTCAATGTGAAATATAAACTGTGGCTGCAATACATATAAATCTGCTGGGGTTGACATTTGCCACTAGTTCCTGAAGGTAGTTATAGCAAATACCCTACAAATTTAATAATACGTCCAACTCCAGTAAAATATTGGCAGTATCAACAACCCTAGTTGCTAGAGGCGCTAATATAGCATAATGACATTGACATTCCTTTCAATGGCAGCAAATTGAATATATTTAGTACTCGGTGGTGGTATTTTGCACTTTCTAATTTGTATTTTGATCAATATTGATAAAAAAAATATATAAAAATGTACCAAACTGTAGGTTCTGTGTGTGCAGTTTATGAGTGTAATAATCACAAACAACAAAAACACTCCAAGTCATTTTTTAGGATACCAAAAAACATTGACGGATTAGTTATAACTGCGGGAAACGGAATCAATTAATTATAATAAATACCCTATAATATTCTTACACACTATAATTTAGTGTGTAAGAAAGAGCTGCTGCATTATTGTGATAAAGAATGTTGCCATTGCGGTGTCATAGCCGTAGGTATTATAAAAGTGCTCAATAGCTGTAAAAAGTTTTAGAATATTCAAATTCAATAAACGTATACACTTATCGTGTCTTCCTCACTATAAACAATAAACAGAAGGTGTGAGCAAGACAAAAAGCCGTTTCTCAGTGAGATTTCGAAAAGGTAAAGCACCAGTACACAATGTGTACCTTCAGCGCCAGTCAAAAACTAATAGTAGTCAGGATAATAAGACAAGAGATACAACCCATGCAACTGTAAATGTTGTACAAGTGAATTGTCAAGAGAAATCAAGCAAAGATATGAAGTAGATACTTACTTGTTTAGACGTCATTAGGGTTCCGGGTCCAGTTACCAGGAATATACTTGGTGATGGAGAAGTCCTGATTCTTTACATAACTGGGTCCCCCTTCCATCCTCAACTTGGGTTCGGGGAACAGGGAATAGCCCTCCGTGTTAGAGTGTTTCACCACCATGACCAACACGCTCATCGCCACGGAGCACTTGAAGCCGGCCATCATGCAGCTCCTGAAGGCCCCGTACACAGAGCCCGAGGCCACTCCGCCCGCTAAGTAGTTCCAGTAGTCGTCCTTCTTGCGGATGTTGGCTGACAGGAAGGTGGCGGACGTGAAGGCGGCCGTCATACCGAGCGCCGGGCCCGCGTAGGCCAGGTATCTCGCCATTATCGGGCCGTAACCTTTGGGATGAGAATACAGCATCACGTCGTGAGTTGCGACTATGACGGAGATAGGAGCGACGTATTTGGTGATGCTAACTAGCTTCTTGAAGTAATCGGTTCCATCTGGGGTATCGTAATATTCATAATTTACTACATTTTTCAGTGCCTCCATCGCCATTTTAGAAAATTTTTAAGGGCACTGAAAATATGAAAATAACCAAACTGACAGCTGTGTTACACAACTGTGGTGTTGCCAGAAGTAGACTAGAAATGGTCAATATTCCTGTGCCGATGAATTTGCGTTAGTTGGAACTGGAACTCCCGATCTTATTATTTTCTGAGAATCGGCTATTTTTTTGATTTTTCACAAAAATGTCGAAATGAAAATGCTCGAAAAATGGAATTGACTCCTGATAAAATACCCCAAATAAAAATGCCCAGATTTTAAGGGTTTGTATAAACTCGCGAGCTAAACTGCTGAGCTGAACCATAACTTGGCGCGCTAGGCCGCTTGCGGTTGCTTCGTTTCTTTCCCGTAAATCGAGCGCGGCTTGCGCGTTTTTTCTTATGCTTATACGCAGCATATTCACACGTGTATTGCAGCATCCTCGACGCATATTGTACTAAACTATTTCATATTAACATAGGTATATCGGAATATATGATACGGAAATCCAGTGAATCAAATAAAAACGCTGATTATGAATATATAAGTTTTATTATACGTAGAATTATTTATAAATCGTCAACGAATAAAACACCATCGCATTAAAACACACAGTTTGGTAGGCACGACTGAACTGCTGATTCATCAAAACCAGTCAACTTGAGTAATATATCTATGGTCTACAAAATGCAAATCAAAGTTGTCAATTCGTGGAGTATTCCCCGAATTACGGGGAATTTCTGAGACTTTTCTGGGATTGGGTTTTTTGTGAGGAGAACTTTTTTTTCTGGAAAATGAGGGGATTCTCGGCATTTCTCGATTATCCAACCATATTGAAAAATAATATTTACTGTAATTGTGAGATCGAACCATATTTCTTTTTCGTTTGCAGCAAATTAGCAAGATGTTTGTTTTTAAAGCCTGAACGAAAGAGAAAATCTGAAAATAAACTGTAATATCGATGGAATTATGTTTAATTTTTGAGGTAAAGGAACTTGTGGGGAATCTTATATCTCTATATCTCTTGTGGGTATTTTAGAACATATTAGAGGTGAGTCCTGTGTGTAATTTTTGTTACTGGGTACAATGAGTACACGTACAAAGAAATACCCGGTAAAAATACCGGTGACTCAAAAATATTTAATACCGACCTGAGGATTGATTAAGAATAAGTAATTTCTAAACTGTAATCACATAAATTCTACCCACATATACCCCACAAATTTTCTACGTAAACTCGATTCCCCCAAAAATTATTCGTAATCCATGGGAGGGGGGGTTGTTATTGAGGGTTGAGAATTTCTTTGAAACGTAATTCCTCACAAAATGTTTCAAATCTATAGAGGGAATCCCTATAAAAAAATCATATATGATTTCCCACAGTAATTTTTTAAATCCATGGGGGGGATGGCTACGAAATTCCCTGTCGAAAAATTCCACACATTTTTCCGATCAAAAATAAATACCTCTTGAAACTACCTCGTAAAAGTTCCTAATAAAAAAACTCATTAAAAATATCTATTCAAAATACCCATTAAAAATACCTATCAAAAATACCTGGGTAAAGTACTTATTAAAAATATTTAGTCCCAGTATAAAATATTTGTAAGTATTTTGGAGATTTGTCACAAATTCAAAGTATCGCATGAAAATACCCGGTACTTTTACTGGGTACGATAAATACGCCTCATCTCTAGAACATATGCATTGGTAAGTTTGGCCCATTGAAGATAGTTGATTTATGATATCCACCTTTGAACCGACGAAAATGTTTTAACGCAGATTTTTAAACATCGGTAAATTGTTTATCAAGTGCGGTCATGGATTATTTTTTCATTTTGGTTCAATACGATAACATTAGTGACGAGATGCTATCACTTTAACTAGTGTTATTCGATGTTAAAAGCGGGAAATCTTAAGAATAAAAATCCTCTCGACTTCTATACAAAATACAGCGCCGATTGAAAAAAACGTACGCTTTTTGAGGCTGGTTTCGTCACGGGTCAAGTCCATAGATTTGATGCGTTTTCGGGAGACCCTAAAATTATTTTTTTTTAACTTTTATTATTTAAGTTAGAATGCCATTATTGATTAAACAAAATGGACTGGAGTTTTTTTAATTTTTATTCTTTATATTGGCTTTCACCCATTAAGAGTGATCTTGGCCATACAATACAACATTTTTCTTATTAATAAATACAACAAATTACAGGATAAAATTGATTACACAACATGACATAACATAACGTAACATAAATAAACCAAACATAACATAACATAACATAAACATAAACATAAACATAACATAACATAACATAACATAACATAACATAACATAAGATAACCAGTATAATGTTCTCAATATTAAAGAAATAATTAATGTTAGTAATGTTAACATATTAAATATAGAATTTAAAGACGTAAATAAATATTACAACATTATTGCTATTTATCGTACGCATACCGTCACCTCAGTGCTTAATTGTCCAAACGACCATTTGCAAATTTTACAGGAGGAGGTTTTCTTTGATTATTTCAATGAAACATTATGACAGGTGTTTAAGATGAAGATATTTCCGTCAAGCTAAAGGTCTGATCAGCTTAAATAATTCTTTGTAAATTGACTAAGGATAGTTTTTGATACTTTTTTTTACATTTTAAAATGGAGATTGAACAAAAACGCACCACCAGAATTTTGTAAATGGAGATTGAACAAACTGGAATTGGAGATAGGGCAACTTTTGCGTAGAACTTTCCGTGCTTGTTTGTTCAAACGACCACCTTTAGTTATATACAGGATGAGTTTATTTTCAATATTTCTATTATGGATACTGACAATTCGTGGTGGAATCTATATATATATATTTATAATAGTGATTTTTTCTTTGTTTGTTCCTTCTTATTTCCTATACCTTTTCTAAACATAAAAGTGAGCTCTGGCGTTATGAAATTTATATACAAATTCACATCTTATTTCCCATACCACTCTACCGACTGCGATAAAACTTTGTAACTTTGAGTTGTGCGCATGCCCGCGAAGGTTTCCTTATATTATATTGAACTATGGCGTTGTGAAATTTGTATAAAGATTCTCTTATTATTTCCTATATCATTCATCCGATTGCGATGAAACTTTGGTGAGTTGCTTTGCGCACGCCGGCGAAGGTTTCCATACATAAAGGTGAACTCTGGCGTTATGAAATTTGCATTCAGATTGTATAATAGGTGGCGATCGAGTTGTTATAAAAATATGTGCATTATTTCTTGTAGCTTAGCAGTAGGGACTGAAAGAGGGAAGGGTGAGGATAATCCGTGAGGGGGGAGGGTTCGTGGGATGCGGGACAAATCTTTCTTTGAGTGGCATTGAAACGCGTGCCAGGTACTCGACAGTTCCATTATAATAATTTACTTCAATGATAATAATATATTAAACAATGTCCAACTTTTTTTTATTTCTGACCGTGACCGGGTTTAGCCTATCAACCATCTTTAGACTTCCATCTTCGTTGTTACGACATAGCAACGAAAATGGGATATCCATATAATTTGAATAAAATCATTGCATTCCACCCCTTTTAATCCCCCTCCCTAAATTTAATGTATATAAAGCACAGCTTAAGGAATATCTGTACCAGTCTGAAGATGACCGCAGTAGGCTGAATCTCTTACGATCAGATTTTTTTTTTATGTGACACCTCACAAGAGCGTCCCTGCCAGTATACAGACAGGGGAACTATGTAACCACCCGGTTGGGCGGCGTTGTGAGGCGGGTTAAGGTAGGGGCTGTATGAAGGGATTTATTAATGCTGGCCTTGAAGAGGCTCGGATTATAGGAGAGAGATGCCGGTAGCTCGTTCCACATACGAACCGACTTACAAAAAACGACCCGTTCTCATGAAGCTAACGTCAATCGTAAACGGGTGTTCCGCTCGTGTCCGTCGAGTTTCGCGCACGTGCACCGGTGCATCAGGGATCAATGCTGCTAGCTCCTTGGAGCAGGCTCCATTGAAATACCTGTAGAACAGACACAGCATGCCTACATTGCGTCTATGCATTAGAGAAGGCAATCGGTCTGTTAACAACGGATTGTCAATCAGACGGATCGCCCTCCTTTGCACAGATTCAAGTAGGTTAATTAAGTATTTTGGGGCACCAGCCCAGAGGTGGCTCCCAAATTCAACTGTTGGGCGGACTTGAGACTTGTACAGGGTCAGCAGCTGGTCACTGTTGAAGGATATCCTAGCCGTGTACAAGACGTCCAGCTTCTTGGAAGCCTGATTTACTCGGGCTTCTATGGATCCCCGATACTTGAGCCGGTCTGATATACTAACTCCAAGCATTTCAATGGAGTCTTTATTGGGGAGAGTGCTCCCATAGAATTGCGCCTAAACAGTACGCGTGGCCAAAAAACTAAATCACTTAAATTATATGAAATTTATGCAAATTATTTCAGTGAATAATATACCTATACATGTTTTTTTGGCTAAAAATTAAAATCCTACCGTTTTTGTTGGTAATGCTCAGAATCGTAATCAAAACCCCAAAACACACAAATGAGGAAAAAATCAGAATTATAATTTATTATATAACTATAATTTATTTCAACAAACTGCATAATCACTATAGATCAATTTGTAAATCTCAAACGGCTACATACAAATACGGATATACTGAAAATTTCGAATTGAAATACTAATCTAACTAGTTTAATATGAATCGTCAGTCAAAAAACCAATTTTGACAGCAAAAACTTGCAAAAAGTAGAGTCTGAGCGAAAACAGAAAAGTGAACACGCTGTATGACAAAGTTCATTGCAATGTAAAAAACAAAACAAATTTGGTATTGATAGAGATATTTAAAACTAACACTTACCGCTCTATTTCCGCACTGCTGCGTATGTATGCACTTTTGTAATTAGTTATTGACATTTTCCTGTTGTTTTGTCTATCAAAAACTCCTTGGTATATATTTAAATGCTTTTTTACTTCCGCGTAACACCAGAAAACAAACACCGTTGGAATGTAAAAACTTAAGATGGCGGCATCACGTGATCCTCGCATCGTGCTGTAATTGGTCGGTTGGTGGAGTTTGAACAAACTAGCACGCAATTTTAATTCTCGACTCTAGGAGGTTGGCCTAGTAAGGAGATTGGCCAAACAAGGACTCACTTTTAGAATATTGTTGTGGACATTGACATTTTAAAATGCTTATAATTAATTGTAGGAGGCTGATATAACTATTTTTTCTTCATCGAACGACGCGTAATTTGATTCTTAACAATATTGCGTTAAAAACTCATTTTCGCTAAAATGGTCGTTTGGACAATTAAGCACTGGGGCGACGATACATCGATAGTACCTCAATTTATAGATGAATTAAAAAATATTTTGTTAAATTTTAGAAATAAAAATGCTATTATTGTTGGAGATATGAATTTAAATATCGCAAACGACTATTCTAGTAAAGATAAAGACACATATCTAAATATGTTAGCAGAACTCAATT
The DNA here is from genome assembly GCA_026573805.1 of Hesperophylax magnus. NCBI lineage: Eukaryota > Metazoa > Arthropoda > Insecta > Trichoptera > Limnephilidae > Hesperophylax > Hesperophylax magnus. Next base: position 9,283,096 of record JAIUSX010000117.1, on the reverse strand, counting down.
ATTTATCGTGCATAAATTCTTATACTAGAAATGTTAATGCCCCTCATGCTTAGATCACATTTTTACAAATATTCCTGATATCCAAAATATAAAATCAGCTGTCATTCATACAAGTATCACTGATCATTATTCATGTATTTTTAACTATAAATTAAGCAATCCAACTTTGCCATTATTTAAACAAAATAATTACTCAAAAAAAGTACTTAATATGGATACATTAAAACACCAATTAGAATCAGAAAATTGGAATAAATTATTACAATGTAATGATGTCAATGTATGTTGTAAAATGTTTGAAGAAAAAATATCTAAATGCATAAATGACTCGACAAATAATAATATAATAACCAAATCCAAAGTGTCGAACTTGAAACCTATAAAACCATGGATTACTCATGGTTTAGTAGTATCTGTACGACATAAGCAAGCTCTTTACAAATTAACTACTCAACAACCAAATAATAAAAATTTACTAAATCATTTTAAAGCATATAAAAACAAACTTTCATATATTATAAAAAACACAAAACAAAAGTATTATAAATAAAAGTTGAATCAGGCTGAAAATGATAGTAAAAGAGTGTGGACAGTTATAAATGAAATAATTGACAAGAAAAAAAACAAGAATAACGACATCGCTACTATATTTCATGACAACATAAAAACATGTTGTAAAGAAAATCCCTCAAAAGCTGCAAACATATTTAACACCTTCTTTGCGAACGTAGGGGAAAATCTTGCCAATCTCATTCATACTGACCCAAATATAACATTTCCAGACTGTAGTATTGATACTGACAATAATATAGCAACATTCCAAGTCACCACAGAGAACGAAATAATATCAATTATAAACGGTATGCAAGGAGGTTCTGCCCCGGGCTTTGATGGAATAACAGTTAATATTTTAAAAAATATAAAAAATCAAATTTCTAAACCGTTAAAACACATAATAAATGTAAGTTTCCAAAGCGGAGTGTTTCCATCAATCTACAAACAAACTACCATTACTCCAATATTTAAATCTGGTGACCCAGAAGAAGTTAGCAATTACCGACCCATATCAGTAATCTCGAACATAGCGAAAATTTTTGAAAAGATAGTTAAAAAAAGGATAAACCAATTTGTAAAATGTAATAAATTAATTAATGAAAATCAGTTCGGTTTTATGGAAGGTAGAAGCACTCAGGATGCAATTGCAAAATTAACTAGTCTTGTTCATAATTCATTAGATAAATCATTAAAATGCATTGGAATTTTCATAGATCTTAAAAAAGCTTTTGATAGCATATCACACGACAAACTTATAAGTAAATTAAGAAACATTGGATTAAGTGGTACAGCTATAGAATGGATAAAAAGCTACCTTTTCAAACTCCCTCAAGTCGTAAAAATCAACGATGTACTTAGTCAACAAAAAACAAGTCACTTCGGCATACCTCAAGGTACAGTCCTGGGACCGTTACTGTTTATCATTTATGTAAATGACATATTCAATCAAAGATTAAATGGAAAAATAATATCTTATGCTGATGACACTGTCATAATAATTGAAGGTACTGATTGGAATAATGTTAATAACTTAGCAAATACTGATATTAATATACTGAAAAATTGGTTCGATAAAAACCTCCTCTCATTAAATACTGAAAAAACAAAATGTATCCCATTCTCTATCAACAAATTTAAATCAATACCAGAATTAAAAATTATAATACATCAACTTAAATGTAACAGAACTAATTGCTATCAAGAATGTTCTATACTTAGTCTAACTTCTGAAATTAAATATCTTGGTATATATATAGATCAACATTTTAAATGGAAAAAACAAATTTGTGAACTTGTCAAAAGAATTAGAAAATGTATTTATATATTTATAAGACTTAGAAATATTCTTAGACTAGAAAACCTAAAAAGAGTGTACTATGCAATTGTACAATCTATATTACAATATGGTATTATTGGCTGGGGAGGAACTTATAACAATATATTAAATCCACTTAAAATAGTTCAAAGATTGATAATTAAAGTAATATTGAAAAAACCATCCAAATTTTCTACTGAGATTCTCTTTTCAATATTCAATGTACCCACAATAGACAATATATATAAAAAATATTCAATTCTACAAATTTATAAAGAAATACAGTTAAACAACTTACAATTCAATTCATCAGCAAGATATCAAAAAACTATCAAAATCCCAAAACTTAATACAAAGCACACACAAAATACCTATTTCTATCTAGGTATAACATATTTTAACATCCTTCCATTATATCTAAAAAATATTGAAGATATTCAGGAATTTAAAATTAAATTTAAAAATTACCTAAAACTACTATAAAAGTCCATATCTTACTCTTATTATTATTTCCTTCAAATCTTGAAACTGTATTATTGATAAATCTTGCCTATTTCTTACTTATCCCTTTGGTTTTGCAAATATATTATTTACTTACTTACATGATTCCATATAATTGAGCTAGGATTCACTCACCAAACACAAGAGCCTCGTCTCTTTATGGTGAGGAAAAGCTATTATTATTTACCTTTATAAAACTGTATAATATGTATAATTGTATATTTATTGTAAAAAACATACAAATATTAAATAAAAAAAAATAAAAAAATAACATAACATAACATAACATGAACATAACATAAACATAATATGAACATAACATATAATAAACATAACATGGGTGTAACATAAACATAACTCAACAAAAACAATACAGAGCTGGTAATAATAGGTAATTACAAAATTATAAAAATAGGAACCTGTGCACAATAGTAGTGGGCATTTTTGTTATTTAAAAGAACAGATTTTTCCAAAATTAGAAGCATTACCTCATCTTCTTGTTTCAAATTTAATGTATTCCTACTGTTTCAAAAAGTAACTGAATAAAGAACCGGTTCCATGGCGGTCTTTGATAGTCGTTTCAGAACGTAACGTGACGTCACTAGTTGCCAGAAGCGAGGATGTTTAATCGCCATGTTGGTAGCGGGTAGTCCGCACTGGACAGTACCTGGCTCAGATACAGAGTGTAACTGCAAATGTGTATGAGTAGCAAAAGGTTCGTAGAAAATGTAATGTTAAAAATATTTTCTACTAGCTGGTCGGTTTTCAGTGTGGCCAAATGCATGGATTTCACCATGTTTTTTGGGTCATTTATATCTGCAAAAAAGTATATGTTTTTGAGGGAAATACGATTTTTTAGCTTGGGCCTCATGGGGGAAAATCCCGATTCAGAAATATAGTTTTTGAACTTCGGTACGAGTTCACGATGTCTCTTTATGGATATTTTTATTAAATTGAATGAACTAAAAGATTTTTTTCTATCACAAGGAAAATTATATAATAATGGTTATTAACTTGGTTTATATTTGTTTCTTTATTTATTTCCTTGGTAAAAAGCTTAAGCAAAACACGTTTTTTGAAATATTTTTCAATAATTTTTTTATTTTTAATACCCCTCAAACATAATATATTAAATTATTGTAGACAATATTAGCGATTCCTAAACGAAAATTTGAAACAGAAAAATCAGAAATCTGTTTCAGATTTTCGTTTGGGTATCGCTAGTATTGTCTTCGATAATTAAATATCACAATTTTAGGTTTTACTCACTAAGTTATTCCAATAAACATAATATATTTATTTTTGGGATATGGCATCACTGATTTGAATGGTTATGTTGGCTGGCCGCCCCACTCAGTGCGACTTGTCAGTGCGGTGTCAGGGTGTCAACCTCTTAAAGATGGCGGCGGACGGTGACGAAGTTATCAGTGATCGGGAAAAAGTGAGAATCGTATCGGATTTTATATTACACTCGCCTCCGGGAGAGTTTAATGAAGTTTTCAATGATGTGAGAGTGTTACTAGACAACGACAGTCTGTTGAAGGAGGGCGCGAGTAGCGCCTTCGCCCAGTACAACAAGGACCAGCTCACCCCCGTCCGGGTTGACGGCTCTGAGCTGCAGGCGCTCATCACGGACCACAACGACCTCGGGGCGGGCCGCTTCTTCGACCCGCGCTCCAAGCAGTCCTTCCGCTACGACCACCTGCGCAAGGAGGGCGCCGACTTCGAGCAGTTCGAGCCCGACCCCGCTGCCGAGCCGTGGCGCGCCGCGCTGGATGAGGAGGTGTCCGCCTACACGGCGGCGCACTACAAGCACGGCGTGAGCAGCGTGTTCGCGCGCGCGCTGGAGGGCGGCGGGGCGGCGCTGGTGGCGTGCATTGAGGACCACCAGTTCCAGCCCAAGAACTTCTGGAACGGACGCTGGCGCAGCGTGTGGTCGTGCTCCGCGGGCCCTGCGGGCGGCGAGCTGCGCGGCGTGCTGAAGGTGCAGGTGCACTATTACGAGGACGGCAACGTGCAGCTGGTGAGCAGCAAGGAGGTGCGTGTGCCGTTGGCCCCGGTGGCTGCGGGCTCAGAGGGCGCGGCGGCGCGCGAGGTGGTGCGCCTACTATCGGAGGCCGAAGCGGCATACCAACAGGCCATCTCGGACAACTATAAGACCATGAGCGACACCACCTTCAAGGCCCTACGCCGCCAGCTTCCCGTGACGCGCACCAAGATCGACTGGACGCGCATCGTGTCCTACAGTATCGGCAAGGAACTGAAGAGCCAATGATGCTCCCTGCTAAGGTGTACAGAATGTTGTTTATGAAAGTGCAAGCTCGAGTGAGTCCCGCACTAGCTGCCGAATGTGTTATTGTAAATGTAAATAATCATTATATAAGTATGAATTTTGTTCAAATATTTAATAAATGCTAAGGGTTGCAGAATTATTTGAATGATAACAACAGAATAACTGTAAAATTAACGAAACGAATAAGCCTTTTCGATCAATGTCCGTAAAGTTGATCTTCTATTATTTTGTCTTTAACACCTTTAATTTTCGTCAAATTAGACAACGCTTCACTAAACAGAGTTAACACAAATGCTGACAATTGTTTTGAAGGAAATTCACCTGATTATGTCCCTCAGTGGTTGAGTGGTTAGAGTGGGTTAGGGAGTGCGAGTGCGAGTGCAGGTGAAGAATAAGTAGGTAAAGTGGATGAAGAATATTTGCCTATTTCTTTATTGGCTTTATTCGACATTAAAATACGTCTTAGAATTCAATATAAACAAACCTAGCTAATTATTGTCCTCCGTGACAGCAAGATTGAAATTTGAAACAGAAATAGTGTATTTTTATTATAGATATATAATAAATGGGGATTATTTATTGAAGGGTTGCTTGCAGCCATGCGCCGTGGGGCTGATGGGGGCACGGGGGCTCAGTTGGGATGGGAGGGGGACACGGGAAGTCCGGAAATATTAACTTTGCTTTCAATTGTTGGGAGGTCCCGCCTTTGTCTTATCTCCGACTTTACTTTGTATTACGTTCTTCTTATTTTTGTATTGAACCATTGCGGAATATTATTTTTATTATCTGCATTGGAAATCAAGAGTATTATATGTATGGGAAATTTCATTTTAATAAATTATATTAAAATGTTTATGCGGACTTTCATTTCAGAGTTACACAAAAGTATCTTTCTACAAATCTACAACAATAGTTTGCCTAACCTTTACACATTTATGTCTTAATTAATATAACTTGTTTGTTGTATTTAACAATTTTGATGCAATCGTCTTTTTTTGTAGCCTTTCTTTCAGTTGCACGCATTGTTAATGTCAAAGAGCGAGAGGTTACAACGGATCTATCAGCAATAATGTGCTTATCCCTGCTCTGCACTCTGGGTGATACTTTTCCCAAGTCTCTACTAATAAGTCCTAATAATACTTTTGTATCACACAGATGTTGCCCTGCTTTTGACATTCACAATATTCAAAGTCAATACTAACAAACAGTATGGATGATCGTCGACAATATATTCTATTGTGTTCAAATCGCAGTAGTATTTAATTAAAACATCTATGACATCATTTTTAAATAAAAAAAATGATTTTGCAATACAAAATGATTTTACTTATTCTCTATTAATACGATATATCATATTAATTTGATGTGATTCGTATACGAACGGTTTGTCATTGTGATACACAGTGACATTTAAAGTTCATTCCGTGAACCTTATCTTTAACTAACTGCGTTTGTTTGTATTTTGTATCAGAATGTCGTAAATTTATATTATTTCACGTAATCTAATCTCTTAACGGAACTCTGGTTCGGTAAAGCTTTTTAGATATCTAACGTCTACACATTAAATTTGAATAACAATATATACATAGTGATTCATGCCAGGATGGTTTGAGGGAATTGGCACAGCGTGGGTTTAAACATTTAGTTAGTGTGAATGCGCTATATTTCTTTGTAATAAATAGCCGAGTGAATAAAAACCCTGAGGGTTCCCGGTGTCACAGCTTTAATCCTCTGCTAGCTAGTCCCTCCATCATTCGACAAGCAACGTTTTACGCTTACAATGATGGAAGTAGGAGGAATTCAAATATGTAGTAGCAGGTTATTTGTAACCCGGTAATGATTGTACCTAAGAAATCTTTGGAAAATTGAGTTTTTTCTGTCAATTTCAATGGAAAAAATACTGTTTCAGACAGTTCTTTGATTATAATAATTATTATTCTATGTACATACTACCTGCCTCTCTTTTGTTTATTGACCGAGCATAGTAAAGTCCTGTTTTAACTAGACCGTTTTGCATTTTATGTCTGTAAATTTGTTAGCATGTACGGTTTTATGATGACGGCCATATAAGGGGCCGTTCAAGTATTATGTAAGCACTATAGGGGGGCAGGGGGGTTTTTGCTTTGCTTATTTTTTATGACATGGGGGGTGGGGGGGTCGAGATAGTGATTACGTCAGCACTGCTCAGCAAGTTTTTTTTTTTTTTTACACATTGGCAACCCACACATTGTCTATGTTCATACATATTTGGGGATTCCCACAAATAATTAAGAGACTTATTTTGAATCATTTTTGTGGGGAATTATGTCTCTTTCGAATAATAAAAGGGGGAATCAAGCTCACGTACAATTTGTGGGGAATATGTGGGCAGAATTTATTTTATAGAAATTCGGCTACATTAGGCTACTAAATGTTTGAAAAACGGCGACATTAGGCCAAGACCCGTTGGCAACACTGCACATAGGTACCAATTTTTACGTAAGCATGGGAGGGGGGGTAAGAGCTTTGCTTACTTTTGGTGATAAGGGGGAAGAGGGGGTAAATAATTGTAATAAATCTGCTTACGTAATACTTGAACGGCCCCTAAGATTGTTTTTTCAAATGTGAAATCGTTTCTTATTTGCATTGTTTCAATATTATGGTACCTATCTAAAGAAAGTTTGAAAAAATAATTGTCATTTAGATGGATTTTTACCTATTTAAGTACCTATTTTCAAAGCTTATGATTTCCGAGGAAATTTAATTTGATTTATTAAATAAGAGAAAAGTATAGGTATTAACGTTTACCACAATAATTCTAATGACAGAATATTTCATTCAATTTGAAATCAATTTTCAGCCGAGTGCATTGCACTAATAGAATCTCTCAAATATATAATCAAAAATAATTTTGAACATTTCCTCGTTCTCAGTTCCCTCCAAAAATTTCAATCCAGTCCTCTTCTTCATCCTGATGATCACTTTGTATGCCTTATTAGCGATGATAGCCTCCATTCCAAGCTCTGGAAAAACTGTAACTCTGATTTGGATTCCTGGACTGGTTGGCATCATGGATAATGATATTGCGGATGCCTTGGCAAAACAAGGAGCGTCCAACCCTGTTGTTACCCTCGTAAACCACATTTCCCTATCTGACTTTTTCATCATCAAAGATAGATCCCGCAGAGTATTGGCACATTGCTAGTCAATCCAAGGGAGCCTGCTATGCCTCAATACAAAGGACTATCCCATCAAAACCGTGGTTTCAACAATTCCCCCATTTTTCCAAAAAAAAATTTCTTCACTTATTCGAATGAGGATCGGACATTGTTCCGTTCCTTCCCACCTTTTTAAAATTAACGTCCTTGACTCCCCAGATAGTACATTCTGTGGTCTAGAAGTGGGAACTTATATTTTTTGGTTATATTCTCTCTTCTATCAAGCCTTATCTAAAATTGTCTCCCCTCCATTCAACATTTCTTCTAAGTCTGAACTCGACTCCAATTTTCATTATAATTTTGAAATTTGCCTATTTAAATAAAATTAATATTTAAATTCACCTTTCATTTCTCCATAAAAATTCATCTCCATTTCTCCATTTTAAATGATGGCCAAGCCCTTGAAGGGTGAAAGCCACAAATAATGGGAAAAAAATTACAAAATAAGATAAAATTAGGAACATACTTTTTTGGACATGAGGTCTACCGTTCACAGAACTACTGGTTGTCTTCAAATTGCACCAAAAGCCTGAAATTGTTAACTTTACAGGCCGCCAAAAGAATAACAAATATTGTTTTACCTAATGAAAAGATAATACACATGTACTACAGACTCTCTCACTAATCTGTCACCCCAAAAACTGGACAAGTGTCCAATTAGTGGAAGTGGTGGATTATAGTGCGTACATAAAAAATATGAAATTAAAGCAGGTGTTACGTAAACACAAATATTGATATTTCCGCATTAAAATCCGTTTTTTGGTTTAATGTTGAGGTGTCATGTTATAAGACTATTTTGTAAACTTATTCAACCAAAAAATGTGGCAGAAAGAAATGAAGAGAAACGCATGCGACAGTTGCAGGAATACACAGAGGACTAACCGAAGTCCTGAAACGACAATAATGAACCCCTGATGACTGGTAAAATGGTTTAGCTAGATGGCAGTATGGAAACTGAATGTGTAAGAGTGACATAATCCATCCTGTGGCATCAGTGTACGAAGCTTGGCGCTTCAGTCTAGGCACGCGGCAGTCTATTGAATTCGACCCACGAATACCGGTGAATTATATAGTTGGTCTTTGTGCTTTCAAGTAGTAAAAATAATGGCGAATTACTGAGAGAGTAATACTTTCTACACCGGATGCAAAATGTTGTTGGTTCGGAACTGCACGGGGATATTGAACACTGGCTAACAGGGTGGGAGGCAAAGGCACTCTTCCCGCAATTGGCAGTGTGTTAAAAGAAATAAAACATTCGTATATCTTTACCAAAATTAGGTTCCATCAATAAATTAATTTAGGTAACATTTCTAATAATATTCTCTCAATAATATATCTATCTATATAAATAAAAATGTAAATGTTCGTTTGTTCAAATCGATTGCTTTGAAATTTTGACACAACGTTGCATTTAAATATGTGTTTTAATATACCTAGATTATATAGATGTCACCTGTGACAGGTATAAGCATGCTTGTTAAAAAAAAACAGCACCATCTGTTGTACAAACAAACTAAGAAAAACAGCGACATCTGTTGGATGTAAAAGCAACACGTGCTATTGTTTCTCTATTTGCACAGACAGACTGAACCACAGCGACGCGTGGCGGGGTACAGCTAGTAATAATAATAAAGAAACTCACTTTTGAACAATTTTTTTTGGAGCTTGGGAATCATCAATACAATAAGGTTGGGTTGTTTAATTCTTGTCACATTTGATGACTATCGAATTGACCCCGATTCTCAGCCTGTTTTAGATTTTGTTGAAATTGTGATCAGCTGTATAAAAACATGACGGTTGCACGAAACTCGACGTACATGAGCGAAACATTCGTTCACAATTGTGTTGGCTTCATGAGAACGGGCCACTTATGTGGAACGAGCTACTGGCATCTATTTTTCCTCCTCTGCAAGACCCGCATTAATAAATCCCATCCTAAAGCCCCTGCCTTAACCTCCTCACAACCGCTCATTCGGGTAGCGACATAGCTCCCCTGCCTTTATTGCAGACAGGAGCGCTCTTGTGAGGTTTTTAACAAATATAAATAAAATGCTTTATCACAATTGATCAAAAGCTGAAACGGGCAGAGTGTGGTGTTTAACTGGGAGCGTTTAATTTTAAAATGTTGCTAATCATCGATGTGATGGCCATAAAATGTTAGTTATGATGTCTGTATTTTGGTCTTAGCACCAGTTATTGTTTATTATTTGATTCACAACGATTACGTACTGACCCCATTATTTAGATAATAAAAAGGATTTAAACGAACATCCTTACAGCGCCCTTGAGGTGATTTCTCACAAAAACCATAAATTGTCCAACTACATATTATTATTAATAAAGCATGCATCACGGAGATCAAAATTTGAAAAACTTAAATGTATTCCCGTTGGCGTCATGTATCTTTTATCAGGAGATTTTTCAATGTGGATGAGAGTTTCAGGCTAATAATTATTGCTTATAAAATAAATGTATTTTGGTTATTCAATAAAAAGTAACCTTCAAAGATGACACAAGGTAATGGGCTTTAATTTTGTAATTATTACATATAAAAATTCTCACAATAAATATTACTTATAAAAATATAGATTAAGGATTATCAGTATAATAAATTAATTTGTAGAAACTTACAATCTAAATAATACATACATAATATTTTGGAAATCTAATGGAAATTTCTCAGGCACTGATTTACATGGAAATTAGTCATACATAGATAATTCCCAGGCACCGATTTACATGGAAATTGATCTAATAAAATTTTTCAGGCACTGATTTACATAGAAATCGCATAGACATTGATCTAATAGAAATTTCTCAGGCACTGATTTACATAATCGCTTAGACATTGATCTAATATATATTTCTCAGGCACTGATTTACATGGACATTGAATTGATTAGAAATTTCTCAGGCACTGTTTGATCTTGAAAATTCTTCTCAGAAAGACAAAATTTTTAAATTAATCAGCTTTTGTGTAGAATTGTCAACCTTTATTTTTCCATATCAGCAGTCCAGTTGACACAGTAAACATACATAACACAATTTAATGTAAGTTTCTGGTCACCCGGTTGTTTCGTAGAAATTCACATTTTGGCTTTAATGGGGACCTTTCAACTGTCGAAAAAACAAAATGGCTCTGAATGGCCATTTGATGACAATGTTACATTTGAATTTCTGTAAAACAACCTTTCCTAAGAAATCATATTATGATTCGTTCTTCGAATAAATTTTAATTTGGAACCAGCACAAATTAGGTATTTATCTTTGAATCAGTCGAATTTGGTTTTATATAAATTGTCCGGTGGCGCGACATATACGGGAGGGACGCATTCAATAGTCCCTGGCGTCTCCAGGTCATAGTCCTGGTCGATTACGTGCCAGTCCGGTCCAAACCCATCTACGCTTAGAGGTCCTGGGCGCACTTGATCCTCCGTAAGGTCGCCGCCCGCCGAATTCATGTCGCCTCGCTCTACGATCAGGTCGCTTCCAGCCGCTTTCAAGTTGTCTTCTTCTACCATCACGTCGCTTCCTGACGCCTTTAGGTTACCTCCTACGACGGGAGCCAGCTCCTGTGACGGATGACGGATGCTCTGTGTCACCAGGTCCATGGGCTCATCGTGCGGCCGGCGGTCTCGGTCGAACGGACACGACTCCGGAATTGAGAATGTCTAAAACAAGTAACGATAATATTAAATCATTGAAGACAATATTAGCAACTCTAAAACGGAAAAAGATTCAGTCGCTTCTAGGAAGAAATGTTTTTATCTCTATCTAATAGTATGAATAGTTTTTTTTTTCCCATACAATTTTTTTTCCATAGAAGTACATTTATTTTTCCATACAAACAATTCAACCCTTATTACCTGAAAACTACCAATGTTGGAATTTCGAAAAAAGTAATTAATTTTTTTTACTTCTACCATCATGTAGAATCACCTCCCGAAGTTGGTGCACTTAACCCCCGGACACCATGTATTGTATTTTTTTTATAACATTAGAGAGAAAAAAAACATTTCTCTGAATATAAGTAGCTATCCTGGGAGAACTACAGGGTTTTCCGATAAGAGGTGTTGTTTGATATTCAATAGTAAAAGATCAATGGTTTCGTTGCTTGTGTGGCACGTAGCCCCGTCTTGTTGAAAGTAAATGCTGTCCAGATCAATACCATCCAATTCCGGCCATAAAAAATCATTACTCATCTCTCGATAGCGCAATCCATTCACAACTGTTGCTCCAGCCTCATTTTCGAAAAAGTAAGGTCCAATGACTCCGCCGGACCATAAACCGCACCAAACAGTCACACGTTGATGATAGAGAGGCTTTTCAACAATAACTCTTGGGTTTTCCGAGCTCCAGATGCGACAATTTTGCTTGTTGACGAAGCCACCGAGGTGGAAATGGGCCTCATCACTCAAGATGATTTGCATTTGATTCACTCAAGTGAATTTTAATAATTTCAATGCGTTGTTGAAGCGTGTATCGTTCCATTTTTATTAATAGCGTAGTTTCTACTTGTCAAATGTCAAAAAATGACAGCTTCAAAAGTAACATCTACCGAAATAGCGGGCTATTCAAAATAACACCTCGTATTGGAAAACCTTGTACATAGAATAGTCATGTAGTATTTTATTGGTAAGACGGTACAAGTTATCTGAATTATATTTTTTCATAAAATTAGAGAGAAAAAAAAATCTCTGAATATAATCTTGGGGAAACTACATAGGATAAATATATAGTATTTTTTTTAATCTGGTAAGACTGTAAAACATCATTAAGTAAGTTATTACCAAATAGCGTCAAACGGCGCATTGCGGGTCACTCAGCATTCGAGCTAGCACAATCCTTTAGTTGCAGAAAAAAGTGGAAAAAAAAATTGAAAAAAAGAAAAAAAATGTGTTTTTGGGTTCTCTATGTGATGCAGGTTCCTCACTTTATGGACACCGTGTTAACAGTATTTATTTTTTCAGGCAATCTGACTAATAAAGTTAAAAACTAATATCAAAGTAGCAAAATACACAGTAGTATAGTCTGACAAAAAAATCTTAGCTTCGAGGGAATATAATCTCACCATGGTCTGCTTGACATCCGTGTGGTAGTAATCATAGATGCGTATGGACGCAGGGAGCGTGTGCGCCTTGGCCCCCACGAGGAACAGGCTGTAGCACTCGCTGGGGTTGACGGGGGCCTGCTGGTCCTGCAGGGACAGGTACAGGAACACCCCCTCGAAATTGGGGCCCTCCTCCACACGACGAAGCACTGGAAGATGCAATTTTTTAATTTTATTTTTTATTTGAAACCTCACAAGAGTCACTGCTCCGTCCGTCTAAAGCCAGTGAGACTATGGCATCCCCAGTTGGGGTATGTTGTGATGCAGAAGAGATGAGGAAGAGGAAGGTGGGGAAGTACCTGGCTATTTAGATCTGGTCACCAAAGAAAGCCAAAGCTATTTCAAACAATGTTTCAATTCTGAATTTTGGTTTTACACCAGGGCGATACTGAGAGTATCTTCCACTTTACCGCAAATATACTATATATTATTTTTAATGAGTAAATTGTGAAATAGAAGAAATTAATCAAGTAAAATTTACTTGTGAAAGCCGAGATTTGAATCCGCAACCTCCAGCTTGACAGATAGAAAAACAACCTCGAAATTGTTGATCCCACTTCTTTTAAATGGTCTCAGAAAATTGGAATTTACCTGTGACAGAAAATGCATAATCTAATACAAATCAATGTAGGTGTTACCTTCTCGTGTAACAGAAACAGTAATAGAAAAACAGAGTTTCTTAGGATGAATTCTTACATAAATTTTCTGGCTTGATCAGTTTGTAAAGCAGGTTGCGGTCGGGCGAATACCCCGTGGGCATCTGTATATCCAGGAGAGCCATCTCAGGGAACGACACTCCTGAGGGGGCGTTCCAGCTGACACACACCTACAATCATAAAGTAGCATTGTATATTTCACTAACCTAGTAATAATGTTTTAATAATTATGCTGATGTGAGAAATTCGCTGGTTTCTAGGCGGCGGCCAGATGGCGGTCATCAACCCTGCAAATTCCAAACATCAGCATATGAGCGGGTTGACGTACTCCCAAGGAAAGGAGCGGAAGCATGAATCTGAGCCAGCGGTCGTAGGTGTGGCAGCTTGCCACACAAAAGTACATATTGAAAGGTGGGTCAAATTCTGGCACTGGAGAGAGCATGCAGAACGAGACAATCCAAAGTACTTATAAATAAACCAGACCCTAGACAAATGGACAGAATTTCACGGAGGGTACTGGTAGGACTACTAACGGGACACTGCCACTTCAGGAGACACATGCAGCTGTTGTGAGTGGAAAACACCAATTGATGCAGGAAATGTGAGGCGGTTGAAGAGACTCCAATTAACCTTAACTGCCTGATGGGAATAAGGCTCAGCTACCTGGAAAGATACAGGGTTTTCCAATAAGAGGTGTTATTTTGAATAGCCGACATTTTGAATAGCCGACAATTTTTTGACATTTGACAAGTAGAAACTACGCCATTAATAAAAATGGATCGATACACGCTTCAACAAAGCATTGAAATTATTAAAATTCACTTGAGTGAATCAAATGCAAATCATCTTGAGTGATGAGGCCCATTTCCACCTCGGTGGCTTCGTCAACAAGCAAAATTGTCGCATCTGGGGCTCGGAAAACTCAAGAGTTATTGTTGAAAAGCCTCTCTATCATCAACGTGTGACTGTTTGGTGCGGTTTATGGTCCGGCGAAGTCATTGGACCTTACTTTTTCGAAAATGAGGCTGGAGCAACAGTTACGGTGAATGGATTGCGCTATCGAGAGATGATTAATGATTTTTTATGGCAGGAATTGGATGGTATTGATCTGGACAACGTTTACTTTCAACAAGACGGCGCTACGTGCCACACAAGCAACGAAACCATTGATCTTTTACGATTGAATATCAAAATAACACCTCTTATTGGAAAACCTTATACATGGGTCCAGGAGATAACCCAATATCCAATAACAATAACTATGGTGAACTTTATCAATCGGACCGGGTTACCATCGGCTTCATAAGTGTCATCAGATTAATGGGACAGTATGTCGTTGGTTCCTTGGCATTTGTAAGGGATGCAGCATCTTGATCTCTTCAAAGCTATCAATAATTAATTAAATAAATAAATAAAGGTTTAACTATTTATTTAATGTAATGTTTACCTCCAATACGGCAGCACACATGCACCAAGCTTGTTTCTCGGTACAGGAGAAGGTGCCATCGGTGATGACCTTGGAGAACAGTTGAAAAGGGGAGTCCTGCGTTGGCTTGCTAAGCGTGTTGTAGCGTTGGGTCGCCTGAACAAATAACAGAAACGTTATGTATCATAGGAAAAACAGGCACATAAGTGATATTGCCATAGGATTATATGCATTGAATTAAAAAATTTCAAGCACCGATCAATGCGGCATGTGCTTTTCAACTGAAAGTGCCAAATCAATGTATTAATGTAAATCAATTATTGGCTCATATACGGTATTCAACTTACGTAGATGATATTCAGTAAGGCTAGCTTGTAGGAATTGCTTCGGGAAGTAATTTTCAAGAAAAAGAGTCGATACGGAGTGTATCAATCATTCTGGAATTGTTCCACTGTTAAAAAGTATTTTATTTTTATGATACTCTGTCTGCACAGGAACTATATCACTACCTGGTTGGACAGCATTATGAGGCGGGTTAAGGTAAGGGTTGTAGGAAGGGATTTATTAATGTGGGTCTTTAAGAGGCCCAGATTATATGGAGGAGGAAAAACAGAAGCCGGTAGCTGATTTACACAAATACGAGTTTAAGAAACGACCCGTTCTCATGAAGCCAACATTAACTGTGTTTCGCACAGTAGATAAAAGCTGCTAGCTCCTTCGAGCAGGCTCCATTGAAATACCTGTAGCTAGACTCACATGCCTAGATTGCGATTGTGCATTAAAGATGGCAATCGGTCTGTTAACAACGGATTGTCAATCAGACGAACCACCCTCCTTAGCACACATAGAATCAAGTAGGTTTATCAGTGTGGTAAATGTTCGTTTAGAGAAGAACATGGAATACCTTGTAAATTTATATTGATGGGTAGAATACAATAATGCTCTTGTTGGTATTATATTTACACTGTTTATTGTCACACTGTGATACAAGTTACTATCAGGAAGGTATGTGGTAAAAAGACGAGATACAAAACAGACATACCCTTTTATACGACATAATCATGCTATCTTATTCATTCACGAAAGTATCTTTCATACCTTTAGACATACATTCATTACAATCAGGTATTTTTCAAAGGTGGCCTCATATGTGCATCACTATTTTAAACATAATTAATGGTAAATCACCATATTAATATCTTAACCTGTACGAGCAAACAACCCTGCCCTTCAGCACTGACGCTCAGCTTAGTGGCGGCGGCGCCCTCGAACAGCACCTTGTGCAGCTTCTGGCGCTCGGGGGGAGTGACGGAGAAGTGCGAACCGCGGCCGGGGGCGCGCACGGTCACGCTGAGCGACGGGGGCGTGTCAGGCATCGCGTGTCGCAGCTGGCACAGCGCCTGCAGTGCCACCAGGGTGTCCTGAAACAAAGAGATAAACCGACCGTGCGCATGTTCATGTGCCCAAACTAAGCTCAATTTTAACTTCATGTAAAAATGATCAAACTTTTTCAAATATCAAAATCCTTTCCTGAACCGATAATTAATTTCTATGGCCTGTCTGGGACCTGGGAGTATATATTAGTATTTTCAGTATATTTTCAGACTCGGAAATTACTGATTTTTTAAATAATTTTGTTTTCTTGATTGAATGAATGAAAATGAATCTTGGAAGTGGAAATTAACCCTATCCGATCGAGAAACCCATATTACACAATTTTTTTTTTTACATATATTTCAATAGTTACATGTGCAATAAATATGATGACAATGATTTTATAAAAAAACTTATTCAGTTTCAAAGTTGAAAATTGACAAAATCACCCCACTTTATGGTAATCAAAACTTTTTTGATAAAATTGTGCTGAATTCGACTATAAAATATAAAAAATTATTCTGAAAATGTTCGGAGATTCTTAAAATGAGTGGATAGAATGCAATACCTGTGTGGAATAGAAGCCGCCCATGTTTGTGCGATGCAAGGACAGCCAGCGGGCGGCGTCCATGGCCTCCAGGATGTTCTCCGGCCCACCCACAGCCAGCAGACTTAGCATGGCGTAGCCTGTGGTTTCTATCGTCACCGACAGGGAACCTGTGATAACATAAATCATTGCAGAGCAACATAAATTTTATATGTGACAGAACATTCAAGGAAATGAATTTTCGAACTTCTAGAGCAGCGGTTCCTAAAATGTGTTCTGTGGAAGGGTCACAGGGTTTCCGAGAGTTAGGGTGTGAGCTTGTTGCAGAAACCAGGCAGTCGACGCCAATCAGCGGCGCTTATCGGAACAGTGCAGGTAATCGGTGTAAACAAACAGCATGCAATAGCGAATTCAACTGTCGGACATCAAACTTAATTTTTAGAATATTATTAATAAAAAGATTCGATTACAAAAAAATCGATGCAATAAATATTTTGAAATAATTATAGTCCTTCTTTTCAAGTTAAACGTGATATATAAGAAAACAATTAGGTATAAATAAAATAAATTTGGTTTGTATGTATGTTCACAACTGCTATGTAATTAACTTTATTTATGCAAGTTGGGGTTCCATCAAAAGAAGGTCATCATTTCAACTACGCGGACCATTAACCCTTAGGATCTGACCAACTACAATAGCAGTTCAGTGACATCATTAATACTTTCAGGTGCACTGCAATGTGCAGTGTGTAGAGCTAGGTTTTAGAAGTTTTGAAAGCATTTAAATATGGTCCATGAAAATTCATAAGTAAAACGTTGACACTGTAGATGCCTAGCAATTGGTGACTGGATAACTCATCAAAATAACAATTCAACACACCTATAAAAAGTGTTATAAAGTCATTAAAAGTGATGAAACAAAAAGTAGGTTAAATAGTTACATATGTAACCCATCCTAGTTTTTGTTTCATCACTTTTCATAACTTTATAACACTTTTTATAGGTGTGTTGAATTGTCATTTTGATGAGTTATCATCGAACCCTAGCAATTATTTCAAATATAATTTTCAATATTATATTTTGCTTTGAGATATTTACAAAATATTAACTAAATATTTTAAAAACGACGGCATAAATTGATGTCGTGAATGATTATGTCGGCATGATTATGGCATGATTATGTCGTGAATTAATCAGTTCCAATTTTTAAAATGACACTTAAATTCAAAGCAAATTCGAGTTCTAGAGTTCATTGAACCAGAGTTATAGACAGACACAAAACCTAAATTAGTATTTTTGATTAATTTTCCAAAACCTACCGGCTTCCCACCAGATCATATCGTTATCACGATGGACGAGAGTCTTCAAAATCTCTAACGCCTTAACTCCGCCGCCAGCCAGGAAATCCACTTGCTTTACCCCACCGTCATCGGCAGACCTCTCCGGAATGGTGTACAGGCTAGAGTAACGCAGGCTCATGGGGCTACCTACAGAATCTTCATAATCGAAATTACTAGAAGAATTATAATTAATGTCTTCGTTAACATTATCGGAATACTCTCTCAGATTGCCACGATATAACAGCGTGTCTTCATTCGATTCATAACTATGAATATGTCGTTTGAACGCTGTTTTCTCTGCCATTACTTCATTTTTATGCTCCATGTCTTTGAGGAATTTCTCTATTTTGATTTGCGCTAGAGTGGCCAACGCAAATGCGTACATCTTGTCGGGGTTTCTGTTGTAGACAACCTCGCGCGATTGGCCTAGCTGGATTTGGTTGTATTTAAGAGCGGCCAGACAGTACGCCGCATTTTGCACATTAGATCGGGTGAGGCTTGAGATCTCCGCATCAATGACGGATATGATGATGTAGGCGGCTAGTGCGATGCTCGCCGTATCACTGCGGAGTCCACCCTGAAAAAAAATGGCAGTTGAATGGTAGAGCTAATTCAGCCTACATATAATTTCATATATCAGGTATTTCATCATCGTCTTGATAGCTTATCCATAGGATACTATATATTAATAAATAAATACTTACAATTTTTTTTTTAAAGTTTCTTTATTCTATAAAATTATTAGTTACATGCATTGAGGAATTTTTCGACCACCATGCTAGGCACATGCCCGTGTTATGGTGGTCGTACACCATCGTACGTCATACAATACGTAGAAAACTCGACTAACTTATTCGATATATAGCTATATTAGGTTGGAGTACAGAATAGTTATAATAGTATTTAAAAATAACAAAAATTCTTTGCATCTAAAAGTTATCCCCCGTGGTTTTATCAATTAGTGATGCCATAGTCCCACTAGCTAAGGACGGTTGGGATCAAATTACTGTATTATATTTATATTAAAAAAATATTAAAAGAGGAAAACATCAAATTTTTCTACTAATTAAATTTACTATGACAATATTATTATTTATTTGATTATTAACCCAATGCCTGCCCAAGCAATATACTCTGTCAACTACCACACGCCAAGCTATTTCAGCCTTTTTTAAGTTCTCAATTAAATTAATCTTTACGGCATTCCCATTACCATTGAGGGCTTTGTTTATACTAGATGCTCATTACTGATATCTTTGGTACATACTTGATAAGATATTTGAATCCTCGAGTGTGTCCCGTAATGTATTTTCGACATAAATAATAAACACCGACAGAATAATTGAGTGCGGTGAACCGGCCATAGAGCTGACTCACTAACACAAATAAACAAAGAGATATGAGATAAACCCTCACATGTCATTATGGATTGTATCGAGTCGGCAACGATTCTCCAACTTTTTTCACATTTTATATTTGATATTGCACTAAATTGTACTACATTTTATTTACACAATGTTTTAAAGATTTAAAATTAATATTCTTTTTTCTCGTGGAATATTGTTGAGCATGGCCAAACACATAACGGTACGTTACATTCGCCACACATGTACTTCGTCGCTTTTCTTGTTTTTGGTCTAAGTTTAGTGTTAGAACAAACATAACAGTTTTTATAAGGTTTTTGGGTTTTTTCCTTTGCGGGTATAGGTATCGGCATATGTTTTACTAGCATTTTGGCAGATAACCGTAATGGCACATCTTGTGACGTACATGGACCAACTTCAGGGTGCGATGTAGTATGATATTTTTCTAATAATTGTCTTATCACATATAATTGGAAATCAGGAAAAGTAATGTTTTTGGAAGTAACGGTTTTGTGCATAATGTACAAATTCAGTAAAAATAAATCGATTAAATGAAAGAAAACTTTTTTGTACCACTT
Organism: Hesperophylax magnus; assembly: GCA_026573805.1. Taxonomy (NCBI): domain Eukaryota; kingdom Metazoa; phylum Arthropoda; class Insecta; order Trichoptera; family Limnephilidae; genus Hesperophylax; species Hesperophylax magnus. The sequence continues at coordinate 9,262,840 of JAIUSX010000117.1, read as the reverse complement.
AATTGATTTTCTAAGCGAATTTACACTAGTTATCATCATATCCGCTTTATCTACTAAGCCCATGTTTTTATTATAATCTTGAATACAATTTGGCTTCAAAACTATTTCTCCAGTTCTAAAATTTATTTTCCCAGTTGGAGAAACTTTATCATCATGAAGCGTCGTTAACATGTGAATTTCTCTTTTGTCGTGCCATTTTAATGCCATCAGTGAATCGGAATACTGAGAAGTAATTTCCCCTTTCTTCAATTTGTTGAATTTTGGCATGTTTTTACGGTTTTTTCGCACCGTTCCACATGCGTTAGTTTGGTGGTCATGCAAAAATTAAAATAATATTGGACTAGTGTACCAATTATCTACATATAATTTGTGGCCTTTACCGAGGTAGTCATTTAACATAGTGGTGACAACAGCTCCTGAAGCCCCAAGACATTGATTGTCAGTGACATCCGTCCCATCTCCACAATAAATAATTATATCTAAAATATAACCTGTCTTCGAGTCGCACAAAATAAACATTTTTATTCCAAACCGATGGCGTTTGGATGGAATATATTGTTTAAACTTAAGACGTCCTTTGAACTCTATAATACTCTCATCAATGCAAAGATTTTCGTATGGCACCATTGTTTCTTTGAACATTTTTCGAGTGTGATTGACCAGAAGTTTAATTTTATTTAATTTGTCACCAGCAATTTGAGAATCAGGGTCTGACATATGCAGCATACTCAGCAATATCTGGTAAAGATTTCTTGCCATCGTCTTGCCAAATATATTACTTGTCAGAAGGGGATCTTTCGACCAGTGCTCTTCTATCGTGTGGTGCTTATTTCTGGTCATTAGCATTGTCACTGCAATAAATATGTAGAGTTCATTAACTGATGTATCTTTCCACCTGCGAAGCCGTGAATGTTCAGAAATAACTTTATTTCTAATAGTCGCTTGATAATATTTGTTTGTCTCCTTGACAATTTTGGCCATTATATTTGTATTTAGAAAGTGTTCAAAAAAATTTATTTCCGGGGAATTTTCTGATAATAATGGGGTCGCGATTATTCCAGATGGAAAATCATTAAATTGATGGATGATTGGTTTAAAATTTCCGGAATTCACAGTCCAATTTCCTGATGAAGTTCTTTGGGTAACTTCAGTCTCCATAGGCTCATCTTCATTGTCACTGAGTTGCGTTATAATATCTGAGTCATCATCACTTTCCTCAATTTCAGAGTCAATATCGAGGACGAATACTTTTATCTCTTCTTCATTGAGATCGCGTCTTGACAAATTTAGGGATATTAAAAATAAAGTTTCAAAAATGATTGTATAAAAGTACACACAAAAAGAAATATCGAATTAAATTTAAAAAAAAATACGCAAACTAAATTCTCAATTCGGGAATAAAAACTCAAGTCCACATTTCCGCCGAATATTAAAAAAACTTTTAGAACCACACCACAGAGAACGTAATAAGAACCACGTGACATCCACACACACGACGCTGCGATGGCGGGAGATTCAAACGACTGCGTCAAGAAATCTGTTGACCTTTTTTGGATGCTGCTTTTCATAGTATAAACAATTAAAATTATCATATTTTACCAGAGATGTCGCAAAGAAACAGTTCATAATATTTTACAAAATAATATTTAGCCCCATCTACCGTTGGAACTTAGAAATATCATCTTCGAAACATTCATACTGGCGATTTACGTGATACGGCGTAGATGGCAGTTGTGGCACGGATCGTTCGTACGCCGATACGCGTAAATGGCAGCGATTGGGTTAAGATAATTCAGATGTCTCAATTATAATCATGGAATATTATTTCTACCTTCATCTCCCTGTGAAACACCTGTCCCTCCCCCCTGAAACATCCATTCTCCATCTGCGTGGCCAGCAGCCAGCGTCCCGCCGCCTCGGCTGCAGCCCCTGCGCCCCCGATCGCTCCGTCTGACGGGTCCCCCGCCTCCCGGAGCCCTGCCAACACCCGCACTGCGAAGGCCGTCAGCCACGTGGAGCCACTAGAGTCGGCGGGGCCAAAGGCGGAGAAGGCGCCTGAAGAGTGGCGATATTGTAATTGTCTCTGGTAACCTAGGATTTAAAATTAAAAAAACCATAATTATAAATAATATTTTTATATAAATTTAAAATTATTAAATGCTGAGGGTGAAATGCTAATCGTAAACCGGCACTTATTTTAAAATAAAATAGTTTTACCTACCAATAAAACTTATATTATGTACCTAACCTCATTTAAAACCTTTATTGAGAGAAGCATTCTCAAATTCCCTTTCGCGTGGCTCTTTCCCGCTCTTTTTCAGCACCTTGTGTTGGACAAGTGGTCACCAGATGCTACACAAAAGTAAAGCGTCCCCTATGCGACTTTTGTTTACGGCATTCTTTCTCATTAGTTCTCACCAGGCAGTGATTGCCTAGGTTTTAAATGAGGTTAGGTACATAATATAAGTTTTATTGGTAGGTAAAACTATTTTATTATGTAGCCTGAACCGTCATTTAAAACCTTTATTGAGATCTGTTTGTTATCGACTGGTGACCACTAACGCTAATGTGATACTATTATAATACGTCAAAAAACTGGAATACCTACTCACGTGTTACAGTGGGTGGAATAGGGAGGCTACAGACAATGCCCTATTTACCTCTAGGGGAGTGTTAACTTCCCTTCTGTAGAATTTGGCAAAGGTGTCCCGGCTCCTCCAGTTCCCTCGAGCCAGGATGTCATCCAATCTAAAATTATCCAGCCAGTTAAGTGACGCCACTGCTGCCCGTACACTTCCCGGGGCAGCTGTGATCTTAGCTTCTTCTAGAATTGTTTTGACCCAACGGGCGATAACTGTTCTTGAAGCTGCCTTAACTGCTCCCGATGTGGTGATGAAGAGTTCTGTTAAATTCTGCTTTGTTTCCCTCCTTTCTTTGGAGGTTTCAATCAGTTTCTTAATCCAGTATGCTGGGTCTATATTTGGCTGATTTCCGTTTCTCAACCTCCAACCTGACTGTTGGTATGTAGCAGAGTCAGTTTTGGATCCGAAAACTGGCCATAACGAGACCCCTTCCTTATTTATGGATAGTTTGTCTGGCGAACACTGTAACAAGGTCAGGTCATGCACTCTTCGTCCCGAAGCTAACAAAAGTAAAGTCGCTGCCCTTCTCGAGACTTCAAAGAGACTCAACTTTTTGGGTGGGTTAGCTTCTAACCAGGTCAACACCATTCTGGGATCCCAGATAGGAGGCTTAGACAGTTTAGGATGCCTTAATGCTGCGGCTTTGAGAACTTGTCTGACTAGAGGGTGTGAGCTTAGGTTTCCTTCTTCCGGGCTACTGAAAGTTGTTACTACCGATTTATGGAGTCGAATTGTGCTGGGAGAGAAATTGTCTTCTAAACTAAGATCTGTTAAAAATCTTGCCAGGTTACTTCCTGTAGGGACATTCGGGTTTACCCCGTGATTTAATGCCCACTTTTGCCACCTAAGCCATGCCGGTTTATATGTTTTAAGTGTGGATTCTCTCCAACCTGACTTTAAAAATTCTTTCTGTTTGTCCGACCAATCTGTTAATGACTGACTCCACCCCGGCACTTCCACACCTCCAAAACAAAATCCTCTACTTGTGGAGGGGGTTTCAAGGTTCTGGTGTCTATCAGCACTTCTGTCAGGTTCATTATGGTGAAAAGAGGGCTCGTCGCTCGACTTTTCAAGTCTGGTCTCCAGAATACTTTCTTCCATCTCGGGGCTACAATCAGGTATAGGCCCTTGGCCCGGTTGAGGTGTGCGAGAACTCTCGGCATGAGGCATGGAGGGGGGAACACCCAAGCTAGAGGAAAATCCCACTCTCGAGTCCAAGCGTTGACAAAACTTGCCTCTTTGTCGAATACATTTAGGGACACATAATCTTCTACAACGTGAGCTGTCTCCGATGCAAACAGGTCTATGGTTGGTCTCCCCCATTTTGCAAAAATCAATTTTGTTGCTGCTGGTAAAAGATGCCACTCCGGAGGTTCCCGTTTTCTGGAGAGTTGATCTGCCACCTCGTTGAACCTTCCTGGTAGGTAGTGAGCAGACAGTGAAATGCGATACGTGTCTGTCATCTGAAGGACTTGACGAGTCGCTTCGAGCAATGTCTTGGATCGTGTGCCGCCTTCGTTGCGAAGGTACGCAACCACCGATTTGTTGTCTGACTGGATCAGGAGACCCGAGTCTGACAGCTCTGGCCCGTGAGGAGTAAGTGCTGCCAGCACGGCGAGCATTTCCTTGACATTGCTGTGGAGAGGTTGTTGTGTTTGGGACCAAGCTCCACTCAATCTGAGGTCGTCTAGCTGCGCACCCCATCCCCAGTCCGAGGCGTCGGTCGTGAGGGTGTGACGAATCACTGCTTGATGCATTGGTGACCACGTCTGCAGGGACCTGCTCCACCATCTCAGCTCCTCTATCGCTGTTCGAGGAATGGGATGGAGTCGTCTCGGTTTGAATGCAGGCAGCTTGCGACTGGCACACTGTAACATGCGAAGGTTAAGCCTGCCTCTATGAATGGCGAAACTAGCAAAATTGAGGGTACCCAAGAGGCTCTGGGCCTGCTCAAGTGACCACCTTCCTAGATTAATGTATTGTTTCAGTAAATTTGTTATTTTCGCTATTTTAGTTTGCGGGAGGCCTTTTAAGCCGTCCCTTGAATTCCATGAAATTCCCAAATATTCAATTTTCTGAACTGGACACAGAGTGGATTTACTGAATTGTATTATCCACCCAAGAGTTTGTAACATTGAAATAGTTTCGAATGTATGCATTTTCAATATATTCTCATTTTGATGTACTATCAAAAAATCATCTAAGTAAACAATTATTCTGAGACCTTTGTCTCTTAATTTTTGCGCTATCCAATTGGTAAGTGAAGCAAAAACCTTTGGAGCTGAGGCTAGTCCAAAAGGCAAACATGTCATTTGAAGCAGTTCTCCATTAAAAATCAGTCTCAAAAAACGGCGATGATTCTCATGAATTGGAAGATGAAAGTAGGCTTGAGAAAGGTCCACTTTAACCATCCAGTCGCCTGGTTGAATAAATGTTGCAACCTTATTAACATTAATAAGTCTGAATTTGCTAATAGCTAAGAAATTGTTCAAACGACGAAGGTTGAAGACCGGCCTAAATGACCCGTCTTGCTTCGGTATGAGAAACATCCGTGACAGAAAGGAAGGCGATATTGAAGCTGATTCCAATATCTTTTCCTTTTTCATTTTGTCTATTTGTCGTGTCATTTCGTCTGTGATTTGGGTTTTATAAGTTGAGCTTACCGTGTCTGTCACTATACTTAGAGGGGGTTTCTGCCGAAAGGGTAGCTTGTACCCTCGCAACATGGTTAGCAGTGTTGGTGGTGCTTCTAATTCTTCCCATTTGCTTATAAAGTGCTGCAATTGCCCCCCCTGAAACGCCTTCTCCGGATAGTCATAGCCTATCCTTGTTGCCAAAATTCCTTCGTGGTTTGGCTGGTCCCCTCTTGTCCGCACCTCTTGCATCTTGATTAGATCGCCCTCCGCGGGGGGCTTTGTTGTCTCGGAAGGGCTTGTTGTCCCGAAACGTCCTGCTTTCCCGAAAGGGCCTGCTCTCACGAAAAGGCTTCCTCACTGGCACTTTCTTGGGCATCTGCGAGCTGGTTGATGGCTGAGGGTCGAAGCTTGAATGTGGGAAGCATTTATCCAGTCCTCCCATCCGCTGAATCTGGGATTCTAGCTTCATTGGTTCAAAAAGATAACCCGCTGCTGGAGGAATATTTTTGACTGCCTCCCGTACGTAGCGGCTCTTTATCTCGTTAAGGATTGCGTCCCTACGATGCTGGATCGCATTTGCTCTCCTTCCACAGACCATCTGCAGGACATCTTTGGTCACTGTCTGACATTGCGTATCCGGGGCAAATAGCGACTCCACTTTCTTGAAGAGGGAACCTGCTGACAATTCCTTGCCTTCCTCTGCACTCCAGTTTACCAGTTCCTGAAGAGATTTCTTGAGGCACTCATTTTGCTGCAACAGGGCATGGCTTAGTGACCCGCAAAATTTGTCAAGTGACCCCGCGTATTGTTCTGCCTTATTCAAATGCAGGAACTCTCCATTAACCTCCAACTGGTTGAACATGGGGTTGGCCAGATATTTTCGTACGACCTCCCCATACCTTACTTCGTTCCATTCAGGCGAACCGAAGTGTTGTAAATCTTCGATTTTCTTTACGCGGTTTGCGTCAGCCTTAGGAACTGTAGGTTCCTTACACGTGGTTTCCGCCATCGATAGGTTTAATTCCTTGAATACGTCCGATTTAATTCTACAAAACCGTGCAAACAAAAATACTACGATGACGGTAGCGAACTATATAGATGAACTTAAAAATGAAGTTTCCAAAATTCAAACAGTCAAGGATCAAAAAACAAAAAATACTATAGAACTCATAATAACGAAGTTGGAAGATGCAATTAAATCAGAAAATCTTTCATTACAAGACAAAATCATCAGATTACAAGAAAATATAATCAACAGTGACAGAAAATATATCAGTAATTTAGAAAACATTAAACATGATATTAGAAAAATAATCTTACCTGAAACCTATGCAGAAAAGGTAAAAAAACACGAACCAGTTGTTATCATAAAACCAAAAAAGAAGGATCAGGAAAATAATGAAACAAAGAATGAAATAAAAGACAATATTGACCCAGCAAATTTTGGAGTTACCGGCATGAGAAATTTTAAGGATGGAGGGGTTATAGTAGAATTTAAAAATGCCACAGATATTAACAAGGTTCATGATGAGGTGATAGCCAAACTGGGAGATAAATATGAGGTAAAGATTCCTCAAACAAAAAACCCATCCGTCAAAATTATTGGTTTATCTGAAAAATACAGTTTTGAAGAAATAGAGAGAAAAATAAAAACTCAAAATGAGACCATCTGTGAACAAAGCTCAAAAATAAAGGTGACATATATGAAAGAACTAAAAAACCAAAGAAATCAAACAACTTTTACTATATATGCCGACGTCGACGGAAAGACTTACGACAGAATGTTAAAAGCAGAAAAAATAAATATTGGATGGGACAGATGCAGGGTCTTTGACAATTTAAATATCATGAGATGTTTTAAATGTAATGGGTTCAACCACAAGGCTATAGATTGCAGAAACCTAAAATCTTGTCCAAAATGCGCAAAAAATCATGACGTTAAAGATTGCATGGATGAGGATATTCAGTGCATCAATTGTATAATGACAAGTAAAAGATTAGGACTGAAACTAAATTGTAGTCACTCAGCCATGAGTAAGGAATGCCCAATTTATAAAAGAAAACTTGAAGCAAAAATGAGCAGAATTTCTTTTTTATAAACAAAAGTTACGAGAAAGATGAAATTATATACTTGAACATACAAAGCATCATAGCACATTACGAAGAGGTCAAAATACTTTTAGAAGAGAAGAAACCTTTTATGCTTATGATGAGTGAAACACATGTGACTGAAGATATCCAAGATAGTGAAATTATATTTGATGATTATAATACCATCCGTTGTGACTCGCATAGCAGACATACAGGAGGAGTGATGATTCTCTTAAGTAATAAAGTTCCATATGAAGTGATATCAAATCACCAACATGAAAAACATTGTTGGATTTTAGCCATCAGCATTAAATCAGGAATCAAGAAAGGTGTATATACTGTTATTTATAGATCACCAAACACGAGTAAATGCGACTTCTTAACATATTTTCAAAGATGGAGCATGGAAAATTTGCAAGATGAAAATATTAACATCATAGTTGGAGATTTCAATATAAATGTTAAAGCAAATGCAGACATATACACAAAAAAACTGAAATCTATTATTCAAACTGCAGGTATGAAACAATTAGTTAAAGATTTCACACGAATTACTAATACCTCTAAAACATTGATTGATCTGGTTATCTCAAATAAATTTAACCTATGTGTTAATGTATTAGATAAACATAAAATTACCGACCATAATATGATTCAAATTCTATTAAATGACAGAGAAAACTACAACTCCAGTAAAGAAACACAAGTAATAACATTTAAAAATTACAAAAGATACAATAAAGAACTCTTCATTCAGACCTTAGAGACTATTGATTGGAATGAAATAAATCAAATGGAATATAACAAAAAAGCTGACCAGACGATATTAAACATTAAAAAATCCATTGATGAAGTAGTTCCAGAACAGAAGATACGTAAAGGAAACAATAATAAATGGTTCACAAAAGAACTACGCACAATGCAGCATGATAGAGATACATTTTACAAGAGAGCACGCCTTACTAATAATACTATGGATTGGAATAACTACAAAAAAATGAGAAATAAATACTCCAAAGACATAAAAAGAACGCATAATGAGTACATAAAAAATAAAATAAAATCGGAAGAAGGGGATCCCAAAAAAATTTGGAAAAGCATTAAAGAATTAGTACATGGCGATAACAAAAACGACATAAAAATAGTAAACTTCCCAAAAGATATAAACGAAGAAAACATGGCTAATAGCTTTAATAAATATTTTATAGAAAGCATCACTCAAATTAACAAATTAATACCTAACATTGTTTTCAACCCCACAAATGATAATAACAACTCAAACAAAAAATTATTGGTCTTCAGAAAAATAACTGCAGAATATTTATTTAACATTTTAAAGAAAATTAAATCAAAAAACAGTTCAGATGGATTAACTATTAGTGTGATAAAAGATGCTTTTCCAGTAATTGGATCTACTCTATTAAATATTATTAATCAGACAATTGAAGAGGGAAAATTTCCACAGTCATGGAAACTATCTACCATTATACCGGTCCCAAAGGTTAAAAATACCAGAAAATGTGAAGAATTTCGACCAATAAACACCTTACCGAAATATGAACAGATACTTGAAGTAATAATAAAAGAACAAATATTGCAATACTTAGATGAACACAATATTTTATACCAAGAACAATCGGGATTCAGATGTAATAATTCTTGTGAAACAGCGTTAAATGTAATCGTTGAAGAATGGAAAGAAGGAATGAATAGTAATAAATTTATCTTAGCAATATTCTTGGATTTTCAAAGGGCATTCGAAACCATAGATCGAGAAATATTGATAAGAAAGCTTAAAGAAATTGGTTTCTCAACTCTAGCCATTAAATTAATAAAAGAGTATTTGAAAGACCGAATACAGGTAACAAAAATTAATAATCAATTTTCAAAACCAATGGAAAATAAATTAGGAGTACCACAGGGATCAGTCCTTGGACCTCTATTGTTCATACTCTATATTAATGACATGGTGAAAATATTTTCAAAATGCAAAGTACGACTATTTGCCGATGATACACTTATATATATAATTGGAGAAAACTATGAAGAACTAATAAATATTTTAAATAATGAACTAGATAATGTATCAAGATGGCTAAAAATAAATAAGCTTAAATTAAATACAAAAAAAACAAAATGTATGGTAATTGGTTATAAGAAGACATCCAGTGAAAGCAAAATCAAAATTGATGGTGAAATTATTGAAAATGTTACCGATATAAAATACTTAGGAGTTATAATAGATTCCAAACTCAACTTTAACAAACATGCGGAATATACCCAAAAGAAAATTGGAAAAAAGATATCTTTCTTGGGAAGAATTCGCCAAAAACTGTCCGAAAAAACTGCAATCACCATTTATAACTCCATTATTGCTCCACATTTTAATTACTGCTCAACTATCCTTTTCCTGTGTAACGACCGAGAGCAAAATAAATTTCAAATTCTCCAAAATAGGGCAATGAGAACAATACTCAGACGAAATAGATATTCAAAAGTAAATAAAATGTTAAACGAACTAAATTGGCTAACGGTGAAACAGATGTTGACCTTGAACACGATGATATTTTTACACAAAATAGTAAACAACCTGCTACCCAAATATTTTTCGAATCAAATTGTATACAACAAGGACATACACCAACATAAAACTAGGACGTGCAATGAAATCAGGCTACCAAAGAAGGACAAAGCGAATACCCAGAATAGTATATTTTATAAAGGGATGAAATACTATAACGCGCTGCCGGAAAACCTTAAGTCTGCCCCAATTGAAAAGTTTAAGATGTTGTGTAGGAGCCATATCAAGAAAGAAAAAAAAACATAGTATATTTAAATGTAATAATTAATTAGTCATTTGTAATCTTAAATGTACAAATTACTAAAATAAAATCAATAAATAAAAAAAAATGAATTCATGATTAGGATTTACTAATTCCATCCCTAGCGAAGATCGTGAATTTCTCTCCACGTGTATCTCTTGATCTTCCGATGATGCGTCCTCGTCGGAATCCAAGTTTCTCCTATCTTCGTATGTTCTAGACGCCATAAAATCCTGAATAAACGAGCTAATGTGCTCCACTTGAGCCGTGAGTTTATCAATGCGATGTTTTTTCGTAGATTTGGTCGATTTCGGCAACTTTCGTTTCGGCTCATCTTGTTTTGGCAAAATAATCTTGTTCACTTCTTCTACCGTCATCTCTACCGAATCGGATGATGACATCTCGGAGCCACTCATTTTTAATTGGACAAGAAACCAAAACACAAAACACAAGGTACACAAAACACAATGTAAATAAGCAAACAACACAAAATGGCCGACGAACTGACGAACTTTTCCGTCGTGTTTACCACGTGTTTTATCCGTTTTTAAACAGTTAAAAATTTAAAAAATACTTCGAACAGCCTCGCTGTTATAATATAATGTATTATCTTGAAATAATTATACACTTAAAATAATTATATACGGGAAAAATCGTTATAAATTCGGAGCTACTACGCAACGACAACGCCAGCGACGGAATTTAAAACGCTAATGAGAAAGAATGCCGTAAACAAAAGTCGCATAGGGGACGCTTTACTTTTGTGTAGCATCTGGTGACCACTTGTCCAACACAAGGTGCTGAAAAAGAGCGGGAAAGAGCCACGCGAAAGGGAATTTGAGAATGCTTCTCTCAATAAAGGTTTTAAATGACGGTTCAGGCTACATAATATCAGTTAATTGTAGTGATGCCGCCGGGTACCCGGTTCCGACCCGGTTCCCACAGGACCCGGTTCTCCGAAGGAGACCCGGTTCTGACAACAAGAACCGGCTCTAATTTCAAGACGTGTAATTTTTTTGAATTGTTTACTTGATGAATGCTGTTCTATTTATTTACGACCTCTTGATATTTATTTTAACTGTATACACAATAAAACAATGGTATAATGAGTTGTCTTGTATTTATTTCGTCAAAACAGTCGTGTCTCGGTATAATAACACGATTATCCCACACTGTGAGTCACCGTCATTTGTTGTGACTAGACTGCTGACTGCTGACTGCTGTCGACTGCGAGCTAGCCGCGTGAACCGATGGGCTGCATGTCTCCCACTACTCCCACCCTACCCAGTTGTGCGCACAAACCAAAACTCGTCTACCACATGCTCGCTCAACGTGTGCTAATTAATCAGTGTGTTTTTTATAATTGTCCAGTGATTATTAAAACAGCAGCTACAATGACGAGTGCAGTAAAAAGAAAGGTGTCATTTGTTTGGGATTTTTTTAAAGAGCTACCAGAAGAACAAAAAGTGCTGTGCAGTCTTTGCTATTCGAAAATGCTTTACAGTGGATCGACAAGTACTATGGGCAAACACCTAAAAAATATCCATCAAAAAGACGAGAACAACGAAGTTGGCTGCAAGAAGCAGCCAACACTTACTTCCTTTGGAGTAACAAGTGGCAGGACTTGTGATGCCAAAAGACAAGAAAACATCACTAAATTGACTGCTTCGATGATTGCGCGGCACCACTTGCTATTACAAATGGTAGAGTGGCCTGGTTTCAGGAAGCTAGTAGCCTATATGGAGCCTAGCTACAAAACAGTGTATTCCGACACCATTAAAACCCACATAGAAAAGAAGGGTGCGGAAATGAAAAATGACATCGACAAGGAGCTAGGGGCTGTAAAAGCCGTGGCGCTTACTACCGACACTTGGACGTCATGTGCCAATGATGGGTACTTGGCGGTCACGGCGTCGTACGTGAATGCTGACTATTTTGAATGTTTAAAAACCCGGGTACCCGGTTCCCGAAAATGAGACCCGGCGGCATCACTAATTGTGTGAAAAATACGAAAATTGGTAACTAATAATTGCAAAGGTGAATTTTTCAGCTCTTCAGTAATAAGTAAATAATAGTGAAATGCTAGTAGACCCACCCATGGCCAAGTGGTTTGACGCTTTCTCCCTCATGTCGGCGGAGACCCTCTTGCCAGCGGCCGCATAGTCCAGAGCAATGAGGTTGTAGGCCAGCAGCGCCAGGTTTTGCTCCCCGCAACCCATCGGCAGGGAAATCAGACTATCCAGGTTCTGTAATTATACCTACAGCATGACATACTTATCTCGGCATCGGTCAAAAGAGATACTAAAGATGCCATGTTTTGTTTAAACGGCTGTCAAAATCTTTTCATTTGGGTTTTCTTCAAGGTTTTTATCAATTTGGGTGGTGTAACAATAATAATTGTGAGTATTAATTACATGAAGTAATTTGGAACAATACTACGAAATTGGCGCAACCAAATATATAGAGCAATAATAATGGGAAAACATGTTAAGTGATGTACAAAGCATTATTCTCAGAATTTTTGGCATTAATGGAAAATCTATAAAAAATTCCCAATAACTCCGGAAAATGGAATAGCCAGATACTTCCAACCTTCCGCTTTTCTTCCCTTTACCAATCCCTTCAGCTTCACAACATATCCCATTTGGTGATGTCATAGTCCCACTGGTTCGACAGTTGGGAGCGGTAGGAACTCTGGTGCGGTGTTCACAAATAAATGTTGTTATTATTAGTAATAATAAAAACAATCAGTGATCACAGGACGTGTAATAACCACGTACCATAGCCATTGGTCCAGTGACATCTCCCACCACCGACACAAACCAATTCTCAGAGTGATCCACACAATTGCTCCTTTCAAAAGTCCACGTCAACTCAGTCTTGTTGGTTATATCTGAAAACCATCAACAAATTATTATCGTCAATTTAAATGTCAATAAAAGTTGCGTATAAATTTATTACAAGTTTTTAAAGATCGTATATGTCAATAGAGAGCAGCTACGTAATGTATGTGACCGATCGAAGTTTCAATTTCGGCCGGTTTCGGCAAATTTTTGGCGAAATCGAATGTTCGATGTGTCGAACAAAGATCTTTACTAGTAGGCAACTTTAAAATTATTTTAAAAGATGCTCTTAGAAAAAAAGCAGGACGGTAACTCCGGGTTTGTCTCACAAACTCTTTGAATAAAAACTCAGGGGTCAACAAAACACTTTGGACTTTATCTGTGATAAATAACAATTAGCTCGGATTATTTAGCGGGCGGTAGAAAAGATTCTGGGCCTCGACATTCAGGTTGCAATCATATCTCAATCCCTGTATTGTCAACAGCTACACACCATCTATGGCTGACCTTTTGAACTAATATCTACGATACAAATTTTTAATTTATGTCAAGAGATGTCAGTCATCCAAGAGATCCACTTACCGACATTTTATTAACTTCATAGTACAATATTGTATTTTAACACCTCACTTACTTTTCTGTACGACCTTGGACGAGTCATATCTCCCAAGAACTGAGATGAATGGAATAAAGGAGTGCAGTAACAAAATTACACAAGAAAAATGGTCAGATTATTGAAAATAGTTAATTATATATAAGTACCCTCAATGCAGAGAAGTGCAGATTTGTGTTTTTCCACAGGAAATCCTTCGGGTTCTACTATTATGGTCTTCACAACTTTATCTCTAAAATCACAAAATTAAAACAGCATTTAGAGAGCAATTATTCAGCAAACGTAAAAACAGTGTACAGGGTGTCCGTGGGTAAAGTGCGCTAACTTCGGGAAGTGTCACATTACAACGAGTCGTTATTGAGTTCAACGCGCCTACTGTCGAATTTGGCAGCCATCTCTGGTCCGGAGCCCCTAAATACCTGAAAAAAACCCTTGACTCTGTACAAAAATGGGCGGTCCGTTTGATAGATTCCCCAATCTTAACAAACGGACTGCAATATTTAGAGCACAGGCGTCGGGTAGGTATGCTGTCCTTGTTCTATCGGTATTACAATGGAAGATGCTCTGAGGAACTAGCGTCATTGATCCCTTCGGCACCGGTGTGTAGTCGGGATACACGCCAAACGCGCGCCCAACATTTGTACCCAGTTGACATTTGTCACATGAGAACGGGTCGCTTCTACGATTCGTTCTTAAGTTCAACAGCTCGGCTGTGGAACGAACTGCCGGCCTCTGTGTTTCCTCCCTATTACAACATGGGACTCTTCAAGACCCATGTTCACTCCTTCCTCTTCACAAAAAGACCCTCCACACAGCATCCCCAAAGATGACATAGGCCCTGAGGGAAATTATTTTCTTCAGGGCCTCCTGTGTGGAGTTAATATAAAAAAAAAAAAAAAAACAGCTAGGCTGTGTAATGATTTACCGGCCTCTGTGTTTCTTCCCTCTTACAACACGAGTCTCTTGAAAGACCCAGTTTCACTACTTCCTTCCCTCAAATGATCCCTTTACATAGCATCCCCTAAGATGACATTGTTGGGAAATTATTTTCCTGGAGATGTGTAAAAAAAAAAAAAATGGGGATTTGTTTGGCCGCATTCTTTCTAACAGACGACGCTATTTATGGATGTGTTTTCAGAAGTGGTATTCAAAAGCATGTGCCACAAAATCAGGTTTGCTAAGTTAGTTTAAGCTATATTGGTGACGGTAACTGATCAAGACCAGTGACAAACCAAAATGTGATACAATAATAGGTAAGGTTGGGTTAGGTTAGTTTGCTCTTTACTTCACTTTTCTTCATGTACTGTTTTGTCATTGAACCATTGTTGACTTGTGAATGAGTACAAGAAGCGAACCTGATATCATAGGTGGTCATCAGATCACCCTTGCCGTTTTGGCAGTAGTGCTGCATGTTGTTCAGTATCTGCACGGCCACCGACACGTTGATGTTACGCAGCTGGTGCGCCCGGACCGTGAAGTGGTTTATCACCGACTTGCCCTTGGTCACACAGGAGACTATCCCCGAGGACTTGTGCGCCTCGTGGGACGTCACAGTGGCCGCAGAAGAGGGGAACACTTCCAAATCGATTGATATCTAGACAACAACAAAAATGATTAACTTTTTGAACGCGTTAATTTGCTCCGTTTTATCTATACCCGTACGCGGTACATATTTTCAAATACCTATGCACGCAATTAAATGTCAAATTATAGCCTTCTGGCATGATTTATTGGACTATATAGACAGAACAGATTATTATCCACAATATGAAAACAAATCCTCATGTGTCAACACTCTGAGATGTTTATAAAAACAAAAACATAAAATTTCATACAAAGACGTACCGTATCTTGTGAATGTGGTCCCGCCATTCACTCGGCGTGTGTGTACTTAGGCCACTGCGATGATAGACACAAGTGGGACACCATGATCACTTATCATTTTTAGTTATGAAAAGTTGTGAATAGCATACTAGTACTAACGCCATCCGTTGACAAAAATGTAAACTAAAGGACTAGAAGGCGCGAAGAGGCGCACTTGATTATCGATCATTTTTTATGAAATACAATTTTATTTTTAAGAAATTCTTGTAGATGTCAGCATCGTGATAGTTCTACGAATGTCCAAGTGAGCAAGAAATACATTTATGACGAAAGAGCGCTGGAATATCGGCCGTCAAAGTTTCCGTATCAACTGTTGATACAGCCGCGTGTGAGTATGGACTTTTTGCCGTAACAACAGTTGATACGGCCGCGTGCAAAGAGTTAAGGATAGATTAGATTATGTTTCTCACCATGACAATATGGGAGATTCAAGGGAGAGACCATATGAGCTGTTCCAAAAAGCAAACAAATTTACTCTACGAGTAATAGCTGTTTGTTCCAAAACCGAACAAATTAGGGATTAATGCAATCTTATATTTTGGGGGGCAATGTCCAAATGACCCGAAGGGGCAGCTGCCACTGAAACAAAAAAAAAACAATTACCGGTATATCCTGGTCCAGATAGTTAAATATTTTGTAGAACATGTGCACGTCTTCGCCTCTTTTCACCACCCGGGGGGTCCGCAGCTCCACGAAGAAGGGCTGCGTCACCTTCAGCAAGCCCGTGTTGCCAGCCTGGGGGACGGCCACGCCCGTGCGGCTGACGCATACCACCTCGGTCTGCCACTGCGTGATCTCGTCCGGAACGACCACAGGGATGTCGAGCACTCCGCGGGCATCCATCATCTGGGAGAAAAGGTTTGAGAAAAAAGGATGTCAATATATATATTTTTTTTATATCTGCTTAAAGAAATAGTACACTGAAATTATATTGCTTCAGGGACTATCAGTCCATGCAAGCACTAAAAGAACTGCTAGCCTACAATCAGGAAAAAAGCTTTCTTTTACATGGAAATCGGAAACCATTAAAAAAATATACATTTAATTCTGATTGTTAACCTCTGGTGTGCTAGCGAATCCACGGTGGTTTTGCTAGTAGTTCCTTATTTTGAACCTTAAATGCTCCTAGGATACTGATATATATATTTTATTCGCTTGGCAAGGAAATAATGTATTTAATATAGTTCTAGCTTATCGTATCGTCACTTGCTAATATATTTATTTTATCTGTGAAAGAACATATTGCAAAATTCAAATGTGATAATTCCGATTTTCAAAAGTCAGTATTTATGTACAGTAAAGCCTCATATATGACTTATTTTTAAGAACGCTTATTTAGCTGGAAAATATAATAAAACTCAAGAATATTTCCGAATATCTTCATCATATTATTATACAGGGTATCCGGGGATAAAGTGCACTAACTTCGGGAGATGATTCTACATAAATAAAATTAACAAAATTCCAATTTTTTTTTTTCACTTACAAAAATATTTTCCATAAAAGAATATTTATTTTTCCATACAAAAAATTCAACTTTTTCACCTAAAAACTACCTTAAAACGCTGGAATTTCGAAAAAAGTTACTATATCTATTCACTTCTACCATTATAACCTCCGGAAGTTAGTGCACTTAACACCCGAACACCCTAAATATTTTTTAAAACATTAGAGAGAAAACAAAAATTTCTCTGCACATAAGTAGCTATGCTGGGAAAACTACAAGAGAAAGATGTATACAATTTAAAAATATATATAAACACATTACTTAACTTTGCAAAAAACATGTAAGTTATTATTAATGCTACGCATTTTACCCTAGCGCACTAAGTGATAAGTCATTTTTTTTCTACAACATATATAATTTGTTCTTTTGTATATATTTTGTCTCTTCTTTAGCCTCATGAACAGAGGTGTAGGTTAGAATACTTTTCATTTTGAAATGCGTAGGGGCATGTGTTCCTCTAGGAGCTTGTTTCTCTGGACAGTCACCATAGATAGTGAACCACTTGGGGTGAACTATAGCAGAGATGATGGTTATCCGATGAACAGCGGTACCCCTACCCGCCTCCCAAATCGATTGTACGTTAAAATAAGCATACATGCATGTCCCACAGCCAAGTTTCGGGGAAGTATGTCCGGTCCTTGGCGTATCTCTCGACAGACTGCAACTCCTGGGGCGGTGTCGGGACGGCATCCGACATGGACTGCGCCTGCGGACACGGGACGCGTGCGGGCAGCAGGTCCGTCATCACTTCCAAGCCTATGTCCAGGAACGTGCGCAGGGTGTTGTCCGCCAGCTGCTGGCTGGCGTCGTCGTGAATCTGAGCAGACGCTGAAATAAAATAATAGCTGTATAATACTAAAAAAACACTGGACAAAAATCCAACTGGAGCCAGTGTGAACGGGAATACACAATCCCCATTCAAATCCAAATATCTGGTGTAGTCATATTATGGCAAAGGTTGCCAGCGTATAAAATATACTGCAAATTAAATCAAATATATGATATTATGTACATCGGTGACACAAGGGAATCTCCCAATCCATTGAGTTTCTTATTTTTGATGGGTTTCCCCAAGGGTCAATCCTAGAGCCGTTTCTATTTTCATTGATGACATTCGTTCTTTTCCTTTTCACTGACGATCTCAAATTATATCTACTAACTAGAAATATTAAGGATTGTCTGCGTCTTCAAGATGACGATAATACGACGATGATAACATTTCTCAGTGGAGTCAACGAAACCACCTTCATTTCAATATCTTGAAATGTGTAGTCCTGATTTTAGACTTACCAGAGCATTTGGTCTTACCTACCAGAGGTAATGAGTAAGCTGACATTTATATCAAAGGGGTGTGCCAGTTGGCTTTAAAAATGTTGGGGTTTGTTGCCAACCTTCCTCTCCACATTCTTTTCCTTTAGCCTCAGAAGAAAATCCTATTGCGGACTCTTGTGCGATATTCATATAAAAATTATTATGATAAAAAAAAGTTGAGAGGAAAAGGAGAAAGGTTGGGAGGTACCTGGCTCTTCAAATCTAGTCTGCATACTCATATTTAGTGCATCCTAAAGTAGTATCTTTTCAGTTTACACAGAAAATTATACAGTGTAGGATTAATAACAGAATACTTAGGTAATACCTGCAAAGCAAACTTCTTCAGTGGCGACGGCCTCGATCCTGTCATATCTGGCGTCGATGAAAGCCATCAGCCGGCGGACCACCTGCTCGTGCACAGAGCGTCTAGAGGCCACGTGGTGGACCGCCACGTTGGTGGCACCCAACAGGCAGAGGGCGGGCCCCGGAAACCGTAGCCTCAGCTTGGCGGGGGACGAGGGGGGCACCGTGTCCGGCATCCATTGCTGGGAGACCTGAGAGAATTATTACATTAATTATTATTATTTTGAGTTTACGACAAAAAAAAAGTTCTGTTGAATTCGATATATATTGTAATTATTTTATTCAATAATTAAATTTTTTTCCAGAGGAGTTCCTGTTCACGGAACTCTGTGCTTAGTATAAATTCTAGCACAGACCCATGAAAAAATACGGGATAGTCTGAATTTTTAACACATCAGTTCCAATTTAAAAAAAAATACATTTTCTGTTCAAGTCTTATATTGTAGGTAAGTACTTAATCACTTGACCGAATTCTTCACTCAGTTCGAATTTTGAAAATGACACTTAAATTCAAAACAAATCTAAGTTCACTGAACCAGAGTTACACAGACAGGCAGACACCGAAACCCGAATTAGAATTTTTGATAATTTAATATTTTCAGAGATATTAAATGAAATAATTAGAGTCGACTCAGTTACAACACTAGCAAGAAAAGGTTAAAAAAACATTAACCTCTGGAAAACCATTTGTGCACCAGTGACGAGAATTTTTTCCCATCGACAAACCGCTCATGGACTGCTGGCATTGGAATTTTGCCATAGCTGGAACTTTTTGATATGCGATTTAAACCTGTATGTCATACCAAACCTGTTCTAATTATATAATATTATTATACATCGGTTCCTAAAAGGGATTGCTAGGAGGCTAGGATTAGAAAGAGGCAATTACTCTTTAGAAGACCGTCGGAAAAAATCTGATCATGAGATCAAATGATGAATTTTCCAAATGATTGTTTCTTTAAAATTATCAACAATTTTATTGACTCACCTACATTACTAGAACTCATCTCATTCAATATACCTTCTCGTAGACTCAGAAATAAAGAACTGCTCTTCCTCAATCAACACTCGACTAATTATGCTTATAATTCACCATTGTCCAGAATATGTAGAATGGTCAACTCACGTCAATACCTTGATTTTTTTGGTATATGTCAGAATGTTTTTGTCGCTCACTATGCAATTGAGGATATTTTGTATCACTTTAGTTTTAGCAAGGTCTTGACTTGACTTGACACTTCTATTTCATTTCTATTTTCTTATGTTTTCCCTGTTTGTCTCTGCTTTTATATACAATCCTTTACTCTTGCATTGTACATTGTCCCAAACCTCGTGTCGCTTTATAATATATTGGACGTAAGTCCGTTAATTAATACATTAATAAATAAATAAATTCTTCTGTGGTTAACGTCTAGATTTAAATATAAAGCGTGGTGTTTTCTCTTTCTAACACTGTTTAGATCATATCCTAACCATGACACTAAGGGAGATCATATGAGCTGTCCCGAAAAGTGAACAAATTGACTCCACGTTTATTAGCTGTTTATTTGCAAAACCGAACAAATTAGCATGAGGGGTGGCAATGCAGTTGCTAAAAATGTATAAAATGGTGTAAAATAGATATTTAACCTTATTAAAGAAGCACTCATCAACGTTGAATATCTTGCTAGCCACAATTAGCTGCCCCTTGGGCGTGACGTGGTACACCAGAAGATGGCTGTGGGGGCACATCTGGTGGGACACCCTCACGTGCACAACCATCTTGTAGACGGTGCCCCTCCGGGCTGGCCCGGCCCCGGAGCACTCGGGGGGCTCGGGGACGCCGGGCGGGCTGCGCTGCAGGCTCTGCACGTCGTGGATGGTGCTGGGGCATTGGGTTGTAGTGCCCCAGCGGAATATGGCACCGAAGCGGGTTATTATCTGAAATATATATTAAACGCTTTCAGGCAAGTCACCAACCGTTTGTTGTTAATGTCTCAGACCTCTGGTATATTGACTGTTATATTTAGATGCTGTCAGAAAATCAAAATAAAATCCAAAAAAATGGAATATTTCTGAATGTATCTGAAAAACTGTTTTTGAAAGATGATTAAATATATTTAAAATTTTAGTGTTAGAAATAAACACAATTTTAGAAAAATAAAAATTTTGAAATCAGTTTTAAAAATGGTTTACCTTATTTTTTTCATGGAAACTGAACCAAAAATACTGACTTCAAATTGAAAAATTCAAAAAACTTTTTTTCTCAGTCGGAATCTTTAGTTTCAGAGAGGTATACAATTTAATTCTTCTGAATTTTAACACAAAGCGTAGTGTTTTCTTTTTCTAACACCATTTAGCGATTTCCACGAGACCATATGAGCTGCTCCGAAAAGCAAATATTCCAGCAACTGTTGCATGCGTTTCTATTTGTTTCGTTCTGCCATTTTTTGTTCAAAGTAGTTTACAAAATGGAGTCTTTTCGCAAGCGTAAACATATCACCTTAACTTTAAACCAAAAAATGGAAATTTTACGAAAGATTGATAGCTTTTTAAGAATTATTTTAAACATATTTTGTATGTAAGCACTGTAAGCTGCCACTTTCATTAATTGCACACTTGTCTCTTTTTAGACTGGCGGACTATTGAGAGAGTACTATAATATGAAAATATTTCTCACCGCATAATGCAGTGAGATGGGCCGTATCCTGTCTTCGTCCTGCATGGTCAGGAAGACGGGGAAGCTGTGCCGGGAGCCGGTTCTCAGCTCCGTGGCTCCGGCTAGAGGGGAGCCCACTTCCATGCTCATCTGCGAGTGGTTGCCCCAGGAGTACAGCTTCAACGAGGAGGATGCGAAACGCCTGTCCGACGGGCCCCATTCAAACTCCTTCAGCGGGTGATCAAGGACTATCGTCTGAAATTGTAGAATTGCAGGTTTAATTATTTGAGAAAATACTTAAATATTTGATGTATACAGTAGAACCTCGTTAATTCGAAATCCACGGGACATCAAAAATCAAATTTTGAATTAACAAATTCCCACGTAATTCGAAATTTTATGATAAAAAAAAGACGCCGAAAATCCAGTTTCTTGGCCGCCCCTTCAAATCCGGGTAGTATCTTAGGAATAAATTTGTATTAATACGAATTATTCCTTTATTTTTGAAGCCGATTACCGTCGCGGCCGGCCCTTTAAATTCAGATATTCAAAATAAATTTGTAAAAAAGTGATATATTTATGCATAAATCGAAATTTAGCAGCCGAGTTCCTCGCGGCCTACCCTTTAAATTCAGATATTTGGTGTAAATTCGTAAAATGATTGCCTATAACTTGTTGAACGGTCACATCAACAATCCAGAAATTTTGAATAAAATTTTATTTTACGTTCCTGATAACTTCGCAAGAGTGGGTAGGCACAAACCATTCATTCTTCCGAGATGTAGGACTAACTTACCATTAGCAATGCCTCTCGGAAGAATGATAGTCCTTCTAAACTCACTAGCCTCTGACATCGACATTTTCCACCTGAGCATTAATAAATTTAAATTCCTAACTTGGCAATTATGATTGTGTATTTGTATAATGTATCTTTGTTATTGGAGTTTTATATTCTGTAAATATGCATTTAAAATATAAATAAATAAAACTACGACATTTCCGCTTCAAATGGAAAAAATACGACATTCCAGTGTAAATCGATAATAATAATATTAATTAGGTTGATGTATAACCAACTAAAAATACATTTTTCGGCATTTTACCACCACGGCTATTTTTTAGATTCAGATTTACGAAATTTTAGGATTTATTTTCAAAAAAATTGAATTTTTTCGAATTACATGAACTAATTTTCGTGCGCAGAAAAAAATAAATTTCGAATAGCGAATTGCGAATTAAAAAACCATTTTGAATGAAAAAAAATTTCTGTGGATATTTTTTTGGCGAAAATTTCGAATTACGCTTTTTTTTAGAATTATCAGGGTTCGAATTAACGGGGTTCTACTGTACTATAGATAATAGAAACAGATATGTAATAATTTATTCTAATAAATAAATAGATATGAAATGGAGGCGTGCCACCTGTCGCCGAACTACGACCAAACTGTACGGAGTATTAAAGGGGTCGAATTATTAAATTTGTGGGTTTGGTAAGTAGGTAGAAACAAAGGCGGGTGTTACCACTGAGTGTGATTTGCAGTATTGTGGATTAACGTTGGCATCACGTGTTGTGCGCACGGTTTATTAATTATTAGTCTCCAAGAAGTAGTCCCGTTTACAGACACATATTGAATTCGGATAGTTGAAAATGTGGGTTCACTTTGCGCACGCATAGTTTGCGATGTCCGGCTGGCACAAAATTCGCATCAGTACAGGCAACAACTTTCATCCTTCCTCTATAAAATGAGACTAAGATGACGGCGCTATGTCAATTTTTAGCGGCATTATTGATTTTGAAATTACTTCGATATTAACTGTCATTCATTTAAAAAAATTCAAATAAATACCAACCTTCAACAAAACAAACTCGGTATTTTCCTTTGCGCTGACCGAGAATGTGAACGAGACGTGTCCCTTGGCATTTGTCACTCCTGTCTCGCAATCGTCAACCAGTGGCCGGGCGTCTCCCGCCGGGTGGCTGTCTCGGCCGTCGTAGAGGACCTGGGGTTCGCGCTGGTTGTCCACCTCCTCGGTGCTGCCGTTGAGGATCTTGCAGAACTGGACCTTGGCATTGGGCACCGCGAGACTCTTCCAGTCGGTCACTCTAACCTTACAAGAAAAGGAGTATTTTAACAGAAATGCAAAAGTGAGGTCACAAAAAAATGTCCAACAGAGGGAAAGCATTTTGAATCAATTTACTGTAAGTTTATCATCGATTGTACAGGGTTTTGCAATAAGAGGTGTTATTTTGAATAGCCCGCTATTTCGGTAGATGTTACTTTTGAAGCTGTCATTTTTTGACATTTGACAAGTAGAAACTACGCCATTAATAAAAAAGGAACGATACACGCTTCAACAAGGCATTGAAATTATTAAAATTAACTTGAGTGAATCAAATGCAAATCATCTTGAGTGATGAGGCCCATTTCCACCTCGGTGGCTTCGTCAACAAGCAAAATTGTCACATCTGGGGCTCGGAAAACCCAAGAGTTATTGTTGAAAAGCCTCTCTATCCTCAACGTGTGACTTACTTTTTCGAAAATGAGGCTGGAGCAACAGTTACGGTGAATGGATTGCGCTATCGAGAGATGATTAATGATTTTTTATGGCCGGAATTGGATGGTATTGATCTGGACAACGTTTACTTTCAACAAGACGGCGCTACGTGCCACACAAGCAACGAAACCATTGATCTTTTACGATTGATTATCAAAATAACACCTCTTATTGGAAAACCCTGTATTTGTGATTGGCCAAGGTTGTAGTGACAAAATAGAATGACACAATACAATAGTACCACCTTCGCCAGCAATAAATTTATGTTTACCTCCGAGCACATATTCTTCTCCTTTTAAATTACAGACAAACAATTCCGGGTTACGAATAACTTAACATTATTTACAATCCTCCTAATTTCATCATTATAAATGGAAAATTTTGGTTGCGCATTGATGGAGGACTTAGCAGAGGATTGAACCCAGGGCGGGAACCTGTTGCATTTATCCACTCAGCTACTAACCGGTTGTACAGAGTGATTAAATACATTAACTGTTAGATAAATTTCATTCAATACCACCATTCCTCTTGTCATGCTATGCTGTGCTAGAACATCGGTTCTGCTATGTGGTATCCTAAACAAGTCGTGATAACGACTTCGGCTGAAGTTGAAGTTGTTTTGTATAATTTTTTTAAGTCATATTCCTTTCTTACAAATTTAATTTACTTATTCCATATTATGCTGTCTCAGTAGAGGTAAAGTCACAAGGAGGAAATCCATAATTGGTTTTATTTTGGCTATATAATACTTATGTACAAACTGATTAAATGTAAACTGTCTATTTCCCGAAAATTAATAAAAAAATTTTTAAAGTTTTCAGGTACATATAGGAACAAACGTAGGGTAGACAACGATTGAAAGATGGATTTTTTTTTTACAATAACCCCACACAGGAGGCCCTGAGAGAGAGACCAGTTGGAGAGGTCAAAGGGTCCCCCCAAAACCAGCTTCTCCCGATCTGGTGTGCCATGCAGCTGGTGGGCAGGCATATCCTGAACACACCTTACCCAATGAACCCGGCCACCCCTGCTAAGTTATCAAACGTAGCGAACCACTTGAGGTGACCTATGGCAGAGGTGCTGGTTATCCAAACCCACCTCCCAAATTAAACATTAGGTGACATTTTTTTATTCTTGCTGTTTTTTTTTTATTATTCTTCACTGTCATTCTCTTTATCTTCTTCTTCTTTTCCTCATTCATTCTAGTTATTCTGATGACTTTAAATTGTACCATATGAAAATTAGTCTTTCCATAATGTGGCGGCAGGATAGAATGATAGCAAAAGAATTATTTTTTAAATTTTTTGTAATACCTTAATGAGTAAAACCTGAAAAACCCAGGACCTGCGTTCAATTCCTAGATGCGACCGTTTCTTTCTTTGTTTCAAATAATTTTCGTTTGAGAGTCGCTAATATTGTTTTCAATGATCAAAAAGCAAAAGAATTCATTTAGTAAATTATTCCTATATAACCACTATACTAGCCATTAGAGTGCTGCTGAATCTAAGCCTACTAAACTTAAAAATAGAGGGGGCGGCAATGGGGGCAGCCTACATGTTACAATGGAAAGGTCAATGGAGAGGTGAGTTGCCCAAAAACAGTCACACGGAGATTGGAACAAAACTGAGGGCGATTAGTCCAACAGCTGGAATGAGGCAGGACGGCAAACAAGCTGAATACTTCTTCAGACAGCAGTTTAGAGTGACGTACCCCACAAGGCAGGAATGGGACATGGTTCCAGGCCATACTCACAAGCAGGAACTAATCTGGTTCACAGATGGGTCCAAGATGGAGGAGGGAACAGGGGCCGGGGTCTGTTTACAAGGTTTCAAGAGGAAACTTAGTATACCTCTAGGAACACATTGCACTGTATTTCAAGCTGAGATGGAGGTCATCTTAACTTGTGCACAGGAGAACGTACATATCGGGTACAGGAATAAGAACATAGGCATATGCTCTGATAGCCAGGCGGCCCTAATGTCACTGAAAAGTAACCGATGCGACTCCAGACTGGTGATGAAATGCAGGACAATGCTTGAAGAACTTGCTACCATCAATAAAATAACCCTGATCTGGGTACCAGGACGATGGACTAGCAAGGAAAGGGGCAAAAGCACCACTTGCGGGATCCAAGCCGGCCGTAGGAGTAGCAGCTTGCCACACCAAAATACATATTGAAAGGTGGGTTAAATCCCGGCACTGGGAGGAATGGGAAAGGGCACCCGGAATGAGGCAATCCGAAGTACTCATAAACGTACCAGACAACAACTCAATATGGACAGAAACTCACTGAGGGAACTGGTAGGACTACTAACGGGACACTGCCATCTCAGGAGACTCATGCAGTTGTTGGGAGTGGAAAACAGATGCAGGAAATGTGAAGAGGATGAAGAGACTCCAATTTACCTTTGGTGCCAATGTCCCGCCCTGTTGGAAATAAGGCTAGACACCTGGAAGACACATTATAGAACCAAAAGACACAGCCACATATCCAATGACAACCCTGGTGAACTTTATTAAAGGGACCGGATTACTATTAAAGGAATGAGGTAAAATGGGTAAATTGAGGATAGCACAATGGGCCTATGGTCTAAGTGCTCACGGGAACATTACGTCTACCGTCTCCTGTAATAAAAAATACTAGTGTGGGCACAATATGGAAAGAAATTATAGATTTTTAAGGAGAGAGTATACCTTTACTCTGTAAGGAAGGCCAGGCTTGAAGAACATGTCATGTTTGTCCACATAACTCACTTTTACCACTTGTTTGGACAAATTAGATATGGCCGTTGTGTTCTTCCAAACTTTTGTCCCATCCTCCTGAAAAGCAAACAATTTGTTAAGATGGTGTTAGAAAAAATTATAGACCCAGATGCAGATGTAGATGTTCAATGGCATCATAAGAAGTAAGCTGGAGAATGATAGCGGTGTGTGTGCTCCGCACCAAACCAAATGCATAAATATGCTGGAACAGATGCAGATGCAGATGTTCAATGGCATCATAAAAAGTAAGCTGGAGAATGCTAGCGGTGTGTGTGCTCCGCACCAAACCAAATGCATAAATATGCTGGAACAGATGCAGATGTTTAATGATGTCATAAGAAGTAAGCTGGAGTATGCTAGTGGTGTGTGTGTTCCGCACCAAACCAAATACATAAATATGCTGGAACAAGTCCAGAAAAACATCCTTAGGTTCATGCACCATATGGATATACTTGAGGCGACAAATAGATTTAGCCTTAAAACCAGACATTATAAGAATCTTACAATACTTAGTTTTAATATAGCGCAAAACTTTATTGATATCTCATTCCTCTTGGAATGCCATGGCTTATACATGCTCGAACACTTCAGCCTTACTCGTCACTACGACTTGTTCAAGATACCACATGGCAGAAAAAGATGTTATAGCACAGCATAGTATGCGAATAAATTTCTAAAACAGTGGATATATTTAATTAGGTACTCTTTAAATTTTTTTATATGCCTACTCAAACAAATTTAAAAAAGAACATTATAATTTTTTCAAAAATAATGAGCGATTATATTATAATATAAGTTTATTTATTTATTGTTTGTTTGTAAATATTACATAATACAATTAATGAACTTAAAATGTCCAACTAGGCGATTGCCCGTTTTAGGACATTCCAATATGATAATGTTTTTACATGTAAATTATAGTGTTGACTATTTTGTTGTTAAAATAATACATATGTATATACATATTCTAGAATACTTTCAGTTATACCATGATATATTTTAATATTGTTTAGCTGACATAATAAACTAAAGAAATATTAATAGATAAAAACAAGAAAATGAATTTGAAAATGAAACTGAATTGAAGAAATTCTGTTGGTAAAGTAATACAAATGTATATTCATAATCTAGTATACATTCAGTTATACCACGACATTTTTTTTTTTTTTTTTACTATTGTTTAGCTGATATAATAAACTAAAGAAATATTAATAGATAAAACAAGGAAATGATAAATAAAAAAATAAAAAAATTAAAAAATGAAAGTAAAGAAGGAACTTTTCATTTAAGGAAAAATATCACGAAGAATTGAGCAATTTTCGAACTTACTTTATGTAAAAATACAGTTTCTGTAATGCTAATATAATACCAATATAAATTAAAATGTAAAAAAGAATGTAAAGAAAAACAAAGTTTACAATTCAATTACTGTTTTTTAGCATATTCTCGCATTCAGCTCTCCCCAAGACCAGAAGCCAATTGTTTACCTGCATGCGCAGAATATTAGTACTAGTATAAGTATAGGTATATTTATTTCTGTTTAAATTAACTTTTAACTACCTAATGCCATGGTTTTTTTATAAAAAGTGTTCAAAAAAAGAATTAAACCGGTTAAATAAAACGATGCATTCATATAAACACAAAAATGTGAAAACAATATAGTAAAAATGAAATAAGCAGCTCAAAAACACGACCGATCTCAACTGCAGGCAAATTAAAACTGCGTAAAATACATCGCTAACTTTTGACGAGCCTTACTCGTGTTAGCTAAAAATAGAACGCTTCTAGTCGAAATCGGCAAACGTCACTCGGGCTAGCAGAAATTGGAACGCATTAAGCGGTTAAAATGACTACCTCAATACAGGCTAGCCGCTACGGCTACATACTACGGCTACACTTGACGGCCGACATAGTCCAGTGGTAACGCATTGGACTGCCATTCCGAAGGTCGCGGGTTCGAACCCGGCGTGCGCAAATAAATTTTATTTGATTAATTTGTGTTATTTCACAATTAATTAATTAAAATAATATATAGTATATTTGCGGCACGTTCCAGAGTGGAAGATACTACCAGTATCGCCCTGGTGTAAGACCACCATTCAGAATTGAAACGTTGCTCCAAATGGCTTTAGCCGTGTTTAGTGACTAGATCTGAATAGCCAGGTACTTCCCCACCTTCCTCTTTCCCTTCCCCACTTACCTTCAGCCTCACAACATCCCCCAATTGGGGATGCCATAGTCTCACTGGCTCCAGACGGGAGCAGTTGGGACTCTTGTGAGGTATTCACTATAAAAAAAAAAAAAAAAAAAAAAGCCTAGTGAGGCAGGTCATGAAAAACCTCAACTTTATCTATTTGTCAACATGTTTTCTTAGTTATAGTTGCAAATTTCTTAAATAAAGATATTATTACATTATTATTATATTACATATAATATCTTCCCAAATGTGAATAATGTTAAGAATATTAAAATAAGAAATATTGTACTGTAAATGGAAGATAAATATGTTGTACAATGTTGGACAGCCACCTGAGGCGACACAAGCAGCTGTTGAGACAGAAAATCATCATTAGCTTAAAGAATCCTGAAGATGATGAAGAAAGAATGATGCCAATATCACTCTGATAAAAATAAAAATCTAAATAATTTTTTTTAAATCCTGACCTGAAAAGCAATGTCAGCAATCACCATCGCGGGCTCCTGATTACCCCGGCCGAAGCCCAGTAGCGAGGTTTGCAACGTGTAGTTGAAGCAGCGGCGCTCCTCACTCAGCTGGGCGTAGAACGGCAGCGCCTGGCTGTCATACGAGTCCGAGTGCACGGTCACAGTCAAAGCACCATTCACACCCTCACCGTGCATATACCTGGAAGTGAAATTGATGACTTTAATAATAAAATTATTACCGTAATATCACCACTATTTTTTCTGGACGGTGTTATCTACAGACATCCAAATTAATAGAATTGCCATAACATAAAATCTGGGTATCATTTGACGAGCTGGAGGCAAAGCATGTGACCATATTTTTGGCACCAGAAGGTTTCGAAAATGCTGTGAATAATCTACGACATCAGTAGTACGTTGACCACCAAAGAGCGCACATTGAAATAACCAGACAAAGACCAGTAAAGCAATGGTTTGCAGCGGGGTCCACTGTGGGACTTTTCTGAGCACGATCTGAATTTTAATTTTTAAACAAATCGTCTGGCGTAGCGACGCTAAATTAAGGTTGGTAAATTATAATACATTTGTAAAAGTGTCCTAAATAGTGTACCAGTAATTTGCGCGACAATGTAAAAAGGACTAGTAATTCGTAAGCGGATTTTATTTCTGAGGATTAAATAGTGGTTATTAATGCGAGTTGCTTGTATTCTGTCAGATTCATTAACAAATCATGAAAAGAGAGTCCTTGACTGGCTGGTCTATCAATTTGAATGTCCATGGAATTATCCTTACCTGACGCAGATAGCATAGGACAGCAGTTTGAAGGATGCCAGGAAGACCTTGTCGTGGGTCACAGAGATAAAGAAGGAGGGCAGCACGTAGTCTGTCACGGAGAAGCTCTGCGCCGTGGAAGCGGCGGAGGAGTCTCGGCTATCCACAACAACCCGCCATTCTCCCTAAAAATATGAAAAAGTGCGTTGGAACCGTGACAGTTCAAAAGAGAAGAATTTTTAAGAAATCAGTTAGATTATAATTGACTGAGCGTAGTCCTGTTTTAACTGAACCGTTTTACAATTCATCTGTCTGTAAATTTGTTCTGGTTGATGGTGGCCTTGTTGGATACTACATTTTTATCCCGCCAGAGTTTGCATGATTGTGGTTCCTCATACGAGTCTGAATAATCAATATTATGGTACCTACCTGCCTGAAGAAAGTTTGAAAAACGAATTGTCATTGAGATAATGACATTTTTCGGACAAATTGTATAATTCCCCATTTGAAATTTAAAAAAATATATTTTGTAAAATATTTATGGTTTATAATTAAGTAGGTAGGTATTTAAGTACCTACTTAAAAAACTTATGATTTCAGAGGAAGTTTTGGTTTTGATTTATTAAATAAGAGAAAATTAGAAACGTAGTTTTCACAGAACTTCCAGTATAATCCTTTCAGACCTGGATAGTACGATCGTGAGGGTCCCTTTATAAAAATATTTCTCGAAAACGGATTTAAATTTTCGCGGTATTCCGGCCCATTACGACCATGCAGGCTCATATCTAAATATGTTTTATGCTGGAAAATAACCTAAGTTTTTGTAATTTGCCACTAGGGACATCATTACAAGCTGTCAAAATTTTGGGTCAACAATGAAGCCTCGGAAGTTATTTATAAATAACAATATAAAAATTATTTAAGTAATTCACTGTGTTATTATTGTAGTTAACATGTTAACCAATGGGTTTATTTTGATTATTTTTTTTTATTTTTTTTTTTGTGCATTATGGGATCTTATTATTCTAAAAATTCTGGAAAAAAAAACTTTTTTTCTTCTTCAGATCTGAACGGGGTAACCATTAAATAGTTTGTATTATTGTCACCTGCTGTGCGTATTTATCCAGGTAATACTCTTTCTGCACAACGCCCAGCTGCGTAGTGACATTGTGCCATTGCACAACCTTCACCGGACCTCCAAAGATGGTTGGGGGAGTCTCAATGGATATTCTGTACACCTGGAAACCAATCAAACCAAATAATCAAATCAAGTGTACAATAAATATATGCTAAAAATATACTATTGAAACTATTAAAAATATGTAATCCTCTGTAATCTATATGTAATCCTCTGTTGGGAAGTGAGTTAGCTAAGAGCTTCACAGATGCACTCATAGAGGACAGTGCAAAGAGCTTGCTTGGAAGTCCACAAGATGGCAGCTAGTATGTAGTCAGGAGTCGCTAGGGCCAGTTAGGCTGCTTCCAGACAAACATGGTGTTTGCAAATCTCATTTAGCCAGCTCCTAGTTAGGTCGACCATCGAAGTCAATCTTGTAATACGCGAAGTATTGAATAAATCCCTGATTTAATATAAAGAACTTATTCTCTAAAATCTCCTTCCACAACGAGTTGGAGAACTATTTGTGGGAACACAACATCCTCTAATATAACGCGTATTCATCATACTAGACGAAATCAAAATGAAATAAAAAATATTCCAAGTCATAAAACCACATTCGGACAAAGCAACTACATTTAATTTGCGACAAAACTCCACAACATCCTTCCCCCAGGTGTAATGCGAAAAGAAAAATTTAATGATTACAAATTAAGGCAATGCACTACGTTGTGTAATATTTTAAATCGAGCCACTATCAATAACACCCCTTACGTAGATGGCGATAAGGTTTAAATTCCCGCTTAACACCATCCACCTGTTTTGATTTATGCAAGAAAAAAACACGGCCAAAAAGTGACTTTTATTTTATTTTGTGGATCATTTTATTAATGACTTAATTTGCCACATTATACGATAAAATCATAACCGAAAATGGGTTTGTAAGTAGGAGATTTTAAACTTTAAAGCAGTTTTCATAGGCCTTATACATTATTTTTTACCGGGCTTATAAAAAGACTTATCTAAAACATACTCGATTACTTCAAAGGCCAGGATGTATTATACTCGCAGTATTTAATTAAAGCATCTGAAACATTTCTAGGCCACCAAATTTTCAAACAAAAACACATGATTTTGCATACTACGTAGTGCATCGCCTTAAGAATAAATATCTGGTTGAAAGAGATCAATGAAAAAACATTCAAAATGACTAGGGTGAGGAAGGGAGAATAACTTTAGTCCGCCTCAGCACAGGACACCCTAGTGAGGAGGTCTAACAAATGAAATTTAATATACATATATTCACTATCATTTTTGTATGTACAATGTTTAAATAGTCACTATAATAAATATAAGTATTGCCCGATGAAGACAGAATTATTAGGGAATGTATGAAGAGGCCAAATCCCACCCTGGGGTGCTGTGCCGTGATGATAATGGTTATCATTGTGATGATGATAAAAGTTGGCTATGTAAATCTCACAGGTATCTGCAGAGGAGTTAGGTCAGGGCGCAGCAGAAGGACTCGGAGTCTGACGGGCTCGCCAGCGCGGTAGATGGGCTTGTCCAGCTGGATGATGACGATACTGCTGTCGTGTTGGAGGGGCACCTGTCTACGCTCGTCCACGCGGTAATCAGGCAGGTCGTCAAACCTATGCATTTTAAAAAAACAAATCGTACAATGTTTCTTTCATTAACACTAATAATAATAAATAAATAATAATACTTGGATGACTTGTATAGCGCCGTTTTTGTGCAAAAACACCTCAAGGGCGGTTGTTTCATAGAATTTGAACGATTCATCAAAGTTCTGTTATCATTTTATTATGGACCGGTTGTTTCGCAGTACTTGGTTCAAAACAAAACTTGAATAGATCTTTAGAGATGGCAATTAGTATGTTAACAACGAATTGTCAATTAGACGAACAGCCTTCCTTTGCACAGAATCAATTAATTAATGTGGCTGACACACTTGGGCTATACTTTCATGGCTTGGCCTATTTCAGCATATAGCTTATAGCGAGGTCTGTCACAGGCGTAAATATATTTTAATTAGATTACCGCATTCTGAACCGTAGTAGCAATTTGAGGTGTGGAGTTCTTGGAATCAGTACATCCAGGCAGCCGCCATTGCCTGAAAAAATTGAAAAACATTATTTTATTAATTTTTTATTTAATTTTCTGCTCACTATGATGGTCGTATGAGGAATTGGTATATTGTCAGGATATTAGTAACCCAGGAATGTTTGTCTATCTTTTGACTCCTCCTTTGAACGGCCATATTTTGACAGAAGGTCAGAGTAATTCCGCTTGTAATAAAAATAAATGGAATATTTCTGAACGTATCGAAACTGTTTTTGAAAGGTGATGAAATACACTTTCAAATATTATTATTAGAAATAAAAATAATTTTTTTTAAATATTAAAATTTTCTATGAAAACATAAAAAATAAATCAAAATGACACAATACGTTTTTTGTAACTAAAATTACTAATTAGCTAAAAAACACTCATTTTATTTGACAAATGTTTCTGTCACATCACTTTTTTATCGTTTTATATAAAAAATAATTCATAAAAAGTTTCATAGTTTTTATTCAAATTGCGTTCGGAATCTTTGGTTACATAGAGGTGTACTTTTTTAATTCTTCTAGATTTAACTATATAGCATGGTGTTTTATCTTTCTAACACCGTTTATGTTGTATTTTTCACCATGATAATAAGAAAGATACAACAATTTCTGTGAGACTGACTGAATTAGCCTGAAGGGTTCAAAATTTAATAATAGATTGAATGCAAAACCTCTGCATCTAAATATAATAATTTGAATGCAAAACCTCTGAATCTAAATTTAATAATAGATTGAATGCAAAACCTCTGAATCTAAATATAATAATTAGAATGCAAAACCTCTGAATCTAAATTTAATAATAGATTGAATGCAAAACCTCTGAATCTAAATTTAATAATAGATTGAATGCAAAACTTCTGAATCTAAATTAATGCTTTTACCCCATAGAATAAAGAATAACACAAGAAGTGTCTTGTGGGCGTGTTTCGTGATCCAAGTATTTGCCTAATTGAGTTTTAAATTTTCAACATAAAACTTTGGTTACGAAATTTAAATGAGATGGAGATCTACGATGTCAGGCGAGTGTAAGTGAGATGGAGAGCTGGGCTGTTGGGCTAGATGGAACATTTGTTTCCCTTCAAATTTGTATGGAAGCAATTTCTAATGTTATTCTTCGTTCTATACCCTAATTTAAAAAAATAAAATTATTTACATTCACTCCACACGGTCTATATCATCTTTGGGGATGCTATGTGGATGGTCTTTTTAAGTATAGGAAGCTGAGGGAATTGAATAGTGTGTCCAGGAGCAGTGGTGGCTCGTGACTCTTGGGAGTAATAGAGTGCTAATATTAAAATAAAATGGCATTATTGATGTTGTTGTAGCCGAAAACATTTTTTTATTTTTTTTTTAAATTTCGATTTTTTGTATGAAGATTTTCAGGAAATCGGTGCAGTGCACTGCCAAACTGAAATTTCCCGAAAAAAATCATACAAAATCGAATTTTCGAAAAAAAAACAATAATGATGCCATTTTATTGGCCAATAAACTAAAATTAAAAAATATATATGTATATATATTAGCACTCTAGTACACCCAAAAGTCACGAGCCGCCACTGTCAGGAGTAACATATGAATCCATCCCTCCCACTGTGGTGCAAGGAATCAGGTCGAGAGAGTCCAGCTGGAGAGGTCAAAGAGGCTCCGTCAACCAGCCTCTCCCGATCCGCCACGCCCGCCCCGGTGGGCAGACGCATCCGCTACCAAGACAAACCTCACCCTATGAACACGGGCACCCCCGCTAAGTCGTCAAATGTGACATATGGTATAGGTGTTGGTTATCCAATGAATGGTTCCCGGGCGGCTATGCCAAATTCCCAACTACCAAAAATATTTCTTCATTGAGGACTAATATTATAAAAACTATTATACACATAGTTGTTTTATTAAAAAAAAAAATATTTAAAATCTTCAGAAAAGGTGTGTTGACAAATTGTTCAAACATTGCAATTTTAGAAGAGCAATACTCCAATGCAGATGAATGACCTTACGCAGAAGTCAATAGCTGATAAGTACAGTAGTCACTGAATGCAATTATCTGCAATTCTTAGAACTGATAACACTGTTATTTACGTAGTCTCAGAGTATAGAACAGAATGTAATCATTGTATGTATCAACCAAAGCATTTCTTATCTGCATTTTTTTTCTTGCCTGTTGGTTAAACATGTTTTTTGCAAAGCCATTTCAAGCAAAGTTTCAATTCTGAATGGTGGTCTTACACCAGGGCGATACTGAGAGTAACTTCCACTCTGGAACGTGCTGCAAATATACTATATATTATTTTAAATGAGTAATTTGTGACGTAACACAAATTAATCAAATAAAATTTATTTGCGCAAACCGGGATTTGAACCTGAGAGAGGAAGGGTGGTGACCACGGAGGCCGTTAACAATCTATTATAATAATTTTTTTTAACCCTTGGACTGCCAGACTTCAGTTGTATGCCAGGAGGAAAATGCATTCCGGGTGCCTTGTGCTTGCTGACTGACGACGTTTAATTTTTGATAAAATCTTACCGTTTAAAATTCTGAATTATGATCTGGACTCGCCTGAGCTTACCAATTTAATAAAAATTCATATACTGTCAAGGTCATAGACCTATACAATTAGAGGCACTATTGCTTACTAATATCTCGTCGAAACATGTTGCACTATTAGAATGCGATAAACGTTGCGCGTAGACCGGATTCGGTACTTTTAGTAAGAGCATTGGAGGTCAATTGGAGGTAAAAAAGTGGAAGCTATTTTTACATTTTACTAAACAAACTTGAAAAATTTGGTTTATCACACCGACTGCTTTGGTTCTTCCATGATTATTTGTCTAATAGAAAATAGGTAGGTAGATTGCAAATTTTGGGGTCTCTCAAGGGTCTAATTTAGGAATTCTATTATTTTCTATGTTTATTAATGAAATAGCTCTGTTTATAAAATTTGTTATTTGCTGACGATATTAAACTGTATACTTGACAAAAGAGGACTCCATTAGTTTACAATTCGATATTGACGGCGTAGTAGAGTGAAGTAATCGAAATAAACTTTACTTTAACAGCGGAAAGTGCACAATTACGTGCTTTACAAGGGCAAAGCATACGCTGTACTTTAACTATAAAATGTCTGGCACTACGTTTAAACATATTTCTTTAACAAAGGATTTAGGAATTACTTTTGACGTGCGCCTGAATTTTCGTTCTCATCTCGATTCGGTGTGCAACACTGCTATGTGAATGCTAGGTTTTGTAATCTGCAACGTAAAATTTTTTTCTAATACGGCAGTCGTAAAAATGCTTTATTTTTATTCTGGTTCGTAGCATCGTAGTGGCTCGTTAATACGGAGACCCGAAGTTGCCATACACTCAAATGATATAGAAAAGGTGTAAAAAAAGTTTATGCGATACCTTTACATGCAAAAGTTTGGGTACTATCCCTTGCTATTTCCCTCTGACTTTCTCGTTGGAATGCTAGGACTAGATCTAGACGTTAGAAGAAAAATTGCAATGGTGGTAGTAGCACATAAGCTGCTCAACGGACACATTTGCATCCTGATGTTCTGAAGTGTATTACGTTTTATGTCCCAGATAACTTCACCAGAGCCAGGCAGCACAGGCTTTTTATTTTTCCAAGAGGCAGGACCAACCTACCAATGCTCATGCCTCGGGGGAGAATGACTACGCTTTTAAACCGACTTCCTTCAGAGATAGACATGTTTCAGTCAAACCTCAATGAATTCAAGATTAGAATAAGTATTTTTTTTAACACGATGATGCATCGCAACTGATTCAATAAATGTACATAATAGATTAATGTACTCGTAGGTATATGATTAATTGTCAATGTTGTGAAATGCTATTGGAATCACTGTTTTTCACAAATAAACAACACTATCTTTTTGAATAAACATATTTTGAAATAAAATTGAATTTTCCCATAAATACATAGTAATTTTGAAAAACCTTCAGGGAGGCCTATTCTCAAAGCTGGACGCCAGAGGGCTCTTCTTGAAGAAGAAGAATGTATGAAAACGAATGAAGCAAGAAGTATGTGCTAGATAGAGTTGTGTGGTATTCAGGAACAGAGAAATGGCATCATGATTATAGTTCAATCAAAACCAAAGACTGTTCCCTAGCGTCTTCCGATATGAAGCGCGGTGCAGGAGGTAATTGCGGTGTGGTAAGTCACCAACGAACGCTAGCGAACATCTAATAAATTATGCCATTTCAACATTTCTACAGTGTGAGTCTGCACTCTTTTTACTTGCCGTCTATCTACAGTTAGTTAGTAACATTCGATGAGAAATAATTACCTTGAAAGAAGATCTTCCTCACCCTGGCGATATACTTGTGGGCGTGTCGGTTGGGCCGGTCCGTGGTCCGGTTGGATGCAGCCGGTGGCAAGGTAAGGAACTCAACATGCGCCGTGGCCCGGTTGAAGGCGGCCGAGCCCAGGAGGGACACGCATATCTTGTTTGCCGACCCGGACACAATGCGCGCTGGCACCAGGAGCAGATGTCTTGGCACACCCCTGGAAATTTGGAATTTTACAATAGATTGTTTGAATCAAATACTCGAGTCAGGCCATCTTAACACACTTCCGACGGGAAGGGTGGTTCTACCTTTTATGCTGGTCCTACTTGAATTTTTTATTTTTTTATTTAAAAATACACACTTTACAAATAGAAGGCAAAAAAGTCCCGATAAACTACTTTTTAGTAGTTTGCCTAACGGGTTCTTTACATTATAAATCTTATCATAGTGAGTTTACAGCTACATTTTTACAATTATATAAAACAAAAAATTAAAAATTTTACAGTAATATAGCAAAAGAAAATTATGAACACATAAATAACAATTTTAAAAGTCTTTAGAATAATATATCATTGTAAGCTAATACAAATTAATTCTTTCAGTAAGCCAAGTCTTCAGTAAGTTTACCAATTGTTTGTTTTGGGCACAGTTTTTAATTTCAGCAGGTAACATATTAAAACAACTGGGAATCATATAGTTTATCGTTCTTTGTCCATACTTATTTGTATGCTTAGGTACAATAAGTCCTTCATTAAAGTTAAAACGAGTATTATGATTGTGTTCTAGCCTGTTTATATATAAGGGGTTATTTATGTACAGGAAAATTCCTAAGCTGTTATTCCATACTTTATAACAGGTTCAGCTAGAGGATAAATAAATTATTCGCTGTGTGCAGATTGGAACAAAAAATGACTGTAAAGGCATTGCTGTCCGTTAATTCTACATGAATATTGTATACCAATCTTTTTGTAAGGGTCCCAACTATAAATAAGTGTGTGTATAAACTATAAACAATGTGATACAAATCTCCCATTTTGTTATCTTCTTGTCTCTTGTGTAGAAAAATACTTAATCAAAAGGAAACTATACTAAACCTAAACCAGAATGGGTAATAGCATCCATATGCTTATGGCACTGGAGATGCGGAAATTCTTCTTTTTTTGTAATTTATTTATTTATTCATCTTTGGGAAATCGACAGTTTACATTTAATCAATTTGTACATAAGTGTTATTTAGTAAAATAAAACCAATTATGGATTTCCTCCTTGTGACTTTAACTGAGACAGCATAATTTAAATTTGTGAGAAAGGAATATGAATTAAAAAAAATTATACAAAACAAAAGATTATATAAAACGATTTACAAAACAATATATTTATGGCCATGGAGAGAGGTTGTAGATATAAATCAAATCATAATAGAGATATAAACAATAGAGACATAAACATTATTCACCAACCATCAGAGAAATATTTTTTATGGACCTCTTGTATTTGGTAAGTTCGCAACTGAAAATATCAACCTTAGATAATACGCTATTGTAATTATTGCATAGTCTGTTCAGGCAAGAATTCTGCTTAGAGTTCAATAAGAAATAAATTCTTATAAATTATGTAAAAGTGAAAACCATTTTTTTTTCATAATTTAGCGTACACTAAATGGCCCAAAACTGACTTTAACATCAGTTTATAAAGTTGTATTATAAAGTAGGCTTTAATTTAAGACCGGTAACTGAAAATATCAACCTTAGATAATACGCTATTGTAATTATTGCATAGTCTGTTCAGGCAAGAATTCTGCTTAGAGTTCAATAAGAAATAAATTCTTATAAATTGTGTAAAAGTGAAAACCATTTTTTTTTCATAATTTAGCGTACACTAAATGGCCCAAAACTGACTTTAACATCAGTTTATAAAGTTGTATTATAAAGTAGGCTTTAATTTAAGACCGGTCGGTGGCTGAGTAAACATCGCGTTTGGGTCCCACCCAGGCGTAGTGTGTTCAATTCTTCGGCTGACTAAGTACTCCATCACAACACAAGCAACATTTTCCATTTACTGTGGTGATAATAGGATATTTTCAAATATTTTCAGGTTATACGTAACCTGGGAATGTTTGTCTTTCTTTTTAAAAAGTAGTAATAGTTGAGGTGTGGTGACTACTATGTAAAAAAAATCTTAATTTATGCATTATTTTCAAAGATATAGCGGTTGGAAAAATCAATATTATCCAACGGGACCCTATTTTCACCCGCTTGAAGTGTGTTAACAATCAAAATACTAGAAGAGTATGTATAGAGATGTGTGGCAGTCTATCCTGAACGAGTACCATTCTGGAGAAAAGCTATGATGATTAGTTAGGACGGGTTGTTTCACAGAATTTAAACAATTCATCAAATTTCAAAGGTCATTTTCAAGTTCTGTGAAGGTTCTATTCAAGTTCTGTTGTTATTTCAGTTTTTTTAAACAACTAGTCAATAATGATATAATAACAGAACTTGAAAATCTACTTCGAAATTTGATGAATTGTTCAAATTCTCAGAAACAACGCATCCTTAGTTTTAAAAGTTTAGTTGTATAAAAATCTCGGGAGGTTCCCATCTTTGAAATTAAAATTAAAAGACTAGGAAGCTTTTAATATATATTTTTAAAAAAAATTATAAAATTCCTTTTTCTAATTAAAAAAAAAATACCTACATGCAGGAAAGTTAAACGATTGTCAAATGTCAAATTTTATCTTATAAAATTGTCAAGAAGAAATTGTACTGACCTTCCATTATTTTCGTCAGATGAGATAACATCTACGAAACACGCAGTAATTAAAAAAACGAACAAAACCCGTGCCATTTTTCACTCATAAAATCAAAAAACAAAAATCCACTTTTCCGGATTGATTTCTAAAACACTTTTGAATGACATTGATTGCACTTGAATAACAAAGTTATTGCTTATTATCGATATTACAAACTAATATGTGATACATCCCCCAGATCGATTGATATCCTGACCTTTTTGCTTGAATACGATAACTGGTAGTGAAGGAATAAGGAATGTATATTATAAATTGACTATCCACCACGCTGAATGAAACGTCTGTGTATTAAATACTTGGTAAAATAACGGTTCTCTACAAGAATAATATATGCTTTATTTACATTGCATGAATCACTTCAAATGCTTATCTGCGTTGATTTTTTTATTTTATTTATTTGCCATTTGCAAAATGACAAAAATGATACACTTTCGATTTCGCGCCATTTTCAAAAGAACAAAACGAAAATAATATATTTTTTAAGATAAATAAAAGGCTTGTGAGTATTTATTTCGAAAACACCCGGAGTAATTCACTATTAGCTTAAAATTAATTATTACGTGATTAGAAAATTACGGATAGTATTCTAGTTAAAGATGTCAATATATACAAAAATGTAAACATGACAACGGTAATTAATTTTAGGTCATAAGGTCATGGGCCCCGAAACGAGAGACTAGATTCAATACGAAAGTAGCACAATCAAATTTAATAATCATTGGTTTTAGCGGAAAAATATTTCAAACATAAAAATAACTTCTTTCTTCGTTACAAAACACGGGAATCATAAATAAACCACTCTTGGTAATGATTCGAACGAAATGTAGAATAAATTTATGTTTCCTACAGCTTTTTTCTTCATTTTTTCATGCTCAATCGTAAGGCTCATAGTCATAACTCATAGTCAAACACAATTTTTAGTTTATTTGGTTGAATTCGTTGATATAGCTACTCGTAAAAACAAAGCACAGTATTGCCACAAATTGATTTTAATGTTATCCAACCGTGTTTTTTTAATGTTATTCAAACATATTTTTTAATGTTATCCAACCATTATTTACCCGCAGAGGGAGGTAAAGAGGATAAACCGCCCCACAACTTTGTATTGCCGCACACTCCTTACTTCAATCTCATTCATACATATTCTTCTGTTATTCGGACTCTTGACGTGACATTTCTTCTTCGATAATAATTTCATCCATCACTCACTTTCGCGTTATTTATTCACCTCACAATCCTATCTTCGTTTGTCCGCACTACTAAACGTCATCCAAACCATCAAAGTGCTCTGTAAAAGTACGAAATCAGAACGATATTTTAAATTATTTAGGTAATTGTTTACCTACTCGCCGCACTTTAACACACGGAAATTTGTTACAATGGAAATTTCTTTAAGTATAAAAAATCACTAAAATGAACTACTGCATACACAAAATAGGTTATTGCGTACTTAGTTTGGGGTAATTAATAATTTGATACGAAACTTTTGGAAATGTCAATCCATACTAAAAAAAATCCAAAATGATGGCAAGGGGATCGTTTTATAAATGAGATTTTGAACTTTAAATGTAAATGTAATTTTAATCTATTTTCCCATCTCTCCTGACGTAAACAATTGTTTCATATAGTAATTAAATTGAAGTCTAATTTCCATAACCTGTTCCTATTAAAAGTGCGGCGGATAGATTAATATTTACCTTTATTTATTAAATTATTCTGTGTGTTTAACATGAAACTTGAATATTACATTGATAATAAAATAAAACTGATCCTACTTATTAAAATATTTTTCGTAAATTCGTGTTGATTCCATAGGGCAACACTGCATTGTGTTTTGCTAGTAAATTGTCAAAATTATTTTCAAAATAAGCCTTGGTTATTTCAACGTCTTTTGATATTATTATAGATTTTTATGAATATGTTGTTAATTGATTTACATTATTATTAGTCAAGTATTCGAAGAAGGAACTTGCAATTTATAAGATAATAATTTGGTGACCAGAAATTCATTATGTTTACTCTGCGGGGCATATTCCCGGCTCCTCGTAAGTAATTCCATTGATTTAATATTGTTAAATGTGTTCGTTCTCTAAACGCTGATTGCTCATTTCTTTTGCGGTTTTTAAAATGAAAATTTTATTTCTATGTTTCAGAGAAAGAATCGAAGAAAAACTTCATAAAAGAAAATGTCAGACAATTACGAAATATGCAAAATAACCGACAACCCGTGAACAATAACACCAAAGTAGTTCAAGTTAAAAAAGAGAAAGCTCCTGCGAAGGTATCAACGTCCGCCAATCGCAACACTAGTGAATCGATTCATAAAACCTACAAATCCTCTTCTAAAGGTTCTATTGCCCAAACTGCACCCATGTCCCAAACTAGTTCCAATAGGGTACACTACGCCCAGGCCGCCCCTAAGGCGCCGGAAACGCCGCTAATTCGCAAAGCAGACATGAATGAATTTCTCAGAAGGAAAAAGGTCCGTGATACTAAATCAATTCCAATCCCAACTGAATATTTCGTACAATCCACAGATAATCTCTCAAATCACAAAGATGTGGGCTGCCAGTATATAGACCCTGATGCGACGCATTTCTTCGCCGACGGTACCAAACTACGAGTAATTTACCCGTCAAAAAAAGTACTAGACAATTTAGAAAAAAATAGTAAGGAAAGGGCAAGCAACAGGCCGAGTAATCAAGACATTGGCGACACTGGTAAAATTGGGAGGCCTATTGTTGTCGACAGGAATTCCAAATTGGGGTTGAGAAAGAAAGAGCCACCCATTACGGCAACAAAGGTGGTTCAGAGTAGGTACTTATCCAATTGCAACTTGAATGGCCAGCAAGATCAATCGGAGGACACCCAGCGCAGCACATTCAGTTTAAATTCACCCAGAAAACTTGACTCTAATACAAACAGCATGGAAGAACGGAACCCCCTCCTCCCTCCGCCTAGTGAGTATGGACTTTGGTTCTCCTTGTAAATATTATATTATGTTTTAGAACTCTCAGAGGACATTCAGTTCATACAGGCTTTAACGTCAAAGTGCATTTCCCTAGGAAAGAGGAACCTTTATAGCCTATACGGATTGCACTCTAAATAAAGTAATGAGACTGGTAGCGTAGTGTTCGATGAAGCAACACTGGTGACACGCCGTTTGGGGGGAGGCACGCCAAAATCTGATACGCCTTCAGTGCAAATTTGAGTTTTGAGTCACTTGGTAGACTACAGCAATTGTTTCCGTAAACCTGTTTTTTCTAGCGTGTTCTGAAAATTTGTTACAACAATTTCGAGC
The DNA here is from genome assembly GCA_026573805.1 of Hesperophylax magnus. Classification (NCBI taxonomy): domain Eukaryota; kingdom Metazoa; phylum Arthropoda; class Insecta; order Trichoptera; family Limnephilidae; genus Hesperophylax; species Hesperophylax magnus. Next base: position 9,219,071 of record JAIUSX010000117.1, on the reverse strand, counting down.
AACGGTGCGCTATTAAGTTTTGTTTCAGACTTAAGCACAGTGCAATAGAAACTTTTGCAAAACTTCGACTTGCCTACGAAGACTGTTTTGTCAAGGACCCAGATTTTCAGGTGGTGGAATGGATGAACTTCGTAACGGAAGACCTTCAACTGTAACAACTGATGACAATTTCCAAAGTATCCGGTATCTTGTGCGTTCTGATGTCGGTTGACGGTCAGATTGATCAGGGAAGAGTTGAATTGACTCACAAGTTTTAAGTCTTGCAAATGTCGCCGAGCCAATGCCTAGGAATGTGGAGAAATTGTCAACTATTGTGACGTTATCTCATTCTAAATCGTGTGAAATATAATTCACATTATCTGAAAAAATAAGTTGACTGGAGTTCCTCATTTGTCATCTTAAACTTTATCCCTTGTTTTGTTTCTCAATAAAATGTTTCAGGTTATCAGAAGGGAGTGGTGCCTAAATATATCAAGGAGATAAAGCAGAAGGAGCAGATGCGGGAGCGCCAGGAGCTGGACGACTTTGGGGAGGTGGACGTCCATTGTCCGGCGGGACACATCGCCCTGCCCGAGAGTGAGAGGATCGAGACCCTCAAAATACTCAGAGAAAGTAAGCACTAAACCCTTTTTAATCTTTCCTTGCACGGGCAAGTTGTGCATGGCAAAGCACGGGCTTTCAACTGACTTGACATGTCTCTAATTAATACAATAACTCTGTAAATATATTAAACACAGAGTTTATATTTTAGGTACCCCTCCGTAATACATTCATGTATCGGATAAAATAATTGACTGAGCGCAGTGATATCCTGTTTTAATTCAACCTCTGCTGCATCCACTTTATTATTCAAGCAAGCATTACATTGACTAGGTGGCTTACTTTGACTGAGCCATAAATAAACCGCTCACTAGATTAATTTCTTCGGGCTTTTTATTTGAATCAAATTGGTCATAAAAAACCATAGATATGCCAATACATAGACAATACAGTTCTCATTTGGAGTCTACTTATCATACTATACACCAATGAAAAACTCTGAAAGTTTATTCCATAGACTTTCAGAGTTTTTCATTTGTGAATTTAGTTAGGCAATCATATGACGTCACAACATTTCGTATATCCCCCTGGACTGAGCTTTTCAATATTATCTGACTAGATTAGTTGACTGATTTGCATTTTCGAAAATCTGCTGCATCCACTTTGTTATTCCAACTAGCATTACTTTGACCAGATGGCTAAATTTGACTGAGCTTTTCAAAATTATGAAGAAGAAAGTTTTAAAAACGAATTGTCATTGAGATAGTGACGTTTCTTTGTAAAATTTGTTTAATCCCTTTGTACCGGACGGTGTGTACCGCTCGCGGCGGCCGCTATTTCATAATGGTCGAAGCACCGAGCGGGAGCTTGGTTTTAGAACTTACGTGGGGCTTCGATACCTCGAGTCCCGCTCGCCCTCGCATCGCTTCCCCTCACCGCAAGCGCCCGGCCGGCCCAGGCGACCGCCCAGGACCAATCAACGCGCTCCTAAGCAACGTTGTACGGGGCAATATTTTGAATTGATGATTTATTGAAATGTTTAGACTAAATTTGAGAGAGTTCGGCCGTAGATATTACGAAATAAAAGACATTGATAAAACGGCCGGACTCTCCTTAGCATAACTAGATAATAAGAATTTGTGTAAAATTAAATATAAGAAAATTAATTACGATTTCCCCTGAATATGTTGGGCCGGGGACCCCCACACTGAATGAATGTATGTACAACTGATTGATAAATAAAAATGCTAGGGAGGAGTGGTTAGGATCGATTAAAAGAGCATAAAGAGTAGAGTAGTTCTAAAGGTTGTGACCTCCGCTAATTAAATCTTAGCGGACGTCACAGCCCGCGGATCATCAACAACCCGCGAATGAAGGCAGCGCGTCGACCCCGCCCTCCCCAAAGTCGGGAGAGGGGAATTGCACAATAAATACGGCGCGCCAGCCTTCAGCTCGCTCTCTCTGCCTTGGACCGCCACCAGCTACTCTACTCTCGCTCTTCCTGACCGCTTCTCTCTGGATCTCAACTTGGATACTTCTTTGACTTGGCTCCCCCCTGGATTTCTGCCCCTGCCTGCCTCCTCCCGCACCGAGGATAAAGCAGATTCCGGCCCCGAACTGAGCAAGGATAAAGCAGATTCCTGTACCGACCGGAGCAAGGATAAAATCAGATTCCTGTGCCGATCGGAGCAAGGATAAAAGCAGATTCCTTTACCGACCCAAGCAAGGGTAAAGCAGATTTCTACCCGGACCTAGCGGCTAACTACGGACTGACCGGCCCCCTATCATACAGTCTGTGTAAAAGACCTAGCTGGTCGATTACATAGTGGTCCTTTCGAAACGGATCTAGTCACCAGCCGCTACGATGTCCCGATCGCTCCGCTCTGGCAAGGGCGCCCGTGAGGAGGGCGCTTCCGAACGAGACGACACACGCCGCGGCCCCGAAGTGCCCGGCCCAACCCCCGCAGCAGCCCCCGGCCCAGATCATGCCGGACCTGCTGCACATCAAGCTGAACTGGCTAGAGCACGAGCTGCCCCGGCAGCGGCTCTGGCCACCGCACCCGCCCCTGCCGCAGTCTCCGCGGATGAGCGCCTCACATCAGACAGCGAGGCTTCCACAGAAAACACTCTCCGCCAGCTGCGACGAGAACTGCGGGCCGAGAGAAAACGCTCCCGAGACGTCACAGCATGCCGCCAAGCTGACCGCAGCATGCGAGCCGCCCCGCCTGGAAGCCCAACCCCGTGCGTTCGAAGCACATCTCCCGCCAACCACGCCAGATCTTACAACCCTGGCAGGAGGCGGGCCATTCCCTGGAAACCCGATGGCGGATGAGACAGCCCGCCACACGCAAGATTGGGTAAATTCCAGACAAGACCCGTTCGCACACTTCACCGCGGCTGTGGTAAACGCCATCCGCAGCTCGCAGTCTGGAAGTACCCCGAGAGCCCAGGAGGAAGACAACCGGATGGTTTCCCTCATCGCCCGACAATCTACAGCCAAGGACCTGCCGACATTTTCCGGGGACCCGGTTGAGTGGCCGACCTTTCACGCTCAATACCAACAATCGACAATGACATGCGGGATGACGGCTGCTGAGAATCTAATAAGATTACAGCGCGCGCTGCGCGGAAAAGCGCGCGATGCCGTCAACCCTCTCCTAATGGACCCCGCTCAGGTCCCGGAGATTATCGACGTGCTGAAGCACCGTTTCGGCGGCGCACACGCAATTGCCGCCATGATGTACGATAAAGTGAAGAAATTGCCGCTCTTACCTGAAGATGCCTCCAACGAAGCTATAGTGGAATTTTCGGGAACTGTTCAAAATGTCGTCGCCTCGCTAGGTAACTTGTCGGACAATTACCTAAGCAACCCGGCACTACTCAGTGAGGTGGCCTCAAAAATGCCGCTGGCCCTACGCATCGCGTGGCTCGACAAGGTCGCGGACAGTGCCGCCGCTGCCGATATCCACCAGTTCGCAGCGTTCCTGAAGCGGCTGGCAAATGCCGTCCCGAGGTCGGGTCTCGTTGACCCCTCCCGGATTTCCCGGACCCGTCGCGACCAAGTGCACGCGCAAAGTACTTCGGCGGTGAGAAGTGAGAAGATCGCGGTAAACAGTGAAAATTGCGCAAAATGCAACAGTTTGCACAAATTGCGGGAGTGCCCGCAGTTTGCCGCGATTGACATTCCCGCCCGGTGGGACTTAGTAAAAAGTGCGCGCGTGTGTCACAAGTGCCTGGACAAAGGACATTACACGCGGGTGTGTAAATTTCGTACAAGCTGCGGCGTAGGCACGTGCCGCCTGTCACATCACAAATTACTACACAAACCCGCGAGGTATAATACAGCTCCCTTCGTCGCGAGTGAGACCGTGAACGCGATTTGGATCGGGCAAAGTTCGGTTTTGCTTAAGGTAGTTACGGTAAAAATATTTGGCCCGAAGGGGCAAGTGTCTACCCACGCGCTGCTCGACGAGGGGTCAAACTGACCCTCATCGACGCCGAACTCGCTGACGTGGTGGGGGTGCGCGGACCACCACGTGGACTCCGTATACATGGTGCCAACGGGATGTTCTCATCAGATAGCGCATCCCAGCGTGTTAAACTTTCCGTGCGTGGTGACGGGGCCGAATACCCCATTATCGCAAACACAGTGACGGATCTAGATCTCCCGCGACAAACAGTGGCCGGCCACGGGCAAGTGAAACCACGTTTATTGATCGGCCAGGACAATGTGCATTTGATCGTGCATGTGATCGTGAGATCGTGTCTCGGGAGGTCCAGGAAGAAGATGGCGGCCGCATGACGTCACGAACCGCGCTCGGCTGGATCAAACACGGAGGTACTTGGCGTGGGCGTGACGTAGACAGCGGCACCACGCTTAATATGATCGGCGAAACAACTGAAATGAGTATAATCGGTGAACTCATCAAAAGGGACTTTTCAGTTGACTCGCTTGACTTGACCGCCGTGAGCCGGGTGTCTACAGATATGCAGTGTGCCGAGGCCCTCATGGAAAGCACAACGCGCCCCCTGGGTACGGGCCGGTGGGAGACCGGCCTACTATGGGGGGAGAATAACGCGTGGCTGCCTAGAGCGCGGGTACGCCGACCCCGCCATGCCGTGCAACAGCTGGCCCAGAGGGCGAGCAAGCGAAGCTACGCCGGCGTACGACGGCCAGGTACGAGCAGTCCGGGTACGAATCAGTACCGGAGAATACATACGGCCGGCGGTAAAAATCATCATCCTCTCGTCAGCCGCACTACCAGATCCCACATCGGCATTCACATCGCATCTACATCAAGGCGCCAGCCATCGCAGACGCCGGCGCCAACAACCCCGTCCTATCTAAATGGGGCGCAGACACCGCTGCGCCGGGGGGAGTGTACCGGACGGTGTGTACCGCTAGCGGCGGCCGCTATTTCATAATGGTCGAAGCACCGAGCGGAAGCTTGGTTTTAGAACTTACGTGGGGCTTCGATACCTCGAGTCCCGCTCGCCCCCGCATCGCTTCCCCTCACCGCAAGCGCCCGGCCGGCCCAGGCGACCGCCCAGGACCAATCAACGCGCTCCTAAGCAACGTTGTACGGGGCAATATTTTGAATTGATGATTTATTGAAATGTTTAGACTAAATTTGAGAGAGTTCGGCCGTAGATATTACGAAATAAAAGACATTGATAAAACGGCCGGACTCTCCTTAGCATAACTAGATAATAAGAATTTGTGTAAAATTAAATATAAGAAAATTAATTACGATTTCCCCTGAATATGTTGGGTCGGGGACCCCCACACTGAATGAATGTATGTACAACTGATTGATAAATAAAAATGCTAGGGAGGAGTGGTTAGGATCGATTAAAAGAGCATAAAGAGTAGAGTAGTTCTAAAGGTTGTGACCTCCGCTAATTAAATCTTAGCGGACGTCACAGCCCGCGGATCATCAACAACCCGCGAATGAAGGCAGCGCGTCGACCCCGCCCTCCCCAAAGTCGGGAGAGGGGAATTGCACAATAAATACGGCGCGCCAGCCTTCAGCTCGCTCTCTCTGCCTTGGACCGCCACCAGCTACTCTACTCTCGCTCTTCCTGACCGCTTCTCTCTGGATCTCAACTTGGATACTTCTTTGACTTGGCTCCCCCCTGGATTTCTGCCCCTGCCTGCCTCCTCCCGCACCGAGGATAAAGCAGATTCCGGCCCCGAACTGAGCAAGGATAAAGCAGATTCCTGTACCGACCGGAGCAAGGATAAAATCAGATTCCTGTGCCGATCGGAGCAAGGATAAAAGCAGATTCCTTTACCGACCCAAGCAAGGGTAAAGCAGATTTCTACCCGGACCTAGCGGCTAACTACGGACTGACCGGCCCCCTATCATACAGTCTGTGTAAAAGACCTAGCTGGTCGATTACACCCTTATTTAAGATAAACAAATGTTGCATAAAATGTTATGTGGTTTATAATTGCGATGTTAGGTATTTAATCTACCAACAAATCTTATGATTTCAAAGGAAATTTTTGTTTTGATTTACCAAATAAGATTAAATTAGTAGAAATATACTTTATTGGAAGCGAGGTTTATTTTTCACAGAACTACTAGTATTAAAATAATGTATGTAAGTGTTTGTCAAATGCAACAGAAAAAAAATTCAAAAATTGTATAAAATTAGTCAATATGTATGTGCACACATTATGTAAACAATACAATTACGTATAATGATTTTGACCCTAACTCTGTAATGTTATAAAAAATTGTATAAATTGAATAAATAAATATGTATACTAGCTTGCCGAGTGGTGCGGTGGATTCCCAGCTTAGTTGGGGCCGGTCAGCTAAACTTCTTTCAAATGGAATTTCTGCTGGCATTCTGGCATTAGACAGCCGGCTCGACTGCAATCTTTCTATAAATGCTAGCAGGCCTTAATTAATGGCAATTTATAAAGGCATTCTTCATATACAGGTTTTCCAATAAGAGGTGTTATTTTGATATTCAATCATAAAAGATCAATGGTTTCGTTGCTTGTGTGGCGCGTAGCGCCGTCTTGTTGAAAGTAAATGCTGTCCAGATCAATACCATCCAATTCCGGCCATAAAAAATCATTAATCATCTCTTGATAGCACAATCCATTCACCGTAACTGTTGCTGCAGCCTCATTTTCGAAAAAGTAAGGTCCAATGACTCCGCCGGACCATAAACCGCAACAAAGAGTCACACGTTGAGGATAGAGAGACTTTTCAACAATAACTCTTGGGTTTTCCGAGTCCCAGATGCGATAATTTTGCTTGTTGACGAAGCCACCGAGGTGGAAATGGGCCTCATCACTCAAGACGATTTGCATTTGATTCACTCAAGTGAATTTTAATAATTTCAATGCGTTGTTGAAGCGTGTATCGTTCCATTTTTATTAATGGCGTAGTTTCTACTTGTCAAATGTCAAAAAATGACAGCTTCAAAAGTAACATCTACCGAAATAGCGGGCCATCCAAAATAACACCTCTTATTGGAAAACCCTGTATAATTAACATTTTTTCTTTTTCCAGAATTCACAGACTTAATCAACGAGCTGAACAAGATGCCCGTTAGAACGGATACGCTCCGAATGAGGAACCGGAAGATGGTGCTGGACAAGGAATTGGCCAAACTGGAGGAGGGGATCAAAGTGTTCTCCCGACCTCGTGTATACGTCAACATCGACGTGTGACATTTCTGGAACAGTCATTTAATTAGTGCCTTTTCTTCTTCATAAACATTCCCATGCTTGCTTGTCTCATAAGTTTAAATTGACAAATAATACAATTTAAACTACGATGTACTGCTACAAGCACAATATCATATTATTTTTATATTAATAGTTACGAAATTATTGATCTCAAATTTTTACTAGTCAGATTGATTAGATTATTATTTTTGATAACCAAATATTAGTGCTGTAATTTAATTTATCCTACAATAATTAATAATACAGTATTTTCTCACTGTCCTTAGAAGTTAGGATCCTGCAATGCTGCAAGGATTGAGATAATGTTTCCAAAAGCTAATATAAAATTATGGGGTTTAGTGTAATATCACCTATTGATGCTGAAATTTAAAATTTATAGTTGAAATGATATACATGCATAATAAAATACTCAGTAAATGTACAGGACAAACCTTTATGAAACTTCTACTTGCATATATGTGACCCCAGATATTTCATTAAAACACATACATTGTGTTTTAATGAAAACGTGCCGCTTGATGGAATAGATTGCGTTGAAAGGCCAGCGTTATAAAGGTTATAATGTACTTATCATAGAATTTGTTATCTCTTTCTTTCAAGGTCTTTTCGCACTGATTCCCCTTAATGAAGTCTTAATCCTCTTTTTGTAGTGTTCAGTTCAAGAAGCCTATGCTGCCAATTAAAGAAATCTCATTTAAGGCGATGCCATACGTAGTAATGCAAAATCATGTGTTTTTGGTTTGAAAATTTGGTCGCCTAGAAATGTTGATGCTTTAATTAAACACTGCGAGTAGAATACATCTTGGCCTTTGAAATAATCGAGTATTTTTTAGATAAGTCTTTTTATAAGCCCAGAAAAAAATAGTGTAAAGACCTATGAAAACTGCTTTAAAGTTCAAAATCTCCTACTTACGAACCCATTTTCGGTTATGATTTTATTGTATAATGTGGCAAATTAAGTTATTTATAAAATGATTGAAAAAAAATTAAATATTTATGCCTGAACATACACAAAATAAAATAAAAGGCACTTTTTGGCCATGTTTTTTTCTTGCATAAATCAAAACAGGCGGATGGTGTTAAACGGGAATTTAAACCTTATCGCCATCTACGTAAGGGTTGTTATTGATAGTGGCTCAATTTAAAATATTACACGACGTAGTGCATCGCCTTAATGTTTTTGTTGAGAAATCTGGCTTAACGGATTCCAATTTTTTTCATCCTTTGAAACAAGCTTGTTCATTCGGAAATTACTTCACAAAATTTTTCTGTTTATTGTTTAGTGTTTTATATTGTTTATTTATTGTATTATTCTGTTTCATTTATGACTTCCAATCCTTCTCTGACTTCAGTTTGTTTGAATTTACAATTTGTTTGATGTTTAACGCAGCATGTTCTAATCACAAGAGATGTATCGCATGCGCAATGCTATTACTAGGGATGCTGACATAGCTATGTGAGCTCTAACAACCGTAATAAAAATTAAAAATGCCAGTTCTTGACTGCGTATAAACGAGGATTTACTGTTCATGGTTTATTAATTTCCGTATTGTGTACTAGTTCTTCTTGTTGTGTGCGTGAATGTATTGTTTGTATGCGTGTCTGTAGAATTATTTTTTACATTATTGTCTCTCTATTTGAAAAGTCTGTGATAATCTTATTGAAAAATTTTCCATTGCCTTATGTCGTTGGTCAGAGTACCAATATGATTATGATTAAATATTATGAAATGTAATCTATTTCATGATAACGGTACTATTGTGTAATTTATTTGGATGAAGCCAAAATGATAATAAATATTTTAAAGTTCTGAAGAAATAAATGTTTAATTTTTATAGTCTGGAAACGCAAGGGGAAAACTCAAAATACTCAGGAAATGGAGTCCAGGACGGCAGTCATGGTAACTCATTTTTATCCCTAGAACTATTAATAATAGAAACTGAGAGATATGTCTTTGGCTTAATTCCTTGACTGAAAATTAGTCCCGCTTTCAATAGTAAGACTGACTCATAAATTTGTAAAAAAAATCACTTTGTTTTTAAACACAAATTAGTAAAATGTCCATGGCGTCATTTTGCAGAATTAAGTAAAATTCCTTCTCATAATTACTCTCGTGGATTAAGTATAGTTAAAACTATTAACTTTAAAAAATTTTACCTAAATATATTTTTCGGCGGGCTTCTAAGATACTAAAATCAAGCATTCCTGTTAAGGATGGATACGGGAATGAATATAATGTGTATTCCTTCATATAAGGTAACGCATAAATCTATTTTGTGCTCTTTCTATTTCTGGGATGTGGTTTTGTTCAGAGATGGCCCAAATTATGGAGCTATATTTCAGGATTTTGCGACTAAATGCTTCATTTTCTGTGTATTGCAAATCCATTAATAAATGACAATATCAAATGTGTATGGTTTGAAATAGAGATTTTGTTTCGAAAATCACTCCAAGGTCTCGAATCTCATTTTACTAACCCCTCAGGCCTCTGGCACATTCTGTCATAATTTGTGTGTATTTCTGCTTTGCAATAAAATCCAAATAAATGGAATATTTCTGAATGTATCTGGAAACCGAAAACTGTTTTGAAAAGTCGTGATATAAGCTTTTAAAATTTAATTATTAGATATAATTTTTTTAATGCAAACAAAAGTTTAAAAAATAGCTCAAATTTTTTTCGTTTAAACATTGAAATTGCTCAGAAATAAAACACGTCTAAACATTGCCCAGAAATAGGACAGATTGTTTCACAGAAATTGAACAATTCATCAATTTTTAAGGTTGATAGTTCTGTGAAAGCCTTATCAAGTTCTGTTACTATCCAAATGCTGTGAAACAACTGGCCCATGGTGAAATAATTACAGAACTCGAAATTTGATGAGTTGTTCTGTGAAACAACCCATCCTTAGGTCCTACTTACTACAAATCAATTCAAATTGGAATTAGTTTAAAAAATTCAAACTCAATGAAAATGCTCACACATTCAAAAATAAAACATTTAGGACGGGTTGTTTCGGAGAATTTGAACAATTCATCAAATTTCAACGTTCATTTTCAAGATCTGTGAAAGATTTTTTCAAGTTCTGTTTTTATTTCAGTTTTGTCAAGCAACTAGCCTACAATGATATAATAACAGAACTTGATTAGGACTTTCACAGAACCCGAAAATTAACGTTGAAATTTGATGAATTGTTCAAATTCTCCGAAACAACCCGTCCTTAGGTAACTACTACTTACCTACCTACTTATTACAAATTAATTCAAATTGGAATTAGTTCCAAATATTCAAACTCACCGAAGTTGCTCAGAAATTCAAAAAAAAAATTAGGTGCCTACTTACTACAAATTAATTCAAACTGGAATTAGTTTAAAAAATTCAAACTCAATTGTCAAGTCAGTTGGTGATATTATGACAGTTTTTTTTTTAAATTTTAATAGGAAATGAAGGAAAAAAATAAAGTTTCTGAGGGTGACAATCAAAAGATACAATAAATCGAAATTACAACTAAATGATAATATAACCTTAACCACTTATTAATCATATGCTTCTTGTAGAAAAAGTCATTGTTGAACTATTCATTCCAAATAACGGATTGCATTACTCTTTGTCTAATGGAGAATTCATAGATGTGGGCTACACTGTTCTGCCTGATCATAAAATACTGCGAAAGGTAAACTAACTATTTAACCATCACACAAAATTACTATAATCATATAAAATACTTATTATGTATGCTGTATATAAAGAAACATCAACATAATATTCTATGATTTCATTTTTGAGGAAAAAGTTTACTACGGCCTTCCAACAAAAAAGTCCTCGACAGACTGGCTGGCTCGCAACGAAATCTTGAGTCGAGTATTTTACGATGGAGGACAATTACTTGCACAATTTGATGAAAATCACATTAATATATTTTATACGAATGGGAATAAAGCCGTTGACATCAGTTTTTATCCTAGAAAAGGTAACAACTAAATAATATAAAGTACTCTCTCTTCAAACTTAATTAATCTTCTAATGTTAACTTGAAAAGTATGTATGTTTATAATCTTGTGTTGTTTAAACATAAATTTATTTTTTTAAATCTTTCACATGATTATCCGACAACTGCTATGTCAAATTCAGTAGTCCGCCGCATATATAGACATCCAAATTGATAGAGTCGCCCTAGCATGAAATCCGGATATCATTTCGACGAGCTGGAGGCAAACCATGTGACCATATTTTTGGCACCAGGAGAGTTATAATAATCTACAACAGGGGTTCCCAACCCCATGCCCGCGGGCGCCATGGTGAACGATTCGTATGTGCCCGCCACTATTCGACAGTGAAATAATTTTTTCATAAACATTAATTAAAAATGTGAATTATTTTTATTTATTTGTTAGAGTTTTAATTTTTTTGTATCGTATGTTTGCGATTATGTATGTATGTATGAGTGGTTTCTTTACTGACAGTAGTCGCAACCTGTCTTGCCGCCAGCCAGACTGCACTCTTCACGCTAGCCTGGAATGAAAAGTTCTATTTGCACATCACTCCTTGTACACGCAGAAAACCCGAAGTGAACGAACGCCTCGAACTGAGCCGATGAACGCCGAAGGCGCCAAAACACATGGCACATGACTCTGCCAGCTCTGTCTGTCAGTGAAAGCAATAAGCATGGCCCCAACAGCCAAACTGACAGTAGTCACGTGCTCGTACCGTCCCGATCGCTTCGGCGGTCATCGGCTTACTTCGGGTTTTCGGCGTGTACAAGGAGTGATGTGCAAATAGCATTCCCCGCCTGGAACCGCGTTGTTGTCATTTTGATTGCGATTGCTGCCCCGAGTTAGTCGATTAAAAATAGGTGGTGCCCGTCACCCTACCGATATTTTAGAATGTGCTCTAGAGTACAAAAAGGTTGGGAACCCCTGATCTACAACATCAGTCATACGTTGAACGCCGAAGAGCGCACATTGCAATAGATTTTATTTTCGCGGACTGAATGGTGATATTACAATGCGAGTTGATATTACAATCCCTCCGTGCAACATGGTTTGTTCCCCTTTCCCATGTGGGCTATAGGGCTAGGCCAGCTTGGATGTTTATGGCAGTATGCATTTTTTATTTGAATAAGTTTACAAAATGCAGTCTTCTCCTAAGCGTAAACATGACAGCTTAATATTAAATGAAGAAATGTAAATTTTACAAAACTATATAGCGGTGTTTGTTTTTATGAAGTACCTGTTTTCATTTTGATCATATTTTGTGTGTATGCACTATAATCCGCCACTTTCGCTAATTGGACACTTGCCCGGTTCTTGGGGTGTCGTATTAACGAGAGAGTACTGTACTTGTTTTTATGGGTGTACAAATAATAAACTGTATTAATAGCTTCTCTTTACCAACAGATATCATAGTGCGAAGGTTTGTAATATTTGAAGATGGGTCCGATACACCTTTAGGTGTCTTGGATACTTTAGGACGTGGAATTATCTACGATCATATTGCAAACATAAGGTAAAACAACCCAATGTTCAACTCACAGATAATAAAACAATGGAGATGGGCCACGGACCATTTTTAGTGTGAAACCACATGCCCAAAAGTGTCGCCAATATCTTTCACCTCATACCCCACAAATACCCAACGATCCGGATGCATATCAATATTTATCAATTCCAATTAAATTTAGATTTCCTGTTCAATTCAACAATTTAATTTTTATGCTTTTTTTGTTTAATTCTTCAGCAACCTAAACAAGATAAAATAATTATTAAATCCTGTCCAAGTATCTGTCCAAAGTCCCTGGCATTACCCGGGCTCTATGTAAATTTTTAGAAATCAGATGTAGACAGTAATTTTCCTCTTATTTTGAAGTAGCTGTACCCCGCCACGCGTTGCTGTAGTTCAGTGTGCAGACAGATAAACAATTGCGAATGTTGCTTTTACGTCCAACAGATGGCGCTGTTTAAAAAAAAACCTGTTTTTTTCCTGACACATATAATATAGGTATATAAAAACATATGCGTATTCGAATGCAGCATTGTGTCAAAATTTCAAAACAATCGGTGACGAACTTTCTGAGATTGAACAAACGAACATTTATATTTATATAGATGTAAAGTGTGCAAAATTTCATCAAGAATTATCAAAATTCTGCTTTAAGGGATGGAATGATTTTTCAAAATCTCATGTAGTCATAGACCTTTCTCTTATTTTGCAGGTCAAGTGTGCAAAATTACATTAATCTCGGAATAAAACTGTAGATAGATACATATCAAATCCGCACCGCCAGCCACAGAAACTCTTCTATACATAAAAAATAGATTCATTTATTTTTTGATTCATCCAATACACCACTATACAAGCAAGAGTCCCCTTAAGATGAACAGTACCATGATTACTAAAAAATATGACTGCAAAAATAATGTTACTTCTCTTTGTTTAGATTTAAGTACAATCAGCTAAATGCAGTTCTGTTAGATTCTTCAGTTGGCCCGCCGCGATGTTGGCGATGGGTAGATCCATTTGAAGACTCGGAATTTGAAAACATAATCACTGATAATTTCATAAGTCCTCCAGACGAAGAGATTGATAATTTAATGAAACAAAACAAAGTGGCTGCTAAGGGTGGGAAAAAGGAGAAACCTGCTGCCGCAGAACCAAAATCCAAAAAGGCAGAAAATAAACCTTCCAAAGGCAAGAATAGAACTTCTGAATCTGTTGCTGAAGTCAAAGAAAGCAGTAGTCACCATTTACTAATAAAAAAAGAGATTTCTGCAACTACAAAAGTTTTTAAGTCTCTTCCTATTAAAACTGTTATCATGAAAATCAGTAAATATTTCACTTTAGTAGTTTGCGATCAAAACAACATTAGTTTGAGATTTCAGTATGATCGGAAGGTGATGAGAATGGAGCTAGGAGTTGTGCTGATCGATGAGTTTATCGAAACGGATCTCATGGACCCTTCTTGCGGAGCTAATGTGTATGAGAACACTCCAGCCAGGACAGAAAGCATTGCGGCCATTCACTGCAGTCTCACGGGGGCCAGGGAAGCAGAAACCGAACGGGTTAAACGGTGCAAGAGATTGAAACATCTCCAAGGGAAAGACTTGCAAGAAATTTAATATTTAAAATACAAGTTATTGATGAAATTAATTTCATATTGTTACATAAATTAATAAAGATAATGTTATTATCTGGAATATTTTTGTATACCTACCTTTTTAGATAATTTATATATATTAAGATGTTCCCGCACGTTCCAGACTTTTCCCGAACATTCCGGGATGTTCTGGAATGTTGTGGAATGCTCTCCAATACTCTAAAATGTTTTGGACTCTTCTATAAATTTCTAGAGGGCGAAACTTCCTGCCCTTCATCTTCAAAAGCACGCCCTTCAGGTAAAAACGGGAACCTTCTTCATGGATGGGGGATTGAGGGCTACCACACCATATAAATCCCTTGATCGTACCGGGACTGGTTTCAGAGATTTAGCGGCACGCACATTGTACACTTTTATAATATATATTTATGATTAAAAAAAAATTCTACTTAGTTAATGAGGAGTAAGTATTTTTCAAGTAACAGTTATCACTAGAAATGCTTTCTATGTAGATTTGAACTGAAACTAATGTCGCCATTGAACTTTTAGCCCATTTAGCGCACAATCTGTCTCTCTTCGTATATCACGATGCCATTTGAATTTCATAATGCTGATGAATCTATGTAAGAATGCCGCTTCCACTCAATCATACTTCCATGTGATGAACCATCAACGGGATGAAAAAGGGGTAATACAAAAGGATCAGCACTTTTATGACGTTCCTGATTGTGGTATGTCATTATGTTATGAAGCTAAATGGAGTGGGGAGGAGAAAGATGTCGGAGAAGAAGATTGGAAAGTACCTGGCTGATCAGATCTGGTCAACCATAGAATAAAATCTTTATTCTATGACATTCTTTTATTATAATTATGGTGTTATTTCATCAGGGTGATGCTGAGAGTATTATTATTATTATTTATTGGACAATTTGTATAGCGCCGCTTTTGTGAGATATCACCTCAGGGGCACTTGCCTCTGCTTGTGTAACATTATCTTCACAGAATAGCGGAACTGCTGCAAGCAAACTTAATGTGGTACAATCATTTAATTATCATCAGTTTGGAATCGGTTAAGTCCATGATTATGGTCAAACTGAATGTGTAACCCTCGTCTATCAGAGTCTAAAAACTTATTCGATTTTATAAAACGTATGTTGAATTTAAAACCATTGATAAATGAATCTTTATTAAACCACTGGACCCTAACAGGTATAGTTGTCCGGGGGGTAAGTTCGGGAGGTGATTATACATGATGGTAGAAGTAAAAAAAGATGATTAACTTTTTCAAAATTAAAACTTTTCCCATACAAACAATTCAATTTTTTTTACCTAAAAACGTTGGAATTTCACCTCCCAAAGTCACTTCACTTCACCCCGAGACACCTGCATTTAGAGCACATACTCAGTATCGCCCTGGTGTAAGACCACAATTCAGAATGGTAACGTTGCTTGAAATGGCTTTTGCCGTGTTTGGTGACCAGATTTGATCAGCCAGGTACTTCCCCACCCTACCCTGTCCACTACCTTCGGCCTCACAACATACCCCGATATGTGATGCCATAGTCTCACTAGCTCCAGGCGGCACAGAGCTTTTAAGAATCTACGGGTCAGTGTACCCAGGAGCCAGGAGTGACGGATTTTTTAATCCATCCTTAGTTTTAGCAAAAATGAAAAATTCCTACCCACACAAGATTATGCATATTCAATAACTGAGAATGAAGGGGTTTTCTTTTAAACAATAAAACACTTTCAAAGAAATCATAAGGCGTTTATTCTCACCACATCTACATAAACCAGTGACTACAAAATTAAATAAAAAAATAAAGAAAAATCAGTCTCAAATGTTACAAGGATATTGATAATGCGGTGTGAATGAAAATAATAAGAAAAACTTAACTAATTTGGTAAAAGCTTATTAACTTAAATTAATAATGTTGGAGTGTATTTAGTATTGAAGTAGGACCGTATACTTCAGGTTTCTTCTAGCGGCCGGCGGGTTTGTGGGCAGCTCCCGTGGAGGTGATCGGCACCAGGCGCTCTCCCTCAACAGCGGATTTCTTCCTCGGGGCGGTGATGGTCAGCACTCCATCGGAAGACAGGCTGGACACCACATCCTCAGCCCTGTGGTCCGCCGGCAGGTCGTACTTCCTCACGAAATGACGGGACACAAAGCCGTGATCGTCTTGCTTCTCCTCGTGCTTCCCCTCCACGATCACCTGATCCCCGACTGTCTTGACTATGATTTCTTCAGGAGCGAACTGATGAACGTCAACGGACATGGTGTAGCGATCCTTGTGCACCTCAACTTTACAACCGGAATCGATTTTGTTGGCGGCGCGCACCAGTCCTTTGAAAGAGGGGACGAACTGGTTGAAAAGCTCCCCGCGGCGACAAGGACTGATTCCCCATCCAAACTCTTCAGCAGGATCCATCCCGAAATTTCCGAACAAAGGAATGAGAGACATTTTGACTCGTAGTAAGTAAGCTTGCAATGTAGAAGGCTGGATCGCGAATTGTTTTTCTCGACAGAAGTCACTCCGGCTCAACTTCACAACAATAATAAACCGGCGTAACAGCGCCGGTGTGTTTTATAGGGCTTTGCCATCTGTTGGTGAGTCGAGAAACTAACACTAGAATGTTCCGGAATGAAGGAGACGATAAATTATATTTTCTAGAACATTCTGGGCCTGAATACTTCTGATACCCGGAATATTAAAAATGTGGAATATAATTCATAAAAATTTGTAGAATAAAAAAAAATATATTTTTATGATATTATTTACCTAGCTCAGCTTAAAATAAAATCTCTAACCGCTGAAAAGTTCTGGAATTATCTAGACTTTACCTTAGGCTTTACACTGTTAATTCGTAAAATCAATATTGTTAGCGATTAGAATAATATAATATTCAAAAGCGTGGAAAACAATAATATTTTTTAATCACTTGTGTAGTGAAAATGCATTTTATTAATGTAGTGCCTAATCTAGATTGTTCTACGTTCTAGAATCCTCTGGCAATATCCACGGATCGAGTCAAAGAAGAAACTAGAAACCTTTGATTATGATTATACTAGAAACCAAACTGATAAGCACTGAAACAAACCATAAATCATAGATGTCTCTAGAGTCGAAATGTGCCAGCACCTGCCATTTTACGTGTTTACTAAAGTTTCAACTAGCAACGGACAGATAATCCGAAAGATTTTTACAATATGATAGGGGCGTCGCCCTAGGGGGAGGGGCAGCTCAATTTTTTTATAGAGCTTACAAAGAGGCGGTCAGAATAGACTAGAAATATTTACATACAAGCTGATATGTGCGCGGCATTAGATTATTACGGGTTACGGGCATTACATTATTATTACGGGTATTAAACAATTAACATTTGAAAATATTATTTTGTATTTGGAAAGGTCAAATCAAAATTAGTGCCGTAGTCGAATTTTTTTCTTGTCGAAAAGCGCCAACCGTCTTCGATTTTTATTTTTCGGTGAGTTTCCCAACAATTGGACGAAAATCCTTTAGTAATTTTCTTAACCCTTAAATGCATGATTTTATTTATTTTTCTGGAAAAAAATATATTTTATAGATATTTACATGCTTAAGCAAGGAAATATAATGAATTTATTTTTTTGTAATTTTTTAATGATATTTGATTGAAAAAAAATTGTTGCAGATTTACAACACCGTGTATTTAATAAAAAATAATATGAACAATTTACGTATGAAAAAAAAATAAAGAAACCTAAAAAAATTTCTCAAAACTAATAAGTGTACGGGAAAAATACGAGTTATTACATATAAGTATTGTATTATTGTATCTACTTACCTAAGAAAATCAAAATAATAACAGCAAAACAAAACTGTAATTCTAACCTAGAATCTAGAAAAAAAAAGGTGATGCCACTCGATAAAATATATTACCGTGAACTTGATAATTCTAAAACGGCATACATTAAGTATACACCAAAGAGTTAAAGGTGGTTTGAACGGTATGTTGCAGTTTTGCAACAGTGTGCAGGGTTAAGCGGAAATATTTTAGTATTATTTTTAATAGATACCTTCAAAATAGATCAGATACTGGCTAGAGTGGACAAAAGCTTCGGATTCCCACCCAGGCGATGCGAGTTCAAACCACTGCGAGCCGAGTACTCCATTATTGCACTAGGAACATTTTCCGCTTACATAATAATGTAATTTTTTTGCGTTTCCTACGTTCTCAATCTCAACATAAATCATTTTGGCACTTAGCTGGGGCCCTTTTCGATGTTGGGGCTATATGGAAATTTAGATATATTATTTTGCGAGTCCTGTGACCTTAATGTGTACCATTTTCACAGCATCCATAAAGAAAACATATTACGCCTTAAGGAACTTATTTTCTATCGGGGACTTCTGTGTGGAGTTAATGAAATAAAATAAAAATCGCTTCCTGGACGGGCCACCCCGAAGATGTGACCCTAGGCCGGGGTCTGACCAAGACGAGACAGGTCTGTATCTGGCACTAAACTTGTCACATTTACTATAAAAAATAACACATCTGCAGTTAATCGAAACACTGAAAATAATTTTATTATGACGATGATTGATTTTCGGGGAGTCGTGTCATGAGAGTAAAAGACGAACATTAGATATCATATTTGTGAAGGAGTAGGTGCGTCTTCTTAACAGATATCATATTTGTGAGGGAGTAGGTGCGTCTTCTTAGCAGATATCATATTTGTGAGGGAGTAGGTACGTCTTCTTAGCAGATATCATATTGCGAGGGAGTAGGTGCGTCTTCCTAGCAGATATCATATTTGTGAGGATGTAGGTGCGTCTTCTTAGCAGATATCATATTTGCAGAGATGTGCTTTATTTCAAATAAATCCATTTCAAATGGAAATGCAAAATGCAAAATGGGTATTTTCCATTTTGCATTTTAAATGCTTTTCTAAAAACCATTTTGCATTTTGCATTTTAAATGCTTTTCTCAATGCATTTTCCATTTTAAATGCTTTTTTGCAACATTCTTCCTACTATCTCCACTCAACTTTTTTTCATAAACCCCAAATATCAGTCGGTCCTCAACCTCGCTATGAGAGATAATTTTCATTTGTCAAGTTGCTCCCTGGTAGGAGCCCTGGCAATTGAGTGATACCATTACAAAAAATACTGAACATGGGGCCATGACGCTGTAATATTAAATGTTAGATTTCTATGTTTTTACGTTGGCAACATTAGTCCCGCGGAAATTTTTTGTTGTCTCATAATCTGTAGTCGTGGTGTTTTTGGATTTACCATCATGTAATATGTTTGTTCTACATTGATGTCCATTATTAAATGACAAAATTGTTTAAAAATTCTATAATTATTTTAATTGTTTGACCTGAGAAACCATTTTGCATTTTCAATGCATTTTGAAAATAGGTATTTTGCATTTTGCATTTGAAATGCTTTTCTAAAAACCATTTTGCATTTTGCATTTTCAAATGGAAAAGTTTTGACCCATTTCCATTTTGCATTTCAAATGGTTTTGGGTACCCATTTTGCACATCTCTGCATATTTGTGAGGGAGTAGGTACGTCTTCTTAGCAGATATCATATTGTGAGGGAGTAGGTGCGTCTTCTTAGCAGATATCATATTTGTGAGGGAGTAGGTGCGTCTTCTTAGCAGATATCATATTGTGAGGGAGTAGGTGCGTCTTCTTAGCAGATATCATATTTGTGAGGGAGTAGGTACGTCTTCTTAGCAGATATCATGACAATTGTTTCAGTATTATCCACGTTATAGGGACAGATATAAATTAAGTGCTTTTGAAAATAACATTGAAACTGTCGATTATGTACCCACGCCAGTGTATATCGGACTATGGATAACCTAATGGAATACTTCTGGTAGCCCGTTGCACATTGAAAAGAAGACGGATGCTAGGTAAGCCCATCAGGCAAGTCGCTAGAAATTGTGAAAAACCCAACTGCGTAATAAATAAACCTATTGGAAAACTACTTAGCAATTTGCAAATTACAAAAAGTAATTAAAGCAGGCAATAAATTAAAGATAACTCAACAAATGTATCAGTTTCATAACGCTCTCAGCTAAAATTTACTTATCTAACTCCTATCCGAAAGCATTGTTTTTTATTCTTTTTGTGAATTTTTCTTCCATATTTTTAACTTATTAACTTATTTTCGTATTATTCATTTAAATTAGACTTAAAACTTTTTCAGATTCGCGCATATTCACAAAGTTTGTTTTTTTAGTAGCAAACACTTATTACAAGGTTCCCTTTATGCATAAAAAAAATTGTGCTAATTTACATCTTCATTTTAAAAATTTATACCATGTCAATTTCGAGATGTGAGCTGTTCGAAGTTTGACTAAATTTTACCCATATATTGAGTGAAAACTGGACATTTAACAAAACTTGAAGTACAAAAACTGAACAAATGTGAAGACAATTTTTAAATTTTTTTTTTGTAGAAATTAACAAGGAAATCACGATCTACACCTATAAAAAAACCTACAGTCCGCCTCGGAACAGAAATACCTAGTGAGGAGGACTGCGAATAATATACTTAACTTTGTAATTATAATTGTCGTTAGTAAAAAAAAAATAAAAATAAAAAAGAAGAGTGTATTTAAAAATTATTTTTCCTGGCCTAGTCAACAAATAAAAATATGTATATTGAAGTTCAAAAAGTTCTTTCATAAAATTAACAATTCCATAAATGCTGATTTATTATTTACACGCGTCGTGTGTTCAATTCCTCGACTGGCTAAGACTTCCATCATTGCACAAGAAACAATTCCGCCTTTAATTATGGTATGAAGAAATTTTCAAATGTTATCACTGTCGGGTTATTTTTCTTTCTTTTTTATGATTTAAAAAAAAATACTTATATGTCACGAATCCTACAGCCGACGGAAGGGAAAAAATAAGACATGTGCCTATTCATATTCAATTCTACGCAGGCTAATTTGTTACCAGACCATTAGAGCGGTGACCTTATCATAGACTACAGGAAGAACATCCTAAACTTTATAATTTATTAGATTAATATCTAGTACTCATCTAAATTCATCACAGTAGATGGGTACAAGCAGGTTTATTTATGGGTACACTATTTGACGCGTAGCCGGCGTTGCTGGGGGTCATCACACGATATCACATAATATACCATTGCGGACTTTTCTGTAGGCCTTTTCAAGATATACAATTCTGTAGAACATTATTTTGATGAATCTCATAAGGTTCAGCCAGCGTTCAGTATTTGAATTAGTATTTTTTATAATGGTATCACTCAATTGCCAGGGCTCCTACCAGGGAGCAACTTGACAAATGGAAATTATCTCTCATAGCGAGGTTGAATTTGATATTTGGGGCTTATGAATATAAGATGAGTGGAGATAGTAGGAAGAATGTTGCAAAAAAGCATTTAAAATGGAAAATGCATTGAGAAAAGCATTTAAAATGCAAAATGCAAAATGGTTTTTAGATAAGCATTTAAAATGCAAAATGGAAAATACCCATTTTGCATTTCCATTTGAAATGGATTTATTTGAAATAAAACACATCTCTGAGTATGTATTATGATTTCTATAAAATTCTCTGAACAACTATTAACCATAGAAGGATAACGTAGGGTACAGTATTAGATAGATCGTTTACTTTATAGTGAACGTTGACATTCCGGAAAAAACAGGGACATGTTATAAAATAAATAATTTATTAGGTATTTAGCGAGGTGGTTTGTAAAATTTATACATAGAAATTGTTGACATTTTTATTTGTTTTTGATTTATGGCTCAACTGAATCATGCAACTAAAATAATAATGAATAATTGAGATATCTTTTTGAATGGTGCATCAACAAATTAGCATTAAACATAAATAAATGCCAGTTCATTCATTTTTCCAAAATAAGTAATCCTATTTTTTTTTCAATATTCATTAAATGATGAAAATTTAATTTGTGTTAATAAAATTATTGATCTAGGCATTATGTTCGACAGTAAACTCACCTTTGTATGTCATATTAATAATTTATTATCAACAAGGCCCTAAAGACTCTTGGCTTTGTTTTGAGAGCTGCAAAAGATTTCAACAATTTAGGAACATTTATTATGTTATATAAAACCCTTGTCAGATGCCAACTTGAGTATAACTCTACGTTATGGTCTCCATTTTTCAATATTCATTCAGATAACATTGAAAAGATTCAACGGAAGTTTCTAAGGTTTATAAATTATAAATTGAATATTCCTATACAAAACATAAATTACAATTACCTCTTGGATAAAATGTCTCTATTGAAACTTTCAGAAAGAAGAATAAGCATAGATTTAATACTGTTACAAAGAATACTACTTTTTTAAATTGACTGTCCCGAATTACTTCAATGTATCAATATCCATGTTCCCAAAAAATCATGCCGACATTTCTTACCTTTTTACTTCAATAACACCAGGACACTAGCTTACCAAAATTCTCCGATTCCGAGACTTCACAATCTCGGAAACAAATATTCTGATCTGGGTGATATATTTCATTTGAAAACTAATCAGTATAAATGTTGTATATTCTATCACTTTTATTCTTCTAGACACAAATAGACCTATGTACCCATATAACTTCTCCGCTTCTACTATTTTGTTTTGTTGAATCTTTTAAATTCAATTATATGCGTGAGATTCATTTTTGCCATTATGTTTACATTCTTTTTTTATTGTATTAATTTTTAAGTTTATTTTTTAAGTGTTTACTCTGATACAAAATGCTTGTATTTTTTTTTAAAAGAAAAGCCCGCTAGGGCGTGTAATAAATAATAAGCAAATAATGTTACTGGTGATAAGTATTTCATACAAGAATTTGCTTGATATCAACTTATTAACTTATCATACTTAGTTACAAAATAAACACGTAAGTATTGGAAAAAAATAATGATGACAACACTGAAAAGTAAAGGAATATTTACCAGAAATACTTTAAACGCGGTGCATGTACATACACGGTGTCCGGAAAACTCGCAGCACGAGCGGGAAACTGGTGAATCTATAAGTATACATTTTTGATTTGAGCTTTCGTTTTCGAGTAAATCGAGTCCAAAGTAGGAATGTTTAGGTCAAATATGAAAAAAAAATCGGTTGCTAAAGGATTAATTAATTTTAAAATGCGTTAAGGTGTAGACCCGGCTTAAAGCTTTTTTAACCATTTTGCCGAAAAATATATAAAAAGCTAAGATAAAAAAAGGTTTTTTTGTGTTTTCTAAGTGTTGTAGATTCCCCAGTTTCCTCCTTGCACTACGTGTTTCCGGAGACAGTGTATCTACAAAGATGAAAGTGAGTAAATATGTAAGCACTGTGATATTATTATCGTTTCTACGAAAAATATTGAAATCTTTGTTCAACAGTTGAAAATGTAAATAATAACCTAAATTTTGACTATTATTTCATATAAAAGCAGTCAAACACACCTAAATGTCAGCCAGATTATAAAGGAGCTCTGCTTTACAATATATTTGCCTAAAAGTTATTTGTTTCAAGTGTTGTGATGTATTGGTATATTCCTTTACCACAAATTCCTTCTCTTTGGCTTGCCGCTGCCATTGAAGACGATTGTGTAATCAACTACAGTGAAAAGTTGGTGATTTACGTGGACATTCGTCATTTCTGCTCGTCTGAAATTACAGTGAGGACGATGGGAGATCAGATGATCATCCGGCGAAACCATGTGATCCGAGGAAAAGACGGAAAGGTCATTGGGGGGCTCATGAGGATGTACGACCTGTCGGCACACCACCATTCTGACGATGTGACTACCTGCAAGTCCAGCGGTGGGACTGTGCTGATGATCATAGTGCCCAGGAGAGTCAAACAAATTAAAGATAAATCAAAGTCACACATGAATAACACTCAATAGGCCCACATTTTTTATAATAAAATGGTGTTTCAATGAATATAAAATCTTTTTGTCCCGTTTTATTATTTCAACAAATTCCCAAAATTAAATATGTACCAATTTTTAGTGTGCCAAGAAATCCACTGTGGATTTTGTCGTTCGTACCCGGATTGTCCCGACGAATTCATAATCCGTGTATATATTTTTTAATAACAATTAATTAAAGAATGTTGTTTAATAATAAAGTTAAAAAGAGATCCTAGTTTTTAAAACCTAATACAAAATAGATTCTTAGTTTGGTTTTTTTTAATATAACATCTAATTACTTATAGATTTTTTTTTTAAGTAAACACAATTTTATTTACATTCTATTTATTTATTTATCATAATATTTTTGTAATATGAAAGTATACAGTGTTAGTACGCAGAGTGTATACTTTCTAAAGAATTTATTTTTTAATACTTCTGAAAACATGTATTGGTTATGAATGTTTTGGTCTTGTATACATTAAAAATACACGCGCACTAATCGAGCGTAGGAGAAATACATACTTACGTGATTAAATCGTGTGCAAGTACTTTCTAAAGAAACTATTTAATTATACCTAATTCTAAAACCACAATATGGTGCGTTTTGGTCTTGTATACATTGGATTTGAAATTAGACAACTTTTGCACTGTGTTCCACTTATTTATTTTCACCAGGCCTGTTCATCCTACTACGGACATTTTCAGACTGGTAGTTGAAATTCTTATGCAAGTCTTGTATCCAATCATATACTTTCAAAATACGCTTAGTGTATGCACGGGGATGGGAAAAAACTAAGATTCTAATGAGGATTTCATCCAAGAACGCGCTGTTGACTGTTATTTCAAAATCGGTTAAAAATGAAGACTGAAAATATGATTGACTGTAATCTGAAAGTGAATGCTCATGAAAATCTAACGACCTCCAAGATTCCAGAAGTCGATACCTACTTGCAATATCTACCACGTCTTTATAAATAATATTATTCAATGCGTCGATTTGGCCGATAACTAGTAACGTTTGAGATGGTGTATCTAATTGGTTCGACCAATGTGCGTATACTCAATAAAATTTGCAAAGATCAAAATATTTGACACCGTTTGACAATACACACCCTCCATAAAAATGTTCAATCATGCCGGCTAGGTACTTGCATAAAATCAACCATCACGCCGTTTCTGACATTTGACCAGTATTCCAACTCTTGATACGATCGACTCAAGTATTTGATTAACTTGGTCGCACCATGTCTCCCTGATCTCTTCCGCCATTCATTACACAAAATAAAGAGAATAATTGGTTTTCGTATAAAAATATTATATTTAAGTACCATTGCAAAATACAATACATTGTACTAAAATAGAGTTTGTGTACTAAATTAAACCTGCGCTGAAAATGATAGATAGGAATGTATAAGAATCAATGGATTTTTTAAAAATCGTTATAATAAAATAATTATATGGTGATTTGATGATCTCAGTAAATCATTTAAACATTTTTTTCATTATTTATTATTACGCTGGTAGATTTATATTGTTTTATTTCACTGTATTATTAGTACTATTATTCTTGCATATTTTCTGCGGTAGGTTTGCCTCCAACAGAACTCTTCATGGCTCCATGCACAGGACCGGTGATGGCTATATGAACTATCCTCTCTCCTTCAACTTCAGCAATCTTATTTTTGGGAGCGGTGATGCACAAAACTCCATCGGACGAAAGACTGGATGTGACATCTTCAGATTTATGACCTTCCGGCAGGATGTACTTCCGCACAAAATGCCTGAAGACAGAACCGTGCTCATCTTCTTTTTCTTCGTGTTTTCCTTCGACAACAACATGTCCGTCGACAGTTTTAACTGAAATCTCACTGGGTTTGAACTGATGGACGTCTAGGCTTATTTGAAACTTGTTTTGGTCCAGGGTAATGTTCGCTCCGACCCGAGGAACGACGGAATGTGCATGGGGATGCAATTGCCTGTTATAATGTCTTCCATATTCTGTAGAAGGCCCCCATGGAGCCATGATGTCGTAGGGATGAGTTTCGAAATAAGGACTGTACGACATTTTATTTATATGTAAAATAACACTTTTAAACGTTTCAGTTTCCACGAACACAAAACCGGCTTCTTGTGACAGGTAGACGCCGAAGTGCGCCGAAGAATAATCAGAATAATATTATCAACGGCAGTCGTACAAGAAGTAAAGTACAAACTAGAGATGGCCGTCGGCCGATGTTCCCGTCCCGGTTACTTTGTCTCTGCGACTTAGCTGAATGAACCGCCCAATATTATTTTTTTCTGAAGAACCGGTTCTTTTCGGAGTTACTTGCGATTCGATACTTTTGCTTTAAAACTATTGTGTAAACAAATAATCCAAAATGATGTTTGAATTTTTAATGATACCCGAAAAAATTAATCGAGAGTCTGCAGAAAATTTCCGAGAAACCTTATAAAATTATAAACTTTTTCTTATCTAGGGGTTTGGTTTTAGTTTCTTCCCCCGAAAAAAAAAACTAAATTCAAAGATCTTGGTAATTACGAGGAGCCGGTTCCTCGCCAACCAACCATCGTGCTGTTTGTCCAAGGGATAGGCAGAGAGGATAGACCGTCACACAACTAACTTGGCTCACACTGCTTGCTTCATTCATCATTTGTCTCATATATATACTCTTCCGTTATTCTGACTCACTGACATCACTGGCATGACCCGATTCAATTATATGCTTCAGATGTGCATATTTTTCTCAGGCGTCCCAGATTTTTTCCACGATTCACCTGTCCATAAAATCAATATTTCCCAAAACCGAATAAACTTGTATAATTTTATTCGTTTTTGGGAAATATTGATAAAAACTTATACAAGTTTAAAAGTTTTTATCACTAATATCTGGGAAGTTTCTAATTTTTGACAACGCTGAAAGAATTCTTCCTTCGCGTTATCACGGCATTGTTCCTAAAGTAACTGGATAGAGAACCGGCTCGATTTCGGTCTCCGGTAGCCGGAACCGAAGTGATACTCCATTTCAGCCAACCATCTCTATAACCACACTGACGTTCAACTTTTGGAGGGGGAGGAGAGTGGTATATTTATGAGGGGGAGTGACAAAACAAAGGAGAAAAGAATGTCAAAGCTGGAGCTGGCAATGTTAGAAAAATTATGTTTAAATGGCAGGCTAATAATATATACCACACAAAAAAAGCGCAACAATTACATATGAAATCACTACAGCAATCCAACTACAAAAGTTACCTTTTGCTTAGTTTTCTGATCTCATTACTTGTGACTATTTCTTTTCAAAATGATCGCTTTGTCAATATGACTCCTCTTCGAATGTGAAACAGTAGCGCTATTATTGCGGCTTGGAGTGGCACTAATATGAAATTCCGTAGTAAACAATATCCCAGTTTTTAACACTACATGGTTTATTCGTCATATTAATTTTTCCGTGAAGATGGCGCCACGGAATACTGTCGTCGACAGTATAGCAAGAATCAAAGCTGTATGTTATAGATCTATTTTTTCCTTACATTTCAGGTCAAAATATCCCTAGATTTCAGTACGTTTTTTTACGAGGTACTTCAAGTACTGAATATTTTCGTCTAGACAATTTAAAAGTTTCCAGTAATTTTCCCAGAATTGAATTGGCCTGAGAATTTTGACTACAAAACCAATATTTTAAATTTCCCTCGATTTGTGCGTTTTCCCTATATTTGGGGAATTCTCTAGACACATTATCGCCGACCGGATTAGAACCACACGCATGGCTTTCAGGGTAGGAAAGAGTCACCTGTGGAATATTCTCGAAGCTTCCAGATATTTTCATATTCCGCGCTCAAATTTAAAATTGTTATTAATCAAAATATGATCTTTCTAATAAAATTATATGAAGGTTGTTGAAATGCGTACTAAAAAAAGTTAATATTACAAGCTTCTTTCGTCAACGCGCTGTATAACAGTATAAATATTAAAAAGAAAATATTGTTATTAAAGTACCTACACACACCATAATAATACATATTGTTACAAATAATTATAATATATAAAGAACGTGCTATTGAAAATATGAAAGTAAAACACAATTTAAACGTTTTTTTTTTTTCAATTTATTTGTTTTAACTAATTTATTATTAGGTACATAATATAGGTTAACGACATCGAGGGTACTTAAATTAATTATAAGTAAATGAAGAATGAATGATGCAAAAACTTTTACAGATATTTAATAGCCAACGGAACTGCGTTTTCTTCTGGTTTATCGGATTCGGCTACATGAGCAGAAGTCTTCTTCTTGTGTTCTTGCAGATGCTCCACGTTGAGTTCCTTGACCTCGCGATGAGCAGGACCGGTCTGCAAAATGGGGACGATTCTCTCATTCTTGTCAGGCAGGATTATGGGGTCCCTGGGAGCAGTCACAGTCAGGACTCCATCAGAAGAAAGAGTGGAGAATACCTCGTTGGGTTCGTGGCCTTCAGGAACGGTGTACTTCCTCACGAAATGTCTGGAGATGTATCCATGAGCGTCTTGTTTCTCTTCATGCTTCCCTTCCACGACTATTTGCCGTCCCACGGTCTTCACAACAATTTCACTAGGAGCAAACTGATGCACATCGATGCAGATCTGGAATTTGTTGGGGTCAACGGACACGGCACGCTGCAGGACCTGGTTTGGGCCGTTGATGCATTCCTGCTGAATCTTTTGCAGTTCAAGAGGGTTGAACTCCATGCCAAACTCCTGACCGAAGATCCGCGGAAGTCCGTATAGCGGCGCGTAGAACGGGAAGAAAGACATTTTTGAATACGTAAAACAGCCACAGACAACAAAACCCTTCAAAGAATGCGGAAGTGGGTATGTGAAGATACTGTTTCCCGGTGTTAGAAGAAAGTAGATACTTTGCTGCTTTCTAGCTCACTTCAAATCGGCTTGTGGCTAACTTAAATCCGGCTTCTTCGTTTCTAGTTAACTTTAAATTGGATTTTATCTCGTCGACCAAGTAAATTTCTTTTGCGTTGCAACTCGGTTAACAGCTGATTGCGAACTGGGCCGGGCCGGCTTTGCTTACCGGAGCGCCAGTGCGGCCTGTTTATAAACATGGTGAGTCACAATATTGGTTCTGTGTGCATGTGTGCGCGCGGGGGGAGGGAGTAGAACGTTGTGGAATGCTCCCGAAAACACGAGAAAGAGCGAGACGCAAACGTTATCGATAGTACGTCGGCTTTTAACAGCTGATAGCTATAGGTTTATCATCTGTTAACGTTCTGCCGATGTTTTTGTTTTTTTTTGCATAATATTTTTACTGCGTATTTACGGATTCGAGTTGTCTGCTTGTATGCCGGCATAATTATTTACTAGTAGTAACTGTTGTTACCGGTGAAATGTCACCATGTAACCTTTATGACACATCATTTTTGACTTGTCAATAAAATAAACTGAGAAATTAAGTTTATATGTAATTAAAATATACTGTACTACACATTATTTCAAAAATAGAATAAAAATAAACGACTTGTAAATTGTAAATTATCGGATGGTAGTTAGGTACTTCGCTTGTTTGGATTTGATCGGTCTGAAAAGATTCTTTATTTTTTATTTATTTTATATTATAGAAACAAACAGCACATGATTTACAGAGTTGAAACAATATACAGGAATAAGAAAATTCATGTTGTCTACCTATGATAATATATGTTTCCTTGTAATGTCTGCTAAGTGGTATGTTTATTCCACAGACTCATATGTCTATGGTTTATTCCTAATTATTTATATTATATTTTCATAGTAGGTACCTAGTTGTGAGTGACGAATGCAGGCGAATGAGTTTGTATGTTTGGGAAGTATGTTTACGAGAGATGGAAAGGCTGAAAGATATTGAAAGAAACGGCTTGATGGTCAGTTAGTTTTGCATCAGTTCCAATTTTGGAAATGTCATACAAGTAAATTACCTACCTATATATTTGTCATAATAATCATCCATTTTTATCGGTAAAAGAGTGGAAACTGGGAAAGAAAATAATAGACGAAGCTGCTGGAGAAATTTCTAGATATTTCGAGAATGTAATTCCATCCCGGGTTTATTTCTGGAACTTCTCCTCCAATGAATTAACCAAAAGATTACCTACCTTCATACAACTGTACTAACAGAAATGATACGTTAGCTTTGTCACGTAGGCACCTTTTTATGCTCGTTTAGACCCTTTTAGTAAACGCGGGATATTATGATTGTAGAATTTGTGATTTAAAAAAATGTTTGCCCATCACTGCCGATCTTTTATTATGTTTTTTCCTTTTATTTAAATTTTGAAATTTACTTTTCAAATTTTAAATAAAAGAAATACACGTTTCAAATATAGAATTGTTATCAATAATTTTTTAAAGTACCTACTTTATCGCTTGTTTGAATTGTTACCACGATCAGTTCCAAATTTGAAAATGACCCAAAGGACTACGAAGTAATGCAAAATCTAGAAATAAATATTTTAAGAACTTACACATCAATGAGTAGAAGTGAGTGGTTTATTTATCAGTAGAACACATCTTGACCTTTGATTTAATCGATATTTTTTAAGTCTTTTTATAAGTTCAGAAAAAGGTATCGCGACTATAAAAACTGCTTTTAAGTTCCAAATATCCTACTTACGAACCTATTTTCGGTTAAGGTTTTATTTTATGAAGTGGCAAATTAAGTTCTTTAGGAAATAATCGAAATACATTTAAATATTTGTGCCTGAACTCCGCAAAATAAATAAATAATCCTTTTTGAAGATGTTTTCTTCTTGCATAAATCAAAACAGGCGTCTAGTGTTATGACCGTTTTACATGACACTTTTTTTAATCCAGTTTGTCTAATCGGGATGAAAAAAGGGACATGATCTATTTTGATAGTTGGTACCATGAGTTTGACGGCAAAATAATTAATTTACATAACTATATCACGTGAAAATGGTGCATATCAAGATATAAAAACAAATCCTAAAACGGGGTCTTTGGTTCTTAGTTGGGGTTTATTTAAAAAGATTTTTTTAAACTAGCCTAACACAACTATTTTAATATTATTTTTCTAAAATATGGCGTGAAGAAATGGATATTTTATTTTAAAATTAAAAATTACCTTTTTTTAAATAAAATGGCTACTGAAATGCAATATTTTCCATTTCAGTATGCTTAAATTAAAATTAATTAAAGTGATGTAAACAAAGTTATTTATGTTTTAATTTAATAAATAATGGCATCACATAGTGATAAGACTGATAAGCTTTCAGAAGAAATTTTCTTCGAAAAATTAAGCTTAAATACATACTTCTCATTATTATCTAACTGATAATAAGCGTTTTTTCTTTTAAAAAATGCGCAAATAGTGCGTATAGCGTGTCCCCATTTCCTGTATATTTATCCAGTTTTCTCATTGACTAAATACTATCAATAAATTTTCTTAATAATCTGGGCTTGTTTTATTTCAACGAAGGACGGGACGAAAAATTAACATTCAAGCATAGATTTTCTCAAAAGAACGCCTTATAATATACTATGAGGTTTCATAAGAAGAGTTAACACTTTTACCATTTGTACAATAAATTGCTATACAAATCAAATTCAAAAAAATATTTATTGCACAAAAATACTTCCTATATCTATACTTGAATGTAGGAGGGATGCATGTTTCGATCAATAATACTAGCGGTGTTCTCTTTCCTCATCCCTCAAGCCACCATTCCCCGCGGTTCATGCCTTATTATGTTACCAGGGGCAGCCCTATGCGGGCGCAATCGGAGCACTCTGCTCCGGGCGCCGAATTGTCAAGGCGCCAATGCGCTGATACAGTCCTAATACTTAAATTTTGGGAGGTGGATATGGGTACCGCCGCCCTGGGAATCATTTATTGGATAACCAACACCCCTGCCATAGGTCAACCCCAGTGGTTCGCTACGTATGGTGACTTTGCAAGGGTGCTCGGGATCATGGGAGAGGATTGTAGGTATAGGTCTTGGCGGCGGATGTGTTTGCCCACCAACTGCGTGGGGGGTTGGATCGGGAGAGACTGGTTGAGGGAGACCTTTTGTCCTTTCCAGCCAGACTCTCTTGACCCGTCGCCTTGCATCGCAATGATGGATTCATACCTCCGTCACTTCTGGACACATTGAGCCTTAGAATCCTACCCACCACTCATACCTTTTTCCTTCCCATTACTTCCTCTAATTCCTTTCCCTAAAAAGAACCTCCACACAGCATCCCCAATATGACATAGGCCCTGAGGGATTTTTTTTCCTCGAGGCCTCCTGTGTGGTGCTATTGCAAAAAAACGTGGCCCTTTAGTCTATTTTTCACAAAAACGGCTCTACACAAATTTACATATCCTTCGATATTTTTTTGCGGCAGTCATTTCCAAAGCGGATTATATCTTCCCCCAGGGGTCGATTTAAACCTGCAGGGGGTCTATTGTTGATTTTTTGGTGCTTGAGATATAGGCCATTTTTAGGCCAATTTTTTTTGGAATGTACCTTATTTGTGGTTTCATATGGAATAGTTTTCAAAGCAAAATAGTGATGTGATATTTAGAGAAATTGTAAAATGTTGATGAAGAAGTCAAATATCAAATATTCCAGATTCAGGCGGCAGTATGCTACTGATTTGGTTCATGCTCGCTTCATGCTATTTCTCTGGTGTATTATACATTATGTGGTCTGAAATATAAATATAAGTAGGCATATCATTGAGAATAATGGAAACCAATGTCGCCACTGACATAGTACCTTTTGGTTCTAGGTTCTAGCCTATTTAGAACGCTACCTCACTTGCCTGGCATCGTATATCGCCGGTGCCGGCCCTGTGCAGGCGCAATTGGAGCAGTTTGCTCCGGGCGACGACTTTCCAAAGCGCCAAGGAGCTAATTCAGCTAATACCTAACACCTAATGGTACTTATACAATCGCGAACGAAAGGAAAGAAACGAAACAACTGCAATCGGCGTTTCGCGAAATTTTAGCCATAACTTGAGGTTCAGCTCACGTGTGTATCTATATAGCATAATACAGCGCCCTTGATTATTATTAGTGCCAGGCGCCATTTGGCTCAGAGCCAGCACATTATATCGCCATCCTATTTGATCGAAATGACTATTTCATAATAACGATGAAAAACAGTAGTTCTACATATAATATTATGAAATTTATGCAAAGAATGGTCAGATTTTTGGATCACGAACGCGCCCCCATCGCATTTCTTGTGTTCGTCTTTATTTCATGTTGTTTACCATTTCGCGAAGCCAACGTTGCCAAACCAAACATTACCGAAGGTGGCTCCGTCTCGCCTCGATTATTTGCGCAGGTATGTGGGTACCTACGTAA
Organism: Hesperophylax magnus; assembly: GCA_026573805.1. Taxonomy (NCBI): domain Eukaryota; kingdom Metazoa; phylum Arthropoda; class Insecta; order Trichoptera; family Limnephilidae; genus Hesperophylax; species Hesperophylax magnus. The sequence continues at coordinate 9,185,480 of JAIUSX010000117.1, read as the reverse complement.
CTACAGATGCGCGGCAATAACGATAATAATGTTGTCGTAGACCAAGGTTCGTAGAAAAGAAAAGTTATATTTTCTACGTTATAGTATGTATACCTTCTGAAAAGCAGTGAAAAGACGGCAACAATATATTACTTTTATCGCGTGTGATCTGGCCTATAAAATGATTAGCGTAGATTTACGATAACTTTGAGGTAGGTAGCATTAATGTAAGTATCATACCTAACAACATTGTCAACACGGTTTTTTTATTACGGTCGGCGGACTTGCTACTTGTCTGTTTTCACACTAATAACGAAAATGGTTCAATAAAAGAGCAATATTGACGTATTATAAAATGACGGTTATAAAACTTATAAATAAAAACGAATGATTTTAAAACTATAGGTATATTTTCTAGGTATGTTTTTGTCTTGGAAATAATGCATAATTTTTTACCGTAAGTAAATACGTCATTATTTGGCGACGTAAATAACGCGTTATAGAAACTACGAAATAGGTCAACAATGGCTGCCTCTGCCTAGGTCAAGAATATTGATTTTATCATGGGTATGGGTAATGTGTATGTTGACAAAGTAGGTACGTAGTATTATTTTTGTATGTGTGTACTACAACATTACATCAGCAGTGCCAGCGCCTCGGAGCGGAGAAATAAAGAACTACGGACGTCAACGTACAGTACATACACTAACTTTTAGTACCAAACTAAGGGTAGTTCTCTATTTCACCGTCTCAGCTCTCGAGTACTGGAGTAAGTAGGTAGGTACCTACCTATGTCGTATATTGCACTACATGAAAGATTTATCAGATGAAATTCGTGAAAACGTCGCAATTTATTCAACTTATTTATAGGTTTATTACACCATAATACTGTAGCATACAGATAATAACTATATTATGGAATGACATGAACAGTACCTACCTTCATACTATATTGCACTATTATAAAGCAAAATTTAAGGCCAGGTGAATTCAATGAAACGCCACATTTATTAAAATTAAAGGTACATTTATTATATTATAAAAATGTAGGGTACAGATAAATGGCTATCTAGAAACGACATGAAGAATTAAGTGAAATTTATCACTGGCGACAGAATGAACAACCTTTTTTTCAAATCTAGGCGGGTCGCGTGTTATTGCAAAACCTTTACACAAAACACCCCCGAAATCAAAAAAACATTGTGTATGCATACACTAATTATGTAAGGCCACGCACCAATGTGTAAATGTTTCAAAACAAAAATGTATGCGCGTAAGACCCGCCTTACCATTTTCACAATAAAACAAAATAACAAGAATAAATCTATGAAGATTGAAACTTAAAATTATCAGTCAAAAATTAGAAAAATGGGAAAGCGAAACATGTATTCACTAGGGAGTCATTCAGGAGCAGCAGCGACTGTCTGAGCAACAGGTAGTTCAGTCTTCTTCTCGGAGGATAATGATTTCGTGGCTTGAATGGGCACAACGCGCTCTCCAGACGTCCCCACATCTGGAGTCCTCCTGGGGGCTGTGACGGTCAACACTCCGTCAGAAGACAGACTGCTCACCACATCTTCAGGCTCGTGACCCTGAGGCAGGTTGTACTTCCTCACAAAGTGACGAAACACAAACCCGTGCTCGTCTTGCCTCTCCTCGTGCTTTCCTTCAACAACCACTTGCTTATTGATCGTCTTCACTGTGATCTCATTGGGCGCGAACTGCGTAACGTCCAGACTGACCTGGAACTTGTCCTTGTCGCGTGTGACGGTGGAAGCCCCTTCAGGCCGAAGGTCCTTCCTGTTGACAGTTTGCCAAGGTCGGTTGTTATCCCGGGGACGCAGAATACCGCGAAGCGATTCCATGGGAGTAGATGCTGCAGCCATGACTTCCTCAGGAGTCAAAACTATCCCGTAATACTGCTCTTGAGCCCTGGGCTGCACGCGAGGAATGGCCATCTCGTAGAAGTTGTCGTACCATGGTGAGTAAAATGACATTTTGCCGAGTGTTGTTTTTACAAAATGTTGTTTTTATTACGATTCGTCAAAGCTAAACTTTCGTTCCGAAGACAGGTTGCAGAATGACGCACCCGGAAAAGGTCCTGCACTATTTATAGATGCAGGATGCAGCGCCGGGCGGCGTCACGTGGATGCGCAAATCAGCTTTCGAGAAAATTCTGATGGGGTTACCAATGTGCAGTCAGTAATATTTTTGTCGGTTAGAAAGTTTTCAACTGACGGCCATACATTTATATTGGCAACCCTTGATGTTGGATGTGTGCATAATAATGCCGGGCACATACACCTGAATACTGCGGCACAGACGAAACATGACACTTATTGCAAAAAAGAGTTTTCGCAAGAGAACGGCATGAAATTATCAATTTTCCCTATATCCAAGATATTGCTTAAAAAACACAAAAATATCGGTTTTTAAAACTGTTTAAACTTACTGTTACTGTGGCGAATTTCGGCGTAATGAGTTTAGTGAAACCAATTAAAAACTTTCTTCCTCATGTCTATTTATCAGACTAGACCGTTTGGCGTTCAGCTCTAGAATGGTGCATTTAGTAGTTTGTAGGTAATATTTTTATAATTTGATGTTGCTTTAATTTAAGACCGTTGTAGTACTATGTTGTTGTGAGGAAACGAATAACCGGATAAATACATCTCGGTATATCAAAGTGTCTACTATTCATACTAATGCCACAGATTTATATAACAACCCTACACCCAAATAAAACAAAAACAATCGAAACCAACAAATTGAAAAATGCCCTGACTTAGGTATAAGAACCCCGTGCTAACATTATTGAAACAGTTTTGTAGGAAACGCCTTGTTTGTAATTTGATGATAATACCCATCTCGGCATTTAAAAACAATCCAGTCGGTAGATTGGTACAGGAACATAGGTAAGAATCCCTGGAGTCCCCGACTACAAGGTCTGAAAATTTCAGCTGTAGCACAGCATAGCATGACAAGAGGAATAGTACCATTGAATGGAATTTCTAAAACAGTAGATATATTTAATAACCTTAAAAGTTTTTCTTCCCAAATGTTAAAAATATGAAAATAAGAAATCTTGTCCGAAACTGGATGATAAATTTGCTATAGAAGTAGTACAATAAAAATAAGTGTGTTGATCTGTATCCTAAGGCTAGCTTTAGACGGGAGTCGCTATATGCACAGCGACTAGTCGACAGGGGGCGTGGCAAACATATCCGAGCATACCCGAGCTGTTCCGAGTTGCAAAATCAGTGAAACGAAACGTCAGAAATGGCGTTGTAATAATATAATTTAAACAAACCTTTTTAGAACTACGCTAGGTTTGTGTAACATGGTTTGTGATTCAAAAGAAAGTGTCCCCTTAATACCGCCTGCTCGCGTCAAGGCAAGAAAAACATCCCAGTTTTCAATTAGTTTAGCGGCTACGCTAGGTTTGTGTAACATGGTTTGTGATTCAAAAGAAAGTGTCCCCTTAATACCGCCTGCTCGCGTCAAGGCAAGAAAAACATCCCAGTTTTCAATTAGTTTAGCGGCTACGCTAGGTTTGTGTAACATGATTTGTGATTCAAAAGAAAGTGTCCCCTTAATACCGCCTGCTCGCGTCAAGGCAAGAAAAACATCCCAGTTTTCAATTAGTTTAGCGGCTACGCTAGATTTGTGTAACATGGTTTGTGATTCAAAAGAAAGTGTCCCTTTTATACCTATACTTCACTTCGGGTATGCTCGGATATGTTGGCCACGCCCCCTGTCGATTAGTCGCTGTGCATATAGCGACTACCGCTTTAGACTTGTAAGTTTTTTCGTAAATTTACGACTTCTAGCCAATGGGCATATTGCATTTTGAAAATCCAATATGCCCATTGGCTAGAAGTCGTAAATTTACAAAAAACTTACAAGTCTAAAGCTAGCCTTACACAAGCTTCCCAGACTCCGGTGTACAGAGCGGGTTTTAGTGCAGCGACGTCATGTGCGTTGCACTAAAACCTTACGACATGACATTTGTGTTGTGTACAATCGGTTGATCAAACGACTTTGATTTATTTCAACGATAATTATGTCGATATTTATTTAGAAAATCATTTAATGTATCCAAATAATGTTCTACAAAATAAAAATCGGGAATACATAAAAATAATTTCGAGTTGTTTGTAATAATTTATTGCTATGATCTTGGAAAGCAGATTGGATGATTAGTGTCATCTGTGGAAACAAGTAAGAAATACTTTTCATAGCAACATGAAAGATACGTTGGTAAAAGGTGCGAAGCTTGAATAAATAAGAATATATTTTTAGTTGTTGTCTCCGCTTATTTGGTCGTTCGTTTGGTTATAAATATTATAATAATATTATTATTTTTGTTCAATAAACTTGTAATAATTTGTTACCCGTTTAGTTTAAATTATGATGTAAGGTGGGGGCAAAAATTGCATCTACAGCCACTACAACTTTTGAGATATTTAACAGGAATGTACATTTATAAAAAAATAGTGGCAAAAATGTCGATTCAGCAATCTCTACATATTATAGATACGTTTATTTTAATGATTAAATACGGAATAGTTTTTTTGGGGAAATTCAGTAAATGTCAAAGATGTTTTTATTTTAATGATTAAATACGGAATAGTTTTTTTGGGGAAATTCAGTAAATGTCAAATATGTTTTTATTATCTAAAAGAATCACAAATTTGCGGTCTGGATTCTTGTAGACCCATAAAAACTGAAACTTACTAAAACTGACGTTCATAGATTATTATAAGTTATGGGGTTGCCTATCAGTGGGGTCATCTCCCGACAGAAGTTTAACAACTCAAGCATAAACGTGCAACAAGATTTATAGAAAACTTATTAATAACGCAAGCAAACAAAACATTATTTAAAAATTACCTTACTACAATATGACAACTTTCCATGTAATATTAAACAAATACACGCGTACTTCTATTCTAATCATCACTGAAAACATTCATTTTAAACAAATGTCACTACACGAAACGAATACTATACCTTCATTAAATATCTCTGTATCTAATTTTACATTTTAAAATACTGTAATATTATAATATATAATCTTCTTCTGAATTGAGTTAGCTGCAAGAAAAGGGATATAGGTACCTATAAGCTATACGCAATACGCATTGTACTTTCTGTATAATTGTACAATAAATGTTTTTTAGTTTGAATTTTACCGATGGGGACAAAATAAAACATTGGTCTTTACATTGAAGTCACGAAGATTGTGGAATCTTCTTTTGACAGGCGTCGGTACAGATTTTGTTCGTATTGTTATTTTGTAGAAGTTGATTGAAAAAATAATTCTTTTTCTGATGCAGTTTCCCATTTATATACATACATGTTATTATCTTAAAAACTAATATAGTGAAAGGTTAAATATGATTTCTATGCCGGTGGTTTACTAGGGCTTATAGTTTTTGTATGATCGTACAGGTAACAGGAAAATTACTTTAAAGAGACTCTTGCTTGTGTAGTGGTGTCACGAACGATATTGTTAAAAATTTCAACGTTTGTTCTTATTGGTGCCAGGAGTGTTTAGAGATGTTTAAATGGTAGAAGAAGTGGGGACTACTCTACACCGGAATGCGATAGTTTTTTAACAGTAAAACTGTGGTATGCAGTAGTGAATTGTGGAAGATGTCGGACACGCCCGAAAAAGACATTATCAATAGCGATGCATTTCGTGGTAAACTAGTGTAATTTAATAATTTTGTTTTTGTTAGGAAGAAGGAAAAATATTCGAAAACATTGTCGAATTGAACAGCGAGTTTAAATTCAAACGGACTTGATAAACGTCGCTAAAGTATCCTCTTTAAAATGATTTGCCTGTAATACGTCTGCTTTGAATGGTTGATGACGTAGCTAAGAATATTTTAAATAAACAATGTTTATTTTGTCCTTGTTGCAATAATGTCATCATCATATCATATATATATATACATATATGTAAAACTTTATATCTGCAGGTATAATAAATTATAATACGTACTTATAATAAATGTATTTACCATGGACATACAAAAGAATAGATGTGCCAACCAGGTAAAAGGGAACAATACACCTAAGAAGAGCGATGGAGGCGGCGTGACCGTCCCGTCAGTAAATGAATCTGATAATATACAGGCAACTCGCATTTTAATATCACCATTTGGCCCTCAAAAATAAAATCTACTTACGAGTTACTAGTCCTTATTACAATGAAGCGCAAATTTAACTACATAATATCCCAAATTTAACTACTTAATATCCCAAAATTAACTATATAATATCCCAAATTTAACTACATAATATCCCAAATTTAACTACATAATATCCCGAATTTAACTACTAAATATTCCAAATTTTACTACTAAATATCCCAAATTTAACGACATAATTTGCCAAATTTAACTACATAATATCCAAAATTTAACCACATATTATCCCAAATTTAACTACATAATATCCCAAATTTAACGACATAATTTCCCAAATTTGACTGCATAATATCCAAAATTTAACTACCTACATTATATTCCACAATATCCAAAATTTTACTATTTAATATCCCAAATTTAACTACATAATCCCAAATTCAACTAGATAATATCCCAAATTTAACTACATTATATCCCAAATTTAACTATATAATATCCCAAATTTAACTACACAATATCCCAAATTGGGTCAAACAAAAAATTGAGCTTGTTTCAAAAATGTTATATTTCGTTAAACTATTTAGTTAGACATTTGATCCTGCATAGAAAAGTTCCACAGTGTTTGTTCCATAGTTCCAAACCTTTGTTTTAATTTAGGGAACTTGACTTTTTTGCACATGGTCTGATTATTTTAATATGCGTTCTTCAGTGGTCTATTGATGTACGACTGATATTATAGTTGATTCAAAGCATTATTGAACCCTCATGGTGCTAAAAATATAGTCACGTGGTTTGCCTCCAGCTCGTCGAAATGATATCCAGATTTCATTTTTCATATTAGGGCAAGCCTATCAATTTGGGTGTCAATGGTATCCACTTATTATTAAGTCTTCTGTTTACAGATTACTTTCTACAATCGCATCCAATATTAAATGTGTAGTATGGAATGTTGCTGATAATCTATAAGTGGACAATAATGATATTATAAGATATACAAGTACCATTACTAATTTATTAATTTATTTATTCATGTTCTCCATAAAGCGGTTATACACCAAATATATTACGGAGAAGACCACATATTTGAGGTACATGTAAGTATAAAAGTTCGTGGGGGAAGTTTTAATACTTTGTGACATATGTCAAAAGATGTTTGCTGAACTGTCTGTAAGTGATCTCGAAAATGTCTATAGTCAATGCAGAATGAGTCGCTCTGTTGATTGGCGCCAAGTCCTCGCTTTCGGAATACAAAAAGTGCATGTTCATGTATACTCGTTAGGGATATATAAGTTAACCTCTTTTAATAATATTTGGCCAGTTAAATTTAATATAAGTTGATTGAGTATAGTTTAAAAAAATGTTTACCTAAATAACGTTACATTCAATATTTGCGCTTTTTAATTATAACGAATCTGTAATACAAAAATTTAAATACAAAAGCAATATAATTAATTAATTATTTAAAATTTTATATCATTGATGTCGCTATTCTAAATTCCTGTAATATTAAAAAATCTGTTTCTGAAAAATTAAGAAAATACACAGATTTAGGAAATGAGATAAAAAGAATTTGGCATTCTCAGACTATAAAAATATTACCATTCGTTATTTCGGCTACTGGCATTATACCTAGCTCTCTCATTCAAAATTTAGGCGTATTAGATATGTCAAAGAATTTATGTATGAAAATGCAAAAATCAGTCATTTTAAATACATGTAGGATTACTAAAGATTTTTTAAATATTTATGTTGAGGGATCAGTAGGATTTATAGGTCCAATTAGAAGTTCTACTGAGCTGAACACTCTGATATGAAAATATCTGGAGTCGGTGAATTATTTTCCCATTTGATCTCTGGGTCAGTTGACGTGTTGTTCTTGTATTGTTTTGTATTTATTATGCTTATATAATGCACTTGCATAAGGTGGATTGACTAGATGATCATTTGTGGAAAAGTGTGTAGGGTTTAGGTTTTAAAAAGGGTTTAGTGTTTCCTGTGGGGAAGATTTAAATCGGACATAGTCGGAAAAAAAGTATACTTGTTTACATTTCAGTGTGGTAGACACCTCCTACTGTGAGTCGCTCTTGTGAATATGCATAGTTGAAAAGTTGGTTAAAAAAGAAGAAGAATATGGTTTAAAAGGGAGATTTGTAAATACGAATGTTAGAGGGAGCGTGCTAATATTAAAATTGTGAAAATTTTAATAAAACATGACTCAAATATATTCTACACGATAGAAATAGTGCAAAAATCTCTCGACAAATGCCTAAGTTGCATTTAAAGATACAATGTGATTTTTTCATAACTGTAATATAACAACGAAAACGAAAACGACAACGACAACGACAACGACACCAACAACGACAACGACATCGACATCGACAATGACAATAACAATAAACACACACTTTGCCACAATCAACATATCTGCCCTAATGGTGGACACTGCTAAAGAAGGAAGAAGCGCAACACGGCATAGTAACCGAAAAAACACATCACGGTTATATATTTTATTTGGATGAGGAACAGTGATGATATCCACTGATCCACTATAGCCATTGTGTTACAAGTATAGCATCATTCCTGACCGCAATAGATAGCAAATTCATTCATGAGGAGGAAATGGCGGTTAAACTTTTAATGAATGGAATTTTTTGTAGTAAAAACCCATTAAACATGACAAAATTAATGATAAGATAGGTATGATAACCATAATATTATTTCCACATCCAGGCACACGTATGAGGGGGCTCAAAAATTCTTGCGGCCTTTTTCATTACAAAATTAATTTTAGGTTTAAATTTAATTTTAGGCACATACTCAATGCGCACCCAAACTACAACGAACAAATTAAAAAAATCTAAATATTCACCAAATATCTAGTATAGGTATTGACGTCTATGTTTAGCAAATATCTAGTAAAGGTATTGATGTCTATGTTTAGCAAATATCTAGTATGGGCATTGACGTCTATGTTTAGCAAATATCTAGTATGGGTATTGACGTCTATGTTTAGCAAATAACTAATATAGGTATTGACGTCTATGTTTAGCAAATATCTAGTATGGGTATTGACGTCTATGTTTAGCAAATATCTAGTATAGGTATTGACGTCTATGTTTAGCAAATATATAGTATGGGTATTGACGTCTTTGTTTAGCAAATATCTAGTATAGGTATTGACGTCTATGTTTTTCAAATATCTAGTATAGGTATTGACGTCTATGTTTAGCAAATATCTAGTATAGGTATTGACGTCTATGTTTAGCAAATATCTAGTATGGGTATTGACGTCTATGTTTAGCTAATATCTAGTATGGGTATTGACGTCTATGTTTAGCAAATATCTAGTATGGGTATTGACGTCTATGTTTAGCAAATATCTAGTATAGGTATTGACGTCTATGTTTAGCAAATATCTAGTATGGGTATTGACGTCTATGTTTAGCAAATATCTAGTATGGGTATTGACGTCTATGTTTAGCAAATATCTAGTATGGGTATTGACGTCTATGTTTAGCAAATATCTAGTATAGGTATTGACGTGTATGTTTAGCAAATATCTAGTATAGGTATTGGCTTCTTTGTTTAGCAAATATCTGGTACAGGTATTGACGTCTTTGTTTAGTAAATAACTGGTATAGGTATTGACGTCTATGTTTAGCAAATATCTAGTACAGGTATGTCTAAGAATATAAACCATTAAAGAAACTCGGCAGATAGACTCTTTGTCGATGACAATGCATTCTAACATTATATTGGTGGCAATCACGCTTATACACGTCGCCATATAAGCAATTCTCTGAAATTCTAATAGAATACATTGTCATCGACAACGAGTGTATCTGCCGGGTTTTACCTCGATCGGATGTTGAAAAGTGGGTTAATTTCCATTTATGATTCCACTTAATTCATACATTCATTGAAAACAAAAATTAAATTCGAATAGATGCAATAATAATAGGTTTAAGGGAAACATGTTATAAATCGATAGAAATCCGAAATGCGGGGTTTTTGCTTACATATTTAACATGATTTTCTCTGACCATTCTGATAGAACACCAATATATTTATCTTTGTATTAAAAGCTGTTTATTTCATACAAATACATACATAACTAAAAGTGATTATTAACTAAATAATAAGTCTGCTTGTTTCTGTTCAGCACAGGTCAATTTAATATGATAAATAAACGATTATGTCTGATCTGCCACTTTGACATCATAATATTATTGTGGGAAGAATACATTATGAAATATGCCTATTATGTCACGTTGCGATGGTGTCAGGTTTACGTCCATTTGTTGGTAAATTGATTGGCTGCCAACAAACTGTCGGCGATTCATGGCAAATTATAATGAGCCACTTGCATGCTTTTTTTAAATTAGCTTGAAATGTTTTATTTTTTTGAATTGCTATCTTTTTCTCGAGCGGTGCTACGTTCTTTGTTCGATTAGTATGAATTTACCTATCTAGTGTTTTTATAATGTCATTGATGTAGGTACATTTATGTCTTCTTTAGATACCGCCTTTAGATATCTACTAGTTTAAAAAACACTACCTGTATTAGTGATGGTTGATACCTGAAATTGGTGGTCATTTTGTCACTTCGATTACCAGTTCCAGTAACCGATATATATATTCAGTTACCCTTTGAATCGGTTCCACGAAATATTTGTCGAGTTTCTACAATGTATCTAATAGTTTTAATTTTTGATAAGTATTCTAAAAAGAGCCTGTTCCAAAAATAAGCGATTCCTCAGAGAAATAATAACGATGGTTCCAAGTAACCGCAGCAGAAATACGAAAAGTATATATTATTTAATAAGAAATAAATATTACAATCATGATCAAAGTAATCAAAAACGTAAGCTGGGCTTAAACGTAAATCTTTTATTTCAATAAAAAGTAATCACTCGTAAAATACAAAGATTTTTCATATTAATCATCAATTTTAAAATGTCTTTTAAAAAAAAAATGTTTGGACCCCTTCGTGTTATATTATACGTGTATATTTTTTTTGAAAATTCCATGTAAAACATCTGTGGTGTTTGTGTTAATGTGTATAAGTACAAGCGAGATAGTATGCTTGCGAGATTCTATAAAAGGCGATGCATGCTAGGATAGTGTCTCTTTTGTGACAAACAGTTCCACAATACATACTAGTACACAATCACGTATTACTTTACTTAGTACTACCCTCATACGCCACAATAAAGGCACGACTACTCCATACACTATAATAAAGGCACGACTACTCCATACACTACAATAAAGGCACGACTACTCCATACACCATAATAAAGGCACGACTACTCCATACACTACAGTAAAGCAACGACTACTCCATACACTGCAATAAAGGCACGACTACTCCATACACTATAGTAAAGGAACGACTACTCCATACACTGCAATAAAGGCACGACTTCTCCATACACTGCAATAAAGGCACGACTACTCCATACACTGCAATAAAGGCACGACTACTCCTTACACTAGAGTAAAGGAACGACTACTCCATACACTACAATAAAGGCACGACTACTCCATACACTACAATAAAGGCACGACTACTCCATACACCATAATAAAGGCACGACTACTCCATACACTGCAATAAAGGCACGACTACTTTATACACTACAGTAAAGGAACGACTACTCCATACACTACAATAAAGGCACGACTACTCCATACACCATAATAAAGGCACGACTACTCCATACACTGCAATAAAGGCACGACTACTTTATACACTACAGTAAAGGAACGACTACTCCATACACTGCAATAAAGGCACGACTTCTCCATACACTGCAATAAAGGCACGACTACTCCATACACTGCAATAAAGGCACGACTTCTCCATACACTGCAATAAAGGCACGACTACTCCATACACTGCAATAAAGGCTCGACTTCTCCATACACTGCAATAAAGACACGATTAAATCTATACACTACAATAAAGGCACGACTACTCCATACACTACAATAAATGCAAGACTACTCCATACTACAAAATCACAAAATATGCCTTTGACATCTACTCAGAACCGGAAAAATATATATTTAAAAAAAAAAAAAATTTCATAATGTTTTCCCCACTGGGATTTCCGGTGTCGGGGAAGAGATTTTACATTTTCAGTATTTTTATTTTATTTTATTAAATTTTTATATAATCTAATCGAATGTAATATATTTATCTATCTCACTTCAATCAGTCTGTGTTTGTTACAATGTTCTAACAATTTCGTGTCTCCGTGTGTCCCAGATCCATTTTTTTATGAACGCTTTGAATATATTGACGTTTGTTTGTTTTTTGTAGGAGAATGGTAATTTGTTGTAAAGTTTTATGCCTTAGTTAATGAAATTTATTTGTCCATAACTTGTCTTTGTTTTTGCTTGTTGGATGTATTTTTGATTGAAGGATCTAGTAATTTTCGTTAGTCGATCAAGCGTAATTTTTGTGAGTATAAATGAGTATGGTTTTAGCATAGAGTTGTTTAAATGATGTGATGTTTAGATTATTAAAAATATGGTCAGAGCAAGTTCTGATAGGTTCTTTGAATAGTATTTTCAAGGTGGCTTTTTGCGTTATAATTAGGGGATTTAAAGTGAAGTTATTTGCACTTCCCCATCCAATTATTACATATTCTAATAAAGAAATAAAATTGATTCATCATGCGAGTGGCCCATTTTTCAACTCTGCAGAATAGCGCGTTCGAATGTCAAGGGAAGTAATTGTAGGAAACTTGGAATTAAATTCCATCATGTATTCTCCTCATTACATATCCAGGACAATATTTTTAGATATTAATTATTTTACTTCCGATTAACCATGCCTACGCATCTACGTCATAATACTAACGTAAGTACGATACTCAAATTTGTAAGTCTATGGCCCGGTATATCAGTCAGTACGTATCCTCGCTATGTACGACATTCCTCGCTCAAATTTAAGCGGGCTAAATCTGCCGCTAAATAAATGTCAAACATGACGTTTACTTCAGTGAAAATTTCACTGAAATTTATGTAAATTGAATAATTTTATCAGTAAGAACTATTATATTGATGAAATAGGTTGGGTAGTACCTGGCTATGTGGTAACTAAATATGAATACTTAATGCCAATTCATGGAACCAACGTTTGGATTCTGATTAATGGTTTTTAAGCAAGTAGCTACTAGATTCTTTGGAACGTGCTTTACCAGTAAAACCAATGTAAGGTAAGGGTAAGTATTAAGTCATATAATGATTCACTTTAGAATGCACATTAGACGAAATGCAAGTAACTCAAGGCGCGATTTGGCTCAAGAAGACACCTGTGTTTAAACATCCCTCTTATTTTGAACATCAAGTTTGCAAAATTTCATCAAAATGTATCAAGGGTAGTGGCGGCTCGTGACTTTTGGGTGTTCTAGAGTGCTAATATTACAAAAATAGCATTATTGATGTTATTTTGGCTGAAAACGATTTTAATTTTTTTGTTGTTGTTTGTTTTTGGGGTGTTATGCCGTGTTGCGCTAACTCCTTCTTGAGCCGACGTTTCGGACATCGTTGCAGTGCAACGATGTCCGAAACGTCGGCTAAAGAAGGAGTTAGCGCAACACGGCATAACACCCCAAAAACACACAAGAAAAATGCTTTTGGCCGTGAAAATCTAAAAACTTACCTGATTTTTATTTTCTTTATTTAGGACGCCGCCCACAGATACCTCCCAAGCAGAAAGGCCTTGTTTAAAAAATATCATAATCTTCTAGGGTTTAAAAGTGACGCTGAAATCATTTTTCAATAAGTTATTCTCAGGTTTATTTTGAAACATTATTTGATGAATTTGTTGCAGCATATTATTAAGATGTGTAATAATCTGTTCAGATTTAATTCCCTGACACTGAAAGGAGACTTAGACTGAATAAGAATAAAAAGGTAAATTATTGATAAAGGATGGTAAATTAGAGCAGATATAAAAGACAGATAAACATAAGCAAATATAAGTGACAGGTGAAGTGAAAGGTCTAGCCAGAAGTCTTAATGTTTCTTCACTTTCTTAGTGATACACAAAAATCATCTGAACTTATTTCAGAAAAATCAAGATCTTGAGTTGGTCAGTCTATTCTGCACATTTTTATTTAATGAGAAAATACGGACACAGACAGTAATAATCAATAATTAACAAGACAATAATACTGGAGAGTTATTAGCCTACGTCCTAACCATTTCTCAAAAATTAATATTAGCAGCATACAAATAAACATCTACGAATATTTTTCATACAAAATTTAAGGGAAAAATTATGTTACATAGAAAAAGTGCACAAATATTTTTTGTTAAAAGTTCAACCGAAAAAAAAAGAGTTACACAGAGAAATGATAAAAGATACGCCATCTATAAACAAAGTTTCGAGTGTCGAAGTTATTTTTTTATTATAGAAAATTACATTTTTTCTTTTAAAAGTATTGCACGAATCAAAGAACATGTCAGAATTCTTCAGGTTTTGATTATGATTAAACAATTCGCACATTCTCCTGATTGGATCTCTGACATCTGAAACGGTTCAGGCTATTTACATTGTCCCGAGTGGGTTTCCCAACCATGGGTAGGACTTGGGGCAGCTGTCAGTACAAGATGTCATCCAACGATCAACCTGGAAACAATATTGGTAAATAAATCAGATTATAGTATTTCCAAACTATTTGAAATAGTTAACAGTTTAAGTTCTGGTTACGCGCACATTTAGTCGATTTTGTTGTTTTCACGTACAATTTTAGAACTCCATTTTACTTTTGAGTTTATCTTTTGTATATTAAACTTACAAAAAAGAGTTCATTTATAAACAAGTTTTGTTGTGTAACTATAATTTTCGACTTTATGTCCGGGTTAAATCTTCCCATAGGAAAAACTAAACTCTTCCACACACTTTTCCACAAATGATCATCTAGTCTAGTCAATCAACATTATGCAAGTGCATTATATTTGACTGATTTTTGAATTTTTATATATAAATTTTTTGATAGATCTAATACGCCTAAATTTTTAATGAGAGAGCTAGGTATAATGTCAGTAGCCGAAATAATAAATGGTAATATTTTTATAGTCTGAGAATGCCAAATTCTTTTTATCTCATTTCCTAAATCTGTGTATTTTCTCATTTTTTTCATTAACAGATTTTTGAATATTACAGGAATTTGGAATAGCGACATCAATGATATAAGTTTTTTTTTAAATTTTGTCATGTAAAACTATATCGGGTCTATTATGACTAATCGTTTGGTCTGTTAGTATAGTTTTATCATAATATATTTTATAAAATTCGTTTTCTAAAAATGAATTTGGTTCATATTCATAATAGGTATGGTATTATATTACGGCAGTTATGTTTAATTACCAAACTTTGGTGAATTATTTTTAAAACTTGATTGTGCCTAAATGTATACTCGGACGGTGCTAATATAGAACATCCCGATATATATGTTCTATAGTTTCCGGAAAAGCCAAATATTTTTTACATAAATCATTAATTTGATTTGTATTATTATTATTATTACTATGCTTGACAGCTATTTCGCCTTATGAAGGCTTTACTAAATTGTCAACAGCCAACTGTAAACTGTCAACAGTTTCAACTATTCAACTGTGTTTTTAAATTTTTTTTTAATACTAATATAACATAAAAAAACTTTTAACTTAAAGTAAAGTGCAAGGACGGGTTGTTCGGAGAATTTGACAATTCTTCAAATTTCAAAGTTAATTTTCAATATCTTTGATTTTTTCAAGCTCTGTTATTATTTCAGTTCTGTCAAGCAACTAGCCTATAGTGATATGATAACAGAACTTGAATAGGACTTTCACCATAGACATAATAATTCCTATGTCTGTGACTTTCACAGAACCCGAAAATGAACATTGAAATTTGATGAATTGTTCAAATTCTCCGGAACAATCCGTCCAAGGACGCGTCGAACATTTTGATTGAAAAACAAATGTATTGAAATTAACAAAAATATTAAAAAATATGGAACACTTAGGACGGGTTGGTTCACAGAATTTTTCAGCAAATCAATAATTCATCAAATTTCAAGGTTGATTTTCAAGTTTTTTGAAGCTTCTATTCAAGTTCTGTTATTGAGGACGGGTTGTTTCGGAGAACTTGAACAATTAATAAAATTTCAACGTTCATTTCGGGTTCTGTGAAAGTCCTATTCAAGTTCTGTTATTATATCATTATAGGCTAGTTGCTTGACAGAAATGAAATAATGACAGAACTTGAAAAAATCTTTCACAGAACTTAAAAACTAACTTTGAAATTTGAACAATTGTTCACATTCTCCGAAACAACCCGTCCTAAATCATTATCGGCCAGTTGTTTCACAAAACTGAAATTATTACAGGTGTTCCATATTTAAAAAAAAAATTTTAATGTATAAATTTTTGATTCCAAATCTTATTTTCATATTAAGTGTTACAACACAATTTCAATACATTTTTTATTCAATCAAAATGATCGATTCGATGGCCCAGTATTAAACTGCAACAAGTCCAAATCTGTTGGTTTAATATAATTAATATTTTGTTTTTGCGGATGTCTAAATATATATTAAAAATGTAAAATTTCAACAGTTTTCACTGAAATTACTACGTTTTAATGAAATGCACGGATCGTGAGTTTTAAATGGAAACAATTCCAAATACATTTGTGTTAAACTGGGAACATCTAAATTCTCTGAGAGATGGGAAGGAAGTTGGATAGTCATCTAATAAAGAATGAATAGTGCTTACATCTCCCTTCTTCAATTGGCAATTCAAGGGCTGGCAGAAAGGCGTGTATGTCTTCTGGCACTCTGTGTCTCCGGGCTGCATCTGGGAAAATGGAACTGGGTTCTTTACCCAGTCGATGATCTGAGATCCTGAAGCCTAGAATTGTAAAAAATAGTATTGTAATATCTAATAATTAATGAGTAACATTCACAAATATTAAAGTATAATCCAACATATTCAATTAGCACGATGTGCAGGCCGTACGTTAATTATATTATAACTAGTTCATATTTATTTGGAGAATTTCTTTTTAGTGAAGCGATGTCGTCGGTGGTATTTAATGAATGCAAACCAGTGTATTGTATTTCTCAAATTCTTCCCCGCGTGTTGTGGACCAATCGCTTCAACAAGGTGCTTCCAGGTTGTCCTCTGTCCATAGCAAACATAGCTTCATCTTGCACAGTCTTTTTAGTTACATTCCGCAGCTTCGCCTGAAGTGGCCAATTAGACATCTTCTCTCCGTAATTGCTGCCAGTATTTTGTGCGGAAATCGCTCTCCTGACATCCTGGCAAGATAAGCAGACGTTCGATGCCAAATACATCTAAGATAGTCAAGCTTCTCACTCGATCCAAATTTGTGACTACTCTCTCTCTGGCAATCTATTTCATCACATGAAACAATGCACATGTTTTAGTGAAACCTATTATATGCGACATTCCCGTACGAGGATAACCGTCCACGGGTCACATGTGTGACATCCGCTTAGATCAGGTTAATAAAATTTAAATAAATAATTAAGTAATGGTGATTGGCAACTAACCAGGTAGACATCAGGAAGGGTCTGCAGGTAGTCAAGGAAGGCAATGTATGCGGGCAGGTGGTTGGGGTTGATGGTAACAGAGAACCAGGCAGAGTGCAAGTGGAAGCCGAATGGGGCGCGGTTTCCGTTGTATTGCTTGTTGAACTCTCCGATCATCCATTGGGTTAAGCCTTCAACATCTTCTGGGCTGGAATTGTTCCAATTGATAGTTTATGCTAATGTCTAGTCCGAAGAGAGTAATAAGTGTACAAGGAGCACGTAATTCTCAAATTATTTTATCAAACCTCAATCATCTTGTTTAGCTATATTGATACTTTTACTGATTGCTCATCTCTCTGAGGTAAATCACCACCTCGAATCATTTTCAAACTTGCCAACCTGACTCAGAACATCACCGAACACCCTGACTGATTATTGACCGGCTGGATGTAGTTTTGAATGGTCCGTGACAGGTTCAATTCCTCATCTTCCTTGTTTATACTACACAGAACACCACCAATCATCCTGATGTTTACTTACATTTCAATGCAGGCGTCAACCATCGAGCAGGGAACCTGGCTTTGATCCTTCCAGTAATTCACGGGGATGACCCAGACGTCGGAGTTGGACTCTGAGGTGCAGGGGCCGGTTAGGCACTCCTGGGTGCTCAGATCGTCGGTGGTATAGGGCCACATGCTCGGCTGGATGAGGGTCCAGGACATGTCGTACAGGAAGCCGCCCTGCTTCAAAAGATCGAACTGGTTGATGCCGGTCAGGAGGAAGGGCAAGCGGATACCTGGAACCAATGATATTACAATATATACTGATAACTCCCAAAGTGGCAAGCAAAAGAAACGTTAATTGTCGTGCCTTCGATTTCGTAGTTTTCGCACTAATTTGTCACGCATTAAGGTGTAATTAAATTGCACTAAAAGTGCCAATATTACAAGGCAAACTTTAAAAAAATTGTTTGACCGAGGTGAATAGAGGGTATTTTTCTTAGTCATTGGAACTTTCTCCCCGGGAACTGGAGTAAACCGCGCTAACAGCTGAGCCAAATCCCGATTAAGTAGAGCCGACATTTATTTCGTATATTAACTGCTGTAATGTTATTCAATTAAAAATGATTTTATTTTAACGTGCATATTGACCGTCGGTGGCTGAGTTGACATTGCGTTTGGGTCCCACCCAGGCGTATCGTGTTCAATTCCTTTGCTGGCTAAGTCCTCCATCACAACACAAGCAACATTTTCCGCTTACTGTGGTGATTGTAGGAGATTTTCAAATATTGTCAGGTTATTCGTAACCCGGGAATGTTTGTCTTTCTTAAAAAAAAATATATGCGTGATTGCCTAAAAGATGTTATAATGCACCTAGTTTCAGCTCGATCGGAGGTGGGGAAGTGGGTTAATTTCCACCTCCAAGATTTGCGTTCTTTCATTAACGAAAATCGAAATTCAAATAGATTTATTTAAAACGAAGATGATTTTGGCGGCAAAACGAAAATGGCACATTTTAAATAGTTATAGAAAACGTAGGGATCAACATTAAAATAAAATGAAAATAATAATGTTCTTCAAGACTTCTAACAATTCGGAGCTAGTAGGATGATGATGAAGAAAATGTGGAGGGAAACTACAGGGTTTTCCAATAAGAGGTGTTATTTTGAATAGCCCGCTATTTCGGTAGATGTTACTTTTGAAGCTGTCATTTTTTGACATTTGACAAGCAGAAACTACGTCATTAATAAAAATGGAACGATACATGCTTCAACAACGCATTGAAATTATTAAAATTCACATGAGTGAATCAAATGCAAATCATCTTGAGTGATGAGGCCCATTTCCACCTCGGTGGCTTCGTCAACAAGCAAAATTGTCGCATCTGGGGCTCGGAAAACCCAAGAGTTATTGTTGAAAAGCCTTTTTATCCCCAACGTGTGACTGTTTGGTGCGGTTTATGGTCCGGAGGAGTCATTAGACCTTACTTTTTGGAAAATGAGGCTGGAGCAACAGTTACGGTGAATGGATTGCGCTATCGAGAGATGATTAATGATTTTTTATGGTTGCAATTGAATGGTATTGATTTGGACAACGATTACTTTCAACAAGACGGCGCTACGTGCCACACAAGCAACGAAACCATTGATCTTTTACGATTGAATATCAAAATAACACCTCTTATTGGAAAACTCTGTAGGTAAGAATAGTAGTATATGTGAGTAGGTACTAAAACCCCCGAAGTTTGGCACCATGAAAACATCAATGGTCATGAATGAACAAGATTTACAAGAGATGCAACGAATATTTGGAACCGCCCAATATTTGGTATTCGGCTATTTTACCAAATACTGTCTACTATTCGGCCGAATACTGATACAATGAAAATAAAAAAACGCATTTCATTCCAAAAGAGTCTTAAAGAGAGTGCACATAGTAGCGAATAAAAAACAGTTTTCTGCGTTTGCTGGTAGCACACGATTGTATTTTTCTTTGTACACTATACCAGGTTCCGAAAATAGTCTCCCGCTAAAGACTGCAAGGTGACGAAAGATAAATTTTAACAAACTTCATTTGGTTTAAATATACTACATGAACGATTGGTGGTGGTAGTAGATTTTAAAATATTTTCAGGTTATTAGTAACCTTTTGGAGATTGTCTTTTGGTTGATTTTGGTTTCCAGCTCCAGTGGATATCATTTTGCGTTTTGAGTTGTAAGGGTTTGCCTTCTATCTCATTTGCAATTGTAATTTTCTCCATTCTTCAGTTTGCGATAATATTCGACATTCGGCCAAATCACTATGCGTTGCTTTTATAATATTTACCTTTAATGTCTTCTTCGGGGATCTTGGCAAAGTAACTGGTCAGGGTCCTGTGTTCGGTGAACTCCTGCACAAGCTGGGGCAGGGAGAGGTTGGTCAGCATTGAGTGGGTGATGGAGTGGAGACTGATCTGCTGTCCGTTGGCATGCAGCTCGTGCACCAGCGAATAGTCGGTGTACTTGTGCAAGATGAAGAAGGTAGCCGCCACGGGGCAGTTGTTAGGGTTCTTGCGACCGTATAGGGCCTGCCTGTAGTCCAGGATGTTATAGGGGGTCACGGCGTCTTCGAAGGTCAGCATGACAAACTGGAATGATAACAATGTCGCTGTTTTAATTTAAGACACAGGTATGTCTATATCATTGTTATAATTTATATCTGTTCACTGTCTTTTTACGACTGTAACTGTCTATCTGTATGTCTTTAACTGTCCAATGTAATTCCCCATCTTCCTCTTTCCTATATCCGTCCCCTTCTCACTACCTTCAGCCTCACAACACACTCCAATTGGGGATGCCATAGTCTCACTGTCTCCAGACGGTTGGTAGCAGTTGGGACTCTTGTGCGTTTTCACATAGAGACACCACAAGAGTTGTCAATCTCTCAACATTGCAAGGTAATGTTGCTCCGAACAGGTTAAAATGACGTCAGGAGCGTTTTGATCTGTTGCCTTTTTAATATTCTTTTATTCCATGGTTTATTATATTATACTTACTACTCAATCTTAAAATTAAAAAAAAAATATTATTAGATGATAATAATTATCGAAACCATCTCAAACGCAGGAAATGATTACAGATAAAATAAATAAAATAAATGTATTAAACTATGTTTTGATTGCCCTGGGATTAAAAACATATTTTCTTGCATTTTTATCTAATCCGATTTAACATCTCCTAGTGACTAAATTAATAAAAAAAATATATCTGAAAAATGTGAATACATGGAATTATGCATGATTGCCCTCTGAGATTAGGACGGGTTGTTTTATAGAATTTGAACAATTCATCAAAATTTCAATGTTGATTTTCAAGTTCTATGAAGGTTCTATTCAAGTTGTGTTATTATTTCAGTTCTGTGAAACAATTGGCCAATAGTGATATAAGAACAGAACTTGAATAGAACTTTCACAGATCGTGAAAATCAACTTTGAAATTAGATGAATTATTCAAATTCTCTGAAACAACTTGTCCCGATTTTATTAATTTCTCTGATTTACAGTCTTTACGTAATAATATTTTCATCGGTGATTTTTTAGACAGGTAAACGAAAGATAATTTTTTAACGGAATTAGGTGAATTATTTTTAAATTGTGAATCAATTTTAAGTGGGTGTGATTAAGAAAAAGATTTTTTTAGAACTGGGTGAAACAGAAAAGACAATAATGAAAGACGACTATGAAACAAAACAGGATCATAATTATTCTCAGATGTTTCAGCCAAACATTGTAACGGACATTTTTCGCGACATTTTGTCCAGCCCCCGCGAAAAAAGAATAACCCCCTTTAGGAAGAGAACACTTTGAAGATGTGCCATTGTGAACTTCTAAATGACCAGTGAAAGAACTCCCCCAAAATGTGAGAACACGACGTTATTGTTTTACGTCTAAATTAAAAGCTCGCAGTGTAATGTCGCAATTAATTTGCATTAATAACACAGTGAACCAATCATACAGTGAACCAAATTGCGCATTACACACACATTTACAAGAATTAACCTACGTCTCTTTATATTTGGAAAAGAGCGAGGTGTTAACTTTGTCCTTCAAGACAACTTTTAGGGAAACTTTCAAACGTTTCATGGAGAATTGGAAACATACATTATGTTTCGCAGATAACATAAAAAAATTAGACACGACTACCGTAAAAATTTGATCAAAAGTCATTTACAAAACACTTACGCTGTTTTTGTAATATACTCAAAATATTTTTTCTAAAACTTATGTTGTGAACAGGAATTTTTGTATAATTTAAAAAATATATATGGTCCAGGGAGACTCTAGAGTAGTGTTTCCCAGCCTTCTTTATGCCATGCCCCACCGTAGTCTTTTCAAAAGTCTGATGCCCCACCGGCATCTTTTTTAATTAAACAACAGGTTAATTTTCAAATCATATGTTTGTAAACATATGAACCCCTAATGAAGTTAAAGAAAACCTATTCTAATACATATATTATAAATTAAATTATTCCAAAACACAAATTGAAAATGTAATTTAGTAGAATAAAATAAAAATTAAAACAATAATAAAACACAAGTTACAATTGAAATTTGTGAAAAAACACACACATATATTGACGCCTAATTCATTATTAAATTCAGTTACGCTTGCTACAAACAAATTTTATGTCCGAATCTAACTTATTTAATTTCAGTCTTAGGTCCCCTCTATTAGTTAAATCCAATCGATTTTGTTTTTTAATGAGTAAATCGCTTATGGTGCTAAAATTTTTTGTATGACCGATGAGTATTCCCCTTTATATGTAGAATGCCTACGTGTTGATACGTGGGTACTTACATAGTGATTCTCATCCAACCCAGTGGTCGGCTTTGTTTCCGTAGGAAACTTGGGACGCCAAACTTTGAGTGACAAAGTATGCCGAGCGCTGTGGTAGATACATGAAACCCTCCCTCAGGGATGGGCATATGGGCTTATTCGCAAGCAGATCTGATGTGTATTAATGAAAGCCAATTTCTCTAATAGGAACAATAACCTCTATTTCATTTATAAGGTTTTTACAGAAAAGATATTATATAAAACTTACCCCCCATCACAGACCGTATATTGTAACCCTATCTATCTAGCTATACTGTGGATGGATGGAGGCGCCTTCTTTCAAGGGTCCGCGACTGCTCCAGCGCGGGCGACCAGCCCGCCGACTCCGTCTCTCGTTCAGTCCCAGCCCAGGGACTATCAGTTCCTCTGCGATGGCCTCCGGTTACTATCCCTCCAAGTATTAGCGAAGACCGCAAAGCGTGTGTGGTGAGGCGGGAAATAGGCGATTCCGCTCTCAAATATGATATCCGACCGATAAATTGTCAATTACAGCCTGCTCCTGTCAGGTATTACGCGCGAAGCGAGTGAGGATTGCCGCCCTTTTTGAGGATTACTCTTGAAACGGAATTTCGCACCCCGGTGTCCATTGACCGCGTTTCGCTCTCCCGAGTTCAGATTTAAATCGCGCATTAATCGTATTTAATCGCGATGTTGCCCATGATCGCAATAATCCGCGTTTCAGGATCGGATGCCGGGATCAAATTATTCGAGCCTTTGCTCCGCTCGACTTTTAAAATTCACAATCGTAATTAACTTGGCACTTCCGACATTCCCACAGAGTCCGAGCCCAACTGGGCTCTGTGGGTAAGTGTCGGATTCCGCAAGAATAATTCCTATCGTACTATGTTGCGCTCAAATGTGGTTGTCAAAAAAAACCCATAGACAATAATCGAAGTGATAATCAGTACCTAATTACCTAATTGTTATGTTTAAATTAAATATTTTCATAACAATACCCCGCTCGCTCCGAACGTGTTTGCCCTCGAACACAAAACAAAACCAAAACAAACTAAAAAGAAAAATCCCTATACTACTGACTAGTAACTTGGTCTGATGGGGGCTACTGAAACAAACAGCATACATGTGTAAAAAGAAATGCATAATGTAAAACGAAGTACATGTACATAAACATATAATAGATTAATAAGCATGAAATGCGTACAGACAACTTGCAAATGATTGTGTAGCAACGTCAATCGCGCCCATCATGCGCAAGGCATGGTGGATGAATTCGCGACGCAACCATTAGAAGTGCTGGTAAACAGGAAAAAACAAAGCTTAATATTATAAAACTTAAAAATAAACATACTTCAATAAGGTGATACGTGGACGGGGTCTACGAACACCCTCAGCATATACGATGCTGGGTGCTGTAATACTGATTTCCTCAAGGACTACCGTACACGTAGCATCGGTAACAGGGCATTAACTTATAAATATAGTGGTTATAATACTTAATACTAAAATACCTTATAAATTTATTAATATACTATGACATCAATGTAATATGACATTAAATATGCACTAGGCGTCACTTATTACGAAAACACTTTTTGTTTTTTTTAAAGAGCCTTAACAGGCAACACTTCCAGATGGTAAACCATCTACACTTTCCACTGAATTTACTTCCACTTTGGGGAAAAAAAAACTTCCTTCGAAGAGTATCCCTAACTATACTTCCTAACTTCGGTCTTTTTTTTGGGGGTGATGATTATTACACCTATTATACAGCAGTAAGAATTTAATCATTATACCTTAGTTTTGTATAAAGGATATAGTTTGAATCATACTTAAATGAAACAATGTAAACAACCATCGCCAATGAATGGTGCCAAAAAGTAAATGAATGGTGCCAAAAAGTAAACAACCATTGCCAATGAATGGTGCCAAAAAGTAAACAACCATTGCCAATGAATGGTGCCAATAGTAAGTTATGTAGACCCTTGATGGAGGGTGCAACTGGTAAGGTTAATTGTTTGATATATACAAATATTAAGGTTTCATACAATCCTATACATATGAGTAGATTTTTATGCGCCGCTCAAGACGCTAATCAAAATTAGACGTGATAATAATAACCCCAAACAAGGGAAATGAGAAGGAAAAAAACAAATATCATTTTACATAATATTATTCTAATACTAGCTTATGCGGTAATAACATATTTCAAAATTTTATGTAATACAAAAATTTTAGGCAATTGAGATGAGTAGTGCCAAAACAGGCAACTGAGCAAAAAGTGCTGAAAATTCTTACAACAAGAAATCTCATAATTCTTAAAAACTGAAAATCGGAACACAAAGAAATAATGGGCTGTTATCTCTGTATGTTCTAATTATAGTTTCCCAAGGTTTACAATACGGAACATAAAGAAATGATGGGCTGTCACTTCTGTATGTTCTAATTATAGTTTCTCAAGCTTTCTATATAAA
Source organism: Hesperophylax magnus (assembly GCA_026573805.1). Taxonomy (NCBI): domain Eukaryota; kingdom Metazoa; phylum Arthropoda; class Insecta; order Trichoptera; family Limnephilidae; genus Hesperophylax; species Hesperophylax magnus. The sequence goes on along the minus strand of JAIUSX010000117.1, from coordinate 9,159,979 downwards.
CCAAAAATATATTTTATGCTTGGAATACAAGAGGGTATATTCAATATCGTCGTATATTCCAAGTTGACATAACTTAAAACTAGACAGAGGTAAAAATAAGTTAAAACTAAAATGTGCCAAGTTTAAAATTAAAATTACGAGTATGTTTCCATGTGCAAGCATCCACAATCCTAATTTTAGAGGTATATAAATATATTTAACTTAAATTTAATTTTAGATGTGCATACAGAACCAATGTTCCTTTCCCAACTCGGGTTTTAAACCAGAGTTAAAAAATAATTATGTACTCTTTAGGAGGCATAAAATTTGAAGTATTTTATAGAATTTGACATATTGACAAAATACTGACCACAACAATTCGATTGATCAGGTCGAATTGAATGGTCTGAGCACTTTGTAATCAGTTAACGATGTCAGCCCTTGCAAGGATGGCCAGACCCTACAAGGTACTGAAGATAAGAGGACTATAAAGGAATATTGTCCGATTTCACGATGTCTTTCACGTGAAAGTCTCCGGTTTCTTTACCCTTAAGGTCTGCCAGCGTATATATAAGATCTGATTTCTTTTTTACAACTATATTTTTAACAAATCGCGGAGCTAACTTCTGTGCAAAGTAATTCAATGCATTCGATTGGACGAAGTTTCTACGCCAAACCACATCCCCAACCTGGTAAGTAACGTGTTTTCTACGTAGGTTGTAATGATTAGCTCCCTTTTGGTAGGCTTTAAGAAGTGCATCCGAGACTTGTTCATATACTGCCGATAATTTATCTAACCTTTGAGCATACGCTTCAGGTTGAACATCATTCCGGGAACTGATATCTCCATCTGCTAGCGGATTACGGTGGAGATCTCCGTCAATAATCTGCTCCCTACCATGCATCAAAAAGAAAGGAGTATATCCTGTAGCGCAGTTGACAGTATTGTTCATAGCTGATTGAACTTGAGGAAGAAACTTAGACCAATTCCTGTGATCCGATTCAACTAAAATAGAGAGTGCTGTTCCCAATGTTTGATTATAACGCTCTACTACATTATTTTGAGGAGTATACAGTGAGTTGTAAAAAGGTTGTGGTACGTTATAATTACGTAGTAATTCTTTAAATTCCTTCGCGATGAATTGACGGCCATTATCGCAGACTACTGTACGCGGTACTCCATGAACAAGGAAGACGTTCTCTTCTAAATTTTTTACGATGCTTTTCGCGGAGCCGTTGCGCAGCGGAAATAGCCAAGTATACTTAGTAAAGACGTCTACACATGACAATATTACTGTGAAACCGGAGTAGCTTCTAGGTAAAGGACCTACCAAATCTAAGGACAAAATTTGCATAGGTCTTGTAACTCGTTTATGGTTTGAGGATATACCATTAGGAGGGGCCGTACTAATCTTATGTGCTTTACAGGTTTGACAACGATTCACAAATTGTTTGGCGTCTCTATACATATTAGGCCAATAGTAACGTAACTGCAATTTTTTTATATGTTTTAAAGATACCAGGATGACAAGCTAGAGAAGATTCGTGTATATTTGATAAAATTTCCTGTCTAAGTTCTTGAGGGATAACTTTTTTCCACGCTGTATCTTCGCAGAGAGCTGAATCAGTCTTAGTATGACGAAATAATTCGTTGTCACGAACTTGAAAATTTTGAAACCGTTGTGGAAACTTTTGAGAACCTTCCCAAGCTTTTATATACCATTCGTCAGTGGTGTGGTTAGGAACAGTTCCTGATAGTATAGCTAAGTTCATTCGCGAAAGTACGTCCGGTACAACGTGTTGAGTTCCCTTACGGTGAACTACATCGAAAGAAAATTGTGATAATCGTGAGCTCCACCGTGCGAGACGGCCACTGGGGTTAGATAAAGACCCCAACCACTTCAAGCTCGAGTGGTCGGTGACAACCTTAAAATGTGCACCTTCTATATACGGTCTGAAGTGTGTAACCGAATCTAACACAGCCAAAAGTTCGCGTTCCGTAATACCATAGTTGCGTTCGTGAGTATTTAAACAACGCGAATAATAAGCGATGGGGTGTTCTAGTCCATCTATGGTTTGGATCAAAACTCCGCCTATCCCAGCCGAGCTGGCATCGCAATGTATTGCAAAGGGTTTTGTGAAATCCGGGCAACTTAAAACCGGAGCTGAAGTTAAGGCTTTTTTTAAATCTCCAAAGGCGGTCTCGGCTTCTGGGGACCACGCAAAGTTGCTGATACCGTTCTTGGAACCCGTGAGTCTTGTAAGAGGGGCGGCAATGCTTGAAAAGCCCTTTATAAATCCCCTGAAGTACCCACATAAACCAACGAATGCTCGTATTTGCTTTGCGTTTTTGGGCACAGGGAAGTTCTGAATACTTTCTATTTTTATAGGGTCCGTACGAAGACCTTGAGAATCTTTTTTTTTGTTGTTTGTTTTTGGGGTGTTATGCCGTGTTGCGCTAACTCCTTCTTTAGCCGACGTTTCGGACAGCGTTGCAGTGTCCATCATCAGGGCAGATCCGGTAGATCCGAAGATGTGTGAATTTTGGTTGTCGAGTTTGTGCTTATTTATTTGTGGCCTGGGCCCATCCAAGTGCGAAATGCCAACGGAAGTGGCGACATCTTGTGGCGAATTCTGAAAGCTCAGTATTTATGTTAGAGAATCAATCATATAGCCAAGATATTTGAGCTCAGCTTTGCAGAACTCCGATTTTTTTAGGTTTATGGTTAGACCTGCGTCTCGTAGTCGTTCATAGACACGGTTTAATAATTTGAGATGAGAATGAAAATCTTCTGACACCAAAATTAGGTCATCTAAGTAGCAGAAAGCATTTTCGTCAAATTCAGGTCCGAACAAGGCGTCAGCCAGTCTTTGGAGCTCGCTTGGTGCGTTTTTGAGTCCAAAAGGCATGCGAGTGAATTCGAATAGTCCTCGACCAGGAACTACGAATGCAGTCTTCTGACAGGAGTCTTTATCCAAGGCAATCTGCCAGAACGCCTTGGAGAGGTCAATGGACGAGACGTACCTTGCCCCGCCAAGTTTATCCAAGATCCTTGATATATATGGCAAGGGATAGGAATCGCGAATTGTTACGTTATTGATTTTCCGCGAGTCCAAACAAAAACGACCCGTACCGTCTTTTTTAGTTACAATCAATACCGGACTAGACCAAGGAGAACGCGAGGGACGGATAACTCCTAATTTCAACATCTCATCCACTTCTGCTTCAAGCTGTTTCTGTCTAGCGGGCGACAAAGGGTAATACCTCTGTTTTATTGGAGGACCTGTGGTAACAATTTTATGTTTTACAAGATGAGTTTTACCTAAGCCTTTTTTCTCAAAAGAAATCGATTCAAATTTTTTTATTATTTCTAATAGACTTCTATTTTCCGTAGGAGTCAACGATGAGGCTGGCCGGATTGCCCTTACCTCATTAATTTGTTCTGCCCGTGTTTGGCTGGGCACTCCCGAAAACAGTTCCGGCGCGATTTGGAACTGCTTCCAAAAGTTCACCCCCAAAATGTAATCAGGCGACAAAGACGGAATGACGTAAAAAAGAATGTCCTGAGTGATTCCCTTGTACGTCACTGGCAACGTCACTGTCCCTAGCACCTTCTGTCTTGTACCGTCTGCTGTTGAGACACTAAAATCTACTTTGACTAAATTAATACCTAGATTTAGAAAATATTTATAAGAATTCCCCCCTATACAAGATAGAGTAGCGCCACTGTCAAGTAACGCCCTGCAGGTTTTATTAATAATAAAAATTTCGGCGTACGGTCGATTATCTCCTTCTATCTCAGAATTCTGTGGCAGTGGGCCCACTACGTTAGAATCGGAGACAGAAAGAAACTGTCTAACCAGTTGGAGCCAACTCCGCCACTCACGCTTCCTTTGCGCATGGGAAGGTGCGTGTCTAGAGCGACTCCATCCTAGTTTTCCGCATCCTTGTTTTTATTATTTTTACTATTGTTTCCAAGAGACCCTACTTTGGAATTAAAACTGTCGGAATCTTTCTTCCTACAGTCCGACATTTTGTGTCCTAATTTCTTGCAATAGTTACAAATAATCCTATTGTTTAAAGGAGCTTGCGGTGCATGGCCCGTCTCTTTTTGTTTATTATTAGTAGAAGGTCCCTGTTGGTACTGTTTTGCAGGATTTGTATTATGACCAAAATTAGTTTGGTTGTTATTTGTCGATCGGTTATAATATCTATTATTATATAAAGGAGGATCTTGACCGTTCTTAAACTTATTATTATTAGAATATTTATTGTAATGTTGTCTATTGAATTTTGAATTATCATTTGGAAAGACCTTGCTTGCGTAAGAAGACGAAGGAGTAGGTTGCTTTACTGTATCGGATGTTGAGAATGATTCGAATTTTTTTGTTGCATCATTCAACTCTTCGAAGGTATTTATTTCCCGAGATGCGAGTAAGGTGGTGTACATAGGTAACAAGGCTCTCATTGCTAATTGGAGCAACTCACTATCCGATAACTTAGAGTCGAGCATATTGTTATGCGCCTTCATTCTAAGAATAAATTCAAAAGCCGACATTCCAGTCGATTGCTTCATATTGAACAGATCTATTTTAAGTGCTATCTGTCTATTGCTCCCTTCGAATTGTCTGATCAAGAGTAATTTCAGGTTATCCCAGGTTAGGTCAGGGGTAAAAATGGACCTAAACCATAATAGAGCTAGGCCTTCTAAAATATCCGGGAAATACCTAACAATATCTTCATGTTTGACGTTCCTTGTTCTACATTTCTCATCGATTTGTTGAATAAATGCCCTAACACAAGTTGAACCATTGAATTTAATATTCCAATTATTAATAGTGACTGTTGGAGCATGCGATTCATTATAAATGATCTTAGTATATTTGATGACCTTGGCACTGGAGTCACTGTCCTCATCTGTATTTGTATTGTCTTCAACTTGTTTTACGATTTGAGCTACTTTTAAAGATTTATTATGGTTTCTAGCCTGAAGACGCATTTCTTCTAACGTGTTAGCCGGTATTAAATTCCTTGTAGTTAATTCTATACTTAAATCATCCTTTGATTTCCCGTTGACGTTCTCTATTGGCCCAGACATGATGATAGTTATGCGCGGGGACGGAAAAGAAATTTTTAAAAAAAAGAAAAAAATTCTCTTAAAAAAAATATTTTTGACAACCCTGATTTTTGAAAAAAAATATAGTATAAATATTTTAAGTTGAATAAACTTTCAACTTTGTGGCAACCCTGATTTTCTTGAAATAGAAAATTGTTTATTTTTTATTGATTTGGGACAACCTTGATTTCAATTTAAAAAAAAAATTTTTTTTTGGTGGCAACCCTGATTTATCTTGAAATAGAAAATTGTTTATTTTTTTATTTATTTGGGACAACCTTGATTTCAATTTAAAAAAAAAAAAAAAAAAAAAAATTTTTTTTTTTTTTGGCAACCCTGATTTATCTTGAAATAGAAAATTGTTTATTTTTTTATTTATTTGGGACAACCTTGATTTCAATTTAAAAACCAAATTTTGGTGGCAACCCTGCCCTTATGTTTTTAATAATTACAAAGATAATTCACATCTAAGTATACAGATAATTTACTATTCAATGACATAACTTTTGGTAGTCAATTTTTGAAAGAAAAATAATATGTAATGATTTATCCAAGTATTTTGATTCCAAACCCGTTTTTAAAATTTAAGTAAGTAGACCGCATGCTACTTCGTCTATAAACAGATTTGACGTTTGATTTTAAACAACCGACGATAAAATATTTGTGACAGCTGTCAGCTGTTATTAAAATATAATAATAATAATTTCGTGTCACGTTAGTATTTAAAAGTACGAAATGATAATGTATCATAAGAATGATCATTTAATACAAACAGTCATTTGTAATCACTTAATAATCAAGTTTACTTGCATGAATTGATTTCAACACGTCAGATAAAAACTTACAGTTTGACAAGCGGTGGAGGCAATGTTGTAGGTAATTATTTGAACCAGAAATAAATCGTTTGTTTTGATGATGTTCAAATTATACAGTAATTAAATTATTATTAACCTTGTGTAGGTATTTTAAGCACATAATTATCATGTGTAAAATATTTGACAGTTAGAACACAATACTTGAATTTTATCAAAGATAAACTTGAACGAGATAATTATCATAGACAATTTGCTAGCTAAATAGTAACCGCTGTTGATTAGTTTCAAATAAATCTTTTTTTTTTTTTTTTTTTTATTACAAGATAATACATTACAAAATGATAACAAAGTAATAATGTATTATTCCCAATGAGTTTATAAAACTCATTTCGGGAAAGACAACATTAGAAAGGACAAGGCAAATAAATAAAATACATTAAAATAAATACATTAAAATAAATAAACGCAGATGTTATTATGGAGTTCTAGAGAAAGATTGTGTTAGTCATTAATGAAACTGTTAAGGAAATAGCTTTTAAGAGCTTTTGCCAGTGTTTTTTTGTTTGTTGCCGGAAGTTTTAAATTACTAGGTAATGCGTTATATTGTTTATGTGCAATGTATTGTAAGGAGTTAATTCCAAATTTGGTCGTGTAAGTAGATGACGATAAATGTATTTGATTTTGTGATCGTGTTTTGTGCTGGTGTATGTCAGAATTAAAAACTGGTTTAGTGTTGGTGTGTGAGGAGTGTTGAATTATTTGTAGAATGGCAGTTGTGATGTTATACTTTGGAAGGACTGTAAAGGGAAGTATTTGTGTCTGTGAGTATATATCTTTGACATGTGTATCCCATGGCAGATTATATATATTACGTACGGCTCTATTTTGAATTACTTGTATTTCCGAACTTTTTTTTTTGGTAATGGTGCCCCAGATACTAACTAGATAACTCAGGTGGGAGTGAATCATAGCATAATAAGTTGCACGCAGTAAAGATGTGGGGAGCACACCTTGGAGTCGATAAAGTACACCGGTTATAGGGGAAATTTTGGATTTTACATTCTCAACATGGGAGTTCCACGAGAGGTTAGAGTCTATGAGTAACCCCAAATATTTCGTTACTTGAACATGTTGTAGCTTTTCATTTCCAAGAATAATATTCATACCCATGTTATCTTTTTTATCGAAAGTAAGGTAATGGGTTTTTTTAACATTGAGGCTTAATTTGTTTAATCGAAGCCATTTTGCCAGCTTTGCGAGATCTTTATTCATTAGAGCTTCAAGTTCCTTCAGATTTTTACAATGGTAGTAAATCACAGTATCATCAGCGTAAAGTTGAAGTTTTCCCGAGATGCCACATTTAGTTATATCATTGATGTATAGTAAGAAAAGTAGAGGTCCAAGAATAGAGCCCTGTGGCACTCCACATGTGATTTTTCCAAAGCCGCTTAGGTTCCCTCCGATATCGACAAGGCAAAATCTATCAGCTAGGTAACTTCGGAGCAAATTTAAAGATTTACCTACTATTCCCAAATGTTCCATTTTCTGTAGAAGTATTTCATGATCTACCGTATCAAAGGCTTTTTTCAGATCTATAAATATAGCTGCCACATATTCGCCCTGGTCTATGTACTGCTGAATGTTAGAAATGAAATCGAAAGTGGCACATTGGGTATTGGAGTTTTTCCGAAAGCCATATTGCTGTGGTGTAAGGATATCATTGCTAGAGATGTATTTTATCAGTCTATCTTTGATAATTGACTCAAACACCTTTGAAAATACCGATAAAATCGATATTGGACGGTAGTTAGAAATACACTTCTTGCAGTCTTCTTTAAAAATTGGTATAATTTTTGCTAGCTTTAACTGGTTTGGAAATATTCCCGAGCCTATGGAGAAGTTGATAAGTTGGGTTAGGTGCCCCGCTAGTTCTTCTTTACAGGTTTTAAGAATGCACGGTGTTACTCCATCGATTCCTGCCGCTGCATTCGACCTAAGTTTCGAGATGACCTTTATTACCTCATCCTTATTCGTCCTAGTCATATATAAGGATTGTCGTGCCTTTGGTTCTACATATATTGTATTACAGTCATCCGGGAATGATGGAATGGCAGCTGCCAATTTTTCTCCAACTGACAGGAAAAACTCATTAAATGCCAACGCTATTTCACGGGGTTCCCTAATTTCACAATTATTTACGATGAGAGATTCAATTGTGTTGGTGGGTTTATGTACACGGTTAGACAGAATTGAGTTAATGGTTTTCCAAGTTTTTCTTGGGTTAGTTAGGTTTTGTTGAAAGCTATTGATGTAATATTTGTTTTTCAGACTTCTCCTATAATTAGTTATTATGTTTCTGAGTTTATTTTTACGTATTGCAAGAGTAATATTACCTGGGTCTTGTTTCCACTGCTTGTGAAGCTGGTTTCGTTCCTTGATTAGGAAATTCAGTTTAGAATCAAACCAAGGTGTATTAAGATGTTGCCGCCTTCCTGTTTTTACGTTCGGTGTAGTTTTACCTGCTTCTAATGCATTTTTGACATAATCATTAAAATCTTTGTAACCGTCTTCGGGTTTGGTTGAGTTGATAGCAAATTTGTTAGTCGCAATATAAGATTTTACCGCCATACTGTTGATGATAGGTTTAGTAAAGCGTGGTTTAGTTCTATTATTAAACCATTTTTTTAAATTATTCTTAAAGTCAACAATTAGTATATTATGGTCACTAAGCGGGTCATCTATATTCGATATGGTTGTTGAAATGTTTTGTCTGTTTGATATAACGTGATCTATAATAGTGCTGCTTGTATCAGTGACTCTCGTGGGATATGATTTATTTTGTATTGAGAAATTGTATGTTAATAAGGTGTTGATAAAATTTAAAGAAGAAGGTGTGTTTATGGAAGTGTCAATGTTGAAATCTCCGAGTATTAATGTATCTTGTCTGCTTTTGTTCAGTATTTTTTCAAAATGTGTTAGGAAATCGTGCATGTTGTTTGGGTTAGGTTTTCGATAAATGGCATAAATGTTGACTGGTTTCCTATTACTGCTGCAAACACTAATACCTAAAAATGAATTTTCGTTGGAAAAATTTTCAATGATAGAGCACTTCATAGAATCCAGAACATATATGGCCACACCTCCTCCTCCTTCATTTGGGCGAGAAGAAAAAGCACTGTAAAAACCATTTAAGCAAAAGAACTTTTCTTCTCCGACATCAAGCCACGTTTCAGTGATGACAAGAACATGAACAATATCGCATAATCTTCTGACCTTTTCCTCAATTTCGTCAAACTTGTTTCGTATACTTCTGGCGTTCATATACATTATTCGCAGACAGTTCTTCATGGGAGTATAGTCATCGATAGTTAGGCACTTGTGTTCTTGTATATTACACTCCATAGTCTATTGTAGCTAGGTCCTTCTTGAGGGCAGCTATGTAAGCTGGGCAGTTGTCCCTATCTCCGGTTGAATGGTCAGCAGGCTTACCAAATCTGGTGCATGTCGCGCAAACTGGTTTGATGGCTGCATTTGGGCACGACTCACGGGTGTGTTTTTCTTGTGCACAGTGTCCACATGTAGGTTTAGTATCTCTGCAATATTTGTATGAGTGTCCAATCATATGACATTTAGTGCAGACAGTAAGGCCAATAAAATCTCTGACGCGGCAAACAGTCCAGTTCACAAATACTTTCTCCTGTTCAATAAGTAATTTACGGACGATAGCTGGCATTTCATAAATACGATGACAAGTGTTTCCTGTGCGAGCACCAGCTAAGTGACTTAATTTACAGCACGCTATAGTTCCCTCAATGTCTTGAATGTTGGGAACCCCAGTTAAGGCGATCCTTAAAAATTCTTCGTCAGTCAGGTCCCTCGGTACCCCAAAAAATATTAGTCTCGGAGATCGCTTGGTCGGCAGTCGGGCCTTAATTGTGCTTGATTTGTCGAAACAGGGTGCATTTAATAGTTTTTGTTGCTCACCTGCGGTTGCCGTGTTTATCAAGATACCTTTATTTCTTATCTTTTTTATTCCCGTGACCCGAACGCCTAGTTCAGATGGCCGAATCATGTCCTGGATAATTTTTTTGGTACCATCGCTATCCTTGGTGGCGTCTGCATCTGTTGGAAATACGCATACGCCTGGTCTTGGTGCTCCGACACGATGTCCATATTGGGTAAGTGGAGGGGGTTGGTGAGCATCATTAGGCTGTTTGCGGGCGATGTCAGCAAATGAGAGGCTAGCCTCCGTTGCCTCCGCTACTCTCCGCATTACAGGTCCAAGATCAGACTCTAGTTGAATAATTTTTTGTTCAAGTTGTCTTTTTTCGCTCTTCACGTGTCGTACTTTGATTTCTGTCATTCTCAGTTGGGCAGTCACTGTAGCCAGATCAGCACGCATGGTCTCGCGCTCCAACAACAGCTGAGATACGGATCTAAAAACTTCCGACACGTTTCTGGCAATTCTCAGCTGCTGGTCTTTTGAGACCTTCGACTGCTTCTCTGCCAAGACATCTTGTAGAGCTGTCAGATGTGTTTGAGCTTCATTAAGCACATCTACCCCTGAGGTGCAAGGATATTCTACTTCGGTATCATCCGAGCCTTTGGATGACGCAATCGATGAGGTTTCGTTTGCATCCTCAATTGAGACGCTATTTTCTCCAATAATCCGGGGCATCATTGTGCTCAGATGTCTTTTTTTAGGACGGTTCATTTTTTGAACACTGGATTTTTTTATATAAGTAATTGGTTTTGTACAATTCGTATTTTTTTGTGTTTTTTTTTTATTCGCTTCACCACTTTAGTTGATAAGTCGATGATTTGCGCCTGTCAGCTGACATGTAGGCAATATTGCTAACTTGCCACAGTAAGTAGTTATGGGTACTTGATGATAATTCGTACTTTAAATCAGCGCCTTGTTTTGGATGATCTGCTAAACTCGTATATCTTGTTTCACAATGATTTAAATAATATTGCAGGAAAAAAAAAAATTGAGGAAGAAAACTTTGTATAACTAGGAATCGAACTGAGGACCTTCGGATCTATATGCGGATTCGCTCACCACTGGACTAGCGGCCGCTTTTGGTTAACCGGGAATTAAGAGTAATATAAAATTGTTTTCGCACAGGTATGTTTACAGCGATTAGAATAAAAGGATATTATTTCGGCAATAACACTATGATACTTCACAGTTGAATTAAACACTTGTAAACCTGGATTAAAGCGTTAAGATTTCACAAACTTTGATGATACGTATTAATTGTTTTTATTTTCGCACAGGTATGTTTACAGTGATTAGAATGACAGTTTATTATTTCGGCAACAACACTCTGACACTTCACAGTTTGAATTAAACACTTGTAAATTCTGTAAAATTAGAGCGTTAAGATTTCACAAACTTCGATTATTCTCTACACTGATCTTCGGGGACATGTTTATAGATAAATTTTATGGATATTAGGTTTTGTAGGCTTTAGATTTTGTATTATTAAGTGGAGTGAATTTTTGACATGCACTCTGTTGATAAATAATATAACAATCGGCAATAAAATAATATAACAATCAGCACCTAATACACTGTCTACGACCGTTATGTATTATCTGAGCATTATTTATAATGTCAACAATAAATTGAGGTTATGTACATCACAGCAACAGCAAAGTGATGGTGACACTTGTAATATTATGAAGTTGATGGATGCTAGCACATGGAATTTCAACATAATATTTTGTAACAAGCAGATCTACCTGTGAATAAGTTATTACGAGACCAAACCATTGGGGCGCCATCTGATACGTGGGTACTTACATAGTGATTCTCATCCAACCCAGTGGTCGGCTTTGTTTCCGTAGGAAACTTGGGACGCCAAACTTTGAGTGACAAAGTATGCCGAGCGCTGTGGTAGATACATGAAACCCTCCCTCAGGGATGGGCATATGGGCTTATTCGCAAGCAGATCTGATGTGTATTAATGAAAGCCAATTTCTCTAATAGGAACAATAACCTCTATTTCATTTATAAGGTTTTTACAGAAAAGATATTATATAAAACTTACCCCCCATCACAGACCGTATATTGTAACCCTATCTATCTAGCTATACTGTGGATGGATGGAGGCGCCTTCTTTCAAGGGTCCGCGACTGCTCCAGCGCGGGCGACCAGCCCGCCGACTCCGTCTCTCGTTCAGTCCCAGCCCAGGGACTATCAGTTCCTCTGCGATGGCCTCCGGTTACTATCCCTCCAAGTATTAGCGAAGACCGCAAAGCGTGTGTGGTGAGGCGGGAAATAGGCGATTCCGCTCTCAAATATGATATCCGACCGATAAATTGTCAATTACAGCCTGCTCCTGTCAGGTATTACGCGCGAAGCGAGTGAGGATTGCCGCCCTTTTTGAGGATTACTCTTGAAACGAAATTTCGCACCCCGGTGTCCATTGACCGCGTTTCGCTCTCCCGAGTTCAGATTTAAATCGCGCATTAATCGTATTTAATCGCGATGTTGCCCATGATCGCAATAATCCGCGTTTCAGGATCGGATGCCGGGATCAAATTATTCGAGCCTTTGCTCCGCTCGACTTTTAAAATTCACAATCGTAATTAACTTGGCACTTCCGACATTCCCACAGAGTCCGAGCCCAACTGTGCTCTGTGGGTAAGTGTCGGATTCCGCAAGAATAATTCCTATCGTACTATGTTGCGCTCAAATGTGGTTGTCAAAAAAAACCCATAGACAATAATCGAAGTGATAATCAGTACCTAATTACCTAATTGTTATGTTTAAATTAAATATTTTCATAACAGTGTCTCATCTCTGAGGTGTGGTGACCCACCTCTGAGGCGTTATGCCCCAACACTGAAACACTGCTCTAGAGACCAAATAAACATTTGTTTATTTCTTTAAATAAAAGTAATTGTACATAATGAATGTATTTTTGGCATCTTTTTACAAATATACGTGTTTAGTAATGTTATTTTACTTTCTTATAATCATTGAATACAAATATGCGTGTTTAGTAATACTATCTTACTTTCTTACAATAATTGAATACAAATATAAGTGTTTAGTAATACTATCTCACTTTTTTATAATAATTGAATACAAATATAACTGTTTAGTAATACTATCTTAATTTATTAGAAAAAAAACATGTTTCTTTCCATTCATGTGAAAAAAAACGCCAGTAATCGCTAAATCTGCGGACATTATGAAGAATTTCATCACGAAAAGTTTAAGATACTTACGATTTTAGATTACACAAGTAAAAAGTCCTGATATTTAACTGAAAATCTTAACGAAGACATACAACCAAAAACATTCGAGTAGTAGTTGAAAAGCTGGATAGGTTAGATAGATAAGGATTACTGACCTGAGGAGTTTCGGTTCTGTTGAGACCTCCAGGAATGTCATCATCTGCCGTGTCTAGCTTGGCCTCCTTGTTGGGCATAGCCATCACACTCAGCGCAACCATCATCAAAACCACTAGGATCTTCATCATGGCTTCAGTCAATCAACAATCCCTCAATAGATCACAAACCACTATTAGCAGAATCTTACAACCTCCCTCCTTTTATACCTTTCTCTATCTCTGGAGGATATGTTGTCTCTATACCGATGGCCAATTCACGATAGCTAATGAATTCATGATAATTATTATTAATGATGGTGACTGATAAGTTCGAAAGCAGGTGTATCCGGTCGATAAGCTAATATGTTATTTTTTAATCACAAGCTAATTAATAATCACAATAAACAGTGCTTACTGTTTTTTTGTAATGGATTAATGTCATTTTCCCTTGTTTTATCTTTATTGTAACATTTCTTTTGGCTGTCCCTACACGCAAAAGTGACGTGAAAACATTCCTTCATCTAATGCATTTGCGTTTTCTTGGACTTATTTAAAAAAAATCTTGCTTATACAATATGGAGAAGTGACTTAAAAACCAGGGGTGGATTTCAGCAAATGTTGTCTGGCCCACCCTCATGCAGGGTGCCCCTGAAATTCCGTTTTTATCTCATGTGCATGCGGGGCACGAGCCCTGGGCCTCCGGTCTGAGGGGGCACAGAGCTCTTGCCCATAGACAGGGGGGCGGTAGGGACCGATTATTATTAACGCGGTGTCGAGCCACCGACTTCATCGCTTCGACCACTCCACCGCCGTTATCTCCGCTTACATCTGGTGTTGATCTTCGACATGGAGGATTCGAAGCTGACTACATCTACCGACGCGGTGCTGATCTTCGGCTCGCTACTAAACTGACTCCATAAACGCTGTGACCTTACAACCTCTTTCATTCGTCTCCTTATAATATCTCCAAATATTATTTGGTAATGTGGGTCTCACTGGATAGATACCCGAGCTGAGGCTCAACATATTAACTTCACATGGAAGGCCCCGATAGGAAATAAGTTCCTTAAGACATAATATGTCAGTTTTGACGATTATGTGAAAATGGCTCATATTGAGGACTCAGGACTCGGAAATTAACATGTATATAAAATTTTCCATGGGGTCCCAATGATGGAGTCGGGGAGGGCCCCGGCTAGGGACCAAAACTGCACATTGAATACTGAACTTGGAAAAAAAATTCAATATTTTTATTTCAGCTGAAAATGATGAAGGAGGACTTAAATGGCATGTAATCCGATGTATTTGTCCATTTGGCTACTAGCCGAGTAAGCGGATAAGTTTTAAAGGCTTCATTTTAAAACAATATCAATAGATTTCTATTTCAGAAAATACTGAAAGATTTTCGTCAAAATTATATTGGGATTAAGCATTTATTAGTTTTCCCTCCGACATGGAAAAAATTTCGCCCCTGCGCTTTTTCTGTGAATGAAATAATTCATATTCCACACCCTTCTCCTGGGGAGACAACGTAAAATTTTTTGCCTGCAGTGCTTTTCCGTGTCTTTGTAAAAATTATAACAAATTTCTACTCCCTTCCCTCTCGTTACTTACTTCAGTTCGGGATGCCATATTTTCACAGCCTATTAAGGAATTGGGACTAATGTACGGTATTTGCATTTATATTGCTTTCTTGTATTTTTTTATATCTCTCTACGTAATTAGCTACACTGTAATAATATTTAGTTTTTACTTGACCTTTCGAATGGAAACATTATGTTTCAAGCCACATTTCAAAATAATTATTTTAAACTCTTAAAGTCTCATGTACCTCCTAATCACGTTAAGGTGTCAAAGCACTATCTTGCATGAACATGAACCCCATCAATGCAATTAAAAGAAACATTTTATGACGTTTACTTTTTTCTTGTAGATTTATTCCTGTGTCCCCTAAACTCAATGTGACCAAGGGTATTTTAGCATCAAATCTAAAATTAAGCATTGTATAAAAAAGGCCACACTATTGTTCCTCTTATGTTATTTTTTTGCATTAAAATCACAATCACAAGAAGCCATATTATAGTCATAGATCGGCCCCTGGTGCAAAAATATATTCCTGAGCCCAATGGTATTTTTTTAAATTTAGCCGCTGGAGAGGCGAGTTAAGTTATTCAAAGCACAATACTGTAGAAAGCCTGGTTACCAATTTCGGACCTCTGTTGTTTACCAGCAGGTTGCTGTGATTTACCGTGCTTTCCAATCCGTAAATCCGTGTTCAGTAGATATGGGGAGATGTTGACTAAAAACCCTAGTAGTTACACTAGAAAAGAGAGAGTGTGACTGGACTAGGGACGAACGCTAAAACCGGAATAGATTTGCTTTGTCTTGATCGACGGTAATCAGAGGTTCCACAGATTACTCCGCGAGCCAGTGTTGCCATTGGTGGGAAAAATTAAAGTACTCCCACAATACAAACGCAACCGTCTAAAGCTAGCGGGACTCTGGAATCTCCATTAGAAATGCCTTCCATGTAGATTTGAATGGAAATCGATGTCGTCACCGACTCAGTCCATTTAGGTTCTAGTTCATTTACCACATGCTTGTTCTCTCTCTACATATTACACTGTATGTACTACACATATTCCAAGTCACCCGCTTCAAATTATTCACGAATTACTTGTTCCTGTCCAGGGCCTTTAGGGTTCATAGAAAATTAATGTTCATTGATGGAAATCAATTTTTTTTTATAATATGAAAGGTAAGGCCAGGAAGCTCTTCCCTCGTATTTATCTAATAATTCTCCTCACTCACATTATTAGATTGCGTCCTTACGAGGATATGATCAGTTCTCTAGGGTTAAAAAAACAATGCCCAAATCTTTATTTAATGCTTTTATTGGTCAGGTTTATTTTGAAATGTTATTTGAAGAAGTTATGAAATCGATCAGTTATTTACTGAGTTCCGAGTGGGTTTCCCAGCCAAGGATAAGACTTGGGGCAGTTGTCAGCGCAAGATGACATCCAACGATAAGTCTGGAATTAAAAATGTTAATAACAAAAGTGTTTCCATACTATTTAAAATAACTAGCTATGATTTAAAGCTAAGGAATAGTAATACTTAAAATTTAATAGCCGTATATTTTTAATTACGGCTGCAAGATTTTACATGAAAAGGTCTATAAACTAACCATTTTCTTAGGATAACATATTGATTTACTATATAGCCTATTCCACAAGTTTGCTTGGCAAGTTCATAATTCCTGGTTCATAAATGTACAAGAGATTTAACAAGCGGTTCCTGAGGGTTTTTGGAGTAGAAAATATAGATGCCATTTTGCTGTCCAACGATATTTTTTCATTTAAAAATAAAAAAAATATATCTGTCTACCACACGTTGCCACTGATCAAACTGCTACGGTCGCAACGGATCAGGTGATACTAGCTTTGTCTCGCCTGTTCGGTGCCACTGGAACGAGACGTAGTAAGTAACACGTGATGCGTTTGGTTGTACCCAGTAGCGACGTGTGATGGAAAATATATATTATGTTTGTAATTAATAATTTGAAAAAAAAATGTCATCAAACAGCAAAACGATTTACATTTTTAATACAAACATGTTCAGGAATCGATGGTTAAAGTCTTTCGGTAATTGCTGATACATCCTTTAATAACACAATACAATGTGAATATTCCAAATCAGCAAGGAGCACTCCAGTTCTTGCGATGGGTGTACCATGGGAAACTGCTAGAAATTGGAAGACGTGCTCTGATGATCTGAAGGAGATTGGTATTTAATCAGCAGATAAACTTAGTAATCTATGTAATTATGAATAAATCGTGCTTACGTCTCCATTTATGCCGCAATTCAAGGGCTTGCAGGAAGGCGTGTATGTATTCTGGCATACGGTGCCTCCGGGCTGCATCTTGGAAAGTGGAACTGGGTTCTTCACCCAGTCGATGACCTGAGATCCTGATGCCTGGAATTAAAAAAGTTTAATAAATAGTATTATTTTAATATCTAATGAGTTATATTCGAAAATATTATAGCACAGTCCACCATTTTTATTTAGAGATTTCCTTATTAGTGCAGTGGTGTCATCTCGTCGGTTGTATTCTCAAAATTCTTCCCCACATTATATTTAGATTGTGGACCAATCGCTTTAACAAGGTGCTGCCAGGTGTCCTCTGACCTGCGCTACTTCAGCGACCTCTGTCTATTGCTAGTCCAGCCTCTCTTTGCAAAGCCTGTAGCGGTGCGTTCCCTAGCTTCCAATTGGAAAAGTAAAAAGTAGCCTGGAGTTTCCAATTAGAAAATTATTCTATCCCCGATTGGTGCCAGTATTTTGTGCGGAAATCTCTCTCCTGAATTCTTGCAAGACTAGCAGATGTCAAATACATCTTGTATAGTCAAGCTTCCCATTCGATCCCACTTTGTGACTACTATTTCCTCTGGCCTTTTCAATGCAATCTATCCCATTATATGGACACTTTGATACAATGTACTCATAAGTGACACGTGCGCATGCATCATAATATAAACGACATTCCCGTTCGAGGATAGCCGTCCTCGGATAGCGTTTAAAAAGGTAAAGTTAATTGAAAAGTAATGGTGACTAACCAGGTAGACATCGGGAAGGGTCTGCAGGTAGTCAAGGAAGGCAATGTATGCGGGCAGATGGTTGGGGTTGATGATCTCAGAGAACCAGGCGGCATGCACGAAGAAGCCGAACGGGGCGCGGTTTCCTTTGTACTGTTTGTTGAACTCTCCGATCATCCATTGGGTCAATCCTTGAACATCTTCTGGGCTGGAATTGTTCAAATTGATAGTTTATACCAATGTCTGGTCCGAAGAGAGTATTACGTCGACAAAGGAGCATGTTGATACCATGTATATAAACTTCTCTAAGGCGTTTGATCACGTAATTCACATTTTGAAAAAGCTCGTCCTAATTAGTATACATGACGGCCTGTTTAAATGGATTCTTCTGTAAGTTCTACATGTAACCATAATCAGATAATCTTAATTTACGGTGTTTTCTCAAACTCTATCTAATACCTGGAGTTCCCCAAGGATCCCACCAAGGTCACCTCGTGTTCATAATTTATATAAACGACTCCAAAGCCGTTTTAATCATGATGTTTTCAAAATTCCGAATGTGCAGTTTAGGCCGATGGCATGAAAATATTCAAAATTGTGGGTTCTAGAGATTACGCTTTTAAGTCACATGGTTAGGCTTTGCAAGTATTGCGTTGTTTAAATATTAACTTATCATCTAGGACATTCACCAGAAATAAACATATAATTAAGTTTTTGTATTCACTCCACGCCGAACTTGTCTTCGAAACTGAACATTACCGACCATTCTGATGTATACTTACACATCAACGCAGGCATCAACCATCGAGCAGACGACCTGTCTCCGATCCTTCCAGTTGATCATAGGGATGACCCAGACATTAGAGTAGGACTCTGTGGGGCAGGGACCGATCACACACTCCTGGGTGCTCAAGTACTCGGTGGTGTAGGGCCAGAGTCCGGGCTGCATGTATTTCTGTGTGGTCCAGGAAATGTCGTACAAGAAGCCGCTCTGCTTCAGCATATTGAACTGGTTGTTACCGGCCATCTGGAGGAAGGGCATGCGGATACCTAGAATGGAAAAATTGATTTGACGATCGGCAATTTTTTGGATTACATATTATTTATAACAAACGAGTACAATACAAAAACTGCATTAATTTAAACCTTTCCTGGTACAAAAGTAGGCCCAGAGGTTTTCCTTTGAGTTCCTTTGTAATCTCCGGGTAAATTGTGTGGAGGTTCTATCAGAGGAAAGGAAGGAGTTAATCTAAATGTTGATAAGATAATTGATACCCTTTTTTATACGAATGACGGTGTACAACAGTATGTTATTTCAAATGATCTGCATAAGGGTAAATATATATGTTTCAAGCTGTTAATTAGAACCTCCCTTATTGAGAATAAAAGTGTTTAGGGAGGGATACCTTTCCTGGGGGGCTAATCTGTATTTTTCGGGAAACAAACCAGTAAGTTCATAGCATTCCTTGCCGGTGCTGTCAACTGAGTGAACATCGTCTCTAATTGATAAAATATCTCTGTAAATATACTAAACACAGGGTTCAATTTTTTTGGTATTCCTCCGCAATACATTTATGTATTGCATTAAGTAATTACAATATTTACCGAGTGTATAGCACTGGGGGACGTGGGATTTTTTAACAGAGTTAATCAAGGGTTAATAAGGGTTTGTGAATAGGCTAAACCGGCGGCAGGAAAGTTTCGAAAGATACAGAGTAGGCCCCCCGTTACAAATTGATCCACACAGGAGGTTTGCAGGTTTCACTGAGAGGGCCTATATATGAAAGGTAATTTAACCAAAATTCTCTTACTTAAGAAAAATATGTTACTTAGGTAGTAAACCATAATTATTTATATAAATATTATTTTTGTTTTTAATCAATGTACACTTAAGTTAACAAAGCGAAATATGTATTTCTTTTAACTTAATAAATAACTAAAAAAAAAAATAAAACAAAGATAACTTGGGTTTTGATAAGATAATAATATTGTAGGGTGGAGAAAACACTTGAATTTTCTCAGTATTTTATTTGTTAGAGTAAGTTCAAGAGTTCCTACTACTAAGCCATTAGAACGACGTAATCAAACCGTAAACCGGCTGACACTATTTTCGTAATACCTGACCTGTTTTTAGCAAAATTATGAAATCTTAAATTGTGCTTATCATATAATGTTTACATATTAAAATTTGGGAGGAGGTTCGGGTACCGCCGCCCCGGGAATGATATATTAGATAACCAACACCTCTGCCCCAAGTGGTTCGCCACGGTTGGTGATTTAGCAGGGGTGCCCGGTTTCATCGGGTCATATAAGAAAGCTAACTTATATTTAGACAAATGATGTTTTTTTAATCTTTTAATAAGCGTTCTTCCTGCAAATAAATACAATACAACTATTTTGAAAACCAAAATTACGACACACTATTTTCTTTCGAAGCGAATAATATTTACTTTAATAATATACTAGGAACACTTTTGAAGGTTCAAAATACAATAGAATTAAGGCAAGTGCAGTGAAGACACTAAGAGTTTAATTTAAAGCTAAACTTCTACAGTTCATTGCACCGGAGTAACCAACAGACAGATGATTTACAATTAGTATTTTTAATGAACACTATTTACCCTGAATGTCTTCTTCGGGGATCTTGGCAAAGTAACTGGTCAGCGTCCTCTGGTCGGCGAACTCCTGCAGCAGCAGAGGCAAGGAGGCGTTCTTCCAGTAGGTGGTCAGCGCCTGGTGGGTGATGGAGTGGAGACTGATCTGCTGACCGTTGGCATGCAGCTCGTGCACCAGAGAATAGTCGGTGTACTCGTGCGAGACAAAGAAGGTAGCCGCCACGGGGCAGTTGTTGGGGTTCTTACGACCGTATAGGGCCTGCCTGTAGTATGGGATGTTCAAGGTGGTCACGGCGTCGTCGAATGTCAGCATGACAAACTGGAATGTTTGCAAGGTTAAAAAAGAAAAAAAATAAGGCCAACGAAAACAAATAAGACATTCAAAAGGCATTACTATTACTGTAGTACTAGTAATTACTATTTCATTGCTAGTACCGGGCAGGATAATGGTGACAAACCTGGGGAGTTTCGGTTCTGTTGAGACCTCCGGGAATGTCAATATCGGAGCACCTGCAGCTGGGCAGCTTGCACTTGGTGGTGTCGCAGCTGACTGCGGGAGCCCTGACCTCATTGCTGGGCATAGCCATCACACTCAGCGCCACCATCATCAAAATCACTAAGACCTTCATTATGACTTAGTCAATCAACAATAGAACAAAAGCACAATTGCCTCAAATCTTAGAACCTCGCTTCCTTTTATAACCTACTTTATCTCTCAAATATAAATCGCCCTTTATCGCGAACTTACGATAGTTACGAAGATTAATAATATTTAATGTCAGATGACATGTATATCCGGTCGATAAGACTGTATATTTTTATATAATTTGATTTAATAATGTCAGGTTAATTGTAAAACCATATCAGTAATGTTTGTTTTGCAATGGATTAATGTTTTCTTGGCCTTATCTTTTTCTTTGTTATTTCTTTGAGAACCTCTATGCGCAGAAGTGACGTGCAACATACCGTAAGACGCAATATCGGATAATAACTTACCATCATACACATACATTTACAGAACTATCGCATTACAAGGAATCCTGCAAAATAAAATCCTTTCTCTTAACCAACATATTTGGAGGCCCAGATATCATCCCGCCACATAAAATTTCTCAAACAATAAGCATCTGCAAATCAGCTCCATTCTCTATAATTATTTATCCACTTAATTTATTTTTCTAACCCGTTGGAAATCTACACACATCATAAAAAATAACTAGCGTCCTATATGCATGCAATCAGTACTCAAAAACAAATTTGAATCCCTTGTACTCGACTTAATTTATAAATCAATACTAAAAGTAATAAATAAAAAAAAGAAACATGGATTCTTCAGTGGAAGGCTGACTGCTACTAACCTTTACATATCACTTTATCATAACTATATTTTACTAACTATTCTTATAATGAAAAACAAGTTGACAGTAGACAGAGAGATATTGATGTAGATAAACTATATCCACCAGGACTTGTTGAATTAGTTCTCGAGTTATCCATCTATCAGAATTTTATTTTGTCAAAATTAAATACATATTTTCAACCGTTTTCTGTGACTAGTGGATTACCGCAAGGAAGCAATCTCGGCCCCATTTTATATATTTATATAAATGACACCGTAAGTTGTTTCGACCTTCAACGTTTTGTTGATCATATCAACTCATTAAACAAATAAATATCCAATATTAGCGACTACCTAATACTACAGTCTAATATCGACAAATTACACAAGCGGCGTATAGAGAATAATTTATTCCTCAAAATTGATAAAAGTAAAAACATTTTGTCGAGACCCCTTTTATCATTCAACAACGTCATGGAGAAAGTCAACAAATATTAAATTTTGTAAATTACTTACAACGAATAACTAACAAAGGCGTGAAGTCACCGGGACTTATAATCTGAACCATCAAAGAATTCGATTTGTTGTTAGAACGTAGATTGTTAGAATACAATTTAATAGCGTCGTTCCCATACAACCTTATTAATTTTAGAAATATTGATTCCAGTGAAAATTGTTACGTTTTATACTTTAAACTACACATACCTACCAATTCAACACATAAACCGTACAGTCTTAAAATTTTGTACAAATAAATTAATTTACATATACTATAAAGTACAAGAAAAATAACTGACTTAAATTTTTTGTTTAAATTAGTCACTTAAACTGTTGTGAACTCCTGCACCTAATCAACTTTAAAGTACCTTATCAAGTTCTTAGCAAATTGTATTATTCCGCAACAATCATTTCGGGATCAACTTTATTGCACGTATGTGGGCCTTTTCCTCGCCAGCAAATTCACCTCAAGTGTCGATATATGTAAGTTTAACCGTATTCAATAGATAGGTACTTGAATGATATTTAAAAGTAGTAATGATTATTTACGAGCATCGAGGAGCTATTAGATATGCAATATTACTAACGTTCGTATTCTTATGTTAATCTAGTTGACGTGTACCCGGCGTTGGTCGGGGTTATGAATGGTTTGGAGTAAAGTTTGTGAGATTCTGCTCTAGAAAGAAAATTTTTAAGGAAGACTTTAGAGTGAAGATTTTTCCACAAAGGCCACTTTACTCAGATTTTATCATTGGTTCCACTTCAGAACTTCTTTTTATAACTGCCTTAAGTAAGCGTTCAAAGATTGTTTAAAAGGGAGATATGCAAATACAAATGTTAGAGGGAGCGCGCTAATGTAAAAAAACGATAATAATTTAGCGAAAATGGTGCAAATATTTAATAAAATACGACTCGTTTAAAATAGAGCAAAAATCTCGTGAGAAATGCTTTAGTAACATTTAAAGATACACTGATTTTTTCATACCTATAACATATTAAATAACACAACAAAACTAATTTTTCTAATTTTTGTAGCGATTTTTTCTATGCAGGGAATTTCATATAATTACCGTTTCGGCATAACAAATGTATATACGTTATCTTCAAAAATAACATATATTTTTATAGAGGGAATTTCTTAGAATTGTGGTTTCGGCACAACACATGTATAGATGTTATCTTAAAAAATAACATATATTTCACCGAGGGAATTTCACATAATTACCGTTTCGGCATAACAAATGTATATACGTTATCTTCAAAAATAACATATATTTTTATAGAGGGAATTTCTTAGAATTGTGGTATCGGCACAACAAATGTATAGATGTTATCTTAAAAAACAACATATATTTCACCGAGGGAATTTCACATAATTACCGTTTCGGCATAACAAATGTATAGATGTTATCTTCAAAAATATTTTTTTTTGGAACTGTAGAGGTAAGAACTGGCAAATAACTTTAAATGATAATTTTTATATTTATTTATATTTTTAAATGGAAACATATTTTTATGGATCGCCACCCGAAAACGGCGCTCTCGGCACTTCTAGCCGACGGCAAGCATTCCTGTTTCCCACGCCCGCCTTGGCAGTTGACAGTTCTTAGCTCTTCATAAAAACCCTTCTGATAAAATTCGTGTTGTAACTAATAGTGTACCGTACTTTCAATAAATATTAACGTAGTTATTCAACTACATTCTTTACATTATCACAACCCTTTACACACAGTACACATTAAATGGACAGCGCTATAACAGGTAAGATAATAGTGCCCCATAGAACTTAAAAACTTAGAGAAACATGCTATAAATCAGAAGAACTTGGTAGAAAAATGCGGGGGCTTAATTATTTTATTTGTATTACTATACTTTATTTAATTTTACTCTTTTGTTTTATTTTATTTAACATGTCATTTAAATTCGTTTAATTAACATAATTCAATACGGTACATTTTTATTTACGCAAAACACCCAGTGAAGCCCACATTACAAAATCATATTTTATAAAAAATTATTATTCTAATGTATTAATAAAAAATGAATAAAAAAGACCAACCATAGTTTGCCTTGCAATTAAGAATGAAGAAGAAATGCTTCTTTACTCAGATGTAAGATAAGTGTAAGTAAGCACTATGTAAAACTCCTATGTTGAGCACTTTTCACACCTTCTAAAAAGATTAATCTGTTTAGAAGTTTTCCAAGAAGGTTTTAAACCAACTGGAGACTCTGTGACGGGGATCCACACTTGACATTACTTAAAAAAATATGATCAGTCTTCTAGGGTAAAAAAATAATGCTCAAATCATGTATAAAATATTTATTAGTCAGTTTTTATTTTGTTTATTTTATGAATTTGCAGCAAGGTATTGTATTTTATTTGAAATAATCCATAGAATGAAGTCAACTCTTCAGCTATTTACTCAGTTCCGAGTGGGTTCCCCACCCAAGGATAGGACTTGGGGCAGTTATCGACGCAAGATGTCATCCAGCGATCAACCTGAAAGTGAACAAAAATTTTGTAAATAAATCATCCGAAAATATTTCTACAACATTTCAATCATGTCATTTTTAAATTTGGTAAATAAATCATCCGAAAGTATTTCTATAACATTTCAAGCAACTAATCTTAAAACTTGATAAATAAATTATCCGAAAGTATTTATATAACATGTCAAACAACTAATCTTTAAATTTGGTAAATAAATCATCCGAAAGTATTTCTATAACATTTCAAACAACTAATCATAAAATTTGGTAAATAAATTATCCGAAAGTATTTATATAACATTTCAAACAACTAATCTTTAAATTTGGTAAATAAATCATCCGAAAGTATTTCTATAACATTTCAAACAACTAATCTTAAAATTTTAACGAAGAAATATTACAAAAAGCTTTTTATTATGGCTGGAAGATTTTTTTCCTTCTATTAGTAAAAGTCTGTGAACTATCCGTTTTCTTATTTTGAAACTCCATTACTAATTAACGTGTTTTATATTTTATACAATTAGTAAACAAGCGTTTACGATACCTTAATGGTTGTTTATTAGTAGGGTACAATTTAAAGCACTTTTATTGGTAAACTAGCTGACGTGTACCCGGCGTTGCTGGGGATTATCCTTAGAAGATAGATATATACCATGTCAGAATTTTCTGTAGGCCTGTTCAAGATATACAATTCTGTTTTACATTATTTTGATATATCTCATAAAGTTTAGCTAGCATTAGGAATGTAAGCGCCCGAAAATATTTTCGACTTTTTTCTACTTTCTATAAATATAATTTATTTGTGTTATTGTATATAAAACTTCCGGAAGAAAATTTCTTAATGATAGTGAAAACTTTATCAAAATCTGTTGCGTAGTTTAGAAGAACTAAGCGCACAAACAGACAGACACGGATAGCGATATTATTTTATACTATTTTTAAGTGAATTGTCTTTTTATTCCAGAATTATTAATTTCATAAACCCAGTTGTTTCGCGGAAGTTGACGTGTGACAAGAACATTAAATGACAGTTCAGCGCCATTTTGTTTTATTCACATTTGAAAGTTTCCCGTTAAACGCCGAGTCTAGTTGCGTTTCAGCTTTCTATCAAATTGTAATAAGCCGATAATCTTAACAATATGATACTTGTCCTCTTCTGCTGATCACAATTTGTTCAAAAGCTGAAATGGACTTTGAGAATCAGCATTTAACGGGAACCTTTCAACTGTAAAATAAACAAAATGGCGCTAAATGGCCATTTGGTGACAGTGTTACATATTAATTTAAGTGAAACAACCCGTCCTAAGAGTTGTGACACCATTTCAATGGATCAATTAATCATTAAAAATTATGGATTTTATTGCGAAAATTCAGGTTTGCAGAATTTTTTACAACGAAGCTTGTTTCACACGTTGCTTGTAAAGTTCAGAAGCCGCTCACCGTCCCTGGTTTATAGAGACGATACAATACAATACGAATGAACCACCTCAGCCAGAAGCACTCCTGTCCCGGTGCGACCGATGCACTGAGGGTGGGTATTTTGAAAGTACGCAGTGTTAGAACGCAGACATGCGTACTAATAGCTTATACATTGAAAGCTAAATTGCATGTTGCAGTGGTGAAAAGTATTCTGTGTTATGAGTACCGTATTTACGAACATACACCTAGAGCAGAGGTTCCCAAACTTATTTGCCCAGTAGACCACTTGCCAAACATTTTTTTTCCGTAGACCCCCTGCCTGCCGAATATTGAATTTTCCTAAAACTATTAACGTCCCATGTGATAATCATTTATTTTTTTCGTAAAAATATTCCCTTCCCTTGCCAGCCCCACAACCGGGTGGCGATATAGTTCCTCTGTTTTTGCATTGTGCAGACAGGGGCGCCCTTGTGAGGTATTACACCAAATGAAAATGGAGCAGGATAAGCAACGGGAAATTCTTTCTGTAGCTGGCCCTACAGAACTGCCCCTTAAGTTCTTTGTTAGCGCTTATTCCGATCAGTTCTTCTTGTCATATGATATCCGATTCTTCAACATTCCATTTCCACCGTCGAAACGTCCTCAAACTTAGTTTTGAAGTCTGTGTGAAGTACATCTAAATGTTGAACGTCATTATTACCCTGGACGTTTTTCAAAAACAAGTTGGGGAACTAGGAAAATTCGCGGCTTCCAATATGCAATGTTTTGGTTCAATATATTAATTCTGACGAGAAAAGGAACGTAGACTCTAATTATATACCTCAATAAACAACTTTACGATATATAAACATACAAATATCAAATAAGTAACTGTGTTATTTGTGTTGTGTCATTTACGGAACTCCTAAACATTGAGTTGAGGTAAATGGGGGTCCGCTCGTATGTACCCCCATTTGAATCTCGTGGACCCCCAAAATTTTTTCTCGCTGACATAAACCCCCAGCAAGCCGATATCGACCCCTGGGGGTCCATATAGACCACTTTGGGAACCTCTGACCTAGAGGATACACCGAAACAAATAACTTAAGAACCTAGTTTTTTTAGTTTTGGTTTATTATATTATATATCTAAGTTCGTCGTTTTAAAAACATATTTGTATTTGAAAGTATACAGTTTTATTTTTAATTCTTTTGAAACCATACAGCGTTAGTAGGGGAGACCTAGGAGAGTTGTGACAGAGGAGAGTTGTGACAATGACGATTTCTCCCCACCTATAATAGTTAGCGAGATGGCAACAACGCTCGTTTGTCGCTCTAGAGAAGCGTTACTTCACTCAGTACACGCCGGTGGCGCACGAGAAGCGGTCGCGTAGTTACGACGTCTGCGTGTAAAAAAAAGCGAA
Source organism: Hesperophylax magnus (assembly GCA_026573805.1). Classification (NCBI taxonomy): domain Eukaryota; kingdom Metazoa; phylum Arthropoda; class Insecta; order Trichoptera; family Limnephilidae; genus Hesperophylax; species Hesperophylax magnus. Next base: position 9,132,363 of record JAIUSX010000117.1, on the reverse strand, counting down.
AAGTAAGTTTTTATTCAAAATTTTGATTGTATTTATAGCATGTCTTATTACATGTGCGTTGTTGTGTTATCTTTTCTTAAGTATTATGGTTATTTAAGTCTCAAAGCGTTACATTGATATTTTGTGTTTGCATCGTGTTTAGAAAATATGAATCATTATTCGGACCAAGTCGGAATTTTGAGCACCTAGGAGGGTTGTGACAGCATGTCACAACTCTCCTATTTGACTTAATTTTTCTGCTGGGTTATTTCGACACTTTTTAATTAATTTGCGATGTCTGTATATGTGTTTGTGCATTAGTGTATTAAGGTCAAATCTTTCAAGTACAGTCCGCAATAAAATCATGTCTCTAAAAATTCATTTTCGATAAAAAAATATTTCGTCTTGTGGTGTGATATTGCATGCTAAATGACTACTTTTTTGTTACAGAATGCCTAATAACTAAACACGAAAGACTGATAAAGGCACTGCTAGTGTCGAAATATACGAACTTGCCTTTGAAGAGGTTACGTTAAGAGGTAACAGTTTAAGAGATGCCGCGTCCTCTTACAATCTGAACTACATGTCTTTATCAAGATATATTATGAAGAAAGTTGATTATCAAGCAAACCCAGTAGGCGAGGCTCCATCTATGGGTTATACCAGTCCGACGATATTTACACAAGAGGAGGAGAATATATTAAGCAACTATTTGCTAACATGTGCAGCAGCTAATTATGGACTGACAACAAAAGAAACTAGAGTCATTGCATATAAGTTAGCCAAAAAAAATAATAAAAAAATTCCAAAGTCATGGGAGGAATATAAAAAGGCAGGAGAAGTGTGGCTTAAGCTATTTATGCAACGACATCCCAATTTATCTTTAAGATTGCCTCAATTTACTAGCATAGCTCGCGCTACCAGCTTCAATAAAACAAATGTGGCCACTTTTTTTGACAACTACACAGGCGTCTTAAGCAAATATAAACTTGATGCAAAAGATATTTGGAATATCGATGAGACTGGAATAACTACCGTCCAAAAGCCTGATAGGATAATTGCGCGACGCGGAGTAAAACAGGTCAGTGCCATGACATCGGCAGAAAGAGGGACCTTGGTCACACTGGCTTTAGCTGGAAATGCAATAGGTAATTACATACCACCTATGTTTATATTTCCTCGTAAACAATTCCAAGAGCATTTCATTCGGGACGGCCCAATTGGTTCAGTCGGAACAGCTAACGGATCAGGCTGGATGCAAGAGGATGATTTTCAAGTTTTCCTTGAGCATTTTAAAAATCATGTTAGGCCATCAAAAGAGCAAAGAGCTCTGTTGCTCCTAGAAAATCATGCCTCGCATACAGCTCTAAAAAACATTGAATTCTGCAGAGAAAATTGCATAATTTTGCTCACATTTCCCCCACACTGTACGCACAAGCTACAGCCACTAGATCGTGCCATTTTTGGACCCCTTAAAAAAGCAATTAATACAGCTTGTGACAATTGGATGCGAAGCAATGCCGGGAAAGTCATGACAATTTATGACATCCCATCTATAACAAAGTCTGCATTTGATGTAGCAATCACTGCATATTTGGAGTATCAGTGCTGGTTTTGCTGCAACTGGAACATGGCCGGTTAACACAAACATATTTGGAGAAGCCGATTTCCTGCCAAGTCAAGTCACTGATCGTCCCAACCCAGAACTAGAGCAATCCATTTCAGAAATTTTGGACAATCCAGCAGAAAGAACCATAACTCCAAATCTCAACACCGGCACAGTTGATAACGTTGAAGCCAGATCCATTACTCCAGGTGCATCTATAGATCAGACCATGCCATCTAGCAATTCATCAGTTGTTAACAATAATGCCAATGAACCTGTTGCCTCCACATCTGTAGCCCATACCCCAGTTCTGAATAATAATGCTATTGAACCTATTACATCCACGTCTACAGTCTATAGCACAATTGTGAACAATAATGCTCATGAATCTGTTGCCTCCACTTCTTCAGCACATAGCCCAGTCCTGAACAATGATGCTAATGAACCTGTTGCCTCCGCGTTTACAGTCCATAGTCCTCTTGCCACTGTTTCTAATGTGTTCTCGCCAGAATTAGTTAGGCCGTTGCCAAAAGCTCCGCCACGAAAAAACTGCCAACCAAACAGACGCAAAGTCAAATCTGCTGTGCTTACTGACACACCTAATAAGGATGAAATAGCTGCTATAGAAGTCAAAATGAAGTCGAAGAATGTGAAAAAGCGTGTCTTAAGCGACGATAAGGAGAATCCTAAAAAAGCCATGAAGACTAATAAGAAGAAGAGAACAGGTGATGACGAAAGAAATGCCGAAGAAAATAATTGTGTTTGCTTGGTTTGCCTTGAAGCCTATGCAAACAGCAGATCGAATGAGGAGTGGGTGCAATGCCTAGAATGCAAAGGCTGGTCACACGTAGATTGTACTGGAGGCGAGCTGCAATACATTTGCCATAATTGCCTATCAGTTTAAATTAAGATTTTTGACTGTTTATAATATGATTGATCTCAAAGCCATGCCATAATTACTTATAAGATATAATTACTTGTTATGGGAATGCCATGTGTTGTTTTTGTTGGTACTGAATGTACTAAAATATGATTACATTACTTTTTGCAAAAAAAAAAGATTTTTTATTTATTTATAATATGTGTAATGGTATTTTTTATAACTTAAATAGTCTAAATACAAAGCTGTCACAACTTACCTCGGTACCTGTCACGACTTACCTCGGTGATAGGGGAGTTGTGACAGAGGGAGTAGTTTTTCTTTTTGTTGATTTTCTCGGAAACTGTAATACTTTTATTAATTTTGATAATTGTTTTGGAAAGGGAAGGAATGGTGCTACATTAATTCACAAAGGTCATAACTGTGGAACGTTTATTGAGCGAGATATATCCCTTAAATTGAAAATTGTCACAACTCTCCTAGGTCTCCCCTACACTATGGGTGCGTTTTTGCCTTGTATACATTCAAAATACGAGCGCACTGATCGAGGATAGGAAGTACACGTGATTAGTAGGTGTGAATCGTATATGCTTGTTAAATAATGTATTTTTTTACATTTCTCGAACCATACAGTGCTGGTACACGTTGAGTGCGTTCTGGCCTTAGGTATTAATTTTCTAGGAATTGAAATAATTGCTCCGAGAGATGGGAAGGAGGTTAGAGTTTAATAAGCCTGTATACAAAACAGTAATCTAATTATGAAGGAAGAAAGAGTACTTACATCTCCCTTTTTCAGCTGACAACTCAAGGGCTGACAGGTAGGAGTGTATGTCTTCTGGCACTCGGTGTCTCCGGGCTTCATCTGGGAAAACGGAACTGGGTTCTTCACCCAGTCGATGACCTGAGATCCTGATGCCTAGAATTAAAAAAGTTTACAAATATAATGAGTAAATTTACATTCACAAATATATAGCAAAGTTCACCACATTGAATGAATTCCGTAAAAAAAAATATATTTATGTTTCATAAAGAAAGATAAACATTCCCCGGTTACGAATAACCTGACAATATTTGAAAACGTCCTATTACCACCACAGTAAGCGGAAAGATTGTGTTGTGATGGAGGACTTAGCCAGCCGAGGAATTGAACACACTGGTTGGGATCCAAACTCGTGTCAACTCAGCCACCGACCGGTCACTAGGCCGTCTGTGAGTATTTTTTAATTTTTATTGTAGCGACTATGTAAAAATTGTAAAAAAACCAATCAGACGCATAAAGATTCATCAAAGTCCCATTCAAGGTCTGTTATTATATAATTATAGGCTAGAAACGAACTTGAAAGAAAAATCTTTCGCATTACTTGAAAATTAACTTTAAAATTTGAAGAATTGTTCAAATTCTCCGAAACAAACCGTCCTAACGTTGTTAATCTTTATGAAGATTAACTGTATTGTGTTTCTTAAGATTCTCAGTTAATCTTGATGATAATGATTTAGGTTGTGGACCAATCGCTTTAAAAATGTGCTTCCAGGTGGTCTCTGGCCTGCGCTACTTTAGCGACTTGTATCAAATGCAGGCTCAACGTCTCCTTGCCCAGTCTATTGGACTGCATTCCCTAGCTTTGTCTGGAGTGGCCAAATAGATGTCTTCCCTATATCATACCTATATCCCCGATCCTATCCTCTCCAGCCAAGTTGTTTGAACTAATAATTCATAAATGCATTTATACCCAAGTTGAACCCTTTATAATTGACCAGCAACACGGTTTTAGGTCTGGCAGATCTACTGTGTCTAATCTAATGGTTTTTACGGAGTACATATCTCAAGCTCTTGATAGTAACAATCAAGTAGATGTATCATACAATGACTTCGCAAAAGCCTTTGACTCAGTAGATCCGCTTATTCTCCTAAATAAACTCGACCAATTTGGATTTTCAGCGAAACTTCTATGTCTATTTGTAAGTTATTTCTCAAATAGACAACAATACGTAACTTATGGTATTTTCCACTCTTCCAACTTCATCACAAACTCTGGAGTTCCACAGGGGTCGAATCTTGGACCCTTACTTTTCTCGCTATTTATCAATGACATTTACCATTGCATAAAATTTTCCAAGTTTCTCTTATTCGCGGATGACATGAAACTATTCCTTTTAATAAAATCTTTGGAAAATTGCTTGCAGCTACAAAGTGATATAAATTCTATCGTCGAATGGAGTCATACCAATAAATTAGGGTTTAATATTAAGAAATGCTCCATTATGTGCTACACCAAGGCAAACAAAACGATTTACTATAACTACAAAATGTCTTATTCATCTCTTCAGCACATTGTTATTTCAAGAGATTTGGGAATCGCATTTGATACGCACTTAACATTTCACGTCCACATAGAAACGATATGCAACAAAGCTTTAAGAATGCTAGGATTTGTGCTAAGCAACTCCAGACATTTTTGCAGCTCGGCCGCGATTCGTGTGCTATACTATAGTTTAGTACGTAGCATTTTGGAAAGTGGTTCTGTAATATGGGGACCAATGGATTTAACTTACTCTCAAATGATAGAGAAAGTACAAAAGAAGTTTCTGAGATATTTATATCTTAGAGACTTCGGATATTATCCCTGGTTATATCCATCAGCCTTTTTGTCCGGCATGCTGGGTATTAATAGCCTCACCGATAGAAGGAAAACTGCTTTGCTGATAACAGCATATAAACTTCTAAATGGTAACGTCTGTATTCCCGATATTATAGAAAAATTTGAGTTTTATGTCCCCGACAATTATACAAGAGCGCGCAGGCACAGAACCTTTGTCGTTCCAAAATGCAGAACCAACTTACCATTAGTAATGCCGCTCGGAAAAATGATTATGTTACTAAATTACCTGTCCCCTGATATAGATATTTTCCAACTTAATATTCACCAGTTCAAAAACGCTATTATTACTTAATAAATTAAAATAAAATGTATGTTTATTATTGGTTATATATAACTGTAAATGTGCATTTAAAATAAAATAAATAAATAAATAAATAAATAAATAAATCATTTTGTGACTACCCTCTAAAGTCTCTCTTTTTAAGTCTTTCAACGCAATCTATCATATCACATGGCACTTTTAGACTCTCGGAGATTAAAACAGAATGAAAAAATCACATCACTGCACCTGAGATTAGCTGCATAGCAACAAGATACAATTCTGCAACAAGAAGTGTCGTAGGTTACAAAAAAATGTTTTGAATATAAAAATTACATTGAAGAAGAAGATAATACTTATAAATCTAAACGAAACATGACACAGAACAAGACACAGACAAATAAAAAAGATAACGGTCACGTGTAGGAATCGAACCAAAAATCTCTTGTTTTACCGGGACAGGCGTCTTAAACCACTAGGACTAGACCATTGGGACCTATTTATTAAAATTCATATTTGTCGAGCTCATATGTCAATTCAGAATTAACAATAATATCTTGCAACTAATTTTCCCATATTTTTAGCAACTGCCTCTATTTTTCTGTGTCTTGTTCTGTTTCATGTTTCGTTTAGTTGTATTAGTATTATCTTCTTCTTCAATGATAAAAGTTATTCTGCTGGAGCAATGCAAATGGAATAAGCTCTCGACCAATGATCGGCTATCCTCGGGTTGCAATCGGAACCATTCGTAACCCGGCTGCGCAAGCCCCGCTCAGCGGTACAATCACTGCCATCTTTGGCTAATTATCAGAACTATCATAAGAAGATGTTAATAACAGCATTAAAATAATATATGTGACATTCCCGTACGAGGATAGCCGCCCACGGCTCACGTGTGCCTGACAGCAGCGTACCTATATCAGATTAATAATATATATATATGCATTTAAACGTAATGGTGACTAACCAGGTAGACATCGGGGAGAGTCTGCAGGTAGTCAAGGAAGGCAATGTATGCCGGTAGGTGGTTGGGGACGAGGGTGAACCAAGCAGCTTGTACATAGAAGCCGAACGGGGCGCGGTTTCCGTTGTACTGCTTGTTGAACTCCCCGATCATCCATTGGGTCAATCCTTCAACATCTTCTGGGCTGGAATTGTTCAAAGTGATAGTTTATACAAAGGAAAAAAGTTCATACTGTAGGAACTGAAGAGTACTGGAATGATTTTTGAAATCAGTAAAATTTGCCCACTTACTCTAATGAGAATTGAACACTATTCCGTCCATTCTCTTTTTTTTTAAATTTGCCTACTTGACTCCTCAGATTTTTGTGGTTTAGAAGTGGGAACTTCAGATAACAATTTTCTCAATCTTCTCTAAACAAATATCCTCTCTTCTATCAAGCCGCATCTAAAATTTCCTCTCCTCCGTTCAATACAACATCTCTTCTAAGTCTGAACTCGACTCCAATCTTACATATAATCATGATATTTGCCCATTTAAATTCGCATTTCCTCTCTCCATAATTTTAAATGATGGCTTAAAACACACTTGAAAGGTGAAAGCCAGAAACGTAGAACAAAAATTCTGATCGTTTCGAAACATTTTTATCTTTTTACACTTTTATTTCTCTAGGATCTACCTCAAATCATTTTAGAAATTGACAGCCTGACACTGAACACCACCGATCATCCTAATGTTTACTTACATTTCAATGCAGGCGTCAACCATAGAGCAGAGGGTCTGGTTTTGATCCTTCCAGGTGATCATGGGGGCGACCCAGACGTCGGAGTAGGACTCCGTGGGGCAGGAGCCGAGCAGACACTCCTGGGTGCTCAAGTACTCGGTGGTGTAGGGCCAGAGACCGGGCTGGATGAAGTTCTGTGTGGTCCAGGACATGTCGTACAGGAAGCCGCTCTGCTTCAGCATGTTGTACTGGTTGTTGCCGGCCATTTGGAGGAATGGCATACGGATACCTTTAATGGAAACTCTTCATTCATGATTCACAAACTACAGTAAGAGTCCTTTCCAGGTAAAAATTAACTCCAAGTAAGAGGATTCCCTGAGAGGTTCTATTAAAGGAAAGGAAGAAGATAACAATGCATAAACGCAGTGTTCCACGCGCCTACTGCTCCGTTTTTCTGTATTTTATTTAAGAGATTTTCAAGAGTTTCAACTCTTGGAGCCAGTAAGACGATCTAATACTCAGTTTTCATAAGGCTTAAGAAAGCGTGAAGGGGAAGATTGAGTGAAGTTTTGAAGTTTTTAATTCTGATAAACTGAGTGTATGATGGATATAATTTTATTGATGAGAAATTAAAATTAGTTTTTTTTTTACATAAACTTTTAACATAACCGTGAAAGTGGATGTAAGATTATATAGTATCACCACAGGTGTAATCCCCCGACTCTCAGTAGTGGTAAGCTAAGCGCCGTTTAATTTTTTCACATTTAAGTATTAATTTTAGATTGTTTCTAAACATTTATAAAAATGATAACATAAAGCACAAAATATAGGGAGATATGAAACACACAAGCACACGGATGAGGCTTCAGCATGGATCTTTAATTCAGTGAAAAGACTCCAATTAAAAAAAACCTATGTAACCATTACGTTTGATATATACTCTTCTGTTATTGTGACTCCCGATTTCTTACGACTCGACTCAAGTATTTGATCGTTCCATGTCTTCCTTGGGCGTCCCTTCTCCTCCTACCATTCACTTTCACGTCTTATAATCTTATTATCTAAGAGTCCCCTTTTTAATCTTATCCATTACGCCATGCAGAATTTTTTTGTCGTATATTTTGTTTCAGACAATTTTTATGCAGTATTTTTACTTATAAACTTTTAAACAATATTATTACTTAAGGCGATGCCATACGTAGTAATGCAAAATCATGTGTTTTTGGTTTGAAAATTTGGTCGCCTAGAAATGTTCCAGATGCTTTAATTAAATACTACGAGTAGAATACATCTTAGCCTTTGAAATAATCGAGTATTTTTTAGATAAGTCTTTTTATAAGCCCAGAAACAAATAATGTATAAGGCCTATGAAAACTGCTTCAAAGTTCAAAATCTCCTATTTACGAACCCATTTTCGGTTATGATTTTATTGTATAATGTGGCAAATTAAGTTATTTATCAAATGATCGAAAACAAATTAAATATTTATGCCTGAACAATGAACATCCACAAAATAAAATAAAAGGCACTTTTTGGCCATGTTTTTTTCTTGCATAAATCAAAACAGGCGGATGGTGTTAAGCGGGAATTTAAACCTTATCGCCATCTACGCAAGGGTTGTTATTGATAGCGGCTCAATTTAAAATATTACACGACCGTAGTGCATCGCCTTTAGTAAAAAAATGAATCATTAGTTTTTTTGTTATTATCGCGATGCATATAATGGAACTCGAAATTTGAACGTGTGGCTGAAGTTGTCATATGGTGATCCATTTTTGTTCTCAGTAGATTGCTTTTGCGGCCTCCAGCGACCTCGGAAGTTAAATCTACCGTATTGAAATTTTTGAAAAGCTACATTACATTGACTTCAATTCCACCTCGTATCTCATTCCAGTGCTGATATAATGCTTATTTACGCACGCGTACCTCTAAAGTTATATATTACATGTAATAAAGTTATATATTACAAAAAACAATATAAACACAATAAAAATACACGAATGTTTAAACACCAACATCTGCGATTTCCCTCCTCTAGAAAAAACAGAACAAATAAAGTATCTAGGAATCGTAATTGACCATAACCTTAGATGGAAACCTCACATCAAACAAATCACAAATAAACTTCTCAAAACAATACACATTTTCCTAAACATAAGAAACATATATAAAATAAAACAATATATTTTGCACTCTGCCAATCAATAATAGAATATGGAATTATTGCTTGGGGAGGAGCAACAAACTCGGCTATTAATTACATAGAAACCGCACAGAAAACGATCTGAAAGGTAATACTAAAAAAACATAGACTGACTGATACAGACCAAATATTCAACAGCTGTGACGTACCTACTAGATATACGCCAATTATACGTTAAAACACTACTAAACTACATTTTTGACAAAAAAAATAAATTTCAACATACACAAAATAACACAAACAGACCAGTTAGACAAGCGTACAAAGAAAACATAAAAACTCCGACAATAAATTCAAGCTTTGGACACTACCAATACCATGCTATAAAAGCTTTCAACAGTGTAAAACTTGAAATTAAAATTGTGGAAAATAAAAATAAATTCACACACAAAATTACAAAATGGATTAAAGAACAGAAAAGACAATATTACGAAAATGTCATAGCATAAAATAAAAATAAAACCTGCACGTAACACACAAAACCAATATAAACACACATCACTCACAAACACACAAGATTATTTTCAATGTATTATTTTTCAATTTTAAATATATTATTATGTATTTTTAATTTTAAATGTATTATTTTCTCTTTAAATGTATTATGTAGATTATATTTTCATATTATAAAATGAAGGCCTCAGCACGGGCAAGCCACCCAGTGAGGCCTACATTACTGGAAAACTTAAAATGTAAAAAACATTGTACCAAATAAATAAATAAATAATGAATTAACTGTGTTTACCTTTCAAATCTTCTTCAGGGATCTTGGCAAAGTTGCTTGTCAGGGTCCTCTGATCGGTAAACTCCTGCAGAAGAATGGGCAGGGAGGCGTTGTTCAGATCAGTGAGGGAGATAGAGTGGAGACTGATCTGCTGTCCGTTGGCGTGCAGCTCGTGCACCAGCGAATAGTCGGTGTACTCGTGCGAGACGAAGAAGGTAGCCGCCACGGGGCAGTTATCGGGGTTCTTGCGACCGTACAGGGCCTGCCTGTAGTCCAGGATATTCAAGGGGGTCACGGCATAGTCGAAGGTTAGAGTGACAAACTGGAATGTTAACAAGGACACGGTTATAATTGAAATTATACATATATTAGAGAATAAGGAATTGTTCTAACATAACCTTTTTAGCACACAGCCGAAAATTTTACTAGGCGCAAGGATAATACTGTTGATTCTTATAGTTCGGAAAGTCACATTGCAAATAAATAAATTGCGTCAAGCGTAGATCTAAAAAAGCGATGATTTTCGGAACTTATAAATAATATAACCTTTAATTAAGTTTTCTGAAGTTAAAATGTTAGAATTAATAAATTAAATAGAATTAATTAGTTAGAATTAATCAATTGATTAGTAAATTAATTGCTAAATTAGTTACAATTAATTAATTATTTCGTTATTTAGTTGAATTAGTTATTTATTTAATGACTTGATTAATTAGAAGTTTATTTTTTTTTATTTTTTTTTTTTTACAGTAATACCGCACAAGAGTCCCAACTGCTCCCGTCTGGAGCCAGTGAGACTATGGCATCCCCAATTGGGGTATGTTGTGAGGCTGAGGGTATATTGGGGAGGGGAGGGAGATGGGGAAGAGGAAGGTGGGGAAGTACCTGGCTATTCAGATCTGGTCACCAAACACGGCTAAAGCCATTTCAAGCAACGTTTCAATTCTGAATTGTATAGTTAGAATTAGTATGCCTATCGTCTAAAATGATATTAAAATCGTCCCTCAAAACAATTTTAAGTCCAGGAGGGCGATTCTCGTTCTACTTAACGACACTAAAATCGTCCTTACATTCAAATTAACGATTTTTCTCGGTTTATTCGTATGAAGCGATTCCGGTTCTCTCGTTGACAGATGGAATCCTTAGATTTTCGATTGCGCGCCAAAATTTTTAGCCTTACGCGAAGGGTACCCCTAGACCTGTCATTCGGCGGCCGAACGCTAGCGTTCGCGGAGAATTTGCTTCATTTAATTGTGACGTTTTGACAATTAGCAATATTTGCGTAGTTTTAATAAGAGAAAACTTAATATTATCGTAAGTATTGACTGTAAACATGATTAGTGACTTGTTTGTGGCACAATAATGCTATTAAATGAATTGAATCAGGTAATTGCGATGTTTGTAAAGTACGTAACATGTCGAAAGCCAGATAAGTGATTTAATTTACAATAAACTACATATACCATTGAGGATTTCTACATAAATAATAATAAGTTTCTGGCTGGCGCTCGAAATTGTGGGTTTTGAAGTTAACCACAACGAAATAAGAATCCCTTTCATTCTTAAATCAACTTGGGTGACAGTTAGCGCCATTCGGCAGCGTTAGTTTGACAGCAAACGTCACTTTAGAAGTGGTGAATCTGTAAAAAAGTCATTACTATCCAGCGAGGTAAGTACCTTTTCACAAAACGTAAATCTTCGATAAATGGCTTATTTATGTCATTCATAAATAAAATAAGCAGTTATTAAAATGCATTATAATACAAAGTATTTGTTTTTTTAAGTTTTAGTTAGAAACCTTGCGTCACTTAATTATATTTCACCAATTTGTGTTTTCAATAATATCTTTTTTTTCAATAATTTCTTAACCACGCTTCTTTAGGATTTTTTACTAGGTCTCTCAAAAATCGATCTTGTAAGGCTATCAGAAGAACGAGAATCGCTTAATAGTTAAGAAAAGATGTTACAAGCGACGGACAGCTATCTTTCGCAAACGATAGCAGTCGTTGACGAATGCTATCATTTAGCTTAAGGCTAAAAGAACGAGAATCGCCCTCCAGCATCGCTCTAAAAGCGACTTAAGGCGATGCAATACGTATTAATGCAAAATCATGTGTTTTTGGTTTGAAAATTTGGTCGCCTAGAAATGTTTCAGATGCTTTAATTAAATACTGCGAGTAGAATACATCTTGGCCTTTGAAATAATCGAGTATTTTTTAGAAAGTCTTTTTATAAGCCCAGAAACAAATAATGTATAAGGCCTATGAAAACTGCTTAAAAGTTCAAAATCTCCTATTTACGAACCCATTTTCGGTTATAATTTTATTGTATAATGTGGAAAATGAAGTTATTTATAAAATGATCGAAAACAAATTAAATATTTATGCCTGAACATCCACAAAATAAAATAAAAGACAGTTTTTGGCCAAATTTTTTTCTTGCATAAATCAAAACAGGCGGATGGTGTTAAGCGGGAATTTAAACCTTATCACCATCTAAGGGTTGTTATTATTGTTTATTGGATCAATTTAAAATATTACACGACGTAGTGCATCGCCTTAAATTGCCAACTGGTGGGCAACATTGCCCCGGTTGGAAATCACTGCTCTATACTAAGTGCTAGTGTTTTTTGGTTGTTTTTTGTTCATGGTAGATTAATTTCTTAATGTTGTTAGACTCGTGAAACAGGCTCGTTTTAAAGTAATGTAGCTACGTACGATTTTGAAACAGATTGATGATGTCACAATGGTTGTCAAACTATCAATATTGCTAGATGGGGAAATGATGTCATGGTTGTTTTGTTGTCTACTGCTTTCATTCCATCGATCATTATATTAAACTTATGTATCTTAGCCGAGATGTCAAATATCTTAATTAAGTAAAACATTAAAATATATATTTAATAACGTTGTTCGATAAGAATTATCGGAAACCTTCATACATAGGAAATAATTACATTTTAAGTACAAATTCGGAGACAATGTTCTGATTTGCCCTTGGATATAGTAATTTTTTATTGCATTTTTATCTAATCTGATGTAACATGACATTTATTATTCAATTAAATCAAAAACGCAATCGTGAAAACCTGTATCCATGGAGTTATGAACGATTAGTCACTGAGTTTAACAGTACCAATTTTAATAAATTATTATAAGCAATAATTAGTCGCCTGTAATATCAATACAAATTGAAAATATCTCTCGAGTAAAAATAAATGCCGCCGACTGGAATTGAACCCGCGCCTTCTGATGTCCGGTCAGACGCTCTGAACCACTGAGCCACGTCGGCTTATTTCCAACCCGCCAAATAATTCAATATATACTAGTACTTCAATCAACAATTACTGCTTATTATATTTTGTGCTATGCATAAAAACCTTTTCTTATAAACATAAGTTTATCATTAAAAAATAAAGTACCAATTTATTTATTTATTTTTTCAAAACCTTTACTTATCTTTCTTTTTATAATTTTTCAAGTTGATGGGACGATCTTAAATCGAAATTCAAAGATTGCTGCATAATTAAGCCTTTTTATAATTTTTTTACATATGTGTTATAAAGGTTTCGCATTTACATGACGATCGAACGCGAGTTAAAGGTTATGTAAATGTTAAACTGTTGTAATCTTTTGTGTTTATTAAATTAAAACATATAACACTTTTTAATAACTGGTTTTATTGACGATGTACGTATTACAAGAAGGATGACAGCAGTGTTCAGAGCATAGATAAAAGAAACGAAATCCAAAAGGGTTGCCATACACAAGATGTTGCCAACTTTTAAACTAACATTATTATTATAGAAAATAATGTATTACATTGTATGTTTTAACACCCCCACTCAATGTAACACATTCTTACATTATCTATATCTATAACTTTTAACCACCTATGTTATAACTGAGAGATTTTACATTAGGCGACATTGAGTAATAAATTTAAACAATAGGTTTTTGTTTAATGACTTAGTAAACATATCAGCTATTTGATCCTCAGTCTTAACATACACTAAACATATCTTACATTCCTTAATTAAATCTTTGACAAAATGATAACGTATATCAATATGTTTTAGTCTTTTAATATTATCAGTATTTGCAACCATTATGGCAGACTGGTTATCACAGTATATAGGTACAGGACAAACATTTATGTTATTAAAGTCTTTCAATAAACTTGACAGCCAACAAGATTCACTAGCCGCCATACTGACTGCAACATATTCTGCCTCGGTTGATGATAAGCTTACGGAACACTGTTTCTTAGAACACCACGATATAATACAATTGGAGAACTTGAAACAGTAGCCAGTGGTAGACTTTCTATCTCGTGTGTCACCACCCCAATCTGCATCACAATGCCCAACAAGTCCATCATCATTACATTTGAAAATCAGCTTATAATCTAGAGTATATTTTATATATCTTAAAATTCTTTTTAAATGAGTCAACAAAACATCACTTGCATTATTTTGTTGACAAGAACCCTTTTTCACATTTTAAAAGACTCTCACAGAAAAAGTATCATATATTAAATAATACACAATAGGTATGCACTTAACAACTTCGATAGAATTATCAATCAAGATTCAATCATTTCATTGTTGCATGGCCCATCCATCAAAGCGATATATACCGCATCAGGTAAATACACACGAACTAATTACTAAAAAGTATTTTACATACTGCTAGAAATACAATAAAGGTTCGTATGCAATAATCGACAGAGTTGGAAAAATTTGAGGGGGCATGTGATATCTAAAGCTGGCTACCTGAAGGTTCACGAAGAACACGTAGTTCTGGAAGCCATCTCAGGATAAAAGAGAAGCAAGGATGAAACGCACCAGGAGTTCTATACTCGATTAATTCTGAATGGGTGAGAACCGCCAAGATTTCAACGGATTTAACTTGAGGGGGGTTCACAGTTAGACGCCAAAAGGCTTGGGAAGAATAGATGGTGTAATTCGTTCCGAAAAGGTCTCAAACCAGAAAAAAACGACAGCGGCGCAAACATGAAAATCTTATTCCCCCGAGAAATGCTTAACGGGTAATCGCGTAATTCTAGGTATACATTCGAACCTCCACTTATGGGAAAGGAACGAAGCAATCACAAATGGCGCTAAACGCCGCTTTCGGAGTTGCTTGGTACTTTTCCCGTAATTCGTGACTCGACTCGCGTTTTTGTTTGTAAATGTATACGTACCATAAGAGATACCAAGATTCGGGAAATTTGGGCACACATGAGGGGGACAAAGCTGGACACCAGCTTATCACGAAGAAGGATGGAGAATTTTACAGTATATTAATTAATTAAGACCCCAAGGTCATTTTTAAATCAAATTAAAATGTTTACTAAGATTCTCACATAGCCGAAAGCCCAACCCAGTTTTTTTGCAACGACAGTCTTCGCGTAACAATAATTTTCAGCAGTGAATTTTTGTCTACCTCATTTTTTAAAAAAAAGTGAAAATCAAATATTTTATGAAATTTTGGGCATTATTATGAAATTGTGACCCAATTTCAAATAAGCCTGATTCAGAAAATGAAGATTTTTTTGGAAACGAGTGAAAGAGGAACGTGTGAAATAATGAAATACGACTTTGAAACAGAACGGGACGATACTGATTTTGAACCGCAGCTGTTTAAGAATAATCCCTGTTAGGAAGAGACGATTTGGAACATGTTCCACCCAGTAAAAGAACCCTCTATAAATGTTAGAATGCGAAGTTCGAATAGTTTTTAGGTCCAAATTAAAAGCTCGCAGTTTGTCATGACGCCATTGAAAATATAGCCACTGAAGATCTCTGATAATGCACTGTACAAAATTGAATACTGCACACACTTTTTTACAAGAAATAACTTACGTCTCGTACGTTTGGAAAAAAAAGTGAGGTTGTTCTCTTTGTCCTTCAAAAAAACAAAAAAACTTAAAATGTTACAAAAATTTTAACGGGATTGGAAACCATCTTAAAACAGGATAAATTACACTGGTGCAAACCTGATTTTAGATAGTATTACGTAAGCAGTTCCATTTAAAAATTAAAAACGAAGATACTTGAATAAAACCCACTACACTCTAGTAATAGTTGTAAAGCTAGAAAGGGTAAGGGTGACTAACCTGGGGAGTTTCGGTTCTGTTGAGACCTCCGGGAATGTCAACATCGGAGCACCTGCAACTGGGCAGCTTGCACTTCGTGGTGTCGCAGCTGTCTGCGGGAGCCCTGTCTAGCCTGTCTTCCTTGCTGGGCATGGCCATCACGCTCACCGCCACCATCATCAGAACCACTAGCACCTTCATTGTGACTTCAGTCAATCAACAATCCCCCAATATATCACAAACCACTAATGGCAGAATCTTACAACATCTCTTCCTTTTATAACATACTTTATCTCCAGAAGATAACTCGTCTTTTTCATGATCGTGAATATGCGATAGCTAAAAAAAATTATGATAATTATTATAATGATTTTTAAACGATATGTAGGTATTTATAATTAGTTATATGGCTCATCTGGACGGTGATTCGTTTTTTTTTTAATAAATACATGGGTAATCAGGTATTTCTGTTCGATAAGCCACTACATAATTTTATTGAATAATCACAGGTTAATTGTAAAACAACGTCAGACCTACTATTTTTTGTAATAGATTTGTCTTCTATGTTTTCTTTATTTTTTGGAATATCTGTCTTCTTGGCATTGTTTTTTATGTATAATTTCTTTTGGCACTTTTACATCTGTATAACTCATTCTACATCTTCATAATGTAATATAAGGGACTGCGTATTCTTGACCTTATCATATCTTTATTACTTCTTTCGGGTTACTATACAATATGCAGAAGTGACGTGCAAAGACACCTTCCTGTAATGAATTTTTATCTTTTGGCCTAGTCTTTTCTTCACTATTTCGGTAGTTATTCGGAATCGCTGGCCACGGATAGTACGAAATATTTTTAAATAAAGCCTTCTGATTGACCTTAATTACTATAAAAGGAAATTGGGAGGAATGCAGATTACGCACAAACTCTGGGAATTGAATAAAAATGCACTTTCTAGATGAGAAAAGTGTGTAGAAACTCATTAAAAAAATAATTAAGGCACGGAAGAATAAATTGAGGGAGATACAGCCGGTCAAAGTTTAATAAAATTGCACTTCGCAATCTGATTGGTATTCCAGTCAAGGCATTCCAGTGCCTGATTACATTATATTATTAATTCTGTTTTTCATAAATACGCGCCTTATGAATTTACCCCACGAAATCGGCTACAATCGCATGTAGCTGATGTTAGTATTAGGTCTACCAACACAACAGTGACAAAATATGGCGGCGGACTGTCCTAATATGGTCAAAATATCAGATCGCGAAGTGCAATTTTATTAAACTTTGATCGGCTGTATCTCCCTCAATTTATTCTTCCGCGCCTTAATTCTTTTTTTAATGAGTTTCTACACACTTTTCTCATCTAGGAAGTGCATTTTTATTCAATTCCCAGAGTTTGGCGTAATCTGCATTTCACCCCTGATATTGACTACATTTGGGAAATTTATAACTTTAGCATTTTAATTTTTAATTGTGTAAAATTAAAATTGGCTTTCGCTGTGTGAGATGACAGCTGGAATAATTTCTGTTGATGACATTTTCTTTTGTTGGTATTCCTGATACAATATGAGTGGCTAGAATTTGTACCATTTATTCTATGCAAATACTCGGTAGGTACTATTTTGATATGTTTAATAAATAAAAAAAATATTTAAAAAAATGTTAGGTTATATAGGTTAGGTTAGGTTAGGTTATTATAGGTTAAGTTAGGTGAGGATAGATTAGGTTAAGTTGTGGTAGGTTAGATTAGGTTGGGTTATTATGGGTTAGGTTAGCTTAGGTTGGGTTATTATAGGTTAGGTTAGTTTAGGTTAGGAAAGGTTAGGTTAGGTTAGGATAGGTTAGGTTAGGTTGGGTTATTATAGGTTAGGTTAGGTTAGGATAGGTTAGGTTAGGATGTCCTGAAAACTAGGACGAGGCTTAACTTAGTTAATAAGCTAGCTGGAACTAGCTGGGGATGCGACGCCAACGCGCTCAGAACAGCATCCATTGCCCTGGTTTTCTCAATATGCGCTAGAAGCGTCCACACTTCCATGGTAGACGTTCAGCTTAAGACCGATTGTAGACATGACAAAATCAACTATTTTCGACTCACACGAACTCTGTTGTTCATTTCCAAAACAATATTTTTTCTAACTAGAATTTATTTTAAAAACGTTTGCCTGAAAACAGTAAGATGGCGGTAGTGTAAATCTTCGTTATAAAAGTTATGAATTTCAGTTACCAGATGGCACTATTTTTTTTGTATTATTTATTTAATTAGTTTATACTACGTTAGAATATAAACGAATATATACAAGGTAACATTTAATTTAATTGTATGTATTTTAATATTTTTACAGAAAGCCTGACATTTCATTTTATATTATTATTATTTCTTCATATATCTTTAGTCCTGATTTTCCATATTATGACATGTATGATGATGTATGTGCCAATTTCTTAATTATGTATATCTCTATTAAAAACATTTTGGCATTTGGTTTTACATAGTATTTTTATAGTGAATAGCTCACAAGAGTCCCAACTGCTCCGGTCTGGAGCCAGTGAGACTATGGCATCCCCAATTGGGGTATGTTGTTTGGCTGAAGGTAAGTGGGTAAGGGAAGGAGATGGGGAAGAGGAAGGTGGGGAAGAGGAAGGTGGGGAAGTACCTGGCCATTTAGATCTAGTCACTAAACACGGCTAAAGCCATTTAGAGAAACGTTTCAATTCTGAATGGTGGTCTTACACCAAGGCGATACTGGGAGTATCTTCCACTCTGGAACGTGCCGCATATATAGTTTTTTTTTTTTTTTATTATTTATTCAGTGAGTTTTATGAATTACAATTTTTGTGTACTTAATAACTCCCACACTAGGCTAATGCCCGTGTTGTGGTAGTCATAATGCTATAAATTACAATAAAACCATATGTTGTAGTAAGAAAAAATAAAACATAATATGGAAGGAAAAAAAAAAGAAAATAAACATATTTAAGGAAAATATAAAACAAAATATATGTTTTTCATACATGCAAACATACATACATACACATATATATATGCTCAGATATATATACATATACATACATACATAGACATACATAGATGCATACGTAAATACATTCATACACATCTATATATGAACACACACAAATGTAATGTGTATTCACATATAAACATATACAGATACATGGTTAATTTTATTATAATGGTTTAAAAGTTAGGAACTCATGTATTCTTTAAAAAAGGCTCGTCCCCTTTCAAATATCCAGTTTTGGACACGTATAATAAAAAGGGATATAGTATTAGTTGATTTTATGTCCCTGTCCAACGCGTTGTATATTTTAGGGGCGATAGACCAGAATTGTCGTTGAGCGAATGTGGTTCTAGTTTTTGGCACCACGCATCCCAGATTTGATGAAAAGCGGGTGTTTACTTGGTGTTGGGGAGCCACTATCAAGTCATTTTTTCGTATGTAGCATAAGCTTGTCTTAATGAATAGCTGGCGAATATCTAAGACCTTAATTTTAGTAAATAGTATTTTGGAGGGATAGGTAGGATGACATTTAAATATAATTCTGAGAATTAGTTTTTGTACTGTAATTATTGGATTAATGACGGATTCTGCACAGCCACCCCATCCCAGAATACCATATGTTGCTATCGATTGAAAAAGGGCAAAATATACGCATTTTAGAGTCGTTAGGTCTAAGATGGATCTAAGAGAGCAGAATATGTGGGAGAGTTTACGAAGTCTTTTTGTTGTTTCTTTTATATGGGTTTCCCAGCGTAGTTGGTCATCGATTATTATTCCCAAGTATTTAACTTCCTTTGAAGATTTAAGAGTTGAACACGTGCATTGAATGTTAGGTGAGGTTTCAGGAGTCTGTATGTTGTTATAGTATTTATTATTTTAATTAATCAATTGTGAAATAACACAAATCAATCAAATAAAATTTATTTGCGTACACAGGGTTCGAACCCGCGACCTTCGGAATGGGAGTCCAAAGCCTTACCACCCGGACTACGCCGGCCGGCATTGTAAAAAATATACCTACATCTGGTCAAAAAACAGAGAACCTGTGTTCGTTCTTCCTCGGTCAACAAAACCGTTATAAATAACATTATTGTTTTCTAAGGCCCACAGAAATAAAAAAAACATTGCGGCTCCGACCGAATGTTTCAGTTTGTAGTATGTAGACCTCAGAACAGGTATAAAACTTATTGAGGACTATGGAAATGGAACAAAAATAAATACAAATAAACTTTTTCAAAGTAATATATTTTAAAAAAAGAATCGGAATGTGGCCTGAAACTGATAAATGCGCCCGAGTCAAAGGACTCAAAGCGTCACGGCATAAATAAACCAATCACTGACTGGTTGGACTGAGTTACTCGCGAAGTTGCACGAGTGTGTGGGCACGCACTTCGAACTTCGGCTAACTTCGTCGAGGACTTCGTCGAAGCGTCGAAGCGAGTAGTGTAGCGGCCGCTTTATTAGTCTACTATAATAATATTGCTATTGTTACAATAATATTGCAATTTTGCCATTTTGCCGTGCTAATAACACTTTATTCAACTTCTCGAAATTAGATGTATATTTGTAGGAAATATAATTGGCATCTGATTATAATATTTACAATATTGTTTTCATTTTTAAAAAAATTTTTGAATACCACACCAGAGTCCCAACTGCTCCCGTCTGGAGCCAGTGAGACTATGGCATCCCCAATTGGGGTTGTTGTGAGACTGAAGGTATTGTGGACCTCGAAGGAGATGACGGGTGTATGATGATGTATATATATATATTTATATTTTATTTTTATTTTTTTAGAACATTTAAACATTAAATTATATGTTAAAATATATAATGTTACATTACATATTATAATATATAATACTTTATCTTGTCTTCAAATCTTGAACCACTATTATTTATTTTTATTTTATAATATTTTCATAAAATGAGAATTTGTACCCGCTAATCCGATGTCAGCGAGAGATTAGTTCAACAATATTTTATGTATTCAACTATACTGCTACAACTAAGTAAAATGCATAAAAAGTGCCAAAATGCCGTCGTGTGTAATGACTAATGAGAAATGGTTTGCTTTAACAATTTAATAATAAGGTAATATTTGTATATCGCAGTTTTGTGTTATTTCATTTCAAGTGCGCTTAAAACTATGACAAAATTAAAAATAATCCTACAGTGCTCCTTACAAAATATTGATAAAATAATGTTTAATAAAGAATATGCAGTATACGAGTATACAAGGTAATGAAAAGATAACAAAAATTAACAATAATAGTGCTGTTATAGCATAGAACAATATTAGTAGAAAGTAACGGTGCTATTATAGCACAAATAAGAATGTCGAAAAATCCTGGGATAAATTTAATACAATGTTATGGATAACATAGGGAAACGAGACAAAATTCATAAACAAATTAAAAATACACCGTACGACATGGAACCAGTGCCGTATCCATAATAATATCCATAGATGTATAGTTCAAGTACTTTATCTTACAATTATAGGCATACCTTCGTAATTTTGTATAAAAAACAAATTAAATATGAATATAATTACGTTGTGGAAGAAAAAAATTTTTTTTGAAGTTAAAAAAGGATGAAGGGGCCCCGAGACGTGCATTGCCTAGAGGCTCCGACATGCTTAATCCGGCCCTGCATGGAACAACTTAATTACTATAAAAGATATATAAACATCTTCACTATTAGAATAGCTAAAGAATTGTACTATAAAGAAAAACTTGAAAAAAAATAACCCAAAGTAAATATGGAAAATATTAAAAGAAGTTACATACACACAAAAATACAAACAGAAAAATACTATTGAACATCTAAATATTAAATTAATAAATTAGATACCAATACAAGTACAGAAACTGTAGCAAATCATGTGAATAACTTGTTCGCAAGTATAGGAGAAGTTTTAGCGAACCGTAAAAATACAAAATACAAACACACTAACACAAACAAATAGATCAAACATCAATACACAACCGACGCAACACAGATTTATAAGCCAATTATACTGTAAAACACTACTAAACTACATTTTTGGCTTTTAAAACTTTGGCTTGTAGAGCATTGACAACATGGTCAGGTTCTCTAATTTTCATATCGCGTTGAATTCGGCTATCCGCTAACTCTGGCAAAAGTGATTCGTTGAAAAACTTTGTCAGGCGTGGTAACACTTTTAGCTCAAATTCATTGTCAGGATATATTCTTATTACTTCTACTCCACTTTCAGAATAAATTATAATGTCACAGAAGTCCTTTCTTGTAATGAATAATTGTCCTTGAACTTGAAATGAATAATTATGTGACTTCTTCAACACAAGTATTCCATTCTGCACGGCAACGAAGATATTATCTTCCAGAGCTGCGTCAAAAATAGTTTTGTTTCCGATTGAGGGCAGACATTTTACTTCTACTATACCATTTTCTCCAACCAATCCATCTGGACTTGCCCCCAAGTATGGCCATTCCTTTCTCACAAAAATACCACATGGCGACACTTTTACCTTGTATCTTTCCTCGTACAAGTCAATCGCAGTCTTTTCTTTGATTCTGCTATAGATTATGGCTTTGGTCATGAGGTCTCTCCTCAGAAGCAAATTCTTGACAGTATTGTGTCGGGGTGTAGAATTTCTTAATTTATATATAACGCCAAACTTCGAAGCTGTGAGCCGTTTATGCCTCGCCTCCATCCAGAGAGGATTGTCTGCTTGACCGATTGTCAATATTTGCAGTTTGGTGGTATCTGCTTCAGAGGAAATTTGATTTAATTGAGCGTTGACTCACACGTGCACCATAATTACGTGGCACTAGTAATTACGCTTGCTCGCTTCAAAATACTCTAACCACAACATATGGCAGTCAGGTTATTTGTGTTTGGTCTTTTCATTCATGTTTTTTGAGAATAATTTACAAAAACAATAATAAATCGATATAGGACCGCTGACCTTCTGTCTCTTGAAACGAACATGCACATAAGTATTATATTTGCGGCATTTTTCAGAGCATTAGATACTGTCAGTATCGCCCTGATGAAAGACCAAAAATCATTATTTAAATTTAGACCGTAGAACGGGTATTATTTATTGAATAAGTGAATCTACCTGGCTATTCAGATTTGGTCACCAAACACGGCTAAAGCCATTTCAAGCAACGTTTCAATTCTGAATGGTGGTCTTACACCAGGCATATACTGAGAGTATCTTTCACTATGGAACGTACCCCGAATATACCATACGTATATTAATTCATTAATTGTGAATAACACAAATTAACCAAATAAAATTTACTTGCCCACTTCGGGATTCGATCCCGCAAACTTCGAGTCGAGAGTTTTACAGTATAATGTACAGAATAGCATAACTCATGCTAACAAAAACTTAATAATACAATCGGTTTGAAAAATAAACAATAACCAAGACTCCGACCATGATAGCGCCATCTGTTGGGATATTTAAAAGAAGCTTTTAGTTCGATGTTCTACCGTATTGAAATTTTCAAATAGGCGGCACCAGACGGCCTATTTTAAAAGTAATTTAAAAATCTATGTGTTCTTTCTTAAATTTTAGTATAAAAAATATTAAATTAACTTTAAAAAATGGAAAAATATAATACCAATAATTTATCGTTTAGTTTTGTTAAATAAACGTATCCAAAGTTTTATAATCTGCATTTTAAAAACAAGAACAATTAGTGTTTATGAAAAAATTAAACTACGAACCTATTTTATTTATTTTTTAGTTTTTTTTTTTCGTACGTTTAAAGAAAACCCCTTCAGGTATTTTTTGCAGATATTCAGCCTTTAATAGTATTTTTTAAAACGCACGTATTACGGTCTGAAAAAGGTCATATTTTCGATTTGATTTTGATAATTACTAAGCCTATGTTAATTTAAAAAATGTATAAAAAAAATTTTACTTGTTGAAAACACTATCATTATCGATTTGCTTAATAATATTATCATTATTTTAAATTAATAAAAAACTACACTCGGCCTTAATGCCACAATGCGAACCATCAGCGGGACTTTAAAATCTTTTCCTCTCCCTTGGCTCCCCGTACTTGCAACATAACCCCGCCAACAACAGGCGAGAAATTGCAACACTGAGGGAATACAAGAAGGCGCTGCATAAAAGTGCAATACCTTTGCACGAAGATGTGGAAGGAGAGAGGCTCCTCCGATTACCTCTCACCCCAGAAGATAGGTAGAAACTTGAGTGGCAAACGGCCAACGTTGGAAATGCCCAACTCATACAGGACCCCACCGAGAGACAGCCTGGGTTCCCGCTCCAATCATTCCTAGGCGGATTGATGAGGTCCACATGGCAACGCTTGAGGCCCTAGACTGGTTCGCAGACCTAAATGTCCCCCTCTGACCCCCCCACCATACGAAAGAAGAAGAAGTACTTGGCTGTCTATGTGGTAGTTATATTCAAATTTTATTTTGTTTCTAGTATAATATACATAACATTTTGAGGTGTTCATGTTGAGATGATTGATAATACAGTAGTCATCAAGTCTCTATATATCTTCTTCTTGTATCTTCTTATCTTTATAACAGTAAATAATAGAATTAATAGAAAGGAATATTTTCATATCGTCGGCGAAGAGTAAAATATTTGCATAATCAAAGCATTTTATAATGTCGTTGATGAAAATTGTAAGCAGCAACGGTCCCAGGTGAGATCCTCGGGGCAGGTATATTTACAATCTCAGATATGAAGCCATTAATAGTTACTCCTTGAGTGCGCCCATTAAGATAGGAGACCAATCATCGATACAAATCCCGTGAATTCCCAGAGCTTGTAGTTTAGATAAAAGAAGACTGTGATCAAATGTTTTAGAGAAGTCTATATAGATTACGTCAACTTGGATTTGATCATCCATATCAGATTAGAGACAAGTGATGTTTTTTTCATGAATCCACGTTGGTTAGCAATTATTACAGACTGGATACAGTCATACGTGAAAAATATTTTTAAATATCTTACTGATATTAAATAAATTACTTTATTTAGATATTGAACCATAGGTCCGGACATCATTTTCGCTCCAGACTTAAATACTGGTGTGATATGAGCACACTTCCAATGATCCGGAAAGACACCTTCTATCAATGAGGATTGAAAGAGCAATAATATGGCTTCGAGATTACCTTGCTACACATTTTGATAAAGAATGCCGGAATTTTATCGCTACCTGCACCCAATGAGCTAGAGATAGTATTATTTATTTTTTTCTTTGGAAACTGATACCGAAGATATGTTAACCTGATTGTCTACGTGATAATTGGTAGAGTGAACATCGGAAACAGTTGCATATTGCGAAGGAATTCACGGCAGTTATGTCACCCAGTTTCATAATATGCGGTAAACCAGAATTATTTCTCTTTCCTTTAATACAAGAACAGAAATTTCTTGGGTCACGGGATATATTAAGTTCAGAGTTTATTATAAATTGTTTTAGACACTCCCTAGACATTTTCTTTTGCCTTGATCGAAGGACACAGAATTCACGGTAGTCCAAAGGATTGGACCACTTTTTTCACATTTTGTACACTTTATATTTTTCTTTAGTTGGTTTTGTCAGGGCTGGACTAAACCAATAAGGATAAGAGTTCTTAATATGAACTTCCTTTGATGGGACGTTCAAACGAATAATTTAATTAAAAATAACATAAAAACGGTCAATGGCATAATAATGCCATGTAACTAATAAGTTGATAGATTTAAAAATTCTGCATCCCAATCAATATTATTGAGGATGTTATTGTTCTTTCCTAAAGAGATAGATTGTCCGTTTGTTGTCCACCATAGGGGTTTCGACAGCTATATTGATGTCAAAAATAATGGTTTGATGATGTTTACATTCAGGGATGAGATAATCATCAGTATTAAACACATTAACAGGGATTGAACTAAAAAAAAGGTCGAGAAATGTATGTTTATTATTCGGAAGGTGCAGTATTGCGAGAGATCAGTAAAAGAAAGGGTGTCCGATAGTTTGGAAATAATTTCAGATTGATAACCATTTATAATTTGCATACTGTTACCATTGCCAATAGACAAGTTAATTGGTGGTAAATTGAAATCACCCGATATGATGAAATTATCATCGTGGTAAAGTTCTCGAAGTGCAATAATTTATCAATGAATTGATTTATGTTTTGAGGATGATTGACTCCGGGCGGTATGTAAATAGAACATAAATGAATATTTTTGAAATTCTCAATCGAAATAGTCACCTAGATGTCTTCAGCATTCGTATTCCAATTATTTTGTTTGTGAGCTATGAGGTGCTTCTTCAACGCAATCATTACTCCACCTCAACGTTTTTGCTCATTGCGATCACGCCTAAATACCAGGTAACGGTTGTCAAATAGCTCTTCACTAGCAATGCTGCCTACAAGTCAAGTTTCCGTTATTATAATAATATTATAGTTGTAATTGGTAACATTAAAATAAAATCTATCAGTTTTAGAACGCAGTCCAGTTACATTTTGATAATATACATTCAAAATTTTAGTTCAGTATGTTGATAAAATATAAGACTGTTGTAGGCATGGTGTAGTAAATTGTAAATATTAGAGTGGTGTTGTAGTAAAGCAAGATGTGTAATTGTAGGATAACTTGGATTAACGTTGGTAGTGTGTAATGGGAATCATTCCAATGTAATGGTGAGATAATCAGGATCAAAGTAGAGGAATTAATACAGCAGAGCAGAGATCACAACTCAGGATTATGGGATTAGTTTTCTGTCAAGTAGGTAAGAAATCAGAAAATAAAAGAGGATGAACTTTATAAAACTATAATGTAACCATCAAAAGAACAAAACATGGGAGTTCAAAGTTATACCAATGTAACATTAAGAATATAAAACATAAACATACCGGATGGACTCCTGAACACACTATGCTAACTAAACGTGGCCGAGAATCGTAGGAAAAACAACGGATGGCGAACGAAAATTTGATTCTGGTAGAGGGGAACGGACCCGTGACGGGACCATGGATTGACCGGGGACGGCGTGGAATCCAGGGAACCAAGGTCATCCTTCACTTTGGGGAGAAATGGCGCTACACCTTCAAAGAGCGTCTCAAGACTCTTCATCCGAGAAGCACGTGGTCCAACCAGTCTCCAAGACTTACGGACTTCGGAAGAACCAACAGCAATCCGTGAATTCGCGACGCGGGGTTAAACAGGCATAATATTCTAGCCACAACTAGGACCAATCTCTTTACAATTTCAAGTCCAAAACACAAATTCCACAAAACTGGCCACCGGCCATCACCGAAAAAAGTGGGATTCACAAAACCTCCACTAAAAATAAAAACCTACACGAACTATTCGTGTTAGGAAAAACACCCCGCGCCCTTTTTTAAAGATAAAAACAACTTGTATTCACATGATTTACTCAGATTAATACACCTTCATGGTGAGTGACTAATTCGCGTGCAGCTGGCCCATGCTGACCGGGAGGAAGTGACCATAAACAAAAGCTATTTGTCTTCCCCAAAAAAATTGCCAAACTTCCAAAAAAACACCATAGACAAAATAACCAAATAGGCAAGAACTGCACTAGTCAAATAATATTTATGTGACAAGTGTTAAAAGAGTTAGTTGTTAATATTAAACAAATAAAGAAAAACCAGTACATATGATTATATATTAAAGTAGGAGAAAAGATAGGGTAGATAGGAAAAATGAATTGATTATAAATAAGAATCACATGAGACGATGCTAAATCTAAGAAGATTATCAGCAAAAAAACCTGAGTCACATTAGATTCCAATGTCACCTGAATAATGGGACTATTTTCATGTTTACGTATCTGATAG
Source organism: Hesperophylax magnus (assembly GCA_026573805.1). Taxonomy (NCBI): domain Eukaryota; kingdom Metazoa; phylum Arthropoda; class Insecta; order Trichoptera; family Limnephilidae; genus Hesperophylax; species Hesperophylax magnus. The sequence goes on along the minus strand of JAIUSX010000117.1, from coordinate 9,104,397 downwards.
TATTATTACGCTAGCGTCTGGACGATCTAGGCCCTCTGATTGGTCGAATTCTAATCGTATGTTTCGGGTAAATCCCGCATAGGGGGTCTGCAAGCAAAATTCGACCACTCTGCCCCTCAATTTTAACCTTCCGTAAGGTTGATTTCGGTTTGCAGGCGACCTGACCCAAAAAATTAAGACCCGATTTCATACCGAAAAAGGATCGCTTCATGTAAATCGTGATTTCTTAAAAAAACATCGTTTTTGCTCATATAATTTTTGGATAATATCGAAGAAAATATGTTTTAGAAAGTTAATGATCCATTGGATTTATTACATTACAATGAAAATTATCCACATTTATGTGATTATGTTTGATGTTTGTAAAAAATCACGCGTTCTGAGGTTCCTTGAAAATGGTCGATACGCACGTCAGCTATAGTTTGCCTGCTGGCCGACAGAGCGCACCTCTGGCGGTATAAGAACGAACCGAATGACTAGAGCGAATATTTAGGTATGCAGCTAACAATACACAAAGATATACAAAATTACTTAACCATTAACAAGCGTTTAATAAGAAGATTTCTTCTAGTAGCTCATCACTTTGTGATGGCATTATTTATTTTATAAAAACACAAATAACTTTGTTTACATCACTTTATTATATACAACCACTACATGTTTCATGAACGAAGTTCACCTCATCAGGAGTATGTATACACTGAAGTAAAAAATTAAATATAGATACAATTGAATAGAAAAAGTGGAAGGAGGGGAGAGGGGTAAGAGTGGGCGTAGTTTTTCAGAATTAGTAATTACGGTCCGATTTTTTTGTTTGATTAACGCTATCTTTATTATTAAGAATATATTTCTTCATTTTGTTATTAGTGTAATATGCCGGTTGAATAGTACCAGGAATGTTTTTATTTATAATTTTGGAAGTATCGTTATCCACAAATAGAATTCTACGCCATTGTTTATTTCTATCTTTAGAAATAGGGTAAATATACCGTTTGAAGAGATTATTGTTAATTTAGTTTTTCAACTATCAATTTATTAGAATAACCGTTATTACATGCTATTTGTTTACGAATATATTGTTTTATGGTTATATGCAATTTGTTTTTTTCAGGTGTTAATATACTTCAAATAGGGTATAAAGCATTGCAAATAAATAAAAGGCGAAATAGGTAGACTTGACCTGAAATTTGGCATTTTTGAGGCCAGTTTTAGACGTATGGACACTTTTCTAGAGAAAAACACAAATTGATTTCAAAAGATCGTTATTTTATCTAGTAAAGTAAGATGTTAAATTTTGAAAAATAATATTATTTGCATACCATAATAAAGTGTTACCGTTGGACGATGCGCAGATTTGTTGCATTTTCAAATGCGAAGTTGTATTATACAACAAATATTTCAAATCATATAATAATACAGTATAAACAATCAATAAATTATCTATCATATGTATGTATAGGAATTTTGTTTTTATTTCAAATAACATTACTAATAAATAAATCCGAGGACGCGTTTTGTGACGAAAATCCCTCAATTTGACTATTTATTTATGACCTTACAAATTGGTAAAGTTGAGATTTTTTTACAAAAATAATTTACTATGATATTATTGAAACATTAAAAATAATTTATGACCAAGAAATATATTCTTAAAGTATATAATAGTAATTAATTTCGATTCGCGTTTGTTGTTTGTTCGTTGTTTGTGATTACCCCGGCTCAAGCCGAAATTTTATCATTCCCCGCTGCGACAGGGCAGCGAGCAGACGTCTATTCCACGCCAGTCTACTTGATAACATTTTAAAGAAATTCCTCGTTTAAAAATGGGGAGAAAAATACTATCGGACAAAAGTTTTATAAGAAAACAAAAATTTCGTCATCAAAAACGTACATGGGAGAAATATTTGCAGAAAAAAAAGGGTTATTCATATTTAATTATCCTTGTACATTGTATGTACTCTATATGCTACAGGGTCGTTCAAACGAATCAGTCAGAATACGCATATATTTTTTATAACATTTAGCGATAATTTTGTGTTGTTTAATTTTCAGGGAAAATAATCAACTACCAACGAATGATTGTGATTCTGAAGCAAATAGTGTCTCAAAAATTCCGTCGGTATGTGTAATTAACATTAATATTATTTTATTATGTAAATAGGTAATACCTACAATATATTGTGAATCATGGATATTATGGTGACCGAAACCGTCAATATCGGGGTATTTATAAACTAGCAATTAGTCCCGGCGTTACGCGAGTTACACGCACAAAACCATACCCTTGTATACATGGTGTCGGGAAACGCGTAGTATATTACTGTGACCGATTCAACTCTAATTACCGCGGTAATTATAAACAAGCATTTACTACCCGGTGTTGCGCGATTTACGCGCATGCAACATTACCACGTGTACACGGTGTCGGGAAACTCGTGGTGAAATTACGGTGACTGAAACCGTGAATATCGCGGTAATAATAAAATATCAATAATTCCCGGCATTACGCGAGTTACACGCACAAAACCATACCCTTGTATACATGGTGTCGGGAAATGCATGGTATATTACGATGACCGATTCAACTGTAATTACCGCGATTTACTACACACGCAACACGTAGCAACAGTACCTTGTACACACGGTGTCGGGTAACTCGTGGTAAAATGTTTCCAGTCATGGATTCAACGTTGGGATAAGTATATCTCTAGTCAAACACAGTACTTCGAAGGAGATTAATTCCATTTCCATGTAAACTTATTTGTAATAAAATTCTGTTCTCTTATTGTTGTTTGTAATAAAATTCTCACCGTATTTTTTGATGAGATCTCGTTTTGATCATACGATCGGCATCTGTGCTCACCAGATAAAAAAACTGTAAAGATAACTAGATAACTCTGGAAAGCTGGAAAGGATGGCCATTCGCCTTCCAACGCACAAAGAACTCTCCAAATATTTATCTTTGTTTATTTATTTAATGAATCCAATGTCGTCTTCTCTTTTTAACTTACTTGCTTTTATTTTTACTAAAATATAAATTTAGAATCAATAATCTGTGTAGGTCGTCATCAAAATGAATTTGATTCTGAATTTACATGTGTTGCGCACGTGTTGGAGACAAATGTGCAAGTTGCGCGTGGGAACATTGGATCGCTTACATTGCGTGTTTATGGACGAGCTTATTGCCTGATTGTTTACTTATGTTGTTGTTTACTTATTTCATAAATTAGTGGAGCTGTATCAGTTGATGAACATTACCTGCCTGAATCTGACACAAGACAGCAACAAGAAAAGCAAAATGAAGAAGAAAAAAAAACAAACTTTTCAATGAGTGGACGTCGAATCGTTGATATGGCCTTTTTCTTTGAACAGCTCAAAAATATAGCCACTCATGGTCAGATATTCGGATGCTCAATTTTAAATTTGTGTTTTATTGCAGAAACGCGACATTTTAGTCTATGCGTATATGATTCCCGTCAAAATAAAGGTTTTGATTCGTGATGTGCGATTCAAATCATGTTTTTGTTAAAAATTTCTATTCTATTGTCCAATTCCCTATTAAATTGGTATAATTCAACATTTTAATATTTTTAGTGTTACTTTTTGTCAGTTTCATAATGTCATATTGTGAATTGAGCTTCTTGTTTTAGGAGAAAAAAACGAGGTTATTTTGACATACTTACTTTAAGTATTAGAAATAAAACTTACAGGTAATACCTATCGTACAAACGGATAAATATGTAAAACGAGAGATTTTTTACAATCAAACTTAATGTTAATCACTTTTGTAAAACCTATGTAAAATAAAATTTAAAAAAAAACAAGTGAATAAAAATATTTGAAAAATTAAAAAAAAAAGTTTATTCAAATACCTACCTATTTTGTACCTACTATGTCAACGCACTGCATTTGTATGTATTTATGTTTACGCACTCCGACGTATAATTTACAAATATGTATGTAACTACTTATTAGGAAGAAAGCTACAACCGAAAATTCAAACACAATAATTGTTATTTCATCGGAACCATGCTGTAGGTTTCGACCGCCGCACAGTGGTTCCAAATACCCCAAAACTTGGAAACAATTCACAGGACGGATTTACAGGAAATAAAAGGTGATATAATTTTTTGGTATGGGTAAAAAAAATAAAAATATTCGGTTTTAGTAAGTTTTACTGTGATTTCTGCATTTTATTAACAAAAATATAAAATTTAAAATGATAAAATTAAATTAAAAATATAAAAGTCCACATCCTTGGAAAATACAGGTCGAGTAATGTTTAATTTTTCTTTTTTAACATTCTGATGCAGACGATGAACAATCATCATCATCATCATCGGTGTTAAAAATACTTGAAGAATGAATATTCGGAGGAATTATTAAGTCGTAAACTTCCTTAGGAAAACGATTTAACTGTTTTTTTTGGGAGTTTCCTGTGACTAGTTATGACAGGGTCAGATGTTACTAACATTAAATTAAAAATATCCTCATTACATTTCTCTCGAGAACATTTTCGAGAATAAATTTCGCGATATTTTTTAAAATCTTTGTTCCGAGCTTCCTGAGCCTCTTCTGATAATTGGCCAATCGGCGGCAATGCATTCGATATTACGTCTGGCCTGTGGATTAATAACTTATGCACAGTAGGGGGCATATAATACCACGGATACAATTTAACAAAATACTTAGCAGTATCAAGAGAAAACTTCCTTAAATTGTTAATATTAATATCGTAACCACTTGATATTGTTACTAAAATGACATGCATTCTTTCTATAATTTTTTTATCTACGCCTGTGATCTCTGATGCCAAATCTGCGTTGCGGAAAAATCGCCTGGCTGTATTGCCGTCATTGGAATTTCCAAAACCACGCTTAGGCTGATCGACTATTAACCCCATTCGATTTTTCAATTCCTTTTGTATATTAGCTTTATGTTTCGCCACAATTTCCTTGTCTTGATTTCGGGCTTGCCATTTTTTTATTGGAAGTTTATAACCCACATGCAAAAGACATTCGAACAGTCTAATCCAACAGTGTAACACTGACAAACCAAACTCTAAGGTTGAAGGTTTATGTGGTCTTGTTAACATTTTATCTATAAAATTAAACTCTTTAGAACTGGCACCACAAATCTAGCAACGTTGTGTAGAAGCTGTATCTGTCAAGGCGTTACAAATTTTCCCATCAACCATTGTTAAGATGAGTTCATGCGACACCATTATAATTTTTCCATCAAGTGCCACGGGTGAACTCGTAAGATTTTTTATTTGCGCACTTATTCTGTTCTTTTCAGCAATCGCAAGTTGTGTCGACTCTTTGGCAAAGTTTATCTTAATTGGGCGGCAATATCTGGTGGACGATGGGCGAGGATTCTGCCACTTAACGTTTGTATTGTCAGAGTTCCCGCATACTAAACGTATGGGTACGATTGAAGATATAAAAACGCTTGAATCATCCGCATCCGCTTGCGTCCCAATGAACATCTGTTTGTAAGAACTATGCCCTGAACTGCCATCAAAGCCCCACTTTGAAATCAACCGCAAATTGTTTGATTGTTTACTTTTTAAACCACAAATGATTTCTTTTTGCACATTGATCACACGTTCAGAAGTGTGATTCAAAAGAGCTTGAACAGTTACTTCTGCAGATGTAGCAGTGATTGTTATGTCTTCTTTTTTTGGATAGCACGCTTTTTTTGCTTCAAGTACTATATTGTATGGTGGAAACCTTTCAGGATCGTTGGATCTTATGACACTGTATTGGTGCTTTGTAAGCTTGGCTTCCACCATGGTTGAGAGGGCTTCCTCCCCAGACATCCGTCTAGAGTGAGTATCTTCGAATACCTCGTACGCTTGTCTGTACTTAGATGCACGCCTAGGTGAACGAATGATGTCTTCTAATAATTTTGATGCAACCGGTTGTCCAGAAGCTCTCAAATTCATTTTTTTTGCAAACGCCAAATGAGAAAGAGGTGAATTTTTCCGAAGATCTTTAGTTTTTAAGCGTTTGGATCGGTCAGAACTCTGTTCAAATTGTATTTCCGGGCGACCGCTTCTATGTTGTTTCCCATATAATGTAAAACTGATAGGCGTCTCAAGCCATTTTTTATTTTGCATCACAAATTTAGCCTTAATTCGACGAGCAATTATCCATCTTGTTTTAAAGCGAAATTTGAAGCCCGCGATCTTTTTACCGAGTTTATCCAACCCTTCTTTAGGGCAATTGGTGAGGTTTATAAGTTTTTTTTTTCAAATATAAAAATCGTCTGTCCATCTGTTGGCACTTTGAATTCATCAGTATGTCAAATAACTCCCTTTGTCTCAGGAACAAATCTCTTGAAACCGAACCTGTGACAAAAATAATATTTATGAAGCACAAAAATTTAATAGTAAGTATATTATGGAAAAATTACTGTACCGAAAAGGGGCATAAAAGTAGCAAGATTTTTTTTCTTAATATGATTCTAAAATAGTTTAACTACAAAAGTGTATCAGCACTTTTACGAAATTCTAGGAAATATGTAACTATAACCTTAACTGTTTAAGAATTTATCGTATTTTTTTTCAAATTTCACCAGATATTTTTAAAAAATATATCGCAAATTTGTCACATTAGAAAATGAAAAAAAAAAACATTCCGTATTTAGTACATACCTGAAGGTATTGGATCCATGTTGAAAAAAATATGCCAGCAAGCGTTATACAAAGTTATCACTCCCTATATATTGTATTATAAATGTTGCACTTTCACACAAACGTCTTGCCTGCTCGGGAAGCCGATCTTTACTGACGTGGTACGCAGCGACGAAACATTTTGCCGAGTTCGATGGTGGGGGGAAAGATGCGCTAGGATGTGTCGTCAAGATATAGCAACAAAATTTAGTGGTCCCTGTAATTTGAAATTTTGAATTGTTTCCAATGCTCCCATACTGGTAAAACCATAGTGCGCCGTGCGGAGTGTAGGCTGGCAGTGGAATAAATATGGTATTTCTGTCTCGTTCTAAAAAAACGTCCGATCGCAAGACCGTCTTTAGACCAAATTCGAATTCTCAGCCGCTGGTTAATACGCCTTAATATAAAAGCAGATATAATTACCAAGAATTTTCTTTTATAAACTCACTTTTAAATATTTTCCCATCTAACTGGTCTTTCCCGTCTAACGATATTGTAATTCCTAATTCTGATGAACCCCGTCCACTCTTACCCCTCCCCCTCATTCCACTTCTTCTTTCCAATTGTAATCTATATTTAATTTTTGACTTCGGTGTATACTTACTCTTGATGAGGTGAACTTCGTTCATGAAACATGTAGTGGTTGTATTTAGTAAAGTGATGTATAGTTAATTGTTTATTTATTTCTTGAAATAACTTTATTGAGTAAAACCTCAAATTGTAATATTTAATTATTGAAGACAATATTAGCGATTTCTAAACGACCCTTACCTTGCCGGGGCAAGGCAAGGGTCCTGGGTTCGAGTCCTAGATGTGACCGTATCCTTTTCTGATTTTTTTGTTTCAGATTTTCGTTTAGAAATCGCTAATATTCTCTTCAATAATTAAAGTTATTTGTGTTTAAAAAAAATAAAGTTTAAGAAGATACAATTATTTTATCTATTTCCGTTGTATATCAATGCATATGTACGCATTATATAATGTAAACATTATATTGTAATCATCTATTAATTCACTATTCTTTGATATAACTTTAAACATTTTTAGATACAGTTTAATTGTAGGTGAAGAATTACCATCAGTTGGAGTAAAATTAACACCTTTTAATTAAACCGATAGCTAATCTCATCGCACAATTAAGCTCATTTTATTCATTAAAACACAGGTAAAATTAATCAATACATAATAATCTATTATTTCAGTCTACTGTGTTATAACTATCTTTAATTGTTGTGACAAATTGATTTACCTTATAGACATTGACGTTTGTAATACATATTTAACCACTGCAAGTCTCCTATTAGCAAATTATATTAGATACGGTAACAGTTAATATCAGTTGTAGACATGTAGTGAATAATAGTGTTTTATTTGAAATAATTCATCACAAATACGTAAAATTTCATTTATTCAAACAACTGTCATTCTTATTATGCCTAAATTGATTATTATTCATTAACTCCTTCCTGTTCCGTGTTTAAACAATATATACTCACCCTCTCTCCGTGAATGACCAAATATCTACCTATAAAATGTAACTGTTGTTAGTATCACTTAAACTGGGTGAAACCCAACCAAGTGCCGCCAAAAAATCCGTGGAGCGGGTTTTTAACTGCTAGTAAATGTATATATGGTATATTTTTCCGTATTTGATCCATCTGAATTTAAAGTTTTTATCCTTGCTAAAGTCTCTCACTGTCTTGAAGAGCGCACGGGTTGCAGCAGTCAGATGCTCGTTGACATAAATTTTGGAGTCCCCGGGAAGCTTCAAATCACTCGAGTTTCCTTTCTTCCTTATAGCAGCGAGAAAGTTATCTCTACTGCGGCTGGCTGTGAATTTCACTACAATAGGACCAGTAGGACCAGTAGCAGTACAATTTAGGATTATCTTTGGGTAATTCCTTGACCCTTGTACGAGAGATTCCATCAATATCATCCGGGAGAACATCAACACCTGCCTTGGCTTCTAGCAATTTTATGAAATCTATTCAAATTTAATTTATTTTTTCCTTTCCGGAATGCCAATAATTTCCACGTTGTTTTTAATAAAGTTTGCTCAAGACGGTTTAATTTGGATAAAACCAGATTATAATTAGTTTGAAGTTCATTGTTTTTAACTCAGAGATCATTAATTTTAGTGTGAAATTCTCTTAGCGCATCATTCATTGTTATAAATTCCATGAATACTTGTCATTAAACCAAATTAAACAAGAAATAAGTTAGGTTAGGTTAGATTTGATTGTTACAAGTTAGGTTAGGTTGTAAAATCAGCATAACAGTGCGACTCTCAAGTAATTCGGATTAAAGGTTTGTTTATATTATATTATTAATTATTTCACATTTTTCGTTTCAATTTTGTTCTTTATACTGGCTGGTAGAGTTGCTATATGTCGCTAAAATTGTAAACAAAATTACGCGTCATTGTTTTTCTTATCCTCATGAAGTCGGCCACTTATGTAGAATCAGAAATACCAATTGACAGAAATTATTTGAAATGGCTGTCATCCCATACAACGAAAGCGAATTTTCATTTTACCTAATTAAAAAGTTTAAAAATTTCCCAAATGCAGTCAGTTTCCTTTTATTGTAATTAAGGTGAATCAAAAGGTTTCTTTACTGTTTTTTTTTCGTATTATCCGTGGCCAGCGATTCCGGATATTTATCACTATTTTTTTTGAGGGCCTCTACACGCAGAAGTGACATGCAAACATACCTTCCTGTAATGGATTTGTTTCTTCTTGGCCCTGTCTGCATTTATTATTTCTTTTGGGTGCTTCTACATACAGAAGTGCCGTGCAAACATTCCTACATTCCTGGGCAATATGCAATACTGTCTTCCAGGCCCCTTTAAAAGTATTTATTTATTATTTCGATAATTATTCGGAATCGCTGGACAAGGAAATTTTATGAAATATTTATATGAAATATTTTTAAATAAAACCTTCTGATTTACCTTAATTACTATAAAAGGAATCTGACTGCATTTGGGATATTTTTAATTTTAGCATTTTAATTTTTAATTACGTAAATCGAAATATCACTTTCGTTGTATGGGATGACAGCTGGAATGGTTTCTGTTGATAACATTTTCTTTTGTTGGTATTTCTGATACGAGTGGCTAGATTTTTTACCATATGCAAATACTAGGTAGGTACTATTTTAGCCAAACTCGAAAAATAAAATAAAGATATTTAGGTGTGTTTTATAAAATAGAAAAATTAAAAAAGGTGAGGTTATTATAGGTTAGGTTGGTTTATTATTAGGATTTAGGTTAGGTTAGGTTAGATTGGATATTATAGGTTAGGTTGGATTATTATAGGTTATGTTCGATTATTATGGGTTAGGTTGGATTATTATTAGGATATAGGTTACGTTAGGTAAGGTTGGATTATTATAGGTTAGGTTGGATTATTGTAGGTTAGGTTAGGTTAGGTTGGATTATTATTAGGATATAGGTTAGGTTAGGTGGGATTATTATAGGTTAGGTTGGATAATTATAGGTTAGGATCGATTATTATAGGTTAGGTTGGATTATTATAGGATAGGTTAGGTTGGATTATTATAGGTTAGGTTAGGTTGGATTATTATCGGTTAGGTTAGGTATGTTGGGTTAGGTTAGGATATACGTTAGGATATAGGTTAGATTAGGTTAGGTTGGATTATTATCGGTTAGGTTAGGTATGTTGGGTTAGGTTAGGATATAGGTTAGGATATAGGTTAGGTTAGGTTAGGTTGGATTATTATAGGTTAGGTTAGGATTTAGGTTAGGTTAGTTTAGGTTTGATTATTATAGGTTAGGTTACTATAGTTAAGGTTAAATAAAACAATAATTATAATAATACGTAAATATAAATAATTAAAGTTTTTTAAGTAACATAAAAATATTTTATTTTTCGAGTTTGGCCAAAACAGTACCTAACTAGAATTTGCATTCAGAAATGATTCATATTCTAGCCACTCGTATCAGAAATACCAAGAGAAAATGTCATCAACAGAAATCATTCCAGCTGTCATCCCATACAACGAAAGTTAATTTTCGATTTACGTAATTAAAAATTAAAAATAATCCAAATGCAGTCAGATTCCTTTTATAGTAATTAAGGTAAATCAGAAGGTTTTATTAAAAAATATTTCGTATAATCCGTGTCCAGCGATTCCGAATATTTACCATTATTTCTTTTGTGTGCCCTTACATCCACATTTGACGTGCAAATACGAGGTGTCTGCAGTAGCTTGTGTTTTATCTAATTTGAATTCTAAAGTGATACCCTAAATTTTTACCCTCCTGGGGTAAAAATAATCTCGTCGAATTTAATGTTTCAAAGACCCAATCCTGTCTGATTACGTCTAAAAGGGATCCAAATGATAATCTAGTCTCCTTCAACGGAAGCAATCTTCCGAACAGGCCTTCCATTGATATGCTTGGTATAACTATAAGTGACCAGCTCAGGTACGGGGGCTCCATCGAAGCCAGAGTAAAGTTGGCCTCTCAGAAGCTGGGCGTACTGTACAGGGCCCGCAGATACTTTAATAATACACAACTGCTGACCCTGTACAAATCGCAAGTGCGCCCTACTGTCGAATTTGGCAGCCATCTCTGGTCCGGAGCCCCTAAATACCTGAAAAAAACCCTAGACTCTGTGCAAAAACGGGCGGTCCGTTTGATAGATTCCCCAATCTTAACAAACGGACTGCAATCTTTAGAGCACAGGCGTCAGGTAGGTATGCTGTCCTTGTTCTATCGGTATTACAATGGAAGATGCTTTGAGGAACTAGCGTCATTGATCCCTTCGGCACCGGTGCGTAGTCGGGATACACGCCAAACGCGCGCCCAACATTTGTACACGGTTGACATTTGTCACATGAGAACGGGTCGCTTCTACGATTCGTTCTTAAGTTCAACAGCTCGGCTGTGGAACGAGCTGCCGGCCTCTGTGTTTCCTCCCTCCTACGACTCTTCAAGACCCATGTTCACTCCTTCCTCTCCACAAAAAGACCCTCCACACAGCATCCCCAAAGATGACATAGGCCCTGAGGGAAATTATTTACTTCAGGGCCTCCTGTGTGGAGTTAATATATATAAAAAAATATACCCGTAATAGTAGTGATGTTGTGAGAAATGTGTGAAAATACTTTGTCATCGTATAGGCAGTTCTTTTGGTATAATTGAATGTAAAAAAGAGAACTGCCTATACGATGACAAAATACTTTGTCATCGTATAGGCAGTTCTCTTTGGTATAATTGAATGTAAAAAATTGAGATGTCACAACAGTTGGGAGCAGTTGGAACAAGTGTGATAATATCCGTGGTTTTCCAGAGTGTAACCATGGAAATCCATTAGTTGTTATTACTGCGCTGGGCGATGTAAATTGTTCATTAATAGGTATGATATTATGTGATCAATTACTGCTGTCAATCTACTCCCAACCGGAGTACGATTAGCGGCGAGCCTGGGATACTAATTACTGACTTCTGGCAGTGTGGAATTTCAACTACTGCCAATTAAAAGCCCTGGCCAAGGACAATAATGTGGTACATCATAATTAACAAAAAGTTTCAATGCTTCACAACCGATGGCAAGCAGTTAAATATACAACAAGAGCAATAAAAGATAACTACTACATATTATAAATTGTAACATAATATGATGATAAAAGTTCTACAGATCAACGCTCTGGTTAAGAATAATAAGTTAGATTCTTCATTCTGCAATCGGTTCATGGGGTGAGGTTTGTCCAGGACTTGTTTGGACTACAATGGGTGGAGTTGGGTGGTGGGCCGGATCACGGGAGGCCAGTTGAGGGAGACAGTACGATGGGTGGATTCATACGTCCGTCACTCCTGACACACTGAAATACATTGATGCATACGTCCGTCACTCCTGACTCACTGAAATACATTGATTCATACGTCCGTCACTCCTGACAAACTGAAATACATTGATTCATACGTCCGTCACTCCTGACACACTGAAATACATTGATTCATACGTCCGTCACTCCTGACACACTGAAATACATTGATTCATACGTCCGTCACTCCTGACACACTGAAATACATTGATTCATACGTCCGTCACTCCCGACACACTGAAATACATTGATTCATACGTCCGTCACTCCTGACACACTGAAATACATTTTTCATACCTTTTTCCTTCCCAGAAGTTACACACTGTCATTTCCTTAAATGCCCTCGAGCATTCCCATTGATTATGTAGGCCGTTAGGGAAATTATTTTTCTCGGGCCTCCTGCGCGGCGTCTGATGAATCCGATCGCAAGATACCAAAACTTGAAGTATCATTGTAATAAACAGGGTTTTCCAATAAGAGGTGTTATTTTAAATAGCCCGCTATTTCGGTAGATGTTACTTTTGAAGCTGTCATTTTTTGATATTTGATAATTAGAAACTACGCCATTAATAAAAATATACGATACACGCTTCAACAACGCATTTAAATTATTAAAATTCACTTGAGTGAATCAAATGCAAATCATCTTGAGTGATGAGGCCCATTTCCACCTCGGTGGCTTCATCAACAAGCAAAATTGTCGCATCTGGGGCTCGGAAAACCCAAGAGTTATTGTTGAAAAGCCTCTCTATCCTCTACGTGTGACTGCTTGGTCCGGCGGAGTCATTGGACTTGACTTTTTTGAAAATGAGGCCGGAGCAATAGTCACGGTAAATGGATTGCGCTATCGAGTGATGATTAATGATTTTTGGATGATATTGATCTGGACAACGTTTACTTTCAACAAAACGGTGCTACGTGCCACACAAGCAACGAAACCATTGGCCTTTTACGATTGAATATCGAAATAACACCTCTTATTGGAAAACCCTGTAGTTAACTACTAGTTACAAGTCATTATCCAGCATTGCACGAGCAGCGGCACAAGAGAGTGCCCCAGCACCTCGCGTATATACGACATATATACTGTATGAATGCCAGAGTTAATACTAGCTCCGTTTGGACTTTTGCGTTAATATAAAAATAGAACTTAATGTAAATAGGGCAAGTTGCAATACGCCATAAACTATGTTATTTCCGGTGGGTGTTTCGCTCTTCTATTATTATAAATTAGACTTGTGTACTTCTCCCTATGATGTTGGCATATCCAACTAACTAACCAACCGATTCTCCGCAGTATTAACCAAAGAGGATATCTTAGCACGCACTCTTTGCTTTATTCACAACGTCTCGTGCATACACTTCTGTTATTATGACTTTTGTCCGACTCAAGTATTTGATTCACTTGATCATACAATCTCTTCCTTGGGCGTCCCCGATTTCTTCCACCATTATCATATGCGTTTTCGTGTATTATACATGCCCAAACCATGCTTCATACACTGATAAAAATGACTATTGCTAATTTATTAATAATATCTTCAAATTATTAGTAATTCCGGTTAAAAACGGGATTGCTGGCCTTACAAATGATTTAACACCTTTAACCTAATAAACTTTATAATTAATATATAAATATGAATATATTATCGGAACATGCGCTCATGAAAATCCGAATATTTTTGCATTACAACGATAATTCTTTATATCGTTATGATATTATTTATTATCAAGGCAAATTAATAAAACATTCTTAAATTATTGTTTTATTATTAAAACCTGTTAATTTATCGTTAGAGCAAAATGAGATTTCTCTCCGAGTCCCTTTCTTAAAAGCAATTGGATGCAAAGCAGTGCAAATAAAAATATCCGAAAATCACTAAATAAAACCCAAAAACTCGAAAGAAATTAAGAACTAGCAGTGACGAAATATTCAACAATCTTAACATGATGTGAATTAAACAATCCTATTTGAAAACAATACTCCTTTATGTAACACAACAAATAACAATAAACTCGTGTATGAACACTAGAACTCAGAATCAAAATCATATCCAACCTTAAGCAACTAAAAGTACAACAAATACCTAAGTAAAAGTGTTTTCCGTACTATGGTATTCAAAAATCACATCAATATCATAATTTTTAAATCTCAAATAAAAAATGGATTCAAATAAAACATAGCGAGATCAGAAATAGAAATTATACTGACTCCAAATTAATACAGATCGAAACCGATAGCACTCAAGTGCACTAAAACAAACCAATTAATATAATTATATCTGAAAGAAACACTACGCAATATATTTATAATTACTTCACATTATTCATACTAATAAATTTAAATGATGTGTAAAGGAAATCTACATAACAGGAGATGAGGATATCATTATCACTATTTGTTACAAAAAGAAGGATAGTAAAACATTTTTTTTATTATTATTGTTATCAAGAAACCAGGGCCAGCCCTGTGCAGGATCATACCTAACTAACCTAACCTAACTCAGCGCCCTTGAGTTTTCCTGATTTTGTGAAAAGGGCTCAGGGGCTCAAGGGCTCAAGGGTTCAAGGGCTCCCGTTTGGCTCAGGGCCGGTCACGCAAGAAGCAATTTGGCTTAGATGAATACTAGTACTACATACATCACAACGTCTTTCCCTTTAAATGTTACATTAGACTTAAATCATAATAGCGTTTACCCTAGTGACTGACGAAATAGTGATGTGTCCGTCACACTAATGAATACTGAAGTAGCAACGACGGTCCCGTGCAGGTGTTCTCCAAGGCACCATGTTTGGACCACTATTGATTTCGCATAATGTTGTTAACGATGGTATAATAATAGTTTATTATGTAACGTCTTTTACTCTTGTTCATCATGCAGCATAAAAATCACATCATTAAATACAAACATAAATTCTCATATATTATGTCAATCGTGCATGCCGCGGCGTCGTGGTAATAAAAGGCAATTTGAGAGGCGGTTGTGGGTGCAGCCGCCCCTTGAACCATTCATTAGATGAACAATACGAAATTCCTCTCCTTTCTTCACTTAAAAAGTCCCTTTACACAGCATCTCCAAAGATGGCAATACATGGAATACATGGCTACCCCACGAGAAGCTGTAGAGATTTTAGACTGTCGGAACCCAGGATTTAAGATTTTTAATTTTAATAGAAATTATACTGACTCCAAATTAATACGGATCGAAACCGATAGCCCTTGAACCATTCATTAGATGACCAATACGAAATTCCTCTCCTTTCTTCACTCCTTTCCGTTTTCAACGCCGCGGCAAGGCGTATCTAAATACTCCACCGGAGTATCTAAATACTCCCACATTTCAGAGCATCTCAAAAATCTGCACTGGCTCAAATGTCCTGAAAGAATCCAGTTCAAGGTATGCTGGATGGTATTTAAGTCACTTAACGGAATGGCTCCGGCTTATTTATCAGAATTGTGTATTCCAGAAGATTCCAATTCCCGACAGTCAACCCTTAGGTCAGCAACGTCATCAGCTATCGGAAGGTTGAAGGAACCAAAACGCACACCAGATACTAAGTTCGGTGAGCGTGCTTTTGCCGTGTCAGGACCTAAAGCCTGGAATGGACTGCCACATGATTTAAGAATGATCGCAGACTCGACAGAATTTAGGTCTAAACTTAAAACGCACCTTTTCAGACAGTCGTATCCATAATTTCAGAAACCTCCACTTTCACAGTTGACGGCAATTTAAATTTAAATTAACAAAATGTTAAAAATACTAAAAATAAAATAAAATAAATAAAAATAATAATTAAAAATAAATAAATAAAAATGATAACAAGTAACAATTTGTAGGCTTTTAAGACAGTTAAAATACATTTAAATTAAAATAAAAACTATAGCAGACTTAAGATCATGCGACGACCAGTGTTTTTTGATATAGTGTCCTCTGCGTTCAGTTCTATCTTTTATAAGCATAAACTTTTTAATATAAGTGTGTTTGTTGGAAGTGACTTGCCAGGTAAGTATGTTTTGGTATCTTTTCTAAATAACAAATGTAGATCCTAGGAAATAAATTGTACAGCGCCCTTGAGGTGATTTTTCACAAAAACGGCGCTCTACAAATTATCCAATTATTATTATTATTATTATTAAAAAGTCCCTTTACACAGCATCTCCAAAGATGGCAATACATGGAATACATGGCTACCCCACGAGAAGCTGTAGAGATTTTAGACTGTCGGAACCCAGGATTTAAGATTTTTAATGAATTACCGACAGGATGTTAAAGAAAACGCACTCATCCTTTCAGACTCGCTTAGCTCACTACAAAAAATAAGCGCATCCCCACTCAATTCCAGTAGCGACTCTCTAATCTGCTCGATCAGGAACCTACTGCATTCCATGTCACTGGTTCATGCATCAGTGGTCCTAGCCTGGATACCGGGACACCTCGGTATTACTGGGAATGACATGGCTGATTATATTGCTAAGGAAGCCACTGCCCATGGTCCGTTAAGTGATATCCCTATTCCGGTTAGAGACCATTTCCCTATTCTAAAAACTAAGTACCAACTCCAATGGTCTTCTGAATGGAAAAAATCTTCTCTGATAAAAGGTCACCAGTACTCATTAATCCAACCTTCTATTCCTGTTAAGCCCTGGTTTCACAAATACACTACCATGCCTAAAAAATATATTTCTTCCTTAACCCGAATGCGGCTGGGTCACACTTGTTGTCTTAGCCATCTTGCCAGGTTCCACATAGTCAGTTCGCCGTACTGTGATTGTGGGTCAGAGGATACTCTGGACCATAATTTTTTTGAGTGTCCTATCAATGACCAATTTCCAAACTTCATGCATGAATTGTTAAAACTTGATATTAAATTGCCTACCAGTATACCCTGCCTTCTTAGTCTAAACACTACTGAAATTTACTATTTGTTGGCAAAATTTATTTATAAAAATGGCCTTAATATCTGACCATAATAATAAATATAAACCAAATTTCTTTCACTTTCATTTGTATTCATTTGTTCAGGTTCCTATTTTCATCTTTATTTTCATCTATTTTTACTAATCCCAACTCTGCATATTTTGACTGAGTTAAAACACTATTCTTTATGCATTTGTATATTTTTCTTGATTCTTTTATTGTATTTGTTTATATTCATTTCATAGTACTGTTTTAAAAAAAAATAATGCTTCTAATTTTGGAAAAATCTCTTCTTTTAAATAACAAAAATTCCCACTACTATTGTGCACAGGTTCCTATTTTTATAATTTTGTAATTACCTATTATTACCAGCTCTGTATTGTTTTTGTTAAGTTATGTTTATGTTACACCCATGTTATGTTTATTATATGTTATGTTCATATTATGTTATGATATGTTCATGTTATGTTCATGTTATGTTATGTTATGTTATGTTATGTTATGTTATGTTATGTTATGTTATGTTATGTTATGTTATGTTATGTTATGTTATGTTATGTTATGTTATGTTATGTTATGTTATGTTATGTTATATTACGTTATGTTATGTTATGTTATGTTTATGTTATGTTTATGTTATGTTATGTTTATGTTATGTTATGTTAATGTTATGTTTATGTTATGTTTATGTTATGTTATGTTATGTTATGTTATGTTATGTTATGTTATGTTATGTTATGTTATGTTATGTTATGTTATGTTATGTTATGTTATGTTATGTTATGTTATGTTATGTTATGTTATGTTATGTTATGTTATGTTATGTTATGTTATGTTATGTTATGTTATGTTATGTTATGTTATGTTATGTTATGTTATGTTATGTTTATGTTTTGTTATGTTATGTTTGGTTTATTTATGTTACGTTATGTTATGTCATGTTGTGTAATCAATTTTATCCTGTAATTTGTTGTATTTATTAATAAGAAAAATGTTGTATTGTATGGCCAAGATCACTCTTAATGGGTGAAAGCCAATATAAAGAATAAAAAAAAAAAAAAAAACTTTTGTCTAGCTGCTTTTCGTGGGTTATGCCTAAATACGATAAAGAATAAGTTTAAGATGTATTTTAAAGTGTCCTCAATGTAATATAAATAAGTTAAAAGGGTTTTTAATAGATATAAAATTTAATTTTTTAACTAAATAAAAACAAACAAACAAAAAAACCAAAAAATATGTCATAGGTCTTGAGTGGGGTTAATATAAAAAATACCAAAATGGTGTAAAAGTACCAACTTAGGAAAGTTCTCAATCAGAATTTAATAAATTTCGTATTTTTTGCTCTATTTTTAAACATTGTTTTTGACGCTGGCTGAGTTACTCATTTATTTATTAATCTGTAGTTAGCTAATTTCGTTGGGTATGTTTTTTCAAAAATTTGGTATTTGGCAAAAATAATCACAAATATAACATCAACATTTGAGGTAGATATACTTTCTTAATTCATTTTTAAAATTAATCATATTATCTCAGTAGATTCGGGATTTTAGGTAAACTTGACCCTTAAACTTGACTTAATAAACGAAATTAAAATTAAAAGTGCGTATATTTCCGTCTCCCCCGACATAATAAATCATGTTTTGAATTAATAAAGCTAAATCCATTTATTTGAAAGTGAAATATTGCGTATTAAGAGTGAAGCGGAATAAGAGAAAATTAATTTTCCTTTTATAGTAATTGAGGTAAAACCGAAGATTTTTTAATTTATTTATTTTTTATAGTATTCATTACATTTGATGCAAGGAAGCTTTTGACTGTCCAACTAGGAAGATTTCCCGTTTTAGGACAGTCAAATTAACAGGTTTCAAATTATCCTAGAGGAATACAGGATTTAAGAATAGAGAAAATAAGTATGTAAAAGCGAAGATACAACTAGACGTTCGTGATAAATAATTATCAGATTACACTTTTTAGTAATATTTCGGAATCAGTCCTGCCTAAATCTAATAACCATTTTGTTATCTTTGGACCGTAGGATGACAATTCACACAGTTTCAGCTGTGAGGGGATTTTTTTTATATATTTTAAGACCGAGATATGAGAATAGTTTTTGATAAGCCGCTCTGTTGCTTGTTGGAAAGGAAAGGTCATTTCTTCCCTTACTTCTGGTTTGATGTTTGTGTTCGGCTGTTTTCATTTAGTTTTTATTTAAAAATATTTCATATTATCCGTAGCCAGCGATTCCGAATAATTACCAAAAAAACAACACTCGATTTCAACTTAAATATGTAATGGAGACTATCTAAGTGGGGGATTTAAGTAAACATGCACATAAATAGTTATTTCTTGTAGTAATTAAATTGAAACCTAGTGCTGTTTTTTTTGTGCGTAAAAATTACAGCGGATTTCGGCAAGTTTAATTTTTTTTATAGTATTATTTAATTTTCATTTTTGTTTATTTGATAAACTTGTAGAATTCCGCTGCTAGCTTTACACAAAAAAATATAGATGGTATTTGGATATTAAAAGAAATAACTATTTATGTCGTGGGAGATAAATAACCCAATGTAACACCCTAAAAACTTATTATGTGCATGATTACTTTAATCCCCGACTCAAATAGTTGTGTCAATTAGATATTTATGTTGAAATCTAGTGTTGTTTTTTTGAAGAGCATTTGCATGCTGCGGAATTCGACAAGATTATCTGATGTGTCCATTAGATATTTAAGTTGACATCAAGTGTTGTTTTTTGAAGAGCCTTTGCATGTGGCGGAATTCAACAAGTTTATCTGTTGTGTCCATTAGATATTTAAATTGACATCAAGTGTTGTTTTTTTGAAGAGCATGTGGCGGAATTCGACAAGTTTTTCTGATGTGTCCATTAGATATTTAAGTTGACATCAAGTGGTGTTTTTTTGAAGAGCCTTTGCATGTGGCGGAATTCGACAAGTTTATCTGTTGTGTTCATTAGATATTTAAGTTGACATCAAGTGTATGTGTTTATGTTTACGTGTCTCTTATCCGTGTGTATATGATGTATGTTGCGTTTGAGTATTATTCGCATTGTTTCACTTTGCAGTATTTGATTTATGTTCCATTTTCTCTTCATTGAAGTGAAAAACTATGATTTTTTTCTTTATTTAATTTTTTTCTAATTCTACCAAGAAAATTGTTTTGTTTTTATTGTGCATTTGTTGAGAAGTTCAGCTTTGAGTCTATCACACCTAGATATTTAATTACTTCCAGGTTTTTATGATTTGTTCATTAATATAAATCTTTGGCTTCTAGTGCGTGTTTTTCTGCCTACACGGAAAAAAATGAGTATTGCTAATTTATTAAGAATCTCTTCAAATTATTCGTATTCCAGTTAAAACAGGATTGCAGGCAACTAACGAATAAATTGATAGGTTTCCTGATAAACTTTTAATGAAACACGAATGTATTACAACACAGATAAAAATGAGTAAGTAATGTTGATTTATTAAAAATCTCTTTCAATTTTTGGTAATACTGTTAAAATTCGCGACTGAAAGCCGCTTCCTGTAAGTGTTGGTAAATTCGTAATAATATGAAATACGTGTTCATACACCTGCGTTTGTTTAATAATATATGATAATGAAATGCAAAAATAAAATAAAACACAAACACTTTGTATTTAACCACGAATTTATTATTTCATATATCGACCGGTTTCACTTTGACCAAGCTTCTTCAGGATATAATAATAACTGAAGAAGCTTGGTCAAAGTGAAACCGGTCGATATATGAAATAATAAATTCGTGGTTAAATACAAAGTGTTTGTGTTTTATTTTATAATATAATGTCTAACCACAAAGTAATTGCTTCCTATGAAAAAATGCAAAAATGTTAGGATTTTTATGATCCCGTGACAAAAAATTGGTATTTTACTTTAAGTTATCAGGATACTCTTCAATTCATTCGTTAAGGCGATGCCATACGTAGTAATGCAAAATCATGTGTTTTTGGTTTGAAAATTTGGTCGCCTAGAAATGTTTCAGATGCTTTAATTAAATACTGCGAGTAGAATACATCTTGGTCTTTGAAACCATCGAGTATTTTTTAGATAAATCTTTTTATAAGCCCAGAAAAAAACATTGTATAAGGCCTATGAAAACTGCTTTAAACTTCAAAATCTCCTACTTACGAATCCATTTTCGGTTATGATTTTATTGTATAATGTGGAAAATTAAGTTATTTATAAAATGATCGAAAAAAATTAAATATTTATGCCTGAACATCCACAAAATAAAATAAAAGGCACTTTTTGGCCATGTTTTTTTCTTGTATAAATCAAAACAGGCGGATGATGTTAAGCGGGAATTTAAACCTTATCGCCATCTACGTAAGGGTTGTTATTGATAGCGGCTCGATTTAAAATATTGCACGACGTAGTGCACCGCCTTAACGGCCCACAATCCGGTTTTTAGAAAGTAGAGAAAAGTCGATGTTTTGTAATCAAGTCGAAAACCTTAAGAGATACCTACATCAAAATAATATACTACGGAATTGAAAATTATCTTGTCCCCAAGCAACGCCGGTTACACGTCAGCTGGTTTTTAATAATTTAGAAATACTATTTTTTTCCGAATGTATTTTCACTTATTAACTTTTATTTTTAATTTATTTCTCAGATTAAAGATGTCGAAATTAATAAAACCATGGAAAGCAATTTTGGTTCGCTGTCTCTCTGAGAAAGAAGACAGCGAAATTTGGATCGATGCGGTGGAGCTAATGAAGACACAATGTATACAGCACCGCGTGTTCTGTCTGTGGGCCTCCACCATCTTCTCCATCTTGGTGGTATGGTACGTGAGGTGGCGGTGTAAAAGAGCCGTTCAACAAAAGCTCTTCTTAGAAGCGAGAAAGAGAAACAACACGCTTGCAAAAAGATTGAAGAGGGCTGCGGAGAGAGCGGCCCGAGATGGGACTGGACCGCAATAGGTAAATACACACCAACTAACTATAAAAGAGTTATTGAGCTCGAGACGGTAATGTACCGCAATAGGTAAATACACACCAAATAACTATAAAAGAGTTATTGAGCTCTAGACGGTAATGTACCTTATTAGGCAAATACACACCAAATAACTATAAAAGAGTTATTGAGCTCGAGACGGAAATGTACCGCAATAGTTAAATACACACCAAATGTCTTTAAAAAGAGCTATTGAGCTCGAGACGGAAATGTACCGCAATAGGTAAATACACACCAAATAACTATAAAAGAGTTATTGAGCTCTAGACGGTAATGTACCTTATTAGGCAAATACACACCAAATAACTATAAAAGAGTTATTGAGCTCGAGACGGTAATGTACCGCAATAGGCAAATACACACCAAATAACTATAAAAGAGTTATTAAGCTCGAGACGGAAATGTACCGCAATAGGTAAATACACACCAAATGTCCTTAAAAAGAGCTATTGAGCTCGAGACGGTAATGTACCGCAATAGGCAAATACAAACCAAATAACTATAAAAGAGTTATTGAGCTCGAGACGGAAATGTACCGCAATAGGTAAATACACACCAACTAAATATTTTACATTTTGGTAGGAAAAGATTCTAACTAACATTTTTTTTCAAAAATGACCTTTGAATGAAAAACAACATTTTGTTTAGCTCATTTCTATAACAAAAATAATTTTCAGAGTCATCTTTGTTGTATTTTCGTAGATACTCGTATGACAAAGTTCTAACATCAAGTTTTTAAAGTTTACATTTATTTTTTTAGGTTATAACATCACTTTTGAACCTTTTGCAATTGAATTGTGTTTGCTTCTGACAGATGATCGTTTTTACGAGGCGCAGTTCACATAGTTCATCAGATGGAGATGTCTTCATAATATATTAAACAATTTCTGATTTTGAGGTTTAATCTTTTGTATTTAGTATTTTATGTGTAATATATTTTAAACGAAAATATTTAATAAGAACGTATCCCTACCTTGGGAAATGGATATAATGGCCAACTTTATGATTCCAGAGATAGCCTCATTTTTAATGTCAGTGCCATACAAATTTTTCTTAAAAAAATGATAACTCCTTCATTTGTACACGCAATTGCTTCATACGAAATTTTATAGCATAATAATGATCAGCAGAATCCATTTATAGCCAAAAAAAATACCCTTGAAAATTCAAGTCTCTATGTCTATGAAAGGCGATTTTCAACCCACTGTGCGCCATCTAGAGTAGAGGCCTGGGTGCATAAACAGCCAAATTAGGAAGTCAGTCCTGCGCCAACCAAAATCACTCTGTTTATTTATATGCTTGAGGTAAACCAACGTACAAATTAGCAGAAACAACGAGCATCAATAATAATCGCCATTTGTGAACTGCCGTTGATCTATTATCACCTGACACCTCAAATCCACCAGGCGCCCAGGCCTGTAGTCTAATCGGCCTCGAGGTACTTTACATTTTTTTTTATTTAATATATATATATAAGTGGGTACAGGATATAATATGAGTACATAAAAATATATATTTACATTACAAAATATATTTATGTTCGCAATCTCACCAATGAAGAAACTGGTTCTTGTGCTTGGTGAGAGAGTTACGCTAATTATAAGAAAAATAGAATATCATTATGATATAAGTAAGTATATATATGATAGGAACACTATATAAAGAGACAAAATCTAAATACAGTGGAGATGAGTATAGACTGATAATAAATATCAATGAAGGGAAAAACAGGCAATTATTTAGTGAATTATTTCTGAAAGAGTAACTTCAGTTTTAGTTTAAGTATGTTAATATCCTTTAATTTCTTTATTTCAATCGGAAGGTTGTTGAAATACTTTATTCCTAAATATTTAAAGTTATTTTGCATTTGTTTGGTATTACATTTTGGAATTTTGATATTGTATTGATATCTTTTAGATAAGTGGGTTTCAAATTTTTTAATTATATTATCTTTATAAATTTGGATAATTGCACTTTTCTTGAATATATCTTCTACTCGGGGTACCCCGAAATCTGTAAATAGCGTTTCTGTTGGATACGTGGAGTGTTTCTTGAGGATTACTTTGAGGATTAGCTTCTGGACCACTTTGATCGGGGTTAGAATCTTATTGTATGACCCCCCCATCCTATAATTCCGTATTGAATTAACGACTGGATTAGTGCGTAGTATACTCTTTTTAGGTTATTTCTTTTTAAAATATTTCTTAATCTTATGAATATTGTAACGTTAAAGAATTGTGCAAGTTTGGATTGCCAGGGTAGTGCCCGATTATTGTTTGGTTGAGAGTTTTTTTCGGGTGGCTGCCCTGCGATCGGTTGGATGGGCGAGCAAAAATAACGCGGGTAGGTAGATTGGGGAACAATACGGGAGACGACGATTCCGCGGTGCGCGTGGCGTTTGGCGAGAAAGAAGGGATATTGAAAAATAATGAAAAGATCGCGCGGATACCTTGAACTGATCCTTCGGAGACTTTCCGTTTAAATTTACAAAACATAAAACCAACGTTTCGACTTCTGTGTGAGATCGGCCTGTGCTTGTTCGAGTGTTGTGGCTTGAAGAGATGAAAATATACAATCGGTTGTTTGAAAATAAAAATGGTTTTATTTTTGAGTGGTTTTGAGGGGTAATTCCTTGGAGACTGCACGGGATTACCAAGCATGCTGTCGAGGTGACACAAAGATGAATCATCATTGTTCCGTTAAACGTTCAATGGATGCTGATTAATTGAGGATGGCCTCGTGCACTCCATCCGACGAATCTCTACCCGGCGCAACCTGCTCACCGCTAGCGGACTCTCAAACACCTTCAGACGTGACAACATGATCAAGGTTCTTCAATGCTTTTACACATTATGTCTGCTTGCCTTAGCCCCATCATAGCCCTGGTGATTGACAAGGGTCCATGCTCATCAGACGTGACAATATGTATACACACTTTCTGATACGCTTAACCAATTCACAGATATGTCTTTTCCACTTCATATGTTGTTCTATTATCAATCCGAGATATTTAATTTCTGATACTGAGTTCAATATTGAACAGCCTTGGATACATTTTTCTTTTAATATTAACTCCACACAGGAGGCCCTGAAGAAAATAATTTGCCTCAGGGCCTATGTCATCTTTGGGGATGCTGTGTGGATATTTTTTTATTACATTTGTTATTGTGAATAATTATTTTAGTGTTAGGGAGTGTTTGTAGTTTGTTAATTGAGAAATGTATATAGTATGTCTTGTTAGTGTTCAATGAGAGAATATTTGTATCAAACCATTGTTTCAATGTGTTTATGCTATTATTTACTTGTTCGTTTACTATATTCTAGTCGATCCCATTCACTATGATAGCTGTGTCGTCGGTATAGGATATCATGTTTGCGTTAAGTGGTAGTTTGAAAATATCGTTGACATAAATTATAAATAGTAGGGGGCCTAGGACTGTGCCTTGCGGTATCCCGAAATTACTTGTTAGTGGTAGACTTTAGTGAGTTGTTTATCTTGACTACTTGGCATCGTTCAAATAAATAGCTTTTTATCCATTTTAGAGCTTTATCGTTTTTCCCAACACAATTCAATTTTTAAATAAGTTTATCATGAGAAATACTATCGAAAGCTTTTTAAGATCTATGAAGATTCCGAGGCATTTCAAAGATTTGTCTAATGTGTCCTGGATTATGTTCGATAATTTGGCCATTGCATCTTGGGTACTTCTATTTTTCATAAATCCATATTGGTTGCCGTGAATTACGTCATTTTTGTCAATAAATTCAGTCAATCTTTTTTTGATAATTTTTTCAAAGATTTTCGCAATGTTTGAGATCAGCGATATTGGACGATAATTTGACACTTCTTCTGGGTTGCCAGATTTATGAATTGGAGTGATGATGGTTTGTTAATATACAGTTGGGAATATTCCGCTTTGGAGACTTATGTTGATTAAATGTGTTAAGGGTTTTGAGATATGTTTTTTGATAATTTTTAGTGTTTCGACAGTAATTCCATCGAAACCTGGTGCTGATCTTCCCTTCATGCTTGAAATGATTTGCTCGATTTCCTGTGCTGAAGTAAGGTGAAACATATCAATTTTGTTTGAGATATTAATGTTAAGGTTCTGTACGTCATTGGACGGTACTTTTTAGATTTGATTTGCAAGGTTTTTGCCTACATTTGCAAAGAAGTTGTTGAATATGTTAGCGGCATCTAAAGGATTTTCTTTGCATCGTATTTTGATATTGTTATGTGTGATGCTATGTATTTCATTTTTTTATGTTTTTTCTTGTCTATGATTTCATTTACAACATGCCAGACTTTTTTTGCATCGTTCTCCGTTGCTTCCAATTTTTGCCGAAAATTGTTTTCTTTTGTGTTTTTTATTAAATAAGTAAGTTTGTTTTTGTATGCTTTTAGGTGATTCTTTAGTGTTTCACTTGTAGGTTGTCGGATAATTTTTTTGTAGAGTGCTTCTTTGTGTTTGATTGATACAATTAATCCAAAAGTTATCCATGGCTTAACCGATTTAAATTTTGATGATTGTTTTCTGGAATCAATGAATTGTACAGTACTTACGTGCGTTGATAGTTTTTTTTCAAATAGTTCGAAGCATTTATTCGTATCATTACAATTGAAGATGTCTTGCCATTTTTCTTTATCTAGATTATGTACTAGGGCATTTATGTTGAGCGTTTTGCGTCGGCCGTTATCCTTCTCCGGAGTTAGAGTTTGTATTGGTAAACATTTTTTATCGTAATTGTACGTAAAAATGCACCCGAAATGATCTGTGATTGTCGTTTGTATGACTGCAGATACTATGTTTTTTATATCTTGAATATTTGTGAACACATGATCTATGCACGAAGGTCGTTGACCTGGGATAATTCTCGTAAATGAATTAATACACGAAATATAATTTAATTCTGCCATCATATTCAGATAATTATCTTTGTCATATGATGAGAAATCATTTGCGATATTGAGGTTAATGTCTCCGACAATGATGGTTTTCTTATTTCTATTCGCAAGAAGAATGTGTTTTAGTTCATCTACATAGGTTGATAATATTAATAATATTGAGGCATGGGTTATATATATAATGAATATGCTAAAGGTGTACTTTTGGAAACTGATTTCCATATTTAAAATGTTTACATTGTGCATGTGGATTTCTCTGTCAAAAGTCACAACATATTTATTTGAAATAAATATTGCGATTCCGCTGTTTTTATTAATTTGGTTATTTGTTGCATAGTATGTATAACCCGGAATATTATAATTTATATCGCTCGATGAATGAATGCGTCTCTGTTAATATTATGCAGTCTAGTCTGTTAAGTGATTTTATTGTTACAAGGAGTTCGTCTAAATGCCGTTCTATGCTCCTTACATTAATATGAAATATGGTTAGGCTAACTTCGGAATTTATCGCTAATATGTTGTTTGTTTCGTTTGCCGATGTATATATTCTTTCGTCTATTGATATGGTTTTATCTATAGCATTTACCACAAAGTCATCCATATCGAAGAAATAATAATATTGAAATTAATTAGAAGCCGTGAATCACCTTTGTTCGTTTCACTGTTGGAGTTAGATTTTATGGAGAACGGACTTGTTGAGAGCCTTTGTGTTTTTTTATCACTAATAAGGAGGTGTGCAATTTTATTAATATTCTATTCTCTCTTTGGCGATTTGAAGCATTTTTTGTCTGTATGTGCAGTTGATGCTATCAGCACTGTGGTCGTCCGATATGTTTGCTTTGAATTTTCTATTATTGCAGGAACAGTTGTAACAGATTGGTTTATATACGTAACTTTATTATAATAACAACGGTCATATCGTTTATTATATATATATTTTTTTAATTTCTATCTTTGTCATTCATAAACAACGTTTGAATTAAGAATTTACTGGAAACAAGAGTATTTATTACTTGCCAAATTTTATCTTAATTTTGTGAGACAATAACAAGTCTAGACGTATTGTAACGTAATTAACTAGTAGCAATAAATAAAATAAAAAATCCTTTGCATCAATAGACAGAAATTCGTTTTGTATGGGGCTAGCAGATTCTTCAATAGTATCCAGCTTATAACTTTTGGCTAACGTCTAACAATTGAATCCGATTACAGATCAATTGCCATCTCTAATGCATAGATGTAATGTAGGCATGCTGAATCAATCCATGTATTTTAATGGAGCCTGATCGAAGGAGATAGCAGCATTGATCTCCTGTGCACCAGTGCACGGACGCGAAATTCGACGGATACGAGCGGATCACAGTTGTTGATGTTGGCTCCATGAGAACGGATAATTTCTTCTATTCGTTTTTGTGTACCTTGCGTTTGGAAAGAGTTTTTCATCCATTCATGTAATCCAGGCATCTTTAAGACCCGCATTAATAAATATTTTCCTTCATCCCCTACTGTAATCAGCCTCCAGCGCTGCCTGACGAGGTGGCGATATAGTTTCCCTGTCTTTACACTGTGTAGACAGGGGCGCTCTTGTGAGGTGTAGCATTAAAAATAAATAATAGTCAGAACTGAGATATTTGACGCGGGGCGTGATATTCAAAACTGGACGCCAATGTAATGATTTATATAATTGATCATGGTAAAAACCACGTTGATCGGCAAATTTAGCAATAATATAATGGATCAATAATAGTAATATCCAAAAGGAAATGAAACACCAGGTTCTAGTAAACTAAATATAATTTATTTAAAGCATGAATTCATAAAGGGACTCTATTAGTATTTTATTTACTTTATATCTCAAGGGTGGCCCGGAACTCGAAGATGATTCCTGAGAGTTAATTTACAAAAATTTCACCATAATATTATATTTAAGAACAGTCGAATAGTTAATGAATTTATAGAGCGCCAGTTTGTATAAACATAACAAACAAGTTGTCATTTAATTAAGCTATGTGATAAACCAAAATGTATAAAGAGAAAACTAAATAATGTGATTATTTCTTTGTGTTTTTTAATTCGTTGCATCGCCAAGATCCGCAGTAGTCGCTCCGTGTCCGTAAGATACTCCTCGTTGCTCCGCTGGATTAGAACTCCTGGCGAGCAGGGAGCCAAAACGCACTTCCACCTATTGTGTTGGTAGGCATCAATACGATTGTTCATGTTTCCACATCGATATTCGTAACGGTAGTTGGGGCTTGTTGTTTTAAAACCATTACATTACACCGCCACCAAAGAAAGGAATCCATCAGGAATTTTTTTAAAGGTCTACCTGGCACCTTCTGGAACACTGTATGTCTTGATTGGTTTGATACAAAATTTCCGTCTATTCCTGAAAATGGCTACATTTTATGGCGAACTATTTATTTTCAGTTGTCAGCGCCAGTTAAACATGTTTTTTAGTTTGTAAGAAATTGAGTATTCTAGAGAAATGCACGAATAAACTGAAAACATGTTGGTATTTAGTAGGGACTTCTCACTACTGGCAGACACTGACAGGCACAGGATATGTAGATAGAGGGACGTTTTCCAGGAGACACACCACTGGCAGACACTGACAGGTACAGGATATGTAGATTGAGGGACGTTTTCCAGGAGACACACCACTGGCAGACACTGACAGGCACAGGATATGTAGATTGAGGGACGTTTTCCAGGAGACACACCACTGGCAGACACAGGATAGACAGGTTGAGGGACATTTTATAGGCAGTCGCAGGATAGACAGATAAAGGGACATTTTCCAGGCAACACACCACTGGCAGACACTAGTCACAGGATAGGATGATTTGTGTATATTTTCAACATTTTCATAGCAACCCGAAGTATTGGGGGTCACAGACATGTACAGGATTGGGTATCCACAGACATGGACATGTGGACAGTAGGGTGTATCGATTTTTAACTTTTTTTTTGTTTTCAAATTCCAAGTTGAGAAAAAGTTGCTACTAGGTACCACAACTTACCACAAAAAGTTTTGGATTTTTAAAAAAATGTTTAGGTCTCCCGCACAAGGCCTAAAGTTTTAATTTTTTTCAAAAAATATCCAATATTTTTTTAAATTTAAAAAAATAAAATCGTAAATTTTGTGTTTATTCCAAGTTAAAGAACAGTAATATTAGGGCATAAAAATAAGTAAGAAACGATTTTTTTTTATAAAAAAATGGATTTTAGGTCTCCCGCACAAGCCCTAAAGTTTGTTAATTTTGATGAAATTTTGTAATTTTGTGTACATATATGAACCATGTTTTTATTTTAAGTTTAAACCACCGTAATTAATTTTAATTTTCTTACAGAAGGCATAAAATGAGTTCAGAACACAAAAGTTACGATTTTATTTTTTTAAATTTAAATTCTTTTTTATATTTTTTGAAAAAAATTAAAACTTTAAGCCTTGTGCGGGAGACCTAAACATTTTTTAAAAAATCCAAAACTTTTGTGGTAAGTTGTGGTACCTAGTAGCAACTTTTTCTCAACTTGGAATTTGAAAACAAAAAAAAAGTTAAAAATCGATACACCCTAGTGGACAGGCACAGCATTGGCAGGCTTAGGGAAATCTCCCCAGAAAATGACATCACTTGCAGACACAGGATTTGAACTAATCTCGTGAATTATTCCAGCAAGATCCCCTCCTGTGTACGAACAATAATTGCTGTTTTCTGATTGGCTAACGGAGCGGTGCTGATTTTTTTAATTCTAGCTACGGGCTGTTCCTGCATAATTTTTTTTATGTTATGCGAAAAAAAAGTAACATTGTGCGGTACCGGTTTTCTATCAAACAAAAGAAATATTATTTATTTATTTATTTTATTTTACAGAAATCAATGGTTTACAATGTGGTTGGTTTATGTATGTGCAATTTACTTAATCCTTAGAATACGAGTAATATTTTGTAAATATCTCAAAGCCAAATTATAATATTGAAAATTATATTTGAAAGAATTGACAGGCTTTTACATGGTCAGGGTTTTACTTTTCTAGGACGAAAGAATTTGATGAACAGTCAATTCTATACATTTCTATAAATGCGTTAAAAACTTCTAGAACCTATGTAGCTCTACATACTGCACATTGCAGTGCACCTGAAAGTAGTCACAATTTCGTCGTACTTGACTGCTATTGTAGTAATGATTTAAGATTTTCACTACCAAAAGTATTTACAAATAACACATCTGCCCTGATAATGGACACTGCAATGCTGTCCGAAACGTTGGATAAAGAAGGAGTTAGCGCAACACGGCATAACACCCCAAAAACAAATAGCAAAAAAAGCTATTGTAGTTGGTCGGATCCTAATGTAATGGTTATCCAATTACAGATTTCCTCTATATTATGACATGTATGTATTTAACAATTAAACTGTTTATTTATACAAAGGAAATCAAGTGAAAAGTCAAGAAGCTCTGATTCTGAATACTCAAGTTTTATTATATATTATTGTACGTACAATTCATAAATAATCGTCATTTAAAAACGAATAAAACACACATTAAAATACACCGTTTGGTTAGTAAGTTTGAATCTGCTGATCTATTACAACCAGTCTACATGAGTAATATATCTGTAGTCTACACAAGGGTTTTCAATTCGTGGAGAATTCCCAAAATTGCGGGGAATTTTTAAGATTTTTCAAGAATTGAATTTTTTTCGGGGAGAACCTTTTTGCGGGGAAAGTGCGGGGATTCTTGGCAATTTTTGATTATCTAACCGAATCTTTTGCAGCAAGTTTTCAAATAATGATAAATAATCTATTTTTAATGTCTGAACGAAAGAGAAAATCCGAAAATTGATAGATAATAAAGAAATAAATGCTAATTTCGTTACAATTTTGTTTCATTTCGGAGATAAGTGAACTTGTGGGGATTTTGAGGGGGATTCCAACATCTTTTCGTCTCTTGGGGATATTTTAATACATACAAATATGCATTGGCAACCATGCTCCACATTCACATCATAACCGATGAAAATGTTTAAATGCAGGTTTAATACGGTTGTAAATTCTTCATTAAGAGGAAGCTACAAGCCAAAAATGTGTATATTCTTGGTATACCTTATATCGTAGGTAATAGGCATTAAAATCGCTTGACAAACAGAGTCTAGAAACGTTCGATTTCAACCACAAAACTGGCTTTTATTTACTTTGTAAATAATTTTATAAGAAAGCAAAAAAGTTAATCAAGTGAAACTGTCACAGATAATATTAGCTATAATATGGTATTTTTTAAAGTTGTTTCCTTTATGCGTTCATTCATTTCAATTGAAAAAAAATTTTTTTTAGTACTTTGCATTTATATTTTTTATTGAGTAAATTTATTTTTTATTTGTATTCTACTCAAGCGAAGCGATAGGAAAACCTTCAATTTATCTAAAGCATATTTTGTGGTATTCATAATGTACACCAATTCGTTGTAAAGATTAATCAAAATAGTGATTTGGCATTAAGCTTCGCCTTAAGTGCGGTCATGGATGTATTCTTGAACTTTCAAGACGTTCAGTAATTTTGATTACAATCATAATATAGCTATATTAATATATAACAACATCGCATCTGAAATATTGTCATTTTATTTCTATTTATTTTGCTTTCCAGACGACCAAACGAGGAACTATAGACACGAGGAATTATAGACATGTGGAACACATCTTGGCCTTTTTTGAGTCTTTTTACAAGTCCAGAAAAAATATAGTATCCGGCCTATAAAAACTGATTTAATGTTCAAAATCTTCTACTTAAGAACACATTTTCTGTTATGGTTTTATTGTATAAGGTAGAAAATTAAGTTCTTTACAAAATTATCGTGAAAAATTT
Organism: Hesperophylax magnus; assembly: GCA_026573805.1. Lineage (NCBI taxonomy): Eukaryota > Metazoa > Arthropoda > Insecta > Trichoptera > Limnephilidae > Hesperophylax > Hesperophylax magnus. The sequence continues at coordinate 9,071,178 of JAIUSX010000117.1, read as the reverse complement.
AAATATTTGTGCCTCAACTTAAAACTCAAAATAAAACTATGTTTTTTTCTTGCATAAATCAAAATTGGCGGCTGGTGTTAAGCGGCAATTTAAACCTTATCGCCATCTTCATAAGGAGTGTTATTGTTAGCGGCCCGATTCCAAATGTTTCATTAATTTTAATTCATGCATTAAAATGTTTTCACTACAAATTTGTTCGCTTTTTCCCACAGCTTATATGGTCTCATAGAAATCTATGTGTCTCCCTTACTCTCTTGGTTATAAATATGATCTAAACGGTGTTAGAAAGAGAAAACACCACGCTTTATATTCAAAATAGAAGTTTACTAGAGAATTACTTAAATAGGCACCTCTATGAAACCAAAGTATCCTGCGGCGATTTGAAAAAAAATATGAATATTTGTGCATTTTTTATTAATTATTTCTACACGAAACGATAAAAAAAATTGAAGTGGCAATAACGTTTATAATTATTTACTATTCTTTGTATTGACATAATTATTTTTTATAATGTTTTCCGTATTTTAGTCAATTTACATTTGAATATAATCTACTACCTTAATAGTGTAATCACTAGTTTGGATGTGTGTTAGAATTTTTTGTATTTCTTGTATACATTAAAATACTTTTGTCAAATATATGTGTGTTTTTATATATTTTTACGCTATAAGTAATTTTAGTAATAAAAAACGTAAGGTAAAATTTTTAGTTTTTTTTAAGTTTTCAATCAAAATTTTAATCTTTCAAAAATTATTTCTAATAATGAAATTTGAATCCGTTTTTCATCTCCAAAACAGTATTTAGTTTTTAAATACAATACTAAAGCCGCCTCTCAACCTCCGCTAACTCAAAACAGTATTTCTACAAACTCGTCATACAGGAAGACTGTATTGAAAAAATCCGTTTCTCCTCCTCTGAAAACACCGGAATATGACCAACAAGGCCATAACTACAGTAACTACAGCTCCCTATTTCCCAACAGCAATGCATCTAACGTCAGTGCTTTCAATCCTCAATCAAATACCAATTCCTTAAAGAACAACATTTCTAATTACAATTTTTCTATTATTCAAACTCTCCTCATGTTACCTAACTCTATAATTAAGAACAATAACTCTCTACCGCCCAACACTGCCACTTTGCTTTCCTCTTTGTACTCTCTTCTTCATAATGCCTACTCTGACAACAGCAATTCCGCAGTGGAATAGCAGAAGCGCCTGCTCCTTTATGGATGACCTCATCCGCCTTCCACGCTTTAACTCAATATCGATTGCTACCGTCTCTGAGACTTGGTCTGAACCATCTAAACCCTTCAAGGTGAGTGGTTACTAATGTTTGCGAGACGACCGCATCGATGGGAAGGTAGGTGCAACCCTTTTCATCAAAAACTCCCTGTCCTTCACCCCTATCTCCATTAAATTAAACCAAATTCATCCTTACAATTAGTGGTAGCTACTGTCTCTAATATTACATTTGGATCCCTCTAAATTCCTCCTTCTACCCATTATTTACGTCATTAAGGGTCCACAGGCTTAGAAAAGTATCTCCGCCCTCGGTAATTCTGGGCGACTTCAATGCTGCCCACTCCCCACTGCAGGGTTCTTCATCAACGTATCTCTCAGGAATCAAAATAATTTACCTTAAGGACTCCTTGAACATGTGCCTTCTAAATGACGGATCCCCAACAAGATTAAGTCACCCTAGACAGAGCTCTAGTACGGCGGATAAAAATCTCTGTTCCACAAGTATATATCCACTAATTTCCTTAATTACTACATCAGACCTCTGGGGCAGTGACCACTATATAATTATTTTTAATCTGGTTCAGAGGTTAGATACTAACAACTTGAAAAGTATTTGGTCCATTGATGTATTATACTTGACTAGCCCTGTCTAGTTAAATCCATTTTAAAAATGACACCACATAGCGTACGTCACAAATATGGAGATGAACTTAACAACCCAACTCTTTTTAAACTCCTTGTATAAGCGTTCAAACTGTAAGCGAAACCAAGGAACAGCGTTCATTTTGTTACCGAGTTGTTGTTGTAATTTGAATACAAAGCCAAAATTTTTTTGCTAAACCAAATCTAAATCAGGTAAAGGACTAATAAATAATCAAATGATAGACTAAATACAACTAGACAAGGCATAACCATTGAAAAATAACCTCACCACAATTTTGGTTTGGTTCACGTGCACATTATGAATAGGAGCACGCATTGTGTCGCAAATGCCTTGTCACTGTGAGTTATTATAGTATGTATTGTGTTTAAACTTATTCTATCTGTATCTTCAATATGTAAACAATAATGTAACCTAAAATAATGGATTGCTGTATGGGAACCCATATTAAACATTTACATATTAGCAAACCATAGACAAAATGGAGAAATAATTAACTAAAAATTCTGCCTCAATACAGGTTCGCCTAGTGAGGCAGGTTATGCACAACCTAAAATATAATATATTATGCCATTTCTATATATAAAAAAAAAAATAAAAAAAAATGCGAAATGGGCACTGTGCATTGCGTTTTACCCTTTGTTGATCTAGAATTAAGCTATTTTGCTTGTCAGCTATGCTGGGCAAGTTCATTTTTTCAATCACAAAAATAACCCAGTTCAAAAAATTTTAGATTGTACCTATCGCAGACATTATTTTAGAAAATGTAATCAGCTATCTGAATAAAAAAAAAAAATATAAGTACCTTACAGATAGATTGAAGGCAGCGCATTAACAAATATCAGAAATTAATAGAATTTCACTAACGACAAGTAAATTTTCTGACGTCATCCTTCAAACTAGTCACAATCATGACGTCATGCAGTGTGTTATACGCTTATAACGAATGTGTTCTTAAGTAGAAGATTTTGAACATTAAATCAGTTTTTATAGGCCGGATACTATATTTTTTCTGGACTTCCTCGTGTCTATAGTTCCTCGTTTGGTCGTCTGGAAAGCAAAATAAATAGAAATAAAATGACAATATTTCAGATGCGATGTTGTTATATGTTAATATAGCTATATTATGATTGTAATCAAAATTACTGAATGTCTTGAAAGTTCAAGAATACCCATGTCCGCACTTAAGGCGAAGCTTAATGCCAAATCACTATTTTGATTAATCTTTACAACGAATTGGTGTACATTATGAATACCACAAAATATGCTTTAGACAAATTGAAGGGCAGATGTGTTATTTGTAAATACTTTTGGTCGTGAAAATCTTAAATCATAACTACAATAGCAGTCAAGTACGACGAAATCATGACTACCTTCAGGTGCACTGCAATGTGCAGTATGTAGGGCTACATAGGTTCTAGAAGTTTTTAACGCATTTATAGAAATGTATAGAATTGACTGTTCATTAAATTCTTTCATCCTAGAAAAGTAAAACTTTGACCAATTCAAACACCTGTCAATTCTTTCAAATATAATTTTCAATATTATAATTTGGCTTTGAGATATTTACAAAATATTACTCGTCTTCTAAGGGTTAAGTAAATTGCACATACATAAACCAACCACATTGTAAACCATTGATTTCTGTAAAATAAAATAAATAAATAAACAATATTTCTTTTGTTTGATAGAAAACCGGTACCGCACAATGTTACATTTTTTTCGCATAACATAAAAAAAATTATGCAGGAACAGCCCGTAGCTAGTATTAAAAAAATCAGCACCGCTCCGTTAGCCAATCAGAAAACAGCAATTGTTGTTCGTACACAGGAGGGGATCTTGCTGGTATAATTCACGAGATTAGTTCAAATCCTGTTTCTGCAAGTGGTGTCATTTTCTGGGGAGATTTCCTTAAGCCTGCCAATGCTGTGCCTGTCCACATGTCCATGGCTGTGGATACCCAATCCTGTACATGTCTGTGACTCCCAATACTTCGGGTTGCTATGAAAATGTTGAAAATATACACAAATCATCCTATCCTGTGACTCTCAGTTTGTGCTAGTGATGTGTTGACACTGGCCCCGCAACGGGAGTCCTGACTGAGTTTGGAACCATCTGTGAAAAATTTTACGTAATTTGGCCAGTTGTTTTCAATAATTTTGTTGAATTCTGCATTATTTAATTGAGTTGAGTTCCAATGTTCCCATTTCAGAGGCTCCATCCAGGGTCATACTCTCTACCTGCCTACTCCTTCTTCAGATAACTGGAACCTCTTCTTATAAATCTTGGTCTGATTCCATTCTCAAATCCGCTGTCTATTCCCAAATTATCCCTTGTAGGCACCTGCCCCCTAGTGGGACAAAGAAGGCCTTCGAGTGCTGAAGGTGAGGAAAGCGGCCAGCAAGACAACAAACGACAACAGAAAATAACCTGAAACTTAAGAATGCCCAACCTGGCATAATTTCTGTAATAATTATTTTATAATATCCCCTGCTTTACCGGCGGGGGAGGTTTAGTCCAGGATTCTCAGGTTTAGATCTTCCTTTTTCCCGTCAACTCACAATTCAGCTATTTGAATTCCTGATTTTCTTAAAAAAACGCTCCCATTTCTCTCCCTAATCTTGACAAAGTGCCTGTTATGTCTTAAACCCCAAATTATTCTTCGTAACCACTAATAAGAATTTGTCTTATTTTAAAATTCGGTTAGATGCTCCATTTTCCATAGTCCAGTTAGAAAGTGTCACGGAAGACCTCAAGGATGAAATCCTGAATATCTTCAACCACCACTCTAATGACAATTCCCTTTCATACTTTCTCTCTCATCAATATCTCTTTCTGGACTCTGGTGTTATTTCTTTAATCTGGAAAATTCAAATATCATTCCCATTGGCAAAAGTAGTAAAGATTCTATTCTAGGTTCAAATTACAGAACAATTGCCCTCTTTTCAACACTTTGAAAAGAAACTGAAAGAATTATTAAGAATATATTAGACTGGTTTGTACAGAAAAATTGAATACTTCCCAGTTTCGATATAGAAATGGTAAAAGTACCCTTGCAAACCTTTCCTCTCTTGTTACAGATGTGGAATTGGCATTATATAAAAATGAATATTGTAATTCAGTATTTTTAGACATCTGTGGAGTATATAAAAATTAAATACACCCATTCTAAAACCAAAGTTACTGGCGATTGGTATCCCTCCTAAATTGGTCCAATTCATTATTAATTTGCTTTTCCAAGGAATTGTTTTGTAAATGGGTCCAAATTCTCTCTCCACATTAGACACATTCAAAGGACTCGCAAGTATCTGTCTTAAGTCCGATTCCGTACAGTATTTATACTTACGATCTGGAAAAATCAATTCATTGCAATTGCAACATCCTCCAAAATGCTAAAGAATTTTAACGTTCTGCAAAATTATGGTAGCGGTACCTACCTCCCTTAGATAGACGGGAACAGAAGGTGTCACAGGCTAATCAGGTCAGCGGGGAGCTGATCTCTGACGCTGGTGTGAGACGAGTGAGAGACCAGACGGGGACAACAGAGGCACATGAGAACCACCACAGCAGTCTCCTTGGGCTAGAAGGCTGCCACCGAGGAACACTTAGGTTAATTGAGGTGTATTGTATTATTATGATAATTATATTTTTGGTTAATGTTGTTTCTATGTAACAACCACGGGTTACGTTGCGTAAAACCCGAAGAGATTTCTCCTTTTAAGTGGAGGGGAATGTGGAAGGTACAGTGATGCCAACCGTCTATGGCTTGATATATCATTCTGGTATTGTACTCCTTGAGAGAGAGCCTTACTTTCTATAGGAAGGTCGTCCAGTTTATAGGAATAAGTTTTTAAAAAACTAAGTTTAATCAAATAATGCAGAATCCATCAAAATTGTTGACAAAAAAACTGGCCAAATCATAAAAAAAATATCATAGATGGCTCCAAACTCATTCATAACATCCATTGCGGTGTCAGTGTCTATGCGCCTCATAGGAAGTTGTGTTTCCCTCACAAAATTCCCAAAGAACGCTACATATTATCTGCTGAATGCACACCTAATCATAGAAGCTCTTCATCTCGTCAAATCACTCAATATTAAAAACTCCCTCTTCCTTTCAGACTCGCTTAGCCTACTACAAAAAATAAGCACATCCCAAAACAATTCCAGTTGCACCTCCTGCATTCCATGGCGCTGGCTCTCGCGTCAGTGTTCGGGACACCTCGGATTACTGGAAATGACATTGCTGATTCTATTTCTAAGGAAGCCACTGTGTTAGAAACAATTAGTTTCACTATTATAAAAACTAAGAACCAACTTCAATGCTCCTCTGAATGGAACACATCCTCCCTGATAAAAGGTAAACAGTATTCATTAATTCAACCTTCTATTCCCCAAAAAATATATTTCTTCCATAACTCGAATGCGACTGGGTCGCATTTCTTGTCTTAGTCATCTTGCCAGGTTCCACATAGCCAGTTCGCCTTACTGTGATTGTGGGTCAGAGGGTACTCTGGACCCTATATTTTTTATTGTCCCACCAATGACCAATTACCAAACTTCCATATAAATTGGTGAAACTATAAATTTAATTAAGGCACACTGTAGGAATAATTTAAAGAACATGACCACTAATACTGAATTACCGTTTTTATGTTTGTTATAGTAAAGCGCACTTGAAGTGAAATGACACTAAACTGCGCTATATATATATTTTTTATTTTTTATTTTATTTATTTATTTACGGACAAATAGTCCATTAACAACATATTAATTACACGAATAAGTTTTATAAACAGAGATGACAGTGAAAGGAGAGCATATATAAATGAGGAGCGAAGACAATAATAATATAAAAGTAAGAATGGGAGATAATAATAAGTCAAAGCATGAAGATGGTTCAAAGGGCATTAGAAATTAGACATTGCGTATTGACTGTCGAAAGTCATTTAGGCATATACCACAAAATTCAATGCTTTGACTTGACAGTGAGTTGACAAGTCTCGACATTCTGGACAAAGGAGAATGGTATCCATAATTGGTAGAATGTTGATTGACGAACAGCAATTCATTATTTCGGAGTCTACGGGAAGGGATGTTGAATTGGATAAGTTGCAACAAAGCAGGTGAGTCTGTAATACCATTGATAATCTTAAATATGCAAATCAGATCAGTGTCCCTTCTACGTTTCTCCAAAGAAGAAATGTTTAAAGTTTGTTCAACTTCATCATATGAGTACTCTCCTCTTTCAGACCCAACCTCCAAGCGATTCCTCGTAGGAAGCGATGTTGTACGGATTCTATGTGACAAATGTGGACAGCATAGAAAGGAGACCAAATAACACTAGCGTATTCAAGGTGAGGGCGAACTAACGAGCAGTAAAGAGTTTTAAGGGTACTTATATGTTTAAAGTCAGAGGTTATTCTATGAACGAAGCCGAGTAGTTTAAGTGATTTGTTAACAATGTTGTTAATGTGCTCACGGAAAGAAAGTTTGCAGTCTAGAGTGACCCCAAGATCCTTGATAGATGTTACAGTAGATAAACAAACATTGTTTAATTTATAATCAAACTGAATAGGTTTTTTGGTTCTATAAAAGGACAAAATTTTACATTTATCAACATTAAGTTCCATGCAGTTTATTTTGCACCAATTATTAAACGAGTCAATATCACGTTGAAAATGTAAGCAGTCAAGGTAGGATTTAATTATCTGAAGAATCTTATTATCATCCGCAAAAAGCCAGAAGCGTGTATGAGAAAAAACTTTGGTGATATCGTTAATAAAAAGGTTGAAGAGAAGCGGGGCCAAATGAGCTCCTTGGGGAACGCCGGACGTTACGTCAATGTTAAAGGATTCAAAGTTGTTTATTTTAACCCTTTGTTTTCTATCGCTCAAGTAAGAGCGAAGGAATGATAACAACGGGTTTCTAATGCCTATAGCATAAAGTTTGGCCATGAGAATCGAGTTATTTACTTTATCAAAGGCTTTGGAGAAATCAGTATAGAGTACGTCAACCTGAGTGTTGTCTTCCAAGGCTTTAACAATGGTATTTGTAAAGGACAATAAATTAGTTGTTGTAGATTTCGCCGATCTAAATCCATGCTGTTCATCAATCAGAACATTTTTGAATATAGGAGTGATTATCTTTGTAATTATCGACTCAAATATTTTTTGAATACAAGATATAATTGATATTGGTCTGTAATTTTCAATGTTTGACTTGTTCCCGGATTTAAAAATGGGTCGAATATATGAAATTTTCCATGAATCAGCAAATGTTCCAGATGAGAGTGATAAGTTGTACAACATACAAATTGGGATAGATAATGAATATTTACATTCTTTTAGCAAGATTTCTGGAATGCCATCAGGTCCGGTACTTTTTTTGTTAGAAAGTTTACTTAAAGATTGGTATACCTCTACAAGTGAGATTTGGCAATCATTCAAGTCAATGTTGTAGTCATAGTTGAGTGGAGGGATGTTGCATGAGGTACCAGAATATACAGAGGAGAAGTGTTTAGCAAAAAGGTTGGCGATGTCAAGACCGTTAGTAGCATGAGTTTCATTATAGTGCATACTAGAAGGAAGATCATTATCAGTACGCTTTTGCGCAACAAATTGCCAAAATTGTTTAGGGTTTTGCATTAATTTTGACTCAGTAACTTCTACATAAGATTTATAGCATTTGGCTGATTCGATTTTGGACAGTTCCCTTAAATGAGAAAATTTTCGATACAAGTTTAAGTTGCCAGTGTCTTTAAATAGCTTATGAGTTTTCTTTTTTTCAATTATTAACTGTTTGAGTTTTGAGCTAAACCAATTTGGAAACTTGGGTTGATAGTAACATCCCTTAGGAACAAACAAATCTATAGCGCGTGAGACGCATTCATTAAATTTAAATACAGCGTCATTAATATCAGATTTTAAAAATAGTACTGACCAATTAATCTGGGAAAGAAATTTGTTCATATTAGAGTAGTCACCATTAAGATATTTGTAGTGATAAGAGGCACTTGGTTTCAGAGAATCTAATTGGAAGAAATTAGTGATTTTAATAGAGAGAGGTGGATGATATTTATCTATAGGTAACAAAGAGACATCAGCTTCACTTACTATGATATTTGGTATGCTAGAAAAAATTAAATCTAGGCAAGAACCTAGATAGTTAGTGACTGGATTTACTTGAAACAGATTCAAGTAGGCAAAAAAATTTACAATTTCAGTAGCTTGTGGGGAAAGATTTCTAGTAGGAGTTTTGACACCTTGATTGTCGTTCATCCACAATATTTTAGGTAAATTATAATCGCCACAAATAAATAAGGAATCAGCGTTTCTAGAAACATGTTCAGTTAAAACAGTATGTGACTTATAGACTTCTATCGACGAGGATGGAGGAATGTAAACACAACCGAGTACAAGTTTTTTGTTACCTAATAGAACACATAGAAACAATTGATCAGACACATTGTTAGATGACTCTAGAATATAGCAATGGTATTTCTTGTTTACACATATCATCACTCCACCACCTTTACATTTCGCAGAAGAAGTAGAACGGTCACTACGAAAAATGTTATAGTCAAAAAATCCCAGCTCAGCAGATGAGATATTATCGGAGAGCCATGTTTCCGTAAAAAATATAAAGTCATATTGACACACACTGACGTTACAGCGAATGGTGTTCAGTTTTGTGTTTAGGCCACGAATATTTTGATAGTACATTGAGAAGGAATTATTCACAGAACGATTGATCAGGTTCAACCTAAAAAAAATAATCCGAGAGAGTTCACGTCTTTCAGCAGCCTGGCGGGCGGGGCAGTCCTGAGCTCCAGTATTGTGGGAAGCCGGTTTCCTGAAGAAGGTGCAGGTGGCGCATACTGGTGATTTCACCTTATTGGGGCAGGCATCACGGTTGTGGCCAACTTTGGCACAGTGGGGACAGGTAGGTAAGTCAGTTTGGCACTTTGAAGCTGTGTGACCATATAATTGACAGTGGCCACACTTTAAACTATCTACCCAGTCTCTTACTCGGTGTAGTTGCCAGTCTATGGCAAGTTTAGTTCGCGATATTAAAGAGTGACGCACAGATGGAGGGACTCTAAAAATGTGGATGCAGTTTCCAGTGCGAGGGCCAGATTTATGGGAAAAAGACATGATCAATTTTAAGTTCTCCAAAGAGAGACCAGTGTCGTTGGAAGATTGAAGATGAACGGCACTTATAATTTCCTCTGCCGAAATGTCTTGAGGGAGGTTGTGGATGGCGATGCGAGGGAGGCGATTTGGGGCAATGGTTGCTTTTAATCCCGCTTCGTTAAGCGCCGGAGCGTTCGCGAGTTTATCTGCCTCAGCAGATAAACTCGCGAACGCTCTGCCTCGCGAGTTTATCTGCCCCAAGTGCTGGGGTGTATTAACACCCCACCATTTTTTAGTTCTCGCATTCCAGTGACTCGGATGCCCAGTTTACTCGGATTGATAGCATTTTTCAGCGATTTTAGGGTCGACTCGGAATTGTCTGTTGACTGGTGAATTATTACCGAAGGTCTGGCAGGTCCTGGAGGAGCATTATTTCTGGTTATAGGTGGTAGTTGGGGAAAATTTTCCAGTTCAGCTCTCGATTGATGCTCTACAGTTGAGATTTGAACACGATTGTTTATCTTCCTTAAAATTCTATTTTCACCGGAAATTTCAGCCATTTTTGCCGCCATTTCGCTAATTACACCTAATATAGTTATAGTCTTAGGATTCAATTTACTCATTTGTTCTTTGCTCAGTTTCGTTGTAGCATCATTAATACAGTTTTGCATCTGTTTTACCGCTTCCGTAGCTTTGGATATGTATATCTGGGGATCCATCTTGAGTTTTGATTGTAAATAAGAATTTACGAAAAATTTATTTATCACAGCTTGAATCACCGTCTACTTCAAAAAGTGTCTATGGTTAACTCAACTGTCAAAATCACTTTTAGAACTTGAAATTCACGTAGATTATTAAGATAGCGAAAAACTAATTTTCGCAGGAGAATAAACGAATATTTCTCCACAAAATGATGTATCACATATATAAGATATCACTCTTTTACTGCACTTTTTCACGTAAGAAGAACAGCTAACAGTAAGTAAATGCGCTTAGAAGTATTGTTGTTGCCATATATGCCATGTTATTATTATTATTAATATATACAAATCATGGGTCACTGTGTTAATATCCCAAATCGCCCAACCGATTTCAATGAACTTTTTTGAATATGTATGGTTGGTTCCAGCTTGAAATATAGGATAGTTTTGGACCCGATTGGTGGCACTATTGTCGAAATATAAAAAAAATCAGATTTCTCATCCAAAAATACATACAACCAAAATTTTTAACTTTCCTACATAAAAGGTGGTCTGTGGCAGGACAACGTCTGCCCGTCCACTAGTTTTATAATAAAAATAACAATCTAATATAATGTATTCTTTATTTTACGTTAATAAATAATGGATATCGAAAAAATAAATAATTAAATAACCTTCATACGACCTTACTGCTTTTTTTATATAAAAAATATTAAAGCGACTATTAACTCTGTCTTTGATTGTTTAGAAAGGAAATAAAATACTTATACAATTGTGAGAAATTTTACAAAAACGCTTCATTATGTTTAATAATAATAATAATATTTCAAAGCAAAATATGTCAATATATGAGTACCTATACATTTAAGCATAATGAAGTTTTAAAAATAATTTACCAAAGTTTGGTAATTAAACATAACTTGATTGACTGCCGTAATATAGTACCATATTATGAATACGAACCAAATTCATTTCTAGAAAATGTACTTTATAAAATATATTTTCATAAAACTATACTAACAGACCGAAAGATTAGTCATAATAGACCCTATATTGTTTTACATGACAAAATTAAAATAATAACTTATATCATTGATGTCGCTATTCCAAAATCCTGTAATATTAAAAAATCTGTTTCTGAAAAAAAACAAGAAAATACACAGATTTAGGAAATGAAATTAAAAGAATTTGGCATTCTCAGACTATAAAAATGTCACCATTTGTTATTTCGGCTACTGGCATTATACCTAGCTCTCTCATTAAAATTTAGGCTTATTAGATCTGTCAAAGAATTTATACATACTAATGCAAAAATCAGTCATTTTAAATAATGTAGGATTACGAAAGATTTTTAAAAATTTATATTGAGGGATCAGTAGGATTTATAGGTCCCATTAGAAGTTCTACCGAGCCAAACCCTCCGATATGAAAATATCTGGAGTCGGTGAATTATTTTCCCATTTGATCTCTGGTGATTTGACGTGTTGTTTTTGTATTTATTATGCTTATATAATGCACTTGCATAATGTGGATTGACTATATGATCATTTGTGGAAAAGTGTGTGGAAGGGTTTAGTTTTTTCCTGTGGGGAAGATTTAACCCTTACATAAAGTCGAAAAAAAATTTTTTATTACATTTAATATATTCGACAATTCACACAAACATGTTTTTGAACATCAATTTTTACGATGATTTATAACTTCAACCTGAACAAAGAATGCTACAAGGAACAGACATATTTATAATAATATACTAAGACATATTTAAAAAAATATAATTAGTTCTTAAATCAATCAACGACTTCATTAAACTTCAAGAGGACCTCAATCGTCTCTTTGTCTATTGCGAATTAAACAAACTTGTTATTAACATCGCAAAATGCAATAAATTAATATTTACACGTAATAAAAATAAAATATCCTTTGTATAAACACTAAACGGCACACACATCAATGAAGTAAAATATATCAGGGACCTTGGGGTAACACTGGATGTTAAATTAAACTTTATCCAACACACTGATGACATCATTAACAAAGCCAATAAAATGCTGGGATTTATAATTCGCATAGCAAAACCCTTCCACAACATAAACACTCTATATTCCCTTTACACCTCATATATTCGCCCGCACCTGGAACACTGTACACCGATCTGGACTCCTTTATACCAAGCCCATATCGAAAGAATAGAAAGAATTCAAAAAAAAATTTTAAACACATAAATTATAAACTAAACTTACACTTCTCAAATTAAACCGAATCCATTAAATTTCATAATTTTAACTCCCTCCAAACACGACGTCTAATTTATGATCAAATCTTGTTGTTTAAAATCCTAAATAATGGTCTGGACTCACCAGAACTTACCAATTTAATAAATCTTCATATTCCGTCTAGATCAACCCGACAATCTGATTTATTTTATCTACCCTCGTGTAGAACAAACATTCGAAAAAATTCCCCCATTCCTCGTATATGTGCACAATATAATAAAAATTTTTACAGCATTGACATTTTTGGTAATAACCTAAAGAAATATCGATATGAAGTAATGCGTACGATCGATTATTAATATGAGAGTATGGAACGTATCGGCAGCATCTCCTATCCTCTTCCTATTTTCCTCTTCCTATCCTCTTCCTATTTTCCTCTTCCTTTCCCCTTCCTTTAACACCAAATTAATTTTAAGAAACTAAAACTTCATTTCTAATGCACTGTAACATAAGAAACTTCTGTGGCTTGACTTTAGTTAACTTGTATATATATATCTATCACTGCATATTATATAAAAGCTCTTTGTTTCTTACAAAATAAATAAATAAATAATACATAAAAGGAAAATATGTCAATATATCATTACATTTAATATATTCGACAGTTGTAATATATCAACGTTGACGATGATTTATAACTTCAACATGAACACAGAATGCTACAAGGAACAGCAAAGAACAGCTTTGCTGAATTAACTTAAAAACTTTTATAATTATATTTTCATGATATAATACACGCTTTACTTTATCAATGAAATTTTATTTGCTGGGATTTAACGAACTTTTCAACACTTTTTTGGCATCTTGAAAATTGACTCTGGAAAGTTTTGTTACATCTGTAAATAGCACCACGGAACCTACTTTTTGGAACATATATAATTTATTTTTTAATCAATAAAATACAAATTAGAAAGCGTAAAACACCGCTGCTAAGTACTAAATAAATTCAATTTGCCGCCATTGAAAGGAGTGTCATAGTCAATATGCCACACTAGCTCTTTCTAGAGGCTTGAGTTGTTGATATTGTCATTATATCAATGGAGTTGGACGTATTGTATATGGTATTTGATATAAGTTTTTCTATTTCTTGTAATTGTAGGCCTTTTAAATGGCCGCCTTTATTTCCCAGAATTTTGTGATATCGACTATTTCTTTACCTGCTGTGTACCGTTTATGTTAGTCACTCTTCTACAATCGTCCATTTTCCTGCTTTGTACCGTTTATGTTAGTCACTCTTCTACAATCGTCCATTAACCTGTGTTGTGTTCGTATAAACAGGTCTCCAACTCGTCTTGGAAGGAGTTTATAATTAAATGGTTCTTTTAGATTAATCGGGGATTTATTGATACTCCGCTTATTATAAAGGTGACTCGATTGTTGAACTAACTAGAAGCTTGCTAATTGGAATCTGGAACAGTAAGTTTCTCTGAGAGCCTCCGCACTGGCCCTGGCGACTACTGGCCACTGGCTCCATCTTGCGGACTTCCACGCAAGCTCTATGCACTGCCATCTGTGCGTGCATCTATGAAGCTCTTACTTCCCAACATCGTGATTTATATCGTTTATGTTAGTCACTCTTCTACAATCGTCCATTTACCCCCATTTTCCGATTTTTTTATAAAACGAGTTTGTTTCTTCGATGTTACTATATTAAAAAAAAACACAAATTTTAACAGAAAATCTGAACTTTATATGGTCAAGATTACTCTCAAGGCTCCGTAGTAAGCTTTAAAAGAAGGTTTGAAAGGTATATATCTAAATAAGAATGTTAGAGGGAGCGCGCTAATATAAAAAAAACGATAATAATTAAGCGAAAGTGGTGATAATATTTAATAAAACACAACTTGTTTGAAATAGAGTAAGAATCTTTCCAAAAATGCTTTAATTGCATTTAAAGATCCACTGTGATTTTTTTCATACCTCTAAAATATTAAGTAACATTTATGAAGATTACGGAGCGATTTTTTTTCTATCGCGGGAATTTCATATGATTACCGTTTCGGTATTACTACATATGTATTTTGTATATTTTTCTTAAAAATAACTTTTTTTTTTTGGAACTTAAAAACTTAAAGATTTAATTGGGAATGCGGGGGCTTAAGAGTAAACCTAACGTTCGTTATAATCTACGCATTCATAGATGGCGTTAATTGAATTATTTTATGAAAAAATACTTTTTCGTAAGTTATGCTTTAAAACATTAAGAAAAATAGTTTGTTTTGTCCTATAGAAAATAAAAATTCAATTCTTTCAAGAAAGGAATATAAATACAATATTGAATTGAATCGCTTGTACAATATTGTATTTGTATGCATTTCTTGAAAGAATTGAGTATTAATACGGATGAAACTATTTATTAATATTCAAATTAAACCAACAAACAATATTTTGAAGAATACCTTTGCGAAAAGGGTTTTTTCCTAAAATTATTCAATTAGCGCCATCTATGAACTAGCAGTTTATGAACAACACTTGCATCGGTTTACAAATGAGATATTTTTGTGCAAATCATATACGTAAAAAAACAAAATAAGTAAGTATCCTCCGCGGTCCTGGGGTAAGGCTACCGACTAGCAAGCCGGAGGTCGCGGGTTCAAATCCCAGCGAACGCAAGAATTTTTATTTGATGAATTTGTATTATTTCACAATTTATTAATTTAAAATAGTACATAGTATACTTTCGGCACGTTCCAGAGAGAAACATACTCCCAGTATAGCATTAGTATAAGACAAGCATTTAGAATTGAAACTTTGCTTGAAATGGCTTTGGCCGTGTTTGGTGACCATATCCAGGTACTCCCACACCTTCATCTTCCCCATTTCCACATTTTCAGAGTTTCACATTTTAAATAGTATAATTTTTTTAAATTACAGAAATTAATGCTTTACACCAGTCACTCTCAACGTGGGCGCTGGAAGCTTTCAGGGGGGCAGTAGAAGTCTCAAAGGAAATTATGGGGCGTTAAGGAAATCTAGAGGGGCCACGGCAGTCAAATTCTATCTCTGAAAATCTTACGAAATCTAGCGAATTAAATAATAATAGTTTGTTTT
This sequence comes from Hesperophylax magnus, assembly GCA_026573805.1. Lineage (NCBI taxonomy): Eukaryota > Metazoa > Arthropoda > Insecta > Trichoptera > Limnephilidae > Hesperophylax > Hesperophylax magnus. The sequence goes on along the minus strand of JAIUSX010000117.1, from coordinate 9,055,110 downwards.
AATTCCGTATAACATACTAGTTGACGTGTACCCGGCGTTGCTGGGGTTTATCCTTGGGAGATAGACATATATACCATCGCAGACTTTTCCACAGACCTTTTTTAGATATATTATTCCGTGGTACATTATTTTGATGTATCACATAAGGTTTGGTCAGCGTTAGCAATGTAAAGCAGGAATCAGACGGTTCACTTTTAACGTTTCGAAGTGAAACGTCTGAACACAAAAATAAAAAAAAGTGCCTAATTTTTTTTTTTTTTTTTTTTATATTTACTCCACACAGGAGGCCCTGAAGAAAATAATTTCCCTCAGGGCCTATGTCATCTTTGGGGATGCTGTGTGGAGGGTCTTTTTGTGGAGAGGAAGGAGTGAACATGGGTCTTGAAGAGTCCCATGTTGTAGGAGGGAGGAAACACAGAGGCCGGCAGTTCGTTCCACAGCCGAGCTGTTGAACTTAAGAACGAATCGTAGAAGCGACCCGTTCTCATGTGACAAGTGTCAACTGTGTACAAATGTTGGGCGCGCGTTTGGCGTGTATCCCGACTACGCACCGGCGCCGAAGGGATCAATGACGCTAGTTCCTCAGAGCATCTTCCATTGTAATACCGATAGAACAAGGACAGCATACCTACCCGACGTCTGTGCTCTAAAGATTGCAGTCCGTTTGTTAAGATTGGGGAATCTATCAAACGGACCGCCCGTTTCTGCACAGAGTCAAGGGTTTTTTTCAGGTATTTTGGGGCTCCAGACCAGAGATGGCTGCCAAATTCGACAGTAGGGCGCACTTGCGATTTGTACAGGGTGAGCAGTTGTGTACTATTAAAGTATCTGCGGGCCCTGTACAGTACGCCCAGCTTCTGAGAGGCCAACTTTACTCTGGCTTCGATGGAGCCCCCGTACCTGAGCTGGTCACTTATAGTTACACCAAGCATATCAATGGAAGGCCTGTTCGGAAGATTGCTTCCGTTGAAGGAGACTAGATTATCATTTGGATCCCTTTTAGACGTAATCAGACAGGATTGGGTCTTTGAAACATTAAATTCGACGAGATTATTTTTACCCCAGGAGGAAATACTCTCGAGATAACCGTCCATTCTCTGCTTCAAAGCCCTCCGAGCCGTTGGAGTTTGTGTGCCCTTTGGGGGCTTGTCAAACAAAAAGCTATCATGAACTGTACTGTCATCCGCGTAACAATGAATCGGTGCACATGTCAAAAGGTCATTGATGTGCAACAAAAACAAAGTCGGAGACAGAACCGATCCCTGTGGGACGCCAGCATTTATGGAGTGCGAAAAACTGAATTCATCAGTGAACCGATCCGTCAATGTTGGATTTTGGCGTTCGGCATCTTTCACTCGCGCTTGGAATGAAAAAAATGAAACGTCTGAATATGGAATGAACGCTCGTTCAATCCTCTCTGTACAGTTTGCAGTTTTTTTTCGTGAAGGTATACACGGGCTAGGTACTCTCTCTCATCAAATTATCTCAGATAAACCTGTCAAGTTCCGCTTCACGCTTAATACCCAAACAAAATATATAAATAGTACCTGGTTTCAAATTAATTATCACAAGAAACAACTTTTTATGTCGGAAGAGATGGTAAAAGATGCATTAAAGTTCCATTTTTTCTCAATCAAAGTTATGTTTGAAGGTTATCAAATTATTAAAATACCCCAACTAACGACCTAAAACCCAGTGAATGCATATATTTACTTAAAACGCCGACGTAAATAGTTGTCTCCTTTAGATATTACAGTTAGTTTCTTCAAACTTTACTTTATTGACGGCGCAACAAGTAGTAGCAGTTCTTCAAACTTTACTTTATTGACGGCGCAACAAGTAGTAGCAGTTCTTCAAACTTTACTTTATTGACGGCGCAACAAGTAGTAGCAGTTCTTCAAACTTTACTTTTATCCATTTGAAAGACTGAATGCTGTAGAAATAAGATCCCTGAGGCATATGTGTGGTAAAACCATGTATGATCGTGTGAGAAATATGAAGATCCGCAAAGAATGCAAGGCTGATGAATGAGTAAGATTAAGAATGGGACGCTTATATGTTTTGGGCATGTAGAGCGAATGAGCGAAGAAAGGAGTGTAAGGAGAATATATGACGTAAATTTGAACGGTAGCAGAAGTCGGGGACGTCCGAGGAAGACATGGCACGATCAAGTGAAACAGATACTTGAGTCAGGCCATGGAAATATTCAGAAAAATAGAAGCGTATGTATGTGACGATGCATGAATGTGAATGAGGCAACGAGTGTGTGCCAAGATAGAGTTGTTTGGGCGGTCCGTCCTCTCTGCCTACCCTTGCGGAGAAATGGCGTGATGGTTAGTTAGTTAGTTAATTAAGATGATTAAAGTATGATTCAGGACCATTTTCCGCTAATTCTCTCAATAATGTATACGAAGATCCCAACACAGTTCACCTTAAAATCCATGGTCACACCTACCACCTTCAACGTTTCCAATCTTCTTTTTAGTAACATTCTTCGATCAAATGGTCACAAATCAAACGAATTCCAAAGCGACTTGGTTCGACTACACCATAGTGGGAAAGGACGGATAGATGTTAGTTCTATTTCTTTCTGTATGTGCCGTGTGGAATGAAATAAAAATGAAAGTTCACTCTAGTGAAAATTCACCCGAATGAACCGTCTGCTACCATCTTAAAGAAAACGGCTGCGAGGCTTTTTTCATTTATCAAAAATCCTACAAATCCATCATCGCCAAAAAACAAACTCATTGAAATTAGAGGAGATGCGTATTTATCGTACCCAGTAAAAGTACCGGGTATTTTCATGCGATACTTTGTACTTGTGACAAATCTCCCAAATATTTTTAATATTACTTTTACCAGGTATTTTTAATAGGTACTTTTAACAGGTATTTCCACCCCCCCATGGATTTGAAAAATTACTGTGGGGAATCACATATTGATTTCTTTTATGGAGAATAATGATTCATAGAAATTCTCCACAAACAACCCCCTCCCCCCATGGAATTGAATTTTTTTGGGGGAATTATACATCTGATATTTTTGTGGGGAATTATGTTTCACAGAAATTCTCTAACAACTCATCCCCGGTGAATTTCGAATAATTATTGGGGGAATCAATTTTTCGTAGAAATGTGTGGGGAATCTGTCTGAAGTTTACAAATTACTTGTTCTGAATCAATCCTCAGGACAGTATAAAATACTTTTGAGTATTTTGTAACCGGTATTTTTTGTACCTGTACTAATTGTACCCAGTAACTAAAAGTACTGACAGGACCCACCTCTAATTAAAATGCATCATATTCATCCTTCAATCAGATAAGTTTGAAATTCAAAGCCTTCTTTTAATGTTAGTAAAATGCTTATAAATATAATTTAGGAAGTATGAGTATTATTTCCTCTAATTGAATCATTCTTTGATCTGAGAAATATATGGGGCACACCTAATCTAACTAAAGATCTAAGGCTAGCTGAAATAAGTATGAGTAGGTGCGATTTTTTTTTTAATATATTGAGTATTTTTTGTTGTTTTCATCAAACGCGGTTGAAAAACGCGGCCACTCGCATTGAGGAGGGAATAACATATTATAGTTTCGCCTATTGCATATTATGTGGAGCGATCGAGTTTAGAAGTAAAGATGGTGAAGGAGGGGGGGAGGGATTGGCGCTACTGTTCTCGTTGGCAAACTCCAGCCATTGCCCCTCCGCGCTCTAAGTCAGTATTCGACCGGCCATTGCGACGCGCGCACTGCAAACGTTGCTATATCTCACGCGCCACGGAAAAAGCCGCGCGAATAGCGAAAAATAAACAATAATACATTTTCCCGCGCGCTCCGAGTTTACGGTTGTGCCGCGAACCTAGCACGCGCCTAGCCACCCGTCAAGTGTCCCACGACTGTGACTTCTAGCTCCTGGAGACGGAGGCACTCGCGCTCAACAGGTACGAACTTTACACTAACTTCACAGTGTTACCACAAATTATTTGAATTTAAAAATGGTGCTAAAATTTGAACGAGTATGTAGGTACCTACTCAATAAATAGGTAGGAAGGAATTTAATGTATTACTAGAAATTATTTGAAGGCTTTGAGTAGGTAGGTACTCGGTACTCGATAAATAGGTAGGAACTTTTACAACTAATAAATTATTTGAATATTTAAATTGTTCGAAAACTTGCTTCTCAATAAACCGGTAAGAACTTTGCACTTCAGAGTGTTTTCGTGAAATTATTTGAATTGTATATATTGTTCGAAAGCTGGAATTATCGAGTAGGATCCGACACAAGTAGGACTTAAATTTTTTTTTCTTTCTCCTTTTAAACCATTTGAGGATTTATACGTAGCCATTTGAAATTGAATTTAACCATTTCTGTATTTTACATAATATTTATATTAAAAACATATATTTAACACTTTTTCTTCATCTAAATAAATTACACGGAAATACTTATGACGTTACGACAATATACTGTCAAAAATTTTCGTTTGATAAAGTTATTTTGTAAAATGCTAGTCTTTAATAGAAATGAAAAAAAAATTGTATTGTAATCTTTAACGTTAAATATTTGCATTTTTTTTAAATTAAATTAATGTACACTCGTATTTCTTAACAGCTTCGTATTTCACAATGGAAATTGAAGATTGAGCTGAAAATAATTATAGATGACTATGTTAATATTTTGCAAACACTTTTTTTTCAAAAAAATACTTTTTTTCTCTTATTTTTTGACAGTTATTATTATATAGTTTTCATAATAATAATACTATTCATAATATAATAATATTATGAATGTTTCGCAGCTTCATAACTCACGACGGAAATATCTACGACAAGTAGTTACATGGATATAGATATTTCTTAACCCAAAGTTCGTTACGCCAGAGCTTACCCTTAAAGAGATTTTAGTGGAAAATACGTGATTCTAAACGCAAGGTTTAAAAAAATTAACCAGTTTAAAAACAATTTTTTTTGATAAATAAGTATTAAAAAATATGTTTTTTTGGTTTGACCGAGGATTGAACCTTCATCCCCAGGGACTACTTTATATTTTGTATTTAAAAAAGTTTTATAAAAATTTCAAACCGTTTTGCATAAAACATTTTAATGCTAAGGACTTGTTTTCATTAATCTCAAATATAAATAACTTACAGCCGTAGGGATCCTATTAGAAACATTTGAGAATTTAGTAATACGTTTATCAAAAATAATTAAAATATGAGCGTCGAACAAACCTCCATTATTAGAGTCTAATGTTGATGTTAATATCAAACTTTGATTTGTTGTTAATATCAAACTATAATTTACACAGAAATTCAAATGCAACTTTGTTATCAAATGGATATTCAGCGCCGTTTTGTTATTTGGCAGTTGACAGGTTGTGTCAAAAAAAAAAACAAAATGGCGCTGCATGTCTATTTGATGACTTTGTCAAAAGTGAATTTCTGCGAAACAACTGGGTTTTACTTGTGTAATAAACAAACAGAAAAAATTCTGTGGGTGGCTTTGTATTTTATAAAAATCTACAGTCATATTCCGAGAATAGTGAAATTTTCACTGTTTACATAAGATAAAGCACCATATACCCTTTTCGCACCGTTTTAACGGAATTTAAAGCAACAAAGTTTCGATATTGAAGGGCGGTACTGAAAGTATCTACTACTAGTTTAATATCTGTTTCGACTTATTTTAACTTACGGCAGTGTTGTTATTTTTCAACACGAAAAGTTAATGTTGGCAATTTTGTAGTTTGTTTATGGTTTTATTTTATTTCGCGTGGAAAATGTAAATCCTCATCACCGATTGGACACTGATAGTTTTATATTATTTCACGTGGAAAATGTAAATCCTCACCATTGATGGAACACCGTGGGAAATGTAAATCCTTATCACCGATTGGACACTGATAGTTTTATCTTATTTCACGTGGGAAATGTAAATCCTTATCACCGATTGGATACTGATAGTTTTATCTTATTTCACGTGGGAAATGTAAATCCTTATCACCGATTGGATACTGATAGTTTTATCTTATTTCACGTGGGAAATGTAAATCCTTATCACCGATTGGATACTGATAGTTTTATCTTATTTCACGTGGGAAATGTAAATCCTTATCACCGATTGGATACTGATAGTTTTATTTTATTTCGCGTGGAAAATGTAAATCCTCATCACCGATTGGACACTGATAGTTTTATATTATTTCACGTGGAAAATGTAAATCCTCACCATTGATGGGACACTGATAGTTTTATCTTATTTACCGTGGGAAATGTAAATCCTTATCACCGATTGGATACTGATAGTTTTATCTTATTTTACGTGGGAAACGTAAATCCGATTAATTGTTGTTTTTAAATGAACGCTTGAAATGGAATACTGGAGGTGGAAATTAACGCATGTCACGACATCTGATCTAACTGAAACTCGGCAGATAGACTCGATGTCGATGTCAATGTAATACATTTTTTGTTTTTATACACGCATTTTTCGGAAATTTGATGACTTACTTCACAATCACAATTTACAGTAGTAAAATTACGAAATAAATGTGTGTACCATCCAATTGGGATTTGGGCTAGTTGTCAGCGTTATTGACTTCAGTCTGTAGGGAGAAGGTTTGATCCTCATCAAACCAAAACTAAATTTAATAAAAGGCATGTTTCAATAAAAATAGTTTTCAAAAAAAGAATAAAATATATTCTATATTCAAACACATAGGATTCTAATTGGAATAGAATTGTCGATATATGTAATAACGCCTTCAATATTCTGACGATCGAATTTTTAAACTTTAAAAGTCCCCACAAGAAATTAGGAAAATAATTTCCATCGGGGCTTTGTCATCTTTGGGAATTCTGTGTGAACAGTCTTTTTGAGGAGAGAAAGGAGTGAAAATTAACCTTGAAGAGATCCACGTTGAACTCAAGAATCAGTCGTAGAAATGACTTGTTCTAATGTAACAAATGTCAACCCAGTACAAATGTTGGGCGCGCGTTGGGCGTGTTTCCCGAATATGCACCGGCGCCGAAGAAATCAATGACGCAGTTCAGTTCCTCGGAGCATCTTTCATTGAAATACCGGAAGAAGAAAGACAGGTTTCTGATCTCACCCTCTAAATATTGCAATAAGCGGGATCTATCAATCGGACCGCCCGTTTCTGCACAGATTCAAGGATTTCAATTAGTCCGGGGCTCCAGACCAGAGGTGGCTGCTAAATTCAATGGTGGGACGAACTGTGAGCTCTGGCGTTATAAAATTTTCATGATAACATACATTATACGATAACAATTTGATTACAATAAATATATTTATTTTCACAAATTTTTATTTCAGCCATTCAACAACAGATTTCCATTTAAGGCGATGCCATACGTAGTAATGCAAAATCATGTGTTTTTGGTTTGAAAATTTGGTCGCCTAGAAATATTTCAGATGCTTTAATTAAATACTGCGAGTAGAATACATCTTGGCCTTTAAAATAATCGAGTATTTTTTAGATAAGTCTTTTTATAAGCCCAGAAACAAATAATGTATAAGGCCTATGAAAACTGCTTTAAAGTTCAAAATCTCCTACTTACGAACCCATTTTCGGTTATGATTTTATTGTATAATGTGACAAATTAAGTTATTTATAAAACGATCGAAAATTTTTTTAATATTTATGCCTGAACACCCGCAAAATAAAATAAAAGGCACTTTTTGGCCATGTTTTTTTCTTGCATAAATCAAAACAGGCGGATGGTGTTAAGCGGGAATTTAAACCTTATCGCCATGTACGTAAGGGTTGTTATTGATAGAGGCTCAATTTAAAATATTACACCACGTAGGTAGTGCATCGCCTTAATTTCAATTTAGGTTTACGGAAACTATTTGACGCTCGCTTGTTTACTGCATTATTTCTAACTTAACTTGGTGACCGGATCATACACCATAATGAAAATTTAACATACCTTTAAAAAGTGATGTAAAGTTATTTATTTATTATTCATTAACGCCCTATCGGGCTTTTACAGAGGAAATTGACAATTTATCTATGTAAGTGTAATATAATACATGGATAATAGCATTAATATATACAAAAAAAATAAAAATCAAATGCTAATACTAACATCAAATATTGTAAATAAAGCAAAATATAAAGTAAGTATGTACATTGTACATTCGTATATGCATATAATTAATTATTCATGTTTGTTGCCAATTAGTAAGACTGAAAACAGGAAAATAATTTACTCGTATGGTAAATAAAAAATAAATATATATATAATATACTGATATGTATTATAAAACAAATGTTTTAGAAAATAATGTCTGTTGTATCTATAGAATTTTTTTTTTAATAAGTAATGGCAAAATACCAACGCCGTAATTAATATCGAATTTTAATAATAGTACTTGAAATGGTAAGGTAAATCAAAGTATAATATACATATCAAGTATGACCGTACATGCATACAGTCATTGATATGCGTCTAAAAAAAATAACAAATAAACTAAGGAATATGTGAGTTTATGAAAAGTAATGAAACAAAAACACGTTAAATTGTAGGTAACAGGCATTGAAATCGCTTGACAAACGGAGTCTAGAACCGTTCGATTTGAAGCACAAAACTGGTTTTTATTTATTTTGTAAATAATTTTATGAGAAAGTAAAAAAGTTAATCAAGTGAAACTGTCACAGATAATCAATCTTAGCCATAGTACTGTAGTTTTTAAATATTGGTTCCTTTACGCGTTCAAACATTTCTATTGAAAAAATATTTTTTTTAGTAGTTTACATTTATATTTTTAATGTAGTAATTTATTTTTTATTTGTATTCTACTCAAGCAAAACGATAGGAAAACTTTCAATTTATCTGAAGCAATTTTTTTGGTATTCATAATGTACACCAATTCGTTATAAAAATTAATCAAAATAGTGATTTAGCATTAAGCTTCGCCTTAAAATGGATTACGTAGATAAGGTTTATGAGGTTTTTTTCTTGCTTTAAATCACGTTTTAAAGGTTTGTTGAATTGTCATTGTGTAGACTTAGCATGGTACCATCTAACTTATACGTACAATAGATTTAATGTTAATAATATGAAAGAAAAGGCATGTAGATATATTTCCCAACCACCCAGTTTGGGGTGGGTCCAGGGGTGGTGTTTGATGGCACTCGAACGAGCCGCTGTTTACACTGCTCTACAACGTCTCACTTCTCAGCATTTGAATCTCACTAATCTCTGTTATCTCCGTACCACAGAGGCGCGCAACCATTTAATGTTCATTTATATATTATTATTTTTTTAAGTTACCTTATTTTTATTATTATTTTTTTTTATATTAACTCCACACAGGAGGCCCTGAAGAAAATAATTTCCCTCAGGGCCTATGTCATCTTTGGGGATGCTGTGTGGAGGGTCTTTTTGTGGAGAGGAAGGAGTGAACATGGGTCTTGAAGAGTCCCATGTTGTAGGAGGGAGGAAACACAGAGGCCGGCAGTTCGTTCCACAGCCGAGCTATTGAACTTAAGAACGAATCGTAGAAGCGACCCGTTCTCATGTGACAAATGTCAACTGTGTACAAATGTTGGGCGCGCGTTTGGCGTGTATCCCGACTACGCACCGGTGCCGAAGGGATCAATGACGCTAGTTCCTCAGAGCATCTTCCATTGTAATACCGATAGAACAAGGACAGCATACCTACCTGACGCCTGTGCTCTAAAGATTGCAGTCCGTTTGTTAAGATTGGGGAATCTATCAAACGGACCGCCCGTTTTTGCACAGAGTCAAGGGTTTTAAAATGAAAAAAATATTTTGGAAATTTCTTCCCGACAACCTCCAACGGCGTCCTTGGTCGAGGAGTAAAGCTCTCAACTAGAAATCCGGAAGTCGCGGGTTCAAAACCGGGGTGCGCAGGTAAATTTTATTTGATTATTTAATATACGATATATTTGCGGCACGTTCCAAGGTGGAAAATACTCCTAAATAAGACAACCCTGGTTTAAGACCACCATTTAGAATTGAAATGGCTTTAGCCGTGTTTGGTGACTAGATCTGAATAGGCAGGTACTTCCCCACCACCCTCTTTCCCACCTTCGTATCTCCTTTCCCTTCCCTACTGCCTTCTACAGCATCACGTTTATTGTTCAGATGCAATGTGCATACAATTCAGTGATTGACAAACCGGTGAATGCAATCTGTATGATAAAATGATAATAGTTTAGATTATATTTATTTATTTATTGATGTGGGGTTTTTACAGACGATCTCACTTAAGTGAGAACAATCCAGTTATAAAAAACTCAGTTAATACACACATAGGTACAACAATTACAAAAATCTACTCAGACATATGATAAATTAATTTTCATACATCTCAATAAAGGTTAAAATATAAAGATAAAAATAGTACAATACAAAGCTCACTAAAATGACAAATATTACAAAGAAGTAAGAGACACAAATAGAGATACGTTTTTGTCTAATAGACACAAGAGACCAAATAGAGACATTTTTGTGTCTAATAGACACAAGAGCCACATGCAGAGACACCTTTGTGTCTAATAGACACAAGAGGCACAAATAGAGACACGTTTGTGTATAATAGACACAAGAGACACAAATGGAGACACCTTTGTGTCTAACAAACACAAGTTTGTGTCAAATAGACACAAAAAACACAGATAGAAACACTTTCTAATAAAGACAAGAGACACAAATAGACACACGTTTGTGTCTAATATACACAAGAGACACTATAGTTAATAATAAGATAGATCATTGTAGAAATATATAATGTATTTGTTTAACGCCCTTGATGTGATTTTTCACAAACAACAGAGATATGCAAATCATCCAAATATTTTAATTATTATTTTCAGCCTCACAATTCTTACCCCATTGGGGATGTCATTGTCTCAAAGCTTCAGTTGGAACTCTAACTAACTAACCATCACGCAGTTTTCCCGCAGGGGTAGGCAGAAAGGACGGACCGCCAAACAACTCGGTCTTAGCACACACTTCTTGCCTCATTCACATTCATACATCGTCTCATACATACTCTTCTATTATTCTGACTCTTGACATGGCCCGACTCAAGTATCTGATTCACTTGGTCGTGCCATGTCTTCCTCAGGCTTCCCCGACTTCTGCTACCATTCACATTTGCATCGTATATTCTCCTTACACTCCTTACTCATAACGCCTTGCACTCTTTGCGGATCTCCACATTTCTCACACGATCATACATGGCCACACATACGCCACAGGGATCTCATTCAGTCTACTTTCATCCCAGTGGGACTCTTGTGCGGTATGAATATATATATGTAGGTACACGATAAGTCTATCGTCCTATCACCGTGCATTGATTGTACAGGTTCTGTTTATATTTGTGTCGAAATTATATACTGCTTGAATGAACACTGATAAAGAGTTACGCAACGGACATTTTTATAGCAATTCTGTTGTTCATGGCCATCACCTTATCACAACAGTCGGTAGCGCTACTGAACCTAAAATAATATAACTAAAAGGTATGCCACGGGGAAAAGGGCAATTCGTTGAGTACACATATTGTCTGTCAAGAAAATATTGAAAAATAGAGAACGCCACAAGTGATTCAGGCGATGCAATGCGTAATGCAAAATCTTATGTTTTTGGTATGATAATTAGATCTAGAAAGCCTAAAAATATTTTAAAGAAGTCTTTTTATAAAAAATAAAGTATCAGGCCTGTAAGAAATTATTTAAAGTTTAAATTCTCCGTCTTACGAACCCTTTTCAGATTTGATTTTATTGTATAATGTGAGAAATTAAGTTCTTTAGAGCCTGATCACAAAACATTTCAAATATATTTTTTTTCTTTTAAAAAGAAAGACAAACATTCCCGTATACATACTATCTTCACAATTAGCGGAAAATGTTTCTTGTGTTGTGATGGAGGACTTATACGGATGGTTTAAGCGGGAATTTAAACCTTATCGCCATCCATTACGTAGATGGCGATAAGGTTTAAATTCCCGCTTAAACCATCCGCCTGTTTTGATTTATGCAAGAAAAAAACATGGCCAAAAAGTGCCTTTTATTTTATTTTGTGGATGTTCAGGCATAAATATTTAATTTTTTTTCCGCATTTTATAAATAATGAAATACGTCGTCACATAATAAAGCTTGAAAATTGTTATGTTATTATTTGATATAGTCGTCACTTAATAAAGCTTGAAAATTGTTATGTTATTATTTGATATAGTCGTCACTTAATAAAGCTTGAAAATTGTTATGTTATTATTTGATATAGTCGTCACTTTATAAAGCTTGAAAATTGTTATGTTATTATTTGATATAGTCGTCACTTAATAAAGCTTGAAAATTGTTATGTTATTATTTGATATAGTCGTCACATAATAAAGCTTGAAAATTGTTATGTTATTATTTGATATAGTCGTCACTTAATAAAGCTTGAAAATTGTTATGTTTTAACAACGAACAAAATCCAACACGTCGCCGAGGCGCGTATCGCATGTCACATTCGTGTTTGCAATTCACACAATCTAATATTATGATAAAAATAAAATACAAAACTTTAGGCGCTGTATTTTTTATCGTCTAGCCAAAATGCTTCTAATTAAATGGCAAACAAAACGTTCTGGTGTAGAGTGATAATTTATTTCCAAAATATACGAGATGGAACTGGTTTAGTTCATTATTATTTAAAACGTTCATCAAATATTTGATTTACTGTCCGCTGTCGGAGGTATACAAGATAAAATGAATTAATCGCTATGTTGTGTTTTTTTTTAATTAAAAACGATTTTATTTTAAACGACTTCATGTACAATATTATAGATATCATATATTTAGAGTGGAACATACTCTGAGTATCGCCCTGGTGTAAGACCACCATTCAGAATGGAAAACGCTGCTTGAAATGGCTTTAGCCGTGTGTGGTGATAAGATCTGAATAGTCAGGTACTTCCTATCCGCCATCTTCCCATCTCCTTTCCCCTTCAGTCTCACAACATGGTGGGAGCAGTTGATACTCTTGTACGGTAGGTATTTAAATAAAATCCTTTTTTTAAAGTTAAATTAATAAATATATTAAGCTTCATAGCTCTTGATGGAACTGACGTATCGAGCTAAAAATAGTTGCATTAACACAGAAAATTTAAAAAGAAAAAGTTGAGCAAATTTCAAGACGCTAGAGTTCACCGTAGATATTTAGCTTTATACTCTCAAGAGAATGCTTTTTCCAACTACATATCATGCACAAAATATATATTTATCGTATAATTATCTGATATTGAAGTGGAATTTTTTGTGGTTCCCAACATTAAAGAACGAACAGGTTTTACTGAAGTAAAAAAGATCTTTCGAACGTCGGAACAAGAGACGTTTTTTATCGTTAACGATTTATCAGAAATAGCAATTATATCTTGAATAACCGTTGAACTTAACTCTGATGTTAAAAAAACTGCAATAATTATACATTGTACAAAACCGTATTTAATCTTATTATAATAATATTTTGTTAATTTATAAAGCCCCGTTTTCGTGAAAAATTACTTCAAGGGCGCTGTACAAATATATTTATCAAATAATTAATACTAGAACTACTCCTGACTTAAAACTAGTGACTTACGACTAAGTCCTATAAATACGTAGAAACTTACAACTAACATTAATATTTATTTATTTATTTATTCTTGGCTAATTTATATAGCGTCGCTTTTGTGAGACATCACCTCACCTCATCACCGCTTTTTTATAATTAAGGCGAAGCTTAATGCTAAATAACTATTTTGATTAATCTTTATAACGAATTGGTGTACACTATCAATACCGAAAAATATGCTTTAGATAAATTGAATGTTTTCCTATCGTTTCGCTTGGGTAGAATACAAATAAAAAAAAAATACTCAATAAAAAATATAAATTAAACTACTAAAAATTTTTTTTTCAATAGAAATGTATGAACGCGTAAAGGAAACTACTTTTAAAAAAAAAAGTATTATAGCTAAAATTATCTGTGACAGTTTCACTTGATTAACTTTTTTGCTTTCTTATAAAATTATTTACAAAATAAATAAAAACCAGTTTTGTGCTTGAAATCGAACGTTTCTAGACTCTGTTTGTCAAGCGATTTTAATGCCTATTACCTACAATATAAGGTATACCAAGAATATACACATTTTTGGCTTGTAGCTTCCTCGTAATTTTAGAACACAGGTGCAAAATGCGCCCAATGGGTTATATATCTCAAATGAATGCGATTTTTTTTGAATATATACACTTATTTAGTCTTATTACGCGTCTGTCTGTCTGTGCGCTTGGTTCTTCTAAACTACGCAACGGATTGTGATAGAGTTTACACTATCATTTAGAAAATTTCTTCCGGAAGGTTTATACATATAACACATGCATACTTCATTCATAGAAAGTAGAGAAAAGTTGATGTTTTATAATCAAGTCGTAAAACGTTAACGCTGGCCAAACTTTACGATGTTCATCAATGTACTACAGAATTGTACGAGTATTTCTTAAATAGGCCTAACAACCTCAAAACTTTACCCCAAACAATGTATAAGTCCCCGAGCAACGCCGGTTACACGTTACTTATATATAAAATTGCGGGAATGTGTATGAGAGGCTGATCCTTCGCTAGGATTTGTTTGATTTTCTGAAGAGATACCTCACATGAAATGCACCTATTGTAACGCTCCTTGTGCTATTTTTAGTTAAATTGGGAGTTCAGTCAGCACTTGCTAAAAGTGTGTACTAGAATAACTAAGTATAGTGTATTGTAGCATAATAGAGGGTACAGGGGCGGTCGATGAGTTTTTAAGAGAAGAAAGCAAATTTGAAAATGGCCGTTGGGAAGATATGGAGTAATTTCTGAACCCTATTCATATATGTATACAAATTGTAGCGTAAATTATAGGGAGTTTACATCTCCCAAAAATAATAACAACGTTTAATTTTCCCTACATTTATGTCAGACCGGTATCATTGCAAACTCACGTTACAATAATTTTATGAACGAAAGTAGATCAAGGCACTGCTGAAAACCAGCAACATTCCCGGAGAAATCCGGAATGTACAGCTGAGCAGTTGCCCTTTTGGCAATATAATCATCTAAATGTATGTATACTAACTATATGCAAACATGTAAAAATTATTGTCAAATAAACGTTTTTATTATTATTATTATTACGTACGTTAGAGGGGATTTAGGGCTAAACCGGCAGCTGAGACCACTGGATAGAGAATGAAATATTTGCCGCGCGAGTTTACAATGATACCAGTCTGACATAAATGTAGGGAGAATTAAAAGCTGTTATTATTTTCGGGAGATGTAAACTCCCTATAATTTACCCTACAATATTTTGAAAAATGAATTAATGATTACAGCACTTTTTGAATGGTTATTGCCGATCAGATTTAAATATGCGAGTGTCATATTATTATGATATTCGCTTTAACCCTTCAGGCCTCGGAAGGACATTACTAGCCACAAACATCATATTCCATTATAGCATCTGAAGGACAGATCTGACCGGGGCGTCAACACTTTATAAAAGTATTTTTTAAATATTTTTTTTTATAATGCGTAGATAAGTGATAAGCTCGTCATTGGAAAGATAAATAATTATTCTTCACAGTTTACATCAAATGTTTTTACATTATTAAATGAATAAAAATTTTAAAAAATTGTTAAAGTGCATGATTACGATTTTCGGCATTTTTTCATTGACAGTTGAAAGTTCAAAAAATATTTATAGTTTTTATTGTATAAACGGTATAAAAAGTGAAGTGACATTTTTATTATTTATTACCTACACAAAAGGAATATGTTTTATAAATTCGAATTATTTCAAAATTATGGACGTTCAGAGTCAAAATATCCTTGTAAGTTTTTTTTGTTAACATTTTCATGTTTGATATTAAAAAAATAATTATTTGGAACTATCAATGTTTTTTCGAATGCAAATATTTCAAAGATAATTTAATCATGTTTCTAAAATAGTATATTTTTTAACGACAACTTCAAAAATAAGTCGTATGTAGCACATGTTAGATACTTCGGAAGCATTCCGAAATTACAAAAAAATTCACAATTTCGTTGGGACTTGTTGGTAAAAATATTTAAAAACCTGAAGGGTTCAAACATGTACGTACTTTAAGATGATGAGGTTGGCTCGCCCATCTTAAAAAATGACCTCCTAGTATTACACAAAAATCATGTATTTATTTTTTTAATAAAGTTTTTAAGCGTAATTACACAGCATGTTACAAAAAAAAATTATCTTTAGAATAGTTTCAGAAATATCCAATTGATTGGATTTTATTGAGAAGCTGAAATACACAAAAATTCTCCAATTTTAGGACACCATCTTTAAGAAATATAACGGTTTATATGCCAGAGGCCTGAAGGGTTAAGACGTTCAATTGTTAAAGGAAAGCGTTTTTTCACTGGCAGTGCAATCAGTATTTTTAATGCTTACGCCTCTGGTCTAGTACAGAAGTTGGGACGCAACAATATATTAATCCATAATGGCCGACATCCTGCAATGATGGCTCTTTGGTCTCATACTAGTCACAGTTAGTGAGACAGCACTGATATAGCCACCAACCATCAGCCGCCCATGTGATTATATCCACTACACGTGGAATGAAAAGATGCGACCACAATTTGCAAAGTTTAACAATAAACTGATTTATAAATTGACACCACCAAATTCTCAATTATTGCAGTGAAATGGAGAACTACAGAACAGTAACTGTTCTCAAATTCTTGTAGAAGTTTTACTAAACCTCTTGGATTAGTTATTTCACAGAACTTGAACAATTCATAACAGTTATATTCAAGTTCTGTTATAATTCAAGTACTGTGAAACAAACAACTGGCCCATAATAAAATAATAACAGAGCTTGAATAAAACATAACAAAGCTTGAATATTTATTTATTATTTATTAACGTCCTATCGGGCTTTTACATAGTAAATTGACAGTATATGTATGTAAGTGTAACATAATACATGGATAAAATAGCTAAATATAATTTACTCATAAGGTAATTAGAAAATAAATTTATGTAATATACTGATATGTATTATAAAACAAATGTTTTAAATTATCTTTGAAATATGTGAAAACGTTTAAATTCTGGTTCTAAGATTCAATCGAAGATGTATTCGCTCCCCCCCAAAAAATCTTGTATTTTCCATGTTTTAATTTCTAGTTTATGTTCGTTAAATACCTTACAATGAACTTTTTAAATAATTCGGCCCTCGAGATAGCTGGGAAAATCTGTAAAGGTTATTTTAAAGATGTTCCTATACTCGTAAGTCCACAATTAAAAGGCCTTAATCTTTCGTATTTACGGTTGGTTAGGTTAGGTCCGCTAAATACCTTGTACTTATGAAGAACGTCTTAATTAATTCGGTCCTCGAGGTAGCAGAGAAAATCTGGCCAGGGCCTCGATTCTCGACGAAGTCGTTCCACTCGAACAACGAGTGGTTCGACCCACTTTGGCGTATGGAATTATGTACCTTCGATGAGACTCAAGAATAAGAATGTCGACCAATGTATGTACTTTCGACAGCGATTTCGAGCGGCCTAGATTGGAGAATTAATAGCCAGGGTATTTTAAGGCTGTTCCCATACTTGTATATCCACAACATAAAGACCTTGATCTTTCGCGTTAATGCTTGGTTAAGTGTCCAGATTTATATACATTTTGCAAATATTAATATCCCATATTGAATATTCTGTCAGTCTTTTTCTGCAACAAATCACTGTTGCACTTGCAACTTGGCAATGCAGACTGCATCAACAACCATATAGCTTCCCCGATAGACACTGGAGATAATGGATTTATGCTAAAGACGTCAGTTGACCGTGAGTCACATCACTCACACCAGTTAATGGACAACTGTTATGAGTTGTTAGTTATGAGTTGTATTAGCTATGAGCCCATTGCATCGGTGACCTAACGTACCTACTTGGGAAATAGCATAACTTAATAATCGAGATCGCACATTGAATATAGACAAGTCCATCAAAACATGTTGTTAATTAATGCTGCTAATATAGTTACGTCTGTAAAAATTGTATTTGATTGCCAAACATACATACCATGCTATTAATTAATCGGATATGTAGTGTATGTACTGATTATCCTTGGAGCTTTGGAAGTGTTGCAAGTTGTGATGGTATTGTAGGTTTATTGGCCGTTTGTCTATTTATTAAAAGAGATGGAAAGGCTGATAGAGATATTGAAAGAATTGTAAATGCAGATAACTTCATTTATGGAGGACTGAAAGTGATTGGTGTTAACAAAAAAATGTCTGAAGAAGAAATGATAGCAATCCACAATGAAGTGCCGATAACTTCTCTGATGCATGGAACTGAAGCATGGAATTGACAGAGGAAGGGTGAAAATAGACGGCCGGCATAGTCCAGTGGTAACGCATTGGACTGCCATTCCTCTACCTTCAGATAGCCTGCAGGCACATTTATGATTAATTATGCAGGATGCGATCCAGTTTTAAAAATTTTGGATGTTTCAAAAAATGATAATAGTTATTACGGAAATTGGAAGACACCCGGGGAAACGAGACAAAATTGTTGCATGCTTTATTTATTGGTATAATTAGTTGAAAATTAATAGCAGAGATTTGTGCCAGAATCGCAGCAAATGGTGACGGAGTGCCAAAATATTTATTTATTTCGGTTGCATTATTATTTGTTCAGATTTTCATTAGAAGTCTAATTTCTCTCTTTCAAGAATGGCACACTGTGAAAAATGAATATTGCAAATTTATTAAAAATCTCTTCAAATTATTGGCAATTCGGTTAAAAACGGGACTGCAGGTCGTTTCCTGAAAAATTTCTTTTAATAAATTCGTAATATACCGGAAGACGTGTTCATCTACCTGCCTTGATAATATGTAATCTTAGGATTTTCATGAACACGTTATATATTATATTCGTATTTTACTAAAAGTTTATCAGGAAACTTAAGGGCCTGCAATCCAGATTTTTACCGGATTACCAATAATTTGAAGAGATTCTTGATGAATTAATAGTACTCATTTTTTCCCCTGTCTGCGTAGCGAATGGTGACAAAGTTGCAGATTTTTTTTTTTTTTGGATGAATTAATTTTTGTACAGCTTTTTTCAATAGAAGTCTAATTCCTCCCATTAAAGATTTTTTAATGTAAAAATACTTATCGAGAGTTCCAACTTCTTCCAACCGTTTGGAGCCAGTGAGTCTATGATATTAACAATTGAAGTATGTTGTAAGGCTGAAAGTAGCGGGGAGGGGGAGGAGGCGGGAGAGGAAAGTGATATTCTGAATGGTGGTCTTACACCAGGGCGATACTGAGAGTATTTTCCACTCTGGAACATGCCGCAAGTATACTATATATTATTTTTAATGAATGACTTGTGAAATACCAAAAACTCAATAAATAATGAATAATGCTAGTTACAATTTTATTACGTCCTATAAGAATTAGTAATATTGCATTATCAGGTAATATTGCATTCTTCGAAGGCATCGTTATTATGGTAAAGCAAAGAGGGCACCGCGCATCGTAAATATTGTAAAAAAACACACACCCATTGTTATCGGCAAAGAAGCACGTTGCTTTTTCAAGGATGACGTGAAAAAACATGAACCTGCGGACGACAGGAGTTAGCACTGTTTAAAGATACGTACCATTCATTTGCAGAGGTTATTGTCCTTACGATTTTACAAAGTACAAGTAGATTGGCGATTTTTTACCATCGCTTGTCTTAAAGGATTAATGATGGACCATTTATTGGATTATCACGTTCTTGTTATATCTTTTCACACACATGTTCTATGGCATGTGGCATAGACAATAGACTTGATTGTGATACCTAACTAAATCATACTTCATAATTGTCTATGTCAGCTGAGGAATGTCTCGATTTTTTCTAGACTCAATGTCGCCTCTCTATATTGGTCACATAACTTTTCTACAAATACCATGTAATGTAGATACTTACTGTGTGTTGGATGAGTCAGAGTTTGCGAGAAAGATAGCTTGATTTAAATGGAATGTGCGTGTTAAGTTTTAACTTTTTATGCCTACACAGAGTCCCCTGTCACTGTCTGAGATGTGTAATTTTGTTTATTATCTTTAATTTTAACCCGTACACGATATTCACTTTGAATTTTTTGGAATGTATCGTTTTGGGACAGTTTTAGGGAACACCAAATTCCTGGGCAATCCATTAACTACTGATTGAGAACGGTTGCAGATAGGCAAATAATTGCGTACATAAAAAAGCCTTTTTTTGGTAACTTTTTTGATTCTTAAATATGAAAACTGAAAAGTCAAATAACTCTGCTCGTTAATAACCACACAAGAGTCTCAACTGCTCCCAACCGAGACTATGGTATCCCCAAAATTATGTTGTGAGGCTGAATGTATTGGGGAGGGGAAGGAGATAAGGTGGAAATACCTGGCTATTCAGATTTGGTCTGCCAAAGGTATTTTTTTAAAAAGAAAGGCAAACATTCCCGTCCACATTGAAAAATCTCCTGATAAAAGATACATGACGCCAACGGGACGATGTGGATGAGTGTTTCAGGCTAATAATTATTGCTTATGAAATAATTGTTACCCTTTGAGCTATGCATAAAAAATCTTGTCTTAAACATTAGTTTACCAAAAAAATAATAATTAAACATTCCCGGATAACAAATAACCTGACAAAACTTGGAAATCTCCTACTACCACCGCAGTAAGCGGAAAATGTTGCTTGTGTTGTGATGGAGGACTTATCTAGCCGAGGAATTGAACACACTACGCCTGTGTGGGACCCAAGTGCGATGTCAACTCAGCCACTGACAGAGGTTTCAAGCAACGTTTTAATTCTGAATGGTGGTCCTACACCAGATCGAAACTGAGAGTATATTTCAATCTGGAACGTGCCACAAATATAATATATATTATTTTTAACGGTAAATTGTGAAATTACACAAATTAATCAAATACAATTTACTTGCGCACCCCAGGATTTGAGACCGCGACATCCGGCTTGCTAGAGCCTTACCCTCGACTAAGGACGCCGTGATAATGAGTTTTAATAAGTGCCACATATTTAACCACTAAAAAAAGGACGAAAAACTTCCACGGAATGTTGGGTTGCATTATTTGGTTTGTGTGGTATGATTCGGGTTGCAATACAGCTAAGAAGAAATCAAAAGTATTATTATTAGGAAATAAAAACATCTGTCTTGCTAGCAAAGATTGCTCTACTGATAATCTGTTAAGCTTACTTGCGACACGTGCGACGGTATTCTTTAAATCTGCATTGGTCTATTTTGGTTTGTTGAGGGAGACGGAAGATGGCTTCCTTCCTAATGACACTAGTCGCCTAATGCTCCACTGCTAAGAGATGCAGCCGCTGAAACTGTGAAGTCGTACAACTATTATTATCTGATCTCGGAGAGTTGCCAAATATGTTACTGCCATAACTTTGAATGTCGCGAATTCTTACAAAATACGGTTCGGATTTCATGTGATATAAAGATAATTTCAACGAGTTTCGCATTTTTTGCTGAGATTGTCTGGCTTTAAAAAAATCTGGCCTCTTTGCGCTAAAACGGGTAATCTGTCTGATAGAATATCTGGATAGGCAGTTTGCGATCGGGCGGGAATTCTTCGCCTCTATTCAATAAATCAGCGCAAAGACTTCCGATGAATTATTGTTTGAAGAGCGGGAGTTGTTTCTGGCATTCTGGATGTAAAAATCCGGCTATCAGTCTCTTATAGATTCTTTGGAACATTCATAGACATCGTGTGAAAGTGTAGTGTTCGTTGTATAAGTAAATCACTGGAAAGCGCTCTGAAGAACACGAGTCAAGTTGACACGCCAAATGCACTGTTATTATTATCTTGTGCTCATAATCTTGATTGAGGTCTAAAGTAGGCCGCTTATTTAGTCTTCCTCCTCATATAACCTTTTATGTCTTCAAGAATCAGGTTCACTCTTTCCCATTCTTTCATACATTCTTTTAAAAGATCGTCCAGTCTCCATATGGCATCCTCAAAGATACGACGAGTTGTTTCCCCAAAGTTCTATCTCTTTGGGAGATCAATCGGACATTAAAAAGTGCGACTAAATGGTGATTCTAAGTCGAAGTCGTATATGATACGAAGACGCAACTGTTAGTTTTTTAGTAACATCTTTAGTTATAAACCATTTTTAATAAGAAATAAAAACACAATAATCACAGAAAAAAATCTAAGTCCTTCAAAATACTACTCCGCACAAATCTCACACTCGCTGCGCACCCGGGCGGCTAACCGATTCCTAAGATTACACACTAGCACGGTTTACCGCTGCAGCGCCATTAGTATATTTTATATGAACTATTTCTTAGAACAGAAAGTCCCTTAGGTGCTGATTATGAAACGCACGTATGGAATTCATTACTACCCGAGATTTTTACACGTGATTTGAAAAGCGCGCTGTTTAAATAATACGGTTTTATAATACAAGTTTGTCTGATTTTATTATAATTTTTATTGGAGTTCACTGCACAAACGCACTTTAGAAAAAACCGGAATAATTATACATTAATATACGTTATATTAATATATCTGTGATAATTGGTTGATGTATATAACTAACTACGATATATTCGTTTAACGATGTCTTTATTTAGAAACGTGGACCGTGTAAACATAATAAGATCTTGGTGAACGCAGTTACCTACTTGTTGCTGGCTGATTCCAACAAGTGGAACTGGTGTGGGTTAACCCCACATAATGGGATTTAACCTCCACGGAGTTCTTACCCTTCGCACATAATGAAATCACGAAAATGTTATATTGGGTACGTTCCTAAACTCTATTAGGTTTATTAATTTATAAAATTCGAATGGTCTTTGAAATAGGGCTGAGTAGTCCCAGATAGAGGAAAAAAATTATTCTTTCTCTGTCTTACTTACTTATTTATTTTATGCGCCCTTCCTTGCTTTTACAAACGTGTGATATATATATATATATATATAGATAATCATTTATTGGAACAGGAATCACGGAGTAAAATTTGGTTTTTAAATTAAGAATAGTATTAAGCTCACATTATTTTTCTATTGAGGTATGTTATTATAGCCTTCTTATAACTACACTCCGTGCAGTCGAAAATTAGTTAAATATTTAGTATTTCTGCGAAAGTATTGCCAATTGCATGCAATATAGGTACAATCGAATATCTCAATGACTCAAGTCCTGATATTTTTGTTGCAATCAAAAAGAATTATCTATCGCGTAACTCTAATTACTATATGGAAGGTTATTAAGCGTAGTAAATAAGGGCCTTCTATAATTCTGCAAAAAAAATTAAAAATAAAGGCTAAAAAAAGAATACCACATTTTTCTGTATAAGATTTCAGGTTTCCAGTTTTGAACACAGGCCTCGAAGTTTTCCAGTTTTTAACACAGGTCTCGAAGGTTTCCAGTTTTTAACACAGGCCTCGAAGGTTTACAGTTTTTAACACAGGCCTCGAAGGTTTCCAGTTTTTAACACAGACCTTGAAGGTGTCCAGTTTTTAACAAAGGCCTCGAAGGTGTCCAGTTTTTAACACAGGCCTCGAAGGTTTCCAGTTTTTAACACAGACCTTGAAGGTTTCCAGTTTTTAACACAGGCTTCGAAGGTGTCCAGTTTTTAACACAGGCCTCGAAGGTGTCCAGTTTTTAACACAGGCCTCGAAGGTTTCCAGTTTTTAACACAGGCCTCGAAGGTTTCCAGTTTTTAACACAGGCCTCGAAGGTGTCCAGTTTTTAACACAGGCCTCGAAGGTTTCCAGTTTTTAACACAGGCCTCGAAGGTGTCCAGTTTTTAACACAGGCCTCGAAGGTTTCCAGTTTTTAACACAGACCTCGAAGGTTTCCAGTTTTTAACACAGGCCTCGAAGGTTTCCAGTTTTTAACACAGACCTTGAAGGTTTCCAGTTTTTAACACAGGCCTCGAAGGTTTCCAGTTTTTAACACAGACCTTGAAGGTGTCCAGTTTTTAACACAGGCCTCGAAGGTGTCCAGTTTTTAACACAGGCCTCGAAGGTTTCCAGTTTTTAACACAGACCTTGAAGGTTTCCAGTTTTTAACACAGGCCTCGAAGGTGTCCAGTTTTTAACACAGGCCTCGAAGGTGTCCAGTTTTTAACACAGGCCTCGAAGGTTTCCAGTTTTTAACACAGGCCTCGAAGGTGTCCAGTTTTTAACACAGGCCTCGAAGGTTTCCAGTTTTTAACACAGACCTTGAAGGTTTCCAGTTTTTAACACAGGCCTCGAAGGTTTCCAGTTTTTAACACAGGCCTCGAAGGTGTCCAGTTTTTAACACAGGCCTCGAAGGTTTCCAGTTTTTAACACAGGCCTCGAAGGTGTCCAGTTTTTAACACAGGCCTCGAAGGTTTCCAGTTTTTAACACAGGCCTCGAAGGTGTCCAGTTTTTAACACAGGCCTCGAAGGTTTCCAGTTTTTAACACAGACCTTGAAGGTTTCCAGTTTTTAACACAGGCCTCGAAGGTTTCCAGTCTTTAACACATGCCTCGAAGGTGTCCAGTTTTTAACACAGGCCTTATTATTTATCTTATTTCGTGCCGTGTTGTTCCACTACAAAGGTGTATTATTTTTGTTTCGTTCTGAATTTCGGTTCAGTTTTTTTATTATTTTGACTTGCAATAAATTAATTTATTTATATTCGGATTCTAATTAATTGTTCCAAATAGTGCTTTGTTTTGTATTTGTGCTTTTTCGCTGCAAAACATGTACATTATTTATGCTTCGTACACGGAGAAAAAATACTTTTGCTGATTCATTAAAGTCCTGTTAAAAACGGGACTGCAGGCCGTTTCCTAATAAACTTTTCATAGATTCATAATATATCGGTACATGTGTTCATGCACTTGCATTATATAACGACGAAAATTCTTGTTTTACTGAACGTTTATTAGGAAACCTGTCAATTCATTCGTTAAAGGCCTGCAATCCCGTTTTTAACCATATTGCAAATAATTTGATAAAAAGATTTTTTAATTAATTGGCAATATTTTATATCAGTAAGTTTTCTCCGTATGTTTTACGTCGAATTTGAATAATTGTTTTGACCAAAGTGAAAAACGGAATTGTGATGGATTTTGTCAACAATTTTTAAATTTTTGAGGATTATTAATTAGGACGGGTTGTTCCGGAGAATTTGAACGATTCATCGAATTTCAACGTTCATTCATAGAAAGTCCTATTCAAGTTCTGTTATTGTATCATTATAGGCTAGCTGCTCGACAGAACTGAAATAATAACAGAACTTGAAAAAATCTTTCACAGAACTTGAAAATTAACTTTGAAATTTGAACAATTCTCCGATACAACCCGTCCTTAGTGTTTGCTTTAACAATATTTCAATAGTCTTGGAGTTCATATGTCAGTGTGGCAAATATAGGCAAACAATCCATATTATTCATTTACCAAAACGGAAAAATTATCAGTGTTAATAATTTAATTATTGTTAAGCGCCATTTTGGTGATTTAAATTGTCCAATAATGACCAAACAAAAGCCTTTATATAAGGTTTTTATTTTGCACTGATAACTGCAAAGTTATCCATGTAAATCTCTACAGGCTCGATAGGAAATACGTAATTGAATAGTCATCTACCAGACTAAAACATCGATGAGAATCTAACGTCTCGTTGACGTTTTGATCTCTATTGGGTGACGCGGTGGTTCTGCCACCACAAGGGATCAGCGTGTAATGGTGCACAGATTATTTTACGTGAGTAGCTATTAGTTATGTAGGACAGGGCACGCCAGGGAGTTACTAGCAGTACCAGCGATTAGCACTCGTGTTTGTTGTAGGTCCGTGAGGCGAAGGGAGCTTCTAAAACTGTACCGATAAACTGAAAAAACAAGTCTAACATAATACAAATATCAATTTTTGTTGTGTTCCTACAAACAGTTCCCCAATTTGTCGTGGAAGGAGATTATACATAATTGGTTCTTTGTGATAAATCAGGGATTTATTAATACTCCGCGTATTACAATGGTGACTCGATAGTTGACCTAACTGCAGGGTTTTCCAATAAGAGGTGTTATTTTGATATTAAATCGTAAAAGATCAATAGTTTCGTTGCTTATGTGGCACGTAGCGCCATCTTGTTGGAAGTAAACGTTGTCCAGATCAATACTATCCAATTCCGGCCATAAAAAATCATTAATCATCTCTCGATAGCGCAATCCATTCTCCGTAACTGTTGCTCCAGCCTCATTTTCGAAAAAGTAAGGTCCAATGACTCCGTCGGACCATAAACCACACTAAACAGTCGCACGATGAAGATAGAGAGGCTTTTCAACAATAATTCTTGGGTTTTCCGAGCCCCAGGTGCGACAATTTTGCTTGTTGACGAAGCCACCGAGGTGGAAATGGGCCTCATCACTCAAGATGATTTGAATTTGATTCACTCAAGTGAATTTTAATAATTTAAATGCGTTGTTGAAGCGTGTATTGTTCCATTTTTATTAATGGCGTAGTTTTTACTTGTGAAATGTCAAAAAATGACAGCTTCAAAAGTAACATCTACCGAAATAGCAGGCTATTCAAAATAACGACTCTTATTGGAAAAGCCTGTAGAAACTGGCTAAATGGAATCTGAGAACAGTAAGTCTGTCTGGGAGCATTCTCACTGGCCCTGGCGACTACTGGTCACTAGCTGCCATCTTGCGGACTTCCACGCAAGCTCTATGCACTGCCCTCTATGAGTGCATCTGTGAAGCTCTTACTTACCAACAATTTAAAAAAAATCAACGATACAAAGAATATAATAATGATAGCAATAGACACCTGCCTGACACCTTTAAATGGGTGAAAATAAGCCAAATAAGGTATTCCCTAAATAATAGTAAATTAATCTCTAAAACCAAGGTAATAATTATGCCTGCTATAGTTGTAATAAAATCATTGTATAAAACCCCTGTTAATCCCCTCCCCTAAATGTTGTGTACGTAAAACATAGTTTAAGGAATATTTATAGATTGAAGATGGCTATAATAAGCTGAAAGCGTTAACGGTCAAAATTTTAAATAAGTTGAAAAACTTCAAATTTGTTTTAACATATCAGTAGGAAAATTGTTAAGTTTTTGGCAAAAAAAATTTTTTAAATCATTATATGTACATTGTGTGATGTGGCATTATTAATTGACATACGCAAGAGATTAACCGTGAAATGATTAATTGTGAAATTGATGAAGCATTTATATGTTGAAATTCTTTGCTCATTTGCTTGACTGTGGTCAATGAAACGAAAAGTGTTATATGAAAATTAATTGTCGTCTGATATCGTCAATACGACATCAGTTTTCTTAAAATCTGTTTAAATTATAGGTATACTTCTGTTCAATAACTTACATAAATTTACTGTGTCTTTATTATGCGACATAATTTACTTACGTTTATTTGAAACCAGTTACTTTTTGCGCATCACTTCGGCAGAAACTAAATTAATGATATTGAAGCAAAGACCGCAATTTCTACAAAACTGTTATATGTATGATAGATTGATGTGTTCAAACGTGAAAGAATGCTTGCATAGTTTTATAAAAGGGTGTGTATTTTTGGTAAGGGTCTCTTTTGTCATCCACATTAAACAAACATACTCCCCCTCTCTCCATTTCAAAGAACCTATGAACACCACATTGGCGCTGCCGGTAGGTTACTTATAACTTTTGTAAACATAAAAGCCTGGAAACCCTATGATTCTCTATCCCCGTCTCAGCTCTTGTTTCTTTATTTCTTGCACCTGCCTTAGTCCCTTCACAAACGTTGGCCTGTTGTACTTAACTGTCAATAAAGTTACATATATAATTATGATCAGTCAGGAACAACTTAAGCGGAACTGCACTTCTCCACTGTTTTGAAGTTGGTTTTCTCTTTCATCAATCTTTCCCTCGAATATTAGATAGGTGACTAATTAACCACCAAATAACTTAACCTTGTGTAACGACTAAAGTATTTGTTTAATTTAATCGTAAAATGCCTTCCTCGGGCGTTTCCGACTTCTCCTACCATTCGCATTCTCGTCATTTATTCAATTCTTTCTAAATTCGTTCGCTTTACATGCCCAAACCATCTAATCATCCCTTTCTTAATCTTACTCATTACATTTACATCAGCCTTGCATTCTTTGTGAATTTTTCACACGATCATACATGGTTTTACCACATATTTGCCTTAGGGACCTCATTTCTACAGCATTCAATACTTTAGTGCCTTACTGCCATACGTTGGAATAGGAACCAACATTCCATTGTGGACTGGGAACCTATGGAAAGCTTTTAAATAAGTCACAATTGTCTTTGGTATTTAGAAAATTTTCCTTTACATCCACAGTGCCAAGGCTTCTATCTATTTTGGGCAACTAGGAAGTAATAAGATAAAAAACCTTCTACATTAAAGATAAGCCCCCACGCTACCCACTGTTCTTTCTTTGTGTGTCAATAATCTTTGGGTAAAAGCTCTACGAATAAATATATCTCATAGATTTCAAAGTAAAACTCAGAAATGTCCAAAATCCAATTATATTAACTCCATAAATATCGTATCCTCAGCTTATTCGGTACCTGCCAAAATACGGTAGTTGTTTCTTGGTAGGTAAGGTAATAATATAATATCGTAAAATAAAACTTCTAATAATACCTTAATATCTAAAAGATTCACGAGTAGTAGAAGCAGAAAGAAAACGTTATTAATGCAAACGAAAAAAGTATGAGATATTATTTGGGATTTTCACGGCCAAAAGCATAATCGTGATTTGTTTTTGGGGTTTGGGGTTGGGTACATTGTTACAGTGTCCATCATCAGGACAGATGTATAGATTGTGGTGAAGTGTGTGTTAATGGTTATTAATTAATTAATGTGGTTTTCGGCGTTTAGTTTTGGTCTAGCCATCAAGTACCGGATACCAAGAACTATTGATTCAAGCTTTCTTTCTAAAACTTGTTCAAAATGCTCGCATCTTGCATTATTTTCGGAACACATTCGTGATACGACCTAAATGGTTTTAACACAATTATCTCTCAGGGATCTAATTTCTATTGTATTCTAACTATTTTCATCTTTCTTTTGCTAGTTTCTCAAAATTTTACAGAAAACAAGAATTTTGAATTCGATTTTCACAACGAGTGATCATTTAGATATAGTTTTTAGATTTCTCACAAAATATATCGTACTAAAATCTTATTTCGTCTTGTTCATTGCTTATTTTTGATACATAACATACGGGCACGTGTACCTAAGTGAATCAATGGTGAATGCAATATAATAAAAAAGTTAAGTTTGAAGCACCCTTTTATCACTTAAAAATCAAATCAATAATTGTTAAAATAACAACAATAATCCTGCGCGTTTTGTAGTCCTCACAAAAACTCTCAAATAATCAATAGTTTGAATGAGTGACATTTCCAGCAACTGGCGATAACTACAGTTGGATTTAGAACAAATGCAATAAGCACCAAAATAATTCTATTCTGATCTTATAATTTTTTTAATAATGTTACACACAATTGAAAAAAAGTAAGAATTAAAAAACGTTATAAATAAATAACAACGTATAAACACAAACCATCCAACAATGGTCTACAAAAGCATATAAGAATAAAACAATTTGATAAACAGTTTGCTAAACAACAACAACAATAGATAATGTAGTTTGATTCTAGTGTAAAGAAGAGATTCGAGAAATTTTGTAAAGTTCTGACGGCTTTCACCAAATATGTCTGGAATATTGACATTATAGTGGATGTTAGGTGAAAAGGTGACGTTTGTTCTTTAGAAAAGAGTGTGGAAAGTTTCGAGGCTTCTTAGTATAAGATGATTAATATTTATTTTAATTTTTTTTATTGTCAATTGGATATAAATGTTCAATTAAAATACAATTGTGTCTACGTATTATTATTACTAATTATAAGTTCACAGATCATTATTAATGACGCACATCATCTAAAATAACGCTAAGGACGGGTTTGTTTCACAGAATTTGAAAAATTCATCAAATTTCAAAGTTGATTTACAAGTTCTGTGGAGGTTCTATTCAAGATTTATAATTATGAAATTACTGGCCAGTTGCTTCACAAAACTGAAATAATAACAGAACTTAATTAACAACTTAGAAATTTGATGAATTGTTCAAATTCTGTGAAACAAAGCGTCCCTAATCTACATGCTAATGAATAACAACTATTGATTGATAGTGATGACTAGTATAAAGTATCTTTCATATTTTCATCATATATCTGAATGTATTTAGTAATTCGCAATATTTGATATTAGTTTGTAGAAGATTTTAGGCACAAGCATGTTTTGGAACAAGTATGCCTTTATTCTTTGTGAACCTAGTGTTGTGCTCATGTTTCTTCACTTTCCTCTTATACTCAGAGTCAGATATATGCTGAATTAATATTTTGTCCCATAGTAAGGTCTGCACAGGCAAGATATTTAAATTCCGATACGACTGTGAAATGTTTAGGTTGTCTTCGAGAGGGAAGATTCTTCTTTGGTATTAACAATTTTTAATATAAATTTTGATGAAATATAGCGTGTTAAAGCTTCTCATCTGCGTATAATGAATGTGTCTGGTATTGACTTAGTAATTAGTATAGCAACGGTAATAAAACCAGTCTAGACTCTGGACTCTGCACCGTGACAGTTTGGGCAGCTTGCCCGACGGTGCCACTGTGGAGTGCGGATTGCGGCTGATCACTTCCGCGCGCTGATTGCCGGGGACTTCCTGACGGGGAGAGTATACCACACACCGTACAATATCGAGTCAGAGCGGCGGCGACCAGTGGGCACTATACCCTGTACCTTACATCCTGAGTCCTGGAGCGACCGCGTCACGTATTATGTCTCCCTGGTACCTGCGCCGGATTAAAGGACGAACCGATACCATTTTCACGGTGTAAAAGTTTTTTTTTAAGTATTACACACAAACGTATGTCTCAGTGTATTGATTATTATTACTGCACCCACTGTAAGATAAGAGACAGCAACCTTCAGGGGATACCAAAAGGCCTTGAACGCCTTGCCAGCCGCCTCGCATCCAGGAGACCCCTTTGGAATGAAAGCAAAACTACGTACCTTGTCTTGGACCCAAATATGGTGCTGCCAGGGTTCTCTCTACCTCGGAAGACGTGGACCTCACCAAATCGTATCCGGTGCAGTTACAGCCGCTGTGCATATATGATATATAAATGCTGCCCAAAGAACTCTGACTTATTGTGTCAATGTGCACATATTCAAACAACAGAACACACCGTAGAAGAATGTCACCATCATCAGTTCCCCGGAGGTACATCTGAGCTGAGCCAAGTGACTTCCGATGCCGTCGACTGGCTGAATAATCTCAGCATCCCACTTTGATCTCCATCAACTATCCCCAACATACGAAGAAGAAAAAGTAGCTTATACAATTCTCTGACATCATCATCATCACGACGCCTCGGGTCTACATCCCAGGCTGGGATTTAACCTCCTCCACAAAGGATCCATTCTACATATTTACGCTGGCCGCGACCCATCGCTATTTGCCTCCAGTCCCCAGTAGTTCCTGCTCCAATCCTCTTCAAAGCAGTCTATTCACCTCTCCTGCTTCTGGTTCGCTTCCAATGGGACACCAACTGGATCATTATTTTTGGCATCCTATCATCTGGCATTCTTTCTCCAACATGTCCAAACCATCGCAGCAACAATGCTAAACAACCTAACCTAACCTATCAAAAATAAGTTTTCCTTCTATTTCCATGTTTTAATTATCTAATTTACATTCACTGAATACGTTTCGAAGTATCAAGGATCAATGATAATCTCAGAAAAGTATTATATGACCTTCAATAACTACAAACTTTTCCGTACTTAATCATTAATTTTTAGGTATAATTATTCAACTCAACACACTTTAAAATGGTAAAATTTATGTATTTAAACTGGTTTAAGAATTCTCACGATTCAATATTTATATTATCCTCTTAGAACACTTTAAATAAATGTATTCGTTAAATGCTAATTTCTTATGATTTAAATGATAGATACATCTCACGATACGAACATAGGCACGAGCATTGTTGCATAAGGCTATATCTTGATCTTTTAAATCCAAACACGGCCAAAAATCTTGTCCAACATAAATCTATTTTTATGACTATTAACCAGTTTAGAAAAATTCAAAATTCAACGCTCGTATTTCATACGCCGTTTGCGGTCCTTAAAGTTTCAAGGTTCTATCAAATGCTTCCTCGTCTGTGCCTTTATTTTTCACAAACAGGTTATGTGATTATATTAATAGCTGGTTCATTCGTGAAAAGAGCCTGTAAACACATCGTGCCAAGAAAGATAGGCTTGTGTAATGCTTTGTTTGATAGTTTAAAAATAATCTTCTATAATTTGGATAGATTTTATTTTTAAAGTCCAGTCTTCATAACTTTTGGGGTGGAAATTTGTGTCATTTTTGAAATTTGCCTCCAAAATCATGAAAGAGCATCTTTTGTGGCAAATACGTATATTTTTACTATTCAATAGGATGATTTAACATATTAATAACATAATAGGTATATATGCATATACCTATTGCTAGTAGAAAAATAAAATTTGGGCTTCAAACCATTTACAAAATGTTTTAATGATGTCGTACCTCTAGCCTTAGACTACGCGCTGTATCCGAAACTGTTTACGAAATACAGCTTCAGATGCACTTAAAAATGGACTGTAATTAATTTAAACGAAATGAAATGGTATTTTTTGGAATGTGTAGGAATGAACAAGTTATGGAAGGAAGGAAAAGGGAAGACCAATTATTTACCACTGTATCTCTGCAAAGTAGCACACAACACAATCACAATATAGTGAGTTCCACCTCGATAAGTCGAGGTAGTTATCGCAAAAAAAATGAATGCGTACTTAAAACGATTTTATGCACTTCAAGATAGTTAGTTAAATTCCTTCTTTTTAATTTTCAACGAGATTATGTTCACGTAAAATACCTACTTATGTTTTGAAAAAAAAAACCTAATTTGCACTATTTATTTTCAATAGTTATGTTCCGTAATTCAGATAGTTTTCCAGTAAGGTGATGGTTACGGAGAGGTAGGAACTGGTTAAATGCCATTCCGGTAAGAACCAAGCATTTTCTCATTTCAAGACCAAACACCGTGATAAGTAAAAAATTATCACTTTTGAGTTGATAACGCAGAAATTAATATTGAAAACATTGTTCAAAAACTGTTACATCTGTAAAATAATTGTACAAAATTTAATGACAGACACACACACACACACCTTTTTTGATTTCTTTACCAGAATTGAAACTTTGGATCCAATTATCTCAGTCTGCTATTATTTGATACGTCTTAGTCTAAGGTGCGAAGTATTGGATACAAAAGTAATCATATTAGAGTTAGGTACTACGGTAACACAAAGAGTAGAGAAGTGAAAAAAACATTAGCAATAAGAGAAGAAAATAATATAAGTGCATAAAATCATAGAACGGTATTTAAAAAGGAAATAAACATTTGTAAAAACAAGAATAATACAACCAAGCATTTAAAAAATAGTATGCCATTTAAGTGCCACTCCTAAGTGAGAACTGGGCCCGGGCTCACTCAAGACCATGTTATATAGTTGTATTTCTTAAAATTAATTATATTAACATTCCGATCAATATGTATAACTATCTGAACCACCCCACATCCTGAAATAAATAATATTATTATTTTTATTTATATTGAGGCGGCATAAGACTCAATAAAGCGGTTTGCTCGATGCTCACATTTCGATTATTTCCGATGAACGTATAATTAAAATCTCAAATGTTTCTCGAGGGATCCTTGCGGATGTAAGTTATTTATATTTAAGATTATCAAAAATTGGACCTTACCATTAAAATATTTTATGTCAAACGACTAGAAAATTTTATAAAACGTTTTTCAACTATAAAATTAGCTGTAAGCACCAGATTTTATTTTTTAGACGATGAATTAGTAACTTACTGAGAGATCCCTCTAGAAACATTTGAGATTTTAGTAATATGTTTATCAGAAAGAATTAAAATAAACCAAAAGGAAAGATCTATTTTATAGGCCTGCTAGGGCAAAGTCGCCCGTAGGTCCGTCCATTACGCCGGGCCGCACGCCGAATATTGTTTTTATACGAGTTCATCACTTATGTCACATTATTTTAGAGATTTGATAGGGCAAATTCAACCGCAGGTCTGTCCAAAACACCAGGGCCGCGCGTCTTATATTTTGTGCACGGCTGCTTCACTTACGCCGTTAAGATTCTGGCCTTATTTTTGGGTATTGTCTTGTCTTAAACACCCTTATGGGCGCTTTTACAAATATGTGATATACATAATAATTTAGTGAAACAGTAATCATGAAGTAAAATTCGTGATTTAAATTATATATAACCCATGCAGATGAATAGTATTATGCTGACATTATTTATTATTATTATAGCCCTCTCGTAACTATATTCCGTGCAGTTGAACGCATCTTCTAATTCTGCGAAAATATTGCACTAACTGCATGCAATCTAGGTACAAGCGAATATCTAAATAACTCCGTTCTGATATGGTTGTTGTAGTTAAAAAGAATTTGCGATGGAGTAGTTCTAGTTGGTATACGGTAATTAGGCGGAGTAAATTAGGGCTGATTATAATTCCATTAACATTTTAAAAAATAAGGGTAGAATGTATTTTATTGAAGAACGTGTCTAGTTTATTGTTAACACCTAGCAGCCTGGCAGATAATAGCCACAAACTTTGATTTAAAAAAAGAGTATTCAGTTTTGTTAGGTTAGGTTTTAGACACAGTACCTACCGGTATTGCGTTTGTCGTTGATGTTTATATATATTTATATGCGTAGTTGTATTGTTGTACCCACACAGAATATTATCAGATATGCAAACACCGTGAATACATCACGTATGACAATACAGATGATTTGCATGATAATTATTTGAATATTGTGTTAGTATCAGTTCCGTACTATAACAACATGTCGTAAAGGAATTTTTACATTGAATTCCTCAGTAAATCAAACATAAAAGCAGTCCATGAATACATATATACATAATACTGTAATAGTGACATCAAACAATGTCACATCTTGTCGACCTCTTCGCTTTATTACTACTAGTTTTAATAATCTTCAGGTGCGGAATTGAAAACGTGCCAGAACTTAGTCAATCGTAAACAATGAAGGAGCACAGTAATAGAGCGGAAAGAATCAAAAATTTGCCCACAAAAACAATGTGAGAATTTAGAAAAAGTGTGAAAATTGTAAGAAAAATGCTGAATTTACTTATTTTATTTTATTGTTACATGGTTTAGAGAGTACATGTGGTTTTTTGTGATATTTCACCCTCCATGCTAGGGATGACCCTAATGAATTTTACAGTTTACGGACATAGAATCTATACATTACTATAATATAAAAAAGAAAAATGATGTATAGCTAGTTTGGGTTACAAGAAGAGGATGGAGAAGTTAGAGAATTATAACAAGATGAAAAATTTGAGAAATTATTAGTAAATAAATCACACTAATTAATTATGTACATACTAAACCGCTAAGTTAAAAACTTTTTTAGTTTTTTTTTGTAAACACAACTGAGATTTCTCTTATTTTTTATATACATCAATATCAGAGGTCCTCAAACATTTTTGTCCCATAGACCACGTTACGATTTTTACTGTTTTGGGTGGAACCCCTGCTTTCCTAATATTGATTTTTCAGACCGAAATTTCAGTTTGATTTCATAATGGGTTTGTATGTATGAGGTATTCTCGAATCCACTCATTCTCCCTACAATATTTGGGGGTCAGTGGTGGCTAGGGAATTAAAACAAATAATGAATTCCTCTTAAAATTTTCTCCAGAAAATTTGAATGGTTTGAGATTTTCGCTAGAATATATTTGGCATACCCAAAAAATGTGGCCTAAAATTGGCCAAAATGGGGCCCACTCTCGAGGACTCCCATTTAAATCTCATGCAACCCAATATTTATTTTCATTGACATGGACTCTCTGCAGGTCTATATAGACCTCTGAGGGGTCGATATAGACCACAATGACTGAACTATATTTCACTTTTATTGTCGGGAATGATTGAATACAAATCTTGGAAGTGGAAATTAACCCGCTTCTTCTAAGTAATATATAATTTCGCCTTCACGGAGAATAATGAGTGTTGATGCTTTATTAAAACCCTGTTAAAAACGTGACTGCTTACAAAATGCTGATAAATTATGAATCCTTTCATTGTTATTATACACGGTGTCCGGAAACTCGTAGTACAAGCGGGAAACTGGAGAATCTACACCACATGGGGAACCCAAAAAAACATAAAGTTTTTTGATTTGAGCATTTACACAAAAAAAAAAACAAAAAAATATATTTTTCGGCTATTTTTGGGTTAAAGTTTTTTCTGGTGTTTAGGGTTGAACAACAGATGTTTTAACCCTGCAGAGCAGAAATATTTTATGATTACACCGGATTAAATGAAGGGTGATTTCAAAATAATGCTTCAAATCCGAGTTTCTTCATTTGTTTTACTTTCAAATAGTTTTAATTAGTTGGGTACTTTGATCTTCAGTAATAATTTATAAGAATTTGATTTAAAAAAAAAAAAAAAAATGAACTTCTAACTCGATTTACTCGATAACGAAATTTCAAATCAAAAAAAAATATACTACAAAATCGACTCCAAATATGATGTAGATTCACCAGTTTCCCGCTTGTACTACGAGTTTCCGGACACCCTGTATAATGACAAAATACCCGACCTCATTATAATATATTTGTATTTCACTGATATTTTACTAGGAAATCTGTCAATTCATTTGTTAAAGGCCTGCAGTCCCGTTTTTAACAATTTTTTTTAATAAATTGGCAATTTTTTTATATCAGTAAGTTTTCTCGGTGTTCTCTCCATAATTTGAAATGATCATTGATGACCTATCTAATTAAAACCCTTGAATACATTTTGATTTTTGTTCATGGCGTCTTTTGTCCATCAAATCATTTTTTTACATCTGTTCCCACTTGTTAATATTTGTTATTATTGCACTGCGATCCACAACATGTGTGTTGGACGACTACCAATAGTACAGAAGATGTCCGATCGATCGTAAAATAACGAAGAATGATGCACGAGATAAAAGATTTACGACATAGCCAAGATCAAATAAATACCTTCATTATCCAATGATTGTTGAATATTTTACCCGAGCAAAAAAATTTGCGACTAATAATTATTAAACGAAAAAACAATACGTAAGTAACACTTTCCCTACTATCCCATTATCTCATATCTTTTACCAGTGATGAAAAAACTCTGTGAAATCCCTACATTTATATAATTTTAATAATGTACCTATCATTTTGGAATCTAAAACATCCATTAGATTCAAAACATTATCACGCTATCGTCTGTCGTACAAAGTCCCCCCACGTGTCAGATGCAAACGGAAGTGCTGCCATCTCTAATATAAAAAAGAGAACTGCTAAAGTTTTCCCTTTTATTTATTAATTTATCTTCTAGTCTATATTTCACATTAAAATTTTACCATATCTCTAAAATACAAAAAATAAAAATAAAGTCGCTCTCCGAGTCTGTCTGTTTGTGCGTTTAGTCCTTCTAAACTACGCAACGGATTGTGATAGAGTTTTTACCATCATTTAGATAATTCCTTCCAGAAGGTTTATATATATTACATGTATATTATATTTATAGAAAGTTTAAAAAAGTCGATGTTTTGTAATAAAGTCGAACAAAAAATATTTTCGGGCTCTTACATTGCTAACGCTGGCTAAACTTTATGAGATACATTAAAATAATGTACTACGAAATTGTATATCTTAAAAAAGCCTACAGAAAAGTCCTCTGTGGTATATGTCTATCTCCTAAGCATAACCCCCAGCAACGCCGGGTACACGTCAGCTAGTATTTTATATTCGGACTTTCACCTTCATGTCTCCATTTGACCTTGGCTGAGTTCGATCGAAGAGTATTGGAAGATTTTGGAAAAGGGGACATGAAAGGTACTCGTATAAGATGAGAAGAGGTAAACATATCGAGAGGCTGTTCAGAATTATTATTATTCACGAGCTAAGTCTGGGATCAAACAATAAAATTCAATGCGTTGTTAGTAAAAAATGAATTACTTTTTAGAACCTTTTTTTTCCATGATAATAAACGATACGACTTTTCTAGCATGTCAAATTTAATAACTAAACACGGTTAAGGCAATTATTTCTAGTACGCGTGAAATTGTAAGATTATTGGATTAAAAAATCTACGCGTTAAAAACTAGTTTAAAAAAAACTGTAATACGTCTATTTTAAAATGTCTTTAAAAACACCGGTTAGCGGTCGAATGCTGTAATTCATTCAATTTCATGGAAATGCATATATTTTTATCAGCGTGTATGTACCTACGTGATTGCCACCAAAAGTGCACGATAGAATGCATTGCCATCAACGTAGAGTGTCGGGAAGTGGGTTAATTTCTGCTTCCAAGATTTGCATTCATTTATGAACACAAAGCGACTTTCAAATAGATGTACTTAAAAATGCGAGTGTGAACTGTCAAATTTTAGGGTTGCCCCTTTAAAGGGAGACCAAATAGTTGGTTAGTTTAAACTTAACACATCAGTTCAGCGTTCGTATAGTTAAACAGGCCTTAAGCCGAGTCATAAGCTTTAATACCTAAGCAGTGGTATAAGTTAAG
Organism: Hesperophylax magnus; assembly: GCA_026573805.1. NCBI lineage: Eukaryota > Metazoa > Arthropoda > Insecta > Trichoptera > Limnephilidae > Hesperophylax > Hesperophylax magnus. The sequence continues at coordinate 9,016,307 of JAIUSX010000117.1, read as the reverse complement.
TCTTTCACTATTCCAACCTTACACCTACATTTAGAGCAATCATTGTAGGCAACGGAGGTTTTGTTGGCTTAATTCATTATCAACAGGCGTTACCTGTTACAAATACCTGTTACCTGTTATAAATATTACAAGTCTTGACTTAAAGATGGGAGTAAAATTTGACTATCGCATTTTATTATTGCTATTCGAGTAGGTAGAAACTTACCTATTAACTACTATCTACCAATAGCAGGTGTCAATATGAATGTCAGATATAATCCCACATAATCACGATATAATATGTATTTGATGATATATGAAGGTGTGTCTATATGTAGGTGTGGTCTTAAGTGTTATATTACTATTATTCAGTTAATAATCGATAAAGGTCGATTAGGAGTTAAAAAGATTAACTTATGACATTATGACTTCAAATAAGCTTAATTCGTTTATTAATATTTATGTAAACACTCCATTTTTAAGATAACGAAAACCCATGTGGATATAATTTATTATACTTGTAGAATCTGACACGCGTTCAAATGAAAATCTTAAAAAGCAGTAATACCCATTTGCAGCACTACCAGAAGAATATCTTAAAACGAAATATCGATTTACCAAAACAAATACGGGACGCATAATCAAAGTGGATGGATTTCTAAGCATTTCAAAACAGACCGGGTTTATGACATCGCAAACGTCATCTGAAGAGGCGTGTAGTTAGCAACTACACTCGAAATGCGAAAATGGCCGTGTTTTTGAGGATTGGAACAAAGTGGTGCCAATCTAAAAAGTAGTATACGGCCCACTTACCTACTTATACCATTATAGCTAGCTATACCAACGCTGTAGCAGCGTATTGGGGAATCTATATAAGTAAAACTGATCGAGTTTGAGAATATTCCATAATATAAATATTAATTACCTCTTATCCGGTTTATTAAATTACTTAAAAGTGAACTTATATAACATTAACGTTGTTGGCACTACTTCAGCAGTGGTTAGGTTCGTGGTTACATACACGAGTTAGTGATTATAAATAATTATGCGTTCTTGGAAACTTCACTTTAAAAACAAAACATGGAAACATTATTCGAATCCATTTTAATACTTATGTTTTATAATATGTATGCGCACGTAGCGGGAAAAAATAAATACAATTGCGCATGCGTGGGAATCCAAATGCGATGTTGCCGGATTTTAAAAATAGAGTTGGAGATTTTATTATTAGTATAAAATTGAATCTAAAAAAGTACTGTCTTTATGCATTGTGTAATTAAACCACAGTGTAATGGTTGGGAAGTTTAGAAAAGCTGTTGTTAATGTTTGAGTAGATACTAGAAATCGATTTAGTCGTGTTAGATTTGACATGACAGAAAAATCGTAGTTTTGACATTTGCAGAGGGGTTAAAGTTCTTCAAATAAAGGCAAAATAAATTAGATATATTCGGAGCACTTGAAATCGGAAAATCCCCAATAATAACTTTATTTTATTGAACGATCGTATGTTAAGATTTTCAAGTGGACGACTGTTGAATGCTTTAATAGCGTGGTATTTATGGTGTCTTTGTCCAAAGGTAGTGTTTACCGTCGGAGTTTTTATGTTTTCTTTGTACGCTTGTCTGACCGGTCTATTAGTGATATTTTGTGTTTGTTGGGGTTTGTTTTTTTGGTCGAAAATGTAGTTTAGTAGTGTTTTAACATATAATTGGCGTATATCAAGTACGTCACAGCTTTTAAATATTTGGTCTGTGTCGGTTAGTTTATGTTTTTTGAGTATATATCTATTAAATGTAAACTGTCGATTTACCGAAAATGAATAAATAAATAAAAAATATAATTCGATTATGGGGTCGCGACCCCAAAGTTACGGCCCGCCTATCAACCAATCGTTTGTCCTGTGCATATCTCCATCCAGAGGTCAGAACTCTTACCAAATCATGATTCAGAATGCAGCTGGAATTAATTAATTGTTACAACACTTATTCTCATCACTTCGCGGATCTCATATTTAGTGTCTCAACTCATCAACGTTTGGGATTGGCTTAATTCGTCATTGAGAAGATTGTAGAACAACAGACCTAATCAAGGATGTTCATGGATGTTGAAATGATTGTTAATCTTGAGGTTTAGTGGGTCAAGACGATGTACATATTTAATTTAGTCAAATTCTAAATGATTGTGCTACTGCGGGCAATTGATGCATTCAATTGACTGACCACAATAACAATTTATTGTAAATATTTCCATTATGAGAACGCCTTACCGCTTTGGAAGGCATCTTAACTTATTTTATAATAAGCCATATTCTAAAACTTTCGGTAATTGTTTGGTTTTGGTTGCTTCCTTATTGTACCTTTTTAAAATGCCTGCTCAGAAGATTCTCATTTCTGAGCACAAACTGCCTCCTGTTTTATATTATGTTTTTAGTTTTAATATTCTTGTTTTGTCCTGTCCTGCTGTTATTGTTAAGTTTTTTCATCACTTTGTATAAACAGTATATTTAGTGTTATAATATTAGATCTGTATTGGGTAAGGCACACTGTAGGAATAATTTTAAGAATAATACTAAATTACCGTTTTTAAGTTTGTTATAGTTAAGCGCACTTGAAAAGAAATTACACTAAACTGCGCTATATAAATGCCATGTTATTATTATTATTATTATAATAGAGTCTGCAATTATCTCCATATTTTGCATACAGTTTTGAAGCAAGTAAAGGTGAGAAGAAAACGAACATATTAGTTTTTCTTTGGAAAATTATGTGCTAAATAATTTCCCAGATCACGGTTAGGACCAGTACATTTTAAATATTATAAAATAATTATAATTAAATTAAACAATGTTTCCGTTACTTTTATAGGTTATTAAAAAATACATCGGTATAATTAAAGAAACCAAGAGATTAATTAAAAAAACTGTACAAATTACTCAATAAAAGTACTTTCCGCATTTTTTGCAGACATTCTGTAGAAAACTTCCTTCAAAATAAGACAAAATTTTTACGTTGCTCAGCGTAACATTGTTAATAGCTTCCATCAACAAAAAATTAACATCACGTTTACTCTTTGACTATTGATTATGTCTATGATCTGTATCTGCACATTGTGACATTTTGTGGTTAAGTATAGTGCTTCAGCACGTTTGCAAATTATGGAAATAAAATGTGTTGACTATTCTCCGAAAGCCTTCCAAAGGGTTAAAGATCATGAAAGAGGGTAATTTTCAAAATACCAAAGCTAGAAGTTCACAATTGAGTGCTTATACTCACTGGGACTGGCAAGAAAGAAGACTAACGGCCGTTTTTCCCAATCCTACTGATCAACTGCTGAGCAAGAATTTTGGCTCAACACTTTGAAGCCAAGCTACTGGATTAAGATTGCCTCAGTAAATGACTAGTTATAAAAAGTGTCGACAGAGTGAAAAATATTCGCAAAGCCAAGACACGGTGGCATTAAAGTCAGGCGAACACTTTATTTTTAACATAAAGTTTACATTATAAACATACGTTTGTTTAAAAAAATATAAAATTTTGGTTTATATATTACAGTATTTAAAATATATATGAATTAATAAAAAATACAATTCGTTAATATTAATTTAAAATAGTTTTTACTTTCATTTCATTTAATTATCCATGAAAGTGGGCGGGGACAGTTAAGATAATCAACGGTAAATATGTTTAGAAACAGGCGAATCGAACGTTACTAAACAAATCACTTGGCTGATCGGACCCTGAGATTGATCCTTCGAAAGTTGGGAACAACGGCCGTAAGTATTTGTGAAATTCCTGAGTTAGGCCACTTTCACCTCTGCAAACACTCCTCCACCAAACGAATATTTAAAAAAATTAAAACTTTACATATTTTAAAACGTTATATGATAACATGTCTGTCTGTATTGTAATGGTATTGTGTATTACATATGTTTTATTATTTTACGTTATACTTTTTTAGTAATATTGCCTTTTTTGATCTTTAACCAATCTTTTAATGTTGTATGTGAAATGTTTTTTGTTTCTCTCATTTTTTGTATTTAGTGAAAGATTGTTGAATTTGTTGCCTGGTATTTGTGGTGTCTTTGTCCAAAGCTTGTGTTTACCGTCGGAGTTTAAATGTTTTGTTTGTAAGCTTATGATTAATTAGAATGAGATGAGATAGTTTAACCGTGTTTTGTAATGTTAGCAGTCCAATGCCTAAAACGAAAACAAAAAATATAGATTAGACAATTTAAAAATGTTGTGGCGCCCCTAGTTTAATTATTAAGTCTTCTACAGTTTAGTTTTTTAATCTATGGGTCAGATGTGGCAGATTAAAAGTATCTATGGGTCAGATGTAGCATTACATAAGTCCTGGGAATGATCAGATGGTCGAAGTCAATGTGTTTGTTTAGTTGGCGCAGTGTTGACATCAACACAGCTGTTCAATTAACACGTTAATTCCAAACAATTGCCACGTCGCGGTCGTAACAATTTACGATGCTCATCATTGATTAAGATTATCATGTTAAAATTTAGTAATTATTTGATTGTTTCAAATCTTAAATTCCTTCCCTTAAAACTGCCATGGAGTTTTTAGGGCCAATTTTACCAAATATTGGTAAAATTTATTTCGGCAAGTATATCTAATCTAATTGAATACATTATCTGACCCTGCTTCGACTCATTTAATCTGTTATTATATCAATTGGGTTATATAACAAATCATCTAGTTACTATGCTAATTCCGAGTGTATATTGATTAGTTCTTCGATCTCGAATACTTTCTCATTCTCGCATCGCTTCGTCTCTTACTAGGATGCTATTGGCTTATAAATTTTATCCTTGGGAGAGATGTCACAGATGTGATGACCGATATGTTTTGCTCTAGAAAGTGAAGTTACCTTACTTCGGCTACCTTTGGCAGGTCTGGCTCAAGAAACGCTTGGTAAATCGTCTGCTTTGGAGATCACCCAACCCAGAGAGAGAAAATGCTTGTTGAAACGCTTTTGGAAAACAAAGGGTTAAGGGAACATATTACGTTCTTTTGGAAGAACTAATGCAGGTGTAATTTGTTTCCCCAGGGAATCCATGAAGTGGTTGATAAAATTTGTTACACTGTCTTACTATTGTTGAACTGCTATAAATACGTGTCGCGTATTCAAAATAAAGAATAGGATGGATTGTTTCACAGAATTTGAACAATTCATCAAATTACAAAGTTGATTTTCAAGTTATGTTAAGGTTCTATCCAAGTACTGTTACTATTTAAGTTTTATGAAGCAACTGGTCAACAATGATACAATAATAGCAATTGAATAGAACCTTCATAAAACTTGAAAATCAACTTTGAAATTTGATGAAATGTTCAAATTCTGTGAAAAAACCCGTACTAATTGCTTTCACCGTTGAAATGATGCATTTATTTAATAAACCCGTCACATTTTGTTTGTATCTGACAGTTGATGTAGTTCGTCGTTAGCGTTAGTTGGATAAGGTTCTAACTTCGCCTTACCATGTTCTGCAAAGACGATTTCTCATTCTTATATCTATTTAATATTTAGTATTAAGTATTTTGTTTTAATATAATTTAAAGGAAAATGTAGTGAGAACCTAATGCAATCACTTACTAAGCCCTAGCTGGTTGCATATGGTTCTATCTGCACGTTTATGTTCTAAAATAGTAAGTACACGTCTTATTTAAACATTTTCCTTTAATATATGTTAAACTATAATACTTTACATAAAATTCAACCACAAAATCAAAAATCGATTAATAAGTTTTGAGAAATCGTCTTTTCAAAATTTGACATCTCATATCTCTGAATAGGGTAAAGTGAAGTTAGAACTCTGACGACGAGCGATGAAACGTCGAGCGCAGGTCAGGGGCGTCGTGTCGAAGCGACGGGTCCACGATCTGAAACAAGAAGAAGAAGATGGAATGAGATGAGATGATAAATTTGTATTTTCAGAAATGAATAATTCCAATAAGTAAGCCGGCCTTTAATTGCCAATTAAAAACACTCTAGCCGTTGGACAAGCTACTGTTTAGCGGGTAAAGGTGGGATTCATTTATGTAAATTCGTAACGTATGTAAACAAGAAAAGGATGCGACAAGTTGTGCACAATTACCGTTTAAAATCGCACCCGTGTTTGATATTATGAGGTCTGAATTATTTAGCCGTTTTTCTTAGGTCGAAAAGCACTACAATAAATCTTTTAAATTAAACAAACAAACGGACTGCATATTTTAACTTCATAAATAGTTTTTTATGTTTATGATTTAGAGGAAGATGTAAATATAGCATAGGCAGTAAAAATATACAAGCACGAACAGTAAGCCACTATGAAAAGTATTCTAACGTACACTGACGAAATCTTCAAGATCAATTCAATGAAATAACTCTATTCTAAAACAATACTCATTTATATTCACAAATACAAAACACAAGAAAAAACAACTAACGCCATATTAGAAACACTAGAACTCAGGGTCAGAAACATGTCCAACAAGCAACTACAGATACGACATTTTTGATTTATGCAAGAAAAAAATATGGCCAAAAAGTGCCTTTTATTTTATTTTGTGGATGTTCAAGCATTGTTCAAGCATAAACATTTGATTTTTTTTGATCATTTTATAAATAACTTAATTTTCCACATTAAACAATAAAATCATAACCGAAAATGGGTTCGTAAGTAGGAGATTTTGAACTTTAAAGCAGTTTTCATAGGTCTTATACATTATTTTTTTCTGGGCTTATAAAAAGACTTATCTAAAAAATGCTGGATTATTTCAAAGGCCAAGATGTATTCTACTCGCAGTATTTAATTAAAACATCTGAAACATTTCTAGGCGACCAAATTTTCAAACCAAAAACGTCGTGTGTGCTAATAGTTTTAGAAACAAATAAAACAAAATTATAGCAATTGGCAAACAATGGATTTTTAATATTTAAATGTAAGTATATATTATATGTCACAAAAAACATCAATATTTGAGGAAAATATGTTTTCTCAATTCCTCTTTACACTTAACCATCTTCCCAACGTCAGTAACTTCCTTCGTGATTTTGTTAATACAGTTGGACGGCCTGGTACACGAGAGATTTCTGGGTACTTCATTTTTTTCTTGTTGGCAATCTGATTTTTCTTGCATTTCTCGTCCCGTGTCCGCGTATCTCGTTGTTGTAATTTATTTTTCTATTCAGTTCCTTAGACATCATCCCTATTTTAATTTTATGAATAAAAATAAGCTCATTAAGGCGATGCACTACGTCGTGTAATATTTTGAATCGAGCCGCCATCAAAAACACTCCTTACGTAGATGGCGATAAGGCTTAAATTCCCGCTTAACATTATCCAGCTGTTTTGATTTAGGCGAGAAAAAAACATGGCCAAAAAGTGCCTTTTATTTTATTTTGTGGATGTTCAGGCATAAATATTTAAATGTTTTCCGATCATTTTATAAATAACTTAATTTGCAACATTATATAATGAAATCATAACCGAAAATGGGTTCGTAAGTAGGAAAATTTGAATTTTAAAGCAGTTTTCGTAGGCCTTGTAAATTATTTTTTTCTGGGCTTATAAAAAGACTCATGTAAAAAATACTCGATTATTTCAAAGGCCAAGATGTATTATACTCGCGGTATTTATTTAAAGCATCTGAAACATTTCTAGGCGATCAAATTTTCTAACCAAAAACACATGATTTTGCATTGCTACGTAGTGCATCGCCTTAAAATATATAGTTTGTTTTATCGTCATAAGATTTAGCTTTAACATGTCTCTTATCCGTGTGTATATGTTGCGCTTGAGTATTATTCCCATTGCTTTATTTTGCAGTATTTGCATTTTTTTTCATTTTCTTTTCGTTGCAGAGAAAAGGAATACTTGGAACAGTAATTAAAATGTGGTAATGTAATTGTATTATATATTATCTGACATCTTTCTTTATTTACTTTGTATCGTATTATGCGAAGAATATTATGGTACTAAACTCCCAGTCTCATTCAATATCCACAACGATATTATAACATTACAAAATAAAAAGCTGGATAAAAAACATAGGGAGATCAGAAATAGATAATGTACTAACACCAAAAACAGACTGAAACAGAAACCACACAACTGAACAAAAAAACACCTTGTAAATATATTTATAATTATTTCATCAAATAAACTCTTAATGTATTTATAATTACTTCATATTATCCATACAACTCAATTTAAAAAAATATGTAAATGAAATACTCAGCACGAGAGATCACTGTGAGGATATCATTATCTCTATTTCTTACAAAGAATTTTCTAAAAACACTTTGGACGGGTTGTTTCGTAGAATTTGAACAATTCATAAAATTTCAACGTTCATTTTCGGGTTCTGTGAAAGTCCTATTCAAGTTCTGTTATTATATCATTATAGGCTAGTTGCTTGACAGAACTGAAATAAAAACAGAACTTGAAAAATCTCTCATAGAACTTTGAAAATTATCTTTGAAATTTGAAGAATTATTAATATTCTCCGGAACAACCCACCCTGATTATTAATATAGGGTAATCAAACAAAGACACTAATCAACAGGAGATAGGTACATCTATTTATATAAATACTGCACAACAGTTTCAACTGCTCCCAACTCCGCAGATTCCGTTAGAAGGACTATGACATCACCAATCGGGATATGTTGTGAGATTAAATGGAGTGAGGAATGAAATTCGAGGGGAAAAGGAAGTTTGTAAACTACCCGACTATTCAGATCTTGTTGCTGAACACAGCTAAATCCATTTCAAGCAACACGTCAATCAGCCAAGCAATACTGATTCAACAAATATAATACAATAATGATGAATTTGGACAAGAAGTAATCCCATGTCACAATCTATTTAATTAAACAATGAATCATTCGCAATAAACGTTTCATTGTTCTTAGGATATCTTAATTAAGAAAATCCCTCAACAGGACAATAAAGCAACTATCACCCCTCTCTCCCCTACCCCCTGCTTGCTACTCTTATCGATATGTGGTATCTTTCCTGAAGGTTTCACATTACCCCAGGAGATGAATCACCCGCCTATCCCCAATCCCATTATATATTTAGGTACCTACCAAGGTACTGTATTTACCGCTAAATACGCTTTTATATGTGAACACCGCGTAAAATATAATATTCCTTTTAACTATCCCGCAGCCAAATGGGGGAGTAGGTAGTACCCAAAATTACTATCCTCCTAGCTAGCTTAAATACTTGATATATTATTTTCAGTATTTTACGTATTCCTGCGCAAATACATAAGTTACCATTAATAATTGACTGAATAATTGGAATTTCTACACTAGTTTAAAAGCCCATAAGACAGAAAAATGCATGGGGTCTTTGGAAGACCCACTTGGTTACAGACGTTTTGTTTGGCATCTTGGCCTGTCAAGAGTTAATGACCTTTTAACTAAAATACCAGCATATTTTTAAATTGCTGTAGTTAGTTTTAATAGTTGAAATAATTTTCAAAGTTTTGATTTTTCGAGTCTCCCAAAACGCTCCAAATCTATGGACCACCAGTCTCAAAATACCTCCGTTCATGGTCACACCTTATAAACAATTTTCTGTGTTTACTACGAAAGGTGAAAGACCACCATCCAGAATGTTCGGTAACTAGATGTGAATAGCTAGGTACTTTCACATCTTCCTCCTCCTCCTTTTTCTACCTCTACTACCTTCAGCCTCATAACATATCTCAATATATTTACGTAACAAAATGTGCTAAATGTGTTATTCGGGAGATACAAAAGTGTTTAAAGTTCTACCGCTGACAGCACCGTTGCAATCTCTCGCCCTTTCCCATAAACTATACATACAACAGAAAGAGAGATAGCAACGGAACTCTCAGTGAAACGACTGTAGGTACAACAGACGTCAGGAGTGCAGCAGATAAAAATGCACCGCGGAATGTGCATCTGCAAAATACTGGCGACAGATGCATTTTACGAGCTTATTTGCAGGCGGAGACCTGTTATTACTGTTGCGCATTTGTCAGTGCATACTGCAAAAATGAAACACTGCAAATAAGACACTGCAAGTAAGAATTTGTAAATAACACACTGCAACCAATTCACTGCTAATTTGTGCTTCACAGAGAATATGCTAAATATTTTTGGAGAGGACTTCGAGTAAAATTTCCGTACACGTATTTGGCGAAGCACAACAAAGTAATGCAAAATCATGTTCTTATTTTGGTTCTAAAATTTGATCGCTTAGTATTATTTTTTAAGCTTTAATCAAATACTGCGGATAGAACACAACTTGGCCTTTGAAATAATCGAGCGTTTTTCTTACTGTGGAAGGCCAGACCCTTTTCGAGGGAAATCAATAATCGAATCAAAAATGAACTCTAATGTGTTTCAAGTGCAAGAGATTCTGTTTAAAAAATTTGTACGCCATTTCTCATGGCGTACAGGTTTAAATCGCATATCAGTTTGGCAAATTATGTTATTTAGGAAATTTGCAAAATAAAATAAAGCAATCGTGTATAAAATGTTTTTTCTTGCATAAATCAATGGTGTTAAGCGGGAATATAAACCTTATCGCCATCTACGTAAGGAGTGTTATTGTAAGCGGCCCGATTCAAATGTTACTTTATTACTACACAAAATAACTATTTCAGCCGGGAGAGATGTAAAAGATTCATTAAAACGGAATTTTTTTTAATATTTTTTTTAAATTACCCCCTTTTTTGACGCCATGTTTGATCTTGTTAGTATGATGTGACGTTTACCGGAAAGTTCCGCATCAATCTAAATATGCACAAATTATTTGAATAACCCGAACTAAGAACCTATTTTTTACATATTTATTCATCTCCACCGACGTAAATAATTGTTGTTTCTGTGCTAATTCTCTAAATCTGAGCGTCCCTTTCTTAATCTTACTCACCATGCTTAAATCAGCCTTGCATTCTTTGCGGATCTCCACATTTTTCACACGATTATGGTTTTACCACACATACGCTTCGGGATCTTATTTCTACATCATTCAGTCTACTTTCATAATAGAACATGAATAGAACCTTCACAGAACTTAAAAATCAATTTTGAGAATTGATGAATTGTTCAATTTTTGTTAAACAACCCGTCCTTGGTGAGCACATAAAAAAATGATTAATTAATTAATTTTTTTATTTTACGCCTATTAAGGCTGTTACACATTTTATATATAACAATACTTAAGAAATTACACTCGTAAATAGTGCAGGAAATGACTGTTTAAAACACATATATAAAACAAATATTGTTGAATTTGATCCACACAGTATGTAGGTGCAAAATATAAATATAAAAAATCCAAAATAATTTTTTTCTTTCAGCCGACAAAATACTGTTAACGTGCAAAATACTGTAATACTGTCAATTTAAATAGCTTTATCAAAATATTCCCCTACTTGATGAAAAAAACTTCAATAAGGTATGCTTGTATAATGAAATTGATGTACTAAATATATCAACAACATCGGAGTATTTGTTTCCTAGTTGTTGAATCCGTCGTGTAATGTGCAATGCATTAACAGATCGGTTTGTTATTTTCTATGTAATCAATCATAATTTATTGTGGATTCAACTCACTTCACTCTGTATTCAATTACTTGTTCAAATTAATCTGTATAATAATTATTACCCTACCTACCTTATCTGATACATATCTAATCTAATAATTACGTCTATCTAAAGGTAATCATTATTATTAGATGTATATACTAACCACGATGCAACCTGTACTAGGGAACACCTTCTGCCGATAAGATAAACGTCCGTAACGTCGACTCCCAACCAGTCGTCGCGGGTTCATTTTTCTGTTAGCTTAGTCCTCCATCATTACACGAGTAACAGTTTCCGCTTATAATGATGATAAAAAATGATAATCAAAGTCACCTTTCGGAGAGGGGTGACTTTTACATACCATTTATAAACTTATTACAATGACATGCCAATAAAAAAAATCTAAAAAACGCTCACGATACATGATAATACACAACTGTAATATGAAGTGTACAACTGCTGACCCTGTACCAATCGCAAGTCACTTGCATAAGTAGTCACCTATGATCTGGTGCCCCAAAATAATTTGAAAATCCTGACTCAATGCTGTGTAGAAATGGGTGGCCCTTTGGAAGACTACATTTTAGATTACAGGCGTCATGTGGAAATGCTATACTTGTTCTACTGGTAAGGAATTAGCATCATTAATCCCTTCGGCACCGGTGCATAGTCGGGAAACAAAATAATATATTATTTCATATCCAAAAGTATCGTAAAATCGTTGACAGCCCTGTTTTACTAAAGCCAAATTGCGATACTTGCCCAGCTATTCCAAGTAGAATTAATTTTGAAGGCAACAATAAACTCACTACTAATTACTCTATTATTATATTTTGCTAGATTATACATGAGAAAAAGTCACTTTTTTATACATATTAATATTCTGTTCAAATAAAATATTCTATTTCTTCATATGAAGCGGTTACTTTGTGATGTGACATTATAATTTAAAATTAAACAATAACTTTGTAAACATCACTTATAGGTAAATACTTAATGCCGACCGGGTTTCGCTACAACCGTAGCTTCATCAGGACAGTATAATACTATTATATGTGGTATTATACTGTCCTGATGAAGCTACGGTTGTAGTGAAACCCGGTCGACATTAAGTATTTACCTATAAGTGATGTTTACAAAGTTATTGTTTAATTTTAAATTAAAATATTCTATGTTATTATAACATTCTAGGCGTTAATAGAATTTACTTTATATTAATTAGTATTCATTATCATAAACCCCTCATACCTGGATATATGTCAGGTCTTATACAAACCTAGTATTCATTCAACTATTACTACACTAGTAGATATTTCTTTTAATTGTGTATTGTTTAACTGCACTTCTATTAACAACTGTATCACTTGGAACATTATTTTTGTGTACACATTACTTGTTCTGTAAAAGCCATTTTATGGCGTTTAAATAAATAAATAATCAGGAGAAATAAAAATTTTGTTAAATATCCGTAACAAAGGAATATCGGTCTGTCCTTAATTTTCCGACTTTATGTACGGGTTAAATCTTCCCCACAGGAATAACTAAACCCTTCCACACACTTTCCCACAAATGATCATCTAATCAAACCACACTATGCAAGTGCACTATATAAGAATAATAAATACAAAACAATACAAGAACAACACGTCAAATCACCAGAGATCAAATGGGAAAATAATTCACCGACTCCAGATATTTTCATATCAGAGGGTTCGGCTCGGTAGAACTTCTAACTGGACCTATAAATCCTACTGATCCCTCAATATAAATTTTTAAAAAATCTTTCGTAATCCTACATGTATTTAAAATGACTGATTTTTGCATTTTTATATATAAATTCTTTGACAGATCTAATGCGACTAAATTTTGAATGAGAGAGCTAGGTATAATGTCAGTAGCCGAAATTACAATTGGTAATATTTTTATAGTCTGATAATGCCAAATTCTTTTCATTTCATTTCCTAAATCTGTGTATTTTCTTGTTTTTTCAGAAACAGATTTTTGAATATTACAGGAATTTGGAATAGCCACCTAAATGATATAAGTTATTTTTTTAAATTTTGTCATGTAAAACTATATCGGGTCTATTATGACTAATCGCTCGGGCTGTTAGTACAGTTTTATCATAATACATTTTATAAAATTCATTTTCTACAAATGAATTTGGTTCGTATTCATAATATGGTACTATATAACGGCAGTCAATCAAGTTATGTATAATTACCAAACTTTGGTGATTGGTCTGTCTTTCTTAAAAATATGTCATTCTTACATTATTATTTTGATGACAGATAATATTTTTATTAATTGCACTCGTCATGTGCACAGGAGGATCACTCGTTTAGATTCAGTATACTTTCAGACTGGTAGTTCGCAGTTCGCAGTGTCATTAAGCAAGGAGGCTGCGAATACAAATAATAATATTCCCCGGAAACTAGGGCGGGAAACCGGAAGTTTCCCGTTAGGAAACACACCATTAGGCTAACGTTTCCACTTTCCAGAGGGGTGGAGGCTGTAGCAGAGGAACCTAGGGGAAGAGATGATAGGGAGAGATAAGAGTATCCTTGCCAAGGACGGGAAAGGAGAAATAAATCAAGAAATCCGTATATTATTACAAAAACGGCACATTCATATGTACATAAGTCAGGTTATTATTTTTATTATGAAAGGACTTTATTATTGACACATCCTTCGAACTGACAAAAATGTTCCTTTTCATAATAAAAGCTTTTTTATAATTACAATAATTTTTTCCAATCTGTTCTCATGTAAAATTTATTTGGTAAATTTGTCGTATTCCGCTGCATGAAAATGCTCTTTAAAAGAACAACACGTGATTTCAACTTAAATATCTAATGGAGACAACTATATATGTCGGGAGTTTAAGTAAACACGAACAAAATAGGTTTTTAGGGTGTTAGTGTGGGTTATTTTAATAATTTTTGTGTATTTTCTAACCTTCAAATTTAACTTTGATTGAGAAAAATGGAACTTTAATGCTTCTTTTTCCGTCTCCCAACACATAAATAGTTATTTCTTGTAGTAATTTATGAAACCAAGTGCTATTTATATATTTTGTAAGCGTGCAGCAGAATTCGACAAGTTAATCTTTTATTTAAGCGTATTTTAACTATCTTGAGCTATAAACCTGATGGATTCCTACTTTTTTCCAATTTGTTAGTTGTTTGATTTATAGTGTCCATAACGGTTAACATGAAAAAAGAAAACACAAATAATAAATACAAACCATCACATAACTGTTTATAATATGTAAGAATAAAACGGTTCCGTGATAACTCAACATATTTAAAAGTGATATAAAGTCTTTAAAAGTGATGAAAAAAACTCACTTATAAACCTAACCTCCTAGTTTTTACAATTATTGTTGATTGAAGTACTAGTGAATATTGAATTATTTGGGGAGTTGGAAATAAACCAACGTAGCTCAGTGGTTCAGAGCACCTAACCGGACATCAGAAGGCGCGGGTTCAATTCCCGTCGGCGGCATTTATTTTTACTCGGGAACAACAGGGTTTTCCAATAAGAGGTGTTATTTTGATATTCAATCGTAAAAGATCAATGGTTTCGTTGCTTGTGTGGCACGTAGCGCCGTCTTGTTGAAAGTAAACGTTGTCCAGATCAATACCATCCAATTTCGGCCATAAAAAATCATTAATCATCTCTCGATAGCGCAATCCATTCACCGTAACTGTTGCTCCAGCCTCATTTTCGAAAAAGTAAGGTCCAATGACTCCGCCGGACCATAAACCGCACCAAAAAGTCACACGTTGAGGATAAAGAGGCTTTTCAACAATAACTCTTGGGTTTTCCGAGCCCCAGATACGACAATTTTGCTTGTTGACGAAGCCACCGAGGTGGAAATGGGCCTCATCACCCAAGATGATTTACATTTGATTCACTCAAGTGAATTTTAATAATTTCAATGCGTTGTTGAAGCGTGTATCGTTCCATTTTTATTAATGGCGTAGTTTCTACTTGTCAAATGTCAAAAAATGACACCTTCAAAAGTAACATCTACCGAAATAGCGGGCTATTCAAAATAACACCTCTTATTGGAAAACCCTGTTTTTTTCAATTTGTATGGATATTTCAGGCGACTAATTATTGCTTTCAATAATTTGTTATCCTTTGTACTTTGCATAAAAACCTTGTCTTATAAACATAAGTTTATCATTAAAAATAATACTCCTAGTTTTTGTTTCATCACTTCAAGGTTAGTTGAATTATCATTGTGTTAAGTTATCGAATGTTATATAGTCGACAAATTTGTTCAGTAGGTTGAGAGAAGATTAAATTGGTTCTTTGGAAAGGAATATGGAAAGTTTCAGGATTTTTTTAGTATACGATGTGTAATGTTATATATTTAGTTTGATGGAGCCACGAGTGTGATTAATTCATCATCCCTTAGATAGAAGTAGGTAACTTAAAAATCTTTATTCAAAAAACAACCTATTTTCACCCGTTAATTTCATTTCATAATTTATTCAATCAATTTTGATTCTTTCTTCCAAATCTAATTAGATCATTTAATTCTTCTTTATCTGCGAATTTTCGATCGAGCTTTGGATAAAAAATAATTCCAATCCTATTGCAGGTTTTTTCCATGCGGAGAGACATTCTTTTGAAAGCTGATTGACGCCCCTAGAATTTAATTACCCTTCCAGATTGTTAAACGTCCCGGAAATTCTCTTTTTTTTATGGCGAATAATTACGCTGAAATCTGAAAGACAGATTATGAATAAAATAATATTTTACTAATTCCAGCTCCGCGAATAATATACCATCGTAGTTCTGGGTCAATTGAAATTAACTCGATAACTTTTCAAAATTTCATTTGTTAAGGGCCTACAATCCCGTTTTTAACCGGATTATCAATAATTTCAAGAGATTCTTTATTGGGAATACTCTTTTTTCTCTGCGCGTTTTCAATGTACCTACCTCTATTCGGTCACTTTTGCTATTTAATATTGTTTTAGCTTTTTCTTGTGTTCAAATTTAAGTTATTAAAAAAATATTGTTATTGTCGTATATGAGATATCGAAACATGAGGAAGGTCACTGTCACATATGAGATATCGAAACATGAGGAAGGTCACTGTCACATATGAGATATCGAAACATGAGGAAGGTCACTGTCACATATGAGATATCGAAACATGAGGAAGGTCACTGTCACATATGAGATATCGAAACATGAGGAAGGTCACTGTCACATATGAAATATCGAAACATGAGGAAGGTCACTGTCACATATGAGATATCGAAACATGAGGAAGGTCACTGTCACATATGAGATATCGAAACATGAGGAAGGTCACTGTCACATATGAGATATCGAAACATGAGGAAGGTCACTGTCACATATGAGATATCGAAACATGAGGAAGGTCACTGTCACATATGAGATATCGAAACATGAGGAAGGTCACTGTCACATATGAGATATCGAAACATGAGGAAGGTCACTGTCACATATGAGATATCGAAACATGAGGAAGGTCACTGTCACATATGAGATATCGAAACATGAGGAAGGTCACTGTCACATATGAGATATCGAAAAACCACCCTCATACACTTTCCCGCTCCTTAAGGCAGATTTTGAAATTTCTTAATTAAATTTGTATACAATACGTCTGATTTCGAAAAGCTCTCCGTAAAGCCCGAGTACTTAAGCTAGTTCAGTTATTATTTTTATTAACAATGTGTTTGTCTTCCTTCTAGTTGACCAGACGTAACCATGGCAGACGACGCCATAGCGGAGACGCAACGACGGTGGAACCGCAAGACCGGCGTCCATGGCTTCCTCAGACGAAACCTACTCACCATCATGACCATCTGCGGAGTGGTCTTTGGTACCATCACCGGCTCCTGCCTCAGGGCGTCCCAGGGAAAGTGGAGCGAGCGCGACGTCATGTACCTCCAATTCCCAGGAGAACTGTTTTTGCGGATGCTTAAATGTCTTATCATTCCTCTCCTTGTGTCTTCCGTGATCTCTGCCATCGGGTCTCTGGACCTCAGCATGAGCAAGAAGATCGGAGCCAGGGCTATCTTGTTCTACATGACGACTACTGTGTGTGCTGTGATACTTGGAATCATCCTGGTGACGGTCATCAGGCCGGGAGTCGGTGCGAGGGCCTCCACTAGTTCTAAGGCGTCCACACCCAGGGATGTCTTGACGGCAGACACGCTGCTTGATCTCATAAGGTAAGATTCTTTTTATCTATCGTTTAGTATAAGGTTTTATTTTATCTTCTGTTCCTTAAATTACAAACAAATAAGTTTAATACATATAAGAAATACTATGTAAGACACAAATATACAAGATTACAAAAATTTGTCAAATTTAGAAGGAAATAAATTGCAGGCAGTGGTTGAAATATGGTCACTGAGGCGAGAATCTTTCAAAAATAGGATGTCCGTTTTGAATCTCTCGTCACTGACGCAACAAATGGTCTATATTATTATGCGAAGACATTTGGTTTAGGAGCAAAATATTCTTCCCCACATGCAAGAAGAATGAGAATCAGGAAAGAAAGAAAAATATCATATATGCAAGAAGAATAATCGATGATGACGCTGTTTAGATAATCACCAGGTACATTTGGACCTAATCGTTCCAAAATAGCTGAATTCTCTATACAGCCTTGCAGCAGTCTAAAATCTAGCAGTCTGCTGACTAAGGGGACTCACCACCACAGAGTACAGTGTAAAAAGATCCCGACAAGACGGGTGACAAATTCTGATATTTTTTTTGCAGACTGGCGTACCCCCTCGATATCACCACGAAATGGAAGTTTACTTTCATACACAATTCTTCATAAATAATATGTAGTTCTGGCTTAAAAGCTGGTCTTTCGTCGGTGGGTACTCTTGTACTTTGCTATTGATACATATTTTGTTGGTATGATAACAGACACGCTGTAAATTCTGATTACCTCTTATCTCGCGTAACATGTTGCCTGCAACTTAGTCCCTAGTTAACATTGATATATGAAGCCCAAACTAGTCTCTAGACTCCCTAGGTAACAAAATGTTCACCTTTCGCATGAATGTAAACAGATACATTTTGTTGTTGTTGTTATAATCAGATGCACAAACGTTTTATGCCACATTGACTCTCTAAGAATGAATCAGATGCGCAAAAGTTTTATGCCACATTGACTCTCTAAGAATGAATCAGATACACAAACGTTTTATGCCACATTGACTCTCTAAGAATGAATCAGATGCGCAAAAGTTTTATGCCACATTGACTCTCTAAGAATGAATCAGATACACAAACGTTTTATGCCACATTGACTCTCTAAGAATGAATCAGATGCACAAACGTTTTATGCCACATTGACTCTCTAAGAATGAATCAGATGCGCAAAAGTTTTATGCCACATTGACTCTCTAAGAATGAATCAGATACACAAACGTTTTATGCCACATTGACTCTCTAAGAATGAATCAGATGCACAAACGTTTTATACCACATTGCCTCTCTAAGAATGAATCGGATGCACAAACTTTTTATGCCACATTGACTCTCTAAGAATGAATCAGATGCACAAAAGTTTTATGCCACATTGACTCTCTAAGAATGAATTAGATGCACAAAAGTTTTATGCCACATTGACTCTCTAAGAATGAATCAGATACACAAACGTTTTATGCCACATTGACTCTCTAAGAATGAATTAGATGCACAAAAGTTTTATGCCACATTGACTCTCTAAGAATGAATCAGATGCACAAAAGTTTTATGCCACATTGACTCTCTAAGAATGAATCAGATGCACACAATTTTTATGCCACATTGACTCTCTAAGAATGAATCAGATGCACAAAAGTTTTATGCCACATTGACTCTCTAAGAATGAATCAGATGCACAAAAGTTTTATGCCACATTGACTCTCTAAGAATGAATCAGATGCATACAATTTTTATGCCACATTGACTCTCTAAGAATGAATCAGATGCACAAAAGTTTTATTCCACATTGACTCTCTAAGAATGAATCAGATGCACAAAAGTTTTATGCCACATTGACTCTCTAAGAATGAATCAGATGCACAAAAGTTTTATTCCACATTGACTCTCTAAGAATGAATCAGATGCACAAAAGTTTTATGCCACATTGACTCTCTAAGAATGAATCAGATGCACAAAAGTTTTATTCCACATTGACTCTCTAAGAATGAATCAGATGCACAAAAGTTTTATTCCACATTGACTCTCTAAGAATGAATCAGATGCACAAAAGTTTTATGCCACATTGACTCTCTAAGACTGAATCAGATGCACAAAAGTTTTATGCCACATTGACTCTCTAAGAATGAATCAGATGCACGAACGTTTTATGCCATATTGGCCCTGCAAGAATGAATCATTTCTTAGTTTTCCGAATAATAACATATTTTTATACTATTTTACTGAATGTGACCTTGCAAATTTCTTAATAATAAAGTTCTTGTGAAAACAACTTTATCGCTTTTGTACTGTTTGTCTGCAATAAACTTAACGTAGTTATTGTTAATAATAATTGCGTACAACGTACCCATTAATAATCTTATTTATTGTGAACCGTTTAACGACGTTTTCGTGTGTTTCTGTGATATTGTCACGAAGTGGCACACGATAAATTATACTATCGCTGTTTTTTAATGGGTCAAAAAGATAAGGAATTTTTTATGAATAAATTAAATTATTCTCATGAAGTACTTAGCTCTCAATATGAATTCGAGAATATTATAAAATAATTTATTGCGTTCCTGTGAATAAGTTTTTAACACTTACAAAGCCCTTATCGCCAGAGTTCTGCCACTGAGGATCGGTTCTTCAGTTTGCTTTTTAGATAGGTTTCCTGAGAAGCTTAAGCTTGGAAACAATAAAAAGTAACTGAAATATCGGCCCTAAGGGGTCATGCATTCTTGAGAAAAGCTTCCCTGTATTCCGGATAAACGTATTCAACCATTCTTGAAAAAAAAAACGTCAGGAGGTTATTTCCAAGCATTCTCGAAAAAAAATCCACGAATTCTTGGGGGAAATATACGAGCATTCTTGAGAAAAAACGTACATGCATTCCTGAGAAAAAAATCCAAACGTTCTTGGGGGAAATATCAAAGCTTTATTTATTTATTTATAAATTCACACCCGGCTGGGCTTTTCATGTTATTTTCTTATTTTTTTACAAAGAACATCTAAATAAACACAACAAAATAAAAAAAAAAACAAAATCAAAAAACAAAATTGAAGACATAATAAAACACAACATCTTAAACATAAACAATGTAAAAAGAAATTAAGTGGAAACTAGACACTCCACCATGCAAGATGGAAAAATAGAATACTAGGAAAATTACAAAACTTTTTTAAGATAAACAGAGCTACGTAGTTTCTATAGTTAAATTATATTATATTTGATATTATTCTTTCTGAAATAAATTTGGTAGTGACTTGTTTGTATTTGGTGAATGATGTGTTGAATATATTAACAACATCTTTATAGTCATTACCCAAATTTTGTATACGGCGAACGGGGGTATAGAATTGACATTCTGAGTTGGAGTTATCACAATAGAACGGTAGAAAATGAGAAAAACTTCCATGCATTTAGGGGAAAATATCCAAGCATTCTGGATGAAAAATTTCATGCATTTAGGAGAAAATATCCAAGCATTCTGGAGGAAAAATTTCATGCATTTAGGAGAAAATATCCAAGCATTCTGGAGGAAAAATTTCATGCATTTAGGAGAAAATATCCAAGCATTCTAGATGAAAAATTTCATGCATTTAGGAGAAAATATCCAAGCATTCTGGAGGAAAAATTTCATACATTTAGGAGAAAATATCCAAGCATTCTGGAGGAAAAAATTCATGCATTTAGGAGAAAATATCCAAGCATTCTGGAGGAAAAATTTCATGCATTTAGGAGAAAATATCCAAGCATTCTGGAGGAAAAATTTCATGCATTTAAGAGAAAATATCCAAGCATTCTGGAGAAAAAAATCCACGCATTCTTGATAATATCGAAGCCTTCGTGATAAAAATGTATTCAGCAGATAAATGTCCATACTGTCCATGGGTTCTTGAGAAACATCAGTGTTTCAAAGCAATCTTTGAAAATTACAAACAAACACAAATGAAAACATAAGTTTAATAAATAATATTCCGTCTTCCTTATTCCTGTGTACCAACAAGGACGAAGTTCAATATTGAATATATGCAGACATAATAATAACGTTGTTTGTTTTGTATTCGCGTCGCTGGAAACAAGAAGTTTTTTTATGAGAATTATTTTTGTTATCTCTTGATGTTTTTATGACGTAATTAATGTTAATTACAGAATCATTTTAAAACTTACTAATTCATAAAACCACGAACAAATATTTGGTGTTGCTTTTTATTTCGAAGTATTTTTGCTTAACCGTTTGGTGGAATAATGTTCTTTTATGAGATTTAGAATTTTTTAATTGTATTTAGCAATCAAGCAGT
Source organism: Hesperophylax magnus (assembly GCA_026573805.1). Taxonomy (NCBI): domain Eukaryota; kingdom Metazoa; phylum Arthropoda; class Insecta; order Trichoptera; family Limnephilidae; genus Hesperophylax; species Hesperophylax magnus. The sequence continues at coordinate 8,994,253 of JAIUSX010000117.1, read as the reverse complement.
TATTTATTAAATAAATATCTGTACCCTGCCACACATTGCTGCGGCTCACTCATGTGCAGATAGAGTAACAATAATGCGTGTAGCTTTTACGTCCACCAAATGGCGCTGTTTTTCAAAAAAAACATGTTGCCAAAACAGATTGCGCTGTTTTGTTCTTTAAATCATGTTTTTACCTGTCACAGGTGACATCTATGTAATATGGGTACATAAAAACACACGCGTATTCGAATGCAACGCTGTGTCAAAATTTCAAAGGAATCGGTGAAGAACTTTCGGAGATATAAGATTTTGAACAAACGACCATTTATATTTTTATTTATATAGATTTGAATTGTGAAACTTTCAGTTTGTAGAAAGACTATTTATCTATAAATAATACTACCATGTACAGTTACATTGTGCCGATTGTATAACTTCCTGATTGTATAACTACTAATAATATATTATGTATAACTAAATCTAAAATATTATGTTCCTCAATCTGTTATCTTTTAATGTGAGTTGTTTATTGCCCGAATAAATTATCTGGATCACCTGTCCTTGGTTCAGGGCCGAACCTACAACATTAAATATTGACTCGAATATTACATAACTGTCCTGAATTGTCAAACAGAATTGAATTAAATGTACCAACGATTAGTGCGATCTTTTTAATGAAAACTCCAAGGATCGGTTGTTTCGGAGAATTTGAACAATTCATAAAATTTCAACGTTCATTTTCGGGTTCTCTTAAGTCCTGTTCACGTTCTGTTAATATATCATTATAGGCTAGTAGTTTAAAGGAACTAAAATAATAACAGAACTTGAAAAGATCTTTCACAAAACTTGAAAATGAACTTTGAAATTTGAAGAATTGTTCAAATTCTCCGAAACTACCCGTCCTTAAGACGATATCTACATCAGAGATAATGTTGCTATATATTGAGCACATTCTTGTAAGGAAAGCGTTTTGATTTGAATTTGTTTTAGGACGGGTTGTTTCGCAGAATTTGAACATTAAAAAGTTGAAAATCAAATATGAAATTTGATGAATTGTTCAAATTTCTTTCAGAAAACCCGTCCTCAAAGTTTATTTTTCTGGTTATGATTCTCATACTAAAAATAGGTAATTTTCATTCATTAAATTCAAAGAAAATCTAAAACCGCACATCCCGAAATGTTTCCAACTGGCTACAACGTCATTATGACATGAAAACGCCAATGTCTGGGAAGACGTCTGTCACCAATTTCTTCCGGCGTGACGTCAACCCCGCCGAATTCACGAATAAAAACGAACTTGTCGTTTTGGCCGCAAATCGAAAATGGCACATTTTAAATGGTTATAGAAAATTTTTTCTTAACATAAAAATTAATAAATATAGATGAAATTTTTTCTTTTTTTTCGAGAGTTACAAAAAGCGAAAATACCTTGTTGTAACAAAAACAATTGTAAAATCTGTATAATGTGTTCATATCCCAACTACAAACTACATAAAATATAATAATGTATTATTTAGTATCTCTTGTTGTTATTGCACATTATTATGTAGTACCCATACTACTACTATAAATATTAACAGTCTACTAATAAACGTGTTTTAACTTTTTAACTGGTAAACAATTGTTTAACAGTTGTGTAAAAATTTAAAACACTCTTATAGTAAGGCTGTTAGTGTATTGGTATCGGGCGGATATCTAATTGTTATTATTGATTTCTTATGTAAAATTTGGTTCCATGCTAACTCAACACAGTGACCATTTAACACACCTTTAAAAAGTGATATAAAGTCATTAAAAACGATGAATTTTTTTTTAACCTAATATAACCTAACATACTTAAGTTTTTAGTAATAAAGTTTTTGTTTCATCACTTTCCATGATTTTATATAACTTTTAAAGATTTGATGAATTATCATTGTGATGATTTATCCGGTCACCGTAACACCCATACCGTTATATTGTTACATACTAACAGTCTACTAAAAAACGTGTTTTAAACCATTGTTTACCAGTTGTGCAAAATTTAAAACACTCCTTCAATTTCTACTTCCGAGACATTCACGGAAAAAAATGAAATTCAAATAAATGTAAATAAAGTAGGTGACACATTACGCCGTGCGCATCATGGCTTGGCCTATTTCAGCATATCTCTCGCCATACACTACCGATGGGAATGTATGGCGGACGATATGCGAAAATAGGCCAAGCCACAAGAATATAGTGTGCTTACAGCGTAGTCTGTCACAAGCATAATAAATGCGTCACAAAATATTTTTCACGATTTTACAAGTCATTTTGGAAATTATTTGTTAAAGATATTTTTGAAAAAAACCTTAATCCAAATATAAATAAATATAAATATCTTAATAAATAGCTCCTCTTTTGGTGAATATTTTGTTATTTTGCAACACAAGTTTGTCGTCACTTGTTTCAATTCGTAATTGTATGTATTAGGTAGTTGACTGTTTACTGTTTATTAAGGCGATGCCATACGTAGTAATGCAAAATCATGTGTTTTTGGTTTGAAAATTTGGTCGCCTAAAAATGTTTCAGATGCTTTAAATAAATACCGCGAGTATAATACATTTTGGCCTTTGAAATAATCGAGTATTTTTTACATGAGTCTTTTTATAAGCCCAGAAAAAAATAATTTACAAGGCCTATGAAAACTGCTTTAAAGTTCAAATTTTCCTACTTATGAATCCATTTTCGGTTATGATTTTATTGTATAATGTGGCAAATTAAGTTATTTATAAAATGATCGAAAAAAGAGTAAATATTTATGCCTGAACATCCACAAAATAAAATAAAAGGCACTTTTTGGCCATGTGTTTTTCTTGCATAAAGAAAACAGCTGGATGGTGTTAAGCGGAAATTTAAACCTTATCGCCATCTACTTAAGGGGTGTTATTGATAGCGGATCGATTTAAAATATTACGCGACGTAGTGCATCGCCTTAATCTTATGTATTAGGTAGTTGACTGTTTACTGTTTGTTAAGCAGCAATAATAAGTCACTGATACCAATAAAAGCAACGATACATTTTCTAATCTATCAAATTAGCATGTAAAATACCACTCTAAATAATTTTAATTCATATTCTATTTCCTTGTACGCGACACAAATTCAAAACAAACTTTTGTACTTACCAAAAGTCCCTTTTTACGACTCTCTAAACGTGCAGTGCCTATTTGCATTAGTTATTGGAGGTCCTATTATAGATTCAAGGACCCGCTATTTGGCGGTTTCATAATATTAAGCCGCGTTTACACCTAAGTCGACAAAACATTGTTTTCATCTTTTAGTTGAATTTTCAAAATTGGTGAACAGCTGATTGTTGAAACTGTTGTTTTCTCTTAAACTGTGCTGTTATTTTTGTAAATGTGAAAGCTTAGAATTAGTTACAGCCTACTGCAGACCGCCTTTACATTTTGTTGTGGTAAAAGAATGCGATGTTTATTTGGCCAAAATGACCAATTTTTACCACATAAACATCGCAAGTGACCATTATTGAAGCAGTGCATTCTGCCCGTAAAAAACATTCTGTAGAAGTAAAAGCGCGGCCGATAAACGTTCCTAAACCTTCGGACGATGATTTTTTTTGAATATTTTAACCGTAGATTGCGCCTTTTTGACGGAATTCAATCATCAGGTTGACCGTGTAGATTTTATAAAAAAAAATATTTTTTACAATATTTTGTCTAGCGTCGTTGTTCGCTATTAGGTTTTATGACGTTTTTACACATTTGCAAAGCTAACAATGTTGCCTTGGGAGAAAAAATGTAGATTTATTTTAAGGCAAAACTAAAAGTTGTCAACTAAAATTTGCTCTTCTCAAATTTAGAACAACAAATGGAAAACTTGTTGGCAAAGAATTGGCGCGAAAGGCAGTAGTGTCAAGAATTAGGCATTATCTCCGAGAAGATGACGTCGATCCGTTGAGTGGTGAGCTGAGGTGCGACGGTAGTGTCAAAAACTGCACTGAGAATGACCAGTAGTGACTTTGAGTATTTCATTTCAATGATCGGACATAAAATCAATAAACGTGACACAAACTACAGGAAAGCAGTACCTGTCCAAGAAAAGCTAGCAGTTAAATTACGTTTTTTTGCTATGTAGCTATTCGTACACAAGTCTCGGTTATTTGTTTAAAATCTCAAAATCAACCATTTTACTGTTTGTTATTGAAGTTTGTAAGTTTGCGTGGAGGGGGAACAGTTCTCCACTAGTTTCCTACAAGTTGCTAGCGCAAAGCTCGCAGCAACAAATTTTCCACTTTTAGTTGTCAACTTTCTTTGATCTTTACCGTCACTCCGCGGGAAACCAAAATTTAGTGGAAGATTTGTCTCTTCACAAGCGGAAGACAGAAAAAATTGCTGTATTTTGTAGAAAAAGCAACAAATTGCCGCAACTTGTGGAAAACTTAATGGAAGACTTTGGTGTAAACGCAGCCTTAGATTAGTCAGCCTGGGGCCATTCGATGGGGTATTTATTAACATTTCATTGATTTTTGATAAAATTATGTAACACTAGCGCCCGTGAAAAATCACGAAACTAAAGTCCATTTAAAAAAAATCAACAATATGTGACATTCTAACTTAAATACCAATATTTTTTATTGTTATTATTACATAGTTTTAATAGTTAAATTATCTTATTTTTTAGTCAGCAGTCACAAGTGTCAAAAACCCTTCGTTTTTTTTCAACGGATGCTGTATTTTGTATGGCAGTCGAACCGTTTTTTATTCTTAAGATTACCCGCCTTTAATATTGAAGAACACTAGGTAAAATGTTAGCATCTTTTCACTAAAGTTATTGTATTGAATCAATATGCAAAATACATCAATGACCGCACATTTTTTTATTTTTTTTATTTTAAAAATTTAAAAAAAATCAAATTTTTGGTTACACACCGTACTAGGATCATGCCCGTATTATGGTAGTCGTACATGATTTCTGTAAGAATAACAAAATAATATTTTGTAGAACAAATAATAAAACATAAGGGAAAAGAACTTGTTATGGTAAAACAAAATATAAATAAAACAAACTGTTATTATAGAAACCTTATTAGAAATAAAACTGATTGATAAAAAGATATTTTAAAGCAACTAAAAATAAAAATCCAAATATTAGTATTGTATTGTTTTGTATTTATTATGCTTACATAATGCACTTGTATAATGTGGATTGACTAGATGATCATTTGTGGAAAAGTGTGTGGAAGGGTTTAGTTTTTCCTGTGGGGAAGATTTAACTCGGACATAAAGTCGGAAAATATAAATACATGCAATTTTTTTTCTTCTTTAGCACAGGTTAATCATGATACGTAATTATCTATAAATTTAACACAGGTTAATCATGATACGTAATTATCTATTAATTTAACACAGGTTAATCATGATAAGTACTTATCTAGAAATTTAACACAGGTTAATCATGATAAGTACTTATCTAGAAATTTAACACAAGTTAATCATGATACGTACTTATCTAGAAAATTAACACGGGTTAATCAAGGTATGTACTTATCTAGAAATTTAACACAAGTTAATCATGATACGTACTTATCTAGAAATTTACCTATTTACAGTCACATTTTAATTTAGTGAAATTCAAATAAAATAATATTAAAATAGTGAAAACTTTATTTTAAACAGTGTTATCAACTCGTGTATTCTTTAAAGAAAGCTCGTCTCCTTTCAAATAGCCAATGTTGAACACGGATAGTAAAAAGGGAAATAGAGTTATTTGACTTTATATCGTTGTTCAATGCATTGTATATTTTAGGAGCGATTAACCAGAATTCTCCTGGAGCGAATGTGGTTCTAGTTTTAGGGAGCACGTATTCCAGATTTGATGAAAAGCGGGTGTGTGCTTGATGTTGTGGAGATACCAGTAGGTTATCACCACCTGATAAACAATTTACCGATGTTTAAGAATCTGCATTACTACAAAATAAAAATACATTGTAGACCATAGATATATTACTCACGTAGACTGAAGATTAATCAGCAGATTCTATCGTACTAAGCAAATGGTTGTTTTGATGTGATGGTGTTTTATTCGTTTTTAAATGACAATTTATTGATTTTACGTATAATAATATATAATAAAACTAATATTCATAGCCTTGAATTATTTCAATTCAATTTTTTAAGATGCTGCGTGGGTTAGAAGGTGTTTCTCTTATTTTCGTATGGGCATTCTCGTAATATGAAGATAACGAGTTTATCTATGATTGTTTGCCTCTGTCTAGCCTGGACGTGAATTAATTACTTCCTTTATCAGGGCCCTGATTCTGTGGAATGTTTAGGCGTCTCATAATGCGTATTCCATATTAGTTGAATGATAAAAACACGAGGGAAATAATGTGTAAAAATCAAATATGTCGCGTATTTAATACTTTACTTGAACTAGTCATGGGTAGATCGTGAAACACCCGCTCACCGTTACCCGCTCACGAGCCATAAAAGAGCGATTCAGTGATCGGGTTACTTTTACAAAAAAAAGATTCGATCGTCGGCATCCGTGTACTCTGATGTGTGCCAGTGTGCGAGCTACCATATAGATGTATGCATTTTGTAGACCAGGCATCTCGAATCTTGAATCTCGAATAAATAAAAAAAGAAAGTACCCGATCAAAGATCGGGTGACGGGTACTAAGTAAAGACGCAGTAGAAACTGAGCCATTTGCCTACTCAGCTAACTGACTTGCCTTATGATATATTACAGAAATCATATCCACTAGAGCAGCGGTTCCCCAACTTGGGGGTAAAATAGCTATTCTGCGGGGTTAATAAGGCAAATAAAATTGTAATAGCTTATAATTTGGAGTAATAAAGACTATTTGTACTAAAACAGCATTTATATAGCGTAGTTTAGTGTCATTTCACTTCAAGTGACCTTTACTATAACAAACTTAAAACGGTAATTTAGTATTAGTGTTCATGTTCTTAAAATTATGTTTGCCTTACCCAATACAGATCTAATATTATAACACTAAATATACTGTTTATACAAAGTGATGCTAATAACAATAACAGCAGGACAGGACAAAATAAGAACAGTAAAATAAAACATAATATAAAACGGGAGGCAGTTTGTGCTCAGAAATGAGGTTCTTCTGAGCAGACATTTTAAAAAGGTACAATAAAGAGGCAACCAAAACCAAACAATTACCGGATTACTTATTATAAAATATTGAAAAGAAGTAACTAAGTCCCGTAACACCCTGTATATATAAATTTGCCTTATTATTTAATTCTATAAATTTGGTACATTATGACAAGCGATCGCTCAAAACATACATCGCTACATTTTATTTAAAATTACAACAAGAGTTACCCCATAATGCATCTACTTTGGTTTATTTGAGATAAGAATACATTGTTGAGAGAAGTTACAAGCCAAAAATGTGTATATTCTTGGTATACCTTATATTGTAGGTAATAGGCATTAAAACCGCTTGACAAAAGGAGTCTAGAAACGTTCGATTTCAAGTACAAAACGGGTTTTTATTTATTTTGTAAATAATTTGATAAGAAAGCAATAAAGTTAATCAAGTGAAACTGTCACAGATAATCTTAGCTATACCACTGTATTTTTTTAAAGTTGTTTCCTTTACGCGTTCATACATTTCTATTGAAAAAATATTTTTTTTACTAGTTGACATTTATATTTTTTATTGAGTAATTCATTTTTTATTTGTATTCTACTCAAGCGAAATGATAGGAAAACCTTCAATTTATCTGAAGCATATTTTTTGGTATTCATAATGTACACCAATTCGTTATAAAGATTAATCAAAATAGTGATTTAGCATTAAGCTTCGCCTTAAGAGATATTTTACATTTGTTTTCGTTGCAATTAAAGATATTTACTTCGGAGTATAGTGACTTATATACCTACGTTATTGGCACATGTTGTGCCGTATGCTTTTAAATAAATAAATAATATATTGCTTGCATAGATTAGGTAATAAATACTCTGAAATTGATCACGAAAGTCTGTTATCATATAAACGATCCAGTATCAATAGATAAGTAATTAAGCATACATTATTGTTTACATTTCGATATTTTATAATAAGCCATATTCTAAAACTTCCGGTAATTGTTTGGTTTCGGTTGCCTCCTTATTGTACCTTTTTAAAATGTCTGCTAAGAAGATTCTCATTTGTGAGCACAAACTGCCTCCTGTTTTATATTATGTTTTTAGTTTTAATATTCTTGTTTTGTCCTGTCCTGCTGTTATTGTTATTCTAAGTTTTGTCATCACTTTGTATAAACAGTGTATTTAGTGTTATAATATTAGATCTGTATTGGGTAAGGCACACTGTAGGAATAATTTTAAGAACATGACCACTAATACTAAATTACCGTTCTTAAGTTTGTTATAGTTAAGCGCGCTTGAAGTGAAATGACTCTAAACTGCGCTATGTAAATGCCATGTTATTATTATTACAACATTATCGTTACTTTGGTAATTGATAATCATTTATGTTTGGCATAGTTGACAAATAATTCTTCTAAGTCATTATTAACAAATAAATATATGTTTGTTTTTTCTTACCTTTTATAATTTATTCTTTATAATTAACATAACTTTATATTTAACCTTACACTTTGCACCGTAAATTATACGTTACACTTTATACTTAACTTTATATTTAACCTTTACACTTTATACCGTATATTATACTTTAAACTATGCTGTATACTTTATAGCTTGTACTTTTTAACTTTATGTTAATGGCACATGTTTTGCCGTTTGTATTTAAATAAATAAAAAAAGTTTTTGCAAACATGCAAAAAATCGCTATAAATATTTGCTATAAATATGCAAAAAATCGCTCGGAGATACAACTACCAATGAAACTAATGCAATTTTCTCTGGAGTTTCTCGCCTGTATTAAAATAAACTGCTAAATATATGGTTCATGTGGGAATGTGATAATTGCAACTAGGTCGTGAGGGGAAGATGTCGTGACAAATCAAGTTGTTTATTTTCTCAATTCCTTCCAACACTATTCGCTCTGTTGCTAATGCCGTTGAAATTTTAAATGAAATAAATAATGCTATTAAACTCAAAAATAACAGATTGTTTCTCAGGAAACAGGAAGCTGTGAAAATGTGCATAGACATTCGGGAATAAACAATTATTATTATTATTATTATGATAATTACCAAGAGTTAATTCCTCGGGCCTAGACAAAATAATATTTATTATTATGATATCAAAATATTGCTGTTTTTGAAAGTATTCTAAAAGGGGATAATGTTTTTAACGGCAGATAAAACACTCTTTCAAATTTTGATTTTGCAAATGGACAAATGAAAAAAAAATTTGCAAGCAAATTGGATAAAGTTTTTTAAATTCTTTACCGATGTTTTTTTCTTGTAAAAGTTATTTACACTTCAAACAAAACTAAAATTAGATTTATTTAGTCAAAAGTATTATATGTCATTCTCGTATTGAATATAGAATTATAGGATGGGGATCTGCTGTATCTAAGTATACAATATAGTCATCAATAACGAGTCTATCTAACGGCCAAGTTGGTTGAAGCGTTGTCCCTGTAAGATAGAGATCCTGAGTTCGATTCCAAGTTGAGACCGATACCTTTTTTTTCTGTGTCTTGTTCTGTTTCATGTTTAATTTAGATTTATTAGTATTATATTTTTCTTCAAAGATATATTACACAATTACAGTATCATTTCTTGTAAAAATAACCTTTCTTTTTAATATCCATACATTTGTTGCAGATGAAATTCCCTCGATAGAAAAAAATCGCAAAGTATGCTCCGAAAATTATTAAAAACACGTTTTGTTCTGTTATTCAATATGTTATAGGCATTAAAAAATTCACAGTGTATCTTTGAATGCCACTAAAGCATTTGTCAAGAGATTTTTGCTCTATTTCAAACAAGTCGTGTTTTAATAAATATTTTAACAATTTTCGTTTAATTATTATCGTTTTTTTAATATTAGCGCGCTCCCTCTAACATTGATATTTACATATCTCCATTTCAAAACATCTTTGAACTCTTACTATGAGGCCTTAAATGTTATTATTGAGAAGGCACTAATTCTCTGAACAGGAAACTCCAGGAAACAATTATTATTATGGGACGGTAGCGCGGCATTGTTAGGAATGAATAACTAATTTATTGGGAGATCATATCTTAATTGGTTGACTAGATATTAAACGTATATTTAACCAAAGGAGAACAATGGGTAATATTATTATTTTGTTTGCCTTAAAAATACATATTTCTATTTTTATGTGACACCTTACAAGAGCATCCCTGTCTGATACAGTGTAAAGACTGGGGAACTATGTCGTCACCCGGTTGGGCAGCGTTGTGAAGTGGGGTTTTATTTTATTTATTGTACGACAGACAGGTTAGTCCAATTATGGTACAAGTTTATTATAACTTAAAATACATGTACATAATTTTTTTAAAACATGGTATAGTGATATTAAACACATCTATATCCGCTGGTAGGGCGTTTAGCAAGGTCATACCTCTTGTCATGCTATTCTGGAGGAGGCCCACCACTTCCCCGCCCTGTTTTAGGTACTGATGGTACCCCTTCAGAGCTCTCGCGAGGACGCTAATTTTTTTGATATAACGAGTCTACATTTAAAATTTCAAAACAAGACCTCCAAATTGTCCTTACATACAATGTTATTCGCAGTATGCAAGTGCTGCGTATTAGTAACTTGTTAGTAAGATCTATTCTATTTTGTTAGTTTAAACAAATCATAATGTACAAAGTATCAACAAATCAAATAATAATTTACGGCCACCTGCAACATTGGTAAAGTGTGCGCCTCTTTGTGTGGTGGGAGGGTGTCGTCCGCTCACAGGCAGACCTAGGGAGAGAAAACAGGGCATTGGATAGATTTCACGGGGACCAGGTTCCGCGCCCTTGAGCCAGGAAACCGGTTGTGCCTCGACGAAAAGTGTGAGTTGGGGTTGGGAAAAGTCCTAAAGACCATGAGGAGAAAGCGTCGGGGAATGCATTGTCATGCTATGTTGGGCAATGACATCTGTCCGACCCTGCGGTATACAGAATAGGTCGTGGCTACGATTTCGACAGTATTTATCAGGAACGAATAAGCCACAGCATGACAGGAGATATGGACAATCGATAAGGTTTTTTAGTATATTTAATTCAAATACCATGAGTCCAGCATTACGCCTGGTCTTCAGGCTTTGGTAATTTGTCTCCTTTAGCAGTTCCACGTGATGCACAAATGAATTGAACAGGGTTATTAAATGTATGTTAACGGATTTATTAATGCGGGTCTTGAAGAGGCCCGGATTATATGAAGAAGCAAAACAGATACCGGTAGCTCGTTCACATACGAGTCGACTTATGCAAAAACGAGTCGAAACGACCCGTTTTCATGAAGCTAAATCAATTTTGAACGGGTGTTCCGCTCGGTGCACTGGTGTACTGGGCAGACCAGAGGTGGCTTCCAAATTGAGCGTACTTGAGATTTTGTACAAGGTTAGCAGTTGGTCACTATTAAAGAATCTGATTACCCCATACAAGACGCCCAGTTCCCCCATTTTCCACATCCCCTTTTATACAAACTACGAACATACAACCTGTTTCGACACAACCTTGCCTTCTTCAGGGCAGATACTAATATGAATTATTATTTTAGCATATGTACGTTTACTAAACAATTTAAATATCTACAGCTTGACGTGATGTTAGGACAGTTCCATCGAAGCCACCGAAGCTGGGCGTACCACTGCTAACCCTGTACAAAATGCAAGTACATCCCACGATTGAATTTGGCTTCCACCTTTGGTCTGGAACCCCAAAATACTAGAAAAACCCTCAACTTTCAATCTTTAGAGCACAGGCGTAGGATGGGAATGCTGTTCTTGTTCTATCGGTATTTCAATGGAAGATGAATTCAAGGAACTATTGACGTTGATTTCTTTAGTACCCGTGCACAATTGGGAAATACGCTAAACGCACGCTCGAAACGAACGCTTTTTATATGAGAACGGGTAGTTTATACGACTCGTTATTGAGGTCAAGTGCTCGGCACAAGCCCTGTGGAACGATTTGCCGGCCGCTGTATTTCCTCTCTCTTATAACACGGGTCTCTTCAAGACTCAGCCCAAGGAGTGAACTCCTGCCTTTCTACAAAAAGACCCTCCACGCAGCATACCCAAAGATGATGGGTCCTGAGGGAAATTATTTTACCCTGTGATATCTGATGATGAGCGGATAACGCATCAAAATGAAAATTCAACACACCTATAAAAAGTGTTATAAAGTTATGAAAAATTATGAAACAAAAACTTTAAAAAAAATTGTTTCATCACTTCTAATGACTTCATATCATTTTTCAAAGGTGTGTTCAGTTGTCATGTTTTGGCGGTTTGTCCTCTCTGCCTACCGCTGCGGAGAACGGCGTAATAGTTAGTTAACCAAGTGGTTCGATGCGTCGATAACCCATAAAGGGTCTGCCGGTTAATTTCTCTGCCAGCTCCAACGTCCCTCATCATTGCACAAGCAACACTTTTACACGAAGAAATCAAAAATATCTTTATCAATAATCGCAACCAGGGAAAATAAATCTATCACGGAAATTAATAAATAAATACTAATGAATTTGTTTCGTTATAAATTCCAGCGTAATCTTGTAACTAAATATAAACCAGTTTATCAGTGACTAACAGTCATCAGTTTATCTATGACTAATAACCAACTTTCCAACTAACTGACCACAACAGTAAAGCTGATTGCAGAACGTTTAATTTATTAAGGCAAAGCTTAATGCCAAATATTTTGATTAATCTTTATAACGAATTAGTGTACATTATGAAAACCAAAAAATATGCTTTAGTTAAATTGAAGGTTTTCCTATCGCTTCGCTTGAGTAGAATACAAATAAAAAATAAAAATTACTTAATAAAAAATATAAATGCAAACTACTACAAAAAATATTTTTTCAATAGAAATGTATGAACGCGTAAAGGAAACAACTTTTAAAAAATACAGTTTTATAGCTTAGATTATCTGTGACAGTTTCTCTTGATTAACTTTTTTGCTTTCTTATAAAATTATTTACAGATTAAGTAAAAACCAGTTTTTTCTTGGAAATCTAACGTTTCTAGACTCCGTTTGTCAAGCGGTTTTAATGCCTATTACCTACGTTATAAGGTATACCAAGAATATTCACATTTTTGGCTTGTAGCTTCCTTAAGAGGAAAATAATACATATATAATTTTATATATATGTAATTTTATAGGAATCTATTTTGCGATTAGTTTGTTGCGGGCATAGAATAAAAAAAATGCGATATAGGCGTATTTCGTGAGTCCAAAGTCCGGCCAATCGGGCCTTAATTTTCCAGTACAAAACTGTTATAATCATTTTGAAATTCGAGTGTGAGAGAGTCAGATTTTGTCCAATGGTTACGAGTATATCGTAGGAAAATTCCTAAACGGCGTGTTATATTACAATAAATATTTTCATGTCATGCTATCTCACATCGTATCATGGTGAGATATACGATTTAAACAGTGTTAGAAAGAGAGAACACCACGCTTTGCATTTATTATTTAAAAGTTTACCATAGACGCTCCTGGGAAAAAACGATTCTATGAAACAACATTTAGCGTTTGAAAAATATTTGCCGAAGTTCGTAATAAATTTTGTACTAAATCTTTTTATTTAAAACGAAAAAAGTGAAGTGACAGTAAGTTTTATAATACCTTTGTCTAGTAAAATATCTTTTTTGGTTAAGTGTAAAATAATAATTACAGCTTACACAGTAAACTAGTAATTACAGTTTACATAGTAAAGTAGTTATTCCAGTTAACACAGATAAGTAGTAATTACAGTTTACTGAGTAAAGTAGTAATTACAGCTTACATAGTAAATTAGTAATTACCGTTTACACAGTAAAGTAGTTATTACAGTTTATAATGTAAACTAGTAATTACAGTTTACAAAGTAAAGTAAAAATTACAGCTTACATAGTAAAGTAGTAATTAATGTTTACGCAGTAGAGTAGTAATTCAGTTTACACAGTAATGTAGTAATTACGGTTAACACAGTAAAGTAGTAATTACAGTTTTCACAGTAAAGTATTAATTACAGTTTAAAAAGTAAAACCCATCTGTATCTTCCAGAATGCGACTTTTACATATTGCTCAATAAAATATAAAATCAGGCCCGTTCCCACAGTTCGTATTTTCAAAGTTATTCCATACAATAAAATGTACAATAAAACAATTCTTTGGCCTGGTATTTTTATAAAAATATTGTCTTGTTTGTGTATCATTTATGATTTAAGAATTTGTGACATTTTACTTCAAGCAGCGGCAGCTTTCAAATAGAGCTGTTCGCTCTCTATTTTATGATGACCCTAGTTAAACCATTATGCCAAAAAATATTTTCCAATACCTTTCCCACCCCTGTCCCATAGTAATAAAAGCCCCAAATAAAGTTTCATCTCCCTTAAAATAATTCCTTTAAAATATTTGTATTGTTTAAATCACGTCTGTATCATTAAGAATAGTTAAGTGCATTTTATTTTATTTTAAGAATGTTGTTTGCCAACGAGCGGGTGGAACATCTTTATTTTGGTAAAATGTCCTTCAGAATTTAGTTTAAATACAGATACCTCCCAGAAAAAGGGCAGTGTTGCTATAACTGGTAGGTACAGGCGTACCTACGCAGGAGCTAGTATTGATATAACTGGTAGGTACATGCGTACCTACGCAGTCAGTCGTGAGATAATTACTAGGTTTATGTAAACCTAGGGAAAACTGAAGAATGAAGGAAACTAGACCTTTATTTCGTTCAGTTTAAGTTTGAGCAGAGGAAAATAAGATCCTCTGCAATTATATTGTGATTTAATAAATTTATATGTCAAGAAGAAAAAGTGTTTTCCTGCATTCCATCTGACGGCGTGTTCTCGTACCACGATAGCAGAAACACCATCGGTAATTGATCTAAAACTTTTTCGAAATCGAGCTTTTATTTTTATTTGAATTATGTAGATTTGTAATACTAAAATTAGTATTTTATTTTGAAAAACGTTCAAAAACAGCGAATCTCTTTGCAATTAAATGTCAAGTGGGAATATTTGACCACGTGATATTATTTTGTAGATGCCCGAGTGGTTAATGCATATTTAAGCACTTTATTCTTTCAAGCATATTTACCTGCGCACAAAAAAAGCCCCCCTCCACGAAACTTCTCAGGAAAGTGTTGAATTCCTCCTGATTTCAGTTGTAAACTGATACTTCAAGCTAAGCAATAATTCAAAAAAAAATTAATATTAAATAAATCAATTAAATTAATTAAGTCATCAATTAAATTAATTTAATTAATCCAGCGACCTCTCAGTCCGAAGGCTAGAACAACGCCTGTACTAGATACGTCGAAAGAATAATTTTATCTTGCCAGAAACTATTACAGTACAGTTTAGGGAATTAATGACAAATTTAATAGACTTTTCCCCGCTTACGAAGCATTGGCACAATAATATTATTATTTTAACATTCAATGACGTGAATTTTATTAAACTATGCAGGCGAGTACCTACTCCACATGTAAAGCATGATTAATATTACGAAAATGGTTTCTGAATAATGACAACATTTATTGGCCAATAACAAGATGGGTCTTTGGGATTCCCAGAAAATCGTTTCAAGTACTGCCAATTTTCCTATTGCTACGGTCGCATACATTAACATTAATCCTAGACGAATTAATATTAGTTGGAACCGCAAACATTATTTATAATTTATTTATTATAAATAAATAGTTGACGCGTATCCGGCGTTGTTTGAATTTTCTCTACTTTCAATAAATTTAATAAACCTTCCGAAAGAAATTCTTTAAATGATAGTGTAAACCCTATCAATCTTCGTTGCATATTTTAGAAGAACTAAGCGCACAAACATACAGACCCGGATAGTGACATAATATTTAGAGAACAATGTATTGTCATGATTACAAATATAATAAAAGTTTATCAGGAAAAAGCTGTAATCCCGTTTTTAGTTCATCATGATCTGGGATGTTCCGGGATGTTCCCGAACGTTCCAGAGTATTCTTAAACATTGCAGAATGTTCCGGGACAGTTTTTAATGTTGTGGAATGTTCTCGAATACTCTCGAATGTTCTGGACCACTCAAATTTCTATAGGGCGAAACTTCCAGCCCTTATATCTTCATAAGCACGTTCTTCATTTTATTTTATTTAGGTTACGTTAAAACTCTATGATGATTTACTCATTATAATTATTAATTAATACATATACACAATTATAATGTATACATACCTAAGTGTAGAATGTGCGTGCCGCACAGTGGGCTGAAAATCGCCTTTCATAGACATAGAGACTTGAATTTTCAAGGGTATTTTTTTTGGCTAGAAATGGATTCTGCTGATCATTACTATGCTATAAAATTTCGTATGAAGCAATTGCATGTACAAATGAAGGAGTAATCATTTTTTTAAGAAAAAATTGTATGGCACTGACATTAAAAATGAGGTTATCTCTGGAATCATAAGTGTCTAGTTTACAATATTTTATTTTATTTTGCAAACCGGCTTGTAGTGTAAATAAAATATTGTAAACTAGACAAAGTATACTCATATGTAAAGCATTTAAGCATTAAAATGAATCATCAGCATAAAAAAGTTTTTTTTTCAACTTTAAGGATTTAAAAAAAAAATATCGCAAGTTGCGCCACAATAAGAAGTGTGTCAAAAATATACAAATAAATCTATGTGTAAGGATATAATGGCCAACCTTATGATTCCAGAGATAACCTCATTTTTAATGTCAGTGCCATACAAATTTTTCTTAAAAAAATGATAACTCCTTCATTTGTACACGCAATTGCTTCATACGAAATTTTATAGCATAGTAATGATCAGCAGAATCCATTTCTAGCCAATAAAAATACCCTTTAAATTCAAGTCTCTATGTCTATGAAAGGCGATTTTCAGCCCACTGTGCGGCACGCACATTCTACACTTAGGTACGTATACATTATAATTGTGTAAATGTATTAATTAATAATTATAATGAGTAAACCATCATAGAGTTTTAACGTAACCTAAATAAAATAAAATGAACAATGCATCATAATAAGTATAGAACTGGCGCAGTCCCGTAAACTATAATTTTGAAAAAGACAATTAAAATAATTTTATATTAAAATAAGGTACCTACTTTAGCGCTTATCTGAATCTTTCCCACAATCAGTTCCATTTTTGAAAATGAAAATTCAAAGCAAATCCGTGTTGTAGAGTACATTGAATCAGAGTGACAGACGGACACACAACCGAAATCAGTATTTTTGACTAAGCAAAATAATATAAGTGATTTTTTCAAAATCGAAACTAATCATGTATCTACATGTATAGAAAATTATAAAAATAATCTTTTTTAATCCAGGCAAGTCTACGTATTATTTTTGGTACTGATTCTCTCTGTAACTTTCCAGTTTTTGCTTTGAATTTAAGTGACATCATTTTCAAAATTGGAAGTGCTTGTTTGGAGAATTCAGACAAGCAACAAAGTACCTACATATATTTAAAATATTTTTTATAAAAAAAACGTTTTAATTGATTTTCAAAATTGGAACTGATTTGTCGAGAATCCAGACTCTCCGTTATTTTTCACGGGTCTGCACTAGTCTACAAAATTTTACCAAATGGAAAACATTCAATTTTTACTTGAAATGTGTAACATTCTTTGATTAGTAATAATTGATATAAAATTATTACTCAGCATACATCTTGGTAGGTAAAGTCAACTAGTAATAAAATAAAATGTATATAATACAACATAATTGCAAAATAACACTACAGTTTGATAAAAGATAACGATAAAACTTACGATATTACATATTACGTTAGCAATAAAGTAACATAGTAATTAATTATTCATTCATCCGTATTAGTTTATTTTGTAATATTATTTTTAATAGTAACAATGGGAAGGCTGACAGAGATATTGAAAGAAGGGTAAATGCAGGTAACTCCATTAATGGAGGACTGAACGCAGTTGGCGCTAACAAAAACTTGTCCAATAAGCGAAGCTAGCAGTCTACGATGGACTGCTGGTACCTACCCTGATGTATGGCAGTGAGGCATGTAACTGATAGAAAAAGGATGAAAGTAGACTGAATGCTGTAGAAATGAGGTCCCTGAGGCGTATGTGTTTTAAAACCATGTGTAATCGTGTGAGAATTGTGGAGAACCGCAAAGAATGCAAGACTGGTGTAAGCGTAATGAGTAAGATTAAGAAAGGAACGCTTAGATGGTTTGGGCATGTAGAGCGAATGAGCGAAGAAAGGAGTGTAAAGAGAAGACATGGCACGATCAAGTGAATTAGATACTTGAGTCGGACCATGTCAAGAGTCAGAATAATAGAAGAGTATGTATGAGACGATGTATGAATGTGAATGAGGCAAGGAGTGTGTGCCAAGACCGAGTTGTTTGGCGGTCGGTATTCTCTGCCTAACCCTGCGGGGAAACGGCGTGATGGTTAGTTAGTGGTTTGTGAAAAGTCACTGATAAACAGCCTTTTGCCTGCTTTTTCACGTGAGTACCGCGAGAGAGTCCCGACTGCTTTCTGGAGCCAGTGAGACGGGCATCCCACGATCGTACATGGTTTTGACACACATACGCCTCAGGAATCTCATTTCAACAGTATTCAGTCTATTATCATGTGCGTGTGCACTTATGCGCACAATCCTAAGTGTGCATTAATTGTGCCGCCTATATTATATTTGTGATGAAATATTCATTTGTATTTGTTATTATTATATTATGCAGAGACAAAAATAACCGCTCGATTGGTTATCTCAAACCAAAACAATTCAGATATTATCATCACTGTATCCGTTACAATAAAATCTTTAGTGAAGCTTGCAATGTGTCACTCAATCTGTCCAAATCTCAACAAACGAATTTAATGATCATTGTTCGACAATAAAATAATTGTTAAGCCATTGAAAGATAATAATAACAATAAATTTAATGAAGATCTGAATCACGATGATGTAATTATTTAATTGGTAAATGTAATTATTTAATTATATCATTTAACCGTCAGCTGTCAGCTGATGATACTCTTGTTATTAAACAGGGCCAGACTTGGAATATTTTGTCTTCGGCAAAGACAATTTAAACGGAAATACGCAGATGATAAATTGGTCCCAAATTCCTAAATGTTTTTTCATCTGTATTTGTGATTTCGATTAAGTCCCCGTGTTCCCAATTTCTACCGATTTATAACAAGTTTGTCTTTAACTCGTTAAGCTTTTTAGTTCTACAAAAATATATGTAATTTTTGAAGATAATATCTGTACATTTGTTATGCCGTAACGTTAATTATTTGAAATTCCCTCGATAGAAAAAATCGCAAAGTTAGCTCCCCTAAAATTATTAAGCCACGTTTTGTTCTGTTATTTAATATGTTATAGACATGAACAAATGTGTATCTGTAAATGCAACTAAAGCATTTGTCGAGAGATTTTTGCTGTTATTCAAACGAGTCGTGTTTTATTAAATATTTTCACCATTTTCGCTAATCTATACATTTGTTATGCCGTAATGTTAATTATTTGAAATTCCCTCGATAGAAAAAAATCTCAAAGTTAGCTCAGAAAGTTATTAAAACACGTTTTGTTCTGTTATTTAATATGTAATAGACATGAAAAAATATGTATCTTTAAATGCAACTAAATCATTTGTCGAGAGATTTTTGCTCTTATTCAAACGAGTCGTGTTTTATTAAATATTTTCACCTTAGCGCGAGGGAGATGCTTACATATCTCCCTTTCAAACCATTTTTGAACGCTTTCTACGGGGCCTTAACCTTCGTAGTGTGATGAAAGAAAACTGATGTCGTTAATTTACATTTGATGTTTTGACTCCTAGGCCCCAGAAAAACATGATTAACATGAAAAAAATGATTATATGTTCGACCGGTCAATGGCTGAATTGGCATCGCGTTTGGGTCCCATCCAGGCGTCGTGCTTTGAATTCCTCGGCTGGCTAGGTACTCCATCACAACACAAGCAAAATATTTCGCTTTCTGTAAGATTTTAAAATATTGTCAGGTCATTAGTAACCTGGGATTTTTTATAATTTTTTTCAGTGAAAATGACCTTACTAAAAATGTGTTGATTATTGATTATTTTTTCTAAATTTATATATTACTTCAGTTAAAAAGTGATGGTAATTTGCACACATTCCTAGGTCCCAAGTGTCGAGTGGTTTAAGACGACTGTCCCGCTAAGTCAAGAGATCCTGGGTTCAATTCCTAGTTCTGACCGTTATCTTTTTTATTTTTCTGTGTATTGTTCTGTTTCATGTATAGTTTAGACTGATTAATATTACCTTCTTCTTCGATAATCTTGAAATATTTATTTTGTTACCACGACCTTAAATTCTAATTATAGTTTACAAATCCATATTAAAAAAAATATATTTTATTTTATTTGGGAAGCAAACAGTTATACCAATATATTTTAATACAAATCATTTTTACCAAGTTGCATAAACCAGTAAAGTTTCCACAGAAGATTCATTATATATATAGGTAGAAAAACATATGAATATAAATAATACAATACAATATAAATACTAACTAGTAGAAAAGGAAATCTCCAAAAAAATAAAAATAAAAGGACTACAGATTCAACCCATACAAAAACAATACACACACTAACACTACTAAGTTTCCCGCAACGATCGAACGCTACTCTCTTAGGAATGCTATGAATCCTGCGAGGCTCGTATTGAACACATCGATATTTGTGCATAATCTATTAAAGGTGCTACAGCTTCTTCTTATAAATACATTTTCAAGATAATTAGTATTGCTCTTAGGAATATAAAATGTGTCCGAAGATCGAGTTACTCTTAATGGACATCTGAAATGAATACAGGGTGTCCGGTGTCAAAATATATATACTTCTACCATCATGTAGAACCACCCCCCGAAGTTAGCGCACTTTACCCCCGGACACCCTGTATATTTTAGTTCCATATTTTCACACATTCATAAATATAATTTTTCTGTTGAATAAAATATACTTTGTTTCACAAAAAATTTAAATCGGATATTTGCAATAAAATTCTTCGGTATTGAATATAAGTATCAGCAAATAAAACAAATATGACATTCTTTAGATAACCTTATTGAACCGAATAATATAAAATATCAATGCTCAATACTGTACTAAAATAATTTACATTTTTCCGCCCTTGTTCCACGTTCTATCTCCTCCTTTGCCTAATCCGGCCCTGTTTTCATAGGTATAACATGACATAATGATATCTTGTCAGATGTTTTGCTTTGAAATGAACAAATCTTTGCATAATATATTTTATTATTCACACAAGTATTTACATATAAATAATTTATTATGAAATATAAAAATAGTTTTATCAACAAGGCGTGCTCAAGGCGTGCAACATATTGTCGACATTCCAATGTGACTGGTGTTCATATAAGTAATGATTATTATTTATTATTGAAATCCATTAACAAATATTGTTAAATCAAGTCATTGAAGTTTTTTATCACAAAATCTAAATATTTTGAGCATTTGAGCCGTGAATAATTTGTTTTTTTTTTGCTAAATTAATATAATATTTTACTTCAATTGATTTTACAATACATGTGTAGTTCTGTAAAAATAAACTTTTAGTTTATCAGTTTTATATCAGAAAACAAACTAAACTAACACACTTTTTACCAACTTTACTTTACTTAAAAACAAAGAAATGGCTTTTAAGGGGAAGCTTAATGCTAAATCACTATTTTGATTAATCTTTATAACGAATTGGTGTACATTATGAATACCAAAAAATATGCTTTAGATAAATTGAAGTTTTTCCTATCGTTTCGCTTGAGTAGAATACAAATAAAAAATAAATTACTCAATAAAAAATACAAATGTAACATACAAAAAAAAATATTTTTCCAATAGAAATGTATGAACGCATAAAGGAAACAACTTTAAAAAATACATTATTATGGCTAAAATTATTTGCAACAGTTTCACTTGATTAACTTTTTAGCTTTCTTATAAAATTATTTATAAAATAAATAAAAACCAGTTTTATGCTTGAAATTGAACGTTTCTAGACTCCGTTTGTCAAGCGATTTGAATGCCTATTTCCTACAATATAAGGTATACCAAGAATATACACATTTTTGGCCTATAGCTTCCTCTTAAGCGCCCTTGAAGTGATTTTCTCACCGAAGCGGCGCTATAGAAATGATCCAACTATTATTATTATTAAATTGAACCCATTGTAATCTATCTATCATTCTATAAAAATAAAAAATGTTCGTTTGTTCAAAATCTTAAATCTTCAAAAGTTCTTCACCGATTGCTTTGACATTTTGACACAACGTTGCATTTGAATATGCGTGTGTTTTTTTATTTAGGGGAGAGTATGGTATATCGTACCGGTCGGTAAATCGTACCACCTCGATATTTTTGCTACGGGTCACTATTTTTTAATCCTGATAATATTCTGCCAACCGTTAGAAGCGTCATAGTTGTCCCGCCATTTTTATTTAGTGTTGGATCGTGTGTGCGCTGGCAATGGAGTATTTTTGTTTTTTCACAATTTTCATCTAATTTTTTCGGCTCCTGCGTAAGGTGATTTCGTGTTCAAAGGTAGGTATGTTAGTTTTTTCTCAAATTAAGTTCACTTAGCATGTTTGTATTCTGCAAATTACGATTGCAAAATCATATTGTCACCTGTCGTTTACATGTATTTTTGTCATTTTTTCATAAAAACTCAGAGTTTGTTAAATCGTACCACATCGTACCGGTACGATTTACCGTAATTTGTTAGTTGTTTTTTAAGTAAATTATTTTCTAGTTTTAAATTAAAGAGTTCAGTACAACAAACACCAGAGATCTCGTCAGAGCCTTTTTTGCGACCACCATCACCAGTGACCTCCTCCTTTTCACCACCAAACGCAATTAAGAAAATGTTGAATTGGGGCAAACGAATTCTAACTCGTCGACATCTTTTCAACTATCAATTCTTGAAATTTCTCCAATACCAAAGAACCAAGGAAAAGGAACACGCGCACGGCACAAAAGGCTACTGAAATAATAGCAAGTCCGTATAAAAAAGGACTAGAAGTTGCTGCTGGTAGACGCTCAGCTGTCAAAATGCCTAAATTAAAAATTGAAAAAAATAAAAATAAGATTATTAAAACTGATAAAAAGCCCATTAAGGGTAAGAAGTGTGGTCGACGAAAGAAAGCCAATTGCAGAAGTAGCGATAGTGAAGATGCTGACAGTATTTTCGTTTTTAATGATTCGGATATGGATATTGATGATGACGATAAAGAAAACATATGCCACCTATGCTTTGGCAATTATTTTGAAAAGGCAGGACCCAAAGAAGACTGGATCCAGCGCGTTCGTTGCCATAAATGGGTGCATGAAGCTTGCACCAGTAACCCAGACATTTGCGACACATGCATGCCTTAAAAATGTCCATGTTTTCTTCGATATAAATTGGAATAATGGTCTAGGTACGATTTACCATACCGGTGGTACGATTAACCGTACCGGTTCGTTAAATCGTACCGAAAACCATTTTTTATAAAACGTTTAATTTGAAAACATTCCAGATGCCTGTAAAATATGATTTAAATAAATATCGTACCCAATAAAATAAGTATTTATTTGAACCTAACTCCACTTCTCTAACCCATTTTGATCATGCAGTATTGAGAGTTAAGTGCGAAGTGGTACGATATACCATACTCTCCCCTACCTATATTATACAGATATCACCTGTGACAGGTAAAAATTGTTTTTTATTTTTATTTTTATAAATCCATCTGTTGGACGTTTAAGCAACATCCACTATTGTTTTTCTATCTGCACAGACAGACTGAGCAACAGCAAAGTGTGGCGGGGTACAGCTAGTGTTTTGATTAATTTGTATTTTAAAATGCGAACTACGTACACACTACTCGAGAATTGTGAATAATTTAAGTGTAGAATAATTACGCTGAGATAATGGATCGTAAACCATTGCCAATGCAATAATTATGTCGTCAAAGATACAAACGCTTTAGTGGCGTTCTGCGTCGCAAAATCAGTGTTATAAAATATTATTATAATTATATCCAATGCGGTTTCATCGCTTTTATAACTTCCATTACATTATTTTCAATGCCAGAAGTGCAGCTAAAACGGGTCAAGATCAGAATGTTGATGTTATATGCACAAATAATAGTGTGTCGTTATGCTGAATATTCAATAATGATTTCCTTAAATATTGTGTTTGAATAATAATTTACATTGCCTTGATTAAGAATGTTTGTGTGTATGAGACGATGTATCAATGCGAATGAAACAAGAATAGTGTGCCGAGACGGAGTTGTGTCTACTCTGACCTCAGTGGCTGTTAATTATCTGCCTACTCCTGCGAAGAAACGGAGTATCTTGTAACACATTAAATAAAATTCACAGAAGAGTATTGCGAAATCTATGATTCAATCGAAGATCTAAGCTACAAATCACCATAAGTATATGATTCAATCTAAGATCTAAGCTACCAATCACAATATATCTACGATTCAATCTAAGCTAGAAATCACCATAAATCTATGATTCAATCGAAAATCTCAACTATAAATCACCATAAATCTATGATTCAATCTAAGATCTAAGCTACTAATCACCATAAATCTATGATTCAATCGAAGATCCAAACTATAAATTACACCATAAATCTATGTGATTCAATCTAAGATCTAAGCTACTAATCACCACCAATCTAAGCTTGAAATCACCATAAATCTATGATTCAATCTAAGATCTGAGCTACTAATCACCATCAATCTACGATTCAATCTAAGCTAGAAATCCCCATAAATCTATGATTCAATCAAAGATCCAAACTATAAATTACACCATAAATCTATGACTCAATCTGAGATCTGTATTAAGAATCATTATAAATCTATGATTCAATCTAAGATCCAACCTATAAATGACAATAAATCTATGATTCATTCCGATATGTAAGCTACAAATCACGATTAATCTATGATTAAATCTAAGATCTAAGCTAGAAACCACTACACTTCTATGATTTAATCTAAGATACAATCTATAAATCACTATAAATTTCTGATTCAATCGAAGATCTAAGATAAAAATCATAAGAAATCTACGATTTTTTAGAAGATCTAAGCTGTAAATCACCATAAATCGAAGATACTGTAACCTAACCTTACACGACTATATTTTCTATCGATTTTAGTGTTTTAATATCTTTTTTATATTCACAAAATACCTTCTTATAAATATTGGCTTCCTCGGAGAGCCAATATAAAGGATTATACGTAGGGGTGACAAATACACAGGCTTGATTTTCATCTACTTACCAATATTATACTACAACGGAATCATATTGAACTACACTCTAGAATAAAACCTAAACCTAACCTCACATATTCTGACATCAATTTTTTTAATAATATATTTATTTAGCACGCACTGTGCTAAATAAATCGGTACTCTAAAATTATAATCCACATAAAAAACTCTTTATTTGACGTGTATTTTTGACCACGCAGTAAGTGTAATTTAAGTAGGAAATTTTCGCCTGTGTAATTTTGTCAAATCACGATTATAATTGTAACAGGTAAAGAAAAACTTTTATTTGACCATTTTGATAAACTTTTTGACATTGTTTGTTGTATTGTGTTTTTGAAAATTCTCTGAAAACGGACGTAACTAGTAACTAGGTCAGGAGCAATCCTCTCACAAGCTGTGATGCTGGATAGAGCGAGATGGCACTCTGCAATCTGTATACAATCACGCGGAGAGTGAAAGGGACGGAAGAGAGGATAATGAGATGCGAGCATGTGGACCGTCTGCTCTTGAGAAACAATGCAATTTATTCCATTCATGCGACTTCAATAAATTATCGCGTTGAAGCAGTGCTGTTTCATAAAATGGTTTCCGGAAATCCATATATATAATAATAATAATAATTGTTTATTCCAGAATGTGGGGAGGTGAGTGCAATCCCACACATTCCATAAAATATAACTACAATGTTATATACAGAGATTCAATATATATATATAATCTTCAAATAATCTTAAGGCGATGCACTACGTCGTGTAATATTTTTAATTGAGCCGCTATCAATAACAATTCCCGCTTAACACCATCCGCCTGTTTTGATTTATGCAGGAAAAAAACATTACCAAAAAGTGCCTTTTATTTTATTTTGTGGATGTTCAGGCATAAATATTAATTTCTTTTCCGATCATTTTATAAATAACTTAATATGCCACATTATACAATAAAATCATAACCGAAAATGGGTTCGTAAGTAGGAGATTTTGAACTTCAAAGCAGTTTTCATAGGCCTTTACATAATTTTTTTCTGGGCTTATAAAAAAAAATTCTAAAAATATCTCGATTATTTCAAAGGTTAAGATGTATTCTACTCGCAGTATTTAATTAAAGCATCTGAAACATTTCTAGGCGACCAAATTTTCAAACCAAAAACACATGATTTTGCATTACTACGTATGGCATCGACTTAAA
This sequence comes from Hesperophylax magnus, assembly GCA_026573805.1. Taxonomy (NCBI): domain Eukaryota; kingdom Metazoa; phylum Arthropoda; class Insecta; order Trichoptera; family Limnephilidae; genus Hesperophylax; species Hesperophylax magnus. Next base: position 8,967,640 of record JAIUSX010000117.1, on the reverse strand, counting down.
TGATCTTTCTCTAACACAATACGATCCAACGTTCATTTCTGAAAACAGTGGATAAAATTACATATTTAAGAATAATTATTATTGATGAAAATATAAGGATCACATCTGCCATTCAACAAAGATAATCAAAAAACGAATTAGACATTTCTTACAAAACTAGCATAATTTCCATAGAAATTGTTCAAAAACTAGTAATTAAAATTATTTAATAAAATAAAATACTTTTTGTTTTAAAACCACGATATCGTGGTTTTAAAACAAAAAAGTATTTTATTTTATTAAATATGTCAAACCACAAAGTGATTGCTTTCTACAATAAAATTAAAATTATACTTGAATAAACGTCTAGTCTTCCCATTAAAAGCCTACTCGAAAACTTATTTGTGACAATTTCTATTATTTCTTTATTATAAAAGAAAAAGATAATTGCTCATTCATAAATGAGAATTGTTGCATAAGGAAACTTGATTGTGAAATTGAAATTATCAATTCATTTTCATATTTTCAGAGTTGTTGTTATCGTCTCTAAATAGTATAAAATAAAGTCGATCTCCGCGGTTGTCTTTGCGCTTAGTTCTTCTAAACTATGCAACGGATTTTGATAGGGTTTCACTATATTTTCGCCAACAGCTCGACTGCAGGTTTCATTTGACTTCAAGCTAACAACTTGAAGCTAGAAGAATATGAGGGCAAAGTGGCGTAAGAAGTGTATGCGGAGGATGAAGCGTAAACGCAGGAAGATGCTTGCAAGGTCCAAAATTATTTACAGAATTTCTTCCGGAAGGTTTATGCATTTCATATTATTAAAAAAGTAGAGAAACGTCAAGCAACTCCGGGTACACGTCAGGTAGTTGAGTTTAAATTGGTATCCGGAAATCCTTTTGATAAAAATAAAAATTTATGGAAATTGGTTTTTGAAAATGTCAGTAAGTAAACACGTTTTAAGCAGCGCTGTTATCCAGTAAGTTTCAAAGTGTTTTCGGAAATAAGAAGATACTCACAGCATCACGTATCACCCTGGTAAAAAACATCCACTCAGAATCGAAACGTTGCCTGAATTGGCATTAGCCGTATTTGGAAACCAGGTATGAATAGCCAGTTTCTTATAGATCTTCTTCCTCACATCTTCAGATACAAAATCGAATTCGTAGTTATGAAAGCAATTAGAATTAGGACATCGGTTTTTAATGCTTTTTGATTTGTATTTGATAGTCTGAATTATTAACAAATCAGATCCAATTTTGAAAATGACAATTGAATTAATTTACTGTTCAAATGTTATATTATAGGTAGGTATTTTTTCGCCTTTTTACATTAACCTCACACGGGAGGGCTTGATGGTAATAATTTCTCTCATGGCTTGTTTTCTGGGATGCTTTGTTGAGGGTCTTTTTTAAGGAAACGAAGGAGAAGAAGTTCTGGGAAGGTTAAACGTATGATGGATGGATAGAAATCTTGGGATCAGTGTGTCATGAGTGAAGGACATATGAACATATCCATCACACTGCGGCACAAGGCAATGGGTTGCGAGACCAGTTGGAGAGGTCAAAGGGTCTCCCCAAACCAGCCTCTCCAGATCTGGCACGCTACGCAGCTGATGGGCACGTGCATCCTGAACACACCTCACCCGATGAACCCGGGCACCCCTGCTAAATCACCAAACGTAGTGAACCACTTGGGGTGGCCTATGACAGGTTATCCAATAAATGGTTCCCAGGCGGCGGTACCCACACCCGCCTCCCAATTTCTTGTCTGAATTCTTCACAGAATCAGTTCCAATTTTGAAAATGACACTAAATTTAAAGCAAATCCGATTTCCAGAATTCACTGAAACGCCAGATTCAATTTAATAAAAATAAAAATTCGGAATTTAAAATTAGAATAATGAGTGTACTAAGACGTGGCGCTACTGTCGGCAGGACGCGTCTGATTGGCGCAGGAAGCGAGTTGTGGGAGCGCTGTACACCGATCGCTCCCTGGCCCACTGCAGAGCCAATATCCCCCTTGTCGCCGCTTCCATAAGGGACAGAATCCCGTGCCGCTTCCAGCGCATCACGATGATTTTTCGCGCTCGCGATTGTGGTCCTTCGGCTCCCTCGACAAAGGGACCGATTTTCTGTGAAGTCTGGCGGTAAAAAGAACGGACGGATGCGTCTCGCTATTCCTTTGAAGGGCCTGTTGACAGCTCTCTGACAGTTGGCGCGAAATCTGCGCGGATTATAACACAAAGGCGGCGCGTGACTCTGCGTACGTATTCAAATAATTTAATTGTTATAGAATCTATCAAATCTTTCTTAACGATATGTATGATTGCTAAAGGTTTCCAAAGGTTTGCACGGAGAAAACTGTACTGATATAAAAGATTGCTAATTTATTATTCTGATCAAAATATTCGTATTCCTGTTAAAAACGAGATTGCAGGCCTTCAACGAATGAATTGATAGGTTTCAAAACAAATCTAATATTGTAATGTTTCGTCTTGTCATAATTATTATTCATCAGGAAAAGGACACCTGCATGAACACGTGTTCCGATGTATTCTGAATAGACTAATATTTTATTAGGAAATGGATTACAATCACGTTTTTAACAAGATTTCAATAAATTAGCCATACTCATTTTCTCCGTGTACATACATTGCGCGTCTTAATTTATAGTCTCTAACCTGTGTTTCTAACGGTAGAAACTGGCGTTGTGAAGTTTGCACCAAACACTGTCACACATTTTCTGTCTGAAATATTAACATAATGATTATTTTCGTCGTGAAAAAATATTGGCGCATGGTAATGTTCATTAATTAAATTATATAATTAGATGCCAAGTTTTTATTATGAATACTGCACAACTAGCAGGAGCCAGGGGGACTATAGCTTCCCCAATTGGGGAATGTTATGAGAGTGAAGTTAGTGGGAAGAGGAAAGATATGGGAAAGAGAAAGGTTGTGAAGTATCAGGCTGTTTATATCTGATCTGATCTCTAAATACGGCTAAAACCATACATTTTAAGCAACGTTTCGTTTCTGAAAGTATCTAATACTCGATTGTCTAAATGGAAAAACGTTCACACTCGTGCGAAGTCGGGTAGTTATCTTATAAATCTTATTTTGAAACATTTTCCGTTATCTGATATGATAAAAAACCTTCATTTTTACTGTTCTTAGAGAAAGAATATAGACATAGAGTATGAAGCCTTAATGGTTACATTTTTTGGAAGTGTACAAAGAAAAAATATCTTTCGGTTGGCGCTTTAAGAGTTTATTAATTTCATCGATATTTCTTTATGATTTTGTATCCCAGATTAATTATGTATTAATAATAAGTAAAGACAATACATGGAAGTGAGGCACGGAACTGCATCTGAGAAATCTCCGAGGGGTATGTGTGGTAAAACCATGTATGATCGTGTGAGAAATGTGAAGATCCGCAAAGAATGCAAGGATGAAGTAATCGTAATGAGTAAGATTAAGAAAGGGACGCTTAGATGGTTTGTGCGTGTAGGGTAAATGAGCAAAGAAAGGAGTGTAAGAAGGATATATGATGCAAATGTGAATGGTAGCAGAAGTCGGGGACGCCCGAGGAAGACATGGCACAACCAAGTCAATAAGATACTGGAGTCGGGCCATGTCAAGAGTCAGAATATAATATGAATGTGCGCCTAGACAGATTTGTACAGCGGTCCGTCCTCTCTGCCTACACCTGCGGGGAGACGGAGATATCTTGCAATACGTCGTTTTTGTGCAGTGTATCTTTATTTTTAGTCTATTCATTCCTCTTGGAATGCAATGGTTTATACGTGCCTGAAAACTTCAGCAGCAGTCGTCACCACGACTTGTTCAAGATACAACACGGCAGAACAGATATTCTAGCACAGCGTAGCATGGTAAGAGGAATGGTGCTATTGAATGAAATTTCTAAAACAGTTATTTAACTACATACTATAAATAACGTTAAACCTTTTTTATATTCAGCGTATCTTTTCATATGTTATGATTGTTTAAATAAGAAATATTTTACCGTAAATGAATATTTAATCTGTTGTACAGTAATAAAAAACTACAAGCAGGTTAATAGAAGAAGTTGAGGATGTCTAAGTGAATAAATTACTTGAGTCTGGTAATCTCAAAAGTCGAAATAACAGAAAATAACAGTGTGAATATGAATGAAGCAAGAATTGAATAGATGTTTTTATATGCTGTACAAGAGTCCCGGCTATGGCTTCACCAATCGGGGTATATTGTGAGAAGGGGAGATGAGATGAGGAAAATGAAGGTTGAGAAGTACAAGCAACGTTTCAATTTCGAATATTCATAGAATACACATTCGAAAAACACCATCCTGAGATTGGCTGTTTATATACCTACCGTAAAATGGAGTGATTTCGAACAATTTTCAACGATAAAACTAAAAATATTTTTGTATAAATTATAGATTAGTGGCAAATCATATTTATTGTACATTTTTTAATTATTTATATATTTTCTAAAATTGTTTATGTAGAAAAAAAATGCGAGTTCGATTATTCAAGTAGTTACACACTGGATGAAACCATTATAATCGTTGAGGAATTTATAATACATATTTACATTTCTCTCTGTCTGAAAACATCTAAAAACGGATTCTCAATTCAACTGACAATATGTATAAATGTATCAGGAATTCAACTTATTTGATACTAATGTTCGTTGCGTCATTATTTATTTATTTATTTTTTCATGTTCTCCATAAAACGGTTATACACCAATATATCATGGAGAAGATTACAAATTAAAAAGTTTACAAAGGCAGTTTTACTATTTTGTGACATATGTTAAAAGATAGTTACTGAATTGTCTGTAGGTGACATTGAAAATGTCAATGGCTAATGCAGAATCGTTAAGCAGTTGAGTCGCTCTGTTTATTGGCGCGTTCTGATAGGCAGAAGTCCTCGCTTTCGGAGCATATAAGAGTGCATGGGATCTCCCTCGAGTATAATTGTTAGGGACATAAAAGTCAACCTCTTTCAACATAGGCGGATTGTGTATTGTACCAGAGATTAACTTAAAGTGTTTACCTAAAAATATTTTTCTGCGGGCTTCTAATGTATTGAAATCGAGCATTCCTGTTAAGAACAAGGATGGATACAGGAATTGATAGTATGTATATTTCCTCATATACAGGTAACGCATTAACCTTTTTTGTACTTTTTCTATTTCTAAGATATGGTTTTGTTCAGAAGGGGCCCAAATAATGGAGCTGTATTCCAGGATGCTGCGGACAAGTGCTTCATATGTTCTTCGTATTGCAATTCCATTAGTAAATGATCTCGCATTACGAAGAACAACTCCAAGCATTTTGTTGGCGCGGGACACAATGTCAGATATGTGGGATTTGAAAGAGAGATTTGCTTCGAAGATCACCCCAAGGTCACGAATCTCGTTTTTGCGTGTTAATATATTTTTATTAAATGGGAATAGAAATGTATCTTTGGATCTTTTAAATGTAACTACACTGCATTTCTGGATGCTGAAGGGTGATTTATTTAATTCCGACCATTTGACAAGAGAATCAAGATCATTCTGCAGAAGAATGGAATCGATACAACTTTTGATAGCTCTGAAAAGTTTGATATCGTCGGCAAAGAGGAGATATTTTGAGCGGTTAATGGTCTTGCCTATATCATTAATCTATATATATTATATCTACGTTGCCCGAAAAAAACATCACTTAAGGCGATGCACTACGTCGTGTAATATTTTAAATTGAGCCGCTATCAATAACAACCCTTACGTAAATGGCGATAAGGTTTAAATTCCCGCTTAACACCATCCGCCTGTTTTGATTTATGCAAGAAAAAAACATGGCCAAAAAGTGTCTTTTATTTTATTTTGTGGATGTTCAGGCATAAATACTAATTTTTTTTCGATCATTTTATAAATAACTTAATTTGCCACATTATACAATAAAATCATAACCGAAAATGGGTTCGTAAGTAGGAGATTTTGAACTTTAAAGCAGTTTTCATAGGCCTTATACATTATTTTTTTCTGGGCTTATAAAAGACTTATCTAAAAAATAATCGATTATTTCAACGGCCAAGATGTATTCTACTGGCAGTATTTATTCAAAGCATCTGAAACATTTCTAGGCGACCAAATTTTCAAACCAAAAACACATGATTTTGCGTTACTACGTATGGCATCGCCTTAAAAGAAGAGAGTTATTTATTTCTGGGTTTAGAAATTTCAAGTCGACACCCGATACAAAAGTCGCCCCATGTTACCGTATATTATTTCCTTCAATTAGTAAAATATTTACATCACCATTTATAATGTAATGCACGAGGAAAATAGACATGTAAATTTGGCCCCAAAGAAATAATGTCACATTTAAACTTTACATCCTGCCAACAACATTGACATTACGGAGCAGTATCAATTTCATTGTTAATTAAGTACAGGGTTTTCCAATAAGAGGTGTTATTTTGAATAGCCCGCTATTTCGGTAGATGTTACTTTTAAAGCTGTCATTTTTTGACATTTGACAAGTAGAAACTACGCCATTAATAAAAATGGAACGATACACGCTTCAACAACGCATTGAAATTATTAATCAAATGCAAACCATCTTGAATGATGAGGCCCATTTCCACCTCGGTGACTTCGTCAAAACGCAAAATTGTCGCATCTGGGGCTCGGAAAACCCAAGAGTTATTGTTGAAAAGCCTCTCTATCCTCAACGTGTGACTGTTTGGTGCGGTTTATGGTCTGGCGGAGTCATTAGACCTTACTTTTTCGATAATGAGGCTGGAGCAACAGTTACGGTGAATGGATTGCGCTATCGAGAGATGATTAATGATTTTTCATATTTTATTTATTTGGGAAAATCAACAGATTATTTACATATATAATAATAAACTAAATAATAAAGATAAAATCCAATAACAAATTTTCACTTAAAATTATAATATTAATAAAAAATATTTTTAATAAAAGGGTTCTGTACCCGTGGCCTGAGAGATTTACAAAAAATACAATATTGTAAATAATAAATTAAAAAATAATGGAAGATGTAAGAACACAAATAAATAAAAATTTAAAGTTAACTGATATACTAATAACCAGCTAAATTTAAAGTTAACTGATATACTAATAACTAATAATTTCAAAAATTTAAAGTTAACTGATATACTAATAACCATAAAATTCAAAACATAATGTATTGTAAAATTTCAACACAGCAGCAATCAATAAAAGCATTTATGACCGGAATTGGATGATATTGATCTGGACAACTTTTACTTTCAACAAGACGGCGCTACGTGCAACACAAGCAACGAAACCATTGATCTTTTACGATTGAATATCAAAATAACACCTTTTATTGGAAAACCCTGTATTCATTTGCTGTTTTTTCACACACAATAATAACTATTAGCAGAACGGAGTAGTGTAAATGAACCTAAATTGTTTTTACTGAAGCCACGTATTAGATTGTAGTGTCAAATTGCAAATTGATTACGTCATGTGCGTATGTTCCGAAGGGCAGAATTAATCTGGTGTAGGTACCTACTAGGTTTAGGCAGTGCCGGATCAGTTGTCCAAATATCGAATTTCTTTCTCATTCAGTCTATTAGCAGCCACCTCTAGTCTGGAGCTTCAAAATACCAAAAAAAATTTACTCTTCGCAGAAACTTGTGGTCCGTTTGATGGATTTTCTACACGGAGAAAAATGAGTATTGTTGATTTATTAAAATCCTGCTGAAAATGTGATGGCAAGCCATTTCATAATAAATTTTTAGTACTTTTATAATATCTTGGAACACGTGTTCATGCTGCTGCGTTTATCTTGTTATTATATAATGACGAAATGCCCGACATCCTCATAAAATATTCGTGTTTCACTGATATTTTACTAGGAATTCACAATTCATTTGTTAAATGCCTGCAGTCCCGTTTTTAACAGCAATTCAAATAATTTGAAGAGTTTTCAATAAATTAAATATTTTATATCGGTAATTTTCTCCGTGCATCTTAACAAACAGATTACAATTTTTAGAGCAAGGCGTCAGGTTGGTATGCTGCCTTGTTCTACCGGTATTACAATGGAAGATGAGGAACTAGCGTCATTGATCCCTTCAGCACCGGTGCATAGTCGGGAAACACGCCAAACCCGAGCTAAACATATGCACACGGTTTCAATTTGTCAAATGAGAACGGGTCATTTCTACGACTCATTCTCGAGTTCAACATCTCGGCTATGGAACGATGTCCGGCCTCTGTGTTTCCTCTCTTCCTAGTCTCTTCATGACCCACACATAAGTTAAAGTTTAAAGAAATTATTTTTTCTGTGCCGGTTTCATGCCTTACTAGCCTTATGGGCTTATTTAGTTGGGTAGTCTTTTCATATGGATTCGGGATTGAAAAAAAGGACATGTTCTATGTTAGTTTTCCGTAGAAATCTGTCGTATGTAATTTGCGTGGCATGTTTTTTTCGTTTTATATTCAAAATATTGATAAAAACACAATAATAATATATGTTTGTTAATGATTGAGAACGTGTTTTACTGTTCGGTGTTGTGAATTGAATTCAAACTGTCGGTTAGAAAATGGCCTTGAAATCCGAAACAGCTGTAAAAATAACAACAATACAGAAAAATACTCGCAGAACTTAATTATAATATAATTAAATTTAATTTAGATTAAATTTAAAACAAAAAATGGAGTTCTAAACACAAAAACATTTTATACAAATATTATATTTTCTATGATTTGTTAAACGGCAAAGGCAATTGATAGATAACTGCTTTCATGTTATCTATGGTTACGTTTAAGATGTTGTCATTTGTGACGATTTACGGTAGTAAGATTAAAAAATGGCAACATCTAAAACGTAACCATAGATACTTTCATGATTTACGGTAGTAAGTTTCAAAAATGACAACATCTAAAACGTAACCATAGATACTTTCATGATTTACGGTAGTATGTTTCAAAAATGGCAACATCTAAAACGTAACCATAGATACTTTCATAATATCTATGGTTACGTTTAAGAAGTTGTCATTATTGACAATTTACGGTAGTAAGATTTTTATAAATGGATAATATTTAGCAATTTTATAAAGAAAATATTTTTATATGTATTTTATTACATTAACCCTACACAAGAGGCCATGAGGAAAAAAATTCCCTCAGGGCCTATATCATCTTTTGGGATGCTGTATGTAGGATTATTTTAGGAAAGGAAGTTTTGTGAAAGAAACAAGTGTGAGTGGAGGGTAAGAATCTGGGGTCAGTATGTCTATTAGTGAGGTATGAATTCATCCCTCCCACTGAAGGTGATGGGTCGAGTGCGTCCTGCTGGAGAGGTCAAAAGGCCTCCGTTAACTAGTGTCTCCCAAACCAGCCCGCAGCAGACGGACAGATGGATCCGCCGATAACGCCTAGACAAAACTCACCCCTGAACCCGTGCAACCCCTGCTAAGTCACCAAACGAAGTGAACCTAGTGACTTAGGGCAGAGGTGTTGGTTATCCAATAAATGGTTCCCGGAGCGGCCGTACCTATACCCGCCTCCTAAATTGACAAAACCATTTAATTTTTGTTAAATGGACAAAACCATTTAATTGCTGTTAAATGGTTTTAAATGGACAACACCATTTAATTGTTGTTAAATGGTTCTAAATGGACAACATCATTTAATTGTTGTTAAATGGTTTTAAATGTAAAATACCATTTAATTGTTGTTAAATGGTTTTAAATGGACAAAATCATTTAATTGTTGTTAAATGGACAAAACCATTTGATTGTCGTTAAACGGACAAAACCATTTAATTGTTGTTAAATGATTTAGTCCATAACTGTCGTAAATTAATGTAGATTCGGCCCTGTCCGTTGGTAGGGTTTCCAACCTTGAAATAAGACGTTAAATTGTCCCACTGTGTTCAATGGAATTAGTTTTGGCAGATTAAGCGCTGTTCGGAACAAAAACAATACGTAGGTCGTAGGCGTTAAACAATGTCATTACACCATTTTTAAATAAGTAAGTACAATCATTTATCGGTAGTTCCAATGACGTACATTGCTCTATGACCAATGTATACTGTGTTTTTTTTTTAAATTCGTTCGTAAATTGATTATTGTTCATTAAAATGTTTATCTTTATGTTTTATAATCACATTTGTTAATTGTGTATGGCTGAGATCACCCCTAATGGGTTCACCCATTAAATATTAATATTATTATTTGGCTTTCAAGCCAAAATAAAGAATTTAAAATAAAAAAATAGTCATTTTACAACAAAAAAACCATGTCATGCGTAACTCTAACAATATGAGTTTTTGTTTCAAACAGATCAACCTTAACCAATCTATCCCTGTACGATAATTATATAACAAATGCACTTGCTAATAGACAACAAGTCGATTCTATGTATACTGATTTCAGCAAAGCGTTTGATAAGATTTGCCATAAAATTCTTGTTAGCAAACTGGCGAAAATTGGCATAACTGGTAACGTACTATCCTGGTTTAAGAATTATCTGTCTAATCGAGAGCTTACTGTCTGCATTAAAGGTCAACTGTCCTACACTTTTACAGCTAAAAGCGGCGTGCCCCAGGGATCACATCTAGGACCCATTCTTTTCAAAATATTTATAAATGACGTTACAAATGTATTTAAACGTGTCTTTATTTTGATGTTCGCAGATGATATGAAAATTTGCCGAATTATTGACAATATTAATGACTGCTTATTATTACAATCAAATCTCATTAGCTTTTCTGATTAGTGTATCCTAAATAAATTAACCCTTAATGTAAAAAAGTGTCAAGTCATGAAATTTTATAGGAAGAAAAACCCATTGATTTTCACATACTGTATGAATAATCAAGTCTTAGTATCTGTACCCGAAATAAAAGACCTGGGGATAATATTTGACACCAAATTAACATTTATCTCCCACTTTAACAATATAACCACTAAAGCGATGCAAATGTTGGGTTTCATATTAAGAACTTCAAAAGATTTAAAAAATTTAAAAACTTTAAAAATATTGTATTCATCCATTGTCAGAAGCCATTTAGAATTCAACTCAACCATTTGGAATCCATTTTACAATATTCATGAAAAATCTATCGAGCGAATCCAACATAAATTTTTACGTAACATAAATTATAGATTAGGTATTCCTATTGAAAACATTAACTACACCTCACTGTTGAAAGTCATGGGCCTTGCCACATTAAAAGAAAGAAGAATATGTTCTGATCTCTTTTTTCTTTATAAAATTGTTAATAACATGTTTGACTCCCCTGAACTCCTTAGGTTGATCGACTTTCATGTAACTAGTAGAACGGTTCGTCAGAAGGTACCTTACCATTGTAACATTGCAGGTACCAAAGCAGAAATAAATTCAGTAATGAACCGACTACACAGTGCAGGGAATAAATATTGCGTGAACACTAACGGTACTGAATGTCTATCAGCCTATAATCACATTATTATTAAATCTGTATGTCAAATATGAACTTGGCAAACATTAAACGGAGTATTTGCAAACTATTTCTACTACTCTGCAAACTATTTTTATACTTCCCTATAATCATTATCAATGATTTGGAGAATTTTGGCAGATTCTCTATTTTTTATCTGTGAAGAATTTGCACTAGAAAAAAACATGCTGTTTAACCTAAAAAACAGTACGGTTTGTCATCAGATACGGACAGGGTCCGAAAAGCTTTCCGCCAGCTTTCCTAAACGGTGAGCATCTGAAAGTAGAAGTAGAAACAAAGACATTGACCAGCAAAGACGAGTGCTTAACATTAAGCGTAATATACTCAGTAGAAGATTCTGGCTTTGCAGTTCGCGTGTAAAAATAACACTATTCCTTACGTTGTGTACATCAATTAATGGAATTATTGTATTATTATTGTATATTTTGTTTTATGGGATGTGTAGGATTGCACAAACCTCCCCACATTCCGAAATAAACACTTTATTATAATTATTATCATCCTTCGAGTGTTTTGTCCAACTGAATAATTAACTGAGTCTTCAAGTTCCTTACCAAATTCACGAATAAATGTACATTTTATCAAATATAATATTAGTCGTATTTAAAAAAATCTTTTCATTTATTTATTTATTTATGTTTATTATTGAATACACATTTTACAAATGATTACAGTGGTTTATATTGTAGTACAGAGAAAAAAGTACAGAAAAAAGGTATAAAAAATAAAGAACATAGGTAAAACTGTGTGTGGGTGATATTGTATGTTACGTGAACACCTCACTAGGAGAACCTGTGCTGAAGTGTTAACGTGTTTGTGATTAAGTGTGACAGGTATTTATGTGTTGTAGTAGAAAGTTAATTTTTTTTTTTCACAAACATATATTGAAACATGAAAACACACATTTATATGTGAGTGTATGTATTTTTGGATAATTCTTGAAGAACGTGTATAATATTTAATTTTACTTATTATATTTTGGTTATGTTTGGTTTGGAATCATAATCTTTTGAATAAAGTGAATATCTTGATTTTTTATCCAGGCTACGATATGTTTTTTGAGAAAGTTTGTAGATGTATTTGTAGTCATTAATTGTTTTAAAGTAATGGGCATCCTGTTAAAAAGTTTGGTTGCGTAGTATTGAAAGTGTCTTTGTCCGTGTGTGGTGTGTGTTATTGGAATGTTCAGTGTTTTATTTGTTGATGACCTGGTTTTTATTATGGCTTTTGGTTGATTTGTAATATGAAGATTATTATGGATGAGATGTAGGAGAGCAGTTTTGGCGTAAAGTTGTCTTATTGACATGACATCTAGTGTTTTGAAGATTTTGTTTGAGTTTGAGTTTCATTGGTTTTATGGTTATATTTTCTTATGATAGGCGTAGCTTTTCAGCCTCCATGGATTGCACACCACTGGTATTTACTGTTATGGTTATGTCATAATTTTCAGTTGGTAATTTATATATAATGTGTTGGTTCGTATGAATATACTTCGTGATGTCTTTGCGAAATGTATACGCCTACTTTTTGTTTTAAGAAACGAAGGACTAACTTTTTATTATATACCTTGTGCGAATTTGAATATTTACAAAATGTACCTATACAGTTAGGTATTAGAAAATTATTACGATGAGTTCTATTTATTGTCATTATAATCAAAAGTATTCATTTCACTTGTGGGTCCATACTTTATTGTAACTCTGGTTCAATTAAATCGAATGTGTTTTTTAGTACCTACTTATTATACCTGAACAGAAAATTATTTTAATGATGGTCATTTTTAAAATTGAAACTGATTTTGTGAACAATTCAGACAAGCGATACAGCACCTAACTATAATATTATATGTTTTTACCAGAAAAAATTTTAAATTCTTTATTTGAAATGTGTATTTCTTTAGTTTAAATTTCATTGAGTCAACCTTGACAAGTAAAGCTAGTTTTCGTATTATTTCAAGGACCTGCGCTATTTAGCTAACATGCAATTATCAACCCTAAAATTATGATATCCTGTGATTATTCAAATAACTAAGTTAGTTGTATAATATTTTTATATTAATTTTTTTTCGGTTTCACGTAGTTGATTTTTCTTTCGTGAAGTAATGAATAAGATGTTTGAAACATGCTGCATGCAAGTAATCCGTCGGTGTGAGTAGGGACAGTGTTCGTGTCAACGTTAGTTTTTATACTCCGGCCAGTATGGTAACATTGATAACCCCAATTTATGGAAAGTTATGAGGCTGAATGTATTGGGGAATGGACCAGATCTGAATAGTCAGGAATTACCAAACCATCTTATTCCCCTCACCCCCCTCTTTGTTATCTCACAGTGAAGATCAGTTCACAAAATAAACAGGTATGACATATGTGCTTTTGAGTACTTACGAACATATTTGGAAAATTGCCAAATTTCTGTCAAAGGTGTTCATTAGACGTAGCGAATGGGTTTATAATTGCTTAGTATTAACAGGTGCAAACATTTTTTGTGTTCTTGAAATTTACGTTAATTTTGAAATGTATTTATTTCATGCGACATTTCTCTTTCATCGTGGAAAAACTTCTATTAAATTAATCAACAGAGTTTATTTAACCCCCAGGTCACTGGCACATTGACCATAATATTTCTTAAAAATCTGTCAGAGGTTCGGAGAATTCGTGTCATTTTACGGTTTGCAATAAAATCCAAATTAAGGCGATGCACTACGTCGTGTAATATTTTAAATTGAGCTATCAATAACAACCCTTACGTAGATGGCGATAAGGTTTGAATTCCCGCTTAACACCATCCGCCTGTTTTGATTTATGCAAGAAAAAAACATGGCCAAAAAGTGCTTTTTATTTTATTTTGTGGTTGTTCAGGCATAAATATTGACTTTTTTTTGATCATTTTATAAATAACATAATTTTCTACATTATACAATAAAATCATAACCGAAAATGGGTTGGTAAGTAGGAGATTTTGAACTTTAAAGCAGTTTTCATAGGCCTTTACATTATTTTTTTCTGGGCTTATAAAGAGACTTATCTAAAAAATACTCGATTATTTCAAAGGTGAAGATGTATTCTACTCGCAGTATTTAATTAAAGCATCTGAAACATTTCTAGGCGACCAAATTTTCAAACCAAAAACACATGATTTTGCATTACTACGTATGGCATCGCCTTAAAGCAATATTTCGAACACACAAACAGAAAACTAAAAACTGTTTTTGTAAGGTGATGAAAAAAGCTTTCAAATTTTATTGTTAGAAAGAAACATACAATTTATGAAATATTTAATTTTTTTATGCAAATATAAAAAGTTTTTAAAAGAACTCGCCTTACATTTTTCGTCTGAATACTGAACTAAAATTACAGATTTCTAAAAAAATATAAATATTAGTAATTTTTTGAAGAAAATTTCTTCTGAAAGCTTATCACTTTGTTTATTAGATAATTACATATTATTAGATAAATGTATTATAAACATTACTGTCACCTCATTTTATGTCGTTTCATATAAAAAATATTTGAAAAATGTTACATTTTTTTTCTTCTGAAATTGCTGTCGGAACCTTCGGTTTTATGGAGGTGCATATTTTAATTCTTATTTAAAAAGTGTAGTGTTTTCTCTTTCTAACACTTTTTGGGTGATATTTTTCACTACGTAAGGGAGACACGAAAAACACACCTTTAAAAAGTGATATAGAGTCTTTAAAAGTGATGAAACAAAAACTAGTTAATAGTTACTTATGTAACCTATTTAACCTAGTTTTTTATTCCGGCCATAAAAAATCATTATTAATCTCTCGATAGCGCAATCCATTCACCGTAACTGTTGCTCCAGCCTCATTTTCGAAAAAGTAAGGTCCAATGACTCCGATAATATAAACCGCACCAAACAGTCACACGTTGAGGATAGAAAGGCTTTTCAACAATAACTCTTGGGTTTTCCGAGCCCCAGATGCGACAATTTTGCTTGTTGACGAAGCCACCGACGTGGAAATGGGCCTCATCACTCAAGATGATTTGCATTTGATTCACTCAAGTGAATTTTAATAATTTCAATGCATTGTTGAAGCGTGAATCGTAGTTTCTACTTGTCAAATGTCAAGAAATGACAGCTTCAAAAGTAACATCTACCGAAATAGCGGGCTATTATTTATTGAATAAGTGAATCTACCTGGCTATTCAGATTTGGTCACCAAACACGGCTAAAGCCATTTCAAGCAACGTTTCAATTCTGAATGGTGGTCTTACACCAGGCGATACTGAGAGTATCTTTCACTATGGAACGTACCGCGAATATACCATACGTATATTAATTCATTAATTGTGAATAACACAAATTAACCAAATAAAATTTACTTGCCCACTTCGGGATTCGATCCCGCAAACTTCGAGTCGAGAGTTTTACAGTATAATGTACAGAATAGCATAACACAAACTCACACACCTAATAGGTTAGATTTTTTTTTCGCTTTTTCTTTTTGTACTTATTTAGTACTTTGATATAAAAAAACAAATTCCTGTAAAATCGAAAAATCTGTTTTTGAAAAAATAATAAAATACACAGATTTAGGAAATGAGTTCAAAAGAATTTGACATTCTCAGACTATACAAATATTACCATTTGTAATTTCGGCTACTGGCATTATACCTAGCTTTCTTATAAAAAATTTAGGCGTATTAGATCTATCAAAAAATTTATATATAAAAATGCAAAAGTCAGTCATTTTAAATACATGTAGGATTACAAAATATTATCATATTATTAATATTTAATTTTTAAAAATATGGTATAATATCATATAATTTAATAATAATAATATTTTAATATATTTTAATTATAATATATATTTTAATAATTATCATATAATTTAATAAATAATAACTTAATAATATAATCGGTTTGAAAATAAACAATAACCAAGACTCCGACCATGATAGCGCCATCTGTTGGGATATTTAAAAGAAGCTTTTAGTTAGATGTTCTACCGTATTAAAATTTTCAAATAGGCGCCACCAGACGGCCTATTTTCAAAGTAATTTAAAAATCTAAGTGTTCTTTCTTAAATTATAGTATAAAAAATATTAAATTAACTTTAAAAAATGGAAAAATATAATACCAATAATTTATCGTTTAGTTTTGTTAAATAAACGTATCCAAAGTTTTATAATCTGCATTTTAAAAACAAGAACAATTAGTGTTTATGAAAAAATTAAACTACGAACCTATTTTATTTATTTTTTAGTTTTTTTTTTCGTACGTTTAAAGAAAACCCCTTCAGGTATTTTTTGACGATATTCAGCCTTTAATAGTATTTTTTAAAACGCACGTATTACGGTCTGAAAAAGGTCATATTTTCGATTTGATTTTGATAATTACTAAGCCTATGTTAATTTTAAAAATGTATAAATTTTTTTTTTACTTGTTGAAAACACTATCATTATCGATTTGCTTAATAATATTATCATTATTTTAAATTAATAAAAAACTACACTCGGCCTTAAGTCTACAAATATTATAATATTACAGCTAGTTAAGAATATTATCCAGAATCAGCGTTTGTTAATGTATTTTTTAAAGCCATAATATTTTTCATCCGAGTTCCATTGTCGATCGCAATACGACGGAAGTTGTGACACAACCCAACCAAATGCTATTGTCGTTAATTCATTATTTTGAAATCCGACCTTTATTTTATTTTAACAAAATCAAGGTGTAAAAATCGTGGTCATTGTACAATACCCACATGACGTACCCTATTGTCCGAATATTCTTCCGGCTAACAGCTAATATTATGGTATTTACATTATACATTTCGAAATGTATTTATTTGTAAGAAATAAACAAGAGGATAAACAAGAATAAATATTTTATATTAAATTATCGAAGAAAGCAAACACTTTGTGGCTTGACATGATACAAAATGAAACAAACACTTAGTTTTAAACCACTTTATTTTGAGGTATATTCGTCGACCGGTTTCGATTGGACTCAATCTTCTTCAATCCGATTCGATTGGATTCGATTCGATTGGAATCCAATTCGATTGGACTCAATCTTCTCCCCCCCCCCCTCCACCAACCAGTCTCTGATGTTCTCTCCCTCTACTATATATTTTCTCTTTCTTTTATGTTTACCTTATACCTTGCTCTGTATTATAATTTAGTATTATATTTTATTGTCCTGAAGAAGATTGAGTCCAATCGAAACCGTCGACGAATATACCTCAAAATAAAGTGGTTTAAAACTAAGTGTTTGTTTCATTTTGTAATTTATATTAATGTTGGTTTGAGATAAGAGTTTTATTTTGCATAAAACTAACGAGAAGATAAAGAGAAGAGGAATATAGGAAAAGAATAGGATATGCTCTTGATACATTTTTATTCTCGTTCATTAATTTGTGATTGTCCGTATATACTCCGTTCGATATTTCTGAAGGTTAAGAATGTAGATATTAGTAAAATTTGAATTATACTAAGGTTAAAATTAGTTTTAAATGTTGTGGGTAAATGAAAAAAAATGTATGCAAAACTAAAATGTAATGACTGTTCCTCATTTTATATAGAGTCATTATGGTGAAATTAAATTTATCAAAAATGTGATTATATTTTGTTAAGTTTATTAAATTAAAGAAAAATGGTAGAACCTGCACACAACCTGACTTGTGGCAGCTTTGCGGGACTACTTTTTTGTTGTTGTTTAATTTTATTAATATTAATGTTTTATAATAAAACTAATACATAGAAATCGAGAAAACTACTCGTAATTTCAACATTAGAATCAAAGAACGTTTAAGGTGTCTCAATAATAACAATTTTGATGACTTCGCTAAACATATCATTGCAAATAATCGAAGTTTTGTAAAAAAATACAGGATAAATATTCATTTATATTATTGGTAATGGAAAACTATAAGATAACTTAGAAGCCTTAGAAATATTTTATCAATAAACCAAAAATATCACCTTCTTCCTTTCACGGTCGGTTCCATCTCCCTCCCCACTCTTCGCTAATCCCTAGTCCCGCCCCTCCCCCACTTCAACACTTAGTAATATATTATGTTCACCCATTGTTTTGTAATGTTAAGGAACGGTTGTTCCGAAACCGGTCGGCATAGTTTGGTTCAAACAAAATAACATTATTTCGCTTAGAATAAAAATCGGTTTGCCTGGTTGATCTTGACGGTTAGTGGATTTGTATAAAATTTTAATAAAAAATTATTACAGCCACACTTCTAGTTTTCCATTTGATTCCTCATCAATCCCTTAATGGCTTTAGCCGTAACCTTTGCACAAGTGCCAGAAATAATGTTGTATAAAAAAAATTTTACTTGTTGAAAACACTATCATTATCGATTTGCTTAATAATATTATCATTATTTTAAATTAATAAAAAACTACACTCGGCCTTAAACATCTGCTATCCTACATTTTTATTGGCGTTACCTTTTGAATACCAAAAAATATGCTTTAGATAAATTGATGGTTTTCCTATCGTTTCGCTTGAGTAGAATACAAATAAAAAATAAATAACTCACTAAAAAATATAAATGTAAACTACTAAAAAAAATATTTTTTCAATAGAAATGTATGAACGCGTAACGGAAACAAATTTTAAAAAATACAGTATTATAGCTAAGATTATCTGTGACAGTTTCATTTGATTAACTTTTTTGCTTTCTTGTAAAATTATTTACAAAATAAATAAAAACCAGTTTTGTGCTTGAAATTGAACGTTTCTAGACTCCGTTTGTTAAGCGATTTTAATGCCTATTACCTACAATATAAGGTATACCAAGAATATACATATTTTTGGCTTGTAGCTTCCTCTTAACAGAGACCGTGTAAAAGACTAAAAATCAAAATGATGTTAAGGAGGTTGTTTCTCTCAACGAAATTTCATGATTTTTACAAGTGTATCATATTAATTGCATGCTGAGGGCATAATTTTTAGAATTTTTGGAAATCACTGAAGATATCATGAACCTAAAGAGCCTTAGCAGAAGCTATTCGAGATAACAATTTGAAGTCGCCGGGTGAGGGGAAGGAAGTATGAAAAATGCCAAAACCTACTTTCCGTTCCTTGCCTCATCAAATACTTAAAAAAACATAAGTCGTCATAACTGCATTGACAACTCGAAAATTTTATTTTTTTCATATAAAAATTTTGCCTGCGTATGTTTGTGGTCGCAAAACTCGAAAAGTAGTAGACCGATATCGCTGAAAATTTCAAAGTTTGTTCTTATTAGCGCCAGTAATGTTTAGAGAAGAGTGTTAGTGGTAGAAGAACTCGGTGACGCCCGAGGAATATTTAAGCCCCCGCATACCCATTTTTTATCGATTTATAACAAGCTGCAAATCAAGTGTCAAGATTGCCAACTTAATTATGACATAAATTGTGACGAAGATTCGAACAACTAGGCCTTAATTCATTATTTGAATAAACATGAGAAGTAAACAAAATGAGTTGTGGGCTGACACCATTGTTCTTTGTATAATAATGATCTGTGAATGTAAATAAATGTGTGTATTGTATCTACCTGTACCCGTACCTACTTGGTAAATATGGTTTAACCGAGAGATTTAACAAACGGAACGTTGAAGGTTGTAATTTTTTTGTAAGTTAATAATTTTGTGTGGAAAAAAAATGGTCATCGAAACTTGGCTTGAAATGGCTTTAGCTATGTTATTTGTCACATCACGTAAAAAAGTGAACTAACTGCAAAAAAACTGGTGTATTGGTCAATTTATTACGCACGTTAATGTTAACTCGACATTGATATTTTCCACATATTTTATCTAATTAGTCAGTATCCTTTTCAACTCATAAATGTTTTGTTGTTTGGTACCGACGAAATACGGATATTATAGGTTTACATCGAGTATTATAAATAAACAAAAGTAACTTATTAATTTTAATAGAATGTATTGCCTTATTTCAATGAAAAAACAGTGACGCTATAGTTTTAAAAGTAATATAATTTTTAAACCGGGCACGGGTACCGCCGCCCGGGAACTATTCATTGGATAATTAACACCTCTGCAATGGGTTACCCCGAGTGAAAAGCTACGTTTAGTGACCTAGCAGGGGTGCCCGAGTTCATAAGTAAGGCTTGTCCAGATCTTAGTAGCCGATGCGTCTGCCCAACAGCTGCGTGGCAGGCTGAAACGAGAGAGGCAGGTTGGGGGAAAACTTTTGACCTATCCAGCCGAACTCTCTCGATCCACTGCACTCCAGTGGGAGGGATAGATTCATACGTCCGCCACTCCCGGATACACTAAACCCCAGATTCATACCTACCTCTCATACGTTTTCTATTCCATCGTCTCCTTCCTTTCCTTAAAGAGACACTCCACACAGCATGTCCAAAGATGACATTGGCATTGGTGGAATTTGTTTTTCTCAGGGCCTCTGTCTGGAGAAAAACTTTAGTTTTTATTCAACTCATAAATCTGGAAATTGTTAAAAAAGTTGCTGCCGCAGCGTACTATGAAATACTTCTACTTATGTAATTAGTGACCACATCTGACACAGTCTAGTACCTACATTCCAATCTTCCTCTTTCTCATTACCTTTCCTTCGTCACTTCATGACAATACTCCAGTGCGGTAATCACAAAAAAATTATTAAAACAGACTGGTAAAAACATCGCGTTTCTTCTTCCAGTATTTCAATGGGGGGTGCTCCCAAACATGCCTTATCATCCCCTTCGAATGAAGCACGCTAAACCGAGAACGGGTTCTTTTTACGACTTGCTCTTTCCATAAATGACCGGACTTAAGTAATTTCACCCACGCTCAGCTTAAGAAGAAGCTACAAGCCATATTCTCGGTATACCTTATAATGAAGGTAATATGCATTAAAGTCGCTTGACAAACGGAGTCTAGAAACGTTCGATTTCAAGCACAAAACTCGTTTTTATTTATTTTGTAAATAATTTTACAAGAAAGCAAAAAAGTTAATCAGTGAAACTGTCACAGATAATCTTAGCTATAATCCTGTATTTTCAAAAAGTTTTTTTCCTTTACGCGTTCATACATTTCTATTGAAAAAAAATTTTTTTTAGTAGTTTACATTTTTTTATTTATTTTATATATATAAATTACAAACAATACATAACAAAATGAATCTTTGTCGTCCAACTGGGAAGGATTCCCGTTTCAGGACAGCCAAATTGTGTATTTAGTCCATAATATTCTTACAATGGAATGGCGATGCTGTCAAAACAAATTTTGGGAACATTGTTGATTGCATTCTAAGTGACAGGATGGTTTCTTTATCCTTGAAAGAATAGCAAAGATGTAATTTATTATCAGGGTCAATTTGGATAACATTAGTAATTGCATTCAGAACAGATGAATGGTTTCTTTCGGGACATCACAAGTCTGAGATTCTTTCCAGGGCATTTTGGAGAACATTTACAATTGTATAGTTAGAATTTCCACAAATATTTTACAAGCAATAATTATTAGCCTGAAACACTCATCCACATTGAAAAATCTCCTGATAAAAGATACATGACGCCAACGTTTCCACATTTATAAATCGGTATAAGACATATGAATCCTATAGTACTTTTTTTTAGTATTTATTTTTTTATTTGTATTCTACTAAAGCGAAACGATAGGAAAGCCTTCAATTTATCTAAAGCATATTTTTTGGTATTCATATTGTACACCGATTCGTTATAAAGATTAATCAAAATAGTGATTTAGCATTAAGCTTCGCCTTAATACATTTCAACACACTTATCTAGGAAATATGAACAAATAAATACGACGACATTTAAAAAAAATTAATTGAAAAATAATATATAAAAGTTCAACCCTCATTGCCACACGTCATGGGGATTGCAAGCAATCCAATATAAAAGCTGTCACGTGTAGCTAAAGTCGAAAACAAAAATGGTTTCCCGTTGTGAAATCACGTAAAGGTCTCCACAATTCAAATGAACAGGCTTTTTTTTCTATTGAGAAGAATTTCAAAGGCATTCAATATTTTTTGAAACTTTTTTATCGCATTTTCAAAACCGTATAATTTTTTCGAATTTATTTCGTTTTTTAATGCTTTGTCCTTGCTAATAAGTATATATGCCACTTTTCAATGAAATTCCAAAAATTGTGCCTTATAAAGGTTAAAATTGATATTTATTAACGTTTGAAAAGTCATAATTTAATGCAATTTTTTTGAAAAGCTATAAAATGTTATTTATTTGAAAAAAAATAGTACCTACTTTAAATTTTTATAAAGTAAAGTAGCGCAGACCCGAGAAAAGTTAACAAATCACTTCCGATTTTAAAAAGTTCAACTTTATCGCTTGTCTGAATTATTGACACAATCAGTTCCAATTTTGAAAATCTCACTTAAATTTAAAGAAAACCCGAGTTCTATTTGGGAGACGGGCATGGGTACCATACCCGGGAACCATTTATTGGATAACCAACACTCTTGTCACCCCAAGTGGTGAGTTTTGTCTAGGTATTCCTACCCATTGCGTGGCAGGCCGGATCGGGAGATACTGGTTGAGGGAAACCTTTTGACCTCTCCGACAGGACTTTATCGACCCATCGCCTTGCAATGCAGTGGGAGAAATTGATTCGCACATCCGTCACTCTTGGACACCAGAACTTCCTCCCCTTTATATCCCTAAAAAGACCCTCCAACACAGCATCCCTATAAAGATGACATAGGCCATAAGGGAAATTAATTTCCTCCTATGTGGGGCAATTGAAACAAAAATTAACTAGAGTTACACCGACAGACACACAACCAAAATTTATTCATCATATGTATATTATAAGGAATGTATTTTTTCTTATAACTAAATCTTTATTCTACATTATTATGCATGAGAAACGATTGGCTATTTGAAGGCTTTATTTACGAATCTCACTTTTTTTAAATACACTTAACAGGTATCATGGTAAAGTTACTATCTATAATTCAAGCTCAAAAATCCTGAATAATTCTTCATCGAATTTCCTTCATTGAATTCATATCGATATGGATTCAAATTCATCCTTAGCACTTGTTCTTGTCAACAGGGGGTTCTTAAAGCTTCCACCCCTCCCGCTCTCCCCCCCCTGCGCCATTTACTCAGGTTGCCATGGCCACCCCAATAAAGGCAGGTGGGGGTGGTGATAAAAGGGGGGACGGGGGATTTTCAAGGCCAATCAAACACGACTTCTTCCTAATCAAATAATGATGTTCTCATTTTGAAATAAGAATCTAGACTTTTTTATTTCGAATTAACTTTTAAATGGTCTTTTTCGAAATTAAATCTGAAGTTATTGCTTTTTATTGAGAAATTTTCTGTACAGTATGTTCGTATGCTTTAATTTAATTTCCCCTTAAAGTTCAGAAAAACACATTACAGTTTGTAGGGCTTACTTTTAAAATTACAAAAAAGCTGATGTTGAAAACTTTCCTCACAATCGTCATTTAAGGTGTATAATTTACTTATCATGTTTATTATGTTATGTCATGTTTACAAAATTAAAAAAAATGCTTATCGAAGTAGGTACCTACATATTATTTTTCGATAAATTACTGATTTATTTCCCCAAGTTAATCAATACATTTTTCATTGCTTATCCATTGTCAGTGTATTCTGCAATAGTTCTAACTAATTTTATGTCTATGCGAAGCACAACGAAATAATGCAAAATCATGTGTTTTTGGTTTGATAATTTAATCGATTAGAAATATTTCAGATGCTTTAATTAAATACTGCGAGTAGAAAACGCCTTGGCCTTTGAAATAATAGAGCATTTTTAAAAAATAAGTCTTCATATGAGCCTAGAAAAAAATAAAGTGTCAGGCCTATAAAAACTGTTTTAAAGGTCAAAATCTCTTACTTACAAAAAACCGTTTCGGTTATAGTTATATTGCACAAATTGGCAAATTAAGTTATTTAGAAAGTGATCGAAAAAAATTTAAATATCTGTATAATAAAACACAGTTTTTAGCAATGTTTTTTTCTTGGATAAATAAAAAAAAGCAGGCGGTTGGTGATAGCAAAATTAAAACCTTATCGCTATCTACATAAGGAGTGTTATTGTTAGCGGCCCGATTCCAAATGTTATATATATATATACACTTGGAGTAGGAGCTCTGGAGAACCTGAAACTTGAACCGTCGTTCATATATACACGGTGTCCTGAAATTCGGAGGATAAACGGAAACTAGTGAATCTACATCACATTTTGAGGAATTTTTTTTACAAATTTATTTGAACTTTCGTTTTAGTGTAAACCGAGTTCAAAGATGAAAGTTTTTGGGTTAGGTTAGGTTGAGTCCAAAGATGGAAGTTTTTAGGTTAGGTTAGGTTGAGTCCAAAGATGGAAGTTTTTAGGTTAGGTTAGGTTTCTCCTTAGCACTTGTTCTTGTCAACAGGGGGTTCGCTTCCACCCCTCCCGCTCCCCCCCCCCCCCTGCGCCATTTACTCAGGTTGCCATGGCCACCCCAATAAAGGCAGGTGGGGGTGGTGATAAAAGGGGGGACGGGGGATTTTCAAGGCCAATCAAACACGACTTCTTCCTAATCAAATAATGATGTTCTCATTTTGAAATAAGAATCTAGACTTTTTATTTCGAATTAACTTTTAAATGGTCTTTTTCGAAATTAAATCTGAAGTTATTGCTTTTTATTGAGAAATTTTCTGTACAGTATGTTCGTATGCTTTAAATTAATTTCCCCTTAAAGTTCAGAAAAACCCATTACAGTTTGTAGGGCTTACTTTTAAAATTACAAAAAAGCTGATGTTGAAAACTTTTCTCACAATCCTCATTGAAGGTGTATAATTTACTTATCATGTTTATTATGTTATGTCATGTTTACAAAATTAAAAAAAATGCTTATCGAAGTAGGTACCTACATATTATTTTTCGATAAATTACTGATTTATTTCCCCAAGTTAATCAATACATTTTTCATTGTTTATCCATTGTCAGTATATTCTGCAATAGTTCTAACTAATTTTATGTCTATGCGAAGCACTAAGAAATAATGCAAAAACATGTGTTTTTGGTTTGATAATTTAATCGCTTTAAAATATTTCAGATGCTTTAATTAAATACTCCGAGTAGAAAATGTCTTGGCCTTTGAAATAATCGAGCATTTTTTAAAATAAGTCTTTACAAGAGCTCAAAAAAAAAATAAAGTGTCAGGCCTATAAAAACTGTTTTAAAGGTCAAAATCTCTTACTTACGAAAACCTTTTCGGTTATAGTTATATTGCACAAATTGGCAAATTAAGTTATTTAGAAAGTGATCGAAAAAAATTTAAATATCTGTATAATAAAACACAGTTTTTAGCAATGTTTTTTTCTTGGATAAATAAAAAAAAGCAGGCGGTTGGTGATAGCAAAATTAAAACCTTATCGCTATCTACATAAGGAGTGTTATTGTTAGCGGCCGGATTCCAAATGTTATATATATACACTTGGAGTCTGGAGTTCTGGAGAACCTGAAACTTGAACCGTCGTTCATATATACACGGTGTCCTTAAATTCGGAGGATAAACGGAAACTAGTGAATATACATCACATTTTGAGGAATTTTTTTTACAAATTTATTTGAACTTTCGTTTTAGTGTAAACCGAGTTCAAAGATGAAAGTTTTTGGGTTAGGTTAGGTTGAGTCCAAAGATGGAAGTTTTTAGGTTAGGTTAGGTTGAGTCCAAAGATGGAAGTTTTTAGGTTAGGTTAGGTTGAGTCCAAAGATGGAAGTTTTTAAAGGAAGTTTTTTTTGGAAGGTTAATATCAGCTTTTCAACGACTTTGAAATGCGTTGAAGCGTAGACCCAGCTCCAAAAATTTTCTTTTAAACCCTTTGGTGGCGGCAAAAAAAAATCGACCGGTCGGTGGCTGAGTTGACATCGCGCTACCCAGGCGTAGTGTGTTCAATTCCTCGGCTGGCTAAGTCCTCCATCACAATACAAGCAACATATTCCACTTACTGTGGTGGTGGTAGGAGATTTTTAAATATTTTGTCAGGTTATTCATAACCCGGGAATGTTTGTCTATCTTTAAACAAAAATGCTCTAATTGATAAAAGCTTTTTTATTTTCTCCATGTGATAGGGGTTCATCAGTTTTCGTAGTTTGACGTGTGTACTTGTGTACAAGATAATTCAAGGTTGTCCAGTGTCTCTTTGTCAGAGAAAAACATTGTGTTTCAGTCTTTTGACTATTATTCCGCCATCCCAATAAGTATATAAGTTATTATACAGAAGGGTAAAGCTACCCGGAAACGAACAATATCAATAATTGACAATTATTATCAATAGTTAAGTCAGTTTACGTCATTGATGCGATACATTGCTAATTGATCCGTTAAATAGTCAATTGAAGCGATTGACCTTTGTGATATCCCATTGACGGGAGAACGATAGATATTTCGATTGAGCGCACAGTCAAACAAATAATACATTTTCTTTTATCAATATAATATTTTTTTGTTGGTTTGAAATCAACAGCTGAGCCAAATCTCAATTGGTTAGAAACGATATTTATTTATTTCGTGTTACTGTTTTAAAATCATCCGATTTCAGAGATTGCCACGCATATACAGTTGATACAATGCATTGTCATCGACTACGAATCTATATGCTGAGTTTCAGCTTTATCGAATGTTGTAAAGTGGATTAATTTCCACTTCTAAGATTCCACTTCATTCAAAACATGAGTGAAATTCAAAGAAAAAGTATTGAAAAAGCAACGAAAGAAATATTGATGGGACCAACTTTTATTTGGATATATATCGAAGGGCTCATCTGTTTTTATTCGTTTAACCAACGCAATTAATATTTTATAGACCATCTTGGCATTTCATTAAAATATCAACGAACATTTGCGGAGTGGATAAATATTCGTATTAAAATTCTTTCTCGTCAAACAAATAATGGGAAGAGATGTGAAAAAATTTTCACCATTTTTTTTCACCCCTTGAAGGCTTTTACGTATTGTATACATTATTACACGTAGGAAGGAAGTTGTTCAGGAGTACAATAGTAAGTGTATAGTACATTACATAATAAACTGAGTATGAGCTATATAAGCAGGTACAATAAAAGTTATCATAAAGAGATCTGTTGTACAAAAGAGATAAATGATACTTGTATATAATAACAAGAATACAAAATAAGTACTTATGTAAGTTACTATGAAGGGAGTTAGTGAACAATGTGTAGTAAGTTTGTAGATATTTATAAAAATAAACATGAACATTTTGTTGAAAAGCTTGTTTGTATTTAGCAAACCTTTATTAAGTCAGATTGGGTGTATTACAGGACAAAATCTACCATAACCGTCTTCATTTCCAATCAGATAATGACTCATTTAATAAATGGTGTAATGTTAATTGCATGAAACTAAATGTCGACAAGTACAAAATTATGTCCTTCTACAGAACTAAAAATCCGGTTGTTTTCGAATACAGAATAAATAATAAATGCTTAATAACTTGGTGCTTTGTGTCTCTCTTGACAGCAAGCTTTCCTTTCGGAAACATATAAATGTTAATAAATCTCTCAAACTACTTGGATTCATTACTAGAATCACTTCCGACTTCAAAAATATAAAATAACTCTTTACTGCTCCTTGGTTCGCCCCCATCTTGAATTTGCTTGTGTTATATGGTCTCCATTTTATGCTATCCATATTCGTCATATTGAGTTCGTTCAACATCGGTTCTTAAAAGGGATTGCTAGGAGGCTAGGATTAGAAAGAGGCAATTACTCGTATTATGAAATTGAACAAATTCTAAACCTTTCTCCATTAGAAGACCGTCGGAAAAAATCTGATCTCATTTGTTTCTTTAAAATTATAAACAATTTTATTGACTCACCTACATTACTAGAACTCATCTCATTCAATATACCTTATCGTAGACTCAACTAAATATGCTTATAATTCACCATTGTCCAGAATATGTAGAATGGTCAACTCACGTCAATACCTTGATTTTTTTGGTATACCTAAGTCAGAATGTTTTTGTCGCTCACTATGCAATTGAGGATATTTTGTATCACTTTAGTTTTAGAAAGGTCTTGACTTAACTTGAGACTTTTATTTCATTTTTATTTTCTTAGGTTTTCCCTGTTTGACTCTGCTTTTATATACCATCCTTTACTCTTTCATTGTACATTGTCCCATATCTCGTGTCGCTTTGTAACATATTGGACGTGAGTCCGTTAATTAATAAATTGAAACGTTCGTTTATTAAAAGTCTTAAATCTAAGATAGTTCTTCACCGATTGCTTTGACATTTAGACACAACTTTGCATTCGAATATGCAGTGTTTTTATGTATATTATGTAGATGTTACCTGTGACAAGTAAACACTTTTTTTTTAAAACAGCGCTACCTGTTGGACGTAAAAGCATTTATGCGCTATTGTTTCTCTATCTGCACAGAAAGATAGAGCCATAGCAACGTGTGGCGGGGTACAGCTAGTGTAATATAATAATATTGGATTACATTTGAAGTAAAAATGAGTTGGCGGTGCCCGAGTGGGACATGGAAGAAGTGTATCAAATATTTTCCACGCCTTTACCCTGAAACTTTGGGGGTGATTATTCATAATAATAATATAAAGAAAAATATAAATTTGTCCAGTGTAATCGTAGCTTTACTTTTGCGATAAGTGAACGTGCATAAGGCCAACCTCACATTTCAAATCTTAAAATAACATCTGACCGAGTGGAAAGAAATAATAATTATAATGGTGTGTTTATACTGTAAGCACCAAATTTTATTTTTATAGACAATGAATTAGTAACTTCCCGAGGGATTCCTCTAGAAACATCCGAAATTTTATTTATACGTTTATCAGAAATAATTATAATAGACCCCACGGAGAGATCAATTTTGTAGGCCTGCTAAGGCAAAGTGAGGCTAAGGTCCGTCCATTACTCCGGGCCGCGCGCCTAATATTGTTTTTACACGACTTATGTCGTTAAGATTCCCACTTTATTTTGGAGATTTGCCAGAGCAAACTCAACCGTAGGTCTGTCCAATACACCAAGGCAGCGCGTCGCATAATTTGTGCATGGCTTCTTCACTTACGTCGTTAATAAGATATTTTAGGGCATTGTTTTTTCTTAAGGCCCGGTAGTAAGGGTTCAAAGATGGTTTGAAAGGGAGATATGTAAATACGAATGTTAGAGGGAGCGCGCTAATATTAAAAAAAGATAAAAATTATGCGAAAATGGTGAAAATATTTATTAAAACAATCGTTTGAAATAGAGCAAAAATCTTTCGACAAATGTTTTAGTTGCATGTTTTTATAGGCATTTTTTTATGCCTATAACATATTCTTTCTATCGAGGGAATTTCATATAATTAACGTTTAACAAATGTACTTTTTTTGAAAATGGGTATGCGGGGGCTTAATGGTCCTTTTTTTCTCGCTCTATCATGTCGTCTCTTTCAAACTAAACATCAGTCGCACGGAAAGGCTTTTTAGAACAAAAAAGACAAAGAAATATGTTTCAGCGAGCACTTCCCAAATAAAATTTAATTTCGACGTAAGTGAATAAGACCTCGCGCAGGCAAAGCAATTATCAGAGGTTAAAAATCACGACTTCCATTCATTTGGAATATTTGGAGAATATTGCCGAGCTTTCAGGACGGTAACTCACTTAGGGTTTAGTTGAGGGTTGGAAAGGTTGCCTCATATCAGGACCAGGGAAAAACAATCCTCAGGAAGGAGTCCACAAACTTTTTTGAAAATTATATATTGACCGTTTCATTTCTTAAAGATGTTGCCAGAATCCGGAGAAATTATGTGTATTTCCACTTCTTAATAAAATTCAAATAAATGGAATATTTCTGAACGTATTGAAAAAATAATAAATGTTTTTGAAAGATGATTAAATACGTCTTCAAATTTTATTATCACAAATATGCATATAATATTTGAAATATTAAAATATTGGAATCAAACATTAAAGTTTTAAAAATCACTTTATGTTTTTTCGTCTAAACACTGAATTAAAATTATTGAGAAAAATGTATTATAAATATTACTGCCACCTAACTTTTTATCATTTCATATGAAAATAATTGATAAAAATTCACAAAGTTTCGTAAATTTTTCTCATATTACGGTCGGTACCTCTGGTTTCATAGAGTAGTACATTTTAACCATTCTATGGTTATCTTCTATATTTGTAAAGCTTGGTATTTTCTCATTCTAACCCCGTTTAGTTCATATTTCTAACTATGACGGTAAGGAAGAATCAACGTTTCGAAAAGGTTATATATATATATATAGGTTCAACGTAGGTAGCCTTGTCCGAAGGGAGATGCGAAAATATTATTCCGACTTCCTCGTAAAATATTCGTTCTTTTCTGATGATAGTTTGGAATGAAATTTGTCAAATCATTCGTTATAGGCCTCTCATCCCATTTTCAATAGGAAAATGAATAATATGAGCACATTTTAAATAAATTAACAATTTTTCATATCAATAAGTTTTCCCCGTGTGTCATTCATGTTAAGATTTTCGATTAGAAGCTCGCTTTAAAATTGATCAAATTAATTCCAAAAGATTTTTTTTGCGATATCATATGTGTTGCATTATCACCGTTGGCGTCCCCTGCACGTGTGGACAGTCGGGGAGGGTGGGTGGCCAATGGCCCAGGGCTGAAACATTGTACTCCGAGGGTGGGCGGACAGCTTGTAAACCACTGTCCCTCAACTGAGCTGTGTTCCTGGTACTCTATACTTAACACAGACTTAGCCTAAAGCGACAGCCACCAACAAACAATATACTATTCCCCAAGCAGTATACATTATAGGCAGTACATAGGACGTCATATGAAAAGTAATCACTCTTCAGGATTCAAGATGTGAAACCTTCTTCTCAGAGAGTTTTGGTTTAAAGCTTTAAGCTCTCTTGTAAAACGTGATACTTGATGTAACGGTTCTGGATGTCAATAGAACGCACGATTGATAAAGCCCTATATCAATACGGTATTGACAAAATCCGTCATCTATTGTCTGTTAGCGATATTTGCGAGCACAGTCAGAATTTGATTCGGACAGTCAGTTGACAAAGCCCCTTCTTTTAGCTCAGCCTCCAAGGTGTCGGATAAGTTGTCAATATGCACAAATGTTTGAATAATGTCGTACGTTACGCAAAATAACCGGCTTGTTTGAACAGGGGTGAACTAACTAAGCTCTTAGAACTGAAAAAATCGTATAAACGATCAATAGAATTAATTAATCCATCTAAGATGAGATCATTTGATTTCGTTCTAACTTGAAGAAACAAAAGTATTGAGTTTTGTAAGTAAAACATATCTTGACTTGCGAAACTGTGAGTTTGTGTCAATGCAAATGACTTCTTCAGTCTTAGTTCGCCAATGGACAGGGATTTCGACTTCGCTGTTTTTTATTATGATACGATTTTTGACAAAGCAGTTTAATTTAACAATAAAAATTATAACCTCAAATCACAAATACAACGAGAAACCATAATATAGAAAGTATAGACAGAAGAATAACATTACAGGTGACTACAATTCAAATACATAAAACACACAAACATGTTAACACATGGATCATACTCATAGGCATACGGTGACCGGATAAATCATCACATCTTTAAAAAGTTATATAAAGTCATGGAAAGTGATGAAACAAAAACTTTATTATCTGGGTTAAGTAGGTTAGGTTAGGTTAGGTTAGGTTAGGTTAAAAAAATCTTTTCATCGTTTCTAATGACTATATCACTTTTTAAAAGAGTTTTGAATTGTCACTGTGTTGAGTTATCATGGAACCAATAATTCAGATGATCTATAAGATTTCACTAAAATATGCTTACTTCTTTGAGTTATTCAAGATTTCGTATGTTTTGATTGGCAGTCTTTCCACGAAACTTTTTAGAGTGTTCCATTGAAATTCAAGGTTGTGTTTTACTAAAATTCAGAAGCTTGAAACTTTACTTCAAACCATTTGCAACTCAGATCAAGGGCGCTAGTAGGTACAACATAAAAATATTTTGCGATATTATATTTTATTGTCCTATATATCCCGTTTAAAGGGAGTAATCAGGTTTGATTTACAGAAGGGCTTGTCAGCTGCAGGAAGGGAGGACTTGACCCTTGTTAGTTATATGTACACAATATATAAGTTATAGCACTTGTAATGGACTTGATTCATTACAAATGGGACATGAATCCAAATTTATGGACAATACTTCTGTATCGCTTTTGTATTTCCTTAAAAATATATATATTATGAAATAAGAGACCTTGGTATAACCTTTGACACTAAATTAACTTTCATTAAACATATTAATAATATAACCAGTAAAGCAATGCAAATGTTAGGTTTTGTCTTACGGATTTCAAAGGATTTTAAAAATTTAAAAACTGTCAAATTACTTTACACTTCACTTGTTAGAAGCCAACTAGAATTTAACACCACCATTTGGAGTCCTTATTACAGTGTACATGAGAATTCCCTTGAGCGCGTCCAACATAAATTTTTACGTTATATTAATTTTAAATTGGGAATACTCATCGAAAACATTAATTAATCAAAAATTAATTAAACTTGATTCATTACAAATGGGACATGAATCCAAATTTATGGACAATACTTCTGTATCGCTTTTGTATTTCCTTAAAAATATATATATTATGAAATAAGAGACCTTGGTATAACCTTTGACACTAAATTAACTTTCATTAAACATATTAATAATATAACCAGTAAAGCAATGCAAATGTTAGGTTTTGTCTTACGGATTTCAAAGGATTTTAAAAATTTAAAAACTGTCAAATTACTTTACACTTCACTTGTTAGAAGCCAACTAGAATTTAACACCACCATTTGGAGTCCTTATTACAGTGTACATGAGAATTCCCTTGAGCGCGTCCAACATAAATTTTTACGTTATATTAATTTTAAATTGGGAATACTCATCGAAAACATTAATTAATCAAAAATTAATTAAACTTGATTCATTACAAATGGGACATGAATCCAAATTTATGGACAATACTTCTGTATCGCTTTTGTATTTCCTTAAAAATATATATATTATGAAATAAGAGACCTTGGTATAACCTTTGACACTAAATTAACTTTCATTAAACATATTAATAATATAACCAGTAAAGCAATGCAAATGTTAGGTTTTGTCTTACGGATTTCAAAGGATTTTAAAAATTTTAAAACTGTCAAATTACTTTACACTTCACTTGTTAGAAGCCAACTAGAATTTAACACCACCATTTGGAGTCCTTATTACAGTGTACATGAGAATTCCCTTGAGCGCGTCCAACATAAATTTTTAAGTTATATTAATTTTAAATTGGGAATACTCATCGAAAACATTAATTAATCAAAAATTAATTAAACTTGATTCATTACAAATGGGACATGAATCCAAATTTATGGACAATACTTCTGTATCGCTTTTGTATTTCCTTAAAAATATATATATTATGAAATAAGAGACCTTGGTATAACCTTTGACACTAAATTAACTTTCATTAAACATATTAATAATATAACCAGTAAAGCAATGCAAATGTTAGGTTTTGTCTTACGGATTTCAAAGGATTTTAAAAATTTAAAAACTGTCAATTTACTTTACACTGCACTTGTTAGAAGCCAACTAGAATTTAACACCACCATTTGGAGTCCTTATTACAGTGTACATGAGAATTCCCTTGAGCGCGTCCAACATAAATTTTTACGTTATATTAATTTTAAATTGGGAATACTCATCGAAAACATTAATTACCCCTCTCTGTTACATTTATTGGGACTCGATACATTAAAAGAAAGAAGAATTTGTTTTGACCTATTTTATTTATTTAAAATCATTTCCAACCTGTTGAACTCCCCTGAACTTCTTTCGCTAATATGTTTCCGTGTACCTAGTCGATCAGTTCGTTTCAAATTACCTTATCACTGCAACAATACAGGATCTAACGCTGAACTCAATTCCATAATGAATCGCCTACATGTACTTGGTAATAAATATGTTTTGGATGAATCTATAAACATTGCTAGTTTATCCTCATACAAACACCACCTAATTAAAACTGTATGTCAGCGCTTCTCTGATTGAATATAACCAAATACAGTTTTAAAGTATTAGTTTATCCGGGATTTATTGTAAATTAATTGTTTATATATTTATATATACACATTGTTGCATTGTATTTATAATAACCATTTCTATTGTTCTCTTTTATGTATTTTGTATTTATATTTTTTTTATCTATGTATATTCTGTATTTATAATAAGTAAAAAAAAAAATGTTATTCTTTTGTAAAAGCCGCTATAATCGGCGTTAATAAATAAATAAATAAATAAATAAATATTATTTTCTCACGAACAAAAAACACATTTTAGGATCAACTAAAGTCTTATTTTATTTGTTTTGTGAATATTTTAGCTGCTCTCAAATGTCTGGACCAGTCGGGCTATTACATCATTAACTAGCTGAAGTTCCCAGCGTTGCCCGAGATTTATTTTTATTTAAGGGGTCGAAAAGGCGAAGGGGTAGTTTTTATTTTGTTGTTGGAAATCTCATGCATACAGTGACCTACCTCTTGTTTTAAAGGTCAAGTTTCCAAAATTTAAAAAATTTCGGAATAAAACTGTAGATTTGTATAAAAAACAGAATTCCCCGGCGTTGCCCGGGCTTAGCACAGAGTTTTTCGAAATCAGATGTAGACAATAATAATTTTCCTCTTTTTTGAAAGTCAGTGAAGTGACAAAATTTCATCAAGAAAAATTCTGATTTAAGGGGTGGGAAAAGGGGATAGTGTGGTTTTTCGCAATTTCTTCAAGAGTGTAAAATATCATCAATCTCGTAATAAAACTGTAGATTTGTATAAAAAATCAAATCCTTGCCGCTCACCAGCCCGCCACAAGCAGACATTCTCCTTTATTATATTAAATATATAGGTACAAATGTTTGGGTATATTGTGAGGCTGCAGGGCATGGGGAGGTGACGGAGACGAGGAAGAGGAAGATTGGTAAGCGCCTGGTCTTTTAGTTCTGGTTAAACATGTCTGAAGACATTTAAATTTTTTTATTGATTTATATTTAAACAAATTTTCAATCCAACCAAAAACAGTAGTAAGAGTTATTACATAAATATAGTAAGTGTATATATCAACAATACTAGTAGTAATAATTATTACATAAATATAGCAAGTGTATATATCGACCATACTAGTAGTAAGAATTATTAAATACATATAGTAATGGTTTATATCAACTATACTAGTAGTAAGAATTATTACATAAATATGGTAAGTGTATATTTCAACTGTAGTTGAAATATACACTTAGTAGTGTGTATAGTGACAAAGCCTTTCTTTTAAATGCACCTTCATTGAGGCTAAATATGTCGATATCCTAATTGATTCTGCATGCCAGCAAGATTGTTCTCCCCACCGGCATGTCCATTAGCAAGATAGTCCTGCAGACTGGGAGATAGAATAGTCTATGCTGGCGGTGACGGAGGTAACCCATCGGGAACATAGGAATGAATGCTCTCTATGATAACCGAGTTTTCAAAACATCTACGAATCAATCTGAAAAAATGTGTACATCGCTTCTGACCTCGGGTAGTAGCCATACTTTCTCATGTAGAGAAATCTTAGAAATCGTTGCAAATATACTATGTATTAAAAATTATTTTGCATTAATTATATCTCTAAATAAAGGGTTTTCCAATAAGAGGTGTTATTTTGATATTCAATCGTAAAAGATCAATGGTTTCGTTGCTTGTGTGGCACGTAGCGCCGTCTTGTTGAAATTAAACGTTGTCCAGATCAATACCATCCAATTCGGGCCATAAAAAATCATTAATCATCTCTCGATAGCGCAATCCATTCACCGTAACTGTTGTTCCAGCCTCATTTTCGAAAAAGTAAGGTCCAATGACTCCGCCGGACCATAAACCGCACCAAACAGTCACACGTTGAGGATAGAGAGGCTTTTAAACAATAACTCTTGGGTTTTCCGAGCCCCAGATGCGACAATTTTGCTTGTTGACAAAGCCACCGAGGTGGAAATGGGCCTCATCACTCAAGATGATTTGCATTTGATTCACTCAAGTGAATTTTAAGAATTTCAATGCGTTGTTGAAGCGTGTATCGTTCCATTTTTATTAATGACGTAGTTTCTACTTGTCAAATGTCAAAAAATGACAGCTTCAAAAGTAACATCTACCGAAATAGCGGGCTATTCAAAATAACACCTCTTATTGGAAAACCCTGTAGTACAAAACAAAGTCGCTATCCGCTTCTGTCCGCTTAGTTCTTCTAAACCACGCAACGGATTTTGGTAGAGTTTTCACTATCATTAAGAGATTTTTTTCCGGAAGGTTAACGTATATAATACATGCATATTATATTTATAGAAAGTAGATAAAAGTCGATGTTTTATAACTAAGACGTAAAACTATATTTTCGGGCACTACACTATTAAACTAACGCTGGCTAAACTTTAAGAGATACATCAAAATAATGTACTACGGGATTGTATATCTTAAAAAGGCCTACAAAAAAATCTGCAATGGTATATGTCCATCTCGTAAGGATTGCCCCAGCAACGCCATGTACTTGTCAGCTTGTGTGAAATAAAACATACAATTTAGTGCTTCATACCTCGGCGACCTTTTAAAGAAGTGACCGTGCTTGAGAAATATTAAGATTATTTGAATTTTCTTGGTTCCTTGATAATTAGCATCCTTATGTAATAATGGCTACAATATAAGGTCAGGTTTCGTGCCAGTAAGGTACCCCTACCATCTTACGCTTGGGTCTCTACTGAGATTACGGATTATTTAGGAGATTATTATGCGAAAGAAGATTATAAGTAAAGAAATTAAACTAATTGCTATTTGTAATTAGATCCAGTCATTAATTCCTTTATTCATTTTGGTTAGGTTTTCTTTATTGCGTGGACTAGATTTAAGAAAGCAGGGTTCATATTTTTAAAGCTGGGGTAAGATGAAATCTGAGAATGCTTAAAGCTTTGGTAGCAAACTCTCTGAACAGAACTTATCGTTGTATATGTCACTCTGGTAAATATTATCAGTTTGATACAGTGGTATGCGTAAGCTACACAAAGTGTCTCTGCAAATCATAAATCAGGTAGAACAAATGACTATTTAAATACATAATATGTTTGATTTTTACTTCTTTTTTCTGGAATTAATGAATGCAAATCTTGGAAACGGTAATTAACCCACTTCCCGACATCCGATCCAGCTGAAACTCAGTAGATAGCCTCGTTGTCGATGTCAATGCATTGTATGAACTGGTGGTGATAACATTCACACACACGAATATATACACATTTTTCTGAAATCAGAAGACATTACAGCAGTTAATATTTACTTATTTACACTGGGTTTTTACAGATGATTGCACTTATAAAAACACAGTTAATACATAAACAGGTACATACAATTACAAAAATCTATTCAGACATTAAGGATACATTAATTTGCATACATCTAAATAAAGATCCAAAACCAAAAAAAAACGAGTTTGGTAGAGATTTCGACTCCAGTTCCTTCCAGGTAGGAAGATTCAATCCCCAGTCAACTTTTATAAGACATTTTAAAATAGATATTTTATGATTTACGCATAAAAAACATTTCTTAAATGAATGCCTTATTTTACTTTGTGAAGTTCAGGCAAAAATAAAATGTTATCCGATCATTATTTAAAGAACTTAATTTATCACATTGTATGATAAAACCGATTGAAATAAATAGATATACTTTATTTTTTTCTGAGCTTATAAAATATGAACCATAGAAACCCCGGACAGCATTGGCATTGAAGCCAAATCTAGGGTGAGTGGAAATTGCCAGGCAGCCATATTGTATGACATAATTTTGAAATGATTTGTATGCAGAGTGGTATATAATAAACAATTTTTTTGTTGTGTTATTAATTTTTTAGGGTATTTGATGAGACAGGGAACGGAATACGTCATTAAAAAAATACGTAGGTTTTGGCATTTTTCATTCATCTTCCCCTTCCCGCGCGGTTTCAATTTTTTCTCAAATAGTTCTTGATTGAAGTACTAGTACATATTGCATTATTTGGCGGGTCTGTAAATAAGCCGACGTGGCTCAGTGGTTCAGAGCGTCTGACCGGACATCAGAAGGCGCGGGTTCAATTCCCGTCGGCGGCATTTATTTTTACTCCGGAGATATTTTCAATTTGTATTGATATTACAGGCGACTAATTATTGGTTGTAATAATTTATTATCTTTTGAGTTCCGTCCAGATCTTGTTAGTTCCATGTTATAAAATGCTCTGTTTTAGCAAAGGGCAGGATGTTTTCTACTTAGAATATTTGAAAGCGGTCAAATTTTCAAACCAAAACTACACAATATCGCATTACTGTGCAATGAATAACGTGTCAGAACAAAATGTATGTTTTGTCAACCTTTTCAAAATGAATATTACGATTATACCAGTGTTATTTATCCAAGATATTTATAACAGCAAACAATACGTTTCTCCCACGCTATATCTTTAAACAATGATTATAATTACAGCGGTTGAAATGCACATCTCATCAATCGACTGTCATTGTTACTCTGAAGTCAGAGATTTTCTGCGCGTGTAGTTGATTGTACAATTTATACTTGCAAAAAAACATTTAAGGCGAAGCACTACGAATTAATGCAAAATCATGTGTTTTGGGTTTGTAATCTTTTATATGCCTTAATTAAATACTGCGAGTAGAACACATTTTGACATTTGAAATAATCATTTCTTTTATAAGCCCAGAAACAAAATAAAGTATTAGGCCAACACAAACTGCTTTAAAGTTCCTACTTACGAAACCATTTTCGGTTGCAGTTTTATTGTATAATGTGGCAAATTAAGTTCCTTAGAAAATGACCGTAAAACATTTAAATAAATGTGCCTGAAGAAAAATAATTCTAATCGGGTCATTGTTTTCTTTAGAAATGCGATGTAAAGGGTCTTTTGGGGAGAGAGAGGTGAACATGGGCCTTGTTGTAGAAGGGAGGAAACGCATAAGCCGATAAATCGATCCAGAGCCGAGCTGTTGAACTCAAGAACGAGTCGTATAAACGATCCGTTCTCATGTGACAAATGTCCATCGATTTCAAATGTTGGGCACGACTTTGACGTGTTTTCCAACTAAGCACCGGTGCCGAAGGGATCGGTTCCATGATAACTCAACACAGTGACAATTCAACACACTTTTAAAAAGTGATATAAAGTCATTAGAAACGATGAAACAAAAAATTAAACCTAACCTAACCTAACCTACTTAACCCAGTTAATAAAGTTTTTGTTTCATTACATTACATGATTTTATATAACTTTTTAAAGATGTGATGAATTATCATTTTGATGATTTATCCGGTCACCGAAGGCTAGTTACGTTAGTTCCTCGGAGCATCCTCCATTATAAAACCGGCAGAACAAACACACTATTTTTAACTGACACCTGTGCTCTAAATATTGTAATAACTTCATTTCAAAACGTTTCCGGAGAGACATAAGTAAATAACTCAAATATTACGGTAACGCTGCCGTATCATCTTGGGATCGGAGGGAAGTTTTTGAACTTGGCAACGAGAATGTTAAACAGTTTTTCACTCAAAGAGAGAATGAGAATGTTAAACAGTGTTGAGTGAAAAACTGTTTAACATTCTCGTTGCCAACATTACCTCAAATATTACGGTAACGTTGCCGTATCATCTTGGGATCGGAGGGAAGTTTTTGAACTTGGCAACGAGAATGTTAAACAGTTATTCACTCAAAGAGAGAATGAGAATGTTAAACAGTGTTGAGTGAAAAACTGTTTAACATTCTCGTTGCCAACATTACCTCAAATATTACGGTAACGTTGCCGTGCCATCTTGGGATCGGAGGGAAGTTTTTGAACTTGGCAACGAGAATGTTAAACAGTTTTTTACTCAAATTATAATAAACGCCAGGAACACTAAAATGCATCATGATTGATGAGTTCTAAAACTGTTTTGAGCACTGGAAAAAAACGTTTCGATAAGCGCATTGGATAAAATGAAAAGTGCTTTTAAGGTGTCCGATGTTTGAACATTTTTTATAAACAAAGTGTTAATGTACATTATTTTTAATTTGTCTATGTAATGCAGCCTAGCCATACGCTTCTTACTAAGGTTACGCGAGTCACGTGTATGCAAAGTGTACGTAAATGTGTACGTAAAAGCATTTGATGGTTAGACGGTGGAGGTACGACCTTTTCTCAACCAGAGGCAAAAAAAACAGTCACTCCACTAAATAGACAATAACACACTAACATTGCCTTCAATGTGGATTTGAATGGAAACCACAGTCTTAGTACCTGTTGGTTCTGGCCATAAAATAAATAATAGCACAATGCCTCATGGTCGTGTTTCGTGATCCAAATATTTGCCTAATCGAGGCTTAAAAATCTACGATCTTAGGCTAGTAAATGGAACATTTGATTCCATTGACAGCATAAGACTCAATAATGGAGGTTTGCTGGACGCTGACACTTTAATTACTTCTGATGAACGTATTACCAAAATCTCAAATGTTTCTAGAGGGATACGTTTATCAGAAATAATTCAATTAAACCCCACGGGAAGATCGATTTTCTAGGCCTGCTAGGGCAAAGTCGACCGTAGGTCCGTCCATTACGCCGGGCCGAGCGCCGAAATTGTTTTTACACGACTTCATCACTTCTGTCGTTAAGATTCCCACTTTATTTTAGAGATTTGATAGGACAGATTCCAGCACTGCGCGTCGCATATTTTTATGCACGGCTGCTTCACTTACGTCGTTAAGATTCTGGCTTTATTTTAGGGTATTGTCTCGTCTTAAAATTTGTGTAAGGCACTTCTAGTGATATTCTTGATTCTATGGTTCAATCCCGTTTAGCACGCGTTCTGTCTCTCTTACTTGCCTGACATAGTATATCGCCATCCCATTTTAAGTTCATAATGATGAAGAAGTACAGTCTGTATTTGACATTTAAGGTCCGATTGACCAGACTTTTAGATCTACATGAGGGAGTATGGCTACTACCCGTGGCTCTATCCCACTGACTTTCTCTTGGGTATGCTCGGAATGAACTATCTACGGGTCAGGAGGGATGTGCGCATTGCTATACATTTCTTTAGACTGATTTATGGATGGTTTGAAAACTCGGTCATCATGGAGACCATTCATTTCTATGTTCCCGAGGGTTATCTACATCACCGACAACATAGACTATTTTATCTCCCGGCCTGCAGAACTAACTTGCCAATGGTCATGCCTGTGGGGAGAGCAATCTTGCTGTTGAACAGAATCAATTCGGATATCGACATTTTTAGCATCAATGAAGCTTCCTTTAAAAGGCAAGCTCTATTATCACTGGTATAGTTGATATACACACTGTTAATATTAATCTAAGAATTCTTAATATAAAAATATTTTAAAAACGCATTGAAATTAACAATTTTGTAATGTTTTTGAAATGAATAAACAAAATTGAATTGAAATTGAATCAAGAAACACGCCCACGTCGCATTTCTTGTGTTCTTCTTTATTCTAAGCGAAACGGTGAATTGGCGCAATGCTTCTAAGTATGTCATCAACGATACGATACGAATGTACCACTCCAGCCAGATGCACTCCTGTCCCGGTGCGACCGGTACACCAGGGGGCATTGATTTGTTAGGACTTTGAACACGTGCTCTTAGGACAGGAAGGATGTTGGAATTAAATCGACCGGTATACATGCACATAGTAACTAATAAACCAATATTGGAATTTGGGGTGGGCACTGGTCAGGAACAAAGTTTGTTCCTTACGTTTCTTTTGGCTCCTCTAGTCTCTCTTTATTGTTTTTCTTGACTTTTCTTGGCTCTTCTAGTCTCTCTTTATGGTTTTCTTAGCTCTTCGTGGTTTGCCTTGACTCTTTTTCCATCTTCTTGTATCTTCTCGACCCTTCTTGTCCTTTGTTCTTCTTGTCTCACCTTTTATTCTTGAACAGAAGATAACGTTTAAATACCTATCTGGGGCATAGGAGTCTAGGGATTATCAGAATCTTTTACACTGTGACGTATATTTTCAAGATTGATGAACCTTGCCACTGTCTTATTAATAAATACACATAAAAATATTATTACGGTCGTAACGATAGAAGATTGAGCCATTTACGAACCACACAATGAAAACCACAACTGTTACAAAAACACGTTGGTTTTATAAAAATAAAATCTTCAGATCAAATGACTGTAGATATTATTAATATAAAACCACCTGTTGGCATTCCATACACTAGTACAGGGTTTTCCAATAAGAGGTGTTATTTTGATATCCAATCGTAAAAGATCAATGGTTTCGTTGCTTGTGTG
Organism: Hesperophylax magnus; assembly: GCA_026573805.1. NCBI lineage: Eukaryota > Metazoa > Arthropoda > Insecta > Trichoptera > Limnephilidae > Hesperophylax > Hesperophylax magnus. The sequence goes on along the minus strand of JAIUSX010000117.1, from coordinate 8,924,771 downwards.
GCACGTAGCGCCGTCTTGATGAAAGTAAACGTTGTTCAAATCAATACCATCCAATTCCGGCCATAAAAATCATTAATCATCTCTCGATAGCGCAATCTATTCACCGTAACTGTTGCTCCAGCCTCATTTTCGAAAAAGTAAGGTCCAATGACTTCGCCGGACCATAAACCGCACCAAACAGTCACACGTTGAGAATAGAGAGGCTTTTCAACAATAATTTTTGGGTTTTCCGAGCCCCAGATGCGACAATTTTGCTTGTTGACGAAGCCACCGAGGTGGAAATGGGCCTCATCACTCAAGATGATTTGCATTTGATTCACTCAAGTGAATTTTAATAATTTCAATGCGTTGTTGAAGCGTGTATCGTTCCATTTTTATTAATGGCGTAGTTTTTACTTGTCAAATGTCAAAAAATGACAGCTTTAAAAGTAACATCTACCGAAATAGCGGGCTATTCAAAATAACACCTCTTATTGGAAAACCCTGTACTTAGAGATACTGTATAATTTTTACTATTCGTGTGTAAAAGCCCCTAAAGGGCGTTAATAAATTAATAAGTAATTAAATAAATTAATAAAAAGTGGTGTAACCCACGCAGGTTCAAAATGACTGAAGTTTCTTTTAACGTTATTTGTATTTCTTTGCACATTAAAATAAAAAAAGCTTTTCAGTCCAGCAAAGAACAAAGGTAAATATAGAGACCACGTTTGCAATCCACAAACTATGTATAAATAATATCTTGAACTTGAAAATTTCTCATGTAACCCAAGGCCAATTTCTTTTAGCTAATCTAAAAGTTGTACTTCGAAAGTTATATTTTAGAAAATAGTTTGGCACAAAGCCCGGAGACATTTCCACTGTTCGAGAGGGAATAATTTAGAAATACATTTATTTGAAAGTCAGCAGTATTAATTTAATTGTTTTTACGATTTTTTACGATCTGTCGTTCAAAGTTATTTTGGGTTTAATGCCGTCTCGACCATCTGGAACAGATTTTATAAAATCAGACCAGATTAATAATAAAGGAGATTCGTGTTGTCTGTTCACCTAGTTTTTTCACGTATTTCCGTCAATGGGGTCAATGACAAACAAGTAGTACGTTGTATTTGTAGAGGATTTTCAAAATCTTTTGTTAAAAATGTAAAAGATACGGAAAATGAAAATGATTATTGAAATTAAAAATTTATTCGTTTATTTTTGATATTATTTAAATATGAAGATTGTCGAGGACTGTAGGTTTATACTATTATAGTAGAATTAGCTGCATTGTTGAGCATATGGGTTTTCAATGTTGCTAACCCGTTTTACAAATGTTACCCTATGTGTTTTTTTCACGGATCTGTGATAGTTACGTGAATCTGTGGTTCTTTCACGGATTTTGTGATGGCGGCACGAATCTATAGTTATTTCACAGATCTGTGATGGATGCATGAAACTGTGGTTATTTCACAGATTTGTGATAGTTACACCAATCTGTGGTTATTTCACGAACTTGTGATAGTTCAATTCAATACAATTTTGTTTATTCATTTCAAAAACATTACAAAATTCTTAATTTCAATGCGTTTTTAAAATATATTTGTAATAAGAAATCTTAGATTAATATTAACAGTTTGTATATCAACTATACCAGTGATAATAAAGCTTGCCTTTTAAAGAAAGCATCGGGAACATAGAAATGAATGCTCTCCTTGATACAATAACCATCCACGAATCAGTCTAAAGAAATGTGTAGCAATGCGCACATCCCTCCTGACCCGTAGATAGTTCATTCCGAGCATACCCAAGAGAAAGTCAGTGGGATAGAGCCACGGGTAGTAGCCATACTCCCTCACGTAGAGAAATCTCAAGAATTTCTTTTGAACTCTCTCCAACATGAGGGAATACTTTACCTGGTGTGGACTCCAAATCACAGACCCACTTTCAAATCTACTCCTTACTAAGGAATTAAATAAAACTATAAGCACCCGTAGTTGCACGAATCTGTGGCCATTTCACGGATTTGGGGTAGTTGCACAAATCTTTGACCGTTTAACGCATTTACGGTAGTTGCAGGAATCTGTGGCCATTTCACGGATTTGGGGTAGTTGCACGAATCTGTTGTCATTTCACAAATTTGGAGTAGTTGCACAAATCTGTGGCCATTTCACGTGTTCATGCCATTTCAATCTGTGGTAAACGCAATGTTCTGTGGTAAATAAATCCGGTGGTTTGTATTACAGAGTACCTACCTGGCGGACCTCGTGGTATCAAAACCATTTGCTAGATATTTGCCCCATGAGATCGCGTCATGAAAAACAGAATTTCCTTTAGGACAGGTCTATCGCTTTTGGCATAAGTGAGCTTAGATAATATTTTCAAGCGTTTACTGAAGAGTCGACAGGTACAGATTCATCGTTTATCCTTTACCTAACTCTCCCAGAGGGCTTGAAGTTAGTACACACACCCCACGTCCCCATACACTATCATATGTCAGTATCATGAGTCAGGCCTCGAGTACAGAGTTACATAGTAAATGGCACCTACGAGTAGCATCCTGCGTGATGAGCTCGCTAACTGGTAGCAATGATCCGTGAAACTCACGCTAATGACTGCCGCACAGTGGGCCAGATTATACCAGACATTATACTACGACACAGCTCAGTTCGCAGCCAGCAGCACCTAGCGGATAATGCATAATAACCCGCTGTGGGGAATTGCAGATAAGTGCAATGGTAAGACACGTGGGGTCGTCCGGTGACCTCTGTGGGACTACGCTCATTTTCAGGCGGTGCTTTGATGTCTAATGGTCCAATAAATACAGTTTGATCTTTGACGGTTTGTGTAGTTTTAGAATCACCTGTGACTAAAACATGTTCATCATATCAACATGGGTTATCAACTCGAGCGATTTTTGGCTTATTATGGCAAGTTTGTAAAAACGTTTTGAGCGATCGCTTGTCATAATTTGCCAAATTTATAGAACCTAAAAATATGGGATAAACGGCAAAATCTAGGTGGATTCATTGGCTTTAAACTGCAGTAAACAGTTCATTTGTTTCCCTATCAATATTTTGAGGAATGATATTAATTAAATAATATGAAAACGCATTTCTGTACAATCAATCGCTCGAATATTAAATTTAAATACTCGTATATATAGGCACAAACTCCTTGCTTCTACCACATTCAAATATCAAATCACTTACTATAGTCAAGTGCAATTAGCGATTCGCGATCGTAATTATTCCGGTATTCCCAATTTTTTTATATTGTTTATAAACTGGTCCCCTGATGTAAAATCTGAGTTTCTGACCTTGGCGCACCTGTACTCGCACCGCCATTTTGAAAAAAAAAGGCCGAAATCGCGCCAAAATCTAGTTTTTCCCAAATATCTCATTTCCAATGCAAAATTTCTGCTAAAGTACGTAAACAAGTATAGTAGAACATAAAATTACCTAAAACTTTGTAAAAAATATTCTTCTATCTCTAATAGGTACCGAAGTAGAAAGTCGTAAAGGTGCGTATATTTTTGAAAAAACAAGTTTTTTGCGTGACTATATTTGGTTATTTATAAATACCCCGTTTCCAGTATAATTTGGTGAAAATTTTATTGATACTAATTTTGTAGAAAATAAAATTTCATAAAAGAAATAGGGATATGATTTAATTTTTTTCATCCACATTAAACACCAAATCACACTTATTTTTTGTCCATCAGCGTACACAAATCTTTTTTACCTTTTATTTGCCTGCAACGGGCAAAAAGTTAGTTAGATATGAATGCACATATGAGCTATGATATATGCATATTGAGTTTTAGTGGTCAGAATTTTAATTAACTTTAACCTCCGTGGTTGAAGGGTAAGTCTCTCGAATAGCAATCCGTACTAATTTGGTTTTCTATTTTTTTTTTCAGAAATGTGTTCCCGCCAAATTTGATGCAGGCAACAATCTACCAGTACAGAACGATCTTAACGAAACCCGAAAACATATCTGGTAAATATATATATATATATTGTTATTTTATTTAAGAGGTTAGGGGTAGTCAGTGAGATAATTTATTTTATAAATCAAATAATGGAAAGTTGTTTTAATAAAAATGTGTATATTCTTGGTTAACCTTATATTGTAGGTAAAAGGCATTGAAATCGCTTGACAAACGGAGTCTAGAATCGTTCGATTTCAAGCACAAAACTGGTTTTCATTTAATTTGTAAATAATTTTATAAGAAAGCAAAAAAGTTAATCAAGTGAAACTGTCACAGATAATCTTAGCTATAATACTGTTTCCTTTACGCGTTCATACATTTCTATTGAAAAGAAAAAAAATAGTAGTTTACATTTATATTTTTTATTGAGTAATTTATTTTTTTATTTGTTTTCTACTCAAGCGAAACGATAGGAAAACCTTCAATTTATCTAAAGAATATTTTTGGTATTCATAAAGTACACCAATTCCTTATAAAGATTAATCAAAATAGTGATTTGGCATTAAGCTTCGCCTTAACTCAAAACACCATTTTTGTATTTTGGCCCCTGTGATTCTAAAGCCCCGAGTTTTATTCAGAGATTGATGAAATTTTGCACACATGATCTTCAAAACAGTAGGAAGGTCATTGTCTACATGAGATTTCGAAAAACAAACCCCAACACCATTTTACCACCCATTAAAAAGCAACATGTTGATACTTCTCAGTGAAATTTTGCCTAAGATCATTACATATTATTATTTTAACCTCTCCAGTGAACTGTATAATGAATTTATTATTTATGTCTATACCACCAGCAATAAATAAAATGGACAATATAAAAAAAAGTTAACCAAATGTTTGGAAAGAGTAATCAAAAGGGAATTAAAGCACTTCGTAGGAGAATACAATTTTGAAAAGTAAATTCCATCCTAGTCCAATACTAAAGATAGATTAATTTTGTAATCTTGCACATAGCTGTTTTTGCAAGCGCAACGAAGATAAGTACCAACATTTGTGTAATGAGTTACCTATCTTGTTCCAGCCCCACTGACTGACTATAAGATCGGCAATGTATACGCTGACGGCACCAACGTGTTGGGCCTGGTCACCTTCTCCGTGGTGTTCGGCATCACCATCGGCAAGATGCGCTCCGCCGCCAAGCCCATGCAAGAGTTCTTCGTCTCGCTTGCCGAAGCCATGATGATCATCACCAACTGGGTTATCTGGTGAGTCCATTACTTCTTAACAGCAGTTTGGGAGGCAGGTATAGGTTACGCCACTACGGGAACCATTTATTGGATAACAGCACCGTTTAGTGATTTAGTAGGGGTGCCTGTGTTCATGGGTTGAGGGTTATCCAGATCTATGGGGTCTTCCATCTGCCCACCAGCTGCATAGTGTCCCGGATCGGGAGAAGCTGGTTGAGGGAGACCCTTTGACTTCTCCAGTTTGATCTCTCGACCCATCTCCTTGCATCGATGTGTGAGGGATGGGTTCATAAGTCCGTTACTCCTGGACACACTGATCCCCAGATTCCTACTCACCACTCCTACCTTGTTCATTCCCAAATCTTCCTCTCCCTCCAAACAGCACCCTCTTCAAGACATCCTGTATGAAGTTCATGTAAAAAAACCAACTCTGCCCAACTATTTATGTTAATTTTTAATTTATTCAATCTTTAATCTAATCTATTTTCATCAATAGAACTTTCATCGGTATACTCTTCAGCTCTTTATGCGTCCAGTTTCTTCATTGACCCTTTTGAATCCATTTTTTTTTTATCCAATTCACTATTTTGTGTTCTATATATTCATTGATCTGTAAAAGTGTTATACGTCAACTCTTTTGTGTCCAATTTCTTCATCATTTCTTTAATGTTCAGTTTCTTCATCATATTTTTCGTATCCAGATTCTTTGGCAGTTCTTCTGTGTCTTGACATCTTCAGCTCATTTGTATATTTTTTTATTTGTGTATCCTGCCATCGCTTTTGTGTCAATTTATATCACTAACTTATTTTATCCAGGTTCTTCATCAGTCTATGTCAATTTTCTTCCTCAACTCTTATGTTTCCATTTTCTTTATCAGTTCTTTAATGTCTTATTTTTTAGGCAGCTATTTTGTATTCCGTTTCTCTATCGATTCTTTCGTGTCTATTTTCTTAGTCAACTCTTCTGTGTTCAGATTCTTAGCCAACATTTTAGTGTCCAGTTTCTTTTACAACTCCCATTTTTTAAATATAAAACGCTTGACTGTTATATTGACAAATTTATTTGTATGTTCCAGGATGTCACCCGTGGGAGTGTTCTTCCTCGTGATGGCCAAGATCCTGGAGACTCCGAGTTTCGCGGAGATGGTGGGGCAGCTGGGCTGGTACTTCGTCACCGTGTTGATAGGCCTATTCCTGCACGGCTTTGGCACACTGGGAGTCATCTTCTTCATCACCACCAGGAAACTACCATTTAGCTACCTAGCGCAGATGGGCCAGACGTTGGCCACTGCCTTTGGAACGGCTTCCAGGTATATTGAGTAGATTGGAGCAAGTCTTGCTTCTAATCTTCAAGTCTTCAGCTAATTTACTAACAACTCTTTTGTGTCTAGTTTTCCCATCTTAAAAGTCTAATTTAGAAGTATTAGACAATGTAATTGAATCTGAACTGAGTGAACTGAACGATCAATGAAATGGATATTTTCAAGCAATTTAAATCGCAAAAACGTTTTGAACAATCGCTTGCCGTAATGTGCCAAATTTATAGAACCTAAAAATATGGGATAAATGGTGAAATCTAGGTGGATTTATTGGCTTTAAACCGCACTAAGCAGTTTTATATGTTTCCAGATACATTTTTTTGAGCAATGATATGAATTAAGTAATATGGTAAATGTATATATGACACCAATCGCTGGAGTGGTTATGAAATTCAAACAAATCTTAGGAGGAACGACTGCGCGGTTCCTTTCATACACAACTGGATTGAGGTTAAGTATTGAGATTGGGATTATTGGATTTGAGGCCAAGATATCATAGGTTCCATGATATTTCATCAAAATGACAGTTAAACACACTTTTAAAAAGTGATGCAGAGTCATTAGAGGTGATGAAACAAAAACTAGGTTAAATAATTTCCTATGTAACCTATTTAACCACTGGAGCGACCATGTCGAATAATTCAACGTTTTTTTTTTTCTTCTAATATTGAGCATGTCGAATTATTCGACGTTTATTACGTACCACTCGTAAAAATTAAATATAATATTATTTATTATATTTAATTTTTTACGAGTGGTACGTAATAAACGTCGAATAATTCGACATGCTCAATATTAGAAGAAGAAAAAAAACGTCGAATTATTCGACATGGTCGCTCCAGTGGTTAACATAGTTTCATCACTTTTCATGTTGTTGAACTGTCATTTTGATGAGATACCCGGTCACCATCTTAAAAAACTGAATAATATATTTTTAGGTATATATAGCAATGATATCTGAGGCGTATGTGTGGTAAAACCATCTATGATCGTGTGAGTAATGTGGAGATCCGCAAAGAGTGCAAGGCTGATGTAAGCTTAGTGAGTAAGATCAAGAAAGGGACGTTTAGATGGTTTGGGCATGTAGAGCGAATGAGCGAAGAAAGGAGTGTAAGGAGAAAATATGATGCAAATGTGAATTATAGCAGAAGTTGGGGACGCCCGAGGAAAACATATCACGACCAAGTGAATCAGATACTTGAGTCGAGCCATGTCAAGAGTCAGAATAATAGAAGAGTATGTATGAATGTATGAGGCAAGGAGTGTGTGCCAAGACAATTGAGTTGTTTGGCGGTCCGTCCTCTCTGCCTATCCCTGCAGAAGGCTTGATGGTTAGTAAGTTAATTATTTAGCACGAGTATGTACTAATTTATTTATTTGTCGTATAAATTATGATATAAAGCCCATTTAAGGAATCTATTTTTGTGATTGTAGAAAAAAGAAAGAATTGGATTATTGGACCTACACTTTAAAGTAGAGAAGACATGAAAAAAATAATAACTAGGTCTTGACTGCACTGCCGCTTTCAAGCAAAACATACATTTGAATTTGAGGTGAAAATATCCAACCAACTAATTTTTGTTTTATCAAGAGGTATGGCAAATAATAAGTACGGATATATACGTTTTTTTATTAAAATAAATACTTAAACTCAAATTACAAAATACCAACTTACGTTAGCATACAAATTTGTCATTGATATTTAAATCGGTTAATGTCAACTCGGCCACCGGTCGGTGGCCGAGTTGACATCGCGCTTGGGTCCCACCCAGGCGTAGTGTGTTCAATTCCTCGACTGGCTAAGTCCTCCATCACAACACAAGCAACATTTTCCGCTTACTGTGGTGGTAGTAGGAGATTTTCAAATATTGTCAGGTTATTCGTAACCCGGGAATGTTTGTCCTTCTTTTAAAAAAAAAAAATTAAAATTTCCACCCAAAAAACGCTTCTTCAACGATGTTTATTTTTTTAATTTTTATACATAATTATATTACGTAATGAGAACATTTTGTAAGTGAATTGATGACCTTTCTTTTATTTTGCTTCTATCGATATAACATATTACTTATTATAATTCTGGGAAATATTCCTAATAAATAAAAGTTGGCAACATTTTAAACTTTTTTTTCCCATGTCACTTAAAATGACGACTATGTTATTTACTTGTTTCTAAATATGCTATTACATTTTTCCAATCGTGTTTTTACTTACTATGTGTTTCCAAGTGTGAGATTACATGATTCTATTTATTGTTTTTTTTTTATATTAACTCCACACAGGAGGCCCTGAAGAAAATAATTTCCCTCAGGGCCCATGTCATCTTTGGGGATGCTGTGTGGAGGGTCTTTTTGTGGAGAGGAAGGAGTGAACATGGGTCTTGAAGAGTCCCATGTTGTAGGAGGGAGGAAACACAGAGGCCGGCAGTTCGTTCCACAGCCGAGCTGTTGAACCTAAGAACGAATCGTAGAAGCGACCCGTTCTCATGTGACAAATGTCAACCGTGTACAAATGTTGGGCGCGCGTTTGGCGTGTATCCCGACTACGCACCGGTGCCGAAGGGATCAATGACGCTAGTTCTTCAGAGCATCATCCATCATATAAAATGTTTCATAAATAAATGAAACAATTTAACTTTGTTTAAATCACTATATATTTATTTTTTAACAAACGTCTACTGGATAGTATATAACTTGCCCTGAGGAAGGAACGGTTGTTCCGAAACCGATCGGCTTTTATTAAAACAATAAATATGCTATATAAATCATCCAAATATTATTATTATTATTAATAATAGAGACTAGATACGATGGACTCTCTGAACGTCACAGCGGTGCTGCCAAAGTCCGTTATCTATGTGAGGATATTGTGTCAGCGCTTTATTAGCAGCTGACACATACCTGGACGGATGACGAACCTCTTTGTAATACCTGCATCAACTGTAAAGCGCCCCTGAGGTGATATCTTACAAAAGCGGCGCTATACAAATTTTCCAACAAATTAATTAATTAATAGTGGTTCAAACAAAGTTAAATTATTTATTTTATTTATAATGGGATAACCACAAAGTTATTGCCACTTTCAAAAGTATAAAATGTTCCAAATTGAGTCATAACATGTTTCTAAGAATTTTACGTTTCTAAGTGTGTTAATACATTCTTCTAAGTGTGTTTTTACAATGCGTGTGTCTTTCAGCTCCGCCACAATGCCCGTCACCATCGGCTGCTGCGACAAGATGGGCATTGACCCGCGCGTATCTCGTTTCGCCATCCCCATTGGCGCCACCATCAACATGGACGGCACAGCCCTGTACGAGGCGGTTGCAGCCATCTTTATTGCCCAGCTCAGGAGCGTGCCCCTGTCTTTTGGAAACATTGTCGCTATTTGGTAAGCATATTTATGTCAGATTTTATGTCATACAGAGAAAATTAATCAATTATTTTAATAATTTACCACATGGGTCTAGTCAATATAAAATAATTTTAGTTACAAAAAAAGTCAGATTGCAGATTTATTTTGAAATATTTCCTCTTGATATTCAATATATTTTTTAAAGTACATCACATGTCTGACCATAAAAGAATAAATATATATATAATGAGTCAGTTGATGACAGATATAGCACAATGTGATTCTAATTGCTTTGATGTTTCTCGACAAATGCAGCACCACATGGATCGAGTGATTTAAAGATAGTATAATCAAAATATGTAATTGGATAATAGTAGCGCAATTTTTCATAACAATCGCAATAATCACACGAAGGGTGCAAAATTATAAAGGGTACCTACCTATTGATAGTAATAATAATGTTTGGGTCATTTCTATAGCGCCGTTTTCGTGAGAAAATCAGCTTAACCTTAACAAATAAATTTATAATACAAACTATTCCCTACCTTCTAGACTTATAAATGAGATTAATAGTTAGTGACTTACAACTAAGACGTATAACTAGTGGTTTATACCTTGAATTAATAGCTAGTGACTACAACTAAGACGTATAACTAGTGGCTTATACCTTGAATTAATAACTAGTGACTTACAACTAAGACGTAGTGGCTTAAACTAGTGGCTTATACCTTGAATTAATAGCTAGTGACTTACAACTAAGACTTATGACTAGTTACTTATTTTTATGCAGTTCTTTGTTTCAGCATTTTTCAGCCTAGGAAGTTTGTATTCAGAGGTTCCAAGATAAAACAGAATACTTTTGGAAAGTGACTAATAAACTAACCCAAACTCAAAAGTGTTTTGTTTTGTCACAGTTATCAGATGAGGTAGTTACCTCCTCAAAACGCCTATAGAGAGAATTTCACATATAAAATTTGAGTCTGTTCTTACAAGATACAAACAAAAACATCTTGAACTATTGTTTCTTGTAATCAGACTCTTGCATGTATGTTCAACTAGTAACGCAAGCGAATCGATTTTCATACTGAGAATATGAAAATACCAGAAAAAAATTAAATATTGTGATTTTTAATGTTATTTGGCCTGTGACATCGCAATATGAAAATTGTCCCCTTTGACTATTGAATAGACAATACACACTACAAATGCCTTCCATGTAGATTTGATTGGAATCATTGTCACCACTGACTTAGTACCTTTTTTTTCTAACCCATTTAGAATGCGCTCTGTTCCTTTTACAATGTCTAACATAATATATCCACATTTCAGTCAATCGATATGAAAATTTCATGATGATGATGAAATAAATTTCTGTATTTGAAATTTAAGCAATTGTCAATAAATGAATCTGACAGTATACAGGCAACTCGCATTTTAATATCACCATTCGGTCCCAGAAAATAAAATCTGCTTATGAATTACTAGTCCTTTTTACAATGGCTCCATAAAAAAACTTAACTACACATTCCACATTGGATAAATAAAAGTTTACGGGCTTTGTTTTCAATTATTTATTTAGACTCTTTACAAATGGGTTATAATTTATCCACCTCATTCAATTTTTGCATCACTATGCCAGGAGATTCGTTTAAGAATGAACATTCAGATCCTGCTCAGAAAAGTCCCACAGTGAACAGCGCTGCAAACATTTGTCTTACTTTAACAAACTTTTCTTTAATGCGCATGGTCTAGTTATTTCAATGTCTGCTCGTTGGCAGTCAATGTACGACTGATATTGTTGTTTAATCAAAGCATTTTCTAACCCTTCTGCTGCCAAAAATATGGTCACATGCTTTGGCTCTAGCTCGTCGATATTTGATATTAGAGCAAGTCTATTAATTTGGATGCCTATGTTCACATTTCTTTTCCTGTATTCTTCTTTATTCTATGTTTTTTTAAATCATTTATAAATGAAAAGCACTGGTCTACAACATGCTATTATTTGATGATTTCAGCGTGACGGCGACTGCGGCTAGTATTGGAGCGGCAGGTATCCCTCAGGCAGGCTTGGTAACCATGGTGATGGTATTGGACACCGTCGGCCTTCCCGCTGAAGATGTCACCATCATTATTGCAGTCGATTGGTTACTGTAAGTTTGTTCAGTTATATCTAAATGTTAACTCAAGATCTATACTTATACATTAACCCTTAATATGCCAAGAAATCTATACTGAATAATCTACTATGGATTTGCTAGTAGTTCACTTATTTTTTATTCATTCGCCAAGGAGATAATGCTTGTGAATGTGAAATGTTATTAACCCTACCAGCGTTTGAGGGTCATATATGACCGGGCGGCCATTTTTGATAAAAGTTTTTTTTTTCTATCATGCAAAAGCATATAATATTTTTGATGTCAGAAAGAGAAATAATAATTCTTTCTAGTTTGTTTCAAATTATACTGGAATCCATTAATAAAATACTAAAATTAGCCAAAAAGAATAATTCATATTTAATTTAAAAAAAATTTTATTATATTGACGAGATAAAAGTGAAGGTACAGTTTTCTTACAAATTCCCCAAACAAAACGAATGTGTTTTCGAAATATCGAATTCTCTCAATTTTCTATTATTGGAGTAAAAAATTAAGTATAAATGTGGTTAGCGTTTTTGACAACATTTTTCACTTTTGATATTAAAATTTTATTATTCAGAAATCGTTATGTTTATTTTAAATGCATACAACGAAAGGATAATTTTATCTAGTTTCTAAAACAATGCTTATTTTTAAAGAAAATTAAAAAAATAAGATATATGTAGCGCATTTTGAAATACACAGAAAACATTGCAAACTGAACAAATGTAATGAATTTACTGAAGGGTTAAGATCACTGATTTCATTATATGGAAAATATAATAAAACCCAAGAATATTTTCTTATTTCCTTACTATATATTTTTTTGTAACACTAAAGAGGAAAAAACATTTCTTTCAACATAAGTTGTTATCCTAGGGAAAATATATAATACGGATTTATTTATTTATAAATGTACCCCTGTTTTTTTTGTACAGTTTACAGAAGGTCGATTTTGTAAAAAAAAAAACTAGTAATTTATCAAGAAAGTACTGTCAGCCGGAGTACAGCAAACTAAGAGGAGTACAAAGTCACGGGAGGTCAAAAAAAATAATATGCACCCAAACAATACTAATTTTAGACTACGTATATAAAAGTCAAAGATTTTAAACATTTGAAATAACAATAACCTCAAAATTCGTCATGGTGACATTTGTTTTAATGCTGCCATTTTTGTTTTCTAGGGAACACGGGGTTTCTATTTAAGGTTAAACACGACCTACGTTATAATCTACGCATTCATTGGTGGCGTTAATTTTATTATTTTATCAAAATACACCTTTCAAGAGAGGCATACAAATACAATATTGGGTTGAATCACCTATACAATATTGTATTTGTATGCCTTTCTTGAAAGGTTAGTATACGTGCAAAACTATTTATTCATATTCATATTACGTGGGAATGGGCGCAAACAAATAATTTGTCTTAGTATTTTGAAGCATGACTTACAAAAACATTCGATTACAATGTATGCCACGTTTAAACTTAAGAAAAAAAAAAATACAAATATTAATTTTTTTATTTTTTCGTAGAAAGCAATCACTTTGTGGTTTAACATTTTAATGAAATAAAAACAATATTTTTTGTTTAAAACTACGAATTTTTATTAATTTTAAGACCGAAATTCAGTTTAATTTTGTACCCTGACGATGCTCGAGTGTAGCGAAACCGGTCGGTCTTAAAATTAATAAAAATTCGTGGTTTTAAACAAAAAATATTGTTTTTATTTCACAAATATTAATAATTGAGTCGTGTAATTTCTATACCCGCTATATCAACTTTCATTGATTTGGAGAAAACCGCAAAAAACTGTCACATCTCTAGCGTACCTAAGTAAATGCATTACAATTTTTTATATAATGAATTGGAGTAATAAAATTTCGAAAAGCATTTATTTTTCTATATATGTCTAGCAATAATTAAGTAATTTCGATAAATAAAATGGATATAGCGGATTTTGATACTCACTTCGTGATTTTGAAAGTCAACTGAGCCGACATGGCGGGTTTAGAAACTCACGCGTAGATCATTTTGACACACGTGCGTGGCGTCAGAGCGGCGGCCATATTGTATTTTGAATTGAATTGAATTGAATCCGATATAGCGGGTTTTGATAGTAACTTTCTGTATGATAAAGCGGATTTGGTTTCTCACTCGCAGTTTTAACATGGTTTTTGGTCGCGATAAGGAGGGTTTTTAAACTCAATTTTAGGCTCCTCTTGTTGCTCGTAAAAATGTGAACAAGATGTCATACTCAGATCATTTTGTCAAAAAATCGGATATAGCGGGTATAGAAATTATAGGATTCAATTAATGATTTGAGCATTGCCACCCAAAACATTCAATTTGCCCACCATAGGGCGTGCACGACCCACTTTCAGAAACAGCGCTGTAATCATGCATTTATTACGTACCATAAAATGGGGTGACTGATCAGTTTTCAACCTCGAAACTAAATAACTTTTTTATAAAATCATTTCTGTGGAAAAATTTTATGTCATTGTTATTGCACATGTTTAAACTAGTGAATTACATAGGCATAATATTATAAAAAAATGTATACAGTAGAACCCCGTTAATTCGAACCCCGATAATTCGAAAAAACGCGTAATTCGAAATTTTCGCCAAAAAAATTTCCGCTGAAAATTTTTTTCATACAAATTTTTTTTTAATTCGAAATTCGTTAATTCGTAATTCGAAATTTATTTTTGTCCGCGCACGAAAATTTGTTCGTGTAATTCGAAAAAATTTGATTTTTGCGAAAATAAATCATAATATTTCGTAAATCTGAATCTAAAAGTCAGCCGTGGCGGTAAAACGCCGAAAAATGTATTTTTACGTGGTTATACATCGTCCTAATAAGTATTATTATTTTGTGAATCTGAATCGATTTACACTGGAATGTTGTACTTTTTCAAATTTATTTCGAATATCCGAGTTTGAAGGGCCGAGAAAATACGTTTTACGTAGATATATGTCGTAATTTTACGAGTTTACACCAAATATCTGAATTTAAAGTGTCGGCCGCGAAAATTCGATTTACGCGTAAATGTATCGTATATTTACGAATTTATTTCGAATATTTGAATTTAAATGGCCCGCTGCGACGGAAATCGGTCGCGAAATCTCGATTTACGCGTAAATATATCGTATTTTTACGAATTTATTTCGAATATCTGAATTTTAAAGGGCCCGCCGCGACGGAAATCGGACGCGAAATTTCAATTTACGCGGAAATATATCGTATTTTTACTAACCTTACTTCGAATATCCGAGTTAAAAAATACGGCGCGACGGAAATCGGCCGAAAACTTTCGATTCACGCCGAAATATGACATATTTTTACGAATTTACTTCAAATATCTGAACTTAAAAGGCCGGCCGCGACGAAAAACTGCCGATAAAATTCGATTTACGCGGAAATATATCATATTTTTACGAATTTACATCAAATATCTGAATTTAAAGGGTCGGCCGCGACGGAAATCGGCCGCGCATTCTCGATTTACACGCAAATATATCGTATTTTTGCGAATTTATGTTGAATATCTGAATTTAAAGAGCCGGCCGCGATGAAATACGGCCGCGAATTCTCGTTTTACGCGGAAATATATCGTATTTTTACGAATTTAAATTCAGATATTTGAAATAAAGGGCCGGCCGCGACGGAAAATTACCGCGAAATCTCGATTTACTCGGAAATATATCGTATTTTTACGAATATCTTAATTTAAAGGGTAGGCCGCGACCGAAATCGGCAGCGAAATCTCGATTTACGCGTAAATATATAGCATTTTTACGAATTTATTGCGAATATCTGAATTTAAAGGGCCCGCCGCTACGGTAATCGGCCGCGAAAATAAAGAAATAATTGGTATTAATACGAATTTACAACTAAAATACCACCCGGATTTGAAGAGGCGGCAGAGAAAATCGATTTTCGGCGTATTTTTTTTTTTTTTTTTCATAAAATTTCGAATTACGTGGGAATTCGTTAATTCGAAATTTGATTTTTGATGTCCCGTGGATTTCGAATTAACGAGGTTCTACTGTATGTGTTTGGGGAGGTCAAAAAAGATATTGATAATTTTTTGTACGCTTATTACAACAAATACTAAATCCAATTTTTTTTAACACACTAACACTTACATACTTTACAATACAAGAAATGAAAATCTATTATAATCTTTGAGGAGTTTATAAAACGTATTTAGTGAAAATACATTAAAAAAAAAACAATCTCATTATTTAATTGACAATTTATTATTTGAATGTACTATGTAATTAGAAACCAACTTATTTGACATTTATTTTAGCAGCGTTATTTTATCAAAGTTGCCGGAAAAAAATCATTTTAAAGAAGTGAGTCATTTTTGCGTGGTAGTGAGAATAATTGCATATATCCGCTATGATCAATGTCACCACCTAATCAAAAGTCCCCACATATTACGATACTTATTATGACACTTATTGAATTATTTTTCTTGTTTCCATTCCAGCGATCGATTCCGCACAACCATCAACGTGATGTGCGACATGCTGGGCACGATCATCATCGCTCACCTGTCCAAGTCCGACATCGAGAAGGGTTTGGAGCACGACAAGGCCAACGCAGATCCTCATGAACTCCAGGAACTTGGAAAGGTCAACAACGATGACAAGTTGAGCATTTAAAGTTACTTGACGAACAAGAGTGCGTTCCGTGCAAACATTATTTCAACAATTGTTCAGCAAATGATTGAAAGTATTAAGTTTGCTTCATCTCTGTGCGAGGAGAAATGATTGAACTCGGATGTCCACTTGCCATTTTGTTAATTTTAGCGTTGCTGTTAGTTTTTGTTGTTGTTTTAAACCTGATTTACGCGGCTGTCGCATTTGTGATCCATCGACGGGTGTTCCCGTCCGCGGATTTCATATACTTGATCCATGAAATTTCAAAAACGCATACATTGTCTTAAAACGTGGGATAGATTACATAATCAAGCTGGGCCGGCTTTGTGAAGATGCGATTGGAGCAATCGGATCCAGACGCCGACGAACCAAGGAGTCAAGGAGCCAAGGTGCTGATAATACCTAACACAGCGCCCTTGGGGTTTTTACTAGCATCAGGCGTATTGCTTGGATCAACTCTAATTACGTGACCTGTATCTTTGTATCTTGGACTTCGTTCAGTTGTGTATCTATTGCATTACATAATATACTGTAAAGTTTAAAATTTGCATTTTTAAGTTTTAAATTAGTTTTTATTCTTGCAGGGGAATTCTATGTGATAATTGATATCAATTTCAAATAATAAATAATATCCAGCATTAAATGCTAAAAACCTGCAACAATAATCAATATAATAAAATGTTTTGTATTAGAGAAATAATTCTGTGAATTTAATTCATCTGCAAGAAAAGAAAGCTTTAGTTTTTTAGTTTTTATTTGTATTGTAATAATTAATTTGATAGTCAAAGACAATTACTAAAAGCAGCTAATTTATGTTATGTAATTGTATAAAACTGTAAGAATTATTATTACAATTATTGAGATAACTTAGGCCCGGTTTTTCAGTTGCTTCGGAAGATTGGCGAGTAATTATTTCTTTAACCATGGCTTAAGCTGCAATGTTACCTACAGTAGAAGTAGTTCATTTAGCAGACGCGCTAGTTTAACGCATCCCACACCAGGCATATCATACAACAGTTTACGTTAACTTGACTTACACAACACTTAACAGAAAATAACAAAAATTAACTCGTAAATTTAATAACCACTCGAGCGATAGCTACACAAATTTGGGTAGGTGACTTTTATGAATTATAAATTTAATAATCTTTTAATTTCTTTTTTATGAAACCTAAAAATATGGGATAAATGGTGAAATCTAGGTGGATTCATTGGGTTTAAGCCGCTGTAAGCAGTTATTAATTTAAGCAAATGGCCGAATCAAAAACCGAACACCCCGAAATCGCTATCGCAGTAAGCCGCATTATTAATGTTTTGAATTGTTTTAAAGACAGCTTGGTTTTGTATAGTGTTGCGTGTGTCCTGAAGCATATTCCTTTATTAAAATCATAGATTATACAAATACTCACATCAAGCCAAACTTTAGAAGCAACTGAAAAACTGGTCCTAAAAGTGCCATATTATATGAAAAAAAAAACTCAATTGTGTATTATGATAACTCGGGAGATTTGAAAGGTTCATGGAAGCCAGTAAATGGGTGTTTTGGCTGACAATGTCCGCTATAAAACGTTCAATACTTACTTTCCCTAGGTTTACGTAATGTGGCAAGACGGTGAAATAGCTTGTGTCTGAATCGGGATGATCTATCTTGATAATGTACAAAGTTTGACACCTGTAATTATATTATTAACATAGTCGTCGATCAATGTTTAATATTGTATTCGTAAGTCATTAGACTTAATTGTTCAGAGTTTATTATTAATAATAATAATGTTAGTAGTGTAAAGTGTTCCAACACTCTAAAAGTGACTCAGAAATAATTATTTACCAACCAGAATATAAAACACCAGTACAATTGGTAACACAACCCATTAAGCCGAATGTTTTCACTCGAGAGCTTTAATATATTTTAATTGAAAACTAAAAGTTATGATATTTAATTAATAATTATTTTCATTATAAATTGATTTTAAGTTTTCATTAAAGTTAGATATTCTTCTTATACACTAATATTTTATATTATACAAGTTGTATACTACTGTTTTCGTAGTGCGTAGATATTTTCAAAATATTTTTCAAAGATAGTCTGTTCCACAAAATGAATAGTGAGTATTGATAACATAAGGCGCTGTGTGCCAATTGAGTGATAATTATAATTATCGTCAATTTATGAAATTTTTTTTTTACTTATAATGTATTATTTTTTACGAATATTTAAGAATCATTATCTTAGACAACACTAAAATTACTTATTTACCAGATCTGACTAATCTTTTTTCCATAATATCAAACAATCGAGGGATATGTCACTTATACTAGGTATATTTTTTAACCTTTTCTCCATGGCCAGCGCATATGTAATTCATCGACAGCTATCCCCGTACGAAAACGATCCATGAAGTTTCATAACACTTACATTTTGTCAAAACGTGCCACGTGATCAGAAAAATTGCATTGCAAAAGGGCTAGTGTTGTAAAGGTTAAAAATCTTTTTTCAATTATTTTAGGGACCCTTAAAATTGTAATAATTAATGCCTTATTCAAAGAATCAGTAATACATTGGCTGTAGATAAACCGAGTCAAGGAGTAATATAGCCGTAATATGAATGTATCAAATCTTATATTATTGTGTAATAACATTAGAAATTAATAAAGATGTTAAAATATTTGAAAACAGTATGTGTATCTAGTTTTATTTGTACCCGCATCCTTCGATCATGACATAAAAAAGGGATAAGAACTTCCAATGACAATTAGCAGGTATATTGTAGGTAAGTACTTTATACACATATAATACTCTTATTGCCCGTCGTTCCACTGACTGGGTAATGGTAAAGAATGGACATAAACCGAATACCCTGTGCAGAAAAGTTCCACAACGGCTGTGCTGTAAAACAAAGTGAACTTTACTTTACTGCGCAGGGTTTTCGGTTTTCGTCGATTCGTTACCATTACCAACCCAGTGGGATAGATTTGAAATTTGACAAGAAGGCGCTGCAAAATAGTTCATTACCTTTGCACAATGATTTCATTTCTCGGCCTGCATGCCAACTGAAGTCTCGAAAGTCCTGAAGTTTTGGATGAAAGGAGAGAAACTCCTTCTGTTAGCTATCATTTCAGAAGACAGATGGAAAATCGTGTGACAAAACAGCTGACACAAGAAATGCTCTTGCCATATTAAGGTATCAGGGGTCAGCCCCACTCAGAGACAGTTTTGTCTTTCACTGCTTCTTAAATTCTGGTCCTACACCAATAAGTGATAAGGTACTCACTTAACCGTTGTACCCAAATGATGCATAACAATGCTGAGGTGGGAACTTACACAGTTAGTGATCTCACAAATCGAGATTTCCCCTCCACGATACCAAAGAAGAATGTTGAAAATGTGGGATCCAGAAGATTTCTAAAAATGTTAAGAAGTTAGTTGAAGGGCAGATGCTCAAAAATCATTCACGATAATTTGGCCGTGAGAATCAAAATTCTTAAATCATTGCACATTATTTTCTTATTCACAAGATCTATAATAATTTAGTTACGTTTGTTACAAACAAACTAAGATTGATGATCTAAACAAAATTTATAAAATTCGATTAGAGAATCTTTCAGACATTTTAGTTGATCAACTCGACACTTGAAAGCATATTGACAAGTCTGAATCTTCTTTCAACAAAGTTGATCAAGTTTTTAGTTAGAAATCAAGCTGTTCAATAAAAATTGATGAACTACAATTGAAACGTCTGAGTAATTAAATTTGTGTTTAGTACCAAATTACAAATATCAGCGGGTCTGTCTCAGATTGGGACTCCCAATGTTTCCCCCTCAGTAATAATTCAAAAATATCGATTTCGGTTGTCCAGTAAAATACAAAATACCCAACAACGGGCAACACTGTACGCTCTCGACAAGGCACAAATGTCACTTTTGACATGTCGATATAATTTAACATCATAATGGGAGGCAAACCTGCCATTACTTCGGCAATTTGAATTAATTAATTGCCGAGGGTATTCGAAGCAGTTACCGACTATCAACAAATAAATAAATAACATGGCGTAGCGTACACCTTTCCATGCCAGCTTCGGGCAATCGTAGCAATGTCGTAAGTAGAACAACATTGGTTGAGATATTTTTGTTATTTTGTGCAATAAACTAAGGAATTTCGCTTAAAATGAAAGTTTTAGAATATCTCCAACCTGTTTAAATCCGTGAGTATCGTATGTCGATGTTTACACCTAAATAAATATGATTTTCCTCTGAGATTTGGTAACTAGGTCAGTTATTTCATAATGTCTGCTATAAAATTGTGATATCATAGGGGTTGTAAATTCTCTCAAGGCTGTTTATGTGCTCGGATATTTGTAGCTTGGAAAATTATGCCGAATATCATTTGATTGGTAGTGTTATTATTATTAAAAATCGTATAATGATATTGTTATTATTATTGCACTAGTCACACAAAGTACCAATGTTTGTTCCGCAAAAATTGTACAGGATTTTTATTTTATTTTCATACTTCAGGTACACGAAATTTCATTGCTAGTTGATAATCTTGTCGAATTCTGCTGCTCGCTTACTATGCAAAAAATATATAAATAGCACTTGGTTTCAACTTAATTACTACAAGAAATAACTATTTATGTGGTGGGGGATGGTAAAAGATGCATTAAAGTTCCATATTTTCGCAATCAAAGTTAAGTTAGAAGGTCAGGAAATACGCACAAATTATTAAAATAACCCAAACTAAACTCTTTAAACCTATTTTGTGCATGTTTACCTAAACCCCTGACTTAAATAGTTGTCTCCATCAGATATTTAAGTTAACATCAAGTGTTGTTTTTTTAAGAGCCTGCGGCACGTGGCGGAATTCGACAACTTTACCACAAGTTTTATTAAAAATACAGGCGGCATAGTTTTTTTTAGTAAACTTTTGGAATCGCTGGCCATGCTTAGTAAGAATTTTTTTGAAATAACGCTTTGATAACATCCGGGAGAATGGAAAATATTGCATTTTAAATTATACATAATTACGTGAAATTAATTATTTTTTTTTCTATATGACAACTGCCATATTTTACAATAATTTATTTCCATACTATGTCATTTTGGTATGTCGTTGTTCCTGATGTTTCGTAGGTTATAACATATAATAGGTTTTTAGGCGAGTTTTTTTTAATATCTAAGGTTCTGTGGACAAGGTTGAATGCATGTACCTAAGCCTATATTAGTAGTTATGTGGACAAAGTTGAATGCATGTACCTAAGGCTATATTAGTATGTCTGTGAACAAAGTTGAATGCATGTACCTAAGGCTATATTAGTAGTTCTGTGAACAAAGTTGAATGCATGTACCTAAGGCTATATTAGTAGTTCTGTGAACAAAGTTGAATGCATGTATCTAAGGCTATATTAGTAATTCTGTGAACAAAGTTGAATGCATGTACCTAAGGCTATATTAGTAGTTCTGTGAACAAAGTTGAATGCATGTACCTAAGGCTATATTAGTAGTTCTGTGAACAAAGTTGAATGCATGTACCTAAGGCTATATTAGTAGTTCTGTGAACATGCATCTACCTAAGACTATATGTATTAGTTGTTCTGTGAACAAATTTGAATGCATCTACCTCGCACCCAAAAAATTAGGTTTCTAATTTTCTCTTGTTTAATAAATCAAAACGGTTAAGTAGGGTTACGATCCTCAGCAATAAGACAGTGACTCAAGAAGAAAAAATATTTGAATATTATATTGTGTTCATAGTTAATTATTTGTAATGTGCTCCACATTCTCTCCAGGCCAGAAGATCAGTGTTCCGCCTGCGCGGCAAGTCTGCCCGCAGCGTGGACTGCGAGGCGCGGCGATCTCCCCCCGGGGACTGCGGGGACCTGCTACACATCGGGCCGGCGCTGGGCCCCGGCGGACGGAGGGGCCTGGGCCCGAGGGCGCACAGTACGCTGGGTCCAACCCGGGGCGTGACCGACAAGCAGGAGCGTGCCGCGCACACAGAGAGGTGCGATAGAGTCAGCTTGGATAGGTGAGACATAAATATACTACATACTTTTAAACAGGAATGCTTTGAAGACTGTGGTGTCCATTATATGACTATAAAATCGGTGATCAGCACCATGTGATTGAAACACTCCCACCGAAGTGCGTTTAGAGTGCAACAATAAGAAATTCCAGTGAAACATATTATCGCTTAAAAAAATATCTATTCATAAAGATCTAAAAAAGCTGATTCTGAATATATAATTTTTATTATATATTATTATACGTCATTTAAAAAGGAATAAAATATAATCTCATTAAAAAACACCGTTTGGTTGGTACAACTAAATCTGTTGATTCATCACAACCAGTCTGTGTGAGTAAAATATCCATGGTCTACAATATCCACATCAGGGTTGCCAATTCTTGGAGAATTCCCCAAATTGCGGGGAATTTCTATGATTTTAAGAATCGTTTTTTTTCTGGGGAGAACCTTTGTGTGGGGAAAATGCAAGGATTCTGGGCATTTCTTGATAATCGAACCATAATTATAAGCAATAAATAGTCACCTGAAATATCAATACAAATTGAAAATATCTCCCGAGTAAAAATAAATGCCACCAACGGGAATTGAACCCGTATCTTCTGATGTCCCGTCAGGTGCTCTGAACCACTGAGCTTTGTCGGCTTATTTCCAACCCGCCAAATAATTCAATATGTACTAGTCATAGACTGAATACGACTAGACACGGCATAACCATTGAAAAATAACCCAAACACAATTTTGGTTTGGTTCACGTGCACATTTATGAAAAGGTGCACGCATTGTGTCGCAATGCGAAATGGGCACTGTGCATTGCGTTTTACCTTTTGTTGGTCTAGAGTAAGCTATTTTGCTTGTCAGCTATGCTAAGCAACTTCATTTTTTCAATCACAAAAATAACCCAGTTCCAAATATTTTAGATTGTACCTATCGCGGACTTTTTTTTAGAAAATGTAATCAGCTATCTGAATACAAAAAACTATAAGTACCTTACAGATCAATCGAAGGCAGCTCATTAAGAAATATCAGAAATTAATAGAATTTCACTAACGACAAGTAAATTTTCTGAC
The DNA here is from genome assembly GCA_026573805.1 of Hesperophylax magnus. Classification (NCBI taxonomy): domain Eukaryota; kingdom Metazoa; phylum Arthropoda; class Insecta; order Trichoptera; family Limnephilidae; genus Hesperophylax; species Hesperophylax magnus. The sequence continues at coordinate 8,901,040 of JAIUSX010000117.1, read as the reverse complement.
GTCATCTTTCAAACTAGTCACAACCATGACGTCATGGAGTGTGTTATACGCTTTTAACGAATACATATAAACAATACGACATGGCACGAGCTTGGCACATGACAATTATTGATGTGTTGGTTAAAATCACGCGTTTTTATTTGATACGCGCAAAAAACTTTAGAAGTATGGGTTATTTTTTAGTCTTGTCTCTAATTCAGGGTTGTATTAGGTCCACAATTATTTGCGTGTTAAATTATATGAAAAAATCGCATCGTTGAGTAATTTATTTTGTGTTTACTATTTTAATTACATTTTTCTTTTCATTGAAAAAATATATATTACAAAGTATTTATATATATATATATATTACACTTACCTTTTTTATTATGACTATTGCTGTAGAGGTGATGAAGGTGGTGGAAGATATGTTACATGAAAAGGAACGTTCATGTAGGCTTAAAATGTTAGGTATAGCAATAAATATTTTCTATATACATTCCGATAATTATTCTTAAAATGTCTTATTTTCGCTTAGGTTTCCCCACAAACCGAGAAAAAATTGAGAAATGGATATAATCAATCCGGATTCAATTATGTGAAAATAACTGGGTAATATTTATTATATATTGTATATTTACAAATATGGAAAAAAGAGTATTTGCTAATTTATTTAAAAAAAGCGGATTGCAGGCCTTTAACGAATGAATGAACAGGTTTCTGGTTGAACTTTTAGTAAATTTCGAATACATTAATTATCACGATGTCGGAACAGAGTTTTTCTAATTTATTTAAAAAAGGGATTGCAGGCCCTTAACGAATGAATTAACAGGTTTCCTGTTAAATTTTTAGTAAATTTCGAATACATTAATTATCACGATATTGGAACACGTTGACTGTACCATCATCAGGAAACCATGTGTGCTCAATTCATTTTCATCCCAAATGCAACTGCAATTTCCTTCAGGTCCTTTATAATATTTGAGCATGCTGTGTGGAGGAGAGAATGTAATATACCCACAAATTAGGTATCGTTGCTTAATCTGAGAAAGGTTATTTTAATTACTGGTTGTTATTGTCTAGCTTTGATTAAGCACCATCTATATATTTCACAAAAATAAAGCGAATAGGCATTTCTCTGAAATCGTATGACATTACAGCAGTTAATATACGAAATAAATGTCGGTCCTACCCGATCGGCATGCATTTGGCAAGTTTGTTGGCGCGGCTCACTCCAATCCTTGGGAAGGAAGGTACAATCATAATTTTTTTAGTAGATTTGTAAAGTTGTGCCTTTATTTGAAAAAAGGAGACAAACACAATGTAAAAATGTAAAAGCTTATTTAATGGGCATAAATAAATTGATATTATTACCATGTAACCCCCACCCTCCCTTGTCCTACCCCACCACACCCTCTCTGAAGCTCTGTCCTCGTCTAATATGATTTCTCTCGCTTTATTTTAATATTATATTTTATACCTTATTAATGTTTGTACCTAGAATAGTTTTTTATAATGCTGTCTTATAAACCTAACAAAGCAGTTAAAAACAAAATAACTTTTCATTTGATTAAAGTGTCAAGCCACAAAGTAAACGCTTTCTTTGATAATTATATACTATTTTATATAAATAATTTTGTAAATTCATAAAACTTCTACTCAATAGTATTTTGAACAAGCATTTTTATTTATATAGATTTCATTATTAATTTGCAGACGTGGCCTCACCACTCTACCGGATTCCCTGTGCTCCCTGGAGGTGGGCTGCGGGCCTCGCCTGCTATCGCTGCAGCACAACCTGCTGACGTCGCTGCAAGGCCTGGCCACACCCTGCCTCACCAGCCTGGTGCTGCTGGACCTGTACGACAACCAGGTGCAGGAGATTGCCGCCCTGGACACGCTGCAGTCACTGAGGGTGCTACTCATGGGGAAGAATAGGTACAGAACTTATAATTTACAGGTGGACAATTATTAGAGGTTAAGTTAAATCACATTTACATTTTGCTCGCTTTGTCTTACTTTAGTGAACTTTACTTTTCTATGCAGGGTTTGGTTATGTACACTCTTCGGCTGTCAATGTACGACTGATGTCGTAGTTTATTCAAAGCATTCTCGAACCCTCTTGGTGCCAAAAATTGGTCACGTGGTTTGCCTCCAGCTCATCGAAATGATACCCAGATTTCATGTTAGGGCAAGTCTATTAATTTGCATGTCTATGGGAAGAAAACAAGAAATATCTTGTGGGCATGTTTCTTGACCCAAATATTTGCCCAATCACTCGGCTTAAATTTCCAGTACAGAACTGTGTTTACGTAATTCAAATGGGTTGGAGATCTACGATGTCAGGTGAGTGTAAATGATACTGAGCGTTAAGCTATTGGGCTAAATGGAACTTTTGTTCCATTCAAATTTGTCTGGAAGGCACTAGTAGTTTTCTTCTTTATTCTTTGTTAAAATGTCTCTATGATGTAGAAATCACTTTTTAAAGATTTTTTTTTAATGCATTGAATTATAAAATGTATTGAATATGTTTTATAGTATCTTGCGCCATTGAGGTGATTTTCTAACGAAAATGGCGCTGTGCAAATAATCCAATCATTATTATCTCTTTGTTGTAGGATCAAAAAAATCGAGGGTCTATCGGGAGTGGCAGCCAAACTGGAGGTCCTGGATCTTCATGGCAACCGCATAACCCTAGCCGGGGGTCTCTCGGGCCTTCGCGAGCTGAAGGTCCTCAACCTGGCCGGAAACCAGCTCCGGTCAGCCGACCTCCGAGGACTTCCCCAGCTGAGGGAGCTGAACCTGAAGAGGAATAAGCTGAGAAGGGTTTCTGGATGTGACGGTGTACCCAAGTTGCAGAAGCTGTTTTTGAGCAATAATGATCTACAGAGGTTGGCTCAATGTTTTATTACATTTTTTCTTATTTGGATTTGGTTGAAAACAACAATAATATATACATATCATCTATCTAGTGTAAAACTGTCCTAAATGTCATTATTTTTCTTCATATATGTCTTTAGTAGGATTGTATCAAGTTTTCCCTAAACCTGAAATATTTATAAAAAAAATATTTTTCAGGTTAAATTATCAATGTAAATTAGTCCTAAACGACAAACCGTTTAATATTGTAATGCTGGGTTCACATGTCCCAGCTCCGGACCCACTGTCTTAGTATGAACAGTAATTTAGGAGGACAGGGCAATGAACCAAGACATTGTTAACCCCTCCAGCATTTGAGGGTCATATATGACCGGGCGTCCATATTTTTATTTTTTTTTCTATCATGCGGAAAAACTTAATTTTTTTGACCTTAGAAAAAGTAATATTAATTCTTTCCAGTTTGGCTCAAAGTATTTATACTGGAATCCATTAAAAAATCCTAAAAATAACCAAAATGAATAATTCATATTTCGCGTCGCTATCGTAACAATCGGTTAATAAAAATAAATAATTTTTTATCATACGAACGAGGTAAAAGCGAAAACACTGTTTTCTTGTGTTTTCGAAATATCTTCTTTTCTCAATTATTGATATTTATTTTTTTTTTATTTAAAAATAGTACTGTTTATTTTAAATGCATGCACCGGAAAGATAATTTCATCTAGTCTCTAAAACATATTTGTTTTTACGGAAATTTTAAAAATAAGATGTATATAGCGCATTTGAAATACACGGAAAACATTGCAAACTGAACTAATGTGATGAAAGTACTGAAGGGTTAAGATATCCCTTCGGTCGACCGGTTCGTTAGACCGGTTCGTTAGACCGGTCAGTGGCCGAGTTGACATCACATTTGGGTCCCACCCAGGCGTAGTGTGTTCAATTCCTCGGCTGGCTAAGTCCTCCATCACAACACAAGCAACATTTTCAGCTTACTGTGGTGGTAGTAGGAGATTTTCAAATATTGTCAGGTTATTCGTAACCCGGGAATGTTTGTCTTTCTTTTTAAAAAAAAAAATATATCACCGCAGGATAATGTCTTACCCCACCACTGCGCCCGGCTGTGTTGTCCGTGTGAAAACGCATTTGAACAATAGCCAGTCACTCCACGCGTATATATCTCGGCTCTCGGTGCTCAGATCTCATATTTCGGCTTAAAAAGTCACGTAAATGGAACACTACGATACATCTTGGTATAAAAGACCTAATATTTTTCGTAAACTCGCTCGTAACACGCGTCATTGTGTAACCATTTTTGCAGCATTCCGCGTTTGAACTATGGTAGAATTGTTGGAACAGGACAATATTGTATTGTCTTCTATATCGTGTGATCCCGGCATTAGTGTTAAACTGTGCTAAACATGTAGCACAATTTGTAAATTCACATAAATATTTAATTTCTAGCTTGGTTTTTTTAGTGTAAAGCTATACAAATAAAATTGTCTTCGATTGCCTCAATTATAGACATCCATTTCTTTTATTTGAATGTTATTATTAAATTGCGCATGTAAAGCAATCCCAAACGTCACAATGTCGGTAAGGATTGTGTTATACTAAGGAATGACTTGATTCCACAATCAGGTAGTGAGTAGTCTTATATGTCGCATTTTTTTAAATACTGATAAAATAAAAACATAAATATACTTAGATATATAAAATGTAAGAAGGAAAAATCTTTGATTACTTTTGTATCTCCAGGGTTTTCTCACAAACTCCGGCTTCGACAAAACACTTCAAATTTTATTGTGATAGATTGACAATGGCTCCGATATCTTAATTAGCAGGCGGTTTGAATAATATGGACCCCGACCTTGAAGTTCTCACCTTATTTGTTATCCTATTATTCTCAACATCTAACACCATCTACAGGTTACCAATAGACTAACTAATTTACACAAGACATTTCGACTACTAAGTCCCAGACAGACCATTGAAATCGATTACCTCTCTAGCAAAGAATATATTTGAAACAGCATTATCAGTTTCACCAGAAGAAAGAAGAGATTGGGCTTACTTCACATAATTGCATATATTGGTTGTTTTCTTCAATTTTAAAACCCCACTGCAATAGTCCTAAGTTAGGTTATATATTTTCAGGGCCGGCCCTATGCGGGCGCAATTGGAACAGTCTGCTCCGGGCGCTGAATTGCCAAGGCGCCAAGGTGCTGATACCTAACACCTAACAATCCTAACACATCTTCCTTGATTAAAACAGCGCTACTCAAAAATACAAATCATCCGAATATTATTATTACAGTGATCACCTACCTAGGCATCTACTGGTTTTGATAAGCGGTGCCAAAATTTTAATCGAACCAGGCGCCGTTAGGTTCAGGGCCAGGCCCCGTGTATTTTATTCCATCTTGATGTGCATGAAACAGTCCTACTGTTACCATAATGAACTTAATCTTGAATTGGGCAGCGTGGAAGACATCTCCAGTGTTGCCATGGCGACATCTCTGCGGGAAGTAACGCTGGACGGCAATCCGGTGGCGCTGGGAGGGGACTGCGTGCCCTTCCTCGTGTCCTACCTCCCCACCCTGGCCTTCATCAGCCAGATGCAGGTCACTGATCAGGTAGGCACCCACTCTCGTTCCCTTCATTGTTACCTTTGGATTGGGCAGCGTGGAAAAAATCTTCAGTGTTGCCATTGTGATATTTCTGCGGGAAGTGGCGAAATGCCGATCTTAGAAAATTCAAAATTCATATTAAAAAAGTATTTTGAATTTTCCAACATCGCCGAAGTGACGAAATGACGATGTTCAAATTCAAAACACTTTTTTAATATGAATACATTTTTACCACAGTAATAGCTGTACAAACATCTGTAAAATCTTAGATTTAACCCCTAGGACCTCTTGTATTTTGCAATGTATATATCTCTTAAGTGAACTATCAAAATGCTGATTGCTCATAAAATATTTGCATTACATTCGATTCCAGATAAATTTGCTGTTTTTGAATGTATATCAAAATAAAATACTGTTTTTGAAAGCAGATGAAAGATTTTTGTATGTAAATATTACAAATCGACATGAAATTAAAAATATTCAAAGTTTGAATGTAAATATAGATAAAGTTTTTAAAGTCGCTTACTTGTGTTTCTGTCGTTTTTTTTCCGTTTTATATAAAAATATGAATTAAAAAATTTGCAAAACTTGAAAAATATTTTTCAAATGCTAAAATTTGTTTTATTTAAAATTTTTTAGGAACATCTATGGTAAACTTTTAAATCAAAATACAAAGAGAGGTGTCTCTTTCTAACACTGTTAAATCATATATCTCAAAGTAATACAAAATGAGATAGTGAAATTATGAACTTATCAGTACTGGAAAATATATACTCTATGAGTGTTTGACGTCTGGGAGAAATATCTCCCAAAATTGCTCTAGGGGTTAAAAACTTTCCAATGTTATTAATTAATTATGTATGACATTGTAGGTTCGCCGTGCTGCAATGTCATGGAGACAGAACAAGGAGGCCAGCACCAATATTGCCTTTCAAGATCTCGGGGAGGAAGCTGATGCCAATGCTCGCCGGGAGCAAGTTATATCTAATGCAAGAACCAACTGGGAATTATTAAGGTTAGGTTCCTTACTCACTCCTTCCTCTCCACAAAAAGACCCTCCACACAGCATCCCCAAAGATGACATAGGCCCTGAGGGAAATTATTTTCTTCAGGGCCTCCTGTGTGGAGCTAATATAAAAAAAAAAAGTTACCCTACTAATATTGTCAAACTCTCCTTTGAAATCCACATTATATTGAAATAAATTCGATTACATATTTCATTCCAGTGCAGAGATCATGCGTTAACCACTCTACATATTCCTGGCACTAATAAGAAAAAACTTTGAAATTTTCTGCAAAATTGCTCCAGTAGTTTTGGAGGCTGTATATAGATAAATAAATGGAAGTTATTTATTAAAAATACCTTAGTTCCAAATTTGGTAATTTTTTTAAATATTTTTTTTAGAGACTTTATATTCTATATTCTTTGTCTCAATAAAAGTGAGTTTTTATTATGTATCCATAATAGATGTTTTAAATTTCTTTTCAACAGGTCTCAAAGCAAATGCATCTCATCTCCCACTGCTTCCATCGGTGGCAACACTACCAACTTATCCGGCGAATTTCCCCTGGAGCCGTGTGGACTACCCAAATCAGAAACCCCGGATCTAATAAAAACAACAAATTTCATTCATTTCTCAAAACCGACAAATAATCAGAATTTTAAATACAATAACGTGGCCAATCCTAACCTTACCAAAAACGCTATAAATAGTTCAAATCACGGCGCCTTCGGAGAAAAACGAGTGAATTTCTCACACAGAAGCGTATCTCAAGACACTGATGTGTCTCATTCAACTTCTACCAGCAGCGAACTCTTGAAGCTTCCACCGATATTGGTACCGATCATTGACTCTTTGGAACATCAGCGACTAACTTTGGGAGGTTTGGAAGTGTCCGATAAACCGACCAAAATTCTCAAGCGATGGGAGAGCTTGTCGAGCGTCGAACCGGTAATGAATTCGTCTCTGAGTTCGTTACCCACGACGACGAGCGAAAGCGAGTCAGAAACTAAAAAAGCACCACAAAGACGCGTGCAAACTGCAAATAAGAAACGTGCTACCTTCGCTGCTAGTAAATCTGTATCAATCTCGGACAATCATAGTAATGTTAAGCTGCCGATGAAAAATAGATCGATAAGTGATAATAGTGAAAATATGAGTGTGCTTTCGACAGCGACGAATTTGAATTCTACCCTGACAAATTCTTCGACTTCCGGCAGCGAGATGGCGAGCCGTTTGGGTCGGCGGGAGGTTTTGTCGCGTGCCGGCAGTGCCAAGAGTCGGTATATAAAGAGTGCCACTACGTCGAGGAGGGCAGTCCAGAAGCAGGCTCTGAATAGACCGGTCACAGCTAAGCCTAAGCCGGTCGGTAAGACTATTTTGGAGAGTGCACAAGTCAATCAAGAAATTGCGGGAAAGGATAGAGAACAAGGTAATTTATTTTGGTATTTATGTGGTATATTAACTGAGTTTGTAAAAGTAAGATAACCCAACCCGTCGGTGTACAAAGCTTGGCGCTCGGGTCTTGGCAAACGGCAGACTGCCGGATTTGGCATACGAATACTGGCAAATTACAGAGCTTGATTTTATGCTTTTAACCAGTAAAAATAACGAGCGGCGGATTACTGAGAGAGTTCTGTGCATTGATTTTTTGTATCCACAATATCTACACTTCACATGATGTACTTACCTTTGCAATCGGTGGCGACGCTATTGTAGATTTTGTTAATATCAAGTTGTACAGCTCTCGAACAATCAAAATCTCAAATCAAGGACATCGGGTCTGGGAGGTTAATATTAGTACTGCACTTAGAATGCATTTTCTCTGATAAGATTAATTGATAGATAATTTTTTCCGTACTACATAATGATATTACAAAATCATTTCCACTCGTTCAATATCTGTCGTAAAAGCGTGGCGTCCCAGCTCTTTTCATAATTAATTCAAGTTGATAATTGCATTGATTTGCTTAGGTGTTTTTTTTTTCAAAACTAAAGTATAAAGTCAATTTTGTGGAGCAGTATCATTATTATAGGAGATTCCTTTGAGATAGTTGGATAGATTTGGAATAATCTTCAACCAAATTCTTGAATTGCTGCTTTTATTATGCTAGCAGTCCGGTGGCGTCCAAACCGTAATTAAATATTTAATCAGCTAACAATTTTTATTATTGCAAGCATAAATAGATTCTCTCAGAACTCCCACCAGTGAAAATCCAGCATTCAGAATCAAAAAGTTACTTGAAATGGCATTAGGCATATTTAGTGACTAGGTCTGAATAGCCAGATACTTCACAACCTTTCTCATCCACTTCTCCTTCTCCTTACTTCAATCAACAATAACACAGCAATGACTTCAGAGTCCCAAGTGCCCGGAGCTAGTAAGACTATAGCATAAATTGGGGTATGTTATGAGACTGAAGGGAATGGGGAGGGGAAGGTGATGAGAGGGAGGAAGGTTGGAAAGTGTTTGGCTATTCAGATCTGGTGTATCTACCACTCAAAAAGAGCATGTTAAAATTTGATTTTAGTATTTTTGCAAGAAAAATTCAATCTTAAAAATTCAGACTTATCTCATTGTTATTTTTTCCAGGCGGAGACTGGCTGGTGGAGGTGAGAGGCAACGAGGGAAGCATCTGGGGCTTAGGAGCTCTGAAGAGGCTTGAGAAGGGCTGGGCACCGGCTGAGGGGGTCACCACATTGCACTTCCACTATGTCAGCTTTGCCGACATCACCGCCAAGCTCCCCATCATCAAGAACAGGTCAGACTTTCATATTATTAACATGTAACCAAGGATGTTCATTTTTTACACTTATCTGATTGATCTGCCAATGAGATTATACTGCAAATATTGTTTTAAAAAATCTTAACTGTTTAATTGTTACAATTCCAGATTCCCGAACGCAGTGCACCTGACGTTCCGCGCTTGTGGGGTGTCCATGGCGGGACAGCTGGGGGCTCTGGCGGCCCTGCGCGGGGTCACCTCGCTGGCCATCAACCGGGAGGGTAACCCGCTAGCCACCAGGCCCTGGCACAAGTACGCCCTGTACCGGTTGGCGCACTGGGGACTGAGAACTGTCGATCTGAAGGAGGTACTGGAACACACATACGTTTAATTGGCCCCTAATAGTACTGATTCGCCCCAGGTTAGGCGATTTGGTGATTCATTGCTCATCGCTCCTGTGGACCTCTCCAGCAATCCCAGGAGTACCATATAGAAGTTACAAAAGAATATATAAAGTCTTATTATTATGTATTAGTTAATGAACAGGCAGCATTATTCTGCTGCGCTCAATGTTATTTCACAATTATTTTAATAGTAATTGAATTAAATTATCATTGAAGAAGAAGATAATACTAATAAATCAAAACGAAACTTGAAACAGTAGCAAGACACAGAAAAATAAAAAGATTTGTCCACGGATAGTGTATCAGAGCGGAGTCCTGTAAATAGGGGGTGCTGGGTTTTCTAGTCGGTGAGCTGCTATATGATCAGGGCCTGATCCGGTTGCTGTGATGTCGTATATCCAAGGAGAGAGCAGTCGGTAGTCCAAGGAAGCGCAAGGTCGAAGGCCAAAGTCAAAGGCGGTTGTAGTGGTTCAAGCGGGAGAAGCAGTCCAGAGTGAAGCGGTCAGAGTAGATGTCGGAAGAGAGATACTTGAGATTGCTTTTCGCGCAGTATATAAAAGGGATAGCGGGACTCTGCACAGATTGGTGTATGCTCGTCAGGACTGCCCCATGTTAACGAGATGCATTTTTGTGCAGCTTCGTGTGTTTTCACGTGACTTTAATAGTCAATAAAAAACTATTTATTCAGTAGTACTCTTTAAGCCGCTTCATCTCATGAAAACTGCTTTTCCCTAGCATTTTTAATGTTTTTATAATAAATTGTATAATGTGAATCAGTGGGTCCTCAGCCCGATATTGGTGTGAGGAAATCCTTATAACTACTTAGTATTAATGTTTACATATTTCAATCTTACTTTACAATATAAACGGGAGTCCAGCCTTTCAACCTGTATATTTTTATTTTGTATTACTGCGGCTAGACTCATGCAAATCTAACATTAATTTACGCAATTATATGTGAAAAGAGAAATATTTTACTAGCTATTTCGTGCTTTGCACTGATTGGCTGACGGTCGCCGGTCAGTGTTTGGCCTGGCTCCGCCTGGGCAAAAGTGAAGGTTTGCGACGTAAATACTGTGTCCGCAGCGCACACTGTACTCAGTACTCCCCGGTCATAGCACGTAGCATTGTGTTCGATACAGAGACTCTTATTTTCATATTGCCGGTCTTTCAAAGTATTTCTGTAAATCGTCTCTTTACCCTTTATTAGAACATTTCTTTTCTCCACAGGTAACTGATGAAGACATTGCCGCCGCAAACCTCGAATATGCTGGACTAAGTGACGTAGTTCTATGGTCACTTCCCGACAGTCTTCTGCAACCTTTACTGTCTCGCCTGCAGGGAGAAAAAGACGGCAACACCAAGCCAGCACTCGACAGAGATGGAAATAACACAATGGACATCCATAGACAACAGAGGGACAGCAGTGTCCAACGGAGGATCCTGGACAGAGATAACAGCATTCAAAGACGGAATTGGGACAAGGATACACAGAGAAGAGTGGACACTAGAGATGGTAGTAATTCCAGGAGGATGTGCGAGAAGGTAGAAGAAGACATTGTGCCAGTGGGGGCAGCCAGGAGCTGGCTGTGGAGTGCGGATCCGGCTCTGAGGGACGTGGTTGCAAGGGAAGCTTTGCAATGGAGACGTAGCGCTATGTCACAGGTGCTTAGATTATTGTTATTCTTCTTCTTTTGGTGTCCGTCTCTACTGGAAGTCTCCCATCAATCTACCCCTTGAAGATGTCACACGAGACACCATTCAATTACATACAATTCGTAATTCGAAAAGTGCTGCAGTACCTAAGCATTTACCTTAATGTCACGCACTTTTCGGCCAGTCGCAAATGTCAACATTTTGATGGGTTATATCTTCAGTACTGTGGTGATCTTCCGTGCTGATCATCTAGATTCCTTTGTAATAAAAGTATGTGGGTACTCTGTACTATTTGGCTTATTTCAGGTAGCTACAAGTATTGTTACAATGGACAATAAGAGAGTTTTGCTAATGAAGAGAGGACGAGTTACAACAGACATGCCTTTTTATACGTCTCGGTCATGCTGTCCCACTCGGATATGCCTGTCTCTTTCATACCGACAGACATACGTTCACCACAAGTACTATTTGGTATTTTCCAAAAATTCTAATAGTTGGGTCCTCAATAATCTCTAATTAATATGATACATTTGTAAATGCATCATATTAATTATTGTAGGAGACAACCGAATCCGATAATCTTGTGTTTTTTACTTATTATGACAAAGATATTGAAGTTTTCTTCTTTTATTAAATATATCTATTTAAATTTCGATTTTTTTTTTCTCGATTAAATGAAGTGGAATCTTGGAAGTGGAAATTAACCCACTTCCAGACATATGATCGATCTGAAACTCGACAGATAGGCTCGTTGTCGATGACAATCCATTCTTCTGCGCGTACACATGCATTTTTCTGAAGTTGGATGATATTATATTTAAAAAATTATAGCAGTTGAAACTCGACAGATAGGCTCGTTGTCGATGACAATCCATTCTTCTGCGCGTACACATGCATTTTTCTGAAGTTGGATGATATTATATTTAAAAAATTATAGCAGTTTTTTTATTTTATTTTTTTATTATTTATACCCGCTAAACTGCCAAAGCAGTTTGTCAGCAGGTCAGTTTCACAATATTAATATATTACTAAAGCATTCAAATAACGAGAAATCACAGTATTTACAATACAAAAGAATAAAATATAAAGACATTCAGTTGTAACACATGCAAATTACTCATATTCATATATATACATATGCATAATTGTAACAATAAATATAATTGTAACAATAAATATCACTGACAGCTGTCGAGTTTTTTCTGTGTCTTACTAGAAACTTATAAATAGAACAAAAAAAAACAGTGTTTTTAAACAAGTTTCAGTATACTGCAACATAATTTAGTGCACTACGTTATTTATTAATAATCATTTCGAAATCATCGTAAATATTCACCATTATTATAAAATTTATAAATCAATTTGTTTAATAATCAATTGTGCACAGTGTTCCCTACGTCTCGCTCTAACAAGTAACAGGATAAGGTATTCTCTCCCTCGCACTTACTGGATAACACTTGTGGACGCTCCCGCTACCTACTTGAGTTAATTACCTGTACATTGCGAGCAGGGTTGTCACTCATATTATTTTCTTATAAAAAAAAAAAATTTAAATTTAACTTTCGAAATGAATAATAATGAAGCAATTGCTTTCCTAAACAAAGCTAAGGAGGAGATTAATAGCATCCACAATGCCATTACCGATCCTGTCTTAAAAATAACAAAAGACCAAATGGCAAAAATACTCAGTAAACTTTCTAATCTATCTGGAACTATGCAAGACCTAGGAGTAACTGTTGGAGTTCTTGAAGGAAAAGTTATGACATTCGAAAAAATCATTGAAAAGAAAGTATTACCACAGGAAACAACGCCAATTTGTGAGGTGCTCGCTGAGATAGAGGAACGCAAGACCCGCTCGAAGAACATAATTTTACTCAACGTCCCCGAGTGTAATTCGAACTCAACTACAGTGAGCGTCTTGGAGGATGGAAAAAAGGTATTAGCAGCTATTAGTGAAATTAATAGCGAGTTCAATCTAGAAGATGTGAAAATTTACAGGCTCGGAAGTAAAATTCCAAACAAAACCAGGCCAATTAAATTAGAATTTGATGAAGTCAAACAGGCGAAACTAATACTCTTTAACAAAACTACTCTGTCCAATGGAATTATAATCAAACCTGACAGGACACTACAACAAAGAAATCACTTAACTGACCTCTGGAAGGAATTAGAAGAGAGGAAAGAAAAGGGCGAAGTCGATTTACGAATCAAACATTTCAACGGAATTCCCAAAATCATCAAAACCCAAGCAAAAAACTAAAAAACAAACAGAACAGATTTTCTAGACTTACAGGATATTATCAAAATGTACGGGGAATGCGTACAAAATTGCACCAACTTAAAATTAACTCCCCAATCTTCTCACACGATATTCTGTTTTTAACTGAAACATGGTTAAATGCTGATATCAGCTCGTCAGAATTAGGCCTACATCAATATACCACATATCGTTCTGATCGAAATTCTATTACGAGCAAAAAGTCTAACGGAGGAGGTGTGATGCTGTGCGTATCCAAGAATATATCATCTACTAAATTACCGGTAAAACACAAAAGTGTTGAACAAATTTTTGTATTGCTCAATATACCTAATGGAAAAATTATTATTGGCTGTGTCTATATCCCACCTGCATCGGATTTGCAAACGTATAAAAATCACAATGAGGACATAGAAGTACTCAAATTCAAATATCCTAAAGCAAAATTCATTATTGCTGGTGATTATAACCTTCCTAACTGGACCAGCCAAGATGACAACGGACCTGCTACAAACCAAGCCGATTTACAGTGTGCTAAATGTAGTGAAATTCGTGATATGTCTTTATTTTTGGGACTAACTCAATCAAACAAGATTTTCAACTTTAACAATCGAATGTTGGATTTAGTGTTTTCAAGTGATTCGAAAATAGTGGTTGAGCTATCCGACGAATTATTATTACCATTAGATCAACACCACCCACCGTTGGACATTATCATAACAAATAGGCCTTTAACATCTTCAAAAAAAACAAGTGTCCCATCGTATAACTTTTCCAAAGCTGAATACCATCATATTACGGAGTACCTTGCCCAAACAGATTGGTCCTTTTTAGATGAGGAAAATAATATAAATGATCAATTAGAATACTTTTACTCGATTTTAAATACCTCTATAGAACAATTTGTTCCCAAGGTTAGCTTTACATCATCTAATTATCCGAAATGGTTTACAAGGGAACTAACTAATTTAATTAATAAAAAAAAATGTATCCACAGAAAATATAAACATACCAGAAATTCTAACGATTATATAGCATTTACTAAACTACGAAAACAATGTAAAGAATTATCAATAAAGTGCTATAGTGACTATGTTAACGTAATTGAAAATGAGGTACATCATCACAATGTGAAAAAATTCTGGAATTTTACTAAATCTCAACGAAAAGACAACTGTGGATATCCTAATAGCATGTTCTTTAAAGAAAAATGTGCCGACAGTATTGAGGGTATAGTTAATCTTTTTGCTGACTCATTTAAAAGTGTCTACGACAAAGATATTCCCATCAAAGCAGTCTCCAGTACGTCAGTGGAAGAGTCATTAAACCTAAGTCAATGTTTCATAAAATTAGATTCCATAGAAAGAAGCATAAAAGCACTAGATAGTAATAAATCTGCTGGACCGGATGGTATTCCTCCCATATTTTTAATAACTTGCATTGATAGTTTGATATATCCCTTACATAAACTTTTTAACAAATCCTTAGCGTCTGGCTGTTTTCCGGCTCTGTGGAAAAAGAGTTATTTAACGCCCATTCATAAAAAGGCGACAAAAGCGATATATCTAACTACAGACCTATTTGTATTATGTCTGCTTTACCCAAACTTTTCGAGTCATTAGTATTAGATACCATTGTAAAACCTATCAACAATATTATTGTTCCTAACCAACATGGCTTTATCAGAGGTCGATCTACCTTAAGTAATTTAACTATCTACAATAATTACATATCTGAATCGCTCAGTCTGAAACAACAAGTGGATTCTATATACACCGATTTCAGTAAAGCATTTGATAAGGTTCGACATCATATTCTTATATCCAAACTCCGACTGTTAGGCATCAAAGGTAGTTTATTGACATGGATTATTAGTTACCTCAGTAATAGAGTTCTTTGTGTCAGGATTAATTTTATAGAATCCTATGTATTCGAGGCCACAAGTGGTGTCCCGCAAGGGTCCCACCTTGGCCCAATATTATTCTTAATATTCATTAATGACATTGTAAACATATTTAAAGATGTACAAGTCCTACTTTTTGCAGATGATCTAAAATTGTTTAAAAGAATACGAAATATATATGATTGCCTAATTTTACAAGCTAATTTAGATAAATTTTTTAAATGGTGCGAACAAAATATGTTATTTTTGAACATTGAGAAATGTCAAGTAATACGATTTTCCAGAACTCATTCTCATATCTTACATGAATATAATTTAAATAATGTTAAATTAACACCAGTATCACAAATTCGTGACTTGGGAGTTATATTCGAATCAAACTTAACATTCACAGCGCATATAGATGATATAACTAATAAGGCTTTAAAGATTCTTGGCTTCCTTTGTAGAACCCTAACTGATTTTAAGTCCTTGGATTGCATGAAAACACTCTACATTTCACTAGTTAGAAGCCAAGTGGAATATAATTCACCTATTTGGTCTCCTTTCTATAAAGTACACTCTAACAAATTAGAACGGGTTCAACACAAATTTCTTAGGTACTTAAATTTCAAGCTTAAAATTCCAATAGAAAACATTAATTATGTAAATTTGATGAATGAACTTAATTTAATTACGCTGTCTGACAGAAGAACCATTTCAGACCTAATTTTATTATACAGAGTCATGAACAACCTTATTGACAGCCCTGCCATCGTTGCTGCTATTAAACTCTATGTACCGACAAGAAATACTAGACAAAATACAACATTCTTTTGCGACACATATAAAACCAACTATCAGTCAAACTCACTTACCAATAGGATGCATGATTTGGGCAACAAGTTTGGTGGTATTATAGATATATTCCATGATTCCCTTTATAATCTTAAATTCAAATTAAACCAACACTTTGTGGAATCATACAAATTATTGTAATAGATTTAACGATTAGATATGTTATTGTAATGTTTTATATTATATTTTGTTCTTTGTTATTGTTAAATATTATGTTGTTTAAAATGTTTCTTTACGCCATATTCTTCAAAAACTACTTGTATATTTTTTTAAAAATTCTTCACTTTTATAACTCTTAGTATAAATTCAAACTCGATAACTTATGTAAAACTTATTTATAATCTATGTAAAAGCCCCTATGGGCGTATAACAACAATAAATAAATAAATAAATAAATAAATAAATAAGATTATAAACAATATCAGTATAAAAAAGCTTGATCTATTAACCATTTTTTAATTTTATTTTTTAATTCGGTGGTGCAATTTGATTGAATTTTTATGTCCATTGGAATCTTATTAAATATGGTAGGCACAAGATAAGAGAAAGTCCGTTGTCCGTATTTATTTATAATTTTCGGAATGGACATACCTTCATTTCTATTGAATCTTGTGTCATATGCATGATCTACTTTTTCTTTGTATATTGAATCTGACGTTATGTTTTGACATATAATTTTGAACCATAATATTCCTTGAACAGATAATATGTTAACTGACTCTATAATAATTTTATATCTCTTCTTTGTGCATAAATACGTTTGTTTACCAAAAGCTTAGTCATGGAGTTTTGAATTGATTGGATGTAACCTATATTCGTCTTGCAGGAGTTTCCCCAGGACGTTATTCCGTATCTGATTGTAGATTCCGCTAGTGACAAATAGATTATTTTTAACGTACTTATAAGCATAAAATATTTAATTTTGTAAATTCGCCCCGCAATAGCTCGTAGCCGTTTGCAGATGTTGCTAACGTGTGTATCCCATTTCATATGCGCATCTACAGTTATCCCCAAATATACATACGTTTGTACCAGTTCAATGGTTCCATTGAATATGCTAAATAAATGCCAGTACTATCCAATTAGGATTTGGCCTAAGTGTTAGCGGTGTTGACTCTAGTCCCTGGGGAGGAAGGTTTATCCTCAGTCAAACAAAAAAAGTTTTTTTTTTAAAATTGGCTACCAGCCAGCCCAAGAGATGAAGCAACTCGGTAAAAAATTTAAAATAGATATACTATAGTAAAAAAACGTTTTTTGCGGGTTGATTTTTAGTACAATAATTTTTAATAATCTTTAGTACAGTATTTCTATTATAATTTCACAGTTTTTGCTTGAGTATACTTTGTGGATGCGCCTATCTATCCTCATTTCATGTTAATTTTAACTTTAAATTAACTTGGTTTAGTGTCTAGGTTTCCACGCCGAATAGAAGAAAAGAGAAAAAATAACAATAAACAATTCTGATTCATTTAGGCTTAGGTCATGTTTAGAGTATTTTAGATTTTCAATCATAATATTTGCTTTTGAAATGACCTAATTGTTGAGAGGACTTTTCTTGTATAGTTTAGTTACAGTTTTGCTTGTTGCAGATCATGTTAAATGAGATAATTCAAACTTACAAATTTTTTTGCAGGAAGAAGTTGTTCTCAGACACCGCGGCCGCGCCCATCTTTCCCGCGTTCTGTGCCAGGCCGCTCACGCAGCCATCAAGCTGCGTCTCCTTCGACGTCAGTGGCCGGCTATTATTCTCCTTCTCTTCACGCAGATACTGCAAGACTATTCCAGAATGCCCGACCATGTGGCCAAACACATGAGGGAACTGAACGCACAACTCGTCATTCAAGGGGCTGCCAAGAAATAAGTGAAAATTTATTTTCAATTCGGAATCTTTTATAATATTACTAGTTGAAAAAATATCTGACAGTGTTACCATCTTAACAAATAATCTAAAGGAATTTGGGTAAGAACTTTTCAAAGTTTCAAAAATTGTTTTAAATTCGGAATCTACAATGTTGCCAGTAAAAATATATGAAAGTGTTGCCATGTTAATTAATGTAATTATTATTATAAAGCTGATGGAATCTGGGTAGGTACTTTTAAAAGTCCCAGCATCTAATGCATGGTCCTTGAATAGTAAATATATATTTTATTGTTTTTTCTTTGTGTTGAATAGGAAATCACAAAAGTGTACTTATCGATGTGTAGGTTTATTGGAAATTATTTCATAGGCAAAGTTGTAAATCATTAGGAGTGTGCATATTTTTAAGGAAGCAATTAAATTAATAACGATGGTTTCCAGAAAACGGGGTAATATCATGTTTGGTGTTTTGAAATTTATTGTATTATTTTAAAGTTTGGCCAAATGTTTTGTCATACATAAAAACGTTTTTAGAGTTTACCTACTTTATGATAATAAGAAATGCTTTTATGTTTTTATAATCGTTTTAACATTCCAAATATTGCTCCTAACTAAGATTTGAAAACCTACAACGTAATTGAATTTAACTGATTTTTTAATAAAGTTTTAAACTATGCATTATAATCAGAATGCTCTAACGCACTGACCAGTTAATTCTATCTATTTCGCTAGAAGTAAGATAAAATTGAGCTTACTTTGGACATGTCCATAACACACATAAATCGGTTTATCTCTCTTTAGTGGTCTTACTGCATCGGAAGCCACTGATATTTTACTACTAAAAATAAACAGGAAAACTTATACAACTTTTATACTACTGAGTTCTTTTGAACACTGTTGTTAAATAACTAATACATTTATATATTATAATAATTGTAATAACATTACTGTTTCTCAAGTTCCTTACTACAAACCTGGCTTAAACTTAATAATAAAATATGCATTCCAGGTTTGACATGAAACTACCTCAAATCTTTCTGATAACAATTAACCGATTTTTATATTTGTTTTGTTGAAAACGCTAGCCTTATATGTATTTATTTTGGTAGGCATTTATAAATTATTTTAACAGGCCCGGTTTTATGCAGGCGTAATTAAATTGATGCCGCATTTGACATATCAATCTTCCAACGCAAAGCGAATTGAGAAGGTGACTTCTGTGCTATAGAGATCAAGTCCAAAGTAGCGAATGCACTAGCGAACATCTCAGTGCCTCTCATATAATATCTATTGCACTAATAGTACAAAACTGCGTCATTTTAAAGTTATTTTTATGTGAATACCGTACAAAAGTTGTCCTGGGTCGATTGTGATTGACACAATCGTAGATGTATAAATTTTGTAGACGGAGCGTCTCGAATCTGAATTAGGTTGTCGCTGCGGTTCCTGCCTGGAACCACATTTCTGTGTTGGGAGGAAAAGAGTAGACGCCCGGTCTACACAATTTATACATCTATGGTCTACTTCAACACTGCGATAGGCGGTCTATTTAAAATATTTTTTAAAGCCATTTCAAGCAACAATTAATGGTGGTCTTTCACCAGGACGATGCAGAGAGTAATAACATTCTAATAATATTTTATCTAATTAAATAAAAAGCAATTTTACACAGTTTGCAAAATGCTTACAACTGTTCACAACAATCCACAATGAAAATGGTTGATTTGTTTATTATTTTTTTCTTTCGAAGTCGCCATTTTGCATAGGACCGGGACTGTACATAAACATTCAAATCAAATAATATTACAAAACACAAACGAAAGTACTTAGAGAAATTGTCTTCTCTTGTGACTATAAAATTAATCCTGTATTTACAATTAATTATATTTATTATCTTGTAAGAAAAGCACTGATTGTTTTAGACTTAGTGGCAATTTACAAGTGAAATTTTAAAATATATTTTAAGTATTTTGTAATGATCTCAAAGGAAGGGAGGCTTGCAGGCCGCAAGATCTGATATCAATCCTGATGGATGGCAGTGAGGAACGGAACTAGTTAATGCGGCAGAAATTACATTTCTGATGGGTACATGTGATAAATCATCTACAATTGTGTTACAAATGGCCGATGGAAGCATAGTAAGCGATATTAGGGGATCTAAGATGTTTATGACATGGAGAAAGGAGTGTTAGCAGAATATCTGATGTGAAAGTGGATGTAAGAAAAAAAAAACCCTCGACTCTGCAGAAACGGGTGGTTCGTTTGATAGATTCCCTTATTTTAAAAAACGGATTGCAGTCTTGTGTCCATGTTCTACCGGTTTTTCAATGAAAGATACTCTGGGAACTAGCGTCATTAATCACTTTGTCACCGGTGCATAGTTGGGAAAAATTTGTCACATGAATGAATTTGACATTTGTCACTTGAGAATGGGTTATTTTTAGGACTCGTTTTTGTGTTCAACAGCTCGACAGTGGAACGATTTGCGTCTCCAAGCTCCATGTTCACTCCTTCTCCCCAAAAACACCCTACACACAGCATCCCCAAAGATGACACGGTCTTGAGGAAAATTACTTATGTGTGTGAAGTTTATGTAAAAAAAATAAAAAAAGGAGCACCCCCGGTGATTGATTGTGAATGATTCAAGATTCTGTATAACAGAAAAGTATGTATGAAAGTGATTGAAGCAAGAATGTGTGCCAGTACTTATTGTTGTGTGTTGTTCCACCCTCTCTGCCTACCCCTGCGGTTAGTTAATACATTTCCTAAGACTTGCACAATATGCAATACTATATGTTTTAACCGTATTGCTTGTATGTTCTGGTTTTTGACCATTCCACTATGTTATGGAAAGTCTTGTAATGTTAGTTATTGTTGACTTTGTATCCAACATGTTAACCTAATGTATTAGTGTCATTAATAGTCAAATAGTTGGGCGGGTCAAAATAATTATGGATCAATTCAAAATTGACTTAAGTTTGAGATTGTTTATTTATTATTATTCTGTAATTTGTATAACTCCATTTAATCATTTTTTAAATTTCTTTTGAAATAAATCAATTGTTTTTATGAAATTTTGCGAGTATTAATATTTAAAAACAACCCTTGTTTGATTAAAACGTCTATCTATATAATATAATACAAATAAGAGAGTCTGTGGCGGAATTGCTTTGTTTTTTATACAAATCTACAGTTTTATTCGGAGATTGATGAAATTTTGGACACTTGACCTTCAAAACAGGAGGAAGGTCTACAAGAGTTTTCTAAAAACGACCCCCACTCTCTTTTCCATCCCTTAAAGCAGTATTTTGATATTTCTTGATGAAATTTTTGCACACTTGACTTTCAAAATAAGAGGAAAATTACTGTCTATGTCTGATTTCGAAAAACTTTTTTTTTTTTCGAAAAAAAGTGGATTTCACCTAGTATAAATTATTATATAATATAAACTAACTTAATTTTCGACTATTTAGTTCATTCATGTACGGCCAATCCTGTTATGAACGTATTTGTGCATACCGATAGCATCGAAAGTTTAAAAAAATGTTCAACAAACACCCATTCATAGTCCCTTCTTACCCCCAAAAGATATTCGGTGCTTAGCGACGTATATCAATTCTGTGCAAATTTATACTAACGATTCAATTTGATAATGTTCTTTCTGTGTTTTTTTTTGTTCCATTCTTCAGTTTCCCGACAAAAACAAAATTATTATTAAATTAAATTATTTTTATCCAACCAGTACACCACTACACAAGCAAGGATCTCTTTGAAATGATTTAATTGTACAATTATCAAAATAATAACAATTCGTTAATTGTGTAAAGTCAAAAAATCTTTGGATTTAAAATTATGTATAACCTTTAAATTTAGGTGGATCATTATTGATTGACTTGATCCATATTTATTTTCACCCACTCAATTGTTTAATGTAGTAGTTACTGTATTAGATTCTGTGATTAGTAATTTACTTACCGTAATATACAATAGTGAGATAAAATGATAGATTTACACAATTATTGTGCAAAAAAATTATTATTATTTATATATATTATGTTTTAAGGCGATGCACTACGTCGTGTAATATTTTGAATCGAGCCGCCATCAATAACACTCCTTACGTAGATGGCGATTAGGCTTAAATTCCCGCTTAACACCATCCAGCTGTTTTGATTTAGGCGAGAAAAAAACATGGCCAAAAAGTGCCTTTTATTTTATTTTGTGGATGTTCAGGCATAAATATTTAAATGATTTCCGATCATTTTATAAATAATTTAATTTGCCACATTATACAATAAAACCATAACCGAAAATAGGTTCGTAAGTAGGAAAATTTGAACTTTAAAGCATTTTCATAGGCCTTATAAATTATTTTTTTCTGGGCTTATAAAAAGACTTATGTAAAAAATACTCGATTATTTCAAAGGCCAAGATGTATTATACTCGCGGTATTTATTTAAAGCATCTGAAACATTTCTAGGCGACCAAATGTTCAAATCAAAAACACATGATTTTGCATTGCTACGTATTGCATCGCCTTAATGATTTGTAGTAATTTGTGTTATGTATGTAAAAAAGCCAATCAACATTCCGTAATTTTTTACTTTATAATGCTGTCTTCTATACTGCCGTGGTAACTAAAAAGTTTTTAATTACCACGGCAGTATAGTAAAAAAGACAACTGAAAAAATACTGTTCTCACCATGTTTGAATAAGTTTACAAAATGGAGTCTTCTTGCAAGCGTAAACATGACACCACCTTAACTTTAAACAAAAAACGAAAATTTTACAAAACCTCTATAGCTGTATTTTTAGCATATTTTGTATGTATCACTGACTTAATTAATGATTCGCTGCTTTCACTATTTCATTGATTGGACATTAAACTTGTCCGGTTTTTGGCATGGCGAATTAATGACAGAGTATCACGGAGGAAAGAAGGGAGACGAGGGTCATAAAAACATTTCCTACGAACTTTTGCCGCTAACTTCCGCGACGGAAGTCGGGGGCGCAGGGGGGGAGAATTTCAAATTGACACGCCCTTTCATCGCAATACACTTGCCGAGTGTTAGTCAAAATAGCAGTAGATGGCACTAATTATAAAATAAAAATAATTTTAAACTTTGAATAAAACAGGGTGCGAAGTGTAACAAAGCAAATAAATAATACTTTTACAAGCCAGGCAACGTACACTAGATAATAAAAATGTGTTTTAATGTTTATTTATGTAATTATAACGATGTATTTCATTGTTTAAAGCTTACAACCGCACTTTATAGCTTATGAAGAAACAGTCTGCTCATGCCGAGCGGTGAAATCATACTGGCCTAGTAAGCCACGCCCAATTGCCCCTAGTTGAGTTCCTAGCTCTTTTTGATGAGCCGTATTCATACGACTCCCGGTAAACTGTACCACGGCTCAATTGAACGGTTACTCTTTTTTATCAGGAGATATTTTAGAAAAATAGAGCCATTCAAATTATCCAAGTGTTAACTGTTATTTCATACTCAGAGACGTGAAAGGCATCTGACAGTCGGATATCTGTACTTGGGTATAAGTACCTACACCTACTAACTACCTAGCATCTTATTTTTCTCGTGGTACGAGGCGACATACCGGTACCAAGAGTCGTACGATCATTCATGAGCCGTCGTTCAATTGAGCCGTCGTTCGATTGAGCCAACTCTTTGCGTGGAATGAAAAGATCAAGCTTGTACCATGGCTCCCGCTCTTAATAACATGAGTCACGATCCATCGCTAGTTGTGCCCAGTCGCTCTAGTGCCATCTACTCTCCCTTCTTTCCTTCATGGAGAGGACTGTACAATATACATCTATGGTTTTCACATATAAGTTGATTTTGCAGAAAGTGACAAGCAGCTGAAGTGTAAATTTTATTTGTCAATAATTTTGTTTCAAGAATGCAACATTTTTATTTAAATTGTAATTTGGCAATGGTTCACAAAATGTTCACAAACACCGCCTTTCTAGATGAGACTGTGTCTGAATAATATTATTGCATCGATAGGCTTTCTTAGTCGGAAGAGTAACGTCTTCAAAACATTAGAATTAGTGGGTTGAAAAGTTATCTAGTCGTAAATATACCAAAAATTATTCAGTAGTAATGTGTTTTTATAATTTTAAAAGTTTAATTTATAGTTTCTAAAACTTCACCTTTTGTGTCCAATACCCAATAGTCTTGAATTCACTGACTTCAATAACTCTCGAACGGTGAACTCCAGCATTAAGAAATTTGTTATTTTTTTCCGTCTGGAATTTCTGGGCAAACACAACATCGGTATTATTAATTATTTATTTATTTATAGAGTGGAGACGGTTTACATATATTTCCCGTGAGCACTTAGACCATAGGCCCATTGTGCAATCTCCCATTTTACCTCATTCCTTTCACAGTCACCCGGTCCTTTTTATAAAGCTCACCAGGGTTGTCATTGGATATTTGGCTATGTCTTCTGGTTCCACAATGTGTCTTCCCAGGTCTCATCTCTCCTCTCCAATCCCTCTTGGTTCCTTGAAGGCCCCACAAAAGAAGAAAGCCTCATCTCTCCTCTCCACTCCCCTTTGGTTCTCTAACGGCCCCACGAGGAAAGAGGGCCTCATCTCTACTCTCCACTCCGTCTTTGTTCGCCGAAGGCCCTATGGGAAAAGAATCCACCAGTATCATTTAAAATTCCATAATTATTTAATATTATTTTGGCAATTCTAATTGTTTTTATTAAATTCGTGAATTCTGACACACTTTTTTATTTGTGCATAAGAATGATAATGTTATTACGTTTTTTATTTGGTTAAATAAATAATTTTCTTTGACATGATTTTTGTTTTATTTGTATTTTTGATGTCGTCCCAAATATGAGCTAGTTTAGGTTGGAATAATTTATTGTATTATGGATTTTTTATGTATTTTTCAAAATAAATATTTATTATGTTTTTCGTAGTATAAAAGGAGTCCTAAAATAATGCAGGTAAGAACTTTACGTGTGGGTACTTTTATTTTTTCAATATTCAACACCGAATTGCACATAGCAACATCGAATTTACACATGGCTAAAATTGTTTTGACGTTTGCGACGTTTGCGTACTCTTTTAGGTTAAGTCCTGGTGTTTGAGTTTTCCTGGCAAATTAAATTAAATAACTAGAAAATGTTGCGCCGAGAAAAGAAAAAGAAGAAGGAGATCCTCTCCGACAAGATCGCCAACTTGCTGACTGTCGCTCCAAATGCGGACGTAGAGGATGATCACGTGTTTGGTACCAAACCTAAAACCGTCACCAGAGAGGAGTTGGACTCCGATGGTGATAGCGCCGAGGAAGCGGAATTAAGCAACTTTAGAAAACAAAACGCAAGTCTTCTGGCTGATTTGAGCGGGAGATATGCAGGAGAAGTTACTTCAAAGAAGGAATTAGGACTTGATAATGACAGCGATTCGGATGATGACAGTATTGAAATTGATTCTGATGATATCGCTGGAGGTTCGGAAGACGGTGAAGCCACATCTGATGCCGAAGAGGGTTCAGATGTTGAAGAAAATGGCGATAAAAGTGGTGATTTGGTTAGTGATGATGAAGTTGGTGGTTCAGAGGATGGAGAAGAAATTGGTTCTGATATGGAAGAAGAACAAAGCGACGAAGAAAATGACAGTGAGTTAGAAGGATCCCAAGATGGTTTTAATCTTAGTGAAAATGACAAAAGTAGCAATGACTTCAAGCATTTCAAAGAGAAAGATAACTCGGAGGAGGTCGAAAAAGGAAAATGTGTGAAGAACCAGTTAAACCTTTGGGAGAATTTGTTGGAGATGAGGATCAATCTGCAGAAGTGTTTGATAACGGCTAACAAGATGCCACTGCCGGAGACGATACGGGAGCTGAAGAAAGAAGGTGGTGAAGAGTTTCATGATGCTCTCAACAAGAGCAAAGGCAGCGTTGCTTCCCTCATGACTAGGTAAGTCCACTTGAACGTTGCTGATTTTTTCCAACGACGTTACAATACATCTATACCCGTTATTGTCTTATAAAATTAACAAAAAGTATGGCAAGCAACAAACACTCCTAAGTTCCCAGCAAATTCTTAATTTAAATGTCTTTCATGCGCTTGGGTCCCACCCAGGCGTACCGTGTTCAATTCCTCGGCTGGCTAAGTCCTCCATCACAACACAAGCAACATTTTCCGCTTTCTGTGGTGGTAGTAGGAGATTTTCAAATATTGTCAGGTTATTCGTAACCCGGGAATGTTTGTCTTTCTTTTTTTAATTTAATAATGTATGACAAGGATAGACAACAAAAAATACATAGCACTGGACCCCGTTTTTGTATTTATAAGTTGCGGCGGATTCTACATCACGGGTGTGATTGATTGTAGAATATAGTAGAATAGACACAAGAGTCCCAACTGTTCCCAACCGTCTGGAGCCAGTGAGACTATGGCATCCCCAATCGGGTTATGTTGTGAGCACCAAACACGGTCAAAGCCATTTCAAGCAATGTTTCAATTCTGAATGGTGGTCTTACACCAGGGCGATACTGAGAGTATCTTCCCTTCTGGTGAATTATCTTTTTAGAATCTATGAAAATAAAAATCCTGCGAAGGGCGTTTTACAGATAAACATTGATGTACATCCCTTCAACTTAAAACTCAAAAATGACTAAGCGCCAGATTTCCGCAAAACGTTTTTTTACTCCACAAATTAAAACAAAAAAAAAAGGGAAATGGGCCCAATCTCGGCTATGTGCATAAGTTTAACCGCTATCGCACAATACTCAGCCAGACGTTGTTTGTTGACAAACTTGAATAAAAAACTGAGAAGTTATTTTGCTTCCCCTCAAACTCACATAGCCAGTCTAGCGAGTGCATAGACGATTTGTATTGTATTTATTCTAACGCATTGGGAATGCATTTATTCTAACGCATTGGGCATAATTAAGTTGCAAATAAACTAATAAAGAATTTTTGTGTTTATTTTAGGTTGATGGAACTTCAAACTATTTTAATATCCAAATATCCCGAAACGAAAGACCTTTTTAAAAAAGCCAACGCTTTTAAAAAAGGTGAAGAAGAAGAGGAAAAGACAGATGACCCAATGGACGAAGAGATATCCAGTGATTCAGACTCGGTCAGTAGCGAGAAGGCGGCAGAAGCAGAAGAAAAACCTAAAGTTAACCGTAAAAGAAAGCTAGCGGATTATTCAGAAGAACTCTCCAATAGATTTAATACGTATACTAAATACAGAAATAGCGTTATACAGAAATGGAATGACAAAACAAGAGTAGCGGGCAATCTCAAAAATCAACCGGCACCTACATCCGTTCTCTCTCAAATTCAATTTATCTTAGGCGATAGCAATAAACTCACGAGAAGAACGCAGATGAGAAGAACAAAGTATGATATAATCGGAGAAAAGAAAATAAAACAAGATGAAACAGCAAATGGTGAAGGTTTTTTACCGTTATGCGAAGACAGAAGAAACGTGGACGAAGAATATTGCACGGAGATTTTCGACGATGATGATTTCTATCATCAGCTCTTGCGTGAGCTGATTGAGCATAAGTCTTCGGATATCTCCGACCCAATTCAGTTGAGTCGGCAGTGGATCCTTCTGCAGCAGATGAGGAGCAAGATGAAGAGAAAGATCGACACCAGAGCCACAAAGGGACGGAGGATTCGCTACGCCGTGCATTCCAAGCTTGTCAACTTTATCGCTCCGGAAATTAATCACGACTGGACTGACGAGATGAAGAATGAACTGTACGCATCGCTGTTCGGTAAACAGTTTGAAGGGAATACGGAGGGTGTTAAGACCAAGAAAAGCACTGAAAATGGAACACTCGAGATCATGTCACGGTGAAATAGTTACGTTAAATTGGGTTGATATATATGGCAATCCCGCAACTACACTGTCGTAAGTCTCAATATCTCTGCTGTGATTATGGTTTGAAGTTTTGGATTTTTGACATGATTCTAGATTTTGATGTATGTATATTGCAATTTGAATCTATGATTAATGATATTATCTTTAAATAACTACGCACTGTGACTGTTCAACAATATTAAAAAAAAAAATCTAAAAATACTTGTTTGCTTACCAATTATGTACTTACTTCAATACTTAGGCCCAGTTGTTTTTCAGAAATTCACATCTGACAAAGTCATCAAATGGCAACTCAGCGCCATTTAACGTTTGAAAGGTTCCCATTAAACGCCGATTCTAAGTGCGCTTCAGCTTTTTATCAAATTGTCATAAGCTGACAATCTTATTAGTGTTGATGGTTGTCCTCTTCTGCTGATCACAATTTGTTCAAAAGGCGAAACGGACTTAGAATTGGCATTTAAAGGAACCAAAAAAAAAAAACAAAATTGCGCTGAATAGCTATTTGATGACAATGTTACTTTTGAATGTCTGTGAAGCAACCCATCCTAAGTTAGAGATGCGCCATTTTTACTGTGTGTTCTTTCAAAGCTATATGTTTTATCAAAACTTCTGATTTTTTATTTATGACAGTGTAGTTGGGGCCAGAGGCGCCTCTTTGAATCCAGGCGTGGTAGGTCAATTAAAAAAATGTGTGACTAATCTTTATTTGACATTGTGAAAAATGCCTATACATTATTATCTGCATCAATTTGTAAGTCTGCGACTCTAAACACATTTTATGTTAATATAGTAAATTGGAAATAAGTACACAATCTATGTACTTACGGCAAATTATTTTTAAGAGATTACAGTTTAATGTAGTTGTTCACAACATTAACCTTTTCGTCCCGGAGAGAAAAAAATCACATAAGATCCGAAGGGGGGTCACTAGGGTCCCCCAATTTGTTTTGCTTATTAAAGAATGTTAATGGCATAATTTTGTATAATTTTTTTTAGTAATAATTAGGGGGGAGTATATTCAAAGTGTTTCAGAAGTCATTTATCTAAATAATTTCATAAATAAAGTCGTAGTTAATATTCTAATGAATTTAGATAATATTGCGCCTTTTTCCATACAAAACAGGGAAGGCGGGCCAATAACAAGCATAACTCCTCGATTCTGAATCTCGACTGGCGATTGGCGATACAGCGTAGCTAGTTTGTTGCACAGGGTGGTCCGTAAATGACGGATATATTTATAAATATACATTTTTTAAGTTTTAAAAACCTATGACTACTAAACTAGGTACGGATGTTATTTCGAATACTATGGAATATTTAGATATAAGTGAAAGTTATAATTCCTAATTTATGATTTTATATATTATATTTAAATTTAGGGTCAAATCGTAGTGTTTGCCTTACCATAAATAATGGGTTCGTTTGTATGTCGAGGGGTTCGAAATAAAACGAATTTTTGGAAAATAGTGTAAAAACAAGGTATTTTTAAAACTTAAACGTGGAGTAAAATATTTTTTATTGTAACCTCAGATATTGATGTTTTTGATTTTTCTATGTGAATACACCACAACAGTCCCATCTGCTCCTAATCGTCTGGAACCAGTGAGACTATGGCATTCCCAAATGTGTTATGTTGGAGTGGCGGCTCGTAACTTTTAGGTGTACTAGAGTGATATTATCACAATTAATAGTAGACCCAAAAGTCACGAGCCGCTACTGGTATGTTGTAAGGCTAAAGGTAGCGGGGAGGGGAAGGAGATGGGGAAGAGGAAGGTGGGTAAATACTTGGCTATTCAGGTCTGGTCACCAAACAAGGTCAAAGTCATTTCAAGCAATATTTGAAATGAATTCTGGTCAGTAAATTGTGAAATATCACAAAGTAATCTATTAAAATTTACTTACGCACACCGGAATTTGAACTCGCGACCTCCGGTTTACTAGTCTAGAGCCTCACCCCTCGACAACGGATGCTGTAATATTTATGAAAGAAAAAAAATATAATATTAAGTTGCAGGACGGTAGATGCCTTCAGTATTGCCCTAGTGAAAGACCACCATGTAGAATCCAAACGTTGCTTGAAATGACTTAAGCCTATATGGTAACTAGATGTGAATATGCATGTACTTCCACCTTTGTCTTTCCCATATCCTCCTCCTCCCCATCCCCACTACCTTCAGCCTCACAAAATACCCCAATTGAGGATGCCAAAGTTCTACTGGCTAGGACTGTTGGGGCTCTTGTGCGGTTTTCACACAAATTAAATAAAACCATAGAATTTTCTGATCTAATTTAAAACATTGGTAAATATGCCGTAATAAACTGCAATAAATACATGCCGACTGATTACATGTCACTATCAATAAAGTCAAGTGATAAAGTAGAAAATTCTATTTATGTTATTTGTTTTTGGGGTGTTATTCCGTGTTGAGCTAACTCCTATAGCCAACGTTTCGGACAGCAAATAACACATCTGCCCTGATGATGGACACTGCAATGCTGTCCGAAACGTTGGCTATAGAAAGAGTTAGGGCAACACGGCATAACACCAAAAAACAAAAATACTTTTGGCCGTGAAAATCTTAAATCATATTTTAGAAAATTCTACTATTGTAAGTACAGAATAAATATTTTACAACCCTGAAATAGATGTTAATTTATAAACACCATTTCATAAGTGTAAATGTACTGCTTACCAGTCTGAAGATGCCCATAGAAGGGCGAAACTATTCCGGTTTTACAGAGAATTATTTACCACGAAAATTTAGAGAATTAGCAACCAACACCCAAAATACAATTTAACAGACGTTTGCGATAGACTTTTTAACCATATAGTACTCTGTTTTTAGTCAAGTTCCTTCAAATTACTTAAAAATGTAAACAAAATATTTGTCTCTTTCTGACCGATTTCTTTTCCATGTGAGAAACAGAGATAGACCTAATTTTAATGTTGTCTCTAAACATGAGAAATTTACAGGATGCCCACCAGACAGGCCGATCTTCGTCCGGCAAGCGAACATTTTAGCATCGCAAAAGGAAATACCAGTAGTGCAGTGTACGCGACCGGGAGTTAGCCCTTTCCATAAAATGCAACTTTTACGGTCCAGTTCGCAGCTTGCTGGATCGTTCTCGGTGAAGAGCGGGGAGTGGGGATAGAGACGGGGGAATTTTAGCCGATGCTACTAAGCTGAGGTGCGGGGAAGGGGACAGGAATTTTGCCGGAATTTTGTACAAATTATTTAATATCTTAGAAACTAGAAATAAAATATAAATTTTGTAAATGCAGATCGATGACTTAATAGTTTTTTTAGGATTACCTAAATAACAGAGTATGTGGTGTAAAAAACAACTTAGATATAGCATAAAACTTTCGTTAGTGTAAGTGTGTTCCCCCGTCCGGTGCGGGAGTGTTAAAGTAAATAAAATAAGAGTTTGAAATGCCCGTCCGCAGTATCCAAAGTTACTGGGTGCGAAGCAATTGAAAAACAACCAATGTTCCACACACGACAAGCATGTAAAATGAAAAACCGACACATGTTTACGTCACCATCAGAGAGATTCTCTTTAAAACATATAATATTCATCGTGCTGTCTCCCTCACGGCCATGACCTAAGCGTCCCTAAGCTTTCTTCAGGACCTAATTTTTACTTTGTCAAAAAACATAGTACCATCTCGTTTATTGTATGGCGCGCATAGGGACAGAAGATGCCAAAGTTGGGACAATCTTTAAATTGAGCCAGCGAATCGTGTGGACTTGTGAATGAATGCTTCTATTAGAGACAACAGATGTCACTGCTCGTCACCCTGCCGCTGCCGCCGCCGCTCGCAGCTCTGCTGTTTCGCTGTACATTTCAAATAAATTAAAAATAAGACCAGTTGTTTTGATGCACATAATTTATTATTATTGTTGTCTTATAATTTTGGGGGGTCAAACACCAATTGACCTAAGGGAAGAACCGCCACTGCATTGTAATATCACTATTCAGTTCTTGAAAATAAAATCTGCTTACGAATTACTTTTTATGATGACGCATAAATTGCTGACTGCGTATAAAACTGCAAATGTAAAAAACTGTACTGTGTATGTCTTAATAAATAAATCCTAAATCGGGCAAACTAGAGATCAGGCTTGTTTCAAAAATTAAATAGTTAGTTACACAAATTAGATACTTTTACAAATGTGTCATAATTTACCCACCTCGCTCATTTTTAGCATCGCTACTCCAGGAGGTTTGTTTAAAAACGAACATTCGGATCCTGTGTAAAAAAGTGTCACAATATACTGCGCTGCAAACTTTTACCTCATATTTTTTTTTTTTTTTAAGTCGGAGGCGGTTTACTTACGTTCCCCGCGAGCACTTAGGCCATAGGCCCATTGTACTATCTCCCATTTTACCTCATTCCCTTGCCAGTAACCCGGTCCCTTTAATGAAGTTCACCAGGGCTGTCATTGGATATGTGGCGATGTCTTCTGGTTCCACGCTGTGTCTTCCCAGGTATCTGAGCCTTATTCCCAGCAGAGCGGGACATTGGCACCATAGGTGAATTGGAGTCTCTTCCTCCTCTTCACATTTCCTACAGATGTTGGTGTTTTCCACTCCCAACAGTTGCATGTGTCTCCTGAGATGGCAGTGTCCCGTTAATAGTCCTACCAGTTCCCTCAGTGAGTTTCTGTCCATATCGAGTAGTTGCCTGGTTCGGTTAGGGTCCGGTCCGTTTATGAGTACTTTAGATTGCCTCATTCCGGGTGCCTTCTTCCATTCCTTCCAGTGTTGGGATTTGACCCACCTCTTGATATGTAGTTTGGTGTGGCAAGCTGCTACTCCTACGGCCGGCTCGGATCCCGCAAGTGGTGCTTTCGCCCCTTTCCTTGCTAGTTCGTCAGCCCGCTCGTTGCCCTCAATACCTTTATGTCCTGGTACCCAGAGCAGGGTTACTTTATTGATGGTCGCCAGTTCTATAAGGATAGTCCTGCATTCCATCACCAGTCTGGAGTCGCATCGGTTACTTTCCAGTGCCATTAAGGCCGCCTGGCTATCTGAACATATATTTATGTTCTTATTTCTGTACCCGATACTCATATTCTCCTGTGCGCAGGCTAAGATGGCTTTCATCTCAGCTTGAAACACAGTGCAGTGCATTCCTAGAGGTATACTGAGTTCCCTCTTAGATCCCTGTAGACAGACCCCGGCCCCTGTTCCTTCCTCCATCTTGGACCCATCTGTGAACCAGATTAGTTCCTGTTTGGAGTTTGGACCTGGGACCGAGTCCCATTCCTCCCTTGTGGGGTACGTCACTTTAAACAGCTGTCCGAAGAAGTATTCGGCTTGCTTGCCGTCCTGCTTCATCCCAGCCGTCGGACTAATTGCCCTCAGTCTTATTCCTATCTCCGTGTGACTGTTTCTGGGCAACTCTCCTCTCCATTGGCCATTGCAATGTAACCTGTAGGCTGCCGCCATCGCCGCCCCCTCTATTTCTATGTTTAGTGGGGGTAGGTTCAGCAGCACTCCCATGGCTAGTATTGGAGTGGTTCTCATGGCTCCTGTGATGCTTCTGCATGCAAGTCCCTGTATGTGATTGAGTGTGACCATCACTGTTTTCAGTGTTGTTCTCCTCCACCAGACCAGGGCTGCGTGCATGATCCTTGGTTTTACAACGGCTGTGTAAAGCCATTGCATCATTTTAGGTTTGAGACCCCACGTTCTGCCGCAGATTCGCCTAGTTGCCCACATCAGAGCACAGGCCTTTCTGCCTACAGTTTCCACCTGGTTTTTCCAGCTCAGTTTGGCATCTATGATGACTAATTCCTTTCCATAGAAGGTTGGATTGCTCCATCCTTCTAGTTTCCTTTTACGCGTAAAGATTACTAGTTCTGTCTTGTCTGGGTTGACTGACAGTCCTGTTTCTTCACACCATTCTTCCACTGTTGCCAGTGTTGACTGTATAAGGCCTCGGGTTGTGTCTGCATCCCAACACCTTATTATGGTTGCAATGTCATCCGCATACCCTTGCGTATATAGGCCCCTGTTGTTGAGTTTCCGGATGAGGTTGTCCACCACCAGGCTCCACAGCAAGGGTGATAAGACCCCTCCCTGTGGACACCCTCGTGTCACCAGCACTTTGATGCTTACCTCACCCCTTGTCACCGTAAGTATCCGGCCTGAGAGCATGTTCCTCAGCCACCTTCTGGTGGTTTTGTCGAGTCCATGTCTTTCTGCCGCTTCATCAATGGATTTAATAGTGGTGCAGTTAAATGCTCCCTCTATATCCAGGAATAGCCCTACCGCCAGTTCCCCAGTCGCTTGTGCCTGCTCCAGTTTGTACACCAACCTGTGCAGTGCCGCGTCAACTGACTTACCTGCTTGGTAAGCAAATTGTAACTCGTGGAGGGGCTTCTCTTTCAGTGCCCCGTCCCTTATGTGCCTGTCCATTAGCCTCTCCATTGTCTTCAAAAGAAATGAGGTGAGGCTAATTGGGCGGAATGCACCTGGTTGGTCGTAGTCAGCTCTCCCCGGTTTGGGTATGAACACTACCCTTGTCTTCCGCCATGGTATGGGGATGTATCCGAGGGCACAGCATGCCCTCAGGATCTTCGTCACCGGAAGTAGGATTGTATCTAGGCCCCTCTGTAGAAGTGCCGGAAAGATTCCATCCTCTCCTGCGCTTTTAAAAGGGTCAAACCCTCTGATTGCCCATTTAACTCTGGAGGGAGTAACTATTTTAGCCGCAGTGTCCCAGTCCTTACCTTCCCGTGTAACTCGGGCTGGTGGTGGACCGGTGTCATCTGCTTCTAACTTTTTGTAGCTGGGAAAATGTTTCCCCAGCAGTACCTCCAACTCCTCCTCCCAACTGTTGGTAAATCCTCCATCAGATTTTTTGAATGGGCCTTTTGCTGCCCCTGGGTCTTTTGCAAGAATTTTTTGGATTCTTGCAGTCTGTGGGATGGTTTCCACCTCCCCACAGTATTTCTCCCAGGAGCATGTTTTGGCTTTCTGGATTGCCACCTTGTACTCTTTCTGGTATTGCTTGTGGGCATCCCAGTTTCCTGACTTTTTGGCCTTGTTGAAAGCTTGCCTTACTATTTTCCGTAGCTCCTGCAGTCTTCTGCTCCACCACGGTGTTTTGTCCCTGGTACTTGTCTTCAGAGGGCAGCTATTTTCGTATGCCCTTATCATTGAGTCCCTCAGTACTTCTACTGCGTCCTCAATTTCTTCGGGGCAGCCGTATTTAGCTGGGAATCTTGTCATTCCTATATTTAGTTCCTCCGAGTATCTAGTCCAGTCAGTTGCTTTTGGGTTCCTATATGTATCGGTCCCCGTTTTGCTTGTTTCTCCCTCTAGTTTAAATTCTATGTGTCGGTGGTCCGACAGGGATGGTTCGTCCGATACTCTCCATCCTGAGACTCTCAATGTTCCTAGGGTCAGGTCTATCACCTCCTGTCTGTTACTTATAACGAAGGTGGGTTCCCTACCTCTATTAAGAATCTCAAGGTTCACTGTCATCAGGTATTCCAGGAGGTCCTGTCCTCGTTTGTTGATGTCCGTACTCCCCCCACACAGTGTGGTGCGAGTTAGCATCTGCTCCGAGTATCAGTTCCCTACCCTTCTCCCTGCAGTCCTGGACGAGTCTCGTTATTTCCCTTGAGGGTGGTGGTTCCACAGAGTCATAGGGCATGTATGCTGATGCCACAACTACTTCCCTGCTTCTTTGGTCCAGCGTGACCTGTAGCTTCACAGCCACTAAGTCCCTACTGCAGTGTTCGGGTAGCAGTGTGCCAGGTATCCCTCTGATGAGAATACAGGCCCTGGGTCTGTCCCCCGACTCGTTATAATAGAGTAGACCTTGGTTCATGTTTAGTCCTCTGACCTTCCCCCTATAAGTCCAGGGTTCTTGGATCAGCGCGACGTCCACACTGTCCCGGGTGACTCTACTGCTAAGCACTGCAGTCGCTGCCGGACTGCGGTGCAAGTTTATTTGAATGAACTGTAAGTTTTTAGCCATTACTGCCTAATCCTTAGGTCATTCCTCCTATTTACGCTCCTCGGTGTTAGGAGGGCGCACCGTGAAAGTGGCCTTCCTTATCCCGACATGCGCTATTTTCCAGGTCCCCTGATGGTCCCTGCATTTCCACGTCTGGATCCCCTGGGGGATCCCGCCGCGTTGTGTCCGTCGGAGGTCCTTCTTTACGGTTCCCAGAGGGCCCCTCAAGGGAAGAGTCCACCAGGGTGGTCCCATCTCTCCTCTCCACTTCCTCTTGGTTACTCAAAGGCCCCAAGAGGGATGAGTCCACCGAGGCGGCCTCAACTCCTCCTTCCACTCCCCCTAGGTTCCTTAAAGGTCCCTCGTCAGTGTTGTCTTTGTTTTTGCAGTCCATATTTGGTCCCACGAGTATCTAGGGAAATAAAAGGTCCACCCCAGCAGAGCCCCGAATGCCGGGGTAAGGTCTGTATACTCCGAGATGCGACCTTGTGTCTCGGAGGAACCGTTCGTGACACTGTTCCCCAGTGTCATTCAGCCCTGGGCACGGTATCCCACACCTTAGCTTGGGATGGCTATTGCAGGTCGTGTTTCCACTCCCTGAGCGATGGGTTCGCCACACTCCCTACGCTATTACCTCATATTAGCGAACTTTAATTTTCTACGCAGGATCTGGTTATTTAAATTTGTCGTTGTTCAGTGGTAAATGTACGACTAATGACGTAGTTTATTCAATGTATTCTTGAACCCTCCTGTTGCCAAAAATATGATCACTTGATTTGCCTCCAAGCTGTTTCGACGAGTCGAAATGATACCTAGATTTCGTGTTAGGGCAAGTCTATTGATTTGGACCTCTATGTACACAGTAATATATCAACCCATTTTAATAACTTAATTTCTTTTTTGTTATTAATTTTATGATCACAAAATAATACTAAAAATGTTTTGTACATATTATAATACAAATATTAATTATTATTGTAATAAAGTTTATGTATTGTCGATTTAATATGAAAATAATGATGGATTTTTTTTTTGTTAATAATTATGGTAATTATTTCCCTTTAACCCCTTAAGGGCCCACTATTCGAATTTCATCCAATTTCCGACATACTTTCCTTAAAATTTTGAAGTTTTTAAGCTCTTAAAAAAATATATGTTATTCTTTAAGATAGTATCTATTTGTTCCAAAAGCCGAAACGGTAATTATTTGAAATTCCCTCGATAGAAATAAATCGCAAAGTATGCTCCGAAAAATATTATTAACACGTTTATTTCTGTTATTTTACAAGTTATATGTATGAAAAAAATCACAATGCTTCTTTTAATGCTACTCAATAGACCCCAAAAGTGATTTTTGCTATTTTTGAAATACGCCGTGATTTATTAAACATTTTCACAACTGTCGCTTACGCCTATTGCTTTTAAATCATATTTATTATAGCGCGCTCGCTCCGACTTGAAGATTAACCTATCTTCTTTGAAAAGTTCATTCGCCAACTCGAGGGCTTTGGGGGCAGACATGTCGTTCAACGTTCTATGATCTACAGACGTGCGATTACGTGCAAATATTTGAATCTATAAAGATAATTTTTACGCGTGTAAAGTTTATGAGTTAATAAATATTGTTTTTTCAAAGATGGGAAATACACGAAAGATATCCCGTATTTCAAAGAAAAAATGATATCTCATAAAATTATATCCTATCTAATAGGTGAGAAGAAAAAAATACAATTTTTGATTTATAAGCTTATATTTATTATAAACGATAATTTACTATAAAAATTAATAATTCATATTTTTATTTATGTATTGTGTAGTAAAAAGTTATAAAAATTATTATTTTATTTTTTTCAGAATACGATAAACGATAATTTATTATAAAAATTAATTATTATTTTTATTTATGTATTGTGTAGTAAAAAGTTATAAAAAAATTTATTTTATTTTTTTCAGAATACGTACTTTGGGAAATAAAACTAATTCCAAAACATTAGAAATTACAGGGCAAGTTCTTATTAATTCACAATGCAACGATGTCCGAAATATAATATAATATGTAATAATAATATACGGGCCATCTGTTTCAAATAACAATACTCGAACGTGGAATTCAGAATAATAATGAACATGCGAGCGAAAGAAGCTATTGAAAGTTCTGAAACTGTGGGGAATATAATTTAATAAAATAAAATACTTTTTTGTTTTAAAACCACGATATTTATTAATTTAAGAACCGACCGGTTTCGCTTTACTTAAGCATCATCAGGGTACAAATTAATACTAAACAAGAAGTACATAATGTGTGCATATATATAACAAAATATAGAGGGAGACAACATGATACAAATATAAGCAACACAAAGACGGTCATAAAATACATTAACATAAGTGCACAAGTAATGGAAAACCCGCTAGATAATTATGTAGACTAATGGGTTATACGAATAAATCGGGAGAAACAAAACATCAATAAAACCTCAATAATAACGGTTTTTCCGAATTCGCAAATCATTTGATCGATAGCTTGCCTTCCTGAATAAATCTAATTTTATTTAATCATTTACGGCCAAGATATTTTTGACAATGGTGTGTTTTTATCTTTCTGTATTCCAATCATTTAGCTTTGCTTCTAGGGTTGTGCCCCAGTATTGCTTTTTGGAGACTGTAAACGGATCTCTCGGCATTTAATGAAACTGCAGCAGAACAAAGGCTGTTGCTATATTGACGTTCATGGTATGTTTTGCTCAGATTGACGATAAGGTTTCCAGATCCGCATTTCGCTCGAAGCATGTTTAGGGTAATAAGTTTATAGTTTAGGGTTCTTTCACCGTATTTATGGGAACATTTCAGAACCACCAATCTTTCATTTTGAGTGAATCTTGTGTTTGTGATTAAATTATATTTGACGATTTAAACAAATAATATTTAGAGAAGTTAAAAATAAAATTGAAAGTTCACTGAAAGCTTAAAACTATTAAAAGTAGTAATTTCATAAAAATGTAAATAAATAGAGCCCCTTTCACATTTTAGAATGTAATTTTATGTTGCTTACATGTTTTATTACTCTTTATAATTATTGAATTGTTTAAATGAATAAATAAATAATTACAAAAAAGTCTTCTGATTTGTAAGTCCTCAGGAAGCACTAAGGATCTTTCTATCTATCTTTATAATATAATAAATTTGATGAGCATAAAAATGTAAACGTGTATATAATTTATATAAATGTACAAAAGTAGATATTACACGTGTATAAATATTATATTGCGCATATTATACAAGATGTCGGGGGTAAAGTGCACAAACTTCGGGAGGTGATTCTAATTGATAGTACAAGTAAAAAAGAAAAAAAAACTTTTTTTGGAATTCCAACGTTTTAAGATAGTTTTCGAGTAAAAAAGTTTAAAACCTTATTGATGTAAAAATATATTTATTGATTTTATAAAAGTTATAAATTACTTTTATAAAAGTGAGAATAGTATTTTAGTAAAGTAAAGTAATTTTTATACCTATACAAATAACTTTCGTAAATGTTTTTTGTAAAATTAAAAAAAAAAAAATTAATTAAATCCGTAATAAAACCCATATTTTGAGAACCATCTTCATTTCGACTTCCTTCTCATTTGGTCGGTGCATTATTACTCTAAGGTCGGTGCTAACTAAAAATGGTTCTGTTTTTCTAAAATTGCAATAGATGTCGGTAATTTAATTTCATAATCCCCAAAATTATTCCTAATACGAATTCAGACACCTCTGTCGGATTCTTTTAACACTAAATTTTGTGGGTGTTGCCCAAATCTAAATTCTTTACGCGGAAAGCGGGCCCTTAAACGCCAGCATATCCTCAAGGTTACGTTTACTGGGGAAACTACGTATGGTAGGTTACTTGCAATTATTATTAATATATCTGATAAGACAGTACAATTTACAAAGACACAATTTTGCGAAAAAAACAAGTAAGTTATGACAAAAAAAGAGTCAGATGGCGTACTGTGTAAATTTCGCTTCGGCACACCACGAGTTAATGAGAGTGATGAAAGGTGTACAGTAGAAGATTGCATCTTTATCATGATTAAAATTTATGCAAATGAATAATAATTATTGGTGATTGCATTAATTTTTATTGCAATAGTATAATTATTATTATACCGTAAAACAATAATATTGTGAATATAAAATGGAAGACGACCCGTCCTGACCGCCCTCTGCTATGATTGACTATTATAAATTATCAAGTCGAACTGTTCAGGTATGCTGCACGAGCCATGAACTAAATTATACAGGGTTTTCCAATAAGAGGTGTTATCTTGAATAGCCCGCTATTTCGATAGATTTTACTTTAGAAGCTGTCATTTTTTGACATTTGACAAGTAGAAACTACGCCATTAATAAAAATGGAACTATACACGCTTCAACAACGCATTGAAATTATTAAAATTCACTTGAGTGAATCAAATGCAAATCATCTTGAGTAATGAGGCCCATTTCCTCCTCGATGGCTTCGTCAACAAGCAAAATTGTCGCATTTGGGGCTCGGAAAACCCAAGAGTTATTGTTGAAAAGCCTCTCTATCTTCAAAATGTGACTGTTTGGTGCGGTTTATGGTCGGGCGGAGTCATTGGACCTTACTTTTTCGAAAATGAGGCTGGAGCAACAGTTACGGTGAATGGTTTGCGCTATCGAGAGATGATTAATTATTTTTTATGGCCGGAATTGGATGGTATTGATATGGACAACGTTTACTTTCAACAAGACGGCGCTACGTGCCACACAAGCAACGAAACCATTGATCTTTTACGATTGAATATCAAAATAACACCTCTTATTGGAAAACCCTGCTAAC
The DNA here is from genome assembly GCA_026573805.1 of Hesperophylax magnus. Taxonomy (NCBI): domain Eukaryota; kingdom Metazoa; phylum Arthropoda; class Insecta; order Trichoptera; family Limnephilidae; genus Hesperophylax; species Hesperophylax magnus. The sequence goes on along the minus strand of JAIUSX010000117.1, from coordinate 8,860,205 downwards.
CTCTAAAATGATATCATCAAATGTAAAAACAACAGTTTAGCCATCTGTTATGGGGAGTTTAATGTACACTAGTTATTGTAGGCAGCAGACAATACCTCAATGATGTCATCAACGTTCCTTAAACCATATTTAACCTGTTCATTGCAGTACTTGACACCATTAGCAATTATTGATAGCTGCAAGTTTAGAGCTGTGTTGAATTGGATTTTGCTGGAGTGGGGGATTTATATATGTATATTGATAAACAGTTATCGTCCACTCTCGGGTCAATAGGTCAAAATCAATTTGTTCTGCAGTAGTAGCTAAACACTAGTGTTATTATGTCTGTGAATTGACTACCTAGAATAAATTCTTCAATAATAACATCAGTCATACTTGGGCAAAGTTCAGTTTGCTGCAATGAACTTGAAGATACTGGAAAAAAATAAATAATAGTATTGTCAGGAATGTTATGTAAAAAATACAAGTGTGAGAATGTGCTTGGAATTTTGAGTTTGAAGCTTGAGATCTCTCCCCTCTCCTCTCTGGGCCCTGACATTATTCCGCTTTGCAATAAAATCCAAATAATAGAATATTTCGGAATGTATCCGAAAACTAAAAACTGTTTTTGAAAGGTGTTAATTATGAGCTTCTCATTTTTTTTGTTAGAAATAAACGTATAATTTTTGAAATATTAAAATTTTGATTCCAAACATAAAAAGTTTTAAAAATTGCCCACCTTACGATTCGTCTAACCAAAATGATTGAAAATGAAACAATAGAAAAACAAAAATAAAGTTGGTTGTTTAGTGGTGAAAAAAAAAAAATATATATATAGAAAGCAGTAATTGTTGATTGAAGTACTAGTACATATTGAATTATTTGGCGTGTTGGAAATAAGCCGACGTAGCTCAGTTGTCCAGAGCACCTGACCGGACATCATAAGGTGCGGGTTCAATTCCCGTCGGCGGCATTTATTTTTACTCGGGAGATATTTTCAATTTGTATTGATATTTCAGGCGACTAATTATTGCTTATAATAATTTGTTATAGAAAAACACCCACACATTTTACTAAACAAATGTATTATAAACACTATTGTCAACTCACTTTTTTGTCGTTTATATAAAAAATTCACAAAGAATCATAAATTTTTCTCAAATTGCAGTACGAAACTTTGGTTTCATAGAGGTGCACATTTTCATTCTTCTGTGGTTAACTTAGATTTGAATATAAAGCGTGGTGTTTTCTCTTTCTAACACCGTTTAGATCATATCTCTCACCCTGACAATAACGGAATCAAAGTTTTCTATGAGACCTAAATGAGGCTGTTCGTAAAAGCGAACAAATTAGCCTGAGGGGCTAAGGCGATGCCATACGTAGTAATGCAAAATTATGTGTTTTTAGTTTGAAAATTTGGTCGCCTACAAATGTTTCCGATGCTTTAATTAAATACTGCGAGTAGAATACATCTTGGCCTTTGAAATAATCGAGTATTTTTTAGATTAGTCTTTTTATAAGCCCAGAAAAAAAATGTATAAGGCCTATGAAAACTGCTTTAAAGTTCAAAATCTCCTACTTACGAACCCATTTTCGGTTATTATTTTATTGTATAATGTGGCAAATTAAGTTATTTATAAAATGATCGAAAAAAATTGACATATTTATCCCTGAACATCCACAAAATAAAATAAAAGGCACTTTTTGGCCATGTTTTTTTCTTGCATAAATCAATACAGGCGGATGGTGTTAAGCGGGAATTTAAACCTTATCGCCATCTACGTAAGGGTTGTTATTGATAGCGGCACTATTTAAAATATTACACGACGTAGTGCATCGCCTTAACTTGTTTTTAAATTTCTCATAGTATTTATATAAAGCCGAAACGGTAATTATTTAAAATTCCGTTGATAGAAAAAATGCAAATTAATTTATTTATTTATTTATTGGACAATTTGTATAGCTTTTGTGACACCAAATTTTACTTCTAGATTTCAACCAACCAGTTGAACCGTTGATTTAAGCTGTAAATCGCAAAGAAATCGAAAATGGAGGTGTGCTTACATAAATGCATTTTTCAATCATTTCTATATTTTAATTTCTCATCCCTAAATACCTCAAAATGAACATCTTAATTTGGTCAGTTCATTGAAGTAGCCGAGAAATTTTTAAATCATAATTATCATTATATTTAGCGAATATATAAATAATATAAGAAATTTAAACATGGAAATCGAGAATTAATGTTAACCCCTCGGGCTAATTTGTTTGCTTTTGCGAACAGCCTCATTTAGGTCTCATACAAAACGTTGTCTCCCTTATTGTAATGGTGAGAAATATGATCTAAACGGTGTTAGAAAGAGAAAACACCACGCTTTATATTAAAATCTAAGTTAACCACAGAAGAATTAACATTTATTTTTTTTAGGAACTTTAAAACCCAAAGTAGGTACTAAAGAGAAATATGTTATAAATTGTTAGAAATTAGGAATGCGGGGGCTTAAATGATAGTTTTAACACTTTTCAGGCCACGAGATTTCACGCGTGCTAAGTGCTACTAACTTTCCCCCTCACCAGTGTCGAACCTCCCTCCCCCCATGTGAATGCTGTTATAGCTACGCCACTGTCTAAACTTCACAAACAGGAAAAGTGATTTAGGTAGGAAAAATTTCAAACCGAACAGGGTTTGGTCCTGTCCTGGAAAGAGTTAACAAACATATTGGTTTTTTTTAAACAATAACTAAATTTGCTTGGTTAATACTTTTACGTTTTTATTAAAAAAAACAGTTATTTCAATCGTATTAAGATTGTTTAGAATATTATTATTAGGTATTAAACGTATTCCACACTTGGAAAAGCCCACGCCATCTTGAAAATGTGTCCAATTAAAATTCAAATTAGTGGCGCGAGCCGCCCATGGATTGACACCCTCAATTGGTGGCAAGTTGTTTTCGTGATCGTCCATTGACAACTCAATTAGAGTAGTGGCGCGTGGTGGCACGCGCGACATAACCTAAAAATTCGCTAAATTACGCCAATATAAAAGCTCGAGATCGTGAGATGTGTGATTCATATTTACGCCCACCATGAATAATATTATTTTAGGATGATGCACGTTTTACGACTAACCTACAGTTTGACAACGACCTTTAAGAGTTGAGACCATCGGGATATTGTACTGCCCTGCTAAGTAAAAACGCGGTAATTACGCAAGTTGATCATTAAAATTAAAGTGAATGTGGGAAGATCTTAGGTAAAGAATAATTTCCCTTCCTCACAACATTTATAGTTAACTAATAAATAAATAAAATACGAAAATGTTTTTAATATTTTCAAAAAAAAACAGTACAGTTCGTAAGTTACTAAACATCAATAGGTATGTTTGTAAAAACACAGTGTTTGGTTCAAATGCTGCGTTTTTTGCTAAGCCCGTCGTCTCACGGGTCGTTAAGGGCAATAAAAGGTAGCAAACTTTATTTTTCTGCTATGTATTATGTTTACATTTGCGTAAATGCTGTTCCCACATTACAGTGATTGTTTTTTTTATTAAATAACTTTTTGGCTTTTATCCAAATATTTTGTTGATCAATAATATTTATTTATTTCGACAACCAGTAGGGGAGACCGGGGACAGTTGTACCAATTTGACTTTTACCTTTCTCCGCGTCTTAGGTATAAGATTTATAACAAAAATATTCATGCTTAACGGGAGATAATTTAGCTGTCTACCAAATTCTTATATTATTATTATACTTACTATCTTATAGAAACTAAACTATAAGAGCTTAAACTGATCGGGGAAAATGCTATAACCGAACCCGACCACTGGCCCAGGGCCCAGTTGTATCAGTAGTGGAATATTGATTTTAAAACACAGAATTTTGGCATAAAATTGTCCAACTTCAATAATGTCGGCGAGGAAAAACAGTTATTTCAATAGTTTCTAAAATTAATATTCAAAATTTCAATTATATTTAACACAATTTATCTAATCTCAAGAAAACTCTTTTAGAATTCGTAAGTTGCAGTGTAATGACGAACCTTAACTATTTTAATGTAATAAAATGACAAAACATAATTTCTTACGTATCTTGTTTTAACCTAAAAGAAAAAGCGAAATTAAGATAGGAATAATACTAAGCAACCGCAAATGGCGCGAAACGCCTGTAGCCAACGTAGCTTCGTTCCTTTCCCGTAATTTGTGGTTCGGCTTGCGCTTTTTGTCCTATTTATAAGCACCTATTGTCCATTGCGGACATAAAAGGTTTTTCGTTTGTTAGTTCCTCGCTTGGCCGCCTGCATAAATGCGTTAGTTTGTCAAGCTGTAGTTACACGCTTTTGACAGCGTTTAAAACCACGTAATGTCATTGGTGGGTACTGGGTACCTACTTATATCATTATCTCAAATTAGCTCTGTATCGATCTATTATTGTGTTTATTGTCAACTGTAGAAGGTCAACAGATTGCACGTTATTTACTAATAACACGCCGACTCTCTAGACATATTTGCGATCAAAACTACAAACAGACATCTCCTCAATTAAAATTGTTTATTGCGTGCTAGGAAGGGGTAGCTATACTACTAATACTAAGGCTAGACTACCACTCACTTACACTTAATTCTAATAAAACTAACTTAAAAAATGGCTCAAATGAAAGTGTGTATAATGTGGCTCAAAGTATGGTTATTATTTTTTTTCATAGAAAGACTAACAAATCCCGGGCTGCCAATATCCTGTCAATATTTGAAAATCTCCTACTACCACCAGAGTAAGAGGAAAATGTTACCTGTGTCGTGATGCAGTCAGTGGGACTGTACATGTTACAGTAAGCGGAAAATGTTGCTTGTATTGTGATGGAGGACTTAGCCAGTCGAGGAATTCAACAAACTACGTGTTAGTGAGACTGTAAGTTGGAAAGTAAGCGTAAAATGTTGCTTGTGTTGTTATAAATGACTTAGCCGTTAGAGGAATTGAACATACTACGTGTTGGTTGGACCCAAACGCGATGTCAACTCAGCCATTAGCCGGTATAAATATAAATGTAAAAAAAGAAAATCTGAACTTAAAAATTCAGCTTTGCATTCTTTGAAAATCTTCATATTTCTTACACAATCATACATAGTTTTACTTGGACTCCGTTGTGGGCTGCTTTCTAGTTCTCTAATAAAATAAATAAAAATCTAACATTTGTCAAGCTGGCACAACAAAAGTGTATACAAACACCGAAAACTAAGGATAAACAAATAACGTTGCGCTAATATTTCAACCCGGGAATTAAATTTTTGCTGACGAAGTAAACATACCCTTGGGATTGGAAAAGCTAATATTATCCTTCCTTGTAAAAATGCCATCCTTGGTAGACCGATAAGCTGTTTGACCTTCACCTTTAACCTTAATCTTTGTGCCCCTAAATGATACTGAAAAACTGTGCCTAACTTTTTTCCAGGCCTTTTTTATAGATATCTGAATATAATAAGTCATTTTTCAGTATTTTTTTTTATTTATTTCATGATCTTATTTTACGATAAGAATTTTTTTCAGACGTTATTTATTAATTAATTTATGGTTAAATACACACAATAAATCATTCTTATAAAAGTGATTACAAATCAATTAACGGTCTAAATATAATTAAAATAACTTATATTTACAATATTTTTTTTTAATGACTAGCGTCGCGTTTTACCTTAAAGAATTGCAAGCGAATGTTCACATATTTATAGTGCAATGAATAAAGAGATGTCCCTTACCCTTCGTTAATTAATTACAACATACTAATAAATGTCTAAAGTTCAAAAGCTATCCTTTGTTCATTTAGTAGAGCGAACTATTCTATCTGGGTTGTAAAAAAGTCAGTAAAATTAAGCCGAGGATCACAATTCAAAAGATACCATCTTAAAAGAATTAAAGAAAATCCTGGGCTTTCTAGGGGTCAGTTCATATAGAATGACGTGAGGGCATTTTTATTCAGTTTAATTAAGGGGCCGCATTCCAAATTTCTACCGATTTATAACAAGTTTCTCGTAACACTTTAAGTTTCTAAGTTCTTAAAAAAATATATGCTATTTTTCAAGATATTATCTGAATATGTGTAAGGCCGAAACGTTAATTACATAAAATTCCCTCGATAGAAAAAAATTGCAAAGTATGCTCCAAAAATTATTATTTACACATTTGTTTCTGTTATATTACAAGTTACAGGTATGAAAAAATTCAAATTGCTTCTTTAAATGCTACTTAAGATATTTCTAAAGAAATTTTTGCTGTATTGTTAATAAGTCATGTTTAATTAAATATTTTCACAACTGTCTCTTACGCTTATTGCTTTTAAATCACATTTATTATAGCGCGCTCGCTCCGACATGAAGATTAACCTATCTTTCATTGCAAAGCTCATTCGCCAACTCGAGGGCTTTGGGGGCAGACGTGTCGTTCAACGTTTTATGATATACAGACGTGCGATTACGTGCAAATATTTGAACCTATAAAGATAATTTTAAGCGTATATCAGTTCATAAATATTGTTTTTTCAAAGATGGGAAATAAGCGAAAGACATCTCGTATTCCAAAGAAAACAATATATCTCCAAAGGGTTAAACGCATGATAGGTGAGAAGAAAAAAGTACAATATTTGATTTACAAGCTTATATTTATTATAAACGATAATTTATTATAAACATTTGTAATTCATATTTTTATTTATGTATTGTGTAGTAAAAAGTTATAAAAATTATTTTTTTTTTTTTCAGAATACGATAAACGATAATTTATTATAAAAATTAATTATTATTTTTATTTATGTATTGTGTAGTAAAAAGTTATAAAAATTATTATTTTATTTTTTTCAGAATACGTACTTTGGGAAATAAAACTAATTCCAAAACATTAGAAATTACGGGGCAAGTTCTTATTAATTTAGTTTTCTTGTTGAGGATACTATATGATCGTGATTTATTTGTGAATTAACTTTCTACGTACACAAATACACACGTCACTTTACAATATTACTCTAAGATCTGCTCTGATGATTCACTCTCCCTCTATATTTTGTTATATATATGCACACATTATGTACTTCTTGTTTAGTATTAATTTGTACCCTGATGATGCTTAAGTAAAGCGAAACCGGTCGGTTCTTAAATTAATAAATATCGTGGTTTTAAAACAAAAAAGTATTTTATTTTATTAAATATGTCAAACCACAAAGTGATTGCTTTCTACAATAATACAATAATATAATTTAGTTCAGTGATGTTATTTTTTATGTCGGAAGGAGGCCCTGAAGAAAATAATTTAATGAAACTGCAGCAGAACAAAGGCTGTTGCTATATTGACGTTCATGGTATGTTTTGCTCAGATTGACGATAAGGTTTCCAGATCCGCATTTCGCTCGAAGCATGTTTAGGGTAATAAGTTTATAGTTTAGGGTTCTTTCACCGTATTTATGGGAACATTTCAGAACCACCAATCTTTCATTTTGAGTGAATCTTGTGTTTGTGATTAAATTATATTTGACGATTTAAACAAATAATATTTAGAGAAGTTAAAAATAAAATTGAAAGTTCACTGAAAGCTTAAAACTATTAAAAGTAGTAATTTCATAAAAATGTAAATAAATAGAGCCCCTTTCACATTTTAGAATGTAATTTTATGTTGCTTACATGTTTTATTACTCTTTATAATTATTGAATTGTTTAAATGAATAAATAAATAATTACAAAAAAGTCTTCTGATTTGTAAGTCCTCAGGAAGCACTAAGGATCTTTCTATCTATCTTTATAATATAATAAATTTGATGAGCATAAAAATGTAAACGTGTATATAATTTATATAAATGTACAAAAGTAGATATTACACGTGTATAAATATTATATTGCGCATATTATACAAGATGTCGGGGGTAAAGTGCACAAACTTCGGGAGGTGATTCTAATTGATAGTACAAGTAAAAAAGAAAAAAAAACTTTTTTTGGAATTCCAACGTTTTAAGATAGTTTTCGAGTAAAAAAGTTTAATTTTTTGTATAGAACAAAAAACAATTTCTTCTACGGAAAATAAATTTTTGTGGAAAAAATTTGGAAATTCGAATAATTTCCATTTCATTTTTACTTCTTCTAGCATTTAGAATAACCTCCTGAAGTTTGAGCACTTTACCCCCGGACACCCTATAAAGATAACCATATAAGAAAAACCTTATTGATGTAAAAATATATTTATTGATTTTATAAAAGTTATAAATTACTTTTATAAAAGTGATAATAGTATTTTAGTAAAGTAAAGTAATTTTTATACCTATACAAATAACTTTCGTAAATGTTTTTTGTAAAATTAAAAAAAAAAATTAATTAATTAAATCCGTAATAAAACCCATATTTTGAGAACCATCTTCATTTCGACTTCGTTCTAATTTGCTCAGTGCTAACTAAAAATGGTTCTGTTTTTCTAAAATTGCAATAGATGTCGGTAATTTAATTTCGTTATTTAAATTATTAAATAATCCCCAAAATTATTCCTAATACGAATTCAGACACCTCTGTCGGATTCTTTTAACACTAAATATTGTTTATTTTGTGGGTGTTGCCCAAATCTAAATTCTTTACGCGGAAAGCGGGCCCTTAATAGTTATTTACTTTGTAGACAAGCACTGATGAGGCATTAGTCTATCATTCATATTCAAACTGATGAGGCATTAGTCTATCATTCATATTCAAACTGATGAGGCATTAGTCTATCATTCATATTCAAACTGATAAGGCATTAGTCTATCATTCATATTCAAACTGATGAGGCATTAGTCTATCATTCATATTCAAACTGATGAGGCATTAGTCTGTCATTCATAATCAAACTGATGAGATGTTTACCGAAAAGCAATTTGGATTGAATGAGTACCGTACAAGAGTCCCAACTGCTCTCATCTGGAGACTATGGCATTCCCAATTGGGGTATGCTATATGTATATTATCAGCCCGCAGGTGAATAGGACGCTATTCTCAGCTTTCTGCACTACCTTGTATACTTGCGAGCTGTGGGCCAATTTCAAAAAGCATGGAACCATGGAAAGGCTTCGGATTCAATATTTTTTTTTATTGAATATACAAACACATTACAATAATTTACAAATGTAGATATTTCGAGGCTGATTGCGAAAAATTTAGAAATTTTTAACGAAACCTGCCCAACTCAATTGAGAAATTATTTCTCGTGTTTGAGTTGGGGAGTGTTGGGAGTCATTGTGGTTTATAGTTTGTAAAATTTCACTAGTTGATGTAGCTAAAAATTAACAAATAGTTATAAAACTAGATGATAAATTTGATAAACATAATATAATTAAGAAAATAAGAAATTTAATTACAAACTTAAAAATATAACTTAAATAATATAATAGTTATTAAACTTAGAAAAAATAAGATATAAAAATAAAAATGTACTTATTAGGTACGAAATAATAGAATGTAGGTACAGTACTAGTTGTAAATTGTTCAAAGACCGAGCTGGCAATCTTGTATGAAATGGGTACTTAATAAAATGCAACAACAATAAACGCATATTAGGAAGCGCATAATATAACTTTAGAGGATATGTAAAAAAAAATATATGTAGCTTTTTTTTTTTTTTTATAAATTAAATCTTGTTTATATATTTTTTTATTAATCATTAATCAATTTTCCTAAATTCATAAGTGAATTTAGGAAAATTTAATCAATAAAAATTACAAATGAGTTCATATTAAAAATAATTTTAAAAATGTATCCAATGAAATTAAAACTTGTGATTACCGTTGGGTTTATCTAAAAGTTGTTTGATTTGTGATTTGAATGTTTTGTAATTTTTTTCAGTTTTAATTTTATCCGGAAGGGCATTAAACAATTTTATACCTTGATAAGTATAATGGTGTTGACCAGCACTAGTTTTACATTTAGGAATTTCTATGTTACCACGTGATCTAGATCGGTTACTTATTTTTGTAGAAATTGTTGAATTGAAATGGTCTTTATGAATTTGTAACAGTGCATTATTTTTAAAATTTTTGTTTAAGCTAAGAACCCTAAACGAGTCAAACAGCTGCGTGGTTGGAAATATCGATGGTTTTCTTAGGATGACTTTCAAAATTAACCTCTGAACCTTTTCTACAGGTGAAAGGTTAGTTTTGAAAGTCCCTCCCCAACCGATTATACTATATTGTAATATAGATTGGGCAAGAGAAAAATATATAATTTTAATCATACTGGATGATAGGATTGTTCTTAATCTAATAAATATATATATTAGTTTTCTTACTCTAGTTATAGTATTTTTAATTTGCTCGCTCCATTTTAATTGACTGTCAACTATAACACCCAGATACTTAATGCTATTTTTTCCCGTTATGGGTGAACATTTCACATGATTACATTCTTTTTTATTTTCACACTCGGCAGAGTGGATTTTAATTCGAACATTATTTTCGACGTTTTTTTCTTTCAATGAGAATGGGATAAAATATGTTTTCTCAGTGTTTAGTGACAGGCAATTTTGGTCAAACCATATTTTTAGAGTATTTATGTTAGAATTTGCTATCCTCGTTGTTTCCTCCCATGTTTTTCCCTTTGTTATCAGTACAGTGTCGTCTGCATACGATATGATATCTCCAACTATTGGGAGTGTGAACATATTATTTACATAAATAGTAAAAAGGATTGGACCGATGACAGTTCCTTGCGGAATGCCAAAAGAGGTGGTTTCGGGTTCACTTAAGGTATTATTTATTTTAACATATTGGAGTCTCTCATTTAAATAAATTTGAAACCATGATAGCGCTATTCCATCTATTCCAATTTGCTTTAGTTTTTCTATTAGTTTGGAATGTGATATGCTATCGAATGCCTTACGGAGGTCAATGAAGATACCGAGGCACTTTTCTCCATTATCTAACTTTTGCATGATTTTCGATGTTAGTTTAGCAATTGCATCTTGTGTGCTGAGATTGTCCCTAAAGCCAAATTGATGAGGACTCATTATCTTTTTGTCTTTTATGTAGTCGTTAAGTTGTTTCTTAACAATTTTTTCATAATTTTTTGCTATGTTTGATGTAAGAGCTATTGGACGATAGTTAGAAATATTTTCTTCATCACCCGATTTAAAAATTGGGGTAACGATAGTTTTCTTATAATTATTTGGGAATACACCGTTTTTTAAACTGGTGTTAATTATATGAGCAATTGGTTTACTGATTTCCTTATGTACGGCTTTCAATGTTGTAACCGTTATATTGTCGTATCCAGGACTTGCTGATGCTCTTAAACTTATTATAATATTTTCAACATCTTTGTCAGTGACTGAAACAAACGTTTGGAAACCTTCCCCAGAAAATGTGTTTTGTTCTGGTTGATTAGTTTGTGTATTGTCAAGGATAATATTACGAGCAAGGTTTGTTCCAACATTTGCAAAATAATTATTAAAAACATTACCACATAGTTTTGGGTTTTTTTCGGTGTCAATGGTGATTCCCTGATATGAGATTTCCTTAGGTACTTTTCGATTTGTGTTTTTGTTGGTTATTGTGCTGATGATCTTCCAGAATTTTTTGCTGTCTTGACCAGCGTCTTTTATTTTGTCACGAAAGTACTTTTCTTTTGTCAGTCTAATTAGGAGCGTAAGTTTATTTCGATATTTCTTGTAAAAATTAACTTTTTTTGGTCGTTTGGGAATTTTTTGGAGTCCTGATAATATTTTTCCTTTTTTCTGATTGATATGACTAATCCTTTTGTTATCCGTGGCTTTTTTTTTATTTTTTTTTTAAAAGAAAGACAAACATTCCCGGGTTACGAATAACCTGACAATATTTGAAAATCTCCTACTACCACCACAGAAAGCGGAAAATGTTGCTTGTGTTGTGATTATTAATCTATGTTTAGATTTTGGTTTATAAACTGTTACTATTGTAGATAACTTTATGTGATCTTGAAAAATTGTTTCGAAATTTTCTGAACATGTATCTGGATTTTCCGATTCAAATACTGATGACCAGTTTTCCGTTTTAAGATTTGCTCCTAAAATTTCCAAATTCAAATTTTTTTTTTCATATTTTTTTTCACCAATTTGATTAGATTTTATATTTCTTTTATCAATATTGTAAACAAATATACAAGTGTAGTGATCAGTAATATTGGTTTTCCATAATATTGACATGGTTTTTTCAATGTTATTTGAGTTGCACCATATGTGATCGATGCAGGAAGGTGTTTGTCCGATCACATTTCGTGTAGCATTATTTATATATGACAATATAACAATGCTTACCGCATAATGTTCGGACTTCCAAGGTACTGCAGTGCCTCTTCGATGTTCATGGAGGGGAGAGTTCCCGGCTTTGCAGCCCTAATGAGAACCAGGGTAGCAGGAACGAGGGGAAGGATCAACAACTCCAGAAACGTCCTCATCATCGAATCCCGCCAGACCTCAGGATCGAGCATCGAAAAACATTGGAGAAAAATATTGGCCCCCATAATTATCGCTCCGATCTACCAATAAGCTTACAAGAAATGTAAATGTTTTATGATATCACTCTCCATTCTATATATTTCCTTTTACTTTTTCTTATGTTTTATTTGCTTTATCAAACTTACATTTTATATTTTATTTTATTTGTACTTTCTTGAATCCCTGATATAACATTGTAGTTATATTTTATGGAATGTGTGGGATTGCACTCACCTCCCCAAATTTTGGAATAAACAATTATTTTATGCTTCCGATTTTTTTGTCCGGGTTTAATCTTCCCCATAGGAAAAACTAAACCCTTCCACTCACTTTTCCACAAATGATCATCTAGTCAATCAACACTATGCAAGTGCATTATATAAGCAAAATAAATACAAAACAATACAAGAACAACACGTCAACTCACCAGAGATCAAATGGGAAAATAATTCACTGACTCCAGATATTTTCATATCAGAGGGTTCGGCTCGGTAGAAAAATGATTAAATTATTATTATTATTATAAGGCTGAAGGTAGTGGGGGAGGGAAGGAGATGAGGAATAGGAAGGTGGGGAAGTACCTTTCAAACACGGCTCTATCTACTTTTTAATATTAACTTCACACAGGAAAATTATTTCCCTCTTATCTTTATAATTCATAATATACATTATGAATACCAATAAAAATGTTTTAGATAAATTGAAGGTTTTCCTATCGTTTCGCTTGAATAGAATATAAATAAAAAAAGTAAATTACTCAATTAAAAATATAAATGTAAAATACTACATTTTTTTAGAAATGTAAAGGAAACAACTTTTAAAAAATACAGTATTTTAGCTAAGATTATCTGTGACAGTTTCACTTGATTAACTTTTTTGCTTTCTTTTAAAATTATTTAAAAAATAAATAAAACCCAGTTTTGTGCTTGAAATCGAACGTTTCTAGACTCCGTTTGTCAACCGATTTTAATTCTATTACCTACAATATAAGGTATACCAAGAATATACACATTTTTGGCTTTTAGCTTCCCCTTAATAGGTAAACTGGGTACGTACCCAATGAAAGTTAATAGGTAAACTGGGTACGTATCTAATGAAAGTTTATAGGTAAACTGGGTGAGGACCTAATGATAGATAGGACCTAAAAATATATTTACGAAAATAGCTCATACGGGTTCTTAATTTTTTATTTTTTTTTTTTTATTAAAGAAAGACAATCTTACTACCACCACAGTAAGCGGAAAATGTTGCTTGTGTTGTGATGGAGGACTTAGCCAGCCGATGAATTGAACACACTACGCCTGGGTGGGACCCAAACGCGATGTCAACTCAGCCACCGACCGGTCAAATTGCATTTCATATCACCTTTTCCTGGTGGCCTCTTCTATCGAGAGGTGATCATCACCAGGAACATCCTGCAGCCTGTGGCCAGAACCACAATTTAATTAATAACGGTAACAACGTTCATATTGATATTTCACAGAAAAATACTTTAAAGGTAAAACAAAAACGTGGAAGGACTGACATAGAACAAATATTTAACATGTTTGACGTATTACACTGAGAACAATGAGTATTGCTGATTTATTAAGAATCTCGTCATGTTATAAGTAATCCGATTAAAAACGGGATTTCAGGCCGTTTATTGATAGACTTTTAGTAAATTCCTGATATATCGGAACACGTTCATGTTCGTGTTCATGCACTTACATTTGCCTTGATAGTATATAATGACGAAATGCGAAAATATTAGGATATTTGTGAACACACAACATTATGATAATACGTTCGTATTTTACTAGAAGTTTATCAAGAAACCTATCAATTCATTCTTTAAGTGCCTGAAATCCCGTTTTTAACCGGATTTCGAATAATTTAAAGAGGTTCTCAATAAATTAGCAATTCTCATTTTTCTCCGGTAAAAATGCGAGCTGAACAGTCGCGTTTTCATATAAAGTCCAGACAGATCATGGTTTGCACATTTCGTGAAACCAGAGCTCACCCTTCGATATTTTGACTGATTGAGACATCATCGGTTCAGCACCCGCATTCCACTTTTTCTATCGATTTATAATAAGTTTCTCTTTAAGTCAAGTTTTTAAGTTCTAAAAAATTTATATGTTATTTTTGAAGATAATATCTATTCATTTGTTAAACGTTAATTATTTGAAAATCCCTCGATATGAAAAAAAACGCAAAATCAAAACACGTTGTTTTCTATTATTTAATATGTTATAGGACGAGTAAAAAAATAACAGTGTATATTTAAATGCAACTAAAACATTTGTCGAGAGATTTTTGCTCGCTTTTAAACGAGTCGTGTTTTATTAAATATTTTCACCATTTTTGCTTCATTGTTATTGTTTTTTAATATTAACAATCTAACATTCGTATTTACATATCTCTCTTTCAAACAATCTTTGAAAGTTTAATACGGGGCCTAAACATACAGATTGCATGTCAATGTTAGGTGAGAAAAAAGGGTCCTACGCTATCAAAAAAATATACTTTTCAAGTGATATATGGTTTTTCGTCTAATCTCTTGGTAAGGAAAAACAATACTAAAGAGGTATACTACTAATCTACCTACTGGTGCTATGTAACTATGAAATAATGGAGTATGTACTACCAGGGACTTGACAGAAGTGAACTGTCAATCAATTTGATATGAAATATGAACCTAAAATAGGAAAATGTCGCTATTCTTTTCGAGTGATTGATCATTCACGAAAAAAAAGCGTTGGATAAAGCGAACTTGGCTCAGTTGGGTAAAGCTGGTGTAATGTAATGACACCCTTAAAATATAAATTATTAGACAATATTTTTAGGCCGCGTATTTCAGAATGGGTAAAACAAATCACAGCAAAATACTATCTTTCGACCGTTCCGTTTCCGTTTAAAGATGGTAACCGTTTTAATGGTTAAGTAAAAATATTTTTTCGAATTTCGAATCGTTCCGATTCAAATGTGTCCGCCACTATTCGACAGTGAAAGAATTTTTTCATAAGCATTAATTAAAAATGAGAATTATTTTTATTTATTTGTTAGAGTTTTAATTTTTTTTAGTGCCTAGGTTTATTAAATACGTTCGTATGTTTGCGATATTGTATGAATGAGTGGTTTCTTTGCTGACAGTACTTGTCGCAACTTGTCTAGCGGCGAGCCAGACTGTACTCTTCACGCTAGCCTGGAACGGGGAGTTCTATTTGCACATCACTCCTTGTACACGCAGAAAACCCGAAGTGAACGAACGCCACGAACTGAGCCGATGAACGCCGAAGGCGCCAAAAAACATGGCACATGACTCTGACAGCTCTGTCTGTCAGTGAAAGATTTATGTTATGGAAATGTCCGCATGTATTGCAGATTTTAATCAAGGTAAGACAGAAGAACTAGAGTTAGGACGGGTTGTTTCGGAGAATTTGAACAATTCATCAAATTTCAATGTTCATTTACGGGTTCTGTGAAAGTCCTATTCAAATTCTGTTATTATATCATTATAGGCTAATTGCTTGACAGAACTGAAATAAAAACAGAACTTCAAAATATCTTTCACAGAACTAGAAAATTATCTTTGAAATTTGAAGAAATGTTCAAGTTCTCCGAAACAACCCGTCCTTAGAATTTTTGGACCTTGAGAATGATATTTTGCTAAAATCCTTAATATCAGAGGACTTTTGGAATACAGTGGACAGAGAAAAGTTCCCATTTTTTAAAAAAGCGGCATATAAAATTGAATCATTTTTCGGTTCGACATATTTATGCGAATCATTGTTTTCAATGATTGAATCACCGATGATTATCTTTGTGATTGTTTGCTAACAGAATTATCGTCATACTCTCCCAATTATGAGGCACTGGCCAATGATATGCAATGCCAAAGATCACATTGACATATTGATATAATATTTTTTTGTAAAATGTTTTCTTTGTATTTGTGTTTTTTGTTTACGTTTAGTAAATACATTTCTCTGTATGTATGCAATTTTAATAGTAAATGTATTATTTTTAAATATTTTTGTTTGTTATTAATTAATAAACTATGAATATAAGAAAATAAATTATAGGAAAACGAAAAGTTATGGAAGGAGTTTGTCGATTAAAAGTAGGTGGTGCCCGCCACCCTACCGATATTTTAGAATGTTCTATAGGGTACAAAAAGGTTGGGAACCCCTGTTCTAGAGAATAGTTGAGACGCTTACCGTAAGAAATGGTAATGGTAAGACAGGTTTTCGTAGTATTTTTTAATAGTTTTATTTAATATGTGATCTAAAATCTGATTAGGATAAGTGTTTAAGTACATTATTAACTCCCGAAAACATAGATATATGGTTTATAAGGACTTATTTACAAATATTTTAATAAAGAAAATTTTGGTTTTGATTTTATTATAAGAGAAAATTAGAACCATTCTTTTTTGGACGCGAGGTATCTTAACTGTTCACAAAACTAATAAATAATAAATATATAAGAATATTTACACGAAACGTGTCTTAACAAATTTTCCGAAATCCTTAAATTTAAGATATATTTTACTTTCGTTCATTTACACAAGTGAGGCGGCAATATAATAATGGAAGCTATTATTCCCTCACGTGTGACATAATCCAGGCCATGATTCTTCTCTTGTCTCTTCTGAGGGAAAGGGTCCGCTCCATCGTGGATAGTTCTTGGTGGGAAGCAGGGCGGGCTTGGAAAGATATCTGATTTTTCGGTTGTGTACAGTTCCTATTTTGTGGAAAAAAATCGTTATGCTTTCGTTACCCTGAATTGATAACAGAATTCAAGCATTGGAAAAATTCCATGAATAAAAAAAAAAAATCATCAATTTTTATTGATTAATAATAATATTGATTTTGTTTGACTGAGGATTGAATCTCACTCCCCAGGGACAGGCTCTTAACTGCACTGATTAAACTTACTGATATAAAATACTGTTAATTAATAAAAAATGTGGTCAAATTATTCGTTTTCTTGTTAAAAACTGGACTACAGGCCGTTAACAATGAAGTGACAGAATTCCTAAGGAAGTATCAGTTAAAAACGAATGTTTTATGAGTTTTTCAAATACTGATATTGATATTGACATACTGATATTATCGAATTCCGTCATCATATGTATTAGGAAAAGAACACGTGTTCTCGATGTATTCTGAATGACTAATATTTTATCCGGAAATTGGCAGGTAGAAAATCACTTTTTTTAACAGAACCATTTTTCTCCGTGTGTTGTGATCCTCAATCATACCAATATGGTTTATTAATATTACAATAAATTTAGTAGTATTCTCTTAGATCGAAGGATTTTATCCAACTTAATATTTATGTTCAAAATTTTAAATGGTAATACAGACAACCTCATTGAATTTTATGTACCTACGAGAGCTACTCGTTCCAAAATCATGTTTATTGTAACGATATCAAGACAGAACGTTTCAAACACTCCCTTGTACCTACATTACTTAATATATGGTTAATATATAGGTAGAAGAAGGCTTTAATTTAATGTTTTATCAATCATTACCAAAAATATAAAATATATAATTTATTTGAATCTTAACGAATGAATTGATAGGTTCCCTGAAAAACTTTTCGTTAAATACCAATAGTCCAGTGAAATTAGCGATTAGCAATCGTAATTATTCGGGTAGTCCCAATTTTTTTATATTTTTTATATACTGATCCCCTGATGTAAAATCTGAGTTTCCAACCTTGGCGCACCTGTGCTCGCGCCGCCATTTTGAAAAAACCGGCCGAAATCGCGCCAAAATCTAGTTTTACCCAAATATCTCATTTCCAATGCAAATTTCGGCAAAAGTTTTTTACCAAGTAGAGTAGGACATAAAATTACCTACAACTTTTGTTAAAAAAAATTTCTTCCATCTCTAATAGGTACCGAGGTAGAATGTCGTAAAGGTGCGTATATTTTTGAAAAAAAAAGTTTTTTGCGCGACTAGGTTTGGTTTTTCGTAAATACCTCGTTTCTACCGGTATTTCACGATTATTTTATTCATACCAATTAAGTAGAGCATAAAATTTCCCAAAAGAAATTCAATTTTTACGTTTAAATAGTTTTTTTTACCGATATAAAGTATAAACAAATCTAAGCAGATACGCACAGAAAATCTATCACGGTTTATTATCACGTTATTAGATTTTGTTTGCATTTTTATATACATACATCCACAAATTTACTAGAGGGCACATCGGTATGGCAGGGGCTACCCCCCCCCCCCCCCCCCTTCTACTCCGATTCGTTTATCTGCATAACATTTGTGAGGGTATCTAGTCATTCTGTGGGATTGTATCAGGAACGTCAGAGCAACATGTAGAGATGAGGCCTACAAGAATTAAGAGGGATGATCAAGACGTTTAAACTCTTATTGATTGGTTTGATTGCCATGAACCATTTCCTAAAACAAACATGATTATATCTATTAGCATTGGCACGATCGGGGATAGCAAAGTCACTTGTCACATGGCTGAAAAGATGGAAAAATTTGCTATGTCTATAGTTATTAACCAGGACTTTGGAAACATACACTTAAAACGTAGTGATGGGATAGTTTCTCTTGCGGTGGTGACCAGCAGTGTCAAAAATAAGGGTGTGACTATGGAAATAGATCCATTAATGCTATTCCATCGTATATGTATTGCCAAAAGGTCTGAAAGAGAACTTAAAGAATATTTCCAATATGAAATCTTTCCTGTCCCATTGTCTCTTTTCTCAAAGGAAGGTATGCGCAAAGCAACGAAGTCTATATTTTACTCATCGTTCAACCCTCTAACAAATAATCCAGAACTGGGAAGCAGTACAATACACGTAATTGATGGCGGATATTTACTGCACAAAGTTGTATGGAGTCATGCTCAACCTTTTTCATTGATTTTCCAGCAATATGTCAGGTATGTACAAAATCATTATGGATCCAATGCAGTAGTGGTATTCGATGCATACCCAGATTCTATAGAAAAGAAAAGCACTAAAGGGGTGGAAGAGTTACAACTTCTGCTGAAGTTTTGTTTTTTGAAAGCATGCACCCACAAGTGCCACAGGAAAAGTTTTTGGGAAATGTGAAGAACAAGTCTCGTTTTATTTCCCTATTCAGAACCTCATTTGCACGATCCCACATAACGACCGTACAAGCTAAAGAGGATGCTGATGTTCTTATAATAACCACATCAAACTCGTTGTCATCTCAACATGATGCAGTCATAATCGTTGGTCAGGATATTGACCTGCTGGTACTCCTCACAGCTCTTTCACCTCCCAACGTATATTACTAAAAAGTTGGTAAATTAAGGTAAATCACCTAACGCGTTGTACTCGAACAAATGTTTTAAACACATTGAAATAGTTGAAAACATTTTATTCCTTCATGCCATTAGTGGTTGCGATACAACTGGAGCTCCATTCGGTCAAGGCAAACACAAATTTTGTAATATTCCTCTAAAGAACCACTCAGTGAGTGAAATTGTTCGTGTATTTCAAGATCCAAAAGCAAACCCAGAAACAATCACTTTGGCTGCCGAACAATTATTTGCACTTTTGTATGGCGGCAATTTGGAAAATTTAAGGTTCATCATTTTTGTCAAAGGAGTAAAAAATAACAAATTTAATATATCCAGTAACCCACCAAAGATGCAGTCCAGCAACACGCTTCAAGAACATACTTGCGAGTGCAGACTTGGCTTGGTCACGATAAAGATCCAACTGAATGGGGGTGGAAAAAGGATGCTGTTGGGTTACTAACTCCAGTATCAATGTTGAAGAAAGCTGCACCTCAGGCCTTGCTGAACTTTATATCATGCCAATGCAAAAAAGGTTGCGTTGGAAATTGCACATGTAGAAAGTTGGGTTTGAAATGCTCCCTACTCTGCATTCATTGCAATGGCAACTCTTGCTAGAATGCTGTAGAAGTCTTCGTTGATGACGATGACGAGGAATATGATGACCTAATAATACACAAATTTGGGTGATGAGACAGATGAAGAAGCTATTCAGGGCTAGGAGTAAGAAACTATAGTCAAGGGCTCGTACTTCTGTCTAAATTGATCTACCATTAATTTTAATTTTTGTTATGCTGACAACTTAACTAAAAAAGAAAAGAATGTCAAAAATGTAAATTTTACGAAAATACCAATTTTTCTCTTTTTTATGTACCTTATCATCTTAATTATATTAATAATCTTAAATTTGTGTTGTGATTACGTTAATAGGCATGTCAGACCTAGCTGCGAGTATAAATGTAGTGGCTTGGCCTATTTTAGTGGTCTTCCCATTGGCAATGTATAGCGACCGATATGCTGAAATAGACCATTTATTATATTTATAGCTAGGCCTGACACAGGCATGACGATTGTTGTTATCGTATATGTTCTTACAACAATAATTGTTAAAGAAAAATAAAATCAAGCAATGCCAAGTTTAAAACACTTTACCTCTGTTTCAATGTTTGGCCTGGTTTTGGTGGATTAGAGCTTAGATACGTAATAGAGGCAAAAAACATAAATAATTTACCAACTTCTTTTATGAAATTTTATTTTCTACAAAATTAGTATCAATAATTTTTTCACAAAATTGTACTGGAAACGAAGTATTTACAAAAAACCAAACCTAGTCGCGCAAAAAACTTGTTTTTTTCAAAAATATACGCACCTTTATGACTTTCTAGCTCGGTACCTATTAGAGAAAGAAGAATTTTTTTTTATAAAAGTTGTAGGTAATTTTATGTCCTACTATACTTGATAAAAAACTTTTGCCGAAATTTACATTGGAAATGAGATATTTGGGAAAAACTAGATTTTGGCGCGATTTCGGCCGGTTTTTACAAAATGGCGGCGCGAGCACTGGTGCGCCAAGGTCGGAAACTCAGATTTTACATCAGGGGACCAGTATATAAAACATATAAAAAAATTGGGACTACCGGAATAATTACGATCGCGACCCCCTTTTTGGCGCTAATTGCACTGGCCTACAATGTATTGTCATGATTATCCTAACATGGTTACATTTCGTCATTATATTTTATCAAGAAAAACGTAGGTGCATGAACACGTGTTCCGATATTATTACGAGTTTAATAAAAGTTTATTGGGAAATGGCTTCCAATCCCGTTTTTAACTATATTTCCAACATTTTTAAGAGATTCTTAATAAATTAGCAATACTACTTTTTCTCCGTGTATGAAGTAAAATAAGCAAAAGATGCCGTATTGTTTTACAGAGAAGAATGCTGATACTCTGGTGAAACCGAGTAGTAAAGCAAGTAACGGTACTAATGATCTCAATAAATCTCCATTTCGAGATACATGAAGAAAACTGTTATATGCAAAGGATGTTAGATAGATACTATGTACATAGAGGTGTGTATGATTTCTGATGTCATTGTGTATGATTTTATTGTTTATGGTATATTTATATCATTGATATTAAATAAATAAAAAACTGTTTTTGTCAGGGTCTACGTTTCTTAGGAGTTTCTTGTTTACCTCACCAATTTTTCCAATGCGCCCCATTGTCACAATTCTGTTGATAACTCGTAAACTGTCAATTTAATACCGATAAAGAGGTGATAATTTATCTGGTGGGTAAGAAGAGGTTTGGGGGTGGGTGTCAGGAAGGTTGGATGGGGATGTGGGTCAATCGATATTAGGAGAATTTTCAGAAGAGACCACATTAGTTTTTATTGACTTTCACCAGATGTTCTCAACGCAGAACTAAACTAGTGGGCGGCCGCCATCGCCGCACAGTGGTCAAGAAGTCGATTATAAGACGAAGAATTATTTTAAAAAATTCGTGCAAAATGCATTATTAGGTACCTACCACTTATAAAACAATGGAATTGTGTTGTGAGCGTGTCCGTGTGGCTGAAACAGGCAATCTTTTCCTTATTTCTGATGAACTTGACAAAAAGTTTTCAACAAGATATAATTTTTTTTTAAATATAATTAAACAAAAATTATTCGAATATGGTTTATTTGAAGCTATTTACAAGATGACATAACGAAATGATTTATTTCCTCTCAGTCAATGACTTCACAAATTTTCTTAATTTACCCCGATCCTCAGTCTACCTCCGTGTCGATTCTACTGTCGCAAATTGATTTTCGATGTCCTGAATATTTTTATTCCGCCTGAAATCGGTATTTTGACCACAGTGCGATGCCACCGATCGCCACTGCCTGCCGGGTACCTCGTGCGGGTGTCGGGTTGGTGTGTGAAATATTTTATTTATTTTTCGACTCCGCGTTGGGCGCTAACCATAAATCAGCGAAATGACTGCTACGCATGTCAAATGTAGATACATACATGTACAATATTATTTTTTTTGCAAGGACTACGATGGAGATTGCAATAAACCTTCATATTGAAAATGTTCCGCAACTTTTTCCGCAAACCAAAACTCTTTTCAGAAGTCAGAGGTAGATTTACTTAATCTGATTTCTTACAAGAATTCCAACTGCCCTGATGATAAACGCTGCAAGGTTGTTCGAAAAATTGCCTTTTCATCATATAATTATACAAAATCTGGCTAAGAATCCCAATTGGGGTATTTTGTGAGAAAGGTAGTGGGAAGGGGAAGAAGATGGAGAAGATGAAGGTGGGGAACTATCTGACTTTTCAGACAAACACGGCTAAAGCCATTTCAATGCTCCCTTAACTATAGACATATAGACCAATCTGTCATACAAGACTGCTCGACATTTTTCATACAAAACTTAAATTTGGATTTGAAGATAACTTTGGCAATTAATTGTGAGTTAATGATAGGTAATTATTAAAAACATATATTTTACTCTACCTACGTACATAATAAAAATCATTTTTATGTGCTTAAATTTAAACTAAAAACGACAAATTTAAGTTGAAACACAAATTTATCGTATATAAATTGTTTATAAACGTTTACATAGATTGGGCAAGATTCATTTAAAAACAACCACCATAAAAATTGTCAAAGTTGCCTCTGAAATCATTAAAAATTAAATTCTTTAATGGGATATATTTTATAATTTTAAACACAAAGTAGAACACATCCATAGCACATATCTGCTGTTCATTTTGATTAAAAAAATAATTATTCAGTTGGAGCACGCATTTTGGCCTTAAATCCAAATTTATCTTTTGTATGAACTATGCCGAGCTGCTGTTGCTCAAAGTAATTAAACATTTTAATTGCGAAATAGATACTTGGAGTCAGGCGCTTAAAATCCCACTTTCTTTACGTCACATTGTAACCTTCCCACATCTTTCATCATACGCGTTCCTCTCCCTTCCTCTACAACCTCAAAAATACGTGACGTAATCACCTCATACTGCTTTCAGCTCTACGAACCCTTCCGTATTTTCTTTTTCCTTCTTTTAATCAGAACTTTTACTCACTGTTTGGTTCAATTAAAGGGCATGCTACGATACTACGTAATATTATTGTTCATATTATATGTAAGTGTGTAGGACATATTGTGTCTTCTCTACAGCAGACACAATACATACGATAATACACCACTACACACTATTGTGTGGTCGTGTAGTATATAATATTTTGTCTGTTGTAATGTGAAGTCGTGTAGTATATAATATTTTGTCTGTTGTAACGTGTATTCGTGTATTATATAATATTTGGCTAATTTGTGTAGCGCCATTTTCGTGAAAAATCACCCCAAGGGCACTGAATATTATATTGTGTCTGTTATAGTGTGCAGTCGTTTATATGCAGTATATAATAAAGTCACTTTTTATTTCAAGTTTAAAAATCGTTATTTTTGTTCCAATTAATTGATCTTCATTGTTGTTATTATTAAAATTTAAATTTACGAATCTTTTGCGCGGTTTTATTTCGATTATTGTATAATAATGACTAGCCATTTAATAAATAAAGATTAGAAATTTTAAAATTGGAAATTCATATGTCATACGGTTTAAATTCTGGTCAGTAATGTGTAATTTCTATCACCTAACAAATTCTTAAAATATAGTACTATAGGATTTATATGTCTTATACTGATTTATAAATGTGGAAATTCTAACTAGACAATTGTAAATGTTCTCCAAAATGTCCTGGAAAGAATCTCAGACTTGTGATGTCCCGAAACAAACCAATCATCTGTTCTGAATGTAATTACTAATGTTATACAAATTGACCCTGGTAATAAATTACATCTTTACGATTCTTTCAAGGATAAAGAAACCATCCTGCCACTTCGAATGCAGTCAACAATGTTCTCAAAATTTGTTTTGACAGCATCGCCATTCCATTGTATGAATATTATGTACTAAATACACAATTTGGCTGTCCTGAGACGGGAATTCTTCCCAGTTGGACAGACAAATGTTCATTTTGTTTTGTATTGTTTGTAATTTATATATATACAAAATAAATAAATAAATAATATTATGTGTGCTGTGTTTAGTCGTTTAGTATATAATATTGTGTCTGCTATAGTGTATAGTCGTGTAGTATATAATATTATGTGTGCTGTGTGTAGTAGTGTACTATATAATATTGTGTCTGCTATAGTGTGTAGTCGTGTAGTATATAATGTGTTTGCTCTAGTGCGTAGTCGTGTAGTATATAATATTGTGTCTGTTATACTAAAGTTGTAGGTCATAAGTAAGTTATATCAGGATTCATAGGTCAGAAATAAGGGCCTAACTAAAATAGAACACAGCGCGGGAAGTATTCGAAAGCTAGACTTATTTTAACTTTTGCTCGTATATATTGACTTTACCTTATTGTTCCTGACCTAAACTAACCTAACTTAACTTGCCGGCATAAGTATTTTATATATTTTGCCACGGCCTCTGAGGTTGGAGAGTAAGGCTCTTGATTAGCGAGCTGGATGTCGCAGTTTCAAATACCGGTGTGCGCAAGTAAATTTTATTTGTTTAGTGTGTTTTATTTCACAATTTACTCCAAATTTATCTCCAAATAGTATAAAATAAAGTCGCTATCCGTCTGTTTGTGCACTTAGTTCTTCTTAACTACGCGACGGATTTTGATAGGATTTTAAATATCTTTTAGAGAATACATAAATATTGTATGTTTATCCTAGAATTCATAACCTCAAAACTTAACTCCAAATCATTCACAAACCCTAGCAACTCCGGGTACACGACAGCTAGTTAAAAGTAATATACACGTTGATTGAAATGGTTTTCATCGTGTTTGGTGACCAGATCTGAATAGCCAGGTACTTCTCCACCTTCCCCTCTCTCTCTCTCTCATCTTCTTTTCCTCCCCACTACCTTTCTTACAAATACCTACATTGGATCTTACTGCATCATTTGGAACTCTTTGTACGGTATTCAAATAAAATTACCTCATTTTTTGTTATAGCGGAACGGTAAATTTTTTTACACAGGATTCAGAGAGCGCGGGTTTAATTCCATTATGATAAAATGCTTATGAAAAAAAAATCACATTTTAAAAGTAAATTGGTCGAAAAGCTAATTTAATATTTTTTACCAAAGTAATCCTGGTTTTAGAGATTTGGCACTTACATGTTGACACTTCGCAGAGGATAGCAATTTGTGGTTTAATCCTGTTTTCTGTTTACTCTGCGTCCAGACATCCTTTGCAAGAACGGTTATCTTCAAACATCTCGGTGTTTCGTTTTAGCATGATATTAAAACTATTTTTTTCAAATTTTTAAAGTTAGACACAGACAATAATGATATAGTTACTTTGGACAGTAGCTTGAATAACCGGCAACGGTGACCACATCTTTAAAAAGTCATGTTAAGTTATGAAACACAAACATTATTAACTGGGTTAAGTAGGTTAGGTAAGTGTGTTGAATAGTCACTGTGTTGAGTTAGCATGGAACCACCGGCAATACATGGAAACAGTGGGTAATAAAATTAGGACAAGGCTTAAGTTAGTTAATAAGCTAGCTGGAACTAGCTGGGGATGTGACGCCAACACGCTCAGAACAGCATCCATTGCCTTGGTTTTCTCAACGGCTGCATACTGTGCTCCAGTATGGACTAGAAGCGTCCACACTTCCACGGTAGACGTTCAGCTTAATGCCACAATGCGAACCATCAGCGGGGCTTTAAAATCTACTCCTTTCCCTCGGCTCCCCGTACTTGCAAACATAACCCCGCCAAACATCAGGCGAGAAATTGCAACACTGAGGGAATACAAGAAGGCGCTGCAAAAAAGCGCAATACCTTTGCACGAAAATGTCGTCTCCCACCCGGCATGCCGCCTGAAGTCCCGAAAGCCCTTCTGGGCGGAAGGAGAGAGGCTCCTCCGATTACCTCTCACCCCAGAAGATAGGTGGAAACTTGAGTGGCAAACGGCCAACGTGGAAAATACCCATCTCATACAGGACCCCACCGAGAGAAAAGGAAAACCTGGTCCACAATCAATAGGTTAAGGTGCTCCCATAACCGCTGTGCCCACATGATGCACAGATGGGGCCTTAAAGAGTCGGCGATGTGTGAATTTGGTGCGGTGCAGACCACCGAACATTGTGGTCAACGAATGCCCGCTCCATTAATTCCCCGGCGGGATTGATGAGGTCCACATGGCGACGCCTGAGGCCCTAGACTGGCTCGCAGACCTAGATGTCCCCCTCTGACCTCCCCACTATACGAAAGAAGAAGAATAATGATATATATAAATATATAAAATTTGGACAGAAGGGAATTTGCATGTACAGGGTTTTCCAATAAGAGGTGTTATTTTGAATAGCCCGCTATTTCAGTAGATGTTACTTTTGAAGCTGTCATTTTTTGACATTTGACAAGTAGAAAATACGCCATTAATAAAAATGGAACGATACACGCTTCAACAACGCATTGAAATTATTTAAATTCACTTGAGTGAATCAAATGCAAATCACCTTGAGTGATGAGGCCCATTTCCACCTCGGTGGCTTCGTCAACAAGCAAAATTGTCACATCTGGGGCTCGGAAAACCCAAGAGTTATTGTTGAAAAGCCTTTTTTATCCTCAACGTGTGACTGTTTGGTGCGGTTTATGGTCCTGTGGAGTCATTGGACCTTACTTTTTCGAAAATGAGGCTAGAGCAACATTTACGGTGAATGGATTGCGCTATCGAGAGATGATTAATGATTTTTTATGGCCGGAATTGGATGGTATTAATCTGGACAACGTTTACTTTCAACAAGATGGCGCTACGTGCCACACAAGCAACGAAACTATTGATGTTTTATAAAAACTATTGTTCTTTTAAGCTATTATGAAAGTGTGTAGTGTAAGTGGCACACTACCTTCAAAATAAAGCAATAAATTATAATAGACAAAAAACGAAAATTAAAAAAATAACAAATTTTATTTTGATATGTTCTGTTTTTTAATGCACTGTTTCATGGTGTTCTTTCTTATCACGTTCTGTTTTACTATGTTCATTTTGTTATTTTCTGTTTTATCGAGTTTTTTAACATGTTCTTTTTATAGAAAGGTCTATTTGTTCATGCTTTCTTTTGACATTTTCTGTTTTGTCATGTTAATTTTATTATGTTTTGTTTAATCATGTTCTGTTTTATCATGATCTGTTTTCTCATGCTCTATTTAATCATGTAATGTTTTTCTTTAAAATGTTCTGTTGGATCCTGTTCTGTTTTAACATCTTCTTTCTTAGAATGGTCTGTTTTATCATGTTTTGTTATATATCGGTCGGTGGCCGAGTTGACATCGCGTTTGAGTCCCACCCAGGCATAGTGTGTTCAATTCCTCGGCCGGCTAAGCCCTCCATCACAACACAAGCAACATTTTCAGCTTACTGTGGTGGTAGTAGGATATTTTCAAATATTGTCAGGTTATTCGCAACCCGGGAATGTTTGTCTTTCTTTAGGAAATTAAAAAAAAAAATTAAATTAAAAAAATGATCTGTTTTATCACGTTACGTTTTTACGCAATCTGTTTTATCGTGTTTGGTTTTTATCGTTTTTCATTTTAACCTGTTCTGTTTTATGATTTATTCCGTTTTATCGTATTTTGTATAATCGTGTCCTGTTTTATCGTGGTCTGTTTTATCGTGTTCTCTTTAGCAGGTCTTATTTTATCGTGGTCTGTTTTGTCACGTTGTGTATTATCATGTTCTGTTTCAGCATGATCTGTTTTACCACGCCTTTTTTTTTACATTTTCTGTTTTGACGTGTTCTGTTTTATTATGTTCGTATTCATTATGTTTTATCGTGTTCTCTTCGTTCTGTTTTATAGAAATTGACAATGTGTGTTCGTGTTTATAAAAATACGTTAGTAAATTATCATTTGTTAGTAAATTATCCAACCGAGAAAAGTAATGCATTACCATTTTCACCGGATTAACTGTTTAACATGATATTATTGGTTGCCGTCCAAAACCATACCGTAAATTTAAATTTGTTAAATTATACTTAAAAAAAAAATTAAGTAGCCACACAAAAGAAATAGCAAAAATATTGCTAATATCTAGCCCAAGCCCGTGAAAATCACGGGATTTTCCGAATTATTGACAAATCAGTTCCAATTTTGAAAATGGTAAAATATTTAAAAATCTATTTATATAAATAAAATGCAATGTCCTCATGTGTGTGAATTGTTCACTAAACTGATTCCCATTTTGAAAATGACACTTAAATTCAAAGCAAATTTGAGTTTATTGAACCAGATTTCACTTTCACGTAGGACTAACAAGCAGAACAAGGAAATCGAAATGAGTGTGTGTGATTATAACCCCCTTGAGGTGATTTTTCACAAAAACGGCACTGTACAAATTATTTAAATTTTTATTATTATTTAATTTATTTGTGAACTGATTCCATTTTTAAAAATGAGATTTATATTCAAAGAAAATTTGAGTTCATTGAACCAGATTTTTTCATTTCACGGGGCAAACAATCACGAAAAGTTTTTTTCTCACTTTTTCGAATGAGGATTAGACATTGTTCAGTTCCTTCTCACCTTTATAAAATATTCAATGGCTTGACTCCTTGATTGATTGTACATTTTGTGGTTTAGAAGTGGGAACATTAGATCAAACAATGTCCTTGCTTGACTCAAATTATAAAATTAATTTTTCATTAAATTATATCATTTTTCACTAATTATTCCCTAATACTCCACAAGGGAGCTAAAGTAGTTCATGTTTGTGGGAGTAACATTTTCATACAAAAAGAAAATATTGCTTAAAAGGCGATATGTAAACAATCTTCAAAGACTTATTAAATAACTAGAAAAGTAATTCAATATACACAATTTTAGAGAATTAGTTTTAGAAAAATAAAAGCAATTGAGCTAAGGTTTTTCATTATATTTTTTAAACGTTAGATAGTAGGTATAGATTAAGTAAACGTACCTATATTAAAGGTAATTTGCTTTTTTAATTGTTATTATTTCAAAGTTATATTCATTTTGTTTTTGAACAATAGTATATTGTACCATCTCACACCTAAATACAAAGTAGTGGTCGTTCTTAGCATAGGGATGCGTTTATGCATAAATAAGTATGAAGGTACCTACGTAAGTAGTATGGATTGAAACGAGCAAGTTATTATATATGCAGTTTCAAATGCATTATTACGCAAAAGTTTTGAAGGAAAATAAAGGAACCACTCGTAAGAAAAACATTTCGTATTCCTAGAAAATAACGAGAGGAAACGTCTCGTCTAGAAGGAAACTGCATATTTATTAAAAGTGTGTGAATTCAAGTGAAGAATGGCGGAGAATAACATTAGTCAGGAACTTTCAGGGAGGAATTTAATAAAAATAAAATGGAGGGAAACTTCACAATACTTCCTCCATAATGTGACATGGCGGTCCTCTAGTGGAAAATAATAGGCTTTTTGCGTCAAAATGCGACTTCATTCTTTATAAAGAATTACAATAGGTGTCGCGCTATTCATACAAGAATTTTTGTTTTTCTTTCTTGATATACACGGTGTCCGGAAATTAGTTGTACAAGCGCGAAACTGGTTAATCTACATCACATAAAGAACCCAATTTTTTTTTTAAATATAATGTAATATTGTTTTTTAAATTTTATCCTAAGGGTTAAATACTTTTAGAGCCGGGTCCTACGCTTCGACATATTTTAAAACACATTACACAGCTTATATTAACCCCCCCAGCGACCGTTTTAAATAGATCTGTCTATTTATTTTATTAAAGGTTAAATTATGTTTTTACAAGCCAATGTTTTTATGCAAAGCACAAAGGATAACAAATTATTATTAATAATTATTGCTTATAATAAGATCTATTTGAATTTCACTTTTGTGTTCGCGAATGAATGCAAATCTTGGAAACTGAAATCAACCCACTTCCCTATATCCGATCGAGCTGAAACTCCGCAGATAGACTCGCTGTCGATGACTTTGCATTCGATTTTGTGCCATTCGCGTATACATACGCGGAAATATAAGCATTTCTCTGAAATTAGACGACATTACTTCAGTACTTACACATTTTTTTCCGGTATTATCCAATCGGGATTTGGCTCGGTTTGTAGAGCTGTAAACTCCAGTTCCGGGTAGAAACGTGCAATCCTCAGTCTAACCATTGTTTTTAGCTAAAAAACATTTGAAAGTAGATGTATTATGGTTAAAATAAAAGCTCAAATAAAAAAAATCCACTCAAAATTTGATGTAGATTCAACAGTTTCCAACTTGTACAACGTGTTTAAGGTGATTCTACATGATAGTACAAGTAAAAAATATTTTTTTTCTAAATTTAAAGGTTTTAAGGTAGTGTTCAGGTACAAAAATTGAATTTTTTGTCCGTAAAAAACAATATTCTTATTGAAAAATATTTTTAAATCGGAAAAAATTAACGGAATTTAGAAATAAGTTATTTTATATTTTATACTTTTACCATCATGTAGAACCCACTCGAAGTTTGTGTACCTTATCCCCGGACACCCTGTATATTATGCTTCTAATTTATATGAACGGGAAAACTATTTGCCTAGCTACATTGTACCGGATAACACAACACCAGATGTTGTCGGCAATCGGGGATTGGAAAATGTATTTTAAAGAATCTTCATTATTTTTTTATTGCTTTCTTCCACTGGTAAAACCCATTAAATCTATTTAGACTCTTCTCATAAAGATTTATTATGTGTTCTTGTTTTGTTGAATGTGGATTGGATATCAGAAAATACTAATTTTATTACTGTGTCTTTTGATTGATTTGAAGAAATTGATTTATTTTTATAGTAAAAAACAATTTAAGGAGAAATAAATAATGTAGGTAGGTAATAATAATTTTAACTCGTCAGGTTATATATTATATATTGACGTAAGGTCAGAGTGTTTCCGCTTTGCACAAAAATCAAAATAAATGGAATATTTCTGAACGTATTCGTAAACTGAAAACAAATGCTTTTAAAAGGCTTATATAAAAACAAATAAAAATTATGTTTTAAAAATTTTAATGCGGGCATAAAAAAAATTGCTTACGTTTCTTTAACTAAAATTACTGATAACAAAATATATATAAAAAAACACACGTAGTTTGTTAGACAAATGAGCTACACACACCTGTCACCTCACGTTTTTTGTGGTTTCGTATAAAAATAATTAATACAAAATTCACGAAGTTTCATTTTTTTCAAATTGCATTCGGAATCTATGGTTTCATAAAGGTTAAAATTTTAGTTCTTCTGTGATTATATTATAGATTTGAATATAAAGCGTGGTGTTTTCTCTTTCTAACACCGTTTAAATAATATTTCTCTCCATGACAGTAAGGGAGATACAATGATTTTTATGATACCATATGAGTTGTTCCCAAAAGTGAATTTTATGTATTGACAACCAATTTAATTCCAGACGTGCGCAAAGAAGTGCTCAACATGGCACAGACCTCGAAATAAACACGATATTGGTGTTATTTTTGTATTATTTTTGGGTTATTATGCCGCGTTTCGGTTCCTCCATATTTACGCAACGGACAGCATTACAGGTTATTAACGCTAGCTACACGTGAGATACCATCGCAACGTACATAAACACACCCTTCACCACAATCTGCCCTGATTATGGATACTGTAACGCTGTCAGAAACATTGGCTAAAGAAGTGGAAAGCGCAACACCTCATAATAACCTAAAAAATAATCACGATAATATTGTTGGTCGTGAAAATCTCAAATCACTTCACATGTAAGGGGAAAAATGAGTGATGCCAATTAATTAAGAATCTCTTCAAATAGAAGAGAAGCTCGATTGTCAACCAGTTTCATTTTAGTTTCAGCTGCCCGGTGATGTCCCTCTTTGTTCCCCTTATTTAAATCGAGCGCTTTCTTTTCAGGTAGTGTTGGTCACCCCGCTCTAAAGGAAATGAAGATTAAGAGAAAATAACCACTTATTTATAATGTAAAAAATGAATGGTTTTACAAGGTATCTTCATTTTAAGTTTAATCACAATTAAATGCATATTTACCTACCCCATTAATTAAAAACGCAGAAATAATTTACCATGAAATATTTAAATAATTTTGAAATACTACAAGCACCCGACCCCAACAAATCCTAGTTAGATATTTTTTCTGAATGATTTTCTTAGGTTTTTCTTTAAAATAATTTTGCCGCCGTAAATCAATAACTCGGCCTGTGTGCGGCGATGCAACCCGTTTCTCGCAACTGCGCCTGCGCGTTTTCAGTTTGCCAGTTGACCATAGATACTCGTATGTCAGTTTTCAAGAAATTTGCGTTTTGTCCATGCCTTAAGAACTGTCAGATTACGATATATCCGAGCATAAAAATATTAAATTTGTTCAGGAGGTTGAAAAATTCCCATGTATTCACGACTATAGGCTTCTGATTATGCATGAAAAGAAAAAAAAATGGGGGCTTCATCATCACTTGATTCTGCAGACATTTTCAAAGCAATATGATAGTGGCAGATGACAGCTGAAGTGTTCTCCTTCTTTCTATGGTCAAAAAAGCTTAGATAATTAATGAAATCGTAAAATTGAGTTGCGCCGTGAGAGAATTTCGGTTGCCAACCAGTTTGCAACCGCCAGTTTAGTTTTCTCTGCCCCGTGCGCGGATGGACTTTATTTTTTTTTAAGTTTAAAGAAATATACACATTTCACTTTATTAACTTAAAAGAACACATAAAAAATAAAAATCTAAATTCTGTTGTTTACTATATAACTTAAATAATTACAATTTAATTCTATTTACTGATCTATTGGGAAGGAGATTGCTTAGACTCGTGGCCTATGTTTCTTTTACCACTTTCAGTATTTGCTGAACGTGTGTATAGTTTATTATGTTGTCTTGTGTAGTGTTCATGTACTTGTGATGTTTTTTTCAAGTGCGTTTAAATTTGCATCAAACTTAGGGTAATTAATGCTTATGGATCCTACGTACATCACATTTGTAAGTTTATTTGCGAAGATTGGCTTCCTAGCAACAAATTTACGCGATTTCGTCCATAAAGAGGATAGGGCTCTAGTAAAGTGTTGGAATAGAAGTTGGACTGAGAGAAACAATCCGAGCGCTTTTGTTACTTTAACGACAACATTGAATGGAGGACTATTTAATAGCAGTTCTTTAATTATCATGACAGCCAAATGACAAAAACCGATATTGAATTCAAATACATCATGCTATAAACAAATATTGACATAAGAAAGGGTTGGACCGCTAAATAAAAAGAAGATTACAGATTTTGAGAAAGCTTTGTATCTCCTGAAAAAAAAATGATATCTCTTCGGTTTATGGAGTCAGAAAATTTTCTTTCCGTTTATATTCGTTTTCGTAGTGCTTAAGTGTAATTTTTTAGATTGTTTTGGTGAGATAATAACGTACGTACTTATCCACTCAACTAATCAGATTTTAGTTCAAATAATAAAAATACTAGTTTATGTAGGGTGTGATCGCAATAGGCGAATCAAGAGAGGACTGTAAAATATTAACTGTGAACTTTGAAGTTGACACAACTATTGTTGGAGATGGTGAACATGGAGTAAGGAAGGAATCTGACTTACCCCTTTGATGTTCTTCAAAGATGTTGATGGTTGGTTTCACTCACAGAATATATGATTTATTTCACGCACAAGCTTCCATAACATCCAGGTTGTATACGAAATACACGGAGGGAACCAACTATGTTGCGCCCTTGAGGTGTTTTTGCACAAAAACGGCGATATACAAGTCATCCAAGTATTATTATTATTATGTTCACTACACAGGCCTTCTACCCTGAGTTGATATTAATAACAGCACTGATTACAAATAGATGTTTATCAAACAGGCTCCATCAATAAACTGGTTTGACAGTCGCTTTTATTGTTGTAAAATGTCACACACACGTGGGTATAGTCAGATAATAATAAAATGGGATGGGAAAATGCAATGACAATTTTAAAGGAAGATTAATAGTTGCGTCAACATAGGGTAAAAAAAATGACGACTCAACTCATCAAACTGATTTCAAAAGCTGTTAAAAGTATATCTGTCAAAAACTTACACATCTTACGACTTCTGAAACATGGTATAAATAACAATAAGTGAATTTTTCATTAGAAATTTTGTCATAAGTCACTAACAAGAATGTGTTAAAGGTAGCCTACGATACACTGAAATTCCCATCTTCTTTTTTTAGTAAATTTATTTATGCAAACATAATTGAAAACAGAATACTGAGCAACGTGAAAAAATATATGGTAACTGGTAACATTTCATTTTTATAACGAAGATGTATGTACATTTTATTTAAAGATAAGTACCTACCAATCCCCATAATAATTGCGTCACATGTGTGAATGGGGGTAGTTGTATGTATTTAGTTTTTAAGAGTGCCCTTGAAGAGCGATTGATAGCCGATCTATTTCTGAAATGAAATGTAGTATATATATTTTTGATACTTTTCCACATAGACACATTGACAGTTAACCAGTTATATTCTAAAATTCAAGCGTATTTTCAAGATAATGATTCTGAAAAGCATTCTACATATTCTACGAATGTGTTGGAATCTCAAATCACAGACTAAGAATTTGGTTAAGCAGCCAATTAAGAAATTAAATTACAATTCTGCGGGTTTTTGCTGCCAGGCCCTGCAGGCGATTTTTTGATGGGATTCGCCCACTTTTGAGAAGATTTTGCTCGGAAAAAGGGTCGAGAAATTTTGATAAAAATTTTTGTCTTTTTTTTATTACGTGTGGTTAAGAAATTTTTAACTTTAAAAAAATCATGAAAAAAAATGACCGGAAAATGGATCGGTTCTTGAAACTTCTGAAAATTGGAGAAATTCAAAATTTTGTAATTTTTGTTGACTTTTTATCATAGGGGATACTGTTTGAAAACAGATGGCGCCACTTCCGTCTACGACAGTCAAAACTGTTCAGGCATTCAGCTACTGACACTATCAGCTTTATAGCTGGTATTTGGAACTACGTGGTATTGGCCGAGATTTTAAATTGTATATTATATTAACTTTTTAAAGCTGTATAGCTCATAATGGAACTAAAGCTGCGGGTTAGTGAAAGTTGCATTGGCCGTGAAAATCCAGACAAAAAATTCATGACGCCAGAACTTACAGTTTGACAGTTATCGCTACAACATTATGATCTCCATTCAATTCAATAACAGAGAATTTGAGAAACAGTGATTCAAAAATTCTCTTTTTTTATCAAGATAAACAATCAAGGTTTTCAGAAATTATATTTTTTATTTAAAAGGTTTCCGGAAATTAAATTTTCTATTCAAAAGGTTTCCGGAAATCATTAGGAACCAGCGCGATGTCAACACTGCCTAGCGCGCAATTTAAGCAAAATTAAAATGAAAAACATCGAACAAATATTCTTCAAAGCCGGAAATTCGCGTTATTTTCTACGGAAACGTTTGAAAAAATAAACAGTAGGCTTATAATGTTTTGGCTGAGGCGTAATACGAGGTGTGTATTCATTTTTCTTATTTTTCTCAATATTATTGGAAATCAAAAAGCTCGACAAATGAAAGGCTTCAAAGCGTGCCGCGTAAACTTCTGCAAGCATTATACACATTGAAAAATAAAGTAATGGATACGCCCTACTAGTAATCTTTTGAAAAAATGGTGCGAAAAATGAAATAATATAAAAAGATTGACAAAAAACATTACTTTTTATGTATTTTTCTGGAGTTTTACAGATTGTTTACACGAAGTGAGAAAATTTAAGTATAAAACTAATTTAATATATACATAATATAAAGGAACTCTACTCAAATTTAAATGATAAAAAATTCAACCCGTAAAAAAAATCTTAAACGTATTTCAAAACTTTTTTTTTATTTGACTGAAGATTGAACCTTCCTACCCAGAAACTGTAGTCGACAATTCTACTAACCTCGCCAAATTGGTAATGTAGTTGGGTAATGGGTTAATTTCCAATTCCGAGATTTGCATTCACGAAAAAAAAGAGTGAAAAATATCTCACAGGTTCACCGGCTTAATGATTTCTAATTGAGTGAATTTTTGGACTCCTAAATTATAATTTTTACTGAATGACAATCGCAACGAGATTCGAAGGAATTCTCTAAATAGTATAAAATAAAGTCTGTCTGTTTGTGTGCATAGTTCTTCTAAACTCCGCAACGGATTTTGACAGGGTTTTCGTTATCATTAAGAAAATTTAGAAACTTCCTGAAGGTTTACATATATATAACACGAGTATTATGTTTATAGAAAGTAGAGAAAAGTCGATGTTTTATAATCAAGACGTAAACATATATTTTCGGGGACTACATTAAACGCTGGATAAACCTCATGGGATATATCAAAATAATGTATAATGGAATTGTGTATCTTAAAAAGGTACAGAAAAGTCTGCAAAATCTATCTACTAAGGATAACCTTCAGCAACACCGGGTACACTTTATCTAGTTATGAATAAATGTGAAAATATTCATTTTGATTAGCCATTTGGATAGGTTAGTTTTCCGTTTATCCATCTCTATGGATGGAATCGAATCAAATTTCGGACTGATGAAGATTGTTTGTCTAAAGACATTCAAAAAGAGAATGTTTCTCATTTCACCGGTTAAATTTTGTTTATTTTGGCCATTCTGACGTAGGTTATATCAAAGACTATACTCCTTTATTGTGGGGCATTGTAGGAAAAATTCCATGGTTGAAAGGAAAGTTCATTGCTACGATGCTAGCCACTTTCTAAAGAAAAATAACAATTCTCCGCGATATCGAAATTAAATACGCTTACCGAATAATAAGATTATTGCGGACAGGGACAGGCATAGGCACAGGGGCGACGATAAACTACATTCTGAACAAAATATGAAATAAAATGGAGATAAAAAAGAAGCCGCTTGTGTCCCCATTTCCTCCGTTTAATTGTTTTTTCTTATCGAGTGTAATGAAAAAACCAAATACCTACTTTAATTTATTTTTGAATATCGTGTTTTCAGGCCTTGTTTTTGGATATTTAAACGAATAATAATATTTGGATGATTTTTATAGCGCCGTTTTTGTGCATTATCACCTCAAGGGCGCTGTACAAGTATATAATACACTTCTACTATGTTGTTACTAACTAAATATGGGGATATTATACAGTACAATACTTACCTGGTAGGTCACTTGAGATTAACACTTAATTAACATTAATTAATTGTTTATTAGGGAAATTTAGATATAGGATTTAGGACATAATTGGATATAACTGGACTTTCTCTCGGGAATGGTATATTTAATTTAAGGGTATGACAGCTTAAAAAGGTAAATTTTTAGTTTAGATCTGAATTCTGTTGGACTTGTTATGGATCTTAGTTCTGGAGGGAGTTTATTCCAAGCCTTCGGCCCAGATACTCCGACCAAACTTAGTATTTGGCTTGCGCTTAAGTTCCATCAGTCTGCCTACAGCTGATGATATTGCTGATCTAAGAGTTGACTGCCTCAGACCAGTGTTTTCCGGGACGCATAGTTCAGAGATGTATGGTGGGGCCATTTCATTGATGGATTTAAACACCATCCAGCACTATTTGTACTGGATTCTTTCAAGGCACTTGAGCCAGTGAAGGTTGCGAAGGTGTTCTGAAATGTGCGAATATTATGAAACCCCGGTTATGAGCCGCGCTGCTGCATTAAAAACTGATTGAAGCTTGTCAATTTGATATTTTGGAAGGCTAGCATAAACGAAATATATAAAGCTTCACGATAGCAAGCTATAAATAGTTATTGACTTTTAAAATCCAAACAGACAACGCCGAGCAAATTTCGGATTTCGGCTGTATCAATATTGTGAAGATTTGGTTTAAAGATCAGTTTGAAATCTACACCTATATTATCCGTTTAAGGATAATATATAACGAATAAATAATACCCTTTTTCTCCAATAGTTGCCCACAACTGACACACTATTATGAAGTTACAGGGGAGAGTTTTTATCTTAGTTCAGCGAGCAGATGTTTTCTTCCTTGTAGGTATCAACAGGCACATGTTGCATGAGATGTTTTGAAGCCATTTTTTGCACAGTCAATGTAAAGTTTTGTAATTATTAAAAGCAGATCTTTGGACCTGCACTGACCAAACTTACAAACATCTAATTGAGAATAAGACCATTGTAACATTATGTTGATCTCAAAGACTACGATGGGCTGGGCGTGTTTAAAAATGCCAGATGATAGGACTCCGAAAATTATGACCATGTTAGAACTCTAGTACTAGAATTGAGGTATGTACTGTTTGGAATAGGACCAGTGTATCTAGCACCGTCTATCGATAAAACTCTATGTCAATACGATATTGACTAACTCCGTTATCTATGGTTAGTTAGCGATATTTGCCAGTATGGTCAGCATGTGATTCTGATGGTCGGTAGACGAAAGCCGTCGCTTTTGGCACCGCATCCCGGATGTCGGATAAGCTGTCAATATACAATTTTTTTTAATAATGTCGTTCGTTATGCAAAATTATTAGCTACTTAATGGACGGAAGTGAACTAACGAAGCTCTTAGAATTGAAAGAAGTTGTAAAAGTGATTAATTAATTAATCAAGTTGGAGAAGCGATGTTATAGATATTTACCTCATTGACTAATGAGCTCCCCTTTTAGCGTCAAAAATGTACATGTGGCTGTGAATGTATATGGAAGATAGTATTTCAATTCGACATTGTCAATTTATTCGTATTTTTACGTAACCGTTTGACATTTAGGAATGCCAATCCACAGAGGCCAGTGTTGCCATCGTAAAACGATTTATTTATTTCGTGTCATGCAATATTTGTTCTGCTAACGACGGCGCAATAGTGCTAGGAATATCGATATAAAATTGTCGAAAGTTAAATCTATCGATTGAATATTGTTTAGTTATCAATTAGTAGGACTGGAAGGAGAGGTCTGGAGACAAATGACGAGTAAACATTGGGAGTATTAATTGTGAAGAATTTAAAATACCACCCTGGAATGTAACGCCATGATGATTATAATAATCTTATTCCCGTATACTTAAACATCGAGGCATTATCGCTACTATTGCTACAACTCCAAAAACAATTCGAAAAACCACCCACCCCCCACTTTTTCCACACCTAAAAGCAGAATTATGATACTTTTTGACGATATTTCACGCACTAGCAGAAGAAGAAAGCTCGTGCGATGCCAGGAACTTCAGCTCGGAATTACATAAAGCAGAAAATCTGTGAACCAAAGCCTCTAAAAACCTTAAAAAAGTGACTTTTATGGCGTCATGAAAATTGCGCAGCTTTCTCCGTCTGGATTTTCTACGTCAGCGCAATTTCAAAAGCTTATGGAAAAAATATTGTTTCTTCCATACATTTTGATCAATTGGAAAAATGATTACGAAAAGAAGATTGAAAATTATGCTAATATCGATCCAATAGCTTCTAGTATTTATGAAAGAATTAAATACTTATACTCGTATGTCATTGTAGTTGTTTCATTTTCTCGTTGACGTTCTGTTATCGGCCATCTGACACATCAGTTTCTTTTCAAAAGAATTGTCGAAATAATAAAATTATGTGTTCAAACGATAATCATTTGTTATTATTCATACGTTATAACGTATTATTTGGCATTGTATTGATGAGATATCGTTTTACCTGTTAAACAAATTGACGTAATATAATTATCATTGAAGAAGAAGATAATATTAATAAATCCAAAGGAAACATGAAATAGAACAAGACACAGAAAATAAAAGATGGCTGTTGCAACTGGGGATCGAATCCAGAAAATCCGTCTTACCGGAAAACACTTTAACCACCGAGCTATTGCAATGATCCCCGTTACCTTTTATTTTGTGTGTCTTAGTCTGTATTTTTAAATAAATCCATTTGAATTTAACTTTTGTTTTTGGTAATGAATGAAATAAATCTTGGAAGCGGAAATTAAACCATTTCTCGACATCCAATCGAGCTGAAACTCGGCAAATAGACTCGCTGTCGATAATAACCGGATGACGAATATTTGAAGAGATTTATTAATAATTCAACAATACTTATTTTTATGCGTTTAGTGTATAATTTTTTTGAACTAAAACGGGTTAAAAACAAGATTGCAGACTCTTACCGATTGAATTGATAGGTTTCCTGATAGTCCTTTCAGTAAAATACGAATGTGTTTTAACGATGTTGGAACACGTGTTCATAAAAACGCAAATATTTTCGTATTTCGTTATTATATAATATCAAGGCGAATGCAGGTAAACGAACACGTGTTCCGTCATATATATTAGGAATTGATTAATAGTTTAATAGGAAACGGCCAGAAATCCCCGAATTTTAATTAACCGGATTACTAATAATTGGAAGAGATTTTTAATAAATTAGCAAAACTTTTTCCGAGTGGTACGTCAAACATATTGAATATTTGGTCTGTGTCAGTCATTCCACTTTGTAAAAGTATTACCTTTAAAATATTTTTTCTGTGCAATTTCAATATGACCGTTGTTACCGTTATTAATTAAATTGTGGTTCTGGACTACGGGCTGAAGGATGAAGGTGTTCCTGAGGATGGTCACCTGGCGATAGAAGAGGACACCAGGAAAAGGAGACAAATGCAATTAAGTACCCGTATGTGCTATTTTCGTATACATGTGTGGTCCATAATAATTTATTATAATGGCGACCTGATAAGGCAAAATGTCACGGGATTATCACAACACGGCTCAGGTCACACGACTGGCGCGTGAAACAGAATATTATTACATATTTTTACCTAGTCACTATCTATCATTAGTTTACCTATCAATTATCATTAGGTGCTCACTCAGTTTACATATTGCACTAGGTACTCACCCAGTCTACATATTACATTAGGTACTCACCCAGTTTACAAATTACATTAGGTACTCACCCAGTTTACATATTACATTAGGTACTCACCCAGTCTACATATTACATTAGGTACTCACCCAGTTTACATATTACATTAGGTACTCACCCAGCCTCATACATACAGCCTATCATTAGGTGCTCACCCAGTTTACATATTACATTAGGTACTCACCCAATTTACATATTACATATCATTAGGTACTCACCCAATTTACATATTACATATCATTAGGGACTCAACCAATTTACATATTACTTATCATTAAGTACTTACTCTCCCGATTTACATATTAAGTATCATTAGGTACTCTCCCAATTTACATATAACATATCATTAGGTACTCACACAATTTACAAATTACATATCATTAGATATTCAACTAATTTAAATATTACATATTATTAGGTACTCAACCAATTTACATTTTACATATTATTAGGTACTCAACCAATTTACATGTAACAAATCATTAGGTACTCAACCAATTTACACATTACATATCATTAGGTGCTCAACCAATTTACATATTACATATCATTAGGTACTCAACCAATTTACATATAACATAGGTACACGCCCAGTTTACATTTTATTGTGGTCTCATTATTTTTTTATGCTTGCATTCAAAATTTTAATATTTGAATAAATATGTATATATTTATTTCTTGTAATAAAATTCTGTAGGCGTATTTCTTATCACCTTTCAAAAACAGTTTTTAGTTTTCGGATACGTTCAGAAATATTCCGTTTATTTAAATTTTAGGCCAGGGGATCAAGCAGATTAAAATCGATAATTTTACAATATCGGATCGATAGGCGTAATTACTGATGAATTTGTACCGATTTGCCGAGCATAACCGCGATTATTGATATGCAGACCGATGTTCGTAATCCAATAAATCAGATTCGATATAAACTGGCAACACTGGAGCATCTATCTATGAATTGACATTTCTAAACGTCAATCTGCTACGTAACCGTTAAAAAATACAAGTAAATTGACAATCATTGAAATATTAACTTTAATTAGTTTACGAGGTCATTAACCATAACTTTGTTTCTCGAAGCTAGAATTAATTAAGTCTATGGATCGTGTACACGATTTTTTCAGTTCTAAGAGCTTAGTTAGTTCACCCCCATTAATTAACGAGTCAGTTATTTTACCTGGCGATAGAAGAGGACACCAGGAAGAGGAGACAAATGCAATTAAGTACCCGTATGTGCTATTTTCGTATACATGTGTGGTCCATAATAATTTATTATAATGGCGACCTGATAAGGCAAAATGTCACGGGATTATCACAACACGGCTCAGGTCACACGACTGGCGCGTGAAACAGAATATTATTACATATTTTTACCTAGTCACTATCTATCATTAGTTTACCTATCAATTATCATTAGGTGCTCACTCAGTTTACATATTGCACTAGGTACTCACCCAGTCTACATATTACATTAGGTACTCACCCAGTTTACATATTACATTAGGTACTCACCCAGTCTACATATTACATTAGGTACTCACCCAGTTTACATATTACATTAGGTACTCACCCAGTTTACATATTACATTAGGTACTTACCCAGTCTACATATTACATTAGGTACTCACTCAGTTTTCATATTACATTAGGTACTCACCCAGTTTACATATTACATTAGGTACTCACCCAGTCTACATATTACATTAGGTACTCACCCAGTTTACATATTACATTAGGTACTCACCCAGTCTACATATTACATTAGGTACTCACCCAGTTTACATATTACATTAGGTACTCACCCAATTTACATATTACATATCATTAGGTACTCACCCAATTTACATATTACATATCATTAGGTACTCACCCAATTTACATATTACATTAGGTACTCACCCAATTTACATATTACATATCATTAGGTACTCACCCAATTTACATATTACATATCATTAGGTACTCACCCAATTTACATATTACATATCATTAGGTACTCACCCAATTTACATATTACATATCATTAGGTACTCACCCAATTTACATATTACATATCATTAGGTACTCACCCAATTTACATATTACATATCATTAGGTACTCACCCAATTTACATATTACATATCATTAGGTACTCACCCAATTTACATATTACATATCATTAGGTACTCACCCAATTTACATATTACATATCATTAGGGACTCGACCAATTTTCATATTACTTATCATTAAGTACTTACTCTCCCGATTTACAAATTACATATCATTAGAAATGAAACTAATTTAAATAATACATATTATTAGGTACTCAACCAATTTATATGTAACAAATCATTAGGTACTCAACCAATTTACACATTACATATCATTAGGTGCTCAACCAATTTAAATATAACATATTATTAGGTACTCAACCAATTTACATATAACATAAGTACACGCCCAGCTTACATTTTATTGTAGTCTCATTATTTTTTTATGCTTGCATTCAAAATTTTAATATTTGAATAAATATATATTTTTTTCTTGTAATAAAATTATGTAGGCGTATTTCGTATCACCTTTCAAAAACAGTTTTTAGTTTTCGGATACGTTCAGAAATATTCCGTTTATTTAAATTTTATTGTAAAGAGGAAATACTCTGACCTTCTGACATAATATGCCTGAAGCCTGAGATGATATAACCGATCAATAAGAAATGACAACTGAAGTATTCAATAACGAAATTTTACACGCTCCTAGTTGCTTTCCAAATGGTTGATCGGAGTTCCATTCTTGGCCGTGGCATTTTTTAAACAAAATATTCGTATTTTATTTGTTTTTTAACTTTTGTTTTTTTTAATTTTATTTTTAATAATTTAGGTTTATTTCTATTTCCCGCGATTTTCACATGTATGCGTTAATACCACGAAATAAATTCAGTACACATACCAATACAATCAACTTTTAAGATATTTATGATTAAAAATTTAGATTTTTTTTTTAATGTGAATCCTCTTTTGGCGTGCCTAGTGGGATAAAACCGAATTTTGCTTAGCAATCGTGGCGAGATGGGACGACGCTTTTTGCATAGAAAAACGCTTCATTACTCATAACTCATCGGTTCTTTCTGCCCGGCCGCCAAAACTCTGTGCGGTATATTTGCTTCTATTCTCAATAAAATTAACAATGAGAAATAAATTTTTTAATGATAATAATTTTTTTAATATGTAATGTATTTATT
This sequence comes from Hesperophylax magnus, assembly GCA_026573805.1. Classification (NCBI taxonomy): domain Eukaryota; kingdom Metazoa; phylum Arthropoda; class Insecta; order Trichoptera; family Limnephilidae; genus Hesperophylax; species Hesperophylax magnus. The sequence continues at coordinate 8,815,296 of JAIUSX010000117.1, read as the reverse complement.
TCTATGTGTATATTTAAACAAATAAAATAATTGTAATATTATAAAAATATATACTTGCTTACTTTTCATTTTCACTTGCTTAAATAAAAATCAATTTCGATGTTTCACATCTGTCAGGCGTCCTGTGACTATTTATTTTAGTTGTGGTTCAACTTTCTCTGGTATATATTTTTTGTGTCGGCTTTATTCGTGTGTTAGGTTTTATTTTTAAAGAAGTGAAAAAAAAATTTAAAAAGATTTACTACTGTAATATGGATACAGGTTTCATAAAATACGTCATAACACCCCACTTCGATTGATCAATATCTTATGGGACACCCTGTGTATGTAATATAATCCTTCATCTATCTATCACAAAGTGTCGTAAATCTACAGCAAACTAAAGCGTAGTCCTGCACATTTTTCAGAATTTTGCAGCTCAATTTCATCGCGTTGCTAGTAATACTTGTAATTACAGCTTAGATTTTCCGGGAAAAGTTCGACGCAGCATGCAATGCAACAACACGTTCAAAGTTGGGTGGTGACACGTGCACTAAAGTAGCACAGGTTCAACTCCGAACATAGAGTAATAATATAGGAAACAGTACTGCATAGTTGAAATTGAGACCGATAAAAGAAATTACTTGTATTTAGTAGAAACTTTTTCAAAACAGCAGGGCGGAAACTACGTTGCATTAAAATACTCCGTGAAAGGAGTTTAAGGCTCTGTAGTAAGAGTTCAAAGACGGTTTGAAAAGGAAATTTGTAAATACGAATGTTAAATAATGGTGAAAATATTGAATAAAACACGAGGCGATGAACTACGTCGTGTAAAATTTTAAATCGAGCCGCTATCAATAACACCCCTTACGTAGATGGCAATAAGGTTTAAATTCCCGCTTAACACTATCCGCCTGTTTTGATTTATGCAAGAAAAAAACATGGCCAAAAAGTGCCTTTTATTTTATTTTTTGGATGTTCAGGCATAAATATTTAATTTTTTCCGATCATTTTATAAATAACTTAATTTTCCACATTATCCAATAAAATCATAACCGAAAATGGGTTCGTAAGTAGGAAATTTGGAACTTTAAAGCAGTTTGAATAGGCGTTTACATTATTTTTTTCTGGGCTTATAAAAAGACTTATCTAAAAAATACTCGATTATTTCAAAGGCCAAGATGTATTCTACTCGCAGTATTTAATTAAAGTATCCGAAACATTTCTAGGCGACCAAATTTTCAAACCAAAACCACATGATTTTGCATTACTACGTAGTGCAACGTCTTATGATGCATTTAAATCTCTCGACAAATGCTTCAGTTGAATTTAAATCTCTCGACAAATGCTTCAGTTGTAATTAAAGAACTGTGATTTTTCATACCTATAACATATTAAATAACAAAACGAAACGTGTTTTTAGTAATTTTCGGAGCTTACTTTACCATTTTTTTCCAATGAGGAAATTTCATATAATTAACGTTTCGGCATAACAAATGTAGAGATATCATCTTCAAAAATAACATATATATTTTAGTTACTTAAAAACTTAAAGTGCCAATAAGAAATATGTTAGAAATCGGTATAAATTTGGAATGAGGCGGCTTAAACCAAGTTCCAAGTTCTTTTCTGAAAGCTGAAATTGACGACAAGTGTTCTAGTACTAAAGAAATGTACAGGACTAATGTAAAGTAAACAGTTTTAATACTTATATAATGCATTACATCTAGAATAGATTGTTTTTTGGTTTCCACATAAAGCTGTAAGTGTAAAATATTCTCAGTATCGCATTCTCATCTTTTCAGCTTGAAATAGACATTAATTATTATATACAGGGTGCAGCAAAACAGACAGTGCAGTTTTGAGTAGGAACCTGGGAGGGGTCTCATTGAAAGAGAAAACATCACCATTTGTATTTTTATTTAAAAAGATACCATGGTTGCTTAAAAAAAAAGAAAAATGAAACAACAACTGCAATTTGAAAAATATATATTAAAATATGGAAATTTAATTTTATAATACATATTTTTATGCAAAAAGTAAAAATAGTGAAGTGACGATAACTTTTATACCACTTTTGTCTGATTAAATTTGTTTTTAATTTCTTGTGTGTTTTAATTACAGTTACACGATAAAAATCATCGGTAAAAAATCAACGTTCTTAAAAACTTTATCTACTTTTGCAATCAAAATTTCAATAGTTTATTTGCATTTATATGTCAATGGTTACAAGTCTATGGATCGTGTACACGATTTTTTCAGTTCTAAGAGCTTAGTTAGTTCACCCCCATTAATTAATGAGTCAGTTATTTTACATAACGAACGACATTATCCGAAAAGTGGCGCATATTGACAGCTTATCCGACACCTTCAAGGCTTTGCTAAAAGTAGCGACTTTTGTCAACCAACTGTCGAAATCATATTCGGTCCGTGCTCGCAAATACCGCTAACAGACTATAGATGACGTATTTCGTCAATATCGTATTGACATATGGCTTTATCGATTGTCCGTGCTAGACTTCCAGAAGGGTTTTAAGGGTGAATATATCTCGTGGCAGCCCTCGCAACACTGCGACTGGCAAAGTATCTAATCTGGTCCTAATGGAAACGGAAGACATAGCGGAATACTCAAGTTTAATTGAAAAACCCAAGCGAGGCTTAGCTCTGTAGATTCGGCACTATAAAGAGGCTGGGGCTGTTAGAGTTAATTGATGGATGGAGGGTTTAATTGCTCGAATTTTTACGGCAAACAATTAATATAAATATAATATTATCTAGATCCGGAGAAGAACGATCGTAATAATTTATTTCTCCTTTTGCAGAATTGTTCGATCAATTACGTTACAATATATCTAGACTTCACTGTCGCATAAAATTCAGACAAAATTTGGCAAATATGAAACACTCTTATGTTTCCCATAAATTGTATGTTAAAACGTTGGTCATAAATTATTATAAGCAATAATTAGTCGCCCGTAATATCAATACAAATTGAAAATATCTTCCGAGTAAAAATAAATGCCGCCAAATACAAAAATAAAGTTTGTTGTTTACAGGTGAACAAAAATATCATAAGTAGTAATTGTTTTTTTATTTTATAAATAGTTAATACATATCAACAAACAAATCGTGCTAAGCCAATTGAATTGGCTTGTCAACAGGTGCTTTAAGTTTAGTTACATATACATTTTTATAAGTTATAATTTACATCTTATATCTACAGAATCAACATTTTTTCATACATATTAAAATAAATATTTTTTTTCCGAGAGCCAATTTTTCACCATATATTTAACCTTATTCATAGACTTACATTGCTTTATAGTGTCAGGTAATAAATTAAATATCTTCGGTATGTTGTATTCAAACGTTCTCTGTCCGTATTTATTATTAAATTTCGGAACTATTAACCCGTCATTGCGCGGTAATCTAGTACTGTATTTATGTTCTAATTTTTCTTTATGCTGCGGGGTAAATATATTTATTTATTTATTTATTTATTTAGACGCCGTAAAAGGCTTTTACAATATACATGATTTACAATATACATGATTTACAGTGGTTCACAGGAGCGAAACAGTATTATGTTAAACAGAATAAATACTGAGAAATTATGTTGAAAGTTAAACAAGAATAACATCTGGTATACATAGGTACAATAGCATTTTTATTTTCAATCCGTACAGTAGTTTAGTATTGAGGTTATTGTTACCTTCAATATTGAATTTGGTTGAATTTGCTGAGAACTAAGAGTTAGCTCTATTGAATCAGGGCTGTCAGTAAGACATCTCATAACAATTTTGGGAAAAATTAAAGTTTTGATTAAGTATGTAAAATTATTAGATAACACTCTTCTGTCTGATATCTAATGTAAGTGCATAGTTTAGGTTCTGTGATAACTTATGAATAGAATGGTATTATGCCTAATAACATTGATAATTACGACAGAGGTTTGTTATTATAGCCTTCTTATAACTATATTCCGTGCAGTTGAACACATCTACTACTTCTGAGAAAGCATTGCCAACTGCATGCAATCTAGGTATAAGCGAGTTTCTAAATGACTCAGTCCTGATATTGTTATTGAAATTAAAAAGAATTTTGGATCGAGTAGTTCTAGTGGGTATATGGAAGGTAATTAGGCTTAATATATCAGGACTGTCTATAATACCATTGACAATTTTAAAAATAAAAGTCAAATCGGAAATAAGTCTTCTATCTGAGAGTTTAAGTAAGTTTAATTCTTTCATCAAGTGATTGTAATTTATTGATTCTATAGGTAGACCGAGTTTATAGTTAATGTATCTTAGGAATTTATGCTAAATTTTTTCAATAGAGTCGGAGTGGATTTTAAAGTAAGGACACCAAATAGGAGAATTATATTCGATTTGACTTCGAACAAGTGAGGAATATAAGATTTTTAGTGTTGAAATATTTTTAAAGTCTCTGCCATTTCGGAGAATGAAGCCGAGCATTTTTAATCCTTTGTTGGTGACTGTTTCTACATGTGAAAGAAAGTTAAATTTTGAATCGAAAGTAATGCCGAGATCGTTAATTTCACTTACAGAGGCGAGAGAAACATTATTAATTTTGTATTGATAGTTAAGGGGTTGTGTTGTTCTGAAAAATCTTATAATGTGGCATTTACTAATATTGAGATAAAGTTTGTTAGTTTTGCACCAATCTTGAAGTTTATTTAAATTTAATTGAATTTGAATACAGTCATTTATTGTTTTTATAATTTTAAATAGTTTAAGGTCATCGGCAAAAAGTAGCACTTCTACATTTTTATCAAATACAGTAACAATATCGTTTATGAAAAGGAGAAACAGTATTGGGCCTAAATGTGACCCTTGAATTATGATTTTTTGCCATAGAATAGCCTTAACAGGTAAAATTTTGGCACTCTGAAACAGCAACTGTGTATTATGTCTCTGTTTAAAAATGTTAGGGACAACTAGTAATTTTACAATTGCGTATTGTTGATTAAAGTACTTGTACATATTGAATTATTTAGCGTGTTGGAAATAAGCCGACGTGGCTCAGTGGTCTAGAGCGTCTGACCGGACATCAGAAGGCGCGGGTTCAATTCCCGTCGGTGGCATTTATTTTTACTGGGGAGATATTTTCAATTTGTATTGATATTACAGGCGATTAATTATTGCTTATAAAAATTTATTTTCCTTTGTGCTATGCGTAAAAAATCTTGTCTTATAAAAATTAGTTTATCATTAAAAAAATAATAAAACGTTGATCATGTTTGACAATGATAAACATTAAAATAATATTTGTGTATGAACGCAATAAACGATAGGTACAGGCGGCGTTTCCGCGTTCAAAAGATGCGTCGATTACTACACAAGGCCGACTAGAGTACATGCCTGGGCGCCTGACGGATTTTGAGGTGTCAAGTGCCATAATAGAGCAACGATAGTTTGCAACGATAGCGATTCTTGTTGATACTCGTTGTTACTGCTGATTTGTATGTTCTTTAACAGCAAGCGTTTAAGTAAACAGAGTGATTACACTATTTTTAACAGTGAAGTTTAATTTAATTTGTCCGTTGCGCGCCCAGACCTCTGCTCTAGTCGGCCTTGCATTTTCTCTATAACGCATAAAATTTTCGTATGGGAAACAAACTGCATAATAATAATTGGATAACTTGTATAGCGCCGTATTTGTGAAAAATCACCTCAAGGATGCTGTAATTTTTGATAATTATCAGCCATAACCAGACCACAAACAACCATAAAAACACATATTATACGACTGGATTTAAACACACCAAAATATCGCAAGGTTTGGTCATATTTTAACACTGTACGTAACACGAGTATTGAAGAGTTCGTCACATAAGAAAACCATTATTATACTAGGCCAAAAGGCTTGTTGGAAATAATCCCACTGAAGTCTTCTCACGTTTAGGATAATGGATGGTGAAAAACAGTACAGCATAAATATAGCAGACTCATTATTATTTGGTTTGACACTGTCCCTTGGAAAGGTAATTTATTTGGCCTGTTATTACTGGAAGAAGATTAATCGTTTTTGGTTTTGGTGTCCGTGTTTAGGAGCGATTATTAAAATAAACAGTGGAGAGAAATTATAATATTAACCGCACTACTACTATCACTATCTAAGGCCTAGCTGTTTCGCAGAATTTCATCAAATCGCCATTTTATTTTTTTGAAATTTCTCTACAGTACCGTAGTAAGTGTTCAAAGATGGCTTCAAAAGGGAGAATACGAATGTTAGAGGAGCGCACTAATATTAAAGAAAGAAAATAATTAAACGAAAATGGTGAAAATATTTAATGAAAAACGACTCGTTTGAAATAGAGCAAAAATCTCTTGATGAATGCTTTAGATGCATTTTAAGATACACTTTATACCTATAACATATTAAATAACAGAACAAAACGTGTTTTTGATAATTTTCGGAGCTTACGAAGCGATTGTTTTCTACCGAGGGAATTTCATATAATTAACGTTTCGGCATAACAGATGTATGGATATCATCTTTGAAGATAGCACATATTTTTTACGAACTTAAAAACTTAAAGAGTTAGCGTGAAACTTGTTATAAATCGGTAGAAATTGTGTATACGAGGGCTTACACGGCGATTCTAAGTGAGTTTCAGAACGCAAGTAAAACGTTGACATTGTATAAACCTGTTAATTACTTCAAATATATTTTCATTTATTCGAGCCTAACCACTTTCAATATACCAACTAGAATTTTTGATTACAACAGGTCTGAGTCACTTGTACCTAGATTACATGCAGTTGGTAATAATTTCGCAGAAATTGTAGATGTATTCAACTGCACAGAATATAGTAACAAGATGGTTATAGTAACATACCTCAATAATATTAATAACTAAGCCAAGTATAATACTATTCTTCTGCATTGAATTTCCATAATTTCTTAACTTTTATGTATATCAAATGTTTGCAAAAGCCCACACGTGGAATATAATACTAAATAAATTAATATTTAAAAAAAAAAAATCTATACTATATTTGACTTGAGATATTAACAAAATATTTCCCGTCTTCTATTGATTAAAGGTTAATTGATAACATAGAGGCATAGGTAATTAAAATTGAATCTATTTTTTCTCATTATAAGTACCTATACAGAAATAATAATATTTCGTCTGTAAGTGGCATTATCACAGTTTCAGAAGGCTGACGCTTAATTATAATTACACGGCCGGCATAGTCCAGTGGTAACGCATTGGACTGCCATTCCGAAGGTCGCGGGTTCGAACCCGGCGGGCGCAAATAAATTTTATTTGATTAATTTGTGTTATTTCACAATTAATTAATTAAAATTAATTAAAATAATATATAGTATATTTGCGGCACGTTCCAGAGTGGAAGATACTACCAGTATCGCCCTGGTGTAAGACCACCATTCAGAATTGAAACGTTGCTCCAAATGGCTTTAGCCGTGTTTAGTGACTAGATCTGAATAGCCAGGTACTTCCCCACCTTCCTCTTTCCCTTCCCCACTTACCTTCAGCCTCACAACATCCCCCAATTGGGGATGCCATAGTCTCACTGGCTCCAGACGGGAGCAGTTGGGACTCTTGTGAGGTATTCACTACAAAAAAAAAAAAAAAAAACACAGCAATTTTTTTTACAGAAAAACTGTTTTTATACTGTATATAGAATAAAAAAAAACTTTAAAATAAACTTTATAATTTACAATTCATAGCATTTTTACAGGGTATCGATTCTCTAATCCAGGCCGTTCGCAATCGCCGTCGAAAGTACATACATTGGTCGACATTCTAATTCTTGAGTCTCGTCGAAGGTATACACTTACGTACGCCAAACTCATTCCAATCGATCAACGAGTGGTTCGAATCACTCGTTGTTCGAGTGGAATGACTTCGCCCCCAGGCCTGAAACTTTCATTCTCTAGGCTAATGAAAATACTCGCTTAAAAAAAGGTTGATTAACCCATTACCTCCATGAAAATTTTAATTTATTTTTATAATTTGGCATCATCATTATAACTCAAGTTATATTGCCCACTTTCCGCCCACCCACCCTCTCACTAGGCAATATAGAAAATAGATGCCTTAACGCAACGTTTGGAGGTAACCGCCCTAGGAAAATTTATATTAGCTTTGGGTAAAGTGCATTCAACAATATAAAAGGGATTGACAAAGTAAAGTTAAATAATATTTTTTTAACATGATTCAATTAAAATAACGCTTAATTGATGCAATGTACATATAATAACAAAAATAAATAAAAATCATTAAAGAATAAGGAAAATTAGCCGATTCTGGGAAATTTATTTTCCAGGGGATGGTGGCAAGTGAAGAGTGCGGTTTTCTCCCAAATCATGATCATACTTCCTCAAGAAGTAGTGCAACTTTCTCCCATTTACATGAGCCTTACTAAGGCAAGACACAAATAAAGGCCAGTACCACTCTTAAACCAAAGTTGACCCGAATATTTCTAATTCCGTTGTCAAGGAGGTCAACACCACAATTCCCACATTATAATTTCGCGTCGGCGCCGGGCAAACGACTTTTTTCATATCTCTATTTTCGACAAATTTGGCTTATTGGCTCCTTTCGATCATAGTTCGTGGCCACTATTACCTCACGGTTGTTCTGTCAACGGCAAACGAGTATTTTGTTTTCCATCTCTACCGCCGCATCAAATTCATCTATAGTTAGAAGAGCGGATAGATTTACATAGTGGTGATGAAAGCTACACACAAGAAAAAAATATATCAGCAATGTAACCTTTTGGCAAATAACTTGTCTGTCTTCAACTTGCCTGAAGCTTCAAGATTAGGGAATTGAACTTGTTTACAAATTAATGCCAGTTGCGCACATTTTCACAACCTTGTGAATTATCAAATGGAGGAATTGCAATAAATTGTCCACAATAAGGCATTTTTTATTATATTTTAGTTTATTGGGGAAACAAACAGATATACATATATTTTATAAATAATTACATGTTTGCATGAACCAGTAAAGTTTTACAAATAAAATTCATGTTACGTACAGAAAAAATACAGTAAGTAAAAAGAAAAACATAAAGTGAAAGCATATTGAAAACTTAATGAAAATAAGAAAATAACTTGGATTTCTTAGATATTTTACTCACAGCACGGGGAGTGGGTAAGTAATTAAGAATTGGATTTAATTTTCTCCAATATGCATTGAGTCAATTGAACTAAAAACAAATGGAAAATATCTGCATCTGAAAAGCTACTATTGTATTTTCTGCACGTCCTTCTGAAAAATGAATGTTGTGTGTAGTTAGTTTTTGAGTGTGGGATGTGGAATAGTTTGTTTGACCGTGTATTTAAATTAAAAAAATATGGAATAAAAGGGAAAGAACTGGAATGGTTTAAAAACTACTTAAGCAACAGACAACAAACAACAAAGTTAGAAACAATATATCAAATCCGATTGAAAATAAGCTGGGTGTACCGCAAGGATCTGTATTGGGTCCGATATTGTTTATACTCTACATAAATGATATAGTAAAAATATTAAAACATTGCAAAATAAGACTGTTTGCAGACGACGCACTAATTTATATTGCAGAAGATAATTATGAGAAAGCAATCAAAAAGATAAATAGTGACTTAGAAACATTTTCAAAATGGCTCAAACTAAATAAATTAAAACTAAATGTAAATAAGACAAAATACATGCATATAGGCAGAACAAATACGCATGAGGAACCAAAGGTTTCTATAAATGGAGAAATCATAAAAAAAGTGGAAGAAATTAAATATCTAGGTGTTATTATAGACTCAAAATTGAACTTCTCAAAAAATGCAGACAAATTACTGCAAAATGCAAAAAAATTGCAAAAAAAATTTCATTTCTTGGTAGAATCAGAAACAAAGTAAATAAAGAAACATGTCAGATAATATACAATACAATTATATCACCACACTTTAATTACTGTTCAAGTATTCTTTTTCTCTGCAATAAAGAGAAAATGAAGAAAATGCAAATACTGCAAAATAAAGCAATGCGAATAATACTTAAGCGCAACATATACACACGGATAAGAGACATGTTAAAGGAGCTGAATATTTTGACGGTGAGCAAACTGTGTAATTGAATGTACTTATTTTTATACATAAAATTAATTTAGGGATGATGTCTAAGGAACTGAAAAGAAAAATAAATTACAATAACGAGATACACGGACACGGGACGAGAAATTCTAAGCAAATTAGATTGCCAACAAGAAAAAAAACAAGCACCCAAAAATCTCTGATGTACCAGGCCGTTCAACTCTATAACAAAATCCTGAAGGAAATTGCTGTGATAGAAAATATTAATAAGTTCAAAAATGAATTAAGAAAATATGTCTATCTCAATTATTAATGTTTCTTTTTTTGTGACTTTATTGAAATATTTAAAGAAAGATTATGTTTGCCAAACAATGTACATGTTTATATGTTTATAAAACTATTAGCACACACGAAGATGTGAGCTAACTTAAGATTAATAAATAAATAAATAAAGCGTGGTAGACTGATGTTAGAATTTCCAATGAGAGAAAATGTCGTATTTTCAAAAAGATATAAATTAATTTTCTTATTTTGTTGACGGTTTGGTTGATTTGATCTTTTCAGTTTAGGCTATTGTCGATTATTATTCCTAAGTATTTCATTTTATTTGAAATTATCAATGCGGAAAAGTTTATTGTACAGTTTTTATCTTTTTTTAAATTGTCGTGTATAGTTATGTCAAAATTTTGTGGAACTTCATTTGATTTTATTGCAAATGGTTTAACGTGAGTTTTTTTGCTATTTAGAGATAGTAAGTTTATATCATACCAGTATTTAGGAGTGTTTATGTCTTCTGTTGCTTTTAGTTTTACTAATTCCCATATTTTTTTACTTTCAATGATTACTGTATCGTCAGAATAAGAGGTTATATTACCATGAAGTGTTTGAGAAAATATCCCGTTTACATATAAGATGAATAATATTGGATCCAGTACCGTACCTTGTGGGATTCCATAATTAGATGTATCTTCATAGTTGTATACATTGTTTATTTTGACATATTGAGGGCGATTATTTAGGTATCTTTTTATCTTATTTGCTACATTCTTTTTAATGTTCAAATTATCAAAGTTTTGTGTGGGATATACTGTCGAAAGCTTTTCTCAGATCTATGAAGATACCAGCAAATTTTTTGCTCATGTCTAGGCTTTCGTATATGCGAGATGTGAGATTTGCAATTGCATCTTGTGTTCCTTGCGCTTTTCGGAATCCGTATTGGTTGTTGTGAAGTATTTTGTTGTGATATATATCTACGCAATATAGAAAAAAATATTTTTATAAGTATTGACGCCCCGGTCTGATTTATCCTTCAGAACCTTCAATGGATGTTTGTGGCTAGAAATGTCCAGGCTCAGAGTTAAAGAATCTTCTGTATTCTATGCGATCAAATTTTCAAACCGCAAACATAATGTTTGTGCATTATTTTGAAACGCATCACCATGGAACGGGGCTCGATATTATGTGGAAGTCGGTCCATTCTCACGCGAACGTGTATCACGTTTTCTATGCATTTTCCCGATACCTAGGCTTCCCTTTTCTGTAAGTTATTACGTTCAAACATCGTTCAATTTATTTTTCTAAGACACTTTAAAGTATTCCTACATACAATACACAAACTAGTGGTATGAGGTCGGGGAGTATACATATCGTGACCATACGTCCCGCTTTGAATGGGACCGTCCCGTTTTTAAGAACTCTGTCCCGACAGAATTGTCCCGAAGGAAAGCGTCGGGACGCTGAAATGTCTAGCTGTAACTTATTGGAACATCAGACACGCGTGATCGTTACAGGAATATGCTGTAACGTATTGGAACATCAGACACACGTGATCGTTACAGGAATACGCTGTAACGTATTGGAACATCAGACACACGTGATTGTTACAGGAATACGCTGTATACGAAACATGCGGAGTACATAATTAGCCAGTTTTAGTTTAAACTTTTACATGGTTTATCTCTAGTTGTGATCGTTTTACTTCTGTCATTATCTTTAAAAATGATATGACGCCCCGTAAATGATTGATATTTAAAGAGGAATTAATTTACCAACCGACATCTTAGTTTACTAATCACACAAGTGAATTTATAGTTATTTTAATTTGATAAGAACTCTTCGAGTCTCATCCACATCCTGAGATATTTATTCGATCAAATTTATAGTAATTAATCTTTAAAATTGTTGGCGTCATTCCTTTTAAATAATTTTTGACTTTTAGTCGCATGCTATTTTCTTTTTATAACCCCTAAATATTAATGAAGAACACGTATTAATGATTAATGTTACACAGCTTACAAAAAGCGGGCTTCACTACATCAAATTGAGAGCAAAAGATTATCTCAAATAGTAGATCTCACAGTCTTAGAAAAAATTGTTACATAACACGATTTGAAAGAGAATTGATGTGGCCAATTGGATAAGATATGAGGCTACAGGCAGTCATTGAAATTTGCATATCTGTTCAAGAAAGACTTTTGATAGTCGTAAATGGATCGTATTGTAGTTAGATAATATCGCCCTTTATTTGGGCAATTTTATGTCTTCAGTGGGTATCTTGGATCCAATGTCTATGGATGGTCCCGGTGTCTTTGGGGGGAGAAGTGTAAAAACCAAATTCAGAGTTTTCCACCCACACGCATCTATACCAATGTTGAAACTATATGCATATCTTGACCCAACTATATACATCTCTCACAATGACATCATCCTTCATTCCTCCACCCAATTACCTGTTACCTAATTAATTGTCCCTGTCTGACAGTACGGAGTACCTGTGACCTGTGAATATCAGTGACTATATTACCAGTATGCTAGGAAAACCCGTGCAGTGAATATGTACCTTCAGTGCATTTAATCAAAACCTCCTAGATCACAAGGCCGGGACACTGAATCAAATCAGCCCCTGACTTGTATGAGAAACTACAAAAAAATATATTTTTTATTTATTTCTTAAATTAACAAAAACATTTAAAGATGTTTTAAAAAATATTAATAAATTGAAAAAAAAAACAATTTTTTTATAAAATCCCGTACAAGTTAGGACCCTGCTTTGAATGAGTATCTCGGCCTAGTGATCTAGGGGTTTTGGTTTAGTCCGAACAAAGATATTAGAAGAACGAGATGTGCTATGAGCAGTTCATACTGTGTGGAATTGTTTTGCCCAGTGTCGCCGGTTTTGTTCACCAATACTACTGCACACCTTCGCTTACGCTAAGGTATACGCACTAATACATAGAACAGATTTCTGTGCGTACACGTCCCGACAGTATTCAAAGTACCCTAATTAGGTAGTACTCCGCCTACGTTCCGGCGGCCAACATAGCATATCTCGTTCTTCTAATATCTTTGAGTCCGAATCTATTACGCAAGAAGCTTGTGGTCACGCGCATTGTCCCTTAAGGTCACAATATCGACTTGCAACAAGACGTTTACCAAAGACCTGAAACCCTTTCCAATTCTAACTGTTAACCACAGCTACCCCAATAGTAGTGTCAAATATTGATTACAGTCCGCAATAAAACCACAATTTGATTCACAGACAACAATTGATATTTCAGTCCCGTTGGCAAAAAAAAAACTGGTCACCTTAACTGTATACACCGTGTTTCAGGGTGCCACCGCAAAACTAGGGGTGATTATTTTTGATATTCTGAACAAAACCATTTATTACAGTATTTTTTTCATAAAACCCAAATGATACAAATGTTATAATATGTTGTCGATAATCTAAAAACTAAGTATAACAAATTATTATAAACAAAAATTATTATCCTGAAACAAAAATATTAATTGAAAAAATCTTCCGAGAAAAAATAAATACCATCGACGGGAATTGAATCCGCACCTCACTTGCCGATTTAAAAAAATTATATTTATATTCAGGCTAATAATTTTTTATCCTTTGTGCTTTGTATAAAACCTTGTTTTGTAAACATATGTTTATAAATAAAATAAAAATAAAAACTATCGTACATGTCGTACTGGTCTATAGTACAGACCAAAGAATCGCTAAATACGCTATCAGTTTGACCAACAGTAACCTAACGACTGATTGGCTATGCATACACCTATCTTTGTGAGTGGGCGGTTTCAAAAACGGTTACGTACGCAGGTGTTAAAAGGTATGGGTACGATAAAAGTTTTCTACAAGTTTTAAACGAATTAATTATTTTTATTAGAATGCAGAATATCGTGAATAATCGCTTCCTGAACGTTCGTGGTACCACCCTGATATACTGTGCATAAATTATTACAGATATCAGTTTCTTCAATGGCAAATTCTTTAAAGGATTCCTACCATGTACATCTACACTACACATCCTCGTCGTATAAATGCCATTGGAGAAACATTTTGTAAATATCTTTTGTGTCGATAAAGTATTCTGTAGTTTTCTGGAATACAATACTTGTAGTATAAATTAATACAAGATAAAACATATATTAGAAATAGTGTTCTGCTAGTGTTTCCTCTTCTAGAGTATAAAAAATTGCAAATTATTCAAAATAGAGGCATGCCAACAGTATTTAATTTTAGTAGATATTCTAAGATAGTTAATACGCAGAACAAACTAAGCATGTTAGGTGTGAGACAGCGTATTATTTACAATACCTTAATATTTATATTTTAAGTTTAAAAATAAGATGTACCGGAAATACATGTTTTTGGATGTGGTAATGATACAGAATTAAGAGGCGGTGCTCAGAGTTGGTAGATGGGAATCGATGGTGAATTTCCCGGGTCGAAGATTGACATCGCGTCGGTGGAAGTAATCAGTGGCGAATCCTCCATGTCGAAAATCAACACCAGATGTAAGCGGCGATGGTGGGGTTGTCAAGGGGATAAATTCGGTGGCTCAACACCGCGTTGGTCTTCCAGGTACTCAAGGTGAAACAAGATAGCCGAAGGTATGATTGACCTGATCGGCAGATGCGCAGGAGATGCAGGCCGGTGAAGATATTGCAGGGCCAAGGCGCAGACCAGCGACGTTGTCGCAGGGCCTAGGCGCCTGGGGAGTGCAGTCCAGGTAAGATATCCAAGACCAAGGTGCTATTATAAACCCGCGGAGTTGATGATTATCCTGAGCCTCTCCTTTAAGGTTCATGCAACGCCGGGCGTAGTGATTCCGTAGTGTGAACCGGGGAGCGAAGTGGAGGAGCCAGCCGAAAAGACCGCCCGAGCCAGTTAGCGATGATCGCTCGCAGCGGACACTTGCTTATAACTGCTAATTATTGACTGACTTGACTATTGATTGAGCCAAGCACCTTGACGCTGTCGTTTGTATAGGCGCAAAGTAGGTAGATGGGCGGTATCTACGATGTTTCGCAAGTAGGTTCTAAGGCGATGCGGGTTGCACGTAAGAACGTTCCCGAACATTCTAGTAGCCTACCGCTACACATGTTTAAGAATGTAAATTTTAATTTCAAAATACATGGCTACCCCACGAGAAGCTGTGAAAATTTTAGACTTCCGAAATCAAATTTGTCGGGAATTCAAAATAATTCGTATTTCAAAGGATTCAAGATATTCAATGAACTATCGTCAGATGTTAAAGAAGCTAAAAGCCTTTCGGCTTTTCATGGGTTTTGCCTAAATGCTATAAAAATACGATTCTGATTGCTAATAGTATGGAATATCTACAGTCTCTCGTGTCTAGGATGAACGAAGTATGCATGAAGAATAAGTTAATGATGAATGTAATAAGTAAGTCTAAAGTTATTTTGTTTGAAAGAGAGAGTACGAAAACAATGTGCAATATAGTTGTGAATGAGGAATACTTGGAGCAGGTGGATGAGTTTGTGTATTTAGGAAATATGTTTACGAGAGATGGGAAGACTGACAGAGATATTGAAATGAGGGAAGACTGAATGCAGTTAGCACTAACAAAAAATTGTCCAAAGAAGCGAAGCTAGCAGTTCACGATGGAATGCTGTTACCTACCCTAATGTATGGAATGGAGGCATGGAACTCGAAGAAAAAGGACGAAAGTAGACTGAATGCTGTAGAAATGAGATCCCTGAGAAGTATGCGTAATAAATCTATATATGATAGTGTGAGAAATGTGGAGATCCGCAAAGAGTGCAAGTCTGATGTAATAAGCGTAATGAGTAAGATTATTAAAGGGACGCTTATATGGTTTGGGCATGTAGAGCGAATGGGCGAAGAAAGGAGTTTAAGGAGAATATATGACGCAAACATGAATAGTAAAAGAAGTCGGGGACGCCGGAGGAAGACATGGCACGATCAAGTTAATCAAATACTTTAATCGGGTCGTGTCACGAGTCAGAATAATAGAAGAGTATGTATTAATGTGAATCAGGCAAGGTGTGTATGTCGAGACCGAGTTGTTTGGCAGTCCGTCCTCTCTGCCTACCCCTGCGGGGAAACGGGCTGATGGGTAGTTAGTTAGTTCAACACTTAATTTAACATTTTCTCCAGAAATCGGAAAAAAAATTAACCCGTAAGGCGTAAAATGATAAAATAGAAAATGACCATTTCCATAGAAATCGGAAAATTTTATCCCGGAAGGCGTAACATGATAAAATAGAAAATGACAATTTCCACAGAAATCGGAAAATTTTAACTCTGAAGGCGTAAAATGAAAAACTATAAAAAGATAATTTCCACAGAATACGGAAAATTTTAACCCGGAAGGCGCTAATGAAAAATTTGACTTTCGCTGCCCTCAGGTCTTGATGATGGAAGTGATGGAAATAGGAGGAATAAATAAAAACATGTTGTCAAGGTATTCGAAACCCGAGAATTTTTCCATCTTTAAAATGTATATTATTTAGGGTGACCGGATAAATCATCAAAATAATAATTCATCACATCTTTAAAAAGTTATATAAAGTCATGGAAAGTGATGATTTTTTTTTTTTATTAACTGGGTTATGTAGGTTAGGTTAGGATAGGTTTAAAAAAAATCATCGTTTCTAATGACTTTATATCTCTTTTTAAAGGTGTGTTGAATTGTCACTGTGTTGAGTTAGAGTAAGGATGCCATTTACCGGGTACTTTTTTTTGATCAGCCATAAAACGAAGAAATGATTGAATTTTCTGAAAATGAGTTTGTATGTGTATAACTGTATTAATCTTTTATCATGTATGTACAATAAAAATAATTTAGCGGCCGTACTTAAAAACACAAAAGGAAAAATATGTGAAAGGAGAAATTTTGTCTTTGAAAAAAAGAGGTCCTTATATCGGGTACCATACCTGCCTTTTATCGGGTACCCGGTGATAGGATTCCTACCATTTATCGGGTACCCGGTAATACGCATAAAAAGTATTTCTACAGTTGTTTTGAAAAAATTATTATTTTTTTTAATAAAACATTTTTAATTAAGTTATAAAAAGGCTGTTCATTTTCGTACTGTTAAGTTCAACCGTTAAGGCAAATATCACATATGTAATCGAAATTCCCGTTACCGGAACATTCTACGTGAGCCCATTTTTTACATGCAATGCATTTTATCCATTTTTCTCCTCTGAAATTAGATGAATATGCTTTGTTACAGTAAACGCACGCATCTTCTTCATCGGTATCTGGATCATCGTCGGTATCCATGAAAATAACAGAGTCATCGTTACTCTCACCACTGCTGGAATCTGATGTGTCCACTTTTTTTTGCTTCCGTTTCATCTTCGTTGTATTTTCAGTTTTCGTCTGTTTTTTCATAATGCTTTGTTTACCTATAACCAAATTTAATTTACTGACGCCTTTCTTATCTTGTTTAGCTGAAGACTCACTTAAATTGTTTTTGTATGGGGATCCTGAAATTAAACAAGCATATCCGGTTCTTTTACTTGTGTTAGGTTTAACAGTGGGTAGTTTTTTAATGTCAATACATCTAATAGGATCATTGCTTGAAGATGCAGCAGGGGTATCTACAGTGCCAACAGTTGCCAACGCCTGAGTGAGATGTATGCCAGAATCAAGTAACTCAGCTTCTAGCGTAATATTTTGTGATTCTTCCGGTTCTGGAACATCGTGAGCAGCAAAATCGTGGTCTCTGAATATGAAACGATTGCAAAAAAATATGCCACTTTTGCGGAAACCATTGATGGCCACTTCAACAGTTGCACTGCGTTGGTATGCTTGCCCCATAAGACTTGCGACTTGTAATGGAGTCACCATTCTTCCGACATTATTCCTCAACCACGTAGTTACAGCTATTGAATAATATGTTTTAAATGGCCCCATAAAAGCTAGGTCTAGCGGTTGCATCTTATGAGTTGAAAGTAGGGGTAAACAAATTATTATAACGCCATTGTCGCGGGCCATGTTGATTACGTCAATATTTCGTGTATGCGAGTAATGACCATCAAGAATAAGAATAATTTGATCCCCTTTAGAAGGCCTGGTGTATTTAAAGAAGTGGCGAAACCAATCAGTAAAAATATTTTGCTGAACCCAGCTTGAAGGATGGCACGCCGATATAGCTCCTAGAGAAGCTCCATCCATGAGTTCTGCTTTCATGTTTTTACGGGTAAATATGAGCATCGGAGGTACGTAGTTGCCAGATGCACTCATACATGTTATAACAGTTATGAGGGCTCCTCTTTCTGCAGATGTTATAGCTCCGACTTGCTTCTTTCCTTTCAGCGATAATATTTTTGGCAGATTACTTTGCACAACGCTGATACCGGTTTCATCTAAGTTGCAAATTCTTGTTGGGGAATTATCAACACTGTCTAGTTGTGCCTCCAAAATATCAAAAATTTTTGAAACATTGTCTGGGTTGAAACCTTTAATACGTGCCAAAGACGTGCCTTGGGGCTTCTTCTTGGCAAGATAGGGGTGTCTCTGTAAAAATAATTTAAGCCATTTTCCACCAGCAGACCTTTTTTCGACTTTAAACGGATGTGGTATTTTGTTTAAATCGGCAAGTTGAAAAGCTAAACTTTTGACATCAGTGAGAGTGAGTCCGTAGAACCGTTCATCCATTTGAATACAGTACTGCACAAGCTGTTTTTCAAATCCTGCTGACAGTGTAGGCTTTCTTCCAGACTTCTGGGAAATCAGTTTGTCGATGCAACTTATTTGCTTCTTATTTCTCACGTAATCTTCCAAAGTAGTCTGTGGGACATGGAACTCACGGGCTGCTTTCATATATCCCATCGTTTTGTTTTGAACAGCTTCTATAGCTCTTTTCATATCTGAAGGATCCCATTTTTTGCGTGTTGAAGTTGCCATCTAAAACAAATATTAGCTGAATAAATTAAGCCTTTTATCGGGTACCCGAAGTTGGCCATTACCGGGTACCCGGTATTGCGGATATCACAAATCTGAACAACGAAATGATGACAGAAACGTAACAGAGCGATGAAATGTCCAAAGAATGCATGTCGTGTGAACTTAACTACATAGGTTAAAAGAAAAATAATAATAACTCTAAAAAACACTTAACCTTGTTATCAAAATATGCCGTGTTAAAACTGCCTTGATAAACTATTTATCAGATTTTTTGCAAAAATGCCTGCCACTTAATGAACGTGCGAGTGACGGTTGTCGATCTTCGCCTTATGATGGCGGATGGTAAGATCTCTGTTTTACCTGTCGATTAGTTCGCGCAGGTGGCACCAGTTTCGACTTAAAGGGGTACCCGGAATTGGGCAACTACCCGGTAAATGGCGTCTTTACTCTATCATGGAACCGTTATTGAGATAATCTATTTTTACATTTTTCTGGGATTTAGAAATGAGACCTACCTTTTGTGACTACGTAGGTGTATTTCTTAAATTAGTCAATGGTGTGGATAAACCATTTACAAGAATTATTATGAATTTGTTTCCTTTCCCGAGAAAGCTTATTAGAGCGTGATATCATAAAATCATTCTTGTGTGAGTATTAAATTTGGAAGATATACAAAGGAAATTTGTTTATACTTATACTTATTTAATAATTTTGAAAGTTAATATTAAATATTATCACTTTCACCCTCGATACTATCACTCTTTCTTGTCACTTATTACACACGTTACACAATTTACACAGTTACGACAGTCGGGTAACTTTACGCTAATCCTTCATTTCTTCAAATCCAATCTCCATATTCCTTTACAGTCCCAATCAACATCCTAAAGGCCACGTAGTAAGCGTTTAAAGATGGTTTGAAAGTTACAGGGAAGGCGAATGTTAGAGGGAGCATTTAAAGATACACTGTGAACTTTTTCATGCCTATAACATATTAAATAAAAGAACAAAACGTGTTTTTAAAAATTTTCAGAGCTTACTTTGCGATTTTTATCTATCAAGGGAATTTCATATAATAACCGTTTTAGCTCTAAAAATTTATTGATATTATCTTCAAAAACAACATATATTTTTTAAGGAATTTAAAAAGTTACGTGTCCAATAGAAATATGTAATAAACTGGTAGAAATTCTGAATGCGGGGGCGCTTAAGGGGTGGGAAAAAGATGGGGTGGGATGGGATGGTTTTTCATGAAATCTCATTTAGACACCTTCATCTTGTTTTGATGGTCAAGTTTGAAAATTTCAGAATAAAATCACGAAATAAAACTTTAGATTTGTATGAAAAACAAAGCAACAGACAGACACTTGTGTTTATACACGGTGTACGGAAACTCGTAAAACAAGCAGGAAACTGGTGAATCCACATCACTTAGTGTTATATCTGCGTTACTATGCAGATTTCGGTATTGGGAACTCTTTGTAAAAAGTAAAAGGTTCTACTTATAATTGTGTTTATTTACTTTACAATAAATAGGTTCGAAAAGCTTGTTCCCTGTCACTATAACCTCACAAGTATCTGTAACACTCTAGCGACATCTGTCGGACTCTGGTGTAAGCTTTATGACTAGCGCCATCTATCGCTTAAATTCTCAACCTTATTACTTAGTATGCTCCGAAAATTATTAAAAACAAGTTTTGTTCTTTTATTTAACATGTTACGCCAGAGGTTCTAAAACTTATTTCGACACCCGCCCACTTTGAGATTTAAGAAAAATCTAGTGCTCCCCATATTTTTTAACTTACTGTTTCCAAGTGGTTCTGTGCTTTTACTTCCGGGAAGCTAGAAAAATCATTTTTAGAGTATTTCAAAATATACTGGTGTTTCTGTAATTGGACTTCATGGATGTAAATATGTATCATTTTAAAAGTAATAGAAAGTAATCGTATCACTTGAAAAAGTGCCCAGTTAGCATTAAAATACTATAAAGATATCATTCACATATTCCATTAAAAAAAGTAGCTATATTCGCATCCACGTTGTTCAAAATGGCTCAAAGCATTCCCTAAATGAAGGGAAGATTTCCCCATTCCGAGTCCTCCTATTGGCGAACCGATTGTCCTGCAATATGACAAAACCTTTTTCCCTTTGATGTAAAAAATGATGGTTGTTTATTAACACAAGCGATTTTATTGAAGAAAATTAATATGCAATAAATTATCAAAATAACCCACACTAACACTCTAAAAACCTATTTGGTGCATGTTTACTTAAACTCCCGACATAAAAAGTTGTCTCCATTATATATTTAAGTTGAAATCATTTGTTGTTCTTTGTTCTTTTATGCTGATGACACAGTTTTACTTTTCAAATCTAAGGATTGGAATAATGTATATAACATAGCGAATTTGGGAATCTCGCAAGTCAAAACATGGCTAGACTCAAACATACTTACACTTAACATATCAAAGACAAAATTCACAACATACAGTATAAATAGCACGGGACAGCCAAAAAACAATACAAACACCATAAAAATACACGAATGTTTAAACACCAACATCTGCGATTGCCCTCCTCTAGAAAAAACAGATCAAATAAAGTATCTAGGAATCGTAATTGACCATAACCTTAGATGGATACCTCACATCAAACAAATCACAAATAAACTTCTCAAAACAATACACATTTTCCTTAACATAAGAAACATATATAAAATAAAACAATTGAAAACAATATATTTTGCACTCTGCCAATCAATAATAGAATATGGAATTATTGCTTGGGGAGGAGCAACAAACTCGGCTATCAATTACATAGAAACCGCACAGAAAACGATCTTAAAGGTAATACTAAAAAAACATAGACTGACCGATACAGACCAAATATTCAACAGCTGTGACGTACTAGATATACGCCAATTATACATTAAAACACTACTAAACTACATTTTTAACAAAAAGAATAAATTTCAACACACACAAAATAACACTAACAGACCAGTTAGACAAGCGTACAAAGAAAACATTAAAACTCCAACAGTAAATTCAACCTTTGGACAAAGACACTACCAATACCATGCAATAAAAGCTTTCAACAGTCTAAAAATTGAAATTAAAATTGAGGAAAATAAAAATAAATTCACACACAAAATTACAAAATGGATTAAACAACAAAAAAGACAATATTACCAAAATGTCATAGCATAAAATAAAAATAAAACCTACACGTAACACACAAAACCAACATAAACACACATCACTCACAAACACACAAGATTATTTTCATTGTATTATTTTTTAATTTTAAATGTATTATTATGTATTTTTATTTTTAATTTTAAATTTATTATTTTCTTTTCAAATTTATTATCTTAGATTTTCATATTATAAAATGAAGGCCTCAGCACGGGCAAGCCACCCAGTGAGGCCTACATTACTGGAAAACATAAATTGTAACAAAATAATGTACCAAATAAAAAAAAAAAAAAAAAAAAAAAGAGCCTTTGCATGAAGCGGATTTCGACAAGATTACTAAAGATTTATTTCCTTGCAATGTTCACATAAATTGAAATGTGCTTTCTAGAACTAATTGGCAAGAACATTGAAAACACAAGCACGAATAACGCTGGGACTTCTCCTAATATGTTCAATAAGGATCATTATTATTAATTATTTATTGTATCATCTTTCTGTGATTATGACTATCGACATAACCCAACTGAATTATGTGATTCACCTGATCGTGTTCCATGTATTACCCAGGCGTCCCCCACTTCTTATATCTTCTTCTTCCTCGTAAAGATAAGAAGAAATCACGTTATATCAACGTCACACTTCACAAGAAGTGAGAAATGCGTTTAAATAAAGGAACCCATTTGTCTACGTCCATATCAGGTTACTTAGAAACCCGATTGAGAATGTGGTTTCTAAGGATACATAATAAATAATAGGTAGTCATATTTTTTCATGAGCTATCGATGAAAGAACCACATAATATATTTTTGCGGTTTTCCTTATATATTTATATTTTTTACTTATAGTATTATAATGGAAAACAAAAACTAGGCTTTCCTTACGATAAGGATGATATAAGGGCTCTTGTATTTGGTGAGGGAATTCTAGATCAATTATAAAAAATCGTATAAGTAATTAGTAAAATATTGTAAATAATTACAAAAGATAAGTAAGAAAAACGCAAGATTACCAAAAATAATTTTAAAGTTAGTTATAATTTTAAAATTCAAGAATATTTTGGATAATTTTTAGGTTAAAGTCAGTTATAGCTAGAATGATGTAGGTGTTTTTAGATTTAAAGAAAGGTTGTTAAAGTGAGTTATATCTGGATAGAGGTAGGTATTTTTAGATTTAATGGAAGGTTGTTAAAGTAAGTTATACCTAGATATAGATAGGTATTTTTAATTTTAAAGGAAGGTTGTTAATGTAAGTTATACCTAGATAGAGATAGATAGATTACTCGAGGGTTGGTAATTCTCTGTTTCGAGAAGCTTGTTCCCTGTCAATATCATCTCACAGGTAATTGTTACACTCTAGCGACATCTGTCGGACTCTAGAGTAAGCTTTGTGACTAGCGCCATCTATCGCTTAAATACTCAACTATACAAATATATAATAACAATAACTTTATTAGCATACATCACAGTTAGTTTAGGTTATTATAGGTTAAGTTTGGTTAGGTTAGGTTAGTTTAGTTTAGGTTAGGTTAGATTGGGTTATTATAGGTTAGGTTAGGTTGGGTTATTATATATTAGATTAGTATAGGTTAGGTTGGGTTATAATAGCGTAGGTTAGGTTAGGATGGGTTATGATAGGTTAGGTTAGGTTGGGTTATTATAGGTTAGGTTAGGTTGGGCTAGGTTAGGTTAGGATAGGTTAGGTTGGGATAGGTTAGGTTAGGATAGGTTAGATTTGGTTAGGTTGGGTTATTTTAGGTTAGGTTAGGTTGGGCTAGGTTAGGTTAGGTTAGGATAGGTTAGGTTTGGTTAGGATAGGTTAGATTTGGTTAGGTTGGGTTATTTTAGGTTAGGTTAGGATAGGGGGGTAACAAGTCAGTTGGACCGTATTTATTACTTTGGCTAACATTGACCCCAAATTATGAATAATATCCGGATAAAGTGATTAATTTATCACATTGTCTAAACAATTTACTACATGTGTAATAGCTATTTAATCACCATGACTGTAATATACTCGTATATACAGGTTGTATCTTAAACGGTCAATAGCTGTATCATCTACCTACATCTAATTGAATTTCGTGAATGAATGCAAATTTTGAATCCTAAAATTAACCCTCATACATTTCCTGCTTTCTCTATAGTTTTCTGATAGTATTCGTTCAGAATCAATCACTAGTCTCATACGAGCTTCATGATATACATATGTAGGCAAAGAGAAATATGTACATAGTAAAATAACGAAATAGTAAAGAAAGGGATTCCACGACTATAATTTACTGTTGGTTTTAGGTTTGAATTTCAAGTACGTAAAATAGGGATAGACAAAAGGATTTAAAGGACATGAAAAAGAGAGAAATGATTTCGTAGAATGGATTTCCAAAAAAAGAAATAAAATCCTTTTGCTCGTCTTATTTCAAACTCTTTTAGTGTATAGCTTTCATTCATTTTTATTTGGCTTACAAAATATTCGTGAGATAATTATCTGCAGGATAGGGGTAGTTTTTCAAATTTCTTATTTTATTGTCATGTGTGCAAAATTTCATCAAAATCGGTATAGTACTGTAGATTTGCATAAAAAACAAATCCAGGCCGCCCGCCACATACACTTTCTTTCATAAACCCGTCGTTGGGAGATAGACATATACCATTGCTTAATTTTCTGTAGGCCTATCTTAGGAGATAGACATATACCATCACGGACTTTTCTGTAGGCCTTTTAAAGGTATACAATTCCGTAGTACATTATTTTGATATATCTCATAAGGTTTAGCCAGCGTTAGCAATGTAGAATTATTTTTACGGCTTGATTAGAAAACATAGACTTTTCTATACTTTCTGTAAATATAATATGCATGTTTCATATATATAAACCTCCCGAAAGAAATTTTCTAAATGATAGTAAAAATCCTATTAAAATATGTTTCGTAGTTTAGGAGAACTAAGCCCACAAACAGACAGACACGAAAAGCGACTTTATTTTATATTATTTTGAGATTCAGGTTTAATAGAGGCATATTAAAAACATCACCTAACATAGCATAAGAGTTACCAATGGTGTGTAATCTATTTATAACAGAATTGTAGCCTGAAACCGTAGTATGATTGTTACAATAATACATAAATACTAGAGAACCTTGATCTAATAATAGGAACATGAAATTGAATGAACATTGATATATCACGGATATCCAACTGATAAATTACAATTTTATACATGGTGTCCGGAAACTCGTAGTACAAGCCGGAAACTGGAGAATGTATACCACACGGGGAACCCAAATAAACATAAAGTTTTTTGATTTGAGCATTTTTATAAAAAAAAAAAAAAAACTAAAAAATATATTTTTCGACTATTTCAGGGTTCAAATTTTTTCGTCATTATTTGTTTTAGTTTTAAATTTTTAAATAGTTTTAATTAGTTGGGTACTTTGATCTTCAGTAAAAATTTATAAGAATTTGATAAAAAAAAAATCAACTTCTGACTCGATTTACTCGAAAACGAAAGCTCAAATCAAAAAAAATTATACTACAAAATCGACTCCAAATGTGATGTAGATTCACCAGTTTCCCGCTTGTACTACGAGTTTCCGGACACCATGTATAAACATATAAGATATATATCGTAACCTAGGAATGGTTGTTTTAATAAAAAGAAACAATCGTGCCCATTAATACTGTAGGAAATTCAACTACAGCTTCTCCTTTCGGAAGTTGGCTAACGCAAATTAACGCGGATAGAATATGCTTCTAGAATGATGATAAAAACAATAAAATTGCGTAAGAAAAATCCAATCGCCTTGTTAAAAAAAATTAGCAACGCTAAATATAGAGAAGCGAAATTAGTAAATTGTTGGCATGCCTGATAAAATATTTTACATACCGGAACACCGCTCAATTACGTGATCCAAGTAATGACCATTGTGTTGTAACATCTGCATGACCTCTCGGAGACTGTTGTACTTGGAACAGTGACGGATTTAAAAATAAAACGCGGAAGAAGGAGTAATTTTCTAAAAAAAACATTATGCACTAATTGCAGGCAAAATATTATTTCTCGAAAATACAAACATATACAAGTGGCTGGAGAATACACATTGTATATGTATATATATATGTTCACCAAATATATCTAAAATCCACTTCTATGATAAATTGTTTCCGCCACTCTTTTACAATCTTCAGTTACTGGTTCATTGTTGCTATAGTTATGTTACTTAAAGCTCCTTCGTAATCTCTCTTTTTAACACTTATATATTTCATGAGAAAGAGCGAGATGCGGCCCTGCGTTGCTAGTTATTATAACAAGTCTGTCTGACTTCATTACTAATCTAGTTCTTCAGAAATTCACTATCGCAGACTAAACATTTTTCAAAGTTCAGTCGTAAAACGTATAATTAAATTTGCCAGACGAATGATAAACACTAATAATAATATAAGTACATAAATAAATAAATAAGCGAAAAAAAATAATGTTCGAAGGCAAATATTTAGTTGCCAAGGTAAGGGACCTATTACTAAATAGAAAATCCCTAGGCAGTGCGATATTTTCGTCTGTTCGTAATTTTTTGTGCTTTCCTTTTCCGTTTCAAGATGTTGAATATTTTAGAATTAAGTCAAGATTCTATTTTCCAATTTAAAATAGTACGGGTTTTCCAATAAGAGGTGTTATTTTGATATTCAATCATAAAAGATCAATGGTTTCGTTGCTTGTGTAGCACGTAGCGCCATCTTGTTGAAAGTAAACGTTTGTCCAGATCAATACCATCCAATTCTGGCCATAAAAAATCATTAATTATGTCTCGATAGCGCAATCCATTCACCGTAACTGTTGCCCAGCCTCATTTTCAAAAAAGTAAGGTCCAATGACTCCGCCACACCATAAACCGCACCAAACAGTCACACGTTGAGGAAAAAGAGGCTTTTCAACAATAACTCTTGGGTTTTTAGAGCCCTAGATGCGATAATTTTGCTTGTTGACGAAGCCACCGAGGTGGAAATGGGCCTCATCACTCAAGATGATTTGCATATGATTCACTCAAGTGAATTTTAATAACTTCAATGCATTTTTGAAGCGTTTATCGTTCCATTTTTATTAATGACGTAGTTTCTACTTATCAAATAACAAAAAATGATACTTCAAAAGTAACTTCTACCGAAATAGCGGGCTATTCAAAATAACACCTCTTATTGGAAAACCCGTATTATCCATACTGTAAAGTAGGGTGTATCGATTTTTAACCTTTTTTTTGTTTTCAAATTCCAAGTTGAGAAAAAGTTGCTACTAGGTACCACAACTTACCACAAAAAGTTTTGGATTTTTAAAAAAATGCTTACGTCTCCCGCACAAGGCTTAAAGTTTTAATTTTTTTCAAAAAATATAAAAAAAATTTATATTTAAAAAAATAAAATCGTAATTTTTGTGTTCTGAACTCATTTTATGCCTTCTGTAAGAAAATTAAAATTAATTCCGGTTGTTTAAACTTAAAAAAAAACATGGTTCATATATGTACACAAAATTACAAAATTTCATCAAAATTAACAAACTTTAGGGCTTGTGCAGGAGACCTAAAATCCATTTTTTTATAAAAAAATCGTTTCTTACTTATTTTTATGCCCTAATATTACTGTTTTTTTAACTTGGAATAAACACAAAAGTTACGATTTTATTTTAAAAAAATTGGATATTTTTTGAAAAAAATTAAAACTTTAGGCCTTGTGCGGGAGACCTATACATTTTTTTAAAAATCCAAAACTTTTTGTGGTAAGTTGTGGTACCTAGTAGCAACTTTTTCTCAACTTGGAATTTGAAAACAAAAAAAAAGTTAAAAATCGATACACCCTACTGTACAGTCCTCCTGAATCTTCCGAAGCCGACTGTAGGTAGTACTGTTGGTGTAAATTAATAATTTGTTTACTGCTCTTCATGTGTGTTAGGCCTCATCATCATGTTTGTTGACCTTTATTTATTTACTCATTTATTTAACGCCTAGGGGGCTTTTACATGTAGGTGGTACAATTTTGATGACAGACAATTTTGAAACATGAGAAATAAATAAATAAAATAAAATTACATTAAAAAATAATGAATTCAAGAAACAAAAATTAAAAAAAACAAGAACTAACATTTAAAAATACAGGATTTGACTGGTTTACAAAAATACAACTTCCATTAAGGAATAGTGTTGAAATAAATCTTTTACGTGATCCACAAAATTCGCAAAGTTAATATTAAATATATCGACATCACCTAAGTATTGGTTTCCCATAGTGTGAAACCGTTGTATTGGGGAGTTCGCAATGTAATTGCGCTTATGTGTGTTGCAGTGGAATAGTGTATTTTGTCGTGTTGTTATTGTAGGTATTCGTAAGTTTATGAGTTGCAGAAGTTCGCAACAGTCGAATTTAGAGTTTAGAATTTTAAATAAAAAAGTTAAGTCGTTTATTTTACGCCTGTCTTCCAATGTGTGTATTTTAAGAGTACTTAATAAGAAATGATATTTTAAGTCTTCTAGTGGGAAGTTTAAAATTTATAAAACGTAGAAATTTTTTTTGTATTCGCTCAATGTTATTAATGTGAATTTTGTGCTTCTAACTAGAGATACCTATGCATAACAGTAGACCTCACATCTTCATGTTCGTAGACCTCATGTATGTATGTAAACATCATCTTGATTTTTGTTGATTTCTTCTTTTTCATGTTTGTAAACCTCGTCTTCTGGTTTGTTGATTATCTCGTCTTCGTGTTTATAGACCTTATTTCAATGTTTCGATTTTTTCTCATCTTTATGTTTCTTGATTCCCTCGTCTTCATGTTTGTGGATCTCATCTTTATATTTGTTGATTTCTTCGTCTTCATATTTAATTAATTTCCATATCTTTGCAATATTTTGAACACAGAATATTAAATTTGTATACAAGTTGGGGATCTTAGCCACCCAATCACAGGGGCCGTCATTGATGGTAAACATTGATATACAGACACGCCCACTGCACACTTCCATTTATGATTACCTAGTCAGTGAGTGCTACCTAATTGGGACTTATTGGGACGTTATTATAATGTACATTTAGTTATCTAGTTACTTCTCAGAAATTATTGTAATGTTATAAGTTTGATCATCTCCATGTTTCTTATTCTGAACCGTGGACTAACATAATGTTCATTTGCGGGTCTCTTTATTAATATAACTAGAACTTGCTTACACGTCTTTGACGAATATATAAAATCTATCTTTATAAATAAAAACATAAATGTTCGTTTGTTCAAAATCTTAAATTTCCGAAAGTTCTTCACCGATTGCTTTGAAATTTTGACACAACGTTGCATTCGGATATATTTGTGTTTTTATATACCTATATTATATAGATATCACCCGTGACAGGTATTGACATGCTTTTTTTAAACTGTTGGACGTAAAAGCAATACGCGCAGTAAAAAAAACACAACGTTCGTGGCAATTTGAATTAACCCTGGGGGTCAAGGGTTAAAGCAGAAACTAAAAACGAAATTAAAACAGAAACTGAACTAAATGAAGAAAAACTATTTATTCTATGGGTTAAAGCTTAATCGTCTTAATAAATAGATTCTTAGATATTCGCCTGTTCAACATTGGTGTGGTAAAGCTGGCCTTGAGCCTGGGTTAAGACCGTTTTAACCAAGCAAACGCATGGTAAAATGTCAAGCTTTTGTGACCTTACGCGCAGCGTAATATTTACACCTCAGATGCATAACGAATTTGCACAGGCGTAAATTTCACTTACAAAACTTCCAGAAATACGGACGGGATTACACCTAACCTAACTTTTATAATTTTTTTTGGTAAGTTTCGAAATTTATTTGGCACACACTCTAAATTTCAAACTTACTTAAAACAGATTTTTTGACGTGTTTATTTTCAGCATGTGTAATGTAAGTAACCTAATACAACATATCTACGTATATTTGACGGCCTCCGTGGTCGAGTGGTAACGATCCGATTAAATCGCAGGTTCAAATCCTGGGAAGAGCATATTTGATTTGAGTAATTTGTGTTATTTTATAATTTGTTAACATAAAATATTAATGAGAATATTTGCAGCATGTCCCAGAGTAGTAGATACTTTCAGTTTTGCCCCTGTGAAACACTATAATTCAGAATAGAAACGTTGCTTGAAATCGCATTAGACATGTTTTTTGACGAGATCTGAATAGCCAGGTACTTTAATACCTTCCTCTTCTCCTCATCTCCTTACCCCCCCCCCAACCCCCTAGCCTTAAAACATACACTAATTAGAAATGCCATAATATTCCTGTAGTTATTTTCGGTATTATTTTTATTAATAAATACCTACGAAATTTGGCTGAAGCAGGTTTTAATAATACACCCGAAAACAATAAACAAACGTAGAAAATACAACAAAATGATTTACGAAAGGAAGGTTCGAGAATGTTCCGAAGCGCGTCACGTAGGTAAAATAATTCGATTTCAATGTCGCGGTTTCTGGTACTGTACTGACCATTTCGTTCACGTGGTCGCTTATCTAGGTGCAAAATAAAACATTCTCGAACATCCCAGTTGCTACTGAAACAAATATTAAAAAAAATAAAAGAAAATCCAAGAAGCTTGTTTGGAAACTTCTAGAATAACGTTCGAGTCAAGTAGTAGCGTACCACTACAGGCTGTGGAATGTTGGGCCTATTCGCGGTATTCATAAAGTTTTCCAGCGAGATACAAAGTATTATGTATGTTATCTCACCGAGTTCTATAATTGAATTTTTCGAATGCATATATCCGATGCATTGTTTTTGCAATAATATTTATGTTAGCTTAAAAAATGGTGTTTTCATAAAAATTAAAAAAAACATTTTATTTTTTCAGTTTATTCCTGTGTCCGGAATCTCGTACGAGCGGCAATGCGGAATAAATCAATATTGATATTTACCGGCAGACAATGGCGTGTTGTTTGTATTTTGCTCGAAGCAATCACTAGAGTAATTATTTGCTTGTCGTTTGACAAGTGCAGCAGTTCGCTTGTGCATGCATGGCTGCACTTTTTCACTGAAAGTGAAATATTACGAAACTACATGCTGTATTATTAATCTGTACAGGTAATCTTATGATGATTTCCATTACGCATTCAATCATAAAATAATTTATGAAACTAGCTGCTGAAAACCAGCTGCATTCTGGGTTGCTTAATGTACAGCTGAGAAGTAATGACATCACAACTAAGCTACATAATTAACAGTAAAACTGTAAGCCTACAACAGAATCTTTTAAAAAGTGAACTACTATATGGCTGATAGAAAGTGTCAGAACAGAACCGGAAAGCTTTCTGAATAAAATCATTTTCTGATTGAAAAAGTATACAAGATATAATCGGGTAAAGGATAATGACCGATCATTCCGCCTGTATCTCTACCATCAATAAACCCTATTTTGAAACAACCCTATTTGTGATCGCAATAGGCGAATCAAGAGTGAACTGTAAAATTAATTGTAAACTTTGTAGTTGACACAACTATGGTTGGAGATGGTGAACATGGAGTAAGGAAGGAATCCGACTTACCCTTTGATGTTCTTCAAAGATGTTGATGGTTGGTTTCACTCAAAGGAGATATGATTTATTTTATGCACAAGCTTCCATAACATCCAGGTTGGATACGAAAGACCCTGAGGGAATCGAATATATTCACTGCACAGGCTTCTACTCCGAGTTGATATCAATAACAGCACTGATAACAAAGAGATGTTCATCAAACAGGCTTCATCAATAAACTGGTTTGACAGTTACGTTTATTGTTGTAAAATGTCCCACAAACGTGGGTATAGTCGGATAATTACAGGTAAAATAGGATGGGAAAAATTGTAAGGATAATGTTAATGGAAGATTAATAGTTGCGTCAACACTATTGTTATTGAGAAGTGAAGGATATAATTATACGCAGAGGACTAGACTGGACAGGACTGGAGAAGCAGATTTTAGAGCCTGATGGTATCAAACATGACGTCCAGGACTGAACTGGACAGGACTGGACTTCAGAACTGGAGAAGCAGATTTTAGAGCCTGCTGTTA
Organism: Hesperophylax magnus; assembly: GCA_026573805.1. Taxonomy (NCBI): domain Eukaryota; kingdom Metazoa; phylum Arthropoda; class Insecta; order Trichoptera; family Limnephilidae; genus Hesperophylax; species Hesperophylax magnus. The sequence goes on along the minus strand of JAIUSX010000117.1, from coordinate 8,782,794 downwards.
TCCAACATGAAGTCCAAGACTGGACTGGACAGGATTGGACTTCAGGACTGAAGAATTATTGAGAAGTGAAGGATATAATTATACGCAGAGGACTAGACTGGACAGGACTGGAGAAGCAGATTTTAGAGTATGATGTTATCCAACATGACGTCCAGGACTGAACTGGACAGGACTAGACTTCAGGACAGGAGAAGCAGATTTTAGAGTCTGCTGTTATCGAACATGACGTGTCCGGATTCTATCTAATTATGTACAAACAGATACCGAAAACTTACTTACCTGGCAGGTTACTTCAGATAACACACACTTCGATTAGAGAGTTTAAACTTGGAAAATAAATGGGAATTATGTATGTTTTAAAATTTATGTTGAACTATGCAGGGCTAGGGTTTCTACCAGCAGACGAATGAATATGTTAGGAAAATGTGTAAAAGGTTGATATAAACTTGGGATAAGCTAGGTAACGATCTGATTTGCTTAAATTATAATAATATTTTCAACCCATTCACTTTACATAAACTATTTTTACCTTCTGTTATTTATTCATTTTTATGGATCGATCACTCACCAAACCTTAAATCCTTAACCCGGGGCCTGCTCTATGCAGGCGCAATTGGAGCAGACCTGATAATACCTAACACCCAAACTTAACAGTACTAACACTTCGCCCTTGAGACTATTTTTCATTAATCCGGCGCTACACAAAAATACAAATCAACCGAATATTCTTGATTACAGTGATCATCTACATATCCGTTTAATAGTTTTGACAATGGGCGCCAAATTAAACTCGCGCCAGGCGCCGTTTGTCTCAAGGACTTTTCAATTTTTTTACATTAACTCTACGCAGGCGGCTATGAGGAAAATAATTTCACTAGGGTCAACTCACCTTTGGGGATGCTGTGTGAAGGGTCATTTTAATTAAAGGAAGTTCAAGAAAAAAAAAATATGAGGTGTTAAATCCAGAGAGAGAGAGAGAGAGAGTCAGGTACTTTCCGGCCTTCCTCTTTCCCACCTCCTTTCCCTTCCCACCACCTTCAGCCTCACAAAATTCCCCAATTGGGAATGATAATAGTTTCACTAGTCGGGAACAGTTGGGACCCCTGTGCGGTAGTAAGATAAATAAAGGTATCCAAGCATGTTGTTCACCTCACATTCCTTTTTACACACCTTAATAATATTTACCTTTAAAGTCTTCAAACTCTAACAAATGAAAGCCAAACATTTTCTAGCGTAAAAGTTTCTTGAAGGTTATGAAGGTCGTATTTCTCTGTGTGGAGAATATTAGAATAATGATTACAGAAAGGCCTGGTGAAGGCTGCTTTAGGGTACGTAGGCTGTAGTACAGACGTAAGGGTTGTTATCGGCTCATTTCAGGAACCTTCCTGAAAGGCGGAGATAGCGCTCAGTTCTGACATTTCATCGCCTTTTCTGACATATCTCCGTAACGTGAGTGTGCTTATCTGAAGACATAATCTTCCCAAGGTTGTTTTTCAATCTTACAAACAACAGTCCATAAAATATATTACGATCCCTACGGTCCAAACTACAAAAGAAATTAACTTAGGTATAAATGTTGTCTGTGTTTTACATTCGTCTACCGGTACATATTTACAACACTTGGCGGCGGCATGTGCACAATTGAGCCTATATAACAAATTGTGTGTAAACTCTCAGTGTATCTCAGTGTTGATATGTTGACCGAGACAAAAAGTGGAAACAACGAAAGACTAAGAAAAATTGTGTGGTTTACACGTAGCCTATTTGAGATGAACTTTCAGCATCAGCCGGAATTTTTTTTTTCTTTAAACTATAATACATCTTTTTAAAATGTCTTTTAAATATATATATATAATCAATATACTTACAGGGTTTTCCAATAAGAGGTGTTATTTTGAATAGCCCGCTATTTGGGTAGATGTTACTTTTGAAGCTGTTATTTTTTGACATTTGACAAGTAAAAACTACGCCATTAATAAAAATGGAACGATACACCCTTCAACAACGCATTGAAATTATTAAAATTCACTTGAGTGAATCAAATGCAAATCATCTTGAGTGATGAGGCCCATTTCCACCTCAGCGGCTTCGTCAACAAGCAAAATTGTCGTTTCTGGGGCTCGGAAAACCCAAGAGTTATTGTTGAAAAGCCTCTCTTTTCTCAACGTGTGACTGTTTGGTGCGGTTTATGGTCCGGCGGAGTCATTGGACCTTACTTTTTCGAAAATGAGACTGGAGCAACAGTTACGGTGAATGGATTGCACTATCGAGATATGATTAATGATTTTTTATGGCCGAAATTGGATGGTATTGACTGGACAACGATTGCTTTAAACAAGACGGCGCTACGTGCCACACAAGCAACGAAACCATTGATCTTTTACGATTGAATATCAAAATAACACCTCTTATTGGAAAACCTGTATTTGTATACATAAAAATAAATATTTTTTTGTTTTTTTGTTTAATTGAGGATCAACCGCGCTAACAACCTCGTCAAATGCCGATCGTATGTTAACTGCTGTAATGCCATCATATATCAGAAAAGTGTATGTGTATCGAACGTTATCAAATAGAACAGCATCATCATCATCAAAAACACAAAAAATGCCATCATATTCACCGCTTGAAAACTATGTAAAACCTTCCATAAAAAACAAATGTTTAAAAACCTGCCCTGCCGCTTACATACGGGTAAAAAACCTAGGCTGAAAAACCAGCCCTACCTATAACTGGATTCCTTATCTTCCAAACCGACTCGACAGAGACGGCTCGTTTTGTCTCGCTCTAACGAAACTGAGAAGAGATCTGCTATCATAAAATTTGTAGAAATCAATTATTTCCTGTTGAAAATTGGCTAAAATATTAGATTACTTTTTTTTCACATGTAAATTAAATAAACTGGCATAGAAATAAAACATGTTACACAAAAGATATTTATGTACTCGGCGAAACTCTCAAAATGTTAAAACACTACAAAATCGCACTACACTCGAAAATCCATTTATTTTCATGGTGGTTTAGATAATTTTGTGACGATTCAAATGAAATACCACAAGTATTTTACTCATTTGAATCATTACAAAAGACAAAGGTGAATGTGTACAGGTAATTATTTTTTTCACTTTTTTTGTGCAGGTCTACAGGTCCCGTACAGCGTGTATATCCGCTTGTGTGTATGTGATTGCCACTAAGTTGATAGAATGCATTGTCATCGACGACGACTCTATTTGCCAAGTTTCAGCTTGATCACATGTTGGGAAGTGCGTTAATTTTCACCTGCAAAATAATTTCCTTGAAATATTTAAGAAAGCACAATTGTACCTATGCAGCTAGATAAGTAAAAACAACTAGATCCCCAACCTCGGAAACGGATGAAAGTTAATTTTTTTTCAAATTTGGCTTACATATATATTTTGATAAAGTAACTGAATAATGTAGAGATATCACGAAATGTCAGGTCACTACGACTTACAAAAAAATACAAAAAACTAGTTACAGCGGTCTAAAATGTTACACGTTACAATTGTGCCTATTCCGTTGGAAAAGTGTTAAGCGCCCTTGGTATGATATTTCGCAACAATTAAGTCATAGAAGTCATAAGTTAATCATAACTTTTATAAAAGTGTATGAAGGACTGTCAACTGTCAAGTTGATGTGTGTTTTTTTGCGAAATGGAATTAACATTTTAATGAAAACTAGTCAAATTATCATCTTAGAACGTCTACGATTTATGATTTCTCGTAATAAGTGTTTACTGTTTATAAAGCAAGTCTAAATAAATAATCTAAATACCGCATTTGAGTCAGTAAATTTATTACTTTAATTGAACGGAATCTGATTTCTATTCAAATATTAAATTTTTGTTGATTAGGTGGTATTATAAAATAAAACAATTCCTCGAACCTATCCAATTTGAAAGGCTGTATCTGCGAACGATTTCTATGTAGATTATAAATCATTGCTAACAACTTTTTGAAATTTGTTGTTAACAAAACATTTCTGTTTCCTTTTGTTAATTCTTGTGCATTTTTATTATTATTTTCCAATGGTGTTACAACATATACAGACGAGCTGTAAAAATCTCAAAGTGGCGAGCCAAAAGTACGTCACTTGTTGTACTTTCGATTTCGTAGTTTTAGTACCTACTAAACTGTCTCGCGTCACGTAAGGTAAAGTAAATAGCCTTCAAAACGTACCAAAATGCCCATGTGTGTTTTGAAAAAGTGTTTTAGTTACTCGAAAAATACTAGTAAATGCCAAGGAATAACATTTAATTTATTAATATATGCAAGTTAATTTTTTCGATTATTATAAATAATTTGGTTGTTTCCTGGCCGAATATTTTACGCGTCATAGAGAAAATGCAAAGCGGACTAGAGTGCGCAACAGCCAAATCACGAATTCAGTGATATCGCCGACTCAACTTCACTGTTTAAAATAGTCTAATCACTCTGTTAATTTATATGCTTTTGGTAAAACAATATACAAATCAGCATCAACGAGTAGGTTTCGACAAGAATCGCACCCATTTTAAAACTGCCGTTGCTCTACTATGATACACCACTGACTTGACACCTCAAAATCCACCAGGCGCTCATGCCAGTCGGCCTTGTGGTAGTTTCCATATTGAATACGAAAATGCCGCCCGGTCCTATAATTTATTTCGTTGTTGCACATATACGTTTTTTAATGTTTGTCATACATGAGCAACGTTTGAATTAAAAATTTGTTTGAATATTGTTTCTTACTTGCCACATTTCATTTTAACTTTGTGGGAGAATAGCAAGTCTAGATATATTGTAATTTTTTTTTGATCGAATAAAATAAAGATGTACTACGTGGTATGTAAAAGCCCACTAGACGTAAAAAAATGTTCTCCGTGTAGTAACTATAATTTCCGTGCATTTATTATGTTTTTAAAATTTAATTTCTGTGTGACCGCAGTAAGTCTGAAATTTAAGGCGATCATGTGTTTTTGGTTTGAAAATTTGGTCGCCAAGAAATGTTTCAGATGCTTTAAATAAATACCGCGAGTATGATACATCTTGGCCATCTTGACTTGAGTATTTTTTACATAAGTCTTTTTATAAGCCCAGAAAAAAATAATTTATAAGGCCCATGAAACTGCTTTAAAGTTCAAAATTTCCTACTTACGAACCCATTTTCGGTTATGGTTTTATTGTATAATGTGGCAAATTAAGTTATTTATAAAATGATCGGAAAACATTTGAATATTTGTGCCTGAACATCCACAAAATAAAATAAAAGGCACTTTTTGGCCATGTTTTTTTCTCGCCTAAATCAAAACAGCTGGATGGTGTTAAGCGGGAATTTAAGCCTTATCGCTGTCTACGTAAGGAGTGTTATTGATGGCGGCTCGATTCAAAATATTACACGACGTTAAGCCTTAATAAGCTGCCCTTGGGGCCAACGCCCTAGGTCCTCGAATACTGGTTTATGTTTGATTATTTCTGTTCTCATTAATTAAGGATTAAACCTTTCGTCAGATAATACACATAGCAAACACTGACCTTATTGGCATGTCTGATATTGACTGAATCTGACCTCTGACCTAAACGCCACACGTTTCTAGTAGGTACTTCTGGGCTGTATAAATATGAAAATCCATTAGCTACGATCATATAGCTGTGAGGGACGTTGGATGAGACCAAATTATGTAACCACAAGATCAGTAAATAACGTCAACATAAAAAAAAAAATCACATGTATTAAACACTTGTAACGTTTACTGCCACCGCATGGCATTCATCTTACCGTATTCCTGGATTACAGCACTTACAAACCATTTGTGATTAAAGAATCAAGTGATCCACCATAGCTTGCAGCAATATCATAGGAATTAAAATGACAACGCGGAATATCAATTGAGATATAAATAATATGTGTATATTTAATTAAAATTTTCATACAAGAGTAAGGACAAATTTATAACATCTAAGAAGGCAACCAAATTATGTGTCTATTTCATTATGGATTATTAAAAATGTCTCACGTGTGTGAATAATCTTCCGACAATCAAGCAGCTCGTTCCCACGTGATGTTTCCACCGGCCATCCACCGGCCTCGAAACCCAACTCCTGACTTCTCTGGAACTCAAAGCGCAGAACAAATTTTGTATCACCGAGTGACTGCCGTAAACCACTGACAACGCGTGTCTAGAAGTCATACTATGGAAAAATATGTAAGCGGACGGTTCCTACCGCTACACGCTTTGTTTGAATACCACTTTATTGGGTACTATCAGACGTGTACCTGGCGTTGCTGGACTCTCCTTTTTATAAATGTAATATGCATGTATTGTAATATGAGTATTTTTGAAGAACTAAGCACACAACTCGGATAGCGACTTTATTTTATACTATTTATATATAATAGAGATATGTCTTAAAATATATAAAAATAAACCAAACGATTTCGATTCGAGCTAAACCTTCATCAGGGTTTGATAAAAACATAATAAATTAGCACTACTAATAAAAAGTCTACTGAAATGCTACTCTTATGTAATGGTTTCCGTTCACGGCACTACCCGAATATTTAATAACTGCAATGTTGGAATTAATACGATGTCAAGTGACTAGCGACGAAGACAATACAATAATTGTTCTTCTTTAAATTTACAAGTATAAAAAACGATATAAAAGAAGTTTTTCTGCTCACCCCTACAGTGAAATTAATTTTAATTGTGGCTAAATAGTGGCCGCCAAAGAACTACATGAGAATGATGTCAAATTGAACAATATAAATCCATTATTCTGGTATTCCTTTAAGGCGATGCCATACGTAGTAATGCAAAATCACGTGTTTTTGGTTTGAAAATTTGGTCGCCTAGAAATGTTTCAGATGCTTTAATTAAACACTGCGAGTAGAATACATCTTGGCCTTTGAAATAATCGAGTATTTTTTAGATAAGTCTTTTTATAAGCCCAGAAAAAAAAATGTAAAGGCCTATGAAAACTGCTTTAAAGTTCAATATCTCCCATTTACGAACCCATTTTCGGTTATTCATTATGATTTTATTGTGTAATGTGGCAAATTAAGTTATTTATAAATTGATCGAAAAAAAAATGAATATTTATCCCTGAACATCAACAAAATAAAATAAAAGGCACTTTTTGACCATGTTTTTTTCTTGCATAAATCAAAACAGGCGGATGGTGTTAAGCGGGAATTTAAACCTTATCGCCATTTACGTAAGGGTTGTTATTGATAGCGACTCAATTTGAAATATTACACGACGTAGTGCATCGCCTTAAATTATAATTACAAAAACATGGATATTTTCTCACATCTAGAAAATTTTTAACATTCGAATCATGTTTGGACGTAATTTACGTCAAATAATCGCCCTAACCACCATTCTCTGATGATCATATTTGACTAGCCAGGTACCTCCCTACCATCCCCTTGCCCATCTCCTATTTCTATTCACTACCTTAAGCCTTACAACAGACCTCAATAACTGTAACTGTCTTCAATCAGTTGGGAGAAGTTGAGACACTACTTGTGCTGTATTCACATAAATTTTTTAAAAAATGCCGTAAGTTTGCTAATTAATAACAACTTTATTACTTACATACTCATTTATAACCTTAACCAATTTTCCAAGTTGTTTTTGTTTCCTCTACGAATCTTTGAGCATTGTCAAAATATACCTTACGCCTAATACATGTCGTAGCCTTTTAGGCACGAATGGGTCAACAGGGCCCGGAGTAAAAAAATTATCCATTCTCTCTCTCTCTCTCTCTCTCTTTCTCTCTCCCTTAAGGTTAATAGTAGGCCTCTTTTTACTGACACGTGTTTGCCGGCTTAGTTAGACCCCGACACGTGGAAATACGTCTGGCACTCATTGAATACAGATTTTTATTTTTATTTTAACATCTGGGTATACTGGTGCCTAGTTAAAACATTAAGGTTTTTAAAGAGCAATTAAATACAGGGTTTTCCAATAAGAGGTGTTATTTTGATATTCAATCGTAAGAGATCAATGGTTTCGTTGCTTGTGTGGCACGTAGCGCCGTTTTGTTGTAAGTAAACGTTGTCCAGATCAATCCCATCCAATTTCGGCCATAAAAAAATCATTAATCATCTCTCGATAGCGCAATCCATTCACCGTAACTGTTGCTCCAGCCTCATTTTCGAAAAAGTAAGGTCCAATGACTCCGCCAGACCATAAACCGCACCAAACAGTCACACGTTGAGGAAAGAGAGGCTTTTCAACATTAATTCTTGGGTTTTCCGATCCCCAGATGTACCAATTTTGCTTGTTGATGAAGCCACCGAGGTGGAAATGGGCCTCATCACTCAAGATAATTTGCATTTGATTCACTCAAGTGAATTTTAATAATTTCAATGCGTTGTTGAAGCGTGTATTGTTCCATTTTTATTAATGGCGTAGTTTCTACTTGTCAAATGTCAAAAAATGATAGCTTCAAAAGTAACATCTACCGAAATAGCGGGCTATTCAAAATAACACCTTTTATTGGAAAATCCTGTATATCTACTGTTTTGGAAATTTAATTCAATAGCACCATTCCTCTGGTCATTCTATGTTGTGCTAAAACATGTGTTCTTCTGTGTGGCATCTTGAACAATCGTGGAGACGATTATATCTGAAGTTTTCAGGAGTGTATAAGCCATATCATTCCAAGAGGAATGGGCTATCGAGTTATGCACTATAGGCTACAGAATTATGAACTATAGGCTACAGAGTTATGTACCATAGGCAATAGAGTTATGCACTGTAGGCTACAGAATTATGCACTACAGGCTACATACAGAGTTATGCACTATAGGCTACAGAATTATGAACTATAGGCTACAGAGTTATGTACCATAGGCAATAGAGTTATGCACCGTAGGCTACAGAATTATGCACTACAGGCTACAGAGTTATGCACTATAGGCTACAGAATTATGAACTATAGGCTACAGAGTTATGTACCATAGGCAATAGAGTTATGCACCGTAGGCTACAGAATTATGCACTACAGGCTACAGAGTTATGCACTATAGGCTACAGAATTATGAACTATAGGCTACAGAGTTATGTACCATAGGCAATAGAGTTATGCACTGTAGGCTACAGAATTATGCACTACAGGCTACATACAGAGTTATGCACTATAGGCTACAGAATTATGAACTATAGGCTACAGAGTTATGTACCATAGGCAATAGAGTTATGCTCCGTAGGCTACAGAATTATGCACTACAGGCTACAGAGTTATGCACTATAGGCTACAGAATTATGAACTATAGGCTACAGAGTTATGTACCATAGGCAATAGAGTTATGCACCGTAGGCTACAGAATTATGCACTACAGGCTACAGAGTTATGCACTATAGGCTACAGAATTACGCACTATATTAAAACTAAGTATTGCAAGATTTGCATAACGCCTAGTTTCTGGGGTAAATCAAGTCGTTGCATCAAGAAATTCCTTGCACCATATATGGTGCATGAATTTCGCATAAGTTTCTTGCGTGCGCATATACATATTGCATCAATTTGTTCATTTTATGTTTTAAGTTAAAGTTTTTGAGCTTTTAAATACGCCCCCTATTTTAATTGTAAACTGTTAAATAGGATTTTAAACTTGATGACATCATAATTCTCCCACAATTTCTACAGAATGCTCCTCGATTGCGGTGGAGTTTAAATGATGTCAAAATCTTTTTGATTTGTTATTGTACAAGAACCAAGCCATTATTTAACACTGATTTCGTTTTTGTGTCTGTAACTCCGGTTCAATAATCTAGATCTCGGATTTGCTTTGAATTTAAGTTTCAAAATTGGAAGTGTTTATTTGGAGAATTCAGAAAAGCGATAAAATAGGTGCCTACCTATTATAAAATGGTATGGTGTTTCATAAATAATTATAATTCTTATATTTTCAGTACACTAGAATGAAAATTTATGCCACCGTTATGAGGAGTTGGTGGTATAATTGTGAGCATTGTTGGTTTCCAACCAATTGATCTGTATTCAATTATAAGCTATTTAAAAAAATAGTTTTTACATGTAAAAAAAATATTTTTGATACTTAATCACGTGATTTTTCACGGGTCTGCGCTAGAAAACAATGAAATTTGTATGTGTGTATAAGAGAAATTAAATTTTATTTTTCTATCTGAAAATATTATCTACTAGAGTTCCTTATTCTAAAACGGAATTTAAAATATATATATATATATATATATATATATATTTTTTTTTTTAATTATTCATTCCAAACTAGACATGTGCTCCTGAATTTCATCGATTTTACAGTACCAAATCGAGCAACCAGGCAAAATATATTAATAGTAATTCCGGGTCTAACTACCACACACACGCACCTACATCTCGCCTTCATACACTTGGAAATAAATTCACCTCAAATATCAACATATATAATATAAGTTTTTCATTATGTAAGAAATACCTGAATGATGTTTTTATGTAGCTTATATTATTATTAAGAAGTTTCGCTTCGGAGCGATTACATTTATTTTTTTGAATTTACTTCTTGTAACTTATAAATTATGTAATATCAACCTGTTTTTTTAAATTTATATTATTTTTATGCCACTTGCACTTTAGAAACTGGTTTATTTATTTTTCTCTTTTCTTATATTATGTACACCTAAATGGTAAATTATATGTACCATGTATTGGGTTCATTTAATTTGTTGTTGTTTTAAAAATTAAAACTTTCTGTTGGCACTGTATTATGCAGTAAATTATGTAAAATATGTATTATGTAAAAGCCCATCAAGGCGTTTAAATTAATAAATAATAAAAATCTACAATTCTTTTGTTGTTGTTTTATCAATTTGACTTCTAATTTCATATGAACGAATATTTGAATGGGTGCATAAGTCGCAGTATCAATATCAGACCTAAAACACAAGCATCAGGATCGGCAGCCAACCGCCGAAGGTTGTTGAAACCGACGCCAGCATAGACGCCCACACTAACGCGTCGCGACGCTAGTATGAAATGGTGCGACGCCTATAGCAGTACCTACGTCATCCGAAATGCCTTTGATATTCTATCGATATTGACAACATTGTCTGTTGTGTTGAGCGATGTCAACGACTATGATAATATTTTTTCTCGTAAAAATAATAATAATAATTCCCTTACAGCCCCAATCAACGATAATAACCAACCTCGAACTATACCCTAAATATCCCATTAAAATAAACCACCACGGACAAATACATTTTAATTACTACGAAATTAAATTCTATGATCACATGCTTACATCATTTAAACACAGAAAACACCATACTCATTAGAACAAACATAACGTTTCGATTTGGATAAAAACAAGAGGTACATATTTTTTTGATAACTAACACGGAGATCGAATGAACGAAGAAACGCTTGTAAGGAGAATGCATGACGCGGATGTAAATGATAGAAGAAATGGAGTACGACATGCCACGATCAAGTGAACCAAATACATAATCCGCGCCATGTCATGAGTCAGAATAACAGAAGAGTATGTACGAGACGATGTATGAATGTGAACGAGCCAAAGATGCACTTGGATCCTCTCTGCTTATTCCTTCGGGAAACGACGTTATAGGTAATTAGTTAGTTTAAGACCAAATCAAACATAAGCTAACAACATTAACATTAAATTATAAATTTTCATCCTTATTTTTTTTCTTACAATATTTTATATTTTATTCCGTTCAGGCCTCTGGCATATGCTGTCAGAAGGTCAGAGTATTTTTGATTTGCAATAAAATATACATCAATAGAGAAATTCTGAATATATCTGATACCTAAAAACTGTTTTTGAAAGGTGATTTGAAATGATTTCAAATATACTAACTAATCATCACGCCGTTTTTCCGCAGGGGTAGGCAGAGATGACGCACAGCCAAATAAATCGGTCATAGTACACACTCCTTGCATCATTCACTTTAATAAAGTCACATGCATACATTCACATTAGTACATTCACATTCATACATTCACATTTATACATACACATTCATACATTCATACATTCACATTCAAACATTCACATTCATACATTCACATTCATAAATTCACATTCATACATTCGCATTCATACATTCACATTCATACATTCACATTCATGCATTCACATTCATGCATTCACATTCATACATTCACATTCATACATTCACTTCATACGAAATACGTAATGCATGGTCGTCCATCAGCTGGATAACGTGCTCCCATAGCTATTGTGCCCAGATGATGCCTAAAAGATCCTACAAAGCGTGATTACAGAACATTGCAGTCTACCAAACACGCAACCATTGAATTTTTACTCCAGTTATCCTCCGGCGGAATTGATGAGGTTAACAATGCGACGCCAAAGGCCCTAGGCTCCTAAAATGACTCACAGACCTTTGATCCTCACCATAACAAAGAATAATAGATTGTAACACCATACCATGTAACAAAACAATATTAATTGTCACCATAAGTCAAAACATCGCAATAAATATTAATAATGATGGTGGCACCCAGCAAGCAATTGTCAGACAGGTTGTCACCGAATCGGTGACACCCGACACCCATCACGCCGCGAACACTCGACGTCGAGAGGCTGGGGTTGAAGGTCCGCTGGACCCATTAAACATCTAATTAGATTCGTCGACACCAGTCACTCATCGCACATCGTGAAGCGTGTATTGCATACAAGAGTACGAGTCATGTACATTTGGGTGGACCGTGAAAGTTCAGGATGTCTCCCACAACTAAGTTTAATGTTATTTTCCAATGTACTGTAATAATCAAAGCACGCAAAGAGAATAGAGTTACATAATGCAGATTCGTTGCACTGTTAAATTCCATGTGCCGACTAGGAATACAAGCCAAAATAAAACATTCTTCTGCAATACATACACAACCAACTATCAGACACACTCACTAACCAATAAGATGCATGATCTAGGCAACATGTTTGGGGGGACTAATAATATATTTATTGACTCCATTTATAGAATTAAGCATAATCTATAAAAGCACTTTGTTGAATCCTACAAATTAGTTAAGCGTTGGTAATGTAGTTTTAGTGATTTGTCTTATATATAGTATTGTTCTATATTATTAATATTACTGTAACATATCTTATATTCAGTTTATCAGATTACTTTAATATCATGCTATAATTTTTTTGTATAATTTTGATAGCTGACTAGATATATTTTGTTTTTAAAATCCATGTAAAAGCCTGGCTGAGAGTAAAACCTTTTAAATAAAATACTTCCTGTAGGGATGGGATGGAGGAGGGCAAAGGGATGGTATGGTAGAAGGGAGAGGGAGGTGATTAATCTAAGATTATATCCACTAGGTTAAATGTTCTGATGTAAAAACTTTTTTACGTTCGTTCTTTGTTTTTTAAGCACAACGGAATGCATTTTTCATAGTTACTTTTTGTAAGCAGCAAGTGGTAAAAAAATTGAGAGATTAGTTTAAAAAAATCGTGTACAACTTTTGAGACCTCTCGATAGAACGACGGCTTCCTGGGTTCAAATCCGGGCGAGCGCAAGTAAATTTTATTTAATTTAATTTGTGTAGTATCATAAATTACTCATTAAAGTATATTTGCGGCACGTTCCGGATACTCTCAGTATCGCCCTGGTGTAAGACCACCATTGATAATTGAAACGGTGCTTGAAATGGCTTTGGCCGTATTTGGTGACCAACTCTGAATAGCCTCCCTCCCCACGCCCTATCTTCAGCCTTACAACAACATATACCGATTGTGGATGCCATAGTCTCACTGGCTGCAGACATAAATTAATAAAGAAATCTAGAAACATCTGTGTATTTACGGCCCACCCTACTGTAGAACATTTTTGTCTTTGATATTGTATGATAATAACGCGTGGACGGTCCAGGATGTAAATTCGACTAATTTCACCAATAATTGGCGGAATGAGTTGAGATAACCCGGGATAGTGGATAGTGACCACAATTGCTCAGAAGTTACATCAGGCAATAATGCGTTAAATATTATTTGGTCGTAGGTGACCCGATAGGGAAAAATAACCTTAGAAAGATGACATTGCAATCAACACTTCTAAATATAGCAAATACTTTCAAAATGGTTCCGTATCTTTCACGTGTACACTAGGTGAACATTATACTAGTACCTACTTTCACGTGTACACCGGGTGAACATTATACAAGTACCTACTTTTTTACATTAACTGAGAATAATTTTCCTCAGCGCCTACACGGAGAAAACTAATTGATATAAAATATTATTAAAATTTTGAACTGAACTAAAACTAATGATAACCAAAAAAACACACAAATGTATTATAAAGATTACTGTCACCTCACTTTTTTTGTCGTTTCATATAAAAATTTCGTTTCACAGAGGTGTACATTTAATTATTTTAACTTCTAGAATTGAATATACAGGGTGGTGTTTTCTAACAGCGTCTAAATCAAAGTTCTCACCATGACAGTAAGGAAGACACGTCGATTTACATTAGATACTAGCTATACCCCGCCACGCGTTGCTGTGGTTCAGTCTGTCTGTGCAGACAGAGAAACTGTGTTGCTCTTACGTCCAACAGATGGTGCTGTTTAAAAAAAAAGTTCGTTAAATAGATGGCGCTGTTTTTCAAAAAATCATTATTTTACCTGTCACAGGTGACATCTATATGGTATAGGTATATAAATAAACACAGGTGTATTCGAATGCAACGTTTTGTCAATTTCAAAGCAATCAGTGAAGAACTTTTGGAGATTTAAGATTTTGAACAAACGAACATTAAAATTTTTATTAATATAGAATATTCTTTATTTATTAATTAACGCCCTTTTTCGGGGCTTTTATATAAGAATATAAAGAAATGTATATTATTGATTGTACATAACTGAATTGCTTCATTAACAACATTTTACATTTGTTTGAAGATAAATTAAAGATGTCCACTGACTTGGTATAATTGTTTCCCTCCATTAGTATTCTGGGCAAAGAGGAATACATATGGTAGTTAGTCCCAGAATTTCCGCACTGAAATAAATCCTGACTTCTGATATTACGTTGTGGAATCCGGAAGTTTATCAATTCTAGCAATACCAGACAATCATTTAGAATTTTATATAGAAATACCAAGTCAGTGAAAATTCTTCTATCTGACAATTTGAGCATATTCATATAATTTAACAGTGTTATAGTATAACATAATTGCAGGAATACCCATTTTAAAATTTATAAAACCTAATTTTTTTTTGTTGTATTCGTTCAACAGCTTGTACATGTATATTATAATGTGGGTTCCAGACAGGAGAATTGTACTCAAGTTGACTTCTTACATAGGCGAAATATAATAATGTAATACACGTTATATTGTTAAAATTTCTGGTTAGCCTTGTTATAAATCCCAAAATTTATTTATTTTACATTTATTATTCCCAAAATCGAACAATTTAACTCAAGTGATAATAGCAGTTTGTTCCTAAAACCGAACAAATTATACTGAGAGGTTTAAAAGCTTGCAGTTTGATGATTTTTTTTCGCTGGAAGCCTTTGACATTTTCCCTACTCCTAGCAAGCCACATAGAATTTACAGATAAATCGTCTGTATTACTTATTAATTGCTTGAGTTAGAAGATTACAGACTGATTCAAGGTAGTTTTTTTGAGTGCTGCATTGCAAACAAATTATTTGTTTGAATTTTTATGAAAACATAATTTACAAACATTATATGTACCGGCATTTCAGTTTGCAAATTCTACATTGAACTGAAACTGGTACGAAATTAAATTAAAGATTTTCATAACATGTTAAACGTTATCGGTGAAATATAATTTCAATTACATATTAACGGTCCGAATTCTAAGCGAGAATAATTCGTAAACAATTAGCAGACAGAAATAAGCAAATTCCTTAACATCAAAACAAATGTCAATTCTCCATTGAATCGAATGGTGATGCATCACAAGCTAAATTGTTATTGATGGCTAATCAATTAATTGGCTTATCTCTAATACTTTATACATATAAAATTACGAATTTCATAATAATAAATCTTCCCAAACTTTCATAAGGTTTCCCAAACTTTTGACCATACACGGAGAAAAATGACTTTTGCTCATTTATTAAGAATCTCTTCAAATTATTGGTAATTCCGGTTAATCACGAGATTGCACGCCTTATGAATGAATTAACAGGTTTTGTGGTAAAATTTTAGAAAGTACGAATATATTATCATGATGTCGGAACACGTGTTCAATAAAATTTTAATATTTTTTCATTACAATGAAATTTTTTGCGTCGTCGTGATATATTATCAAGGCAAATAGGATAAAACATTCGTATGACATTGATTTTTAATAATAAGGGCAGTTAATTTATCGTGAGGGCAAAAATAAATTTCTCTCCGTATGATAAATATCTCCATATTTCGTCTAGTTTCCATTTTGGGCGTCTTTTCATATGGATTCGGGAAGAAAAAAGGATGTGGTCTAATTAGGCACAGATCCTATAGATATTTCTTCCAGAATACAGAATAATCCATGTCTTCCAGAATACAGAATAATCGATGTCTTCCAGAATACAGAACAATACAATACATGTCTTCCAGAATACAGAATAATCGATGTCTTTCAGAATACAGAATAATCTATGTCTTCCAGAATACAGAATAATCCATGTCTTCCAGAAAACAGAATAATCCAAGTCTCTGAGAATAAAGAATAATCTATGATTGCGCTGTTTTAGATAGTCGTCAAGAACATATTATAGACCTACGCGTTCCTAATAGTTGAATTATCTATTCATCGTCGCAGCAGTCTAAAAAGTGGTTAGCGGTATATCCCTCTCTTCCGAGCGGCAGGGAGTGGAATCCAAAAATACCCAGAAGAAAGTTTGTTTGGTATAGCCACGAATAGTAGCGAATGTAGAGAAATCTCAAAAACTTATCTCACCCCTAGCTAATTATGTACAAAAATAACGCCCCACACTTTGTCCACAATGGGAAATACTACACTTCCCAAAGGCATTTAAGAGCCGGCACTGCTCTCCTTTGATGTCTGCCTACGTGAGAGAATGGATAGAATTCAGCGGAAAGATAAACAATAGAAAAATAAGAGCAACGATATTAATAGTTGGTATCTACAAGTTCAAGTTCTAATGATGGTGCGTGTGGGATTTATAGATATTTTATACAGTTTTTCACACAATTCGGTGCCGTATTTCTACCGATATTTTGCTATGTTTTTTAACAAGATTTCTGTGATATTTCTATCATATCCTTTCTTCGACATATTTTTGCGATATTTTTCTCAGTTTTTCGTATTATGTCCGGTGTCATATTTCTACATATTTTATTCAATTTCTTTCGGTGTCGTATTTCTACCGATATTTTGTTCAGTTTTCACATAATTTCTGAACCATATTTCTACCTATATTTTGTTCAGTTTTCACATAATTTCTGAACCATATTTCTACCTATATTTTGTTCAGTTTTCACATAATTTCTGAACCATATTTCTACCTATATTTTGTTCAGTTTTCACATAATTTCTGAACCATATTTCTACCTATATTTTGTTCAGTTTTCACATAATTTCTGAACCATATTTCTACCTATATTTTGTTCAGTTTTCACATAATTTCTGAACCATATTTCTACCTATATTTTGTTCAGTTTTCACATAATTTCTGAACCATATTTCTACCTATATTTTGCTCAGTGTTTCACCTGATTTCTGTGCTATATTTCGATCAACATTTTACTCAGTTTTCCATATCATTTTTGTGTCATATTTCTACCGATATTTTGCTCAGTTTTTCACATGATATCTGTGCTATGTTTCGATCAATATTTTACTCAGTTTTACATATAATTTTAGTGCTATATTTGGATTAGTTTTTCACATCACTTTTCTGGAGTCTAATTTAACAATTTTTTTTATTTGATATCATCTTGTCAGTAACATATTTTATAGAAATAAATCTGAACTTAAACAAATACATATCTACACAATATTATAATCTTTTCCATTTATTCAGTGTCAGAGATTAGAAAAAATGGTAGTATTTTTAAATAATCATATCAAATAATCAAATACTTATTCCTATAAGTAAATTGTTGAAACAAATCATTATTTAAACACAACAAAGGTTTCAAAATTTTATGCACAAATTTAATGTCATTAAAATTAAGATGAATTAGAATTCAGACGATTCTGTTGTTTTTTATTTAGTTTTTTGTTTTGCATTTAAATACAATTATCATTATATTTTTTTAAACTATTTGTTTTGGAGGGCAAGTGTGCAAAATGTCATCATTCTCGGAATAAAACTGTAGATTTGTATAAAAATCAAATCCACGCCTCCCGCCCGGTGTACGCCACAGACGCTCTACTTAACATAAATAAATAGTTAATCAATTTTAACAATAATACCTCATTAATTGCATTATGCAATGGAGTAAAATATATCAGGGACCTTGGCGTAACACTGGATGTTAAATTAAACTTTATCCAACGCACTGATGACACCATTAACAAAGCCAATAAAATGCTGGGATTTATAATTCGCATATCAAAACCCTTCCACAACATAAACACTCTATATTCCAATTTTTCGAAGAAAACTTCTTCTAACTGCTTTTCACTTTGTGATGGCATTATTTATTTTTTATTAAAACACAAATAACTTAGTTTACATCACTTTATTTCGATACAAAATCTCGTATCGAAAATCTTGTATCGAAATAAAGTGATGTAAACTAAGTTATTAGTGTTTTAATAAAAAAAAAAAATAAAAAAACTCTATATTCCCTTTACACCTCATATATTCGCCCGCACTTGGAACACTGTACACCGATCTGGACTCCTTTATACGAAGCCCATATTGAAAGAATAGAAAGAATTAAAAAAAAATTTTAAACATATAAATTATAAACTTAACTTACACTTCTCAAATTATACCGAATCCATTAAATTTCATACTTTTAACTCCTTCCAAACACGACATCTAATTTTTGATCAAATCTTATTGTTTAAAATCCTAAATAATGGTCTGGACTCACCACAACTTACCAATTTAATAAATCTTCATATTCCGTCTAGATCAACCCGACAATCTGATTTATTTTATCTACCCTCGTGTAGAACAAACATTCGAAAAAATTCCCCAATTCCTCGTATATGTGCACAATATAATACAAAATTTTACTGCATTCACATTTTTGGTAATAACCTAAAGAAATATCGATATGAAGTAATGCGTACGATCGATTATTAATATGATAGTATGGAATGTATCGGGAGTTCCTCCTATCCTCTTCCTATTTTCCTCTTCCTCTCCCCTTCCTTTAACACCAAATTAATTTTAAGATCTTAAAACTTCATTTCCATTGAACTTTAGCATAAGAAACTTCTGTGGCTTTACTTCAATTAACTTGTATATTTATATATATCATTGTATATTATCTAAAAGCTGTTTGTTTCTCACAAATAAATTATCCCATCGCTTATGGTTTTATTTAGAGGTACTTATTTGTGTACTGAAGAAACATTTGGTTTTGAAACATGATTTAATTTTTATTTTCATAATGTCTTCATAAGGCGAAACAGCTGCCACGCCTAATAATAATAATAATAGTAATAATAATAATAATTTGGCATTCTTAAACTATAAAAATATTACCATTCGTTATTTCGGCTACTGGCATTATACCTAGCTCTCTCATTCAAAATTTAGGCGTATTAGATCTATTAAAAAAATTTATATATAAAGATGCAAAAGTCGGTCATTTTGAATACATATACGATAACGAAAGATTTTTTAAATATTTATGTTGAGGGATCAGTAGGATTTAGAGGCCCTGTTAGAAGTTCTACCAAGCCGAACCCTCTGATATGAAAATATCTGTAGTCGGTGAATTATTTTCCCATTTGATCTCTGGTGATTTGACGTGTTGTTCTTGTATTGTTTTGTATTTATTTTACTTATATAATGCACTTGCATAATGTGGATTGACTAGATGATCATTTGTAGAAAAGTGAGTGGAAGGGTTTAGTTTTTCCTATGGGGAAGATTTAACCCGGACATAAAATCGGAAGTAGAAAAAAAAAATAATGTTCTTGTATTGTTTTGTATTTATTTTACTTATATAATGCACTTGCATAATGTGGATTGACTAGATGATCATTTGTGGAAAAGTGAGTGGAAGGGTTTAGTTTTTCCTATGGGGAAGATTTAACCCGGACATAAAATCGGAGTAAAAAAAAAAAATAATGTTCTTCTATTGTTTTGTATTTATTTTACTTATATAATGCACTTGCATAATGTGGATTGACTAGATGATCATTTGTGGAAAAGTGTGTGGAAGGGTTTAGTTTTTCCTATGGGGAAAATTTAACCCGACATAAAGTCGGAAATTATAAAAATTATGAAGTCGAATTTGTTTGTATGTAAACTAGTTTAATGCATTGAATATGTAAAAGAAGAAAAGAAAATGAATTTTTACAAAAACAATTTAAAAAAAATTAAATATGTTAATATTTTTAATTAGATAACAGCGGTGTAAACAATGTTGGTTATTTTCATTTATTTTTAAATGTCACCATAAAATAATTTTGAATTTATCAAAAAAACATATTTGTGGGTTAATTCAACCGTTGTTTGTTTCAGTACTTTACTAATTATTTTCAAAAGGACTGTCGGAACTCGGGCGTAGAGTTGTCGACTCCATTTCTTGGGTAGGAAGGATCGATCGTCAGTCAAACCATTTTTTTTTTTAAGCGTTTAGACATTTAAAAATATTAAATTATATTGGTTGATTTTTTAATCACATAATTTTACTATTTATACCTTGAATACATTACTCGACTGTGATAATTTATTAATTTTTATTACCAAACATTGTGTTTTCCTTATCGATCAAAATTTACCAATATTAAAACATAGCAAATTAATAATTATAACTAATTAATTTCATTATGAAAATACATTGAACCTATTTTGTTAATTTTATTTTTATTTATTTATTTTATATTATAGAAACAAACAGTACATGATTTATAGAGATGAAACAATATACAGGAATAAGATACTTCATGTTGGGTACCTATGATATGCTTCCTTGTAATTGTTTATTATTGTTTATTGAGGTATTTTAAATAGGTACATAGTTATCTATGTCCTAATACAATCCTTATATACATATAATTATAGTAACACATTTAAAATGAATCACATATTTTCGTAATTTAATTTTAAATGTTTTTATGTTTTCTTCTGATTTTATTTCTTCTGGTAATGTCTGCGACGTGGTATGTTTATTCTTTAATTTACATGTGACGTATGTAGTATACAGGTGTGTGTGTGTGTCTAATGTATGTGCGAGTGTTTGTGTATGTGTGTATCTGTATGTATGCGCATTGAACAGTTTAAATTATTGACATGATGCCACGTTTGAATTTGGGCAGTGAATCCGAAAAAATGACAAATATTATTTAGAGTATGAAGAGCTCGGTTAATTGGCGAATTAGATGCTACATTTGTTTTATAGTTAAACGTGTGGAATAGCACTGTATGTCGTGTACTTCTCAAAGGTATGTTAAAGTTAATAAGGGACAGAAGTTCGGTACAGTCAATGTCATTGTTTAATGCTGTATTTCTTTTGTATTATATTTATATCGAATTAAAATATATTTTTAATTAACTTAATAAAGAGGCATATGTATTTATTATATCAAACAAATGTGCGTAAATTTTTTTATCAAAATCTGGGTGACTGAGTTCGTTCATGTTGAATTCTATAAAAAGGTAGCAATATTTATAGAAAAACGATTGAATTTTGTGAAGGAAAGATAATTGGAATGCAAATATTTTTAAATTTTCTTGATTATACATTATAATAGCTGATTTACATAAAAAATGATCATGTTAAAAAAAGGACAGCATTCTAACTTCCTGACAAAATACTAGTCATTCAGAATATATCGAGAACACGTTTTTTTTTTTTCCTAATAGATATCATGACGGAATTCTCCAATATAAATATGTCAGTATCAATATCAGTATTTGTATGAACACGTGTTCCGCCGTCCTCATAAAACATTTACTTTGTTAGGAACTCTTACAATTCATTATGGGCTCGCAGTCCCATTTTTAACAGGAAAACGAATAATTTTACCAGATTTTTAATAAATTAACAGTATTTCATATCATTTAATTTTCTCCGTGCAGTTGTAGGATTTGTGAAGCTGACATATTTTTTTAAGATATTTGGCTTTTAAAAATTTTCCATTTTAGAGTTGGTCAATAATCTACCTTTCTTTAATAATCTTGAAAAATACGAAATCTCTCAAAAATTTGAACATAAGAAATACAAACATTTCGTATATAGATTTACAAATTAATGAATTCATTATGGTACTACTGTAATGGTTCTCTGATTTTTTTCCACAATGAGATATAATTTTTAGAATGACACTTAAATTCAAAGCTAATTTGAGTTCATTGAGCGTGAATAATTTCACGTCGGAATATTTCACATCACGCACTGAAAACCGAAATAAGATTTTTCATCAGTTTATCATTATAAGCGTAAAATATTTCTTGTGCAATGATGAAGGACTTTGTTAGCAGAAGAATTGAACCCACGGCGCGTAGAATTGCACTAGAAGCATTTATCATCTCAGCCAATGATCTGAAAATTAATTTCATTGCGAAATGATGATAAAATTTTTCCTTACTTTATGATTCCATTTAACAATAATTTGAATTAAGAACTTTCTCATTTAAAAAAAGTTCTGATCGAAGTCGTCTCGTTTCCATTGATAATATATGATTTGAATCAACAGGCAGATGAACATAACATCTCGTAACGACTTGGCGAACAATCCATTAATTACCGCTTCAAATAATACATTTTCCAACCATCTTCTTCTCATACCTCTTGCATTGAGAGATTAGAAGAACTGTATAATGAGAGAGTGTGATGGAGCTACCGGATTCAGTTCCGCCTCGAAGCGGTATAGTGAACGTGTAATTCGGAAAATGGGATATACTCCCCTCTTATTATTGGAGGAAACATATTTCGTAAATTGTGAGATTGCCGCCAGTCTGAAAAAGCTTCCCGCGCTCTGCGGTCGGTAGAACTCGCGAACTTTACGAAATTCAAAATTACGATTTTGACTAAAACTTTAACATCGTAAAACAGAAATTTACTCTTTTACGTCGAGTTAATTTAATGGATATATGTTGCATTGTGTGAAATGATTTGTTTTGATATTGTAAGAGCAAGGATCTATGTTTTAATTGCAAATTAAATCTGTGTTATAATTGTCAGTTTGTTGAAAAATTGCAGTGCATTTTTGTGCTTTGAAGAGAAGACAATTTTGCTTCTTTAAATAGTTATTTTGAAGGTGAGCCAATAGATTTGACTTGAGTGTGAATAATTGATTCATTCAACACACCAGACTCTGATAATTAATTAATTACTCTGCTAATTGCGACAAATGTATAAATAAATATATAAAACTGAAGAAACTAAAGAAGATAAAAATATTTCGCTTCAAAAGAAAGAACAATTATCAAAAAATTCAAGTAGATGAAGAACCCCGGCAGTTTTTGCCGGGTCTAAAATCCAAAGGACAAAAGATATTTCAATATTTTGAAACTCAACTATCAGAAATAAAACGTGCTGTGCGAAATTCTATTTTGAAAGGATTGTCATTTCAAATATTTTGAGAATAAATACATCAGCGTGGTGTTAACAGAAACGAGCAATTTATAAAACAGTTGTCTAAATAATACAAAAACAAATTTGCTTCTGTAACTTATATTTTAAACGTTTCTAGTAGTTCATCTCTACAGTTATTTATATTTTTAATTGGGTTGTTTATTGGTGTTATAGCCAATCAGCTAACCTTTGTTGGTTTAATGCGATAAGCTTTCTCAATAAAGTTATAACTGTTGTTTACGAATTTAATAACATACGAAATAATCATCAATACATTTAATGACATAACCAAAGTTACAATAATAATAATATCGCCAGTTTCGTTTCTTAAATTTAATATTACTAAAAATATTGTAGCAGGAAGATAATATAAATATTTTAATAACAGTGATAAGTTTAAAGAAAATATATTTGTGAAATTTCAAGATCAATTACAGTAGTAATGGTTATCAATTGGCGTGCGTCACATTGATTCGATGATTTATTAATACGGAAGCAAAGCAGAAACAAATTTAACAACCAAAACATGGTCAAATGATTGTCTTCTACCATCTGCCAAAGACAGAATTGGAGCAGAATTAAAATTAAACAATACAGATGAATTTTTAGTTATATTTTTATTTTCCGAAAATGGAGTCAGTCATTCCAGAGGATTTACACGAGCATAGACTCGTTGCTACGTGGAGCAGTGATGACAACCAGTCTTCGACTGTGTTGCCCTTGGAAATGATGTTTAATGATAGCCATGTGTTGTCTATAGTTGTGTACAGCGTTCTGTTGGTAGTGTCAGCCGTGGGTAACTGCACTGTGTTGACACTACTGTTGCGAAGGGGCACCCCGAAGACCAGGATCAATACGATGCTGGTACATCTTGCAGTTGCTGATCTACTCGTAAGTTACATTCGAAATCTTTATAAATTTTTTAAATTTTCGTTTCCGCCGTTTCAGCTGAGGGTTTTATGAAAATATTTATTATCTCATTTGTATTTAGTACCCTTTCTATTCTTCTTCTGGATAATGTAGGGGAATTTTTGTGGGTATCAAAATGATGCTGAGGTTATTCATCCAGTCAGATGATGACATCGGGAGTCACTTGGTTCATCACAGATCTGGTGGAGTGTAGATTCTTACATGATATGTACTTTATAAGTGTCCACCTTCACACAACTCGGATTCTTAAAAGGCCACATTTGCCATTCATATTTGTACAATTAAAGAGTATATAACCTTGGTGTATATAGTGTAAAGATGGGAGATATTATTGGCCATGGACTTTTTGATCTTCCTCCGCACTTGCCTTGTCATAAACGGTACCGTAAAATCTTACATTTCTTTTTCGTAAACAAAGCAGGATCTTCCGTTTCGTCCTCAAAACCTTCGGCATTCTATTTGTATGTATAGATTAGCTGAAGTTCAAGGCGTCGCGTCGCTTGGGTTATACCAACTTTTCGAAATTACATATAGAGAGTAATAATCTTCTTCTTATTTTGAAAGCCAAGTGTGTAATATTTCATCAAAAACTAATACACTTCTGCTTTAAGCGGTGGGGGAAAAGGGTGAGGTGAGGATTTTAAAAATCTAGAGTAAACAGAGACTTTCCTCTTGTTTTGATGGTTCAGTGTGCAAATTTTCATCAATTATGGAAAGAAACTGTGTGTAGATTGTTTAAAAAACAAACCCAGAAACCCACACCGGGACTTTTCCTTTATATACGAGTATTAAATACATATGTAAGTTTATTATAATACCAGTAATAATTCTCTTAATCGACTGCATTATTTTGGTGATGATAAAGCTTTCGACAAGTATTTAAGAAATAGATTATTTTTTTATTAATATTCATCTTACGAAATCACTTATTTACCTAGGAGTTATCAACCATTGTCGATAAACAAGACAACGTCAAATTTAGACGAATTTTAATTAAAATTGTTTTGTGTTTATTGTTTATTCGGCTGGTCAAATAAATGAACCAAGAACCCTGATTAAAGGACATTCCACTTGGAAACTTTATTCATTAATTTGTATAGTTAAGACTTTACAAAGACTAATAAACTAGTATCCGGGGAAGTGATTCTACATGATAGTAGAAGTAAAAAAGGATAAAATAACTTTTTTTCGAAATTCCGTTGTTTTTTTTTGTCGATAGAAAAATATTTTTCCGTAAAAGAATATTATTTTTTCCGCACAAATAATTCAACTTTTGTACCTGTAGAACTACCTTAAAATGTTGAAATTTCGAAAGTTAGTTATCTTTTTTACTTGTACTACCATTTACCTCTAGAAGTCTGTGCACTTTACCCCAGGACACCCTGTATTGAATGTTGTAATGTAATGTGTACCAAGAGTATATATTTATATATCGCCACCTAGTTGGGCTACATTGCGAGGCGGGTGAGGGGTTTGTTAATGTTAATTTTGAGACCCAGATTAAACGAGAAAGGGTAGACGGAAAACGGTAGATTTTTAGCATAACTATATTTTTTATTTAAAATTATCTGCATTCTCCGGCGTTGCCAGTGCTTTGCGCTTTAGTAAACAGTATTTTTCCTCGTTTTGGAGGTCAAGTGTGCAAAATTACATCAAGAATTATCAAAATTGCCGTGTTAAAAGGGAATGGGATGATTTTTGAAGCCTTATAGACAATGACCTTTCTGTTGTGTTGAAAGTCGAGTTTGCGAAATTTCATTAATCTCAGAATAAAACTGCAGATTTATAAAGAAAATAAAACATCTCACGGATAATTCAATAATGTAGAAAATATATAGATTTACGAAAATCACTTTTTAAACACATATTTTTTATTTTCACTTTTGTTTTTGGGAATGAACGAATATAAATACTTGAAGCGGAAATTAACCCACTTTCCAACATCCGATCTAGCTGACTCTCGGCAGATGCATCCTATAAACTTTATTGTGTAAATTTTTATTGCAATGATCAGAACCAGGATTTTTTTATTAATTTTCCACACACTTTTGACATAGGCATACCGTTGATACATAGGCATACCGTTGATACATAGGCATACCGTTGATACATAGGTATACCGTTGATACATAGGCATACCGTTGATACATAGGAATACCGTTGATACATAGGCATACCGTTGATACATAGGAATACCGTTGATACATAGGCATACCATTGATACATAGGCATACTGTTGATACATAGGCATACTGTTGATACATAGGCATGCCGTTGATACATAGGAATACCGTTGATACATAGGCATACCGTTGATACATAGGCATACCGTTGATACATAGGAATACCGTTGATACATAGGCATACCGTTGATACATAGGCATACCGTTGATACATAGGAATACCGTTGATACATAGGCATACCGTTGATACATAGGCATACCGTTGATGCATAGGCATAGCGTTGATACATAGGCATACCGTTAATACATAGGCATACCGTTGATACATAGGAATACCATTGATACATAGGCATACCGTTGATACATAGGAATACCTTTGATACATAGGCATACCGTTGATACATAAGCATACCGCACTACATCATATAAAGTGTTACAAATGGAAAATCACAATTATAATTTTCATCGTGGAGATATTGAAAGTATCTGTCACGTAAAAATAATTTTCAGCTAAAATGTTATATTATACTAGCGCAGACCCGTGACATATCACGGGAAAGTATTATTTCAATTTTGAAAAAGATCTACTTACCTGCCTGTCTAAATAAGTCTTCACACTCAATCTGTTCCAATTTAGAAAATGGCATTTTTGATACTACTATCTACTTTATCGCTTGTCTGAATTATTCTTCAAACAATAAGTTCCAATTTTTAAAATGACACTTCTTCTATTCTAAGCAAATTTGAGTTCATTGAACCAGATTTTGGTTTGTTTAACCAGTGCAGAACCGTGAAAAATCACAGGATTCCCTGAATTAAAAAAATAAAATTAAATTAAATTACAAACTCTGATCACCGGGATTCATGTAGACCAATTTTTAAAAATCTTAAACTTCTGACAGTGACGGACATATATATAATGGAGTTATGCCTGTCAGTTCGATCATCTCCAGAAAAATTCCCACAAAAAAACTCAACACATAAACACGCTACAAAATTCACAGAAAACCTAATAATCCCAAAAGCAAACAAAACTATTTTTCAAAAAGGACCACACTACATGGCCATTAAAGTATATAACAACCTTCCACGTAGCATCAAACAAATAACCGACGTACTTAAATTTAAATCAACACTAAAAACATTTCTTTTAAACAAATGTCATTACACCTTAAATGAATACCTTACATGAATTGAATATCTCTGTTTTTTTATTTTTTTATTTACTGTTATTTATTTGTTAACATGTAATTGTTGGGTTATATAATATAATCTGTATTTGTTGGGTTAGCTGGAAGAAATAGGATGTAACCTATAAGCTATACCCCTTGTACTCTTTTTGTGCAGTAAATATTTTTTTGAATTTTGAATTCTCGACAAATCAGTTCCAATTTTAAAATAGCGATTAAAATATATTTTTGTAATTTATTTTATCTTATAATGGTAAGTATTTTTTATCACTTCTCTGAATACTTCAAACAATCAGTTCCAATCTGGAAAATGACACTTAAATTCAAAGTGAATTTGAGTTCATTGGATAGATAGATTTCACGCAGGACAAACTGACTAACGCACGGACGACCAAATATTGTATTTTTGATGATGTCAACGGTTCGGAGGATATTAACAAAAATCCTTTTTAACATTAACACTACATATGAGACCCTCGGGAAAATAATTAACCTCAGGGCCTATGTGATTTTTGGGGATGCTTTGTGAAGGGTATAAAGGGAACCAACCTGGTGTATTATTATGCGTCATACTTTCCTACATGCATACTCAGCGCCGTTCCTGCGCCAAAAGGCGCCTGTCAAAATCAGTAAACGCCGAGGTAGGTAATTACTGTAATCAATTATATTCGGATGATTTGTATTTGTTTGTGGCGCTGTTTCATGAAATAAAATCTCAAGGGCGATGTGCTAGGACTGTTAGATGTTAAGAGGAAGCTACCAGCCAAAAATGTATATATTCTAGGTATACCTTATATTGTAGGTAATAGACATTAAAATCGCTTGACAAACGGAGTCTAGAAACGTTCGATTTCAAGCATAAAACTGCTTTTTATTTATTTTGTAAATAATTTTATAAGAAAGCAAAAAAGTTAATCAAGTGAAACTGTCACATATAATCTTAGCTATAATACTGTATTTTTTAAAAGTTGTTTCCTTTACGCGTTCATACATTTCTATTGAAAAAATATTTTTTTTAGTAGTTTACATTTATATTTTTTATTGAGTAATTTATTTTTTATTTGAATTCTATTCAAAGGAAACGATAGGAAAACCTTCAATTGATTTAAAGCATATTTTTTAGTATTCATAATGTACACCAATTCGTTATAAAGATTAATAAAAATGGTGGTTTAGCATTAAGCTTCGCCTTATCGAATTATTAAAGTATTATCGGCGCCTTGACGCCTTTACAATTCGGCACCCGGAGCGAACTGCTCCAATCGCGCCCGCACACTGAGAAAACTGTTAATTTATTAAAAATCTGGTCAAATTATTCGTTTTCCTGTTAAAAACGGTACTGCAGGCATTTAACGAATGAATTGACAGAATTCTAAACAAAGCTGATACTTTAACAGCGGATGTTTTATGAAGACAGCGGTACACGTGTTCACACAAATATTAATATTGATAACAAATTATTATAAGCAATAATTTTACTCGCCAGAAATATTCATACAAATTGAAAATATCTCCCCAGTAAAAATAAATGCTTCTGACGGGAATTGAACCCGCACCTTCTGATTGCCGGTCAGGTGCACTGAACTACTAAGCTACGTCGGCTTATTTATCGTATTTCAATCCACAACTATTTCTTATTACATTTTTTCACAATTTATTTTTTTTATTTTTACTTATGAGATATTTTCAATTTGCAAGGACATTTCAGTCGAGTAATTATTACTTATAATAATTTGTTATCCTTTGTGCCATGCATAAAAAAAATTATCTCATAAACATTTGTTTAACATTAAAAAAAATATATATTGATTTGACATACTGATATTGTCACATTCCATCATGATATTTATTAGGAAAAGAACACGTGCTCTCCATATATTCTGAATGATTAATATATTAAGAGGCATGCTGATCACTTTTTAACAGGATCATTTTTCTCTGTAGGTACATAGGGCCAGAACAGCGTATACTATGTTATTAAAAGCAGTATTCAAACCAGCGTACTTAAAAAAAAACATTAACCACGGATCTACTTCGTGTGTTCAATCCGGCTAATATTATTCACGTTTTATTATAATAATTCTATTTATTTATCAATAAGAAAAAAATAATCGTTTCATTCTATCAATTATAGTAATAATAATAATCATTACGTGTAGGCTGACTCAATAACATGGTTCTATACTTGTTTATTGCTTGCTTACTTGTCATTAATCAGATTTGATCTGTCCAATAACACTGTTATACGTGTTACTACATTTGTACTTACACACTTAGAACCACGTTCTTGAAAAATAATTACAAAATATAAGTCTCCTGATAAAAGATACATGACGCCAACGGGACTCGAACCCGTGTCCCTTCGATTTCCGGTCGACAGCTTTGACCACTGAGCTATGGCGGCTTATCTCTTTTTCGCGAAATAATTCAATATATACTAGTGTTTCATTCAACAATTACTGATTGTTACATTTTTTCACCTGAAAACAACCAACTTTATTTTATATGAGAAAGGCATTGTAAGTGCTAACTCTCTCACTAGATGGCGTCGAGACAAATTGTCTACATTTTTAGGTGAAATACTTGAACTTGAAAAATCTCCTCATAAAAACGTTGGCGTCATGTATCTTTTATCAGGAGATTTTTCAATGTGGATGAGTGTTTCAGGCGAATAATTATTGCTTGTAAAATAATTGTTACCCTTTGTGCTATGCATAAAAAATCTTGTCTTAAACGTTAGTTTACCAAAAAAAATAATAACAAAATATAAGATTCAATCGTAGCTATAAAATGCAGTTCGGCTACTTTAACTATAAATACAGTGTATACTGATATCTCGTCGAAACGTGTTATAACGCGGTAAGCGGTACACGTAAACCGGACTCGGTAAGCATTCGACATACACCAAATATATTTAACTTTTTTTTAATTGAATTAAATAAATAAATGAATGAAGTGGAATTAACCCACTTTCAGGCATCAGATCGAGCTGAAACTAGCAGATAGACTCGTTGCCGATTATAATGTATTCTATCAATTTGGTGGTACTCATGCATACAAACGCGCGTAGATCTGGCAGCAGTTAATAGACAAAATAAATCTCGGTTTCATCCAATTTTTTTTTTTTTTACAGTAATACCGCACAAGAGTCCCAACTGCTCCCGTCTGGAGCTAGTGAGACTATGGCATCCCCAATTGGGGTATTTTGTGAGGCTGAGGGTATTGGGGAGGGGAGGGAGATGGGGAAGAGGAAGGTGGGGAAGTACCTGGCTATTCAGATCTGGTCACCAAACACGGCTAAAGCCATTTCAAGCAACGTTTCGATTCTGAATGGTGGTCTTACACCAGGGCGATACTGAGAGTATCTTCCACTCTGGAACGTGCCGCAAATATACTATATATTATTTTTAATTAATTAATTGTGAAATAACACAAATTAATCAAATAAAATTTATTTGCGCACGCCGGGTTCGAACCCGCGACCGTCGGATCTGTAGTCAAAAGCGTATACCACTAGACCACGCCGGCCGTCAAAAATTAGTATTTGGCTTAAGTGATAGCGCGGTACATTCAGCTTAGTGCATCCCTAGAGAGGAAGATTCAATCCTCAGTCCAACAATTAAAGTTATATGGCGACATAAGACTTTAATACCCGGGGTTTGCTCGTCGCAAACATTTTAATTATTTCTAATGAACATATTACTAAAATCTCAAAATTTTCTAGAGGGATTTCTACGGATGTAAGTAATTTATATTTAAGATTAATAAAACAGGACCTTATCAATCAAATAGTTGTTGTAAAATGGTTTTTAAGTTTTATAAAACGTTTTTCAACTATAAAATTAGCCGTAAGTAAAAGAATTTATTTATTAGACGGTGAATTAGTAACTTCCCGAGAGATCCCTCTAGAAACATTGGAGATTTTTGTAATACGTTCATCAGAAATAATTCAAATAAACCACACGCAAAGATCAATTTTCCAGGCCAGCTAGGGCAAAGTTTTCTGTCCATTACACGACTTCATCACTTATGTCATAGATTTGATAGGGCAAATTCAACCGCAGGTCTGTCCAATACACCAGGGCCGCGCATCGCATATTTTTGTGCACGGCTGCTTCACTTACGTCGTTTAGATTCTAACTATATGTTAGGGTATTCTTAAATAGACATTATAAAATTTCACAGCGAAAATCTGTAGATAACACAAAAAACTGTTTAGAACACTTAAAATATAAAAATAATATATCATAACGTTATACATCAACATAATTATATAATATTCTTTTAGTATTTTGCGAAAAATATTAATAATTTAGTTGTTTTCAATTTAATTCAATCACTTATTGTGGATGTATCAGTACCAGAAAAAATTTCCGTATTTATTTATTTAATTATCTGATTAATTAGTTATCTGATTAATATTATCTGATTAATTAATTAAAGGATTTATTAATTATCTGATTAATTAATTATCTGATTAATTAATTATCTGATTAATTAATTATCTGATTAATTGAAAAAATGATATATTAATTATCTGATTAAATATTTATGCGATAAATTAATCTGATTAATAAATTATCAGATTAATTAATTATCAGATTAATTAATTATCTGACTATTTAATTATATGATTATTTAATTATCTGATCCAAACAAACTTGAAAAAAAAACTGATTTCTGTAGTGGGGACTTTTGATACCTTGACCCCAGGCAGGTCAATGAAAATGATTATCTGTTTAAGAAAAAAATTCAATATCATAAATGATTAATTTTACCAAAAGTAAATAAGGAAAAATTATCTTACTTCGGGCAAACGTACATCCTCATAAAACACTTCTATCGAATATTTTCTGCAGTTCTTAGAACCTCTTGGTATTTGAACTTTGCTGTAATAACAAGATCAAATTCCAACATATTATCGTCTGGTACAGAAATTGAATCAGCATATTTACTGGTCGGTCCGCAGGCATATCTGTTATGAATCTGTGTAAATAGAGACCTAGCCTAACACAGGCCCCTAGGAAAATAATTTCCCTCGTTGCTCATGTCATCTTTGGGGCTGCTGTGTGGATGGTCTTTTAAGAAAATAAACGAGAGAAAGTTTTGGAATGGAAAGAGGGGAGAGGATTGGATAGACATCTGAGGAGAAAAAAATGTTCATAAAAATACTAAAATTATTCGTATTTTGGTTAAAAACGGGATATCAGGCCTTTGACGAATAAATTCGTAAGTTTCCAAATACAGTTTCAGTAAAACACGAGGGATATCGTGATGTCAGAACACGTGATCATAAAAATTTAAATATTTTCATGTTCGTTATTGTAAATTATCAGAACAAACGCAGGAGCATGAACACGTCCTATTATATATTATGAATGTTCTAAAAGTTTATTTGTAAACTGCCTGTTATCTCGTTGCATGCCTGTACTCATTTTTCTCCATGTATGTGCAAGAGTGACAGTTGACAGTTGAATCAACCAAGGCCTACATAAACTTCACCCTATGAACCCACTAGAGGTGCCCTATGGCAGAGGTATTGTTCATCCAATTAATCGTTTCTGGGGCGGTATATCCATACCTGAAAATGAAAGTAATTAAAATGCATTGATGTATTAGATGAGAAATTAAGCAAAAAAATAGGTTCCGCTTTTTTACCTCCACCTGACCTCCAACTGACCTCCAACTCTCCCAACGCTGTAATTAAAACTAACCAATCCGGTCTACACGCACCGCTTACCGCGTTCTAATAGTGGAACTAGTTTCGTCCAGATATCAGTACGATGTAGCGCCTCTAATTGTAGCTATATATCAAAATGACTAATCAAATTTATAATTTTTCAATAGTTCTTTGATAAAGCGTGAAAGTAGACACAATGCTGTTGTTAAAAATGTACGAACCATTAGCAAAGTTCACCACCAGTTACTTTACAGGCTCCTGCCTAGCACCTAGCGGTCAGAGGTAAAACTAGGGCTAACAGATAAAACAGATCTTTTGCCTTATCAATTGGCTTTCTTTGACAGTGTTTGTTTACAGTTAGATTGTCAATGTGTTTTACTTGGTTAGATTATAAAAGGCCTCGCCGACTGGATTCCTTCTTCTTCTCTCCTATAAAATAGTAACAAGCAGTCATTATGGTCTACAGACCATTAGTAAAAGTGTTTTGTCCGGGTCGGGAATAATTTAACTCTTTGTAACATTAAATAAAGTGAAATGCAGTTTTGTCCAGTAAAAACAAAAAAAAAACCATGCGTCTGTTATTGAAGACTTCATCAATCCTAAACAAATCTTAACAGCTGTAGAAATTCGATCCTTGAATTGCGTGTGTGTGTCAGGTTGTATATATCATCGCTTGCGTAACGGAGAATCGCAAATAATTTAAGAGCAATGAGCAAGATTAAGGTGGTTTAGTCTTTTTTTTTCGGGAAATCAACAGTTCACATTTATTTCAGTTTATAAAATACATAAGTATTATATAGCCAAAATAAAACCAATTATGGATTTCCTCCTTGTGACTTTACCTCTACTGAGACAGCATAATAAGTAATAATTAATTTAAATATGTAAGAAATGAATATGAAATCTAAAATTTATACAAAACAAAAGATTATATTAAACGAAA
Source organism: Hesperophylax magnus (assembly GCA_026573805.1). NCBI lineage: Eukaryota > Metazoa > Arthropoda > Insecta > Trichoptera > Limnephilidae > Hesperophylax > Hesperophylax magnus. The sequence continues at coordinate 8,748,143 of JAIUSX010000117.1, read as the reverse complement.
AATTTAGAAAACAAAACATTTATCAATACATTTATAGCCATGGAGAGAGGTTGTAGATATAAATCAAATCATAATAGAATTATAAACAATACAGACATAACATTATTCACAAACCATCAGAGAAATATTCTTTTATGGACCTCTTGTATTCGGTAAGTTCGCAACTGAAAATATTCACCTAGGATAATACGCTATTGTGGACATGTAGACTTGCAGAGTGAATGAACGAAGAAATTAGTTTAACAAAGAGAATATAACATAGAACCAAAGACTTGGTTCACTTTATCGTGAAAGGAGTCAGATATTTATCTGTCTTTATCTCTTCTAGATATTTATCTCTTCTATTTAGAAGGGTTTGAATGTGAATGAAGCAAGGAGTGTGTGCATTGACGGAGTTGTTTGGCGGTCCATCATCGTCAGTGAGTCCAGGAGTGACAGAAGTATGAATCCATCTCTCCCACACGTTGCAAGGTTTCGAGAGAGTCCTGTTTGAGAGGTCAAAAGATCTCCCTAAACCAGTGTGTTCCGATCTGGCCTGCCACGTATTGGTGGACAGACGCATTCAGGGCCAAGGCCCGTGTAAACTTCACCCAATAAACCCGGGCATCCCTGCTAAGTCGCCAAACGTAGCGAACTATTTGGGTTGACCATGGCAGAGGTGTTGGTTATCCAATCGCCTCCCAAGTTGAATTGATTACTTTCGTCTTTACGATAGATTAGACGTGTAGAAGAGATAAACGGAGAAATGAGTTTCGAGGAAACGACGCTAACGCAAACGAAAGAAAAATGATTGGAGACGCCCGAGATATTTGAACATATGATATTTGATATTGACAAAAAAACAATCTGGCGATTTGCCAAATTTAATGATGTTTCAAAGATCCTGAGGTGATGAAACTAACGGTGTCAGTTGAAAACAATCGTGTTAACCTATGTTTGCCTAGACTTGCCAGAATTAGCAATTTTTTTAATTTCATGACGCTAGAACAACTCAAGAAAACAGATTTTTGCTTTGAAGTAAGGATTTATCTAAAATATTTATCTAAAAGTAGATACTTTTTTTAATTATTTGACACTAGCTGTACCCCGCCACGCGTTACTGTAGTTCAGTCAGTCTGTGCAGTAAAGAAACAATAGGTGGTGTTGCTTTTGCCTCCAACAGATGGCGCTGTTTTTCACAAAAAAAATCATGTTTTTACCTGTCATGTGAAATCAATATAAATAAAATCACACGCGTTTTGGAATGCAACGTTGTGTAAAAATTTCTGTGAAAAACTTTCGGAGATTTAAGATTTTGAACAAACGAACATTTACATTTTTATTTATATAGATAAGTATTTAGTGTGTTATTGTATATAAAATACTAAACAACCACATAGCCATTAAAAATTATTTAGTCAGGTTAGCGGAGAAACCATTGACCTAATGGGAATTGCGAGAACAAAATCATAAAATAAAATCGAAGGTATTCTCGTACCCAGATGTTTAAGCTGCTGCCACACGCAAAGCTCACATCAAAAGTTAATGTACAGCGCATCATCTTTTCTACCGACACACGACGCTATCAAATATTTCTTCCTATGGTAGGAGAGGGGGTCAGTTGAATTCGAGAGCGGCCGAGGAACATAATTTCATCTGTCAAAGTGACAACTTTACTTACTGACAGCTTGAGCACGTTTTCGAAATGGATGATACTTATCGCCTATTGCTGGATCTGTTGGACAGCTCATCCTCAGATGATGATGCCGCCAACTATATAATTATAAATGCTATTTATAAACTTTTTAGATTTTACACAATCTGCGCGTAAATAGCGCATTTTCACATAACCTGACATAACCTCTCCGTCGAATCAGGAAATTCGCAGTTTGCACGCCGATCGACGAAAGCGACATATAATAAATTATTGTAAAATAAGCTCACGTCGATTTCCAAAAATGTCGAAGGCAAAGGCGGCAAGGACCAACACCAGGGCAGGGAACGAGAAGAGAGCACGAGAGCTGACGAGAGCAATCCAGATTACCCAGGAAAACAATTGAAAACAATCAACAAACGAACAAACTAGAAGCTTCTCTATGTAGGTATCAGGCCGTCCAACTTTATCAAAAAACCGAATGATATTACCATATAAACATACTGAGATTAAAAATATGATTAATTTTGAAAGGGCGAAAATTTGTTTACTTCAAATTCAAATATTGATTATATTTATATTTTAAATATATGTTAAGTATGTTTGCCAAATAAAGTTTTTTTTTTATGTTTCTAAATTTACTAGCACACATGACGATATGAGCTAACATAATAAATAAGAAATGCATTATTAGGCTGCTTATGTCATGGCTGTCAAAGGGAACACGGAACTTAGTTGGTAGCTCCGTAATTAAAATGACCCCCTCTCCTTTTTACGGCGGAGAGGGGGACGCATAACTTTTCAAATATCGCGTCGGGAGCGGTTACGTAAAATAAATTCGGTTAGCGAAGTTCAGAACCACACTTATAGCGCGTTATCTTTTTACGTGTGTCGGGTCTGTATGGGATTGTATGGCGAGCGCTATTGTGCTTTATATTATCTGTTGATGTGAGCTTTGCGTGTGGCAGCAGCTTTATCCGTCGTGTAGTTTCAATTTGAATGACCATATGCAGGAATAAGCTGTACCTACATTAAATATATATTTAGACGAAGAAAAGCGACTGTTCTTCAAATTTTTATCCTTCTGATTGAAAAATTCTATTTTCTTAGCAAACAGATTGCATTCTTATAGTAAAGGCGTCAAGTGGAAATACTTTTCTTGTTCTACCGGTATTTTGATGGAAGATATTCCGACGAACTAGCAGGATTGATCCTTTCGGCACCGGTTGATATTTTTCCGTAGAGAACGGGTCTTTTTTACGACTTTTACCGCGATACGATCTAACTGAGACTCGTTGTCGATGACAATGTTTAACAATTTATCTATTTGAGTTTTACTTTGTTTGCGGTAGTGAATGAATGTGAATGAATGAATGAATGAATAAATGCAGTGAATGAATGCAAATCTTGAAATTGCAAATTAACCCACTTCAGGAGATCCGATCGAGCTGAAACTCGGCAGAAAGATTTGTTGTCGATGACAACGTATTCTATTAACTTTTGGTGGCAATCACGTAGATACACATGAACATATACGCATTTATGAGTAATCAGATTAACATTACAGCGGTTAATACACGAAATAAATCGGCATTTGGTGAGGTTGGTACAGTCGTCGACTCCAGTTGCTGGGTAGGAAGGTTCAATCCAAAGTCAAACCAAAAATAACATAGAATCGTATATCAATAAAAAATGTATTATATTTTAAAAAAAATGTTTTTTCGGGTTGATTTTTGAACGACGGGAAATACGATCGGTATGTGGCTCGGCGTTTGGGTCCCAATCGTAGTCCTCCATCACAACACAAGCAACATTTTACGCTTACTATGGTGGTAGTGGGAGATTTTCAAAAATTATCAGGTTATTCGTAACCCGGGAATGATTGTCTTTCTTTTAAAAAAAATATCTATATACAGAATGAGTCGGTTCACAAACACCAAAAAAACAAACAACTAAATCTTAAAAATGAGTAAAAATGGATTTAACATCTTTCTGCTTCTAGCTTTTCATCTAACCTTTAATGGGCCAGAACGCCGGGCTGAACTAATAATGTACAAGAGAACAGAACAGAACACAACTTGACCTCTAAATCAGTTTCCTGACGTTTAATTTTAGTAGAACACGCTCGTATCTTATTTAACCCATGCGTATTTTCATACCAGATAAAGTGTTGAATAATTACGTGTTATTTAACATAATGTTATTATCATCTGGCGATTATATCGCATTCTCACAAAAACTTGCCGTAAGTCAAATATCATATTTTATGCTAACGAAACGTCAGAAATTTCGTCAGCGTCAGTTAACTTAAAAAATATGCGTTAAAAAATTAAGCAAGAGAAAATTTTTTTTTAAATTATTATTAAAAAATAAGTTGTGATTAATCGGGTGGCGACAAAGATCCTCTGCCTCAAAACTGTACAGACTGGTGAGTTTTAGTGAGGTGTTTTTTACACTACCCCACACAGGAGGCCCCGAGGAAAATAATTTCCCTTTGGGCCTTTGTCATATTTTGGGATGCTGTGTGGAGGGTTTTTTTAATGAAGTTCTAGGAAGGTAAAAGGCATGGATATTGGGTAGGAATCTAGGGTGTCCAGTGTGTCCAGGAGTGTCGTACATATATATTTTTTTATTTATTTATTACTTGTAAATTATTTAACATTATAAATGATAACTATATGCAGTCATATATATATATAATTTTTTCGTTATTATTCTACTACTCCATAAGTTGAGCTCCAGGAGCTCGTGTTTATGGGAGGAATATTTACCTTTAGTTCTAATAATTTTTTAAACAATAATCAATATTTTTGATATAAATAGAAACATAATATTAACATAGGCACACAAATTAGAAAATTGTGTTTTTAAAGATAATTAAAATAATATATCTTTTTACAAATTAAGTAAGCATGAGGAAATTGAGGGTACAATATATCAGGTACACAAATTAGAAAAATAGTTTTTTAAAGACAATTAAATTAATACATATTTTTTACAGATTTGAGTAAGTGTAAGAAAAATAGGGGTACAATATATCATTATCCAATTTTAGGGACTTAATTAACTTTTTGAATTGTTCATAATTCACAGTTTCGGTTATAAATATATATATGATTCTGTGCAAATAAGGGCGGTCCGTCTGATTGATAATCCATTGTTAACAGATTAATTGTCATCTCTAATGCACGGACGCAATGTGGGCGTGCTCAGTCTGTTCTGTAGGTATTTTAATGGAGCCTGCTCTAAGAAGCTAGCATGATTGATCCCCGGTGCACCGGTGGAAACCCGACATACACGAGCAGAACCACCTGTTCACAGTTGACTTTGGCTTCATGAGAACGGTCCATATTTCGACTAGTTTTTGTGACGGATCGTATATGGAACGAGCTACCGGCATCTCCTTTTCCTCCTTCTTCAAGACCCGCATTAATAAATCTCTTCTTACAGCCCCTACCTTAACCCGCCTCACAACGCTGCGCAACCAAGTGGCGACATAATTCGCCTGCCTTAATACTGTACAGACAGGAGCGCTCTTGTTACGGCGCTCACATAAAAATAAATAAAAAGTTTAAATTTTGAAAATTTCAAAATACATTAATTAGGAAAATTCACCAAACAGACCACTGAAATTAGAATGTTTCAATTGGACCGGATAGTGGCTGAAAATATATATTTTGTCTTCGCGGTGGAGTTGCGGGGGTGCGATTTACGTGGTGTTATATTTAGCTAGAAATTTTATTTGTGTAGTAATTCATTTATTATCACTTAAATGATATTTTTAATGTTAGGAGTGTAGGAAACGCATGTTTAACACAAGTAGCTTCGACTGATTGAAAGATTTGCTGGTTGCAATAAGACCGACCCTGAGTCAATTCGCGCATGGCGTAGTGTGACATTGGCCCCTGAAGAATTGTTTTAATTTTTTTTCTTCTTGTAAATCAACAAAAAAAATATTAAATACTTTTTCAGAAATTTTTGACTCGTTGTCGATGGCTATGGATTCTATCAACTTTGGCGGCAATCACACAGACATACGCGGTCATATACGCATTTCTCTGAAATTGGATGATAGCAGTTAATGTACGAAATAAATATCGGTCCTACCCATACAGGGTTTTGCGCAGTTGCAAGCGCGTTTAATTTCAGTCCTTGGGAAGGATGCTTTAATCCTCAGTCATAACAAAAACAAACAAAAATATAAAATAGATATGCTATAGTAAAAAAAGTAGTTTTATTTATTTTTTTTAAGCTTGAATTCCGCTCAAGAGTCCCAACTACTCCCAGTTGTACGGAGTTAATTTAACTGTATAATTCCTTATGTTAAAATGTTGTAAGGAGTAGAGTAAGTGGAGTAAGTAGTGTTGTAAGTGGAGTAGAGTAACATGGCTATTCAGTTTGGGTCACTAAACACGGCCAACATCATTTCAAGCAACGTTTTGATTCTGATTGGTGGTATTTCAACAGGGTGATACTTACTATCTATCACTCTTGTACATTCAAATATTACAATTGTCAGGCATTTTTATACAGGGCCTTTTTTATAATAAGGGACTATTTAACTTACTTTAACCGGTGGTTCCTGATATAATTTTGAATAAAATTGTACAGTATAGAAAAAATTCGTTGTTTTTTGTTGTTGTTTTCATTGTTGAAAACAACAAAAAAACAGTGTGTATTGGATTTGGTGGGTTACTAGGTTCAGTGACCAGTAACGACATGTGAAAGAAAAAAAAAATGTTGGCTTTAAAAAAATATATAAAAATTAAATTTCTTACTCCAAGTAATGTCGAGAATCACAGGTTAAAATAAGTGAAGTACGTCCCTTAGCACCCCGTATGTTTAAAAATGTTAACTACCTAAGAAAATTGCTAAATTCATATTTACTTTTTTATACATACGTAGCTGCCAAAAATATGTCAAAAATTACTTGAATTATTTTATTGTTTTTGTTGTTTGTTTTTGGGGTGTTATGCCGTGTTGCGCTAACTCCTTCTTGGTAGCCTAGGACATACCGTATATAGGAAACCAACTCATACGAATCGATACTTACACGCTGATTCGCACCACCACCCAGCACAGAAGAGAGGACTTATCCATACGTTGGTGACCCGAGCGACCAGAATATGTGAAGAAACAAAACTTGGAGCAGAACTTATAAAACTGACCGATGCACTGGAGCGCAACGGTTACCCGGCAAGTCAGACAAGGCAAATTTTAAGAGCCAAATCTATAACAAACGAAGACAGAGTTGAACAAGACTCAAAAGGCTGTGCTTTCCTGCCTTTCGTTCACAATGTGACAGACAGAATTGCCAGGCTGTTGAGAAAAGAAAACATCAAAACTGTCTTCGGAACCACCACCAAAATCCAAGACCTACTGAGGTCTGCAAAGACTAAGTTTCCTCTGGAAGCAGATGGAGTGTACAAACTCAGCTGCTCTGGTTGTGAAAAGGTTTATATAGGCCAGACAGAGCGGACGATTTCCAAAAGGATAGCAGAACATTTTCGTTCTTGTAAACTTGGCCACCCTGATAAATCGGCAATCGCCGAACACTTCATTGAAACCGGCCATTACTTTGGATTTGCTCCTGAGGTCCTGGGAAGACCCAAAACTTATAGATCACGCCTGATTATGGAGGCAATTGAAATCTACAAAAATCCATTTAATATCAATAGAGACGACGGAGCTAAGCTCAACAGCTCTTGGTATCCGGTAATTGACGGCTACACCAAAGCTAAACGCAAATAACATGTCTAAGTATACTCCAATACCATATAATAATACAAAATAAAACCATTGTATTTATACCTTGATACTGGGTACATCTACTTTAACCGCTGTCAATCGGTTTTCTAATTCTAGAATTCGCCACAAGATGTCGCCACTTCCGTTGGCATTTCGCACTTGGATGGGCCCCAGGCTAACATAAATACTGTGCTTTCAGAATTCGCCACAAGATGTCGCTACTTCCGTTGGCATTTCGCACTTGGACGGGCCCAGGCCACAAACAAATAAGCACAAACTCGACAACCAAAATTCACACATCTTCGGATCTACCGGATCTGCCCTGATGATGGACACTGCAACGCTGTCCGAAACGTCGGCTAAAGAAGGAGTTAGCGCAACACGGCATAACACCCCAAAAACAAACAACAAAAATGCTTTTGGCCGTGAGAATCTAAAAACTATTTTATTGTTAATTCTGATTTTTAAATGTGAGATTGACAAATATGACGTTTAATAAATAGGTTCCAATGGTTAAGTGATAAATAAGACAAGAGATCCTGGGATCGATTTCTAGTTGTGACCGTTTTCTTTATATATTCTCTGTCTTGTTCTATTAATGGTAGCAGACGTCGGGGACGCCCGAGAAAGACATGGCACGACCAAGTGAATCAGATACTTGAGTCGGGCCATGTCAAGAGTCAGAACAATAGAAGAGTATGTATGAGACGATGTATGAATGTGAATGAGGCAAGGAATGTGTGCCAAGACCGAGTTGTTTGGCGGTCCGTCCTCTCTGCCTACCCCTGCGGGGAAACGGCGTGATGGTTAGTTAGTTGTTCTATTTCGTATTTTGTTTAGATTTATTAGTATTATCATCTTCTTCAAAAAATTAAAAACTTATTCCAAAACGTTATTTTTTCTGCCAAAAATCAAAAAAAAATCGTCTTTATTTCCTGTTTTGGCCAGCAAAAAAGGTTAACCATCTCAAAGCTTTACAAATAACAGGATATATTTATTTCGAGAGATTGACTTCTTTCAAATAAATACTTATTTTTAACCCCTATCTTTGCAGAAATGTAAATAACTTCAATAAAGTTTTGTTGCCTCGTGGATAAAAACTACATCCTTCAATCATTCTAGGAAACAGATGTACTGTTTGTTAACAATCCAATTAACTTAGTTGAGGATTGAAATGTCCTCGTTCGCACTAATAAATGCATCATTATTAATTTTTACTTTTCAATAACTTCAAAAATTAATGTACTAACGAGAATTATTGTTATGTTATTCAAATCATTCGATTCAGATCGTTTCATAAAAAAATAATGAAATTATTCCGTTTGGATGCATTTTGACATTCTCCGTCACCGAGCTGTATATGATCCTTGACTCCAAATCCAGAGCTATTGCGTTCAAACCTGGTTTCCAAAAAAATATACAGTATGTATGTATAAACGGTATATGGAAACTCGTAGTATAAGCGAGAAGCTTGTTAATCTAAAGCACATACATAACAAAAAAAAATGAACATGAGCAATACGATTTTTTTTACTGGAACTTTTAGGGCAGGGTCTACGCTTGAACGCATTTTAAAATACACTACACAACTGATGTTAATGTATTAAATGTTAAATATTAAATGTCCACCGACATTTTTTTTTTCAAATTTTACCTGAAGGTTTAATTCGAAATAAATAAAAATTGATAAAAAAAAACTTAAAATCTCAGTATAGTTGTTTACTGTATCCAACAGCATCGGCATTAGTGATAGACGAGTGATAGACATTCACAGAATCCAAACTTTTCTTGAAGTGGCTTTAGCCGTTTTTGGTGACTAGATCTGAATATCCCACTTCTTCCCAACCACCCTCTTCCCTGTCTACGATACCTCTCTACTCACGTCATCCTCATAACATACCCCGATTTTGGTTAACATACTGGTTTCGGTAGCCGGGACTTCTCTTATAAATATATTCTTTTATAAATATATTCTCTTATAAATATATTCTCTTATAAATATATTCCTAATAACTCTAGAATTCGTGGAAACAGGCAGTCCGTTTGATAGATTCCCATCTGTACGATGGGAATAGTATAGAGTATCGCACAGGTGTCACAACTGAATTATGTTATTTATCAGGGCGATACTGAAAGTATCTACCACTCTGGAAAGTGCCGCAAATATACTATTTATATTATTTTAAATGAAAATTTTGTGAAATAACGCAAATCAATTAGATGAATTGTTTTGAAACCGCGACCTCCGGAATCATAACCACTCAACCACGGAGACTGTTCTACCAGTATTTTAATGGAAGGTGCCTTTGAATACTGGCTTCTGTGTTTCCTCATTCTTACAACGTACGATTAGGTCTCTTAAAGACACTTATCTATTCCTTTATTTTGTTAAAAGTACCTATTATTAGTAGTTATTTTGTTGAGAACAGCACCCCCAATTTTGATGTAGGCACAGACGAAACAAAATCATCATTTGACGGCCTTCGTGGTTGAGGGGTTAAGCTCTCAACTAGCGAACTCGGTGGTCGCGGGTTCAAATCACGGCGTGCGCAATTGATTGATTTGTGTTATTTCACAATTTACCTACTCATTAAAATAATATATTAAAGCATATTTCCGTTCCAGAGCGGAATATACTATGGTCGTCTTAACGATTCAGAATTTAAATGTTGCCTGAAATGTCTTTGGCCGTGTTCGGTGACCAGATATGAATAGCCAGGTACTTCCCCATCTTCCTCATCCCCATCTTACTTCCCTCCCTTCAGTCTCACAACATACCCCGATTACTTGTTTGGGACTCTTGTCCGGTTTCGCATTGAAAAAAAAATTCACGTCATCAAATTTATTTCAGAAAAATCAGGCTTTTTCCTAAATTCAATATATTTATGAAAGGGAAAAAACTTCCAAGAACTTTACACAAGAGACCGAATTTTATTTAGTTTATTTCTGAACTTTAAAACTGTATCATTCCTTCTCCTCGCCGATAATCTTCTAAGCCTCTAAAGCCCATGGCTCAAAGCTCGCCTTGGAAGCCTTTTATAGCGTAACGCGTAGGTTAACCCTTTCTCCTTTGGTAACCGTCGAAATCCTTTGTTAACATTGGGACATTTTCGTAGAATTTTGATATTATTATTGTCACTTGTTTTATGATGTACAGTAATGGCTTTAATAGCCAAGTTTCATCTCTACTTTATTTACGAAAATAATATGGAATTTTAATGTCTGGAGTAACAAAAACACTATAAGTCTTACTTATAAGGATTCCCTAATACACAGTATAGCTATACGGTGAGAAGAGCCGTATACTGCGCGGGTTAAAATATTTACTCATAATAATATCACGCAGATTTTTTACACTAGCACCACTTTGTTCCAATCCTTAAAAACAGGGTCATTTTTGCATTTCGCGTTTAGTTGTTAACTTTACTTTTTTTAGATGACATTTACAACGTCATTATCCTGGTCTGCTTTGAATTGCTTCGAAATTTGGCCAATTCGATTATTCGTTCCATATTTGCTTTGGTAAATCGATATTTCGATTAAAAATATTTCTCTGATAGTGTGCTGCCAATGGGTATTATCTACTGCTTTTTTACATTTTCATTGCGCGGCCGATCGATATTTTTCAAATCGATCAGAAACAAGTCCGCGATCTTCGTCTCAATACCATAATAATAAGTCCCTAATCCTGGGGTTCGGGCAGTTTAAAAATCAGTTAGCTACTAATTACTGCGGTATTACGGGTGGTATACGCAGTACGATTAGGTATGTGTAACCTTTTCTACTAATCTGTTCTTATTCCTCCGTGTTATCTATTATGAGTAAGATGGTAGAAGTGTAATATCTGTATCACCATGATAACATTACGACACTTCGATTAAATGTAATTAAACCTACTAATTTCGGTTGTTGGTGCATGTAAGTAATGTGAAATATTTCTGTGTTATGTGTAACATTATTTAAGTTCAAGGAATTTTTAACAAGCGATAAAACAGGTTAAAAAATTACAATTAATAATTACTTATTTATTCGATATGCGCATTTTTTATTCAAATGCCTAGATGGATGTAGTGTAGACATGTTGGTAAGACAAGGCGCGTCGTTTCACTGGTTCTAACTAAGTCCAGTGGACTTACTTATTTTAGCGGGTTGTTCATATACCTATTATATTCGTACACACATGTTCTTTGAATTGCTATCCTTTTCATAGGCAGTGCTATATTCTTTGTTCGATTTATATGAATATAACGTGTCTTGAATTTTTATAAAGATAAATAAATAGTGGTCGTAATTTTTCTAGATTACCAACAATCGGTAGGTAAATTTCTTCCTTCGAAAGACAAAGACGGCCTCCATGGTCGAGAGGTAAGGCTCTCGACTAGTAATTCGGAGGTCGCGGGTTCAAATTCTGCGTGCCAAGTAAATTTTATATGATTAATAATATATCCTTCAGCATCGCCCTGGTGTAATGCCACCATTCAGAATTCAAACGTTGCTTGAAATGGCTATACCCAAGTTTGGTGACCAGATCTGAATAGCCAGGTAATTTCCCACCTTCCTCTTCGCCATATCCTTCCCCTCCCCGCAATATTCAGCCTCACAATATACTACAATTGCGGATGCCATAATCTCACTGGATCAAGACGGTTGGGAGCAGTTGGGACTCTTGTGCGGTATTTACATAAAAATATAGTAATAAGATCACCCTGAGGCAGATATTTTAATAATTTTAGCTTCAGAAATTCTACAATGAAATATTCCATAATTTGTCACGGTCTACGCTAATATAAATATATTTGTCACGGTCTGCGCTAATATAAATATATTTGTCACTGTCTGCGCTAATATAAATATATTTGTCACGGTCTGCGCTAATATATTTTTTTTCACGGTCTGCGCTAGCATAAATATATTTGTCACGGTCTGCGCTAATATAAATATATTTGTCACGGTCTGCGCTAATATAAATTTATTATTCACGGTCTGCGCTAGCATAAATATATTTGTCACGGTCTACGCTAATATTAATATATTTGTCACGGTCTGCGCTAATATAAATATATTTTTCACAGTGTGCGCTAACATAAATATATTTGTCACGGTCTGGGCTAAATAAATATATTTTTCTCTCGTTAATGTCTAAGTCGACGGAAATATTGTCATATCACACAGACATTTACACTGTGTTTAAGGCTGTTATGATAGAGGTACCGGCTGCTTGCAGCCAGTGGGTCTATAACAATCTCAAAGTGAAGTAAAAAGAGTAAAGGTGTGAATGCATAATTAAATTGTTCCGAAAAGTGCGTATTTTAGTGGCATCGTTAGAGAACTCTTTTCATGCACAGTTATCTCAGGTTGAAGCTTTTTGATGAGGTATCATTTTTCTTTATGACGGAAACATAATAATTATTTATTACCTTCCTGTGCCTGGATAGGTCATTTCCTCTGCCTGAGAATTCCCCTTTTTGCTATGTTCTTCGTCAGAAGACGATGAAAATAATAATATAATCATCGTATTCTTTAGTATTTGAATTCCTCTCAGCTGTAATCCAGTTGTTATAACTTGAAGCAGGAGCGGGCATGTACCTTTAATCTTCAGTGGGAGCTTTGAGATAATAGTGTAATCCCTTATTGTAAGCTCTAAAGGTTGAGTTGTGTACTTACCGATGATCTTATGGATACCTGGCAAACAAATCATTTTGAACCTTCGCACAGCATCCCAAGTGATAATATAGGCTCATAGAGAGACTTTCAGATCTCCTGCTTATATAAAAAAATTTAAAATCTGTTTATTTATATTTATTTCTTATTTCTTTATTTAACGCCGAGGGCTTTTACAGGGTTTTCCAATAAGAGGTGTTATTTTGATATTCAATCGTAAAAGATCAATGGTTCCGTTACTTGTGTGGCACGTAGCGCCGTCTTGTTGAAATTAAATATTATCCAAATCAATATCATCCAATTCCGACCATAAAAAATCATTAATCATCTCTCGATAGCGCAATCCATTCACCGTAACTATTGCTCCAGCCTCATTTTCGAAAAAGTAAGGTCCAATGACTCCGTTGCACCATAAACCGCACCAAACAGTCACACGTTGAGGATAGAGAGGCTATTCAACAATAACTCTTGAGTTTTCCGAGCCCCAGATGCGACAATTTTGCTTGTTGACGAAACCACCGAGGTGGAAATGGGCCTCATCACTCAAGATGATTTGCATTTGATTCACTCAAGTGAATTTTAATCATTTCAATGCGTTGTTGAAGCGTGTATTTTTCAATTTTTATTAATGGCGTAGTTTTTACTTGTCAAATATCAAAAAATTGCAGGTTCAAAAGTAAAATCTACCGAAATCGCGGACTATTCAAAATAACACCTCTTATTTGAAAACCCTGTACATGTAGGTGGTACAATTTTGATGACAGACAATTGTTGAAACATGAAAAGAAATAATAAAAATAAAATTAAATTAAAAAATAGTATATACAAGAATCAAAAATAAAAGAAAAAGAACATAAATTCAAAAATACAGGGATTTGACTGGTTTAAAAAAATACAACTTCCATTTAGGAATAGTGTTGACATAAATCTTTTACGTGATCCACAAAATTCGCCAAGTTAATATTAAATATATCGACATCATCTAAGTATCGTATTTTAGAGTAACTGATTGGATTTTCCTGACACATTTTACACAAGTAACGTAATGGGGAGAAGGAGACTTGGAAGAGGAAGGTGGAGAAGCACCTGCTTATTCAGATCTACTCACCAAACAAGGCTAAAGATGAATGACTCTTTCAGTTTTGATTTCACAAAACATGATATGCAATTAAAAATATTTAAATTGTGAACGCAAACATAGCGAATGTTTTTAAATCGATAGCTAGATTAATTGTTATTTCATTTTGCGAAACTAAAAACACAGATAAATAAAAGTTAAATTCACTTCACTTTTTTTCGTTTAACATAAAGAAAAGTATTTTAAAAATTGGAAAACCTTGACCGGGCGAACTGTTCATCCACTTTCTGTTTTATAGATTCTTCTAATTGTATAGTATCGTCTATGGTAAACTTTTAAATGGTAAATATTTTCGATCTATTCCGTTATACTCTTTACACTGTGGATTCGAATCGAATCCACGATGAATTTTTCAAGGAATATAATGGAAAGGCAATAAGCTCTTAATTATTACACGAATAAAACCAAATACTATTCATCCATATTTATCTGTAAACTAAATTTTATCAATAATTTCACCTACGGGTGTATTTTTCTACCCTCACTGAAGGGTTGAAAAAATATCCACGCTAATCTCTTATCCCTTCATCCCTGGTTAGAGGTATAAGACCTTTCGTATAACTGATCGGATCATTGTTTGTCAGATTAAATTTGTATAAGTTTTGCTGACTGATTGATCTCATTAGTACAAAGTTTTCACTTATTAACTCTGTAATTATCTCTGTAAATAATTTTCTATGGCGAATCTTATTTGATTGAGAACATTTTACGTCTGTAATCTATATATACCGTATGATTTGAGATTTCACGTTCATTCTATCAAATGTGTTTTGTTGTTTTTGTCCTAACAAAATCGAAGATTCTTTTTAAACCCTTATAAGTGTTAAACCCTTGGGTATAAAGGAACAGTTTGAAGGACAGGGTCAGAATCGCTTGCGATAAATATCAATTTAGAAACTATTTTTTTTTATTTGATATGTGCAGCTTCTCTGACGGCTTTGAAATATTTTATCTAATATTTTTCTGCACGTCATTTTTTCTCACTATTAACAGTGCAAATTTCTATCGTTTTTAGTATTCATTTTTTTATTTTTGGGGTATTACGCCTTGTGTCGCTTCCTTCTTCTTTAACCAACGTTTTTTCTAACGACAGCGTTACAGTGTCCGTCATCAACATATATCTGATTGATCCTAAAGATGGTATTTTTATGTTGAAAAATAAATTTTCTACAATGTGACATTTTTGATTTGTCTCCAACACGACGTGTTGGTTTTTATTTATGAATATGGTGGCGTTGACGACTTGCCTGGCAACGTTGGTAACAGCCGTCTCTTACCAGTCAATGACATTTTTTACGCCACGTTGTAGCCAGTTGGAATGTGCGGTTTTAGATGAAAATATAAAAATTATACATTTTTAGTTAGTACATAGTTTAGTTTAGTACTCAATGATCAGAATCAGAAAAAAACTAAACAATTTTAACTGTATTTAAAGTTTGTGTTAAACATAATTTACTGATGCTAAATTATGAAGAATAATAAAGATTTGTTAAATTATTCTTATGTTTAGATCTCTTTTCTTTATAATTTGGGAGCCAGTGGGACTATGGCATCCCTATTTGGGGTATGTTGTGAGGCTGAAGGGAGTAGGGAAGGGAAGGATATAGGGAAAAGGTAGGTTGGTAAATACCTGGCTATTTAAATCTGAATATTTTCACCAGGTTCATAGTATACTTGAGAGAATACTATATCTTCAGTTCAATCTCTACGTTAATAAATCTTTTTCCGGTCCTCTGTATTTATATAAATTGCAATGCTGTCTGCAGTTCCGGTTCTAGGAAACACAATATAAAACTTGTATTTGTTCTCCGGGAAATCGGAACTGTAATTAAATTGAGAGGGCAACTCGCCCCTTAGTAAGCTGGAATATTTACTGCCTCTATCATACGAATCATTATTAGAATTTAAAATCTTTGATAGGAGAATCACACATTGTTTGCGGGCATTTCTAATCAAATCACGCCGAAAGGCGGGAGATTGTAATCAAATCACGCCGAAAGGCGGGAGATTTTAATAAAATTACGCCGAAAGGCGGGAGATTTTTTTGCGGTTTTAAAGACGCCTTTAACCAATACCAGAGCTCTTCCTCAAGAACATGAAAAAAACAGAATCTCTTGATTTTTCGAAACAAATTGCCCCATATTCTGCGTATCGCTCAAGAAGGATATTTCTTATGGCTTCTATTTCTTATGCTAGGTTGCAAACCACAGTGACCTGAAGATTGTCACTGTGGTTTGTAAGATATTATTACGCCCTTGAGGTGATTTCTCACGAAAACGGCGCTATATAAATTTGCCAAATATTATTATTATTACCTATACATCGATGTTATAATTCCAATATTGAAAAAGAAAATTAAAATTATTTTATTGTAGTACCATTCTTCAAAAAAGCAGTTCCAATTTTTATATTTTGATAAAGAGACTTAAATTCACAGCAAATTTGAGTTAATTGAAGAAAATTTCATGTAGGAATATGGCTAATCAGAGACAACAGAAATTAGTATATTTGATAGGTAGGTTAGAAATTTATCGCTTGTCTGAAGTATTCATCATACAAGCAGTTCCAAATTTATCGCTTGTCTGAAGTATTCATCATACAAGCAGTTCCAAATTTATCGCTTGCCTGAAGTATTCATCATACAAGCAGTTCCAAATTTATCGCTTGTCTGAGTATTCATCATACAAGCAGTTCCAAATTTATCGCTTGCCTGAAGTATTCATCATACAAGCAGTTCCAAATTTATCGCTTGTCTGAAGTATTCATCATACAAGCAGTTCCAAATTTATCGCTTGTCTGAAGTATTCATCATACAAGCAGTTCCAAATTTATCGCTTGCCTGGAGTATTCATCATACAAGCAGTTCCAAATTTATCGCTTGTCTGAAGTATTCATCAAACAAGCAGTTCCAAATTTGAAAACGACACTTGAATTTAAAGCATATACTCGTAGAGTTCAGTGAACGTGAACAATTTCACGCGGGAAAAATGCACATAACGGACAACCGAAATTAGTTTGTTTGTTAGTCCTCGGGAACCTTAACCATCTTTATTAATTAATAAAGTTTCCAAATGAATGAATGTACTTTACCCCAAGTCCTATGGGTTGTTTATTTGACCAGTTGATCAAATTAATAACAAATTTAATTAGAAGTCTTCTAAACCAAAAGTGCCCTTATATACAGGAAATGGATGATAACTTTCGGGTTAAAAAGGGTTGACGGTTTGGTTAAATTACAAAAGTATGTATTCATTATTTTCCTGCTTGTTGAATTACCGATCATTAATAATGGAGAAGAAATCTAGAAGAAAAAATATTGAAATAATGAATTATCTCGGCAAATTCATTAACGATGGGTTGTTTAACAGAATTTAAACAATTCATCAAATTTAAACGTTCATTTTCAAGTTCTGCTGAAGTCCTATTCAAGTTCTGTTAATAATAATATTTGGCTAATTGACATAGCGCCTCAATCACCTCAAAGTTGCTGTACAAATATATTTATTAAATAATAAATACAACAGGTTTACATTACGTTAACATATCACTATAGGCTAGTTGCTTGACAAAACTGAAATAATAACAGAACTTGAAAATTAAATTGCAAATTTGAAGAATTGTTCAAATTCTCTCAAACAACACTGCCTTATTAGTGAAAAAATAATAACTTTAAATGCAAGTAAAAATTTTGTCTTAAAATTCAGTTACCATCCACAAAATTTCAGTCATTGATTAGTAGATATCTGATTATGGCGCCACTGTTAAATTTCATGTATCGAACAGGAACACGAGACAAAAAGTTACATTTTTCTGCAACACGTACACAACCAACTATCAGACACACTAACTAACCAATAGGATGTAAGTGCAATTGATGTAGGAGAGAAGTTTAGGGGTATTATTTATATATTTACCGACTCCATTTATAGAATTAAGTGTAATCTATTTATTTGTTTATTTGGACATTCCCAGTACATTTTATTACAAGTTATATATGGTTCTAAATTAATGTTTGTATATTTAATATACCTATTACGTATGTCCTTAAAATGTATTGTTAATTTTGTAGGTATGAGTAATGATGAGAAAGAATACTAAATAAGAAGTAGGTATTTGGAGAATGGACGATTTTTTTTTAGATCTAGATATGTATACACGAAGCTCACGAATTGTAATTGACTAATGATCAAAGTTTTTGAAAGTTAAGTTCAAATAGTTTTTAAATGACTTATTGCGCCAAAAATTTTAATAAATTAATTTTATGCATTCGAAAAGAATCATGAATAATGTCCAGGTTAAGTAATTTTTTGTAGTGGGTGATTGTGCGAGTGATAGGTGAGTTATTGAAAAAGGTGTAGTATGCCTGGTACGCCTCAATGGAACTGTTACCGTGGGATTAAGTGGCAACAAATAAAAGAAATGATGGGTTTATTATCTAGAAATAAAAACTATTTAAGAATAGTAAAAATGTATTACTACAAAAAAGACATAATAAAAAAGAAATTAATTAGCATCCAACTATTTAATCTGTCTGGCAAAGGGCTTGCATAGGTAAAATGAAGGTGTGATACCAGTTTGTTCTTGATGCGGAGTAGTAGATGCCGGTTCTTTACAGCAACTCCCAGTTTAAAATTTATCCAAAAAATAATGTTGTAGTCCAATGCAAAACAGCCTCACGCTGCTGGTCTCCAAAAGGGTCCCTCTTAACCAATGAGGATCGGCAGATGCCATCCGATTCCGTCAATCCAATGGTCAATGCTCCATATGCAAAGCTGATGTTCACAAAAATTGGCGAATGTGTTCGTTGAACCTCAGCCAAGAGGAAATGCCCGCTGCTCTGGGCTGGTGATCAAAGAATGGCGACTGCTTCCAATGCAAATCACAGATCCTTGCTCCCTCAGGTTTAGCAACTCTCCCAGTCAGAATTCCAGGGCTGTGAATTTGACCAATAGCAAAATGACAATGTGTAGGTACTTAAAGGTCCCACACACCAAGACCATAGATGCGATGTAAGTAAAGTGATGCACACACAACTTGTTACAAATCTTATATGTAACAGAACATTTAAACCAATGACAGATAACAATTTTATTATTTAGCAGATTATGTAGAAACTATACCAGCACTAGTAATGTAGATTTATTGATTTGTCTTATATTACTGTTAAAGTATTAATGATATGTTTTATTGAAATGAATGTCTTATTATGTCTTGTCACATCAATATTAGTAACATGCTAAGCAGGTTGCCTGTTCTAAGGAACAGATCTAACTATGAAAAAACAAGTATTGCTTTTATTAAAACTATCTACTATCTTTTTACTAAGATTGTCTTTAATAGGTAATTATGTATCAACCAACAAATCAATCAACAATTTAGTTATTATTGGACCGATGCAGGGACGTTATGCATGTTTCAATATTTAATTCTGATGGGATTTTATTATATAATTTCTGTCCCAAATATGTATATGTCTTTTGACACTTTGCCGTGTTGTGTTCCTTGGGATCATTGGATCTTTTCTGGTGTGACTTCTTGTAACATATTTATGATCAATTTTATAAACATTTTCTTGGTTTTCATTGCTAACACTGGCTAAAACTAATGAGATACATTACAATAATGTATTACGCATACCTGTATACCTTTAAAAGGCCTACAGAAAAGTCCTATCTATCTCCCAAGGATATCCTCCAGCAACGCTGGATACACGTCAGCTAGTTATTTGTTTAAATTTTGCAAAAGTTCCTTCAGTGTTCACAGAAAAACATGGCCAAAATATAGTTCAAATATTATTTAATTCGACAAACTAAACCCTTTCCTGTCCAAACTCAGTTCGCTTGAAATTCTCTTTCTTCTGGATCGGCTGAAATGTTAAATTAATGAATGAAATAATCGAACCGAAACTGAAAGCGGGTTTCGCTCTGTAGAATTTCAGTATACCTAGTATACCGACTGCTGAAAACAAAATCTCAGTGAACTTCAACTAATTAAACAATACTCGTTGTTTATGATTGATAGTTGTTTTACTGTATAAATGAAAAATTAACCCGTAAAAATACAAACTATTTTAAAAATATAATACAATATTTTCAAATTTATTTCTATTTTCAAAACTTTCCTACCCAGGAACTGGAGTCGCCAACTCTACCTACAGAGCAAAATCTGATTCCCACAAGGATCTGTATTGGGGCCATTACTATTTATATTATATGTCGACGATATAGTGCAGTGCTTAAAATACTGTTTTATCAAACTGTTTGCAGATGATTCTCTTTTATATATAACAGGAAATAATTCTGAAGCTATGCTTAAAATACAGTACGACAAGGATCAAATATATATGTGGTTAAAGAGAAACAAAGTAAAACTAAATGTTGCAAATAGTAAGTGCATGGTAATAGGTACAAAAATCAACGTACTCAATAAAATTATCATTGACAATGAAGAAATAGAAGAAGTAGAGGAAAACCAATACTTAAGCATTATAATAAACAATCAACTCAAATTTGGCTCTAACTTAGAATTATTAGCTAAGAATATGGCAAAAAGGTACGGTTATAAATATTTCAAAATAGAGGCAAGCGAGCAGTATTGATAAGTGTTAAGGGTGAGACGGCGTACAAAAATACGATGCTCCCCAAATACATGTTTAAGAATGTACATTTTAATTTCGAAATACCCTACCTTTACCTACCCCACGAGAAGTTGTGGAGATTTAAGACCTTTGAAAAGAAATTTGTGGGGAACCCAAAATAATTTCTAATTTGAAGGATTCAAGATATTCAATGAACTGCCGATGGATCTTAAAGAAGTTAAAGGCTTTGCAGCTTTTCGTGGGTTATGCCTAAATGCTATAAAAAATAAATTTTAGATATAGTGTAAAGTGTGCAGAAAAGACACGGAAATAAGTTGTTAGTAATTCTATAGGTATAAAAATGTAATTTTTTTGTAACTAAATAAAAAAATACAAAAAAATAACTGCTGTAACGAAACCTAATTGAATTTCAAAGAAATACGCATGTGCATGTCATTGTCACCTAAAGGTAATAAAATGCATTGTCACCGACAATGAGTCTATCTGAGTTTCAGATCGATCCGATGTTGGGATGTGGGTTAATTTCCACACCTTAGCTTTGTATTTATTCACGAAAACAAAAGTTAAATTCAAATAGAAAGATTTAAAAAAATACTTGCTTAGTCACTGGACAGCAGACAAAAAAGTACAGTTCCTATGAAAACAGAGTGTTTTCAATCTCATAAATTAAATACAATTCAATAACAGCAATTGTTAAATGTTTTCGAGTTTTGATTTATTCATATTCTATTTATGTTCACATTTCTATTTATGTTGGAAAATAGAGGTAAATTTTAAAAATAGTTATTTTTAACTAATAAAGAGGGGTTTAACCAGAGAGGTAGATATCTACTCTCATTATCATTCTGGAGTACGACCACCATTCTAAGTTGAAATGTTTCCTGTGTTTAGTGATCAGATCTGATGAGCTAGGTACGTCTTAAACTTCTTCTTCATGTATCTTTTCCTCCGCCACTCCCTTTAGACTCAAGCAGTGGCGGTTCCTGGCCTTTTTCACCGGAACTTCAGAATATTAAGAGAAGATGTTATATTTCTACCTCATTTCATCAAATTTTACGGATATCCATCATTTTTAATTTCAAGCCCCCTTTAACACAAACTCGCATTTTTTATGGAAACCACACGGTATTGTTTAAATATAAATCTGCCCAAAATCAATAAATGCAGCTGCTTTCTAGTCGAAAGCTGTAACCAAACTAGAGAAAGCGCAAAACTATACATTACTTGCAACTTAAAACAAAATCTGTTGTACTAGTGGATTTCCAAATGCCACTAAAAGAAAACCAGTTGGAGAAATGCAGGAACAAGAAAATAAAAATACACAAAAATTTACTTTAAACCACTAAATTAAAATAAAATTTATGCATCCATGTAGTGCAAAGTTCAGCTGCCGTCGCGGGTGGTGACGGCTGGTCGAACCACGGTGACACTCGTTGAACTTCGGAGGTCACGTGGCATCAAACATTCTCTATCGCGGCGCACAAAGATCGTCTTGCTTTGGCGTAGGTTATGAGATTTCACCCCCAGTGGGATTGTGTTGTTTTTTTGTGATAATTCTATATCGCACAGAATGGTAATATTAGGTAGCTCTTTGACCGTATTTTTCGGACGCGTCAAAGTTAAAATCAGAATTTTAAAGGCGCGCTGTTTACAATGTGCTAATATTATTATAATGCAAGTTTCTCTCATTATTTCAACTTTCAATGAAGATTCACTGCACAAACAGGGCTGACATATGTTCCGATATGTTAAAAATTTTCAAGAAACTGCCCGCAATCCCGTTTTTAACCGGATTACTAATAATTTGAAGAGATTTATAATAAATTAGCAACACTCATTTTTATCCGTGCATAAAAACGTGAAAATTGAGAAATTAATTTTTATTCCTGAAATTTTCAAAAACTTATAATAATTTTACTCTAGCATCGTCGTCCATAGAAGACATCCTTTAGATTTTTGGTTAAACTACGTAAGCGCAATTTGATATAATTTCTCAGTTAATTGGGTTACATAGCGAATTACGGCCGGATCTCACATCCTTTGGCAAACCGGGATAATTAATAATCTGTTGGATTAGAAACAAAATTACTTGAATCAAGAAGTAATTACTCATGTAGACTCATTTGTATTAGTTGAAAGACGTGTGTTTAGGGTTTAGAAATTAGTAGGAAATATGCCATTTTATCCAATACATTCAAGTTCGTCGACCCATGAAAGACATAATATGTAAACATAATTTATAAACTTAATACAAATACAAAAATACGCATCGAACCTCATGTACCAACTATACCTAGTCTAGTGGTTGTAAATTCCAATCACACTTATGATACTGTATGCTGAGTAAATAAAATAAAATGTGTATTAGTTTATTCAATTGAGATTTATATTAATCTACATCTTCAAGACTATAAGAATAGAGGATAAATTAAAAAAATTAAATGTTAGTTAGTCAGCAATCTGGTTTTAAAAATAAATATTCATGCGTAACAGCCATAAATTGTGTAATAAATGAATGGAGAATAAGCATGGACCAAAAGCAGTGTACAATAGCAGTGTTTCTTGATCTTCGACGTGCTTTTGAAACAATAGACATTAACATATTAATATCCAAATTAAAATATATGGGAATAGTTGGCAAAGAACTACAATGGTTTAAGGACTACCTGAAAAATAGAAAACAAAAAACTAAGTTTGGAGACGCCATATCGAAGGAACAGCCAGTGAACCTAGGAGCCCACAAGGATCTGTATTGGGGCCATTACTATTTATATTATATATCAACGATATAGTGCAGTGCTTAAAATACTGTTTTATCAAACTGTTTGTAGATTATAAGATTTAATATTAAACGGGAAATAATTTTGAAGAAGTACAGTACGACCTGGATCAAATATCTATGTGGTTAAAGATAAACAAATTAAAACTAAATGTTACAAAAAGTAAATATATGGTAATAGGTAGAAGATTTAACGGACTAAATTATTATAGACAACGAAGAAATAGAGGAAGTAGAAGAAATCAAATACTTGGGCATTATAATAGACAATCGAATCAAATTTAATTCAAACTTTGAATTATTAGCTAAGAAAATGGCAAAAATGGTAATTTTTTTAAGAAGAATAAGGAAAACATTAGATGTAAATACAAGTAAATTAGTTTATAATTTTAAATTACTGTTCTAGTGTCTTTTTCTTGCCAATCAAACACAGATAAAGAAATTGCAAATAATTCATAATAGAGTTATGCGAGCAGTATTAAATTGCAGTAGGTATTCTAAGATAATTATTATGCAGAAAAAACTAGGAATATTATGTGTGAGACAGCGAATTATTTACAAAACCTTAATCCGTATATTTAATCTAAAAAATAAGATGCTCCCGAAATACATGTCTGTAAATTTTAATTTTGCAATACATTGCTACCCCACGAGAACCTGTGGAGATTTTAGATTTCCAATAACAAATTTGTCGGGAACCCAAAATAATCACTATTTCAAAGGATTTAACATTTTTAATGAGCTACCGGCAGATGTTGAAGGATCTAAAAGCCTTGTTGCTTTTCGTGGGTTATGCCTAAGTACTATAAAAATAAGTTTTTGATTTATTTTAATGTGTTCTAATGTCATAGAAATAAGTTTTTAAAAGGTTAGTACTAGATATAAACATGTAATTTTTATAAAATAAATAGAAACATACAAAAAAATAAAGATGTATATTAATAACTTAATGTGTTATCTGCCGTATCGTATTTTATAACTTTACAACTTACTTCGTATTACATAGCATGAACAATTCTTAGTAGTGTCCTTAGTAAAAAAGACTTAAAAAGACCTACATGGCTTTTTGCCAATCGTTCTTAGAATACGGTATTATCGGATGGAGCAGTGCTTATGACAATATCCTAAAATCACTCATTAAAACCCTAAAAGCCATAATAAAAATTATTCTAAAACTCCCTGTAAGTACTAGCACTGAAGAAATCTTCAACAAACTTATCATCATGTCACTAACAACACTATTCTAAAACAATACTCCTTTACGTTCATAAATAACAACTAGCACACATATTAACAAAAATTAGAAACACTAGATCTCAGGGTCAAAAACATATCCAACAAGCAACTACAACATACAACATCTGGGCAAAAAAGCTTCCTATATTATTGTTCTAAACTCTACAGTAAAATCCCACTCTCATTCAAAACTAATAACAATATTTTAACATTTAAATTTCACATAAAAAAGCCGGATACAAGACATAGGGAGAAATAGATAATTCACCGACAACAAATACATACTGAAACCGGAACCACTTAACTGAACAAAAACACACCTTGTAATATATGTATTATTATTATTATTTTATAAAAAAAACACTATTCAATATATTTATAATTACTTTACATTATCCATACTACTAAATTACAATCATATGTAAATTAAATCTTCAACACGGGAGATCCCAGTGAGGATATCATTATATATATTTGTTACAAGAAAATCTATAATAAAACACTTATTATTATTATCTCTTCTACTAATTTATTTTAAACCACAGTTATTATATATGGGATCAGTGCTTTTGATAAACCATGAAATTAGTCCGAAATTGACCACCGAAGAGCGCACATTGAAATAACCATACCATATGCAGAAAAGTAAAGTTCGCTAAAGTAAGGCGAATGTTCATTCTTAAACGAATCGCCTAGCGTAGCGACGCTAAAATTGGGTGAGGTGGGTAAATTATAACACATTTATAAAAGTGTCTAACTAAATAGTGTAATAAAATATTTAATTTTGGAAACAAGCCTGAACTTTTGTCTACCCGATTTGGGATATATAGTTACGCAGCCAGCCATTTACGCGCCATTGTAAAAAAAACTAGTCATTCGGAAGCATATTTTTGTTTCGAGGACCGAATGGTGATATTACAATGCGAGTTGCCTGTATACTCTCAGATTCATTTATGGACAAATCACCAAAAGTGGGACGGTCACGCCGCCTCCCGCGCTTCGCGCAAGTCAGCTTGTTCCTCTTTCAATGATTGGCTCGTCTATTGAATTTACCATAGACATATGAATATTAGTAGACCTGCCCTAAGTGATTAAAAGCGTATTATCCCCACTCCCCATACCGGTTCCATTGAGCCGGCTGGGCTCGCGTATGGCCTCAAATGAAATTTGAAAACGTGACGTCATCATTCTTGTGCGAACTATGGTCGAGGCATCATCGGTTCATTTTACTAAATAACACGGCAAAATTTTGACTTGTACTATGAAAACTGGTAAAAATAGATGTGAAAAAAGAGAATAAACCCAATTGTCGTATTACATTCCATATATAAGCATTATTTTACTTTATTTTAAGCATATTCACATCGTATAATATGAATCAGTTGTTACTATCACATCGAGAAACGTCTGGACGCGAAACACAAAGCTGGTTGGTTGCTGGGAAGTAAATTATGAACATTTATAAAAGTGTCTTAACTAAATACTCTGAAACTAACTACGACTCTGAAAATAGAAGCTGCCTTACTTTGCCGAATTCGGACTTCGCAAATTTGTTCATAACGTGGCGAGTAATTTGCGCTCCCATGTAAAAATGTCTATTCATTCAAAGCAGATTTTACTTTTAAGAAGTAAATGGTGATATTATAATGCGAGATGCCTATTTACTGTCAGATTGATTTATTGACGAATCACAGTCAGCTTCACTCCCTTCGTTCTTCAACAGTTGATTTTACCCCTCGCCCATATCTTCTCGTCTATTAATTCCTATGTCTGTGGAATTTACTAATTCTATTTTTTGTAATAATTACATGACAACCGCCGTACGAAAATAATTACATTCGAGTGTAAATCATCAAGGAGTATAACGGACGTTCTTGGCCATATTTTTCCATTTTCAAAATATATGTTAACTTTTATAAAATATGACAACTCCACGCCACTGGCAAATTCCTCACTCCCCGCCACTGCTCATTCATAGCCCGTTTCGGCAAAAATTGGCCGAAATTTCAGACCCCGAAAAGTATCGATATCGCATCGCGCACGTACCCCGGCCGAGCGGTACGATGTTCAGTTTTTTGTATGCAAATTTCACTAACTAAATTATAATTTACAAATATGTTAATAATACCTGTTTTAACTTGTACATTTCCTCAGCGGTAGTCAAATAAAAACTATTTGCGATATGCTACCACTGAGGAGATATTTAAAATGCCTTTTTTTAACGATTTAATGTAACCATATTTTATAATTAATTTACATATTTGTATCTACAAAAATCCAGGAACCTCGTAGCATAGTGAATCTTTCCTCTTTCGGAGCGCTATGTTACTAGGCATCTCTGAAAAATACTGTCATAACTTTTTTACATATTTGATCGCTTCAAGATCATATTTACAGTTTTATTTTACAAACATTTCTTATTTTTTGTCGTATCTTGACAAACTAAAAATCTAGTTATCAAGATGCAAATTGTTATTACTACTATGTAATAAAACTATGTAATTGTAATACAGGCGAGCTTGAAAAATCTTTGCAAAGTCTCAAATTCAAACGTCTGCCTTCAGCTAACCCACCGACAAAATGAATGTGCAACATTTTGCGGTGGCTTATGTACTCTCATGTAGCGTGGGTAAAATCCCCACCCCTTTTTGGTCGACAACCAAATGTCGGCTGAGAGTCGACCTTATTGGATATACGCAGCGACAAAAATAAAACTAAGTCAGTTCATCTTTACCATCAAAACAAGTGTTTTACTTACAAGTGACTCCTGCCCCACCACCGACTGCCTCACCTTGCCTAGTCTTCTGCACCAAATCTTCTGGCGTTTACCTCTTCAAGACCAGCCGGCCCTGCTAGGAAAACCGCCAAACGTAGAAGCGAGCAGAGACGAAAGCACACCCAGTGCCCAACATTCACCGAGCACCGGGTGCGGGAGGCAGATTGCCATAAACTCTACTACTATCATCATCATCGGCCGTAAAGGAGCATTCTCATCGGTTCAAGACACGGTTTGGACCCGGCGCCCAAATCTACAGTCTTGTGCGGACTCCTGTCCAGTACAAGGAGTATGTATCAATTATGAAAAAATATCTGAACTCTCCAGGATTTGTTAAATTTAATGGGTGTCTAAAATCCGTTAATATTCTAAAGATAAAGAAAACAATAATCTTTAATAATTTATAATACCCACTACTTAGGATGGGTAACAACCCATCGACTGTTTCACAGAACTTGAACGATTCGTCAAATTACAAAGCTGATTTTCAAGTTCTGTGAAGGTTCTATTCAAGCTCTGTTATTATATCATTGTTGGCCAGTTTTTTCACAAAACTGAAATAATGACAGAACTTTGAAATTGGATGAATTGTTTCTGTAAATTCTGTGAAACAAGCCATCCTTGGTCTGCTTTCAAATAAACTTAGATCAACGTTGGCAAAGAAAATCTTCGTTGAAAAATGACGTATTCAGTAGTGTCATGTTCCGTATAAACAGCTTTCCAAAAACAATACAACTAATTACAATACTGACCAGAATTATTTAAAAGTTTTATATTCACAAAATAAGTATTATTCATAACGAAAAACTAATGACAAGGATTTTTATGCATAGCACCAAAGATAATAAATTATTAAAAGCAATAATTATTCGCCTGAAATACCCATACAAACTGAAAATATCTCAGAAATTGTTCAAATAATAAATCCCCACGTATTTTAAATCAGATTATAAACAGGTTTCCGAAAAATTTTACTTTTCTACACATGGTTTCCGGAAGCTCAATGGGCGACAGCACTAGTGGTATCGAAAAGCTTTAAAGTTTCGATTGTTAGCGGTGATCCATAGAACTACAACTATATCCACAAATTGAAAGCACAGCTTAGTAAAGTCTCAAACCGGAAACATTGCCGGAAAATTTTGTAGCATGAAGACTTTTTAACCGTTGAGTAAGCTTCATACTTACGGAGAAAGCTTTCGCAAGGACTAGCAAATAATTTAAGTTTGTTTCCAGGAAAATTCCGGACAAAGCTCGAGAAAGGTTTAGAGAACCCTGGATATTAAACTCTGACGTAAATAATGAACTTCAGTCCATGTTAAAAAAAAAATCAACAATGATTTTCTAACTTAAATATCAGTATATCTTTTACTAATATAGCTTGTTTTAATAGTTAAATTCATTTTCAAAGTTTAATTTTTTGATTTCACAAATCTATGGATGTGACCAGTGACGTCACTAGTCACCTGTCTCAAAAAGCCTACTTTTTTCAATCGGCGCTGTATTTTGTATACAAACAAACACTAGGTAAAATATTAGCATCTCGTCACTACTATTATTGTATTGAGCCAAAGTGCAAAAATACATCGATGACCGCACCTGATAAGCAATTTACCATAAGCAAATTTGAAGACCATAGATATGTTACTCGCATAGACTGGTTATGATGAATCAGCATATTCATTCGTACCAACCAAACGGTGTTTTTTTAATGTGATTGTGTTTTATTCGTTTTTTAAGGCGATGCACTACGTCGTGTAATATTTTAAATTGAGCCGCTATCACAAACAACCCTTGCGTAGATGGCGATAAGGTTTAAATTCCCGCTTAACACCATCCGCCTGTTTTGATTTATGCGAGAATAAAACATGGCCAAAAAGTGCCTTTTATTTTATTTTGTGGATGTTCAGGCATAAATATTAAATTTTTTTCCGATCATTTTATAAATAACTTAATTTTCCACACTATACAATAAAATCATAGCCGAAAATGGGTTCGTAAGTAGGAGATTTTGAACTTTAAAGTAGTTTTTATAGGCCTATACATAATTTTTTTCTGGGCTTATAAAAATACTCGATTATTTCAAAGGCCAAGATGTATTCTACTCGCAGTAGTTAATTGAAGCATCTGAAACATTTCTAGGCGACCAAATTTTCAAACAAAAAACACATGATTTTGTATTACTACGTATGGCATCGCCTTAAATTACATTTTGTACATTCTACGTATAATAAAATATATTAAAACTTGTATATTCAGCATTAGGGTTTGTTGATCTATAATCTACATGAATGTATATTTTTAAGCCATAATATTTTGTCCTGAAGTTGAAAATTTTTCATTATTGGAGAAAAAGAACATTTTAAGTTAGTATACAGTCCAATAACCATTTTTCTAAAATAAGGTTATATTTGAAAAGTTCGAAATGAAAGTTATATTTCAAACAAGTTATCGACTCTAGTAATTTCCGGCACAAAATAGAATTCCGTAGAATATTGGCATAAATTTAGGTGCAAAAATGAATCCGTACAAAGCTATTTTTAATATTCAGTGTGCGATTTCATAAAACGTGAATAAATTTATTATAAAATTATGCGATTTTAGTGTGCTAAGACCGGCCTGTGCACAATCGTCAACATTTTACCAATTATTTTAACAATGACCGAATGGACAAAGATCCTGGGTTCGATTCGCACTTGAGAACTTTACCTTTTTATTTGTCTATGTCTTATTCTGTTTCATGTTTCGTTAAGATTGATTATTATTATCCTTTTCTTCAATAATAATTTAAATAAGTAAGTATATGTATACCGTTCAGTATGGAAACTATGCGTTGCTTGAAATGACGCCGCTGAACGAACTTTCGCATGGTAAGTATGATATATTTTTTAATACCTAACACTAGTCTTAATTGATTCTGGAGCCAGTGAGACTGTGGCATCACCAATTATATCAATTTTCCATTACTTCGGGCAAACCGACACGCCCAAAATAGCATTTCCATCTGTTTATCTCTTCAGTGGCTTTAGCAGTGTCTAGTTACCGGGACTGAAGAGTCAGCCATCTTTCATCTCTCTCTTTCCAATCTCTTCCCCAATCTCATCTTCGGTCTACTTCCGAATCTTCCTTACAATCTCCTCCCAAATCTCTTATTCAATCTCCTTCCCAATCTCCATCCGAATCTAATTTCCATTCTTCTTCCCAATATCCTTTCCAATCTCATTCTCAATATTATTTCCAACCTCGTTCACAATCTCATTTCCAATCTTGTTCACATTCTCCTTCCCAATCTTATTTCAAATCTCCTTTCCAATCTCCTTCCCAATGTCCTATACAACGTCCTTCCCGATCTCGCCTCCAATCTTCTTCCCAATAACTTCTGCAACCTCCTCTCCAATCTCCTTCTCAATCTCCTTTCCAATCTCCTCCCTAATCTCTTTTCCAATATCCTTCCCAATCTTCCTTCCAATATCCTTTCCAATCTTCTTCCCAATTTCTACACAATCTCCTTGTAAATATCATTTCCAATTTCTTTCCCAAACTCCTTTCCAATCTCCTTTCCAATTTCCTTCCCAATCTCCTTCTTAATATCCTTTCCAATCTCTATCACATTCTCCTTCCTAAATTCGTTCACATTCTCTTTCTCAATCATCTATCCAATATCCTTGCCAATCCTCTTTCCAATTCCTCCCAAATCTCTTTCTAAATCTCATTCCCAATTTCTTTCTGAATCTCCTTTCCAATCTCCTCTTCAATCTACTTCCTTACCCACTTAATTTAGTCTAAAAACAATCAATAAAATTAACATTTATTGAAATTTGGTAAGATGAGATAGATGCCTAATGGATTTCGCTTGAAAACATAATATTTAATATTAGTTAATAATAATAATTTGATAACTTGTATAGCGCCATTTTTGTGAAAAATCACCTCAAGTGTACTGTTTTAAGTGAACAGTAGACCTGAAAGGTCCAAAAAAGTATGTTTCTAATTTTATCTTGTAGGTACTTAAATACCCACCTATATAATTATAAACCAATATATTAGAAATAACTAAAGAAATTTGGAACAATATGACGGCATTAAACTGTATTGTAGGTCTGTACAGACTCAGGGCGATGTCACTATTTTTATAGAAGTCATGGTAGTTTCAGTTCTCTTCGGCACATCACAAATCAAAAGACCCTTATCATAAATAAACCATTTACTAGATCGATATCTTCGGACTTTTTTGTATGAAACAAATTGGTCCTAAAAAACCATAGATATATAAACAGTAAAATTCTCGTTCGGTGCCTACTCATTATACTATACACCAATGGAAAACACTGAAAGTTTATTCCATAGACTTTCAGAGTTTTTCATTGGTATATAGTTAGGCAATTCACAGAGAATTTAAGACGGCAATAAGCATACTATTTAACAAATCAGGTTAATCAGATAGTATTGATGTACTTACCCATGCAAATAAATGTATGTACTTACTTATTATAAACTGTAATTTATAAACTGTTATTTGTGAAATGTAAATGGATTATACTGTTTTTCACAATAAATCAATAAAATAAAAATAAATAAAATATTTCGGTTCCAATTTTCAATCATACACCCTGACCCTTATTGACTCGCGCGTGGTTTTCTCGTTCTTATTGAATTTTTCCATAAGAAAATTAGCACTTATTAGTTTTGTAGGTATGTCTCATACCCAGGTTTCGGGTAGGTAAAATAAAGGGAAAGAAAATCTTCACAGTATATATTTCGCGTAACATTTTTTTAATATCTTGGTAGGTACCTATCAAAATATTGAAAATATGCTGAAACGAAAATCCAAATAAACACGATGTAATAATCTTTTTTGAACCATAATCAAAGTTAGCCATTTTGATTTAATAGAACAATTTGACATAACAATGCATTCTCTCATATTTTGGTGGCACTCATGCACACAGTACGCACATATGCATTATTCCCATCATGTTTAAAAAATTACAGCAGTTAATGTACAAAATAAATGTCGGTAGATACAATCCAATTATGATTTGTCTTAAGTGTTAGCGGTGTCGAGACCAGTCCCTGTGAAGAAAGGTTCAATTCTTAGGATGAGTTGTTTCAGAAAATTTGAACAATTCATCAAATTTAAAAGTAATTTTAAAGTTCTGTGAAGGTTCTATTCAAGTCATGTTATTATTTCGGTTTTGTGAAACAACTGGCCAAAAATAATATAATAACAGAACTTGAATAGAACATTTAAAAAATATATTTGAAATGGGTACAAGCCCAACTAGGTCGAAAATTGAGATAATATAAATTTTTTTTAAAAAATCCGTTTTTTTATTCGTCAATTTTAGTAATCTTTGATTTGGGAGTGCTATACTACCGTTAATAAATTTAGGCTAGTTGTAAGAACGACTCGTTTTTATGACAGAATTTACCCACGCACTTTCAAAATATGTGAACGGGTTTAGCGTGTTTCCTAACTGTAAACTAGTTCCAAAGGGTTCAATTCTTGGATAAAGTAAATATAGAATTTTCGGTTATTTTATTTGTATTTTCTTTCCATTTACCTCCATCAACAGCTGCAAATAGCTTAAGGTTTTCTTAAACCAACAAAAAATAAGCGACAAATTGAATTCTTTAGCAGGTAAATAAAAACACATTTTCAATTTTGAACATTTTTTGACCTCCGCGTAAACTTTCGGCTTTTTGGAATCATCGCGAAAAAACCCTTCACGAAAAAGCTACTAGTAGTTAAGACGATGCACTACGTCGTGTAATATTTTAAATTGAGCCGCTATCAATAACAACCCTTACGTAGATGGCGATAAGGTTTAAATTCACGCTTAACACCATCCGCCTGTTTTGATTTATGCAAGAAAAAAACATGGCCAAAAAGTGCCTTTTATTTTATTTTGTGGATGTTCAGGCAAAAATATTTAATTTTTTTTGATCATTTTATAAATAACTTTATTTTCCACATCATACAATAAAATCATAACCGAAAATGGGTTCGTAAGTAGGAGATTTTGAACTTTAAAGCGGTTTTCATAGACCTTATACATTATTTTTTTCTGGGCTTATAAAAAGACTTATATAAAAATACTCGATTATTTTAAAGGCCAAGATGTATTCTACTCGCAGTATTTAATTAAAGAATCTGAAACATTTCTAGGCGACCAAATTTTCAAACCAAAAACACATGATTTTGCATTACTACGTATGGCATCGCCTTAAGTAAATGTTATTTTATTTGAAGTAAAAACCAGTTGAATCAAAGTGCTTTATTTTGATGATAAGTTTTTCATGAATAAATATCACCAAGTTTCGCGGTATGAGGGTGGAACACGGTATATTTATGTTTAAAAGCTAATATGTGATGTCTCTTGAGAAATATTTTTTCAATGCGGCTCTTCATCAAATACCCTCATGTCAATTATGTCCCTCATTGGTACTCGATCTCACTAATTATTTTATTTTATTGTATTAGGTTTTACGCCCAGTCAGGCTTTTACATGCATTTTAAAACAGAATATACCTAGTAAGCTATTGAAGATTATACAAAAAATATATTAAAGCTAACGAATATAAAATAATATTAGTAAAACATGTAACAGTAATATAAAATATTAAAGAGACTAAAACAAAACTACGTACAAGGCAAATCATTAAAACTGCATTACCAACGCTACTATTATTTATATGATTCAACAAAGTGCTGGTGTAGATAACGCATTTTTTTTTTTTTTTTTTATAGTGAATACCTCACAAGAGTCCCAACTGCTCCCGTCTGGAGCCAGTGAGACTATGGCATCCCCAATTGGGGGATGTTGTGAGGCTGAAGGTAAGTGGGGAAGGGAAAGAGGAAGGTGGGGAAGTACCTGGCTATTCAGATCTAGTCACTAAACACGGCTAAAGCCATTTGGAGCAACGTTTCAATTCTGAATGGTGGTCTTACACCAGGGCGATACTGGTAGTATCTTCCACTCTGGAACGTGCCGCAAATATACTATATATTATTTTAATTAATTAATTGTGAAATAACACAAATTAATCAAATAAAATTTATTTGCGCACGCCGGGTTCGAACCCGCGACCTTCGGAATGGCAGTCCAATGCGTTACCACTGGACTATGGAGTCAATAAATATATCAATAATATACCCTTACTTGTTGCCCAGATCATGCATCCTATTGGTCAGTGAGTGTACCTGATAGTTGGTTATGTATGTATTGCAGAAGAATGTTATATTTTGTCTTGTGTACCTAGTCGGCAAATGGAATTTAATAGTGGCAACGATGGCAGGACTGTCAATTAAGTTGTTAATGACTCTGTGTAACACAACCAGGTCTGACATAATTCTCCTGGCAGACAGTGTTAAAAGATGCAATTATTTCATTAAACTGACATAATTAATGTATTCAATTGTAATTTTGAGTTTGAGAATTTACGTACCTAAGAAACTTGTGCTGAATATTTGTGCCATATTATTAAAATATTGTCTAATACCCGTTTTACACCATGCTTTTTTTCATCCAGTTCATCTAGAGTCTGCTCTACAGGTATTTTAATGGAGCCTGCTCTAAGGGGCTAGCAGCATTGATCCCGGTATACCGATGCGCATGCGTGAAACTAGACGCAATCGAACCAAGTTTTTAAAGAGATGACAATGTAAAAAAAACGTTTTTCACGGGTTGATTTTTTTTTATTTATTATTATTATTTGTATATTTGATATAGAAAATGTATAAATAACATAATAGCCAAAAAAAATTAAAAGTAAGTTAATTAAAAGTACAACGAACGTCGAGGATAAGCTGTAATATAAGCGTGAATACATTGTGGCCCAGTCAACATTAATTTCTAAGTAGGCAGTGCCTTTTTTAAAAAACCAATGGCTTCAATTATTCTATCTTATATGAGTTTTAATATTCTCCTGATGAATGATGGGCACTTCTGAAACCGGTTGGGATGTGAGATAAGATTTCAGATTTTCACGGCCGAAAGTTTTGTAGCGATTTATTTTTATAGCATTACAGTTTTCATCATCAGGGCAGATGTAAGATGTAATAATAATAATAATGTTTGTTTATTGCAGCTGAACAGAACGGTGAGTGCAAAACTCGGCCATATAAACGCGTACATCTAAATTAATCAATAAATTACTTGATATGTTACGATTGCTTCAGGAAAATTCTCTATTGTGTAGGGGCGCGCCCTACCACTGGGCGACGGCCTGGACAAGAGTGAAGAGTGACTCGATGGACACTGTAATGCTGTCCAAAAAGTTGGGTAAAGAAGGAGGTATCGCAACACGGAATAATACTCTAAAAAAAAATCACTATAAAAACGGTTGAGATGTATTCAAATAATAGTTTTAAAACATTATCAGGAGATTTTTCAATGTGGATGAGTGATTCAGGCTAATAATTATTGCTTATAAAATAATTGTTACCCTTTGTGCTATGCATAAAAAATCTTGTCTTAAACATTAGTTTACCAAAAAAATAATAATTAATATTTGACAAGTTCTAGTAATTTTCACCAAAAAATGTAGACAATTTGTCTCGACGCCATCTAGTGAGAGAGTTAGCACTTACAATGCCTTTCTCATATAAAATAAAGTTGGTTGTTTTCAGGTGAAAAAATGTAATAAGCAGTAATTGTTGAATGAAACACTAGTATACATTGAATTATTTCGCGGATAAGAGATAAGCCGCCATAGCGGTCAGAGCTGTCGACCGGCAATCGAAAGGACACGGGTTCAAGTCCCGTTGGCGTCATGTATCTTTTATCAGGAGATTTTTCAATGTGGATGAGTGTTTCAGGTTAATAATTATTGCTTATAAAATAATTGTTACCCTTTGTGCTATGCATAAAAAATCTTGTCTTAAACATTAGTTTACCAAAAAATAATAACAAATTAATGTGTTTATGTTGTAAATTTAAAAGTAAAATTACAATATTTAGTGACGTCAGGTTCTTATTCTACCTTAAAACAACCAATATCGATCACATTGTGACAATCCCCGCGAACTTATCTCATTATTAATTTATATTTGAAGTTTGAAGCGTCGCACAGTGTTTCGTTTCATACAAGCTAGACGGAAAAAACTCTTTTATAATTATAAAGTGTTTGGAACCCTCTTGTGGGGAGTATTTAATCTGAATGTATTGAGAATTTGGGTTGAAAGTGATTAATTTAATTTTCTTCTTAAAAAAAAAAAAAAAAATCGGAAAAAAATCTTTTAAATAATTAATAACAGTATTAATACCGTATTTGAGGTTTTTAAAGAAAACAAATATAAAAAGTCTATTTTGAGAATAATAAATATGTAAAAGCACTTTCAAAAAATATAATACAAATCACGAAACAATTGCGAAAGTATAAATAAATGATAAAAAATAGCTAAAAAATAATCAAAACAATCATTATTACTAATCTAGGAAAACAATTTTAGTCATATTTAGCAACAGAACTTAATAAAAACAAGCATTAGTTGCAGAAAGTACAGTCAGAAAATAAAATAATAATATCAAAAGTTATGCAAGAACAGTAACGAAACAAAAAAATTATTACAACTAAGTGCTATCTGAGTCATTTGCGGCGAGAGAAATTAACTGCACATAAACATCTTTAATTTTTTTAAGACAGTACAGAACCAATAGATTTGTGAGAAAGTGCTTAAACATAATGCTTATTGAAACTAGATGCTATCTGAGTTATGTTCAGAGGAATCATCAGAATAATGTTCAGAGGAGTCATCAGAATAATGTTCAGAGGAGTCATCAGATCGCAAACATTGTGTTCTTGACTCGGAATCGGGTGGAACAAGTAAATTTAACACTTCAGAGGGAAGTGAGCTCGATTTTTTTCTTGGAACCTCTCTAAAACTATTTATTATTGGATCTGATGTAATTAATAGCATGGTTAACATATCTCTGTTTGTTGATGTTCGGTCGATTTTTCTGGTGTGCAATTACCTAAATCTTCTACAGTCTTTATTTCGCGCCTATTCTGACAGCTGCCCAATAGGTACAATGCACGAACTAATCACGTCAAATGAATGGTATAATAGTTTATGAACAGTTGTTGGCATGGTATACCAATCATATAGGTTAAGATATAACTCCTTAGTGTCATGCACATACTGTTCAAAATGTTCGATGTTAATGCTATACCCAGAAGCTATTGTACTCAAAATTATGCAAAACCTCTTGATGAGCCCCGCATCTACACCCGTTATCTCGGCACTCTTTTCGTGCTCTCGAAAAAACCAGTGTTTGTGTTGCCAAACCCAGGTTTTGGCTTATCTACAATTAATCCCATTTCACTTTTAAACCGTTCCTGTAATTCTTTTTTTCTAGTACTTAAACTTAGTTTATTTGCATCCCTTCTGACTTGCCAGAGTTGTATTCGGTAAGCGATATGCAAAAAACATTCAAAAGTTTTTATCCAGGCATGCAATGTAGATAAGCCGAAGGAATAAAATTCTTGTCGTGGAACTCTATTGATAACCGTAGTATTCATTTCACTGGGTTTGGCACCACAAATATAACACGACATAGTCGACTTGTTTCCAGTCATTACATTGCAAATTTTGCCATCTACCATAGTTAATAACATTTTAAATTTTACATTCAAATCTACATCTTCAATGTTAATTCTAAAATTTATCAAATCCGAAAAGCTGCGATCCACTTTTTGGTTATATTCAAAGATAATAACTGTACTTGGCTTTTCAAAATTTTTTCACTGCTTGCACTGAGATTTTGACGTTCAAATTTACTTAAAATATGATTATATATTCCCTGAAACCTTTCTTTCTTGGGTAAACTTCTCCACGTCTCGAACAATTCCTGCCTGGAAATCTGGTATGTGGTGCCTGTGAAATGACAAATTATGACTGGTGAGCATTAATGAGCAAAAATATCGAAACTGATTTGAATAGAAAATTAATTGTTCAATCTACAAAAAAAAATCACGGAACCTTATTGATACTTTATCCGAAAAAAATTCTCGAGAAGTTAGAAATTGAATATTTTTAAACCACAAAAAAATACACAAGTTAAACATTATTTTTTTTTAAAACTGTGATGTTTTATATTAAATTTTTACAATTATTAAATACTACATACCTTCCAAAGTAGTTTCCATTTTTTTTAGAACCAAAACACATTATTTTAAGCACATAAACTACCTTACAGCTCGCGCGACAAGATGCGAATAAAAGCAACTGATAATTCATTAATTAATTTACCTGACTTTGGGGCTCTGGTATTAGTGAACCCGTGCATTAATTACCCCAATTACAAAAGCATTTGTCACACTAACTACCTGTTAATACCCCCATGACGTCAGTTTTCATGAATTCCAAAGTGACTTTTTTCCGTCTAGCTGTATGAAACGAACCACAGTGGCGTCGCGTCAAAGTTATATCTCTTTGGAAATGGAAACTTGTTCCATCTCCGACCACCATACTTTACATAACTTCATTTCTTTCACTAGTTTGCATAATACTGCAGCTTATTCTCAACTATACTTTGTCGGCAGAGAAAATTCCCATTTGAATATTTCCTAAGTGACGTAAAATAGAATACCAGTGCCTTACTTTTACCAGATTTAAATCATTAGGATTTTAAACAATAACATCGACTGTACCAAAGTGCTGTCCCTTTTTCATTTGAACTATCCCGCAGCCAAGTGGGTGATTAGGTAGTACCCAAAATTACTATCCTCTTTATATTATTATATTATATTTTAGTATTTTACGTATTCCTGCACAAATACATAAGTTACCATTAATAATTGACTGAATAATTGGGATTTCTATAGTTTAAAAGCCAATAAGACAGAAAAATGCATGGAGTCGTCGGAAGACCCACTTGGTTACAGACGTTTTTTCTGGCATCTTGGCCTGTCAACAGTTAACATACCTTTTTGTACATGACACACAGTGCTATTCCACACGCTTAATTATAAAACAAATGCAGCATCTAATTCGCCAATTAACCGAGCTCTTCATACTCTAAATAATATTTGTCTAAACTCTATCATTGACATTTTTTGGGATTCACTGCCCAAATTCAAACGTGGCATCATGTCAATAATATAAACTGTTCAATGCGCATACATATATATACACACACACACTCACACATACATTACACACACACACTTATATACTATACACGTCACCTGATAATTAAGGAATAAACATATCACTTACAAGGAAATATATCATTACAAGGAAACATATCATAGGTACCAACATGAAATATGTAATTCCTGTATATTGTTTCATCACTGTAAATCATGTACTGTTTGTTTCTATAACATAAAATAAAATAAAAGCACGGGGTAACTTTGCGTGTGAATGTAAAATTTAAAAAAAGTTATTTCGAAATATAATAATTTTAATTTTTTACCCTAGTTTTATAGGAGTTGCTAAAGCCAATTTAATACTGTTATTTTTTACTTAACTACCGACCAAATAGTTGTAAAAGTGTTATGAAAACTAAGATTTAATGGAGTATCTTAGCAATAATCCTTTTTTTCTGGCTTTCACCCATCCCAGGTTATTCTAAGTCACCAATTTAAATTATGAAGAGATTGCGGTTTTTTTTAAAGAAAGACAAACATTAAAGGACCCAAACGTGATGCTAACCATAAATAAACCACTCACTAGATCGATAACTTCAGGCTTTTTGTATGAAAAAAATTGGTCCTAAAAAACCATAGATATGCCAATATATAGACAGGAAAATTCTAATTTGGGGCCCACTTATTATACTTTACACCAATGAAAAAGTCTGAAAGTTTATTCCATAGACTTTCAGAGTTTTTCATTGGTGGATATAGTTAGGCAATCACTTGACGTCACAATATTTCGTTTCCAACTCAGCCACCAACCAGTCTTGAATGAACTTATGTCTTTTTTTCAATTCAAATTAAGGAGATATGGAAAGTGAATTAATACATTAAATTTATTTTGATTAAATGGGCAAATTTAATAAATTATAATATGGAAGATTGCAGTCGAGTTCAGGCTTACAAGATGAGATGTTGAACGGATGGGAGGAAATTTTATATGTGGCTCGAGAAAATATTTATTTAGATGGGGACAACTAAAATTATATGATTTTAATCCGACTTCCAGATCACAGAAAAGTTTAATCTAGAGTATTCTAGAGTGTCGAGCAAGTTCATTTAAAAAGTGTGACAAGGATCGGAAGAAAGCTCAATTCTCATTCGAATAAGTGAGTGTTACCGTGGGAGTAAGTGGCAACAAATAAAAGTAAGGATGGTTTATTATCTAGAAATAAAAAAATATTTAAGAATACTAAAATGTATTACCACAAAGAAGACATAATAAAAAAAAAGAAATTAATTAGCATCCTACTATTAAATCTGTCCCAGTTTATAATTTATCAAAAAAATAATGTTGTAGTCCATTGCAAAACAGCCTCACGATGATGGTCTCCAAAAGGGTCCCCCTTAACCAATCAGAATCGGCAGATACCATCCGATTCCATCAATCCAATGGTCAATGCTCCATATGCAAAGCTGATGCTCACAAAAATTGGCGAATGTGTTCGTCGAACCTCAGCCAAGAGGAATGCCCGCTGCTCTGGGCTGGTGATCAAAGAATGGCGAATGCTTCCAATGCAAATTACAGATCCTTGCTCCCTCAGGTTTGGCAACTCACCAAGTCAGAATTCCAGGGCTGTCGATTTCTCCAATAGCAAAATGACAATGTGTAGGTACTTAAAGGTCCCACACACCAAGACCATAGATGCGTAAGTACAGTGATGCACACACCTCGTTACAACTTTTGTATTTAACACGAGGAAAATATATTTTTGGAAAAATGTGGGAGTCGTTGAAACCAACGTTTTGATGGGACAGTCTTTTTATTGAGGCAAGGCAGGCTCCCAATAAATAGGTAGTGAACGAATTAATACAAATCTTGTAAGCGGAAATTAACCCACTTCCCGATATTCTATGGCGGTGAAATTCAGCAGATGGATCATCGTCGATGATTTGATCAATTTTTGGTAGCAATCACGTATACGTTTCTCTGAAATTGGATGACATTAGAGCAGTTAACATGTGAAATAAATGTCGGTCCCGCCCAGTTGTCAACTCCAGTTACTGGATAGGAGGGTTCAATCGTCAAACAAACCAATTTATTTTTTATAAATTTTCAAAGACATTTTAAAATAGATATACTGTAGCAAAATGAACTTAGGGTGTTCATTTCTTATTTAGTTTAACCCCTCCAGTGTTTAAGGGTCATATATGATCGGATGTCCATTTTTATTTTTTTTTTAAATTCCATCATGCGGAATTACTTAATTAGAAAGAGAAATAATAATACTTTCAAATATTTATACTGGAATCCATTAATAAAATCCTAAAAATTGCCAAAATTAATAATTGATATTTTGCGCTGCTATCGTAAAAATCGGTTGAACTTCAAAAATTATTTCTTATTTTTTATAATATCAACGAGATAAAAGTGAAGGAACAGTTTTCTTACAAATTCCCCAAAAAAAACTAACGTTTTTCCATTATCGAGTTCTCTCAATTTTTCCATGATTGGAGTAAAATGTTTTAGTAAAAATGTGGTTACCGTTTTCGGCAACATTTTTCATGTTAAATATTAAAATTTTATTATTTAGAAATGGGATATTTATTTGAAATAGGATGCGCATTTGAAATACACAGAAAACATTGCATATTGTACAAAAGTAATGTATTGAAAGGTTAAATTAGAAGTCGATGGAAATCGATAGAAAATTGCATTTTTGTTAGGTGGTCAGACACTGAGTTCGCAACAAACACTAGAAATGCCTTCCACATAAATTTGATTGGAAACCGATACCGTCACTGAATTAGTGTTGACTTAATTGAGGATACTATTGGTAATTCTTAAATTGAAACATGAGAATTTATTGTGTTTAAATTGCTCCACTCTTAGAAGTGTTATCCTGGTAATACAGAAAACCGGGGATCGATTCCCAATTGCGACCTATCTTTATTTTATTTTCTGGTAGTTTGTTGTCCAATTTCAATTTTAGTTAAAATTTATGAATATTATCTTCATCTATAATTATATATTGTATTATGTGTATAACATTCAAATTTATTCCAATAAACTGGATATTATTTTAGGTCAGATTTTCTACAGATATTCGAAGAATTGGCTAAACTCATAATTAATTAACTTTTTTTTATTATTGAATATACAAACACATTATAATAATTTACAAATGTAGATATTT
Source organism: Hesperophylax magnus (assembly GCA_026573805.1). NCBI lineage: Eukaryota > Metazoa > Arthropoda > Insecta > Trichoptera > Limnephilidae > Hesperophylax > Hesperophylax magnus. The sequence continues at coordinate 8,705,296 of JAIUSX010000117.1, read as the reverse complement.
CAAGGCTGATTGCGAAAAAATTAGAAATTTTTAACGAAAATTGCGCAACTCAATTGAGAAATTATTTATCGTGTTTGAGTTGGGAAGTGTTGGGAGTCATTATCGTTTATAGGTTGTAAAATTTCACTAGTTGATGTAGCTAAAAATTAACAAATAGTTATAAAACTAGATGATAAATTTGATAGCACAATATAATTAATAAAATAAGAAATTTAATTACAAACTAAACAATATAACTTAAATAATATAATAGTTATTAAACTTAGGAAAAATAAGATATAAAAATGTACTTATTAGGTACGAAATAATAGAAGGTAGGTACAGTACTGGTTGTAAATTGTTCAAAGACCGAGCTGCCAATCTTGTATGAAATGGGTACTTAATAAAATGCAACAACAATAAACGCAGATGTTACATCGTATGTTGTTGTTATTTTGTACGTATTTAATATGGGCATGTATTTAGTTGGTAAGTATTATTAACTCAACTCTTACGTAGTCTCACGTCTCGATTACTGCAACGGCTTTTATGCCAGCCTTCCAAAATATCAAATTGACAAACTTCAATCAGTGTTTAATGCAGCAGCACGGCTCATAACCGGGGTTTCAAAATATTCACACATTTCAGAACACCTTCGTAACCTTCACTGGCTCAAGTGCCCTGAAAGAATCCAGTACAAACTGTGCTGGATGGTGTTTAAATCCATCAATGAAATGGCCCCACCCTACATCTCTGAACTATGCGTCCCGGAAAACACTGGTCTGAGGCAGTCAACTTTTAGATCAGCAACATCATCAGCTGTAGGCAGACTGATAGAACCTAAGCGCAAGCCAAATACTAAGTTTGGTGATCGCGCTTTCGGAGTATCTGGGCCGAAGGCTTGGAATAAACTCCCTCCGGAACTAACATCCATAACAAGTCAAACAGAATTCAGGTCTAAACTAAAAACTTACCTTGTTAAGCTGTCGTACCCTTAAATTAAATATACCATTCCAAAGAGAAAGTCCAGTTATATTCAATTTTTCAATTAAGTCCTAAATCCTGTATCTAAATTTCGCCAATAAACAATTAGAAAATGTTAATTAAGTGTTAATCTCAAGTGACCTACCAGGTAAGTATTGTACTGTATATTTTCTCCATAAGTAGTTAAGTAATAACATAGATCACTGTAGAAATGTATTATAAGTTTGTACAGCGCCCTTGAGGTGTTTTTGCACAAAAACGGCGCTATACAAGTCTTCCAAGTATTATTATTATTATTAACTCAACGGCTAAAAAGTCAACCCGTAAAACACAGAGTTTTTTTCACTATGTGCACATTATATACTTCTGTTTTGAAATGATTTTTAAAACTTTTATTGTTTATCGAACCTTCCTTTCCAGGGTCGAGAATTAATCGTATTACCAATCTTGCAAGATGCTGATCGTCTAGGAACGACATTTATTTCATAACTGCTGTAATGTCATCCGATTTCACATAAATGCTTATATGTCCACTTGTGTATACGTGATTACCACTAAAAGTTGATAGACTGCATTGTTATTGAGAACGAGTCTATCTGCCGAGTTTCAGCTCAATCGGAAGTCGCAAAGTGGGTTAATTTCCGCTTCTAAGATTTAAATTCATTCATTATCGAAAACAAAAGTGAAATTCATATGGATTTATTCAAAAAAAGAAGAAGAAATTTTGCAGATTTCTTCCCCTTCTATTTTTAATGTGAAGCCAGTAGGACTGGCATCCCCTAATCGAGTATGTACGGTAACTTACTGAAATGTTATTAATAAAAAATCTGATCAAATTAGTTGATTTCCTGTTAAAAACAGGACTGGAGGCCTATAACGAATCAAATGACAAATTTCATAACAAACTATCATAATAGTAAAGATTACGGAAAACGTATTCTTAAAAATATAATATTTTCGCATCTCGTCGATTCGTCTTTATTCGCACAAGGCCACCTGCGTGAACACGCTTTCAGATATATTCTGAATGACTAATATTTTACTAGGAAATTATCATGTAGTCACATTTTAACAGTATCTTGATAAAAAAAAGCCGAACTCATTTCATGAAGTTTGGGAAGCGTAAAATGGATCAAGTTGTCTTTTACTGAGGGGTTGTTTGCTAACCAATGTCACTGTGTCAACATACCGTCCATTCCAATCAGTTGACATGCATCTATCTCCTCAATATTTCCCAACAAGTACCAGTCACCCTGTACGTTAAAAGATTGCTAAAATTAAATATCGATTTTCTCAAGGATCTCCTGGAAATGATCTCTTATCATTCATAATGAACTTATTTCTCAAGTTTGTAGAATTCATTAAGCATTCTCTACTGAGATATTGCTCCGCCTTCCCAGACGATCTCATGATTAATCAAGCTTACTTATATAGTCCTGGCGTAATCCTTTATTTATCGGTGGCCTTTCTAGAACTTGGCCTACAGCAGAGGTCATGGAATGTATTTGGGAATTATACCGATTTTTTTTTATGTAAGACGATATTAACATGGAAGTGGAGATGAAATTACTTAATGCTTTAAATTCCTCAAACACACGATTTTATATGTGAAAAAAATACTTGTACTCGTACGTTTGTCTAGGATTGACAGGAAAAATCTCATGCAAATTCACTTTATTGACGAGTACCGCCATCTTTGCGTTGAGGTCGGAAACTTTTCAGACCACCCTCGTATATACGATCGGAAGTGCTCGGCCTTCCCGAGCAGTTCCGAACCGCCAGTTCAGTGTTGCTAGACACTGCAAATGTGAATGAGGTAAGTTCGTCATCTCTGCCTACCCCTGCGGAGAAACGGCGTGATGGTTAATTAGTTAGTTTATAATTTTCGTTCATATTTTATATGTGATAACCATTCGCAGTAGATATTAATTAAAATCAGCAAAAAATCAAGTTCGTATTATATCATGCTTACAAAAAATATATAAGAGCCTTAGTTGCTTGTGTAATGTGTATCTGGCAAATCTACATCATTCGTTAAATTTAAAATTTCGTTATTTTTTGTGAACAAAATGTTCGGTCGTAGATTTATATACCAATTTGGTTAGTACCTACGCTGGTACTTTGTTCAATATTTTTTATAAACCACTTTGTGATTTTTAACAATGATGTGTTTAAAGTCTTCCATCAGATGCGATGGTCTTTCATCATTATTTTACTCAGAATGAAAGCACTGATTCTTTTAATATTATAACTTTTTTTTAAATCAACCAGCTTTCGTCTACAGTAAAACTGTATACAACGTAATCATTGTAGGTACTACACGTGAATTACTGTAGCAGCATTCTATTCTTAGTCAAACAACTTAGGATTAATAAAACTGCCAATACTACAAAATAGGGCTATGAGAACTACACTGAAGAAAAATAGATTTATAAAAATCAAGGAAATGGAGTCCAATATCTTGTGAATTACTTATTTCAATACTTGCACAAACACACTCGTGAAACGAGGAAAAGAGATGAAATTAGACTCCCCTTCAGAGAAAAATCCATAATCAAAAGTCGTTGATGTACGAAGCAATGGCGATATTTGGTGAATTACCAAAATAAATAACATTTGAAGAAAACATTTAATTACGAAACAAAACTTAAATTACGAAAGTGTGTGATAGAGTTATTCTAAAAAATGTTGTTTAAATAACACATGTCTGTGTAAGGATTATATTCGGATATCTATAACTATGTACCTATTTTAATAACACATGTCTGTGTAAGGATTATATTCGTATATCTATAACTATGTACCTATTTAAATAACACATGTCTGTGTAAGGATTATATTCGTATATCTATAACTACACACAAACACACTCGTGAAACGAGGAAAAGAGATGAAATTAGACTCCCCTTCAGAGAAAAACCCATAATCAAAAGTCGTTGATGTACGAAGCAATGGCGATATTTTTGGTGAATTACCAAAATAAATAACATTTGAAGAAAACATTTAATTACGAAACAAAACTTAAATTACGAAAGTGTGTGATAGAGTTATTCTAAAAAATGTTGTTTAAATAACACATGTCTGTGTAAGGATTATATTCGGATATCTATAACTATGTACCTATTTTAATAACACATGTCTGTGTAAGGATTATATTCGTATATCTATAACTATGTACCTATTTAAATAACACATGTCTGTGTAAGGATTATATTCGGATATCTATAACTATGTACCTATTTTAATAACACATGTCTGTGTAAGGATTATATTCGTATATCTATAACTATGTACCTATTTAAATAACACATGTCTGTGTAAGGATTATATTCGGATATCTATAACTATGTACCTATTTTAATAACACATGTCTGTGTAAGGATTATATTCGTATATCTATAACTATGTACCTATTTTAATAACACATGTCTGTGTAAGGATTATATTCGTATATCTATAACTATGTACCTATTTAAATAACACATGTCTGTGTAAGGATTATATTCGGATATCTATAACTATGTACCTATTTTAATAACACATGTCTGTGTAAGGATTATATTCGTATATCTATAACTATGTACCTATTTAAATAACACATTCGGATATCTATAACTATGTACCTATTTTAATAACACATGTCTGTGTAAGGATTATATTCGTATATCTATAACTATGTACCTATTTAAATAACACATGTCTGTGTAAGGATTATATTCGGATATCTATAACTATGTACCTATTTAAATAACACATGTCTGTGTAAGAATTATATTCAGATATCTATAACTATGTACCTATTTAAATAACACATTTCTGTGTAAGGATTATATTCAGATATCTATAACTATGTACCTATTTAAATAACACATTTCTGTGTAAGGATTATATTCGGATATACATATATAACCATGTACTTATCTAAATAACACATGTCTGTGTAAGGATTATATTCGGATATCTATAACTATGTACCTATTTAAATAACACATTTCTGTGTAAGGATTATATACGGATATATATAACCATGTACTTATCTAAATAACACATGTCTGTGTAAGGATTATATTCGGATATCTATAACTATGTACCTACTTAAATAATACATTTCTGTGTTAGGATTATATTCGGATATCTATAATTATTTACCTATTTAAAATACCACAATAAATAAATAAAATATTAATTGAAAAGAGTTCGTTTGTTCAAAATCTTAAGATCTCCGAAAATTCTTCACCGACTGCTTTAAATTTTTGACACAACGTTGCATTCGAATACGCGTGTATTTTTATGTACCTATATTATATAGATGTCACCTGTGATCGTTAAAATATGTTTTTTGTCACCAGTATTGGTTTCCCATAGTGTGAAGCCGCTGTATTGGAGAATTAGCAATGTACAGGATTTTCCAATAGGTGTTATTTTGAATAGCCCGCTATTTCGGTAGATGTTACTTTTGAAGCTGTCATTTTTTGACATTTGACAAGTAGAAACTACGCCATTAATAAAAATGGTACAATACACGCTAAAACAATGCATTGAAACTATTAAAATTCACTTGAGTGAATCAAATGCAAATCATCTTGAGTGATGAGGCCCATTTCCACCTCGGTGGCTTCGCCAACAAGCAAAATTGTCGCATCTGGGGCTCGGAAAACCCAAGAGTTATTGTTGAAAAGCTTCTCTATCCTCAACGTGTGACTGATTGGTGCGGTTTATGGTCCGGTGGATTCATTGGACCTTACTTTTTTGAAAATCAGGCTGGAGCAACAGTTACGGTGAATGGATTGCGCTATCGAGAGATGATTAATGATTTTTTATGGCCGGAATTGAATGGTATTGATCTGGACAACGTTTACTTTCAACAAAACGGCGCTACGTGCCACACAAGCAACGAAACCATTGATCTTTTACGATTGAATATCAAAATAACACCTCTTATTGGAAAACCCTGTACTATACTGATGATTTTTGGAAAATATATGAATTCAATAAATATGCTTACTTCTAATTTCTTCAAAATCCACATAGTATTAGATATAGAGATAGAATAAATTTAAAATAGTGATTTTGTTATAAATCGGATCTCTTGAGGAATGAATAGTGAAATATGATTTCAGATTTTCACGGCCAAAAATAAATCATGATAACAGAATGACTAATGTATAAAATACACAATCTAATGGGGTATAGTAACTTATCTTATTCACGGATAAATCATTGGTTATCTGGTTAAAAACGGGATTGCAGACAGTTTCCTAAAAAAACTTTTAGTAAATGCTTAATAATATCGCAATACGAGTGCAGGGTTACTGCCAGAAGTAGGTAAGAATTTTTTTTGTTTTTTTGAGTTACGATGATTTTAATGTTTATGTGTTATAATTTATGTCTGGAATAAGTTTGGGTGGGTCTCTTCTTATGTCGGTAAATAGGTTTTTAGCTACTGCTTTTTTAGAAAACTTTGTAATTTTTTTTTTTTTAATAATTAATACACAAGAAAAATATTATAAGAACACATAAGCATGTTAGTTTAATAAACAACACTAAAAATATATATTTTTTAATTTTCATTAACATTAACTAAGGGACTCCTGTGTGGAGTTAATGTAAAAAAATGGTTTTCCAAAATGTGACACGAGTGTAGTCATATTTTGGATCGGTTCCATGATAACTCAACACAGTGACAATTCAACACACCTTTGAAAAGTGACATAAAGTCATTAGAAACGATGAAAAAAATTTTTTTAAACCTAACCTAACCTAACTTACTTAACCCAGTAAATAAAGTTTTTGTTTCATCACTCTCCATGACTTTATATATCTTTTTAAAGATGTGATGAATTATCATTTTGATGATTTATCCGGTCACCAAAAAACCATATCTACATCTTTAGTATATTACTGTGGCAGAAACTCTCAGTGTCGCCATGGTTAAAAATATCTCCACTCAAAAAAATTTTACTTGAAATCACGCTATATTTTAGTGACGACATCTGAATAGTCAGGTACTTCCCTACCTTTCTCTTTCCATCCTCTCCACCCCCCCACACTCCCCAACCTTACAATATACCACCATTTGGAGACGCCATAGTCTCACTAGTTCAATTTAGCTCTCGTCCAGTTACATAAATATTTAAAAATATATAAAATAGCCATCACAGGACTGCGGAAAGAGCTGCCGTCTCGCGTCACGAGACTGGCCGAATTCCGTCACGCCACCCAAGCATCGGCCTTCCCCGCACAGAGTTTTGGCGGCCGGCGAATCACGAGACTGGCCGAATGACGCGTCTTTCCGCGCAAGAGCGTCGTCGAATAATCGACCATTTTGAATGATGACTGAGTTGCCATCGCGTTTGGGACTCACCCAGGCGTAGTATGTTCAATTCCTCGGCTGGGTAATTCCCTCATCACAACACAAACAACATTTTCCGCTTACTGTGGTGGTAGTAGGAGATTTTCAAACCATGTCAGGTTATTCGTAACCCGGGAATGCTTATCTTTAGATTTAAAAAAATCGATCGACGAAATAAATAATAATATTGTTGTGTACGTGCACATATTATAATTCTGATTTTATCGCATTTTATTAAGGTTACGACTTCCAATGAACGCTTATAAGACTGATTACAAAGACATGTTTGACAACAGAACTGTTTCTGTTTACAAAGCAGTTTTGGTTGTCAAAGATCAGGGTCTAGTAATATATTTATACAAATGTTTTATTTATTTATTCATTCTATTTTAGTCATCCAAGCTTACAAATGTCTAGTAATATTATTAATTACATACAAAAATTATTAATTTTTTATTGATTACTAGCTGCACCCCGCCACGCGTTACTATGGCTCAGTCTGTTTTTTGTCCATTGGCTTTTTCCTTTTTTGGTAGCCTAATTTCACTGAGGTGGTTTATTATTGCATGTATAAATATCATCGTCTGCAGCTTTAAAATTTTAGTTACTTTTGAACATCTATTTTGCCTAAGTGTGTGTCAAGACCGAGTTGTTTGTCGGACTGTTCTCTCTGCCTACCACTGCGGAGAAACGGTGTGATGGTTAGTTAGTTATTTTTCTCATTGCTCTGTTTTGGAGAATTTGCAAGTTATGTTGTTCCTTGTCATTCGTTACATAAGAAAAGAATAGTTGAGCAGTAGTTCAAAAGTCGAATTAAAATAAAAAATTTAAATTTACTTAAAATTTTTGGCCGATTTTTTAAAAGAAAATGGGATGACGTGACCATGATATTAAATAAGATAAGTTTTACTAAGTTTGAAGTTTTATTTTAATTGGAAAACCAACAGTTATAATAATTACAAAGTATGGTGTATTAAGTGTTAATTATTTAACCAATAATAGGTTTTCACTTAAGTATTTTAATTATTTAGTGAATATATAATATGTATGTAAGAAAAAAAGTTACATTAGCCTATAGGGATGGGATGGGGAAGGGAGGGGTATGGGATGGATCTAGTCTGTGTAATGTGTAGCATGTACGTAATAAAAAATAAAAATGATAATATAATTATTTATTGATTTTAGGTTTGAAATTGTGGGGTACTGAGTTAAATAAGTCTAATTCACTGTATGAAGTATTAAAATTGTATGAAGCACGGTGAATAAAAGCATTTTGTTTTGAGTTCGTGTTACATTGAGGGATGTTTAATGTGTGATTTTGTCTGGTTTGTCTGATGGGTACTCTTAATTGAATTCTTTCTAGTAATTCCGGGCAATCTATCACAGAGGTGGCAATTTTTTGTAAAAATAGTACGTCTGCGGAGTTTCTACGACTTTCCAGTGACGAAATCCTGAAAAACGCTGCTGACTCCTCGTGACTCAGATGAGGACGATAGGCCCGAAAATCAAGGTATCGTAGAAAACGATATTGCACTTTCTCAATCCTTTCTATGTGTAACTTATACATGGGATTCCAGACTTGAGAGGCGTACTCCAGAGAACTGCATACATACGCAAAGTACAGCATTTTCATGGTATTTACTTTTTAAAATTTTTGCAGGTTCTGAGTACAAAGCCAAGTACCTTGGAAGCTTTTGCAACCAAGGATTCGATATGGCGCTCAAAAAGTAATTTCGGATCTAACACTACTCCCAGATCCTTAGCCTCTGTCATTTTGCTCAGTATTGTGCCGTTAAGGGAGTAATTAAAAGAAATGGGATTTTTATTTCGGGTGAAGCTGATGGTGCCACATTTTTTTACATTTATTTGCAGGTTGTGTTCTGCACAATAAATATTTAGGCGATTTAGATCTTCTTGCACGCGGGTACACTCATTGATACACGTGACAGGGGAGAATATTTTCATGTCATCTGCGTATAATAAAGTTCTGGAGTGGTGAAAACATTTCCCAATGTCATTAATATATATATTAAAGAGTAATGGTCCCAATAATGATCCCTGGGGTACTCCCGACGGCACGGTTTCCCAGTTCGATTTATAGCCACCGACGACTACTGCTTGGCTACGGTTTGCAATATAGGACGAGAGCCATCTGAGGAGGTCTCCGTGTACACCGATTTGTAAAAGTTTTCTCAGCAAGATATCATGAATAACTAAATCAAAAGCTTTACTATAATCTGTATATATTGCATCTACCTGTATACGCTGATCCATGTTATCTTGTAAGAATTCGGTGAATGCCGTTAAGTTAGTGGTTGTAGATTTCCCCCTCATAAATCCATGTTGGTTATTATTGAGTGACGATCTCAAGGCCGAAAACATCTGGTCATACACAATTTTTTCGAAAACCTTACTAAAGATGCAGAGCTTTGAAATTGGCCTATAATTTTCGACGTTAGATTTTTGGCCATTTTTGAAGATGGGAGTTACAATTGCCGTTTTCCAGGTGTTTGGGACTATTCCCTCTTTAAGGGAGCGACTAAAAATTATGGATAGCGGTTTAGATAGGCTGCGGGCACATTTGTTTATGAAGAAAGGGGAAATTTTATCTGGGCCTGCGCCTTTTTTGAGATCTAAATCTTCAAGGTGTTTCTGTATATGATGCTGGTCGACTTCAATATTATTAATGCTAGCAACACAGAGCTCTTTGGGGTTGTCCGGTAGGATCTGGATGTTTCGAGCATTATTGTTGTAGACAGACATGAAATATTTAGAGAACAAGTTACAGATGTCAGACCCATTTTCAGCTTTTTCGTCTTTAAATGTCATAGTGTTCGGAACACTGGAGTTGGATTTTATGTAATTCCAAACTTTTTTTGGGTCGGAGGATATATCATGTTCGATTTTTAATAAGTAAATATTGTGGCATTCCCAATTAAGTTTTTTGTGGCGTGATCTTAGTAAAGAGAAAGTGGCGTAGTCAGATGGGTTTTTGTATATCTTAAACTTTTTAAAGTATTTGTATTTTTCTGATGTCAATTTAATGAGGGCCGAATTATACCATGGCGGGTATTTGGAATTCCTAAACAGTTTGGGAATGTAGGCGTCTATAAGATTATTTAATTGTGAATAGAATTTTTTTAATGCCGTGTTTACATCACCCAAAGATATTAGAAGAACGAGATGTGCTATGAGCAGTTCATACTGTGTGGAATTGTTTTATCCAGTGTCGCCGGTTTTTTTCACCAATACTACTGCACACCTTCGCTTACGCTAAGGTATCCGCACTAATACATAGAACAGATTTCCGTGCGTACACGTCCCGACAGTATTCAAAGTACCCTAATTAGGTAGTACTCCGCCTACGGTCCGGCGGCCAACATAGCATATCTCGTTCTTCTAATATCTTTGACATCACCAATCGAAAGGAGCTCATGCCAGTTTACCTGGTCGAGACATGTATTCATTTGTTCGTAATCACCGCGCCTAAAGACGTAACCGCTTCTTAGTTCCTCCACTAGTGGATCGGGTTCCGAAAATGAAACTTCTATGATTAGTGAGGTGTGATGAGGGTCTTCTGAAATTAATGGTTCATCACATGCAGAGACCGTGACGAAGTCATTACATAGGACGAGATCAAGAAAGTGACCGTTGGTATTTGGAATTCCATTATATTGGTGCAATCCAGAAAAATGCATGCAGTCTATAAATGATGTGCTAACAGGCGATAAGCGATCACTGGGTATAAGGGACGTGTTATTGGGAGACTTATTCCATGAAATGTCAGAGAGGTTGAAGTCACCTAGGATAATGAATTTGTCTGAGGGAAATTGCAACGTAAGTGCTGAAATTTGGGTGAGGAAGCTTTCCATATTTTCACGATATGTTGGTCCTTTAGGGAGGTAAGCACAGCATATGTGAAGATTTGTGTGTTTGGATCCCTTGGATTCTAATGATATCCAGATGTCCTCAGCTCGCGAATGCCACCCTGGGCGCTCGTGAGCTACCAGTTCACGACGAACAGCGACTAAGATACCCCCGCCCAAGCGCTGCCCTGTGCAAGCGTAGTCCCGATCTCGGCGGTGTACATCGTAGCGATCATCAAATAACTCTTCATTACGGATGCCATCAACAAGCCACGATTCGGTCAGAGCGATAACGTCATACTCGTTGGATCGAACTGCCATCAGCAATGTGTCAGTCTTAGTGCGTAGCCCTCTTACGTTTTGGTGATATATATTTAATTTATTTAGAGTCATTGGACTGAGAAAAATCGATAATTAAGTTTGTGTTTATTTTTATATAATTCCCAAATATTTTTGCAAAATGTTTAAAGAACGAAAAGTGTGTTAGTGTGAATAGATCCTTAGGGTAGGTGATGGGGATGAGGGAGGGAAGGGTACATTTAAAGTAATATAAATCATTAAGAATAGGTAAAATGAAGTTAGTATGAAATACGATCAATTTGAATGGTCTTATCTTGAGTCTTGGCTCGGCTGAGGGCCTGCTGCATCTCCTCGGTTGGGTCCTGTGGCCGGAGGCTCGCGGTCCATCTTCTTCAGGTCTGCCTCCTTTGAGATTATGATGGGCGCTGATGACGTATTTCGTCGAGCGTGAATTATGCAGTTTTTTGTCCATACAAACTGAAAACCCTTTTGTTTCGCGAGAAGCCTTGCGCGGTAAAATAGCTGTTTGTTTATGCTAGTGAGATGGTCACCCACACAGACATTTTGCGGGAATCCCGTAAATCCTAAGTCCGTCGAGGAGATCCCTTTGCGGTCTTTTACCGCCTGCAGAAGCTGGTTTTTTAAGTTTCTGCTGGTAAATTTCACAACTATTGATTTTGTTTTTATCTTCCCAGTCTCGCGGCCTCTGGGAGCAACACGTGTTACGAACTCCATGTCCCTTTCGCCGATATCCACGTTGCTCAGACTAGCGATTTTTGAAATAATGGTTACTAAGTTTTCACCCTTCTTATCAGGGATACCCCTTATTTCTAGGTTTTGCAGTCTTGCCCATTGGTCCTTTCTGTTTGATTCCTCGATCATGTTACGTACTTCTGTTCTCAGGTGGGAGACTTCTGCCTCCAGATGTTCGACTTTTTGAAGTCGATTTTCCATATCGGCAATCTTGTTTCCGAATGTTGCTACATCATGGTGACAGCTCTTAACCGACTTTTGTACGCCTTGTACTTCTTCACGGAGTATTTTAATATCGTCGTGCAGTGAATGATGACAAGTCCATCTGGATCCTTTTGATATCTTCCATAATGGTGGTCAGATCATCAATCAGTCAGTTGTTAAGTTCATCTGAAAAATTACGTACCTTTTGTTTTGATCCAGACCGACACTTTTTATTTGATTGTGTGTGTTGGTTGTTTCAATGATTGTTGTTACAATTTTTGTGATGTGATGTGGAATATTACTTTGTTAAATTATTTACATTTTTATTTTATTTAGTTTTTAAAATTTGAACAAATTTTTAGAACTATTCAGAAGAGCAATAAAGTAGGTAGGTACCGTAATTATGATAGTAATGATACGATATTTTGTATTTCTTTTGTGTAAATTTTTTATAGATATCGTTATTTTCACAAGTTTAATAATGTGTTCATTCGAAAGATACATAATTTCTCATTGTCTCTTAAATGAGAAAATGACTTAACTTTCAGTTTCACAAATCTCTACAACTATAATATCCCGTGATTTTTCATTGGTCTGCGATAGTCAAACGTACTAATTTCATTTGCGACGATTATTCTTTTCATCTGCTCTTAACTCTGGTTATGTAAGTGTCATTTTCAAAATTGGAACTGATTGTGTCAAGAATTCAGACAAACGATAGTAGGTACCTACATGTGGTATTATATTTTAACAAAAAAATATTTTAATTATTGTCATGATCTAAATTGGAATTGATACTAGGAGAATTCACACTATCCCGTGATTTTTCACGAGTCTGCGCTAGTAATATTTAATAATTGCGGAGTACCTACTTAAAGTGCCCTTGTCCGTCAGTGATAAGAGTTATACGTGATTTTATTATTATCATGATTCATGACTTTTTTCTTTAAATATTTTTATCGTCGTAGTTTCATAAAACTATTATGGAGTTCAAAAGCTAAGGCTTCATAACTGAATGATTTACGCTATCCACTTTGCAGAAAATCTCTAGAGGCGTAATCTGTACCAAAGATAACGGATGTCGCCAATTTGCATAATACATTTCGACTCGTAGAACCCATTAATACCAAGAAAATTGATGTCCGTTTAAGAGAGAATTCAGAATTCGGTTTGAAAAAACTAATGTTTTCTATTTTGGTACTGATTTCCGTACAGTTTAAGATGGCGGACATTATCTATTATTGTTTTACGAAACTGTTTTAAGTGGAAATATTGCATGTTTATTTCGTTTTGTATGTAAAACATTGTTAAAATACAACAAAATATGTTTATTGCTGATTGCGAACGCGTAGGTACTACTGTTTACTATTGTTAATTTGGCGTTTGTTTTTGATTACTTGTCGATAGCAATGGCAAAGACAAATGACAGACGTATCCTTGTGATTTATGATACATGGTTATGTTCAACGTGTTGCTATTTTCTGACGATTTAGTACCGTTCCAAGATATACTTTCTTCTCTAATGGCAACTATTAGTATATAAAAAAAACATACAACACAGTTACACCACCAAAATTATATAACCAACCGACATTACAGAGTACCTAAACTGCATACTACACTGATGTATGCTGACATACAGACCAAAACTATATAACCAACCGACATTACAAAATATCTAAACTGCATACTACACTGATGTATGCTGACATGCGGACCAAAACTATATAACCAACCGACATTACAAAGTGCCTAAACTGCATTGAGGGATGCTGACATACAGACCAAAACAATATATAACCAACTGACATTACAAAGTACCTTAACTGAATACTACACTGATGTATGCTGACATATGGACCAAATCTATATAACCAACCGATATTACAAAGTATCTAAACTGCATACTACACTGATGTATGCTGACATACAGACCAAAACTATATAACCAACCGACATTACAAAATATCTAAACTGCATACTACACTGATGTATGCTGACATGCGGACCAAAACTATATAACCAACCGACATTACAAAGTGCCTAAACTGCATTGAGGGATGCTGACATACAGACCAAAACAATATATAACCAACTGACATTACAAAGTACCTTAACTGAATACTACCCTGATGTATGCTGACATATGGACCAAATCTATATAACCAACCGATATTACAAAGTATCTAAACTGCATACTACACTGATGTATGCTGACATACAGACCAAAACTATATAACCAACCGACATTACAAAATATCTAAACTGCATACTACACTGATGTATGCTGACATGCGGACCAAAACTATATAACCAACCGACATTACAAAGTGCCTAAACTGCATTGAGGGATGCTGACATACAGACCAAAACAATATATAACCAACTGACATTACAAAGTACCTAAACTGCATACCACACTGATGTATGCTGGCATACAGACCAAAACTATATAACCAACCGACATTACAAAGTATCTAAACTGCATACTACACTGATGTATGCTGACATGCGGACCAAAACTATATAACCAACCGACATTACAAAGTGCCTAAACTGCATTGAGGGATGCTGACATACAGACCAAAACAATATATAACCAACTGACATTACAAAGTACCTAAACTGCATACCACACTGATGTATGCTGGCATACAGACCAAAACTATATAACCAACCGACATTACAAAGTATCTAAACTGCATACTACACTGATGTATGCTGACATACAGACCAAAACTATATAACCAACCGACATTACAAAGTACCTTAACTGCATACTACACTGATGTATGCTGACATACGGACCAAATCTATATAACCAACCGACATTACAAAGTACCTAACCTGCATACTACACTCCAGTCTTCAATTTATCTACTTAGCTCCTAAAATCTTCAACCCTGATAACTTAAAAACCGAAAACCATCTCCATACATACATATTTCCAAAACACAAATAATGTTTATAAATACATATTTATAAATAATAATAATTAATCAGAAGACTGCAGTTCAATTCCTGTTGGCCGCATATATTTCTTCTCGGAAGATGTTTTCAATTTATAAAGGTGTTTTAGGCTAATAATTATGAATAAATAAAATATGTAAATTTCACCCGCCATAACACAGGGACATCTCTAGCATGTCGGGTAAAATAACACTAAAGAAAAAATGTATTCAGAGTACAAAATTTTTTGCTAAAAAAAAAATATATTGTGAGTATGAAAATAATTATTGTGTAAAGCAATGATTTTTCATATGGGTACCAAAATAGTTTCCATATTGGGATCGGTATGAAAAAAAGGATAGTGTAAGACGCCCATAAGAATGACATAGTACGCAATGTTATCTTGTTTTAATAAGCAAAAGGTTACGGTTAATATATTATAATAATTGGAAGCCATTTATATTTGAAGGTGTGTATTATCTAATATCTAATCATTGGAAGTGCTACATTGAAAAAAACGTAGTCAAAATAATATTATTATAATTTTCAAAGCCACACGGGAATATATATTATCATTCCTAGATAGATAAAAATAACATGGAAGTGAACGGTGTTGTTGTTGTGGAGATACGATATATTCAAATTGTTTGTATAACCCCGCTATCCCCTTATGAATGGCTACAGCGTGATAGATTATCTCATCTCGTTTGAGAATATTCCAGTCTCTATTGAACTGTATCAATTGGTTGTAAAAATAAACCGAAATAGACGAAATATATTATGATGAAATGTGTTTAGTGCGTGTTGATTCTACTATGGAAAAAAAAATCATATTTTTAAATATGAATATCGCAAAGGAATATCGTCTGCAACCAATGGGACTATGGCATACCCAGTTGAGGTTTGTTGTGAGGCTGAAGATAGTGGGGAGGGGAAGGATATGGGAAGATGAAGGTTAGGAAGTACCTGGTTATTCAGATCTGAAAGACCATTTCAAGCAACGTTTAATTTTTTAAAATTTCATAAACATATACTGTCCTTTTTCTCCGGGTATTACAGTGAAAGGTGCTCCAAAGAACCTGCATCATCGATCCCTTCGACACCGGCGCGTAGTCGGGAAATGCGTCAAACGCGCGCCCAACATATGTACACGGTTGACATTTGATTTGTCACGGGTCGCTTCTAGGAGTTCTCTCCCTCCTACAACATGGGTCTCTTCAAGACCGAAGTTTTTTGACCGTCACGTGACGCCCGGCTATGTGAAACATCGAATTTGATTTGATAGTAAAAAAAGTGAAAATGGTTGTAAACAAGTCCTTATATTTAAAAAAATAAAATTATTTTATTAGTATTAAAATATACACAAAGAAATTTATTAAGTACAGGGTTTTCCAATAAGAGGTGTTATTTAGATATTCAATCGTAAAAGATCAATGGTTTCGTTGCTTGTGTGGCACGTAGCGCCGTTTTGTTGAAAGTAAAGGTTGTCCAGATCAATACCATCCAATTCCGGCCATAAAAAATCATTAATTATCTCTCGATAGCGCAATCCATTCACCGTAACTGTTGCTCCAGCCTCATTTTCGAAAAAGTAGGTCCAATGACTCCGCCAGACCATAAACCGCACCAAACAGTCACACGTTGAGGATAGAGAGGCTTTTCAACAATAACTCTTGGGTTTTCCGAGCCCCAGATGCGACAATTTTGCTTGTTGACGAAGCCACCGAGGTGGAAATGGTCTCATCACATAAGATGATTTGCATTTGATTCACTCAAGTGAATTTTACTAATTTCAATGCGTTGTTGAAGCATGTATTGTTCCATTTTTATTAAAAACGTAGTTTCTACCTGTCAAATGTCAAAAAATGACAGCTTCAAAAGTAACTTCTACCGAAATAGCGGGCTATTCAAAATAACACCTCTTATTGGAAAACCCTGTAGATCCATTGCCAATTTTAGTGAGAATAGAAGCAAATATACCGCACAGAGTTTTGGCGACCAGGTGGATAGAGCCGACGAGTCAAGAGGCTGGCTGATTAACACATGTTCCATGCAAAAGCTTCGTCACGTCTCTACACGCTTGCTACGCAAGAGTCGGTATTTCGGTCGGAGTATTTCACTTCAAAAAGAATATTTTTATGTAAATCATAGGTTATTTTAATAGGCTTATTTTAAAATGGTTTCTGTTTTATTGATTGATTGATACTTGTGAGTGATGTTTTAATTTTATTTAGCTGTATAATATTTTAAGGATCTCTGGTAACCGGTATATTACAACTTGTGTATTTTTGTTTCTAAATATAAAACGGAACATCGTAAAATACGAACAACATTATTTTATTGAGTGTTAGAAAATGAGACTCTATTTCTGTAAAGAATAATTAAATTCAAAGTGCAATTGAAAGTGATGATGGATATCTCGTTGTATCATCAACCAGCTTCAATCACATCATTTCACCACAGGGGTAATCAGAGAGGATAGAACGTGACAGAAAAGTCTTGCCAACCTGGCACACACTATTTGTATCAACTCTTACCGGAACTAAGATCCATTACAAACTTTCCATTATTATTTTTTTAATGATAAACTAAATTTTATAACACAATTTTTTTTATGCATAGCACAAAGGAAAACAAATTATTATAATAAGAATTATTTGGCGTGTTGGAAATAAGTCGACATAGCTCAGTGGTCCAAAGCACCTGACTGGACCGAATAACTGCTTATTATATTCTTTTACCACCTGTAAATAACCAATTTAGTTTGGATCAGAAGGCGCGGGTTTAATTTCCGTCGGCGGCATTTATTTTTACTCGGCAGATATTTTCAATTTATGGATATTTCAGGCGAATAATTAATGTTTATAATAATTTGTTACCTCTTACCCAATTTCAAATATCTGAAAGTGTGAGTACCCACATACCTACACGAGTGACATTGTAATAATTTAATTATACATTACAAGTTTGTTAAGAAAACCGGTGCAGTTAACATGTTAGTGCAGCTAATTCGAGTCTACGATGTAAGCTTGTACAGTGTCACTGAAGTCCGGTCAGGTGCTCTGGACCACTGAGCTACGTCGGCTTATTCTCAACCCGCCAAATAATTCAAAATGTTCAAGTACCTACTTCAATCGACTATTACTGCTTATTATATTAATTTTTTTCACCTCTAAACAACCAAATTTATTTTTGTAGGAAAGGCTTTGTTAGTGCTGAATTTCCCACTAGATGGCGTCGAGATATATTGTATCTACATTTGTGGTGAAATATTTTGACTCGTCAAATATTATTATTTTTTTAATGATAAACTAATGTTTATAAGACAAGGTTTTTATGCATAGCACAAAGAATAACAAATTAGTAACATTTAATAACGAATAATAAATAATTTGTTATTCTGTGTGCTTTGCATAAAACTTTGTCTTGTAGACATTACTTTATAATTTAAATAATGATGGGTAAGAGGTAACTGGGTAGAGGAATAAAGGAATATATGTTAAAGGGAGATGCATGTAGTTGCGCCAACAACGAGTAAACATCACGCCGTTTCCCCACAGGTACCTACCCCTACCGGCAGATAGGACGGACCGCCAATTAAACAAATCGATCTTTGCACATACTCCTAGCTTAATTCACATTTACACATATTCTAATAAATACCCTTCTATTATTCTAGACTCTTGGCATGGCCCGTCTCAAGTATTTAGTCCACTGTTCACGTGTTCCTCGGACGTCTCCGACTTCGTCTACTATTCACATTCGCGTCATATTATATTCCATTTAAAATCCCTTTTTCGTTCATTCGCTCTACATGACCTAATCATCTAAGCGTCGTGCGTCGCTTTCCTAAGGCAACATAATACCTACTCTAATAAAGGGGGTTTATTTGAAGCACACATTTTAATTAATTCCGACGACTTAAGTATAATATCCATTCTTTCAGACCGATACCTACTGATGTAAGTTATTTAAAATTAATAAAAACAGCATCTGACCATTAAAATATTACACGTAAAACGGTTTGCAAAATTTATAAAACGTTTTTCAACTACACAGTTAGCGTTTAGCACCAGCTTTTATTATTCTAGAATTTATTCTTTTATTATTCAGTTACACATATCTGAGATTTAAGTAATACTTTGATGAGAATTATTTATAATAAACCCAATTTTCTAGGCCTGCTGGAACAAATTCGACCGTAGGTCCATACAATACGCTGGGCCGCGAATCGAATACATTTGAACACGCATTCTTCACTTACGCCGTTAAGATTCCCACTTTACTATTTGCTAGATCAAATTCGATCGTAGGTTCGTCCAATACACCGGGGGCGCGCATCGCTTATTCTTATACACGACTTCTTCACTTATGTCGTTAAGATTCCGACTTTATTTAAGGGAATTTTATCGTCTTTATGTTGCTTATTACACTTACATTGGCCTTGCAATATTTGCAGATCTTCCCATTTCTAATACAACTTTCAGTCCTCCAGTAATTGAGTTTCCTGCATTTACCTTCCTTTCGATATCTCAATCAGCCTTCCCATCTCTTGTTAGCTGCTCCAAGTAAGATTACTTACATTCATCATTAACTCACATTAACTGATTATTCTTACATACTTCGTTCACCCTATATACGAGAGACTGTAGATCTTCAAAGTTTTCCAGTAATGTTGGCCTGACTGGGTGGCTTGCCCGTGCTGAGGCCTTCATTTTATAATATGAAAATATAATCTACATAATACATTTAAAGAGAAAATAATACATTTAAAATATAATCTTGTGTGTTTGTGAGTGATGTGTGTTTATATTGGTTTTGTGTATTACGTGTAGGTTTTATTTTTATTTTATGCTATGACATTTTAGTAAAATTGTCTTTTTTGTTCTTTAATCCATTTTGTAATTTTGTGTGTGAATTTATTTTTATTTTCCTCAATTTTAATTTGAAGTTTTACACTGTTGAAAGCTTTTATAGCATGGTATTGGTAGTGTCTTTGTCCAAAGCTTGAATTTACTGTCGGAGTTTTTATGTTTTCTTTGTACGCTTGTCTAACTGGTCTGTTAGTGTTATTTTGTGTATGTTGAAATTTATTTTTTTTTGTCAAAAATGTAGTGTTTTAACGTATAATTGGCGTATATCTAGTACGTCACAGCTGTTGAATATTTGGTCTGTATCAGTCAGTCTATGTTTTTTTAGTATTACCTTTAAGATCGTTTTCTGTGCGGTTTCTGTGTAATTGATAGCCGAGTTGAAACGTCACCATTGAGATGGTGACGTTTCTTTGGACAAATAGTATAATTCCTTATTTAAATTTATAAAAAAGGTTACATAAAATACATTGTTCTTAAATTAATTATGTGGGAATTTAAGTACCTACTTACAAATTTAACAATTTCAGAGAACATTTTGATTTGATGTATTAAATAAGGGAAAATTATAAACTTTTTCGGACGCGAGGTCTACTCTTCACAAAAATACTAGCATGTAATGGTACTCACAGGTAAGTTGAATGTATTTTCAAATACAAGTTTTTCGTAAAGCCTTAAAAATAATATTTAATAAATAAATAAATTATAAATCTACGGTACACGGTCGTTCCCGGAAAATGGGAAAATGTTTAAAACAAACGATTTTCGACAAAGATTTTTTTAATCAGATTAATGACGACAGTATCTTCTTCGTGTCATTCACGTGTTTTTGACGTTTCATGTCAAAAACAGCCATACTGGATTGGGCATAAAATAGATAACTGGAAAATGAAAAAAATAATTAAAATATATTATCGAAATTTAGTTAATTTTTCAGAGCAGGGATTACAAGTGCTTTCATCGGCGGGGATGCGGACTTAAGAATAAATAATTAATCCTTAGCGGAAGACTAAGCGAAGTATTACATAAGACGAGACAATACCCTCAAATAAAGCCAGAATCCTAACGACGTAAGTGAAGCAGCCGTGCACAAAAATATGCGTCGCGTGGCCCTGGTGTTTTGGACAGATCTACGGTTGAATTTGCCTAAACTTGTACCAAATCTCTAAAATAAAATAAAATTAAATTTGGTACTTATCGCTAATTCTATCGCTAACAAACGTTTTATAAAATTTTCAAACCGTTTTTCATAAAATATTTTAATTTTAAGGTCCTGTTATTATTAATCTGTTATATAAATAACTTATATCCGTAGTGATTCCTTTAGAAATAATTTACATTTTAGTAATACGTTTATCAGAATCAATTCAAATGTGAGAGTCGAATAAACCCCGTTATTAGAGTATTGTGTCACCTTAATTCCATTTTCAATATGTTTTTTGAAAGGGAAGTAAGTAATTAAAATTTTCACAATTGAACCATTGCACATCATACTATATCTTTGTCGGCGATGAAAAAATATAAGTCTCAATACGTGGTTAGGTTATCGCTAGTTTAGGTTGGGTTAATTTAGGTTATGTTAGGTCGGCATTATTTACTAATCAATCATGTTCTATTTGCTGACCACAATTGGTTGCTCAACTGATCACATTTGCTAGCAGAAAATACAAAAGCTGACCAATATCTCAAAATTGCTGACCATTTTGAATTAAATTAATTGTTGTATTATACCTTTCTAACTAAAACTCCAGTGTTAGGAGCAGGCGCAGTTTATAACAAAAATAAAAACACCAATTACATAAAAAATTAAATTACAATCAGCATCGTACCATACTTATCTTATAAACAGGTATTAATAAGAAAGTTGATGTTTTATCTGTCTTATGATCAAGGTCTTGGTATCTAATTTATGTTTAGAAAATTTTTTTGTTCCGTTTTATAACTAGTGGAAGTGCATTGTATGCCTTTGTTCGGTACCAAATCGATTTGGTACTCGACGAATGGATTGCAATTTTTCGCAAGAAAATAAGAATGAAAAATCGTGTTTATCACAGGGAAAAAATAGGAGTGGGAAAGGAGGTCTTTACCTTATGAATGTTGTGGCTTCAATTGGAAGTTCTGATGTTGGTCTTTAATGTTCTGTGGGAACCATAGTTTATAGATGAACATCTTGTATTGATTCACCACGAACGGTTTTTGTATAACAAATATTTATTGTTTCACAACATGAATTGTTTTTCGATAACTCTCGATAATAAACAATATTTATTTAACGTATTATGATTGGGGCTGATAAAGTATACTGTTTTATGATCATTGTTACGAAGGGGCGACAAATATGCAACGATATGCAACAACGACGAAAAATATCCATTAACAAAAGACACTTGCCTTTAGCCTTCTATTTTTCAAATCTTCTTACGTCTTTTGTCGAAGGTAAGACTTTTAGGAAATGAAATAAAAACTAGGGGAGGGCAATTTAGGTAGGAACTGGATTGTTGGAATAACCATAAAAGTGTTTCAATATTAAACAGCTTTATTGCAAAATATTTTGAATTTCTTTGCCCAAAGAAGTTTAACGAAAGAGATAAGTAAGAGATTATGCCCTTTGCTTGTAGTATCAAGATCAGTTTTTACATTGTCCAAAACATTTGTATGTTTGAAGAGGTATGTTATTATGTTTTTGGCGTAAAGTTACCTAATGTTCAAAACACAGATTCTCCTACAGATTTTGTCCGAAAATTTTATCCTTTTTTGAACACATCTATTTGAATTTCACTATCGTTTTCGTTAATTAAAGAATAGTAGCGTAAATAAACCCACTTCACGATGTCCGATCAACCTGAAGCTTGGCAGATACACTCGTAGTCAATGACAATGCTTTTTATTAACTTTTGGTGGCAATCACGCTTACACACACATATACGCATATCATTTTAAAATATCTTATTCAAGACGTAATCAAGATAAATGGCTATTTCTCAGTCATATTTAGCAAGGACATCACAATCAGAGTTGTGAATTGACGTTCTGTATTGCTCAACTTATTCATAAATTACCTAGATATCCTCTCGATAAGATTGTCATGACTAGTTACATTTACTAACAATTACCCAAAAACAGCTATAAAATAATAATACCTCTCCAATAATAATAATCATGATTTATTACCCATCCTAAAACGATTATAGATAACCTCTATTCTTTGGTATATTTATTTAAACAATACTTCCTAATCTAATCGCTTTGGTAGACTAATAACCCAAACGCAAGATAATATTGTCTGGAGCTCTAAGCCCTCATTTCGCCATGGTTATGCTGGTCATGCATAATCCATGATTACGGATCGATATTTATAAAAATTGCATGGGCGATGCATAATCTGTTATAGCGTTTTTGGTTGGAAAGCCTTGGTTGGATGTTTGTCGAACGTACTAGTTTGGATATTGTAAAGTAGATTTAACAGTGTAAATACATATTGTGATCGCAATAGGCGATTCAAGAGTGAACTGTAAAATATTAAATGTGAACTTTGAAGTTGACACAACTCTGGTTGGAGATGGTGAACATGGAGTAAGGAAGGAATCCGACTTACCCCTTTGATGTTCTTCAAAGATGTTGATGGTTGGTTTTAGGAGATATGATTTATTTCCTTTGATTATATAAATGTCTAGATTGAGCGTTCGAGCGACGAAACGCCAAAAAAAATATCAGCCAACTGTTGGCTGATAAGCTCGTTCAGTCCGCACACTTGCGAAACTATCGCTGTGCGGTAAACACGTGTTGTGTGACATTTGAAAATGACGATTTGCGCTATAACAGTGTGCAGAAATTACAAAGGACGATTGAAAATAACTAAAAATGTTACCTATCATAGGTAAGTTACCTTTTCAAAGCCATATAATAACCATTTAGTTAAAGAAACAATTCAGTTTTAATAGTGTAATTTAGTCTTACAATCGTCTTGACAACGCCATATTTTGACGCATTGTTTACAGGGTTGCCTGTTCTTCAAATTAAAATACCCACATAAGGTAAAAATTGCAAGGCGCAAATGACGCCGTTCTATTTATAAAGAACATTAACTTTAAATTCAGTAAATTTAAATTATTCATCTCTTTAAGAAATATAAGAATCTAGTAAATAAAAAAAATTAAATTTAGACACAGCGATACCTGCCGGCCATTTGGCAGCGTCTAGGAATGTATCTTTCTTATTTTCCGTATTTCTTGTTTATTTGTTAAAAATAATCAAATAAAAATAAATCTCTTTTAACAATGATTTTCTTTTCATTTATATCATTATATTTATGTAGAAAACTATCTTACTTAAATGAATTCAAAATTAAACGAATTATAGGTCCCGCAAAATCGAAACATATTTTTTCCCAACTTTTTTGGGAAATACTAGGGAGCTGGTATCACTCAATACGCCTACAGTGACGTTAAGCGCTTACGTCAACGATATAAGTTGCGTATACTTGTGTGCGTGACACGCACACAAGTATTTCAAATCTGGCCTGTTCTTTCTGTCGGAATAACAGTGCGACACTCTATCTAGACATTTATATAATCAAAGTTTATTTCACGCACAAGCTTCCACAACATCCAGGTTGGATACGAAGTACACTGAGGGAACAGACTATGTTCACTGCACAGGCCTTCTACCCTGAGTTGATATCAATAACAGCACTGATCACAAATAGATTTTCATCAAACATTTTCCATCAATAAACTGGTTTGACAGTCGCTTTTATTGTTGTAAAATGTCCAACACACACGTATAGTCAGATAATGACAGGTACTTGTAGGTAAAATAGGATGGGAAAAATAGCAAGGACAATGTTAATGGAAGATTAATAGTTGCATCAACACATATATTCTTGTGTAATGCCTAAAATAAAATTATATAGGTTTATTACATTTGTTCTGGTTCCATTTTTTATACTTGTTACTTAGTTCGGCTTTTATATTTGTTACTTAGTTTTTATATTTTAGTCTACATTCAGTAAATACTTTACTTTAATTTTACCATTTAAACCATCTGTAAACATTTATAATTTGTCTGTTTCTTTTCCATCCTCTGCTGTATATTAAATTTATATTACGACTGTTTATGTTCCTTAAAATCAAAAATTAAGTGCAAAATTTAAAATGGCTTTACAACAGAATGAAGGTACTTTGTAAAATGCACTAAATGGAAATAAATACTAATGGTAACTGACGTTTTGATCGTATGCAAAAGACCGACGGTAAAAAGATCGTAATTTTCATTTGTTCGTAAGCGCATTTTATCTAAAATTCGCTTATTATTTGCCTACGATCATTTTGCTAACGATCATTTTTCCGACGATCATTTGAGAGTTACGATCATTCGATTAGTGTCATTGTGCTCAAGATAATTTTGCTTAATATCATTTGAGAGTTACGATCATTCGATTACGATCGTTTTGCTTACTATCATTTTGCTTACGATCATTTTGCATACGATTATTTGATTAAGATAATTTTGAATACGATAATTTTATCCATAACCAGTCAAATAAATGCAAATCGTACAGAATACGTGCCGCCAAATAAACAACATTTAAGCAACAACAGAAAAGCACTTGCCTAGCTGAAAATATTCATACAATAAATAAGTTTAAAAAATCGTTCTTTTTCAAAGTTTGGCTGGAGAATTCAGACAAGCGATAAAGCACCCATGTATAATATAATATTTTTAACAGAAAATTATTTTGAGTGCCATTAACAAAATTGGAACTGATTTTTCGAGATTCAGATCATACGTGATTTATCACAGGTTTGCGATATGTATAAATAATAGTGGCGCTAATGTCACAATTAAATATAATAAACGTCAAAACGTGAAGCGACAAGATCAAAATATCATAAGCATCAGTAAAATATCATAATCATCACGAGCACATAAAAATGGTTGGATGTACACATTTGTTTATTATTATAAACATTTATAAAACATATAAACATAAACATTAAAGGTAGCTGCCAAAAATATGGGAATAAATAGTTGCAAGATGATATTGGTAATTCTGAATTTGAAATATGACGTTTAATATATAGGTCCCAATGATCGAGTGGTAAAGACGCCTGTCCCGGTTAGACAACAGATCCTGGGTTCATTTCCTAGTTGTGACCGTTATTTTTTTCTGTGTTTTGTTCTGTTTCATGTTTCGTTTATATTTATTAATATTATCTTCAATTATATAAAAAAATGAACATCATTTTTTTATTAGGTTTATCAACAGTGATTCATGCCAAAGCTCTCGCAAATATATTTACATTAAACATGGTTGATACCATCACTAATTACAGACAAACACAACATTGATGATATAAACACTCACAGATGCATTACATTCATACATACATTTACATATACATTATATAACACTAATGAGTTTTTAGAACAACACGATAGGGAGCTTTAAATTTTGTTAACAGATGATTTGAAGGTGGCCAATGATGACATTGTCAAATCAATGAAATGAAATGTATACGTCTCGTTAAAATTACGGCACATTCTCGGTAAAGCTAAGTCATACCCCAGCTTAGTTTGATATTTTTTTAATATTTATCAATGACAGTTAAGTAGTGAATTGGTCGGTAGGATCGACATTTATTTCATGTATTAACCCCTGTAATCTGATTTAAGAGAAATGCATACAATATGTCCGCGTGTGAATGCGTTAACGAGTCTATCTCCCTAGTTTCAGCTCGATGGGATGTCGGGAAGTGGGTTAATTTCCGCTTTCAAGATTTGCATTAATTCTTCCCCGAAAACGAAAGAAAATTCAAATAAAAGTATTTAGAAATATAGTTTGACCTAGAATTTCTGCTGTGAAATAAATCCCGACATAGAATTCAAAAGCTTATCAACGTAAGAAATTCTGGACTATCAAAAAGCATCATTTGCACAAGTCGGTGAAAAGTCTTCTGTCCATTGACATTCATGTCAATTGACAAAACATAAATAAATTATAATGTAAATTTTATTTATTTTTGGAATAACTTAATGAGTAAAACCTCAAATTGTAATTTTTAATTATTGAAGACTCTCAAACGAAAATTTAAAACAGCAAAATCAGAAAAAAGATTTCGTCGTATCCAGGGATCGAACCCAGGACTTCATCATTGCTGGGGCTTGGCTCTACCACTGAGCTAATCCGACCCTCTCCGGTCATATTGAACTGTATCATACTTCGACTGAGAATTACCAAAATTATCTTCATTTTCTTAACGCATATTTGTATCGACTGCTATCTTTATTAATTATTGCAAGATTCTTCCAAACTAAACCCAATCTATATAGTGTCTAATATATCCATTTTTATTTTAATATGCGACATCTGTTGACTTTTCTATGAGTCTAGAATGAATATTTTTTTATTTAATTTTAGAATAACTTAATGATTATTTCATAGACGCGATGGCCAAATCTTTTTCTAATTTTTCTGTTTCAAACTTTCATTTGAAAGGCGCTAATATTGTCTTCAATGATTTATACTTATATTGTTAGTTCTAACCGACAATGCATTTTAAAATAAATAGATGTAGCTTGGCTCCGATCCAAAAGAAGTAAGCTTTTATCCACTCTAAGATAAGCTCGGGTCGGGAGCGGAAAGTTGGCGTTGGGCTAGAAGCTAATCGACTGTAGCCCACAGATAAGAAATTCAAGTGTTTCAAAGTACAAACTTCTAATTATTTTAGTTTTAACAGAAATAAAATCTTTTCACTAACAATATGGTATGAAATTCGCAATCCATCAAAACAATTATTATTGTATTAATAAGTGATAACAAGTATCTTTTCTTATGATTTAAGATTTTCGAAGTGAAAATTATTTTTGTGATATATTTTTGAGTTATTATGCTGTGTTATGCTTCTTCCTTCTTTAGCCAACATTTTGAACGGCGTTATAGTGTCCAACATCAGGGAAGACGTGAAAATATGAAAATTATCTTCAGAAAACTTCGAGTTATTTTTTTGTAAACCGCGATATTTTTGGAAAATGCAGTGTTATTTTTCAGTAATTCCAGTAATGCTATCTTTTTTTGAAAATCGCACAACTAATAGGAATACGTGGCCTCTTTGAAGGCTTTTCAAACGTGACAAAACCATAGACAAAGAAATAGCAGAATATCGCGTGAACAAATCGAAAATACGCGTTATTCATCAGAATAGCGGACTTTCAATTTTAGTTTTTCAACTCGAAAGCATATTGACAGGTGTAAACCTTCTTTCAACAAAGTTGATCCAATTTTTGGTTAGAAGTTTTGTCTTTCAATGAAAGTTGATCAACTAAAATGAAAACGTCGGAACTCGCTAAAAAATTGCGGTTTTCGCGTAAAAATGGCAAAATTCGAGTTTTTCGCAAACGCGAAATATTCAGGTCTGTAGTAATAAATGATAATAATATTAATAATAAAAAGAGACCTTCCAAACAATGCCATAAAAGAAGTATAAAATATTCTATTCAGAACGTTTCAAATTAAAAAAATTCCGTAAACTCCTTATATTACCCAGCTTTATACGAATACTGTAGTTTGCTTAGGTAGTAAACACTGTTTACTTTGAAATTTATGACCCTACATATTTCGGTTGATAAAGAATAATTTGTTGGTATTTTAGAATTTCATCTAATCTATAATTAATTAACCTATATTTAGAAAGAAATATAGTTTTAGCCGATTTCTACGGTGATAAAGAATCGATGGTATTTTAGAATTTCATTTAACCTAACCTATATAGAAAAATAGTTTTAACCGATTTCTACGGTGATAAAGAATTGATGATATTTTAGAATTTCATCTAACCAATATAGAAAGATAGTTTTACCCGATTTCTACGGTGATTTGAATTGATGGTATTTTAGAATTTCATCTAACCAATATAGAAAGATAGTTTTACCCGATTTCCACGGTGATTTGAATTGATGGTAGGTATTTTAGAATTTCATCTAACCAATATAGAAATATAGTTTTTCCCAATTTCTACGGTGATTTGAATTGATGGTATTTTAGAATTTCATCTAACCAATATAGAAAGATAGTTTTACCCGATTTCTACGGTGATTTGAATTGATGGTATTTTAGAATTTCATCTAACCAATATAAAAAGATAGTTTTACCCGATTTCCACGGTGATTTGAATTGATGGTAGGTATTTTAGAATTTCATCTAACCAATATAGAAAGATAGTTTTTCCCGATTTCTACGGTGATTTGAATTGATGGTATTTTAGAATTTCATCTAACCAATATAGAAAGATAGTTTTACCCGATTTCCACGGTGATTTGAATTTATGGTATTTTAGAATTTCATCTAACCAATATAGAAAGATAGTTTTACCCAATTTCTACGGTGATTTGAATTGATGGTATTTTAGAATTTCATCTAACCAATATAGAAAGATAGTTTTACCCGATTTCTACGGTGATTTGAATTGATGGTGTTTTAGAATTTCATCCAACGTATATAGAAAGATAGTTTTACCCGATTTCTACGGTGATTTGAATTGATGGTGTTTTAGAATTTCATCCAACGTATATAGAAAGATAGTTTTACCCGATTTCTACGGTGATTTGAATTGATGGTGTTTTAGAATTTCATCCAACGTATATAGAAAGATAGTTTTACCCGATTTCTACGGTGATTTGAATTGATGGTGTTCTAGAATTTCATCCAACGTATATAGAAAGATAGTTTTACCCGATTTCTACGGTGATTTGAATTGATGGTGTTTTAGAATTTCATCCAACGTATATAGAAAGATAGTTTTACCCGATTTCTACGGTGATTTGAATTGATGGTGTTTTAGAATTTCATCCAACGTATATAGAAAGATAGTTTTACCCGATTTCTACGGTGATTTGAATTGATGGTGTTTTAGAATTTCATCCAACGTATATAGAAAGATAGTTTTACCCGATTTCTACGGTGATTTGAATTTTTGAATATAATAATTTCATGCTTCATAACATTATTTTTGTTTACAGTTTTTTCTGTGATATTTCTTGCATTATTTTCCGCGACGTTCAAAACGGTGGGAATTAAATAATGAATTATCAAGCGCACGGTTCGAATAAATTATTTGAAGAATTGCAGAGAAAGGGCGAAGCGTTTAGCTGGTTGGATGTCATCCCATATATTACAGACCAGCGCATTCTAAAGCATTCGGTCTTTTTGGTAGAAAGTTTTGGGTCAAGGAAGGACAATGCAATTTTAGGGAGGGATAAATAATCACATTTTCCAGCTGTGGTTCCATGCTGATGGTAATGAGTCAGAAATTTATGAAGAGTGATTAAGTTTTGGATTAAATGAAAAACTTGAAGTTTTATGGTGATATTATGTTTGTAAAGATATTTTTTTTCCATTATATCCGCCTTGAGAGAATGTGTTTTCTTCGGGATGCTGTAAGGAGGGTATTTTTGAGGAAAGGAACATCTGGAACGAAAAAGGTATGAGAGATGGGTGGTAGGGCAGAGAGAATTTTTTAAGATCCCTATATGTTGTTTCATTGACCCTGTATGATATTGATACTATATGAGAAAAAATATTCACCTGCGATGGTGATCTTCAGGTGGCGTGGTTAAACTCAAATTTATAAAAAAAACATATTTTTTTACACAAGAGCTCCGCACAAAGCTCAAATTGAGTAACTCTTATTAATTTTATTTAAAATAATTAGTATAAATTTACTTTTAATAGCACTTCATTTTATATATTTTTAATACATAAAACCACCAGTTTTGGTTCACCCTGAACCTTCATCAGGGTTATATAAAAACATATTATACCATCATGTTTTTATATAACCCTGATGAAGGTTCAGGGTAAACGAAAACCGGTTGGTTTTAGATATTGAGGATATATATATATATATATATATATATATATATATATATATATATATATATATATATATATATATATATGCAACAGAGTGGTATTAAAAACAAAGTTATTTTATTCTAATTATTATTATTATGTATATTATACTGAAAATGTTTGCAACATGTGAAAATATTATTTATGATGGCTTGTTTTGCACTATTATTGCAACTCATTCCAGTGACTTTAACACAAGAAAAGATTTGTCGTGTCCTATGTTTTAAGAACCAAAATAGTTTAAATAAAAGACGTTGAAGACTTATTATTTTCCGATTTTATGTCCGGGTTTAATCTTCCCCATAGGAAAAACTAAACCCTTCCACACACTTTTCCACAAATGATCATCTAGTCAATCAACATTATGCAAGTGCATTATATAAGCAAAATAAATACAAAACACTACAAGAACAACATGTCAAATCACCAGAGATCAAATGGGAAAATAATTCACCGACTCATATCATATTTTCATATCAGAGGGTTCGGCTCGGTAGAACTCCTAACAGGGCTTATAAATCCTATTGATCCCTCAACATAAATATTTAAAAAATCTTCGTTATCCTATATGTATTTAAAATGACTGATTTTTGCAATTTAATTTTTAAATTTTTTGATAGATCTAATACGCCTAAATTTCGAATGAGAGAGCTAAGTATAATGCCAAGAGCCGAAATAACGAATGGTAATATTTTTATAGTCTGAGAATGCCAAATTATTTTTATCTCAAAATATAAAATACTATTTGTGAATGAATAACGATGTATTATTCTTGAATAATGGAAAAAGTTTGACGATTAGAGAAATTTATGAAATATTAACAAAGTTTGACAAAAATTGTTGTGTAAAGCGCTCATTAGACTGTTCTCACTCAAATTGAATCTATTTCAGATATCTTAATTACTATGAGTTACAATTGTGTTTATTTTCCAGGTAACATTCCTGATGATGCCGATGGAGATAGTCTGGTCGTGGACGGTCTCCTGGAACGCTGGCGATCTGGTATGCAGGATCATGTCCTTCTTCAAGGTTTTCGGCCTATACCTCTCCAGCTTTGTTCTCATCTGCATCAGCGTTGACAGGTAAAAAAAACACACACCAAACACGTGGCAGTAAATATCCAGATACGCTGAACATCTTCAATATGTACATATAAATTTAAAACACCTCAAATCAGTTCGATTACAAAGACAAGAATATATTTCAAACAAAAAAATGCATTTTAATTGATACTTCTTTGAGGCGAAGCTTAATGCCAAATCACTATTTTGATTAATCTTTATAACGAATTGGTGTAGGTACATTATGAATACAAAAAAATATGATTTATATAAATTGAAGGTTTTCCTATCGCTTCGCTTGAGTATAATACAAATAAATATATAAATTACTCAATAAAAAATATAAATGCAAACCACTAATAAAAATATTTTTTCAATAGAAATGTATGAACGCATAAAGGGAATAACTTTTAAAAATACAGTTTTATAGCTAAGATTATCTGTGACAGTTTCACTTGACTAACTTTTTTGCTTTCTTATAAAATTATTTACCAAATAAATAAAAAAACATTTTTTTGCTTGAAATCGAACGCTTCTAGACTCCGTTTGTCAAGCGATTTTAATGCTTATTACCTACGATGTAAGGTATCCCAAGAATATACACATTTG
Source organism: Hesperophylax magnus (assembly GCA_026573805.1). Taxonomy (NCBI): domain Eukaryota; kingdom Metazoa; phylum Arthropoda; class Insecta; order Trichoptera; family Limnephilidae; genus Hesperophylax; species Hesperophylax magnus. The sequence goes on along the minus strand of JAIUSX010000117.1, from coordinate 8,672,459 downwards.
GGGATCAGTAAGAGGCACAAAATAAAAGGCGGTGTCGTGAAGGTCACAGTGTTTATTGAGTCAGTTGCCGTGACGAGGTGATGATGTAGGACAAATGTTGAATACTCCGGTTGCTGCGATGGTGTGGTGGTCAAGCTCGGGTCAGTGAGTCGACGCCGGGCGCTGGTGACCGGGACTCGATGACTGTCAGGCACTGGTGAAGAACGTAGGTCTTCAGGCACTCGTGCTGACGGGAGGCCGAAGGTGCGGCGGACCTTGTAGGCGGTTGAGCGGGAACGGCGTATACCAGTGAGGATGCTGCGTGTCCTCGTGGTGTCATGGTGGCGTAGAAGAAGCGCTGGTCAGAGACACTGGAACCAGGGTGCTTGTAATCCGAGTAGCGCTTGCCAGGGACGGCGATCTGGACAAGGCGCTAAGATGATGTCCCGATAGAGTCCATGATGGTACGGGCGAAACCGGGTAAATTGTCCTTTGCGCTAGTAAGAGGAGCACGGGTATTCACTCGTTGATTCTCGGTGGACTGATGACTGACTGCCTGACTGGCTGCGTCGGGCTTATTTATACTGTTCAGCCGGTGGCAACAGCAGGTAGTTAAATGGCAACTAAATCGAGGCCACTCGCTCGATCTGGCCCTTTCGCGAAGTTTCGACGGCGCGGCAATTATGCCTAGGCGGTAGACTAGAACCTTCTGGCGAGTTCTCGTAATTTGAAAGACGGCCTGTGACGTATTGTCACCTGGTAGACAAGTAGGTGCTTGTAGTAAGTAGATTGCTTTGTTTACGATGCGATTTCGACTGCAGGTACATAATTCGGGTGTAGGTACTAAGTAGGTCGAGCGGTTTATTATTAATTAGTTAATCTAGATTTTTCTCGACGCCACACACATTTTTGGCTTATAGCTTCCTCTTAAGATTAAAATTTTAAAATTCGTTGTGTTAACTCAGCGGCCTTATTTTGTTCATTATTATTGATATGGCATATACTAAAGTGTGTTTTTGGGGTAAATATAAAAAAAAAAATTAATTTATTTATTTATTTAACGCCCAGAGGGCTTTTACATGTGGGTGGTACAAATTTAATGACAGTTTTGAAACATAAGAAAGAAAATTCCCTTCCGAATTGCGCTGTATTACGAACCAACAAGAAGAAATAAATAAAATCAAACTTTTTTTCAAAAAAAACTTATATGAAACAAAAATAAAAATATATATATATATATATATATATATATATATATATATATTTTATTATTATAATATAAATTATTATATTATTATTATTATATCACATTATGAATTATGAATCTAAGTAAGAATCGTGGCTCCCTTATCAGGCACAAGAGCTCCTCTTTTCTGATAAGGTATACATGACCAATTATGAACCTTAATATTATATTTTGCAAAATATGTATGTATTAATGTAACCCATATGATGTATATTAAAATAATAAAAAAAAGAAAGAAATAATAAAAATAAAATTACATAAGTATATGCGAGAAACAAAATTAAAAATAACAAGAACATAAAATTACGAATCTAAATTGAGGTTTTTTGGGTTGAATTGAAAAATAATTAACCAAAAACTAACCTAAAAACCTACTGCCAAAAAGCGTAAACAAAAACGTTAAATATTTATATTACTATACTAGCTGTACCCCACCACACGTTGTTGTGGCTCAGTCTCTCTGTGCAGATAGAGATACAATAGCGCTAATTTTACGTCCAACAGATGGCGCTGTTTATAAAAACAGCATGTTTGTCCAACAGATGGCACCGTTTTTCAAAAAATCATGTTTCTACCTGTCACATGTGATATCTATATAATAAAGAGTTCCATGATAACTCAACACATTGACAATTCAACACACCTTTAAAAAGTGATATAAAGTCATTAGAAACGATGAAAAAAAAATTTATTTAACCTAACCTAACCTACTTAACCCAGTTAATAAAGTGTTAGTTTCATCACTTTCCATGACTTTATATAACTTTTTAAATATGTGATGAATTATCATTTTGATGATCACCATATCCGGTCACCATAGTAAAGGTATATAAAACACACACGTGTATTCGAATGCAACATTTTGTCAAAATTTCAAAGTAATCGGTGAAGAACGTTCGGAATTTTAGGATTTTTAAAAGACCTTTACCTTTTTATTTACATAGATTAATTTCAATGAAATAGTTATTTAAATACATTATTGTGGCTGTTTGATGTTTGAATGGTGGTTAAATGGATTATAAATGAAAATTAAGGTACATCCGATAGGGTTAAAATCAGTGGCGGCTCGTGACTTTTGGGTGTACTGAAGTGCTAATATTACAAAAGTGACATCATTGATGTCACTTTTGATAGCTGAAAAGAATTTTTTATTTTATTCGAAAATTCGATTTTTTAATGAAAATTTTCAGGAAATCCGTGCGGCGCACAGCCAAACTGAGATTTCCTGAAAATCTTCATACAAATAACCGATTTTCGAAAAAATTCGTACTTTGCACCGCCACCGCGCCATGGGTAGGTTGGATTCATACGTACGTACGATTCATTCCTACAAACTTCTCACACTCCTTTTCTCCTTTTTTACCTTAAATACCACCCCAAAGATAACATAGGCTCTGAGGGAAAATATTTTCCTCAGGGCTTCCCGTGTGAAATGAATGTTCGAAAACCTATTTGCTATAGTCGAGAGTAATTATTTGATTTACGTTTTATATCTGCAGATACTATGCAGTCCTGAAGCCCCTGCAGCTAAGTGGGGGAGAACGGAGAGGCAAGGCGCTACTGACAGCAGCCTGGATTTCCTCGGCGATCTGCAGTGCTCCGCAGGTATGTCCTACCGATCCAATACTCATCTAACTACTAGCCTTCACACGTCTTGCTCCATTCACATTCATGCATATCAAGCTTTTATATTTTTCTGACCATTAAGGCTGGCCGCATACATACGTTTTTCGTATTCGATTTCCGAATTCGTTTTCCGTATTCGGACATCCGAATGCACGGAATCAGTAGAAAATACATTAACTGCCGCACACGTTCGTTTTAGTTCCGAACGGAACAAATTCCTTACGCACGTTCCGAATGCGAGCCGGCGCGTTCGGAGAAACCGAATGGAAAAAACCTAATGACGTCATGTGGAACGCAGCTATTGCATACAGTTTATTTGTGCCGACGCAAACGTACGGAAATTTCCGTTCGTAATTCAGTGTTGCCAACGGATCTTGACCTAATATCGCCGTTTCTCATACATAAGGTAGCGTAAACTAGCCGAATTTGCTGTTAGGTGGGACATGTTTAAAATTGATGTTTTTGAAGTAGCTTAATTGGCGACCAATCGCCTTTTAGATTTTTTCGGCGCCGATTCTCGCTCTGAGTAGCCTAAATGGCGATATATCGCCCTTGTTGGCAACACTGGTACTGACGTTTATACATTCCGAATGAAGAAAAACGAACGTTTGCGCTAGTCTCACGGAATTCCGAATACGGAAAACGAATTCGGAAATCGAATACGGAAAACGTATGTATGCGGCCAGCCTAAATCAATCTTCAAGCATGTTGTCTCGTGTAATTTTTTTAAAATCATTAATTCCACTGTTAATAGCTCTGCATTATTGCAACTTATTTCATTTCACGTTCCTAATAGAGACACACGTACTAAAATTATATTTCACTGCAACAATAATTTCAATACCAATTCGTTCATGAACATCCTTACACCAAGCATACACGGCTTAAGTAACTAATATGCAGAAGCAGCAGATATTTTTAATAGCACCGAAAAACTTAAAAAAATTCATTTCACATTTTTTTAAATACTTATTAGTTAACACTTTGTTTCCTACAGCAATATTGTAAATTTAAGTTATACAATTTAGATATCGTACCTATTAGTATTTTGTATTTTCACACTGCAAATTTTTTATGTACTCCTTATTTTGTTAACAATATTTTATTCATAAACTTGTACCGTAAATAAATACACAAATAATTTGTATGCCAGAAGCAGTTTTTGTATCTTCAGTAATGCATTGAAATATAATTTATTAGAAATTCGTTGTTACGGGAATGTGATGACCACCAGTAGCGGCTCGTGACTTTCGAATGTAATAGAATCTTCGAAAATTCAATTTTTTATGAATATTTTCAGGAAATTTCAGTTTGGCATTGCACTGCACCGATTTCCTGAAAAAAAAGTTTTCTTTTACAACATCAATAACGCCATTTTATTTTAATATTATCACTCTATTACCCCCAAAAGTCACGTGCTGCCACTGATCACAACACAACCTTTATTTGTCTACCACTCAATCTCTCAATATCTTAGCCACAGAAAATTTCAAAATATCCGCCAATAATACTAATGATTTCAGCAACTTAACTTTTTGGAATACATTCAACAAATCTTACTTGAAACGTACCAATTTAAGAATTCCCCATCTGGAAGTAACCCTCCCAACTCATAAAGTTTAGCCTTCAAATCAATTCGTGGAATTCGTCTACTCACGTTATAAAAATACACGCCGTATTTTGCGAGGCGAATGAATTATATTATATGTAAGAGAACACTGTAAGTCCAACTAATTGAATTTCCTTCTTGCCTTTGTAAAACTTTCGTTATCAATATGAATATTTTTTTTTAAATCAGATTTTGCAAAACTCATTTCGATTTTAAAATTTGAAAGAAAAACTTATGTTTATGGATTGGAACTGTCAGAAACATTTTTATGCTTTTAATGGCGTAAAATTTGAGTGCTGAAATGCTATTAAGCCAAGCGAGTTTGCATAAAATTTTCAACGAAATGATTGATTAGGGTAATCGCCGCAAAAATATACCAATCTACAGTTTTTTCAATTAGACAACTATTAAGTTAGAGTAAGCTAGAGAGTCAATTCTTCGCCTCTTCAAATACAGACTACAGATTACAAGAGATTTTAAGGGAATACTCTTCACTATTCAACCAGGTCTGGTATATATTACAAGAGATTTTAAGAGGAAGCTACAAGCCAAAAATGTGTATATTCTTGGTATACCTTGTATCGAAGGTAATAAGCATTACAATCGCTTGACAAACGGAGTATAGAATAGATCGATTTCAAGCAAAAAAATGGTTTTGATTTATTTTGTAAATAATTTTATAAGAAAGCTTAAAAGTTAATCAAGTGAGACCAAAAAAGTTAATCACAACTCTCACAGATAATCTTAGCTATAATACTGTATTTTTTAAAATTTCTTTCCTTTACGCGTTCATACATTTCTATTGAAAAAATATTTATTTTAGTAGTTTACATTTATATATTTTTTTGAGTATTTTATAATTTTATTTGTATTCTACTCAAGCGAAACGATAGGAAAACCTTCAATTTATCTAAAGCATATTTTTTGGTATTCATAATGTACACCACTTCGTTATAAAGATTGATCAAAATAGTGATTTGGCATTAAGCTTCGCCTTAAGGGAATAGTCTACACTATTCAACCAGGTCTTCAACAAACTTAACCCTAAACATCCCACTAAAACGTTGCATCCACGGACAATGATCATTTGAGTACTATTGCATAAAACTGTATAACTGCATGCCACCATTAGTAGCTCTATTCTTGACATCTATTTTGAAACAATAATTCTGATAATTCACCAATGGAAAAACTAAAAAAAACAGATAACTACTAACTGACTAAGGGGTAAGCAGAAACGACGGGCCGTCAAACAACTCGGTCTTGACACACACTCCTTGCCTTATTCACATTCATACATCGTCTCATACATACTCTTCTATTATTCTGACTCTTGACATGGCCCGACTCGAGTATCTGATTCACTTGATCGTGCCGTGACTTCCTCGGGCGCCATGACTTTCTTCGCTCATTTTCTCTACATGCCCAAATCATCTAAGCGTCCCTTTCTTAATCTTACTCATTACGCTTACATCAGCCTTGCACTCTTTGCGGATCTCCACATTCCTCACACAATCATACATGGTTTTACCACACATACGCCTCAGAGATCTCATTTCAACAGCATTCTCAATCTACTTTCATCCTTTCTTTGCCAGTTCCTTGCCTCACTTCCATGCATCAGGGTAGGTACCAGCACTCCATTGTGGACTGCTAACTTCGCTTCTTTGGACAATTTTTAATTAGCGCCAACTGCGTTCAGTCCTCCATTAATGGAGTTACCTATTCACCCTAAATCAAAGATAAAAATATTTAATTAGCGTATATATTCTATTTTTTAGTTCTACTAAATACATTATTGTTGTATAAAATGAAGGCCTCAGCACGGGCAAGCCACCCAGTGAGGCCTACATTACTGCAAAACTTAAAATGTAAAAAATATTGTACCAAATAAAATAAAAAATAAATAATCAATTAATGTTTATAAAAACTTGCATTCATTCCAACATTTTTTTTTTTTTTTTTTTTTTATTTGGTACATTATTTTGTTACAATTTATGTTTTCCAGTAATGTAGGCCTCACTGGGTGGCTTGCCCGTGCTGAGGCCTTCATTTTATAATATGAAAATCTAATCTACATATTACATTTAAAGAGAAGATAGTAAATTTGAAAAGAAAATAATAAATTTAAAATTAAAAATACATAATAATACATTTAAAATTAAAAAATAATACAATGAAAATAATCTTGTGTGTTTGTGAGTGATGTGTGTTTATGTTGGTTTTGTGTGTTACGTGTAGGTTTTATTTTTATTTTATGCTATGACATTTTGGTAATATTGTCTTTTTTATTGTTTAATCCATTTTGTAATTTTGTGTGTGAATTTATTTTTATTTTCCTCAATTTCAATTTCAATTTTTAGACTGTTGAAAGCTTTTATAGCATGGTATTGGTAGTGTCTTTGTCCAAAGGTTGAATTTACTGTTGGAGTTTTAATGTTTTCTTTGTACGCTTGTCTAACTGGTCTGTTAGTGTTATTTTGTGTATGTTGAAATTTATTTTTTTTGTTAAAAATGTAGTTTAGTAGTGTTTTAACGTATAATTGGCGTATATCTAGTACGTCACAGCTGTTGAATATTTGGTCTGTATCGGTCAGTCTATGTTTTTTTAGTATTACCTTTAAGATCGTTTTCTGTGCGGTTTCTATGTAAGCGATAGCCGAGTTCGTTGCTCCTCCCCAAGCAATAATTCCATATTCTATTATTGATTGGCAGAGTGCAAAATATATTGTTTTCAATTGTTTTATTTTATATATGTTTCTTATGTTAAGGAAAATGTGTATTGTTTTGAGAAGTTTATTTGTGATTTGTTTGATGTGAGGTATCCATCTAAGGTTATGGTCAATTACGATTCCTAGATACTTTATTTGTTCTGTTTTTTCTAGAGGAGGGCAATCGCAGATGTAGGTGTTTAAAATAATTAATTATTTTTAATTGATGAAATTATGTACAGTTTACCTTCAAAATAAGAGAAAGGTAGCTATCTACATGAGATTTTGAAAAACCACCCTCATCCTCTTTTCCCAATTCTTAAAGCATAATGAAATAAGAAAAAAATATTTTTTTAATATGAAACCGCAATAAAGTCCCAACCATCTGGAGCCAGTGAGACTATGGTATCCCCAATTGGGGTATGTAGTGAGGCTGAATGTAGTGGAGAGGGTAAGGAGATAGCGGAGAGATAGATGGGGAAGTGCCTGATTATTCAGATCTGGTCACCAAACACGGCCAGTACCCATTTCAAGCAACGTTAACATGGTGGTCTTACACCAGGGCGATACTGAGAGTATCGTCCACTCTGTGTCACACGAGTACCTCTAAAGAAAGAGGTAGAGTAACACGGCTTAGTTCTTCAAAAATAAAAATAGTACTAAGTATTATGCCGTGAAAATCTCAAATCCTAATGTGATGTAGATTTATCAATTTTACACAATGTGCCCATCTCTAAATAGTATAAAATAATGGCGCTATCCGCATTTGTCTGTTTGTACCCTTAGTTCTTCCAAACTACTAGAGAAAAATCGATGTTTTGTAATCAAGTTGTAAAAGTCGATGTTTGGCAATCAAGTTGTAAAAGTCGATGTTTTGTAATCAAGTTGTAAAAGTCGATGTTTTGTAATGAGGTTGTAAAAGTCGAGGTTTTGTAATCAAGTTGTAAAAGTCGATGTTTTGTAATCAAATTGTAAAAGTCGATGTTTTGTAATCAAATTGTAAAAGTCGATGTTTTGTAATCAACTCGTAAAGGTCGAAGTTTTATAATCAAGTCGTAAAAGTTGGTGGTTTGTGATAAAGTCGTAAAAGTCGATGTTTTTTAATAAGGTCAAGATTAAGTAGTGAAAATATTTTTTCTGGCACTAAATTGTTAACGCTGGCTAAAACTTATGAGATACATCAAAATAATGTACTACGGAATTGTATATCTTTAAAAGGCCTACAAAAAAGTTCCGGTTGGTATAAGTCTATCTCTTAAGGAACCCCTAGCAACGCCGGGTACACAATACCTAGTTTTAAAAAAAAATATTTTTGAGTTCAAATGAAGTCATGGATTAAATTTCCCGACAGATTGCAATATTCCACGTGGAGCGGCACCCCAACGTGACGTGGTACGAGCAGTGCGTGGCGCTCCACGCCTTCAGCACCCCCACTCAGGAGCTGGCCTATTCGCTGCTGAACCTGGCACTCATGTACGCTGCGCCACTGGTGGCCATCCTATTCTGCTACGCGTCCATTCTCAGGGAGATCATCAGGAGGTCGAGGGACTCCCTTGACGGTAAGGAGCATTGCATTTTTTATGTGAATACCTCACAACAGTCCCAACTGCCCCCAACCGTCTGGAGCAATTGAGACTATGGATTCCCTAATCGGAGTATGTTGTGAGGCTTAAGGTAGTGGGGAGGATAAGGAATTCCTGGCTATTCAAATCTGGTCACCACACAAAGCTAAAGTCATTTCAAGCAACGTTTCATCTCTGATTAGTGCATGGAGAAAAAATTCTCGGGAAATAGACCTAAGTATTATATATCCAACATAAATCCAATTATGGATTTCCTCCTTATGACTTTACCTCTACTGAGACAGCATAATAAGGAATAAGTAAATTAAATTTGTAAGAAAGGAATACGAATTAAAAAATTTATACAAAAAATATATATATTTAAAGAAAAATTTACAAAACACAACATTTATAGCCATGGAGTGAGGATGTAGATATAAATCAAATCATATTAAAAATATAAACAATAAAGACATTAGAGAGAAATATTCTTTTATGGACCTCTTGTATTTGGTAAGTTCGCAACTGAAAATATCAACCTTGGATAAAACGCTATTGTAATAGTTGCATAGTCTGTTCAGGCAAGAATTCTGCTTTGAGTTCGTGATATTGCTAATTCATTAAAAAGCTCTTAAAATTATTCGTATTGCTATTATAAAATGGAAATGCAGGCAGGGCCAGCCCTGTGCAGGTGCAATTGGAGCAGTCCGCTCCGGGGGCCGACTTGCCGATACGCAAGGAAGCCAAAGAGCAAAGGGGCTAATAATACCTTACACCAGATACAGCGCCCTTGAGGTTTTTACAAGCGCCAGGCGTCGTTTGGCTAAGGGCCGGCTCTGAACACAGGCCATTAACGAATGTGTTGCGGCGATATCGGAACACGTGTTACTGTGTACACTGTCCCTAATGGAGGTCATCTCCCGTGATTCATTTTATCATCCCAAATATTCAGGTCGGGTGCTTTTTTATAGGCGTTTTACACGATGATTGTCTTCTCATATGGATTCGCGATGAAAATAAGGACATGCCTATTTTGGTACCGACTTTCGTACATTTAAGATGGCGGAAATTATTTGCCATCTGTCTTCTGACATGTTTTATGTAACTATAGTATGTGAAAATGTTGCATGTTTATTTCGTTTTATATTAAAAAAAAAATGATAAAAAAATATAAAATGTGCTTACTGTTGATTACCGATTGCGAATTTGCATTGTAAATTTCAAGGATTGGTTGTTTCACAGACCTTGAATATTTCATCAGATTTCAACGTTGATTTTCTAGTTCTGTGAAAGTTCATTTAAAGTTCTGTTATTATTTCAGTTCTGTGAGGCAACTGGCCCATAATTATATAATAACAGATCGTGAATAGGACTTTCACAGAACTGGAAAATTAACTTTGAGTGAAACAACCCATCCTAACAGTTCAGTATTGTGTTACTATTGCAGTATTGTGAATTTTGCGTGCATTATGGATAATTCATTGACTTAAATGGCAAAGACAATTTGCAGATGCTTTCATGTGAATCAATAGTTATGTTCAAGGTTTTGCCATTTTTTGACGATTTTCTTCCGTCCTAAAATATTATTTCTTCTCTAATAAATGACAACTACTATCTGTATGAAATCGTAAGCATGAAAAAAATATGCGAAACAAAGATATTTCGTATGGTTTCCACATGGGAATCGGTATGAAAAAAAGCATCGTGTGAAGCATTACTTATACTTTATACTACTTTTGATTCTGAATGTGGTTATCGCCGTGGCGCTACTGAAAGTATCTTCCACTCTGATTTCAGAAATACAACAATTATTTTCGGGAAGATCAACGATAAAATGAGAAATCAATCTTTAAGGCGATGCACTACGTCGTGTAATATTTTAAATTGAGCCGTTATCAATAACAACCCTTACGTAGATGGCGATAAGGTTTAAATTCCCGCTTAACACCATCCGCCTGTTTTGATTTATGCAAGAAAAATACATGGCCAAAAAGTGCCTTTTATTTTATTTTGTGGATGTTCAGGCATAAATATTTAATTTGTATAGCGTCGTTTTTGTGCAAAATCACGTCAAGGACGCTGTCTAAACATACAATACATTTCTACAAATGTGCATTTCTTATTATCCTTATTTATTTATATTTTGTACAGGCAGAAAATATATAGAACCATACTTAGCTGGTAGGTCACTTGAGATTAACACTGTTATTTTTTTGTTAGAGAAATTTATCAGGATATTATTGGACTTTCGGTATATATTTTAATAATACGCATTGATGGACTTTAATGAGCGTGTTTAGGAAAGAAAAAGCAAACATTATGTTGGGCGGTACTACAATACAAGGTTTAGATCAGAATTCATCTTTCTAAACGTGATTCGTCCCTCAGTATAAGACAGATTTCGAATAATGTAAATCCAATAAGAAAAGTGTGATTAGGTTGTATTATCGGCAATATAAGAATGCTATTCTCAGGAATGGAATATTTAATTAAAGGGTACGACAGCTTAAAAGGGTAAGTTTTTAGTTTAGACCTGAATTCTGTTGGACTTGTTATGCATTTTAGTCCCCGGGGAAGTTTATTCCAAGCCTTCGGCCCAGATGCTTCGAAAGCGCGATCACCAAACTTAGTATGTATGTACTGTAGATAGTGTTCATTGGTGTGTGTGAGTACGTAACATTACTAACGCAAAATCTGCAAACTATCGAATTTTATATGTGTTTAAGATAAAATGAATATTCACATCAGTTCTGTGTAGAGCTCTGACGTCAGAGAAACTTGTCGCCCTCTACGCCGCTACGCCGTGCTGAGCTATCAGTATTTTCACTATCTGTTCGTTTGGATTCCATCGCGTCTCTTTCGGTGAGTAGAAAAAATGATCATTATTTTATAAGGCAATTAAGAACTGACGTACAAAACATGTTCGGTAGAACCTTGTGGAGAGTATTTTTAGACTTACGACGGGTTGTTTCATAGAATCTGAACAATTCATCAAATTTCAAAGTTGATTTCCTAGTTCTGTGAAGGTTCTATTCATGTTCTGTTATTGTATCATAATTTGCCAGTTGTTTAACAGAACTTAAATAATAACAAAATTTGACTAGAACCTTCACATAACTTTAAATTCAACTTTGAAATTTGATGAATCGTTCAAATTCTGGACAAAAAAAAATTAAAACTAATTAAAAAGTTCAAATTCTGTACAAAAAATACATCACTTAAATTTTAGAGAGTATTTTTTTTCATAATATGTCATTTAAATTAACAATTGTTAATAAATTGTTAAGGATAAAATGCACAATATCTATTAATAAATGTTTACAAATATTTTTTAGAGAGTAGGGTATTTAGAAAAATCAAAGTTTATCTAGTGATTAAAAAAGCTAAGAAAAGATATAAACCAAATAAGATATCGCTGACAAGTGCAAGGAATGCGTAAAACCTCTCTTAAAAATGATATAAACACATTTGTTTTTTATGATATCTGTTTCTAAGTACCCAATAAAAAGAAACCTCTTTTAACAGTCTTCGTATGGACTTCCATAATATCGAACAATTTCTCGTAAAAGTTTTATAAAATCAAAATTTATGTTGAAAACTTCATTACCCTAACAAACTCATAAATGGAGTTTTCTTGCAAACATTGTTATTCACTAAAAACCTCACAAATTTTAACGAACATCTTAAGAGGTACGGCTGCGATGCTTTTTTCATACGAAATTTTGATTTGATTTGACGCAAAAATACACAACCAAACTAAATAATATTTTTTTATTCAAAAGGTGTAATCAAACATCTAGATCTGATGTGTTCTACTTTATTTTGTTGTGTTTAAAATTACAAAATATAGTCCATTAAATTATTCATTTTTTCTTGATTTTAGAGACAAGTTTTGTAATTATTTGTGATATAATGATTAAAAATAAAATTACAGCGTTTACTAAATAAATATGGAAACATTAAATAAAGGAACAAAAGCGAAAAAACATGTTGATGTGCGTTAATTAAAATTACATCTGACCGATTTACGTTAGAACACAAATTGGTCGTATTATAATTAAAGTCTCTACCAAAAAAAAAATTTTTTTAATGATTTATTTTTATTTATACTAACACAGTAGTTATGGAAAGATTTATATTAATAATTACAACTAACTTACAATAAATGAAAAATTGAATTCATACACTTATAAATAAAATAGCACATATCCGTACTAAATATACCTATTGATTTAAAAAAAAATATTCAGTTTGGTTGGGTATTTTGGCCTCAAATACAAATTTCAGTTTTGATACAAAGAATTCAGAGAAGCTCAAGTGAATTGTCAATGTGCTTACGTTATTGGCAATCTAAATTGAGGTGCAATTGACGGAATTTCAATCGCCCGTCAATATTTGTCAATTACACAACTCTGGACAGTCGCAATATAAGGCAATTAGAAGTAAAACTAAACTGAACGAATGAATGTCAATCACACAGCGAAAAGGACAATGACGCTCGATTAGACGCTAAATCAAAATACCCATCATTCTCCCGTCAAGTAGCAAATGTCAATCGCTTCAATTAACTCTGTGAACTATCAATCAGCAAATGTCAATTGCACCGATGACACAAATTGACTATTGACAAATAAATTGATGTTGATCTCGTGGCCGCTTTGATTCAGTCGGCAGTCCGAGGTTCCTAACGAGTTTCATCATCAGGTATTAACCAACTAGCCATCGCGCCGTCTTCCGCAGGGGTAGGCAGAGAAGACAGACTGCCAAATAACTCTGGCCCACACTCCTTGCCTCATTAACAATAATACATTGCCTCATACATACACTTATGTTACTCCGACTCTTGACATTGACTGATTCAAGTATCTGGTTCACTTGATCGTGCCATGTCTTTCTCAAGCGTCTCCGACTTCTTCTACCACTCTCCTTATACTCCTTTCTTCGTTCATGTGCTCTACATGCCCGAATCATATATGCGTCCCTTTCTTAATCTTACTCATTACGCTTACATCAGCCTTGCATTATTTGCGAATCTTCATATTGCTCACACGATCATCCATGGCCTAATGATCACACATACGCCTCAGGGATCTCATTTATACAGCATTCATTCTGTTTTCGTCCTTCTTCTGCCAGTTCCTACTGCCTCACTGCCATACATCAGGGTAGGTATCGTATTGTGGACTTCTAGGTTCACTTCTTTGGACAATTTTTTAAGCGTTAGTTCCTCTTTAATGGAGTTTCCTCTTTAATGAAATCAGCCTTTCCATCTATCGTTAACATTCTTCCCAAACTCATCCACCTGCTTTAAGTATTTAAATATTAAAAAATTCACTTATAAGAATTTGTTCGTTAGTATGGAGACCCGTTCACCAATGCCAAACGTTCTCAAATAAAACAGGTCTTCAAACCCATCTCAAAATCCGATAAATTTTCGAAACTTGCGTAAGTTTATTTTGTTTATGTACTTTATTAAAATTCAATTCAAACTTTAAACTGTAATCCTTTTCAAGAAAACAGGTTCGTTTGTATTTAATTTTTAGTACTTCTTCCTGTACCACGAATTATAATACCTCTACGAACTTTACAAATTTTCGTGAAAGGTTTTTTTATGCGAATTTCGCACAAGGGTCCCAACTTCCCAGTGCCTGTGGGTCTGTGGAATCCCAAATTTCGTTATGTTGGGGTGCTGAAGGCAGTGGGGAGCGGAAGTATATATAAAAAAATAATGATTAGGAAGTACCTTGCTAATCATATTTGATTTAAGTGAATACACTAGAATAGAATTTAAGGATGACTAATATAATTTGAAGAGATTTTCAATAAATCAACATTACCCAGTTTTTCTATACCTTTAAAACAGCTTTTAAAATATTTCTACTTTAAGAGGAAGCTACAAACCAATTAACTAGAAACGTTCGATTTCAAGCACAAAACTGGATTTTATTTATTTTGTAAATAATTTTATAAGAAAGCAAAATAGTTAATCAAGTGATACTGTCACAGATAATCTTAGCTATAATGCTGTATTTTTTATATTCTTTACGCGTTCGTACATTTCTATTGAAAAAAAAATTTTTTTTAGTAGTTTAAATTTATATTTTTTATTGAGTAATTTATTTTTTTATTTATATTCTACTCAAGCGAAACGATAGGAAAACCTTCAATTTATCTAAGGCATACTTTTTGGTATTCATAATGTACACCAATTTGTTTCAAAGATTAATCAAAATAGTGATTTGGCATTAAGCTTCGCCTTAAAGTGAGATTAAAAAAGTATGTCTTACTTACAAAGCCGATATCTCTCATTTCATTGCAAAATTATCTCTCGCTTTTTTTAAAGATAATAATATTAAGAAACGACTGGACTGGAAAGCGCTATTTAGAACTTAGATATTAATCTTTTTGATGAAAAGAATTTTTTAGAATCCGATGAAATATTAGGGAACCCTTTTGGCGTTTGATGACAGAAATCCATTAATGGAATTTTCTCAAACATTATCGGAATTTTATTAACCATTAGCACCTTAACTCATCAATATATTTATTGTCAATATAAGTCCATAACCCTTTAAGGAAAATCAATATATTTTTTGGCTATTAAGTACCTACTTATTTGTCCAAGGATTTGTGTTTATTTTTCATAAGTTAGTTCCTTGGCTAAAATGTTACCATTATTTATATGTTTTTTAGTGTTTTGTGTGGCTCTTCGACGAATGACATTTTTTTTCACTAAATACAAAAATATTCTGTGCTCTTCCACTGAGTTTATCCGACCGTATTCCCTTCGGTCATTTTTTAAGAACTGCCGACATCATCTAAATTTATTTTTATTAGCTGCTATCTTTACGAGTGATTGAAAGATTCTTCCCGAACTAAATGCCATCTAGATAGTATCTTTGGTAAATATATATATTTTTTTTTTAAGTGCGACATCTATTGACTTTTCTACAAGTCTAGGATATTTTTCTTTTTCTTTTTTGGAATAACTTAATGAGTATAACCTCAAATATAATAATTTAATTATTGAAATTGATATTAGCTACTCTCAAACGAAATTCGAAAAATATAAAAGAACGGTACTGTTGTCGTCCACCAGAATGCGTTTTCATCGGCTATATATGAAACATTTTTTGTTTTATAGTTATTTGTTTTTGGGGTATTATACCGTGTTGAGCTACATCCTTCTTTAGCCAACATTTCAAACAGCATTACAGTGCCCATCATCATGACAGAACACACAGGTGAAGTGTGTGCTTATGTATATATATATATATGTGATACCGTGTTGCCAATATTCTAAGAGCTGGCTAAATAGTATAATTCAATATGGTTTACTGCGTTTAGTTTTGGTGTAGCCGTCAATTTTCTGCCCTATTTATAGATACCGAAATGCTCTCCGAAACGTTAGCTAAAGAAGGAGTTAGCGCAACACAGAATAATAAAAACAAAAACAGATAACCATCATAATTTTGGCGGTGAAAATCTCAAATCATTTTTTGGTTGTTCTTGATTGAAAAAAAAAAAACATTTTCAGACAGTAAAATGACATCTACAGGTTCAGGTTCCAGGTGCGCCCATATTTTTATCTGATTTTTCTGCTTAAAATTTTCGTTTGAGAATCGTTAATATTGTCTACGTTTTTTACTCCAAATATGCTCACGAATCTTTGGTTAAATCCTTCGGTTACGTGCTCTTATGTACACCCTGTACAAGCGTATTCCTCCTACCCCAACATACTGGTGTAGTGCGACCCTGTATGTAGGTCGTATGTATATATAATATTATTGTCCTCCAATTTGGCCGGTGGCGGTGTTAAGTGGTCTCGTCACTGTTATGATTGTTGTGGTCGCTAAAACACCGGGGGGCGATAAACCCCCGCGGGGGGCGAATGAACAGCATGACTCGAAGGCGAGGGACGGTGGAAATATTACTCGTAATACAGGAAATATATTAAAATTTCCTCACCACGCGTTATGCGCCGCATTACATACTGTATGTTTTACAACGTATAAACTTCTTTTAGAAACAGATGTGAGATCGGCCAAATGGGGAATTAAAAAGAAAATTAACAATGTTATGTAAGGTTAACTTCTTGCTAAATTTTCACTGTGCACCAGATGATTCTATTTTCGTTATAACTTACTTGTTTTTTGAAAACTGATTTTTTTTGTAAATTGTAACATCTTACTAGATAATGTGTTTATATATTTATGAAAATTGTATGTAATCTACCATAAATAGTTTCCAAACAAATACTAGTTACAAGTTACAATCAGAAAATAGTTTTTCTAAAAACTAGTTGTTTTGCAGAATTTGAACAATCCATCAAATTTCAAAGTTAAAATTCAATTTTGTTTTATCTGAAAAAAGTGGCTAATTATGATATTTCTAAATACAGGGTTTTCCAATAAGAGGTGTTATTTTGATATTTAATTGTAAAAGATCAATGGTTTCGTTGCTTGTGTGGCACGTAGCGCCGTCTTGTTGAAAGCAAACGTTATCCAAATCAATACCATCCAATTCCAGCCATGAAAATTCATTAATCATCTCTCGATAGCGCAATCCGTTCACAGTAACTGTTGCTCCAGCCTCATTTTCGAAAAAGTAAGGTCCAATGACTCCTCCGGACCATAAACCGCACCAAACAGTCACATGTTGAAGATAGAGAGGCTTTTTAATAATAACTCTTGGGTTTTCCGAGCCCCAGATTCGACAATTTTGCTTGTTGACGAAGCCACCGAGGTTGAAATGGGCCTCATCACTCAAGATGATTTGCATTTGATTCACTCAAGTGAATTTTAATAATTTCAATGCATTGTTGAAGCGTGTATCGTTCCATTTTTATTAATGGCGTAGTTTCTACTTGTCAAATGTCAAAAAATGACACCTTCAAAAGTAAAATCTACCGAAATAGCGGGCTATTTAAAATAACACGTCTTATTGGAAAACCCTGTATAATATATAATTTTTAATAACATACTATAAGTTATCATGTTGTTGCTATGAATCCTGTTCAGTTGCATAACATTAATTGTATAAACATTTGTTCAGTTTAGTTGTAGGTATATTTTTGTATTTTGTATTTGTATTAGTTTATTATTTGTGTTTTTTACAATAAATACACAATGTTTACAAGTCATACTGTTTAAATTTACACCACACTTCCATTAAAAGCATTTGCTTGTGGATGGAAGAGGAGTGTACATTTGCGAAAAAATAATAATATAACTAGGTTACAAAGTTAAAAAAATTACAAAATTAAAATTAATAATAATTATTATATATATTAAAAAAAATAATAAAAAATCCATACAAATAATTGTATTTGGAAGGAAGAAAAAAAATATTATGGAGGATAAATAGAGTATAGTAGGATAATTTGTGAGATTTTCAAGTGAAACTAGGGGAATCAGTTTTTTTGTTAACGATTTCCCTAAAACATTTTTTTACATAGTTCAATATTTGTTTTTTTATCATTAATGCTTCTAATTTCTTCTGGTAATTTATTAAAGAAATGTTTTCCTTGGTGGGTTTAATGGTGCTGGGCAAAAGAAGTGTGTAGTTTAGGGCATGCAAATATATATATATATTTAAGTCTGGTTCGATTTTCAGTAATGAATGAGTATTTATATTTTTCTTTTATAATTTGAATAATTTAATTTTTCATAAATAAGTGTTTAAATGTAAGAACTTTGAATTCTTCGAATACATATATTAGTGATTATTACTGTTGATAGTTTAGTAAACATAATTTGCTTTTAAATATTGTTTTTTATTTGTATTCTTATATTTTATTGTATTATTTATTTAATATTCACAATCGACCCTCAGTTTTTTTGTTACAATTTGATTTTTATATAAAAATCTAACATTAGATTTTATTTGTATTGTTTATAAGTTTATTATTAATAATTGTAAAAAAATCTGTTGGTTTTCTAAATAAATAAATAAAAGAAATGAATTTTTACCGAACTTCAAAATCGACTTTGAAATTTGATGAATTGTTCAAATTCCGTGAAACAACCCGACCTAATAGTACCTATCCTTAAGCCCTCCGCATACCCAATTTCGACCGATATATATGAAAAAATTCACAGTGTATCTTTAAATGCAACTAAATCATTTGTCGAGAGATTTTTGCTCTATTTCAAACCAGTCGTATTTTATTAAATATTTTCACAATTTTCGCTTAATAATTATCGTTTTTTTTAATATTAGCGCGCTCCCTCTAAATATTTAAGACAGTTGATACATATTCTGAATAAATGACTACTTAGAATTAAATACATATTTAAAGACGCTTTTTGTCAATCTATAATTCAAGATGGTGTAACAGGACCGGGCGCTTATAAAATAATGCAATCCCAAGACTACATTGTTAATGAAACTTAAATATTTTTGTTTATGTTCACTAAAAAATGTAAAATTAGTCCACATATATGTTTCCTAAATTAACTCACATAAAAATAATGAATAATTGAAATAATAACTTTAAAAAATTTAACAACAGAAATCATTTTTGATATTCTTCAGAACTTCTA
Organism: Hesperophylax magnus; assembly: GCA_026573805.1. NCBI lineage: Eukaryota > Metazoa > Arthropoda > Insecta > Trichoptera > Limnephilidae > Hesperophylax > Hesperophylax magnus. The sequence continues at coordinate 8,653,182 of JAIUSX010000117.1, read as the reverse complement.
TTTAAAGATTTTTAAATAAGAAAATAAAATGCTCTATTCCTCTACCACGCAAAGCTACAAAAATATCTATCTATTTATAAAATATTACAGAAGAGTGCCTGTGGCTCGGTTTTTCGTATGAATCTATGGTTTTATTCCGAGATCGATGAAATTTTGCACACTTGACCTTCAAAACGGTATAAAGGTCACCGTCTTCATGAAATTTCGACAAACCACCCTATACGCTTTTACGACCTCTTAAAGCAGAATTTTTAAATGGAAAAAATTTACTCTTAAAAAATATTGCTAATCTATTAAGAATTTATTAAAAGTTTTCAAAATCCTGTTAAAAATGGGATTGCAGTCCTTTAACGAATTGCTAAACCTATCAGGAATTCCTAATAAACTTTCGGGTTTTCATAAAAAATCTAATATTTGGCATTTAATCATTGTATATTATCAAGAGAAAAGCAGGTGTCGTGAACACGTGTTCCGATATGTTAAGAATGTACTAAAAATAGATTAGAAATGGCCTGAAATCCCTTTTTTAACAGATTTTTAATAAATCAGCAATACTCGTTTATGGGGTAAAATTTTAATTAAAATTTAAATACCAAAGTACGTACAAAATTATAACAATAAAATTTTATATGGGTAAAATTTATTTGTAAAATAATTCTAATAAGAATTTTAAAAACGTGTGTAGATAGTATGTAAAAAAAATGAAAATATTATATTTAACGTGAGAGATTAACATTCTTATTTGTGTGGGAGAACAAATCCTACACTGGGGTGACGCCGTGATGATGACGATTTATGAAACGACATTCTAAAAATCGCATTGTGCATGTCCCTCTCCACCTAACCTAACCTAACCTGAACTGACCTGACCTGACCTGACCTAACCTAACCTGACCTGACCTAACTTAACCTAAACTCACCTAGAAACTACACTAAGAGCGTATGTGGGATCGGTAAAATAGGGCAATAACGAAGGAAGAACACTTGGAAAAATGAGTAGGTATTGCTAATTTATTAATAACTATCTGACGTGTACCCGGCGTTGCTGGGGGTTATGTTTAAATAATATTTTTTTTACAACTTGATTTCAAAACATTGATTTTTCTCTGCATTCTGTAAATATAATATGCATGTATTATACATATAAACATTCTGGAATAAATTTCCTAAATGATGGCGAAAACCCTATCAAAATTTGTTGATAGTTTAGAAGAACTAAGCGCACAAAACGACAGGCGCGGATAGCGATTTCAATTTATACTAATTAGAGATCTCTGCAAATTGTAAGAAAGCCGGTTAAAAACGGGATTGCAGGCCGTTTACTGATAAATTTTTAGTAAATTCCAATACATCGGAACACGTGTTCATGCCCCTGCATTTGCTTTGGAAATATATAATGACAAAATGCGAAAATATTGGGATTTTTATTCTAAAAAAATGAGAAATTTCAATGAAGACATGTTCCGGCATCGTGATAAATCTTTCATATTTTACAATTAACAGCTTGTCAGAAAACATAGGAATTCGTTGCCTTCACTCTTTGCACTTAAAACAAATATCCTAGACTGACGAAGACTTAAAAGTATTATAATTCAAAAGCAAATTGTAATTTTTTTTCCTCTGATTTCAAAAGGCGCCAAAATTCCATCTGCTTCAGGCGCCATTTAGCTCAGAGCCGAGTCTCCTGGCCTACTTAAGTTTAATTGTCTGTGGGGGTCTAAAATAAACGGAGGGCGGACCAATCCCTAAATTAATTTACGGAATATTGGGGCCACTCGAGACCATTAACGGAATGGGCAATCAAAATTCGATATCGTCTTGAAATGCGTCTAGAACACCAATTAGTATCGAAACCCCAGACAACCTTCTATATATACGGCACATCCTATTATTCAGTTAAGTTTTGAGGGAAAAAATAATTAACGATGAGCAGAAGCAAGGACGTGATTACATTAAAGACATGGCACAGAAAAAGCCCGTGCGGCGAAAGCCGAACCACCCAAAATTGGAGCTGTCTGAGTAGACAAATGCTTAGGTTTTCTCCCCAGGATTCAATCGAGTCCTGGATCGATCGTGAATAACCCATTTCATCATTTTAACCCGATCATGAACCACCAATGAGTGATCGGGTTACTTGTCATAAAAAAGATTCGATTACATTTGATCGTTGAGATGTCAGCTCAGTGCCTGGCGAGTGACCATCTAATTTAGTTGACGAGAAGTACAGATGGCAAGTTTGTACCTAGTATCCAAATCTGATCATAGTTTTAGCTTTTAGCATACCGATAAACCTTTCCGCCACTAACCGATTCCAAAAATGTAAAAGTGTAAAGAATTAGTACCATGCATGGACCTGGTTTTTGGATCATTTATACCTCCATATTTTAAACGGTCACTGAAGTACGTACTTTTCAATAAGACACGATTTTTTAGCCTTGGTCGCATAGGAGAAATCCCGAATTCAGGAACGTTGCTCTTGAATTCAGTACAGTTCACTGTGTCTCTTTATCTAATTATTTTATGGAAAATAAATAGCCTTAATATTAATTTAATATACAAAAGAGGATGAAAACGAAACACACCAAATATTTAATGTTCACAGATTGTTGAATTGGTAATACACAACTCAGTATTTTCAGAATAGAGACCAAAATATAAAAAGCAGAACTAAGTAACAAATATAAAAGCCAAACTAAGGAACAAGTATAAAAATGGAAGTAGAACAAATGTAATAGACCTACAATTAATTTAATCATCATGATTTTGTGTTATTCACACCTAAAATGTGATACAATGAACTTCTGTATCGATAGTAACTAGCAGTGAATCTCGTATGTCTATATTTGCTATAAGTTTTTTGCTGTACCAACTGCTGGTTCTGTTCATAAATTAATTTTGATTGGGGTTGGTGTTGCATTTGTCAGTATAGAAAAGGGTTTTCTGTCTGCTATATCGACGCGGTGAGTGGACATTTATGTTGTTTACCAACTCCGGGCAGTCAACTTTTGAGTTAATAATTTTGTAAAGGAGCATCTGATCAGCGACAAGCCTCCTGTTGAGTAGTTTCGTGATTCGAAAACGTTTATCGATTTCGTCGTAAGAGTTGTATATGTTGAATGATTTAAAATTGGAGAATTGGGACACAAACAGCAGTCGGGGGAGCTTATAGGAAGGTATATCTTCATATCATCAGCAAATAGTAAAATTTAGCGTTGTCGAAACATGACATAATGTCATTTACATATAGAGAAAAGCAAGAGACCCAAAATAGACCCCTTGTTTGTGAATAAATAAGATGTATTAGATTATACGAATAAAACATATAACTGGTTTTTATAATAAAGGTACCTGCACTAACTACTGTAAAATGTATAAAAAAATACTTTTTACAGTAACAGGAGAATTTATTCTTCTTCACCTATCTGAGAAACCTAAAAAAACTCAAACACATTTTTCAAATTTTATAATTTAAAACGATAACATTTAAAATATTTTCTGTCATTTTTTATTTATAAGATGTATTTTTTTTCGATTCATCAAAGGAAAATTATGAAATGGTTGTTTTAATACAGTATTGTAGATAAGTTAGTAGAACAAATTCTCAGTAATAACTTACGTAAATATAATTTTTTTGTCCTTCTAAACAAGATTTCTTTTAAATTGAAAAACAGGTTTTTTTATCCCCTGAAACAGGTTTTTTCATTTTTGGTATATGGCGTCACTGTGTATTTGGTTTACCTATTACAAACATCGTGGAGCATCGATCTATCAACAGCATTTTTTATCTGTAAAGGTACCCGATCACTTTGCTACTCTTCTGAGCCGTGATCGACCCGGTTTGAAATGATCGATCAACCCAGAACCAGTTCAATCCCATGTTAGCCAAATCCTTCATCATTGCACCAGCAACATTATCTCACTATGGCGTACTAGGAGGAATTCACATATTTTCTGGTTATGTATAAACCGAGAATGTTAATCTCTCTTTACAAAAAAAAAATATTAAATAATAAATAGTACAATATGCCACCAGTTCCATCAATCAACTGCCGTTACGCTGTCATCCAGATAAAAATGGTGTTATGATATTTAAATTCTCCACCGCTAAACGGCTGTTTTTTTCTACGGTAAACAACCTAGTTTTTATCATGATTTCACACATTTCTTCCTCTTTATCATCAGCATAAAGCTAAGAGGAACGATCACGCGGCCTTGTTCATACAAAACTTAAATTATGATTTAAGGCCGAAATTCCCAACAAAAGTGAATAGTATTTTTTTCTGATAAATTAAAAGGTATATCAAATATTATAAATACTACATGGTTTTCCAATAAGAGGTGTTATTTTGAATAGCCAGCTATTTCGGTAGATGTTACTTTTGAAGCTGTAATTTTTTGACATTTGATAAGTAGAAACTACGCCATTAATAAAAATGGAACGATACACACTTCAACAACGCATTGAAATTATTAAAATGTACTTGAGTGAATCAAATGCAAATCACCTTGAGTGATGAGGCCCATTTGGGGCTCGGAAAACCCAAGAATTATTGTTGAAAAGCCTCTCTATCCTCAACGTGTGACTGTTTGGTGCAGTTTATGGTCCGGCGGAGTCATTGGACCTTACTTTTTCGAAAATGAGGCTGGAGCAACAGTTACGGTGAATGGATTGCGCTATCGAGAGATGATTAATGATTTTTTATGGCCGGAATTAGATGGTATTGATCTGGACAACGTTTACTTTCAACAAGACGGCGCTACGTGCCACACAAGCAATGAAACCATTGATCTTTTACGATTGAATATCAAAATAACACCTCTTATTGGAAAACCCTGTATTAACTAATTTGAGCTATTTGACTAATTTTTGTTTTAAATTTTGATACACTAGCATTAAAAAATGCAGAATGCTTGAATACGCTAGTGTTATTTGGTCTCCTTTCTATGCTGTCCACATTTGTCACATAGAATCCGTACAACATCGCTTCCTACGAGGAATCGCTTGGAGGTTGGGTCTTGAAAGAGGAGAGTACTCATATGATGAAGTTGAACAAACTTTAAACATTTCTTCTTTGGAGAAACGTAGAAGGGACACTGATCTGATTTGCATATTTAAGATTATCAATGGTATTACAGACTCACCTGCTTTGTTGCAACTTATCCAATTCAACATCCCTTCCCGTAGACTCCGAAATAATGAATTGCTGTTCGTCAATCAACATTCTACCAATTATGGATACCATTCTCCTTTGTCCAGAATGTCGAGACTTGTCAACTCACTGTCAAGTCAAAGCATTGAATTTTGTGGTATATGCCTAAATGACTTTCGACAGTCAATACGCAATGTCTAATTTCTAATGCCCTTTGAACCATCTTCATGCTTTGACTTATTATTATCTCCCATTCTTACTTTTATATTATTATTGTCATTATTATTGTCTTCGCTCCTCATTTATATATGCTCTCCTTTCACTCTCATCTCTGTTTATAAAACTTATTCGTGTAATTAATATGTTGTTAATGGACTATTTGTCCGTAAATAAATAAATAAATAAATAAATAAATAAATAAATTAAAGAATTCAATTTGGCATGATTTTAGAGGAAACTTAAGTATTTTTGTGGTTTTGTTCTTAGCCGTATTTATTTAGAAAATAATCTTTTCCTCTTACTGTGTTAATATAATTAAAAATTAAATATCACAGAAAGGCATTTTTTGGGGAGAGATTTGAATTTATACTCAACAAATTTGCGTAAATGGGTTGTATGTTATTTGAATTTACGCCCATCAAATTTTCTTGTTCAAATAAATTTTTGATGCATTTATTTGAATTTCACTTTTATTTTCGTGAATGAATAAATAATTAATGAACGAATAAATAAAATAAATAAGCCCAATTCGTCATAAAGACTCGCTGTCGATGACAATTTTCCCCATCAACTGTTGGTGGCATTCACGCATACACACGTGATCACACACGCAATTTTTCTGAAATTTGAGAATATTACAGCGGTTATTATGCGAAATAAATGTCAGTCCTACCCGATCGGTATTTGACGAGGTTGGTAGAGTTGTTGACTCCAGTTCCTGGGTAGGTAGGTTCAATCGTCAGACCAACAAAAAAATAATAATTTAAAAGTCATTTTAAAATAGATGTATTACAGTAACAAAAACTATGTTTTTCAAGCGTTGATATATTTTAAACATTATATTTGTGAAGTAAATAGAGCAAAACATTTTTTAATATCATTAACTCGCAATTAATTGCCAAAGTAGCCTGTAAAATAATGAAAAAATGATTTTTTAATAATGTAGCACGTAATATTTTGGCCTGAAATGCAAATTTATGTTTTGTAAAGCACAGCTCTTTAGTTTGCAATGTAATATTTTTATAATAACGGGGGACTGTAATCTTATTTTCTGCTTTGTTTACAATGTTGTGGCAGTTACTATCTCTGTTCTACATAATTATGATAATATCTCTCACATACTTAGTTTCTAATCTTGTTATCCTCCGTGGTCGAAGGGTAAGGCTCCCGACTACGAATCCGAAGGTTTCAACTTTATAATTACTATAAAAAATCAAGCGGTAAAAAAAACAACGTTTTTTTACTATAGTACTTCTATTTTTATGAATAGATACATAGCGGCAGCCACTAATAGGTTCTAGAAATTCAATACATGCAATGCGCATCACATTGGAACCCAGAATAATAGCGATGCTGCCATACTGATTTATCTTTGACATTTATGTCGAGAAGTTTTTGTTCACGCAGTTAACCGCTGTGTGTAAGTTGGTGATAGAGTATAAATTAATACCGATCAATAAGTAAAGAGTACCTACGTAGATAAGAAATGCAAAGATTGCAAAGCAGAAGCATAAATAGAAGTAGAATTTGCATTTCCTCATACCTACTATTAGCATAATATTACCATTCTCATCAAAGGTCAAATGGTTTGAAGAAATCAGTCGCCATCTTCTTTAATTCAAAGCATCAATTTCTTCCCACACAAAATTTCCATCGCACGTGTTTCCTTTGAAATAAATTTTCCAATCTTAACTATAAAGCAGAAAATCTGAGTGTGTTTCACATGTGATCACAAAATGCATATTGATAGAATAAAAAAAAGTAAGGTCATCAATCCTTGCCACATTTTACAACATGTTGTCATCATGCGTAGCATTGGATGCAATAATTGTATTACACTATACAGTACCCATGTATGATCGTGTGAGGAATGTGGAGATACGCTAAGATTGCAAGGCTGATTGATGTAAGCGTAATGAGTAAGATTAAGAAAGGGACGCTTAGATGGTTTGGGCATGTAGAACGAATGAGCGAAGAGTGTAAGGAGGATATATGATGCAAATGCGAATGGTAGCAGAAGTCGGGGACGCCCAAGGAAGACATGGCACGATCAAGTAAATCAGATTATCGAGTCGGGCCATGTCAAGAGTCAGAATAATAGAAGAATATGAATGTGTATGAGGCAAGAAGTGTGTGCCAAGACCGAGTTGTTTGGCGGTCCATCCTCTCTGCCTACCCCTACGGGGAAACGGCGTGATGGTTAGTTGGTTAGTTACTATACAGTAGAGAAGAAAAGAAAAATTACAGTAAACAGTGCTCAATCAAGGATTATAACATCTGTTAAGCCCCGGATTTGTTACCAATTTATAACATACTAGCTGTACCCTGCCACGCGTTGCTATGTCCAACAGATGGCGCTGTTTTTAAAAAAAACATTTTGTCCAACAGATGCGTCTGTTTATAAAAAAAACCATCTATCTATATAATATAGGTATATAAAAACACACGCATATTCGAATGCAACGTTGTGTCAAAATCTCAAAGCAATCGGTGTTCAACTTTCGGAGATTAACAAGCGAACATTAATATTTATATTTATATAGATTTCTCTCAATTTTTGAAGGTTATATCTATACATTTGTGTTGAAGTGAGTTAGCTAAGAGCTTCACAGATGCACTCATAGAGGGCAGTGCAAAGAGCTTGCTTGGAAGTCCGCAAGATGGCAGCTAGTATTCTAAGTCTCAGTTAGGCTGCTTCTAGACAATCATGGTATATGCAGATCTCATTTAGCCAGCTCCTAGTTACGTCGAAGTCACACTTGTAATACGCGAAGTATTGAATAAATCCCTGATTTATTATAAAGAACTTATTCTCTAAAACCTCCTTCCACGACGAGTTGGAGAACTGTTTGTGGGAACAAACATGGTAATTAGATATATGAAATTCCCCCGATAGAAAAAAATCGCAAAGTAAGCTCCGGAAATTATTTAAAACACGTTTTATTCTGTTATTTAATATGTTAAAAGTATGAAATAGTTCACATTTTTCGAGAGATTTTTTTAATATTAGCGCGCTCCCTCAGACATTCGTATTTATATATCTCCCTTTCCAACCATTGTTACAACCTTCGTGGTCGAGGGGTAAGGCTTTCGACTAGCAAGCCGAAAGTCGCGGGTTCAAATCCTGGCATGTGCAAGTAAACTTTATTTGATAAATTTGTATTATTTAACAATTTATTAGTACATTCGCAGCACATTCCAGAGTGGAAGATATAGCCCTGGTGTAAGACCACCATTCAGAATTGAAACATTGCTTGAAATGGCTTTAGCCGTTTTTGGTGACCAGATCTAATATCCAGGTACTCTCCCACCTTCAGCCTCACAACATACCCCAATTGGGGATGCCATAGTATCACTGGCTGCAGACGGTTGTGAGCAGTTGAGACTCTTGTGCAGTATTCACATAAATTATTGTTTTGAACGCTTACCATATCAATTTCCTTGATATATTCCAGTATAATAAATAAGTTATATCAATTAATATCTATAAACCTATTTGCGACACGTTCCAGAATTCTACCAACTGTCAGTATCGCCCCGGTGAATGACCAACAATCAGAGTAAAAACTTTGCTTCAAATGGTTTGATCGTGTTTGATGACCAGATCTGAACACAGTTACTTCCCGACCTTCATCTGCTCTTATTTTCTCATTCTATCTGATCTGTCTCTTTTGCAGTTTCACATAATTATAATTTTTATGGGGATTTGGATTGGAAATTGTAGTGGTGTAGGTATTTTGGCAATGGTACGTTAAAGTTCACGCCTGTGTAACTTTGTTGCGATACCAATTTATTATTTTTCAATATTTTTTTAACCCAATCAAAAGTTCTTTGCTAAAGGCTCATTATTTATTGTTACGTATCAAAAAAGTGCCTGTAATGCTATGATATTAAAATCAGATTAAAATACCCATATCAAAAAAATTACTATGTCCTAAATCGTTTGTTGTGTTTATGTTATGTTTCGACTTCAAAAACTTTCGACAACTGCACGGAAAATTTTTAGAAGTGTAGCTATTTGAGATAACATCTGAAGTTAACACTGTGAAAGACCAATTCATATCGATAGAAGACTATCGATTTATCCGAAGTAAGATAAAATTAACCTCAGGGGAGACCAGGGCCGGTTGGCGAAGGGGTAGATAGACGAACGGCCATTTAAAGGTTAGTTCTGGAACATTTCACCACGCGGGCAACGCTGCATCGAATACGGTCCCATAGTTGCCGTGCTTGTTGATTATAATACACATTAATGTTGTGATAACGATAAAATAACATGAATAAGCATAATGTACACTGCAATAAGTATTAACGTTGTTTTACTAATAATTAATGATCATCGTTGATCGGAGAGCAACAATTTTTTTTTAAATTGGGAATGGGTCAATAGGCTAAATCCGTTTGGTTGGCGAAGATAGTAAAAAAGTAAGTTATCGAAAGCTTTTATTGTAAATTATGATTAATGACCGGTCGGTGGCCGAGTTGACATCGCGCTTGGGTCCCACTCAGGCGTAGTGTATTCAATTCCTCGGCTGGCTAAGTCCTCCATCACAACACAAGCAACATTTTCAGCTTACTGTGGTGGTAGTAGGAGATATTCAAATACTGTCAGGTTATTCGTAACTCGGAAATGTGTGTCATTCTTTAAAAAAAAATAAAAATAAAAAATAAAATAAATAAAAAATAAAAATAATAATCACGCATTACAAATAACACACATAAATGTCAATTTACAGGCCGCCGGGGTGGTCGGTGAATTCGCCTACCTGCCCCAATGGCATGTAAATTAACTTTTTTTTTATATATATTTGTATTACAAAGGTATAGTATATTGTCCTCCACGCTCCACATTAATATAAAAATATAAAATTGATTTTACCATAGTTATAACAAAAAAAAATGTGAAATATAAAAAATTAAATATTAAAAGGATTGTAGCCAGTTCCATATGTGTTTTTTTTTGTATTCTGTAAGATTAGATGTTTTATATTGTGTTGGAAGTGAATTGTATAGTTTTATAGCCTGGAATTTGTAGTGTTTTTGTCCAAAGGATGTGTTGGTTTTTGGTATTAGTAGTTGGTGTGCATGTAGTATTGCGAGAAGTTTGTGAAGTTTTAAATGTATTTAGGTTCTTTTAAAGGAAAGTAAGTATTTGTTTTGAATATAATTTTTGAATCTTCAACACGGGGAATTTTTTGAATATGGTTGAAGTGGGTGTTAGTATAGGTACTTTAAGGCGATGCACTACGTCGTGTAATATTTTAAATTGAGCCGCTATCAATAACAACCCTTATGTAGATGGCGATAAGGTTTAAATTTCCGCTTAACACCATCCGCCCGTTTTGATTTATGCAAGAAAAAAACATGGCCAAAAAGTGCCTTTTATTTTATTTTGTGGATGTTCAGGCATAAATATTTTTTTTTTCGATCATTTTATAAATAACTTAATTTGCCACATTATACAATAAAATCATAACCGATTTTGAACTTTGAAGCAGTTTTCATAGACCTTTTCATTATTTTTTTCTGGGCTTATAAAAAGACTTATTTAAAAAATACTCGATTATTTCAAAGGCCAAAATGTATTCTACTCGCAGTATTTAATTAAATCATCTGAAATATTTCTAGGCGACCAAATTTTCAAACCAAAAACACATGATTTTGCATTACTTCGTAGTTTTACTTTTATTAAGGTTTTCTGAGCTTTATACAGCGTGTCTATGTATTTTTTACTGGCATAGCCCCAGGCAACATGGATTGTTCTATTGCGAGGTATATATTCTTTATATCAATTATGTTTGGTATATTTCTCACGTTTTTGAAAAAGTAAATCAACTTGTTTATCTTTCCTTTAACCGATTCAATATGTCTGTCCCATTTTAAATAACGGTCGAAGTATATACCAAGATATTTGATATTTTCGGTTTGTGTGATTGGAGGACAATTGCATGGGGTGCTCGCTGAGTGACAGGAAATTTAATGATAAACTAGTTTTTATAAGAAAAGGTTTTCATGCATAGCACAAGGGATAACAAAATATTATAAGCATTAATTACTCGCCTGAAATATCCATACAAATTTAAAATTTCTCCCGAGTAAAAATAAATGCCGCGTTATTTGTGCTATGCATAAAAACCTCCTCTTATAAACATTAGTTTATCATTCAAAAAATAATAATATTTGAAAAGTCAAAATATTTCACCAAAAAATGTAGATATAATATATCTCGACGCCATCTAGTGAGAAATTCAAAACTAACAAAGCCTTTCCTACGAAAATTTGGCTGTTTACAGGTGAAAAAAATATAATAAGCAGTAATCGTCGATTGAAGTACTTGTACATATTGAATTATTTGGCGGGTCGGAAATAAGCCGACGTAGCTCAGTGTACCAGAGCACCTGACCGGACATCAGAAGGTGCGGGTTCAATTCCCGTCGGCGGCATTTATTTTTACTCAAGAGATATTTTCAATTTGTATGGATATTTCAGGCGAGTAATTAATGCTTACAATAATATGTAAATTGAGTTTGTGTGTTTTATTTGTTATATATGGTTATTTAATTTACAATAAAAGTTTTCGCCAACTTACCCTTATGGTCTTCGTCAACCAATGAAGAGAGAATAAATGAATGCGAAATGCCTTCCAAAAAACATCATAGAAACAAAATAAGAAGAGCTTTGTTGTTCATTGGTATCAAAACCTTTTCATTAATTGACGATGTTTCTAACTGATACCAAACATTATGTTTTGATTACTTCGTTTAGCTTTTATTCATGGAAAACAAAAAGTTCGCCTACCGGCCCCGGTCTCCCCTACTTCTGGCACACAGCACGACTACAACACTCTTCTACCGATATGTTTCTTCAGTGCTTTCGGCACATATTTGTCCAAGCCGAGACCAAAATTATAGTTGTTTGTTTAATATTTAGAGTCAAAGTTGAATTAAATTATTCAAATTATGTAGAATCTCGCAACCAATGGACGGATGACAGAGGAATTATATTCGTTGACCTTTCAATGAAACGTCAATTCATTGAACATTCAAATTAAAATTGATTTAGTTTAATATTAATTTTAATTTAAAAGCATTTATTTGATTGTTTTTATAAGCTTAAACGTGGTTGTTTGAATCCCCGTCACATTTAACATTGACATCGGCTATCACCGCCATTTTGAATTTGTTGACGTTAGTACCTACTGCCACTATTAACAGTTCGCGCGGAATTACAGCAAAATTTAGGTCGAACACAGTACCTACAAACACAAGTGTATTGCTTGCATACTGCATGTTTCAATATTGGATTTAGACTTTAGACGGAAAAATAAAATGTTCGGCGTAATACACCATAATAAATACAAATACAATTGCATTTGCTGTCCCTTTCTCACTAACTAGCTGAAGTTCCCAGTTTGCTCGGATGTAACACAAAGTTTTTCGAAATCAGGAACTACAGTAATTTTGTAGTTATTTTGAAAGTTAAGTGTCCAAAATTTCACCAAGAAGTATTAAAATTATGTTTTAAAGCAAGGCTGCCCAACCCCAGGCCCGCGGGCCACATTGTGGCCCGCGAACGAATTATAAGTGGCCCGCGTGAACCATTTTCAAAAAACCCGCCAATCCGCCAATTTGAAAAAGTGTCGCGGGCCCGCGGTAAAACAAACAATGCAGCTTGCGCGCGGTCACCAGTGTTGCCAATGAAGGCAATTTATCGCTATTTTTGCGTCCGAAATGGAATCTTGTAGCCAACCCTTCCCCCCCCCATGGAATTCGAAAAATTGTTGTGGGGAATCACATATGATGTTCTCAACGAAGTTCCGTAACAACCCCCCCCCCCCCATGGATTTCAAATATTTTGTGGGGAGCACTCATTTTGAATTTTGTTTGTGGGGAATTATGTTTTATAGAAATTCTCTAACAACCCCCCCCCATGGAAATAGGAACCGTCAGGTATTCAGTGGCCCGCCAGTGATTCAAAATCGTCAATATCGCCCAACTGTTAAAAAGGTTGGGCAGCCTTGTTTTAAAGGATGGAAAAAGGTTTTTCTAAATCTCTTATAGACAGTGAACCTATTGTGTTCGTACACGCTAATCTCCGAAACCGCTAAAGCAATTTTTTATTAAATTTTGTAAATGTGTATGGTTGGTTCTAGCTTGAAAGATATGATATTTTTGGACCCGTTAGGTGGGGCTGGCGATTTCTCATCTAAAAATACATACAACCTCAAATTTTTACTTCCCTATATATAGAAGGCAGTCTGTGGCAGGACAAAATTTGCCCGGGCCTAAGTATTTGTATAAAAACAAAGCCAAGTGACGCCACCAGCCACATCGATCAATCTGAGGCTCCAATCAGCCACGCCATTTATTCAATAACGCTCGATTTGCCTGTTTCCAAACACCTTAATCGTTGATAATCTTTAGTGACCCCGCCAACTTTCATAGACAATAAAATGACATCAAAGTAAACACTTTTAATGTTATATTAATATTGATGAGTTAATATTTTACTTATTATTAATACAGATGATTTGTTTAAAGTACCGTAAAACATAAAACGACATTTTATATTTTTTTCCTTGACTTTTACTAATGCTGTGAAAGCGCGAAAACACACTAATACAAACTTGACGATTTACGTTTCTCTTCCGTGTGTTATCATAAAACTAAGCAACTTGGACAAAATAAAAATCAAAAAGTAGCAATAACTTCACGCAAATGAATATTATAGAGTTTATTAGGCATTTTTGACAATTGAAAACGATTAAAAAAATCGTTTTCATTCAATGTTTGGCTGTCGCCGCCTGTGTAACTCGATATTATCGTTCCGCAATATCTTTTATAAATATTATCATTAATATCTTCATATTCACTGTCCATATTAATTTAATACTATAAATAATAATGTAATTGGCAATACGCAATACGAAAAAGAATTCGTTAGCCAAATGACGTTCGACATCTCGCTGTCATTTTTCACTATGTTGACTCTCTTTATAACCAACCCTTTTACTGAGCCAGATGTTAATCCAGCTGTCTGGTTCCTCTAGCTTGATAGATGAGTTGAGCATTGGGAAGAGCGTTATTGTGCATTTGAGGAATGTTGAGCCAAAATTTCAGTTCAACAATTGATCAGTAGGATTGGGAACAACGGCCGTAAGTCTGTTTCTAAATGACTTTTTGCAAGGACATCGCTGTTGGAACTGTATTTATTTTACTCACGTGTGTGTATTACACAATCCTAAGTATGCGTTGCTTGAATGATTTCACAGTTATTGTGAGATATACTATTCAATATCGGCTCGTCAGCGTTTGATCATATTTTTGTTGTTGGTGTGTTTGATCAGCAGTCAGTCATATCGGCGTTAAGCGATAGTTTCTTTAAAACTGTTTAATTTGCATTTAAGGTTTCAGAGGAATATTTTTTGTACTTTTTAAATATTATCAGAACAACCGTTAATTTATTATGCTATAATAATCCAAGTTATTTATATAATATGCAGTAAGTTATAATGTTATTTTTGTGCTTACTAATATATAGGTACAGTCAGTAATGTTACCCGTGCATCATTATTAAAACTCTTGTCATTAAAAAAAATATATATTCGGCTTAACAAAAGTGTTATTTTTTTAGATTCTTCGGTGAATCACGTTTTGCGCTGATTTGTTAAAACATGAAAGTTGGCTCTTTAGCTGATAAATATACGAATGATTTATTTATGATGGTTATTTTGAGCATAACGTTGTACCTGATTAATCAATTTTGTTATTAGTATTCGAGTAGAATGTCGATTTATATTCGGCTAACATTTTTTTGATATACGAGTATTTTATGAAGACTCGTTTATGTTAAAAATTCCACATTTTTAATCGATGATCGTGGTGTTAATATTTATGGAAGTGTCGATTAAATAATATTACCAGTCGACTACTTAAGGCCGGCATTTCAGTATGCTCAGAAATTGGTCAGCTTATCGTAAGGATTTTTACAAGAGACTACTTGAAGAACTTAAATCTTTAAAAAAATCTTAAACCACATCTATTTTCAACAACCTATTAATTTAAATCATGTTGTAAGAGAAATTGGCCTCTTTGGCCCGGAGCTCTGTATGCCATTAATTCAAAAAGTTAGAAAATTATATCTTAAGCCGAGATTAAGGCGATATAAGACTCCAATAACTGGTGTTTGCTCGACGCTCACATTTTAATTATTTTTGATGAACGTATTACTAAAATCTCAAATGTTTCTAGAGGGATCCCTACGGATGTAAGTTATTTATATTTAAGATTAATAAAAACACGACCTTACCATAAAAACATTTATATAAAATTTTATAAAACGTTTTTAAACTATAAAATTAGCTATCAGCACCAGATTTAGTTTTTCTAAGCGATGAATTAGTAACATCCCGAGGGATCCCTCTAGAAACATTTGAGATTTTAGAAATAATTAAAATAAACCCCATGGAAATATGGATTTTCTAGACCTGCTAGGGCAAAGTCGACTGAAGGCCCGTCCATTATGCCGGGCCGCGCGCCGTATATTGTTTTTACACGACTTCATTACTGTCGTTAAGATTCCCACTTTATTTTAGAGATTTGATAGGTCAAATTCAACCGCAGGTCTGTCTAATACACCAGAGCGGCGCGTCGCATATTTTTGTGCACGGATTCTTCACCTACATCGTTAAAATTCTGGTTTTATTTTAGGGTATTGTCCCGTGAAACATATTGTCTCAATGCAACTGAAATTCCAGCCCTTAACAATATGTAACATGTTCAGTAGTTGCCATTGATACTTTCGCTAGATAACGAATTTTACTTACCCACAACTGATTAATCAATTACAATATCTGCTCGCTAGTGATAGCACGGCCGCATAAAATGTTTGTTGGCACTCGTAAACAGCGTTACTGCATTGTGCAGGTTTAACCCTTTCAGACCGTGTGTTTATTTAAAATATATATATTTCGTAATTGTTTTCTTCACTTTCTAGAGTGAATGAAAGTTAGCGGTTTTCGTTTTCCAACAAACAATTGTTATGCGCGCTATTTTTTTTAATTGGATTTTTTATACTAGTTCAGTCGGTAGCAATTTTTGTGTTTAATCTCCATCGATTTTTTAATGTAAGTAGGTTTATGTTTAATTTTTTTGAAATTTTAATGATTTTTGGTATACAGTGTACGATTTGTCATTTTATGTAAAACACGCTTTCTGAGACCTAATGTTAATTAAAAATAAAATTGAATTTACATCTAAACTAATAAAAAAATTCCTTGAATTTTCAAATAATTCTATAGTTTGTTAAATCATTAGCGGTTCTCAAACGAAACTTTGAAAGCGATAAATCAGAAAAAAGATACAGTGCATCTAGTAATTGAACCCAGGATCTTAGTCTTGCCGGGGATCTGCTCTACCACTGAGCTAATCTGACCCTAATTCTTTCGGTTATATTTAACTGCATCATAACTTCGACTAAGAAATACCAACAATATATTCAATGTTGGTAGTTTGATAATAATGCCCTTGGTTCAAATCCTAGATGCAACCTTATCTTTTTCTTTTTTTAAACATAATTGTATATCATAATGTCTCCCTGTCTTCCTGTCTCCCTGTCTCCCTGTCTTCCTGTCTCCTGTCTGACTCATCCTGTCTCTTTGTCTCCCTGTCTTCCTGTATCACAGATATTTTTCTTATGAACGCTTTGAATATTTTGACATTCGTTTGTTTATTGTAGGAGAGTGGTAAATTGTTGTAAAGATTAATGCCGTAGTAAATGAAATTTCTTTGTCGAAAAGTTTTCTTCGTTTTTGCTTGTTGGGTGTATTTTTTATTGAAAGATCTAGTGATTTTGTTAGGTACGTTCGTTAGTAGATCAAGTGTATTTTTGTGGGTTTTAATAAGTATGGTTTTAGCATAGAGTTGTTTGATTGACACGATGTTTAGATTATTAATTTTTTTATGTATCAAGCATCAAATATTATCTTCTACCACTACCAGTATCAATTCAGAACTGAATGGGTTAAATCGGGACAGTGATATTTTTTGTTTTGACAGGTAGCTCGATAACGGTGACAGTTCTGATAATATCCGATACGTCAGGAAGGATGGCAACCCTAGTCATGTGCAACAGACATAACGTATGAATGTAAATGAAGTATGGAGTGCCTGCCAAGACAGAGTTGGGTAGCGAACAGACCTTTCTCTCTACTCCTCCTAGGATATAACGTGATAGTTAGTTAGTTTTGACGGCCTCCGTTGTCGAGGGGTAAGGCTTATTACTTGCGATCCGAAGGTTGCGGATTCAAATTTCGGCGTGCGCAAGTAAATATTATTTAAATGATTTCTATTATTTCACAATTGTTATTTCATTTAAAATAATATTATTTTCTGCAAGTTCCAGAGTGGAAGAGACTCTCAGTATCGTCCTGGTTTAAGACAATCTTTCAGAATTGAAACTTGGCTTGAAATGGCTTTAGCCGTGTTTGGTGACCAGATCTGAACAGCCAGCTACTACCCCACCTTCCTCTTCTCCATCTCCTCTCCCTCCCCACTACCATCAGCTTCACAACATATTCCAACTGGGGATGTCATAGTCTCACTGGCTCCTGACGTGTGGGAGTATTTGGAACTCTTGTGTGGTATTCATAAAAAAAGTTACAAAAGCGAAATACTGCTCTGAATATAGGTACAAATCGCTCTGCATTTCGTACTCACGCATATACAGGGTGTATCGGCACGTACCCGACATACTTTAACCAGCTATTCCTTAGCATATTTGGAGTAAAAAATCTTATGTGCACTTTGCTGTCCGGTAACGTTTTTTTTTTATAAAAAATTTATTATTCATATTTTCACCACATGTCACCACTGTTTTATCCTTTGTCAAGGTTTGAAAACCCATCTGGCAATATTTTATTCGAATTCCGTTGAATAATGTACGTGTGTACCTATATTGGCGCACTTTTACAATCACAACGAAATGGCACGGCACCATTCGTCTCATTTTTAATTATTATTATTTAGTGTGTGCGAAAGAGCAAAGACGCTTTTCGACATACTTGCTTATAACAGCTGTTGAACACGAAAAGCAATGCCAATGACAGTGATGTAGTGTGGAAATTTTTATTTTTTTTGTTTTTAATTTGAAAAAAAATGCTACCGGACAGCAAAGTGCCCATAACATTTTTTACTCCAAATGTGCTAAGGAATAGCTGGTTAAAGTTTGTCGGGTTAGTGCCGATACACCCTGTATACATATTCCTATGCGTTATAATCGAACATAACCGAATCGAGTTTCGTAATGTGATAAGGGAAATAAAAATATATTTTTCAATAACCAAAAAAAAATGAAGGTGTAGGTTCTTTGGCGCTCAGGAATTTTTAGATTGGCCGAAATTGATTTCATAACTCTCCCGCTCCTAAGAGATAGCCGCCACTCGTCTGGAGTATAAAATGAGAGGTTTTTGTTAATGTGTTGTTGTTTTGGTTGTTCCAGATAAGATAATGCGTCGCTCTAGTCTCGGTTTCCTCGGGCGGGCTCGCTCCAGAACCCTAAAGATGACCATCACCATCGTACTGGTCTTCTTCATCTGCTGGACTCCATACTACGTCATGGCATTATGGTGAGCGCATCAATCTTAACTACTGATATTTTCATTTAAAAACACACCACAACAGTCATTAAATTCATGTAAAAATATTACGAAATTTGAGATCCAATCGCAGATCTAAGCCACCAAACGAAGAAAAATGGAAAAAGCAGCTTAGCTATTGGTTGCGCCAATACACATTATACATCAATTTAGACATACATCTCACACACATATATACATACACGTGACCACTGTACTGAGAGAGTATTGTTGTTCCTTTGGTCCTACCTTCCTTTCCATTCTTACACCTTTCTATGCACATTGCAATCAGTTTGTTACAATAACTCAAGAAGTCTGTTTCAATAAACATCCATCAACAACGCCACCTCTACCCATCTATTAACCACTCTCACGACACCCGCCACTCACGGAGAAATCCAATTGTACCACTCACAACTAAAACATCTCTCGCTCAAAGACACTTCTCATTCTTAGGTCCAAAACTATACAACTTCATGCCCGATGCTTGGAAAAAGGAAAACACAGCTATTCTTCATAAATTGACCACTAATTGGTTTCATCAATTAGGTAGAAAGGAGAGTGAACATTTACTACACAAAAAATGAAATCAAACACAAACCAAAAACAACAACAAAAACTCCAACAAAAAATAAACCATGTAAAAGTTACCTTTATGTTCTAATCTTTATCATTATGTACCTACCTAGTACTTTTAAATTAGAATGCTACCCAAGCAGCAGTTAATCTTATGTTTAATTGGATATTTTATTTTATTGTATTTCTTCTATTTGTTATTCATATTTATACATAATATGTTAGTAGGCTTAGACACCAGTTAAAAGTACAAATACCTATTATTTCATTAGTATTTTAATACTATACTTATCAAACAACTTATCAAAATGTTAATACTCATCCTAATTTGACTGTCCTAAAACGGGAATCCTCCTAGTTGGGCAGTCAAAACATTTGTTAAATAATGTATATAAATGTATAATTTTTACTAAATAAAAAAAATATAAATATATATATATATATATCCCCCATAACTCACTATAAAACCGCATCCGCGCGAGATCTTACCTTGCTTTTGTTATATCTTTACATCCACGCTGATATATAAAACGGTAACGTGTTCAGTGCCACTGCCGTGATCCCTGAGAAGAACAAAACAGGCAGAAACGAGTGTCAAATGTTCCTTATGCTGAGTCCTTCCTACCATGCAACATACTGTCTCACGTGCAGTGGTAATTACACCAACATTCAAGGTCCTTCGAGAAACTATATATTTATAATGATATTTTCCTTGTGATTTGAACGACACAGTCAATTAAAACACAATTGAGTTTCTCTGTAAGGAAAGAAGAGGTTTATTTTGTTAATCTCACAAGATTTACGTAAAGAAAAGCATTCAGTAACAAAACATTACCTGTAAGGAAAGAAACGACATTTAATTTTATTAATTGTTATGTCAATTCCTTAATCACAATCACGATAGCAATTACCAATTATTGAAATTATTCCGATCAATCTGCCATGTCACAACCCATAGATTATTTTTACTATGTCTTAAACCATAGATTACGAAATATCGAGTCGACTGTGTAGGTACTGTGGCGCATATCCAGCCAGTGACAGTCCATGACACACAGCCACAATGACGAGACAAGCTCGGCATTGCCTTGAATTAAAGAAAATTATATTTTTCTTTACATATTTCTAATATTTATTACTTACATGATATTGACTTGAAACGCCAAATAATTCACTCTTGGAACAATCCTTGCATTCATTCTTCGTTACACCGACACTTGACAAGACCCAATCACTTACTTGCTTCATATGACCGGTCAAATGTCATCTCGGGGCGTCCCTTTTTTAGCATTAGCACATTCGCTTCAAGGAGCTTTTGTTACCCTGATATTAATGGTATATATGGTTAACCCGCCTATAGGAGTGATTGGCACTGAAACGGTTATGGTATATATGGTTGGTCCGCCCATGGGAGTGATTTGCTTTGAACCTATTAAGCCGCGTCCAGAAGCGTGCAATGCAACACGAATTGTTTGGACGATGCATATCTCGACGCAGATCGTGTTGATCCATCTGTAGTGCGAATGAGACGCGAATCTTTATATTTACATGTTATTGAAGTATTTATTGTAACCAAAGCGCCTTATCTATATTAAACAAGAGCGTATATAAGGAGGCCTCCCCTCCCCCCCAACGGCCTCATTATTGCATGGGAAAAAAACAAAATAGTACTCGTAGCTTACATCATGGAAAAGGCAACGATATTATTTGCAACATCTCTTTTTTCAATGTGATGTAAATGATAGGTTTGGATTTCAATGCCTTTACCAACCTCCTTGTCTTTCTCGAATATTCTTCATAAAATAATATTTCTCTGATGGTTGGTGAATAATCTTGTCTCTATTGTTTATATTTTTATTATGATTTGATTTATGTCTACACCTCTCTCCATGGCTGTAAATGTATTGATAAATGTTTTGTTTTGTAAATTTTTCGTTTTATAAAATCTTTTGTTTTGTATATTTTTTTTAATTCATATTCTGTCTCAGTAGAGGTAGTCACAAGTAGGAAATCCATAGTTGGTTTTATTTTGGCTATATAATACTTATTTACAAACTGAAATAAATGAAAACTGTCGATTTCCCGAAAAATTTATAAATAAAAATAAATCAGAAAATTAATTTTCATAAACCAACCAACTTATTTAATTTTTAAAAATACTCCTTTAATTTCCGGGAATTAAATGAATATATAATCAACATGTTAAATCTGGGCTTCTGGAACATAAGATAATCCCAGTTTGGCGGATTCCCTAGCTGCTATTCCCGAATCTCCTTTGAAAGGAGGCTTCCATGAATGCGTATTAAAGATATATTTAATTTATAAAACGTAAAAATTTTGCGGATTTTTTTTTGTTATTTGTAAAAATATATTTAACTCACATCCCGAGAATAGAACGCTCTCTCTCGTTTTTTCGTACGTCTATTCAATACAATGTAATTGAAAATTATGGAACAATGAATAATAATAAAACATAAATTCTAATTCATGGGGATTTCGCAGGTACTAGGCATCTATTTCACCCTCGTTTGGGACATACATTTAAACTTATAAAGCAATTAGCGAAGGCTCGTTAAAAAGTCCCATTATAAACGTGCGAAATTAAACTTACCTTGAAAGCAGTATACTATATATAACCCTACATATACTTCCCACCTTCCTTTTCCTCATCTCCTTTACCTCCCCACTACCTTCAGCCTCACAACATGCCCCAATTGGAGATGCGACAGTCTCACTGGGTCCAGACGGTTGGGAGTAGTTGGGACTCTTGTGCGATTACGAGTATCTCTATAATTTCCTTCAGGTCCCATGTCATCTTTGGGGATACTGTGGGAGAGTCTTTTTATGTAATGGAAGGAAAGGAGGTTCTGGGAAGGAAACGGTATGAGGGATGAGTAGGAATCTAGGCATCAGTGTGTGCAGGAATGATGGACGAATGATCTATCCCTCATACTGCAGCACAAGGCGATGGGTCAAGAGAGACTAGTTAGAGAGGTAAAAGGTCTCCGAAAATAAGCCTCTCCCGATCCCGAACACGCCTCACCCGTTGAACCCGGGCACCCCTGCTAAATCACCCAAACCCGCTTCTTAAATTAGATAATTAGAATTCAATGAGATACCACGGAATTTCATTTAACAGAATGATCTATTATTATAACAATTTGAAAGAAAAACAGATTTCTATTTCTATGTACAGGAGTTTAATAAGATCAGATGATAACTTAACAATATCGGTTCGATGGCTCAACTTCCGACGATTTTAGATCGATATCCCTAGCACGGTTGCACTGACGATAGCCGAACAGATATCAACACGAAAAATTCAGAAATTGAAATACGGTTGAAATTCCCATCCGTCAAACGGCTAGGTATGTAAATATTCAAAGTATAAATTGAAAATGTCGAATTTAAAATCTAACCCTGAAATACTAACTCTCATATGCATTGGCAGTCCGTATGTATTTTACGACATTAAAATGGCATTATTGAGGTATTTAGTGATAACTGATAATATTTAAACAACTTTTGTTTCTCCAAGCTGAAACGGAATCAATTGATGGCATAGATGAATTAATTAAGTCCACGGATCGCGTGTATAATTTTTTCAATTCTAATAGCTTCTCTAGTTCATCTAAAAGATTCTCCTCACCTCGGCTACTTCGGGCAGGTCGGGCCAAAAGACTCTTCGTAAAGCGTCTAAGATCTGCTTCGGAACCTAACCTAACCCAGAGAGACAGAATACACTCATTGAAACCCTTTTGATAAAACAAGGGGTTAATGAAACATATTATTACGTTCCTTTGGGAGGAACGATACCTGTTTCCTCAGTAAACCCATAGAGTTATTGTTAATGTTTGTTACACTATTGTTCAACTGCTATGAATGCGCGTCAGACTTGCAAATTGATATTACATGTGTTAATTCATCACGTGGCCAGTTTTCAGTAAGCTTTCAGTAGTCCGCCGTACATATCCTTTAGAATATTTTACACTTACTACAACGCTTTTTTTAGGATAACACATGGACTTCGAAGTCCATCATAAAAATTGATATATTTACAAAATGAATATTATTTTGATTGTTCATGATTACTTCCCTTCCTTTATTCAATCATTTTCCATTCACCGTGTATATCTACTTTACATAATATACCGTAAATATTTTTTGGTCTCTATTTATAATAATTTAATATTGTAAAACCTACAATAGGGTATATAATATTATGTTCATCATTTACAGGAATTACGAAAAAAAAATTTCTTGAATACAAAAAGGTTTTTTTTTTCTTTCTTTGAACTAACAAGGTTTCAAAGTCACCTCAAATTTCTTGAGAATAATTCTCTACCTTTATTTTTGTCCCAAAGTCACCCCTGGCTACGAAAATAAAGCATAAATGAATCCTTCCAATCAATCAATGAAATTGGAAACCATATTTTGAAATTTTTCGACGTCAAAACAATGAAAATTCATCTGGAAAACATGTGAAAAACAATGTTAGAGGGTTATCGGTGTGAATTATTGTGAAGGTGACTGCTTTACGCAGGTACCTACTTGGAGACAGTAAATAATTACAGATTTATATCATTATTAATAATAACTTGATTAATTGTTTGTTTATCATTCAAATTGCCCTTGAGGTGAACACATCATAAACCCATTTATCTATTTAAATAAAGAACAGCATACGTGACTGGGGGCGAGCGGACCTCGTCCTTTATAATTTAACTATTTTTTTGTTCAAATAAAGAAAAAAATGCACTTGAGGCATTTAACACATCATAAACCAACATATCTATTTTCATAAAGAATAGTATAAGTGAATGGGGGCGAGCGGACCCCGTCCTTTCAGTAGCGCCTTGTACGGGATGTGTGCGACAACTTTTTTTGCGACGTAAATACACAACATAAGTATCGAATACTTGCGAATCCCTGTAGACGCAGGGCTTAACGCAATTTGGTTTTACTTCACCTTTTGGATTCAATCACCTATACAATATTGTATTTGTATGCCATTTTGAAAGAATTGAATCTTTACGCAGAGAGAAGATATATTTCCGTAGGTATATATAAGGTATATAAGTTCCCGAGTAAAAGATACTCTCAGTATTGCCCTGGTGTAAGACCACCATTTATTTTTGAAGCATTGCTTGAAAAGGCTTAATTCGTGTTTGGTGACCAGATCTGAAGAGCAAGGTACGTAACTACCTTCAACTACCCCGTCTCCTTCTTTTCAGATGCCATCGTCTCAATGCCTCCAGACGGCTGGGAGCAGTTCAAACTCATGTGTAAAATTCATATTAAAAAATCCAAACCCTTAGTAGATTCTATTAGGTTAGGTTAAATCCATACAAAGGAAACTAACCCGTGTAATTGCTTATCGTGAAGGTTTATCTGGTCAATTTGGAACATATAATGACCGAATTTTGCACTACAAACTACACTCACTGACGGTCAGACGTAAACTTTCTGACGTACTGCTCCTACACAAAATTATACATGCATCAGTTGATACACCAAACATTTTATCCCAAATTAACATCAATATTCCACCAAGAAAATCAACAAGGAAGATGAAAGACATTTTCTATATTAAAGCCTACCACACAAATACAGGATATTTTTCCCCTGTACCGCGAACATTAAGAAATTATAACATTATACATGGCTCTAATAATGAAATAGACATTTTTAATGACCAATTTAAACACTTCAAAAAAAATGTATTACCTTTAATCATATTAAGCTGATATGATGATGAAACCCTTTATTTAATGAGAAGCAACATTGTACCTACCTAATCAGTGTCTCACCAGTACAGGTGTGACAATAAAAAATCGTTTATGAACATATTTGTATTTACCTTTTACCCATTCTTATTTGTTATTTACTTCTGCATATTTAGCTTATTCATTTTGTTACTATTTTTGTTATTATCATTTTGTTATTATTATGTATTTAAACATCCATGTATATAAATTCTTGGGCACCATGCCTGTTTTATGTACTTAAATAAAAATAAATAAAATAGAGGCTAGCGGCCGAGGGATCCAAAGCGTCGCTTCGGGTTTCCATCAATCCTTTGTTAGCTCCAAAACCTTCATCATTGCTCAAGCAAAATTTTCCGACATGAGCTTTACTAATAAACATGTTTTATATTTTACACTACTGATAAAAAACCGTTAATTTAGTAAGTTATGCAAAATTTAAAACGGGTTTATTAGTCCTGCTCCCAACAGTATTGAACCAATGAGACTATATCATCATGTTGTAAGGCTGAAGGTATTGTGGCGGGCGAGGAGATGGCAAAGAGGAAGGTGTGGAAATCATCTGACTATTCAGATCTGGCCACCAAATATGGCAAAAATCATTTCAATAGTTTCAATTTTTATTTCACCAGAAGTAAAGAAAAGTTGATCTTAGGTCATCAGTGAAGAAAACGTTATTTAATTTATTATTTATTTATTTGGTACAATATTTTTTACATTTTAAGTTTTCCAGTAATGTAGGCCTCACTGGGTGGCTTGCCCGTGCTGAGGCCTTCATTTTATAATATGAAAATATAATCTTCATAATACATTTAAAGAGAAAATAATACATTTAAAATTAAAAATACATAATAATATATTTAAAATTTAAAAAAAATACATTGAAAATAATCTTGTGTGTTTGTGAGTGATGTGTGCTTATATTGGTTTTGTGTGTTACGTGTAGGTTTTATTTTTATTTTATGCTATGAAATTTTGTCTTTTTTGTTCTTTAATCCATTTTGTAATTTTGTGTGTTAATTTATTTTTATTTTCCTCAATTTTAATTTCAAGTTTTACACTGTTGAAAGCTTTTATAGCATGGTATTGGTAGTGTCTTTGTCCAAAGCTTGAATTTACTGTCGGAGTTTTTATGTTTAATGAAAGTGAAATAAGTCTGCCGTTTAAGTATGATTGTGGAAATTGTAAAAAATATGTAATACATATTTAAAAACTGTTTATTGTCACATTGCGGGTTTCACAAGCAGTAAGGTGTGAACTATTTCAAACGACGCGTCCTTCGGGACGTTGGCGTCGCGACGTCATCGTTATATATATATATTATTACCATGTGCTTACTAGCGCAGACCCATAAAAAATCACGATATATTATGTTCCGATTTTTACAATTAAAATCATTTTCTTATGTAGGTAGGGGCTTCTCTGAATTAATTCAAACAAACAGTTTCAATTTTGAATTAATTACATTTTCATAAAGCAAATCCGAGATACAGACACACAATCGAAATTGGCATTTGTATTAATTTTTATTTAGTACCTATATATAATTTATAAAGAAGAGTGTTCTTGAATTTTTTTTTATACAAATCTTAAGTTGTAATCTGAGATTGATGAAATTGTGCACACTTGACTTTCAAAATGAGAGGAAAGACGTGCAACGCCGGGTGCCTCAGCTAGGACGTAATATATTTATATTAATTTAATTTTAGTCATTTAATTGCTCTATTTACAATGAGGCCAATCAGCGAGTAATAGGTTAGGAGAGGGAGAAATGATGATGTCAATTGTAATTTCACGATCATTGGTATACACTGATCAGAGGGAGTTAATTACTGTTCAAATGTATCAGTATTACATCCCCTAGGGGGAAAAGATCAAAAAGGAAATGTCTTTGATTCTATATTGTTATTATCGATTTGATCTAAAGGCTTGTAGTATGTAACTATCTATTTCGCAATAAAATAATTAACTAACCATCACACCGTTTTCCCGCTTGGGTTGGCACTGAAAACGGACCACAAAATTACTCTGTCTTTAATAGGTATAGGTATATATTAATAGGTCTACTCTCAAATTACTCTGTATTTGAATAGGTATACTCTCAAATTACTCTGTCTTTGAATCGGTATAAACTCAAATTACTCCGTCTTTGAATATGTATACACTCAAATTACTCTGTCTTTGAATACGTATACACTCAAATTACTCTGTCTTTGAATAGGTATACACTCAAATTACTCCGTCTTTGAATAGGTATACACTCAAATTACTCTGTCTTTGAATATAGCCCAGTCAATGAAGGGAAAAAAAGACCCAATGTCGGAACTAATTCCCCGGAAGCTGAATTTTTCACAGATGTTAGAAGACCTTTAGACATGTATTTTTACAAAAGTCCCCGACTTTCCCCCTTGTGCTTCCTTCCCCACCCCCTCTTGAATATATTTGTCAAAGTCTTTCGGAATACGCTAATATCTCCTTAATGGTTTTATAAAATCAGATTATTTATTTTTTTTTTAGTTTCTAATTAGTTATTCTAAAAAATTGTATTCTTTCATTTTTACGAGAAAAGCTATACAATCTCTACAATTTATTAGTAAAGGAAAAATATCAGTTTTTAAAATAGTATTTCAGAATATATTTGCACATAACTTTTTTCTGAGCCTATTAACGAAAAAAAATAAATCAATAAAACTTGTAGACAATATTTTTAGCTATAAAATAATGTATATAATGATGGGTGTTAATTTATAATAAGGCACGTAGGCTGTTAATAAGGAGCACGGCGCGCGGCGGCTCGAACGCGCAGCGGTTCGCGGCGCAGCGAGAAATTACAAAAACCTAAGGAAAGTAATGATTAATTCATGTTTTTTTTTTATATAACAAATTCGTCTAACGTTGAAGAGTTTTATTATTATTTACCAGTTTTAGTTCGGTGGGGAGGGGGGTAATATAAATATTTTCCCCTGCCCAATGAAGCGCTTTCATTATCCACGAACCGCCGTGCCTCGGTCTGGCTAAACAGTCATCTTATGTATGATTGTTTGTAACATATTATTTAAATAAAGCTATGTGAAATAAGCCAAAAATGCCTACAACAGCGTGGGACTACCCTTTCACAACATTAAAATATTGCAGACCTTATGTTATGGCGAAGTTCTAAAAAATCTTTTGTGGAAATTCTCACTTGTTTTATTATGTGCACCTATCAACAATAAAATACCGAAACAACAAATCACTTAAAATAGTGCATAGATCTAAAATGGTTTACTTTCAAACAAGCTTCTTAAAATATACCTCAAAAAATATTATAATGATAAAACGGTTTGTAAATTATATTATATACTTATCAATATTATCTATGACAAAATTAGGCAAATATTAAAATAGTTTTCTAGTCAAAAGAGTCTTCCATTTATTCGCCATACTGGGGTGTGTTCAGACATGATAATCCGTTACGGTTGTAGCACATGGCAGAGCAGGTAAATCCAGATTTTCTGCAGCCACAGTAATTTTCACATCCAGACTTGCAGCAACAGGACACCAGAGAAAGAAGGACACAGGAGCAAATGGTTTCAAAAATTTCTTCTTTCACCATTTTCATTTACATTTTCATACCTCCATCCCCAGTTTATAGGGTTTAGTTTGTTTCCTAACCAAAACTGTACTTGCAAATAAACTCTCAACAAATGTTTATGACACGATTCTGAAGTCGGTGGTAGTTTTGCCAAGTCAAATTTAGATTTAAAAGCTGATTTTGTCGTTAGTCTGGTAAACTTATAGTATCGAGCTTCGTTTCAATTAGGGTAGCTACCAAGACCATACATGGCGAGAGCGAATTTTTCTCCATTTTGCAACAAGTTCTCTTCAGTTGCATCTTTTTCCAGAAATGCCTCACGTTTTTCATCGTGTCAACAGCTTTTATCTTTCCTAACCCATATAAAGATGGGGTCGTATCACAGCCCGTAATGGCATGGGTAAATAGCATGTGTTTTCGAATATCTTTATGTAACATTATAGGTTCCTCTATGATGTAGAAAGTTCTTGAAGGGGCCTTTCCACCAACATCTTTACAGAAAAAAATAGATTTTCTTTCAGGAGCAAGACTTACAAGTAATACCAAAAGATCACTATCCGTGCCAACCACAATCACTTTTGAGAAGATGTTGAGTTGTTCGATGCCGGTTAGTACAATGTCAATATCGGCATCACCTGCGGCCGTGACTGTTTTCAAACCAGATTCACTAAATTCATGGCACAGTGCTTCAATCATTATTTTTGTTGTTTTTCTTATTAGATAAGAAAGCTTCCTTCTTAGTCAAACAACGTGCAGTGAAGTTTAATTCAATATCGCACGATGAGTTGTTAGCCGACCTTCGTCTTTGCTCTTCATATTTTACAGTTGGTTCTTCAGGGTATCCATCGAAAACGACAAGAGAATGTTTGCAAAATTTAGTATGGACAAAACGTGAGTATGATTTAATGATGTCTCCGTAAGTAGTTTAAGTTTGCCAAATAACAGAGTGTAGGAGGTATCCCCCATCGATGACTATTGCAGCATTTTCCAAATCAACTTCGTCATGAATACTTTCGCTAAATACTTTCGCCACACATGATTTTGTTCCTTTACGAAGGGAGACTTCATAAAAAATAGAAGGGGTCTTGAAGCCAATTCATATCCTAAGTAGGTCTAAAGCTTGCTAGGACTATCACTAATGCACAATATTCTGTTAAATAGCTGCTGGGGGTTTACTGCAACTTGTCTCGTCCTAACTGTTGCGGATTTGAATCTTGCTGGGTAGTCACCATGTCTTTCCTTTTTAGTCGTATATCTCCAAAATTAAATCCTTTCATTTTTTGCATAGCTGCCAGGCCCACCTCATAAGCGTTATCACAATTGACACTATTATCTGAAATAAACCCTGAAGATAAAGACACCAGCTCCCCCGAGAGCTTGATGAACGGGCTGTGCTGTCTTAGCCATGATGCATATTTTCCTATATCTAGCTCATCCCTTTTCTTCCGTGATTCGCGCAGCTCAATATGCTGTTCAGTAAAATTAAATTCTATGCCGATGAATTCTTCAATGCTCTCTTGCATTTTCACGTAGTAAGTGGTTCCAAGTTTCCACTTTGACAAAGCGCTGTCAGTGATTCCGCGCCCAAATGTCAAACCTGCTACTGAATTCATTGGTCGCATGAGACACTGCTCGATGATCATATCCGTCCACGTACCGGACCAATATCTGTCGCTTCTTTTTATTGTAAAGTACCCATTTTCAGTGAATACTTTATATTCTTCTTAAGTTATTCTTGACTCGAGTTGCAGCATACTTTAAACGTACGTATGTGCTGATTTTGCGTATGGTAAATGTCCTGCCGGGTGGAAAAATGGAAGCATATCAACAATAGTATTTAGGTGCATTTTCCGATTCCCGGACTTCTCTGCAAATATAAATCTAAGCATGAGGTCGATGCAATGTAGAAGGTAAAGCCACAACTTGGCAGTCCTACTCGATGATTCCAATCCTGTCTTCACTTGCTTCAGGATATGGAATCGTCTCTTTTAGATTGTCATCATTATTAACCTCCTCCATATCTTTTTTCCACGTAACTAAATCTTGATACATATTTTCTATTTGTCTTAATTTCCCATCAATATCTCGGTATTCTTCTCTCATACGTGGACAAGAGACGCTGCTGTTAAAGTGTAGGCTCTGTTTGCCCGAGAATATTCATGTCCCTGGAGCATGTGGGTTACTGTTGAGGACGCGTAAACTGATTCCCATAAATTTCCCACATACCTTTATTTAAATAATAAGTAACAAACAATCATACAACATAATATGACTGTTTAGCCAGACCGGGGCACGGCGGTTCGTGGATAATGAAAGCGCTTCATTGGGCAGGGGAAAATATTTATATTACCCCCCTCCCCACCGAACTAAAACTGGTAAATAATAATAAAACTCTTCAACGTTAGACGAATTTGTTATATAAAAAAAAAACATGAATTAATCATTACTTTCCTTAGGTTTTTGTAATTTCTCGCTGCGCCGCGAACCGCTGCGCGTTCGAGCCGCCGCGCGCCGTGCTCCTTATTAACAGCCTACGTGCCTTATTATAAATTAACACCCATTATTATATACATTATTTTATAGCTAAAAATATTGTCTACAAGTTTTATTGATTTATTTTTTTCCGTTAATAGGCTCAAAAAAAAGTTATGTGCAAATATATTCTGAAATACTATTTTAAAAACTGATATTTTTCCTTTACTAATAAATTGTAGAGATTGTATAGCTTTTCTCGCAAAAATGAAAAAATACAATTTTTTAGAATAACTAATTAGAAACTAAACAAAAAATAAATAATCTGATTTTATAAAACCATTAAGGAGATATTAGGGTATTCCGAAAGGCTTTAAAAAATATATTCAAGAGGGGGTGGGGAAGGAAGCACAAAGGGGAAAGTCGGGGACTTTTGTAAAAATACATGTCTAAAGGTCTTCTAACATCTGTGAAAAATTCAGCTTCCGGGGAATTAGTTCCGACACAAAACCTTCATTGACTGGGCTAATAGGTATACACTCAAATTACTCCGTCTTTGAATATGTATACACCCAAATTCTTTTGTTATTTATTATATATTCGGAATCAAGTATTTGGTTAACTTGATCGTACTATGTCTTCTTCGGGAGGCCCCGACTTGTTTTTTTTTTTAAATACCGCACAATAGTCCCAACTGCTCCCAATCATCGACCAGCGATACTTTAACATCCCCAATTGAGGTATGTTACCAAACAACTACAGTCAGGGTCGACACTACGACCTGCTATTTAATACACACGGCAAAACGTACGTACAGGACAGATAAATGGTACCTCTAGGTGTTTTGACATTTTTAAATTTGTCTTTGAAAATTTCATTTTAGGCAAGAATTACAATAAAATATATCATAAATAATTTTCACATGCTTATTTTTAGTTACGTAAATTGTTTCTTGTTTAATTGGATTACAAAATCTGTAATTCACATAACTTGTTAGGTTTTGTATTATTTTTTAAATGTCTTGAAGCTGAGGGATGAGCTGAGAAGAGGAGAAAAGTGTAAATATACCTAGTTATTTGCAGCTTCCAGTGATTTACCTATTTTATGTGTACATGTAAATTTCCACAAATATGGAACAATTATAACAATGGCGCTAGGCGCAATATTATAAAAATAATTGAATGCAGTGAAAATCGCTTAAGATGAAAACATTGGATGTTTTTTCGGCTTAACTGGTTCACTGCCAATCACTCCTAAGGGCGGACCAACCATATGTACTACTAATAATAAAAAAGCTGGCAGCGAATGAGTTAACGACAAATCAAATCAAATATTTAATTTGACTTTGCAGGGGTTCAAGGGTTCATGGGGTGATATGTATCCAGGTATACTGCGTGGCGTACCGGTTCGGGAAAGTCCATTTGGGAGACCCTTTGACTTCTCTAGTCGGACAGTGGGAGTTATGGATTTATACCGTCACTCCTGGATAAACTGACCCCCCAGATACGTCCCTCATACCTTTTCCTTTCCAGAACTCCCCTCCTTAAACAAAACCCTCTATACAGCATACTCGGGGATGAAATCCGTGTGGAGTTAGTGTAAAAAACATTTAAAGAAACCTTTTTTATGGTGAAGAACAGATGTAATATGATTTCTCCACCCTGTGACATGTATTTTTTTTTCTATTACGGGTTACCTCATAAGGAAATATTACAAAGATCTAAGCAATAGCTCAGCCTGCTACACTAAGTTGTTTTTTCTTTAATAATTTCGCAAACACTTAAGGCGATGCACTACGTCGTGTAATATTTTAAATTGAGCCGTAATCAATAACAACCCTTACGTAGATGGCGATAAGGTTTAAATTCCCGTTTATCGCCATCCGCCTGTTTTGATATATGTAAGAAAAAAAAACATGGCCAAAAAGTGCCTTTTATTTTATTTTGTGGATGTTCAGGCATAAATATTTAATTTTTTTCCGATCATTTTATAAATAACTTAATTTGCCACATTATACAATAAAATCATAACCGAAAATGGGTTCGTAAGTAGGAAATTTTGAACTTTAAAGTAGTTTTCATAGGCCTATACATTATTTTTTTCTGGACTTTTATATTAACAATTCTGGACAATTATATTATTTTTTATATTAACTCCACACAGGAGGCCCTGAAGAAAATAATTTCCCTCAAGGCCTATGTCATCTTTGGGGATACTGTGTGGAGGGTCTTTTTGTGGAGAGGAAGGAGTGAACATGGGTCTTGAAGAGTCCCATGCTGTAGGAGAGAGGAAACACAGAGGCCGGCAGTTCGTTCCACAGCTGAGCTGTTGAACTTAAGAACGAATCGTAGAAGCGACCCGTTCTCATGTGACAAGTGTCAACTGTGTACAAATGTTGGGCACGTGTATCCCGACTACGCACCGGTGCCGAAGGGATCAATGACGCTAGTTCCTCAGAGCATCTTCCATTGTAATACCGATAGAACAAGGACAGCATACCTACCTGACGCCTGTGCTCTAAAGATTGCAGTCCGTTTGTTAAGATTGGGGAATCTATCAAACGGACCGCCCGTTTTTGCACAGAGTCTAGGGTTTTTTTCAGGTATTTAGGGGCTCCGGACCTGAGATGGCTGCCAAATTCGACAGTAGGGCGCACTTGCGATTTGTACAGGGTCAGCAGTTGTGTATTATTAAAGTATCTGCGGGCCCTGTACAGAACGCCCAGCTTCTGAGAGGCCAACTTTACTCTGGCTTCGATGGAGCCCCCGTACCTGAGCTGGTCACTTATAGTTATACCAAGCATATCAATGGAAGGCCTGTTCGGAAGATTGCTTCCGTTGAAGGAGACTAGATTATCATTTGGATCCCTTTTAGACGTAATCAGACAGGATTGGGTCTTTGAAACGTTTATATATATAAAAAGACTTATATAAAAAATACTCAATTATTTCAAAGGTCAAGATGTATTCTACTCGCAGTAGTTAATTGAAGCATCTGAAACATTTCTAGGCGACCAAATTTTCAAACCAAAATCACATGATTTTGCATTACTACGTATGGCATCGCCTTAAGAGAATGTTGTTAGATAATTCCTGGAGCGTTTTCAAATGGCAGCTATTTTAACTGGTATTTTCCACATCTTGTGCCTGCTCTACTACCATACCCGTGACTCTATTTAATTATGTTTACGTTATTATATTATATTTGGAATGCTTTGAAACTATGAAGAATGTATAGCTTGGAACTAAAGATGATGTTATTTTTTTAATGATAAACTAATGCATAAAAAAACCTTGTTTTATAAACATTAGTTTAGCATTAAAAAATAATAATATTTGACAAGTCAAAATATTTCACCAACAAATGTAGATATAATATGTCTCGACGCCATCTAGTGGGAAATTTAGCACTAACAAAGCCTTTCCTACAAAAATAAAGTTGGTTGTTTACAGGTGAAAATATATAATAAGCATTGTGGATTGAAGTAGTAGTACATAATGAATTATTGGCGTGTTGGAAATAAGCCGACGTAGCTCAGTTGTCCAAAGCACCTGACCGGACATCAGAAGGTGCGGGTTCAATTCCCGTCGGCGGCATTTATTTTTACTCGAGAGATATTTTCAATTTGTATGGATATTTCAGGCGCCTAATTATAGCTTACAATAATTGGTTAAAGACGGTGTGTTTTTTTTATTATTTGGCTATCAAGTATTTTCAATTGGTTGTTAAATTTTTGAATTTATATTTATGAAATTAACAGTGAAGTTATATAAAAGATTGGCGGTATGTTTGATGCGTGAATAAAGGCGGCCTTAGACTCTAAAAACGGGGGTTTTCTCGACGCACACATTCTTATTATTTCTGAGGAACGTATTAATAAAATATCAAACGTTTCTAGAGGGAAATCCCTAAGAAAGTTATTTATATTTAAGACTAGCTGAAGTCCCCGACGTTGCCCAGTAGTGTTTTAACTCAGATGTAGACAGTGTCCTTCCTCTTGTTTTGAAGGCCAAGTTGGCAAAATTTCATCAGTTTCATATAAAACTGTAGATATGTGTAAAAATCAAATCCACCCCGCCCGCCCGGTACCAAACCGCCCACCATAGACACTCTTTTTTACATAAAAAGAAAGTGGGTACTTTAATCTGATTTTAATATCATGGCAATACAGGCTATTTTTTCTTGATATACAACAATAAATAATGAGCCACTACCAAAGGATTTTTAATTGGGTTAATTTTTTTTTTTAAATCGGTGTCACAACAAAATCACACAGACGTGAACTTTAACGTACCGTTGCCAAAATACCTACATTACACAGGGACATAATTACACATGAACTAAATTACACATGAACTAAATTACACATGAACTAAATTACACATGAACTAAATTACACATGAACTAAATTACACATGAACTAAATTACACATGAACTAAATTACTCATGAACTTGATTATACATGATCTAAATTACACAAGGAGAAGACAATATTAACGATTTTTAGTGACAAGAGACTAGTGACGGGGGTTTGACGCACACATGTTAATTCTTTCTGAAGAACATATTACTAAAATCTCAAATGTTTCTAGAGGGGTCTCTACGGGTGTAAGTTATTTATATTTAAGATTAATAAAAACAAGACCTTACAATTAAAATTAAGAAAGTTTTACAATACGTTTTTCAACCATAAAATTAGCGGTAATAACCAGACTATTATTTTCCTAGACGATGATTTAGTAACTTCCCGATGTAAACCTCTAGAAACAATTGAGATTTTAGTTATACGGTCATAATAAATAATTAAAATAAACCTGAAGAAAAGATCGTAATTCTAGGCCTGTTAGTGCAAAATCGACCGTTGGTCCGTCCATTACGCCCGGCCGCGCCGAATATTGTTTTTACACGACTTCATCACATATGTCGTTAAGATTCCAGCTTTATTTTATAGATTTGATAGGTCAAATTCAACCGCAGGTCTGTCCAATATATCAGAACTGCGCGTCACATATTTTTGTGCACGGCTGCTTCACTCACGTCGTTAAGAGGAAGCTACAAGCGAAAAATGTATACATTCTTGGCATACCTTATATCGTAGGTAATAGGCATTAAAATCGCTTGACAAACGGAGTCTAGAAACGTTCGATTTCAAGCAAAAAACTGTTTTTTAATTTATTTTATAAGAAAACAATAAAGTTAATCAAGTGAAACTGTCACAGATTATCTTAGCTATAATACGGTATTTTTTTAATTTCTTTCCTTTACGCGTTCATACATTTCTATTGAAAAAAATATTTTTTAGTAGTTTACATTTATATTTTTTACTGGGCAATTTATTTTTTATTTGTATTTTACCCAAGCGAAACCATATGAAAACCTTCAATTTATCTGAAGCATATTTTTTGGTATTCATAATGTACACCGATTCGTTATATTCGTTATTTTCGTTATATATCTTTCCAAACAATGTTACAAAATGTACATAACCTCTGTCGAGGACATTGTCTTTAAATCCAAAAACCTTTGGAAATTTCTTAAAAAAATGAACAATGAAAACACAGACTACCCGCCAATAATGCAAATGAATGCAATCAGTGCAAACAATACACAGGATATTGTAAACCTTTTTTCGGACTTCTCCAAAAATGTATATGATGAAGACACTCCAGATGATAAAATACCCGAATACAAATTTAATATGACCACAAACTTAACAAACTGCCAAATCACACAAAAGTGTTGCGAACAAAAATCACTTTCCTTAGACACTGACAAATCCGCTGGCCCAGACAACATTCCATCAATATTCCTCAAAAAATGCTCTAATACATTATCTAAACCACTCACATTACTATTTAAACGTCTCTTGTCCCTTGGACATTTTCCAGACCGCTGGAAATCTAGCTTCATTACACCGATCTACAAAAAAAGAGACGATACTGACATAGCTAATTATCGCCCCATTTGTATACAGTCAGTACAGCCAAAGCTTTTTGAATCAATGGTCCTTGATGAAATCTATCCCAAATTAATAAAATTAATAAATCAAAAACAGCACGGTTTTATCAAAGGAAGATCCACCGCAACTAACTTAACGGTATTTCAAAACTTCAGTATACAATCATTTGCAGAAAATAAACAAGTCGACTGTATATATACAGACTTTTCAAAGGCATTCGACAAAGTATCTCATAAACTACTAATCCAAAAACTATTTGCTCTAGGAATAAGGGATAACATGCTAAAATGGTTTAGTAGCTATTATTGTCAAATCGTAAACTGTTCGTTAAAATAAAATCTTGGATGTCGAAAGCTTTCCGGGCTACCAGTGGCAGGTAGTAGCAGGTGGTAGCAGGTGGTAGTAGTGGCAGGTAGTAGCAAGGTAGTCACCTTGGCCCGGTTTTGTTCCTCATTTTCATCAATGATATAACCAATTGCTTCAACGATGTCGAGGTATTGCTCTTTGCAGATGACATCAAACTATACAAGAAAATAACTGACATAAATCATTGCCATATACTACAGTCAAAT
Source organism: Hesperophylax magnus (assembly GCA_026573805.1). Taxonomy (NCBI): domain Eukaryota; kingdom Metazoa; phylum Arthropoda; class Insecta; order Trichoptera; family Limnephilidae; genus Hesperophylax; species Hesperophylax magnus. The sequence continues at coordinate 8,615,261 of JAIUSX010000117.1, read as the reverse complement.
ATTAGTAAGCTTAGAGATTGGTGCGTTCAAAATAATTTATTTTTAAATGTAGTAAGGTGCAAAACCTTGACTTTCTTCAGAAACAAAAATCCTGTTTTATTCGAATATTCCATCAATAACATAGCTTTAGAAAGAGTCACGGAAATGAGAGATCTTGGAATTATTTTGGACGAAAAACTAAGTTTCGCCAATCATATCCATCAAATTGTGAACAAAGGTATGAAAACACTAGGCTTCGTATTAAGAACAACTAAAAACTTGAATTCTTTACAAGCCATTACACTATTATACGTATCTCTAGTAAGAAGTCTAATTGAATATAACTCAGTAGTTTGGTCTCCATCTTACAAAATTCACATTAACAACATTGAGCGAATACAAAAAAAAATTCTACGTTTTATAAATTTTAAACTAAATATCCCTGTCGAAGACTTAAAATACAATTTCTTATTAAATACTCTAAAAATACATATATTAGAAGATAGACGTACAATAAACGATTTAACGTTCTTATTCAAAATACTTAACTCTAAATTCGACTGTTGTGAACCCCTGCAACTTATAAACATACATACACCCACAGTAACAACTCGACAAAATACAATATTCTACAGCAGCACACATAAGCGTAACTACATTGCCCACTCTCCGATACAACGACTTCACACCATGGGAAATCATTACTTAGGTAATGTTGACATATTCAATACCAACTTGGCGAGTTTTGTGGATCATTTAAAACATTTATTTCAACAATACTCCTAAACACATCATGTAAACCTACAAATAGCTGTAATTTTCTGTTTTTGTTTCTTGTATGACTTGTTGCATAGCTTTTATCAAATGTAATTTTATTCTTATTTTTTTATGTTTCAAAGTATCTGTCAAATTAAAATCATACTACCAACCATGTAAAAGCCCTCTGGGCGTTAAATAAATAAATAAATATAAAGATTAATCAAAATAGCGATTTTGCATTAAGCTTCGCCTTAAGATTCTGGATTTATTTTAGGGTATTCGAACATTTCCTTGAAAATATAACAATGAAAAACAATGTTATCGCTTATCACAAATGCAGAACGATATAACATCACCATCATTATTTTTTTTTAATTAAAGAAAGACAAATATTCCGGGGTTTCGAATAACTAATTGGAATTATTCTTACTACCATCATCATAATAGAAAAATATTTCTCGTGCAATGTGAAGGCCCCAGCTAACGGAGGATTTGAACAATCATTCACTAACCGGTATCCATTCCCATTCCTGAGCATTATTTATTATTGTCAAGGTCACCCAGTCAACGTGGCTAGTCTTGCATGTAAATGTTTTTCGACCCTTGTCGCCGCCATTATGTGACAGCTGTTGGTTCGTTTGTAATTATTTTCCCGGGTGTTTTTTAGCTGTCATGGCTGCCAAAGGTTGCCATCGTTAAAAATGATGTAGGTGACACACGATGTTGATTGGCGATGGTTATCAGAAGGTGCCCGGGGAAAATAACATTCCAAATACCCCGACAATGGGTAAAAGAGTATACAAAGAAATGAAAGCATGTCCGAAATGCTATGAACTTCAAGAATGGTTAATTTCCCAACTACCCGGATCTTGCTGGATTCATACCCAATTTTGAAGGTGAAGCATGACTGCGTTATTGACTTACCTTCTTCGTTACAACTAATCCATTTCAATATCTCTTCCTGAAAACTTAAATAGTGTTTTATTTTATTCAAAAATAATTCATTGCTCTTCCTCAACCAACACCACTAATTATTATTCTGGATACTATTCACCATTGAACAGAATTTCGAGACTTGTCAACTAATGTTAATACGTTCAAAGATTGTTTGAAATCTGTTTCTGATGTTTTGAAAATTGATTGTTTGAATGTATTATGTAAATATTTATGAATTATGTAAATACGAATGTTAGAGAGAGCGCGTGGATATAAAAAAGCGATAATAATTAAGCGAAAATGGTGAAAATATTTAATAAAACACTACTCCTTTGAAATAGAACAAAAATTTCATGCCTATAACATATTAAATAACAGAAAAAAACGTGTTTTTAATAATTTTCGGAGCTCACTTTGCGATTCTTTTCTATTGAGGGAATTATATATAATTAACGTTTCGGCATAACTAATGTATGGATATTATCTACAAAAAATATGTTTTTTTTTAGAACTTAAAAACTCAAAGAGTTAACGAGAAACTTGATATAAATTTAATTTATTTAAACTTCTATTTTATTTAAGTATTTCAAAAACCTTCCGATTGAAATAAAAAAAATTATAGGATATCAACAAACTGAAACTAAAACTGAAGTTATACTTGTCAGGAATAATTAAATAATAAATGTATTGTTTTTCCATTTCTTTATATTTATTATCAGTCTATATTCATCTCTACTTTATTTAGATGTTTCTAATTACTCTCTTAATTGTCAATATTTAGTATTTAATAGAATCCTTTATATGTAAACCTACACATATAGATATGATCCAGAAGTTTTAATTGTTACTATTATGATAATGTTATTCTATTTTCCTTATAATTAGTGTAACTCGCTCACCAACTACAAGAACCAGTTTCTTCTTTGGTGAGATTGCGATTATAAACATATTTTGTACCCATATTTATATAACACCACTGTACCCACTAGTATATATTAAATTTAAAAAAAAAATAAAAATCGTTAGAAATTTGGAATATCGGGGCTAACGGTCTTGAACTTTTTCGTGAAAGCATAAATGGTTTTTTTTGTTGGTTGTTATTAAGCAAACAAATTTAGTAGTAATCTTTTTGTTTATGCATCAAATCTGTCAAAAACAATGTTAGGGCTGACACTCTCTTCCTAATATACTTCATGAGATACACATTAGATCAAGGTTCCCTAGTGTGTATTATTGTGACAATTATACTACAGTTTCGGACTTCAACGGTCTCGGGCTACAATTCTGTTATAAAGTTATGTTATAGTTACCAATGGTGTGCATTGGTAACTCTCACGCTATGTTAGCTGATGTTTTTAATGTGCCTCTTTTGAAGTATAAAGCTGTACTAATCAAAGATTTTGGCAGTGCAAATTTTAACGAGGCCAATGCATAACAGTTTTTTGTTTTTCTTTATTCTTCATCTCTTTCACTAACATTTCTTACTAATGTATATTATTTTTTCTTCTTTACTTATCTTATCTTTCTTCTTTATATGTTGTACTATGACTGTCAATAACTGTCATGCATGTAAATGGCACTCGTGCCGTTAATTCTAAATAAGCAAATAAATTAGAAAGCTACGCGTACTTTTTGATTCCAACAAACAAAGTCGCTATCGCTAAGTCGCTATCGCTAAGTCGCTATGTCTGTTTATGCGCTTAGATTTTGATGGAGTTTTCACTATCATTCAGAGAATTTCTTCCGAATGAGACGCCAAAAATTTTAGCAATGGGGTTGGTATAGAATTTTTAATATTATCTACAAAATTTACCTAGTTAACAATGTCAATATCACGTAAGTATTGGTTTCCTATAGTGTGAAGCCGCTGTATCGGAGAATTAGCAATGTACAGGGTTTTCCAATAAGAGGTGTTATTTTGAATAGCCCGCTATTTCGGTAGATGTTACTTTTGAAGCTGTCATTTTTTAACATTTGACAAGTAGAAACTACGCCATTAATAAAAATGGAACGATACACGCTTCAACAACGCATTTAAATTATTAAAATTCACTTGTGTGAATCAAATGCAAATTATCTTGAGTGATGAGGCCCATTTCCACCTCGGTGGCTTCGTTAACAAGCAAAATTGTCGCATTTGGGGCTCGGAAAACCGAAGAGTTATTGTTGAAAAGCCTCTCTATCCTCAACGTGTGACTGTTTGGTGCGTGAGTCATTGGACCTTACTTTTTCGAAAATGAAGCTGGAGCAACAGTTACGGTGAATCGATTGCGCTATCGAGATATGATTAATGATTTTTTATGACCGAAATTGGATGGTATTGATCTGGACAACGTTTACTTTCAACAAACGGCTCTACGTGTCACACAAGCAACGAAAACGTTGATCTTATACGATTGAATATCAAAATAACACCTCTTATTGGAAAACCCTGTAGTTACGCTTATGCATACTGCGGTAGAATAGAGCAGCGTTTCCCAAAAGGTGTTCCGCGGAACCCTGGGGTTCCGTAGAAGCATCACAAGGGTTCCGCGTTCCGTCCGGATTTAACGTATGTATTTAACAAAAAAAATAATGCGCACGGGAGATTGCGCACGCAATGATTTGTATATTGAAAAGTAGTGAAATGTTTGCAATGCAATTCGACGAAAGTACAGATGTCGCTGGACTATCAATACTGCTTGTTTTCGTAAGATACCCCTTCGGGGGATCTATTGGAGAGGATTTGTTTATTTGTGCTCCTTTGGAGACCAACACGACTGGAGAAGAAATTTTCAAAGTCATTGATAATTGAATTGACACATTTTTTCTAATGAATGTACATAACATTCATTGGAACAAATGTGTCGATGTACGTAGCGATGGAGCTGCCGCTTTGACTGGCAAAATAAAAGGTACTGTAACAAGAATTGAGAATGTTGCACCTAAATGCAGAAGCAGTCACTGCGTTTTACATCGACATGCCCTTGTCGTAAAAAAAATACCACACGAGGTAAAGAAAGTTCTCGATCAAGTCGTACAAATTGTGAATTACGTTAAATCACGTCCGCTCCAATTGAGACTTTTTTAAAAAGTGTGTGAAGATATAGGAAGTCAGCACCAATCACTTCTTCTTCACACGGAAGGCTTTCCAAAGGAAAAGTATTATCAAGATTGTTTGAATTGCGCAACGAACTAGTGGTATTTTTTTTCCAAAGAATCGCTTTCTTCATCTTTGAGTGGTCTTGATCAACTATTGCACGACGAGCAATGGCTAATAAAACTGGCGTATTTGGCAGACATATTTGATAAACTGAATGTAATTTGCAAGTCATTGCAAGGAAGAAACACAAATACTTTTACAGTAAACGACAAAATCTCTTCTCTTATAAAGAAACTTGTCTTCTGGATAGAATGTGTTGAACAGAAACAGTACCAATGTTTTACTCTTTTAAACGAGTTTCTGGAAAAAAATGAGTTGCAAGTAACCTAAGATGTTGAAAAATGCATTTACGAACATTTGATGGCCCTCAACAAATCTCTGGAAGAGTATTTTCCTGAAAAAAACCTGCAGGACATTGACTGGGTACAGAATCCATTCCTAGTTCACAGGACACCGTCGACTCTTACAGCAACAGAGAACGAGGCTTTGATTGATATCATGTGTTCTTCTTCCTTACAACAAAAGTTTAATTCAGAAAAAACTAATCTGGATGAGTTTTGGATTGGACTTAAAAACGAATATCCAGAAGTCGTCGAGAAGGCTATCACAGTTTTGTTACCGTTTGTAACCACTTACCGATGTGAAACTGGTTTTTCGGCTTACGCTTACATAAAAAACAAATACGGAAACAGACTGGATGCAGCTCCAGATCTTCGTATTCAGCTGTCTGACATAAAGCCTGATTTCAATGCTATTTTAACAAAAAATGTAAAAAGATATCACTCTTCACATTAAATTAAGTTATACACAAAACTTTTGACCCTTTTTTCATGGTAAACATGAAAGTATTCAAACTACAAGTTTATCTTTTTCTTATAAAAATAGGGTTCCGCCTAGAAAAGTATGATCGATAAGGGTTCCGGGGCGAAAAAAAATTGGGAAACGCTGGAATAGAGTATTGTGTCGCGTTGTTCTTTGTGTAATTTTATACTAAGTTGCATGAGTTCGGAACAATCTAATTTAGGTTTTAGTCTTTTTAAATAAGAAAGTTAAAATTTTTTTTTCGTCTATCTGCTAATGTATGTTATTAATATGAATTTTCTAAGAGGGAAATTTTCTAAGAGGAAAATATCTCCTTCATCTTTGATTTTCATATTTTGGTACCTAACTTATAATTTCAATATTAAAATTGACAGGAAATCTATAAAACGATGGGAATGAGAGAAATAAATTATTACTAACTTCAAAACCTGAGTGAGCCATCTATAAAAGAATAGTTTGCCTTTAAGAGACAATATTCTAATATTTTATGGTTTTAGTGACAACTTTTAAGAAAAAAGCTACTATAATAATTATGATTAATATTCGAAAATTTCAGACTGTCAGAAAATTCTGCGAAAGCTTTCAGGGAATTAGCGAATGAAGAGCCTTAAATAAATAAATTTCTAAAGCACAATATTAACAAGAAGACGCACCAGATTATTTGTAGTTAAAAAACATTGGATAAGAGTTTGACATATTGACAACTTTGCAGGTAAAAAATGAGAAACAAAGGACGCCATGTTTTTTGTAGTTGTCAAAATGTTCTCATTTAGGGGTCCTCGAGTTATAATGCAAAGCGATTAAAAAGGGAAAATCATAATTCTCAAAGTGTTAGCGTCGTGGACTTTATATTTGTACCCGAATTACGATTTATTGTCACGTTTCTTAGAAACGTAATTGTATTTTGTATTTCGTGTTCTGTCTATCGCATCATTCAAAACGTTCTTTCAGGACTAGCACTTCTTCTCTAAGAATAAACTTAAAGTAATTAAGTACCTACGTATCTTTAAGACAATTCCTTGAGGAGAGTATTTACGAGTCTCCTCTGCAAATTCAATTACGTAACACTTTGTAATGAAGTAGCGGATAACGAGAAATCTCAAAGCAATGTATTCCAAGAGATAATTAAAGTTTTCAGCGGTATCGGAGTGTATGAGATGATTTTTGAAATTTCAAAATTGTTCATGTTTTATTTTTATAATTTAAGAATGTGTAGTAGTTTCGACAATAATCTCTATGAGTTTTGTGATCGTTGGTAGTAGTTTCAACAAATCTTTATAAGTGTTGTGATTGTTGGTAGTAGTTTCGAGAAATCTTTATGAGTGTTGTGATCGTTGAGAGTAGTTTCGACTATAATCTCTATTAGTTTGGTGATCGTTGATAGTAGATTCGACTATAATCTCTATGAGTTTTGTGATCGTTGGTAGTAGTTTCAACAAATCTTTATAAGTGTTGTGATTGTTGGTAGTAGTTTCGAGAAATCTTTATGAGTGTTGTGATCGTTGAGAGTAGTTTCGACTATAATCTCTATTAGTTTTGTGATCGTTTGTAGTAGTTTCGACAAATCTCTACGAGTGTTGTGATCGTTGGTAGTAGTGTCTACAAATCTTTATGAGTGTTGTGATCGTTGAGAGTAGTTTCGACTATAATCTCTATTAGTTTGGTGATCGTTGATAGTTAGTAGTTTCGACTATAATCTCTATTAGTTTTGTGATCGTTTGTAGTAGTTTCGACAAATCTCTACGAGTGTTGTGATCGTTGGTAGTAGTGTCTACAAATCTTTATGAGTGTTGTGATCGTTGAGAGTAGTTTCGACTATAATCTCTTTTAGTTTGGTGATCGTTGATAGTTAGTAGTTTCGACTATAATCTCTATTAGTTTTGTGATCGTTTGTAATAGTTTCGACAAATCTCTACGAGTGTTGTGATCGTTGGTAGTAGTGTCTACAAATCTTTATGAGTGTTGTGACCGTTGGTAGTAGTTTCGACTATAATCTCTATTAGTTTGGTGATCGTTGATAGTTAGTAGTTTCGACTATAATCTCTATTAGTTTTGTGATCGTTGGTAGTAGTTTCGACAAATCTCTACGAGTGTTGTGATCGTTGGTAGTAGTGTCTACAAATCTTTATGAGTGTTGTGATCGTTGGTAGTAGTTTCGACAAATCTTTATGAATGTTATGATCGTAATGAGTAGTTTCCACAAATCATGTATATTTTTCACAAAACGGCGGCATGCCAAACATTTATTTGAATTTTTCCTCCATTTTTTACCCTTATCCCAGAACACATACCATGTTCCATGCTCACACTGCAAAACTGTAGGGGTTGATTCATTAAATCTTTTAAAAAAAGTAGATTCAACAGTGCCGTAACTAAGAACATATTATTAACTTCTTTACTTTTCAGTGGTTTTCAAAGCGTTCGTATAAACACACATTTATATTTTTTTTTGTGAAACCGCACAACAGTCCCGACTGCTCCCAACCATCTGAAGCCAGTGAGACTATGGCATCCTTAATTGGTGTATGCTGTAAGTCTGAAGGTAGCAAAGAGGGGAAGGAGATGGGAAAAAGGAAGATTAGGAACTACCTGACTATTTCTGGTCACCAAACACGGCCAAAGTCATTTCAAGAAACGTTTCTATTCTGAATGGTGGTCTTACACCAGGGTGACACTGAGAATATCTTCCACTCTGAAATATTATATGAGTAAATTGTGATTAACACAAATTAAACAAATAAAATTTACCAGGGCACTTTCCCTGAACTCGTGACCTCCAGCTTGCTAGTCGAGCATGACCACGAAGACCGTCGTTATTATTTCTCTCCACTCAGTCAGCTGATCCATTTAAAATTTGAAATGTAAGGTTAGCCATTTTATTTTCCGAACACGTGCAAGACACGCTAAAGAAAAGCTATGATTACACTGGACAATTTATATATATTTTTTATTAGAGTTATTAAAAATGTTTTTAAAAAAACTTTAGTAGGTGTTTTTCTTATATTATCATATTAACCACACCCCCTCACTCCCTTCAAGTTTTGCTGTATGAGCGTGGAACACACTATACATTTGCTATGAAGGAAACAATGTGTTTTTATCTCTTTAAATAAGAACTGTACATAAAATTAGTGTGAGAAGCAACTACTTGGAATGGAGTGTGGGGTCTCAAATTGTGTTTATTGGGTACGCGATAATTAATAATACTTTTGTGTTCCTTTTACGTTCTTGTTACTCGTTTCCTTCTCACAAATTCTGGGCTGCTCGCTCAACTGCACACACAAAACGCCCATTTCAAATTCCAGGATAACAATACTGCTTTAAATTGAAATAGGTAGATACATCCCGCGCAGATTTCCATCGAATTTTAGATTGGTTGCCGCCCGAAGAACTATAAATAGGAATTGAATTGAAACGGATTTTTACATAGATTATTTAAATGTATTAGGTTGGTTTATATGGATGCCTACACGAAGAAAAATGATCACAGCTAATTTATAAAGAATCTCTTCAAATTATTGGTGATCCGGTTAAAAACGGGATTGCAGACCACTTCCTGATAATCTTTTAGTAAATTTATAATAATATCGAAACACATGTTCATACACCTGCGTTTGTCTTGATAGACCGGTCATTGGCTGAATTGGCATCGCGTTTGGGTCCCAGCCAGGCGTAGTGTGTTCAATTCTTCGGTTGGCTAAGCCCTCTTCACAACACAAGCAACATTTTCAGCTTACTGTGGTGGTAGTAGGAGATTTTCGAAAATTGGCAGGTTATTCGTAACTCGGGAATGTTTGTATTTATTTTAAAATAATATAAATAAAAATATAATGACAATTTGCGACAAATTTAGGTTTTTTATGAACACGTGTTCCGACATGGTTATAATACATTGGTATTTTTCTAAAAGTTTATCGGGAAACCTATCAATTCATTCGTTAAGGGCCTGAAATCCCTTTTTTACCCAATTCCGAATAAGAGATTCTTAATAAATTAGCAATATTTTTTATCAGTAAGTTTTCTTTTAAATATTTTACAAATTTTTGTAATATAATGGTTTCGTATAATAAAATTTCATGTAAAATTTTGACAGAAATTGTAAAGTTCAATATTTTATATTCTTCTGCTTATATTGAAAAATTGTCAAAAAATTTTCTCACAGTAAAATTGTGAGCTGCGACTTCAAATTTGATATATTACGGATGGTTATTCATATAATTTGAACAATTCATCAAATTTCAACTTTCATTTTCGGGTTCCGTGTAAGTCCTATACAAGACCTGTTATTATATCATTATAGGCCAGTTAGTTAACAGAACTTAAATAATAACAAAACCTGAAAAGAACTTTCACAGAATTTGAAAATTAACTTTGAAGTTTGAAAAATTGTTCAAATTCTCTGACACAACTCGTCCTAACAATTTCCCAGTTTCTTTATCTGCTATCTTTATAATCATCGAAAATTCCAATTTCGGTTGAGTGTCCGTCCTGCGTAACTCTGGTTCAATGAACTCCAGAACTCTGATTTGCTTTGAATTTAAGTGTCATTTTCAAAATTTTAACTGTTTGTTTCGATAAAGTACCTACCTATAACATTTTTAACAGAAAACTTATTAAATTATCATTTTCAAAATAGGAACTGATTTTTTAAGAATTTAGATTATCCCGTGATTTTTCACGGGTCTGCACTACTACACTACTTAAATAATTATTTTAAACACTAGTTTAAAATAATTTATAGAATAATGTGCAGGTTTTTATAGTAGATATATAAGCGGTGCGTTCCAGAGTGCTAGATACTTTCAGTATCGCCTTGATGAAAGACCAACATTCAGAATCGAAACGTTGCTTGAAATGGCTTTAGCCTGGTTTGGTGACCAATTCTGAATAGCCAGTTACTTCCCCTCCTTACCCCTTATCTCGTTCCCAACTTCCCTACCTTCAACCTTACTACATACCCCAATTGGGGATGCCAAAGTCTCACTGGATCCAGTTGGTTGGGATCAGTTGGGGCTCTTGTGTGGTACTCGCATAAAAAATAACAAATGTATCCATTTTTTCCTGGTGATTTTTAGCTTTGAACAGAAGAGTTCTTAAGAAATAGAAGAATTCATTTTTGAACGTTTTGTTTTCTTATTTACAGGTGGTGGATCGACCCCAAGTCCGCCACAAAGGTGGACCACCGCGTGCAACGCGGCCTGTTCCTTTTCGCGTGCACCAATTCGTGCATGAACCCGCTTGTCTACGGAGCCTTCAACGTACGGGCACGCGCACAGGTAAATCGAACGCGCGCGCCCAAGCCTACGCGCGCCACTCAAAGCGACTCGAGGATGACCTCCCTGTCAATATCGCTGCGCACTGTGGAATAGTGTCTAATAGTGCTTACTGCAGAATAGAATTTATTTAAATTTAGAATATATTTAAAATGTGCTCTAAACGAAGTCTATATGCGATCGACAAGATAGCATTAATTTGAATATGGAATTTATTTAAAATGTGCTCGAAATAAATCAAGTCTATGAGCGATTCCAGAATGATCGATATAATAGAACACTTTTGAATAATGATTTTTTTTCAAATACGCTCGGAACAAATTAAGTCTATACAAGCGATTCCAGAATGATTACTGTGGTATAGAACTTATTTAAATAAATAATTTATTTTTAAATCGGAGTCAATAGTCGATTCCAGAATGTGGAATAATTTAAATTAGTTAATTCGAATGCTCAAATGTTTTTGTTATATTTGTTGGAAAATGAGAAATTTGACGATTTTCAAATTATCTCCATATTATGTAGATACTGCACATACTCTAACTAGTGCGTGACATGGTTAATTTTTCAGTTGGTGACATCGTCGCCGTAGATTTTCGGATATACCTTGATCGAGGTTTTATTTGGAACAATCGTAATTCGTTTTGAGTTTTACAAATAATAATCATACTGGTGTACAGAAAATAATGACACGCTTAATATGCACTAAAAAAAACACTTTGTAGTAGCTAGATAATAATTTGACGTCCTTTCTTCGCGCCATGTTTCGACAAAATAATATTAGTTTTTTTAGGCTACTATTTTTTTTAAACCCAAACTAAGAAACTGTTTAGGGATCATAGGTTCATATTTTGAGTAAATTAACCCTTCAGTACTTTTATCACATATGTTCAGCTTGCATTTTTTCTGTGTATTTCAAATGCGCTTATTTCACCTTATTTTTTAATTTTCAATAAGAAAGTAGTGTTTTAGAAACTAGATAAAATTGACTTTCCAATGTATGCATTTAAAATAAATATTACTATTTCCAAATAAAAACATTTTAATATCAATAAGAATTTGTAAGAAAACTGTACCTTCACTTTTAGCTATTTTTAGGATTTTATTAACGGAATCCAGTAAAAATATTTGAGATAAACTGGAAAGAATTATTATTTCTCTTTATAATGTCAAAAATATGTATTTCCGCATGATAGAAAAAAAGACAAAAATACTTTTATAAAATATGGACTCCCGGTTATATATGACCCTCAAACGCTAGAGGGGTTAAGACGGGAAAAAAACTATCACATCATTAAAAATGCTTGCAAAGTGAACAATCGATTTTAATTTCAACGAAAAAACTGTTCATTTTCATAAACTGAAATACTTACTTCTCATTATTATCTTAATGATACAAGGTGTTTCTTAAATAAAATATGCGTATTAAGCGTGTCTCTATTTTTTCACATTGCAGCTATTCAAGTAGTGTTCAGTTACTCTTTCAGACATCTTTAGGGTAGCGACACCTTACGCTATACGCATACAAGCGTTTTATGTAACACCATATCGCTCGCCATACAATCCCATGCAGACCTGTCACACCTAACATACGATGTGTTATATTATCTGCTTGCCAGGCGATATTTGAAAATGAGCCTACGGCAAGAGAGGGGGTCAGATCAATTTACGGAGCGCCGTGACCATGCGTCTGTCATCTGTCGAGGTGAGAGATCCCATACAAAAAAATGATATTCCGCGGCAGTTCCCCAATTCTCTCCTGGAGAAGATTATAGCGTAGTATGACTTCTCAACGTTTAATCTGCATAGAATCCCGTATGAGCGTTGATGCGTATATGTGTATTAGACTTAAAAGTTATTCGCGTCTAGCTGTACTGCATTTCACTTAGGATACAAACTCGTCAACGCTGGCCGTTATATTATATGTGAGTGTTTAGAGTTCATCGTTAAAATATTTATCATAAAAATGTTTCCATGACCGAGATAATATTTTCGAGAAATATTAATATGTTCTACATTTTTCATCATTTTTTGAAGGCCATAGATTAGCTAAGTTTACCAAAAACCAGATAAGAATGAGACAACCGGATTTATATTTCGAAGTATATAGACCAATGTAGTTATTTACCTAGTAACTACACATGTCCGAAAGTCCAGTGAAGTTATGACTACTTTGAGGTGCACTGCATTATGCACCTAGCAGTGTACTAGGTGCTAGGTTTTAGATGTTTAGTTATAAACGTATTTCTTTATTGTCAATAGGTTTTTATTGTAGAAGCTTGTTTCAAATTAATTTTCAATATCATACGCGGTGTCTAGAAACTGGTGCTACAAGCGACAAACTAGTGAATCTAAATCTGATTTTTTGGCATAACTATTTTTGATTTGAATAAATCTAGTCTAAAGCTAAGGAGTTATCAGCTGTTTAAGCTTTTAAAATACTTCGATACGTAGAACCAGTTCCAAAAGTTTTTGTACCATTTTGTTGCCGAAAAATTCTGTTTTTTATGGGTTCTCTATGTGATGTAGATTTATCATTTTTCCGCTTGTTTTACGAGTTTCCAGACACCGTGGCTTTAAGATATTTATAAAATATCGCCTTTCTTATAGGGGAGAAGAAATAACGCTATCTGCCGCCCTCCATACAAGCGGCATATTTGATATAAGGTCCTTGCATAATCTATGTTTGAAATATATGGACTATACACATTGCGCAATTCTTTGGCGTGGGTTTGCCGCTAGTGTGAAGGGGCGTTAAAAGAATTTTTCAAATATTGTGGAGATAAGTAAATTTATTTATGTTTTTTCACATGTTATAGTGATTAAATGGTAGCCATGGTAAGAAACCAATATGAAACAAAGGTTAAGGCTATGTTAACTGACCAAATCTGAGTTCCAGGTATTTCAAAATATTCTCCTTCTTCTTCCCCCACCAAAAAACCTTTAATACCACTACTTTGGGGATTACCATGGCTTCACTGTAGGCAATTGGGTTAAAACATTAAATGGGGATTACCAAGCTTCACTGTAGACAGTTGGGTTATTATATTAGGGGGGAATTATCATAGCTTCACTAAGGATAGTTGGGTTTTCACATATATTTAGTGTTTCTATACATAGCTTTACTGTAGAAAATTGGGTTAACACATTAAATGGGGATTATTGTGGCTTCACTGCGCAGGCAGTTGGGATATCGCATAAAATGGCAATTTTCTAGGCTTCACTGTATAAAGTTGGGTTATCACATAATATAGGGATTATCATAGCTTCACTGTAGACAGATTATATTAAATGGAGATTACATAGCTTCACTGTAGACAGTTGGGTTATCACATAAAATGGGGATTACCAAGCTTCAATATAGACAGTTAGTTATCAAATTAATCAGTGTTACTATACATAGCTTCGGTGTAAACAGACGGGTTATCACATAAAATGGGGATTACCAAGCTTCACTGTAGACAGTCGTTTTATCACATTAACGCGGAATTATCATAGCTTCACTGTAGACAGTTGAATTATCACATTAAATCGGTCTTACTATATATAGCTCTACTGTAGAATGTTGGGTTAGATTAATTAAATTCCATTAAATAGGAATTACCATAGATTATCTGCGGGCAGTTATATGGGAAGATTGCCGTAGCTTGGTAGACGGTTAGGTTATCTCATAAATGGGGGATTACATATATTTTAAACGCCTTGTTCTGTATGTAGGTATATTTTTTCCGCGTTCAATAAAACGCCCGTTAATAAATTAATTAGGACCCGGTTTTTCATCCTTAATTAATATTTTATCTTACGATTACCCACTTATTTCTGCTATCAGCAAATAATGTACCAATGTAGTTCCGCCTCACCACGCTGCAGACCGGTGCCTCTTGTATGGGTGATCTCTCGGTGAATCTGCGTTCAAAAGGTCAATGTTTACTTTGATAACTTGAACAGCTTCACGTAGAATCCACTGGGAGATTCCTAGCCACTGCCAAAACATACTAAAATGGGACGTAAATAATATTGTTTACATTAAACGAGAGATAAAAATACTGTTAAATGTAAAAATTTTACAAAATTGAGAGGCTAGATTATAAATTAAAATTTACTGCCTTCTGACTCGGCAAACTACAAAAAAACTAAATTACAACTGGACTACTCGAAATAAATATAGTTTTCTAGTATTTTGCAGGTTTTTATTTCTATTCCATAGCATATATTACATATTGTGAAATTAAAAAGAGATTGTTTGAGGGGAGTTTTTTTATCGGATCCCTGTTCTGTTTTGAAATAAAAAGGAAATTCTTCTGGCGTATTTTTGCGTACGTTTCTTCCTAAATATTCTTTTAACTTAATAATTCATTTTTGCCCACAATATTTCGTTTGAAAATCAGTTTTTCAGGCAACTTGGATTTAGCACAAAAAAAACATTAACCGAAGTAAGAGGAGAGGAATGTCAAAGTCGGTGTCATTAGTGAAAATACTGAATTCGATTTTTATTCCATGTTTATTTCATATTTTATGGGCGTTTTACTCGATGATTTTTATCTTACCGATTTCCACATGGAAACTTAATCGGGACTCCTAAATAAAGAATATAACACTAGAAGTGTCTTCCATACAAATTTGAATGGAAACAAATATTCCGCTGAACTTACACTCGCCTGAAATCGTAGATTGCTATCCAATATTAATTTAGAAAAAACAGTTTTAAATAACAATATTTTGATCAAAAAACATGCGCAGTTCTGTTTTATTTTTTAAAAAATGGCAACACCTTAAAGATAGATCACATAAAAGCATTTGTCATTTTACTCTGCCGTCACTTTTAACAAATCACCAAAAAAACACTAGTAATTCACGATACGTGTTCACAATGAGTAATAAATTCGTATTATGTTATTTTTTATCTATGTTTGAAATATATAACGAAATAAACATGCAACGTTCTACAGTTACAACAATGACACAAGTCAAAAAACGTCCGCCATCTTAAACTGTACGAAAATCGGTACAAAATTAGAACACTTTTTTTTTCATACCAAATCCATATTATGAAAAGACGACCCATGTGGAAACTAAACAAAAAAAAGCATCGTGTAAAATGTCCATTATCCACGAAGTCAAGTACTTGTACAATAGGATGGAATTAATCAAACATGTTTTTACTACGGCAATGATGTACGTGGGTAGAGGGGAAGGGCCGTCAAAGATTATTCTGATTTTGGATACGCCTTTTAACAGTTGCACATTCAAAATTAAAAAAAATACTTCCTGTGGTTTTGCACCATACCTGTAAGCCTGTAAATTATTTGTATAACTTCAATGTAAATAGATAAAATTTAAACCACTTTTCACAAAAATAGACCATTGCATTGAATTAGTATAAATTTAGGTTTTTCGCACTCCACCCTAATATACATAAATGTATATAATTTTATGTAACTAAATAATATAACATTAATCTAACATATTACGCTTCGTTACAATAAGGATTTTTTATTTAAGCACATATATAAATGGTAAATAAATTATTTAATGAGAATAATTTCTAACATTACTTTAAAAATAAGATACATAGTTTTTATTATAGAAATTTGAATTTATGTATTTTTTACGTTTTGTATATATTGTTGACCATAAATACTGTTTATTATTTTTCTTTTTATTATTTAATCCCTACCTATCCCCTCCCTTTTTTATAAAACTTTATATATAAATTGTTGAAAAATTAGACAATCTAAAGCAAAAAAACATTAACATTGTTCAATAACCTACAAAACCTTTTTTTCATTGTTTTGTTTTTAATTCAAGGAATTATTTTTTTAATTTAAAGTAAATCAAATTTAATATTTTTATATTACAAATTCTGCAAGTATTTAAGTTTTTATTATGGTGACAGCTGTTTCGACGTTAAGCACGGTTTTCAAACTGTCTCAAAGTAGACTAACCACAGTTTGACAATGACCTTGAACGCCGAAACAACTGTCACAATAGTAAAAAACGACAATACTTGCACTTATACTTAATATAAGTATTATTAAATTGTATTTAAATTAAAGTTAAAAAATAAATATGTGTTTTGTTGATTCAATCTAATTATTTTCAATTTTTTACCTTTGAACGGTCCATGTTAACCGTTCAGGCTAATTTGTTATTTTTTTAAAAACAGTTATATTATCCGAAGAGTTAATTTTTTCGCTTGTCAGAACAGGTCATATGGTCTTATAGAAATCGTTGTATCTCCCCGTCATAGTTAGAAATATGAACTAAACGGTGATAGAAAGAGAAAATACCAATCTTTATATTCAAATATGGATGATAACCAAAGAATTATTAAAATATACACATATATGAAACCAAAAATTTCGACCGCAATTTGAGAAAAATTTATGAAACTTTGTTCATTTTTTGATTAATTATTTTTATATTAAACGACAAAAAAGTGAGGTAGCAGTAATGTTTATAATACATTTGTTTAATAAAATATGTTTTTTTTCTTTATCATTAACTAACTAACTAACTAACTAACTATCACTAACTAACTAACCTCCCCACATACCGGAATAAACACCTTATTATTATTATTATTAATAATTTATTTGGATTTTATTAAGAAGCGGAAATGCACAGAAATTCTCCGACTTTCTGCCAGCATCTTTAAGATGTGTAACGGTTAATAAGTGTTATATCTGTCTTACTTTGCAGATCTTTATGGGTTGGGAACTCTTTGTTAAAAAGTAAAAGGTTCTACTTATAATTGTGTTTATTACGTTACAAATAATAGGTCTGGATTTAGCTACACTGTTCATTACCCGAGGGTTGGTAATTCTCTGGTTCGAGAAGCTTGTTCCTTGTCACTATAACCTCACAAGCATCTGTTACACTCTAGCGACATCTGACGGACTCTGGAGTAAGCTTTATGACTAGCTCCATCTATCGCTTAAATACTCAACTTATTACCGTACATCACAGAGTTGCAGGTAAAATGCTAGTTCTCGGTCTCTTTCAGCTTCTGATCAAGTTGTCATCAACTGAAAAGACTTGTCGACTTGATGGTCGTGAAGTTGGAAACAGACTAACCTAACCTAACCCAAGCATTCTTTATAATTAAGGGTGACCGTGGAGTTGTTTTCAATTAATATTATTTACGATTTATCTTCAGTTGACTACCCAGAGAAGAGAGTATTTTTATGATCAATCAGTCAATTTGACTTGTGTCACTTGAATTTTCAGTCACTTGGGATCAAACCCAATTATTTATTGTTACCCAAAACCCAACTTTAATACCAAACTTTTTGACAGACTGATTTGAAATTCAATTTTATTCTTCTGCCAATTGATTCCAATCTCTAATATTTCTATTTTTGATAGTGACAATGGCATATTTTCAATGTTTTTTAATTCTCGAAAAGAAATTACGATAGTGTAGATATTTTTTTATGTAGACGAAAAAATTTTCCAAAACGATTTAAAATGTGTTATTTTAGATTTGCAGCCAAAACGACATGCTCGTTTTTATACGTGAATTCGGCGGCGTTGACGTCACGCCAGGCAACATTGGTGACAGCCATCTTACCAGATATTGATGTCTTGTGGCCAGTTGGAACCATTAATCAATAATCTAAATAAATAAAAATTTAAATGTTCGTTTGTTCAAAATCTTAAATCTCCGAAAGCTCTTCACCGATTGCTTTGAAATTTTGACACAACGTTGCATTCGAATAAGTGTGTGTTTTCATAAACCTATATTATATAGACGTCACCCGTTACGGATAAAAACATGATTTTTAAAAAAAAAACAGCGCTACATGCTGGTCGTAAAAGAAACACTATTTCTATTGTTTATTATTTATCGCTATTGTTTCTCTATCTGCACAAACAGACTGAGCCACAGCAATGCATGGCAGAGTACAGCTCGTTATTAATAATCATAAAAATAAACTATAAATCTACCACACATTTTGAACGGTATTCATTTTTTGTGAAAACAATTTGTGGTAGAATTCCATTATAATGAATTATAGAATTAATTAAAAACTTTTTTATTCATAAGCGTTCCCATTTTCAGCCTATCGCAGCTATCTTCAGAATGGTACAATATTAAACGTGACACTCGTTATATTCTACGCGTTCATAGATGGCGTTAGTTAAATTATTTTATTAAAATACGCTTTTTGCTAGGTATTGCTTTACAATATTAACCTGTTAACCGGGGTATTCCGTTATGAATTACGCAGCATATAACGGGCGCGAACTCCTTCACTAGGACGTATTAGTAAGTCACGCCCGGAGGATGTAATTTCAAATTATTATTTTTTTCATTTATGCATAATAAAAATGAAAACATCGAATTAAAAAAATAGAAACTTTACAAACAATTATAAAGATTACAAAAAATATTAAAAAAGTTATAATTACAGAAAAATAAACAAAAGCACACAGATAAAAGAGAAACATTGAGTTTAAAAAATTAAAATATGTAAAAATTAAAAACTCAATTTCCGTGTGATATGCTCGGAAATATACGTCCCGCTCGTTCCAGGGCGCAACATATATTTCAAGGACGTATTCATATGTCCTACCCGTACCCGATACTGTTTATGTTTGACGTATTTATACGTCCGGCCCGGTTAACAGGTTAATTGACATGCTCATATTGAGACGGCATGTAGCACCTCACTGAGAATTCTGGGCTTTGTTCTACGCACTGCAAGGAATTTTAGAGATAACCGGGTGCTTATAGTTTTATTTAATTCCTTAGTAAGGAGTAGACTTGAAAGTGAGTCGGTGACTTGGAGTCCACACCAGGTAAAGTATTCTCTCATGTTGGAGAGAGTTCAGAAGAAATTCTTGAGATTTCTCTACATGAGGGAGTATGGCTACTACCCGTGGCTCTATCCGACTGACTTTCTTTTGGGTATGCTCGGAATGAACTATCTACGGGTCAGGAGGGATGTGCGCATTGCTACACATTTCTTTAGACTGATTCGTGGATGGTTTGAAAACTCGGTCATCATGGAGAGCATTCATTTCTATGTTCCCGATGGTTATCTACATCACCGACAACATAGACTATTTTATCTCCCGGCCTGCAGAACTAACTTGCCAATGGTCATGCCTGTGGGGAGAGAAATCTTGCTGTTGAACAGAATCAATTCGGATATCGACATTTTTAGCATCAATGAAGCTTAGGTAGGTAGGTACTATATATACAATTTTCAGGAGATCGGAGGTGGTAAGCAGTGATTTTATTAAAATGATATTATGCATTGTTATAGCCTTATTGCAGGAATTAGGATATTATATTTTGATTTTTCACTTGTAGCAAACACTTTGTGGGTATACATAATTATAATAATTAAAATAAAATAACTTTGTTTGAATACCACTTTATTGTATATATTTATAACCAACCGGTTTCAGTTCAACCCGAACCTTCATCAGGGCTAATAAAAACATATTAAATTAATTACAGAGGTGTATGGGTACTTATAGTTAAGCTGGAAGAGGGAGAGAGAACATCAACTTTGGTGGGGGTGGAAGACTTAGGTAGGAGAGAGGGGGTAAACATAGGTGCAGGGAATGGAAATATATTTAAAATGGGGCTGTTTGTTAAATCTAATTGTTTATTTAATAAATTGATTTTATTGACTTTAAGGGATTTTTTTATCTCGAGTGCTTCTAAATTGTTGAGGCGTAGACCTATCCCGTTTCTATGTAATACTTCTATACCTGAAGGCTTATCAAATGAGTGATCTTTATCTATTAAATGTGTTGCAAATTCCGAAAAACCTATGTTATTTAAGCATCTCAAGTGCTCAACTACCCGCGTTTGAACATTTCTTGCAGTTTTACCAATGTAAAATGCTTCGCAATCATTACATTTGAGTTTATAGATGCCAGAATGGCTTAAATTATTTTCTTTATCTTTTGAGTTAATTAAAAGTTTACCTAGGTTATTATTGGTATAAAAAGCGGCTTTAATTTCTGTTGGAAATTTTAAAACACATGAGGACGAGAAATTATTAATGTATAAAATTCTACGCCAACCGTGGTTTTTATTTACTGCGATGTTGGGGATACTATTATACAGGAATTTATTACAAAATATGAGTCGTTGTTTTTTTGCAAGGATTTTATCAATTAAGGTATGGGTATATCCATTATTTATGGCGATAGATTTGATTATAGAGAGTTCAATATTAAAGTTAACTTGAGATAGCGGAATAGTGACAAGTCTGTGGACCATAGAATGGAAGGCAGAATGTTTATGGGAAATGGGATGGTTTGAAGTACTATGAATGACTGTATCGGTAAAAGTAGGTTTTCTATAAATATTAAAATTGAATTTATTATTAATAATGGAAAGGGATAGGTCTAGAAAATTTAAACTGTAATTAGTACCTATTTCTACTGTGAACTGAATATTTTTATGGAAAGAATTAAGGAGGGACAAGAAGGAATTAAGTTGACGTTCTGTACCTTTCCATATGCAAAAAATGTCATCAACATAACGTTTCCACATAAAAACATTATTTAAAAGAGGTGAGTTAGAACTAAAAATATTTTTTTCCAAGTTATCCATGAAGATGTCAGCAAATAGGGGACTCGTAGGAAGACCCATGGGTAGTCATATATTTCATATATTTCCATTCCCTGCACCTATGTTTACCCCCTCTCTCCTACCTAAGTCTTCCACCCCCACCAAAGTTGATGTTCTCTCTCCCTCTTCCAGCTTAACTATAAGTACCCATACACCTCTGTAATTAATTTAATATGTTTTTATTAGCCCTGATGAAGGTTCGGGTTGAACTGAAACCGGTTGGTTATAAATATATACAATAAAGTGGTATTCAAACAAAGTTATTTTATTTTAATTATTATATTATATTTTGCATTGTGAAGCCTGATCGTAGGGATAAGGATATTATATTATGCATTGTTAAGCCTGATTGTAGGGATTAGGATATTATATTTTGCATTGTTAAGCCTGATTGTAGGGATTAGGATATTATATTATGCATTGTTAAGCCTGATTGTAGGGATTAAGATATTATATTACACATTGTCATAGCCTGATTGTAGGGAGAAAAAATATTTCTCTGAAGACAAATAGCTATAGCCTTATTGCAGGGATTAGGATATTATATTATGCATTGTTATAGCCTTATTGCAGGAATTAGGATATTATATTATGTATTGTTATAGCCTGATTGTAGGGATTAGGATATTATATTTTGCATTGTTAAGCGTGATTGTAGGGATTAGGATATTATATTTTGCATTGTTAAGCCTGATTGTAGGGATTAGGATATTATATTATGCATTGTTAAGCCTGATTGTAGGGATTAGGATATTATATTACACATTGTCATAGCCTGATTGTAGGGAGAAAAAATATTTCTCTGAAGACAAATAGCTACCTTGGGTAAACTACAAATGATAGATATAGTAAGACGTTACAATTTACAAAAACATCATTTTATATTTTGGATATTTCAGGCGACTAATTATTGTTTATAATATTTTTTTATCCTTTGTGCTATGCATAAAAAACCTTGCCTTATAAACATTAATTTATCATTAAAAAAATAAGAATATTTGACAAGTCAAAATATTTCACCAACAAATGTAGATATAACATGTCTCGACGCCATCTAGTGGGAGATTTAGTACTAACAATGCTTTTCGTACAAAATAATGTTGGTTGTTTACAGGTGAAAAAATATAATAAGCAGTAATTTTTGATTGAAGTACTAGTACATATTGAATAACTTCGCGTGTTAGAAATAAGAAGACATAGAAAAATAAATAAATAAATTTTTAACTTTAACAAATGGTTGGTTTTTTGGTTATTTTGTTAAATGAGTTTTAATTTACTTTTTAACTGTTTGATTAATCATTTTGAGTCTTGGATAAATACCATTGATACAAACATTTACTTGCCGTAACATCCGACCTGCTGTAACATCTGACCTGATGTAACTTAATTTTTGTTATTTGTTTTTGGGGTGTTATGCCGTGTTGCGCTAACTCCTTCTTTAGCCAACGTTTCACATATATTTCTTTCTTTAGCCAAATAACACATCTGCCCTGATGTTGGACACTGCAATGCTGTCCGAAACGTTGTTGGCTAAAGAAGGAGTTAGCGCAACACGGCATAACACCCCAAAAACAAATAACAAAAATACTTTTGGCCGTGAAAATCTTAAATCATATTTGATGTAACTTAACATTTTTAATTTTATTTTTTTTATATTTTTCAATCATATCTTTTTAATTGTAATTCTACTTAAAAAAATTTAACTGTTAATAAACACAAGTACACCCACGAACTGGCATGACTATGTGGGATTTTTTTGGTTAATCTGCTAAATGTATTATTCTTTACTTTTAACTGTTTATATAAAAAAAGTGTTTCCTTTATTGTAAAATTATACCAATGTATGTAACAGAAAAATTACTAATAAAAAAAATTTAAAAAAATAGCTCATTGGTCCAGAGCACCTGACCGGACATCAGAATGTGCTGGTTCAATTCCCGTCGGTGGCATTTATTTTTACTCAGGAGATATTGTAAATTTTTATGGATATTTCAGGCGACTAATTATTCCTTATAATAATAGTTTTATAGATTTAAATTGTTTATATACAATAGTTTAAGGCGAGGCACTACGTCGTGTAATATTTTGAATCGAGCCGCCATCAATAACACACCTTACGTAGATGGCGATAAGGCTTAAATTCCCGCTTCACACCATCCACCTGTTTTGATTTATGCAAGAAAAAAACATGGCCAAAAAGTGCGTTTTATTTTATTTTGTGGATGTTCAGGCACAAATATTTAAATGTTTTTCGATCATATTATAAATAACTTAATTCGCCAGATTATACAATAAAACCATAACCGGAAATGGGTTCGTAAGTAGGAGATTTTTAACTTTAAAGCAGTTTTCATAGGCCTATACAATATTTTTTTTCTGGGCTTATAAAAAGACTTATCTAAAAAATACTCGATTATTTCAAAGGCCAGAATGTATTCTACTCGCAGTATTTAATTAAAGCATCTGAAACATTTCTAGGCGACCAAATTTTCAAACCAAAAACATATGATTTTAAATTACTACGTAGTGCATCGCCTTAAGGAAAAAAAAGTACCAGTCTGAAGATGGCCACGATGGGCTGAATTTGTTTTAAATTGTTTTCAAAAATCATTTATTTCACTTTAATTTTGACTTGTTATAATTTTAGAAGTTTATTTTAAATCTGTTTCCCACAAAAAAATTTAATTTAATAAAACTTGTTTGTATGTGTGCGTTCCATTTGAATATTTGAAAATGCTGATTTATTTCACAGAGAAGCACGCGCGGTGGGGTGACACACCACTCAGTGAACAGGCGGGACCTGTACAGCTGCGGGGAGTCACTGGAACTGCCGCCGCACTGTTCCAGCCGGAGGAAATAGAAGATGGTCACCTTACTACTGCCAACAATAGAAATAAAATAAATATTTTCAGACTAGGGTGCAATCAGCTTTGTGCGAGTGAAGAGAATTATACCTCTTACATATCATTATGTAACACACATTAGTGTGGCCATTACAACATTGCATTGGTAGTCACTGAGATAAGCGGAGACACTTTATTATGGGTATACTGTATTTATACAGTCTCTCACTCTAATATGATTGCATCCGGAATTAGTTCGACCCATAGAAAAAGAATAACGCAAGAAGCGCCTCGTGAACGTGTTTCGTGATCCAATTATTAGCCCGATTTGCGCTATGCATAATTTCAGGCATGTCTGACAGACAAACCGCGTGCTAAATGGTCTAGAACCAAAATGTACTAAATCAGTGGTACATTTATAGTGATATATTTTTGGGGTATTATGTCGTGTTGCGCTACCTCCTTCTTTGGCCAACGTTTCGGACAGCATTACAGTATTCATAATCAGTGAGATTAAAATCTTATATTAGTGGCACATAGCGCTTCTAGTTTTCTTCTTTATTCTAACTGATTTTTTTAAAATTTACTTGCAGGGTTGTCATTTTTTATGAGATTTGTGTGATCATTTATGTTACCATGTGCAATTAATTCTTCTTTCATTCTATCAGCTGAGTTATAATTTTAATACTGTTAATTAAAACTTATTCAAGGTTAATCGTGAAGAAAGGTAATAAATTATAAAAAGTGACATTGTAACTATGCAGGGTGTCCGGAGATAAAGTGCACTAACTTCGATAGGTGATTCTACTTGATGGTAGAAGTAAAAAAGAAAAATAACTTTTTTCGAAATTTCAATTTTTTTCCCCATACTACAATATTTTCCATAGAAGAATATTTAATTTTCCATACATATTATTCAACTTTTTTTACATAAAAACTACCTTAAGGCGAAATGCTAAATGCTAAATCACTATTTTGATTAATCTTTATAATGAATTGGTGTACATCATGAATACCAAAATATATGCTTTAGATAAATTGAAGGTTTTCCTATCGTTTCGTTTGAGTAGAATACAAGTAAAAAAATAAATAACCCAATAAAAAATATAAACATTAACTACCAAAAAAATATTTTTTCAATAGAACGTAGTATGAACGCGTAAAAGAAACAACTTTTAAAAAATACAGTTTTATAGTTAAGATTTTCTGTGACAGTTTCACTTGATTAACCCTTTTGCTTTCTTATAAAATTATTTATAAAATAAATAACAAACCAGTTTTGTTCTTGCAATCGAACGTTTCTAGACTCCGTTTGTCAAGCGATTTTTTATTTATTTATTACAAGATAATACATTACATAATACTAAAAAGTTATAATTTATTATTCCCAGTGAGTTTACAAAACTCATTTCGGGAAAGACAACATTAGATTACAATTGCAATTACAATTACGATTGACAAGACAACATAAGTACATTAAAATAAATAAACGCAGATGTTATTATGGAGTTCCAAAGAAAGATGGTGTTAGTCATTAATAAAACTGCTGAGGAAATAGCTTTTAAGAGCTTTTGCCAATGTTTTTTTGTTCGTTGCCGGAAGTTTTAGATTTCTAGGTAATGCGTTGTATTGCTTATGTGCAATGTATTGTAAGGAGTTAATTCCAAATTTAGTAGATGACGATAAGTGTATTTGATTTTGTGATCGTGTTTTGAGCTTGTGTATGTCAGAATTAAAGACTGGTTTAGTGTTGGTGTGTGAGGAGTCTTGAATTATTTGTAGAATGGCTGTTTTTATGTAATATTTTCTCAAGATCGTAAAAGGAAGTATTTGTGTCTCTGAGTATATATCTTTGACATGTGTATCCCATGGCAGATTATATATATTCCGTACGGCTCTATTTTGAATGACTTTTATTTCGGAATTTTTTTTTTTAATGCCTATTACCTATAATATAAGGTATAACAAGAATATACACATTTTTGGCATGTAGCTTCCTCTTAAAACGTTTGAATTTGAAAAAGTTACTCATCTTTTCTACTTCTAAAATCATGCAGAATCACCCCCCAAAGTTAGTGCACTTCACCTCCCGAACACCGTGTATTATGAAAAAGTGTCGATAAGTAGATTCCACGTGTAAGTGACATCTCACGACATAAAATAAAACCATATTTTAAATTAATATTATTATTACCTACTCTTATCTGCGACATAAATAAAACATTATTGTTTGCATTTATAAACGTATTGCACACCATATTGAAATTTGCTCATCTGATTTTCAGCCTAATTAAAAAATGTTGTATAAATAACACGCGGCACGTAAGGTCAGAACAGTGAAAACTTGACTTATTAACATGGCGTTTGTTTGGTTAAAACGGTATGAAACCAGGCTCAAGGCCGGCTTTACCACGCCAACGTTGAACGGGCGTCTTAGATTCTAATTAGTAATACGGTTTATATTTAGGTTAGTTTAACGGCCTACATTCCAAAATTCGTAAATCGATGTCCTGTGTTTTATGTTAGTATACATAATTTAAATACGGGTTTCCAGAAAACTTTTTATGATTAGAACTTTTGAGAATAAGAACTAATATATTTTCTAGTCATGTTTGTTATGCATTTGTAAAGTTTATTAATTAAGTTATTTGTTGATTTTACCGTCCATTTGTTAGTGGTATGTTACTTATTTCATCTATTGAGCTGTGAGAAAAATTTTAAGTAGTTTATTTCATCAACAGATTTCCAAACTTTCCAGTGAAAATATTTATTTTAACACAACTCGTTTGAAATAGAGCAAAAATTTCTCGACAAATGCTTTAGTTGCATTTAATGTTAATTTTTTCATGCTTATAAAAACAGAACAAAAAGGGTTTTAAATAATTTTCAAAGATTACTTTGTAATTTTGTTTCTATCGAGGGAATTTCACATAATTAACGTTTCGGTATAACAAATGTATAGATATTATCTTCAAAAATAACATATATTTCTTTCGAATTTTAAAAACTTATAGAGTTAACGAGAAACTTGTTATAAATCTTTAAAAAATGGGTATGCGGTGGCTTAAAGCGAAGCTAAATGCTAAATCACTATTTTGATTAATCTTTATAACGAATTGGTGTACATTATGAATACCAAAAAATATGCTTTAGATAAATTGAAAATTTTCCTATCGTTTCGCTTGAGTAGAATACAAATAAAAAAATAAATTACTGAATAAATAATATAAATGTAAACTACTAAAAAAATACTTTTTTTTCAATAGAAATGTATGAACACGTAAAGAAAACAACTTTTAAAAAAATACAGTATTTTAGCTAAGATTGTATGTGACAGTTTCACTTGATTAATTTTTTTGCTTTCTTATAAAATTATTTACAAAATAAATAAAAATTAGTTTTGTGCTTGAAATCGAACGTTTCTAGACTTTAATGCGATTTTAATGCTTATTACCTACAATATAAGGCATACCAAGAATATACACATTTTTGGCTTGTAGCTTCCTCTTAACGACAGCACGATACATTTGTTAATATTATTTATCCAGTGCTTGAAATTCAAGAGGAGCAAACCAGAACTATGTTCCAGTTTATGCATTGACCTAAGAAATATCTCTTTGGTGCTTCGACAAAAACCTATTATCCTTCTCGTTCCTCTTCCGACGTTTTTTTTGAAATAAAATTTAAATAAATAAATTACAGTTGTGTAAAACAAAAAAACTCTATTTTGCTAATGCCCTAGCCATATGAGACTAGTATTTCAAGACCTAGTAACACTAGCTATTTATAAACATAACTAGCTTTGTTTTTAATCTAGTAAGCAAGTGATGAAGCTAGAAGCTATCGTCTCAAGACAGAACGGGTTAAGCGTCGCATTCCATTTCTACCGATTTAATAACATATTTCTCTTGAAAACGTTAAGTTTTTTAATTTCTAAAAAAATCATGTGTTATTTTTTAAGATAATATCTGTACATTTGTAAAGCCGGAACGGTAATTACATGAATTTACTTGGATGGAAAAAAATCACAAAGTAAGGTCCGAAAATTATTAATAACACTTTTTGTTCTGTTATTTTATATGTTATAGGCATGAAAAAATTCACAGTGTATCTTTAAATGCAACTTAAGATTTTGTCAAGACAGTTTTGCTCTATTTCAAAAGAGTCGTGTTTTATTAAATATGTTCACCATTTTTGCTAAATTATTGTTATTTTTTATAATTCAGACCGATTTCAAGCAGATTACAAATACAGATCAGTGTTTCGTTTTGATTAAATAATGTAATGGCCATTTACGAGGCAGTATAAGAGAGTCAGAACGCGTGCTAAATGAATTACAACCGAAAGACACAAAGGACGGGTTGTTTCGGAGAATTTGAACAATTCATCAAATTTCAACGTTCATTTTCGGGTTCTGTGAAAGACTTTTTCAAGTTCTGTTTTTATATCATTGTAGGCTAGTTGCTTGACAAAACTGAAATAAAAACAGAACTTGAAAAAATCTTTCACAGAACTTGAAAATGGACGTTGAAATTTGATGAATTGTTCAGATTCTCCGAAACAACCCGTCCTAAATTTAACCAGTGATTCATGACCTTATTTGAAATGTAAAATTCAAATTAAATTTTGGTGACTTTTTTATGTTTTTTTTTTTATATTTTTAAAAAATTTAAAAAACAAACAACTTTAAAAAACAGACAAAACTGAAATAAAAACAGAACTTGAAAAAATCTTTCACAGAACTTGAAAATGGACGTTGAAATTTGATGAATTGTTCAGATTCTCCGAAACAACCCGTCCTAAATTTAACCAGTGATTCATGACCTTATTTGAAATGTAAAATTCAAATTAAATTTTGGTGACTTTTTTATGTTTTTTTTTTATATTTTTAAAAAATTTAAAAAACCTTTTTTTATTGTTCCACGGGTAACTGGTCACTCGGCCGAGTAGCCGATTACATCGACTCTAGCTGTCCAATTTCCACTGATTTTCAGTGTTTTTGTAGAAACAACAAAAAAAACTTCATTAAGTTTGTAGTGTTTCACAAATAATTCTTAATTGTTTGATTACCTGGTAGCCACAGTATTACACAGTATGGTATTTTGAACCTTAAAAACTGCTCCCAGTATGCAATTTTCGCGTATTCGCTTGATAAGGAATTAACTTGTCGTTTCGTCACTTGCAAATATGTTTATTTTATCTGTGAAAAAATGGCCGCAAAATTCAACATCAAATAATTTTGCAAATTCATAGTACTTTATTTATTTACGTGTAAGCCTCTTACGACTTATCTGTTTGTTGTTGTAAAGAACGCTTATTTAGTTGGAAAATATAATAAATCAAAAGAACATTGTCGTATGTCTTCATTACATTATATTTTTTTATAACGTTAGAGAGAAAAAATTTCATTAACATTTTTTACTTCAAATAATGTCAGAAATCACTGGTTAAAGTAATTCAAGTACGTGCCCTAACACCCTGTATAGAAGGCATTTCTAGTGGGCATAATCTATTCAGTATTTTCCTTCATTTTACCCAATCTTTGGTGATCAACATTCCAGTTTTAAAAGACACCCGATTTCCATCAATTTCCAAATTTATCTCAACTTCTAAACTGCTTTCCAAAATACTACACAATTTATAAACGCTTTCACACTGTCGTCAATGTTAAGTACGAGTACATCATAAATTTCATTGGAAAATTTGGTTTACGTAACAGGTATATTTCATATTACATGTGATGTAGGTACAAAAACAATGTTATTTAACCGTTGCTGCTCTCAATGCTATATAATGTATTACTATATGTGGGTTTGTACGTATCAATGCTATAAAATTTATTAATGTATGTACGTATCAATGCTATATCATGTATTAATATATGTAGGTATGTACGTATCAATGCTATATCATGTATTAATATATGTAGGTATGTACGTATAAATGCTATATAATGTATTAATGTATGTACGTATCAATGCTATATCATGTATTAATATATCTAGTTATGTACGTATCAATGCTATATCATGTATTAATGTATGTAGATGTGTACGTATAAATGCTATATAATGTATTATTGTATGTAAGTATGAACGTATGAATTCTATAAGGTGTATTAATATATGTAGGTATGTACGTATCAATGCTATATAATGTATTAATATATGTGGGTATGTATTTACAATTTTAGAATAAAAGATGTGCATTTAGCTTTTTCATGAAGTGTTCCATTACCAATACACATCTAACCCCTAAAGCCTTATATTTTTTATTTCCTAATTATGGCTAATTGTTATTATATAATCTGAAAATCTTTAATCTGCTTTCAAAAAAAAGTATTTTATAGTACTCTTAAGAGAAGTACACAGGGTGTCCTAGAGCTAACTTAGGGGGTGATCTACATGATTTTAGAAGCAATAAAGAAATGCAACTTTTTTCGAAATTCTAATGTTTTAAGGGATTTTTATGTAAATAAAGTAATCATTATTCTATGGATAAATATTTTTGTGTGGGAAAATAAACATTGGAATTGCGTAAAAAGTTATTTATCTTTTTTTACTTCTACCATCGTGTAGAATCACCTAGCGAAGTTAGCGCACTTTCCCCCCGGACACCCTATATACTTATTTTAAGATTACTGTCAGAAAACAGATACCGCGCAAAATAAAATACGGTTTTTGAAAGCAGATAAAAGACGCTTTCAGATTTGATAATTTCAAATCGACATAATTATGCAATTATAAATATAAAAATTGAGAACGCAAACAAGTAGTTTTTAAAGTAGTTTACCGATGGTTTTTATCTTGTAAACTGTAATTACAACTTTACACGAAACTGAAGAACATATTTAATTATGCAATAGTATTATAAAAGTTATGGGCACTTCACTTTTTGCTTAAAACAAAAATACAGGGTTTTCCAATAAGAGGTGTTATTTTGATATTCAATCGTAAAAGATCAATGGTTTCGTGGCTTGTGTGGCACGTAGCGCCGTCTTGTCGAATGTAAACGTTGTTCAAATCAATACCATCCAATTACCAGCCATAAAAAATCATTAATCATCTCTCGATAGCGCAATCCATTCACCGTAACTGTAGCTCCAGCCTCATTTTCTAAAACGTAAGGTCCAATGACTCCGCCGGACCATAAACCGCACCAAACAGTCACACGTTGAGGATAGAGACGCTTTTCAACAATAACTCTTAGGTTTTCCGAGCCCCAGATGCGACAATTTTGCTGACAAGTGAATTTTAATAATTTCAATGCGTTGTTGAAGCGTGTATCGTTCCATTTTTATCAATGGCGTAGTTTCTACTTGTCAAATGTCAAAAAATGACAGTTTCAAAAGTAACATCTAACGAAATGGCGGGCTATTCAAATAACACCTCTTATTGGAAAACCCTGTACATTGCTAATTCTCCGATACAGCGGCTTCACACTATGAGAAACCAATACTTACGTGATATTGACATTGTTAACTCGGTGGATTTTGTAGATAATATTAAAAATTCTATACCAACCCCATTGCTAAAATTTTTGGCGTCTCATTCGGAAGAAATTCTCTGAATGATAGTGAAAACTCCATCAAAATCTAAGCGCATAAACAGACAGATGCGCATAGCAACTTTGTTTGTTGGAATCAAAAAGTACGCGTAGCTTTCTAATTTATTTGCTTATTTAGTTAGAATTGACGGCACGTGTGCCATTCACATGCATGACAGTTATTGACAGTATTTAATGAATATTTTTTTTTATTATTATTAAAAAATATTTTTCAAACGCTAAATGTTTTTTCATTGAATTATTTTCAAAAATATATACTGTAATTTTTAATGCCTACTGAAAACGCGTTTTTCTCTTTATCTAACACTGTTAATCATATTTCTCACCGTAATACAAAACTGTTTGAGATATCATTGAGAGACATATCTCCCAAAAAAACTCTACGGTTGTTGGTTGTCTGTGAAGAATATCTCACAAAATTTCCCAAGGGGTTAAATGTGTTGCCGCCAATCAAAGAGAGTTTATAAAGAAAATAAAATTACACACATTTTTTTGATTTTTTTATTGTTATTTTGAACGGGAATTTCCGAAATATGATAATTAACTTCTTAAATTTCTTTTTAGTACCTACCTTTTTAGTACGGACTTTGTTCTGTATTGTTACTTACGATACAATGTCAGTTCTAAATCTTTCACTAGGGGCGTGCGTTGGGTTTTTTTACAAATCCCCTTAAATAATCATTTGCTCAACGAATTGCGTTGAAAATAAATAAGGCAAGCGTTCCGGTCGGAAAACTTATTAAGTTCTAGCACTGACTTTATCTAGGAGAAAATAAAATGTATCTTTGTTTCAAACATTCTTTTAGAAACTTTATTAGATTAGATTTTTAAGATACTCCGAACAATTTTTCTAAATAATTTTTACGACTGTATGTTATGTACATTATTTAGTTGTACCTTAAAAATATGGTTGTGTTAAAAAAAATGTATGTTCACTTATTGTTAGTATTAAATAATAAATTGTTTGTAACGTTTTAATAAGATTTTATAATAGTGGCGTGCAGTAAATAATTTTTTAAAAGCTGTAAACACCCCAAGAAAAATGAACCATGAAATAAATTTATAAAAGGATTAAAAAACAATCCGTAAAAAAGTTTTTTTTTACTACAATACGTCTATTTTTATTGATAGACGAATATGAAAAAAATAAAATAAAAAATTGGTTTGTCTGAGGACTGAACTTTTCCCCAGGGACTGGGGTCAAAAACGCTAACACCTAAGCCAAATTCTAATTGTACAGACATTTATTTTTTCCATTAACTGTTGTTATTGTTTATCTATAATATATATATATAATGTTTTCAAATTTCAGTGCGTGTGTGTGCATAATATTATGCATTGTCATCTACGAGTCTATCTGCCATTTTCCTAAAATATATTTTTTACACTTGTATGATTCATTATTAACTTTGCCACAACAATCAGCGGAAGGAGATAACGCGGAAATGATGATTTTCAAACATTCAATGCACAATTATTATTCAAACATGAAAATGAAAATTACACACAGGTGAACAAAGCACGCCGCTAAAATATAAACCTACCGATAAATTAATGTATATATTACCGTAGATAAGGAATTAGTGAGTAGAAACCATTTATAGTTGGGTCAATTCTAATTCGTTGAGATTACATCTTAAAATATACCTGTGGTACAAAAATAAGTACTAAATATATTACATGATAAGTAGTTAACTGTGTCATGTCATTTAACTCTCTTTTCAAACGATATGGTGATAAAACTATGTAATGTGTAAACACTAGACACTCGCGTATGCGATAATGCAAATTTATTACGCGAATTTTGCCATTTTCATCGGAATAACAAGAAATTCACAATTCCAGTCATATATTCGATATTTTTCAGGCAGGAAAACGTAAGAAAATTCAAGCATTTTTTTGGTTGACATAGCATCACCTTTATTACAAAACCACCGCTTTCGCTGACAACTAACACCGTTTTTTCCATGTCAAAAAATCTGTTTTCAAGCATCTCGAATTTTCAACATACGGATAAATTCATACGAATAGAAAAACTATAGAAAAACTAGAAAAAATCTACTGAAAATATGAAAATAATTAAAACCAACTTATGTTTTTTTTTTAAATAAATGTATCATTTTTTTCTCTACTAATCTTCCGTCAATTTTCCTCTGTGATTATCTCTATGGTTAAGGAAATATTGAACATTTCTTTAATTTTGAATTTGAATCAGTTGCTCATGGACTCCTACTTTTTTCCATTCTCAATAGTTTCAAGCTATTTGGAGGAAGATCCTAGAATTAAATTATACCAAAATTTCGAAACTTCTATCTTCCTTGTCAATGCATAATTGTTACAAATTCGCTAAGTTTCTTTCTGGAGTCCTTAGAAAAATAGTTATAATTGTTCAGATTAGCTTGAAGTTTAAACCTCTTTGTAACATTTAATCAAAGAAAAGAATATTAAATAATTTAGATGAAAATATGCTTTAAAAATTTGAAAACTCTGGATAAAGATATCACTATTAAAATATAATAAAACACTGGAAATAAAAGATCTCTGTCGCAACGGGGACTCGAACCCAAATCCTTCAGTCTGATCCAACACTCAGAGAGATAATATATTTGAAAACTTTCCCTCGTTCCACGGCTATTAAAGTTTGTCAACACAGTCTATAATTTTTTTTTTTTTTCTTTATCATGGCAACACTGATTTTAGAACAAATTATATGAGATTCAAATGTGAAGTTATGTTAGACTCCCGCTTCTGGAAGACTGACTTTGACAGGAAAAATTGAGGTTATATTAGACTTCTGAATCTGGCAGATTGACATGTACATGGAAAATGTGTGGTTATGTTAAACTTCGGAATCAGGCAGATTAACTTGGACAGGAATAATGCAAGGTTGTGTTATAATTGCAAACAAATACCTTATCAGACTTAATTAAATTCGGTCATTTGTATCGTTCTCATACTTGTATTTAATACTTAACGTACCAACACTATCCTAAATATGGTATATTCACTGTTTTTTTTTAATTCTCGAAAAAAATTCCCACAATTAAGTTATTTTTATTTTATCACATGTAGTAAACACTTTATGCATATACACAATTAGAATAAAATAAATTTGTTTTTAATACCACTTTATTGTATATATTATATAAAACTAACCGGTTTTTGTTCACCCTGAACCTTCATCGGGGTTATATAAAACACATATTTAATCAATATTTATTCTTAGTTATGGTTGCAAATTTCTTAAATAAAGATATTATTATTAATAATAACAGAGTTACAGTGTATTTATAGGTAAGATAGAAGCGGGAGAGAGAAGATCAACTTTAGTGGGGGAGCGAGAGGGAGGTAGGGGTGAAATTAGATGGATGGGAGGGGAATATGTTTAAAATGGGGCTATTTTAAAAGTCTAATTGTTTATTTAGTAAATTTGTATTTTTTTTTTTTTTTTTTTTTTTTTTTTTTTTTATTTCCATAGGTTCTAGATTGTTCAAATGTAAACCTATCTCATTTCTGTGCAGCACGTTTATACCCAAGGATTTATTAAAATAGTGATCTTTATCTATTAGTTGTGTTGCGAATTCTGAAAAACCTACACTATTTAGGCACCTCAAGTGTTCAACCACCCTCGTTTGAACAGTTCTTGCAGTTTTACCTGTGTAAAATGCTGGGCAATCGTTACATTGTGATGCCAGAATGGCTTAAATTATTTTCTTTATCCTTTGAATTGATCAATCAATTGCCTAGGGTATCAAAATTTCTTCAGGCTGGTAGATACCATAATAATGATTATTCCGATTTGACAGCTCGTATCGCTCGTACTAGGAACTCATCATCATCATCATCACTTTTGGCTCTACAACCCCTGGTGGGTCTTGGCCTCCTCAAGAGTCTTCCTCCACTCATCTCAGTCCCGCGCCAGCTCTCTCCAGTTTCGAGGCTCCAAGGCAGACAAATCTTTGAGGACGTTGTCGCTCCATCTTAACCGTGGCCTTCCCAGGCTCCTTCTCCCTATCGGTCTTGAGCTCAGCAGGGACTTTGGTTCTTGATGCTCGGTCATTCTCTCCACATGACCTAGCCACCGAAGTCTTCCCAGTTTTATGAACTTTGTGACGTTTAGCTCCTTAGACAGAGTATAGAGCTCATTGCGTACTAGGAACTATGATTATGTAACTCTGTCGGCAAAAAAAAAAATCTAATACGGCCACCATCTTGGATCGGAACCGGAACGTAACAAAAAATTCCAGACGGACGATATGTTGTGTTGGTCCCCGGTAAGACTAGAGGATCTGGGTTGTCTTTTTTGACAAACTTGTCGAATTCCACTGAATGCAAAGGCTATTTTAAAAAAACATCTGTTTTCTACTTAGATATCTAATGAAGACAACTATTTAAGTCAGGGTTTTAAGTAAACATGCATAAAATAGACTTTTAGGGTGATAGTTTGGGTTATTCTAATAATTTATGCGTATTTCGCAACCTTAACTTAACTTTGATTGAGAAAAAATGGAACTCTGATGCATCTTTTACCATCCCCCACCACATAAATAGTTATTTATTGTAGTAATTAAGTTGAAACCAAGTGCTATTTATGATTTTTAGCGTTTTTTATTTAACGATATGTTAATAAAATTTCTCCAATTAAAAATGTATGTAACCCACCCTCCCCTACGAATATATCACCCTCCCCCTGCCTGGACCAAATGTAGCTTACTCCCTTTCCTTTGTTTATCAGTTGTGTAAAATTTAAAACACGTTTATTATTAAGACCCTCAGAATAGGTTGTTTCAGAAATTCAAATGTAACATTATCATCAAATTGCCATTCTGTGGCATTTTGTTTATTTTTTTCAGTTGAAAGATTCCCGTTAAATGCCGATCGTAAGTCCGTTTCAGCTTTTGAACAAATTGTGATCAGCAGAGAAGAACAACTATCTTGTTTTTAGGCTTGTCAGCTATCATTACAATGTGATAAAAATCTAAAATTCACATAGAACCGGCGTTTAACGAGTTTCACCTTTAAACATTTTTAAATAATGGCGCTGAAGGGACATTTGATTACTTTGTCACACGGAGAAAAATGAGAGTAGCTAATTTATTATTATTTAAGAATTCTGATAAACTTTTAATAAATTCCTAATATATCGAACACCTGTTCATGCACCTGTATTTGTCTTGATAATATATAAAAACATTCGTATTTTACTAAAAGTTTATCAGGAAACCTATCACTTTATTCGTAAAGGACCTGCAATCCCGTTTTTGACCGGATTTCGAATAATTTGAAGAGATTCAAATTAGCATTATTCATTTTTCTCCGAGCATATATGAAATTCTACGAAACAACTGGGCCTTAATATGTAGTACATTTGTAAGGCAAATACATAAAACAATTAACTAGTACTTACTTACTAATTGAAAAATTCTATGTTGTACATAATATTGAATTAATGTTTAATAATTTATAATTAATTATCCCAAATTTAGGGGAAACTAGCGCTTATAAAGAATGTATTTATATCAAACGTTAAAGTTTAAAATTATCATACATACGTAGATAATGTAATGTAATTCTGTAAATAGATAGTACTTCAAATGAATGTTTATTATTGTAAATAAATATGTTAGTAAATAAACTTCTAGAAATTACGAAAAATACGTATTTTTTTCTTTTTTTATCCCATTTTTTATTTGCACATTGAAGGTCTTTGGAAGAATTCCTATCTTACAGATGATTGAACTCGGAATGCTTTGAATGAAAGTCTGAAGACTAGAAATCAATAATGGATCTGCACCCTTTTTCAACAATAAATATAGAATTTTCCATGCGACAAGGAATTTTTAAGGGGGGTGGCTGGTTATTCTTGATAATCTGAGAAAAAATCCTAACAAACAATGTAACGAAAAAAAGTTTTATTTAAAATTTTCCAGTGTAATCTTTGCTTTACTTTTTCAAATAATGCACATGTTTGGATAACAAAATGGCGACCCTCACATTTTAAATTTTAAATTGAACAGCTGACCGATCGAGAAGAAATAAATACTATAAAATTGTGTACAAGCGAATGCTTTGTAAACCAAACAAAAATAACACATTTATCACAACTTATTTATTTGGGCACTATTGAAAAAAAATATTATAAGCAATAATTAGTCGCCTGCAATATCAATACAAATTGAAAATATCTCCCGAGTAAAAATAAATGCCACCGACGGGAATTGAACCCGCGCCTTCTGATGTCGGGTCAGACGCTCCAAACCACTTTAAATTCAATTTATATAATTTTACAATTTTTTGATGAAAGATGACCAAGAATGATGATTATGCAGAATTGCGTGGAACGACCTAAATTGTAAATAAACGCATTTCTTGACCAAACTCACACGACATTTATTGCATACTGGTTGCCTCCTAGTCGACTGTTCCACCATACTATTTTTGGTTCAATATGTTATTTAAATGATTTATCCTTTTTTTGTGTGTGTGTTTTTTTTTATTTAATTTATTTACTTCCACCTTCATCTTCTTCACCAATGGGCACTCTCTTACTGGACTTCATCTTCACACCGCAAACTGGAGGCATTTGATGGAGACTTATGAATAAGGAGAACAGAAGAGAAAGAGGACAATAGCTCAACAATATATCCCAATCACGTTCTCCACAAAACCTTCAACCTCAAAAAATACCTCAATTGAGGATGCCATAGTCCTTATAGTATATAGTTCAAACACTGGTTAATAATATATTTTTCATAAAACTGTTTAAAACATAAATAGGATTAATAAAAACAATCACAGATCTTTAAATACGTTATCTATTTTCAAAAGTTGTTTAAGATTAATAATATAAATATGAATTAACATGCTAAGGTGTACTTCAAATTAAATTACAATTAATTACATACAACTTACCTACATTTAGAATTTATCCAAATTTTAACGAATTAATAGTGATATAAGTTATAACAGCAAAAAGCAATAAAATATTATTTCACATTATATATACATATATAATAAACGGGAAAGTATGTCTCTGATTAATGTGCGGAAGTGAAAAATGGCTATACCGGTTTATAGTTTAAATATTTTATTATGCTGTATATCCCAGTTTTTATATTATTGTACCAGTATTAACAAAACACGAAACATTAAAGTTATTGGGGTATGTCATATAGTAATTAATTCCAGCGTCAATCTTAATATTGAAGGCTAACAACAGTCTAGTCTCAAATGACTTAATTATTCAAATGAAAGCACTTTGTAAGCAGAGCTTTAATACGAACGTAAGCAAATCACATTTAGGCTCTAGTCAACACCTAAATAGTATTTAGTAGTTTGGCATTGAGGCGGTTTCCCCAAAAAACATAAATATTTAATGTAAGCATTTTCTTTGTCTCTATTTCTTGATATTCTGACAAAAATAGTGGATTCGTTAACAATGTGTCCCATTTCTAAAGTATTTTGTAAATAAATGTACAATTTGTACCTGTTCACAGTTAGAAAGTCGACAATATGCACGGAGAAAAATGGGTATGGCTGATTGATTGAAATCCTGAAATCCATATATTAGTCCATTCAAAATATATCGGAACACGTGTACATGCAGGTGTCCTTTTCCTGATAAATATTATGACGAAATGTTACAATATTAGATTTTTTATGAACACGCGTTCCGAGATTCTAATAATGTTTTACCGACAGTTTGTTAGGAAACCTGTAAATTCATTCGTTTGCGGACGTTTTTAACAATAATACAATATAATTTGATCAGCTTTTTAATAAATAGCTATATTTTATATCGTCAAACTCGCAAACATTTTTTGCACTTTCAGGAAAACCATATACTTTCAGGCCCCTTCAGTAAAGCCAAGTAATTTGAGACACTTTAAAAAAGCCTAGAATTGAATAAGACACTTCATTTAGACATTTTCAAGAAATGCCAAGAATTTTCATGAAAAGCATCCAAATACCATATCTTTTACCTTGACACTTTTAGGAAAAGAATGGAGAAAAATAAATAATTCTGATTTATTGAAAATCTCGTCAATCTTGTTAATAATGGGACTGTAAGCCTCGTACTGATAAAGTGTAAAATTCGTAATAATATCGGAACACGTGTTCATCCACCTGTGTTGCTCCAAATAACATATAAAGACTAAATACAAACATGTTAGAACTTTTATGAACACCGTGGCAAAACATTGGTATTTTACTTGAAGTTTATTAGGATACATTCGTTAATGGCCTAAAATCCCGTTTTTAACAGGAATACGAAAAATTTGAGGAGATTTTTAATAGATTAGCAATATTTCTTATATTACGATGTTTTCTCCGTGCGTCAACGATTTTATGTAGTGTTAACAATAACACTAATAACAACAATATACAAATCCTGAAGAAAAGAACATTGATTTAGAACTAACTGTACAACAAAGGGCTTGTTTAATTCACTTATAATAATCTTTCACTTTATCAAAGAAGTAGTTCTATGTATTTATTAATTAATACTTTTAAGGTGATGAGAAAACCGCCATGTTGCCATAATTTTGTATTTTTTTCAATCGTATTTAAAATATCATCAAAACATTGTAAATAATCATAGGAATTAGCGGCGAATCATTAATTTAATTCAATATCAGGGGTTAACAGCTGTCAATCTTGCCATGTCACAGGTAATTTGAGGTCAATCATAGATAATAGAAACAAAGGGAGATAAACAAATACAAACTGCACGGACTATCAAAATCAATAGAAGTAATGCGCTTGGCATGTAGGTAATCAATACACACGACGTTCGTACAATGCACTGAGCCGGTCCTAACTCGTAAATTAATTCCTAAACAGTCAAAAAGACAAAATATAATAGTATATTGAATCAATTGTTACTATTACAATGTATTCAAAGCCTTCCCATTAAAGATTTGTCCCTTTGATGGCATCACTCAGTTTCCTATAATGATATGATTACAATTATTTCCGTTTGAATAATAACATATTTTGATTATTATTTTAATATTTAGTTCTTTCCAGGATGGTCGCTTCTATAATTTAATGGCTGCTACATACTTTGTACATATAAAATAGCTATATACTTTGCAGCAAAAGGTCAACAGAATGTGTGAAATGATTAGTGACCCATAGTATATTTGTTTTGTTTTTTTTATAACTGCGCAACTTACTTCGCGCTTATAAAAATTTCTGTTAATTCTGGGTATTTCAAACGGAAATAATAATAATATCATTATAGGAAACGAGCGATGTTGTCTAAAGAGTTAATTATTTGATGGGAAGGACAGAATGCACTATTATGGTCAGAATTGAATTCATACATTTTACTTTTCCCTTTTAGCTGCTTATTTATTTGCTAGTTTGAAGCGACTCAGTACGTTGTACGGTCGTCTTAAGGACGGAACCAATAAACAAAAACCGATTTGCAGTAGTATTGGGTGAACGGTATTGGTGACACTTAGTTTCGTACTACTAATGGTTCATTGTGCATCTCCATTGTATCTATTATCTATGGGGTCAATTTCTGTTGTGGGTTTATCTGCTGAAATCTCCGCACTTGTAGCACTTGCAGTCAGAAGGTTCTTTCAGTTTGAGGTCCATATTGGCCATCTCTGGGGATGAGAATCTCATTCCGTCGGGGTCGTAGCAGTGGGTCAGGGAGATGATCCTCTCGCGCAGAAAGGTTTCTCGGCAGCAGTAGCATTCCTGTAATGTGTAATCAGTGTTGAACAGTTGTTTAAGATGTGAGCTTTCAGAAATGCTGAAGATTTTCACGAGATTTCACGGATTGGCAAGAAGTTTCAGGAATTGCTAAGACACTCCAATCTCTGAAAATTGGAATCTCAGGCATTTTCAAGAACCTTAAGAATTTTTCTTTTTTCTCGAAACAACTACCTAACTTAACCCATCAGCGATCCCCTTCAATCTGTGGCCCCGTTTGACCTATCCCATGCTCTTCAACTGACTGTTAGGTTAAGTTAGGTTAAGGGCGACATTTTCACAAAAAGCTCTTTCACAAATACAACCAGTTGAAAAGTAACAAATAACAAACAGTGTATTTTATATTTCATGCTTTTTCATGTGCACCTTTTAACGTTTTAATTTAGCCATGTTCAGTCAAACAGAACAGACTTTGTCCATTGAGACGGATAAAGAAAAACAATATTAAAATAATTAATAAGTGAAATCAACAAACTCTCGAGTGAAGCTGAAAATACCAAATCTAACCTAGCAAAGGTTTGCTAAATACAAACGTGCTTTACAACACTCTTCATGTTTTTGATTAAATTATCAACGTAGTAAAACTACACATTGCTCTGTAACTATTTTAATGCTATTTTAAAGTAATTACTTTGTACTCGTGTTATTATATAAAATTATTGAACTCCTTTGTACAAATTTCGATGATAACTTGCATTGTTATTTCGTTCATAGTTCATACTCCGTGTGTTGTGCTACGTACTAAACACTTATTATTGTACTCCTGAACAACTTACATATAACCATGTAAGGGTGGTCTGAAAACTTTCCGACCTGAACGCAAAGATGGCGGTACTTGTCAATCAAAGCGTTCAAAGCGTGAATAAATTATGGCGTCAAGGTCGTGAAAATCTTTATGACATCAAAGCACATATAGGATTTTACGAGCATGGTGTCAAACATAGTGTCTGAAAGGTTCCTTTAACATCTATCTAGTGACCCGCGAAGGGTCACTAGATAGACAGAGAAAACGTAGAATTTATCGTCCTTGACTGAATCTGACAACTTCAAAGCTTGTTCCCATTACTTTTTTTCAGGAAGATGCTTAGGGTGAATTTATTTCTTGTAACTTACACGAGTATGATTTATTTTATGGTAAACTAGCGCAGATCCGCGAAAAATCAAGGCATGGTCTGAATTCTTGACAAATCAGTTCCAATTTTGAAAAAAACAAACAATTATTTTTTTCTGTAAATGATTTATAACACACTGAGAAAAATTAATAATGTTAATTTATTAAGAATCTCTTCAAACTATTGGTAATCCGGTTATAAACGGGATTGTAGGCCATTTCCTGATAAACTTTTAGTAAATTCGTTCTTATATTGGAACACGTGCGCTTGAACTTGCGTTTGTCTTGATAATTAATATACAATGACGAAACAATACAACGTGAAAATGTTCGTGACTTTACATTGGTATTTTACAAAAAAATTATCAGAAAACCTATGAATTCATTCGTTAAGGGTCTGCAATCCCGTTTTTAATCAGATTTATCGGATTCTTTATAAATTTGCAATATTTTTATTCAGTATTTTTTCTCCGTATAGTTGTGAATATTCAAGATGGACGCAGAGTTAACACAACGATTTCATTAATAATTTTTTTTTCAAAGTGTATTTACGAAGCGTTTTAAAATAATTTGTGCGCGTATAAGTATATCATCAAACTTCGGCT
This sequence comes from Hesperophylax magnus, assembly GCA_026573805.1. Taxonomy (NCBI): domain Eukaryota; kingdom Metazoa; phylum Arthropoda; class Insecta; order Trichoptera; family Limnephilidae; genus Hesperophylax; species Hesperophylax magnus. The sequence continues at coordinate 8,571,896 of JAIUSX010000117.1, read as the reverse complement.
GTCGGTGCTGTGCGTTAGGCCTGCGTGAAATTTGGTTCAATGAACTCAAATGTGAAAAAATGAGCCAATTTATTAAGAATTATTGGTAATCCGGTTAAAGCGGGATGGCTTTAACGAATGAATGAACAGGTTTCCTTATAAAAATTTAGTAAATATCGAATACATTATCATTATCCAATACGCTTTCAGTATTTTTAAAAAAACTAGCCTAAACACTTGAGTTTGATACCTACAGTTTTTCAAAATTTTAGTAAAAAAAATTTTTTTATTTGTTTTTCAAAAATTCGATTTTTGGGAAATTGCAATTTGGCCTTAAAAAAAACGAATTAAAAAAAAATTTCGGCTATTACAACAACAATAATGTCGTTTTTTATTATTAACACTCTAGCACACCCAAAAGTCACGAGCCACCACTTTTAGCAAAAACCTATTATCATATCTGAAATCGTACAAAATATCCTGTAATGTTCTAGTTCTCCTATACCTATGTTAAAAAAATTTCTGTCTAAATACGTAAACATGTTTTTTGTTTAATTCCGTATCATGTTTACGGTGTAACCATGACAATATACCTTTAAAAAAATCCTTTTTTCAAGAAGAAATTTTCACTAAATGTAGGGGAGACCCAGGCAAAGCGGATGTGTTAAGGGAGATATTAAATAAAACACACAATGTTTGCATAACATAAAAACTTTAAAAAATTAAAATAAATTAAATGAAAATTAATTAGAATTATAAAAATAAAGTAAATTAAAAAACATCTTCGTATTATTCACTTTGCCCGGGTACCCGGGCAAAGTGAACTTGGGCTCCGGGCCAAGAGAATTAGTAATCACAATCGTAGTAGAAGTAAGAACCATATCCATTATATGAGGTGCATGATTCGTGAGCCCAACTTTTATACTGGCTGCATTGAATCCAATCCTCTGTTAATGGTTCAACATAATTTTAGTCACAATTAAGGCAAATCAATTTTTTTCAAACTTTTAGTCCGCTGGTAGATGGGCCAAGTTTTTTTTTCTTTATGATTTAATTTTTTTTATTTTTTCAAATGTTGGCTTCATTTTTGTCTTTTTGTATATTTTTATGGGATATTTAATACGAAATTGCACATAATCAATCAAAAAGTTCATTCACTCGGGCAAAGCGAATGGTCCATCCGCTTTGCCCTATTCGCTTTGCCCAAGGCAATATCAAATAACGTTTTTAAAAAAAATACAATTTGGTTGCTGTATTTCTTAACTAAAGTTAGTTTTTTAGATAGGAAACAAATAAACATTGGATGAAATAAACTAATCTTCACATGAAATATAACCAAATAATAATAATCACAAATACCTTACCTTCGTTTATAGTATGAAAATTCTAAAAAAATGATTTTTTATCAAAAGGAGCGTGCGTTCTTGCCAAATGACAAATATTCACTATCATGGCGTCGGTAGTAATACTGTACACCGATTGTGAGACTATTAGCGCATTGTAGTGATAATTTTCGGAATTATTCAATACATCCGCTTTACCTGGTACATTCGCTTTGCCTGGGTCTCCCCTATATGTACCTTTTCACAAAACTATGCTTGCACTATAATATATTATTAAACTGATTTTTTTTTCCAAATATACACTCCTCTTTCATACGCAAATGCTTGAAAGAGCAATTTAAATAATACATCAATGTATAAAACGTAAGATACAAAATAATCCATTTTAATATTAATTATTATGTTATGTGTGTTTTATTAATAATTTTTTTTTAATTATTGATGAAAAAACTAGCGAATCCTAAACAAAATTTAAAACAGAAATATCAGAAAAAGATTCGGTCACATCTAGGACTCACCCACGAGTCTTGCTTTGTCGGAGCACCGCTCTACCAACTGAGCTAATGGGACCCTATCTCCTTCGGTCATATTTAAGAGGAAGCTACAAGCCAAAAATGTGTATATTCTTGGTATACCTTATATTGTAGGTAATAGGCATTAAAATCGCTTGACAAACGGAGTCTAGAAACGTTCGATTTCAAGCACAAATCTTGTTTTTAATTATTTTGTAAATAATTTTATAAGAAAGCAAAAAAGCTAATCAAGTGAAACTGTCACAGATAATCTTAGCTATAATACTGTATTTTTTAAAAGTTGTTTCCTTTACGCGTTCATACATTTCTATTGAAAAAAAAAAATTTTTTTTAGTCGTTTACATTTATATTTTTTATTGAGTAATTTATTTTTTTATTTGTATTCGACTCAAGCGAAACGATAGGAAAACTTTCAATTTATCTATAAAGCATATTTTTTGTATTCATAATGTATACCAATTCGTTATAAAGATTAATCAAAATAGTCATTTAGCATTAAGCTTCGCCTTAACAGTATTATACTTGGAATAAGATCTACCAATATTGTCTTCATTTTGTCACCGCACATTTTTACTGATTCAACTCAAGATTGTAATAATAAATTCATCGGTTATCTAGCGTATCTGAATGTTTTGTACCGATACACGGCGCGGTGCTGTTTTTTTATATTTATTTGGGATAACATACAGTTGCGTACGCATTTCGTCTTACCTTCAGGAAGCCAGTTGGTGTGATGACAGATGGCTGCACCTGGCTGGTGCATGTCCCCTCACACTTGTTGATAGCCACATCGCCGTTGCACGTCCTCACCAGCCTGCCTATCTCGTCGTATTCATCTGGAGGCAACATACACATACATATATTTGATATTTTGGGGGTCTTTTTTAGAGAAAGGAAGAAGAGGAAGTTCTGGGATGGTTAAAGGTATGAGGAGAAGGTAGGAATCTAGGGATCAGCATGTCCAGGAGTGACGGACATGTGAATATATCCCTCTCACTGTGGCGCAAGGCGATGGGTCCAGAGACCAGTTGAAAAGGTCCAAGGGTCTCCCCAAACCAGCCTCTCTCGATCTGAACAGATTGTTCAGGATGGCAGGCGCATCCTGAACAAACCTCCCCCGAACCTGGGCACCCCTGCTAAATCACCAAACGTAACGAACCACTTGGGGTGACCTACAGCAGAGGTGTTTGTTATCCAATAAATGGTCCCCGGTGCGGCGGAATTATATTATGTATTTATTGATTTATTAATGTTCTCCATAAGACGGTTATGCACTAATATATTACGGAGATGATCACAAATGTGAGGTAAATATAAGTATGAAAGTTCGTGGGGGCAGTTTTACTATTTTGTGACATATATATTTGCTGAACTGTCTGTGAGTGACGTTGAAAATGTCGATGGTCAATGCAAAATCGTGAAGTAATTAATTGGCGCGTTACACGCTGGCGATTACTCGTCATAATTATTAAAAGCGCTACTGCGTACTAATATGTCTCCGAAACTTGATCCACTATTATAACGCAATAAGCAGTGCGCGTAGACCGGATTCGGTAGTTTTAGTTAGAACGTTGGGAGAGTTGGAACCTATTTTTTCGCTTCACGTCTCATCTAAATATAATATATACTTCAATGTTTTGTACTAATTTTAACATGTTGACAAAAATGCCGTATTAGGTTGTTTTCCCACAAGACCAAAAAGCTGTGTAAATATAAACAAGATTTTATTAAAAAATATGTCTTGAGTAAGTACCTACCTATTATCAAAGAATCTCTTCTCTTCCTACAAGAGATTTATCCTTATATGGATAGGGTAACCTTCTGGACCGGCGTCATTCCCGGAAAACGTAATATAATTGAACACGTAAAATGATATATTTGAATTCCATCGTACTGTAAATAAATAAAAACTGACACACTCCGAGGAAGTTCTGACTTGGCGTAAACCACTTCATACTCGTATCATACGATTTTATTCCGTAAAAGTAGCTTTAAAGCAAAGGTTCCCAAACTTTTTATCCCGTAGACCACGTGCCGATTTTTCCTGTTTTGGGTGATTGATGGAATGCCTATATTTCGGGCCAAAATTTCCCTAGATTGAAGAATGGATTTTTATGAGGTATTCTCGATTACTCAGTACTGGATTCCCCGCAATATTTTAAAATCCATAGTGGCTAGGGAATTTCACGATATTTTCGTATCCACTTAACGCATTTCGGACAATAATTTCCCTAGACATCACGTGATAGGAATAGTCTATATCTCTGACTTTCATATTTATAAGTAACTAGTTGTTGTTATAAGTAACTAGTTACCCGGCGTTGCTGGGAGTTATTCTTACTACATAGACATATACCGTAGAGGACTTTTATGTGGGCCTATTTAAGATATACAATTCAGTTGTACATTATTTTGATGCATCTCATAAGGTTTAGCCAGCGTTAGCAATGTAAGCGCCAAAAAAGATTGATTACAAAAAATAAAATTTTACATAAACATCTTCTAACAACCTTCCGATTGAAATAAAGAAATTAATGGATATGACCATACTGAAACTAAAACTGAAGTTACACTTTCAGAAATATTTAACTTAATAATTGCCTGTTTTTCCCTTTATTGATATTTATTATCAGTCTTTACTCATCTCCACTGTATTTAGATGTTCCTAATTACTCAATGATTAGTATGTAACAGAATACTATATATATACAACTACACATATAGATAATCCAGAAGTTTCAATTGTTCCTATTATATATAAAGGGTTTTCCAATAAGAGGTGTTATTTTGAATATTAATTAAGGAATTAATGATTTTTATGGCCGGAATTGAATAGTATTGATCTGGACAACGTTTACTATCAATAAGATGGCGCTACGCGCCACACAAGCAACGAAACCATTGATCTTTCACGGGAAAAGTTTCCGGACCGTGTTATCTCTCGAAGAGGTGATCACAATTGGCCACCGAGATCTTGTGATTTAACACCTTGCGACTTCTTCCTTTGGGGCCACGTGAAAGAGAAAGTCTACGTCAACAGCCCAGCGTCGATTCAAGATGGAATTCGCGAGGCTATCGAGGACATAAGGCAGCCACTTTGCGATTTGGTTATGGAAAATTTCATGACAAGGATATGGTCCTGTAGGCGTGGTCGTGGTGGTCATTTGACTGATGTTATTTTTCACTATTAACGGCACACCTTCCTCTTTATAATGAAATAAACATTCGATCATTTATATTAAAAAATGGCATTTTTCTTAGAATATCAAAATAACACCTCTTATTGGAAAACCCTGTATTTACTTACCTATAGCATAATGGAATTCTATTTTTCTTAGGCTAGCATTACACTTGTAAGTTTTTTCGTAAATTTACGACTTCTAGCCAATGGGCGCATTGGATTTTCAAAATGCAAGATGCCCATTGGCCAGAAGTCGTAAATTTACGAAAAAACTTACAAGTGTAATGCTAGCCTTATAATTAGTGTAACTGTCTCACCAAGCACAAGAAACAGTTTCTTCATAAATATATTTTTTAACCATATGTACTTATATAACATCCTGTACGGACTTATATATATTAATGAATTTAATTTTTAAAATCTATTTTATATAATTATAAATATATAAATCTTTCGGAAGAAATTCTCTAAATGATAGTGAAAACTTTATCAAAATCGGGTGCGTAGTTTAGAAGAACTAAGCGCACAAACAGACAGACGCGGAAAGCGACTTTATTTTATACTGTTTAGAGATAGAGAAGAAATAAACAAGTCGTAACAAGTTTGTTCAAGCGTATAGCACAGTGCGTTGTTATTGGTACCAAATGTGCAAGTACCTCCATTTACATATCATACAGCCCCATTTTTTTTTCATTGACACGGACCCTCTGCAGGTCGAAATAAGCCCCTGAAGGTCTACATAGACTACTGTAGGAATGCCTGTTTTAAAGTATCGTTACTTCATTTAGTAAATAATTTTATAATTTACAAAATTATTGTGTTTCCTGTAAAATTAATACATTATTTTACCTTTTTCATGTTTGGTTGAAATATAAAAATCATGTCACCTCCACACAAAAAAATTGTAAAAGGTTTTAACAAAGATGGTTATGTGTGTCAACATACTTACATAACCATCAAGAACTTCAAAAAAGATGAGAGTTGTAAAAGCTTTGAACAAAGATGGTTATTATGTATGTCAACTTACATAAACAACATGAACTTCAACAAAGATGGTTATGTATGTCAACATACTTACATAACCATCAAGAACTTCAAAAAAGATGGTTATGTATGTCAACATACTTACATAACCATCAAGAACTTAAAAAAAGATGAGAGTTGTAAAAGCTTTGAACAAAGATGGTTATTATGTATGTCAACTTACATAAACAACATGAACTTCAACAAAGATGGTTATGTATGTCAACATACTTACATAACCATCAAGAACTTCAAAAAAGATGGTTATGTATGTCAACATACTTACATAACCATCAAGAACTTCAAAAAAGATGGTTATGTATGTCAACATACTTACATAACCATCAAGAACTTCAAAAAAGATGAGAGTTGTAAAAGCTTTGAACAAAGATGGTTATTATGTATGTCAACTTACATAAACAACATGAACTTCAACAAAGATGGTTATGTATGTCAACATACTTACATAACCATCAAGAACTTCAAAAAAGATGAGAATATGAAGAGAAGGAGTCCAATTTTCACCCAAAAGAGAATGAAAGAATATTTTTTTGTAGTTTTAGGAAAGACTAAAAATCTAATCTAACCGAATCTATATAAATAGTATAAAATAAAGTCGTTATGCGCGTCTGTCTGTTTGTGCGCCTAGTTCTTCTAAACTACCCAACGGATATTGATAAACTTTTCACTATCATTTAGAGAATTTTTTGCGGAAGGTTTACATATATAATACATTCATATTGTAATTATAGAAAGTAGAGAAAAGTCGATGTTTTATAATCAAGTCGTAAACATATTATTTTGAGCACTACATTGCTAACGCTGGCTAAACCTTATGACATACATCAAAATAATGTAGTATGGAATTGTATATCTTAAAAAGGCCTACAGAAAAGTCTGCGGTGGTGCATGTCAATATACTAAGTATAACCCCCAGCAACGCCGGGTATACGTCGTCGGCTAGTAAATAATAATATAGAATATCAAATGCCTATCCAAATTTATTTGTAATATGGGTTATTCGTTCAAATTAAATAAATCGATTTACAATAATTTTTTATACTCTTAAGTCATGTTGTAAGTCATATAGCAGTATTACAGAAAAAATTCCCTCGGTCATAAATTTGTTCTAGTTATAAGTCATAGGATTGGTTGTTTCACAGAATTTGAACAACTCATCAAATTTCATCGTTAATTTTCAAGTTCGATGAAAGTCCTACTCAAGTTCTCTTATTATTTCATTATGGGCCAGTTGCTTCAAAACTGAAATAAAAACAGCGCTTGAATACAATTTTCACAGAACTTTAATTTGATATTGATGAATTGTTCAAATTCTGTGAAATAACCCGTCCTTAGTTGTAGCAAGTCACCAGCTATAAGATCTTGGATGTAAGTCTTAGGACGGGTTGTTTCACAGAATTTGAACAACTCAAACTACATCAAATTACATCGTTAATTTTCAAGTTCGATGAAAGTCCTATTCACGTTCTCTTATTATATCATTATTGGCCAGTGGCTTCACAATACTGAAATAATAACAGAACTTCACGAAGCTTGAAAATCATCTTTGAAATTTGATGAATTGTTCAAATTCTGTGCAACAACCCGTCCTTAGATATAAGTCACTAGTTATAACTATCAATACATAGTTGCTACCTATAAAACTTCAAATCGCACCCGTTTCCAAGAAAACGGTCCGATTTCATTTTACTTAAGATAAAAAAAAATGTTTAAAATTTTATTCTTTTATGATTATATTTCATTTATATTTCATAAAATAAATACAAAAAATGTTGGTATTTTAGTCAGACAATGAAAGTTTAAAAAAAAGTTGAGTGATGTTCCTCTTTGATGCAAACTTAGTTTTGGCGAACATCAACAGGTGTGGTGGACTCTGATTTGAATGCCTGAGCTGTGTTGGCTGATAAAAGGCATTGTTGGCTAGCGGAGAATACTTAGCAATCGTGGATTTTTCCTGCTTCATATGGTGGAACAGAGTCATAGCTTACTGTTGTATCTGATTAGCCATGATGCCGAGGAAATTTAGTCAGTAGACAGAAGTCACACTATTTATTATAAATATTCCCCCGGGATACTCACAAAGCGCACATCGAGGTATTTAAAAAAATACTGTATAACCTACTTTAAAGGAATGTAACATTATGTGTTGTACAAAACAGTTATATATCACTCAAATACTTTGTCGATTTTTATCAATAATTTGCAGAAAGAATACAACAAATCCGTGCAACTAGAATTGGCTCTACATTGAACTTTGTGGCGGTACTTACCAAAACTTCTTTCGGTGAAAGAAACTACAGGGTTTTCCAATAAGAGGTGTTATTTTTAATAGCCCGCTATTTCGGTAGATGTTACTTTTGAAGCTGTCATTTTTTAACATTTGATAAGTAGAAACTACGCCATTAATAAAAATGGAACGATACACGATTCAACAACGCATTGAAATTATTAAAATTCACTTGAGTGAATCGAATGCAAATCATCTTGAGTGATGAGGCCCATTTCCACCTCGGTGGCTTCGTCAACAAGCAAAATTGTCGCATCTGGGGCTCGGAAAACCCAAGAGTTATTGTTTAAAAGCCTCTCTATCCTCAACGTGCGACTGTTTGGTGCGGTTTATGTTTTTTTTATGTTTGGTGCGGTTTACCTTACTTTTTCGAAAATGAGGCTGGAGCAACAGTTACGGTGAATGGATTGCGCTATCGAGAGATGATTAATGATTTTTTATGGCCGGAATTGGATGGTATTGATCTGGACAACGTTTACTTTCAACAAGACGGCGCTACGCGTCCCACAAGCAACGAAACCATTGATCTTTTACGATTGAATATCAAAATAACACCTCTTATTTGAAAACCCTGTATTTATATCGGGCCCGGCCTATGTTTAATATTCTTCCAAATAATAATTCTACGAATTTCTTAGTTAAATTTCAAAAGTTAATTAAGATGTTAGTATTGACAGACGATTGTCTTAATATTTTTTCATCCTTGTCCTTTCTTAAATAATAAGATTTTATATAAATCACATTTGCTAAAAACTAAATGTCACCCTAGCTGTCTTTATTATCAACTTATTTCTTCTTGAGAATAATGATTAGGATTAGTAACTACTGTCAAATTACCCATCTAGTAACTCTCTAATACTTTTTTTTTTTTCTTACTGAAATATTAAGTGTTCGTATGTATTATTACGTTATGTTTGTGATTACTCTATGTTTGATTACACAAATGTAAATTGTTAACCTCGATACAGGCTCAGACCTAGTGAGGTTGATTTTTGACTCAAAATGAACAGAAAGAGGGAACTGGTAGGACTACTAACGGGTCACTGCCATTTCAGACGACTTGTGCAGCTGTTGGGAGTGGAAAACACTAATAGATATTGGAAATGTGAAGAGGATGAAGAGACTCCACTTCGCCTATGGTGCCAATGTCTCGCCCTGTTGGGAACAAAGCTCAGCTACCTGAGAAGACACACGAAGAAAAAGCACTATTATTGAATATTGCTAATTTATTAATAATCTCTTCATATTATTCATAATCCGGTTAAAAACGAATTGCAGGCTTATAAGGAATGATTTGATAGGTTTCCTAAAAAACTTTTACTAAAATACGAAAATATCTATTATCACAATGATTCTAAAATTTTCGCATTTCGTCATCGTATATTATCAAGCCAAATGGTGTTCTGATATATTAGCAAACAACTAAAAGTTTATCAGGAAACGGCCTGCAATCCCGTTTACCAACAATTTGGAGAGATTTTTATTAATCTGCAATACAATTTTTCTGTGTGCACATTGTGGAACTTTGAGACAGGCCAAATATCCAATGACGAACCTAGTGAACTTTATCAGAGGAATTACTTTGAAATAGGAGCACAACGGGCCGTGGCCTGAGTAAGTACTGACGGAAACTATGGAATGGTAAAATAAAACGAGTTTAGATCAAAAGGTTTCCGGAAATCTACCGGTTGAAAGCACTGTCTGTGTTCATTACAAAAAATAATGTTATTAAAACTGTTTTAAATACAATAAATTACAAACCTTTAGTTAGATGTATTTCAGTGGGTAACGTCTCGCAGTTTTCGTCGGCATCAACATCAACACTTAGACAAAACAATAGTACACTTACAAAAACAATTTTCACAAAATCATTGCCTAAAACCATGTTCTTAGATTTACGAGCAGTCGATTCGAAAAACGTTTCGAAACACTGTTTGTTCAATTCACTGAAGCAAAATCTTTTAACTTTTAAATGTACACTTTTTTTATTACAACAAAGAGATTTATTTAAAACTGGTGCTGGTGTCACTACTCAATATGCAGAATAGGAATGGTGTCGAGTAACGCTCGCATAAGCTTTTATATGAAAATCTTCAGATTTTCAGAAACTACTTGCAAAGTCACCATTCTCTACACGAACCCATTAATGCGACACGGTGCCCGCAAAATAACAAACTATATTATTACTATACTATATTATTTATATTAAAAATTTAAAATAACTTATTTCAATGTAACAAATAATTATAAGCAATAATTAGTCATCCGAAATACGTAAAAAAATATTTCAATGTAAATTAAATGCATACACGTCTCTAATAGTGGGTACAGACGTTTCAATTTTGGTTATCAACTGGAAGCTTGAAACCTTCTTGCAACAAAGTTGATCAAGGTTTTTTTAAATGGAAACGTCTGAACCCGCTAAATAACTTCCTAAAACAATGCAGTTTAACCTAAAATCTGTGACCTCAAATTTGCTTTGAAATTAAGGATAGGTTGTTTCAAAGAATTTGAAAATTCATTCTTCAATTCAAACTTCAACGTTCATTTTCAGGTTCTGTGAAAGTCCTATTCAAGTTCCGTTAATATGTATTTATAGGTTAGTTGCTTTACAGAACTGAAATAATAATAATATAAATTGAAAAAATCTTTCACAGAACTTGAAAATTATGTTTTAAATTTGAAGATTTGTCTAAATTCTCAGAAACATCCCATCCTTAGTCATTTGTCGAGAGATTTTTGCTATATTTTAAACGAGTCGAACGATTTTCTTCGTCTTTTTGAACAGTTATTACGGAGCTTTAACGTTGGTAATAAATATAAAAATAACCTTTTTTCATTAAATCTTTATGTGCAAATGATAATAGCAAAATCTTCATAAAATATATCAATACCTTTAGGACGGGTTGTTTAGGAGAATCTGAACAATTCATCAAATTTCAACGTTCATTTTCATGTTCTGTGAAAGATTTTTTCAAGCTCTGTTTTTATTTCAGTTTTGTCAAGCAACTAGCCTACATTGATATAAAAACAGAACTTGAATAAGTCTTTCACAGAACCCGAAAATGAACGTTGAAATTTGATGAATTCAAACGGGTTGTTTCGGAGAATCTGAACAATTCATCAAATTTCAACGTTCATTTTCAAGTTCTGTGAAAGATTTTTTCAAGCTCTGTTTTTATTTCAGTTTTGTCAAGCAACTAGCCTACAATGATATAAAAACAGAACTTGAATAAGTCTTTCACAGAACCCGAAAATGAACGTTGAAATTTGATGAATTGTTCAAATTCTCCGAAACAACCCGTCCTGTCTCGAAGTGTCACGAGGTATTGAATTGTATTGAATGCATGTGGCAATTTTCTGTGACATTTTCCATTGTCTTTTTTGTGTTGCTCTTATGAATATCCCATTTTATGCTCTCGGGTATTCGGTTACCCCTTTTGATAATATTCTATATCAGTCTGAGAGATATCTTATAAAAAATATTATTTCTTTTATCTCATTTTTCTATGATGCTGCTAATTGAATCAATTATTGAAGTGGTAACTTCTTCGACTTGAATTGAAAATCGCGTGTTTGAAACACAGCGTGGGAAAATCATTACTTTAAAAAAATATTACATTAGCTGTAGGTACCTACTTTCAGTAATACCTCTTATGAAAGTAAATATGCATATCCACCTGGTAGAGAGGTGAGGATCTCTATTATGAATCCGGAGGTTGGAGGTTCAAATCCCGGTGTGCGCAAGTAAATTTTATTTAATTATTTTTTTTTTAAATACATTACTTAAAAATAATTTGTAGTATTTTTGCCGCACTACTCTCAGCCTTGGTGAAGGACCACCATTCGGAATTGAAAAGTTGCTTGAAATGGCTTTAGCCGTGTCTAGTGAGCAGATCTGTATAGCCGGGTACTTCCCCCATCTTCCTCTTCCCCATCTCCTTCCCCTTCCCACTACCTCCCGTCTCACATCATTCAACTTACCCCAATTGGGGATGCCATAGTCTTACTGGCTCTGGGCGGATTGGAGCAATTTGAACTCTTGTGCGGAATCAGATAAATAGGTACCTCAGGTAGCTACTTATCCATATACCTTCCAACTATCTTAACCCCTTGTACTTCCCTCTCCACAATCTTCAGATGGTTCTGCCACAGTTCCGCTGTGTTGGGGCAGTTGGAACTTTCGTACTGTATCACATAGAAATTAAATAAATTAATTATTTTATATCAGGTTTTACAAGATTTTGTGAAAATGCTGTACCCCTCCAACTTGCTGGTGGATGCAAAGAATTTTTATGGAGTGTAATAAAATGATTTCCATGTTCACAAGCCACCCCGTCGCTTGGGGCATGTCACCCTTTAACGCCCATAGTCATCGTATTACTATAGGCCACTTTGAATTAAATAACACAGCCATAAATATAATTTGAATATCGGAGACTGGGCAAATAATGATATTGCCCTAGATATTTATAAAATCGTAATTGTAAAAAGCATTCACTTTGTGGCTCATCATAATTTATAATAAAAACACATAAATTTGTTTTTGACCACGATAGTTTTATTTTCACTCTACCGGTTTCGGAAGATCCCTTCCTTCGTCAGGAGAATATTTAAAACTGTCTTAATATTCTCCTGACGAAGGAAGGGATCTTCCGAAACCGGTAGAGTGAAAATAAAACTATCGTGGTCAAAAACAAATTTATGTGTTTTTATTATAAATTTATAAAATCATTTTTCTAACATCAGAAAAATTATTGTTTATAATGGGTTTGTTTCCTCCGAAGTTTCTTCCATGATACCTATTTAAGTATTTGAAAAAATAGCTCACATATGGATTTTTCATACGCAAATACATATAATGCGATGTCTAATAATATCAATATTTTAAATTTTTTTGGTAGTGTGCTCCGTTTCAACTCTAAAGTAAGTAGCTACTTTGTGAATGTATGCATTTACGGAGCAAAATAATATAGCGAATCGATAACGCAATCGATGAATATTAATTGAAAGAAGAAGATAAAATGTATTTTTGCAAAGCCAAATGTCACTTTTCTTCAATAATATTTACATTAACCTCAAAAATGTTAGTAATCTTCTGTTGTCTTTCTATGTTTATTTTATATTTAATAACCGAATATTAGTTTTAACTACGCGAACATGTAGATTGTGTGTTATTCTTTCATGTTTATTTTGTTTCAGTGATTTCTACATTTTATCAAATGAATCTTCTGATAAGAACCATTTTAGATTCTCATTGAGTACCTAGTTGTAATGTTTTAAGTTTTAACACAATACAAGATATATTTCGCACGTACAGGTTGATAACGGCACGCTAAATTATACCGATAAACCATTTACAAATTGTGTTTAGCTAGTGCAGATGTACTGCTGCGCTGCTGGTAAGTAGGCTAAATAACTTTTTGATAAATCGATTTTCTAACGCCAAATTATGCAAAAATAATAAGTGTAATTAGTTGTTTTCGTTATCTTCTGGGTCAGTGTTACAGTCAACAAAATATTAATATAAAAAGATAAGTAATAATGATATAACATTATTGTTGGGTTTTTGTAAATAGATATAATTTACTTTGGACATATTGTTAATTTATTATAGATGCCTTGTCATGAAATTATTATTTTCTATTGTCAAAGCAAACATTTGTTTTTTTTTTAATTAGTTGTTAATCCATTTTAACACACTTCCAGATATTTTAATAGTTTCTACAAGAGCACTGAGAAAGTACATGACATAATATAACATTTATTTATAATTTGCAATTGAAAGATAAAAACAGCTTTTGTGCACTGTGTTCCTTTTCTGATATAAACAATATTTTACGGTTACTGCTTACAAACCTTCTTATTTCTTTTTTAAATCTACCTCATTATAATTTTCTACTAAATATCATCATTTTCCTTTTTATAGAATGTATGCATTGCATTGCACTGCACATTATTTTTAATTTCGTGTAATACCTACCCCGATGTATGGAAGTGAGGCATGGAACTGACAAAGAAAGAATGAAAGTAGATTAAATGCTGTTGAAATGAGATCCCTGAGGCGTATGTGTGGTAAAACCATGTATGATCGTGTGAGGGATGTGGAGATCTGCAAAGAGTGCAAGGCTGATGTAAGCGTAATGAGTAAGATCAAGAAAGGGACGCTTAGATGGTTTGGGCATGTAGAGCGAATGAGCGAAGAAAGGAGTGTAAGGAGAATATACGATGCAAATGTAAATGGTAGCAGAAGTCGTGGATTCTGATGGACATCTCTCTCTTTTCCTCCTCCTCCGTTGTTGTTGTTGAGAGAGATCTCTCTCTTTTCCTCCTCCTCCGTTGTTGTTGTTGAGAGAGAGAATGTGAATGAGGCAAGGAGTGTGTGCCAAGACTGAGTTGTTTGGCGAGCCGTCCTCTCTGCCTACCCCTGCGGGAAAATGGCATGATGGTTAGTTAGTTAGTTAGTGTAATACCACCCAAGAGTCCCAACTGCTCCCAGCTATCCTGAGACAGTGGGACTATGACATCCCCATTTGAGATGTATGTTATTGTGTATATATATTGTTGTGATGTTGAAGGGAATGGAGAAGGGAAATAGATGGGGAAGAGGAAGTTTGGGAAGTACCTGGCTATTCAAACCTAGTCAACTGTTTCGACTCTGAAAGGTGGTCTTTTATCAAAGCGATACTATAATTTTCTTTTATTTTTCAGGGTTGATTATCGATAAAATAAATATTACAGAAGGACAAATAGTAACAATTTAGCAATGGCAGGATCGAAGTCCGGTAAAGTTGATGACTTGTTTTCGGCGGGGTTAAATAACCAAAACGATCCACTCCTGCGTCACCTGTTTGAGGAGTCGGCAGCCCTGGACGTGTACGACAAGTCCTGGATCAACCTGGCTGCCGGCTGCCCTGGTCCAGATCTCCTCAAGGCCCTGACGCCTATCTTCAGAGAGGCTACGCTGCATAGAATGGTAAAACAACTTCTTTAACCCTCCCGCACCGGAGGGGTAATCCCCCAAACGAGAGTTTTGTAAGATATCTACGTTTTTTTATATCGCATACTCTGATCTGCCTTAAAAAAAAAATACTGTCCCCTCCACCCATTCCCTGATTCAGCATTCCTTTTTAAAAAATTCGTGATTATTCATATAGTGAAATTAGTGAGTGCGGACGTGAAAATTTCATTTTACTAGAAACAGCTACATAAAATATATTTGAATTACTCGATTTTGTATTTTCCCATTTTGCATTACTTAATGATTGGCTGCCGGGGGATGATGGAAGATGGACGATGTTCGGTTAAAACAGTAGGTATAAATAATATAGTAACTAATATCTGAGTTTTACTGGAAAGGACAAAAAGAATATCAAGAGACACGATTGCTCCGCGATATATTGGAGACTCTAGTGACTCTCGTGTTTTCGTTACATTTACGTAAAGGTTATAAGAAAACCTCACAATATTCTTGGAATTGTCTACTCCCTTTAAAGCTGCAATTTTTGCCGATGCAATGATGGATGACTTGCATTCCTGATTTATCAAGTAATCTGACAATATTATTTCAGGAAGTCGAAGACAAAAACAATCATTACCTGTTCCAGTATGGCCCCACAGCTGGTCTCTGGGGGCTCCGTGAAGCTCTCTCACTCTTCTTGTCCAAACAGTATGAGGATACTGTTAACAGGTAATTGGCAATTGCTTATATGTAATCTATATATGTAAAAATGAATGTTTCTTTGTTTATCTCCTATAGGAGAAAAAAACTCACTATTTCTCTGAAAATTTCAAAGTTTGTTCTTATTAGTTCCCGAACGCCTGAAAAAGTCTTAACACATTATCTCTTCACTGGGATAAGACACGGACTCAAACAAAAGTCAATATAATGCAGTTTTTTAACAGTAGCGATGTGGATTTCATGATGGTAGAAAAAGTCGGGGTGTCCAAGGCAGACAATTTTTTTTTTAAAAGAAAGACAAACATTCCCGGGTTACGGATAACCTGACAATATTTGAAAATCTCCTACTACCACCACACTAAGCGGAAAATGTTGCTTGTGTTGTGATGGAGGACTTAGCCAGCCGAGGAATTGAACACACTACGCCTGGGTGGGACCCAAACGCGATGTCAACTCAGCCACCGACCGGTCAATGAATCAAATATTTACTTGTCGTAAAATGAGAAGTAAGTTATGAATGAAGAAGGAGGTATATGGAGAATGTATGACTTGGAAGTGAATGCTTGAAGAGGTCAAGGATGCCCGAGGTAGACATGGCATGATCCTGACAATAATATTAGTTCCATATTAAAAATGCACCCAGTTGTCAGGTACTCTAGAATTAACAACCTCAAAACTTTACCCCAAACCATTTATAAGTCCCCGAACAACGCTTGATACACGTCAACTAGTTATTTTATAAAGACGGTTTTCATACATCCCGTAAGCACTCAGGTCATAGGCCCATTGTGCTCTCATCTCCCATGTTTTGCCTCAATTACTTGACAGTAGTCCAGTACCTTTAATAAAACTCACAAGAGTTGTCATTGGGTATTTGTCTTCTAGTTCCACAACGTGGCTATCTTTTTTTCTAATCAAGGAATGTACACTTCACGTTCTTCATATTGTTTCTTATAGCTATCAGTTTCACCGGTGGACCATTAGGAGTAGTAAGATTATCAGTCCACATATCATGGCTTACTCCTGCTTACTTCAAACTCCTGGGGTTTATCATCAGAACATCTAAATGTCTAATGATCCAGATGCAATGATGGCCATGTTCGATAGCATTATAATTAATGAGCAAGCTGAAGTAAGCTAGTTGTGTATGGACTACTGAAAATATTCCTATTTTCCTGCCACTGAGAGCTTCTTTGTAACCTCTCTTCTATTGAATCCTTTATGAGCATATGGAAAGGTTTCAACAGATATTTTAGCAGTATTCATTTTATTAACAGTTAAAGATATACGCGTACACTTTATTATGCGGACGTATGGAACCTATCTGAGGTTAATGACCATATGGACTTACTTGAGGAAACAAATAGATTTAGCCTAGAAACCAAAAATTCAGACTATCTGTGATTTTTATACTTATAAGTAATGGTGTATGCGTATATCATAATAAAGATATAGGCGTACACTTTATTATGCGGACGCGTGGAACCTATCTGAGGTTCATGCACCATATGGACTTACTTGAGGAAACAAATAGATTTCGTCTATAAACCAACAATTATGCAAATCTTGAAATACTTTCACAGTTTTAATATACTTCCGCGGCAGTATAGTGTATAACTCTTAATAGCCCATTCCTCTTGGAACGCTATGGCTTATAAAACGGCTTAAAAACTTCAGCCGTAGTCATCACCACATGCCACATGGCAGAAAGATGTCCTAACACAGCATAGCATGACAAGAGGAATAGTGTCACTGAATGAAATTTCTAAATCAGTAGACATGTGGTTATCTTGTGTACTAAATGAAAGTCTCGGTTGATTTCAATCGGCACATTTATTTTAGAATGAACAAATCACAATTGTACAGACACGATAAAGCGTTTATTTATTTAATATGATATTTCGCGTAAGAATGCGATTGACTAGGTCAAGGTTACGGCGTGGGTTTTTACGTGACGGAGTGCTAATTATTACTACTGCCCACTCGCTGCGCCAGGCCTATTTATATAGTTAGGCCGGCGGTCATAGTAACTGTGTGAGACCGCTGGTAAACTACGGGCACTAGCTGGAACTAGATTCTTCTAGTAGTTTCTGCAGCGTTGGGATTATGCCTAGAAACCCTTTGTCTAGACACTTCTGGCGAGTGCGCGTAATGCACTTCGCCAAACCAGCTATATTATTGTCGTGGGTAGTTCGCTTCGGACGTCGCAAGTAGGTACTCGTTACTAAACTACTTATTGTAGATTTTATATTTTTTTATAAATATGTAAACCCATTATCTGGTAAAATGTTACAATTTACAAAAACATCATTTTGCAAAAAAAAAACAAGTAGTGCCGAGGAGTTATAATAACCTTCAAACTTTTTCTTCTTCACACACTTTATTTTGTGGCAGCATTTTTATAAAAAATAATAATCACTTAGTTTTAACCACTTTTATTTATATATATTTAAAGCAATAAAAGGTTGTTTCACAGAATTTGAAACATTCATCAAATTTCAAAGATGATTTTCAAGCTCTGTGAAGGTTCTATTCAAGTCCTGTTATTTCAGTTTTGTGAAGCCCCTGGCCGAATGGAATTCAAGTTCTATTCCGTCACAGAACTTGAAAATCAACTTTGAAATTGGATGAATTGTTCAAATTCTGTGAAACAATCTAATTTTAACTAAAACTTTTTTGTACACATTAAGAGTGTTAAAATAAGAAATCTGGCGTTGTAAATGAATGATTAATCCAACGTAATTTTAATTAAAAAAATTAAATAATTATCATGTCTCTGTCCATGGGATTTGGTTTCAAAGTGCAGTAGGTATCCTTTGTGCAACTTGACATTCTGTCCCCAAATCCGTACAATACATATTGTATCATTGATAACGATAACTATACAGTTAGTTATGTACCTATTTATGAAGCTTGAATAGTCAAGTGAGAAGGTCTGTAAACCACAAAGCAGAAATCTGATTGTTTGAATCAGCTGTACTGTGACTGTTTCAGAGCCGACTTGGTGTTGACCTGTGGAGCCAGTCATGGTCTTCATCTCGCAGTCAGCATCCTCTTGGTGCCAGATGCTCTCATCTTCGTCGAGGAGTTCACATACATGATCGCCTTGAGCACTCTCCAGACCTTCCCAATGCATAGAATTATCAAAGGTATAGTCAATTCTGTCGTGAGTCGTCAACAAAAGATGTTCATCATGCTAAATGCTTCCATAGTTATCTTTCCTCTCATATGTCTTGCAAGATAACGACAAAAACAGAAAATACTAAAATGTTGAGTGTTTCTGATCAAATATACATAGATAATGAAAAACCTTAGTTTCTTCTGAAATGTACTTTTTCAAAGCCTTAGTACCTACTGTATTTATTTTGAAGAAAACCTCACATAGATCATTCATTTAGCTTTATGGAAAATATATTAAAACTAGCCGAGAATATTTTTGTATTTCTTTATTATATACTAGCTGTATCCCGCATCGCATTGCTGCGGCTCAGTCTGTCTGTACAGACAGAGAAACAATAGCGCGTGTTGCTTTTACGTCCGTAAGATGGCGCTGTTTTTAAAAAAAGCATGTTTTTACCTATCACTGGTGACACTAGAGCATGTTTTTATCTGTCACAGGTGACATCTATATAATGAAGGTATATAAAAACACACGCGAATTCAACGTTGTGTCAAAATTTTAAAGCAATCGGTGAGAACTTTCGGAGATTTAAGATTTTGAACAAACGAACAATTACATTTTTATTTATGTAGATAGATTTTTTATAACATTAAAGAGAGAAAAAAACATTTCTCTGTATACAGGGTGTCCGGGGTAAAGTGCTTAACTAACTTCGTGAGGTGATTCTACATGATGGTAGAAGTAAAAAAGAAAAAAAAAAAATTTTCCATACTTAATTAATTTACCATAGAAGAATATTTATTTTCCCATACAAACAATTCAAGTTTTTTTACATAAAAACTCCCTTAAAACATTGAAATTTCGAAAAATGTTTATTTTATAAATATGAAAAAATACTTATCTTGTAAGACGGTACAATTTACATAATTCAATTAAAAGCCGGTGCACTGCGGGGGATTGGCATTTTATCACTTAAGGTGTACTAGGTCCCGGGATGATGGCATTCCAAAGGTTAATTTTTCAATTCATCACAGTTGATAGGAAATCACAGCTCTTAAACTTTTCCTGTGTTCAATTCAGAAAATTTCTCAAACTTTCTGCAAATAATTAATTAATATCAGTCAATATGTGGGGGTCTCCATAAAGATTGCCTATAATAATAGTACTATATCTTAAGTGTCTTCTTAATTACAATATAGGTCAATGAGATGAGATTTATTGGCCATAATCATGTGGCTTTTCTGCTATTTTATGCTTATTTTGTGGCTTTTTCAGAATTAATGTTATTTAATGACATTGTCCTGCCACTGAGAGCTTCTTTATAACCTCTATTCTATTGAATACATCCTTTATGAGAATATGGAGAGGTTTCGACAGATATTTTAGCAGTATCCATTTTATTAGCAGTTATAATAAATAGTACATATAATATGCTAGCTATAACTTATCAGTATAAAAATCACAGGATACTCTGAATTCTTGATTCTTGACAAATCAGTTCCAATTTTAATTTTTTTTAAATAATTGATTATTTTAGTATATGTAGGTACTTTACCACTTGTCTGAACTCTTCACGCAACTGATTCCAATTTTGAAAATGACACTTAAGTTCAAAGCAAATTTGTGGGCCAGATTTCATGCAGGACTGACTAATGCACGCAAAGACAACCGAAATTAGTATGTTTGATTATTAACAGCATTTATTATTAGAAGTTATGTAAATTCTAATCTAATTGAGTGTGAGATCATTGTAAGATTTTATCCCGATGACAATGATAGGATTGATATATGGAAAGAGTGACAGATACCGAAAATCGTGACCAGATGAACCAGACGCACGTCAAGGAAGAAGTGAACTGACTGCGTGGAAGAGGATTGAAGCAGGATGGGATGGAAGGTCTGAGGACTGGAGACGACTGACAAAAAATTGGAGCGTACAGAGCATTTGTCAGGAAAAATCCAACCCTTTAGTAATGATTAACTCTTCAAGCTAATTTGTTCGGTTTTTTTAACAAACAGCTAGTACCCGTAGAGTCAATTTTGTTCGCTTTTCGGAACAGCTCATAAGGTCTCATAGAAATTTTTGTGTCTCCCTTACCGTCATAGTTAGAAATTTGAACTGAACAGTGTTAAAAAGAGAAAATATCAAGCTTCATATTCAAATATAAAAGCTAACCACAGAATTATTAAAATGTACACCTCTATACAACCAAAGGTTCAGACCGCAATTGTGAAAAATATTTGAAAGTTTGTGAATTTTTTATCAATTATTTTTTATATGAAACGAATAAAAAGTGAGGTGACAGTAATTTAAAAACAAAAAACGTGGTTTTAATAATAAATTTTGAGAGTGTATTTCATCACCTTTCAAAAACAGTTTTTAGTTTTCGAATATGTTCAGAAATATCCCATTTATTTGCATTTTATTGAGAACCTGAAATACACTCA
Source organism: Hesperophylax magnus (assembly GCA_026573805.1). Classification (NCBI taxonomy): domain Eukaryota; kingdom Metazoa; phylum Arthropoda; class Insecta; order Trichoptera; family Limnephilidae; genus Hesperophylax; species Hesperophylax magnus. Next base: position 8,550,279 of record JAIUSX010000117.1, on the reverse strand, counting down.
AATTCACCGACTTTTTGACGGCAATATGCCAAAGGTCTGAAGGGTGAATAAATTCTTATTTTTCCAGTGCCAATGACGCAGGATGGAGTGGATGTTGATAAATTTGAAACGATGGTCACAGAGGCAAAAAATTCCTCGTCATGGAAGTGCTCAGAGCAAAAGCCATTCTGGGCAATGCTTTATACAATTCCTACCTTCCACAATCCAACAGGACGGTTACTGCCACCAGGTGAGTTAACTATTAACTATTATTTTTTTATTATCGGAGAAGAAGATAATTCTAATAAATGTAAATGAAACATGAAACAGAACAAGACACAGAACCCAGGATGTCTATTTCACCGGGACAACGCCGAGTTGTCGTTTGAGGCATTGTCCCGGTGAGATAGACATCCTGGGTTCTGTGTCTTGTTCTGTTTCAAACGACAACTCGGCGTTGTCCCGGTGAGACAGAGTTCTTATGTTCAATTCACAGTTGAGACCGTCACCTTTTTATTTTTCTGTGTCTTGTTCTGTTTTACCGGGACAACGTCTCAACCAACTCGGAGTGAAATGACACAAAACAGCGCTATATACATGTAATGTTATTATTATTCGATTCTTAGTTAAGACCGTTTTTGCTGTCAGTTGTTCTGTGAATAAGTTCTGTTACATTTATTAGTATTATCTTCTTGAATGATATGTTACATTAATGGGAATAACCTTTAAAAGTTATTCCAGTAAAAAATTAATAATATTTTTAAAATTATTTAGTTTAATATGTAGCAATTAGCCGTGGCTAATATTGTGAGATTCTGCTGACAAAATTATTAGTAGTCAAAGACTAAATCCTCTCAATTCATCATACTAGCGACATCTCTAAGATTTTACCAACAACATTTTGTTTGTTTACTAAAAAATAATTTAAACATTTTTCTCTTATACAGGGTTTCAGGGGTGTCAAAATTTTAAGGTAGTTTTTAGGTTAAGAACTTGAATTGTGTGTATGGGAAATTATATATTGGAATTACGAAAAAAAAAAAAACTTTTTTCCTTCCACCATCATGTAGAATCACCTTCTGAAGTTAGCGCACTTAACTCCCGGACACCCTGTAATGGTGGTGGTAATAATTCTTAATATAAATTAAAAATAGCCAGTATTTTAAAGATTTGATTGTACCTTGATACATGCATACATGTACACATACAGGGTTTTCCAATAAGAGGTGTTATTTTGATATTCAATTGTAAAAGATCAATGGTTTCGTTGCTTGTGTGTCGTCCTGTTGAAAGTAGACATTGTCCAGATCAATACCATCCAATTCCGGCCATAAAAGATCATTAATCATCTCTCGATAGCGATCCATTCACCGTAAGTGTTGCTCTAGCCTCATTTTCGAAAAAGTAAGGTCCAATGACTCCGCCGGACCATAAACCGCACCAAACAGTCACACGTTGAGAATAGAGAGGCTTTTTAATAATAACTCTTGGGTTTTCCGAGCCCCAGATGCGACAATTTTGCTTGTTGACGAAGCCACCGAGGTGGAAATGGGCCTCATCACTCAAGGTGATTTGCATTTGATTCACTCAGGTGAATTTTAATAATTTCAATGCATTGTTGAAGTGTGTATCGTTCCATTTTAATTAATGGCGTAGTTTCTATTTGTCAAATGTCAAAAAATGACAGCTTCAAAAGTAACATCTTCCGAAATAGCGGGCTATTCAAAATAACAGCTCTTATTGGAAAACCCTGTAGAATTATGTAGTAGTTGTAATTTAAATATTTATAATTTTGTACTTATATAATTTTTTTAGTTAGGTAATAATTTTATGCAATTATTGATTAATAACAGTTTGTTTTTATTTTGCATCGTTTCATCACTATTATGACCATTTCCGGCCCAATGCAGGCTCAGTTGGAACAGTCTGCTCCGGGCAACGCATTGCTAAGCGCCAAGGCGCTGATAATTTCCAACACCTAGCACATCGCGCTTAAGATTGTTTTTTATAAAAACGGCGCTACACAAGAATACAAATCATCCGAATATTATTGATTACCCACTTGGGCGTCTACTGGTTTTGACAAGGGGCGCCAAAATTTTACTTGCGCCACGCGCCGTTTGGCTCAGGGCCGGCCCTGATTATGACATCATCAGGGCACTTAAAAGAAATACAAATCCATAAATAATTTATAGAAGAGTGTCTGTGGCGGCGTAGTTTTGTTTTAGTACAAATCTACAGTTTTATTCTGATATTAATGAAATTTTGCACACTTGGTCTTCAAAAGAAGAAGAAGGTTACTGGTCTACATGAGGTTTCAAAAACCCTTAAAACATTCCCTTTTTGAAAACACCTTAAAGCAGAATTTTGATATTTTTTATGAGATTTTGCACATTTAACTTTCAAAATAAGAGGAAAATTACTGTCTACATCTCATTTTGAAATTAGTTCAGGAACCACCATTTAAATATTTAATACAAAAAGTTTATCTCTTAGATAGAGATTAAAAAATAAACATGCATTTCGTAATAATATCCGCCTCCGTGGTCGAGGAATAAGGCTCTTGAATAGCAATCGGAATGTCGCTGGTTCAAACCCCGGTGTTCGCAAATAATTTTTTTTAATTTAATTTGTGTTATTTCACAACTTATTCATTTATAATAATATCGGCCTGGAGTAAGACCACCATTCAGAATTGAAACATTGCTTTAAATGGCTTTAGCTGTGTTTGGTGACTAGATCTGAATAGCCAGGTACTTCCCCACCTTCCTCTTCCCCATCTCCTTACCCTCCGCACTACCTTCAGCCTCACAACATACCCCGATTGGTGATTCCATAGTCTCAATGGCTCCAGGCAAAGTTCTATGTTTCAATCTCAACTCAAAGTTTAACCTATCAGCTTATTTAAGCAATGTATATTTTAGTTAAGTTTTCTTTAGTTCCCAAGTTCACTCTTGTTGCTTTTGTATAAATAGATTTGCATCATATTGTAATGTGTTGTGAGATGGTGTTGAACCTTGTTAGGTCACAACAACGCCAGAACACCTTCCTTGTTACAATACCAGTTGCCTCGGGCCTGTGAGACCCCAACACCTCGCCACCGTGGGAGGTTTGTCATGGCTGTTTGAGGTGTATTGTATAGGTCCACTCATACCTTGAACTATATAAATAGAGGATGCATCACAATCTTGACTTGTGTAAAGAAACAAAAAATTATTTTTTTAAACATTAATAATATTAATATAATTTTAGAGCCCCAACTGTTTATATATATACTAGCTGTACTCACTATTGCTGTGGCTCAGTCTGTCTGTGCAGGTAGAAAAACAATAGTGCATTTTGCTTTTACGTCCAACAGATGGCGCTGTTTTTAAAAAAGGCATGTTTTTACCTGTCACAGGTGACATCTATATAATAACATATAAAAACACGTGGTGATAATCTGGCTTGTAAATAGCACAGACCATCGGGGAATATTTTAAATCCCTATGAAAAAAATGGAGAAGACAACTTATAAACCAGCCACCAAATACATATAAACAGAAAGACTCACCAGAAAATAGCACTTGCAATTGAGTTCTTCTCCTTGGTCTTCAAATTCGACGGCAGACGGCAAATCAGCACAAAAATATTTTTGAATTCGCACTATGAGATTATAAGATGTCAAACAGCTCTCAAGAGAGTAGAATTATTAAAAATGATGAATTAGCACATTTGCAATTCCACACGTATGTCACATTATTGTGACAAAAAAAAAAATTTTAATCATTTTTGTCTTAAATAGACCTCTTTTAACAAATGATACAATCCGGATGAATCCAACTGATCAATGCAAAAGGTGGCTGTAATTCGTTTATCACTCACCTGCAGAGCAAAATCTATCCAAAACTGACCAGAGATGTCTCTTTCGTCCAAAATATATATTAACACATTGTCGTCGGGACACGGCCTTTGCCGTTTGTCGCGGACTGTCGGTCAACTGCGGGACACGGCAAATGCCGTTTTTGTCGACTGTCGGTTTTTGGCGGGAAACGGCACTATACGGGTTTGTTATCAGCGTGAAATACTATGATTCATAAGTGGAATGGGCTCTTCAATTAGACGAGGCAACCGCAAAAGACTCTTTTTTGACAAGAAGCAATTAAACATATAAGTTATTGAGTGTGCGCCTTCGACGATAGGCGATTTACGCGATCAAATTTCACACATCCAGCGATTGTAAAATTGCGGGCATGGCAAATATATATTATTATTTTGAATTGAAACGTTGCTCCAAATGGCTTTAGCCGTGTTTAGTGACTAGATCTGAATAGCCAGGTACTTCCCCACCTTCCTCTTTCCCTTCCCCACTTACCTTTAGCCTCACAACATCCCCCAATTGGGGATGCCATAGTCTCACTGGCTCCAGACGGGAGCAGTTGGGACTCTTGTGAGGTATTCACTATAAAAAAAATATATATATATTATTTATTATATAACTATATGATATGAATAAACATGTTATCTTTTACTTGGAATTTTCAAATATTGAATATTGAATGCTATTTACTGAATTAATATCAGGTTTTTATATTCAGCTTTGAAATGTGGTGAAATTATGATGTAATCAAAGCAATTATAATTTTTTTTTTATGATCAAATGTCATATATGATTTCTTTGAAAATTTCAATTGAAAATATTATTTGGTTTAGAAATTGTGTCAATTTTAGGAAAGCGATATATTTATGCGCTAATCGCGAAAAACACCCACTATGGGCTAGAGTCTATTGTTTGTAGCGCCCGATTACAATGTGTTAAAAATTAATTAATTCATATATGTTTATATTTTCAAAATTAATTCACATTAATTTTAAATCGACTGCTTCTCGAACACACGCGTATTCGAATGCAACGTTGTGTCAACATTTCAAAGCAATCGGGTGAAGAACTTTCGCAGATTTAAGATATATATCATCACATACAACGAAAGCGAATTTTCATTTTACATAATTGAAAATTAAAATGCTAAAATATAAAAATTTCCTAAATGCAGTTAGTTTCCTTTTATAGTAATTAAGGTAAATCAAAAAGTTTTATTTAAATATATTTCGTATTAGCCGTGGCCAGCGATCCCGAATAATTACCAAATAAAATATTAAGACAACTGGGGAATTGATTATGGGACACGCCTATATAATAATTTACAATTGTTTTTCTGCCAGATAATCCATGCGTCACATATCCTCCATACTTACTCAATCTCAGGTTGAACCACCCACACAGATTTCGAGTCTGTGTTTATTTTTTTCTCCGCATAATTTAATGGACTCAAATACGTAATAATATATTGCGACAGTGATTATCTTCAGAAGTGTTTCGCGGTTACATTCACCCACAATCTTCCCACTGACACAATAAACACAAATAACAATAATAATAATTGTGTAACAATGAACCACAAGTCTTTAATTATTGTAATGTAATATTTTTGTACCTGATCTTGAATTAAATGCGTACGATTTCTTATTCGAAAGGTTGTCAGAGCACATCTGTTTCGTTTTTGTCCAAACTTCCCAGAGCCAGTGGAACTTGGCATCTACAATTTGGGTTATATTGTGAGATTGAAGGAAGTGGGAGGTGGGAGATGGGGAAGATGAAAGTTGCGAAGTGCCTGGTTATTCAAATCTGTTCACTAAACTCGGCTAATGCCATGTTCACTAAACGCAGGCAATGCAAAAACTTTGAGAAAAACGGCGTATTATTTTATTTTATGAAAATCGGTCACCAATATCAAAATGTTTCTCGATCATTTTTAAAAGAACTTAATTTGCCACATTATACAACAAAACCATAACTGAAAAGGGGTTCGTAAGTAGGAGATTTTGAACTTTAAAGCAGTTTTTATAGGCCTGATACTTTGAATAAAATGCTCAATTTTATTCAAAGGCCAAGGTGTGTTCTACTCCCACTATTTAATTAAAGCATCTGAAATATTCGTAAATGATCAAATTTTCAAACCAAAATCACATAATTTTTTTCATTACTTCGTAGTGCTTCGCCTTAATTATATTTTTATACCCAACCCTTGATATGTGAATACTTAACTCTTGATATTTTTATACTTAACCGTTGATATTTGAATACTTAACTCTTGTTATTTTTATACTTAACTCTTGATATTTTTATACTTAACCCTTGATATTTTAATACTTAACTCTTAATATTTTTATACTCAACTATTGATATTTTTATCAATGAAAATATTAAAATTAAACGTTTTTAAACTTTAAATCTTCATAGTTTGTGAAAATTCCCCATTATTATCACTTGAATTAATATAATTTTAACCCTTCTATACCCGCCAGAAAGCTGCAAAAAGCTTGTTAAAACCGCCCAACAACACGACTTGCTGGTCTTCTGCGACGATGTGTACAACCTGCTGCACTTTGGGGACGGCCCGCCACCAGCGCGCTTATTCTCCTACGACCGCCTCGAGGGTACGGAGTACCGCGGGGGGCATGTCATCTCCAACGGCTCCTTCAGCAAGATCATGGCGCCAGGCATTCGGGTGGGCTGGATGGAGATGGCTCCAGGGCTGGTGACCAAGTTCCGAAAATGGTGAGTTGTGATTGATTACTTTTGTCATAATCAGATTAAAATGTTACTAATTTCGAGTTATATTATTTTAATTGACATTTTCATTTCGTCTGTCTTAAAGTTTGTTTCTACGTTCTGTTTCCTTTTGAAGATGGTGGCCGTTTTAACGGTTCTGTAAAGTGAATGTGAAATCGCTGTATTCGTTTGTACTTTTTTATTTGCATTTTTTCAATATTATGGTACCTACCAGCCTGAAGAGAGTTTGAAAAAAGAATTATCACTGAGATAGCGACGTTTCTTTGGACAAATTGTATGATTCCATACTTGAAATAAAAAGCGTACTGTTCACGCAACTACTAGCGTGGATGTTTTAAATTTTTTTATCGTGATTAATTTTTGGGTTATTATGCCATGTTGTGCATCAATCATCACAGCTACAGATGTGATGATGTCGCGATTTTAATATTGTTTATTTTGTTGCAGTGGCATCCTGCAGAGCGGAGGATCCTTGAACAATGTAATGTATGGACTGATGCAGAGTGTCATCGAACTGGGGTTGGCTGAGAAACACCTTATGTGGTACAAGCAGGTCTACAAGGTAAATAAATCTCCCATAATATTGAAAGTGCGATTGTTCTGGTTGCTGAAGTCACAATGGTTGATGAAATCTATTTTGGATGCAATATCCAGATGTAAAAGACCAGTAAGCAAGCAAAATAAACAAAACTTTATAATTTCAACCTCCATCACAACCTTTGAACAAAGACACTACAAATTTCACGCCATCATATACAATGAAATTCCTTCCTATTTACAAAAAAAAATTAACAGCGCTTATTACTCAAAACAATTTCAAGATTAACCCCTAGAGGCCTGAGCCCTGCATTTGCAGTGTTGAAGAATTGTGCCCAAGCACGGTACGAAGCGCTGCAATTGCAGTGTCCACCTTATGCATTAATTTTTCCTATGGATATTACTTCTACCGGGTTAGTTAAAGACAAAATAAAAATGTCACTTTATCAAGTATGGTATCGTCTACATCAGCCTTGGCCAACCCGCGGCCCGCGCCCATACGTGCGGCCCTGTTAAACATGTTGATTACTATAAAAATACATTTTTTGTTTGTTCAATGTGTGTTTTCTTTTCACATCTGGCTGTAGTATTGTTTTCTTCACATTTACCTGATTGTACTTTCAGATTACCTCTGCAATCAAATTATTTATAATACATACTCACAAAAAAAGAATTAAGTATGAAATTTGTTGTGATAAAAAAATGAAATTATTTTTGTATAATGTCTGTACGTGCGGCCCTTTGTAAATTTTAGGTCGTCAATGCGGCCCGGGGTGCAATTTGGGTTGGCCAGGGCTGGTCTACATGTTGGCATTAAAAAAAATGTATTTTTATTTATTGAAGTTTCTTGCTGGCTTAAATAAAACTACATAATAGAATTAAAAGAAACGCTCGTTTGCTACCCAGCTTTGCCTGAGATTTTCTTATTTAACTCTTAACCCATTCTCACCGAGCCCCCACAATTTAGGGCGGCTATCTCAGAAGGCCTTCCCTCCGGGCCGCCGTAATTTAAGCCTCTCGACAAAATGTTTATTTTTACGTTAATAGTATATTTTGCATTGCCGCCTTATGACTTTTTTTTTTCATTTGTGGGATATACGAAGTAGCACGTTTGTATTTTTTAAATAAGGTTTTTTTTTAATGTAGGTACTTAGGTTTTTGAAACTGTTTAATGTTAAAAAGATCACCCGTGTTGTGAACATAAATATGTTTTGTGTTATTTTTCACAGGCTCGTATGGCGGCACTTTGCAAAAGCCTCAAAGAAAACCTGCCCGAAGGTTGCAAATTCCAAGAAGCCAAGGGCGGTTATTTCATTTGGATCGAGCTCCCGGTGAACGCAAGCGATTTCCTAGCCTGGAGCAAGCCGCGGGGCGCCCCTGGAGCAGTCCCGGCCCTCAGGTTCATCCCCCCTATCTCTGGGCCCAACGAAACAGAGACTGCCACCAATACCAACGCTATCCGTCTCTCCATTGGTTTCCATAATGCAGACATTTTGGAAAAGGCTGGAAAGGATATCGGCGACATGTTGAAAATGTATATTACCAAATAATAATAAATTTTTCTAATTATCAAATTATTTTTGTACAGTTTTAATATATTTTTATCAGAAAATAAAGGTCACACTGATGCATTACTTGTATACAGCATTTTTTTCATTAAATAAAATTCCAATGAAATTGAAAAAATGTTAATATTATGTATGATAATTAAAAATATTTGTTCAGATTTTTTTTGGCATTTATGCTAGCTAAACCAATCCATGTATGTTACTTGTTGTTAAGATTATTAAATAAAATTTAAATACTTGTTTTATTTGTTTACGAGGTCAAAGGCAAACACATCATTTTTCTGATAAAAACCACAATGAGCCACTTGCGTGCAGATTTTGTTGAGATTTCTTTAGATATTTATTTTTTAAAGTTTTAAACAGTATTTGCTAAACCGTTTGCTTAAGTTTTTTAAGACTTAGAATTAGTAAATAGCATTGAATTATATTTTTTGTTTATTTAACGAATTATTATTAATGTCAAGATTGAACAAATTAATCATATAAGTAAAGATTCATTCAGAATTGCGTTAATTTGGGAAGCCGGTATGGGTACCGCCGCCCCTGGAACCATTCATTGGATAACCAACACCTATGCTATAGGTAATCTCAAGTGGTTTGGTGACTTAGCAGGGGTTCCCGGATTCGTAGGATTAGAATTGTCTAGGTCTTGGCGGCGAATGTCTGCCCACCTATTGTGTGAGGCGGGCCGGATTTGGAGAGACTGGTTGACGAAGATCTTTTTACCTCTCTGAAAAACAGGCAATTATTTAGTTAATTATTCCTGGCAAGTATATCTTCAGTTTGAGTTTATTGTTTGAATTTGACTAAAAGTCGTTAAAGTGCGATGTTTGTCACACAGCAGAACTTTTTTATAAACACAATATTTTTAAATTTATTCACCTATTTGAATTTCAGTTTTGTTTTTGTCAATGAATTTAAGGAAATTAACCCAGTTCTCGAGATTCGATCGAGGCGAAATTCAGCAGTTCAATTCAATGCATTATATCAACCTTTGGTGGTATTAGGGGCCGTTCAAGTATTACGTAAGCAGATTTATTACAATTATTTACCCCCTCTTCCCCCTTGTCACCAAAAGTAAGCAAAGCTCTTACCCCCCCTCCCATGCCTACGAAAAAATTGGTACCTATATGCATTTTTCTGTTAATGTATTCTGTTTTTTAAGCGAGTACCTAAACGTAATAATTAATTGTGGGAATCCCCGAATATGTATTCGGTTTTCAAACATAGACAATGTGTGGGTTGCCAACGTGTAAAAAAAATAACTACTGCTGAGCAGTGCTGACGTAATCACTATCTCGACCCCCCCACCCCCCATGTCATCAAAAATAAGCAAAGCAAAGACCCCCCTGACCCCCTATAGTGCTTACATAATACTTGAACGGCCCCTTAACGCAAACAAATGCATTCTTTTAAGTTGGTGAAATGGTGGCCCAACTCATGCCGTTCGAAACAGTATTATTACATAATATAACTCGATGATTTAAAATAATAAAACTAGATGAATTAAAATAATACAACTAGATGAATTAATATAATACAACCAGATGAATTAAAATAATAAAACTAGATGAATGAAAATAATAATACAAGATGAATTAAAATAATAAAACTAGATGAATTAAAATAATACAACTAGATGAATTAATATAATACAACCAGATGAATTAAAATAATAAAACTAGATGAATGAAAATAATAATACAAGATGAATTAAAATAATAAAACTAGATGAATTAAAATAATAAAACTAGAATTCAAAAAACCAAGTTTTATAAATTTAACTATTATTATTATTTATTTTGGCTTTCAAGCGGAAATTAACCCACTTCCTGATATTCTATCGAGTTGAAACTCTCCAGGATTTTTTGTGAATGACAATGCATTCCTGAAACGTTTCAATCGTCACACGAAAAAACAAAAAAAAATTTAGAAGAAATTTTATAATGAATGTATTATTTTTTTTTTTAAACTGTGTTTTTTGTGGGTTGATTATTTTTTATACACTAGCGTTTTCGTATTCACAACAAATGATTTTAAGAAAATCATTTTAAAAATTCATGGAAGTAGCTCATTGTAAATCCTACTATTGTATACTGAATATCTGGTAACCTTCTTTAGAACCAGTGACGGTTTGCATTTTCTGCGAAATTTAATTTCTAATAAAAATAAAAAAAGTTCTCAAAATGAAGTGAAAAAGCAGGAAGCGATGTGCTGTGATCTAATGCGTGGTTCCGTGAATACTGTTAACTATTTATACCCTCTAGTCACTGGAGAATTGCGTGTCTCACCTACATATAAACAGAATACAGCGACTACAGCGACAAAACAATTCAATCGCGAAGATTTTAGGAAAATAATTTTTACTCTTTATTTTAGGCAGTAAGTGCCGAATGCTATTTATTGTAAACAGGTCACCGGCGCCGCCAACACACAGCATCTTCGCAGAGATTGCAATACATAGCATAGCATTTGAACAGCATATACACCTACAATATCTGATCATATCTCCCGCCTTCGTAGTAGAGATGGTTGATACCTGAATTGAGTTGTCACTGCGGTTCCAGTTACCGGAGACCATGTGGAAACGGTTCTTTATCCAGTTGGGGGGAGGGAAATTGTTGAAGATTTTATGAAAACTGAAATTTTTCCCAACCTGGGAGAGTTGGCTACAAAAATTTCACAATATTTTTTTAATGTTTATTTATTAATATTCTGAACGTTTTTGAGATGATTGATAAATGAATTGTGAGTAAAAAATATCGACTATATCTAGTCTCCAATACATAATACATTAGAAGTATATATTGATACATGAATTGTAAGTAAAAAATATCGACTATATCTCCAATAGAAATGATTGATACATGAATTGTGAGTAAGAAATATCGACTACACCTAGTCTCCGATAGAGATGATTGATACATGAATTGTGAGTAAGAAATGTCGACTCTATCTAGTCTCCAATATAGATGATTGATACATGAATTGGATTGTCACTGATACATTCTTTTGGAACCGGTTCGTTAAAAACGAAAAACCATGGACGAGTTGCTAAAGAATATCTGAGAAAAAAAAATCCCATCCTGGGGGTCGCTAGGAAAATTCTGAGAAGGGGAAAACGGTTCCTCAAACTACACAAAATATTTCGTCGATTTTTACAATTTATCTAATTTTACTTTTTAATTTTTGATAAAAAATTTAAGAAAAGAACAGAATCCAAAAATAACTGGTTACTCACAGAACAGTAAAGGAACTGGTCCCAGGTAACATGGACAGGAATACCGAACATCTCTAGTCTCCAGTAGTCAGTTTAGTAGTGTTCTTGGCCACCGTGTGGTAAGCATTGCACCGCCGAGCCGCGACTCGCTCCCCGAACCGACTAACCACAGGTTAGAATCGAAGTTTAAAGTGTAAGTTACTTTTAACCAAGAAATAAAAACTATTTTTTTACATACGTAACAAAGTGGTGTCAAATTAGAAACAAATGCTGCCTCAATCGTCTTAAAGGCTTATTTTATTTTTTTAGTACTTAATTAAAATTGATCGGTAAGTATTTTTTTTTCGTCTGTACATTAGAATTATATATTTATGGCTAGTAAATTAAATAAAGGTACGTACAAGTGCAGTGGTATGCCGCATTTTTTTAATCAGGATATTGCGGTTTTTCCAGAGAAAAACATTTTCCAATAACTTTGCGTGAATCCCTTTTTACGTAGAATATATTACACTCTTTTTATTCCTTAGTTTTATTTTATTGAAACTTTTATAACATTTTTTATGAAGAGATTACCGTACGCTTTGCAATGGAAAATTTTGGATTTAAAAATACTATATATGTAAACTGTAAACACAAAACAAATTTAGGAATTAAAAAAACTATATATGTCCATTGTAAACGTATGAAGAAAGAACGTTGTGTTGTTGAAATTTTTTTTATTTTTTACAACAGATAAGTATTTTTTATCGCGTTATATTTGCGTGGCTTGGCCTATTTCAGCATATAGCTCGCTATACATTCCCATTGGTAGTGTTTGGCGAGCGACACGCTGAATCAGGCCAAGCCATGATGCGTATAGCGTAATGTGTCGCCTACCTAAAAAAATGAATTAATGCAAATTTTGGAAGCGGAAATTAACCCACTTCCCGGCATCCGATCGAGCTGAAACTCGGCAGATATACTCGGTGTCGATGATAATACATTTTAGTGACAATCGTATGCATGCATATCTGAAATCGGAAGACATTACAGCAGTTAATATCCGAAATAAATGTCGGACCTATCCGATCGGGATTGATTTTTTTTAAATTAAACCATTTATTTAAATATATTTTCGGTGATTATGAATCTCTTTCGAGGGGGAGATTACTAAGTATACGTTGTTTCACAGAATTTTAACAATTCATGAAATTTCAATAGTGATTTTGAAGTTCTGTTCAAGATCTGTTATTATTTCAGTTTTGTGAAACAACTGTCCAATAATGATATTATAACAGAACTTCAATAGAACCTTCACAGAACTTGAAAACCATTTTTAAAATTTGACGAATTGTTAAAATTATGTGCAACAACCCGTCCTAATTATTTTGTTATGTTGATTATAAATAAAATTTAAATTTAAAAATACTAAATTCGACTATTACAAATTAAAGCACAAACGTTGTTCCGATAAATTCTGAAAACCAGAAAAGGGACAAGACACGCCACTGGTCTATTTGCTCACTTGGCTTATGATCTATTTTAAACCCTTTTCTCCATTCGACGAATTACAGATATTTTGTCAGTCTTTATTAGCTATAAAAAACACATTTTTTAATATTTCAAAACAAACATTTGAGAAAATTCTCGATATCTAATAGTAAAAATTTTATTGTTTCACAACTGAATGTATTGTTCCTTGTCTTGTTATTAAATTTGTCAACCCGGACATCAAAGTGGAATCCTTAAACTGGTCATAAAGCAATTAGCTTCGGAGAAACAGAGCGAAACTAAATCCAATTTGTTTCATTTACGAAATCCTGATGAGACCGAGGACTCGGTGACTTTGTAAGTCCATAACCTGGTGATTGTAAATGCATTATTCAGACCAAGGACGAAAATTGTTAAAAGAAAATCATTTTTATCCCTATTTGGCCAACGAATATATAAATATAAGATAATATCAATTGTATACCTTTTCCAGAAGTAAAATCCGATTTCCGTATAAACCGATTTCCGTATCAACCGATTTCCATCAGTACATAAAATTGATTGTTTTTTGTTTGTCCCGTGCGCACTCATTCGTCCAATTGTGATGAAAATTTGGTAGTTCGTTCTTATTAGTGCCAGGAGTTTAGAGAGTGGTTTGAATGGTACAAGAAGTCGTGGACGTCCGAGGGAGACTTAATGCATTATCTCTTCACTGGAATGAGATATAGAGTCGTGTCTAAGTCGGCATAATGTTTTTTTTTAACAGTGACCATGTGGATTTCGTGATATTTCGAAGTGAATAGTATAAAAAGTCTCGGACGTCTGAAGAAAACATGAATCACAAAATTATATCTTGTAAAATAAGACGTCAGTGATTACCGAAGAAAGAGGTGTAAGGAGAATGTATGACTAGTAAGTGAATGGATGAAAAAATTAAGGACACCCGTGGAAGACATTGGACAATCAAGTGAAACCAATAACTGATACAATAATATTATTTTCACCTTAAAAATGTACCAAGTTGTCAGGTAAACTAGAATTAACAACCTCGAAACTTTACCCCAAACAGATATAAATTTTCCAAATGATAATAATGGTTACTTCAACCATCCGAAAGTTCTAGATAGATTGTAAATCTATTTATTAATATTATGCAATTCATTTTCGTAGTACTTACATATTTGTAATTTCAACATCAAATTTCGTCAATGCGTAAAAAAATATTGTTAAAATAAGCAACAATCTTCCTATATTATTGTTGAACACAAAAAGGGGACTTTTTGAGCGATAGTTTATTCACAAAGACATTTGTCCATTCTCAAATACAGATTTCCGGAAACTTTTAATTTTGAAGAATTGGTCAAGTTTTATCAAGTTAAAAATAAATAAAAGTTTCAGGAATCTTGGAAACCAACTTGAAGATTTGCAAGCAACAAAACAAGATCTGATATTATTTTTTAATGTTTTGTCGATAAAGCTACTTAACGGTGCGTCAAATACATGGTGCGAAGTTTATTTTTATTTTTTTATCTTACGCCTATTAAGGCTTTTACATACATATACCTATGACAATATTTACGAAATATACTCGTAAATAGTGCAGCAAATTACAGTTTAAAACACTTGCACAAAAATATTGTTGAATTTGATCCACACGCAGGTACAAAATTAATTAATTTATTTATTTATTTGTAAAAAACAAACAGCTTTTACATAATATACAATGATAGATATAAATATACAAGTTAACTGAAGTCAAGCTACATAAGTTTCTTATGCTAAAGTTCATTAGAAATGAAAAAAACTTCAATAAGGTATGCTTATATATTGAAATTGATGTACTAAATATATCAACAACATCGGAGTATTTGTTTCCTAGCTGTTGAATCCGTCGCATACGAGTGTAATATTGGGACGTTGATATAGAATTGATATAATAATATGGTAGGTACTGTCTTGTTTAGTGTGAAGTACCTATTTTAGGAAGTCAGTTCAATACACTTATTATTAATAATCTCTATTTTAAAATGTAGTGACCTTTCTACAATGTTCTAATTGCTTAGTTTACTCAATTGTCAAAAAGCTCAGTCAAAAAAATCATAATTTGCGAAGCTCTAGGAAAGATACTATGTTTTATTTAATGATTTTTTCCTACCTACAAGGTAATAAGAAACTTCTCTGACAGTCAGTATAACAGGAATACACAAGCCGAAAATGTGTTTATTCTTAGTGTGTCTTATATCACCACGAATGTAGGTAATATGCATAAAAATCGCTTGGCAAACGGAATCTAGAAACGGTGGATTTTAGCGCAACAAAAAAATTCAAAAAACGGTTTTTATTTATTTCGTGAATAATTTTATAAGAATGAATAAAAGTGAATCAAGGGAAAATGTCACTGATAATCATAGCCATAGAATGGTATTTTTTAAAGTTGTTTCTTATATGTGTTAGATATGTATGTTAGAATGTTAATAGATTTTTAGTATTCGAAATAGAGGTAAAGCTTCTATTTATCCAAAGCATATTTTTGGTATTCATAATGTAAGCCGATTTTAATTAGAGATGATTTCACTATTTTCGATACCAACCGAACAAAAATTTTCCTTCTACTTCAATCGTATCATATCATCAAATATACCAACTTCTATTGTGTGTCTGTGATTGTAATTCTGGTTCAACGAACTCGGGATTGTTTTGAATTTAATATTGAAGTTCCATTTTCAAAATTAGAACTGATTTTTTAAGAATTCAGACAAGCGATAAAGTACATACATATAATACAGAAAATTATTTTAATTGTTAAAAATTATTGTCATTTTCAAAAATGGAACTGATGAATTTTCAAGAATTCAGACTATACCATGTTTTTTCACGGATCTGATAGTGATTTAGTTCTTACCTATCAGAGGGTCGAATCCAAGAGGTTCTCTTTAATTGATGTATTTTCATTTATTTCAAAATGCCCCAAATTTAAAACTGTTTGTGGCGCAATTTGTCTCAGGGTCGGAGCTATGTTTAAATGCCTCACCTTTCCCAGTTGATTCTATTCTTTTGAGTTTTTAACGTTTTATATTAAGGCATTAATGGACCTATTATCAACACAGTCTTAAAGTTAATGCAAATCCTCCATCAAAGAAATCAAGAGTCGTTTGTACAGAATCCATCCATCGCCCACTAACCTTAAGTAGATAAATTACAATTGAATTTGTATTTCTACAGAATGGAGACCCATTGGTAGAATAATTTATGTAAAGCATTATGTGGGACCGCAAACCCACGCTTCTACATAATATTATAGACATTTGATTAGCATTTTCAAATTAAAGCTACAATTATTATAGCCATGACAAAGACATATTTTACTGAAATATTAGAAATATTATAGCAGTCACCGCACATGTTCTGGTTTGCGTGTCTAACCATATTTTGAAGCTTAGTGCTAAATCACTATTTTGATTAATCTTTCTTATAAAATTATTTACAAAATAAAAAAAAAACCACTTTTGTGCTTGAAATTGAACGTTTCTAGACTCAGTTTGTCAACTGATTTTAATGCCTATTACCTACATTTCTTAACAATATAAGGCATACCAAGAATATACACTTTTTTGGCTTGTAGCTTCCTCTTAAGTGAGAAATGAGGAAAGCTTTTTTTATAAAGGAAATATAGCTTCTTATTCGTGCTGGTGGTTGCACTTATTTAGCCATCAAATGTTATAATATAACTATCTAAAACAAAAAATTTTTAATGAAGACCTCTTTTACCCAAGTACAGGGCTTTCCAATAAGAGGTGTTATTTTGATATTCAATCGTAAAAGATCAATGGTTTCGTTGCTTGTGTGGCACGTAGCACCGTCTTGTTGAAAGTAAACGTTATCTCGATCAATACCATCCAATTCCGACCATAAAAAATCATTAATCATCTCTCAATAGCGATCCATTTACCGTAACTGTTGCTCCAGCCTCATATTCGAAAAAATATGATCCAATGACTCCGCTATACCATAAACCGCACCAAACAGTCACACGTTGAGGATAGAGAGGCTTTTCAACAATAATTCTTGGGTTTTCCGAGCCCCAAATGCGACAATTTTGCTTGTTGACGAAGCCACCGAGGTGGAAATGGGCCTCATCACTCAAGATGATTTGCATTTGATTCGCTCAAGTAAATTTTAATAATTTCAATGCGTTGTTGAAGCGTGTATCGTTCCATTTTTATTAATGGCGTAGTTTCCACTTGTCAAATGTCAAAAAATGACAGCTTCAAAAGTAACATCTACCGAAAAAGCGGGCTATTCAAAATAACACCTCTTATTGGAAACCCTGTAGGTAATCTTAACAAATTTTCGCTCTATTCCTTTTGCGTTCTTATTTTCTGAAAAACTGAACCAAATTTCAGCTGAACTTTTCCTTAATTCCTTCCACTTCATTATTCGGGCGTCTTTACCTAATTTAAGCCCTTCTATTTTCTTGTCATGTTCAAAACATTTGAAAATAGACAGATGTATACGAGTATATGTTATTCCTTCTTTGATATTGTCACATTGTGTGCGAGCATCCTTTTAAAGTGTCCCAGGCGCCAAAATGCCTTATTCCGATCTGTTAAATTCTAGTTTATTTCCAAAACGAAGGGCAAATGATATATCTGATTATGACAGATTTGTATGTATGTTATTTCTTCTTTGATATTATGTCTTTTCAAAGTGCCCCAAGCCCTAAAATATCTTATTCCGATCTGTTAAATTCTAGTTTATTTCCAAAACGAAGGGCAAATGATGTATCTGATTATGACAGATTTGTATGCATGTTATTTCCTCTTTGATATTATGTCTTTTCAAAGTGCCCCAAGCCCTAAAATATCTTATTCCGATCTGTTAAATTCTACTTTATTTCCAAAACGAAGGGCAAATTATGTATCTGATTATGACAGATCAGAATGTACGTAATTCCTTGTTTGTAATTGGCACATTGTGTGAGAACATCATTCGCCATAATGACAATTTCGGCTCTGCTTTGTTTATGTCCAAAATGAAGTATAAATGATGCATTTGATTTATGTAAGTTTCAATAAACAGATAGGTGTGTAATTCTTAATTTGACATCACCGCGTTGACGTAATTTTTACCGCAAGTATATTCATGCGACTAATAATTTATAAACCTAACTAACTTTGTCCCCTTTTGTCTCTCAGAACAGGGCAGGATATTATGAAGAACAGTGTTGTTTAGAGACAGTAAAAACACCAGTGTTTAGCGACAGTTCGACTGAAGTGGTGCGGCAGACATGGCTGCGAAATCGGGAGCCATCTTGGCTTTCGCGCTTTTGGCGGGACTCGTGGCCTCAAGTCTATCCTCTTCTCTCGTCTACGATCCAGGTAAATTACTTTTATTATGTTTTTCGGCATTGTGTTCCATTTTTGGGGTATTTGTTTTTGTTATTACCATTTTTATACGTAATATTTCTTGTTATTGTTATTTTTATACCTAATATTTCTTCTTAAAGATATTTATATACTTAGTACCTACTCTTGATATTGTTATACTGAAGAGTATCCATTGCACGGAGAAAAATGAGTATTGCTATTTTATTAAGAATCTTTTCAAATTATATGTAATACGATTAGAAACGGGATTGCAGGCCTCACGAATGAATCAGGTTTCCTGATAAACTTTTAGTAAATTACGAATATATTTTCCCGGCGTCGGAACACGTGTTCATGAAAATATATCATGACGAAATGCGAAAATATTCGGATTCGATAATAATTACGTATCCTAAAAATCGTTATTTTAATAAATGTTATTCTACAATACTACACATTGGTCCGAACTTCCTGGAGCCAGTGGAGTTATTGCACCCTAAAATGTTATAATCTTTGTATTTTGATTTACTGTATGAACAAGGTATTATCGATGTCATTCAATTTTATCACGATTTTCCAGGCACCGTTAGTTTATCGTGAATGTTCCAAACACCATGTACTTTTTTTGCAGTAGGAAGGTACTATCGATTATCTTACTTTTTATATTTACTACCCGGCTTCGCCCAAGGTTCAACAAGAATTTTATTAAAAAAAAATCATCGAATAACGGAACAATATTTTGGAAAGATTTATCACAGAAATTTCAAAACTCCATAGCTTATTTTTAAATGATATTGAGAGCTGAATTTTTTTGCGTTGGCTTGGATAATCCAGATAGAATAATCTATTCAAAATTCAGGACGCCAAAACTTATATATTCGACGGCCTCTGTGGTCGAGGAGTAAGTCTCTCGGCTAGCAATCCGCAGGTCGCGGGTTCAAATCGCGGTCAAGTCAATTTTATTTGATTAATTTGCCTTTACACAAATTATTTAATTTATTCATGTAAAATAATGTACAGGATGTTCCAGACCACCATTCAGAATTGAATCTTTGCTTGAAATGGCTTTGGCCGTGTTTGGTGACCAGATCCTCCATCTTCCCTCCCCCTCACTACCTTCAGCCACACAACATATCCCGATTGGGGATATCATAGTCTCAAAAATAATAGATTTCTGCTTTAAATAGTAAAGTTTTAATTTAAAGATAGTAATTCCCGGTATAGGTATAAAGTTTATTGACAAATTTACAAAGGAAATAGTGTCTTTAAGTTTCTTCTATCTTATTTTGTAGGTGAACGGGTTATCATACAAAACACTATCATTTTTTATTAATGACGCGAACCGAGGTTTTTGGGACGATACAATAATTGTTATTTTATTAACACACTTGTCTCCATTCTAAAATAATCATACATTATTAAAATCCAGTCTTACTTTTAAGGCGATGCCATACGTAGTAATTCAAAATCATGTGTTTTTGGTTTGAAAATTTGGTCGCCTAGAAATGTTTCAGTACAGTAAATAATTAAATACTGCGAGTAGAATACATCTTGGCCTTTGAAATAATCGAGTATTTTTTAGAAGTCTTTTTATGAGCCCAGAAAAAAATAGTGTAAAGGCCTATGAAAACTGCTTTAAAGTTCAAAATCTCATACTTACGAACCAATTTTTGGTTATGATTTTATTGTATGATATTGCAAATTAAGTTATTTATAAAATGATCAAAAAAAATTTAGTATTTATGCCTGAACATCCACAAAACAAAATAAAAGGCACTTTTTGGCCATGTTTTTTTCTTGCATAAATCAAAACGGGCGGATGGTGTTAAGCGGGAATTTAAACCTTATCGCCATCTACGTAAGGGTTGATATTGATAGCGGCTCAATTTAAAATATTACACGACGTAGTGCATCGCCTTAAATATTCCCTTATACGCCGCTACAGCGTTGGTATAAGCTATAGGTACGGTGAAGAGGGACGTGTACCTACTGCTCGGGTTGAAATCTATTCTCATAATTCGTGCAAGATGGGATTAAACTGGCACCACTTTGTTCAAAACCTCAAAAACACGGTCATTTTCGCATTTCGCGTTTTGTTGCTAAATTCACGTATCTTCAAATGATATTTGTAACGTCTTTGACCCGGTCTGTTTTGATTTTTGCGTTCCGTAAGTGCTTTGGTAAATCTATATTTCGATTTGAAATATTCCTCTGATAGTGCTGCAAATGGGTATTACTGCTTTTATACATTTTCAATGCGCGACCGATCTATATTTGTCAAATCAACCAGATTGTCAAATCAACCAGATTGTCAAATCAACCAGATTTTCAAATCAATCAGATTGTCGATCTCCGTCTTACTACTATTGTAATGCGTTCCTATTCCTGGGGGTCGGGCGGTTTAAAAATCTGTCAAATACTAATACTGTCGTATTACGGACTGAATACGCAGTAGGGGAGGTAGGGGAGGGATTGGCACTTTTTCACAATTAAATGCATAAAAAATTAGATCTTATAGATAATCAATATTTATTGCCAATTCTTATTTCACCACACATTTGGCTAGATATTTTAGAGAGAACTTTCTTGAAATTATAATCAGTCTTAACATTACGAGATAATTTCAGAAGTTATTCAAAAGTGCCCGATGCTCCCTATGGCAGGGAGGTTTGGACACACCCTGTGGGAGGCTTGGGCATGGCCTATAAAACACTTGATATCCATAATAGTATTCAAAAATAAAGGTTAACAACAAATAAAAAACCTCTTAAATAGTTTCTTAACTTATCTAAGATTAGGTATAACCCATAAAGGTTTATCAAATGTGTATTTACAGCTACCACGTTTGGTTTTATTGCATGTCTTTGGTCCTTGCAATTTAGTTTTGATGTCGTCTAGTGGGACACTAGCTACATCATCTACTTCAGGAAAAAAAAGGTGTTTCTTATCTTACTCAGCCTCACAAATTTTATTGTAGCCATGGTATGATTAATGTCTTCGATTCGGCCGACATAGTGCACAACAGTCTTTTTTGTAGTAAATTTATCGATCCAATTTTCAGGAATTTTGTTCTTCTTCGTCAGTGAAAATTTGTGAGGTTATAAATCTGTGCGAAGAATCCTTTACAGAATCTTGTTTTAGGTACCGTTGCAAACTTGATCTAGGGATATGATATTTATCAGCTGTTGTTTTTATTTTTGATCCATTTGATACCTCTTCTATGGCTCGTAATATCAAATCTTTAGGAATTTCCCGTCGCAAACCTTTCTTTTTGAATTTGAAGGGCATCTTTCTCTAATAAAAAAATATTCAAATAGTTTAATTAAAGCAGGTAATAAGAATTTTAAAAAGTCCTCCTATACTCAATATAAAGTAGGGAGCTTTGGGCATGCCCAAACCTCCCTCACATCAGAATGCCCATTACTCCCTCTGTATACATTTTCAACATAAGTTACCGGTATTTCTTTTTATTTAGGTATTTAAGCATGAATTTCAATTTGATTTATAAGTTAGTAAATATACAAGAGATATATAATAAAAAATAGACATACCTTTCGTTAGTTGTCTCTTTATTACGATCTGAAACCACAACAAAATATTCACTTTTACGAGTGCATTACCTTCAAACGTGTCTGTGTGTAACAACTGACATAAATCACAGATAGTCTAAGGATGAACAGTGTTGTTAGTCGGTAAAGTAAACTACAAAATTAGGAAAAAAATAAAATCTGTGACCGGATCAGAATAAAAGGGGGGTGCCTATGTCTCCCGACTGCCCGTCCCTCCCCTACCTCCCCTACTGAGTAACGTTTGTGATTATGAGTAACGTTTTCTACTAAACCCTTCTTATACCCCGTATTATGTGTGATGAGTAAGACGGTGTCTTTATGCAGGGTGTATCGGCAAGTACCCGACAAACTTTAATCAGCTATTCCTCAGCACATTTGGAGTAAAAAATGTTATGGGCGCTTTGCTGTCCGGTAACATTTTTTTTCCATCAAACACAAAAATAAATAAAAAAATCCACACTCCGTCACTGTCATTTGCATTGTATCTCGTGTTCAGCAGCTGTTATTAGCAAGTGTGTCAAAAAGTGTCCTCGCTCTTTCGTACACACTAAATAATAATAGTTAAAAATGAGACGAATGGTGCCGTGCCATTTCGTTGTGATTGTAAAAGCGCGCCAACGTAGGTACGTACGTACATTATTCAACGAAACTCGAACAAAATATTGCCAGATGGGTTTTCAAACTTTGAAAAAGGATAAAACATTGGTGACATGTGGTGAAAATATGAATAGTAAATTTTTTATTAAAAAAAAATGTTACCGGACAGCAAAGTGCCCATAACATTTTTTACTCCAAATGTGCTAAGGAATAGCTGGTTAAAGTTTGTCGGGTACGTGCCGATACACCCTGTATAGCGCCGTTTAGTGATTCAATCACTTGGACGAGGTAATTCAAGTACTTTGCGAGACTGATTGGAGTAAATATGTGAAGATGGTGGGAAAGAGGAATGTAGGGAAGTACCTGGATATTCAGATTTGCTCACCAAACACGGATTAAGTCAATATTTCAAGCAACGTTTTGATTCTGAATGCTGGTCCATCACCAGAGCGATACTGATAGTATCTACCACTCTCGTAGAAAGATTATAACCACATCAGTAATATTTTACTATAATAATAATAATAATAACATAGCGCATTTATATAGCGCAGTTTAGTGTCATTTCACTAGTCTTGTTCTTAAAATTATTCCTACAGCGCGCCTTACCCAATAGAGATCTAATAATATTACACTAAATGTACAGTTTAACCAAAGCGACGGCAAAACAAAGAATAACAATAACAGTGATATTATAGCACAGGACAAAACATATTCGATAAAACAGGATGCAGTTTGTGCTTAGAAATGAGAACATTCTGAGTAGACATTTAAAAAAGGTACAATAAGGAGGAACCCGAAACCATTTATATATAGATTTCCTAGTATGATTATCATATTACATGCCTTGTGGTGTCATCTAATTTATATGACATTATATAAGATTTCCAAGAAAATGTCTCACACTTTTGTGTAAAAATCAAGCTATGCATTGTTTTAGAAATATGCAATCTGTTTATTAATAAAATTCATATTTTAATTGTATCCATTAACGGATTGTGCTGAAGCTGCACTTTAAATTACATTAAACAAGTAAAAGACAAAGACAAGTCCGAAAATCTTGTTTGTTTAGTATCATAATAAGATTTGTCACTTTATATTTATTTATTTTTGTAAGAAAGAACCAGTTTTTTAATAGTACAAAGATAAATACATGATGTCTGGAAACTTGTAGTACAAAGTACCTGCTCGTAGTATAACTTTTTTTTTTGATTTTTCGTTTGTGAGTAAATCGTGTCTAAAGTTGTAATTTTGTAGGTCCGATTTGAAAAAAAATCGGTGGGTAGGGGGTTAATAACAACGTTTTAATGCTTTTTAAGAGACTTCGAAGACGTTTTAGAGCCGGCTCTAAAAATTTTTTTAACCCTTTAATTTACTTGCTCATGCCAAAATTTGAACCCGCGTCCTCCGGTTTTGTAGATAAGGATATTAATAACTCAATATATCCACTCGAGCGATTTTTGGAATATTATGACAACTTTGCAAAAACTTTTTAAGTTATCGCTTGTCGAAATGTGCGAAATTTATAGAAAATAAAAACATGGGATAAACGGAGAAATGTAGGTGGATAAATTTGCTTTAAACAGCAGTAACCAGTTCATATGTTTCCATATTAATTAATAGGTACAGTGTGATGCATACTTAACAAACTGTACAAATAATCATTGAAGACAATACTAGCGATTCCCTAACAAAAATTTAAAACAGCAAAATCACAAAAATGTGACCCTATTTCCTTCGGTCATTTTTAACTGTGTCACACATCGGATAAGAACTACCGTTAAATATGACCAAAGGAGATAGGGTCCCATTAGATCAGTTGGTAGAGCGGTGCCCCGGGAAGCAAGGGTCCTGGGTTCGAGTCCTAGATGTGACATGTGACCGTATATTTTTCTGTTAAAAATTTTCTTATAGGAATCGCTAATATTGTCTTGAAGGCATGTCATAAAGTGCCCATAACATTTTTTACTCCAAATGTGCTAAGGAATAGCTGGTTAAAGTTTGTCGGGTACGTGCCGATACAACCTGTATATATGAAAATCATGATACTAATATCCAGTCAAACAAACTGTACAAATAATCATTGAAGACAAAATTAGCGATTCCCAATCAAAAATTTGAAACAGAAAAATCAGGAAAAGATACGGTCAGCTAATGGGACCCTATTTCCTTCGGCCATTTTTAACTGTGTCATACATTGGATAAGAACTACAGTTAAATATGACCGAGGGAGATAGGGTCCCATTAGCTCAGTTGGTAGAGCGGTGCCCCGACAAGGCGAGGGTCCTGAGTTCGAGTCCTAGATGTGACATGTAACAGATATTGTCTTCAATAATGAAATATAACAATTTGAGGTTTAAATTAAAAAATATATATATTGTCGTTAGGAGCACAGATGAAGAAATAAACACATCTACTTGTAAATTCAAACTAACAATGATATATTTATCTGTACAGTGAAATTAAAAGTATCCATTTCGTTTTATCGCCAATCCGTTTAGCCGAACACGATAAGATATTGTGTATAATAAACATCTAACTCCAAAGGCGAGTAACTCGATAGCTCTCGGAACTTCATCTTATAAGGCAACTGTGACATCTGGTTCATTATTTCCGTTACCTCCTACGCAATCCGATTAACCTTCTTCTTATTCCAAATGCTAACTGATAATATATTTCATTGTTATCCGTGAAACGTGATAAAACTTAACCTGATACATACCACTGTATCATCATTGTGATATTAATATCGTGCCACTTATGCGACTGTTGTAAATTTGATACATGCAAGTCACACAGTCGGTGAAGTCGTAAATAATCTTTGGTTTATTTTCTCTAAAGCCATCATATCTTACTGCTACCTTCGCACGTCTTCAACAGTTCTATTTAATAACTAGCTGACGTATACCCGGCGTTGCTCGACTTTTCTCTACTTTCTATAAATATAATATCCATGTACAGGGTTTTCCAATAAGAGGTGTTATTTTGAATAGCCCGCTATTTCGGTAGATGTTACTTTTGAAGCTGTCATTTTTTGACATTTGACAAGTAGAAACTACGCCATTAATAAAAATGGAACGATGCATGCTTCAACAACACATTCAAATTATTAAAATTCACTTGAGTGAATCAAATGCAAATCATCCTGAGTGATGAGGCCCATTTCCACCTCGGTGGCTTCGTCAACAAGCAAAATTGTCGCATCTGGGGATCGGAAAACCCAAGAGTTATTGTTAAAAGCTTCTCTTTTCTCAACGTGCGACGGTTTGGTGCGGTTTATGGTCCGGCGGAGTCATTGGACCTTACTCTCTTGAAAATGAGGCTGGAGCAACAGTTACGGTGAATGGATTGCGCTATCGAGAAATGATTAATGATTTTTTATGGCCGGAATTAGATGGTTTGATCTGGACACCGTTAACTTTCAACAAGACGGCGCTACGTGCCACACAAGCAACGAAACCATTGACCTTTTACGATTGAATATGAAAACCTTCCAGAAGAAATTCTGTAAATGATCGTTAAAACCCCATTAAACTCCGTTGCATAATTCAGAAGAACTTAGCGCACAAATGGACGGACCCGGATAATGACTTTGTTTTACACTATTTAGAGATATCAATGTATTGTGACGATTACGAATTTACTAAAAGTTTATCGGGAAAAGGCCTGTAATCCCGTTTTTTCTCCACTTTGACCTGGGATGTTCCCGAACGTTCCATACTATTCTCGAACATTCCACAACATTCAAGAATGTTCTGGACTGTTCTAGAAATTTCTAGAGGGCGAAATTTCCAGCCCTTATATCTTCAAAAGCACGCCCTTCAGGTAAAAACGGGAACCTTCTTCATGGATGGGGGATAGAGAGCTAACACACCATATAACTTCCTTGATCGTACTGGGACTTGTTTCTAAGTTTAAGCGGCAAGTAACAATATACACTTACTTTTATTAGGAGAGATTGTCTTATTTTAAATTTAAAACAACCCAATTATGTAATACTGACGTTATTGTGAAATCAGATAGCATCAGCAGAATGCTGCCTGCTCTTTTAATAATAATTTTGTTTTGAAAAATAGTTTTGATGGGGTATTACGTTTCTCGTGAGAACATGATAATGCTGTTCCTGTAAACTGTAAATAAACTGTGAATAATGAGTTCAAATGGTGGTTTTTATCTTAGATGGAATTAGCATGGTTATTCCAAATGAAAGAGAACAGGAAATCCGGAGGTCGCGGGCTCCAATCCCGTCGTGCATTTGTAAATTGTATTTGATTTTTTTAAAGTTTTTATTCCAGATAAAATAAAATTACATTTTCACTTATTTAACTAGAAATAAATAATTGTTTTAAATTACATTACACATTTCAGTGTTTTGCTGATTGAGCATAAAAGTGAATTTTTTTTATATACCTACACTTCTGTCTGGGAGGCAATTATATATGTTGCCCCTTCGTAACCAATGGATTGCTTGCATTGATGAGTATTTATGGTGTTTAAATGTATGTTATCGTGTTACCTTGTAAAGTGTGTGTGTGTACTTGGAACGTTTTAATGAATTCTGTATTTGTTCTTTATCCGTGTATTATTTATTTTGTATATAAGGAGACATGTATTATATTCATACAGATTTTTTAATGTTAACAGTTTTATTTCCATATTGACTCTATTAAAATAATATAAGGTATATTTGCGGCACGTTCCAGAGTGGAAAATACTCTCAGTATCGCCCTGGTGGAAGACAACATGATGTACGAACACGTGTTTAGAAAAATCCTAATATTTTTGAATTACAACGAAAATTCTTTGTATTGTCATTTGTATTATCAAGGCAGATCGACAAAATATTCTTTGTATTGTCATTTGTATTATCAAGGCAGATCGATCTTTGAATTTTTATTTGTATTATCAAGGCAGATCGATAAAATATTCTTTGTACTGTCATTTGTATATTATCAAGGCAGATCGATATAATATTATTTGTATTGTCATTTGTATTATCAAGGCAGATCGATATAATATTATTTGTATTGTCATTTGTATTATCAAGGCAGATCAATAAAAAATTATTTGTATTATCAAGGCAGATCGATAAAATATTTTAAAATGTAAAGCCTGTTAATTTATCGTGAAGGCAAACATCGATTTCTCTCCGTGCACAAGTTATGTTTGCTAAAATAATAAAGTTACATCGAAACTTACCGCGTTGAAAAGGTTAACAAAACATTAGGGGAACAAAAATTTGCCGGTAAGATTTCAAACGATTTCCAGTTTCGTCTTTTCCGAGAAACGAACTGAAATCTTAATGGAATCTATAAAGAATCTGGTCAATCGTTAATGTTCCACTAAACTGCGCTCTGCAGTCAGTGGACTGGTGCAGCCGTCCTGCATTAAATTAACCCAATAGACTGTAAAAATGCTAATTGTTAATGACCGTCTATTATTTTGAAATCTACACGAAATATGTTCGATTAAAATGCTACTCTGCCAAATGCATGTTTTTTTTTATTTGAATACCGCCAAACTGCCAACTGATTCCAACAGTCTGAAGCCAGTGGAGCTATGTCACCCCCAATTAAAGTTGTGAAGTTGAGAGAGAGGAAGAGAAAGTTTGATAAGAACCTGGCTATTCCGATATGATCACAAAACACGGTTACAGTCATTGCTATTTCACACGGAAAATATGTGACGACATGCTAACTTCGTGATAAAATATTAGTCATTCAGAATATATCCTGAAAATATGTATATGCTACAATGTGTGTGAGTATCAATATTAGTATTTAAATGAACACGTGTTCCGCATAAAACATTTGTTTTTTACTTTTACTTTTTAACAGGAAAACGAATAATTTGACCAAATTTTTAATAAATTAACAGTATTTCATATGAGTATGTTTTCTACGTGGAAGCAATGTATTTGAGAGCACCTACCTTTCCACCATTCTGTTAACAATTTTTTTTTATATGAACCACACAACTGCTCCCAACCATCTGGTGCCAGTCAGAGCATGGCATCCCTAATTGGGGGATGTTGTGAAGGTAGTTGGGAAGGGTAAGAAACGAGGAAGAGGAAGGTGGGGTAATACTAAAGCCATTTCAAGCAAAGTTTCATTTCAGGGCGATACTGAAAGTATCTTCCACTCTCCAACGTGCTGCAAATATACCTTATATAATTTTAAATGATTTAATTGTGAAATTAATCAAAAAAAAATATTTGCGCATCCCGGGATTTTAACCCGAGACCTCTTGAGGCCGGTCAAGAGCCTCGCCCCTCGACCACGAAGGCCCACTGTTTATACCTACCTACGTATAACATTATATTTGCCAGATTTCTTTTGTATAAATACCTTTATTACTTTTTAGTATTTAAAGTACCTACCTATATTTTTTTTCCGACTTTATGTCCGGATTAAATCTTCCCCACAGGAAAAACTAAACCCTTCCACACACTTTTCCACAAGTGATCATCTAGTCAATCCACATTATACAAGTGCATTATATAGGTAAAATAAATACAAGAACAACACGTCAACTCACCAGATATCAAATGAAAAATTATTCACCGACTCCAGATATTTTCATATCAGAGGGTTCGGCTCGGTAGAACTCCTAACAGGGCCTATAAATCCTATTGATCCCTCAACATAAATATTTAAAAAATCTTTCGTAATGCTACATGTATTTAAAATGACTGATTTTTGCATTTTTATACATAAATATTTTGATAGATCTAATACGCCTAAATTTTGAATGAGAGAGCTAGGTATAATGCCAGTAGCCGAAATAACAAATGGTAATATTTTTATAGAGAATGCCAAATTGTTTTTATCTCATTTCCTAAATCTGTGTAATATAATTATATTTTTTTAATTATTTTTTTTATAATTTTTTTTTATAATTATATTATTTTTTATAATAAATTCACTATATGAAAGTGTCTGCGCTTTTCCATGTTCAAGAAAGGGTTATTTACTACATAATAATTAGATTTACTATAGCAATATCCCTTGATTTTTCACGGGCCTGCGCTTGTACAATTCAATTGAACAAAATTTATTTGCGTGAGTCGGAATTCGAACCCACCATGGAGGTCGTTATGCCTGCAACCAAACTTCACCAAATCAATATCCATAAAATGTGAGAACACGGGAATAATGTGCAGAATGGCTATGACGCACGGCAAGATTGTATGATATTTCAGCCGGATGCAGTCCGAAATGCATGATGATTGCATGCTGAAATTCTTCTGCTTCTTACCGCGGATGAGTCATTCAATTCTGGACTTACCGTCCGGTCAAATATAATGACAGCATAGTATGACAGGATTAGACTGTAGCTTGCAGATAAGCCAAACATATTATGTTATGATGGGGTTGGGTTATACAGGTTTTCCAATAAGAGGTGTTATTTTGATATTCAATCGTAAAAGATCAATGGTTTCGTTGCTTGTGTGGCACGTAGCGCCGTCTTATTGAAAGTGAACGTCGTCCAGATCAATACCATCCAATTCCGGCCATAAAAAATCATTAATCATCTCTCGATAGCGCAATCCATTCACTGTAACTGTTGCTCCAGCCTCATTTTCAAGAGAGTAAGGTCCAATGACTCCGCCGGACCATAAACCGCACCAAACCGTCGCACGTTGAGAATAGAGAAGCTTTTTAACAATAACTCTTGGGTTTTCCGAGCCCCAGATGCGACAATTTTGCTTGTTGACGAAGCCACCGAGGTGGAAATGGGCCTCATCACTCAGGATGATTTGCATTTGATTCACTCAAGTGAATTTTAATAATTTGAATGTGTTGTTGAAGCATGCATCGTTCCATTTTTATTAATGGCGTAGTTTCTACTTGTCAAATGTTAAAAAATGACAACTTTAAAAGTTTCATCTACCGAAATAGCGGGCTATTCAAAATAACACCTCTTATTGGAAAACCCTGTATTATGACGAGTAAAACCACATATGAGCATTAATGTAATTTGGCCTGTGCATATGAGTCATGATCGTCAAAAGATCGTAACCAACAAAGTTTTTACGATACGATCTTCTCATTTTTGAAGGATGCATCTAAGGCTGTGCACTCTGAAGTCCGAAGTAATTCATAAAAGTGTGTGTTTTTGTTTGAAAATTTGATGAGGGCGGGATGTTTGATAGAATTTGAACAATTCATCAAATTTCAACGTTAATTTACGAGTTCTGAGAATGTCCTATTCAATTTCTGTTATTGTATCATTATAGGCCAGAAACTTGACAGAACTGAGATAATAACATAACTTGAAAAGAACTTTCACAGAACTTGAAAATTAACTTTGAAATTTGAAGAATTGTTACACATCCTTACAAATATTCTAATGTTAATTTTGTTAGTTCTGTGCATGTCCTGTTCAATTTCTGTTATTATATCATTATAGGCCAGATACTTGACAGAACTGACGTAATAACATAACTTGAAAAGAACTTTCACAGAACTTGAAAATTAACTTTGAAATTTGAAGAATTGTTCGCATTCTCCTAAACAACCCGTCTTTAGAAATATTCTAGAAGCTTCAATGAAATACTGCGAGTAGAACACGTCTTGACCATAGAAATAATCGAGCATTTTTGATAAATCTTTAAGTCCGGAAAAAGATAAAGTATTGGCAGGGACGGTCCATCTAACACCTAATCCAGCGCCCTTGAGGTTTCACTCGCGCCAGGTGTCGCTGGGCTCTGGGCCGACCCTGATCATCAGGCCTATAAAAACTGCAAAATCTCCTGCTTACGACGCCGCTATCGCTTATGGTTTTATTGTATAATGTGGCAAAATGAGTTCTTTAGAACGTGATCGGAAAACAATTTAATATTTGTTCTTGAATTTCACTAAATAAAATAAAACACTCTTTTTGGTGATGTTTTTTTCAGATATTTTTTTACAAATGTCGAATAGAATGTGACCTTTCTAGGTATCCCGTTCTAAGATCACATTTTACACTCAGCGCCCTTGGGGTGTTTTTGCACAAAAACGGCGCTATACAAATCATCCAAGTATTATTATTATTATTATAACTTTGTGTGTGAATTATTAATTACGTCAAGTTTTGTAGTTGGTAGGTAAGTATGTTAAAATATAAAACAGTATCTAGAAGAAAAACATAACATAACGTTAATCTTTGTTAGGTTGTAACATTGTATCTATATACATCCTTCCCGTGTTAAAAATAATTCAAAACTGGTGTTAATCGGGAATTTTAACCTTATCGCCATCTAGATAAGGAGTGTTATTGTTAGTGGCCGGATTCCGTTTATTAGCGAATGTTTATTTTATGGAAAACCATCCAACTTACATTATGAAAATCGTTAAATTTGTGCTGCTTTGTAAATAAAATGAGTAATTTAAAAATTGTTTTTCCGGCTCTTTAGCGACACATTTCTTAAGGCCCGTAGGCAAGGCAGGTTTAAAGATGGTTTGACAGGGACATATCGTCCCTTAGCTAACAACACCGCATAAGTCATTTTTAGCAACTTTACAGGAGACGAAAAAAACTGTTTATTTTAAAAAATCAGTGGATTTTTTCTGTTATTACTTAATAAATACCCTAGTTAGCGGTTAAGACATAATTATTTATACTTACTTTGACGATTTACTTTATTTTAACTTTTATTTTATGACTTGAGCTGTGTTGACTGATATTTTATTAGATTTAGGCGGTGTTGATGGCGGAAATGTTAGGGAATAAGGTATTAAAAGATGATTTACAAAGAAATGTTTTTATTAAGAAATATTTCAAGAATGATTATGATTAACAATCATTATAAATAGGTATTTATAATCTAAATCTTAAGAATAACATTGTTGAGATCAATTGCTTAAAGTTATTTGGTGACACTCGAACCTTTAGAGCTTACCTAAGTGCAATTATTATTTTTTTTTTTTTTTTTTATTTTAACAGGAAAATATTTAAAACATAGTCTTTAATAAACTCCAACTAAACAAGATATAATAGTAATAAAATTATAAAATATACTCGAAATCTCTAGTCTAATAGTTAGTTGCAGTCTTTAGCGATTGCTGTGCGGAAGATCATCATAAAAAGAGTGGCAACTAGATGGTAATACACTTTTTAGCGATTGCTGTGCGGAAGATCATCATAAAAAGAGTGGCAACTAGATGGTAATACACTTTTTAGGTCTTGCAAATCTTTATACTTCCGATTTGTAATTGGTATTCTAGCTGCATACAATTTCTGCAGGTGATTTATTTGTTTAATGCTGTTAATTGGCGTAGGACGATGTGGTAACGGCTGAAGCTCGTCATCAAAACCAATTTTATACCAAATTGTGCCATTTGGTCTGTATTCTAGCATACGTACATCTGTGACGACTGGGTCACCTGCTTTTTTACCATAGATTTATAAATTAATTCTTTCGAAAAGTCGGTAAAAAAGGTTAGTCCAAATAACGAGCTTCGTAAGGCATAGGATCACTCCTAGCGGTTTTATAAAACTTGAATTTATTATAAAACTAAATTATGCGTCCATAATTTTACATTATACAATTTAGCAACTAAAGAAGTAATGTGTTATTGGTTCGATTAGTCAAATAGCACACTTGAAGCCTCTGTTTTTGCTTCATGCTTAGTAGACTATCTAGAGAAAATTTTGAGCCAGAAATTATTGCCTGTGATTTTATATTCCGATGGCTGTTGTCTTCGATTTTCTCTGGATTTCTGCGGTAACTGGTTGAAGTAGACAAATTTGGAGGCATGGCACAGTCTGTTTTTGTCAGCCAATATCTTATAAACCAATCTTTAATGCCAAGAGTGGCCAAGAACATTTTTTTACAGACTTGGTGACGTACATTATCAATCGTGAAAACGTAAGTTTGACTATCAGTTCTTTGGGATGATTCTGGATTTTTTGTAATTTTCTTTGGTACTTTATTAACATGAGAAGTTATAAATGATCTTTGCTGCTCCCAGTTCATGTTCTTCCAGAAATTTTCAAACAAATATTGCCGCTTTTGTTCGTTTATGTTGTCACATGATCTGAGTTTCGATTTCTTGCAAAACACCATCATCACCTGAACTCCATGAATCAATTTCTTCTCGATTTAAATTAATTTCTGCCCAAGTTAAAAAAGCTGGTTAGAAAACACCGCTAAGCAAATGAAGATATTCAATAATGATTTCTTTCTATATGAATATTATGCGATAATCAATAAACATTACTGTATTATATAGCTTACCTCTTAATCTTCTATTAAAACATCTTGCATAGACCTTTCAGCGATAAAACTCACCTAAAAATATAATAATTACGGAGCGCGAAGTACTTTAACGAGAAATGTATGACAAATGTATGACTTGTGCGGTGTTGAGAAGCTAACCGACTTGCGCGCTGTCACTACTTTTTGAATTAAGGCTTTTGATTGACTGAAATCTATATCATGTGACCAATGGTTAGACGCGCAATGAGCAGCTCCATCTATCGGCATTCAAATGTGAAAACCCCCAATTTTCGACTTGAGCGGTGTTGTAAGCTAAGGGACGATATTTAAATACGAATGTTAGAGGGAGCGCGCTAATATAAAAAAAACGAAAATTATTAAGCGAAATGGTGAAAATATTTAATAAAATTAAACTCATTTGAAATAGAGCAAAAATCTTTCGACAAATCCTTTGTTGCATTTAAAGATATACTGTGAATTTTCGCATGCCTATAACATATTAAATAACAGAAAAAAACGTGTTTTTAATAATTTTCGGAGCTTACTTTGCATTTTTTTTCTATCGAGGGAATTTCATAAAATTAACGTTTCGACTTAAGTCGATGCACTACGTCGTGTAGTATTTTAAATTGAGCCGCTATCAATAACAACCCTTACGTAGATGACGATAAGGTTTAAATTCCCGCTTAACACCATCCGCCTGTTTTGATTTATGCAAGAAAAAAACATGGCCAAAAAGTGCGTTTTATTTTATTTTGTGGATGTTCAGGCATAAATATCTAATTTGTTTTCGATCATTTTATAAATAACTCAATATGCCACATTATACAATAAAATCATAACCGAAAATGGGTTCGTAAGTAGGAGATTTTGAACTTTAAAGCAGTTTTCATAGGCCTTATACATTATTTTTTTCTGGGCTTATAAAAAGACTTATCTAAAAATACTCGATTATTTCAAAGGCCAAGATGTATTCTACTCGCAGTATTTAATTAAAGCATCTGAAAAATTTCTAGGCGACCAAATTTTCAAACCAAAAACACATGATTTTGCATTACTACGTATGGCATCGCCTTAACAAATGTATAGATATTATCTTCAAAAATAACTTTTTTTAAACTTAAAAACCTAAAGAGTTAATGAGAAACTTTCTATACGAAATTGGGTATGCGGGGGCTTAATCTATGTCGTTTACGATGTCTTGATTTTTGTCAAAATAATGTTGTTTTTAAAAGTAGGTGGTACGTTTAGTATGACCTCCATAAGATTTCAGAGTAATGGCGTGATGGCTAGTTAATTAGTATGAAATGAACAGCCTAATTATTCATTAATTCAATGCACATTCCTTTATTTCTTTCCATGAGAAGAATATGACCGCAGTATGAAACATATGTTAAATCAATTACTTACTTAGAACACGCTGTAATGTCATCAACATTGTGACAGATCGCATGTATTATTACTGTCGTCTACATTTGGGTATCACATTATTAATTCCTATTAGTATATCTAACTAATCCATTTAACACGAAGGTATGTCTCCACGTTAGATCATGTTTGTCGTTCACGGACTTGCGTACAGATTACCTACTTAGTCTACCAGGGCGATACTGTCAGTATCTTCCTGGTGAAAGACCACCATTCAGACGCGAAACGCCGCTTGCGGTTGCTTTGTTCCTTTCTCATAATTCGCGACTCGACTCGCGGAAAGTTTACAACTTATGGATATATATAAAAATCGTGATATTAATATCCAGTCAAACAAACTGTACAAATAATCATTGAAGACAAAATTGGCGATTCCCAATCAAAAATTTAAACAGCAAAAGATACGGTCAGCTAATGGGACCCTATTTCCTTCGGTCATTTTTAACTGTGTCATACATCGGATAAGAACTACAGTTAAATATTACCGAAGGAGATAGGGTCCCATTAGATCAGATGCATTAGAAATTAAAGACGCTGCAATGATGGTTAGAAAGGGAAATATGTAAATACGAATGTTAGAGGGAGCGCGCTAATATTAAAAAACGATGGTGAAAACATTTAATAAAACACGACTCATTTGAAATAGAGTAAAAATCTCTCGACAAATGCTTTAGTTGCATTTAAAGATGCACTGCGAATTTTTTCGTGTCTATAATATTTTAAATAACAGAACAAAACGCGTTATTAATAATTTTCGGAACTTACTTTGCGATTTTTTTCTATCGGAGAATTTCATACAATCAACGTTTCGACAAAATAAAAGTATGGTATTATCTTCAAAAATAACTTTTTTTTTTAATAAAAAACTTGTCATAAATCAGTAGAAATTTGGTATGCGGAGGCTTAAATATCCTACACACAGCAGGGGTAGAGGATTAATTAACAATTCGATTATTTTTTTCTAAAATGCGTTTAGTAAATTGACCTAAGGACAAATGGAAAATATCGGTCTCCGAAAAGATATTTGGTGCGTGTTCTTCTAAAAAATATTGTTGTGTAGTATAAAATAAAGTCACTATCCGCGTCTGTCTGTTTGTGCGCTTAGTTCTTCTAAACTACGCAACGGATTTAAATAGGGTTTTCACTATCATTTAGACAATTTCTTCCGGAAGATTTATGTATATAATACATGCATATTATACCTATTTGTTAAAAGTAGAGAAAAGTCGATGTTTTGTATTCAAGTCGAAAAAAATGTGCTTACATTTCTAACGCTGGCTAAACCTTTGGATACATCAAAATTATGTACTACGGAATTGTATATCTTAATTAGAATATATAATTTAATAGGAAAATTCGCGACGGACTTTTCTGTAGGCTGTTTATAACTCCTAAACATAACCCCCAGCAACGCCGGGTACATGTCAGCTAGTTAATGAATAAAATGATGAAATTAACCTTTGAAAATCCCCAACCATGCCAGCTGCATTAAATCGGGAAACAATTCCAAAATTCTACGGTCGTGATATTGTGCAGGGTTTATTTTTAAATCGTGCCAAGTAATCTATCAGGCCGGTCAGTCCTTAAATAACGGTCTGGGCCGGTTATTGGTGACTGCCCTTATAGGACCCGAACCTCCTTGTAGGGCCGCAACGGTACAGAGCACGGGACTGGCGCTTCTACTGAGAGGTGACAACATAACAGATGCGTCACATCTCATCACAAAGCGGTTCTGATAAATAACAGGTTGGGATGAATTTATTGAATTACTGATTCAATAGACAGGGCCGGACGGATTGAATATTATAAATTAACTGTGATGTATGGTAATTAGGTTGAGTAGTTAATCGGTAGATGGCGGTAGACATAAAGCCTACGCCAGGGCCCGCCAGATGACATTATCGGCAAGGCAAGCATCTGCGCACTCAGAGATTTATCTACACTCGGGTAACGAACAGTTGTAGCTAACCAGACAGGTTATTGTAACGTAAATAAACAGTATTATATTAAAAACTTTTACTGACTATAAGAGTTCCCAACACCCGAAGTCTGCTTAAAAAAAGGCAGATATAACATTAACAGAAAAAAATATGTCCGTGCGTCTGAAATTAGATATAGGTATGTTCTTTTACTTTGGATAAAATTGATCAAAAAATGTTGTTTTCCAAAATACGGAAATCTTTATTTTGTCTTTGGGGATGCTGTGTAGAGGAGTCCAAAACGAAAATGTAAGAGGAGTGACAGATGTATGAATCGATCCCTCCCACTGCGGTGCATGGCGTTGAGAGATTTCAGCTGGAGAGGTCGAAGGATCTCCATCAATCGGCCTCTACGGATCCGGCCCGCCACGCAGCTAATGGATAGAGACATCCGTCACCAACCTCGCCCCATGAACCTTGCTCCCAAGCCCAAGCACTTGGGGAGACCTATGGTTGTGGTGTTGGTTATCCAATAAATGGTTCCCGGGGTGGCGGTACCAATTACCGCCTCCCAAAAGTAACCTTGATATCAAAAGCCAGTCAAAACACTCAATTCGTGGAGTCTCTCAGTTGATTGGCTGAGATCGATTACGCGGTAACTGATAATTAGATATCTTCGTTTCAGGGTATCTATTCTCCAATCCAGACCGCTCGCAATCGCCGTCGAAAATACATACATTGGTCTACGTTCTTATTTTTGACTCTCGTCGAAGGTACATACTTACATATGCCAAACGTCAAAAGTAATTCCACTCTAACGACGACTGTGTCGAACCACTCGGTGTTCGAGTGGAATGACTTCATCGAGAATCGAGGCCCTGGTCTTATGTTCGTTAAATAAAGCAGTTTCCGTCTTTTTCTTGAAATTTTCAACCTTAAATTCAATTATGAAAAAATATTGCAGAATATTAATTGAAATTTTTTTTTCCTATTTCAGTGGCCACAGCCGAACTGGAGGAGGCCATTAAGCAGGATGAGTTCGTTCTACTGGTGAAAGGGAGCAAATCCGCGGGCCGCGGACCTCTGTTGGAGATGAAGTTCCCTGGAGAGATGAGGCATTACACACTGACGCAGGAGGAAGATACAGGTAACATATAAAGAGTCCATTTTGTAGCAAGATGGTGAAGGCTGCGCCACTGCACTCTGGCGGTAGAACGGCGAACCGAATGAATCGAATGATAATTCAGTCCTTTTTTTACCATATTTTTTGAGAAACATATTTTGTGCATTGTACATACATCGAAATTTATGTAATACTGGCGCAAAGTCGTAAAATTATTCCTATATTAGCAGAGTTAAATCGAACACCTATTATTTTATGTAAAGCCACGATATATTTAGTATCATATTGGATGGATTTTACGTAGTTTTTATGCGAGCTTAGTAATTCTATGCGAAATCCTATTTTTTTTTCAATTTCCAATTTTGAAAATGACAAAAATTTTCTATTTAAAATATTATATCATGGGTATTATATCATGGTTTAAAATATTATATCATAGGTACCTTATCGCTTGTCGGAATTATTCATACAAACATTACCATTTTTTAAAATCCGAGTTCTAGAGTTCATTAAACCAGAATTATTCAGAACAGACACACAACCGAAATTAGTATTTTTTATAAAATAGGTACACCAGGCAGCTACTGCCCATATTTTGTTCACTGCCAGCTCGTTAAAAATAATTTTGGGCAAACACTTTTGCAAGTTGTTTTCTGGAAGTGCCTACGCAATCTACACATATTCAATGTATACTGAAAGAGATCAACTTACTTGTTCGGAATATATTATAACCGTGATGATATATCATTACATGATGATTGCTGAAACCAAGAGCTGAACCTCATTTCAAAATACAAACGATAAGGCGATGCAAGTTCTCGACAAAGTCGACCAAACCTAGATATCTGTAAATGTACTAAAACTAAAATGTTCTTATAACGTAATGAGCAAAACCTTCTTGCCTCCCCTCCATTCAACATCTCATCTCTTCTAATACTGAATTCATAATGAGCAAAACATCCATGCCTCCCCTCCATTCAACATTTCATCTCTTCTAAGACTGAATTCATAGTGAGCAAAACTTCCTTGCCTCCCCTCCATTCAACATTTCATCTCTTCTAAGACTGAATTCATAGTGAGCAAAACTTCCTTGCCTCCCCTCCATTCAACATTTCATCTCTTCTAAGACTGAATTCATAGTGAGCAAAACTTCCTTGCCTCCCCTCCATTCAACATTTCATCTCTTCTAAGACTGAATTCATAGTGAGCAAAACTTCCTTGCCTCCCCTCCATTCAACATTTCATCTCTTCTAAGACTGAATTCATAGTGAGCAAAACTTCCTTGCCTCCCCTCCATTCAACATCTCATCTCTTCTAATACTGAATTCATAATGAGCAAAACATCCATGCCTCCCCTCCATTCAACATTTCATCTCTTCTAAGACTGAATTCATAGTGAGCAAAACTTCCTTGCCTCCCCTCCATTCAACATTTCATCTCTTCTAAGACTGAATTCATAGTGAGCAAAACTTCCTTGCCTCCCCTCCATTCAACATTTCATCTCTTCTAAGACTGAATTCAAAGTGAGCAAAACTTCCTTGCCTCCCCTCCATTCAACATCTCATCTCTTCTAATACTGAATTCATAATGAGCAAAACATCCATGCCTCCCCTCCATTCAACATTTCATCTCTTCTAAGACTGAATTCATAGTGAGCAAAACTTCCTTGCCTCCCCTCCATTCAACATTTCATCTCTTCTAAGACTGAATTCATAGTGAGCAAAACTTCCTTGCCTCCCCTCCATTCAACATTTCATCTCTTCTAAGACTGAATTCATAGTGAGCAAAACTTCCTTGCCTCCCCTCCATTCAACATTTCATCTCTTCTAAGACTGAATTCATAGTGAGCAAAACTTCCTTGCCTCCCCTCCATTCAACATTTCATCTCTTCTAAGACTGAATTCATAGTGAGCAAAACTTCCTTGCCTCCCCTCCATTCAACATCTCATCTCTTCTAATACTGAATTCATAATGAGCAAAACATCCATGCCTCCCCTCCATTCAACATTTCATCTCTTCTAAGACTGAATTCATAGTGAGCAAAACTTCCTTGCCTCCCCTCCATTCAACATTTCATCTCTTCTAAGACTGAAT
Source organism: Hesperophylax magnus (assembly GCA_026573805.1). NCBI lineage: Eukaryota > Metazoa > Arthropoda > Insecta > Trichoptera > Limnephilidae > Hesperophylax > Hesperophylax magnus. The sequence continues at coordinate 8,509,590 of JAIUSX010000117.1, read as the reverse complement.
TCATAGTGAGCAAAACTTCCTTGCCTCCCCTCCATTCAACATTTCATCTCTTCTAAGACTGAATTCATAGTGAGCAAAACTTCCTTGCCTCCCCTCCATTCAACATCTCATCTCTTCTAATACTGAATTCATAATGAGCAAAACATCCATGCCTCCCCTCCATTCAACATTTCATCTCTTCTAAGACTGAATTCATAGTGAGCAAAACTTCCTTGCCTCCCCTCCATTCAACATTTCATCTCTTCTAAGACTGAATTCATAGTGAGCAAAACTTCCTTGCCTCCACTCCATTCAACATCTCATCTCTTCTAAAACTGAATTCATAGTGAGCAAAACCTCCTTGCCTCCCCTCCATTCAACATCTCATCTATTCTAAGACTGCATTCGTAATGAGCCAACCCTTGCCTCTCCTCCATTCAAAATTTCATCTTTTGAGACTGAATTCGACCCCAATCTTCCATATAATTTTGATATTTGCAAATTCAAACAAAATCAATATACAAATTCACAAAAATGTATGAGGGGTATATAATTTGTAGGGCTAATGGACAGAGGCTTCCGCCGCCAACCTCGCCCCATGAACAAGCCCCCAAGCTCAAGCACTTGGGAATACCTATGGCTGAGGTGTTGATTATTCAATAAACCTCTTTCCAAAATTTGAAATGATGGCCTAGAACAGACACCACTGAAAGGTGAAAGCCAGAAAAATTAAAAAAAAAAATTAAACCTTATATTGAAATATTTAATCATTGAAGACAATGATAGCGACTCTCAAACGAAAATTTTTGACGTAAAAATCAGAAAAATATTCGCCGCATCTAGATCGAATAATCTCATTGGTAGAGCAAAATCCCAGCAAGGATGAGGTCCTGGGTTCAATTCCTAGATGCGACCAAATCTTTTATGTTTCAAATTTTCGTTTGAGTGACTCTAATATTGTCTTCAGAGATTAAGTAAACAATTTAGATAATTATTTGAAATCATTCTGGCCATTCCGACCCTGTTAAAGATTTTAAATTCGTCCATAATAATTAAACATATTACTTGTTGACTAGTCAACCTTTATTGCTTCCATTTACGAGTAGGCGTATTGCAAAATTATTTTGCGGAAGTTTTCGCTGTCCTTACAAGGGCATGAATTCTTACCGAGCATACATTCATAATTCATAAAAAAATTTAAAATCCCAACTTACACTTATATAAGAAAATTTAACCAATACACATAAATACATGTACCATTTAATCATAACCACGTAAACACCTCAGCACAGGTTCTCCCAGTGAGGTGTTCACGAAACATATAACATTACCCACCACAGTGTCACCTACTCAAACCTACCTCACACCCAGCATAAAAAAAATTAAAAAAACACCATATTAACATCAGTTCTAAATTTATGTATTATATACAAATTTAATGTAAATATTTGGTAGACACTGTAATGTATGTATAGAAATAAATAAATAAGCTTAGAATATTACGTTTATAAAATATTTTAGATTTTCTTGAAATTTGAGCCAGAGGTTCACAAAATATAATAAAGTATGCAGTTTTGTATAATTCTAGAAAAAGCCAAGGGGTCGAGGAGATGAATTAATTTCAATCCTATCGCGACCATCAAAGAGTATTTGAACTTTGAACTAGTATTAACTTCAAAGTTAAAGGTTCATAGTTCAAATTTAAAGGCCATACCTAATTTCGTCCATATAAGTTAAATGCCGCATATGATGAGCCAATAATAATCTCATTTGGTGTTTTCACGCATCAATCACTAAATATAAATAGGTCTTAGTATCATTTATAACGGCAAGCAGAACAACAAAATCTAATGCCTAGCTCTGCTTTGACTTATTTCAATTTATTTATTCGTAATCTACTATTTTTCCATCTTGCATTGTAGAGTATTTTTTTGTTGTGATGTTATGCTCATTCGGGTTTTATTTGTTAAAAAAAAATAAACAAAAACCCAGCTGGGCGTGAAGTTAAAAAAAAATTACAACAGGCCAAACCCCACTAATTATAAATATAGCGCCGCGTTGATGATGACGATCAGATTATGGTTATCTCTAACTTTTCGTTATATTTTCCAATGATTCCAGTGACCGTCCAAAGCAGCGATGAGGCGCTCCGCTGGTCCGCGCCCTCCAGGGGCTCCCTCGGGCTGGTGTGGGCGCAGGGGGCCGAGGAAGATGACCAGGAGGCCTCACTGACAGTGTACCGCGCCTGCAGCCCCCTCTCCCAGCTGAGGGCCAAGTCCTCGCCCAGGGGCGTTTACTCGTCCATGGAGGTGCCTTCTGTCAAACTGGTGAGTGAAAACTTAGATTGTAAGATCAAAGACATTCAAATTCCAGTAGGATAGTACAGTACCAAGCCAGTGGCGGTTTGAACTCACAAAAATTGGTGGTGCGCTAAAAACTCTATCTTATACGCTAGGTACAGATTTCTAACAATTTTAAACCTTCTGGAATTATTCTATGCGAGCTGTGAACTAAAGTGGTGCCATCTCGGCGCGACATTTCCGCATCATTCAATCAGGATACATCTTATGCTGAGGCGTCAGATTCGGCTATCTACCTAATAATTACGATCATCATCTTCCTTTCACATTCTCTTATTAAATTTAAATGAAAACGAAACATCGATGACCGGAAGGGAAACGACAATGGCGAGCCTCTCGAATAATCACACAGTTTCCTAAACGTTACCACTGATTCACCCCAGTCCAACCACAATATAGGCCTTGCGCGCTAGGGATTTTGAAATATCACATGATCAAGTCAGTGCCTAATATGACGATTTCGGGCACATTTGTGAGCGGCTGGTTCTTTGAGATGCATTGATACGTATTGAGTTCACCTTCTAAAAAGCCTATTCAATTCCAATACCAATTCAATTCTAATATGACGCTTTCGGGCACATTTGTGAGCGGCTGGTTCTTTGAGATGCATTGATACGTATTGAGTTCACCTTCTAAAAAGCCTATTCAATTCCAATACCAATTCAATTCTAATATGACGCTTTCGGGCACATTTGTGAGCGGCTGGTTCTTTGAGATGCATTGATACGTATTGAGTTCACCTTCTAAAAAGCCTATTCAATTCCAATACCAATTCAATTCTAATATGACGCTTTCGGGCACATTTGTGAGCGGCTGGTTCTTTGAGATGCATTGATACGTATTGAGTTCACCTTCTAAAAAGCCTATTCAATTCCAATACCAATTCAATTCTAATATGACGCTTTCGGGCACATTTGTGAGCGGCTGGTTCTTTGAGATGCATTGATACGTATTGAGTTCACCTTCTAAAAAGCCTATTCAATTCCAATACCAATTCAATTCTAATATGACGCTTTCGGGCACATTTGTGAGCGGCTGGTTCTTTGAGATGCATTGATACGTATTGAGTTCACCTTCTAAAAAGCCTATTCAATTCCAATACCAATTCAATTCTAATATGACGCTTTCGGGCACATTTGTGAGCGGCTGGTTCTTTGAGATGCATTGATACGTATTGAGTTCACCTTCTAAAAAGCCTATTCAATTCCAATACCAATTCAATTCTAATATGACGCTTTCGGGCACATTTGTGAGCGGCTGGTTCTTTGAGATGCATTGATACGTATTGAGTTCACCTTCTAAAAAGCCTATTCAATTCCAATACCAATTCAATTCTAATATGACGCTTTCGGGCACATTTGTGAGCGGCTGGTTCTTTGAGATGCATTGATACGTATTGAGTTCACCTTCTAAAAAGCCTATTCAATTCCAATACCAATTCAATTCTAATATGACGCTTTCGGGCACATTTGTGAGCGGCTGGTTCTTTGAGATGCATTGATACGTATTGAGTTCACCTTCTAAAAAGCCTATTCAATTCCAATACCAATTCAATTCTAATATGACGCTTTCGGGCACATTTGTGAGCGGCTGGTTCTTTGAGATGCATTGATACGTATTGAGTTCACCTTCTAAAAAGCCTATTCAATTCCAATACCAATTCATTTCCAAAACTATTACTATTTTTTTAAATTTATTGAATTTTATTTTATTTGATTTCATGCAAGCTGTAGTCCCCGGCTTTGCACGGACTTTACACAGAGTTTTTCGAAATCAGACATAAACCTTGACCTTTCTCTTCTTTTGAAGGTCAAGTGTGCGAAATTTCTTCAATATCGGATAACACCGATGACGGCCTCTGTGGTCGAGGAGTAAGGCTCTCGACTAGCGAGCTGAAGGTGGCGAGTTCAAATCCCGGCGTGGCCTAGTAAATTTTATTTGATTAATTTGTGTTATATCACAATTTATTAATTAAAAATAATATATATGGTATACTTGCAGCATGTTCCAGAGTGTAAGATACTCTTAGTATCGCCCTGGTGCAAGACATTCAGAATTGAAAAGTTGCTTGAAATGGCTTTAGCCGTGTTTGGTAATCAGATCGAAATAGCCAGGTACTCCCCATTTTCCTCTTCCCCGTTTCCTCCCCCTCTCCACTATCTTCAACCTCACAACATACCCCAAATGACTCTTGATCCCGAAACTAATTCAATCCCAATACTAATTTAATTCTATTACCAATTCAATCGCAATACTAATTCAATTCCAATACTAATTCAATCCAAATTCAATACGAATTCAATTCCAATAAAAAATCATTATCAAAAGGCACCGACTTAATTCCAATAAATATCTACATATTTCAGTACCGAGACAAGCATGTGACCGTGCACGTCCTAACTGGGCCATCTCTGGATGCCCTGGGCTGCGTGGAGGGTGAGCCCCCAAAGCAGAAGCCCCCTCACAAGAAGCTGGGCAAGAGACAGCTGCGCCTGTTGAGGGAAATGGCCATTAAGAACTCCATTGAACACAAGGAGGGAGACGTGCAAGATGAAGAACTCATGCAGGCGCAGCAGCCGTACGATGAGAATGAAGTGCCATTCAGGAGGGGGGATATTGAAATCATACACACGGACAACTGTGACGGTAACTTTAATTTGTATTACTTACCTAGATATCTACCTAAATAAGATTCAATTTAATGTACCTGCGCGCTCTACACGCTCTTCTGTCATATTCAAAGTGTTTCAATGCAAAAAAAACTGTAAACAAAATTATTACTTGAACGGACTACATAATAATTACAGTAACATAATATCAAAAGTGGACATTTTCAATTGCGAGGTGGATAAATTAATATAAAAAGTCCATTTAAGTGAGTGCACCCACAGTGATTAAACGCAGCGGTTTTGAAATAGCTGTAAACGCCAAACCGCGTACAAACACGCACTGCGACTGGCGTTTTTAGTTAATTCTATTTCATGGTGGTACTGTACGTAAAAATGCCAGCCGCAGTACATGTTTTTACGCGGTTTGGGGTTTTCAGCTATTCCAAAACCGCTGCGTTTAATCACAGTGCATGCACCCACTAAGAGTATTTTTCAAGTCAAGTCATACTAAGTAACTTTACTGTTTGGAATTTAATTTTTTTTATGTACATCCTGCCTTCTTATTAAAGTATAGTTTTTGTTTTATATAATCAATTCTGTTAATTTCTTAATACAAGGAGAAAATCTATGATTGGTTGTATTTTTGGAAAATTGTAAAAAATTATAAAATTCAACTATTGATTTCCCATAGATCAATAAATAAAATGTTTGCTAAAATGGGCACTCAATCTGATAGAAGCCTTAATCTAAATGGATGAACTGCCGTCTTTGGATCATAGATGTAGGAGAATGGACACTTTATTGGAAGATGCTCCAAAGAAATAGGTAAGTACCGTCATTGAACACTTTGGCACCGGTGAGCTGCTGGGAGATACACTAAGCCAGAGGTTCCCAAACTTTTTTGCCCCGTAGACCACTTGCCAAATTTTTTTTTTTCTGTAGACCCCCTGCCTGCCAAGTACAGAATTTTCCCAAAACTATTAACGTCCCATGTGATAATCATTTATTTTTTTCGTAAAAAGATTCCCTTCCCTTGCCAGCCATACAACCGGGTGGCGATATAGTTCCCCTGTTTTCGCATTGTGCAGACAGGGGCGCCCTTGTGAGGTATTACACCAAATGAAAATGGAGCAGGATAAGCAACGGGAATTTCTTTCTGTAGCTGGCCCTACAGAACTGCCCCTTAAGTTCTTTGTTAGCGCTTATTCCGATCAGTTCTTCTTGTCATATGATATCCGATTCTTCAACATTCCATTTCCACAGTCAAAATGTCCTCAAACTTAGTTTTGAAATCTGTGTGAAGTACATCTAAATGTTGAACGTCATTATTACCCTGGACGTTTTTCAAAAACAAGTTGGGGAACTAGGAAAATTAGCGGCTTCCAATGTGCAATGTTTTGGTTCAATATATTAATTCTCACGAGAAAAGGAACGTAGACTCTATTTATATACATCAATAAAAACTTTACGATATATAAACATACAAATATCAATTAAGTAATTTCTCAGTCTATTATTAGTATTACGTAAACTGTGTTATTTGTGTTAGGAGTATTGTGTCATTTACGGAACTCCTAAATATTGAGTTGAGGTAAATGGGGGTCTGCTCGTTTGTACCCCCATTTGAATCTCGTGGACCCCCCAATTTTTTTTCTCGCTGACATAGACCCCCAGCAAGCCGATACCGAACCCTGGGGGTCCATATAGACCACTTTGGGACCTCTGCACTAAATAGTCCAAATGCATACACTGGTGGGAATTGTCGTGTGAGAGTAATTATGTTTTTACAATAAGTTTTTGTATTATTCCTCGTGTTCTTTCAACAGCTGTGAAATGACTTACGAGCTTTTGTTTGTCTTCCCTCCTTGGTATTTTTTTAGAGCCAGGATTACTCTTTATTTTCATTTAGACAATCATCCGCATAGCATTACCAAAGATGACTGTGGTCTCCATATTTTGTTGATACAGAGATGGTTTACATAACTCTCGTACTCAGGCATGGGCACATTGCGTTAACGTCCAATACTGTTTTATTTGAATATCTCTCTTTCTCTCTTTTGGCAGACCTCCTGGTGAAGACCATCAACGAGCTGATCAAACAGATCCAGATGTTGAAACACGAGATTGAGCGCCAGCGCGCGAACTTGGACCGGCTGAGTCAGACCCTGGAGAACTGCGCCGGCTGCAAGGAACCGCAACCGCAGAGGAACTCCTGCGCCAACAGCCCGGGGCCGTGCCACCCTGGTGAATAGACCCAACCACCCAACCAAACAGCCAAACAATGAAACCAACTCCCTCAAATTTATGCTCAACGCGTTGTGTTGTCGTTATCAGATCTGTTAGTTATAGTAGATAAAGCGCCGAGTCTTGGTGTTCTAATGTTCTGGCATTCTGACATTCTGATGATACACTCTCATGTTCTGACATTCTGACATTCTGGTGGTCTGAAATCTGACGTTCGATCAGCGATATGTTAGAGTTCAGTGCAATCAGCCAGCAAGATTATTATTTCGAAAAGTTTTTGAAAAATTGCTTTATTAGTGTGTTTCTTCTATGTTTATCATAATTATTTTATCCCCGGCATTGCCAGGGCTTTGCACAGAGTTTTTTCGAAATCAGAAATATTTTTTCTCTTATTTTAAACATTGAGTAAGCAAAATAAAATAAAATTAGAAAAATTCTGTTTACGGGAGAAATGGGTGGTTTTTTTAAATTATATGTAGACAGTAAACTTCCTCCTGTTTTGATGGTCAAGTGTGCAAAATTTCATCAATCTCATAATAAAACCACTGTTGATTTGTTTAAGAAACAAACCAACACCGCAACACCTTTCTTTTTGATTTCAGGACTCGGCGCATTCTTTAAAAATAATTATTTTTAGGTCATTACCTTAAATCTCTCGGTTGTGCAAAAGGTAGATTTTTTGTTGCATGTAAATATTAAAGAAAATATTTATAACACTTATTTACAATGAAAAGTTGTATGAATGATTTAATTTGGAAAAATAGCACGTAAATAGACAAAAAACATTATGTCATTACGACATTTTCAAAAAGATTTTGTCTACCAATCTACCTCCCATTTATTGACAAATAATTACTTATAATCCGTAGCTTGCATAATATTAACCAATTAACTCTAAGCTCACTGTTATAATATTTAAATATTATTTTAAGCATTTTCAGAATGAATTGTATCCTTCTTTAGTATTGTACGATTGAAAAGAAATATTAAACAAATTGTAACAGAAAAATGTTGTTTTCATTTTGACAATCTTCAAATACCACAATAACAGCATTGTACTGTTTTATTACTAATAAAATACGAATTAGAAGGGCACAATTCTGAAAATGTTTTTTGATACATATTTTATTTTTATCATTTTGTAAAACTAATGTTGAAATAATGTAAATTGTTGTGGTTTTATGACAACTATTTTATAAAAATAATGTTCTTTGCTAAAACAGTTTTGGAATTGTGTCTGTCAGATGATTTTCAGCAAATGTATGCAAGTAACAAAATGGAAAAATTTTATGACTGGCGCATGAGAATGCTGCATGATGAATTTGGAAGTATGCAGAGTTATAAAGTGTTCCCTGAAACCATTTTTGCAATTTAATAAATGGGAGCTGTTTGCCTTAAATTGAAGATCAGTAATCGACGATCAGAAATATATTTTTAAATACATCTGTTTGAATTATCTATATTCGTCGCAATGAAGCGTGAATAATAATACACAACTAAAATCGTTTATTTCATGGGTTCATTAAGATTTCAATTTCGATCGATTTAAAACTAGTTTCACGTCAACTTTTTAAGTTTTTAAGTTGCAAAAAAAATATATGTTACTTTTGAAGATAATATCTCTATACATTTGTTATGTCGAAACGTTAATTATATGAAATTACCTTGATGGAAAAAAATGTCAAAATAAGCTCCGAAAATTATGAAAAACAAATGTTTTGTTCTGTTATTTAATATGTTATAGGCATGAAAAATATCACAGCGTATCTTTAAATGCAACCAAAGCATTTTAAGACAGACTTTTGCTCTATTTCAAACGAGTCGTGCTTTATCAAATATTTTCACCATTTTCGCTTAAGGCGATGCACTACGTCGTGTAATATTTTAAATTGAGCCGCTATCAATAACAACCTTTACGTATATGGCAATAAGGTTTAAATTCCCGCTTAACACCATCCGCCTGTTTTGATTTATGCAAGAAAAAAACATGGCCAAAAAGTGCCTTTTATTTTATTTTTTTTCGATCATTTTATAAATAACTTAATTTGCCACATTATACAATAAAATCATAACCGAAAATGGGTTTGTAAGTAGGAGATTTTGAACTTTAAAGCAGTTTTAATAGGCCTTATACATTTTTTTCCTGGCTTATAAAAAGACTTATCTAAAAAATACTCGATTATTTCAAAGGCCAAGATATATTCTACTCGCAGTATTTAATTAGAGCATCTGAAACATTTCTAGGCGACCAAACTTTCAAACCAAAAACACATGATTTTGCATTACTACGTATGGCATCACCTTAATTATTATCGTTTTTTATTATTAGCGCGCTCCCTCTAACATTTGTATTTACATATTTCCATTTCAAACCATCTTTAAACGCTTACTACGGGGCCTTAAGTGGGTCTACTAAAGAGATCATTTTCGGATAGTTGAATGAATGTGGATTAAAACAAGACTGAACAGAAGTTTTTTTTTTCATTGAAAATATTTTAATGCATTGGAACAGTTATAAAATACAGGGTAGTAAAAATAAAATACAAAACACAAATAAAAATAGGTGTTAACTAAAAAATCCCACATATAAATGTGCATTATTTCTATGATTTAAGATTTTAAAAATATGCATTCATAAAATATTACGTAGGTATACGTATAGTATAGTACATGTTCCCAATACCTCCCTGAGAATAACTTGTAATAATTAACTGTTCTCGTGGGTAATTTATTAATTGATGCTGACAATACTTTTAGCAACAACTGTTTCCACAGTTCGTTAATACTACAATCTTGGGATTATTAATAATTATGTGGCTTGCTTCTAAAAGGGCCAATGTCAGTTTTTTGCCTTGAAATGGGATTTGAATCTTAATTATTACAATAGAAAATCGCTTTTCTATTGTAATAATTAAAACTTTAGTACCTGGCAGCATACCCGAATTGGGGTATGCTGCTAGGTTGAAAGTAGTGTGGAGGGGAAGTAGATGGGGAGAAGAAGGTGGGGAAGAACCTAGCTATTCAGATCTGGTCACCAAACACTGCCATAGCCATTTCAAGCAACGCTTTAATTCTGAATGGTGGTTTTACTGGGAGTATCATCCACTCTGGAACGTCCCGTAAATGTACTATGTATAATTTAAATGAGTAAATTGTGAAATAACCCAAATTAATCAGATATAATTTACTTGCGCCTGCTGGGATTTGAACCCTTGACTGCCGGATTGCTAGTCAAGAGCCTTTGCCCTCAACCACGGAGGCCGTAGTAAATAGAACAAAATAAATTCTACATAGGGATCGTGAAATTCAACAAACTCACATTGACCCTTTTAGCATCAAGCCACGGGACTAATTCATTATTTTATAACGGTATTTATTAAAACAAAAACTTGGAAACCTATCCAAAAATATTTTGGTAGACAAAAAACAAACATGTCATCTTTAGTTGCACTTTTGGCTGCACAAAATTACATTATTTCCGGAAGTGATGACCGATTATTGCAAACCGTTACAAGTCAAAATGACCTATTTATCTTTTATGATGATTAGACGTGGTATGGATAATTATGGTCATTAAGGTTTTCGTCATACCCGGGGCTTACATCCGTCCCGATATATCTGGACTGTCACCGTTGTTGACTGAAAGGCCCGACAATAAAACTAGAAGTTTCGATAAAAATTGCAAATCAGATATGAAAACCGTCATCATATTTCGAAAGTAATTATCAATTTATTTATTTTTTACTTGGTGTGTGAAAGGTTAAAATTATGTTCTTTCTCTTAAAAAGTTCGAATTTTTATATAAATGAAACCAATGTGGTGATTTTCATACCAATTAGGGATGTAGTTTTTTCAGATAATTCATACCAGATTAAATTTTCAAAATCAAGAAACTTTTCCAATTTAACCTTCTGGATGCCACACTCGTTCTTGAATTACGCGACAACTGCCAACAACGGCAATTATTTGAACTATTATGTTTTAGCAATTCTGTGGTCATAATCGCATTACGTACAATATTATTAATTTGTGAACCTGTTTACATTAAAGTTCTATGAAGAATGTTAGAAGCGGATGAACTTAAAAAGGTGATTTAAAAATGTTTTTTTGATGAATTAAAAAAGGTGATTTAAAAATGTTTTTTTGATGAATTAAAAAAGGTGATTTAAAAATGTTTTTTTGATGAATTAAAGAAGGTGATTAAAAAATGTTTTTTTTCGAAAAACCATTTGCCATTTTTTTATACTCACTAGGGCTAGAGTCTCGTCTACACTGGAGTGCGAAACTAATCATTAACACAATAAGATCGTTTAGGGTTTTAAAAAAAATCTTACTTTACTCATTTTGTAAGGTTCTTGAAATAACCAATAAGAGCTTTTAAAAAAATCGATTAAATGAATGTTATATAATAGAGAAATGAATAGTGGTAATTTGTTCAAATAATAACGAAAAAACTCGGCATTAAGATTAATTTGATTGAACCAGTGATTCTTTCTACCACGGATCATGTGATACGCCCTGTCTCGTCTGCACAGTACTGCTAAAAGTAAACGGAGTGCATATCACATGATGCACTAGGTTGTACCCAATAGCAACGCGTGATGAAAATGTTTTATTGAAAAAAATGTCACCGGACAAAATGACATATATTTGCAGTAAAAATGTGCTCCAATTATGTCTGGTTAAAGTCTTTCAGGTACATGCTGATACATCCTGTATAAAAATAGAAAATAATCTCTTATCACTCTTCCGGACAAATTAACGGAAATAGAAGCATTTCCTATAGGTGGGCAGTAGGTACTCTGCAGGGGTTGTGACGCCGATGGTAATTACTATGGTATGTGTGTTGTCCGTCAGGTGTGCAATGCCACGACACAGCTGAGGGCCCCCGTTGTGGCGGCTGTCCCCGCGGCCTGGTGGGGGATGGCCGCTCTTGCCGCCCTGGAGTCACCTGCGCTGACAGGCCTTGCTTCCCAGGTATTCATATTTCAGATATCATTGTCGGCAAACCGTACGTTTATCTCTCTTATTTTACATTTACAAACCCGCCTCACTAGACTAAGCAGTGCCTCCGTTTATTTTATTTTATTGATAACTAGCTGAAGTCCTCCGCGTTGCCCGGGCTTTACACAGAGTTGTTTTTCTAAATATAATGTTTCACTTGTTCTGAATGTCAACTTTACAATTTTTTATAAATCTCAGTATAAAAAATCAAATCCACGTCGCCCGCCACAGAAAATTTTCGTGATGCAAATAGATGTACCTACACAACAAACAGAGGGTTATTACAAAAAATAACCACAAACCATCAAATAATTATGTAAGCACCACAATAAAGAACAATACAATGAGAATGTAGAACAACAATAATTTGTGTCAAGTGCAGTCAAGTAAAAACAATAGATTTGAGAAATTTAGTAAAGCTCTGGGGGCTGTCGCTAAATATGTCTGGAATCTTGCCACTATAATATAGGCGACACATTCGCACAGAGGTTGGGAGAAGATTATGTTTTGAAAGGAATATGGAAAGTTTTGTGGTTTCTTAGTAGATTTTCTGAGAAAGGTAGCTACGTAAGGTAGGTATGTAAGCGTAAACAACGACCATTGTGTTTTTGCATCAGTTTCTAGCTTTCAGTAGTTTTACAATTATGTCTCTTCCTCGCACAGGAAGCTCTCACACCCACAATGGCATGGAAGACAATACCTTGATAATATGTCTTGAGTAATAAGCGATCTCATTTATTTCTGCATATTAAAAAGTGCCTAATATTTTATCATGTTCCAGGGGTGCGATGCTATGACACGGTGGAGGGCGCTCAATGCGGCCCCTGCCCCGGCGGCTACGAGGGAGACGGACGCCAGTGTCAGCGGCGCTCGGCCTGTCATGCAGCTTCATGTTACCCCGGCGTGCAGTGCAGCCAGATCGACTCGCCGCCCTACTTCCGCTGCGGGCAGTGTCCGGAGGGGTATACAGGCAACGGGACAGACTGCAAGGATGAAGACGAGGTTAAAATTTGATTACAGCTTAAGAGTCTAAAATGTCAGGATGCAGCAGAACTATGGCACCCTGGATATGGGATGCGCTGCGAGGTTAAATGATGTGGCTCCGAAGGAAAGAAGTTTAGGTAGAGCTGGCCGCTGAACGTAACCAACACAAGCAGTGTTTTGATTATATGAAGTCCTTAGCCAGTACTATCCTGAAATTATCTTCCACCTGAATGTCACAGGAAACCAAAACCTAGTTTACATTTTTCACTCCTAATAAACTCAGGAATCACGGGTTATAGTGGGGAATGTCACATGTTACATAGTGCATATTATATATTCATGATTAATGTTTGATCTATAAGAAATAATCGTTTGCATCTGAATGGTAGTTTGTAACCAGGATTATACTGATTTACTGTATCGGCGACCGCCAGTCACCTTCAACTCGTTCATTGAGTTTGTTCACGGTCGGAAGGATTCGGGTGGCATCCACAGCCGCCACATCCCCCTTCCTACTTCCCACAAGGGAACAATATTTCACACTGATATTGCAAGGAATGTAGACTTTATTTATACATGGTGTCCGGAAACTCGTAGTACAAGCGGGAAACTGGTGAATCTACATCACATTTGGAGTCGATTTTGTAGTATAATTTTTTTTGATTTGATCTTTCGTTTTCGAGTAAATCGAGTCAGAAGTTGATTTTTTTTTTGATCAAATTCTTATAAATTATTACTGAAGATCAAAGTACCCAACTAATTAAAACTATTTAAAAATTTAAAAGTAAAACAAATAATTACGAAAAAATTTGAACCCTGAAATAGCCGAAAAATATATTTTTTTGGTTTTTTTTTTTTTTATAAAAATGCTCAAATCAAAAAACTTTATGTTTATTTGGGTTCCCCGTGTGGTATACATTCTCCAGTTTCCGGCTTGTACTACGAGTTTCCGGACACCATGTATAATTCAATGATTTCAAGCAGCATTTACATTCCACCCCGATTCGGAGGCGACCTAGGCGAGTCATTCGACCCATGAGCTCACTATATGAACCTGTGAAAGAAATTTAAAGCAACCTAAACAGATTTCAAGCAACAGTTCGATTCCAGACCGATTCTGAGAGTAGCTTGTTTTGAATGTTCCAGTGCGACCTGGGAGAACCATGTGACCCGCGCGTGCAGTGCATCAACCTGTCACCAGGCTACCGCTGCGGCGCATGCCCAGCCGGTTTCAGCTCCGTGGGTGGAGGAACAACACGCGGGGCGGGCTTAGCGCACGCAAGGCGCTACCAGCAGCGCTGCCAAGACGTGGATGAATGCGCGGACGGTGGCAACGGCGGCTGCGCAGCTAACTCGCAGTGTATCAATACCGAGGTGAGGTCTTCTCATATTTTAATGTAACTAACCAGCCTTCACACCGTTTATGTACAATGAATGTCCACTTCTCCACCCCTGGGGTAGCGATGGTGGAGAGAGTCCCTTTTGATCCTGATTTCCCGTTCTTCGGTGATCCTGTCAGCCAGAGTGAAGTCCCCAGGGATCTTTGTAAGTTTCTTATCAACTACGACATTAGTTCTTCATAACATCTTCCATTGGCTAGTAGGAGAAGGTGAGTAATCCCACTTGATGTATGAGGTAAAACCTTGCGATCCACTCGTGATGATAGGAATCTACATGTTCTGTTTTGTATTCAGTTGAAATTCTTGCTTAAATCATCTTTCCTGTGACCTAATTGTGGTGCCATTTCAATTCCAGGGTTCCTTCCACTGCGGTGCCTGCAACCCTGGCTTTGCTGGCAACCAGAGCATTGGTTGCCACCGAGGGCCCGGTTACTGTCCCGACGGCACCGTGTGCGACCGCAACGCCGAGTGCTATGGGGGCCACAGCAGCCCCTCAGGGCAGGGCTGCCGATGCAAGGTGGGCTGGGCGGGCGATGGGCTCATCTGCGCCAGTGACAGGGATCTGGATGGGTGGCCGGACACAGACCTGGGCTGCCCCGACCCGAGGTGCAGAAAGGTGAGTCCTAATCTAACCTAACCTAACTCAATAGATCTCATTCGGTGAGCTCTTACACCAGTAACAGGGGGACACGTGAGACTCTATGCTGGTTCAAAGGTCTCGATGTTCCTCTTTAAACCCTACTATACCAAATAAGAATAAGACGACAGACGAGTGCTATGGAGAATACAGCAGCTCAAGCAGGAAGGTAAGTCATAAACTTCTCTGAAACGTGATTGTTTAAAACAATTATACTTACCATAGTTTGTTTTTATAATTTCAGGATAACTGTGTGACAGTTCCCAACTCAGGACAAGAAGACGCTGATCAAGATGGTCTTGGAGACGCCTGTGATCCAGACGCAGATGGAGATGGTGTTCCAAATAGTCCAGTAAGCATTTCAATTAATTTCATCGAGTTTATTAATGTAGGTAAATGATAAAAAAAAGTCCAACGCAGGATTGGATTCCGTCAAACTCAATTAACGCTAGCAATGACGTCATAGAATTGCGTAATTACCTATCTTACTGTGTTATATACAAAAAAAAAAAATGTTAAATCCATTCTTGTGGTTCTATATTATTTTCTTTTATCATAGGACAACTGCCCCCTGAAATACAACCCCGAACAGAGTGACCTGGAGGAGGGTGGCGGTATCAAAGGCGACAAAGTGGGAGACGCGTGTGACAACTGTCCCCGCGACTCCAACCCCGACCAGGCCGACACAGACAAGGATGGACTGGGAGACGCCTGCGACCCCGATATTGATAATGACAGTAGGTTTTTCAACTCTCTCTGCTACCCTTTTCTAACCTAACCCAATGAAAACCTGACAGATCTACCCGAAACACGAAAGCTCGAAATCCGGCTTCCAAGCTGAATTACATGACTATTTTGTGGGCTTGTTTTAGCCTCTCACGAAACGCGAAGATGAAGAAGGCCGCTCATCGGTCTCTTCTTCTATGTCTTCATTTCAAGAACGCATTCACGTAGTTAACTACAATTTTACATGTAACTAACTCAGATTTCATTGCCGGTTACTCGGGCAGTTATTTTCTTAGGTTTTCCATGTATATTCTTTCTTCCAGGCATTCCCAACCACTCCGACAACTGCCCGCGCCACGCCAACATAGAGCAGAGAGACAGCGACGGCGACGGGCTGGGAGACGTGTGTGACAACTGTCCGCGCGTGCCCAACCCCGACCAACGCGACTCCGACAGGGATTTGGTGGGAGATGCTTGCGACAGTGACATCGATCGAGACAGGTACCTACCTAATTCACCTTAAGTTCATGACATGATGCAAACAAAAAATGTTCGAAATCAGTTGGCTCTTCTATCATTTCTTTAACTTTCAAAATTTTCAATAGAAACTTTATGATCAACGAGATACCAAACCAGTGTAAAAGACTTTTCTTCTATGCGTCTTTTTCCAATTGAAGAAGCCATCATTGTGACCATGACGCGTAGAAAACTGTAGTTAGTATGTTACGACTTTAAAAATTAGTACAAAATGTCGCTTCAGTATTGCGCAACGTGCAACAACCTTCTTCATTTACTCTCGCATAATGTCGAGCTTAAATTTCTGTCCACGCTCTGATAAGTTCCAATCCCGATGTCTTATTTTTTCACTCCTCTATTTCTGTCGATTTCCCACTTTTAATTTTAGCTTAAAGGTATTTTTTTCTTATTCTTTTTATGTATTTCTTTCAGGGATGGCATCCAAGACAGTGAAGATAACTGCCCGAAGATAGCAAACAGCGACCAGCTGGACACGGACGGAGACGGTCGGGGCGATGCCTGCGACCCAGACTCGGATAATGACGGCGTCCTCAACACCCGGGACAACTGCCCGCTGGCCTACAACCCTAACCAGGAAGATCTCAACAGTAACTTTCCGATTCTCTAATGATTTTGTGACATTTCTGTATTTATTTATATATACCAGTGTTTCAAAGAATGTGCCTAACTGTTTTAAACAAAATTCGCGCGTTGTGAAACTTGTCAAAGCAAGTCACACTGAGATTCTATAAAACATCTACAGAAGGTGTTGTGACACCATCTGTTTTTCCCGTTTGACCGAAATAATATGCACAATTGCTTGTTCCTGTAATATTATGTGCATTTATACTATATATTTCTAATTCCTTGCATACACGTAAGTGAGGCTGTGCGATAAAGATAGAGAAAAATTCACCGCATGATGCAGCACATGGCTAAAGGTTTGCGACGCTCGACTTATGAGCAGAATGACAAAAATATATATGGCTATTATTATACTCGTCCAAATACAATATTTTCCTCAGTGTCATTGATAATTGTCATTGCATTTGTTTTCAGAAAACGGAATCGGTGACAGATGTGAGGATGACTATGATATTGATGATATCCCAAATCATTTGGACAACTGCCCTAACAATTCCAAGATCTGGTCCACCGATTTCAGGTAAAATGACAAAAAAATTAATTCTCTTTTTAACCCGACTAAACTCTAAACCCAACCAAATCAGATCAATTGTGTATTCCGAATTGGACAAATTGTATTTTCACAGGTAGTAAACAAAGTAAACAAAAAACCTTTTGTGATATTTTGATATAATATAGAAATTCCCCAAGGATTCTTTTTGGGACCATTACCATTTAACCGGTCATGTGCAGGCGTTATTGGGCGCCAATTTTCCAAGGAGACAAGGAGCTGATAATACCTTACAGCGCCGAACAACGCTGCCCAACCGAGTAGCGACATGGCTCTCCTGCCTTTACATTGTACAGTCAGGGGTGCTCTTGTGAGGTGTCCTAACCTAACTCAACACAGCGCCATTGAGGTTTTTACTAGTGTTTGATGCCGTTTGGCTCAGGGCCCTGCTATTTAATTTGTACATCAATCGTTTAAGATAATCCTTCTCTGACTCAAGAATATTACTAATGACACACTTTAACCACCTTTTTTCTTATATTTCCTTCTTGCCGCAGATACATAATTATATCATGAGTATTCAACAAAATTAGCCTTTAAGGCAAATGAAAAAACAAATAAATCTTCATCAATAATCACTTGATTAAACTTCCAGAACCTACCAGACCGTTGTGCTAGATCCCGAAGGTGAGTCGCAGATCGACCCCAACTGGGTGATCTACAACAAGGGGGCGGAGATTGTGCAGACCATGAACAGTGACCCCGGCCTGGCCGTGGGATACGATTCCTTTAGCGGGGTGGACTTCGAGGGAACCTTCTTCGTAGATACTGATGTGGATGATGACTACGTAGGGTTCATCTTCAGGTGACTAGTTATTAACCTCATAATCAAGAACAGTTATACAACATTCATTTGCGGTATTTTTAATACAATCGAGAGTTTTTTTCGTCCATCTAAGGATGAGATATTTCATTAAAAAAAAGTGTAAGATTGTCATTAATTTTGATTATTTAACATTTTCCGGTTCAGCATTCTATCAAATTGAGATCAGCTGACACGCACAACATAACAGTTGTGCTTTTCATCACCTATTGAAGGTTGCCTAACACATTGTTTTATTATTCCCAGCTACCAAGATAACCACAAGTTCTACACCGTGATGTGGAAGAAAGCTACACAGACGTACTGGGAGTCCACACCCTTCCGCGCCGTAGCCGAACCAGGAATCCAGCTGAAGATGGTGGACTCCAGCACTGGTCCTGGACAGATGATGCGCAACTCTCTGTGGCACACTGGTGACACTCCTGATCAGGTACTCCCTTATTCTCAGATGTCGAGATTACCACAGGATCTCAAAAGAAGGCTACTATTAACTGGATTGCTTGAACGGTTCGAACCACAGATCTTCTAAATACTCTGGTGTCAATAATCACATCTCAATCATTTATAAGCAAATAGTCTCGTCCATTAAGAGGAATGTCTGAAGAAAATTTTCTTAACAAATTTTTTCCGCATTTTAGCTTGCAGCAAGCAACACACCGACCGCCACTGCCAGACTGTGAACCGTGTCAACTAATCATAGCCCTTCTGAACGCTCTTGTGTTGATCATATCTTAACCAAGAGTCATGATCCACTCTGGCTAGCAACTGGATAATAGACTGTTTGCTTCTTCTGAATGCTCTGGTGTCAATGATCATACCTCAACCAAGAGTTATGTTCCTCTCTGGCCTGCTGCTGGATTGACTACTTCACTGTTTTACTGTATATTTTACTGTTTGACGGTTTCAACAGTAAGTCTTCTAAATGCTCTTGTGTCAATCATCACGTATTATTTCAAACTCATGTCATGTTCCCCTCCAGGTCAAGCTGCTGTGGAAAGACCCCCGCAATGTGGGCTGGAAAGAGAAGACTGCCTACCGCTGGCTGTTGCTGCATCGACCCCGAATTGGGCTGATCCGGCTGCGCGTTTTCGAAGGCGAGCACCTGGTAGCTGACTCTGGCAACGTCTACGATTCCACCTTCAAGGGGGGACGTCTGGGCGTTTTCTGCTTCAGCCAGGAGATGATCATCTGGTCCGACTTGGTTTACCGCTGCAACGGTGGGTTTAGTTCAACCTTATTTATTTATTTCAAATGACTTCACTATAAATTGTATATTTCAGCAGACTCTTCCTTTATTAGATTTAGCTAATAAGATGCGCCATTTAAAAAGGTTTTCGTTTAAGTAAACGGCATCTACGTCCATGTGATCCTTAGTCACGTTATTGACAGGAAAAATTAGCTTTTTTCAGGGTTACCTCACTGTTTTTATGACGAAAATAATTTCCCTCAGGACCTATGGCATCTTTGGGGATGCTGTGTGAAGGCTCTTTTAAGAAAAGGTAGTTTGGGGTAGGAAAAGGTTATGAGCAGGACCGGCCCTGAGCTAAACGGCGCCTGGCGCTATTAAAAACCTCAAGGCCGCTGTGTTAGGTGTTGGGTATTACGTATCACAGCCTTGGCTACGTACGATTGCTCCGATTGCGCCTGCACAGGACCGGCCCTGGGTATGAGTGGTGGGTAAGAATCTGGGGGCCAGTGTCTGATGTACAATTCCATCCTTCCTTCCACTGCAATGCAAGGCGTTCGGTCTAAAGAATCCAGTAGGAGAGGTCAATCGCCCTCTCCTGATCTGGCTCACCACGCAGCTGGTGAACAGACTTATCTGCCGCCAAAACCGACAAAATCTGGACAAACCTCACCCCATGAACCAGGGAAGCTGGAACCCTTGCTGAGTCAACCACCGTGTATAACCTATGGCAGAGGTGATGGTCATCCGCCTCCCAAATCGAGGAGTTATTAGATAGTGCGATAAACATGTGTAGAGGAAGATTTTTTCTTTTGAAAATCATCAGGATTTCAAAACTGCACCTAGGCTTATAAGACTTTTCTGGAAGCTAATTATTATCAACTCAATTCTCTCCTCCATTCAAATTGCTATTTTTATTGAAGTGGGTACTTAATTTTCTTTTTTTCAACAGAAAACGTTCCGCAAGCAGTTTACCGGGACCTACCCCCAAGGCTGAGGCAGGAAGTCAACATTGACGCCACGAGGCCCGGCGCTATTCCGTAGACAACTTCACATTCATCTATCTACCATACCCTGTCTTCAAATATATTCTATATTACCATCTAATTTATAATAATATTATGTACTTTCTTCAGAGCTATTATTTATAGGACACTAATGTAGAATAATAAGTTTTATATATATTCAGCTAATGTGAGACAGAAATACAAAAGGGTTTTTTACTTTAAAGAAATTATAATACTAATGGCATTTTTATGCTAAATAAATTTTCTGTATTATTTAAAAAATGCAATTTTTTTTATTTGCTTCCAAAAGTACATGTTCTGGCGGAGGGTGTCTATGATGTCACATCGGCCAACGTTTTATGGCCACTGTGGGCAGTACCGGGTCCAGTAGCCTTACCTATGTCATAGTCAAATTCCCAATTAAGAATTTGCGATTTTAGATTATTTAAAAATCAATAATTTATTTCAATCATATTCAGAAAACTTATTTTTAAAATAACTGTATCCCTGCGAAAATACCTTATTCATTTTAATTATTTTGTAAGTTGTATACTGAATGATTTTGGGAAATAGAAATTACCGAGAATCAGAAAGTTTTAAATAAAAACTACATAAAAAAAAACCAACACCGTGTTCTTCACTAATAATATAATTTTTTGATTGCCATCATTGTTAAAAGTATTATATTATAATGTATGGATGTATAAGTGGATACATCAACATAAGATGTCTTCTTGAATTTACTTTACTTTAATAATAAAAAATATATATTTATCCGATATATGTGTTTTATTTTATAAATAGTTAACCCCAAAAAAGCAAAATGTCAAATGAATCGGTTGGAAGAAATTGCTATCATCTGGCAGTAAGCTCGCCTCAGGGATCACAAGAGGAAAGTACAACACTGTCTTGTCCCAGCTCCGGACCCATTGTCCTAGAGTAGTTTGGAGGAAAGAAATGAACCAAGACATTGTCCCAGAGGTAGAAAAGAAAACTATATCCGCAGGATAGTGTCTTACTTACTTAAAAATGTCGCGTAAATGGAACAATTCAATACATCTTGTTAAAAAAGACCTAATATTTTTCGCGAACTCGCTCGTAACACGTGTCTTCGTGTATCCATTTTTGCAGCGTTCCGCTTTTGAACTACAGTATAATTGTTGTATTGTTCCATTATACTGTCCTACTTCGAGATTGTTCACGTAACAGGGGCAGGACAATATTGTATTGTTTTCTGTATTGTCCCCGTGTATTCCCGGCTTAAGTACAATAGTGTAAAGTGATTTGAAAAAAATAATAACAATATTAGTTTTTGAAATTAATCATAAAAATTTACATTAAATATTTCTAATAGAAAAAATAATCACCTAATCCTTACTAAAAGTTTCAATCTCTCTGGTGATTATCATGAAAAGCTTATATTTCTTGAAGCTTGGGGAAGAAAAAAGTGTTGTAAAGTATTACAAAAATGTTATGTTATTTTAATACCTCAATGCTGACACAAGCTACACGTGGCAGTTGACATTCTACGGAAATGTTACTCAATACGACGTGTGTGTTTTGTGTTTACGTACACGTCTTTGTCACTTTGTCTATGGAGAACTTGATCTGTGAAAAAGACACGTCCTCAGCTCGCCGGTATCTGTCAAACTTGTTCGGAAATCAAAAATAAATACTAAAATGGCAAGTCTAGGAGCTGTAGTAGGCAAATTCTATTCTGAATACATAACCCGCACACCAAAGAAGCTGAAGTTGATCGATGCGTACTTATTTTACATCCTTCTCACGGGAATCGTGCAATTTGTTTACTGCTGCTTCGTAGGAACATTCCCCTTCAACTCATTCCTTAGTGGTTTTATCTCTACCGTATCCTGTTTTATTCTTGCGGGTGAGTTATTTGTTCACATCTTATTATGTTATTTGACAAATCTGAATAGAATATTTTTGTGACGATACGTTTGTTTTGAGGTTGGTTCTCTAGTTTTTAGATAATGCCTATCGGCCGGTAATTTTATAATATTGACGTTGATAATTATCTACGTCGTAGATTCTACGATCACGCCGAAGTGTACAATGCGCGGCTCTTTAAATTAAAATTACACTTTCCATCTAGGGTCTGTATAAATAATACAAGTCTAATTGCTGCAGTTTTTCCATTTGATGAGATTTTTTTAAAACTATCTCTTACTTAAATAAAATAAATATGTATCTTTTGTGTGGGTAACATGAACATGATTACATTCTCGAGTTTGCCAACAAAATGCATGAATTAATACAGATAGTATTATTTTCCGTTACAGTGTGCCTTCGCCTGCAGGTGAACCCCGAGAACAAGGCGCAGTTCTTTGGCATCAGCCCGGAAAGAGGCTTTGCAGATTTCATCTTTGCGCACATTATTCTGCACATCGTTGTTGTCAACTTCATTGGATAAATTTGTAAAATTAATTTTAATAAAAAATTTTGTCACAATATAGAATAATTTTCGTGTAAAATGTGTTTCATTTCTTAGAAGAAACTCCGCACCATATAAAAAAATCTACGTTTTGAAAAATGTGTGACTCAAACGAGTCCCAACTGTTTGGCCTTATTCCAGGCATAAACCTTCTTGAGGTGGTCTTTTTGTCTCAAAACTTCCCGACCTGTTCGGACATCATAAGTGGAAGGAGGCTTGTCAAAAAGATAACCCTCGTGAATGATGGCTGTTGTCAGTGTAGCGATGAATCAGGCACATTCAACGAGATGGTTGATCTCAAACAAAAACAGTGTTGGTGACAGCACAGATCCTTGTGGCACCCCCGCATTAATTTAGTGCGGAGAGGAAGAAGAGCTGTCGACATGGAAATGGGCCACGAACCGCCTCTCGCTCTAAAGCTTAAATGAAACAACAATTAAATATTCATAATTTATTTAACATACCTTATGCAGTTTCAAGTTAAACAATAAGGCTTATGGCCGCGTAAACGCCAAAGCAATTTATAAAATAATATCACTAAAGGTGAAACATTCATGTCGATTCTTCAAAAGCTATCTTAATAAACTATTAATACCACATACAAAAATAATTATTCAGCAATCTGACAGGGTCTAGAGTCCCAAAATGTTTAAGATATCGATACATACATATTATGAAGCACAACACAGATTTTTATCTTTATTAATACTTAGTCGCTAATTCTTTCTAAAGTGAACTGGAAAAGTATAGGTTAGGTTAACTGGAACTTCCAACACTGTTCGCAAAACATTTAGGTTAGGTTGCTTCAAACTCCATCTCATTGTTGACATTTGAATGGTCCCTGTTAGACGCTGATTCTTGATTCAGTTCTTCACCTTTGGATCGTTGAGTTCCCCCGACCTAAAACCTCCGCTGTGTACCGAGGGTAAAAATCCCACAAACAGAATGTATTAATGTCAGATTACCGTATGAATCTGCAGGCGCTCAACGGATACAAATTTTTGTATTCAATGGGTATTTTTGGCGCTTGAGAAGTTAAACAAATTGTGATCAATCGTGTTGCTAATGAGAGTTTGAGACAACGCAACCTTAAGAACTGATTTTTTCAAGAAAACCTTAGCTAGAAGTAATGGGCAAAAACAGGAGTCAGGTAACTTTTTTTAATGCTATCCCGAAATATATTTGAATAAAAACATTGTCCTTTTTTACTAAGACTTACACCCTTTTTAATTCCGGTATTCATTTGTATATGACCAAGACTTGAAAGTGAGGAAATACTAACTGAAAACATGTTGAGGTGTTTATTAAGCACTAGCAGAAGTCACTGGGCTTTATGCAGATTGTTTCGAAATCAGATGTACACTGTGATTATCGTCTTATTTTGAAAGTCAAGTGTGCAAAATTTTATCAATCTTGAAATAAAACTAGATTTGTATAAAAACCAAAGCCAGACTGACTGCCTGCCACAGAAGCTCTTCTATATATATCGATTACTCCTGACATTTTAATTTCTACTACAATTTCAGTAAATAACCCCAGTTTCTCCACCCCTGGACTAATATTATATCTATTTTTTTCTTCCTTTTTAAAAATTCAATTTGATACAATTTAATTCAATTTGAGGTTTTACACACCAAGTTATTCCAAAAAAACAAATATCATTATGTTTTTTAACACGAAGTTGCTCAATTAAGATGTATTATCAAATACACTAAAAAATTAATAATACATCCAACTTCAGTGAAATAGTAGCAATACATATTGACACATTCCTTTCAATGGCAATTATTTTTAACTGTATCATACTTTGATTACGAACTACTGACATTGCCTTCATTTTTCTCACAGCACGTTTTTATTAGCTGCTATCTTTATGTATGATCGCAAGATTCAACAAGAACTAAATGCAATCTAGACAGCATCTTAGATAAATATATCTTATTTTTAATTTGTGATATCTATTGACTTTATCTGCAAGTCTAGGATGAATATTTTTTATTTTTTGGAATAACTTAATGAGTAAAACTCAAATTGTAATATTTAATTATTGAAGACAATATTAGCGATTCCTAAACGAATATTTAACGATCGAAGGAGATAGGGTCCCGTTAGCTCAGTCGGTAGAGAGGTGTCCTGGCAAGGCAAGGGTCCTGGGTTCGAGTCCTAGATATGACCATATCTTTTTCTGTTTCAAATATTCGTTTAAGAATCGCTAATATTGTCTTCGATAATTAAATATTTAATATAGGTATATAAAAACACACGCATATTCGAATGCAACGTTGTGTCAAAATTTCAAAGCAATCGGTGAAGAACTTTCGGAGATTTATGATTTTGAACAAACAAACATTTAAATTTTTATTTATTTATTTCTAATAATAACATTTGAATGTTTATTTCATCACCTTTCAAAAACAGTTTTTAGTTTTCAGATACTTAAAAAAATAATCCATTATTTGGATACTATTTATAACAAAGCGGAAATTTTTTACCTTCTGACAGAATATGCCCAAGGCCTGAAGGGTTAAGTAAAATTGATTCTATCTTTTACTTTGAAAGGAAAATATAAATTCAAACTTACCTTTTCCTTGCCTGAAGTATGAAAATTCACATATACATGCTTTAAGTCAGTATCTGGACAAGAAAAAATTAGATAAGTTAAAATGTTAAATATTATGAAACTCCTGAGTATAAGACATATGAATCGATTAAGCATTTGAAAAGGACAAAGGTGAGCCAAGCCCACAGACATAGGAATTAATAGACGAGAAGATATGGGCGAGGGGTAAAATCAACTGTTGAAGAACGAAGGGAGTGAAGCTGACTGTGATTCGTCAATAAATCAATCTGACAGTAAATAGGCATCTCGCATTATAATATCACCATTTACTTCTTAAAAGTAAAATCTGCTTTGAATGAATAGACATTTTTACATGGGAGCGCAAATTACTCGCCACGTTATGAACAAATTTGCGAAGTCCAAATTCGGCAAAGTAAGGCAGCTTCTATTTTCAGAGTCGTAGTTAGTTTCAGAGTATTTAGTTAAGACACTTTTATAAATGTTCATAATTTACTTCCCAGCAACCAACCAGCTTTGTGTTTCGCGTCCAGACGTTTCTCGATGTGATAGTAACAACTGATTCATATTATACGATGTGAATATGCTTAAAATAAAGTAAAATAATGCTTATATATGGAATGTAATACGACAATTGGGTTTATTCTCTTTTTTCACATCTATTTTTACCAGTTTTCATAGTACAAGTCAAAATTTTGCCGTGTTATTTAGTAAAATGAACCGATGATGCCTCGACCATAGTTCGCACAAGAATGATGACGTCACGTTTTCAAATTT
The DNA here is from genome assembly GCA_026573805.1 of Hesperophylax magnus. Lineage (NCBI taxonomy): Eukaryota > Metazoa > Arthropoda > Insecta > Trichoptera > Limnephilidae > Hesperophylax > Hesperophylax magnus. The sequence goes on along the minus strand of JAIUSX010000117.1, from coordinate 8,483,113 downwards.
CATTTGAGGCCATACGCGAGCCCAGCCGGCTCAATGGAACCGGTATGGGGAGTGGGGATAATACGCTTTTAATCACTTAGGGCAGGTCTACTAATATTCATATGTCTATGGCCAAGCCCCAAATTATGGGAAAGGAACGAAGCAACATCAAGCGGCGTTTCGCGCCTTTGATTTGTATGTGTATATGCAGCATTAGAGCTCAAGTTCATTTCAATTATAGCCATCTTTCTTTTGCACGCAGATATATGGGGTGTCCGGGGTAAAGTGTAATAACTTAGGTAGGTGATTCTACACGACAGTAAAAGTAAAAATATAATTAAGTTTTTCGAAATTCCATCTTTTAGGGGTACTTTTCATGTAAAAAGGTAATTCCATCTTTTAGAGGTACTTTTCATGTAAAAAGGTAATTCCAACTTTTAGGGGTACTTTTCATGTAAAAAGGTAATTACTTCTTTTAGGTGTACTTTTCATGTAAAAGGGTAATTCCAACATTTAGGGCTACTTTTCATGTAAATAGGTAATTCTATATTTTAGGGGTATTTTTCTTGTAAAAATGTAACTCCTTCGTTTAGGGGTACTTTTCATGTAAGTAATTAGGTAATTATATCTTTTAGGGGTACTTTTCATGTAAAAAGGTAATTCCAACATTTAGGGCTACTTTTCATGTAAACAGGCAATTCCATATTTTAGGGGTATTTTTCTTGTAAAAATGTAACTCCTTCGTTTAGGGGTACTTTTCATGTAAGTAATTAGGTAATTATATCTTTTAGGGGTACTTTTCATGTAAAAAGGTAATTCCAACATTTAGGGCTTCTTTTCATGTAAACAGGTAATTCCATATTTTAGGGGTACTTTTCATGTAAAAAGATAACTCCATCTTTTAGGGGTACTTTTCATGTAAGTAATTAGGTAATTATATCTTTTAGGGGTACTTTTCATGTAAAAAGGTAATTCCAACATTTAGGGCTACTTTTTATGTAAACAGGTAATTCCATATTTTAGGGGCACTTTTCATGTAAGTCATTAGGTAATTATATCTTTTAGGGGTACTTTTCATGTAAAAAGGTAATTCCAACATTTAGGGCTACTTTTTATGTAAACAGGTAATTCCATATTTTAGGGGCACTTTTCATGTAAGTCATTAGGTAATTATATCTTTTAGGGGTACTTTTCATGTAAAAAGGATAAATTGGTTCACCGTGTGTGGCCCGCATTATTATTTTGCGTTGTTTCCAAGTCTTCCATCCAGCACCCGTTGCCGGTTCCATCAATCAGTGTTGAATTTGAATGCAATGAATACTTGCCGTGCGTTGTGTCAATAACTTTGATATGATAATTTGATGTACCTAGCAGTGTTTAACTTTAAAAACTTGATAGTTATAATCTATATGTAGTTTATTCAGTGCGTGTTTTCTCCGAAGTCACACTTTTAACATTTAACTGTTAAAATTGTGCGTAATTTTGTTATTTAATTACTGTGACGATGCCTGGTTTTACCCACAAATAACGGACAGACACTCACTATGGTTACATGGTAGAAGGTTGAAATTTTGACAATTTGTTAAATTAGCCAAAAGCAATGACATTAATTACGTGATTAATAGTTCGAAATAATTTTATCGTTAGAAGTGTTACTACATTTTGTTATTTTAGTGCAGTTCTCTTTTGAATTTGGTTTACAACAAACGATATTTAAGCTTATTATAAACGTCGAAATCTCGGTCGTATGTTATTGTTTACATGTGATTTCCATGAATGCGGTCCAATCACAAATATGTAACGTTCCCACAATCACTCTCGGCAAGCTAACAGCGAATTTATCGAGTAAGTTTGTACCTCACACTGAGAATATTTAGTAGGTCTGTCTCTTGTATGGAAAAAAAAGTTGGAATATTAGAAAAATTTATTAATCTTTTTTACTCCTACCATCATATAGAAACCTACCGAAATTAGTACACCTAACCCCCAGACACCCTGTATAATAATATTATACGCACAAATGTATCGATTGAATAAAAAGGAAGATAAAAGACACCCATCGTATAAATACAGTTTTAATTATTTCTACTTTATAAATAATATTCATAGCTCGTTTCCATAAATCACCGCCAATACAGACAGTAAGTAACATTGATAATGATTATAATTATATTTACAAGTAAAATTAACACATTTAAGTATGCAATGCAGTTTTAAAACACCTCCTAGTTGGTGTACATTTATTACATGCTAATGACTTAAAATAACTTCCTATAACAACACACTGTAGTTGCATAACGAACCATGTATAAATTAATAAGTAGTACAAATGGGCGATTTATACATACATACATACTTGCATAGTTTAATATGCAATAATTATATGTTACGAATTAGAGTTGACTCAACCTGTCGACTGTGGATGGGATACCGGTGTCTTCATACTAAAATCGATGTAATTTTTTAGTGTCATGTTTGCTCAAGGTAACGGAAGTCATCGCAGCAAGTCATTGTATGTATTGGTGCATATATTGTATACACTTCCAATAGCGATTTCCTTGCCAAACATCACTGAGAAACAGCCTTTTGTCTTGCTTACACCTATTGTTATTAGCCAGAAAAGGAAAACAAGTGTTTATGATAATCGAAACAAGTGTTTATGATAATGAAAAGTAGTTTAGTTCAGTGTGTTCTTTTTATTATATTAATTAAAATCGAATAACAGGTTTGAAACATGCTGTATGCAAGCCATGCATCAGTGGGAGTACTGCGTTCGCGTCAACTCTGGTAGCGATGCCTACATAATATACTAACAATTACCTCTTCCTTGAGTCGTAAAATAATAAACTCATGCATATCACAGCCCGGTAAAAACAAATTTTAATAATATTAAACGAAAGTCAGGTAATAAAATTACTATATTCTACGTCTGCAGAGTTTCGTGCGACAATAAAATTACTATAAAAGTGTCTTCATAAAAGTGAGCCATGTCACAAAAATTGAGGACATTGTTATAAATTTTTTGTGCTCTTTTTGCACTTACGTTTGGGATACAATAAAGGTATATTTCACCACCTCTAAACAAACTGATGAGTAGCTTCTACTGGTCAAGTAAGCTTAATTTAATTAACGTGGCGGTAAAAATAGACATTTAATTGAAGAGCAGCATTTCTCAGCGGCAGTGAAACATATAATAATAATTATTGCTACTCGATAAATAGGACTAATCGGTAGTTTACTCAGAAGTGGTGAAATACTCTCTCGGAATCAGTGAAGTCTCATTTTAGCTATCATTAATATTACTACACAACAATATTGTTTTTTTCATTCAGTTGCTCGTAAAGAAGAATTTAGCAGAAACATTTAAATTGGCGAAAATATTTTAACGATCATAATTATTTTAATAAGTCTAGCATTTTATTTACAGGCACACATTTAGGCAAATGATACATGCTAAATAATGACATTAAAATATTCCTGAGACTGTTAGGCCATCCATACTAGGAGATTCATACAAGTTTTGTGCACGTAGCACACACGCCGCTATATTATTTTGCTAGTGTTCGTACATGACATGATGCGTCGACTACGGGTTTGACGTCAGTTGCACGCTACTGACGGTGCTGGTAGCACGCTACGTCGTTTGCATTCGCATCTACTACTCGTTTGACAGAAATGACGTCCGTACATGATATGTAAATGTCCGTAAATGTTAAATTTGTTCTGGAGGTCAAAAAATATCCATGTTTATATAACTATAATTTACCGGAATACGTTAGGAACGGAAGGATTTAGCGGAGAAGAGTTCCTTGGTCACAACGAATGCCCCACAATTAACATTTATTTCGTTGTATGAACCCTAAATCTTCCGTTATATCGTTTTTTATGTTTGTAAAAGGCAAACAATATCATCGCTTCTTTGCTTGAGTCACTTTACATCATATTAATTCAACGATTGCACTAGAAAAAATGATCAAGTTCAGTATGTTTCGGTTAGCGCCGTGTATGGAAAACGGCTTTAAAGAGAAGCATATCGGTAGACTACTTGTGGTTGCGTCACAGTCACGTAGCTTGTAAGTATCTGTGTACGAAGGGCCTTACGCAAGCATCTGTAATAATTTGTGGGTTGGGGTGTGAAAACAGTTAAGTCAGAAAAAAGCATAAATATTTTTAAATCAATGAACTTAAAAATCGGTCGGTTGTTAGGTAAGAAAGAATTGAAAGAACCACATCTTTACATTTGAATTTCAGACTTATATGGCTTCCGACCCTGACCCATGAATTATTCTGTTAATTATTATAAATGAGATCATTCATAAAGATATTTTGTCAAATATTTCGCCATCCATTTTTGTGAACATAACGTAATTTATTTAAATAACTTTTGAATGTCTAAGACATGCGTGAAAGATTTTGAAACTATGGTACAATACTTTCAAAGTAATGAAATAAAAGTGATACAGCAAGTTTACGTTAATAATATTGACCAAACATTCAAGAATTACACAAAAACTTACTTGAAAAAATGAACATACTTAACCTAATTCATACACAAAACCATGTACAATGTGACCTTAGAACGGTGTACCCCACTGATGTCACATTCTTTTCGAAAAAAATAAGCTATGTGCAAAGTATGACATGCTGGAATCATTTGATATTCATAGATTTCATAATCAGCGAGACATTTGCTCACGTTTAGACGAATGAACCAACTCAGTGAGGCATTTGCTCACCTTTACATAAATAAAACAACTGAGTTGGACACTCGCTGTATTAGTAAAATAAACAAAATCTGTGAGTCATCCGCACACTTTTAGATGAATGAACCGATTCAGCGAGGCATTTGCTCACATTTAAATCAAATCCTGTATTACGTACTTAAATAAACTAGCTCTTTGAGGCATATGCTCATCTTTAAGCGAATTAACTAACTCAGCGAGGCATTTGCTCTATCGTCAGTTAAATAAACTAACATTTATCATAAACTAGCACATTTCAGATTAAATTTACGCCGCTCTCCTCAAACATACAAAACCAGTCTTCATAAGATCTTACCTTTACAGTACATATTTTAAACACCTATTTAACCCTCATAACGTTCAGCTGTTACAAAATGATATGCCAAACAAGAGACATGACTGCCAGAGTCAGGGGTCTAACTCAACCTCTGAACAAAGGACAAAGGATGCACATGGCGAATCGAGGAAGAGGATCTACTATTCATAAAATAAATAAAGCATTATGAAAATAATTCACTTAAGCCTTTAAATAATAATATAATATAATTTATTTGAAAATTCAGAAGTGAAAAATGTGACTTATTGATGTCTTGAACGATGTCTTCCCAAATTGAGGTAGGTGATTTAAATTAATTAAATATGTTTTTATTAACCCTTCGAATATGGGATAAACAGTGAAATCTAGGTGAATTCATTGGTTTGAAGCTGCAATAAGCAGTTCATATGTTTCAGTATTAATATTTGGAGGTATGATATTAATTAAATCGAATGGCTGAATCGAAAACCGAACACGCGAAAATCTCCATCACTCGTGTGGTTATGAATTCCAATAGATAACTACATTATTTAACCTAATTTACATGGCTGTCATAGGTTTATGCGATCCATCGATGGCTATCCCGGTACGCAGATGTCGCATATAATGTGATCAATGATGATTCACTAAAACACAAACATTGCTTTGAAAGGGACAGCACGGTAAAGGTTAAAACATGCAGATATCTACATTCAGGTTTTAGTCTCTTTCGAAGATTAATAATTTATATATTAGCCTTGTTTGCAAATAAAATACGCCCTAATTAGTAACATTAGTAACATTCCTACACTGGTTTACCTTATTCAAACCAAAAAAAATAGAAACAAGGGAGATCGGCCAAGAACCATTATTAGAATGAAACCGCGTGTCGCCAAAATCGTTCAACGATTCTATTGCGAATAGCATTTGCATGCGAAACACATAATTTTCATTGGTAGTCTTTGATAGGTTGTGCACTTTAATCGTAGCTTGACGACTTTGTTTCTTTTATCTACGATTAAAATAAACAAAAAATTAGCAACATCAAAAGGGTTTAACAAATAAAAATAATCTAAATAACAGAAAACAACACCAATCCTCGGCATCGTCGTAACTAACAACACAAGCAGACTTGGTTTAGGGATTCAGGTCAGCAGGGAGTCGGAGATGGGAAGGGAGTTGGGTTTGGTGGAGATCGGGGAACCCTGGCGCGAGGTGGAGGGAGCAGAGTGGTCGTCGGAGACTACATCGGCTGGAGCCGCTTGCTGGTGCTTGTCCAGGTACTTCTTGCGGGCGGCGCTGATGAGCTGCTCCTTCCTAGTCTGTAGGATCCTCTCGCGTTCGTAGGAGCACTTGGAGAAGCGGCTGCCAAGTGTGGCGTGGTCTTCGCTACTGTGGAAGAATTGCATATCACGTTAAACAAAGCACATGAAAAGAAGACGCACACTTATCAAGGGTCTCCCGCTGGCAAGGATGATAACAATATACGTTTCCGCTAATCTCACAAAGTGTTGTTGCTTTATGTGGAAGTTAAATGTGGCAACCTATAGTATGGTTCTTCCAAGAGATACTACAGGGTTTTCCAATAAGAGGTGTTATTTTGATATTCAATGGTAGAAGATGTGATGAAAGGCTTAAATCACAGTGAAAAACAGATAAACCATAGCTGCTAAAAATATACAAATTATTAATGAAAACCGTCATTCTAGCGACATCTGTTGAGGTTAAAATTGATTCAGTTTGTTTTTCAGTAGGCACCTGTAATAGTTGGAATTATGTTGAGATTCTATAGTATAAACACAGAGGTCATTAAAATCGTCTAGGAACGACTAGGAACCCCCTTTTGAGGCTTCAAAATAAACATTGAATTTTGTCAACCAATAGATCTGAACAAAGAGCTATAAAATTTTGAGTAACCAATCAGTGAATGAAGAGGCGTACATCAAATGCAGACAAAGGAATGAACTGTGGATCGGGCAATAAAAAAAGATAATTAACGACATTTCGATTCTCACAGAAATTGGAGGTGAACGCACTTTAGGGTCAACATCGACTTTCAAGGAGACAAACTCCTGGGAATGTTTACAATAACTGAGACATTTATGGGGTATCGAACCATTGAAATCGGGTGCTTGGAAGTTTTACAGGTTGTAAAGCGCACACACAAAAATGCAATGAAAAAAATTATAAACGTGATAGTATAAAGGAAGGACGGGAAAAGCGAAGGAAAGTTGCTGGCGGAATTTCAACTGTGGTGCAATTGTTTATGATAGAAGGAGGGTGTCATGTTCGATAAAAATCGTACTAAGGAGAGGAGTGAGTGTTGGAAACAATGGAAATTGATCGTTGTCAATTTAAGATGAAACGGACATATTGGTGAATCAATCTTGAATGAAAGTCTCGCAAAAAAATAGACATTTTAGAAAGGTGCGGCGACCGGACGGAAGGATAATATAGAGATTTTGGACTGCTACGAAGGTCCTAGGGACGTGAAAATCGAGTATCAGAAGAAGACAGTAAAACTAAACATATAGCGATAGATTAGATTCAGGAAAAGTAGACATTTTACATAATTATTAGGTTAGATATATATTAGAGTTACCCAATATTACGGAGGGATCGAAACAAGATAAAAGGTTGGCGGTCTCATGTATATTTTGAAGGGTAAACAATCGAAATCCGAACATGATTTTTATTTACGTTAAGTTAATAAACGATTAGAAAAGCGATTAACTTTAACGTTGGGCTTATGAAGTATTTAGATTAGGCAAAAGAGATTAAAACTAATGGCTCTAAAATTAAACTAAATTTACGGCCGTAGTACATAAAATCTGAGACGTAAACATATGTCCAGACGTATAATTTATGTGAAATCTTGTAAGTGAGGGATGGAGAATGGGCGGAGATTGGGTAAAACAATAAAAATGACAGATATCCCAGAGTCTAATTAGGTATATCTCCCGTAGAAGTGTGGAAAACTATATATTAATTAATAATAAATGAAGTATGAAATTTCCTGGAGACCACACACATCGGGAAAAGTGAAGAAAAGATAAAAGGAAGGGTGAAGAACGGAGATAGGAAATGATCCATGTGGAGAAAAGCGATACAATTCGAATTTATCCGTGAAATTAATAAATACGACTTGGAAAATGAGTAATTATAAGAGTTATGAGAAATGACATAAGGATCAAGAAGAAACTGTGCAGGAAAACGTCGCGAATAATATAAAATTCAAAGTAAAAGGGAAAATTCAAATCTACGACATAAAGGAAGAAGGTACGGGTGAAAATGGAAAAGCTCATATAGGTGACAATAAAATTAAGTAGATTTTAGACAAATCGAAATTCAAAAATGCATAGTAAAGATTTCGCCATGGATTTAATCATGTTTCGCATGAGATGCATAAAATTGAGATCTATATATATGTTACTTAGGACGGACCTATCGCGAATTGAGAAAAAAAAAGGAACGCAAAATCATGAGATTTTAACTACATTTTGTATGAACAGAGGACAAAGGGAGCTTGGGCGATTAACGCAGACTTACCCGATTCGGACCCTATCAAGTTAGCGACGTGAGATAAAAATTAACCGCCACCCAAAGCCGGACAACAAAAGATCTTATGTAGGAACGATCGAAATTAGGGGAAGGGGTGTTCGGATTTACGAGTTGATAGGAGATAGAATTAAGCATCAAGAGAATTTCAGATACGTCTTTTGGGACCTGAGAGGGGTATAAAAGATGGAACACATCAGTCAGGAGGCAGTCGCGCCGAGGATTCGAAAAGTTGTTACGTGGCAGTACTACGTCTTTGGTAGGATTAACAGTGAAAATCTTTAAGTGTTAAAATTTAAATAAGCCCCTGGACTTAGGAAAATTTTGTGAAAAGTACAAGTGCTAGAGTCAGTGAAATTTAATTTGGTTAAACAGTGAAAATAAATATAATTTAAACTCAGTGCTTAAAAGTGTTAAGTGAAGTGCAGAAAGTGATTACGGAATTAAGAATTTAACTAAAATTTAAAAATAATTATTTCATTCAAAGTGAAAACATTCAAATTAAATTTAAGAGTTTGTTATCGTTAAATTAAAGTGGATGTGCTCGTGAATTGATATTTAAAAATAGATTATAATTTTGTTTAAAATTATTAATAGTAAATACTTCATCTTAGGTTAAAAGAAACACAAAACAAAAAAAGGATTCGATAATAATAAACGTTTAAACCTTTGTTCTAAAATTAATAGTTAGAAAAAATTTTTATTTATTAAGAATCGAAATAAATTAAAAGTTTGCACAATTCGGAATAAATTTTCTTATCAATTTATATAAAAAGAAATTTAGAATTAATAAATTGTTCAATTAAAATCCATCGTGCGTATAGCGACAGTGTTAAAAGTGTTTGTCGTTTTAACCGGAATTTTAATCATCAGTCTATCATTTCGAAAAAGAATTTGAAACAGCTATCATTCAAAAGCCTAAACTAGAAAGGTGTTATTAAATCAACGGGTTTTCTGGATTAGGATTTCGTTCGGAAGAAAAATTAAATATCAGCTAATTTATATGATTCAAGCGAGAATAAAATATTATATAGGAATAAATAGTCGAAAAGATTTATTTTGAAATTAGTTGAAAAATACAATTAATTAGGTAGGATTTCTTCATCAAGGTTGTTGTGTACACCCGACCGGAAATACCTTGACGGGGGTAAGTTTTCCTTTTATAAATAATTTTCAGGTCCCAGGAGACACAGAAGGGCTGTGAAATGGAAGCATATCAATTGAATATTAAAGAAAAACAGCAAAAAGGAAATACACACTAATATATGTAATATATGTATTTATCTATGAAAAAAAAAAAATAAAGTAAAGTATTGTATATAAATAGTATATATGAGTAATGTATTGTACCTAGTATATGTATATATATATATATTTATCATTTAATCGAAGCATCGAAATGGTAGCGATTCTTAGATACCTACCTATGGACATATCTACTTTATTGAAAAGAAAATATGTATTTATTAATATTCAAGTCTATGTAGAATCATATATCTTATATTTATTTATTAATATATGTAATCTTATTTAACGTATTTTGACAATCGAGATATGTGTACATATATATATATTTATATTATTTTCACCTAACTTCTAGTAAATTTACTAAATTCGGAAAATGAAAAATAGTTTAACTTCAAAAGGATTTAAAAATATTTAAATTAACAATGCACAATAAAAGTAAAGAGGCACAAATGACTTCTAAGGAATTTTAAAATAAACAAATCTCACATTTAGGTTAGTGTGTCAGGAGATGATTATATTATTTGTTTACAAATAAAGACGTACGAGGGACTGGGTCAACTGAATAGTTTGAAAACGACCTTGGCCGTAACTAGATAATTTATCGGAGTTATAAGGATAAACATCAGGATGTTATTGTGCAATGTGCAGCGATTTGGGTCATTCACAAATGCTTATCGTTCGCAAACGACAATTGAAAAATCACGGGTTAGCCAGATTTATATCGAAATTACATAAAACATTTGAATACCATTGATTAGATAGTCGCATAGGATTTTATTAGTTACCTGAAACAGCTGGAAGATGCGTGCTCACAAATACTTATCAATCACAAACGACAATAGAAAAATCACGGGTTAGCAAGATTTATATCGAATAATTATACGAAACATTTGAATTTTATTGATTGGGTGCTCATACAGAACCCCATCAGTTGCCGGAGACATTTGAGAGTCGAGTACTCTCTAATGTGGCAATCAACTACTTGAAACAATTGGAAAATCACGGGATAGGATGAACAAAATTAATGTTGAACCCTGGAGGTAAAATTTAAAACAAATACAGTTCATCAAATAGGAGGCAGTGGTCGCTCCTATAACAAGACCATTACCCAAACCAAATAGAGATGACGATTCTCTTAAATAAAAACGTCAAAACCAAACAAACAAAAGCCTGGAGTTCGATAGCTCTCCAAAACAAACTATCAAATAATTTCTTATTCTACTAGTATTTATTAGTATAACCTTATTCTTACGTATATATTCGGTTACCAATCCTAGAGTTTCGCAGAACTCTTCGTGCGAGATCCGAGCTCGGAATGCGAGGTAGATAGCCTCGTATTGCGAGTTATAAACCTTTCCCAAACTGTATGTATACATATATTTATTCGTATGTACTGTTTACTGGAGAATGCGGACCTGCATACAGCTTGCATTTAGGTCGGTAGACCACTCTCGCATTCTCTTTTAAACGTGGAATGAGGATTCACGACCCGTAAGTCCACACCAACCGTGAGTATATGATTGTATATAGGACGAAACCGGTTCGCCCTAAGTAAATTGTAGTCCAAGGAGGTGTTGGAATTTGGAGGTTTCGGGACCCGAGGGAAGACTTGAAGGCAGTGCATGATGACGTGGAAGGCTTTTTGGGACGCGATAACTTAGGTATCAATCAAAGAGCCGTGTCAAAAGATTGTACGAATTTCTAGTTGACTCACGATCATCTCGTTTACTTGCTGGAGGAAGGAGCCAAATTTTTGCTAGCAAAGGGTTATTCTGAGTTCGTCAAATATACAATTAACTAATAACATTAACCTACTAAATCAATTTTACATGTACCTTATAGCAGCTGAGTCATGGAGGAGTGGCGCCAACCAGACACAATAATTAATCATTGCCAAATTTACTAACAATTAACCATTTGAGTTATATTTAATTACCTGTCCAAATAAACATGTATAATATCTTTTATCAGCGTTTAACTACGACTTTGTTAGGGTGCAGGGAATCAGGATAATTACAATAGGAAAGTTAGCTCATCCAGAGAATTCATTTAAGTCTAGGTTTGCAATGGAAAGACCAATTAAAATTGTAAAACTCAACACCTCGATCAGAACCAAGGGGGTTACCACAAAATGAAAGTAATTAAAATCCTATATCATAAATCAAAAAATTACACAACGTTTGATGGAATTTAATTACAATATAAATACGGGTATATTTGCGTTCAAGATCGTAAATAACGTATTAATTAGTTAAGTACATATGTCTATAAAGATATATAGTACAAGAGAGCTTTAAGTAGCTTTCTGTAGATATCAAAGAAAAGGGTCCAATTTTCATGGAGGCTTATGTGTTGTAGGGGAGGAATTTTCCATCCCTGCGAACACATATGCAAAGCCTTAGAAAAAAAAAAAGAAGTATCGATCATAGCCAAGAGAGAAGAAAATTTTATATTGTTATAAACAAATAAAAATAAAAGAAAATGGAGAAAAGGAGAGAACATTACAAAGATCAATGGTTTCGTTGCTTGTATGGTATGTAGCGCCGTCTTGTTGAAAGTAAACGTTGTCCAGATCAATACGATCTAATTCCGGCCACAAAAAATCATTAATCATCATCGATAGCGCAATCCATTCACCATCGTAACTGTTGCTCCAGCCTCATTTTCGAAAAAGTAACGTCCAATGACTCCGCCGGACCATAAACCGCACCAAACAGTCACACGTTGAGGATAGAGAGGCTTTTCAACAATAACTCTTGGGTTTTCCGAGCCCCAGATGCGACAATTTTGCTTGTTGATGAAGCCACCGAGGTGGAAATGGGCCTCATCACTCAAGATGATTTGCATTTGATTCACTCAAGTGAATTTTAATAATTTCAATGCGTTGTTGAAGCATGTATCGTTCCATTTTTATTAATGGCGTAGTTTCTACTTGTCAAATGTCAAAAAATGACAGCTTCAAAAGTAACATCTACCGAAATAGCGGGCTATTCAAAATAACACCTCTTATTGGAAAATCCTGTAGTATAGATGATTAGTAATATTTAATATTATTTGTACGAAATATAAATGGAGGTTGTTGACAAGAGCATTTATCATATGCTTGCGAAAAGCGCCAGTTAATAATTGATTAAGAAAAAATATCATCCCACGATTGGTCGAAAGATTTTACATCTCCCGGCCAGGAGAAGCTTGTGGAGACAACATTCCGGATCTACAACCTAACCTAACATAATAGGCAGAGCGAATGTGGGGATTGGCCAAATGAAGCAATGACAAAGAAGAGGAATGCTGTCAGGTTTGGTTAGGCTAACGCTGCCTTAAGTAAACTACACTCATAAGTACAATTTACGATTTACGTTAGTTTTGATAAGTTACTCACAGGAGAGTTTACATACGCATCCAACTTATAGTAATTAATGCTATAAGTGCTCACAGTTACCATTACACCCTATGTTATCTTTGGCGATGCTGTGTGGGGAGGTCTTTTTAAGGATAGTAAGTTCTGGGAAGGAAAAAGGTAAGAGTCAACCGGCCTCACCCGATCCCACATGTCACGCAGTTGGTGAGCAGATGCATCTGCCGGGGGAACCTGGACAAACCTCACCCTGCTAAGTCACAAAACGTAGCGAACCACTTGGGGTGACCTATGGCAGAAGTGTTGGTTAGGTTAGGTTAGGTTTTGAATTTAAATACGTCATGTTGTAAACAGAAACATTCAGATTAGAAAGGATTGGACCGATAATTAAAAAGAAGGATGCTCATTTTCTCAAAATTCTTTTTACACTTGTTTACGTGGGTAGCTAGTGCTTATTTAAGTTTTATCTAGTGTTATTTTTTAGGGAGATAATAACGTACTTATCCACTTATCTTAATCAGATTTTAGTTATACATGGTGTCCGGAAACTCGTAGTACAAGCGGGAAACTGGTGAATCTACATCACATTTGGAGTCGATTTTGTGGTATAATTTTTTTTGATTTGAGCTTTCGTTTTCGAGTAAATCGAGTCAGAAGTTGATTTTTTTTTTGATCAAATTCTTATAAATTATTACTGAAGATCAAAGTACCCAACTAATTAAAACTATTTAAAAATTTAAAAGTAAAACAAATAATGACGAAAAAATTTGAACCCTGAAATAGCCGAAAAATATATTTTTTTGGTTTTTTTTTTTTTTTTTATAAAAATGCTCAAATCAAAAAACTTTATGTTTATTTGGGTTCCCCGTGTGGTATACATTCTCCAGTTTCCGGCTTGTACTACGAGTTTCCGGACACCATGTATAATAAAAATCGTAGTTTTTATATGAAAAACATCCTACGAAAAACTGTCTTAATTTTTGACATCTCACATTAGGTACTATTTCTTACGGTATGCGTCTCAGCTTATCAAACTGATTACGCCTTTTACGACTTCTGTAACTTGCTATAAATTACAGTAAGAGACTTACACTGTCGTTTACGTTGTTAATTTTGCCATAAGTCACTTGCGTAAGTGACTTACGGGAATATACTTACGTGTGTAAAGGCCGCCTTAGAGCAGCAAGCGCAATACAATCATGAGAATGTTGATACAGCCATGCAAAATGTTATTTAATTTATTAATGCGTATTGAATGTCGTTTTTAAGAATTATTAATGTAAATACCAATCTGCCTGATAAGAACTCGCACCAAATCATATCAAAATTCTCTCCTGAACAATTGTGAATAAGTGACCTTTGCTCGAATGCGGACGATTTGTTACCTCTTCTGCGGATCCACATACCAGACTGTCTTTTCGATGTGGCCCTGGCGCAAGCGCCTGTTGGGTTGGATTAGGTTAGGTTAGGTTGCATTTACAGTAAATTGCACTAAAAACACATTTGTGCATTATACAATGGTTGTTACCTCTCCTGTGGCTCCACATTCCAGTCCATGTTCTCGACGTGCCCCTGGCGCGAGCCCAGCCGGTTGGCCAGCATGCTCAGCGAGTGCTGCAGCAGCACCTGCGACTGCGGGCTGGTCCCACCGGCCGCCGCCGCTTGCGTCGTCAGAAGCAGCCCGGGCAGTGCCGGCATGGTGGGCAGCTCGTGGGTCACCAGCCGTGCCGGCAGCACCAGCCGCGCGTCCAGGATGTTCTCCACCGTTAGCTCCACAGAGTGCGTGACGCCCAAATCACGCAATATGACCGAGAGCGGGAAGTGGGGGAACAGCTGTTGCACCTGGAAGAATAGAAAATAATTAGCAAAATGATAAATCGAGTCCCTTATGCGGAGAAACAGCGTTATCGCAATAACACAGTTTTTGTGCAGATCCATTCAAATTACCTGCCAAATATCAACCACAGATGGCAGCACAAGGCCTAGCTTGACAGCCGGTAGAATGTATTGGAGTTTTGTCCAATTAAAATGATTGTGATAAACTCAGCAGTCAAACTGACACTGAATAAACTAATTTTATGGAAACAGATAGTTAACAAAACGTAAATTAATGTTGATGTAGGGAAAAAAAAGTTTTGTTTTCGTTTTACCTTTATTGTACCTACTCAAAAGTCAATAATAAATTAATGAAAATGAATAAAACATGTTATTAATTGAAATTCCTTATTACATATAAATTTATTTAACTTTTAATGTGTGTATATATATCCTCACTACAGTCGAATGAAATGTTTAACCCTTCAGGGGGCCTATTCTGTATCTTTCGGGTTAACATACCAGTAAGTTCGTGGTTTAACATTTCCTTGGCGGTGCTGTCAACTGAATGAAAATCGTCTCTAATTAATAAAATATCTCTGTAAAGATACGAAACACAGGGTTAAAATTTTTTCGTATTCCTCCGCAATACATGTAAATATTGCATTAGAATATATAAATATTTACCGAGTGTATATCACCGGAGGAAGAGGAATTTTTTAACATTAAGGGTTAATACGGGTTTGTGACGAGGCTAAACCGGCGGCAGGAAAGTTTCGAAAGATACAGAGTAGTCCCCCAGGTTAATTTGTTCGCTTTTGGGAGCAATCCATTTGGTCACACAGGAATCCTCGTCTCCTTTACCGTTGTAGTGAAAATATATCTAAACATTGTCTGAGTATTTCTGCTTTGCAATAAAATCCAAATAAATGGAATATTTCTGAAGGTATCCGAAAAATAAAAACTGCTTTTTAAAAGTGATAAAATATGCTTTCAAAAACTTGTAAAATTTTGAATGCGAACATTAAAAAAAAAATGGCTCACCTTACGTTTTTTGTAACTAAAATTATTTATTTATTTATTTGTACACGCCCAATTAGGGCTTTTACGTATGATACAATTAAAAATACATTTGATATAATCAGAGAGTAAAAGAGATATAACAATAAAATATGTACCAAATATAGAAATATTAACTTAGCAACAAACAGAGTAAACTATAGGATGCACATCAAGATAGACATACAGATTTAATAACAATGTTTTTATAGGCTGATAAGACATTCAGTACCGTTGGTGTTCATGTGATATTATTTATTCCCTGCACTGTGCAGTCGGTTCATTACTGAATTTATTTATGCTTTGGTACCTGCAAATAACTATATATAAATAAATAACTAATAATGAAGAAGTGTATAAAAACAACCACGTTTTATTAGACAAATTGATTACAAATGTTACTGTCGTCTCACTTTTTTGTCGTTCCGTACAAAATAATTAATAAAATATTCACGAAGTTTCATAATTTTTTTTTTATTGCGTTTGGAACCTTTGGTTTCATAAAGGTGCACATTTTAATTCTTCTGTGGTTAACATCCAGATTTGAATATAAAGCGTGGTGTTTTCTCTTTCTAACACAATTTAGATCATATTTCTTACCATTACAGTAAGGGAGATACAATGATTTCTATGAGACTGTATGAGTTATTTCCAAAAGCGAAGCGAAAATGAGAATTGCAACCACATTATTGAAATCGGATTGATTTTGAATTTACATATATGGAAGTAATTTCTAGTGTGTTTTATCTATCTAGTTTTTGTGTATATATGTAATTGTAGAAAAATAAAAACGATTACCTGTCTAGCCATGGCGTCCATCTGAGAGTTGGTAGCCGGCACTGGTTCTGCCCTCATGATGTGAGTCACTTCCACAGAGAAACTGGGCAGCCAAGATACGTAGCGAGAACCTGAAACACAACAATACGTCAATAATAGACATATGGAATTCTGAAATGAAAAATACGGAAAAATAAGAAAATGATAAAAGAAAATCAAACTTCCATTCTGATCAATTTCGCTTTTGTTAAGACTATTTTTTCATTAATCACATTTGAAAACTGCCGAGATTTGTGCAATTTGTGCAACTATATAACTAATAAGCCTTTAAAGATGCTTGGCTTCCTTTGCAGAACTTTAACTGATTTTAAGTCCTTAGATTGTATGAGAACCCTCTATATTTCATTAGTCGGAAGTCAAGTGGAATATAATTCACCTATTTGGTACCCTTTATATAAAGTTCACTCTAACAATATAGAAAGAGTTCAGCACAAATTTCTTAGGTACGTAAATTTTAAGCTCAGAATTCCAATTGATTACATTAATTATGTCAGTTTTATGAATCAATTGCATCTAATAACACTGTCTGACAAGAAAATTATGCTGACATAATTGTGTTACACAGAGTCATTAACAACTTAATTGATAGTCCTCCCATCGTTGCCACTATTAAATTCCATGTGCTGACTAGGAATACAAGACAAAATATAACATTCTTCTGCAATACATACACAACTAACTATCAGACACACTCACTGACCAATAGAATGCATGATCTAGGCAAAAATTATGAGGGTACTATTGATATATTTATTGACTCCATTTATATAATTAAGCGTAATCTATACCAGCACTTTGTTGAATCCTACAAATTACAGTAGCGTTGGTAATGTAGTTTTAGTGATTTGTCTTTTATGTAGTATTGTTTTAGTCTCTATAATATTTTATGTTACTGTTACATGTTTTACTAATATTATTTTATATTCATTAGATGTAATTTATTTATTTTTTTGTATAATTTTTGATAGCTTACTAGACATATGTTGTTTTAAAATGCATGTAAAAGCCCGGCTGGGCGTAAAACTAATAAAATGTAAATAAATTAAATAAAGAAAAAAAAATATTATGTAACTCTTCACAACAGTGTCTTTATCTGCACAGTGACAGGATGGACCTATAGCGAGATGATTTAAGTTAGAGCTATGGGAAGGGATTTATTAATGTGAATCTTGAAGAGGTCCGGATTATATGAAGGAGGAAAAACAGATACTGGCAACTCGTCACATGTGCGAGTAGACTTACATAAAAACAAGTCGAAGAAACAACCCGTTCTCATGAAACCAACATCAGCTGTGAAATTCTCATTAGTCATTTTTTTCCTGTCCTGCATTGATTTTTGGTTTCATTTGTATTCCATTATTTTATTTGACATAATCATAGACATTACTGTACTGTACCTATCCACTGCCGTTCACAGTTCTATTATATGTATGGTCGATTCCATTAGAATAGAATGAAACTTGAAGTTGATTGAAAAATCAACATTAGGCTTCTATTTCTATGGCATAGAAAGCCTGTTCTCACTGATCTATTTCATAGACTCTACGAAAATAGATCATAGAATAGAAGAGATAGGAACGCGCCATTAACATTTCTTTACAATACTATAAGATTTTTGAGAGTCAATAACAATGACATTCACAACTTTCTGTGCAGCCTTGTACTGTGTAATACTATTAGCTACAAAATACCATCAAAGTGAAAGAAGTGGTTAGGCTGGCGGGGCTGCGAAGGGGGCTGAGAGGCACGCGAGGGCCACAGGGAGAGCCCCAGGCGACACGTGGGGCACGAGGTGTCCTGCTGCAGCCAGGAAGACAGGCAGGAGCTGGAGAAGACATAAGATTATTAGCGGATTATAAAATAAACATTTTATATATTATTAAGTACATAGTAATTATCAAAAAATAAAATTACTTATGGAAGAGATGGCCACATGGTAGTTTCCTGGCAGTTTCCATCTTCTCCCAACAGATGGCGCAGTTGTCGGAGTTCTCAGCCAGTTCTTCGTTGGTTGCCATAGGGTAACTGAAAAGAATACTCAACTTTAATATATATATAACAATAATAATTAATACCTTGATCTCAAATCAATATGTTGTTATGAAAATAGTTCATTTAAACATAACAATTGTAATCAGGTACTGATTATCACTTCAATTATTGTCTATGGGTTTTTTTTGACAACCACATTTGAGCGCAACATAGGACGATAGGAATTATTCTTGCGGGTTTTGGCACTTACCCACAGAGCCCAGTTGGGCTCGGACTCTGTGAGAATGTCAAAGTGCCAAGTTGATAACGATTGTGAATTTTAAAAGTCGAGCGGAGCAAATGCTCGAATAATTTGATCCAGGCATCCGATCCTGAAATGCGGATTATTGCGTTCATCTGCAACATCGCGAGTAAATACGATTAATGCGCGATTTAAATCTGAACCCGGGACAGTGAAACGCGGTCAATGGACACCGGGGTGCGAGATTCCGTTTCAAGAGTAATCCTCAAAAAGGGCGGCAATCCTCACTCGCTTCGCGCGTAATACCCGACAGGAGCAGGCAGTAATTGACAATTTATCGGTTGCGTATCATATTTGAAAGCGGAATCGCCTATCTCCCGCCTTACCACACACGCCTTGCGGTCTTCGCGAATACTCGGACGGATGGTAACCGGAGGCCATCGCAGAGGAGCTGATAGTCTCTGGGCTGGGACTGAACGAGAGACGGAGTTGGCGGGCTGGTCGCCCGCGCTGAAGCAGTCGCGGACCCTTGAAGGAAGGCGTCTCCATCCATCCACAGTATAGCTAGATAGATAGGGTTACAATATACGGTCTGTGATGGGGGGTAAGTTTATATAATATCTTTTCTGTAAAAAACCTTATAAATGAAATAGAGGTTATTGTTCCTATTAGAGAAATTGGCTTTCATTAATACTCATCAGATCTGCTTGCGAATAAGCCCCTATGCCCATCCCTGAGGGAGGATTTTCATGTATCTACCACAGCGCTCGGCATACTTTGTCACTCAAAGTTTGGCGTCCTAAGTTTCATACGGAAACAAAGCCGACCACTGTGCTGGTTGTAAATCACTATGCAAGTACCCACGTATCAATGTGTAATGAATGAATAGATTTTTTTCAAGTTCTGTTATTATTTTAGTTCTGTCAAGCATTTAGCCTATAATTATATAATAACAGAACTTGAAAAGGAATTTCACAGAACCCGAAAAGGAACGTTGAAATTTGATGAATTTTTCAAATTCTCTGAAACAACCCGTCCTTAGTATTTCTATACAAAATTGTACATGATGCATTTGATAGTCTAGAATTGCTTGCATTGTTAAGCCTTCGGAATCCACTATGTAATACTAGAAGTCAGAATTTATATCAGTGTAGAAATTCTGGGAATAACTACCATATTATGTATTTCTCATTGCCCAGAATACTAATGGAGGGAAATAATTATGCTTGAGTCTGTGTACGTCTTCAATGCATCACTAAACAATTACAAAAGATAGTTATCAAGTCTGTTCAGTTATGTGCAACAAAAAGGGAGTTAATAAATAAATAAAACAAATAACTATTATTCATTGAATGCCAGATGACAGGACATCAAACATTGTGACCGAGTGGGTGCCCCGGTTAAGTGACAAGAGATAAATATTAAAAAAAGCACTATAAACGACCTAGTTAAATAACTTTAGTCCATCTCAGCACGGTACCCCCTTATGGGGGGAACAAAGAAATACCTTTGTTATACTTCAATACACCATAATATATTTTCACATGTTTTATATAGTCACACCCCTCTACCTCCTTACACCCCTTCATTTCATCATCACATACGTCAAAATTTTACCTTTAAATAATCATTTTACACTTAAGGATTTGATTTCTTGGGCGTCTCCGACTTTTTATACCATTCACTACTGAATACCATATTGTTACTATTAAAAAACTACATTATATCGACTTTAATTCGACTCTGTATCTCATTCCAGTTTAAAGATAATGTGTTCTGTCTTCCTCGGGCGTCCCCGACTTCTTATACCATTCAAACCACTATCTAAACACTCCTGGCACTACTAAGAACTAACTTTGAAATTTTCACCGAAATCGGTCCAGTAGTTTTGAGTCCATAAGGCACATACATATGGACATTGTCCTTTATTTATATATATTTACAAGCTTTTCTGCAAAAAAGGGACATTAAGGCGATGCCATACGTAGTAATTCAAAATCATGTGTTTTTGGTTTGAAAATTTGGTCGCCTAGAAATGTTTCAGATGCTTTAATTAAGTACTGAGAGTAAAATACATCTTGGCCTTTGAAATAATCGAGTATTTTTTAGATGAACACGGGTGCCCCTGCTAAGTCACCAAACGTAGCGAACCACTTAAGGTGACCTATGGTAGAGGAACTGGTTATCTAATTAATGTTTCCCGGGGCGGCGGTACCCATACCCGCCTCCCAAATTGGACAGTGGAATTTTTTGGCTTTCGTTCAATAAAAGTTTTCCTTTGACATTTCACATCTACATTATTTATTCTTGCTCACAACATTATTATTTATATTCGTCACATGTGTTTTTACTTGGTAAATCAGCAAAATAAATATTTGATTTTACACTTCCATGTTTTATTTACTTTGAACAATATTTATGTGACAATATTTATTAATGTCAAAGAAGTGTTAACCAAGGTTATATTATTTTCTTCATCTTTACAAAGCTTTTAAATAGTGTTTGTTCCAAATGATGTTATTCATGCAAAAAAACTATGTATGTTAAGGCGATGCACTACGTCGTGTAATATTTTAAATTGAGCCGCTATCAATAACAACCCTTACGTAGATGGCGATAAGGTTTAAATTCCCGCTTAACACCATCCGCCGGTTTTGATTTATGCAAGAAAAAAACATGGCCAAAAAGTGCCTTTTATTTTATTTTGTGGATGTTCAGGCATAAATATATTTTTTTTTTTCGATCATTTTATAAATAACTTAATTTGGCACAATGGGTTCGTAAGTAGGAGATTTTGAACTTTAAAGCAGTTTTCATATGCCTTATACATTATTTTTTTCTGGGCTTATAAAAAGACTTATCTAAAAAATACTCGATTGCTTCAAAGGCCAAGATGTATTCTTCTCGCAGTATTTAATTAAAGTATCTGAAACACTTCTAGGTGACCAAATTTTCAAACCAAAAACACATGATTTTGCATTATTACGTATTGCATCGCCTTAATGGTAACTTTTTTTTTATTTTTTTATTTTTTTTATAGTGAATACCTCACAAGAGTCTCAACTGCTCCCGTTTGGAGCCAGTGAGACTATGGCATCCCCAATTGGGGGATGTTGTGAGGCTGAAGGTAAGTGGGGAAGGGAAAGAGGAAGGTGGGGAAGTACCTGGCTATTCAGATCTAGTCACTAAACATGGCTAAAGCCATTTGGAGCAACGTTTCAATTCTGAATGGTGGTCTTACACCAGGGCGATACTGGTAGTATCTTCCACTCTGGAACGTGCCGCAAATATACTATATATTATTTTAATTAATTAATTGTGAAATAACACAAATTAATCAAATAAAATTTATTTGCGCACGCCGGGTTCGAACCCGCGACCTTCGGAATGGCAGTCCAATGCGTTACCACTGGACTATGCCGGCCGTCAACTATTCCAAGACTGAGCATTTCAAACACTCGCTTGTACCTAGATTACATGAAGTTAGTAATAGGTACGCAGATGTAGCGGATCTGTTTAACTGCACAGAAGCTAGGTACAAAAAGGCTTTACTATCACATCTTCTAAATCATTACTAATACAATGTAAGTCTACTCATACTTGTTGATAATATTTTGTATGTACTTGTATCTCCTTCTAGTATTAATTTTATTCTTTCTGTCGTCATTTTATGATCAAATGCCACAGTTAATTGCTATTCTGTGACTTGAATTATGATGTATGCTATATATAAACCGTTGATATTCAATAAATACTATATATATTTGTACAGCGCCCTTGAGGTGATTTCGTAGAAAAACGGCGCTATACAAGTCATCCAAATATTATTATATTTATAGAAAGCAGAGAAAAGTCGAGCAACGCCAGGTATACGTCAGCTAGTTTTATCTAAAAAAGAGGGGGGTTTTAATAAATTTTTTCACTATCAGTAATCTTAGTTCAAAAAAGTGAGCCATTTTAATATTTTTTTTAATGTTTACATAAAAAAATTTTAATATTTAAAAATATATATGTTTATTTGTAATAATCAAATATGAGAGCGTATTTTATCACCTTTCAAAAACAGTTTTCAGAAATTCAAAAACATTCAATTTATTTGGATTTTATTTCAAAACATAAATACTCCGACCATCTGAGAGAATGTGGCTGAGGCCTGAGCAGTTTAGGGATGGGGTGGTTTTTTTAAAATCTCATGTAGAATCCTCCTGTTTTGAAGGTCAAGTGTGCAGAATTTAAATCAATATATCTATCTATATAAATAAAAGTATAAATGTTCGTTTGTTCAAAATCTTAAATCTCCGAAAGCTCTTCACCGATTACTTTGAAATTTTGACACAATGTTGCATTTGAATACGTGTGTGTTTTTATATACCTATGTTATGTAGATGTCTCGTATGAGAGGTAAAAACATGGTTTAAAAAAAAACAGCGCCATCTATTGGACGAAAATGCACAGGAGCCAATTGTATCTCTATCACAAACAACAAACACACATATACTTTTTTTTATATGCCAGATATGGATAACATCTGTACTCTCTTCTAATATCTGCGCAGCGGAAATATGTCATTATAACAGCTGCTCCAAATAATGACTGATTGTGCAAATTAATAGTGTCAAAAAAAACATCGCCAGTGAAATCCTCACTGAACTAATCAATAATAACAGAACTGATAAAAAATATTTTGAATAATTTTCCATAAGCGAGGCATGTTTTTTTCACTTATCAAAAAAACATGTTATCAGAAGAATAATATTTTTTTATTTGTATGGATTATTAAAATTTAGTAGTGTGGATAATATGCAGTAATTATAAATATATTTGGTAGTAGTGTGGAGGGTTTGTTGAAGAGGAGAAGGAGCGAACATGGGTTTTGAAGTGACACATAGATGGAGGAAACACTGAGGACGGCAAATAGTTCCACAGCCGAGATGTTATAGAAGCGACCTGTTCTCACGTGACAAATGTCAACTGCGTACAAATATCGAAAGCGCATTTGGCGTGTTTCCCGACTATGCACCGGTGCCGAAGGAATCAATGACGCTAGTTCCTCGGAGCATCTTCCATTGTAATACCGTAGAATGTCAGCATACCTACATGATGCCTGTGCTATAACGACTCCAATCTGTTTAGCAAGATAGGGGATCTATAAAACGGATCACCCGTTTCTGAGTCAAGGGTTTTTTCAGGTATTTTAGGGCTTCATACCAGAGGTAGCTACCGAATTCAACAGAGGGGCATATAAATATAATATCGTATCAGTTATTCAATCCAATATTGTATTTTTGTGCCTTTATTGAAAGAATTATGTTTGTATACGGACAACACTATATATTCATAATATTCAAATTGCGTATGTACAGGCACAATCCTATTTCCAAAAATAATTAAATTAGCGCTTATATGAATCAGTGGCGGTTTTCTCTAAAGTTTGTTTGTGCAGTAAAACCCCATTAAAAAGATGAGATTATGAGAGAAACTTGCATTATAATAATATTAGACATTATAAACAGAGTGTCTTTAAAATCATCACGACCAAAAATATGGTCAAATACCAACTCGATATTCCCATGCTGGGCGTTATAGAATCAGCACAAAATACTTCATACAAAAAAGGCAAACCAACACAATCCCCCTGACGGTGAAATCTTATAACCTACGCCAAGACGATGTTTGTGGGGCGCGATAGAAAATGTTTGATGCCACGTGATCTCCAGAAATGGAAGAGTGTCACCGAGATTGGTCGAGCCGTCACCGCCCACAACGTCAGCTGAACTTTGCAGTACCTACATAGATGCAAGTTAAATGTTATTTTTCTTTAGTAGTTTATACTAAACTTTTATTTTTTGTTCATGCATTTCTCCAACCGTTTCTTTTAATGGCATTTGTAAATCCATTAGAAAACACATTTTGCCTTAATTGTCTAAAGCCGCTAATAATGAAATATTGTGTTGCGCTTTCTCTAGTTTGGTTCGGCTTTCAACTAGAAGGCAATTTGCATTTATTGATTTTTCAGTTATCCTTGTTAGTTCTACCTAATATTGTACACTGGCGAAATATAATGTTGTTTACACATTAAAAAGATGCGATGCGATTTGCTGTGAAAATTATTGAAAAGGGAGAAACAAAAGAATGTGCCGCAAACAAGAATTTTAAAATTTATGCATTTCTTGTGAATAAGGCAGTCGATTTTTATTTGCAATCTATCCCAATTAGGGTACGTTACAAGGCTGAAAGGATTGACAAATACATTATTTCATTCACGAACACGGAAGGAACAAATTACTAATTTCCTCTTCTAATGGTTAACACCCAGAAGTAGTTTTTCAGCTTAAATTGCGATTCTAAGGTATCTAGAACAGTCGATCAATAAAGGATTTTTATCGATAAAGTCGAAAACTTGACATTGTTCACGAACACGACTTCAAATCGCTAACGTACAAACAACAGTTCACGTTGAATAAATTAAGAACACTTGGCCCAGTTGTTTTGTAGAAATTCAAATGTAACAGTATCATCGATTGGTCATTCAGCGCCATTTAATTTTTTTGATATTTGAAAGGTCCCCGTTAAACATTGATTCTAGGTGCTTTTATCAAATTGTAATAAGATGACAATTTTAACAACATGATAGTTGTCCTCTCCTGTTGATCACAATTTGTTCAAAAGCTGAAACGGACTTTTGACGGAAAATCGGCATTTAACTGGACCTTTCAAATGTCAAAAAAACAAAATGGTGTAGAATGACCATTTGATGACTTTGTCATATGTGAATTTTTGCGAAACAACTGGGCCTTATTCATTGTGAACTTTTGTTTGTTGGTTGGCGATCTGCAGTTATGCTCGGGAGCGATGACAAGTTATTATTTTTGATAACAATATTTATCGATCAAATGTGCTAGATACTCAGAATGTTGTCCAATTGTCCATCATCTGACGGGAAAAGAAGGAAATAAGAAGAATATAATAAACTTACTTCCTCTCCATGTGGTTCAGCACCCAGACATAGTTCCGATGCTTCCTCACGCGCCTCTGCAGCTCGTGAAACAAGCACCTCAGCTGCATGCAGATGACCAGCGAGGCCATGGACAGGAAGATATTGCTCCACACCAGCATGTGCAGATGGTGCAGCAGGTCCACGGCGAGGGCGGCTAGCTCGAAGGCCAGCTCGGCGTAGTGCGCGAGGGGCGCGCAGCGGTCACGGGCGGCGCTGGGCGGGGGAGTGCTGGGCGGGGCCGTCTCTTCTGAAGGCGGGACGGAGGATTCCTCGGAGGGCGGGTGGCGGGATTCCACCACGTGCAGCCCGTAGCGGAATATCACGTGCATGGTGCAGATGCTGAGCAGGCAGCACTGGAAATAAAATACAAAATATATCGATTAAAAATCGTTATGTGTAAATGGAGAAAAATGTATTGAGTAAGTATTTATTGTTAAATCTCAGTATTTTTTTCACTATACTGGCTAAAAATGGGATTTATTTTTTATTTTTTTATTTTAAATACATAAACGGCTATACTGCCTCTTATAAATAAACATATAACTGAGTACAAAAGTAAGAAAAATAATATCAGTACAATAATATCAAAATAAAGTCACATTATGGAAAAATAATTTTTGAGTGCATGTTTATATTGTGTTAATTTTAAGAAATAAATGTCGCCGATGTTAGCATGTTCATTTCCCAAAATGTGTAATCGACTGATTGGTGAGTAATAATGTGATAATGTGTGTGTGTTATTATAGTAGAAAGGTAGAGTCAGTCTATTGTTAGCGCGACCAGGGCAATGAAATCGTATTAGTTCTATTAAATCAGGGGTATCCAGTACCGAGTGAATTATTTTATATAATATTAATAGATGACAGATTTGATGATTTGATTTGATTTGATCACGGATTGTAGGTCTTATGAATAAATTAACAGGAAGGAACGTCCTAATAAATATTCACACACTTAACGAAGTGTCTACCTAATAATTCTACCATAAAATCCTTACATTTTATTCAATCTTATACGAAAACCCTGATAGGCTTCCATATATTTTATCATGATTTATAATTTCTAACTGAAGAGGTAACCCGATAGACTTGGGTTAGCGGGCGTATTTTTCATACATAGTTTTTCTTACTTTAGATAAATTGATCAAACTTGAACAAAAAATGATTCCATTGACCCCCGAGGCCTGGGAGACAATTGGAGGTATCGGGTTTATTTCCAGTCAGTATAAATCACACTTCTAGGGATTGTGTGCTCAATACATGACTCCAAATACTAACAATAGATGAGCGCGTCTTCATCAGCGCCTTCTTATTGCCTCCTCTGTTGCCACTAAAGCCATCCCCAGCTAACCACTAACCAAAACAGTTAATAATAACAATTAACGGATTCTTCCTCAAACAGGCGTGTTGTCATTTTGTACTCCGCACAACACTAGGCGGCAGCCTGTTGATTGCCGCTGACCCAGCACACTGCGCACACCAATGATAATAATATATACAGGTATATAAACACAGATATTTTCCCCAGTTGTCCACTGATAATATAAAACAAATGACCTTGGTGTAATCTACACAATGTCAGTTTATTAATTTTCGTCTGGGGCATGTTAAAAATAATGATGAGTTATGTCATTGTTATTTAGGTAAAATAATAATAATGGTTAATTAGCAAAACAATGTCCTCATCTTAAAATTATTAATGTAAACATTCTCGAAATAGTCCTTAATGTGGGATGTTAACAAATAATAATACAGGGTTTTCCAATAAGAGGTGTTATTTTGAATAGCACGCTATTTCGGTAGATGTTACTTTTGAAGCTGTCATTTTTGACATTTGACAAGTAGAAACTACGCCATTAATAAAAATGGAACGATACACGCTTCAACAACGCATTGAAAATATTAAAATTCACTTGAGTGAATCAAATGCAAATCATCTTGAGTGATGAGGCCCATTTCCACCTCGGTGGCTTCGTCAACAAGCAAAATTGTCGCATCTGGGGTCGGAAAACCCAAGAGTTATTGTAGAAAAGCCTCTATCCTCAACGTGTGACTGTTTGGTGCGGTTTATGGTCCGGCGGAGTCATTAGACCTTACTTTTTCGAAAATGAGGCTGGAGCAACAGTTACCGTGAATGGATTGCGCTATCGAGAGATGATTAATGATTTTTTATGACCGGAATTGGATATTGATATTGATCTGGACAACGTTTACTTTCAACAAGACGGCGCTACGTGCCACACAAGCAACGAAACCGTTGATCTTTTACGATTGAATATCAAAATAACACCTCTTATTGGAAAACCCTATAAATATAATATAATGATGGCTATGATTTTTTCATGACCCATAAAATGATGTTGCCAAAGTCAATACAGCTGTTGTGGCTATTGGCTATGCCATGCCAGAGGAATATAAATTTATTAATCTACTAGCTGAAGTGTACCCGGCGTTGCTGGGGATAATCCTTATGAGATAGACATATACCATCACGGACTTTTCTGCAGGACTTTTTAAGATATACAATTCCGTAGTACATTATTTTGATAAATCGCATGAGGTTTAGCCAGCGTTAGCAATGTAGTGCCCGAAAATATATTTTTACGACTTGATTATAAAACATCGACTTTTCTCTACTTTCTATAAATATAATATGCATGTATCTTATATGTAAACCTTTCGGATGAAATTCTCTAAATGATAGTAAAAACCCTATCAAAATCCGTTGGGTAGTTTAGAAGAACTAAGCGCACAAACAGACAGACGCGGATAGCGACTTTAATTATATAGGAACGTACTTGATTTACTTTAACCAGCGATTCCTGACATTATTTGCAATAAGAAACAAAAATAATGAAAATTATGGTCTCCGGCGACACTTTCGATATAAAGGGTGTATCGGCACGTACCCAACAAACTTTAACCAGCTATTCCTTAGCACATTTGGAGTAAAAAATGTTATGGGCACTTTGCTGTCCGGTAACATTTTTTTTTAATAAAAAATTTATTATTTATATTTTCACCACATGTCACCAATGTTTTATCCTTTGTCAAAGTTTGAAAACCCGTCTGGCAATATTTTGTTCGAGTTTCGTTGAATAATGTACGTACGTACCTACGTTGGCGCGCTTTTACAATCACAACGAAATGACACAGCACCATTCGTCTCATTTTTAACTATTATTATTTAGTGTGTACGAAAGAGCGAGGACACTTTTTGACGAACTTGCTAATAACAGCTGTTGAACGCGAGAAACAAGGCAAATGACAGTGACGGAGTGTGGATTTTTTATTTATTTTTTGTTTTTAATGGAAAAAAAATGTTACCGGACAGCAAAGCGCCCATAACATTTTTTACTCCAAATGTGCTGAGGAATAGCTGGTTAAAGTTTGTCGGGTACTTGCCGATACACCCTGTATACATTTTTTTTCAACTTAAAACATAAAAAATCTGTAGGTATTGGACAGTTAGGGGTTGTTCTGTTACTCCGCTGAGTGATCAGTGATAACATGAAGAAGAAAAAAAAATGTAAAAAAAACATCAAAATTTCGTTTACACTTTTTACTCCAAATAATCCGTAGTAAAAGTATGTCAACTATGTCTTTAACACCCTCTACGAAGAGAGAGTCTGTACCAACCAGCGAGTGAATATCGCACAAGAGTCCCAACCGTCTGGAGCCAGAGAGTCTATGGCATCCCCAATTGGGGTATGTAATGAGGCTGAACGTAGCGGGGAAAGGAAGAGGAAGAAAGGTGGAATATCTGGCAATCCAAATCTGGTCACAAAACACGGTTAAAGCCATTTCAAGCAAAGTTTCAATTCTGAATGGTGGTCTTACACAAGGGCGATACTAGGAGTATTTTCCACTCTGGACCGTGCCGCAATTATTATTTTAAATGAATAAATTGTGAAATAAAATTTGCATGCGCACGCGGGGATTTTAATCCGCAACCTTCAGTTTGCTAGTCGAGAGCCTTATAGTCGGTCTTCGCCACGGAGGCCATTTTATATTCTGTATAATTTTTAGATTTGAAGGAAGATAGCTTTTAAAGTAAATAAAAGAGATTAAAATATACTATTTATAATTAGTCTTATCGGGAAAATTAGAGTGGTCCATGATAAGGAGTACTGCGACAGTGTGAGGTAAGGTTTTGCTGCAAACAACGGTTTGCAAGCTATTTATAACTTTACAGATAATTAAATAAAAAATAAGTGGGGCGATAATGGCTAATTAAGTAATTAATTATGATAACTCGGCCTGAGCGTCCCTTTTCACAAAAAACTTAATTTTGGATTTGAGGCCAAAATACCCAACCAGCAGAATAATTATTTTTATTCAGGAACCATTTTTTTAACTTTGATATTACATTGACAGGTAATATCCAGGGGGTCAGTGGGTAAAGTGCACTAACTTCGGGAGGTGATTCTGATTGAGATGATGGTAGAAGTTAAAAAGTTAAATAACTTTTTTATATGTCTGACATCCTGTATATAACACTGATGGATTTTTTCTTCTTCAATTATATATTATATTGATGTATTTTTTCTTCTTCAATGATATATTACATTGATGTATTTTTTCTTCTTCAATGATATATAACATTGATGTATTTTTTCTTCTTAAATGATATATTACATTGGTGTATTTTTTCTTCTTAAATGATATATTACATTGGTGTATTTTTTCTTCTTAAATGATATATTACATTGATGTATTTTTTCTTCTTCAATGATATATAACATTGAAGTATTTTTTCTTCTTAAATGATATATTACATTGGTGTATTTTTTCTTCTTAAATGATATATTACATTGCTGTATTTTTTCTTCTTAAATGATATATTACATTACTGAATTTTTCTACTTCAATGATATATTACATTGGTGTATTTTTTCTTTTTAAATGATATATTACATTGCTGTATTTTTCTTCTTCAATGATATATTACATTGATGTATTTTTTCTCCATAAATGATATATTATTTATTTATTTTAATTTTATTGATACATTATTGTTGATTTAGAGAGTACATGTGGTTTTTTGTGATATTTCACCCTCCACGCTAGGGATGACCCTGTGTTATTGCGGGTGAATTTTACAGTTCGAGGACAAAGAATCTATACATTACTATAATATAAAAAAGAAAAATGATGTATAGCTAGTTTGGGTTGCAAGAAGAGGATGGAGAATTATAAGAAGATGAAAAATTTGAGAAATTATTAGTAAATAGATCACACTAATTAATTATGTATTATATTACACTGGTGGATTTTCTCTTCTTCCATGATATATTACATTGATGTATTTTTTCTCCTTCAATGATATATTACATTGATGTATTTTTTCTTCTTCAATGATATATTACATTGATGGGTATAACCTTCAAATTAACAAAATGGTTTTAGAAAATTTTTTAATGAATATTCAGTTATACTTTTAAAAAAGTCAATCATTAGATATCCCATATAAATAAAAATCGTATATGTTTATCCGACACACTATCTAGGTTAAAAAGCAATTCATTAGAACGTTATGACCATTCAAAAAGGTAGCTGCCAAAAATATGGGAAAAAATAGTTGCAAGATGATATTATTAATTCAGAATATGATATAAATATGATGTTTAATAAATATGTCCTAATGGTGAAGTGGTTAAAACGCTGTCCCCGTAAGACAAGATATCCTGGGTTCGTTTCCTAGTTGTGACCGTAATATTGTGTCTTGTTCTGTTTCATGTTTCGTTTAAATCTATCACTATTATCTTCTTCTTAAATGATCATTTTTATAATCAAATATCTAGTACGGATGTGTGCTACTTCATTTTATTTTTTAAATAATTACTATCAACTTACAAATCACGTACAAAACCGAACGGCTTACATTTCATAATTTAAAATACAAATAAAATCCTTCCCTGGTCTCTCTTCTGAGTCTCTGGGCGGGCAATCGATACGCCACTGAATTCTAACTGGAATGTCGCGACATAGTATAGTCTAGTCGTCTTCAAGAACATAAATTAAATTGACCTACTAACACACACACATAGTAGGTCTTGCTTTCCACAGCAAAATTTGCTTCCTGTTTTCAACATAATGTTTCCGTTATGCCGGCAATTTACTTCCGACCCACGGCCAATTTTACGATCTAAATAAATCCTAGTTGAATTTACACGATGTCCGGAAACTCGTAGTGTCAACAAGCGGGTAAAAGAATAACTTCTTTTTATTTTAAGCTTTCGTTTCGTTGGTAGTTTTATTTTTATTTTTTTACTGTTCTTCAAAGTACAATCCCATTAAACCGCAATTAAGGCGATGCAATACGTCGTGTAATATTTTAAATTGAGCCGCTATCAATAACAACCCTTACGTAGATGGCGATAAGGTTTAAATTCCCGCTTAACACCATCCGCCTGTTTTGATTTATGCAAGAAAAAAATATGGCCAAAAAGTGCTTTTATTTTATTTTGTGGATGTTCAGGCATAAATATTTAATTTTTTTCCGATCATTTTATAAATAACTTAATTTGCCACATTATACAATAAAACCATAACCGAAAATGGGTTCGTAAGTAGGAGATTTTGAACTTTAAAGCAGTTTTCGTAGGCCTTATACATGATTTTTTTCTGGACTTATCAAAAGATTTATCTAAAAAATACTCGATTATTACAAAGGCCAAGATGTATTCTACTCGCAGTATTTCATTAAAGCATCTGAAATATTTCTAGGCGACCAAATTTTCAAACCAAAAACACATGATTTTGCATTACTACGTATGGCATCGCCTTAAGCAGTTTGTCAACAGGATGTTCATGTTCAATTACAATATAACATAATTACATAATATCATTACTTATTATAATACAACTTATACATCATATTTATCACTAACCACTGTCATAATCAATAGTATTACTAATACAGAGTATCTATGCTTAGTAGCCATGTTTTCAGCATATATATGAATCTCTGAGGTAATTCGCAATTTTTTATATTGCTTGGTAACATGTTGAATATTTTGGGCACGTTTTATTCCAGGGTTTTCTGTCCGTATTTATTGTTATGTTTTGGTACAAGCATTCCTTCATTTTTTGTGAACCTAGTATTATGTTCATGTTCCACTTTCCTCTTATATTCGGAGTCAGATATATGTTGAATCAATATTTTGTGCCCAAAATTGAAAATTTTCATTATAAAATTCAAAATATTATAGTCGCCACGAGGTTGCTAGTTGATATCAGCTGTTAATTGTCTTTTAAAATGCCCAGAACCGTAGAGCCGGCTCCAATAGTATTTTTTAAATCCTTAAGTTGCGGAAAAAAAAAGTTTGAATTTTTTTTTTAGGTTCTCTTCGTGATGCAGTTTCACTAGTTCACTGATTCACTAGTTTCCGGACACCGTGTACGTATATATTATGTTTTGCATACAAGTATGAAATACAATATGTTATAACCACTTTGCGGAAAGTACGATAGATCACAGACTCAAACAAACCCTACTTGTCAAAAGAAGCGAGGCTAGCGGTCCACAACAGAGTACTGATACCAAACCCTGATACGACAGTGAACTGACAGAAGAAGGATCAAAGTAAAAACATGTTGCTTGAGGTAACTTTAGCCGTGTGTGGTGACCAGATTTAACTAACCAGGCACTTCCCTTACAAGAGTTATAACTGCTCCAGTGAGACTAAGGCATCCCCAATTGGGGTACGCTTGTGTCTCAGTAACCTATCTTCACTCTATTGATTCATCTAGGGGGGAGAATGATATGGTTGCGACTGGTTGTGGCCTAATTTGCAACCGGAACTAAACTGGAAATGTCCCTAAAGAGTCACAGCATTAGAAATGACTTCAGAGGCACTACCAATACACTAACTGCTGTAGACACTTCTGAATAATTCACTGCACAAGTTCCACGTTAAACTAATATAATCAGTTTCAGAAGAGTTTAGTGCATGCCCTGCATTGATAATGATTGCCAAAAGCTGCATCACCTGACGAATTCATATGGTAAATTAGTTATAAATAAATCTCTGTCGAGGGAGGTAGACTAACTGTTGTAGAAATGAGATCCCTGAGGCATATGTGGGGTAAAACCATATATGATGGTGTGAGAAATGAGGAGATCCGCAAAGAGTGCAAGGCTCATGTAGGCGTAATGAGTAAGTTTTATAAAAGTACGCTTAGATGATTTGGGCACGTATAGCGAATGAGCGAAGAAATGAGTGTAAGGAGAATATACGATGCAAATGTGAATGGTAGCAGTAGAAGTCGGGGACGCTCGAGGAAGACACGGCACGACCAAGTGAATCAGATATGTCGATATAGTCGGATGTCAAGAGTCAGAATAATAGAAGAGTATGCATGAGACGATGTATGAATGTGAATGAGGCAAGAAGTGTGTGCCAAGACCGAGTTGTTTGGCGGTCCATCCTCTCTGACTACCCCTGCGGGAACCGGCTTTTTTATTTTATTAGTTCAACTGTTTTAACAATATGAAATAGAAAACACACTAGCACCAAATGCAGACTGAAACAAAAACCACACAACTGCATTTAAAGCACTGCACAATTGAGCGTAGCGAAATCCTGTTTTAACTCGACCGTTTTGCATTTGGTCTGTCTGTTAATTTGTTTGTTTGTACTTTCCTTCTGGTTCAAGATGGGGGGCGTTTTAATGCTTCGGTAAAGATTATTTTTTCAAATAATAATATATTTATTTAGGAAAGTTTACACATTACAACTATACATACATATTATGGTGTACATTGATTTGTAACTTTTATATTTAAGGTTATAAAATTAACAGAAAAATACAAACATAATATTGTGAAGGTAAAAAGAAAATAAAAGTACAGTTGAGGTTTCTCAAATACCGCCTCACTAGGCTAGCTTGTGTTGAGGCAGAATTTTTCGTGTTAGTTCCTAATACCTTTGAACATAATTCAAATTCAAATTAAAAAAAATTCATACCTATACTTGTATTAAGATGTATTCGCTCAATAATGTGGTGACTTCAATAACTGCGAATTTGGGTGAATGCACCGGTGAAGGCCCTATTCTTATTTTTGATCCAAATATTTACATTATCCTTGAAATTTTTTTGTCAATCACATTGTTTTATGCTGTCTGGAAGAATGTTGTAGAGTCTTGTCGCAAAGTATTTAAAGTTTCGTTGACAAAACGTAGTATGTGTTATCGGTATTTGTAGTAAGTTTTTGTTGTTGCTTCGAGTACATCGTGTATTTGAATTTTTTTCGTAGTAATTATGTGTATTTGAGTATAGATGAGTTAGGATAGTTTTTGCATATAGCTGCCGAACATCAAACACATTCATAATATTAAAAATTAGATTCGAGTCTGTAATTATAGGTAGCCTTAGAATTAATTTTAAAATTGTTTTCTGAGCCTTTATGATTGGGTCTAGTGCAGATGAAGTGCCGCCTCACCATGCTATGATACCATACTCAATAATAGATTGGCAGACTGCAAAATAAATCATTTTCAGGTGTTGAAAGCCGAGAAAGTTTCGTATGATTCTGAAAAAGTGCATGGTTTTTCTTATTTTGTTTGCAATTATTTGAGTATGAAGATTCCATTTGAGATATGGATCAATGGTGAGGCCGAGGTACTTCATCTGAGTAGAGCGCTCAAATGTGAAATCGTCGTGTTATTTGGACTTTCTTAACCGCATTTTATTTCAATTTTGTGGTAATTATGTGTCTCCGGGCTTTTCTCACAAACACCATTCATCAACAAAACTCCGGCCTCAGCAAAACACTTGGACATTTATTGTGATAGATTGACAATGGCTGTGATGTCTTAATTAGCAGGCGGTTGGAGTAATATGGACCTCGATGTTGTGGTTCACACCTTATTTATTTTAATCGACAGCTAACGCCGTCTATGGGTAACCTAATAGACTAATCTAGTGCCATCTATAGGTGAGCACATCCACTTATATCAAGACTATTACAGTTTCTTTGAATAAATTATACAATTCCCTTTTCAAAATTAAAAAATATTACATTTTTTACAATTAATTAGTTTGGTAAAGGACATACTTATAAATCCAAAGATATTAGAAGAACGAGATATGCTATGTTGGCCGCCGGACCGTAGGCGGAGTACTACCTAATTAGGGTACTTTGAATGCTGTCGGGACGTGTACGCACAGAAATCTATTCTATGTATTAGTGCGGATACCTTAGCGTAAGCGAAGGTGTGCCGTAGTATTGGTGAACAAAACCGGCGACACTGGGCAAAACAATTCCACACAGTATGAACTGCTCATAGCACATCTCGTTCTTCTAATATCTTTGTATAAATCTCATGGTTTCAGAGGAATTTTCGGTTTTGATTTACT
This sequence comes from Hesperophylax magnus, assembly GCA_026573805.1. Classification (NCBI taxonomy): domain Eukaryota; kingdom Metazoa; phylum Arthropoda; class Insecta; order Trichoptera; family Limnephilidae; genus Hesperophylax; species Hesperophylax magnus. The sequence continues at coordinate 8,446,628 of JAIUSX010000117.1, read as the reverse complement.
AAAGAGGAAATTAAAAATCATACATTTTTGGACGCAAGGTATTATACTATTACCGAACAACTGGTTATATATATACAAATAATTATATCAGCATTTTCATATTATCTGCTCAAATCATTCTGAATGACCATCATTCAGTTAATGGCCAAATCTGAATATACAGACTTATTCACAAGACTTCTCCTCCCCTCCCTACGTTATTCATATCCTCACAACGTACATATTTCATAGTCAAATAGGTAGGTTGTGTCGCCGTAATGAAATTTCAATGCACTGATTGCTTATTGATTCCCGTGGTCTTAACCACGACATCAAACGGGAATATATGCAATTCCTGAATTTGGCATTTTCCTGTTCTTAACCGTTTAGGCTCCCTCGGTGAGTTTCTATCCATATTGAGTAATAATTCTGCATTTTCAGTCAATGTTGAAATTCGACCCACTTCTTCGGTGCAAAGTCCCCGCGGATGTCTCAGACATCATCTACCATCTAATTCGCCGAACCTCATGAGAACTAATCTACCGGCAAGGTTAAACGAACGACAATTTACCTGAAGTAACCGATATTCTATTAAAATATTCAAGATTATTAAAAATATAACATTGATGCCGATTTCCTCAACTGATTTCCTTGGCATAGAAACTGTTAAATTCGTCTATCAAGGTTAAAATGAATTTATCAAGTTTTGTTTCTCACTCTTTTGTTTTGTAATAAATCTCGAAAAATATTACGATAATGAAGGTATTTTTATGTTGAGGATTTATTTTTTTATAACGATTTTAAAAGTGTCATTTTCGATTTGCTGCCAAAACGACATGTTTGTTCATATTTGCGAATTCGGCAGCGTTGACGTCATGCCGGGCAGACGTTTTCTATGTCATAATGACGTTGTAGTCAGTTGAAACCGTTTCGGAATGTACGGTTTTAGAATAGGATTATCAGAACTAATTCAAATATACCCCGCCGAAAGATCCATTTTCTATAAACTCGACCGTTAAGACTCCGACATTTTATTATTAAGTATTGTGTTCTCTTAAACGAGAAATGAAATAGATTTTAAATATTACTAAAAACCAACTGTGTTGGCAATATTCAACTGCGCATGGTTCTAGAAGTCAAAGGCTGCCATCGGAGATACCGTGTTTCCGACACTTGTTAAAAAGTTAGTTTGGACTCACCTCAGCCGACATGAAGGCGAACGTGTTGAGTCCCCCGCCCAGCAGCGCCACGGCCACGCACAGTATCATCAGCAGCCCGTCCAGCGCGAGGATGGTGCCCAGTAGGGCGGCGAGGCGAGCCCCCGCCCAGCCGCCAGAACTGGCTGATAGAGAAAGCTGCAACAGAAGGATGGTTTTAGATACAAATACAATGTGATGTTGCGAGAGAGATGGGTGAAATTTAAATTTCGACCCTGCAAAACGCTTTTTAACATCGTTTAAGTTAAAATTTAATGCAATTTAAATTTTTTTTTTTTTTTGTTCTATAAATATTCTTTTAATGATAAACTAATGTTTATAAGACGAAGTTTTTTTTATGCATAGCCCAAAGGATTACAAATTATTATAAGCAATAATTAGTCGCCTGAAATATCCATACAAATTGAAAATATCTCCCGAGTAAAATAAATGCCGCCGACGGGAATTGAACCCGCACCTTCTGATGTCCGGTCAGGTGCTCTGGACCACTGAGCTATGTCGGCTTATTCCCAACACGCCAAATAATTCAATATTTACAAGTACTTCAATTAACAATTTTTTTTTAAGTATAATTTATTTTGTTACAAAACTTAACATTTTATATCTAGTGTACATCTATTCTAAAACTACTGTAAAATATTCTATTACCTACGTACTAGTATTTAGACTTCACAACATTGAGACATAACCCACGAAAAACTGCAAGACTTTTGGCTTCCTTAACATTTAAAGAGAGTTCATTGAACATTTTGAAATTTTTATAAAAAATATGAAATAAATATTATTCATAGATAGGAGAAAAACACACTTTTTGCACGTTATGCTTTAAAATATTAAAATATATGTTGGCGGATGTACAATGTACATGTATACGGAACTTCAATGTGAATAAATGGTTTCGTCTGCATAAATTCAATTCCTTCAAGAAACGAATACAAATACAAGTTGGATCGAATCACCAGCACAATATTGTATTTGTACTAGTTTTTTAACAGAATTGCGTTTTTATACGGACAAAACTATTTATTCACATTCATATTCCATATGCACACCCACTAACAATTCATGAGAATATTTTAAATGATCAAATTTGTTTTTCTAAAATATTTTAATTGGCTCCATCTATGAACGCAAAAAATATAAATTGTGTTACCTTTAACTTTAAGAGGAAGCTACACGCCAAAAATGTGTATATTCTTGGAATACCTTATATTGTAGGTAATAGGCATTAAAATCGCTTGACAAACGTAGTCTAGAAACGTTCGATTTCAAGCACAAAACTGGTTTTTATTTAATTTGTAAATAATTTTATAAGAAAGCAAAAAATTTAATCAAGTAAAACTGTCACAGATAATACTGTATTTTTTTTAAGTTGTTTCATTTACGCGTTCATACATTTCTATTGAAAAAAAAAATTTTTTTAGTAGTTTACATTTATTTTTTTTATGGAGTAATTAATTTTTTTTATTTGTATTCTACTCGAGCGAATCGAGTAGAATACGCGAAGCAAGTATGTCGAAAAGCGTCTTCGCTCTTTCGCACACACTAAATAATAATAGTTAAAAATGAGATGAATGGTGCCGTGCCATTTCGTTGTGATTGTAAAAGTGCGCCAATATAGGTACACACGTGCAATATTCAACGGAATTCGAATAAAATATTGCTAGATGGGTTTTCAAACTTTGACAAAGTATAAAACAGTGGTGACATGTGGTGAAAATATGAATAATAATTTTTTTATTAAAAAAAACGTTACCGGACAGCAAAGTGCACATAAGATTTTTTTACTCCAAATATGCTAAGGAATAGCTGGTTAAAGTTTGTCGGGTACGTGCCGATACACCCTGTATATATATATAAAAAAAAAGTTGGAATTTCTAAAAAGTTATTAATCTTTTTTACTTCTACCATCATGTAGAATCACCTCCCGAAGTTAGTGCTCTTTACCCCCTATCACAGGGTGACGTATATATCTAGACGAGATAAATCGAAAAATCTGCAGTAAAGTAATATGTCGTTTTACCTTATTTTTTGTTCCGACAGTTAAATAGTTGATGAAGGAAATTAATTTGGAAGCTGAAAATAGTTTTATTGACCTGGTCATTTCAGTCAGAAAATAGTTTTTTGACCTAGTCATTTCAGACAGAAAATAATTTTTTTGACCTAGTCATTTCAGACAGAAAATAGTTATTTTGACTTAGATATTTCAGACAGAAAAAACTTAAATTCTTCTCGGAAAAGTTTTGCTAAACATATATAACAAATTATGTTTTATATGATTTAAGATTTTCACGGCCAAAAGTATTTTTGTCATTTGTTTTTGGGGTGTTGTGCCGTGTTGCGTTAACTCCTTCTTTAGCCAACGTTTCGGACAGCATTGCAGTGTCCATCATCAGGGCAGATGGGTTATTTGAGGTTGTGGCGAAATGTGAGCTTATGTTTATGCTCACATCCTCACACATAAGCTCACATTTCACCACAACCTCAAATGCAATGCTGTCCGAAACATTGGCTAAAGAAGGAGTTAGCGCAACACGGCACAACACCCAAAAAAAAAAAAAAATGTTTTATGGTTGCAATAATACGTTCATAAAAGTTTATCGCCGATTATAACCGTTTTTTAAGTATTGTGTTGTATTTTAGATGTGTAAATATTTCTGTATGTACCTACTATATTTACTAGTAGTTATGTGAACATTTGACAGGCTCCCAAAAAAGTGTGTTTATAATTTTCTCTCATTTAATATATCAAAACCAAAATTTCCTTTGAAATCATAAGATTTGTAAGTAGGTATTTATGTAAAAATATATACATAAAACAAAAACAAAACTATAAACCTAACCTACGTAATCTATTTAACCTAGTTTTTGTTTGTTTCATCACTTTTCGTGACCTTATATCAATTTTTAAAAGTTTATTGAATTGTTATTGCGTTGAGTTGTGCAGTTCGTTATAAACCACACATTTCACGTAACTATTTTCTTTCAAATAAGGAAAAATACAATTTGTTTAAAGAAACGTCACCATCACAATGACAATTATTTTTTCCAACTTTCTTTAGGCAGGTAGGCAGCACAGTACTGAGAAATGCGAATTATAAAGTCCAAATAAGCACGAAGATTTCCCATTTGAAAATATGTTAAAAGGGTCACCATTTTTAAACGGAATCGGAACGGACAAACAAATTAACACAAAGACGAAATGCAAAACAGTCGAGTTAAAACAGGAATTTGCTATGCTCAGACAACTAATTAGTAATTATTACTATAACAGAATTATCAAAACAACAAACACGTGTTATATCATATCCCTCGTGTGTGACGGCCTTAAAAGGTTACTTAAATAGCGGCCATTAACTCGCCGTGCATATTTTACATAAATGAATGCACATAATTTAATAAAAACTTTTACTTTCACATCTAGGAGAGTCGTGACTTATCATGTGGTATACGTGTAATTGTAAATGGGCGTAGGTAATACATAAACTAAATTATTCATAATAGATAATACGGAGGGATAAGAACAGGTTAATAGAACACGTTACTTAAAATGAATAACACAGAGGGATACGAACAGGTTAAGGCGATGCACTACGGCGTGTAATATTTTGAATCCAGCCGCCATCAATAACACTCCTTATGTAGATGGTGATAAGGCTTAAATTCCCGCTTAACACCATCCAGCTGTTTTGATTTAGGCAAGAAAAAAACATGGCCAAAAAGTGCCTTTTATTTTATTTTGTGGATGTTCAGGTATAAATTATTTTATAAATAACTTAATTTGTCACATTATACAATAAAACAATAACCGAAAATGGGTTCGAAAGTAGGAAATTTTTAACTTTAAAGCAGTTTTCATAGGCCTTATAAATTATTTTTTTCTGGGATTATAAAAAGACTTATGTTTAAAAAAATACTCGATTATTTCAAAGGCCAAGATGTATTTATTATATTCGCGGTATTTATTTAAAGCATCTGAAACATTTCTAGGCGACCAAATTTTCAAACCAAAAACACATGATTTTACATTACCACGTATATTGCATCGCCTTAATAGAAAACGTTACTCATAATCACGTGCATGCGTACTGCATATAGCGGCTGTAATACCGCAGTATGTCTGACAGATTTTTAAACCACCCGACCCACAGGATTAGGGACGTATTACGATCGTATTAAGACAGAGATCGCGGACTTTGTTAACAGTCTAATTGATTTGACAAATATAGATCGGTCGCGCAATGAAAACGTAAAAAAGCAGTAATACTCATTGGCAGCACACTATCAGAGGAATATTTTAAATTGAATTATCGATTTATGAAAGCAAATACGGAAAGCATAATTAAATTGAATTATCGATTTATCAAAGCAAATACGGAAAGCATAATTAAATTGAAAGCTTACCGGGTCAATGACATCGCCAAATGTCATCTGAATAAACGTGAAGTTAGCAACTAAACGCGAAATGCAAAAATGACCGTGTTTTTTGAGGATTGGTGCAAGTCTAAAATAATCTTGCATAAATATTATTATGAGTAAATATTTTAACCCGAGTAGTATACGGCCCTCTTCACCGTAAAGCTGTAGCAGCGCTGCAGCAGCGTGTTAGGGGATCTTTATTATACTGCATATGTATTACGTACGCCCATTTACACTTATATCGTATGTTATACTCGTACGTTCTTATAACTAAGAGAGATTACAGTCCCATTAAAACAAAAGCGAAAACCTTGAACCAAATGCAATTTTATTTTACCAGTCAGTGGCTGAGTTGGCATCGCGTTTGGGCCCCACCCAGACGTCGTACGTTCAATCCCTAGTCCCCTATCACGACACAAGCAACATTTTCCGCTTACTGTACAAGGTAGTAGATTTTCAAACATTGTCAGGTTATTCGTAACCCGGGAATGTTTGTCTTTCTTTAAAAAAAAAATATTTGTTTATACAAATCGACAGTTTAATTCCGAGATGATGAAGATTACGAAAAACCACCCCACCCTCTTTCCCACACTTTAAGGCTCCGTTAGTAAGCGTTCAAGAAGAAGAAGAATGTGGTTTGAAAGGGGGATATGTAAAAATACGAATGTTAGAGGGAGCGCGCTAATATTAAAAAAGCGAAAATATTTAATAAAACATTACTCGTTTAAATTAGAGTTTAAATCTCACGACCAATTCCAAAGTTGCATTTAAAGATACACTGTGATTTTTTTTCATACCTATAACATATTAAATAACAGCACAAAATGTGTTTTTAATAATTTTTGGAGAATACTTTGTGATTTTTTTTATCGACGGAATTTCAATTTTGCGTTACACACCTAGTGAGATGGGCAATACGTCACTATTATAACTAAATTTAATATTAAAATAAATAAATAAAATCAAGTTAAGTCAACGCCGGAGACTATAACTATTAATCTTAGAAATAAACAAATTTTCAGTTAACGCCAAATGAAACACGACGCGAGTTTTTAAGATCGAATTAGAAAGGCATGCAAAACTTTGGATTGCGGTCAAATAAAAACAAAACAAACAAGCTAAAAATAAATGCCCAAGGCGATGAGAGTTCTCTTATTGGCAGTGTGGGTCTGTTTACGCGTTCACAATAATTATTTTTACAAAAATACGACACTGACATCAACAGTCAACACAATGGGAGGGAAGAAACAAATGGTGGGTACTTTTTACCTTTTGTCCCTACACACTATGCAAGCAAGGCCATATTTTTTTGCATGTCGTAGCAAATAACAACATTGCGTGTTGATTTTTTGAATAACATGAACCTACGAGTTCTGTTCATATGTCGAAGAAGACAAAACATAACAGTGACACTTCTATGCTGTTATTACAGAGCAGACAGTTAATTGCGAACGTCAATTGTGCAAAATCAAGAAGTGTCAAAATTCTAATTTAATGGGTGGTAAAAGGATGGTTTTTTCAAAACCTCATATAGACAGTGACCTTTCTCTTCTTTTCCAACGTTTCTCCTTCTTCATCCAACATTTCGGACAGCATTACAGTGCGATTATGATGTACACCGCAGTGCCGTTGGCTGAAGAAGGAGTTAGCGCAACACGGCATAAATCACTATAAGTATATGCTTTAAGTCGTGAAAATCTCAAATCATAACTGTAGATTTGTTTAAAAACAAATCCACACCGGGATACTAACAAAATAACATGGGTGCGGTATCACCTTTTCATTTAATTAAGATATGTTGAGTTTTACTTTAGTAAAAAGGTGCAAAAAAATTCAAAAACTTATTTCGCAATTTTTAAGAGTTTCATTTAGTTTAAGTAGCAACTTTTGTCGGGGGAAGTGCCAAGATATTAATATCATAAAGATAATAAATGTAGAGACAATCCATCGTAATGCGTTGTGGGTTTGTTTCTAAGAATGGGCGGCATTGGTCATGAGGAAAAATGCCCAAAGAAAGGACTTGGGAATTCAAAAATCATGAACACATAAATAAAGGTTCTCGACACGCGAACCATACGATGCAAATGTGAATGGAAATCGGGGACGCCCGAGGAAGACATGGCACGACCAAGTGAATCAGATACTTGAGTCGGGCCATGTCAAGAGTCAGAATAATAGAAGGGTATGCATGAGACGATGTATGAATGTGAATGAGGCAAGGAGTGTGTGCCAAGACTGAGTTGTTTGGCGGTCCGTCCTCTCTGGCCTACCCCTGCGGTGAAAGGATTCTCAATGACAAAGGAAAAACTAAAACAATTGGTATAAATGTTAAAGAAAGCGACTGGTAGACGTATAAACGACTAGATTCAGATAGAGAAACGGTGGACCGACTGCGTTGAAGAAAATTAGAGCAGGATAGGAACGTGTGAGGATAACATTTGAGGACGAGTCTAAATGCTATACATTGCACCGAAATGGTGATGATGAAAGAAACGTACATTCATATTGAAACACTTTGAATCATTGACCAGCAAAGACAGACCGTGTGGATGTTAAAAATTACACCAAAACCAAACTTTCTCTTAGGTTTCGAAAACATTTATCAAAAAGGAAGTGCATTATATTCTTGATTCATATATTGTGAATTCGATCTGCAAGAATCATTGCTTATCATTAAAGCAATGATTCTTGCAGATCGCAAGAATCATTCTTGCAGATCGCAAGAATCATTGCTTTTTATCTTTTGCTGGTCTGCAAGGATCAAATTTGTCTTATTTATCGAAGCGAGGCGACGGATCAGGTGGTCTAGCACGAAAGATCGATAAAGCCCTATGTCAATACGATATTGACTAAATTCGTAATTCGTGATCTATGGTCAGTTAGCAACATTCCCTAGCACGGTCAACGATTGATAAGAAATTCCGACAAAGAAAGTCCGCCAAATGTTCTTGGCTGTCAGTTAAATTTGGGTGACTGTTATACGCAACTTTTTTTTAGTGATATCGTTTTTTATGCAAAATTACTGGTTTATTAATGAATGGAGGCAGATTAGCGAAGCTCCTCGGAATTAAAGACGTCATTTATGTGATCAATTAAATCCGTTCGAACTTGGAGAGACGAAATTGAGACACTCGCCTCGTATATCTCGTATTATGGCTAAAGATCTCACTGACCATGACCAATTCTAAGTTGTGAATAAAGACAACATTAACTAATGAACTCCCCTTTTAATGCCAAAAAGTAAATACATATCAATAACTTTACAATATCGGATCGATAGGCGGAACTACCAACGAATTTGTAGCGATTTAGCTAGCATGGTCCAACTATTGATACGCCAACCGATATCGTAATGCAAATCAATATACTAAGGCAATACTGGCAGCTGGGAAATGAATTAACTTCAGACGGCTACGCAAAATTAAAATACTAATAAATTGACAATGTCGAATTTAAATAATAACTTTAATATATATTGGCAGTACGCATATACTTCTTGACACTAAAAGGAAGTTGATTAGTTCATGAGGTCTTTTGTTACGAGTATGACTAACAACTTTTGTTCCTAATCAATTGATCGCATTTCGTTCGTCCATGGATCGTGTATACAATTTTTTATTAGTTAGTTCATCTTCTTTTATTCATTAGCCAGTTATTTTGAATAACATTACGACATTATCCAAAAAGTCGTGCATATTGGCTGTTTATCTGACACCTTGGAGGTCTTGCTAAAAGCAGCGGCTTTTGTCTACCGACTATCGGAATCATATTTTGACTGTGCTTGCAAACATTGCTAACTGACCATAGATAACGGATTCCGCCAATATCGTATTGATATAGGGCTTTATAGTTCGGTATGAAATCATCGGTAGTTACGCGTATCGATCCGACATTGTAAAGTTATCGATTTCACTGTGCTAGACCCCCAGATGGGGAGTTTGATGTTGACATTACTCAGAGGTGGGTCGAATGACTCGACCAAATTTATAAGACACACCATATCTAGAGATGATATATCGATGCCTGGAATACATGTTATAACACTATCAAATAATGTACCTAAACTTAGGTTCAAGTCAACGCTTGAAGAGAAAGCCTGGATACAAAGGAACACGAGGACTCAAGACTTGACGTTTCACACTCTTGAGATTGGCATGCAGGAGCCGTATGCATATGGTATTTCTGACACTACATATAGCTTTGATGTCAGAGGGTGGGATGTCGCATGTCGACCGATCAAGACCAGAGACGAAAGTATAGATAATAGACAATAGAGGATCAGAGACAAAAGAACATAAGGGTGAACTGCAGACACTTCTGGCTGTATCAGGGTTTTGCAAACGGTGTTCGTCAGACTTTAATTTATTGCCAAAATACTACTGCTACGCTATAAGTGCATACAATCAGTATGACTTACAAATACATTCAAGCTTGTCATCTTGCCTAGCGTAAAGTCGATTACCTCAAAAGACATCATATTATTTCCTTGAAATAAGGGGGTGATGATGTATCTTTTTCTTCTGGTGCACTCTCCTATAGGAAATTGGCCATCACCAGGGCAACCTAATCCTGTGTCATGATAAACAATGTAATTCACGTCTGAAAAAGAAGGTAATAAAGTAATGAATAAAAGTTGTCGTAAAAAGAGACTTAACGTTTGGTAAAACGTGAATAAATACCTACATCCTTACTTATAAAAATCAATTCAAAACACACATTATACAAAGACTGTACAATTTCTATTTCGAATTAGTGCTAGTAAAAAATATCTCCAACATTGCATTTTGGCAAACTGGCGCATGCGGAGACTGACGTATTTTCCCGGAATATGAGTTATATAACAGTTTTGACGAACACTTCAAAATGTTTTTGTTTATAATTTCGATTCTATTGACCAATTCACTTTATATTAGTATAATTCAATACTATTACTAATATTTGTGTTTGTTTTACAGTTTTAATGAATTAATAATTTCATTTTGTTAATTTAATTTGATGTTATCGGAAAAAGCTAGGTTATTTCAAATACATTCTTTTTAATTAAACTTTACCGCGCGAATATAATAAGAATTTCATGAAAGTGATACAGCCTTAGTGTACGAACACAAAGAACGCGTGTTTCGGCTTTCAGATTAGCCAGCGAGTGAGCGGCCGACTGGCGCAGGCGCGCCGACAAGAATGTTTGTATCTAAACGTGTGAGAGCGCACATAGTGAAGGCAGGTTCAGATTTGTGTCCGCGCGCTGGCGCGCCGAGAAGCTTTACCGGAATGATTTCTTAATTCCTACTCGCCGGTGCGGCCGGTTAGTGAAGCTTGTTTTGGAAGCTAGTGTCAAAACATAAATAAACAAGTCCTGTCAAAATGAGCGACTTACTAATTGCTGCTGTTTTTAACAAATCGCCGATCTGGGATAAAAGAAGTTTACATAGCAACAGAAATGTTGTCGACAAGTGCTGGAAAGAAATCAGTAAGGATATGAATGAAAACGGTACGAACAAAAGTACGAACTAAGAAAATTTTATAATAACCTGTCATGAGTGAAATAAGGTATATTTAAAAAATCTTTCATTAATAAATAAAATTCATAAATTCACCATGACTTTTTCTACTACTATTAATTGGATGAATACCAATTGTTTTATTTCTTAATTTCAAGAAAGAATTCTACAAAAGTAAAAAATCTTCTTCCGACGAGCTTGACATTTTGTTAAAACTGACAGCTGCTATCAGGCTACCGCGCAAATGGCGCGGATTTAACCGGCGTTCTATGTGTCCACAACTCGGCGCCTATTTTCTCCGGCGGACTCAGGCACTGAGTGCTGGTAATCTGAAAGCCGAAACACGCGTTCTTTGTGTTCGTACACTTATGCACGCGAAGGTAAATAAAATTGAGCAAAAATGAAACTGAATTGTGAGATTTTTTTGGGAACTATTATTATAACTAGCTGTACCACGCCGTTTTTTCCAAATATATCCATATAACTAACTAACCAACACGCCGTTTCCCCGCAGGGGTAGGCAGAGAGGACGGACCGCCAAACAACTCGGTCTTGGCACACACTTCTTACCTCATTCACATTTATACTATTCTATTATTCTGACTCTAATCCACATTTCACATTTATACTCTTCCATTATTCTGAATATGATTACAGTAATAATTTATTTATTATTTATTAACGCCCTATCGGGCTTTTACATAGTAAATATGCATGTAAGTGTAACATTGTAATTGTAGGAATGCTGCAAAGTATTTTAATTGCCTTGTTTTAGATTTGTTCTGAAAATAAAAAAAAATATTCACCAACTCTGGTCAATTAACAAAAATTTATTAATGTTGACCTTCTCACTTAAATACTTACATGTACATAACATATTTATTTATTTATTACACGCCCTAATCGGCTTTTCTACAATACAAGCATTTTGTATCAGAGTAAACACTTAAAAATTAATACAATAAAGAAGAATGTAAACATAATGGCAAAAATGAATCCTCACGCATATAATTGATTTTAAAAGATTCAACAAAACAAAATATTAGAAGCGGAGAAGTTATATGGGTACATAGGTCTATTTGTGTCTAGAAGAATAAGGGGGTTTTTCACTATCTCCGATTATGTTCTGACCAAGCACTAATCCGCGGATTAGTCATTTTTTCGTTTTCACTATATCTGAATAACGCTAACGCTCGGGTTAAAGTTAGATTTGACTAATCAGTGCTCTAACCAGACGTTAGGCGCTATTCCTCGAATCAAAGATGGCGTCAAAACATTCCGAGTTTAACAGCTGAGAAGTGAGTCGAATTTTGTAGAATGAATTTGAATGCTCGTATGATCCATCCTGAATTATTTGATTGTGTTCAAAATAAGAAACAATGTATTAATTCGACACGAATCTATCTAAAATGACCTGATAATCAACATAACATAACCAAAAAAATGCACACTTCGCGGTGTGCGGACTGTGACACATGACTGCCGTGGCAGTAGATGGAGAAACAGCAAACATTTTGCGATGTTGCCAGACTATTTCGAGTGTTATCTATCGAAACAATGGTGAAACGGTCGCCGTTGAATAACGAAGTTATTCTGAACTTTAAAGCCAGCCAACGGATAGCTATTCAGATATTTAGCCCGACATAGTGAAATACCCCCTTAAAGTGATAGAATATACAACATTTATACTGATTAGTTTTCAAATGAAATATATCACCCAGATCAGAATATTTGTTTCCGAGATTGTGAAGTCTCGGAATCGGAGAATTTTGGTAAGCTAGTGTCCTGGTAAATAATTTAATAATAATAATTTCATGTTAAAATATATAATTTTTCACTGTTGTTTTCGGTAATGAATGAATGCAAATTTTGGAAACAGAAACTTCCCCATGTACGATCGAGCTGAAACTCAGTAGATTTACTCGTTGTCGATGACAACGCATTCTATCAACTTTTAGTGGTACGAACATGCACGCAGAGATATACGCATATTTCTGAAATCGGATGACTTTACAGCAGTCAATATACGAAACAAATGTCAGTCCTACCCGAGTTTGGAATTGTTGTTGACTCGAGTTCCTGAATACTTTTAAAAGACATTTCCGTCAGCATCTCGTCATTAATGATTTTGCATTGTACCTAGCGTAAAAATTCAACAATTTGCGGCAATTGATTCAAATTTTCCGTCTTCTGAAGGGTAGATTCGCATTTTTTAGGTTATGATTTCAAATGTCGGATGAACAAAAAAAGCCGCACGTAATTTTATATTATAAAGGGAGAAAAATGAGTATGGATTTTTTAGTTAAAATACTGTTAAAAAAGTGAATGCATGACCATTTCCAAATAAAATATAAATTATTCAGAATAAATCTCAACCTGTGTTAATGCAGGTTGCCTTGTCCGAATAAATAAAATGTACGAGTGTTCATAAAAACTAATTAACTAACCGAGAGGACGCAACGCCAAACAAATCGGTCCTGGCACACGCTTCTTGCCTTATTCACATTCATACATCTTCCTCGGGCGTCCCCGACTTCTGCTACCATTCGCATTTGCGTCATATATCCTCCTTACACTCTTCGCTCATTCGCTCTACATACCCAAACCATCTAAGTATAGATACCTTTCTTAATCTTACTTGTTATATATTATCAAGAAAAATGCAGGTGCATGAACGCCAGTGGCAGTCGGTGACTTTTTGTAGAAGTGTTGCTGGACATCAAATGTTTATACTCGTACTTACCTACGTACTTGATATCAAATATGCACATCTAGACGTTAGCCCACGAACAAGATACAATTAGGTACCGTCTAAAATTATCTCCGTAAATCCATTAAGCTCCATAACTCAATAATTACAGATACAAAATATCTTAAATGAGTTATTCGTATAAACGAATAAAAAAACCATGACATACCAGAGGTTAATAATATTTAATAAGAACACAGGTTAATAATATTTAATAAGAATTCGACTTCAGTATTCAAGCTCAAAGCAAACTGTCAAAGCAGAGCGTACATGCACACGCACTAAGAACAATCCAATGGATTAGTAATAGAGTATGCGATTCTGTGCATTGTACATATTAGCATTAAAGACGTTTTTTGTACGTTGGACCCTGTCATTAACCACTTAATACTAGTTTTTTTTAACAAAAATAAAACTAAAAACATCAGGTTAATTTATTTTTTTATTTAAAGAGTTAACATAATTTTAAATTGACCGGTAAAAAAAAAACAAAACAGAAGCAATAAAAAATGTAAAAAAACATAATTAAACTATAATAAAAAATAGAATAATAATAACTATAGTACTAATAATAAAAAAGTAATAAAATTAAAAATTTGATTTTGTGTGGTATATTTCGAAAGACAGCTCCAAACAGAGACCAACTTCACAATTTGCACACCAATAACGACTCTCCCTTCGGATACGTTTTCTTGAGTTATCTCGCTTGGAACAGCAGACAACAAATCTTTTTGTAGGTCTATTCGTAAATATATAAATAATATTCAATAATAGTAAAGGTCGTAAAAAATGCAATACGAAAATTGTAATCAATGTAAATATATAAATAATTGTAAAAGTCGTAAAAAATGCAATGAATCAGTAATTATTGAAATATAATGCTTACAAAATATTTTTGTGAAGTTTTCAATAAGTTGAAACAGAAGAAAAAATTGCGCAAACCTCTAGGTACGAGCGTCAAGTGGCGACTGGCGAGTAGAAGTGAGTCGTTGGCGAACGAGTCGGCTCAGTGAACCGGATCTTTTTGCGGATCCGTAAGATACGGTTCCCAAATTAGCCGCTCACTCGTTCGCGGATCAGTAGCGACTCACTCGTTCGGGTGAGCCGGTTCACTCGTTCGCCAATGATGAGCCGGTTCACTCGTTCGCGAACGGTGATCTGGTTCACTTGTTTGCGAACGATGATGAGTCGGTTCATTTGTTCGCGAACGATGAGCCGGTTCACTCGTTCGCGGATGTTGAGCCGGTTCACTCGTTGGCGGATGGTGAGCCGGTTCACTCGATTTTTGTGAGGAATTTTTTGAAAAATGGAATTCTGTAGCCACCCCCCCCCCCCATGGATTTCAAATAATGAAAGGGGGAACGACGCTCACGCAGAATATTTGCGGGGAATATGTGGGTAGAATTACTGCAACTGAAAAACGGCGACACTAGGCCAAGATCCGCTGGCAACATTGCCGGTGACCCGCTCAATTGAGCCGGTTCACTGAAGCGGATCTTTCAAGTGAACGGGAACTAGTGAACCGGCTCCCTCAACTGAGCCGCTTCGCCCATCTCTACTGGCGAGTGGCGAGCGCAGTTCGTTTGCTTATCTTGTATAACGCAAACAAGTCAAAACTCGCGAGCAGTGTTCGGGTTGTCGCGGTACGATACACGCGCCGTCCGCGAACACCGCTCGTTCAAAAGCATTAAGTGGTTAATATCGTATAAAGTTGACGAAGATATTGTCTTGCGGGTCTCAGACACAGTGAACAAGTGTCCCCATATTTAGGAATGTACTAAAAGTTTAACAGGCAACGGCCTGCAATCCCGTATTTCACCGGATTACAAATAATTAGAAGAGATTTTTTAATAAATCTGCAATACTCATTTTTCTCCGCATGTGAAAAATCACCCCTTGGAGTTTCGCGCCAATCGTGCACGAGCCATCCTTGTCAGTTACTAAATTTGCTATTAAAAATTGAAAAGCCAGAGAAAGAACCGTAAAAAGCAGAAATCCAATAAGTACTCACGTATTCGAATCGATCCTTGCACACCTGCGTCAGGAGGTGCAGGAAGCCCAGGGCGGTGAACCAGGCGACCCACAGGACCACCTCATCCATGTACTGCACGTTGATGACGCCGAACACGAAGATGAACTTGTAGAACACAAAGTTCCAGAACTTGTCCTTGACGTGCTGTCGCTCAGAGACACGCAGTTCGCCGAACACAACGCGCTGGACGGAGCGACCGAGCAGGAAGAGACAGCAGTAGGACATGTTGATCAGGGTCTGTAACAAGACAAAAGAAGACTTAGAACAAATAAGAGAGAAATGTTGTCAGTAAAAGATCACAGCAGTTAAGGGCCAGCCTTGGGGATGAAGATTCAATCCTCTGTCAAACAAACAAAAAACTATTGAAGACAATATTAGCGATTTTTAAACGAAAATTTGAAACACAAAATTCAGATAAAGATACGGTCGCAAGATACTTAAACCCAGGACTTTCACCTTGGCAGGTCGCTGCTCTACCAACTGAGCTAGTGGGACCTTATTTCCTTCGGTCATATTTAACTGTATCATACTTCAAATAAGAACTACCAACATTATCTTAATTTTCACAACGCCCATTTTTATTGGCTGTATGATCGGAAGATTCATCTCGAACTAAATGCAAGCTAGATAGTGTCTTGGATAAATATATCCTATTTTAATGTGCGACATCTGTTGACTTTTCATGTTCATCCTATTATTAAATATTACAATTTTAAAAAAATAATTGTAATATGTACATACATCTATTATTAAAAATAGATGAAGGTACATATTACAGCAAAATTATTTGTTATTTACGGGTTGACTTTTTGTTTCACTTTTTAAGGAATAATACTAATGAATGACTAGTAATTAATTTTACTAGAGTAATTTCTACGTTAACAAAATACGTTTTGGTTGAATAATTATGTTGTTTTCATGTTTTTTCTTCAATAAAAACCCGTCTAATCTCGCCAAATGTAGATACTATCGACTTAGGTATAAATGGTCTCATTCGATTAAGTACTAACGAAAACATTATAAAAGATACCTCACTCGACCTAGTTTTTAAATATGTATTCAAAACAATCCCCTCTCCGCCTCCTCACAGAAGGATGGTTCACCACTTTATTTTGGGCGGACTCTATACACCATAATTATACTGCCAAGAAGAATGTATGAGCAAAATTTCATGAATGCATGTTTTTTGCCCGAGAAAAGTAAAATCCCTCAGGGCCTACGCCATCTTTGGGATGCTGTGCGGGGGGGGGGGGGTCTTTTTTAAAGAAAGGAAGGAGATGAAGTTGGGTAGGAATCTAGAAATCAGTGTGGGGTTAGTGTAAAAAAAAAAAAATCGGACATCATAATCTCTGGCCTAATAATAATTCTTCCCGATATAATAACCAAAGATATTAGAAGAACGAGATATGCTATGTTGTCCGCCGGACCGTAGGCGGAGTACTAACTAATTAGGGTACTTTGAACGGTATCGGGACGTGTACGCACAGAAATCTGTTCTATGTATTAGTGCGGATACCTTAGCGATGCCTTAGCGTAAGCGAAGGTGTGCAGTAGTATTGGTGAACAAAACCGGCGACACTCGGCAAAGCAATTCCACACAGTATGAACTGCTGGTAGCACATCTCGTTCTTCTAATATCTTTGATAATAACATATTATGTACCATTGTTAGGTGGCATATAGCGTATGTCCGTATGCATGAAAGGTTGATCAGGCACCAGCGACCTTGGTTAACTGCCGATACAACTGGTAGATAATCGGCGTGCGACAAGCCGTAGGAATTACGTATTCAACATTCAAACCAGAGATGAATAACCTGTGGCCCGCGAGCCCTTACCGGCCAACTTGGCTAAATAAAATATCCAAGAATTACGGAGTAAAATTTTCAACGGTTTCTGTTGTTTTCCTCAAGAATTTTGTTTTTCTTTAAAGTTTTGAATCAACCGCTCAAAATAACAAGTTTTTTTCTTGAATATGCAAATATTTGACATAATTTCATGGTTTTACCTTTATTATAGAAACATGTACACCTTGCCCACGGAAAAAAAACTTACTGATAATTGCTAATTTATTAAGAATCTCTTCAAATAATTCGTAATCCAGTTAAAACCAGGACCGCAGGCCCTTAACGAATGAAATGATAGGTTTCCTGTTAAACCTTTAGTATTATCGCGTTGTCGAAAACGTGTTCGTAAAATCATAATATTATCGCGTTTCATCATTATAATGAATTATGTAATCAAATAAAATCAATAGCCAAATATCACGGATTCAGGAATTCGCTTGGGAACCTTCTTATGAGTGAATGTGATAGTGTTAGTAGCCTGTTTCTCATACTCATGTAGAGGTATATATGTATATGTGTGGGTGTATATGGATTAATTTATGCGTGTATGTATATATATATATATATGTGTGTATATGTGTATGGATGCATGTACGCGTTCACGTACCCAAATTTGCGAATGCATATATATATATATATGTGTGTGTGTGTGTGTGTGTGTGTGTGTGTGTGTGTGTATGGGTGTGTGTTTATATATGCACATGTGTATGTGTGTGAACATATATTTATATATATGTGTGTGTGTATGTGTGTGTGTATATGGGTGTTTGTTTATACATGCACATTTGTGAACATATATTATGTGTGTGTGTATAGGTGTGTGTTTATATATGCACATGTGTATGTGTGTGAACATATATTTATATATATGTGTATGTATATGTATGTAATCTAATACTTATGTACCTATATTTCTTTTTTTTTACTTTTTCTATTTAAGTCTAGCAATTTTCGTTATGTTATTATATTTAATTCATGTGTTTACACAAGACTTCATACAAAATAACTATATTCCGTTGATCACCATGAAACAGGCATGTGGTGATTTGATATATATTATATTATCTTATACAGGGTGTATCGGCACGTACCCGACAAACTTTAACCAGCTTTTCCATAGCACATTTGGAGTAAAAAATGTTATGGGCACTTTGCTGTCCGGTAACATTTTTTTTCAATTAAAAACAAAAAATTATAAAAAAATCCACACTCCGTCACTGTCATTGGCATTGTTTCTCGTGTTCAACAGCTGTTATTAGCAAGTGTGTCAAAAAGCATCTTCGCTCTTTCATACACACTAAATAATAATAGTTAAAAATGAGACGAATGGTGCCATACCATTTCGTTGTGGTTGTAAAAGCGCGCCAATGTAGGTACGTACGTACATTATTCAACGAAACTTGAATAAAATATTGCCGGATGGGTTTTCAAACTTTGACAAAGGATAAAACAGTGGTGACATGTGGTGAAAATATGAATGAAAATTTTGTTACCGGACAGCAAAGTGCCCATAACATTTTTTACTCCAAATGTGCTAAGGAATAGCTGGTTAAAGTTTGTCGGGTACGTGCCGATACACCCTGTATAATATAATTGATATTATATCATCTGTAAATATTGTATTATGTATTTATTACATTATATATTATCCGTAAATGTCTATGTCGAATATCATGTATTTATAAATAAGTAAACTATCAAGGCAAAAGCAGATGCATGAACACATGAACAGGTGTTCCGAAATATTAGCCCTGAGGTGATATGTCACAAAAGCGGCGCTATACAAATTGTCCGATAAATAAAAATTAGGAATGTACTAAAAGTTTAACAGGAAACGGTCTGTATTATTATCATAATTAGCAATACTCATTTTCATCGGTGCAGTTTGATATTTAAGAATGATAAAAATCGACAGGATTTATTGGTGTGGCCTTGGAGATATAAATTTACACTTTCACGATGTTTGTATTAAAAAATACCGTTTTATAAAATACAATGAAGGCCCTAAGAAATGTTTATTTAAGCCCAGGGTAATTTATTATCCCGCCCGTCGCCTTTTATTGCGGTCACAATGCACTACTAACACAATCACCAGGAATAAGATTACATGGAGATGAATGATGGCCTTACCGAACGTCACAGCGGTGCTGCCAAGTTCTGTTATCTGTGTGAGGATACTGTATCAGCGCTTAATTAGCAGCAGACACATACCTGGACGGATGACGAACCTCGTGCTGGCACTGTTGGTGGACACGGTGCACTCTCTCGCTGCAGCAGCTGGTCCAGTTTCTTCACCATCTAGGATTCTTGCTGCAGAGTCTCCATCCTCTATCTTCGCCGAACGTCACAGCGGTGCTGCCAAGGTCTGTTATCTATGAGAGGATATTGTGCCAGCGCTCTATTAGCAGCAGACACATACCTGGACGGATGATGAACCTCGTGCTGGCACTGTTGGTGGACGCGGTGCACTCTCGCTGCAGCAGCTGGTCCAGTTTCTTCACCACCTAGGATTCTTGCTGCAGAGTCTCCATCTTCTATCTTCGTATCACCTGTTCCTGTACTTCATCACCTGTTCCTGTACTTCATTTAATTTAACTTAATTTCACTTATTTTTGTAATATTTATATTTTGTAATACCTGCATCAACTGTAAAGCGCCCCTGAGGTGATATCTCACAAAAGCGGCGCTATACAAATTATCCAATAAATAAATAATAATAATAATAATTAGGTTGGTTAAACCACCGACTACAAAGCTAGACTTGTCAGACTATACGTACTAAGCCCGCGAACTAATTGAAAATTAATAAATCGGATCCCGAGATAAAAAGGTGGAACATCACTGATTTAAACGTCATTTAACTATTTCCTATACATTATAATAGAACATAACTAATGGCAGGTATATACACAAGTACTCACGTAATCATCGTGCGGTATTAAAAATAAAATAAAATAAAACAAATAAAAAAACAGCTGTGGGTCTTAATTTAGCTAACATTCAACATGAATATAGCATTCCTGCGTAATTTATAAAAATATTATTTATTTATTAATTTAAACGCCCTGATTTGCTTTTACACTGTACATAATTTACTGCATAATACAGTGACAACAGAAGGTTTTTATTTTTAAAACAACAACACAAAAATAGCAAAAAATTTTAAGTTCACAACATATCTACAAGAAAACAACAAATATACGCAATCGCTCTTTAAATATGCTACATAAAAATGTCATTCAGTTATCTCTTGAACACAGGCAAACTTCTATTAAATATGTCGATATTTGAGGTGAATTTGTTCACAAGTGTGTGAAAGCGAGAAATATGTGCATGTATGTGATAGTTGGTACTAAAGTTATTGTTGCAGAATAATATATGTTGCCTAGTTGCTCGAGTAGGTTCTCTGAATTTTATGTGTTGCAGGAGTTCATAACAGTCTAGTTTGGAGTTAATAATCTTAAATAAAAATTTAGGTCATTTATTTTTCTTCTGTTTTCTAGGAAGTGTATTTAGTAAGAATGTATAGTTTATGTGTTGAATAGGTATGTGTAATTTGAAGTTAATAAATCGTAAAAATTTGTGCTGCACACGTTCAATATTTTTTATATGAATCTGGTATGCATTTATAATCCTCCAAGTTAGCTCTATAAGGAAATCATTTACACGAAGTTGTTTTATATTTTATGGCTGTTCAAGTTTGTCAAAACTAAGGACGGGTTGTTTCAGAGAATTTGAACAATTTATCAAATTTCAAAGTTTCGTCTGTCTGTGCGCTTAGTTCTTCTAAACTACGCAACAGATTTTGATAGGGTTTGAACTATCATTTAGATAGTTCAAACCCTATCAAAAACCCTTTTTTCAAATTTCGTAGCTTTTTTTATTTTTTTTTTATTTAGAAAAAAAAGTAAATATTCACAAGAGATAAAAATATATAACATTTCATATCAGACATCACTTTTTTTTGTTTACCCAATTTGTAGAGAAATATTCTCGGGTCAAACTGGGGAGCTAGTCTATGTGCTTATATAGATAATAATATGTATAGTTACAAAAATGGAAAAAGAATATATTCAAAAATACTGTAAAATACTACAAAATAATGTACAATAAGAAAATTACATATAATTATAGAAACAGAATATCAACAATAATCAACAAAAATATAAGCAACAGAATGTATCTGAAAATCATCGATAAAAGTAAGTCAATCTTCTCTGTAAAAATACAACGAAAGTTTTTTTTTAAATTTAAAATAATTATTCTCACTTTTTATTGTATCCGGTAAATCTTTAAATAACTATATTATCATGATGGTGTTGTGCAGCTGTCGTGTTGCATCTAGGTACGTACATGTTCCCAGATGTTCTAGGTCTTAGCATATGCATATTATATTTATAGAAAGTAGAGAAAATTAGCGCGCCGGGTACACGTCAGCTAGTAATGATACATAATAACAGAACTTGAATAGAACCTTCACGGACTTTGAAAATCAACTTCGTAATTTGATGAATTGTTCAAATACTCTGAAACAACCCATGAAAATTAGATTACTAGTTCTTTCAAAATAATGATGCCCTCTCTTTGACATTGATAACAAATTCTCAGAATTCATTACTAATCCGGAAATGTGCCCTTCTAAAATTTCCGTGATATTTACTACACTGTCTATTTATATAAAGAAGAGTGTTTGTGGCGGGCGGCGTAGATTTGATGTAATACAAATCTATAGTTTTATTCCGATATTGATGAAATTTTGCACACTTTACATTCAAAACAAGAGGAAGGTCACTGCCCAAGTCTATTTTTTCTAACATTAACTCCACCCGGCCATGAGAAAAATAATTCCCCTCAGGACCTATGTCATCTTTGGAGATGCTGTGTGAAGGGTCTTTTTAAGGCGATGTTCCGAAAGAGTCCTGCTGAAGAGCTCAAAAAGTCTAACACAACCAACACAGATCTCGCGATCCGGCTTGCCAAGCAGCTTGTGTGCAGACGAATCCGCCGCCGAGACCCGGACAAATCTGACCCCATGAAACCGGGCGCACCGCTAAGTCACCAAACGTAGCGAACCACTTGGAATGACCTATGGCAAAGTAATAGAATTTAAAAGCCCGGACAACGCCGGGGACTTCAACAAGTACATTATCTATCTTCTATCAATTGACACAAGTCGATTTGCATTAGGAGTAGGTACCCCTTACTTTTCGAGACAATGTTTTAACGACCTTAAAACCTTAAAAATAACTCAATCAAAAACATGATACAGGATTTTCCAATAAGAGGTGTTATTTTGAAGAGCCCGCTATTTCGGTAGATGTTACTTTTGAAGCTGTCATTTTTTGACATTTGACAAGTAGAAACTACGCAATTAATAAAAATAGAACGATACACGCTTCAACAACGCATTGAAATTATTAAAATTCACTTGAGTGAATCAAATGCAAATCATCTTGAGTGATGAGGCCCATTTTCACCTTGGTGGTTTCGTCAACAAGCAAAATTGTCGCATCTGAGGCTCGGAAAACCCAAGAGTTATTGTTGAAAAGCCTCTCTATCCTCAATGTGTGACTGTTTGGTGCGGTTTATGGTCCGGCGGAGTCATTGGACCTTACTTTTTCGAAAATGAGGCTGGAGCAACAGTTACGGTGAATGGGTTGCGCTATCGAGAGATGATTAATGATTTTTTATGGCCGGAATTGGATGGTATTGATCTGGACAACGTTTACTTTCAACAAGACCGCGCTACGTGCCACACAAGCAACGAAACCATTGATCTTTTACGATTGAATATCAAAATAACACCTCTTATTGGAAAACCCTGTACCAGAGGCCATAATAACATAATACTGAGAAACTAAAATTATCATAGACACCTCATACTTCGACTTATGACAGGTCTTATACAAGCCTAGTATAAATTAATTCAACCATTGTTACACTGGTATATATTTCTTTTGAATTATGCATTGTCTTACTGCACTTATATTAATAACGGCATCACTTGCAATAGTGTTTTTGGGTTCACATTCATTGTTTTTGGGTACACATTAATTGTGGAACTGGCAAAGAAAGGATGAAAGTAGATTGAATGCTGTTGAAATGAGATCCCTGAGGCGTATGTGTGGCAAAACCATGTATTATCGTGTGAGGAATGTGGAGATACGCAAAGAGTGCAAGGCGGATGTAAGCGTAATGAGTAAGATTAAGAAAGGGACGCATAGATGGTTTGGGCATGTAGAGCGAATGAGCGAAGAAAGGAGTGTAAGGAGGATATATGATGCAAATGCGAATGGTAGCAGAAGTCGGGGACGCCCGAGGAAGACATGGCACGATCAAGTGAATCAGATACTCGAATCGGGCCATGTCAAGAGTCAGAATAATAAAAGAGTATGTATGAAACGATGTATGAATGTGAATGAGGCAAGAAGTGTGTGCCAAGACCGAGTTGTTTGGCGGTCCGTCCTCTCTGCCTACCCCTGCGGGGAAACGGTGTGATGGTTATTTAGTTAGTTAGTTAATTTTTCTTTAATTTATTGCTATTATTATCCCGTTTACAACTGTACGCTTGTAATTCGATTATCACTATTGTACAAGCCATTTTATGACGTTTGAATAAATAAATACACAAGAATACTTTTTCATGTTTTTTTTTCCAAAAAAACATAGAAAATCAGTAGGAATTTGACAGATAGGATATATGTGAGTGGTTGGGAGATCAGTTGAGTGACCAGTGTCAATATGTTTAATTATAATTATTTTAAATTTTTTGAAAAATTTAAATAAATAACATCAAAAACATTTTTACTCCAAATAATATCAGGAATCACTGGTTAAAATAAGTCAAGTACGTCCATTAACATTAAAGATATAATTATTAATTCCAGCTTCTAGATTTATAAGATTGTATTCGGAAAAATACACGTAGATTTTTCCCACAAACCTGATTGTTTCCATGATTATTTTTTTTTTAAAGAACGATTTACTGTCATAATATTAAAACATTATTAGATAAAATTTTATAATGATCTGTATATTCTTTAGGTGACAGACTAAAATTTCTATGATAATATTGGTGACCAGGTATGTCATCAAAATGACAATTCAACACACCTCCAAAAATTGATGTAAAGTCATGAAAAGTGATGAAACAAAAATTAGGTTGAATAGGTTACATAAGTAACTATTAAACCTAGTTTTTGTTTCATCACTTTTAATGACTCTATATCACTTTTTAAAAGTGTGTTGAATTTTCATTTTGATGAAATATCAGGGAACCAATAATATTATCATGCACGAGTAAGTGTGGTGTTGAATGGAATTTCTGAAACAGTGGATGTATTTAATTTCTTTATATTAATGGAAATATTAAAAACGGAAATTGACCCACTTCCGTCGGGAAACCAATGTCACATCCGATCGAGCTGAAACTCGGCGAATAGACTCGTTGTCGATGACAATGCATTCTATCAACTTGGTGGCAAATAAGTACACGGATATATACGCATTACTTCAAAACCGGATGACATTACAGCAGTTTTATCAAGTTAAACTACAATTAAGCAGTTTGTCAACTGAATGTACATGTTCAGTTACAATGTAAATATGAATACATTATAATATTATTGTTAGTAATTATAAAATATTCTAATTATTATTATTGGCACATATCATAAAAAAAAGAATAAATCTACATACTAATGAATAATAACTATTGATGACAAGTATAAAGTATATCAACTTATGAGCAATGTTTTCAGCATATATCTGAATCTATTTGGGAATGTTCAATTTTTGATATTACTTGGTAACATGTTGAACATTTTGGGCACCTTGTATTCTAGGGTACGCTATCTGTATTTACTTATTGTTAATACACGAAACAAATATCGGTCCTACCCGATCGGCATTTGGCGAGGTTGGTGGAGAGGTCGACTCCAATTCCTGGCTAGGAAGATTCAATCCTCGAACCATATTTAATTATAAGTGGTAATGGAAAACCATGTGTTTTTGGTTTGAAACTTTGGTCGCCTAGAAATGTTTCAGATGCTTTAATTAAATACTGCGAGTAGAATACATCTTGGCCTTTGAAATAATCTAGTATTTTTTATATAGGTCTTTTGATAAGCCCATAAAAAAATAATATATAGGCCTATGAAAACTGCTTTAAAGTTCAAAATCTCCTACTTACGAACCCATTTTCGGTTATGATTTTATTGTATAATGTGGCAAATTAAGTTATTTATAAAATGATCGGAAAAAAATAAATATTAATGCCTGAACATCCACAAAATAAAATAAAAGGCACTTTTTGGCCATGTTTTTTTCTTGCATAAATCAAAACATGCGCATGGTGTTAAGCGGGAATTTAAACCTAATCGCCATCTACGTAAGGGTTGTTATTGATAGCGGCTCAATTTAAAATATTACACGACGTAGTGCATCGCCTTAAGGCGGTTGTTTTTTTTTTATAATATTCTTACCAGATGTTAGTATCTGAATGAGAATATTATAATGAACTTAGATGATTAATCCGTGGTACAATAAACAATATATATGTATTTTTTTAAAAAACCTTCCAGGTATGGTAGCAACAAGCAATAGGCTCAATATGTGGCTAACGCGGTCAAGTCAAGATCCCGGAATAACTTGTTACTTAATTATGCACATGAACGCATAACCAAGTGCAACAGACACTCAAGTGCAACCTACAGCAACAGACGTACTAGGCTGGGCCATATATGCACACACAAGGGTTCATCTCTAATCTCTAAGTACAGGGTTTTCCAATAAGAGGTGTTATTTTGAATAGCCCGCTATTTCGGTAGATGTTACTTTTGAAGCTGTCATTTTTTGATATTTGACAAGTAGAAACTACGCCATTAATAAAAATCGAACGATACACGCTTCAACAACGCATTGAAATTATTAAAATTACCTAAATTACTAAAAAAATTTCGAAAATGAGGCTGAAGCAACAGTTACGGTGAATGGATTGCGCTATCGAGAGATGATTAATGGTATTGATCTGGACAACGTTTACTTTCAACAAGACGGCGCTACGTGCCACACAAGCAACGAAACCATTGATCTTTTACGGGAAAAGTTTCCGGACCGTGTTATCTCTAGAAGAGGTGATCACAATTGGCCACCGAGATCTTTTGATTTAACACCTTGCGACTTCTTCCTTTGGAGCCACGTGAAAGAGAAGGTCTACGCCAACAGCCCAGCGTCGATTCAAGACCTCAAAGATGGAATTCGTGAGGCTATCGAGGACATAAGGCAGCCACTATGCGATTTGGTTATGGAAAATTTCATGAAAAGGATATGGTCTTGTAGGCGTGGTCGTGGTGGTCAATTGACTGATATTATTTTTCACTATTAACGGCATACCTTCCTCTTTATAATGAAATAAACATTCGATCATTTATATTAAAAAATGGCATTTTTCTTTGAATATCAAAATAACACCTCTTATTCGAAAACCCTATATTTATTTCACTTTCTAATCAGTATTATTTTTGGTAAACTTGTCGAATTCCGCTACACGCAGATTCTATAAAAAAACATTAAACACAAATATGTATATAAAATAGAGACAACCATTTTAGTCGGAAGTTTAAGTAAACATTCACAAAAAAGGGTTTTAGGTTGTTAGTTTGGGATATTTTAATAAGTCTTTCATTGAGAAAAATTGGAACATTAATGAATCTTTTACCATCTCCTTCGACATAAATAATTGTTTCTTGTAGTAATTAAGCTGAAACCAAGTGCTATTATTTTTTTTGAATTAAGCGTTGTTTTCACGATTAAAATAACTATCAATATTTGATTTTGAAGCCCGTCAAAACGATCAAAATCTGGCTCGGCGATCGTGACGTCATACTTGCACACATTATAATTATTTAACACTGAGGCCACTCTCACACGGCCTGATAAGAAATGAACAACTCCCAAAATAAATGATTGAGTTACGAGAATTAAAAAAAATAATACTTTTGAAATAATTTGTGGTGACCCGTGTGCAGACCATAATTCAGAATCGAAACAAAGATTGAAATTGTTTTAGCCGTGTTTGGTGCCCAGATCTGAACATCGAGGTATTTCCCAATTCGGTTTCATGATAACTCAACACAGTGGCAATTCAACACTCTTTTAAAAAGTGATATAAAGTCATTAGAAACGATGAAAAAAAATTTTTTTTTTAACCTAACCTAACCTAAAAATGTATCAATTAAACGGCAACTCTTTTTTTTACACGAGATATTTTAGAAAAATAGCGCCATTATCCATCAAGTATTAGTGACTCCTGTTCGTAAAAAAATAGTCAGGACCCATCGCTACAACGCACTCCCTAAATTTTGGTCAATCTAAAAATAATAATTATCAACCAATAATAAAAATACCCACCAAAAATCAAAGCAAACAACATTAATAAAAATATTTAGTTAAATTCAACAGACTCGAATTTTCGATATTTGTATCACGTGTCATAAGTCAGAAATGTCACCTGGGAACATCAATTAGTATCAATGTTGACCATAATATTGAAATTACTCCGAAACATGAACGGCGCTCACCAATGCCTCGGAACTCTTCGTCGAGATCGAAATACCCGAAGACACAATACATTTATTTGTCGCGCCGAGATGGCGTCACTTTAATGCACAGTTCGCACAACGGTCGGTGTAAGCTTCAAAATTGGTAGCATTCTTTATCTGGCGTAGGGAACAAAGTGACACGAAGAAAAATGACTTCAGTTATTAAGAATCTCTTCAAATTACAAGTAATTAAAGTTAAAATCGGGAGTGCAGGCCTTACGAATGAATTAACAGGTTTCCTGATAAACATTTAGTGAATTACGAATCTATTATCATGATGTCGGAACATGTGTTCATGAAAATCCTAATATTTTTGCATTACAACGAAAATTGTTTACACCGTCATGATAAATAAGGTCATGATAATTGTCATGATAATTAACGTCATGGTAATTGTTTACACCGTCATGATCAAGGCAAATCGATAAAAAATTCTGACGTGTTCATTTATCATGGGGGCAAAATCGATTTATCTCCGTGCATAAGCCGCCACTGTTAACGCTTACATTGCTGTGACTAAGAACGATTACCCGTGTTAGTTAAGATGGCATTAATTTGTAGGTACGCGCAACTATCGAGAACCCTGACGTGTACAAATTCTAAAAACGCGTTGAAGGTCCAGCCTGATGCACATGGTAGGTACCTCCCGGTGCAATGATGGTCACGAATGCGGTCTTGGCGTGCACCAAGCAACGGTACCTACACAGCCTGCCCGCAATGGGAGCTCGGAGTTCAAGAGCATATTAATGCATTTACTATGCATATACTAGTTGAGCTGGCTGCATTTATAAAAGCCGGTTGCTGTAAAATGATAGGTTTGTTGAAACAAGTAAAATAGGAAATATTATTTAAAATTCGACACGTAAAAAAATCAAAGTTTTTTTACTATTATATTGTCATATAACAGATTTTAGCCGCAAAAGATCCTACAGTTGCCAGCCTGAGAGCGGGAATTATTCAAATTAGTTGCTAGACCAAACGTAGTGAAGAACGCGCAATACATCCGCTACAGTTCCCCCACCCCCGGCGACCCTACGCCCCGTTCCCCCCGCTCGCGCGCCGACCTCTGACCAGGCTGGACGTGTGTTCGTTTCGGCTCCCGCGTTCCCAATTTGCACCGCTCCGTCGAAAGCAATAACGTACGGAAATGGCGCTTTGAACATCGACAGGCTGGCACCGTTTGTTTGAGACACGGCGCTCAGTCCTGCAAATCAACAGGATACCCGACAACACCATGCTGTGAGTCTCTTACATTTCCTATTACCCTTGAATGTGTCCGCTAATAACCTAAATTCATCCACGCTGCCTGCCGATCTAGAGAGAGTGAGCTGTTAATTATTTCCCAGAGAGAGATTAGGGAACCCTTGTTGATAATTCCAGTTTAGGATGTAATAACCTGTGTACTGTTGTTATTCACCCATGTAATGTCCTTTAGCCGCTCAAATACAATGCTAATTCATAAAAACCTAACCTCTTTCATTTGGGCATAACAATCGTATGGGAGTGTTTTGTATAGACGGTGGAATATGGATTCTCGAGCCACGCGCTGACCCCGAACCCTGACTATGAGAGAGACGTCTCATGCCCCGCTTCTGAGCTGGCCGAGGGTAAGTCAGGACCCCCCCAGGTCCGACGCGCGACACTGGCGACCAACATAGGGCAGAATTTTTTTTAAACATATCCTTCCCGACTGCACAGAATTACCTTTACGATTGTCCCCAATTTGAAAACATGTACTATGCAATTTTGTGCCAAGAGCATTTTTGCCGCAAAAACTACGGTGGAAGTTTCTCGAATAAATAAGAAATGCACGCAATCCTGTCGTGACTTTGTTTGTTGCTAAGCGCATTTTGCCGCGAAAAATAACGGTAAGAATCTTCTCGAACGAATAAAAGAGACGCGCGAAATTCCCGCCAAATGCTGTGATAACGAAAGTTCGAACATAATGTTTTTGTTTTTTTTCAATAACATAGATTCTGTATTCTTTGTTTAACAAAACAAACCCACTGTTTTAATTTCGGCATAAATTGCACCGTAATAATAACAGTCAGGATTTAGAACTGTGAAGCCAATTTTTACACCGAAAGTGATTTTTTTTAAAAAAAAGCACAATACACCCAACGGCCCATCGAAGCTGATTTCTAAAAAGTATATCAGCTACAACCTGTAAAACACAAGTAATTCTTTATCCCGATTAATTATATAGGTACGGTGTTTGTCCATATTCTTTTTTCAGCATTGACTGTTATAAAAGTGATTTTAAGTGAATTGTTTGAAATTAACTTCAGAAGTGCAGTGTTTTTTTGCAAAGAAGTGCTTTCTCGACGCAATAATAAGAACGTGTGTTCAATCTCACGATTTAGTGCCAGTAAATGAAGCAAATATAAAATCTTTCCATCAAAAGTGTTTTTTCGCTTCTAAAGTGCTGTTTTTTGTGCCTTTTTCGTGCCTTTCCTCGAGTGCAGTGAATATAAGTGCGAATAGTGCCCACAAAAATTAAATAATGCAAATCCTAAAGTGTCCCCCTGGCCAAATTTTCTTCAAAAAGACTTAGAAGAATTTCGGAGTTTTTTTTCCTTTTTTTAAACCATTTTTAACAATGAATTCCAATCAAATGGCTACATCTTCGGACATGGGTGTCATTCCCAATGTACACAACTTATCCAAAGTGCACCTACAAGCCGTCTTAAAAGACAGAGGAATATCACCACTAAACAAATCAAAGTCAGCATTGAAAGCATACGCTTTGTTATTTAACAAGAAGTTCATCAGGAAAATAAACCTATCCGTTGCAAATGAAGTCAAGGCACCCAATACCCCAGCTTTGGAAATCCCCGTTTCTAACAAAGAAACCAGGACACATGTTACAGTAAAACAAGACAATGCACCCATCACGGCACAAGAAAAAACATACGATCTCACTCCTTGGAAGATCAAATATAACGGTGTTTCTGATGTACTGGATTTCATTGACCGAATCGAAGAAACGGCCTCAATTAAAAATGTTCCATTTGACGTGCTGCAGAAAAACTTTATAGAACTAATATCTCCAGAATTAATCCCGTGGCACCGAATACAAAAATCAAAATGCAAGGACTGGAATAAACTCAGATCAGCCCTGATCACTAGCTTCGGCAAATCAGAGGCCCAACACAGAATTAAATTATCGTTACTATCCATTAAACAAGTAGTAAACGAAACTGTGGCAACATTCATAGAGAGGGCCGAATCCATCAACATCAAACTTTCCCACCCTGTCTCGGAAGCCGAATTATTACCAGTTATAACTGATGGCCTCCTACAAAGATATGAAAACATTATCACCTCACAGAAAATTGTGTCGTTGGCCCATTTAAACGAAGTTTGCCTCATTTTGGAATCCCACCAAGACAGGAAAAACAACAAAACCACCACGGACAATATCACTGTACCAAGCCGTCCTTCTGGATTAAAACCAGAATTTGACAACAAAAAAGTTTGCTCCTTTTGCAAAAAAGTAGGTCACCTAGCTACCACTTGTTTCAAGCAGGCCAAATTTCTGGAAGCTAAAGAACCCAGAACCTTAAAGAGACATCGCTCCAGGGATCGTTCTCCTCCACGCGACGAACTGCGTGAAATTTTCAAAAAAACAAGAAATAACATGGAAAGGTTGCAAGACCCTCACTTTGTTAAACCTCAAGTGGATTTCTCTAAACCCCCACCGAATTTTCATGCGAGAAAACCAAAAAACTAAATAATAACCTCTCAGGTATTCATTCTGTACCAAGGTCTAAGGAATGGACTGATTGGTTATCACACATTAAATATTTTAACCAGACCTTAAATGTTTCTTCGGTTTGTTGCAAACAAGCTAAAGATGGAAGACCTTATGCCCTTTTCTCCGTTAACAATGTCCCCTTCTCTGGACTACTAGATAGTGGTGCATCTGTTAGTTGCCTTGGCAACAATGCCCACCTGCCTTTTGTTAACAACGGTTTTAAAGTTTTTTCCAAACCTACACTCGTGACAACTGCGGACAATGCTCCCCAGACAGTCATCGGTACTCTGTCATTACCAATTAAATGTAACAATAACACAGTTACAATTAACTTTCTAATAGTACCCTCTATATCCCAGAATTTCATCCTTGGCGTTGACTTCTGGAAGGCTTTTAACGTTGCTCCACAAGTATTTAATACTCTTGGCCAAAAACCTCCGGTCGCTCAAGTTGGTGAGATTCGAACAATAATACCTCACGAAAACCTAAGCACTGACCAGGCTCTCCAATTAAAGGAAATGATCAACAAATTTGAATCAATATCTTTCGAAAAATGCGGACTGGGTTTAACTAATTTGGTAAAACACCACATTAAAACCAACGGCCCACCAATCAAGCAACGCTACTACAATTTAGCCCCCCAAAAATTGAAACTTTTAGAAAATGAACTTGATGAAATGTTGAAAATGGGAGTGGTAGTTCCCAGCAGAAGTGCTTGGACCAACCCAACCCTTTTGGTTTCAAAAAAAGACGGCTCTGCACGCTTTTGCCTCGACAGTAGACGATTGAACTCTTGCACTGAAGCCGACGCGTACCCACTGCCTTTCGTTCACGCAACTTTAGACAAATTACGCAACGCCAAATTCATTTCTTCCATTGATCTAAGCAAAGCTTTCTGGCAAATACCTTTAGATGCGGAATCCTGCGAAAAAACTGCTTTTGTTGTACCTGGTAGGGGAATGTTCCACTTTAAAAGGCTACCTTTTGGTCTAAAAAATAGCCCCGCCGAACTACAGAGGCTGATGGACAAACTATTCGGCCCTGAAGTTGACAACAACCTATTCTGCTACCTTGATGATCTCATCATCGTTAGTGACACCTTCGAAAAACACCTGTTAATGCTGAAAAAAGTTTTTCAACAACTTAAATTTGCTGGTTTAACCATCAATTTAAAGAAGTCTGAATTTTGTAAGTCTCGCCTGCGTTATTTGGGATTCATTGTCGACGAAAAAGGTCTGAGAACAGATCCTACTAAGGTGGAAGCAATGGCAAATTTCCCCCGACCCAAAAACGCGAAAGAAGTCAAAGGTTTCCTTGGACTTACAGGTTACTATAGGAGATTCATTAAAGACTTTTCCACTATTTCGGCCCCATTAAACAAAATTACTGGTATCCGTAAAGGTATCAGCAACTTTCGTTGGTCTACTGAAGCCGAAGAAGCTTTTACGACTTTAAAAAATGCTCTTCAAACAGCCCCTGTCCTGAATTGTCCTAATTTTGAACTACCTTTTACCCTCCACACGGATGCTTCTAACGTAGGGATCGGTGGAGTCCTAACTCAGGAATTCCCCGATGGCGAACACCCTGTAGCCTATTTTTCCCGCACCTTGAATAAACACGAGAAAAATTACGGAATCACCGAAAAAGAGTTACTGGCAGTATTGGATTCTGTTCACCATTTCCGCGGTTACATAGACGGTAGCAAATTTACTGTAGTCACAGACCATAGTAGTTTGAAATGGTTGATCTCTCTAAGTAATCCCTCCGGCAGACTCGCTCGCTGGGCTTCTCGTTTGTCCCAATACACTTTCGATGTCATCCACCGTAAAGGTGCGGACAATATTGTCCCAGATGCCCTGTCAAGAATTGAACTTGCCGCATTAAACATCGATACAATTGCCTCTACCCCATCCACAAAAGATGAATGGTATCTCAAAATCTATGAAGGGTGCAAAAACAATCAACAAAAGTTTCCCAATTTTATTATAAAAGAAGGACAACTATATCGCAATTGTAAGGCCCCACTGTCCATCCTCGAAGATTACTCTTGGAAACTCGTTGTGCCCCTCGAAAAGAGAAAACAAGTAATCATCAACAATCATAGTGCCCCCGACTCTATACACCCAGGAACCTTCAAGACGTATAAAAAGATTTCCTTGAAGTATTACTGGCCTGGTCTTTTCAAGCAAGTTCGCAACTACATCTCCAAATGTGAAACATGTAAAGCTTACAAACATAGTACGGCACCCCCTGCCGGCCTAATGGGAAAACCCAAACGTGCTGATAGACCCCTCCAATCGTTATCTATGGACCTCGTCGGACCTTTTCCCAGAAGTTATTCTGGACACATGCATATACTCAGCATTGTGGATATCTTTACCAAATTTTGTTGGATCTTCCCCTTAAAAAGAGCCAACGCCGCCGCCATTGTCAAACTTGTGGAAAAACACATTTTCATACCCTACGGAACACCCAAAACCGTAATAGTTGACAACGGAAAACAGTTTATAGCACAGGAATTTAAAGATTTCCTTGCTAAATACGGGATTAAAGATATTTATTATAATACCTTGTACACTCCCCAAAATAACACTGTCGAAAGGTATAACCAGACTATTAACACAGCTCTGGCCATTTTGGTTGACAAAGACCAACGTAATTGGTGTAAGAATTTAGATAAAATTCAAGCTGCCATGAATAACACTGTTAACCTAACCACTGGTTACACCCCCTTCTTTTTAAAACACGGTATGGAACAGGTGGTACACGGTTCATTGCACTGGAACACGAATTTCCCCACGTCAACCACCTCCACAAGCAATCCTGCCGTTGATTACGCCCATCGTTTGGAAGAACTTACTGCCATTTATAGTGAAGTTACTGATGCCCTATTGCTGGCCCACCAAAAAAGTGCGGACAGATATAACCTACGTAGGAAACACATCACTTTTAATGTAGGCGATGTTGTCTGGAGAAGGAATAACACCCTCTCTCAAGGAGCCCTGTACTTCTCTGCCAAGCTGGCACCCCGTTTTGTCAAGGCCAAGGTTGTAAGAAAAATATCGGACTTAGTTTACTACCTGTCCGACTCCTCTGGCAAACATACTGGTAATTACCATATTAAGGACATTGTAAAGTCTGGAAGTGAGGAGACAGTTGAAACTCCCCCACCACCCCAGCAACTTTAAACTAACCCACTGTGTATTATCACAAACTATTGTAAGCTATGAAGTCTTACCATAATTAGGCGTGTAAAGTGTCAACTACATGTCAACCTATTCGTCAAAAACGAGTTTAACCCACCTTTGTAAATGAATGTATATTAACATATTATGACCATGAAATATTATTCCTGTAATAACGTTCTTTCCCTCACGACAATCGTTTTCTCCCTTTTTACGTTTTATTTTCTCACCTGTTCTGAAACTGATCATTTTAGAATAGAGACACGTCTTCGAGTTACAATCGCCGGGAAGTCGCGAACCCGCTTTTGCTCCTCAACTTCTACACTATGCAATGTTTATGTCATGTCACCCCATTTTCGTTTCATTTTTGTTCCCTTCGTCGTGTTAGAAAGAACCACCCCACTTTTGTTTTTGTTCCTTGTAAAATAACGATTGGTAATCACTCTTAAGAGTGCCATCCAAAAGAGTTCGGATTTTGTAAATTCCAAAGTGTTAAATACCGACCCCTTTTTTAAAAAAAAAAGAAAACCTGTCAAGTACAGCCATTAATTCTTTCTTGTCCAATTCAACGTTACCTTGAGTATGTAAAACCCTATAGTGGTCTCAAAGGCAAGAACCAAGTAGCAATTAATCACATAATTGTCTTCTTTGTATGTATATAATTTTTTTTTCATTTTTTTTCAATTTTTTCCTTTCAAAAATTGATGGCGTCCTACCCAAGCTCACATTTACCAAAAATAGGATTTTGACACATCCATTTTGGGAAATTGTATTTATAAAAGAAAACCAAATGTCGGTCCTATAAAACCACATACAAATAACTGGACTCGCTTCAACTAAAAGTATGTAAAACCCATTAAGGTCTTTTATTGTATGACGAGATCTCGATTTTCTTTTCTCTACTGTTACGTCACGTATGTCTCGTACCTCACGTTTCAACCCTACGGGACAGGTTAGTAAAACCTTACGGTTATCCTGATCTTCAAACGCAAATAATTATATCACAACGTAAATCAACAGGACTTTGTTCGATCATCGTTGCATAATATAAACACCCAACCTTTGTCTCACCATTTAACCAAGTGTTTGCAACCCAATTGCACGCTACAACGAACAGTATGTAAAGCCATTATGGGCCTGTTCCCACCCATCGCTCGATGTAAGTAGAAATACCTTCTACCATCATCTTGCACCTTGTAACACAATGAAGTAACATTAAAATTGTTTATCTTCTCTATTGTTCCATCGTACGCCCCTCCAGGCTACGGAGTTAGTCAATCTAACAAATCTTTGCAAACAGTATCAAATGATACTGCTAGCTTTTGTTGAATTATATTTAAATGTAAAAATTGTCACGCGATAGGAGAGATCCTTACAAAATCCACCACTACACGAGAAGTTCGTTACAATTACTTAATACTTATAACCATGTGTTATAATTTGGTCGTGTGACATTAATTTGCCATGAGTACCGCCCTTTGTGTATAATTTGGTCGTGTGACATTAATTTGCCATGAGTACCGCCTTTGTGTATAATTTGGTCGTGTGACATTAATTTGCCATGAGTACCGCCCTTTGTGAATAATTTGGTCGTGTGACATTAATTTGCCATGAGTACCGCCTTTGTGTATAATTTGGTCGTGTGTCATTAACATGTCATGAGAACCGCTTTTGTGTATAATTGTGTACAACCCTGTACACGAGACGTGGAGACGTAATAATAATACTTACCGTGATTCGTGTGAACGACATAATATCGACATCGTCATCTCCTTTAAGGAACTGTTTTTACACTCCTTGACTTCTGTCTATAATTGAGTTGTACCTTGCATATACTGCATACTTGTACACTATACGTGAAGACGTTACAATACTCACCATGAATCGTGCGAACGAAATAATATCAAACCTTTACATGTGAACTACGTAAGTATTTCACAGAAGCCTCTTTGTTCAACGCCAATGCCCGTGGACTTCCTGTTTTTGCTGCTTTCCAAAAAGAAAAGAAGCCCAGGAATATCTACTATCCCAAAAGGACTAGTTTTCAGCTTCACTGTCAATTATGGGGCATAGTGCCGCAGGAGTTAATCGATGGGCACAAAACCACTAAACTCGTCATCTGGGAAACGAATAAGAAGAATCCCAGGTTTGTGAAATTGGAACTAGGGTCTGTCTTTTCTCACAATCATGTAGAAGTTTAAAACGACCCCTAATCTTTTGCCAAATACACGCAAAAGATTAGCCTCTTTAGTACAATGTGTATTCAAATGCGGTTTAAAAATTAATCCACTTTATTAAAATGTAAAGAGTCAGGAAATCTGCTGGTTGAATATGTTTCACTCTCACATAGAGGTTGAATTGGAAATTAGTCCAGTCTCTAGCAATTTCGTAACTCAATTCCCGTCCTTTTTCCCCCCTCCCCACCCCATGCCCTCAGGCAATATGTATGAAGTGGAAAATCTGTTGTCGACCATATTTCGCCCTCACTTCGAGTTCGAATCGGTATTTGTTCCGGTCACCAACAGGCTTCCTACCTCACCTTTCACGTATGTTGTCATTTTTTTTCTCTCCTCAACGAAACACATTCATGAATTTTGAATATGTATGATACGCACTTGGCGTATCGTCTGTCTTTTCTGACAACCTTTATTCATGAATTAGTTTCCCTGCTGTTGCCGTGACTCGTTCACGAATTTTTTGTCTTGTTCTTTGAAATCCTACGAAAATGTTACCACCTGTATGTTAACATAGGCCAAAGAAGGCCAGTTGTTTTTTCAACCAAGACAGTTTGTCATTCGGCAAACACCAAGTCATCCTAATAAAGGATAATGTTTATGTAATCAAAACTAGTTAGGAACCTCTCTCTACCTCTCTCTCACACTCTTCGTCACTCTCCGGACCGGCAGCTAAACCTCGTTTGTTTATTTTTTCTGGACACATCTTGTTTCTCTCCAAACTTTTCTTCATTGGTCCCTAGGCAGGTAAACTTCAAGAAATTTGCTTTAATAATAATTCCCCCCGGATTTAAAAAGAAGCCCAGGCGGATGTCATCTCCGGCAGCCAAGCTGAGCCTCACCTCCTAGCAGCCTGCGCTGTGGTTACAAAGGTCCCTCGACTACTACTCGCTACACACTTGTTCCATCTTGTTCCTGAAAGCTCAGACAATACTAATCATATGTATGACGTTTGTCTCACCACTGCAAGCCGAGTTGTCCCACTATACTTTATGACACTCTGAACTACCTTTCGGACACGCTAGTCCCGGAGTTCAAATTTCTTGCCCTCAATGCCAATGCCAGTTATACCGTCTCTTGCTCTGTCATGCAGTGACACATACCAGGTCATGGGTGAAACATAATTACCCTTTGCCCCTCCAGTAAACACAAACTGCGCATCTCTAAAAAGTTATCCTGAGCTACATTATGCTCCGATAACCAACACATACGATCCGTGCCCACCATAATAGCACATAGGACTCGTACTGGCATAACTACGGAACCTGGACTACTCTCTCCAATGACCACTGTAACCATAGCCGCAGCCCCGCAAACCACAGCCCCACTTCGCAAACATCAACGCCCACAACGAAGCAAAGTGTTTTTTTTTCCAAGACCTAAGTGTACTCCTGAGTGTTATCTCAATGGGTCAGATTACAGTGATAATGTAATCTTTTAGAGTCAGTGAAATCTCGTTTCCTTCGCAACTCTTCAAAACCAAAAAACCAACGCAACGCAAACTTAGCTTCCAGACCAATGAAACCCTAGAATCACACCTTAACATTCCGTCTTTTGTTTTGTTTTTTCAATTGTATAATGTTGTCTATTGTTTTTTCAATTGCATAACCATGCCCTTTTGTTTTTCAATTGTATAATGTTGTCTATTGTTTTTTTCAATTGCATAACCATGCCCTTTTGTTTTTCAATTGTATAATGTTGTCTATTGTTTTTTCAATTGCATAACCATGCCCTTTTGTTTTTCAATTGTATAATGTTGTCTATTGTTTTTTCAATTGCATAACCATGCCCTTTTGTTTTTCAATTGCATAACCATGCCCTTTTGTCTTTCAATTGCATAATTTTGTCTTTTGTCTTTCAATTGCATAACCATGTCTATTGTTTTCAAATTGCATAATTTTACTTGTTGTTTCCACACCTGCTCTCTCCCCAAAATTTATTTGCTCCAAACATGCTATGTACCCTTCCTCATTTCTCCCCACAAATATTGTTACCTAGCCTATGGCATAAGCTAGTCATTATGTTTTAGCTAGGCATCTCTCTGGCCATCCAAGTCTCTCAAACTAAGGGCAACTCTTGTTTTGTCAAAAAAACCCCAAGGGAGGCACATAGAGGATCTTTTAACCCTGATGCTCCATTACCACGTCGCCTTTTTTACGAGCGCGGGGGGAGGTGTCATATAACAGATTTTAGCCGCAAAAGATCCTACAGTTGCCAGCCTGAGAGCGGGAATTATTCAAATTAGTTGCTAGACCAAACGTAGTGAAGAACGCGCAATACATCCGCTACAGTTCCCCCACCCCCGGCGACCCTACGCCCCGTTCCCCCCGCTCGCGCGCCGACCTCTGACCAGGCTGGACGTGTGTTCGTTTCGGCTCCCGCGTTCCCAATTTGCACCGCTCCGTCGAAAGCAATAACGTACGGAAATGGCGCTTTGAACATCGACAGGCTGGCACCGTTTGTTTGAGACACGGCGCTCAGTCCTGCAAATCAACAGGATACCCGACAACACCATGCTGTGAGTCTCTTACATTTCCTATTACCCTTGAATGTGTCCGCTAATAACCTAAATTCATCCACGCTGCCTGCCGATCTAGAGAGAGTGAGCTGTTAATTATTTCCCAGAGAGAGATTAGGGAACCCTTGTTGATAATTCCAGTTTAGGATGTAATAACCTGTGTACTGTTGTTATTCACCCATGTAATGTCCTTTAGCCGCTCAAATACAATGCTAATTCATAAAAACCTAACCTCTTTCATTTGGGCATAACAATCGTATGGGAGTGTTTTGTATAGACGGTGGAATATGGATTCTCGAGCCACGCGCTGACCCCGAACCCTGACTATGAGAGAGACGTCTCATGCCCCGCTTCTGAGCTGGCCGAGGGTAAGTCAGGACCCCCCCAGGTCCGACGCGCGACAATATATCTATTTTTTTATTTTTACGAATGGATGTATTCAAAACCACATATTTTTTAGTGTGAATAACGCACAAGAGTCCGCCTGGAGCCAGTGAGTGTTTGGCATCCCCAATGAGGGCATGTTGTGAGACTGAATTTAGTGGGGAGGGGAAAGAGATGGGAAAGAAAAAGGTAGGGAAGTACCTGGCTATTGAGATCTGGTCACCAAACACGGCTTAAGCGTCAGTGGACATCTTTAATTCATCACTTATATATTAAACAAAAAAATATTACTGAGGCAGTTTAGTTATGTATAGTAAATATGAAAAGGGCGTTAATAAAGTAAATAAAATATAGATTAGTTTGGCTGAGGATTAAACCTTCCTCCCCAGGGACTGGAGTCAACCGCACTAACAACTGAGCCAAATCCCAGAAACAAACTCAAAATCAGAGAAACGCATATATGTCCGTGTGTGCATGCGTGATTGCCACCAAATGGTAGAATGCATTTTAATCGACAACGAGTATTTATTTATTTTATATAAATTACAAACAATACCAAACAAAATGAACCTTTGTCTGTCCAACTGGGAAGGATTCCCGTTTCAGGACAGCCAAATTGTGTATTTAGTACATAATATTCTTACAATGGAATTGATTGCATTCGAAGTGACAGGATGGTTTCTTTATCCTTGAAAGAATCGGAAAGATGTAATTTATTACCAGGGTCAATTTGGATAACATTAGTAATTGCATTCAGAACAGATGAATGGTTTCTTTCGGGACATCACAAGTCTGAGATTCTTTCCAGGGCATTTTGGAGAAACATTTACAATTGTATAGTTAGAATTTCCACATTTATAAATCAGTATAAGACATATGAATCCTATAGTACTATATTTTTAGAATTTCTCAGGTGATAGAAATTACACATGAATTTACAATTTTGTCAAAAAAAATGGCTAGTCATTATTATACAGTAATTGAAATAAAACCGCGCAAAAGATTCGTAAATTTAAATAATAACAACAATGAAGATCAAGTATTAGGAACAAAAATAACCATTTTTATACTTGAAATAAAAACTTTAGATCCCTAATAGCCTTTTGGAAGATAAAAAATAAAATTTAACATAATATTATCAACGCTATTACATATTTTTTTTCTATATAAGTACTTAAATAAGTACTAAAAAAAAAAAATTAATTAACATTTTTTTTAATCTGCCAAGTTTCAGCTCGATCGGATGTCGGGCAAATTTCCACTCCCAAGATTTGCATTCATTCATTTAAGATTTAGGGGGATTTTCACCATCCTCTTGATAGCTTATCCGAAGGATAACTTATATTGTTGAGTTTACTATTCGGTACTCAACCTGTGAATAGTGCCTATATATCGGATAAGTCAGCCGAGTTTTCTTCCTATGGTATTTATTTGTTTATTTATTAATATACATAATACCACGGATAACGGCCTCCGCGGTGCGATCCGGAGGTCGCAGGTTCAAATCTGATAATAAGTCTAAAAATAATATAATATAGTACAAAAAATAATATGAGATACTCTCAGTATCGCCCTGATGTAATATCGTACCATTCAGAATTGAAACGTTGCTTAAAATTGGCAATCACCTGGGAAACTCTGTTCAACTTTAGGATTAGCCTGATTCTCAGGCGACAGAGGACAACTTATGAATTTAATAATAATAATAATATAATCTGCGGTGCTTATTTTGTATGATAACGATGCAATAATTAATAATAATCTATGTTTTAATAACCTATTTATCCGTTAAAACGCCAACGTAAATGCTTCAACTTCATTATGTAGCGAGTAGTTTATGGTGCAGATGGAAATGTTCGTTATTACCTAGTTATAATACAAGTCCCATTTGCCAGAACAAAGGTTCTACCACCCTGCTTAATCTTAAGGTGAAGCTTAATGCTAAATCACTATTTTAATTAATCTTTATAACGAATCGGTGTACATTATGAATACCAAAAAATATGCTTTAGATAAATTGAAGGTTTTCCTATCGTTTCGCTTAAGTAGAATACAAATAAATAAATTAATTAAAATGCTGGAAGGGGTTAACACCGTAGCGGCCGATTTTTATTTAAATTTAATCAAAAAAAACCAACTGGCACTCGATTTTCCCGAAAACAAAAGCTCAAATAATTTAAGTTATGAGTTATGAGTAACACAAAATCGTCTAATCGTCAGATGTGATGTAGCTTCATAAGTTTTCGGTTTGGAACAAGAGTTTCCTCAGTGTATATTTGAGGAATTCCAGCAAAAATACCTTGAAAAAGACTTTCACAGCAAACAACCGTACAATATAGTATAACAAAGAACATGTGATTTGCTCAATTCGGCAATCAAAGCCTACTCGTATCAATAATCTCTTGTTATTTTTACCGACAAGATATTCCTCAACCCGACTTTTTAATGAGTATAGTGTCTTAAATATAAGTCAACTCCGTTTAAAATTTATGCTAACACATTTCTGGTACAAATACTAAATATAAATAAAAAATAAATAATATAATATAATAAATACTAAATAATTAAATATCCCTGTCGAAGACTTAAAATACAATTTCTTATTTTTTATTAAATATCAAAATAATATACAAAAATCAAAAAGTCCCAATAAACTACTTTAAAGTAGTTTTTCATTGGGTGCTTTTAACTTAAACAGATTATATCAAATGTATACATTCATATCATGAGAGGTGTAATACAATAAAAATAAAAACAAAAAACAATTAAAGCGTATGCAGTTAGAAATAGTCTAGTACAAACTATTTCTTTCAGCTAGCCAATTTTTCAACAAAAAATTTCTTTTTATATTTGTACATTTTTTGATTTCTGCAGGTAACATATTTAAACAATTTGGTATCATGTAGTCTAGCGTTCTTTGTCCATATTTGTTTACATACTTTGGTACGATTAGTCCTTCATTTAATGTAAAACGAGTATTGTAAGTGTGTTCCAGTCTATTTATGTACATAGGGCTATTTATGTGCTGAAAAATTATTTTATACCACATAATTGCTCTTACCGAGAGGATTTTCAGATTTTGATAAAGGTATGGAACATTATGCCTTTGTTCATATAAACTTTTATGAGCTAATAATTTAACAAGAGAATTTTGAACTGATTGAACATGATTTATATTTGTTTTAGAGGAAAATCCCCAAGCTGTAATTCCATACCTTATGATAGATTCAGCTAGTGATAAATAAATTATTCGAAGTGTGCATATTGGAACATAAAATTTTAATTTATATAATCTACTAATAATAGATCTCAGTCGTTCACAGACTTTATTTATCTGTAAATCCCATTTGAAAAAACAATCAATAATAACACCTTAATAAACGTATTTTTTAACCAGTTCAATATTTTCACATGTACACAGCGCAGGGATACCAACATGTAGGCAATCTGAATTGTGTGTTTTAATTTCGGGTATAATAGTATTTACCTTGGCATTTGGTGATCTAATGTGTATCAATTTAGTTTTTTTTGCATTTATGATTAGGCCAGAGTCGTGAGACCATTTTAAAAGTTCAATGTAATCTTTTTGTAAAAGTTCAATACATAATTGCAAATCACTGCAAGAAAACACCAATGCAGTATCATCCGCGTACACAAAGTGTTTTACATGTTTAAAAATAAATTCAATTAAATTTAAATTTATTAAATACATACATTAGAAGATAGACGTAAAATAAACGATTTAACGTTCTTATTCAAAATACTTAACTCTAAATTCGACTGTTGTGAACTCCTGCAACTTATAAACATACATACACCCACAGTAACAACACGACAAAATACAATATTCTACAGCAGCACACATAAGCTTTTTGTTTGACAAGCCCCCAAAGGGCACACAAACTCCAACGGCTCGGAGGGCTTTGAAGCAGAGAATGGACGGTTATCTCGAGAGTATTTCCTCCTGGGGTAAAAATAATCTCGTCGAATTTAATGTTTCAAAGACCCAATCCTGTCTGATTACGTCTAAAAGGGATCCAAATGATAATCTAGTCTCCTTCAACGGAAGCAATCTTCCGAACAGGCCTTCCATTGATATGCTTGGTGTAACTATAAGTGACCAGCTCAGGTACGGGGGCTCCATCGAAGCCAGAGTAAAGTTGGCCTCTCAGAAGCTGGGCGTACTGTACAGGGCCCGCAGATACTTTAATAGTACACAACTGCTCACCCTGTACAAATCGCAAGTGCGCCCTACTGTCGAATTTGGCAGCCATCTCTGGTCTGGAGCCCCAAAATACCTGAAAAAAACCCTTGACTCTGTGCACAAACGGGCGGTCCGTTTGATAGATTCCCCAATCTTAACAAACGGACTGCAATCTTTAGAGCACAGGCGTCAGGTAGGTATGCTGTCCTTGTTCTATCGGTATTACAATGGAAGATGCTCTGAGGAACTAGCGTCATTGATCCCTTCGGCACCGGTGCGTAGTCGGGATACAC
This sequence comes from Hesperophylax magnus, assembly GCA_026573805.1. Taxonomy (NCBI): domain Eukaryota; kingdom Metazoa; phylum Arthropoda; class Insecta; order Trichoptera; family Limnephilidae; genus Hesperophylax; species Hesperophylax magnus. The sequence continues at coordinate 8,401,713 of JAIUSX010000117.1, read as the reverse complement.
GCCAAACGCGTGCCCAACATTTGTACACAGTTGACACTTGTCACATGAGAACGGGTCGCTTCTACGATTCGTTCTTAAGTTCAACAGCTCGGCTGTGGAACGAACTGCCGGCCTCTGTGTTTCCTCCCTCCTACAACATGGGACTCTTCAAGACCCATGTTCACTCCTTCCTCTCCACAAAAAGACCCTCCACACAGCATCCCCAAAGATGACATAGGCCCTGAGGGAAATTATTTTCTTCAGGGCCTCCTGTGTGGAGTTAATATAAAAAAAAAAAAATAAAAAAAAATAAGCGTAACTACATTGCCCACTCTCCGATACAACGACTTCACACCATGGGAAATCATTACTTGGGTGATGTTGACATATTCAATACCAACTTGGCAAGTTTTGTGGATCATTTAAAACATTTATTTCAACAATACTCCTAAACACATCATGTAAACCTACAAATAGCTGTAATTTTTTGTTTTTGTTTCTTGTGTTTGTATGACTTGTTGCATAGCTTTTATCAAATGTAATTTTATTCTTATTTTTTATGTTTCAAAGTATCTGTCAAATTAAAATTATACTACCAACCATGTAAAAGCCCTCAGGGCGTTAAATAAATAAATAAATACAATAAAAAACACTCTTACAACACAATCATACCACCAGAAATAAAACCAAACGACACTACAATGTACCTAACCCACATACTACATCAGTACAAAGACAAATCACCTATCTAACTCCCAAAACCTTCAACCATCAACCTTCTACCTGATATCCTTACAAAAGGAACTCCGCTCCATACTTTCAAAGCACAAATAACTCTATGGATCCTAACATCTGCAATACATTTCAAGTACAACACCCATACATTATACACTTTAACCCCCTAATCTCCCGCCACACATCTCTCACATTCCTCAATTGATTTAATTCATATAAAAATAGCACTTGTCAATGTTTAATTAATTATTTATCACACAAAATATAAACTGAATCGGAATTATATAATTTAATTTATTAACTATTATGAATATTATTAAATTCTTCAATCTGTAAACTTCACCCGCCATAACACAGGGGAATCCCTACATCCCTAGCATGGTGGATGAAATAACATTCAAAATGTATCATTTAATGTAAATTTTCTTTGAAATAAACAAGTAAATTTTAAGACATTGTCTTCTGATTCGTCCCTCGACAGGTCCTTGAATATTTTTTTTACAGTTCCTTGAACGACAATCGCATCAATGCGGCCTTCGCAAATCACTACTGGTTGGCAAAAATATATTTAACTACGTATTTTAAACTCTTTACAAAAACTTTGTTGGTCTGTTTTTTTTTTTTCAAATAAGAATGCGTTCTTCAAACCCGGAAGAAGCAACCCAGAAGCCTTGAGCAGAGTGATAGTAGGTAGCCTATCAAAAAATGCCAAAATTCTTCACTGGTAGTTGTAGGTAAATGCTTTTATTTGCAAAATTTATTGAATAAATAAAACGTAAGGTGCATAATTAATTTATTTGCAATACCTGATTGTAAAAACTTGTTTTAATTTATTGTAAAACTGTAGAATTCTAATTGGAAGTTATTTTTATTAGCAGTTTTCCAATTGGATTTTGGATCGAAGTCACAGTCGGAAATGTAAATAACAAAAACACTTTTTTCGAGAACTCCAATCTTAAAAAGGCCTACAGAAAAGTCGGCGATGGTATATGTCTACCTCCTAAGGATAACCCCCGGCAAAGCCGGGTACAGGTCAGCTAGTCTTAAATTAATTAATTATACTAAAAATATTGCCAATTTGTTAAAAATCTTTTCAAATTATTCGTATTCCTGTTAAAAACGGGAAGATAATCTTAAGAATTAAAAAATAATCTTGCCTTACCTAATGGGTGAATAAAATGAAAAATAAAATAAAAAGCGTTTTTTTTGGTTGATATTTTGATTTATATATGACAAATTCGTGTTCAACGAAAATTGGACGTTTCTAATTTAAATTTACGCCTATCAAAATGCTTTTTTAATAATTTTTATTTCATTCATCATATTTTCAAAGGAATTAGAGTAAAATTATTTTTTAGTTGTTTCTAAAATCATAAACTATTTAATTTGTAATACAAAACACAAAATACATAAAGCAGCACATATCCGTACTGGATTTTTGCTATACTTTTGGATTAAATATACTAACACACTCAAACATATAAACTAACACACACAAACATATACACTTAACACACACATACACACTAACACACACACACACACCGTTCCCGTGGTATTGGACGTTCGTCGCCACAACACAACAGTCACAACACTGTTTACATAGAATATGTAGAAAATTTACTAAAATGATAACAATATCAGTATTTTATTACTGAAGAAAACAAACATTAAAATAAACAAAATATTGTTAAAAAACAGTATTCTTACAGCAATTTCAAATTATTACTGTTTTTCAGGTACAGAAATTACGGAGACGTCTCTTGGAACATACTATATTATTTAACTGTGAAATTTAATTCATTATTAAAATTGTGTGAAACAATCCGTCCTCAGACTCTCAGTAGATACCTACCTAGATTTAAAAAAGAAAAACAATAACAATAACAGAAAAAACATGTCACGCATAACTGGAGCACTTAGTTCCTTAGAACAGGCTATCTGCCTAGCCAGGAAAACATCGATCTGACAAGACGTAATAGCAATTGTGAATATTTTCAGATATTATAAAATATTATTGTGTATTTTTACGTATATTTCACTAATTTGTTAGTGTCAGGTTTTCTGTCCTTGAAAGAATGTCCTTGCTGATATTTCATTGTGATAGACAGACTAAACCAGTATTTCTCAAAGTGGGCGTTAGTCTTTCAGGGGGACAGTAAACTCGAAGAAAATTAGGGGGCGTTCAGGAAATCTAGAGGCGCGACGGCAGACAAATTCTATTTATAAATATCCGACGGAATCTAGCTGAATTAAATAGTAATAGTTTGTTTTACTTCCTTATAACAAAACATATTTTATAACAAAACTCGGTATTCGCCACATTGTTAGTTAGTTTCTCTGAATTAATTTAAGGTTAATAAATAATACTTCTAAATATGATTAAGTATGAGTTTTATTTCCTTTCATGGAAACATTCTTTGATCTCAGAACTAGGATATGGGTCACACCCTATCTATCCTATCCATATAATAGGACATGGGTAACACCCTATCTATCCTATCCATATAATAGGACATGGGTCACACCCTATCTATCCTATCCATATAATAGGACATGGGTCACACCCTATCTATCCTATCCATATAATAGGACATGGGTCACACCCTATCTATCCTATCCATATAATAGGACATGGGTCACACCCTATCTATCCTATCCATATAATAGGATATGGGTCACACCCTATCTATCCTATCCATATAATAGGACATGGGTCACACCCTATCTATCCTATCCATATAATAGGATATGGGTCACACCCTATCTATCCTATCCATATAATAGGATATGGGTCACACCCTATCTATCCTATCCATATAATAGGATATGGGTCACACCCTATCTATCCTGTCCATATAATAGGATATGGGTCACACCCTATCTATCCTGTCCATATGATAGGATATGGGTCACACCCTATCTATCCTATCCATATAATAGGATATGGGTCACACCCTATCTATCCTATCCATATAATAGGATATGGGTCACACCCTATCTATCCTGTCCATATAATAGGATATGGGTCATACCCTATCTATCCTATCCATATAATAGGATATGGGTCACACCCTATCTATCCTGTCCATATAATAGGATATGGGTCACACGCTATCTATCCATATAATACGATATGGGTCACACCCTATCTATCCTTTCCATACAGTGGATACGGGTCACACCCTATCTATCCTATCCATATAATACTGGGGGGACTAGATTTTTTAAATCTCAAAGTGTGCTATGGTCGAAATTAGTCTGAGAACCTGTGGACTAAACCTACATAATGTATTCCACTTGAATTGACTGGCATGGAGTTGTAAAACCTGCATTCGCTGGCCTTGGCGCTGTAACCTATCATTATATTACGTATTCCGAACCACGTAACAATATGTTTTCAAACGGTTTAGTCTTTGTTAAATTACACACATATTAAGAATGCAATTAAATCAAAATTTAAAAAAATTAAAGACAGAAAAACACCACTTTTCACAATTTTTTTGTGTAAATTGTAATATTGTGAAAACGGTATTTTTTAAGCGACGCACTCTCTGAATGTCATAAATTCGAGAGAAAGCTCGCTTTACATTTTTGGCGATAAAGTCGAAAACGTCTCAACAATCAAATTATCAAATAAATAAACAAAATATAAATATAACGCTAGATAACGAAAGAGCGAGAGAATTTTAAAATTCTTTCCGATCATTATTACGGACTAAAGTTGCCACGTCTCTAAATAGCATAAAACCAAATCGCTCTCCGCATCTGTCTGTTTGTGCGCTTAGTTCTTCTAAACTACGCAACGGATATTGAAAGGGTTTTCACTATCATTTAGAGAATTTCTTCCGGAAGGTTAATGTATAATATGATAAAAGCATATTATATATAAAGTAGAGAAATGTCGGTGTTTTGTAATCAAGTGGTAAAAATATATATTTTCTATCTGGCTAAATCTTATGAGATACATCAAAATGATGTATTACGGAATTGTATATCTTAAAAACGTCTACAGAAAAGTCCGCTATAGTGTATGTCTATCTCTTAAGGATAACCCCTAGCAACGCCGGGTACAAGTCAGCTAGTTATACAATAAAAGCAATAATAAAAGCCCTTACCAAGTAGAAAATCTGACACTCCAGCTAGTCCCAACTGCTCTCAACCGTCTGAAGCCAGTGAGACTATGGCATCCCCTATTGGGGTATGTTGTAAGGCTGGAGGCAGTGGAGAGGGAAAGGAAATGGGAAAGAGGAAGATGGGGAAGTTCCTGGGTATTCAGATCTGGACACCAAACCCGACTAAAGCCATTCAAGCAACGTTTCAATTCTGAATTGTGGTCTTACACCAGGGCGATACTGAGAGTAAAGCAAAGACTTGATGGGAAATGAAAAGGCTTACGAGAAGTGACGCTCGAAACAATATTCTCAAATTTTGACAATCCAGTATCGAGTGTAAGTTACCTACCACGAGTATAAATAAAAATTGGTTACTGTAATTAATTTGTGTTTATTCTGAAGCAATTTTATTTTTTAAATACTTGAAATTCTATTTTTTTTCTTGATTGAATTAAACAATGAATGAATGAATGAAATGGAATCTTGGTAGTGAAAAAAAACCTACTTCCCGACATCCGATCGAGCTGAAACTCGGCAGACAGCCTCGTTGACGATCACAATGCATTTTATCACTCACACACACCAGCATGTTTCTGAAATCAAATGCAACTATAAAAATTTTCGGCAGGTAATATACGAAATAAATCTCGGTACCATCCAATCAGGATTTGGCTTAAGTGATACAATCATTTTGGTCAGCCCTGGGGAGGAAGGTTCAATCCTCAGTCAAACAAAAAAAAAACAAATTGAATTATAATTGAGCCTACGTGGGACATATTACGATTTTGCACTGGTATCCATAATGTCTGCAGTTGCTGCGCCACCGACTGTTAAGTTACCTTGTCTAGCTCTGCGGGTATTATGGAATGCGCTTATGATGCAATCACATGCATCATGAGACTACAGATGGAGGAATAGTGCATGGTTGCAGGTGATGTGAACATCGTGCAGTTGCACTAAGTGTTGGTGACTCTGGGTCAAGGCGCGGTGAACGCCTCTAACCTATGGTCGATGTCACACTGATAATAATCATTAAATCAAGGTGAAATTGTTAATGATGGATGTGCAACATTATGACTCAATGGCGAACTCTAAAGTCAGGGTTTATTTTTAAAAAAAAACTATATTTAAAGATGCCTGATTGCAGTGGCGACATCTCACTTTTTAGCAGTCGTTATAGGTCCGGTATATCGGTTGATTTAAAGCTCGGCTTGGTTGGAATGTGGAGCTTAGCGCGGCTTGGAACGTAATCCGTATATATATATCAGAAATATTACACGTATTATCAATGATTTTATTGTAGGAAAGTACTTAATTTTCTATGTTGCGTGAGTGGTATATCTATTCTCCTATGTCATCGAGAACCATGGACCTAAAAATTTAAGAAATTGAGAGATCGCGAGCTTTCAAAATGTCAAATGTTTTAGGCGGGCTTATTGAAGATTTGATTATTGATAAAGTTCCCCACTTCGATCAGCATGGTGCTGTATGCGAGAATACTAATTTAGAAAGTATTTGTTTTGCTGTAGTCAATGCACTATTCATGAAATTATGACAAACACACCGCTGAAAACACTGTCCAGACGTAAAAAATTCCTCGTATATTACTAGACCATTTGTCTGTTTTAGATTGATTATCAATTAAAAACATCAACATCTCCCATCGCTCGATTAATGTAACAGTCCATACTGATAAAATTACGCAATTTACTTATATTTCGGTGAGATTGGAGTACGTAATTACTTACGTAAACGTCATATTTGACATTTTTTGCTGTTAGTGCCTCGGTGTCTAAAGAGGGAACTATTCTTCGGCTTAGTACGGCTTAAGCGGAAGATTTAGCCCGTTCAAATTTGCGCGAGGAATGTCGCACATAGCGAGAATACAGACTGACTACTGACTGACATACCGGGCCATAGAAATACTTGATACCTGAAGTGTTTTGGTGTTTGTGATTTGGTTCTTTATCCAGATACTTTTGGAACTGGTTTGGAAAAAGAAAAAAAAACCATAGGCATCCAAATTAATAGACTCGCGCTAACATTAAAACCTGGATATCATTTCGACGAACTGGAGGCAAACCACGTGACCATATTTTTGGCATCAGTAGGTTTCGAGAATGATTTGACTAAACTGTGACATTAGTCTTAAGTTTACCACCGAAGAGCGAACATTAAAACAACCAGACCCTGTGCAGAAAAGAAATGTTTGCAGCGCACTACATTCTGGGAATTTTCTATGCACGATCTGGATCTCCGTTTTTAAACGAACAGCTTGGCGTAGACACGCTAAAATTGAGTTAGGTGGGTAAATTACAACATATATTTGTAAAAGTAATAAATAGTGTAACAAAATATTAAAATTTTGGAAACAAGGTCGAACTTTTATTTACCCGATTTGGGATAAGCAGTAAAGTTTTTACGCAGACAGCAATTTGCGCGCAGTTGTAAAATGGACTAGTCATTCGTTTATTTTATGTAGAGGACCGAATGGTGATATTACAATGCGAGTTTACTGTACGGGAAAAATTAAAAAAAAAATAAATTAAATTGCTTTATTCAATAGTCCTTAGATTACCATGAACAAAAACCACCATCTCCCAAAGTTTAGCTGTATGAGCGCGAAACACCATATACGCGGATCTTGTGCTGAGCTCGTCTCACAATGTGCGAACATAGAGTGCTTTACAACAAAAAAATAATATGGATATTATTCTTACAATTATGACATTACAATTTTTGTGACACTTTAATCACATAAGCAGTATTATGCAATATAAAAGCGCGGGTGTTTCGTTTCCCACCTCATTACTAAGTGTTCCCTTCAGAGCAGACCACGTAGCCCGGTCGATATCACCGTAAACTAACTACGTGGCTGAACTAGCCTGGATATAGCTGACACGTGTCACACGTGATCAGTGATGCCCACGTATCAATTTCATATTGGTCCGTATGGGATATTGGTTTCACGATGTGTTGAAATTTAGAGTAAAAAATAATTGGCATTATTTTATTTTCGTCGGAATCCTGGTGGGGTTTTTTCAGTGATATTTTACAAGTATATAAGAGGACTTTCTGGACTGCATTTCTGGAGTGCAGCGTGTACTACAGGATCAAGATACATGATGATAGCCAACCTCTGATAGGAAAAGACACAAGAAGAATAATATATATTGCAGCGTTTGAATTCAATGAAATAGCAAAAAAAAAAGTAAGTAAGCAAAAAAAAAAAACCCTCGTGGGTCAGTACTTTTTATAGTATGAAACCTGGAAATAACTACTTTTCGTACACTAACTCCCCACAGAAAGCTCTGAAGAAAATAATTCTCCCCTCGGGGCATATGTCCAGACGGCCGGCATAGTCCAGTGGTAACGCATTGGACTGCCATTCCGAAGGTCGCGGGTTCGAACCCGGCGTGCGCAAATAAATTTTATTTGATTAATTTGTGTTATTTCACAATTAATTAATTAAAATAATATATAGTATATTTGCGGCACGTTCCAGCGTGGAAGATACTACCAGTATCACCCTGGTGTAAGACCACCATTCAGAATTGAAACGTTGCTCCAAATGGCTTTAGCCGTGTTTAGTAACTAGATCTGAATAGCCAGGTACTTCCCCACCTTCCTCTTTCCCTTCCCCACTTACCTTCAGCCTCACAACATCCCCCAATTGGGGATGCCATAGTCTCACTGGCTCCAGACGGGAGCAGTTGGGACTCTTGTGAGGTATTCACTATAAAAAATAAAAAAAAATATGTCATCTTTGAGAATGCTGTGTGATTGATCATTATAAGGAAATTAAGGAGATGAAGTTCTGGAAAGAAATAATGTAGGATGGTGGGTAGTAATCTGGGGGCAGTGTGTTTAAGTGTGACTGACGTATGAATTCACCCCTCCCGCTGCGTTAAAATCCGGCTGGAGAGTTCAGAGGGTCTCCCTCAACCGGCCTCTCCAAATCTGACGCGCCACGCAGTAGATACGCATACGCTAAGACCTAGAAAAACTTCGCCCCATGTACTCGGGCATCCCTGCTAAGGCACCTGTGGCAAAGGAAACTAAAATATTTTTGTAATTTAAAAAAAATAGTAGGTTGTTCACTAACCGTAGATGCTGAAACTAATCATTTTTACTGAAAACAAGGGAAAGGCAAGTCTCTGGAAGGTAGCCAACCCACTCGGGTAATGAAATATTTAGTTAAATTGCGATAAAAAAAAAAAAAAACGGTATACGGCGATAATAATACGTTATTACCTCAAATATCTACGGGAAATCTCTAAATACAGGGTTTTCCAATAAGAGGTGTTATTTTGATAATCAATCGTAAAAGATCAATGGTTTCGTTGCTTGTGTGGCACGTAGCGCCGTCTTGATGAAAGTAAACGTTGTCCAGATCAATACCATCCAATTTCAGCCATAAAAAATCATTAATCATCTCTCGATAGCGCTATCCATTCACCGTAACTGTTACTCCAGCCTCATTTTCGAAAAAGTAAGGTCCAATGGCTCCGCCGGACCATAAACCGCAGCAAACAGTCATACGTTGAGGATAGAGAGGCTTTTCAACAATAACTCTTGGGTTTTCCGAGCCCCAGATGCGACAATTTTGCTTGTTGACGAAGCCACCGAGGTGGAAATGGACCTCATCACTCAAGATGATTTGCATTTGATTCACTCAAGTGAATTTTAATAATTTCAATGCGTTGTTGAAGCGTGTATCGTTCCATTTTTATTAATGGCGTAGTTTTTTCTTGTCAAATGACAAAAAATGACAGCTTCAAAAGTAACATCTACCGAAATAGCGGGCTATTCAAAATAACACCTCTTATTGGAAAACCCTGTAGTATAAAATAAAGTCGCTATCTGCGTCTCTCTGTCTTTGCGCTTAGTTCTTCTACACTACGCAACGTATTTTGATAGTGTTTTCACTATCATTTAGAAAATTTCTTCTTGAAGGTTTATAAATACAATACATGCATATTGTATTTATAGAAAGTAAAAAAAAGTCGATGTTTTGTAATCGAGTTGTAAAAACATATTTTCGGGCGCTTACATTGCTAACTCTGGATAAACCTTATGAGGTACATCAAAATAATGTACTACGGAATTGTTAATCTTAAAAAGGCCTACAGAAAAGTCCAGGATGGTATATGTCTATCTCCTAAAGATTACCCCCAGCAACGCCGGGTACACGTAAGCTAGTAATTATATACGTCTGGCGTCTACGGATGTACTCACGCCAAATATTGCCTCACCTCTACGCCAACCAAAACCACGCCTCTTCACCTCGAGCTTAGAATAGGCTACGGCGTAGCCAGACATTAATCACGTTTAAGGCGCTACGCGGCAACCGCGAGCTGAATGTTTGTATTGGTAAGGCTTATTTTGCCAATTAACGGGCGTCACAAGAGACCAAATCACGTTTCTATCAATTTCCGTGTTTTAATTTATAATTTGTGTTCACTAAATGACTTGCACGATAAATCGTTGAATGCGTCTTGTGATAGAACTACAACATAACATTATATCGTCCAAGATTTTTTTTGGATTCAAAATACATACCACTAGATTGATGCAGAAAACAACCTATAGTTGCGAAAATTTATTAATTTTTTTTTATCCATAATTAGAGACACCTATTCATAAGCTTTAATTTTTAAGAAATGTAGCATTAATTATTGAAAAAATAGCTTTAATTTTGCGTTTTCATATCGTTAGGATAACGTCAAGGAATGGGAGTCAGCAAGAGGGGAAAAACAATTAAATTAGCAAAATCGCTTGAAACATGTTTATTGTATTATTGATTGAAACTCAACATGGCACATGTTTCTACAGTAGAGTGTGTCATGTTCGTTCTACGATCTGTCAATACAAAATTATAGGGACTAAAAATCTTTTTTACTGTCGAAAAAAAAACACCATTTATCGCTTTAATTGGTGAAAATATCGTTAATGCTATGAATGGGTGTCTCTACCCATAATCTATCTTTTAACCCTTTACGCCACTGGTATATTTACCGTTATTAAAGTTAACATTTGCGATTTTTTCATGGTTGGAAAGAGAAATAAAATATTAATGATTCCATGGATAAAATCCTAATAATTATCAAAGTTTATGATTACAAATTGGAGGCACTTGACAGTTGTAAATTATTTTTATTAAGGGTATAAAAAGTGAAGTAACAGTTTTCTTACTAATTCCTAACACTAGGAATGTGTCTAAATATCGAATTCTCTCTTATTCTTATTGGCCTTTCGAATCAAAATGTTGCGGTAAGTTTTTTTGTTATCATTTATTTTCATGTTTTATATTAAAACAGTATATCAACGTTTATTTCAAATACAAATTTCAAGGTTCAACTTAATTTAGTATCAAAAATGTTTTTTTTACGATAACTTAAATTATAAGCAGCCACAGACATAGGAATTAATAGACGAGAAGATATGGGCGAGGGGTAAAATCAACTGTTGAAGAACGAGGGAACGAGGGAACGAGTGAAGCTGACTGTGATTCGTCAATAAATCAATCTGACAGTAAATAGGCATCTCGCATTATAATATCACCATTTACTTCTTTAAAGTAAAATCTGCTTTGAATGAATAGACATTTTTACATGGGAGCGCAAATTACTCGCCACGTTATGAACAAATTTGCGAAGTCCAAATTCGGCAAAGTAAGGCAGCTTTTATTTTCAGAGTCGTAGTTAGTTTCAGAGTATTTAGTTAAGACACTTTTATAAATGTTCATAATTTACTTCCCAGCAACCAACCAGCTTTGTGTTTCGCGTCCAGACGTTTCTCTATGTGATAGTAACAACTGATTCATATTATACGATGTGAATATGCTTAAAATAAAGTAAAATAATGCTTATATATGGAATGTAATACGACAATTGGGTTTATTCTCTTTTTTCACATCTATTTTTACCAGTTTTCATAGTACAAGTCAAAATTTTGCCGTGTTATTTAGTAAAATGAACCGATGATGCCTCGACCATAGTTCGCACAAGAATGATGACGTCACGTTTTCAAATTTCATTTGAGGCCAAACGCGAGCCCAGCCGGCTCAATGGAACCGGTATGGGGAGTGGGGATAATACGCTTTTAATCACTTAGGGCAGGTCTACTAATATTCATATGTCTATGTAAGCAGCACATTTAAAATACCTATGAAGCATTTCGAAATTTCACGGGGAAATTCAACGTCGTTCTGACTTAAAGGTAAAAAAAATTAAAACTTGAAGGGTTAAACGGATAATAATTTTAAATAATTAAGCTCTAAGCCTATGTCATAAAAAAGTACCAAACTCAGGAAATGTTTAAGAACAGATCTTGTAAAAACTTGATAAAAAATGTTTCTTTTGTTTTATCAATTAAAAAAAAAACCTGTAAGAAACGGTACTGCAGGCTATAACGAATAAATTGACAAACTTTCTAACAAACTATCAGTAAAAGACGAAAACGTGTTCATAATATTGTCGCATTTCGTCATTATATATATCAGGAGAAGCGCAGCTGCATGAACACGTGTCCCGATATTTTCTGAATGGACTAATATTTTATTGGGAAATGGCTTGTCGTCACGTTTTTCAGAGGATTTTAATTAATCAGCCGTACTCATTTTTCTCCGGGTGATTAAAAAATGTATATTATTACAACAAAATCTTTTTTTTACTGTTTCGGGCGTCGACCTCATAGAATTTATTTAAAGAGCGTAGAGCGATTTAAAAAAAAAATATTGAAACCTTCTATTGAATCTCATATATTATTTCATTACAATTTTACAATAATTTTGTGCCTTGTCGCCTGTGTAAGGATCGTCGCGCGTCGTACCTATTTCAAAGGAAATTAAAACATCTATGTAAATACCTCAGTTAACTTTACACACAAAGCTATAAATTCATGTTAATAGACAATAAATCTAACGTATCCATTCCCCTCTAAACCAGAGGTTCCCAAAGTGTTGATTGTCCCAAGGGATTGATGTTAACTTGCTAGGGCAGTGGTTCTAAACCTGGGTTTGATCGAACCCCAGGGGTTCGGTGAGTCAGTCTCGCGGGTTCGGCGGAGGTCAAGACACACCCCTGACTCTTGATGATTCGTGATGACACGCCCCCCATGTCCATATTTGGCTGCAGGTGATCACGCAACTTCGCTTGGCCTATCTGTGCTGCAGGGAATTTGGTGCGCCCAGTAGTTGAATTGTAACTGTTGTGATAGTACGTCGTGTGATAGATACCTTTCTTTGAGATACAAAAATAGAGTCAGCGTTAATTGTCTTACTATAATTAATATATATTTAACCCTTCAGTACTTAAATCAATTTTGTACAGTTTGCAATGTTTTCTGTGTACTTCAAATGCGCTTCTACGATTCGTTCTTAAGTTCAACAGCTCGGCTGTGGAACGAACTGCCGGCCTCTGTGTTTCCTCCCTCCTACAACATGGGACTTTTTTTTTTTTTATAGTGAATACCTCACAAGAGTCCCAACTGCTCCCGTCTGGAGCCAGTGAGACTATGGCATCCCCAATTGGGGGATGTTGCGAGGCTGAAGGTAAGTGGGGAAGGGAAAGAGGAAGGTGGGGAAGTACCTGGCTATTCAGATCTAGTCACTAAACACGGCTAAAGCCATTTGGAGCAACGTTTTCAACGGGTTCGAACCCGCGACCTTCGGAATGGCAGTCCAATGCGTTACCACTGGACTATGCCGGCCGTCAACATGGGACTCTTCAAGACCCATGTTCACTCCTTCCTCTCCACAAAAAGACCCTCCACACAGCATCCCCAAAGATGACATAGGCCCTGAGGGAAATTATTTTCTTCAGGGCCTCCTGTGTGGAGTTAATATAAAAAAATAAAATATATACATCTTATTTTTTAATTTTCCGTAAAAACAAATAATGTTTTAGAAAGTATACAAAATTATCTTTCTGGTGTATGCATTTAAAATAAACATAACTATTTGTAAATAGTAAAAATTTAATTTCAAACGTGAAAAATGTTGTCACAAACGCTAACCACATTTTTACTCCAATCAACGAATAACTCGATATTCACTTTTTTATCTCGTTCTTATAATAGTACAAAAATATTTTTCAAAGTTAAAGTGATTGTTACGATAGCGGCGCGAAATATTAATTATTTATATTGGCAATTTTTAGGATTTTATTAATGGATTCCAGTATATATAAATATTTGAGGCAACTGGAAAGACTTATTATTTTCCTTTATAACGTCAAAAAAAACGTATTTCCGCATGTTAGAAAAAATATATAAAAATACTTTTATTAAATATGGACGCCCGGTCATATATGACCCTCAAACGCTGAAAGGGTTAAGCAAAACATAGAAAGGTGCAAATTTTCCTATATCCCCAAGTTTTCATTGACTAACGTTCAAGATGATTTGGCCTACATTCAACATTAAAATGCATTTCACACAAAACCATGTTTGAAGATGTTTTGACTATCGAAATACCACACTGGATTATCGATCCATACGGTGACATGGAATAATCGAATAACATATGAATAAGCAAGCACTGACGAAGAACTTAGGGGGGTACGAGCAGTTCTAGCTTATTAAATTAATTACTTTAAAAATATATACGACGCAGACCCAGGAAAGGTTTAATTAGCTTTTTCATCAGCATACTCGCGGAAAGGGTCACGAAGAAAAATCACTGATATTGAATATTGCTAATTTATTAAAAATCTCTTCAAATTAGCCTTAATTCGGTAAAAAAACGGGATTGCAGGCCCTAAACGATTGATATATTTCCTTATAAACTTTTGAAATTCGAACTTATTATTATGATAACAAATTATTGTAAGCAATAATTAATAGATTGAAACACAAATATAATTAGAAAAAAAATTCCTAGAAAAAATAAATGCCACCGACATTATAATAATTTGTTATCCTTTGTGCTTGGCATAAAACCTTGTCTTGTTAACATATGTGTTTACCTTTAATAAATAATAATGATATTTGACAAGTAAAAATATTTCACCATGAAATGAAGATATAATATATCTCGACGCCACCTAGTGAGAAATTAAGTATTTAACAATACTTTTCCTACAAAAATAAAGTTAGTTGTTTTCAGGTGAAAAAAATAATTGTTGAATGAAATACTAGTATTTATTGAATTATTTAGCGGCTAAAAATAAGCCGACGTAGCACAGCGGTTCCGTGTACCTGACCGGCCATCAGCGGGTGCGGGTTCAATTCCCATCAGCGGCATTTATTTTTTCTCGGACTAATAATTACAATAATTGCATACAATAATTTGTTATCCTTTGCGCTTTGCTTAAAACCCTGTCTTGTAAAAAAATCTTTACTTTTAATAAATGATAATATTTTAGTGTTGATAAAAATTATAATATTTTCGCATTACCTCATTATGTATTATTACCAAGGCAAATGCAGGTGCATGAACACTTGTTCCGATACGTTAGGAATATACTAAAAGTTTATCAGGAAATTATTATTTACTCGTTCTTCTCCTTATAGCTTCACAAATAAGTGCCTGTTGCTTATCCTGCATTATAGACACGAGAAAGTTTTGATAGCTTTTCAATCGTCTTGCGAATCGGTTTGGGAACCTGTGGCCTAAACGTACGAGATCAAATATTAATTTTAATATAAGATGCAAAAATAAATAAAAATTAGCTTATCGATTGCTCCAGCCGTGTAGTTTGTAGGTACGCAGCCTTGAAAGCAGCTGCCATGCAACTTTTGCGATTACGACCAATCCTATAAATAACTATACTACAATACTTCATTCGCTCAACGGCAATTCTGGTTCATCGCGCCTAAAATATACAATGCATTGAGTACCGACTTAAAGTCAAGTAATTCTATATCCATATTTACTGCCCGTGTACATCAATGGATATTTGAAAGGGGACGACCTTTCTTTAAAGATTACATGAGTTCCTAACACAATAAAAAAATAAATTATAAAAACTTCTGTCCAACTTGTCTCATATCACGAAAATTAAAATGAAGTGTTGAACATAAACATGTTGTCTTATAGATAATACCTACGATAAATAAACATGCACACAAACAATTATATGCATTAAACAATCTATATTAATTATGTTTATATTTTAATCTTAACGTTTAATATTTTTAATTTTTATTTGTATCTTTTTAAATATACAAATACTTTTTCTTTATTTTTCAGTTTACTATTAATTTTAATATATTTGTTTTTAGTTTTATTTCATGTATGATTCATACTAGCATACTTATGTTTCTATAAAATAGTATTTTTTAGTTCTTTTAAGTTATTTTTATTATTATTTCATGTATGATTCATTCTTGCATACTTATGTTTCTATAAAATAGTATTTTTTAGTTCTTTTAAGTTATTTTTATTATTATTTCATGTATCATTCATACTTGCATACTTATGTTTATATAAAATAGTATTTTTTAGTTCCTTTATGTTATTTTTATTATTATTTCATGTATAACTACCACAACACGGGCATTAGCCTAGTATGGTAGTTAAAAAAGTGTAAAAAAATGTAACATGTAAACATTTATTAAATAATAAATTTAAAAAAAAAAAATAATAATACATTAGGTATCAGGGTATCGATTCTCCAATCCAGGCCGATCGCAATCGCCGTCGAAAGTGCATACTTTGGTCGACATTCTTATTATTGAGTCTCGTCGAAAGTACACACTTACATACGTCAAAAATTATTTCACTCGAACAACGAGTGGGTCGAAACAGAGTGGAATGACTTCATCGAGAATCGAGGCGCTGTTTAGTTTATTCATTGCATTACATGGGGAGTACTTATTCATTGGACTATGGTTACCAGATGTTGGTTTGTACGTTGTCCAGCCACAGTTTTATAAAGGTCTAGAAGGGTGAAATGGCCGTCACGAGTAAATATAATAACTTAGCAAAGCAATTTATAAAATAATGATAAAACTAATAGTTCTGTGAACTGAAATTATAAGATTTGTAAGTAAGTAAGTACTTTTGTTCAGGCAGGTAGGTACCTGAATTGAAAAATGCGAATAAGATAGTCCAAATGACGATTTCGCATTTCAAAAAGAATCTTTACTGAATCATTAAAACAGCCACCATATTGATACAGATACGTAACGCACAAACAAATGTACACGTTTTTGCGGCAAGGTCCAGATTGGAAAAGAGACCACAATTCAGAATCTAATCGTTATTTGAAATGTCTTTAGCCTGTTTGGTGAGTAAAACTGAATAGCCAGGTACTTCCCGATCTTCCTCCACCCATCTCCTTCTACTGCTAACCCACTTCAGCCTTGCAACATACACCTATAGGCGATGCCATGGTCCCATTGGCTACGGACAATCAAATGGTAGTTGGGACTCTTGTGAGTCTGAAGGGAGTGGGGAGGTTAAGGAGATAGAAATGTGAAAGAGGAGTTGAGAATAACCTGGCAATTAAGATCTAGTGACCAAACACGCCAAAGGCAATAATGTGAATGGTGGTCTTTCACCTACCTTTCATCTTCCATACATTTTAAGGCCGGGTTGTTTCATGGAAATTCACGTGTGATGTAGTCTTCAAATGGCCACTCAGCACCATTTCGTTTTTCCCATTTAAAAGATCCCCGCTAAACGTCGATTTTAGGTACGATTCAGCTTCTATCAAATTGTAATAAGCCAAGAAGCTTAACTACATGACAGTTATCCTCTTCTGCTGATTATAATTTGTTCAAAAGCTGAAACGTACTTAGAATCGGCATTTAACCGGAACCTTTCAACTATCAAAAAAACGAAATAGCGCTGAGTGGCCATTTGATGACAATGTCACATTTGAATTTCTGTGAAAAAATTCGTCCTTAGATAAGTTTTCGTTAACAAATAAAGAATATATGTATTGAATTATTAAAAATACTAATTTCGGTTGTCTGTGCCTCCCGCGTAACTCTGGTTCAATGAACTCACATCTACTTTGAATTTAAGTATCATAATAAAAATTGGAACTGATTGTGCAAAAAATCCTGTTCGAGGAACGAACAAGGGTTGGGATAGCCGTATTTTAAAGGGCTATTCCACACAGATAAAGCATGGATAACGCCTATGGCTTATGACAGGCGAATGCGATAACACAATTTGTAAGGTTAATTCACAGTCAGCTTACCGGGTGGCGAACGAAATCTGCATCTCGAGAATCATCTGTCAGCACTGGAACGGTGATCGTTGTAGGTAGCACTCGTTATGTTGAATTGGATTGCGATAAAATACGTTTAAGGGATTATTCCGATAAATAACCGGCGATAGTACACACATTGGTTTTTACAAGACGAACGTATCGATGCGATTGTACGGCTCACGGCACTCCGTGATTATAGTTGACGTGTGTGATTTCAAACTGTACAGTTCAAAATCTGAACGTACTATTGGTCAGCACACGGCCTGTCAAAAGCAAATCGGCGTGACGGAACAAATCCAATCAATCGAAGAAGTAGGTTAACCACTGAAAAAATTGGAACTAATTTGTCAAAAAATCGTACTATCCCGTGATTTTTTCACGGTTCTGCGCTAGTTTCATAATAATAATAATAATCAACCAGAATACAATCCACTGTCCATTTTATTGTGGATCATGTTTATTTCGCGGATACTTGAATCCGGTCGACCATGAGAGGTCGAGGCTCGAGGCATGGTTGAGTGCAGTTACATAATATTCCACCATTTCTGAAGTTATGCAATACCATGCGGGGGACATCGACATTAAACATTGTTACAGACTAACTTAACTAATGTATGGATAAATAAAATAATTTAATTTAATAATCAATTTATTTTGGTTAGGAAGCTAAAGAATGAACCAAAACAAACACAAAAATACATAAAAAATTAACCAATAAAAAACATTATTTTTACTAGTTTACATAAGAGATGTTTTTAAAAATACTTTTGTTTGACAGAGGATTGAAACGTCAACCGCGCTGTCACTTAAGCGAAATCCCGAATGGATGGAACCGACATTTTTATCTACTGTAATGTCATCCAATTTCAGAGAAATGCGTATATTATGTTCGGTGTGTGATTGCATGCATTGTCATCAACATCAAGCCTATCTGCCGAGTTTCAGCTCGATATTATAACGGGAAGCGGATTAATTTCCGAAATGAAAACAATATCGAAATTCAGATAGATGTTTTTTATTTTTTATTTTATCGTGCTTTTTAATGGCAAGTAGTAGGTTACCATTTCAATGGTAAATAGTGGGTTACCTTTTTAATGGTAAGTAGTAGGTTACCATTTTAATGGTAAGTAGTGGGTTACCTTTTTAATGGTAAGTAGTAGGTTAACATTTTGGCTACCTACCAACTTCGTGAGATGAATTTTTTTATAGACAATAATTTACTAATTAAGCTCACATTTGTTGTGCATTTCCTTGCGTGTCGATGAGCGCGTGCAGTTATAAAATGTTAATAATGGAATCGTAAATTAGTTTTTTTTAAATCAATAAAAATTTACTTCGGTCGACTTTCTACCATTTGTCTTCATAGGTACCTACCGGACTCAGAATTGACATATGGTTAATAGGAATCGCACAGGTGAATAATTGCTTGCATAAGTCTGTTTCGAACAAGTTTTAGACTTAAGAAAATAAAATTCAAGTGAAATAGAAAAAACGTTCTTTGGGTGGAGGGGACAACTATATTGGTCGGGTCATACTCAATAATACATAATAACCATACATGGTAAGGCAAATAATGCTGAATCGAGTAGTTCCCGGTGCTAATGGCCTCTGACAAACACAGGAAATACGTAGCAGCTAGCATTCGTATAAAGTCCACAAAATGATCACCATCAAACTGTTTTCATATGGTACTATAATTTAAAAAAATATACATATTTAAAAATAATGTTACATAAATTACAGATAATCATTTCGCATAATTTTACACATAAGATATACCACCATAAGGCTGCGTGTAAGGGGGATGTGATATTTTTTTTTAAATTTTATATTTCAAAGTATTCATGATAATAAAAATTACATTGATTAACCATGAGAAATCTCACTCTGTATGTATATATAAACACACAAAATGTATTTTTTGGTTAGTTTAATTTTGTACCCTGAAGATGCATGTGTTAAGGCCCCGTATTAAGCGTTCAAATATGGTTTGAAAGGGAGATATGTAAATACTAATGTTAGAGGGAGCGCGCAAATATTAAAAAACGATAATAATGAAGCGAAAAGGACTAAAATATTTAATAAAACACGACTCTTTTGAAATAGAGCAAAAATCTCCTGACAAATGCTTTAGTTGCATTTAAAGATACACTGATTTTTTTATTTTATTTCTATAACATATTAAATAACAGAACCAAACGCGTTTTAAATAATTTTCGAAGCTTACGTACTTTATGTTTTTTTCTATCGTAGGAATTTCATATAATTAACGTTTCGGTTTAACAAATGTATAGATATTATCTTCAAAAATAACTTTTGTTTTTGAACTTAAAAACTTAAAGAGTTAACGAGAAACTTGTTATAACTCGGTAGAAATTGGATATGCTTCAGCGAAACCGGTCGGTCATAACAAATAACATAAAAAACATCATAGTTATAAACAATCTAATCTATTTTTTTTAATTATGTCAAACCTTTCTTTCTACCAAAATATTCTGTTTATATTTTCAGGGCGTTTTTTAAGATGAAGTTTAAAATGTTTATTGTTACTTATATTTCCAATACTTTTGGTAATGAACTGAAAAATTTACTAACATGATATAATAATAATAATAATTGGATGACTTGTATAGCGCCGTTTTTGTGCAAAATCACCTCAAGGGCGCTGTACAAACTTATAATACATTTCTACAGTGATCTATGTTATTACTAACTATTTATGGAGATAATATACAGTACAATACTTACCTGGTAGGTCACTTGAGATTAACACTTAATTAACATTATCTAATTGTTTATTAGCGAAATTTAGATACAGGGTTTAGGACATAATTGGAACATTGAATATAACTGGACTTTCTCTTAGGAATGGTATATTTAATTTAAGGGTACGACAGCTTAAAAAGGTAAGTTTTTATAACATGTAATCGATAATGTAGTAAGTATATAGTTTTCCGATGGATTAATAAATATAGCATGGAAACGGTACTGTAAGTAGATATATAATTTCAGTAATTATTAATATTATGTTTAAAAATCATCTACAAACAAATATATTCCCAAAACACATTTACATAAATTGGGTTCGAATAAACACTCTGTTATGATTAAACCAGAACTAAAAGTATGGCGTACCTAAGCTTTAAAATAACATATTAGTAGACAACTCAACCTATGTTTAAATGCCTGAGATGACATTTCATAAAAATGGCCATATAAAAATTAGTTGTATAATCTCAGATAATTTACAAAAATGACACGTGTCTCTATACAGCCTGTGTCTACGTGACTGAATATATTAGGGATTCATTACATCTATCGGTAATAATTTATACTAATATATTATTTTATTTCAAATGTTTTTGTGAAAACGTGTTATATGAATTTACTTATTATGTAAAATAACCAACTCTACAACGACAAAATCAGTTCACAAATTAATAATCCTCATTAAAGTTATTATGATGTTACTATTAAGTATCAAGGAAGTGTATATTTTTAAAGTACAACCTTAAGCCCCCGCATAGCCCATTTCTACCGCTTTATAACAAGTTTCTCTGTAACTCCTTAAGTTTTTAAGTTAAAATAAAAAGTTATATTTTTAAGATAATATCTATACATTTGTTATGCCGAAACGTAAATTATATGAAATTCCCTCCATAGAAAAAAGATCGCAAAGTAATACCAAATTTTTTTTACAACACCTTTTGTTTGAAAGGCATGAAAAAAATCACAAATATATAATTAAAGCACTTGTCGATAGATTTTTGCTCTATTTCAAATGGGTCATGTTTTATTTTATTTTATATTAAAGAAACAAACAGTACATGATTAACAGAGATGAAACAATATACAGGAATAAGATTCTTCATGTTGGGTACCTACGATATGTTTCCTTGTAATGTATGCTAATTGGTATGTTTATTCGTTAATTACCAGGTGACTTGTGTAATTTATAGGTGTGTGTGTGTGTGAGGTGTGTAATGTATGTGTGAGTGATTATGTGTGTGTGTGTCTGTATGTATGCGCATTGAATAGTTTAAATTATTGACATGACGCCAAGTTTGAATTTGGGCAGTGAATCCGAAAAAATGTCAATGTTAGAGTTAAGACAAATATTATTTAGAGTGTAAAGAGCTCGGTTAATTGTCGAATTAGTTGCTGTATTTGTTTTTGTTAAATATTTCAAACGAGTCGTGTTTTATTAAATACGTTCACCAGTTTCGCTTAATTATTATCGTTTTTTTAATATTAGCGCGTATTTAGATATCTCCCTTTCAAAACATCGTTGTACACTTACTACGGGGCCTTAAAGGTTGCATTAATTTATTGTTAATCGAAACAGCAAAATATGCCGCTTAGCTAATAAGAATCCAGTTCATAAATCAAACATTATTATGAATATGATGATAACGAATGCGTGGCATTAAATACAAAACTTTGGACTTGAGGCCAAAATTTTCAACTAAACTAAATAATATATTTTTTAACTACTTTTTCTTTTTAACTTATTTTGAAGGTTATTTTTATCATTGAAGAAGAAGATAATATTAATAAATTAATTAATGTTTCGTGTTTCCTTCAGATTTATTAGTATAATTAATGAAATATTTATTTAATCAAAAGGTATGACTAATATTTATTTATTTATTAAACTTAAGTTAGCTCATATCGTCGTGTATGTTAATAGTTTTAGAAAAAAATTACAGAAATTGGTTAACAATGGATCTTTAAATATTTAAATGTAAGTACATATTATAAGTCCCTAAAAAAAACCTCAATATTTTTGGAAAATATGTTTTCCCAATTCCTATTTAAACTTAAGAGGAAGCTAGAAGCCAAAAATGTGTATATTCTTGGTATACCGAATATATTGGGGGTAAAAAGCATTAAAATCGCTTGACAAACGGAGTTTAGAATCGTTCGATTTCAAGCACAAAACTGGTTTTTATTTTTTTTAAATAATTTTATAAGAAAGCATAAAAGTTAATCAAGTGAAACTGTCACAGATAATCTTAGCTATAAAACTGTATTTTTTTAAAGTTGTTTACTTTACGCGTTCATACATTTCTATTGAAAAACATTTTTTTTTAGTACCTTGCATTTATATTTTTTATTGATTAATTTATTTTATTTATTTGTATTCTACTCAAGCGAAGCGATAGAAAAAAACCTTCAATTTATCTAAAGCATATTTTTTGATATTCATAATGTACACCAATTCGTTATAAAGATTACTCAAAATAGTGATTTGGCACTAAGCTTCGCCTTAACCATCTTTTCAATCTCAGTAACTGCCTTCGGGATTTTGTTATACAGTAGAAACATATAATATATAGTAGGGACATGTGCTATTTCATTGACTTATTTTTTAAAATATGATATATTTTATATGCCATCAAAGAATTTAATATTTCATGATTTTAGTACAACTTAAGCATTTATTTACGAGTTAAAAATATTTTTTTTTAAATCTTAAAGCCCTACTAAACGTTTTAACAAAATCTTTAAATACAGGGTTTTCCAATAAGAGGTGTTATTTTGATATTCAATGGTAGAAGATCAATGGTTTCGTTGCTTGTGTTGCACGTAGCGCCGTCTTGTTGAAAGTAAACGTTGCCCAGATCAATACCATCCAATTCCGGCCATAAAAAATCATTAATCATCTCTCGATGGCGCAATCCATTCAACGTAACTGTTGCTCCAGCCTCATTTTCGAAAAAGTAAGGTCCAATGACTCCGCCGGACCATAAACCGCACCAAACAGTCACACGTTGAGAATAGAGAGACTTTTCAACAATAACTCTTGGGTTTTCCGATCCCCAGATGCGACAATTTTGCTTGTTGACGAAGACACCGAGGTGGAAATGGGCCTCATCACTCAAGATAATTTGCATTTGATTCACTCAAGTGAATTTTAATAATTTCAATGCGTTGTTGAAGCGTGTATCGTTCCATTTTTATCAATGGCGTAGTTTCTACTTGTGAAATGTCAAAAAATGACAGCTTCAAAAGTAACATCTACCGAAATAGCGGGCTATTCAAAATAACACCTCTTATTGGTAGTATAAAACAAAGTCGATATTCGCGTCGCCAGTTTGTGCGCTTAGTTCTTCTTAACTACTCAACTGATTTTGATAGGGTTTTCACTATTATTTAGAAAATTTCTCCCGGAAGGTTTACAGATATAATATATGCATATTGTGTTTATGGAAAGCAGAGAAAAGTCGAGCAACGCCGGGTACACGTCAGCTAGTGAAATATAAATTCAAACATCCCAAAAAGGGCATTTTTTGGAATAAAAATTTGAATTTACATACGACAAATTAAATCAGTCGTATGAAGCCCTCAATTCATGTTTTTTTAAAACATTTTATATTTCATAAAATTAGCAGATAATTTGATTGAATGACAGAAAAAGTCGTGGACGCCCGGAGAAGACATGAATCAAATAATTATTCGTGGTAAAATAAGTACGTGTGATGAACGAAGAAATGAATTTTACGAGAATGGTTCCATGATAACTCAACACAGTGACTATTCAACACACTTTTAAAAAGTGATATAAAGTCATTAGAAACAATAAAAAAAAATTTAACCTAACCTAATTAACCCAGATAATAAAGTTTTTGTTTCATCACTTTCCGTGACTTTCTATAACTTTTTAAAGATGTGATGATTTATCCGGTCACCAAGGAAAATGTATGACGTGGAAGAGAATTGTAGAAAACGTAGAGGATGTCGGAAGAAGTCAAGGTACGATCAAGTGAAACAAATATGTATGGTGCAAAAAGGCGTACGTGATGAACGAAAAACGGTTGTAAGGAAAATGCATGACGTGGAAGTGATGTTTTAAGAAGTCGAGGACGCCCGAGGAAACAAATGTAAAAGAAAACTTCTTTCAATTTCAAGTTCTTTACAATAAAATTATTTCAACTTTTAAATGCACCCAGTTTTCATGTACACTAAAATTTACAATCTTAAGGCGATGCACTACGTCGTGTAGTATTTTGAATTGAGCCGCTATCAATAACAACCCTTACGTAGATGGCGATAAGGTTTAAATTCCCGCTTAACACCATCCGCCTGTTTTGATTTATGCAAGAAAAAAACATGGTCAAAAAGTGCCTTTTATTTTATTTTGTGGATGTTCAGGCATAAATATAATTTTTTTTTTGATCATTTTATAAATAACTTAATTTTCCACATTATACAATAAAATCCTAACCGAAAATGGGTTCGTAAGTAGGAGATTTTGAACTTCAAAGCAGTTTTCATAGGCCTTATACATTATTTTTTTCTGGGCTTATAAAAAGACTTATCTAAAAAATACTCAATTATTTCTAAGGCCAAGATGTATTCTACTCGCAGTATTTAATTAAAGCATCTGAAACATTTCTAGGCGACCAAATTTTCAAACCAAAAACACATGATTTTGCATTACTACGTATGGCATCGCCTTAAAACTTTACTCCTAACTATTAATTATCTAAATAATATCTTTAATAACACCGAAAAACGCCGAGTACACGTCAGCTAGTTAATAATATCTTTAATAACACCGAGCAACGCCGAGTACACGTCAGCTAGTTAATAATATCTTTAATAACACCGAGCAACGCCGAGTACACGTCAGCTAGTTAATAATATCTTTAATAACACCGAGCAACGCCGAGTACACGTCAGCTAGTTAATAATATCTTTAATAACACCGAGCAACACCGAGTACACGTCAGCTAGTTAATAATATCTTTAATAACACCGAGCAACACCGAGTACACGTCAGCTAGTTAATAATATCTTTAATAACACCGAGCAACGCCGAGTACACGTCAGCTAGTTAATAATATCTTTAATAACACCGAGCAACACCGAGTACACGTCAGCTAGTTAATAATATCTTTAATAACACCGAGCAACACCGAGTACACGTCAGCTAGTTAATAATATCTTTAATAACACCGAGCAACGCCGAGTACACGTCAGCTAGTTAATAATATCTTTAATAACACCGAGCAACACCGAGTACACGTCAGCTAGTTAATAATATCTTTAATAACACCGAGCAACGCCGAGTACACGTCAGCTAGTTAAAAATATTTGGCAGTTTATTTCTAAAGAGAAATCAATTTTTTAACATTCACACATGGTTCAAATTATTCTAACACCGGTCTAATAAGAATCAGTCGGGCACCTTTCTCCAATCGAAATGCGATATCTTTTTTTACTCTCACTCACTAACTGGTTTTTGATAATATCGAAAGCGTAATGATTGACTACATCACAGTAATAATTGTGTAAATGCCACATCATGTGCTGTGTGTATAATGATGGAAATTAGATTGCGTAATACTTGACTACTATTTTTGGGTTAATTTTACATTATTTTAAAAAAAGGTATTTTTTTATCTTACACGCAATGAAATTAAAAACTAGACACGTTGTAGAGATTTCAAAATAAAAACGCCCCCGGTCCTATATCTACTTCATTCTATTCTATTATTTGAATGTCTATCTTTGTCATGCATGAATAACTAACTAACTAACCATCTCGCCGTTTCCCCGCAGGGGTAGGCAGACAGGACGGACCGCCAAACAACTCTGTCTTGGCACACACTCCTTGCCTCATTCATATTCATACATTGTCTCATATATACTCTTTTATTACTCTGACTCTTCACGTGGCCCGACTCAATTATCTGATTCACTTGGTCGTGCCATGTCTTCGTCATTCACATTTGCATCGTATATTCTCCTTAGACTCATTCGCTCTACATGCCCAAACCATCTAAGCGTCTCTTTCTTGATCTTACTCATTACGCTTACTACATCAGCCTTGGACTCTTTGCGGATCTCCACATTTCTACATGAATAACGTTTAAATTAACAATTTACTGGAAAAAAGAGTGTTTGACACATATTCTGATAATTTTGTGGACAATAATAGGTCCATTGTATTCTCATTGATTTTACGTCATATTTCGAATTTAAGAACGTTTAAATTAACAAATTTAAGAATGTTTAAATTAATACATTTAAGAACGTTTAAATTTAAGAACGAGCGAATGAACTTAAGAACGTAGAAAATAATAATTTACTGGAAACAAGAGTGTTTGCCACATTTACTGATAATTTTGTGAGACAATAACAGGTCTATTATAATCTCATTGATTTTTACATCATATTTTGTATTTTTACTGTACACAATAAGCTGTCGATCAACTATCCCTTCCAGCACTTATATTTTTTTTAACTCAACTCTTATATTTTCTATACTAAGTGCTTACCAATTGTCAGTATACACAGAATCTGCGAATGTTTGTTATCACTTTCACTCAAAAAATAATAATCACAAATAAAAATTTTAAAAAAGAAAGAAAGAAGCGAAGAGTTCTGCGGTATCATATAAAATAAATATTTCAAAATCATTTAACGTCACCTTAACAAAACATTATTTAAATTCTTTTGTACGTTCACTTTCTAGTGACGCAAATAATAAAGCTTATTCCGTAGAAAACCCCGCGCACACACAGCCAAAAAATAACAGATGCTTGAATAAATATGTACATATTTATAATCACCAATTTGCATAAGAGGTGTTTTGTCAAACGCTTAACGAAGAGCCTCTTTCAATAGGACAGAAAAGCGAAGAAGAATATTTATTAAAAAAAGCGAGATGAATTCTGGTAGTGTGTACCTGTTATTCTTCGAATAATTTGATCGTTAAAATGGCTAATACCTACTTCGTGTTAAAAAGCACATGGCGGCAGGTTTTTCAACCATCGTTATCTCTAAATATTATATTAGCCTGGTTTGAAAGCTATCTTACTGGAAGAAAACAAATTGTTTAAATAAAATCCTCCCAGTCGGGAAAAATTAATGCAACAAGTGGAGTTCCACAGGGTTCACACCTTGGCCCAATCTTATTTATCGTGTTTATAAATGTTCTTACAAAAAATTTACTTTTTGCTGATGACCTCAAAATTTATAGAACTATTCAAAATATTTACCATTGCTACATTCTTCAAGACAATATCAACAAATTATTAATTTGGTGTAATGAAAATAGACTTTACTTAAATATCTCAAAATGTCAAATAGTTAGATTTTCTCGAATAAAAAATCCAGTGATTTTTGATTAAAACAATGCTCTTGAGACATTAACACAAAACAAAAGAGAAAGTTAAATATTAACAAAAAAAACATTCAAAATCTCGGACCTATACGCGATTCCGACTAATCCGTTTAATAAAACCGGTTAATCCGTTACATCCCATTATCCGCGATACAGTACGAACCTGTAGAAAGTTACAGCAGCCACCCAGTGACCCTATTTTTAACCCGCACTGTATCCAGTGTGTACGTGTACAGGTTGGCCAAATAATGCAGGCACAAACTGAGAGAGCTGCGATCGTCTTAAATTTTAAATGGCAACACCAAGATAGCTCATAGGAAAATGAATGTAAGTTAAAGAAGCGCTTTTGTATAATACGTATGCACTAATAAACAAAATTCCAACCATGAGCAAAATCAATAGAAACATTATTATAAGCAATCATTTTTAGCCTGAAACACAAATATAAATTGAAAAAATCTTCCGATAAAAACAAATGCCGCCGACGGGAATTGAACCCGCACCTTCTCTCTATTGTAGGTTATCTGACAACAAGGAGGCCGCGCTAAAAGCAGCGGCTATTGTCTACCGACTGTTGGAATCATATGCTGATCTTTTTAGCTAATATCTTATTTGTTATTTAGTATCAACGGTATAAATAAACCATAAACAATAAATCATATACATATACAGTGACCTCAGAGAGTATTAAATGAACAGAAACTCTAGAATGACGTTAAATTAAAAGATACATACAAAACTTACTTAGGATAAATTAATGTAATATAACACACTATTCTATTTTATGTTCAATTCATCTGTTTTTTTTCTTTGTTTTCCTGTTTTATATTTTTTTTTTTTTGATCATATTTTTTGTATCTCTATATGGAATTTGTGGGACTGCACTAACCTCCCCACATACCGGAATAAATATTTATTATTATTATTATCGTATACTCACTAATGAACTGCGATAACGTAATATCCGATCACAATATTCTACTCCTTGATGTCCTTCACACATATACTCGTATTAATACTTCATCCATAAGTTCTTCGTGCGAATACAAACATATTTATTTATTCATTAAACGCCAGTAGGGCTTTTACAGACGTAATACAGTTAATAACGTAACGCAGAAATTTAATACCTAAGTACAACACTTAGATCAGCAACATCATCAGCTGTAGGCAGACGATGGAACCTAAGCGTTAAATACTAAGTTTGGTGATCGCACTTTCGGAGCACCTGGGCAGAAGGCTTGGAATAAACTTCCACAGGAACTAAGATCAACAAGTCCAACAGAATTTAGGTCTAAACTGAAAACTTATTTTGTTAAGCTGCCATACGCTTAAATTAAATATACCATTCCTGAGAGAAAGTCCAATTATATCCAATTTTCCAATTATGTGTTAAATCCTGTATCTACATTTCGCTAATAACCAATTAGTTAATGTTAATTAAGTTTTAATCTCAAGTGACGTACCAGGTAAGTATTGTGCTGTATATTATCTCCATATATAGTTAGTGATAACATATCATTGTAGAAATCTACTATATATTTGTACAGCGCCCTTGAGGTGATTCTACACAAAAACGGCGATATAAAAATCATCCAAATATTATTATTATTATCAAATAAATTGATCATTAGATACAATAAATCGATCAACTACATTTTGCACATCCAGAGTCACTCTGCTTGGTCTGTAATGGTTTGCATTTCAAAAATGAAACAGTTCTATTTGAAGTTAATTTTTATATTCATTTAGATAAACTAAAAAAATGATTTCCTCCGGGATCCCTTTGATATCAACGTAAATGACGATTCGATATCAAATTCTAACAACTTGTACACTATCTCATAAATAAAATAAACTGTAATAGTAGACAAAAAAAACGAAAAATAAACGTCACCCGGATTGGATAACTTGTTAAAACTAATTTAAAAAAGAAACAAATTACACCTTAAACTAATAAAACAACCAACAAACTTATCATTGAAAAATTAATTCCTAAATGTACGAAATAAAAGATATTATTTAAAAAAATATTAAAACAAAAACACTATACCAGTATGGCCCGACTCGAGTATCTGATTCACTTGATCGTGCCATGTTTTCCTGAGTCGTCCCCGACTTCTGCTACCATTCGCATTTGCAACATATATCCTCCTTACACTCCTTTCTTCGCTCATTCGCTCTACATACCCAAACCATCTAAGCGTCCCTTTCTTAATCTTATTCATTACGTTTACATCAGCCTTGCACTTTTTGCGGATCTCCACATTCCTCACAAGATTATACATAGTTTTACCACACATACGCCTCAGGGATCTCATTTCAACAGCATTCAATCTATTTTCATCCTTTCTTTGCCAGTTCCATGCCTAATTTCCATACATCAGGGTACCAGCACTCCATTGTGGACTGCTAACTTCGCTTCTTTGGACAATTTTTTGTTAGCGCCAACTGCGTTCAGTCCTCAGTAATTAATTAAATAATCTCAAATAAAGATGATACATGCAAATATTTCAACGACTACTTTTGCAACATCGGGTCCTCCTTAGTCGATAAAATAAAAAAAATAAGCCCACACACTATAAAGCTAACGAAAAAATGTTAGAGCAATGAATCAATTTATCTTCAAGCCCACCACGGAGCATGAAATAAAGAATTATTAAATCTCTTAAACCAAAATGCAAGTGCTGGCTACGACACCATAAATTGTAAAACAATACTTAATCTGTCCGAACTACTACTGGCTTCTCCAATATTACAAATAATTAACCATTGTATTAGAGTGGGAACTTTTCCAGATTGCTCTAAAATTGCAATTTGCAAATCTGGATCCAAAACGGATATCTCAAATTACCGGCCCATCTCCATTTTACCAATTGTGTCAAAAAATTTTGAACCTGTCTTTTTTGAAAAGCTAAACAAATTTCTATTAAAAACAAAACTGATTTTTGAAAAACAATAAGGTTTCAGAAAAAAGTCGTATACTCTTTCGGCAACGAATGACCTGATAAATAAAATGAGAACCAGCATAGACAATGGAAATTATGCTATAGCAATCCTCGTAGACCTACGAAACGCGTAAGATACCGTGAGTTATGAGATTCTACTAAAATAAATAGAAAAAATAGGTATAAATGGGCATGCACTCCATCACTTTAAATCGTATCTCATCAACAGAATGTAATATGTCAACTTAAGATAGCAAAAACAGTCAACACTATAACGTAAACTATAGAGTTGCTCAAGGACCCGTATTAGGGCCACTCCTTTTTCAAATATGTATATAAATGATATATGTCAATTAAACCTAAATGGCAAAATTTTCCTATACACAGATGATACTGCTATATTTTACTTCGGCAAAAACTTATTAGAAAAATCACAACTGGATCTTAATATATTAAACGACTGGCTAATCAAAAATATAAATAACAAAAAATATTTAACAAATCAGTTACATGATCTTAAGCTCATCAAAATAAAAACGCCATCTCATAAATTACAAATGGAAGGAAAAAACCTACAAATTTCAGATGATGAAAAATATATGGGACTTCATATCGATAAACACTTATCATTTAAGCAGCACATACACTAACTTAAAGAAAAAATGATCCCACTAATTGGTGTATTTGGTAGAAATTGGTGTATTTGTTATATTTATATTGGTGTATTTGTTTTCTACCAACACAAGTAAAGAGGGAATTATACATTAGTTTAATCCAGTCCCATCTAAATTATTTAATTGAAATATGGGGAAACACGTACATTACATATTTAAACGACCTACAAATAATACAGAATAAAGTTTTATAAAGACTTAAGTATAACCCAGATACTCCCACCGAAAAAGTATACCAAGAAACGAAAATACTGAAAATCAGAAAACTGTACGAATGTAAGATATGCTTATTAATCTACAAAATCCAAAATGGATTTATACACGAACACAACATTTATAAAAACATAACAAGTACATTAACACTACACAAGACAACATAGTAAACTATACACACATTCAGCATGACTGAAAGTGGTAAAAAAAACATAGACCACGAGGGTGTACACTTACATGGTGACCGGATAAATCATCAAAATGATAATTCATCATATCTTTAAAAAGTTATATAAAGAAATGGAAAGTAATGAAACAAAAACTTTATTAACTGGGTTAAGTAGGTTAGGTTAGGTTAGGTTCGGTTCAAAAAAAAAATTTTCACCGTTTTTAATGACTTTATATCACTTTTTAAAGGTGTGTTGAATAGTCGTTATCATGGAACCCACTTACATATACACAATCTCCATCCCAATAGCTTGACATTATTAAATAGAATTAATATATTTAAGTAGAAACTGTTCGCTCTTAAGATCAGCGAGCACAATGAAAATGTACTTATATAAGTTGACGGCCGGCATAGTCCAGTGGTAACGCATTGGACTGCCATTCCGAAGGTCGCGGGTTCGAACCCGGCGTGCGCAAATAAATTTTATTTGATTAATTTGTGTTATTTCACAATTAATTAATTAAAATAATATATAGTATATTTGCGGCACGTTCCAGAGTGGAAGATACTACCAGTATCGCCCTGGTGTAAGACCACCATTCAGAATTGAAACGTTGCTCCAAATGGCTTTAGCCGTGTTTAGTGACTAGATCTGAATAGCCAGGTACTTCCCCACCTTCCTCTTTCCCTTCCCCACTTACCTTCAGCCTCACAACATCCCCCAATTGGGGATGCCATAGTCTCACTGGCTCCAGACGGGAGCAGTTGGGACTCTTGTGAGGTATTCACTATAAAAAAAAAAAAAAAAAAAATGTAGTTACAGGTAGTTACAGGTAGTAAAATATAATATTTAGATTTTTATTTTTTAACTACCTAAATGTAGTTACAGGTAGTTAAGGGTAGTTACACGTAGTTACAGGTAGTTACATGTAGTTGCAGGTACTTACATGTTGTTATAGGTAGTTATATGTAGTTGCAGGTAGTTATAGGTAGTTGCATGTAGTTACATATAGTTACAGGTAGTTACAGGGAGTTACAGGGAGTTACAGGTAGTTACATGTATTTACATGTATTTACAGGTAAATCAGGTAGTAAACCATAATATTAAGATTTTTATTTTGAATGTATTGTTTTAAGTTAAGAAGTTGAAATGTGTATATAATATATCTTTTAACATAAAATATATATTTTTTTTATTAAAGGAAAAAGTACACATAAGTAATAAGGTTTACAATTACAATGACAATATTTAATACTACTCCTCCAGAGAAGCATTAGCTCGTGGCTGGAATAAACCAGATATTTCAAGCAAAGTTTCGATTCTGAATTGTTTCAACAGGGCGATACTAAAAGTATCTAACACTCACTTAGATGAAAGAGAAATGCATAAAATGAAAAGTTATTGTGTTTTTATTATAATGGTTCATCGAGGCATGAAGTTGCATAAAAGAAAACATAAACGCGATTTAATTAACGGTCGTGATCACGAAAACTGAACACATAAACACTAGAAGTGTGATTGATTGTAGAAATTGACGTAGTTAGTTCACACGATACCTTGATGCTCCTAGTCCCTAGACAGCCATTTCAATGTTAGTTCAATTCGGGAGGCGGTATGTGTGTTTCGGGCTATACTGGGAGTATCTTCCACTCTATTATTTTAAATAAGTAATTTGTGAAACTACACAAATTAATAAAATAAAATTTATTTGCGCACACCGGTATCTTAACCCGCGACCTCCCGCTTGCTAGTCGAGAGCCTCAACCCTAGACCACGGAGGCCGTCGGTAACATTTAACAGCAAGTAATTAGCTCGATCAAATTGGATACGTACCTACTATTCTTAACGCAAAGGTCCTTGGATCGCTGCCAATGACGGTCAAGTTGACATCACTTACGTCGGCGTATTGTGAAAGAACATGTTTATAGTATTTGAACTATTTCCGTGCCAAAAAACAAACAAATTAAAAAAATTGTATATCTTTGGCATTCACTATGTAACAATTTCTAGACATTTTTTGTTTTTTAATGAGTTTTATTATTCACAATGTACATTTGTTACGTATAAATTTTATTAATTAGCGACCGGTTTCGACACGTTCGTGTCATTAACTAGCTATTTTAAAACTAAATTTTTAAGTGCAGAAATATGGGGTTTTATTTAGTTTGGTTCTTTGGTGGGAGGGGATTTGAGGAAGGGGGAGGGGGTTGAGAGGGAAACGGAGGGAGGAGTCAACATAACGGGAAACATTGTCAATAGAGGTGATTTGCTAGGTGCTATTATTTTATTAACTATATTAATGCTTGAATTATTTTTTTTTTGATTTCTAATGTTTCTAATGCGCACAAATTAAAATATTTATTAATGTTAGAATGTTTAAACTTAGTTTTATCCCGGTTGAAGCTATGGCCTGTCTCTATCAAATGATTAGCGAACTCGGAGAAATTATTATTTTTTAAACATAGTTCTTGTTCCCGAATTCTTCTTTTGAATTTTCTAGTAGTCATACCTACATACTGTGAGTTACAATCATTACACTCTAAAGTGTATATCCCATTTTTATCTAATTTATTTGAAACATCAAACAAATGTACATTGTGAATAATAAAACTCATTAAAAAACAAAAAAAAAAACAAATTAAAATCTACGCGGCAGTTTTTGAGAGAAAAATCATTTCATGACTAACCCGAGATGTTACTACAAAATAGAGTTGGGTCAATTGATCCTTTTACCTGGGTCGCTCACGATCCACTGGCGTCATGAGCGGGTTTTACGGAAGCGCCGCCTGCCGCCGTAGTACCAGATCCCGAAACCCGAGCGATTACTCGTTACCCGGCTACTTTATTTTTTGTTTGACGTGGGTAGTTGTAGGTAGAAGGTCCTGTAACTGTAAGACCATGCCATAGATGTTGAATTGTGTAGACCGGGCGTCTCAAGTGACTCAAGTCTCATTCTCGCAACGCGAAAATAGAGATGGTTAATCTGAAACTTAAATGAATTGTCACTGCGTTGTCAGTACCGGAGTTACATGCACATAGATTATTATGATCACTACGGTCATTTTTCATACTGGGGTAAGATAAAAATGCAATATTAATAATGTTTGCATGATTTTTATTTTAAGTTACGTGATATTTTATGAAAGTTAAATTTATAATTTGATGTCAGTGAAAACATCTTAATCATATTAAAGAAAAACTTTAATACAACATACATACATAATAAAAGGAAGATTCAAAAGAAATATATAATTCAAAGATTACACGGGGGAAAAAAACAGCAGAAGATAAGATGGTCCACAAAATACAAATTCTATGTTCTATGATCGCTCGCTCACTCATACATTTATCTATGGTCGCTCGCCTAGCCATACCGGCACCCGGGTCGCGAGAGTGGGTCGCGAAACCCGGATGCTGACAAAAAAATATCTCGCTCGCTCCTTGGTGGCTCGTGAGCGGGTTTCAATGAGCGGGTCATTCACGATTGACCCAGGACTACTATAAAAGGGTTTTCTTCTTCGTGGCATTGAAACTTTTCAAGTGCACGCTTCGTTTAGTGGCTAGTTCATACGTAGTAGCAACTAAATCCACATGTGCGATAATTAAGTACCTACATATATACCCGATTTAGTAAACTATATCAATACATAAAGGTATTGACGGAAACGAACGGATTGACGGACTAGCAAGGAAATGGGCGGAATAAACTCCCTCCGGAACTAAGATCCATAACATGTCCAACAGAATTCAGGTCTAACCTAAAAACTTACCTTTTTAAGCTGGCATACCCTTAAATTAAATATACCATTCCTGAGAGAAAGTCCAGTTATATCCAATTTTCCAATTATGTCCTAAAT
The DNA here is from genome assembly GCA_026573805.1 of Hesperophylax magnus. NCBI lineage: Eukaryota > Metazoa > Arthropoda > Insecta > Trichoptera > Limnephilidae > Hesperophylax > Hesperophylax magnus. Next base: position 8,365,721 of record JAIUSX010000117.1, on the reverse strand, counting down.
CCTGTATCTAAATTTCGCTAATAAACAATTAGTTAATATTAATTAAGTGTTAATCTCAAGTGACCTACCAGGTAAGTATTGAACTGTATATTATCTCCATAAATAGTTAGTAATAACATAGATCACTGTATAAATGTATTATAAACTTTTACAGCGCCCTTGAGGTGATTTTGCACAAAAACGGCGCTATACAAGTCATTCAAATATTATTATTACTAAGCGCTGCTTGCAGGATTCGAGCCGGCCATAGGAGTGGTAGCCTGCGAAACACATTGAAAGGTGGGTCAACGGTCGCATCCGAGTACTAGGAGGAATGACACAATCCAAAGTACTCAATAACAGACCAGAACTTGAAATTCTAAAAATAAATAAACATTACTCCTGCCTAATGTATATACCTACATAACGAGCAGTCCAGTCACGTGTATCATCAAATTCACATCGTTGACAATAAGATTTATTTATTTATTTTGTAAGAAACAAACAGCTTTTATATAATATACAATTATAGATATAAATATACAAGTTAACTGAAGTCAAGCCACAGAAGTTTCTTATGTTAAAGTTCATTGGAAATGAAGTTTTAATATCTTAAAATTAATTTGGTGTTAAGGGAAGGGGAGAGGAAGAGGAAAATAGGAAGAGGATAGGAGATGCTCCCGATACATTCCATACTCTCATATTAATTATCGATCGTACGCATTACTTCATATCGATATTTCTTTAGGTTATTATCAAAAATGTCAGTGCTGTAAAATTTTGTATTATAATGTGCACATATACGAGGAAATGGGAAATTTTTTCGAATGTTTGTTCTACAAGAGGGTAGATAAAATAAATCAGATTGTCGGGTTGATCTAGACGGAATATGAAGATTTATTAAATTGATAAGTTCTGGTGAGACCAGACCATTATTTAGGATTTTAAACAATAAGATTAATAAGATATTGCCTAACATGACCGATGTCAAATACATGCTAAGTCTTAATACTGGGCACGTGCCTCCGATATTTGTACGAGATTCTTCAATAAATTGCACGTCATACAGTATTATCTTCTACTAAGTAGATGGGCTGCTTGAACCCGTATCAAAAGTACAAATATATCAAAAACAAAAGGGGTAGATAATGAACAGAGCGGATCCACCCAGTTACTAATAGCCTTACCGCAGAGAGTTCCATGTTAACCCCCCCCCCCCCTTTTAACAATACCAATAAATATAATAGACTCCGTGCTCCATTTCATGTGGTTGCTTCTCGCACCAATTTAATGTACAATTCTCGTTCACAGTGTGGAGAATGAAACTTGCTCTGTCGATTTATTTAATTTTAATACCATTGATTATATTATTATTAATACGTAACTAACTAACTAACCATCACGCCGTTACCCCGCAGGGGTAGGCAGAGAGGACGGACCGCCAAACAACTCGGTCTTGGCACACACTCCTTGCCTCACTCACATTCATACATCGTATCATACATACTCTTCTATTGTTCTGACTCTTGACATGGCCCGACTCAAGTATCTGATTCACTTGGTCGTGCCATGTCTTCCTCGGGCGTATTGTGTACTTATATTCTAAGGGCCTTACTAATAGAGGTTTTTAAATTTTACACAACTAATAAACAACCATTACGTATCGTAAATGGTTAAACAACCATTAACGTATCGGTTGGTTGAAGGAGTTATTTTTATTAGTTACCGCCCACTTACGTCAATCACCGCTCGAGAGATAAGCAACACTGAAATTAAAGCGGTTTAACATTTTATACGAGTATATATACTAGTGGACGTGTGCCCGGCGTTGATCGAATTTTCTCTACTTTCAATAAATATAATATCCATGTATTATACAGGGTTTTCCAATAAGAGGTGTTATTTTTAATAGCCCGCTATTTCGGTAGATGTTACTTTGAAGCTTTCATTTTTTGACATTTGACAAGTAGAAACTACGCCATTAATAAAAATGGAACGATAAACGCTTCAACAACGCATTGAAATTATTAAAATTCACTTGAGTGAATCAAATCCAAATCATCTTGAGTGATGAGGCCCATTTCCACCTCGGTGGCTTCGTCAACAAGCAAAATTGTCGCATCAGGGGCTCGGAAAACCCAATGAGGGTCAATCCGCACCAAATCATCCAGGCCATGTCACCCACCATCTCAGATTTTGATGAAACTTTAAATTTTTAATCCTTCCATATAGATAAGAAAATATACCAAATTTTACCTTCCTACCTCAACTCGTTTTTTTTTTATGGGCAGTTGAAGTTTGGGCAAAATAAGCGTTTTTACATATTCCGAGCACTCCGGAAGAGCTTGTACCTTGAATGAAAAAAAATTGTATCTTTGTCATTTATAGTGCAAATGCAATGAAAATTTTCAATATTATCAAGAAAACTATGCTGATTGCAGAAAAAAATAAATAAACCCTTTACATTTATCTACTTGACTTTAAAAAATTACCAAAAGTAATTTTTTAAGTAATTTTTGGGACGGAAAAGGTACTTTACAAAAAAGCAATATCTCGGGAAGGTACAGTGTTAATGAAGTAATTTTTTTTTTATTCATATCTACAAATAGCATAGAATCACATACAAAAATAAAATTCATGGCATTTTACTTGCTTCAATAAATAAAATACATTTTAAACTTTTTTCAAACTTTTTGTAATTTTTTTTTTATTCATATTTACAATAAACATAGTACAACCTAAAAAAATAAAACTCCTGGTATTTTGTGTGCTTCACAGTGTAGAAACGTTTTTAAAATGAGAAATCTTAATCATACAGAATTGTTCCAAGTTTTTTAAAATCTAGATACTGTATTTGCAAATAAAAAAAGTCAAACTTATTCGGTCCTTTACAACATGCTGGTAAGCTTGCAATGTAAGCTTAAGGCACCAACAAAATAATGTACCTTGTTCCTTACCCTGAATGCATACACCATAGCAATATTTTATAACAAGATCAACTTTTTAACTCTTTTCAATACAAAGTTAACTCTTTAAAAACAAATACAATAAAAATAAAACAGGCAATGTAGGATTAGGTTAAATGAAAGTACATTACAATAATATTGTTTACAAATAAATGTTCAAGTTCATTTTTTACTTTTATTCTTGATCTGACCCATAAGATGGTTGAACTTTTGATCAGCATGATGAACGTCTTTTTCAAGAAAGTAGTAAGCTCTTCCTGAACCTTTTGTTGTGGGAGGGTCAACGATATTAAAAATATTTTGTAGTGGAACAAAACAAATATCTTCTTTTTGATGTGGCCAGTAAAAGGATGGAGCTGGGCCAAAAGGATGCATAAACTTGATTGATACATCACACTTTCAACTTCAACTTTTCAAACATTTTCAACTTCACTTATGTCTTCTTGAAAAGTGTTAAGCTCTTCAATTTCATTGTTAAGGTTTTGGCTCTTACTAATTTTTGCTCTGCATGCATTACAATTTTTTTGTCCAGGGATTGCTTTATTAGTTACTTTTAGAATGGTATTAATGTTCTCTGAAAATTCCAAGGATACTGTTCTTAAAGTTTTTGTAATTTTCCTTTTGTGGCTTTGGAACGGGTCAAAACAAGCTTTTTGAAATGTTTCATATTTATTTAAGTTAAATATTCCCAGGTGCTCACAAATGTTGAAAACCAAGTCTGTAGATACAAAACTTCTTTGTTGAATAAGCTTTTTTTCAAATTCACTTAACAAATCCACACTCGTTAATTTCTCTGACTTAGTATAACTTTTTTTGTGACATTCAGTACCATTATGTTGTCCCACACTACATTTAACTAAACTTGTTTCGATTAGAGACATTTTAACAACGTACACCATAACATGAAACAACTACTGTATTTATATAGATGATCACTGCTTTGAAGCTGACTCAGAACTAAGCATGTCAGAGGAAACAAAGCATGTAGTATCCTGCAAACTTAGTGATGAGGCAGATAGTAATTTTCATGTTCTGTCTTGTTCTTGTTGCAGATACATCATTTCCATGTAGTGACTTGTCTCTAGGACTGTTTCTTTAATATTAGTCCATTCATTCAATCTATATTACTAGCTATATACCTAAACTATAACTTGCCCAATTACAAACTAAAAATAGATATAAAAAAAATCACAAAAAGTTTGAAAAAAGTTTAAAATGGATTTTATTTATTTTTGTATCTAGATTTTAAAAAACCTAGAACAATTCTGTATGATAAATATTTCTTATTTTAAAAACGTTTCTACACTGTGAAGCACACAAAATACCAGGAGTTTTATTTTTTTAGGTTGTACTATGTTTATTGTAGATAAGAATAAAAAAAAATTACAAAAAGTTTGAAAAAAGTTTAAAATGGATTTTATTTATTGAAGCAAGTAAAATGCCATGAATTTTATTTTTGTATGTGATTCTATGCTATTTGTAGATATGAATAAAAAAAAAATTACTTCATTAACACTGTACCTTCCCGAGATATTGCTTTTTTGTAAAGTACCTTTTCCGTCCCAAAAATTACTTAAAAAATTACTTTTGGTAATTTTTTAAAGTCAAGTAGATAAATGTAAAGGGTTTATTTATTTTTTTCTGCAATCAGCATAGTTTTCTTGATAATATTGAAAATTTTTATTGCATTTGCACTATAAATGACAAAGATACAATTTTTTTCATTGAAGGTACAAGCTCTTCCGGAGTGCTCGGAATATGTAAAAACGCTTATTTTGCCCAAACTTCAACTGCCCATAAAAAAAAAACGAGTTGAGGTAGGAAGGTAAAATTTGGTATATTTTCTTATCTATATGGAAGGATTAAAAATTTAAAGTTTCATCAAAATCTGAGATGGTGGGTGACATGGCCTGGATGATTTGGTGCGGATTGACCCAAGAGTTATTCTTGAAAAGCCTCTCTATCCTCAACGTGTGACTGTTTGGTGCGGTTTATGGTCCGGCGGAGTCATTGGACCTTACTTTTTCGAAAATGAGGCTGAAGCAACAGTTACGGTGAATGGATTACGCTATCGAGAGATGATTAATGATTTTTTATGGCCGGAAATGGATGGTATTGATCTGGACAGCGTTTACTTTCAACAAGACGGCGGTACGTGTCACACAAGCAACGAAACCATTGATCTTTTACGATTGAATATCAAAATAACACCTCTTATTGGAAAACCCTGTATATAATTATTTCCCTCCATAAGTATTCTGGGCATTGAGGAACACATATGGTAGTTAGAACCAGAATTTCTGCACTGAAATAAACCCCGATATCCAGTATTACGTAGTGGAATCCGAAAGCTTATCAAAGCCATCAATTCTGGACTATCAAATGCATCATTTAGAATTTCATATAGAAATACCAGTTCAGTGAAAATCCTTCTGTCAGACAATTTAAGCATAATCATTTAATTTAAAAGAATGTCGTAGTTTAACAAAATTGCTGGAATACCCTTTTTAAAACTTTGAAAACGTAAAAATTTATTTTGTATTCTTTCAATAATTTTTACATGAATATTGTAATGTGGGTTCCAGTCGGGAGAATTGTATTCAAGTTGACGTATAAAATATGCAATATATAACAGTTTAATACACTAAATATTGTTGAAATTTCTAGTTAACCTAGTTATAAATCCCAACATTTGTAAACCCTTTTTAGAGATAACAAAAGAAAGATTTGATTGGAAAATGATGCCTCAGTCTTTAATTTAATTTAATTTTACGTAACTTACCTACGTAATATTAATGTAGGTTGAGAACGTAACGAAGCAGAATTATTACATTTTCTCTAATTATCCAAAGAATCAAAACCAAATCGAGTTCACTGGGGTCAATGAAACATAACAGCGTAATTACATAACTAACTAACGATGAGGACGGACCGCCAAACACTCGGTCTTGGCAAAAACTCCTTGCCTCATTCGGAATAGGGAATTCTCGTGCATTTTGTAAATAATTTATTTCAATAAAGATAATTATTTTATTATGTGCCTCTTTTTTTTCTTTTTTTTTAAATGCATTTTCAATTTTTTGTAGTTGTTTTAAAAATTGCGTGCTATTTCGGCTCTGAAAACGGTCATGCGCCATTTTGACCGCTACGTCACAAGTGCTACGTCACACCTTTGCCGCCGCCGCCGCCATCGGTTTGCAGGATCTACTCAGGCCGGTCAACAGTGACGTCGTCGTTCGCCCTTGAACGCTTGATCAATCACCGGGCGTTTTTAGCTGCATTGAAATATTTCGTTCGCGTCTGTTTTTAAAGTCATTATAACTTTAATAAATGATTTTTGAAAATTATAAAAACTATGTATTCTTGTGTCTGAAGTGTTTCTACATGTGAATAATTAATAATAAGTGATTTTTTGGTGTGAAGAGAATTCCCTATTATACATCGTCTCATACACCATTATTTAATTCTGACTCTTGACATGGCCCAACTAAAGTCCCTGACTTCTTCTACCTCTAACATTTGCTTCATATATTCTCCTTACACTCCTTTGTTCGTTCATTCGCTCTACATGCCCAAACCATCTAAGCGTCCCTTTCTTAATCTTACTCATTACGCTTACATCAGCCTTGCATTCTTTGCGGATCTGCGAATTTCTCACACAATCATACAAGATTTTACCATACTTATGCCTCAGGGATCTCATTTCTACAGCATTCAGTCTACTTTCATCTTTCCTCTGCCATACATGAAGGTAGGTACCAACACTCCATTGTGGACTGCTAGCTTCGCTTCTTTGGACAATCTAATGTTGAGAAATAATAATACATAATACAAAACGCTTTCCAATTGAATACTACATTGTTGAAAGGGTCATTGTTCTAAATAACTAGTGTTGAAATTTTCATACGAACCAAGTGATTGTTGTGAACAAACAAATGAACATTAGTAGAGGTTGGTATATGTTTTTGTAAAAACATCTAAACAACTACTAACTAAAAAATTCGTAATAATATAAATTTCTAAAATATCACAGAAAAAAATATATATATATATATAGGAACAACTCTTTCTTTCTAAATTATTTTAAAGGTTATACTCATCAATGTATAATATCATTGAAGAAGAAGATAATCCCAATTAATCTAAATGAAACATAAAATAGAACAAGACAGAAAAATACTATTCACAGCAAGGAATCGAACCCGATCTCGTGTCTTACCAGGGCAGGCGTCTTTACCAACTTAACACTTTCATCCCCAGTGTTAATTCAAATAAACATGAACTTTGTGATTTTTTTTACCGTGACGGTAGCGATTTAGAAAAACCATGTTTTTGTTTTCTTATAACTTTTAGTCTTTTCTGTGCCGTCTATTTTTTCCGCTCGGTTGAAATCCTTATTCCCGCCACAATAACGTTAAATATTTTAACATCTAATTGTGAGTTTCATCGAATTTCTGCCGTCATTGATTACTTTATTTAAGGTGAGATATCAATATTTTCTACTCGAATTACAAATATTTTAACGCATTAAGATATGTTCTATAATAATAACATCAGTTCAATTCACTGTTCACAGTCAATTTGCTAGAATATTGTAAATGAATTTCAATGTTCATTCCAATTAACACTGGTAGTGACGGACATGTTTTCTACTAGTATGTACGAATTTTTAAAGATTTATTATCCTAGATTATTTCTTTATTTCTGAATGAATTACACTTAAAATGTTATTTGTTTGTACCTTAGAGATTATCACCACATTGTAAATGTGCATGAAACAATTATTTGTATTACTTTTGTGTTATGTTTATTTTACCTTACTATTTAAAAAATACCCTCTGACATCCAATGTTAATTCAAATTAACATAGAATAATTAAAAAAAAAAAAAAAATTAAAATACCTAAAATTTTCATAAATTTTTCTGTATCAAGCATTACATATTTTATACATTTGGAAACAATAATGCGGGTGTGAAAGGGTTAACCATTGGGACCTATTGATTTAACGTTATATTTGTCGATCTCATATTTCAAATTCAGAATTAACAATATCATCATGATAATCATATTTTTCCCGTATTTTTTGGCATCTATCTTTTTTAAAGTTTCTAATGAAATTGGTTTGTAACCTAGATAGTGTCTCGGATAAACATTTCCATGTTTTATTTATATGAAGAAGAGATAAAACAAGAGATCCTGGGTTCGATTCCTGATTGTGACCGTTATATTTTTGTTTTTCTGTGTCTCGTTATGTTTCATGTTTCGTTTAGATATATTAGTATTATCTTCTGTCTATATATATCATTAAAGAAGAAGACAAATCTAAACGGAAAATATAGCGTGCGCAATGATAGAGGACTTGATTAGCAGAGGAAGTGAACCCACGAAACATGGGTGGCAACCTGACACACTTGTTCACTCATCTACTAACTGATAAAGCATTCGTCACCCTTTATGTCGAGGAAATCTGAGGATCCCCTAACATTCACATGTATTTTCACAAACATATTACAATACATTAAAACCTGTAAATTCATTCGTAAAGCCTGCAGTCCCGTTTTTAACCGGAACTATCAATACTTTGAAGAGATTCTTAATAAATTAGCAATACTCATTTTTCTTCGTCCAGTTACAGGACGTATAAATCGGGTTTTTAATTATTTTATTTTAATTTTACACAAAATTTACATTTACAGAGCAAAATCAAAACAAAACTAACCAACACACATAAATACACGTATCACCTTACCTCGCTTTTTACGCCATTATAAAACCGATTATTTTTTCTTCATAATCCTTCATTGAGTTTTATATAAATAGAGTCTACATTCCTTGCAACATCAGTATGAAATATTGTTACCGTGCGGGAAGTAGGAAGGGGGGTGTGGCGGCAGTCGATGTGGCCCGAATCCGACTGCGAACGAACTCAATGAACAGTCGAAGGCAGTAGAAGGTGACCGGCCTCCAAATGCTACACAAGTTTTTAAGATTAATAAGTCAATTTACACGACTAATGATTATGGTAAAACCCTACTTACCGATGAAAGGTTATACCATTGCTTTCCTTGTATTTTCCAGTACGACTTGTAAAATTTCTCAGCGTGCATGTTGGCGTACCTGTGCCCGGCGAGCGCTTGATAGCCCGTGATATATCACATCGGACAATGATCCGATATGCGTGGCCCATACATCGAAAGCCAAAGCTGACTATCTATGTATGTACATCATTGTTCATGGTTTAGTCAGATTACGAAAATATATTTTAAACTCATCTACAACCAATCATTGATTCACTTCCGTCTTCTTGTGTATTGATATAAGAAAAACCAACAACACTAAAAAATAATTATTCATCGTCAGCTGTTCGTTATTAGTACTCATTAGAGTCAGTAACACTTACCTACTTATTTCGAAAAGGTTTTTTGCTGAAACATCATCAAATGTTGGCACTTTATATGTCAATCATCAATCAACTTTGTGTCATATGAATTATACCCGTTTTACACCATGCCTTTTCATCTATTTTGTCTATTCGGGATGAAAAAAGGCATGAACCTAAAAAGCCTGGAAAGATCATTAGTGCGATTTTGTATGAATGGCATTGAAGCCAAATCTATGGTCATGGAAAATTGCCTGGTAGCCATCTTGTATTGTTTTGAACTGATTTGTGTGCAAAGTGGTGCATAATGAACAATTATTATTCAATGTTTGTGTTGTTAACGCAGTTATAACAGCTTGTGATTTTTTTTATGGTGTTTGATGAGTCAAGGAATGGGATAAGTCTTTAAAAAAGTTCAGTAGGTTTTTGCGTTTTTCATACATCTTCCCCCTCACCCCGCAGCTTCGAATTGTTCTAGAATTGTTACGTCCCGGGCTTTTCAGGTCCATGGAAAAAAGGTACGTGTTCTATTTTGGTAGTTGGTATGCTTGGTACCAAGTTTTGGGGTTATATACAGTAGGAGTTTTAAAAAAAACGATATTTTTTATTTCATTTTCGTAATGAATATTTATTTAAGTACACACACAGAAAATTTCAAGTCAATCCGGCTATTATTTTCGAAGTTACACGCATATTTGTAAAGACATGTCAGAGCGGAGACGGTGACTCCACTACGTATTCGGGGGTTTTAAACGTTGCACCTGACGGCGATCAAGAAGTTATGAAGAAAGAATGTATTGGACACAAAATGTGGAAACAGTTGGTGGAAAAGGCAAACTTTGTGGTAAAATTATCGTACAAGATGGCGTACATTGTTAGACATGACATTGAGTCATCTCTCATCATTTTACGTAACTTAATACCAATGTAAAATTGTACCTATTAACTCCTTCCTTTGTATTGTAAGTTCCTCTCGTCTTACAATGAGTTTTGTAACTCATCGGCATTGCTCTAGCAAGACATAAAAAATAAATAAAATAAACTAACATTACATGAAAATGTTGCAATTTTATTCAATTTTATATTTAAAACATTAATAAAAAGACTACAATATGTTTTTACTACTGATTGTGAATGTGTATTACTGTTAGGTATTGTGAAATTTGCGTGCATGTGTGATGATTTGACATTTTGTTTAAAGGATATAATACACGACATCTTTACATAAGTACCGTTAACACATAAAATAAAGAATATCAAAAAGTGTGTTAAATTCATATTGTAACCAATTTTTATTAATTAATGAACAGAGACAGGGTTGGGACAGCGATTGCTTTGGCATCAACGCTGCCTTGTTTTTTTATAGTTTCACATCATATTTTCTACGAATTTCGTCGCGATCAAGATACGGTGATCAGGTAGAAAATTTCGACCATAAAAATAATTTTAATAAAGATTCAAAGATGGACGGGTAAACAGAAATATCTATTGAATAATGACCAAGCACGTGACACAGCTTGTTTTCAAGGTGTTATGATTGAGTACCGTCCCAAAATATTATTTCTTCTCTTATGGCAAGTATCTGTAGGAAATCGTAGGTATGAAAATAATGATCGTGTAACGCGAAAATTTTTCGTATTGGTCCTGCGATGAAAAAAAAGATGGTGTAAAGCTAGTTTTAATTTAAATTTCTCGTTAAGGCGAAAGCTTAATGCAAAATCACTATTTTGATTAATATTTATAACGAATTGGTGTACATTATGAATACAAAAAAACATGCTTTCGATAAATTGAAGATTTTCCTATCGTTTCGCTTGGATAGAATACAAATAAAGAATAATAAAAAATTACTCAATAAAAAATATATAAATGTAAACTACTAAAATTTTTTTTTGTTTCAACAGAAATGTATGAACGCTTAAAGGAAACAACTTTTAAAAAATACAGTATTATAGCTAAGATTATATTAATTGATAAATTTGTTTGCTTTCTTATAAAATTATTTACAAAATAAATAAAAACCATTTTTGTGCTTGAAATCGAACGTTTCTAGACAAGCGATTTTAATGCCTATTACCTACAATATTAAGTATACCAAGCATATACACATACAGAAAGCATTATTGTTCACACACTTTTAACATTTGCAGGCCATACTGTGAATATAAAAAAAACGTGTATTTGAATGAGATTGCCAATCAGGCAATAACCCCAAATAACTAACAATCAAATCATAAAACAACAACAGCTGTTTTGACATTTCGATAATGCCCATCGACACTGAAACACCCAATTCCCAGAAGTGTGATCTGTACCGACTTGAACTTGTGAACAGTGAACCTCGTGTCCAAAAAAGTAAGTTTCTAATTTTCTCTTCACGAATCTCTAAATACAGGGTTTTCCAATAAGAGGTGTTATTTTGAATAGCCCGCTATTTCGGTAGATGTTACTTTTGAAGCTGTCATTTTTTGACATTTGACAAGTAGAAACTACGCCATTAATAAAAATGGAACGATAAACGCTTCAACAACGCATAGAAATTATTAAAATTCACTTGAGTGAATCAAATGCAAATCATCTTGAGTGAGCCCATTTCCCCTCGGTGGCTTCGTCAACAAGCAAAATTGTCGCATCTGGGGCTCGGAAAACCCAAGAGTTATTGTTGAAAAGCCTCTCTATCCTCAACGTGTGACTGTTTGGTGCGGTTTATGGTCCGGCGGAGTCATTTGACCTTACTTTTTAGAAAATGAGGCTGGAGCAACAGTTACGGTGAATGGATCGCTATCGAGAGATGATTAAAGATTTTTTATGGCCGGAATTGGATGGTATTGATCTGGACAACGTTTACTTTCAACAAGACGGCGCTACGTGCCACACAAGCAACGAAACCATCGAAACGATTGAATATCAAAATAACACCTCTTATTGGAAAACCCTGTAGTATAAAATAAAGTCGCTATCCGAGTCTGTCTGTTTGTGCGCTTGGTTCTTCTAAACTATGCAACGGATCTTGATAGGGTTTTCACTGACAGTTAGAGAATTTATTCCGGAAGGTTTACATATACATAAAACATGCATATTATATTTATAGAAAGTACAGAAAAGTCGAGCAACGCCGGGTACACGTCAGCTAGTATTAAATAAACCAAATCTATAATTTCATCTGAAATCATACGATTTGCAAGGAGGTACCTAAATACCTACCTACTTAATAAATTATAAACGGTATATTATACATTTCAAGTAACATTTTTTTCCAATCTTCTATATAAACAAATTTACAGACAGACGAAATTAGTCAGTCAATAAAAATATCGCCATTTTATATACCAATCAATTCCTGGTCACTAGAGAGGCTAATGAAATTGATTGCCAGTTCAGGAAGATAAAATTGATCTTACTTCAGATATGAAGACACGCCCACAATACGCTTCTATCTTTTTATCTCCTCGGTGCCCTTCACTAACCTACCCACAGACATAGGAATTAATAGACGAGAAGATAAGGGCGAGGGGTAAAATCAACTGTTGAAGAACGAAGGGAGTAAGGCTGACTGTGATTCGTCAATAAATCAATCTGACAGTAAATAGGCATCTCGCATTATAATATCACCATTTAGTTCTTAAAAGTAAAATCTGCTTTTGAATGAATAGACATTTCTACATGGGAGCGCAAATTACTCGCCACGTTATGAACTAATTTGCGAAGTCCAAATTCGGCAAAGTAAGGCAGCTTCTATTTTCAGAGTCGTAGTTAGTTTCAGAGTCGTAGTTAGTTTCAGAGTATTTAGTTAAGACACTTTTACAAATGTCTCATAATTTACTTACCCCAGTAAACAACGATGAGCACACTTGAGAATCGCTACATTGTGATGTGATAGTATATGTTTCTAAAACTGATCCATATAATACGGTGTGAATAAGCTTAAAATAAAGTAAAATAATGCTTACTTATGGAATGTAATACGACAATTGGGTTTATTCTCTTTTTCACATCTATTTTTACAAGTTTTCATATCAAAAGTCAACATTTTGCCGTGTTATTTCGTAAAATGAACCGATGATGCCTCGACCATAGTTCGCACAAGAATGATGACGTCACGTTTTCAAATTTCACTTGAGGCCAATATGCGAGCCCAGCCGGCTCAATGGAACCGGTATGGGGAGTGGGGATAATACGCTTTTAAGGGCCCACTATTCGAATTTCATCCAATTTCCGACATACTTTCCTTAAAATTTTGAAGTTTTTAAGCTCTTAAAAAAATATATGTTATTCTTTAAGATAGTATCTATTTGTTCCAAAAGCCGAAACGGTAATTATTTGAAATTCCCTCGATAGAAATAAATCGCAAAGTATGCTCCGAAAAATATTATTAACACGTTTATTTCTGTTATTTTACAAGTTATATGTATGAAAAAAATCACAATGCTTCTTTTAATGCTACTCAATAGACCCCATAAGTAATTTTTGCTATTTTTGAAATACGCCGTGATTTATTAAACATTTTCACAACTGTCGCTTACGCCTATTGCTTTTAAATCATATTTATTATAGCGCGCTCGCTCCGACTTGCAGATTAAACTATCTTTCTTTGAGAAGTTCATTCGCCAACTCGAGGGCTTTGGGGGCAGACGTGTCGTTCATCGTTCTATGATCTACAGACGTGCGATTACGTGCAAATATTTGAATTTATAAAGATAATTTTTACGCGTGTAAAGTTTATGAGTTAATAAATATTGTTTTTTCAAAGATGGGAAATACACGAAAGATATCCCGTATTTCAAAGAAAAAATGTTATCTCATAAAATTATATCCTATCTAATAGGTGAGAAGAAAAAAATACAATTTTTGATTTATAAGCTTATATTTATTATAAACGATAATTTACTATAAAAATTAATAATTCATATTTTTATTTATGTATTGTGTAGTAAAAAGTTATTATTTTTTTTTCAGAATAGGTACTTTGGGAAATAAAACTAATTCCAATGCATTAGAAATTACGGGGTAAATTTTTATTAATTTAATTTTCTTGTTGTCTTGTCTCTTTTCTTGTTCCTATACGATCGTGATTTATTTGCGAATTAACTTTCTACGTACACAAATACACACGTCACTTTACATCTGCTCCTTAGAGTAATATTACTCTAAGATCTGCTCTAATGATTCACAATGCAACGATGTCCGAAATATAATATAATATGTAATAATAATATGGGCCACCTGTTTCAAATAACAATACTCGAACTTGGAATCCAGAAAAATAATGAACGGGCCAGCGAAAAAGCTATCGAAAGTTCTGAAACTGTGGGGAATATAATTAAATAAAATAAAATACTTTTTTGTTTTAAAACCACGATATTTATTAATTTAAGAACCGACCGGTTTCGCTTTACTTAAGCATCATCAGGGTACAAATTAATACTAAACAAAAAGTACATAATGTGTGCATATATATAACAAAATATAGAGGGAGACAACATGATACAAATATAAGCAACACAAAGACGGTCATAAAATACATTAACATAAGTGCACAAGTAATGGAAAAACCGCTAGATAATTATGTAGACTAATGGGTTATACGAATAAATCGGGAGAAACAAAACATCAACTGGCAAGGTGGTAAGGAGGTAAGGAGAACTGGGAATTTTTTATGGGTTTATTGGAAACAGACTTAATATTGGACTACTTGATATGTCTAATTGATTATTAAGTATCTGACTTTTGGTTTTTACAGCTTTTTTAATTTCTAGTGCCTCTAAATTGTTTAGTCTGTTACCATGCCCGTTTTTATGTAAGATGTTAGCACCGGTTCTATGACAGAATGTATGATCTTTATCGATCAAATGATTTGCAAATTCGGAAAAACCGTTATTATTGAGGTTTTATTGATGTTTTGTTTTTCCCGATTTATTCGTATAACCCATTAGTCTACATAATTATCTAGCGGTTTTCCATTACTTGTACACTTATGTTAATGTATTTTATGACCGTCTTTGTGTTGCTTATATTTGTATCATGTTGTCTCCCTCTATAATATATTTGTATCATGTTGTCTCCCTCTATATTTTGTTATATATATGCACACATTATGTACTTCTTGTTTAGTATTAATTTGTACCCTGATGATGCTTAAGTAAAGCGAAACCGGTCGGTTCTTAAATTAATAAATATCGTGGTTTTAAAACAAAAAAGTATTTTATTTTATTAAATATGTCAAACCACAAAGTGATTGCTTTCTACAATAATATAATTTAGTTCAGTGATGTTATTTTTTATGTCGGAAGGAGGCCCTGAAGAAAATAATTTCTCTCAGAGCCTGTGTCATCTTTGAGAATGCTGTATAGAGGGTCTTTTTTGAGGAGGAGGGAGTGAACCTGTCCTGAATGTCAACTGTACAATTTCTTCCCAGAATTAACTTTATTGTACGTTTTTTGACTAACCGTACCTTGGTGTTCTATTTTCAATAAACTCTTTAATTATGTTTCAGATGTGAAATCTATACTCTGCTACAGAATGTTTTGCCCAAGTCTTGTAAAGATGCAAAGGCACGGACGTAACAATAAAATCATTTGAGCCCTTTACTGTTATTTAAAAGGTCACTTGAAGTGCAGTTATAATCAATGATTTTATTTTTTTTCTAGCTTCCACGAATAATTTGAAAAGGCATTATCTAAGGATTATACTCTTAAGGAGAATATAGAAAATGTAGAAAGGTGAAACGGATTTAAGATTTTCGATGAAATTATTGTGTTGTGAAATATTTATTTTGTTATTTATTACTTTATTTTTTTTTACAGTTTTACCGTACGCGGCCTTGTTGTAGAGTGGTATATCTAACTGTCATGGAAAGTTTTTTTCTGAGCTTTAAGAGAAAGGTTTCTTAAAGATACTGGAGTTATTCTAGGGCTATGTTAGATTTTTAACATCGATCACCGTAATGCTTGCCTTCCTGAATAAATCTAATTTTATTTAATCATTTACGGCCAAGATGTTTTTGACAATGGTGTGTTTTTATCTTTCTGTATTCCAATCATTTAGCTTGGCTTCTAGGGTTGTGCCCCAGTATTGCTTTTTGGAGACTGTAAACGGATCTCTCGGCATTTAATGAAACTGCAGCAGAACAAAGGCTGTTGCTATATTGACGTTCATGGTATGTTTTGCTCAGATTGACGATAAGGTTTCCAGATCCGCATTTCGCTCGAAGCATGTTTAGGGCAATAAGTTCATAGTTTAGGGTTCTTTCACCGTATTTATGGGAACATTTCAGAACCACCAATCTTTCATTTTGAGTGAATCTTGTGTTTGTGATTAAATTATATTTGACAATTTAAACAAATAATATTTAGAGAAGTTAAAAATAAAATTGAAAGTTCACTGAAAGCTTAAACTATTAAAAGTAGTAATTTCATAAAAATGTAAATAAATAGAGCCCCTTTCACATTTTAGAATGTAATTTTATGTTGCTTACATGTTTTATTACTCTTTATAATTATTGAATTGTTTAAATGAATAAATAAATAATTACAAAAAAGTCTTCTGATTTGTAAGTCCTCAGGAAGCACTAAGGATCTTTCTATCTATCTTTATAATATAATAAATTTGATGAGCATAAAAATGTAAACGTGTATATAATTTATATAAATGTACAAAAGTAGATATTACACTTGTATAAATATTATATTGCGCATATTATACAAGATGTCGGGGGTAAAGTGCACAAACTTCGGGAGGTGATTCTAATTGATAGTACAAGTAAAAAAGAAAAAAAAACTTTTTTTGGAATTCCAACGTTTTAAGATAGTTTTCGAGTAAAAAAGTTTAAAACCTTATTGATGTAAAAATATATTTATTGATTTTATAAAAGTTATAAATTACTTTTATAAAAGTGAGAATAGTATTTTAGTAAAGTAAAGTAATTTTTATACCTATACAAATAACTTTCGTAAATGTTTTTTGTAAAATTAAAAAAAAAAATTTAATTAAATCCGTAATAAAACCCATATTTTGAGAACCATCTTCATATCGACTTCGTTCTCATTTGGTCGGTGCATTATTACTCTAAGGTCGGTGCTAACTAAAAATGGTTCTGTTTTTCTAAAATTGCAATAGATGTCGGTAATTTAATTTCATAATCCCCAAAATTATTCCTAATACGAATTCAGACACCTCTGTCGGATTCTTTTAACACTAAATTTTGTAGGTGTTGCCCAAATCTAAATTCTTTACGCGGAAAGCGGGCCCTTAATCACTTAGGGCAGGTCTACTAATATTCATATGTCTATGAACCTACCCAAATATATGAAAGTAGATAATGTTACAAAATCTATGTCAGATGGTAAAAGAGGGGAAACGGCACATCGCTAGTAATGAATACATCTCGTGTAGAGAAATTTACGTCGCAATAGCAAAGAAAGACTAATACATAGCAAAGGTGGGCGGTGGTGGTGACAAGGCGATGTGCAACAACCGTTTTCAACATAGTGTTACGTCGCATTAGATGAGATTACAAAGTGTTCTGGTTGTATAATATAATGGCTCGGTTTTGTGGGTCGTCCGCAAAGTGCCTACTATACTGCTGCCAAATAGAGATGTGATGCGACTAACAAACAAAATATAAAGAATATCTTCAATTTGGGGTAATCCGACACACGTGTTCATTCTCCTGCATTTATTTTGATTATATACAGGGTTTTCCAATACGAGGTGTTATTTTGATATTCAATCGTTAAAGATCAATGGTTTCGTTGCTTGTGTGGCACGTAGCGCCGTCTTGTTGAAAGTAAACGTTGTCCAGATCAATACCATCCAATTCCGGACATAAAAAATCATTAATCACATCTCGATAGCGCAATCAATTCACCGACTCCGCCGGACCAAAAACCGCACCAAACAGTCACACGTTGAGGATAGAGAGGCTTTTCAACAATAACTCTTGGGTTTTCCGAGCCCCAGATGCGACAATTTTGCTTGTTGACGAAGCCACCGAGGTGGAAATGGGCCTCATCACTCAAGATGATTTGCATTTGATTCACTCAAGTGAATTTTAATAATTTCAATGCGTTGTTGAAGCGTGTATCGTTCCATTTTTATTAATGGCGTAGCTTCTACTTGTCAAAAGTAACATCTACCGAAATAGCGGGCTATTCAAAATAACACCTCCTATTGGAAAACCCTGTATTATGACGAAATGCGAAAAAAGGATTTTTATAGACACGTGTTCTGATATCGTGATAAAACATTCGTATTAAGGTAAAAATTTAACAGGAAACTTAATATAAGCAATAATTAGTCGCCTGAAATATCAATACAAATTGAAAATATCTCCCGAGTAAAAATAAATTGAACCCGTGCTTCTGATGTCCGGTCATTCCCATTATATTTTCAATTTGTATTGATATTTCAGGCGACTAATTATTTTTGCTTATAATTATTTTTTATCCTTTATGCTATGCGTAAAAACCTTGTCTTATAAACATTAGTTTATCATTAAAAAATAATAATATTTGACAAGTCAAAAATATTTCACCAATAAATGAAGATATTATATGCCTCGACGCCATCTAGTGAGAAATTTAGTACTAACAAAGCCTTTCCTACAAAAATAAAGTTGGTTGTTTACAGGTGGAAAAAAGATAATAAGCAGTAAATGTTGATTGAGGTACTAGTACATATTAAATCATTTGGCAGGTTGGAAATAAGCCGACATAGCTCAGTGGTTTCAGAGCACCTGACCGGACATCAGTAGGCACGGGTTCAATTCCCGTTGGCAGCATTTATTTTTACTCGGGAGATATTTTCAATTTGTATTGATATTTCGGATGACTAATTATTGCTTATAATTATTTGTTATCCTTGTCTTATAAACGTTAGTTAATCATTAAAAAATAGGAAACTTATTAATTCATTCGTCAATGGCCTGTAATCCCGTTTTTAACCGGATTACGGATCAAGAGATTTTTAATGAATTAGCAATGCTCATCTTTCTCCGTCCATGATTAAATATTAGATAACCTTCACGAAAAGTTATTCCGATATAATTAAAACTTGATTCCATAAAAACGAAAGTGCTGTCCATAATCGATGATTTTAACAATCCACAGATCAATTCAAAGAAACGCTTCGTACGGCTATCAAATCATAACTAAAATTTTCCTACTAAAATTCGGTTGAGCCACACCAGATCTATCGTAGGTTGCACCTCGCCCAATGCCGGTGATCGATCTCCAGTACCTACAGGGGGCAATGACTGGTTATGAAGTATACGCGCCTCTATTATAGGTAGGTACTATCACCTCTATTGGTATTATCCTACACTTGTATATACTAGTAGTTGGTTGGCCCGGCCGCATATTTACAAAACCAAAACCATTTCAGCCATAGTGGCGACTAAAATAGATTAGCTTTTGTTTGTGCAAACCTAGGCATACAAAACCTAACCTAACCTAACCTAACCTAACCTAACCTAACCTAACCTAACCTAACCTAACCTAACCTAACCTAACCTAACCTAACCTAACCTAACCTAACCTAACCTAACCTAACCTAACCTAACCTAACCTAACCTAACCTAACCTAACCTAACCTAACCTAACCTAACCTAACCTAACCTAACCTAACCTAACCTAACCTAACCTAACCTAACCTAACCTAACCCAACCCAACCATACTGAACCTCCCCCTAACCTAACCCTTAACCTAAAACCCAACCTAAGCCTAGTCTAGCCTAGCATAGCCTAACGTGCCCCTAACCTAACCTAACCTAACCTAACCTAACCTAACCTAACCTAACCTAACCTAACCTAACCTAACCTAACCTAACCTAACCTAACCTAACCTAACCTAACCTAACCTAACCTAACCTAACCTAACCTAACCTAACCTAACCTAACCTAACCTAACCTAACCTAACCTAACCTAACCTAACCTAACCTAACCTAACCTAACCTAACCTAACCTAACCTAACCCAGGATAAGGAATATTTATAAAAAGAATTTTATTTACTATTTTTCATCATATTTAAAAAATATATTATATTAATTTTTTTGTTCGACTGGGGATTGAACCAACCTCCACACGGACTGACTAAAATGAGTGAACCGCGCTATCCTAACGAGTTGGATGGTACTGACATTTATTTCGTATATTAACTGCCGTAAATTTTTATAATGTCATCCAATATCTGAGAAATCCGTGTGTGTACGCGCGCATGTGTGTGTGTGCGTGAATGCCACCGAAAATTGATAGAATGCATTGTCATCGACAACGAGTATATCTGTCGAGTTTCAACTTGATCGGATGCGAGGAAGTGGGTTAGTTTGCACATCCAAGATTCCATTTCATTAAATCATTCGATTAAGAAAACAAAATCAAAGAGATCGCGGGTTCAAATCCCGGCGTGCGCAAGAAAATTTGCGCCGATTAATTAGTGTTATTTCATAATTTATTAATTTAAAATAACATATATTATACTTGCGGCATATTCCAGAGTGGAAGATACTATCAGTATTGCCATGGTGTAAGACCACCATTCAGGATTAAACGTTGCTTGAAATGCGTTCGGTGACATGATCTGAATAGCCAGGTACTTCCCCACCTTTCCCCCCGCTACCTCACATTCCCCAGTTGGGTGGGCCATAGTCTCACTGGCTCCAGATGATTAGGAACAGTTTGGACTTTTGTGCGTATTCAAAATTTAAAAAAATGGGGATGCTGTGTGGAGGGTGTTTTTAAGAAAAGGTAGGATAGGAAGTTCCCAGAAAGGAAATGTATGAGGGTGGGTAAGAGTCTATATCGCCCTGGTATAAGACCAGCATTCAGAATTTAAAGATTGCCTGAAATGGCATTAGCCGTGTTCGGTGACCAGATTTGAATAGCCAGGTACTTTCCCTCATTCATCTTTTCCATCTCCTTCCCCTACCCAATATCTTCAGCCCCACAGCATACCCCATCTTGGGATGTCATTTTCACTGGCTCCATACATATTTCTAACAACGTTTCAATTCTGAATCGTGGTCTCTTACAGGAGAAACATAGAGACTATTAGTGTAAATTTAATTTCATTTGCTCACGCCGGTTTTCGAACACGTCCCTTCAGGGTCCGTGCCTACAAGTTTACCACTGTTCCACGAAGGTAAAAAAATATATACATGGGGACGAAGGGACGAACTGAGTAAACAAATACACTAGCCACTGTGACGAGGATGCGTTTACGTGACATTTGTCACATCAAAAAGCGTTCGTGTGACATTCATCACACAACGTGTCATAAATAAATCATATAGCTCCGACTTGTTAAAAGAAATTATTCCTAGCGCTAAGCAAAGCGTGACAGTTTTGAGCGTTTGTTGAATGATTGAATGTTTAGTATGATTTTATCGTATTACATATGAACTAAGTCAACTTTGTGACGGGCACAACATACGAGTAATGCCCGATTTACATAATAACAAATTATTGATTGAAATTCACCTTAAGATTTGAACTCAAATAACTACAGGGTTTTCCAATAAGAGGTGTTATTTTGACAATCAATCGTAAAAGATCAATGGTTTCGTTGCTTGTGTGGGCACGTAGCGCCGTCTCGTTGAAATTAAACGTTGTCCAGATCAATACCATCCAATTACGGCCATAAAAAATCATTAATCATCTCTCGATAGCGCAATCCATTCACAGTAACTGTTGCTCCTGCCTCATTTTCGAAAAAGTAAGGACACTGACCAATGACTCCGCCGGACCATATACCGCACCAAACAGTCACACGTTGAGGATAGAGAGGCTTTTCAACAATAACTCTTGGGTTTTCCGAGCTCCAGATGCGACATTTTTGCTTGTTGACGAAGACACCGAGGTGAAAATGGGCCTCATCACTCAAGATGATTTGCATTTGATTCACTTAAGTGAATTTTAATGCGTTGTTGAAGCGTGTATCGTTCCATTTTTATTAATGGCGTAGTTTCTACTTGACAAATGTCAAAAAATGACAGCTTCAAAGTAACATCTACCGAAATAGCGGGCTATTCAAAATAACACCTCTTATTGGAAAACCCTGTATTATCCTTTATTGGGTTTTACCACTAAACGTGACATTTTGTAGCAGGGCTAAGGATTTTCCAATTTGTAATTTACATAATCGTGCCATAGTAAAAAATACTTAAATGGGAATTTAAGTAATAACAAAATTACAGCGACACGAATAAATGTAAAAGAAAAGAAAAATGTAGGGAGGACGCTGCAACAATTGCTTTTAATGGCTGATTAAAAAGCAAAATTAAAAGAAAATGATTAACTTCTGATGATACGAAAATAGCAGTTTTTAACTGCTCCCAAACGTCTGGAACCGGTGAGACTATGGCATGCCCAATTGGGATAATTTGTGAGGCTGAAGGTAGTGGAGAAGGAAAGGATGTGGGGAAGAGGAGGTACCTGGCTATTCAGATCTGGTCACCAAACACGGCTAAAGCCATTTCAACCAGCGTTTCGATTCTGAATATTTTTGAAAGGTAAATTTATATTTGAACTCATTGAAAGCGAGATAATTGCACCGATTAGTAGGAAACGAAACCCGACTGAAAATATTTTGACAACCGAATGACAAGGGCGGCGTTCCTTTACTGGCCGCCAAGATTGGAATTAGTTGCACACCAAAATGCAACATAACCTAAGCCAACTATGAATTCTAAATGCCTGCAACGTTTTCTTCAATTCCCAGCAGAGCTGTAGGCTTGTATAATAAATTATTAACCCACCTCTCATTACTTCTGCCTTAGTGGTTCGTTACGTTTGGTCACTTTGCAGGAGTGCCGGGGTTCATGGAGTTTGTCCAGTTCTGGGGAGCGGATGCGGCTACCCACCTTCTTCGTGGAGGACCGGATCGGGAGAGGCCGGTTGAGAGAGACCCATTTGACCTCTCCAGCTGGACTCTCTCAACCGAAAGCCATGCACCGCAGTGGAAGGTATTGATTCATACGTCATTCCTAGACACACTGACCCCCAGATTCTTACCCACCTCTCATACCTGTTTCTTTCTCAAAACTTCATGTCCTCCTTCATTTCCTTAAAATACCCTCATAGTCTTAAATATTAAAAGAGAAATGATTTTTGTGTGGTGTTAATGTAAAAATAAACAAAGTATAAAAAAAAAAACACTTATTTTCCAAAATATATTACAAAAAAAAATTATGACGATATAAATGTGGAGGTTTTTTTCTGTTTGTAATTGTCATCAATAACGACATCACCATATTTTCATGGCTGGAACAAAAAAACCAAAATCATAAAACATGAAATGATGGCACTAAGAATTTTTAATTCTCCCTCTCCTATCGAAGGTGACGCAGCAATAACTCGGATAGCGCTGGCTTAGGCATTATTCGCACGAGACTTTAAAAAACGTAGCGTTAAAACTCGGCGTTGGCGCTTTTATAACGTTCTCGATATGATTGTTCATACGAACGCTTAAAAATCACTCTTGTTTCGTTTCTCGCTTCCGTAAGACGTGGAAATGGTTTCTGCTAAATTAATAGCAATAGCGATTTGTGTTGCTAGAAGACGAAAAAGAAAACAAAAGGCATTCTGGGTTCATCCTCTGAATGAACTGAGATACTTGAAAGGGCAGTTTGTGACACTGTACGAAGAGGTGAGGCAATACCCCGATAAATTTTTTAGTTATTTTCTAATGACTATTACAACATTTGACGAACTGTTGACGATAGTGGGGCCTCGAATAACACTTCAAGATACCAACATGCGTTTGGCGATACCACCTGCACAACGACTAGCTGTTACACTGAGTTAAATAAAACAATAATTACAAAATTACAAAACAATTTATATTTATTAAAAACTTAGGTATAAAAATTTAACAATCATCTGGAGATAAGTAAAATTCTTCTGGTGAAATTATATTGGTCAAGGGGCTCTGAACAGTTATTGAACTTGATTGGTCAGTCCTCTGAGAGTTTTTTCGTTACATCCTTCCAGGCATTATTCTTCATAATCTTATTGGAATAATCCGGCAATGTTTTTGCATATAGAAGTGGACGAGACTCCACCTCTATTGTTAAGACTTCTGGATCCACAACCCACGACATCGTATCGCGCCGATCTGCTAAATAAACACAAAACAAACACGTCCGGTTGCCGAGCGAGCGCGTGGCGTACTGAGTGAAGCGCCGGCGTTTTTTTACCGCTCGTGTGAATAATAATACGAAGTTTCATATGATCTATTCCCTTTAACGCCCAACGCTCAGCGCTCAAAATGCAACACTGCTCGATAAAAAAGCGTCGCGTTTCAAAAGCGCTGACGTATGAACATATACTTGGTAATGCATTTGTTCTATTTGAACGCTTTTTTAACGGACGTTAAAAAAGCTCCCGTGAGAATGAGGCCTTAGTGAAAAAGTAATTTGGTCAACACGCCTATTTTCAGATGGAACGAATCGCGAAGTTTGGGTAAAACGATAACTTCGCTTACAAAAGTACGATAAGCAATTTATTTATTTATTTATTAACGGATATCGTCCAAATTACAAAATAATAATACAGGAGTAGACAAAGGTACATGAAAGCAAAGACATATGGCAGATATAATATAAAAAAATAAAGTGAGAAGTCGAATCAAGTCAAGATTACGCCGTGGGTCAGGACCACAGGACACTTATAATATTCCGTCACTTGTTTAGCGACTGGTAAAAATCATTCAGACTTATCCCAAAAAAGTTAAGGTTTTGACTTGAGTTGACCAGTCTACACATTCTGGACAATGGTGAATAATATCCATAATTTGTCGAATGATGGTTGAGGAAGAGCAGTTCATTATTTCTGAGTCTTTGCGAGGGGATATTGAAGGGAATGAGTTGCAGTAGAGTAGGTGAATCAATAATACCATTTATAATTTTGAAGAAGCAAATGAGGTCATTTCAAACAAAATATTGGTTGACGCACTTCAGGATACGAACTAGTAAGAAGCATGACGTTGACATAATTATTTTATTATTTCTTTTACTTTCAGTTAAAAAATTACATTGTTTTTTTTTATATTACCTCCACACAGAATGAATGCACGGAGAAAACTTACTGATTTGAAATATTGTTCAATTATTAAAAATCTGTTCAAATTATTCGTTTTCCTGTTAAAAACGGGACTGGAGGCCCATAACGAATGATTTCACAAATTTCATAACATTCATCTCTAAATAGTATAAAACAAAGTCGCTATCCGCGTCTGTTTGTTTGTGCGCTTAGTTCTTCTAAACTACACAACAGATTTTGGTAGAGTTTTCACTATCCTTTAGAGAATTTCTTCCAGAAGGTTTATGTACCTAATACAAACATTTTATATTCATAGAAAGTAGAGAAAAGTCGAGCAACGCCGGGTACGCGTGTACTTGCAATTGTTGGACGTGCGTTTCCGTGTTTCCCTAGTCACGGTACCGAAGACACCAATGACGTTAGTTCCTAGATGCAGAAGAACAAGGACAACATTACTACCTGATGTCTATGCTCTGAATGGTAACCGGGTATGTCATCAAAATGACAATTCAACACACTTCCAAAAAGTGATGTTAAATAGGTTACATAGGTAACATATTAAACCTAGTTTTTGTTTCACCACTTTTAATGACTCACTTTTTAAAGGTGTGTTGAATTTTAATTTTGATGAAATATCATGGAACCAAATATATTTAAGTCCCAAGTCCTGTGAAAGTTCTATTGATGTTTTGTTATTGTTCAAGTTCTGTTAAACAATGGACTTCTGATCTTCCACAAACATTGAATAACATTAAGGGCCAGCTGTTCCACAGAATTTGAACAATTCATCAGTTCAATTCAAAGGCTAATTATCAAGATCTTTGATAGCTCTATTAAAGTTATTATTTCATTATGGGCCGGTTGTTTCACAGAAATTAATTAATAACAGAACTTGAATAAAACTTTAACAGAACTTGAAAATTAACTTTGAAATGTTCAAATTTTGTGAACAAATTAAGGTGAAAGCGACTTGAGGTGGTTTTTATGAGAAAAAAATAACAAAATTTTAACAGTATCATAATTAAATTATTTACACTAACACAACCCATAACAAGGAGATTATTTTAATTTTATTATTTTAATTTTTTTTAAATACAATTTTCGTGATTTTCTCAACTACCATACCAAACTCATGCCCGTATTATGTTAGTCGTACATGATTTATGTAAGAATTACAATAACAAAACATAACCGAAAAGAAAATCTTTATGTTAAAACAAAAATTTGAAAAATGCATATTATTATAGAAACCATATTAGAAATAAAAACAATCATAAAAAAGATATTTTAAAGAAAATATGAAAAGTAAGATTAATACATGCAAAATTATACCGGTACTTATCTAGAAATGTACCTATTTACAGTCTCATTTGAATTTAGCGACATACAAAAATAAATTATAGGCGATGCCATACGTAGTAATGCAAAATCATGTGATTTTGGTTTGAAAATTTGGTCGCCTAGAAATGTTTCAGATGCTTTAATTAAATACTGCGAGTAGAATACATCTTGGCCTTTGAAATAATCGAGTATTTTTATAAGCCCAGAAAAAAATAATTTATAGGCCTATGAAAACTACTTTAAAGTTCAAAATCTCCTACTTACGAACCCATTTTCGGTTATGATTTTATTGTATAATGTGGCAAATTAAGTTATTTATAAAATGATCGGAAAAAAATTAAATATTTATGCCTGAACATCCACAAAATAAAATAAAAGGCACTTTTTGGCCATGTTTTTTTCATGCATAAATCAAAACAGGCGGATGGTGTTAAACGGGAATTTAAACCTTATCGCCATCTACGTAAGGGTTGTTATTGATAGCGGCTCAATTTAAAATATTATACGAGGTAGTGCATCGCCTTAATACTGGAATAGATTATATCGTATTAAATAACTTAGCATTGCAACAAAATAACTGCCAGTACATAATAAAGTAGGTGTTAACCTACAACGGAAGATTTAAATAACTACATTTGCCCCAGATTCATTTGTATGGCTTGAAAATAATATTATGATGAGCTGGTATATAGCTTATTTCTACATAAAAAGGAGGCTACCTGTAACCTGCAACGATTTATGTCAGCATCTACAACTCGGTAGATACAATAGTTATATATTGGGGATACCAGTTAAAAAATAATCATAAATAAAGAAACCTTTTACAATGAATTTACTTTGAATTAAAAAAAAATGTGTATTGAATTTTTACGTGCTCACAAGAGTGCCCACCTGGTTGGGCAGCGTTGGACGGGGGTTAAGGCAGGGGCTGTAGGAAGGGATTTGTTAATGCAGGTCTTGAAGAGGTCCGGATTATATGACGGAGGATAAACAGATGCCGGTAGTTCGTTCCACATACAAGCCATCTTACACAAAAACGAGTTGAAGACGAGGACCGATTTCGTGAATCCAACATCAACTGTGAACGGAA
Source organism: Hesperophylax magnus (assembly GCA_026573805.1). NCBI lineage: Eukaryota > Metazoa > Arthropoda > Insecta > Trichoptera > Limnephilidae > Hesperophylax > Hesperophylax magnus. The sequence continues at coordinate 8,337,929 of JAIUSX010000117.1, read as the reverse complement.
GGTACACGAACATGCACCGGTGTTCAATGCTGCTGGCTCCTTAGAGCAGGCTCCATTAAAATACCTGTAGAACAGACCCAGAATGCCCAAATCGCGTCTGTGCATCTGTTAACAATGAATTGTCAATCAGACGGACCTCCCTCCAGTCATATCCAGAATCGAGTAGGTTTATTAACCAATAACCAGAGAGGTGAACAGGTGAGAGAGAATAGCAACATTAAATATTTTTCTACATTGTATTCTGCGTTGTCAACTTGTCGAAGTACCAAAAAAAAAACATCTAAATATAAATATTATGATCCTGGGAAATGGAGAAAACTGGGATGATTGATGATTGCAATAAAAATGAACACATAAATCTTATCATAATAATCTTAGGATGATTACTCACCCAAATGCAAAAAGGTTCTTGTATCATAAAGCTAGCTACATCAGCCATCTGTTTCCCAAAGGTTCTGGTTTCATTGGAAAACCTGGAATTTCCCGCCGTCTGGAGCAAAATAGTAAGGTCGCTGGCCTTTATTTCCTCACCGGTTTCGCTCAGGGTGGCGTTCACTTTCCACCCCGGGTCACTGGTCACATTCACGGCATGATACACCGACACTGACAACAATAGCACACTCAGAATCGAGTAAATCTTTAGATTTGGCAGGGGGATGCGATCCAAGAATGTCACGGGCATCTTGAAACGAAAATAACACGCGAAAAGAACGAATCACTGGGAAAACTGCGCCGTTTTCATTACAACACGGTTTATTTTATTCTAATTCACATAAATACCACGGTACTGAAACGTTTAATAATATTGTTATTATTGTTAACGGGAAGGGAAATGACTAGAACGAGTTACAGAACGACAAGTGTGATACGGACCGCGGCGAAAATCATCTGACGTTTATTCCAGTATGGCGGCTTTGTGGATGTTCCCTCCTTCTTTCCTACTACGCAGCTGCTGGCTGAATTACACAGAGCGCGCCGCTGTGGCGTCGTTGAGCATTAAAGGTCTGAATCTTTGCTATTTTTATTTGGAAAAGATTATTTCGTGTTGCCCATAGATGGCAACAAAAATATATATGTAATAATGCATGTAACATTTTTATAGGGAATCAGAAATAAAGTTTCTTTGGTATATAACTGGAGCCACTCAAATAGATTGGAATAAGATAATAATGACTTTTCTATGTAGGTACATTACATAACTTCCAGTGAAATTCTGAATTGGCTATATCGAAGACACTTCCAAACTCACCAACCAATAGGATGCATGATCTGGTCAACAAGTTTGGAAGTAGGTACTATTGATATTGTATTATTGACTCCTTTTTTTATATAATTAATCTACATATATTAGCACTTTGTTGAATCCTACAAATTATAGTAACGTTGGTAATGTCGTATGTAATAAAAAGTGGGGAATTTGTTTTTTTTTATATATTAACTCCACACAGGAGACCCTGAAGAAAATAATTTCCCTCAGGGCCTATGTCATCTTTGGGGATGCTGTGTGGAGGGTCTTTTTGTGGAGAGGAAGGAGTGAACATGGGTCTTGAAGAGTCCCATGTTGTAGGAGGGAGGAAACACAGAGACCGGCAGTTCGTTCCACAGCCGAGCTGTTGAACTTAAGAACGAATCGTAGAAGCGACCCGTTCTCATGTGACAAATGTCAACCGTGTAAAAATGTTGGGCGCGCGTTTGGCGTGTATCCCGACTACGCACCGGTGCCGAAGGGATCAATGACGATAGTTCCTCAGAGCATCTTCCATTGTAATTCCGATAGAACAAGGACAGCATACCTACCTGACGCCTGTGCTCCAAAGATTGCAGTCCGTTTGTTAAGATTGGGGAATCTATCAAACGCACCGCCCGTTTCTGCACAGAGTCAAGGGTTTTTTTCAGGTATTTTGGGGCTCCGGACCAGAGATGGCTGCTAAATTCGACAGTAGGGCGCACTTGCGATTTGTACAGGGTCAGCAGTTGTGTATTATTAAAGTATCTGCGGGCCCTGTACAGTACGCCCAGCTTCTGAGAGGCCAACTTTACTCTGGCTTCGATGGAGCCCCCGAAGCCAGGGGGCTCCATCAAAATAAAATATATAGATAGAATTTAAAAAAAACCGTTTTTGTGGTAGAAATTTCTCTTTGTCAAAACGTGAAAAATTTTGAAACTGTAATGCTACGTATACACAGGACAAATGATCCGAGATTTATGGGAAAGCACCCTAAGGAATTCAGAACAGTGAAATACTTGACTGGTGTTTAGTTAAAACGGTTTTTCAACATCATCGTTGAACGGGCGTGTAAGAATCGAATTGGAAAGACAGTAAAAATATACCTACATGTGATTTTCTTTGATTTCAGTCAGCATTATCATAGCATATGAATATTCCCATGCAATTAATATTTCGTATATAATACACATATTCTCCTATGTACACTGCATCATGTATAAATTTTATGAAAAAGCCTTTTTAGGCGTAGATATAAATAAATAAAATGAAATGAATATAAAATATAGAATTTTGGATATATTTTCAAGCTAAATAAGCATTACTTACAATAAAAAATTGTCATATAAGAATACTTGTAAATAAACACAATTCTATCATCAAAATCGGAATTAGGTAATGACATTTGACATTTACAAATACTCCAAAGTTTCCATAATAAAGCCATACGTATTGCCCTGGGAGCACCCAAATGGATGATGGTTTCTTGACTCTGGAAATAGGGACTTTAAAGTTGTTTTTTTCATTTTCTAAATTCTTTTTCCATGAAGTTAAGAATCATTTAAATTTACGGAAAGTTAATGTTCTTTATACAATCAGAACGGCGTAATTGCGCCTCACAATTTTTACCTCATATTAGTGTTTTTGAATGATTCCTAGCTATTATAGACTTAAAAGCCTTGTATTTTCTCGGTAGGGAAAAATTGTTACTTAAAAACCCTTCTAAAATTGCAGGTTTTCAGCTTCACCACCAGCATCCAACCGCGGCTATATACTACGTACATGTCTGTTTGTGTTATTTTGGGATCGGGGGAAATTCAACTGCGCTTTATTATAGGGAATTTCTCCGGATTCTCCTGTAGGAAATATGGGAAATCGCATATTCAAGAGGAAACGGCCATCTGTCAACTTGAAACAGTGGGACTCAGAAGTTCCACTCCAATAAACACATCAAGTCTCGCGGAATTAGTTTATGCGGGTATCCCCACCCATTAAAACTCGTCTATAAATTACCTCGCCCTCGCCGTCTATAAACCCTATTTAAAAAAACGAAACAAATCCTACGTAAAGACTAATTCTACCCATATTGCAGCCATGTTTCATTGCAAATCATTTTTTTTTCACAAAACCTAAATTAGATCTATTTTTCAATAACCTTTTAATTTAAATCATTATGAAAGAGAAATGGGCCTTTTAGGCTTGAAGTTCTGTACGCCATTATTTCAAAAAGTCACCCTAAATGTTGAAATAACACTCCATTTCTTAACTAATATACTTATTTTTTTTTAAATATTATAATTCATAGGTACAAGAAACGACTATTTACGAAGTGATAAAAACATGCACAAAATAACTTATTAGGTTCTTGGTTCTAACTTCACATATTAACCTTTCGGCAAACGTCACATCCTCGGAGGAACATAATATTATCATTCCTCTTAGGTATATTAATGAATGACATACCATTTGTAAACAATATGTATGTTTTTCTGATGTTTGTAAATAATAAAATTAGATATAGCCTAGGAACTAGGAACTAATAAATTGTATAGCGCCCTTGAGGAGAATTTTCACAAATAGCTATATAAAGGCACTATACAAATAATCCAATTATTATTATTATTAAATGTGGAAATTCTAACTATACAATTGTAAATGTTCTCTAAAATGCCCTGGAAAGAATCTCAGACTTGTGATGTCCCGAAAGAAACCATTCATCTTTTCTGAATGCAATTACAGTGGTGCCTCACACAACGAACTTAATTCGTTCCAGGAGCAAGTTCGTTATGCGAAAAGTTCGTTATGTGAAACGCGTTTTCCCATAACAATACATGTTAAAAAAAATAATTCGTTCTGTAGCATAAAATATGGTAAGATGACATAAAAAAAAGATAAATTTTTTGTTATTATTTTTATTTAGATACATCTAAAAACATAATGAAAAAAACACACATTTTTTAATTTTAAGAAATAATCGAATCTTGCACATCTTCATCCATTTTCCGCCGATGGTGCAGTGAAAAACCTGTCCAAAGTCGTTTGTTTCTCTCTTTTCTTCAACATCTGCCGGAAATAACGGACAAGAGTATCGGAGTACAGGTCGTTGATCCTGTTTGCTTCAGCGGAATCCGGATAGTGGGCATTGGTAAACTCCTGAACTGCTTTCCATTTGACCAGGATGTTCTTGATGTCAGCAGTTGGAATTGGTTGATTGTTTGATTGTTGCTCCTCGTTATCAGATGACGCTTCCCTTTGAGCATTGTCCTGTTGTTGGGCCAGAAGTGTTTGGAGCTCTTCTTTGTGTTCCTCAATAAGCTCCTCTACATCCTCTTCCTCTACCTCTAATTCCAACCTTTGGGCCACTGTGATGATGTCCTTGATGATGATCTTGACTTGATGATCTTAAAAGGACGACTGCCGTGATACGTGTGCGATTTAATTCGTAATGAAGAACGATTGCTGCGATACGTGCGTAAGTTAAGCGTACTACGCAGTGACTAACGAGTCTAACGACTGCCTGCGCGGGAGGATGCAAGTGATCGTAGAAGATCGGGCGACTTCGTTGTGTGAAGCGAAGTTCGTTGTATGAATCGTGAAATGAACGAAAAGGAAGTTCGTTGTGTGCAGCATTCGCTGTGCGAGGCGTTCGTTGTGTGAGGCACCACTGTACTAATGTTATCCAAATTGACCCTGGTAATAAATTACATTTTTGCGATTCTTTCAAGGATAAAAAAACCAGCCTGTCACTTCGAATGCAATCAACAATGTTTTCAAAATTTGTTTTGACAGCATCGCCATTCCATTGTAAGAATATTATGTACTAAATACACAATTTGGCTGTCCTGAAACGGGAATCCATCGCAGTTGGACAGACAAAGGTTCACTTTGTTTGTAATTTATATATATATATATAAAATAAAATGAATAAAATAAAAATATTATATAAATAATGGCGGGGAAAAACTTTAAATTTCGAACATGAATTGAAAAAAATGTAAAAAATCATTTGTGCTTAAAGAAGTGAAAAAACCTTACGTATTATTTAATAAAGTTTAATTGAAAATTGTAAATATATATGAACATAACACAAACTAGTTTAAAGCACAAAAATAAATTTAAAATTGGCACAGTGCATTTTGAACAATGGCGCGCTATTTTTAAATTTCAAGTCAACTCTCCACATAATCTGTCAACTCTGTTGCACGCGTAGCGTTTTCAATTCATCATTCCAGACATTCATTCCATTACTGATAACATTATCACGCCGAGAAAACAACTTTAAAAAAATATTCAAGACCCAAACAGCGCCAACACTTTCCATCGCGACGGAAGATAAAATATCGTCACTGACAAGTTTGCCTATTCGTTGTAACGTGGCCTGACAATACGCCGTGTTTTATTCGCTTAACGCAGGCCCCGTTCGTCTGTTATTGTTTAAAATCATCATCTTTTAATTATTACATTTCAATAACTATTAATAAATCACATTAAAGTCAAGTGCGGGTACAGTTTTGTGAAAACATAGGGAAAGCAAGGATGTTTTTTTGACAGGCGACAGTGGCGCCGCGGTACAAAATGGAAACGAATCAAGAAATGAAGCGCGCGTGCACTGCTTCTGTCATAGTGCAAAATAACTCCGTCGTTGGTCCAGAGATGTCGCTACATTCACTACGTATGGAAGATGGTAAGTTACGAAGTGTTAATTTTTTAAATGTGTATAGGTACATGTTTCCCAAATCAGCACATCTCGTATTATCATACAGAGGAAAATAAAATAAATTCTGTAACGTTCCAGTATTGTTACCTGTTTCAGGGAGGTACCGCGATAGGTCAGAATGATTTTCATGCAAATGTAAAAGGTTTTTAGTGAGGCCTTATAAAAAAAGTTATATGGTATATTTTCCGGTAAATTAGCAACCATTATTAATACCGCACATCCCACAGACTGCACTTCACACAACATGATAACATACCTGCATAAACATCATGCATAAACGATATGGCAAGAAATCCATTGGCTACGTGGGGGAAATTTATATATAGCCTTCCAGACAATGTTAAAAAAGAAAAGATCTTGGTGTACTGTTCCTTCTGAAATTAAATTAGCAAAAATAATTAAATTTTACTGGATTAACTTTTAAGGTTACAATCTATCAAAGTGTATATAATTGAAGAAGAGGATAACACTTAATAAATCTAAACAAAACACAAAAAGAAAAATAAAAAGGTAACGGTCTCAACTCGAATCAGGATGTCAGTCTAACCGGGACAACACCTCAACGAACTCGGCAACTAGGACAGAGAATAAAAAGGTAACTATCTCAACTGGAAATCGAACCCAGGATTTCTATCTAACCAGGACAACTCTTCAACCAACTCGGCGACTAAGAAAGAGAATAAAAGGTAACGGTATCAACTGGAAATCGAACCCAGGATCTCTATCTAACCGGGACAACACCTCAACCAACTCGGCGACTAAGATAGAGAATAAAAAGGTTACGGTCTCAACTGGAAAACTAACCAGGACAACTCCTCAATCAACTCGGCGAGACAATGAGAACAACAGACAATTCGAATTCTTGAACAACTCGAAGTTCCGTATCTTGTTCCGTTTTATGTTTCGTTTCGATTTAGAAGTACAACAAAAAAAAATTAATCATTTAAGACAATCTTAGAGACTCTCAAACGAAAACCTGAAACAGCAACTAGGACCTCAACCTTGCCGGGGCTTTGCTCTGGATCCTAAATACCACCGAATCTCTTTTCTGTTTTAGGTTTTCGTTTGAGAGTGGCTAACATTGTCTTCAGTGATGAAATATTGGTTTTACTCAAGTTATTCCAAAAAATAATGATGTTATTATTGTAATGTATGCATTTATTGGGGTATTACAGTTATAAATGCTAATGTAATTTTCTGTAAGTAATAAAAAAGGAAAATTATGAACTGGTATCGCATTTCTTCCATGTTTCATTGATCTGTGTGAACTTCTAGAGTCAATACGATGTAGACGGTCTAATCGCAATAATATAAATATATATATATAATATTCACTGCCACGCTTCGGTCGCGTGCTTCTATTACAAATAATACGCACTCACATCATTCTAATATTAGGTACAGACTGCTCGATGTGCAATTATGTATCTTTATTCATATTCGGGATCAGTAGGATCGTATCAATCTATACCTGCACTCGAAATATTAAAAAAACAAATGCAAGTAAACAAGTATATATCGTTCAAGAAAAATATTATAATAACAAATATAAACGAAACATGAAACAGAACTAGACACAGAAAATAAAAAGAAAACGGGTCAACTGTGAATCTCTAACGGATATCACTCTTCTTTGCCTTTCCATATCATCGATGTCTTTCAGGTCGTCTGTGATAATATGTCACAGGTATTTGACGCTACGACTTACATCTTTTTTCCTTCCATCTAGCCATACTGAAGGTGTTAGCATGTTTTCGTTTTTGTATTTATATGCAAGATGTATTATATTGCAAGGTTTTGATTTTTTGCAAAATTTTCACATATTTAGAGTAGTTTCATTAGTGCGTTAAGTGACGGTGTTAGAAGAACCATATCATCTGCGTAATTAATATATTTTCCACATACTCCTTGAACATGGCAATCTATTTTAGTGTTATTAAGTCTTTTAATTAGTTTATCAGTGTATATATTGAAGAGTGCTGGAGACATGCTTCCTCCTTGCCTTACGCCACTTTTCAAATAAAATGGGTTGTAAAATTCGCCAGACCATTTCACCACATTTTTTTGCTGCGTGTGCCAAATTGAAAGAATCGCTATTATATCTTCAGAAACTGCTCTTTTCCTAAGTTTTTCCCAGAGTTTATTGTGACAAACACGATCAAACGCTTTGCTTAGATCTAGAAAGCAGGTACAGATTGACGTTTCCCTTAGTTTATAATAGCTAATGGTTTATTTTAAGGAATATATTGCCATAGATGTTGACAGTGCAGATTTAAATCCGAACTGGTTAACCTCTGTCTTTAGATGGTCTGTTACGACCGTCGATAAAAAAAATTCTCCCCAGGGCGGTCGACAGTGAAATTGGTCGGTAGTTATTGATCACGGATGGATCATGTTTTGTTGATTTAATTATAGGAATAATCACCGTCTTCGTCATTTCATTCGAGACGTACCTATAACGCAAAATAAAAGAAAATAGTTTTGCTAGGATAATATGATTCCCAGCATACTTATTGTGCTCAAGAGCTATACTGTCATATTCTGTGGCTTTTCCTGTAGCCATTTCTCTTACAGCTCTTTCTACCATATGTGGAATTATGCTGTTAGTGGTAATATTACCTTCGGTTTTCTTACTAAAATTCACATTCAGAGATTTTTCCGCTACTTCTTCACCTGCCATGGAAAGGAAATTACGAAATTCACTGGCGATACTTTCCTTTCCTCTTACCCTATTCACACAGAGAGGAGTTTTCATATTAGTTTTCAATTCTGAAGAGGTTTTTTGCCAAAATTTATAGAAATCTTTATTTATTAGTGAGGTGGCAATACCATCCATTTGCTGTTGAATTTCTCTTTGTTGGCATTTTTTCAGAGCTACTTTGAAAATCGTTCGGTACTTCTTCCTGTCTTCGGCAGCTGGCCCTGAGATTGGTTTTCCGGCCTCGAGCCATGAAAGAAAGGCGCGTCTCGATGTTGCATATTTGGCTGCAACCATATGATTCCATCCCGGAATGTTTCTATTTTTTCGACTCCTTTTATTAAATGTGGTAGAGGCAGCACTTCGCAGTGCATCTATTATACAGGGAATTTATTTGATTTTCATGTGATTCTGCCGCTGATTTTATATCAAGTTCTGATTGGTCGAAATCTTGAATTATGTTTAGAAGTTTGCTGTTAATCGTTTCAGTATATTTTGTTATTTCAACATTCGATTTTGGATTCCATCTAGAAGGATCAATCATATTATCATTACACAATTCCACAAAGGCTGGTAGAAATTGAAGATTGAGATTTATTAACATTGGCAAGTGATCAGACAACACTGCATCATATTGGACATCTACGCTAGCTATAGCGTTTTCCAGAGCTTTTGTAACAACACAGTGATCTAGCCAGCTTGTGGTACTGTGGGAATCACTCACATATGTAAAAGTATTACAGTTCATCAACTTGAATGACAATGCATTCTATCAACTTGATGGCAATCACGTTTACAGAAATATACGGATTTCTTTGAAATCGGATAACATTCCTGCAGTAAATATTTTAAAAATACATACTGATAAAAATAAACTTACAAATATATTAAGACTTATAAAATGACAAATACGAAAAGGAAACAAATCTTTAATTTCTTTTCTTCTCCCTCTATTTAAATGAAATAACAAAAAAAGATCTCCGTGACAATTATCCGTCGTTTGGGACAGTTTTACACAAGATGCACGATTTTTCTTATAAATTAGTAGGTATCTGTACATATTCTATAATATAAATGATGCTAACACAGAACTCACGCAGATGCGTTGCTTGCATACAGCATGTTTCAAAATTGTATTTCTCTCTCAGAAAAAAACATCCACTGAAAAATAAAAAAATCAAACATACTAATTTCGGCTGTCGGTGCGTCGTTGCATGCGTGATGTAAAATTATTTGCGTTCAATGAACTTTTAGTTTTCAAAATTGAAACTGATTGTTGGGACAAGCGAACCCAGCGATTCCAAAATTATTTTATTTTGACAATAATTCTATGTTAATATGTGTATTTCTTTTGTTAAAATTTTTGACAAATATCGTTATTTTTAACAAGTTTACTAACGTTGTTCATTCAGAAGGTAAATTTCTGACGTCTCTCTAATTTCTAATTTATAAATACTTTCATCTTCACAAATCCTAAAATTATAATATCCCGTGATTCTCACGGGTCTTTTAAACAATGCACTATATATTTTTGTTTAATTACAACAAAAACTAATCGAATACCACCTATTCAAATTCTAGTAACGCTTGTCTACATTTTTAGTGATTTTTCGCTATTAGCAATAATAATAAGGAGGCGTAAGCAAGACCAAACGCTGTTTCTTAGTGACGCTTTGTATTTCATATATGCACCAACACACACACTCAACACAATTCTGTGCTTCTTAGGTAAGCTCTAATTGCGCGACTTACAAATCAAAACTTTAATTTTTTTTAATTAGAACAAAAATATTTTATAAATTTGTAATGAATTTTAATAAAATGAACTGGGGATTTCATTTTTGTTATGGTGGCATTTATTTTCATGCAAAACCACCTCATTCATCATAAATTAAAGTCAATATATTTAAACAATCAAATTTCGTAAAATCAAATCAAAAGCAATAATACCTAGCAATCAAACACAAATAATACATAATAATAAGTACTTACTCGGTAGGTACTTAAATAACACGAAATATCCCAGAGTTATCGTTATCGTAATGGAGATACAAGTATTATCTGTAATCCCTTCATTTAAAAAATAAAGATAAAATCTAATAACAGTAATTTGAACGAAAGATAAAATAATTACTTCTCGTGTAAACATTTTCGGCAAATAATGACCTTGCGAAAGATAGGTACCTACTACCTACTTATCTTCAGTATTATTCCCAAAATAGTTATTAGTATTGTCACCTCAAGGTTTACGGTTTTTATCTACATGAAACTAAAGTACTTTATATTAGGTATACTTATTATATACTTAACCCTCCATCGAGCGCACCTGATCTGACAGGCACAGGCTGGATCATTTACAACTACATTAAATTTGTCCTTACCTTCAAATAAACGATATTTTTCGAAGTTTTCGTAAATTGCGATTCTGGTTTTCTCGGTGATAACGTAACTTTTAGAAATAGTGAAAGTGTAACAAAGTCATTATCTATCGTAATAATAATAATAATCTTCGATAAACGGCTTATTTATGTTATCTATCTATATAATTAATAATGTAAATGATCGTTTGTTAAAAATTAAATCTCCTAAAGTTCTTCACCGATTGTTTTGAAATTTTGACATAACGTTGCATTCGAATTCGCTTGTATTTTTATATATAATATAGAGATATCTACTGTGACAGGTAAAACATGTTTTTTTAGAAATTAATATAGGTAGTTAAGAACGGCCAATTTTAAGCTAGTGCCTGCTAGGCACATTGCGCCCGATTTCAGGTATCCCAGAGGTGCGCCCTGTCGAAGGGTTAATAACTTAGGTAGGTATTTACCAACTTGACTTTGGTGAGCTGGAAAGTTTTTTTTTGCCTTTTGTTACTCCTCCCCCTTTACTTCATCCTCTCAACTTTCTCCAAATTGGGAACGCCTCGGTCCCAATGGATTTGGGCAGTTTTTATGCTATTTACATTTTTATGTGAATATCGCACAAGATTCCCAGCTGCTGTCGAACGTCTGAAACTAGTGACATTTGTACACAGTTGAAATTTGTCACATGAGAACGACAATGAGTTTCTACGACTCGTTTTTGAGCTCAACAGCTCGGCTGTGGAATGTTTTGCAGGCCACTGTGTTTCCTCCTTCCTACAACATGGGTCTCTTCAAAACCCAGGTTCACCACTTTCTTACCTCATACAACATCCCTAAATACGACGTAGACCCTTATATTATTTACCTCAGGGCCTCCTGTGTAGAGTCAATGTAAAAAAAGTAAATAATTATGATTTCGGGTTCTTTACTGTTGGGAAGTAAGAGCTTCATAGATGCACGCACAGATGGCAGTGCATAGAGCTTGCGTGGAAGTCCGCAAGATGGAGCCAGTGGCCAGTAGTCGCCAGGGCCAGTGGGAAGGCTCCCAGAGAAACTTACTGTTTCAGATTCCAATTAGCCAGCTTTTAGTTAGGTCGACAATCGAGTCACCTTTATAATACGCGGAGTATTAATAAACCCCTGATTAATATAAAAGAACCATTTATTTATAAACTCCTTCGAAGACGAGTTGGAGACCTGTTTGTACGAACACAAGTTTAGTTTAGTTTTGTTATATCACACATATAAGGGTATTTTCACTGTATTTTTTATTCTTTAAAAAAATTACGATAATGAAGGTATTTTTATGTAAACGAATGAATTTTCTATTATATCTCAAAACGTGACATTTTCGATTTGCCGCCCAAACGACATTTTTATTCGTAAATTCAGCGGCTTTGGTGACAGCCGTCTTTCCAGCCAGTAGCCTTTTCTATATCATAGTGACGTTGTTGCCAATTGGAATCGCTTCGGAATGTGAGGTTTTATATCGTTCTTAAAATCAATAATCAAGAATATGTTACTTATTTTTAGTACGATAATCATAATCCGAAAAATGAACTTCTTAATATTTTTAACCGTATGCATAGTTTGTGAAAATTACCTATTACACAGGCATTTGTTTTAATCATCATAAATTGCGCTATCAAAAAAACAATGCAAATTTGAGGAGGTGAACTATTTACTTATAGATAAGCTCAGTCAAGTTATGGATCACGCTGCTGGGGGCTTATCGTTGACATCCGGGAGCCCGACTGATATGGCGCCACAAATACTATCGAGACATAATCTTATATTATGTTGAATAGCTGTCTACATAGTATAGCTTGCAACTTAGGTTGGGTTGCCCTCCAGCGTTTGAGGTTCATATATGAACGGGCGTTCATATTTCATAAAAGTATTTTTATCTTTTTTTCTATCATGCAGAAAAATTCAGTTTTTTTGACGATAGAAAGAAAAATAATAATCTTTCCAGTTTGTCTCAAATATTTTTACTGTAATCCATTAATAAAATCCTAACAATAGTTAAAATGAATAATTTTGCGCCCCTACCGTAACAAGTTTAACTTTAAAAAATATTTCTAATTTTTTATTACAGGGTTTTCCAATAAGAGGTGTTATTTTGAATAGCCCGCTATTTCGGTAGATGTTACTTTTAAAGCTGTCATTTTTTGACATTTGGCAAGTAGAAACTACGCATTGAAATTATTAAAATTCACTTGAGTGAATCAAATGCAAATCATCTTGAGTGATGAGGCCCATTTCCACCTTTAATAATTTTAATAATTTCAATGCGTTGTTGAAGCGTGTATCGTTCCATTTTTATTAATGGCGTAGTTTCTACTTGTCAAATGTCAAAAAATGACAGCTTCAAAAGTAACATCTACCGAAATAGCGGGCTATTCAAAATAACACCTTTTATTGGAAAACTCTGTACATAAACAAAAAATACACAACAATTGGCAGAAAATTCGGTTCACTTATATAGGTACCGAATAGTAACCTCTAGCCTCTGGGTTCAAATCCCGGTGTGCGCAAGTAAATTTAATTTGTGTTATTACTCGCGGCATGTTCCAGAGTGGAAGATACTCTCAGTATCGCCCTGGTGTAAGACCACCATTCAGATTTGAAACATTGCTTGAAATGGCTTTAGCTGGTGACCAGATCTGAATAGCCAGGTATTACCCCACCTTCCTCTTCTCCAACATTTTTTCTCCCCGCTTCTTTCAGCCTCATAACATGCCCCATTTGGAGATGCCATAGTCTCACTGGCTCCAGACGGTTGGGAGCAGATGGGACTCTTGTGCGTTACTGAAATATACGTTATCCTATTGATAAGCCATCAAGAGAATGGTGAAAAAAAAAAACAATACCTAATAATACTTATTTTCACCCATGTAATATTGTGTCATGTTTAGATAATCATGGTCATCTTTACCGTGTATTTAATTTTATGTAGGTAAGTATTAAATATTAAATATAATAACATGTTGTTTGTTTTTCGCTTTCAAAATAGCATGTCAACATCTCAAGCAAAAAAACGACTAAAACAGTCACCAAAAAATTCAACAAAAACGATGTATAGATTAATTTAGCACTCGCGTCCTCTCAAGTTGTGTTTTTCTGATTGTTTTTTTTATTTATTTATTTCTTCCTAGAGCGATCCAAATGAGTTTTAAAACTTATTTTATTTGTAAAACTTATCAAATACGCCGAAAATACTATAAATATAAGAGCCAACTATCTAACTATCACATATTTTGTCTTCCAGAGAGGATAGACGTCAGACAAATCTGCCTCAGCACACGCTCCTTGCTTAATTTACATTTATTTATCTACTCACTAGCTGAGGTGTACCCGGCGTTGCTGGGGGTTATACTTAGGAGATAGACATATACCATAGTGGACTTTTCTGTAGGCCTTTTTAAGATATACAATTCCGTACTACATTATTTTGATGTATATCGTAAGGTTTAGCCAGCAATTAGTTTTAGCAATGTAAGCGCCAAAAATATTTTTACAACTTGATTACAAAACATCACATTTCTCTACTATCTACAGGTTTTCCAATAAGAGGTGTTATTTTGATATTCAATCGTAAAATATCAATGGTTTCGTTGCTTGTGTGGCACGTAGCGCCGTCTTGTTGAAATCAAACGTTGTCCAGTTGTCAATACCATCCAATTCCGGCCATAAAAAATCATTAATCATCTCTCGATAGCGATCCATTCACCGTTACTGTTGCTCCAGCCTCATTTTCGAAAAAGTAAGGTCCAATGACTCCGCCGGACCAAAAACCGCACCAAACAGTCACACGTTGAGGATAGAGAGGCTTTTCAACAATAATTCTTGGGTTTTCCGAGCCCCAGATGCGACAATTTTGCTCGTTGACGAAGCCACCGAGGTGGAAATGGGCCTCATCACTCAAGAAGATTTGCATTTGATTCACTCAAGTGAATTTTAATAATTTCAATGGGTTGTTGAAGCGTGTATCGTTGCATTTTTATTAATGGCGTAGTTTTTACTTGTCAAAAGTAACATCTACCGAAATAGCGGGCTATTCAAAATAACACCTCTTATTGGAAAACCCCGTATATGTATAGTTATGCATGTTTTATATCTATAAACCTTCCGGGAAAAAATCTCTAAAATTCTTGACATCACCAGACTCAAGAATTTGATTCACTTGATGATGCCATGTCTTCCTCGGGCGTCCCTGACTTCTTCTGCCATTAACTTACGCTTCATATGATCCTGATATTAATCATTGTAGCTGTATTTTGTCCTTGGAAAAATTTTAGAGGATACTGGCATTGATATACAACATTGTTACCATCATGTTTTTTTTTTTAAGTTGGAAGGTCCCGAAGGTTCAGCTTTCTATTGTAATCAGCAGAATAGGAAAACTATCGTAATATTTATCTTATCAGCTTATTACAATTTAATAGCAGCTAGTAACTGAACGCATCAACAACCTTATCGAATCAACATTTAACGAGGACCTTTCAAATATTAAAAAAAAAAAACTGGCACGAATTAACATTTGATATCTTCATCACACGTGAATTTCTTCGAAACAACTGGACCTAACAGTTTTGCAAAACAAACTCATGAGAATACATTTAATACGAAATGAATATGCATTCCAAAATTTTAATTATGTTGAGGGATCGAAACGTTTTGTCCTTTAAGGCGAAGCTTTTTTGATTAATTTTTATAGCGAATTGGTGTAAACTATGAATAACAAAAAAATATGCTTTAAATACATTGAAGGTTTTCCTATCGTTTCGTTTGAGTAGAATGCAAATAAAATAATAAATTACTCAATAAAAAATATAAATGTAAACTTTAAAAAAAAATATTTTTTAATATGAACGCGTAAGATTATCTGTTGCAGTTTTAATTGATTAACTTTTTTACTTTCTTATAAAAATTATTTACAAAATAAATAAATAAATAGTTTTGTGCTTGAAATCGAACGTGTCTAGACTCCGTTTGTCAAGCGATTTTAATGCCTTTTACCTACAATATAAGGCGTACCAAGAAAAAACATATTTTTTTATTGTAGCTTCCTCTTAAGGAGACACAAGACTAATAGCGATCCACTACATGGGGGTTTTTCTCGAGGATCACATTTGAATTAATTCCGATAATTTAATTTAGCCGAATATTGTATTTACACAACTTCATCACTTATGTCGATTTCCCACTTTATTTTAGAGATTTGCTAGGGCAAATTCAACCACAACTCTGTCCAATACACCAGGGATGCACAGGGGCCGGGCGTCGCAAATTTTTGTGCACGACTGCTTCACTTACGTCGTTAAGATTCTGGCTTTATTCTAAGGTATTGTCTCGTCTTAATCCTTAACTCACTTCGACAGAAGATTTCCATAATATGTTTACATCATTGTCAACAATAAGATTAGTTATAAGTTCTGTTTGCTAAAAGCAGTGTTTCCCTAGTTCGAGTCGCATA
Organism: Hesperophylax magnus; assembly: GCA_026573805.1. Lineage (NCBI taxonomy): Eukaryota > Metazoa > Arthropoda > Insecta > Trichoptera > Limnephilidae > Hesperophylax > Hesperophylax magnus. Next base: position 8,321,447 of record JAIUSX010000117.1, on the reverse strand, counting down.
TTTTTGAGCATGGATTTTTTTACATACGTTGTGCGTCGTTTCCGACTTTTAGGGTATTGTCTTGTCTTGCAATAAAATGATCAGGAATCAGAGGGGTATAACTCTGATCGAAAATTGGAATCGAAATATTGTGACGTCATATGATTGCCTAACTATATCCACCAATGAAAAATTCTGAAAGTCTATGGAGTTAACTTTCAGAATATTTCATTAATGTATAGTATAATAAGTAGGCTCCAAATGGGAATTTTACTGTCTATATATTGGCATTTCTATGCTTTTTTAGGACCAATTTGTTAAACTAAAAATTAAACTACTAAAATAAATATGTTTTCACTAGAAATGTATGAACGCATAAAGGAAACAACTTTTAAAAAATACAGAAATATAGCTAAGATTATCTGCGACAGTTTCACTATTTTGCTTTCTTATAAAATTATTTACAAAATAAATAAAAACCAGTTTTGTGCTTGAAATCGATTCGTTTGTCAAGCGATTGTAATACCTATTACCTACAATATAAGGTATACTAAGAATATACACATCTTTGGCTTGTAGCTTACTCTTACAAATCGTTTACTTAAATTTAATCGTATTCCTTTTTAATAGCGTAGTAAACATCATAGTTGGGAGGGGGGGGATATGGGAAGATGGTGGAGAAGTACCTGGCTATTCAGTTCTGCTCACCAAAACACGGTTAAAGTCATTTCAAGCAACGTTTCGATTCTGAAAGGTAGTCTTTAACGATATATTATTTCGTAATATTATTTTATGGCTTGGCCTCAAAGTAAATAATAAAAACGTATATCTGAGAAGAAAACAGGAAAATGTTATTAACTTTTTAGGTTACGTCTCCGAATTTGAATACCAAATGAATAGAGTCCTTTTTTGCTACGCTTTTTACTGAAATAACTTAATTTTATACCGATGTCGTCAGGTAAGGAAAAAACTTTTATATTATATATTCAGATTTTTTTTACAGTACTAACTTACAATTTTCCACGCGAGGAGCATCTTAAAAGATTTCTTATATTAATGAATACTATATCAAAAACGTCAGAACAGATTCTCTTGGTGAGGTGTTCACGAAACACTAAAAAAATATGTAAGTATTTAAATGTTGAAGACAATATAAGCAATTCCTAAACGAAAAATTGAAACAGAAAAATCAGAAAAAGACACGGTTACATCTAGGAATAAAACCCAGGTCTCTTGTCTTACCGGGGCACCGCTCTACCAACTAAGCTAATATTGTCTTCAATAATTAAATATTGTTTTGAGGTTTTTCTCATTAAGTTATTCCAAAAACAAAAAAATGTAAATCATTTACAGTAGATGTTATCATTCTAACTTGACACTACACAATATTTTACACATTCCATATACAAGGTGTCCGGGGGTAAAATTCACTGGGAAATGGGAGGTGATTCTACATGATGGTAAAAGTTTAAAAAATACATAACTTTTTCGAAATTCCATCGTTTGTTTTTTTAAAAAAAAATCTTTTTTCATACAATAATATTTATTTTTCCATACAAACAATTAAACTTATTTACCTGAAAACATAAAGTTGAAATTTCAAAAAAAAAAACTTTTTTTTTGTATTATCATGTAAAATTACCTCCCGAAATTAGTACACTATACGATTGAATACTATTAATTTAAGTATAAAATATTAACAAATATTAAAAAAATATATCAATTCTTAATTTATTTGTACAAAGAAAATTATCATGATGCAATATTTCATTTCTGTATTATTGTCACTATAAAATTTAAAGTATTTTCTAAAATAGTTCGTAAACTAAATAGGTTAAAAAAACTTATCACACACAATTTGGCTGGCTTTTATATGATCCTTGAATAATCCTTTCTTTTTTTAATGGAGGTTGTATAAGGTTGTTTGGCCTAACTCATTTTTTTCAAATTTAATAGGAACGAAACCACATTGACCTGGAACATGAAACGCACCCTGTATTATATATCAGATCGAAAGTGGATATTCCATTGATTTTTATCATTGACATGCCATTATTTAGCTGGAAAATATACCAAAAAGTCTATATATATAAAAGTCTATATATATAGTCTATATATATATATGTACTTAAAAGATAGATAGTTTTGATCTAAGCTACAGGTTTGGGATGTTTTCTTTATTTTATTTTTTATGAAATTTAAGACATGATAAATCAGTTAACTGTTAAACTGAATGTAAAACAATATTACTATAACATGTCACAATAACATAAAATAAATAAATAATAATACATTACCAACGCTACTCTAATTTGTAGGATTCAACAAGTTATTGTATAGATTACGCTTAATTCTATAAATGGAGTCAATATGTCAACAGTACCTCCAAACTTGTTGCCCAGATCATGCATCCTATTGGTAAGTGAGTGTGTCTGATAGTTAATTGTGTATGTATTGAAGAAGAATGTTATATTTTGTCTTGTATTCCTAGATGGCACATGAAATTTAATTGTGGCAACGATGGCAGGGCTGTCAATCAAGTTGTTAATGACTCTGTTTAACACAACCAGGTCTGACATAATTAATGTAAATTAAACATAATGTTGACACGCAGGTGGGACTTTTGTGCGGTATTTAGACAAAAGGGTATAAAACATGGTTTCGTATCAATGATTAATTAATAATGATAAATTTTTTGATCTATCAAAAAATTTATATATAAAGATGCAAAAGTCGGTCATTTTGAATACATCTAGGATAACGAAAGATTTTTTAAATATTTATGTTGAGGGATCAGTAGGATTTATAAACCTTGTTAGGAGTTCTACCGAACCGAACCCTCTGATATGAAGATATCTGGAGTCGGTGAATTATTTTCCCATTTGATCTCTGGTGGGTTGACGTGTTGTTCTTGTATTGTTTTGTATTTATTTTGCTTATATAATGCACTTGCATAATGTTGATTGACTAGATGATCATTTGTGGAAAAGTGTGTGGAAGGGTTTAGTTTTTCCTATATGGAAGATTTAACCCGGACATAAAATCGGAAAAAGAAAAATTAATAACTAGTTAATTAATTCGTATTAAGAACAACTAAAAACTTTAACTCCACACAAGCCATTAAACTGTTATACATATCTCTAGTTAGAAGCATAATTGAATACAACTCAGTAGTTTGGTCTCCCTCTTACAAAATTCACATTAATAACATTGAGCGAATATAAAAAAAAATTCTACGTTTTATAAATTTTAAATTAAATATCCCGCTAGAATACTTACAATATCATTTTTTATTAAATACTTTAAAAATACACACATTGGAAGACAGGCGTAAAATAAACGACTTAATTTTTTTATTCAAGATTCTAAACTCTAAATTCGACTGTTGCGAACTTCTGCAACTCATAAACTTACGAATACCTACAATAACAACACGACAAAATACACTATTCCAATGCAACACACATAAGCGCAATTACATTGCGAACTCCCCAATACAACGGTTTCACGCTATGGGAAACCATTACTTAGGTGATGTCGATATATTTAATATTAACTTTGCGAATTTTGTGGATTATGTAAAAGACTTATTTAAACACTATTCCTAAATGGAAGTTATATTTTTTGTAAGCCATTCAAATCGCTGTATCTTTTAATTTATGTTATATGTTCTTTTATTTTTAATATTTCTTTCTCATGTTTCAAAACTGTCATTAAAATTGTACCACCTACATGTAAAAGCCCTCTGGGCGTTAAATAAATGAATAAAAATAAATGAATGAATTAATATAACACAAGCAGGAATGGACGCCTATCTAAAACATTTCTTCATCGAACTCCAGGTAGGTGCTTGTTAAACTTTTTAATAAACCTTTTCACATGACCCTCGTCAGTGTTGAAGTCGCTTTTTTATTTAAATCTTTTATAGCCTACACAAAAAGCTAAGTGCGCATTTATATCTGTGTAAAAAAATGGTGTACATGCGTTTATAGACATTTGGAAATTGAGAAAATGAAAAAAATATCTTAACACAATAATAAAGAATACAGCATAAAATGTGTTCATTTTTTCTTTCCTCAAAGTTATGGCCATCATTTAACTATGAAAGTAAGAAAAACTTCATGAATTTTACTGTTTTGATTATTGATGGTTTTCTAGAAAATTAATATTATTTTGTCTTGATTCGTAAATGAAAAATAAAACTTTAAATAATTTACTCGCACACGTGTACCCGGCGTTGCTGGGGGTTAACCTTAGGAGATAGACATATACCGTTAGGGCTTTTCTGTAGGCTCTTTAAATATTTACAATTCCGTAGTACATTTTTGGGTTTATCTCATAAGGTTAAGCCAACGTTAGCAATGTAAGCGGCCGAAAATATTTTTTTACAACTTGTTTACAAATCATTGAAAATCTCTACTTTAAAAAAACTAATATGTATCTATTATATATACAGGGTTTTCCAATAAGAGGTGTTATTTTGAATAGCCCGCTATTTTGGTAGATGTTACTTTTAGAGCTGTCATTTTTTGACATTTGACAAGTAGAAACTACGCATTGAAATTATTAAAAGTCACTTGAGTGAATCAAATGCAAATCACCTTGAGTGATGAGGCCCATTTCCACCTCGGTGGCTTCGTCAACAAGCAAAATTGTCGCATCTGGGGCTCGGAAAACCCAGGAGTTATTGTTGAAAAGCCTCTATATCCTCAACGTGTGACTGTTTGGTGCGGTTTATGTCCGGCGGAGTCATTGGAGCCTACTTTTTTGAAAATGAGGATCGAGCAACAGTTACGGTGAATGGATTGCGCTATCGAGAGATGATTAATGATTTTTTATGGCCGAAATTGGATGGTATTAAACTGGACAAAGTTTACTTTCAACAAGACGGCGGTACGTGTCATACAAGCAACGAAACCATTGATCTTTTACGATTGAATATCAAAATAACACCTCTTATTGGAAAACCCTGTATAAACCTTCCGGAAGAAATTATCTAAATGATAGAGAAAACACTGTCAAAATCCGTTGCGTAGTTTTGAAAAACTAAGCGCACACACACAGACAGTCGTGGATTGTGACTTTGTTTTATACTATTTAATAAAGATTGACTTGTTCTAAAAAAATATCTAAGAATAATTGTGTTCAACTACAACACTCTTTTAAATAAAATGAATCCTTTGCTTAAATTGTCAGAAAGAAAGAATTTCCTTTAATCCGTATTTTTGTATAAAATTTTAAATTATGCATTTTATAGTCATAATTAGTTGCATTGATAAGCTTTCGGATTCCACTACGTAATACTATTAGTCGGGATTTATTCCCACCCCCTTCGATCCCAACATAACACAAATAGACATGTATGTCGTATATGGCCGCGGTAGGCTGATGGTGATGCTGAAGCTTCAGAATATAATGCTCAAAAACATGCAATTTTAGTAGGCCTTTTAGGTAACAATTTTTTAACTTTAAATTAACTTTAAATGCAGTAAATTTAAATGATTCAACACTTCATGGAAAATAAGAATCTAGAAAATAAAAACGGGATTTATTCCAGTGCAGAAATTTTGGTACTAACTACCATATGTATTCCTCATTGCCCAGATACTTATAATTATTTCCCTAAAACCGAGACAGTGGACATCTTCAATTTATCGCTTAACAAATGAAAAAGATGATTCTTTAGTTTAGTTTATTTATGTATAATAAATACTGTATATTTTTTACTATTCATATGTAAAAGCCCCTAAAAAGGGCGCTAATAAATAAACAAATAAATAAATAAGTTAATTTACGGAAACTGTCTCAGATAATCTTAACCATAAAATTGTATTTTTTAAAAGGTATTTTTTTAAATACGTTCATACATTTCTAATTGAAATATACATTTCTAATTGAAATATACATTTCTAATTGAAATATACATTTCTAATTGAAATATACATTTCTAATTGAAATATACATTTCTAATTGAAATATACATTTCTAATTGAAATATACTTTTCTAATTGAAATATACATTTCTAATTGAAATAAACTTTTCTAATTGAAATATACTTTTCTAATTGAAATATACATTTCTAATTGATATATACATTTCTAATTGAAATATACATTTCTAATTGAAATGTACATTTCTAATAGAAATATACATTATTAATTGAAATATAAACTTTTTGTAGTTTGTGCTAATATTTTTTTAAATGTTAGTAATTTACAATTTTATTTTAATTCTACTCATATGAAATGATTGGAAAAGATTCAGTTTAAATAAATCATATTTTTCATATTTATAAAGTAAACCCACCTTCCACTACCCATCTTCTTCCCCTCCAAACTATATTCAGCTTTACAAAATCCCCCAATTGGGGATGCCATAGTCTCACTCCCTCCAGACAGTTGAGACTGTTAAGCGGTTTCACATAAAAAATAAAAATGAAACGATTTGTAGTCGAGATTAATCGAAAATAGTGATTTTACAAGCTTCGTCACGAGGTGGAATTCTGCAAGATTATCTGTTAGTCGATTAGTTAGTCGAGTTGCCGACTGAAACGTGATTATTTAACCTGGTGATTATCAAGTTATACCTACTTTAGTTATACTTCTTGTTATAAAAGTTAAAAATAGGCGACTGGATGCCATAACGTCGATCATTATTTATACCGAGCTATTTGGCATTGCAGTCACTGCCAGACGATGGCTCCACACAATGTTGTGAAATACAAATTTTAGAACATACCTCGTTGTTATACAGGGTTTTCCAATAAGAGGTGTTACTTTGAATAGCCCGCTATTTCGGTAGATGTTACTTTTGAAGCTGTCATTTTTTAACATTTGACAAGTAGAAACTACGCCATTAATAAAAATGGAACGATACACGCTTCAACAACGCATCGAAATTATTAAAATTCTCTTGAGTGAATCAAATGCAAATCATCTTAAGTGATGAGGCCCATTTCCACCTCGGTGGCTTCGTCAACAAACAAAATTGTCGCATCTGGGGCTCGGAAAACCCGAGAGTTATTATTGAAAAGCCTCTCTATCCTCAACGTGTGACTGTTTGATGCGGTTTATGGTCCGGCGGAGTCATTGGACCTTACTTTTTCGAAAATGAGGCTGGAGCAACAGTTACGGTGAATGGATTGCACTATCGAGAGATGATTACTGATTTTTTATGGCCGTAATTGGATGGTATTAATCTGGACAACGTTTACTTTCAACAAGACGGCGCTACGTGCCACACAAGCAACGAAACTATTGATTTTTTACGATTGAATATCAAAATAACACCTCTTATTGGAAAACCCTGTACTAGGTTTTAAAAAAGTAAAATTCTAGTTATGTAAAGTTCAATTTTATGACTGAACTATCGCAGACCGTGAAAAAGAACGGATGGATTGTCTGAATTTTGAACCATCTGTTCCAATTTTGAAAATTGCAATTAAAATAATTTTCTTTTAAAATATTTTTTTATAGGTAGGTACCCTAATTTACAGAATTTCGCTTTTGTTTTCGGTAATGAATTAATGCAAGTCTTGGTAGCCGAGATTAACCCACTTTCCCACCCCTTACAGCAGAATATTAATACTTCTTGATGAAACTTTTACAGGAGATTTTGAAAAACACCCTTATCTCTTTTTCCCACCCATTAAAGGAGTTTTTTTAAAACCTTTTCTTGTCTTATTTTGTACATTTAACCTTAAAAATAAGAAGACAATTTATGCCTACTCTAGCCTGGGCATCGCCAAGAACTTAAGCTAGTCATAGAATAAAAAATAACACATGAAATGCTATATCGAGGTCCAAAAGTCAGAATAATACAGAACCGAATTTTATTTTTGTATGTAAATGTATTTATCAGATGTAGGTATGTAATATGGCATACTGGGACTGTACCAACCAGCCAGTATTTATTCCGATCAAATGAGATGGCGATATACGATACCAGGCAAGTGTAAGAGAGACAGACCGCGTGCTAAATGGGCTAGAATCAAAATGTATTAAGTCAGTGGCGACTTTGTTTCCATTCAAATTTACACAAAAGCATAGACATCAAAATTAATAGACTTCTCCTATCATGAAATCTGTGTGTTATTTCGACGAGCTGGAGGCAAACCACGTGACCATATTTTTGGCACCAGGAGGGTTAGAGAATGCTTTAAATAAACTACGACATCAGTCGTATTTTGACCGACGAAGAACGCACATTAAAACAACCAGAAATTCGCTTTATTGCTGCGCAGTACATTGTGGGATATTTTACACAGGATCTGTTTTAAAACGAACCGCTTAGCGAAGCGACGTTAAAAATGAGTGAGATGGGTAAATTATAACACACTAGCTCACGTGTGCCCGGCGTTGCTCGACTTTTCTCTAGTTTCAGTAAATATAGTATCCATGTATTGTAAATATAAACCTTCCGGAAAAAAATTCTCTAAATGATAGTGAAAACCCAATCAAACTCTGTTGCATAGTTTAGAAGAACTAAGCGCTCAAACAGACAGACGCGGATAGTGACTTTGTTTTATACTATTTAGAGATGCCACTGTCACGATTACGAATTTAGTTAATTCTGGGATGTTTCGGGTTCCTGAACGTTCCTGACTATTCCCTAATATTCCACAACATTCCAGAATGTTCCGTGATGGTCTGGAATGTTGTGGAGTGCTCTCGGATACTCTCAAATGTTCTGGACTGTTCTAGAAATTTCTAGAGGGCGAAACTTCCAGCCCTTATATCTTCAAAAGCACGCCCTTCAGGTAAAAACGGGAAACTTCATCATGGATGGGGGATAGAGGGCTACCACAACTACACTTACTTTTATAATATATATAGAATGTAAATAGTGTAACAAATTATTCAATTTTGGAAACAAACCCAAACTTTTGTTTACCCGATTTGGGATTTGGACTAGTAATTCGTAAGCGCATTTTATTTTCGAGGACCGAATGGTGATATTACAACGCGAGTTACCTGTATACTGCAAAATTTTTTTGAGACAACGTTTTTGCTCTCCTTCTCCTGATTGGCTGGTCTATTAATTTTAATGTCTATGCATGTAAGGCATTTCTCTATTATCTAGTCTGTGGTTCCATTCAAATCTTCATGGAAGGCGTCAGATCTGAGTGAAAGGCATTTCTAGTGTTTATTTCTAAGCAGTGGAAATAGCACGTTATAACGCGCTGCACGGCATTGCCGTCTCTGCCAAATGATATACACGACTGAAATAGCATTTTCTAGGTTAGATAGGTTAGCCCATTTACTTAGTAGTAAGAAGAGTACTTACCATAATGAATAATTAATCTATAAATAGTATAAAATAAAGGCGCTATCCGCATCTGTCTGTTTGTGCGCTTAGTTCTTCTTAACTACGCAACGGATTTTAATAGGGTTTTCACTTTAATTTAGATAATTTCTTCCGAAACGTTTATGTATATAATACATGCATATTATATTTGTAGAAAGTAGAGAAAATTCGATGTTTTTTTAATTAAGTCGGAAAATTTTATATTTTCGGGCGCTTACATTTCTAACGCTGGCTAAACCTCACAAGATACATCAAAACAATGAAGTACCGAATTGTATATCTTTAAAAGATCTACAGAAAAGTCTAAAATGTCATATGTCTATCTCCTAAGGTTAACCCCCAGCAACGCCGGGTACACGTCAGCTAGTTTCTAATAATCAAATTTGAAATTGTATTTCATCAGCTTTCGAAGTCAGTTTTTAGTTTTCGGATACGTTCAGAAATATCCCATTTATGTAATGGTCAATATGATCTGTAGGGTTAAAAAATCTAAACAAGCAATTTGAGATTTGTGTCAATAGTTGAAAGAAATCGGTGAAGAACTTTCGGAGATTTAAGATTTTGAACAAACGAACATTTACATTTTTTATTGAAATAATTCATATTTTTTCTTAAATTGCTGTCGGAATCTATGGTTTGATAGAGGTGTACATTTTAATTATCCTGTGGTTAACTTCGTTATTTGAATGGAAAGATTTGTGTTTTCCCTTTTTAACATCGTTTAGTTCATATTTCTAACTCTGACGGTAAGGAAGACAACTATTTCTATGAGACCCATAGACTAAATTAGTACATCAACGATGAGACCATCGATGAGAAAAAATTGTCTACCGGTACTAGGTATGCGGAATGCAATCCCGTAAGAAAATGTCAGTCCAGGTATTTGCGGGACTGAACAATCTTAGTCCCGCTGGATCCAGGTATTTGCGGGATCCAGCAGAGTGGACTTAGATATCTAATCAATCGTATAATAAAGACCTAATATCTCGATCTACCAACCTTGTTTTTAGAGTTTTAAATTTATACCTATAATAAAACAAGTTCTTTGGGACATTTTAAATGATTTATTAATAGGTATACCTTTAGTTAGACATAGGTAAAGTTTAAGTCATAAATTGGCAAGAATAAGATAAGACATACATTTACATAACATACCCGCCTCGGAACAGACTTTGTCTAATGAGGTGGGTAAAAGAAATCTATGTATACAAAAATGAAAATAAAATAAACGCCCGGATTGCCGGCACTGAAACTGAAATTGAACTGAAACTTAAATTTAAATTATAACGTTCACACGATAAACAATATTCTTGTACAATGAGCATCATAAGTTAAATTAAACATTATTTTGGAAATAGCTTCGTAAAAAAGTTAATGTATTAATTGTGTCATCTGATAAACGGCTTCTGATATTGGACACAAGGTAGCCAGCGGCTGAAAAAGCTCGTTCAGCTTCCACGCTGGTTGGCACAATAGTCATTAGCGCATTGTAAGTGAATTGAAGGTATGTGCCTTTTAATCCACCGGACTCGAAGTAATTCAGAGTAAGTGAGGGTAAATCTGAAGTTGCTTTCTTTCAGCTTTAAAAGATCTTGAATAACCATAATTTTTAGTGTCTTGCCGTAATTCATAACCATTAATTTGATTGAATTAGACGATGTTGGTAAGTTAAAACCCCCGACTTTAAAAAGATCTCGCAAATCCGACGAGGTACAGAAAACTCGGAATGGTAAACCATCTTTAGACACCATTCGTGATACCCTCTTTTCGACGGTATTGTTTTCGCCTGAAAAATGGTCAGTGATTTTATTTGTTGATGGTTGAGGTTCACAATGAGCCGATGTGGAAGAACTGGACGTCGATGCAGTTGTAGAAGCTTCTCTGTAATCCCGCCAGTCCCGCAAAATGTCTGCAGGATCTCGGTATTTCGGGATCCCGGTATACCGGGATTGCATTCCCTAACCGGTACTAATACTGTTGGCTTCTGGTACCAACTTTTTGTTTCCAAAACCTAACAAACTAGACATAGGAGTTAATGCGGGTGCGCAAACCGTTGCAAGCAAAAAATATTAGAAGATAAGGTTGTTTTCTATGGACTATGGATACCGTTAAAAATATGTGGCAGATTTGAAGATTATTTTTGTAATTTTGATTAAAAATTTCTACGGTTCGAATTGGTTACAACGTCACTATTCATTATGACGTAGGCAACGCTGCTGGCTGGTAAGACGGCCGTCACCGATATAGGTCGGCGTGACGTCAACAACACACTAATCACGAACAAAAACGGACATATCATTTTTGCGGCAAATCAAAAATGGCACAATTTATATCGTTATAGCAAATTTATTCGTAAAATTCGATACCAAAAAAATACTGTTACAATACCCTATTTGCTTCGTTCCTTTTCCGTGATTCGTGGTTCGGCTCGCGCTTCGGTTCGCAAATGTATATGGGGGATTTGCGTGATCGTTTGGCTTTACTCGCCATAAAGGGTTCCTCCACACTCATCTACTCTAAAAGAATGTTGGCATAAAACCAATAGTTGCCCTTACAAAGTTGGCACTTCTTTCATTCATATCATTTCAAATGCTTAGTTAATAAAATTGATTCGGACGTTGGCATTTGTCCCAACAGTAATTTGGTAGCTCTAGAAATATGGCAAGATTGTAACATATAGATTTATAATAGTATTAGTAAAATGATCTTATAGTAGTTAAAGCCACATGTAATAGTAAAAAAATTGAAATGGTTAATAATTAAGGTAGAAAAAATATGAATGACACCTAGAAATCATGATTGTAATGTAAATAAAAATTATAATGTAACCTTAGATGGATTCCTCACATCAAACAAATCACAAATTAACTCCTCAAAACAATACACATTTTCCTAAACATAATATACATATATAAAATAAAACAATTGAAAACAATATATTTTGCACTTTGCCAATCAATGGAGCAACAAACTCGGCTATCGATTACATAGAAATCGCACAGAAAACGATCTTAAGAGGAAGCTACAAGCCAAAAATGTGTATATTCTTGGTATACCTTATATTGTAGATAATAGGCATTAAAATCGCTTGACAAAACGAGTCTAGAAACGTTCGATTTCAAGCACAAAACTGGTTTTTATTTATTTTGTAAATAATTTTATAAGAAAGCAAAAAAGATAATCAATTGAAACTATCACAGATAATCTTAGCTATAATACTGTATTTTTTGTTGTTGTTTCCTTTACGCATTCATACATTTTTATTGAAAAAAATTTTTTTTTAGTAGCTTACATTTATATTTTTTTTTGAGTTATTTATTTTTTATTGGTATTCTACTCCAGCGAAACGTCAGGAAAACATTCAATTTATCTAAAGCATATTTTTTGTATTCATAATGTACACCAATTCGTTACAAAGATTAATCAAAATAGATATTTTGCTAAAAAAACATAGGCTGACTGATACAGACCAAATATTTAACAGTTGTGACGTACTAGATATACGCCAATTTTACAAACACTAATAAACTACATTTTTGACCAAAAAAAAACAAATTTCAGCATACACAAAATATCACTAACAGACCAGTTAGACAAACGTACAAAGAAAACATAAAAACTCCGACGGTAAATACAAGCTTTGGACAAGACACTATCAATACGTTGCTCCAAAAGCTTTCAACAGTCTAACAACACTTGAATAACATTATAAAATTGAGGAAAACAAAAATAAATACAGACAAAAATTACAAAATGAATTAATAATAATAATAATAAGAATTTATTCCAGAATATATGCAGGGGTAGTGTAATGCAATACATTCCATATTTGAAATTATATACATAATTAGCGTAAGAAAAATAATAATAATACATGGGTGATTCCGATAGGCACAAAAAAGCGGAATTTAATTGAAAAGATAAAATATAAACACAAAAATGAGTGTAAGCAGCCGTTTATGGAGGATATTTGCACATCTCCCGTCTCCAGAGGGCCATCAGAGGGGACTCCATCCAGGCAACCATGGCAGTGATGATTTTTTTACTTGATTGGCGTAGTCTGCGCCATAAGCTTCCCATGTGATGGCGGAGAAGCGCTCTCAAAGAGATTACTCGTCTCTCCAGGAACATTTCTGTGGCGCTGCAGTATCTCGGTAGGCGGAATAGTTGGCGATATGCATTATTGTAAGCGACTTTTAGCTTATGGCATTGGAAATTCAAATAAAGAACAAAAAAGACAATATTACCAAAATTTCATAACATAAAATAATAAAACCTACACGTAACACACAAAACCAATATAAAACACACATCACTCACAAACACACAACATATAATATAAATATACCGATATTAACTTTATTTCTTTTCATTTAAATTTTATTTTACTTTAATTTTAAATCTCTATTTTTAGTTTAAATTTATCTTAATTTTTTTTTCTTCATCATAATTATATATATTTTCATTAAATGTATTATGAATTTTTATTTGTATTATAAAATGGACGCCTCGGGGTAAGCTACCCAGTGAGGTCAACATTTCTAAATTGTACTACGAAATGTTAAATATTGTACCAAAAAAAAATAATAAAATCAAGTTCTTGTTAAAGAAATATAGTTTTACTATTTAAAGTTTGGAGTTATAAAAATAAATCTTTATTTATTTATTTTAAATTTCAATGGTGGTCAGAAACTCGAAGATAATTTCTGAGAGTTAATTTACAAAATGTCACCATAATATTATATTTAAGTTAGTCGAATAAGTAATGAATTTACATGGCGCCAGTTTGTTTAAACATAACAAACAAGTAATTATTTCTACGTATATTTTTTCATCCTTTTCCTTTTGTAATGTAATTTTTTTTCTTTCTCTCTTCTCTTCTTTTTAATATAATAGTTTGTTATACTCTTTTGCAATTAAATATCAATGAATATCATGGTCACCCTACATGTTTACTATATTATACTGTACTGAATTGGCTGGAATAAGATAAATAGGTACCGTGCAGGTGCCAAATTCGCAGAAACGTTTATGTAACAATATTGTTCTCTTAAGGCGATGAACTACGTCGTGTAATATTTTAAATTGAGCCGCTATCAATAACAACCCTTACGTAGATGGCGATAAGGTTTAAATTCCCGCTTAACACCATCCGCCTGTTTTGATTTATGCAAGAAAAAAACACGACCAAAAAGTGCCTTTTATTTTATTTTGTGGATGTTCAAGCATAAATATTTAATTTTTTTTCGATCATTTTATAAATAACTTAATTTGCCACATTATACAATAAAATCATCACCTAAAATGGGTTCGTAAGATTTTGAACTTTAAAGCAGTTTTCATAGACCTTTACATTATTTTTTTCTGGGCTTATAAAAAGACTTATCTAAAAAATACTCGATTATTTCAGAGACCATGATGTATTCTACTCGCAGTATTTAATTAAAGCATCTGAAACATTTCTAGGCGACCAAATTTTCAAACCAAAAATACATGATTTTGCTGTACTACGTATGGCATCGCCTAAATATATAATTTTGTAAAATTATTAACCTTAACACAAGCTTGTCCTAGTGAGGTTAAAAATTAAAAGGTAAAAAAAGATACAATGTAAAGAAACAATAAACAATTTAAATACGGATTAAGGACGTATTGCTCACTTAATTAAGATCTGTGTGAGGATTTAAACTTCCTCCCCAGGTACTGGAGTCAAAAGCATTACCAACCTTGCCAGATGCCGATCGTATATTAACTTCTGTGAGTTTGTCCGATTTCAGAGAAAAGCGTGAATTACACCAAAAGTTTATAGAATGCACTGTCATCGACAACGAGTTTATCTGCCGAGTTTCATCTCGAGCGGATGTCGGGAAGTGGGTTAATTTAGTCTTCCTAGATTTGCATTCATTCATTACCTAAAACGAAAGTGAAATTCAAATTTAATTTAAAAATTTTATATCTAATCGTTTATTATTGCTATATTAGGTTATTGTTTTAGGTACCTACTTATCATAAGACAATATTTTTTGTTTCTATTTTAATTTCGTAAAATAAAAAATTTCGTGGGTGTATTAAATAATAAATATAAAAGTAATTTCATTACCAAATGGGTCGTAAAGTATACGAAAAATAGTCGGTTTTTACCTTAATAAACAATGGGCTTATTATTATTATTATGATTTTAGTATAACCCACGAATAAAATATCGACTACATGCACCTAAGGATTGTTTTTCTGAAATAATAATGACGTCACGCGTCGCCTCGGCGATCTTCAAACTCCGACAGAGCCGGATCTAGTACAGAACATTTGTGCAAATGAAACCAAGAACCAGGGCCCAATATCGTTCACATAAATTCACATCAACTTTAAAATTTTTTGAGTGCTGTATTTATTATTCCAATTTATGAAGGCGACATAAGAATCTAATAAGGGGGTTTGCTCGACTCTCACGTTTTAATTAATTCTGCAGAACGTATTACTAAGATCTCGAATGTTTCTGGAGGGACCCGTAGTCATTTATTTTTAAGATTAATAAAAACAGAAACTTACCATTCAAATATTTTATGTTGGTTTGAAAATTGTATAAAACGTTCAACTATAAAATTAGCGATAAGCACCAGATTTTATTTTTCTAGACGACGAATTAGTAATTTCACAAGGGATCCCTCTAGAAACATTTGAGATTTTAGTAATACGTTCATCAGAAATAATTTAAAAAAACCTCACGGAGAGTTCGATTTTCTAGGCCTGCTAGAGCAAAGTCGACCGTAGGTCCGTTCATTGCGCCGGGCCGCGCGCCGTATATTATTTTTACACGACTTTATCACTTATGTCATTAAGATTCCTACTTTATTTTAGAGATTTGATGGAGCAAATTCAACCGCAGGTCTGTCCAATACACCGGGGATGCACCGGGGCCGCGCGTCGCATATTTTTGTGCACGGCTGCTTCACTTACGCCGCACAGTGGGCTGAAAATCGCCTTTCATAGACATAGAGACTTGAATTTTCAAGGGTATTTTTTTTGGCTAGAAATGGATTCTGCTGATCATAACTATGATATAAAATTTCGTTTGAAGCAATTGCGTGTACAAATGAAGGAGTTATCATTTTTTAAGAAAAAAATGTATGGCACTGACATTAAAAATGAGGTTATCTCTGGAATCTGGAAAGTATGCTTTGTCTAGTTTACAATATTTTATTTAAACTGCAAGCCTACTCATATGTAAAGCATTTAAATGAATCATCAACATAAAAAAGTTTTTTTTCAACTTTGACGATTTAAAAAAAAAATCGCAAGTTGCGCCACAATACGAAGTATGTCAAAAAAATACAAAAAAATAGTAGTATATCTGTGTGTAAGGATATAATGGCCAACCTTATGATTCCAGAGATAACCTCATTTTTAATGTCAGTGCCATACAAATTTTTCTTAAAAAAATGATAACTCCTTCATTTGTACACGCAATTGCTTCATACGAAATTTTATAGCATAGTAATGATCAGCAGAATCCATTTCTAGCCAAAAAAAAATACCCTTGAAAATTCAAGTCTCTGTGTCTATGAAAGGCGATTTTCAGCCCACTGTGCGCCGTTGAGATTCTGGATACCTAGAATCCTTAACTCACTTTGACAGAGGATTGCCGTAATATTTTTTCATCCTTGTCAACAATAATATTTTATATGAGGTATATTTGCTGTGTTTCCCTGTAGGCTGTACATTTACTTTGTTTCTTCTCGGGAATAATGATTATTTATTTATTCATGGTTCAAATATTGTTACAATGCACTCTCAAAGTACCCATCTAGTCACTCGGGTTTTTGAAGTGAAACTTCTTTACGCGCGTCAAGCATTTTCGAGGACCGGAGTAAAACCGACTCATGACCGTCACGAAAAACCGTGATCATTTGGTGGTGGGGGTACGGGAACTCCACCACCGCTCACCGTTCACTGTCGCTCTCTCACCGTAGTCGCTTACTGAGGTGAGGGAGCCACTGACGAACGTTCTCTCTCTCTCTCTTCTCTCTTTTCCTCTCTCTCTAGCCAACGACGCCACGCCAGGCATCAGCTGCTTGCTTCGTGTACTGCGCGGTGAGTGTAATACGAGTGAAATACGTAATTGATTGTGGTTTATTCGATTTGGAACAGAGTTTTAGTGTCAAAAATGAGTAGTGACGAGATAGAAGTGAGAAAAAATAGAGAATCAAATGAAAAGAGAGAGAGAAGAATACTAAAAGTTTCACTTCCGTCGTGCGTAGGCTTGCCACACACTGTATTTTTTCTTTCTTCCTGTATTATTTTGTTTTCATATATGAAGTTTTTACGTTATGTTTGCTTCACTCAAATCTGTAAATTTGTTAACTTCGATACAGGCTTAGTCCTAGTGACGTTGATTTTTAAGTGGAAAATTATGATATACGTACAGTGAGAAGCAATAAATAAATTAATATAAAATAAAGTCGATATCTGCGTCTGTCTGTTTGTGCGCTTAGTTCTTCTAAACTACACAACAGATATTGATTATATATATATACATGCATATTGTAATTATTGAAAATAGAGAAAAGTCGATGTTTTATAATCAAGTCGTAAAAATATTTTTTCTAGCACTACATTGCAAACGCTGGCTAGACCTCATGAGATACATCAAAATAATGTACTACGGAATTGTATATCTTAAAAAAGCCTACAGAAATGTCCATGGTGTTGTATGTCTATATCCTAAGGATAACCCCCAGCTTCGTCGGATACATAATTTATTATTATTTTTTTTTATTTTATCGATACATGATTGAGTACATGTGGTTTTTTGTGATATTTCACCCAACATGCTTCGGATGACCCTGTGTTATGGCGGGTGAATTTTACAGTTTGCGGACATAGAATCTATACATTACTATAATATAAAATAGAGAAAATGATGTTTAGCTAATTTGGGTTGCAAAAAGAGGATGGAGAAAATAGAGAATTATAAGAAGAAGAAAAATTTGCGAATTTATTAGTAAATAGATCACACTAATTAATTATGTACATACATACTATACCGCTAAGTTAGGGAATAAGGATATATTATGTTTTGTCTGAAAGGTAATTAAATTGATAGAGTGTAGAATGAATGGGTATTGTAGTTGTAATGTATTCCGTGTGCAAGGATCCATTTCGTAATTTGTTTTTTAAAGGAATGGGGTTGACTCACGGTTTTTAGGTTTTCAGGGATAAGGTTAAAGATTTTAGGAGCTAGGAAGAAATCAATTCAAGTTCCTATAATCTAGATTCAGATGTCGCGGACTAGAACCTCAGTTTAATTTTATTTGTCGTGATCATCAAGGAGCGCTACATCCTAGCATGGGGTGTGGCCTCTTCCACAAATGACGTTTGTATGTGTGATTAATTTTAATTTTAATGTAGCTGAGACAGTCTACCATAGTTTTCGGGAACATTCAGGCCCATTTTACCCCATTCCTTGACACTGGTTCCACGATGCATCTTCCCAGGTAGCTGAACCTTGAATAAAAATAGTTATCAATTCAATTCAATTCAATTTATTTATTAATTTCAAAAACATTACAAAATTGTTCATTTCAATGCGTTTTTAAAATATTTTTATAGTAAGAATTCTATGATTAATATTTACAGTGTGTATATCAACTATACCAGTGATAATAGAGCTTGCCTTTTAAAGGAAGCTTCATTGATGCTAAACATGTCGATATCCGAATTGATTATGTTCAACAGCAAGATTGCTCTCCCCACAGGCATGACCATTGGCAAGTTAGTTCTGCAGGCCGGGAGATAAAATAGTCTATGTTGTCGGTGATGTAGATAACCATCGGGAACATAGAAATGAATGCTCTCCTTGATACAATAACCATCCACGAATCAGTCTAAAGAAATGTGTAGCAATGCGCGTGTTAACCGATAAAAATTGTCGTATTTGCAATAAAAATTAAAGTTGCCGACATTTGAAGCAACTAATAAATAAACTTATTGTTTTTTAATGATAAACTAATGTTTATAGACAAGGTTTCTATGCATATCATAAAGGATAACAAATAATTGTATATTTTTATATAATATATAATTATATAATATATGTGTTATCCTTTATGCTATGCATAAAAATCTTGTCTTATAAACATTAGTCAAAAATATTTCACCAACAAATGAAGATATAATATATCTCGACGCCATCTAGTGAGAAATTTTGCACTAACAAAGCCTTTCTTACAAAAATAAAGTTGGTTGTTTACAGGTGGAAAAAATATAATAAGCAGTAATTGTTGATTGAGGTACTAGTACATATTGAATCATTTGGCGTGTTGGAAATAAGCCGACATAGCTCAGTGGATACAGAGAACCTGACCGGACATCAGAAGGCACAGGTTCAATTCCCGTTGGCGTCATTTATTTTTACTCGGGAGATATTTTCAATTTGTATTAGTATCTCGGGCGACTAATTATTGCTTATAATTATTTAATAAATAAACTTGTTGAATTTCCAGGGCGATATTGAAATAGGTACTTCCATGCCATCCTGTACCCTACCCATCGAATAACAATAATAATTGTCACTGGTTGGATCAATAAAAACCAAGGTGCTCTAATATAAATATTATTTATCTTAGCCTTACCATTTGATTAAAATCACGTATGCATAATATGCTTATTATGCAAATGTAGCAATTCCGCAACTGATACGCAATTGAATAGGTCAAGATTTCGCATTTCGACTATGATTAAATTATTGTTGAATTTTTTTTTATAAATTCATGAAAATATTTTTGTACAAAAGTTTTTACATGATTTTTGGCTACCAGACTAGATACATGGATTGATTTTATCCGTAAAAAGCAATCCCTGAGGCGTATGTGTGGTAAAACCATTTTTGATCGTGTGAGGAATGTGGAGATCCGCAAACAGTGCAAGGTTGATGTAAGCGTAATGAGTAAATTAAGAAAAGGACGCTTAGATGGTTTGGGCATGTAGAGTGAATGAGCGAAGATAGGAGTGTAAGGAGGATATATGATGCACATGCGAATGGTAGCAGAAGTCATGGCACGATCAAGTGAATCAGATACTCGAGTCGGGCCATGTCAAGAGTCAGAATAATAGAAGAGTATGTAAGAATGTGAATGAGGCAAGAAGTGTGTGTCAAGACCGAGTTGTTTGGCGGTCCGTCCTCTTTGCCTACCCCTGCGGGGAAACGGCGTGATGGTTAGTTAGTTAACAAAGTTTTTTTTACAATAATCCATCTATTTACAAATGCCTTTTAAAACTGAACTTGAACCTTCCTACCTGGGAGCTAGAGTAGACATCTCTACCAACCGAGCCAATTTCCGATTGGATAAGACCGACATTTATTTCGTATATTATCTGCTGTAATCCAGTTTCAGAGAAACGTGTGCAAGAAACGTGCGTCTGCGTGTGTACTCGTGATTACCAACAAAGTCGAAAATTGTCATCGACTAAGAGTCTAATTATAATTACATAAAAGAGAGTATCTGTGCCCTATGTCGGCGGGAGCCAGGCAACCAGGTAGCTAGGCAGCCAGGCAACCAGGTAGCTAAGCAGCCAGGCAACCAGGTAACTAGGCAGCCAGGCAACCAGGCAGCCAGGCAGCCACATGGCGGACACGGGGAGGGCGGCGGAGATTTAACTTATATACAAATCTACAGTTTCAGTCAGATGAAATTTTTCGCAAAACAAGAGTTAAGTCACTGTATAAATTAGATTTCGATAAACTCTGTGTTAAGCCCGGGCAACGCCGGGAACATCAGCTATCTCTTATTTATATAAAGAAGAATGTCTGTGGCGGGCAGGCGGCGTGACTTTACAATATCGAAATTTACGTACAAATCTGTTTTATTCCGAAGTTGGTTATATTTGGAAAACAAGTTGAAAGCCCTGTGAGCATATCACCTCGTTAGGATGAATCACTATAAATATTGAATTAAATCACCGATAATTAAATTTGTAAAAAAGATAATAATATTGAATTTGTATGCATTTCTTTTAAGAATTGAGTTTGTGGACAATTTTTATCAAACAGGAGGCCCTGACGAAAAATAAATTCCGTCGGGACCTATGTCATCCTAGGGGATGCTGTGTGGAGGGTCTTTATAATGAGATGAAGTTCTGAGAAGGATAAAGCCAGGAGGGATGGGTAGGAATCTAGGGATCAGTGATGGGTCGAGAGACCAGTTGGAGGTCAAAGGGTCTCCCCAAACCAGGATCTCCCGATCTGGCACGCCACGCAGCTGATGGGCAGGCGCATCCTGAACACACCTCACCCGATGAACCCGGGCACCCCTGCTAAAGCACCAAAAGTAGCGAACCACTTGAGGTGACCTATGGCAGATGTGTTCGTTATCCAATGAATGGTTCCTCAAACCCGTCTCCCAAACATAAATTTATCATTATTGCGCATATACGGACGCAAACAAATAATTCATCCTATTTTTTTTTAGAATGACTTGCAAGAAGTGTTTGTTACAAAAATAGTTAAATTAGCGCTGAGAAAGAGTAGATTATGAATTCTTTTGAGTATGTCCATAAATCCCCTGTTGAATCTGCATTTACCCTTTTTTTCAATACATCCACCATTATCAAACAAAGTTAATATTTACCTTGTCGATAACAAATTCTATAATTAACCCCTAAGTGTTCCAGCTTTCCATGCATCACGTAAACAGTAATAAATTTGCCAGATAAGCCTAAACTTTATTATTTTTTTCTTACCTCCCTTTGTGGTATGACTAATGACTATCATTAAATGCATTCTTTATTTATCTATAAACGCATTTATTTGTTTTTCAATGCATTTATTACCTACCCAGATAAGACTATTAGGAATAAACAAGTCCTTCCCCGATTTGCCAAACAATCTAAACCAGGTCTGTCCAATACACGGCCCGTTTATGAGAATTAATTTTTATGTTATTTTTCATGAATTTATTTAAACGTAAGTAGGTATTTTATAGGTGTAGGTAGATTAAAAATCTAATTTACTCTATATAAAGAGGTATTCAGAGTGAATTGCGTCTGCTTCTTAAAAATAGTATTGAAACCATTTTTATGTAGGAGATACATTTATTACAATATTTAAGTATTACAATACATTGTAATAAATTTATTTTTAGTACTAATTAAGAACAAAGTAAAAATGTTCTAGTTTTTTTTTCAAAGTTAAAACGAAATGCAACAGAACATTAGTTCGTAGGTTCCGTCTCCGTTTCAAGATGGTGGCCGTTTTAACGGTTCATTAAAGATCCGTTTTTCAAATGTGAAATTATTGTGTTTATTTGAACTTCTTTATTGGCATTTTTTTCAATGTTCTGGTTACCTGTCATCGAGACTGAAGTTTCTTTGGACAAATTGTATAATTCCTTATTTAAAATTTAATAAAATGTTTCATATGGTTTATAATTAATTAGGTAGGTATTTAAGTACCTACTTTGAAATCTTATTAAATTAAACTTAATTATGAACAAAATATTTTTTTAAATTACGCAATATGAACACGTACATTTGACTACTTTAATTTTTATTATACTCAACCGGTTTCGGAAGAAGCCTTTCTTCATCAGGAGAATATTTAAATGTTTAAGTTTGTTTTTATTAATGTCGAATTTTATTAGAGTCGAATTATAGTCAACATAATGTAGTATTTTTAACACCAACTTTGTGGTATACAGTAGTGAATAGTGGAAGAAGTGGTAGATCCGATTACGATAAAGCTATTATTGCGGGGTCCACCAGTAATAAATAAAGGAAAGACACCAGAAATGCTGCGTGAGAGTGAAACGTGATCCAAAAGTCTGGCCAATCTGGCCTTAAACTTCTAACACTAATGTTTCATCAAATGGGATGGTGATATACGATGTAAGGCAAGTATAAGAGAGACAGCGCGTGCGAAATGGGCTAGAACCAAAAGGTATTGGTTTTCATTCAATGAAAATCATCACCAACATTCACTGCGGGCCGTGCTTTGGGCTTCCCTGGTTTTAAAATCTCGGGGAAATTGTATTTACCCCCGAACACATTTGTCCCAATCTACTAATTGCTTATTCAAAACCAAATAAACGCATTGGACGATAAGAAACGTATGCATTTATAATTCGTCATTAGTTTTATGACAAATGAATCATTACCGTTTCATAACCTTACTAATTTAGTAATATTTAGTTTAGTAAAGTATCACTGATTTCTATTGTGACATTATTAACCCTTGACAGGCCAAGATGCCAAACAAAACGTCTGTAACCAAGTGGGTCTTCCGACTACCCCATGATTCTGTCTTATGGGATTTTAAACTATAGAACTTCCAATTATTCAGTCAATTATTAATGGTAACTTATGTATTTGCGCAGGAATACTTAAAAATACTAAAATGATATGTCTAGTATTTAAGCTATTATAAGGAGGATAGTAAATTTTGGGTAATCGCCTGCAATATCAATACAAATTGAAAATATCTCCCGAGTAAAAATAAATGCCGCCGACAGGAATTGAACCCGCACCTTTTGGTGTCCGGTCAGACGCTCTGAACCACTGAGCCACGTCGGCTTATTTCCAACACGCCAAATAATTCAATATGTACTAGTACTTAAATCAAATGCTTATTATATTTTTTTGCAATTTATTTTTACTCAGGAGATATTTTCAATTTGAATTGATATTTCAGGCGACTAATTATTGCTTATAATAATGTGTTATCCTTTGTTCTATGCATAAAAACCTTGTCTTATATACATTAGTTTATCATTAAAAAAATAGTTCGGCTAAAGATATTTCAAGCCACATTTTGATTCTAAGTAGTGGTATTACTTATTGATAATCAACCCGAAAATTAAAATAAAATTACGTATGTTTTTATTTCCAAATTGTGTAACGATTGTTTTTTCAATTGATGTATACCAATTGGAATACATTATGGAATACACAATCAAATATTGATATCTACCCGGATATCAATATTTTATATAAGTTCGTTTAAACAACAAAAACGTCATCGTGACGTATTATCGTTTTTTCAGTTTCACGTAATACTCGATGACGTAGATAAGATTCACAGCTCGTAGCAAAAGTTGTCTATGCAAATAATATGAAATTAAAAAAACTCAATCGTCATTAAATTAGTGGAATTATTAATCACTCAATCGCCGTTAAATTTATCAATGCAAGTAGTTAGTAGGTATAATATTTGATTTTGAGATTCATACAATCTGTAAGCATTGCTAACGTCCAGCGGGTTTTTGGAAATCCTTTTTTGAAAACTTAAACTTTCCGGATGTGTACCTGCTTATTGTTACTAAGCGTATTAACTATTTAAATAATAAAAATATAAAACAAAGTTTCTTCAAAATCATTATGCATTATCATTTCCTAAATTTTAAAGTTAATTTACAAGTTGCGTGAAAGAGTTTTTCAAGTTCCGTCATTATTTCAGTTCTGTCAAGCGGTTCCATGATAACTCCTCAAAATGATAATTCAACACACATATAAAAAGTGCTATAAAGTAATTAAAAATGATGAAACAAAAACTAGGTGAAATAGTTACAAATGTAACCTATTTAACCTAGTTTTTGTTTCATAACTTTATAGCACATATAAAAAGTGCTATAAAGTTATTAAAAGTGATGAAACAAAAACTAGGTGAAATAGTTACAAATGTAACCTATTTAACCTAGTTTTTGTTTCATAACTTTATAGCACTTTTTATAGGTGTGTTGAAGTGTCATTTTGATGAGTTATCTGGTCACCCTGTCAAAAACTAGCCTATAATGATATAATAACAGAACTTGAATAGGACTTAAGATCCCTGAGGCGTATGTGTGGTAAAACCATGTATGATCGTGTGAGGAATGTGGATATCCGCAAAGAGTGCAAGGCTGATGTAAGCGTAATGAGTAAGATCAAGAAAGGGACGCTTAGATGGTTTAGGCATGTAGAGCGAATGAGCGAAGAAAGGAGTGTAAGGAGAATATACGATGCAAATGTTAATGGTAGCAGAAGTCGGGGACGCCCGAGGAAGACATGGCACGACCAAGTGAATCAGATACTTGAGTCGGGCCATGTCAAGAGTCAGAACAATAGAAGAGTATGTATGAGACGATATATGAATGTGAATGAGGCAAGGAGTGTGTGCCAAGACCGAGTTGTTTGGCGGTCCGTCCTCTCTGCCTCCCCCTGCGGGGAAACGGCGTGATGGTTAGTTAGTTAGTTAGTTAGAATAGGACTTTCACAAAACCCGAAAATGAACGTTGAAATTTGATGAATTGTTCAAATTCTCCGAAAAACCCGTCCTTAATAAAGTTCTTCTTGGCTCTTTGCAAATCGCTCTTAGAATACGGTATTATCGGATGGAGCAGTGCTTATGACAATATCCTAAAATCACTCGTTAAAACCCAAAAATCCATAATGAAAATTATTCTAAAACTCCCTGTAAGTACTAGCATGAAGAAATCTTCAACAAACTTATCATCATGTCACTAACAACACTATTCTAAAACAATACGTTCATAAATAACAACTAACACAAATATTAGATCACGATACCTCTACATGCGAGAGTTCGGATATTACCCTTTATTGTATCCCTCTGATTTTCTTGCCGGAATGCTGGGGATAGAACGTCTAGACGTTAGGAGAAATATTGCAATGGTGTTAGTGGCGCACAAGCTGCTAAATGGGCACATTTGCAATCCAGATATTCTGGAACGAATTTTTTTTTATGTCCCTGATAATTTCATCAGAGCTAGACCAGCACAGATTATTTATTTTTCCAAGGGGCAGGACCAACCTACCAATGATCATGCCTTTGGGGAGAATAACTACTTTGTTAAATCACATTTCTTCTGTGATTGACATTTTCAATTTGAACCAAAGAGAATTTAAGACGGCAATAAGCATACTATTTAACAAATCTGGTTAATCATATAGTATTGATGTACTTACCCATGCAAATAAATGTATGTACTTACTTATTATAAACTGTAATTTATAAACTGTTATTTGTGAAATGTAAATGGATTATACTGTTTTTCACAATAAATCAATAAAATAAAAAATAAAATAAAATCTCAAGGTCAAAAACATATCCCACAAGCAACTACAACATACAACATCTGAGCAAAAAAGCTTCCTATATTATTGTTCTAAACTCTACAATAAAATTCCACTCTCATTCAAAACTAACAACAATATTTTAACACTTAAATCTCAAATAGAAAGCTGGATACAAAACATAGGGAGATCAAAAATAAATAATAAAATGACACCAAATACAAACAGAAACTGAAACCTCTCAACTGAACATAAAAATATTTATATTTATTTAATACATTAATAATTTCTTTATATTATCCATCCTACTAATTTTTTTTAATATGTAAAGGAAATCCTCAGCACGGGAGATCTCAGTGAGGATATTGTTATATCTTTTTTTACAAGAAAAATAAGATAAAAAAAACAATTAAGAATGGTTTCATTTATTTTTTCCAATTCCAATGTAGAAAAATAATATCGACATTGTTAACGTAACAAATTCGGCGTTTGAAAAATAAAAAAATATTCTAAATACTTTTTTTTTAATATTATCCAATATTTATCTATATAAAGCCATTGCTCATTAGTTTTTCATTTATTCGATGTGAACTGTCGTTAGGAACGATGACAACTTATCGACACTATCGATAAATCTTTTATCGATTGACCATGATAGATTCCCTGGGCAACTTAACGTCCAGATAAAAATTTTCAAAGACTCTCATTCCAATTATCCATTTTATCTTCTTTCTTTTAACATTGGTAATCTTAGTTCCTTGATTCTATATTTAAGCTGCCGGTCTCTCAAAGATCTTGGTATTTTTTAAAAAATATTCTGTACTCTCACTATTTTTTTTTTTTTAATTTTTTTATTTTTTTTTTATTTGGTATGTACATTATTTTGTTACAATTTATGTTTTCCAGTAATGTAGGCCTCACTGGGTGGCTTGCCCGTGCTGAGGCCTTCATTTTATAATATGAAAATCTAATCTACATATTACATTTAAAGAGAAGATAGTAAATTTGAAAAGAAAATAATAAATTTAAAATTAAAAATAAAAATACATAATAATACATTTAAAATTAAAAAATAATACAATGAAAATAATCTTGTGTGTTTGTGAGTGATGTGTGTTTATGTTGGTTTTGTGTGTTACGTGTAGGTTTAGATTTATTAGATTTTTTTTTTATTAGATCTATATCCTTTGCAAAATAAGGACTCTATAATTGAAAAGCATTTGGAGCGGTGTTCGCCAAAACTATACTAGATCCGTTACCCAAGGCACAAAAAGCTGTAAAAAGAGTGATAGATAAAAAAAACCTTATTTGTATCCATTGACACCCTTATTTAAGACAGATGTATATACATGCACTCATAATGTACTGTACGAACAATCCCAAGCTTCATAGTCTTGTAGATCACAGTTACACAATAAGACTAAGATCAGAACAAAAGATGATAGTACAAAAATAAGTACATCGTTTGGACATCGTTTCCATGTATTCCTGGCTCCTAAGGTGTATAATGGGTTAAAAACAGCAATGCAGTAAGGTTAAGATAAACCCTCTTCAAAAGCAAATTACCGTATGGCTGATAGAAAGTGGCAGAACGAAATCGGAAAGCTTCCTGAATTAAATTATTGTTTGACTGAAGCCCGTAAGTGAAATCATTCCGACTTTATCCGTATTATCAAATATATATTTATATTTTTTGTTTTTGTATTAAGATATATGTACAACATTGTATTTTTTTTAATGATAAACTGATGGTTATAAGACAAGGTTTTTTATGCATAGCACAAAGGATAACAAATTATTATAAACAATAATTAGGCGCCTGAAATATCAATACAAATTGAAAATATCTACGGAGTAAAAATAAATTGGAAAAAAATATAATAATCAGTAATTGTTGATTGAAGTACTAGTACATATTTAATTATTTGGCGTGTTGGAAATAAGCCGACGTAGCTCAGTGGTCCAGAGCACCTGACCGGACATCAGAAGGTGCTGGTTCAATTCTGATAAGTTAACTTACCTAATTTATTTTTTAGGACTACACTTATATTGTAATTCGTTAACTTATATGTGCCTAAAAAGTATACTCGTGGGAGATCCCATGCACCTTTTTGTACTCGGAAAGCGAGGATTTCTGCCTATCAGAACACTTCTGATTTTGTATTGACCATAGACATTTTCAACATCACTTACAGACAGTTTCGCAACTATCTTTTGACGTTTGTCACAAAATAGTAAAACTACCCCCCATGACCAGGGGGGTATAACTCCGATCGAAAATTGGAACCGAAGTATTGTGACATCATATGATTGCCTAACTGTATCCACCAATGAAAAACTCTGAAAGTCTATGGAATAAACTTTCAGAGTTTTTCATTGGTGTATTGTATAATAAGTAGGCTCCGAATGAGAATTTTACTGTCTATATATTGGCATATCTATGGTTTTTTAGGAACAATTTGATTCATACAAAAATGCCGAAGATATCGATCTAGTGAGTGGGTTATTTATCCCCTGGACCTTTTATACTTACATGTACCTCAAATTTGTGATATTCTCTCTGGTGATATATGATAAATATATAATTAATATGTATTGAACTTATATTATTATTACATTGCAAATAGTCAAATTTTCGAGAACAATGTGGTTCTTTAGTGGGAACTTGACTAAAGTGTTTGATGTCGATTTATCTATAGATAAGTACCGTGGTGGTAAATACGCACTGTATATACATGCTAGGTATTAACCTAGCTTAGAAATAACAAAATACTATTCATATATTACTATTTATAGTTATTGGTTATTGAGGGTTTTGACAGTTGTCCACTGTATCTCAAACTGTAGATTTTATTTCGAAACTAATTGGAAAAGATTCATACCAAAAATCTGACTTTTTTGTACTATGTTTATACCAAGAGTTCCAACTATCCAAAGCCAGTGAGATAGTGGTATTCAAAACGAAAGATCAAATCAAAAAAATTAAGTCGTGTTATATTTGCAATTACATTTATATGTACGTTTTGCATTTCGTGTTTCTGGATTTATAGCCGAGGATATTAACCGCCAATAAGTAACTTTTTATTCGCATTATTGGAATCACAACATGTTTATGGATTAGCTCAGTGGTAGAGTAAAGTCCCGAGAAGGCTGAGGTCCTGGGTTCAATTCCTAGATGCAACCTTATCTTTTCCCGATATTTCTGTTTTAGATTTTCGTTTGAGAGTCGCTAATATTGTCTTCTATGATTAAATACTACAATTTAAATTTACACATTAAGTTATTAAATATTACATTTTCAGGTTTTACACATTAGGTTATTAAATATTACAATTCGAGGTTTTACACATTAAGTTATTAAAAATTACAATTTGAGGTTTTAAACATTAAGTTATTAAATATTACAATTTGAGGTTTTACACATAAAGTTATTAAATATTACAATTTGAGGTTTTACACATTAAGTTATTAAATATTACAATTTGAGATTTACACACTAAGTTATTAAATATTACAATTTGAGGTTTTACACATTAAGTTATTGGATATTACAATTTGAGGTTTTACACATGAAGTTATTAAATATTACAATTTGAGATTTACACATGAAGTTATTAAATATTACAATTTGAGGCTTTACACATTAAGTTATTAAATATTACAATTTGAGATTTACACACTAAGTTATTAAATATTACAATTTGAGGTTTTACACATAAATTTGTTAAATTTTATAATTTGAGGCTTTACACATTAAGTTATTAAATATTACAACATGAGGTTGTACACATTAAGTTATACTAAAATAAATATAAAAATATTCATCTTAGACTTGTAGAAAAGTCAGTAGATATGGCACATAAATAAAAATGGAAATATTTACCCATATTGCATTTAGTTCGGGAAGAATCTTGCAATCATACATTAAGATAGCAGCCAACAAAAATATGCCTTCAGAAAATGAAGATGGTGTTGGTAGTTCTTAGTTATATGGTACAGTTAAATATGACTCAAGGCTGAGGTCCTGGGTTCAATTCTGTTTCAAATTTTCGTTTGAAAGTCGCTTATATTGTCCTCAATGATGTTATTTATTCTAATATTTATCTGAAACACAACAATTTATTATTGAACTTAATGCGATTACATCGGGTTTTTTGGTTCAAATGATCGATCCTAGTATCTATCTGTAATCTACAAGAAATATGACATAATTTTTCATTTATTATTTTTATATCCTTCAACAGCTCGTGACTTGACTTAGCTTCCGATAAACCAACAAAAATATATGCCTTTTGATCGATTACTCATGTAAGAGTATCTGTCATAATTCATCACACGCTCCAGTTTAAATTTGACGTCTTTTGATTAAATTTGTGCTCTGATTTATTGCATGACTCACGTTTCTTTTGCACAGGTAAACAGAAACGATTTTGATGCATTTTAGCATTATTTATGATAACGTTATTAGAACCAATGATACGTCAATATTTCTAATAACCTATGCCCAATGGACTACCCTCGCTGTATGACTCAATTAATATATTATCATGTCATTGTCTCGCAATGTTTGCAAAGATGATGGAGGGCCACACATGCGTGTTTTGGCATATACTCATTGCTTCAACCACGGATTTCGCCGGTTGAATTGACCTTCTTTATAATTATACCTCTTGATCATACTATGTTCTCCCAAGACGTCTTCGTTTCCTTCTTCGATCTACTTATACGTCATGTATTCTCTTAACATTCCGTTCTTCTGTCAAATCATTATCAACATTCAATATCTTCTTCTCAATCATTTGTCGAACGGGTCGCTTCTAAGACTCGCACATAGTTCAACAGCTCGGATTTGGAATGCTTAGTTGCATGCATCAGTGTCGTCAAGATTTCTGGTTACTCTTTGACGTAAAATAAAATATAATCAAAGATCCCCTCGATCATATGATGATCACATATGAGTGAAAAAAATGTTTTGAATTTAAAAGAAAAATACGCAATTTGTTATTTACGTTTTTAGGTAGAAATTATTTAAGTATTTTGTGCTGGTGACAGTATGTAGGTAGGTACCTACATATTATGTTGTTTAGTTAGAAGCATCAGTATTTTTTTAAATTCTTATCAGAGTGACACGCGCTAATTCGAATTGATTAATTTATTGTAATTACAAATTCGATAGATAATAATATGTACTCTCTTTTTGGAGGGTTAGATGGAGGATTTCCATATAAAATTTTATCAAATTTGTTATGATTTTCCCAAAAAAACAATATATGTGAAGTAATGAAAAATCGTCATTGTGGAATGCATACAATTGGTATCTCTTTTTAAAATGATAATTTGTGACTGCAATAAATTAAATTTACTGCCTATTGTTACTGAAATATTGCACTATTATTTGTGTTTTCGACTCAAAAATACATATGGATAACATTTTATTTTTTATTTCTGTACTAAACTGACGTTTACCCGGCGTTGCTTGGAGTTGTGAATGATTTGGATTGAAGTTTTGAGGTTATGAATTCTAGGATAAACATCGACTTAACTATACTTTCTATAAATATAATATGCATGTATAATATACATAAACCTCCGGAAAAAATTCTCTAAATGATAGTGAAAACTCTCTCAAAACCGTTGCGTAGTTTAGAAGAACTAAGCGCACAAACAGACAGACGCTGATGGCGACTTTATTTTATATTACTTATTAGTTAGAAATTTACGAGCAATTTCGAATGGTGAGCGCTGTCTGGACGCTGACTGGATATTCCAGATTTACGGCCTTCGTTGTTGAGGGGTAAGGCTCTCGACTAGCAATCCGAAGGTCGCGGGTTGAAATCCCGGCGTGCGCAAGTAAACTTTATTCACGTTCAAGAGTGGAAGATTCTAGCACGGAGAAAAATGAGTACGGTTTTTTGAACAAAATACTGTTAAAAATGTAACTGCACGACCATTTCCTACTAAAAAAATAGTCATTCAGAATATATCTGTACACGTGTTCACGCAGGTGGCCTTCTCCGAATAAATATAATGGATGAGATGCAAAAATAATATTATTTTAAGTACGCGTGTTCTGACCTTCTCATAACATATTCGTGCTTTACTGATAGTGTATCATGAAATTTGTCAATTCATTCGTTATAGGTCTCCAGTCCCGTTTTTAAGTTGACCAGATTTTTGTTAAATTAACAATATTTCTTATCAGTAAGTTTTCTCCGTGCAATGTTTTCCTGGTGTAAAACCACCATTCAGAATTAGAACGGTGCTTCAAATGGCTTTAGCCATGTTTTGTGACCAGATCTGAGTAGCCAGATACTCCCCCACCTTCTTCCTCTCCATCTCCTCCCCCTTTAGCGCGGTACTAACATTTTTTAATTGAATAAAAAATATATTAACTAATATTTGTCATTCAAATTATTAGGTACCTACCTAAAATAAATATATGATCAAAAATGAGAACAAAATAATGTACACCCGATTGTTTTTTTTTTTATTTCAATTAATAATAGTTACCTACACAAGATCATCGGTGTATTCTTAACATAAAAACGTTTATGACAAATATCAAGATATTTATGTACCCACATAATATTTATTATAATAGTTACCTAGGTACTCATGTAAACCTGACCTGTTGTAACCTCTCTCTGCCTTATAAACGATGATTTTCACGGAAAAAGATGTTTGATCAGATTTCTTCTATAATGTGGTACCCCGCCTTGTGGTATTATCCAGTTGCAGCAACATCGCTTTATTGTTGCGTGCATCTTTTAAGAGAAAGAGGGATCTATACAATAAAGTCCCCTTGTGGTTTGTTCCTGTCGCCAAGAACCCTTTCCGTTGTCCGCATCGTATGCAAGATAGAGGGAGAGGCCACAAGGGAACTATCTGTGGTAAAGGTAAGTACCCGCCCGCGCCGCAGTTTGCAAACCGCCCCGTCAGCTGTTAGCAATGGCCGCCAGCGTTTTCCTCCGCTACGGTCAGTTCAGTTGACACTCGACTACGCAGCCGACACGTCCGGAGTCAACGGGGAACGCCGGCAGTCTGTCCAACCTAAAAATAATAAATAGCTCCTAACCTACGCGAGGTTCTTTTTCTAGTTCTTTTCGTTGCGCGCTCTCAAATGGTATTCGCGATTGCCGAACGATTTTTCAAAAATATTCTAAGTTATTTCAGTGTTATTGAATCTGTACAAGAATGGTGCGATGACTTGAATAAAAACTGTGACATTTTTGACTTGTATTTATAAAATTTGTGAAATAATAATCTTATGAAAGTGGATAATAACTATTTTATTAATACTAGTGATTCTTTAAGCAACAAAACTTTTATATTGGTGATTAAATTATTATTACATTTAAAATCTGTGCAGGTACTTGGTACTTGTCTGTTAACATAATACAGTTGTTGTATCTTTAAACGTTTATCAGAGCTTAAACCGTCTTGTTTTATATCAAAATAAGTTCGCATTATTTGATGCGTTTATCAACACATCTGGAGATAAACGAAACATAAAGATAAATTTTAATAATAATATCTCGAAATAAAACATTGTTGACATTGTAAAAACAAGCTGGAAGTCGGCTAATTAGATATATTTTACTCAAAAATTTGACAGTACATTGTTTATTTTAAAAGTGCGCGGGAACGTTGGTAATGAATTTTCGTTTATGGTGTGTTAATTCTTGATTTTTATAAAATTGTCTATGACTTCGGAACAAAATTTTAAATAGAACGTTTAATTTGAAATTAATTCTGACTTTTCAATGCTATTTAAAGTGCTTTCGTGAAATAAAAGTATTGGTATTTTCGATTGTTTTGGAGGGAAGGTACCTTGGTTAAAGTGGAATTTGGAGAAGTGCAAGGGGAAGAGATGAGAAGTGACATGATGGTGCCAGGGGAGGTGGAGGGGACGGATTACCTCCTATCCAGCACAATGAGGATAGATGATTCATTTTTCCAGATACTTGGTGAGTTAGAGATATTATCCTTTGTGTAAATATACAGAAAAGAGATACACGATCAATAATCAGGTTTTATTTAAAAAAAAACACTTTGTATCAGTTAGATAGCAGTGAAAAACAACCATTGTATTAACAGAAAATCGAAAATAATGCATTTTAATAGCTATTTCGTTAAAAAACGGATAATTTGACGTAATAATAAATAGTTTTAGGCTAGTTTTTTTTAAATTAAACCCAAACTAAGAACGTAAAATAGTTTCATAGGTTCATATATTGGGTTCTATAAGAGAACAAAAAACCTAACCTTAAAAACCCTTTACATCAATAACAATGGCCGCCAACAGAACAATCGATTTTAATTTTAATGAAATAACCATGCATTGTTTTCTCATTACTCAGTACACTTGGAGTGAAATGACACAGAACTGCGCTATATAAATGCTATGTTATTATTATTACTAACTGATACAAATTGTTTTTTTTTAGTGCGCTTGACAGTTACATAAATAAGTGTTTTATAGTTTGAATGTTGAGAAATATATTAAATCATACATTGTTTTTCTCCTGACCGTAAAAAGCATATAAAGAAAATTGAGGTAAACACATTTATAATTTGCATGCCGACAGAATATATTTTATGATATGAAAAATGGTACAAAACACTGTTGTTTTATCCTCGTAGTTTTACATAAAACTATTTTATAGTTGGAAAAGAAATAAAAACTATTTTGATATGTATTGTAATCATTACTATTCTCTAAATAGAATAAAATAATATACCCGGCGTTGCTGGGGTTTATCCTTAGGAGATAGACACACACCATAGCAAATTTTGCTGTAGACCTTTTTAAGATATACAATTCCGAATTACATTATTTTGATGTATCTCGTGAGGTTAAGCCAGCGTTAGCAATGTAGTGACCGAAAATATATTTTTACGACTTGATTATAAAACATCGACTTTTCTCTATTTTCTATAAATATAATATGCATGGATCATATATGTAAACCTTCCGGGAGAAATTCTCTAAGTGATAGTGAAAACCTCATCAAAATCCGTTGCGTAAGATAGAAGAACTAAGCGCATAAACAGACAGAAACTGATAGCGACTTTATTTAATACTATTTAGAGATATCATTATAATATCGGATAAGCAACAAAATATATTTTTTTATTATTACGTTACACTATAATAAAAATATATAAAGCCAAGTTATTCCTCGTAGTTCACACGGAGAAAATTACTATTGAAAATGATGCCATACGTAGTAATGCAGAAACATGTGTTTTTGGTTTTAAAATTTGGTCACCTAGAAATGTTTCAGATGCTTTAATTAAATACTGCGGGTAGAATACATCTTGGCCTTTGAAATAATCGAGTATTTTTTAGATTATTCTTTTTATAAGCCCAGAAAAAAATAATGTATAAGGCCTATGAAAACTGCTTTAAAGTTCAAAATCTCCTACTTACGAACCCATTTTCGGTTATGATTTGATTGTATAATGTGGAAAATTAAGTTATTTATAAAATGTTCTGAAAAAAATTAAATATTTATGCCTGAACAACCACAAAATAAAATAAAAGGCACTTTTTGGCCATGTTTTTTTCTT
The DNA here is from genome assembly GCA_026573805.1 of Hesperophylax magnus. NCBI lineage: Eukaryota > Metazoa > Arthropoda > Insecta > Trichoptera > Limnephilidae > Hesperophylax > Hesperophylax magnus. Next base: position 8,285,524 of record JAIUSX010000117.1, on the reverse strand, counting down.
GCATAAATCAAAACAGGCGGATGGTGTTAAGCGGGAATTTAAACCTTATCGCCATCTACGTAAGGGTTGTTATTGATAGCGGCTCAATTTAAAATATTACACGACGTAGGCATAAATATTTAATTTTTTTCCGATCATTTTATAAATAACTTAATTTGCCACATTAAACAATAAAATCATAACCGAAAATGGGTTAGTAAGTAATAGATTTTGAACTTTGAAGTAGTTTTCATAGGCCTATACATAGTTTTTTTCTGGACTTATAAAAAGACTTATATAAAAAAATACTCGATTATTTCAAAGGCCAAGATGTATTCTACTCGCAGTATTTAATTAAAGCATCTGAAACATTTCTAGGCGACCAAATTTTCAAACCAAAATCACATGATTTTGCATTACTACGTATAGCATCGCTTTAAAAGCAACATAATTTTTTATAGGAACATAAAAACATAATGTCCAAGAGAAATATGTCAGTAGAAATTCAGAATGCTGGACACAAATAATCTACAACTTCAAGATGTAAATTAATTTTTTATTGATATACCGTTATCTTCGTGTATTTCTTAGCTAAAATTAACAGTGTCCTAATTTTTTTATTGCATTGGAAGTTTTGTAAGAATGTTTGTTGGGGTGGTTGATTAGCTGTTGATTAAGCTGTCAAGGACAAAGCCTGTGACATTTCACGCTATAGGCCAATACCTCCTAGATCCCCTGACTCGGGGGTCATGTATAAGCGCTCTATATTTCGTGTCTTGGCCTATTTCATCGTTGGTGTATGGCGAGCGATATTCTCAAATAGACCATGTTGCGTATAGCGTAATGTGTCGCCTACTTAACTGTCATCAAAATTTAACTGAACAGACAGCCCGAAGATCAGCGGTAAACGGTCATCGTTCAAAATAAATGTCAAATTTGTGACAAAGCCAAATAATGTAATTGGGGTTCGAAGTACTAGTCGTTCCAATTTCTCACACACGGAGAAAAATTAGTAGGTATTTGCTGATTTGTTAAATTCAATAGTATTGCCGGCCGCTTCTTGTTAAACTTTTAGTACATTCCCAATATATCGGAACACGTGTTCATGCACTAGCAATTAATTGTCCTGATAACATGCAATGACGAAATGCCAGAATATTAGAATTTTTATTGACACTTGCTGTTTCGACATCGCGATAACACTTAATAAAACGATTACTGAAAATTTATTAGGATACTAAAGGTCTGCAATCCCGTTTTTAATCAGGTTACGAATAATTTGTGAGATTATTAGTAAATTATCAATAGTTCATATATGACTAAGTTTTTTCTGTGCATCAGATATGCACCTATCGTTATGTAACCAATCGTACCTACATGGAAAAAACATAGTGCTGATTTATTAAAAAATCTCTTCAAATTATTCTTAATCCGGTTGAAAACGGGATTGCAGGCCGTTTCCTTATAAACTTTTAGTCAATTCCTAATATATCGGAAAACGTGTTCATGCACCTGTATTTGTCTTGATAATAGGTATATAATGACGAAATGTGAAAATATTATGATTTTTATGTACACGTGTTCCGATATCGTCATAATACATTCGTCTTTTACTAAAAGTTTAAAGCAAACATATCAATTCATTCGTCAAGGGCCTGCAAACCCGTTTTTAACTAGATTACGGATAATTTGAAGAGATTCTTAATAATTTAGCAATATTCATTTACTATTTTTAAATTAGTTGGTTAAAAAATAACTTTTTTAATGTCAAAGTTATGACGTTTTACGATACATTGACGTGTACTTCACCTGTTATTATTCACATAAAATCAAACATTCCTTTCTTGGTATTATTTGTTCATCCTGTTTGTATTCTTCCATTATCGTTTGCATTATCTTAGCATAACAATATTAATAAAAATAACTTAATATCACTAGATAAGTTAACAAGTTTTGACAAGACAGCGAAGAGAGTTCTGGTTAACTTATTGAATTTGTTTAGAAAAACTACTGACTATCAAAAATGGTAGGCGAAAGAAATCAGCTTCGTGTAATTAATCGATTTTTTTTTTCATCAAGAATTAATTTTGTTTTGTATGAAATCGTTAATTTTATAACAATAATCTCACGACAAAAAAAAATCATTTAGGTATGATCTAAGTCAATTTTTTCCATAAAATATAAACCTACGAATTAGTTTAGTTGATTTAATTTAAATTATTGGTTAAAAAAATTTCATAATTTTCAAACCATTCCAGTTAATTTTTTAACAAAATAGTTAATAACGGTAATTATTAAACCAAATATGTAGTACCTTTTCACACAGGTGATAAATTATCGAACAAAATGGTAATTTTTTTTAACTCAATATTTAATTTTCTAACTAAATAGTTAATTTTCTAAATAAATGTTTAATTTTAAAACTATTTAGTTAATTTTCAAACTAAAATTGAATTGTGGATTGCTATCTTCGCTTCTTTTGATTTTTTTTTGCTAGCGCCAATTGCGTTCAATCCTCCGTTAATGGAGTTACCTTCATGTACCCTTCTTTCATTAATTCTGTCAGCCTTCCCATATCTAGTAAACATATTCCTAAATACATAAACTCATCCACCTGCTCCAAGTATTCCTCATTCACAACTATATTACACACTGTTTTCGTACTGTCTTTTTCAAACACCATTACTTCAGACTTACTTAAATTCATTATTAACTCATTCTTCATACATAACTTCGTTCATCCTAGACACGAAAGACTGTAGATCTTCCATACTGTTAACAATCAGCAACGCATCATCAGCATACAACAGGCAACATACTTTCAGATTACTCAAATTCGCGCCCAATCCCACCTCTTTCAATGTTCGTATACAATCTATTATAAAGCGAAAATTGGAATAAATATCTATAAAAGACATAAAGTTAATTTTCTAACAAGGTTTTTAGTTAATTTTGCTTATAATCATCTGGGCTTGCTCAATTTACAAAGCTACGAGTACTTTACTTTCGGCTTGATGGAAGTTGTTTTAGAGCACGAGTTTATAAAATATTGTTGACTTGTACAGAAATATTGTTTGTTTTTGATTCGTTAATTTATTTGATCTTCAAAGGCTAATTATAAATACTTAGATATTTCTGTATTGTATCATTATTGTAACCGTAATCAGGGGGTGTTTCTTTAAGATACCGAGATTAAATGTTTATTAAGAAAATGTATGAGCGAATGGGGAATATTTTGGGTCAAAATAACCCGTGTTTACGATCTGAAAAGTTTTTTAAGGCCCCGAATGTTAGAGGGAGCGGGCTGATATTAAAAACGATAATAATTAAGCGAAAATTGTGAAAATATTTAATAAAACACGACTCTGAAACAGCAAAAATCTCAGTACAAATGATTTAGTTTCATTTAAAGATACGCTGTAATTTTTTTCATGCCTACAACATAACGTTTTTTTAATAATTTTCGGAGCTTAATTTGAGATTTTTTTCTATCGAGGGAATTTCGGCTTATTTTCGTGTATAGATATTATCATATTTTCACTATGCATAGATATTATCTTCAAAAATAACTTTTTTAAACTTAAAAACTTGAAAGAGTTAACGAGAAACTTGTCATAATATCGGTAGAAATATGGTATGCGCGTATGATGATGATTGGATCATTATAGAGCTATTTTTGTGAGAAAATCATATCAAGGGTGCTTAGCAACATAATTTATATACCTATATAATAATTACTTTATCACTAAGGCCATTCGCACACGGAGATACAAGCGACTCGAGTTTTCGGTCGTGAGTATCCGACATACTAGTTTGTTACTGCTCGTACACAACGCGACGCGTCCAAATTTTCTCGAAGCACGATTTGATGTGAGGTGGAACAGTTTTCATGTTTATCTCTAAGTAGTATAAAATGTTTTAGTGCGTCTGCATGTTTGTGTGCTTAGTTTTTTCGAAACTACGTAATGGATTTAGTTTTTACTATCATATGGAAAATTTCTTCCGGAAGGTTTATATATAAAATAAATGCATATTATATTTAAAGAATGTATAGAAAAGTCAATATTTTGTAATCAAGTAGAAACATTTGGGGTGTTTTTACATTGTTAACTCTGGCTAAACCGTATGAGATAAATCAAAATAATGTACTTCGGAATTGTATATCTTAAAAAGGCCTACAGAAAAGTCAACCATGATATAAGTCTACCTCCTAAGGATAATCCCCAGCAACGCCGGGTACACATCAGCTAGTTAAACTATAATTTACCGGAATTTGCAAGAAAGGATTTAGCAGAGAAGGCGTCATTATTCTCATGTAGTTGCTTAGCGGGAACGTATACCCTGCAATTAATATTTATTTCCATGTACAAAATTTTAGTTTACATCGTTTGTTTACGCTTATAATAAAGATAATGAAAAACAATATTATCTTCTTCGATCGAGTCACTTAACATCTTATTAATTCCACCGCTGCACATAAAAATATCAAGTTTATAATAATTCGGGTAGCGCCGTGTAGGGAAACCAGCTTCAAAGAGTAGCATATCAGTAGGCGACTTGTGGGTCATCACAGTCCATCACAATTCTGTAACTAATAACTTCTTACAGTTAAGATTTATTACTAGGAGCTTACTACTAAGATTATTAACTAGTAAATTACGACTAAGACTCGTAGCGACTTGAAACCACTCATTTATGACTGACTAGCTGATGTGTACCCGGCGTTGCTCGGGAACTATATGGTTTGGGGTAAAGTATTGATGTTGTGAGGACTTTTTAAGATATACAATTCCGTAGTACGTTAGACTTTTCTCTACTATGTATACATAATAAGCATGTATTATATATTTAAACCTTTCGGAAAAAAAACTCTAAATTATCAAAATCCGTTGCTTAGTTTAGAAGAACTAAGCAGACAAACAGACAGATGCGGATAGCGACTTTATTTTAAACTATTTAGATATATGTATGTCATATTATATGCCTTACAACTGCGGCTTAAACCTAGAGACTTACAAGTAAATACATATTTACATTTAAAATACACAATATTGTCATGATTACTGCCCGAGGTGTCAGTTTTAAGATATAAAGTATTAAAAAGTTTATGTAAGACTAAGTTAAGTTTAAAAGTAATAATAGACCACATCTCCACTGCATTTTGCTGCATCCTACTAGAATAATTCCTTTTTTTACTATTTTCCACGTTTTATTCCAAAACCGCAAAATGTTGCCATGAGGAATTCTGCCCCTTGAAGTCGTGTTTAATTTTTGCCAATTCGCATGAATATTGCTTTGCTCGTTGTCAGGGTTAGGCAATCAGCTGCTCGCGAGCCATCTGTCGATATTTACACGCTACCATCTAGGTACTAGTTCTTTCTAAGTGTGAACACAAAATTAAATATTATTTATGTGTTCTATAATATATAATCATTGAATAAGTTTACTATAATACCAACAACTCTCAGTGAAAATATGAACTAGACAAGAGACACTAAAAATAACAGTCACAATCTAATCTCGATTGAGAGACACCTGTCCATTTAAGACTAGGATCTGGGTTTGATTACCAGTTGCCACCATTACCTTCACCTTCTTATTTTCTGTGTCTTTGTCTGTTTCATATTTTCAATGAGAGTTGCTGGTAGAATTAATACTGTGGAAGTGAGATTCCCAGGGCGTATGTGTAGTAAAACCATGTAAGATCGTGTGAGAAATGTAAGCGTAATGAGTAAGATTAAGAAAAGGACGCTGAGATGGTTTGGGTATGTAAAGCGAATGAACAAATAAAGGAGTATATATGACACAAACGTGAATGGTAGCAGAAGTCGGGAACGCCTGAGGAAGGCATGGCACGATCAAGCGCATTAGATACTCGAGTCAGGCCATGCCAAGAGTCAGAATAATAGAAGAGTATGTATGAATATGAATGAGGCTAGAAGTGTGTGCCAAGACCGAGTTGTTTGGCGATCCGTCATTTCTGCCTACCCACGCGGAGAAGCGGCGTGATGGTTAGTTAGTTATCTTATTTAGTGATTAAAATATTAGATACAATGAGGTATTATTAAGCTTTTTTTATTTGATATAAAACATAAGATGTCCCTCTTCTGAGCTTTTGCTTGCCGTGATTTACCAAATCGTGACACAAGAACTCCGTAGTTGTTCTTTGTTTATTCTTCAAAAACGAACTTTTCACGTATTTCCTAGAAAGGTTTCATACGCTTGTAAATAAATTCAGTTTCGTGGATAATCTCTTTTCTCCCTCACTAAAAATGAATTCAGAAATTTGTAACAGTTTGTCTCATATTATAATGATCTGTGACTTACTTTTTTCTTTAAATTTTGATTTTGTTATTTACAGCAGGCAGGTATAAATACATTTTTGTTATTAACGTTGATTAATTTTGTTCCCATCTTATATTTTTATATTATATTGTTTGCTGTAGTGCCAATATAGAAACATTGAATTGCGTATCCCGTTCTTCTAGCTGGGAATTAAACTGTTATAATTTTTATACACTTTGTGCCTCTTGAAAAACCTTATAGATTTAAATAGTCTTTAATATACATTTGTCTATGATTTCCGACCACTGCTCCATGTCAATCATCGCATCACTTTACGCCAAACTAACCTTGAATTTTCTTCATAAAAAGTGTCAACTGCAAATGAAAATCGTTTTGGATGCAATTATAGTTTTATAGACATTGTAAATTTACTGTAAGGGGAATTTGTCGAAAAATAGATTAGTGTTCGTAAAATTTTTTTGTTACTAAAAAAATGTTTCCCAAATTGTCATCAGTTATCAAAAATCTTAGTCTTGTTCACAGAACTACTAGTTATTACTTTTGGAATTAAACTAACACTGGTGGAAAAAATACATTTAAATCAAATTAAATAACGCAATTTTACTAAACCCCTCAGGCCTCTGGCATGTTCTAAAATATTCGGTCGGAGTTTATCCACTTTGTAATAAAAACCAAATAGATTGAATATTTCTAAACATATCCGAAAAGTAAAAGCTGTTTTTGAATGGATGATGAAATGCTCTTTAAAAATTTGAATATTAGAAATAAACTTATATTTTTGGTTCTATGATAACTCAACACAGTGACAATTCAATACACTTTTAAAAAGTGATATTTATAAGTCTTTATAAGCGATGAAAAAGTTTTTTTTTTACCTTACCTAACCTAACTTCCTAAACCGTTAATAAAGTTCTTTTTTCATCACTTTCCATGACTTTATATAACTTTTTAAATATGTGATGAATTATCATTGTGATGATTTATCCGGTCACCATATTTTGAATGCAAACATAATGGATCCTTTTACGTTTTTAGATCAGAAATTACAAATTACAAAAAAATATATAAAAACACATTTTTTACTAGACAAATAATATATCACAAACGTTTCCACGTCGCTTTTTTTTCGTTTCATATAAAAATAATTAATAAAAATTCACAAAGTTTCATAATTTTTTTGAAATTTGCGGTTGGTAACTTCGGTAACGATGAATTTGAAAAAATGTCTAAATAAGAATTGTAATTAATTAACAGCAAATGATATCAAATATTGGTTAAGAGCGTACACGGAGAAAAATGACCCTGTTAAAATAGTGATAGCTTGCCAATTTCCTGATAAAATGTTAGTCATTCAGAATATATCGAGAACACGTGTTATTTTCCTAATAAATATCATGACGGAATGAGACAATATCAGTATTTGTATGAACACGAGTTCCGTCGTCCTCATAAATCATTCGCTTTTAACTGATATTTTGTTCGGGACAATTCATTCGTTAAAGGGATGCAGTCACGTTTTTAACAGAAAAACGAATAATTTGTCCTTATTCTTAATAAATTAACAATATTTTAAATCCGTAAGTTTTCTCCGTGTAATCTATCTATATATATAAATAAAAATGTCGTTTGTTCAAAATCTCTAATCTCCGAAAGTTCTTCACCAATTGATTTGAAATTTTGACAAAACATTGCATTTGAATATGCGTGTGTTTTTATATACCTACATTATATAGATGTAACATGTGACAGGTAAAAACATGTTTATTTTAAACGGTTCCATCTGTTGGACGTAAAAGCAAAGCGCTATTAATTCTCTATTTGCACAGACAGAGCCATAGCAACTCGTGGCGGGATGCAGCTGGTCTATATAAATAAAAAAGCTATAATTTTCAACTGTTACTATGTTTTATCTCTAAAATTAAAAAAAAAAATTCCCTTCTGCAATATTTTGCAAGATCATCTGCAAGTCGTTAGGTATGTATTCTAAGTATTTCCTAAGTCTTCACAAGGTTCCTCGGCACATAATATTACCAATAGCGCTATTATCTGCACGTTCGTCGTTGGCAGACGATGTTAAACATGATAGCTGCAATTATTCGGTGTAGGAAAAATGGAAATACTATTATAGTTAGATACCTACTACCTACAAAGATTCGAGGTTAGAGGTTGCGGCGTCGCGCAGGAACCTTGGAAAATATTGTTTTTTACCTGCGGTCTGGCGTCGTTAAAGTGGTGACAATAACGCCGCCGTTTTTTAACCGCTTTTTCTAGAAGAAAAAAATGGTATATTCAGTGAGGTAGCGAACAAAAGGCAACCCCTTCGGGAAAAAAAATGGGAGTTAATTCAGATAAAAAAATACTTCGAAAATTTCAATAGTGCTATTTTAATCACTTGACCTTAAAAAGGGGTCACTGTTTATAGGAGAGTTCAGAAAACCGTACCCATCCACTTTTTCCACCCCTTCGGGACTTCTTGGAACTTCGGGACTTCTTGATCAAATCTTGTACACTTTAAAAATAAGAGGAAAATAACAGTCTACATCTGATTTCGAATAACTTTTCATAGAGCCCGAGCGATGCCGGGAACCTCTGCTAGTTTATTATAATTACAGGAAATCTGCGTGACTCGTTTGTCCAGTTATCTCCAATGTTACGATTTCTCCATTGCGTCCTTACTACCTTCTCAAAACATGTAATTATTAATATTACTGTAATTATTTTTTATCACAATTTTTTTTTGTCATTGAATTTTATGTTATATTTTCCTCATTTGATATATTTCCTATTTGTAATGTAGATTTAATTTTATAACGAAGATAAAATATATTATAATAGATTTAATTTACCCTAACCGTAGACGGAGAAAATTGACTGACATAAAATATTGCTAATTTATTAAGAATCTCTTCAAATTGTTCGTATTCCGGTTAAAAACGGAACTGTAGGCCTCTAAGGCGATGCCATACGTAGTAATGCAAAATCATGTGTTTTTGGTTTGAAAATTTGGTCGCCTAGAAATGTTTCAGATGCTTTAAATAAATACTGCGAGTAGAATACATCTTGGCCTTTGAAATAATCGAGTATTTTAGCCCAGAAAAAAATAATTTAAAGGCCTATGAAAACTGCTTTAATGTTCAAAATCTCCTACTTACGAACCCATTTTCGGTTATGATTTTATTGTATAATGTGGCAAATTAAGTTATTTATATAATGATCGAAAAAAAATTAAATATTTATGCCTGAACATCCACAAAATAAAATAAAAGCACTTTTTAGCCATGTTTTTTTCTTGCATAAATCAAAACAGGCGGATGGTGTTAAGCGGGAATTTAAACCTTATCGCCATCTACGTAAGGGTTGTTATTGATAGCGGCTCAATTTAAAATATTACACGACGTAGTGCATCGCCTTAACAAATGAATTGACATGTTTTGTGTTGTTATGGAATGTTGGAGCACGTGTTCATAAAAATTCTAATATTTTCGCCCATCTTCATTGTACGGCCAAAAGTATTATAGTGGTTTTAAATTTGGGGTATTATGCCGTTTTGCGCTACCTCCTTTTTTAACCAACGTTTCGGACAGCATTACAGTGTCCATCATCATCAGGGCAGATGTATAAAACGTGTTACTAGGTTTACGAATCTGCCCTGATAATGAACACTGTGATGCTGTCCGAAACGTTGAATAAAGAAAGAGGTAACGCAACACGGCATAATACCCCAAATATAAACCACTATAATATACTTTAATCTGAAATTAGGGTTTTCTTATAACTAATGCATTCCTAACATTTATTTCAGTTATTTAAAATTTATTCGACCTTATTACGATTTTGCTCCGAAGTAGAAAATTTATTCGACCTTATTACGATTTTGCTCCGAAGTAGAAAATTTATTCGACCTTATTACGATTTTGCTCCGAGTAGAAAATTTATTCGATCTTATTACGATTTTGCTCCGAAGTAGAAAATTTATTCGACCTTATTACGATTTTGCTCCGAAGTAGAAAATTTTGATCCTGTTTATACTCTAAATAATATGTATTATTCAAACATATTCTTATATATTCGATGTACCTAATTCCTTATGTTTATATTGTTTTCTGTTCATTTGAATGTCCTTTGGTGGGCCCCGAGACCTCTGTCCATGTTGTCAATGCGATTGCCACGCCACTGACTAAATATACAGAGATCATTTAGCGCCGTAAATTGTTACAACATGTCTGAGGTATGTTATTTTACGCTACGTGGCTACACTACACGTGGCCATTCTAGATGTACATATACACATCACATATTTCATATCTGGCAACCCTCACCTGTTGGGCGTCTGATTGTTGACATCTTGTTATATTGTGATAGTTACGTGCAGCAGGACACGATATAAAATGAATCTATGATTAAACCTGTCCATCTATCAATCGGAAGCTACCGTTAGATTTTTAGTGGCAAGTAAGGCAATGTGCCTCACTTTATTGTATGCCCATATTTCAGTAAGCTTTGAAAGATGGCATGAAAGGGATATATGTAAATACGAATGTTAGAGGGGGTTCCCTTATATTAAAAAAACGACAATAATTTAGCTAAAATGGTAAACATATTTATAAAACACGACTCGTTTGAATTAGAGCAAAAATCTCTCGACAAATGCTTAAGGCGAAGCTTAATGCTAAATCACTATTTTGATTAATCTTCATAACGAATTGGTGTTCATTATGAATACCAAAAATATGCATAAGATAAATTGAAGGTTTTACTATCGCTTCTCTTGAGTAGAATAAAAATAAAATAATAAATTACCCAATAAAAAATATAAATGTAAACTATAAAAAAAAAAACATTTTTTCAATAGAAATGTATGAACGCATAAAGGAAACAACTTAAAAAAATATAGTATTATAGATAAGATTATCTGTGACAGTTTCACTTGATTAACTTTTTTGCTTTCTTATAAAATTATTTACAAAATAAATAAAAACCAGTTTTGTGCTTGAAAGAGAAACGTTTCTAGACTCCGTTTGTCAAGCGATTTTAATGCCTATTACCTACAATGTAAGGTATACCAAGAATATACACATTTTTGGCTTGTAGCTTCCTCTTAAGGTGCATTTAAAGATAGATACATTGTGTTTACCTATAACATATTGAATAACAGAACAAAACGTATTTTCAATAATTCGGAGCTTACGAAGATTTTCTATCGAGGAAATGTCATGTAATTATCCTTTTGGCTTTACAAATGTATAGATATATTTTTTTAAATAACATTTTAATTTGACCACGCCGACTGCAACGCTCTTTATATCGGACAGACTGGAAGGGCTTTCTCAACTAGATTCAAAGAACATTATTATTTTTTATATATGTACGCCTAAAAAGGCTTTTACATAAAAGTGATACATGGTACAGTGTACGTAGGAGTATATCTGTATTATACAGGAGATACTGACAGTAAATAGATGTAATCCATTGTAAAGTAGGTACAAATACACAGTTGTAAAATTGTGATTACAAGTATAGTCAGAAAATATTAAGAAATGATTAAACAAAAAAGAAAACTAAATTTTAAAAAAAAACTAAGGACGGGTTGTTTCGGAGAATTTGAACAATTCATCAAATTTCCACGTTCATTTTCGGGTTCTGTGAAAGTCCTATTCAAGTTCTGTTATTATATCATTGTAGGCTAGTTGCTTGACAAAACTGAAATAAAAACAGAACTTGAAAAATTCTTTCACAGAACTTGAAAATGAACGTTGAAATTTGATGAATTGTTCAAATTCTCCGAAACAACCCGTCCTAAATATGAAGCAATATTAGTAAAACGTAAGAGTAACATAAAGTAAAAAAGAAATTACAACAACACTACATATAAGACAAATCATTAAAACTTATTTACCAACGCTCCTCTAATTTGTAGGATTTGACAAAGTGTTGGTATAGATTATGCTTAATTCTATAAATGGAGTCAATAAATAGATCAATAGCACCCCTATACTTGTTGCCCAGATCATGCATCCTATTGGTCAGTGAGTGTGTCTGATAGTTGGTCGTGTATGCATTGCAGAAGAATGTTATATTTTGTCTTGTATTCCTAGTCGGCACATGGAGTTTAATAGTGGCAACGATGGCAGGACTATCAATTAAGTTGTTAATGGCTTTGCGAAATTAAATTTGTGCTGAACTCTTTCTATATTATTGGAGTGAACTTTATATAAAGGGGACCAAATAGGTGAATTATACTTCAAATGACTTCTGACTAATGAAATATAGATGGTTCTCATACAATCTATGGACTTAAAATCAGTTAAAGTTCTGCAAGGGAAGCCAAGCATCTTTAAAGCCTTATTAGTTATATAGTTGATGTGTGCAATGAATGACAAGTTTATAACATATAAGATATTATAATAATAAAAGCATTTTTTAAAATTCGCAAGACATCTCTTAGTGAATAATCACGTCCCGCTCGACAACAATTAACTTAATCCTTTACATACAGAAAGAAAGGGCCTTAGAATAAAAAACTTTAACGTGATAACAACAATTAGGTACTTGTTGTGTTCGCACAAATAGGTCTGCAACTCGTCGTGGAAAGAGTTTTATAAATAATAGGTTCTTTTAGTTTAATCAGGGATTTATTGATACTCCGCGTAATATAATGGTGACTCGATAGTCGACCTAACTAGAAGCTGGCTAATTGGAATCTGCCACAGTGAGATTCTCTGAGAGCCTTCGCACTGGCCCTGGCGACAACTGGCCACTGGCTCCATCTTGCGGACTTCCACGCAAGCTCTATACACTGCCATCTATGCGTGCATCTATGAAGCTCTTACTTCCTAACAGTACTCATGTATGCTTTATCTACAACCATTTTCCAAAAAAACTTAGAAAGGAAAAATTAAAGGAAAAAATCGTTTTCAATATAGTAATACCCATATTTTAGTCTCGGAATGATGATAAACACCTATGTTATAGTTGCATAAAGCAATTTAGTATTTACAATATAATACGACGAAAGGGGCACAAAAGCTTTGTAAGAAAACATAAATCATCCATTTTTTTTTTATTCATTTAAAATCAAATTTAATAATATAATTATTAAGTTCAGCAAGTATTTTTGGTTTTTGTTATTGTTAGAGCTGTATCGGATTTCAAGGCCATTTTCAAACTGTGGTTTTAACCACGTTTAGACGACTTATTTATGATTCTATTTTACCCCCTCCCAATTTAAAATGATTTATAACGAGTTAAACCGATTTACTGATAAAATAACTGTGACAATAGATTTCATATTCTGTGAGGGTATTTTGAAGTCTGTTTTCCTCACATTAATGTTATCTTAATTGTTTAATAATTATGTGGCTGCTATTAATTTATTTTAATGTGTTATATTGTTTAGGTTTATGAACATACTTAGAAGCGAGGAATAAATAATGTTCCTTACTTTATTAATTAATGTCATATTAGGGTTCTTTTATTGACTTCTAATTGTTAAAGTAAATTTCAAGTAATAAAAAAAAATATATATATATATCATAGGCACACAAATTAATAGTCAATATTTATGTTATTATTAAAAAAATTCTGTTATCGAGTCTTATTTATGTTCTTGTTATTATTATTTACAATATTTTATTACTTATATGATCCTTGCCTCTTTACGGTAAGTGTAAAAATAATTTGTAATTTAAAAAAAAAAATGGAAGCACTATATTTTTTAAAAATTAAATATAAAAAAAAATCAATGTAACTCCAAACGACATCGTGTGCCCGATAGACATATACGCATTGGACTTCTCGATGACTGCATAATGTTGACAATACTGTCTGCGTTCTGTGATTGCTTTTGATTAAACCTATTTGAACTCAAAAGCGTTGTTGATCGTAACAAAAACAAAACATCGCGTAAAATATTATGACTCGATTATAGATTAAGCGTCTTAATTATTAATTTATTGTTAAATTGTTTGTTATAAGTTCAGTAACTTATCTAAGTAAAATACAAACGGATGTAAGCTTATTGTGGGTGTTCCGTGTGTGCACCATGTAAGCTCTATTTTTTCTTACTTCTGGTGAAATCAGAAATTTACTTCTAGTACAAAAACTTTATTATTATCGACCCTACATTGGATTGGTCAAGTACCGGGTATTGTGTTATTTTTATCAGCTTTAATCTGCATTTAAAAAAATGTGAATCCTCGTGATACAGAGTACCTATCTATGTCGCAGTATATTTCGCCAACGGTTTGAGCAGCATTTCGAGGCGGATTTAGGTAGGGGCTGTAGGATGGGTTAGTATTAAAGTGGCCCAGATTATATTTATTTATTTATTAATTAACGCCCCTTTTAGGGGCTTTTACATATGAATATTAAGAAATATACATTATTAATTGCTTATAACTGAATTGCTTCATTAACAACATTTTATATTTGTTTAAAGATAAATTGAAAATGTCCACTGACTTGGTATAATTGTTTCCCTCCATTAGTATTCTTGGCAGAGAGAAATACCTATGGTAGTTAGTCCCAGAATTTCTGCACTGAAATAAATCCTGACTTCTAATATTACGTTGTGGAATCCGGGAGCTTAAAAATTCTAGCAATACCGGACTATCAACTAAATCATTTAGAATTGTATATAGAAATACCAAGTCAGTGAAAATTGTTCTGTCTAACATTAATAATACAGGGTTTTCCAATAAGAGGTGTTATTTTGAATAGCCCGCTATTTCGGTAGATGTTACTTTTGAAGCTGTCATTTTTCGACATTTGACAATTAGAAACTACGCCATTAATAAAAATGGAACGATACACGCTTCAACAACGCATTGAAATTATTAAAATTCACTTGAGTGAATCAAATGCAAATCATCTTGAGTGATGAGGCCCATTTCCACCTCGGTGGCTTTGTCAACAAGAAAAATTGTCGCATCTGGGGCTCGGAAAACCCAAGAGTTATTGTTGAAAAGCCTCTCTATCCTCAACGTGTGACTGTTTGGTGCAGTTCATGGTCCGGCGGAGTGATTGGACCTTACTTTTTCGAAAATGAGGCTGGAGCAACAGTTACGGTGAATGGATTGCGCTATCGAGAGATGATTAATAATTTTTTATGGCCGGAATTGGATGGTATTGATCTGGACAAGGTTTACTTTCAACAAGACGGCGCTACGTGCCATACAAGCAACGAAACCATTGATCTTTTACGATTGAATACCTCTTATTGGAAAACCCTGTACATATACAATAAAATATAAAGAAATCCAAACAGATGTCAATAGCTAGTTCCGCATACGAAACGATTTACACAAATTTGATAAACTTATTACTTATTCATCAATAATTAATTAGTAGTATAAAAGGTACAGCTATCGCAACAAGAGTGGATACGAACACAGTACACGGAGAAAAATGAGTATTGTTGATTTATTTAAATCCTGTTAAACGGGATTGAAGACCGTAATATTCAATGACAAAATGCGAAATGATTCGAATTTTTATCAACACGTTTTCCGGCGTCGTGATAGCACATTCGTGTTTTACTGAAAGTTTTTCAGGAAACCTGTCAATTTAATCCTGCAATCCCGTTTATACGAATAATTTGTAGAGATTCTTAAGAAATGATCAATATTTTAGTTAGTTTAGTTAGTTTTAGTTAGTTTTAGATAGTTTTTTCAGTTTTGTTCCATCTGTAGGTAGGACTTGTAGTGATTTCTTACAGATATGAGATACTTAACAAATGCCAAGAAGTTCCGTGTTATATTTTTTAATCATCTCTGTTCAATCTCGTTATCATTATTATGTCATACATAACCTTGCAAAGTATTATGACTATATCCAAAGATATTAGTTCTTCTAATATCTTTGACTATATCGCATACCTGCCAAACAATTTAATAACAAATTATGATATTGTAATATTTTTAGAGATTTGTTTTTTTTTTATATATATATTTGGCTCTCATGAAATCACAAGATTTGTAAGTAAGTAATAGTACCTACCCAGCCAGGTACCCATTATAAACCATAAATATTTTACGTAACAAATATTAAAAAAATTCAAATAAGGAATTATACAATTAAAATTAGTCCAAAGAATGTTACCATCTCAGAGACAATAAATTCTTTCACAAATTTTCTATGATAATATTGAGATATGGAAGCTTATGGGTAGGAACCAGGATCATCCACGGAGAAAATTGACTTTTGCTAATTTATTAAGTATCTCTTCAAATGATTGGTAATTTCGGTTCTAAATGGGTTTGCTGGCATTACGAATGAATTTACTGGTTTCCTGATAATTTTTTACTGAATTACGAACATATATTATTATCATGATATCGGATCACGTGTTTATGAAAATCCAAATATTTTTGCATTGCAACGAAAATTCTTTGTATCTTCATGATATTATCAAGGCAAATTGATGTATTAATAAGGCCTGTTAATTTATCGCGAGATAAAAAGATAATATCTGACACGGACACCATCCTGTACCGGAACCGGAACGTAACAAACAGATTAAAACTGATCTTCACTTCGCTGATACGCTTAGTCAATGATCCAAACTGATTTTGCATTGTTTATTGTTTCTTTACATTGTCTCACTAGGACAAGATTGTACGGAGAAAAATGAACCTGTTAAAAAAGTTTGCTAATTTACTGATAAAATGTTAGTCATTCAGAATATATCAAAAACACATGTTCTTTTCGTAATAAATATTGTGATGGAATGCGACAATATCAGTATGTCAATATTAATTTGTATGAACACGTGTTCCGCCGTCCTAATAAACATTCGCTTTTGACTGATTCTTTGTTAGGAACTCTTTCGATTCATTCGTTGTTGGCCTGCAGTCTCATTTTGAACAGGAAAACAAATGATTTGACCAGATTTAATAACTGAACAGTATTTCATATCATTAAGTTTTCTCCATGCGCCATACCCTAAGTTGGCCATTTTATTCACTTCACTATGAAAGTTACTACAATCGCAGCAAATCAGAACCAGCGGTAAAAAATGCCAAAATCTCAATTTTGATTTTTAAAAAGCCTTTGGAAATATTCTTAATATTAATGGCTTATTTAGTGCCATGGAGAAGGCACACAGTTTGCTGTTTTTACCGGTATTTTATTGGCATATCGCAACCGGTTAAGATGCCTAATATAACTAATTGATGAACGTTATGAATATTTGATGTTCTTGCTTCATGGGTCATATCGAGACGTTCTACTATATCCAGTAGCTTCATTGCTGTTCCCACGTTCCACTAAACTCTGTCATTTTTGTTTATCACGTAATACGATAGCGAGTAGTCCTTTTCTAAATTAACTAACTAACTAAACATCACGCCATTTCCACTCTTCAGCACAACGCTGCTTTGGTACACTCTCATTGTTTCATTCACATTCATATATCGTTTCATCATCTCACATACATAATTTCAACCAGTCAGTGGCTGAGTTGTTCTCCATTACAACACAAGAATATTATCAGCTTACAGTGGTGGTAGTAAAAGATTTTCAAACATTGTCAGGCTATTCGTAACTTCTAACATGCGTAACCAGGGGATTTAACCTTCGTATGTTTTCGTGCTGAATCGTGCCGAACTGCGGTCATTCTCGGTCACCGCTTGACTTAAGGCGATGCCATGCGTAGTAATGCAAAATCATGTGTTTTTGGTTTGAAAATTTGGTCGCCTAGAAATGTTTCAGATGCTTTAATTAAATACTGCGAGTAGAATACGTCTTGGTCTTTGAAACGATCGAGTATTTTTTAGATAAGTCTTTTTATAAGCCCAGAAAAAAATAATGTATAAGGCCTTTGAAAACTGCTTTAAAGTTCAAAATCTCCTACTTACAAACCCATTTTCGGTTATAATTTTATTGTATAATGTGGAAAATTAAGTAATTTATAAAATGATCTAAAAAAAAAAATATTTATGTCTGAACATCCACGAAATAAAATAAAAGGCACTTTTTGGCCATGTTTTTTTCTTGCATAAATCAAAACAGGCGGATGGTGTTAAGCGGGAATTTAAACCTTATCGCCATCTACTTAAGGATTGTTATTGATAGTGGCTCAATTTAAAATATTACACGACGTAGTGCATCGCCTTAATCACAGTAATGCCATACCGTGAAAATGAAAATCGCTTGAAAAATTGAAAATGTCATATTTGGATATGATGTTTGGCAGGGTTATGTTAAGGAAGGGAAGGAGAGGATGATCTGAGAGAGAAAAATGTAGGAGATGTGAGTAGGAATCTGGGGGTCCAGTAATGACCACTGCGGTGCAAGACGATGGGTCAAGAGAGTCCTACTGGAGATGTAAAAAGATCTCCCTCAACCAGTCTCTCTAAATCTGGCCCGCCACACAGTAGTTGAGCAGACGCACCCTTACTAAGTCACCAAACGTAGCGAACCACTCGGGGTGTCCTAGGCAGAGGTGTTGGTTATCTAATAAATGGTTCATACCCGCCTCCAAATTAAGTTATTTACTTTAAAAATTTAGAACAAACAATAAGGCTGTTTGTCTTATTTCATAAGTTATATTGTTTGGCTGCTCTATTGCTCGTGATGGAAATTGCATTGCGAACTGAATACATCTCAATCCCGATAGATTAACGTATTAACGTACGTCATCGTTTTAGAAGATAAGTTATATTAGACAATTTGTTAAAATCATTATTATTATTTTACAGACAGAATTACCTTCATTTTGGCGTGTTATTGGCTTGCTTTATAAACAACGTTTACCCCAGTTTAGTCTAATATCAACAATGTTACATTAAAAGACATAACATCGCATCAATCTATAAATATGTAGAACCATGGAATTATTATTACTTGGTAAGATTGATTTGTATTACAAGGCCTTGAAGTGTGCGTGCAAATGTGGTCTTACAAAGTGGAAAACGTTCACGTGAAAATAAAGATTATTTTTAGTTCTTCAATAATTGCAAATATAACTTTGAGTTATTGTTACTATTATTGTTTTGTGTTAAATATTAACTCCATACAGAAGGCATTCTAAGAAATCATATCCCTTGGGGGCTATTTCATCTTTGTGGAAGCTGTGTGATGGGTCTTTTTGAGATAAGAAAAAAGTGAACTTGGGTTTTGAAGAGAATCAAGTCGTCGCAGAACCGATCTTTTTTATGCTTTCTGAGGGTAGTTAGTTAGAACCGCCTTATTTGGGCACACGACCACGATGGTTAAGTGGTTAAGATCCTTGGCTACGAATCCGGAGTTCGCTGGTTTAAATCCTGGCGTATGCAAAATACTTTGATTTGATTAATTTGTATTTTTCACAATTCCGCGAATTCAGTAAATTAATATTAAAATGAAATATGGGATACTAGCTGTATCCCGCAACGCGTTGCTGTAGCTCAGAGAAACAATAGCGTGTGTTGCTTTTACGTCCGACAATTGCGCTGTTTTTAAAAAAACATGTTTTTACCTGTCACGGGTGACATATATATAGGTTTATAAATTTAGGAATTTCTTCTTTCTCATCTCCTTCCCTTCACCACTACCTTCAGCCTCACAGCGTGCCCCAACTGGAATGTCATAATTTTGCTGGCTACAGACGGTTGGGGGCGGAATGGACTTACCCCCCACCCCGGCGCAAATACGGGAAATTTACCTACCGAAAATGTTTTAGTTTTCAACAGCAGAAAAATTATGAGCAAAAATCAACGATAAAACAAGTAAGTACCTACTGTCATTGTCAATCAAATGATGACTCCTCGTGTATCTTGTAAATACATAATAATAACATTGATTGCTCCAATGATCTTGATTTTAATGATTTAATTGGTTGAGTTAGTAATTATTTATTCATTATTTCACAATTGTTAAATACATCTACTTGAATTTCGATTTTGTTTTCTTGATCGAATTAATGAATGAAGTGCAATCTTGGAAGGATAAAAATAACCCACTTCCCGATCGAGCTGAAGCTCTGCAGATATACTCAAAATTTACAGCTGTTCATATATGAAATGAATGTCTGAACTAACTAACTAACCATCACGCCGTTTCTCCGCAGGGGTAGGCAGAGAGGACGGACCGCCAAACAACTCGGTCTTGGCACACACTCCTTACCTCATTCACATTCATACATCGTCTAATACATACTCTTCTATTATTCTGACTCTTGAAATGGCCCAACTCAAGTATCTGATCCACTTAATCGTGCCATGTCTTTCTCGGGCGCCCCCGACTTCTGCTACTATTCACATTTGCGTCATATATTCTCCCTGCACTCCTTCGCTCATTCGCTCTACATGCCCAAACCATTTAAGCGTCACTTTCTTAATCTAAAACTAATAATACTAACATACTAATTTCAGTTGTTGGTGCATTGGTAAGTTAGTAAATAACGTGAAAAATTCTAACATTATTCATGCTTAGTAAACTTTTAATTCAACATTCAATATTATAATTCATTTTTCGAAATTTATTTTGTTCAAATGCTTGTCAGATGCTTAGATGCATGTGAAGAGTGGACATAAGTTACTAAGACAACGAGCGTGAATTCGCTGAACTAATCTGGAACAGGGTTTTCCAATAAGAGGTGTTATTTTGAATAGCCCGCTATATCGGTAGATGTTACTTTTGAAGCTGTCATTTTTTTACATTTTACAAGTAGAAACTACGCCATTAATAAAAATGGAACGATACACGCATCAACAACGCATTGAAATTATTAAAATTCACTTGAGTGAATCAAATGCAAATCATCTTTAGTGATGAGGCCCATTTCCACCTCGGTGGCTTCGTCAACAAGCAAAATTGTCGCATCTGGGGCTCGAAAAACCCAAGGGTTATTGTTGAAAAGCCTCTCTATCTTCAACGTGTGACTGTTTGGTGCGGTTTATGGTCCGGCGGAGTCATTGGATCTTACTTTTTCGAAAAAGAGGCTGGAGCAACAGTTACGGTGAATGGATTGCGCTATCGAGAGATGATTAATGATTTTTTATGGCCGGAATTGGATGGTATTGATCTGGACAACGTTTACTTTCAACAAGACGGCGCTACGTGCCACACAAGCAACGAAACCATTGATATTTTACGATTGAATATCAAAATAACACTTCTTACTAGTGAATTCCCTGCAATGCTTCACAATGTTACTGTTAATAAAACTACATAACATCGACTTCAATTCGACTCTTTGTCTCATTCCGGTGCAAAGATATTGCGTTAAGTATTCCTTGATTATTCTATTTCTTAAAAACGCTCCTGGGACTAATAACCTCAAACTGATAAATGTTCAGAGATACATATCAGTCGACTACTTTTCGAGTTTTGCAGGCTGAATTATGTTTATATATTAAGATTAAAACCAGTTAGAATTTAACTCAACCATTTGGAATGCATTTTATAAAATAAGACTTTGTCCTACCACAGACCGCGTTCTATAGGAAGTTAAAATTTGTAGTTGTATGGATTTTTGATGGAACAGTGCCACCCATTGGGTCCAAAACTTTCCTATATTTCAAGCTGGAACTAACCATACAGAGATTAGCGTATACGAACACAGTGACGCTGATTTTTATACATTAAGGCGATGCACTATGTCGTGTAATATTTTAAATTGAGCCGCTATCAATAACAACCCTTACGTAGATGGCGATAAGGTTTAAATTCCCGCTTAACACCATCCGCCTGTTTTGATTTATGCAAGAAAAAAACATGGCCAAAAAGTGCCTTTTATTTTATTTTGTGGATGTTCAGGCATAAATATTTAATTTTTTTTCGATCATTTTATAAATAACTTAATTTACCACATTATACAAATGGGTTCGTAAGTAGGAGATTTTGAACTTTAAAGCAGTTTTCATAGACCTTTACATTATTTTTTTCTGGGCTTATAAAAAGACTTATATAAAAATACTCGATTATTTCAAAGGTCAAGATGTATTCTACTCGCAGTATTTAATTAAAGCATCTGAAACATTTCTAGGCGACCATATTTTCAAACAAAAAACTCGTGATTTTGCATTACCTACTACGTATGGCATCGCCTTAAGATACTATATAGACGTCATCGGTGACAGGTAAAAACATGCTTTTTTTAAACATAGCCATCTGTTGGACGTAAAAGCAACACGCGCTTTTGTTATCTATCTGCACACAGCAGACAGACTGAGCCTCAGCAACGCATGACGGGGTGCAGCTAGTTATAAATAAAATCAAATAAAAAAGTTATTGGAGCTCTCTACTCCCAATAACTACGGTTTTTCTTTATAAATATAATTCATATAACAACTCTCTCGGTGAATTTCTATCCATATCCGATGCACTATGACATTTTTTTATTTGTTTTTTACATCAACCCAACACAGTCATCTTTGGAGATGTTGTGTGGTGGGTCTTTTGTAAGAAAGGGAAGGAAAAATAAGTTCTGGGAAGGAAAACTGTATGAGTGATGGGTAGGAATTTAAGGACCAATGTATCCAGAAGTGACGGACGCATGGATATATCCCTCCCGCTGCAGCGCAAGGCGAGGGGTCAAGAGAATTTCTGAGATTCCTCTACCTGAGGGAGTATGGCTACTACCCGTGGCTCTATCCTACTGATTTTCTCTTGGGCATGCTCGGTATGAACCATCTAAGGGGCAGAAGAGATGTGCATATTGTATCACACTTCTTCATACTGATTCGTGGATGGTTTGACAATCCGACTATCATGGAGAGTATTAGTCTCTATGTTCCTGATGGTTATCTCCGTCACCGACAGCATAGACTGTTTTATCTCCCGGCCTGCAGGACTAACTGCAGGTCATGCCGGTGGGGAGAGCAGTCTTGCTGCTGAACAGAATCAATTCGGATATCAACATATTTAGCTGAAGGTGAAGCTGCCCTTAAAAGGCAAGCTCTATTGTTGCAGGTATAGTTGATACACCGCTTACTTATTATGTAATACCATTTTACAAATGTACTTAAAAACGAATTAAAATGTAATTTTCTAATGTTTTTAATGAATAAACTAATTGAATTGAATTGAATTGAGAGGTCAAGGTGTCACCCAAACCAACCTCTTCCTATCTGGCACGCCACGCAGCTGGTGCACCCGGGCATCCCTGCTGAATCACCAAAAGTGTTGGTTATACAATAAATGGTTGCCGGGGCGGCGGTACCCAAGCCTACATCCCAAATTGAACATATATTACTACTGATCATGTCTAAGGTGTTGCCATTTATTAATGATATAGTATCGTCTCAAAATATTATTTCTTTTCTGTTAGCAACTATCTGTATGAAATCGTTAGTATAAAAATAATTTTCGTGTAAAGCAAAAAAAAATATTATTAATAAATATTCAGCCTTATCGGCTTTGACTTACAATCGCCAAACCAAATACCGCTGATAGCGCCAGTAAACTGTCTTTTACTGCTTTTAGGTACTAACTATAACTTGTAACAATAATATGTTACATATTATGACATGTGATGTTTTTATCTATCCAGAAGGCGAAAAGATAACAGTGGCTTTACTTCTACCAAATAATATAATCCACTTATTGTTCTAGTAAAGAAATTAGGACTGAAAAAATGTCTACGTCATACTCGTACAACAGCGATAAGTTATACAGAGCAAAATGTTATTGTATTCTATATCACCTTGAAGAACACTCCAAATTTTGAGTGCTGCAGAGAAAAATGTTCAAATTGTATTCAAGGTACAAAAACTTTCCCTAAAGTAGAACACTAGGAATACCTGAAATATTAAAAGTACTACAGAGCAAAATTTTCAAATTGTATTCAAGGTACAACACCTTCCCCTAAATAGTAATGCTAGAAGTGTCTGAAATATTATATGTGCTACAAAGCAAAATTTACAAATTGTATTCAAGGTACAACACCTTCCCCCAAAGAATAATGCTAGAAATGCCTGAAATATTATAAGTGCTGCAAATCAAAATTTTCAAATTGTGTTCAAGGTACAACACCTTCCCCCGAAGAAGAATGCTCGAAATGTTTTAAATATTATTTGAGTGCTACAGAGCAAAATGTTCAAATTGTGTTCAAGGTACAACACCTTCCCCCAAAGAAGAATACTCGAATTGCTTGAAATATTATGAATGATAATTTGTGTCGTTCGCCAATTTAAAATTAGCATTTACTTTTCAAGTTGACCTCTAAACTTATACGGTTGGTAATTTATAAAAGGGTTAAATAAAAAACATGTCAGAATAAGGAAACATTTTGTTTTTATGTACGAGATTAATATTATTTCATGTCGTAAAATGTTTTTTTTTACCCAGGCAACACTGTAAATTTGACGGCAGGTACCATTTTTTCAAAATAAACGTTTTATTACCCATTTTTATGCCAGATTGTCCAGCAATTTGTCAATTCGCCAAAAACTCCCCGGAGTTAAATAATAAATCAATAAAACGTAATTATTTTTCATTTTATTCAAGTGTCATTATTTTGCGATGAAAATATCAAAAATAACTGAAAATTTTATTAATACATCATTTAAGTCGATATATTATACATAGGTACAGATGACTGGTCCATGTATGAGTTGGCATCGCGTCTGGGTAGGCGTGGTGAGTTCAATTCCTCGAAGGCTAAGTCTCCATCAACACACAAGCAATATTTTCCGCTTACTATGGTGATAGAAGGAGATTTTGAAATATTGTCAGGTTATTTGTAACCCGTGAATGTTTGTCTATCTTTAAAATTTATATGTGTATAATTGGATGGATAAAAAAATAATTTTAAGAATAATACTGTTGTTGCTAGGAAGCTGAAGAATGAAACAACAACAAAAAAACTTGTAGAATTAACTAAAAAGAACTTTGTCGAATGTATTGATAGACAGTCAAATTAGGCGAAAAAAAGCGGACTCGGAATAATTTCTACCTAGCTGAATTTTTGTACGGCTAAGTTACAAATAAGTAGCTTATAAAATCCTAAAAAATCACCTTAGGAACTCGAGATATTTTGATTCAAGTCACCCAAATTACAGGTTTGGTTTTTCATGAATAACTCGCTTTCTATGCATTGTACGTCATTGATGACAACAATCAAATTATAGAAAACATTATTATCTACAAGATGGCTTATATTATTTTTTTTCCATAAGTTTAACACTTTTCGAGATACAGCGCGGAGAAGAGATACCAATGAATTATTTTACGGGATAATGCTGTATAAACATCAAGTAATTTAGGCATAATGCACATTACGGCACATAAATAAATAAATAAAATAAAAGCGCCTTTCAGTTGATATTACACAAAAATGGCGCTATTTAAATTTTTCAAGCATTATTACTACTACTACTAGTTCTGTAAACAGTATACCTCACGTAATGCTGATTATTCTGTTTTGACAGTTCAGATAACTCTGGCGGAGAAAAAATATACTATCCAACACGGCCACCATCTTGACAGGATTGACCGACCAAATATATATTTTTTTTATATCGCTAATTTCAAATGTAATAATGTGACCGTAAATAGGTTTATTTCTAGATAAGTACGTACCAAGCCTGTATTTGTACGAGGTATTTTAAACCTTATTTTTATTTCTATTTTCTTTAAAATATCTTTTTATCAATCAGTTTTATCTTTATTTTATTTCTAATGTTGTTTGTATAATAATAGACCGGTCGTTGGCTGAGTTGACATCGCGTTTGGGTCCCACCAAGGCGTAGCGTTTTCAATTCCTCGGCTCGCTAAGTTCTCCATCACAACACAACCAAAATTTTCCGCTTACTGCGGTAGTAGTAGGAACCTTTCAATATTGTTAGGTTATTCGTAATCGGGGAATGTTTGTCTTTTTTTTAATATAAAAAAAAAAACCATAACATATCCTTTTCCCTTACGTTTTATTATGTGTTCTACCGAATATAATTTTTTTATTCTTACATAAATCATGTATGACTACGATAATACGGGCATGAGCCTAGTATGGTATTTGAGATAATCACCAAAATTGTAATATTTAAAAATTTACATTATAAGAAAAAAAATGAGACGAATTGCAAAGTGCTCGAGATGAAGCAGTACTTCACTACGCTCAGTCTATTATCGTATTTTGATTCAGTAATAAAAAAAAGTAATTCTAATTATTTTTAATAATGCGATAATGCAGAATAGATTGTACGGATAGATTAGTGTGAAAGTGAATAGTATTTCTGGCTATTTATTTTCACCTGTTAAAGTGCGTCGGGGATTATTTAACTTATCGCGATTCGGATCAATTAGCTTATCGGCTGAAATAATAAATAATAAATTACATAATGCTTAGTGCTCATATTGATAGTATATTTGTAAATATTATGTACCTACCCACTTATAGATACAAATTACAATACCAGTAGGTGATAATATAATGTGTTATCTCTCCACATGGCCACAATTAAACTCAATATCAATCACCGCAAACCCTGAAACTTTCCATATTCCTTTCAAAATCTAGTGACAAGATTCCGGACATGTTATTTAACGATAGTCCCCAGGAAATTTCCCGAATTTCTTGTTTTCACCTGACTTCACTTGAGGCAAACTTTATTGTCTCTTGTTTTTGTTTTGCATACTTTTTAACATATTTTTATACAATGTTATTCACCACTACGGACCAATTGTTCTATTCGAGTACTGCCATTATTTCATTTTTGTGAAACAACTGGATACTAACAGAACTTGAATAGAACCTTCACAGCACTTACTTACTCATAATCAACATTGAAATTTCATGAATTGTTCAAATTCTGTGAAACAACGCGACCTTAGTTAGTATTATGTATTCTATGTTATTACTAAATATGCTTCCGATTTTGTTGTCCGGGTTAAATCTTCCCCATAGGAAAAACTAAACCCTTCCACTCACTTTTCCACAAATGATCAGCTAGTCAATCAACACTATGCAAGTGCATTATATAAGTAAAATAAATACAAAACAATACAAGAACAACAACACGTCAACTCACCAGAGATCAAATGGGAAAAAAAAAAATTCACCGACTCCAGATATTTTCATATCAGAGGGTTCGGCTCGGTAAAACTTCTAACAGGGCCTATAAATCCTACTGATCCCTCAACATAAATATTTAAAAAATCTTTCGTTATCCTACATGTATTCAAAATGACCGACTTTTGCATCTTAATATATAAATTTTTTGATAGATCTAATACGCCTAAATTTTTAATGAGAGAGCTAGGTATAATGCCAGTAGCCGAAATAACTAATGGTAATATTTTTATAGTCTGAGAATGCCAAATTCTTTTTATTTCGTTTCCTAAATCTGTGTATTTTCTTATTTTTTCATTAACAGATTTTTGAATGTTACAGGAATTTGGAATAGCGACATCAATGATATAAGTTATTTTTTTAATTTTGTCATGTAAAACTATATCGGGTCTATTATGACTAATCGTTCGATCTGTCAGTATAGTTTTATCATAATATATTTTATAAAATTCGTTTTCTAAAAATGAATTTGGTTCGTATTCATAATATGGTACTATATTACGGCAGTCAATCAAGTTATGTTTAATTACCAAATTTTGGTGAATTATTTTTAAAACTTGATTGTGCCTAAATGTATACTCGGACGGTGCTAATATAGAACATCCCGATATAATATGTTCTATAGTTTCCGGAAAAGCCAAACATTTTCTACACAAATCATCAATTTGATTTGTATCTTTGATTATATGCTTTCTATAATTTTTAGTATTAATGACTCTATCCTGAATGGCAAGCATAAATCCTTCTATTTCTGCGCTCAACTCTCCAATACTCAACCATTTGTTTGACGAAAATTTGTCAACATACGTTTGGTTGAGATAATTGAAGTGTTTTGCGTGTAAAATTTTATTTGACCAGGAATCTAATAGTTCCTGGTTGGGATTTATAAAAATGTTGGCATTCTCATCGTATAAATTTAAAGGTGTAATATTTCTATCTGCCTTGCAAATTATTTTGTGCATTTCTGAGCTATGAGCTTTCCTATGGAAAAAAGTTCTTAGCATTTCTACCTGATTATGTTTCAAAGAAGTTATTTTGACTATGCCTCTACCTCCTAAATTTCTAGGTAAATTAACTCGTTCTATAGCTGAATTTGGATGATGGCAATTAAATTTTGTTAGTGTAGTTCTAATTAATCTTTCTAAGTTATCTAAATCTGTATTAGACCATTTAATTATGCCAAATGAGTACGTTAATAGAGGTATTGCCCAAGTATTTATTGCTTTTACTAAATTTTTAGCAGATAGATTGCATTTTAAAATTTTCCTGATCCTAGTTTGAAATTTAATCCTAATATCATTTTTAATACTAGTATGGTCTAATCTATTTGATTGTGGGTATCCTAAATACTTATAAACCTCATCCCTTTTCATACTAGTAATTTGGAAATTTCTAAATATACTCTCGTTCCCATCTACAATTTTGCCTTTCTCTATATGGATCGTTCTACATTTATCTAAACCAAAAGTCATTTTGATATCATCTGAAAAGTTTTTAACTACCTCGATCATTTTCTCTAAATTTTGTTCAGAATTCGAAAATAATTTTATGTCATCCATATATAATAAATGCGAAATTGTACTACTCTCCCTTGTATTACCTTTAACTTTTATTCCAAATTTGCTTTTAATTAACATTTTAGATAGAGGATTCAATGCTAAGCAAAACCAAAGAGGACTCAATGAGTCTCCTTGAAAAATTCCTCTTTTAATTGAAATGCCCGGTATTACTATTTTCTTACCTTTTAAATTGATAAGTAAATTGGTATTCCAAAAGGACATAATATTTTCCAAAAAGCTAATAATAATGGGGTTAATTTTATATATATTTAATACTTTGATCAGCCACGAGTGCGGGACACTATCGAAAGCATTTTGGTAGTCTATATAGCAAGTATGTAAATTACGTTTTCGAGTTTGAATCTGTTTTAGAATTACAGAATCGATAACTAATTGTTCTTTACATCCCATATGTTTTCTGCGACAACCTTTTTGTTGTTCAGATAAAATATTTTTTTCATCTAAATGAGTATATATTAAATCTGTTAAACAAGAGGTTAAAATTTTGTATATTGTCGGTAAACATGTAATGGGCCTGTACTGAGAAGGATTATTAATATTTTCGCTTTTGGGTAACATATAAGTAATGCCCTTAGTTAGAAAATTTGGAAAATTTTGAGGTTGACTTACAAATTTTGAAAGATTTTTTGCCAAAAGAGGATGTAAAGTAGTCAGACGTTTGTACCAAAAATTATGTATCCAATCGCAACCCGTGGCTTTCCAATTATGAGTATTTTTAATAATTTTGGTTAACAATTCAACCGATATATTAGAAAAACTCATTTGTTCAATACCTGAAAAATTGAGTTCTTCATTTTCTATCCATGGAGTTGAATCGTTATGTTTTATATCTTTACTCCAAATTTTAGTCCAAAAATCGCGCATATCTGATTCAGATGGCAACGGAATATTCTTATTCGAAATAATATTTTGTTTATCGTCAAGTTTGGAATAAAAGATTTTTTCATTTTTCTGGAATAATCTATTATTATTTTTTTTATTATACGTATAATTATATCTTTTTAATCTACTAGCTTTTACGCCTAATTTTTGTTTTAATAAATCCAATAAATCATTGATTATATTTTCATTATTATGACTATCAATGTTATAACCAAATTTTCTACCAATTTCATCTACATGTCTCAAAATTTTCCTACTTCTATTTCCATTTTTATATTCTATTACTCTAGCTATGTTACTTCTTAAAAATACTACATCATTTTCTAATCTGATCTGCCATTCTGGTTTACTATAACTATATGATCTATCGTCAGAGGATGATAATTTAATTCCTAACTTATTACAAACAGTAATCGCACTAGCGTATACTATTGTATGAAGATCTAAAAAACTAATTTCGTCAAATATGATTTTTGGTAAAATTATGTTATTTAATTCAAAAATTAATTTAGATAATTTCTTTGACGTATGCAATTTCGGTAATTTTGGTCTAACTGTTGGCTCTACATCTATATATCTGTTTATATTATTATAATTTTTTATTTGTAATTTTAATATTATGTGTATCGTTATAAGGCTGGAGGGAGTGGGAAGAGAAGGAGATTGGAAGAGGAAAGTTGGGTAGTACCTGGTTATTCAGATTTGGTCACAAACACCGCTATTTCAAGCAACGTTTCTATGGTGAATGGTGCTATTTTGCCAGAGGTTTTATTTAGGTGTGATTTGAGATTTTCACGGCCAAAAGCATTAAAGTGATTTATTTTTGGGATAGTTTTTTTTTATTTTTTTTTTTTATAGTGAATACCTCACAAGAGTCCCAACTGCTCCCGTCTGGAGCCAGTGAGACTATGGCATCCCCAATTGGGGGATGTTGTGAGGCTGAAGGTAAGTGGGAAGGGAAAGAGGAAGGTGGGGAAGTACCTGGCTATTCAGATCTAGTCACTAAACACGGCTAAAGCCATTTGGAGCAACGTTTCAATTCTGAATGGTGGTCTTACACCAGGGCGATACTGGTAGTATCTTCCACTCTGGGTACGCCGTGCTGCGCTACTTCCTTCTTCAGCTAACGATTTATGTATTACACATGTGCCCTGATTATTGACACTGTAATGCTGTCCAAAACGTTGGCTAAAGAAGAAGGAAGCGCAACACGAAATAATACACTAAAAATAAATCAATATAAATTGTTTTATTTAGTTGATGAAGTGTTTTAAGCAATTTAGCAAGATGCACAACGACTAAATTTGATCGATGATTCATAACACCTCAAGGAAACACTCGATTTTTTATTCTTAAAATTGGCTTTTTAAGTGATTCAATAAGTTTTTTCTCAATAAAACTTAATCGGTTGATTTTCAATCTTGTTTTGGCAAAATAAAGATAAAATCAGCATTATTGTGAAAGATAGCGATCAAATTTTAAAATTATTATGACCAGTTTCTCGAATGTATTTCTGTCAGTTAGAGAGCTAAGGATAATATTATTTTTAATATAACTGTGTTTTGTTTGGGGCGCAACCATTTTCTTTTAAATCGGTTTATCTGATATTATCGATGATGTTATTATTTTTCTGGTGTCCTTTCCTATCGGAGATTGGCTATTATCAGTGACATCAGGTCACCAGTGGCGGTTTTCTCTAAAGAGCGTTTGAGCAGTTAACTTTTCGAGCTCTTAACCCTTCAGTACTTTCATCACATTTGTTCAGTTTACAATATTTTCTGTGTATTACAAATGCACTATGTGCATCGTATTTTTTTAATTTTTCGTAAAAACAAATATTGTTTTGGAAACTAGATAAAATTATCATTCAGATGTATGCATTCAAAATAAAAATTACTGGTTCTAAATAGTACAATTTTAATATCAAACTTGAAAAATGTTGGCTAAAATGATAACCACACTTTTACTTAATTTTTTTACTCCAATCATAAGAAAAGTTGAGAGAACTCGATATTTCGAAAACACATTCGTTTTGTTTAAGGAATTTGTAAGAAATCTGTACCGTCACTTTTATCCCGTGCATATAATAAAAAATAAGAAATAATTTTTAAAGTTAAACCGATTGTTACGATAGCGGCGCGAAATGTGAATTATTCCATTTGGCTATTTTTATAATTTTATTAATGGATCCAGTAAAAATATTTGAGGCAAACTCGAAAGATTTATTATTTCTCTTTCTTATGTCAAAAATATGTATTTCTGAGTGATAAAAAAATAAATAAAAATACTTTTATAAAATATGGACACCCGATCATATATGACCCTCAAACACTGGAGGGGTAAAAAATAAAATAAAAATTACCACGCTTTAAAAAGCGCGCTATTTAAATTCCGTGCTTAAAAGTTAACCCGTTCGCATAGTTCTGCAGAGTAAGGACGAATTTGCCCACTAGACTGTAAACCGACGGCATACGATGGTCTTTTTTTATATTTCGCTACCCGGTTGGGCAGCGTTGTGAGGTGGGTTAAGGAAGGGGCTGTAGGAAGCAATTTATTATTTAGGGTACTGTCGAGGCCCGGATTATATGAACGAGGAAAAAGAGTTGCCGGTTGCTCGTTTCACATAAGAGCCGACTTACACAAAAACGAGTCGAAGAAACGACCCGTTCTCTCGAAGCCAACTACTTTCAACTTTGCGCTCGTGTATGTCGAATTTCACGCACGTGCACTAGTGCACCGGGGATCAATACTGCTAGCTCTTTAGAGCAGGCTCCATTAAAATACACATAGAACAGACTCAGCGTGCCCACATTATGTGCATTAGAGATTTCAATCGGTCTGTTAACAAGACAGTGTCAATCAGACGGACCGCCCTCCTTCGCACAGAATCAAGTAGGTTTATCAAGTATTGTGGGGCTCCAGCCCAGAGGTGACTCCCAAATTCAATTGTTGGGGGTACTCGAGATGTAGTTGTGGGAGCGCGATTTAAACAACCATTAGATTGCGAATTGCATTTTTATGATTAAAATTTCATTGATTTCTAAGATAGCATATAAAATTATCAACGAAAATGTGAACCTTGATAGGAAAATGTGATCTCATTACCAAAACATACGAGTTTGATCAAAATCAAGGACATTATCAGAAACTGACATTTTCATATTTAGCAACAGGCAATAATACGTTTATTTTTAACTGATATGCGAAGTAGGTACCTTTTCAAGATTTGTTTTATTTGTTACTACCTGAAGCCTCCTGTGTTGCTTTGGCTTCACCAAGAGATTTTCTAAATCAGATGAAACTAGAGAGTAATGTTTTGAAACGACAAGCTTGCAAAATTTTATCAAGAAGTATCAAAATTCAGCTCTGAGATGGGAAAAGGGGATAGCGATGTTTTTTTAAATCTCATTTATTCAGCGACCTGCCTTTCATTTTGAAGCTCTAGTGTGCAAAATTTCATCAATCTCGGAAGAAAACTGTTGTTTTGTATACAAATCCTCGCCGTCCACTCGCCAAAAGCACACAGACACTCTCCTTAATTTAAATAGATCTATCGATAGATTGATATAAAATAGATAGATATAACATAGATAGATATAACATAGATAGATATAACATAGATAGACATAACATAGATAGACATAACATAGATAGATATAACATAGATAGATATAACATAGATAGACATAATCATGAGCCGGACAACTGATGACGCCTGGTACATGTTTTCGGTGGGTTTCCTTGATATACGATAAGATTTCATGAATTACAGATGTGCAAAATCCTTTATTGGGTATTGGTTAATTAGCGAAAAGATTATTGTATAATCGTCTCAAAACACATGCATTGTTAGTTAACATTATGCATCTACATTCCTGACATAAATAAACCACTCACTAGATCGATACCTTCCGGCTTTTTTGTATGAAACAAATTGGTCCTAAAAAAGAATAGAAATGCCAATATATAGACAGTAAAATTCTCATTTGGAGCCTACTTATTATACTATACATCAATGAAAAATTCTGAAAGTTAACTCCATAGACTTTCAGAGTTTTTCATTGGCGGATATAGTTAGGCAATCATATGAAGTCACAATATTTCGATTCCAATTTTCGATCGGAGTTATACCCCTCTGATTCCTGATCAATTTATTTCAAGACGAGAGACAATACCCTAAAAGTCGGAAACGACGCGCAACGTAGGTAAAAAAAGCCATGCTCAAAAATATGCGACTCGTACTTGGGAAACACTGTTTTTAGCAAACAGAACTTATAACTAATCTTATTGTTTACAAAGATGAAAACATATTATGGAAATCTTCTGTCGAAGTGAGTTAAGGATTAAGACGAGACAATACCTTAGAATAAAGCCAGAATCTTAACGACGAAGTGAAGCAGTCGTGCACAAAAATTTGCGACGCGCGGCCCCTGTGCATCCCTGGTGTATTGGACAGAGTTGTGGTTGAATTTGCCCTAGCAAATCTCTAAAATAAAGTGGGAAATCGACATAAGTGATGAAGTTGTGTAAATACAATATTCGGCTATATTTAAATTATCGGAATTAATTCAAATGTGATCCTCGAGAAAAACCCCCATGTAGTGGATAGCCATTAGTCTTGTGTCTCCTTAAGAGGAAGCTACAATCAAAAAATGTGTTTTTTCTTGGTATGCCTTATATTGTAGGTAATAGGCATTAAAATCGCTTGACAAACGCAGTCTAGACACGTTCGATTTCAAGCACAAAACTATTTATATATTTATTTTGTAAATAATTTTATAAGAAAGTAAAAAAGTTAATCAAGTAAAACTGCAACAGATAATCTTACGCGTTCATATTAAAAAATATTTTTTTTTAATGTTTACATTATATTTTTTATTGATTTTTTTATTTATTTGTATTTTACTCAAGCGAAACGATAGGAAAACCTTCAGTTTATCTAAAGCATATTTTTTGGTATTCATAATGTACACCAATTCGTTATAAAGATTAATCGAAATAGTGATTTAGCATTAAGCTTCGCCTTAAGTGTTGATACAAGAATATTAGACAGTTTACAACAAAGTTATTGTTGGAGTTATTGTTGGAGTTATTGTTTTAGAGGATGGAATAACTCACAACCGTACATACATATAAAACTTGTATCTTGTACGTTTATATGCTTTAAGAGCTTGAATTAATTTTATACTTTAGTCGTCAAATCGAAGTCGTCGATCAAATGCCACAATTAATTATTTTATTTTATAATTTGATTAAGCTTGAATACTGTGTCATGCTATTATGGTTTACGGCATATTTATACCGTGGATATAAAATAAATACAAAATATGTAGTTCACTGTTCTGTGATACTGTCTAGTAGCCAACTTTATGTGTAATATATTTGATTAACTTGTTCTTGGCTTTGTCTTACCAGGTATCTAGTCTATCGATAAACGATGTATCGATAATATCGACAACTTGTCATCGTTCCCTAGTACGATTGCAGATCGCTAAAGTACAAACAACAGTTCACGTCGAATAAATTATGAAATAATAACACTTTTATACACATTAATTCGGTGATTATACACTTACTAAACTTATACTAAACTTTTATACACATAGCCTTTGTGAACTACTGTTTTTTCGTTGGCTATCTGCAGTCTTGCTCGGAAACGTTGACAAGTTACCGACATTATCGATAAAACATTTAATGCGAAGCAGGTTAA
This sequence comes from Hesperophylax magnus, assembly GCA_026573805.1. NCBI lineage: Eukaryota > Metazoa > Arthropoda > Insecta > Trichoptera > Limnephilidae > Hesperophylax > Hesperophylax magnus. The sequence goes on along the minus strand of JAIUSX010000117.1, from coordinate 8,250,075 downwards.
TTTATCTGCTAGATACGTCCTTAATCATTGCGTCAAACCCGAAAATATTTTACTTAATTTAAAAAAAAAACGCTAAAAAAACCGCAAATTATGATTTTTTTATCAGTGTTGCTCGTTTCCTTTGTAAAACATTTTTGTATTACTTCGATTTGATAATAAACTTTTATGCATTTATTTAATGTAGGTAAACCAGATGCATCGAGTGACCATAAATTTTCCTTGCATTTACATAATAATTAATTATTCATGCATAAACAATTCTTATGCATTATTTAATGTGAACCACATTCATAGGGTGACCATAAATACGGCGACAGGAAACGGGAAGGCTTATTCGGTTACAACTACGCATAGAAACAGCTATTTAGTACTAAAAATGTGTCTGAAACATGACAGGGATACTTTGTTACAAGTTTGTTTACAGTTTAATTAATTATTCTACCAGGAAATCAATTAAGCTCAGGGATAAATAGTAAATGCGCTCATATTGCTGTAATCAAACAACCAAAATTAACATCTGCCAAATATAGGAAAATGCGTTTTTCATACTTATGTCGTTGTTTAAAGTACATTCTGCTAAGGCATGCTACACAAGCTCGGTTGGCTGGGATTGGACTATAAATCATTTTAAGGCCCCGTAGTAAGCGTTCAAAGATGGTTCGAAAGGGAGACATGTAAATATGAATGTTAGAATTATATGAAAATGGTGAAAACATTTAATAAAACACCACTCTAATCACCTTCGTACTGCCTGACACTTTACTTGAGAGGTTTGATAGGTAGGTAGGTAAGTATTGATAATTCCACAGGCGAACGAAGAGGCGCATAATTATCACCTTCTTACTGCCTGACACTTTACTTGAAATGTTTGATAGGTAGGTAGATAAGTGTTGACAATTCCACAGTCCAACGAAGAGGTGCATAATTATCACCTTCTTACTGCCTGACACTTTACTTGAAAAGTTTGATAGGTAGGTAGGTAAGTATTGATAATTCTACAGTCGAACGAAGAGGCGCATAATTATCACCTTCTTACTGCCTGACACTTTACTTGACAGGTTTGATAGGTAGGTAGGTAAGTATTGATAATTCTACAGTCGAACGAAGAGGCGCATAATTATCACATTCGTACTGCCTGACACTTTACTTGAAAAGTTTGATAGGTAGGTAGGTAAGTATTGATAATTCCACAGTCGAACGAAGAGGCGCATAATTATCACCTTCGTGCTGCCTGACTCTTTACTTGACAGGTTTGACAAAGTAGTGGGATTATAATTTATAAATCACTATTATTATCGAATCTTCGAACAGGTATGATAGTGTACATTATTTTATTACAAATAATATGTAAGGATTAACTTGAAGCAATGAATCATAGAACTTCACACATCTTAATAAATGATAGGCATTGATACTTGGGCTGATGTAATTCCTCATCTTCTTACAGCATTCGAAGAGCTTTATAGTTGATTGTAACAGAACATGGTCTTTAGTCATTACGAGAAAAGGGCTCTTGACAATTTGTCTTTTTCTTTTTCTATACAAGAGTTTATGTCAACCAAGAGCATGTATTCTCCTGATGTCATTTACAACATGAGCTTTTAAATATTCATATCCAGACAAATGTTTTTATTTGATGTGTTATTTTAATTAAATGGTGTCCACAAACTAGTCTACAACTGGTGAATTAACATCACATATGGAGTATATTTTTTGTATAACTTTTTGATTCAAACTTTTGTTACTATATTTGGCACGTTTGAGAGTGGTACATATTCTTAGAACTTGAACAATCCTTCAATTTTCAAGTTCCGTGAAAGATTTTTTCAAGTTCAGTTATTATTTCAGTCATGTCAAGCAATTAGCCTATGATGATAAAATAACAAAACTTGAATAGGACTTTCACAGAACCTGAAAAAGAACGTTGAAATTCGATCAATTGTTCAAATTTAAAACCCATCCTTAGTATTACACTGGTGAAAGACCAAAATTTAGAATAAAAAAAAATACTTGAAATGGCTTTAGCCATGTTTGGTGACTAAATCTTAATATCCAGACACTTCTCAATCATTATATTCCCCTCTTCCTCCCCTCCTAGCACCCTCGAGCCTCATTAAATGTCCCAATTGAGAATGTCATTCACACACTGGCATCTAAAAATTAAAAACGCAACGTAAAAGAATCTACAATTTATTCACAGATGTAAGAGAACTTTTACTGTCCAACTAGAAAGGTTTAAACTATATCGGGCGGGCGGGTTGGCATGAATTTGTCACCAAATCTACAGTTTTATTCCGGTTTTGATGTAATTTTGCACACCTGACCTTCAAAACAAGAGAAAGGTCACTGTGTACATGATATTTCGATAAACCACCCATCGCCCTTTCCCACCATTACTTCAGTAGTGAAGTAGTTGAACGGACTATGCAATAATTACAATAGCGTATTTTCCTAGGTGGATATTTTCAGTTGCGAACTTACCAAATACAAGAGGTCCATAAAAAAATATTTATCTGATGGTTTGTGAATAAATTTATGTCTCTATTGTTTATATTTCTATTATGATTTGATTTATATCTACAACCTCTCTCCATGGCTATAAACGTTTTGATAAATGTGTTGTTTACCAATTTTTTTCGTTTTATATAATCTTTGGTGTGTATAATTTTTTTTATTTCATATTCCTTTCTTACAGATTTAAATTACTTATTCCTTATTATGCTGTCTCAGTAGAGGTAAAGTGACAAGGAGTAAATCCATAATAGGTTTTATTTTGGCTGTATAAAACTTATGTACAAATTGAAACAAATGTAAACTCTAGATTTCCCGAACATTAATAAATAAATATCTTCTTTCTAATAGATAAATGAGAGTGTATGTCTGTGGCGGGCGACTTGAATTTGATGTGTATTCAAATCTACAGTTTTATTTCAATACTGATGAAATTTTGCATACCTTACCTTCAAAATAATAGAAAAATCATTGTTTATATCAAATTTCGAAAATCTATGTGTGAAGCCCGGACAACGCCGACAAACCAGCTAGTACAGGGTTTTCCAATAAGAGGTGTTATTTTGATATTCAATCGTAAAAGATCAATGGTTTCGTTGCTTGTGTGGCACGTAGCGCCGTCTTGTTGAAATTAAACGCTGTCCAGATCAATACCATCCAATTCCAGCCATAAAAAATCATTAATCATCTCTCGATAGCGCAATCCATTCACCGTAACTGTTGCTCCAGCCTCATTTTCGAAAAAGTAAGGTCCAATGATTCCGCCGGACCATAAACCGCACCAAACAGTCACATGTTGAGGATAGAGAGGCTTTTCAACAGTAACTCTTGGGTTTTCCGAGCCCCAGATGCGACAATTTTGCTTGTTGACGAAGCCACCAAAGTGGAAATGGGCCTCATCACTCAAGATGATTTGCATTTGATTCACTCAAGGGAATTTTAATAAATTCAATGCGTTGTTGAAGCGTGTATCGTTCCATTTTTATTAATGGCAAAGTTTCTACTTGTCCAATGTCAAAAAATGACAGCATCAAAAGTGACATTTACCGAAATAGCGGGCTATTCAAAATAACACCTCTTATTGGAAAACCATGTATTACATGAATATTATCTTTCCAGTTTTTGTCGCAATGTCGGTAAATAAAAACATTATTTAAATACTAATACCAATCAAATAAAGCCAAAGCTGCAAGCGAAGAAGAAAATCCAATATCCATCTGATTCCGAGTGTCATCATCTATTGTCTCACATTTTGAAAGGAATCCTTAGAAACGCTGATAGGTAATGAATGTTATGATAATGATGCATTTCAGCGACCTTGGCCCGACGTCACCGGACTAATCCATCATCGCAAAGTTGTCGTCAGAAAAGTAATGACAGTCAAACCATCGCAGGCCTTGAGGCACTCAGGGCAGACCACGCCATGAGCCAGAGTCATTAGGCATTTTGGGATTGATGATAAAAAACTGTAATTTTCAAGAAAATATACGGAATCATTGAGAATCTGCCAATCGTGGTCGAAACAATGATGATTAGATTAAATCTTAAATTTCGCAAATGGAGAAAAATGAATCTTGCTAATTTATTAAAAATATCTTGCTAATTTATTAAAAATATCTTCAAATTATTGGTAATTCTGGTTAAGTTTATGCCATACGTAGTAATGCAAAATCATTTGTTTTTGGTTTGAAAATTTGGTCGCCTAGAAATGTTTCAGATCCTTTAATTAAATACTGCGAGTAGAATACATCTTGGCCTTTGAAATAATCGAGTATTTTTTAGATAAGTCTTTTTATAAGCCCAGAAAAAAATAGTGCAAAGGCCTATGATAACTGCTTTAAAGTTCAAAATCTCGTACTGACGAACCCATTTTCGGATATGATTTTATTGTAAAATGTGGCAAATTAAGTTATTTATAAAATGATCGAAAAAAAATTAAATATTTATGCCTGAACATCCACAAAATAAAATAAAAGCACTTTTTGGCCATGTTTTTTTCTTGAATAAATCAAAACAGGCGGATGGTGTTAAGCGGGAATTTAAACCTTATCGCCATCTACGTAAGGGTTGTTATTGATAGCGGCTCAATTTAAAATATTACACGACGTAGTGCATCGCCTTAATCCATCAAATCGACGATTTCCGCCAGTTTGAATTTTATAAATTCAAATGGTCTATGTCTAACGTTCATCCTCGGTCCGTTTTAGCTTTTGATCAAATTATGATCTACTGATAAGCATAAGAACAAGACCATTATTCTTGACAACTCACCATAATTTGATCAAAAGTTTCAACGGGTCGGGAAAATCGGTGTTTAACGGGGTCCATTTAAATGTTAAAATTAAAAAATGGTGCTGTTCGACAATGTGATCATTTGGTCATCAAAAAATATTACGATACTTGGAGCAACACGAAGACAAATTACTGACAAATATATGTATAATTTATTACGAAGCTATTCAAATTATTCGTAGTCCGGTTATATACGGGATTGCAGGCCTAAGGAATGAATTAAGAGGAAGCTACTAGCCAAAAATGTGTATATTCTTGGTAAGCCTTATATCGCCAAACGGAGTCAAGAAACGCTCGATTTCGAGCGCAAAAGTAGTTTTTATTTATTTTGTAAACAATTTTATAAGAAAGCAAAAAATTTAACCAAGGAAAACTGTCAGAGATAATTTTAGCCATGATATTGTATTTTTTAAGTTGTTTCATACGCGTTCATACATTTCTTGAATAAATATATTTATAATATATATTTTTTTATATTTTATTCTATTCAAGGGAAACGATAGAAACAGCTTCAATTTATTTAAAGCATATTTTTGGTATTCATAATGTAAAACAATTCGTTATAAAGATTAATCGAAAATAGTGATTTAGCATTAAGCTTCGCCTTAACAGGTTTTCTGATAAACTTTTAGTAATTTACGAATATTTTTGTATTGCAACGAAACATTTATTGTATCATCGTGATATATTTTCAAGGCAAGTCGATAAAAACATTCTTAAATTGATGTTTTATTAAAAAGGCATGTTAATTTGTCGTTAGTCAAAAATCGATTTCTCTACGTGTAGTTTGTAGAAAATACAAAACCTACAACAAAAATGAATGCCTGTTTTACCGATGCTTAAATTATCGATAAAAATATCGGTAATTTTTAATCATGAGATTATACATATAGATCGTACAATTATTATTTTTTTATCTGAATACAAGAGTACCAACTGCTCCCAACCGACTGGTGCCAGTGAGACTATATCATCCCATCCCCAATTGGAGTATATTGTGAGGCTGAAGGTAGTGGGGAAGGAAGGAGATGAGGAAGAGGAAAGTACCTGGCTATTCAGATCTGGTCACCAAACATGGCTAAAGCCGTTTCAATTGTGAATGATGGTCTTTCACCAGGGCGATACTGAAAGTATCTTTTTTATACGAACACCACATACTTATGTGTATTGGTGCATATGTATACACATCCGACTGTGATGTCCTTTTGAAACATCATTTTGCCTTGCCAAATAGGTATTCCAGTCAATTTTTTACTCCTTTTTACGCAAAGATTTTTCACATGGGCCCCGATATAATTTCCATGCGGTGATCGATATGAAAAAAAGCATCGTGTAAAATTACCATTAGAAGGTTGGTTTATACAATATTGATACAATATCGATTTGTGGTTTGCTTGGTTTGGTTAGGCCCATCACAAGGCTAGCCTGTTTGTTATGACTCGTGTTGAGGTGTTAGATTCTTCAGTGATTTGTTCCTAAGATCTGGTGTCCGGCATTGATGCTTGAAACCGGTTTGTGAAGTGTCCATCCTCGACATAATCAACATTATTTATATTCATATTTCCGCGCCGATTCAGTCTTCAAACTCGTATAAATAAGCGTGTGGTAGCGGAGACATTTTATATTTAGAGAAATTAATATATTATGTAGGTGTACAACTAAAACGAATTCCAGATATATTATTCATTTGACGATAATCAAATCAAATTTGAATTTAATAATTTTGAATGGTTCCAGTTTAACACCGCGGTCCGTTTCAACTTTTGATCAAATCGTGATCAACTGGTAAGCCTTAACATTACCATTATTCTTGACGACGACATAATTTGATCAAAAGTTGGAACGGTTCGGGAATCAGTTTTTAACGTGAACCATTCAAATGTGAAAATTTCAAAATTGAGCTGATCTATAATTTAACGGTCATCAAAAAATGTTACAAGACTTGGAGCAACCCAGTCTTAGGCTCAGTTGTTTCGCAGGGGGTAATTAAGCGCCATTTTGTTGTTTTTCACATTTCAAAAGTCCACCGTTAAACGCCAATTCTAGGAGCGTATCAGCTTTCTATCAACTTACAATAAGCTGATAAGCTTAACAATATGATAGTTGTCCTGTTCTACTGATCACAATTTGTTCAAAAGCTGAAACGGACTTAGAATCGGCAGTTAACACGAACATTTGAACTGTAAAAACAAAACAAAATTTTCCTGATTGGCCATTTGATGACAATGTTACATTTAAATTTCTGCGAAACAACTGGGCCTTAGAGTTTAATAATTTTAATACATCCGATCGAGCTGAAACTCGGCATATAGACTCGCTATCGATGAGAATGCATTATATCAATGGTGGCAATTACGTTAATTATCCTCCGGACTTATATGCATATCTCTGAGATCGGATGACAATACAGCAGTTAATATCGGTCCTACCCGATCGGCACTTGACGAGGTTGTTAGCACGGTTGGCTTCAGTCCTTGGAAAGAAGGTACTATCCTCACTCAAACCAAAAAAAAGAGATTTTTTACTGGTTGTTTTTTTATTAATTAACTATATACATACTTATCTGTTTCCAGTTGGCAACAATAGTAATATTGTGAAAACAAATGAATTTTCTTTTGTTCTGATATCATTGAGTTACATAAATAGAGTCTATATTCCTTGTAAAATCAGTGTAAAGTATTGTTTCCGAGTGGGAAGTATGTAAGGGGTGAGGCGGCTGTCGATGTCGCCCAAATCCTTCCGACCGCGAACGTAGACAACGAACGAAGACGCCCGGAACATGTTGGTTACCGGCGCACAGTAGGCTGAAAATCGCCTTTCATAGACATAGAGACTTGAATTTTCAAGGGTATTTTTTTTGGCTAGAAATGGATTCTGCTGATCATTATTATGCTATAAAATTTCGTATGAAGCAATTGCGTGTACAAATGAAGGAGATATCATTTTTTTAAGAAAAAATTGTATGGCACTGTCATTAAAAATGAGGTTATCTCTGGAATCATAAGGTTGGCCATTATATCCTTACACACAGATATACTACTATTTATTGGTATTTTTTTGACATACTTCGTATTTTTTTTTTTAAATCCTCAAGTTGAAAAAAAACTTTTTTTATGTTGATGATTCATTTTAATGCTTTACGTATGAGTATGCTTTGTCTAGTTTACAATATTTTATTTACACTGCAAACCTACTCATATGTAAAGCATTTAAGCATTAAAATGAATCATCAACATTAAAAAGTGTTGTTGTCAAAAAAATATGCTTTGTCTAGTTTACAATATTTTATTTACACTGCAAGCCTACTCATATAAAAAAGTATTTAAGCATTAAAATGAATCATCAACATTAAAAAGTGTTTTTGTCAAAAAAATACCAATAAATAGTAGTATATCCGTGTGTAAGGATATATGGTTAACCTTATGATTCCAGAGATAACCTCATTTTTAATGTCAGTGCCATACAAATTTTTCTTAAAAAAATGATAACTCCTTCATTTGTACACGCAATTGCTTCATACGAAATTTTATAAAATAGTAATGATCAGCAGAATCCATTTCTAGCCAAAAAAATAACCTTGAAAATCTAAGTCTCTATGTCTATGAAAGGCGATATTCAGCCCACTGTGCGCCGGAGACCTGACGAGCGCTTGTAACATACTTGATGCCCGTGGTATCCCACAGCGGACAATTAACCGATGTTTATGGTCCATACTTCGGACGCCAATGTTTGCTCCATCTATATACCACAAATCCTGATATTTCGAATGATGTTAAGGCGAAGCTTAATGCTAAATCACTATTTTGATTAATCTTTATAAAGAATTGGTGTACATTACGATTACCGAAAAATATGCTTTAGATAAATTGAAGGTTTTCCTATCGTTTCGCTTGAGTAGAATACAAATAAAATAATAAATTACTCAATAAAAAATATGAATGTATACTACTAATTTTTATTAGAAATGTATGAACGCGTAAAGGAAACAACTTTAAAAAAATTCAGTATAATAGCTAAGTAAACTTGATTAACTTTTTCTAAATCTACAGTTTTATTCCGTTTTTGATGGAATTTTGCACACCTGACCTTCAAAACAAGAGAAAGGTCACTGTCTACATGATGTTTCGATAAACCACCCATCCCCTTCTTATTACTTCAGTATTGAAGTAGTTGAACAGACTATTCAATAATTACAATAGCGTATTATCCTAGGTGGATATTTTCAGTTGCGAACTTACCAAATACAAGAGGTTCATAAAAGAATATTTCTCTGATGGTTTGTGAATAATGTTATGTCTTTATTATTTATATTTCTATTATGATTTGATTTATATCTACAACCTCTCTCCATGGCTATAAATGTATTGATAAATGTGTTGTTTTCCAAAATTTTCGTTTTATATAATCTTTGGTGTGTATACATTTTTTATTTCATATTCCTTTCTTACAAATTTAAATTACTTATTCATTTTTGCTTTCTTTTAAAATTATTTACAAAATAAATAAAAACCAATTTTGTGCTTAAAATCGAACGTTTCTAGACTCCGTTTGTCATGCGATTTTAATGCCTATTACCTACAGTATAAGGTATACCAAGATTATACGTTTTTGGCTTGTAGCTTCCTCTTAATACTGCAACTTTATAATTTATGGTAAATAAGATTCGGTATTGAGTTGTTGGTTGATAAGAGAACAAACGTTTTATGGGTACGGCAGAGCATATCGGAATTCTGAGGCCAACACTGATATGAACCTGCTGAGAATTTGTAATATTGGTTTATTATCACACTTTTATTAGACAAGTGCAAATATAATAGTGGCCATGTATGGAGTTATTGGTTAGGTACTAGCTGAAAGTGTTTGTATAATCCGATTTTTACGCTTATTTGCACGTGGGAATTATTCAACTGAATGGGTATGTGCTTAATTTTGTGTGAAAAATAAAAATTTTCCTCTATAAATAAGGCAGATGTTATTTTTACATCGATTTTTTTAATGTGAAACCGCGCATAAGTCTCGACTGCTCCCAACCGTCTGTAGCCAGTGAGACTATGGTATCCCTAATCGGAGTATGTTGTGGGACTGAAGGTTTTGGGAGGGGAAGAGGACGATGGGGAAGTACCTGGCTATTCAGATCTGGTCACCAAACACGGCCAAAGCCATTTCAAGCAACGTTTCAATTCTGAATAGTGGTCTTACACCAGGGCGATACTGAGAGTATCTTTCACTCTGGAACATGCCGCAAATATACTATATATATTATTTTACATGAGTAATTTGTGAAATAACTTTATTAAAATAAAATATACTTGCGCACGCCGGGAGTTAAACCCGCATCCTCCATCTTGCTAGTCGAGAGCCTTATCCCTCGACCACGGAGGTCGTCAAGCACTAAGATCTAAAAATAAATCCAACCAATATTAATCCTACCGAAAAATCTATTAAGGCGATGCCATACGTCGTGTAATATTTTTAATCGAGCCGTCATCAATAACACTACTTACGTAAATGGCGATAAGGCTTAAATTCCCGCTTAACACCATCCAGCTATTTTGATTTAGGCAAGAAAAAAACATGGCCAAAAAGTGCTTTTAATTTTATTTTGTGGATGTTCAGGCATAAATATTTAAATTTTTTCCGATCATTTTATAAATAACTTAATTTGCCACATTATACAATAAAATCATAACCGAAAATGGGTTCGTAAGTAGGAAATTTTGAACTTTAAAGCAGTTTTTATACGCCTTATAAATGATTTTTTTCTGGGCTTATAAAAAGACTTATATAAAAAATACTCGATTATTTCAAAGGCCAAGATTTATTCTACTCGCGGTATTTATTTAAAGCATCTGAAACATTTCTAGGCGACCAAATTTTCAATCCAAAAACACATGATTTTGCATTCCTGCGTATAGCATCGCCTTAATCAATCCATTTTAAATGTTCAAGGACCGATAGCGTTGAAAATGCCTATAGAAAATGTTCGCAGAGTTATATGTCTATCTCCTAAGGATAACCCCCACCAACCCCGGGTACACGTCAGCTAGTATTAAATATAGAAGTTAACCACAGAATAATAAAAATGATACCTGAAAACAAAGATCTATTTTTTATTTTATATATATATAAATTACAAACAACACAAAACTCAATGAACCTTTGTCTGTCCAACTGGGAAGGATTCCCGTTTCAGGACAGCCAAATTGTGTATTTAGTACATAATATTCTTACAATGGAATGGCGATGCTGTCAAAACAATTTTTGAGAACATTGTCGATTTCATTCGAAGTGACAGGATGGTTTCTTTATCCTTGAAAGAATTGCACAGATGTAATTTATTACCAGGGTCAATTTGGATAACATTAGTAACTGCATTCAGAACAGGTGAATGGTTTGTTTCGGGACATCACAAGTCTGAGATTCTTTCCAGTACATTTTGGAGAACATTTACAATTGTATAGTTATAATTTCCACATTTATAAGACATATGAATCCTATAGTACTATATTTTTAGAATTTCTTATGTGATAGAAATTACACATTACTAGACCAGAATATATGCCGTATGACACATGAATTTCCAATTTTAAAATTTCGAATCTTTATTTATTAAATGGCTATTCATTATTATACAGTAATCGAAATAAAACCGAGCGAAAGATTCGCAAATTTAAATTTAAATAAAAACAACAATGAAGATCAAGTATTAGGAACATAAATAACCATTTTTAAACTTGAAATAAAAAGTGACTTTAGATCCTTATCTCCAACCACAAATTGATAAAAATTTATGAAACTTTGTGATTTTTTAGTTAATTATTTTCATATAAACGACAAAAAAGTCGCGTAATGTTTAGAATGCACTTGTCTAATAAAATATGTGTTTTTTTGTTATCAGCGTTTGAACAAAAAATAATAATGTTTAAAACTTTTTTATGTTTGATTTCAAAACTTAAATATTTCATAAATTATGTACATTTTAATAATAATAGTATTTAGTTTCCAGATACGTTTAGAAATGTCCTTTTTATTACACACAAATTCCCCAACTTTCTGACAGCATCTTTAAGAAATATAACAATCATTGTGCTAGAGGCCTGAGGGTTAACAAACAAAACCACTTTTAGAAATCGATAGAAATCATCTTGCGAATAAAACTTTTCTCGTTCTTTGCATCTTCTGTAATTATGGAGTTACTGCCAACTAAAATATGACGCTATTTCTTTATTCCACCAAAAATAAAATATTTCCGAGGTAAATTGCTACTTCTACACAATATAATGATTTGACACAAAGCCGCATAGGTAGATAATAATATATTAATGTCAAATGTCAAACTACTGAAGATAAAATCGTCTCCAATCACAGCAATGCCGAAATAATGACTCAAATCCATTGACAAAATGTCTATACTTATATTAATATTGTTGCTAAACATTTTTATTGACTATACACGTAGATCTTTTTATCAAGTTTCTTTAAAAATTATATCAAAAACCTTCATCTGACATACATATATGGATGCAGGAATGCCAAACGGTTATTACAGGTATAAAGGTATTGAGATTTTTTTATTTAATTGAATTTTTTGCGTAAATATTTTACGAAACGTTATTTATTTTTTATATGTGAGTATATTGACTTATTTGATATTTTTAGAAACGGTTCTTATAAAGCGAAAGTATATTTTTCTTTCTATGTAACTTAACTAATGAAAAAAATATATCATACAAGTACTAGTATTTTATATATTTTTATTATAAACTAGCTGTATCCCGCCATGCGTTGCTGTGGCTCATTCTTTCTGTGCAGATAGAAAAAAAGAGCGCTTATTGCTATTACGTCCAACAGATGGCGCTGTTTTATTTTACTATCATACATCTATTTTGAAATATTTTTCAAAACTTAATTTTAAAAATTATTGACTTTGAACGTCGTTGAAGGTCGTCAACTCTACCAGCCTCGCCAAATTCCTATCGGGTAGGACCGACATCAATTTCATATATTAACTGCTGTGATTTCATCCGATTTCAGAGAATTGCGTTTTGTCCGCGTGTGTACGCGTGATTGCATTGTCATCGAAAACGAGTGTCAGCTCGATCGGATTTCGGGAGATGTGCTGATTTCCGCTTTTAAGATTTGCATTCCTTCATTACCAAAAGCAAAAGTGTAATTCTAAAGTGTTATTTATCGTGCTTCCGTTATTCACTGTTTGATATCGCATTGATGTAGGTTCCTATACAGGGTGTATCGGTTATATCATTATGCTGTTCGATAAGTTTTTTTTCAATCAATATTTTTTCTACCACATGACGCCACTGGATTCAACTTAACAGATCACGTGACACGCTTTTTATGGTTATATCACTGCTCCGTTTAATCATCTTCTGTTTTTGTTTTCAGTTACAAATAATATTTCGCATCTAGTAAAAAAAAATTCAATGCCAGAAAGCAGGCTTACGCGACTTCTAAAATGCAAAATGCAAATCATTATTTATGAATAGTTTGTTTTCTCAAAATATCATCCGGGCAATATAATTTGAAATACACAACACTATTATAGGTGTCCACATATCTCTAATTACAAGAAAACGGAATTCTTCGGAACGCAATAAATATTAAGATAATTATTTTTATAAAATTCTCAGCCATTTAAACATATTTGGAAACTTCGATGACGAGGCTAAAATCACGTAGCACAATATTTGCAAACTAGGAATCCAGATTATAACATGCCTTATACGATATATAGACTATATTACTTCATATTTAGTAGTGATTCGTACCTAGCATCGCAGATGCGCGTATGCAAGAAGGTTACATGCCTATTTGGTGGCCGAGTGGACAAATGCGTCGGGTATTCACGCAACGCTCGCAGGTTCAATACTCGGACTGATTTAAATACATCTACTATTTTAGAAGTTTCACTCAACAGCACCATTTACTCTATGCTATGCTAGAGCTATCTGTTCCGCCATGCGGTATCTAGAGAAAGTCGCAGTTTGCTTCTTATAATGACGTCGAAGAAGTTTTTTTTAATCAATATTTGAGAATGTTCCTCTCTTTAAAAAAATATTTTGGGAGTCGAGTAGCTCAGTGTATAGAAGTTTTGCTGATCATCCTTATTGGGTCCCCAAAGTGACCAAATGCTTGCGAAAGTGTTACAAAATCTAAGATTAGATTAGATAGAAAATATAAATACCGTAATATGGGGCGACTTTGAAACTTGGATACAATGACTCTTCGCAGCGTCAAATTGGTTGGTTTCCAGTTATAGTCAAACGTATTGTCGAATTGTAAAGCTGTGTTTTTAGACATTTTCAGACAGGGAGAAATGTAAATAAATTTTATAAATTCCTCAACGTTTATAATTTTTTAGTATCAATTTTTATACAAGTATTTGGAGTATGATTGTAAAATGTATAACCTTATAATAAATTTATATCCAAGTCGTCACTCCGAAAGGTCACTTTTTTCACCGTGTTTTAATTTTTTTTTACTGACAAAACACTTATGATTTAAGATTTTCACGGCCAAAAGTATTTTTGTCATTTGTTTTTGGGGTGTTATGCCGTTTTGCGCTAACTCCTTCTTTAGCCAACGTTTCGGACAGCATTGCAGTGTCCATCATCAGGGCAGATGTGTTATTTTGACGTGTTTTGATGTGTTATTCAAAATAACACTTTAAAAAAAAAGAAACTTTTGTTTTCACAGTTTAAATTGATCAAAGTCACCAAATTTTCAATATACCTTATGATGCAGTCGCGCATCACCGAGGTAGCCAGAAAATTTTCAGATGTAATACAAAGTTTTTAGCTTATATAAATTAGAAATTTAAACATAAAAATGGTGGAAAAAAAACCTTTAGGTGGTAGAGCTGAATTTTCGATTACTTTGCGATTTATGCAGATCTTTTAGGGTTCCAGCCCTAGTCATAATATATGTTTCACCTTGGCAGTCTTTTTTTAGCATGAATTAAATTAAACCCCGGTTGATTTGTTTGCATTTCAATATATTTGAATTCCGATTCAATTTTTACTAACAGAGCCGTACTTGAACTGACAAAACTTAGAAATAAAAGAGTTTTATAAAATAATACTGTAACTTTTTTGCATTAGGACGCCATCTTTGATTTGTTTATAGTTGTCAAGAGCCAGAGAGCAGACGTACGTACCTCGTCGACGTAAAATTTTCGTTGTCACACGTCTTGTATGAAAACAAAACGGAAAATATAGATGATATTAGGACAATGACGTCGCGTACGATCTCTTTCTGGGACTGATATAGTCGAACAGTTTATTTCGCATGGTTATTGGGGTAAGAAGCCAATTTTCAAACTTTATAGACACCATTTTCAAATATATTTGTTTTGGCTTTCGGGACCTCCATTTCTTTTGATATTTGGAAGGATAACTTGAATTTTGAGAGTTCAGACTGTATCGTGTTGGTTTTATAATATTAATTTACTTATCGAGTCATGACCCAATAATGACGATTAAAACAAACTATCAGTTCTAATTTGAAGTGCGAATAACTTTTATAATTATTAGAACTAATCACATTCAATATACTCGTAGACCAAATAAAGAAATAAAGAACTGCTCTTCCTCAATCAACACTGAAATAATTATGCTTATAATTCACCATTGTCCAGAATATGTAGAATGGTCAACTCACGTCAAGACCTTGATTTTTTTGGTATAAGTCAGAAGTTTTTTTGTCGTTCACTATGCAATTGAGGATATTTTGTATCACTTTAGTTTTAGCAAGGTCTTGACTTGACTTGACACTTCTATTTTCTTATGTTTTCCCTGTTTGTCTCTGCTTTTAAATACCATCTTGCATTGTAGATTGTCCTAAATCTCGTGTGGCTGTGTTATATATTGGACAAAGTCCGTTAATTAATTAATAAATAAATAACATGACAACACCCTGCTGAAACTCAACAATTATTAAGTAAAAAAAACGCTCGTTTTTAAATATGGCCAACTTTTTTCGTTCTATAATTTTTAAGTTAACGCTATTCATCGTCGCGTCCTTAATCGGTTATGGGACTTTTAAGCAGTAATAAAGCAATAATTAGTCGCCTGAAATATCCATAAAAATTGAAAATATCTGCCGGGTGCAAATAAATGCCGCCGACGGGAATTGAACCAGCACCTTCTGATGTCCGATCAGGGGCTCTGTACCACTGAGCCACGTCTTCTTATTTCCAACACGCCAAATAATTCAGTATATAGTAGTACTTCAATCAACAATTACTGCTTATTATAATTATTGCTTATAATATTTTTTTATTCTTTGTGCTATGCATAAAAAACCTTATCTTATAATCATTAGTTTATCATTAAAAAATGAGAATTATTTTATCTCATAAGAAAAATAGGTATCCCTTTATAGCACAACATTTTTTTAATGATATTCTATATTCATTTTGATGAACAGAAAAAACTTTCTTTTTTTTTTGCTTAGTTGTTTTGAAATTTTTGATTTTCCAGCGGTCTTTTTTCTGACCGGTGTTCATTTAGGTAAAAAAAAATATGATCTAAAATTTTTGTTTTCATTGCAAAAAGGAAGGTTAGTAAGGAAAAATGTACTTTTATTTATTTGTGTTACAGGAGATTGCTTTGATAATTTTAAATTTACTCAACATGTGCGAACTTAGGGGCGGTTGGTTCGATTCAAGACCTCTGTGCGTTACCTCAGAATGATTACAACCCATAAGGGCGATTATAACTTGTTTTTTTTTTTTTTTTTTTTTTTATTTATTAACATTTTAACCTGCTAAACTACTTATGTAGTTTGTCAGCAGGTACATAATTACAACATTTTTTCAATAACATGGTACAATGGTAAACAGTATGTAGGTATGTATAATGTTAACATAAAGAAATATAGACCTTAATGTTGCAGGTCTCAAAACTATACGTTTTTAGCTTATGACCTATAAAGGGTTATACCTCGATCTCAGCCAGTAAAACTAAGTAAAGTCGTTTTAAAAAGATATTATTTAAAATGACCGAGTTCGTCCCGGAATGTGTGGATTATTTCTACTTCGAAGGAATAGGTCACCTCTGGGCCAGTGGCAAGCGGATTGAAGGCGCGCCGGCCGCATCACCCCCATTGTCCCAACGTAACCCGGGGTCACACTTCTACCGCGTCTATATAAATACTAAATACGATATGCTAAATCAATCCAGTACCGACTGCCGGTTGGTTGAAATTGATGCACCGTTGATTTATAAATATTTTGTATGATTCTGACTTTCATCTTTCGCCCTTCAAGGGTGTTTGTTCTTGGCAATCGTTTCATTAGATGAAAAAAAAACAAAGCCAAATTTATGTTATGTTTTTGAGGTTCGTAAATTGGCCTAGTGTTAGTCCTGTTTGAAATTTGGTTTGGAACTCAAATTTGATTATTATTATTTTTAATGATTAACTAATGTTTAAGAGATCAAGTTTTTTATGCATAGCACAAAAGATAGCACATTATTTCTAAGCAATAATTATTAGATTGAAACACCTATATAATTGAAAAAAAAAAATCAGAGAAAAATACATGCCGCCGGCTGAAACAGCTGTCACAATAATAAATGAATAAAATCTTTCAAAACTCAATAATAACATAATTAAATTAAAAATAAGTAAATTATAGAGTTCACATTATCTTTAGTTCGAAATAAACACAATAAAAAAACAATAATCTCATTTTAATAAATGTAGAAATATATTTTTCTGAAAAAATTGGGAATTGATATAACCTCAGCTTTGATTCGATATGTCTTTTGCAACATGAAAATAAATTTATTTTTAACATGGGGATATAAAAGGGATTACAAATGCTTGGATTTATTCTCAGAATCGCTAAAGACTTTAATAACATAAAAACTATAAAATTACGATACACGTCTCTAGTTAGAAGTCAAGTTGAATACAATTCAACCATTTGGTGTCCTCATTTCAACTCGCATTGTTTACAAATTGAAAAAATTCAAAATAATTTTTTACTTTTTATTAATTTCAAAATTGGTATTCCTATTATTGAAATCAATTATGTCAATTTACGCAGTAAACTTAACTTATCGAAATTATCTGAAAGGCGAAAAATATTTGATCGCCTTTTATTATATAAAATTGTTCATTCAAGGTTGGACTGCCCTGACACTATAAATTTGCTATCTTTACATATACCTCCAAAATATACTAGACGGAATACTTTATTCTACAACAATAACTTCGCTACGAATTCTGTGTTAGAAAGAATACATAGGTTGGGCAATGAACTAAGTGATGTCGCTGACATATTTAATTTAAACTTCAATACATTTTAGGCGATGCCATACGTAGTAATGCAAAATCATGTATTTTTGGTTTGAATATTTGGTCGCCTATAAATGTTTCAGATGCTTTAATTAAATACTGCGAGTAGAATACATCTTGGCCTTTGAAATAATCGAGTATTTTTTAGATAAGTCATTTTATAAACCCAGAAAAAAAACATAGTATAAAGGCCTAGGAAAACTGCTTTAAAGTTCAAAATTTCCTACTTACGAACCCATTTTCGATTATGATTTTATTGTATAATGTGGTAAATTAAGTTATTTATAAAATGATTGAAAAAAAATTAAATGTTTATGCCTGAACATCCACAAAATAAAATAAAAGGCACATTTTGGCCATGTTTTTTTCTTGCATAAATCAAAACAGGCGGATGGTGTTAAGCGGGAATTTAAACCTTATCGCCATCTACGTAAGGGTTGTTATTGATAGCGGCTCAATTTAAAATATTACACGACGTAGTGCATCGCCTTAAAGCCAAATTAGTCAACCACTTTTTAAATGTAAATAATGTATGAGAAATCATTATATTTTATTTCGATTTTCTATTGTTTGTTTTATACTGTTGTTAAATATGAAATTTGTAATTGTTATGTACTTAAAAGCCCAATAGGGCGTCAATAAATAAATAAACATTTAAAAAGTAGGCAGGTATGCTAAATATATTTTATTAAAGAATATACTTTCGGTATTTACCTGGTGAAAGAGCACCAATCAGAACCCAACAGTTGCTTGAAATGGCTTAAGCCATGACTAGTGTCCAGATCTGAATATCTAATACCCTTCTATAATAATATTCTTCCCCTCCTTTCTCCAACCTCACAAAAAAATTGAGGATGTTACTGGTTCTGCACAGTTGAAACGCTTGTACGTAATAGCATTTAAAATAAATTCTAAACACTCTGCGAATATGCGTTAACCGACTATCCTTAAAGAAAGCTTGATCAGTTTTTTGGATACCACGTCGATCTCGATATAAATAGAAAAGAAAAAATCGAAAAAGAAATCAATTTGGCACGCATGGGTAAAAAAACACGTTTTATTTCTGTGATGAAAATAGCTAAGAAAATTGACAACACTCTCCATAGGTACTGCGAGGAACTGCTTCAAACATTGTATCGTAGGTTCTATTTATTATGTATAATTTATTTATTTGTTTTCCGCGAGAAGTTTTTATGTTTTGAAATGTCTAAAAGTTGACTATAAAATAGAATATAATATGATTGTTCAATCCCCAGCATTCTGAATTTCTGCCTATTTATAATTTATAACACATATCTTTGAACACTTTAAAGTTTTAAAGTCCTAAAAAATTATATGTGGTTTTTGAATAAAATATATCTACATATGTAGGGCCAAAACGATAATTACGTGAAATTCCCTCGATAGAAAAAAATGGTTATGTATGCTCCGAAAATGATTAAAACCACATTTTTTTCTGTTATTTAACATGTTATAAGTGTGAAAAAATCATCGTATCTTTAAATGTAACTTAGCTAAGCATTTTTAGAGAGATTTTTGATCTATTTTATTTATTTAGAATTTACGGCACAAGTGCCATTTACATACAAAGTTTTTATTTTATTTTTTTACATATACATAGTGCAGTATTAAATTTTGATGAGAAAAATTAAAGAATTAAATTTAGTTAAAACATAACAAATAAAATAAGAGTAAAGAAAGAAGCAATGACAATAGCCTGTTATGTAGTGACCTCATTAAAATAAGTGGCGTTAAAATGTGTTATTAGTGCAGCTTTATACTTTACATGGGGAATATTAAAAGTATCTGCGATTTTAGCATAAAAGTTCCCAAGTGTGTGCAATCTATTTATAACTGAGTTATATCCTGAGACTGTGGTATAATTGTCACAATAATGCATACTAGAGGACCTTGATCTAATGGTAGGTACATGAAATTGAATCAACATTAATATGTCAGGGCTATCCAACTGATAATTTATAATTTTGTATAAAAATATAACATCAAAAATGTTTCTTCTATCACTTAACCTAAGCAATTTCAATGAATGTAATAAGAAATCATAATTTATTGTTTCGAAAGGAATTCCAAGCCTAAAATTAATACACCTCAAAAATTTGCGTTGGACTCTTTCAATTTTATTGATGTGATTATTAAAGACAGGTGACCAAATTGTAGAGTTGTATTCTAGAATACTTCTAACGAGAGATGTGAACAGAATTAAATGAGTTGTGTGTTATTAAATATTTAAACAAATTTCGCTTAGTTTTCAATGTTCTTTATATGAGCGCGCTCTCTCTAACATTCTTATTTGTGTATCTCTCTTTCAAATCATCTTCTTTTTCTTTTTTAACGCTTACTACTTAGCCTTAATTTACCCACTAAAAATACTCGAACGGTTCTTCTATCATAGGTCAAAGAGGAACACATAGTTCTGAGAGCCAGTCTAGGGCCTCAGGATTTGCCCTCTGGACCTCATAAATAGAGTGTTTTAGCAAATTATGAATACCGTTAAAAATGTGCGACAGGTTTTAAAGTTTATTTTCTAATTCTGATCGTCGTACTAAAAATATGTATTTGATATTAAAATATATTAATTCCTAATAATTAGAGATTTTAAAAACGGTCAAGACAAGACAGCGCCTGTGTAAATGGTTCATACTGGCTAGTGGCTACAATGTCATTACGATGTAGAAAAGGACTTTTGCCGGTGTGACGTCAACAACGCCGTATTCACCAAGAAAAATAAACATGACGTTTTGGTGTCAAATCAAAAGTTGCACATTTGAAATTGTCATAAAAAATTTCAATTCAAACTCGTCAACATAAAAATGAAACAAAAAATATATAAACAGTGAAAATATCGCGGGTAATGAATGGAGTGGGCTACGACGGTGAGCTCTGGCGTTGTGAAATTTGCACAGCATAATGTCTAGATCTTATCAGAGTACCATTTGTCAGTTAAACAAAGGTTACTCGACAATACAAATTTTAGCTGACAAAATTAAAGCATGATACTCTTATCTTCGCAGGTGACCAAAGAAGGAGCTATACTATAGAACACTATAGTTTTTTTTGTATTTACAAAATCTACACTGATCATTCAAAGGCCACAAAGTTAACCGTGTCAAGAAAAATCTATCACAAATCCTGTTCCCATGTAAACGAAAGAAGCTTCGAACTTACGCTGTATAACACTGTATAACCGTTTTATTTTAATATCAGATCACAAACAAACGGCACGAGCGGAATTAAAAATGATTTGCTTAATTTGACCATTAATTATTTGTGTAGGCGAGTACTAAAAGTATTGCCATCCAAAGTTAATCCTAAAATAACTGTCATAACTCCACAGACGAATAAATCCAATTCGTTTAAACCATTCATTCTGTTTTTGATTTAAGCTGGGCGTGACGTCACAAAACCCGCTCAGTTTAGAACTCTAGAAACATATTTTTATATTCTTTAAATGTAACATAGATATTATTTTATAAGACCCTGGACGGATTGTTTCACGGATTTGAACAATTCATCGAATTGCAAAGGCAATTTTCAATTGCTGTTATTATTTCAGTTGTGTGGAATAACTGGCCCATATTGATATTATAACAGAAATTGAATAGGACTTCCACAGAACTCATCGTTAAAATATCATGAATTCTTCAAATTCTGTAAACTGTGTATTTAGTGCGATTTGTTTAATTAACATTTAAGGCGAAGCTTAATGCCAAATCACTTTGACACTCAATTTTTATTAATCTTTATAAAGAATTGGTGTACATTATTAATACCAAAAAATATGCTTTAGATAAATTGACGGTTTTCCTATCGTTTCGCTTGAGTAGAATACAAATAAAAAATAAATTACTCAATAAAAAATATAAATTTAAACTACTAAAAAAAATATTTTTTCAATAGAAATGTATGAACGCGTAAAGGCAAAAACTTTAAAAAATACAGTACTATAGCTAAGATTATCTGTGACAGTTTCACTTGATTAACTTTTTTGCTTTCATATAAAATTATTTACAAAATAAATAAAAACTAGTTTTGTGCTTGAAATCGACTTTTCTAGACTCCGTTTGTCAAGCGATTTTAATGCCTATTACCTACAATTTACCAAGAATATATGCATTTTTGGCTTGTAGCTTACTCTTAAGCCAAATCTAGGGTGAGGGGAAATTACCTTGCAGCCGTATTATATGACGTATGACAAACTTTTAATATGATTTGTATGCAAAGTGGTATAAAATGAACTATTAGTTTAATGACAAGGACACAGGGATTGTGAAGCGTAATGATAAAATTAAGAAGATTTTGCAATTTTTTATATATCTTCCCCCTAACCCGCTGCTTCAAATTGTTAATGTATTTTTCACACACAAACCGGTAGAATAGAGAAACGAAAATGGCCATTTCGGAGTATAGTGTTATGTCATTACTCATTAATCATTATGCATCGAAGTCAGAGTCAAAATAGCCTCTCAGAAGCTGGGCGCACTGTACAGCACCCGCAGATGCTGCAGATAATACACAACTGCTGCCCCTGTATAAATCGCAAGTGCGCCCCGCTGTTGAATTTGGCAATCACCTCTAGTCTGTAGCCCCAAAATACCTAACAAAAAACCTTTTACTCTGTGTAGTCTGGTCGGTCCGTTTGATAGATTTTCCATCTTAGAGTCCCGTTGTAACCGTTCAAAGATTCTCCCACGATCATACATCGTTTTACAACACTTATGCCTCAGGGATCTCATTTCTACAACATTCAGTCTACTTTCATCCTTACTCTGCCAGTTCCATGCCTCACTTCCATACATCAGGGTAGGTACCAGCACTCCATTGTGGACTGCTAATTTCGCTTCTTTAGACAATTTTTTGCTAGCAGTCCTCCATTAATGGAGTTACCTGCATTTTCTCTTCTTTCAATATCTCTGTCAGCCTTCCCATCTCTCGTAAACATGCTTACATTTACATTTGAAATAATAAATAACATTATTGTGTATTATATAACAGAGTATCAGACTCTCAACACGTTTTTTAGTTTGTGTGTTTTTTCTATTCTCGTGTCCAAATATTTATTTTTTTAGGTCCTTGGCAATTGCAAACATAAAATAAATACATATATTATACAAAACCACAAAATGAATGTGATTTAACCAGAAAGATATTATCATAGAATATTAAGAATATTTGTTTAAGGTCGTCGAGAATTGCTCAAACGAAGATGGGTTATTATAGCGACCATTCTGCAGTTTTACCATTTGCATATTATTATTAATTAATTAATATCATTGGTATTTGCATTGGCCAAGCACCGGTCAGGAAGCCAAGCTGTGAAAATTACAAATGTACGAAAAGTACGTAAGATCTTGCTTGCTCTATCTCTATGAGATGCACTCGCTAGGTTAAAGCCTGTGTCAGACCACGCCATAAGCGCGCTATATTTGCATAACGAAATAGGCCAAGCCATGATGCGTATAGCGTAATGTGTCACCTACATTATAATATAAGGTAATAGGAAAACCAGTGATTACTTTTTCGTAATGCCTTGCATAAATTTCATCATATTTTAATGAATCAGGGAACATTAAAATCTTTTAATTTTTCTCTTTTTTACATCTTTAGATCTTTAGTAAAAATATATATAATTTATATCGATGATTCATGTGATTTTCAGAAGTTTTCTTAATTAATTTTGATCAGATAATTTCAGCTATTTTTATGAAGATAGATAGGACGGAGCATAGATAAAATGTTTGTTTTTGAGAATTTTTAATATTTAGACATTAGATCTCTGAGATGTTTTTTTGAGGTGAATACAGCCAAGTCCGACTGTAATATTATTACACGGAGAGAACTAATACTGTTAATTTATTAAACATCTGGTAAAATTAATAATTTTTCTGTAAAAAACGGGACTGCAGACCTTTAACGAATGTATTAGTTAAATGCGAATGTTTTATTAGGACGGCGGAACACGTGTTCAAACAAATACTGTCATAATATGTTCGTCATGATATTTATTAGGAAAAGAACACGTGTTCTTGATATATTCTGAATGGCTAATATTTTATCATGAAATTGGTATGCTTCACTTTTTTATTAGGATCATTTTTCTACGTGTACGAATGAGGCAACCCAAAATGGTTTGAAGATGTAGGGATAGATGTAGGTACTTAAGGCGAAGCTTAATGCTAAATCACTATTTTGATCAATCTTTATAACGAATTGGTGTACATTATGAATATCAAAAAATATGCATTAGATAAATTGAAGGTTTTCCTATCGTTTCGCTTGAGTAGAATACAAATTAAAAAATAAATTACTCAATAAAAAATATAAATGTAAACTACAAAAAAAATTTTTTTTTATAAAATTGTATGAACGCATAAAGGAAACAACTTTAAAAAAATACAATATTATAGCTTAGATTATCTGTGACAGTTTCACTTGATTAACTTTTTTGCTTTCTTACTAAATTATTTACAAAATTTTGCACTTGAAATCGAAAGTTTCTAGACTCTGTTTGTCAAGCGATTTTAATGCTTATTACCTACAATATAAGGTATACCAAAAATATACCCATTTTTGGCTTGTATCTTCCTCTTAATGTTGTAATGAGGGCATTTTGATGGCCTCCGTGGTTGAGTTGTTACGATCCTTGTCTACTAATCCGGAGGTCGCAGTTTCAAACTCCGGCGAGCGCAAGTAATTTGTATTTGATTAATTTGGTGTTATTTCACAATATATGGAATCAAATTAACATAAAGCATATTTGCGGCACGTTCCACAGTTGTAGATACTTTCATTATAGCCCTCGAGAAGGACCACCATTCAGAATAGAAACGCTTGAAATGGCTTTAGCCGTGTTTGGTGACCAGATCTGAATAGCCAGGTACTTCCTTTTTTTATTTTTATTCTTAAATATATTTGTATTACAATGGTATAGTATATTGTCCTCCACGCTAGGAGTTCACCTGTGTTGTGGAGGACTTTTTCAATTGTAAAGTTATATAATACTAAAACAATACAGTGGAGTTGGTTACACAGAGAAACAATAAAAATTAAAATATAAAATCGATTTTTCCATAGTCATAACAAAAAAAAAGTGAAATATAAAAAATTAAATATCAAAAGGATTGTAGCCAGTTCCATATGTGTTTTTTGTATTCTGTAAAATTAGATGTTTTATATTGTGTTGGAAGTGAATAGTAAAGTTTTATAGCCTGGAATCTGTAGTGTTTTTGTCCAAAGGATGTGTTGGTTTTTGGTATTAGTAGTTGGTGTGCATGTCTTGTTCTGGTATTGCGAGAAGTTTGTGAAGTTTTAAATGTGTTTAGGTTCTTGTAAAGGAAAGTTAGTATTTGTTTTGAATATAATTTTTGAATCTTCAACACTGGGAATTTTTTGAATATCGTTGAAGTACGTGTTAGTATTGGTACTTTAAGTATTACTTTTATTGAGGTTTTCTGAGCTTTATACAGTGATTCTATGTATTTTTTACTGGCATTAGTACCCACCATTGCGGAACTGGCCGCAAATATACCAAATAAATATAGCTGTACACATTTGTTCAATATCAATTATTAAATGTGAAATAAGACGTTTAAATTAAATTAAAAAAATAGTTTCTCATGCCGGGTTCCGAACTCAGGCCCCATTGACCTAAAGCCAAAGATATTAAATTAAGTTATAAAGGTAGGATTAAGGGGATAAATGACTCTAATAACGGACCCACATTTAATTCTTAATGATTTTTTTTTTATTGTTCTTCAAAGTACAATCCCATTAAACCGCAATTAAGCAGTTTGTCAACAGGATGTTCATGTTCAATTACAATATAACATATTTACATAATATTATTACTTATTACAATACAACTTATACATCATATTTATCACCAACCACTGCCATAATCAAAAGTATTACTAATACAGAGTATCTCTGCTTAGTAGCCATGTTTTCAGCATATATCTGAATCTCTGAGGTAATTCGCATTTTTTTATATTGCTTGGTAACAAGTTGAATATTTTGGGCACGTTGTATTCCAGGGTTCACTGTCCGTATTTATTGTTATGTTTTGGTACAAGCATTCCTTCATTTTTTGTGAACCTAGTATTATGTTCATGTTCCACTTTCCTCTTATATTCAGAGTCAGATATATGCTGAATCAATATTTTGTGCCATAATAAGGCCTGTACCGGAAAGACAGTCAAGTTCCGATACAATAATGATATATTTCGCCTCTGTGAAAATATCTGTTTTGGAACTAGTAATTTAATCATAGAATTTTGTACTAATTGTAGGTAATTTAAGTTAGTTTTGCAAGAGTGTCCCCATGTGGTTATTCCATATCGTAAAGTAGATTCTGCAAGTGATAAGTAAATTATTTTTAAAATATTCACAGGAACGAAACATTTCAATTTGTACAGTTTACCCACTATCGCCCTCAGCCTTTTACAAATTTTGTTTATTTGCAAGTCCCATTTAAAGTTGCAATCAACAGTCACTCCCAAAATAAACATATTCATTAATACAATGTATATTTTGTCTAGAGAGATCCCTACGGATGTATTATTGATATAGCTGGACCTAAAATCAACTGCACTATTTCTCTATCAGTACAAACAGACTGAGCCTGAGCTAGGCGTGGCGGGGTACGGCTACTAAATTAATAAAAACAATACCTTACCATTAAAGTATATTACGTAAATTAGTTTAAAAATTTTATCAAACGACCAAAAAAAGTTAATTTTTACAAGAAATATCGAAATAAACTTACGCTCCTAATTAGACTGACAAAAGAAAAGTACTTTCGTGACAAAATAAAAGACGCTGGTCAAGACAGCAAAAAATTCTGGAAGATCATCAGCACAATAACCAACAAAAACACAAATCGAAAAGTACCTAAGGAAATCTCATATCAGGGAATCACCATTGACACCGAAAAAAACCCAAAACTATGTGGTAATGTTTTTAATAATTATTTTGCAAATGTTGGAACAAACCTTGCTCGTAATATTATCCTTGACAATACACAAACTAACCAACCAGAACAAAACACATTTTCTGGGGAAGGTTTCCAAACCTTTGTTTCAGTCACTGACAAAGATGTTGAAAATATTATAATAAGTTTAAGAGCATCAGCAAGTCCTGGATACGACAATATAACGGTTACAACATTGAAAGCCGTACATAAGGAAATCAGTAAACCAATTGCTCATATAATTAACACCAGTTTAAAAAACGGTGTATTCCCAAATAATTATAAGAAAACTATCGTTACCCCAATTTTTAAATCGGGTGATGAAGAAAATATTTCTAACTATCGTCCAATAGCTCTTACATCAAACATAGCAAAAATTTATGAAAAAATTGTTAAGAAACAACTTAACGACTACATAAAAGACAAAAAGATAATGAGTCCTCATCAATTTGGCTTTAGGGACAATCTCAGCACACAAGATGCAATTGCTAAACTAACATCGAAAATCATGCACAAGTTAGATAATGGAGAAAAGTGCCTCGGTATCTTCATTGACCTCCGCAAGGCATTCGATAGCATATCACATTCCAAACTAATAGAAAAACTAAAGCAAATTGGAATAGATGGAATAGCGCTATCATGGTTTCAAAGTTATTTAAATGAGAGACTCCAATATGTTAAAATAAATAATACCTTAAGTGAACCCGAAACCAACTCTTTTGGCATTCCGCAAGGAACTGTCATCGGTCCAATCCTTTTTACTATTTATGTAAATAATATGTTCACACTCCCAATAGTTGGAGATATCATATCGTATGCAGACGACACTGTACTGATAACAAAGGGAAAAACATGGGAGGAAACAACGAGGATAGCAAATTCTAACATAAACACTCTAAAAATATGGTTTGACCAAAATTGCCTGTCACTAAACACTGAGAAAACATATTTTATCCCATTCTCATTGAAAGAAAAAAAACGTCGAAAATAATGTTCGAATTAAAATCCACTCTGCCGAGTGTGAAAATAAAAAAGAATGTAATCATGTGAAATGTTCACCCATAACGGGAAAAAATAGCATTAAGTATCTGGGTGTTATAGTTGACAGTCAATTAAAATGGAGCGAGCAAATCAAAAATACTATAACTAGAGTAAGAAAACTAATATATATATTTATTAGATTAAGAACAATCCTATCATCCAGTATGATTAAAATTATATATTTTTCTCTTGCCCAATCTATATTACAATATGGTATAATCGGTTGGGGAGGGACTTTCAAAACTAACCTTTCACCTGTAGAAAAGGTTCAGAGGTTAATTTTGAAAGTCATCCTAAGAAAACCATCGATATTTCCAACCACGCAGCTGTTTGACTCGTTTAGGGTTCTTAGCTTAAACAAAATTTTTAAAAAGAATGCACTGTTACAAATTCATAAAGACCATTTCAATTCAACAATTTCTACAAAAATAAGTAACCGATCTAGATCACGTGGTAACATAGAA
This sequence comes from Hesperophylax magnus, assembly GCA_026573805.1. NCBI lineage: Eukaryota > Metazoa > Arthropoda > Insecta > Trichoptera > Limnephilidae > Hesperophylax > Hesperophylax magnus. Next base: position 8,221,461 of record JAIUSX010000117.1, on the reverse strand, counting down.
ATTCTTAAATGTAAAACTAGTGCTGGTCAACACCATTATACTTATCAAGGTATAAAATTGTTTAATGCCCTTCCGGATAAAATTAAAACTGAAAAAAATTACAAAACATTTAAATCACAAATCAAACAACTTTTAGATAAACCCAACGGTAATCACAAGTTTTAATTTCATTGGATACATTTTTCAAATTATTTTTTATATGAACTCATTTGTAATTTTTATTGATTAAATTTTCCTAAATTCACTTATGAATTTAGGAAAATTGATTAATGATTAATAAAAAAAATATATAAACAAGATTTAATTTATAAAAAAAAAAAAAGCTACATATATTTTTTTTACATATCCTCTAAAGTTATATTATGCGCTTCCTAATATGCGTTTATTGTTGTTGCATTTTATTAAGTACCCATTTCATACAAGATTGCCAGCTCGGTCTTTGAACAATTTACAACTAGTACTGTACCTACATTCTATTATTTCGTACCTAATAAGTACATTTTTATTTTTATATCTTATTTTTTCTAAGTTTTAATAACTTTTATATTATTTAAGTTATATTTTTTAGTTTGTAATTAAATATCTTATTTTCTTAATTATATTATGTTTATCAAATTTATCATCTAGTTTTATAACTATTTGTTAATTTTTAGCTACATCAACTAGTGAAATTTTACAAACTTATAGTCATTGTGGTTTATAACCACAATGACTCCCAACACTCCCCAACTCAAACACGAGAAATAATTTCTCAATTGAGTTGGGCAGTTTTCGTTAAAAATTTCTAAATTTTTCGCAATCAGCCTCGAAATATCTACATTTGTAAATTATTGTAAAAATAAAAATAAAAAAAAACTATAAGATTAGCTTGAAGCGCCAGATTTTATTTTATAGACGATGCATTATTCACTTCCCGAGAGATCCCTTTAGAAACATCTGAGATTTCAGTAATTCGTTTATCAGAAATAATTAAAATAACCCCCACGGTAAGATCAATTTTCTAGGCCTGTTACGCTAAATTTTACCGTAGGTCCGTCCATTACGCCAGACTATTTAGACAATATTGTTTGTACACGACTTCATCACTTATGTTGTTAAGATTCCCACTTTATTTTAGATCTTTGATAAGGCAAATTGCATCGTAGGTCTGCCCAATATACCAAGGCCGCGCGTCGCATATTTTCGTGCATGGCTTCTTCACTTACGTCTTTAAGATTTTGACTGTATTCTAGGGTATTGTCTCGTCTTAACTATACCGCAGCCAAGTGGGGGAGTAGGTAGTACCCAAAATTACTATCCTCCTTATATTAGCTTAAATACTTGACATATTATTAAGCATTAATAATTGCTTGAATAATTGGAATTTCTATAGTTTAAAAGCCCATAAGACAGAAAAATGCTTGGGGTCAAGACCCACTTGGTTACAGACGTTTTGTTTGGCATCTCGGCTGGTCAAGATTTGACGAAGAAATGAGTATCAGATTATATAATAATTATATAACCGGCGTATATGTGCTTTTTGCTAGCACTTTTCAAGAGATAATTGCGCATATTTCTGTATTTCACAAGATCTGTATTGAGAGACTGAACGTTGGGGACACCTCGCTTCCTCCTTGACCCCAAGTTCAGCGATAATAGTCTGCAGTAAATCGATTAACTAGTAACGTGTAACATACTATAATTACCATGCCTTCAAGTTGGTTATAGACTCTTGAGTTATGTGCAACGTTGTCTACTCTACGTTTCACGCTTAATTTAGCAGGGGCGATTGGTGATTCTAAGCTAGGCAAGCAAAATCAAATAAATTGACTACAGGAAGATCGCAGATAGATCTAACAGAGAACAACAAAGGTGACGCCACTGGTAAAACGATATCCGTAATCAGTTATTCACAGTTATCTTCAAAATATTTCTGTAAATGCACAAGCGTTATGTACATAGGAAGTATTTAGTGAAATTTCAAATGTAAATAAGCACCTACATAATGATAGATACCTACAGTACAATATGATTGTTGGTTTGTAAAGTTACAACTTTAAAAAGGCAATAATTTAATACTTGCAAAGCAAAGGTCTATCGAAGAAGATACATCAATGAGAGGTCTAAACTTTTACACTGTTATTAGTTATAATGCATTTTCATTGCTGCACCGGTAAGGAAGCAAGCGAGGAAGGAGTTTAGTATTAGCATTATCAAAACTTGGCACGTGATGAGACTATTCAGAAGTTTATATTTAAAACGGTTATTTTGCTTTTGTACCTTTCTCTCTTGCAATAACCAGTTATTTTAGGACGTTGGAGGTTCAATGACGAAGTTATGAAGAAGTTCGCTGCCTAGCGGACCCTGCAGTTATAGATGAGCCACAGAGTTTTCTAATAAGAGGTGTTATTTTGAATAGCCCGCTATTTTGGTAGATGTTACTTTTGAAGCTGTCATTTTTTGACATTTGACAAGTAGAAACTACGCCATTAATAAAAATGCAACGATACACGCTTCAACAATGCATTGAAATTATTAAAATTCACTTGAGTGAATCAAATGCAAATCATCTTGAGTGATGAGACCCATTTCCACCACGGTGGCTTCGCCAACAAGCGAAATTGTCGCATCTGGGGCTCGGAAAACCCAAGAGTTATTATTGAAAAGCCTCTCTATTCTCAACGTGTGGCTGTTTGGTGCGGTTTATGGTCCGGCGGAGTCATTTGACCTTACTTTTTCGAAAATGAGGCTGGAGCAACAGTTACGGTGAATGGATTGCGCTATCGAGAGAAGATTAATGATTTTTTGTGGCCGGAATTGGATGGTATTGATCTGGACAGCGTTTACTTTCAACAAGACGGCACTACGTGCCACACAAGCAACGAAATCGTTGATCTTTTACGATTGAATATCAAAATAACACCTCTTATTGGAAAACCATGTAGTTAAATTCTAAAATCATATGTGTTGTCGTAAAGCGTATGTAATTTAATTATGAGGCGGTGGAGAATGTCTCAATAGTCTCACTTACCCATGCCAGGTATTACATAAATCCTTGATTTTTATCATTCGTATTTAAATTACATATAAACGATCAAATAAATTCCATCAATATCCGTTTATTCTATCGATATTTTATGATAATGCTTTATTTAAAACTGTGTCACATTCTTGATTAAAACCTAATTATGGTTTAAGTTTGTTTACCGGAATAGAAAAGAATATCAGCATGTGATCTGCCGAGTGGTCCTACGCGTCGGATTCTCGTGCTCATGATCGAGGGGTCAATCTTTTCTGCAGGTTAAGATCCCCATCTTGGGGCAAGCGCCTTTCAGATTAAAGCTAAAACAGCAGTAGAAATAATTTTAAAAACTTCCAGGATTACGAATACATTTCAGCAGGGGTGAATATACCGATAAAGAACTTCGATTAATATATAATTTAATTGATACATATTAAACTTATAATACAGGGTTTTCCAATAAGAGGTGTTATTTTGATATTCAATCGTAAAAGATCAATGGTTTCGTTGCTTGTGTGGCACGTAGCGCCGTCTTGTTGAAATTAAACGCTGTCCATATCAATACCATCCAATTTCGACCATAAAAAATCATTAAGCATCTCTCAATAGCGCAATCCATTCACCGTAACTGTTGCTCGAGCCTCATTTTCGAAAAAGTAAGCTCCAATGACTCCGCCGGACCATAAACCGCCCCAAACAGTCACACGTTGAGGATACAGAGGCTTTTCAACAATAATTGTTGGGTTTTCCGAGCCCCAGATGCGACAATTTTGCTTGTTGGCGAAGCCACCGAGGTGGAAATGGGCCTCATCACTCAAGATGATTTGCATTTGATTCACTCAAGTGAATTTTAATAATTTCAATGCGTTATTGAATCGTGTATCGTTCCATTTTTAATTTAACGTAGTTTTTACTTGTCAAATGTCAAAAAATGACAGCCTTAAAAGTAACATCTACCGAAATAGCGGGCTATTCAAAATAACACCTCTTATTGGAAAACCCTGAGCAACGACGCACCATGTTTTACTATCCTTGGACAACAATTTTAACATTTTTTTAAAAGTTAGAGATAAAATATTTGTTCAACGTTTAACGTTAACTGTAGGTAACTATTATAATGTCATAATCATTATTAACGATTATTGCAACGTCATGATTAACGATAATGATGGATTAACGAAATTAACGCAATGTCATAATTAACCATTATGATGGATGAACGAAATGTAGATAGAAGACACCTATATTAAATACCCTAGAATATCAATAGACTGGCAACGCTGGCCGGTAGAGGCGCTAGTGTAGCTTGGCATTAATCATGCATAAAATTAATTAAAATGTATGAAAGTAAACCTAGCTTCACAACTCTCGCCGCCAAAATGCGTTAGTGTAGCATACTGCAGTCAGAAAGTTTAAGAAATGTCAGAAGTTGTAGTATTAAAAATACCTATTATACATTATTTGCCTTTATCCATAAAAGATGTTAAAATATTATCAATGGTGTTTTAATTATAATAGGAATGGTTAAATCCACACCTGCCTTACAGATTACTCAACTATTTAAACCCGCAAATACTCAAGTATAAAACGGACAAAAAAATTTGAATAATCATAAGTAGGTACCTACATTGAAAATATTCTATCAAAAAATGGCCGTAAGCCACGGCTTATCTACTGAAAACTGCGAGGTAATCAATAAGAAATGCCTAATCTGAAGATAATAGTAAAAAAATTCCAGCCAGAATTATAGCGATAAAACGGTGATAGTTTAAAATCCCTCTTCAATCCACGAGCCATCCTCAATAATCATCAACCTCTTCGCCAAAAATCAGTTGAAATCATCGCGGTCGTTATACCTGCTTTGAAGTCATTTTTTAAATAATTCTTTTCATTCGCTCCATTAAAATCTGGTTTGCTTCGGAGTTTTTCAGAATAATTTAGATAAGCGGATAACATTCTCCAGAAGAACAAATAATGATGTTATGTATTTGATTCCCGATTTCTAGAAGTTTCTGTAAAAATCAATAAAGCGACAACAAACACTGTCACTTCGAATTATTTCGTTTATTTTTGTGTTGTTTTCCTCTTGCTTCAAAAGCTTATTGACTAAAAATTGCGGGAAACCCATCGGTCAGTGAGTGCCACAGTATTTTTAAGTTCGTAAGACGACAAAAGAAATATCAATTCGCGTGTTTACCAATTATTTATCCTTCAATTATCTTTATTATGGATGTGTATTGTTCCTTCAATAATTATTACATTGCCCGCATGTTAGAAAAGGGTAGGTACATAATGAATTGTTTGAAAATAAATAATACAACTCGGTTCTACGATAACACTGTGTAGAACACGTGACTATGAATCGCTGTCTTTCTCAGCCGTTAACAGATGTCGCCAGTGTCGACTCTAGCGCTGTCAGCTGTCAAACAGCAAATAATTTCCATTTCCCATAGTTACTTGTTGAATCTAACCTATGTCAGTGTTTCGCTACTTTTCGCTCTACAAAAGTGCCTTTTTCTCGTGATTTAACCGGACATTTGCTAAAATGGGACTGTGCGAAGATTGTAAGTAAACTTTTTGATTTGTTTCAATGTTTTAATCATCTGTGACGCGAATTTGGTACGCTGGAATGTCGGAATTCGGAAAGTGCGACTAACAAATATTTCTTGTTTGTTGTGCGATGCGCGAGGGTCAATTAGGTGTAACTCCAATAATTCATATAACATTTTTTTATGTATCGTAATGGGTGAAGATTGAATGCAATTGTTAAGAGATAGACAGCAGTAAATCGTTTGCTCCCTTTTCTTGACGCATTCATTGTTGTTTACGCGTTTTATGCCAATAAACTATTAGTTTACAGTGGGGGCATGATAAATCATATGGGTCCATTACGTAGGTACCTCGCTTGAAAACATTTCTTCGATTATTAATATTATGTAAGACGTACATTTTGATGGTATACAAATTTGATAATTACGTTGCCTATATTTCAAACGTGAATTTTGAACTTTCACGACATATTTGTATATTTGTCATTTGTTTTTGGGGTGTCGTTGAGCCGTGCTGCGGTTACTCATATAATATTTGTGTCGTACATCGTTTGCTTAATTAAACAATAATGTATTCTCGTGGTACCTAGCCTGGTGTTAAGAATATTTTCAAAGTACCTACCTACGATGTATTTTTCTAAGTGGATATTTTTATTCTAAATTTGAAATGTAAAACAAAAATTCTCAGTTTTCATCTTGGCAACTCAAGTTCTACATACCTAGTTACATTTCGTGATTTTTCACGGGTAACAACTAGTTGAATTAATATTATTTATGTTCTCAAGAAATTTTGATAGGCGAATTCATCGTTATCGCTGTGCGCACACAAAGATAAAGATATGTAATACCGAATTTTAATAATAATATTATATTGTTGAATCAACGTCTTCCATAGATAAATAATTATTCTTACACAAAGACACATTTTAATATACTTACATGGAGTCATGGGTACCACATAAATCATATACGTATACCCAATTAAACAACTCATATTTTTTTATTAGCGGGAAATTCACTTATTATATTGTTTGAAAAATACCTGCTATTCCGTCGGCGATGCTTTGCGAAACGCCACTGAGAAACATCATTTTATCTCTCTTACGCCTACTTATTGTTAAATATCGGTTTTAAATATACGTCAATTTTGTTGTTATTTTTATTCATAACCAGTTTGAAACATGTTGCATGCAAGTATTTCATCAATATTAGCATCAGTGGCGGCTCGTAACTTTTGGGTTACTAGAGTGCTAATATTACAAAAAATGGCTTAATTGATGTTGTTGTAGCTGAAAACGATTTTTTTTTTTTTTCAAAAAATTGATTTTTTGTATGAAGATTTTCAGGAATTCCGTGCGGTGCACGGCTACACTGAAATTTCCCGAAAATCTTCATACAAAAAATCGATTTTCGAAAAAAAATAAAAAATCGTTTTCAGCTATAACAACATCAGAAATGCCATTTTTTATAATATTAGCACTCTAGTACACACAAAAGTCATTACCATCTGATGCGTAGCTATGATAAAAAAAAAATATATTTTCTCCGAATAATCACGAGACACAAAATTAAAATGTATTTTTTTTTAAATATAAGTATTTTTTAATAATTTGTTATGGCGAGAATACAGCCACTATCAAACTGCTTGGAACGTTGATCATTTCACCACCAATTACTCTAAGAACGGTGCATAAATTCATTACAATAAAAACATAACAAACAAGCAACTACTAATACAACAATTAGGCAAAAAAGCTTCCTATACTATGGTACTAAACATTTAAATCTCAAATAGTAGGTATATAAAAACACACGCGTGTTCGAATGCAACGTTGTGTCAAAATTTCAAAGCAATCGGTGAAGAACTTTCGGAGATTTAAGATTTTGAACAAACGAACATTTACATTTTTAATTATATACAGGGTGTATCGGCACGTACCCGACAAACTTTAACCAGCTATTCCTTAGCTCATTTGGAGTATAAAATGTTATGGGCACTTTGCTGCCCGGTAACATTTTTTTTTAATAAAAAATGTACTATTCATATTTTTACCACATGTCACCAATGTTTTATCCTTTGTCAAAGTTTGGAAACCCGTCTGGCAATATTTTGTTCGAGTTTCGTTAAATAATGTACGTACGTACCTACGTTGGCGCGCTTTTACAATCACAACGAAATGGCACGGCACCATTCGTCTCATTTTTAACTATTATTATTTAGTGTGTACGAAAGAGCGAGGACACTTTTTGACACACTTGGTAATAACAGCTGTTGAACACGAGAAACAATTCCAATGACAGTGACGGAGTGTGGATTTTTTAATTTATTTTTTGATTTTAATTGAAAAACAATGTTACCGGACAGCAAAGTGCCCATAACATTTTTTACTCCAAATGTGCTAAGGAATAGCTGGTTAAAGTTTGTCGGGTACGTGCCGATACACCCTGTATACAGATTATTTCAGAAAAACACCATTTAATAATTTTATAATTATTCATACTACTAAATTTTAACAATACGTAAATGAACTCCGCACGAAAGATAGTTTCAAAAAAGGACTATAGCAAAACACTTATTATTAAATGTACTGAAAATATAATGCTACGCATACATACGCGAGCCGAACTACCGAACTGAATCTTAACTTATGGGAAAGTAACGAAGTAATCGCAAATGGCTCGAAACGCTTCGTTCCTTTCCGTAATTCGTGGCTCGGTTCGCGTTAAAGTTCGCATTCGAAATCATATTATATATTTTTTTTTAAATTCACAAACGCGTAGGTAGAGGTACCAACCTGGCAAATAATTCGTAGCGAATATGTCATATATTTTGTGGTGGGAATAAAAAAAATAATTCGCCCAGACGTTTGTTAATTACCGAATAAACAAAATAAAAAGCGGCCAAATAAGTTTGGTATGGGACGCGGCAATGTAAAGATTGCCGTGTTTGTTGATGTACCACATTTCCCAGTATACACGAGTCGAGGAAAAAGTCTTTAAAACAACATGTAATTAGTGATGGGAAAGCGAATTTTTTTGACAGTTTAAGTATATTCTACCTAATATAGGTATCGCAACGAATTCTGAGTCCTTCGGAACACATTTACTCACAGATAAATTGCTTGCGTAGATACAGCATGATTTAAAGTTTACTCGACTTATGAAACGAAAATTCCAGTTGATTGAAAATCGATCATTCTTCAGTTTTGATGTCCCTTTTACGCTAAAAACAAAATTAGGCACACTTACGTGCAATACGCACAATCCTAATGAGCGTTTTACACGATGCTTTTTTGTTGTTGTCCAACTCCACATATGGGTCGTCTTTTCATGTGGTTTCGGGATGAAAAAAGTTCTATTTTTGAAACTGTTTCAAGTTTCTATTTTCTTGTACATAGTTTAAGATGGCGGGCATTTTTGACACTGTCGTCTGTCACTGTTTCATTGTATAATATGGAAATATTATAATATTACTTTGATAAAAAAGACTATAACATGTATTTATTACTGATTGTGAACGTGTATTGCTGTTCGGTGTTGTGAATTTCGCGTATACTTTGATGATTTGTTGACGGTAACGGTAAATGACAGATGCTTTTATGTGATATTATGTGGTTATGTTCAAAGTAAGCTAAGTACGCCCTAAAATTGAATTTGGGAGCCACACCTGGGCTGGAGCCCCACAATACAATATGGGGATGCTGAGTCTGTTCTACAGGTATATTAATGGAGTCTGCTCTAAAGAGCTAGCAGCATTGATCTCCTGTGCACCGATGTATGTGCGTAAAACTCGATGGACACGAGTGGAACACCCGTTCATTGTTGGCTTCATGAGAACGGCCGTTATTTCGACTCGCTTTTGTGAAATCATCTCGTATGTGGAACCAGCTACCGGCATCTGTTTTTTGGCCTTCATATAATCCGGGCCTCTTCAAGACCCGCATTATTAAATTCCTTCCTGCATCCCCTTCCTTAAACCGCCTCGCAACGCTGACCAACCTAAGCATAGTTCCCCAGCCTTAAGCTGTACAGACAGGGCCCCTCATGTGAGTTGTCACATAAAAATTTAAAAAAGCTGTTGCTTATTTTTTAACGATTTAGTACCTTTCCCAAAATATTATTTTATATCTAAATTGTTAACATAATACAAGACCATCATACATATATGACCTTGTAACATAATGAACATAATGAACGTGTAAAGACTGTAAAGCAAAGATTTTTCATATGGGTACCGATATAGTTTCCATTTGGGGATCGGTATGAAAAACAGCATGGTGTAAAACTTGCATTACTATGCATTGTTTGTGTCAACTCTAATTGTGTTATCTATTATATTATAGTAGCTGTACCCCGCCACGCGTTGCTGTGGCTCACGTCTTACTGTGCAGATAAAAGCAATCGGTGAAAAACTTTCGGAGTTTTATTATATTTTTATTTATATGTAGACGACATAGCTCAGTAGCTTTCCAACGGCCCACCCCTGCAAGACCCGGCGCCAGAGGTGGCCAACTGGAACACGGAACACTCTGACTATGCATCACATTCCCAACAGAATATATATGACAATCTCACGACCAATGCGCAAAAACAAACAGACGATAGGATGGGTGTTTGCCTTGGACTAACAGACCAATACGAATCGACAAGACGGCTCTTTACCTAAACTATTTGCACGCTATAACGAATAAATTAACTGTACATGTGAATTCAAATCGTAGATCTCCATTGCGCAGTGATTATGACGGTTGACTTGGATTAAAAAAAAATCTAATAGATTTTTCAAAACTCTGTAGTTCCGCGTGAATATCACGTGTCTAGCTCAAAATATATATTCATTAATCCTGAATGAATAATAAGCTGTGTAATTTTCATAACGCCATAGCCCACCGTACGAGATTTTGCTGCTGCAGCGTATAAGTCACGCAATTTTCACACAAAGATAGTTCCTTTTATTAAAGTACTAGCTGAGAGGACTGGGGATTTTAAATGGCTCGGAGTAAAGTTTTAATTTTGTGATTACCTGACAACTGAGTGCGTTTTTAAAGTGCAAATAGTACTATTGCATTGTAATAAGTTTCACTTGATCGTGCCATGTCTTCCTCAAGCGTCATCGACCTCTTCAACCATTCACTTTTAAGTCATACATTCTCCTTATTCCTCCTTCTTCGCTCATTACTTACGTCTCAATTTACAATAAATAATTATTTGATTCATGTCTTCCTCGGGCATAACCGACTTTTTCTACCATTCCCTTCATGTTTTATCATCAAATCCACATTGTCACTGTTAAAAAACTTCATTATAACGACTTTGATTCGACTACGTACCTCATTCCAGTGCAGAGAATTATCTCTTAAGGCGATGTCATACGTAGTAATGCAAAAACGTGTGTTTTAAATTTGAAAATTTAGTCCCCTAGAAATGTTTCAGATGCTTTAATTAAATACTGCGAGTAGAATACATCTTGGCCTTTGAAATAATCGAGTATTTTTTTATATAAGTCTTTTTATAAGCCCAGAAAAAAATAACGTATAGGCCTATGAAAACTGCTTTAAAGTTCAAAATCTCCTACTTACGAACCCATTTTCGGTTACGGTTTTATTGTATAATGTGGCAAATTAAGTTATTTATAAAATGATCGGAAAAAATTAAATATTTATGCCTGAACATCCACAAAATAAAATAAAAGGCACTTTTTGGCCATGTTTTTTTCTTGGATAAATCAAAACAGGCGGATGGTGTTAAGCGGGAATTTAAACCTTATCGCCATCTACGTAAGGGTTGTTATTGATAGCGGCTCAATTTAAAATATTACACAACGTAGTGCATCGCCTTACTTTCTCGAGCGTCTTCGACTTCTACCATTTGAACCTTAAACTTCTCTCTAAACACTGCTGGCACAAATAAGAACAATCCCTGAAATTTTCTACGACATCGGATAAATGGTATAGGAACGCGTAAGAGATAAACAAAACAACATTTTCTTTTTAAATGACAACTTTAAAACATGCTGTATGCATGCAATGCAATATGTGAGCATTGTGTTCGCGTCAACTCTTGACAGCGTGTTACGAAAATCGATTTATTTTCTTTCTGACGCCCATGTACAAAATCTAACCATCTGTACAATTTTTTATAGTAAAATCGTAAAATCTAATTTGTATTTTTTGAACTCTTGGACCCTGCTGGTAAGGGAAATCCTCTCGAGTTGTGCATGATTCACACATGCCAGACACTGCTACAAGCTGGGCAAGGTCCGTCCGCTTATCTGGAGCGGGCATCACAATTTTACAATATCACTTGGGTACACACTACACACAACTTCTGTTCGTAGATCTACCTATAGCTAGAAGTAGCCCGAAAACTATATTATCGTAAGCGTTATCGAAAATCATCATCATTTTTCAGTATAGTGGTATCACTGATTATACTAAAAAATATATTATTTTGATTACATTTATTAGGTATGAAGTCATCGTTTTTATGTCTTGTGTAATTTAGGAAACTGCCATCGGTTATCGATAGTCCATCAGGTTGCTCCGTCTAATCTAGTGTTTCTCAAAGTGGGCGATAACGCCCCCTTGTGGGCACTGGACGCTTTCAGGGGGGGCGGTGAAAGGCGCAAAAAAATTAGGGGTCGTTAAAGAAATCTAGAAGGGCGACGGCAGACAAATTCTATCTAAAAAAAAGTACCACGGAATCTAGCTGAATTAAACAATAATAGTTTGTTTTTCTTCCTTATAACAAATTATTTATTATAACAAAACTGGGCATTCGCCACTTTGTAAAAAAATAATTTGTTTAAATTAAATAAAACACTAATAATGGAATTTTATCTCTTCTATCGCCGTCATTGATTCCTGGAAATTTGTATAGAAAACTATCGGACTATCCTCCCTCAGTTTGTGCCTACTAAAATACGTATGAGTATGATAAGTTTTATTTCCTCTCATTGAAACATTCTTTGATTTCAGAAAAAATGATATTGGTCATAATAATCACGTTTAAAAAATATATTTGCAATAACTGTTTTTAAGATACGTAACAGATGGTATTGTAAAAAGTTAAGTTAAAAATATGGGGGCGCTATTTTTTTTTAAATCAAAGTGGGCGTTGGTCGAAATTAGTTTGAGAACATGTGATCTAATCCAACTTCTATTCATTGATAAAGAAATGTTATCATTATTTTTACTATTTTTATGGCTGTTGAATTTTTGATTTTGTGATTACCTGACAACTGAGTGCATTTAGTGGAAATAATATGATTGCATTGTAATAAGTTTCACTTGATCAAGCGTCATCGACCTCTTCAAAGTCATACATTCTCCTTATACTTCCTTCTTCGCTCATTACTTACGTCTCAATTTACTACAAATAATTATTTGATTCATGCCTTCCTCATAACCGACTTTTTCTACCATTCTCTTTATGTATTATCATCAAATCCACATTGTCACTGTTAAAGGAATTCATTACTTTAATTCTATAATAATTAGTCATCCGAATTGAACAGATAAGCCATAGAAGTGTGATCTGTACCGATTTTAACGTGTGACTTTTGATCTAGAATTCAGATTGACTTCTAGGCCCCAGATTGTTGAATGAATGAGTACACAACTGTTGGCCCTATATAAATCGCAAGTGCTCCCCGCTGTTGAATTTGGCAGCCAACGGTGGTCTGGAATCACAAAATACTTGAAAAAAATCCCTTAACCTTTCAGTAAAGGGTGATCCGTTTGATAGATTCACCTTAGAATACCCATTATTTATGTGCCTCCTACGCAGTGATGTAAAGGGAAATTTCCATAAGGAATAAATCTTTTTTAAGGGAAAGGCACAAAATCCAGGAAAATTTATCATCACTGCTCTTACATCTGTCTCGATACAGAAATTTGCCGAAATCAATTATAAATATTTTTTATCTATATAAATAAATGAAACGCTACGGCACGGTTGCACATTTGTCAAATGAGAACGGGTCGTTTCCACCACTTCTTGACTTCTTGAGTTCAACAGCTCGGCTGTGGATCGTTTTGCCTTTGGTTTGTGTTTCTTCCCTTCTACAACTTCTCTTCACTCCTCACTCTCCTCAAAAAGACCCTTCACATATCATCCCAAAATGCCCAGAGGGAAATTATTTAAAAAAATTGACTTTTCTCATTTATAACATTATTTATTTTTAATTTTATTCGTCGTTCAAGGATTGGTTTCAAAGTTCGTTTCCCAGCGAGCCGAGATTTTATTTCTATGCCGCTGCAATTTCTAAAATTTAATTTGAATAATTCTAAAATTTTCCACGCATCGTAGAAGGTATTTCTCAATCTGTTTTCCACAAGAACAATTCCACAGTTCCAGAAATCGATCCATAACACAACTTATGATCGATCTCTGAGAACATTAATGCCTCTTGCATTATTACATTTCGTCATCCTAACTACCATGGTACAAGAACAAGAAGTTATAACAACTAACTACATATAGCAGGGATGGCGAACGTATGACACGCGAACATTTTTTGTTTGTTTAAACCGTATAATTTCTTTGTTCTAAAATCTCCACATAATATAGTTACGTAAAACAATTTATTTTCTTTGATTCGTATTGCCATAAAAATTGAATTTTATTCAATTTACACTTTAATACAATCTAATACTCATTACATTAGTTAGGATGTTTGCTACAATTTTTTTATATTTCTCTATATTTAACATTTTACAGTTTAATTTAAAAGCTAACATAATTTGTTTTGATTATACATATATATTGAATATTACACATTTTTTCTCACTTTAATCAGTCTGTGTTTGGTTGCAATATTCTAACAATTTCGTTTCTCCCTGTGAAATAAAATGATTAAAAAATACAGTTATGTTTTTAATGATGAACTTAATGTTTGAGACTAGGTTTTTATGCATAATGCAAAGAATAATAAATGATTACTAGCAATAATTATTAGCCTAAAACACCCATACCAATTGAAAAAATCTCCCGAGAAAAAATAAATGCCGCCGACTGGAATTGAACCCGCAGCCTTCTGACTGCTGGTTAGCTACATCGGTTTATTCCCAACAAGTGTGCAAGTATTTTTCATTCAACAATTAATGCTTATTAATAACTAGCTGACATGTACCCGGCGTTGCTAGGGGTTATCCTTAGACAAATACCACATGGATAGACATTTTTGAAGGCCTTTTTGAGATGTACAATTCTGTAATGCATTATTTTAATCTATCTCTTCACAAGGTTTAGCCAGAGTTAACAATGTAAGCCCCGAAAATATTTTTTTACAACTTAATTACAAAACACTCTCTAATTACTATAAATACAACATGCAATATGTATATATATACAGGATTTTCCAATAAGAGGTGTTATTTTGAATAGCCCGCTATTTCGGTAGATGTTACTTTTGAAGCTGTCATTTTTTGAAATTTGACAAGTAGAAACTACGCCATTAATAAAAATGGAACGATACTCGCTTCAACAACGCATTGAAATTATTAAAATTCACTTGAGTGAATCAAATGCAAATCATCTTGAGTTATGAGACCCATTTCCACCTCGGTGGCTTCGTCAACAAGCAAAATTGTCGCATCTGGGGCTCGGAAAACCCAAGAATTATTGTTGAAAAGCCTCTCTATCCCCAACGTGTGACTGTTTGGTGCGGTTTATGGTCCGGCGGAGTCATTGGACCTTACTTTATCGAAAATGAGGCTGGAGCAACAGTTACGGTGAATGGATTGCGCTATCGAGAGATGATTAATGATTTTTTATGGCCGGAATTGGATGGTATTGATCTGGACAAAGTTTTTTTTTGTTTATTTATTAAGTTAAAAGAAATTTACATTTCACTTTCTTAACTTAAATATATAACATTAAATAAGTAGTTTTCTACTATTGTTCTAATAACTTAAGATTAAAAAGTTTTTTTTTAAATACATTTATACTCTCCGTTTTAAGTTTATCTGGAAGGAGATTGTATATTTGTACACCCTCGTGGCCAATGCCTCTTTTACTTTCAACAAGACGGCGCTACGTGCCACACAAGCAACGAAACCATTGATCTTTTACGATAGAATATCAAAATAACATCTCTTATTGGAAAACCCTGTAGTTAAATTCTAAAATCATATGTGTTGTCGTAAAGCGTATGTAATTTAATATATATATTCTTAGATAGAAATCATCTAAATGATAGTGAAGACGATATCAAATTCCATTCTGTAGTTTAGAAGAACTAAGCGCACAAACAGACAGACGCGGATAGCGAATTTATTTTATACTATTCAGATAAGTATTTTATTTGACACCTTTGAAGAAATTGGTTCGTGATTCCTGGCGTAACTCATGACCACTCGCGTATTGTGTATATCTTTCCATGACCTCGCGACATCGCAATTATAAGAAAATATACTCTACAATGACTCTGCATCATTGATAGTGTTGTGATAACTCTTCGTCATGATGTTTTTTTTCACACCGTATCCTGCACTCGAGTTTTTTTTATCGATTTATTTTTATTTGACACTTCATAATATTTTTGGGAGTTGATAAGGTGTTCGTGTTACGCAATAGGGATTATTTTTATCAGGGCCGCGCCCAAATTAATGAGCCTTATAGCAGTGTTCAAATATTATTAAATGAACCATCTAGATAACCATCACGCCTTTTTCCTGGAGCGGTAAGCAGAGAACATGGACTGCCACATATCTCTATCGTGACGCACGCTCCTTGCCATTAGCTTCGTCCAGACTCTGAGAGGCGTGCGACGATTTTTTTCAATGTGAATACCGCACAAGAATCCCAACCGTCTGGAGTCAGAGAGGAGGGGAAATAGAAGAGGAAGGTTTGAGAGTACCTGACTATTCTGATTTGGACACCAAACACGGCTAAAGCCATTTCAAGCAACGTTTCAGTTCTAAATGGTGGTCTTACACTGTAGGAGTATCTTCCACTCTGTAACGTGCCGCAAGTATTCTATAAATGATTTTAAAAGAATAATTTGTGAAATAACACAAAATAATCAAATAAAATTTTCTTGCGCACGCCGGGATCTGAACCCGCGACTGTAGGCTTGCTAGTCAACAGTCTTACCACTCGTACGCCGACGATTAAGCTAGACAATTGTTAAGAGGAAGCTACAAGCCAAAAATGTGTTTATTCTTGGTATACCTTATATCGTAGGTAATATGCATTAAAATCGGTTGACAAACGGAGTCTAGAAAAGTTCGATTTCAAGCACAAAACTGTTTTTTTTTGTAAATAATTATACAAGAAAGCAAAAAATTTAATCAAATGAAAATCCAAAATCTTCTTAATTTTATCATTACGCTTCACAATCCCTGTGTCCCTGTCATTAAACTGATAGTTCATTTTATACCACTTTGCATACAAATCATATTAAAAATTTGTCATACGTCATACAAGACGGCTGCCAGGTAATTTCCCCTCACCCTAAATTTGGCTTAAGAGGAAGCTACAAGCCAAAAATGTGTATATTCTTGGTATATTGAAGGTAATAGGCATTAAAATCGCTTGACAAACGGAATCTAGAAAAGTTCGATTTCCAGCACAAAACTGGTTTTTATTTATTTTGTTAATAATTTTATATTAAAGCAAAAAAGTTAATCAAGTGAAACTGTCACAGGTAATCTTAGCTATAATACTGTATTTTTTTGAAAGTTGTTTCCTTTACGCGTTCATACATTTCTATTGAAAAAAAATATTTTTTGGTAGTTTGCATTTATATTTTTTATTGAGTAATTTATTTTTTTATTTGTATTCTACTCAAGCGAAACGATAGGAAAACCTTCAATTTATATAAAGCATATTTTTGGTATTCATAATGTACACCAGTTCGTTATAAAGATTAATAAAAATAATGATTTAGCATTAAGCTTCGCCTTAACAAAAACAAGTAAGTCCTGGTGTGTAGGTCAAACGGTCTCTCTCAACTGTTCTCTCCGCTCACTCTCCGCTTAGACCCCAAAAATAAATCACTATAATATCGTGAAAATCTCAAATCATATCTCAACACAGTCATTTGAAAAATATTTCATAAGAAATACATACAGAAGTTGAGAGTTTCAAAGCCGCTCCTGTGGTGATTTTTAACGAAAACGGCGCTATATAAAGTAGGCAAATAAAAAAAGGAAGATTGTGTGGCTGGTTAGTAAGCTATCGATAGATATGCTTAATTGTCCACGTAAACTGTTTTTTTTTTTGTGATCTGCAGTAGTTCTTGGAGATGATGAAAAGTAACCGACATTATTATCGATAAAGTCGATATGTATATGCTAGGGTACGATATAGCGTGTATTTTGCACTCACTAGCTTCCTAAATAAACACTTACAACCAACATAATAGCTGGTGTACGTATAATTTCAAGTGATAATAATACATAATACGTAGAAACTAGTGACGCGTTTTTTTTGCGTAGACTGACGTTGCAATTTTTAATCGCATTGGTCACGACTGCTTATCACTAATTGATTACAAGGAATTAACTGGTGCTTTTCAACAACAGCTTTAAAACCTGCATACTATTAAACATAATGAATTAACATTAGTTCCCAAGTCCCCGGCGTTGCCCGTTCTGTACGCATAGTTTTTCGTAATCCGACAGTATTTTTTCTTCTTCTTTTTAATGTCGGTTGTGTCCAATTTCGTATCTAAATTATGCTTTAAGGGATGGAATGGTTTTTGAAATATCATGTACACAGTAACCTTCCTCTGGTTTTGAAGGTCATGTTTGCAAAATTTCGTCAAGAAATATCAAAATTCTGTAAAAAAATGGGATAGAAAAAGGGAATAGGGTGGTTTTTAGAAATCTCATGTAGACAGTGACCTTCCTCTTGTTTTCAAGGTCTAGTGTGCCAAATTTCATCAATGTCGTAATAAAACTGTAGATTTATATAAAATAAAACGAAATCACACCGAAACACTCTTTGCTCGGGTACATATAGATAGATATGTATATCCAGGTGACTGGATAACTCATCAAAATGATAATTCATCACATCTTTAAAAAGTTATATAAAGTCATGGAAAGTGATGAAACAAAAACTTTATCAACTGGGTTAAGTAGGTTAGGTTAGGTTTAATTTTTTTTTTCATCGTTTCTAATGATTTTATATCACTTTTTAAAAGCGTGTTGAATTGTCACTGTGTTGAGTTATCATGGAACCGTATATACAATACCTAAATCTTAAAATATTTCGTTTTTAATTTAAATAATGCTTATTTTAATGGTCAGTTTTTGATAGGATTCAAATTGCATCACCGATTTTATAAACGCGAGTGTATACTGGACGACGCACAGTGGATTAGACACTTCTGCATCAACACTTGTACGTAAGATTTCTTTATTGATTTTAAACAAATTAAGTACCGACCGGTTTATACTTAGGTAACGCAACTAGAGTTGACACGAACACAATTATTTCAATTAAGTTTATTATTTTAAAAACCTTACAAAATTGTTAATTATAGTGCGTTTTTTAAATACAGAATAAATGAGAATTACATAAATATAAACATATCAAACTATATTAGTAGTAATAGAGCTTCTCTTTTAAAGGCAGCCTCATTGATACTATACAGGGTTTTCCAATAACTGGTGTTATTTTGAATAGCCCGCTATTTCGGTAGATGTTACTTTTGAAGCTGTCATTTATTGACATTTGACAAGTAGAAACTACGCCATTAATAAAAATGGAACGATACACGCTTCAACAACGCATTGATATTATTAAAATTCACTTGAGTGAATCAAATGCAAATCATCTTGAGTGATGAGGCCCATTTCCACCTCGGTGGCTTCGTCAACAAGCAAAATTGTCGCATCTGGGGCTCGGAAAACCCAAGAGTTATTGTTGAAAACCCTCTCTATCCTCAAAGTATGACTAATTGGTGCGGTTTATGGTCCGGCTGAGTCATTGGACCTTACTTTTTCGAAAATGAGGCTGGAGCAACAGTTACGGAGAATGGATCGCCATCGAGAGATGATTAATGATTTTTTATGGCCAGAATTGGATGGTATTGATCTGGACAACGTTTACTTTCAACAAGACGGCGCTACGTGCCATTCAAAATAACACCTCTTATTGGAAAACCCTGTATTATAGTAAAAAAACTGATTTTTACGGTTTGATTTGTTATTCAGCTTTATTGCTAGACAAACATAAGTTTACCAGGTTCTAATTAATTAATTGATTAATTTGTTTAATTTAGCTTTTTCTATTTAAAGTTGCACAGTGAATAAACAGTTTTTGACAGATGATGGCCGCACATTCAATAGTCACATGTCTTCTCTTCGCCAAGCAAATAAGCACTTTTACCATTTTAATAATCACTATTGACAGTATATATCAAATGCGATTCCCGAGAACCAAGCGGATATGGTATTTTATTGAATCATTCTACTTGTGACGCGTAAAGCAAGAACTTCAAATGGTATTTATAAATAATTATTATTAATAATTTTAATAAATATGGTTTTATCTCCAACCCACGTACATTCCGAAAGAAGCAATTTTACTCACTTCAAGTATTATTATAATACTAGCCAACTTGTGCCCGGCGTTGCTCGGGGACTTGTAAATAGTTTGGTGTATTATTTTTATGCTTTTTAATATATACAATTCCGTAGTACATTATTTTGATGTATCTCATGAAGTTTAGCCATCGTTAGCAAAATAAGCGCCCGAAAATATTTTTTTACCACTTGTTTACAAAACATCGACTTTTCTCTACTTTCTATTAGTATAATATACATGTATTACATATATAAACCTTCCTGAATAAATTATCTAAATGATAGTAAAAACCCCATCAAAATCCGTTGCGTAGTTTAGAAGAAGTAAGCGCACAAACAGACCGATTTGTTTCATACTATATAAAGATCATTGCTTAGGACATTTTTTTTCAACCGTGGACATGCATTTTTCAGTGGTGGCCTTCAAATTTTAATATATATATTTTTATAAATAATTGTAATAATCAACTCGTAAAAAACTTTTTTTTCTGTAACACCTCTAATTTTATTAATAGATTATTTGTTTGACCGAGCATTGAACCTTCCTCCCCATTGATTGGAATCAACCGCGCTAACAACTGAGCCAAATTCCGATGCTCTAATATCATGCAATTTAAAAAAATGCGTACATGTCCACATATACGTATATGCGTAATTGCCATCAATAAGAATAGAATACTAAGGTGCTACGGAACGTACTTTACTTGCTTTAACCAGTGATTCCTGACATTATTTTGAGTAAAATGTGTAAATTAAATTTTGGTCTCAACATCCTGTATACGTATACACATATCCTAATTCTATTTACTAGCTCTGTAATGTGATTGTTCCATGACATTAGATTCGATATTCTGACATTGGATTCAATATTCTGAAATTTGATTCGATATTCTGACATTGGATTAGATATTCTGACATTGGATTCGATATTCTGACATTGGATTCGATATTCTGACATTGGATTCGATATTCTGACATTAGATTCGATATTCTGACGTTGGATTTGATATTCACATTGAACTCCGTTTGAAAGAAAGTCTCCAGTGGTCATCCAAGCGATGATTTTGGTGCAGCTGTCGACATCATTATTTATATACTAAGTGGGAGTATTACATGCGAGTCTTGAAGAGTCCCGGAAATATAAAAAAAATTGCAGATCATTCTGATTTCACATCCGAACTTCTTGAAACCTAGATACCAATAATAATAATTTACTTATGACCTTAAGAAATAGGTATCTGTATAGAAATATCTATCAGTAATTTTAAAGTGATTGACGATTGAATGGTTTATGATTCCATATTATATCCTTCATTATGTTATTATGAGTGTTGTATTATACTTATACAAGTGCTCTCAGGCGTGATTTAAAGCTCCTAGAAGTTGTAAAGAATGGTTTTATTTTTATGAAGTAATATATATATATAAAAGAACCATATTTCATGTACATAACCTAGCCACTCGAGTTTGCAAAAATGTTTTGAGCGATCGCTTGTCGTGATGTGCCAAATTTATAGAACCTAAAAATATGAGAAAAACGGCGAAATCTAGGTGGATTCATTGGCTTTAAACTGCAGTAAGCAGTTTCATATGTTTCCATATTAATATTTTGAGGAATGATATTAATTGAATAATAACCAATTGCTTTGAGCAATCGAGTGTATAATATCTAACGAAAACTGGTTAAGTACCTGACTTCGCCCGAGATTTCCAAATCTTAAAGAGCAACTGGCTGAATTCCCCGGCGTTGCTCGGGCATCACGCAGAGGTTTTTCAAAATTTCATGTATACAGTAACCTTCCTCTTGTTTCGAAGGCCAAGTGTGCAAAATTTCATCAGTCTCAGTGTAAAACTGTTGATTTATATTAAAATCAAACAAACGGTGGCCGCCAGTCACCGGACACATACACTCTCCTTTATATAAATAAACTAATTGAAGTCTCCGGCATTGTCCGAGCTTTACGAAGACTTTTTCGAAAACAGATTCTGACAGTGTTATTCCTCTTTTTTTGAAGGTCAAGTGTGCAAAATTTCATCTGTCTCGGAATAAAACTGTAGATTTGTATAATAATCAAATCCACACAGCCCGCCCGGTGTCCGCCACGCGGTGTCCTGCCCGGCGACATTTTCAGTTACATAAACAGATTAAATATTAGGTTAATTATGGATCAAACAAAAATATTTTTTTACAATTAACGCTAGTCACACACGCATTATACCTTCTCGCATGGCTTGGCCTATTTCACCACTTTGCATTTCCCAATGGGAATGTATAGCGGGTGATATGGTGAAATTAACCAAGCCATGAGAGTATAGTGGGTGTGTGACACTAGCCTAAATTGATTTTTTGAAACCTTAGTAGTTATTGGTGCAAATGAAATTGCGTGCTGAAAATATTCGTCTTCAAATTTCATGATTGTTGAATTTTACTTTTTTTTGTTTTTTCATTTATTTATTAATACCCTATTGGGATTTTACATAGCGATAAAGAAAAAAAGAATTAAAAAATAAAGCATAAAATACAATATACTTGTTAAGAGGAGGCTACAAGCCAAAAATGTGTATATTCTTGATATACCTTATATCGTAAGTAATAGGCATTAAAATCGCTTGACAAACGGAGTCTAGAAACGTTCGATTTCAAGCACAAAACTGTTTTTTTTTATTTATTTTGTAAATAATTTTATAAGAAAGCAAAAAAGTTACTCATGTGAAACTGTCACAGATAATCATAGCTATAATATTGTATGTTTTTAAAAGTTCTTTTCTTTACGCGTTCATACATTTCTATTGAGAAAATATTTTTCTTAGTAGTTTACATTTATATTTTTTATTGAGTAATTTATTTTTTATCTGTATTCTACTCAAGCGAAACGATAGGAAAACCTTCAATTTATCTAAAGCATATTTTTTTGGTATTCATAATGTACACCAATTATTTATAAAGATTAATCAAAATAGTGATTTAGCATTAAGCTTCGCCTTAAGTTATTATCACACTAATTCTAACGATCCCTTATATCCCAAAATTTATATACGAGTAATAAAAAAAATAAAATTTAAAAAGATATTGTTAATACTAAAGTCTGATTACTCGTTATCTACATTAACTAAAAAGTGCTGAACTAATTTGGCTTTGAATTTTTCAAAATTTAAATCGAAAATATCAACGACATCTATTAGTTCATGACCCAGTCTATGTATTCGCTACCAGAATTGAACACGAAGTTATTTTTGTGAAATAATATATTCCATCTGGATCTCGTACAGGTTTGGACAGCAAATAATACCGTCATGGCAGTCAAATCTTGATTTAAAAATTTTATACAATAAAATGAGATAAATTGAAGAGCAATCGAACTCAGTATTGGCATTGGAAGTCGGTCTTCTGCGTTATATATACAGGGTTTTCCAATAAGAGGTGTTATTTTGATATTCAATCGTAAAAGATCAATGGTTTCGTTTCTTGTGTGGCACGTAGCACCGTCTCGTTGAAAGTAAACGTTGTCCAGATCAATACCATCCAATTCCGGACATAAAAAGTTATTAATCATCTCTCGATAGCGCAATCCATTCACCGTAACTGTTGCTCCAGCCTCATTTTCGAAAATGTAAGGTCCAATGACTCCGCCTGACCATAAACCGTACCAAACACCAAACGTTGAGGATAGAGAGGCTTTTCAACAATAACTCTTGGGTTTTCCGAGCCCCAGATGCGACAATTTTGCTTGTTGACGAAGCCACCGAGGTGGAAATGGGCCTCATCACTCAAGATGATTTGCATGTTGTTGAAGCGTGTATCATTCCATTTTTATTAATGGCCTAGTTTCTACTTGTCAAATGTCAAAAAATGATAGCTTCAAAAGTAACATCTACCGAAATAGCGGGCTATTCAAAATAACACCTCTTATTGGAAAACCCTATATTTAATACTCATTGATGTAT
Source organism: Hesperophylax magnus (assembly GCA_026573805.1). Lineage (NCBI taxonomy): Eukaryota > Metazoa > Arthropoda > Insecta > Trichoptera > Limnephilidae > Hesperophylax > Hesperophylax magnus. The sequence goes on along the minus strand of JAIUSX010000117.1, from coordinate 8,197,426 downwards.
TATAATTGATTATCTAAGATTTCTTACGCAACCTTTTGACCCAAAGACAAACACATAATATTTCATTTCACTATCTTTACAATTTGGCGTAAGTATCAACAAGCTTTGTGTTAGTTATTTTGAGTAATTGATTCCGATACGAGAAAATACAGAATACATTGTACGTTTTCAACCTTGTCGAAAAATACTGTTTTCAACACATTGAGAATATTTTCCCAATTACGCATCTATTTTTGTAATGGAAAGGTCATCGTGTTTAACACTTACAGTATTTTGTTTCTTACACAAAAAATCCTTTGTCAATCAACGGGCTGTGCGTAAGTTTTACCCTTTCACAGCCAACATTACATCAACCGACGAACAGTTAATTCATTTGAAGATGTTGATGAAGGCCTAATGAAGGCATATTCTCCTACCATCTACCGGTTTTAAAAAAACTAACGATTCTTAGTGAAGTATTTAACTAATAAGTTGAAAAAATCTCGCTGTGGCTCAGTCTTTCTGTGCAGATAGTAAAATAATAACGCGTGTTGTTTTTACGTCCATTTTTACATAAATATTATGTTTTACCTGTCATGGTGATAATATAATATAGGTATATAAAAACTCACGCGTATTCGAATGCAACGTTTTGTCGAAATTTCAAAGCAATCGGCGAAGAACTTTCGGAGATTTAAGATTTTGAACAAACGAACATTTATATTTTTATTATATGTAGAAGATAGATGACAATTTCGAGGCAACTGTGGCATTTTTTGTGATAATTAATAAAAAATAAAGTATCCTAACTACTAATAAATAAGTATATAAAAAAATGAAATAAAATACTTTTTGTTTTAAAACCACGAGTTTTAAATAATTTTTTGAACCGACCGGTTTCGCTTTACTCAAGCATCTTCGGGGTACAAATTATTACTAGACAAGAAGTACAAAGTGTGAGCTTTTTTTCAAAATTTTTGAGGGAGACAAAATGATATAAATATAACAAACACAGAGAAATCATACAATACATTGTACTCCCTCAAAAAATGTTTTTTTTTTATATAAAGCTCACACTTTGTACTAATTCTTGTCTAGTAATAATTTGTACCCTGAAGATGCTTGAGTAAAGCGAAACCGGTCGGTTCAAAAATTATTAAAAACTCGTGGTTTTAAAACAAAAATTATTTTATTTCATTTTAAATATGTCAAACCACAAAGTGATTGCTTTCTACAATAAAATAAATAAGTTTAGCAACAGTGCGTTGGAAAAGACGTAGATATTTTACAATTATCATTAAAATTACCAAAGTTGCCTCAAAAAACATGAAAAATCGAAATCTCGATTATACATACGATTGCGATGAAAATTTCAAAGTTTGTTCTTATTAGTTCCTGGAGTGTTCAGACAGTGGTTTGGCAGACATGGTACAATCAAATAATGAATCAATTTTGTGTGGTAACATGTGGCATTTGTGATGAATGAAGATATGGGTGTAAGGAGAACGTATGTCATGGAAGTGACTGGCAGAAGAAGTTGAGGATGCCCGATGAAGACATGCTACGTGTGTAAAGTATACTTTTTAATACAATAATATGATTTCCACATTAAATTTACATTTTAAAGGGCACCTAATTTTCAGGTACCCTAGAATCCACAACTTCAAAACCTTACTTCAAACCATTCATAACCCCGAGCAACTCCGGGTACACGTCAGCTACTATTTTATAATATAAAACACAAATAAATTAAATAGGTCACATTATTATTCTATTTTTGTTTTTTTTGGGTCTAGGAAAGCATTTCCACTGTCGAGAAATGGTTCCGTTTCCACGTGTTGTTCATTTCCTGTCTTTAGGTTGCAGAAAATAAAATTATACCATTCGTATTTGGTATGTGATTTGAAATGCCATGTGAAAAACATGATGGTAAATTTATGACGCATTATTTAGCTGTGGGTATGGTCGAGATGTCAATAAATCATAACGTACAAATTAATTAGTAGTTAAAACGATTCGAAGGGTTTTATTTTTAAATGAATGCGGCATGCCTTTAATTCTGTACAGTTCCTGATTTCACATCAGCTATATGACTTGAAGATGAATGATGACCTTCAGTTTATTCTCAGCTTTTTGTGTTCAAACTAATATAGAATAATCTTGAGTTTTCTCATTATGTTTGATTAGCAAACATCGGCATAAAACATTGTAAATTGCTTATTGTATTTGCGAGACAAAAGCGATGTCAGTATTAGTGACAGGTGCCTCCAGCGACACTGTCACAGTCACGCTGTGGCCACTTGTCAACAGGTAAACACGTGTTCTAGAGAAGTGTCACCTATCTGACACAAACACAGGTGTGCAAATCTGACGTTATGACGTTATTTAAACTGTTTTTCTACTACTTGTAAGAAAATGGACAAGCATTGTCGACTGATCTATCAGCGGTTTGCCTTTATATGTATGCATTATACCTATTACAATACGGCTTACTTAAATCGGCTCTATGCAGGTGCTCTTTTAATCTTATCGTAAAACTGATCCGGCTCGAAGGACCAAATTTTTTGAGAAAGAGTGAAATTAATTTGGTCGGAAAGTATCGAGAATTTTTCTGTTGATTTCTTATTTTAATTTCTAGTTTATAGTCGCTAAATTTATTTCATTGTTTAAGTTATCATTTAACGGCTACCAATTCATTATAATGCAATACCTATTATAAATTATAAAATAAAACTTATAAAGCTCTGGAAACATGTAACTATTTATGTTTAGGTGGCAGAGCTGAATTTTAGTCTTTTGCGTTCAATGGATATCTTCGATTGACTCGAAGATTTCCTAATACTTTTACAAGAATTCCTAAGGATAATCCCCAGCAACACCGGGTTCACTTCAGCTAGGTTCTATACAGAATTTGAAAGATTTTTTCATCGCCTTTCAAAAATAGCTTTTGTTTTTGGATACGTTCAAAAATATCCCCTTTATTTAAATATTATTGAGAAGATTTTAAGAGGGAATACACACAAATTCTCTGACTTTCGGACAGCATCTTAAAGAAATATAACGCTCAATATGCCAGAGGCCTGAAGGGTCAAACGGAATCTGTGTTGCTACGTGATAAATTTTATTTTAATAAAATACCAACAATAACATGTTGCTCGTTCTGCTTCTTCTTAATGGTGGCCAAAAGTGTACGCAAGGAATATTTATATTTTGTCTATTATTAAATAACAAGTCATTTGATGACTCTCAGAATGTCTAGGAACGTCTGCGATATTATTTATTAGTGCTGTGTTTTGTAGATAGAGTATTTGTTGTATATAGCGGGACTTTGGACTGTCAACACAACTATCAAGATACTATCACATGAAAAATGCCGATCATAATAATAATTATCAATCACATATTATAGTACATTTTTGTATCTTGTTCAGCATTCATTATATTTTGTATACTGCAGAAAATTTGATTTTTCTGGAATAGTTTCTCCTGAACGCTGATTTCTGCCGTCGTGAAATCTGCACGGTTAGTACCATTGTTTCACAGAACTTGAACAATTCATTAAGTTAAGTTCTGTTATTATGCCATTTGTTTTTATTGGGCCAGTTGTTTAGCAGTATTTGAATAATAACAGAACTACATAGATTATTGACTGTCTCCGTGATCGAAGGGTGAGGCTTTCGACTAGAAAGCCCGTGGTAGCGGGTTCAAATCCCGACGTGCGCAAGAAATTTTTATTAGATTAATGTGTTATTTAAAATATTATATGGCTCGTTCGTGTTAGGTTAGGTTTAGTAAATCAAATTAATTACCTAAAATAGGAATGGTCACATTCTGATGCACTTTTTATTATAATAGATCGATAAACATGAAAGATCTCATATATCAGAATGTAACCATTGAACATTTCCAGCTGCCTTTTTGCTTGTGACCGCATAAGTATGTATAATTATACCGCATAATTAAGTCATCAAAAAGTCAAATTTTGCACATTGTGCGTCGGAAGGTTTATGCATAATGTGCTCCATTTGATTGGCAAAAAATATGTAATGTCAAGTTCACTGTAAACCTTTCAATAGTTTCAATTGCCTATTACTTAACTGTGTACGTTACAAAGTCAGGGTTACTTAATAAGCGAATTTTCAAAATAAACAATGTCAGCATCCATCATTTTATTCTGCCGATTTATCGATCAATACGAAAATAACAGATTTGCTATTTTTATGGCACTCTAAAACACCGGTTGATCTTTGATCCCTAATTTTTTAAATACGTCTATTTGACTTTCGATTTTGGTTGATTAAATTAATTAATATATAAGCGTATGAAAGAATGAATGCAATGGAATCTTGGATGTGTAAATTAACCCACTTCCCAACATCCGATCGAGCTGAAACTTCACAGATACACTCGTTGTCAATGATAATGCATTCAATCAACCATGGTGGCAATCACGCATGCACACGCGTACATTTATGTGAAATTGGACAGCCGTTAATAAATTAATTAATTAACTGTTAAAATTAATTAATTAATTAACTCTTAAAATTAATCAATTAATTGAGCGTTAAAATTTAAATTAACTGTTAATATTATATTGATAAATTAACTATTAAAATTATTTAATTAATTAAATGTTAAAATTAATTAACTTTTAAAATAAGTTAATTAACTATTAAAATTAATTAATTAACTATTAAAATATATAATTCATTAACTGTTAATATTAATTGATAAATTAACTATTAAAATTATTTAATTAATTAAGTGTTAAAATTGATTAATTAATAAACTGTTAAAATTAATTAATTAATTGACCGTTAAAATTAATAACTTATTAAGTGTCGGTACCATACATTTCACCCATTTATTCAGTCTCTGGGGAGGATGGTCCAATTATTAGTCAAAAAAATATACATACATATTGTTAAAAACTTTTTTTAATATTGCGTATATATTTATAAGTAACTAACAAGTATTTACCGCAAACCAGGGTTAAATGTGTTTCTTTGTAAAATATAGCAATTGACTGATCGTAGCGAAGTCCTGTTTTAACTCGACCACTTGCGTTTCTTCTGTCTTTTCGTTTGTGTGTTCCGGGTCCTGTCAATCCTTTCAAGGTGGTAGCCGTGTTTAATAGTACCTTTTTACTCCGCCAGAGCTGTCAAATCAGAATAATCAACATTAATAAAAATAATAATCATCATTTTCACTGACTTGGTATTGCTATATAAAATATTAAATGATTTAGTTGATAGTCCGGTATTGCTAGAATTGATAAGCTTCCGGATTCCACAACGTAATACTAGAAGTCACGATTTATTTCAGTGCAGAAATTCTGGGACTAACTACCATATGTATTCCTCTTTGCCCAGAATACTAATGGAGGGAAACAATTATACCAAGTCAGTGGACATCTTCAATTTATCTTTAAACAAATATAAAATGTTGTTAATGAAGCAATTCAGTTATGTACAATAAATAATGTATATTTCTTAATATTCATTTGTAAAAACCCCGAAAAAGGGCGTTAATTAATAAATAATAATTACTCGAAATCTCTGTTCACAAAACTACTTTGCATAGTAAATCTGGTAGATATTTTATCTCGTAATTCCTCAAAATTCTTTATCACTTCTTTTATATGCACGCTGTAAGGGATTTTGAAAATATTATATAATGAGACATTCCCGAAATTCTTATCTTCAGACTGAAAGAAAGAAAAAATAGGGTTCATGGGGCAAGTCTTGTGCCTAGATAACGTATTATATTTTGGTTATCCTTCTCAGTAACCGGATATTTTAGGGGTTTGATATATCGAATGACAATCTTGGAAGTTTATGACTCTGAGATTTAAATTTGTCCGTTTTCTGTTTTTGTTTTTGTATACAATAGATAAGAGATGAAAGAAATTGTTAAATCAACGCAACACACTGATAATCCCATATTTCAGTAGACTATCAGGAGCTTTCCAAGTAAGACCTTTATTGTTGGTTGCTTCAATGTGTTGTGTTATAATTTCATAATTCTATGGTTTGTTGTGTTAAGTAAACAATATCATTTAAATTTAATTTGATACTTACGTTGATACATACTTCGTCATTTTGCCGAGTTTTTGTTTTCAATGCAGCACCAGGAATTTTATTCAGAAGATAAGGACTTCTTTGTAAAACTGGAGTTTTCCCAGTTTTGGCCAGATTGTAAGTATTTTTTTTTATTTCGTAATAAATTGATAATTTGTGAGGAAGCGTTTTGTTGTGTTTAAAATAGTAATACGGCTTTATTATGCACACACATAAATATATAGCGAGAATCCCAAATACTCCCCACTATTTGGAGCCAGGCATTTATTGTGAGACTAAAGGAGATGCGGGGAGGAAGGCTGGGAAGTAGGAACCTGGGTATTCAGATCTATTCACTAACGGCTTCTGGCATTTTAAGCAACGCAACGTTTCGATTCCGAATGTTGGTCTTCAGAACGACTTTTATGACGGGTTGTTTCAGAGACTTTGAACGATTCATCAAATTTCAAAATTAATATTCTTGTTCTATAAAGGTCATTTTTTAAGTACTGTGAAATAACCGGGCCATGATGAAATAATAACATCTCGAATAGAACTTTCACAGAACTTGAATGTTACCCGTCCTTCTACCATTCTGGAACTTGCTGCAAGTACTATTATTTGAGTTCGTCAAAATCATAATATTTTTATGTTATTTTTTTAATTGCCGGCAACCCGGGCGTTTATTGCAATAACATAATCAAAATTACAAACATGAAAGTAACCCGCCTCACTAGAAGATTTCTGTTCTGAGGCGGGTACATATATATATGCTTACACATACACATAAATTTATACAAATATATATCAATATATACATGGAACATTCCATATTTGGTTACATAAAAACAGGAATTTCGTAGGAACTTTAAATTTACATAAATGCTAGCGTCTAAATCTCATAATAATAACAAAAAATAGTTTAAACAACAGTAGTAGGTATTGATAAACTAGGCATGCGTAAAACATGAGCAGTTTTAATAAGAAAGAGTAAATCTCTATAAATTTAAATAATGTATGTAAATAGAGAATGAGAATTAGACTAAGAAGGGATTGCTAGTAACTTGCTGATGCATGCCCTTTTTTGTGTAGTAACATGTGTTGAAATGTTTAAGTAAACTTTTTGGGTGTTTATGAGTGTTGCAATTAGTGGTTTCTTTTAGGAAGGTGTTGAAGATGAGAGGTGCTAGGAAGGATTCATGCTTTTTAGCAAAGGTTGAATTAATTTTTGGCACTTTTTTTTATTTTTTTTATTAACCAATATACATATAATACATAATATATAATATTAGTGGTAACAATACCTCCCTAATTGAGAAATTCTCGTGTTTAGGGAGGGAGAAGACTTGAAGTTGATCCTGTGATTTTGCCCTTGTGTTATGTGGGTGAGTTACGTGGCATGGTGAGGATTTTATGCAGTTTATTTGAATGATCTTTTTAATGAATAGTTTCCTAATATCTAGTATATTATTTGTAATATAGTCAGTACCTTTCAATATTAGTTTCACTGGGAGTATATTTACTCGAGCTTTTGGCATATTATTACCTAATAACGTTTCTATGTGTCAATTAATTAATTTGGCTTTAATTTTCAAAATATTAAATAAATTCATAATTTTGTCATGGGATTTCATGTTTTATTTTGTAGTGTGAATAGTATCACGTAGTCGCGAATACCACTTCCAAATGTGTATCACTGTTTAATTTAAAAATAAGCGTCGCGTTCGCAAACAGCTCCATTAAACAGAATTAATATTGGGCGAAATAGGTAAATATACATTATTTTTTGACATATTTTTGGATAAACAACATATTATGAAACAAAATAATATCGACCTTGAATTTCAATTTCTAAAATTTGCTAGAATATGTTGGCGTAGGTAACCATTGAACATTCTTTTTTTTTAAATGTTATTTTTTTAATTGTTATTTTTCAAATGTTATTTTTTGAAATGTAATTTTTTTAAGGATGTTATTTTTTCAAATATTGCCTATTCATTTTTTTGAATGCGTTCTTATTTCAAATCGCATTTTTTTCAAATGTTTTTTTTAAGTGCTATTTATAAAATCTGTTGATGAGAAGAACTGGAAAACGGTATGCTCAGGCGTAATGGAATTTGGACGTTTTCTGTCTGTAATTTCTAGATCATAATCAATAACGTGTAGAAATCTCAAAATGGCAAGCAAAAACTACGTCAGTTGTGGTGCTTTTGATTTCAAATTTTTAACACTCGCGTAAGATCGTGTGCTAATGCTCTGTATGTGTAATGAGAAATTATTTGAATTACTCGGTAAACGCCAAGGAATTTTCATTTGTAAATAAACGAAAATTACTTATTATGATTATTATTAATAATACAATATTTTCCCGCTCGAAGATTTTATGCGTCGTTAAAAAAAATGCAAGACCGACTAGAGTACAGATCTGGGCGCGCAACTGCCAAACTAAGTCACTGCTGTCGCTTAGTAAACTTCACCGTTTAAAATAGTATAATCACTCTATTTATTTATATGCTTGCGGTAAAACAACACACAAATCAGCAGTAACAACAAGTATCAACAGCAAAAGCCGCCATTTGCAAACTGTCGTTGCTCTATTATGGCACTGACTAAATCACTTGACACCTCAAAATACGTCAAGTTCCCACTCCTATCCTATAGTCGGCCTTGAGGTAGTATTCGACACAAATTTTGAATACGAAAATACGGTCAGTAGTTTTATTCAGTTTATTTACACATATTTTTTAAATGCCTATCTTCGTCGTACATGGAACACCGTTTGAATTTCGAATTTATTGAAAACATAAGAGTTTTTTACTTGTATCTTAATTTTTGTGAGAAAAAAGCAAGTCTAGATATGTTGTAACGTCATTGGTCATAAAGCAAATATTATGTTGTTATAATATGTTGTACGCTACGTAATTTCCACCAAATGCATTGTGCAGTGTAACCAAATATCATCACTTGCATAACATCTGATTGTCTAAAGCAGCAGAAACCCTCGAACTTTGTTTATGCATGGTAAAAACACACTTTATTTTGATAGAAATAATTAATTAAAATCATATAAAATTTAGAAAATTTGCATGTTAAGAGTATATAACTTTCCTATATTCTACAATACGTAACTAAGAAAAAACAATCAAAATCGTGGAACATGACAAAAACGCAATGCACAAAATATCGATCTATAATATTGCATAATGGGTCCCCACCACAGACATAGGAATTAATAGACGAGAAGATAATGGCGAGGGGTAAAATCAACTGTTGAAGAACGAAGGGAGTAAGGCTGACTGTGATTCGTCAATAAATCAATCTGACAGTAAATAGGCATCTCGCATTATAATATCACCATTTACTTCTTAAAAGTAAAATCTGCTTTTGAATGAATAGGCATTTTTACATGGGAGCGCAAATTACTCGCCACATTATGAACAAATTTGCGAAGTCCAAATTCGGCAAAAAAATTCGGTTCTATTTTCAGAGTCGAATATTTCGTTTAAGTATTTAGTTAAGACACTTTTATAAATGTTCATAATTTACTTCCCAGCAACCAACCAGCTTTGTGTTTCGCGTCCAGACGTTTCTCGATGTGATAGTATATGTTTCTAAAACTGATCTATATTATACGATGTGAATATGCTTAAAATAAAGTAAAATAATGCTTATATATGGAATGTAATACGACAATTGGGTTTATTCTCTTTTTCACGTCTATTTTAAGTTTTCATAGTACAAGTCAACATTTTGCCGTGTTATTTCGTAAAATGAACCGATGATGCCTCGACCATAGTTCGCACAAGAATGATGACGTCACGTTTTCAAATTTCACTTGAGGCCATACGCGAGCACAGCCGGCTCCAATGGAACCGGTATGGGGAGTGGGGATAATACGCTTTTAATCACTTAGGGCAGGTCTACTAATATTCATATGTCTATGGTCCCCACGAAGATAAAGACAGGACAATAATAATTTTACTTCAATATTTAGTGGAAAAAAGACAGTCAACCTCGTGTCGAAAAATAACAAGTTTCTATTTTTATCTTGTTTGATAAATCAAAACCAAAATTTCTTATGAAATCATGTATCATATTTCTTAGTAGGTACACAATACTTATATTAATGACAATCGCGAAGATTTCAGTTTGGAAAAAAAAGACCTAAAAAGAAGAAAAAAACCTAACCTAACCTAACCATTAACACGGAAACCATCTTTAACCGAAAACGGAACACACAAACAAATTTACAGACAGTCGAGTAAAACGGTCGAGTTAAAACCAGTCGGCAATATCACAGCGAATTACAGTACAAAGATAATTGGATTTCTTGTATACAGCATGTTTCAAATATATTCTATCGAAAATTCTAGTGAAATTAAAAAAAAATAATTTAAATAGACAAACAATCTAAACCAAACAGTGTTAATATTTTAGCGATGGTCATAAATAAGTTCTTAGAATTTATACTAAAATTAAGCCAAGAGAGAGAGTGTTTCTTCGTCAATGACGAATGGTCTCGTAGCAAGCGTTCAAAAAAGGTTAGAAAGGGAGAAATGTAAATACGACTGTAAGAGGGAGCGCTCTAATATTAAAAAACCTATAATAATTATGCGAAAATTGTGAAATTATTTAATAAAACACGACTTGTATGAAATAGAGCAAAGATCTCTCGATAAATGCTTTAGTTGCATTTAAAGATGCACTGTGATTTTTTTCATGCCTATAACAGAACAAAACATGTTTTTAATAATTTTCGGAGCTTACTTTGCGATTTTTTTCTATCGTAGGAATTTCATATAATTAACATTTCGGCATAACAAATGTACAGATATTATCTTCAAATATAACATTCATTTTTTTTGGACTAAAAAACTTAGTGTTAAAGAGAAATATGTTATAAATCGGTAAAAATTAGTGTTAAAGAGAAATATGTTATAAATCGGTAAAAATTAGTGTTAAAGAGAAATATGTTATAAATCGGTAAAAATTAGTGTTAAAGAGAAATATGTTATAAATCGGTAAAAATTAGTGTTAAAGAGAAATATGTTATAAATCGGTAACAATTAGTGTTAAAGAGAAATATGATATAAATCGATAAAAATTGGGAATGCTGGGGCTTACAGGATCTGTGTCAGTGGGTGTAATAAATAAATACACAAAGGGTTAATTTATTTATTGCTTCTACTGCTATATGTATGTACAAGATCATGCCGAATCGTAAACGATTAGATAATGATAATTTAATAACTATGTAGCTACAAAAGAAGAAGAATAATTTATATCAACACGCTATATTTTTTTATCGCTTGGTACCAATTACGGTCTATTATAACATGTTTAAGGCGATGCCATATGTAGTAATACAAAATCATGTGTTTTTGGTTTGAAAATTTGGTCGCCTAGAAATGTTTCAGATGCTTTAATTAAATACTGCGAGTAGAATACATATTGAGTATTTTTTAGATAAGTTTTTTTATAAGCCCAGAAAAAAATAATGTATAAGGCCTATGAAAACTGCTTTAAAGTTCAAAATCTCCTACTTACTAACCCATTTTCGGTTATGGTTATATTGTATAATGTGGCAAATTAAGTTATTTATAAAATGATCGGAAAAAAATTAAATATTTATGCCTGAACATCCACAAAATAAAATAAAAGGCACTTTTTGGCCATGTTTTTTACTTGCATAAATCAAAACAGGCGGATGGTGTTAAGCGGGAATTTAAACCTTATCGCCATCTACGTATGGGTTGTTATTGATAGCGGCTAAATTTAAAATATTACACGACGTAGTGCATCGACTTAAGGCGACATAAGACTCGTAAGTTATTATAATAATTTGATAATTTATTAATATTTAAAATTAATAGAAGCAGGACCTTACCATTAAAATATTTTATGTAAAACGGTTTGAAAATTTTGTAAAACGGTTTTCAACTATAAAATTACCAGTAAGCACCAGATTTTATTTTTCTTGACGATGAATTAGTAACTTCCCGAGGGATCCATCTAGAAAGATTAGAGATATTGTTCATCAGATATAATTAAAATAATCCCCACGGAAAGATCGATTTTCTAGGCCTGCTAGGGCAAAATCGACCGTAGATCCGTCGATTACGCCGGGACGCGCTCCGAATATTGTTTTTACACGACTTCATCACTTATGTCGTTAAGATTTCCACATCATTTTAGAGATTTTTGATAGGGCAAATTCAATCGCAATTCTGTCCAATACACAAGGACCGCGCGTGGCATATTTTTCTCCCTGTACGTACTGCTTCCATAATGACGTCACTAACGCCGATAACAAAAATTAAAGATAGAGAAGATGATCGCCACACGTGGAACTGATTGTAAAATAATGATATGTTAAGTAAACAAATATTAAGTTGTTGAAGATATCGTGCAGTATTCAAGTTAAAGGTCGCGCAATAATTATAGTTGACCCAAACGACACACTTATTATGATTGTGTGTATTGGTGCATATGAACATAAACACTTTCGGCAGTAATGTCCTTGCCAAACGGCCTCCGTGGTTGAGTGGTTTCGCTCCTCGTCTGATTCCGGAGGTCGCGGATTCAAATCCCGGCGAGCGCAAGTAGATTTTATTTTAATAACTAAACACGTGATCTTCAAAACTTGGCTGTCATTCTGCATTCACCTCCTCTCCCCTCCCAAAAATTGCGACAAACTTCCCAAATCAGACTAGAACAAAACTTGTATTTACCTTCGTGGAAATAAATTATTATTTGAATACTATACTTATCAAAATGTTAATATTCATCGTAATTGGACTCTCCTAAAACGGAAATCCTCCTAGTTGGGCAGTCAAAACATTTCTTAAATAATGTATATAAATGTATAATCCTTTACTAAATAAAAAAATAAAAAATCGAATATTTTATCAACTTGCATGAATGTACGATTCGGTGTCTAGTAAATATAAAGTTAAAAATTAACATACAAATGACCACGTAAATATTATATAAAATACATGAATTTGGTCGCCTGAAGCACCGGTTTTAATGCCATAATTTTAAAAAAATAATCCATTATATTATTATGTCCACTATTCGTACCGATAATCGTATCTCGAATTGGGGAGTCGTACCACTAGAGGGGACTGTGTGGTACTCACATAAAAGAGTCTGCAACACGGAGAAAACTTACTGATAAAAAAATGCACATTTTAAGTATCTCTTCAAATTATTCTTTATCCGGTTAAAAACGGGATTGCAGGCCATTAACTAATGAATTGATAGCTATCCCGATAAACTGTTAGTAAAATACCAATGTTTTGTCGCGGTATCGGAAAACGTGTTCATAAAATACATTTTCGCATTTCGTCATAATATATAGGGTGTATCGGCACGTACCCGACAAACTTTAACCAGCTATTCCTTAGCATATTTGCAGTAAAAAATCTTATGTGCACTTTGCTGTCCGGTAACGTTTTTTTTTAATAAAAAAATTATTATTCATATTTTCACCACATGTCACCACTGTTTTATCCTTTGTCAAAGTTTGAAAACCCATCTGGCAATATTTTATTCGAATTCCGTTGAATAATGTACGCGTGTACCTATATTGGCGCGCTTTTACAATCACAACGAAATGGCACGGCACCATTCGTCTCATTTTTAACTATTATTATTTAGTGTGTGCGAAAGAGCGAAGACGCTTTTCGACATACTTGCTTATAACAGCTGTTGAACACGAAAAGCAATGCCAATGACAGTGATGTAGTGTAGAAATTTTTAATTTTTTTGTTTTTAATTGAAAAAAAAATGCTACCGGACAGCAAAGTGCCCATAACATTTTTTACTCCAAATGTGCTAAGGAATAGCTGGTTAAAGTTTGTCGGGTTAGTGCCGATACACCCTGTATAACACGTGTTCCGATATTATTACGAATTTTCTAAAAGTTTATCAGGAAGCGGCCTGCAGTCCCATTTTTAACCGATTTTTTACCAATAATTTCAAGATATTTTTTAGTAAATCAGCAATACTTATTTTTTTATCGTGCACTCTGGAATGCTGCTTATACACACATAACAAGATGACAGACCCAAAACCTGACAGGGCTCCAATAACTGGCAGGGCATTAGTAAAAACCCTCTAAGCCTCCATATTACCATGAGACGTTTCATAACACTATCTTAATTTGTAAAATGGAACTAGTGCCACAATTTGTCCCCGAACTATGATATAATCCAAGAAGTATTTTATCCAATACTGGCTGACCTGTACCCGGCGTTGCTGGGGGTAAACCTTAGGAAATAGACATATGCCATCATGGACTTTTCTGTATATCTTTTTAAGATATACAATTCCGTAGTACATTGTTTTGATGTATCTCTTAAGGTTTAGCCGTCGTTAGCAAGGTAAGCGCCCGAACTTTACGACTTGATTACAAAACATCGACTTTTCTTTACTTTCTACAAATATAATATGCATGTATTATATACATAAACCTTCCAGAAGAAATTGTCTAAATGATACTGAAAACCCTATCAAAATCCGTTGCGTAGTTTAGAAGAAATAAGCGCACAAACAGACCAGGTATTGGTGTTATAAACAACGTATTTTATTTAATAAAAAAATGTTAATTGTATTATTTTGTGTTCTATTTTGTTGCTTTACTAGCCTTCAGAAAAGTTTAATTTTTTTCATTGCACAAAGTTTTTTATTCGTTTTAATCGCTGTAATCTACGTGTTCATAGATGGCGTTAATTTAATCATTTTATGAACATGCATTTTTTGCAAGTTATGCTTTTAATTATTAAGACGAATTATTTGTTTGCGCCCGTATACCTATGCGTAAAATGAATAAATAATTTTGTCCGTACACAAACTTAATTCTATCAAGAAAGGCATACACATACAATATTGGATTGAAGCGTCCTTGTGGTGATTTTTCACAAAAACGGCGCTATACAAATCATCTAAATATTATTATTTTTATTCAATGGTTATGGTACCAGGTATTTGGTAATTTACGATACTTACTAATTATATTTGCGGATAATCTTTAGGTTCAGAGATGAGTTGTATAGAAATTTAAACTTCCAATAATAATTTATTATTTTTGCTCAAGTTGACTTTATGTATCGTATCCGGGTCAAAACTCGAGTGGTGCTGCCCGATAAGAGAACCAGGGCCGCCTCGGGGCGTCGAACCGCCTGGGTGCGAAAACCAACTATTAAAACTTACATGGCTCAGATATGATATACACCCATGATTGAAAAAGCTTTCGCAAGCTTAAGATCTGGCAATGGCTTATAAAGATCATGCGAAATAATGAATTTGTCTCGTTTTTGTGAATTGAAATAAAAAAATAGATGTCACTAGAATATGTAATGCTAAAGTGAATGGTAGAAGATGGCGAGGACGTCCTAGAAATTCATGCAACGATTACGTGAATTAAGAACTGAATTCAGAATAATAGAAGATAATGTATGAGAAGATGTAAGTAATATAATGAAGCAACTTGTGTTTGATAAGACATAGTTATACACGGTGTTCTGAAACTCGTAGTACAAGCAGAAAACTGGTGAATCTACATCATAGAACCTAAAAAAACTTTTATCCATCTGAGCATTTCGATTGTTTTAATACTTTTTTCTATTATTTTTGGCAACTAAAAGGTTAAAAAAAATCTTTTGAAGCCGGGTTTACGCTTCGATGCATTTTAAATACATATCGAACAAATGATATAATCCTTCTAGCGATTTTTTTAAAATTTGACCTAAAAATTAGAGCTTCATACTCGATTTACTGTAAAACGAAAGCTCAAATCAAAAAAAAATATACTGTGAAATAGATTCCAAATGTGATGTAGATTCTCCAGTTTCCGTTTGTTCTGTGAGTTTCCGGGCACCGTACATGTTAGAAAAAAATGGTTTTATTTATCTTATTCATTACGCTCACGGATTATGCAAGATAATTTTGAATCTAGCAGTGGCTGGTGGGTTAATCCAAGAGCCACTGCCGCCTCGCGGTTTGGCGCGACGCGGTTCGGCCTCCCCGCGGTTCGGCCGCCCGAGTGCGCAGCATACATTGCACTTAGATCTGCGGCGCCCCTGTATCGAATACATTTTTATCATTTCTTTTTCTTACTGACTACTTTTATCATCATCGAGACGGTTTTTCTAGCCTCTTGTCTTAATCTACTCGTTGTAAAGATGTTATCTACATATTTCGTCTATAGTTCATTTTACACTAGTATACCTACAAAGCGATGACACATTTCGGAATGAATGTCACATCGGTATATTATGGCATCACGCAATTTGATTCAAATAAAAAACATGCAATCACAATAATTTTGATAAAGGTGTAATCAATGCCGGTGGTCCGAGGTTCAACTTAATAAATATAAATAAATTATATTACATAAAATTTATTTCTTTTTGGGTATTATGACACCCAACAATCTGACCTAGCCTAACCTAACCTAATCTAACCTTACCCAACCAAGGTGGGCAGTGTGATGCGTTACACCTAATGTCGTCATGGCAAATGACTTTTAGAGAGGCTCTCATCTTATGTTAGATTAATTATATTATAATTATATAATAAAATTCCGGAATTATTTAACTCATTACCAGAAGATATTAAAAATGAGACATGTTATTCAAAAATAAAAACGAAAATTAGATTGTTCTACCTCCGTCAAACATAAAAACTATTAATATTGTGGATCAAGATAAGTATCAAGTTCAAATTAAATATATTATTATAAGCTAATACATAGAAAAAGTGAGAAATTTTTACACTTAAACTGATTGATCAGTTTTGTAGGATCTAAGTAAGAGAAAATAATGTACAAATAAAAAAAAAACTGAATAAACATATACAAAAAAAAAAAAATTATTGCTGATTGTAAAAAAACGTATGTTTTTGACTGAGAGTCCTGTTTTAACTCAACTGCTTTGCGTTTCGTCTGTCTGTAATTTTTTTTGCGTTTACGTTTCGAGATAAATGTCGTTTTAAAGGTTCAGTAATGATTATCTTTTCAAATGTGAAATCTTCGTATTTATTTGGGCGTTCTTATTCACATTTTTCCCAATATGATGGTACTTGCCTGCCTGAGGAAAGTTTGAAAAAAGAACTGTTATTCAGATATTGACGTTTCTTTGGACAAATTGTATATTGAAGAAAATTTTTTAAATAAAATGAATGACTTATAATTAAGTAGGTACGTATTAAGTACCTACCTATTTTATTTTATTTTATTTTATCAAACAATAGAATATTATAAATTTACTTTTTAGACGCAATTCTCATTCTACTGTTCACAGCACGTACATATTTATTTAAAATAGGTTTAAAGATAAAATATTTACAGATTGAAATGTAAAATTGCGGGCTGTCAAAAGAAGTAGTATCAAACGAACAACGAACGCAACATGAGTAGCTCGCTGCGACAAGGATCGTAATCAATGGAGTTCTAAAATACCCATTCAAAACAAGACGCCATCTTGTTCGTTATTTATTTTTAATATATGAACAAGTATTTTCGACGGTTAATAGTAATTTAATTATAATGTTAATTCCCACAAAGTTTTTCGTTTTCTTTTTCTTCATTCCCAGTGGCGGTTTTCTCGTGAAGTGAACTCCCCTAAAATATAAAAAAATGAGAAAACTTTTGTTTGTTTTTTAATTTTAATTTTACCACACTTTAAGCAGTGCCATACATAATATGTGCGTTTTGAATTAAGCCCCCGCATACCCAATTTCAACCGATTTATAACAAGTTTCTCTTTAACTCTTTAAGTTTTTAGTTCCAAAATAATATACAGGGTGTATCGGCACGTACCCGACAAACTTTAACCAGCTATTCCTTAGCACATTTGGAGTAAAAAATGTTATGGGCACTTTGCTGTCCGGTAACATTTTTTTTTAATAAAAAATTCATATTTTCACCACATGTCACCAACGTTTCATCCTTTGTCAAAGTTTGAAAACCCGTCTGGCAATATTTTGTTCGAGTTTCGTTGAATAATGTACGTACGTACCTACGTTGGCGAGCTTTTACAATCACAACGAAATGGCACAGCACCATTCGTCTCATTTTTAACTATTATTATTTAGTGTGTACGAAAGAGCGAGGACACTTTTTGACCCACTTGCTAATAACAGCTGTTGAACGCGAGAAACAAGGCAAATGACAGTGACGGAGTGTGGATTTTTTATTTATTTTTTGTTTTTAATGGAAAAAAATGTTACCGGACAGCAAAGCGCCCATAACATGTTTTACTCCAAATGTGCTGAGGAATAGCTGGTTAAAATTTGTCGGGTACTTGCCAATACACCCTGTATATGCATATTTTTGTTGTTGAAACGTTAGTTATATGAAATTCCCTCGATAGAAAAAAATCGCAAAGTAAGCTCCGAAAATTATTAAAAACACGTTTTTTTCTATTATTTAATATGTTATAGGTATGAAAAAAATCACAGTGTATCTTTAAATGTAACTAAAGAATTTGTCAAGAGATTTTGCTCTATTTCAAACGAGTCTTGTTTTATTAAATGTTTTCACCATTTTCGCTTAATTATTATCGGTTTTTTTAATATTAGCGCGCTCCCTCTAACATTCGTATTTACATACCTCCCTGTCATACCATCTTCGAACGTTTACTACGTGGCCTTAAGCAACTACGAGACTTCATGTTGTAAAAAAACAGCCGAACGTCACAGCGGTACGGTACTGCCAAGGTCTGGTATCTATGTGAGGATATTGTGTCAGCGCTTTATTAGCAGCAGACACATACCTGGACGGATGACGAACCTCGTGCTGGCACTGTTGGTGGGCGCGGTGGACTCTCGCTGCAGCAGCTGGTCCAGTTTCTTCACCACCTAGGATTCTTGCTGCAGGGTCTCCATCTTCTATCTTCGTGTCACCTGTTCCTGTACTTCATTTTACTTAACTTAAATTCACTTTATTTTTGTAATATTAATATTTTTTGTAATACCTGCATCAACTGTAAAGCGCCCCTGAGGTGATATCTCACAAAATATAAAAATACTAGTGGCGCCAGAGCGGTAGATATGCAAACCTTTGGTATTTACTATGTAACCGTGTGCGCAGCGGCTATGAAATTTGTACTGAATCCTATTTTGCCAGAATCAACAGATTTTTTGTGGGACTGTGTCGCCAAAATCTGTTGCAGTGATGAAATGAAATTCCTTTGGATTCAGGGAAAATGTTTATTTATTTATATCATAACCCTTACGAGCTTTTACAAACATGTGAAATACATATAATAATTTTGTGGAATAAAGTAAAATTTGCATTTAAAATTATGTGAATAGAATACATGCAGAAGAACAGTTTTACGCTGACCTTAATTATTATTAATATTGAGGTATGTTATTATAGCCTTCTTGTGACTATATTCCGTGCAGTTGAATTCTTCTATATTTTCTGCATAAGTATTGCCAACTGCATGCAATCTAGGTGCAAGCGAGTTATCTAAATGACTCATTCCTGATATTGTTGTTGCTATTAAAAATAATTTACGATCTAGTAGTTCTAGTTGGTATGTTGAAGGTGATTAGACTCAGTAAATTAGGGCTGTCTATAATTCTTCGATCTGAGAGTCTTAATAATTTTAATTCTAATATAATATTATCGAAAGGAATGGGATTTTTTTATATGGGCATCTGAAGGAATTATTTCTCTCTTTTTTTATCCGATTGACCCTACGACGAGGCCACGAACCGCCACTGTTCCATAGTGTTCTTACCCTAACCTTTAAAAAAAAACTTAAAACCTTATCGACAAACCGAGCCGCTTTATCGGTAAAAATGTCACCTTCTTGAGATTTATTTGGCCGTTTTTGTCACTTGGCGTCTAGAAATCAAATTTACTATCTTTGAGCACCTACCTACCAATAGTAACAGACAGAATTGCTGATAAACTGTATCTAGTTCTCTAACTTTCCGTTTCATAATAATATGCAATAACAAGTTTTAAAACCCGACTTCGCACGGGATTAAGTAAGTAAATGTGTAATTAATTAATGAAATAAATAAATCCGTCTGCATTTTATTTTATCTGTAGAATTCTAGTTTCCATTTTCAAAATATTATTATCAAACTACTGCAAAATGTTTTGTCTTGTCAGAGAGCTGCTGTACGGGTGTTTTGTCTTGTTTTGTCATTTAATTTAATCTAATTTAAATCTGCAAAACTTCATAACTCGTGATTGAGATGACGTAAAGACTTAGAATCAATAGAAATGCCAAAATTTCATGAAGCCAGAGCTCACTGTTGGAGAGTTTTTGCTGCTCCGTACGAAGAAATTAACCGACTGAAATTGATAAAATTTTAAAGCTACATGATGTAAATAACTTAGCAAGCTAAATAAAGTTGCGTTGACCTAGAAACTACATACGCAACAGTCTTTGAAAATTTCACGGCACCAGAGCTCATCGTTAGAGTTTTTTTTTACTACTTTGGCTGTCACACAAACATATTTTCCGATTTATAGTTAAGATTCTGGTCGATTTTCTCATTGAAACCGACCTAAAGCGGCTTTCGCTGGACTTCTACTTGGTACTCAGTTCCTACTCTGAGGCAGCTCTATTTGGTACAATGTGGTCACCGCTTACATACCGGTTTCGGTGCAATGACCCGTATTCGTCCGAATCACAGTTTGAATTAATTAAAAACGAAACGACACAACATGGATGATAATTAAAATATTTGTCTTTTGGCACGTACGAAATGTTAATCCATTTGGTTCACCATAGAGTTGAAAATACCAATCGTATTATTTCGTTACTAATATAGAAAAAGCTACGAATACTAGCGATAGAAAAACGAATAGGTACCTTTTGATAAGGAAATTTAAGAATCTGAGACATTATTGTAAATTTTCTTTTTACCTTTTCTCGTCGGCGATGCTGTTTAAAACATTCAACGGTTATTTTTTGTAATAACAGAGGGCGCCACTTGGGTTTGCAACAATCCTAAACTGTACAGACTTTAAGATTATAATACTATCAGATTTTTTCACTAACAAAATGCCATCAACGATTGAAAATCATGCACATGTCAAATAATTTGAGTAATCTTCATGACTCCTGTGCTCGCTGTTTTAAAGTTTTCTTAGCTTCTTTTAATCAGATTTCAAAGTACCTAATTACAGCTGTTATTTTATTATTAAAATGCACACATTTTGTTGTTTAGTGACAGTAAAATAAATATTAATAATATGCATACATTTTGTTGTTTAGTGACAGTTAAATAAATATTTTTTTATTGCTGAAAAGTTGACGGTGCACATTTGAGCAAATTTCACGACTCACACGGTTAAGGCGATGCCATACGTATTAATGCAAAATCATGTGTTTTTGGTTTAAAAATTTGGTCGCCTAGAAATGTTTCAGATACTTTAATTAAATACTGCGAGTAGAATACATCTTGACCTTGGAAATAATGGAGTATTTTTTAGATAAATCTTTTTATAAGCCCAGAAAAAAATAATATATAGGCTTATGAAAACTGCTTTAAAGTTCAAAATCTCCTACTTACGAACCCATTTTCGCTTATGATTTTATTGTATAATGTGGGAAATTAAGTTATTTATAAAATATTACACGACGTAGTGCATCGCCTTAAGAGCTATTCTGCAACGAAAATATCCATTAATAATTTCCATTTATAATTTACATTAATAATATCCTTTAATATTTCCCATTAATAATATCCATCAATAATTTCCGATATTTTACTCGAAAATCAATAATGGCATTGGTAATAAAAATAAAATCAGTATGTACCCATATATCTTTAAAAAAATATTTTTTTTTTTAAGTTTAAAAACCTAAGGAGTTAACGAGAAACTTGTTATAAATCGTTAGAAATTGGGTGAGGAGAAGGCGAAACAACTGTCATGCGTAATAATAATTACTCAGCAGAATTTGTTTCGAAATGAACTGTTTTTTTCTGTCGAATATATAAGAGAAAAACTTTAATTGAAAATGAAGTTCCATAAATTAGACTCGATAACAAGTATTAAAATTTCTGGAAATCTTACTTTTATTAAAATGTTAAATAAAATTATGAAATAATAAATATTTGTGTTTGATTCGCAGTTAAGACTGTTATCGTTTTATTTTTCTGTGTCTTATTATCCTTCATGTTTCTAATTAATATTTACCTCAGTTTAGCAATGTTAATTCCTTATTAATTTGTCACTTTAAAAAAATCTATTGAACGAGAAATGTTAATCGTTATTAATTTGTCACTTTGAAGAGAATCTATTGAACGAGAAATGTTAATCGTTATTAATTTGTCACTTTGAAGAGAATCTATTGAACGAGAAATGTTAATCGTTACTTTGAAGAGACTCTATTAAACGAGAAATGATTCGTATTGATATTCCTGTCTGTGGAAATGTCTGTATTTACGTAAATGAACAATTAACCATGGAGAACTTTAACCCGGGCTGCGATTGTTCCAATGCTAATATTATTCGCGATAACTTTGTAGATGTAGACCATTTACATAGCATTATTAAAATTGTTAAAGCTCTCAAATAGAAGACTCGTTTCCGACTTGACTTTTATTTTTAAAATTGTTTCTGGAATTATAGACAGACCTGATTTATTGAACGCAATTACCTTACAACATACGAACTCGAACTACTCGATCGAAAATTATTTTAAATTGCAACAACAATATCAGGACACAATCGTTTAGATACCCCCTTTTACCAAGATTACATGCAGTTGGCAATAATTTAGCCGAAATTTTAGATGTGTTTAACTGCACGGAATATAGTAACAAGAAGGCTATAGTAACATACGTCAATAATATTTATAACTAAGCAAAGCATAATACTATTCTTCTGTATAACTAACTGATAGCAAATTTTTATTTCTTGATTACTGTTGCACTAAACTATTATGGCCCGGTATATCAGTCAGTCCGCATCCTCGCTGTGTACGACATTCCTTGCGCAAATTTAAGGGGGCTAAATAAGCCGTAGAATGGTTCCCTTTTTAGACACAGAGTCGCTAGCAGTAACAAATCTCGTATGACGTTTACGTACTCCAATCTCACCGAAATATATACGTACTCATTTTTCTCCTTGTATTATTAACGGCGCAATAATTACAGACATAACATGCGCTTTAAAAGACGAAATAGACAATGTACGAAATTATAATAAATAGTTTGTCCCCATCGGAAACGATCGCATCGTAATTTAACATTTACACCTAGGAAGTGCTTATATGTATGTTGGTAAATCAATAAAAATTTACATATTCATACATCCGACATATGATAATGTATGCATCGGTTAAAAAAACCCAGTACTTCATTTATAGATTTAATCCCGTATTTTTTATCGATCGTAGGTCCCAAAAAACATGCAGCTAACGTCAGAGCATTTACGTTAGAGGCTTTGGTATTAAAACCTTTTTTTCTTTACAATATCGTAACTGCATAGCATTATTTATGAGATTTATGAAGACGGTGACAAAAAATGTAATTTCCTATTGATATCTGCTGTAAAAACTAAAAAAATATTTCTTAATGTAGGACTGAGTAGATACATACCAGTGGCGTCCCTTGTATTGTCAAGTAAAGTTAAAATTACTAGGTAAATGTACGTATTAAATGATGTGCAAGATTTAAACAGATTTTTTTTTTAGGTTGTTATTACAAGAATTCCTTCATAACTGCTTCCTTAAATGATCTTCTTTTCTTGATAAATTTGTTTCGCTTTGGACACTAAAGCGCCTCGGAGACGATCAGAATCAATTGTCAATTGTTATTAGTTACGTCGTTGATCCGATTGACAACTGCAATTGATCGTTTACGAATTGAAGCGATTGACTTTTGCACCTTCCCATTGATGGGTATTTTGTTTGAGCGCTTTGGCAAGCGCCATTTACGGTACCATCGTTTCGCTGTGCGATTGCAAATCGTTTCTTCAATTACTATATCATCGACCCCTTTGTCATTCAGTTTCATGGCTGAACGAGATTTTGTTTTACTTATAATTGCATTATATCGCAACTGTCCATAGTAATGGAGATGGATCACTGTATTCGCACACTGTATGTAGAGTTTATGAAGACATCTACATAGCAACTGGGGTGAAAATATTGACGTTCCGATTGAAGTTCTGTCAATCGCACT
Source organism: Hesperophylax magnus (assembly GCA_026573805.1). NCBI lineage: Eukaryota > Metazoa > Arthropoda > Insecta > Trichoptera > Limnephilidae > Hesperophylax > Hesperophylax magnus. Next base: position 8,173,223 of record JAIUSX010000117.1, on the reverse strand, counting down.
TCAATTGCAAATTTCAATCACGTAAACACTTTGACAATTTACATTGATCGTCTCCGGGGCGCTTGAGCCCCCGCATACCCAATTTACATTGATCGTCTCCGGGGCGCTTGAGCCCCCGCATACCCAATTTACATTGATCGTCTCCGGGGCGCTTGAGCCCCCGCATACCCAATTTACATTGATCGTCTCCGGGGCGCTTGAGCCCCCGCATACCCAATTTACATTGATCGTCTCCGGGGCGCTTGAGCCCCCGCATACCCAATTTATATATTATTTTATAACATTATTTTTTTTTTATAAAATCTATATATATATATATATTTCGATGTATAACAAGTTTCTCGTTAACACTTTAAGTTTTTAAGTCCAAAAAAAAAATATGTTATTTTTGAAGATATACATACCTATGTTATGCCGAAACGTTAATTGTATGAATTTCCCTCTATAGAAAAAAATCTCAAAGTAAGCTCTGAAAATTATTAAAACCACGTTTTGTTATGTTATTCAATACGAAAAAAATCACAGTGTATCTTTATATGCAACTAAAACATCGATGAAGAGATTTTTGCTCGCTTTCAAACGAGTGGTGTTTTATTAAATATTTTCACCATTTTTGCTTATCTTGAGTGGCGATACTTACTGTAAATAAATCTGTTCAAATCTTTTTCTTATTCTGAAACAGTGGTTTTAAATTAATGTGCATATTTAACATATTCCCTTCCTTTTTTGAATATATTCAGGAACATATATATATTTACCACCTCTTTTTTGCTAAAATCAGTACTTTCCAAAAATAACACATGTTAATTCATACACAATTTAAAACCTCATGCCTACCGTGGACACCTAATCATTTTCTTATGAATGTTGTTTTAACTTGTTCGCTTCTCTACTTTGTTTTGGATATTTTCTATCATATTTCTTGAAGATTAATAACATAACATTATTCCGTAGCATAATCAATAATGGAATGTATCTGCACGCCACTGGTCAACTATGCTAAGACAAAGTATGTTATGTTTTTAATTATCAAATCGATTAATATTGTTTTTGGGTAATTTATATTCTTTTTGACATCTTTTTTTGTCTTCTGATGGGAATTTAGTAATCTCAGATAGATAGATAGATAAATATTATTATATAATTTGTACAGCGCCATTTTGAAATATAATAACCTCAACGGCATTACAAAATAAAACTCCATGGTTGTTTTTTTATCGCACAAGAGTCCTAACAGCTCCCAACCATCATTGTTAGCGCTTGCCAGGTTGCTCGTCAGTCAAGGATAATTAAGGCTGTATTATTGTGCTTTTTTTTAAGGATATTATTATGGTTTTATGTATTGCGCTACCTCCTTCCTTAGCCAACGATTCGGACAGCATTGAAATGTCCATCATCAGGGCAGATGTGTAAAGATTATGGTGATTGTGACAATCTTTACACGAAACGTTGACTAAAGAAAGATGTAGCCCAAAAATAAAGCACTATAATACTCTTGGCCGTAAACATCTCAAATCAAGGTTGTATTGTTCGAGTTGTGGCGATTGTTTTCCCATGGTGATACTTAAAGCAGTTGACTTCCTCTTTATACATGTAATTTCAAAATAAAATTCATGTATCGATAAGTATTCAATGATGCAATGAAACCTGTAATCATATCCCGCAGCACACGTGTTCCGCAGCATCCCGAGAAAAGCATTCACATCCTGCCCCCGGCCTAGGTACCGGCAACCGATTGTCATACATAAGGCGAAGCACTACGAAGTAAAGCATAATCACGTGTTTTTGGTTTGGAAATTTGCTCGTTTAGAGCTATTTTCTATACTTTACTTAAATACTGCCAGTAGAATACACCTTGGCCTTCGAAACAATCGAGTAGTTTTTTTAAATGACTTTTTTATACTCCCGGAAAAAAATAAAGTATAAGGTCTGTAAAAAGTGCTTTAAAGTTGAAAATCGCTTACTTACGAAACCCTTTTCGGTTATAGATTTATTGTATAAAATGACTATGTATATCATGCGAAAAACAAATGTTTTCTACGTATTTCTTTGTTTGTGTTAGGATTCAGTTGGTTGTTGACCCATCGTGTTATTCCATATTATCATAAAATTGTACACGACATACAGCAAACACCAAATGATTATACAAATACACAGGAAACACAAATGACAGCCCCCCATGGCCGGAAAAATTGATACAATATTCTAAACACTATTTTAACCTCTCCGTTGTTCTCATAGACGACACATTTATCAGAGAGAGAAGTTACAATACAATGTAATAATGAAAATGCATTTTTATAGCTCAGCTTTGTGATATTTCACTTATTATCTTGTTACTTTCATACTTCAAAATAAAATGATTTTGTAATCCCATTCAGGGTTCATGTTCTTAAAATTACCTTTACTGTAACTTTACCTTTTAAAACATCAAACAGCCAGGCGGACGGCTGGCTTTGTTATTTATACAAATTTACAGTTTGTTTCCGATATTGATGAAATTTTGCGCACTTGACCTTCAAAATAAGACGAAAATTATTGACTACGATTTTGAAAATTTTGTGTAAAGCCCGGGCAACGATGGGGACTTCAGCTAGTGTTAAATAAAAAAAAAATCATTTTACTACTATTTAGAGATGTAAATAGTACAGAGATACAAGGTATGAACGTATAACATAAACAAATTAACGAATGTTTAAATTAAATACATGTACACAAATGTTTACAATCTAATTTATTTTTATAAACATCACATTATTAACCCCGATGCAAGCTTAGTCCTAATGAGGTCAAAATACAATTTACAATTTACTAGAAGCAATAAAAGGTAATACTATTAATACAAATATGCTGGAACTTTACAACAAAGAACAAAATCTAAAATTTACGTAAAAATTACAGTGTAGAAAAAAATAACAAAGAAATAGAAAATATTTAATAACTTTTAACGGTGCGTTTTTAGCGCTATGATATATAATATCGGTAATCCCAAAAATATATACATATTCGAGTCCTAGATGTGACCGTATATTTTTCTGTTTCAGATTTTCGTTTATGAATTGCTATCAATTGTCTTCAATAATTAAATATTACAATTTGAGGTTTTACTCACTAAGTTATTCCAAAAAAATAAATATTAATCCTAGACTTGCAGAAAAGTCAATAGATGTCGCACATTAAAAAATAAAAATAAAATATGTTTATCTAATGACGCTGTCTAGATTGCATTTAGTTCGGGTTGAATCTTGCGATCATACATAAAGATAGTTGCCAATAAAAATGTGCGGTGAGACAATGTTGGTAGTTCTTATTCGAAGTATGATACAGTTAAATATGACCGAAGGAGATAGGGTCCCATTAGCTCAGTTGGTAGAGCGGTGCCCCGGCAAGCAAGGGTCCTGGGTTCGAGTCCTAGATGTGACCATATCTTTTCTGAGTTTTCTAGTTCATATTTTCGTTTAGGAATTGCTAATATTGTTTTCAATAATTAAATTATATATATACAGTATGTATTTTATTAATTTATTGTTAGCAACATCAACTGTCAAAGTAATACGTTTTTTCTCTCGATAACAATTTAATCAACACTCAATAATCTGTGTTAAAAAGTTACATGTTTATCTGTAAGTTTTTCTAACCTTTTTTATTAATTTATTTATGGGTTCTTGTTAATGTCGAGAAATTGTCGTTTTTTTAATCAGGGAGATTAATGTGCGGTGGATATTTTTTGTCCCTCGTTTGACAGTTTGTAGAAATTTCGAAAATTTTCTTATTATTAATTGAGGTAAACCCGTGGTTTTTTGTTAGTTAATTCATCGTATTTTTTACTGTTTATAAAGGTTATAAGGTTTTCTCGCAGCATAATATAATATACAGTTTGATGTAGAAACCGTTAAATGCTTTTGTATAATATGCAACATACTCGTACCTATCGTATTTATTGGGCGTTGAGAAGTACTGTTTTTGTACGTACTTGTATTAATTTGTCTATACGTTCCGTTTCCGTTCAAGATGGTGGCCTTTTTAATGATTCACTAAAGAATATATTTCAAATGTTACATTATCGTGTTTATTGGATTTTTTTTCAATATAATGGTATCTACCTGCCAGAAGAAAGTTTTAAAAAATTACCTCGTAAATAAACAGATTGCATTTTATCAAATTTTGGTGGCAATCGCGCATACAAACGCGGATATACTCACATATCTCTGAAATTGGATGACATTGTGTTTAGTAAATAAATAAAAATTCAGTACTTAATATGCGAAATAAATGTTGGTACTATCCAATTATTGTTTGGCTTAGGTTCGTTTGGTTTCGTTGCCTCCAGTCCTAGGGGAGAAAGGTTCAATCCTAATTAAAACCATTTTTTAATGTTTTGAAAGATATTTAAAAGGTTCCATGATAACTAAACACAGTGACAATTCAACACACTTTTAAAAAGTGATATACAGTCATTAGAAACGATGAAAATTTTTTTTTTAACCTAACCTAACCTACTAAACGCAGTTAATAAAGTTTTTGTTTCATCACTTTCCATGACTTTATATAACTTTTTAAAGATGTGATGAATTATCATTGTGACGATTTATCCGGTCACCATTTAAAAGGTCATATCAGTTAAGAGCCAGTCCCTGGGGAGGAAGGTCCAATCCTCATCTCTTCAGTGGTTTTAGTAATAAAATGGGATCTCTTCACGTAGCTCCCATTCTAAGAATATAACTCATGGGATTTTCACGTTTTTAATTACGCCTGCCATCGATCTTATATACTACATTGCGTTAGCATGTGGATAATCGACATAATTAAACGAATAATTGTTTTAAATGCCTATTTTAATTACAAGTCATTCGTCATTTGAGAATAGTAATATCTACTAATGTTTGCCTTGCATTATTTAATTGTGCCAAACAGGATTTATCCACCGACGAGTACTAAATAATATGTATAATTATTAATTATTAGTGATAATGCCGCTCTGTAGAAATAGTTTCCTGCTTTGCGGATATCTCGTCTTCAAGAAAATTCTTATATAATGCTTTATTGCCGTGAGATGATCATCATCGTCGTCAGCTCTGTCTTACAAATTATTATTAGAAATACCTCCCGAAAAAAAAATCTCTCAAGAAAGAATAGACGCCGCCGACGGGAATTGAACCCGCAGCCTTCTGACTACCGGTCAAAACCTCTAAGTATTAAGCTACGTAGGCTTATTCCAAACACACCAAATAATTCAACATGTACTAGTATTTTTCTTTCAACATTATTGCTTATTACATTTTTTTCCCACCTAAAAACAACGAACTTTATTTTTGAAGGAAAGACTTTGTTAGTGCTAAATCTCGCATTAGATGGCGTCGGGACATATCTACATTTATTGGTGAAATATTTTGTCTTTACATATATTTATTATCTTTTTAATGATAATTGTTTTTATGCATAGCGCAAAGGATAACAAAATATTATAAGGAATGCCTGAAATACCTAAACAAAGTGAAAAAATCTCCCGAGAAAAAATAAATGCCTGTGAATCTTTCTTACAATCTTACGTTCTGACCAAATCATGCGACATCTATTGACTTTTCTGCAAGTCTAGAATGAATATTTATTTTTCGGAATAACTTTATTGAGTAAAACCTCAAATTGTAATATTTAATTATTGAAGACAATATTAGCGATTTCTAAACGAAAATCTGAAACAGAAAAATCAGAAAAGGATACAGTCACATCTAGGACTCGAACCCAGGACCCTTGACAGGAAAGTCCGTGATGGCATATGACTACCAGTTAGACAATTTCTTCCGGAAGGTTTGCATATATAATATATGTATATTATGGTGACCGGATAAATCATCAAAATGATAATTCATCACATCTTTAAAAAGTTATATAAAGTCATGGAAAGTGATGAAACAAAAACTTTATTAACTGGGTTAGGTTAGGCTGGGTTTAATTTTTTTTTTGCATCGTTTCTAATGACTTTATATCACTTTTTAAAAGTATGTTGAATTGTCACTGTGTTGAGTTATCATGGAACCGTATACTATATTATATGTAGGTATGATTTGAGATTTTCACGGCCAAAATTATTATAGAGATTTGTTTTTGGGGTATTATACCGTGTTGCGCTACCTCCTTCTTTAGCCAACGTTTCGGACAGCATTGCAGTGTTCATCATCAGATTATTTGAGAAAATTACACATCTGCCCTGACGAAACGTTACCTAAAGAAGGAGGTAGCGCAACGCGGCATAATACCCCAAAAACAAATCACTATTATATATATTTAGATAAAGAGAAATGTCGATGTTTTATAATCATCATAAAAAAAACTCCCATTGCTAACGCTAACCGTACGAGTTACATCAAAATAAATTACGTCGGATTTGTATATCTTAAGGCGATGCCATACGTAGTAATGCAAAATCATGTGTTTTGGTTTGAAAATTTGGTCGCCTAGAAATGTTTCAGATGCTTTAATTAAATACTGCGAGTAGAATACATCTTGGCCTAATAATCGAGTATTTTTTAGATAAGTCGTTTTATACGCCCAGAAAAAAATTATGTATATGCCTATGAAAACAGCCTTAAAGTTCAAAATCTCCTCCTTACGAACCCATTTTCGGTTATGATTTTATTGTATAATGTGGAATATTAAGTTATTTATAAAATGATCCGAAAATTTTTTTTAACAACCTTCCTAAATCCAAAAATTATCAAAAACATTCATGAATTTCAGCTTAATTTGAAAAATTAAAAACTATCTTATTATTATTATTATTTTAATCTTACTTCTCTCTTATTGGCAAACTTGTATTTTTCTTACGTATTTTTTGTTATTACTTACAATATTTTATTATGACTTCATGACTTTATATAATTGCGTTAAAATTCCCTCACCAAACAGAAGAAATTTGGTGAGAAAGGCGATTTTTATTTTTATTTTATTTTATTTAAACGCCCATAGGGTTTTTACCTATAATAATGTACATCTTTATTTTTTTAGTTATACAGATTACATTTAAAAAATCAGTGTTAGCAAAATACAGGTTACATAAAAAAATATCAGAGTTAACAAAATATGTTACATAAAATATAAAAGTTTAAAAAATATAAGTATGGGTAGAGTACAAATAAGTGAGACGAAAAATATAAAATCTGCCAAAATCCTCCAAATCAACCATAATGATAATAAGAAAGTACAACAATAGTTTACAAATTAGGTCAAAATAGTTCACACATACTCCGTTTAAAGTTTGCCAAGTTCAAATTATTGTCAAATACATTTATATTGTTTAAGTATTTGTTACCAAGACTGTGTAAACGTTGTATTGGAGAGTGAAAACTATAGTTGGAATGAGATGTAGGTATGTATGTAAAATGTTGATATTTGCCTAGTTGTTCGTGTAGGTATGTGGAGATTTATTAAATGCAATAGGTCACAACAATCGAAATTAAAGTTCAATAATTTTAATAAAAATTTTGCTTTATAACGTGTAAATTTTTTATATCTGTTGTAAAAAATACAAATATTAGATAAATAACTATTTAGGTTTTTGGTGTATGGGTAAGTAAGTAATGTGAAATATCCCTGCGTAATGCGTAACATTATACAAGTTCAATTAACTTTTTATTTGAAAATTGGAACCACTCATCGGAATTGCATCTTATTAGATAAGCAATAAAATAGGTACCAACATTATTTTATTTTATTAACAAGCTGTACCCCGCCACGAGTCGCTGTGGCTTAGTCTGTATATGCAGATAGAGAAACGATAGTGCGTGTTGCTTTTACGTCCAACAAATGTTTTTTTCTGTCACAAGTGACATCTATATTATATTGGTATATAAAAACACACGCGTATTCGAATGCAACGTAGATAGAGAAACAATAACGTGTGTTGCTTTTATGTCCAACAGATGGCGCTGTTTTTTTTAAAGCCATTTTTACGTATTAAATTTGACATCTTTATAATATAGGTATATAAAAAACGGTTCCATGATAACTCAACACAGTGACAATTCAACACACTTTTAAAAAGTGATATAAAGTCATTAGAAACGATGAAAAAAATTTTTTAAACCTAACCTAACCTAACCTACTTAACCCAGTTAGTAAAGTTTTTGTTTCATCACTTTCCATGACTTAATATAACTTTTTAAAGATGTGATGAATTATCATTGTGATGATTTATCCGGTCAGCCAGTTGAACTGCTTGGAATGTTGACCATTTCCCCACCAACTACTCTAAGAACGGTGCATAAATTCATTACAATAAAAACATACCAAACAAGCAACTACTAATACAACAATTAGGCAAAAAAGCTTCCTATACTATGGTACTAAATATTTAAATCTCAAATAAAAAGCTGGATACAAAACATGGGGACATCAGAAATAGAAAATAAACTGACAATAGATACGGACCGAAACCAAAACCACTCAACTGCACTAAAAAAACACCAATATATCAAACAATATGTAATATGTCCAACAGAAAAAAATCAGGTTGACATCTATGTAATATAGGTATATAAAAACACACGCGTATTCGAATGCAACGTTGTGTCAAAATTTCAAAGCAATCGGTGAAGAACTTTCGGAGATTTTGAACAAACGAACATTTTCATTTTTTGTTTAAATGCTTTACAGACCCTTAGGTGAATTATTTAGATTCAAGAAACATTACTGAGAGAATGTGCATGGTTCCGTATAAACTTTTATCTAACAACAGTTATTCGTACTCATACGTAAACAATACCTTCTTTGACCCGCAGCAATCTACCATAATGTGAGTCAAAATTGCAAAATCTACATAATGCATTTATTAATACAACACCACATTAATCGTCATTAAATGCACCACGTCTATCATATTTATGTATCATCACATTTATAGGAAGTGTCGTACATCGAGACAAATTAGTCACAAGTCTGATAGCCATAACAACCGTGGCTCAACCACAAACTTCTTTGTCACTCATCACGTTGATCATTCATTTTAATCATGTGTTATCGCGCTGATGATTATTCTACGTTGCTAGGCGTACTGATTAAAATATATGCGTTAATTCTGTACTAGCTGACGTGTAACCGGCGTTTGTTTGGGTAAAGTTTTGTACCTACTGGGTGCATTTTTAAGGCGGAAATAATATAATCTCCAAGCTCTAAATACAGGGTTTTCCAATAAGAGGTGTTATTTTTAATAGCCCGCTATTTCGGTAGATGTTACTTTTGAAGCTGTCATTTTTTGACATTTGACAAGTAGAAACTACGCCATTAATAAAAATACACGCTTCAACAACGAATTGAAATTATTAAAATTCACTTGAGTGAATCAAATGCAAATCATCTTGAGTGATGAGGCCCATTTCCACCTCGGTGGCTTCGTCAACAAGCAAAATTATTTGTTATTGTTGAAAAGCCTCTCTATCCTCGACGTGTGACTTTTTGGTTCGGTTTATGGTCCGGCGGAGTCATTGGACCTTACTTTTTCGAAAATGAGGCTGGAGCAACAGTTACGGTGAATGGATAGCGCTATCGAGAGATGATTAATGATTTTTTATGGCCGGAATTGGATGATATTGATCTGGACAACGTTTACTTTCAATAAGACGGCGCTACGTGCCACACAAGCAACGAAACCATTGATCTTTTACGATTGAATTTCAAAATAACACCTCTTATTGGAAAACCCTGTAGTATAAAGCAAAGTCACTATCCGCGTCTGTCTGTTTGTGCGCTGAGCTTATTTAAACTACGGAACGGATTTTGATACGGTTTTCACTATTTCTTCTGGAAGGTTTACATATAGAATACATGCGTATTATGCTACGTATACATACGCGAACAGAACTGCCGAACTGAACCTCAATTTATGGGAAGGGAACGAAGAAACCCCAAATAGCGCGAAAAGCCGCTTGCAGTTGCTTCGTTCCTTTTCCGTAATTCGTAGCTCGGTTCGTGTTTCGTTTCGAAAATGTATACGTACCGTTATATTTATAGAAAGTAGAGAAAAGTCGATGTTTTATAATCAAGTCGTAAAAATATATTTTCGGGCAGTACATTGTTAACGCTGGCTAAATATTACGAGATACATCAAAATTATGTACTACGGAATTGTATATATCCAGTTAATATTGAAAGGCAAGATAGAGGGTCGCAGAGGGCCTGGTAGGAGACAAATGTCTTGGCTGCGAAATATACGAGAGTGGACCGGCATTAGAAGTGTGGAGGAGCTATTCCGGGCAGCGCAAGACAAAGAGACATTTTCCAGAGTGATCGCCAACGTCGGGGGGACCTGATACGGCACATAAAGAAGAAGAAGAATTGTATATCTTAAAAAGGCCTACAGAAAAGTCCGGGATGGTATATGTCTATCTCCTAAGGATAACCCCCAGCAACGCCGGGTACACCTCAGCTAGTTATTATATAATACCATTCACTTCATGTAGCATAATGAATTCCACATTATCACTGTTAAAAAATACGTTATACCGATTTTAATTCGACTGCGTATCTCAGTCCAGTGTAGAGATACTACGTTAGGTCTTCCTCGGGTGTCCCCGACTTCTTCCATTCAAACCACTCTCTAAACACTCCTTGCACTAATAAGAACAAATTTACTGTGAAATCGAAAAAATGATATAGAAACGCGTACGGGACAAACAAAGAAGCATTAATTTATTTATATAATCATTCATAGATTGTGAATCATCGGTCATTAGCAGCCACCCTAGCTTCAATATTTGCTTTAAAATGTCTCACATACAGTGGCTAGTCGAACCAATCCATATTGTTAAAATTAATTACTGCTGCCATCTGTAAGTGTAAGTTTTAAGCTGTTATGGTTTTGAACTTGACTAAATCAGGGCGTTTTTGGTTTATGATAAGGTAGAGATCTGCTCAAGCTCACAAGGTAAAATCATTTACTGTTATTATTTAAAAATATCGAGCTTAATAAATATTATGTGCTTCATGGAATCTTTTTTCTTCCATTGCCAACCACAGAGCAATGTCCTTCCGACTACCTAAGAGGAATCGTTCCCTTTTTAGTGTAGATATTTAAAAATCATCACGTGATTGTTCCATTGTCAAATAAAACCCAGTAAAGTCAACGTACCCTAAAACTCAACACATATATTATATTGATTTTACTCGAGCACAAAATTCATAGCGATTTGATGTTCAGATATTAGACTTTTTATGTAGATACCGCACAAGAGTCTCAACTGCTCCCAACCGTCTGAAAGCCAGTGGAATTATAACGTCCCCAAATGGGGAGCGTTTTCCAAAACTCAACATTATGTCGAAGTTCAAATTTTTCCGGGATTATTCTTTTTTCTCAATTTCTTTGTATCTAAGTGAGTAAAGGTTCATTCAGACATTGTTGTCAACAATTTATTGGAAGTAAATTTTAACAATATAAAGTTCATTAACTTGTTATATTTTGCCTATCTAAGAAGGCAACTTGACTACAATTCTCCTGTCCAGAACCCACATTACAATATACATGTACAAGCTGTTGAAAGAATGCAAAACAAATTCTTACGTTTTATAAATTTTAAAATGGGTATTCCAGCAATTATGTTGAACTACAATACTCTGTTAAATTATATGAATATGCTCAAATTGTCAGACAGAAGAATTTTCACTGACTTGGTATTTCTCCGGTATTGCTAGAATTGATAAGCTTCCGGATTCCACAACGTAATACTAGAAGTCAGGATTTATTTCAGTGCAGAAATTCTGGGACTAACTTCCATATGTATTCCTCTTTGCCCAGAATACTAATGGAGGGAAACAATTTTAATTAATAAATAAAAACAAGAAACGTAACAAATTTTGATGTATAGTTTCACAGCAAAAATACGCAATATTTGAAACTGGTTAAAGGATTTTGAATAAGCGCTCAATTGGGGAACGTTGCGCGGCTGAAGAAAGTGGGAAAGGGAACAGAAATGTCGTGAAGTACCTGACCACCAAACACGGCTAAAGCCATTTCAATTCCGAATGGTGATCTTGTTTAACTGTTTAACCGTAAAAAAATACGGAATATGTGAAACTGGGTAAAGTATTTATTCAGTTTTGTAAAAAAGGGGAGAGGAGGAGGAATGTTGGAAAGAACCTTGCTATTCAGATCTAGTCACAGACACTTATTCTAAACACGTCTAAAGCCAAAACTAGTAACGGTTCGATTCTGAATGGTGATCTTTCGGTGACCGGATAAATCATCAAAATGATAATTCATCACATCTTTAAAAAGTTATATAAAGTCATGGAAAGTGATGAAACAAAAACTTTATTAACTGGGTTAAGTAGGTTAGGTTAGGTTAAAAAAGATTATCATCGTTTTTAATGACTTTGTATCACCTTTTAAAAGTGTGTTGAATAGTCACTGTGTTGAGTTAGCATGGAACCGATCTTTCGCAGGGCGGAACTCACTTAGGATGGGATGTTTCACCGAATTTTAACAATTTGTCAAATTTCAAAGTTGATTTTCAAGTTCTGTGAAGGTTCTATTTGATGATTTTGAAATTTGGTGAATTGTTCAAATTCTGTCACAACAACCTGTCTTTAGAGTATCTACCATTCTGGTATGTGAACAAAAATTCTCTCTCGCCAGGAAACGAAATCGCTTCCTCTATTCCCAAAGTTAGGGATCTTATAGCTCTGCCACGGAGATTGTCTAGGAAGATAATATCATCACATTTCTGATAGCCAGGCTATAAAACTCCATCATCTGTGAGCATTACAATGTTTCAGGTACATGCCTTCAACACCTCTAACCTGTAATAAGCCCAACCTAGAGATAAGATACCCAAATCCGCTTGATAACGAAACCGAATTGTATTTAATTTATCTTGAAGTATGGTCACCAAATCGACAGCTAAGCTAACTGCTCGCGTACTGCAAGGTTGTAATGATTGATCGTACTACTAACAAATGACTTATTATGTTAATTTAAGTCTTTATTTATTTCCCTGAAATTCTAAGATTAGCGCCGACGCGTCTCAAATTAATCACTAAATTGTGAATGCCATAGTTTTTTTCTTCTTCTTTATTAGGTAGTATTAATTTTTTGTTCCATCTAACATTTGTATTTATTGCCGAGTATCTCTATTAAATAGTATCAAATAAATTCGCTTCGTTCTTCGAAACTTCTCAACGGATTTTGATAGGGTTTTCACTATCATTTAGAAAATTTCTTTCGAAAGCTATATATACATATAATAAATCATATTATATTTGTAGAAAGTAGAGAAAATTCAATGTTTTTTTAAATAAGTCTCCGGACACTGACATTGCTAACGCTGGCTAAACCTTATAATTTTGTTTCTCAAAAAGGCCTACAGAAAAGTCCGCGGTGGTATCTGTCTATATTCGGTATAGTAATAATAGATTTATATCGAACCAGGTTTTCAGAATATTTATTGCTCTATTGGCTGATACTTCAATTTCTTTCCATTTGCTTTCTTCCAAAGTTATTGATGTGTCATCAGCATAGGCTATAATACTTCAACCATTTGGAATTCAAAAATTTCATTTATAAATATATAAAATGAAGACTATAGGACCTAATATCGTACCCTGGGGAATTCCTAAAACTATTATTTCTGTTTTTGTTATTTATTTTAAATTACTTTGGAAACGGTTTTGTTTAGTTTGGATGTAGATTGAAACGCTTGTGCGTTTTGTTTTTTATTACCCCTATTATTGTTTGTGCATTGTGCATTGAAAATAGACCAGATCATGAGGTAACTCTGACAGCACACCTACTGTTGCATATTCGTGAAAAAGACTTCAAAGAATTTGAGAGTGTATTGACCTTAATGGCAACTGTTTGATACAGTTTCGGAAGCCCTTGGGAGAGTGCCAGCAGCGATACACGCGTAGAAAAGTCAATAAATAGTTGCCGATAATCCTTCAAAACGCCTCTGTGTCCATTATTTCGACCTATTCCTGGAGAGTTATGGTTCCAATTTTCATCAAAGTCGAAAACGATGAAGAAAATCGTTCGCAATGAGGAATTTTGTCCTTTTTAGTTTATTGTTTAATCTAATAAAATCTTTTTCTAATTATTATTGGATCCCATTTCTTCGACCAGGTCGGTTCTGGGTTACTTTTGAGCTCTGCCCATTGCATACCCATCTACGCTTCGCGCAACCTCTGTAGTTGGTTTTTCCCAACTTTTTTTGTAACGTAATATGGGGCGACTCTGATCATCGCTAATATCTGCATAATTCTCGCTACCACTCAGAAATGACTCGCTTCTTTTTAGTTATTGCTTTTTCAGGCAACGTGGATACAAATGACGCTTCGAAAATAAATAAACAAATGGTATACCAAAGTCGCCCCATTCATCATGACCTTGATCACCATCTTTCAATACACCCCGAACAAACACATGTACATTTTTAAAAACATATTTCGATAGTTAATACGTGTACATGCATATTTTCCGATTTATTTATTATCAAAGTTAAAAACTGACCCCTTTTACGGTTCATTGTCCCCTGAAATTATAGCGATTTTCATTTTGTATCATTTAGCTTAAATACCAGTATTTTGTTATACACATACATTATATGTATTAAGTTTATTAAGGAGGAATGGAGAGGAGAGATGAGGACACCTCCGTGAACTCTTCACTTGTGGGGCGTTCAGGGAACCAAGGGAGATTGGATCGGAGAGATGAGACCTGGGAAGACACATTGTGGAACCAGAAGACATAGCCACAAATCCAATGACAACCCTGGTGAACTTTACAAAAGGGACCAGGTGACTGTTAGGAATGAGGTAAAATGGGAGATAGCACAATGGGCCTATGGCCTAAGTGCTCACGGGAACTATATGTAAACCGTCTCCGCTCAATTTTTTAATTATTTTAACTAATTTAATCAAAAAGAACCAATTTGAATCGGTAATTTCACATGTATTCAAATCGTTAACTTCTGGGTTCCTATGACGTTAGAATTCTCCCAATCATAATATGAATACAACTATACTTATAAGTTTATTGAAAATTGCCTTTATAATTTTACCATCATTTTTTTGTATCTGTGTAATGTATTTTGAAGTCACAATATTTTAAAAGGAATTACTTTTACAGCGATGGTTATTACTTATTAGTTACGAGAGCTTTCTAGAATTTCGCATAAATGTATTTATGAAACAGCGAAGGGCTTTTAAAATAGGGTTCGCCTTCTGCCAGTGACCTCGCAGTAGAAACGCGTTCCTATTCTATTTTTCGCATTCAATGAAATTATAGGTTATATAACATTCAGCATTCAACCAAACAGATTTCAGAATTTGAAGCCACACTTTATATAATAAATAGTGGACCCCGAAATGTTTCGCTATTGCTAATGTCTTTCTCTGACGTCTCCTTTTCTTCCACCATTCACTACTGTATACCACAACGTCACTGTTAACAAAACTACATTACATCGACTTTAATTCGACTTCGCATCTCATTCCGGTACAGAGATATTGCGTTAAGTATTCCTCGGATGTCCACGACTTCTTCTACCATTCAAACCACTCTCTAACCACTCCTGGCACTAATAAGAATAAAACTTGGAAATTTTTATTATAATCGGTCGCACACTTTTTGAGTTTTGTGAGCACAAACATTCGCAGGCTGAATTTTTATATTTTAAGATTAGCTGACATGTACCCGGCGTTGCTCGACTTTTCTCTACTTTCTATAAATAATTTGCATGTGTTCTATACATAAACCTTCCGGGAAAAAAATCTATATGATAGTGAAAACCCTTTCAAAATCCGTTGCGTAGTTTATTTATTTATTTTGTAAGAAACAAACAGCTTTTATATAATATACAATTATAGATATAAATATACAAGTTAACTGAAGTCAAGCTACAGAAGTTTCTTATATTAAAGTTCATTGGAAATGAAGTTTTAATATCTTAAAATTAATTTGGTGTTAAAGGAAGGGCAGTGGAAGAGGAAAATAGGAAGAGGATAGGAGGAACTCCCGATACTTTCCATACTATCATATTAATTATCGATCGTACGCATTACTTCATATCGATATTTCTTTTGTTATTACCAAAAATGTCAATGCTGTAAAATTTTGTATCATATTGTGCACATATACGAGGAATTGGGGAATTTTTTCGAATGTTTGTTCTACACGAGGGTAGATAAAATAAATCAGATTGTCGGGTTGATATAGACGGAATATGAAGATTTATTAAATTGGTAAGTTCTGGTGAGTCCAGACCATTATTTAGGATTTTAAACAATAAGATTTGATCAAAAATTAAACGTCGTGTTTGGAGGGAGTTAAAATTATGAAATTTAATGGATTCTGTATAATTTGAGAAGTGTAAGTTTAGTTTGTAATTTATGTGTTTAAAATTTTTTTTTGTATTCTTTCTTTTATTTCGATATGGGATATTTAGAAGTCCCAAACGTACAAACAGACAGACACAAATAGCGACTATATTTTATACTATTTAGTTAGAGAATAATCCATTATGGTGACAAATTAGATTGAACGTATGACGTTATACTTACCGGCATATCTTATACAAAAGTTGCATAGTTCGTCTTAGGCCGAGTTGTTTCGTAGAAATTCAAATGTAACTTTGCCATCAAATGGCCATTCAGCACCATATTGTTTATTTGACGTTTGACAGGTCAGGAAATTGTAATAAACTGACGAGCTTAACAACATTATAGTTGTCCTCTTCTGCTGATCACAATTTGTTCAAAAGCTGAAACGTACTTAGAATCGGCATTTAACGGAAACCTTTCCACAGTCGAAAAACAAAATGGCGCCGAGTGGCCATTTGATGATTTTGTCACCCGTGAATTTCTGCGAAATAAACTAGGCCTTAAAAGTTTGTGAAATGTGTGTTTGAACACAATAACCTTGAAAACATCAAAAAAGTCACCGAAGACCAAAATTTCACTGACATATTTTACTCCAAATAATGTAATACAAAATCGCTGCTTAACGTTAGTAAAGCACGTCCCTTAATATCCTGTATTAAAACAGATACTTACAATATTACTTGCATCTACCATCGAACCCAAATACTTATCCGCTACACTACTACGGACTGTACTTAAATTCAATCTCTCTTAATCTACATAATTTTCCCACAATCTCTTTCATAATTTCAGACACACCTCCTCGCTTATGACGTAAAATCGTCGCAAGCATATATATTTTCCGCGATATAAATAACTCACTACGCCGATTTTATTTCTGTTCCCGACTTCCTAGTGCCGGGAATGCCTCAAGTTCTTGTGACGGGTCCCGAATTAAATTCATAATTTAGTTCCTTACCGCCGGTTATTCTTTCTCTCAATATATAATTATTCTTGGCCGAACCGGTTTCAGAAATAAACCACAATGTTATGTAAATGATCCGTTGACCTCAATTCTACCTCTAATCAGCCTCTTTGGAAATGAGACCTTTTAATATTGATAATTAATTATGAGGACGCCTTTAAAGTAACTATTGTTGCATTTTTATAATTATTTAAGTTCAAAATATACAATTTTTTTTCGTAATAACAAATTACATGGTTAAATGATGAGACGAACTAGGTTTTTAATTAAAACTTCAAACTTTTTTTTGCTTAATTGTATTGTTCATTTATCTCATTGGAAATCAGCTTTTGAGGTTGTCATCTTGAAGTGTTGATTTTAGACTTCAAATATTATGCAAGACTTTTTAATTAGTATTTTCAATTAATTGTAATCATTGTATCATTCACTTTTCTCATTGAAGATCATCTTTTGAGGTTAAGTCATCTTGAATTGTTGATTTGGCCAGACTTTTGTCGGAAGTTTGTTAATTGATCCGTCAGTAACTTTCTAAAAGAGTTTGATGGATAAAGTTTGATATCATGCTTTCTTTTTTAGCGTTTCCTTGTTTTATGACTCTCATTATGACTTTTTGTATACTGTTTACAACATTCAACGTGATATTATTATACTGTCTATAAAGTTATATTGATTGCTTCACTATATTTTATGAGCGGTCAAAACTTCAATGATATTGAACCTTCAAGTCAGCAATGAAGATCGAACAAGACGTTATTAAAATATACACGCGTAATCTATGCATAATTCTTCTAGAAGAGTTTTAGTACTATGCGTATTCTTGACTATGTATTTGAAGAACGGGCTTTGATAAAAAAATATTGGATCGATTACAAAACTATTTTCAATAACTCCCTACCACCTCAAAATAATAATGAATATCAGCTTCATATTTACCATATTGTAAACGATATTAACGTGCCAAGAAATTATTCATATTGTATACCTATGATATTATATTAAATTAATTCAATGATACGGAAATTGGACACGGATAGTTGACATCATAAGGCCGCTGAAATGGACGTCATTTAAATTTTAAGATGCACATTTATCAAATTGTGACAATCGTCTTTCTTTCTCTGAATCCTTTAAATGGTACGACACGAATCAGCCCGGCTCAGAACAGATATTGTCTAGTGAGTCGGGTAGCGCACATGATTTGTAAATAACCATTGATGTCAATAAATGATCGGGTTACCGGCAATAATTAAAAAAAAAAACACCCAGCCATGAAAATTCCTGTCCCGATGCGACCGTTTCTCCAGGGGGCACTGATTTGTTAGGCTTTTAACACTTGCTTTAAATCATGGAAGCAGATTGGAGTTTACTTAGCCGGTTTACAGGCAACATAGTAAAGAACCAGTGTAGGAATGTAGCACAGAGAGGGATACAATGTTGAATTAAGCTTTGTTTGCGTCTTCTTGGCTCTTTTTGGCTCTTCTTGATTGTTTTTGTTACTCTCGCTTTTATTGCCTCGTCTTGTGCATTCTTTCGGCTTATTGCATATTCTCGTGTCTTGGCTCTTTTTTGCTTATTTTTGCCTCGTCTTGTCACTCTTTCCACTTGCTACCTATTCTCGTCTCTTTTTGCCTCGTCTTGGATCTATATATCTAGCTAAAGCTCAACATAGTAATGTAGGATGGACAGTATTCAATTATTGTATTGAGCTTTTTGAAGCTTTTTGCTTCTTGTTGCTTCCCTGCCCTGAACTCATCCAATCCTTCCGCTGTAATGAATCTATTTTCGATTGAAAAATGTTGATATTTTATAGTGTTGAAATTGTTACAATTTTTTCAATATTTATACATGGTTTTCCAATAATGGGTGTTATTTTGATATTCAATCGTAAAAGATCAATGGTTTCGTTGTTTGTGTGACACGTAGCGCCGTCTTGTTGAAAGTAAACGTTGTCCAGATCAATACCATCCAATTCCGGCCATAAAAAATCTTCAATCATCTCTCGATAGCGCAATCCATTCACCGTAACTGTTGCTCCAGCCTCATTTTCGAAAAAGTAAGGTCCAATGACTCCGCCGGACCATAAACCTCACCAAACAGTCACACGTTGAGGATAGAGAGGCTTTTCAACAATAACTCTTGGGTTTTCCGAGCCCCAGATGCGACAATTTTGCTTGTTGACGAAGCCACCGAGGTGGAAATGGGCCTCATCACTCAAGATGATTTGCATTTGATTCACTCAAGTGAATTTTAATAATTTCAATGCGTTTTTGAAGCGTGTATCGTTCCATTTTTATTAATGGCGTAGTCTCTACTTGTCAAATGTCAAAAAATGACAGCTTCAAAAGTAACATCTACCGAAATAGCGGGCCATTCAAAATAACACCTCTTATTGGAAAACCCTGTATTATCAAATTGTTTTTCATTTTATTATTTTAAAGTCTTCCTTTATAGGTACTGTATCAATTTAATCTTGATAAATATATCGAAATTTTATTTGTTTTGAAATTATTCAAATTGCTTTTATACTTTTAATTTAAAATTGTTTTATATTCTTATCCGATTCGTCTTCCTCTATGCTGAATCCATTTGCCCTTTGAAAAAAATCCTCGTTACACAGGTGAATTCCTAGCGTGGGGGTCAACTGAAAATATTAAACATGTTTAGATATATTTACATAAATATGTTAGTGCTACAAATTTAAAACTGACTGACAGACAAGGTGTCATAAAATAAATAATATATACAGGGTGTATCGGCAAGTACCCGACAAACTGTAACCAGCTATTCCTTAGCACATTAGGAGTAAAAAATGTTATGGGCGCTTTGCTGTCCGGTGACATTTTTTTTCCATTAAAAACAAAAAATAAATAAAAAATTCACACTCCGTCACTGTCATTTGCATTGTTTCTCGTGTTCAACAGCTGTTATTAGCAAGTGTGTCAAAAAGTGTCCTCGCTATTTCGTACACACTAAATAATAATAGTTAAAAATGAGACAAATGGTGCCGTGCCATTTTTTTGTGATTGTAAAAGCGCGCCAACGTAGGTACGTACGTACATTATTCAACGAAACTCGAACAAAATATTGCCAGACGGGTTTTCAAACTTTGACAAAGGATAAAACATTGGTGACATGTGGTGAAAATATGAATAATATTTTTTTTATTAAAAAAAAATGTTACCAGACAGCAAAGTGCCCATAACATTTTTTACTCCAAATGTGCTAAGGAATAGCTGGTTAAAGTTTGTCGGGTACGTGCCAATACACCCTGTATAGCTAGTGATGAAGCAGAAATCGACATTCCCGCTTGTCGTCTAAATCTAACCCAATCGCAATTCAAGTGTTCGCGTAATGTTGACAATGCTGACATTACTGATAATTGAACCACCCCACAGAAGGTACATATAAGTTCAGTGATCTGTGGTTTTATCGTTTGATATATTGATCTGTGGATCGCCGGCACCAGGCGAAGCTTAATGCTAAATCACTATGTTCGATTAATCTTTATAACGAATTGGTTTACACTACGAATACCAAAACTATGCTTTAGATAAATTGAAGGTTTTCCTATCGTTTCCCTTGAGTAGAATATAAATAAAAAAATTAATTACTCAATAAAAAATATAAATGTAAAGTACAATTTTTTTTCAATAGAAATGCATGAACGAAACAAAAAAGAAACAACTTTAAAAAAATACAATATTGTAGCTAAGATTATCTGTCACAGTTTCACTTGATTTACTTTTTTGCTTTCTTATAAAATTATTTACAAAATATATTTTTTTATATTTTGTACTTGAAATCGAGCGTTTCTCAACTCAGTTTGTCAAGCGATTTTAATGCCTATTACCTATATTCGTGACGATAGACATAAGATTTGCGCTACCTTAGTCAAGCGTAAATGTGTGGTTGGGAGTAATTAAAAAACCCTATAAATGCGAAAAACTTCCTAGATTTCGAACAGTTGCGTATTATTAATATTATAAATGCTATAGTTATTTTTAATAGCACCGAAAAAACTTACAAACTTACAATTTCGCGATCCGAAAAATGTTGGGAACCAATAATTTTGGATTTTCACAGCCAAAAGTGTTATCGTTATTACCTTTTTTACATATTAATCACGATAACCGTTTAACCTTAAACCTGATGGTGTGTCTCGGGCATTCTTTGGCAGACTCTGGGACACCGGGGTGCCATGAATGGCACACGCTGACATTTCCGAACCGGTGCCAATACTGTCGTTGCATCTGTGACCATTACTGGCATTGTTTCGTTCTTGATCTTATATCAGACTTTTTTCTTCGATACATCTACTCAAAAGATTCATTTGATCGTAACATACAACAAAGTAGTTACATTCATTCAATACAATCAGAAAGAGACGAGTTTAGTCTTGGGGCTTATACATTTGTAATTATAGTACTAGAATCAGATTTTTACCACTCTCTATAATTTTTTTTTATTGTAACGGGAATAAAGATGCAACGAAAATTATTTGAGAGATCATAACATATTATCTCAAAGAACGGTGGCGTAAGGAGCGATAGACACTATCCTACTTAAATATATGTATTTGGTGATCATATCTGATTAGTCAAGTACTTTCCCCTCTCCCTCATCTCATTCATTTTCCCGTGGTATCCATTAAAAAAGAGATATCCTAGAATGGTACCCACAATTGGCCTTAGTTAAATTAACGTGACTTGTCTGGCGTAATCATAGAACTTCCTTCTTCTTCTGGTGCTAGTAAAATTAAATAGTTAACATTAGTTTTATGTTTCTACATTTTTAAATATATATGTCATTAAGATAGTAGTTATAGGCCTTATTCGTAAGTCACTAGATAGATATATAAGTCTTAGATAAAAGGCAGTAGTTCTAGTATTAATTATTTAATAGATATATTTGTACAGCGCCCTTGAGGTGATTATTCACGAAAACGGCGCTATATAAATTAGCCAAATATTAGTCGTGTTACACCTTGGATATTACAACTCACTAGCATGCATTGCTTCCCACTGCAGACATATTACAACTCACTAACATGCATTGCTTCCCACTGCAGACATATTACAACTCACTAACATGCATTGCTTCCCACTGCAGACATATTACAACTCACTAGCATGCATTGCTTCCCACTGCAGGCATATTACAACTCACTAACATGTATGTCTCCCCACAGCAGACTCGGACATGCAGCTGGGAGGGGGCGCGGGGCCTAGCCCCGACGCGGGCTCCGCCGCCGTCAGCCAGCACTGCGCCATCTGCGGGGACCGCGCTACCGGCAAGCACTACGGCGCCGCCTCCTGCGACGGCTGCAAGGGCTTCTTTAGGCGATCCGTCAGGAAGAACCACCTCTACACGTGCAGGTAACAACTGGCCATTATTTATTTATCTTCCATCTTTATTTATTTATTAATTTTCCTCATTGTGACTTTACCTCTACTGAGACAGCATAATAAGGAATAAGTGATTTAAATCTGTAAGAAAGGAACATGAAATCATTAATTTATACAAAACAAAAGATTATATAAAACGAAAAATTTTGAAAACAAAACGTTTATAGATATGGGGAGAGGTTGTATATATAAATCAAATCATAATAGAAATATAAAAAATAGAGACATAACATCATTTACAGACCATCAAAGAAATATTCTTTTATGGGCCGTTTGTATTTGGTAAGATCGCAACCGAAAATATCCACCTTGGTTAATACGCTATTGTAATTATTGCATAGTACTATTGTAATTATTGCTCGTATGTTCAGGCAAGAATTCTGCTTAGAGTTCGTTTTGCACTGATCCACCCTGAACAGGACAGAAGAGCATGTTGAACGCGCAGGTACATTGAATTGAATCTTATTTAGCAACTCTGGGCATTGAATATTATTGTTAACTACAGGGTTTTCCAATAAGAGGTGTTATTTTGAATAGCCCGCTATTTCGGTAGATGTTACTTTTGAAGCTGCTTTTTTTGACATTTGACAAGTAGAAACTACGCCATTAATAAAAATGGAACGATACACGCTTCAACAGCGCATTGAAATTATTAAAATTCTCTTGAGTGAATCAAATGCAAATCATCTTGAGTGATGAGGCCCATTTCCACCTCGGTGCCTTCGTCAACAAGCAAAATTGTCGCATCTGGGGCTCGGAAAACCCAAGAGTTATTGTTGAAAAGCCTCTCTATCCTCAACGTGTGACTGTTTTGTGCGGTTTATGGTCCGGCAGAGTCACTGGACCTTACTTTTTCGAAAATGAGGCTGGAGCAACAGTTACGGTGAATGGATTGCGCTATCGAGAGATGATTAATGATTTTTTATGGCCGGAATTGGATAGTATTGATAATGGACAACGTTTACTTTCAACAAGACGGCGCTACGTGCCACACAAGCAACGAAACCATTGATCTTTTACGGTTGAATATCAAAATAACACCTCGTATTGGAAAGCCCTGTACTTTATACAGGAATAGTGCATCCTTATGATGCCTCCGTACACTCAGTGAATCAATTTTAAAGTATGAAGCTGCCTCTGCATAATTATTAAATCTTACAAATGACTTGTAACGAAGATATTTTAGGAATTTATTTTGAATTGCTTCGATTTTGTCTTTTGTCAAATGGAGACCAAACAATTGATTAAAAATAATTAATAATTAATGAATTAAAAATAGTTAATTTATATAAAACACCGTTCTTTGACCATTCCCCCACAATAGTTATAATGTTAACGGCTCTCTAAAGTAAAGAAAAGTGTTATTTGAATACGGTTTGCATTTTGATAATTAGGTAGGTAGTAATCCGGGTGCTAAGATATTGGCGACACTGCAATGCACGATATTTAATACTAATCCATGGCCCCTTTCCCTTGTTTCTATTATTTAAGATTCCTTTGCTCTTAAATATATGTATTAAAACAACATAAATCGTAGATATTAAAATAAAACTTATTTTCAGGCACCTTGTTGTGAACAGAACGGAGAGTCTAACGTTAGAATTATTACGGGGAGAAGGGTCCAAGATGGCCGCGTAACTCACCGTAGAGATGGGTCTGCTAGAGATGTTTGCATTACCCGTCATCATCAACCAATTATATCGAGAATCTAAATAATTTTTCTTTGGTTTTTAGAATTTAATCGAGCAAATTTTTAAAAACGTGTCCGTACATCATCGCTAGTTTGTCAGTCTGTTATTTTACCGCAAAGCGGATGATAACAGACCGCATTTCACAATAAATATTTAAATATCAGATAGGAAAAGGGTATTGCCCAGGTGAATCAAAACACTTGCATTCATAAGTCGACACATAAAAATAATATCGGTAAAGCTTGCCTAAACACCCATCCCTACAGTGCGTCGCGCGGCCATCTTGGACGCTTCGCCCCGCGATCATTGGATCTATTATCTATCATGTTCACTCTATCATTGACGTCATCTGTGTTTGAATAATAATAATAACATGGCATTTATATAGCGCAGTTTAGTGTCATTTCACTTCAAGCGCGCTTTACTATAACAATCTTAAAAATGGTAATTCAGTATTAGTGGTCATGTTCTTAAAATTATTCCTACAGTGTGCCTTACCCAATACAGATCTAATATTATACAAAGTGATGACAAAACTAAGAATAACAATAACAGCGGGACAGGACAAAACAAGAATATTAAAACTAAAGACATAATATAAAACAGGAGGCAGTTTGTGCTCAGAAATGAGAATCTTCTGAGCAGACATTTTAAAGGGTACAATAAGGAGGCAACCGAAACCAAACAATTACCGGAAGTTTTAGAATATGGCTTATTATAAAATA
Source organism: Hesperophylax magnus (assembly GCA_026573805.1). Taxonomy (NCBI): domain Eukaryota; kingdom Metazoa; phylum Arthropoda; class Insecta; order Trichoptera; family Limnephilidae; genus Hesperophylax; species Hesperophylax magnus. The sequence continues at coordinate 8,148,073 of JAIUSX010000117.1, read as the reverse complement.
TCAAAAAGAAGTTAAGATTTATGAGAGGAGTGGTTACGATTCTTGGCTATGAATACTGAGGTCACGGGTTCAAATCTCGGCGTGTGCAAGTGATTTAAAAAATAATTAAAATGTGTTGTTTCATAATTTCAAGTAATATATATATATATATATATATATATATATATATGTAGAATAATGTTCTCGGTTTACCCGCGTAAAGTAGTCCTTAAAAGGACTTTTTAATTTCTGACGTTTCGGACAGATCTCACTGTCCATCTTCAGAGGCCTTATGTCCTGAATTTCGTCTCAAACTGAACGCTTTCGCGTGTCTGTTCGGTCCGGAAGTCAAGATACAAGTCACTTGTATCTTGACTTCCGGACCGAACAGACACGCGAAAGCGTTCAGTTTGAGACGAAATTCAGGACATAAGGCCTCTGAAGATGGACAGTGAGATCTGTCCGAAACGTCAGAAATTAAAAAGTCCTTTTAAGGACTACTTTACGCGGGTAAACCGAGAACATTATTCTACATCTTACACCCGTGAAAACCTTAACCATAACATATATATATATATATATATATATATATATATATATATATATATATATATATTATAATAATTGTATGGCCGGTCGGTGGCCGAGTTGACATCGCGTTTGGGTCCCACCCAGGCGTAGTGTGTTCAATTCCTCGGCTGGCTAAGTCCTCCATTACAACACAAGCAACATTTTCAGCTTACTGTGGTGGTAGTAGGAGATTTTCAAATATTGTCAGGTTATTCGTAACCCGGGAATGTTTGTCTTTCTTTATAAAAAAAAAATATATAATATATACACGCATTTTTGGGTTGTAGGTTCCTCTTAAGATTTTCATAATATGTTTGATAATCTTATTATGTAAAATTTCAACCTGCTTATGTTTGTGCTTGCAAAACTCGAAAAGTAGACTAAAAATTATAAAGTTTGTTCTTATTAGTGGCAGGAGTTTTTAGAGAGTGGTTTGAATGGTAAAAGAAGTCGGGGACGCCCGAGGGATACTTGACGCAATATCTCTTCCCCGGAATGAGATACGGAGTTGAATTGAAGTCGATGTAATGTAGTTTTTTAACAGTAACATTTTGGTTTACAGTAGTGCATGGTGGAAGAAGAAAGGCATTAGATATCGCAATCCATTCACCGCATTCCTCTCGATAGCGCAATCCATTCACCGTAACTGTTGCTTCAGCCTCATTTTCGAAAAAGTAAGGTCCAATGACTCCGCCGGACCATAAACCGCACCAGAAAGTCACGTGTTGAGGATAGAGAGGCTTTTCAACAATAACTCTAGGGTTTTCCGAGCCCCAGATGCGACAATTTTGCTTGTTGACGAAGCCACCGAGGTGGAAATGGGCCTCATCACTTAAGATGATTTGCATTTGATTCATTTGATATTTTCGAGAACTACATTGCTAAAGCTTATGAGATACATCAAAATAATTCACTACGGAATTGTATATCTTAAAAGGGTCTACAGAAAAGTTCACAATGGTGTATGTCTATCTCCAGCGACGCCGGGTACACTTCAGCTAGTATTGTATATAATATTGAATGTGAGATATGTCTGAATGGTGTTTAAATTGTTAGAGTGTAAAATTTATGGGTATTATGATTGCGATGTTAAGGATCCATAGCCTTATTTGTTATGTTCGGAGGTATGGAATTGAGCTTCGATGTGTAAGTTATCAGGGAGAAGGTTGTAGATTTTAGGAGCTAAGTAGATGAATTGTCTTTCAGCTGACGTTGTATGAAGCCCCCGCATAACCAATTTCTACCGATGTATAACAAATTTCTCGTTAACTCGTTCTTAACTGGAAACATTTGAGATTTTAGTAATACGTTCATCAGAAAAAATCAAATAAAGCACACGGAAAGATTGATTTTCTAGGCCTGCTAGGGCAAAGTCGACCGTCGGTCCGTCCAATACGCCGGGCCGCGCGCTGGATATTGTTTTTACACGACTTCGTCACTTATGTCGTTAAGATTCCCACTTAAAACACCAGGGCCGCGCGTCGCCTATTTTTGTGCTGCTTCACTTGCGTCGTTTCCATCTTTATTTTAGGATATTGTCCATAGACTAAAATACATCAATGGTATTGTCTCGTCTTTAACATGTTCATTTCTTTGTCTCCTAGTCTCGTATGACCCGATTTACGGTAATTTGTTAGTCGTCCTTCTCTTACAACCTTGCACTCTCGTGATCCTTCAGTCCATTAAATAATAAATTGCATTTCTAACCCGTGCGACTGCATCTAATAATGCATTCTTGCACTATCAGCTGAATAATAAACTTAATAATTGCCCGCATTAACTATTATTAGTTATATTATTATTAACGAGCGCTGTTTCTATTGACAATAATTAAAAGCTGTCAATCATGTCTTGAACCTGACTCACCTCTCTTCTCTCAGGACTTGTTTGCCTTCTCTCATTTCTTACTACATTTACTAGTGCCATGAGCCCGATCTTATTAATAATCCAATTGTATGGATTTTATGCAAAAACCCCGATTAATATCAATAGGATACAATGGGCTGATGTTAATAGTTATTGATATCCGATACTTGACAGTTAAACGAAAACTGAACGCCGTAAACCACAACATTAATTCCACTTATGCAACTTCCAACACGATATGAATTCTACAAACATAAAAACATGATTTACGAGAGATGGGAAGGCTGATAGAGATATTGAAAGAAGGGTTAATGCAGGTAAATTCCCTCCCTAAACACGAGTTTTTCTCAATTAGGCAGGTATTAATTAACAGCTTGAAACATGTATTATATACTTACCCTTTTGCAGATCATTTGAAATAACATACTCTTGGTACATACACTTTGTAATTTTCTTAATGTTAACCCTCTGACTGCTGTACACTTACTGATGATCTTACTTACTATTTAATATCAATATTTTAATAAAAAATGTAACTTTATTAATGGAAGACTAAACGTGGTTGGTGCTAACAAAAATTTGTTCAAAGAAGCTAAACTAGCAGTCCACAATGGAGTACCTAAGAGTATGGATATTATAGTTCCGTGGCTGGTATCTACCCTGATGTATGGCAGTGAGGCATGGAACTGGCAGTAGACGAAAGTAGACAGAATGCTGTAGAAATGCCTTAGATTCCTGAGGAGTATGTGTGGTAAAACCACGGATGATCGGGCGAGACATGTGGAGATCCGCAAAGAATGCTAGGCTGATGTAAGCGTAATGAGTAAGATTAAAAAAGGGGCGCTCAGATGTTTTGGGCATGTAGAGCGAATGAACGAAGAAAGGGGTGTAAGGAGAATATATGACGTCCGTGACGCCTGAGGAAGATACGGTACGATCAAGTTAACCATATACTTGAGTCGGGTTATGTCAAGTGTCAGAATAATAGAAGAGTATGTATGAGACAATGTATGAATGTGAATGAGGCAAGGAGTGTGTGCCAAGACCGAGTTGTTTGGCGGTCCGTCCTATCTGCCTACCACTCAAAAATCAAAGCCTTGCCTCCCGCCACAGACACTCTTCTTTATATTTATTTATTATTATTGAATTTTTTTTTATACATACATGGTTACATAAAATATTGAAAAATGTATAAAAAATATTGAAATAAATGTACATAATTAAAAAAAAATCCCACGAAGGCGAAGCCTGAGTGTGGGTATTATAAGTATTTTTATCTTATGTCTATGGTTTAAGTGGAAATAGAATATCTAATATAAATTTAAGTTATTTTAAAAGAGTTACTGTAGAGATGCAATACAAGAAACTAAATCATGAAATATGTAAAAGTTTTAAAATAACACAAAAAATAAGGTAAATACTAGTTTTTAAAGAAGACATCTTAAAAAGTGAATTAGCAGACAAAGCATTACAAACAAACAAAAATATATCCGCTGTTTTTTATGTATGTGAAATAATAAAAAAAAATCTCTACATGGATATAAATGTTACAGATAGTTTTGCTAAAACTTATAAGAAAAAAATATCTAGTTCAGTGTTTTTTAGCCAAGATTTGATGTACTTTTTAAAAGATTGAAGGTTTACACACGTGTCCCTTTTAAAGGTTGTACATAAAGAATTATACATTTTTGGAGCAATAAAACTAATATGCCTTTGGGCCAACCTGGTTTTGCAGTGAGGCACAGCATATTCACAAGCGCCATGTCGTTGGCTGGTACGATTTGAATTTTTAATAAAGTTGTTTGGTCGCGTATAAATAAGTTTAAGACATTGAGCACTATAGGTCTGCTTAAGGTCCAAAATTTCAGTTTCTTGGAACAATTGTTTAGAGGGATAGGATTTAGTTTTTTGGTACATTATTTTAATAATTGATTTTTTGGCAATTTCTAGTGGTTTTACATGATTGTTGAAAGTTCCGCCCCAGCCAATTATTCCATAGGAAAGAGATGAATGAACTAGTGAGTCATAAACTAGTTTCATGGTTTTTATATTTACTACATTACTCATTCTTTTAAAAATATATTTTAGGTATCTCAATTTGTTAACAGTTTTTTCAATATGGCTGGTCCATTTAAGTTGACAATCTATAGTTACACCTAAATATTTAATAAGTTTTCCAGATTTCATCTCCTCACAGTTACAGAATGTGTTTGGGTTACAATTTACGTTATGAAACTTCAAATTAAGATTGGTTTTAGGAGCCGACTTCTGCGTGTTATAGAAAGGAATACAAATAGTTTTATCATAATTTAGGGTAAGTAGGTTTCTATCTAGCCACTCTTTGACAATATTAATACATTTGTTAGCTTTATTAGTAGTATCTTCCCATGATTTTCCTTGGACTGTTATTGCAGTATCGTCAGCAAATGAGAAAATTTTACCAGGTATTTTAATATTACATAAGTCATTTATATATATTAGAAAGAGTAGCGGCCCCAATACAGTTCCTTGTGGTACACCATGTTTTACTAAATCAAAATTGCTCAAATATGTTCCAATTTTTGTGCATTGTTGGCGATTCAATATATAATTTTGTAACAGCATGACATTTATGTTTAATTCCAATGTTGGATATTTTCTTTAAGAGGGTTCTATGGTTGGCTGTGTCAAGGGCTTTCTTTAAATCTAAAAAAATGGTTAAAGTTTTAATGTTTGAGTCCAGGTTAGAATAAATGTTTTTGTTAAATTAAATATAGCATCATCAGTACCTAGTTTAGTTCTAAAGCCATATTGGTCAGGTGAAAGGAGTGAGTTTGATTCCAGAAAATCGACGATACGTTTTTTAATGCATTTTTCTAATATCTTAGACAATTGAGAGTTAATGTGATTGGTCTGTAGTTGTCTGTTTTACATCTAGGTCCTGATTTGTGTATTGGGATGATGTTAGCTAGTTTGAATTTATTTGGAAAAATATTATCTCTGATTCATGCGTTAAATATATGGTGTAATGGTTTGATTATATGTTTTTTTATAGATTTAATTGTAGTGTTACTTAAGTTGTCTGGGCCATTTGCAGACCTAACGTTTAGATTGTCAATGTGGTTTGCGATTTCAAGTTCAGTTATTTCGGGAAATTCGGATTTTTTTATTTTTTATAGTGAATACCTCACAAGAGTCCCAACTGCTCCCGTCTGGAGCCAGTGAGACTATGGCATCCCCAATTGGGGGATGTTGTGAGCCTGAAGGTAAGTGGGGAAGGGAAAGAGGAAGGTGGGGAAGTACCTGGCTATTCAGATCTAGTCACTAAACACGGCTAAAGCCATTTGGAGCAACGTTTCAATTCTGAATGGTGGTCTTACACCAGGGCGATACTGGTAGTATCTTCCACTCTGGAACGTGCCGCAAATATACTATATATTATTTTAATTAATTAATTGTGAAATAACACAAATTAATCAAATAAAATTTATTTGCGCACGCCGGGTTCGAACCCGCGACCTTCGGAATGGCAGTCCAGTGCGTTACCACGTATAGTTCGAAGGTAGAATTTTTAGTCTTCAGAAAGTCTGGGGGTACATGCTGAGAGTGCAAGCTAAGAGAAGGATTATTGTCAATTAGGGTAGAGGCGATGTTTGTAAAAAAGTGGTTGAAATTGGTTGCAATATCTTTAGGATTATCAAAGATTATATTTTTCAGTTATAATTTTTTGAGGAATTTCGTGTTCTTTTTGATTCCTGTTTGAGATCTTATTTATGATGTTCCATGTTTTTCGTGAGTCATTATGTGCTTTTTGTAGTTGTTCAGAGTAATACCGGTGTTTGCATTTTTTTATAAGAGTAGTTAGATAATTTCTATATATAATATAATGGTTACGTTATAGATATACAGAAGGCATTGTCCAGGCTTTAGTCAGAGTTGTTGGAAAACTAATGTAGATTCCTATTGTTTTGAAAGTCAAATTTACAAAACTCTTCAATCTCGGAATAAAACTGTAGATATGTATAAAAATCAAATCCACGTCGCCAATCAGACAATCTTATTTTTATTAAAAGATATAAGATAGATAGATAAGTAAAAGATAGATAGGTATATAGAAAATAGATAGATGGATTGATAGATTGATTGATAGAACGATTGATAGATATATAGATATATAAATAGATAGAAGATAGATAGATCAATTAGGTAGATAGGTAGTAGATAGATAGGTACATAGAAAATAGATATATTGATTGATAGAACGATTGATAGATATATAGATAGAAGACAAATAGATAGAACGATAGATAGAAGATAGATAGATCAATTAGGCAGAGCGATAGATAGAAGATAGATAGATCAATTAGGCAGAAATGTAGAAAATAGATAGGTACATAGAAAATGGATAGATAGATGGATAGATAGATTTATTGATAGTACGGTAAAAAGATATATAGATAGTTAAATATATAGAAGATAGATAGATCAATTAGGTAGATAGGTAGAAGATAGATATGTACATATAAAATAGATAGATAGATGGATAGTTAGATAGATAGATTGATTGATAGAACGATAGATAGATATGTAGATAGAATATAGATAGGTATATAGATAATAGATAGATAGATTGATTGATAGAATGATAGATAGATATATAGATAGATAAATAGATAGAAGATAGATGAAATCAATTAGGTGGATATGTAGAAGATAGATAGCTACATATAAAATAGAAAGATAGATGGATAGATAGATTAATTGATAGAACGATAGTTAAATAGAAGGTAGAAAATAGATAAAACCAATTAGCTAGATAGGTAGAAGATAGATAGGTACGTAGAAAATAGATAGATAGATGGACAGATAGATAGATACATTGATTGATAAAACGATAGAGATATATATATATATATATAGATAGAAGATAGATAGGTACATAGATAATAGATAGATAGATAAATAGATGGATAAATAGATAGAAGATAGATACATAAATAGATGTACATGTACGTTACCCGCCTCACTAGACGATATCTGTTCTGAAACTTCTCAAAACAATACACATTTTCCTAAACATAAGAAACATATATAAAATAAAACAATTGAAAACAATATATTTTGCACTTTGCCAATCAATAATAGAATATGGAATTATTGCTTGGGGAGGAGCAACAAACTCGGCTATCAATTACATAGAAACCGCACAGGAAACGATCTTAAAGGTAATACTAAAAAAACATAGAATGACTGATACAGACCAAATATTCAACAGCTGTGACGTACTAGATATACGCCAATTATACGTTAAAACACTACTAAACTACATTTTTGAAAAAAAAAAAAAATTTCAATATACACTAAATAACACTAACAGACCAGTTAGACAAGCGTACAAAGAAAACATAAAAACTCCGACAGTAAATTCAAGCTTTGGACAAAGACACTACCAATACCATGCAATAAAAGCTTTCAACAGTTTAAAACTTGAAATTAAAATTGAGGAAAATAAAAATAAATTCACACACAAAATTACAAAATGGATTAAAGAACAAAAAAGACAATATTACCAAAATTTCATAGCATTATGGCTCTAATTATACTTACCTTTATAACTGGCCATTTAATGTGTATAGTGTAGATCGTGATAAAGTAAAAAGATGTGGTTTGATAATTTTAAGTTTAATAAAAATACGTTACACTATAACACGAAATTAATATCAGAAGGATTTAGTAAGAACCAAGAAATGTCGACTGCCAGGGTAGACCAGAGAAACAGGAATATTGGTCGGTAACGGATTAGCAGCGAGCTCTGTTTTCGGGTTGCTATCCCCAAAACAGTGTTTCCGTATGCAAAAATATTATTTAGGTTGGTTGACAGTTCTTAACTCCACATACCTTCCCCCCAGTGTTAACGATACAGAAAAGAAAAAAATTAGGGGTTCTAAAAAAAAATATTACACAAATTGCATGACGTCAGTTACATAATATAAACAAATTCAATACGTGACGTCATCGAAAAATAACATAAGCCTATGCGTTCAGAAAGATATATGTTAAATGGTAAGGTTACTTTGTGAATAATACATTTATATGTTTGTGAACGCATTGGCATGAACAAATTCCTACATAACTAATAATAACATTATTTGAAAGTTAAATCCTTTTTAAAAATATGTTGATATAATTACATGTTCGGAGCATGTACTGCATCTACGAACTGTATGTTTTTATTGGAGCATTTACTGCATCGACAAGTTTTATATTTTGTATTTATTTTCAAAACAAAAAGTTGCAAACAGAGTGCATTTAATACTTTAATGTTTGAAAACAATAAATGGTATTACAACATTTGACAAAAGTGGTTATTATTTAACTTATCTAAACCTTTTTATATGGTAATGCATCTACGAACAGTGTTGTCGGAGCATGTTATGAAATTAAGCATAAGTTAATTATAAAATAAAAAGTAGAAATCTATTTCCAGTTGTATATATTTTTAATAATGCATCTACAAACAGTGTTCGGAGCATGAGTTGTCAATTATTGAGTTATTTTAAAGTTGATTATTCTAAATATTATTTATTACATATTTAAATAACTACAAATTTGTCTTATAATATAGGAACATGATATCAATGTATAAAGTATGAACAGAAGTGTTTCTTCAATCTTTGAACAAAATGAAACGACTATTAATGTCTCTATATTATAAAATTATTTATATCCGTGTTATGGAAAAAAGAAAAAAAAATACATATTTAAATGTTTTTGTAAAAGTACATATAGCAATAGCATGGCTGTGAGTACATAAATCTGGTTCTTTATCTTTGAGATTACAAGATAATTAATATTATAAAAAAAAAAAAAAAACAACTCATATGTTCGTAGAATGTGTTTGTATAGATAATATTATCAAATGGCTATGTTTTCTTACGAACAAATGACAATGGTTCAATTCTGTAAAGAATAATACATACAGGTCTCAACAACATGTTACATCAGATGCATGATTGGGAATATTTGATGTAGCATGGTTAAAAACATTTATTTTTATAACAGAGTCATCACATACTGTGGTAAGTTATTTCTAAACAAGGTTTATACAAAAGTTGTCGCATATAGCGAAATGGATAATTATCCTAGAAAATATATGTATATGAGTTTGCACTATAATATGGTAAGTGAAAAGTTAGCTAGGTAACTTTGTGCGATTACATGATATCACTTCATGGTTTTAAAGGATGAAAGTATTCATCGTAATAAGGTTTTTTATAAAATGATAAAAAACGTAGTAATTTGCAAAGTAATTATAATAAGAAAGGTCAGGTTTTCATCAAGAACTTGTACGCTTAAATATTATCTATGTAACAGTAATTTAAAGAAAAATAAATGTAGGTATATGAAATTCAATCTTTAAATCGATAGCAAGAGTAGATTCTTAATCAATGTTTCTATCGTGAGTTACAGAAAATTTATGTGTAAGAAAATTATGCCTTTTTTATGCATTAGTATGTACCGTATCTTATTGGAAAGTGGACTTGACGACCCGATCTTGTAGTTGTCTTTGGTTCAGGTTGGTCTGGAACAGATGTGTGATTATCGCAAGGAAGTCTTCCATTAGTTAGTTCGGCTGGCGAACATTTCAATTCCTCACGAACAGTAGATCTCAGGCTGGTAATGTAAGTGGGAGGGTTTCCATCCAGTTTCACTCACCACTTGCCATGAAAGATGCTTTTAAACTGGTTATTGCTTGTGGGTGATAAGCGGTAGTTGTGCTGAGAGATGATGTGACAGATATAGAATTCTCCGGGTGCGCGCGATGGTTTGCTTTGCGGTTTGTTGGTCAAGCGCGGGTCGGTGAGTCGACGCCGGGCGCTGGTGACCGGACTCGATGATGATCAGGCACTGGGGAAGAACGTGGTTCTTCAAGTACTCCAGTGCTGACGGAAAGGCCGAAGGTACGGTGGACCTTGCAGGCGGTTGAGCGGGAGGTGTTTGGACCAGTGAGGATGTTGCGTGTCCTCGTGGTGGTCGCGATATATGGATGAAGCGCTGGTCAGATTGCTGGAACCAGGGCGTTCAGATCCGATGTAGCGCTGGCCAGGGATGACTCCCGGGACCTGGGCGCTACAATGATATCCCGATAGAGTCCATGAGCAGAGCCGGGAATATCGTCCTTCGCGCGATGAAGATGCGCGGGTTATTACTTGTGTTTCTCTCTAATTGATGACGGCTGATTGATGACTGGTTTGATTTTTTTTTTTTTGTTTGATGGGGAAGCTTTAGTATTTGTTTTTGTAGGTAAAATACATGATGTACATCTGCTTCCGAATGTGATGTGTGTTGGTCTTCCATGTTGTTCAACTTATCTTGTGAAATTGTTACAGGTTCTTGAAACGATGAAGGTATGTTTGTTTCTTCCGATGAGGTCATTTCCAATAATATGATACGAAATACGTTATGCAAGACATACAAAATCCAAAAAAAAAACTAGAGAATAATGTATAAGAATCTATTCCATCTACCGGATATCTTAGCAAGTTATTAGCGAGTTCGCGTTTGTATTGTATTTTAGTGAAGACGCAAACCGCGTCTCGTAAGCTATTGTGAAATAGTACGAAAATGATATGAATTTGGTAATATAGGTTACAATATGAATTTGATAGTACAAAATACTGCGATGTTAAATGTTGATTACCTCAAGGTAAGGTTTGGCAATTATTGGACAATAACCTTATAATTACTACAATAATGTGCATTTAAAACATAATTATGTAGGTATGCTGAACAATTCATTATTGTGCGATATGGCAATAAGAAATCGTGATATAGGTTACTTGATTGAGATATGTGGGTAGGTTGGCTGTTCAACTGCAGGTTGTCCACGTGGATTGTTGCGTCATCGTCATTGCCTGGGAAGTAGATGCTGCCGTTGTGGATTGGAATCCATCAAAAGATTATGATGCCATGATTAACCACGTTCTTGACAGCTTGTATTGAGGATGGTTCTCACTGAAATTAATTTTAACACACACTTAATTTTCATAAAAATAGTAAAACATTTCAAGCTTTAGGGATTGATTGACAAATAGGGTATTGATGGGAAATATACCACGTGTATATTTCCTTAAATTACCGGGACATTTACTTGCATTTATATTAAAAAATTGATTTGTAAGAGAGATATTAATTGGATTGTACTTACTGATCTTGCCCGGGATTTACTGTTTCTCATTTCTGGTCCCTGGCAGTGACGGAATGTTGTAAAATTATTTTAAATACGAAAGTCGGTAGTCGGTAAATTATTCTTTGTCGGGAGGTCACCAATATGGCTCTAGTTATACTTAGTCGGCGTCACCAATATGGCTCTAATTATACTTACCTTTATAACTGGCCATTTAATGTGTATAGTGTAGATCGTGATAAAGTAAAAAGATGTGGTTTGATAATTTTAAGTTTAATAAAAATACGTTACACTATAACACGAAATTAATATCAGAAGGATTTAGTAAGAACCAAGAAATGTCGACTGCCAGGGTAGACCGGAGAAACAGGAATATTGGTCGGTAACGGATTAGCAGCGAGCTCTGTTTTCGGGTTGCTATCCCCAAAACAGTGTTTCCGTATGCAAAAATATTATTTAGGTTGGTTGACAGTTCTTAACTCCACAGCATAAAATACAAATAAAACCTTCACGTAACACACAAAACCAATATAAACACACATCACTCACAAACACACAAGATTATTTTCAATGTACTATTTTTTTTTTAATTTTAAATATATTATTATGTATTTTTAATTTTAAATGTATAATTTTTCTCATTAAATATATTATGTAGTTTATATTTCATATTATAAAATGAAGGCCTTAGCACGGGCAAGCCACCCAGTGAGGCCTACATTACTAGAATACCTGAATTGTAAAAAATATTGTACCTAATAAAAAAAAAATAAAAAATAAAAAAATTTCGTGAAAATTGTGCAAAAACAGCTACAAACGATAATTTAAAATCACATAATAAATTCAATGATAGTTATTAATCAAGTCAACAATAATTGTGCAATATACTGAGCAAGATATATTTTATTGGCTCTTGTAAATTGGACTTTTGAGGTGCCAGCTACCCACTAAATGTAAAATATGTAGGCCATTGCAAAAGGCACCTGTTTTAACAGGCCATTAATCAATGATTTATGTAAAGTCCTACTTCGTGAGCTTTTATAGCCACTATTTATATAATTATACGCAAAAAGAAAAGGAAATAAGTTGCGTTTGAAGAAAAAACCTTGCCATAGTTGTAAATCATTTTTTTCATTACTATGGCAACACCGATATTAGGACAAATTATTATATTTCAAATGTAAGGCTGGGTTTACACTTGTAAGTAAAATTTACGAATTTCGTAAATTTTTGATAAGTTACTCACAGGAGCGATTACATATTCATCCAACTTATCGTAAATAATGCTCACGGAAGGGTTTTAGAAGTTTAATTTACGAAGTTCTCACCGCTACACCAGTAATTCAATTTATGGTAAAATGGCTTCCTGACAACAACGCGTTACCGCCGACTTTGACAGCTGTCAGTTAGTAACATTTGATAAAAGGGATTTGTTTATTTACGCTTCATAAGTAGAGAATTTATTTACGGTTAGATCATGGATCCCCATTTCCGCACACATTTTTCCGGGCTTTCGTTCGTTTAACGGCAGAATTAAGAATTGAGGAACAATAATTCTTTAATTGGCGATCCAATACCAAGTAATGCAAAATCAGGTGTTTTTGGTTTGAAAATTTGGTCGCCTAGAAATCTTTCAGATGCTTTGAATAAATACCGCGAAAATAATACATCTTGGCCTTTGAAATAATCGAGTATTTCTTTACATAAGTCTTTTTATAAGCCCAGAAAAAAATAATTTATAAGGCCTATGAAAACTGCTTTAAAGTTCAAAATTTCCTACTTACGAACCCATTTTCGGTTATGGTTTTATTGTATAATGTGGCAAATTAAGTTATTTATAAAATGATCGGAAAAAATTTAAATATTTATGCCTGAACATACACAAAATAAAATAAAAGGCACTTTTTGGCCATGTTTTTTTTCTTGCCTAAATCAAAACAGCGGGAATTTAAGCCTTATCGCCATCTACGTAAGGAGTGTTATTGATGGCGGCTCGATTCAAAATATTACATATTGGAAAGGATTGGACCGCTAATTAAAAATAATGATAGCAGAAGTCGGGGACGTCCGAGGAAGACATGGCACGACCAAGTGCATCAGATACTTGAGTCGGGTCATGTCAAGAGTCGGAATAATAGAAGAGTATCTATGAATGTGAATGAGGCAAGGAATGTATGCCAAGACCGAGTTTTTTGGCGGTCCGTCCTCTCTGCCTACCCCTGCGGAATAAATAAACCATTCTGCGGCGACAAGTAAACTAGTCCCGAGAGTCGATTTATGGTCCCGAGGAGCAACGGCAGAAGACCGAATCTTACTGTCGGTGTTGCAGATTTCTGTAGTATACAAGTAAACTAGTCCCGAGAGTTGATTTATGGTCCCGAGGAGCAACGGCAGAAGACCGAATCTTACTGTCGGTGTTGCAGATTTCTGTAGTATACAAGTAAACTAGTCCCGAGAGTTGATTTATGGTCCCGAGGAGCAACGGCAGAAGACCGAATCTTACTGTCGGTGTTGCAGATTTCTGTAGTATACAAGTAAACTAGTCCCGAGAGTTGATTTATGGTCCCGAGGAGCAACGGCAGAAGACCGAATCTTACTGTCGGTGTTGCAGATTTCTGTAGTATACAAGTAAACTAGTCCCGGGAGTTGATTTATGGTCCCGAGGAGCAACGGCAGAAGACCGAATCTTACTGTCGGTGTTGCAGATTTCTGTAGTATACAAGTAAACTAGTCCCGAGAGTTGATTTATGGTCCCGAGGAGCAACGGCAGAAGACCGAATCTTACTGTCGGTGTTGCAGATTTCTGTAGTATACAAGTAAACTAGTCCCGAGAGTTGATTTATGGTCCCGAGGAGCAACGGCAGAAGACCGAATCTTACTGTCGGTGTTGCAGATTTCTGTAGTATACAAGTAAACTAGTCCCGAGAGTTGATTTATGGTCCCGAGGAGCAACGGCAGAAGACCGAATCTTACTGTCGGTGTTGCAGATTTCTGTTTTACCATTTCTACTCAAAACTTACTGTAAGCGTCTCAACTTATCAATCTGTTTTCATAAGCTGTGAGAGAGCCGTAAATTCCCGCGTGAGCGATTAGACCTGTCAAAAACTTACGTAAGAAAAACTTCTGTAACTTGGTATAAATTACGGTAAGCGACTTATGGTATCGTTTACATTGGTAAATTTGTCATAAATCGCTAACGTGAGCAACTTACAGGAAAAAACTTACAAGTGTAAAGGCAGCCTGAGGTTATGATTGACTCCCGAATTTGACAATCTGATATCGTACAGGAAAAAATGGCACATCTCTATTTTTAGTAACTGAGTGAACAAAAGCTTCGGGTTCCCACCAAGGCGTCGCGGGTTCAATAATCTATTAACTAGCATTGCGCAAGCAAAATTTTCCCATTATATTGGGAATATACTAATTGATAGTAGGAGTAATTCAAATTCAAATAATATTCATAAACCGGGAATAATAGACTTTCTTTAAAAATATATATTTTACAACCGCAAATATATGTATAGGTATGTTCAATTTGGGAGCCTGATTTATTAAAAATCTCTTCAAATTATTGGTTATCTGGTTAAAAACGGGACTGCCGGCCGCTTCCCGATAAACCTTTATTAAATTAGTAATAATATCGGAAATCAATCATGTTTGTGCACCTGCATTTGTCTTAATAATATACAATGACGAAATGGAACACGTGTTCCGACATCGTGACAAAACATTGGTATTTTACTAAAACTTTATCAGGATACCTAGTAATTTATTCGTTAATGGCCTGCAGTCCGGTTTTTAACTTGATCACAAATAATTTAAAGAGATTCTTAATAAATTAGTAATTTTTTTGTCATTAAGTTTTCTCCGTGTACATTTCTCCTGGACACAGATAAACATATGCTATGGTTAAGGTTTTCACGGGTGTAAAATGTAGAATAATTTTCTCGGTTTACCCTCGTAACGTAGTCCTTAAAAGGGCTTTTTAACTCATGACGTTTCGGACAGATCTCACTGTCCATCTTCAGAGGCCTTACGTCTGGAGATTTGTCTCAAACTGATCGCTTTCGCGTGTCTGTTCGATCCAAATCATAATAAGCTAGTATTTCTTAAATTATTTGGTCGTTGAAAATAAGCCTACGTAGCACAGTGGCTTAGTGCACCTGACTGGCAGTCAGAAGGGTGCGGGTTCAATGCCCGTCGGCGACATTGATTTTTTCTCGGAAGATTTTTTCAATTCATATTTTATTGTTTCTGGATAGTTATTATTGGTTTGTTATCCTTTGTGCTTTGCATAAAAACCTTGTCTTGTAAACATAAGTTTATATTTAATAAAAATATATATATTATAATTATTTGAACCTGTGTCAAGGCTACCTTCCCAGTACCTTAGGATAGTAATTATTAGCTAGGTATTATTAATGACAGTGGCAACTAACAATGATTATATATTGTCGGTAATTATGACGATGACGATGAAGTACCTAGATCAGTCCTTCCCAACCTGTGCAATGTCGCCCACCGGTGGGCGATATTGTGGCGACATATGACTCGACTATATGTTTTTAGATGGATCCCTACGGATGTAAGTTATTTATATTTAAGACTAGCTGGGGTTATCCTTAGGACATATACCTACATATACCATCGCAGACTTTTCTGTAGGCTTATTAAGATATACAGGGTTTTCCAATAAGAGGTGTTATTTTGATATTTAAAGAGCTATCGAGAGATGATTAATGATTTTTTATGGCCGGAATTGGATGGTATTGATCTGGACAACGTTTAATTTCAACAAGACTGCGCTACGTACCACACAAGCAACGATACCATTGATCTTTTACGGGAAAAGTTTCCGGACCGTGTTATCTCTTGAAGAGGTGATCACAATTGGCCACCGAGATCTTGTGATTTAACACCTTGCGACTTCTTCCTTTGGGGCCACGTGAAAGAGAAGGTCTACGCCAACAGCCCAGCGTCGATTCAAGACCTCAAAGATGGAATTCGTGAGGCTATCGAGGACATAAGGCAGCCACTTTGCGATTTGGTTATGGAAAATTTCTTGAATAGGAAATGGTCCTGTAGGCGTGGTCGTGGTGGTCATTTGACTGATGTTATTTTTCACTATTAACGGCATACCTTCCTCTTTATAATGAAATAAACATTCGATCATTTATATTAAAAAATGTCATTTTTCTTTGAATATCAAAATAACACCTCTTATTGGAAAACCCTGTATAATCCCATAGTACATTATTTTGATGAATCTCAAAAGGTTTAGCCAGCGTTAAACTTGTAGTGCCCGAAAATATATTTTTACGATTTGAATATAAAACATAGATTTTTCTCTACTTTCCATAAATATAATATACGTGTATTATATATGTAAACCTTCCGGAATATGATAGTAAAAACCCTGTCAAAATCCGTTGCGTAGTTTAGAAGAACTAAGCGCACAAACGGGCAGACGCGGATAGCGACTTTATTTTATACTAGAGACTAGATGTTAATGGACGTACTTGACTTAGTTTAACCAGTGATACCTGAAATTATTTGAAGTAAAAATTTAAATGAAATTTTGCAATCTGGTAACTTTTTCATGTTTTTATTTTTATTCCACATGTCACCGGACACTCAGCCAGTAACTAAATTTTCATGTTTTATTTCAGGAATCACTGGTTAAAGTAAGTCAAGTACGTCCCTTAACACCTTGTATACTTTAGCGTTGTTTTTTAACTTGTTTATCTCCATGGTATTTTTAATTACATTTGGAAGAGCATTATATAATTTTGAAGCACGTAATCTATAGTTTTTTTCTGGCCAAAAGATGCATTTCGTTTTGGAATGCTATGTACATTTGAGGTTTTTATCCTTGTAGTGTCCTATGTGATATGGCCTTACGGGCGATAATAATCAATGTAGCATTTCGTCTGTTTACTGCCAGAAGTCATTAACGGACATTTTTGTCAAAACTGAGTTAGAAGTCACAATCAACCTATTTTGTCATGCTGTAAATAACTCATTATGTCGAATAACACAGTGTTTATGGCTAAATTGAGTATATTTATGGTCAAATTATTATAATCAATAATTATTAGCCTGTAACACAAATATAAATTGAAAAAATCTTCCGAGATGATAAATGCCGCTGACAGTCAAATATTTTTATTATCATATTTGACATGACAAAATATTTTACCATTAAACAAAGATATAATATATCTTGACGCCACCTAGTGAGGAATTAAGTATTTAACAATAACTTTCCTATAAGCATAAGGTTGGCTGTTTTCAGGTGAAAAAAATCAAAAAGCAATAATTGTTGAATGAAATACTAGTATTCATTGAATTATTTGGCGGTTAAAAATAAACCGACGTAGCACACTGGTTCCGTGCACCTGACTGGCAATCAGAAGGTGCGGGTTCAATTCCCGTAGGCGGCATTTATTTTTACTCGGAAGATTTTTTCAATTATATTTGTGTTTCAGACTAATAATTATTGCTTATAATAATTTTTTAATATATGTGTTTTGCGTAAAGCCTTGTCTTGTAAACATATGTTTTAATAAAAAATAATAATTTCACATTTGTTTTTGTTAAAACTGTGTAAAAATCGATTTTATATTTTTATTTTTATTGTTTGTCTGTGTAACTAACTCCACTGTATTGTTTATTGTTTACTATTAAATCACTTTACAATTTAAAAAGTCCTCCACAACACAGATGAACTCTTAGCGTGGAGGACAGTATATTATACCCTTTGTAATACTAATATATTTAAGAATAAATAAATAATAATAATAAAATAGTCACTAAGTGCATATATTATATAGATAATACTAATAATTGTTAATACCAAATCATTAACATATTTTAATGACGTTTGAATGTGGGATAAAGTACGGAAATGCACATAAAAATTATATCTCAAAATTATGCCTAAAAATTATACCTAAAAATCACACAAAAAATTTAGTTACTTCTCTCCAGAGAAAAGTTGCCATGATGTTTTTATTATTTATTTCCTATTGCTATGAATAAAACAAAAATGTTAAATTCCCACACAAAATCAGTTGTAACAGATGAATAAAAGTGCATTTAAAAAGTCGACGTTGTTATTATTTTGGCTTGGAAATAACCGATTAAAGGTAGCTTAAACAAAGTCGATTATCTCAGAATAAACATTTTGTTAATTGACTCTAGCAGTAAGGCGATGATTTATTAGTTTTGTTCTTACACCCGCCAAAAAAAATTTGGAACTTCTGATGTACATGTACAACAGTGTCCTGTGTGGATCATTAGACCATTTGTTGTCATTCGCAGGTTCAGCCGAAACTGTGTCGTGGACAAGGACAAGAGAAACCAGTGCCGCTACTGCCGTCTCAGGAAGTGCTTCAAGGCGGGGATGAAAAAGGAAGGTCAGTATATTAAATACTTTTCATTATAATACCACGCACAGTGAGTTTCACTGCTTTTAGCGTGACCAATTCGTATCTTCTTTCTAAGTTTCCCGCGGTTCTTCCAACCGCCATCTTTGATCTGCCGACTGCGCACGCGCCTGTCTGTCGCCCATCTCTCTTACAACTCGCCTATTCTTATTGCAACATCGGCTCCATGATAACTCAACACAATGCAAAACTAACTAATAAACCTAACCTACGTACTAATCTTTGAAAAGTGAACTCAATCTCAAGTCGACTCAATATATACCGTCTTCGTAAAAGCACTCGATAAAGTAAACCATCCGTAATTTCTTACATAACTTCTCAATAAACTTTGGAATAGAGGGTAAATTATTGGAATTTTTCAAGTAACAAATAATTTTGACCTGACTTCAAATAAATTACAAGATTGGTGCAAACTTTATCAATACATTAGTAAATGCCAAATAATAAGATTTTTTTGAATTAATCAACCTTTCAATATAAAATTAACAATGTTTCCCTCACCTCTGTCAATGAAATTAATGGTCTTGGCATTATTTTTGATTCCAAATTTAATTTTCTTTCTCGCATCAATACAGTAGCAAATAACGGATTAAAAATGGTCAACTTCATTCTCCGTAATGGCACAGACATTAAAAATCTTATTTTCTTCTTTAGTTCGAAGTCAAGTCGAATATAATTCTTCTATCTGATCTCCTCGCTTTAAATTCACTCCGAAATCATAAATTTCTCAGATATATTTTCTATATACTCCGTCTACCCATAGAAACTATAAATTACAACCACTTGATGAAAGAATTAAAATGATTAAAACTCTCAGATCTCTCAGACTTGTTTCCGGACTTGACTTTTATTTTTATAATTGCTAATGGAATTAAAGACAGTCCTGATTTACCAAGTGTAATCATCTTTAACAAAAGAAATAAAACTACTCGACCGAAAATTATTTTTAATCAGGACCGAGTCATTTAGATACTCGCTTGTACTTAGATTGCATGCAGTTTTCAATACTGTACGGAATATAGTTACAAGAAGGCTATGATATTAAGTTAAGCATAATACTATTCTTCTGCATGGGTTCTATAAAATTTTAATAGCATATTTTACTGCATGATCACTGTTCCTCTAAATTCTAAATTATTATGTATGTCTCATATGGAAAGGACATAATAGACGATAAATAATACAAAAGACACTACAGGCTTGACGCTTGACCTCTCCGCGGCACTGAGCTCTGAATAGAATGAATCCGAGATGGCGTAGGTAATTGTCGATGATTGTCACTTGCGCCTTGCGATGCATTCACGCGGATCTTGTTTGATTTTGACAAATAATAATAATAATTCTGAACGTGTTGGTATTCTAAATGCATTTAGATGTAGCGATAGATTTTGCTGCAAGGTTGGGATAATTAATCCATGCGTGTTTATAACAACCCATGATAACTAAGAATGTATGTGTAATTGCTAATTTATTTATAAATTACTGAATTACCCCCAAATCACTTCTCCCGCTACTATAAATGCATGGCTACATGCGGTGTACCTCAAGGGTCGCTTTTAGGTCCAATACTTTTTTTACTGTTAATGATATAGTTGCGGTATTTGATAATAATATCAAAGTGTTGCTTTTCACCGACAATCTAAAGCCCTTTAAACTTATAAAAAACTAGATTGTATTCACATTCAAATAAATTACAAGATATACGATAAGATTAAGACATACTCAAAACGCCAAAACTATGAACATGTGCTATTAAAAACAAAAAGAAATACGGGAATTCAATTAACTTTTGTAGAAAAATTGAGAATAATTTCGTACATTAAATGCTGTTATTTTTATAATCGAGAGAAATATCCAATTCGAGAGAAATGCGTGTGTATGAGTGAGTGCCACCAAAATCGGCATCTATAGAATAGAAGAGTATGTATGAGACGATGTATGAATGTGAATGAGGCAAGGAGCGTGTGCCAAGACCGAGTTGTTTGGCGGTCCGTCCTCCCTGTCTACCCCTGCGGGAAACGGCGTGATGGTTAGTTAGAGCTTTTGTTGCATTGACTCCACACAGGAACCCTGAGGAAAATCAAGGTCTATGTCACTTTTGTGGATGCTGTGCGGAGGGTGTTTTTCGGGAAAAAGAGTGCATATTTATTTATTTATATATAATTTGTACATTTATTTATAACAATTACAGGTAATATAGCCTAAGACGTTATAATTGTACCATTTATTTTTTTATCTACTGCATTCAAAAAGCACGTAGCTCTCCCCACAGGTGAGTTCATAAATAAATTAGTGCGGCTTGCTCTACTATATAGAAGATTGTGATGACGTCCTCGAGAGTGAGACTCTGGTACAAAAAAAATTAGTTGGGCCAGTATCTCATTATTAGATAAGTGACCGTTTATTAGTTGAAAAAAATATTTAAGCAAAGCAATACCTCTACGTGTCTCTAGGGAGTGGTAATGAGCAGACCTTGATCTTAAACATACACATGTTGTAGGAAGGAGAAAACACATAGGCCGAAAAGCCGAGCTGTTGAATTCAACAACGAATCGTAGATATTACATGTGACAAGGGACTATGCAGCGGTGACGAAGGGATCACTGGGGCTAGTTCCTAGCTAGCTGTGCAATTTTCATAACGCTCGAGCTCACCATCCGCGAGTTTTTTCTGTAATGGCTGTAACCTTCCGGAAGAAATTCTCTAAATGATAGTGAAAACCCTATCATATTCTGTCGCATAGTTTAGAAGAACTAAGCGCACAAACAGACAGATGCGGACAGTGACTTCGTTTTATACCACTTGGTGTTACCAGTGTATTGTCACGATTATGAATTTACTAAAAGTTTATCGGGAATAGGCTTGTAATCTCGCTTTTAGTTCATTATGATCTGGTATTTTCCAGAATATTCCCGAACATTCCATTCACATTCCGGAATGTTTCGGGATGTTCTGGAATGTTGTGGAATGCTCTCGAATACTCTCAAATGTTCTAGTAATTTCTAGAGGGCGAAAATTCCAGCTCTTATATCTTCAAAAGCACGCTCTTTAGGTAAAAATGTGAACCTTCTTCATGGATGGGGGATAGAGGTCTACCACACCATATATCTCCCTTGATCGTACCGGGACTCGTTTCTGAGTTTTAGTGACACGCACATTGTACACGTATTAATTGTTTCTTTATATTGTATTTTATTACGACTAGTACTAGACTGTGTTTATTGATTAAATTTACCTGTTCGTTGTTGTCGGTGTATAAATGATCTATATTTGAAATCTAACTTTACTTAATCTAACCTGTTTTTGATCTGTATGACTTACCATTGTGCCATTCTAATTTATTTACATTCATACAGACGTTCGTCTGCTATCTACGCAAACCGAATTCTTCATTCATATCTATAATTATTGCAGGTCAGATTGCATTTCTGTATGATATCGTATTTTAACATTTTATACCTGAATGTTTTATGCATTATATCTGCACTTGTGATTAGAATGGAATTCTTGCCCGTTAACAATGTTTGCTTTTTGGAAGGTCAAATACGTACCACTTACGGGACTCATAATCTAATACTACATAATACATTATATAGGGTTCCATGATAACTCAACACAGTGACAATTCAACACACTTTTAAAAAGTGATATAAAGTCATTAGAATGGATGAAAAAAATAAATTTAACCTAACCTACTTAACCCAGTTAATAAAGTTTTGTTTCATCACTTTCCATGACTTTATATAACTTTTTAAATATGTGATGATTTATCCGGTCACAGAAAACGCACGATTTCAGAGCGCTTTGTGTGCTAGACACTCCCTGAAAGACCACCATTAGAACCGAAACTTTGTTGCTTGAAATTGCTTTAGCCATGTTTGGTGACCAGAGCGGAATATCCGGCTCCATGGCAACCCAACATACTCTTGAAAAGTGATATACAGTCATTAAAAGTGCTTGTAAAAAAATACCTATAAACCTTAATCTATTCATTTTCATGAATTTATATCACTTTTCAAGAGTGTGTTGAATTTCCACAATCCTGAGTTGCCCGGTAACCGAATATCCAAGCACTGACTCCGGGGAGTGGTACTCTTGGGCGACATTCACATAAAAAAATAGATTAGAAACATATGGCATCTGGTTTCATTTTTTGACAGTTATGTACACGCACGTTTCAAAGCTCGATAACTCATAATGGAAATAAAATTGCATGAAGTGGATTAAATTCGTGAAATTTTAACGAAATCACGTTCTCTTTACGCAGATGACGATAAGATTGAAATTCCTTTAAAAAAATCGCCAAAACGCTTGATTTTTATTTGCCCTAATATATGATAAAACGCATGTCGGAAAAGGGGTTCGTACGTAGGAGATTTTACACTTCAAAACATTTTCTTATAGGCCTGATACAATTTTTTTTTAATAAATATAATAGTTATTTAATATTTTTTAAATGCCCATTGTAAAATTAATTTTACAGTTATTTTGCTCACATTTAAAATTGATTTGAACACCTCCTTTCCCGTCCTTGGGGCTATCAGCAGATAAATAATTTTATCGTTACTTCGTCAGAACTACTTCCCATCATAAAACTTTAGCATAACTGGATTTTTTTTTATTAAAGCTAATATCGTAATTTTTATTTTGTGGGGCATATTAAATGAATGGCATGTTGTATTATTTAAATCAGGTACGATAATCTGTTTTATAGCTATCATGGTTGTAAAATGATGATAACAATTTCAAATAAATATGATGTTTTACCCGAAATACCTACGATGATAAATAACGTAATAAAACAAATAATACCACATTTTGTACCAAGGTAAACGGTAGATTCTGGTACCTGTAGATGTGTAACATCAATTTTTATTAATAGAGATGTATTTATTTTTTTAACTAAGGGTTGAACCACTCTCCCCAGAGACTGAAGTCAACCGCGTTAACAACCGAGCACGATCCCCATATTAATGGGGATTTTTGAATATTACAGGAATTTGGAATAGCGACATCAATGATATAAGTTATTTTTTAAATTTTGTCATGTAAAACTATATAGGGTCTATTATGACTAATCGTTCGGTCTGTTAGTTATTTTTTTCCGATTAATTTTAATAAACAAAATCAATAATAAACAAATCGGAAAAAATAATTAACAGACCGAACGATTAGTCATAATAGACCCTATATATAGTTTTACATGACAAAATTAAAAAAATAACTTATATCATTGATGTCGCTATTCCAAATTCCTGTAATATTCAAAAATCTTGAAAAAATAAAATACACAGATTTAGGAAATGAGATAAAAAGAATTTGGCATTCTCAGACTATAAAAATATTACCATTCGTTATTTCGGCTACTGGCATTATACCTAACTCTCTCATTAAAAATTTAGGCGTATTAGATCTATCAAAAAAATTATATTTAAAAATGCAAAAATCAGTCATTTTAAATACATGTAGGATAACGAAAGATTTTTTAAATATTTATGTTGAGGGATCAGTAGGATTTATAGGCCCTGTTAGGAGTTCTACTGAGCCGAACCCTCTGATATGAAAATATCTGGAGTCGGTGAATTATTTTCCCATTTGATCTCTGGTGAGTTGATGTGTTGTTCTTGTATTGTTTTGTATTTATTTTGCTTATAAAATGCACTTGCATAATGTTGATTGACTAGATGATCATTTGTGGAAAAGTGTGTTGAAGGGTTTAGTTTTTCCTATGGGGATAATTTAATCCGGACATAAAATCGGAAATATAAAATAATTGGATGACTTGTATAACGCCGTTTTTGTGCAAAATCACCTCAAGGGCGCTGTACAAATTTATGATACATTTCTACAGTGATCTATGTTATTACTAACTATTTATGGAGATAATATACAGTACAGTACCTGGTAGGTCACTTGAGATTAACACTTAATTAAAATTATCTAATTGTTTATTAGCGAAATTTAGATACAGGATTTAGGACATAATTGAATATAACTGGACTTTCTCTCAGGAATGGTATATTTAATTTAAGGGTATGACAGCTTGAAAAAGTAAGTTTTAAGTTTAGACCTGAATTCTGTTGGACTTGTTATGGATCTTAGTTCCGGAGGGAGTTTATTCCAAGCCTTTGGCCCAGATACTCCGAAAGGACCTTGTATAGAAAGGTACTTGGGTAGGACCTATATTTATTTCGTATATTGACTGTCGTAATATCATCCGATTTCAGAGAAATGCGTATATGTCCTCGTGTGTGTGCGTGATTGCCACTAAAAGTTAATATAATGCGTTGTCATCGACAACGAGTCTATCTGCCGAGTTTCAGCTCGATCGGATGTCGGGAAAGTGGGTTAATTTCCGCTGCAGAGATTTGCATTCATTCATTTCCGAAAACAAAAGTGATATTCAAATATATGTATTTAAAAAAGGAAAACCTTCGTAATGTTTTTTTTTCTACTTCTAAATCTATCTATATTCTCCTTACACTCCTTTCTTCGCTCATTCGCTCTACATGCTTAAACAATCTAAGCGTCCCTTTCTTGATCTTACTCATTACGCTTTTTTTTAATTTCCTTTATTTTTTACCAATTTATACATTTGACATTGCAGTTTTATAATAATAAGAAAGGGAACCCACTAAGGCGCAGCCTATTAAAAATATAAGTGTATACATTATATTTTTGTACCTAAAAATAACAGTAAGCATATAAAGAAAAACGGTAGGATTATAATTAAAGTTAGTCTAAAAGATTGTGCAAGAGGTGGATATTAAAAATAAATCAAAGTAAAAATAAAGATTGTAAGATAATATATATGAAGTAAAAGAACACAAAATCAAATAATAATAAATATACAGAAACAAATAGAAAAAGAGAAAAAAGTAAAAATTAAATGAATAATGCTTCAACATTTGCATTGTACAGCCACAACTTTAATTCTTTTTGGTATTGCGCTAGTTTAGTTGTTACTTTAATTTTTTTTGGTAATAGATTAAAAGTGCGAGGTCCAATAAAGCTACTGTGAGTTTGCATTAGTTTGGTATTGGTTTGTGGGGTATAAAATACATGATTTCTTCTAAAGTTGATTTTGGGTTCATATTTTTGAAATTTGTTTTGGTTTTTTAAGACATATTTCAGGCTTTGAAGTAAAAATAGTTTACGGAGATTGAATCGGAGATCAGCCTTTCACTCTTTGCGGATCTCCACATTTCTCACAGGATCGTATATGGTTTTACCGCACATACGCCTCAGGGATCTCATTTCTACAGCGTTCAGTCTACTTTCATCCTTTCTCTATCAGTTCCATGCCTCACTTCCCCAGGTACCAGCACTCCATTGTGGACTACTAGCTTCGCTTCTTTGGACAATTTTTTGTTAGCGCCAACTGCGTTCAGTGAAAATTAGTTTTCAAATTCCGTGAAAAAACCCGTCCTTAGAACAATATTACTTCTACCTTAAAAGTAGTCACAGTTTTAAGGCACACTAGAATTCACAAGTAGAGTACAACCTCAAAACCTTACTCCAAACCATTTATAACCCCGAGCAACGCCGGGTACGCATCACCCAGCGTATTATAAATATTATTTGTCCCTAACGAAGTCAATAAAAAGCACTTAAAACAAAGTTTCCCAATATTTAATAAGGTATATCTTCGCAATCTCTCAAGTGATGTGACTTTTGTTGGGCTGTAAAAAAAATTCTCCTTGCCTATTTCAAAATGCTGGAAATTAGTCAATCAAAATCAGTCATTAATTCAACACTCGTCATTAACATACTTTTTTATCGTAATTATCCTTATCTTAATATGTTATTATCTTTAATAAAATGTGCAGCATTAAAAATGGTTTTTTTTTTCAATCATTTTATTATGCCGCCATTTTTTGCAATTTTCGGAAAGGTCAAAAAATTGGCAAAATTCACGTGAAGTAATACTGGAGTAATACATAATAGTTCTATTTCAAATTAAACCTACATTATAGCTTAAAGGCGATTTATTTTTATGTGATGTTTATCGCGCTATTTAACGGTCTCCGTGGTCGAGGGTTGAGGCCCTTGACTAGCAATCCGAAAGTAGCGGGTTCATATCCTGGCGTGCGCAAGTAAATTTAATTTAATGAATTTGTGTTATTTCACAATTTATTAATTAAAAATAATATAAAGTATAATTGTTGCACGTTCCAGAGTGGAAGATACTTTCAGTGTCGCCCTGGTGTAAGACCACCATTCAGATTCGAAACGTTGCTTGAAATGGCTTTAGCCGTGTTTGGTAACTAGATGTGAATAGTCAGGTGTCAAAGGCATCAGCAGATGCCTTTTAAAATGCATTTACAGGGTTTTCCAATAAGAGGTGTTATTTTGATATTCAATCGTAAAAGATCAATGGTTTCGTTGCTTGTGTGGCACTTAGCGCCGTCTTGTTGAAAGAAAACGTTGTCCAGATCAATACCATCCAATTCCGGCCATAAAAAATCATCAATCATCTCTCGATAGCGCAATCCATTCACCGCAACTGTTGCTCCAGCCTCATTTTCGAAAAAGTAAGGTCCAATGACTCCGCCGGACCATAAACCGCACCAAACAGTCACACGTTGAGGATAGAAAGGCTTTTCAACAATAACTCTTGGGTTTTCCGAGCCCCAGATGCGACAATTTTGCTTGTTGACGAAGCCACCGAGGTGGAAATGGGCCTCATCACTCAAGATGATTTGCATTTGATTCACTCAAGCGAATTTTAATAATTTCAATGCGTTGTTGAAGCGTGTATCGTTCCATTTTTATTAATAGCGTAGTTTCTACTTATCAAATGTCAAAAAATGACAGCTTCAAAAGTAACATCTACCGAAATAGCCGGCTATTCAAAATAACACCTCTTATTGGAAAACCCTGTATCAGAAACCACTGAGACTATAGCATATATATTCTTATCTAGTTACTAAACATAGCTAAATGTTTTTTTCCTGAACGAAATCCGAAAAAACCCCCATTTACTTGAAGAGAAAAGAAAAGAAAATCTACTCTAGGCACCATAAAATGGGGTGACTTTGTCAGTTTTCAACTTTAAAACTAAATAACCTTTTTTCTTATATTGGGATAAGAAGTCATCAATCAGAACATCGTCATGCATTATCATTTATTTTTGCTGCACGAGTATAAATGGCCGTTTTCTATCCCACGATTAACTAGTATTTTTTAATTTATTTTGTGCAGAGTTTTGTTTTAAAATGCCCTTTCCTGAATGTCATCGGTTCATTCACTTAAATTCATTGTATTATTTTAACCACAATAATAACAGTAATTTGTAATCTAACCAATGTCAACTTTGCCGAGCTACGATTAGACTGCACGCACAATCAAATCATCTATATAATTAGGCTATTCGTACACGGATATACTTGAAAGCGACTCGAGTTTCGTGCGCGTAGCATTCGCGTCGCTCGTAAGTATCCGCCATACTATTTTGCTAGTGTTCCACCACGACGTGATTACGGGTTTGATATCAGTTGCACGCTACGCCAGTTGCATTCGCATCTACTTCTCGTTTGTCAGAAATGACCTCCTAACATGATTTGAATGTTTAATTTGTTCTGGAAGTGGAAAAATATCCATGTTTATATAATTATAATTTACCTAAATACGTTAGAAAGAATTTAGCGCAGAAGGCGTTTGATTGAGATTGGAAAAAAAGGACATTTAACATCATTCTCGTGTAGTTCCTTGGCGGCGAAGAAATTCCTACAATTAACATTTATTTCGTTGTATGGGTGAACCCAAAATCTTCTTTTATATCGCTTTTATGCTTGTAAATATATAGAATATAGAATAATATTATTATTGTATTGTCTCATCGCTAGAGTCACTTGACATCGCATTGATTCTACGGCTGTACACAGTTTAGTATAATTCGGGTAGCGCCGTGTCACTATTTTGATTAAACTTTATAACGAATTTGTGTACATTATAAATACCAAAAAATATTCTTTATATAAATTAAAGGTTTTCCTATCGTTTGGCTTGAGTAGAATACAAATAAAAAAATAAATTACTCAATTAAAAATTATAAATGTAAACTATTAAAAAATGCCAAATTACTATTTTTTTATTAATCTTTATAACGAATTGGTGTACATTATAATTATCAAAAAATATGCTTTATATAAATTGGAGGTTTTCCTATCGTTTCTCTTGAGTAGAATACATAAAAATAAATAAATTACTCAATAAAAAATATAAATGTAAACTAGTATTTTTTTTCAATAGAAATGTATGAACGCGTAAAGGAA
The DNA here is from genome assembly GCA_026573805.1 of Hesperophylax magnus. Lineage (NCBI taxonomy): Eukaryota > Metazoa > Arthropoda > Insecta > Trichoptera > Limnephilidae > Hesperophylax > Hesperophylax magnus. Next base: position 8,118,767 of record JAIUSX010000117.1, on the reverse strand, counting down.
ACAACTTTTAAAAAATACAGTATTATAGCTAAGATTATCTGTGACAGCTTCACTTGATTAACTTTTTTGCTTTCATATAAAATTATTTACATAATAATTAAAAACCAGTTTTGTGCTTGAAATCGAACGTTTCTAGACTCCGTTTGTTAAGCGATTTTAATGCCTATTACCTAAAATATAAGGTATACCAAGAATATACACATTTTTGGCTTGTAGCTTACTCTTAAAGAGTAGCATATCGGTAGGCTACTTGTGTAGTAGTAATTGTAGTGACTGCATCACAGTCCCGTAGCTTGTAAGTATCTCGGTGTACGTAGGGCCTTAAAGTTATGCGTTTGGTGTGTAGGCAGAAACAAATGGGTAAACAACGTTGGCAACACTTTTGTGCACACAGCTTCATACTAATGATTCTTCAAAACCCATCTCAATTGATTTTATTACCTATGGAATCACGGAGCTAACCTAGCTGTGTCATTGTAAATACCAATGAATGCTTTGGGAAACTATTGTCATTTTCTAAATAAATAATGTATATTTACAAAGATAAATATAATAAACCCATCTAGCTATCGGAACAGCCTTGAATTCTTCCCAACAATGAGATTATTATTTATTTGCTTCTAGGCACAATACTGCTTAGACGTAATATTTACCTTGCAAAAATATTCTTTCGTACAATGAAACTACACTTCAAATACTTTTTTCACATCTTCTTCATCGAGTTATTTTTATCCACTACCGGACGAAGATTTTTTAAATGTGAATACCACACAAGAGTTCGAAATGCCCGAAGCCAGTGGGACTATGGCGGCTGCAGGTTGTGAGGCTGAAAGGAAAGAGAAAGGTGGGGAATTGCTTACCTATTCAGATCGAATAAACACGGTAAAAGCCATTTGATTCACCAGGGCGATACCTCGGTTATTTATTTATATAATTAACCCCTTTTGACTTCTATACATGTTACTTATACAGGGTTTTCCAATAAGAGGTGTTATTTTGATATTCAATCGTAAAAGATCAATGGTTTCGTTGCTTGTGTGGCACGTAGTGTGTCTTGTTTAATGTAAACGTTGTCCAGATCAATACCATCCAATTCCGGCCATAAAAAATCATTAATCATCTCTCGATAGCGCAATCCATTCACCGTAACTGTTGCTCCAGCCTCATTTTCGAAAAAGTAAGGTCCAATGACTCCTCTGGACCATAAACCGCACCAAACAGTCACACGTTGAGGATAGAGAGGCTTTTCAACAATAACTCTTGGGTTTTCCGAGCCCCAGATGCGACAATTTTGCTTGTTGACGAAGCCACCGAGGTGAAAATGGGCCTCATCACTCAAGATGATTTGCATTTGATTCACTCAAGTGAATTTTAATAATTTCAATGCGTTGTTGAAGCGTGTATCGTTCCATTTTTATTAATGGCGTAGTTTCTACTAGAATTCTACGAGATCCTGTACTTACCTACAACAAAACAAAATGGCATATACTACAAAAGTTGATCAATTACTTTTACTTAGAAAGTACTATTTTTCTAATCGATAATCAACACAAACTTTAACAAATTAAAAAATTAAGACATTTAAAAAAAACAATACTATGGCATTAATGACTTTGACATTATGTGAAAATTTGTAAACCAAAAAGGTTATATATTTTATTTACGTCAATATAATAATTTTTTTTCTCAAGTTAGTGTCCATCAAACGGTGAGTAAATGTTCTAACTGTGGACCACACCTCCAACATTTTTTATTACAGTATTCTCACACGACACAGTTTGATAGCCTTCAAATTAAAGTATTGCAAATTAAATTTTAAGCATAAATTTTATTTTCATTTAGTGATGATAATATTTGCATATTTCAGTTATTGCTTACTGCCAGTTATACACACCTTTTAGGTTGTAACTATTAGTAAAATTGATTTTGTCAATGAAGAAATTGACAAAATCAATTAATTAAACTAATAAATGCTATAAACTATTTTTTTTTAAACATAAACTACAAACAAAGTTTTGTTGCGAGGATTTTCCTCAAATTTTCAAGGAAAAATCAATTTGGTTTATCCAAATGTTGCTTGTATTGAGATATGTTTTCATATTGACAATGTGACATCATTACTATCTCATTTTGTATTACAGTGAAACATATGATTCAAACAGTCTTAGAAACGAAGAATATCATGGTTTGTATTTGCATTTAAAAATTTACCATTGGCGGCGCTCCCTAAAAATTTGAAATAATTCTATGAAACAACTTTGAAAAATATTTTTCAAAGTTTGCCAATTTTATGAAACAACTTTACAAACAAGTTTGCCAATTTTACAATAATATTTTTTTATATGAAGCAAAAAGAAAGTAAAGTGTCAATATATTTTATAATGCCTTTGTCAAATTAAATATGTTTCTTAGATGAGTCTAAAGTGATAATTACAGTTTATACGATAAAAACTGTTGGTATTCGTTGGTAACTGTTGTAATTCAAAATTTTAATTTTAAAATCTGAAAGAGTATTATATATTATCTGCTTTCAAAAACAGTATTTTATTTTGAAATGCGTTCAAAAACAGTAAATCAATTTAAATGTCAGGCATTAATATTTGATGACATTATTTTGTCGAGGCACGAGGAGTTAACAACCTTACCTCCTCCACAAATATTATACGGCTACACCAAAACTAAACGCAGAAATCCACATTAAGAGGATTAGCGTTTGTAACATGGTATCACTTCTACAGTAGTCCCAGAGAGAGGTTTTACATACGTCATCAACGACAAGTCTTCCCTCTCATATGTCTTGTATGAAAACTATGAAGACAGAAGATGTTTTCTATTATTTATTTGTGTCTCGTGTTATTTCAGCCGTCCAAATCGAGAGGGACAGAATCAGCTGCAGAAGGCCAAGTTACGAGGAGCCAGCCCAGGGAAATGGACTATCGGTGGTGTCGCTGCTCAATGCTGAGATGCTTTCAAGAAAAGTGGTCGACGCACTAGAGGTATACTGCTAAATATATCTCATCTTGTTACTAAACTATATTTTACTATCTCGTAACAATATTTTTCATTTACATTACATACTATTAACATTTCTTTATAAATTCTTTTCTATTCCCCTCGAAATTTTTTCCCTAATGATTTCAGCATCATTTGCAGACAACTGCTCTAACAACTGAGCTATCAACAGTGGAAATCGTTTAAGATGAAAACGTTTATCATAAAAAAACGATGCTTAAAATTTTTTATGAACAGAATGCTGTATATTTATGATTCAATGTATGCAGGGCCAGCTCTGTGCAGGCACAATTGGAGCAGTCCGCTCCGAGTGCAGTTTTGCTAAGCCGCCAAGTATCTGATAATACAGCGCCTTTGAGATTTTTATTAGCGCCAGGCGCTGTTTGGCTCAGGGCCGGCCCTGTTTGTACGAACTAATTTTTGTTTCTCAAAAGAATAACATAACACTGCTAAGTACAATATATATGTTTGTACCAATAAATCATGACCTCACTTGTACACTGTCTTCGGAAACTCATTGTGCAAGCGGAAAACAGGTCAATCTACATCAAATTTGGAGTCTTTGTATAATTTTTTTGATTAGAGCTTTCGTTTTCGAGTAAATGGAGTTCGAAGTTAGAATTTTTTAGGTCAAATTAGTCGCTAGGGGGTTAATATCAGCTGTTTTAACATTTTTTTTAAAGCGTCGAAGTGTAGTCCTGACTCCAGAAGATTTTAACCCATTACAAAAAAAATGTAAATAAAATTTAAATGCTCATATTAAAATAAAAAGGTTTCTTTGGGTTCTCTATGTTCTCTAAATATCACGTCAAAGGCTGCTGAAAGAACTTTATGAGAATAATGTGTTGGTTTTTCATAATTCTTCAAATCTAATATCACAATAGGGGATAATTGTAGGATTGTAGGAAAGACTGAAGAATGATCAAGAAAAATTATTGACAGCAATATATTTATAGCAGCAACTCTTTAATAACAAGATTTGATGTAGAATCACCAGTTTTCCGTTTGTACTACGGGTTTTCGAACACTGTTTATGTGTACATATTATATAACTTCATTTCCAAATAAAACCTACAAACTTCACAAATAGTTTTGTACATACCTGTACGTTGTTATCAAATTTGATAATGTATGTCCATTTATATTTTGATTAATAGATATTCCAGTTGTTGACAAAATTTGTATCTAAAATTATTAGATAACAACTTTTTGAAATTTTATTTGGTATTTTAACTGTTTTTCTTACTGAAAAAAAATACACGATAATAACGACACTTTCATTTATCTGTGTTGACAAATAAATTTTCTAATCCTATTTATAATGTGCCATTTTTGATTTGCGCCAAAATTACATTTTTGGTCGTGAATATGGCGTTGTTGACAGCCGTCTTACCAGCCAGTAGCATTTTCAAAAGGCGCCTGGCGCTAATAAAATTCTCAAGGTGCTGGGTACTATCAGTGCCTCCTTGGCCCGAAGTGACTGCTCCAATTATACACAGGACCGTTATAATGAAAATGACGTTGCAGCCAGTTTGAACTGTTTAGGAATTTGTATATACATATAATACATTTTGTTTGTGGGATTTTTACCCTCGGCACACTATTGAGGTATTAGGTCGAGGGACCTCGGCTTTCCAAAGGTTAAAATCAATATTAAAATTAAATGTAGTAAAGTACAAATTTTTAGATGATCAGAACAATAAAAATAACTTCTAATCTTTCATACATTTTTGACGGTATCTATAGTTTTGTTTTATCTTGAACGTTTTCCGCTAAAACTCTAAACTAACCCACCTACTTGTACAAGTCTTGCCTTGTTACGACTGACGGTGTAAGCCTGACTAACCCTTGGCAGTGGTCCCAAGCGTTTCCCTACCTGACCTCGCATTGGCCCCCACAGCAGCTGGGAGCGGGTGCAGCGATGAGCGAGTGCGACCTGAGCGGCAAGCAGCTGGCCAACATCAACGACGTGTGCGAGTCCATGAAGCAACAGCTGCTCATCCTGGTCGAGTGGGCCAAGTACATTCCCGCCTTCACGGAGTTGGAGCTAGACGATCAGGTACATTTGATTTTTTTTTCTAATTTCAATTTTAGACATCTTCTCGTTCCCTACACCCACTCCTACTCCGTCTCTCTTCCCAACCCCCATCAAAGTTGATGTTCGTGACGAGATGCATGGTGATATGCGTGACGTGAGCCGCGCATGTAGGTCTTTTCATAGGCGTTTGCGACTCTCCAACTCCAGCTTCATCTCCACTCTGCAGCCTCATGAGAAGAGCACGATACACAACCACCATAGACATCCAAATTGAATCATCATTCCATCAGAGAAAGGGGAACAAACCAAGTTGCGTTGAGTGGGGGAGGTGGCGTAAACTTCTCGCTTTCTCAGATTTGTCAATAAATTAATTTATTTATTTGTTTTCTCTATAAGATAGTAGATGTATAGGTAACAATACTTCTAAGCGCATTTACTTACTGTTAGCTGTTCTTCTTACGTGAAAAAGTGCAGTAAAAGAGTGATATCTTATATATGTGATACATCATTTTGTGGAGAAATATTCGTTTATTCTCCTGCGAAAATTAGTTTTTCGCTATCTTAATAATCTACGTGAATTTCAAGTTCTAAAAGTGATTTTGACAGTTGAGTTAACCATAGACACTTTTTGAAGTAGACGGTGATTCAAGCTGTGATAAATAAATTTTTCGTAAATTCTTATTTATAATCAAAACTCAAGATGGATCCCCAGATATACATATCCAAAGCTACGGAAGCGGTAAAACAGATGCAAAACTGTATAAATGATGCTACAACGAAACTGAGCAAAGAACAAATGAGTAAATTGAATCCTAAGACTATAACTATATTAGGTTTAATTAGCGAAATGGCGGCAAAAATGGCTGAAATTTCCGGTGAAAATAGAATTTTAAGGAAGATAAACAATCGTGTTCAAATCTCAACTGTAGAGCATCAATCGAGAGCTGAACTGGAAAATTTTCCCCAACTACCACCTATAACCAGAAATAATGCTCCTCCAGGACCTGCCAGACCTTCGGTAATAATTCACCAGTCAACAGACAATTCCGAGTCGACCCTAAAATCGCTGAAAAATGCTATCAATCCCAGTAAACTGGGCATCCGAGTCACTGGAATGCGAGAACTAAAAAATGGTGGGGTGTTAATACACCCCAGCACTTCTGCTGAGGCAGATAAACTCGCGAACGCTCCGGCGCTTAACGAAGCGGGATTAAAAGCAACCATTGCCCCAAATCGCCTCCCTCGCATCGCCATCCACAACCTCCCTCAAGACATTTCGGCAGAGGAAATTATAAGTGCCGTTCATCTTCAATCTTCCAACGACACTGGTCTATCTTTGGAGAACTTAAAATTGACCATGTCTTTTTCCCATAAATCTGGCCCTCGCACTGGAAACTGCATCCACATTTTTAGAGTCCCTCCATCTGTGCGTCACTCTTTAATATCGCGAACTAAACTTGCCATAGACTGGCAACTACACCGAGTAAGAGACTGGGTAGACAGTTTAAAGTGTGGCCACTGTCAATTATATGGTCACACAGCTTCAAAGTGCCAAACTGACTTACCTACCTGTCCCCACTGTGCCAAAGTTGGCCACAACCGTGATGCCTGCCCCAATAAGGTGAAATCACCAGTATGCGCCACCTGCACCTTCTTCAGGAAACCGGCTTCTCACAATACTGGAGCTCAGGACTGCCCCGCCCGCCAGGCTGCTGAAAGACGTGAACTCTCTCGGATTAATTTTTTAGGTTGAACCTGATCAATCGTTCTGTGAATAATTCCTTCTCAATGTACTATCAAAATGTTCGTGGCCTAAACACAAAACTGAATACCATTCGCTGTAACGTCAGTGTGTGTCAATATGACTTTATATTTTTTACTGAAACATGGCTCTCCGATAATATCTCATCTGCTGAGCTGGGATTTTTTGACTATAACATTTTTCGTAGTGACCGTTCTACTTCTTCTGCTAAATGTAAAGGTGGTGGAGTGATGATTTGTGTAAACAAGAAATACCATTGCTATATTCTAGAGTCATCTAACAATGTGTCTGATCAATTGTTTCTATGTGTTCTATTAGGTAACAAAAAACTTGTACTCGGTTGTGTTTACATTCCTCCATCCTCGTCGATAGAAGTCTATAAGTCACATACTGTTTTAACTGAACATGTTTCTAGAAACGCTGATTCCTTATTTATTTGTGGCGATTATAATTTACCTAAAATATTGTGGCTGAACGACAATCAAGGTGTCAAAACTCCTACGAGAAATCTTTCCCCACAAGCTACTGAAATTGTAAATTTTTTTGCCTACTTGAATCTGTTTCAAGTAAATCCAGTCACTAACTATCTAGGTTCTTGCCTAGATTTAATTTTTTCTAGCATACCAAATATCATAGTAAGTGAAGCTGATGTCTCTTTGTTACCTATAGATAAATATCATCCACCTCTCTCTATTAACATCACTAATTTCTTCCAATTAGATTCTCTGAAACCAAGTGCCTCTTATCACTACAAATATCTTAATGGTGACTACTCTAATATGAACAAATTTCTTTCCCAGATTAATTGGTCAGTACTATTTTTAAAATCTGATATTAATGACGCTGTATTTAAATTTAATGAATGCGTCTCACGCGCTATAGATTTGTTTGTTCCTAAGGGATGTTACTATCAACCCAAGTTTCCAAATTGGTTTAGCTCAAAACTCAAACAGTTAATAATTGAAAAAAAGAAAACTCATAAGCTATTTAAAGACACTGGCAACTTAAACTTGTATCGAAAATTTTCTCATTTAAGGGAACTGTCCAAAATCGAATCAGCCAAATGCTATAAATCTTATTTAGAAGTTACTGAGTCAAAATTAATGCAAAACCCTAAACAATTTTGGCAATTTGTTGCGCAAAAGCGTACTGATAATGATCTTCCTTCTAGTATGCACTATAATGAAACTCATGCTACTAACGGTCTTGACATCGCCAACCTTTTTGCTAAACACTTCTCCTCTGTATATTCTGGTGCCTCATGCAACATCCCTCCACTCAACTATGACTACAACATTGACTTGAATGATTGCCAAATCTCACTTGTAGAGGTATACCAATCTTTAAGTAAACTTTCTAACAAAAAAAGTACCGGACCTGATGGCATTCCAGAAATCTTGCTAAAAGAATGTAAATATTCATTATCTATCCCAATTTGTATGTTGTACAACTTATCACTCTCATCTGGAACATTTGCTGATTCATGGAAAATTTCATATATTCGACCCATTTTTAAATCCGGGAACAAGTCAAACATTGAAAATTACAGACCAATATCAATTATATCTTGTATTCCAAAAATATTTGAGTCGATAATTACAAAGATAATCACTCCTATATTCAAAAATGTTCTGATTGATGAACAGCATGGATTTAGATCGGCGAAATCTACAACAACGAATTTATTGTCCTTTACAAATACCATTGTTAAAGCCTTGGAAGACAACACTCAGGTTGACGTACTCTATACTGATTTCTCCAAAGCCTTTGATAAAGTAAATCACTCGATTCTCATGGCCAAACTTTATGCTATAGGCATTAGAAACCCGTTGTTATCATTCCTTCGCTCTTACTTGAGCGATAGAAAACAAAGGGTTAAAATAAACAACTTTGAATCCTTTAACATTGACGTAACGTCCGGCGTTCCCCAAGGAGCTCATTTGGCCCCGCTTCTCTTCAACCTTTTTATTAACGATATCACCAAAGTTTTTTCTCATACACGCTTCTGGCTTTTTGCGGATGATAATAAGATTCTTCAGATAATTAAATCCTACCTTGACTGCTTACATTTTCAACGTGATATTGACTCGTTTAATAATTGGTGCAAAATAAACTGCATGGAACTTAATGTTGATAAATGTAAAATTTTGTCCTTTTATAGAACCAAAAAACCTATTCAGTTTGATTATAAATTAAACAATGTTTGTTTATCTACTGTAACATCTATCAAGGATCTTGGGGTCACTCTAGACTGCAAACTTTCTTTCCGTGAGCACATTAACAACATTGTTAACAAATCACTTAAACTACTCGGCTTCGTTCATAGAATAACCTCTGACTTTAAACATATAAGTACCCTTAAAACTCTTTACTGCTCGTTAGTTCGCCCTCACCTTGAATACGCTAGTGTTATTTGGTCTCCTTTCTATGCTGTCCACATTTGTCACATAGAATCCGTACAACATCGCTTCCTACGAGGAATCGCTTGGAGGTTGGGTCTTGAAAGAGGAGAGTACTCATATGATGAAGTTGAACAAACTTTAAACATTTCTTCTTTGGAGAAACGTAGAAGGGACACTGATCTGATTTGCATATTTAAGATTATCAATGGTATTACAGACTCACCTGCTTTGTTGCAACTTATCCAATTCAACATCCCTTCCCGTAGACTCCGAAATAATGAATTGCTGTTCGTCAATCAACATTCTACCAATTATGGATACCATTCTCCTTTGTCCAGAATGTCGAGACTTGTCAACTCACTGTCAAGTCAAAGCATTGAATTTTGTGGTATATGCCTAAATGACTTTCGACAGTCAATACGCAATGTCTAATTTCTAATGCCCTTTGAACCATCTTCATGCTTTGACTTATTATTATATCCCATTCTTACTTTTATATTATTATTGTCATTATTATTGTCTTCGCTCCTCATTTATATATGCTCTCCTTTCACTGTCATCTCTGTTTATAAAACTTATTCGTGTAATTAATATGTTGTTAATGGACTATTTGTCCGTAAATAAATAAATAAATAAATAAATAAATAAATAAAGACGGTTATACACGAATATGTTACAAAGAAGATCACAAATTTGAGGTACAGGTATAAAAGATAGTTGCTGAACTGTCTGTAAGTGACGTTGAAAATGTCGATGGTCGATGCAGAATCGTTAAGCAGTTGAGTAGCTCTGTTGATTGGTGCATTCTGACTAGCAGAAGTCTTCATTTCCGGATCTGACAGTATACAGGCAACTCGCATTGTAATATCACTATTTAGTCCTCGAAAATAAAATCTGCTTACAAATTAAATCAAAATGTATGTTTCGGCTCTATGAAAATTTTTACTTTCGTTTTCTTAATATTTGACTCATATCAGTGGAAATTTTGCTTCCCCCTAGTCTAGCCGAATGCTTTTTATCCAGTGTCATTTTTGCGATAAGTGAATTTTCCTTGGGCGGGTTATTTTTACCGATTTTCTATCTGCCAGGTGGCGTTACTTCGAGCACACGCAGGGGAACATTTGCTACTGGGTCTGGCACGAAGGTCCATGCACCTCAAGGACATTCTCCTACTCGGAAACAACTGCATCATCACCAAGAACACCGCAGGTAACATAACCTCCCTTTTTTTAACCCATTCTTAATCAAAATCAATTTGCTTACAAAATTAAATTCATTACATATTAAACCAATCAGTACTACATATCTTTATTTTGAACATAAGGATCAATAATTCTTCTTCAGTTTTCATTGAGCTATTAAATAATTTTACACAAATATGTGTCTTGTACTTTTAAACAACTGTAACGCTAGCCGAACCCAACAAAGACGGTTTTGGTACTCAATGGGTTAATATATTCGCTTCTTTATTGTCTTTGAGACGAATGCATTGGGTTAAATTTTTCATCAAAAGATGCCTTGAAAAGCACCTAACAATGTTATTTTTAATTACTTTTATAATTTAGAACACTTATTATTAAAACTAGATCTGAAAAAAATTGGTCCCACATTAAGAGCGCTGCTAGGCATGCTGCAAGAGCTGCAAGTTACAGTCGTTTTTCAGGAAAATTCGTGCAGGAATCAGAGTTTTGGATGACATAGATTTTATGATGAGTGTTCTCCTGTATTTACATGTTCTATGTTTGCAAATATGCTTAAACTAAACACAATTTAAGATTCTTACCGTCAATAGTTTTATGTTGTTCGACTTAAGACATATTTAGCCGTGTTGCTCTTTTTCGACAACCTTGCGGGATCCATCATAACTACACATACATCTTCTGCCCTGATGATGGATACTATAAGACTGTCCGAAACATTAGCACAAGAAAAACAATGAATCGCAACATGGCTCAGTACTCCAAAATTTATTCAATAACATAATTCTATCGTCACAGGAAAACGATACTGCTGTAACTGCCACTATTTCCAAGCAGCTTTTTTTTTAGTTAACTTTTTTTTCTTCATCAATCTATCTGGCTCCAGTGGTTTGACACTCCATCTATTACCACATTTTATAAATTCTGAAACATTTTTCAACTCAATGAAAATTTTGGCGCTTACAGTGATATTGAATTTGAGTGACGATATTAATTGTAATACTAGGTTGAGGTGTTTCAAACTCATAACAATTTGATAAATAGTTGAAACGGGCTGAGAATCGGCGTTCAATCAAAACCACTTAGGACGGGTTGTTTTGGAGAATTTGAACAATTCATCAAATTTCAACGCTCATTTTCGGGTTCTGTGAAAGTCCTATTCAAGTTCTGTTATTTTATCATTATAGGCTAGTTGCTTGACAGAACTAGAATAGAACTTTCACAGAACTTGAAAATTAACTTTGAAATTTGAAGAATTGTTCAAATTCTCGAAACAACCCGTCCTTAGAACACAAGGCCGCGTCACTGAATAAAATGGACCTCCATCAGTTTTTGGTGTTTTTTTTTTCGATTAATTTATATTTGAAAACATTAAAAAAAGTTTTAATTTTAAAAATATTTTTGAAGGTTCTAACACAAGTTAAGATGCCGATTTGATCGTTCCAGCCTTGTGATCGGTGTTTTTGGTTTAATGGGCACCGTTCAAATATAAAAAATTCAAAACCACCAAATTTGATGGAGTGATTTATTTTTGGGGTATTATGCCATGTTGCGAAACCTCCTTCTTTAGCCAACGTTTCGGACACTGAATTTTAAACACCTCAAACTTAAACTTGTTTAGTTTCAGTGTATTTCTCTCATATTGGTTAAGGAATTTTCTAGTTTTATGTTTGGCATGCGTTTGTATCTTACTGGGGGATATGAAGCTTCTCATGTCTAACTCGAGTGTCTTTGAGCGAAACCGTCGGCGTTTGTGACAATTTTATCGCCAGAATGTAGAGACATAAATACAATGTACAAAACTAGTGTGGTAATATTATAGACTAACAAACAATATTGCATTATTCCACCTTGCTAAAAAACGATTTAAAGAAATAATAATTAATATGTTTGTGTATTATGTTTGGTTTACAATGTGTGAATGGTATTTTTATTGACGCAATATAAAATTTAATAGTGTTTGCTGTTTTGTTATGTGCATTTTTATTCATTGCTTCACTAAAAGATTAGTACATATTATTGTTTAGCGTAAACGCAATATACGTTAAAATCTACACGTTCATAAATGGCGGTACTGTAATTATTTTATGAAAATACACCTTTTACAAGTAATGTTTATATTAATATTAAGACGAATTATTTTTTTGCGACCGTACACACGCAATATGAACATGAATACATAGTTTTGTCCATTTAAAACCGCAATTCTTTCAAGAAAAGCATACAAATGCAATATTGTATTTTTATGCCTTTCTTGAAAGAATTGAGTTTATGTACTAAAAAAACTATTTATTCGTGTTCATATTGCGTATGTACGTGTGCAAACAAATACTTAGTCTTCAAATTTTAAAGCATAACTTGCAAAAGTGTATTTTCATTAAAAAAATTAAATATACGCCATCTATGAACAGGTACATTATAACCTATGTTACTTTTACCCTTAACGCCTTTTTTTGGGTTACTTAACCTCTTGTGTGCCAACATATCCGGATATTTAAAAAAAATCATTTCTCTGAATAAAAGTAGCTATTCTGAGGAAACTACTTATGGTATTACGATTACATATATACTATTTTTATGAATATATAAACATATTATCTGGTAAGTTGGTACAATTTACAAAAATTTACAGTCATTTTGCAAAAAACAAGTAACTTATTACGAAAATTCATCAATTTCCCGCTTGTACTACGATTTTCCGAACACCGTGTATATCTGGAACTCAGTTTAAATAAAAAAATTTAGTTGATATTATCATGTAATAATGTGTTATTATTCCTCTTTTATTTATCGATTGTAAATATTTAATTTCTCAGTATCAATAAAATAACATTGTGTGCTGCCATTATCGGTTCTCCATTGCTCCATTTAATGGTGTTTTTGTTAGTTTTGTTTTCCTCATTAATTATTGCGTTTTGTAATAAAAACTTGAAAGCAACATTAATTATTAAAATTACTGTAGCAGCAGCTATCTCTCTCCATACCTAATTATTTTTCATTTCCATCACAACTTTTGCGATTTCAACTTGTTGTGATGTCTCATGATCTCTAGAATTCTGCTAGACAATTAGTCTTTATCATTACATAATATGTTATGTGGGTTAATTTCGCAGACTGTTGCGTCTTGTTTATTTATAAAAATAAATCTTTTTTATTGATATAATATGTATTATATTCCGTGGCATGCATATATTTATTAATCAGGATAGGCAGTAGGAAAAACAGCAAATTAGTAAATTGATATAACAAAAGTTTTCGCTAATAATGGCTAAGTTGCTGGCTTTAGCCGATGTTGGTTGAGATATTCTGTGATGTATGGTAATAAGGTTGAGTATCTAATCTATAGATGGCGCTAGTCATAAAGCTTACTTCAGAGTCCGTCAGATGTCGCTAGGGTGTAACAGGTACTTGTGAGATTATATTGTCAGAGAGCAAGTTCCTCGGGAGCCAGAGAATTACCTACCCTCGGGTAATGAACAGTGTAGTTTAATCCAGACCTGTTTATTGTAACGTAAATAAACACAATTATAAGAAGAACCTTTTACTAATTTCAAAGAGTTCCCAACACCGAAGTCTGCATAGTAAAGGCAGATATAACATTTTCTAAGCCATATTAAATTTCCAAATAATTCATGCATATTTCCGTATTTAATTTATCTACCGCACAATTGCATAAAAGAAAGCTAATGTAATATGATAATGATTCCTTAGTAAAGTTGTACTAATTAATAGAGGTACCAACAGATGGCACTGATTGCTACATTCGTAGTTTGTACCGAAAAGCAGTGCCTTTTTCGACACTTAACACAATAACACAAACGAATCATCTCTTGAATGAGCATCTAGTGTGTATGTACGTATTTGTGTCGAGTGAAGACAACATTTGAATATGAAAGTGCGTCATTTTGCATACTTTTGATTTCTTGCAATAGTTTTAAAAATATATATTATTTACATTTTTAAGCGGGCAAGATAGGGTAGACAGTGCTTATGTGCATGCATGGACAATTTTTGTGGCTCTGGTGTTATTAACTGTGAAATTATCACTGTTTTTAATGACTAAAATTTCTAGTTTTTTCACATGCACAATCAATTGAATATAATACTCACTAACCGAAATAACAAGAGTAAAGAGTAAGAGTAGACACCTAAATGGTTTGGTTACGTATGACAGGTGAACAAAGAAAGGAGTTTGAAGAGAATATGATGCGAAAATGCATATTTAGGTCATTTTAAGAGTCAGAAATCAGAAGGATCTTTATAGATGATTTATGAATGTGATTTAAGCAAGGAGTGTGTGCCAAAAAAGATTAATGTGACGTTTCATCCTCTCTGTGAAATTAATTTCAATTGATTCTACTTAGTTTAATTTAATTAGCGTTTTTGAGAATTTATTTATAATAAAATTATGCCGATGAATTTTTTTTACTTCTTCGATTTGGTGCCAATGTTACATTTTTGAGAGGTTTTTTTTTGTTCAATCAAATGATGGTTTTACTAATAAAAATCATTTCACTTTATATTGTTTACTAACCATTTCAAACTATATTCTGGTTTGCGGTGGGGTTGGCCTAACAAGGGTGGATTTTACTTCTATATCTATTTACTTCTTACATATTTTCTATGTTCCCGACGGCGCTTGTATGAGCAATATTATTAACAATTCTTATGTCACAAAGGCTTGCGGTTTCGGCTTTCCATCACCAACCATAGATGGCAGACACCTCCAAAGCAGAGAACTCCTGGCTTATTTGTTTCACCCATAGATAATAGAAACAAGAGAAACATGGCCCATGAACCATTATAAGTATCAAAAGTGCCCCGGCTTTGTTTCAACCTACACACCAAATGCATAACTTTGATAGTCTGTGCAGTTTGGATATAGCTCGGCGACAGTTGGGACTCTTCCATGCCATATCTCCATTTGTTTCTATTGTCTATGGTTTCACCTCTGGTAAAGTGGTAAGACTGGTCAGTGGATAAAGGTCAGCACAATTAATTACGATCAGGAGGCTGTGGGTTTTGATAAATCAAATGTTTTGTTATCGAAGAGGCACAAAAGGATTTTTCATAGACTGTATTATTGGCGCTTCAGATATGTGGTTTATTGCCATATTTATGACTTCAAACTTTTAATTAGGTTACATGCTTTATTTGAACTGTCTTACTTAATTAGATTCTTACACGCACGTTCAACATTCGTGTGGTAAATTTATTGTCAAGCGTTTTTTAAGACCGTTTTAACCAAACAAACACCATGGTAATAAGTCAAGATTTTCACTGTTCGAACCTTACGCGCCGGGTAATATTTACACCACGTTAGTAAGGCTGTAAGTGTTAAGCGTTTCGTTCCTGTAAACAGTTCAATTATTTGTCGCGTTCAGATGAACAATAAGAGTCACAGAATTTGAACAATTTGTTACATTTCAAAGTTAATTTTCAAGTTCTGTAAAAGTTCTGTTATTATATTATTACTGAAATGTACTTGAATAGAGCTTTCACAGAACTTAATAATTAGCTTTGAAATTTGATGAATTGTTCAAATTGTGTGCAACAACTGGCCCAAAATATTCAGATTTTTGGTCGCAGATTTCAATTGGTCCAAAAGAAAGACTTATTTAACCATTATCGCAGCAGTAATATTAACATTATCGCAGCATTTGGTTGTAACAAAACAATACAAAATTCTACTTTAAAACTGAAAACTACTTAGGCGCCATTTAAAACAAGAACTAGAGATTTTAATGGATTTAGTGTCTGTTCCGGCCAGTTTTCTTTAACTGCCATACTAGACAAAATCTATTCTATTATATTTAAATATTTTATAATACCAGAGTACCTTTGACTGTAATTCTGTGACCAATCTTTCTATAGCTGTAGTCTTTAAATTGTTTTAAAATCAGTAAAAAATATATTAATTTAAACATATTTTTATAGTCAATTCATGACCGATCAAAACCGCAGCCTCCAGATCCCAAATCAACAACCTAACCACAATTTAGTTTAACCTCCGCCATAAATAATAGAAATACGAGAGATGGGTCATGTACCATTATTAATATAAAACCGAACACACAAAAGTGCCGGTAACACTTATACCACTACAAATAGCATCCACCTACAAACCATACGCATAACTTTCATTAGCTTTGATTTTCCGTGCAGTTTGGTCGTAGCGTGGCGACAGTCATTACGCTTCCGTGCCATATCTCTCCTTTTGTTTCTATTATTTATGACCTCTACCAAAAAAATGAATATGCCAGGAGATCATGCGGGAGCAGAAGAGTATAGACGTTAGGTAACCCAGTGCAGTTAGTGTGATGTAATGTGTGTGGCAACAGTGTCACTGTGTTTCCCCGCAGACCCTCGGATCGCCGCAGACCTGGATATCAGCCTGGTTGGCTCCCGCATCATGGACGAGCTGGTGAAGCCCATGACAGACGTGCAAATCGATGATACCGAGTTTGCATGTCTCAAAGCCATTGTCTTCTTTGATCCCAGTAAGTATGAGTGCAGAGAAAATACAAAAGATTTATGAAAAGGGTATTGTACTACTGCATTGATTGTTCTAAGCCAAAAGTGACAAATTGGGAACCTTATCTAAGTGGATACAACACTCTCCCACTTGTACTGCTACTTTCCCGACACTGTATGTTCAGAGAGAAAAACAAAAGTTTTATTGTTAATGATGTAATTATGGTTAATCATACATTTAGGATGAGTTGCCTCATAGAATTTGAACAATTCATCAAATTTCAATGTTCATTTTCGAGATCTGTAAAAGTCCTATTCAAGTTCTGTTATTATATCATTATAGGCCAATTACTTGACAGAACTGAAATAATAAAAGATCATTCACAAAACTTGAAAATTAAGTTTTAAATTTGAAGTATTGTTCAAATTTTCTGAAGCAAACCGTCCTTAATAAATATTAAAGATTTTGAAAAATTGAGGGATTTATACACTCCTATAGGCGAATTACCGTTCTTTATCTTTAGCTATGGAATATACCTATCCTCCACATACATAGCGATCGCTGCGCGGCTATCTCACTCGTTCTAGTTTATTTCAAAGCTAAAATGTGGGGAATAGGCACATCCCTTAGCTGAGGATAAAGAACAGGAATCCGCCTTCTGACGTCTTTTGATTGCTGAGAAATTGACAGCAACTATTGTGACGCCATCTAATTTAAAATCGTGTGAAGCTCTTTACAACTCAAATCTGGCCTTTTTCACAAAGAAAAAATCTAACAACTTTGAGTGAATCATGAAAAAATTTGTGTAAATAAATTTAATTGCATAATTTTCCCTTTCCTAATCTTTTACAAATTGCGTAATAATTACATACAGTGTATCCGGGAGTAAAGTGCACAAACTTCGGGAGGTGATTCTACATGATAGTACAAGTAAAAAAGATAAATAACTTTTAAGAAATTTTAACGTTTTAAACTGGATATTTGTTCCTTTCCAAACAATATCCTCTCTTCTATGAAGCCTTATCTAAAATTTCCTCGTCTCCATTCAACATCTCATCTCTTGTAAGCATGAACTTGACTTCAATCTTCGATATAATTTTGAAATATGGCAATAACAAACTCTCTAAATAGTATATAATAAAGTCCCCATCCGCGTCTGTCTGTTTGTGCGCTTAGTTCTTCTAAACTATGCAACGGATTTTTATAGGGTTTTCACTATCATATAGAGAATTTCTTCCGGAAGGTTTATATATATGGTACATGCGTATTATATTTATAGAAAGTAGAGTAAAGTCCAACGCCAGGTACACGTCAGCTAGTATAATATATATGGTAAAAGAAAAACTTCAATAGCACTTTCTGCTTAAAAAATTCCAAAACTTAACTGTCAGAAGATGATCGGTTTATTATAATATATGTAATGATAAGATTTTTACATTTCATGCAGCATTACGTGGAATATTGATGCGTAAGTAAGATACAAATAAACAATATCGGTACCAATTCAATTTTTGTAGATGCTTTCATTCGGGTACAGGGTTCATTTTTATAACTATTAGTAGTGACATCTATGTGGCTTATCTGCAAACTCTATAACGCACACCGAAGAAACCACCATTATACTTTCAAACACTGTAAATAGATGTCAGTAATCACTTGTTTGGATTGGAACTTAGCTTTTTAAGCCAAACAAGTAGAACGATTTCCCGTAATTCCTATTTTGTTTCTCCTCCATTTTCCACCTGCCTCAGACCATAGTCCAACTTGCTCCGTACAGTTAGAACTCTTGTGTGGTATCAAAATAATAATTGTAATAAAATAAAAATAATAAAACTAACTGCCTGTTTGTTGTATTTTTTAAACTGAATAATTTCGCAAAGTAATGCCTGATTCGTTCTATATTTAAAACCAAAAATTTTTAATAAACCATTGAATAGAGAAGTATTTTATTTAGTCATTGGAATAAACCCATTCCAGACGCAAATGTTCTACATTTAATTTCTGTTATCCAAAATAACCGATTCCAGATGCAAAACATTTCGGATTTCAAACCATTGATTTCTATAATCCATACCAACCCATTCCAGACATTCCATATTTGAAACCAATTTCTACATTCTGAAGCAACCCACTGATAAAGTTCTGTATTTAATACTAATCCAAACTAGCACACTCCATACGTTCTATGTTTAAAACACTTTTATTCAACAATTCGATCTAGTTCTACATTTAAAATTATTTAATTCTGCAATCTGAACAAACCCTTTCCAGACATTCTATATTTAAAACCATATAAATCTGTAATTCCAACCAACCCATCCCAGACGTTCCATCTTTAAAACCAATCTGAACCAGCACTTTCCAGACGTTCTATATTTAGAACCATTCATTTTAAATATATAAACCAACCCATTCCAGATGTTCCATATTTAAATCCATTAAAATTTACGATCTGAACCAACCCATTCCAGACGCAAAAGGACTGTCGCAGCCGCACCGTATCAAGCAACTGCGCTACCAAATCCAGATAAACCTGGAGGACTACATCAGCGACCGGCAGTACGACCAGCGGGGCCGCTTCGGGGAGATCCTGCTCACGCTGCCCGCGCTGCAGAGCATCACGTGGCAGATGATCGAGCAGATCCAGTTCGCCAAGCTGTTTGGCGTGGCGCACATCGACAGCCTGCTGCAGGAGATGCTGCTCGGAGGTTCGCCCATTTTGAGTAATACGCCGTTTCACTACTTTTGACTAGTTTTAATTTAATTTTAATGATGAATTAGCACTATCTTGATCTGACGATGGATGCTGGAACACTGTCCGAAATGTTGGCTAAAGAAGGCGGTAACGCAACAGGGCATAATACCCCAAAAATATATCAAAACAATACTGTCTTAACACG
Organism: Hesperophylax magnus; assembly: GCA_026573805.1. Lineage (NCBI taxonomy): Eukaryota > Metazoa > Arthropoda > Insecta > Trichoptera > Limnephilidae > Hesperophylax > Hesperophylax magnus. Next base: position 8,098,979 of record JAIUSX010000117.1, on the reverse strand, counting down.
TTTGCTGCTCATCACGTCCATGAGAATTGAACTGACAAATTACTTCAATCACCTTCCTTTCTTTCCGGATCTCCTGCAATCGTAGAACATAGGGTTAGGTTAGGTAGGTGCAGAGTGGATGAACTTAGAAAGGAGTGTAAGTAGAATATATGACGCGAAAATTCAAGGTAGAAGATGTCGCCTACGCTTGAAGAAAACATGGCACGATCAAGTACAGTTTACACAGCTTTTTCTGCCTGAATTTCAATGTTTTTAGCTTAGATGAACCTTTTAAATATCCATTTAAGTGTCAAAAAAGGCCAACATCTAATATTAATAGATAATAAAAGTTATAAATTAAATCGGAATGTACCACTTCATAAAGTTTTTTTATCATTTTAATAATAAATTATGTATAGAATTCTACTATGAATCAAGTTTTGGAAAAGAAATTTCAATGATTTTACCTTTTACGAATGTTATTATCTTTGTCTCATTCGTGCAGCTTTTTTACAAAGCATTTCTAATGATTCATCCTTCTGTAGGTGCGACAGCAGACACCAGTACGTCCAGTAACCTGGACGCCCCCGAGTCCCCCGCCCTGGCCGCGGGGGCCCCTGGCACTGAACAGGAGCAGGGCTCCCCACTGTACCCAGCGCAGCTGTCCCCCGACTCCCCGCCCAACTACTCACTAGGGCCCTCGCCGCCCCCGCACCACATGCAGATGCAGATGGGGGGCGAAGTGTACGGGGGCCTCATCGCCTTCAAGCAGGAGCCTGAGTCCATCATGTGAGAAGAAATTATGGTTGCATTAAACTGAAACAAGAATTCATCAGGAGACGAGAAGTTATAGTATCGGTGCTTCCAACAGAAACAAGAGCTCGTCACATGAGAAGAATACGGAAACAAGAGCTCATCACATGAGAAAAAATTGGTGTTTGGGTGCTTCAAACAGAAATAAGAGCTCATCTTATGAGAAGAATCAAAAGTTTCTGTGCTTCAAACAGAAACAAGAGATCATCATGTGAAAATAATCAACATTTTCTGTGCTACAAACAGAAATAGTTCTCTTCATTTGGGATGAATTACCAGTTTCTGTGCTTCACAAATACTCGAGAGCCCGTCATGTGAAAAAAATTACACATTATATAAATGTGATGTTAGAGTCGGTTAAACATAATAATTAATAAAACATGTTCTTTAAAATAAATCATAGTTAATTAGTGAAAAGACAAGTGAATTTTCACTTAAAAATGGTTAACTCACAAGTTATTAATCATTTCAGGTAACAATTCTTGTTTGTGTATATATGTGACAGTGTTTGCAGTTATTTAAGTATAAAGGGAGTACTCTATGGCTTGTATTTGAGCGAGTACCGAATAAAAAATGATTTTATGCCAAATATTATTCGTCTTTTGCCACCGAAAATGATATTGGCAGCAATTTATAGGTCATCAACTTCTGAATATATTTACAAATCACCGGTTAATTTGTCAATGCATGTACATATATAAATATGTATTACTTACAGCAATACGCCAAAAACCAGTCAGAATAATTTTCAATTATATAAGAAATTAATGTTGGTTCTAGCAATGATGTTACAATACACCTAGACTGTTATTGTCTTACAAAATTAAGATAAAAAGTGGCAAGTAAGAAAAACTCTTAAGTTTCCAATAAATTCTTAATTCAAACGCTGTTCATGTATGACAAATATAGACATTCAAGAAATATATGCACGTGAACGAAATAATCGATAGGACCGGACAGCATTTACGTATTCAAAAGTTGCTTTGAATACTATCTCAAGGCAGACTAGAGTTACAAGCCTAGGCACCTGATGGATTTTGAGGTTTCAAGTTATCAAGTCAGTGTCGTGCCATAATAGAGCAATGACAGTTTGCAAACGACCGTGATTGTTGTTAATACTCGTTACTGCTGATTTGTATGTTGTTTTACCGCGAGCATATAAATAAACAGTTAGTAGAGTGATTACACTATTTTAAAGAGTGAAGTTTAGTTGGCGAAAGCACTGACTTCGTAATTTGGCTGTTGCGCTCCCAGACCTCTACTCTAGTCGGCCCTGCATTTTTTCTACGATACATAAAATCTTTCCTCGGGAAACAACTATATTATCTTTAATAATTAAAAAAATAAGTAATTTGCATGTATTTAATGAAATGTTATTCCTTGGCTTCTAATAGTGCTGTAGTACCGAGTAATTGAAATACGTACTCATCACACACAAGTATATTTTGGCGCTTTTTTAAGGCAATTTACTCAAAGATAGCACAAAACCTTACGTGATGCATGACAGTTTAATACTAAAACTACGAAATTGAAAGCACTAAAATTGTTGACACACTTTTTGCTTGCCTCTTTGAGATTTCTACAATGCGTCTATGTATATTGTAACGTCATTTGTTCTAGTAATTTGTCAGATTTGACTTTTAATTTGGCGAATCAAGTTGTTAGTAAACCTTTATTTGAAAACTAGCTGTACCCCGCTAAGCATTGCTGTAGTTAAGTCTGTCTGTGCAGATAGAAAAACAATAGCCAGTTTTGCTTTTACGTCCAACAGACGGCGCTATTTTTAACAAAAAGCATGTTTGTCCAACAGATTGCGCTGTTTTTCAAAAAAGCATGTTTTTATCTGTCACAGGTTATCTGACACATGTGAATTCGAATGCAACGTTATGTTAAAATTTTCAAGCAATCATTAAAGAACTTTTGTAGATAGATATAATTTCAAAAGTTGTTTGTATGTATATACCGTGCAACCACAAACATTGCTAATTAGAAACCATCAAGTGTATATATCTATGTTGTTTACTGAATATCAAAAGCCTGTGTTGATACAAACAGGGTTCAAACATTAATATTAAACCGACTTGCCAGTAGTTAATAAAATAATTTTTAATACTATATTTTTATGAATACGAACAAAGACTTGATGTTTTCATGACATTCGTTTATTGTCACAAGAACAATAATATTTCTTACAAAAGTTTAATTTTTAAATGCAATATTTTGTTATTGTTGTTTGAATTATTTATATATTTTAAAAGAATCGTGGCCAGATATTAATGTGATTGTGTAACATTTTATTAGAATTAGTGTTAAAAAGCCTGATGAAGTAATTTATAAAATTTGATATTATATTTGGTCCGATATTTTGCACATAAAATTCTCACTGCACATATTGCTAACTGTTGTCACTTCAGATCTGTATTTGAAGATTGGCAATATGTTGTGCCTTTTTAATATATTTAAGAAGAAATTAAATCATGACAGATAAATGTAGAATGATTCATAATGTTTCTATAAAAATCTTCCATGCTTTGTCATTTACTAGAAAAATTAAAGAAATTATTCAAGTGTCAATTTTCATTTTGATTGAATAATAATTATGCCTGCTTTTTAAAATTATGGATACCAAGATTGTGTCGAAAGAGCAGCGTTGTAAAGGTTAAACGTAAGGACTATTAAAAAATATGAAAAACTCGTTAAAAAATTCCGCTGCACGCTTAATTTGCAAAAAAAATTTAAATAGCACTTGTTTTCAACTTAATTACCACACAAAATAACTATTCATATCAGGGGAAATGGTAAAAGATACATTAAAGTTCCATTTATTCTCAAAGTTAAGTTTGATGGTTAGGAAATACGCATAAATTATTAAAATAACCCAAACTAACAACCTAAAAACTTTTTTTCTGCATGTTTACTTAAACCCCCGACTTAAATACATAGTTGTCTTCATGAAATTAAGTTGAAATTTTTATTATTTGGATTGTTTTTTAAAAAGCCTTTGCATGCAGCGGAATTTGACAAGTTTACCAAAAATCTATCGCATGTACAAAATTACTCCAATTTATGTGTAAATTAGTTAATGAAAAATGCTTTAATATATATTGCTCATTCAAAATAATATTGTAGAATCAATTTTCACTGCACAACATTTTGATAATAAATATGTATAGTTTTTTTATGAACAAAGATATGTTTTTACCGTGTTAAATAATATTTTAATTGTTTCATTGAAGTTTTGCTCACTTTTTATATTGTTATTGTTAATAGTTATTAATAATATTATGCATTCTGTTACACAGCAATAATATTTTTTGTATGAATGTTATTATTTTTTTTCTTTACTGTTGTCGTTATTGAGTGTTTTGGTGGTAAAAGGGAATTTTATTTAAGTCTGGACTTAAATTATTTTAATATAATGTTACGCACGAATTTTGGTTAAATTTACATTTTAAATTAAGGGTTTCGTTTCGCTTTCGACTGTTATGAATTTTTTTTGTTAAGTGGTTTTAAAGTTGCCGGTATGTAATATTTATGTATGGGCTGTTTGTAAGTTTTGTTTATTAAAATATCGCTTTATATTTAATTACTATACTTTTTTGGAGTAGAGCAATTATGTAAATGAGTTATATCATAGAAAACTATATGTTTATTGAGCGATTTCAAGTTTTTTAAATTTGAGTATTTAAGAATATATTATATCAATATTTAAGTTATTTTTAATCTTGATTTGTTGCAATAATGCTTTTTACACAGAAATAATATTTATATATTGTGCAATAAAATCAATAAATAAATCAGTGCATTAATTAGTGCCTTATTGTTAATATAGATTTAATGATATTAGCATATATTTTCCCAATTTTATTTGTTTATAATGTCTTATTTGAGAGCAATTATGCAATATGATATTACTATAGCGAATAAGCTAAATAATGACTGTTATATTTGATTGATTTTTAACTGTATATTTTTTCATAATTAATTAAATTTTTATGAAACAGTTTAAATAAATAAATTTTTTATTACATCTTTAGAGCTATTTATTATTTTTATGATGAAATCGTCTTATTTCGTTGTTGCATTGTGTGGGCGCCAGTTTTATTTGTCAAACTTTCAAATTACTTTTAGTTTTCTTTATTTATCAATCTTTTAGAAAAACATTTGTTATTGTACATTACCATTAGTTATTCTATTAGTTAAAATCACACCATCTTAAAACTATGAGGCAGAAAGTCTGTTTTCAGAGTTTTAAATATTCACTCGCGAGTGTGAAAGCGTGACAAAATGCCATCCATATTGTTTTTTTTTTTTACCATATTTTTTAGTTCAAAAATAATGTTAAAACTTAGGTGAAGCCACGTAGTAAATATACTTATAAGAAACATATATTTATTCGTTTAGTAATTTCAAATTAAAAATCTTTGTTGATCAATGACATTACAAACTTTTAGACACGTTATAGAGATTAAATTTATACGTTACAGATTAAAGTCACAAGTTGTGTGAGGTTATGTGTTGTCTCTAACCAAATTGCATAAATATAAGCCAAAGTGCCGTTGTGTGATATAATATTTCCATTACACAGCAAACACTAGTAATATCTAAAGAATAACATTTAATTTATATAAAAATTAATAACACTATTGTTTGGATTGTGTCCCAAAGATTGTCAGCGCCTTTAAAGAAAGTGAGATAGTGAATGTAGCAACACACAAGTATAAGAAGAACAACCTATTGCCAGTAGATAGTCTCATACAACGTTCCATATTCGTCTTAGTGTAAGCAAGAAAGCATAGTATCATCTAAATCACTCTTGGATGTAGAATGTAGTATTCAACGTATCTTTTGAGTATGTAAACACTTGCCAGTTCTATATCTATTTCGTTCATACAAACATATGCTTTTATTGTCTATCTTTGTCAGAGCTGTCACTTTGGTTGGACGGGGTTCAAACTTCACTATAACTTGTTCTGAGAAAAATCTGATTACTTTACAAGAGATTCGTATTTGCAATCTTTGAAACCTAAGGCTAAGTTAGAACCCTATCCAACTAAAGTGACAAACTACACTGCGCCTCGTAAAAACAATCAACTTTAGGATACAAACAAAATGGCAATTCCAAAAGGTTCAAAGTGATGTTAGAACCTTGTTATTTAAATAGAAGCTTGAAAAACTTTGGCTATAAAAATGAGCAAAAGAAATTGGTTTTGAAAACAATGTCAGTTAGAACCTTATACAACTGATCAACGTTATTAAGAATTATTGAATTAAGAATTTGATGGAAATGTGAGTGTGTTTGTTACATGACAAAATTTTTGTTAATTTTGTGAGACATTTTGTGAGTGTCTTTTTGGTAATGTCATTGCTTTTGATTACAAAAAGACTTGAATCAAATAATAAATAAACCAATTGTTTTTATTGAGTAAAAACGCATACATGCTTAATGTAGGTATGTTATATTATTTATATTTTTAGTATTTTGTTATAATATTTGGTAATTTTTTGTATTTAATTTTTAATCTGATATTCTGACAGGCTGGCAGTTGCAATAATGTTTTTTCTTTCTTAGATTTTTGTTACCATTTAAATTTATCCTTTTTTTATTGTATGATTACTTTTATAGTTGTTGAATGAGTGTCGATTGATTTGTAATAAAATATTCTTTGTGTGATGAAAACATTATGAATATGTTTCATACAGTCGATTCTGATTAATTAGTACACAGGTTTATCGGGACAGCCGCTTATTATATCAATTTTTCATTAAATTTAACTGTTTTTAAACGAAAGCCATCAAATTCTATAATATTGGCTGGTTAAAAAATTAATAAACCTTTGCATTACACGAGAATTTTGAATGTTTTTAGATAATTAGTTCTACTTATTAGTACCATACAGTGCCAGTAATTATATTAAAAATGTTTATTTTTTAATAAAATTGTGTTATTACAGATGCAATGTGTTTCGTTCACATTTATTGTTGAATTAAGTTTTTGATATAAAAATAATAATATTTTCACGTTAAGATGATTCCCTAAAACTTTATTTTAGTGCTATGAATATTAAAATCCAGTTAAATTATCAGACGAATTTAATTTAATTCAATTTGGGACCGAACCTTCAAATTGGTTTTGGAATCATCGCACGGAATGAATACTATATAATTTCACTATTAATATTACTGACTCAAACGGATTGCGAAGATCATTTTGATGTCAAAAATGTTGACAAGTGCTGTCGAATGGTTAAAATCAAAATTATATTTTATAATTGTACATCGTTGTTTTTTTTTTTTTGTATTATTTTGCAACTTTAGAAACGAGTACAATGAATACAAAGATAACTTGCCTATTCCTAAATGTAATTGTTAACCCTTTTAACGTTAATGACTCAAAACGGATTGCGAAGATCGATGGTGTCAAAAATGTTAACGAATTCTGTCAAAGGGTTAGATTTAAATTTAATTTTTTAATATTATCTTTCTTACTATTATTATTATTAATCCGGTTTTTTGTATTATTTTGCGAAGTCAGAACGTAGTGCCTCCATTCCAGGTTTTTCTAAGTTATGTATTTTATGATATTATATAGTTATTACAGTATAATAGAAGTTGTATCGGAGAAATGTTAATACCCCCAGTTGTTGGTTAGACCACTTAGAACGTCAGGCTCATGTTACCGTTCTGAATGCTCAAATATATTGCCAATTATCTTAATAAAGTTACTATTTGAAAATAATAATGTAATTGTTTTATTTAACTCTTCTGCTCACTGTGCGTTTTTAGTCATCCGAGCACAAACATCCGCACAGATGCATGGCATCTCTGAACGCATGATGCATGCTCTTGAACATGGCATCTCTTGTTTCAGACATTTTGAAACAATGCTTGTGCTTTAAATCAATGCTAGGAAAAAAAAACAGATAAAGAATGACAGGATATAAAAATGGCAGCGACAGCAACTGTTTAACTGCAAGTGAGGTTATGAAAGCATTCTAGTTCTGACGATTCTAGAATTTGACAATGATTGGTGGCGATGCGGGTCTCGTTACTTCAGTAGTGACGTGTGCGTGCGTCAAGTTTTTTGTGACATGAATACACACCATGAGTATCAAATACTTGCATAAGTATCCTTGGGAAAAAAGAGCTTCACTTATAATTTATAAGTCCAGATTGAAAAGCTTTCAAGAACAAAATTATAACACTCAAAAACTTTTAACATTAGCTCACAAACCATTATTGTCTGTTAGTATTTTGTATTTCATTTTATTTTGGTGTAAGTACATATATCATATTTGTGATATCAAAACATTTTAGTTTGGAATCTCTATAAACGTAAAGCTGCCAGCACGTTGGGCCAACGCATTACTAGGATCACTAGGCTTTTATTGACTGTTGCAATGCATTGGCTGCCAACGTTGGCCGTCTAACTGATTAGTGTCGGTTCTTCATGCACACGTCCAAGGATCATAGCGCCAACAGCTTTCACAAGTTGGCCTCATTTGTCATAATCAGCATCCACCATCTTCTATTGCTTGATTTTTTTCGTCACTCTTTGGTGCACATTTAGTTAAAATTAAATGTGCTGTACAAACAATTTTTTTTCAAATAGCCAATGCAGAATTGGCCCAGGGCATTGGCCAAACAACGGCCCAACACCCTGGCCCAATGTATAACCAGCGTCCTGATTTTGGCCCAGCACGTAGGCCTAACGTGAACCGGAAGCTTAGTTTTACAAGTAAGCCCATGACATAAAATGTTGTATGTACTTACTACAGTTTATTGTACCTTTCCGGAACATTCTTCAGCCAAAGGGTTATTTTGTCTGGCTTTTAGTTTTCCTTCATTTTCACCCTAATTTGGTTTTCAGATGTTGAAAGCTTGTCAGAATGTGTAAGAAGTGGAAGGAAGAAGTCGGGTACGCCCCAAGAAAAACATAATTTTAAATGTGTAATGAAAAAATCTTAAAACATAAGCAAAATAAAAGAATTTCCTTTTCTTTTGTAGATTTTTATTTCAGATAATACTAATAATTGCGAAAACAAAAACTCTCTTCAAAAACACAGGTACTTAAATCAAAAATATCAACAAAATCAATCCTAGACCGATCAATATTATTTTACTGACCTTAAAAGGTATGACAAACACTAAAAACTAATCAGACTTTGAATTTGCATTGAAAATATCATGGTAACAACAACTATCTATTTAAATCTTCAACATTTGAGACACATGAATATCTTATTATTTGTAGCAGGTAGGTACTTTGCTGGTCTGCTAGTCTGCCATAAAATCACCCTTTAGCTTCTCCCTCTGCGGCCACCTTTTCCTTGATTTCAATCGGTATTTCTTTAGCTTGCTTTTCTTCGATCATTCTTTTCGGAGCTGTTATAGTTAGAACGCCATCTTCCAAAGTCGACACAACGTCTTCCGCATAATGCCCCTCGGGTAAACGATAACTCCTCACGAAATGTCGTGAGATAAATCCTTTATCGTCTGAATTCTCTTCGTGTTTTCCTTCAATTATAATGTCACTGTCGATGGTTTTTATTGTTATTTCCTTTGGTGCAAAGTTTTTGACATCCATTTGTAGTTTGAAGGGTTGGTTTTTCTTTGCGACAACTTCAGAGTTCTTCAGAAGGGCCTGTTCATCATTAGGGACGCGCCACTCTACGTGGAATGACGGATGGTGGGGAAACGAAGATGTCATCGCCGACTCCAATTGTTGCATCATCTTCAGCTGCTGTTCCATCCAAGACGATGGACGCATGGCGCGGAGAACCATGGGGAAAAGAGACATCTTGAATTACTCCAGATAAATTCAAACTCTCGCTCGATTTGATATTAGTACAAGCTTTCAAAACTGCGCACTTCAAATTACTTTTAAATCCTGTGAAATAAAACCTCCACAGAGCAGTTCGTATTAGCGAATTGCGCGAACGGATCGCGCCATACGTTTAAATACCCCCGGATGTGTTATTTCCATGCAAAAAATTTTAATCTATGCTAGCAAAGTAAAAGAAAAAGTAAAAGAGTCAAAGTAATACTGTGAACAAAGAACATATATAATAACATTGAAATGTTTTTTTTGCTTAAAATTCTACTATCTTTAGTATTTGTTTTGTCAAGATCGCGCATGCGTGTTGCTAGATTCCCGCTCTTTCGAGATTTTTCTCATTCATTCTCACGCACACTAGGGTTTTATTTATGCACACTAGCAACTTCCAACCCGAACGCGTATATAGACTTCTTACATAGGCGTACATAGACTTCTGCCTACATTGTTATTTATGTTTACCTTCGTTACCAATACCGTCACAAATGAAATACATATAACACGCACACCATAAATAAAACGTCGCGTCGTCAACAAACATGACGACGCGCACGTAGGTCCACGCGTTTCGTATTGTCGTAGGTCATTTCCATTGCTTGTCAGTCAGCTGATTTTTGTTGTTTGAGAATATTTTCAACAAAATTCCTATCTATTTGAAATTGATTTCGTTTTGTATCTTAACTGCAATTTAAATATATTTTTTTAAATTTCTTTATTATCTGCGTAAAATTGATATTTTTAATTTTGCCACCTAAAAGTTCACTTTTGGGGCGCTCCCATAGATGGCAATAGCGTGCCAGATTGCAGCTGCACAATAAACGAAGAAACAAAACCCGGCGCCCGGCTGACACCGGTTGTTATTGATCTGTAATTCGCTCTTGACTGCGGTTCGGTTTGTTATTTGTCATCATTTGTCATTATTCCGTATCGCTGTAAGTACGGAGTGCGTTTCCGCGTTGGTTTTTGTGAACATTTCAAAAAGCAAGTGATATTATAATTATGTCGTATCAATCTTACAATCCTCACTCCATTATGAACTGGCCCATGGCTCCATTACTGCCGAGGGATTGCTACACGCCATTCCGAGCGATGTCCAGAGCTTCTCCGCACCACGACATCCTGACGAACGTGACCGCTGACAAGGATAAATACCAAATTTCAATGGACATCCATCAATTCGCTCCTCACGAGGTCATCGTCAAGACATCTGGGGATTTGATCATTGTTGAAGGGAAGCACGAAGAAAAGCAGGACGACCATGGCTACATCTCGCGTCATTTCGTGAGGAAGTACAAACTGCCGCATGACCATCACGAAGACGACGTTGTGTCCAGCCTTTCTTCTGATGGGATCCTGTGCATCACTGCTCCGAAGAAGAACCCTGACGCTGTTCTTGGAGAGAGGATGGTGCCTATTCACGTGATGGGGCCTGTTCATAAGTCCATCAACCGGGAGGCCCATGACCATCACCACGGACATGAACACCGTGGGAAACCAGACCAGCAGATCCAAGTTCAGCACATACATTGAAAATTCGCCATCATTCTTATTAATATTATCTAAAAATAAGTTTTGTAAGTTTGATACCTACCTACTTATTTTTATAAAAGTTACTTTTTTGCGTAGGTTAACTACTGTAAGTTTTGTTGTAACTTTCGTACTTATTTCTTTTGTCAATTATTACTAATTTATACAAATTATCTTGGTACATTATTTTCTAATAAAGTGTTATTGTAAACCTTTAATAATTTATTGTTTTTATACGATCATTATATCAACTTCTCCCATTTTACCCGTGTTCCACGCAATCTCTCTTTATAAAAGTTTATTTAGGATTTATATATATATATATATATATATAAAATTTTATAATGGAGAGACGAGAAGGTAATGTATTCTTTTGTTATTTGATACAATAATTTTTTTCTTCCTAGGTTATAATGGGCAAGCCTCAGCTGTTAGAGATATAAACATATTTTCCAGAACTTTATTAAGACACTATTACAATTTGAGATTTTACTCGTTAAGTCTTTCCAATAAAAATTATATTATTCTCTGAAAATTAGTTTTGAGAGAATAATTTGACATAACAAAGATACCAATAAACCTCACCCCTCGGGCACCCCTGCTAAGTCATCAAACGTGGCGAAACACTTAGGGTTATCGAGGTTGGCAAGGGAATGATGAAAGTAGACTGAACGCTGTAGAAATTATATCCCTGAAACGAATGTGTTTAAAACATTGTATGACCTAATGAAATATGTGGAGATTCGTAAATCATATGCGGCTGATGTAAGCGTAATGAATAAGAAAGAAAGGGATGTTTAGATGGTTTAGGCATGTAGAGTGGAAGGAAGAAAGGAGTCTAAGGAGAATACATGATGTGAATGGTAGAAGAAGTCAAGGGCGCCCAAGGAAGAGATGGCACGATCAAATGAACAACATACTTGGATCGGGCCATGTCAAGGGCCAGAAAAACAGAAGAGGGTATATATGAGACGATGTATGAATGTGAATGAGGCAAGAAGTGTGTGTCAAGACCGAGTTATTTGGGGGTTCGTTGTTTGCCTATCCCTGCGTTAGAACTTGCGATATCCAACGTTTCTAGACCCCCGAAAAGGCTTGAATCAGTTGTCCTGCAGTATCTCAACAATCTCTCTGGCAATCTTATTTATTACTTCACATTAAAACTAGTTATTAACTTACGTATTGTCGTATCGATCGCCAAATAGTGTCATTTGTAGTGTTATTTTAATTGGGGTTTTTTTAACTGTTAACCTCCTAAGTTCTTAAGTCCTAGCGAGGTTAAAAAATAATGTTAGCATTGTGAAGATACATTACATAAATATATGCCAACTTAGGGATAAATTAAACAAAATGATTAAAATGCGAAGTAGAGTTTTATTCAATAAAAAAATACATCATTTCTTTAGACACAAAATATATTATTTCAACGATGCACTGCCAAAACATGTAAGTTAATAAATTGTAGGTAAGTAAGTAAAAAGCAAATAAGTTGTGAGTAAATTTAAAAATATATAAAAATCGACGCAGAAACTGTAGGTAAAACACTCAGGAAACAGATTTCGATGGTTTCTTGTCGGCATGCGCGGGAGATGTTTTTGGAATAGGCAGACTGCGACTGCCATTGCTTTTCTTGGATTCTTGGGCTCGTGCAGAAGATAAGATTGGAACAATCCTTTCACCTTTGGCCAATGGCTTCCTTTTTGGGGCAACTATCACAAGCATACCATTCTCCATGAACGTGGCTTTAACATCATTAGCATCGTGCTCTTTGGGCAGCTTGTATTTCTTCACAAACGATCTCGACACCTTCGCATGTCCTTCTTCTTTTTCCTCGTGGCTTCCTTCAACGCAGATCTCGCCGTTGACCGTCTTCACGACGATTTCACTAGGGTCGAAGCGCTGAACATCCAGGACCACCTGGAAGCTGCCCTTTTCTTTGGAGATGGTGTCGGGGACGTGGTGGTCGAAGGTCGGCTCCACTCTTGAGAAGTGGTGCCAGGGACTGTAGTAGCTCCGGTGGAAGATTGGAGGAATTCTCCACGGAGATAATGCGTCTTCTCCAGGAAGGCCGAAAAGAGGAACGATCGACATTTTTGTGATTTATTAAATTATAACACCCGTAACTCGCGTTCCTAGTTTTCAACTCTTTCCTTTAATAAATCTACGTTCTTCGCGAATTAAAATGACGTCTCGCAGTTTTACATTCGTTGCTCGAGCGGCAATTGAAACCAAAATGAATGTACCACGTGAAAATTTCAAATTTATGCAAAAGCAGGTTATTGTAATAATAAAATTTTGTAGGTAGTCATTATAGAAACATTTCAGCATATTATCTATAGATAGGAACGAGAAATAAAAAAACCTCCCCTATTTTTTCAGGTAATTTTTAATTACCAATATTTTAAAATACTTAACCCGTGTTGTAGAAACTAACAAAGAACAAAATATTCTAATTTCCTACTTAGCTAAGGTTGGGTAGGTACCTATCTCTTTATCTAAGATTTGGTAGGTACCTCTCTATTTAGCTATGGTTGGGTAGGTACCTCTCTATTTAGCTAAGGTTGGGTAGGTACCTCTCTATTCTCCGTAGTGTATTATTTTTACACTAATAATAAATTGTTAATTTGTTAGTTTTCTATGCTGAAAATACAATAAGTTTCCGTTCCCCGGCATTCTCACTATACTAATTATTAGATATTTTCAATTTGTGAGGCGGAAATGGGACATAGGTACCGCCGCCCCGGAAACCATTCATTGGATAACCAACACCTCTGCCACAGGTCACCCCAAGTGGTTCGCTACATTTGGTTACTTAGCAGGGATGCCCGTGTTCGTGGAGTAAGATTTGTCTATGTGTTGCCTGCCGATGCGTCTGCCCACCTACTGCATAGTGAGTCGGATCAGAAGAGAATGGTCGAGGGAGTCATTTCGATCTCTCTAGCAGGATTCTCTCGATCCATCGCCTTACACCGCAATGGGAGGGTTGGATTCATACTACCACTCCTGGACACACTAACCCCCAGATTTCTCTCCACCCCATTTACCTTTTTCCTTCCAAGAACTTCCTCTCCTTCCTTTATTCAAAAATACCCTCCACACAGCATCTCCAAAGATAACAATGGCCACGAAAAAAATAATTTTAATAAATAATAATGTGGAGCTAAGAAGGAAAAGAAGAAGAAAATAAAGTACTACGTCTTTAATGTTAAAACAGCTCAAACTCAAGAGTCCCAACTGCTACTAACCGGAATCAGTGAGACTATGGCATCTTGTGAGGCTGGAGGTACGGGGACGAAAAGGAGATGGGGAAGAGGAAGGTGGGATAGTACCTGGAAATTCAGATCTGGTCACCAAACACGGATAAAGTGATTTCAGGCAACTTTTCAATTCTGGATGATGGTCCTGGTTTCTGGTTAGAGCAAAATTGGCATTCTTACTAAAGTGATTCCAAGTATTATGATAGTTTTTTTTACATGAATTAAATTACATATAATTATGTATTTCATTATGACGTCATGGCGCAACGTTGCCGTTACGACTGTTTGTTTGTAGAGGGCGCTGCCCTGACCTAGACAACAACAGTAATGCGACTTGATACTTGAACACGTCGATGGTTAGTTTTGAAGCTAATGCAGTGTTTCTCAACATTATTTGTGCCGTGCCCCCAATGACTCAAATAAAATACTTTTTATTCTGTATTCAATGCGTGTCCCACTTCAATAATGTCTACCAAAGAAAAATGTGACTAATGGGAAAAGCGCCCCAGGCGATTTTTTGTTTGTTCAAAGTAAAATATCTTTGAAAGTTGCTTGTTTGCAAGGGTCCAGAATAACAGATAATCAATATATATATATATATTATCAATATATATATATATATATATATATATATATATATATATATATATATATATATATATATATATATATATATATTATAAAAGTAATGTACAGTATGCGTGATGTTAAAACTCGGCACCAAACGAGTCCCGGTACCATCGAGGGTGTGGTAGCTCTCTATCCGCCATACATGAAGAAGGTTCTCGTTTTTACCTGAAGGGCGTGCTTTTGAAGATATAAGGGCTGAAAGTTTCGCCCTCTAGAAATTTCTAGAACAGTCGAGAACTTTCGACACTATTCGAGAGCATTCCATAATATCCCGGAACATTCTGTAATATTGTGGAATGTTCGGGAATAGTCTGGAACGTTCGGGAACATCCCAGATCATAATGAAGTAAAAACGGAATTACAGGCCGTTTCCTGATAAACTTTTAGTAAATTCGTAATCGTGACAATACATTGGTATCTTTAAATAGTATAAAACAAAGTCACTATCCGCGTCTGTCTGTGTGTGCGCTTAGTTCTTCTAAGCTATGCAAGGGAATTTGATATGGTTTTTACTATCATTTAGAGAATTTATTCCGGAAGGTTTATATATATAGTATAATAGATGGATATTATATTTATTTAAATTAGAGTAATGCCGGGTACACGTCAACTAGTACAAGATAAAAACACACGAATTAATTATTTTACAAGCAATAATTATTCGCCTGAAACACTCATCCGCATTGAAAAATCTTCTGATAAAAGATACATGACGCCAACGGGACTCGAACCCGTGTCCCTTCGATTTCCGGTCGACAGCTCTGACCACTGAGCTATGGCGGCTTATCTCTTATCCGCGAAATAATTCAATATATACTAGTGTTTCATTCAACAATTACTGCTTGTTACATTTTTTCACCTGAAAACAACCAACTTTATTTTATATGAGAAAGGCATTGTAAGTGCTAACTCTCTCACTAGATGGCGTCGAGACAAATTTTCTACATTTTTTAGGTGAAATACTAGAACTTGTCCAATATTAATTTTTTTTTTTTTGGTAAACTAATGTTTTAAGACAAGATTTTTTTATGCATAGCAGAAAGGGTAACAATTATTTTACAAGCAATAATTATTCGAATTAACATTATTTAACCCAACCTAATCTCAACACGCATTGCGTTGACATTTTCCTCGGAAAGTCAGTTCTGCAATGTCAAAAAATCGGGAAATTCGACTGTCTAACAGTAAAATGTTAAAAAAATTTATACCAAAATCACCGCCATCTTTATTAATACAGGCCTTGCCGTAGAAAATGATTTTTCAGTTAAAGATACCTATTTTCAGATTTTGCACTGGGTCTAGTACTAATCTCTGCTACTAACCAAAATAACTATACTACAATATATACTAACCCAGTGCAAAAGTCCGAACTTACTAACCAAACTACTATATATACTAACCCAGTGCAAAAGTCCAAACTTACTAACCATACTACTATATATACGAGTACTAACCCAATGCAAAAGTATCAACTTACTAACCAAACTAACCATACTACTATATATACTAACCCAGTGCAAAAGTCCGAATTTACTAACCAAACTAACCATACATACTATATATACTAACCCAGTGCAAAAGTCCGAAAACGGGGTTTTTTAACGGTCAGTTCAATTTCCACAGCACGTCCTGTATTAATAAAGATGGCGGTGCTAATAGTTAATGAAGGGCGTGCGCCCCACGTTGAGAATTACTGTAATAATTCTTAAATATTTAATCTTTTGTTATTGTTATTGGAATGACAGTCTACGCACACAAACTTATCTAAATGTAGTTATCTCGCCTAGAAAGTTAATGTAGTAGATGTCTGCTTCTCTAAATAGTATAAAATAAAGTCGCTATCTGTTTGTAGGCTTAGTTCTTCTAAACTAAGCAACGGATTTTAATAGGGTTTTCACTATCATTTAGAAAATTTCTTCCGGAAGGTTTAAATATAAAATCATGCACAGTTTATTTATAGAAAGTTGAGAAATTGATGTTTTGTAATCAAGTCTTAAACAATATATTTTCAAACGCTTTCATTGCTAACGCTGGCTAAGCCTTGTGATGTACCTCAAAATAATGTACTACGGAATTGTATATCTTAAAAAGGTCTACAGATAAGTCCAGGGTGGTGTGTCTATAATGTATATCTCCTAAGGATAACCCCAGCAACGCCAGGTACACGTCAGCAAGTTATGAAATAGCTTAACGTTGGCCTAGCAAACACGCTTGCGAGGCCAACAATAGGGTATTTTCACAAACTAGGGATACCGTTAAAAATATGTGGAAGATTTAAAGTTTAATTTTCTGATTATGATTATCGTACTAAAAACGTCCAATTTTAATATTTTCATTCATAATTAATGATTTTAAAAGCAGCCTAAAATTGGGCAAATCCGAACGGACCATGATTGGTTGACCGAATCATGACGTCACGCCCACCGACTGTCAACATCATTCATTTCTATGAACGCCGAGTCGCTGTCAGAAGGCAAAACATTATTTGTAGTTTTTACCGGTTATATTTGATTTATTCAAGACGCTTGTGTTATTTTCTTATAGTAATTTAATAATATTGTGTAGTTATAATGACTGACAGCGGTTTTTTACGTGCTCAGTCGGACAATTTGCCTAAAATAGACGCTATAATGATGGCATCTTTTATAGCTGGGAATAGTGATTTTTTAAGTGCTGAATTTAGAGGTTTTAAAGCGACAAGGTAAGAAAAACATATTGTATACACACTAATCCTATATGTATTTCAATATTTCAAAAACATGCTAACAAATAGTGTTTATTTTGGCCCCTTTTCATGAAATTGAAACAAGACAGCAAGCCTCCTAACCTCCGTGACAGAAGATGCTCTGTAGAATATTGAACATTACAACCGCATACAAAGGTTGTAGAATTGTTTCCACCTTTAAATTATGAATATAAATAGTTAATAAATTTGTTCTCATTGTAATGTTAAATGTCAAATCTGCAAAAAAACATTCCCTCCTGCCTGCTGATAATGCTATGGTTTGGTAGATTAATGTTTTGATAAACAATATTATGTATATTACAGATCAGCACGGGAAAATTATGGAGACAGTGCAGTGGGATATGTCCAAGTGAAACGAATTGACAATATTTGCACTGTGAAAGCTCGAGTCACTCCGGAGCACAAAATCAGAACAAAGGCTTACACAGTAACACTGATTTGCAATGAAGTACTGGAGGTTGTAGATTCATGCAAGTGTGAAGATTGTCCTGCATCCCAAGGTTAGTTCCTAATTTGTGTATTCTATTCTACTCTCATTTTTATATCTACTAGTCTCCTTCAATGGAAGCAATGATATTATTTCCATTGATATGCTCGGTGTAACTGTAAGTGACCAGCCCAGGTACTGGGGCGCCATCGAAGACAGAGTCAAGTTAGCCTCTCAGAAGCTACGTACGGTACAGGACCCATAGATACTGCAGATAGTACACAACTGCTGACCCTGTTATATTGCAATCTTTAGAGCACATGTGTTAGGTGGGAATGCTATCCTTGTTCTACTGTTATTTTAATGAAAGATAGTCCGATGGACCTAGTGTTACTGATCCCTTCGGCATTGGTTCATAGTCGAGAAACATGCCAAACAGGCGCCCCACATTTTTACACGGTTAACATTTGTCACAAGAGAAGGGGTCGTTTCTAAAACTCATTCTTAAGTTCAACAGCTCGGCTGAAGAATGATTTGCCGGTTTCTATGTTTCCTCCCTCCGACAACATGGATCCAAGTATGCAGTTAATGTTTAAAAATGTCTGATCCTCAATCTGCAATGGCGCCAAATAAGCATACATTCAAAATAAAAGTAACTTAATTTTTGCATCTTCTCATTGTTCCAGGTGGCTGTAAGCACGCACTTGCCTTCTTATCATGGCTCCACAGACGCAGTGAGGAACCTCCAAAAACTTCAATCCAATGTTATTGGAAACGCTCCAAGATGGCGGGAATAGGTACAAGCCTGAAGTTTATAAAAGCAAAAGACATGGGGACCATAGGACATATGGATTTGCCAGAGGATGATGGGAGTTTCGCAAGAGAGCTGATAGATGCTAGCATTCACATAAATACACAGTTAACTAAGTTTTATGCAAACCCAACACCTCTTGAAAATCTGTCAATCCACATCATGGAATGTAATTTTTTTGGAAATAATATGGGCTCCACACCCGGGGACTTTATTGAATATTGTAAACAGGCAATGACTGTTGAGGCCTGTCAGAAGGCAGCCTATAAAACCATCGGCCAGTCTGACAATATACTATGGCATAACTTACGTTACGGTAGGGTGACGGCATCAAAGTTTTATGAAGCGGCTCACTGCTGCACACTAGACGGGTCACTAGTTGAAAGTATTCTCGGTGCTAAAGTCTTTGAGACTAAAGCTATTCAGCGTGGTAGAATCCTCGAAGAACAAGTCTTAAAAGTAATTGAGGCTACTAATAAAATTAAATTAAAAAAGTGTGGTCTCATTTTGAGTAAGGAGTATCCAATTTTTGGTGCTTCTCCAGATGCTTTGGGAGAAGATTTCATTGTTGAAGTGAAATGCCCAGCGAAGGAGTCGACAATGAAAAACTACCTAACCGATTCCATGGAACCTACTCCCAAAGTCATGGCACAGATGCAACTACAAATGCATTTTGCCCGGAAGCCGGCTGCACTTTATTGTGTTGCTAACTATGACTTTGAGACTTCTAAGAAAGTCATACAGTCTAATGTGATATATGATGAAGCATTATGCAAAGAACTTATTATTAAATGTACCCAATTTTGGTCCAATGCTATATTTAAAAAACTTAAATATAAATGGGTAGATGTGTGACATGTACATATAAAGTGTTTTTATTACCTTCCTTGGATTCCTTCTCATTACTGATATAACCTTTCAATTGAATATAGTGGAACATTTTTCAACGTATAGTATGTGGATATACTATATGTATAGTAATAATCTAAGTACTTTTATTTAGGTGAGTAAAAGAAAAACTATATTTCAGTAGAAAACATTATTTTAATACTTAATACAGTAACGTAGGTTTATTACACATAATGTTGATACATAATAAATTAAAAGTAATTATTTACTATAAAATATAATGTATATAGGTACATATTATGCGTTCAAACACCACAATCATCATTTATTCCTATCATACTATGACACAAATATAATTATAATGGTTCCATGGCAACATGGAAAAGTGAAATTTCAGAAACCCTTTGAAGTCTTTAAAAGTGATGAAAAATAAAAATAAATAAACCATAATCTAACTTAACCTATATAAGCTAGTTTTTTTCATCACTTTTAATTTTTAATAACTTTTAAAAGGGAGTCTAAAATGCCACTTGTCTGAGTTATCTGGTCAACATTTATAATACACATACTTTCTACACTTTAATTAACACATCTTGTAGATTAATTAGAGCGCAAACTATTCTTACGATCTGATCCATGATGGGGATATGATTGTGGTGTGTAGAAGCGTGCATTTTGCACATATCGAATTCCCGTATCCTGCTGATGACACGTTCTACGTGGATTCTTAATGCAGCTATCCTCTTTGCTTGCTTTACTTCTTCCGCAGTACAGAGCACATTAGTAAATACGCTAGGGGGACGTATAAGCTCGCACTGTCGAATTTGAAGAAGATTACTTATATTCTTAAATCCCCTGTCAGCCATTATGGACATGCCCGGCCGCAGAGCATCCAGGTATCCGCAATCCTCGACTATGGTAGCGTCTGAAGCGCGTCCACCATAACCACAAGAAATGTAATTCACCAATCCGTCCGGAGTACAAGACACGAGGTACTTAAGCGTGTTACAACTCTTGTATTCTGACCAGGTTAGTGATTGGTGTATTGGATTATTGGGTTTGTTAATTTGAATTTCCAAACAGTCAATAATAGATTGTACCTTGGAATATCTTGATCTAAAACTTATGGGTAAATTATACCTTATTTTGCTTGCAGATGGCCATATAATAAGGCTTTTTAAAAATCTGTCCATTAACAAGACCGTTTTCATAAAAATCCGGCTTACAGATGGTATAGAAATTCCAAACTGCAGAGACAGTATGGCAAATGAGTCATCCAAGCGGATTTTCTTTAAACTTACTAAAATATTTGTTACCGGTGTGGGTATTTTGTTTGCCAAAATGGATATCAGATGGTACATGTTTTTTGGGATTCCTAGGCATAACC
Organism: Hesperophylax magnus; assembly: GCA_026573805.1. Classification (NCBI taxonomy): domain Eukaryota; kingdom Metazoa; phylum Arthropoda; class Insecta; order Trichoptera; family Limnephilidae; genus Hesperophylax; species Hesperophylax magnus. The sequence continues at coordinate 8,077,717 of JAIUSX010000117.1, read as the reverse complement.
TAGGACTCCGTTCAAGGGCCATCAGGCTTGACTTGCGCATCTGAGCATTGAAAATTTGACTCTCAAAGTCGTCACCTGCAAAGTCTGGTGAAGTTGGACGATATGTAATATCCTCCAGTATGATATCTGAATCCGATGAACCTGTTTCCTGAGGTTCCAGTGGTTTATTTATGGGTTCAACATGTGTCGCACCAGCTCGTGTAGGTCGTATCCTCTCCGCCGTCAAACTGACATCAAACTTCATTGGTGAGCAAGCTATATCGGTTTGTCGCCTTGATGTGGATGTTGCTTTACTACGAACATGACATTTGACGTTAGCTTGAACAGCCTTGTCCTGTGTTGCAAGTGACCAAGTTTGGGTAGCAACATGAAGAGGTCCTGCTTCAGCTACAGCTTGCTCTTCTGGCAGTGCCGAGGTGGAAGGCTGTGGCTCTGGCTCTTCTGGTTGGTTGTTGGTTGCTTGTAGAGCGCTTTTGATAACTTCCATGTGCAAACGCTTCAATCCCGTCTGCCGAGAAGTGGCTATTTTTTTTTTTTGGCACTCGAATTCATGTGGAATAACATTCTTTTTCAAGTGCATGATACCACCCATTAATCTGCATCTCATATAATTTTCAATGTCTTCTTCAAGCTAAAATATAAATAAATTAACATTAAATGTATGTATGTACATTATAAATGCCATTAAGTACCTATATAAACCTCAATGACTACAGCAGAGATGTTCAGTAGTTTGCAAAACAATCGTAAGATTTGAAAAAAAACATGCTTATGCTCGCAAAATTAGAATATCGTTGTTATACTGAATTTATCTTAAATTATGATAAATAAATATAGAATATTTTCAACCCATAGGAACTTACATTAAAATGGTCTTCGCAACAATGAAGATGACTTTTCAAAGAAATACTTGGATTTCTTCTTTGATCCCGTTTCATTGCATTACACCATTTTTTCCTCATTTTCTCGTTCTTGGGAAAGCTTAAAAACACCTTATTTGGCGTTTTTACTGTAGTATTTCCACACATAGGAACCAAACAATACTTGTATCGCAAGTGAGAAGACATCGGAAAAAATATAACGATATAAATCAAACAAACTGGAAGACAACAAACAACACCAACTGTGACTTACGAATCATTTACAAACTGACAGATATCACCTATGGCGGGAATCAGTGTTACCATGTCCCAAAAACAAAAAACCATGTTTTACCAAATTTTGAAGAAAAAAAAAACATGCCTTTTTTAAAGCTTTTTTTATTGAGAATTTAAATACGAAAACAACAGTAACGGATTTTATATTTCTCCTTTCAATAATAGGACAATAACAAAAGTTTATATTTAATTTTTTGCTGTTGTCAAGTAAAATTTGTAGAACTTTATTAAATAATAATGAAAATTAAATAACTTTTTCAGGTCCATGAGACGAGGGAGAAAAAATTCTCCCAGAACTCCAATAATTATTTTTCCTACATTTTACAGTACCTAGTTAGCAGTGGCGTGCAGTGATTTTTTTGTGAGCTAGAGTGCTAAGATTGAAAAATACGACATTAATGATGTTGTTGTAGCTGAAAATGATTTTTTTGTTTTCGAAATGTCAATTTATTGTATGAAGATTTTTTAGCCATGGTACTATAATTAAAAATTGCCTACCTTTGTTAAAAAATCGTCATACAAAAAAAAAATTTCAGCTATAATAACATCATTAATGTCGTATTTTTCAATCTTAGCAATCTGCTCACTGAAAATTCACTGCACTCCACTGCCAGTTAGTTTTGATACCTACATAAAGTCATGATATATAATATTTCTTTTAATTTAATTAATGTATTCATATTATTTATTGACAAAGACAATAAGTAGATAAATATACATTGTTATCATGTGAACCCATAGGTACCTACTGAAGTTTGAACTACATTCCTAAAGTTTGGGATTTTCCCCACGCGACCCATGCTGAAAATTCGTATCTCATTCGAAAGTACAGGTTTTTGGTGTCTTGTTCGACATTGTTTTATTGAAAGAACCATGGAGTTAGAAATGACCCAAAATACCATGAAAACATGGTAAAAACCATGCACATGGTAACACTGGCGGGAATCGACGAATCTGACCTTATAGAGCTATTCGGAGCGAAAACGTCGCTTTGGCGGGTTTTTAAAAATAGCACATTTTAAAGTGTTATAAAAATTTTATTCATCGTCGTAAAAATAAAATAAAAATTACATTACTTTCGTAATTTTTTACTTAATTTTTTTAGACAATAAAAAAAACTGTAAAAAGACCCTATTGTAACTTACGGACCATTTACTAACTAACACCTATCACTTATGGCCAGAATCGACGGCGCTGACGTCACAGAGCTATTCGGCGCGAAATAATCGTTTCGGCGGCATTTTAAAAATAGCACATTTTAAAGTGTTATAAAAAATTTATTCATTGTCGTAAAAATAAAATAAAAATTCCATTATTATCGTAATTTTTTACTTATTTTTTTTAGACAATAAAAAAAAACTGTGAAAAGACCCTATTTGAAAATTCAATTTACAAGAATGCTCCAGGTAAGTTATAAGATGTGAAACAAGAAAATTAATGAGAATATCCGCATTGCATCCATTCTAGATGGAATAAGTCATATAAATTTTCTCACGACACATATAATTACAAAGCAATCTTGATAAATGCTTTTCAAAACACGTAATTGTTTTTACTGAAAACAAAAACTTAATTGCAAACCACATTGGAATATTAATTTGTAAACAATATCTGTTGATAATGATTACTATAATAATAATAATAATTGGATTATTTATATACCGTAATTTTTTGTGAAAACTTACCTCAATGGAGCTGTATTTTTTATCTATTAAAATGAAATAAAATAAAATAAAAACATTTTCGCAACTTATATTAATTTTATTGATGAAAACATCGACGCACGACAATATGCTCAAATGAACTACAATAAAATCAGTAAATTTCAATGAAAATCAGTCTCAAATGCTAAACAAAATAAATAAATGCATTGATATTCTTGGTCGCTTCACAGAAGACCACGATGAAGGCAAAAACAATTCAATTTTAATCAGTTCCTTTCTTCAGACTATCGGTTGGCTTGTGGTGAACTTGCCCCGTGGGAACTATTGGCACGACTCTCTCTCCCTCCACAGGAGCTTTGTGTTTGGGTGCCGTGATGGTCAGGACGCCGTCAGAAGACAAACTGGACACCACATCAGCAGCAAGATGGTCCCTGGGAAGCGGGTACTTCCTCACGAAATGACGGGAGACAAACGAACCGTGGTCGTCTTCTTTATCCTCGTGTTTCCCCACCACTATGATATGATCCCCAATAGTTTTGACAGAGATCTCGTTGGATGTGAACTGGTGCAAGTCGATACATATCTGGAACTTGTCCCTGTCTGTTGTAACCCGGTGGCCACTACTGGAGCGAACAAGGGGGCCCGAACCTGCATAACTCGGGAACACTGCAGGGGGCATTGGCCAGTGGGGAATTACACCCTCAGGATATCCGGTGTAAAACGAATTCATTGTGTAAAACTGTGAACAATGATGTATGTAATGCAAACAATAACAATCTGATTATTATCGACGCGTGTTTAGCTGCTGAAACCAAACAACTACCACTAACAACCTGACAACTAAAAGCTAGATATTTATAAATAAACAAACCACTCGCACTATTCTAGTATTCTAGAACTAAACCCGAAGTCTAACTGCGCAGTGCGCGTTATTATCGACGCTCACCCCCTGCTTCCGTGAGCTTTGCCACCTACAGTTCAAATATTGAAGCTTCATAAATCCAGTTTCTAGAATTCTAGAACGTGCCTCTCACTCTACATCGTTCTATATCTGCGTTCCCGCCAGGGAGATTGCCTCCACGGTCGGTGAACTCGAAAAGTACAATAATTTTATTGAAATAATATTGTTAGGCATGTTTTTATTTTTTGGCTTTCACCCAGGGCGATGTTAGCCACCTTTTAGTTGTAATAGTACAGATTGTTATTAAAGTGAGTTACATAAAAAATAACAAAGTTACAGTGGATACACAGAGAAAGTATATCACAATCGTGGGACATAACCTTCAGAAAACCGTAAATTCCGGTTTTTAGCTGTATAAGTATTTTGAGCCTGCCATATCTTTAGCTGGCACATTTTTAGTTAGCTTATTTGTAAGTTATAAGAATTTTAGTTTTTTAAAATTAACTCCGCACATAAGATATCGACGAAAAAAATTCCCTCAGGACTAATTTCTGTCATCTTCGGGGACGCTTTGTGGGGATCTTTTTGATGAGAGGAACGAGTGAACACGGGTCTTGAATAAATCCATGTTACATGATGGAATACGTTGTTATACGTTGAACTCATTCTCACGTGACAAAAAATGTTGACCGTGTACAAATGTTGGTGCCGAAGTGATCAATGACGCTAGTTCCTCCGAGCATCTTTCATTAAAATACCGGTAGAACAAGGCCGGTATTCCCACCTGACGACTGCGCTCTAATGAGCGCAGTCCGTTTGTTAAGTCTGGAATTCAAAGGAATCTATCAAACGGACCGTTCGTTTCTACATACACGGCGTCAAGGGTTTATTTCAAGTACATTGGGGCTCCAGACTAAATAAAACTGCCAAATTCAACAGTTGTGGGGCGCAAGTAAAATCATATTTAAAAAGCGTATATTATATTATTATTATGTGTGCACTATCCAGATGATTTGGTTCAGGTAAATTTTAAATGATTGAGCGTAGCGGAAGTCCTGTTTTAACTTTCATTATTATAAATTCACTAGCTGACGTGTACCCGGCATTACTCGAATTTTCTCTACTTTCAATAAATATAATATCCATGTATTATATATATATACATATATAAACATTCCGGAAGAAATTCTATAAATAATATTGAAAACCCTATCAAACTACGTTACATAGTTTAGAAGAACTAAGCGCACAAACAGACCGAAGCGGATAGTGACTTTATTTTATAGTATTTAGAGTTACCAGTGTATTGTCACGATTACGAATTTACTAAAAGTTTAACAGGCAACTGCTATAATCCGCTATAATAATAATAATAATGCTATGATAATAATATATTTGACGGCCGGCATAGTCCAGTGGTAACGCATTGGACTGCCATTCCGAAGGTCGCGGGTTCGAACCCGGCGTGCGCAAATAAATTTTATTTGATTAATTTGTGTTATTTCACAATTAATTAATTAAAATAATATATAGTATATTTGCGGCACGTTCCAGAGTGGAAGATACTACCAGTATCGCCCATCGCCCTGGTGTAAGACCACCATTCAGAATTGAAACGTTGCTCCAAATGGCTTTAGCCGTGTTTAGTGACTAGATCTGAATAGCCAGGTACTTCCCCACCTTCCTCTTTCCCTTCCCCACTTACCTTCAGCCTCACAACATCCCCCAATTGGGGATGCCATAGTCTCACTGGCTCCAGACGGGAGCAGTTGAGACTCTTGTGAGGTATTCACTATAAAATTTTTTTTTTTTAAAATCCCGTTTTTATTAGTTCGTTATGATCTGGGATGTTCCGGGGTGTTGGCGAACGTTTCAGACTATTCCCGAATATTCCACAATATTCCAGAATGTTCTAGAATGTTGAGGAATGATCTCGAATACTCTCGAATGTTCTGGACTGTTCTAGAAATTTCTAGAGGGCGAAACTTCCAGCCCTTATATCTTCAAAAGCACGCCCTTCGTGTAAAAACGGGAACCTTGGATGGATGGGGGATAGAGGGATAACAATATATAGTTTCGCCCTCTAGAAATTTCTAGAACAGTCCAGAACATTCGAGAGTATTCGAGCTCATTCCTCAACATTCTCAACCTCAACATATATATATATATATATGTAAACTAAAACTCGGAAACGAGTCCAAAACGATATATAAATACTTAATCTATATATATTATGAAAGAGAAGCAGGCTTCGAGCTTGGTTTTCATTAATAATATGAATCACTCTTACGTTACGACAATATTCGGGTATTTTTATCAATATCAATTTATTGAGAAAAATTAAAATAAATTACATCTTTTGGGAAACAAAAAATCTTGTCAAATAATTTAAAAGTTAGTTTTAAAACCAAATACAGGTTGAAAATGCAAAATGGGACATTCGTTTATGGACACTCTATACACCATTCTTTCAACCACGCGTCACCGATGGTTCTAGAATTTCGAGAATATTCGAGTTCTCTTCCACCAGTCAAGTTTCGCTCCAATTTTCTAATCTAGAAATTCGTTCTGGAATGTTCCGTAATTCGGATCACAGATGGCACTACCGAATATAAATGCCCCGCTCGCGGTTTTAAAATCATTCCATGATCATGATCATTCCGCTGTTCAGTTTCGAGCGATCGAGTTCTCTGATATTACTGGAACTGGAAACAACTTTTGAGCTTTCAAAACAGTATTTGACGAATTCTTAATATTCTATTGAAGTCTGCAGACGGTTTTCACCATTGTTTCGAGAGTAATAATATACAAGTTACAGAAATGGCGCTATTCATCCAATCGAAGATGCCCGATCAACATTTTGGACAAGTTCGGAACTTCGACGATCTAATCCTTTCCTTGTGTGGAGTCCATTCATCAATGATATCTCCAAGCTGCAGAAGACACAAGCGTGTGGCCCCACAGTCAGCCCCCATCCCAAACCAGCCCGGTGTTGGATCCCAGATGTCACTGGACCGCCACAACTTCCAGGTGTGTGTGGACGTGCAGCAGTTTCTTCCGGAGGAGATTAGCGTGAAGGCTGTGGGGAATGAGATCGTGGTTGAAGGGAAGCACGAGGAAAAGAAGGACGAGTACGGGTCCATCTCTCGCCACTTTGTGAGAAGATACGCCCTTCCTGAGGGCCACAGGCGCGAGGATGTGGTGTCCAGCCTGTCCTCCGAGGGCACCCTGACCATCACAGCCCCCAGGAGGCAGGTGCCCGCCGCAGAGGAGCGCGTCGTACCCATTACCTTCACAGGCAGCCCCCGCCAAGTCGCTGCAGCTGACCAGAATCCACCACAAGAACCACTACCAGACGCGGCTGCAGCCTAAATTATTACAAGCATTTGTTTTTAGTTTTAATAAACTAGTATTATTGTTAAGATGTTCTATATATGTAAAGTACTTTAAGTAGGTAGCTTTTAAATTTTTTAATAAAATGATCTCATTTTATAAGTGATAGTTTTTATTATTTATTTACCTCTGCGATTTATCAAGTAGGTACTCGATGATGTGGAGCAGATGGACGAAGAAAGGAGTGTAAGGAAAGTATAAATATATGATGCGAATGTTAATACTAGAAGAAGACGGGGGCGCGGATTACATTTTATCAGGAAAATGGAATGTTATCGCTTTTTTAACAGGATCATTTTACTCCGTGTGTAAACGCGAAAGTGTGTTTGTTCGTTTGTCAGCAACGAAGCGACCGATTAATGTGATTTTTTACACAGGAATAAATAGTTCGGATACTTTTCATTCCGGAATAACACGACCAAATTTTCTGCGAGGCAGCAAATTATCCTAGTAAATCCTCTAAGGATCGCATTAGAAAGTTGAATGGCATAAAAGTTAGTTCTGCACCTGGGAAGAATCGGAAGTCTGTGTTAGTCAGTTATTCGGGACATAGAATCCTATTTCAGTCAGTTGTTTAGCGGTCAATCCTCTCTGCCTGCCGCTGCGGAAAACGGCGTAATGGTTAGTTTAGTTAGTTATATAATCATTATTATTTTTGTGAACCAATAACGCTGTACAAACATGGCTTCCCGGTCGCTTAGTAGGTAACAAATTAATATTATATTTTTTTATAGCCGAACTACTTAACGGGTAAATACTCAAATTGTAATATTTAATCATTGCAGTTAATATTAAATTAACGGCTCTCAAATGAAAGATATGAAACGGAAAAGACAGTAAAAGATTCAACCTCATCTAGTAATTGAACCCGTGACCTCTTCGTTGCCCAAAAAATATCCCCGGCAATGAAGATGTCCCGGGTTCAATTCCTACGTTGAATCTTTTTCTGTCTTTTCTGTTTACTCGAATTGATTTTTTTTTTAATTTTTGATAGATGCTTATATTAATTAACATGAATTATCGATGCAAATATTTTTTTTATAAATACTCACAGGTTCACAAATTAAATAACCCGTGATTTGTCACTAGCGCAGACCGGAAGAAATTTTTTTCAATCAATGCTTTCAGCTTAATCTTACAATATTATGAAGGAAAAATCACGGGATTTTATAAATCTATAAAAATAAAAATTGAAATGTTCGTTTGTTCAAAATCTTAAATCTCCAAAAGTTCTTCACCGACTGCTTTGAAATTTCGACACAACGTTGCATTCGAACACAATAAAATATTTGCCTCAGGATCATTGCCTTTCTAAAGAAGAAATTTATCTTTCCAATGTTAGTAAACTTGAAAAATTACGACATATTATGTTTCCAATGACATTATATAAATACAAAACACGTTATATTCATGCTAATCGAAAAAAATATAGAACAGCTTATAAAAAGTATGACCGTTCAAAGAATATGTATGTAGAATGAAATAACTATATGCACTGCCGTCTCTATTACATCGTCGTCTTCTATAGAGATGGCATCACTTAATTAATTCATAATAATATATTCCCTCACATTCTTTATGTTGTATAGAAAATCGACCACCATAACACGGGCATGTGCCTAGCATGGTGGTCGAAAAATTCCTCAATGCATGTAACTAATAATTTCATAGAATAAAGAAACTTAAAAATATATATATATATTCTTCTGATGATATGCATCACAGAAATATTTCAGTTGTCAGAGAAAAAAACGCCAAAAAATGTGGAACGCTTCACGATTTTGCGTGTCATCCTTGCGCAGGGGCCATGCTAATCTTCTCTGTATCGTTCCAATTTTAGTATATGTACTGCCGAAGCGAGTACACTTGAATATGAAAAAATGTTGTATATATTCAATGTTTGCAGAAAACAAGCACAAGCGCGCACTAAAGGACACGCTTTGGTTCATTTACCGACTAAAATAGTTATCGGTTCCGACGATAGATGTCAGAGATGTAATACACTTGTAGTAGTGATGCCATACATGCGAGCCCTTTTTGCGCGCCCACTGGCTTGGTCATTATTACAACTTACCTACAAAATTCTAGATTACATATTATGTCCGAAGAGAGGGGATAAGGTAAACAGTAAATGAAATACTTGTGTGGATTGGAAATAATTTATTTAGAATTTGAAAACTACTTATCAAAACTATAAACTTAAATATATCTTAAATGATAAAATGCACTAACTAACCTATATAAATAAAAAAATCAATGTTCGTCTGTTCAAAACCTTAAATCTCCGTAAGTTTGTTCTTGCCAGGAGTTTTTAGAGAGTGGTTTGAATGGTACAAGAAGTCGGGAACGCCCGAGGAAGAGTCGATGTAATGTACATAGTTTTGTTAACAGTAACATTATACAGCAGTGAATGGTGGAAGAATTCGGAGACGGCTGAGAAACACATTAGCAATAGCGAAGCACTGCGGGGTAGCAAATAATATTAAATGCTAATTTAGGCTGCGGTCCCGTCCGGTTGTGATTCTTGTGAAGTAGTCTGGTCAGTGGGGCCAACAGCTGTGGCTACTGGGCGGGGACTGCCTGTGAAAGTGATAGGCACGACACGCTCCTCTGCGGTGGGCACCTGCCTCCTGGGGGCCGTGATGGTCAGTGTACCCTCGGGGGACAGGCTGGACACCACATCCTCGCCTCTGTGGCCCTCTGGAAGGACGTATCTCCTCACAAAGTGACGCGAGATGGACCCGTACTCGTCCTTCTTCTCCTCGTGCTTCCCTTCCACCACGATCTCATTCCCCACAGCCTTCACGCTGATCTCCTCCGGAAGGAACTGCTGCACGTCCACACACACCCGGAAGTTGTGGCGGTCCAGCGACATCTGGGATCCAACACCAGGCTGGTTCGGGATGGGGGCTGACTGTGGGGCCACACGCCTGATTGGTCTGCAGGTTGGAGACAACATTGATGGATGGAGTCCATACAAGGAAGATATTAGATCGTCGAGGTCCATAATTTGTCCAAAATGCTTATTGGGCATCTCCGATTGGATGAATAGGGCCATTTCTACAACTTTATATTTATATTCCTATCGAAACTTCGGTTAAAATGATGCGAACTTCAACAAAATATCACGATAAAGCTTTGATAGCCGAACTCTCTTTCAGAGAGAACTTGGTCGCTTGAAACTTTGCGGTCGAGTGATTAACCAACGGCGAGCAGGGCCAGTTTTATACGCAGTGCCATCTATGAATCGAAATACGGAACCTTCGAGAACAATACCTTTGATTCTGCTGTGAAACACGAATATTCTCGAATCATCACGATTATTCGATGGAATTAAGATTCCCACCCAATGAAAATGAAGGGTTATTTTCTGAAACGGATTTCGATAAATTTTACTTCTAAATTTTTAATCCTCCGCTCAAAATTAGTTATGTTGTCGTTTTTATCTCATTTTCTAGAAGTTTCCTTTCTACTGAACCACAGATGGTGGTAGTTTTCTAGAAGCATCTCGGTCTATTTCGTATTATGAAGAAAGTGTAACAAATATAATATTGCATCATAGAATTTTATCAGTTTACTTCTACGCAATGTGTATACATGAATCGATGCAAATTGTAACTATTTATAAATTTTCACGCGTAGCAAACTCTCTGTGGTTTTACATAATCATAATAATAAAACAAAATAAGTTTGTTATAAATATTTATTTATTCGTGAAGCATAGAAAAATAATTGCAGAATAATTAATTTTATTATAAAATTTTCTTGGTAGATACATGTCCCATTTTGAAAGCTATTATAATATATATGTTTATGTGATTATTTCAATAAAAAGGGTTCAGTTTTATTCAGTAATGACTTTATTCTTCTTCTTACAAATGTACACATTGACAGGTCTCTTCTCAGTAATAGACAATAGAACAAGGTTAAACAGTATTGCCAACAAAACAATGTTTACAGATACCTTATAGCCAACCTAAGATAATTGCATTTATATTGCCATATTCTAACACCCCTTCTCAATGTAAATACAGTTGTTAAACATAAACAAACTAATAATAATTCCTATTTTAACATTGATTATGTTATACAGTTTTGCCCATAACACCACACTTATTTAAATGTTTTACAATCAGCTCTCTGCTTAAAGCTTTTGTTAATATGTCAGCTGGTTGCAAATTTGTGTTAACATATCTTACACAAATCTTATTTTCTCTTACCAATTCCTTAACAAAATGATAGCGAATATCTACATGTTTTAATCGCTTTATAGCATCTGTATTTGCATTTATTAATGCCGACTGATTGTCACAAAATATATTAACAGGGCAAATATTTTTAAAATCAAGTTCAGTTAGCAGATTTATAAGCCATGACACATCACTAGCAGCCATGCTCATAGATATATATTCTGATTCAGTGGATGACAAAGAAACAGAGTCCTGCTTCTTTGAACTCCATGCGACAAGACAATTATAAATCAAAAGTATATAACCTGAAGTGGATTTTCTGTCCTTGATATCACCACCCCAATCAGCATCGCAATATCCTTCCAAAATGATATCATTACATTTATAAATTAACTTATAATTTAGACTATACATTATATATCGTAACACTCTCTTTAATGCACTTAATAGATCATTGTTGGCGCAGGTTTGATACCTACTTAACATAGAAACCGGAAAACACAAATCAGGCCTGGTACCTGATGCAGCATACATTAGACATCCTATCATTTGTCTGCACAAATTCTGAATACTGTTGTCTACAGCAATACTGTCTTTTACAAATATTTTAGTGTTAAAATTAGGGTCCATAGGGGTTGACATAGGCTTACAATTTTGCATATTAAATCTTTTTAAAATATTCTCCAAATATTCTCTCTGATCTAACTCTGTAATACCAGTTTTCAAATTTTGCTTTACATTTATACCTAGGAAATTTGATATTAGCCCTAAGTCTTTCATTTTAAACTCTTTACATAATATACTCTTAAATTTAGAAATATCTTCCTTATTTGTACCAAAAATTAAAATGTCATCGACATAAAGTAAAATGTACATTTTCTCATTGTCATAATACTTTAAATATAAACATGAGTCACAGTTAGATTTAACAAAACCCTCCTTATTTACTATAGAATTGAATTTTATGTTCCAACACTTTGGTGAACTCTTTAAACCGTACAGTGACTTATTTAGCTTTACAATATTATTTCCCTCAGAATAAGCCCCTTCTGGCAATTTAATATAGACTTCTTTGTCTATATCGCCATACAGAAACGCCCCTATTACATCCATTTGATATATAGGTAAATTTAATTTAGTCGCTATCGCTACAAAAATTCTAAATGTTGATAATTTAGCCACAGGAGCGTAAATGTCACTTAAATCAAAACAACCATTTTGTTCAAACCCCCTTGCAACTAGCCTAGCCTTATACTGCTTTACATCACCATTTCCTTTAAGCTTAAAAACCCACTTGCTACTTACTACCTTTTCATGTACTGGTGCATTACAAAAATCCCAAGTATTATTCTCTTCTAAAGTTTGCAATTCTCTACTTATTGCCTCTTTCCACCTATTTGCATCGCTTCTTTCCATAGCTTCTTTGTATGTCACTGGCTCATTTGCTTCACTTACAACATTTTGACATTGATAGAATGTTGTCGGTTTCCTCACCCGCTTGCTTCTTTCATTTTGAGGTAACAATGTTTCATCTAGGTCTGATAGTTCATCATCACATGGCTCATATTCACTCTGGCTTTCACTTTCACATAAAGAACTGTTTACATTAAGATTTGTATGACTGTCATTTTGGGTAACTTGAGTTTCCTCACATTCAGCAACCTTTTGTTCTTCCACTGTTTCTTCTGATGTCAGCAAAGTTTGAGTATTCTGATCCGACACATCCTCAATTTCTTCTGTTTCCTCTTGACTTAAGAAAATTACATCTCTCTTTACATCTACGCTGTTTTTCTTAGGGAAGTAAATTCTATAGCCTTTGACGTTTTCAGCATAACCTACCATCAAACCCTTCTCACTTTTCTTATCCCATTTCCTTCTTTTCTCTTTTGGGATGTGTGCATACACTGGTGAACCAAATGCCTTCAGTTGATGAACATCAAAACTACTATTTGTCCATATTTCATATGGAGAATTTCCTTCTTTACCTTTCCCAGTTCTATTCAAGACAAAAGCAGCAGTATTTACTGCTTCTGCCCACAATTTCTTAGGTAAATTCTTCGCGTGTAGCATTGTTCGTGCTGCTTCAACTAGGGTTCTATTTTCCCTTTCGGCTTTCCCATTTTGTTCGGGAGTATAGGGAACAGTAGTCTGGTGGGTTATCCCACGCTTGGAAAATATTTCCTTTACATCTCTATTTATGAATTCTAGCCCATTGTCACTCCGAAATATCTTGACTTTGTTTCCAGTAGTATTTTCGGCTTTATTTATAAAATCCTCCAAACAGCGCTTAATCTCGTGTTTTGCTTCAACGAAATACACACTTCTAAAGTTAGAATAGTCATCCTTTAGAACGACAAAATATCTCGACCCGCCAATTGATTTTTCTTCCATGGGTCCACAAGTATCCCCATGTATGATTTCACATGTTTTTGTGCTCACATGCTCACTCCTCTTAAATGGTAGCCGGTGTATCTTTCCTTTCAAGCAACTTTCACATTGGGGTAAGTCAGTTTGTTTTACTTCAATGTTATTTTTCTGCAATGCTTTCTTCACGTAATCAAAGTTTTGATGTGCGAATTTCTCATGCCACTCGTATAGGTCATTTTTAAGAATATTAGCAACACTTGCGACCTCGCATTTGAAACGAAAATCCATATAGTATGAACTGTCTAATCGACTTGCTATCGCACAAACAACGCCATTTTTATAAAATAAACACGAACTGTCACTTGTGACCATAGTGTATCCGCGGTCAGCTGCGCATTTCACAGAAAATAAATTTGACTTCAGATCCGGAACGAACAAAACGTTGTTTATGGTTGAATTTATCCATTCAGTCCCATTATATACTTGTACCGACATCTGTCCACAGCCTAACACACTAATGATAGCTCCATTTCCAACAATAACTGACTTCTGCGGAACATTTGAAAATGACGTAAATAAAGAGCGATCGTTGCACATATGTTCGCTCGCTCCAGAGTCAACTAACCACTTCGATTGTTCATAATTTGTATGCGAGGAATTCAACACTACAAAGGCATTACTTGTTTTCTTATTTTCCTTTGACTTTTTAAACCGACACTGTGCCTTATAATGCCCGAATTTTCCACAGTAAAAGCATTTACGTTCGTTTAACTTTTTCTCACTGTCTCGATTACTTCTACACTCAGCTTGTAAATGTCCGATTTTACCACACATGTAACACTTAACATTTCTTTTAGCTACGAACGCAGACGAGGACGAAGTATCTTGTATTTCATCACTTTTAACTTTCACCCTTTCCTCTTCAATTAATAACCTGGCTACTAAATTGTCGAACGTTTGTTTGTCGTCTGGCGCCGATTCCCACGCCGATATAAAATGTTTGTATTCATCTGGCAAACTCATTAAGACTTTAGTTATTATAAATTTATCAGACATATCCTCGCCCATTTGTTTCAACTGATTTTGCATCTCTTGAATTTTAGAGAGAAAAACTGACATTTCGGTGCCTTTCTCATATCTGTATTGAAAGAATCTTTGTTGGATAATATGGATACTGGTTTCCGACTTCTGTTCATATACACTTAGAAGCTTACTCCACATTGCAGCCGAAGTTGTGCACGATATGATATGTAGCATAACGTTTTCCGACATTCTCGTAACCAGTAGCGTCTGAGCTTTAGCATCTTTTGTCTCCCAAGTGGTTCGCGCGGTAACATCTTCAGGTTTCATAGTGCGCCCTTCAACAATGTCCAGCCATCCCTGTCCTCTGAGAAGTACTGTCGTTTGAAATTTCCAAATATTCCAATTCCTTGCCCCTTCCAACTTCAATACATTGGTAGTCATCACGTTTCCTTCCATTTTGCTATCCTGCCTTGCCTGATCAGATATATCAGTGGTATTTTATCCTTCTCAACGAAAATTTTCTGCACGCGTTCCGGCAACCTAACCTCACTTTTCGCTGATATTCACTCCCGTTGATTTATTTTGCGTACTTTTAACTTCATCAACAGATTAGCGACTCTGGGCCCATAACCTGTGATTATTTCAATAAAAAGGGTTCAGTTTTATTCAGTAATGACTTTATTCTTCTTCTTACAAATGTACACATTGACAGGTCTCTTCTCAGTAATAGACAATAGAACAAGGTTAAACAGTATTGCCAACAAAACAATGTTTACAGATACCTTATAGCCAACCTAAGATAATTGCATTTATATTGCCATATTCTAACAGTTTATAAATTTGTTAGAAAAATCAATCCCAGAGGTTGCTCCAAAGTTTACCACGCGTCTTTCCTTACATAATAATTTCTTCAAAACAATGACGGGGTAAGAACTTAACCTAACCTAACTTAACCTATTCAAAGACCCAATCATGTTTGATTACGTCTAAAAGGTATTGAAATAACAATCTAGTCTCCTATAGAAGCAATCTTCCCAACATGCTTTCCATTGATGCCGGTTCCTTGGTGTATCTAAGGACGGGTTATTTCACAGAAATTGAACAATTCATCAATTTTCATAGTTAACATTCAAGTTCTGTTTTTATTTCGTCAAGGGCCGGTTGTTTCACAGTACTGGGATAGCAACGGAACTTTGAAGAATTTCAAATTTTGTTAAACATCTCGTCCTAGGTGACCAGGCTCACGGCATTCAGAGGTCGAGGGGTAAGGCTCTCGACTAGCTATCGGGAGGTCGCGGGTTCAAATCCTGGCGTGCGCGAATGACTCTATTTGATTAATTTGTGTTATTTCACAATTTATTAATTAAAAATAATTTCTAAATTTATTAATTAAAATAATAATTTATTTATTAATTAATAATAATTTATTTCAATTATTTTATTCATTAAATATAATATTGCGGCAGGTTCCAGAGTGCCGTTTGGCTCAGGGCCGGCCCTGAGTGGGAATTATACCGCTATTTCAGTGGAAGGTGCTCATAGGAACTAGCGTCATTGATCACTTCGGCACCGGTGCATACTCAGGAAACATGCCAAACGCGCGCCTAACATTTGTACACGGTTCACATTATTGTCACACGAACAGGATGCCCCTTGTCAAAACCATTAGACGCCTGTAAATAGGTTATCACTGTAATTAAACTGCTGCGGAACGATTTGCCGAACTCCGTGTTTTCTCCCTCCTTCTTTGTCATTCGTTCTTCTCATTATAATACGCTCCAAACGGCAACCCCTAGACCCTGAGTTGAGGCAAATCATTTTTCTCAAGGCCTCCGTCAGGTTCGGCCCTTTGCAGGCGCATTTGGAGCACTCCGCTCCTGGCGCCGACTTGCCAAGCCGCCAAGACGCCAAGGAGACAGCTGATAATGCCTAACACCTAACACAGCTCCCTTGAGGTTCCAGCTTTATTTAAGAATATGTGTTCTCTTGATCTAGGCTGGTCTTTCCACACAGGGCCGACCCTGAGGCTAGTTCAAACACAATCACAAAAATGTTTTTATTTTTTTCTGATAGAACCCCGAAAACATCACTGACATCTGTTGACAAAACCAACAACCATTTTAGCTAATACATGAACCATAAGGACTAAATTAGAATCTTTTAGTGCCCGCCTGTGCTTGTATTCTGCAGACCTAAAATATATACAACATTTTTATATGATCAAGTGTACTCGCTTCGGCAGTACATATACTAAAATTGGAACGATACAGAGAAGATTAGCATGGCCCCTGCGCAAGGATGACACGCAAAATCGTGAAGCGTTCCACATTTTTTGGCGTTTTTTACTCTGCAACTTACTATTAGTACCATACATATTGAATAGTACTTTTTTGGACATAATATTTCGCATGGGCCCCTTACATAATGATATTCAACAGATCCGTAGTCATAAAAATTAATTCGTATAATTATTACCTCTTGGGATCCTATGTTTTTTTTACATTAACATTTCACAGAGATCAACATTTTCATCTTATTAGGGACGCTGTGTGGAGAGACTGTTAAGACGCGATTCGGCGGTCGGTCCGGCGTGTAATTTAAATAAATAATTTGTATCTTACTTCTCATACCTAACTACCCTGTATTCAATAAATATTTTTTATCCTACTTCTCATACGTAACTTCCCTGTATTCAATAAATAATTTTTATCCTACTTCTCATACCTAACTTCCCTGTATTCAATAAATAATTTGTATCCTACTTTTCATACCTGACTACCTTGTATTCAATAAATAATTTGTATCCTACTTCTCATATATAACTACACTGTATTTAATAAATAAATAATAGAGTTGCAAATTCAACTAAACCATTATAAATATAATTTTAATTTACTATAACAATCGACCGATCGACTATACACGATTCAACTTCAACAAATTCATTTTTTTTTAAATTTTATTTCCTTATAGGTGCTATAACAAAACGATCTAGAGTCTATATGATAATTTGTGGCTAACTAAATTCGGTTTTTGACGCAAATAAAAATCTTTTCCATTGAGATTTAAATTTTATTATAATCTGTGTGATTATTTTCAAAAATACAACTCGTTTAGTCACAAAAAAATGTCAAAATTGCTTCCTAAAATCAAGAATAAACCGTAATTTTTGGGGACAATATAATTTAATGGAAAAGTCGGATAAATATCCGTACTTTGTACACGACTTACCTTTTGATTGAAAAAAAAAATCTATAAAAGGTATTTATCTTTTCTACTTCTAAAATCATGTAGAATCACCCCCCGAAGGTAGTGCACTTTACCCCCGGACTCCCCGTATAAATCATAATATGAAATTCACCTTTGACTTGATTAAGAGGAACGACTCCGGGCCTGCTTCATACAAAATATAGATTACGTTTACAGCTAAAATACCAAATTAAGGCGATGCCATATGTAGTAATGCAAAATCATGTGTTTTGGGTTTGAAAATTTGGTCGCCTAGAAATGTTTCAGATGCTTTAATTAAATACTGCGAGTAGAATACATCTTGGCCTTTGAAACAATCGAGTATTTTTTAGATAAGTCTTTTTATAAGCCCAGAAAAAAATAATGTAAAGACCTATGAAAACTGCTTTAAAGTTCAAAATCTCCTACTTACGAACCCATTTTCGGTTATGATTTTATTGTGTAATGTGGCAAATTTAGTTATTTATAAAATAATCGAAAAAAAATTAAATATTTATGCCTGAACATACACAAAATAAAATAAAAGGCACTTTTTGCACATGTTTTTTTCTTGCATAAATCAAAACAGGCGAATGGTGTTAAGCGGGAATTTAAACCTTATCGCCATCTACGTACGGGTTGTTATTGATAGCGGCTCAATTTAAAATATTACACGACGTAGTGCATCGCCTTAAATACTTTTTTTCAAACCTTCAATTACCTCCGGACACCTTGTATGGTACTTGATTGCAGTAAGTTATATCAAGGGGTAATTACTACAACTAACTTGTGATTACTAACTGTACTCCCGTATGGTATTGTATCTCTTGGGGCATACAATACACGGGCGAGGAAATAAAGTTTTTGTGTGTACGCGAAAGTGTTGATCCGGAATTACCTAGCTTTATAGCAATAATATATTAGAAGGGTATAAAAATTAACAAGTAAATAAAATTCATGACTGTGTGAACACGAAATAATTTATTTAGAATTTTATAAACTATTGTAAATAATAATAAATTAACTTAGGTACATAACATCTTAAATAATAATACTTTTAAAACTAACAAATGCTATTAATTAGGCTGCGGTCGCGTCAGGTTGTAGTTCTTGTGGAGAAATCTGGTCAGTGGGGCCCCCAGCTGCAGCGACTGGGCGGGGGCTGCCTGTGAAGGTGATGGGCACGACGCGCTCCTCTGCGGTGGGCACCTGCCTCCTGGGGGCCGTGATGGTCAGTGTGCCCTCGGGGGACAGACTGGACACCACATCCTCGCTCCTGTGGCCCTCAGGAAGGGCGTATCTCCTCACAAAGTGGCGGGAGATGGACCCGTACTCGTCCTTCTTCTCCTCGTGTTTCCCTTCCACGACGATCTCATTACCCACAGCCTTCACGCTGATTTCCTCCGGAAGGAACTGCTGCACGTCCACACACACCTGGAAGTTGTGGCGGTCCAGTGACATCTGGGATCCAACACCGGGCTGGTTCGGGACGGGGGCTGACTGTGGGGCCACACGCTTGTGTCTTCTGCAGGTTGGAGACATCATCGATGGATGGACTCCACACAAGGAAACGATTAGATCGTTGAGGTTCCGAACTTGTCCAAAGTGCTGATCGGGCATCTTTGTTTGGATAAATAATGCCATTTTGCCACTTTTATTATATATTTCACTTAAAACTGGAGGAAGTAAAAACTAATGGAATGTTTTTCTAAATAAAGTTGAACTCGCCGTTTTCAGGGAGAACTTGATCGCTCGAAACTGGGCAGCTGAATGTTGTTCAAACAGCTAGCCGGGTCTTTATATACGGCAGTGCCATCTATGAAATGAAATATGGAACCTTCCAGAGCATTCTAGTCGCCGGAGCGTTCGCTGGTGCGGAACTCGAATAATCTAGTAGCTTCTCGATGGATCGATTGTTGAATAAAACGACTACTTTCGACACAATATTATGTGGGATCTTGCAGAATTACAACTGTTATTAATTCAATTCCACCTCCAAAACTCTAATTTGATTGCCGACCTTTTAAGGCTCGGAAGTAATAAAAAAACTTTTTTCAAATAAAATAATAGATTATTCTAGAAAATTCCTTTCTACTGATACACAGATGGCAGAAATCTATAATTATTTCGGCCAACTCGAATACAATGAGTCAGTAAATTGAATAATATATATTTTTTTTACATTATCTGCCATTTTATAATCATACATTTTAGATTAATAAACATAATTTGGAAATAAAGCAATATTATAACAGAAATGTTACCAAGAATTGAAAAAGAAATGGTTTGATTGGGGATTGAACCTTCCTCCCCAGGAACTAGAGTCGACAAATCTACTCGCCTAATACCAATCGGGTAGGACTGACATTTATTTCGTATATTAACTGCTGTGATGTCATCAGATTTTAGAGAAATGCGTTTATGTCGGCGTGTGTGTCCGTGATTGCCACCAAAAGTTAAAAGAACGCATTGTCATCGACTACGAGTATATCTGTCGAGTTTCAGTCTAATAGAAAAAATATACGGAGCAGCCAAATGCTTTATTCAGATTTTTAAGTAATGGACAAAAAAAACAACTTTTTCAATTGTAATTTTGCACAAATAATGATGAAAAAATCAGAACTCAATTAGAAAATAGGTAATTAGAGGCACAAATATAACAGAAATAAGTACTACACACCTATTCTTATACCAAATTAGGAAAATATGTAATGAATTTTAATGAGACCACAAGTTGCCATTCCAGTGTGGATGGAAAATGGAAAAAGGAAAAAAATCGAAAATCTTTTAAAATAAAGTTTTATAAATTTATGAAGGTGAATTGTCCTCTTCTAATCTCCAATAATGGGTATATTTATAATCTAACTAGCTGACATATACCCGGCTTTTCTCTACTTTCAATAAATATAATATCCATGTATTTATCTATATATATATATATATATATATATATATATATATATTTAAACCTTCCGGAAGAAATTCTCTAAAACATAGTGATAAGATAACACTATCAAACTCCGTTGCAAAGTTTAGAAAAACTAAGCTCACAAACAGACAGACGCGGATAGTGACTTTATTTTATACCATTTAAAGATGGATAAATTACCATCTAGCAGTTTATCATTTATATCTACTCGTTTATATTATTTTATTTATTTATATCCTTTTAACGTTACTACAGCTGATACGAGTAGATATGGGAACACATTTCTATAAAAATATATGGTAGAAAAACAAAAAAAAAATAATCAGGTACCTTTTTGGAGTAAGTAATATCAAAGGATAATAATTACTACTACAACTAAGTAACTGTGATTACATCATCATTATCATCGGATTATATGCACTAACAAAGTGCCAAAATATGTATGCAAATATGCACTAAAAAAGGCCGAAATATGCACTAAAAACTATTGATTTGCCCAAAATATGCACAATGCAAAATCAAAAAACAATTAAAGACCGTACAAAAACAGCGAAATATTCTTAAAATTATGCATAGTTTTTGTGACAATATACAACTAAGTATTTTTCCAAATTTTCGAGCTCAAATTTGTGACGTTTGTCACCTAGTATTAATTTGTACGCCGAAAACGACCTCTCTACGTCAACTAACGTCATTGGACAAAATTTAAAATTTGGCGCCATTTCTGGAGATATCTGTTTAGGCAACCTGTGCCGTTGATGTAGGCATTAATGTTCTTCATATCTTCAAGACTCGGGTTTATAAGCAAAATAGAGTCTAACTTTTTACGAATCTTTTCTGATATTGAATTAGGAAGGGCGTTGGCGAGTTCGATCATTGTTTCCAGTATTTCTATTGCTTTAATTAGAAGAAGGTTTTTTGTTTCCAATTTTTTTATGGTATCTGGTAACTTGTGGAAATGTGTTGAGATGAGGGCGATATTCTGTTTAATGGATGCGTCTTCAAATGCTAGCTTGCTTGAATGAATTGCAATTGCCTCATAACTGCCCTACGCGTCATCGTCACCTAGCTCCCTATACGTAGATGATACCTCCCGCTATTAAACGAAATATGCACGATTTGGGAAAAAAGGCTGAAATATGCATTAACGTCGTAATTAGAGAGTTATATGCATTTGCATATGCAAATACGCAAATGCATATAATCCGATGTCTAGTGATTACGTAATCCCGTGACGTATGATCATTGATGTATTATATTAGTCTATGCGTATGATGTATGCCTATCTATCTGTCTAGGTGTTGGGGTATACAATACAAGGAATAAAAGTGCTGTTCTGGAGTTTGCTGCAGCAATAAAATTTTAGAAGGGTATACAAATTAACAAGTAAATAAAATACATGACTGTGTGAATACGAAATAATTTATTTAGAATTTGTTAAACTAATGTAATAATAATAAATTAACTTAGGTACATAACATCTTAAATAATAATACTTGTAAAACTAATAAATGCTATTAATTAGGCTGCGGTCGCGTCAGGTTGTAGTTCTTGTGGAGAAGTCTGGTCAGTGGGGCTCCCAGCTGTAGCGACTGGGCGGGGGCTGCCTGTGAAGGTGATGGGCACGACGCGCTCCTCTGCGGTGGGCACCTGCCTCCTGGGGGCCGTGATGGTCAGTGTGCCCTCGGGGGAGAGGCTGGACACCACATCCTCGCTCCTGTGGCCCTCAGGAAGGGCGTATCTCCTCACAAAGTGGCGCGAGATGGACCCGTACTCGTCCTTCTTTTCTTCGTGCTTCCCTTCAACGACGATCTCATTCCCCACAGCCTTCACGCTGATCTCCTCCGGAAGGAACTGCTGCACGTCCACACACACCTGGAAGTTGTGGCGGTCCAGTGACATCTGGGATCCAACACCGGGCTGGTTCGGGACGGGGGCTGACTGTGGGACCACACGCTTGTGTCTTCTGCAGGTTGGAGACATCATTGATGGATGGACTCCATACAAGGAAACGATTAGATCGTCGAGGTTCCGAACTTGTCCAAAATGTTGATCGGGCATATTTGTTTGGATGAATAACGCCATTTTTGCAACTTTTATTTTAAATATCACTTGAAACTTTGGTAAATATAAAATAAAGACTAATGGAATGTCAAGTTAAAGTTTGGAAAGCTGAACTAGTCGTTTTCAGAGAGAACTTGATCGCTCGAAACTGGGCAGCTGAATGATTTTCGAACCGCGAGCGGGGCGTTTATATACGGCAGTGCCATCTATGAACTGAAATATGGAACCTTCGAGAGCATTCTAGACGCTTTCGCTGGTACGGAACTCGAATATTCTCGCAGCTTCTCGATGGTTCGATTGTTGAATCAATCTACACTAACTTTCAACACAATGTTATTTGTGATTCGGCACAGTTATTAATTCAACCCCACCTCTAAAACTTTGATTTGATTGTTGACTTGTTGAGACTCGGTAACAATCATAAATATTTTTTTTCAGCTCTTATTTTATTATTCTAATATTTCTTTCTACTGATACACAGATGACAGTAATATTCTAGAATTATCTCGTACTACTCGGAAATGAGTCAGTAAATAAGAATGGATTAAAAATGATGGTAGGTTACTGAGACAACGCTCGTGGTTGCATTGAACTGGGTCCAGTGGACAAGCTTATGATTTAAGGCGATGCACTACGTCGTGTAATATTTTAAATTGAGCCGCTATCAATAACAACCCTTTCGTGGATGGCGATAAGGTTTAAATTCCCGCTTAACACCATCCGCCTGTTTTGATTTATGCAAGAAAAAAAGATGGCCAAAAAGTGCGTTTTATTTTATTTTGTGGATGTTCAGGCATAAATATTAAAAAAAATTTCGATCATTTTATAAATAACCTAATTTGCCACATTATACAATAAAATCGTAACCGAAAATGGGTTCGTAAGTAGGAGATTTTGAACTTTAAAACAGTTTTCATAGACCTCACACATTATTTTTTTCTGGGCTTATAAAAAGACTTATCTAAAAAATACTCGATTATTTCAAAGGCCAAGATGTATTCTACTCGCAGTATTTAATGAAAGCATCTGAAACATTTCTAGGCGACCAAATTTTCAAACCAAAAACACATGATTTTACATTACTACGTATGGCATCGCTTTAATGTGTTAAGTATCACACACAAGCCACGTCGCTCTAGGCTCTTTTTTGTAAAAAAAAAAATGCCTTCCTTTGCTTTTGAGATGTGCACAAATCATTCTCAAGCAAAAACCAAATCAAACCTACAAGCTCTACATTTAACTTTGTGGCGGTACATACTAAAACTTCTTTTGGTCAAAGAAATTATTTATATCAGGCACCACTTATGTTTAATATTCTTCCAAATCATATTAAGGACGGGTTGTTTCGGAGAATTTGAACAATTCATCAAATTTAAACGTTCATTTTTGGGTTCTGTGAAAGTCCTATTCAAGTTCTGTTATTATATCAGTGTAGGCTAGTTGCTTGACAACACTGAAATAAAAACAGAACTTGAAAAAGTCATTCACAGAACTTGAAAATGAACGTTGAAATTTGATGAATTGTTCAAATTCTCCGAAACAACCCGTCCTAAGTCTACCAATTCCTTAATTAAATTTAAAAAGTTAATTCAGGTTTTTGTTTTGACAGACGATTGTCTTAATATTTTTTCATCCTTGTCCTTTCTTAATAAGATTTTATATAAGTCCCATTTGCTAAAAACTGAATGTCACCCTATCTGTCTTTATTATCTACTTTGCTTCTTCTTTTGAATAATGATTAATGATTAGTTATGGTTCAAATATTGTTACAATATACTGTCAAATTACCCATCTGGTAACACATCTAATACTTTTTTTTTCTTTAATTTTGAAATATTTTGTGTTTGTATGTAGAATTACTTTATGTTTGTGATTACTCTTATATTTGCTTCACTCAAATGTAAATTGTTAACCTCGATACAGGCTTAGGACGGGTTGTTTCGGAAAATTTGAACAATTCATCAAATTTCAACGTTCATTTTCGGGTTCTGTGAAAGACTTTTCAAGTTCTGTTATTATATCATTGTAGGCTAGTTGCTTGACAAAACTGAAATAAAAACAGAACTTGAAAAAATCTTTCTCAGAACTTGAAAATGAACGTTGAAATTTGATGAATTGTTCAAATTCTCCGAAACAACCCGTCCTTAGTCCTAGTGAGGTTGATTTTTATGTGAAAAAAAAGTGTTTTATGTATAGTGAGATGCAATAAATAAATAAATAATCAACAAAAAAATAGTTTCTTTCCATTCGCATATTAGTAATAATATTTGGATGATTAGTATATCGACGTTTGTGTGCAAAATCTCTTTTCGAATAAAATAAT
This sequence comes from Hesperophylax magnus, assembly GCA_026573805.1. Lineage (NCBI taxonomy): Eukaryota > Metazoa > Arthropoda > Insecta > Trichoptera > Limnephilidae > Hesperophylax > Hesperophylax magnus. The sequence goes on along the minus strand of JAIUSX010000117.1, from coordinate 8,052,478 downwards.
GTGAGACAGCGAACGCAGAAACACATGAGTGTATGAAGGACAACCTAGTGACAGTACTTTGTATCCTACCACTCTGCTCGCTCGTTTGTTGGTCAAGAATGTGGGTAAAAGCGGCCCACTGCTGGGCGAGCCTGTACGCGACGAGCAGCCTGAGCATGACGTCGATACAAAAATGCTCGTCGCTCGCCTGCCGCGGACATGCTCACCCGTCAGTGGGCTTCTTTAAGGTCGCAATTGGCGTCACAAAGAGGCAAGAGAAACGAGAGGCGTTCATAATAATATAGCTGTTTCACCCGTACACATATTCTTTGAATGGCTATCTCCTTCTAATGCGTTCTGTTCATTTAGCCATGTATGATGTTATTTATAGCCATTTTATTAATTCACACAAATTCATTGTGGCTATTCTTTTCTCGTGCGTTTCTTCGATTTCAATCTAGGAACAGGAACGTGGCATATGAACATAACGCATCTTTGTATTTATGTCAATGGTAAATAATTACACATTTTATTATGAATGCTAATTATTATAAACGTCAGCCTTTTTTATAAACATTTGGTATTAAAATAATATTATAACAGAAATATGTTCAATAATTTAATTTTCCCATATCATCGTCCACCATAGAATAAAGAACACAAGAAATGGGAAGTGGACGAGTTTCGTGATGCAAAAGTCTGACCATCCTTTACTAAAATATTAAATTCAGAAATACGGTTTCTCTGTACAAATTAAAAATTTAATGGAATGACAAATATGATGACGGGCAGTGTAAAAGAGACAACAGCATATGCAATGTTGATTGGCTGTCTCAATCTAATAGTCAAAAGCTACTGAGTCAGTGAGATAACACAACTATTTTCAAATGTTTTTTAAAAATTAAAAAAAAAACTGACTGACTGAGAATAAAACCTTCCTACCCAGGAACTGAAGTTGTCATACCAATTGTATCAAATACGACATTTATTGCGTATATTAACTGCTGTAATGTCATCATGTTTCAATTTCATATCATGTGTGTGCGCGATTGCCACCAAAAGTTGATAGAATGCATTGTCATCGATAACGAGATTATCTACGGAGTTTCAGCTCCATCGGATGTCAAGGAGTGGGTCAATTTCCACATACAAGATTTGCATTCATACATTACCGAAAACAAAAGTGAAATTGAGATAGATGTATTTAAAAATAAGTTTTTTTCTCAGCAATCTAATTTTTATTTAATCAAGTTTTATTCCGAGATCGATGAAATTTTGCGCACATGAGATTTACAAAAACCACACCCAACCCTTTTTCTCCCCCCTCAACATCTTGATCATCAGCGCTAAATGCTCGCCTAGCACCATCTGATTCTATTCTTGTAATAACTTAGTCGTTTTTTTGCCAAATCATGTTTTTGTAACTTACCAGATAATGTGTTTAAATATTTATAAAAATAGTATATAATCTACCATAAGTAGTTTCCTCAATATATATAATATATATATATATATATATATATATATATATATATATATATATATATATATATATATATATATATTTATATATATTAAGATAAGTGATTTCTTTAATAGTATCCTTAAGGATACGCTAGCAAATAAGATGTTAAAGCAGAATTTTGATACTTCTTCACGAAATTTTGCACACTTTTCTTTCAAAATAAGGTGTAAATTACTGTCTATATCTGATTTCGGAAAAATCTGCATAAAGCTCGGGCAACGCTGGGGAATATAACTAATATAATATAAATTAAAACACAATTTTTTTTTATAAAGTTTATTTATAATTTATTACAAATTAAACCGACATATTTACAGAACCCATTTCATCATAAAAATTACAATCATGTGACATTCCCGCCGGTGGTGATAGGACTAGTGTCATCCATCAGCTCCAGGTGCATGGGAAGTCGGGGCATGAGGTCAGCATTCTCCAGGGAGTGCAGCATCCGGTACCCCGGGCCCAGGGATCCCTCGCCCAGGGCCTCCAGAGAAGCCGGGAAGTGGAGTTCGGGGACCTCCTCGTGCACGGAGATTGGCTCCGACATCTTAATGCGGTGTAATGCTCGCTGGCACGCTCCCAGCACATTGTCGTTGTACCACTCGTGGATGCCGACAATGCCCAGTTCACAAAGCGTCTTGCTGATCAGGTCGGGAAAACCTGGATAAACAAAAAATACCTAATTAATTATTTAGGAATATTAATAGAGATATCTCAAGGATAATGTGTGGTATAATCATCAATGATTGTGTTAAAAAATGTGGAGATCCGGAAAGAATACAAGGCTGATAGTTGATGTAAGCGTGATGAATAAGATCAAGAAAGGGACTGGGGATACTATTAACTAACTAACCATCACATTGTTTTAAGCAGGGGTAGGCAGAGAGGATGGACCGCCACAAATTTATGAATTGTGTCATACATATTGTTCTGTTATTCTGACTCTTGACATGACCCGACTGAAGAGTTTGGTTCACTTGATCGTGCCTTATCTTCCATGGGTGTTACAGACTTCTTTTACCATTCAATTTTACGTAATATATTCTCCTTACTTTCATTTCTTTGTTTATCAACTCCACATGTCCAAACCATAAATATTACATAATTTATACTACATACTAGCTGTACCCCGCCACGCATTGCTGTGGTTCCTTCCAGAACTTTTAAGAGCATTCTCAAACTTTCCCGAACCTTCTTTGTTTATCCACTCCACATGTCCAAACCATAAATATTACATAATTTATACTACTAGCTGTACCCCGCCACGCGTTGCTGTGGTTCCTTCCAGAACTTTTAAGAGCATTCTCGAACTTTCCGGAACCTTCTTTGTTTATCCACTCCACATGTCCAAACCATAAATATTACATAATTTATACTACTAGCTGTACCCCGCCACGCGTTGCTGTGGTTCCTTCCAGAACATTTAAGAGCATTCTCGAACTTTCCGGAACCTTCTTTGTTTATCGACTCCACATGTCCAAATCATAAATATTACATAATTTATACTACTAGCTGTACCCCGCCACGCGTTGCTGTGGTTCCTTCCAGAACTTTTAAGAGCATTCTCAAACTTTCCGGAACCTTCTTTGTTTATCCACTCCACATGTCCAAACCATAAATATTACATAATTTATACTACTAGCTGTACCCCGCCACGCGTTGCTGTGGTTCCTTCCAGAACATTTAAGAGCATTCTCGAACTTTCCGGAACCTTCTTTGTTTATCGACTCCACATGTCCAAACCATAAATATTACATAATTTATACTACTAGCTGTACCCCGCCACGCGTTGCTGTGGTTCCTTCCAGAACTTTTAAGAACATTCTCAAACTTTCCGGAACCTTCTTTGTTTATCCACTCCACATGTCCAAACCATAAATATTACATAATTTATACTACTAGCTGTACCCCGCCACGCGTTGCTGTGGTTCCTTCCAGAACTTTTAAGAGCATTCTCGAACTTTCCGGAACCTTCTTTGTTTATCCACTCCACATGTCGAAACCATAAATTTTACATAATTTATACTACTAGCTGTACCCCGCCACGCGTTGCTATGGCTCCTTCCAGAACATTTAAGAGCATTCTCGAACTTTCCGTAACCTTCTAGACTCACCGACACACTCCGCCACTCAGTTTGGAACCTTATAGAACCTATAGGAATAAGACATATTAATGATTGCCATATATTGTCAAATAACTTGTTCAAACTTATTACATAGTGTCAAGAAAATAACTTGCAAGTCATCATAAACAAATGTCAAATTATGAGGTTTTATCGAATGAGGAATCCTATAGTTTTTGATTATTCTATTTTTATTTTGGTACAATATTTTTTTACATTTCATAGTTATCCAGTAATGTTGGCCTCACTGGGTGGCTTACCCGTGCTGAGTTAGTTAATTAGTGATATATTGTTAGTTTCTGTCGGATATCAATGACTTGGGTATATGGTTTGATATGAAAATCAATTTTATAAAGCATATAGAAATCATATCCAAGAAAGCTTTGAAAATTTTGGGCTTTATTTTAAGATTATCTAATGATTTTCACAATATGTACACTATCAAAACATTGTATATGTCACTAGTGAGGAGTCATATCGAGTATAATTCTACAGTTTGGTCTCCAAAGTATGAAGTTCATTCACACACCATTGAAAGAATCCAATATACATTCTTAAGATATATAAATTTTAGAATAGGTATTCCTTGAGAATGCGTAGATTATGGCTGAAATAATCTATGAAATTATCGGAACAAAGAATTATTTGCGATTTAATGTGTTTGTTTAAAATTATTAATTCGTTATAGAATACCCCTGAGTTGTTACATTTAACTTCGTTCCATGTTCCTGGCAGGACAGTTACAAGAAAGTACCTACCATACTATTGTAGCAATTCTTCTACAACTTCGCAGTATCACGCGCCTACGAGATGAATCCAAAATTTGGGAAACATATACTCCGATGTTGTAGATATATTTAGCTCAACAATATTCCAATTTAAGTTCGCTTTATTACATTTTATGACTTCAAATAGAACTGTTTCATTTGTTGAAATGTGAACCATTATAAACCAAGCAGAGTTAAGACTCTGGATGTGCAAAATGTAGTTGATCGATTTATTGTATCTAATGATCAAATGATATTTATTTTATGTAATTAGGTATCAAATTCTGCGTTATTTTAACTGTATTATGTCTGTAAAAACCTTAAGGGCGTTCAATAAATAAATAGATATTCATTTTTAGGAAAAACTTTGTGAGTAAAACCTCAAATTGTAATATTTAATTATTGAAGACAATATTAGCGATTCCTAAACGAAAATCTGAAACAGAAAAATCAGAAAAAGATACAGTCACATCTAGGACTCGAACCCAGGACCCTTGCCTTGCCGGGGCACCGCGAGGTTTTACTCACTAAGTTATTCCAAAAAATAAATATTCATCCTAGACTTGCAGAAAAGTCAATAGATGTCGCACATTAAAATAAAAATAAGATATGTTTAGTATTATATTGTCTAGATCTAGATTTAGTTTTATATTGTCTAGATTGCATTTAGTTCGGGTTGAATCTGGCGATCATACATAAAGATAGTTGCCAATAAAAATGTGCAGTGAGAAAAATGAAGGCAATGTCGGTAGTTCTAATTCGAAGTATGATACAGTTAAATATGACCGAAGGAGATAGGGTTCCATTAGCTCAGTTGGTAGAGCGGTGCCCCGACAAGGCAAGGGTCCTGGGTTCGAGTCCTAGATGTGACCGCATCTTTTACTGATTTTTCTGTTTCAGATTTTCGTTTAGGAATCACTAATATTGTCTTCAATAATTAAATAGATATTCATTTATTTATTCAAGCCTTGAAGGCATGTACACATTGTTATACATAAATTATTCAGGAGTACAATAATAAGTGCATAGTACATAACATAGTAAACTGAGTATGAACGATGTAAGCAGGTACAATACAAGTTAGTGGTGGCTAATTTGTAAGTAAGTGGGGGAATAAAAAAATATAAATCCACAGTATATGATTTGAAAGACAAAAATAACAAATTTTCCAAAAGTCCAGCTATTTCTTAAAGATTCCAGTTATCTGAAAATTCATTAAACCAAACAGGCTTTAATTGTTAGAAACCGAGGCTGTTTGGTTTATTGTTCGGATTATAGAGACTATACTGTATTTGGATAATACCAATCGTAGAGTTCACCATCTCTCAATAAGCTGTCAATAAACGCAATTCATAGGATTTGCAGCTCTGACTGATATATAGTACCCCCTAACACCCCCCAAAATACCTCCTAAATACCCCCAAAATACCCCTAAGTAATAAAATGAATGTGAATTCACAACACATATTAAGAAAATTTGTTATTACATTTCGTTTAATCTATAAATAATGCATTTTAATCAATAAATGATAACAATATTTTATTATTTGTTGCAAAGATACGAAAACATTGATAAAGACATATTTATTTGCATGATTATGTTCATATTTTGCATATGTGACAAAACAAATAATCGTAAGATATAATCATCAACTGACAGATGTTTAACTACTTGCGAATTTGTGAATACGTAATTCTAACCAAAAAATATAACAAAGTTTTAAGATCAGGGGTCACATTTTAAAAACATGTTGGCCATATTGTATAATTTACGCAGTGGTACATTTTTTTATTATTAAAAATCGTTTTGTAGTATGGAATAAATGCAGTGATGTGTTTTTGCATAAAATATACCTAAGTAAGAAGTATTCTTGCTACTCAGACAAGTTCTAACAAAATGGGAACACTAAAAATTAAGTTCTTGCCGTATGATGCATTGGTAAAATTTCAAAACTTTAACATAAAGTTATATTTTTTTTAGGTAGCCAAAACTCAAACAGTGAGCTCTGGCCTCATGAAATTTGCATAGAATTTACAGTCCAGAATTTCTGGTGCTGGTAATAAATAATATTTCCATTCTGAGCTATGGAGGTTAAAAAATCAATTCAATCAATCAAAAAAAAGTTTGTTTAATAACAAGAGTTGTGCAACTCTAGCAATCCCAATACTAGACATTGTGACTCTTGTTAGTAGTTATGTAGACAAATGCATTGGGTTCCTTAAAACATCTTTTTTAACTCATTCTTCCTTTTGTATCGAGAATTATATGAAATGTAAAATATCAAAACAAGAGTAAAAAATATATATATATATATACACACCGGAAGGTTTATCCGCGGCCTCCTTGTCCGCGATGGTCCTCATGGTGCCGGTGAACTGTCGCAGAAAGTGGTCGGCCGCGTCGGCCATGGCCTCGAGCACGGAGCGCGTGGCGCCCAGTGACGCCGGCCGCGTGGCTAGCTCCAGCGCGGCCGCCTGCTGCAGGGCGCGCCGGCAGTCTGCAGACGTGGCTCGCCCCAGCGATGGGGGCGCAGAGCCGCGGGACCAGGCGCAGTACTCCTAAATGGTTCCACGACAAACAGAACATGAAGAAAATAACAAACAAACATAACATATTCTGTTTTATGAGGTTACCCTCGTAAACCATGGTGGATCGGAAATATAATGTTTTCTTTGATTGTTACAAGATACCCTAAGTGAAAGATACTCTATTGGAAGATACTCTAATTGAAATATTGCTTGAAAGGCTTTAGCTGTGTCTGGTGACCACATCTGAATAGCCAGGTACTGCCCCAATCTTCCTCTTCCCCATCTCCTTCCCCCCTCCCCGGCAGCTACCTTCAGCCTCACAACATACCCTAATTGGGAATGCCATAGTCTCACTAGCTCCAAACGGTGAGGAGCAGTTGAGACTCTTGTGCGGTATTCACATATAAAAAAATCTCAGGCACGGGGGCTCCATCTACGCCACTTCCTTCAGCTTCACAACATACCTCAATTGGGGATGCCATAGTTTTACCAGTTCCAGGAGGAGTTGGTACTCGATATTTAAACAACAAAAAAAAAAATGTGAATAAAAACGCTTGATTCGAGCAAAACATTTGATAGATCTCTTATCTTACATAGACTTCGAACATAATTTGGAATACTGTGTTTACGCTATTGGTGTTTCAACGGAAGGATCTGCAACTATGCTAAATGATGCCTTCAAGCTTCCTTGATTCACCAACGTCAGGTGGGAATGTTGTCTTAGTTCTACCGGTTTTCCAATGTAAGATGTCCCGAGGAACTAGCGTCATTGATCTCTTCAGCACCGGTGCACAGTTGGGAAACATGCTAAATGAGTACCTAACATTAATTTGTCACGTCAGAATGGTTCACTTCCGTGATACATTCTCGAGCGCAATAGCTCGGGTGTGAAGTAATTTGTCGGACTGTGTTTTCTTCTCATCCTCCAAAAGCCCCTTCACACAACATCCCCAAAGATGACATAGGCCTTAAGGGAAATTATTTCCATCAAGAGTTTTTAGTAATAATTTACACTAATACCTAGTGAAATACAGGTCCTAAGAGAATTGGAGCGCAAAACCCGGTATCGCTTCTACTTACATAAACACACACTTCACCACAATCTACGCATCTGCCCTGATGATGGACACTGTTACATTGTCAGAAACGTTGGCTAAAGAAGGAGAAAGTGCAAAACTACACAAAACCCCAAAAATAAATCACGAGAATACTTTCGGCCATGAAAATCTTAATTTCAAGTCCAATTGAAACCATTCGTTATCTTTTGGATTATCAACATTACCTTCTCGATAAAGCCGAGTGGAGGTTTCGCCTCATGTTGCAGTAGGTGGCTAGAGGGCTGAGACAGTACCGATTCCATCCTCGGGTTCATCCCGCCGCTGGTCTCACTGCCGGCCCCACTCAGTCCTTCGATGTTGTCAGCTTGCCCTCCGCACGTCCGTCGAGCTGGCGGGCATGTTCGGCGAGGAAGGCGGCGCGCAGGGTCACCGAGTCCAACGGCAGGCCTACGATAGCGCCCTGAAGACGCTGCGGAGACCAGCCCGGCTGGCTAAGGGCCAGCTCTATGAGTGGGGAGAAGTTAACCTAAGAACAAAAAAAACATCTAAATTTTGAGCTCATTTTTCTCTAACATTGCTCATGAAATATGTTGGTTGTATCTAAACAATAAAAAGTGTTTATTATGCTTTATTAAATGAATAAAATAATATACTACAGTTCTGCCACTGAAACCATCGATAATAACAAAGGAGATGGGCGATGAATCATAACAAGTGTCACCAAATCATTCACCCGTTCTGCTGCTTACACAACAAATGTGTAACTTGCATTGTATTGCTTTGATAGTTGGCGAAGTTTGGTCGTAGCTCGGCAACAATTGGCAAGCTTTCACGTCTTATCTCACTTTTCTTTCAATTATCTATGGCTATGTAACCTATCTTGTTATGTACGTCTGTGAGAAAGGGTGAGAGGCTATAACGGAGCTGTCAGCGGAACGCTCATATATTATTGGGTACTTTAGGTTAGGTTAGGATTTTAGATATAAGGTAATTAAGGATTAAATTTATTATTAACCAGTTTGAATTAAATAATAATGGGATAATTTAATATGAGCCTTTTTAGTTGGTAATATTTCCGGAGACTTAAATTAGTTCACTTTTGCTCCGATGGACACCAAAACGTTGGCAAAATACAACACCACCGAATCAACTAATATAATGATAATATGTAAATGTGAAAATGATTTATTAATTTAAAATTAAACAATAACTTTGTAAACATCACTTATAGGTAAATACTTAATGTCGACCGGGTTTCACTACAACCGTAGCTTCATCAGGACTGTATAATACTAACCTAGACATCTAAAATATAAATTAACATGTGTTGACATCACGGTAAGTAGACGGTCTGAGCTACAGTGGAAGAGGTAGGGATAGGTGAGAGATTGAGATGCGAGTGCTCTTTGTCAATAGGGAACAATCTGAGTATAGGGCTTTTATTTAGGTTTATTTGGTTGTTGATGACTTTGCTATTGACGTTTTTGGCTTTCCTTAATTCTAACGCCTCTCACATCACAAAGTAACCGCTTCATATGAAGAAAAAAAAAAGATTTATTAATTATTAACCTCTGAGTTTTGGAGAGAAGTAAGAAAATTACTTATGAAAAAATCAATATTTGTATTTATATTATAGGAGGATTTCTACAAACACTGCTGTAAGATGTACGTCCATACTCCTTTAGGCATATTTTTTTTCGGATATGCACAGTACAGCAATACTCTGAATAAGGTTATTACATTTTTATTTTAACTTTTACACACCCCGTAGAGATCTTACAACTCTGTCTCAGAGGTCGACATGGCGGTTTATTTTTAAATATTTATAATAAATACAATTAATGGTTTTTCTAATGTGATCAATGGCTTTCATACCCTATTTCCTTATTATCTTTTGCCTGTCACACAAACTTCTCAGCATACGAGGGATAATAATGTCAATCTATTTTTATATGCTTCAATTATTTAAGAATAGATTTTTTTAGATAACAGGGGACAGAGCTACTGGGATTATGTTGTAATCTTTTGCTAAAAGCAGATAATATATATTTTTTAAATAATACGTATCAGGTTTGCAATTTGCAAACTCTTTGGACTAGAAGGCCATTTTATTATAATTTCGACCTTGGCATACAACTACTAATTTTCGCATCTGGACTACTTTCTCCGGTGATAATATTTCAGAGTAACATGTACCTTTGGTAAGTAAACATATTGGTCATCTGTTTTGTCGTCAATTTCACCCCAATGCTTCGTGTTGCTGAACATAATTTAACCTAAGAACTAATTTTCACTTCAGTTCAAAACAATAATGATTTTCACACGTGAAAATCAAATGCTCTGTTCCGATATATTAAATATAATTATTATCTAGAACTTGTCATAGTTTCACTCTAAACACTGTTTTTTTGCAGTAACGCTATATGCGTTTGTTTTGATATTATTTCATTTTTAACCTAAAATATGTACACTTCTATCAATCCAAAAACAATAATAACACACAAAAATCAAATGCGCATTTGTCCCGAACTAGTATTCGTTGCCATTTCACTTTGAATCACTGTTTTTGAAACAAAGCTATCAATCACTTATATATTTTTTGTTTTGACATTATCCCGTTTGACAGTCGGAATTTGAGGTTACGAATATGAGAACATCAACACATTCCAGAAAATAAATAGTAATTTTACCTAAAAACGGTGCCATAATATCTATTAAGTTATTTCGGCCAGTCCTCCATCGTCCCCAGTGGCGCAATTGGTTAGCGCACGGTACTTATAAGACAGTAGTCGTGAGCGATGCCGGGGTTGTGAGTTCGAGCCTCACCTGGGGAATTATTTTTTATTGAAAAAAACGGTTTTTCCTTCAATTCTAGTGACTTAAAAAAAATAATATTTCAAATCAATATCCCACAATTCTGCCTTCCCGCAAAAATCACTCGAGTTTAGAAATTCAAATTCTTCGTTGTTGTTTTTCGAGACTGGTTTGTTGTTTATTTGTATAATTGTTTTTTTTTTTTTTTTTCAAGAATAAAATGCGATATTTTTTACAAAAAAATATTTTTATTTATAAAAATATCAAATCACACTAGCATAAAGTTTAGCAACATTGTTATTTTCCTAGTGTTTTTGACACAGCCAATGACAATATAATTATAATAATAATTATTATTATGGTAATTCATTACTGAAAGTAATCCATTATAAAACAAATAAAATATTTTATAAACTACTAAAATGGTTTCTTTGAATAATATTCCCTGGTTTTATCGAATGCAGGAACTAGAGAAATCCATTTTATTATATGGGACAGTTTTGTTAGATAACTATAAAATTAATTTCCACTGACTGGATAGTAATTTTTATTTTATTTATTTCACAAATACCTATAGTAAACTAATATTAATTAATGCCCACAAATAATTATTGGGATAGAATTATTTAACTTCTTTTTATTTTTGCAATAACTTAATGAGTAAAACCTCAAAAAGTAACAATTAATTATTGAAGACAATATTAGCGACCCTCAAACGAAAATTTGAAACAGAAAAATCAAAAAAAGATTTGGTTGCATCTAAAGCCCCAGCAAGGCCGGGGTTCTGGGTTCAATTCCTGATGCGACCAAATCTTTTTCTGATTTTTCTGTTTAAAATTTCACTCAGAGTCGCTAATATTGTCTTCAATGATTATTAAACTTGTCATTTTAATGTAGTGCAATAAATGTGGGCCTACTGTGATGTAAAAAATATTAATTTTACCATTTTGACCAGACGTAGGCAGGGGAGATGATCCAGGCCAATATTGACACCATTTTTTCAAATACAAATACAAGACTTGCGAGCATAAATAAACCACTCTGCTTGCGAGAAGAAAGAATTGTATGTAAACAAAAAAACTAACTTGTACCAACCGACAAATACAATGTGCTCCACTGCTCCAGTTTCACGAAAGGATAAAACTTGTAAATAAAAAAATATGTTTTCACAAGTTATTCAGAAATATTGATTTTGAAACTTAAAACCTACTTAAAAAATATAATTATTTCAGTAGGTACAATTTACGACAAAACCAATGATATTACAAACTATAGACATGTTGTAGAGATCTCAAAAATTGCAAGCAAAAGAAACGCTAATTGTCGTACTTTCAATGTTGTTGTTTCAATGCGTCCCGCAAGGCTGTGTAAAATCTCGAACTAAATTGCATAAAAAGTGTCAAAATGTGCTCATGTGTAATGAGAAAGGGTTTGCATTTAAGACGTAACCGGGCGTTGATTTTTCCATACAAACGTAGTCCCCATTTATCTTTCTGGATTTTAACCCTAGAGCAAATATTTTTTTAACATAAAATAGATATCGGCGACTTGCGTGTCGGTAAGTTTTGTTTTTTTTTGATAAATTGCTTCTTATAGAAGTTATGACCTTCCAAAAATCAATAAAATTGCCTGATTTAAACGCAGTCAAAAGACGTTCAGTCTACAAACTAGACAATATATTTTGAAAAAAAGCAAAACGGTGCGACATAGAATAGTTTCTTCTTATGTAGTAGGTAAAAAAAAAATTGAAAATCGGTTAACTTTTGGAGGAGGAAAATGGGGAATACAAAACTTCGATTTTGAAGATTTCATTTAGGTATTTGTAGCCCGAGCTGCATGTGTCCCTTTCGCTCAGTATTCGGGAGGTAATGGTCGGGGGGACAGGGTTTAGATAAATACGTTTGTATTTGTGCGAAGTGATGTCACGTAGTCATAAATCGATATTCGATATTCTAGCGTTGTGTTGTCCCGAGTAATCGATGTTTTTTTTTATTATTTTTTCCGTTTGGTCACTTTTGTGTTTGTTTGGTGAAGTATTCCGATATTCTTACTTTAATTTCATATGTTTACGTAAAATAATATCTGTAAAAAAAACATCCGTCACGGCCAGACCGACTCCGAGGTGATTTCGTTCCGTATTGCCAATATGGATACAAAACACTCAAATGGATAATTTTTTTAAAAATAACTTTTGGGTAACTAGCATAATATTATAATTCTTCAATAACCTATAATGTATATTGTTATTTTATTTATTTAACTTCTATTTTGACAAATAAATATACAGCAAAGTGATGTAGCGTAGTATATCGAATTGTGTCGGTGCACTAGTGTTGTCTTTTCCCGAGTTATTGATATATTTTATTAGTTTTTTTTTGTTTAGTGACTTATTTCGAGTATACCATACTTGCCGATCGTACTAAAATTGGACCAAATTCAATTTATATACGTCAAGTACTATAATAATTTTCAATTTGGGAGGTGGTTATGGGTACCGCCGCCCCGGGAACTATTTATTGGATAACCTCTGTCATAGGTCACCCCAAGTGGTTCGCTTCTAATTTTTTTTTAAATATATATTTTTAAAAAGATGCCATTTGCGTGGTGATCTGTTATAACAAAACACAGTAGGAAAAATTGCGCCGTTTAGTCATGACTAATGACATTTTCTATTATTTTCGAGTTACATGGATATTTAAATACTAGTTCATTTTTACTCATGATCCGATTTTCAGAACCCCGACATGTATGGAGGTAGAGTGGAAAAAAATGGAGGTTTCCTCCACCCCATCAAATCAAATCAAATCAAATCACAAATTATTTATTGTAAAATAAAAATTACAAAAGGTGTAGCTTATGGGTAGACCCCATTTCTTCCAGCTAACCACATTTATTTAATTACAATGTTTATATAATATTATTTGTTTTATTATAATAATTACAATGTTTATACAGATAAAATAATAATAATAAATAATTAAATAATCCGATTTGCAGTGTGGTGATTGGCAAGGGTGTTATGGCTTTCATGTCATTTTCAAAATTTCAACGAATGGCATTGGCGTTGGCTCTATTAACAAAACATAATAATAAGATTCGTAAAACAAAATAGTGAACAAAAAATTGCAATATTATATCGAAAATTGGTCATTTTGGCCAAATAAACATCGCAAGGGAATTAAAACCTGTTGATTTCAGGAATTTTACTAAAATAAAAAATAAATATTTTATTTTAATAATTTTCCCTGTCTCAAACAACTTGAATGGTTTAGTTAAGTTTTGATAAACAAAAAAGATAACTCTCTGTCCAAACAAGTATTTTATATTATTTTTAATTGATTAATTTAGCAAAACGACACAAATTAATTTAATAAAATTTACTTGCGCATGCCGCGACCTGCGGATTCGTAGCCAAGAGCCTTACCCTTCAACCACGGAGGCAGTTCAAATGTACGCACCTACATATTTTAGTAGGTGTACCTATATGGGTAGTAAGATTTTTTTTTAAATTTTTTAAAAGAAAGACAATCATTCCCGGGTTACGAAAAACCTAACATTTGAAAAACTCCTACTACCACCACACCAGCCAGCCGAGGAATCGAACATGGGACGCCCGGGTGGGACCCAAACGCGATGCCCACTCAGCCACTGACCGGTCAAGTAAGTAAGAGCAATACAATAAATTATGAAATAATGTACCTAGGCCTCCTATTTTATTACGAAAATGTACCTATTTAGTTCCTTAGACAATATGTATATAATAGCTTATTTAGGTGGCTAAGGATGAAACGTCCCGTCACAAGAAATTGATTGTTTATTCTTGTCTCCACTCCACACACATGCAGATAATCCTGTAGCGACTTGCGACTAGCCGCACCGGCCGGCAAACATCGATGTAATATGATACCACAAAGCGAAGCGCCAAAGGAATAATTATTTGGCGGGCTTTCTCGTCGGAGTTTTTCTTCGCACACTCACACATCTACAGCACGATGACTGACCGTAGCACAGAGCGGAATAGCAATAATTGGGCTAAATACCTATTAAATAAGTTTCTGAATTACCGGGATTCCTCTTAATTCAATAACAATTTTCAAACGCTAGAAAAAGCCAAGGAATAAGATTTCATTTGTAAATATATGCAAATTATTTATTATTGTAAAAAATACTTTTTTTTATTAGTTTCAATTGCAAAGTTTGTACATGATGTAGGTATATAGTATGAAATAAGTATAAATTCAATTTTTTTCTTAGTCCTCCTCACTAGGGTTTCCTGTTCTGAGGCGGCCTGTAGTTTTTAAACTTTTGTATTTAGTTTCAAGTTGTCTTTAAATCGTCTTCATAATGTTTGTAAGTTGAATATCACTTTGTTTTCTCAGCCATGTTTTTACTTTTGTTTTAAATATATTCATTTCTGTTATTTTTTTGTTTGATTTGG
The DNA here is from genome assembly GCA_026573805.1 of Hesperophylax magnus. NCBI lineage: Eukaryota > Metazoa > Arthropoda > Insecta > Trichoptera > Limnephilidae > Hesperophylax > Hesperophylax magnus. Next base: position 8,037,245 of record JAIUSX010000117.1, on the reverse strand, counting down.
TAGAGGATTGTATAATGTCGTAGCATAGAATTTAATATTTTTCTGTACAAAAGATGTATTCAAACTGGGAGTAACCAGTATATTTTGGCTTATTGCTCTGTTTGAGTATTTATGCTGGGCGGTGAAGTATTCAGATGTTTTATTTTTTTAATAGAGTTTTTGTACATTGTAGACTGGGAAGTTTTATTATTTCAATTGTTTTCTGAAGATTTTCAGCGCCATTAGATAGTGAACGTTCGGGATAGTGAACGTAGCAACACATAAGTATATGAAGGAAAACCTACTGGCAGTATGTCTTCTCATATGGCACGAACAAAACTGGCAACATTTTGTGAGACAATAGCGGGTCTAGATGTATTGTAATGTCATTTGTCAAAATTATGGAAGTTATAATTTCTCCTGTATTGAAAAAGATCTCCAGACATTCGATGTTTTTGTGCAACAAAGAATGTTATACGCAACATAGCATAACTAAATTGTTGAATAATATAAGTATTGTTGGTGTGATCCCATATTATTTTTACTCACCTAAACATTACACTTATCCATGTCCTGCTTCTTGCTTCATCCTCAAAACTAGACTGCCAGTCATTAACTTGAACAATTCATCAAATTTCAAAGTTAATATTTAAGTTCTGTTATTATTCCATTATGGGCAAGTTGTTTTGCAGTACTTGAATATTTTAACTTTGCAATTTGATCAAGTTCTGTGAAACTGGCCCTAACATGTTTTATGCTCACGATCGATAAGTAGAAGACGATGTCTGTGCTGTTTGGGTCAGATTCTACCAACAGAAACAAGTTTTATACTGAAATTCCATTAAATTAAATTCCGTTAAATTTAAGGCCCTAAACACACAGAGCTAGCTACTCAAAAGAAACTGAATTATTTTGTGATTAAATTATTAACTCATCAGTGATGCAGTTCTGCTATCATGAATAATGATTCAAGTACTGAATATGTGTTAGTATATTACTATGTATTAAAATTATAGAAGAAATAAAATACAAAGAATATTTAGGGTTCTTCCATATCTTGAAAGTAATTTCAACTGTCGATTATTTGTTGTTGCAAAATAATCAAAGAACTCCAAATCTCCCACTAATTTTATATTCACTTGTTGATCGTTCATTTCATAAACAAAAATGTGTTTATTATCTTCGATGTATTCAATCAGACGAGAAACTAGGTGACTCAAGTCAAAAGCGAGTTGACAAGTTGAGTAGCCTGTAAATGGTAACTAACATGTTACCGACTAGTTAGTGACAAGTAGCGCCAGGGGTTGAAAATTGACCAATGAAAAACTCTGAAATTCTGTGGAATAAACTTTCATAGTTTTTCATTGGTCTATAGTATAATAAGTATGCTCGGAATGAGAATTGTACTGTCTATATATTGGCATATCTATGGTTTTTTAGGACCAATTTGCCCGAAGATATCGGTCTAGTGAGTGATTTATTTATGAGTAGCGCTGTCTGCAGTGTCCTTTTTAAAGATTCTGACTCGTCACACTCATTCTATTGAGTAGCTACTTGTACACAGGACGTAAGTAAACCAGATAACTTTCCCTTTACATCTGTTGTATATTACGTAGGTACCATTACCAGGGTGTAGCTATAGCACTCACATGGAAATTTATTAGAAAGTTTTTTGACCTCTACCTACCACAACTTAATATTTAGATCATATTCATTAAAAAAGATGGTGCAAATAATATTGTTGTATTTTCCAGGAATGTAATCTACGAGTAGTGGTTTTTTACCCTACGCAATACTAAGGCCGATGGGAGGAGGTTTGAACTCTCTAAATCCCCCCTATATATCATTTTAATGTGTAGGTATGTGATTTTTTTTGTTATTCAAAATCTACGAAACTTAAATTGACTGCAATAAACAATAGCTATATTATAATATGTTTTTCATTTCAGGCTATAATGTCAGCAAGTGTATAAGCCGGTTGTATAGGGGTAAACATATTTCGATTCATCAATAAGAAAACGGTTGAAATTTTGAGTAAAGCTAAATAAAAGCAAAGGAAAATAAAACTAGTATTATTAAAATACATCATTGATACATTTTTACAAGGATTTATTACAACAGAATTTATACACAAAGGGACTTAAAAAATGTTCAGTGCCTACTGCAATTATTTTTAAACATAATTCTTACAGATACAACAATTTGACTCAACGATAATTTCAAAGAGAATTTGTGAAAAAGGGAATTTTTATAAGGACGGGTTGTTTCAGAGAATTTGAAGTTATTTTTCAAGTTCTGTTATTTTTTCAGTTCTGTCAAGTAACTGGCCTATAATGATATAATAACACAACATGAACATGACATTCACAAAACTCGCAAATGAACCTTGAAATTTGATGAATTGTTCAAATTCTGTGAAACAACCCATCCTAAGTGGATTTTGGCAGATTAATATATAAATAATAACAAGATAATGAATGTTTGTGTTTGCACTTTCAATGTAGTAATTTGTTTGGAAAACTTTCAATCATAATTGTAAATTTTGTTTGTTCCGATAAAAATCCCAGCATTTATAATAAGAATGAAATAATACTTATAAAATAATTTAACAATACCTTAAATTAGCATGGGAAAAAGTTTTAAAGAATGTATTACAGCACCAACAATTGTGACAACTTTTATGGAGTTCATTATTAATACAAAATTACAATTTTATCTAAACTTGTGGTTATTTGAAAATACATTATCTAGTGAAGAAAAGTGTAAACCTTTTATATTAATTATTAACTTCACTACAAATTGACATATAATAAAATGGTATTGTGTCATTAGCAAGTGTTAGATTCAAAGATGGCTACTTGTAGGTCACTCTGTATTTTATCCATAGAAATTATGTGAAGTTTTTCTCACATATAATGCAAAAAGAAACAAATTAAAAATAACACGACTTTAGACCATGCAATGTGGAATGTTTATATAAGAATTAGACAGTGAAATAATCTAAATAACATGCAGTAAATTAGTTTTGCAAATACTATAATTTCATTGATTCAGATCTTTTCGATTAAAAGTAATATGCAAATAATACCGCAAGTTTAATTTCAATTAGGGGAGGTAGCCACGTAGTAAAATATCCCACAGTACCTACCCCAAAAGAAAGTTGGTGAAGCTGATTTCTATGATTAAGTTTTCCAGCCAAACAATACTAGTTTTTTCATTTAGGGAAGGTAGCCACGCAGTAGAATATTTCACGGTACCTACCCCAAAAGAAAGTTAGTGAATCTAATTTCTATGGTAAGGTTTTCCAGCCAGCCGCATAGAAAGAAGATTTGTATTAAAAATTTGAACAAAGAATTCATCAAATAACCAATATGGCTTTCACGAGAACAGTATTCAATTAAAACTAAATCACCATGTCACTATAGTAGGTTATTTACAAATGGAGTAGCTTCCAAGGAGACCTGATGTAGTTATGATTTATTCCGGAGGCGGGGTGGTGATTTGTCTTCTAAACAATAAGATGTGGGGCTCTGTAAAAAAACATATTAGGTTAGCAAAATGTTTGTACAAAATTTATCGTCAATTTGAGTGTGTCAAATGCTGTTTATCACATTGTGGTACTTTACAGAATATTAGACATTACTGAATAATTTAAAGGGTATAAGTAAAGACATTTAATGTCACTATTATTTTTGGTTTACCATTCTAGTGAAGTTGTCACAAGTCTAGTCAGTTATGAATCTTAAATAATTTAATTTGTGCAGTGCAATTAACTATGAAATAAGCCAAGAGACCTGTAGTATTCAATAGCTTCAAAGCGAAATGCTGTATACTAAAAGTTGTTTAAGATGGTCAAGAATTTTGGTAATTGGTATACAAAATGTGTTCCATCCCGATTAATTCGAAACATGGGAGGTTAAAAAATACGGTACCTACATGTCAAAAAATTTCAGTGACACATGTAAATAAATTTGTCAATAAAGGTATAGGTTAGGTTTTTTGCTCTGTTATTTTAGTGGTTTTTGTACTTGCGCAATTCAAATGGTTGGAAAGGAGTTTAATAGTCAACACGAAGGGTCGCTTACCAGGTAAATGAATCATGTAATGGATCCAGCCTTGACTTTGTTGTACTCCAATGCTTCGCCATTCCGCTTCCGACATGAGGTGGTTTTTGGGGACGAGCTTCACTAATTCTTTAGGCAAAACTACATGTCTGAAATTGAAGAGTGAATTAGTAATTTCGGAGAAAACACGAACAAAACAAAAGCATGAAGATCAGAATCACAAAACAACGCTGGCTAAGGTCGAGCTAAATTACCTGTATTCGTGGTCTTTATCGTAGTATTTGTCTGAATAATATATGTCTTTATGCGCCATCTTCATTTATGAATATTTATTGGCACCTTTGCGTCTGTTTTCCTTTATATCCCAAGCCAAAACAACTTTTAATAGCGTAAACTCTCACTTTCAAATCTTACAAAGAGCGAAATAGCAACGGCCGCTCGAGGTACAATTTTTGAATATTAAAGTTTTTAAGTTTTGGCTTGTCTATGATTTCCGGTGTCAGAGTTTGTTTTCGTCTATGGATACAAAAATATTATGTACACCGGCCAATATACAAATAATAACAATGGATCAATAGCGCAATTTTATGATATTTTCTCTTCAAGTGCGCTTTACTCTGATAAAATTATCAATACTGGTTTGTAACCCCTATCATGGGTAATGTTCTTAAGTTTAAAAAAAACCCTACACGTTGCTAAAACATTAATAATTTCTCAATTACTCAAATCGTGCAACATAATTTAATAATATTTAGGTAAGATAATAATATACTTTAGTAATAGGTTTACGTATAGAGATAAAGGTTTTTATTTGAAAGTATCACTGAAACATATTGTTATTATATAAACTTTATAATAAACATAAGAAATTTAATGGAATGTGTAATACCGGTAAACCAAAATATTTTTATCGCGATTCTGAATAAGGACGGGGATTATATTTTTTCCAATCATTTCAAGAATATATTTGGTGTTATTTAATTTCTGCGAACTAAAAACAGTTAAAAAAATCCTACAAGATACAATAGTACATACGCGAAGAGTACCTACTGGAAAATTATTTGAGGAGGCCGAGGCAACATTAATAATTATATTTCTATAATTTTTGACAGATACGTTTTTGTCAATGGTTTCAAACTTCAAACCGCATCAAACATGTTTGGTTTATTTATGCTTCAAACTCAAACCATTTCAACCGATGAAAAATCAAGTTTTTTTTTATTTTGAGTAGGCATTTTGACTGACAGCTGACAGCCATATGAAACTTTAAATGCCGTATTGAAGATTAGCAGTCCAAAAACTTTAAATATGGCTTGTCTCAATTTTTTCAATGAATATAAACAACCGTTCATCAAACCAGATGACATGCCGACGGGTTTAATAACGTTAAAAACTGTTAAAATGTAAGTATTTCTTAATTACACCTTTGTAATATATACAAGATTAATTGATTAACACATCAAAATTATGGCACTAATTTCGGTCAATTTACTTCGCAGGGTAAGTTTAGAAAGAATATCAGTGTTAAATTTTTTAGAGAAGGTTTCAAAGGAATACACTCCGCAGTCGGCATCTTGGATAAAGGCGATATTGGAGGAGTTTTCGTCAAAATTTCCCAAATACTTCTTACTGTGTACAGAAAACAGTTCGTCATTCAAAGTTCTGAAAGCTCGCTACTATGACAGAGTAACCTATTTTATTTTAGCTCACGCAGTTGTAAATAGAAAATCGTACGAACTGACTGACTGGTTTGTGAGAAATGAAATTCACTTATTCAGGTAATTATTTGATACAATAATATTGAATTGATAGTAAGTTGGTGTGTTAAATTGAAAATATAAATTTTCATGAAATTAATGTTTCTAGTATCCAGTTTTTCGGATTACCAATAAATAGTCAAAGAGAGTACCTCCGAGAAAATAATTTGGCCTGTGAATCGGTTGAAAAGGATTTCGTAGCCAACACAGAAATCAAAGAAGTTTACAAAGTAGGTATGAAATATCTTATAAAATAATTTGTTGCATTACGGAGTGATATTCTGAAGGTAGAAATACACTGGGTCGATGTACGTCATACACGCATTACTACGTTCCCAAGTCAACGTGCACACTGGTTCTACATATGCAACGTGTATGACCACGTAACAAGTGGTCTCTAGTTCTTAAGTATGCGGCGCGCAGGCGCATCAGTTGATTTGATAATGCAATTGGTAGCTTTGTCATGTCTTGCTATTCAGAGAGCATATTTGAGGACGATTTACTTAGGACGGGTTGTTTCACAGAATTTGAACAATTCATCAAATCTCAAAGTTGATTTTCATGTTCTGTGAAGGTTCTATTCAAGTTCTGTTATTATTTCAGTTTTGTTAAACAACTGGCCAATTATGATATAATAACAGAACATCATGGAATGGGTAGATAGTCTGGCAATCTTTCTCGATGTCCTTGGCCATTGAGTCAGGAAGCAATTTGCTCATGACTTCCTTCAGGCGGGTGGTGGTGACGTTGCGAGTGATCAGCTCACACATCTCCTTGCGGATCTTGCCCACCTGTGTGTGTTGAGCGTAGCTGGTCTCTTTTAAATTTTTTTTTTATTAAATATAGAAACACATTACAATACTTTACAAATGTAGATATTTCGAGGCTGGATATTTTTTTAACGAAACTGCCCAACTCAATTGATCTCACTCGTGAAATCCTTCATGGTGAAGCCGATGCAGAACACCATGAGGAGGACACCTCGGCCACCAAGTAGAACTTCTGGAAAGACCTTTCGGCATCTGACTTCTGCATATCAGCAAGCAAGAGACACCTCGAGGACGCGGCCCTTCAGACCTTCAGAGGCGATCTTATTTACCCTCTTGCCGATCTCCCTTTTGGGGAACATGGATGGTGATTTTACACCGTACCAATCCTTATGGGTGAAAGGGTCGATAATCTTCTTCTAACTCCCTTTTACCCACCCCTATTTTGTAAACCCCTTATTTTTGCCAACCGCCATGATGAATGCGGAGACAAGAAACATAACACCACTCATAGATGTGATATCTTAGATATCTCGTTGGAGGCGTGATGCCATCCTCTCCATCTTTACATGTTCCACACCGATCTGGACAGCCTGGATCGGCGCAGTGATGGAACCGTGGGTTTGCATTACGTGTGAGAAGTGTGTTTCTACAGCATCTATTTCCTTAGAAAATGTATAGATTGTAATTAGTCTAGATATCTTAATGCGTCACTTAATTAGCGTACGTCGACTCAGTGTGTTTCTAGCTTTAGTATTGCCCTGGTGAAAGATCACCAATAGAATTATTTTTTTGCTTGAAATGACTTGAGCTAAATCTGAATAGCTAGGTACTTTCCCATCTTATTTTTCTTCATCTCCTTCCCATCCCCATTCTTTCTCCGGGCTTTTTGGCTCTGGACAGTTGGCACTCTTGTCTTTGAAAAAAATACACTAAAAATTATTTTAAAAAAATGTTTTTTTTATAAACAGTTATTTTTGTCACCAGGTTGTCAAAAAATACAACACGTTTTTGTTTGTTACTATACTATTATTAATTGGGTAGCATGGTGGTGTGAAAAATTTAGAATTCTAATAAAAACATAATGTTACCACCAGGAATTATGGACCGTGTTATATTATCAAAATCGTGTAAAAAAAGACCTATAACAGAATCGACTACGTACATTATATTTTGTTTGATTTATTTATTTATATATTTTTCTTTATTCCTTCAGGTTCCATGGACTTATGTTCTAGATCTTGTAAAGTGCAGGGGAGTTACTCTGAAGAATGGGGCGGCCTATATCGATGGCAGCCACCTTCATCTCGTTGCTGCATCTCGTCAGAGACAGCTCCTCAAATCATTTCTCTCCTCCGTTAGAGTCAGCTTACCGACGGCAACACTGGACGTTCGGTTTAGAGAGTTGATCGAGGATCTGGGCTTACACTGCCAAAAGTAAATAACAAATATTTATCTAAATCATTTTTGATAAACCTTAAAAATTTTAAATTCAGTTACCAACGAAGGATTAAAAATGCTTGGTTTCATTCTTCGAAATGACAGAGACTTTCGTAATATTTCAACATTAAAAATCTTATATTCTTCTTTAGTTCGTAGTCAAGTCAAATATAATAATAATAATAATATAATTCTTCTATCTGGGTACCTAGCACGGTCGATCGATAAAGGTTTTATCGATAATGTCGGTAACTTGTCGTCGTTCCCGAGCATGACAGCAGATCGCAAATGAAAAAAAAACAGTTCACAACGATTAAGTATTAATAATTTATTCGACGTGAACTGTTATCTGTTTGTTGGCGATCTGCAGTCATGCTCAGGAACGATGAAAAGTTACCGACATTATCGATAAAATCTTTATCGATCGACTGTGCTAGATACCCTGGTCCCCTCACTTCGAAATCCACTCGGACTCCAAAAAAAAAATTCAGCATAAATTCCTTAGATTCATTAACTATAAACTCGGTCTACCAATTGAAACAATTAACTACAATCACTTGATGAATGAACTAAACTTATTAAAACTCTCAGATAGAAGACTTGTTTCTTGTTTTATTAAAGACAGCCCTGATTTATTAAGTCTAATTACCTTCCATATACCTATAAGAACTAGTCGATCCAAAATTATTTTTAATTTTTAATTTTTTTTATATGTTCTTTATTCAGTAAAGTTTATACATTACAGTAAACGGGTAAATTTTTGGCCACCACACTAGGCACATGCCCGTGTTGTAGTGGTCAATTTTATGTTAAGTATAATAATACAAATTAAAAATAAGTTGAATGAAAACAAAATAATATAAAAATAAAATAAAATAATTTATACATCTAAAACAAGTATGAAGTATAAAGGAATTAAAAATAATGCAAAATATCTACATAAGTTTAAGATATATGAATATAAAAAATAGGTGTGGAAAACAGAAAAATTTAAAATAATATAAAAAGTATATCAAAGAAAATACGTATTATTGAATTAAAAATAATACAAGGAGCATGTATCAAAAAAAAAGAAAAAATACAAGTACATTTGTGTAATTAAAATAGAATTAAAAGTGTAGTAAAAATACAAGTACATTAAGTACAAGTGTATTTCTAAAAAAAGAATACAAATACAATATAAAATCAAAGAAAGTACTATTTGGTAAGAAAGTAGGGATAAGTTATATCTTGATGAGCGATTTGCATGTGCGTGTTATGGTAACATAGGTGTATAGATATATATCGGTAATTTTTGTGTAAATTGCAACAAAAATATCAGGACCGAGTCATTTAGATGCTCGCTTATACCTAGATTGCATGCAGTTGGCAATGTTTTCTCAGAAGTAGTAGATGTGTTCGACTGCACGGAATATAGTTATAAGAAGGCCTTCTAATAGGCTATTATAGCCTTCTTATAACTATATTCCTTGCAATATAGGCCTTATAAGGCCTTCTAATAGGCTATTATAGCCTTCTTATCTATCTTATATTCCGTACAGTACCTCAATCACAATAATCAATGTCAGGAATGATAATATTCTTTTGTATGGCTCCTATATACTACATCTAAACTATTTACTTCAGATATCCTATAGTGTTAGCTAACATATGTATTATTTTATTAAAAATTATTATTTCTTATCCTTAAGTATCGTTGAATCGCTGACAGCCCTGAATTGTTAATGCCAAGTTGCGATGCCAATGAAATCTGCTTACGAGTAAAAGAATTTTTTACAATGGTGCTTGAATTCTATGGAGAAATGTTTTTGAATGGGAAAAAACAACCAAATTAAATAACGTTTTTTTCATTTGAAGACTTTTTGCTGAAGACGGACGATATATGACAAGGACACAGGCTAATTTAGCGTCTAACACCAGCGCATACAGTTTAATATTGCGTGAAGGCGGAAAAATTTCACTGTACATTTCAAATTATAAAATTTTTTGTTTGATTGTTTCCCTAAAGCACAGCCATCCAAGACGAAGACCGACTGAATTTGGATTGCTTGTATCGAGGGCCTTTGATAATTTTGACTATTTTTCAGATTTGTGGATAATCCGCTGTGGTGTCTGGACTTGGATGAAGAAGAGACGGAGCTGGATTCCCTCCCCGACTTATCTCACAGCTTCCCCCCATGTATGCATCGCATCTATCACCACATGGACCAGACTAAGCATCTGCGCTATCATGCCAGGATGCAGTACATCTCCTTCCTAATGGAGATTGGCCTGTCTGTGACTGATACCATTACATATTTTCAAAACACTTTCATGCAGGTAGAGGTTTTTAGATTTGTATGCCATCAAGATGGTTTTACACAATAAACAATAATTTATTAATGTTATTAATTTTGGTTTAAATAAACAAAAACCAACATTACCAGGCTACGGATCACATGACAATATTTGAATTCGTCCTACTACATACCATCATTATCAGCGAAAATGTTTCATGTGCAATGATGGAGAACTTAGCTTGCATTGGATTGATGTGTACAAGTGATTATTTTGATCTAAGTAGTATTTTACTTTGTATTATTTGTAAATCATTTAAGTATGTAATGTGTGTGTTTCCCCATATTTCTAACAGATATTTTAGGTGGGACTGGATTAAGCTAAGTATAAGCAACTCTTTACTTCTGTTGGTAGTAGATAAACTATTCTATCGTATACACCAATTAATGGAATGATATTTCTTCTAGTTTTTCTGAGTGCTGTATAATGGTCGGATGTTTGTCAATATGCCACCGGTCGGTGGCCGAGTTGACATCGCGCTTGGGTCCCACTCAGGCGTAGTGTGTTCAATTCCTCGGCTGGCTAAGTCCTCCATCACAACACAAGCAACATTTTCAGCTTACTGTAGTGGTAGTAGGAGATTTTCAAATATTGTCAGGTTATTCGTAACCCGGGAATGTTTGTCTTTCTTTTTTAAAAAAAAAAAAATGTTATTTGGTTTTAAAGATTAATTTGACGATTGTAATGACCCACAGCTGAAATCTAGTATGATAAAGACACTATGCGGTGGATGAGGGTCTCCCAACTTCACCGAGACTCCGAAGTCCCCCTCCTTAAGAACCACATCATAAGTCTCGCGGAATATTTTTACTCGGGAATTCCAACCCATACGAACCCTTCCATTAATTGTCTCGCCCAATACGACGCAAATACCAAAACACGGCATAAAAAACCCTAACAAATCCTAAGTAAATTTTCCCCCTAATTGCAGCCATTTTATTGCACACAAATATTTTCACAAATCCAAAAAAATCTCTTCCTACAACCAATTCTAAACTCATGTTGAAAGAGAAAGGGGCCTTTTTGGCCCGGAGCTCTGTATGCCATTTATTCAAAAAGTCAAAAAGACACTATGCGAGAGCGAGAAGAAAGGACTATAAAAGAGGGTGGACAATTGTCCAATGTCTCTTCTTCATCATCTGTTAGTTGAGATACATTGTGTTAATGCCAATCTTTTGACTATTATTCTACTCCAATTCATGTAGTAGTCTGTAGTCTCACGGAGAGAGGTTGTTTATGACGCTATCGTTCTAGTATCTTCTGTCTTTTCCATTTTCATACAAGATGTATGAGAAAGAAGAGTACAATCGTCGATGACATATGTACATCCTCCCTCAGGGAATACTATAGTTTAATAAGTTTTATAAAGTTAGCAGGGGGGTTTAATCTACGGCGTATGGCTGGGAATTCGATACATTTATCAACTCGGCTACTAATCAATAATGTGACAAAAGTTTGAAATAACCAACCATAGTGTTTTTTTTTCAGAACATGTCAGAGAAATCCTACAAGCAAGGAAAGTACGACTATTCAATCAGATACCAGTTTGGTTTGGCGGGAAGAATGATCAGGCAGCGCTGCTCCGACTGCAGACTTCTCCAGAAGAGTCAACAGGCCGGAGACTGTCAGGGCTGTCCGCTCACGTCCCACGAAGGCGTCAATACCATTCTCAACTTACCGGCTTATGGGGATATTACTGAGAAAGGTAGAGCTTCACAATAAAAATTTTCACTGCTATGGCAATAAACAGACATGTTTATTGCGGGACAGGTATTTTACAATGGAACCTATTTCCCATTTTCCTGTACATAATGCACTGTCTTTATTACGAGTGTTTCGAAATTAACTTAACTAACGAATTTTTAGTGAGTTTTACTCCAAATAAACTTAGAATTAATTTATTAAAGTCTGTCAGGTACATCCTGATACACCTATATAATGCAAATTATCAAACACTCATGTGTGTACAAAATTAAAATGTTCTTTTGTTATTTGATTTCAGATAAACGAGAAATTCTATCTCTGAGTTATTCAGAACATCCAAGTAAGATTTGTGCAGCCATCTTTGAGGCCAAACATGACATCAAAACTGGTGAAAATAATAATTTGGTGTTGCCGCAGTTCATTGTCAATCCAGTACAATATTACGCCCTCAGTAGATTACGGGAGAGGGATTGTGGCGAAGAATCTGATTAAACTTTTCTTCGCTAAACATGTTAGTACCTGATATTAAAAAATATATATGTGAGCAGGTACCGCACAAGAGTCCCAATTGTCCGGACTATGGCATCCCAAATTGGGGTATAATGTGAGGCTTAAGTGAAGGAGAATTATTTTTGTAAAAAATTATCTTTATTTAGAAATTTGTTAGAAATGTTTGGTTGGTAGGACAGATCTTTTATTCATGTATGAAATTATTATCATGTTTTTTTTTTCTATGAGAATGTTAAGTTTTTTATCAATCCCATTACAGTTTTTTTGCTGTATGTGATTTTTGATTACTTTTTGTCGAATGTGAAATAATTTTCTTCGCAAGTATGGAGCACAGCGTCATGTTTATTAACATACGATAATTTAAGTATTAAATCAAATTTGTATATAAATTATGATTTTTTTATTACCCGTCCAACAAAGCTAATTAAAACATTGTTTTTTAATGTTTCCGGTTTTTTGTCTTTGCCTAAGTGGGTGCATGTACTGCGTTTAAACTGAGCACTTTTGGAATAGCTGAAAATGCCAAACTGGCGTTTTTACTTAATTCTGTTTCAGTACCACCATGAAATAGAATTAGTAAAAACGTTAGCCGCAGTGCTGGTTTGTATGCGGTTAAGCGTTTTCAGCTATTCCAAAACTGCTGCATAATCGCAGTGCGTGCTAAGCCTAAAATATGCTCTTTACTGCAAACACGGAGTAAGAAATAAAATTCATTCACAATGGTCAGTTTACTATCATTCAATGACATTAGATTATTATTGACAGCAGAACCACCTTCCGTTAATATAATATAGAAAACGGTTAATGTGGGGTCATGATAATTAAAAAAATTTGAAATGTGGAGGCAGCATTACATTTTTTTTAAGTTGGTACTAAATTTTTTACGTCCTGGCAAGTTATGTTGAATCATGGTTGAATCTTGAATCTTGCAACACTTATTTTAGGTTAAATGTCAAAAACATAACAAAACGTCGGAATACTACTGCAATGTTTTCAAAATACTGTAACTGACTAGATGAATTTTGTAATATCTGTTATATAAAGCCATCAAAATGTAAGTACTAATAGTTTTATGCATTTTTTTTCCCTAAAGTCATTATTCGAGTGAGTGAGTGGTTAATAATATTTAACATTTTTTGACAGGTCTTCGAGGCATTCTTCTGTTTCTACCAGAAACGTTAAAGAACGCCTAGACAATTATCACGATGATAAAGATAAACCAAGATATCGCAGAGAAAGGTCCCGAGAGAAAAAAAAAGATTTACGCGGTGACAAACCACAAAGTTCAAAAGATCGAAGAAGAAAGTCACCTTCCTCAGAATCTGACGATGATCGGAAGTCAAAAGACAGAAAAGAGAGCAGAGATCGTTCAGAATATAGTTCTAGCAAGAAATCAAAGGATAAGTCCAAAGATCGTGAAAAACAGAAGAAGAGTAAACATAAACGTAGGAAGTCTTCATCTTCTTCTTCTGATGACTCTAGCAGCAGCGAACGGGAATTAAAGTTGTTGCAGCGGCTAGAGGAAGAAAGGTTGAGACTAGTGGCAGAAAAAAAGAAACAAAAAGATTCCATGAAGGCTAATGAAACTCCGGAGGAGAAAAGGTAAGTTGAATTGTGAATACTGCACAAAAGTCCCTACTATGAATGGGTATGTTGTGAAGCTGAAGAGGGAAGGGAACACGGGGTAGAGGAAGGTAGTTATATTAAAGCGCACTTGAGTGAACTAACATAAAACTGTGCTTCTTCACAGTGGGATGCTGAAGTTATTCAGCCAGTCGTTAGCATCGGGAGTCACTTGGTTCAGGCCAAAGACGTGCCAAAGGTAAACTGATGAAGGGGACACTCTTACAATGCGTTCTGTTTGAATATGTCCACATTCACACAGTTCAGAATCCTTTTAGGCCACATTTATGTATCGTATACGCCAAACAGCTGTGACTGCACCAGATATGGTTTAATGACGTCCATGTCTTCCGAGGGAGAGAGAATCCTGGCATTTTAATAGTTGGATTCACAATAAGTACTCATTTTTCATGTCAGAGGTATGCCACTAAGTTCACCACCACTTTTCAGGGGAGTATCGTGATAGAGGAAGAGTTTCGCCTTCAGTCCAGAGGGGTTTCCTGGATGTGAGGCAGCTGGCCGGGAGGTCTGCAAAGTCATCTTGAAATGGAATGTTGCTATTCACGGCCTTTTTGTATTCCCTGAGGATTGCAGTCTCTCGTCTTACAGCGGGCTGTGCAATGTTGGAGAAGTAAGGGAGCCATTGTAGAGGGGTGGAGGGAAGTGTTACACTCACTGTGCGCATAATAGTGTTTAGTTGCAACTGCACTTCTAGCTCACAGTGGAGTGCAATATTCAGCTACGGAGTAGACCAACCCCAGCTAGTTTCCTTATGATATTTATGCAAGTCTTGATCTTGCTAACATTTTCCAGATGGAAGCTATAAGTCAGGCTTCTGTAAAACTGCGCTTTACAGAATTATGCTTATTTATTAATTATAACATTGTGCTCTTTCAGCCGGCTTGGATTCCACAATTTTTCAGCTCCTCTCCTTGCTAGCTCATCAGCCTGCTATAGCTTTCTGTTCTTCATCCAAATCAGGATTTAAATTATTTTTTCAGGTCACGCAATCATAGTGAATTCTAACAAAAAATTCTTATAGTTGTGGGTATATTTTGTATACGCTTTCAGCAGAGATATCATTGGGAAGCGTTACTGAGAAACACCTTTTTCACTTGCTTAAGCCTGCCTGTTGTTATTAGCGAAAAAAGGACGACAATAAATTACTATACGCTGATCGAATTTGAATACTGAAAAGTTTACAGTGTATTCTTTTCATGTCGAAAAATTTGCCCATCCTTTCCTTAAGTCAAGCCCGTTATTCGATCCCTTCCCACATTAAAAAGGGTGGTCAAGTCTATTATGTGAGGAGGCGGCTTAATTCATAATATATGTTTAAGGGCGCGCCGTCTTCAAGAGAAGCGTGAGAAGGAGAGGCGGCGGCGTGAGCGCATGGGGTGGGATGGTGAGTACCAGCACTACACCAATCAGGACAACCCGTTTGGAGATGCGGCGCTGACGCAGACCTTCGTCTGGTCCAAGAAGCTCACCAAGGACGGCATGGAGGGCGCCACGCACGACGAGATTGAGACCAGGAACCGGCAGAAGCAGCTGGACAGCAAGATTGAACTGGAGAAGGTAAAATATTAACCATCACATTAAGTTTTCAATGGTTCCATGACAAAACAGAATTCAGTTTCATTTTATTTGTTAAACGTCATATTACTAACAGTACTCAGTTCAGTCAGGTTGCGACAAGTCAAGAGAGCAATGAAAAATGTTAAACGCTGTTTTCACTTCAGCAGTCTGACCAAGACTGACGTGAAAATTCAACCAGCGGATTCTGAACCAGTCTTGACTTGTATTGACTTTACTGAATTGAACAATATGTGTACAGTTTGAAAACACATACTTATATTTTGCTTTACTGGCGCGACTCAACTGGACTGGACGGACTGGTACAAAATAAACCGAAGGCAACCCATCAAATCTTTCAAATTAGCTGATCTGCAAAACTAATTATACAATTGTCTGTATTGCAGGTGAAGAAGAGGCGCGTGGAGCGGGAGGCGGAGCGAGAGGCGCGCGAGGAAGAGGCCATGTCGCTGCAGCGCGGTCGCGAAGCGGCCGAGTGGCGACACTGGCGAGCTCTGGAGGACGCCTTCCACCTCAAGCAGGCCCGCCTCCGGACGCATATCCGCATACAGGATGGGAGAGGTTAAATCACTTTGCTTACTTTTATTGAATCATCAGATCGTCAGTCACAAAATGTTGATTATCGACTTCAGGCCAATTTGTTCGCTTTTGGGAACCACTAATACGGTCTCACAGAAATCGTTGTATCTCCCCTGTCATGGCGAGAATTATGATCTAAACGTTGTTAGAAAGAAAAAAACATTACGCTTTATATTCAAATCTAGAAATTAACCACAGAAGAATTAAAATGTGCACTTTTATGAAACCAAGGGTTCCAACGGCAATTTGAAAACTTATGAAACTTTATTTATATCAAAAGATAAAAAAGTGAGGCGACTATAACATTTGTGTAATAAAATGCATGTGTTTTTTTATATCAGTAATTTTAGTTACAAAAAACGTAGAGCGAGACATTTTTATTTGTTTTTATGTTTGCATTCTAAATTTGGTATTTCAAAAAATATATATTTATTTCTAATAATAAAATTTTAAAACGTATTTTATCATCTTTCAAAAGCAGTTTTTAGATTTTGGATACATTCAGAAATATTCCATTTATTTGGATTTTATTGCAAAGCGGAAATACTTTGACCTTCTGACTTAATATACGTGTGGCTTGAGGAGTTTATCACTTCGTCATTAAAATGTTTAAGTGATTTTTCAGTAACAATTATTGGTATTCCTTTCCTTTACATAACATTGTTATTAACATCATCTGAGCAGCCTGATGATTTATTTGTAAAACTAATTTTCTTAAATATACATTTCATCAAGTGTATCATCACTAATAAACGTGGTGTAAATTTTATACATTTGACAAACAACCGTGTGTGTAAAAACCTTACTAATAGAAATGTAAAATTATATAAACTGTCATTTAACAGTCATAAAATAGATCAGGGAATGATATACACATTCTTTATACAACCAAAGAGGGTTGTTTATCTGTTGTACAGGGTTTTCCAATAAGAGGTGTTATTTTGATATTCATTCGTAAAAGATCAATGGTTTCGTTGCTTGTGTGGCACGTAGCGCCGTCTTGTTGAAAGTAAACGTTGTCCAGATCAATACCATCCAATTCCGGCCATAAAAAATCATTAATCATCTCTCGATAGCGCAATCCATTCACCGTTACTGTTGCTCCAGCCTCATTTTCGAAAAAGTAAGGTCCAATGACTCCGCCGGACCATAAACCGCACCAAACAGTCACACGTTGAGGAAAGAGAGGCTTTTCAGCAATAACTCTTAGGTTTTTCCGAGCCCCAGATGCGACAATTTTGCTTTTTGACGAAGCCACCGAGGTGGAAATGGGCCTCATCACTCAAGATGATTTGCATTTGATTCACTCAAGTGAATTTTAATAATTTCAATGCGTTGTTGAAGCGTGTATCGTTCCATTTTTATTAATGGCGTAGTTTCTACTTGTCAAATGTCAAAAAATGACAGCTTCAAAAGTAACATCTACCGAAATAGCGGGCTATTCAAAATAATACCTCTTATTGGAAAACCCTGTATAAACTTGAAATATTTCTTCGAATTTCGGAATATTTCCAAGGTATTTAAATGTGCTAGGTTTATACTTCTTGTTTTTGAAGATGTCGAAAAAACAAATATCAAGTTAGAAACTAGATAAAATTATCTTTTAGTGTTTTGTATTGAAAATATTTTAATATCATAAATTCAAAAATAGACTAAACAATGATATCTTAAATAGTTTGGCTACCTAGAATTACATTGGCAATTGATTAAGAATATTTAATTGACAGTTTCTTTTTTTTTAATTTATTTTTTATTATATGTATTTATAAATATTATTGTTTTTAATCTATGCACGTATATATTGTGTTATAATTTTTTAACTTTTAATTTTAATTTTTAATAAACTTCTCTATGTTCCCGCCTTTACACACGAGTATTTTAACTCTCGTAAAGGTTATATATTGTATACATATATGTGTTTTTACAGTTTTTTAATCAATGTTGCAGGCTTAATTACTCATGATTATGTTACATATGTATGTATACAAAAAACTAATAAAAAAAATAAAATATATTAAAATTGTCCAATTTTTAATTTAATTTTTTGTTTGTAGTCAAGGTTTTGTTTTGTTTGCAGCCAAGGCTATCGACCTGCTGGCATGGTACGTGAGTGCTGAGGGGGAGGTGGATGCCGTGGAGATGCACGAGCCCTACACTTACCTCAACGGACTGCAGATCGCCGACCTGGAGGACTTGCTCGAAGATATTAAGGTAACATTGGAGGTTGCCCACCACTTTCTCACAGAGTTCTAAGGAAACAGATGGTTTCCTCCTTTACCGTACACGTCAAGACATAATAATCTAAACAAACAAAAATTGGATGGTCTGATGAGCCATCAGGTATCCCTTATTAGGTCAGTCTCTTTTAAATTACACTTCGACAACTTTCATAGCACATTAGTCATCCCGTACGTAAATCCACCCAATTATTTATTTATTTATTTCACGCCTATTAAGGCTTTTACATACATATATATAAAAAATATTTACGAAATTATACATGAAAATAGTGCAGGAAACGACTATTAATACAATTGCAGAAAAATAAATATAAAGTCAAAATATCACTCAACTTGATCTACACAGAATGCAGGCACAACATATAAAAAATCCAAAATATTTTTTCTGTTTCAGTTGACAAAATTATTGAATGTTAGTCAAATCAAATTAAATACCTTTATTAAAATATTCCACTACTCGATGAAAAAAAAAACTTCAATAGGGTATGCTTATATATTGAAATTGATGTACTAAATATATCAACAATATCTGAGTATCTGTTTCCTAGTTGTTGAATCCGTCGCATAGGAGTATGATATTGGGACGTTGACATAGAATTGCTACAATAATATGGTAGGTACTGTCTTGAAACCGACCTGCTTGGAGTATGAAAAGAGATTACATATAATAAATCAGGGGTATCAAACATTGAATTAATGATTTTATACAAACAGGTTAAATCGGAAATAATTCTGCGATCAGATAATTTTATTAAATTTAATGAACAAAGTAAGTTATCGTAATTTAGGTTTTCTCTAGGAATGCCCATTTTGAAATTTACATATCTTAAAAATTTATTTTGGATTCTTTCAATCGCATGTGAATAAACCTCATAATTTGGGGACCAAACCGTGGAATTGTATTCTACATGACTCCTTACTAGTGACATATATAATGTTTTTACAGTATTTACATTATTGAAATCACTAGATACCCTTAAAATAAATCCCAACATTTTCAAAGCTTTATTGGTTATTATTTCAATATGCTTGATAAAGTTAAGTTTCGTGTCAAACCAAATACCTAAGTCATTAATTTCCGAGACAGATACTAACGACATGTTGTTAATGGAATAATCAAAAAGTTTGGATACTTTATTCGATGAAACCTCATAATTTGACATTTGCTTATGTTAAGTTGCAAGCGGTTATCACGACACCATATAATTAATCTTGACAAGTTATTTGACAATATATGGCAATCGTTAATGTTTCTGATTGCTTTGAATAATTTCAGGTCGTCTGCAAACATTAACACTTGAACATCATTGAAAATATACAATACATCATTGACAAATAATAAAAACAGGATTGGACCTAAGTGTGATCCCTGGGGAACACCACTCGTAGCAGTGAATTTGTATGAAAGTGTGCCATCAATTTTAACAGCCAGTAATCTGTTGGTCAAGTAACTATTAAACCACTTATATAGTGAACCACCTATACCGAATTTATGGAGTTTATTCAGCAATAACTCATGATTGACTTTATCGAACGCCTTGCTAAAATCGGTATAAATAGAGTCAACTTGACATTTACTAGACATGGAATCAGATATATAGTTTTGATAGGTTAACAAGTTAGTAAGGGTAGATTTTCCAGTAGAGAAACCATGTTGTTTAGGAGAAATGACGTGGTTTAGACGGAAAATAACTTTTTTAAGAAGAATTTTTTCAAAAACTTTAGGAATTGTTGATAAAAGGCACACCGGTCTGTAATTAATCACCTCGTGTTTATCGCCTTTTTTAAAAATAGGCGTAAGAAAGCTGAATTTCCATTTAGTAGGAAAACATCCTGTTCGTAAAGACTGATTAAACAGCAAATATAAAGGATACGCCAGATTGGTAGCACAATTATTCAAAAATACAGGAGGTATTTTATCTGGTCCACCACTTTTGCTTTGATCTAGTAATTTTAGTTCAGTCAATATATCATTATATTCTATGTGGATAAAAGATAAATTAAGATTATGATCAGTAGTAAAATTTGATACTGTACTAGCAGAAACTGGTGTCTCACATTCATAAACGCTTTTAAAAAAATCAGCAAAAAGGTCAGCGATACTTTGAGTGTCTTTGGCCTTTTTACCTGCATATTCCAAGTTGGCGGGTATACCAAAGTTGTTATTTTTCATTGATTTTGCATAGTTCCAAAAATACTTTACATTATGATTTATTGAAGTTTCAACATTAATAATAAAAGAATTGTAGCACATTTTTGATAAGATTTTACAATCTTTTCTAACGTTTTTAAATTCAATATAATTTGATAATGACCTGTCTTCTTTATATTTCTTATGTAAAACTTTTTTAAGGGCAGTTAATTGAACAAGTTCTTTATTGAACCATCTCGGATATTTTGATTCTTTAAAATGAATGAGTGGGATGAGATCTGTAATAATTTTATTCAGCAAGTAATAAAATGATTCAATATTTTGATTAATGTCGCCTTCTTTAAGAAATGACCAATCTTCCTTGTGGAGACGATCATTTATGTTCCTATAGTTGGCATTTTTAAAGTTATACGTAGGAATTGAATTATTTTTATTGCCTTCTTTAGTACAAGAGATAAGTATTGCTAGTGGGGGATGGTGGTTGTCTATCGGAAGAATAGACTCTAATGATTCATTTATAATTACGTTGCTTTCATTTGACAAAACTAGATCAAGAACACGATTATTAATATTACGTACATGGTTATATTGGGTTAAATTAAAAAGTAAAGACATATCTAGAATTGCTCGTTCGCAGGCGGTTGTTGGTATTGAATTAAAATTACTGTCTAAAACGTTGAAATTGCAATTAGGTAAATTATAATCACCGCAAATAATTATTTGATGATTTGGATATTTTGTTTTTACTAACTCAACATCTTCACAGTGTTTTTTATAGATTGATATGTTGGCATTAGGAGGAATATAAACAGTTCCAATAATAGTTTTCTTGAAATCACCACTTAATAATACGAACAATTGTTCCACATCAGTATTTTTGATTTTGAGTACTTTCGAAGTAATATTTTTGCGGACCGCTATCAGGACACCACCTCCTCTTGTATTGGAGCTGGTATGGTGACTCCGGTCTGCTCGGTGGACATGGTGCCTATGTAGTCCTAGCTCCGCTGAGAAGATTGATGATGTTAGCCATGTTTCAGTGAGTATGATGACATCATTTGAGAAAGATGGAGCATTTACTCTGAACTCCTTTAATTTTGTTCTGATGCCCCTGACGTTCTGGTAGTAGATGAGGCGTTTATATGGCTGGAGTTTTTTGGTTGAACATTGATAATTTTAGGTGAGTTGTTAATATATTTTATGGTTAAATTATTTTCTCCCTTATTTTTCCGATTTTCTAACTCCTTCCATACATTTTGAATTTCTTGGCGCTGAACCCATGTTAAGTCTTTTTTGGTTTTAATACTGAAATTTTTGTAGTCTATCGCCTTTTTTTGAAGAACCAGTTTCACTTGATGTTGGTCTGACAGTTCAATCTTGATCGGACGTATTTTATCCATTTCTTTTTTACCTAAACGGAACATTTTTATTTCAGAGGTATCAACATTTTCAACTTTGCTTAGAATACTCAAAACTTTGTTCTTATCCTCCCTCATGCAGTCAGTTTGAGTACCAGTTGAGCACTCAGGAACATTAAACATTATAATATTCTTAGAACGTAATTTTCTCTCCTCCATTTCCGCTAGTGTTTCGCAAATTCCAGGTAGGTCTTGTATGGTGTTAGGTAGAGGTTGGACCTGAGGTGGCTTCTGTTGTGAGATATTTGTATAGGCCTTCAGCTCTCCTTCCAGGAAGCCCACTTTCGCACCAACAACACTAATATTCCCCAAAAGTTCCGAAAGTTTAGGAGTTAATTTAGCCATTTGTTCTTTGGTAAATTTATTCGATGGATCCATAATGGTACTGTTCATAGAGTTTATTATATTACTTGCCATCGTAATAAAATGGTAGGGATCACACGAATCCATAATTAGTAGATCGAAGCAGAAATATAATATATGAAAAAGTTTAGCTGCCCTGATCACGTACTCGAGATAGTATGCGTAAATGTGAAGGTAACTTTACGTACACACACACTAGAAGCAAGTGCGAACTGACGAATCGACAGTTCTGATGACAGATTTATAATTATTTTGTTTTTGATATATCTTTTAACTGCGAGATTGGAATCACTTGGAATTCTATCACTACACTAAAACTCGATTTGCACTTGTAATTTAGTACTTCCTATACGCACAGGTATAAAATTAAGTATTCTTATTTATGTTTTAAACTGGAGCAGAAACAAAACCGTGCACTGTTTACATGTAGTATTGTTGTAATTTATATAATATTATATTAATCTAATTAGGAAAAATGTATATGTTTTGTAATTTTTTTCAAATGTGAATGGATTTTTATTTGAATTTGGAAGATACATTTTTAAAATGGTATTAATTTCGGTTGTATGTGCTTCCTGTGAAATTCTGGTTCAATGAATTCTAATTTGCTTCGAATTTAAGCGACATTTTTAAAAATGGAACCCATTGTGTGAAGAATTCAAACATGCAATAAAGTACTTCCTTATAATATAATATTTTTTATTTGTCAATTGTAAAATTATTTTAGTTGTCATTTTCAAAATTGGAATTGATTTATACAAAACTGAGCTGTACAAATCATCCAATTATTATTATTAAGTATTAATTAATGTGTGCATGTAGTCAATAGATGAAATTTCATCAGTAATTACTGAGAGTTTATTTAAAAAAAAAAATTGTGTTTCTTAAATAATTTTTTTTTCTCCATTTTCACTGATAATCGGGACTAAATCATTACCTTATGGGCCACCACTGATGAAAAACACGTCTAATTCCTTGTTCAGGTTTACAAAGAGCTGGAGAATGATGCAAACCTGTCCTACTGGTCCGACATCACCACCATCGTGCAGGACGAACTTGAAAAACTACGCACTGCCGAAGGAGGCGCAGAAGGAGTACGAAGGGACGGCATTCATCACGCGGTCGCTCAAGATGTTACGCAGGTAATGTTCAATTTAAATATTTTGACTTATTAATCAATCATCCTAACTTGTATAGAAACGGGTTTTATTTTTGGGGTAATTGAGGAGAAAGCATTGGTCACAGGAGGTTCCAACTACAATGAAATCTTGATCGATCGTTCCTCTAATGATTGTTTTCCCACATTTATCATTTATTTCTTCCAGTCCCGAATTAACATCATACAAAACATGCAAAAATAGATTGCATCGATAGTTCCTCTATGCTTCGTTTACTGGATTGATCGTTTAAATCACGCAGTTTTTTGTACATAGTTTACTCGATCAATCGTTTTTAAAATATGAATGTACATTTTAAAATCATATTTCATAGCTAAATGCTTGGTTTCGATGAACGATAAAATAATCAATGAGCGGAACCTTAGAAAGAGAGAAAAAGATAACGATTTAGTATTTATGTAGTAACTTCTACCAGCGGCGACCACTCCTGGCATTAGTCTAGTTGTCGTTTGTCGTCAAAAATTCGAACAGGGCTGTAGTGCGCGCTTGCAATATTTTCATGTATTTAAGGTTCGAGCGTTTCAAAATAAACCGTCTGCTGAAAAAAGTGCATATTTTTCAATATATTTGTAGCAATAAAGTTACAAACAAAGTATAGTACGTATTTGAAATTTAAGATTAAACTTTACAAATTCCAAAATTAAAAATTATACTTCACATGTTTGGAATATAAAATAGTTTTAGGAAACACATTCTGTTACATGTGAAATAAATATCGTTTTTTAGAATATTAAACCTTAAAGCCTGTATGTAGTGTTTTTTTTTCATTTTTCACATCCTTGTTTTTCCGCATTCATAGTTTTTTCTACAGGTCCCTTCAAAAACGATAGATAGAGGTTTCACTGTATTATTTCAATTTATTTATTGTTTTTAATTTATAGAACTCCATTTAATTTTTTTATAAACTAAAATAAATGGTATTTTATTATATGTAGTCATTGACAAAGATGATATGAACAACTCTCAATAAAAGTGACAGTCCTGCCATCGTTGCCACTGTTAAATTCCATGTGCCAACTAGGAATACAAGACAAAATATAACATTCTTCTGCAATACATACACAACCAACTATCAGACACACTCACTGACCAATAGGATGCATGATCTGGGCAACAAGTATGGGGGTACTATTGATATATTTATTGACTCCATTTATAGAATTAAGCATAATCTCTACCAGCACTTTGATGAATCCTACAAATTAGAGTAGCGTTGGTAATGTATTTTAGTGAGTTGTCTTAAAATGTAGTATTGTTTTAGTCTCTATAATATTTCATGTTACTGTTACATGTTTTACTAATATTATTTTATATTCATTAGCTTTAATTTTTTTTTTTTGCATAATTTTCGATAGCTTTCTAGATATATTCTATTTTAAAATGAATGTAAAACCCAGCTGGGCGCAAAACATAATAAAATAAAATAGTAATACATATTATCTTAGCTCTAAGATATTAAGACAACGGTCTTACTAAAAAGTGTGGTGAAAATTTTATTCAATTGATAAACGTGTATGCGAAAATCATATTATGGGGGTTGTTTGTCTGTTGGATAAACTTCAAATAATAATAATTAATTTATTGTAGGTATTTTAAATGTTCTATATTTTTCTTCATTTTGAAGATGTCATAAAAACAAATACGAATTTGGAAACTAGATAAACTTACCTCGTAGCTTTTTGTATTTGAAATATACTTTAATGTTTAAAAATTGCAATATTTTAATTTCAAACAAAAAGAAAAATTTCACAGAAATAAAAATTCAGAAAACAGACCTTTTATTAAAAAAAATTTGCACAGTAACTGTTACTTCGGTTTTTTATCTCGTTCATACAATTAATAATGATTAAATATTATAATAACAATTCCCAGAGAATAATAAAAATCACACATTTTGGATACTTTTGTCATCAATATAAACGTTAATTTTTTTAAACTTTGTATTTACCTACACATGCATGAGACATTTATGTCATTAAACATCACTTTCATGGAAGTTTTATTAAATTCACGCGGTAAAAGTCACTTAAAAAATAATAAGTAGGATATAACCTCGCTTTTTTTGATAGATGAAACTATATTATTCACAATTGATTTTTTAATATTATAAACAATTGATCTCACTGTTTACCAAACTGAAGTGTTGTGTACAACGTATCAAGTGAGCGGATTGGACGATTAATTATGAGCTCACTTCTCAAGGCTCCTATTGGTTGCGATTGTGCTGCGAATCTGTGATACCTATTGTTTACAACCGAAACTGTCTTCAATATAAATTCAAAAACAATGTCTCAATCTGAAGCTTCTGATGATGAGAACGACCTTATCCCCTTGAACTCACAAGGAATTTTAAAAGAAACTCAAAATGCCCTCAAAACTTTACAAGATACCTTGGGAAATACAAAGGTTTCCAAGGAGCAACAGCTGAAGATTGCCAATAATATAGCCTGCGTCCTAGGATCTGTTGGACAACTAATTTTGGAGAGAGAAACTCTCCGAGGTGAACTCGCCTTAGCAAAAGCGCAAAATAAAGTAATGCTAGCAGAAAAAATGGTGGTAAAACAGGAAAATAAGCAACTCCAATCCAAAATTATTCAGCTAGAATTAGACCTAGGACCAGTGATGAAAAGAGTGGCAGATGCTACGGAAGCGAGTCTCTCTTTTGCAGAGGTTGCAAGTAAAAAAGTGAACTTACCTCCACCATTATCGCGTTTGGACGTCCCCATAGGAAAACCGAGGCCATCCGTCTGTTTCTTTCCAAAATTACCATCGGTGGAAGATAGCGAAGAAACAAAGAAAATAATCAGGGAAGCACTGAAGCCATCCCAGCTAGGAGTAAGAATTACCGGAGTAAAAAATATACGGAACAAAGGAGTAATCATCCATACGGCTAGTACTGCGGAACAGGAGAAACTACTAAGATCGGAAATTGTAACCGAATCTGCGACTCTGAGCGCCCGACCCCCAACAAAAAGGCTACCAAGGGTCATCTTCTTTAACGTTCCAAGGGAGTTGTCAGATAAAACTTTTCTTGAGTGTGCCCTAAATGGAATACAAAATATCGAGGAGACAAATGAAACCATAAAAAAATGTAAGCTTAGTCATCTAGCTGGCCCTCGAACTGGACCTGCATGCCATAGAATCTACGTGGTCCCCACATACCTGAGACATGCACTGGTAAAGCAAGGACGCGTATTTGTTGATTGGACAGTTTGCGGTGTTCGTGATTTTATTGGATTAACTGTGTGCTCAAAGTGTCAGATGATAGGACATTCTTACAAGTTCTGCAAGGAGACGACGAGATGTGGGCACTGTGCCCGGGAAGGACATACCCGTGAGACATGCCCTTCTGCCACAGCGGAGCCAGTCTGCGCAACATGCACGAGATTTCACAAGCCCGCAAACCACCCGTCCGGAGACAGGGACTGTCCGGCTTACAAGGCAGCCCTTCAAAAGGACTTAGCTAAAATTGACTATGGCGTCTAATATTGATTTTGAGACCTCAGATATAGAATATGAACGGATTCAAAAGTTCGAAAACTGGACCCAATTCAAACATGAAACAGGCGATAAAGCAATAACTGTCGTTAATTTGAATATTAGGTCTATCTCCAAATACTGGAATACATTCTTACTAAGTATTTATAGTCAACTAAATAACATTGATATTATAATACTCTGTGAAACCTCGATAGACGAAAACAGTGTAAATCTATACAAAATATCAGGATTTAACTCATTCTATTATTGCCGAACAAAAAGATCGGGAGGCGGGATTATGGTTTATATTAAAGAAAACCATATATTCGAAAAAAAAAAAAAAAAAAAAAAAAAAAAAAAAAAAAAAAAAAAGATATAATAGCTACTACATTCGAGTGCGTCTATGGAACCTTCTCCGTAAACAAACACAAACGCATACATCTATTTGCATTATATCGACCCCCGAACACGAACAAAAAAACCTTCCTACAACAGCTCGAAAATATAATACGAAACATTGATATTAAGGAAACCATCTTGATACTTGGAGACATTAACTTAAACCTATTAAATAAACACGACTCAATAATTCTGCAATACGAAAATTTAATGGCTAATTACGGTCTAGTGAAATGTATATATGACATTACGAGAGAAGCGGTGGTAAATACCTACACAACTGCGACGTGTCTGGATCACATATATATTAGAGAAAAAGAAAAGTGTGAAATTAACTCATGCGTATGTGAAACAAGGATAGCAGATCATTATATAACTGCCGTGTCTGTATACCTTCATAATAAGGACAAAAGCAAAATATCGCACCATGAATACAACACTGTACTATCTGAAAAAAAAGTTGATGAAATGATTACAAAAACTGATTGGAACTCAATTCAAATTCACACTGATCCGGATATCATATATCAAGACATTAAATCACACTTTAAAAAAATCTACGAAAAAAGTAGTATCACAAAATTAGTAAAAAATACGTATCGCCATAATCAAAAAAGTTGGATGAACGATATTCTCATAGAAAATATACAAACGAGGGATAAATTATGGAGAAAATGGAAAAACATGCCAACAAACAAGAAATATGAAAAAGACTACAAAAAATACAGAAATAATCTAAATAAGCAAATATTAGATGCAAAAAAAACATACTTCAATAACAAATTCAATAATTGTTTTAAGGATATAAAAAAAACGTGGAACGAAATAAACAAAATATTAGGAAGAAAAAACAAATCCAGTTGTGACGCAGTTATATCTAAGTACTTCTTGAAGACCAAACCGACGGTTGAAGTTGCAGAAAATTTTGCTAACTTCTTTGATGAGGGAGTAAATGAGTTACTACACAAATGTGATGTCCGTGCGTCTCCATACCAGCTAGACGATTTACCGCATTCTATGTACCTACCCAGAGCTAGCGTAAAACAAATAGAATCTATAATCGGAATATTGAAAAACTCAAAAACACCAGGATTGGACCAAATACGTATGTATGATATAAAAAAACATGTAAAAATACTGAGCCCAGTAATTACTCATTTTATAAACACAATAATTGATACTTGCCAAATACCTGAAGAATTAAAAACTAGTGTTGTTAGACCTATTTTTAAAGGCGGTGATCATTCAATTATAAATAATTACAGACCTATTTCCCTATTACCTGCCTTGGAAAAAATTCTCGAAAAATATATAGCAATATACCTAGACGGATATTTAAATAAATTTGGTATCATTGACGAATGTCAGTACGGGTTCCAAAAAAAAAAAAGCTGTGACGCACTACTAAATAATTTTTCTAATTTCATAAACACCCAGCTCAACTCTCAAAAACATGTACTTGTACTCTTTATTGATTTCTCTAAAGCCTTTGATACACTATGCCATAAACAAATAATAAAATTTCTACAAATTATTGGAATCCGTGGTAAACTGCTAACTTTTTTTAATAACTACTTATCAAATAGAAAAATGAGGGTAAGAATATTGAATAAGATGAGTAAATCTAAATTTATAAGGTCTGGTGTCCCACAGGGGTCAATTTTGGGTCCAAAATTGTATATTATATATGTCATAGCTATGTCGAAACTATTTAGAAAAGCGCGCAGATTCATTTTCGCAGATGACACCGCACTTGTAGTATCTAATGAAAATCCTCAAATAGCGATTCAAGAATTGCAAACCGACTTCGATGAACTGCTAAAATGGGCACACGATGTAGGATTGGTTATAAATGTAAAGAAAACAAAATGCATGTATATCAGATCACCAAGTTTGAAAATGTGGAATATTCCCAAACTAACCGCACATAACTTTGAATGCATCCATAGAAAAATAATATCTAACTGCCAATGTGAGAAAATTGATTTTGTCAACGAGTATACTTATCTGGGATTAAAAGTAGATAACACATTTAAATGGGATAAGCAAGTTACTAAAATATGTAACCAGCTAAGAGCTCTAGCAAACAGTTTCTATAAATTAAAATTTGTCTTGCCTCATAGCACACTCAAGCTAGTATATTTCTCATTAGTAGAATCTATTCTTAGATATGGAATTAGAAGCTGGGGAAATACAAGCATGACATATATTAAGTATGTACAAAATTTGCAAACCTCTATCATAAAAAAAATTGTATCACCTAATATGTATAGACAAAGACACAATGTGCAACTGTTATATTGTGCTGAGGGCCTGCTCCCTATAAAAGGTTTATTTTG
This sequence comes from Hesperophylax magnus, assembly GCA_026573805.1. NCBI lineage: Eukaryota > Metazoa > Arthropoda > Insecta > Trichoptera > Limnephilidae > Hesperophylax > Hesperophylax magnus. The sequence goes on along the minus strand of JAIUSX010000117.1, from coordinate 8,007,320 downwards.
GTTCCTTACCATTAAAGATAACTGGGGCGATAGTACTTATAAAAAACCACTGGTACATAGTCACAGCACACGTCTTACAGAAAAAAAAGGGTTGAAAATACCTAAAATAACAAATAAGTATGGAAGCCGAACGCTGGAGTACTGTGTACCAGTGATTTTTAATAAGCTCAAAAATAAATTTGTTTTTTCAGAAAATAAGAGTTTAAGCATGAAAACTGTAAAGATGTGGCTTATAAATGAAAAATCTGTATATCTATAAAAAATAGAGCAAACAAAGAAGAAAAGGAATGCATTATTTGAAAGTTTTAATTCTAATATAAATTAATGTATTTATTTTTTTCACTAACAAGCTTTTTATTTCCAGAAAAAAAAAATTAAAATAACATTTTTCAATTAGTTAACTAGAATTTTAATTCTATTACATTGCGTTACAGTACGATGTTATTCACTTTCAATGTGTGTTATCGTATTTGTATTATTTTTGAATGTGTGTTATCTGTGTGCTATATTGTCTTGTACTTATGAATGTACGTTATCGTATTGTCATTCAAAGTGTTAGTGTAGTTGTATGTAAGAGTCTGTTATTTATTTTATATAACGGGAGACTTATATTATATTATAATTGTAAATTGAGATAGAACCTGCAGACAAGCAGCCATGTGGCAGCTTCGTGGGACTATCTATACATTGTCTAAAAAAAAAAAAAAATGTAAAATTTTCAGTCAATAAAGCTTATTTAAAAAAAAAAAAAAAAAAAAAAATATGACATTATTAATTGATTAAAACTGAGAAAAATAACACAAATAATAGTAAATATATTGAATTAAACTAATACATATAATAGTGAATTGGTCATTAGAATAGAAATTATTATTAAAATCACGCATAACAACAACAACAACACAGAGTAATTCACGGGAAAACTGACGTGAATGATGCGCGCAAAGTAGCGCAAGCGCATAGGTCTGAAAATTTCCAATGTTGTTATTGGTAATAATTAAAACTAAATAGTGTGCAACGTGTAACAGAAACACTGTTTAACTTCTCATATGCCGGGACCGCACATGTGCGGCCCATACAACTTTCAAAAACAAAAAAAAACAAAAAAAAAAATTTGTGCGATTTTGACCCTTATGTACAAAGAATTTGTATGGAGAACAAGGTCTCAATCGCTTGGGCTATTCTCATTCTTTAAGCATCATATTCTGGAAACACTTGTAGCTCCTTCGACATCTTAATTTTAATTTTTCTGTGGCACGCGACACAAAAAATTTTAACGGTCAAAGTGCCACATCGCGGATCTATTTTAAAGTGCCAAAACGAAGTAATTCATCAATAAAACGTAAGTAATGTTTTTTTTATACATAGTTTATCGTTCACGGCATGTGTTTCGGCAAATTTAAAATACGAAAACTCAAAATAACCGACAAAATATTACGTCAAAGTATACGCCATGTTTTCGTGATAAAAATTTTCGTTTTATTTCTAGCTATGTCTCATCATATATTGTGTGATTTGCTTTGTTTCGTATCTCATTTTGCAGATAAATCAATTGAGAACACATACCACAGCCTTCGGTTTGTCCATATTTAGTTAATATTTTACAAAAAATTATATTTCAATGTCCCCCGCGCTAAAAAACTGTCCGAGAAATAATTTGACGTTTCTCCATCGATATTCACGTAAATATTGCCCAATCTCATAACGATTGTACATCATTATGTTAAGAAAACTATTGAGATTGTGTATAAAAGCCCTAGTTTCGTCAATATTTAGTTAATATTTTTTAATTAAATAAATACGAGACATCGGAAACCTGCACAAATACACGTGAACTGTTTGTATGTATGTGTGAGAGGCCATCTTAAAATCATATCCGCGCCTGCGTAAAACGCACTTCGATATGCGCGCGCAGATATCAACTTTTTTTACAAATTCAAATTTTGTATGGGAGGTACAAGGTTCTTACAAAGTACATGATTTATTAGAAATATTTATTTCTAATAATATTTATTGGAAATATTATTTTTTATTTATAAAAATGGTAATAAATATCACAAAATTAGATCAGTTATATAGGGTGTGCAAAAAAGTACAAACAAACTTTTTTTTTGTTTAGGTATAAAATATTTATACGCGTATTGATGATTATATTATATAATGAAATACATGATTGTTTCTATTGTTATAGAATGGAGATTCCAAGACCGTCGACGGAGGAACAGACAACAGAAGAAAGATTTTCAGTAATTGCGACGGTATGTTGTGTATTAGTAGTAGTTCTATAGTGGTTGTACGCTTCATCCTTTCCAAAATTGAAAGACATTCGTGTAACAATTAATGTTTACAGTTTCAGATTCCGGGATGGCAGGCTGACCCGAGACCATCAACCTCCTCTACGCATCGGGCTCCAAATACTCAGGTAATTATAATAACACTTGGCTAACTTTTACAGCGCCATTTTTGTCTTGTATTACCTCAAGGACGCTTTACATAGCTGTATATATATTTTTTTTCTTTTCTTTCTGTCTATAGGAAACCGACCACGTCGTTGCGGAGTTCTACGGATTCACTGATAGCGAGGATGAATCCCTCGCCGGTGATGTAGAACTTCCGTCAATGGTGGATATGGATGTTCCTGAGGATGAGTTGGAGCCTTTGGAGGAGGGGGAGGAGGAGAATCCAGAGGAGCAGACCTTCACCTGGTCCGAGGATTTCTCCACCTTCACGGGTCAGCGTGAGCATTTTGCCGTCCTTCAACCTGGCCCATCACCCGACGTGTTCCCTCCGACAGTCGCTACATCTCCATATGACGTCTTCTCCAAAATATGGGACTTGGAAACAATGTCCTATATCGTGGAGGAGACCAATAGGCATGCATGGAGCGCACTGGACGAGGTGAACACTGAGGATGGACTGTTGGATTTAACAACTTATTCCAGGCTGAAGGACTGGCAAGATGTTACAGTCGCTGAACTGTATGTATTCTTCGCGATGCTTATATACATGTCCATTTGTTACAGAGCTCAGTTATCAGAATACTGGACAACAGACATTTTAGAGATGCCTAAATTTAGGACTCTAATGTCGCGTAATAGGTTTCTTCTGATAATTCGGTTCCTACACTTTGTTGACAATAACACAATTTCTAAAGTCGGTTACCAAAACAAGCTTGCAAAAGTTAAACCACTATTGGATATAATGAATGAAAAGTTTTCCAGTCTGTATACTCCCCACGAAGATATTAGCATAGACGAGTCCCTGTTGCTCTGGAAGGGTCGCCTAGGTTTCAAGCAGTGCATCCGCACTAAGGCGGCTCGGTTCGGCATTAAAACCTATGAGCTGTGCGAATCGTCAACAGGGTACTTGTACTGCTTTATTATGTATGCGGGGAAGAATACAGAAGTCGAAGAGAACCATCTTGGGTTTTCGGGTAAAACTTCAAAAGTTGTACTCAAACTCATGGAGGGGCTCTTTGACAAAGGTTACTGCCTCTACATGGACAATTTTTATAATAGCATGCCATTGACTAGGTACCTGAAACAAAGGAATACCGATCTTATCGGTACCCTCAATCGCCGCCGAAAGATGGTACCTGAAATCATTAAAAGCATGAAGAAGAGTGTGCCACGGCTTACCATCATTGGTAGACACTGTGGTGACATGTCAGTCGTTGCCTGGAATGACATTAAAATTGTCACCATGGTGTCTACCTACCACAACAGCGACACGGTTGAGGGTAAAAGAGGGTTAGAGAAATACCAAATGCCTCTATCTGTGGTCCAGTACAATCGCTTCATGGGGGGAGTGGATACCAAAGATTCGCTGTTATCCACTTACCGCATGGAGAGAACGCGGGGTTACAAATGGTACATTAAGGTATTTCGTCGCCTGCTCAATGTCAGCATCCTGAATAGCATGGTGATATTTAGGCAGCTTCACCAAGAAGACCCAGGGAAGCCAATATTGCACCGCGCATTCAGGATGAAATTGGCATCTGAGCTTGTAGAGCGACACTATCCCTCTTTGATTAAACCCGCACCGAGCGCTTCCATCGTCGGAGCCACTCTTAGATTAAATCGTTCTCTTGAACATTTTCCAGATGAAACCCCAAAGATGGACAGTAAGAATCGACGCATTCGCAGAAGGTGCTTACTATGTTCACATCGTAAAATACGCAAGGATGTTTCTACGATTTGCGAGGCGTGCGATGTTTTCCTTTGCATTGGGGGGTGTTTTAACCCCTCCGACTTTTCGCGAACTTGAAGCTAAAATGTCTTTACCGAAATGTCAATTTCACGAAAACGTTGTGTTATTACCGCCTCACAATCAAAGCTCTATAAATGAAACATTACTGAACGGAGCCGAATAGTAAAAACTGTTTTAGAAAGGTTACAAAATAGGCTTTCAAATTGTTGTATCATAAATAAATATTAACATTTGTAAATATTTAAATTTAGAATGGAAACATGAAAAAATTGTAAAAATGACTCACCTGTAATGTTTTATGTAAAAACGATACTAAAATCACGGATAATGTAAAAAAAAAACACTTATTTCATTGTACAAATGTACAATAAACAATTCTGTCACTTCACTTTTTGACCATTTCATACAAAATATATTTTTAAAAAAATAATTAAAACTGGGAGGCGGGTCGGCACGTCAAACGGCTTTCTTGGCGTCGTTTTACGATTTGGCGGGTAAAATTTGCTTCCACTGAGTAGGTCTTTTTACGGGTTTCTATGGATAACTTTGAATAGAGATGTGAAGCTTCATTCAATACGAATATTCTACTTTTTGTTTTAGGGATGTCACTAGAAGAATAACGGAGTTATGACGATTTTTGTGGAAACACACGCGTTGACGTGTAAACACGCTTATTGTACTTGACTGCTATCGTTATTTTATCGTGTATATCTGCTTACGTTGCTGACCGGTTAAACAATACCACACTCTAGAACATTTATAATTTTTTTTTTCAAATCGTTTTTTTCCATTTAGATTCTTTTTTTTATACAAAATTTTAAAAATTGCTATGAAGAGGAAATTCATCATACCTAATAGTGGCAGTCCCATAATTACAGTTCAGGAATTGTATCGCTATTTCTTGCATTAGTGTTGTTGTTTGTTATAATGTTATTGTTTGTTATAATGTTATTGTTTGTTATAATGTTATTGTTTGTCATAATGTTATTGTTTGTTATTATGTTATTGTTCTTTGAATGTTGGTTGCGGTTGTTATTTGTTGAATGTGTGTTATCATTTGTTACTTGGATTTTGTTATCTGTGATTGTAATTTGGCACTGGTTGTTGTTATTTATGGTTTTAATTATTTATTGAATGGGTGTATTTGTGCATTATTTGAATAAAAATGTTTACTGAAACAAGTGCATTGTGCATCTTTGCATTGTTTGAATTTTCGTTTCCATTCATTGTATCTTCCACTTTTGAGGAGGACAGAAACAGTGTCTAAAAATTTGAATATTATAATAATAAATTTATGTATGTGAAAAATGATTTTTTTCGCAGTCTCTCGACCAAAGATTAAAAAAACCTGTTCTAAAACTGAAATAAATATGATGAAATTTTTTTCTTATTTATTTTTGAACCACACAGTATCTGAATTTAAAAAAACGTATTTAAATAAATAAATAAATATTAATAAAAAAATATTAGCAAATTTTATTTTTATTCCCCGAATCATGATTTTTTTGTCACCCTGTTCTTTCAAACACATCTGTACACGCAGTCGGCGGCCCTTTGTCAGCCGTGCAGTGCAAAAACATCGCGAATTTTTATAAGGTAACCTCTTACTTCTTTCATTATTTTTGATATAAATTGATTGTGGAAATAATAGATTTGAGGTATCATCAGAAAGATAGTTTTATCTACATTATTTTGATGTAATTTTTATAATATTTCACCCAAGAAAAGTGATGAAAATTAGCTTTGTAAGTTTATCGTAGAAATGTCAAAATTTTTACGTCCTAATGAATAATTTTATTTTTAGCATTATTTATTTACAGGTTTCTTGTACAAAATAATATTATTAGTAACAACAGTTGTATAAACTACCGAAATCTGGAAGAATTGTTATCATATACTTATAAAATACGACACAAAAAAATTTTAAGTGGACACTTGACGTTTGATTTTTTTTTTGAATAAATGAAAATATTTTACATTTTCAAAGAAGTGTCAATGGCATTACTTCTTCGAAAAAACCTTTGGATTATTTTTTTTCACGAGGAGTGTCTATTCAGGTTTGTGTAGAAATAAAAAAATCAGTTAATTTTCATATGAATATATTTTTTTTACATTTGTTTGCCGAATGGGAAAATTTTTACACATTTTTTTTGTTAAAGTTAGCTATTCTGGGAAAACTTGTAACAATATTATCATGTAATATATATGAATAATAAGATACATTATCTGATAAACAGAAAACGATCGCAAAATAAACAATTTCTTTGTTTTTAAACGGATGTTTGACCAAAAGGCAGGAGAGTAATTTGCGCGCGGTTTTTTTTCAAAAAAGCTTGGAATTTCCTGGCATACGACAGGTTAACGAATGTGAAGTAGTTTTTTTTTTTCAAGGCTGTAAGTGATAAGTTATAGGTCAAACAAATTAAGTTGAATAGAAGTGATTTTCCCACGAAAATGGCACTATACATAATCAAATCATCATTTTTATTATTTTTGTAAAGGACAAGGCAGGTTGCAAACAAAAATTTGAAATTTTGCAAGTAGAAACAATGTCTCAGGGTAGAATGACTGTGACATAAAAACTCAAAAATTCAATGGAATAATAATTTTTTTATCACAAATCTTAAGGTAGCCACAGCCTTTCAGCCTTTATAATTTATGGTGAATTTTTTACAATGGATGGTGATATCACACGCTTAGAGCTCCTCGACACACTAGTATTTTTTATTTCTTTCTGTAATATACCGCTGTGGGTATTTAACCTGTGGTGTCCCAGGAAATTCCAAGCTCAATTTCCAAAGGCTCAAATTCCAAAATCAAACGTCAAGTGTCCACTTAAATTTTTTTTGTGTCGCATTTTATTTTTTTTTTTTTTTTTATAGTGAATACCTCACAAGAGTCCCAACTGCTCCCGTCTGGAGCCAGTGAGACTATGGCATCCCCAATTGGGGGATGTTGTGAGGCTGAAGGTAAGTGGGGAAGGGAAAGAGGAAGGTGGGGAAGTACCTGGCTATTCAGATCTAGTCACTAAACACGGCTAAAGCCATTTGGAGCAACGTTTCAATTTTGAATGGTGGTCTTACACCAGGGCGATACTGGTAGTATCTTCCACTCTGGAACGTGCCGCAAATATACTATATATTATTTTAATTAATTAATTGTGAAATAACACAAATTAATCAAATAAAATTTATTTGCGCACGCCGGGTTCGAACCCGCGACCTTCGGAATGGCAGTCCAATGCGTTACCACTGGACTATGCCGGCCGTCTTAGTTATGATAACAATTCTTCCAGATTTCGGTAGTTTATACAACTGTTGTTACTAATAATATTATTTTGTACAAGAAACCTGTAAATAAATAATGCTAAAAATATAATTATTCATTATGACGTAAAAATTTTGACATTTCTTACGAAGTTAATTTTCATCACTTTTCTTGGGTGAAATATTATAAAAATTACATCAAAATAATGTAGATAAAACTATCTTTCTGATGATACCTCAAATCTATTATTTCCACAATCAATTTATATCAAAAATAATGAAAGAAGACGCTTTGACACTAAAAACGCGGCAAATATTTCGTTGGCATTCCACAGAAAAATTCTTTGTAAAAAATCTGAAAAGCTAGAAGTCATTCCGGTATTTGCTGCGTAAAGAACGAGAATAGCCCAAGCGATTGTGACCTTGTTCTTCATACAAATTCCTTATACATAAGGGTCAAAATCGCACATAAATTTTTTTTTTTTTTTAAATTCGTAGATAATGTGCCGCACTCACATATGCGGTCCCGGGATATGACGGGTTAAACGGTATCTCTCCAGAGATACCGTTAATATTTATCACTTTGACTGGGCCCTTATCTCCAGTCTAAGATGCTCATGGAAGATGGGAATTCTCTAATTAAACACGTTGGTTCTTACAGAATAGTGGAACTTTATTGTAGATACAAACAATACGTCTAGCTCGAGGACAGTTTAGATCTAATTAGCGCGACGCCCCGGGACAGCTCCGTACTGAAGGCACCTAGCCGCCGTCAGCAATCTCCGGAGGTTCGCAGTCTCGCAATTAACTTATTTCAGACATGCCTATCAGCACAACACTACACTTTCTATAATTTATAATTAAAGTATTATTACGAAAACCTAATGAAAACCTTTTCTGTTTGTATTTAGTTTTGATCTATGAATATGTACTTTTATTTTGCAGGTGTTCAAAGGCAAAACCGGCGTCCAGCTGGAGGCTCTTCAAAAACAGATTGAAGACAAGATCCGGGGTCGACACGACGGAGTGGACATCGGCTACTGGGAGTCTTTGCTCTCACAACTCAAAGGTACTAATATCATTATAAACACACTTCACTGTCTTTAAAATAACCATGTAGGGTAAACTGAAGAAATCAAACGGTGACAAATTGGAACATTTGATATGACTAACCTCACCAAACCTAGTTTCTAAGTGATAACATGAATTCATTTTCAACAGTGTTCTGTTTTTTCATGGCGCTTTAGGTATGAAAGGAAGAGTACCTATATTTTTTGTTTTGATTAATTAATAATAATAATAATAATAATAACATGGAATTTATATAGCGCAGTTTAGTGTCATTTCACTTCAAGTGCGCTTAACTACTCGTTTAACAAACTTATTCCTACAGTGTGCCTTACCCAATACAGATCTAATATTATAACACTTAATACACTGTTTATACAAAGTGATGACAAAACTTAGAATAACAATAACAGTAGGACAGGACAAAACACGAATATTAAAACAAAAACATTTACATAAACTACTTAAAACTGTTTGGCACCACTGTACCTACGGCATACAAGTTCCATGTACCTACTGTGCCATCTTAGCTACCAGCTGACTAAACCACCGTAACAATAATAATTGACTCCAGTGTTCAGTGTAATTCGCCGGACTTGAAACTAACTTTCTAACTTTGATTTATTTGTACAAAACTGCTGCAAAATAATGTACCTACCAATTTAATCAAGCACATATAGATTTCCATAGTAAAAATAATCCTTTCTAATTTGCCTACTCTATAGTACTATGTTTGATTTTATAACTATATACTTTTTATATTCTTTTTTATGTATCTATTTTACTTTAGGGAAATCGACAGTTTACAATGTGGTTCATTAATACATATGTAATTTACCTAAATGAGATTTCCTCAAAATACTATTGTATTATGTATCTAAAAATAACACTTACAACAACTAAAAAATATTATATTATTATACTACTATATTATTATACTATATTATATTATTATATATATTATTATATTGTACTATTATATTATATTAATATTATGCTATTATATTTTTATATTCTACTGTATTCTTCCATACTTCCTTATATTACTATAGTCATCTACATTATTTTAAATATGTTATTTTATTTTATATTCCCGCACAATCTTTATGTTAATGTATAGAAAATCGACCACCATAACACGGGCATGTGCCTAGCATGGTGGTCGAAAAATTCCTTAATGCATGTAACTAATAATTTTATAGAATAAAGAAACTTAAAAAAAAAAAAAAAATAAAATTAAAAAAAAAATAACATAAAACAGGAGGCAGTTTGTGCTCAGAAATCAGAATTTTTTGAGCAGACACTTTAAAAAGGTACAATAAGGAGACAACCGAAACCAAACAATTACCGGAAGTTTTAGAATATGGCTTATTATAAAATATTGAAAAGAAGTTAAAATTTATAAATGGTAAGATTTTTTAAATAATTTTGTTTTTAAAGCTCGTTTAAATTCAGCCAAATTCTGGAGATTAGTAAGAGCTGAGGGAAGTCTATTCCAGATGAGAGGGCCTGTTACACTAAAAGAACGATCATAGTAAACAGCTCGATTTGACCTAGAAAGTTCGATTAGACGATTACTAACATCTAGATCTGCTGACCTTAGAGTAAGCTGTCTATTGCTTAAGTTTTGTCGGATACATAGTTCCGATATATATGCTGGCGCCATTCCTTGCAATGCTTTGAAGGTCATTAAGCAGATCTTAAACTCTATTCTTTCAGGGCATCGAAGCCAGTGAAGGCGATCCCTTAGAAGTGGGGTTATACGGCAATACTTAGATTCACCAAAAATCATTCTTGCCGCAGCATTAAAAACTGACTGGATTCTATTGATTTGTTTCTGAGGTAGGCCGGCATATGCACTATTGCAATAGTCCATACGTGAGACGACGAACGAATTTATGAGTGACTTTGCTCCATCAGAGGGAAGGCATCTCCTGATTGATTTTATCTGCCTTAAATGGAAAAAACCAGAACTCACAGCTTTTGAAATTTGCGATTCAAGAGAAAGAATATTGTCCATAGTGAAACCTAGAAATTTTATTTCTGCAGAAGGGATTATATCCGTATCCTGAATACGGATTGGACTGAAGTCAAGGAGAGCTTGCCTTCCAGGGGAAGCTATCCACATAAATTCTGTCTTTGTGGGATTTAGTTTAAGTTTATTGACAGACATCCAACTTGAGATTGTGTTAATGAGGCTAACCACCTCGTTTTTAAGGACGTCTTTTTCGTCCGGAGAACAAAACTTGAAAATCAAACGATCATCTGCGTAGCCTTGTGATTCAAAGCCAGCTGAGTGAATTAGTCGTTCAAGACGATTCGTATAGAGAATGAAGAGAATGGGGCCTAGGACAGAACCCTGGGGAACTCCAAATTCTATGGGAGTTTCAGATGATGTACGTTTATTGAAAATTACTGAGGCTACTCGTCCAGACAGGTACGATGTCATCCATTGGAGTGCATCACCTCGAACGCCAAATTCGGTTTCAAGCACATTTAGTAAAATACTATGATCTACTGTGTCAAATGCCGCACTCATGTCAAGAACAGATATCAAACCCAACTTACCTGCTTCCATCCCGATGATCAAGTCTGAAACAACCCGCAAAAGAACAGTTTCCGTTGAATGAAACCGTCGATAAGCGGATTGATTTTTGGCAAACAGACCAGCGGAGTTCAAGTACCCCACTAATTAACAATTAACATAGCAACAGTTCGTTAAGCGTTCATAATTCTAAAATCACCATTTTTTATTTCCAGCGCACATGGCCCGAGCCCGCCTCCGTGATCGCCACCAGCAGAACCTGCGTCGCAAGCTGCAGCTGCTGAAGCAGGAGCAGGGTGTGGTGGCGGAGGGTGGGCCACCGGCTGCCACAGGGGCCCCCGAGGGCCTGGAGGGCGGGGTGGAGGCGGCCGACAGCAAGGAGGGGCTGCTGGACGCGGAGCCCACGGGCGCTGAGGAGCCGCAGCCCGGCACCAGTAAAGATGAAGAGAAGGAGGAAGGAGATACTGATGAAGAGTGAGTCTATATTTTTCTATATTCAGTTTTTAAACAGGGAGACTTATCAATGGATTATTAGGTGATAACAATGTGCAACAATTACTATTAAAATAATAAGCTAAAGTTGTTAAATATAATGTGCAATGAGAACTCCTTTTTTTCTTTTATATATTTAATCATATTATTATTAAATTTTCAAAAAACAGTTAATTTATTAACTAGTTCAGCTGTGTGATTAATATTATGCGTGACAGCTGTTTCGCTCTCTGACGGAATTATCAAACTGTCACGCTAATAATAATTACACAGCAGAATCTGTTTATAAATAAACTGTTTTTTTGTAAATTAATAATATTATTGTATATATAAAAGAAAAACAAAAAATTAAAATGGAGTTCTACAAATTAAACTTGATAACAATAAATAAGAACTCCATTGTTGCAAAAAGAAGAAGGCGTAAATGTATAAAAGTTGGGTTTTTGTTAGAAGGAAAGAGGTATTGGAAATACAAGATTTTTATTAGAACAAAATAAAACATCCTCTTCTGTAAACATCTGTTTATACCTGTAAATATCTGTCTAGTAAAACGACTTGCTTAAAAATGGAATGATGATATTTATTTATTTGTAAAGCGCATCTCCTGCGACCAAATGTTTTCAAAACATCGTACAAAAACAAAAACATTGGGTCGGGGCCACAACGTTTTTTGTTTTCCATCAGCCGCAGAAAACAAAAAAATATTGTGGCCTTGGCCCAATGTTTCATATTTGCACAAACATTTGGTTCAATGTTTGTGGTAATATTGTCGCTGGAGATGCGGCTTCAGAAACAAACAGCTTTTACATAGAATGCAAACAAAAATATACATATTAAATTAATTGAAGTCAAGCCAAATAAATTTCTCATGCTAAAGTTGCTTAGAGATGGAGTTTTGTATGTGATGTGTCTTAAAACTATGTCATTTTAGGAAAGGGGAAAGGAAGAGGAATATAGGATAAGGATAGGAGATGCTCCCGATATATTCCATACTCACATATTGATTTACGATTGTACGCGTTACTACTATTCGATATTTCTGAAAGTTATTACTAAAAATGTGTATATTGTGAAATTTTGTATTATACAGGGTTTTCCTATAAGACGAGTTATTTTGATATTCAATCGTAAAAGATCAATGATTTCGTTGCTTGTGTGGCACGTAGCGCCGTCTTGTTGAAAGTAAACGTTGTCCAGATCAATACCATCCAATTCCGGCCATAAAAAATCATTAATCATCTCTCAATAGCGCAATCCATTCACCGTAACTGTTGCTCCAGCCTCATTTTCGAAAAAGTAAGGTCCAATGACTCCGCCGGAACATAAACCGCACCAAACAGTCACACGTTGAGGATAGAGAGGCTTTTCAACAATAACTCTTGTGCGACAATTTTGCTTGTTGACGAAGCCACCCAGCTGGAAATGGGCCTCATCACTCAAGATGATTTGCATTTGATTCACTCAAGTGAATTTTAATAATTTCAGTGCGTTGTTGAAGCGTGTATCGGCGTAGTTTCTACTTGTCAAATGTCAAAAAATGACAGCTTCTAAAGTAACATCTACCGAAATAGCGAGCTATTCAAAATAACACCTCTTATTGGAAAACCCTATATTCACACATATACAGGGAATCGGGAAATTTTTTCTAATGTGGGCAAATGAAATAAATTGGTTTGTGATGGTGTGATACCGTTTGAATTCAAAGCAAAGTTGAAGATGAACGGCGTGGTATGCAGGAACATAAACTCGGCGAAAACTTTCTAAGTGGGTTTCACCATAATTGTGTTTAATTCAATAATAGCATTCTTCACATCCTGTTCTTGTTATAGATGGAATCCCGAGGAGACGGACCTGACATCGGAGTACCTGAAGCAGTATTCCAGCGGGCGCTACACCCCCCCGCTGCTGCCGCCGACCACCCTGGAGCCCGGCACACTCCTTACGGAGCCCGAGCACGATGAGCAGAAGATCGCCTTCCTCAGGGCAAAGGTGTTGAAGACGGAGCAGAAGGTAGGCTAACCTCACCAAACATCTTAAGCCTCTTAGCTTCAGAATGACCATCTATCGGCATACTTGGACTGTGCTAAGCGCTAATCTATCGGACCAATCTTTGATGTAACACAATAACTTAGGAAACATTTTGATACATGGAAATTCTATTAGAGGAACCTTTTTTCATCTGACAAATTAACATAAATGAAACTGAAAAATGATTTAGTCCATATACCAAAGAAACCTTAGCCCTGCCCACAGGGGTGTAGTGAAAAAACAGAAGAGCAGAGAGGTGATCACTATTTAGTCTTTGAAATAAAATCTTTTTATTTACTTTTAACACATTTCTGGAGGGTATTATTTGCGCTGGCGCTACGCTGTCTCCAGGCGAAAATAAAGGTGTTGCGCGAATTTTTAAAATTTGTTTTCAATCGCCATATCTTCGAAAATAATTAAAATAGTTTAATAAAAATATCTACGTAGTAACTCAGCATCCCAAGCTATAAAAGTACACAACGAAAATTGAATATTATTTAAAATAGAACTTAATTAACCTCGTAATATGTTTATACGGTCCGCCTATCGGTATTTGCCCATACGTGCTTTCCTTAAATACGCTCGACATCTCTCGCTCGCTTGCACATAGAAGTTGAGTGGGGCGGAACAGAGATAGAGATTCAAATCGGATTTCAGTCATAAAAACACTCATTCCAGGAATTGAATTATTACAGTAACAAATAATATACTATCCCTTTGTTGAAATACCGATGTAAACGAAAGGCACAAAGATAAATATAAAAAGAAGACTTGCATTACGATTCGATAATTATGTACATATAGTTGGGACCTTTACAAAGAGATTGGTATATAATATTCATATAAAAACATTGAATAATTCCGTCTTTTCTGCCATTGAAATGAGGCCGTCGCAAAAGGTAGAACTACCCTTCCCGACGTTTAGCATCAATCGACCGAACGGGTAGAACTACCTTTCCCGGCCGAAATGTCTTAATAAGGATCTCAAGTCCATTTAAAAAATGTATTTATCTACCTTCTACGAGGCATATCCAGAAAGTAAGTGTACTGAATTTTTGTAGGTTACAAATATTTTTATTGAAACAAAAAAATTACATCGTTACCGTAGTACATATGTAAGCTATTTTTAGACATAGTCGCCATTCCTCTCAATGCAGGTGGTGAAGCGGGGTATCAACTTTTTGATGCCTTCCTCGAAGCAGTTTCCCGCCAACCCCTTCGTCCACTTCTCCACCTCCTCCTTTACCTCCTCGTCGGTTGAAAACCTTTTTTCACCCATGTACAGCTTCAGGGAGGTAAAGAGATAATAATCTGAAGGATCTAGGTCAGGGGAATGCGCGGGGTGGTTCAGAACATCCCATTTAAACGAGGCAAGCAGTTCCTTCGTGGCGTTGGCCGTGTGTGGTCTGGCATTGTCGTGCAACAGGCTGACTCCCTTTGTCAGCATGCCTCTCCTCTTGTTTTGAATCGCCTTCCGCAATTTTTTTAGGGTCTCACAGTATCTTGCAGAGTTGATGGTCTCCCCTTGAGGCAGATATTCATTCAAAATTATGCCTTGACTGTCCCAAAACACGGATGCCATGATTTTCTTGGCTGAAATTGTGGTTTTAACTTTTTGGCGGGGGGTGAAGAGGTGAGAACCGTTTTTAAACTCGCGATACCACTTGTACACACTCGTACGATTCATAGCTTTATCACCATATGCAGTTTTCACCTCATTATAAACCTCAAACGGAGGTTTTCCTTTCCAAACGTGATAAAGGATGATGCCGCGTATTCCGCACTTGGCGGGAGATTGGATTGACATTTTTCACGAAACGTGTTGTCGAGTCGACACTTCTGAACGTACTGACCTTTAACCGGTCTCGTTGCGGAGGGGAAGAGTCAGGCTACACGTAAGTGTAGCCAACAAGTCGAAAATAAAATTCATTTGGTCGTGAGAGCCTCAGTACACTTACTTTCTGGATACGCCTCGTATCTTAATACCAGACTTAACTGTTTTCATGAAATTTAAAGTGACTTCATATATGTTTGTTTTCAGGGCGGAGGAGCGGAGGAGGTGGTGGTGCCGGGGCTGGCGGCGCTGGAGCGGGAGGCCCGGCGAGACATGGGCGGGGACGAGGCCAAGTTCAGCGTGGAGGCCAACCTGCCCGACCAGCTCTACCTCTGGTCCGACAAGTACCGGCCCAGGAAGCCCAGATACTTCAACAGGTCAGATACCAGTCCCAATTAATCCCCTAATTGTTCAAATTCTGCCAAACAATCCGTCCTAAGAAATTAACAATAAAGAAGTACACATTTCAAAAGCAGGGTGATGGATTTTAAGCACTGATTCCTGAGCATATTTGGAGTTAAAAATGTACATGTTATTTTGCTAACAAATATTTTTTTCCATCACCCGTCGCGACTGGGTAGTAGCGGAGCCTAGAGGGTCACGTGATACACACTCCGTTTCGTTCAACAGTAACAGACGAGACAGTGTGTATGGAGTGATCCATTCTGTTGTAAATTTTTCACATCAAAAATAATTTTTTGATTTTAATTGAAAAAAAAAATATTTGGAAGGAAAAAAAACATCTACATTTTTTACTCCAAATATGCCCTAGTTAAAATTCTTCAGGTACGTGCTGTTTACACCCTGTATAGCATTAAAATAATTTTATGGTAAACAAAATATTATATTACAGGTAGACTTTATCGCTAGTCAGAATCAGTTTCTGTGTGATGAAAATGCCGAACTGAACCTCAACTTATGGGAAATTAACGAAGCAACCGCAAATGGAGCGAAACACCGCTTGCAGTTGCTTCGTTCCTTTCCCGTAATTCGTGGCTCTGCTCTCGTTTCGGTTCGCAAATGTATACGTACCAGGATTTATTGAGCATTGGTAATTTGGTACTCTTACCAACTGCAGAGTAAAGTGTGTCAGCTTTGCATGTACTTATTATTTGTGACATGTATCTTTATTACAGGGTGCACACGGGCTTTGAGTGGAACAAGTACAACCAGACCCATTACGACATGGACAATCCGCCTCCCAAGATCGTGCAGGGATACAAGTTCAACATATTCTATCCCGATCTCATCGACAAGAATTCTACACCGCAGTTCTCACTGGTAATTAAACTATTTGAAAGCCTGATAGACGCCTGTAATTTTGATGCAGAAAATCCCTGATCAGCTTCGGGAACCAACCAACTCGACAAGTTTGTTGTACAGAAGGGAAATAAATGTATAAAATGCAACATTATTAATGCTAGAATTATTATTATTAGCCATATATCCAATAATAACCCTGGTGAACTTTATTAAAGGGACTGGGTTGTTGTTAAAGGATTGAGGTAAAATGGGAGATAGCACAATGGGCCTATGACCTAAGTGCTCATTGGAACTACATGTTAATCATCTCCGCTCTTTAAAAATAGAGCTAGAATTGCCTATGACAGATTTTGGTCATTTCAATCTGAAAATATTCTAATAACGTTCTTGTGGCCTGTCTAATGTGAATTTCAAATTATGCCAATTAATTCACATATTCGACATAGGGGGTATTTCATCATCCTCTTGATAGCTGTCAAAAGCACTATTCAAGCGATAATGTATATTTTAGATTTACATATTTATTTATATTGTTCGAGTTTGTTATTCTATACTTGAACCTATAACAGTGGCTGTATATCTAATAAGTTAGCCGAATTTTCTACTTCTTGCGAACATTTATTAATTATTATCATGGATAGTTATTCTGACAGCTTATTGAGATGATGGTGAAATAAATAATACGGAATTTAATGTCTCTAAGTTGTGGATGAGTGACATCTCTTGATGTAAATGAAAAGTTTTGTATAAAATTTATAAATAGTTTCCATTTTTTATAGAAACCTTGTCCGGAAAACCCCGACTTTGGAGTTCTCCGGTTCCACGCTGGTCCTCCTTACGAGGACATTGCCTTCAAGATCGTCAACAGAGAATGGGAGTACTCCTACAAGAGGGGCTTCCGTTGCCAGTTCCAGAACAACATCTTCCAGCTTTGGTTCCACTTCAAGAGATACCGCTACAGGAGGTGATCGCAATCGCCAGAACAAACTTCTACACTTTTATTGTTTACGCTGTTCTGGATTTTTTTTTATATCTATGGCGAAACTCTTCTAGATTTTCCAAGGGATACAGATAAATCATTCATAGTATTTCTTGCGTTAGCAGACTACAAAGTGTGTATTTTTTTAGTGCTGACTGAATTTGAAAAGGTTTTTTTACATTATATAATGTTTTTCCACACAAGAAGTTTATTTTTCAGGTATATTGGAAAACCTTACAAAAATTTTTCACTTTACTGTTAGCAATAATAAAAAGCTAAGTAAATGGTTATGATGAAATATAATATTGTGTTCACGGCTATGACAATAATAACATCTAATATTCAATAAGGTTATATCACACATTGCGCAGTTCAAAATCCCAGCTGTTGGCTGTTGGCCGTTAGGATGGGATGTCACAGCAGGTCCAGTCCAACCCTTCTTTACCGGCTGATACGCGCGGCAGTCGGAGTAGTTTCACTGTTGGCCGACAGAGCGCACCTCTGGCAGCATAAGAGCGAACCAAACGACTGTAGCGCTAATATTTAAATAAGCAGCTAACAGTACATACCACATTAAATATCTAAAAAGTATAAAACAAATTCACTATCCGCGTCTGTCTGTTTGTGCGTTTGGTGCTTCTAAACTATGCAACGGAGTTTGATAGGGTTTACACTATCATTTACAGAATTTCTTCCTGAAGGGTTTATGTACAGGGTTTTATCACAATAAGAGGTGTTATTTTGAATAGCCCTCTATTTCGGTAGATGTTACTTTTGAAGTTGTCATTTTTTGACATTTGGCAAGTAGAAACTACGCCATTAATAAAAATGGAACGATACACGCTTCAACAACGCATTGAAATTATTAAAATTCACTGTCGCATCTGGGGCTCGGAAAACCCAAGAGTTATTGTTGAAAAGCCTCTCTATTCTCAACGTGTGACTGTTTGGTGCGGTTTATGGTCCGGCGGAGTCATTGGACCTTACTTTTTCGAAAATGAGGCTGGAGCAACAGTTACGGTGAATGGATTGCGCTATCGAGAGATGATTGATGATTTTTTATGGCCGGAATTGGATGGTATTGATCTGGACAACGTTTACTTTCAACAAGACGGCGCTACGTGCCACACAAGCAACGAAACCATTGATCTTTTACGATTGAATATCAAAATAACACCTCTTATTGGAAAACCCTGTATATAATACATGGATATTATATTTATTGAAAGTAGCGAAAAGTAGAGCACTGCCTGGTACACGTCAACTAGTTAAACTATAGAGCAGAACCCCCTGTGCTGTAGTAAGTCTTAAGATTTGAGCTCTTGGTAATGAAATTCACGCAGTTCTTTGGACTTTCTAGGGCAATGTAGCTATTTTCAGTTTGCAATGTCATTCCTTCCACAAACATCCATTTAACTTCTTGATCGCCGATGCCAATCTTTCACCATTTGCCAGCTGATTCTGTTTTTGTAATAACTACTTGTTTTTTGTGAAATGTGTTTATATATTTAAAAAATAGTATATTATAATCTACCTTAAGTAGTTTCCCCAGAATAGCTACTTATACATATTCAGAGAAATGATTATTTTTTAATAATTTTCTTAGGTGTACGTACACTGGCGAACACTAGGTTTTGTCTCATAAAATAAAACAATACACTCTGTAAAGTTTTCAATGGTTCTATAAGAAGAAAAAAGATTTGAACAAAAAAGAATGTTTTATGATTGTAAACAATAAATTTAACTTTTTCCTGTTGTGTTAGGGACTTAAATGTCACCAAAATATCCAATCCATAAGAAAATTTTATGCAGTTTGTTTCAAAATTGTTTTACATGATTGGGATGTTTGTCAGATCCATTAATTAATTAATGGCTATTTTGTAATGGTGCGTAATTTCTGTATTATATATGTATATGTATTGATTTTAGTTTACAATTATTCCCTAAAATTATTTATGTATGCGTGTAAGATACTACTGAATAAATCATAATAATATGACATGATATTTTAATATCGTAATTTATTACAGACAATTTTTATTTATCAATTAGTGTTGGGAAAAAATAAAATGGTGACGTGAGATGTTATATTATTTTATTTATAAATTATTTACACTGGGAATCTAACAATTTAAATACTCTATGAAAAGATTCCCCGAGGCAGAAGCGGCTAAATCTGAAAAGAAGAAATGCAATTACATATTAATTTTACAATACAATTACAGAGGCAATTGATATCCACAAATAACCCATCTCTAAATAATATAAAACGAAGTCGCTATCAGCGTCTATCTGTTTGTGCGCATAGTTCTTCTAAACTACACAACGGATTTTCACTATCATTTCTTGAGAATTTCTTAAGGAAGGTTTATGTACAGTGGCGGCTCGTTTACCAAGGTATTTTGGTCAATGACCTCCTAAAATATACCGCAATAGTAACATAAAAAAAGGATTTAACAAACTACCCGATTATTAATTTATTTTTAATATTCGTATGGTAATAGCGGGTTCCAGTGCCATCTAGCGTCCAAATGAGAAGCTACTGTATGTACCTAGCGTGGGTCACATCAAGTTTTGTCCCCAAGCTATCTCCTTTCTTTCTCTTTTCTATACAGACAAAGGAGGTAAACACTATCAGTGTCTGACGTATGCTTAGTATCATACGAAATTTAGTTTGAAGTGATTTTTGGACATGACCGCAGTGAGATAGAGATATCTACGACCTAAGATTATTAAGATATTAGAGGGAGATGTGAAAAAATGTCGTAAGTTTTTTGTGTTATAAATGATAGCCGTCTTGAACTTGAATATTAATTCGCGAAATTGTTTATCCATTTTTGACGTAATTTGCATGGAATAAATTAAAATGTCAAATTCTGTGGATATCATATCGAAAGAAATCGCAAACAATTCATTGAATCATGACAAACATATTCAAATAAAATGACAATTAGTTTATGTTACAAGAGAGAAAAATAAAGAGGTTAAAAACGAAAGTTATCATTTATATCAGTGCATTTGCGGGTCTAATAAAATGAACTTATAGGTACTTAGGCTTTCATTGTTTACTTTTTAAGTCTACTGATAAACAATGGACTGAGTTTAGAGTTAAACTTTTAATAGGAAAAGATTTTTAATTGGAGAGTTTTGGTAGTGGGATAGGTGGCGAAAACAGAGACGCACATATGTATCAGAGGTAGAAGGAAAGGATTTGATTCGGTAATATTGTTGTAATATCGGTAGCCGAGCGAACTCTCCATTAAGACAGGGCAATACGTAGAAAAGAATAGGATGCGACCGAAATTATGGAAATACCTTGCCAGCAATAAATTGTCGTAAAAGGTTGCTCGTTCTCAGAGCGTTTAGAAATTTCCTTTGAACCTTCCTCGTTTTAGTGGAGTGAATGGTAAATTGGAAGCTACATGTTTTCTAAGTCTTGAATTTGCAGAGAGTAATGGTATTAGGTAGCCAAAGAGATACATACAAAAGTCTAGGCTTTAGGTGGGCTCTTGACATCTTCAGCGGGATTGCTGACCTCCTCCTGGGTCTCGGGGGCATGGCGGAAGTTGGGGAACTGCTCCCACGGGGCGTTCAGCTCGAACTTCCTGAACTCCTGCGCCAGCTCAAGCGGCTCCACCACCACGCGTTTCTTCTCGTCATCGTAGCGAAGTTCCACGTAGCCGGACAGGGGGAAGTCCTTGCGGAAGGGGTGGCCCTCGAAGCCGTAGTCTGTCAAGATTCTCCTCAGATCGGGGTGGTTAGCAAAGAACACTCCGAACATGTCCCAGATCTCCCGCTCGTACCAGTTGGCCGCTTTGAATACGTCGTCACTGCTGTCTATGGGGGTCAGCTCGTCCGTGTAGGTCTTCACCCTGATCCTGGAGTTGAAACGCAACGACAGAAGATTGTAGATGATTTCGAACCTATAAGGCTTGCTGGGAACGTCCATTCCAGCAATATCAACCAAGTTCACGAACTGAGCGTTGTGGTGGTCCTTCAAGAAGTGGAGGACGGGAACTACTCCTTCTGGAGCTATCAGAACCTCCAACTCATCTCCTGCCGTCAGCTGAACCTTCTGAACATATTTCGGCATACATTCCGCCACATATTTGCCGAAGTCTTTCAACTGGGTTCTCTGCGCCGCGTTGGGCTTCCGCACGGTGGGTCTGGTCTCTGGGACGGGCTCTGCGACGTGATCAGTTTTGTGGGCAATTTGTTGAATAACGGGCGCTCTCATGTTGGCGAGGGCAGATCTGCCGGACGCGCCGACGGCTGCGGCGAAGCCCCTGAAAAACAGCGCCATTCTGCTATTTATGTGTAGTCCTACCTTACATAAACTACAGTTCTCAACTGTAGCAAAGGTAAGTCGAAAATTTGAAAAATACTAATCCGGGGCAAGAAAATCTCAGGCCCAGATTTGTTTTTGACATTTACCATAGACACATGTGATGTAACGAAAAATCATAGACATTTTTCAACGGTGTTGCTAACTCGAATTTCAAAATAAAGCTAGACGTCACCGAAATGGACATTAAAAAGAGCTAAAACCTTGTATAGCCTAAATCTAGCTCTAAAGGGACTGGGACACGGTCAAGCGGCTTGATCGCAAGCACGTAGTTTTTTGTCTATTGTTGTCTATTGTTGTCTATTATTGTCTATGCTTAGCGGCTTGACAACCCGCATCAAGCCTCTCCGTCAAGCATGGCCACGCCTTCCTGTGATTTCGTGGTGGTCTATGTATATGTACTTCTATGCCTTCCTGTCTTTTCGTGACTCGCGGCAAAATGGAATCTGTCATCAATCAGGCTACAGCTATTTTTTGTATGAATATCTTGTACGGTATTCTTACAAAAAATATGTTTTCTCCATTGAAAATTCAGAAAATTATTTATTCTACAGTTTGATTATTAATGACCTTGAAAACCGCTGTCATAATTATTAAAAAATACTAAAATGCTTCCAGAATTTTTAAATTAGATGGATTTCTACAAATTGAACACAAAAACAATAACTAAGTACAATTTTATTCAATTTATATCATTGTTTATGATACGTGATATTTATTTGTCTATTGTCGTTTGTCTATTCCCACAAAAATATAAATTCGCATCAAGCCCCGCCGCAAGCACGTAGAATTGCGCAATGCTTGCAAGCCAGCTTCGGTACACGGTCAAAATGCTTGTCACAAAGTGCCATAGACAATAAACTACGTGCTTGCGATCAAGCCGCTTGACCGTGTCCCAGTCCCTAAAAGGAGCTGTTTCTGCTATCGTGGTACGAGAACACGCCGTCAGATGGAATGCAGGAAAACACTTCTTCTTCTTGACATATAAATTTATTAGTTCACAAATAATTGCAGAGGATCTTATTTTCCTCTGCTTAAACTTAAACTGAAAGAAATAAAGGTCTAGTTTCCTTTATTTTTCAGTTTTCCCTAGGTTTACATAAACCTAGTAATTATCTCACGACTGACTGCGTAGGTACGCATGTACCTACCAGTTATATCAATACTAGCTCCTGCGTAGGTACGCCTGAACCTACCAGTTATATGAATACTGCCCTTTTTCTGCGAGGTATCTGTATTTAAACTAAATTCTTGAAGGACATATTACAAAAATATAGCTGTTCCACCCGCTCGTCGGAAAACAACATTCTTAAACATAAAAGATAATGCACTTAACTATCCTAAATAATACAGACGTGACTTAAACAAAACAAATATTTTAAAGGGATTATTTTAAGGGAGATGAAACTTCATTTGGGGTTTTTATTACTATGGGACAGGGGTGGGAAAGATATTGGAAAATATTTTTAGGCATAATGGTTTAACTAGGGTGATCATAAAATGTCACGAATTCTTAAATCATAAATTATACACAAACAAGACAATATTTTTATAAAAATACAAGGCCAATGAATTGTTTTATTGTAGGGTCGAATGTGCAAATGTGGGAAACTATGCTAACTTTGAAAATACGAACTGTGGGAACGGGCCTGAAGGCTAAATTTTATTGAGCAATATGTAAAAGTCGCATTCTGGAAGATCCAGGAGCTGAGTTGGCAACACTAAGTTTTCACCATGTCTGTGTTCGCTCAATAGTGTTGCACGTGATCGAAACATTTTACATAACACAATCTCTTCCCATCGAATTTGATTTCGAAACTACCTGAAGTATCCAGCTTTACTCGGGCTTTATTCTGCTTTAAGGGGTGGGAATAAAAGATGGGGGTGTTTTTCGAAGTCCCATGTAGACAGTGACCTTCCTCTTGTTTTGAAGTACAAAATATCATTACTCTCGGAATATTTATCGCATAAAAAAACAAACTTACAGTCACTCCTTATTTACGGGGTGTAACAGCACGTACTTCTGTCTCGTCTGTTACCGTACTGCCATCGTACTGCTAGAACAAAACAGAGTGCGTATCACGTTACCCGCTAGGCTGTAAGGTGGGTACACTACGCAGCGGCGACGTGTGATGGAAAAATATATTTTTGTAGTGTTAATTAAAAAAATATCACCGAAAAAACACAGGAAAATGATATCCACGTTTTTAACTCTAAATATGTTCAGGATTCGCTGATTAAAATCCTTCGGCTACATGCTGATACACCCTCTGATACGCAAATTTTCCTATATTCAAATACAATATTTACAAAATAATAGACAAATTTTTCTTACTTATTTAAAAAAGTTCTAACTGAGCATTATTGTCACATCCAATCATTCGGATTCATTTCGAAAGGAATATTTTCGAAATAATTCACTCGAATGAATTGACAATAACAAATTATAATAAAAATATATCTCTTAATAGAATAAAATAAAATCACTATCCGCGTCTGTCTGTTTGGGCGCTTAGTTCTTTTAAACTACGCAACGGACTTTGATAAGTTTTTCACTAGAGAATTTCTTCCGGAAGGTTTACATATATTTATTCATTACAAGATAATACATTACAAATTTATAGTGTATTATTCACAGTGAGTTTACAAACTCATTTCGGGAAAGACAACATTAGATTAAAGACAAGACAACATAAATACAGGGTTTTCCAATAAGAGGTGTTATTTTGATATTCAAAGAAAAATGCCTTTTTTTAATATAAATGATGGGATGTTTATTTCATTATAAAGAGGAAGGTATGTCGTTAATAGTGAAAAATAACATCAGTCAAATGACCACCACGACCACGCCTACAGGACCATATCCTTTTTATGAAATTTTCCATAACCAAATCGCAAAGTGGCTGCCTTATGTCCTCGATAGCCTCACGAATTCCATCTTTGAGGTCTTGAATCGACGCCGAGCTGTTGGCGTAGACCTTCTCTTTCACGTGGTCCCAAAGGAAGAAGTCGCAAGGTGTTAAATCACAAGATCTCGGTGGCCAATTGTGATCACCTCTTCGAGAGATAACACGGTCCGGAAACTTTTCCCGTAAAAGATCTATGGTTTAGTTGCTTGTGTGGCACGTAGCGCCGTCTTGTTGAAAGTAAACGTTGTCCAGATCAATACCATCCAATTCCGGCCATAAAAAATCATTATTCGATAGTAATCGATAACAACTCGATAGCTCTTTGAATATCAGAATAACACCTCTTATTGGAAAACCCTGTACATTAAAATAAATAAACGCAGAAATTATTTTGAAGTTGAAAAGAAAGAATGTGTCAGTCATTAACAAAACTGCTGAGGAAATAGTTTGTAAGAGGTTTTACCAATGTTTTTTTGTTCGTTGCTGGAAGTTTTAGATTACTAGGTAATGCGTTGTATTGCTTCTGTGCAATGTATTGTAAGGAGTTAATTCCAAATACAATACATTACATCTCCTGTAATTAGTAATTATGTTTTTTAGTTTATTTTTACGAATTGCGAGAGTAATATTAACTGGGTCTTGTTTCCACTGCTTGTGAAGTTGGTTTCGTTCCTTGATTAGAGAATTCAGTTTGGAATCAAACCATGGTGTATTTAGATGTTGCCGCTTTCCTATTTTTACTTTCGGTGTAGTTTTTCCTGCTTCTATTGCATTTTTGACATAATCATTAAAATCTTTGTAACCGTCTTCGGGTTTGGTTGAGTTGATAGCAAATTCGTCAGCCGCAAGATAAGATTTTACCGCCACACTCTTGATTTTATCGCCACACTTTTAGTAAAGCGTGGTTTGGTCCTATTATTAAACCATTTTTTTAAAATTATTCTTAAAGTCAACAGTGAGCATATTATGGTCACTAAACGAGTCATCTATATTCGATATGGTGGTTAAAATGTTTTGTCTGTTTGATATAACTATGTTTGAAATGACTCTCGTGGGATATGATTTATTTTGTATTGAGAAATTGTATGTTAATAAGGTGTTGATAAAATTTAAAGAAGGTTTGTTTATGGAAGTTTCAATGTTGGTAATCTCCAAGTATTAATGTATCTTGTCTGCTTTTGTCCAGTATTCAAAATGTGTAAGGAAATCGTGCATGTTTGGGTTAGGCTTCGAATGGCATAAATGTTGACTGGTTTCCTATCACTGCTGCAAACACTTATACCTAAAAATGAATTTTCGTAGGAAAATTTTTCAATGAAAGAGCACTACATAGAATCCAGAACATAAAATAACTTTTCTTCTCCAACATCAAACCACGTTTCAGTGATGACAAGGACATGGACAATATCGCATAATCTTCTCACCTTTTCCTCAAACTTGTATCGTATACTTCTAGTGTTCATATACATTATTCGCAGACAGTTCTTCAAGGGAGTATAGTCATCGATGGTCAGGCACTTGTGTTCTTGTATGTTACACTCCATAGTCTATTGTAGCTAGGTCCTTCTTGAGGGCTGCTATGTAGGCTGGGCAGTTGTCCCTATCTCCGGTTGAATGGTCAGCATGCTTACCAAATCTGGTGCATGTCGCGCAAACTGGATTGATGCTTGCATTTGGGCAAGACAAACGGGTGTGGTTTTCTTGAGCACAGTTTTCACACGTAGGTTTAGTATCTCTGCAATATTTGTATGAGTATCCAATCATAGGACATTTAGTGCAGACAATAAGGCCAATAAAATCTCTGACGCGGCAAACAGTCCAGTTCACAAATATTTTCTCCTGTTCAAAATATAATTTACGCACGATAGCGGGCATTTCATAAATACGATGACAAGTGTTTCCTGTGCGAGCACCAGCTAAGTTACTTAATTTACAGCACGCAATAGTTTCCTCAATGTCTTGAATGTTGGGAACACCAGTAAAGGCGGTCCTTAAAAATTCTTCGTCAGTCAGGACCCGCGGTACACCAAAAAATATTAGTCTCGGAAATCGCTTGGTCGGTAGTCGTGCCTTAATTTTGCTCGATTTGTCGAAGCAGGGTGCATTTAATAGTTTTTGCTGCTCGCCTGCGGTTGCCGTATTTATTAAGATACCTGTATTTCATATCTTTTTTATTCCCGTTACCCGAACGCCTATCTCAGATGGCCGAATTATGTCTTGGATATTTTTTTTTAGTGCCTTCACTATCCTTGGTGGCGTCTGCATCTGTTGCAAATACGCATACGGCAGGTCTTGGTGCTCCGACACAATGTCTATATTGGGTTAGTGGTAAGAACATCTGCAGCGCCTAGAAATCCTTTTCCACCGCTTACAGGATTATGGAGTAGTTGTCAATGCTGCAAAATGTAAGTTCGGAGAATCAAGTGTCAAATTCCTAGGATACTTGGTTTCCAGCGAAGGTACGCGACCGCTACTCGACAAAGTAGAGGTGTAATGGTACGCCACTACTTGAGTCGGACGTCATCCTAGAAGTTTCGGCCGTTGCCAAACTAGCTTCTTGGATTTTCTTTTATTTTTTAATATTGTTACTGTTACAACTGGAATGTTTGAGAACGTTTTATTTTTCATCTGTATAAGCGTCAGCGGGAAGGAAATCAAAACATTCTCGAACCTTCCTTTCGTAAAAAATTCTGTTGTATTTCTACGTTTATTTATTTTTCGGATGTGTTATAATAATCCACTTCAGCCAAATTCAGTAGTTATTTATTAATATTTAGAATACGAAATATAACTACAGTGGTGACCCCGAATAACACACGCAACGCCGCCTTCATCATTAGCCAAAAAAGCCAACGAGAGGTCCAGTGACAGCACCAGCAACAAACCAACAACAACGCAAATATGCAGCAGCCCAAACAAGGTGAAAAAGCGGTTGACGAAATTAACAGAGTGGCGGTGAGGATCCCGCCGTTCTGCCCAGACGACCCAGAGATGTGGTTTTGCATGGCAGAGAGGAGTTTTGAAACATCAGACATCGTCGCAGACGAGACCAGATTTGGCTACATCCTGGGAGCCTTGGAGCCAAGACACGCTGCCGAAGTACGAGAGATCATACTCAAACCGCCCGCAACCGGTGCCTACCTCTTGCTGAAGACTGAACTGACCCGCCGGTTATGTTCAACTCAGGAACAGAAGACGCGCTGGCTCCTGGAACACGAAGAGATTGGGGACTGGAAGCCGTCTCAATTCCTGCACCACCTCCGCACCCTTGCAGGAGTAGCAGTACCAGACGAGGTTCTTGGAACGCTGTGGATGGGCCGTCTTCCTCACAACTAGCAAGTTGACGTCAAAAATAACCGCTTGCTGGACCGGACTACGAAACTATGAACCCAAGGACGTAGCAGCACTTGTGAAGTTGATTCAGTAAAAACCGTAAGAGGATCGACCACCTACCACCAACTACTACAAAAATTCCCTGACCTAACGCGCCCGGATGGACACTGGAGGTTATCCACCGCTTACCCGCCCTGGTATAAGTAACAGATGGTTACTCCTTCAGGGCTCTCACAAGGACTGTAATTTTTTTTTTGGTTAAGCGACTCTACATTTATTAAAAAATCCCAAAATGTCCCTGCATAGTGGTTTGGCTGCAGGATGCCTACAATGTATACAAAAACGCAATTAATAGTATTAAAATATGTACAGGTATGGTTAAAATAAAATAAGCCTAAAAATAATAATACACGAAATAGCTGCTAAAAAACTAGGCCATCTGTAGAGAAGAAAAAAAGAATTAAAATGAAAAAGAAAACACATTACATACATTCTTGTTTACATTGTAGGAATCTACATTTAAACGTATATAAATTTTACCGGAGAGTATTACACCCATCCACTGGCAGTCCCATCGAGAATGTGCATGGCGATCGGTCTGTCCGTACACAAAAAACGACTACCGTGCCCCTCCGCCGGATGACATGATTATGCCCCAAAGACAAAGTATGTGGGAAGGTTGGCGGGGTACCCGAAGACCCTAGGGACTAAGTGAGCGTCAGTCATTCGGAGGGTGGGCGGAAGGTTGCCGAGCTCAATCGGCAATTTCTCAAGCCCGTACATGGCGGTGGGAGAGGCGAAGTTGACTCTGTGTGAACACTTATCATATTGTGTGGGAGGCGTCTGATAAGGCAGCGACGAAGTCTATTTCACACCCAAAAAGGGTTGTAGACGGTACATGACGATTAAAGTTCAGTTCCAGCCTACTGTGCACGCTCATCATAAGATGTAATGCAAAAAAATAAATAAATAAAGGAAAGTTAATTAAAAACTCAAATTAAATTCATAATGACGGATTGTGCGATGGTGTCATCACTACCATCGCTCATGGGATCAGAATCCTGCTGAAATAGAAACAATCATAACAAAAGAAATAATCGAAATAAAAACAGATACTATGGAAAGAAGAAAAGTAGACAAAATTAAGAAGAAAAAAATATATAATGCTTAGGTGATTGTAAACCTTAATATAAAATAAAAACGAACATCAAAGTGAAGGTAAATAAACCACGATTCCAAAATTTCAGACCACTCGGTACCATGTACCATGTACCATGTACCGGTACCGAGCCTAGAAAATTGCCTTTAAAAGTTCGAACACAAGTCATGCAATACAGCCCATAAAAATTTGAATTTTTTCCAGAAATAAAACTTTTTGGAGATTTTGTGACTGATTTCATTTTGGACCATGATTAATATCTCGAATTTAAAATGTCATCCCATTTGGTACCATACAACCTGAAAAAATGGATTTTTATGTCCGAACCCAAGTCTTCAAATAGTGCCTATAAGAATAATGATTTGTCCATAAATGAAACTTTTTGTGACTGATTTCACTTTGTATTAATATTCTTACAATGTTTCCAAAATTGTTGCCCGTTTGGTACCATAGAGCCTGAAAAAATTGGTTTTTATGTCCGAACCCAAGTCTTCAAATAGTGCCCATAAGAATTATGATTTTTTCAGAAATGCAACTTTTTGCAGATTTTGTGACTGATTTCTTTTTGGACCATGAATATAATCTCGAATTTAAAATTACAGCCAATTTGGGATCATAGAACCTGAAAAAAAAGAATATAATTTCGGAACACAAGTCTTCAAATAGTGCCCATAAGAATGATGATTTTTCCATAAATGCAACATTTTGCAGATTTTGTGAGTGATTTCTTTTTGAACCATGATTAATATCTCGAATTTAAAATTTCAGCCCATGTGGTATCAGAGAACCTGAAAAAATAGAATTTAATGACCAAACCCAAGGCTTCAAATAGTGCCCATAAGAATTATGATTTTTTAAGAAATGCAACTTTTTGCCGATTTTGTGACTGATTTCTTTTTGGACCATGATTATTATTTCGAATTTAAAATTTCAGCCCATTTGGTACCATAGAACCTGAAAAAATGGAATTTAATTTCGGAACCCAAGTCTGCAAATAATGCCCATAAGAATGATATTTTTTTCAGAAATGCAACTTTTTGCAGATTTTGTGACTGATTTCGCTTTGTTTTAATATTCTTACAATGTTTTCAAAATTTTTGCCCATTTGGTACCATAGAGCCTGAAAAAAATGATTTTTATGTCCGAACCCAAGTCTTCAAATAGTGCCCATAAGAATGATGATTTTTCCATAAATGCAACTTTTTGCAGATTTAGTGACTGATTTCTTTTTGGACCATGATTATTATTTCGAATTTAAAATTTCAGCCCATTTGGTACCATGGAACCTGAAAAAATGGAATTTAATTTCGGAACCCAAGTCTTCAAATAATGCCCATAAGAATAATGATTTTTTCAGAAATGCAACTTTATGCAGATTTTGTGACTGATTTCGCTTTGTTTTAATATTCTTACAATGTTTCCAAAATCTTTGCCCATTTGGTGCCATAATGCCTAGAAAAATTGATTTTTTATGTCCGAACCCAAGTCTTCAAATAGTGCCTATAAGAATTATGATTTTTTCAGAAATTCAACTTTTTGCAGATTTGGTGACTGATTTGTTTATGGACCATGATTATTATATCGAACTTAAAATTTCAGCTCATTTGGTACCAAAGAACCTGAAAAATGGAATTTAATTTCGGAACCCAAGTCGTCAAATAGTGCCCATAAGAATTATGATTTTTTCATAAATGTAACTTTTTGCAGATTTTGTGACTGATTTCTTTTTGGACCATGAATATTATCTCGAAATTAAAAATTTTGCCCATTTGGTACCATAGAACCTGAAATAATGGAATACAATTTCGGAACAAAAGTCTTCAAATAGTGCCTATAAGAATGATGATTTTTCCACAAATGAAACTTTTTGCAGATTTTGTGAGTGATTTCTTTTTGGACCATGAATATCATCTCGAAATTAAAATTTCATCCCATTTGGTACCATTTAACCTGAAAAAATTGATTTTTATGTCCGAACCCAAGACTTCAAATAGTGCCAAAAGAATGATGATTTTTCCATAAATGCAACTTTTTGCAGATTTTGTGAGTGATTTCTTTTTGGACCATAAATATTATCTCGATATTAAAATTTCAGCCCATTTGGTACCATAGAACCTGAGAAAATGGATTTTAATATCCGAACCCAAGTCTTCAAATAGTGCCCATAAGAATTATGATTTTTTTAGAAAAGCATTTTTATGCAGATTTTGTGAGTGAATTCTTTTGGGACCATGATTATCATCTCAAATTTAAAATTTCAACCCATTTGGTATCATAGAACCTGAAAAAATGGATTTTAATGACCGAACCCAAGTCTTCAAGGGGTGCCTATAAGAATGATGATTGTTTCAGAAATGCAACTTTTTGCCGATTTTGTGACTGATATCACTTTGTTTTAAATTTCTTTCAATGATTTCAATTTTTTTAACCATTTGGTACCATAGAGCTTGAAAAATAGATTTTAATGTCCGAACCCAAGTCTTCAAATAGTGCCTATAAGAATTATGATTTTTTCAGAAATTCAACTTTTTGCATATTTTGTAACTGATTTCTTTTTGGAACATGATTAATATCTCGAATTTAAAATTTCAGCCCATGTGGTATCATAGAACCTGAAAAAATTTAATTTAATGACCGAACCCAAGGCTTCAAATAGTGCCTATAAGAATAATGATTTCTCCATAAATGCAACTTGTTGCAGATTTTGTGACTGATTTCGCTTTGTTTTAATATTCTTACAATTTTTCCATAATTTTTGCCCATTTGGTACCATAAAGCCTGAAAAAATTGATTTTTAGGTCCGAACCCAAGTCTTCAAATAGTGCCCAGAAAAATTATGATTTTTTCAGATATACAACTTTTTGCAGATTTTGTGAGTGATTTCTTTTTGAACCGTGATTAATATCTCGAATTTTAAATTTCAACCCATTTGGTCCCATAGAAACTGAAAAAATGGAATTTAATATCGGAACCCAAGTCTTCAAATAGTGCCTATAAGAATGATGATTTTTTCAAAAATGAAACTTTTTGCCGATTTTGTGACTGATTTCACTTTGTTTCAATATTCTTACAATGATTTCAAATTTTTTATCCATTTGGTACCATAGAGCTTGAAAAATAGATTTTAATGTCCGAACCAAAGCCTTCAAATAGTGCTAAAAGAATGATGATTTTTCCATAAATGCAACTTTTTGCAGATTTTGTGAGTGATTTCTTTTTGGACCATGAATATTATCTCGATATTAAAATTTCAGCCCATTTGGTACCATAGAACCTGAGAAAATGGATTTTAATATCCGAACCCAAGTCTTCAAATAGTGCCCATAAGAATTATGATTTTTTTAGAAAAGCATTTTTTGCAGATTTTGTGACTGATTTCTTTTTGGACCATGATTAATATCTCGAATTTAAAATATCAGCCCATGTGGTATCAGAGAACCTGAAAAAATAGAATTTAATGACCAAACCCAAGGCTTCAAATAGTGCCCATAAGAATTATGATTTTTTAAGAAATGCAACTTTTTGCCGATTTTGTGACTGATTTGTTTTTGGACCATGACTATTATTTCGAATTTAAAATTTCAGCCCATTTGGTACCATAGAACCTGAAAAAATGGAATTTAATTTCGGAACCCAAGTCTGCAAATAATGCCCATAAGAATGATAATTTTTTCAGAAATGCAACTTTTTGCAGATTTTGTGACTGATTTCGCTTTGTTTTAATATTCTTACAATGTTTCCAAAATCTTTGCCCATTTGGTGCCATAATGCCTAGAAAAATTGATTTTTTATGTCCGAACCCAAGTCTTCAAATAGTGCCCAGAAAAATTATGATTTTTTCAGATATACAACTTTTTGCAGATTTTGTGAGTGATTTCTTTTTGAACCGTGATTAATATCTCGAATTTTAAATTTCAACCCATTTGGTCCCATAGAAACTGAAAAAATGGAATTTAATATCGGAACCCAAGTCTTCAAATAGTGCCTATAAGAATGATGATTTTTTCAAAAATGAAACTTTTTGCCGATTTTGTGACTGATTTCACTTTGTTTCAATATTCTTACAATGATTTCAAATTTTTTATCCATTTGGTACCATAGAGCTTGAAAAATAGATTTTAATGTCCGAACCAAAGCCTTCAAATAGTGCCAAAAGAATGATGATTTTTCCATAAATGCAACTTTTTGCAGATTTTGTGAGTGATTTCTTTTTGGACCATGAATATTATCTCGATATTAAAATTTCAGCCCATTTGGTACCATAGAACCTGAGAAAATGGATTTTAATATCCGAACCCAAGTCTTCAAATAGTGCCCATAAGAATTATGATTTTTTTAGAAAAGCATTTTTTGCAGATTTTGTGACTGATTTCTTTTTGGACCATGATTATTATCTCGAATTTAAAATTTCAGCCCATGTGGTATCAGAGAACCTGAAAAAATAGAATTTAATGACCAAACCCAAGGCTTCAAATAGTGCCCATAAGAATTATGATTTTTTAAGAAATGAGACTTTTTGCCGATTTTGTGACTGATTTCTTTTTGGACCATGATTATTATTTCGAATTTAAAATTTCAGCCCATTTGGTACCATAGAACCTGAAAAAATGGAATTTAATTTCGGAACCCAAGTCTGCAAATAATGCCCATAAGAATGATAATTTTTTCAGAAATGCAACTTTTTGCAGATTTTGTGACTGATTTCGCTTTGTTTTAATATTCTTACAATGTTTTCAAAATTTTTGCCCATTTGGTACCATAGAGCCTGAAAAAATTGATTTTTATGTCCGAACCCAAGTCTTCAAATAGTGCCCATAAGAATGATGATTTTTCCATAAATGCAACTTTTTGCAGATTTTGTGAGTGATTTCTTTTTGGACCATAAATATTATCTCGATATTAAAATTTCAGCCCATTTGGTACCATAGAACCTGAGAAAATGGATTTTAATATCCGAACCCAAGTCTTCAAATAGTGCCCATAACAATTATGATTTTTTTAGAAAAGCATTTTTATGCAGATTTTGTGAGTGAATTCTTTTGGGACCATGATTATCATCTCAAATTTAAAATTTCAACCCATTTGGTATCATAGAACCTGAAAAAATGGATTTTAATGACCGAACCCAAGTCTTCAAGGGGTGCCTATAAGAATGATGATTGTTTCAGAAATGCAACTTTTTGCCGATTTTGTGACTGATATCACTTTGTTTTAAATTTCTTTCAATGATTTCAATTTTTTTAACCATTTGGTACCATAGAGCTTGAAAAATAGATTTTAATGTCCGAACCCAAGTCTTCAAATAGTGCCTATAAGAATTATGATTTTTTCAGAAATTCAACTTTTTGCATAATTTGTAACTGATTTCTTTTTGGAACATGATTAATATCTCGAATTTAAAATTTCAGCCCATGTGGTATCATAGAACCTGAAAAATTTAATTTAATGACCGAACCCAAGGCTTCAAATAGTGCCTATAAGAATAATGATTTCTCCATAAATGCAACTTGTTGCAGATTTTGTGACTGATTTCGCTTTGTTTTAATATTCTTACAATTTTTCCATAATTTTTGCCCATTTGGTACCATAAAGCCTGAAAAAATTGATTTTTAGGTCCGAACCCAAGTCTTCAAATAGTGCCCAGAAAAATTATGATTTTTTCAGATATACAACTTTTTGCAGATTTTGTGAGTGATTTCTTTTTGAACCGTGATTAATATCTCGAATTTTAAATTTCAACCCATTTGGTCCCATAGAAACTGAAAAAATGGAATTTAATATCGGAACCCAAGTCTTCAAATAGTGCCTATAAGAATGATGATTTTTTCAAAAATGAAACTTTTTGCCGATTTTGTGACTGATTTCACTTTGTTTCAATATTCTTACAATGATTTCAAATTTTTTATCCATTTGGTACCATAGAGCTTGAAAAATAGATTTTAATGTCCGAACCAAAGCCTTCAAATAGTGCTAAAAGAATGATGATTTTTCCATAAATGCAACTTTTTGCAGATTTTGTGAGTGATTTCTTTTTGGACCATGAATATTATCTCGATATTAAAATTTCAGCCCATTTGGTACCATAGAACCTGAGAAAATGGATTTTAATATCCGAACCCAAGTCTTCAAATAGTGCCCATAAGAATTATGATTTTTTTAGAAAAGCATTTTTTGCAGATTTTGTGACTGATTTCTTTTTGGACCATGATTAATATCTCGAATTTAAAATATCAGCCCATGTGGTATCAGAGAACCTGAAAAAATAGAATTTAATGACCAAACCCAAGGCTTCAAATAGTGCCCATAAGAATTATGATTTTTTAAGAAATGCAACTTTTTGCCGATTTTGTGACTGATTTCTTTTTGGAGCATGACTATTATTTCGAATTTAAAATTTCAGCCCATTTGGTACCATAGAACCTGAAAAAATGGAATTTAATTTCGGAACCCAAGTCTGCAAATAATGCCCATAAGAATGATAATTTTTTCAGAAATGCAACTTTTTGCAGATTTTGTGACTGATTTCGCTTTGTTTTAATATTCTTACAATGTTTCCAAAATCTTTGCCCATTTGGTGCCATAATGCCTAGAAAAATTGATTTTTTATGTCCGAACCCAAGTCTTCAAATAGTGCCCAGAAAAATTATGATTTTTTCAGATATACAACTTTTTGCAGATTTTGTGAGTGATTTCTTTTTGAACCGTGATTAATATCTCGAATTTTAAATTTCAACCCATTTGGTCCCATAGAAACTGAAAAAATGGAATTTAATATCGGAACCCAAGTCTTCAAATAGTGCCTATAAGAATGATGATTTTTTCAAAAATGAAACTTTTTGCCGATTTTGTGACTGATTTCACTTTGTTTCAATATTCTTACAATGATTTCAAATTTTTTATCCATTTGGTACCATAGAGCTTGAAAAATAGATTTTAATGTCCGAACCAAAGCCTTCAAATAGTGCCAATAAGAATTATGATTTTTTAAGAAATGCAACTTTTTGCAGATTTTGTGAGTGATTTCTTTTTGGACCATGAATATTATCTCGATATTAAAATTTCAGCCCATTTGGTACCATAGAACCTGAGAAAATGGATTTTAATATCCGAACCCAAGTCTTCAAATAGTGCCCATAAGAATTATGATTTTTTTAGAAAAGCATTTTTTGCAGATTTTGTGACTGATTTCTTTTTGGACCATAATTATTATCTCGAATTTAAAATTTCAGCCCATGTGGTATCAGAGAACCTGAAAAAATAGAATTTAATGACCAAACCCAAGGCTTCAAATAGTGCCCATAAGAATTATGATTTTTTAAGAAATGAGACTTTTTGCCGATTTTGTGACTGATTTCTTTTTGGACCATGATTATTATTTCGAATTTAAAATTTCAGCCCATTTGGTACCATAGAACCTGAAAAAATGGAATTTAATTTCGGAACCCAAGTCTGCAAATAATGCCCATAAGAATGATAATTTTTTCAGAAATGCAACTTTTTGCAGATTTTGTGACTGATTTCGCTTTGTTTTAATATTCTTACAATGTTTTCAAAATTTTTGCCCATTTGGAACCATAGAGCCTGAAAAAATTGATTTTTATGTCCGAACCCAAGTCTTCAAATAGTGCCCATAAGAATGATGATTTTTCCATAAATGCAACATTTTGCAGATTTTGTGAGTGATTTCTTTTTGAACCATGATTAATATCTCGAATTTAAAATTTCAGCCCATGTGGTATCAGAGAACCTGAAAAAATAGAATTTAATGACCAAACCCAAGGCTTCAAATAGTGCCCATAAGAATTATGATTTTTTAAGAAATGCAACTTTTTGCCGATTTTGTGACTGATTTCTTTTTGGACCATGATTATTATTTCGAATTTAAAATTTCAGCCCATTTGGTACCATAGAACCTGAAAAAATGGAATTTAATTTCGGAACCCAAGTCTGCAAATAATGCCCATAAGAATGATATTTTTTTCAGAAATGCAACTTTTTGCAGATTTTGTGACTGATTTCGCTTTGTTTTAATATTCTTACAATGTTTTCAAAATTTTTGCCCATTTGGTACCATAGAGCCTGAAAAAATTGATTTTTATGTCCGAACCCAAGTCTTCAAATAGTGCCCATAAGAATGATGATTTTTCCATAAATGCAACTTTTTGCAGATTTAGTGACTGATTTCTTTTTGGACCATGATTATTATTTCGAATTTAAAATTTCAGCCCATTTGGTACCATGGAACCTGAAAAAATGGAATTTAATTTCGGAACCCAAGTCTTCAAATAATGCCCATAAGAATAATGATTTTTTCAGAAATGCAACTTTATGCAGATTTTGTGACTGATTTCGCTTTGTTTTAATATTCTTACAATGTTTCCAAAATCTTTGCCCATTTGGTGCCATAATGCCTAGAAAAATTGATTTTTTATGTCCGAACCCAAGTCTTCAAATAGTGCCTATAAGAATTATGATTTTTTCAGAAATTCAACTTTTTGCAGATTTGGTGACTGATTTGTTTATGGACCATGATTATTATATCGAACTTAAAATTTCAGCTCATTTGGTACCAAAGAACCTGAAAAATGGAATTTAATTTCGGAACCCAAGTCGTCAAATAGTGCCCATAAGAATTATGATTTTTTCATAAATGTAACTTTTTGCAGATTTTGTGACTGATTTCTTTTTGGACCATGAATATTATCTCGAAATTAAAAATTTTGCCCATTTGGTACCATAGAACCTGAAATAATGGAATACAATTTCGGAACAAAAGTCTTCAAATAGTGCCTATAAGAATGATGATTTTTCCACAAATGAAACTTTTTGCAGATTTTGTGAGTGATTTCTTTTTGGACCATGAATATCATCTCGAAATTAAAATTTCATCCCATTTGGTACCATTTAACCTGAAAAAATTGATTTTTATGTCCGAACCCAAGACTTCAAATAGTGCCAAAAGAATGATGATTTTTCCATAAATGCAACTTTTTGCAGATTTTGTGAGTGATTTCTTTTTGGACCATAAATATTATCTCGATATTAAAATTTCAGCCCATTTGGTACCATAGAACCTGAGAAAATGGATTTTAATATCCGAACCCAAGTCTTCAAATAGTGCCCATAAGAATTATGATTTTTTTAGAAAAGCATTTTTATGCAGATTTTGTGAGTGAATTCTTTTGGGACCATGATTATCATCTCAAATTTAAAATTTCAACCCATTTGGTATCATAGAACCTGAAAAAATGGATTTTAATGACCGAACCCAAGTCTTCAAGGGGTGCCTATAAGAATGATGATTGTTTCAGAAATGCAACTTTTTGCCGATTTTGTGACTGATATCACTTTGTTTTAAATTTCTTTCAATGATTTCAATTTTTTTAACCATTTGGTACCATAGAGCTTGAAAAATAGATTTTAATGTCCGAACCCAAGTCTTCAAATAGTGCCTATAAGAATTATGATTTTTTCAGAAATTCAACTTTTTGCATAATTTGTAACTGATTTCTTTTTGGAACATGATTAATATCTCGAATTTAAAATTTCAGCCCATGTGGTATCATAGAACCTGAAAAATTTAATTTAATGACCGAACCCAAGGCTTCAAATAGTGCCTATAAGAATAATGATTTCTCCATAAATGCAACTTGTTGCAGATTTTGTGACTGATTTCGCTTTGTTTTAATATTCTTACAATTTTTCCATAATTTTTGCCCATTTGGTACCATAAAGCCTGAAAAAATTGATTTTTAGGTCCGAACCCAAGTCTTCAAATAGTGCCCAGAAAAATTATGATTTTTTCAGATATACAACTTTTTGCAGATTTTGTGAGTGATTTCTTTTTGAACCGTGATTAATATCTCGAATTTTAAATTTCAACCCATTTGGTCCCATAGAAACTGAAAAAATGGAATTTAATATCGGAACCCAAGTCTTCAAATAGTGCCTATAAGAATGATGATTTTTTCAAAAATGAAACTTTTTGCCGATTTTGTGACTGATTTCACTTTGTTTCAATATTCTTACAATGATTTCAAATTTTTTATCCATTTGGTACCATAGAGCTTGAAAAATAGATTTTAATGTCCGAACCAAAGCCTTCAAATAGTGCTAAAAGAATGATGATTTTTCCATAAATGCAACTTTTTGCAGATTTTGTGAGTGATTTCTTTTTGGACCATGAATATTATCTCGATATTAAAATTTCAGCCCATTTGGTACCATAGAACCTGAGAAAATGGATTTTAATATCCGAACCCAAGTCTTCAAATAGTGCCCATAAGAATTATGATTTTTTTAGAAAAGCATTTTTTGCAGATTTTGTGACTGATTTCTTTTTGGACCATGATTAATATCTCGAATTTAAAATATCAGCCCATGTGGTATCAGAGAACCTGAAAAAATAGAATTTAATGACCAAACCCAAGGCTTCAAATAGTGCCCATAAGAATTATGATTTTTTAAGAAATGCAACTTTTTGCCGATTTTGTGACTGATTTCTTTTTGGACCATGATTATTATTTCGAATTTAAAATTTCAGCCCATTTGGTACCATAGAACCTGAAAAAATGGAATTTAATTTCGGAACCCAAGTCTGCAAATAATGCCCATAAGAATGATAATTTTTTCAGAAATGCAACTTTTTGCAGATTTTGTGACTGATTTCGCTTTGTTTTAATATTCTTACAATGTTTCCAAAATCTTTGCCCATTTGGTGCCATAATGCCTAGAAAAATTGATTTTTTATGTCCGAACCCAAGTCTTCAAATAGTGCCCAGAAAAATTATGATTTTTTCAGATATACAACTTTTTGCAGATTTTGTGAGTGATTTCTTTTTGAACCGTGATTAATATCTCGAATTTTAAATTTCAACCCATTTGGTCCCATAGAAACTGAAAAAATGGAATTTAATATCGGAACCCAAGTCTTCAAATAGTGCCTATAAGAATGATGATTTTTTCAAAAATGAAACTTTTTGCCGATTTTGTGACTGATTTCACTTTGTTTCAATATTCTTACAATGATTTCAAATTTTTTATCCATTTGGTACCATAGAGCTTGAAAAATAGATTTTAATGTCCGAACCAAAGCCTTCAAATAGTGCCAAAAGAATGATGATTTTTCCATAAATGCAACTTTTTGCAGATTTTGTGAGTGATTTCTTTTTGGACCATGAATATTATCTCGATATTAAAATTTCAGCCCATTTGGTACCATAGAACCTGAGAAAATGGATTTTAATATCCGAACCCAAGTCTTCAAATAGTGCCCATAAGAATTATGATTTTTTTAGAAAAGCATTTTTTGCAGATTTTGTGACTGATTTCTTTTTGGACCATGATTATTATCTCGAATTTAAAATTTCAGCCCATGTGGTATCAGAGAACCTGAAAAAATAGAATTTAATGACCTAACCCAAGGCTTCAAATAGTGCCCATAAGAATTATGATTTTTTAAGAAATGAGACTTTTTGCCGATTTTGTGACTGATTTCTTTTTGGACCATGATTATTATTTCGAATTTAAAATTTCAGCACATTTGGTACCATAGAACCTGAAAAAATGGAATTTAATTTCGGAACCCAAGTCTGCAAATAATGCCCATAAGAATGATAATTTTTTCAGAAATGCAACTTTTTGCAGATTTTGTGACTGATTTCGCTTTGTTTTAATATTCTTACAATGTTTTCAAAATTTTTGCCCATTTGG
Source organism: Hesperophylax magnus (assembly GCA_026573805.1). Lineage (NCBI taxonomy): Eukaryota > Metazoa > Arthropoda > Insecta > Trichoptera > Limnephilidae > Hesperophylax > Hesperophylax magnus. Next base: position 7,966,178 of record JAIUSX010000117.1, on the reverse strand, counting down.
TACCATAGAGCCTGAAAAAATTGATTTTTATGTCCGAACCCAAGTCTTCAAATAGTGCCCATAAGAATGATGATTTTTCCATAAATGCAACATTTTGCAGATTTTGTGAGTGATTTCTTTTTGAACCATGATTAATATCTCGAATTTAAAATTTCAGCCCATGTGGTATCAGAGAACCTGAAAAAATAGAATTTAATGACCAAACCCAAGGCTTCAAATAGTGCCCATAAGAATTATGATTTTTTAAGAAATGCAACTTTTTGCCGATTTTGTGACTGATTTCTTTTTGGACCATGACTATTATTTCGAATTTAAAATTTCAGCCCATTTGGTACCATAGAACCTGAAAAAATGGAATTTAATTTCGGAACCCAAGTCTGCAAATAATGCCCATAAGAATGATAATTTTTTCAGAAATGCAACTTTTTGCAGATTTTGTGACTGATTTCGCTTTGTTTTAATATTCTTACAATGTTTCCAAAATCTTTGCCCATTTGGTGCCATAATGCCTAGAAAAATTGATTTTTTATGTCCGAACCCAAGTCTTCAAATAGTGCCCAGAAAAATTATGATTTTTTCAGATATACAACTTTTTGCAGATTTTGTGAGTGATTTCTTTTTGAACCGTGATTAATATCTCGAATTTTAAATTTCAACCCATTTGGTCCCATAGAAACTGAAAAAATGGAATTTAATATCGGAACCCAAGTCTTCAAATAGTGCCTATAAGAATGATGATTTTTTCAAAAATGAAACTTTTTGCCGATTTTGTGACTGATTTCACTTTGTTTCAATATTCTTACAATGATTTCAAATTTTTTATCCATTTGGTACCATAGAGCTTGAAAAATAGATTTTAATGTCCGAACCAAAGCCTTCAAATAGTGCCCATAAGAATTATGATTTTTTAAGAAATGCAACTTTTTGCAGATTTTGTGAGTGATTTCTTTTTGGACCATGAATATTATCTCGATATTAAAATTTCAGCCCATTTGGTACCATAGAACCTGAGAAAATGGATTTTAATATCCGAACCCAAGTCTTCAAATAGTGCCCATAAGAATTATGATTTTTTTAGAAAAGCATTTTTTGCAGATTTTGTGACTGATTTCTTTTTGGACCATGATTATTATCTCGAATTTAAAATTTCAGCCCATGTGGTATCAGAGAACCTGAAAAAATAGAATTTAATGACCTAACCCAAGGCTTCAAATAGTGCCCATAAGAATTATGATTTTTTAAGAAATGAGACTTTTTGCCGATTTTGTGACTGATTTCTTTTTGGACCATGATTATTATTTCGAATTTAAAATTTCAGCCCATTTGGTACCATAGAACCTGAAAAAATGGAATTTAATTTCGGAACCCAAGTCTGCAAATAATGCCCATAAGAATGATAATTTTTTCAGAAATGCAACTTTTTGCAGATTTTGTGACTGATTTCGCTTTGTTTTAATATTCTTACAATGTTTTCAAAATTTTTGCCCATTTGGTACCATAGAGCCTGAAAAAATTGATTTTTATGTCCGAACCCAAGTCTTCAAATAGTGCCCATAAGAATGATGATTTTTCCATAAATGCAACATTTTGCAGATTTTGTGAGTGATTTCTTTTTGAACCATGATTAATATCTCGAATTTAAAATTTCAGCCCATGTGGTATCAGAGAACCTGAAAAAATAGAATTTAATGACCAAACCCAAGGCTTCAAATAGTGCCCATAAGAATTATGATTTTTTAAGAAATGCAACTTTTTGCCGATTTTGTGACTGATTTCTTTTTGGACCATGACTATTATTTCGAATTTAAAATTTCAGCCCATTTGGTACCATAGAACCTGAAAAAATGGAATTTAATTTCGGAACCCAAGTCTGCAAATAATGCCCATAAGAATGATAATTTTTTCAGAAATGCAACTTTTTGCAGATTTTGTGACTGATTTCGCTTTGTTTTAATATTCTTACAATGTTTCCAAAATCTTTGCCCATTTGGTGCCATAATGCCTAGAAAAATTGATTTTTTATGTCCGAACCCAAGTCTTCAAATAGTGCCCAGAAAAATTATGATTTTTTCAGATATACAACTTTTTGCAGATTTTGTGAGTGATTTCTTTTTGAACCGTGATTAATATCTCGAATTTTAAATTTCAACCCATTTGGTCCCATAGAAACTGAAAAAATGGAATTTAATATCGGAACCCAAGTCTTCAAATAGTGCCTATAAGAATGATGATTTTTTCAAAAATGAAACTTTTTGCCGATTTTGTGACTGATTTCACTTTGTTTCAATATTCTTACAATGATTTCAAATTTTTTATCCATTTGGTACCATAGAGCTTGAAAAATAGATTTTAATGTCCGAACCAAAGCCTTCAAATAGTGCCAAAAGAATGATGATTTTTCCATAAATGCAACTTTTTGCAGATTTTGTGAGTGATTTCTTTTTGGACCATGAATATTATCTCGATATTAAAATTTCAGCCCATTTGGTACCATAGAACCTGAGAAAATGGATTTTAATATCCGAACCCAAGTCTTCAAATAGTGCCCATAAGAATTATGATTTTTTTAGAAAAGCATTTTTTGCAGATTTTGTGACTGATTTCTTTTTGGACCATGATTATTATCTCGAATTTAAAATTTCAGCCCATGTGGTATCAGAGAACCTGAAAAAATAGAATTTAATGACCTAACCCAAGGCTTCAAATAGTGCCCATAAGAATTATGATTTTTTAAGAAATGAAACTTTTTGCCGATTTTGTGACTGATTTCACTTTGTTTCAATATTCTTACAATGATTTCAAATTTTTTATCCATTTGGTACCATAGAGCTTGAAAAATAGATTTTAATGTCCGAACCAAAGCCTTCAAATAGTGCTAAAAGAATGATGATTTTTCCATAAATGCAACTTTTTGCAGATTTTGTGAGTGATTTCTTTTTGGACCATGAATATTATCTCGATATTAAAATTTCAGCCCATTTGGTACCATAGAACCTGAGAAAATGGATTTTAATATCCGAACCCAAGTCTTCAAATAGTGCCCATAAGAATTATGATTTTTTTAGAAAAGCATTTTTTGCAGATTTTGTGACTGATTTCTTTTTGGACCATGATTAATATCTCGAATTTAAAATATCAGCCCATGTGGTATCAGAGAACCTGAAAAAATAGAATTTAATGACCAAACCCAAGGCTTCAAATAGTGCCTATAAGAATAATGATTTCTCCATAAATGCAACTTGTTGCAGATTTTGTGACTGATTTCGCTTTGTTTTAATATTCTTACAATTTTTCCATAATTTTTGCCCATTTGGTACCATAAAGCCTGAAAAAATTGATTTTTAGGTCCGAACCCAAGTCTTCAAATAGTGCCCAGAAAAATTATGATTTTTTCAGATATACAACTTTTTGCAGATTTTGTGAGTGATTTCTTTTTGAACCGTGATTAATATCTCGAATTTTAAATTTCAACCCATTTGGTCCCATAGAAACTGAAAAAATGGAATTTAATATCGGAACCCAAGTCTTCAAATAGTGCCTATAAGAATGATGATTTTTTCAAAAATGAAACTTTTTGCCGATTTTGTGACTGATTTCACTTTGTTTCAATATTCTTACAATGATTTCAAATTTTTTATCCATTTGGTACCATAGAGCTTGAAAAATAGATTTTAATGTCCGAACCAAAGCCTTCAAATAGTGCTAAAAGAATGATGATTTTTCCATAAATGCAACTTTTTGCAGATTTTGTGAGTGATTTCTTTTTGGACCATGAATATTATCTCGATATTAAAATTTCAGCCCATTTGGTACCATAGAACCTGAGAAAATGGATTTTAATATCCGAACCCAAGTCTTCAAATAGTGCCCATAAGAATTATGATTTTTTTAGAAAAGCATTTTTTGCAGATTTTGTGACTGATTTCTTTTTGGACCATGATTAATATCTCGAATTTAAAATATCAGCCCATGTGGTATCAGAGAACCTGAAAAAATAGAATTTAATGACCAAACCCAAGGCTTCAAATAGTGCCCATAAGAATTATGATTTTTTAAGAAATGCAACTTTTTGCCGATTTTGTGACTGATTTCTTTTTGGAGCATGACTATTATTTCGAATTTAAAATTTCAGCCCATTTGGTACCATAGAACCTGAAAAAATGGAATTTAATTTCGGAACCCAAGTCTGCAAATAATGCCCATAAGAATGATAATTTTTTCAGAAATGCAACTTTTTGCAGATTTTGTGACTGATTTCGCTTTGTTTTAATATTCTTACAATGTTTCCAAAATCTTTGCCCATTTGGTGCCATAATGCCTAGAAAAATTGATTTTTTATGTCCGAACCCAAGTCTTCAAATAGTGCCCAGAAAAATTATGATTTTTTCAGATATACAACTTTTTGCAGATTTTGTGAGTGATTTCTTTTTGAACCGTGATTAATATCTCGAATTTTAAATTTCAACCCATTTGGTCCCATAGAAACTGAAAAAATGGAATTTAATATCGGAACCCAAGTCTTCAAATAGTGCCTATAAGAATGATGATTTTTTCAAAAATGAAACTTTTTGCCGATTTTGTGACTGATTTCACTTTGTTTCAATATTCTTACAATGATTTCAAATTTTTTATCCATTTGGTACCATAGAGCTTGAAAAATAGATTTTAATGTCCGAACCAAAGCCTTCAAATAGTGCCAATAAGAATTATGATTTTTTAAGAAATGCAACTTTTTGCAGATTTTGTGAGTGATTTCTTTTTGGACCATGAATATTATCTCGATATTAAAATTTCAGCCCATTTGGTACCATAGAACCTGAGAAAATGGATTTTAATATCCGAACCCAAGTCTTCAAATAGTGCCCATAAGAATTATGATTTTTTTAGAAAAGCATTTTTTGCAGATTTTGTGACTGATTTCTTTTTGGACCATAATTATTATCTCGAATTTAAAATTTCAGCCCATGTGGTATCAGAGAACCTGAAAAAATAGAATTTAATGACCAAACCCAAGGCTTCAAATAGTGCCCATAAGAATTATGATTTTTTAAGAAATGAGACTTTTTGCCGATTTTGTGACTGATTTCTTTTTGGACCATGATTATTATTTCGAATTTAAAATTTCAGCCCATTTGGTACCATAGAACCTGAAAAAATGGAATTTAATTTCGGAACCCAAGTCTGCAAATAATGCCCATAAGAATGATAATTTTTTCAGAAATGCAACTTTTTGCAGATTTTGTGACTGATTTCGCTTTGTTTTAATATTCTTACAATGTTTTCAAAATTTTTGCCCATTTGGAACCATAGAGCCTGAAAAAATTGATTTTTATGTCCGAACCCAAGTCTTCAAATAGTGCCCATAAGAATGATGATTTTTCCATAAATGCAACATTTTGCAGATTTTGTGAGTGATTTCTTTTTGAACCATGATTAATATCTCGAATTTAAAATTTCAGCCCATGTGGTATCAGAGAACCTGAAAAAATAGAATTTAATGACCAAACCCAAGGCTTCAAATAGTGCCCATAAGAATTATGATTTTTTAAGAAATGCAACTTTTTGCCGATTTTGTGACTGATTTCTTTTTGGACCATGATTATTATTTCGAATTTAAAATTTCAGCCCATTTGGTACCATAGAACCTGAAAAAATGGAATTTAATTTCGGAACCCAAGTCTGCAAATAATGCCCATAAGAATGATATTTTTTTCAGAAATGCAACTTTTTGCAGATTTTGTGACTGATTTCGCTTTGTTTTAATATTCTTACAATGTTTTCAAAATTTTTGCCCATTTGGTACCATAGAGCCTGAAAAAATTGATTTTTATGTCCGAACCCAAGTCTTCAAATAGTGCCCATAAGAATGATGATTTTTCCATAAATGCAACTTTTTGCAGATTTAGTGACTGATTTCTTTTTGGACCATGATTATTATTTCGAATTTAAAATTTCAGCCCATTTGGTACCATGGAACCTGAAAAAATGGAATTTAATTTCGGAACCCAAGTCTTCAAATAATGCCCATAAGAATAATGATTTTTTCAGAAATGCAACTTTATGCAGATTTTGTGACTGATTTCGCTTTGTTTTAATATTCTTACAATGTTTCCAAAATCTTTGCCCATTTGGTGCCATAATGCCTAGAAAAATTGATTTTTTATGTCCGAACCCAAGTCTTCAAATAGTGCCTATAAGAATTATGATTTTTTCAGAAATTCAACTTTTTGCAGATTTGGTGACTGATTTGTTTATGGACCATGATTATTATATCGAACTTAAAATTTCAGCTCATTTGGTACCAAAGAACCTGAAAAATGGAATTTAATTTCGGAACCCAAGTCGTCAAATAGTGCCCATAAGAATTATGATTTTTTCATAAATGTAACTTTTTGCAGATTTTGTGACTGATTTCTTTTTGGACCATGAATATTATCTCGAAATTAAAAATTTTGCCCATTTGGTACCATAGAACCTGAAATAATGGAATACAATTTCGGAACAAAAGTCTTCAAATAGTGCCTATAAGAATGATGATTTTTCCACAAATGAAACTTTTTGCAGATTTTGTGAGTGATTTCTTTTTGGACCATGAATATCATCTCGAAATTAAAATTTCATCCCATTTGGTACCATTTAACCTGAAAAAATTGATTTTTATGTCCGAACCCAAGACTTCAAATAGTGCCAAAAGAATGATGATTTTTCCATAAATGCAACTTTTTGCAGATTTTGTGAGTGATTTCTTTTTGGACCATAAATATTATCTCGATATTAAAATTTCAGCCCATTTGGTACCATAGAACCTGAGAAAATGGATTTTAATATCCGAACCCAAGTCTTCAAATAGTGCCCATAAGAATTATGATTTTTTTAGAAAAGCATTTTTATGCAGATTTTGTGAGTGAATTCTTTTGGGACCATGATTATCATCTCAAATTTAAAATTTCAACCCATTTGGTATCATAGAACCTGAAAAAATGGATTTTAATGACCGAACCCAAGTCTTCAAGGGGTGCCTATAAGAATGATGATTGTTTCAGAAATGCAACTTTTTGCCGATTTTGTGACTGATATCACTTTGTTTTAAATTTCTTTCAATGATTTCAATTTTTTTAACCATTTGGTACCATAGAGCTTGAAAAATAGATTTTAATGTCCGAACCCAAGTCTTCAAATAGTGCCTATAAGAATTATGATTTTTTCAGAAATTCAACTTTTTGCATAATTTGTAACTGATTTCTTTTTGGAACATGATTAATATCTCGAATTTAAAATTTCAGCCCATGTGGTATCATAGAACCTGAAAAATTTAATTTAATGACCGAACCCAAGGCTTCAAATAGTGCCTATAAGAATAATGATTTCTCCATAAATGCAACTTGTTGCAGATTTTGTGACTGATTTCGCTTTGTTTTAATATTCTTACAATTTTTCCATAATTTTTGCCCATTTGGTACCATAAAGCCTGAAAAAATTGATTTTTAGGTCCGAACCCAAGTCTTCAAATAGTGCCCAGAAAAATTATGATTTTTTCAGATATACAACTTTTTGCAGATTTTGTGAGTGATTTCTTTTTGAACCGTGATTAATATCTCGAATTTTAAATTTCAACCCATTTGGTCCCATAGAAACTGAAAAAATGGAATTTAATATCGGAACCCAAGTCTTCAAATAGTGCCTATAAGAATGATGATTTTTTCAAAAATGAAACTTTTTGCCGATTTTGTGACTGATTTCACTTTGTTTCAATATTCTTACAATGATTTCAAATTTTTTATCCATTTGGTACCATAGAGCTTGAAAAATAGATTTTAATGTCCGAACCAAAGCCTTCAAATAGTGCTAAAAGAATGATGATTTTTCCATAAATGCAACTTTTTGCAGATTTTGTGAGTGATTTCTTTTTGGACCATGAATATTATCTCGATATTAAAATTTCAGCCCATTTGGTACCATAGAACCTGAGAAAATGGATTTTAATATCCGAACCCAAGTCTTCAAATAGTGCCCATAAGAATTATGATTTTTTTAGAAAAGCATTTTTTGCAGATTTTGTGACTGATTTCTTTTTGGACCATGATTAATATCTCGAATTTAAAATATCAGCCCATGTGGTATCAGAGAACCTGAAAAAATAGAATTTAATGACCAAACCCAAGGCTTCAAATAGTGCCCATAAGAATTATGATTTTTTAAGAAATGCAACTTTTTGCCGATTTTGTGACTGATTTCTTTTTGGACCATGATTATTATTTCGAATTTAAAATTTCAGCCCATTTGGTACCATAGAACCTGAAAAAATGGAATTTAATTTCGGAACCCAAGTCTGCAAATAATGCCCATAAGAATGATAATTTTTTCAGAAATGCAACTTTTTGCAGATTTTGTGACTGATTTCGCTTTGTTTTAATATTCTTACAATGTTTCCAAAATCTTTGCCCATTTGGTGCCATAATGCCTAGAAAAATTGATTTTTTATGTCCGAACCCAAGTCTTCAAATAGTGCCCAGAAAAATTATGATTTTTTCAGATATACAACTTTTTGCAGATTTTGTGAGTGATTTCTTTTTGAACCGTGATTAATATCTCGAATTTTAAATTTCAACCCATTTGGTCCCATAGAAACTGAAAAAATGGAATTTAATATCGGAACCCAAGTCTTCAAATAGTGCCTATAAGAATGATGATTTTTTCAAAAATGAAACTTTTTGCCGATTTTGTGACTGATTTCACTTTGTTTCAATATTCTTACAATGATTTCAAATTTTTTATCCATTTGGTACCATAGAGCTTGAAAAATAGATTTTAATGTCCGAACCAAAGCCTTCAAATAGTGCCAAAAGAATGATGATTTTTCCATAAATGCAACTTTTTGCAGATTTTGTGAGTGATTTCTTTTTGGACCATGAATATTATCTCGATATTAAAATTTCAGCCCATTTGGTACCATAGAACCTGAGAAAATGGATTTTAATATCCGAACCCAAGTCTTCAAATAGTGCCCATAAGAATTATGATTTTTTTAGAAAAGCATTTTTTGCAGATTTTGTGACTGATTTCTTTTTGGACCATGATTATTATCTCGAATTTAAAATTTCAGCCCATGTGGTATCAGAGAACCTGAAAAAATAGAATTTAATGACCTAACCCAAGGCTTCAAATAGTGCCCATAAGAATTATGATTTTTTAAGAAATGAGACTTTTTGCCGATTTTGTGACTGATTTCTTTTTGGACCATGATTATTATTTCGAATTTAAAATTTCAGCACATTTGGTACCATAGAACCTGAAAAAATGGAATTTAATTTCGGAACCCAAGTCTGCAAATAATGCCCATAAGAATGATAATTTTTTCAGAAATGCAACTTTTTGCAGATTTTGTGACTGATTTCGCTTTGTTTTAATATTCTTACAATGTTTTCAAAATTTTTGCCCATTTGGTACCATAGAGCCTGAAAAAATTGATTTTTATGTCCGAACCCAAGTCTTCAAATAGTGCCCATAAGAATGATGATTTTTCCATAAATGCAACATTTTGCAGATTTTGTGAGTGATTTCTTTTTGAACCATGATTAATATCTCGAATTTAAAATTTCAGCCCATGTGGTATCAGAGAACCTGAAAAAATAGAATTTAATGACCAAACCCAAGGCTTCAAATAGTGCCCATAAGAATTATGATTTTTTAAGAAATGCAACTTTTTGCCGATTTTGTGACTGATTTCTTTTTGGACCATGACTATTATTTCGAATTTAAAATTTCAGCCCATTTGGTACCATAGAACCTGAAAAAATGGAATTTAATTTCGGAACCCAAGTCTGCAAATAATGCCCATAAGAATGATAATTTTTTCAGAAATGCAACTTTTTGCAGATTTTGTGACTGATTTCGCTTTGTTTTAATATTCTTACAATGTTTCCAAAATCTTTGCCCATTTGGTGCCATAATGCCTAGAAAAATTGATTTTTTATGTCCGAACCCAAGTCTTCAAATAGTGCCCAGAAAAATTATGATTTTTTCAGATATACAACTTTTTGCAGATTTTGTGAGTGATTTCTTTTTGAACCGTGATTAATATCTCGAATTTTAAATTTCAACCCATTTGGTCCCATAGAAACTGAAAAAATGGAATTTAATATCGGAACCCAAGTCTTCAAATAGTGCCTATAAGAATGATGATTTTTTCAAAAATGAAACTTTTTGCCGATTTTGTGACTGATTTCACTTTGTTTCAATATTCTTACAATGATTTCAAATTTTTTATCCATTTGGTACCATAGAGCTTGAAAAATAGATTTTAATGTCCGAACCAAAGCCTTCAAATAGTGCCCATAAGAATTATGATTTTTTAAGAAATGCAACTTTTTGCAGATTTTGTGAGTGATTTCTTTTTGGACCATGAATATTATCTCGATATTAAAATTTCAGCCCATTTGGTACCATAGAACCTGAGAAAATGGATTTTAATATCCGAACCCAAGTCTTCAAATAGTGCCCATAAGAATTATGATTTTTTTAGAAAAGCATTTTTTGCAGATTTTGTGACTGATTTCTTTTTGGACCATGATTATTATCTCGAATTTAAAATTTCAGCCCATGTGGTATCAGAGAACCTGAAAAAATAGAATTTAATGACCTAACCCAAGGCTTCAAATAGTGCCCATAAGAATTATGATTTTTTAAGAAATGAGACTTTTTGCCGATTTTGTGACTGATTTCTTTTTGGACCATGATTATTATTTCGAATTTAAAATTTCAGCCCATTTGGTACCATAGAACCTGAAAAAATGGAATTTAATTTCGGAACCCAAGTCTGCAAATAATGCCCATAAGAATGATAATTTTTTCAGAAATGCAACTTTTTGCAGATTTTGTGACTGATTTCGCTTTGTTTTAATATTCTTACAATGTTTTCAAAATTTTTGCCCATTTGGTACCATAGAGCCTGAAAAAATTGATTTTTATGTCCGAACCCAAGTCTTCAAATAGTGCCCATAAGAATGATGATTTTTCCATAAATGCAACATTTTGCAGATTTTGTGAGTGATTTCTTTTTGAACCATGATTAATATCTCGAATTTAAAATTTCAGCCCATGTGGTATCAGAGAACCTGAAAAAATAGAATTTAATGACCAAACCCAAGGCTTCAAATAGTGCCCATAAGAATTATGATTTTTTAAGAAATGCAACTTTTTGCCGATTTTGTGACTGATTTCTTTTTGGACCATGACTATTATTTCGAATTTAAAATTTCAGCCCATTTGGTACCATAGAACCTGAAAAAATGGAATTTAATTTCGGAACCCAAGTCTGCAAATAATGCCCATAAGAATGATAATTTTTTCAGAAATGCAACTTTTTGCAGATTTTGTGACTGATTTCGCTTTGTTTTAATATTCTTACAATGTTTCCAAAATCTTTGCCCATTTGGTGCCATAATGCCTAGAAAAATTGATTTTTTATGTCCGAACCCAAGTCTTCAAATAGTGCCCAGAAAAATTATGATTTTTTCAGATATACAACTTTTTGCAGATTTTGTGAGTGATTTCTTTTTGAACCGTGATTAATATCTCGAATTTTAAATTTCAACCCATTTGGTCCCATAGAAACTGAAAAAATGGAATTTAATATCGGAACCCAAGTCTTCAAATAGTGCCTATAAGAATGATGATTTTTTCAAAAATGAAACTTTTTGCCGATTTTGTGACTGATTTCACTTTGTTTCAATATTCTTACAATGATTTCAAATTTTTTATCCATTTGGTACCATAGAGCTTGAAAAATAGATTTTAATGTCCGAACCAAAGCCTTCAAATAGTGCCAAAAGAATGATGATTTTTCCATAAATGCAACTTTTTGCAGATTTTGTGAGTGATTTCTTTTTGGACCATGAATATTATCTCGATATTAAAATTTCAGCCCATTTGGTACCATAGAACCTGAGAAAATGGATTTTAATATCCGAACCCAAGTCTTCAAATAGTGCCCATAAGAATTATGATTTTTTTAGAAAAGCATTTTTTGCAGATTTTGTGACTGATTTCTTTTTGGACCATGATTATTATCTCGAATTTAAAATTTCAGCCCATGTGGTATCAGAGAACCTGAAAAAATAGAATTTAATGACCAAACCCAAGGCTTCAAATAGTGCCCATAAGAATTATGATTTTTTAAGAAATGAGACTTTTTGCCGATTTTGTGACTGATTTCTTTTTGGACCATGATTATTATTTCGAATTTAAAATTTCAGCCCATTTGGTACCATAGAACCTGAAAAAATGGAATTTAATTTCGGAACCCAAGTCTGCAAATAATGCCCATAAGAATGATAATTTTTTCAGAAATGCAACTTTTTGCAGATTTTGTGACTGATTTCGCTTTGTTTTAATATTCTTACAATGTTTTCAAAATTTTTGCCCATTTGGTACCATAGAGCCTGAAAAAATTGATTTTTATGTCCGAACCCAAGTCTTCAAATAGTGCCCATAAGAATGATGATTTTTCCATAAATGCAACTTTTTGCAGATTTTGTGAGTGATTTCTTTTTGGACCATAAATATTATCTCGATATTAAAATTTCAGCCCATTTGGTACCATAGAACCTGAGAAAATGGATTTTAATATCCGAACCCAAGTCTTCAAATAGTGCCCATAACAATTATGATTTTTTTAGAAAAGCATTTTTATGCAGATTTTGTGAGTGAATTCTTTTGGGACCATGATTATCATCTCAAATTTAAAATTTCAACCCATTTGGTATCATAGAACCTGAAAAAATGGATTTTAATGACCGAACCCAAGTCTTCAAGGGGTGCCTATAAGAATGATGATTGTTTCAGAAATGCAACTTTTTGCCGATTTTGTGACTGATATCACTTTGTTTTAAATTTCTTTCAATGATTTCAATTTTTTTAACCATTTGGTACCATAGAGCTTGAAAAATAGATTTTAATGTCCGAACCCAAGTCTTCAAATAGTGCCTATAAGAATTATGATTTTTTCAGAAATTCAACTTTTTGCATAATTTGTAACTGATTTCTTTTTGGAACATGATTAATATCTCGAATTTAAAATTTCAGCCCATGTGGTATCATAGAACCTGAAAAATTTAATTTAATGACCGAACCCAAGGCTTCAAATAGTGCCTATAAGAATAATGATTTCTCCATAAATGCAACTTGTTGCAGATTTTGTGACTGATTTCGCTTTGTTTTAATATTCTTACAATTTTTCCATAATTTTTGCCCATTTGGTACCATAAAGCCTGAAAAAATTGATTTTTAGGTCCGAACCCAAGTCTTCAAATAGTGCCCAGAAAAATTATGATTTTTTCAGATATACAACTTTTTGCAGATTTTGTGAGTGATTTCTTTTTGAACCGTGATTAATATCTCGAATTTTAAATTTCAACCCATTTGGACCCATAGAAACTGAAAAAATGGAATTTAATATCGGAACCCAAGTCTTCAAATAGTGCCTATAAGAATGATGATTTTTTCAAAAATGAAACTTTTTGCCGATTTTGTGACTGATTTCACTTTGTTTCAATATTCTTACAATGATTTCAAATTTTTTATCCATTTGGTACCATAGAGCTTGAAAAATAGATTTTAATGTCCGAACCAAAGCCTTCAAATAGTGCTAAAAGAATGATGATTTTTCCATAAATGCAACTTTTTGCAGATTTTGTGAGTGATTTCTTTTTGGACCATGAATATTATCTCGATATTAAAATTTCAGCCCATTTGGTACCATAGAACCTGAGAAAATGGATTTTAATATCCGAACCCAAGTCTTCAAATAGTGCCCATAAGAATTATGATTTTTTTAGAAAAGCATTTTTTGCAGATTTTGTGACTGATTTCTTTTTGGACCATGATTAATATCTCGAATTTAAAATATCAGCCCATGTGGTATCAGAGAACCTGAAAAAATAGAATTTAATGACCAAACCCAAGGCTTCAAATAGTGCCCATAAGAATTATGATTTTTTAAGAAATGCAACTTTTTGCCGATTTTGTGACTGATTTCTTTTTGGACCATGACTATTATTTCGAATTTAAAATTTCAGCCCATTTGGTACCATAGAACCTGAAAAAATGGAATTTAATTTCGGAACCCAAGTCTGCAAATAATGCCCATAAGAATGATAATTTTTTCAGAAATGCAACTTTTTGCAGATTTTGTGACTGATTTCGCTTTGTTTTAATATTCTTACAATGTTTCCAAAATCTTTGCCCATTTGGTGCCATAATGCCTAGAAAAATTGATTTTTTATGTCCGAACCCAAGTCTTCAAATAGTGCCCAGAAAAATTATGATTTTTTCAGATATACAACTTTTTGCAGATTTTGTGAGTGATTTCTTTTTGAACCGTGATTAATATCTCGAATTTTAAATTTCAACCCATTTGGTCCCATAGAAACTGAAAAAATGGAATTTAATATCGGAACCCAAGTCTTCAAATAGTGCCTATAAGAATGATGATTTTTTCAAAAATGAAACTTTTTGCCGATTTTGTGACTGATTTCACTTTGTTTCAATATTCTTACAATGATTTCAAATTTTTTATCCATTTGGTACCATAGAGCTTGAAAAATAGATTTTAATGTCCGAACCAAAGCCTTCAAATAGTGCCCATAAGAATTATGATTTTTTAAGAAATGCAACTTTTTGCAGATTTTGTGAGTGATTTCTTTTTGGACCATGAATATTATCTCGATATTAAAATTTCAGCCCATTTGGTACCATAGAACCTGAGAAAATGGATTTTAATATCCGAACCCAAGTCTTCAAATAGTGCCCATAAGAATTATGATTTTTTTAGAAAAGCATTTTTTGCAGATTTTGTGACTGATTTCTTTTTGGAACATGATTAATATCTCGAATTTAAAATTTCAGCCCATGTGGTATCATAGAACCTGAAAAAATTTAATTTAATGACCGAACCCAAGGCTTCAAATAGTGCCTATAAGAATAATGATTTCTCCATAAATGCAACTTGTTGCAGATTTTGTGACTGATTTCGCTTTGTTTTAATATTCTTACAATTTTTCCATAATTTTTGCCCATTTGGTACCATAAAGCCTGAAAAAATTGATTTTTAGGTCCGAACCCAAGTCTTCAAATAGTGCCCAGAAAAATTATGATTTTTTCAGATATACAACTTTTTGCAGATTTTGTGAGTGATTTCTTTTTGAACCGTGATTAATATCTCGAATTTTAAATTTCAACCCATTTGGTCCCATAGAAACTGAAAAAATGGAATTTAATATCGGAACCCAAGTCTTCAAATAGTGCCTATAAGAATGATGATTTTTTCAAAAATGAAACTTTTTGCCGATTTTGTGACTGATTTCACTTTGTTTCAATATTCTTACAATGATTTCAAATTTTTTATCCATTTGGTACCATAGAGCTTGAAAAATAGATTTTAATGTCCGAACCAAAGCCTTCAAATAGTGCTAAAAGAATGATGATTTTTCCATAAATGCAACTTTTTGCAGATTTTGTGAGTGATTTCTTTTTGGACCATGAATATTATCTCGATATTAAAATTTCAGCCCATTTGGTACCATAGAACCTGAGAAAATGGATTTTAATATCCGAACCCAAGTCTTCAAATAGTGCCCATAAGAATTATGATTTTTTTAGAAAAGCATTTTTTGCAGATTTTGTGACTGATTTCTTTTTGGACCATGATTATTATCTCGAATTTAAAATTTCAGCCCATGTGGTATCAGAGAACCTGAAAAAATAGAATTTAATGACCAAACCCAAGGCTTCAAATAGTGCCCATAAGAATTATGATTTTTTAAGAAATGAGACTTTTTGCCGATTTTGTGACTGATTTCTTTTTGGACCATGATTATTATTTCGAATTTAAAATTTCAGCCCATTTGGTACCATAGAACCTGAAAAAATGGAATTTAATTTCGGAACCCAAGTCTGCAAATAATGCCCATAAGAATGATAATTTTTTCAGAAATGCAACTTTTTGCAGATTTTGTGACTGATTTCGCTTTGTTTTAATATTCTTACAATGTTTTCAAAATTTTTGCCCATTTGGTACCATAGAGCCTGAAAAAATTGATTTTTATGTCCGAACCCAAGTCTTCAAATAGTGCCCATAAGAATGATGATTTTTCCATAAATGCAACTTTTTGCAGATTTTGTGAGTGATTTCTTTTTGGACCATAAATATTATCTCGATATTAAAATTTCAGCCCATTTGGTACCATAGAACCTGAGAAAATGGATTTTAATATCCGAACCCAAGTCTTCAAATAGTGCCCATAAGAATTATGATTTTTTTAGAAAAGCATTTTTATGCAGATTTTGTGAGTGAATTCTTTTGGGACCATGATTATCATCTCAAATTTAAAATTTCAACCCATTTGGTATCATAGAACCTGAAAAAATGGATTTAAATGACCGAACCCAAGTCTTCAAGGGGTGCCTATAAGAATGATGATTGTTTCAGAAATGCAACTTTTTGCCGATTTTGTGACTGATATCACTTTGTTTTAAATTTCTTTCAATGATTTCAATTTTTTTAACCATTTGGTACCATAGAGCTTGAAAAATAGATTTTAATGTCCGAACCCAAGTCTTCAAATAGTGCCTATAAGAATTATGATTTTTTCAGAAATTCAACTTTTTGCATAATTTGTAACTGATTTCTTTTTGGAACATGATTAATATCTCGAATTTAAAATTTCAGCCCATGTGGTATCATAGAACCTGAAAAAATTTAATTTAATGACCGAACCCAAGGCTTCAAATAGTGCCTATAAGAATAATGATTTCTCCATAAATGCAACTTGTTGCAGATTTTGTGACTGATTTCGCTTTGTTTTAATATTCTTACAATGTTTCCAAAATCTTTGCCCATTTGGTGCCATAATGCCTAGAAAAATTGATTTTTTATGTCCGAACCCAAGTCTTCAAATAGTGCCCAGAAAAATTATGATTTTTTCAGATATACAACTTTTTGCAGATTTTGTGAGTGATTTCTTTTTGAACCGTGATTAATATCTCGAATTTTAAATTTCAACCCATTTGGTCCCATAGAAACTGAAAAAATGGAATTTAATATCGGAACCCAAGTCTTCAAATAGTGCCTATAAGAATGATGATTTTTTCAAAAATGAAACTTTTTGCCGATTTTGTGACTGATTTCACTTTGTTTCAATATTCTTACAATGATTTCAAATTTTTTATCCATTTGGTACCATAGAGCTTGAAAAATAGATTTTAATGTCCGAACCAAAGCCTTCAAATAGTGCCCATAAGAATTATGATTTTTTAAGAAATGCAACTTTTTGCAGATTTTGTGAGTGATTTCTTTTTGGACCATGAATATTATCTCGATATTAAAATTTCAGCCCATTTGGTACCATAGAACCTGAGAAAATGGATTTTAATATCCGAACCCAAGTCTTCAAATAGTGCCCATAAGAATTATGATTTTTTTAGAAAAGCATTTTTTGCAGATTTTGTGACTGATTTCTTTTTGGACCATGATTATTATCTCGAATTTAAAATTTCAGCCCATGTGGTATCAGAGAACCTGAAAAAATAGAATTTAATGACCAAACCCAAGGCTTCAAATAGTGCCCATAAGAATTATGATTTTTTAAGAAATGAGACTTTTTG
This sequence comes from Hesperophylax magnus, assembly GCA_026573805.1. Classification (NCBI taxonomy): domain Eukaryota; kingdom Metazoa; phylum Arthropoda; class Insecta; order Trichoptera; family Limnephilidae; genus Hesperophylax; species Hesperophylax magnus. The sequence continues at coordinate 7,948,517 of JAIUSX010000117.1, read as the reverse complement.
CCGATTTTGTGACTGATTTCTTTTTGGACCATGATTATTATTTCGAATTTAAAATTTCAGCCCATTTGGTACCATAGAACCTGAAAAAATGGAATTTAATTTCGGAACCCAAGTCTGCAAATAATGCCCATAAGAATGATAATTTTTTCAGAAATGCAACTTTTTGCAGATTTTGTGACTGATTTCGCTTTGTTTTAATATTCTTACAATGTTTTCAAAATTTTTGCCCATTTGGTACCATAGAGCCTGAAAAAATTGATTTTTATGTCCGAACCCAAGTCTTCAAATAGTGCCCATAAGAATGATGATTTTTCCATAAATGCAACTTTTTGCAGATTTTGTGAGTGATTTCTTTTTGGACCATAAATATTATCTCGATATTAAAATTTCAGCCCATTTGGTACCATAGAACCTGAGAAAATGGATTTTAATATCCGAACCCAAGTCTTCAAATAGTGCCCATTAGAATTATGATTTTTTTAGAAAAGCATTTTTATGCAGATTTTGTGAGTGAATTCTTTTGGGACCATGATTATCATCTCAAATTTAAAATTTCAACCCATTTGGTATCATAGAACCTGAAAAAATGGATTTTAATGACCGAACCCAAGTCTTCAAGGGGTGCCTATAAGAATGATGATTGTTTCAGAAATGCAACTTTTTGCCGATTTTGTGACTGATATCACTTTGTTTTAAATTTCTTTCAATGATTTCAATTTTTTTAACCATTTGGTACCATAGAGCTTGAAAAATAGATTTTAATGTCCGAACCCAAGTCTTCAAATAGTGCCTATAAGAATTATGATTTTTTCAGAAATTCAACTTTTTGCATAATTTGTAACTGATTTCTTTTTGGAACATGATTAATATCTCGAATTTAAAATTTCAGCCCATGTGGTATCATAGAACCTGAAAAAATTTAATTTAATGACCGAACCCAAGGCTTCAAATAGTGCCTATAAGAATAATGATTTCTCCATAAATGCAACTTGTTGCAGATTTTGTGACTGATTTCGCTTTGTTTTAATATTCTTACAATTTTTCCATAATTTTTGCCCATTTGGTACCATAAAGCCTGAAAAAATTGATTTTTAGGTCCGAACCCAAGTCTTCAAATAGTGCCCAGAAAAATTATGATTTTTTCAGATATACAACTTTTTGCAGATTTTGTGAGTGATTTCTTTTTGAACCGTGATTAATATCTCGAATTTTAAATATCAACCCATTTGGTCCCATAGAAACTGAAAAAATGGAATTTAATATCCGAACCCAAGTCTTCAAATAGTGCCTATAAGAATGATGATTTTTTCAAAAATGAAACTTTTTGCCGATTTTGTGACTGATTTCACTTTGTTTCAATATTCTTACAATGATTTCAAATTTTTTATCCATTTGTTACCATAGAGCTTGAAAAATAGATTTTAATGTCCGAACCAAAGCCTTCAAATAGTGCTAAAAGAATGATGATTTTTCCATAAATGCAACTTTTTGCAGATTTTGTGAGTGATTTCTTTTTGGACCATGAATATTATCTCGATATTAAAATTTCAGCCCATTTGGTACCATAGAACCTGAGAAAATGGATTTTAATATCCGAACCCAAGTCTTCAAATAGTGCCCATAAGAATTATGATTTTTTTAGAAAAGCATTTTTTGCAGATTTTGTGACTGATTTCTTTTTGGACCATGATTATTATCTCGAATTTAAAATTTCAGCCCATGTGGTATCAGAGAACCTGAAAAAATAGAATTTAATGACCAAACCCAAGGCTTCAAATAGTGCCCATAAGAATTATGATTTTTTAAGAAATGAGACTTTTTGCCGATTTTGTGACTGATTTCTTTTTGGACCATGATTATTATTTCGAATTTAAAATTTCAGCCCATTTGGTACCATAGAACCTGAAAAAATGGAATTTAATTTCGGAACCCAAGTCTGCAAATAATGCCCATAAGAATGATAATTTTTTCAGAAATGCAACTTTTTGCAGATTTTGTGACTGATTTCGCTTTGTTTTAATATTCTTACAATGTTTTCAAAATTTTTGCCCATTTGGTACCATAGAGCCTGAAAAAATTGATTTTTATGTCCGAACCCAAGTCTTCAAATAGTGCCCATAAGAATGATGATTTTTCCATAAATGCAACTTTTTGCAGATTTTGTGAGTGATTTCTTTTTGGACCATAAATATTATCTCGATATTAAAATTTCAGCCCATTTGGTACCATAGAACCTGAGAAAATGGATTTTAATATCCGAACCCAAGTCTTCAAATAGTGCCCATAAGAATTATGATTTTTTTAGAAAAGCATTTTTATGCAGATTTTGTGAGTGAATTCTTTTGGGACCATGATTATCATCTCAAATTTAAAATTTCAACCCATTTGGTATCATAGAACCTGAAAAAATGGATTTTAATGACCGAACCCAAGTCTTCAAGGGGTGCCTATAAGAATGATGATTGTTTCAGAAATGCAACTTTTTGCCGATTTTGTGACTGATATCACTTTGTTTTAAATTTCTTTCAATGATTTCAATTTTTTTAACCATTTGGTACCATAGAGCTTGAAAAATAGATTTTAATGTCCGAACCCAAGTCTTCAAATAGTGCCTATAAGAATTATGATTTTTTCAGAAATTCAACTTTTTGCATAATTTGTAACTGATTTCTTTTTGGAACATGATTAATATCTCGAATTTAAAATTTCAGCCCATGTGGTATCATAGAACCTGAAAAAATTTAATTTAATGACCGAACCCAAGGCTTCAAATAGTGCCTATAAGAATAATGATTTCTCCATAAATGCAACTTGTTGCAGATTTTGTGACTGATTTCGCTTTGTTTTAATATTCTTACAATTTTTCCATAATTTTTGCCCATTTGGTACCATAAAGCCTGAAAAAATTGATTTTTAGGTCCGAACCCAAGTCTTCAAATAGTGCCCAGAAAAATTATGATTTTTTCAGATATACAACTTTTTGCAGATTTTGTGAGTGATTTCTTTTTGAACCGTGATTAATATCTCGAATTTTAAATTTCAACCCATTTGGTCCCATAGAAACTGAAAAAATGGAATTTAATATCGGAACCCAAGTCTTCAAATAGTGCCTATAAGAATGATGATTTTTTCAAAAATGAAACTTTTTGCCGATTTTGTGACTGATTTCACTTTGTTTCAATATTCTTACAATGATTTCAAATTTTTTATCCATTTGGTACCATAGAGCTTGAAAAATAGATTTTAATGTCCGAACCAAAGCCTTCAAATAGTGCTAAAAGAATGATGATTTTTCCATAAATGCAACTTTTTGCAGATTTTGTGAGTGATTTCTTTTTGGACCATGAATATTATCTCGATATTAAAATTTCAGCCCATTTGGTACCATAGAACCTGAGAAAATGGATTTTAATATCCGAACCCAAGTCTTCAAATAGTGCCCATAAGAATTATGATTTTTTTAGAAAAGCATTTTTTGCAGATTTTGTGACTGATTTCTTTTTGGACCATGATTAATATCTCGAATTTAAAATATCAGCCCATGTGGTATCAGAGAACCTGAAAAAATAGAATTTAATGACCAAACCCAAGGCTTCAAATAGTGCCCATAAGAATTATGATTTTTTAAGAAATGCAACTTTTTGCCGATTTTGTGACTGATTTCTTTTTGGACCATGACTATTATTTCGAATTTAAAATTTCAGCCCATTTGGTACCATAGAACCTGAAAAAATGGAATTTAATTTCGGAACCCAAGTCTGCAAATAATGCCCATAAGAATGATAATTTTTTCAGAAATGCAACTTTTTGCAGATTTTGTGACTGATTTCGCTTTGTTTTAATATTCTTACAATGTTTCCAAAATCTTTGCCCATTTGGTGCCATAATGCCTAGAAAAATTGATTTTTTATGTCCGAACCCAAGTCTTCAAATAGTGCCCAGAAAAATTATGATTTTTTCAGATATACAACTTTTTGCAGATTTTGTGAGTGATTTCTTTTTGAACCGTGATTAATATCTCGAATTTTAAATTTCAACCCATTTGGTCCCATAGAAACTGAAAAAATGGAATTTAATATCGGAACCCAAGTCTTCAAATAGTGCCTATAAGAATGATGATTTTTTCAAAAATGAAACTTTTTGCCGATTTTGTGACTGATTTCACTTTGTTTCAATATTCTTACAATGATTTCAAATTTTTTATCCATTTGGTACCATAGAGCTTGAAAAATAGATTTTAATGTCCGAACCAAAGCCTTCAAATAGTGCCAAAAGAATGATGATTTTTCCATAAATGCAACTTTTTGCAGATTTTGTGAGTGATTTCTTTTTGGACCATGAATATTATCTCGATATTAAAATTTCAGCCCATTTGGTACCATAGAACCTGAGAAAATGGATTTTAATATCCGAACCCAAGTCTTCAAATAGTGCCCATAAGAATTATGATTTTTTTAGAAAAGCATTTTTTGCAGATTTTGTGACTGATTTCTTTTTGGACCATGATTATTATCTCGAATTTAAAATTTCAGCCCATGTGGTATCAGAGAACCTGAAAAAATAGAATTTAATGACCAAACCCAAGGCTTCAAATAGTGCCCATAAGAATTATGATTTTTTAAGAATTGAGACTTTTTGCCGATTTTGTGACTGATTTCTTTTTGGACCATGATTATTATTTCGAATTTAAAATTTCAGCCCATTTGGTACCATAGAACCTGAAAAAATGGAATTTAATTTCGGAACCCAAGTCTGCAAATAATGCCCATAAGAATGATAATTTTTTCAGAAATGCAACTTTTTGCAGATTTTGTGACTGATTTCGCTTTGTTTTAATATTCTTACAATGTTTTCAAAATTTTTGCCCATTTGGTACCATAGAGCCTGAAAAAATTGATTTTTATGTCCGAACCCAAGTCTTCAAATAGTGCCCATAAGAATGATGATTTTTCCATAAATGCAACTTTTTGCAGATTTTGTGAGTGATTTCTTTTTGGACCATAAATATTATCTCGATATTAAAATTTCAGCCCATTTGGTACCATAGAACCTGAGAAAATGGATTTTAATATCCGAACCCAAGTCTTCAAATAGTGCCCATAAGAATTATGATTTTTTTAGAAAAGCATTTTTATGCAGATTTTGTGAGTGAATTCTTTTGGGACCATGATTATCATCTCAAATTTAAAATTTCAACCCATTTGGTATCATAGAACCTGAAAAAATGGATTTTAATGACCGAACCCAAGTCTTCAAGGGGTGCCTATAAGAATGATGATTGTTTCAGAAATGCAACTTTTTGCCGATTTTGTGACTGATATCACTTTGTTTTAAATTTCTTTCAATGATTTCAATTTTTTTAACCATTTGGTACCATAGAGCTTGAAAAATAGATTTTAATGTCCGAACCCAAGTCTTCAAATAGTGCCTATAAGAATTATGATTTTTTCAGAAATTCAACTTTTTGCATATTTTGTAACTGATTTCTTTTTGGAACATGATTAATATCTCGAATTTAAAATTTCAGCCCATGTGGTATCATAGAACCTGAAAAAATTTAATTTAATGACCGAACCCAAGGCTTCAAATAGTGCCTATAAGAATAATGATTTCTCCATAAATGCAACTTGTTGCAGATTTTGTGACTGATTTCGCTTTGTTTTAATATTCTTACAATTTTTCCATAATTTTTGCCCATTTGGTACCATAAAGCCTGAAAAAATTGATTTTTAGGTCCGAACCCAAGTCTTCAAATAGTGCCCAGAAAAATTATGATTTTTTCAGATATACAACTTTTTGCAGATTTTGTGAGTGATTTCTTTTTGAACCGTGATAAATATCTCGAATTTTAAATTTCAACCCATTTGGTCCCATAGAAACTGAAAAAATTAAATTTAATATCGGAACCCAAGTCTTCAAATAGTGCCTATAAGAATGATGATTTTTTCAAAAATGAAACTTTTTGCCGATTTTGTGACTGATTTCACTTTGTTTCAATATTCTTACAATGATTTCAAATTTTTTATCCATTTGGTACCATAGAGCTTGAAAAATAGATTTTAATGTCCGAACCAAAGCCTTCAAATAGTGCTAAAAGAATGATGATTTTTCCATAAATGCAACTTTTTGCAGATTTTGTGAGTGATTTCTTTTTGGACCATGAATATTATCTCGATATTAAAATTTCAGCCCATTTGGTACCATAGAACCTGAGAAAATGGATTTTAATATCCGAACCCAAGTCTTCAAATAGTGCCCAGAAAAATTATGATTTTTTCAGATATACAACTTTTTGCAGATTTTGTGAGTGATTTCTTTTTGAACCGTGATTAATATCTCGAATTTTAAATTTCAACCCATTTGGTCCCATAGAAACTGAAAAAATGGAATTTAATATCGGAACCCAAGTCTTCAAATAGTGCCTATAAGAATGATGATTTTTTCAAAAATGAAACTTTTTGCCGATTTTGTGACTGATTTCACTTTGTTTCAATATTCTTACAATGATTTCAAATTTTTTATCCATTTGGTACCATAGAGCTTGAAAAATAGATTTTAATGTCCGAACCAAAGCCTTCAAATAGTGCTAAAAGAATGATGATTTTTCCATAAATGCAACTTTTTGCAGATTTTGTGAGTGATTTCTTTTTGGACCATGAATATTATCTCGATATTAAAATTTCAGCCCATTTGGTACCATAGAACCTGAGAAAATGGATTTTAATATCCGAACCCAAGTCTTCAAATAGTGCCCATAAGAATTATGATTTTTTTAGAAAAGCATTTTTTGCAGATTTTGTGACTGATTTCTTTTTGGACCATGATTAATATCTCGAATTTAAAATATCAGCCCATGTGGTATCAGAGAACCTGAAAAAATAGAATTTAATGACCAAACCCAAGGCTTCAAATAGTGCCCATAAGAATTCTGATTTTTTAAGAAATGCAACTTTTTGCCGATTTTGTGACTGATTTCTTTTTGGACCATGATTATTATTTCGAATTTAAAATTTCAGCCCATTTGGTACCATAGAACCTGAAAAAATGGAATTTAATTTCGGAACCCAAGTCTGCAAATAATGCCCATAAGAATGATAATTTTTTCAGAAATGCAACTTTTTGCAGATTTTGTGACTGATTTCGCTTTGTTTTAATATTCTTACAATGTTTCCAAAATCTTTGCCCATTTGGTGCCATAATGCCTAGAAAAATTGATTTTTTATCCAAGTCTTCAAATAGTGCCCAGAAAAATTATGATTTTTTCAGATATACAACTTTTTGCAGATTTTGTGAGTGATTTCTTTTTGAACCGTGATTAATATCTCGAATTTTAAATTTCAACCCATTTGGTCCCATAGAAACTGAAAAAATGGAATTTAATATCGGAACCCAAGTCTTCAAATAGTGCCTATAAGAATGATGATTTTTTCAAAAATGAAACTTTTTGCCGATTTTGTGACTGATTTCACTTTGTTTCAATATTCTTACAATGATTTCAAATTTTTTATCCATTTGGTACCATAGAGCTTGAAAAATAGATTTTAATGTCCGAACCAAAGCCTTCAAATAGTGCCCATAAGAATTATGATTTTTTAAGAAATGCAACTTTTTGCAGATTTTGTGAGTGATTTCTTTTTGGACCATGAATATTATCTCGATATTAAAATTTCAGCCCATTTGGTACCATAGAACCTGAGAAAATGGATTTTAATATCCGAACCCAAGTCTTCAAATAGTGCCCAGAAAAATTATGATTTTTTCAGATATACAACTTTTTGCAGATTTTGTGAGTGATTTCTTTTTGAACCGTGATTAATATCTCGAATTTTAAATTTCAACCCATTTGGTCCCATAGAAACTGAAAAAATGGAATTTAATATCGGAACCCAAGTCTTCAAATAGTGCCTATAAGAATGATGATTTTTTCAAAAATGAAACTTTTTGCCGATTTTGTGACTGATTTCACTTTGTTTCAATATTCTTACAATGATTTCAAATTTTTTATCCATTTGGTACCATAGAGCTTGAAAAATAGATTTTAATGTCCGAACCAAAGCCTTCAAATAGTGCTAAAAGAATGATGATTTTTCCATAAATGCAACTTTTTGCAGATTTTGTGAGTGATTTCTTTTTGGACCATGAATATTATCTCGATATTAAAATTTCAGCCCATTTGGTACCATAGAACCTGAGAAAATGGATTTTAATATCCGAACCCAAGTCTTCAAATAGTGCCCATAAGAATTATGATTTTTTTAGAAAAGCATTTTTTGCAGATTTTGTGACTGATTTCTTTTTGGACCATGATTAATATCTCGAATTTAAAATATCAGCCCATGTGGTATCAGAGAACCTGAAAAAATAGAATTTAATGACCAAACCCAAGGCTTCAAATAGTGCCCATAAGAATTCTGATTTTTTAAGAAATGCAACTTTTTGCCGATTTTGTGACTGATTTCTTTTTGGACCATGATTATTATTTCGAATTTAAAATTTCAGCCCATTTGGTACCATAGAACCTGAAAAAATGGAATTTAATTTCGGAACCCAAGTCTGCAAATAATGCCCATAAGAATGATAATTTTTTCAGAAATGCAACTTTTTGCAGATTTTGTGACTGATTTCGCTTTGTTTTAATATTCTTACAATGTTTCCAAAATCTTTGCCCATTTGGTGCCATAATGCCTAGAAAAATTGATTTTTTATGTCCGAACCCAAGTCTTCAAATAGTGCCCAGAAAAATTATGATTTTTTCAGATATACAACTTTTTGCAGATTTTGTGAGTGATTTCTTTTTGAACCGTGATTAATATCTCGAATTTTAAATTTCAACCCATTTGGTCCCATAGAAACTGAAAAAATGGAATTTAATATCGGAACCCAAGTCTTCAAATAGTGCCTATAAGAATGATGATTTTTTCAAAAATGAAACTTTTTGCCGATTTTGTGACTGATTTCACTTTGTTTCAATATTCTTACAATGATTTCAAATTTTTTATCCATTTGGTACCATAGAGCTTGAAAAATAGATTTTAATGTCCGAACCAAAGCCTTCAAATAGTGCCAAAAGAATGATGATTTTTCCATAAATGCAACTTTTTGCAGATTTTGTGAGTGATTTCTTTTTGGACCATGAATATTATCTCGATATTAAAATTTCAGCCCATTTGGTACCATAGAACCTGAGAAAATGGATTTTAATATCCGAACCCAAGTCTTCAAATAGTGCCCATAAGAATTATGATTTTTTTAGAAAAGCATTTTTTGCAGATTTTGTGACTGATTTCTTTTTGGACCATGATTATTATCTCGAATTTAAAATTTCAGCCCATGTGGTATCAGAGAACCTGAAAAAATAGAATTTAATGACCAAACCCAAGGCTTCAAATAGTGCCCATAAGAATTATGATTTTTAAGAAATGAGACTTTTTGCCGATTTTGTGACTGATTTCTTTTTGGACCATGATTATTATTTCGAATTTAAAATTTCAGCCCATTTGGTACCATAGAACCTGAAAAAATGGAATTTAATTTCGGAACCCAAGTCTGCAAATAATGCCCATAAGAATGATAATTTTTTCAGAAATGCAACTTTTTGCAGATTTTGTGACTGATTTCGCTTTGTTTTAATATTCTTACAATGTTTTCTAAATTTTTGCCCATTTGGTACCATAGAGCCTGAAAAAATTGATTTTTATGTCCGAACCCAAGTCTTCAAATAGTGCCCATAAGAATGATGATTTTTCCATAAATGCAACTTTTTGCAGATTTTGTGAGTGATTTCTTTTTGGACCATAAATATTATCTCGATATTAAAATTTCAGCCCATTTGGTACCATAGAACCTGAGAAAATGGATTTTAATATCCGAACCCAAGTCTTCAAATAGTGCCCATTAGAATTATGATTTTTTTAGAAAAGCATTTTTTGCAGATTTTGAGACTGATTTCTTTTTGGACCATGATTAATATCTCGAATTTAAAATATCAGCCCATGTGGTATCAGAGAACCTGAAAAAATAGAATTTAATGACCAAACCCATGGCTTCAAATAGTGCCCATAAGAATTATGATTTTTTAAGAAATGCAACTTTTTGCCGATTTTGTGACTGATTTCTTTTTGGACCATGACTATTATTTCGAATTTAAAATTTCAGCCCATTTGGTACCATAGAACCTGAAAAAATGGAATTTAATTTCGGAACCCAAGTCTGCAAATAATGCCCATAAGAATGATAATTTTTTCAGAAATGCAACTTTTTGCAGATTTTGTGACTGATTTCGCTTTGTTTTAATATTCTTACAATGTTTCCAAAATCTTTGCCCATTTGGTGCCATAATGCCTAGAAAAATTGATTTTTTATGTCCGAACCCAAGTCTTCAAATAGTGCCCAGAAAAATTATGATTTTTTCAGATATACAACTTTTTGCAGATTTTGTGAGTGATTTCTTTTTGAACCGTGATTAATATCTCGAATTTTAAATTTCAACCCATTTGGTCCCATAGAAACTGAAAAAATGGAATTTAATATCGGAACCCAAGTCTTCAAATAGTGCCTATAAGAATGATGATTTTTTCAAAAATGAAACTTTTTGCCGATTTTGTGACTGATTTCACTTTGTTTCAATATTCTTACAATGATTTCAAATTTTTTATCCATTTGGTACCATAGAGCTTGAAAAATAGATTTTAATGTCCGAACCAAAGCCTTCAAATAGTGCCCATAAGAATTATGATTTTTTAAGAAATGCAACTTTTTGCAGATTTTGTGAGTGATTTCTTTTTGGACCATGAATATTATCTCGATATTAAAATTTCAGCCCATTTGGTACCATAGAACCTGAGAAAATGGATTTTAATATCCGAACCCAAGTCTTCAAATAGTGCCCATAAGAATTATGATTTTTTTAGAAAAGCATTTTTTGCAGATTTTGTGACTGATTTCTTTTTGGACCATGATTATTATCTCGAATTTAAAATTTCAGCCCATGTGGTATCAGAGAACCTGAAAAAATAGAATTTAATGACCAAACCCAAGGCTTCAAATAGTGCCCATAAGAATTATGATTTTTTAAGAAATGAGACTTTTTGCCGATTTTGTGACTGATTTCTTTTTGGACCATGATTATTATTTCGAATTTAAAATTTCAGCCCATTTGGTACCATAGAACCTGAAAAAATGGAATTTAATTTCGGAACCCAAGTCTGCAAATAATGCCCATAAGAATGATAATTTTTTCAGAAATGCAACTTTTTGCAGATTTTGTGACTGATTTCGCTTTGTTTTAATATTCTTACAATGTTTTCAAAATTTTTGCCCATTTGGTACCATAGAGCCTGAAAAAATTGATTTTTATGTCCGAACCCAAGTCTTCAAATAGTGCCCATAAGAATTATGATTTTTCCATAAATGCAACTTTTTGCAGATTTTGTGAGTGATTTCTTTTTGGACCATAAATATTATCTCGATATTAAAATTTCAGCCCATTTGGTACCATAGAACCTGAGAAAATGGATTTTAATATCCGAACCCAAGTCTTCAAATAGTGCCCATAAGAATTATGATTTTTTTAGAAAAGCATTTTTATGCAGATTTTGTGAGTGAATTCTTTTGGGACCATGATTATCATCTCAAATTTAAAATTTCAACCCATTTGGTATCATAGAACCTGAAAAAATGGATTTTAATGACCGAACCCAAGTCTTCAAGGGGTGCCTATAAGAATGATGATTGTTTCAGAAATGCAACTTTTTGCCGATTTTGTGACTGATATCACTTTGTTTTAAATTTCTTTCAATGATTTCAAATTTTTTATCCATTTGGTACCATAGAGCTTGAAAAATAGATTTTAATGTCCGAACCCAAGTCTTCAAATAGTGCCTATAAGAATTATGATTTTTTCAGAAATTCAACTTTTTGCATATTTTGTAACTGATTTCTTTTTGGAACATGATTAATATCTCGAATTTAAAATTTCAGCCCATGTGGTATCATAGAACCTGAAAAAATTTAATTTAATGACCGAACCCAAGGCTTCAAATAGTGCCTATAAGAATAATGATTTCTCCATAAATGCAACTTGTTGCAGATTTTGTGACTGATTTCGCTTTGTTTTAATATTCTTACAATTTTTCCATAATTTTTGCCCATTTGGTACCATAAAGCCTGAAAAAATTGATTTTTAGGTCCGAACCCAAGTCTTCAAATAGTGCCCAGAAAAATTATGATTTTTTCAGATATACAACTTTTTGCAGATTTTGTGAGTGATTTCTTTTTGAACCGTGATTAATATCTCGAATTTTAAATTTCAACCCATTTGGTCCCATAGAAACTGAAAAAATGGAATTTAATATCGGAACCCAAGTCTTCAAATAGTGCCTATAAGAATGATGATTTTTTCAAAAATGAAACTTTTTGCCGATTTTGTGACTGATTTCACTTTGTTTCAATATTCTTACAATGATTTCAAATTTTTTATCCATTTGGTACCATAGAGCTTGAAAAATAGATTTTAATGTCCGAACCAAAGCCTTCAAATAGTGCTAAAAGAATGATGATTTTTCCATAAATGCAACTTTTTGCAGATTTTGTGAGTGATTTCTTTTTGGACCATGAATATTATCTCGATATTAAAATTTCAGCCCATTTGGTACCATTGAACCTGAGAAAATGGATTTTAATATCCGAACCCAAGTCTTCAAATAGTGCCCATAAGAATTATGATTTTTTTAGAAAAGCATTTTTTGCAGATTTTGTGACTGATTTCTTTTTGGACCATGATTAATATCTCGAATTTAAAATATCAGCCCATGTGGTATCAGAGAACCTGAAAAAATAGAATTTAATGACCAAACCCAAGGCTTCAAATAGTGCCCATAAGAATTATGATTTTTTAAGAAATGCAACTTTTTGCAGATTTTGTGACTGATTTCTTTTTGGACCATGAATATTATCTCGATATTAAAATTTCAGCCCATTTGGTACCATAGAACCTGAGAAAATGGATTTTAATATCCGAACCCAAGTCTTCAAATAGTGCCCATAAGAATTATGATTTTTTTAGAAAAGCATTTTTTGCAGATTTTGTGACTGATTTCTTTTTGGACCATGATTATTATCTCGAATTTAAAATTTCAGCCCATGTGGTATCAGAGAACCTGAAAAAATAGAATTTAATGACCAAACCCAAGGCTTCAAATAGTGCCCATAAGAATTATGATTTTTTAAGAAATGAGACTTTTTGCCGATTTTGTGACTGATTTCTTTTTGGACCATGATTATTATTTCGAATTTAAAATTTCAGCCCATTTGGTACCATAGAACCTGAAAAAATGGAATTTAATTTCGGAACCCAAGTCTGCAAATAATGCCCATAAGAATGATAATTTTTTCAGAAATGCAACTTTTTGCAGATTTTGTGACTGATTTCGCTTTGTTTTAATATTCTTACAATGTTTTCAAAATTTTTGCCCATTTGGTACCATAGAGCCTGAAAAAATTGATTTTTATGTCCGAACCCAAGTCTTCAAATAGTGCCCATAAGAATGATGATTTTTCCATAAATGCAACTTTTTGCAGATTTTGTGAGTGATTTCTTTTTGGACCATAAATATTATCTCGATATTAAAATTTCAGCCCATTTGGTACCATAGAACCTGAGAAAATGGATTTTAATATCCGAACCCAAGTCTTCAAATAGTGCCCATAAGAATTATGATTTTTTTAGAAAAGCATTTTTATGCAGATTTTGTGAGTGAATTCTTTTGGGACCATGATTATCATCTCAAATTTAAAATTTCAACCCATTTGGTATCATAGAACCTGAAAAAATGGATTTTAATGACCGAACCCAAGTCTTCAAGGGGTGCCTATAAGAATGATGATTGTTTCAGAAATGCAACTTTTTGCCGATTTTGTGACTGATATCACTTTGTTTTAAATTTCTTTCAATGATTTCAATTTTTTTAACCATTTGGTACCATAGAGCTTGAAAAATAGATTTTAATGTCCGAACCCAAGTCTTCAAATAGTGCCTATAAGAATTATGATTTTTTCAGAAATTCAACTTTTTGCATAATTTGTAACTGATTTTGGTGTCGCGAAGCTGCGACTCCACTATATATTTTAGAGGTGGTGTGATATGCCACACGCCCAAAGGACCAGTCCCAAACTACTCCGAATGATAGGTTATGGGACGATTTATGCATCCGACAAACCCGATGGACAGTGCAATAATCAAAGGTATAAATCTGGGCTTCTGGAGCACAAGATAAGCCCAGATTGGAAAGCAGGAAAGATGGACTCACCCGTTGATGACTATCACACGTCTCCAGGAGTATTTGTTGATTTCACTTCACAAAATATACGTATAATCGCCCTGTCTGATATTAATTATCACTCCGAACTCTGATAAGCAACTGACACCACTTGTCAGATTTTACATGTGTCGCAACAATATTTTTATCATGGTGACATTTTGGGATGGGTAAAAGGGTAGGTAGGACATTTGCAGGATTTTGTATTGACATTACACTTGTCCATTAAGCCTGTGGATGCATACCTAACAATCCCCTATATATTGCGCGAACATTCTCCCGGCGTTGAAAGTACCTTCCGAAATTTTAAGTACTTTCAAATAAAGTAAAGAATTAAATGTAAAACGAAGTAAGATGAAATATAAATATTCTTATCAATACGCTATTAATATTGCAAAGTTAAAACGAAAATTTATAAAATAATGAAATAAAGAAATAATAATTATTGTGTAGGCAAAGGACACAATTTTACGACTGGTCGTTTAAAGTTCCCGGAAGGGGTCCTTACGCGTGCGACACGAACCACTCCGTCTTTACCAGGGAACACCTCCTCAACAACGCCCACCGGCCAATAAAGTGGAGGCGCATCCTCTTGATGCACCAATACTATAGTACCTACTAGAATGTTATTCGCGGGACTATTCCATTTTTTTCTCATCTGCAGAGAGTGAAGATACTCTATATGCCACTTCTTCCAATAAGATTGAACGAGGTGGTCCAAAAGCTCTTTCCTTTTCAGTAGACTAATGCGTTCATTAGTCAAATCATAAGCAGGTAGATGCTGAATCGGGGTCGACATCAGAAAATGAGCCGGAGTAAGAGCTTCTGGATAATGAGAACTGCTTAATAAACATAATGGCCGTGAATTAAGTACAGCCTCTATTTGTGTCAGAACTGTGAGAAGCTCTTCATAACATAAAAGTTGAGTACCCACAACCCTATACAGATGCGATTTAATGCATTTAATATTTGACTCCCATAATCCTCCAAAGTGAGGAGCGCGGGGTGGAATCGTCTTCCATTCAATTCTCCGAATGTTAAATTCATTGCGAAGAACTTCTTTAGTTGAATTTGCCTCTAAAAAATTATATAAGTCATCCAGACAATTCTTTGCGCCTATGAAATTTGTCGCATTGTCACTGTACATACACGAAACCGGTCCGCGTCTGGATAGAAAACGCTTAAATGCGTTTAAAAAATTGTCCGTGCTTAGATCTGATACCACTTCCATATGTATAGCCTTCGTTGTTAAACAAATAAATAGACATATATATGCTTTTCGACTTTTTACCCCACGACGCCTAGAAAGGGTTATATTTATTGGTCCGGCAAAATCTACACCCGTATGTGTAAATGCCTTTGCTTCCTGAACTCTAGCTGTAGGTAAATCTGCCATTAGCGGTATAATATTAGAAGGTGCAGTTTTAAAACAGAAATTACAAGCATGTACTCTTTTGCGTATTAGATTTCTCCCCGATAAGATCCAATAACGCTGTCTAATTATTGACATAAGGAGATGTGCACCAGTATGACAATTCACACGATGGTGAAAGTCTATAATTATATCGACAATATGATCCTGTCTTGGCAGAAGTACTGGATGTTTGTTTTCAAAAGGTATATTCGCGTTTGTTAATCTACCACCTATACGTAACAAGCCATTATGATCTAGGAACGGGTTTAGTTTTCGGATTGAAGGTGAGCATAATTTATCCCTCTGTATTAATTGTATATCGGCACTAAAATACCTATTCTGTAAAGCTTTTAATACATTCATTTCAGCAATGTTTAATTCCGTGGAATTTATAACTGTTGAGCGTGATAACTTTCGCATAAATCGTAAAATATATACCACAATTCTCAGCAGTTTTGGCCATGAGGAAATTTTTAAAGCGAGATTATATATCGGAGAATTTTCCTCTATTGACGTTATTGTAAATGAATGCGATTTTTTCAATTCCAAAGCATTCTCCTCCTCTCGTGAGGGGGAAAATCTTTCGACAGGCCACTCGGATACTGGGTTCGCAGCCCAGGGCGGACCGTGCCACCAAAGAGAATGATCGACCAGCTGAGCAGGCAGTAGTCCTCGTGATAAACAATCACTAGGATTGGTAACGCCATCTATATGATAAAAATGTTTCGCGGGTAAATTTTCCTGAATTTCACTAACTCGATTAGCTACAAAAGTTTGCCACCGGTGAGGGGACGAGTGAATCCAAGAAAGTGCTATTTTTGAATCTGAAAAAGCAAATATATCGTTTATCGAAACGCGATTTCTATAAGTATCTATAATAGATCTAACGAGTCTAGATAAAATAAGCGCAGCGCATAATTCCAATCGAGCGAGCGACACTGTTTTCAGAGGGGCCACCTTGGATTTAGAACATATCAAATTCATTGTAGTGTTGCCACCCTTATCCGTGACATGAAGATATATTACACAACCGTATGCTTTCATACTCGCATCTGCGAAGGCGATAATATTTATCGTGCAGTCCTCCTTTACTCCCAAATATCGAGGTAAATTTAAATTAGAAAGCATCGGTAATTCTTCCTTGAATTTGACATATCTATTAACAATACTTTGGGGTAGTTCCTCGTCCCATCCTACTTTCTCTAACCACAGCTCTTGTAAAAGTAATTTGGCATATAAAATTACCGGAGCAACCAAACCTAATACATCGAATAAACGAGCTATTGTGGAAAGAATTGATCTTTTACATATAGTTTTTTCCTCCGTCGGACATATCATAAATCGAAAACAATCAGATATCGGATCCCATTTTAATCCTAAAATGCTACATTTATCCGAAAAATCCATTGTCGCGCGGTGCGACTCTGGTAATTGGGCCAGTAAATGAGGAGAATTACTCGACCATTTGACTAATTCAAATCCTCCACACTTGAACATCGCCATTAAATCTGTAGCCAAAGTGATGCCTTCACTTATAGTATTTACAGAATATACAAAATCGTCCATATATAAATCATTAATTGCAACTTCCGCCGCTTTCGGATAACGATTTCTTTCATCGCTCGCTAGCTGCCGTATAGTTCGCATTGCTAGAAATGGTGAACAGTTCAAACCAAACGCGAGTGAATTAAATTGATAAACTCCAATTTGTTCATCTTCGTGAAATCTATAAAGAATTTTTTGATATTTTCGATGGCTTTCCGTTACCATTATACGTAGATACATTTGCTTAACATCTGCGGTTAATGCTACAGCAAATAAGCGAAATTTAATTAAAAGTGTAAATAAATTAGATTGCAAATTTGGACCTATATACAAAGTATCATTAAGTGACAACCCTGAACTGGTCTTTGTACTTGCATCTAATACAACACGAGTTTTAGTTGTTGATTTATCTTTACGAATTACTGCGTGATGAGGAATGAAATATCCCTCATCAATATTAGATGAAGACGGAACTTCAACCCTCATATATCCGTTTTCCAGATATTCAGAAACTACTTCATTATAACTGCAATGCAATTCTGGCGAAGTATTAAATTTCCGTTCTAAATATTCATATCGACGCTGCGCGACACGGCGCGAATCACCTAAATTATTAGGATCTATCTTAAACGGTAAAGATACAATATACCTTCCCGATTCATCCCGTTGGACTGACTCGAGGTACATTTTCTCACATTCTGCATCTTCAGCACTCATCAACGACTTAATAGGCATGTCTTCCATCGTCCAAAACTTGGATAACGCATTATATAAATCTACATTGGTTATGGGGCCGAACGTCCACGAAACCTCCGGCGTACACGTAGGTATTTCACCCATTACAATATACCCGAATACTGTCTGTATAGCCGGTGGTGCATTCGTATTATGTTTAGATAAAACCTTATTCCCCAGCAGAATATATGGAAATAACTGTGCACCTAATAAGATATCAACATCGGATGGAACGTTCCAGGATTCATCCGCTAAGTTTAAACCCACTAAATGCTCACATGACTTTGTGTCAACATGTTGTGTAGGAAGCTTATCAGTTATTTTATCGACAACTAATAGACTAATTTTATAAGTATCTTCTGAAACGCGGGATTTAATTTTTAACGCAACGTGTCCCAATATTGGTGTCTCTACTGAACCAACACTTTTAACTACTGAATTATTTAAAGGAATTATTTTAAGATTTAATTCATTACAAGTGTTTAAACTGATTAAATTTTGTTGCGAGGCGCAATCAATTAAACACCTTACGGTTACTTGATTATTTTTATTGTCATAAGCAAATAACTGCGCGGTTGACAGTAGTACATTCGTAGCTATATTACCCGCAGAAAAATTATTATGATGTTTATGATTACGCGCTATTAATGTAATGGCTTCGTTTTTCGATTGACTTTCAGTATTCACCGTGCTCTCAAAATGCAGAGCGGTGTGATGTCGTTTTTTACAAATTCTACAATCCGATTTAGATGGACATTTCACAGTTTTATGTTTATCGCTTAAGCAGTTTACACATAAATTATTTAATTTCACAAACTGAAAGCGAGCATTTGGTCTTAATTCGTTAAATTGTTCACATTTAAACAATTCAACATGATCAGAATGATTACATTTCCGGCACCTGTTACGATTATTATTACTTGACTTCGGTTCGACCACAGCGAATGAATGCGTAACTTTGTTTTTATTATTAACAACTTTATTATCATTTTGCCCAGTTCGTTCTAGGATTTTGACATGCGACCGAATGTATTCTATTAAATCGGTATATGTAGGTATAGCTTTCTCCCGTATAGACATTTCGAAATTTTGCACCAACTGTATATCTAATTTTTTCAGTGCAATATGTAATATTATAAAATCGGTTAGGTCATCAATACCTAATTCCTTGAGTGCAGCTATGGAAGACGCAAACCGTTCGATAAAATTATTTAACTCATTTGGGTTACTAGGTGCCAATAATTTTAAATTCAAAATATTGTTCAGATAAAAGGTACCTAGCACGCGTTTGTCCTGATATTTCTTTTCGAGAGCTTCCCAAATTAAAAAATAATTTTGTTCGTTCGGAAGTATTCCCGCAAAAACTGATAACGCCTTTCCTTGGAGTTTCCCTATCAGATATTGCATCTTCTGCGACGTATTCAAATTTTCATTTGAGTGAATGTTTAATTTAAAAGCTTCATAAAATATCGACCAATTCTCTTGATTACCATCGAACGATGGCATCTCGATCGGTGGGAGCTTAATTAATGGTAAATTATTTAACTTCTGTCGATCACGTGATGAATCTTGCTTTGCTATAATGCTTTCGCGTATAGAAACTACAAAACAGTACTTATTTTCGAATTTACTCCATAAATCGAAATTCATATTGTAATTTGAATCCTTTTTCAACTGAAGTGTATGAAATTCATCACAAAATGTGTTAAATTGTGCATAATATGTAGCTATATTAACCGTTTGTTTAAGAAAATCCTCCGAACTTCTCGTCTCCCTGTCCGCAATACTTTTCGCTTTCTCGTATAATTCATTAACACGATTATGCATCAAATTAATCTTCGATTCTACTAACTTGATTTTAATATCCTGAGTACTATTGCTAGTCGCCATGATTAATTGTATGTAGGAATTTAAACACAACAATAATTACAAATGCAACCTAGTACATACAAATTAACAAAGTATAAAGAGGAAATAATATTTATTTATAACTTTAAATATGTTAATTTTAAATACCCCGTTGGTAATCCGGCTCGAAAGAACCAAAAATGGTGTCGCGAAGCTGCGACTCCACTATATATTTTAGAGGTGGTGTGATATGCCACACGCCCAAAGGACCAGTCCCAAACTACTCCGAATGATAGGTTATGGGACGATTTATGCATCCGACAAACCCGATGGACAGTGCAATAATCAAAGGTATAAATCTGGGCTTCTGGAGCACAAGATAAGCCCAGATTGGAAAGCAGGAAAGATGGACTCACCCGTTGATGACTATCACACGTCTCCAGGAGTATTTGTTGATTTCACTTCACAAAATATACGTATAATCGCCCTGTCTGATATTAATTATCACTCCGAACTCTGATAAGCAACTGACACCACTTGTCAGATTTTACATGTGTCGCAACAATATTTTTATCATGGTGACATTTTGGGATGGGTAAAAGGGTAGGTAGGACATTTGCAGGATTTTGTATTGACATTACACTTGTCCATTAAGCCTGTGGATGCATACCTAACAATCCCCTATATATTGCGCGAACAGATTTCTTTTTGGAACATGATTAATATCTCGAATTTAAAATTTCAGCCCATGTGGTATCATAGAACCTGAAAAAATTTAATTTAATGACCGAACCCAAGGCTTCAAATAGTGCCTATAAGAATAATGATTTCTCCATAAATGCAACTTGTTGCAGATTTTGTGACTGATTTCGCTTTGTTTTAATATTCTTACAATTTTTCCATAATTTTTGCCCATTTGGTACCATAAAGCCTGAAAAAATTGATTTTTAGGTCCGAACCCAAGTCTTCAAATAGTGCCCAGAAAAATTATGATTTTTTCAGATATACAACTTTTTGCAGATTTTGTGAGTGATTTCTTTTTGAACCGTGATTAATATCTCGAATTTTAAATTTCAACCCATTTGGTCCCATAGAAACTGAAAAAATGGAATTTAATATCGGAACCCAAGTCTTCAAATAGTGCCTATAAGAATGATGATTTTTTTAAAAATGAAACTTTTTGCCGATTTTGTGACTGATTTCACTTTGTTTCAATATTCTTACAATGATTTCAAATTTTTTATCCATTTGGTACCATAGAGCTTGAAAAATAGATTTTAATGTCCGAACCAAAGCCTTCAAATAGTGCCAAAAGAATGATGATTTTTCCATAAATGCAACTTTTTGCAGATTTTGTGAGTGATTTCTTTTTGGACCATGAATATTATCTCGATATTAAAATTTCAGCCCATTTGGTACCATAGAACCTGAGAAAATGGATTTTAATATCCGAACCCAAGTCTTCAAATAGTGCCCATAAGAATTATGATTTTTTTAGAAAAGCATTTTTTGCAGATTTTGTGACTGATTTCTTTTTGGACCATGATTATTATCTCGAATTTAAAATTTCAGCCCATGTGGTATCAGAGAACCTGAAAAAATAGAATTTAATGACCAAACCCAAGGCTTCAAATAGTGCCCATAAGAATTATGATTTTTTAAGAAATGAGACTTTTTGCCGATTTTGTGACTGATTTCTTTTTGGACCATGATTATTATTTCGAATTTAAAATTTCAGCCCATTTGGTACCATAGAACCTGAAAAAATGGAATTTAATTTCGGAACCCAAGTCTGCAAATAATGCCCATAAGAATGATAATTTTTTCAGAAATGCAACTTTTTGCAGATTTTGTGACTGATTTCGCTTTGTTTTAATATTCTTACAATGTTTTCAAAATTTTTGCCCATTTGGTACCATAGAGCCTGAAAAAATTGATTTTTATGTCCGAACCCAAGTCTTCAAATAGTGCCCATAAGAATGATGATTTTTCCATAAATGCAACTTTTTGCAGATTTTGTGAGTGATTTCTTTTTGGACCATAAATATTATCTCGATATTAAAATTTCAGCCCATTTGGTACCATAGAACCTGAGAAAATGGATTTTAATATCCGAACCCAAGTCTTCAAATAGTGCCCATAAGAATTATGATTTTTTTAGAAAAGCATTTTTTGCAGATTTTGTGACTGATTTCTTTTTGGACCATGATTATTATCTCGAATTTAAAATTTCAGCCCATGTGGTATCAGAGAACCTGAAAAAATCGAATTTAATGACCAAACCCAAGGCTTCAAATAGTGCCCATAAGAATTATGATTTTTTCAGAAATGCAACTTTTTGCCGATTTTGTGACTGATATCACTTTGTTTTAAATTTCTTTCAATGATTTCAAATTTTTTATCCATTTGGTACCATAGAGCTTGAAAAATAGATTTTAATGTCCGAACCCAAGTCTTCAAATAGTGCCTATAAGAATTATGATTTTTTCAGAAATTCAACTTTTTGCATATTTTGTAACTGATTTCTTTTTGGAACATGATTAATATCTCGAATTTAAAATTTCAGCCCATGTGGTATCATAGAACCTGAAAAAATTTAATTTAATGACCGAACCCAAGGCTTCAAATAGTGCCTATAAGAATAATGATTTCTCCATAAATGCAACTTGTTGCAGATTTTGTGACTGATTTCGCTTTGTTTTAATATTCTTACAATTTTTCCATAATTTTTGCCCATTTGGTACCATAAAGCCTGAAAAAATTGATTTTTAGGTCCGAACCCAAGTCTTCAAATAGTGCCCAGAAAAATTATGATTTTTTCAGATATACAACTTTTTGCAGATTTTGTGAGTGATTTCTATTTGAACCGTGATTAATATCTCGAATTTTAAATTTCAACCCATTTGGTCCCATAGAAACTGAAAAAATGGAATTTAATATCGGAACCCAAGTCTTCAAATAGTGCCTATAAGAATCATGATTTTTTCAAAAATGAAACTTTTTGCCGATTTTGTGACTGATTTCACATTGTTTGAATATTCTTACAATGATTTCAAATTTTTTATCCATTTGGTACCATAGAGCTTGAAAAATAGATTTTAATGTCCGAACCAAAGCCTTCAAATAGTGCTAAAAGAATGATGATTTTTCCATAAATGCAACTTTTTGCAGATTTTGTGAGTGATTTCTTTTTGGACCATGAATATTATCTCGATATTAAAATTTCAGCCCATTTGGTACCATAGAACCTGAGAAAATGGATTTTAATATCCGAACCCAAGTCTTCAAATAGTGCCCATAAGAATTATGATTTTTTTAGAAAAGCATTTTTTGCAGATTTTGTGACTGATTTCTTTTTGGACCATGATTAATATCTCGAATTTAAAATATCAGCCCATGTGGTATCAGAGAACCTGAAAAAATAGAATTTAATGACCAAACCCAAGGCTTCAAATAGTGCCCATAAGAATTATGATTTTTTAAGAAATGCAACTTTTTGCCGATTTTGTGACTGATTTCTTTTTGGACCATGATTATTATTTCGAATTTAAAATTTCAGCCCATTTGGTACCATAGAACCTGAAAAAATGGAATTTAATTTCGGAACCCAAGTCTGCAAATAATGCCCATAAGAATGATAATTTTTTCAGAAATGCAACTTTTTGCAGATTTTGTGACTGATTTCGCTTTGTTTTAATATTCTTACAATGTTTCCAAAATCTTTGCCCATTTGGTGCCATAATGCCTAGAAAAATTGATTTTTTATCCAAGTCTTCAAATAGTGCCCAGAAAAATTATGATTTTTTCAGATATACAACTTTTTGCAGATTTTGTGAGTGATTTCTTTTTGAACCGTGATTAATATCTCGAATTTTAAATTTCAACCCATTTGGTCCCATAGAAACTGAAAAAATGGAATTTAATATCGGAACCCAAGTCTTCAAATAGTGCCTATAAGAATGATGATTTTTTCAAAAATGAAACTTTTTGCCGATTTTGTGACTGATTTCACTTTGTTTCAATATTCTTACAATGATTTCAAATTTTTTATCCATTTGGTACCATAGAGCTTGAAAAATAGATTTTAATGTCCGAACCAAAGCCTTCAAATAGTGCCAAAAGAATGATGATTTTTCCATAAATGCAACTTTTTGCAGATTTTGTGAGTGATTTCTTTTTGGACCATGAATATTATCTCGATATTAAAATTTCAGCCCATTTGGTACCATAGAACCTGAGAAAATGGATTTTAATATCCGAACCCAAGTCTTCAAATAGTGCCCATAAGAATTATGATTTTTTTAGAAAAGCATTTTTTGCAGATTTTGTGACTGATTTCTTTTTGGACCATGATTATTATCTCGAATTTAAAATTTCAGCCCATGTGGTATCAGAGAACCTGAAAAAATAGAATTTAATGACCAAACCCAAGGCTTCAAATAGTGCCCATAAGAATTATGATTTTTAAAGAAATGAGACTTTTTGCCGATTTTGTGACTGATTTCTTTTTGGACCATGATTATTATTTCGAATTTAAAATTTCAGCCCATTTGGTACCATAGAACCTGAAAAAATGGAATTTAATTTCGGAACCCAAGTCTGCAAATAATGCCCATAAGAATGATAATTTTTTCAGAAATGCAACTTTTTGCAGATTTTGTGACTGATTTCGCTTTGTTTTAATATTCTTACAATGTTTTCAAAATTTTTGCCCATTTGGTACCATAGAGCCTGAAAAAATTGATTTTTATGTCCGAACCCAAGTCTTCAAATAGTGCCCATAAGAATGATGATTTTTCCATAAATGCAACTTTTTGCAGATTTTGTGAGTGATTTCTTTTTGGACCATAAATATTATCTCGATATTAAAATTTCAGCCCATTTGGTACAATAGAACCTGAGAAAATGGATTTTAATATCCGAACCCAAGTCTTCAAATAGTGCCCATAAGAATTATGATTTTTTTAGAAAAGCATTTTTTGCAGATTTTGTGACTGATTTCTTTTTGGACCATGATTAATATCTCGAATTTAAAATATCAGCCCATGTGGTATCAGAGAACCTGAAAAAATAGAATTTAATGACCAAACCCATGGCTTCAAATAGTGCCCATAAGAATTATGATTTTTTAAGAAATGCAACTTTTTGCCGATTTTGTGACTGATTTCTTTTTGGACCATGACTATTATTTCGAATTTAAAATTTCAGCCCATTTGGTACCATAGAACCTGAAAAAATGGAATTTAATTTCGGAACCCAAGTCTGCAAATAATGCCCATAAGAATGATAATTTTTTCAGAAATGCAACTTTTTGCAGATTTTGTGACTGATTTCGCTTTGTTTTAATATTCTTACAATGTTTCCAAAATCTTTGCCCATTTGGTGCCATAATGCCTAGACAAATTGATTTTTTATGTCCGAACCCAAGTCTTCAAATAGTGCCCAGAAAAATTATGATTTTTTCAGATATACAACTTTTTGCAGATTTTGTGAGTGATTTCTTTTTGAACCGTGATTAATATCTCGAATTTTAAATTTCAACCCATTTGGTCCCATAGAAACTGAAAAAATGGAATTTAATATCGGAACCCAAGTCTTCAAATAGTGCCTATAAGAATGATGATTTTTTCAAAAATGAAACTTTTTGCCGATTTTGTGACTGATTTCACTTTGTTTCAATATTCTTACAATGATTTCAAATTTTTTATCCATTTGGTACCATAGAGCTTGAAAAATAGATTTTAATGTCCGAACCAAAGCCTTCAAATAGTGCCAAAAGAATGATGATTTTTCCATAAATGCAACTTTTTGCAGATTTTGTGAGTGATTTCTTTTTGGACCATGAATATTATCTCGATATTAAAATTTCAGCCCATTTGGTACCATAGAACCTGAGAAAATGGATTTTAATATCCGAACCCAAGTCTTCAAATAGTGCCCATAAGAATTATGATTTTTTTAGAAAAGCATTTTTTGCAGATTTTGTGACTGATTTCTTTTTGGACCATGATTATTATCTCGAATTTAAAATTTCAGCCCATGTGGTATCAGAGAACCTGAAAAAATAGAATTTAATGACCAAACCCAAGGCTTCAAATAGTGCCCATAAGAATTATGATTTTTTAAGAAATGAGACTTTTTGCCGATTTTGTGACTGATTTCTTTTTGGACCATGATTATTATTTCGAATTTAAAATTTCAGCCCATTTGGTACCATAGAACCTGAAAAAATGGAATTTAATTTCGGAACCCAAGTCTGCAAATAATGCCCATAAGAATGATAATTTTTTCAGAAATGCAACTTTTTGCAGATTTTGTGACTGATTTCGCTTTGTTTTAATATTCTTACAATGTTTCCAAAATCTTTGCCCATTTGGTGCCATAATGCCTAGAAAAATTGATTTTTTATGTCCGAACCCAAGTCTTCAAATAGTGCCCAGAAAAATTATGATTTTTTCAGATATACAACTTTTTGCAGATTTTGTGAGTGATTTCTTTTTGAACCGTGATTAATATCTCGAATTTTAAATTTCAACCCATTTGGTCCCATAGAAACTGAAAAAATGGAATTTAATATCGGAACCCAAGTCTTCAAATAGTGCCTATAAGAATGATGATTTTTTCAAAAATGAAACTTTTTGCCGATTTTGTGACTGATTTCACTTTGTTTCAATATTCTTACAATGATTTCAAATTTTTTATCCATTTGGTACCATAGAGCTTGAAAAATAGATTTTAATGTCCGAACCAAAGCCTTCAAATAGTGCCAAAAGAATGATGATTTTTCCATAAATGCAACTTTTTGCAGATTTTGTGAGTGATTTCTTTTTGGACCATGAATATTATCTCGATATTAAAATTTCAGCCCATTTGGTACCATAGAACCTGAGAAAATGGATTTTAATATCCGAACCCAAGTCTTCAAATAGTGCCCATAAGAATTATGATTTTTTTAGAAAAGCATTTTTTGCAGATTTTGTGACTGATTTCTTTTTGGACCATGATTATTATCTCGAATTTAAAATTTCAGCCCATGTGGTATCAGAGAACCTGAAAAAATAGAATTTAATGACCAAACCCAAGGCTTCAAATAGTGCCCATAAGAATTATGATTTTTAAAGAAATGAGACTTTTTGCCGATTTTGTGACTGATTTCTTTTTGGACCATGATTATTATTTCGAATTTAAAATTTCAGCCCATTTGGTACCATAGAACCTGAAAAAATGGAATTTAATTTCGGAACCCAAGTCTGCAAATAATGCCCATAAGAATGATAATTTTTTCAGAAATGCAACTTTTTGCAGATTTTGTGACTGATTTCGCTTTGTTTTAATATTCTTACAATGTTTTCAAAATTTTTGCCCATTTGGTACCATAGAGCCTGAAAAAATTGATTTTTATGTCCGAACCCAAGTCTTCAAATAGTGCCCATAAGAATGATGATTTTTCCATAAATGCAACTTTTTGCAGATTTTGTGAGTGATTTCTTTTTGGACCATAAATATTATCTCGATATTAAAATTTCAGCCCATTTGGTACAATAGAACCTGAGAAAATGGATTTTAATATCCGAACCCAAGTCTTCAAATAGTGCCCATAAGAATTATGATTTTTTTAGAAAAGCATTTTTTGCAGATTTTGTGACTGATTTCTTTTTGGACCATGATTAATATCTCGAATTTAAAATATCAGCCCATGTGGTATCAGAGAACCTGAAAAAATAGAATTTAATGACCAAACCCATGGCTTCAAATAGTGCCCATAAGAATTATGATTTTTTAAGAAATGCAACTTTTTGCCGATTTTGTGACTGATTTCTTTTTGGACCATGACTATTATTTCGAATTTAAAATTTCAGCCCATTTGGTACCATAGAACCTGAAAAAATGGAATTTAATTTCGGAACCCAAGTCTGCAAATAATGCCCATAAGAATGATAATTTTTTCAGAAATGCAACTTTTTGCAGATTTTGTGACTGATTTCGCTTTGTTTTAATATTCTTACAATGTTTCCAAAATCTTTGCCCATTTGGTGCCATAATGCCTAGAAAAATTGATTTTTTATGTCCGAACCCAAGTCTTCAAATAGTGCCCAGAAAAATTATGATTTTTTCAGATATACAACTTTTTGCAGATTTTGTGAGTGATTTCTTTTTGAACCGTGATTAATATCTCGAATTTTAAATTTCAACCCATTTGGTCCCATAGAAACTGAAAAAATGGAATTTAATATCGGAACCCAAGTCTTCAAATAGTGCCTATAAGAATGATGATTTTTTAAAAAATGAAACTTTTTGCCGATTTTGTGACTGATTTCACTTTGTTTCAATATTCTTACAATGATTTCAAATTTTTTATCCATTTGGTACCATAGAGCTTGAAAAATAGATTTTAATGTCCGAACCAAAGCCTTCAAATAGTGCCTATAAGAATTATGATTTTTTCAGAAATTCAACTTTTTGCATAATTTGTAACTGATTTCTTTTTGGAACATGATTAATATCTCGAATTTAAAATTTCAGCCCATGTGGTATCATAGAACCTGAAAAAATTTAATTTAATGACCGAACCCAAGGCTTCAAATAGTGCCTATAAGAATAATGATTTCTCCATAAATGCAACTTGTTGCAGATTTTGTGACTGATTTCGCTTTGTTTTAATATTCTTACAATTTTTCCATAATTTTTGCCCATTTGGTACCATAAAGCCTGAAAAAATTGATTTTTAGGTCCGAACCCAAGTCTTCAAATAGTGCCCAGAAAAATTATGATTTTTTCAGATATACAACTTTTTGCAGATTTTGTGAGTGATTTCTTTTTGAACCGTGATTAATATCTCGAATTTTAAATTTCAACCCATTTGGTCCCATAGAAACTGAAAAAATGGAATTTAATATCGGAACCCAAGTCTTCAAATAGTGCCTATAAGAATGATGATTTTTTCAAAAATGAAACTTTTTGCCGATTTTGTGACTGATATCACTTTGTTTCAATATTCTTACAATGATTTCAAATTTTTTATCCATTTGGTACCATAGAGCTTGAAAAATAGATTTTAATGTCCGAACCAAAGCCTTCAAATAGTGCTAAAAGAATGATGATTTTTCCATAAATGCAACTTTTTGCAGATTTTGTGAGTGATTTCTTTTTGGACCATGAATATTATCTCGATATTAAAATTTCAGCCCATTTGGTACCATAGAACCTGAGAAAATGGATTTTAATATCCGAACCCAAGTCTTCAAATAGTGCCCATAAGAATTATGATTTTTTTAGAAAAGCATTTTTTGCAGATTTTGTGACTGATTTCTTTTTGGACCATGATTAATATCTCGAATTTAAAATATCAGCCCATGTGGTATCAGAGAACCTGAAAAAATAGAATTTAATGACCAAACCCAAGGCTTCAAATAGTGCCCATAAGAATTATGATTTTTTAAGAAATGCAACTTTTTGCCGATTTTGTGACTGATTTCTTTTTGGACCATGACTATTATTTCGAATTTAAAATTTCAGCCCATTTGGTACCATAGAACCTGAAAAAATGGAATTTAATTTCGGAACCCAAGTCTGCAAATAATGCCCATAAGAATGATAATTTTTTCAGAAATGCAACTTTTTGCAGATTTTGTGACTGATTTCGCTTTGTTTTAATATTCTTACAATGTTTCCAAAATCTTTGCCCATTTGGTGCCATAATGCCTAGAAAAATTGATTTTTTATGTCCGAACCCAAGTCTTCAAATAGTGCCCAGAAAAATTATGATTTTTTCAGATATACAACTTTTTGCAGATTTTGTGAGTGATTTCTTTTTGAACCGTGATTAATATCTCGAATTTTAAATTTCAACCCATTTGGTCCCATAGAAACTGAAAAAATGGAATTTAATATCGGAACCCAAGTCTTCAAATAGTGCCTATAAGAATGATGATTTTTTCAAAAATGAAACTTTTTGCCGATTTTGTGACTGATTTCACTTTGTTTCAATATTCTTACAATGATTTCAAATTTTTTATCCATTTGGTACCATAGAGCTTGAAAAATAGATTTTAATGTCCGAACCAAAGCCTTCAAATAGTGCCCATAAGAATTATGATTTTTTAAGAAATGCAACTTTTTGCAGATTTTGTGAGTGATTTCTTTTTGGACCATGAATATTATCTCGATATTAAAATTTCAGCCCATTTGGTACCATAGAACCTGAGAAAATGTATTTTAATATCCGAACCCAAGTCTTCAAATAGTGCCCATAAGAATTATGATTTTTTTAGAAAAGCATTTTTTGCAGATTTTGTGACTGATTTCTTTTTGGACCATGATTATTATCTCGAATTTAAAATTTCAGCCCATGTGGTATCAGAGAACCTGAAAAAATAGAATTTAATGACCAAACCCAAGGCTTCAAATAGTGCCCATAAGAATTATGATTTTTTAAGAAATGAGACTTTTTGCCGATTTTGTGACTGATTTCTTTTTGGACCATGATTATTATTTCGAATTTAAAATTTCAGCCCATTTGGTACCATAGAACCTGAAAAAATGGAATTTAATTTCGGAACCCAAGTCTGCAAATAATGCCCATAAGAATGATAATTTTTTCAGAAATGCAACTTTTTGCAGATTTAGTGACTGATTTCGCTTTGTTTTAATATTCTTACAATGTTTTCAAAATTTTTGCCCATTTGGTACCATAGA
This sequence comes from Hesperophylax magnus, assembly GCA_026573805.1. Lineage (NCBI taxonomy): Eukaryota > Metazoa > Arthropoda > Insecta > Trichoptera > Limnephilidae > Hesperophylax > Hesperophylax magnus. The sequence goes on along the minus strand of JAIUSX010000117.1, from coordinate 7,917,965 downwards.
GCCTGAAAAAATTGATTTTTATGTCCGAACCCAAGTCTTCAAATAGTGCCCATAAGAATGATGATTTTTCCATAAATGCAACTTTTTGCAGATTTTGTGAGTGATTTCTTTTTGGACCATAAATATTATCTCGATATTAAAATTTCAGCCCATTTGGTACCATAGAACCTGAGAAAATGGATTTTAATATCCGAACCCAAGTCTTCAAATAGTGCCCATAAGAATTATGATTTTTTTAGAAAAGCATTTTTATGCAGATTTTGTGAGTGAATTCTTTTGGGACCATGATTATCATCTCAAATTTAAAATTTCAACCCATTTGGTATCATAGAACCTGAAAAAATGGATTTTAATGACCGAACCCAAGTCTTCAAGGGGTGCCTATAAGAATGATGATTGTTTCAGAAATGCAACTTTTTGCCGATTTTGTGACTGATATCACTTTGTTTTAAATTTCTTTCAATGATTTCAAATTTTTTATCCATTTGGTACCATAGAGCTTGAAAAATAGATTTTAATGTCCGAACCCAAGTCTTCAAATAGTGCCTATAAGAATTATGATTTTTTCAGAAATTCAACTTTTTGCATATTTTGTAACTGATTTCTTTTTGGAACATGATTAATATCTCGAATTTAAAATTTCAGCCCATGTGGTATCATAGAACCTGAAAAAATTTAATTTAATGACCGAACCCAAGGCTTCAAATAGTGCCTATAAGAATAATGATTTCTCCATAAATGCAACTTGTTGCAGATTTTGTGACTGATTTCGCTTTGTTTTAATATTCTTACAATTTTTCCATAATTTTTGCCCATTTGGTACCATAAAGCCTGAAAAAATTGATTTTTAGGTCCGAACCCAAGTCTTCAAATAGTGCCCAGAAAAATTATGATTTTTTCAGATATACAACTTTTTGCAGATTTTGTGAGTGATTTCTTTTTGAACCGTGATTAATATCTCGAATTTTAAATTTCAACCCATTTGGTCCCATAGAAACTGAAAAAATGGAATTTAATATCGGAACCCAAGTCTTCAAATAGTGCCTATAAGAATGATGATTTTTTCAAAAATGAAACTTTTTGCCGATTTTGTGACTGATTTCACTTTGTTTCAATATTCTTACAATGATTTCAAATTTTTTATCCATTTGGTACCATAGAGCTTGAAAAATAGATTTTAATGTCCGAACCAAAGCCTTCAAATAGTGCCCATAAGAATTATGATTTTTTAAGAAATGCAACTTTTTGCAGATTTTGTGAGTGATTTCTTTTTGGACCATGAATATTATCTCGATATTAAAATTTCAGCCCATTTGGTACCATAGAACCTGAGAAAATGGATTTTAATATCCGAACCCAAGTCTTCAAATAGTGCCCATAAGAATTATGATTTTTTTAGAAAAGCATTTTTTGCAGATTTTGTGACTGATTTCTTTTTGGACCATGATTATTATCTCGAATTTAAAATTTCAGCCCATGTGGTATCAGAGAACCTGAAAAAATAGAATTTAATGACCAAACCCAAGGCTTCAAATAGTGCCCATAAGAATTATGATTTTTTAAGAAATGAGACTTTTTGCCGTTTTTGTGACTGATTTTTTTTTGGACCATGATTATTATTTCGAATTTAAAATTTCAGCCCATTTGGTACCATAGAACCTGAAAAAATGGAATTTAATTTCGGAACCCAAGTCTGCAAATAATGCCCATAAGAATGATAATTTTTTCAGAAATGCAACTTTTTGCAGATTTTGTGACTGATTTCGCTTTGTTTTAATATTCTTACAATGTTTTCAAAATTTTTGCCCATTTGGTACCATAGAGCCTGAAAAAATTGATTTTTATGTCCGAACCCAAGTCTTCAAATAGTGCCCATAAGAATGATGATTTTTCCATAAATGCAACTTTTTGCAGATTTTGTGAGTGATTTCTTTTTGGACCATAAATATTATCTCGATATTAAAATTTCAGCCCATTTGGTACCATAGAACCTGAGAAAATGGATTTTAATATCCGAACCCAAGTCTTCAAATAGTGCCCATAAGAATTATGATTTTTTTAGAAAAGCATTTTTATGCAGATTTTGTGAGTGAATTCTTTTGGGACCATGATTATCATCTCAAATTTAAAATTTCAACCCATTTGGTATCATAGAACCTGAAAAAATGGATTTTAATGACCGAACCCAAGTCTTCAAGGGGTGCCTATAAGAATGATGATTGTTTCAGAAATGCAACTTTTTGCCGATTTTGTGACTGATATCACTTTGTTTTAAATTTCTTTCAATGATTTCAAATTTTTTATCCATTTGGTACCATAGAGCTTGAAAAATAGATTTTAATGTCCGAACCCAAGTCTTCAAATAGTGCCTATAAGAATTATGATTTTTTCAGAAATTCAACTTTTTGCATATTTTGTAACTGATTTCTTTTTGGAAAATGATTAATATCTCGAATTTAAAATTTCAGCCCATGTGGTATCATAGAACCTGAAAAAATTTAATTTAATGACCGAACCCAAGGCTTCAAATAGTGCCTATAAGAATAATGATTTCTCCATAAATGCAACTTGTTGCAGATTTTGTGACTGATTTCGCTTTGTTTTAATATTCTTACAATTTTTCCATAATTTTTGCCCATTTGGTACCATAAAGCCTGAAAAAATTGATTTTTAGGTACGAACCCAAGTCTTCAAATAGTGCCCAGAAAAATTATGATTTTTTCAGATATACAACTTTTTGCAGATTTTGTGAGTGATTTCTTTTTGAACCGTGATTAATATCTCGAATTTTAAATTTCAACCCATTTGGTCCCATAGAAACTGAAAAAATGGAATTTAATATCGGAACCCAAGTCTTCAAATAGTGCCTATAAGAATGATGATTTTTTCAAAAATGAAACTTTTTGCCGATTTTGTGACTGATTTCACTTTGTTTCAATATTCTTACAATGATTTCAAATTTTTTATCCATTTGGTACCATAGAGCTTGAAAAATAGATTTTAATGTCCGAACCAAAGCCTTCAAATAGTGCTAAAAGAATGATGATTTTTCCATAAATGCAACTTTTTGCAGATTTTGTGAGTGATTTCTTTTTGGACCATGAATATTATCTCGATATTAAAATTTCAGCCCATTTGGTACCATAGAACCTGAGAAAATGGATTTTAATATCCGAACCCAAGTCTTCAAATAGTGCCCATAAGAATTATGATTTTTTTAGAAAAGCATTTTTTGCAGATTTTGTGACTGATTTCTTTTTGGACCATGATTAATATCTCGAATTTAAAATATCAGCCCATGTGGTATCAGAGAACCTGAAAAAATAGAATTTAATGACCAAACCCAAGGCTTCAAATAGTGCCCATAAGAATTATGATTTTTTAAGAAATGCAACTTTTTGCCGATTTTGTGACTGATTTCTTTTTGGACCATGACTATTATTTCGAATTTAAAATTTCAGCCCATTTGGTACCATAGAACCTGAAAAAATGGAATTTAATTTCGGAACCCAAGTCTGCAAATAATGCCCATAAGAATGATAATTTTTTCAGAAATGCAACTTTTTGCAGATTTTGTGACTGATTTCGCTTTGTTTTAATATTCTTACAATGTTTCCAAAATCTTTGCCCATTTGGTGCCATAATGCCTAGAAAAATTGATTTTTTATGTCCGAACCCAAGTCTTCAAATAGTGCCCAGAAAAATTATGATTTTTTCAGATATACAACTTTTTGCAGATTTTGTGAGTGATTTCTTTTTGAACCGTGATTAATATCTCGAATTTTAAATTTCAACCCATTTGGTCCCATAGAAACTGAAAAAATGGAATTTAATATCGGAACCCAAGTCTTCAAATAGTGCCTATAAGAATGATGATTTTTTCAAAAATGAAACTTTTTGCCGATTTTGTGACTGATTTCACTTTGTTTCAATATTCTTACAATGATTTCAAATTTTTTATCCATTTGGTACCATAGAGCTTGAAAAATAGATTTTAATGTCCGAACCAAAGCCTTCAAATAGTGCCCATAAGAATTATGATTTTTTTAGAAAAGCATTTTTATGCAGATTTTGTGAGTGAATTCTTTTGGGACCATGATTATCATCTCAAATTTAAAATTTCAACCCATTTGGTATCATAGAACCTGAAAAAATGGATTTTAATGACCGAACCCAAGTCTTCAAGGGGTGCCTATAAGAATGATGATTGTTTCAGAAATGCAACTTTTTGCCGATTTTGTGACTGATATCACTTTGTTTTAAATTTCTTTCAATGATTTCAAATTTTTTATCCATTTGGTACCATAGAGCTTGAAAAATAGATTTTAATGTCCGAACCCAAGTCTTCAAATAGTGCCTATAAGAATTATGATTTTTTCAGAAATTCAACTTTTTGCATATTTTGTAACTGATTTCTTTTTGGAACATGATTAATATCTCGAATTTAAAATTTCAGCCCATGTGGTATCATAGAACCTGAAAAAATTTAATTTAATGACCGAACCCAAGGCTTCAAATAGTGCCTATAAGAATAATGATTTCTCCATAAATGCAACTTGTTGCAGATTTTGTGACTGATTTCGCTTTGTTTTAATATTCTTACAATTTTTCCATAATTTTTGCCCATTTGGTACCATAAAGCCTGAAAAAATTGATTTTTATGTCCGAACCCAAGTCTTCAAATAGTGCCCAGAAAAATTATGATTTTTTCAGATATACAACTTTTTGCAGATTTTGTGAGTGATTTCTTTTTGAACCGTGATTAATATCTCGAATTTTAAATTTCAACCCATTTGGTCCCATAGAAACTGAAAAAATGGAATTTAATATCGGAACCCAAGTCTTCAAATAGTGCCTATAAGAATGATGATTTTTTCAAAAATGAAACTTTTTGCCGATTTTGTGACTGATTTCACTTTGTTTCAATATTCTTACAATGATTTCAAATTTTTTATCCATTTGGTACCATAGAGCTTGAAAAATAGATTTTAATGTCCGAACCAAAGCCTTCAAATAGTGCCAAAAGAATGATGATTTTTCCATAAATGCAACTTTTTGCAGATTTTGTGAGTGATTTCTTTTTGGACCATGAATATTATCTCGATATTAAAATTTCAGCCCATTTGGTACCATAGAACCTGAGAAAATGGATTTTAATATCCGAACCCAAGTCTTCAAATAGTGCCCATAAGAATTATGATTTTTTTAGAAAAGCATTTTTTGCAGATTTTGTGACTGATTTCTTTTTGGACCATGATTATTATCTCGAATTTAAAATTTCAGCCCATGTGGTATCAGAGAACCTGAAAAAATAGAATTTAATGACCAAACCCAAGGCTTCAAATAGTGCCCATAAGAATTATGATTTTTTAAGAATTGAGACTTTTTGCCGATTTTGTGACTGATTTCTTTTTGGACCATGATTATTATTTCGAATTTAAAATTTCAGCCCATTTGGTACCATAGAACCTGAAAAAATGGAATTTAATTTCGGAACCCAAGTCTGCAAATAATGCCCATAAGAATGATAATTTTTTCAGAAATGCAACTTTTTGCAGATTTTGTGACTGATTTCGCTTTGTTTTAATATTCTTACAATGATTTCAAATTTTTTATCCATTTGGTACCATAGAGCTTGAAAAATAGATTTTAATGTCCGAACCAAAGCCTTCAAATAGTGCCCATAAGAATTATGATTTTTTAAGAAATGCAACTTTTTGCAGATTTTGTGAGTGATTTCTTTTTGGACCATGAATATTATCTCGATATTAAAATTTCAGCCCATTTGGTACCATAGAACCTGAGAAAATGGATTTTAATATCCGAACCCAAGTCTTCAAATAGTGCCCATAAGAATTATGATTTTTTTAGAAAAGCATTTTTTGCAGATTTTGTGACTGATTTCTTTTTGGAACATGATTAATATCTCGAATTTAAAATTTCAGCCCATGTGGTATCATAGAACCTGAAAAAATTTAATTTAATGACCGAACCCAAGGCTTCAAATAGTGCCTATAAGAATAATGATTTCTCCATAAATGCAACTTGTTGCAGATTTTGTGACTGATTTCGCTTTGTTTTAATATTCTTACAATTTTTCCATAATTTTTGCCCATTTGGTACCATAAAGCCTGAAAAAATTGATTTTTAGGTCCGAACCCAAGTCTTCAAATAGTGCCCAGAAAAATTATGATTTTTTCAGATATACAACTTTTTGCAGATTTTGTGAGTGATTTCTTTTTGAACCGTGATAAATATCTCGAATTTTAAATTTCAACCCATTTGGTCCCGTAGAAACTGAAAAAATTAAATTTAATATCGGAACCCAAGTCTTCAAATAGTGCCTATAAGAATGATGATTTTTTCAAAAATGAAACTTTTTGCCGATTTTGTGACTGATTTCACTTTGTTTCAATATTCTTACAATGATTTCAAATTTTTTATCCATTTGGTACCATAGAGCTTGAAAAATAGATTTTAATGTCCGAACCAAAGCCTTCAAATAGTGCTAAAAGAATGATGATTTTTCCATAAATGCAACTTTTTGCAGATTTTGTGAGTGATTTCTTTTTGGACCATGAATATTATCTCGATATTAAAATTTCAGCCCATTTGGTACCATAGAACCTGAGAAAATGGATTTTAATATCCGAACCCAAGTCTTCAAATAGTGCCCATAAGAATTATGATTTTTTTAGAAAAGCATTTTTTGCAGATTTTGTGACTGATTTCTTTTTGGACCATGATTAATATCTCGAATTTAAAATATCAGCCCATGTGGTATCAGAGAACCTGAAAAAATAGAATTTAATGACCAAACCCAAGGCTTCAAATAGTGCCCATAAGAATTATGATTTTTTAAGAAATGCAACTTTTTGCAGATTTTGTGAGTGATTTCTTTTTGGACCATGAATATTATCTCGATATTAAAATTTCAGCCCATTTGGTACCATAGAACCTGAGAAAATGGATTTTAATATCCGAACCCAAGTCTTCAAATAGTGCCCATAAGAATTATGATTTTTTTAGAAAAGCATTTTTTGCAGATTTTGTGACTGATTTCTTTTTGGACCATGATTATTATCTCGAATTTAAAATTTCAGCCCATGTGGTATCAGAGAACCTGAAAAAATAGAATTTAATGACCAAACCCAAGGCTTCAAATAGTGCCCATAAGAATTATGATTTTTTAAGAAATGAGACTTTTTGCCGATTTTGTGACTGATTTCTTTTTGGACCATGATTATTATTTCGAATTTAAAATTTCAGCCCATTTGGTACCATAGAACCTGAAAAAATGGAATTTAATTTCCGAACCCAAGTCTGCAAATAATGCCCATAAGAATGATAATTTTTTCAGAAATGCAACTTTTTGCAGATTTTGTGACTGATTTCGCTTTGTTTTAATATTCTTACAATGTTTTCAAAATTTTTGCCCATTTGGTACCATAGAGCCTGAAAAAATTGATTTTTATGTCCGAACCCAAGTCTTCAAATAGTGCCCATAAGAATGATGATTTATCCATAAATGCAACTTTTTGCAGATTTTGTGAGTGATTTCTTTTTGGACCATAAATATTATCTCGATATTAAAATTTCAGCCCATTTGGTACCATAGAACCTGAGAAAATGGATTTTAATATCCGAACCCAAGTCTTCAAATAGTGCCCATAAGAATTATGATTTTTTTAGAAAAGCATTTTTATGCAGATTTTGTGAGTGAATTCTTTTGGGACCATGATTATCATCTCAAATTTAAAATTTCAACCCATTTGGTATCATAGAACCTGAAAAAATGGATTTTAATGACCGAACCCAAGTCTTCAAGGGGTGCCTATAAGAATGATGATTGTTTCAGAAATGCAACTTTTTGCCGATTTTGTGACTGATATCACTTTGTTTTAAATTTCTTTCAATGATTTCAATTTTTTTAACCATTTGGTACCATAGAGCTTGAAAAATAGATTTTAATGTCCGAACCCAAGTCTTCAAATAGTGCCTATAAGAATTATGATTTTTTCAGAAATTCAACTTTTTGCATAATTTGTAACTGATTTCTTTTTGGAACATGATTAATATCTCGAATTTAAAATTTCAGCCCATGTGGTATCATAGAACCTGAAAAAATTTAATTTAATGACCGAACCCAAGGCTTCAAATAGTGCCTATAAGAATAATGATTTCTCCATAAATGCAACTTGTTGCAGATTTTGTGACTGATTTCGCTTTGTTTTAATATTCTTACAATTTTTCCATAATTTTTGCCCATTTGGTACCATAAAGCCTGAAAAAATTGATTTTTAGGTCCGAACCCAAGTCTTCAAATAGTGCCCAGAAAAATTATGATTTTTTCAGATATACAACTTTTTGCAGATTTTGTGAGTGATTTCTTTTTGAACCGTGATTAATATCTCGAATTTTAAATTTCAACCCATTTGGTCCCATAGAAACTGAAAAAATGGAATTTAATATCGGAACCCAAGTCTTCAAATAGTGCCTATAAGAATGATGATTTTTTCAAAAATGAAACTTTTTGCCGATTTTGTGACTGATTTCACTTTGTTTCAATATTCTTACAATGATTTCAAATTTTTTATCCATTTGGTACCATAGAGCTTGAAAAATAGATTTTAATGTCCGAACCAAAGCCTTCAAATAGTGCTAAAAGAATGATGATTTTTCCATAAATGCAACTTTTTGCAGATTTTGTGAGTGATTTCTTTTTGGACCATGAATATTATCTCGATATTAAAATTTCAGCCCATTTGGTACCATAGAACCTGAGAAAATGGATTTTAATATCCGAACCCAAGTCTTCAAATAGTGCCCATAAGAATTATGATTTTTTTAGAAAAGCATTTTTTGCAGATTTTGTGACTGATTTCTTTTTGGACCATGATTAATATCTCGAATTTAAAATATCAGCCCATGTGGTATCAGAGAACCTGAAAAAATAGAATTTAATGACCAAACCCAAGGCTTCAAATAGTGCCCATAAGAATTATGATTTTTTAAGAAATGCAACTTTTTGCCGATTTTGTGACTGATTTCTTTTTGGACCATGACTATTATTTCGAATTTAAAATTTCAGCCCATTTGGTACCATAGAACCTGAAAAAATGGAATTTAATTTCGGAACCCAAGTCTGCAAATAATGCCCATAAGAATGATAATTTTTTCAGAAATGCAACTTTTTGCAGATTTTGTGACTGATTTCGCTTTGTTTTAATATTCTTACAATGTTTCCAAAATCTTTGCCCATTTGGTGCCATAATGCCTAGAAAAATTGATTTTTTATGTCCGAACCCAAGTCTTCAAATAGTGCCCAGAAAAATTATGATTTTTTCAGATATACAACTTTTTGCAGATTTTGTGAGTGATTTCTCTTTGAACCGTGATTAATATCTCGAATTTTAAATTTCAACCCATTTGGTCCCATAGAAACTGAAAAAATGGAATTTAATATCGGAACCCAAGTCTTCAAATAGTGCCTATAAGAATGATGATTTTTTCAAAAATGAAACTTTTTGCCGATTTTGTGACTGATTTCACTTTGTTTCAATATTCTTACAATGATTTCAAATTTTTTATCCATTTGGTACCATAGAGCTTGAAAAATAGATTTTAATGTCCGAACCAAAGCCTTCAAATAGTGCCAAAAGAATGATGATTTTTCCATAAATGCAACTTTTTGCAGATTTTGTGAGTGATTTCTTTTTGGACCATGAATATTATCTCGATATTAAAATTTCAGCCCATTTGGTACCATAGAACCTGAGAAAATGGATTTTAATATCCGAACCCAAGTCTTCAAATAGTGCCCATAAGAATTATGATTTTTTTAGAAAAGCATTTTTTGCAGATTTTGTGACTGATTTCTTTTTGGACCATGATTATTATCTCGAATTTAAAATTTCAGCCCATGTGGTATCAGAGAACCTGAAAAAATAGAATTTAATGACCAAACCCAAGGCTTCAAATAGTGCCCATAAGAATTATGATTTTTTAAGAAATGAGACTTTTTGCCGATTTTGTGACTGATTTCTTTTTGGACCATGATTATTATTTCGAATTTAAAATTTCAGCCCATTTGGTACCATAGAACCTGAAAAAATGGAATTTAATTTCGGAACCCAAGTCTGCAAATAATGCCCATAAGAATGATAATTTTTTCAGAAATGCAACTTTTTGCAGATTTTGTGACTGATTTCGCTTTGTTTTAATATTCTTACAATGTTTTCAAAATTTTTGCCCATTTGGTACCATAGAGCCTGAAAAAATTGATTTTTATGTCCGAACCCAAGTCTTCAAATAGTGCCCATAAGAATGATGATTTATCCATAAATGCAACTTTTTGCAGATTTTGTGAGTGATTTCTTTTTGGACCATAAATATTATCTCGATATTAAAATTTCAGCCCATTTGGTACCATAGAACCTGAGAAAATGGATTTTAATATCCGAACCCAAGTCTTCAAATAGTGCCCATAAGAATTATGATTTTTTTAGAAAAGCATTTTTATGCAGATTTTGTGAGTGAATTCTTTTGGGACCATGATTATCATCTCAAATTTAAAATTTCAACCCATTTGGTATCATAGAACCTGAAAAAATGGATTTTAATGACCGAACCCAAGTCTTCAAGGGGTGCCTATAAGAATGATGATTGTTTCAGAAATGCAACTTTTTGCCGATTTTGTGACTGATATCACTTTGTTTTAAATTTCTTTCAATGATTTCAAATATTTTATCCATTTGGTACCATAGAGCTTGAAAAATAGATTTTAATGTCCGAACCAAAGCCTTCAAATAGTGCCAAAAGAATGATGATTTTTCCATAAATGCAACTTTTTGCAGATTTTGTGAGTGATTTCTTTTTGGACCATGAATATTATCTCGATATTAAAATTTCAGCCCATTTGGTACCATAGAACCTGAGAAAATGGATTTTAATATCCGAACCCAAGTCTTCAAATAGTGCCCATAAGAATTATGATTTTTTTAGAAAAGCATTTTTTGCAGATTTTGTGACTGATTTCTTTTTGGACCATGATTATTATCTCGAATTTAAAATTTCAGCCCATGTGGTATCAGAGAACCTGAAAAAATAGAATTTAATGACCAAACCCAAGGCTTCAAATAGTGCCCATAAGAATTATGATTTATTAAGAAATGAGACTTTTTGCCGATTTTGTGACTGATTTCTTTTTGGACCATGATTATTATTTCGAATTTAAAATTTCAGCCCATTTGGTACCATAGAACCTGAAAAAATGGAATTTAATTTCGGAACCCAAGTCTGCAAATAATGCCCATAAGAATGATAATTTTTTCAGAAATGCAACTTTTTGCAGATTTTGTGACTGATTTCGCTTTGTTTTAATATTCTTACAATGTTTTCAAAATTTTTGCCCATTTGGTACCATAGAACCTGAAAAAATTGATTTTTATGTCCGAACCCAAGTCTTCAAATAGTGCCCATAAGAATGATGATTTTTCCATAAATGCAACTTTTTGCAGATTTTGTGAGTGATTTCTTTTTGGACCATAAATATTATCTCGATATTAAAATTTCAGCCCATTTGGTACCATAGAACCTGAGAAAATGGATTTTAATATCCGAACCCAAGTCTTCAAATAGTGCCCATAAGAATTATGATTTTTTTAGAAAAGCATTTTTTGCAGATTTTGTGACTGATTTCTTTTTGGACCATGATTAATATCTCGATTTAAAATATCAGCCCATGTGGTATCAGAGAACCTGAAAAAATAGAATTTAATGACCAAACCCATGGCTTCAAATAGTGCCCATAAGAATTATGATTTTTTAAGAAATGCAACTTTTTGCCGATTTTGTGACTGATTTCTTTTTGGACCATGACTATTATTTCGAATTTAAAATTTCAGCCCATTTGGTACCATAGAACCTGAAAAAATGGAATTTAATTTCGGAACCCAAGTCTGCAAATAATGCCCATAAGAATGATAATTTTTTCAGAAATGCAACTTTTTGCAGATTTTGTGACTGATTTCGCTTTGTTTTAATATTCTTACAATGTTTCCAAAATCTTTGCCCATTTGGTGCCATAATGCCTAGAAAAATTGATTTTTTATGTCCGAACCCAAGTCTTCAAATAGTGCCCAGAAAAATTATGATTTTTTCAGATATACAACTTTTTGCAGATTTTGTGAGTGATTTCTTTTTGAACCGTGATTAATATCTCGAATTTTAAATTTCAACCCATTTGGTCCCATAGAAACTGAAAAAATGGAATTTAATATCGGAACCCAAGTCTTCAAATAGTGCCTATAAGAATGATGATTTTTTCAAAAATGAAACTTTTTGCCGATTTTGTGACTGATTTCACTTTGTTGAAATATTCTTACAATGATTTCAAATTTTTTATCCATTTGGTACCATAGAGCTTGAAAAATAGATTTTAATGTCCGAACCAAAGCCTTCAAATAGTGCCAAAAGAATGATGATTTTTCCATAAATGCAACTTTTTGCAGATTTTGTGAGTGATTTCTTTTTGGACCATGAATATTATCTCGATATTAAAATTTCAGCCCATTTGGTACCATAGAACCTGAGAAAATGGATTTTAATATCCGAACCCAAGTCTTCAAATAGTGCCCATAAGAATTATGATTTTTTTAGAAAAGCATTTTTTGCAGATTTTGTGACTGATTTCTTTTTGGACCATGATTATTATCTCGAATTTAAAATTTCAGCCCATGTGGTATCAGAGAACCTGAAAAAATAGAATTTAATGACCAAACCCAAGGCTTCAAATAGTGCCCATAAGAATTATGATTTTTTAAGAAATGAGACTTTTTGCCGATTTTGTGACTGATTTCTTTTTGGACCATGATTATTATTTCGAATTTAAAATTTCAGCCCATTTGGTACCATAGAACCTGAAAAAATGGAATTTAATTTCGGAACCCAAGTCTGCAAATAATGCCCATAAGAATGATAATTTTTTCAGAAATGCAACTTTTTGCAGATTTTGTGACTGATTTCGCTTTGTTTTAATATTCTTACAATGTTTTCAAAATTTTTGCCCATTTGGTACCATAGAGCCTGAAAAAATTGATTTTTATGTCCGAACCCAAGTCTTCAAATAGTGCCCATAAGAATGATGATTTTTCCATAAATGCAACTTTTTGCAGATTTTGTGAGTGATTTCTTTTTGGACCATAAATATTATCTCGATATTAAAATTTCAGCCCATTTGGTACCATAGAACCTGAGAAAATGGATTTTAATATCCGAACCCAAGTCTTCAAATAGTGCCCATAAGAATTATGATTTTTTTAGAAAAGCATTTTTATGCAGATTTTGTGAGTGAATTCTTTTGGGACCATGATTATCATCTCAAATTTAAAATTTCAACCCATTTGGTATCATAGAACCTGAAAAAATGGATTTTAATGACCGAACCCAAGTCTTCAAGGGGTGCCTATAAGAATGATGATTGTTTCAGAAATGCAACTTTTTGCCGATTTTGTGACTGATATCACTTTGTTTTAAATTTCTTTCAATGATTTCAATTTTTTTAACCATTTGGTACCATAGAGCTTGAAAAATAGATTTTAATGTCCGAACCCAAGTCTTCAAATAGTGCCTATAAGAATTATGATTTTTTCAGAAATTCAACTTTTTGCATATTTTGTAACTGATTTCTTTTTGGAACATGATTAATATCTCGAATTTAAAATTTCAGCCCATGTGGTATCATAGAACCTGAAAAAATTTAATTTAATGACCGAACCCAAGGCTTCAAATAGTGCCTATAAGAATAATGATTTCTCCATAAATGCAACTTGTTGCAGATTTTGTGACTGATTTCGCTTTGTTTTAATATTCTTACAATTTTTCCATAATTTTTGCCCATTTGGTACCATAAAGCCTGAAAAAATTGATTTTTAGGTCCGAACCCAAGTCTTCAAATAGTGCCCAGAAAAATTATGATTTTTTCAGATATACAACTTTTTGCAGATTTTGTGAGTGATTTCTTTTTGAACCGTGATAAATATCTCGAATTTTAAATTTCAACCCATTTGGTCCCGTAGAAACTGAAAAAATTAAATTTAATATCGGAACCCAAGTCTTCAAATAGTGCCTATAAGAATGATGATTTTTTCAAAAATGAAACTTTTTGCCGATTTTGTGACTGATTTCACTTTGTTTCAATATTCTTACAATGATTTCAAATTTTTTATCCATTTGGTACCATAGAGCTTGAAAAATAGATTTTAATGTCCGAACCAAAGCCTTCAAATAGTGCTAAAAGAATGATGATTTTTCCATAAATGCAACTTTTTGCAGATTTTGTGAGTGATTTCTTTTTGGACCATGAATATTATCTCGATATTAAAATTTCAGCCCATTTGGTACCATAGAACCTGAGAAAATGGATTTTAATATCCGAACCCAAGTCTTCAAATAGTGCCCAGAAAAATTATGATTTTTTCAGATATACAACTTTTTGCAGATTTTGTGAGTGATTTCTTTTTGAACCGTGATTAATATCTCGAATTTTAAATTTCAACCCATTTGGTCCCATAGAAACTGAAAAAATGGAATTTAATATCGGAACCCAAGTCTTCAAATAGTGCCTATAAGAATGATGATTTTTTCAAAAATGAAACTTTTTGCCGATTTTGTGACTGATTTCACTTTGTTTCAATATTCTTACAATGATTTCAAATTTTTTATCCATTTGGTACCATAGAGCTTGAAAAATAGATTTTAATGTCCGAACCAAAGCCTTCAAATAGTGCCTATAAGAATTATGATTTTTTCAGAAATTCAACTTTTTGCATATTTTGTAACTGATTTCTTTTTGGAAAATGATTAATATCTCGAATTTAAAATTTCAGCCCATGTGGTATCATAGAACCTGAAAAAATTTAATTTAATGACCGAACCCAAGGCTTCAAATAGTGCCTATAAGAATAATGATTTCTCCATAAATGCAACTTGTTGCAGATTTTGTGACTGATTTCGCTTTGTTTTAATATTCTTACAATTTTTCCATAATTTTTGCCCATTTGGTACCATAAAGCCTGAAAAAATTGATTTTTAGGTCCGAACCCAAGTCTTCAAATAGTGCCCAGAAAAATTATGATTTTTTCAGATATACAACTTTTTGCAGATTTTGTGAGTGATTTCTTTTTGAACCGTGATAAATATCTCGAATTTTAAATTTCAACCCATTTGGTCCCATAGAAACTGAAAAAATTAAATTTAATATCGGAACCCAAGTCTTCAAATAGTGCCTATAAGAATGATGATTTTTTCAAAAATGAAACTTTTTGCCGATTTTGTGACTGATTTCACTTTGTTTCAATATTCTTACAATGATTTCAAATTTTTTATCCATTTGGTACCATAGAGCTTGAAAAATAGATTTTAATGTCCGAACCAAAGCCTTCAAATAGTGCTAAAAGAATGATGATTTTTCCATAAATGCAACTTTTTGCAGATTTTGTGAGTGATTTCTTTTTGGACCATGAATATTATCTCGATATTAAAATTTCAGCCCATTTGGTACCATAGAACCTGAGAAAATGGATTTTAATATCCGAACCCAAGTCTTCAAATAGTGCCCATAAGAATTATGATTTTTTTAGAAAAGCATTTTTTGCAGATTTTGTGACTGATTTCTTTTTGGACCATGATTAATATCTCGAATTTAAAATATCAGCCCATGTGGTATCAGAGAACCTGAAAAAATAGAATTTAATGACCAAACCCAAGGCTTCAAATAGTGCCCATAAGAATTATGATTTTTTAAGAAATGCAACTTTTTGCCGATTTTGTGACTGATTTCTTTTTGGACCATGATTATTATTTCGAATTTAAAATTTCACCCCATTTGGTACCATAGAACCTGAAAAAATGGAATTTAATTTCGGAACCCAAGTCTGCAAATAATGCCCATAAGAATGATAATTTTTTCAGAAATGCAACTTTTTGCAGATTTTGTGACTGATTTCGCTTTGTTTTAATATTCTTACAATGTTTCCAAAATCTTTGCCCATTTGGTGCCATAATGCCTAGACAAATTGATTTTTTATGTCCGAACCCAAGTCTTCAAATAGTGCCCAGAAAAATTATGATTTTTTCAGATATACAACTTTTTGCAGATTTTGTGAGTGATTTCTTTTTGAACCGTGATTAATATCTCGAATTTTAAATTTCAACCCATTTGGTCCCATAGAAACTGAAAAAATGGAATTTAATATCGGAACCCAAGTCTTCAAATAGTGCCTATAAGAATGATGATTTTTTCAAAAATGAAACTTTTTGCCGATTTTGTGACTGATTTCACTTTGTTTCAATATTCTTACAATGATTTCAAATTTTTTATCCATTTGGTACCATAGAGCTTGAAAAATAGATTTTAATGTCCGAACCAAAGCCTTCAAATAGTGCCAAAAGAATGATGATTTTTCCATAAATGCAACTTTTTGCAGATTTTGTGAGTGATTTCTTTTTGGACCATGAATATTATCTCGATATTAAAATTTCAGCCCATTTGGTACCATAGAACCTGAGAAAATGGATTTTAATATCCGAACCCAAGTCTTCAAATAGTGCCCATAAGAATTATGATTTTTTTAGAAAAGCATTTTTTGCAGATTTTGTGACTGATTTCTTTTTGGACCATGATTATTATCTCGAATTTAAAATTTCAGCCCATGTGGTATCAGAGAACCTGAAAAAATAGAATTTAATGACCAAACCCAAGGCTTCAAATAGTGCCCATAAGAATTATGATTTTTTAAGAAATGAGACTTTTTGCCGATTTTGTGACTGATTTCTTTTTGGACCATGATTATTATTTCGAATTTAATATTTCAGCCCATTTGGTACCATAGAACCTGAAAAAATGGAATTTAATTTCGGAACCCAAGTCTGCAAATAATGCCCATAAGAATGATAATTTTTTCAGAAATGCAACTTTTTGCAGATTTTGTGACTGATTTCGCTTTGTTTTAATATTCTTACAATGTTTTCAAAATTTTTGCCCATTTGGTACCATAGAGCCTGAAAAAATTGATTTTTATGTCCGAACCCAAGTCTTCAAATAGTGCCCATAAGAATGATGATTTTTCCATAAATGCAACTTTTTGCAGATTTTTTGAGTGATTTCTTTTTGGACCATAAATATTATCTCGATATTAAAATTTCAGCCCATTTGGTACCATAGAACCTGAGAAAATGGATTTTAATATCCGAACCCAAGTCTTCAAATAGTGCCCATAAGAATTATGATTTTTTTAGAAAAGCATTTTTATGCAGATTTTGTGAGTGAATTCTTTTGGGACCATGATTATCATCTCAAATTTAAAATTTCAACCCATTTGGTATCATAGAACCTGAAAAAATGGATTTTAATGACCGAACCCAAGTCTTCAAGGGGTGCCTATAAGAATGATGATTGTTTCAGAAATGCAACTTTTTGCCGATTTTGTGACTGATATCACTTTGTTTTAAATTTCGTTCAATGATTTCAAATTTTTTATCCATTTGGTACCATAGAGCTTGAAAAATAGATTTTAATGTCCGAACCCAAGTCTTCAAATAGTGCCTATAAGAATTATGATTTTTTCAGAAATTCAACTTTTTGCATATTTTGTAACTGATTTCTTTTTGGAACATGATTAATATCTCGAATTTAAAATTTCAGCCCATGTGGTATCATAGAACCTGAAAAAATTTAATTTAATGACCGAACCCAAGGCTTCAAATAGTGCCTATAAGAATAATGATTTCTCCATAAATGCAACTTGTTGCAGATTTTGTGACTGATTTCGCTTTGTTTTAATATTCTTACAATTTTTCCATAATTTTTGCCCATTTGGTACCATAAAGCCTGAAAAAATTGATTTTTAGGTCCGAACCCAAGTCTTCAAATAGTGCCCAGAAAAATTATGATTTTTTCAGATATACAACTTTTTGCAGATTTTGTGAGTGATTTCTTTTTGAACCGTGATTAATATCTCGAATTTTAAATTTCAACCCATTTGGTCCCATAGAAACTGAAAAAATGGAATTTAATATCGGAACCCAAGTCTTCAAATAGTGCCTATAAGAATGATGATTTTTTCAAAAATGAAACTTTTTGCCGATTTTGTGACTGATTTCACTTTGTTTCAATATTCTTACAATGATTTCAAATTTTTTATCCATTTGGTACCATAGAGCTTGAAAAATAGATTTTAATGTAGGAACCAAAGCCTTCAAATAGTGCTAAAAGAATGATGATTTTTCCATAAATGCAACTTTTTGCAGATTTTGTGAGTGATTTCTTTTTGGACCATGAATATTATCTCGATATTAAAATTTCAGCCCATTTGGTACCATAGAACCTGAGAAAATGGATTTTAATATCCGAACCCAAGTCTTCAAATAGTGCCCATAAGAATTATGATTTTTTTAGAAAAGCATTTTTTGCAGATTTTGTGACTGATTTCTTTTTGGACCATGATTAATATCTCGAATTTAAAATATCAGCCCATGTGGTATCAGAGAACCTGAAAAAATAGAATTTAATGACCAAACCCAAGGCTTCAAATAGTGCCCATAAGAATTATGATTTTTTAAGAAATGCAACTTTTTGCCGATTTTGTGACTGATTTCTTTTTGGACCATGATTATTATTTCGAATTTAAAATTTCAGCCCATTTGGTACCATAGAACCTGAAAAAATGGAATTTAATTTCGGAACCCAAGTCTGCAAATAATGCCCATAAGAATGATAATTTTTTCAGAAATGCAACTTTTTGCAGATTTTGTGACTGATTTCGCTTTGTTTTAATATTCTTACAATGTTTCCAAAATCTTTGCCCATTTGGTGCCATAATGCCTAGAAAAATTGATTTTGTATGTCCGAACCCAAGTCTTCAAATAGTGCCCAGAAAAATTATGATTTTTTCAGATATACAACTTTTTGCAGATTTTGTGAGTGATTTCTTTTTGAACCGTGATTAATATCTCGAATTTTAAATTTCAACCCATTTGGTCCCATAGAAACTGAAAAAATGGAATTTAATATCGGAACCCAAGTCTTCAAATAGTGCCTATAAGAATGATGATTTTTTCAAAAATGAAACTTTTTGCCGATTTTGTGACTGATTTCACTTTGTTTCAATATTCTTACAATGATTTCAAATTTTTTATCCATTTGGTACCATAGAGCTTGAAAAATAGATTTTAATGTCCGAACCAAAGCCTTCAAATAGTGCCAAAAGAATGATGATTTTTCCATAAATGCAACTTTTTGCAGATTTTGTGAGTGATTTCTTTTTGGACCATGAATATTATCTCGATATTAAAATTTCAGCCCATTTGGTACCATAGAACCTGAGAAAATGGATTTTAATATCCGAACCCAAGTCTTCAAATAGTGCCCATAAGAATTATGATTTTTTTAGAAAAGCATTTTTTGCAGATTTTGTGACTGATTTCTTTTTGGACCATGATTATTATCTCGAATTTAAAATTTCAGCCCATGTGGTATCAGAGAACCTGAAAAAATAGAATTTAATGACCAAACCCAAGGCTTCAAATAGTGCCCATAAGAATTATGATTTTTTAAGAAATGAGACTTTTTGCCGATTTTGTGACTGATTTCTTTTTGGACCATGATTATTATTTCGAATTTAAAATTTCAGCCCATTTGGTACCATAGAACCTGAAAAAATGGAATTTAATTTCGGAACCCAAGACTGCAAATAATGCCCATAAGAATGATAATTTTTTCAGAAATGCAACTTTTTGCAGATTTTGTGACTGATTTCGCTTTGTTTTAATATTCTTACAATTTTTTCAAAATTTTTGCCCATTTGGTACCATAGAGCCTGAAAAAATTGATTTTTATGTCCGAACCCAAGTCTTCAAATAGTGCCCATAAGAATGATGATTTTTCCATAAATGCAACTTTTTGCAGATTTTGTGAATGATTTCTTTTTGGACCATAAATATTATCTCGATATTAAAATTTCAGCCCATTTGGTACCATAGAACCTGAGAAAATGAATTTTAATATCCGAACCCAAGTCTTCAAATAGTGCCCATAAGAATTATGATTTTTTTAGAAAAGCATTTTTATGCAGATTTTGTGAGTGAATTCTTTTGGGACCATGATTATCATCTCAAATTTAAAATTTCAACCCATTTGGTATCATAGAACCTGAAAAAATGGATTTTAATGACCGAACCCAAGTCTTCAAGGGGTGCCTATAAGAATGATGATTGTTTCAGAAATTCAACTTTTTGCATATTTTGTAACTGATTTCTTTTTGGAACATGATTAATATCTCGAATTTAAAATTTCAGCCCATGTGGTATCATAGAACCTGAAAAAATTTAATTTAATGACCGAACCCAAGGCTTCAAATAGTGCCTATAAGAATAATGATTTCTCCATAAATGCAACTTGTTGCAGATTTTGTGACTGATTTCGCTTTGTTTTAATATTCTTACAATTTTTCCATAATTTTTGCCCATTTGGTACCATAAAGCCTGAAAAAATTGATTTTTAGGTCCGAACCCAAGTCTTCAAATAGTGCCCAGAAAAATTATGATTTTTTCAGATATACAACTTTTTGCAGATTTTGTGAGTGATTTCTTTTTGAACCGTGATTAATATCTCGAATTTTAAATTTCAACCCATTCGGTCCCATAGAAACTGAAAAAATGGAATTTAATATCGGAACCCAAGTCTTCAAATAGTGCCTATAAGAATGATGATTTTTTCAAAAATGAAACTTTTTGCCGATTTTGTGACTGATTTCACTTTGTTTCAATATTCTTACAATGATTTCAAATTTTTGATCCATTTGGTACCATAGAGCTTGAAAAATAGATTTTAATGTCCGAACAAAGCCTTCAAATAGTGCTAAAAGAATGATGATTTTTCCATAAATGCAACTTTTTGCAGATTTTGTGAGTGATTTCTTTTTGGACCATGAATATTATCTCGATATTAAAATTTCAGCCCATTTGGTACCATAGAACCTGAGAAAATGGATTTTAATATCCGAACCCAAGTCTTCAAATAGTGCCTATAAGAATTATGATTTTTTTAGAAAAGCATTTTTTGCAGATTTTGTGACTGATTTCTTTTTGGACCATGATTAATATCTCGAATTTAAAATATCAGCCCATGTGGTATCAGAGAACCTGAAAAAATAGAATTTAATGACCAAACCCAAGGCTTCAAATAGTGCCCATAAGAATTATGATTTTTTAAGAAATGCAACTTTTTGCCGATTTTGTGACTGATTTCTTTTTGGACCAAGATTATTATTTCGAATTTAAAATTTCAGCCCATTTGGTACCATAGAACCTGAAAAGATGGAATTTAATTTCGGAACCCAAGTCTGCAAATAATGCCCATAAGAATGATAATTTTTTCAGAAATGCAACTTTTTGCAGATTTTGTGACTGATTTCGCTTTGTTTTAATATTCTTACAATGTTTCCAAAATCTTTGCCCATTTGGTGCCATAATGCCTAGACAAATTGATTTTTTATGTCCGAACCCAAGTCTTCAAATAGTGCCCATAAGAATGATGATTTTTCCATAAATGCAACTTTTTGCAGATTTTGTGAGTGATTTCTTTTTGGACCATAAATATTATCTCGATATTAAAATTTCAGCCCATTTGGTACCATAGAACCTGAGAAAATGGATTTTAATATCCGAACCCAAGTCTTCAAATAGTGCCCATAAGAATTATGATTTTTTTAGAAAAGCATTTTTATGCAGATTTTGTGAGTGAATTCTTTTGGGACCATGATTATCATCTCAAATTTAAAATTTCAACCCATTTGGTATCATAGAACCTGAAAAAATGGATTTTAATGACCGAACCCCAAGTCTTCAAGGGGTGCCTATAAGAATGATGATTGTTTCAGAAATGCAACTTGTTGCAGATTTTGTGACTGATTTCGCTTTGTTTTTAATATTCTTACAATTTTTCCATAATTTTTTGCCCATTTGGTACCATAAAGCCTGAAAAAATTGATTTTTAGGTCCCGAACCCAAGTCTTCAAATAGTGCCCAGAAAAATTATGATTTTTTTCAGATATACAACTTTTTGCAGATTTTGTGAGTGATTTCTTTTTTGAACCGTGATAAATATCTCGAATTTTAAATTTCAACCCCATTTGGTCCCCATAGAAACTGAAAAAATTAAATTTAACATCGGAACCCAAGTCTTCAAATAGTGCCTATAAGAATGATGATTTTTTTCAAAAATGAACTTTTTTGCCGATTTTGTGACTGATTTCACTTTGTTTCAATATTCTTACAATGATTTCAAATTTTTTATCCATTTGGTACCATAGAGCTTGAAAAATAGATTTTAATGTCCGAACCAAAGCCTTCAAATAGTGCTAAAAGAATGATGATTTTTCCATAAATGCAACTTTTTGCAGATTTTGTGAGTGATTTCTTTTTGGACCCATGAATATTATCTCGATATTAAAATTTCAGCCCATTTGGTACCATAGAACCTGAAAAGATGGAATTTAATTTCGGAACCCAAGTCTGCAAATAATGCCCATAAGAATGATAATTTTTTCCAGAAATGCAACTTTTTGCATGATTTCGCTTTGTTTTAATATTCTTACAATGTTTCCAAAATCTTTGCCCATTTGGTGCCATAATGCCTAGACAAATTGATTTTTTATGTCCGAACCCAAGTCTTCAAATAGTGCCCATAAGAATGATGATTTTTCCATAAATGCAACTTTTTGCAGATTTTGTGAGTGATTTCTTTTTGGACCATAAATATTATCTCGAAATTAAAATTTCAGCCCATTTGGTACCATAGAACGAGAGAAAATGGATTTTAATGTCCGAACCCAAGTCTTCAAATAGTGCCCAGAAAAATTATGATTTTTTCAGATATACAACTTTTTGCAGATTTTGTGAGTGATTTCTTTTTGAACCGTGATTAATATCTCGAATTTTAAATTTCAACCCATTTGGTCCCATAGAAACTGAAAAAATGGAATTTAATATCGGAACCCAAGTCTTCAAATAGTGCCTATAAGAATGATGATTTTTTCAAAAATGAAACTTTTTGCCGATTTTGTGACTGATTTCACTTTGTTTCAATATTCTTACAATGATTTCAAATTTTTTATCCATTTGGTACCATAGAGCTTGAAAAATAGATTTTAATGTCCGAACCAAAGCCTTCAAATAGTGCCAAAAGAATGATGATTTTTCCATAAATGCAACTTTTTGCAGATTTTGTGAGTGATTTCTTTTTGGACCATGAATATTATCTCGATATTAAAATTTCAGCCCATTTGGTACCATAGAACCTGAGAAAATGGATTTTAATATCCGAACCCAAGTCTTCAAATAGTGCCCATAAGAATTATGATTTTTTTAGAAAAGCATTTTTTGCAGATTTTGTGACTGATTTCTTTTTGGACCATGATTATTATCTCGAATTTAAAATTTCAGCCCATGTGGTATCAGAGAACCTGAAAAAATAGAATTTAATGACCAAACCCAAGGCTTCAAATAGTGCCCATAAGAATTATGATTTTTTAAGAAATGAGACTTTTTGCCGATTTTGTGACTGATTTCTTTTTGGACCATGATTATTATTTCGAATTTAAAATTTCAGCCCATTTGGTACCATAGAACCTGAAAAAATGGAATTTAATTTCGGAACCCAAGTCTGCAAATAATGCCCATAAGAATGATAATTTTTTCAGAAATGCAACTTTTTGCAGATTTTGTGACTGATTTCGCTTTGTTTTAATATTCTTACAATGTTTTCAAAATTTTTGCCCATTTGGTACCATAGAGCCTGAAAAAATTGATTTTTATGTCCGAACCCAAGTCTTCAAATAGTGCCCATAAGAATGATGATTTTTCCATAAATGCAACTTTTTGCAGATTTTGTGAGTGATTTCTTTTTGGACCATAAATATTATCTCGATATTAAAATTTCAGCCCATTTGGTACCATAGAACCTGAGAAAATGGATTTTAATATCCGAACCCAAGTCTTCAAATAGTGCCCATAAGAATTATGATTTTTTTAGAAAAGCATTTTTATGCAGATTTTGTGAGTGAATTCTTTTGGGACCATGATTATCATCTCAAATTTAAAATTTCAACCCATTTGGTATCATAGAACCTGAAAAAATGGATTTTAATGACCGAACCCAAGTCTTCAAGGGGTGCCTATAAGAATGATGATTGTTTCAGAAATGCAACTTTTTGCCGATTTTGTGACTGATATCACTTTGTTTTAAATTTCTTTCAATGATTTCAAATTTTTTATCCATTTGGTACCATAGAGCTTGAAAAATAGATTTTAATGTCCGAACCCAAGTCTTCAAATAGTGCCTATAAGAATTATGATTTTTTCAGAAATTCAACTTTTTGCATATTTTGTAACTGATTTCTTTTTGGAACATGATTAATATTTCGAATTTAAAATTTCAGCCCATGTGGTATCATAGAACCTGAAAAAATGGATTTTAATGACCGAACCCAAGTCTTCAAGGGGTGCCTATAAGAATGATGATTGTTTCAGAAATGCAACTTTTTGCCGATTTTGTGACTGATATCACTTTGTTTTAAATTTCTTTCAATGATTTCAATTTTTTTAACCATTTGGTACCATAGAGCTTGAAAAATAGATTTTAATGTCCGAAACCAAGTCTTCAAATAGTGCCTATAAGAATTATGATTTTTTCAGAAATTCAACTTTTTGCATATTTTGTAACTGATTTCTTTTTGGAACATGATTAATATCTCGAATTTAAAATTTCAGCCCATGTGGTATCATAGAACCTGAAAAATTTAATTTAATGACCGAACCCAAGGCTTCAAATAGTGCCTATAAGAATAATGATTTCTCCATAAATGCAACTTGTTGCAGATTTTGTGACTGATTTCGCTTTGTTTTAATATTCTTACAATTTTTCCATAATTTTTGCCCATTTGGTACCATAAAGCCTGAAAAAATTGATTTTTAGGTCCGAACCCAAGTCTTCAAATAGTGCCCAGAAAAATTATGATTTTTTCAGATATACAACTTTTTGCAGATTTTGTGAGTGATTTCTTTTTGAACCGTGATTAATATCTCGAATTTTAAATTTCAACCCATTTGGTCCCATAGAAACTGAAAAAATGGAATTTCATATCGGAACCCAAGTCTTCAAATAGTGCCTATAAGAATGATGATTTTTTCAAAAATGAAACTTTTTGCCGATTTTGTGACTGATTTCACTTTGTTTCAATATTCTTACAATGATTTCAAATTTTTTATCCATTTGGTACCATAGAGCTTGAAAAATAGATTTTAATGTCCGAACCAAAGCCTTCAAATAGTGCTAAAAGAATGATGATTTTTCCATAAATGCAACTTTTTGCAGATTTTGTGAGTGATTTCTTTTTGGACCATGAATATTATCTCGATATTAAAATTTCAGCCCATTTGGTACCATAGAACCTGAGAAAATGGATTTTAATATCCGAACCCAAGTCTTCAAATAGTGCCCATAAGAATTATGATTTTTTTAGAAAAGCATTTTTTGCAGATTTTGTGACTGATTTCTTTTTGGACCATGATTAATATCTCGAATTTAAAATATCAGCCCATGTGGTATCAGAGAACCTGAAAAAATAGAATTTAATGACCAAACCCAAGGCTTCAAATAGTGCCCATAAGAATTATGATTTTTTAAGAAATGCAACTTTTTGCCGATTTTGTGACTGATTTCTTTTTGGACCATGATTATTATTTCGAATTTAAAATTTCAGCCCATTTGGTACCATAGAACCTGAAAAAATGGAATTTAATTTCGGAACCCAAGTCTGCAAATAATGCCCATAAGAATGATAATTTTATCAGAAATGCAACTTTTTGCAGATTTTGTGACTGATTTCGCTTTGTTTTAATATTCTTACAATGTTTCCAAAATCTTTGCCCATTTGGTGCCATAATGCCTAGAAAAATTGATTTTTTATGTCCGAACCCAAGTCTTCAAATAGTGCCCAGAAAAATTATGATTTTTTCAGATATACAACTTTTTGCAGATTTTGTGAGTGATTTCTTTTTGAACCGTGATTAATATCTCGAATTTTAAATTTCAACCCATTTGGTCCCATAGAAACTGAAAAAATGGAATTTAATATCGGAACCCAAGTCTTCAAATAGTGCCTATAAGAATGATGATTTTTTCAAAAATGAAACTTTTTGCCGATTTTGTGACTGATTTCACTTTGTTTCAATATTCTTACAATGATTTCAAATTTTTTATCCATTTGGTACCATAGAGCTTGAAAAATAGATTTTAATGTCCGAACCAAAGCCTTCAAATAGTGCCAAAAGAATGATGATTTTTCCATAAATGCAACTTTTTGCAGATTTTGTGAGTGATTTCTTTTTGGACCATGAATATTATCTCGATATTAAAATTTCAGCCCATTTGGTACCATAGAACCTGAGAAAATGGATTTTAATATCCGAACCCAAGTCTTCAAATAGTGCCCATAAGAATTATGATTTTTTTAGAAAAGCATTTTTTGCAGATTTTGTGACTGATTTCTTTTTGGACCATGATTATTATCTCGAATTTAAAATTTCAGCCCATGTGGTATCAGAGAACCTGAAAAAATAGAATTTAATGACCAAACCCAAGGCTTCAAATAGTGCCCATAAGAATTATGATTTTTTAAGAAATGAGACTTTTTGCCGATTTTGTGACTGATTTCTTTTTGGACCATGATTATTATTTCGAATTTAATATTTCAGCCCATTTGGTACCATAGAACCTGAAAAAATGGAATTTAATTTCGGAACCCAAGTCTGCAAATAATGCCCATAAGAATGATAATTTTTTCAGAAATGCAACTTTTTGCAGATTTTGTGACTGATTTCGCTTTGTTTTAATATTCTTACAATGTTTTCAAAATTTTTGCCCATTTGGTACCATAGAGCCTGAAAAAATTGATTTTTATGTCCGAACCCAAGTCTTCAAATAGTGCCCATAAGAATGATGATTTTTCCATAAATGCAACTTTTTGCAGATTTTGTGAGTGATTTCTTTTTGGACCATAAATATTATCTCGATATTAAAATTTCAGCCCATTTGGTACCATAGAACCTGAGAAAATGGATTTTAATATCCGAACCCAAGTCTTCAAATAGTGCCCATAAGAATTATGATTTTTTTAGAAAAGCATTTTTATGCAGATTTTGTGAGTGAATTCTTTTGGGACCATGATTATCATCTCAAATTTAAAATTTCAACCCATTTGGTATCATAGAACCTGAAAAAATGGATTTTAATGACCGAACCCAAGTCTTCAAGGGGTGCCTATAAGAATGATGATTGTTTCAGAAATGCAACTTTTTGCCGATTTTGTGACTGATATCACTTTGTTTTAAATTTCGTTCAATGATTTCAAATTTTTTATCCATTTGGTACCATAGAGCTTGAAAAATAGATTTTAATGTCCGAACCCAAGTCTTCAAATAGTGCCTATAAGAATTATGATTTTTTCAGAAATTCAACTTTTTGCATATTTTGTAACTGATTTCTTTTTGGAACATGATTAATATCTCGAATTTAAAATTTCAGCCCATGTGGTATCATAGAACCTGAAAAAATTTAATTTAATGACCGAACCCAAGGCTTCAAATAGTGCCTATAAGAATAATGATTTCTCCATAAATGCAACTTGTTGCAGATTTTGTGACTGATTTCGCTTTGTTTTAATATTCTTACAATTTTTCCATAATTTTTGCCCATTTGGTACCATAAAGCCTGAAAAAATTGATTTTTAGGTCCGAACCCAAGTCTTCAAATAGTGCCCAGAAAAATTATGATTTTTTCAGATATACAACTTTTTGCAGATTTTGTGAGTGATTTCTTTTTGAACCGTGATTAATATCTCGAATTTTAAATTTCAACCCATTTGGTCCCATAGAAACTGAAAAAATGGAATTTAATATCGGAACCCAAGTCTTCAAATAGTGCCTATAAGAATGATGATTTTTTCAAAAATGAAACTTTTTGCCGATTTTGTGACTGATTTCACTTTGTTTCAATATTCTTACAATGATTTCAAATTTTTTATCCATTTGGTACCATAGAGCTTGAAAAATAGATTTTAATGTCCGAACCAAAGCCTTCAAATAGTGCTAAAAGAATGATGATTTTTCCATAAATGCAACTTTTTGCAGATTTTGTGAGTGATTTCTTTTTGGACCACGAATATTATCTCGATATTAAAATTTCAGCCCATTTGGTACCATAGAACCTGAGAAAATGGATTTTAATATCCGAACCCAAGTCTTCAAATAGTGCCCATAAGAATTATGATTTTTTTAGAAAAGCATTTTTTGCAGATTTTGTGACTGATTTCTTTTTGGACCATGATTAATATCTCGAATTTAAAATATCAGCCCATGTGGTATCAGAGAACCTGAAAAAATAGAATTTAATGACCAAACCCAAGGCTTCAAATAGTGCCCATAAGAATTATGATTTTTTAAGAAATGCAACTTTTTGCCGATTTTGTGACTGATTTCTTTTTGGACCATGATTATTATTTCGAATTTAAAATTTCAGCCCATTTGGTACCATAGAACCTGAAAAAATGGAATTTAATTTCGGAACCCAAGTCTGCAAATAATGCCCATAAGAATGATAATTTTTTCAGAAATGCAACTATTTGCAGATTTTGTGACTGATTTCGCTTTGTTTTAATATTCTTACAATGTTTCCAAAATCTTTGCCCATTTGGTGCCATAATGCCTAGAAAAATTGATTTTTTATGTCCGAACCCAAGTCTTCAAATAGTGCCCAGAAATATTATGATTTTTTCAGATATACAACTTTTTGCAGATTTTGTGAGTGATTTCATTTTGAACCGTTATTAATATCTCGAATTTTAAATTTCAACCCATTTGGTCCCATAGAAACTGAAAAAATGGAATTTAATATCGGAACCCAAGTCTTCAAATAGTGCCTATAAGAATGATGATTTTTTCAAAAATGAAACTTTTTGCCGATTTTGTGACTGATTTCACTTTGTTTCAATATTCTTACAATGATTTCAAATTTTTTATCCATTTGGTACCATAGAGCTTGAAAAATAGATTTTAATGTCCGAACCAAAGCCTTCAAATAGTGCCAAAAGAATGATGATTTTTCCATAAATGCAACTTTTTGCAGATTTTGTGAGTGATTTCTTTTTGGACCATGAATATTATCTCGATATTAAAATTTCAGCCCATTTGGTACCATAGAACCTGAGAAAATGGATTTTAATATCCGAACCCAAGTCTTCAAATAGTGCCCATAAGAATTATGATTTTTTTAGAAAAGCATTTTTTGCAGATTTTGTGACTGATTTCTTTTTGGACCATGATTAATATCTCGAATTTAAAATATCAGCCCATGTGGTATCAGAGAACCTGAAAAAATAGAATTTAATGACCAAACCCAAGGCTTCAAATAGTGCCCATAAGAATTATGATTTTTTAAGAAATGCAACTTTTTGCCGATTTTGTGACTGATTTCTTTTTGGACCATGATTATTATTTCGAATTTAAAATTTCAGCCCATTTGGTACCATAGAACCTGAAAAAATGGAATTTAATTTCGGAACCCAAGTCTGCAAATAATGCCCATAAGAATGATAATTTTTTCAGAAATGCAACTTTTTGCAGATTTTGTGACTGATTTCGCTTTGTTTTAATATTCTTACAATGTTTCCAAAATCTTTGCCCATTTGGTGCCATAATGCCTAGAAAAATTGATTTTTGTGACTGATTTCACTTTGTTTCAATATTCTTACAATGATTTCAAATTTTTTATCCATTTGGTACCATAGAGCTTGAAAAATAGATTTTAATGTCCGAACCAAAGCCTTCAAATAGTGCCAAAAGAATGATGATTTTTCCATAAATGCAACTTTTTGCAGATTTTGTGAGTGATTTCTTTTTGGACCATGAATATTATCTCGATATTAAAATTTCAGCCCATTTGGTACCATAGAACCTGAGAAAATGGATTTTAATATCCGAACCCAAGTCTTCAAATAGTGCCCATAAGAATTATGATTTTTTTAGAAAAGCATTTTTTGCAGATTTTGTGACTGATTTCTTTTTGGACCATGATTATTATCTCGAATTTAAAATTTCAGCCCATGTGGTATCAGAGAACCTGAAAAAATAGAATTTAATGACCAAACCCAAGGCTTCAAATAGTGCCCATAAGAATTATGATTTTTTAAGAAATGAGACTTTTTGCCGATTTTGTGACTGATTTCTTTTTGGACCATGATTATTATTTCGAATTTAAAATTTCAGCCCATTTGGTACCATAGAACCTGAAAAAATGGAATTTAATTTCGGAACCCAAGTCTGCAAATAATGCCTATAAGAATGATAATTTTTTCAGAAATGCAACTTTTTGCAGATTTTGTGACTGATTTCGCTTTGTTTTAATATTCTTACAATGTTTTCAAAATTTTTGCCCATTTGGTACCATAGAGCCTGAAAAAATTGATTTTTATGTCCGAACCCAAGTCTTCAAATAGTGCCCATAAGAATGATGATTTTTCCATAAATGCAACTTTTTGCAGATTTTGTGAGTGATTTCTTTTTGGACCATAAATATTATCTCGATATTAAAATTTCAGCCCATTTGGTACCATAGAACCTGAGAAAATGGATTTTAATATCCGAACCCAAGTCTTCAAATAGTGCCCATAAGAATTATGATTTTTTTAGAAAAGCATTTTTATGCAGATTTTGTGAGTGAATTCTTTTGGGACCATGATTATCATCTCAAATTTAAAATTTCAACCCATTTGGTATCATAGAACCTGAAAAAATGGATTTTAATGACCGAACCCAAGTCTTCAAGGGGTGCCTATAAGAATGATGATTGTTTCAGAAATGCAACTTTTTGCCGATTTTGTGACTGATATCACTTTGTTTTAAATTTCTTTCAATGATTTCAAATTTTTTATCCATTTGGTACCATAGAGCTTGAAAAATAGATTTTAATGTCCGAACCCAAGTCTTCAAATAGTGCCTATAAGAATTATGATTTTTTCAGAAATTCAACTTTTTGCATATTTTGTAACTGATTTCTTTTTGGAACATGATTAATATTTCGAATTTAAAATTTCAGCCCATGTGGTATCATAGAACCTGAAAAAATTTAATTTAATGACCGAACCCAAGGCTTCAAATAGTGCCTATAAGAATAATGATTTCTCCATAAATGCAACTTGTTGCAGATTTTGTGACTGATTTCGCTTTGTTTTAATATTCTTACAATTTTTCCATAATTTTTGCCCATTTGGTACCATAAAGCCTGAAAAAATTGATTTTTAGGTCCGAACCCAAGTCTTCAAATAGTGCCCAGAAAAATTATGATTTTTTCAGATAAACAACTTTTTGCAGATTTTGTGAGTGATTTCTTTTTGAACCGTGATTAATATCTCGAATTTTAAATTTCAACCCATTTGGTCCCATAGAAACTGAAAAAATGGAATTTAATATCGGAACCCAAGTCTTCAAATAGTGCCTATAAGAATGATGATTTTTTCAAAAATGAAACTTTTTGCCGATTTTGTGACTGATTTCACTTTGTTTCAATATTCTTACAATGATTTCAAATTTTTTATCCATTTGGTACCATAGAGCTTGAAAAATAGATTTTAATGTCCGAACCAAAGCCTTCAAATAGTGCTAAAAGAATGATGATTTTTCCATAAATGCAACTTTTTGCAGATTTTGTGAGTGATTTCTTTTTGGACCATGAATATTATCTCGATATTAAAATTTCAGCCCATTTGGTACCATAGAACCTGAGAAAATGGATTTTAATATCCGAACCCAAGTCTTCAAATAGTGCCCATAAGAATTATGATTTTTTTAGAAAAGCATTTTTTGCAGATTTTGTGACTGATTTCTTTTTGGACCATGATTAATATCTCGAATTTAAAATATCAGCCCATGTGGTATCAGAGAACCTGAAAAAATAGAATTTAATGACCAAACCCAAGGCTTCAAATAGTGCCCATAAGAATTATGATTTTTTAAGAAATGCAACTTTTTGCCGATTTTGTGACTGATTTCTTTTTGGACCATGATTATTATTTCGAATTTAAAATTTCAGCCCATTTGGTACCATAGAACCTGAAAAGATGGAATTTAATTTCGGAACCCAAGTCTGCAAATAATGCCCATAAGAATGATAATTTTTTCAGAAATGCAACTTTTTGCAGATTTTGTGACTGATTTCGCTTTGTTTTAATATTCTTACAATGTTTCCAAAGTCTTTGCCCATTTGGTGCCATAATGCCTAGAAAAATTGATTTTTTATGTCCGAACCCAAGTCTTCAAATAGTGCCCAGAAATATTATGATTTTTTCAGATATACAACTTTTTGCAGATTTTGTGAGTGATTTCTTTTTGAACCGTTATTAATATCTCGAATTTTAAATTTCAACCCATTTGGTCCCATAGAAACTGAAAAAATGGAATTTAATATCGGAACCCAAGTCTTCAAATAGTGCCTATAAGAATGATGATTTTTTCAAAAATGAAACTTTTTGCCGATTTTGTGACTGATTTCACTTTGTTTCAATATTCTTACAATGATTTCAAATTTTTTATCCATTTGGTACCATAGAGCTTGAAAAATAGATTTTAATGTCCGAACCAAAGCCTTCAAATAGTGCCAAAAGAATGATGATTTTTCCATAAATGCATCTTTTTGCAGATTTTGTGAGTGATTTCTTTTTGGACCATGAATATTATCTCGATATTAAAATTTCAGCCCATTTGGTACCATAGAACCTGAGAAAATGGATTTTAATATCCGAACCCAAGTCTTCAAATATTGCCCATAAGAATTATGATTTTTTTAGAAAAGCATTTTTTGCAGATTTTGTGACTGATTTCTTTTTGGACCATGATTAATATCTCGAATTTAAAATATCAGCCCATGTGGTATCAGAGAACCTGAAAAAATAGAATTTAATGACCAAACCCAAGGCTTCAAATAGTGCCCATAAGAATTATGATTTTTTAAGAAATGCAACTTTTTGCCGATTTTGTGACTGATTTCTTTTTGGACCATGATTATTATTTCGAATTTAAAATTTCAGCCCATTTGGTACCATAGAACCTGAAAAAATGGAATTTAATTTCGGAACCCAAGTCTGCAAATAATGCCCATAAGAATGATAATTTTTTCAGAAATGCAACTTTTTGCAGATTTTGTGACTGATTTCGCTTTGTTTTAATATTCTTACAATGTTTCCAAAATCTTTGCCCATTTGGTGCCATAATGCCTAGAAAAATTGATTTTTTATGTCCGAACCCAAGTCTTCAAATAGTGCCCAGAAAAATTATGATTTTTTCAGATATACAACTTTTTGCAGATTTTGTGAGTGATTTCTTTTTGAACCGTGATTAATATCTCGAATTTTAAATTTCAACCCATTTGGTCCCATAGAAACTGAAAAAATGGAATTTAATATCGGAACCCAAGTCTTCAAATAGTGCCTATAAGAATGATGATTTTTTCAAAAATGAAACTTTTTGCCGATTTTGTGACTGATTTCACTTTGTTTCAATATTCTTACAATGATTTCAAATTTTTTATCCATTTGGTACCATAGAGCTTGAAAAATAGATTTTAATGTCCGAACCAAAGCCTTCAAATAGTGCCAAAAGAATGATGATTTTTCCATAAATGCAACTTTTTGCAGATTTTGTGAGTGATTTCTTTTTGGACCATGAATATTATCTCGATATTAAAATTTCAGCCCATTTGGTACCATAGAACCTGAGAAAATGGATTTTAATATCCGAACCCAAGTCTTCAAATAGTGCCCATAAGAATTATGATTTTTTTAGAAAAGCATTTTTTGCAGATTTTGTGACTGATTTCTTTTTGGACCATGATTATTATCTCGAATTTAAAATTTCAGCCCATGTAGTATCAGAGAACCTGAAAAAATAGAATTTAATGACCAAACCCAAGGCTTCAAATAGTGCCCATAAGAATTATGATTTTTTAAGAAATGAGACTTTTTGCCGATTTTGTGACTGATTTCTTTTTGGACCATGATTATTATTTCGAATTTAAAATTTCAGCCCATTTGGTACCATAGAACCTGAAAAAATGGAATTTAATTTCGGAACCCAAGTCTGCAAATAATGCCCATAAGAATGATAATTTTTTCAGAAATGCAACTTTTTGCAGATTTTGTGACTGATTTCGCTTTGTTTTAATATTCTTACAATGTTTTCAAAATTTTTGCCCATTTGGTACCATAGAGCCTGAAAAAATTGATTTTTATGTCCGAACCCAAGTCTTCAAATAGTGCCCATAAGAATGATGATTTTTCCATAAATGCAACTTTTTGCAGATTTTGTGAGTGATTTCTTTTTGGACCATAAATATTATCTCGATATTAAAATTTCAGCCCATTTGGTACCATAGAACCTGAGAAAATGGATTTTAATATCCGAACCCAAGTCTTCAAATAGTGCCCATAAGAATTATGATTTTTTTAGAAAAGCATTTTTATGCAGATTTTGTGAGTGAATTCTTTTGGGACCATGATTATCATCTCAAATTTAAAATTTCAACCCATTTGGTATCATAGAACCTGAAAAAATGGATTTTAATGACCGAACCCAAGTCTTCAAGGGGTTTTTTTTTTTTTTTTTTTTTTTATTTTATTTATTTTTTTTTTTTTATTTTTTTTTTTTTTTTTTTTTTTTTTTTTTTTTTTTATTATCTCTTAAATTATCTCTTAAATTATTATCTCTCTTTTATTATCTCTTAAAAACTCAAAAAGTAAGGTACTCAAATTACAAAATAGTGGCATTTATAAACTCCAGTGTGATGAATGCAACGCTGTTTATGTTGGACAAACGGGCCGGTCCTTTAACACTAGGTTCAAAGAACATATAAGATCTTTTAAAAATAATAATAAAATACAATCTCAATTTGCCAAACATCTCCTAGATGAAAATCACTCACTTAATGATGATAATAAACCAACTCCGTTACACGTACAAAATAAAGGCCGTAAACTGAATCTTTTAGAGCAGTTAGAAATTAACAAAAATTCTAATAATCCGAAAGTTATTCTAATTAATGAACAAACCAATATAATTCGTTCACCCCTACTAGATATCTTCAAACCTATTGCAAATACGAGTGCACATTAAAGTACTTAATTATACTATTAAAATAACCCTATGAGTCATCGTTTGGGAATAACTAACATTAAGACATTCAGTCAAATTTAAACATTACACTAATTGGGGAAACTTTACTAGGGTAATAACCATCAATAATTTCTAACATTTTTACACAGAAATCAATTAAGAAATCAGTAATTGAAATTAAAATACCTACCTAGAAATAATATAAACGTATCGTCTGTAAGTGGGCTACCCACAGTTTGATAATGCCTTTAGAGGGCGAAACAGCTGTCACGCGTAATAATAATTACACAGCAGAACTTGTTTAAAAATAAACTGTTTTTATAAACCCAATAATAATATTATTGTATATATAAAAAAAAAAAAAAAAAAAAAAAAAAAAAAAAAAAAAAAAAAAAAAAAAAAAAAAAAAAAAAAAAAAAAATCTTCAAGGGGTGCCTATAAGAATGATGATTGTTTCAGAAATGCAACTTTTTGCCGATTTTGTGACTGATATCACTTTGTTTTAAATTTCTTTCAATGATTTCAAATTTTTTATCCATTTGGTACCATAGAGCTTGAAAAATAGATTTTAATGTCCGAACCCAAGTCTTCAAATAGTGCCCATAAGAATGATGATTTTTCCATAAATGCAACTTTTTGCAGATTTTGTGAGTGATTTCTTTTTGGACCATAAATATTATCTCGATATTAAAATTTCAGCCCATTTGGTACCATAGAACCTGAGAAAATGGATTTTAATATCCGAACCCAAGTCTTCAAATAGTGCCCATAAGAATTATGATTTTTTTAGAAAAGCATTTTTATGCAGATTTTGTGAGTGAATTCTTTTGGGACCATGATTATCATCTCAAATTTAAAATTTCAACCCATTTGGTATCATAGAACCTGAAAAAATGGATTTTAATGACCGAACCCAAGTCTTCAAGGGGTGCCTATAAGAATGATGATTGTTTCAGAAATGCAACTTTTTGCCGATTTTGTGACTGATATCACTTTGTTTTAAATTTCTTTCAATGATTTCAATTTTTTTAACCATTTGGTACCATAGAGCTTGAAAAATAGATTTTAATGTCCGAACCCAAGTCTTCAAATAGTGCCTATAAGAATTATGATTTTTTCAGAAATTCAACTTTTTGCATATTTTGTAACTGATTTCTTTTTGGAACATGATTAATATCTCGAATTTAAAATTTCAGCCCATGTGGTATCATAGAACCTGAAAAAATTTAATTTAATGACCGAACCCAAGGCTTCAAATAGTGCCTATAAGAATGATGATTTTTTCAAAAATGAAACTTTTTGCCGATTTTGTGACTGATTTCGCTTTGTTTTAATATTCTTACAATGTTTTCAAAATTTTTGCCCATTTGGTACCATAGAGCCTGAAAAAATTGATTTTTATGTCCGAACCCAAGTCTTCAAATAGTGCCCATAAGAATGATGATTTTTCCATAAATGCAACTTTTTGCAGATTTTGTGACTGATTTCGCTTTGTTTTAATATTCTTACAATGTTTCCAAAATCTTTGCCCATTTGGTGCCATAATGCCTAGAAAAATTGATTTTTTATGTCCGAACCCAAGTCTTCAAATAGTGCCCAGAAAAATTATGATTTTTTCAGATATACAACTTTTTGCAGATTTTGTGAGTGATTTCTTTTTGAACCGTGATTAATATCTCGAATTTTAAATTTCAACCCATTTGGTCCCATAGAAACTGAAAAAATGGAATTTAATATCGGAACCCAAGTCTTCAAATAGTGCCTATAAGAATGATGATTTTTTCAAAAATGAAACTTTTTGCCGATTTTGTGACTGATTTCGCTTTGTTTTAATATTCTTACAATGTTTTCAAAATTTTTGCCCATTTGGTACCATAGAGCCTGAAAAAATTGATTTTTATGTCCGAACCCAAGTCTTCAAATAGTGCCCATAAGAATGATGATTTTTCCATAAATGCAACTTTTTGCAGATTTAGTGACTGATTTCTTTTTGGACCATGATTATTATTTCGAATTTAAAATTTCAGCCCATTTGGTACCATGGAACCTGAAAAAATGGAATTTAATTTCGGAACCCAAGTCTCCAAATAATGCCCTAAGAATAATGATTTTTTCGAA
The DNA here is from genome assembly GCA_026573805.1 of Hesperophylax magnus. Lineage (NCBI taxonomy): Eukaryota > Metazoa > Arthropoda > Insecta > Trichoptera > Limnephilidae > Hesperophylax > Hesperophylax magnus. The sequence goes on along the minus strand of JAIUSX010000117.1, from coordinate 7,880,570 downwards.
ATGCAACTTTATGCAGATTTTGTGACTGATTTCGCTTTGTTTTAATATTCTTACAATGTTTCCAAAATCTTTGCCCATTTGGTGCCATAATGCCTAGAAAAATTGATTTTTTATGTCCGAACCCAAGTCTTCAAATAGTGCCTAAAAGAATTATGATTTTTTCAGAAATTCAACTTTTTGCAGATTTGGTGACTGATTTGTTTAAGGACCATGATTATTATATCGAACTTAACATTTCAGCTCATTTGGTACCAAAGAACCTGAAAAATGGAATTTAATTTCGGAACCCAAGTCGTCAAATAATGCCCATAAGAATAATGATTTTTATAGAAATGCAACTTTTTGCAGATTTTTTGAGTGTTTTCTTTTCGGACCATGATTATCATCTCAGATTTAAAATTTCAACCCATTTGGTATCATAGAACCTGAAAAAATGGATTTTAATGACCGAACCCAAGTCTTCAAGGGGTGCCTATAAGAATAATGATTTTTTCAGAAATTCAACCTTCTGCCGATTTTGTGATCGATTACACTTATGATTTCAAATTTTTTACCCATTTGGTAAAAAATGGAATTTAATTTCGGAACCCAAGTCTTCAAATAATGCCCATAAGAATAATGATTTTTATAGAAATGCAACTTTTTGCAGATTTTTTGAGTGTTTTCTTTTCGGACCATGATTATCATCTCAGATTTAAAATTTCATTCCATTTGGTATTAAACAACCTGAAAAAATGGAATTTAATTTCGGAACATTTCAAGTCTTCAAATAGTGCCCATAAGAATGATGATTTTTCCATAAACGCAACTTTTTGCAGATTTTGTGACTGATTTCTTTTTGGACCATGAATATTATCTCGAAATTAAAATTTCAACCCATTTGGTATCATAGAACCTGAAAAAATGGATTTTAATGTCCGAACCCAAGTCTTCAAATAGTGCCCATAAGAATTATGATTTTTTCAGAAAAGCAACTTTTTGCAGATTTTGTGACTGATTTCTTTTTGGACCATGAATATTATCTCGAAATTAAAATTTCAGCCCATTTGGTACCATAGAACCAGAGAAAATGGATTTTAATGTCCGAACCCAAGTCTTCAAATAGTGCCCATAAGAATTATTTTTTTTCAGAAAAGCAACTTTTTGCAGATTTTGTGAGTGATTTCTTTTTGGACCATGATTATTATCTCAGATATAAAAATTCATTCCATTTGGTATTAAACAACCTGAAAAAATGGAATTTAATTTCGGAACCCAAGTCTTCAAATAATGCCCATAAGAATTATGATTTTTTCAGAAAAGCAACTTTTTGCAGATTTTGTGACTGATTTCACTTTGTTTCAATATTCTTACAATGATTTCAAATTTTTTATCCATTTGGTACCATAGAGCTTGAAAAATAGATTTTAATGTCCGAACCCAAGCCTTCAAATAGTGCCAAAAGAATGATGATTTTTCCATAAATGCAACTTTTTGCAGATTTTGTGAGTGATTTCTTTTTGGACCATGATTATTATCTCAGATTTAAAATTTCATTCCATTTGGTATTAAACAACCTGAAAAAATGGAATTTAATTTCGGAACCCAAGTCTTCAAATAATGCCCATAAGAATAATGATTTTTATAGAAATGCAACTTTTTGCAGATTTTTTGAGTGTTTTCTTTTCGGACCATGATTATCATCTCAGATTTAAAATTTCAACCCATTTGGTATCATAGAACCTGAAAAAATGGATTTTAATGACCGAACCCAAGTCTTCAAGGGGTGCCTATAAGAATAATGATTTTTTCAGAAATTCAACCTTCTGCCGATTTTGTGATCGATTACACTTATGATTTCAAATTTTTAACCCATTTGGTAAAAAATGAAATTTAATTTCGGAACCCAAGTCTTCAAATAATGCCCATAAGAATAATGATTTTTATAGAAATGCAACTTTTTGCAGATTTTTTGAGTGTTTTCTTTTCGGACCATGATTATCATCTAAGATTTAAAATTTCAACCCATTTGGTATCATAGAACCTGAAAAAATGGATTTTAATGTCCGAACCCAAGTCTTCAAATAGTGCCCATAAGAATTATGATTTTTTCAGAAAAGCAATTTTTTGCAGATTTTGTGACTGATTTCTTTTTGGACCATGAATATTATCTCGAAATTAAAATTTCAGCCCATTTGGTACCATAGAACGAGAGAAAATGGATTTTAATGTCCGAACCCAAGTCTTCAAATAATGCCCATAAGAATTATGGTTTTTTCAGAAAAGCAACTTTTTGCAGATTTTGTGAGTGATTTCTTTTTGGACCATGATTATTATCTCAGATTTAAAATTTCATTCCATTTGGTATTAAACAACCTGAAAAAATGGAATTTAATTTCGGAACATTTCAAGTCTTCAAATAGTGCCCATAAGAATGATGATTTTTCCATAAACGCAACTTTTTGCAGATTTTGTGACTGATTTCTTTTTGGACCATGAATATTATCTCGAAATTAAAATTTCAGCCCATTTGGTACCATAGAACGAGAGAAAATGGATTTTAATGTCCGAACCCAAGTCTTCAAATAATGCCCATAAGAATTATGGTTTTTTCAGAAAAGCAACTTTTTGCAGATTTTGTGAGTGATTTCTTTTTGGACCATGATTATTATCTCAGATTTAAAATTTCATTCCATTTGGTATTAAACAACCTGAAAAAATGGAATTTAATTTCGGAACCCAAGTCTTCAAATAATGCCCATAAGAATAATGATTTTTATAGAAATGCAACTTTTTGCAGATTTTTTGAGTGTTTTCTTTTCGGACCATGATTATCATCTCAGATTTAAAATTTCAACCCATTTGGTATCATAGAACCTGAAAAAATGGATTTTAATGTCCGAACCCAAGTCTTCAAATAGTGCCCATAAGAATTATGATTTTTTCAGAAAAGCAATTTTTTGCAGATTTTGTGACTGATTTCTTTTTGGACCATGAATATTATCTCGAAATTAAAATTTCAGCCCATTTGGTACCATAGAACGAGAGAAAATGGATTTTAATGTCCGAACCCAAGTCTTCAAATAATGCCCATAAGAATTATGGTTTTTTCAGAAAAGCAACTTTTTGCAGATTTTGTGAGTGATTTCTTTTTGGACCATGATTATTATCTCAGATTTAAAATTTCATTCCATTTGGTATTAAACAACCTGAAAAAATGGAATTTAATTTCGGAACCCAAGTCTTCAAATAATGCCCATAAGAATAATGATTTTTATAGAAATGCAACTTTTTGCAGATTTTTTGAGTGTTTTCTTTTCGGACCATGATTATCATCTCAGATTTAAAATTTCAACCCATTTGGTATCATAGAACCTGAAAAAATGGATTTTAATGACCGAACCCAAGTCTTCAAGGGGTGCCTATAAGAATAATGATTTTTTTAGAAATGCAACTTTTTGCCGATTTTGTGATCGATTTCACTTATGATTTCAAATTTTTTACCCATTTGGTAAAAAATGGAATTTAATTTCGGAACCCAAGTCTTCAAATAATGCCCATCAGAATAATGATTTTTATAGAAATGCAACTTTTTGCAGATTTTTTGAGTGTTTTCTTTTCGGACCATGATTATCATCTCAGATTTAAAATTTCAACCCATTTGGTATCATAGAACCTGAAAAAATGGATTTTAATGTCCGAACCCATGTCTTCAAATAGTGCCCATAAGAATTATGATTTTTTCAGAAAAGCAACTTTTTGCAGATTTTGTGACTGATTTCTTTTTGGACCATGAATATTATCTCGAAATTAAAATTGAGCCCATTTGGTACCATAGAACCAGAGAAAATGGATTTTAATGTCCGAACCCAAGTCTTCAAATAGTGCCCATAAGAATTATGATTTTTTCAGAAAAGCAACTTTTTGCAGATTTTGTGACTGATTTCTTTTTGGACCATGAATATTATCTCGAAATTAAAATTTCAGCCCATTTGGTACCATAGAACCAGAGAAAATGGATTTTAATGTCCGAACCCAAGTCTTCAAATAGTGCCCATAAGAATTATTTTTTTTCAGAAAAGCAACTTTTTGCAGATTTTGTGAGTGATTTCTTTTTGGACCATGATTATTATCTCAGATTTAAAATTTCATTCCATTTGGTATTAAACAACCTGAAAAAATGGAATTTAATTTCGGAACCCAAGTCTTCAAATAATGCCCATAAGAATTATGATTTTTTCAGAAAAGCAACTTTTTGCAGATTTTGTGAGTGATTTCTTTTTGGACCATGATTATTATCTCAGATTTAAAATTTCATTCCATTTGGTATTAAACAACCTGAAAAAATGGAATTTAATTTCGGAACATTTCAAGTCTTCAAATAGTGCCCATAAGAATGATGATTTTTCCATAAACGCAACTTTTTGCAGATTTTGTGACTGATTTCTTTTTGGACCATGAATATTATCTCGAAATTAAAATTTCAGCCCATTTGGTACCATAGAACCAGAGAAAATGGATTTTAATGTCCGAACCCAAGTCTTCAAATAGTGCCCATAAGAATTATTTTTTTTCAGAAAAGCAACTTTTTGCAGATTTTGTGAGTGATTTCTTTTTGGACCATGATTATTATCTCAGATTTAAAATTTCATTCCATTTGGTATTAAACAACCTGAAAAAATGGAATTTAATTTCGGAACCCAAGTCTTCAAATAATGCCCATAAGAATAATGATTTTTATAGAAATGCAACTTTTTGCAGATTTTTTAAGTGTTTTCTTATCGGACCATGATTATCATCTCAGATTTAAAATTTCAACCCATTTGGTATCATAGAACCTGAAAAAATGGATTTTAATGACCGAACCCAAGTCTTCAAGGGGTGCCTATAAGAATAATGATTTTTTCAGAAATGCAACTTTTTGCCGATTTTGTGATCGATTCCACTTATGATTTCAAATTTTTTACCCATTTTGTAAAAAATGGAATTTAATTTCGGAACCCAAGTCTTCAAATAATGCCCATAAGAATAATGATTTTTTCAGAAATGCAACTTTTTGCAGATTTTGTGACTGATTTCGCTTTGTTTTAATATTCTTACAATGTTTCCAAAATTTTTGCCCATTTGGTTCCATAGAGCCTGAAAAAAATGATTTTAATGACCGAACCCAAGTCTTCAAATAATGCCCATAAGAATAATGATTTTTGTAGAAATGCAACTTTTTTCAGATTTTGTGAAGATTTCACTTTGTTTTAATATTCTTACAATGTTTCCATAATTTTTGCCCATTTGGTTCCATAGAGCCTGAAAAAAATGATTTTTATGTCCAAACCCAAGTCTTCAAATAGTACCCATAAGAATGATGATTTTTCCATAAACGCAACTTTTTGCAGATTTTGTGAGTGATTTCTTTTTGGACCATGAATATTATCTCGATATTAAAATTTCAGCACATTTGGTATCTACCATAGAACGTGAGAAAATGGATTTTAATGTCCGAACCCAAGTCTTCAAATAATGCCCATAAGAATTATGATTTTGTGACTGATTTCACTTTGTTTCAATATTCTTACAATGATTTCAAATTTTTTATCCATTTGGTACCATAGAGCTTGAAAAATAGATTTTAATGTCCGAACCCAAGCCTTCAAATAGTGCCAAAAGAATGATGATTTTTCCATAAATGCAACTTTTTGCAGATTTTGTGAGTGATTTCTTTTTGGACCATGAATATTATCTCGATATTAAAATTTCAGCCCATTTGGTACCATAGAACCTGAGAAAATGGATTTTAATATCCGAACCAAAGTCTTCAAATAGTGCCGATAAGAATTATGATTTTTTTAGAAAAGCATTTTTTGCAGATTTTGTGACTGATTTCTTTTTGGACCATGATTTATATCTCGAATTTAAAATTTCAGCCCATGTGGTATCATAGAACCTGAAAAAATTTAATTTAATGACCGAACCCAAGGCTTCAAATAGTGCCCATAAGAATAATGCCGATTTTGTGATCGATTTCACTTATGATTTCAAATTTTTTACCCATTTGGTAAAAAATGGAATTTAATTTCGGACCCCAACTCTTCAAATAATGCCCATAAGAATAATGATTTTTATAGAAATGCAACTTTTTGCAGATTTTTTGAGTGTTTTCTTTTCGGACCATGATTATCATCTCAGATTTAAAATTTCAACCCATTTGGTATCATAGAACCTGAAAAAATGGATTTTAATGTCCGAACCAAAGTCTTCAAATAGTGCCCATAAGAATTATGATTTTTTCAGAAAAGCAACTTTTTGCAGATTTTGTGACTGATTTCTTTTTGGACCATGAATATTATCTCGAAATTAAAATTTCAGCCCATTTGGTACCATAGAACCAGAGAAAATGGATTTTAATGTCCGAACCCAAGTCTTCAAATAGTGCCCATAAGAATTATTTTTTTTCAGAAAAGCAACTTTTTGCAGATTTTGTGAGTGATTTCTTTTTGGACCATGATTATTATCTCAGATTTAAAATTTCATTCCATTTGGTATTAAACAACCTGAAAAAATGGAATTTAATTTCGGAACCCAAGTCTTCAAATAATGCCCATAAGAATTATGATTTTTTCAGAAAAGCAACTTTTTGCAGATTTTGTGACTGATTTCACTTTGTTTCAATATTCTTACAATGATTATTCTTACAATACAACGATCTTACATGCTTAAATTAGCCAAAGAAAGAATTAACTACGACATTGAATAAAAACCTTATAAATAATTTTGTAAAATACAACCGAAAATGCATTAAATGGATGATTTCTTAAGTAACGAATTAGAGTTAAATATTAAAATTCAAGAATATGAATGTATATGTACCGATTCGTGTAACAAAATTATTTCTAAAAACATCAATGATATAATTATTATGCACATAAACATCCGTAGCGTTCAAAAAAATTTAGATGAATTAATTCTAAAAATAAATAATTTAATTAAAAAACCGGACTTTATAGTGTTAACCGAAACATTTACGAACGCTGAGTCACCGTCTTACCACTTACCTGAGTACAACTATATTTCTACCAAAGTAGACATCAATAAAAATTCGGGAATAATAATATTTGCAAGCAATAAATTTAGTATTGTTAACATATTAGAACATCCAATACACTTAGTAAACTGCATCGAAGTACATTTCAAACTCGGCAAATCCATATACCATCTAATAGCTATCTATAGAACGCATGGCTCGAGTATTATTACATTTATTAATGACCTCAAATACATATTATTAAAATTAAAAAATAAACTTTGCTTCGTCGTAGGAGATTTTAACGTTAATATTAATGAAAAAATAGAAAATAATAACAAAAATGAATACATCAATTGTATGACTGAACAAAATTTTATATCTTGCATAAATAAAAATACTAGGGAAATAAAAGAACATACTCCATCTTGTTTAGACCACATTTGGACAAATATAAACATTAAAGATCTTCACAAAATAAAATCAATTGTTTGGAAAACTAACATAACTGATCATCACTCATGCTTACTTCTGTATAATAATAATATTAAACATAAAAAACATAATTTATTAACCAAAAAATCAACAATAGATATGACTATTCTCTCTGAAAAATTAAAAAAGGAAGATTGGAATAATGTTTTAAACAGTGATGATACTGAAATTTGTTCGACTAACTTCGAAAATATTATGTCACAACACATTAAAAATTCGACAACTGAGATAACAACACACATAAAATCAAAATTAAGATGTTTAAAACCTTGGATTACCAAAGGACTTATTATATCTATCAGAAATAAAGAAAAACTTTACAAAATAACTTTAAAAAATCCCCAAGATGAAAAAGCATATATTTTCTATAAAAAATATAAAAATAAATTAACATCTTATATTAAAAAAAGTAAAGAAGAGTATTTTAAAAATAAAATATTATCTTCAGAAAATAACCATAAACAAATGTGGAAAACTGTTAATTTCGCCATAGAAAATACAAAAAAAACACAAAACATTAAGTACATTGAACATGATAAAAAAATTATAGATGCCAATATACAGCCTAAACAATGTGCAAACATATTTAATTCCTTCTTTGCAAATGTTGGGAAAAATCTTGCGAAAAATATTCATAAGCCTTCAAACCAAGAAAACCATAAAAATAAAAATATACAGAAACGTAATATACTTTCAATGTTTGAAACAACAACAGAATGTGAAATCTCGAAAATAATAGAAAATATGAAAGGAGGTTCGTCCCCCGGTTTTGATTCTATTACGACACACATGTTAAAAACTATGAAACCTCACTTAATAAAACCTATCACTCATTTAATAAACTTAAGTTTAACAAATGGAATTTTTCCAATGAACTACAAAACCACAATAATCTCACCTATTTACAAATCTGGAGATCCACATCAAGCAACGAATTATCGCCCAATATGTCTAATTTCTAATATAGGAAAGATCTTTGAAAAAATAGTTAAAAAACAATTGGTAAATTTTCTAGATAATAATAAAATATTACACAAAAACCAGTTTGGCTTTATAAAATCACTCAGCACACAAGATGCTATTGCTAACGTAACTTCATACATTTACGAATCACTAGATAAAAGTAAAAAATGTGCGGGTATATTTATTGACCTTAGAAAGGCATTCGATAGCATATCCCATGAGATGCTATTAAAAAAATTGAATAATATCGGCATAAAAGGCAACGCGATTAAATGGATCACCGACTACTTAAAAAACCGTCCTCAATTAGTAAAAATCAATGGTGTTAATAGTGATCAAGAGATTACAAGCTTTGGAATCCCCCAAGGTACAGTGCTTGGACCAATTCTATTTACTATATATGTAAACGATATTTTTTTTCAACCTTTACACGGTCAAATTACGTCATACGCCGATGATACAGTATTAATAATAAGTGATAAGACTTGGGAAAATGTAGAATTAAAGGCCACGGAAGACATCAACACGCTCAAGAATTTTTTCGACACTAATTTACTGTCACTTAATAATGAAAAGACATTTGTAATTCCATTTGCAATACATACAAATGATACTCCTAAAAATTTTAACATTGTCATACATAATAATACTAAAATTCACAGCCAAAACTATTGCAAATCAAACTGTACAGTACTAAAAACAACAAATAAAATTAAATATCTAGGAGTAATTATTGATAAAAATCTGAAATGGAAAGAACAAATAAGTCAAGTAGTAAACAAAATTAGAAAATTAATATATATATTTTTAAGAATTAGAAACTTTCTGTCGATAAAAAATCTATATTTAATTTACTATGCCTTAGTTCAATCCACTTTACAATACGCTATTATTAGTTGGGGATCCGCGTATAAATGTAACCTTCTTCCAATTGAAATTATACAAAGAACAATTATTAAAATTATATTAAAAAAATCCTTTGACTACCCAACAGAACGCCTGTTTGAAGAATTTCAAGTACCTACATTTAAAGACCTATATATTAAAAACTCATTAATCCAAATTATAAAAGAAAAAGATAAATATCAATTTTTAAATGAAAACAGAACGCGACTTAGACATGTTTTTCTATGCCCAAAACTAAATACGTCTTTTGCACAACATCATTATACTTACCAGGGAAGAACTTTTTTCAATCGTTTACCAGAAGAAATCAGAAGCATTAATGATAAAACCCGAATACTGCTCTCTGTCAAGAGACACTTTAAAAATATTCTGAAAAAAAAAAAAACTACTGTCACTTAATTAATCTCACAAATATCCTTAGTTTTCCATAGCTTCCTTTCTTTTTAAAAATTTAATAAATAATATATTATCCTTCACTACTTTCCAAAGAAATATTACAGCAAACATACATTTATGTACAATGAATTATTTAAGTACTAACTAACAACAACATTTATGTACACTCCCCTTCCATACACAAGCAAATGCTTTCAATGGAAGAGTAGTAAAAAACCAATGATGTAAAATGAATTATGTCCCATGTAAAACATATTATTAAAAATAAAAAATAATTATAAAAAAAAAAAAAAAAAAAATTTCAAATTTTTTATCCATTTGGTACCATAGAGCTTGAAAAATAGATTTTAATGTCCGAACCCAAGTTTTCAAATAATGCCCATAAGAATAATGATTTTTATAGAAATGCAACTTTTTGCAGATTTTTTGAGTGTTTTCTTTTCGGACCATGATTATCATCTCAGATTTAAAATTTCAACCCATTTGGTATCATAGAACCTGAAATAATGGATTTTAATGTCCGAACCCAAGTCTTCAAATAGTACCCATAAGAATTATGATTTTTTCAGAAAAGCAACTTTTTGCAGATTTTGTGACTGATTTCTTTTTGGACCATGAATATTATCTCGAAATTAAAATTTCAGCCCATTTGGTACCATAGAACCAGAGAAAATGGATTTTAATGTCCGAACCCAAGTCTTCAAATAATGCCCATAAGAATAATGATTTTTTCAGAAAAGCAACTTTTTGCAGATTTTGTGAGTGATTTCTTTTTGGACCATGATTATTATCTCAGATTTAAAATTTCATTCCATTTGGTATTAAACAACCTGAAAAAATGGAATTTAATTTCGGAACATTTCAAGTCTTCAAATAGTGCCCATAAGAATGATGATTTTTCCATAAACGCAACTTTTTGCAGATTTTGTGACTGATTTCTTTTTGGACCATGAATATTATCTCGAAATTAAAATTTCAGCCCATTTGGTACCATAGAACCAGAGAAAATGGATTTTAATGTCCGAACCCAAGTCTTCAAATAGTGCCCATAAGAATTATTTTTTTTCAGAAAAGCAACTTTTTGCAGATTTTGTGAGCGATTTCTTTTTGGACCATGATTATTATCTCAGATTTAAAATTTCATTCCATTTGGTACCATAGAACCTGAGAAAATGGATTTTAATATCCGAACCAAAGTCTTCAAATAGTGCCCATAAGAATTATGATTTTTTTAGAAAAGCATTTTTTGCAGATTTTGTGACTGATTTCTTTTTGGACCATGATTATCATCTCAGATTTAAAATTTCAACCCCTTTGGTATCATAGACCCTTAAAAAATGGATTTTAATGACCGAACCCAAGTCTTCAAGGGGTGCCTATAAGAATAATGATTTTTCCAGAAATGCAACTTTTTGCCGATTTTGTGATCGATTTCACTTATGATTTCAAATTTTTTACCCATTTGGTAAAAAATGGAATTTAATTTCGGAACCCAAGTCTTCAAATAATGCCCATAAGAATAATGATTTTTATAGAAATGTAACTTTTTGCAGATTTTTTGAGTGTTTTCTTTTCGGACCATGATTATCATCTCAGATTTAAAATTTCAACTCATTTGGTATCATAGAACCTGAAAAAATTGATTTTAATGTCCGAACCCAAGTCTTCAAATAGTGCCCATAAGAATTATGATTTTTTCAGAAAAGCAACTTTTTGCAGATTTTGTGACTGATTTCTTTTTGGACAATGAATATTATCTCGAAATTAAAATTTCAGCCCATTTGGTACCATAGAACCAGAGAAAATGGATTTTAATGTCCGAACCCAAGTCTTCAAATAGTGCCCATAAGAATTATTTTTTTTTCAGAAAAGCAACTTTTTGCCGATTTTGTGAGTGATTTCTTTTTGGGCCATGATTATTATCTCAGATTTAAAATTTCATTCCATTTGGTATTAAACAACCTGAAAAAATGGAATTTAATTTCGGAACCCAAGTCTTCAAATAATGCCCATAAGAATTATGATTTTTTCAGAAAAGCAACTTTTTGCAGATTTTGTGACTGATTTCACTTTGTTTCAATATTCTTACAATGATTTCAAATTTTTTATCAATTTGGTACCATAGAGCTTGAAAAATAGATTTTAATGTCCGAATCCAAGCCTTCAAATAGTGCCAAAAGAATAATGATTTTTCCATAAATGCAACTTTTTGCAGATTTTGTGAGTGATTTCTTTTTGGACCATGAATATTATCTCGATATTAAAATTTCAGCCCATTTGGTATCATAGAACCTAAGAAAATGGATTTTAATATCCGAACCCAAGTCTTCAAATAGTGTCCATAAGAATTATGATTTTTTTAGAAAAGCATTTTTTGCAGATTTTGTGACTGATTTCTTTTTGGACCATGATTAATATCTCGAAATTAAAATTTCAGCCCATTTGGTACCATAGAACCAGAGAAAATGGATTTTAATGTCCGAACGCAAGTCTTCAAATAGTGCCCATAAGAATTTTTTTTTTTCAGAAAAGCAACTTTTTGCAGATTTTGTGAGTGATTTCTTTTTGGACCATGATTATTATCTCAGATTTAAAATTTCATTCCATTTGGTATTAAACAACCTGAAAAAATGGAATTTAATTTCAGAACCCAAGTCTTCAAATAATGCCCATAAGAATAATGATTTTTATAGAAATGCAACTTTTTGCAGATTTTTTGAGTGTTTTCTTTTCGGACCATGATTATCATCTCAGATTTAAAATTTCAACCCATTTGGTATCATAGAACCTGAAAAAATGGATTTTAATGTCCGAACCCAAATAGTGCCCATAAGAATTATGATTTTTTCAGAAAAGCAACTTTTTGCAGATTTTGTGACTGATTTCTTTTTGGACCATGAATATTATCTCGAAATTAAAATTGAGCCCATTTGGTACCATAGAACCAGAGAAAATGGATTTTAATGTCCGAACCCAAGTCTTCAAATAGTGCCCATAAGAATTATTTTTTTTCAGAAAAGCAACTTTTTGCAGATTTTGTGAGTAATTTCTTTTTGGACCATGATTATTATCTCAGATTTAAAATTTCATTCCATTTGGTATTAAACAACCTGAAAAAAATGAATTTAATTTCGGAACCCAAGTCTTCAAATAATGCCCATAAGAATAATGATTTTTATAGAAATGCAACTTTTTGCAGATTTTTTGAGTGTTTTCTTTTCGGACCATGATTATCATCTCATATTTAAACTTTCAACCCCTTTGGTATCATAGAACCTGAAAAAATGGATTTTAATGACCGAACCCAAGTCTTCAAGGGGTGCCTATAAGAATAATGATTTTTTCAGAAATGCAACTTTTTGCCGATTTTGTGATCGATTTCACTTATGATTTCAAATTTTTTACCCATTTGGTAAAAAATGGAATTTAATTTCGGAACCCAAGTTTTCAAATAATGCCCATAAGAATAATGATTTTTATAGAAATGCAACTTTTTGCAGATTTTTTGAGTGTTTTCTTTTCGGACCATGATTATCATCTCAGATTTAAAATTTCAACCCATTTGGTACCATAGAACGTGAGAAAATGGATTTTAATGTCCGAACCCAAGTCTTCAAATAGTCCCCATAAGAATTATGATTTTTTCAGAAATGCAACTTTTTGCAGATTTTGTGACTGATTTCTTTTTGGACCATGAATATTATCTCGAAATTAAAATTTCAGCCCATTTGGTACCATAGAACCAGAGAAAATGGATTTTAATCTCCGAACCCAAGTCTTCAAATAGTGCCCATAAGAATAATGATTTTTTCAGAAAAGCAACTTTTTGCAGATTTTGTGACTGATTTCTTTTTGGACCATGAATATTATCTCGAAATTAAAATTTCAGCCCATTTGGTACCATAGAACCAGAGAAAATGGATTTTAATGTCCGAACCCAAGTCTTCAAATAGTGCCCATAAGAATTATGATTTTTATAGAAATGCAACTTTTTGCAGATTTTTTGAGTGTTTTCTTTTCGGACCATGATTATCATCTCAGATTTAAAATTTCTACCCATTTGGTATCATAGAACCTGAAAAAATGGATTTTAATGTCCGAACCCAAGTCTTCAAATAGTGCCCATAAGAATTATGATGTTTTCAGAAAAGCAACTTTTTGCAGATTTTGTGACTGATTTCTTTTTGGACCATGAATATTATCTCGAAATTAAAATTTCAGCCCATTTGGTACCATAGAACCAGAGAAAATGGATTTTAATGTCCGAACCCAAGTCTTCAAATAGTGCCCATAAGAATTATTTTTTTTCAGAAAAGCAACTTTTTGCAGATTTTGTGAGTGATTTCTTTTTGGACCATGATTATTATCTCAGATTTAAAATTTCATTCCATTTGGTATTAAACAACCTGAAAAAATGGAATTTAATTTCGGAACCCAAGTCTTCAAATAATGCCCATAAGAATAATGATTTTTATAGAAATGCAACTTTTTGCAGATTTTTTGAGTGTTTTCTTTTCGGACCATGATTATCATCTTAGATTTAAAATTTCAACCCCTTTGGTATCATAGAACCTGAAAAAATGGATTTTAATGACCGAACCCAAGTCTTCAAGGGGTGCCTATAAGAATGATGATTGTTTCAGAAATGCAACTTTTTGCCGATTTTGTGATCGATTTCACATATGATTTCAAATTTTTTACCCATTTGGTAAAAAATGGAATTTAATTTCGGAACCCAAGTCTTCAAATAATGCCCATAAGAATAATGATTTTTATAGAAATGCAACTTTTTGCAGATTTTTTGAGTGTTTTCGTTTCGGACCATGATTATCATCTCAGATTTAAAATTTCAACCAATTTGGTATCATAGAACCTGAAAAAATGGATTTTAATGACCGAACCCAAGTCTTCAAGGGGTGCCTATAAGAATAATGATTTTTTCAGAAATGCAACTTTTTGCCGATTTTGTGATCGATTTCACTTATGATTTCAAATTTTTTACCCATTTGGTAAAAAATGGAATTTAATTTCGGAACCCAAGTCTTCAAATAATGCCAATAAGAATAATGATTTTTTCAGAAATGCAACTTTTTGCAGATTTTGTGACTGATTTCTTTTTGAACCATGATTAATATCTCAGATTTAAAATTTGAACCCATTTGGTATCATAGAACCTGAAAAAATGGATTTTAAAATCCGAACCCAAGTCTTCAAATAGTGCCCATAAGAATTTTGATTTTTTCAGAAAAGCAACTTTTTGCAGATTTTGTGACTGATTTCTTTTTGGACCATGAATATTATCTCGAAATTAAAATTTCAGCCCATTTGGTACCATAGAACCAGAGAAAATGGATTTTAATGTCCGAACCCAAGTCTTCAAATAGTGCCCATAAGAATTATTTTTTTTCAGAAAAGCAACTTTTTGCAGATTTTGTGAGTGATTTCTTTTTGGACCATGATTATTATCTCAGATTTAAAATTTCATTCCATTTGGTATTAAACAACCTGAAAAAATGGAATTTAATTTCGGAACCCAAGTCTTCAAATAATGCCCATAAGAATAATGATTTTTATAGAAATGCAACTTTTTGCAGATTTTTTGAGTCTTTTCTTTTCGGACCATGATTATCATCTTAGATTTAAAATTTCAACCCATTTGGTATCATAGAACCTGAAAAAATGGATTTTAATGACCGAACCCAAGTCTTCAAGGGGTGCCTATAAGAATGATGATTGTTTCAGAAATGCAACTTTTTGCCGATTTTGTGATCGATTTCACATATGATTTCAAATTTATTACCCATTTGGTAAAAAATGGAATTTAATTTCGGAACCCAAGTCTTCAAATAATGCCCATAAGAATAATGATTTTTATAGAAATGCAACTTTTTGCAGATTTTTTGAGTGTTTTCGTTTCGGACCATGATTATCATCTCAGATTTAAAATTTCAACCCATTTGGTATCATAGAACCTGAAAAAATGGATTTTAATGACCGAACCCAAGTCTTCAAGGGGTGCCTATAAGAATAATGATTTTTTCAGAAATGCAACTTTTTGCCGATTTTGTGATCGATTTCACTTATGATTTCAAATTTTTTACCCATTTGGTAAAAAATGGAATTTAATTTCGGAACCCAAGTCTTCAAATAATGCCAATAAGAATAATGATTTTTTCAGAAATGCAACTTTTTGCAGATTTTGTGACTGATTTCTTTTTGAACCATGATTAATATCTCAGATTTAAAATTTGAACCCATTTGGTATCATAGAACCTGAAAAAATGGATTTTAAAATCCGAACCCAAGTCTTCAAATAGTGCCCATAAGAATTTTGATTTTTTCAGAAAAGCAACTTTTTGCAGATTTTGTGACTGATTTCTTTTTGGACCATGAATATTATCTCGAAATTAAAATTTCAGCCCATTTGGTACCATAGAACCAGAGAAAATGGATTTTAATGTCCGAACCCAAGTCTTCAAATAGTGCCCATAAGAATTATGATTTTTTCAGAAAAGCAACTTTTTGCAGATTTTTTGAGTGTTTTCTTTTCGGACCATGATTATCATATCAGATTTAAAATTTCAACCCATTTGGTATCATAGAACCTGAAAAAATGGAATTTAATTTCGGAACCCAAGTCTTCAAATAATGCCCATAAGAATAATGATTTTTTTAGAAATGCAACTTTTTGCAGATTTTGTGACTGATTTCGATTTCTTTTAATATTCTTACAATGTTTCCACAAATTTTGCCCATTTGGTACCATAAAGCCTGAAAAAATTTATTTTTATGTCCGAACCCAAGTCTTCAAATAGTACCAATTAGAATGATGAATTTAATTTCGGAACCCAAGTCTTCAAATAATGCCCATAAGAATAATGATTTTTATAGAAATGCAACTTTTTGCAGATTTTTTGAGTGTTTTCTTTTCGGACCATGATTATCATCTCAGATTTAAAATTTGAACCCATTTGGTATCATAGAACCTGAAAAAATGGATTTTAATGACCGAACCCAAGTCTTCAAGGGGTGCCTATAAGAATAATGATTTTTTCAGAAATGCAACTTTTTGCCGATTTTGTGATCGATTTCACTTATGATTTCAAATTTTTTACCCATTTGGTAATAAATGGAAATTAATTTCGGAACCTAAGTCTTCAAATAATGCCCATAAGAATAATGATTTTTTCAGAAATGCAACTTTTTGCAGATTTTGTGACTGATTTCGCTTTGTTTAAATATGTTTACAATGTTTACAATGTTTCCAAAATTTTTGCCCATTTGGTTCCATAGAGCCCGAAAAAAATGATTTTAATGACCGAACCCAAGTCTTCAAATAATGCCCATAAGAATAATTTTTTTTTTGTAGAAATGCAACTTTTTGCAGATTTTGTGAAGATTTCACTTTGTTTTAATATTCTTACAATGTTTCCATAATTTTTGCCCATTTGGTTCCATAGAGCCTGAAATAAATGATTTTTATGTCCGAACCCAAGTCTTCAAATAGTACCCATAAGAATAATGATTTTTCCATAAACGCAACTTTTTGCAGATTTTGTGAGTGATTTCTTTTTGGACCATGAATACTTTCTCGATATTAAAATTTCAGCACATTTGGTACCATAGAACGTGAGAAAATGGATTTCAATGTCCGAACCCAAGTCTTCAAATAATGCCCATAAGAATTATGATTTTTTCAGAAAAGCAACTTTTTGCAGATTTTGTGACTGATTTCACTTTGTTTTAATATTCTTACAATGATTTCAAATCCTTTACCCATTTGGTACCATAGAGCTTGAAAAATAGATTTTTATGTCCGAACCCAAGTCTTCAAATAGTACCAATTAGAATGATGATTTTTCCATAAATAAAACTTTTTGCAGATTTTGTGACTGATATCATTTTGTTTTAATATTCTTACAATGATTCGAAATTTTTTGCCCATTTGGTACCATAATGCCTAGAAAAATTGATTTTTTATGTCCGAACACAAGTCTTCAAATAGTGCCCATAAGAATTATGATTTTTTCAGAAAAGCAACTTTTTGCAGATTTTGTGAGTGATTTCTTTTCGGACCATGATTATTATCTCAGATTTAAAATTTCATTCCATTTGGTATTAAACAACCTGAAAAAATGGAATTTAATTTCGGAACCCAAGTCTTCAAATAATGCCCATAAGAATAATGATCTTTTCAGAAAAGCAACTTTTTGCAGATTTTGTGACTGATTTCTTTTTGGACCATGAATATTATCTCGAAATTAAAATTTCAGCCCATTTGGTACCATAGAACCAGAGAAAATGGATTTTAATGTCCGAACCCAAGTCTTCAAATAGTGCCCATAAGAATTATGATTTTTTCAGAAAAGCAACTTTTTGCAGATTTTGTGACTGATTTCTTTTTGGACCATGAATATTATCTCGAAATTAAAATTTCAGCCCATTTGGTACCATAGAACCAGAGAAAATGGATTTTAATGTCCGAACCCAAGTCTTCAAATAGTGCCCATAAGAATTATTTTTTTTCAGAAAAGCAACTTTTTGCAGATTTTGTGAGTGATTTCTTTTTGGACCATGATTATTATCTCAGATTTAAAATTTCATTCCATTTGGTATTAAACAACCTGAAAAAATGGAATTTAATTTCGGAACCCAAGTCTTCAAATAATGCCCATAAGAATAATGATTTTTATAGAAATGCAACTTTTTGCAGATTTTTTGAGTGTTTTCTTTTCGGACCATGATTATCATCGCAGATTTAAAATTTCAACTCATTTGGTATCATAGAACCTGAAAAAATTGATTTTAATGTCCGAACCCAAGTCTTCAAATAGTGCCCATAAGAATTATGATTTTTTCAGAAAAGCAACTTTTTGCAGATTTTGTGACTGATTTCTTTTTGGACAATGAATATTATCTCGAAATTAAAATTTCAGCCCATTTGGTACCATAGAACCAGAGAAAATGGATTTTAATGTCCGAACCCAAGTCTTCAAATAGTGCCCATAAGAATTTTTTTTTTTTCAGAAAAGCAACTTTTTGCAGATTTTGTGAGTGATTTCTTTTTGGGCCATGATTATTATCTCAGATTTAAAATTTCATTCCATTTGGTATTAAACAACCTGAAAAAATGGAATTTAATTTCGGAACCCAAGTCTTCAAATAATGCCCATAAGAATAATGATTTTTTCAGAAAAGCAACTTTTTGCAGATTTTGTGACTGATTTCACTTTGTTTCAATATTCTTACAATGATTTCAAATTTTTTATCCATTTGGTACCATAGAGCTTGAAAAATAGATTTTAATGTCCGAACCCAAGCCTTCAAATAGTGCCAAAAGAATAATGATTTTTCCATAAATGCAACTTTTTGCAGATTTTGTGAGTGATTTCTTTTTGGACCATGAATATTATCTCGATATTAAAATTTCAGCCCATTTGGTATCATAGAACCTGAGAAAATGGATTTTAATATCCGAACCAAAGTCTTCAAATAGTGTCCATAAGAATTATGATTTTTTTAGAAAAGCATTTTTTGCAGATTTTGTGACTGATTTCTTTTTGGACCATGATTAATATCTCGAAATTAAAATTACTGCCCATTTGGTACCATAGAACCAGAGAAAATGGATTTAATATCCGAACCCAAGTCTTCAAATAGTGCCCATAAGAATTTTTTTTTTTTTAGAAAAGCAACTTTTTGCTTGCTCCAACTTGCTCCAATTATAAATGTAAAATTTTGTCGATGCAGTAAATGCTCCAAGAAAAACATACAGTTCGTAGATGCAGTACATGCTCCGAACATGTAATTATATCATCACTTTTTTAAAAAAGGATTTAACTTTCAAATAATGTTATTATTAGGAATTTGTTCATGACTATGCGTTCACAAACATATAAATGTATTGTTCATAAAGTAACTTCACCATTTAAGAGATATCTTTCTGAACGCATAGGCTTATGTTATTTTGCGATGACGTCACACACCGAATTTGTTTATATTATGTAACCGACGTCATGCAAATTTTGTGATATATATTTTTTCTAGAACCCCTAATTTTTTCTTTTATGTATCGTTGACACTGGGGGGAAGGTATGTGGGATCAAGAACCGTCAGCCTGCCTTAAATAATATTCTAATACAGAAACACCGTTTTGCGGATAGCAACCCGAAAACGGAGCTCGCTGCTAGTTCCGTTACCGACCGACATTCCTGTTTCTCCGATCTACCTTGGCGGTCGACATTTCTTGATCCCTATTAAATCCTTCTGATATTCAAATCGTGTAATAGTGTAACGTGTTTGCAATAAACTTAAATTATCAACTACGTCTTCTCACTTTATCACAACCTACACTATACACATTCATTGGCCGTTATACAGGTAAGTATAACACACGCAAATCAATCTTGCCAAAAGAATAATGATTTTTATAGAAATGCAACTTTTTGCAAATTTTTTTAGTGTTTTCTTTTCGGACCATGATTATCATCTCAGATTTAAGATTTCAACCCCTTTGGTATCATAGAACCTGAAAAAATGGATTTTAATGACCGAACCCAAGTCTTCAAGGGGTGCCTATAAGAATAATGATTTTTTCAGAAATGCAACTTTTTGCCGATTTTGTGATCGATTTCACTTATGATTTCAAATTTTTTACCCATTTGGTAAAAAATGGAATTTAATTTCGGAACCCAAGTCTTCAAATAATGCCCATAAGAATAATGATTTTTATAGAAATGCAACTTTTTGCAGATTTTTTGAGTGTTTACTTTTCGGACCATGATTATCATCTCAGATTTAAAATTTCAACCCATTTGGTACCATAGAACGTGAGAAAATGGATTTTAATGTCCGAACCCAAGTCTTCAAATAGTGACCATAAGAATTATGATTTTTTCAGAAAAGCAACTTTTTGCAGATTTTGTGACTGATTTCTTTTTGGACCATGAATATTATCTCGAAATTAAAATTTCAGCCCATTTGGTACCATAGAACCAGAGAAAATGGATTTTAATGTCCGAACCCAAGTCTTCAAATAGTGCCCATAAGAATAATGATTTTTTCAGAAAAGCAACTTTTTGCAGATTTTGTGACTGATTTCTTTTTGGACCATGAATATTATCTCGAAATTAAAATTTCAGCCCATTTGGTACCATAGAACCAGAGAAAATGGATTTTAATGTCCGAACCCAAGTCTTCAAATAGTGCCCATAAGAATTATGATTTTTATAGAAATGCAACTTTTTGCAGATTTTTTGAGTGTTTTCTTTTCGGACCATGATTATCATCTCAGATTTAAAATTTCAACCCATTTGGTATCATAGAACCTGAAAAAATGGATTTTAATGTCCGAACCCAAGTCTTCAAATAGTGCCCATAAGAATTATGAATTTTTCAGAAAAGCAACTTTTTGCAGATTTTGTGACTGATTTCTTTTTGGACCATGAATATTATCTCGAAATTAAAATTTCAGCCCATTTGGTACCATAGAACCAGAGAAAATGGATTTTAATGTCCGAACCCAAGTCTTCAAATAGTGCCCATAAGAATAATGATTTTTTCAGAAAAGCAACTTTTTGCAGATTTTGTGACTGATTTCTTTTTGGACCATGAATATTATCTCGAAATTAAAATTTCAGCCCATTTGGTACCATAGAACCAGAGAAAATGGATTTTAATGTCCGAACCCAAGTCTTCAAATAGTGCCCATAAGAATTATGATTTTTATAGAAATGCAACTTTTTGCAGATTTTTTGAGTGTTTTCTTTTCGGACCATGATTATCATCTCAGATTTAAAATTTCAACCCATTTGGTATCATAGAACCTGAAAAAATGGATTTTAATGTCCGAACCCAAGTCTTCAAATAGTGCCCATAAGAATTATGATTTTTTCAGAAAAGCAACTTTTTGCAGATTTTGTGACTGATTTCTTTTTGGACCATGAATATTATCTCGAAATTAAAATTTCAGCCCATTTGGTACCATAGAACCAGAGAAAATGGATTTTAATATCCGAACCCAAGTCTTCAAATAGTGCCCATAAGAATTTTTTTTTTCAGAAAATCAACTTTTTGCAGATTTTGTGAGTGATTTCTTTTTGGACCATGATTATTATCTCAGATTTAAAATTTCATTCCATTTGGTATTAAACAACCTGAAAAAATGGAATTTAATTTCGGAACCCAAGTCTTCAAATAATGCCCATAAGAATAATGATTTTTATAGAAATGCAACTTTTTGCAGATTTTTTGAGTGTTTTCTTTTCGGACCATGATTATCATCTCAGATTTAAAATTTCAACCCATTTGGTATCATAGAACCTGAAAAAATGGATTTTAATGTCCGAACCCAAGTCTTCAAATAGTGCCCATAAGAATTATGATTTTTTCAGAAAAGCAACTTTTTGCAGATTTTGTGACTGATTTCTTTTTGGACCATGAATATTATCTCGAAATTAAAATTGAGCCCATTTGGTACCATAGAACCAGAGAAAATGGATTTTAATGTCCGAACCCAAGTCTTCAAATAGTGCCCATAAGAATTATTTTTTTTCAGAAAAGCAACTTTTTGCAGATTTTGTGAGTAATTTCTTTTTGGACCATGATTATTATCTCAGATTTAAAATTTCATTCCATTTGGTATTAAACAACCTGAAAAAATTGAATTTAATTTCGGAACCCAAGTCTTCAAATAATGCCCATAAGAATAATGATTTTTATAGAAATGCAACTTTTTGCAGATTTTTTGAGTGTTTTCTTTTCGGACCATGATTATCATCTCAGATTTAAAATTTCAACCCCTTTGGTATCATAGAACCTGAAAAAATGGATTTTAATGACCGAACCCAAGTCTTCAAGCGGTGCCTATAAGAATAATGATTTTTTCAGAAATGCAACTTTTTGCCGATTTTGTGATCGATTTCACTTATGATTTCAAATTTTTTACCCATTTGGTAAAAAATGGAATTTAATTTCGGAACCCAAGTCTTCAAATAATGCCCATAAGAATAATGATTTTTATAGAAATGCAACTTTTTGCAGATTTTTTGAGTGTTTTCTTTTCGGACCATGATTATCATCTCAGATTTAAAATTTCAACCCATTTGGTACCATAGAACGTGAGAAAATGGATTTTAATGTCCGAACCCAAGTCTTCAAATAGTGACCATAAGAATTATGATTTTTTCAGAAAAGCAACTTTTTGCAGATTTTGTGACTGATTTCTTTTTGGACCATGAATATTATCTCGAAATTAAAATTTCAGCCCATTTGGTACCATAGAACCAGAGAAAATGGATTTTATTGTCCGAACCCAAGTCTTCAAATAGTGCCCATAAGAATAATGATTTTTTCAGAAAAGCAACTTTTTGCAGATTTTGTGACTGATTTCTTTTTGGACCATGAATATTATCTCGAAATTAAAATTTCAGCCCATTTGGTACCATAGAACCAGAGAAAATGGATTTTAATTTCCGAACCCAAGTCTTCAAATAGTGCCCATAAGAATTATGATTTTTATAGAAATGCAACTTTTTGCAGATTTTTTGAGTGTTTTCTTTTCGGACCATGATTATCATCTCAGATTTAAAATTTCAACCCATTTGGTATCATAGAACCTGAAAAAATGGATTTTAATGTCCGAACCCAAGTCTTCAAATAGTGCCCATAAGAATTATGATTTTTTCAGAAAAGCAACTTTTTGCAGATTTTGTGAGTGATTTCTTTTTGGACCATGAATATTATCTCGAAATTAAAATTGAGCCCATTTGGTACCATAGAACCAGAGAAAATGGATTTTAATGTCCGAACCCAAGTCTTCAAATAGTGCCCATAAGAATTATGATTTTTTCAGAAGAGCAACTTTTTGCAGATTTTGTGACTGATTTCTTTTTGGACCATGAATATTATCTCGAAATTAAAATTGAGCCCATTTGGTACCATAGAACCAGAGAAAATGGATTTTAATGTCCGAACCCAAGTCTTCAAATAGTGCCCATAAGAATTATTTTTTTTCAGAAATGCAACTTTTTGCAGATTTTTTGAGTGTTTTCTTTTCGGACCATGATTATCATCTCAGATTTAAAATTTCAACCCATTTGGTATCATAGAACCTGAAAAAATGGATTTTAATGTCCGAACCCAAGTCTTCAAATAGTGCCCATAAGAATTATGATTTTTTCAGAAAAGGAACTTTTTGCAGATTTTGTGACTGATTTCTTTTTGGACCATGAATATTATCTCGAAATTAAAATTGAGCCCATTTGGTACCATAGAACCAGAGAAAATGGATTTTAATGTCCGAACCCAAGTCTTCAAATAGTGCCCATAAGAATTTTTTTTTTTCAGAAAAGCAACTTTTTGCAGATTTTGTGAGTAATTTCTTTTTGGACCATGATTATTATCTCAGATTTAAAATTTCATTCCATTTGGTATTAAACAACCTGAAAAAATTGAATTTAATTTCGGAACCCAAGTCTTCAAATAATGCCCATAAGAATGTGGGATCAAGAACCGTCAGCCTGCCTAAAATAATATTCTAATACAGAAACACCGTTTTGCGGATAGCAACCCGAAAACGGAGCTCGCTGCTAGTTCCGTTACCGACCGACATTCCTGTTTCTCCGATCTACCTTGGCGGTCGACATTTCTTGATCCCTATTAAATCCTTCTGATATTCAAATCGTGTAATAGTGTAACGTGTTTGCAATAAACTTAAATTATCAACTACGTCTTCTCACTTTATCACAACCTACACTATACACATTCATTGGCCGTTATACAGGTAAGTATAACACACGCAAATCAATCTTGCCAAATTGGTGACCCCGACAATTCAGAACATACCGCAAATTCACCTTTGCCAAATTGGTGACCCTTCGACTCAGAACAATATACCGACTTTAGTATTTTAAAATCATTTTGCAATATTCCGTCACCGCCAAGGATCAGAAAAGAGAAACAGCAATCCCGGGCAAGATCAGTACGTAAAATCCAATTCATATATCTCTTACAAATCAATTTTTTAATATAAATGCTAGTAAATGTCCCGGTAATTTAAGGAAATATACACGTGGTATAGTTCCCATCAATACCCTATTTTGTCAATCAATCCCTAGCTTGAAATGTTTTACTATTTTTATGAAAATTAAGTGCGTGTTAAAATTAATTTCAGTGAGAAAGATCCTGAAATAAGGCTGTCAACAACGTGGCTAACCATGGCATCATAATCCTGCGATGAATTACAACCTACCCACTACAACCCACAACGGCAGCATCTACTCCCCGGACAAGGAAGATGACGCAACAACCCACGTGGACAACCTGAAGTTGAACAAGCCAACCTACCCACATATCTCAATCAAGTAACCTATATCACGATTTCTTATTGCCATTTCGCAAAACAACTTTGCCAAAAACTCGCAAAACAATGAATTGTTCAGCATACCTACAAGATCATGTTTTAAATGTAAATTATTGTAGTAATATTAAGGTTATTGTCCAATAATTGCCAAACCTTACTTTGAGGTAATTTAACATCGCACTATTTTGTACTATCAAATGCATATTGTAACCTATATTACCAAATTCATATCATTTTCGTACTATTTCACAATAGCTTACGTGACGCGGTTTGCGTCTTCACTAAAATACAATACAAACGCGAACTCGCTAATAACTTGCTAAGATATCCGGTAGATGGAATAGATTCTTACACAGTATTCTCTAGTTTTTTTTTGGATTTTTTATGTCTTGCATAACGTATTACGTAACATATTATTGGAAATGACCTCATCGGAAGAAACAAACATACCTTCATCGTTTCAAGAACCTGCAACAATTTCACAAGAAAAGTCGAACAATATGGAAGACCAACGCGCAGGACATTTGGAAGCAAACATACATCATGTATTTTACCTACAAAAACAAATACTAAAGCTCCCCCTTCAGATGAAACAAATCAAACCAGTCATCAATCAGCCGTCATCAATTAGAGAGAAAAACAAGTAATAATCCGCGCATCTTCATCGCGCGAAGGACAATATTCCCGGCTCTGCTCATGGACTCCATTGGGACATCATTGTAGCGCCCAGGTCCCGGGATTCATCCCTGGCCAGCCTACATCGGATCTGAACGCCCTGGTTCCAGCAATCTGACCAGCGCTTCATCCACACATCGCGACCACCACGAGGACACGAAACACCCTCACTGGTCCAAACAACTCCCGCTCAATCGCCTGCAAGGTCCACCGTACCTTCGGCCTTTCCGTCAGCACTGGCGTACTTGAAGAACCACGTTCTTCCCCAGTGCCTGATCATCATCGAGTCCGGTCACCAGCGCCCGGCGTCGACACACTGACCCGCGCTTGACCAACAAACCGCAAAGCAAACCATCGCCCGCACCCGGAGAATTCTATATATGTCACATCATCTCTCAGCACGACTACCGCGTATTACCCACAAGCAATAACCAGTTTAAAAGCATCTTTCATGGCAAGTGGTGAGCAAAACTGGATGGAAATCCTCCCACTTATATTACCAGCCTGAGATCTACTGTTCGCGAGGAATTGAAATGTTCGCCAGCCGAACTAACTAATGGAAGACTTCCTTGCGATAATCACACATCTGTTCCAGACCAACCTGAACCAAAGACAACTACAAGATCGGGTCGTCAAGTCCACTTTCCAATAAGATACGGTACATACTAATGCATAAAAGACACAACTTTTCTTACATATAAATTTTCTGCAACTCATGATAGAAACATTGATTAAGAATCTAATCTTGCTATCGATTTAAAGATTGAATTCCATATACCAACATTTATATTCTCTAAATTAATGTTACAAACATAATATTTAAGCGTTCAAGTTCTTGATGAAAACCTGACCTTTCTTATTATAATTACTTTGCAAATTACTACGTTTTTTATCATTTTATAAAAAACCTTATTACGATGAATACTTTCATCCTTTAAAACCATGAAGTGATATCATGTAATCGCACAAGTTACCTAGCTAACTTTTCATTTACCATATTATAGTGCAAACTCATATACATATATTTTCTAGGATAATTATCCATTTCGCTATATGCGACAACTTTTGTATAAACCTTGTTTAGAAATAACTTACCACTGTATGTGATGACTCTGTTATAAAAATAAATGCTTTTAACCATGCTACATCAAATTTTCCCAATCATGCATCTGATGTAACATGTCGTTGAGACCTATATGTATTATTCTTTACAGAATTGAACCATTGTCATTTGTTCGTAAGAAAACATAGCCATTTGATAATATTATCTATACAAACACATTCTACAAACATATGACAGTTAGTTTTTTTTTAATAATATTAATTATCTTGTAATCTCAAAGATAAAGAACCAGATTTATGTACTCTCAGACATGCTATTGCTATATGTACTTTTACAAAAACATTTAAATATGTATTTTTATTATTTTTTTCTTTTTTCCATAACACGGATATAAATAATTTTATAATATAGAGACATTAATAGTCGTTTCATTTTGTTCAAAGATTGAAGAAACACTTCTGTACATACTTTATACGTTGATATCATGTTCCTATATTATAAGACAAATTTGTAGTTATTTAAATATGTAATAAATAATATTTAGAATAATCAACTTTAAAATAACTCAATAATTGACAACTCATGCTCCAAACACAGTTTGTAGATGCATTGTTAAAAATATATACAACTGGAAATAGATTCCTACTTTTTATTTTATAATTAACTTATGCTTAATTTCATACATGCTCCGAAAACACTGTTCGTAGATGCATTACCATATAAAAAGGTTTAGATAAGTTAAATAATAATCACTTTTGTCAAATGTTGTAATACCATTTATTGTTTTCAAACATTAAAGTATTAAATGCACTCTGTTTGCAACTTTTGGTTTTGAAAATAAATACAAAACATACAATTGTCGATGCAGTAAATGCTCCAATTATAAATGTAAAATTTTGTCGATGCAGTAAATGCTCCAATTATAAATATAAAATTTTGTCGATGCAGTAAATGCTCCAATTATAAATATAAAATTTTGTCGATGCAGTAAATGCTCCAATTATAAATATAAAATTTTGTCGATGCAGTAAATGCTCCAATTATAAATATAAAATTTTGTCGATGCAGTAAATGCTCCAATTATAAATGTAAAATTTTGTCGATGCAGTAAATGCTCCAAGAAAAACATACAGTTCGTAGATGCAGTACATGCTCCGAACATGTAATTATATCATCACTTTTTTAAAAAAGGATTTAACTTTCAAATAATGTTATTATTAGGAATTTGTTCATGACTATGCGTTCACAAACATATAAATGTATTGTTCATAAAGTAACTTCACCATTTAAGAGATATCTTTCTGAACGCATAGGCTTATGTTATTTTGCGATGACGTCACACACCGAATTTGTTTATATTATGTAACCGACGTCATGCAAATTTTGTGATATATATTTTTTCTAGAACCCCTAATTTTTTCTTTTATGTATCGTTGACACTGGGGGGAAGGTATGTGGGATCAAGAACCGTCAGCCTGCCTAAAATAATATTCTAATACAGAAACACCGTTTTGCGGATAGCAACCCGAAAACGGAGCTCGCTGCTAGTTCCGTTACCGACCGACATTCCTGTTTCTCCGATCTACCTTGGCGGTCGACATTTCTTGATCCCTATTAAATCCTTCTGATATTCAAATCGTGTAATAGTGTAACGTGTTTGCAATAAACTTAAATTATCAACTACGTCTTCTCACTTTATCACAACCTACACTATACACATTCATTGGCCGTTATACAGGTAAGTATAACACACGCAAATCAATCTTGCCAAAAGAATAATGATTTTTATAGAAATGCAACTTTTTGCAAATTTTTTGAGTGTTTTCTTTTCGGACCATGATTATCATCTCAGATTTAAGATTTCAACCAGTTTGGTATCATAGAACCTGAAAAAATGGATTTTAATGACCGAACCCAAGTCTTCAAGGGGTGCCTATAAGAATAATGATTTTTTCAGAAATGCAACTTTTTGCCGATTTTGTGATCGATTTCACTTATGATTTCAAATTTTTTACCCATTTGGTAAGAAATGGAATTTAATTTCGGAACCCAAGTCTTCAAATAATGCCCATAAGAATAATGATTTTTATAGAAATGCAACTTTTTGCAGATTTTTTGAGTGTTTTCTTTTCGGACCATGATTATCATCTCAGATTTAAAATTTCAACCCATTTGGTACCATAGAACGTGAGAAAATGGATTTTAATGTCCGAACCCAAGTCTTCAAATAGTGACCATAAGAATTATGATTTTTTCAGAAAAGCAACTTTTTGCAGATTTTGTGACTGATTTCTTTTTGGACCATGAATATTATCTCGAAATTAAAATATCAGCCCATTTGGTACCATAGAACCAGAGAAAATGGATTTTAATGTCCGAACCCAAGTCTTCAAATAGTGCCCATAAGAATAATGATTTTTTCAGAAAAGCAACTTTTTGCAGATTTTGTGACTGATTTCTTTTTGGACCATGAATATTATCTCGAAATTAAAATTTCAGCCCATTTGGTACCATAGAACCAGAGAAAATGGATTTTAATATCCGAACCCAAGTCTTCAAATAGTGCCCATAAGAATTTTTTTTTTCAGAAAAGCAACTTTTTGCAGATTTTGTGAGTGATTTCTTTTTGGACCATGATTATTATCTCAGATTTAAAATTTCATTCCATTTGGTATTAAACAACCTGAAAAAATGGAATTTAATTTCGGAACCCAAGTCTTCAAATAATGCC
Organism: Hesperophylax magnus; assembly: GCA_026573805.1. NCBI lineage: Eukaryota > Metazoa > Arthropoda > Insecta > Trichoptera > Limnephilidae > Hesperophylax > Hesperophylax magnus. Next base: position 7,850,983 of record JAIUSX010000117.1, on the reverse strand, counting down.
CATAAGAATAATGATTTTTATAGAAATGCAACTTTTTGCAGATTTTTTGAGTGTTTTCTTTTCGGACCATGATTATCATCTCAGATTTAAAATTTCAACCCATTTGGTATCATAGAACCTGAAAAAATGGATTTTAATGTCCGAACCCAAGTCTTCAAATAGTGCCCATAAGAATTATGATTTTTTCAGAAAAGCAACTTTTTGCAGATTTTGTGACTGATTTCTTTTTGGACCATGAATATTATCTCGAAATTAAAATTGAGCCCATTTGGTACCATAGAACCAGAGAAAATGGATTTTAATGTCCGAACCCAAGTCTTCAAATAGTGCCCATAAGAATTATTTTTTTTCAGAAATGCAACTTTTTGCAGATTTTTTGAGTGTTTTCTTTTCGGACCATGATTATCATCTCAGATTTAAAATTTCAACTCATTTGGTATCATAGAACCTGAAAAAATTGATTTTAATGTCCGAACCCAAGTCTTCAAATAGTGCCCATAAGAATTATGATTTTTTCAGAAAAGCAACTTTTTGCAGATTTTGTGACTGATTTCTTTTTGGACAATGAATATTATCTCGAAATTAAAATTTCAGCCCATTTGGTACCATAGAACCAGAGAAAATGGATTTTAATGTCCGAACCCAAGTCTTCAAATAGTGCCCATAAGAATTATTTTTTTTTCAGGAAAGCAACTTTTTGCCGATTTTGTGAGTGATTTCTTTTTGGGCCATGATTATTATCTCAGATTTAAAATTTCATTCCATTTGGTATTAAACAACCTGAAAAAATGGAATTTAATTTCGGAACCCAAGTCTTCAAATAATGCCCATAAGAATTATGATTTTTTCAGAAAAGCAACTTTTTGCAGATTTTGTGACTGATTTCACTTTGTTTCAATATTCTTACAATGATTTCAATTTTTTTATCCATTTGGTACCATAGAGCTTGAAAAATAGATTTTAATGTCCGAACCCAAGCCTTCAAATAGTGCCAAAAGAATAATGATTTTTCCATAAATGCAACTTTTTGCAGATTTTGTGAGTGATTTCTTTTTGGACCATGAATATTATCTCGATATTAAAATTTCAGCCCATTTGGTATCATAGAACCTGAGAAAATGGATTTTAATATCCAAACCAAAGTCTTCAAATAGTGTCCATAAGAATTATGATTTTTTTAGAAAAGCATTTTTTGCAGATTTTGTGACTGATTTCTTTTTGGACCATGATTATTATCTCAGATTTAAAATTTCATTCCATTTGGTATTAAACAACCTGAAAAAATGGAATTTAATTTCGGAACCCAAGTCTTCAAATAATGCCCATAAGAATAATGATTTTTATAGAAATGCAACTTTTTGCAGATTTTTTGAGTGTTTTCTTTTCGGACCATGATTATCATCTCAGATTTAAAATTTCAACCCCTTTGGTATCATAGAACCTGAAAAAATGGATTTTAATGACCGAACCCAAGTCTTCAAGGGGTGCCTATAAGAATAATGATTTTTTCAGAAATGCAACTTTTTGCCGATTTTGTGATCGATTTCACTTATGATTTCAAATTTTTTACCCATTTGGTAAAAAATGGAATTTAATTTCGGAACCCAAGTTTTCAAATAATGCCCATAAGAATAATGATTTTTATAGAAATGCAACTTTTTGCAGATTTTTTGAGTGTTTTCTTTTCGGACCATGATTATCATCTCAGATTTAAAATTTCAACCCATTTGGTACCATAGAACGTGAGAAAATGGATTTTAATGTCCGAACCCAAGTCTTCAAATAGTGCCCATAAGAATAATGATTTTTTCAGAAAAGCAACTTTTTGCAGATTTTGTGACTGATTTCTTTTTGGACCATGAATATTATCTCGAAATTAAAATTTCAGCCCATTTGGTACCATAGAACCAGAGAAAATGGATTTTAATCTCCGAACCCAAGTCTTCAAATAGTGCCCATAAGAATAATGATTTTTTCAGAAAAGCAACTTTTTGCAGATTTTGTGACTGATTTCTTTTTGGACCATGAATATTATCTCGAAATTAAAATTTCAGCCCATTTGGTACCATAGAACCAGAGAAAATGGATTTTAATGTCCGAACCCAAGTCTTCAAATAGTGCCCATAAGAATTATGATTTTTATAGAAATGCAACTTTTTGCAGATTTTTTGAGTGTTTTCTTTTCGGACCATGATTATCATCTCAGATTTAAAATTTCAACCCATTTGGTATCATAGAACCTGAAAAAATGGATTTTAATGTCCGAACCCAAGTCTTCAAATAGTGCCCATAAGAATTATGATTTTTTCAGAAAAGCAACTTTTTGCAGATTTTGTGACTGATTTCTTTTTGGACCATGAATATTATCTCGAAATTAAAATTTCAGCCCATTTGGTACCATAGAACCAGAGAAAATGGATTTTAATGTCCGAACCCAAGTCTTCAAATAGTGCCCATAAGAATTATTTTTTTTCAGAAAAGCAACTTTTTGCAGATTTTGTGAGTGATTTCTTTTTGGACCATGATTATTATCTCAGATTTAAAATTTCATTCCATTTGGTATTAAACAACCTGAATAAATGGAATTTAATTTCGGAACCCAAGTCTTCAAATAATGCCCATAAGAATAATGATTTTTATAGAAATGCAACTTTTTGCAGATTTTTTGAGTATTTTCTTTTCGGACCATGATTATCATCTCAGATTTAAAATTTCAACCCCTTTGGTATCATAGAACCTGAAAAAATGGATTTTAATGACCGAACCCAAGTCTTCAACGGGTGCCTATAAGAATGATGATTGTTTCAGAAATGCAACTTTTTGCCGATTTTGTGATCGATTTCACATATGATTTCAAATTTTTTACCCATTTGGTAAAAAATGGAATTTAATTTCGGAACCCAAGTCTTCAAATAATGCCAATAAGAATAATGATTTTTTCAGAAATGCAACTTTTTGCAGATTTTGTGACTGATTTCTTTTTGAACCATGATTAATATCTCAGATTTAAAATTTGAACCCATTTGGTATCATAGAACCTGAAAAAATGGATTTTAAAATCCGAACCCAAGTCTTCAAATAGTGCCCATAAGAATTTTGATTTTTTCAGAAAAGCAACTTTTTGCAGATTTTGTGACTGATTTCTTTTTGGACCATGAATATTATCTCGAAATTAAAATTTCAGCCCATTTGGTACCATAGAACCAGAGAAAATGGATTTTAATGTCCGAACCCAAGTCTTCAAATAGTGCCCATAAGAATTATGATTTTTTCAGAAAAGCAACTTTTTGCAGATTTTTTGAGTGTTTTCTTTTCGGACCATGATTATCATATCAGATTTAAAATTTCAACCCATTTGGTATCATAGAACCTGAAAAAATGGAATTTAATTTCGGAACCCAAGTCTTCAAATAATGCCCATAAGAATAATGATTTTTTTAGAAATGCAACTTTTTGCAGATTTTGTGACTGATTTCGATTTCTTTTAATATTCTTACAATGTTTCCACAAATTTTGCCCATTTGGTACCATAAAGCCTGAAAAAATTTATTTTTATGTCCGAACCCAAGTCTTCAAATAGTACCAATTAGAATGATGAATTTAATTTCGGAACCCAAGTCTTCAAATAATGCCCATAAGAATAATGATTTTTATAGAAATGCAACTTTTTGCAGATTTTTTGAGTGTTTTCTTTTCGGACCATGATTATCATCTCAGATTTAAAATTTGAACCCATTTGGTATCATAGAACCTGAAAAAATGGATTTTAATGACCGAACCCAAGTCTTCAAGGGGTGCCTATAAGAATAATGATTTTTTCAGAAATGCAACTTTTTGCCGATTTTGTGATCGATTTCACTTATGATTTCAAATTTTTTACCCATTTGGTAATAAATGGAAATTTATTTCGGAACCTAAGTCTTCAAATAATGCCCATAAGAATAATGATTTTTTCAGAAATGCAACTTTTTGCAGATTTTGTGACTGATTTCGCTTTGTTTAAATATGTTTACAATGTTTACAATGTTTCCAAAATTTTTGCCCATTTGGTTCCATAGAGCCTGAAAAAAATGATTTTAATGACCGAACCCAAGTCTTCAAATAATGCCCATAAGAATAATTTTTTTTTTGTAGAAATGCAACTTTTTGCAGATTTTGTGAAGATTTCACTTTGTTTTAATATTCTTACAATGTTTCCATAATTTTTGCCCATTTGGTTCCATAGAGCCTGAAATAAATGATTTTTATGTCCGAACCCAAGTCTTCAAATAGTACCCATAAGAATAATGATTTTTCCATAAACGCAACTTTTTGCAGATTTTGTGAGTGATTTCTTTTTGGACCATGAATATTTTCTCGATATTAAAATTTCAGCACATTTGGTACCATAGAACGTGAGAAAATGGATTTTAATGTCCGAACCCAAGTCTTCAAATAATGCCCATAAGAATTATGATTTTTTCAGAAAAACAACTTTTTGCAGATTTTGTGACTGATTTCACTTTGTTTTAATATTCTTACAATGATTTCAAATCCTATACCCATTTGGTACCATAGAGCTTGAAAAATAGATTTTTATGTCCGAACCCAAGTCTTCAAATAGTACCAATTAGAATGATGATTTTTCCATAAATAAAACTTTTTGCAGATTTTGTGACTGATATCATTTTGTTTTAATATTCTTACAATGATTCGAAATTTTTTGCCCATTTGGTACCATAATGCCTAGAAAAATTGATTTTTTATGTCCGAACACAAGTCTTCAAATAGTGCCCATAAGAATTATGATTTTTTCAGAAAAGCAACTTTTTGCAGATTTTGTGAGTGATTTCTTTTCGGACCATGAATATTATCTCAGATTTAAAATTTCATTCCATTTGGTATTAAACAACCTGAAAAAATGGAATTTAATTTCGGAACCCAAGTCTTCAAATAATGCCCATAAGAATAATGATCTTTTCAGAAAAGCAACTTTTTGCAGATTTTGTGACTGATTTCTTTTTGGACCATGAATATTATCTCGAAATTAAAATTTCAGCCCATTTGGTACCATAGAACCAGAGAAAATGGATTTTAATGTCCGAACCCAAGTCTTCAAATAGTGCCCATAAGAATTATGATTTTTTCAGAAAAGCAACTTTTTGCAGATTTTGTGACTGATTTCTTTTTGGACCATGAATATTATCTCGAAATTAAAATTTCAACCCATTTGGTACCATAGAACCAGAGAAAATGGATTTTAATGTCCGAACCCAAGTCTTCAAATAGTGCCCATAAGAATTATGATTTTTATAGAAATGCAACTTTTTGCAGATTTTTTGAGTGTTTTCTTTTCTGACCATGATTATCATCTTAGATTTAAAATTTCAACCCATTTGGTATCATAGAACCTGAAAAAATGGATTTTAATGTCCGAACCCAAGTCTTCAAATAGTGCCCATAAGAATTATGATTTTTTCAGAAAAGTAACTTTTTGCAGATTTTGTGACTGATTTCTTTTTGGACCATGAATATTATCTCGAAATTAAAATTTCAGCCCATTTGGTACCATAGAACCAGAGAAAATGGATTTTAATGTCCGAACCCAAGTCTTCAAATAGTGCCCATAAGAATTTTTTTTTTTCAGAAAAGCAACTTTTTGCAGATTTTGTGAGTGATTTCTTTTTGGACCATGATTATTATCTCAGATTTAAAATTTCATTCCATTTGGTATTAAACAACCTGAAAAAATGGAATTTAATTTCGGAACCCAAGTCTTCAAATAATGCCCATAAGAAAAATGATTTTTATAGAAATGCAACTTTTTGCAGATTTTTTGAGTGTTTTCTTTTCGGACCATGATTATCATCTCAGATTTAAAATTTCAACCCCTTTGGTATCATAGAACCTGAAAAAATGGATTTTAATGACCGAACCCAAGTCTTCAAGGGGTGCCTATAAGAATAATGATTTTTTCAGAAATGCAACTTTTTGCCGATTTTGTGATCGATTTCACTTATGATTTCAAATTTTTTACCCATTTGGTAAAAAATGGAATTTAATTTCGGAACCCAAGTCTTCAAATAATGCCCATAAGAATAATGATTTTTATAGAAATGCAACTTTTTGCAGATTTTTTGAGTGTTTTCTTTTCGGACCATGATTATCATCTCAGATTTAAAATTTCAACTCATTTGGTATCATAGAACCTGAAAAAATTGATTTTAATGTCCGAACCCATGTCTTCAAATAGTGCCCATAAGAATTATGATTTTTTCAGAAAAGCAACTTTTTGCAGATTTTGTGACTGATTTCACTTTGTTTCAATATTCTTACAATGATTTCAAATTTTTTATCCATTTGGTACCATAGAGCTTGAAAAATAGATTTTAAAATCTTATCTCAGATTTAAAATTTCATTCCATTTGGTATTAAACAACCTGAAAAAATGGAATTTAATTTCGGAACCCAAGTCTTCAAATAATGCCCATAAGAAAAATGATTTTTATAGAAATGCAACTTTTTGCAGATTTTTTGAGTGTTTTCTTTTCGGACCATGATTATCATCTCAGATTTAAAATTTCAACCCCTTTGGTATCATAGAACCTGAAAAAATGGATTTTAATGACCGAACCCAAGTCTTCAAGGGGTGCCTATAAGAATAATGATTTTTTCAGAAAAACAACTTTTTGCAGATTTTGTGACTGATTTCACTTTGTTTTAATATTCTTACAATGATTTCAAATCCTATACCCATTTGGTACCATAGAGCTTGAAAAATAGATTTTTATGTCCGAACCCAAGTCTTCAAATAGTACCAATTAGAATGATGATTTTTCCATAAATAAAACTTTTTGCAGATTTTGTGACTGATATCATTTTGTTTTAATATTCTTACAATGATTCGAAATTTTTTGCCCATTTGGTACCATAATGCCTAGAAAAATTGATTTTTTATGTCCGAACACAAGTCTTCAAATAGTGCCCATAAGAATTATGATTTTTTCAGAAAAGCAACTTTTTGCAGATTTTGTGAGTGATTTCTTTTTGGGCCATGATTATTATCTCAGATTTAAAATTTCATTCCATTTGGTATTAAACAACCTGAAAAAATGGAATTTAATTTCGGAACCCAAGTCTTCAAATAATGCCCATAAGAATTATGATTTTTTCAGAAAAGCAACTTTTTGCAGATTTTGTGACTGATTTCACTTTGTTTCAATATTCTTACAATGATTTCAAATTTTTTATCCATTTGGTACCATAGAGCTTGAAAAATAGATTTTAATGTCCGAACCCAAGCCTTCAAATAGTGCCAAAAGAATAATGATTTTTCCATAAATGCAACTTTTTGCAGATTTTGTGAGTGATTTCTTTTTGGACCATGAATATTATCTCGATATTAAAATTTCAGCCCATTTGGTATCATAGAACCTGAGAAAATGGATTTTAATATCCGAACCAAAGTCTTCAAATAGTGTCCATAAGAATTATGATTTTTTTAGAAAAGCATTTTTTGCAGATTTTGTGACTGATTTCTTTTTGGACCATGATTAATATCTCGAAATTAAAATTTCAGCCCATTTGGTACCATAGAACCAGAGAAAATGGATTTTAATATCCGAACCCAAGTCTTCAAATAGTGCCCATAAGAATTTTTTTTTTTCAGAAAAGCAACTTTTTGCAGATTTTGTGAGTGATTTCTTTTTGGACCATGATTATTATCTCAGATTTAAAATTTCATTCCATTTGGTATTAAACAACCTGAAAAAATGGAATTTAATTTCGGAACCCAAGTCTTCAAATAATGCCCATAAGAATAATGATTTTTATAGAAATGCAACTTTTTGCAGATTTTTTGAGTGTTTTCTTTTCGGACCGTGATTATCATCTCAGATTTAAAATTTCAACCCATTTGGTATCATAGAACCTGAAAAAATGGATTTTAATGTCCGAACCCAAGTCTTCAAATAGTGCCCATAAGAATTATGATTTTTTCAGAAAAGCAACTTTTTGCAGATTTTGTGACTGATTTCTTTTTGGACCATGAATATTATCTCGAAATTAAAATTGAGCCCATTTGGTACCATAGAACCAGAGAAAATGGATTTTAATGTCCGAACCCAAGTCTTCAAATAGTGCCCATAAGAATTATTTTTTTTCAGAAAAGCAACTTTTTGCAGATTTTGTGAGTAATTTCTTTTTGGACCATGATTATTATCTCAGATTTAAAATTTCATTCCATTTGGTATTAAACAACCTGAAAAAATTGAATTTAATTTCGGAACCCAAGTCTTCAAATAATGCCCATAAGAATAATGATTTTTATAGAAATGCAACTTTTTGCAGATTTTTTGAGTGTTTTCTTTTCGGACCATGATTATCATCTCAGATTTAAAATTTCAACCCCTTTGGTATCATAGAACCTGAAAAAATGGATTTTAATGACCGAACCCAAGTCTTCAAGGGGTGCCTATAAGAATAATGATTTTTTCAGAAATGCAACTTTTTGCCGATTTTGTGATCGATTTCACTTATGATTTCAAATTTTTTACCCATTTGGTAAAAAATGGAATTTAATTTCGGAACCCAAGTCTTCAAATAATGCCCATAAGAATAATGATTTTTATAGAAATGCAACTTTTTGCAGATTTTTTGAGTGTTTTCTTTTCGGACCATGATTATCATCTCAGATTTAAAATTTCAACCCATTTGGTACCATAGAACGTGAGAAAATGGATTTTAATGTCCGAACCCAAGTCTTCAAATAGTGACCATAAGAATTATGATTTTTTCAGAAAAGCAACTTTTTGCAGATTTTGTGACTGATTTCTTTTTGGACCATGAATATTATCTCGAAATTAAAATTTCAGCCCATTTGGTACCATAGAACCAGAGAAAATGGATTTTAATGTCCGAACCCAAGTCTTCAAATAGTGCCCATAAGAATAATGATTTTTTCAGAAAAGCAACTTTTTGCAGATTTTTTGACTGATTTCTTTTTGGACCATGAATATTATCTCGAAATTAAAATTTCAGCCCATTTGGTACCATAGAACCAGAGAAAATGGATTTTAATGTGCGAACCCAAGTCTTCAAATAGTGCCCATAAGAATTATGATTTTTATAGAAATGCAACTTTTTGCAGATTTATTGAGTGTTTTCTTTTCGGACCATGATTATCATCTCAGATTTAAAATTTCAACCCATTTGGTATCATAGAACCTGAAAAAATGGATTTTAATGTCCGAACCCAAGTCTTCAAATAGTGCCCATAAGAATTATGATTTTTTCAGAAAAGCAACTTTTTGCAGATTTTGTGACTGATTTCTTTTTGGACCATGAATATTATCTCGAAATTAAAATTGAGCCCATTTGGTACCATAGAACCAGAGAAAATGGATTTTAATGTCCGAACCCAAGTCTTCAAATAGTGCCCATAAGAATTATTTTTTTTCAGAAATGCAACTTTTTGCAGATTTTTTAAGTGTTTTCTTTTCGGACCATGATTATCATCTCAGATTTAAAATTTCAACCCATTTGGTATCATAGAACCTGAAAAAATGGATTTTAATGTCCGAACCCAAGTCTTCAAATAGTGCCCATAAGAATTATGATTTTTTCAGAAAAGCAACTTTTTGCAGATTTTGTGACTGATTTCTTTTTGGACCATGAATATTATCTCGAAATTAAAATTGAGCCCATTTGGTACCATAGAACCAGAGAAAATGGATTTTAATGTCCGAACCCAAGTCTTCAAATAGTGCCCATAAGAATTATGATTTTTTCAGAAAAGCAACTTTTTGCAGATTTTGTGACTGATTTCACTTTGTTTCAATATTCTTACAATGATTTCAAATTTTTTATCCATTTGGTACCATAGAGCTTGAAAAATAGATTTTAATGTCCGAACCCAAGCCTTCAAATAGTGCCAAAAGAATAATGATTTTTCCATAAATGCAACTTTTTGCAGATTTTGTGAGTGATTTCTTTTTGGACCATGAATATTATCTCGATATTAAAATTTCAGCCCATTTGGTATCATAGAACCTGAGAAAATGGATTTTAATATCCGAACCAAAGTCTTCAAATAGTGTCCATAAGAATTATGATTTTTTTAGAAAAGCATTTTTTGCAGATTTTGTGACTGATTTCTTTTTGGACCATGATTAATATCTCGAAATTAAAATTTCAGCCCATTTGGTACCATAGAACCAGAGAAAATGGATTTTAATATCCGAACCCAAGTCTTCAAATAGTGCCCATAAGAATTTTTTTTTTTCAGAAAAGCAACTTTTTGCAGATTTTGTGAGTGATTTCTTTTTGGACCATGATTATTATCTCAGATTTAAAATTTCATTCCATTTGGTATTAAACAACCTGAAAAAATGGAATTTAATTTCGGAACCCAAGTCTTCAAATAATGCCCATAAGAAAAATGATTTTTATAGAAATGCAACTTTTTGCAGATTTTTTGAGTGTTTTCTTTTCGGACCATGATTATCATCTCAGATTTAAAATTTCAACCCCTTTGGTATCATAGAACCTGAAAAAATGGATTTTAATGACCGAACCCAAGTCTTCAAGGGGTGCCTATAAGAATAATGATTTTTTCAGAAAAACAACTTTTTGCAGATTTTGTGACTGATTTCACTTTGTTTTAATATTCTTACAATGATTTCAAATCCTATACCCATTTGGTACCATAGAGCTTGAAAAATAGATTTTTATGTCCGAACCCAAGTCTTCAAATAGTACCAATTAGAATGATGATTTTTCCATAAATAAAACTTTTTGCAGATTTTGTGACTGATATCATTTTGTTTTAATATTCTTACAATGATTCGAAATTTTTTGCCCATTTGGTACCATAATGCCTAGAAAAATTGATTTTTTATGTCCGAACACAAGTCTTCAAATAGTGCCCATAAGAATTATGATTTTTTCAGAAAAGCAACTTTTTGCAGATTTTGTGAGTGATTTCTTTTTGGGCCATGATTATTATCTCAGATTTAAAATTTCATTCCATTTGGTATTAAACAACCTGAAAAAATGGAATTTAATTTCGGAACCCAAGTCTTCAAATAATGCCCATAAGAATTATGATTTTTTCAGAAAAGCAACTTTTTGCAGATTTTGTGACTGATTTCACTTTGTTTCAATATTCTTACAATGATTTCAAATTTTTTATCCATTTGGTACCATAGAGCTTGAAAAATAGATTTTAATGTCCGAACCCAAGCCTTCAAATAGTGCCAAAAGAATAATGATTTTTCCATAAATGCAACTTTTTGCAGATTTTGTGAGTGATTTCTTTTTGGACCATGAATATTATCTCGATATTAAAATTTCAGCCCATTTGGTATCATAGAACCTGAGAAAATGGATTTTAATATCCGAACCAAAGTCTTCAAATAGTGTCCATAAGAATTATGATTTTTTTAGAAAAGCATTTTTTGCAGATTTTGTGACTGATTTCTTTTTGGACCATGATTAATATCTCGAAATTAAAATTTCAGCCCATTTGGTACCATAGAACCAGAGAAAATGGATTTTAATATCCGAACCCAAGTCTTCAAATAGTGCCCATAAGAATTTTTTTTTTTCAGAAAAGCAACTTTTTGCAGATTTTGTGAGTGATTTCTTTTTGGACCATGATTATTATCTCAGATTTAAAATTTCATTCCATTTGGTATTAAACAACCTGAAAAAATGGAATTTAATTTCGGAACCCAAGTCTTCAAATAATGCCCATAAGAATAATGATTTTTATAGAAATGCAACTTTTTGCAGATTTTTTGAGTGTTTTCTTTTCGGACCGTGATTATCATCTCAGATTTAAAATTTCAACCCATTTGGTATCATAGAACCTGAAAAAATGGATTTTAATGTCCGAACCCAAGTCTTCAAATAGTGCCCATAAGAATTATGATTTTTTCAGAAAAGCAACTTTTTGCAGATTTTGTGACTGATTTCTTTTTGGACCATGAATATTATCTCGAAATTAAAATTGAGCCCATTTGGTACCATAGAACCAGAGAAAATGGATTTTAATGTCCGAACCCAAGTCTTCAAATAGTGCCCATAAGAATTATTTTTTTTCAGAAAAGCAACTTTTTGCAGATTTTGTGAGTAATTTCTTTTTGGACCATGATTATTATCTCAGATTTAAAATTTCATTCCATTTGGTATTAAACAACCTGAAAAAATTGAATTTAATTTCGGAACCCAAGTCTTCAAATAATGCCCATAAGAATAATGATTTTTATAGAAATGCAACTTTTTGCAGATTTTTTGAGTGTTTTCTTTTCGGACCATGATTATCATCTCAGATTTAAAATTTCAACCCCTTTGGTATCATAGAACCTGAAAAAATGGATTTTAATGACCGAACCCAAGTCTTCAAGGGGTGCCTATAAGAATAATGATTTTTTCAGAAATGCAACTTTTTGCCGATTTTGTGATCGATTTCACTTATGATTTCAAATTTTTTACCCATTTGGTAAAAAATGGAATTTAATTTCGGAACCCAAGTCTTCAAATAATGCCCATAAGAATAATGATTTTTATAGAAATGCAACTTTTTGCAGATTTTTTGAGTGTTTTCTTTTCGGACCATGATTATCATCTCAGATTTAAAATTTCAACCCATTTGGTACCATAGAACGTGAGAAAATGGATTTTAATGTCCGAACCCAAGTCTTCAAATAGTGACCATAAGAATTATGATTTTTTCAGAAAAGCAACTTTTTGCAGATTTTGTGACTGATTTCTTTTTGGACCATGAATATTATCTCGAAATTAAAATTTCAGCCCATTTGGTACCATAGAACCAGAGAAAATGGATTTTAATGTCCGAACCCAAGTCTTCAAATAGTGCCCATAAGAATAATGATTTTTTCAGAAAAGCAACTTTTTGCAGATTTTTTGACTGATTTCTTTTTGGACCATGAATATTATCTCGAAATTAAAATTTCAGCCCATTTGGTACCATAGAACCAGAGAAAATGGATTTTAATGTGCGAACCCAAGTCTTCAAATAGTGCCCATAAGAATTATGATTTTTATAGAAATGCAACTTTTTGCAGATTTATTGAGTGTTTTCTTTTCGGACCATGATTATCATCTCAGATTTAAAATTTCAACCCATTTGGTATCATAGAACCTGAAAAAATGGATTTTAATGTCCGAACCCAAGTCTTCAAATAGTGCCCATAAGAATTATGATTTTTTCAGAAAAGCAACTTTTTGCAGATTTTGTGACTGATTTCTTTTTGGACCATGAATATTATCTCGAAATTAAAATTGAGCCCATTTGGTACCATAGAACCAGAGAAAATGGATTTTAATGTGCGAACCCAAGTCTTCAAATAGTGCCCATAAGAATTATGATTTTTATAGAAATGCAACTTTTTGCAGATTTTTTGATTGTTTTCTTTTCGGACCATGATTATCATCTCAGATTTAAAATTTCAACCCATTTGGTACCATAGAACGTGAGAAAATGGATTTTAATGTCCGAACCCAAGTCTTCAAATAGTGACCATAAGAATTATGATTTTTTCAGAAAAGCAACTTTTTGCAGATTTTGTGACTGATTTCTTTTTGGACCATGAATATTATCTCGAAATTAAAATTTCAGCCCATTTGGTACCATAGAACCAGAGAAAATGGATTTTAATGTCCGAACCCAAGTCTTCAAATAGTGCCCATAAGAATAATGATTTTTTCAGAAAAGCAACTTTTTGCAGATTTTTTGACTGATTTCTTTTTGGACCATGAATATTATCTCGAAATTAAAATTTCAGCCCATTTGGTACCATAGAACCAGAGAAAATGGATTTTAATGTGCGAACCCAAGTCTTCAAATAGTGCCCATAAGAATTATGATTTTTATAGAAATGCAACTTTTTGCAGATTTATTGAGTGTTTTCTTTTCGGACCATGATTATCATCTCAGATTTAAAATTTCAACCCATTTGGTATCATAGAACCTGAAAAAATGGATTTTAATGTCCGAACCCAAGTCTTCAAATAGTGCCCATAAGAATTATGATTTTTTCAGAAAAGCAACTTTTTGCAGATTTTGTGACTGATTTCTTTTTGGACCATGAATATTATCTCGAAATTAAAATTGAGCCCATTTGGTACCATAGAACCAGAGAAAATGGATTTTAATGTCCGAACCCAAGTCTTCAAATAGTGCCCATAAGAATTATTTTTTTTCAGAAATGCAACTTTTTGCAGATTTTTTAAGTGTTTTCTTTTCGGACCATGATTATCATCTCAGATTTAAAATTTCAACCCATTTGGTATCATAGAACCTGAAAAAATGGATTTTAATGTCCGAACCCAAGTCTTCAAATAGTGCCCATAAGAATTATGATTTTTTCAGAAAAGCAACTTTTTGCAGATTTTGTGACTGATTTCTTTTTGGACCATGAATATTATCTCGAAATTAAAATTGAGCCCATTTGGTACCATAGAACCAGAGAAAATGGATTTTAATGTCCGAACCCAAGTCTTCAAATAGTGCCCATAAGAATTATTTTTTTTCAGAAAAGCAACTTTTTGCAGATTTTGTGAGTAATTTCTTTTTGGACCATGATTATTATCTCAGATTTAAAATTTCATTCCATTTGGTATTAAACAACCTGAAAAAATTGAATTTAATTTCGGAACCCAAGTCTTCAAATAATGCCCATAAGAATAATGATTTTTATAGAAATGCAACTTTTTGCAGATTTTTTGAGTGTTTTCTTTTCGGACCATGATTATCATCTCAGATTTAAAATTTCAACCCCTTTGGTATCATAGAACCTGAAAAAATGGATTTTAATGACCGAACCCAAGTCTTCAAGGGGTGCCTATAAGAATAATGATTTTTTCAGAAATGCAACTTTTTGCCGATTTTGTGATCGATTTCACTTATGATTTCAAATTTTTTACCCATTTGGTAAAAAATGGAATTTAATTTCGGAACCCAAGTCTTCAAATAATGCCCATAAGAATAATGATTTTTATAGAAATGCAACTTTTTGCAGATTTTTTGAGTGTTTTCTTTTCTGACCATGATTATCATCTCAGATTTAAAATTTCAACCCATTTGGTATCATAGAACCTGAAAAAATGGATTTTAATGTCCGAACCCAAGTCTTCAAATAGTGCCCATAAGAATTATTTTTTTTCAGAAAAGCAACTTTTTGCAGATTTTGTGAGTAATTTCTTTTTGGACCATGATTATTATCTCAGATTTAAAATTTCATTCCATTTGGTATTAAACAACCTGAAAAAATTGAATTTAATTTCGGAACCCAAGTCTTCAAATAATGCCCATAAGAATAATGATTTTTATAGAAATGCAACTTTTTGCAGATTTTTTGAGTGTTTTCTTTTCGGACCATGATTATCATCTCAGATTTAAAATTTCAACCCCTTTGGTATCATAGAACCTGAAAAAATGGATTTTAATGACCGAACCCAAGTCTTCAAGGGGTGCCTATAAGAATAATGATTTTTTCAGAAATGCAACTTTTTGCCGATTTTGTGATCGATTTCACTTATGATTTCAAATTTTTTACCCATTTGGTAAAAAATGGAATTTAATTTCGGAACCCAAGTCTTCAAATAATGCCCATAAGAATAATGATTTTTATAGAAATGCAACTTTTTGCAGATTTTTTGAGTGTTTTCTTTTCTGACCATGATTATCATCTCAGATTTAAAATTTCAACCCATTTGGTATCATAGAACCTGAAAAAATGGATTTTAATGTCCGAACCCAAGTCTTCAAATAGTGCCCATAAGAATTATGATTTTTTCAGAAAAGTAACTTTTTGCAGATTTTGTGACTGATTTCTTTTTGGACCATGAATATTATCTCGAAATTAAAATTTCAGCCCATTTGGTACCATAGAACCAGAGAAAATGGATTTTAATGTCCGAACCCAAGTCTTCAAATAGTGCCCATAAGAATTTTTTTTTTCAGAAAAGCAACTTTTTGCAGATTTTGTGAGTGATTTCTTTTTGGACCATGATTATTATCTCAGATTTAAAATTTCATTCCATTTGGTATTAAACAACCTGAAAAAATGGAATTTAATTTCGGAACCCAAGTCTTCAAATAATGCCCATAAGAAAAATGATTTTTATAGAAATGCAACTTTTTGCAGATTTTTTGAGTGTTTTCTTTTCGGACCATGATTATCATCTCAGATTTAAAATTTCAACCCCTTTGGTATCATAGAACCTGAAAAAATTGATTTTAATGACCGAACCCAAGTCTTCAAGGGGTGCCTATAAGAATAATGATTTTTTCAGAAATGCAACTTTTTGCCGATTTTGTGATGGATTTTAATGTCCGAACCCAAGTCTTCAAATAGTGCCCATAAGAATTATTTTTTTTCAGAAATGCAACTTTTTGCAGATTTTTTAAGTGTTTTCTTTTCGGACCATGATTATCATCTCAGATTTAAAATTTCAACCCATTTGGTATCATAGAACCTGAAAAAATGGATTTTAATGTCCGAACCCAAGTTTTCAAATAGTGCCCATAAGAATTATGATTTTTTCAGAACAGCAACTTTTTGCAGATTTTGTGACTGATTTCTTTTTGGACCATGAATATTATCTCGAAATTAAAATTGAGCCCATTTGGTACCATAGAACCAGAGAAAATGGATTTTAATGTCCGAACCCAAGTCTTCAAATAGTGCCCATAAGAATTATTTTTTTTCAGAAAAGCAACTTTTTGCAGATTTTGTGAGTAATTTCTTTTTGGACCATGATTATTATCTCAGATTTAAAATTTCATTCCATTTTGTATTAAACAACCTGAAAAAATTGAATTTAATTTCGGAACCCAAGTCTTCAAATAATGCCCATAAGAATAATGATTTTTATAGAAATGCAACTTTTTGCAGATTTTTTGAGTGTTTTCTTTTCGGACCATGATTATCATCTCAGATTTAAAATTTCAACCCCTTTGGTATCATAGAACCTGAAAAAATGGATTTTAATGACCGAACCCAAGTCTTCAAGGGGTGCCTATAAGAATAATGATTTTTTCAGAAATGCAACTTTTTGCCGATTTTGTGATCGATTTCACTTATGATTTCAAATTTTTTACCCATTTGGTAAAAAATGGAATTTAATTTCGGAACCCAAGTCTTCAAATAATGCCCATAAGAATAATGATTTTTATAGAAATGCAACTTTTTGCAGATTTTTTGAGTGTTTTCTTTTCGGACCATGATTATCATCTCAGATTTAAAATTTCAACCCATTTGGTACCATAGAACGTGAGAAAATGGATTTTAATGTCCGAACCCAAGTCTTCAAATAGTGACCATAAGAATTATGATTTTTTCAGAAAAGCAACTTTTTGCAGATTTTGTGACTGATTTCTTTTTGGACCATGAATATTATCTCGAAATTAAAATTTCAGCCCATTTGGTACCATAGAACCAGAGAAAATGGATTTTAATGTCCGAACCCAAGTCTTCAAATAGTGCCCATAAGAATAATGATTTTTTCAGAAAAGCAACTTTTTGCAGATTTTTTGACTGATTTCTTTTTGGACCATGAATATTATCTCGAAATTAAAATTTCAGCCCATTTGGTACCATAGAACCAGAGAAAATGGATTTTAATGTGCGAACCCAAGTCTTCAAATAGTGCCCATAAGAATTATGATTTTTATAGAAATGCAACTTTTTGCAGATTTATTGAGTGTTTTCTTTTCGGACCATGATTATCATCTCAGATTTAAAATTTCAACCCATTTGGTATCATAGAACCTGAAAAAATGGATTTTAATGTCCGAACCCAAGTCTTCAAATAGTGCCCATAAGAATTATGATTTTTTCAGAAAAGCAACTTTTTGCAGATTTTGTGACTGATTTCTTTTTGGACCATGAATATTATCTCGAAATTAAAATTGAGCCCATTTGGTACCATAGAACCAGAGAAAATGGATTTTAATGTCCGAACCCAAGTCTTCAAATAGTGCCCATAAGAATTATTTTTTTTCAGAAATGCAACTTTTTGCAGATTTTTTAAGTGTTTTCTTTTCGGACCATGATTATCATCTCAGATTTAAAATTTCAACCCATTTGGTATCATAGAACCTGAAAAAATGGATTTTAATGTCCGAACCCAAGTCTTCAAATAGTGCCCATAAGAATTATGATTTTTTCAGAAAAGCAACTTTTTGCAGATTTTGTGACTGATTTCTTTTTGGACCATGAATATTATCTCGAAATTAAAATTGAGCCCATTTGGTACCATAGAACCAGAGAAAATGGATTTTAATGTCCGAACCCAAGTCTTCAAATAGTGCCCATAAGAATTATTTTTTTTCAGAAAAGCAACTTTTTGCAGATTTTGTGAGTAATTTCTTTTTGGACCATGATTATTATCTCAGATTTAAAATTTCATTCCATTTGGTATTAAACAACCTGAAAAAATTGAATTTAATTTCGGAACCCAAGTCTTCAAATAATGCCCATAAGAATAATGATTTTTATAGAAATGCAACTTTTTGCAGATTTTTTGAGTGTTTTCTTTTCGGACCATGATTATCATCTCAGATTTAAAATTTCAACCCCTTTGGTATCATAGAACCTGAAAAAATGGATTTTAATGACCGAACCCAAGTCTTCAAGGGGTGCCTATAAGAATAATGATTTTTTCAGAAATGCAACTTTTTGCCGATTTTGTGATCGATTTCACTTATGATTTCAAATTTTTTACCCATTTGGTAAAAAATGGAATTTAATTTCGGAACCCAAGTCTTCAAATAATGCCCATTAGAATAATGATTTTTATAGAAATGCAACTTTTTGCAGATTTTTTGAGTGTTTTCTTTTCGGACCATGATTATCATCTCAGATTTAAAATTTCAACCCATTTGGTACCATAGAACGTGAGAAAATGGATTTTAATGTCCGAACCCAAGTCTTCAAATAGTGACCATAAGAATTATGATTTTTTCAGAAAAGCAACTTTTTGCAGATTTTGTGACTGATTTCTTTTTGGACCATGAATATTATCTCGAAATTAAAATTTCAGCCCATTTGGTACCATAGAACCAGAGAAAATGGATTTTAATGTCCGAACCCAAGTCTTCAAATAGTGCCCATAAGAATAATGATTTTTTCAGAAAAGCAACTTTTTGCAGATTTTTTGACTGATTTCTTTTTGGACCATGAATATTATCTCGAAATTAAAATTTCAGCCCATTTGGTACCATAGAACCAGAGAAAATGGATTTTAATGTGCGAACCCAAGTCTTCAAATAGTGCCCATAAGAATTATGATTTTTATAGAAATGCAACTTTTTGCAGATTTATTGAGTGTTTTCTTTTCGGACCATGATTATCATCTCAGATTTAAAATTTCAACCCATTTGGTATCATAGAACCTGAAAAAATGGATTTTAATGTCCGAACCCAAGTCTTCAAATAGTGCCCATAAGAATTATGATTTTTTCAGAAAAGCAACTTTTTGCAGATTTTGTGACTGATTTCTTTTTGGACCATGAATATTATCTCGAAATTAAAATTGAGCCCATTTGGTACCATAGAACCAGAGAAAATGGATTTTAATGTCCGAACCCAAGTCTTCAAATAGTGCCCATAAGAATTATTTTTTTTCAGAAATGCAACTTTTTGCAGATTTTTTAAGTGTTTTCTTTTCGGACCATGATTATCATCTCAGATTTAAAATTTCAACCCATTTGGTATCATAGAACCTGAAAAAATGGATTTTAATGTCCGAACCCAAGTCTTCAAATAGTGCCCATAAGAATTATGATTTTTTCAGAAAAGCAACTTTTTGCAGATTTTGTGACTGATTTCTTTTTGGACCATGAATATTATCTCGAAATTAAAATTGAGCCCATTTGTACCATAGAACCAGAGAAAATGGATTTTAATGTCCGAACCCAAGTCTTCAAATAGTGCCCATAAGAATTATTTTTTTTCAGAAAAGCAACTTTTTGCAGATTTTGTGAGTAATTTCTTTTTGGACCATGATTATTATCTCAGATTTAAAATTTCATTCCATTTGGTATTAAACAACCTGAAAAAATTGAATTTAATTTCGGAACCCAAGTCTTCAAATAATGCCCATAAGAATAATGATTTTTATAGAAATGCAACTTTTTGCAGATTTTTTGAGTGTTTTCTTTTCGGACCATGATTATCATCTCAGATTTAAAATTTCAACCCCTTTGGTATCATAGAACCTGAAAAAATGGATTTTAATGACCGAACCCAAGTCTTCAAGGGGTGCCTATAAGAATAATGATTTTTTCAGAAATGCAACTTTTTGCCGATTTTGTGATCGATTTCACTTATGATTTCAAATTTTTTACCCATTTGTTAAAAAATGGAATTTAATTTCGGAACCCAAGTCTTCAAATAATGCCCATAAGAATAATGATTTTTATAGAAATGCAACTTTTTGCAGATTTTTTGAGTGTTTTCTTTTCTGACCATGATTATCATCTCAGATTTAAAATTTCAACCCATTTGGTATCATAGAACCTGAAAAAATGGATTTTAATGTCCGAACCCAAGTCTTCAAATAGTGCCCATAAGAATTATTTTTTTTCAGAAAAGCAACTTTTTGCAGATTTTGTGAGTAATTTCTTTTTGGACCATGATTATTATCTCAGATTTAAAATTTCATTCCATTTGGTATTAAACAACCTGAAAAAATTGAATTTAATTTCGGAACCCAAGTCTTCAAATAATGCCCATAAGAATAATGATTTTTATAGAAATGCAACTTTTTGCAGATTTTTTGAGTGTTTTCTTTTCGGACCATGATTATCATCTCAGATTTAAAATTTCAACCCCTTTGGTATCATAGAACCTGAAAAAATGGATTTTAATGACCGAACCCAAGTCTTCAAGGGGTGCCTATAAGAATAATGATTTTTTCAGAAATGCAACTTTTTGCCGATTTTGTGATCGATTTCACTTATGATTTCAAATTTTTTACCCATTTGGTAAAAAATGGAATTTAATTTCGGAACCCAAGTCTTCAAATAATGCCCATAAGAATAATGATTTTTATAGAAATGCAACTTTTTGCAGATTTTTTGAGTGTTTTCTTTTCTGACCATGATTATCATCTCAGATTTAAAATTTCAACCCATTTGGTATCATAGAACCTGAAAAAATGGATTTTAATGTCCGAACCCAAGTCTTCAAATAGTGCCCATAAGAATTATGATTTTTTCAGAAAAGTAACTTTTTGCAGATTTTGTGACTGATTTCTTTTTGGACCATGAATATTATCTCGAAATTAAAATTTCAGCCCATTTGGTACCATAGAACCAGAGAAAATGGATTTTAATGTCCGAACCCAAGTCTTCAAATAGTGCCCATAAGAATTTTTTTTTTTCAGAAAAGCAACTTTTTGCAGATTTTGTGAGTGATTTCTTTTTGGACCATGATTATTATCTCAGATTTAAAATTTCATTCCATTTGGTATTAAACAACCTGAAAAAATGGAATTTAATTTCGGAACCCAAGTCTTCAAATAATGCCCATAAGAAAAATGATTTTTATAGAAATGCAACTTTTTGCAGATTTTTTGAGTGTTTTCTTTTCGGACCATGATTATCATCTCAGATTTAAAATTTCAACCCCTTTGGTATCATAGAACCTGAAAAAATGGATTTTAATGACCGAACCCAAGTCTTCAAGGGGTGCCTATAAGAATAATGATTTTTTCAGAAATGCAACTTTTTGCCGATTTTGTGATCGATTTCACTTATGATTTCAAATTTTTTACCCATTTGGTAAAAAATGGAATTTAATTTCGGAACCCAAGTCTTCAAATAATGCCCATAAGAATAATGATTTTTATAGAAATGCAACTTTTTGCAGATTTTTTGAGTGTTTTCTTTTCGGACCATGATTATCATCTCAGATTTAAAATTTCAACCCATTTGGAACCATAGAACGTGAGAAAATGGATTTTAATGTCCGAACCCAAGTCTTCAAATAGTGACCATAAGAATTATGATTTTTTCAGAAAAGCAACTTTTTGCAGATTTTGTGACTGATTTCTTTTTGGACCATGAATATTATCTCGAAATTAAAATTTCAGCCCATTTGGTACCATAGAACCAGAGAAAATGGATTTTAATGTCCGAACCCAAGTCTTCAAATAGTGCCCATAAGAATAATGATTTTTTCAGAAAAGCAACTTTTTGCAGATTTTTTGACTGATTTCTTTTTGGACCATGAATATTATCTCGAAATTAAAATTTCAGCCCATTTGGTACCATAGAACCAGAGAAAATGGATTTTAATGTGCGAACCCAAGTCTTCAAATAGTGCCCATAAGAATTATGATTTTTATAGAAATGCAACTTTTTGCAGATTTATTGAGTGTTTTCTTTTCGGACCATGATTATCATCTCAGATTTAAAATTTCAACCCATTTGGTATCATAGAACCTGAAAAAATGGATTTTAATGTCCGAACCCAAGTCTTCAAATAGTGCCCATAAGAATTATGATTTTTTCAGAAAAGCAACTTTTTGCAGATTTTGTGACTGATTTCTTTTTGGACCATGAATATTATCTCGAAATTAAAATTGAGCCCATTTGGTACCATAGAACCAGAGAAAATGGATTTTAATGTCCGAACCCAAGTCTTCAAATAGTGCCCATAAGAATTATTTTTTTTCAGAAATGCAACTTTTTGCAGATTTTTTAAGTGTTTTCTTTTCGGACCATGATTATCATCTCAGATTTAAAATTTCAACCCATTTGGTATCATAGAACCTGAAAAAATGGATTTTAATGTCCGAACCCAAGTCTTCAAATAGTGCCCATAAGAATTATGATTTTTTCAGAAAAGCAACTTTTTGCAGATTTTGTGACTGATTTCTTTTTGGACCATGAATATTATCTCGAAATTAAAATTGAGCCCATTTGGTACCATAGAACCAGAGAAAATGGATTTTAATGTCCGAACCCAAGTCTTCAAATAGTGCCCATAAGAATTATTTTTTTTCAGAAAAGCAACTTTTTGCAGATTTTGTGAGTAATTTCTTTTTGGACCATGATTATTATCTCAGATTTAAAATTTCATTCCATTTGGTATTAAACAACCTGAAAAAATTGAATTTAATTTCGGAACCCAAGTCTTCAAATAATGCCCATAAGAATAATGATTTTTATAGAAATGCAACTTTTTGCAGATTTTTTGAGTGTTTTCTTTTCGGACCATGATTATCATCTCAGATTTAAAATTTCAACCCCTTTGGTATCATAGAACCTGAAAAAATGGATTTTAATGACCGAACCCAAGTCTTCAAGGGGTGCCTATAAGAATAATGATTTTTTCAGAAATGCAACTTTTTGCCGATTTTGTGATCGATTTCACTTATGATTTCAAATTTTTTACCCATTTGGTAAAAAATGGAATTTAATTTCGGAACCCAAGTCTTCAAATAATGCCCATAAGAATAATGATTTTTATAGAAATGCAACTTTTTGCAGATTTTTTGAGTGTTTTCTTTTCTGACCATGATTATCATCTCAGATTTAAAATTTCAACCCATTTGGTATCATAGAACCTGAAAAAATGGATTTTAATGTCCGAACCCAAGTCTTCAAATAGTGCCCATAAGAATTATGATTTTTTCAGAAAAGTAACTTTTTGCAGATTTTGTGACTGATTTCTTTTTGGACCATGAATATTATCTCGAAATTAAAATTTCAGCCCATTTGGTACCATAGAACCAGAGAAAATGGATTTTAATGTCCGAACCCAAGTCTTCAAATAGTGCCCATAAGAATTTTTTTTTTTCAGAAAAGCAACTTTTTGCAGATTTTGTGAGTGATTTCTTTTTGGACCATGATTATTATCTCAGATTTAAAATTTCATTCCATTTGGTATTAAACAACCTGAAAAAATGGAATTTAATTTCGGAACCCAAGTCTTCAAATAATGCCCATAAGAAAAATGATTTTTATAGAAATGCAACTTTTTGCAGATTTTTTGAGTGTTTTCTTTTCGGACCATGATTATCATCTCAGATTTAAAATTTCAACCCCTTTGGTATCATAGAACCTGAAAAAATGGATTTTAATGACCGAACCCAAGTCTTCAAGGGGTGCCTATAAGAATAATGATTTTTTCAGAAATGCAACTTTTTGCCGATTTTGTGATCGATTTCACTTATGATTTCAAATTTTTTACCCATTTGGTAAAAAATGGAATTTAATTTCGGAACCCAAGTCTTCAAATAATGCCCATAAGAATAATGATTTTTATAGAAATGCAACTTTTTGCAGATTTTTTGAGTGTTTTCTTTTCGGACCATGATTATCATCTCAGATTTAAAATTTCAACTCATTTGGTATCATAGAACCTGAAAAAATTGATTTTAATGTCCGAACCCATGTCTTCAAATAGTGCCCATAAGAATTATGATTTTTTCAGAAAAGCAACTTTTTGCAGATTTTGTGACTGATTTCTTTTTGGACAATGAATATTATCTCGAAATTAACATTTCAGCCCATTTGGTACCATAGAACCAGAGAAAATGGATTTTAATGTCCGAACCCAAGTCTTCAAATAGTGCCCATAAGAATTTTTTTTTTTTCAGAAAAGCAACTTTTTGCATATTTTGTGAGTGATTTCTTTTTGGGCCATGATTATTATCTCAGATTTAAAATTTCATTCCATTTGGTATTAAACAACCTGAAAAAATGGAATTTAATTTCGGAACCCAAGTCTTCAAATAATGCCCATAAGAATTATGATTTTTTCAGAAAAGCAACTTTTTGCAGATTTTGTGACTGATTTCACTTTGTTTCAATATTCTTACAATGATTTCAAATTTTTTATCCATTTGGTACCATAGAGCTTGAAAAATAGATTTTAATGTCCGAACCCAAGCCTTCAAATAGTGCCAAAAGAATAATGATTTTTCCATAAATGCAACTTTTTGCAGATTTTGTGAGTGATTTCTTTTTGGACCATGAATATTATCTCGATATTAAAATTTCAGCCCATTTGGTATCATAGAACCTGAGAAAATGGATTTTAATATCCGAACCAAAGTCTTCAAATAGTGTCCATAAGAATTATGATTTTTTTAGAAAAGCATTTTTTGCAGATTTTGTGACTGATTTCTTTTTGGACCATGATTAATATCTCGAAATTAAAATTTCAGCCCATTTGGTACCATAGAACCAGAGAAAATGGATTTTAATGTCCGAACCCAAGTCTTCAAATAGTGCCCATAAGAATTATTTTTTTTCAGAAAAGCAACTTAAGGCAGATTTTGTGAGTAATTTCTTTTTGGACCATGATTATTATCTCAGATTTAAAATTTCATTCCATTTGGTATTAAACAACCTGAAAAAATTGAATTTAATTTCGGAACCCAAGTCTTCAAATAATGCCCATAAGAATAATGATTTTTATAGAAATGCAACTTTTTGCAGATTTTTTGAGTGTTTTCTTTTCGGACCATGATTATCATCTCAGATTTAAAATTTCAACCCATTTGGTATCATAGAACCTGAAAAAATGGATTTTAATGTCCGAACCCAAGTCTTCAAATAGTGCCCATAAGAATTATGATTTTTTCAGAAAAGCAACTTTTTGCAGATTTTGTGACTGATTTCTTTTTGGACCATGAATATTATCTCGAAATTAAAATTGAGCCCATTTGGTACCATAGAACCAGAGAAAATGGATTTTAATGTCCGAACCCAAGTCTTCAAATAGTGCCCATAAGAATTATTTTTTTTCAGAAAAGCAACTTTTTGCAGATTTTGTGAGTAATTTCTTTTTGGACCATGATTATTATCTCAGATTTAAAATTTCATTCCATTTGGTATTAAACAACCTGAAAAAATTGAATTTAATTTCGGAACCCAAGTCTTCAAATAATGCCCATAAGAATAATGATTTTTATAGAAATGCAACTTTTTGCAGATTTTTTGAGTGTTTTCTTTTCGGACCATGATTATCATCTCAGATTTAAAATTTCAACCCCTTTGGTATCATAGAACCTGAAAAAATGGATTTTAATGACCGAACCCAAGTCTTCAAGGGGTGCCTATAAGAATAATGATTTTTTCAGAAATGCAACTTTTTGCCGATTTTGTGATCGATTTCACTTATGATTTCAAATTTTTTACCCATTTGGTAAAAAATGGAATTTAATTTCGGAACCCAAGTCTTCAAATAATGCCCATAAGAATAATGATTTTTATAGAAATGCAACTTTTTGCAGATTTTTTGAGTGTTTTCTTTTCGGACCATGATTATCATCTCAGATTTAAAATTTCAACCCATTTGGTACCATAGAACGTGAGAAAATGGATTTTAATGTCCGAACCCAAGTCTTCAAATAGTGACCATAAGAATTATGATTTTTTCAGAAAAGCAACTTTTTGCAGATTTTGTGACTGATTTCTTTTTGGACCATGAATATTATCTCGAAATTAAAATTTCAGCCCATTTGGTACCATAGAACCAGAGAAAATGGATTTTAATGTGCGAACCCAAGTCTTCAAATAGTGCCCATAAGAATTATGATTTTTATAGAAATGCAACTTTTTGCAGATTTATTGAGTGTTTTCTTTTCGGACCATGATTATCATCTCAGATTTAAAATTTCAACCCATTTGGTATCATAGAACCTGAAAAAATGGATTTTAATGTCCGAACCCAAGTCTTCAAATAGTGCCCATAAGAATTATGATTTTTTCAGAAAAGCAACTTTTTGCAGATTTTGTGACTGATTTCTTTTTGGACCATGAATATTATCTCGAAATTAAAATTGAGCCCATTTGGTACCATAGAACCAGAGAAAATGGATTTTAATGTCCGAACCCAAGTCTTCAAATAGTGCCCATAAGAATTATTTTTTTTCAGAAATGCAACTTTTTGCAGATTTTTTAAGTGTTTTCTTTTCGGACCATGATTATCATCTCAGATTTAAAATTTCAACCCATTTGGTATCATAGAACCTGAAAAAATGGATTTTAATGTCCGAACCCAAGTCTTCAAATAGTGCCCATAAGAATTATGATTTTTTCAGAAAAGTAACTTTTTGCAGATTTTGTGACTGATTTCTTTTTGGACCATGAATATTATCTCGAAATTAAAATTTCAGCCCATTTGGTACCATAGAACCAGAGAAAATGGATTTTAATGTCCGAACCCAAGTCTTCAAATAGTGCCCATAAGAATTTTTTTTTTTCAGAAAAGCAACTTTTTGCAGATTTTGTGAGTGATTTCTTTTTGGACCATGATTATTATCTCAGATTTAAAATTTCATTCCATTTGGTATTAAACAACCTGAAAAAATGGAATTTAATTTCGGAACCCAAGTCTTCAAATAATGCCCATAAGAAAAATGATTTTTATAGAAATGCAACTTTTTGCAGATTTTTTGAGTGTTTTCTTTTCGGACCATGATTATCATCTCAGATTTAAAATTTCAACCCCTTTGGTATCATAGAACCTGAAAAAATGGATTTTAATGACCGAACCCAAGTCTTCAAGGGGTGCCTATAAGAATAATGATTTTTTCAGAAATGCAACTTTTTGCCGATTTTGTGATCGATTTCACTTATGATTTCAAATTTTTTACCCATTTGGTAAAAAATGGAATTTAATTTCGGAACCCAAGTCTTCAAATAATGCCCATAAGAATAATGATTTTTATAGAAATGCAACTTTTTGCAGATTTTTTGAGTGTTTTCTTTTCGGACCATGATTATCATCTCAGATTTAAAATTTCAACCCATTTGGTACCATAGAACGTGAGAAAATGGATTTTAATGTCCGAACCCAAGTCTTCAAATAGTGACCATAAGAATTATGATTTTTTCAGAAAAGCAACTTTTTGCAGATTTTGTGACTGATTTCTTTTTGGACCATGAATATTATCTCGAAATTAAAATTTCAGCCCATTTGGTACCATAGAACCAGAGAAAATGGATTTTAATGTGCGAACCCAAGTCTTCAAATAGTGCCCATAAGAATTATGATTTTTATAGAAATGCAACTTTTTGCAGATTTATTGAGTGTTTTCTTTTCGGACCATGATTATCATCTCAGATTTAAAATTTCAACCCATTTGGTATCATAGAACCTGAAAAAATGGATTTTAATGTCCGAACCCAAGTCTTCAAATAGTGCCCATAAGAATTATGATTTTTTCAGAAAAGCAACTTTTTGCAGATTTTATGACTGATTTCTTTTTGGACCATGAATATTATCTCGAAATTAAAATTGAGCCCATTTGGTACCATAGAACCAGAGAAAATGGATTTTAATGTCCGAACCCAAGTCTTCAAATAGTGCCCATAAGAATTATTTTTTTTCAGAAATGCAACTTTTTGCAGATTTTTTAAGTGTTTTCTTTTCGGACCATGATTATCATCTCAGATTTAAAATTTCAACCCATTTGGTATCATAGAACCTGAAAAAATGGATTTTAATGTCCGAACCCAAGTCTTCAAATAGTGCCCATAAGAATTATGATTTTTTCAGAAAAGTAACTTTTTGCAGATTTTGTGACTGATTTCTTTTTGGACCATGAATATTATCTCGAAATTAAAATTTCAGCCCATTTGGTACCATAGAACCAGAGAAAATGGATTTTAATGTCCGAACCCAAGTCTTCAAATAGTGCCCATAAGAATAATGATTTTTTCAGAAAAGCAACTTTTTGCAGATTTTGTGACTGATTTCTTTTTGGACCATGAATATTATCTCGAAATTAAAATTTCAGCCCATTTGGTACCATAGAACCAGAGAAAATGGATTTTAATGTCCGAACCCAAGTCTTCAAATAGTGCCCATAAGAATTATGATTTTTATAGAAATGCAACTTTTTGCAGATTTTTTGAGTGTTTTCTTTTCGGACCATGATTATCATCTCAGATTTAAAATTTCAACCCATTTGGTATCATAGAACCTGAAAAAATGGATTTTAATGTCCGAACCCAAGTCTTCAAATAGTGCCCATAAGAATTATGATTTTTTCAGAAAAGAAACTTTTTGCAGATTTTGTGACTGATTTCTTTTTGGACCATGAATATTATCTCGAAATTAAAATTTCAGCCCATTTGGTACCATAGAACCAGAGAAAATGGATTTTAATATCCGAACCCAAGTCTTCAAATAGTGCCCATAAGAATTTTTTTTTTTCAGAAAAGCAACTTTTTGCAGATTTTGTGAGTGATTTCTTTTTGGACCATGATTATTATCTCAGATTTAAAATTTCATTCCATTTGGTATTAAACAACCTGAAAAAATGGAATTTAATTTCGGAACCCAAGTCTTCAAATAAGGCCCATAAGAATAATGATTTTTATAGAAATGCAACTTTTTGCAGATTTTTTGAGTGTTTTCTTTTCGGACCATGATTATCATCTCAGATTTAAAATTTCAACCCATTTGGTATCATAGAACCTGAAAAAATGGATTTTAATGTCCGAACCCAAGTCTTCAAATAGTGCCCATAAGAATTATGATTTTTTCAGAAAAGCAACTTTTTGCAGATTTTGTGACTGATTTCTTTTTGGACCATGAATATTATCTCGAAATTAAAATTGAGCCCATTTGGTACCATAGAACCAGAGAAAATGGATTTTAATGTCCGAACCCAAGTCTTCAAATAGTGCCCATAAGAATTATTTTTTTTCAGAAATGCAACTTTTTGCAGATTTTTTGAGTGTTTTCTTTTCGGACCATGATTATCATCTCAGATTTAAAATTTCAACCCATTTGGTATTAAACAACCTGAAAAAATGGAATTTAATTTCGGAACCCAAGTCTTCAAATAATGCCCATAAGAATAATGAATTTTATAGAAATGCAACTTTTTGCAGATTTTTTGAGTGTTTTCTTTTCGGACCATGATTATCATCTCAGATTTAAAATTTCAACCCCTTTGGTATCATAGAACCTGAAAAAATGGATTTTAATGACCGAACCCAAGTCTTCAAGGGGTGCCTATAAGAATGATGATTGTTTCAGAAATGCAACTTTTTGCCGATTTTGTGATCGATTTCACATATGATTTCAAATTTTTTACCCATTTGGTAAAAAATGGAATTTAATTTCGGAACCCAAGTCTTCAAATAATGCCCATAAGAATAATGATTTTTATAGAAATGCAACTTTTTGCAGATTTTTTGAGTGTTTTCGTTTCGGACCATGATTATCATCTCAGATTTAAAATTTCAACCCATTTGGTATCATAGAACCTGAAAAAATGGATTTTAATGACCGAACCCAAGTCTTCAAGGGGTGCCTATAAGAATAATGATTTTTTCAGAAATGCAACTTTTTGCCGATTTTGTAATCGATTTCACTTATGATTTCAAATTTTTTACCCATTTGGTAAAAAATGGAATTTAATTTCGGAACCCAAGTCTTCAAATAATGCCAATTAGAATAATGATTTTTTCAGAAATGCAACTTTTTGCAGATTTTGTGACTGATTTCTTTTTGAACCATGATTAATATCTCAGATTTAAAATTTGAACCCATTTGGTATCATAGAACCTGAAAAAATGGATTTTATAATCCGAACCCAAGTCTTCAAATAGTGCCCATAAGAATTTTGATTTTTTCAGAAAAGCAACTTTTTGCAGATTTTGTGACTGATTTCTTTTTGGACCATGAATATTATCTCGAAATTAAAATTTCAGCCCATTTGGTACCATAGAACCAGAGAAAATGGATTTTAATGTCCGAACCCAAGTCTTCAAATAGTGCCCATAAGAATTATGATTTTTTAAGAAAAGCAACTTTTTGCAGATTTTTTGAGTGTTTTCTTTTCGGACCATGATTATCATCTCAGATTTAAAATTTCAGCCCCTTTGGTATCATAGAACCTGAAAAAATGGATTTTAATGACCGAACCCAAGTCTTCAAGGGGTGCCTATAAGAATAATGATTTTTTCAGAAATGCAACTTTTTGCCGATTTTGTGATCGATTTCACTTATGATTTCAAATTTTTTACCCATTTGGTAAAAAATGGAATTTAATTTCGGAACCCAAGTCTTCAAATAATGCCCATAAGAATAATGATTTTTTTAGAAATGCAACTTTTTGCAGATTTTGTGACTGATTTCGATTTCTTTTAATATTCTTACAATGTTTCCACAAATTTTGCCCATTTGGTACCATAAAGCCTGAAAAAATTTATTTTTATGTCCGAACCCAAGTCTTCAAATAGTACCAATTAGAATGATGAATTTAATTTCGGAACCCAAGTCTTCAAATAATGCCCATAAGAATAATGATTTTTATAGAAATGCAACTTTTTGCAGATTTTTTGAGTGTTTTCTTTTCGGACCATGATTATCATCTCAGATTTAAAATTTCAACCCCTTTGGTATCATAGAACCTGAAAAAATGGATTTTAATGACCGAACCCAAGTCTTCAAGGGGTGCCTATAAGAATAATGATTTTTTCAGAAATGCAACTTTTTGCCGATTTTGTGATCGATTTCACTTATGATTTCAAATTTTTTACCCATTTGGTAAAAAATGGAATTTAATTTCGGAACCCAAGTCTTTAAATAATGCCCATAAGAATAATGATTTTTATAGAAATGCAACTTTTTGCAGATTTTTTGAGTGTTTTCTTTTCGGACCATGATTATCATCTCAGATTTAAAATTTCAACCCATTTGGTACCATAGAACGTGAGAAAATGGATTTTAATGTCCGAACCCAAGTCTTCAAATAGTGACCATAAGAATTATGATTTTTTCAGAAAAGCAACTTTTTGCAGATTTTGTGACTGATTTCTTTTTGGACCATGAATATTATCACGAAATTAAAATTTCAGCCCATTTGGTACCATAGAACCAGAGAAAATGGATTTTAATGTCCGAACCCAAGTCTTCAAATAGTGCCCATAAGAATAATGATTTTTTCAGAAAAGCAACTTTTTGCAGATTTTGTGACTGATTTCTTTTTGGACCATGAATATTATCTGGAAATTAAAATTTCAGCCCATTTGGTACCATAGAACCAGAGAAAATGGATTTTAATGTGCGAACCCAAGTCTTCAAATAGTGCCCATAAGAATTATGATTTTTATAGAAATGCAACTTTTTGCAGATTTTTTGAGTGTTTTCTTTTCGGACCATGATTATCATCTCAGATTTAAAATTTCAACCCATTTGGTATCATAGAACCTGAAAAAATGGATTTTAATGTCCGAACCCAAGTCTTCAAATAGTGCCCATAAGAATTATGATTTTTTCAGAAAAGTAACTTTTTGCAGATTTTGTGACTGATTTCTTTTTGGACCATGAATATTATCTCGAAATTAAAATTTCAGCCCATTTGGTACCATAGAACCAGAGAAAATGGATTTTAATGTCCGAACCCAAGTCTTCAAATAGTGCCCATAAGAATTATGATTTTTTCAGAAAAGCAACTTTTTGCAGATTTTGTGACTGATTTCTTTTTGGACAATGAATATTATCTCGAAATTAAAATTTCAGCCCATTTGGTACCATAGAACCAGAGAAAATGGATTTTAATTTCCGAACCCAAGTCTTCAAATAATGCCCATAAGAATTATGATTTTTTCAGAAAAGCAACTTTTTGCAGATTTTGTGACTGATTTCACTTTGTTTCAATATTCTTACAATGATTTCAAATTTTTTATCCATTTGGTACCATAGAGCTTGAAAAATAGATTTTAATGTCCGAACCCAAGCCTTCAAATAGTGCCAAAAGAATAATGATTTTTCCATAAATGCAACTTTTTGCAGATTTTGTGACTGATTTCTTTTTGGACCATGAATATTATCTCGATATTAAAATTTCAGCCCATTTGGTACCATAGAACCTGAGAAAATGGATTTTAATATCCGAACCAAAGTCTTCAAATAGTGCCCATAAGAATTATGATTTTTTTAGAAAAGCATTTTTTGCAGATTTTGTGACTGATTTCTTTTTGGACCATGATTAATATCTCGAAATTAAAATTTCAGCCCATGTGGTATCATAGAACCTGAAAAAATTTAATTTAATGACCGAACCCAAGGCTTCAAATAGTGCCCATAAGAATAATGCCGATTTTGTGATCGATTTCACTTATGATTTCAAATTTTTTACCCATTTGGTAAAAAATGGAATTTAATTTCGGAACCCAAGTCTTCAAATAATGCCCATAAGAATAATGATTTTTATAGAAATGCAACTTTTTGCAGATTTTTTGAGTGTTTTCTTTTCGGACCATGATTATCATCTCAGATTTAAAATTTCAACCCATTTGGTATCATAGAACCTGAAAAAATGGATTTTAATGTCCGAACCAAAGTCTTCAAATAGTGCCCATAAGAATTATGATTTTTTCAGAAAAGCAACTTTTTGCAGATTTTGTGACTGATTTCTTTTTGGACCATGAATATTATCTCGAAATTAAAATTTCAGCCCATTTGGTACCATAGAACCAGAGAAAATGGATTTTAATGTCCGAACCCAAGTCTTCAAATAGTGCCCATAAGAATTATTTTTGTTGAGAAAAGCAACTTTTTGCAGATTTTGTGAGTGATTTCTTTTTGGACCATGATTATTATCTCAGATTTAAAATTTCATTCCATTTGGTATTAAACAACCTGAAAAAATGGAATTTAATTTCGGAACCCAAGTCTTCAAATAATGCCCATAAGAATTATGATTTTTTCAGAAAAGCAACTTTTTGCAGATTTTGTGACTGATTTCACTTTGTTTCAATATTCTTACAATGATTTCAAATTTTTTATCCATTTGGTACCATAGAGCTTGAAAAATAGATTTTAATGTCCGAACCCAAGCCTTCAAATAGTGCCAAAAGAATAATGATTTTTCCATAAATGCAACTTTTTGCAGATTTTGTGAGTGATTTCTTTTTGGACCATGAATATTATCTCGATATTAAAATTTCATCCCATTTGGTACCATAGAACCTGAGAAAATGGATTTTAATATCCGAACCAAAGTCTTCAAATAGTGCCCATAAGAATTATGATTTTTTTAGAAAAGCATTTTTTGCAGATTTTGTGACTGATTTCTTTTTGGACCATGATTAATATCTCGAATTAAAAATTTCAGCCCATGTGGTATCATAGAACCTGAAAAAATTTAATTTAATGACCGAACCCAAGGCTTCAAATAGTGCCTATAAGAATAATGATTTCTCCATAAATGCAACTTGTTGCAGATTTTGTGACTGATTTTGCTTTGTTTTGATATTCTTACAATTTTTCCATAATTTTCGCCCATTTGGTACCATAGAGCCTGAAAAAATTGATTATTATGTCCGAACCCAAGTATTCAAATAGTGCCCATAAGAATGATGATTTTTCCATAAACGCAACTTTTTGCAGATTTTGTGAGTGATTTCTTTTTGGACCATGAATATTATCTCGAAATTAAAATTTCAGCCCATTTGGTACCATAGAACCAGAGAAAATGGATTTTTATGTCCGAACCCAAGTCTTCAAATAGTGCCCATAAGAATAATTTATTTTCAGAAAAGCAACTTTTTGCAGATTTTGTGAGTAATTTCTTTTTGGACCATGATTATTATCTCAGATTTAAAATTTCATTCCATTTGGTATTAAACAACCTGAAAAAATTGAATTTATTTTCGGAACCCAAGTCTTCAAATAATTCCCATAAGAATAATGATTTTTATAGAAATGCAACTTTTTGCAGATTTTGTGATCCATTTCACTTATGATTTCAAATTTTTTACCCATTTGGTAAAAAATGGAATTTAATTTCGGAACCCAAGTCTTCAAATAATGCCCATAAGAATAATGATTTTTATAGAAATGCAACTTTTTGCAGATTTTTTGAGTGTTTTCTTTTCGGACAATGAATATTATCTCGAAATTAAAATTTCAGCCCATTTGGTACCATAGAACCAGAGAAAATGGATTTTAATGTCCGAACCCAAGTCTTCAAATAGTGCCCATAAGAATTATTTTTTTTTCAGAAAATCAACTTTTTGCAGATTTTGTGAGTGATTTCTTTTTGGGCCATGATTATTATCTCAGATTTAAAATTTCATTCCATTTGGTATTAAACAACCTGAAAAAATGGAATTTAATTTCGGAACCCAAGTCTTCAAATAATGCCCATAAGAATTATGATTTTTTCAGAAAAGCAACTTTTTGCAGATTTTGTGACTGATTTCACTTTGTTTCAATATTCTTACAATGATTTCAAATTTTTTATCCATTTGGTACCATAGAGCTTGAAAAATAGATTTTAATGTCCGAACCCAAGCCTTCAAATAGTGCCAAAAGAATAATGATTTTTCCATAAATGCAACTTTTTGCAGATTTTGTGAGTGATTTCTTTTTGGACCATGAATATTATCTCGATATTAAAATTTCAGCCCATTTGGTATCATAGAACCTGAAAAAATGGATTTTAATGTCCGAACCCAAGTCTTCAAATAGTGCCCATAAGAATTATGATTTTTTCACAAAAGCAACTTTTTGCAGATTTTGTGACTGATTTCTTTTTGGATCATGAATATTATCTCGAAATTAAAATTGAGCCCATTTGGTACCATAAAACCAGAGAAAATGGATTTTAATGTCCGAACCCAAGTCTTCAAATAGTGCCCATAAGAATTTTTTTTTTTCAGAAAAGCAACTTTTTGCAGATTTTGTGAGTAATTTCTTTTTGGACCATGATTATTATCTCAGATTTAAAATTTCATTCCATTCGGTATTAAACAACCTGAAAAAATTGAATTTAATTTCGGAACCCAAGTCTTCAAATAATGCCCATAAGAATAATGATTTTTATAGAAATGCAACTTTTTGCAGATTTTTTGAGTGTTTTCTTTTCGGACCATGATTATCATCTCAGATTTAAAATTTCAACCCCTTTGGTATCATAGAACCTGAAAAAATGGATTTTAATGACCGAACCCAAGTCTTCAAGGGGTGCCTATAAGAATAATGATTTTTTCAGAAATGCAACTTTTTGCCGATTTTGTGATCGATTTCACTTATGATTTCAAATTTTTTACCCATTTGGTAAAAAATGGAATTTAATTTCGGAACCCAAGTCTTCAAATAATGCCCATAAGAATAATGATTTTTATAGAAATGCAACTTTTTGCAGATTTTTTGAGTGTTTTCTTTTCGGACCATGATTATCATCTCAGATTTAAAATTTCAACCCATTTGGTACCATAGAACGTGAGAAAATGGATTTTAATGTCCGAACCCAAGTCTTCAAATAGTGCCCATAAGAATTATGATTTTTTCAGAAAAGCAACTTTTTGCAGATTTTGTGACTGATTTCTTTTTGGACCATGAATATTATCTCGAAATTAAAATTTCAGCCCATTTGGTACCATAGAACCAGAGAAAATGGATTTTAATGTCCGAACCCAAGTCTTCAAATAGTGCCCATAAGAATAATGATTTTTTCAGAAAAGCATCTTTTTGCAGATTTTGTGACTGATTTCTTTTTGGACCATGAATATTATCTCGAAATTAAAATTTCAGCCCATTTGGTACCATAGAACCAGAGAAAATGGATTTTAATGTCCGAACCCAAGTCTTCAAATAGTGCCCATAAGAATTATGATTTTTATAGAAATGCAACTTTTTGCAGATTTTTTGAGTGTTTTCTTTTCGGACCATGATTATCATCTCAGATTTAAAATTTCAACCCATTTGGTATCATAGAACCTGAAAAAATGGATTTTAATGTCCGAACCCAAGTCTTCAAATAGTGCCCATAAGAATTATGATTTTTTCAGAAAAGCAACTTTTTGCTGATTTTGTGACTGATTTCTTTTTGGACCATGAATATTATCTCGAAATTAAAATTTCAGCCCATTTGGTACCATAGAACCAGAGAAAATGGATTTTAATGTCCGAACCCAAGTCTTCAAATAGTGCCCATAAGAATTATGATTTTTTCAGAAAAGCAACTTTTTGCAGATTTTGTGAGTGATTTCTTTTCGGACCATGATTATTATCTGAGATTTAAAATTTCATTCCATTTGGTATTAAACAACCTGAAAAAATGGAATTTAATTTCGGAACCCAAGTCTTCAAATAATGCCCATAAGAATTATGATTTTTTCAGAAAAGCAACTTTTTGCAGATTTTGTGACAGATTTCACTTTGTTTCAATATTCTTACAATGATTTCAAATTTTTTATCCATTTGGTACCATAGAGCTTGAAAAATAGATTTTAATGTCCGAACCCAAGCCTTCAAATAGTGCCAAAAGAATAATGATTTTTCCATAAATGCAACTTTTTGCAGATTTTGTGAGTGATTTCTTTTTGGACCGTGAATATTATCTCGATATTAAAATTTCAGCCCATTTGGTATCATAGAACTTGAGAAAATGGATTTTAATATCCGAACCAAAGTCTTCAAATAGTGTCCATAAGAATTATAATTTTTTTAGAAAAGCATTTTTTGCAGATTTTGTGACTGATTTCTTTTTGGACCATGATTAATATCTCGAAA
Organism: Hesperophylax magnus; assembly: GCA_026573805.1. NCBI lineage: Eukaryota > Metazoa > Arthropoda > Insecta > Trichoptera > Limnephilidae > Hesperophylax > Hesperophylax magnus. The sequence continues at coordinate 7,813,472 of JAIUSX010000117.1, read as the reverse complement.
TTAAAATTTCAGCCCATTTGGTACCATAGAACCAGAGAAAATGGATTTTAATGTCCGAACCCAAGTCTTCAAATAGTGCCCATAAGAATTTTTTTTTTTCAGAAAAGCAACTTTTTGCAGATTTTGTGAGTGATTTCTTTTTGGACCATGATTATTATCTCAGATTTAAAATTTCATTCCATTTGGTATTAAACAACCTGAAAAAATGGAATTTAATTTCGGAACCCAAGTCTTCAAATAATGCCCATAAGAATAATGATTTTTATAGAAATGCAACTTTTTGCAGATTTTTTGAGTGTTTTCTTTTCGGACCATGATTATCATCTCAGATTTAAAATTTCAGCCCATTTGGTATTATAGAACCTGAAAAAATGGATTTTAATGTCCGAACCCAAGTCTTCAAATAGTGCCCATAAGAATTATGATTTTTTCAGAAAAGCAACTTTTTGCAGATTTTGTGACTGATTTCTTTTTGGACCATGAATATTATCTCGAAATTAAAATTGAGCCCATTTGGTACCATAGAACCAGAGAAAATGGATTTTAATGTCCGAACCCAAGTCTTCAAATAGTGCCCATAAGAATTATTTTTTTTCAGAAAAGCAACTTTTTGCAGATTTTGTGAGTAATTTCTTTTTGGACCATGATTATTATCTCAGATTTAAAATTTCATTCCATTTGGTATTAAACAACCTGAAAAAATTGAATTTAATTTCGGAACCCAAGTCTTCAAATAATGCCCATAAGAATAATGATTTTTATAGAAATGCAACTTTTTGCAGATTTTTTGAGTGTTTTCTTTTCGGACCATGATTATCATCTCAGATTTAAAATTTCAACCCCTTTGGTATCATAGAACCTGAAAAAATGGATTTTAATGACCGAACCCAAGTCTTCAAGGGGTGCCTATAAGAATAATGATTTTTTCAGAAATGCAACTTTTTGCCGATTTTGTGATCGATTTCACTTATGATTTCAAATTTTTTACCCATTTGGTAAAAAATGGAATTTAATTTCGGAACCCAAGTCTTCAAATAATGCCCATAAGAATAATGATTTTTATAGAAATGCAACTTTTTGCAGATTTTTTGAGTGTTTTCTTTTCGGACCATGATTATCATCTCAGATTTAAAATTTCAACCCATTTGGTACCATAGAACGTGAGAAAATGGATTTTAATGTCCGAACCCAAGTCTTCAAATAGTGCCCATAAGAATTATGATTTTTTCAGACAAGCAACTTTTTGCAGATTTTGTGACTGATTTCTTTTTGGACCATGAATTTTATCTCGAAATTAAAATTTCAGCCCATTTGGTACCATAGAACTAGAGAAAATGGATTTTAATGTCCGAACCCAAGTCTTCAAATAGTGCCCATAAGAATAATGATTTTTTCAGAAAAGCAACTTTTTGCAGATTTTGTGACTGATTTCTTTTTGGACCATGAATATTATCTCGAAATTAAAATTTCAACCCATTTGGTACCATAGAACGTGAGAAAATGGATTTTAATGTCCGAACCCAAGTCTTCAAATAGTGCCCATAAGAATTATGATTTTTTCAGAAAAGCAACTTTTTGCAGATTTTGTGACTGATTTCTTTTTGGACGATGAATTTTATCTCGAAATTAAAATTTCAGCCCATTTGGTACCATAGAACTAGAGAAAATGGATTTTAATGTCCGAACCCAAGTCTTCAAATAGTGCCCATAAGAATAATGATTTTTTCAGAAAAGCAACTTTTTGCAGATTTTGTGACTGATTTCTTTTTGGACCATGAATATTATCTCGAAATTAAAATTTCAGCCCATTTGGTACCATAGAACCAGAGAAAATGGATTTTAATGTCCGAACCCAAGTCTTCAAATAGTGCCCATAAGAATTATGATTTTTATAGAAATGCAACTTTTTGCAGATTTTTTGAGTGTTTTCTTTTCGGACCATGATTATCATCTCAGATTTAAAATTTCAACCCATTTGGTATCATAGAACCTGAAAAAATGGATTTTAATGTCCGAACCCAAGTCTTCAAATAGTGCCCATAAGAATTATGATTTTTTCAGAAAAGTACCTTTTTGCAGATTTTGTGACTGATTTCTTTTTGGACCATGAATATTATCTCGAAATTAAAATTTCAGCCCATTTGGTACCATAGAACCAGAGAAAATGGATTTTAATGTCCGAACCCAAGTCTTCAAATAGTGCCCATAAGAATTATTTTTTTTCAGAAAAGAAACTTTTTGCAGATTTTGTGAGTGATTTCTTTTTGGACCATGATTATTATCTCAGATTTAAAATTTCATTCCATTTGGTATTAAACAACCTGAAAAATGGAATTTAATTTCGGAACCCAAGTCTTCAAATAATGCCCATAAGAATAATGATTTTTATAGAAATGCAACTTTTTGCAGATTTTTTGAGTGTTTTCTTTTCGGACCATGATTATCATCTCAGATTTAAAATTTTAACCCCTTTGGTATCATAGAACCTGAAAAATGGATTTTAATGACCGAACCCAAGTCTTCAAGGGGTGCTTATAAAAATAATGATTTTTTCAGAAATGCAACTTTTTGCCGATTTTGTGATCGATTTCACTTATGATTTCAAATTTTTTACCCATTTGGTAAAAAATGGAATTTAATTTCGGAACCCAAGTCTTCAAATAATGCCCATAAGAATAATGATTTTTATAGAAATGCAACTTATTTCAGATTTTTTGAGTGTTTTCTTTTCGGACCATGATTATCATCTCAGATTTAAAATTTCAACTCATTTGGTATCATAGAACCTGAAAAAATTGATTTTAATGTCCGAACCCAAGTCTTCAAATAGTGCCCATAAGAATTATGATTTTTATAGAAATGCAACTTTTTGCAGATTTTTTGAGTGTTTTCTTTTCGGACCATGATTATCATCTCAGATTTAAAATTTCAACCCATTTGGTATCATAGAACCTGAAAAAATGGATTTTAATGTCCGAACCCAAGTCTTCAAATAGTGCCCATAAGAATTATGATTTTTTGAGAAAAGCAACTTTTTGCAGATTTTGTGACTGATTTCTTTTTGGACCATGAATATTATCTCGAAATTAAAATTTAAGCCCATTTGGTACCATAGAACCAGAGAAAATGGATTTTAATGTCCGAACCCAAGTCTTCAAATAGTGCCCATAAGAATTATGATTTTTTCAGAAAAGAAACTTTTTGCAGATTTTGTGAGTGATTTCTTTTCGGACCATGATTATTATCTCAGATTTAAAATTTCATTCCATTTGGTATTAAACAACCTGAAAAAATGGAATTTAATTTCGGAACCCAAGTCTTCAAATAATGCCCATAAGAATAATGATCTTTTCAGAAAAGCAACTTTTTGCAGATTTTGTGACTGATTCCTTTTTGGACCATGAATATTATCTCGAAATTAAAATTTCAGCCCATTTGGAACCATAGAACCAGAGAAAATGGATTTTAATGTCCGAACCCAAGTCTTCAAATAGTGCCCATAAGAATTATGATTTTTTCAGAAAAGCAACTTTTTGCAGATTTTGTGAATGATTTCTTTTTGGACCATGAATATTATCTCGAAATTAAAATTTCAGCCCATTTGGTACCATAGAACCAGAGAAAATGGATTTTAATGTCCGAACCCAAGTCTTCAAATAGTGCCCATAAGAATTATGATTTTTATAGAAATGCAACTTTTTGCAGATTTTTTGAGTGTTTTCTTTTCGGACCATGATTATCATCTCAGATTTAAAATTTCAACCCATTTGGTATCATAGAACCTGAAAAAATGGATTTTAATGTCCGAACCCAAGTCTTCAAATAGTGCCCATAAGAATTATGATTTTTTCAGAAAAGTAACTTTTTGCAGATTTTGTGACTGATTTCTTTTTGGACCATGAATATTATCTCGAAATTAAAATTTCAGCCCATTTGGTACCATAGAACCAGAGAAAATGGATTTTAATGTCCGAACCCAAGTCTTCAAATAGTGCCCATAAGAATTATTTTTTTTCAGAAAAGCAACTTTTTGCAGATTTTGTGAGTGATTTCTTTTTGGACCATGATTATTATCTCAGATTTAAAATTTCATTCCATTTGGTATTAAACAACCTGAAAAATGGAATTTAATTTCGGAACCCAAGTCTTCAAATAATGCCCATAAGAATAATGATTTTTATAGAAATGCAACTTTTTGCAGATTTTTTGAGTGTTTTCTTTTCGGACCATGATTATCATCTCAGATTTAAAATTTCAACCCCTTTGGTATCATAGAACCTGAAAAAATGGATTTTAATGACCGAACCCAAGTCTTCAAGGGGTGCCTATAAGAATAATGATTTTTTCAGAAATGCAACTTTTTGCCGATTTTGTGATCGATTTCACTTATGATTTCAAATTTTTTACCCATTTGGTAAAAAATGGAATTTAATTTCGGAACCCAAGTCTTCAAATAATGCCCATAAGAATAATGATTTTTATAGAAATGCAACTTTTTGCAGATTTTTTGAGTGTTTTCTTTTCGGACCATGATTATCATCTCAGATTTAAAATTTCAACCCATTTGGTACCATAGAACGTGAGAAAATGGATTTTAATGTCCGAACCCAAGTCTTCAAATAGTGCCCATAAGAATTATGATTTTTTCAGAAAAGCAACTTTTTGCAGATTTTGTGACTGATTTCTTTTTGGACCATGAATATTATCTCGAAATTAAAATTTCAGCCCATTTGGTACCATAGAACCAGAGAAAATGGATTTTAATGTCCGAACCCAAGTCTTCAAATAGTGCCCATAAGAATAATGATTTTTTCAGAAAAGCATCTTTTTGCAGATTTTGTGACTGATTTCTTTTTGGACCATGAATATTATCTCGAAATTAAAATTTCAGCCCATTTGGTACCATAGAACCAGAGAAAATGGATTTTAATGTCCGAACCCAAGTCTTCAAATAGTGCCCATAAGAATTATGATTTTTATAGAAATGCAACTTTTTGCAGATTTTTTGAGTGTTTTCTTTTCGGACCATGATTATCATCTCAGATTTAAAATTTCAACCCATTTGGTATCATAGAACCTGAAAAAATGGATTTTAATGTCCGAACCCAAGTCTTCAAATAGTGCCCATAAGAATTATGATTTTTTCAGAAAAGCAACTTTTTGCAGATTTTGTGACTGATTTCTTTTTGGACCATGAATATTATCTCGAAATTAAAATTTCAGCCCATTTGGTACCATAGAACCAGAGAAAATGGATTTTAATGTCCGAACCCAAGTCTTCAAATAGTGCCCATAAGAATTATGATTTTTTCAGAAAAGCAACTTTTTGCAGATTTTGTGAGTGATTTCTTTTCGGACCATGATTATTATCTCAGATTTAAAATTTCATTCCATTTGGTATTAAACAACCTGAAAAAATGGAATTTAATTTCGGAACCCAAGTCTTCAAATAATGCCCATAAGAATTATGATTTTTTCAGAAAAGCAACTTTTTGCAGATTTTGTGACAGATTTCACTTTGTTTCAATATTCTTACAATGATTTCAAATTTTTTATCCATTTGGTACCATAGAGCTTGAAAAATAGATTTTAATGTCCGAACCCAAGCCTTCAAATAGTGCCAAAAGAATAATGATTTTTCCATAAATGCAACTTTTTGCAGATTTTGTGAGTGATTTCTTTTTGGACCGTGAATATTATCTCGATATTAAAATTTCAGCCCATTTGGTATCATAGAACTTGAGAAAATGGATTTTAATATCCGAACCAAAGTCTTCAAATAGTGTCCATAAGAATTATAATTTTTTTAGAAAAGCATTTTTTGCAGATTTTGTGACTGATTTCTTTTTGGACCATGATTAATATCTCGAAATTAAAATTTCAGCCCATTTGGTACCATAGAACCAGAGAAAATGGATTTTAATGTCCGAACCCAAGTCTTCAAATAGTGCCCATAAGAATTTTTTTTTTTCAGAAAAGCAACTTTTTGCAGATTTTGTGAGTGATTTCTTTTTGGACCATGATTATTATCTCAGATTTAAAATTTCATTCCATTTGGTATTAAACAACCTGAAAAAATGGAATTTAATTTCGGAACCCAAGTCTTCAAATAATGCCCATAAGAATAATGATTTTTATAGAAATGCAACTTTTTGCAGATTTTTTGAGTGTTTTCTTTTCGGACCATGATTATCATCTCAGATTTAAAATTTCAACCCATTTGGTATTATAGAACCTGAAAAAATGGATTTTAATGTCCGAACCCAAGTCTTCAAATAGTGCCCATAAGAATTATGATTTTTTCAGGAAAGCAACTTTTTGCAGATTTTGTGACTGATTTCTTTTTGGACCATGAATATTATCTCGAAATTAAAATTGAGCCCATTTGGTACCATAGAACCAGAGAAAATGGATTTTAATGTCCGAACCCAAGTCTTCAAATAGTGCCCATAAGAATTATTTTTTTTCAGAAAAGCAACTTTTTGCAGATTTTGTGAGTAATTTCTTTTTGGACCATGATTATTATCTCAGATTTAAAATTTCATTCCATTTGGTATTAAACAACCTGAAAAAATTGAATTTAATTTCGGAACCCAAGTCTTCAAATAATGCCCATAAGAATAATGATTTTTATAGAAATGCAACTTTTTGCAGATTTTTTGAGTGTTTTCTTTTCGGACCATGATTATCATCTCAGATTTAAAATTTCAACCCCTTTGGTATCATAGAACCTGAAAAAATGGATTTTAATGACCGAACCCAAGTCTTCAAGGGGTGCCTATAAGAATAATGATTTTTTCAGAAATGCAACTTTTTGCCGATTTTGTGATCGATTTCACTTATGATTTCAAATTTTTTACCCATTTGGTAAAAAATGGAATTTAATTTCGGAACCCAAGTCTTCAAATAATGCCCATAAGAATAATGATTTTTATAGAAATGCAACTTTTTGCAGATTTTTTGAGTGTTTTCTTTTCGGACCATGATTATCATCTCAGATTTAAAATTTCAACCCATTTGGTACCATAGAACGTGAGAAAATGGATTTTAATGTCCGAACCCAAGTCTTCAAATAGTGCCCATAAGAATTATGATTTTTTCAGACAAGCAACTTTTTGCAGATTTTGTGACTGATTTCTTTTTGGACCATGAATTTTATCTCGAAATTAAAATTTCAGCCCATTTGGTACCATAGAACTAGAGAAAATGGATTTTAATGTCCGAACCCAAGTCTTCAAATAGTGCCCATAAGAATAATGATTTTTTCAGAAAAGCAACTTTTTGCAGATTTTGTGACTGATTTCTTTTTGGACCATGAATATTATCTCGAAATTAAAATTTCAACCCATTTGGTACCATAGAACGTGAGAAAATGGATTTTAATGTCCGAACCCAAGTCTTCAAATAGTGCCCATAAGAATTATGATTTTTTCAGAAAAGAAACTTTTTGCAGATTTTGTGACTGATTTCTTTTTGGACCATGAATTTTATCTCGAAATTAAAATTTCAGCCCATTTGGTACCATAGAACTAGAGAAAATGGATTTTAATGTCCGAACCCAAGTCTTCAAATAGTGCCCATAAGAATAATGATTTTTTCAGAAAAGCAACTTTTTGCAGATTTTGTGACTGATTTCTTTTTGGACCATGAATATTATCTCGAAATTAAAATTTCAGCCCATTTGGTACCATAGAACCAGAGAAAATGGATTTTAATGTCCGAACCCAAGTCTTCAAATAGTGCCCATAAGAATTATGATTTTTATAGAAATGCAACTTTTTGCAGATTTTTTGAGTGTTTTCTTTTCGGACCATGATTATCATCTCAGATTTAAAATTTCAACCCATTTGGTATCATAGAACCTGAAAAAATGGATTTTAATGTCCGAACCCAAGTCTTCAAATAGTGCCCATAAGAATTATGATATTTTGAGAAAAGCAACTTTTTGCAGATTTTGTGACTGATTTCTTTTTGGACCATGAATATTATCTCGAAATTAAAATTTAAGCCCATTTGGTACCATAGAACCAGAGAAAATGGATTTTAATGTCCGAACCCAAGTCTTCAAATAGTGCCCATAAGAATTATGATTTTTTCAGAAAAGAAACTTTTTGCAGATTTTGTGAGTGATTTCTTTTCGGACCATGATTATTATCTCAGATTTAAAATTTCATTCCATTTGGTATTAAACAACCTGAAAAAATGGAATTTAATTTCGGAACCCAAGTCTTCAAATAATGCCCATAAGAATAATGATCTTTTCAGAAAAGCAACTTTTTGCAGATTTTGTGACTGATTCCTTTTTGGACCATGAATATTATCTCGAAATTAAAATTTCAGCCCATTTGGAACCATAGAACCAGAGAAAATGGATTTTAATGTCCGAACCCAAGTCTTCAAATAGTGCCCATAAGAATTATGATTTTTTCAGAAAAGCAACTTTTTGCAGATTTTGTGAATGATTTCTTTTTGGACCATGAATATTATCTCGAAATTAAAATTTCAGCCCATTTGGTACCATAGAACCAGAGAAAATGGATTTTAATGTCCGAACCCAAGTCTTCAAATAGTGCCCATAAGAATTATGATTTTTATAGAAATGCAACTTTTTGCAGATTTTTTGAGTGTTTTCTTTTCGGACCATGATTATCATCTCAGATTTAAAATTTCAACCCATTTGGTATCATAGAACCTGAAAAAATGGAATTTAATTTCGGAACCCAAGTCTTCAAATAATGCCCATAAGAATAATGATCTTTTCAGAAAAGCAACTTTTTGCAGATTTTGTGACTGATTCCTTTTTGGACCATGAATATTATCTCGAAATTAAAATTTCAGCCCATTTGGAACCATAGAACCAGAGAAAATGGATTTTAATGTCCGAACCCAAGTCTTCAAATAGTGCCCATAAGAATTATGATTTTTTCAGAAAAGTAACTTTTTGCAGATTTTGTGACTGATTTCTTTTTGGACCATGAATATTATCTCGAAATTAAAATTTCAGCCCATTTGGTACCATAGAACCAGAGAAAATGGATTTTAATGTCCGAACCCAAGTCTTCAAATAGTGCCCATAAGAATTATTTTTTTTCAGAAAAGCAACTTTTTGCAGATTTTGTGAGTGATTTCTTTTTGGACCATGATTATTATCTCAGATTTAAAATTTCATTCCATTTGGTATTAAACAACCTGAAAAATGGAATTTAATTTCGGAACCCAAGTCTTCAAATAATGCCCATAAGAATAATGATTTTTATAGAAATGCAACTTTTTGCAGATTTTTTGAGTGTTTTCTTTTCGGACCATGATTATCATCTCAGATTTAAAATTTTAACCCCTTTGGTATCATAGAACCTGAAAAAATGGATTTTAATGACCGAACCCAAGTCTTCAAGGGGTGCTTATAAAAATAATGATTTTTTCAGAAATGCAACTTTTTGCCGATTTTGTGATCGATTTCACTTATGATTTCAAATTTTTTACCCATTTGGTAAAAAATGGAATTTAATTTCGGAACCCAAGTCTTCAAATAATGCCCATAAGAATAATGATTTTTATAGAAATGCAACTTATTTCAGATTTTTTGAGTGTTTTCTTTTCGGACCATGATTATCATCTCAGATTTAAAATTTCAACTCATTTGGTATCATAGAACCTGAAAAAATTGATTTTAATGTCCGAACCCAAGTCTTCAAATAATGCCCATAAGAATTATGATTTTTTCAGAAAAGCAACTTTTTGCAGATTTTGTGACTGATTTCACTTTGTTTCAATATTCTTACAATGATTTCAAATTTTTTATCCATTTGGTACCATAGAGCTTGAAAAATAGATTTTAATGTCCGAACCCAAGCCTTCAAATAGTGCCAAAAGAATGATGATTTTTCCATAAATGCAACTTTTGCAGATTTTGTGAGTGATTTCTTTTTGGACCATGAATATTATCTCGATATTAAAATTTCAGCCCATATGGTACCATTGAACCTGAGAAAATGGATTTTAATATCCGAACCAAAGTCTTCAAATAGTGCCCATAAGAATGATTATTTTTCCATAAACGCAACTTTTTGCAGATTTTGTGAGTGATTTCTTTTTGGACCATGAATATTATCTCGAAATTAAAATTTCAGCCCATTTGGTACCATAGAACCAGAGAAAATGGATTTTAATGTCCGAAAACAAGTCTTCAAATAGTGCCCATAAGAATTATTTTTTTTCAGAAAAGCAACTTTTTGCAGATTTTGTGAGTGATTTCTTTTTGGACCATGATTATTATCTCAGATTTAAAATTTCATTCCATTTGGTATTAAACAACCTGAAAAAATGGAATTTAATTTCGGAACCCAAGTCTTCAAATAATGCCCATAAGAATAATGATTTTTATAGAAATGCAACTTTTTGTAGATTTTTTCAGTGTTTTCTTTTCTGACCATGATTATCATCTCAGATTTAAAATTACAACCCATTTGGTATCATAGAACCTGAAAAAATGGATTTTAATGTCCGAACCCAAGTCTTCAAATAGTGCCCATAAGAATTATGATTTTTTCAGAAAAGCAACTTTTTGCAGATTTTGTGACTGATTTCTTTTTGGACCATGAATATTATCTCGAAATTAAAATTTAGCCCATTTGGTACCATAGAACCAGAGAAAATGGATTTTAATGTCCGAACCCAAGTCTTCAAATAGTGCCCATAAGAATTATTTTTTTTCAGAAAAGCAACTTTTTGCAGATTTTGTGAGTAATTTCTTTTTGGACCATGATTATTATCTCAGATTTAAAATTTCATTCCATTTGGTATTAAACAACCTGAAAAAATGGAATTTAATTTCGGAACCCACGTCTTCAAATAATGCCCATAAGAATAATGATTTTTATAGAAATGCAACTTTTTGCAGATTTTTTGAGTGTTTTCTTTTCGGACCATGATTATCATCTCAGATTTAAAATTTCAACCCCTTTGGTATCATAGAACCTGAAAAAATGAATTTTAATGACCGAACCCAAGTCTTCAAGGGGTGCCTATAAGAATAATGATTTTTTCAGAAATGCAACTTTTTGCCGATTTTGTGATCGATTTCACTTATGATTTCAAATTTTTTACCCATTTGGTAAAAAATGGAATTTAATTTCGGAACCCAAGTCTTCAAATAATGCCCATAAGAATAATGATTTTTATAGAAATGCAACTTTTTGCAGATTTTTTGAGTGTTTTCTTTTCGGACCATGATTATCATCTCAGATTTAAAATTTCAACCCATTTGGTATCATAGAACCTGAAAAAATTGATTATTATGTCCGAACCCAAGTCTTCAAATAGTGCCCATAAGAATGATGATTTTTCCATAAACGCAACTTTTTGCAGATTTTGTGAGTGATTTCTTTTTGGACCATGAATATTATCTCGAAATTAAAATTTCAGCCCATTTGGTATTAAACAACCTGAAAAAATGGAATTTAATTTCGGAACCCACGTCTTCAAATAATGCCCATAAGAATAATGATTTTTATAGAAATGCAACTTTTTGCAGATTTTTTGAGTGTTTTCTTTTCGGACCATGATTATCATCTCAGATTTAAAATTTCAACCCCTTTGGTATCATAGAACCTGAAAAAATGAATTTTAATGACCGAACCCAAGTCTTCAAGGGGTGCCTATAAGAATAATGATTTTTTCAGAAATGCAACTTTTTGCCGATTTTGTGATCGATTTCACTTATGATTTCAAATTTTTTACCCATTTGGTAAAAAATGGAATTTAATTTCGGAACCCAAGTCTTCAAATAATGCCCATAAGAATAATGATTTTTATAGAAATGCAACTTTTTGCAGATTTTTTGAGTGTTTTCTTTTCGGACCATGATTATCATCTCAGATTTAAAATTTCAACCCATTTGGTATCATAGAACCTGAAAAAATGGATTTTAATGTCCGAACCCAAGTCTTCAAATAGTGCCCAAAAGAATTATGATTTTTTCAGAAAAGCAACTTTTTGCAGATTTTGTGACTGATTTCTTTTTGGACCATGAATATTATCTCGAAATTAAAATGGAGCCCATTTGGTACCATAGAACCAGAGAAAATGGATTGTAATGTCCGAACCCAAGTCTTCAAATAGTGCCCATAAGAATTATTTTTTTTCAGAAAAGCAACTTTTTGCAGATTTTGTGAGTAATTTCTTTTTGGACCATGATTATTATCTCAGATTTAAAATTTCATTCCATTTGGTATTAAACAACCTGAAAAAATGGAATTTAATTTCGGAACCCAAGTCTTCAAATAATGCCCATAAGAATAATGATTTTTATAGAAATGCAACTTTTTGCAGATTTTTTGAGTGTTTTCTTTTCGGACCATGATTATCATCTCAGATTTAAAATTTCAACCCATTTTGTATCATAGAACCTGAAAAAATTGATTTTAATGTCCGAACCCAAGTCTTCAAATAGTGCCCATAAGAATTATGATTTTTTCAGAAAAGCAACTTTTTGCAGATTTTGTGACTGATTTCTTTTTGGACCATGAATATTATCTCGAAATTAAAATTTCAGCCCATTTGGTACCATAGAACCAGAGAAAACGGATTTTAATGTCCGAACCCAAGTCTTCAAATAGTGCCCGTAAGAATTATTTTTTTTCAGAAAAGCAACTTTATGCAGATTTTGTGAGTGATTTCTTTTTGGACCATGATTATTATCTCAGATTTAAAATTTCATTCCATTTGGTATTAAAAAACCTGAAAAAATGGAATTTAATTTCGGAACCCAAGTCTTCAAATAATGCCCATAAGAATAATGATTTTTATAGAAATGCAACTTTTTGCAGATTTTTGAGTGTTTTCTTTTCGGACCATGATTATCATCTCAGATTTAAAATTTCAACCCATTTGGTATCATAGAACCTGAAAAAATGGATTTTAATGACCGAACCCAAGTCTTCAAGGGGTACCTATAAGAATAATGATTTTTTCAGAAATGCAACTTTTTGCCGATTTTGTGATCGTTTTCACTTATGATTTGAAATTTTTTACCCATTTGGTAAAAAATGGAATTTAATTTCGGAACCCAAGTCTTCAAATAATGCCCATAAGAATAATGATTTTTATAGAAATGCAACTTTTTGCAGATTTTTTGAGTGTTTTCTTTTCGGACCATGATTATCATCTCAGATTTAAAATTTGAACCCATTTGGTATCATAGAACCTGAAAAAATGGATTTTAATGACCGAACCCAAGTCTTCAAGGGGTGCCTATAAGAATAATGATTTTTTCAGAAATGCAACTTTTTGCCGATTTTGTGATCGATTTCACTTATGATTTCAAATTTTTTACCCATTTGGTAAAAAATGGAATTTAATTTCGGAACCCAAGTCTTCAAATAATGCCCATAAGAATAATGATTTTTTCAGAAATGCAACTTTTTGCAGATTTTGTGACTGATTTCGCTTTGTTTTAATATTCTTACAATGTTTCCATAATTTTTGCCCATTTGGTTCCATAGAGCCTGAAAAAAATTATTTTTATGTCCGAACCCAAGTCTTCAAATAGTACCCATAAGAATGATGATTTTTCCATAAACGCAACTTTATATTCTTACTCAATATTCTTACAATGATTCGAAATTTTTTGCCCATTTGGTACCATAATGCCTAGAAAAATTTATTTTCTATGTCCGAACACAAGTCTTCAAATAGTGCCCATAAGAATTATGATTTTTTCAGAAAAGCAACTTTTTGCAGATTTTGTGAGTGATTTCTTTTCGGACCATGATTATTATCTCAGATTTAAAATTTCATTCCATTTGGTATTAAACAACCTAAAAAAATGGAATTTAATTTCGGAACCCAAGTCTTCAAATAATGCCCATAAGAATAATGATTTTTATAGAAATGCAACTTTTTGCAGATTTTTTGAGTGTTTTCTTTTCGAACCATGATTATCATCTCAGATTTAAAATTTCAACCCATTTGGTATCATAGAACCTGAAAAAATTGATTTTAATGTCCGAACCCAAGTCTTCAAATAGTGCCCATAAGAATTATGATTATTTCAGAAAAGCAACTTTTTGCAGATTTTGTGACTGATTTCTTTTTGGACCATGAATATTATCTCGAAATTAAAATTTCAGCCCATTTGGTACCATAGAACCAGAGAAAATGGATTTTAATGTCCGAACCCAAGTCTTCAAATAGTGCCCATAAGAATTATGATTTTTTCAGAAAAGCAACTTTTTGCAGATTTTCTGACTGATTTCTTTTTGGACCATGAATATTATCTCGAAATTAAAATTTCAGCCCATTTGGTACCATAGAACCAGAGAAAATGGATTTTACTGTCCGAACCCAAGTCTTCAAATAGTGCCCATAAGAATTATTTTTTTTCAGAAAAGCAACTTTTTGCAGATTTTTTGAGTGTTTTCTTTTCGGACCATGATTATCATCTCAGATTTAAAATTTCAACCCATTTGGTATCATAGAACCTGAAAAAATTGATTTTAATGTCCGAACCCAAGTCTTCAAATAGTGCCCATAAGAATTATGATTTTTTCAGAAAAGCAACTTTTTGCAGATTTTGTGACTGATTTCTTTTTGGACCATGAATATTATCTCGAAATTAAAATTTCAGCCCATTTGGTACCATAGAACCAGAGAAAATGGATTTTAATGTCCGAACCCAAGTCTTCAAATAGTGCCCATAAGAATTATGATTTTTATAGAAATGCAACTTTTTGCAGATTTTTTGAGTGTTTTCATTTCGGACCATGATTATCATCTCAAATTTAAAATTTCAACCCATTTGGTATCATAGAACCTGAAAAAATGGATTTTAATGTCCGAACCCAAGTCTTCAAAAAGTGCCCATAAGAATTATGATTTTTTCAGAAAAGCAAATTTTTGCAGATTTTGTGAGTGATTTCTTTTTGGATTTTAATGACCGAACCCAAGTCTTCAAGGGGTGCCTATAAGAATAATGATTTTTTCAGAAATGCAACTTTTTGCCGATTTTGTGATCGATTTCACTTATGATTTCAAATTTTTTACCCATTTGGTAAAAAATGGAATTTAATTTCGGAACCCAAGTCTTCCAATAATGCCCATAAGAATAATGATTTTTATAGAAATGCAACTTTTTGCAGATTTTTTGAGTGTTTTCATTTCGGACCATGATTATCATCTCAAATTTAAAATTTCAACCCATTTGGTATCATAGAACCTGAAAAAATGGATTTTAATGTCCGAACCCAAGTCTTCAAATAGTGCCCATAAGAATTATGATTTTTTCAGAAAAGCAACTTTTTGCAGATTTTGTGACTGATTTCTTTTTGGACCATGAATATTATCTCAAAATTAAAATTTCAGCCCATTTGGTACCATAGAACCAGAGAAAATGGATTTTACTGTCCGAACCCAAGTCTTCAAATAGTGCCCATAAGAATTATTTTATTTCAGAAAAGCAAATTTTTGCAGATTTTGTGAGTGATTTCTTTTTGGACCATGATTATTATCTCAGATTTAAAATTTCATTCCATTTGGTATTAAACAACCTGAAAAAATGGAATTTAATTTCGGAACCCAAGTCTTCAAATAATGCCCATAAGAATTATGATTTTTTCAGAAAAGCAACTTTTTGCAGATTTTGTGACTGATTTCTTTTTGGACCATGAATATTATCTCGAAATTAAAATTTCAGCCCATTTGGTACCATAGAACCAGAGAAAATGGATTTTAATGACCGAACCCAAGTCTTCAAATAGTGCCCATAAGAATTATTTTTTTTCAGAAAAGCAACTTTTTGCAGATTTTGTGAGTGATTTCTTTTTGGACCATGATTATTATCTCAGATTTAAAATTTCATTCCATTTGGTATTAAACAACCTGAAAAAATGGAATTTAATTTCGGAACCCAAGTCTTCAAATAATGCCCATAAGAATAATGATTTTTATAGAAATGCAACTTTTTGCAGATTTTTTGAGTGTTTTCTTTTCGGACCATGATTATCATCTCAGATTTAAAATTTCAACCCATTTGGTATCATAGAACCTGAAAAAATGGATTTTAATGACCGAACGCAAGTCTTCAAGGGGTGCCTATAAGAATAATGATTTTTTCAGAAATGCAACTTTTTGCCGATTTTGTGATCGATTTCACTTAAGATTTCAAATTTTTTACCCATTTGGTAAAAAATGGAATTTAATTTCGGAACCCAAGTCTTCAAATAATGCCCATAAGAATAATGATTTTTTCAGAAATGCAACTTTTTGCAGATTTTAAGACTGATTTCTTTTTGAACCATGATTAATATCTCGAATTTTAAATTTCAACCCATTTGGTCCCATAGAAACTGAAAAAATGGAATTTAATATCGGAACCCAAGTCTTCAAATAGTGCCTATAAGAATGATGATTTTTTCAAAAATGAAACTTTTTGCCGATTTTGTGACTGATTTCACTTTGTTTCAATATTCTTACAATGATTTCAAATTTTTTATCCATTTGGTACCATAGAGCTTGAAAAATAGATTTTAATGTCCGAACCCAAGCCTTCAAATAGTGCCAAAAGAATGATGATTTTTTCAGAAAAGCAACTTTTTGCAGATTTTGTGACTGATTTCTTTTTGGACCATGAATATTATCTCGAAATTAAAATTTCAGCCCATTTGGTACCATAGAACCAGAGTAAATGGATTTTAATGTCCGAACCCAAGTCTTCAAATAGTGCCCATAAGAATTATGATTTTTTCAGAAAAGCAACTTTTTGCAGATTTTTTGAGTGTTTTCTTTTCGGACCATGATTATCATATCAGATTTAAAATTTCAACCCATTTGGTATCATAGAACCTGAAAAAATGGAATTTAATTTCGGAACCCAAGTTTTCAAATAATGCCCATAAGAATAATGATTTTTGTAGAAATGCAACTTTTTGCAGATTTTTTGAGTGTTTTCTTTTCGGACCATGATTATCATCTCAGATTGAAAATTTGAACTCATTTGGTATCATAGAACCTGAAAAAATGGATTTTAATGACCGAACCCAAGTCTTCAAGGGGTGCCTATAAGAATAATGATTTTTTCAGAAATGCAACTTTTTGCCGATTTTGTGATCGATTTCACTTATGATTTCAAATTTTTTACCCATTTGGTAAAAAATGGAATTTAATTTCGGAACCCAAGTCTTCAAATAATGCCCATAAGAATAATGATTTTTTCAGAAATGCAACTTTTTGCAGATTTTGTGACTGATTTCGCTTTTTTTTAATATTCTTACAATGTTTCCAAAATTTTTGCCCATTTGGTTCCATAGAGCCTGAATAAAATGATTTTAATGACCGAACCCAAGTCTTCAAATAATGCCCATTAGAATAATGATTTTTGTAGAAATGCAACTTTTTGCAGATTTTGTGAAGATTTCACTTTGTTTTAATATTCTTACAATGTTTCCATAATTTTCGCCCATTTGGTTCCATAGAGCCTGAAAAAAATGGATTTTAATGTCCGAACCCAAGTCTTCAAATAGTGCCCATAAGAATTATTTTTTTTCAGAAAAGCAACTTTTTGCAGATTTTGTGAGTGATTTCTTTTTGGACCATGATTATTATCTCAGATTTAAAATTTCATTCCATTTGGTATTAAACAACCTGAAAAAATGGAATTTAATTTCGGAACCCAAGTCGTCAAATAATGCCCATAAGAATAATGATTTTTATAGAAATGGAACTCTTTGCAGATTTTTTGAGTGTTTTCTTTTCGGACCATGATTATCATCTCAGATTTAAAATTTCAACCCATTTGGTATCATAGAACCTGAAAAAATGGATTTTAATGTCCGAACCCAAGTCTTCAAATAGTGCCCATAAGAATTATTTTTTTTCAGAAAAGCAACTTTTTGCAGATTTTGTGAGTGATTTCTTTTTGGACCATGATTATTATCTCAGATTTAAAATTTCATTCCATTTGGTATTAAACAACCTGAAAAAATGGAATTTAATTTCGGAACCCAAGTCGTCAAATAATGCCCATAAGAATAATGATTTTTATAGAAATGGAACTCTTTGCAGATTTTTTGAGTGTTTTCTTTTCGGACCATGATTATCATCTCAGATTTAAAATTTCAACCCATTTGGTATCATAGAACCTGAAAAAATGGATTTTAATGACCGAACGCAAGTCTTCAAGGGGTGCCTATAAGAATAATGATTTTTTCAGAAATGCAACTTTTTGCCGATTTTGTGATCGATTTCACTTAAGATTTCAAATTTTTTACCCATTTGGTAAAAAATGGAATTTAATTTCGGAACCCAAGTCTTCAAATAATGCCCATAAGAATAATGATTTTTTCAGAAATGCAACTTTTTGCAGATTTTAAGACTGATTTCTTTTTGAACCATGATTAATATCTCGAATTTTAAATTTCAACCCATTTGGTCCCATAGAAACTGAAAAAATGGAATTTAATATCGGAACCCAAGTCTTCAAATAGTGCCTATAAGAATGATGATTTTTTCAAAAATGAAACTTTTTGCCGATTTTGTGACTGATTTCACTTTGTTTCAATATTCTTACAATGATTTCAAATTTTTTATCCATTTGGTACCATAGAGCTTGAAAAATAGATTTTAATGTCCGAACCCAAGCCTTCAAATAGTGCCAAAAGAATGATGATTTTTTCAGAAAAGCAACTTTTTGCAGATTTTGTGACTGATTTCTTTTTGGACCATGAATATTATCTCGAAATTAAAATTTCAGCCCATTTGGTACCATAGAACCAGAGTAAATGGATTTTAATGTCCGAACCCAAGTCTTCAAATAGTGCCCATAAGAATTATGATTTTTTCAGAAAAGCAACTTTTTGCAGATTTTTTGAGTGTTTTCTTTTCGGACCATGATTATCATATCAGATTTAAAATTTCAACCCATTTGGTATCATAGAACCTGAAAAAATGGAATTTAATTTCGGAACCCAAGTTTTCAAATAATGCCCATAAGAATAATGATTTTTGTAGAAATGCAACTTTTTGCAGATTTTTTGAGTGTTTTCTTTTCGGACCATGATTATCATCTCAGATTGAAAATTTGAACTCATTTGGTATCATAGAACCTGAAAAAATGGATTTTAATGACCGAACCCAAGTCTTCAAGGGGTGCCTATAAGAATAATGATTTTTTCAGAAATGCAACTTTTTGCCGATTTTGTGATCGATTTCACTTATGATTTCAAATTTTTTACCCATTTGGTAAAAAATGGAATTTAATTTCGGAACCCAAGTCTTCAAATAATGCCCATAAGAATAATGATTTTTTCAGAAATGCAACTTTTTGCAGATTTTGTGACTGATTTCGCTTTTTTTTAATATTCTTACAATGTTTCCAAAATTTTTGCCCATTTGGTTCCATAGAGCCTGAATAAAATGATTTTAATGACCGAACCCAAGTCTTCAAATAATGCCCATTAGAATAATGATTTTTGTAGAAATGCAACTTTTTGCAGATTTTGTGAAGATTTCACTTTGTTTTAATATTCTTACAATGTTTCCATAATTTTCGCCCATTTGGTTCCATAGAGCCTGAAAAAAATGGATTTTAATGTCCGAACCCAAGTCTTCAAATAGTGCCCATAAGAATTATTTTTTTTCAGAAAAGCAACTTTTTGCAGATTTTGTGAGTGATTTCTTTTTGGACCATGATTATTATCTCAGATTTAAAATTTCATTCCATTTGGTATTAAACAACCTGAAAAAATGGAATTTAATTTCGGAACCCAAGTCGTCAAATAATGCCCATAAGAATAATGATTTTTATAGAAATGGAACTCTTTGCAGATTTTTTGAGTGTTTTCTTTTCGGACCATGATTATCATCTCAGATTTAAAATTTCAACCCATTTGGTATCATAGAACCTGAAAAAATGGATTTTAATGTCCGAACCCAAGTCTTCAAATAGTGCCCATAAGAATTATGATTTTTTCAGAAAAGCAACTTTTTGCAGATTTTGTGAGTGATTTCTTTTTGGACCATGATTATTATCTCAGATTTAAAATTTCATTCCATTTGGTATTAAAAAACCTGAAAAAATGGAATTTAATTTCGGAACCCAAGTCTTCAAATAATGCCCATAAGAATAATGATTTTTATAGAAATGCAACTTTTTGCAGATTTTTGAGTGTTTTCTTTTCGGACCATGATTATCATCTCAGATTTAAAATTTCAACCCATTTGGTATCATAGAACCTGAAAAAATGGATTTTAATGACCGAACCCAAGTCTTCAAGGGGTACCTATAAGAATAATGATTTTTTCAGAAATGCAACTTTTTGCCGATTTTGTGATCGTTTTCACTTATGATTTCAAATTTTTTACCCATTTGGTAAAAAATGGAATTTAATTTCGGAACCCAAGTCTTCAAATAATGCCCATAAGAATAATGATTTTTATAGAAATGCAACTTTTTGCAGATTTTTTGAGTGTTTTCTTTTCGGACCATGATTATCATCTCAGATTTAAAATTTGAACCCATTTGGTATCATAGAACCTGAAAAAATGGATTTTAATGACCGAACCCAAGTCTTCAAGGGGTGCGTATAAGAATAATGATTTTTTCAGAAATGCAACTTTTTGCCGATTTTGTGATCGATTTCACTTATGATTTCAAATTTTTTACCCATTTGGTAAAAAATGGAATTTAATTTCGGAACCCAAGTCTTCAAATAATGCCCATAAGAATAATGATTTTTTCAGAAATGCAACTTTTTGCAGATTTTGTGAATGATTTCGCTTTGTTTTAATATTCTTACAATGTTTCCAAAATTTTTGCCCATTTGGTTCCATAGAGCCTGAAAAAAATGATTTTAATGACCGAACCCAAGTCTTCAAATAATGCCCATAAGAATAATGATTTTTGTAGAAATGCAACTTTTTGCAGATTTTGTGAAGATTTCTTTTTGGACCATGAATATTATCTAGAAATTAAAATTTCAGCCCATTTGGTACCATAGAACCAGAGAAAATGGATTTTAATGTCCGAACCCAAGTCTTCAAATAGTGCCCATAAGAATTATTTTCTTTCAGAAAAGCAACTTTATGCAGATTTTGTGAGTGATTTCTTTTTGGACCATGATTATTATCTCAGATTTAAAATTTCATTCCATTTGGTATTAAAAAACCTGAAAAAATGGAATTTAATTTCGGAACCCAAGTCTTCAAATAATGCCCATAAGAATAATGATTTTTATAGAAATGCAACTTTTTGCAGATTTTTTGAGTGTTTTCTTTTCGGACCATGATTATCATCTCAGATTTAAAATTTCAACCCATTTGGTATCATAGAACCTGAAAAAATGGATTTTAATGACCGAACCCAAGTCTTCAAGGGGTGCCTATAAGAATAATGATTTTTACAGAAATGCAACTTTTTGCCGATTTTGTGATCGATTTCACTTATGATTTCAAATTTTTTACCCATTTGGTAAAAAATGGAATTTAATTTCGGAACCCAAGTCTTCAAATAATGCCCATAAGAATAATGATTTTTTTAGAAATGCAACTTTTTGCAGATTTTGTGACTGATTTCGCTTTGTTTTAATATTCTTACAATGTTTCCATAATTTTTGCCCATTTGGTTCCATAGAGCCTGAAAAAAATGATTTTTATGTCCGAACCCAAGTCTTCAAATAGTACCCATAAGAATGATGATTTTTCCATAAACGCAACTTTATATTCTTACTCAATATTCTTACAATGATTCGAAATTTTTTGCCCATTTGGTACCATAATGCCTAGAAAAATTTATTTTTTATGTCCGAACACAAGTCTTCAAATAGTGCCCATAAGAATTATGTTTTTTTCAGAAAAGCAACTTTTTGCAGATTTTGTGAGTGATTTCTTTTCGGACCATGATTATTATCTCAGATTTAAAATTTCATTCCATTTGGTATTAAACAACCTGAAAAAATGGAATTTAATTTCGGAACCCAAGTCTTCAAATAATGCCCATAAGAATAATGATTTTTATAGAAATGCAACTTTTTGCAGATTTTTTGAGTGTTTTCTTTTCGGACCATGATTATCATCTCAGATTTAAAATTTCAACCCATTTGGTATCATAGAACCTGAAAAAATTGATTTTAATGTCCGAACCCAAGTCTTCAAATAGTGCCCATAAGAATTATGATTTTTTCAGAAAAGCAACTTTTTGCAGATTTTGTGACTGATTTCTTTTTGGACCATGAATATTATCTCGAAATTAAAATTTCAGCCCATTTGGTACCATAGAACCAGAGAAAATGGATTTTAATGTCCGAACCCAAGTCTTCAAATAGTGCCCATAAGAATTATGATTTTTTCAGAAAAGCAACTTTTTGCAGATTTTGTGACTGATTTCTTTTTGGACCATGAATATTATCTCGAAATTAAAATTTCAGCCCATTTGGTACCATAGAACCAGAGAAAATGGATTTTAATGTCCGAACCCAAGTCTTCAAATAGTGCCCATAAGAATTATGATTTTTATAGAAATGCAACTTTTTGCAGATTTTTTGAGTGTTTTCATTTCGGACCATGATTATCATCTCAAATTTAAAATTTCAACCCATTTGGTATCATAGAACCTGAAAAAATGGATTTTAATGTCCGAACCCAAGTCTTCAAATAGTGCCCATAAGAATTATGATTTTTTCAGAAAAGCAACTTTTTGCAGATTTTGTGACTGATTTCTTTTTGGACCATGAATATTATCTCGAAATTAAAATTTCAGCCCATTTGGTAGCATAGAACCAGAGAAAATGGATTTTACTGTCCGAACCCAAGTCTTCAAATAGTGCCCATAAGAATTATTTTTTTTCAGAAAAGCAACTTTTTGCAGATTTTTTGAGTGTTTTCTTTTCGGACCATGATTATCATCTCAGATTTAAAATTTCAACCCATTTGGTATCATAGAACCTGAAAAAATGGATTTTAATGACCGAACCCAAGTCTTCAAGGGGTACCTATAAGAATAATGATTTTTTCAGAAATGCAACTTTTTGCCGATTTTGTGATCGTTTTCATTTATGATTTCATTTTTTTTACCCATTTGGTCAAAAATGGAATTTAATTTCGGAACCCAAGTCTTCAAATAATGCCCATAAGAATAATGATTTTTATAGAAATGCAACTTTTTGCAGATTTTTTGAGTGTTTTCTTTTCGGACCATGATTATCATCTCAGATTTAAAATTTGAACCCATTTGGTATCATAGAACCTGAAAAAATGGATTTTAATGACCGAACCCAAGTCTTCAAGGGGTGCCTATAAGAATAATGATTTTTTCAGAAATGCAACTTTTTGCCGATTTTGTGATCGATTTCACTTATGATTTCAAATTTTTTACCCATTTGGTAAAAAATGGAATTTAATTTCGGAACCCAAGTCTTCAAATAATGCCCATAAGAATAATGATTTTTTCAGAAATGCAACTTTTTGCAGATTTTGTGACTGATTTCGCTTTGTTTTAATATTCTTACAATGTTTCCAAAATTTTTGCCCATTTGGTTCCATAGAGCCTGAAAAAAATGATTTTAATGACCGAACCCAAGTCTTCAAATAATGCCCATAAGAATAATGATTTTTGTAGAAATGCAACTTTTTGCAGATTTTGTGAAGATTTCTTTTTGGACCATGAATATTATCAAGAAATTAAAATTTCAGCCCATTTGGTACCATAGAACCAGAGAAAATGGATTTTAATGTCCGAACCCAAGTCTTCAAATAGTGCCCATAAGAATTATTTTTTTTCAGAAAAGCAACTTTATGCAGATTTAGTGAGTGATTTCATTTTGGACCATGATTATTATCTCAGATTTAAAATTTCATTCCATTTGGTATTAAAAAACCTGAAAAAATGGAATTTAATTTCGGAACCCAAGTCTTCAAATAATGCCCATAAGAATAATGATTTTTATAGAAATGCAACTTTTTGCAGATTTATGAGTGTTTTCTTTTCGGACCATGATTATCATCTCAGATTTAAAATTTCAACCCATTTGGTATCATAGAACCTGAAAAAATGGATTTTAATGACCGAACCCAAGTCTTCAAGGGGTGCCTATAAGAATAATGATTTTTTCAGAAATGCAACTTTTTGCCGATTTTGTGATCGATTTCACTTATGATTTCAAATTTTTTACCCATTTGGTAAAAAATGGAATTTAATTTCGGAACCCAAGTCTTCAAATAATGCCCATAAGAATAATGATTTTTTTAGAAATGCAACTTTTTGCAGATTTTGTGACTGATTTCGCTTTGTTTTAATATTCTTACAATGTTTCCATAATTTTTTCCCATTTGGTTCCATAGAGCCTGAAAAAAATGATTTTTATGTCCGAACCCAAGTCTTCAAATAGTACCCATAAGAATGATGATTTTTCCATAAACGCAACTTTATATTCTTACTCAATATTCTTACAATGATTCGAAATTTTTTGCCCATTTGGTACCATAATGCCTAGAAAAATTTATTTTTTATGTCCGAACACAAGTCTTCAAATAGTGCCCATAAGAATTATGTTTTTTTCAGAAAAGCAACTTTTTGCAGATTTTGTGAGTGATTTCATTTTGGACCATGATTATTATCTCAGATTTAAAATTTCATTCCATTTGGTATTAAAAAACCTGAAAAAATGGAATTTAATTTCGGAACCCAAGTCTTCAAATAATGCCCATAAGAATAATGATTTTTTCAGAAATGCAACTTTTTGCAGATTTTGTGACTGATTTCGCTTTGTTTTAATATTCTTACAATGTTTCCAAAATTTTTGCCCATTTGGTTCCATAGAGCCTGAAAAAAATGATTTTAATGACCGAACCCAAGTCTTCAAATAATGCCCATAAGAATAATGATTTTTGTAGAAATGCAACTTTTTGCAGATTTTGTGAAGATTTCTTTTTGGACCATGAATATTATCAAGAAATTAAAATTTCAGCCCATTTGGTACCATAGAACCAGAGAAAATGGATTTTAATGTCCGAACCCAAGTCTTCAAATAGTGCCCATAAGAATTTTTTTTTTTCAGAAAAGCAACTTTATGCAGATTTTGTGAGTGATTTCATTTTGGACCATGATTATTATCTCAGATTTAAAATTTCATTCCATTTGGTATTAAAAAACCTGAAAAAATGGAATTTAATTTCGGAACCCAAGTCTTCAAATAATGCCCATAAGAATAATGATTTTTATAGAAATGCAACTTTTTGCAGATTTATGAGTGTTTTCTTTTCGGACCATGATTATCATCTCAGATTTAAAATTTCAACCCATTTGGTATCATAGAACCTGAAAAAATGGATTTTAATGACCGAACCCAAGTCTTCAAGGGGTGCCTATAAGAATAATGATTTTTTCAGAAATGCAACTTTTTGCCGATTTTGTGATCGATTTCACTTATGATTTCAAATTTTTTACCCATTTGGTAAAAAATGGAATTTAATTTCGGAACCCAAGTCTTCAAATAATGCCCATAAGAATAATGATTTTTTTAGAAATGCAACTTTTTGCAGATTTTGTGACTGATTTCGCTTTGTTTTAATATTCTTACAATGTTTCCATAATTTTTTCCCATTTGGTTCCATAGAGCCTGAAAAAAATGATTTTTATGTCCGAACCCAAGTCTTCAAATAGTACCCATAAGAATGATGATTTTTCCATAAACGCAACTTTATATTCTTACTCAATATTCTTACAATGATTCGAAATTTTTTGCCCATTTGGTACCATAATGCCTAGAAAAATTTATTTTTTATGTCCGAACACAAGTCTTCAAATAGTGCCCATAAGAATTATGTTTTTTTCAGAAAAGCAACTTTTTGCAGATTTTGTGAGTGATTTCTTTTCGGACCATGATTATTATCTCAGATTTAAAATTTCATTCCATTTGGTATTAAACAACCTGAAAAAATGGAATTTAATTTCGGAACCCAAGTCTTCAAATAATGCCCATAAGAATAATGATTTTTATAGAAATGCAACTTTTTGCAGATTTTTTGAGTGTTTTCTTTTCGGACCATGATTATCATCTCAGATTTAAAATTTCAACCCATTTGGTATCATAGAACCTGAAAAAATTGATTTTAATGTCCGAACCCAAGTCTTCAAATAGTGCCCATAAGAATTATGATTTTTTCAGAAAAGCAACTTTTTGCAGATTTTGTGACTGATTTCTTTTTGGACCATGAATATTATCTCGAAATTAAAATTTCAGCCCATTTGGTACCATAGAACCAGAGAAAATGGATTTTAATGTCCGAACCCAAGTCTTCAAATAGTGCCCATAAGAATTATGATTTTTTCAGAAAAGCATTTTTTTGCAGATTTTGTGACTGATTTCTTTTTGGACCATGAATATTATCTCGAAATTAAAATTTTAGCCCATTTGGTACCATAGAACCAGAGGAAATGGATTTTAATGTCCGAACCCAAGTCTTCAAATAGTGCCCATAAGAATAATTTTTTTTCAGAAAAGCAACTTTTTGCAGATTTTGTGAGTGATTTCTTTTTGGACCATGATTATTATCTCAGATTTAAAATTTCATTCCATTTGGTATTAAACAACCTGAAAAAATGGAATTTAATTTCGGAACCCAAGTTTTCAAATAATGCCCATAAGAATAATGATTTTTATAGAAATGCAACTTTTTGCAGATTTTTTGAGTGTTTTCTTTTCGGACCATGATAATCATCTCAGATTTAAAATTTCAACCCATTTGGTATCATAGAACCTGAAAAAATGGATTTTAATGACCGAACCCAAGTCTTCAAGGGGTGCCTATAAGAATAATGATTTTTTCAGAAATGCAACTTTTTGCCGATTTTGTGATCGATTTCACTTATGATTTCAAATTTTTTACCCATTTGGAAAAAAATTGAATTTAATTTCGGAACCCAAGTCTTCAAATAATGCCCATAAGAATAATGATTTTTATAGAAATGCAACTTTTTGCAGATTTTTTGAGTGTTTTCATTTCGGACCATGATTATCATCTCAAATTTAAAATTTAAACCCATTTGGTATCATAGAACCTGAAAAAATGGATTTTAATGTCCGAACCCAAGTATTCAAATAGTGCCCATAAGAATTATGATTTTTTCAGAAAAGCAACTTTTTGCAGATTTTGTGACTGATTTCTTTTTGGACCATGAATATTATCTCGAAATTAAAATTTCAGCCCATTTGGTACCATAGAACCAGACAAAATGGATTTTACTGTCCGAACCCAAGTCTTCAAATAGTGCCCATAAGAATTATTTTTTTTCAGAAAAGCAAATTTTTGCAGATTTTGTGAGTGATTTCTTTTTGGACGATGATTATTATCTCAGATTTAAAATTTCATTCCATTTGGTATTAAACAACCTGAAAAAATGGAATTTAATTTCGAAACCCAAGTCTTCAAATAATGCCCATAAGAATTATGATTTTTTTCAGAAAAGCAACTTTTTGCAGATTTTGTGACTGATTTCTTTTTGGACCATGAATATTATCTCGAAATTAAAATTTCAGCCCATTTGGTACCATAGAACCAGAGAAAATGGATTTTAATGTCCGAACCCAAGTCTTCAAATAGTGCCCATAAGAATTATTTTTTTTCAGAAAAGCAACTTTTTGCAGATTTTGTGAGTGATTTCTTTTTGGACCATGATTATTATCTCAGATTTAAAATTTCATTCCATTTGGTATTAAACAACCTGAAAAAATGGAATTTAATTTCGGAACCCAAGTCTTCAAATAATGCCCATAAGAATAATGATTTTTATAGAAATGCAACTTTTTGCAGATTTTGTGACTGATTTCTTTTTGGACCATGAATATTATCTCGAAATTAAAATTTCAGCCCATTTGGTACCATAGAACCAGAGAAAATGGATTTTACTGTCCGAACCCAAGTCTTCAAATAGTGCCCATAAGAATTATTTTTTTTCAGAAAAGCAAATTTTTGCAGATTTTGTGACTGATTTCTTTTTGGACCATGAATATTATCTCGAAATTAAAATTTCAGCCCATTTGGTACCACAGAACCAGAGAAAATGGATTTTAATGTCCGAACCCAAGTCTTCAAATAGTGCCCATAAGAATTATTTTTTTTCAGAAAAGCAACTTTTTGCAGATTTTGTGAGTGATTTCTTTTTGGACCATGATTATTATCTCAGATTTAAAATTTCATTCCATTTGGTATTAAACAACCTGAAAAAATGGAATTTAATTTCGGAACCCAAGTCTTTAAATAATGCCCATAAGAATAATGATTTTTATAGAAATGCAACTTTTTGCAGATTTTTTGAGTGTTTTCTTTTCGGACCATGATTATCATCTCAGATTTAAAATTTCAACCCATTTGGTATCATAGAACCTGAAAAAATGGATTTTAATGACCGAACCCAAGTCTTCAAGGGGTGCCTATAAGAATAATGATTTTTTCAGAAATGCAACTTTTTGCCGATTTTGTGATCGATTTCACTTATGATTTCAAATTTTTTACCCATTTGGTAAAAAATGGAATTTAATTTCGGAACCCAAGTCTTCAAATAATGCCCATAAGAATAATTATTTTTATAGAAATGCAACTTTTTGCAGATTTTTTGAGTGTTTTCATTTCGGACCATGATTACCATCTCAAATTTAAAATTTCAACCCATTTGGTATCATAGAACCTGAAAAAATGGATTTTAATGTCCGAACCCAAGTCTTCAAATAGTGCCCATAAGAATTATGATTTTTTCAGAAAAGCAACTTTTTGTAGATTTTGTGACTGATTTCTTTTTGGACCATGAATATTATCTCGAAATTAAAATTTCAGCCCATTTGGTACCATAGAACCAGAGAAAATGGATTTTACTGTCCGAACCCAAGTCTTCAAATAGTGCCCATAAGAATTATTTTTTTTCAGAAAAGCAAATTTTTGCAGATTTTGTGAGTGATTTCTTTTTGGACCATGATTATTATCTCAGATTTAAAATTTCATTCCATTTGGTATTAAACAACCTGAAAAAATGGAATTTAATTTCGGAACCCAAGTCTTCAAATAATGCCCATAAGAATTATGATTTTTATAGAAATGCAACTTTTTGCAGATTTTTTGAGTGTTTTCTTTTCGGACCATGATTATCATCTCAGATTTAAAATTTCAACCCATTTGGTATCATAGAACCTGAAAAAATGGATTTTAATGACCGAACCCAAGTCTTCAAGGGGTGCCTATAAGAATAATGATTTTTTCAGAAATGCAACTTTTTGCCGATTTTGTGATCGATTTCACTTATGATTTCAAATTTTTTACCCATTTGGTAAAAAATGGAATTTAATTTCGGAACCCAAGTCTTCAAATAATGCCCATAAGAATAATGATTTTTATAGAAATGCAACTTTTTGCAGATTTTTTGAGTGTTTTCATTTCGGACCATGATTATCATCTCAAATTTAAAATTTCAACCCATTTGGTATCATAGAACCTGAAAAAATGGATTTTAATGTCCGAACCCAAGTCTTCAAATAGTGCCCATAAGAATTATGATTTTTTCAGAAAAGCAACTTTTTGCAGATTTTGTGACTGATTTCTTTTTGGACCATGAATATTATCTCGAAATTAAAATATCAGCCCATTTGGTACCATAGATCCAGAGAAAATGGATTTTACTGTCCGAACCCAAGTCTTCAAATAGTGCCCATAAGAAATATTTTTTTTCAGAAAAGCAAATTTTTGCAGATTTTGTGAGTGATTTCTTTTTGGACCATGATTATTATCTCAGATTTAAAATTTCATTCCATTTGGTATTAAACAACCTGAAAAAATGGAATTTAATTTCGGAACCCAAGTCTTCAAATAATGCCCATAAGAATTATGATTTTTTCAGAAAAGCAACTTTTTGCAGGTTTTGTGACTGATTTCTTTTTGGACCATGAATATTATCTCGAAATTAAAATTTCAGCCCATTTGGTACCATAGAACCAGAGAAAATGGATTTTAATGTCCGAACCCAAGTCTTCAAATAGTGCCCATAAGAATTATTTTTTTTCAGAAAAGCAACTTTTTGCAGATTTTGTGAGTGATTTCTTTTTGGACCATGATTATTATCTCAGATTTAAAATTTCATTCCATTTGGTATTAAACAACCTGAAAAAATGGAATTTAATATCGGAACCCAAGTCTTCAAATAATGCCCATAAGAATAATGATTTTTATAGAAATGCAACTTTTTGCAGATTTTTTGAGTGTTTTCTTTTCGGACCATGATTATCATCTCAGATTTAAAATTTCAACCCATTTGGTATCATAGAAACTGAAAAAATGGATTTTAATGACCTAACCCAAGTCTTCAAGGGGTGCCTATAAGAATAATGATTTTTTCAGAAATGCAACTTTTTGCCGATTTTGTGATCGATTTCACTTATGATTTCAAATTTTTTACCCATTTGGTAAAAAATGGAATTTAATTTCGGAACCCAAGTCTTCAAATAATGCCCATTAGAATAATGATTTTTTCAGAAATGCAACTTTTTGCAGATTTTAAGACTGATTTCTTTTTGAACCATGATTAATATCTCGAATTTTAAATTTCAACCCATTTGGTCCCATAGAAACTGAAAAAATGGAATTTAATATCGGAACCCAAGTCTTCAAATAGTGCCTATAAGAATGATGATTTTTTCAAAAATGTAACTTTTTGCCGATTTTGTGACTGATTTCACTTTGTTTCAATATTCTTACAATGATTTCAAATTTTTTATCCATTTGGTACCATAGAGCTTGAAAAATAGATTTTAATGTCCGAACCCAAGTCTTCAAATAGTGCCAATAAGAATTATGATTTTTTCAGAAATTCACCTTTTTTGCATATTTTGTGACTGATTTCTTGTTGGACATTGATTATTATCTCGAATTTAAAATTGAGCCCATTTGGTACCATAGAACCAGAGAAAATGGATTTTAATGTCCGAACCCAAGTCTTCAAATAGTGCCCATAAGAATTATTTTTTTTCAGAAAAGC
Organism: Hesperophylax magnus; assembly: GCA_026573805.1. Lineage (NCBI taxonomy): Eukaryota > Metazoa > Arthropoda > Insecta > Trichoptera > Limnephilidae > Hesperophylax > Hesperophylax magnus. Next base: position 7,782,466 of record JAIUSX010000117.1, on the reverse strand, counting down.
AACTTTTTGCAGATTTTGTGAGTAATTTCTTTTTGGACCATGATTATTATCTCAGATTTAAAATTTCATTCCATTTGGTATTAAACAACCTGAAAAAATGGAATTTAATTTCGGAACCCAAGTCTTCAAATAATGCCCATAAGAATAATGATTTTTATAGAAATGCAACTTTTTGCAGATTTTTTGAGTGTTTTCTTTTCGGACCATGATTATCATCTCAGATTTAACATTTCAACCCATTTGGTATCATAGAACCTGAAAAAATTGATTTTAATGTCCGAACCCAAGTCTTCAAATAGTGCCCATAAGAATTATGATTTTTTCAGAAAAGCAACTTTTTGCAGATTTTGTGACTGATTTCTTTTTGGACCATGAATATTATCTCGAAATTAAAATTTCAGCCCATTTGGTACCATAGAACCAGAGAAAATGGATTTTAATGTCCGAACCCAAGTCTTCAAATAGTGCCCATAAGAATTATTTTTTTTCAGAAAAGCAACTTTATGCAGATTTTGTGAGTGATTTCTTTTTGGACCATGATTATTATCTCAGATTTAAAATTTCATTCCATTTGGTATCATAGAACCTGAAAAAATGGATTTTAATGTCCGAACCCAAGTCTTCAAATAGTGCCCATAAGAATTATGATTTTTTCAGAAAAGCAACTTTTTGCAGATTTTTTGAGTGTTTTCTTTTCGGACCATGATTATCATCTCAGATTTAAAATTTCAACCCATTTGGTATCATAGAACCTGAAAAAATGGATTTTAATGTCCGAACCCAAGTCTTCAAATAGTGCCCATAAGAATTATGATTTTTTCAGAAAAGCAACTTTTTGCAGATTTTGTGACTGATTTCTTTTTGGACCATGAATATTATCTCGAAATTAAAATTGAGCCCATTTGGTACCATAGAACCAGAGAAAATGGATTTTAATGTCCGAACCCAAGTCTTCAAATAGTGCCCATAAGAATTATTTTTTTTCAGAAAAGCAACTTTTTGCAGATTTTGTGAGTAATTTCTTTTGGGACCATGATTATTATCTCAGATTTAAAATTTCATTCCATTTGGTATTAAACAACCTGAAAAAATGGAATTTAATTTCGGAACCCAAGTCTTCAAATAATGCCCATAAGAATAATGATTTTTATAGAAATGCAACTTTTTGCAGATTTTTTGAGTGTTTTCTTTTCGGACCATGATTATCATCTCAGATTTAAAATTTCAACCCATTTGGTATCATAGAACCTGAAAAAATGGATTTTAATGACCGAACCCAAGTCTTCAAGGGGTGCCTATAAGAATAATGATTTTTTCAGAAATGCAACTTTTTGCCGATTTTGTGATCGATTTCACTTATGATTTCAAATTTTTTACCCATTTGGTAAAAAATGGAATTTAATTTCGGAACCCAAGTCTTCAAATAATGCCCATAAGAATAATGATTTTTTCAGAAATGCAACTTTTTGCAGATTTTGTGACTGATTTCGCTTTGTTTTAATATTCTTACAATGTTTCCATAATTTTTGCCCATTTGGTTCCATAGAGCCTGAAAAAAATGATTTTTATGTCCGAACCCAAGTCTTCAAATAGTACCCATAAGAATGATGATTTTTCCATAAACGCAACTTTATATTCTTACTCAATATTCTTACAATGATTCGAAATTTTTTGCCCATTTGGTACCATAATGCCTAGAAAAATTTATTTTTTATGTCCGAACACAAGTCTTCAAATAGTGCCCATAAGAATTATGATTTTTATAGAAATGCAACTTTTTGCAGATTTTTTGAGTGTTTTCATTTCGGACCATGATTATCATCTCAAATTTAAAATTTCAACCCATTTGGTATCATAGAACCTGAAAAAATGGATTTTAATGTCCGAACCCAAGTCTTCAAATAGTGCCCATAAGAATTATGATTTTTTCAGAAAAGCAACTTTTTGCATATTTTGTGACTGATTTCTTTTTGGACCATGAATATTATCTCGAAATTAAAATTTCAGCCCATTTGGTACCATAGAACCAGAGAAAATGGATTTTACTGTCCGAACCCAAGTCTTCAAATAGTGCCCATAAGAATTATGATTTTTTCAGAGAAGCAACTTTTTGCAGATTTTGTGACTGATTTCTTTTTGGACCATGAATATTATCTCGAAATTAAAATTTAAGCCCATTTGGTACCATAGAACCAGAGAAAATGGATTTTAATGTCCGAACCCAAGTCTTCAAATAGTGCCCATAAGAATTATGATTTTTTCAGAAAAGCAACTTTTTGCAGATTTTGTGACTGATTTCTTTTTGGACCATGAATATTATCTCGAAATTAAAATTTCAGCCCATTTGGTACCATAGAACCAGAGAAAATGGATTTTAATGTCCGAACCCAAGTCTTCAAATAGTGCCCATAAGAATTATGATTTTTATAGAAATGCAACTTTTTGCAGATTTTTTGAGTGTTTTCATTTCGGACCATGATTATCATCTCAAATTTAAAATTTCAACCCATTTGGTATCATAGAACCTGAAAAAATGGATTTTAATGTCCGAACCCAAGTCTTCAAATAGTGCCCATAAGAATTATGATTTTTTCAGAAAAGCAACTTTTTGCAGATTTTGTGACTGATTTCTTTTTGGACCATGAATATTATCTCGAAATTAAAATTTCAGCCCATTTGGTACCATAGAACCAGAGAAAATGGATTTTACTGTCCGAACCCAAGTCTTCAAATAGTGCCCATAAGAATTGATTTTTTTCAGAAAAGCAAATTTTTGCAGATTTTGTGAGTGATTTCTTTTTGGACCATGATTATTATCTCAGATTTAAAATTTCATTTCATTTGGTATTAAACAACCTGAAAATATGGAATTTAATTTCGGAACCCAAGTCTTCAAATAATGCCCATAAGAATTATGATTTTTTCAGAAAAGCAACTTTTTGCAGATTTTGTGACTGATTTCTTTTTGGACCATGAATATTATCTCGAAATTAAAATTTCAGCCCATTTGGTACCATAGAACCAGAGAAAATGGATTTTAATGTCCGAACCCAAGTCTTCAAATAGTGCCCATAAGAATTATTTTTTTTCAGAAAAGCAACTTTTTGCAGATTTTGTGAGTGATTTCTTTTTGGACCATGATTATTATCTCAGATTTAAAATTTCATTCCATTTGGTATTAAACAACCTGAAAAAATGGAATTTAATTTCGGAACCCAAGTCTTCAAATAATGCCCATAAGAATAATGATTTTTATAGAAATGCAACTTTTTGCAGATTTTTTGAGTGTTTTCTTTTCGGACCATGATAATCATCTCAGATTTAAAATTTCAACCCATTTGGTATCATAGAACCTGAAAAAATGGATTTTAATGACCGAACCCAAGTCTTCAAGGGGTGCCTATAAGAATAATGATTTTTTCAGAAATGCAACTTTTTGCCGATTTTGTGATCGATTTCACTTATGATTTCAAATTTTTTACCCATTTGGTAAAAAATGGAATTTAATTTCGGAACCCAAGTCTTCAAATAATGCCCATAAGAATAATGATTTTTATAGAAATGCAACTTTTTGCAGATTTTTTGAGTGTTTTCATTTCGGACCATGATTATCATCTCAAATTTAAAATTTCAACCCATTTGGTACCATAGAACCTGAAAAAATGGATTTTAATGTCCGAACCCAAGTCTTCAAATAGTGCCCATAAGAATTATGATTTTTTCAGAAAAGCAACTTTTTGCAGATTTTGTGACTGATTTCTTTTTGGACCATGAATATTATCTCGAAATTAAAATTTCAGCCCATTTGGTACCATAGAACCAGAGAAAATGGATTTTACTGTCTGAACCCAAGTCTTCAAATAGTGCCCATAAGAATTATTTTTTTTCAGAAAAGCAAATTTTTGCAGATTTTGTGAGTGATTTCTTTTTGGACCATGATTATTATCTCAGATTTAAAATTTCATTCCATTTGGTATTAAACAACCTGAAAAAATGGAATTTAATTTCGGAACCCAAGTCTTCAAATAATGCCCATAAGAATTATGATTTTTTCAGAAAAGCAACTTTTTGCAGATTTTGTGACTGATTTCTTTTTGGACCATGAATATTATCTCGAAATTAAAATTTCAGCCCATTTGGTACCATAGAACCAAAGAAAATGGATTTTAATGTCCGAACCCAAGTCTTCAAATAGTGCCCATAAGAATTATTTTTTTTCAGAAAAGCAACTTTTTGCAGATTTTGTGAGTGATTTCTTTTTGGACCATGATTATTATCTCAGATTTAAAATTTCATTCCATTTGGTATTAAACAACCTGAAAAAATGGAATTTAATTTCGGAACCCAAGTCTTCAAATAATGCCGATAAGAATAATGATTTTTATAGAAATGCAACTTTTTGCAGATTTTTTGAGTGTTTTCTTTTCGGACCATGATTATCATCTCAGATTTAAAATTTGAACCCATTTGGTATCATAGAACCTGAAAAAATGGATTTAAATGTCCGAACCCAGGTCTTCAAATAGTGCCCATAAGAATTATGATTTTTTCAGAAAAGCAACTTTTTGCAGATTTTGTGACTGATTTCTTTTTGGACCATGAATATTATCTCGAAATTAAAATTTCAGCCCATTTGGTACCATAGAACCAGAGAAAATTGATTTTAATGTCCGAACCCAAGTCTTCAAATAGTGCCCATAAGAATTATGTTTTTTTCAGAAAAGCAACTTTTTGCAGATTTTTTGAGTGTTTTCTTTTCGGACCATGATTATCATATCAGATTTAAAATTTCAACCCATTTGGTATCATAGAACCTGAAAAAATGGAATTTTATTTCGGAACCCAAGTTTTCAAATAATGCCCATACGAATAATGATTTTTGTAGAAATGCAACTTTTTGCAGATTTTTTGAGTGTTTTCTTTTCGGACCATGATTATCATCTCAGATTGAAAATTTGAACTCATTTGGTATCATAGAACCTGAAAAAATGGATTTTAATGACCGAACCCAAGTCTTCAAGGGGTGCCTATAAGAATAATGATTTTTTCAGAAATGCAACTTTTTGCCGATTTTGTGATCGATTTCACTTATGATTTCAAATTTTTTACCCATTTGGTAAAAAATGGAATTTAATTTCGGAACCCAAGTCTTCAAATAATGCCCATAAGAATAATGATTTTTATAGAAATGCAACTTTTTGCAGATTTTTTGAGTGTTTTCTTTTCGGACCATGATTATCACCTCAGATTTAAAATTTCAACCCATTTGGTATCATAGAACCTGAAAAAATGGATTTTAATGACCGAACCCAAGTCTTCAAGGGGTGCCTATAAGAATAATGATTTTTTCAGAAATGCAACTTTTTGCCGATTTTGTGATCGATTTCACTTATGATTTCAAATTTTTTATCCATTTGGTAAAAAATGGAATTTAATTTCGGAACCCAAGTCTTCAAATAATGCCCATAAGAATAATGATTTTTTCAGAAATGCAACTTTTTGCAGATTTTGTGACTGATTTCGCTTTGTTTTAATATTCTTACAATGTTTCCATAATTTTTGCCCATTTGGTTCCATAGAGCCTGAAAAAAATGATTTTTATGTCCGAACCCAAGTCTTCAAATAGTACCCATAAGAATGATGATTTTTCCATAAACGCAACTTTATATTCTTACTCAATATTCTTACAATGATTCGAAATTTTTTGCCCATTTGGTACCATAATGCCTAGAAAAATTTATTTTTTATGTCCGAACACAAGTCTTCAAATAGTGCCCATAAGAATTATGATTTTTTCAGAAAAGCAACTTTTTGCAGATTTTGTGAGTGATTTCTTTTCGGACCATGATTATTATCTCAGATTTAAAATTTCATTCCATTTGGTATTAAACAACCTGAAAAAATGGAATTTAATTTCGGAACCCAAGTTTTCAAATAATGCCCATAAGAGTTATGATTTTTTCAGAAAAGCAACTTTTTGCAGATTTTGTGACTGATTTCTTTTTGGACCATGAATATTATCTCGAAATTAAAATTTCAGCCCATTTGGTACCATAGAACCAGAGAAAATGGATTTTAATGTCCGAACCCAAGTCTTCAAATAGTGCCCATAAGAATTATGATTTTTTCAGAAAAGCAACTTTTTGCAGATTTTTTGAGTGTTTCATTTCGGACCATGATTATCATCTCAAATTTAAAATTTCAACCCATTTGGTACCATAGAACCTGAAAAAATGGATTTTAATGTCCGAACCCAAGTCTTCAAATAGTGCCCATAAGAATTATGATTTTTTCAGAAAAGCAACTTTTTGCAGATTTTGTGACTGATTTCTTTTTGGACCATGAATATTATCTCGAAATTAAAATTTCAGCCCATTTGGTACCATAGAACAAGAGAAAATGGATTTTAATGTCCGAACCCAAGTCTTCAAATAGTACCCATAAGAATTATGATTTTTATAGAAATGCAACTTTTTGCAGATTTTTTGAGTGTTTTCATTTCGGACCATGATTATCATCTCAAATTTAAAATTTCAACCCATTTGGTATCATAGAACCTGAAAAAATGGATTTTAATGTCCGAACCCAAGTCTTCAAATAGTGCACATAAGAATTATGATTTTTTCAGAAAAGCAACTTTTTGCAGATTTTGTGACTGATTTCTTTTTGGACCATGAATATTATCTCGAAATTAAAATTTCAGCCCATTTGGTACCATAGAACCAGAGAAAATGGATTTTACTGTCCGATCCCAAGTCTTCAAATAGTGCCCATAAGAATTATTTTTTTTCAGAAAAGCAACTTTTTGCAGATTTTTTGAGTGTTTTCTTTTCGGACCATGATTATCATCTCAGATTTAAAATTTCAACCCATTTGGTATCATAGAACCTGAAAAAATTGATTTTAATGTCCGAACCCAAGTCTTCAAATAGTGCCCATAAGAATTATGATTTTTTCAGAAAAGCAACTTTTTGCAGATTTTGTGACTGATTTCTTTTTGGACCATGAATATTATCTCGAAATTAAAATTTCAGCCCATTTGGTACCATAGAACCAGAGAAAATGGATTTTAATGTCCGAACCCAAGTCTTCAAATAGTGCCCATAAGAATTATGATTTTTTCAGAAAAGCAACTTTTTGCAGATTTTGTGACTGATTTCTTTTTGGACCATGAATATTATCTCGAAATTAAAATTTCAGCCCATTTGGTACCATAGAACCAGAGAAAATGGATTTTAATGTCCGAACCCAAGTCTTCAAATAGTGCCCATAAGAATTATTTTTTTTCAGAAAAGCAATTTTTTGCAGATTTTGTGAGTGATTTCTTTTTGGACCATGATTATTATCTCAGATTTAAAATTTCATTCCATTTGGTATTAAACAACCTGAAAAAATGGAATTTAATTTCGGAACCCAAGTCTTCAAATAATGCCCATAAGAATTATGATTTTTTCAGAAAAGCAACTTTTTGCAGATTTTGTGACTGATTTCTTTTTGGACCATGAATATTATCTCGAAATTAAAATTTCAGCCCATTTGGTACCATAGAACCAGAGAAAATGGATTTTAATGTCCGAACCCAAGTCTTCAAATAGTGCCCATAAGAATTATTTTTTTTCAGAAAAGCAACTTTTTGTAGATTTTGTGAGTGATTTCTTTTTGGACCATGATTATTATCTCAGATTTAAAATTTCATTCCATTTGGTATTAAACAACCTGAAAAAATGGAATTTAATTTCGGAACCCAAGTCTTCAAATAATGCCCATAAGAATAATGATTTTTATAGAAATGAAACTTTTTGCAGATTTTTTGAGTGTTTTCTTTTCGGACCATGATAATCATCTCAGATTTAAAATTTCAACCCTTTTGGTATCATAGAACCTGAAAAAATGGATTTTAATGACCCAACCCAAGTCTTCAAGGGGTGCCTATAAGAATAATGATTTTTTCAGAAATGCAACTTTTTGCCGATTTTGTGATCGATTTCACTTATGATTTCAAATTTTTTACCCATTTGGTAAAAAATGGAATTTAATTTCGGAACCCAAGTCTTCAAATAATGCCCATAAGAATTATGATTTTTTCAGAAAAGCACTTTTTTGCAGATTTTGTTACTGATTTCTTTTTGGACCATGAATATTATCTCGAAATTAAAATTTCAGCCCATTTGGTACCATAGAACCAGAGAAAATGGATTTTAATGTCCGAACCCAAGTCTTCAAATAGTGCCCATAAGAATTATTTTTTTTCAGAAAAGCAACTTTTTGCAGATTTTGTGAGTGATTTCTTTTTGGACCATGATTATTATCTCAGATTTAAAATTTCATTCCATTTGGTATTAAACAACCTGAAAAAATGGAATTTAATTTCGGAACCCAAGTCTTCAAATAATGCCCATAAGAATAATGATTTTTATAGAAATGCAACTTTTTGCAGATTTTTTGAGTGTTTTCTTTTCGGACCATGATTATCATCTCAGATTTAAAATTTCAACCCATTTGGTATCATAGAACCTGAAAAAATGGATTTTAATGACCGAACCCAAGTCTTCAAGGGGTGCCTATAAGAATAATGATTTTTTCAGAAATGCAACTTTTTGCCGATTTTGTGATCGATTTCACTTATGATTTCAAATTTTTTACCCATTTGGTAAAAAATGGAATTTAATTTCGGAACCCAAGTCTTCAAATAATGCCCATAAGAATAATGATTTTTATAGAAATGCAACTTTTTGCAGATTTTTTGAGTGTTTTCTTTTCGGACCGTGATTATCATCTCAGATTTAAAATTTGAACCCATTTGGTATCATAGAACCTGAAAAAATGGATTTAAATGTCCGAACCCAGGTCTTCAAATAGTGCCCATAAGAATTATGATTTTTTCAGAAAAGCAACTTTTTGCAGATTTTGTGACTGATTTCTTTTTGGACCATGAATATTATCTCGAAATTAAAATTTCAGCCCATTTGGTACCATAGAACCAGAGAAAATGGATTTTAATGTCCGAACCCAAGTCTTCAAATAGTGCCCATAAGAATTATGATTTTTTCAGAAAAGCAACTTTTTGCAGATTTTTTGAGTGTTTTCTTTTCGGACCATGATTATCATATCAGATTTAAAATTTCAACCCATTTGGTATCATAGAACCTGAAAAAATTGAATTTAATTTCGGAACCCAAGTTTTCAAATAATGCCCATAAGAATAATGATTTTTGTAGAAATGCAACTTTTTGCAGATTTTTTGAGTGTTTTCTTTTCGGACCATGATTATCATCTCAGATTGAAAATTTGAACTCATTTGGTATCATAGAACCTGAAAATTGGATTTTAATGACCGAACCCAAGTCTTCAAGGGGTGCCTATAAGAATAATGATTTTTTCAGAAATGCAACTTTTTGCCGATTTTGTGATCGATTTCACTTATGATTTCAAATTTTTTACCCATTTGGTAAAAAATGGAATTTAATTTCGGAACCCAAGTCTTCAAATAATGCCCATAAGAATAATGATTTTTCAGAAATGCAACTTTTTGCAGATTTTGTGACTGATTTCGCTTTTTTTTAATATTCTTACAATGTTTCCAAAATTTTTGCCCATTTGGTTCCATAGAGCCTGAATAAAATGATTTTAATGACCGAACCCAAGTCTTCAAATAATGCCCATTAGAATAATGATTTTTGTAGAAATGCAACTTTTTGCAGATTTTGTGAAGATTTCACTTTGTTTTAATATTCTTACAATGTTTCCAAAATTTTTGCCCATTTGGTTCCATAGAGCCTGAATAAAATGATTTTAATGACCGAACCCAAGTCTTCAAATAATGCCCATTAGAATAATGATTTTTGTAGAAATGCAACTTTTTGCAGATTTTGTGAAGATTTCACTTTGTTTTAATATTCTTACAATGTTTCCAAAATTTTTGCCCATTTGGTTCCATAGAGCCTGAATAAAATGATTTTAATGACCGAACCCAAGTCTTCAAATAATGCCCATTAGAATAATGATTTTTGTAGAAATGCAACTTTTTGCAGATTTTGTGAAGATTTCACTTTGTTTTAATATTCTTACAATGTTTCCAAAATTTTTGCCCATTTGGTTCCATAGAGCCTGAATAAAATGATTTTAATGACCGAACCCAAGTCTTCAAATCATGCCCATTAGAATAATGATTTTTGTAGAAATGCAACTTTTTGCAGATTTTGTGAAGATTTCACTTTGTTTTAATATTCTTACAATGTTTCCATAATTTTCGCCCATTTGGTTCCATAGAGCCTGAAAAAAATGATTTTTATGTCCGAACCCAAGTCTTCAAATAATGCCCATAAGAATTATGATTTTTTCAGAAAAGCAACTTTTTGCAGGTTTTGTGACTGATTTCTTTTTGGACCATGAATATTATCTCGAAATTAAAATTTCAGCCCATTTGGTACCATAGAACCAGAGAAAATGGATTTTAATGTCCGAACCCAAGTCTTCAAATAGTGCCCATAAGAATTATGATTTTTTCAGAAATGCAACTTTTTGCAGATTTTGTGACTGATTTCTTTTTGGACCATGAATATTATCTCGAAATTAAAATTTCAGCCCATTTGGTACCATAGAACCAGGGAAAATGGATTTTAATGTCCGAACCCAAGTCTTCAAATAGTGCCCATAAGAATTATTTTTTTTCAGAAAAGCAATTTTTTGCAGATTTTGTGAGTGATTTCTTTTTGGACCATGATTATTATCTCAGATTTAAAATTTCATTCCATTTGGTATTAAACAACCTGAAAAAATGGAATTTAATTTCGGAACCCAAGTCTTCAAATAATGCCCATAAGAATTATGATTTTTTCAGAAAAGCAACTTTTTGCAGATTTTGTGACTGATTTCTTTTTGGACCATGAATATTATCTCGAAATTAAAATTTCAGCCCATTTGGTACCATAGAACCAGAGAAAATGGATTTTAATGTCCGAACCCAAGTCTTCAAATAGTGCCCATAAGAATTTTTTTTTTTCAGAAAAGCAACTTTTTGCAGATTTTGTGAGTGATTTCTTTTTGGACCATGATTATTATCTCAGATTTAAAATTTCATTCCATTTGGTATTAAACAACCTGAAAAAATGGAATTTAATTTCGGAACCCAAGTCTTCAAATAATGCCCATAAGAATAATGATTTTTTCAGAAATGCAACTTTTTGCCGATTTTGTGATCGATTTCACTTATGATTTCAAATTTTTTACCCATTTGGTAAAAAATGGAATTTAATTTCGGAACCCAAGTCTTCAAATAATGCCCATAAGAATTATGATTTTTTCAGAAAAGCACTTTTTTGCAGATTTTGTGACTGATTTCTTTTTGGACCATGAATATTATCTCGAAATTAAAATTTCAGCCCATTTGGTACCATAGAACCAGAGAAAATGGATTTTAATGTCCGAACCCAAGTCTTCAAATAGTGCCCATAAGAATTATGATTTTTTCAGAAAAGCAACTTTTTGCAGATTTTTTGAGTGTTTTCTTTTCGGACCATGATTATCATATCAGATTTAAAATTTCAACCCATTTGGTATCATAGAACCTGAAAAAATTGAATTTAATTTCGGAACCCAAGTTTTCAAATAATGCCCATAAGAATAATGATTTTTGTAGAAATGCAACTTTTTGCAGATTTTTTGAGTGTTTTCTTTTCGGACCATGATTATCATTTCAGATTGAATATTTGAACTCATTTGGTATCATAGAACCTGAAAAAATGGATTTTAATGACCGAACCCAAGTCTTCACGGGGTGCCTATAAGAATAATGATTTTTTCAGAAATGCAACTTTTTGCCGATTTTGTGATCGATTTCACTTATGATTTCAAATTTTTTACCCATTTGGTAAAAAATGGAATTTAATTTCGGAACCCAAGTCTTCAAATAATGCCCATAAGAATAATGATTTTTCAGAAATGCAACTTTTTGCAGATTTTGTGACTGATTTCGCTTTTTTTTAATATTCTTACAATGTTTCCAAAATTTTTGCCCATTTGGTTCCATAGAGCCTGAATAAAATGATTTTAATGACCGAACCCAAGTCTTCAAATAGTGCCCATAAGAATTATGATTTTTTCAGAAAAGCAACTTTTTGCAGATTTTGTGACTGATTTCTTTTTGGACCATGAATATTATCTCAAATTTAAAATTTCAACCCATTTGGTATCATAGAACCTGAAAAAATGGATTTTAATGTCCGAACCCAAGTCTTCAAATAGTGCCCATAAGAATTATGATTTTTTCAGAAAAGCAACTTTTTGCAGATTTTGTGACTGATTTCTTTTTGGACCATGAATATTATCTCGAAATTAAAATTTCAGCTCATTTGGTACCATAGAACCAGAGAAAATGGATTTTACTGTCCGAACCCAAGTCTTCAAATAGTGCCCATAAGAATTTTTTTTTTTCAGAAAAGCAAATTTTTGCAGATTTTGTGAGTGATTTCTTTTTGGACCATGATTATTATCTCAGATTTAAAATTTCATTCCATTTGGTATTAAACAACCTGAAAAAATGGAATTTAATTTCGGAACCCAAGTCTTCAAATAATGCCCATAAGAATTATGATTTTTTCAGAAAAGCACTTTTTTGCAGATTTTGTGACTGATTTCTTTTTGGACCATGAATATTATCTCGAAATTAAAATTTCAGCCCATTTGGTACCATAGAACCAGAGAAAATGGATTTTAATGTCCGAACCCAAGCCTTCAAATAGTGCCCATAAGAATTATTTTTTTTCAGAAAAGCAACTTTTTGCAGATTTTGTGAGTGATTTCTTTTTGGACCATGATTATTATCTCAGATTTAAAATTTTATTCCATTTGGTATTAAACAACCTGAAAAAATGGAATTTAATTTCGGAACCCAAGTCTTCAAATAATGCCCATAAGAATAATGATTTTTATAGAAATGCAACTTTTTGCAGATTTTTTGAGTGTTTTCTTTTCGGACCATGATAATCATCTCAGATTTAAAATTTCAACCCTTTTGGTATCATAGAACCTGAAAAAATGGATTTTAATGACCGAACCCAAGTCTTCAAGGGGTGCCTATAAGAATAATGATTTTTTCAGAAATGCAACTTTTTGCCGATTTTGTGATCGATTTCACTTATGATTTCAAATTTTTTACCCATTTGGTAAAAAATGGAATTTAATTTCGGAACCCAAGTCTTCAAATAATGCCCATAAGAATTATGATTTTTTCAGAAAAGCACTTTTTTGCAGATTTTGTTACTGATTTCTTTTTGGAACATGAATATTATCTCGAAATTAAAATTTCAGCCCATTTGGTACCATAGAACCAGAGAAAATGGATTTTAATGTCCGAACCCAAGTCTTCAAATAGTGCCCATAAGAATTATTTTTTTTCAGAAAAGCAACTTTTTGCAGATTTTGTGAGTGATTTCTTTTTGGACCATGATTATTATCTCAGATTTAAAATTTCATTCCATTTGGTATTAAACAACCTGAAAAAATGGAATTTAATTTCGGAACCCAAGTCTTCAAATAATGCCCATAAGAATAATGATTTTTATAGAAATGCAACTTTTTGCAGATTTTTTGAGTGTTTTCTTTTCGGACCATGATTATCATCTCAGATTTAAAATTTCAACCCATTTGGTATCATAGAACCTGAAAAAATGGATTTTAATGACCGAACCCAAGTCTTCAAGGGGTGCCTATAAGAATAATGATTTTTTCAGAAATGCAATTTTTTGCCGATTTTGTGATCGATTTCACTTATGATTTCAAATTTTTTACCCATTTGGTAAAAAATGGAATTTAATTTCGGAACCCAAGTCTTCAAATAATGCCCATAAGAATAATGATTTTTATAGAAATGCAACTTTTTGCAGATTTTTTGAGTGTTTTCTTTTCGGACCATGATTATCATCTCAGATTTAAAATTTGAACCCATTTGGTATCATAGAACCTGAAAAAATGGATTTAAATGTCCGAACCCAGGTCTTCAAATAGTGCCCATAAGAATTATGATTTTTTCAGAAAAGCAACTTTTTGCAGATTTTGTGACTGATTTCTTTTTGGACCATGAATATTATCTCGAAATTAAAATTTCAGCCCATTTGGTACCATAGAACCAGAGAAAATGGATTTTAATGTCCGAACCCAAGTCTTCAAATAGTGCCCATAAGAATTATGATTTTTTCAGAAAAGCAACTTTTTGCAGATTTTTTGAGTGTTTTCTTTTCGGACCATGATTATCATATCAGATTTAAAATTTCAACCCATTTGGTATCATAGAACCTGAAAAAATTGAATTTAATTTCGGAACCCAAGTTTTCAAATAATGCCCATAAGAATAATGATTTTTGTAGAAATGCAACTTTTTGCAGATTTTTTGAGTGTTTTCTTTTCGGACCATGATTATCATCTCAGATTGAAAATTTGAACTCATTTGGTATCATAGAACCTGAAAAAATGGATTTTAATGACCGAACCCAAGTCTTCAAGGGGTGCCTATAAGAATAATGATTTTTTCAGAAATGCAACTTTTTGCCGATTTTGTGATCGATTTCACTTATGATTTCAAATTTTTTACCCATTTGGTAAAAAATGGAATTTAATTTCGGAACCCAAGTCTTCAAATAATGCCCATAAGAATAATGATTTTTCAGAAATGCAACTTTTTGCAGATTTTGTGACTGATTTCGCTTTTTTTTAATATTCTTACAATGTTTCCAAAATTTTTGCCCATTTGGTTCCATAGAGCCTGAAAAAAATGATTTTTATGTCCGAACCCAAGTCTTCAAATAGTGCCCATAAGAATTATTTTTTTTCAGAAAAGCAACTTTTTGCAGATTTTGTGAGTGATTTCTTTTTGGACCATGAATATTATCTCGATATTAAAATTTCATCACAGTTGGTACCATAGAACGTGAGAAAATGGATTTTAATGTCCGAACCCAAGTCTTCAAATAATGCCCATAAGAATTATGATTTTTTCAGACAAGCAACTTTTTGCAGATTTTGTGACTGATTTCACTTTGTTTTAATATTCATACAATGATTTCAAATTCTTTACCCATTTGGTACCATAGAGCTTGAAAAATAGATTTTAATGTCCGAACCCAAGTTTTCAAATAATGCCCATAAGAATGATGATTTTTCCATAAATAAAACTTTTTGCAGATTTTGTGAGTGATTTCTTTTTGGACAATGAATATTATCTCGAAATTAAAATTTCAGCCCATTTGGTACCATAGAACCAGAGAAAATGGATTTTAATGTCCGAACCCAAGTCTTCAAATAGTGCCCATAAGAATTATGATTTTTTCAGAAAAGCAACTTTTTGCAGATTTTTTGAGTGTTTTCTTTTCGGACCATGATTATCATATCAGATTTAAAATTTCAACCCATTTGGTATCATAGAACCTGAAAAAATGGAATTTAATTTCGGAACCCAAGTCTTCAAATAATGCCCATAAGAATAATGATTTTTATAGAAATGCAACTTTTTGCAGATTTTTTGAGTGTTTTCATTTCGGACCATGATTATCATCTCAAATTTAAAATTTCAACCCATTTGGTATCATAGAACCTGAAAAAATGGATTTTAATGTCCGAACCCAAGTCTTCAAATAGTGCCCATAAGAATTATGATTTTTTCAGAAAAGCAACTTTTTGCAGATTTTGTGACTGATTTCTTTTTGGACCATGATTATTATCTCAGATTTAAAATTTCATTCCATTTGGTATTAAACAACCTGAAAAAATGGAATTTAATTTCGGAACCCAAGTCTTCAAATAATGCCCATAAGAATTATGATTTTTTCAGAAAAGCACTTTTTTGCAGATTTTGTGACTGATTTCTTTTTGGACCATGAATATTATCTCGAAATTAAAATTTCAGCCCATTTGGTACCATAGAACCAGAGAAAATGGATTTTAATGTCCGATCCCAAGCCTTCAAATAGTGCCCATAAGAATTATTTTTTTTCAGAAAAGCAACTTTTTGCAGATTTTGTGAGTGATTTCTTTTTGGACCATGATTATTATCTCAGATTTAAAATTTCATTCCATTTGGTATTAAACAACCTGAAAAAATGGAATTTAATTTCGGAACCCAAGTCTTCAAATAATGCCCATAAGAATAATGATTTTTATAGAAATGCAACTTTTTGCAGATTTTTTGAGTGTTTTCTTTTCGGACCATGATAATCATCTCAGATTTAAAATTTCAACCCTTTTGGTATCATAGAACCTGAAAAAATGGATTTTAATGACCGAACCCAAGTCTTCAAGGGGTGCCTATAAGAATAATGATTTTTTCAGAAATGCAACTTTTTGCCGATTTTGTGATCGATTTCACTTATGATTTCAAATTTTTTACCCATTTGGTAAAAAATGGAATTTAATTTCGGAACCCAAGTCTTCAAATAATGCCCATAAGAATTATGATTTTTTCAGAAAAGCACTTTTTTGCAGATTTTGTTACTGATTTCTTTTTGGACCATGAATATTATCTCGAAATTAAAATTTCAGCCCATTTGGTACCATAGAACCAGAGAAAATGGATTTTAATGTCCGAACCCAAGTCTTCAAATAGTGCCCATAAGAATTATTTTTTTTCAGAAAAGCAACTTTTTGCAGATTTTGTGAGTGATTTCTTTTTGGACCATGATTATTATCTCAGATTTAAAATTTCATTCCATTTGGTATTAAACAACCTGAAAAAATGGAATTTAATTTCGGAACCCAAGTCTTCAAATAATGCCCATAAGAATAATGATTTTTATAGAAATGCAACTTTTTGCAGATTTTTTGAGTGTTTTCTTTTCGGACCATGATTATCATCTCAGATTTAAAATTTCAACCCATTTGGTATCATAGAACCTGAAAAAATGGATTTTAATGACCGAACCCAAGTCTTCAAGGGGTGCCTATAAGAATAATGATTTTTTCAGAAATGCAACTTTTTGCCGATTTTGTGATCGATTTCACTTATGATTTCAAATTTTTTACCCATTTGGTAAAAAATGGAATTTAATTTCGGAACCCAAGTCTTCAAATAATGCCCATAAGAATAATGATTTTTATAGAAATGCAACTTTTTGCAGATTTTTTGAGTGTTTTCTTTTCGGACCATGATTATCATCTCAGATTTAAAATTTGAACCCATTTGGTATCATAGAACCTGAAAAAATGGATTTAAATGTCCGAACCCAGGTCTTCAAATAGTGCCCATAAGAATTATGATTTTTTCAGAAAAGCAACTTTTTGCAGATTTTGTGACTGATTTCTTTTTGGACCATGAATATTATCTCGAAATTAAAATTTCAGCCCATTTGGTACCATAGAACCAGAGAAAATGGATTTTAATGTCCGAACCCAAGTCTTCAAATAGTGCCCATAAGAATTATGATTTTTTCAGAAAAGCAACTTTTTGCAGATTTTTTGAGTGTTTTCTTTTCGGACCATGATTATCATATCAGATTTAAAATTTCAACCCATTTGGTATCATAGAACCTGAAAAAATTGAATTTAATTTCGGAACCCAAGTTTTCAAATAATGCCCATAAGAATAATGATTTTTGTAGAAATGCAACTTTTTGCAGATTTTTTGAGTGTTTTCTTTTCGGACCATGATTATCATCTCAGATTGAAAATTTGAACTCATTTGGTATCATAGAACCTGAAAAAATGGATTTTAATGACCGAACCCAAGTCTTCAAGGGGTGCCTATAAGAATAATGATTTTTTCAGAAATGCAACTTTTTGCCGATTTTGTGATCGATTTCACTTATGATTTCAAATTTTTTACCCATTTGGTAAAAAATGGAATTTAATTTCGGAACCCAAGTCTTCAAATAATGCCCATAAGAATAATGATTTTTCAGAAATGCAACTTTTTGCAGATTTTGTGACTGATTTCGCTTTTTTTTAATATTCTTACAATGTTTCCAAAATTTTTGCCCATTTGGTTCCATAGAGCCTGAATAAAATGATTTTAATGACCGAACCCAAGTCTTCAAATAATGCCCATTAGAATAATGATTTTTGTAGAAATGCAACTTTTTGCAGATTTTGTGAAGATTTCACTTTGTTTTAATATTCTTACAATGTTTCCAAAATTTTTGCCCATTTGGTTCCATAGAGCCTGAATAAAATGATTTTAATGACCGAACCCAAGTCTTCAAATAATGCCCATTAGAATAATGATTTTTGTAGAAATGCAACTTTTTGCAGATTTTGTGAAGATTTCACTTTGTTTTAATATTCTTACAATGTTTCCAAAATTTTTGCCCATTTGGTTCCATAGAGCCTGAATAAAATGATTTTAATGACCGAACCCAAGTCTTCAAATAATGCCCATTAGAATAATGATTTTTGTAGAAATGCAACTTTTTGCAGATTTTGTGAAGATTTCACTTTGTTTTAATATTCTTACAATGTTTCCATAATTTTCGCCCATTTGGTTCCATAAAGCCTGAAAAAAATGATTTTTATGTCCGAACCCAAGTCTTCAAATAGTGCCCATAAGAATTATTTTTTTTCAGAAAAGCAACTTTTTGCAGATTTTGTGAGTGATTTCTTTTTGGACCATGAATATTATCTCAGATTTAAAATTTCATTCCATTTGGTATTAAACAACCTGAAAAAATGGAATTTAATTTCGGAACCCAAGTCTTCAAATAATGCCCATAAGAATTATGATTTTTTCAGAAAAGCAACTTTTTGCAGGTTTTGTGACTGATTTCTTTTTGGACCATGAATATTATCTCGAAATTAAAATTTCAGCCCATTTGGTACCATAGAACCAGAGAAAATGGATTTTAATGTCCGAACCCAAGTCTTCAAATAGTGCCCATAAGAATTATGATTTTTTCAGAAAAGCAACTTTTTGCAGATTTTGTGACTGATTTCTTTTTGGACCATGAATATTATCTCGAAATTAAAATTTCAGCCCATTTGGTACCATAGAACCAGAGAAAATGGATTTTAATGTCCGAACCCAAGTCTTCAAATAGTGCCCATAAGAATTATTTTTTTTCAGAAAAGCAATTTTTTGCAGATTTTGTGAGTGATTTCTTTTTGGACCATGATTATTATCTCAGATTTAAAATTTCATTCCATTTGGTATTAAACAACCTGAAAAAATGGAATTTAATTTCGGAACCCAAGTCTTCAAATAATGCCCATAAGAATTATGATTTTTTCAGAAAAGCAACTTTTTGCAGATTTTGTGACTGATTTCTTTTTGGACCATGAATATTATCTCGAAATTAAAATTTCAGCCCATTTGGTACCATAGAACCAGAGAAAATGGATTTTAATGTCCGAACCTAGGAAAAAACCTAGGAAAAAACCTTCCTACAACAGCTCGAAAATATAATACGAAACATTGATATTAAGGAAACCATCTTGATACTTGGAGACATTAACTTAAACCTATTAAATAAACACGACTCAATAATTCTGCAATACGAAAATTTAATGGCTAATTACGGTCTAGTGAAATGTATATATGACATTACGAGAGAAGCGGTGGTAAATACCTACACAACTGCGACGTGTCTGGATCACATATATATTAGAGAAAAAGAAAAGTGTGAAATTAACTCATGCGTATGTGAAACAAGGATAGCAGATCATTATATAACTGCCGTGTCTGTATACCTTCATAATAAGGACAAAAGCAAAATATCGCACCATGAATACAACACTGTACTATCTGAAAAAAAAGTTGATGAAATGATTACAAAAACTGATTGGAACTCAATTCAAATTCACACTGATCCGGATATCATATATCAAGACATTAAATCACACTACGAAAAAAAATCTACGAAAAAAGTAGTATCACAAAATTAGTAAAAAATACGTATCGCCATAATCAAAAAAGTTGGATGAACGATATTCTCATAGAAAATATACAAACGAGGGATAAATTATGGAGAAAATGGAAAAACATGCCAACAAACAAGAAATATGAAAAAGACTACAAAAAATACAGAAATAATCTAAATAAGCAAATATTAGATGCAAAAAAAACATACTTCAATAACAAATTCAATAATTGTTTTAAGGATATAAAAAAAACGTGGAACGAAATAAACAAAATATTAGGAAGAAAAAACAAATCCAGTTGTGACGCAGTTATATCTAAGTACTTCTTGAAGACCAAACCGACGGATGAAGTTGCAGAAAATTTTGCTAACTTCTTTGATGAGGGAGTAAATGAGTTACTCCACAAATGTGATGTCCGTGCGTCTCCATACCAGCTAGACGATTTACCGCATTCTATGTACCTACCCAGAGCTAGCGTAAAACAAATAGAATCTATAATCGGAATATTGAAAAACTCAAAAACACCAGGATTGGACCAAATACGTATGTATGATATAAAAAAACATGTAAAAATACTGAGCCCAGTAATTACTCATTTTATAAACACAATAATTGATACTTGCCAAATACCTGAAGAATTAAAAACTAGTGTTGTTAGACCTATTTTTAAAGGCGGTGATCATTCAATTATAAATAATTACAGACCTATTTCCCTATTACCTGCCTTGGAAAAAATTCTCGAAAAATATATAGCAATATACCTAGACGGATATTTAAATAAATTTGGTATCATTGACGAATGTCAGTACGGGTTCCAAAAAAAAAAAAGCTGTGACGCACTACTAAATAATTTTTCTAATTTCATAAACACCCAGCTCAACTCTCAAAAACATGTACTTGTACTCTTTATTGATTTCTCTAAAGCCTTTGATACACTATGCCATAAACAAATAATAAAATTTCTACAAATTATTGGAATCCGTGGTAAACTGCTAACTTTTTTTAATAACTACTTATCAAATAGAAAAATGAGGGTAAGAATATTGAATGAGATGAGTAAATCTAAATTTATAAGGTCTGGTGTCCCACAAGGGTCAATTTTGGGTCCAAAATTGTATATTATGTATGTCATAGCTATGTCGATACTATTTAGAAAAGCGCGCAGATTCATTTTCGCAGATGACACCGCACTTGTAGTATCTAATGAAAATCCTCAAATAGCGATTCAAGAATTGCAAACCGACTTCGATGAACTGCTAAAATGGGCACACGATGTAGGATTGGTTATAAATGTAAAGAAAACAAAATGCATGTATATCAGATCACCAAGTTTGAAAATGTGGAATATTCCCAAACTAACCGCACATAACTTTGAATGCATCCATAGAAAAATAATATCTAACTGCCAATGTGAGAAAATTGATTTTGTCAACGAGTATACTTATCTGGGATTAAAAGTAGATAACACATTTAAATGGGATAAGCAAGTTACTAAAATATGTAACCAGCTAAGAGCTCTAGCAAACAGTTTCTATAAATTAAAATTTGTCTTGCCTCATAGCACACTCAAACTAGTATATTTCTCATTAGTAGAATCTATTCTTAGATATGGAATTAGAAGCTGGGGAAATACAAGCATGACATATATTAAGTATGTACAAAATTTGCAAACCTCTATCATAAAAAAAATTGTATCACCTAATATGTATAGACAAAGACACAATGTGCAACTGTTATATTGTGCTGAGGGCCTGCTCCCTATAAAAGGTTTATTTTGGTTCCTTACCATTAAAGATAACTGGGGCGATAGTACTTATAAAAAACCACTGGTACATAGTCACAGCACACGTCTTACAGAAAAAAAAGGGTTGAAAATACCTAAAATAACAAATAAGTATGGAAGCCGAACGCTGGAGTACTGTGTACCAGTGATTTTTAATAAGCTCAAAAATAAATTTGTTTTTTCAGAAAATAAGAGTTTAAGCATGAAAACTGTAAAGATGTGGCTTATAAATGAAAAATCTGTATATCTATAAAAAATAGAGCAAACAAAGAAGAAAAGGAAAGCATTATTTGAAAGTTTTAATTCTAATATAAATTAATGTATTTATTTTATTTTTTATTTTTTTCACTAACAAGCTTTTTATTTCCAGAAAAAAAAAATTACAATAACATTTTTTCAATTAGTTAACTAGAATTTTAATTCAATTACATTGTGTTACAGTACGATGTTATTCACTTTCAATGTGTGTTATCGTATTTGTATTAATTTTGAATGTGTGTTATCTGTGTGCTATATTGTCTTGTACGTTATCGTATTGTCATTCAAAGTGTTAGTGTAGTTGTATGTAAGAGTCTGTTATTTATTTTATATAACGGGAGACTTATATTATATTATAATTGTAAATTGAGATAGAACCTGCAGACAAGCAGCCATGTGGCAGCTTCGTGGGACTATCTATACATTGTCTAAAAAAAAAAAAAAAAAATGTAAAATTTTCAGTCAATAAAGCTTATTTTAAAAAAAAAAAAAAAAAAAAACCCAAGTCTTCAAATAGTGCCCATAAGAATTATTTTTTTTCAGAAAAGCAACTTTTTGCAGATTTTGTGAGTGATTTCTTTTTGGACCATGATTATTATCTCAGATTTAAAATTTCATTCCATTTGGTATTAAACAACCTGAAAAAATGGAATTTAATTTCGGAACCCAAGTCTTCAAATAATGCCCATAAGAATAATGATTTTTATAGAAATGCAACTTTTTGCAGATTTTTTGAGTGTTTTCTTTTCGGACCATGATAATCATCTCAGATTTAAAATTTCAACCCTTTTGGTATCATAGAACCTGAAAAAATGGATTTTAATGACCGAACCCAAGTCTTCAAGGGGTGCCTATAAGAATAATGATTTTTTCAGAAATGCAACTTTTTGCCGATTTTGTGATCGATTTCACTTATGATTTCAAATTTTTTACCCATTTGGTAAAAAATGGAATTTAATTTCGGAACCCAAGTCTTCAAATAATGCCCATAAGAATTATGATTTTTTCAGAAAAGCACTTTTTTGCAGATTTTGTGACTGATTTCTTTTTGGACCATGAATATTATCTCGAAATTAAAATTTCAGCCCATTTGGTACCATAGAACCAGAGAAAATGGATTTTAATGTCCGAACCCAAGTCTTCAAATAGTGCCCATAAGAATTATTTTTTTTCAGAAAAGCAACTTTTTGCAGATTTTGTGAGTGATTTCTTTTTGGACCATGATTATTATCTCAGATTTAAAATTTCATTCCATTTGGTATTAAACAACCTGAAAAAATGGAATTTAATTTCGGAACCCAAGTCTTCAAATAATGCCCATAAGAATAATGATTTTTATAGAAATGCAACTTTTTGCAGATTTTTTGAGTGTTTTCTTTTCGGACCATGATTATCATCTCAGATTTAAAATTTCAACCCATTTGGTATCATAGAACCTGAAAAAATGGATTTTAATGACCGAACCCAAGTCTTCAAGGGGTGCCTATAAGAATAATGATTTTTTCAGAAATGCAACTTTTTGCCGATTTTGTGATCGATTTCACTTATGATTTCAAATTTTTTACCCATTTGGTAAAAAATGGAATTTAATTTCGGAACCCAAGTCTTCAAATAATGCCCATAAGAATAATGATTTTTATAGAAATGCAACTTTTTGCAGATTTTTTGAGTGTTTTCTTTTCGGACCATGATTATCATCTCAGATTTAAAATTTCAACCCATTTGGTATCATAGAACCTGAAAAAATGGATTTTAATGACCGAACCCAAGTCTTCAAGGGGTGCCTATAAGAATAATGATTTTTTCAGAAATGCAACTTTTTGCCGATTTTGTGATCGATTTCACTTATGATTTCAAATTTTTTACCCATTTGGTAAAAAATGGAATTTAATTTCGGAACCCAAGTCTTCAAATAATGCCCATAAGAATAATGATTTTTATAGAAATGCAACTTTTTGCAGATTTTTTGAGTGTTTTCTTTTCGGACCATGATTATCATCTCAGATTTAAAATTTGAACCCATTTGGTATCATAGAACCTGAAAAAATGGATTTAAATGTCCGAACCCAGGTCTTCAAATAGTGCCCATAAGAATTATGATTTTTTCAGAAAAGCAACTTTTTGCAGATTTTGTGACTGATTTCTTTTTGGACCATGAATATTATCTCGAAATTAAAATTTCAGCCCATTTGGTACCATAGAACCAGAGAAAATGGATTTTAATGTCCGAACCCAAGTCTTCAAATAGTGCCCATAAGAATTATGATTTTTTCAGAAAAGCAACTTTTTGCAGATTTTTTGAGTGTTTTCTTTTCGGACCATGATTATCATATCAGATTTAAAATTTCAACCCATTTGGTATCATAGAACCTGAAAAAATTGAATTTAATTTCGGAACCCAAGTTTTCAAATAATGCCCATAAGAATAATGATTTTTGTAGAAATGCAACTTTTTGCAGATTTTTTGAGTGTTTTCTTTTCGGACCATGATTATCATCTCAGATTGAAAATTTGAACTCATTTGGTATCATAGAACCTGAAAAAATGGATTTTAATGACCGAACCCAAGTCTTCGAGGGGTGCCTATAAGAATAATGATTTTTTCAGAAATGCAACTTTTTGCCGATTTTGTGATCGATTTCACTTATGATTTCAAATTTTTTACCCATTTGGTAAAAAATGGAATTTAATTTCGGAACCCAAGTCTTCAAATAATGCCCATAAGAATAATGATTTTTCAGAAATGCAACTTTTTGCAGATTTTGTGACTGATTTCGCTTTTTTTTAATATTCTTAAATGTTTCCAAAATTTTTGCCCATTTGGTTCCATAGAGCCTGAATAAAATGATTTTAATGACCGAACCCAAGTCTTCAAATAATGCCCATTAGAATAATGATTTTTGTAGAAATGCAACTTTTTGCAGATTTTGTGAAGATTTCACTTTGTTTTAATATTCTTACAATGTTTCCATAATTTTCGCCCATTTGGTTCCATAGAGCCTGAAAAAAATGATTTTTATGTCCGAACCCAAGTCTTCAAATAGTGCCCATAAGAATTATTTTTTTTCAGAAAAGCAACTTTTTGCAGATTTTGTGAGTGATTTCTTTTTGGACCATGAATATTATCTCGATATTAAAATTTCATCACATTTGGTACCATAGAACGTGAGAAAATGGATTTTAATGTCCGAACCCAAGTCTTCAAATAATGCCCATAAGAATTATGATTTTTTCAGACAAGCAACTTTTTGCAGATTTTGTGACTGATTTCACTTTGTTTTAATATTCATACAATGATTTCAAATTCTTTACCCATTTGGTACCATAGAGCTTGAAAAATAGATTTTAATGTCCGAACCCAAGTTTTCAAATAGTGCCCATAAGAATGATGATTTTTCCATAAATAAAACTTTTTGCAGATTTTGTGAGTGATTTCTTTTTGGACAATGAATATTATCTCGAAATTAAAATTTCAGCCCATTTGGTACCATAGAACCAGAGAAAATGGATTTTAATGTCCGAACCCAAGTCTTCAAATAGTGCCCATAAGAATTATGATTTTTTCAGAAAAGCAACTTTTTGCAGATTTTTTGAGTGTTTTCTTTTCGGACCATGATTATCATATCAGATTTAAAATTTCAACCCATTTGGTATCATAGAACCTGAAAAAATGGAATTTAATTTCGGAACCCAAGTCTTCAAATAATGCCCATAAGAATAATGATTTTTATAGAAATGCAACTTTTTGCAGATTTTTTGAGTGTTTTCATTTCGGACCATGATTATCATCTCAAATTTAAAATTTCAACCCATTTGGTATCATAGAACCTGAAAAAATGGATTTTAATGTCCGAACCCAAGTCTTCAAATAGTGCCCATAAGAATTATGATTTTTTCAGAAAAGCAACTTTTTGCAGATTTTGTGACTGATTTCTTTTTGGACCATGAATATTATCTCGAAATTAAAATTTCAGCTCATTTGGTACTATAGAACCAGAGAAAATGGATTTTACTGTCCGAACCCAAGTCTTCAAATAGTGCCCATAAGAATTATTTTTTTTCAGAAAAGCAAATTTTTGCAGATTTTGTGAGTGATTTCTTTTTGGACCATGATTATTATCTCAGATTTAAAATTTCATTCCATTTGGTATTAAACAACCTGAAAAAATGGAATTTAATTTCGGAACCCAAGTCTTCAAATAATGCCCATAAGAATTATGATTTTTTCAGAAAAGCACTTTTTTGCAGATTTTGTGACTGATTTCTTTTTGGACCATGAATATTATCTCGAAATTAAAATTTCAGCCCATTTGGTACCATAGAACCAGAGAAAATGGATTTTAATGTCCGAACCCAAGCCTTCAAATAGTGCCCATAAGAATTATTTTTTTTCAGAAAAGCAACTTTTTGCAGATTTTGTGAGTGATTTCTTTTTGGACCATGATTATTATCTCAGATTTAAAATTTCATTCCATTTGGTATTAAACAACCTGAAAAAATGGAATTTAATTTCGGAACCCAAGTCTTCAAATAATGCCCATAAGAATAATGATTTTTATAGAAATGCAACTTTTTGCAGATTTTTTGAGTGTTTTCTTTTCGGACCATGATTATCATCTCAGATTTAAAATTTCAACCCATTTGGTATCATAGAACCTGAAAAAATGGATTTTAATGACCGAACCCAAGTTTTCAAGGGGTGCCTATAAGAATAATGATTTTTTCAGAAATGCAACTTTTTGCCGATTTTGTGATCGATTTCACTTATGATTTCAAATTTTTTACCCATTTGGTAAAAAATGGAATTTAATTTCGGAACCCAAGTCTTCAAATAATGCCCATAAGAATAATGATTTTTATAGAAATGCAACTTTTTGCAGATTTTTTGAGTGTTTTCTTTTCGGACCATGATTATCATCTCAGATTTAAAATTTGAACCCATTTGGTATCATAGAACCTGAAAAAATGGATTTAAATGTCCGAACCCAGGTCTTCAAATAGTGCCCATAAGAATTATGATTTTTTCAGAAAAGCAACTTTTTGCAGATTTTGTGACTGATTTCTTTTTGGACCATGAATATTATCTCGAAATTAAAATTTCAGCCCATTTGGTACCATAGAACCAGAGAAAATGGATTTTAATGTCCGAACCCAAGTCTTCAAATAGTGCCCATAAGAATTATGATTTTTTCAGAAAAGCAACTTTTTGCAGATTTTTTGAGTGTTTTCTTTTCGGACCATGATTATCATATCAGATTTAAAATTTCAACCCATTTGGTATCATAGAACCTGAAAAAATGGAATTTAATTTCGGAACCCAAGTTTTCAAATAATGCCCATAAGAATAATGATTTTTTTTGAAATGCAACTTTTTGCAGATTTTTTGAGTGTTTTCTTTTCGGACCATGATTATCATCTCAGATTGAAAATTTGAACTCATTTGGTATCATAGAACCTGAAAAAATGGATTTTAATGACCGAACCCAAGTCTTCAAGGGGTGCCTATAAGAATAATGATTTTTTCAGAAATGCAACTTTTTGCCGATTTTGTGATCGATTTCACTTATGATTTCAAATTTTTTACCCATTTGGTAAAAAATGGAATTTAATTTCGGAACCCAAGTCTTCAAATAATGCCCATAAGAATAATGATTTTTCAGAAATGCAACTTTTTGCAGATTTTGTGACTGATTTCGCTTTTTTTTAATATTCTTACAATGTTTCCAAAATTTTTGCCCATTTGGTTCCATAGAGCCTGAATAAAATGATTTTAATGACCGAACCCAAGTCTTCAAATAATGCCCATTAGAATAATGATTTTTGTAGAAATGCAACTTTTTGCAGATTTTGTGAAGATTTCACTTTGTTTTAATATTCTTACAATGTTTCCATAATTTTCGCCCATTTGGTTCCATAGAGCCTGAAAAAAATGATTTTTATGTCCGAACCCAAGTCTTCAAATAGTGCCCATAAGAATTATTTTTTTTCAGAAAAGCAACTTTTTGCAGATTTTGTGAGTGATTTCTTTTTGGACCATGAATATTATCTCGATATTAAAATTTCATCACATTTGGTACCATAGAACGTGAGAAAATGGATTTTAATGTCCGAACCCAAGTCTTCAAATAATGCCCATAAGAATTATGATTTTTTCAGACAAGCAACTTTTTGCAGATTTTGTGACTGATTTCACTTTGTTTTAATATTTATACAATGATTTCAAATTCTTTACCCATTTGGTACCATAGAGCTTGAAAAATAGATTTTAATGTCCGAACCCAAGTTTTCAAATAGTGCCCATAAGAATGATGATTTTTCCATAAATAAAACTTTTTGCAGATTTTGTGAGTGATTTCTTTTTGGACAATGAATATTATCTCGAAATTAAAATTTCAGCCCATTTGGTACCATAGAACCAGAGAAAATGGATTTTAATGTCCGAACCCAAGTCTTCAAATAGTGCCCATAAGAATTATGATTTTTTCAGAAAAGCAACTTTTTGCAGATTTTTTGAGTGTTTTCTTTTCGGACCATGATTATCATATCAGATTTAAAATTTCAACCCATTTGGTATCATAGAACCTGAAAAAATGGAATTTAATTTCGGAACCCAAGTCTTCAAATAATGCCCATAAGAATAATGATTTTTATAGAAATGCAACTTTTTGCAGATTTTGTGACTGATTTCGCTTTCTTTTAATATTCTTACAATGTTTCCACAATTTTTGCCCATTTGGTACCATAAAGCCTGAAAAAATTTATTTTATGTCCGAACCCAAGTCTTCAAATAGTACCAATTAGAATGATGATTTTTCCATAAATTAACCTTTTTGCAGATTTTGTGACTGATTTCATTTTGTTTTAATATTCTTACAATGATTCGAAATTTTTTGCCCATTTGGTACCATAATGCCTAGATAAATTGATTTTTTATGTCCGAACACAAGTCTTCAAATAGTGCCCATAAGAATTATGATTTTTTCAGAAAAGCAACTTTTTGCAGATTTTGTGAGTGATTTCTCTTCGGACCATGATTATCATCTCAGATTTAAAATTTGAACCCATTTGGTATCATAGAACCTGAAAAAATGGATTTTAATGACCGAACCCAAGTCTTCAAGGGGTGCCTATAAGAATAATGATTTTTTCAGAAATGCAACTTTTTGCCGATTTTTTTTTTTTTTTTTTTTTTTTTTTTTTATGTATATTTTATTTAGTTATAAGAGTTTACATCTTATACCTAATATATTATTTTCTGTGACTACTACAATATTATTTACTTCTTACATACTAAAATTTAGTTTTCACAACATTGAGACATAATCCACGAAAAACTGCAAGACTTTTAGCTTCCTTAACAATTACCGGGAGTTTATTGAACATTTTGAAACCTTTATAATAAATATTGTTTTGTGTTTCTGATAAGTGTGTTTTAGGAAGCCTAAAATCGTTGCAGTTTCTCGTAGGATATAAATGAACTGCACTATTAATTCTAACATTCTTTGACATATAGTCAGGTAACATTTTATTTTTTAGCTTATAAATAAACACTAAGGTATTATAAACAAATCGTTGCCACACACTTAAAATATTGAGTTGACGTTGCATGGTTTTTATTCTGGTGTACCTGCTACAACACAGTATTGACCTCATGCCTCTGTTCTGGATTACTTCCATTCTCTTAATTTGGGTTTTGTTACTTAGAAATATTACACTTGTACAATAATTTAGATGGGATGCTACAGTGGTATTGTAGACCAATATCCTTGTTTTAATGTCCAATTTTCCTTTTATCCTACTTAAGAAATTAACCTTTTTCGCCATTTTTTTATTTAAAATTTCAAAGTTAGTGTTAAATTTTAACTTGTTATCTATTATGATTCCCAGGTATTTAATTTCTTTTACTTCTTCCATACTTTGATTGTCTATATTTAGGACAGTATGTACGTTTAGTTTTTTCCCTAATACCATGAATTTACTTTTAGTTACATTTAATTTCAATTTATTTATGTTTAACCACTTAGATAATTCATTAAGTTCATTTTGTATTTTTGACAACGCATCTTCAATATTATTTGCTATAATATATAAAAGTGTGTCATCTGCAAAAAGTTTGATGGAACAGTACTTTAAGCACTTTACTATATCATTAATATATAAAATAAATAGGAGCGGTCCCAAAACAGATCCTTGAGGAACTCCAATGTTGATTTCTTGTTCTTCAGAGATAGTATCTCCAATTTTGGTTTTTTGTTTTCTATTTTTTAAGTAATCAATAAACCACTGCAATTCATTAGCACGGATTCCTATGTCCTTCAATTTCATTATTAGTCTTTCTCTGTCTATCGTTTCAAAAGCACGTCTAAAATCCAAGAACACTGCTATTGTGATTTTCTTCTGATCCATAGCTGTTTTCCATTCATTTATCACATAATTTATTGCTGTTTCACAGGAATATTTATTTCTAAACCCAGATTGTTCTTTTACTAGGATGTTATTTTTTTCTATAAATTTACTCATCTGTTCTTTCACAATGCATTCTAGTAATTGTTCATATTTAGGCAATCCATTTATTGGTCTGAAGTCTTCGAAATTTTTAGCATTTATTATTTTGGGCACTGGTGTTATTATGGAGGTTTTCCATGACTGCGGAAAAATTACCTTAGTCAGAGATTCATTTATTAGTGCAATTACATACATTTTGTGATCGATTTCACTTATGATTTCAAATTTTTTACCCATTTGGTAAAAAATGGAATTTAATTTCGGAACCCAAGTCTTCAAAGCCCATGAGAATAATGATTTTTATAGAAATGCAACTTTTTGCAGATTTTTTGAGTGTTTTCTTTTCGGACCATGATTATCATCTCAGATTTAAAATTTGAACCCATTTGGTATCATAGAACCTGAAAAATGGATTTTAATGACCGAACCCAAGTCTTCAAGGGGTGCCTATAAGAATAATGATTTTTTCAGAAATGCAACTTTTTGCCGATTTTGTGATCGATTTCACATATGATTTCAAATTTTTTACCCATTTGGTAAAAAATGGAATTTAATTTCGGAACCCAAGTCTTCAAATAATGCCCATAAGAATAATGATTTTTATAGAAATGCAACTTTTTGCAGATTTTTTGGGTGTTTTCTTTTCGGACCATGATTATCATCTCAGATTTAAAATTTGAACCCATTTGGTATCATAGAACCTGAAAAAATGCAATTTAATTTCGGAACGCAAGTCTTCAAATAATGCCCATAAGAATAATGATTTTTTTAGAAATGCAACTTTTTGCAGATTTTGTGACTGATTTCGCTTTCTTTTAATATTCTTACAATGTTTCCACAATTTTTGCCCATTTGGTTCCATAGAGCCTGAAAAAAACGATTTTTATGTCCGAACCCAAATCTTCAAATAGTACCCATAAGAATGATGATTTTTCCATAAACGCAACTTTTTGCAGATTTTGTGAGTGATTTCTTTTTGGACCATGAATATTATCTCGATATTAAAATTTCAGCACATTTGGTACCATAGAACGTGAAAAAATTGATTTTAATGACCGAACCCAAGTCTTCAAGGGGTGCCTATAAGAATAATGATTTTTTCAGAAATGCAACTTTTGGCCGATTTTGTGATCGATTTCACTTATGATTTCAAATTTTTTACCCATTTGGTAAAAAATGGAATTTAATTTCGGAACCCAAGTCTTCAAATAATGCCCATAAGAATAATGATTTTTATAGAAATGCAACTTTTTGCAGATTTTTTGAGTGTTTTCTTTTCGGACCATGATTATCATCTCAGATTTAAAATTTCAACCCATTTGGTATCATAGAACCTGAAAAATGGATTTTAATGACCGAACCCAAGTCTTCAAGGGGTGCCTATAAGAATAATGATTTTTTCAGAAATGCAACTTTTTGCCGATTTTGTGATCGATTTCACTTATGATTTCAAATTTTTTACCCATTTGGTAAAAAATGGAATTTAATTTCGGAACCCAAGTCTTCAAATAATGCCAATAAGAATAATGATTTTTATAGAAATGCAACTTTTTGCAGATTTTTTGGGTGTTTTCTTTTCGGACCATGATTATCATCTCAGATTTAAAATTTGAACCCATTTGGTATCATAGAACCTGAAAAAATGGATTTTAATGTCCGAACCCAAGTCTTCAAATAGTGCCCATAAGAATTATGATTTTTTCAGAAAAGCAACTTTTTGCAGATTTTGTGACTGATTTCTTTTTGGACCATGAATATTATCTCGAAATTAAAATTTCAGCCCATTTGGTACCATAGAACCAGAGAAAATGGATTTTAATGTCCGAACCCAAGTCTTCAAATAGTGCCCATAAGAATTATGATTTTTTCAGAAAAGCAACTTCTTGCAGATTTTTTGAGTGTTTTCTTTTCGGACCATGATTATCATATCAGATTTAAAATTTCAACCCATTTGGTATCATAGAACCTGAAAAAATGGAATTTAATTTCGGAACCCAAGTCTTCAAATAATGCCCATAAGAATAATGACTTTTTGAGAAATGCAACTTTTTGCAGATTTTGTGACTGATGTTGCTTTGTTTTAATATTCTTACAATTTTTCACAATTTTTGCCCATTTGGTACCATAGAGCCTGAAAAAATTGATTCTTATGTCCGAACCCAAGTCTTCAAATAGTGCCCATAAGAATGATGATTTTTCAATAAATGCAACTTTTTGCAGATTTTGTGAGTGATTTCTTTTTGGACCATGAATATTATCTCGATATGTATTCGTGGACTGGACCGTTTGCGGTGTGCGTGACTTTGTAGGACTTACAGTGTGTCTGAACTGTCAAATGGTTGGACATTCTCACAAGTACTGCAAAGATACAAAGAGATGCTCTCACTGTGGTGTAGAAGGACACGCGCGCGAGGCCTGCCCCGCTGCTGCTGCAGCACCCAGTTGCGCCACATGCGCACGTTTCGGAAAGCCTGCAGCTTCCCGGGCCCACCCCACTGGAGATAAGGACTGCCCGGCGTACAAAGCGGCTTTATTGATGAATCTCTCCACCATCGACTATGGCGTTTAATCATACGGAAAAAGATGGCGAGGCAGTTGCTGTTGATGCATTAAATATATTATATCAAAACGTGAGGGGTATTCGAACAAAGACCGTAAGTGTGCGCAATGAAATTTTAATCAATAATTATGATATTATTTGTTTTTTTGAAACATGGCTGAACTCAACAGTGTTTAGTGAAGAACTGTTTGATGACAGATATATAGTATTTAGGAGAGATCGTGAGTCAACCAAATCTGCGTCTAAAGAAGGTGGCGGAGTTCTAGCCGCCGTTTCTAAAAAACTTCTTGTGTCCAGAAAAACGGAATGGGAGAGTGACAATGAAGATTTGTGGCTTGTAATTAAGTCTCGTTCCAACTCGCTCATCTTTATTTGCATTCTCTATATTCCTCCTAGTGTAACTGTAGACAATTATTGTAATCAGATTGAAAAATTACAAGATCTGTATTTAAAGTATTCAATTTCCAATTCACAGTTTATTATTATTGGTGATTTCAATTTGCCTGAAATAAAATGGTTACCTGACAATTCATTTAAAAATAATGTACTTTTTTTTTTTTTTTTTAAATAAATAAGCTTTATTGACTGAAAATTTTACATTTTTTTTTTTTTTTAGACAATGTATAGATAGTCCCACGAAGCTGCCACATGGCTGCTTGTCTGCAGGTTCTATCTCAATATAAAATTATAATATAATATAAGTCTCCCGTTATATAAAATAAATAACAGACTCTTCCATACAACTACACTAACATAGGACAATATAGCACACAGATAACACACATTCAAAAATAATACATATACGATCACACACATTGAAAGTGAATAACATCGTACTGTAACATAATGTAATAGAAATAAAATTCTAGTTAACTAAGTGAAAAATGTTATTTTAATTTTTTTTTTCTGGAAATAAAAAGCTTGTTAGTGAAAAAAAAAATAAATAAATACATTAATTTATATTAGAATTAAAACTTTCAAATAATGTCTTTCCTTTTCTTCTTTGTTTGCTCTATTTTTTATAGATATACAGATTTTTCATTTATAAGCCACATCTTTACATTTTTCATGCTTAAACTCTTATTTTCTGAAAAAACAAATTTATTTTTGAGCTTATTAAAAATCACTGGTACACAGTACTCCAGCGTTCGGCTTCCATACTTATTTGTTATTTTAGGTATTTTCAACCCTTTTTTTCTGTAAGACGTGTGCTGTGACTATGTACCAGTGGTTTTTTATAATTACTATCGTCCCAGTTATCTTTAATGGTAAGGAACCAAAATAAACCTTTTATAGGGAGCAGGCCCTCAGCACAATATAACAGTTGCACATTGTGTCTTTGTCTATACATATTAGGTGATACAATTTTTTTTTATGATAGAGGTTTGCAAATTTTGTACATACTTAATATATGTCATGCTTGTATTTCCCCAGCTTCTAATTCCATATCTAAGAATAGATTCTACTAATGAGAAATATACTAGTTTGAGTGTGCTATGAGGCAAGACAAATTTTAATTTATAGAAACTGTTTGCTAGAGCTCTTAGCTGGTTACATATTTTAGTAACTTGCTTATCCCATTTAAATGTGTTATCTACTTTTAATCCCAGATAAGTATACTCGTTGACAAAATCAATTTTCTCACATTGGCAGTTAGATATTATTTTTCTATGGATGCATTCAAAGTTATGTGCGGTTAGTTTGGGAATATTCCACATTTTCAAACTTGGTGATCTGATATACATGCATTTTGTTTTCTTTACATTTATAACCAATCCTACATCGTGTGCCCATTTTAGCAGTTCATCGAAGTCGGTTTGCAATTCTTGAATCGCTATTTGAGGATTTTCATTAGATACTACAAGTGCGGTGTCATCTGCGAAAATGAATCTGCGCGCTTTTCTAAATAGTATCGACATAGCTATGACATACATAATATACAATTTTGGACCCAAAATTGACCCTTGTGGGACACCAGACCTTATAAATTTAGATTTACTCATCTCATTCAATATTCTTACCCTCATTTTTCTATTTGATAAGTAGTTATTAAAAAAAGTTAGCAGTTTACCACGGATTCCAATAATTTGTAGAAATTTTATTATTTGTTTATGGCATAGTGTATCAAAGGCTTTAGAGAAATCAATAAAGAGTACAAGTACATGTTTTTGAGAGTTGAGCTGGGTGTTTATGAAATTAGAAAAATTATTTAGTAGTGCGTCACAGCTTTTTTTTTTTTGGAACCCGTACTGACATTCGTCAATGATACCAAATTTATTTAAATATCCGTCTAGGTATATTGCTATATATTTTTCGAGAATTTTTTCCAAGGCAGGTAATAGGGAAATAGGTCTGTAATTATTTATAATTGAATGATCACCGCCTTTAAAAATAGGTCTAACAACACTAGTTTTTAATTCTTCAGGTATTTGGCAAGTATCAATTATTGTGTTTATAAAATGAGTAATTACTGGGCTCAGTATTTTTACATGTTTTTTTATATCATACATACGTATTTGGTCCAATCCTGGTGTTTTTGAGTTTTTCAATATTCCGATTATAGATTCTATTTGTTTTACGCTAGCTCTGGGTAGGTACATAGAATGCGGTAAATCGTCTAGCTGGTATGGAGACGCACGGACATCACATTTGTGTAGTAACTCATTTACTCCCTCATCAAAGAAGTTAGCAAAATTTTCTGCAACTTCATCCGTTGGTTTGGTCTTCAAGAAGTACTTAGATATAACTGCGTCACAACTGGATTTGTTTTTTCTTCCTAATATTTTGTTTATTTCGTTCCACGTTTTTTTTATATCCTTAAAACAATTATTGAATTTGTTATTGAAGTATGTTTTTTTTGCATCTAATATTTGCTTATTTAGATTATTTCTGTATTTTTTGTAGTCTTTTTCATATTTCTTGTTTGTTGGCATGTTTTTCCATTTTCTCCATAATTTATCCCTCGTTTGTATATTTTCTATGAGAATATCGTTCATCCAACTTTTTTGATTATGGCGATAGGTATTTTTTACTAATTTTGTGATACTACTTTTTTCGTAGATTTTTTTAAAGTGTGATTTAATGTCTTGATATATGATATCCGGATCAGTGTGAATTTGAATTGAGTTCCAATCAGTTTTTGTAATCATTTCACCAACTTTTTTTTCAGATAGTACAGTGTTGTATTCATGGTGCGATATTTTGTTTTTGTCCTTATTGTGAAGGTATACAGACACGGCAGTTATATAATGATCTGCTATCCTTGTTTCACATACGCATGAGTTAATTTCACACTTTTCTTTTTCTCTAATATATATGTGATCCAGACACGTCGCAGTTGTGTAGGTATTTACCACCGCTTCTCTCGTAATGTCATATATACATTTAACTAGACCGTAATTAGCCATTAAATTTTCGTATTGCAGAATTATTGAGTCGTGTTTATTTAATAGGTTTAAGTTAATGTCTCCAAGTATCAAGATGGTTTCCTTAATATCAATGTTTCGTATTATATTTTCGAGCTGTTGTAGGAAGGTTTTTTTGTTCGTGTTTGGGGGTCGATATAATACAAATAGATGTATGCGTTTGTGTTTGTTTACGGAGAAGGTTCCATAGACGCACTCGAATGTATTAGCTATTATATCTTTTTTTTCGAATATATGGTTTTCTTTAATATAAACCATAATTCCGCCTCCCGATCTTTTTGTTCGGCAATAATAGAATGAGTTAAATCCTGATATTTTGTATAGATTTACACTGTTTTCGTCTATCGAGGTTTCACAGAGTATTATAATATCAATGTTATTTAGTTGACTATAAATACTTAGTAGAAATGTATTCCAGTACTTGGAGATAGACCTAATGTTCAAATTAACGACAGTTATTGCTTTATCGCCTGGTTCATGTTTGAATTGGGTCCAGTTTTCGAACTTTTGAATCCGTTCATATTCTATATCTGAGGTCTCAAAATCAATATTAGACGCCATAGTCAATTTTAGCTAAGTCCTTTTGAAGGGCTGCCTTGTAAGCCGGACAGTCCCTATCTCCGGACGGGTGGTTTGCGGGCTTGTGAAATCTCGTGCATGTCGCGCAGACTGGCTCCGCAGTAGCAGAAGGGCATGTCTCACGGGTATGTCCTTCCCGGGCACAGTGCCCACATCTCGTCGTCTCCTTGCAGAACTTGTAAGAATGTCCTATCATCTGACACTTTGAGCACACAGTTAATCCAATAAAATCACGAACACCGCAAACTGTCCAATCAACAAATACGCGTCCTTGCTTGACCAGTGCATGTCTCAGGTATGTGGGGACCACGTAGATTCTATGGCATGCAGGTCCAGTTCGAGGGCCAGCTAGATGACTAAGCTTACATTTTTTTATGGTTTCATTTGTCTCCTCGATATTTTGTATTCCATTTAGGGCACACTCAAGAAAAGCTTCATCAGACAACTCCCTTGGAACGTTAAAGAAAATGACCCTTGGTAGCCTTTTTGTTGGGGGTCGGGCGCTCAGAGTCGCAGATTCGGTTACTATTTCCGACCTTAGTAGTTTTTCTTGTTCCGCAGCACTAGCCGTATGGATGATTACTCCTTTGTTTCGTATATTTTTTACTCCGGTAATTCTTACTCCTAGCTGGGATGGATTCAGTGCTTCCCTGATTATTTTCTTTGTTTCCTCGCTATCTTCCACCGATGGTAATTTTGGAAAGAAACAGACGGATGGCCTCGGTTTTCCTATGGGGACGTCCAAACGCGATAATGGTGGAGGTAAGTTCACTTTTTTACTTGCAACCTCTGCAAAAGAGAAACTCGCTTCCGTAGCATCTGCCACTCTTTTCATCACTGGTCCTAGGTCTAATTCTAGCTGAATAATTTTGGATTGGAGTTGCTTATTTTCCTGTTTTACCACCATTTTTTCTGCTAGCATTACTTTATTTTGCGCTTTTGCTAAGGCGAGTTCACCTCGGAGAGTTTCTCTCTCCAAAATTAGT
Source organism: Hesperophylax magnus (assembly GCA_026573805.1). Classification (NCBI taxonomy): domain Eukaryota; kingdom Metazoa; phylum Arthropoda; class Insecta; order Trichoptera; family Limnephilidae; genus Hesperophylax; species Hesperophylax magnus. The sequence goes on along the minus strand of JAIUSX010000117.1, from coordinate 7,744,534 downwards.
TGTCCAACAGATCCCAGGACGCAGGCTATATTACTGGCAATCTTCAGCTGTTGCTCCTTTGAAACCTTTGTATTTCCCAAGGTATCTTGTAAAGTTTTGAGGGCATTTTGAGTTTCTTTTAAAATTCCTTGTGAGTTCAAGGGGATAAGGTCATTCTCATCATCAGAAGCTTCAGATTGCGACATTGTTTTTGAATTTATATTGACAGTTTCGATTGTAAACAATAGGTATCACTGATTCGCAGCACAATCGCAACCAATAGGAGCCTTGAGAAGTGAGCTCATAATTAATCGTCCAATCCGCGCACTTGATACGTTGTACACAACACTTCGGTTTGGTAAACAGTGAAATCAATTGTTTATAATATTAAAAAATCAATGGTTAAATGTTAAAAAAACACGGGAGAACACTACCACGTGAAAAACTTAAATTGTTTTTTACTACGATATAGTTTTTTCTTCCGGCGGAATTATTAAAGATTGTTCCGAAATTAAATTCCATTTTTTCGGGTTCTATGGTACCAAATGGGCTGAAATTTTAATTACGAGATAATATTCATGGTCCAAAAAGAAATCACTCACAAAATCTGCAAAAAGTTGCTTTTCTGAAAAAATCATAATTCTTATGGGCACTATTTGAAGACTTGGGTTCGGACATTAAAATCCATTTTCTCATGTTCTATGGTACCAAATGGGTTCAAATTTTAATATCGAGATAATATTCATGGTCCAAAAAGAAATCACTCACAAAATCTGCAAAAAGTTTTATTTATACATTGTCTAAAAAAAAAAAAATGTAAAATTTTCAGTCAATAAAGCTTATTTATTAAAAAATCGAATCGGGATCGATGGTGAGGCACGAAATGAAAGAAAGTTGTGAAGGTCACATGTGTTTATTGGTGAGTCAGTAGCCGTGACAAGGAGATGATGAAGGACTGATGTAGAATACTCCGGTTGCTGCTGTGATGTGTTGGCAGGTCAAGCGCGGGTCAGTGAGTCGACGCCGGGTGCTGGTGACCGGGACTCGATGGAGGTCAGGCACTGGCGAAGAACGTAGGTCTTCAGGCACTCCAGTGCTGACGAGACGACCGAAGGTGCGACGGACCTTGTGGGCAGTTGAACGGGAACGAAATGAAAGAAAGTTGTGAAGGTCACATGTGTTTATTGGTGAGTCAGTAGCCGTGACAAGGAGATGATGAAGGACTGATGTAGAATACTCCGGTTGCTGCTGTGATGTGTTGGCAGGTCAAGCGCGGGTCAGTGAGTCGACGCCGGGCGCTGGTGACCGGGACTCGATGGAGGTCAGGCACTGGCGAAGAACGTAGGTCTTCAGGCACTCCAGTGCTGACGAGACGACCGAAGGTGCGACGGACCTTGTGGGCAGTTGAACGGGAACGGCGTGACCAGTGAGGATGCTGCGTGTCCTCGTGGTGGTCATGGTTGCGTGGAAGAAGCGCTGGTCAGAGACGCTGGAACCAGGGCGCTTGTAATCCGAGTAGCGCTGGCCGCGGACGTGGCCGAGGCGCTATGATGATGTCCCGATAGAGTCCATGATTGTACGGGCGAAGCCGGGAATGTTGTCCTTTGCGCTAGTAAGATTAGCGCGGGTGATCACTCGTTGAGCCTTGTAGACTGGCGGCAAAATTATGACTGACTGACTGGCTGGCTCGCTGCGTCGGGCTTATTTATACTACCCGGCCGATGGCGACAGTAGGTAGTAAATTGCAATTAAATCGAGGCCACTCGCTCGGACTGTGTGTTTCGGGAACCTTCGACATTGCGGCGATTAAGCATAGGCCGTAGACTCGAACCTTCTGGCGAGTTCTCGTAGTATCCCGGACTGAGTGCGCGTTAGTATTGTCGCGAGTATGCAAGTAGGTCTTGAAACAGGTAGGTTGCTTTGTTTTGATTTCGGCTGCAAATACGTACCTAAGTAGCAATTAGCAAGTACGTACCTAAGTAGGTCGAGCGTTTTATTATTAATTATTCAATGGATTAATATCGACGCTACAATTTTTTGAGAAATGCAACTTTTTGCAGATTTTGTGATTGATGTCGCTTTGTTTTAATATTCTTACAATTTTCACAATTATTACCCATTTGGTACCATAGAGCCTAAAAAAATTGATTTTTATGTCCGAACCCAAGCCTTCAAATAGTGCCCATAAGAATGATGATTTTTCAATAAATGCAACATTTTGCAGATTTTGTGACTGATTTCTTTTTGGACCATGAATATTATCTCGGATGTAAAATTTTACCCATTTGGTACCATAGAACCTGAAAAAATGGAATTTAATGACCGAACCCAAGGCTTTAAATAGTGCCTATAAGAATAATGATTTCTCCATAAATGCAACTTTTTGCAGATTTTGTCACTGATTTCGCTTTGTTTTAATATTCTTACAATGTTTCCATAATTTTTGCCTATAGAGCCTGAAAAAATTGATTTTTATGTGCGAACCCAAGTCTTCAAATAGGGCCTATAAGAATGATGATTTTTCCATAAATGCAACTTTTTGCAGATTTTGTTAGGGATTTCTTTTTGAACCATGATTAATAATCTCGAATTTAAAATTTCGGCCCATGAAGTATCATAGAACCTGAAAAAATGGAATTTAATTACCGAACCCAAGGCTTCAAATAGTGCCCATAAGAATTATGATTTTTTCAGAAAAGCAACTTTTGGCAGATTTTGTGAGTGATTTCTTTTCGGACCATGATTATCATCTCAAATTTGAACCCATTTGGTATCATAGAACCTGAAAAAATGGATTTTAATGACCGAACGCAAGTCTTCAAGGGGTGCCTATAAGAATGATGATTTTTTCAGAAATGCTACTTTTTGCCGATTTTGTGACTGATTTCACATTGTTTGAATATTCTTACAAAGATTTCAAATTTATTACCCATTTGGTACCACAGAGCTTGAAAAATAGATTTTAATGTCCGAACCCAAGTCTTCAAATAGTGCCAATAAGAATTATGATTTTTTCAGAAATTCACCTTTTTTGCATATTTTGTGACTGATTTCTTGTTGGACATTGATTATTATCTCGAATTTAAAATTTCAGCCCATTTGGTACCATAGAACCTGAAAAAATGGAATTTAATTTCGGAACCCAAGTCTTCAAATAATGCCCATAAGAATAATGATTTTTTCAGAAAAGCAACTTTTTGCAGATTTTGTGACTGATTTCACTTTGTTTTAATATTCTTACAATGATTTCAAATTCTTTACCCATTTGGTACCATAGAGCTTGAAAAATAGATTTTAATGTCCGAACACAAGTCTTCAAATAGTGCCCATAAGAATTATGTTTTTTCCATAAATAAAACTTTTTGCAGATTTTGTGAGTGATTTCTTTTTGGACCATGAGTAATATCTCGAATTTAAAATATCAGCCCATGTGGTACCATAGAACCTGAAAAAATGGAATATAATATCGGAACAAAAGTCTTCAAATAATGCCCATAAGAATAATGATTTTTTCAGAAATGCAACTTTTTGCTGATTTTGTGACTGATTTCGCTTTGTTTTTATATTCTTACAATGTTTCCAACATTTTTGCCCATTTGGTACCATAGAGCCTGAAAAAATTGATTTTTATGTCCAAACCCAAGTCTTCAAATAGTGCCCATAAGAATTATGATTTTTTCAGAAAAGCAACTGTTTGCAGATTTTGTGAGTGATTTCTTTTTGGACCATGATTAATATCTCGAATTTAAAATTTCTGCCCATTTGGTACCATAGAACCTGAAAAAATGGAATATAATTTCGAATCAACAGTCTTCAAATAGTGCCTATAAGAATGATGATTTTTCTATAAATGAAACTTTTTGCAGATTTTGTGAGTGATTTCTTTTTGGACCATGAATATTATCTCGATATTAAAATTTTAGCCCATTTGGAAAAACTGGAATTTAATGACCGAACCCAAGGCTTCAAATAGTGCCCATAAGATTTATGATTTTTTCAGAAATGCAACTTTTTGGAGATTTTGTGACTGATTTCTTTTTGGACCATGAATATTATCTTGAATTTCAAATTTTAGCCCATTTGGTTCCATAGAACCTGAAAAAATGGAATATAATTTCGAATCAACAGTCTTCAAATAGTGCCTATAAGAATGATGATTTTTCTATAAATGAAACTTTTTGCAGATTTTGTGAGTGATTTCTTTTTTGACCATGAATATTATCTCGATATTAAAATTTTAGCCCATTTGGTATCATAGAACCTGAAAAACTGGATTTTACAGAAAAGAAACTTTTTGCAGATTTTGTGAGTGATTTCTTTTGGGACCATGATTATTATCTCAGATTTAAAATTTCTACCCATTTGGTATCATAGCACCTGAAAAAATATATTTATATGTCCAAACCCAACTCCTGAAATAGTGCCCATAAGAATGATGATTTTTCCATAAATTCAACTTTTTGCAGATTTTGTGAGTGATTTCTTTTTGGACCATGAATATTATCTCGAATTTAAAATTTCTGCCCATTTGATATCATAGAACCTGAAAAAATGGAATTTAATGACCGAACCCAAGGCTTTAAATAGTGCCTATAAGAATAATGATTTCTCCATAAATGCAACTTTTTGCAGATTTTTTGACTGATTTCGCTTTGTTTTAATATTCTGACAATGTTTCCATAATTTTTGCCCATTTGGTACCATAGAGCCTGAAAAAATTGATTTTTATGTGCGAACCCAAGTCTAAATGAATATAATTTCGGAACACAAGTCTTCGAAAAATGCCCATAAGAATAATGATTTTTTCAGAATTGCTATTTTTGCCGATTTTGTGACTGATTTCACGTTGTTTTAATATTCTTACAATGATTTCAAATTTTTTACCCATTTGGTACCATAGAGCTTGAAAAATAGATTTAAATGTCCGAACCAAAGCCTTCAATTAGTGCCAATAAGAATTATGATTTTTTTCAGAAATTCAACATTTTGCATATTTTTGGACCATGATTAATATCTCGAATTTAAAATTTCAGCCCATTTGGTACCATAGAACCTGAGAAAATGGATTTTTATGTCCGAACCCAAGTCTTTAAATAGTGCCCATAAGAATTATGATTTTTTCATATTAGCAACTTTTTGCAGATTTTGTGAGTGAATTCTTTTGGGACCATGATTATCATCTCAGATTTAAAATTTAAACCCCTTTGGTATCATAGAACCTGAAAAAATGGTTTTTACTGACCGAACCCAAGTCTTCAAGTGGTGCCTATAAGAATGATGATTTTTTCAGAAATGCTACTTTTTGCGGATTTTGTGACTGATTTCACTTTGTTTTAATAATCTTACAATGATTTCAAATTTAATACCCATTTGGTACCACAGAGCTTGAAAAATAGATTTTAATGTCCGAACCCAAGTCTTCAAATAGTGCCAATAAGAATTTTGATTTTATCAGAAATTCAACTTTTTGCATATTTTGTGATTTATTTCTTTTTGGACCATGATTAATATCTCGAATTTAAAATTTCAGCCCATGTGGTATCATAGAACCTGAAAAAATGGAATTTAATAACCGAACCCAAGGCTTCAAATAGTGCCTATAAGAATAATGATTTCTCCATAAATGCAACTTTTTGCAGATTTTTTGTCTGATTTCGCTTTGATTTAATATTCATACAATGTTTCCATAATATTTGCCCATTTGGTACCATAGAGCCTGAAAAAATTGATTTTTATGTCCGAACCCAAGTCTTCAAATAGTGCCCAGAAAAATTATGATTTTTTCAGGAATGCAACCTTTTGCAGATTTTGTGACTGATTTCTTTTTGAACCATGATTATCATCTCAAATTTGAACCCATTTGGTATCATAGAACCTGAAAAAATGGATTTTAATGACCGAACGCAAGTCTTCAAGGGGTGCCTATAAGAATGATGATTTTTTCAGAAATGCTACTTTTTGCCGATTTTGTGACTGATTTCACATTGTTTGAATATTCTTACAAAGATTTCAAATTTATTACCCATTTGGTACCACAGAGCTTGAAAAATAGATTTTAATGTCCGAACCCAAGTCTTCAAATAGTGCCAATAAGAATTATGATTTTTTCAGAAATTCACCTTTTTTGCATATTTTGTGACTGATTTCTTGTTGGACATTGATTATTATCTCGAATTTAAAATTTCAGCCCATTTGGTACCATAGAACCTGAAAAAATGGAATTTAATTTCGGAACCCAAGTCTTCAAATAATGCCCATAAGAATAATGATTTTTTCAGAAATGCAACTTTTTGCAGATTTTGTGACTGATTTCACTTTGTTTTAATATTCTTACAATGATTTCAAATTCTTTACCCATTTGGTACCATAGAGCTTGAAAAATAGATTTTAATGTCCGAACACAAGTCTTCAAATAGTGCCCATAAGAATTATGTTTTTTCCATAAATAAAACTTTTTGCAGATTTTGTGAGTGATTTCTTTTTGGACCATGAGTAATATCTCGAATTTAAAATATCAGCCCATGTGGTACCATAGAACCTGAAAAAATTGAATATAATTTCGGAACAAAAGTCTTCAAATAATGCCCATAAGAATAATGATTTTTTCAGAAATGCAACTTTTTGCTGATTTTGTGACTGATTTCGCTTTGTTTTTATATTCTTACAATGTTTCCAACATTTTTGCCCATTTGGTACCATAGAGCCTGAAAAAATTGATTTTTATGTGCGAACCCAAGTCTAAATGAATATAATTTCGGAACACAAGTCTTCGAATAATGCCCATAAGAATAATGATTTTTTCAGAATTGCTATTTTTGCCGATTTTGTGACTGATTTCACGTTGTTTTAATATTCTTACAATGATTTCAAATTTTTTACCCATTTGGTACCATAGAGCTTGAAAAATAGATTTAAATGTCCGAACCAAAGCCTTCAATTAGTGCCAATAAGAATTATGATTTTTTTCAGAAATTCAACATTTTGCATATTTTGTAACTGATTTCTTTTTGGACCATGATTAATATCTCGAATTTAAAATTTCAGCCCATTTGGTACCATAGAACCTGAGAAAATGGATTTTTATGTCCGAACCCAAGTCTTTAAATAGTGCCCATAAGAATTATGATTTTTTCATATTAGCAACTTTTTGCAGATTTTGTGAGTGAATTCTTTTGGGACCATGATTATCATCTCAGATTTAAAATTTAAACCCCTTTGGTATCATAGAACCTGAAAAAATGGTTTTTACTGACCGAACCCAAGTCTTCAAGTGGTGCCTATAAAAATGATGATTTTTTCAGAAATGCTACTTTTTGCGGATTTTGTGACTGATTTCACTTTGTTTTAATAATCTTACAATGATTTCAAATTTAATACCCATTTGGTACCACAGAGCTTGAAAAATAGATTTTAATGTCCGAACCCAAGTCTTCAAATAGTGCCAATAAGAATTATGATTTTATCAGAAATTCAACTTTTTGCATATGTTGTGACTGATTTCTTTTTGGACCATGATTAATATCTCGAATTTAAAATTTCAGCCCATTTGGTACCATAGAACCTGAAAAAATGGAATTTAATGACCGAACCCAAGGCTTCAAATAGTGCCCATAAGAATTATGATTTTTTCAGAAATGCAACTTTTTGCCGATTTTGTGACTGATTTCAATTTGTTTTAATATTCTTACAATGATTTCAAAATTTTAACCCATTTGGTACCACAGAGCTTGTAAAATAGATTTTAATGTCCGAACCCAAGTCTTCAAAAAGTGCCAATAAGAATTATGATTTTTTCAGAAATGCAACCTTTTGCAGATTTTGTGACTGATTTATTTTTGTACCATGAATTTTATCTCGAATTTAAAATTTTAGCCCATTTGGTACCATAGAACCTGAAAAAATGGAATTTAATGACCAAACCCAAGGCTTTAAATAGTGCCTATAAGAATAATGATTTCTCCATAAATGCAACTTTTTGCAGATTTTGTCACTGATTTCGCTTTGTTTTAATATTCTTACAATGTTTCCATAATTTTTGCCTATAGAGCCTGAAAAAATTGATTTTTATGTGCGAACCCAAGTCTTCAAATAGGGCCTATAAGAATGATGATTTTTCCATAAATGCAACTTTTTGCAGATTTTGTTAGGGATTTCTTTTTGAACCATGATTAATAATCTCGAATTTAAAATTTCGGCCCATGAAGTATCATAGAACCTGAAAAAATGGAATTTAATTACCGAACCCAAGGCTTCAAATAGTGCCCATAAGATTTCTGATTTTTTCAGAAATGCAACTTTTTGGAGATTTTGTGACTGATTTCACTTTGTTTATATATTATTACAATGTTTCGAAATTTTTCGCTCATTTGGTACCATAATGCCTAGAAAAATTATTTTTTTATGTCCGAACCCAAGTCTTCAAATAGTGCCCATAAGAATGATGATTTTTCCATAAATTCATTTTTTTGCAGATTTTGTGAGTGATATCTTTTTGGACCATGAATATTATCTCGAATTTAAAATTTCTGCCCATTTGGTATCATAGAACCTGAAACACTGGATTTTACTGACCGGACCCAAGTCTTCAAGTAGTGCCTATAAGAATGATGATTTTTTCAGAAATGCAACTTTTTGCCGATTTTGTGACTGATTTTATTTTGTTTTAATATTCCAACAATGATTTCAAATATTTTACCCATTTGCTACCATAGAGCTCTAAAAATAGATTTTAATGTCCGAACCCAAGTCTTCAAATAGTGCCAATAAGAATTTTGATTTTATCAGAAATTCAACTTTTTGCATATTTTGTGATTTATTTCTTTTTGGACCATGATTAATATCTCGAATTTAAAATTTCAGCCCATGTGGTATCATAGAACCTGAAAAAATGGAATTTAATAACCGAACCCAAGGCTTCAAATAGTGCCTATAAGAATAATGATTTCTCCATAAATGCAACTTTTTGCAGATTTTTTGACTGATTTCGCTTTGTTTTAATATTCATACAATGTTTCCATAATATTTGCCCATTTGGTACCATAGAGCCTGAAAAAATTGATTTTTATGTCCGAACCCAAGTCTTCAAATAGTGCCCAGAAAAATTATGATTTTTTCAGGAATGCAACCTTTTGCAGATTTTGTGACTGATTTCTTTTTGAACCATGATTAATATCTCGAATTTAAAATTTCAGCCCATTTGGTACCATAGAACCTGAAAAAATGCATTTTAATGACCGAACCTAAGTCTTCAAATAGTGCCCATAAGAATTATGATTTATCCATTAATCCAACTTTTTGCAGATTTTATGACTGATTTCGCTTTGTTATAATATTCTTATAATGTTTCCAAAAGTTTTGCCCGTTTGGTACCATAGAGCCTGAAAAAATGGATTTTAATGTCCGAACCCAAGTCTTCAAACAGTGCCCATATGAATGATGATTTATCCATTAATGCAATTTTTTGCAAATTTTTTGACTGATTTCGTTTTGTTATAATATTCTTTCAATGTTTCCAAAAGTTTTGCCCGTTTGGTACCATAGATCCTGAAGAAATGACTTTTAAAATCCGAACCCAAGTCTTGCAACAGTGCCCATAAGAATGATGATTTTTCCATAAATGCAACTTTTTGCAGATTACGTGAGTGATTTCTTTTTGGACCATGATTATTATCTCGAATTTAAAATTTCGGCCCATTTAATACCATAGAACCTGAAAAAATTAATTTTAATGACCGAACCCAAGTCTCCAAATAGTGCCCATAAGAATGATGATATATCCATAAATGCAATTTTTTGCAGATTTTATGACTGATTTCGCTTTTGTTATAATATTCTTACAATGTTTCCAAAAGTTTTGCCCGTTTGGTACCATAGATCCTGAAGAAATGACTTTTTAAATCCGAACCTAAGTCTTGCAACAGTGCCCATAAGAATGATGATTTTTCCATAAATGCAACAATTTGCAGATTACTTGAGTGATTTCTTTTTGGACCATGATTATTTTCTCGAATTAAAAATTTCAGCTCCTTTGGTACCGTAGAACATGAATAAATGGATTTTAATGACCGAACCCAAATCTTCAAATAGTACCCATAAGAATATTTTTTTTCCATAAATGCAATTTTGCAGATTTTATGACTGATTTCGCTTTCTTTTAATATTCTTACAATGTTTCCAAAATTGTTGCCCTTTTGGTACCATAGAACCTGAAAAAATGCATTTTTATGACCGAACCCAAGTCTTCAAATGGTGCCCATAAGAATGATGATTTTTCCATAAATGCAGGTTTTTGCAGATTTTATGACTGATTTCGCTTTAATAATATGGAGGGGAGATTTCCCGGCTTTGCAGCCCTAATGAGAACCAGGGTAGCAGGAACGAGGGGAAGGATCAACAACTCCAGAAACGTCCTCATCATAGAATCCCGCCCGATCCTGAGATCGAGCATCGAAAAACATTGGAGAAAAATATTGGCCCCCATAATTATCGCTCCGATATACCAATAAGCTTACAAGAAATGTAAATGTTTTATGATATCACTCTCTATTCTATATATTTCCTTTTACTTTTTCTTATGTTTTATTTGTTTTATCAAACTTACATTTCATATTTTATTTTATTTGTACTTACTTATCTCTGTATATAACATTGTAGTTATATTTTATGGAATGTGTGGGGATTGCACTCACCTCCCCACACTTTGGAATAAACAATTATTATTATTATTATTATTATTATTAACACAGCGCTCTAGTCTGTGGCAGCAATTTGCCGAGTGCCCGTGTGCTTGGCAACGAAAACATTGCCCCTTTCTTGTTTTGTTGCGTAGACTCTCTACCTGGATCTTCAGATGAAAGATCGAGGTGAGTTCATTGAATTTTTTTTTCTTTCATCGTTTTTGGTCAGATTGACCAGCACTAGGGGTATCGGTTTGCGAGACCGACCCGCTTTCATACGGTAAAACTAAAAACTAAGACAAATAATGGGCTTATATATAAGACGACAGAGGGAGACAAAATAAAACATATTATGTACGAGTATATACTAGACCGAGACAAAATACATGAAAGAGAAGACCAAATTGCTAATTGATATGTGGGAGGGAGAAATCAGTACATGGGTGTGTTAATGAAAAAACGCTATAGTTTACATAATAACGAATCACAGAAAATAATAATTTTACAAGAATTAATTCTAATAATTAATTAATATTAATATAACAATAAATTTTAAGGGCATAAGAAACACAATGTAACATATATATAATATTATGGAGTGGAATGGATTGTGGGAAACATTAAATATGGGGCTATAAAGTGTGTTTTTTTTGTATAGAAAGGTTGATTTGATTATTTAATAAATGGTCAGACATATTTGTATTTAACACACATATCAATTAGCAATTTGGTCTTCTCTTTCATGTATTTTGTCTCTATCTATTATATACTCTTACGTTATATGTTACATTCTGTCTCCCTCTGTTCTCCTATATATAAGCCCATTCTCTGTCTTAGTTTTTAGTTTTTAATTATGAAAAGCTTGACTGAAGCGAAACCGGTAGATGTGTGAAAATTAATAAAAAAACCCGTGATTATTAAACAAAGTACTTTATTTAAATATAATATATGTATACAGGGTTTTTGGGGAGTGAATCAAATGCAAATCATCTTGAGTGATGAGGCCCATTTCCACCTCGGTGGCTTCGTCAACAAGCAAAATTGTCGCATCTGGGGCTCGGAAAACCCAAGAGTTATTGTTGAAAAGCCTCTCTATCCTCAACGTGTGACTGTTTGGTGCGGTTTATGGTCCGGCGGAGTCATTGGACCTTACTTTTTCGAAAATGAGGCTGGAGCAACAGTTACGGTGAATAGATTGCGCTATCGAGAGATGATTAATGATTTTTCTTGGCCGAAAATTGGATGGTATTGATCTGGACAACGTTTACTTTCAACGAGACGGCGCTACGTGTCATACAAGTAACGAAACCATTGATCTTTTACGATTGAATATCAAAATAACACCTCTTATTGGAAAACCCTGTATTTTATAATTCTGTCTTCGTGTTTTGTATGTAAATAATACGAAGAAGTTAGGCCTTCAAGAGAACAAAGATTGGATATTCCTCGTTCCTCTTCACAGTTTTAATATTTTTGTCTTCTAGTCTTCCCAGAGGAGTGTTGGAGGAGGGTGGGAGGGTGGGAGTGGGTGCGGGCCACTCTCCGCAATTCCCCCTGCCCTTCTTGTTATTATTATGGCGCCCGTGTGCGACTAGCAAAGACAAAGTTATCCGTTTTATTTATTTAGATATAAAAACAGAAAAAGACGATATAATATTGAATTCTAAAATAACGAATACATTAAAAATATTGAATCGAGTAATACAACACACAGATGGCGCCGCTATGTTACGAATCATTGGCGTTATTTTTTGGTGAAATTTACATTATTTTTGTCGGAATTAATTTATTTTTATGGAATATTTATGAAAAGCTATATTTTGTGTAAAAATTTTAGTATTTTGCAGCAAAAAAGTGGCAGAACGCCGTTTTTTACTAAAAAACAAACATTATATTTGGCCGGTCGGTGGCCGAGTTGACATCGCGTTTGGGTAGTGTGTTCAATTCCTTCGCTGGCTAAGTTCTCCATCACAACACAAGCAACATTTTCAGCTTACTGTGGTGGTAGTAAGAGGTTTTCAAATATTGTCAGGTTATTCGTAACTTGGGAATGTTTGTCTTTCTTTTAAGAAAAAAAAAAATATATATATATGAAGAAATTATTATGACTATTTTTAAACAGTACGCAGCGTTTTCGAGGTGAGGTTAGTTGCGTTGTTTACCTACTTTATGATTTTACATACGTGTGAAAAATATGCAAGTTTCCCGAAAAATGAGAATTTCTGCTAGTAACTAATAATGTAATAAGTTTAAATTATAAAATATGGAACAAAAAAGAAATCGATTTTTCACGATTTTAGAGGCAAGTTTGTCAATTATTTGTAACTTCACACAAAAAAACTATTTTGGGTAAATATTTACCTACGACTACCGTTTTTAACACGCATTCAAAAATAAACAATCATTTGATTCATCCTAATGACAATAAATAACAACTTTTTGCATTTACGATTTTGAAAAATATTGATATTTAATATTATTTACGTAAATAATAATTTACGAGAAAATTTTCCAATTCGGGCACCATTTTGACACACCGAGTTCTCGCATAGTTCGCGTTTGTTTTTACGTAGTGTAGGGCACTGCCAACATAACAAGTGAAAAACACAATCATAGTTTTTTTTATATCATAGACAATGAAATTTTTTTTTTAAATGATGTGTAATTTATATATAAAAAATATTGTAAATAAAAAACCCGTTATTTATTAAATTTAACGTATTAAGGGAAGGTTTTTATATGTAAATAGCCTAACCTATAATAACCTAACGTATCCTAACCAATAATTATACTTTGTTCTTATACTTTGTAAATTACTGAACAATCTCATAGACTGCCCTCAAATGTTAGGTGTTATAAATTTTCATATCCCTGTTAAATCAACTCGACTCCACCACCTTTTCCACAGTGACAATCATAGCACTAACTATTTGTATCATTCACCGTTGGCGCGTTTTCACCGCACTGCCAACACGTATACAGACCTTTTTTTATATTTTCAAAACCTCACCGTCTTGCATCAAGGCAAAAATACTTGGTTGTGAATGTAACTGATATGTTTGTGAAATGTCTGTTTGTACTACATCATACTGACATGTTCTACTTTATGTGTAACATATGTATGGTGTTCTTATAAATATACATTCCACATATATACATATATGTGAAATGTATATGTATAGCATCTATATAAACTGTTTGCAAGTACTGTACTGACACGTACTTATTTATTAAATTTCCCTTTAAAATAATAGATTTCAAAAATAAGGGAAAAATTAATTGCCAGATAATATTGTATATTTTCAAATTTTAAATATGAAATCGATAAATATGTCGCTTAATGAATAGATCCTAATGGTCAAGTTGATTAAGACGCCTGTCCCGATAAGACAAGAGATTCTGGGTTCGATTCCTACTTATGACTGTTATCTTTTTTATTTTATGTGTCTGTTTCGTGTTTCGTTTAGATATTCATATTAGTATTAACTTCTTCTTCAATCAAAACGTTCTTACTGGGGCAGTTCAGTTATGTATAATAACTATGTACTATTTAACTACGTGTAAGTATTATCTATGTATAATGCATAGTTACTATTCATATGTGAAAGCCCCTAAAAGGGCGTTAATAAATAAATAACGTAAATACCCATTGAACAAAAAATAAAAACGGTATTTTCTCTAGTCATTGTCATGTATCATAATAACTATGTACTATCGTAAAAAAAAAAAAAAATGTATTAGAAGACAATCTTCCTTTAACTTTTGGCGATGTGATTTGATATGTTTTCGTTACACATTACTTTACGAACGAAAAACTATTATTTATATCCTGACGAAGAAACCATTGGGACTTAAACGTCTAATTAGTACAATAAATGTTCAATAGATGTCACTACAGGTATTAAAAACACAGCAAATAAAGAACGAAAAGATAATATTTTTTTATTAATAGACGTTTCGTTTATAAAACATGAAATAATGGTTCCATGATAACTCAACACAGTGACAATTCAACACACTTTGAAAAAGTGCTATAAAGTCATTGGAAACGATGAAAAAAATATAAACAAGGTACATGAAAACATATTGTATAAAAATTATAAATCACAAAAATTATCAATCGCGTTGTATCAATCAGATGCATGGTAGGAATTTTTTATTTAACTGCCAATAGCAATGAATAAATGTGAGTACAGAACATTTTTATTTATCTGTTGGTCATCATAAGTTCGCTTTCGACTCTTCCTAAGTCTAGAAGCTTAAAATAAAATGTTAGTTTGGTTGTATACCTACTTCATGATATTATTATACGTTATATATTATACGTGTGAAATAAAATGTTAGTTTGGTTGTATACCTACTTCATGATATTATTATACGTTATATATTATACGTGTGAAATAAAATGTTAGTTTGGTTGTATACCTACTTCATGATATTATTATACGTTATATATTATACGTGTGAAATAAAATGTTAGTTGGGTTGTATACCTACTTCATGATATTATTATACGTTATATACATTATACGTGTGAAATAAAATGTTAGTTGGGTTGTATACCTACTTCGTGATATTATTACACGTTATATATTATACGTGTGAAATAAAATGTTAGTTGGATTGTATACCTACTTCATGATATTATTATATGTTATATATATTATACGTGTGAAATAAAATGTTAGTTGGGTTGTATACCTACTTCATGATATTATTATACGTTATATATTATACGTGTGAAATAAAATGTTAGTCGGGTTGTATAACTACTTCATGATATTATTATACGTGTGAAATAAAATGTTAGTTGGGTTGTATACCTACTTCATGATATTATTATACGTTATATATTATACGTGTGAAATAAAATGTTAGTTGGGTTGTATACCTACTTCATGATATTATTATACGTTATATATTATAACGTGTGAAATAAATGTTAGTTGGGTTGTATACCTACTTCATGATATTTTTATACGTTTTACGTGTGAAAAAAAATGCTTTGAAAAATAAGTTTCCCGAAAAAGGTGATTTTCGCGTTATTCTTGTAAAAGCAGAAAAATTCGCGTTTATCGCGCATAAACGAATAATTTCGCGTTATCGAAACAAACACGTCATTTCTACTAGTAACTAATAATGTAACAAGTACCTGGGCCCAGGATTAAGTCAACAATTTTGTCAATACACTTATCCACTTTGCTCGTTATAACCTGAAAAAAAATGATCACAAATTAAGACGATGCACTACGTAGTAATGCAAAATCATGTGTTTTTGGTTTGAAAATTTGGTCGCCTAGAAATGTTTCAGATGCTTTAATTAAATACTGCGAGTAGAATACATCTTGGCCTTTAACACAATCGAGTATTTTTTACTTGTCTTGTTATAAGCCCAAAAAAAAATAATTTATAAGGCCTATGAAAACTGCTTTAAAGTTAAAAATCTCCTACTTACGAACCGATTTTCGGTTATGATTTTATTGTATAATGTGGCAAATTAAGTTATTTATAAAATGATCGGGAAAAAATTAAATATTTATGCCTGAACATCCACAAAATAAAATAAAAGGCATTTTTTTCTTGCATAAATCAAAACAGGCGGATGGTGTTAAGCGGGAATTTAAACCTTATCGCCATCTACGTAAGGGGTGTTATTGATAGCGGCTCGATTTAAAATATTACACGACGTAGTGCATCGCCCTAAGGGGAACGGTTGCGCAACACTTTTCATACTTGCATTAGGATTTGAGGCCAAAATACTTACTAATAGCAAGCTGATTTTTTTTATACATATAAAGGGGTAGAAAATTTCTAGTACAGATATGTGCTATTTTATGTATTTGTGTTTTAAATTATAAAATATGGGATAAAAAAGAATTAGATTTTTCACGATTTTAGAGGCAAGTTTGGCAATTATTACTTAATGGTAATTACTAAAAAAATAATCTCACCTTTCCTACCATGAAAAAAATTTTTTTTCCGATTTTATGTCCGGGTTATATCTTCCCCTTGGAAAAACTAAACCCTTCCACACACTTTTCCACAAATTATCATCTAGTCAATCAACATTATGCAAGTGCATTATATAAGCAAAATACATACAAGAACAACACGTCAACCCACCAGAGATCAAATGGGAAAATAATTCACCGACTCCAGATATTTTCATATCAGAGTGTTCGGCTTGGTAGAACTCCTAACAGGGCCTATAAATCCTACAGATCCCTCAACATAAATATTTAAAAAATCTTTCGTTATCCTACATGTATTCAAAATGACCGACTTTTGCATCTTTACATATGATTTTTTTGGTAGATCTAATACGCCTAATTTTTTAATGAGAGAGCTAGGTATAATGCCAGTAGCCGAAATAACAAATGGTAAATTAATTAATTAATAAATTATATTATTATTGATTATATTAAATTATACAGGCGCTGACAATACCTTATACCTAACAGTCCTCATACATCACCATTGAGATTATTTTTCATAAAAACGGCGCTACACAAAAATACTATTCATCCGAATATAATTAATTACAGTGATCACCTAACTAGGCGTCTACTGACAAAGGTCGCCAAATTTTTACTAGCGCCAGCCGCAGTTTGGCTTCTTCTGTTATTCTGACTCTTGACATGAACCGACTCAAGTATTTGATCCACTTGTTTGTTAAATATTTTCCTCGGGCATCCCTGACTTTTTTTAACATTCACTTTTACGCCATATACAAACCATCCAAACTATCCTATCTTGCCCTTTCCTAACCTTAGTCATTATCTTTACATCAACCCTGCATTTGATTCTGATATCCACATTTATAACACGGACATGCATAATTTTAACACACAGGGATCTCATTTCTTCAGCATTCAGTCTACTTTCATCCTTCCTCTGCCAGTTCCACGCCTTCCTGCCATACATCAGGGATTGGCTTCTAAAACTAAATGTTGAAAAATGCACTGTCCTACATATTGGAAAAACTAAACCTAAGCTTGCATACAAACTAATGGAACACCTCAGAAAGCAGTGACCTTTTCAACAAGACCTGTTATCATACCGTAGACGTTACAATATCAGAAAACTTGAAAAGGCATATATATCTCTGGGATTGTCAAAAGAGCAAACGTGATAAATTTAATCCGAAAAGCCTTCCTTGACCTAACACCGGACTAGATGTTAAAAATGTATAAAATATATGTGCCACCTCTCCTGAAATATGCTTTCTAAATATGGAGTCCATATTTTGCGAAAGACGTAGATCTATTGCAGAGACGATTTACAAAAATACCAAGAACTTTAAAAGACAGGCAATTTAAAGATGGAATCAAGTAACAAAGATTATCAACGTTAAAATAAAGGAGAGAAAGAAGTGACTTGATGGAGACTTTCAATTTTTTATCTGGACGTTATAGTTACCCTGGCATCCAAGAAATCTTCACCAACATACAAATCTCCACGGACACTCAAAATCAAACATAAACCGATTCAAAACTCGATCGGATTCTTATTTGGAGAGAAGAATTGAAGACATAACATTAAAATAATTACCCTAATGCTTTTAATGACTCTTGTATCCCGAGATGAATCATCACCACTGAGTTCAATGGTGACGCTCTCTATCCCATGATAGTGATTTAGTAGGTTTTTGATGCGCTCTCCCGTCTGCTTCGCCTCTTCCTTCGCAGCGCCGGAAAACTAGAAGTACACAAGATTGTTCAAATACAGATATTGAACAAAATAAATCGATGGGCAGGATATTAAATAGTTCATTTGCACTTTGTAAGTCCACCATGAGAAGATATTACAAACCCGAAGACATTACAACCCACTGCTCACAAATTTGCTGTAAGAATCAGAAGCACTGTTGATTCAAATGCGATATTTACCTGAGTTGGTTGAGGATTTTGGAAGCTTAATCACATAGGCTAAAAGCTCTGATAAAATAGCAACTTTTTACGGAAAAACCTTGCCGGAAAATTTTTGTCCTCAAGATCTGTACTGCCTATTGTTGTTAACTTACTGGCCCGTCTTGCCGGTGAGTTCTATGCTCAGCTACCGATATTTCAGCAATGTCTGACATGTATAACTCATATTAAGATTTTACCAACTGAAGCAACATTCCTACATACATTGATATTAGTGTATTGAGAAAGTTGTAGTTTTGCCTTTAAGCCTCGTATATAAAAGGGAGTATTTCACCATGAGCTCTACCAAAATCATATCTAGTTATACCCCGGCACGTGCTATTGTGAGAGTGTGTATTTTTTCTCCTATTTTAATGAGTAACACAACTTTCACATTCTGTTATGACACAGTTTACCAACGTTTTATGTTTAAAATGACTACGCAGAGTTTGACCGTTTTGCAGTGACCTTTCTCTTGTTGTGAAGGTCATGTGCGCAAAATTTCATTTATCTCGGGAATAAAACTCTAGATTTGTATAAAATTCATACACGTCTTTTATAAATAGATTAGTGTTGTTCTTGGAATGCCATATTTAATGCTAAATGATTTTCAATTTCACTACGCTCCTTTTCTAAGAAGTTGATTCCTCAAGCAAATCACTATATATTTTACTTACGTCAGAATTAAAACCCATCAAAATATGACAAGTATCCATTTCTGATATACCAGTCTGAAATACGAACATTTTTACTAAGGCGATGCCATACGTAGTAATGCAAAATCATGTGTTTTTGGTTTGAAAATTTGGTCGCCTAGAAATGTTTCAGATGCTTTAATTAAATACTGCGAGTAGAATACATCTTGGCCTTTGAAATAATCGAGTATTTTTTAGATAAGTCTTTTTATAAGCCCAGAAAAAAATAATGTATAAGGCCTATGAAAACTGCTTTAGAGTTCAAAATATCCTACTTACGAACCCATTTTCGGTTATGATTTTATTGTATAATGTGGCAAATTATATATTGTATTCTGACTAGAGATGTTCCAGCGAGGCCGTAGTACATAATTATCTGTAAAAATCATAGTATGTAAATTCTAAGGACCTTACTTATAAGCTTTTTAAATTTTTTTACAACTGATAAACAACCATTGATAATAATAATAATAATTGGCTAATTTATATAGCGCCGTTTTCGCAAAAAATCATCTCAAAGGCGCTGTACAAATATATTTATTAAATAATTCATAAATGGTTGTTAATCAGTTGTGTAAAATTTAAAACACGTTTATTAGTAAGGGGGTTATTTTTTTTAATACGATATTAATAAAATATATTAAAAAATTGCTATTTTTTTAAAACTCTGTTCAAATTATTCGATATACACTAAAATTAAAAATACACATTTATCACAATAATAAGCGTGTTATTTTTATCAACCAAGTATCAATAGATCTGAATAGTTAGGTAGCACGTCCCAACCTTCACATTCTTCATCTCCTTTCACTGTAGGTATCTGTCAGCCTCACGACATACCCTAGGAATAGGAATACCCGGGAATCTTCCGCAGTACTCACATTAAAACATATTGATAAAAGAAAATAAAGAAAAAAATTGTATTCCGAATATTTTCCCTGGTAATTATTCGGAATCGCTGGACACGGATAATACGAAATATTTTTAAATAAAACCTTCTGTTTACCTTAATTACTATAAAAGGAATCTGACTGCATTTGTGAAATTTTTAAGTATAGCATTTTAATTTTTAATTACGTAAAATGAAAATTCGCTTTCGTTGTATGGGATGACAGCTGAAATGGTTTCTGTTGACATTTTCTTTTGTTGGTATTCCTGATACGAGTGGCAAGATTTTTTACCACATGCAAATACTAGGTAGGTACTGTTTTAGCCAAACTCGAAAAATAAAATAAAGATATTTAGGTATGTTATATAAAATAGAAAAATTAAAAAAGGTGAGGTTATTATAGGTTAGGTTGGATTATTATAGGTTAGGTTGGTTTATTATTAGGATTTAGGTGAGGTTAGGTTAGATTGGATATTATAGGTTAGGTTAGGTTGGATTATTATAGGTTAGGTTAAGTTAGGTTGGATTATTATAGGTTAGGTTATGTTGGATTATTATAGGTTAGGTTAGGTTGGATTATTATAGGTTAGGTTAGGTAAGGTTGGATTATTGTAGGTTAGGTTCGATTATTATAGGTTAGGTTGGATTATTATTAGGATATAGGTTAGGTTAGGTTTGGTTTGCTTGGGCTGCCGGTGTAGCCTCTCAACCATGCCGTTTACCGCAAGGTGATAGGCCGTCGTGTGAATTTGTTTCGTCCCTGCCAAGTGGTTGAGTTGTTTGAATAATTTAAATTCAAATTGTTTTCCTTGGTCGGTAGTTGTACGGATTGGTGCGCCAAAACGGGTAATCCACCCCTCGTAGAATGTGCGGGCGACCGTTTCCGCTTCTTAATCTTTGATAGGGAAAGCCTCAGGCCATCTTGTGAATCGGTCTACCCACGTCAAGCAATAGCTATGTGCTTCTGACATTGGCATAATAACGATATCGATGTGGACGTGTTCGAATCTTGCTGAATTCAGTGGGAAGTTGCCATATAGAGCATTTACGTGTCGCGTTGCTTTGTTAAGCTGACAGGGTAGACAGCTTCATGCTTCTTCTATCTCTTACAATCTGCTTTAATGGAAGGCCAGACATAACGCTGTGTTATGAGTTTGGTAGTGGCTTTTATTCCCGTGTGAGAAAGGTGATGTATCGTGTCAAAAGCGGCTCTTCGAAATCTTGTCGTAATAAATGGTCTTGATTTTCCAGTTGACACGTCACAGTACATAGATGTGTTCGTGTTAGGTATTATGACCTTTTTAAGTTGTAGAGACGATCCTTCCTGAAGATATTTTTTCACCTCTTGGTCGGTTTCTTGATCTTTTGCCAACTCGGCATAGTTTATAGTTGTCTCGATGTCGTCAATTCTGGATAATTCGTCAGCAACTATTTACAACTACTTACACAAAAAATTTGTGTTTATTCAAAAATTATAGCGAGATGCCAATAGATGTTGAGGAAGTTAAAGCGGAATCTAATACGGATAAATTATTATTAGAGATATTTTTTTCTTAGAACAGGATGATTCCAAATGGATTTATTGGATAAAAAGGAACAATTTATCAATAATGGATGATTGTATTTTCTGGAACCATATGTTAGTAATTCCAATAAGTTTAAGGGATAACATATTAATCCTATTGCATAGATCTCATCTAGGTATTGCCAAGATGAAAGGGATAGCTAGAGGATATTTTTGGTGGCCGAGTATAGACAGTCAAATTGAACTTTTAGTTAGAGATTGTGAACGTTGTGCGGAGATTCAATCATCACAACCTAAGAATCAGTTAACTCCATGGCCGATAACGGAAGAAATTTGGAGTAGGGTCCATATAGATTACGTAGGGCCTATCGGAAATAAATATTTTTTTGGTAATTATAGATTCAACCTCAAAATGGTTGGATTGCGTGGAAGTAAATTCACCTAACTCAGATAATACCATTAAAATCTTAAAGAGATTATTCAGTTATTTCGGTAGTGTACAAACCTTAGTTTCTGATAATGGAGCAGCCTTCATGTCAACAGACTTTAAACAGTTTTGCGAGTTAAATGGCATTAAACATTTAACAACACATATTAATCATCTCAACCTAATGAGTTGGCAGAGAATGCAGTTAAAACGTGTAAAAAAACTTTAAAGAAAATTTTGTAAGAAAAAAATTTCAGTCAGGTTATAATGAGAAGTTAAAATATTTTCTCATAGATTATAGGAATGCACCACACCGTACAACAGGGTTAGAGCCATCAGTTGTAATGTTTGGTAGAAGGTTAAGGTCAAATTAGAATAACTTTATACCTAGAGGGGGAAAGTAAAGAAAAATATGATTGATGAGGATACCAGAATGAGAATGTCAAAATGTCAGAAAAATCAGAAATTCTATTTTAAAGGAAGTTATGGTCAGGGATTTTAGAGACCAAAACAATGATAAGTGTGTACCAGGGAAAGTACATAAATGATTGTGGAAAAAACTATATTTAATTGAAGTTAAATTAAATGAAAAACTCATTTTTGGAAAGACATTTTGATCAGTTGTCAACACTGTGTGTATCATGGGAAAAGAACCCTAGTATTTTAATCCGTGGGTCTGAGACGAAGAGGCTATCGTTCGATGAGTACGATGTCTCCGACTTTGTTTCGGATGACGATCTAACGGGTTACTGTCTTTTTCCTTCCAGCTCCAGTGAACCCGTGGCTTCAACGTCGGGGAACTGGAAAGAGCGCCTTCGACCAAGGACACAGAAATCAAAATAAGCAGCAGTCAACTCCCGAATCAACATGATTATAAAAAAAAAAATGTTTTGTAAAATAATAATGAAATAAGTGTATGTATTTTTTATAATTATTATTAGGATAATTGTAACGGACGTACTGCTCCAGGCTCGGCCGCGGTCGCCCACGTTAGAATCTATCTAATTGTTAAATATGTTCATGTAAAATATACTTAAATATGTCCATGTAAAATGTAATGTAAAAGATAAAACCTTAATGTCAAATATGTAAAAACAATAAATGAAAACGTCGGAGCTTGGCTAGAGGTATACGGGCAGAGAAGTGTTGTGAGAGCTGGGGATAAAATCGTAATAGCATTTTTAATTCGAATTCGATTATGAGAATCGTGCCTATACGAGAGGGAACGTTCGGCCACGGCCCGAAGCAAAAGGACGTGCGCCGTCATGGCGTGAGAGATGATTCGCCGTCATAACGTTCCCCAGGAGCGATTCTGAGGATCGTGCCTGAACAAAGAAAGGCCGTGGTCGCGTTCGACCACGGGCCCGAAACTACCGGTCGAGCGGCGGTAAACGGACAGGCAGGGCGCCGCGATTGCGTCACAACACGGCTCTCGATTCCAGGAATCAAAGAGAAAGCTGGCCCGTGTGAGCGTCGCGTGACCGCCGGCGGCCTATAAAACGGGAAACAGTCCCTCAGAAAGGCAGATAGCCAGCAACCACCACCAGCTCTACAACTCTCTCTCTGCTCTGCCTTCTACCTCGCTCCGACTTCTGCTTCTACTCGCCTTCTTTTCTTCTGCCCCCTCGCCTCACCCCGGACTACGGACCTCTCTGCCTCTACGGACCCGACCCGGATTCTACAAGAAGGACGAAAATCAGCATTTGGACGAGCTCTACAACGGCTACAGAGACGCCCCGCTCTACCCCTCCACGCCACTGAAGGACGACATCTTCCGCCTCCACGGATTGGGATCACCGGCCCATTTACAGTCTTGTGTATCTCACTTACGTCTGATACAATAATCATGCTGTGTTACTGTCTGCTGATTTAAGTGTGGAGGGATGTGGTGAACGTATGTCTGTCGGTATGAATGAGACAGGCATATCTGAGTGATACAGCATGACTGAGACGTATAAAAAGGCATGTCTGTTGTAACTCGTCCTCTTTTCAATAACAAACTCTTATATTGTCCATTGTATCAATACTTGTAGCTACCTAAATAAAACCGAATAGTAACGGAGTACCCACATTCTTTTTTATTAAGAAGAAATCTGGATGATCGGCACGGAAGATCACCACAATATTGTAACAATAACATGTCAATGACATTTGTCGAGTTTTTGTTTTGATCTTAATAATTTATAGTATTTTTTTTACAAGTATAGAGCTAGAGCTAAAATATATCAAAATTTATAAAAACCAAATAAATAAATATATATATAAATAAGTTTTAAGTGTTTGCAAACAAGCCAACATTCTTAAAAATATTATTTAAACTTCTGTGTGCAGTGAATCTGTTTCTTTCTCAGTGTTTCTTCTTAATAAGTATATTGCCAAATTCCGCCGAATAACGCTTTCAAAATGAATACGAATGAAGCACTTTCTCTTCTAAATAAAGCCAAGGAAGAGATTACTGGCATCCACAGTGTCATTACCGATCCCTCTTTAAAAATCACTAAAGATCAAATGGCAAAAATACTCACCAAACAATCTAACACCTCTGGAACCATTCAGGACCTAGGAGTAAATGTAGGAGTCCTCGAGGGGAAAGTTATGACATTTGAAAATATCATAGAAAAGAAAGTATTACCCCAAGAAACAACACCAATTTGTGACTTGCTTGCTGAGATAGAGGAACGCAAGATCCGCACCAAGAACGTGATTTTACTTAACGTTTCCGGGTCTAGTTCCAACTCAAGCATGGAGAATATCTTGGAAGATAAAAAAAGTTTTAACTGTCGTTAGTGAAATAAATAGCGAGTTCAAACCGGAAGAAGATAAAATTTACAGGCTTGGTAGTAAAATTTCAAACAAAATCAGGCCCATTAAAGTCGAATTTGAAGACCCTAAGATGACAAAACTTATTCTTTTTAATTAAAATACTTTGCTTAATGGAATAAAAATGAAACCGGATGGGACCCTCCAACAAAGAGAACATTTAAATGACATCTGGAAGGAAATGGAGGAGAGAAAAGAAAAGGGTGAAATTGATTTACGAATCAAACATCTTAATGGAATTCCTAAAATTATCAAAAGCCACGCAAAAAACTGACAAACAAACATAACACACTCTTAAGAATCAATGGATATTATCAAAATGTTCGAGGAATCTGTACGAAATTGCAACAACTTAAAAGGAATTCACCCACCTTCTCATATGACATTTTATTATTAACTGAAACATAGCTAACGGAGGAGGCGTGATGTTATGTGTGTCTAAAAATATATCATCCTGTAGACTACCGGTCAAGAACACAAGTGTTGAACACATTTTTGTAATGCTCAACATACCTTATAGTTAAATTATTATCGGTTGTGTCTACATCCCACCTGCATCGGATTTGCAAATATATAAAAACCACAATGAGGACATAGAAATGCTGAAATTTAAATATCCGAAAGCAAAATTCATAATTGCTGGTGATTATAATATGCCGAACTGGACCAGCCAAAATGACATCGGATCTGCCACAAACAAAGTTGAATTACAGTGCGCTAAACCCAGTAAAATTCGTGATATGTCTAAGAAGAAAACTGACGAATTATTATTGCCTCTAGATAAACACCATCCACCATTAGATATTATCATAACAAATATGTCTGGAAGATCTCCAAACCTAACTACCACATCGTATAATTCCTCCAAAGCCGAATACCATAATATTATTGAGTACCTTACCTCGGTAGATTGGTCATTTTTAGATGAAGAAAATAATTTAAATAATCAATTAGAACAATTTTACTCAATTTTAAATAACTCGATAGAGCGCTTTGTTCCTAGGGTCAACTTCACACCATCTAACTATCCCAAACGGTTGACAAGGGAATTTAAAAAATATATTAATTATAAAAAACATATCCACAGAATATATAAACATACCAGAAATCCTAATGATTACATAACTTTTACTAAATTACGAAAGCAGTGTAAAGAATTATCAATAAAATGCTATAGTGACTATGTTAGCGTAATAGAAAAAGATGTACACCAAAATGTAAAAAAATTATGGAGTTTTTCTAAAAGTCAACAAAAAATTGATTGTGGATTTCCTAGTAACGTGTACTTAAAAGAAAAATGTGCCGACAGTAACGAAGGTATAGTTAATTTCTTCGCTGATTCATTTAAAAGTGTTTACGACACAGATATTCCTGTCAAAACGATTCCCGATATTTCAGTGGAAGAGTTATTAAATCTAAGCCAATGTTTCATAAAAAAAAATCTATAGAAAAAGTCATAAAAGAATTAGATAGCAATAAATCTGCTGGACCGGATGGTATCCCTCCAATATTTTTCAAAAACTGTGTTAGTAGTCTGATATATCCTCTTTATAAACTCTTTAATAATTCTTTATGTTTTCGGTCCTTTCCAGCTCAGTGGAAAAAGAGCATAAAAAGGCGATAAAAGAGATCAAACTGTAGACAAATTTGTATAATATCTGCTTTACCGAAAGTTTTTGAGAAATTAGTCCTAGATATCATTGTAAAACCTATCAACAACATTATTGTTCCTAACCAACATGGCTTCATCACAGGTCGATCTACCTTAAGTAATTAAATGATTTATGAAAATTACATATCTGAATCTCTGGGTCTCAAACAACAAGTGGACAGTATATACAATGACTTTAGTAAAGCTTTTGATAAGGTTCGACATCACATACTTATATATAAAATTCGATTGTTGGGCATCATAGGTAAATTATTCTGTTGGATTCTAAGTTATTTTAGCCATAGGGTTCTTAGTGTAAAGATTAATTCTGTACAATCTTATATATTCGAGCCCACAATTTGGGTTCCTCAAGGGTCCCACTTCGGCCCAATATTTTCTTATTATTCATTAATGACATTGTTGACCAATCTAATGATGTAGAAGTTCTGCTAGTTAGTCCAAAGTCAATTGGAGAATAATTCACCTATTTGGTCCGCTTTATATAAAATTCACTCCAATAATATAGAAAGAGTTCAGCACAGATTTCTTAACTACTTAAATTTTAAGCTGAAAATTCCTATTGATTACATTAATTATGTCAGTTTGATGAATCAATTGCATCTAATAACGCTGTCTGACAGGAGAATTATTTCAGACCTGGTTGTGTTACACAGAGTCATTAACAACTTAATTGATAGTCCTGAAATCGTTGCCACTATTAAATTCCATGTGCCGACTAGGAATACAAGACAAAATATAACATTCTTCTGCAACACATACACGACCAACTATCAGACACACTCACTGACCAATAGGATGCATGATCTGGGCAACAAGTATGGGGGTGCTATTGATTTATTTATTGACTCCATTTATAGAACTAAGCATAATCTATACCAACACATTGTCGAATCCTTCAAATTAGAGAAGCATTGGTAAATTAGTTTTAATGTTTTGTCTTATATGTAGTGTTGTTGTAATTCCTTTTTTTACTTTATGTTACTCTTACGTTTTACTAATATTGATTCATATTTAATTTTTTTTTTATTTAGTTTTCTTTTTTTTCATTATTTCTTAATATTTTCTCATTATACTTGTAATCACAATTTTACAATTGTGTATTTTGTACCTACTTTACAATGGATTACATCTATTTAGTGTCAGTATCTCCTGTATAATACAAATATTCTCCTATGTAGACTGCATCATGTTCATCACTTTTATGTAAAAGCCTTTTTAGACCTATATATATAAATAAATATCCATGTTCAATGTTATGACATCGTGAAAACCCGTGTTTTGTTTGTTATCAACGGTTAAAAGTAATAATTTAACGTTATTTCTTGGTATGAATTCACAGATCGATTAGAACGGGGTATCTCCCAAAGGTCAGGAGATAAAAACATTTACTAATATTTTTATTTTCCTCGTGAACAGTTGACTGTTAGCTGGTTAGTTTTATTTATTACTATTCTTCATCCCGGTTGTGATTGCTATTATATAAAAATGAAATTAATTGTGGTTTTTTTTATCACTATATCATTATTTGTCGTCTCATCTGTGAAATGCGAAACTCTGGACAATGTGGCTTACTCCCGATTCGGCTCTTGTAGAACTCACAAGTAATAACAATTTCTTTATTTACCTTACGTTTGCACGCATTCGTAAAATTTGAAATATTACCCAGAATTTTTGATGTATGTATCAGCTTCGTTGTATTTTCTTCCCGTCCTTAAAAACTACACTTTATGAAAAAGAAAGTGAGGTTATACTGGACCTCTCGGGAAGAATGCCAACTCTATTTTACCACTTCTGTGGCCTGTATATTTATAAATATATAATAAAAATGTTTGTGTTCGCAGGGCGTCAGACGATGCGCGCATCAAGATGCACGTGCAGCTCGCGGTGCCCATCATGGGCACGGAGAAGCCCAAGGGCTACCTGGGTACCGTGGGCATCGTGGGAGGCTCCGTAGAGCAGACGGGGGCTGCCTACTTCGCCGCCATGACAGCTCTCAGGGTAACTAGCTTTATAGCTTTATCCAAAACCTAATACTTGGTTAGGCAATGAGTTTTCTATAGTATTATTATTATTTCATTATTAACAAATGTTTGAAAATAAATTGATGAGGTAATATTTATGTGCCGCCGTAAATAAGTAGGTGCCTACTTATCATTATCATCGACGTAAAAAGCGTTTGGAGGGTCCTGGCCGTATCTGGCAAACGCCCCTTCTCCTGTCAGCAGTTCTTTATTTACCCTAAGTGCACGCGGGGCAGAACCCAGGGCCCCGGCCTCAGAGGGCCCCAGATCTCACAAAAAAGAAGCTTTTATTTTGTTGTTTTCCTGTATGTTTTTAATTTCAAAACGATTCCCAAAACTTATTGCAAGACTCCCAAACTCGTGCACTCTAGCTACTCCCCGCCGGATATGAAATTGAGCCCCCCCCCAAACTCAACCGGTCGGTGTCCTTCTTTAAATGTAATTACCTCGCAAAGTTCCACCTGGAACAGGGCTGAAGCCATTTAAAGCAATGTTTCTATTCTGAACGGATAATATTGTACGCTCCTGCGATAGTCTCCAGGACTTCTGCCGTCGGTTGCAAGGCGAGCTGCTTTTCTTGAAGTCATTCGTTTCTTTGCGCAGGGATACGCACAGAGATAGATTGATGGATGAGAGATGGTTGTTATTAAAACACTTATGTTTTAACAGATTGATTTATTGCGTTTTAATTCAGATGAGTTTTCAATGATTCTAGTTGTTAGCTCAGAGGCTTTAAGGTATCGAATGCAAGCGAATTTTGTAAAAGTAATGATACAAGAATATGAGAATGATTTGACATAATTGCACCAATCAATACACATACACAAAACTGAGCATAGACAGATAATACATAGAAAAGATGACAAGAAAGGTGACACACAGAAGCGAATCTGATGTAAAATATTCTACACATCGATAGAAGAAAAGTGAAGTTAATTTTAAATGATAAATACGAAAACATGAAATGAAATATTTAATCAGACAACATAACACTCAACAAATATTACTTTAAAATCCCTCTTAATCTTCGCGACCTAAATAGATATACTCGTATTAGACCCTTCAATAAAACTTCCTGCAGGCGCACTGCACACTTTAAATGTAAATCCTATATTCTTTCAGATCGGAGCTGACGCCGTCCACATATTCTGCAATAAATTAGCAGGCCCCCCTCTGCAGGCCATGAGCCCTGACATCGTAGTCCACCCCCTGCTTGACGTTAACGTGGAGATCTTCATTGCAAAACTGAACACCATGGACGTCGTGGTTCTCGGCCCTGGCCTGGACAAGGAGCCTCACTCTGCAGCCACCATCATTCCAAGAGTCGTACTGGCTTGCAAAACGCTAAAGAAACCTCTCGTTGTAGACTTGGATCCTTATTTCTTGACTCAAGCAGTTCTTAATCAGTTCCTTAAGTATCCAGCTCCTGGCGTGGTCATGATCATGAACACCGATGAATTTGAGATCATCTACAAAATGATTAAAACTGCTGGATCATACAGCGATGCTCATCTTTCTTTAGACTACGATAAATTAGGTGGAAACTTCATGGTTTATCGCAAGGGTTGCACGGATGTGGCAGTCAGTCAGAATTCTGCGTCTTCCTGGAGTTTGTCTGAAGGCGGATCTCCCAGAAGATCATCAGGACAAGGACATATGATTGCTGGAGCTACAGGAATCTACTACTACTGGGCAATGAACACTCTTCCGACGAATTTGACCACGGCGAACGGGCCCATGTTCCCGGCGGCCATAGCCACTTACTATGCGGCAAAGATGATGAGAGCTGCTAACAGTGCGGCGTTTGCGGAAAAGACGAGGAGTGCTATCACCACGGATATGTTGGATAAAGTTCAAGAAGTCCTGTACGGAATTTCAAATATCATGGAAGATAGTAACTAATCTAACCAAATAAATATATTTTTTACTTACACGCACATGTAAACAATATCTTACTTTAAAAATTAAAAATAAAAAACTAAAGAAAAAATCTTCGGCCATCGTATATTACCTGTTGTTCCTTTTGCATTAATAACAACACAAGTAAGCGTAGGCATAAGAAAATACCTTTGTCATGTTTTTTTTCTAGATTCTGTTTGTCACGAAGTGGTGAATCATTTAAATTTACTGTTCTTTATACAAATAGAATGGTGTCATTTCAATTTTTACCTCATATGGGTGTTTAAAATTTTTTCCTAGTTATTATAGATTTTCAGACCTTGTATTTTTTTTTACCTAAAAACCCTACTAAAATTGCATATTTGTACTCATCGTATACTTCATCATCAGCTCACCAGTAGCAAACCGCAGCCATATACTACATACGTGTCTGTTTGTGTTATGTTGGGATCGGGAGGGAAATTCAGCTGCACCTTATTTTTTGGAATTCCTCCGGATTCGTCTGTGGAATGAGGACTATCGCAGAAAACCATATTCAGGAGGAAACGACCATCTTTCAACTAGAGACGGCCTTCGGTATATGGTGTCTTGAATTTTGAGGTGTCTTGACACATAAAAAAATATAAAATATCATATAAATAGATATATAAACGTTATATATTTGGGAAGGGAGTCGTGAGATTAGGAAATACCTACTGCTCGTTGCATAAGAAAATCGTCCGCGTCTAAAATCTGGGTCAAACCAGATATGATCGTGGTCCATCAGGATATGTTTGGGTAGTCTGTGAGTATACCTAAAGGTGAAGTCGCTCGGGGAATTGTATGGTCCAATTTATCGTTTGAGTTTATTTTTGTCTGAGTGATTTGTAAAAACGTTCAGTCAGTCTGTGTGTAAATTCGTACAAGGTCGGTATTTGTTCTCGGTCGTGTAGTTTCTTCATGTTGGTTGGAGTTGGAGTTGTGTGTAATTTTGATGCAAAGAATTTGAAGTGTCTGTAGTTGAAGAGTTTCGTATGGTCCGTGTGTGAAATTCCGCTCCATACAGAAATCGCATAGGACATTACCGGGCGAATAAGCGAGTAGTAGTAGATGAGGAGTTTGGTTCTGGGAAGTAGCGGGTTTCGTCTGTTGAAAATGGGCTTCATTGCGCCGATCGCCTTTAGCGTACGTGCGTCTTGGTGAGATTTCGAGTTGAGGCGCGAGTCCATAGTCAGTCCCAGATATACGACTTTATCTTTCCATTCTATGACGTGTCCTCCCACTTCGATGTTGTATTCAGGTGTTCTGGTTTCCTCATGTACATGATGGCTTCGGTTATTGAATCATTTAGCTTCAGGAGACATTTCTTGTAAAAATCTACAAGCGCTTCGAGCACCCTCTGTAGGTATATAGCGGCAATGTTTGCATGAAGCGAGGAAACGTAGAGTTTGACGTCATCTGCATAAATTGACAAGTTGCATCTCTCGTCTCGGGAGATGTCGTATATGAATAGGATGAAGAGAAAGGGCACACCTTTTGGAATTTCGAGCATTGACGATAGCACACCAACGCATGCAAATAAAAGTCGTCCTGTACACGTTGGGCCAGCGCGTTTGCCCAATGCATTGGGCGAACGTGTACTTCAAGCATAAGACAACTTAAATAACAGCTACTTCAAGATAAGACATATTTATTATTAAGACATACAAGTATTCTAGAAACACACCCACGCGCTAGAGTAATGCCGAACGTGATCCGACACATCACGAACGCAGATTTTGACCGAAACTCGTTTATTGGCCGACACTGGCCGAAATCGAAACTTTGGTCGGTCACTATACATATATTATGCACAAATACCTACAACCCCCAAGTTTGTGATCAGGCCCGGACCTAGAGGCCCAGGGGCCCTAGACACTTACAAAGTCAGTCGCCCCACCATTTTTTTGGAAATTTACCAAAAACACACGCTCCGCTTTTTTGGATTCCATAATACGAGTGTTATTTGGAGTAATGAAAAGTTAGATTGTTATTGTTATAGGCTTTTGTTTAGTCACTTTTAATGACTTTATATCACTTTTCAAAAGTGTGTTGCCACTGCCACAGAGTTGCTATGGAACCAAACACAGGTCAATAAATTATTACAAGCATTAATTAGTCGCCAGTAAACAACCAACTTTATCTTTATTAGTGCTAAATTTCCCACTAGATGGCGTCGAGACATATTATATCTACAATTGTTGATGAAATATTTTGATTTGTCAAATTTTATTATTATTTTAATGATAAACTAATGTTTATAAGACAAGTTTTTTATGCATAGCACAAAGGATAATAAATTATTATAAGCAATAATTAGTCGCCTGTAATATCAATACAATTTATTCATACAGATATGGTTAATATCATGATATGTTTACAGGTGGAAAAATATAATAAGCAGTAATTGTTGATTGCAGTACTAGTACATATTGAATTATTTGGCGGGTTGGAAATCAACTGACGTGACTCAGTGGTCCAGAGCGTCATTTATTTTTACTCGGGAGATATTTTCAATTTGTATTGATATTTCAGGCGACTAATTATTGCTTATAATAATTTATTATCCTTTGTACTATGCATAAAAAACTTGTCTTATAAACATTAGTTTATCATTAAAAAAAAACAAACACAGGTCGTCTATTTATAAAAATTCATAAAACTATGCAGCTATTTATTATCTATTTCCTCATTTCTCTATTTTTTTTAAACTGTCGGTAAAGCTTTAAAGATGTTGACCGCTTATATAGCAACGATTTCTGAGATATTAATTTCTTTCGGGAATTGAAGTATGACTTAGGTTTTCCCAATTGTATAATAATTGTAAGAGAGTTTTTTAATAAATTAGCAACATTCATTTTCCTTCGTGCCCCATGGCGACATTAGGACCCTGGGCCCGGGCCTTTCGAGCCTCTAACGGAAGTCTAACCCTGTTTGAAAAATCTACTAGTTTAAAAAAAAATAATGATAATCACTTGAATATAGTAGGCAGATGAGCACCTAACTAGTATGTACTGGATTGCTGCCGAAAAGGTATAAATTTGATGTCATTGCGGGTAATGGTAATTGCCGTAGGGGGAGGGTGAGGGATGGGGGTCGTGGGGGTTGGTTGGAATACCATCGCGAGCGGAGTTAAACACAACGTAAAGGGTGGCGAAACAGCCCCCGGTCAATACGGCCAGGAAACGGTTAAGGTATGGCTCGTGGCTTAGAAGGAAACAACGAAACTCAACTTAAATTATTTTATTTATTGTTTCTCTCTTTAGTTCATACAACTCCATTTCATTTTTTTTTAATTTAATGTAAATCAAATTAAATAATGTAATTATTAAGTTCTGCAAGTATTTTTTGGTTTTTGTCATTGTAAGAACTGTTTTGGCTTAAAACGCCATTTTCAAACTGTGGTTTTAACCACGTTTAGACGACTTATTTATATGATTCTATGTGGCTGCCATTAATTTATTTAAATGTGTTATATTGTTTGAGTTTTGTGAACATATTTAGAAGCCGGCAATAAATAATTTTCCTTACTTTATTAATTAATGTTATATTAGGGCCATTGGTCCTTTTATTAATGTCCAATTGTTCAAGTAAATTTAATCTAAGGGCCTTTATTTCTATACGTCAGGGTTTAAGTTCACTGTTGTCAAGCGGGACGTGATTATTAACTTATACTAAGAAAAAATATTTTTATTTGACTGCAAGCTGAAGTACCCAGCGTTGCCCGGGGTTTATTCTGCTTTGAGGCGTGGGAAAAGGTGGTGGGGCTGTTTTTTAAATGTAGAAAGAGACATTCCTCTTGTTTTGAAATTCAAGTGTGCAAAATTTCATCAATGTCGGAATAAAACGGATTTTTTTATAAAAACAAACCTAATAAAGATAGTGATAAAGCTGAAGTCCTCGGCGTTTCCCGGGCCTCAGGCAGAGTTTTTTTTAGAAATCGGATGTAGACAGTAATTTTCCTCCTATTTTTACTGTAAAAAGTGCAAAATTTCATCAAGGAGTATAAAGATTCTGCTGGGAAAAGTGGGTAGGATGTGGTTATTAGAAATCTCATGTAGATAGTACCTCCCTCTTGTTTTGAAGGTTAAGTACTCAAAATTGCATCAACTCGGAATAAAACATATATATAGTTACTTTTATAGTCCGAGTAAAGCGTTAAAAGAGAAACGCTATTAATTTTGGGAATACCGCATGAGAGTCATAACTGCACGGAGCCAGCGGAACTATGGCAATGTTGTGAGGGTCCAATCAGGGAATGTTGTGAAGGTTATACGGCTAATTGGCGTGGGGAGAGAAAGGAGATGGAGACTCGACTGATCTGGTCACCACACATGGCTAAATCCATGTAAAGCAAAGTTTCGGGCTATCTCAACGGACGGATTGCAATAGTCATACATTATGTGGAAATTCTGTGTTTGTTTTACGGATAATTCGATAAGGAATGCCATGTTTGTTGAACCGGTAGTTCGATGGGACACAAATCCCTTTTACTCCGGCGGACACGGTTTCTTGAATTTTACCATAGATAACGTGTTGTTTTATACATATAAATATTTCTACCACTACTCTAGATTTACTATTAACTTTTGTGTTACCTCTGTCCTACACTCTTGCGACCTACAAATAGATTTCTCCAATATGCTCGTTCTTCCATTCTTATCCTAAAAGTACACCTCACTCAAAAAGCCAAGATAATTTATGTTTTTTTTTTATTTATTCTTAAATATATTAGTATTCCAAAGGTTTAGTATATTGTCCTCCACGCTAGGAGTTCACTTGTGTTGAGGAGGACTTTTTCAATTATAAATAGAAAACAATAAACAATACAGTGGAGTTAGTTACACAGAGAAACGATAAAAATTAAAATATAAAATCTGTAGTGTTTTTGTCCAAAGGATGTGTTGGTTTTTGGTATTAGTAGTTGGTGTGCATGTCTTGTTCTTGTATTGTGATATTTTAACTGTGTTTAGGTTCTTTTAAAAGTAATAATGATTTTACATCATTATTTGTTGTTAAATAAGTTTATACCTGGACCCATTTATCATAGAAACGCCGCAATAACACAGGTGTTGTAAAAGCGACTACTTCTTGTTAGTTGTTAGTAGCTCGCTAGCCGCGCAGGTGAATGGTCTAACGAAGTCTGAAGATCAATAACAACCTTGTGGAGTGCTATAACCGGTACAGTCTTCAGTATCGCGGTCAGCGTCGCTGCAGAAATGCCTACGTCATTCTGGGGGCTCTAGTCACTCAGCGTGGGTAGCTTCTCGAAGCCGTATCCCCTTTTCGGGAAGTCATAATTCAATAAATGAGATTCTTAAATGAAACCAGTTCGAAACTGTCTGAACAGATTTTGCTTATGATTAAATTAAAAATAGTGCAGTTGTGATCAACCAAATTTAGAAATTAAGTTAAATAAACTCTATCTAAAGTTTTAAAACAAAATAAACATTATCTTAAGTTGGAAAATGAAAAAGTAAATAGTTATTTAAACGCTTTTTCCGTTCGACAAAATTCAATACCTACAATTTAAGATGTATATAAAAAGAGTGTGAATCAAATGTAACATATATAAAATAGAAAATTTATTACAGTTGTGAATAAATTATGCTATGATCTCATCATTGGGTTCAAAGTAATGAAATATTGTATTAGATTATACATCAACTTTATTATGGGATGGTTGAGATCCACTGTATGTTTACAATATATTTGTTGAGTGCTTGTGTCATCGGACAGTAAAGAGGTAGCATTAGTCATGAGGAACAAAACCTTTATACCTGCCATATCGAGCTGGAGGGGGCAGTCTCCAGGCGGGGGCGGACAGAGGAGGGCCCTCGCAGTCAAGATGAACAACTTCTTCGAGGAAGACGGCCCACAGGACCCATCAGACGCCCCTGTGGGAACCTGGCCCCTGAAAAATGAAAAAAGACGCCGTCCACGAAGACCTCGTCCTCTAACAGCCACGTTAGAACGGCCCAGGCTTCTAGACATCGCTCTGCAAGGAAAGATAGACATGTCTTTAATGAGAAAAGAACTTCTTTCTATTTACACATTGATGAGAGTCCCTCTCGTTGTAAAGCAACCAACAAGACAGATAAAGCGACCAAAGGGGGCAGAAATCTCAGACGAAAGCCTAGATGACGAAAATACTGCTCCTTTGAAACCTAAAGCCAAGACTAAGAAGTGCCCAAAAAACAATGAGAGCATTCCTAGCATTGTAATAGATGTTCCACACCCCCAAAAGGGGTCTGCACGAATCCCAGTATTGAGAAGAGATAAATCACCCTTGAAGCTTGTCACAGCGATGGGACGCAACGTAAAAATTCGCGCGAGAAGAAAAATAGATGAAGCGTTTTGTGGTCCAATAAGTCGTCCAATGGCTCAACCATGTGACTCCTGCGGCAGGGCATCTCGTCCTGAGAGGCTGCACACCCACCCACCTCCTCCAAGTCCTGTATCTCCTGCTGTAATCAAAGTGATCAAATCTACTTCCTCAGCGCGGACGAAGAGTGAGGATGTTGTGTTCAGAGATGGCAAGGTGCAGGGGACTGCGGCCAGCGTGGTGGACAGAAGGAGGCGGAGTCCTGTGCGCAGGGTGCCCCCCGAGGGGCCGCGACCCAGCAGGGCCGAACCGGAGTCCGAGCCGCATGTTGCAGGGGTGCCATTGCTGTGTTCCTACTGCGGGAGGAGATTCGGCAGTGCATCCATTGCGATACACGAAGCTAAATGTCGAGAGGTCAGTATTCATATTGATTTTTTTATTGTTTGCTCGATTTAATCTAATCACCTTTTACTTATATGGTACGTTCAAATTATTTTTTTAGTTCTTTATCGAATGTTAAGTATCTTCTTCATAGAGACATAATTTTTAAATAGACACTTTTTTAGTATGTATGGTAGGTAAGTTATGTATTGTATTGTAGAGTATATTACCTACGACTCGGATGTTAAGATGATGATTGAGACACTAAAAAAGTAGGGAGGGAAGGATAGGTAAGGGAAATAAAATAATAGGATATTGTGTACACGGTTGACATTTGTCATATGAGAAGGGTTCGTTTCTACGACTCGTTCTTGTGTTCAACAGTTCGGCTGAGGAACGAATTGCCAACCTCCGTGATTCCTGTTTTTTCGCTCCTACAACATGAGTAAGACCCATGTTCACTCCTATTTTTCTTCAAAAAAAACCTCTACACAGCATCCCCAGATGAAAATATTTTCCATCAGGGCCAAAATGACAAATATAATGTAGAGAAAAAAATAAAAATATTGCTAAATAAAAACCTTTTCTTTGACCTACAAATTCCATACAGACAAAGCTATGCAAATGTCTTGACACCAGTGCTCACAGTTAGAGAGTGTTATGAAGAAACAAACAGATTTTCTGCATTGATGCCGATCTCTGTGCGTTTATGTTATAGGTATGACGATAATCTCCTAACGTAGAGATGTTTCCTTACTATGTAGGCAATTCGTTCTTCGATTTAAAAGTGAAATTTTTATTAGTGTAATAATTATTTAAATAAACTTATTATGATTGGTGCTTGTTATCTATAGGTACATGATGTCCGGGGTAAAGTGCACTAACTGGTACGTTATCTATAAAGGATGTCCGGGGATAAAGTTATTTTTCTCATAGAAAAAGTCATACCTTCTAAAAATCCTTAGTGTGAGGTACAAACTTACTCGATAAATACACTGTGAACTTGCCGAGAACGAGGTGGCAACATTGTGATTGGCCCGTATCCATTGAAACCGTACGTAAACAATAGCCTACGTAAACATTAGACCGAGAGTTTGGCGTTTACAATTGTGCTCAAATATCGTGTTTTAAACCAAATTCAAAAGAGAACTGTACTAAAATTAGCAAAATGTAGTTACACTTTGAATGATAAAATTATTTGACTATTATTCACTTCACTCACGTCATTGCTTTTGACTAATTTAAAAAACCTTCAAACTGTCCACTTTCCATGTATATTTACATCATGTAGTCCGTAAATCCTTATTAATCTCTGACCTTCGTGGGTCAAGCCAGGCACTGTCCTGTTTTAATTACGCCCAAATAAACACAATGTTAAAAGTAAGTCTTTAGAGAAAACACGCACTGAATAAAGATGTTCATTTAAGTAAGTCTTAATAAATCCATACTAGAAAAATACATAATACCTAACAAGTTTTGATTAAAACAATCAAGTTTTTAAAGTTAAATCTGAAGGATACACTAAATTATCAGATCATTTGCGAATAAAATAAACGTTATTGACACGAAGCGCAGCATTAAGATTGACAACGGCAGCGTTTGAACGCGAGACGGTAGATGTACCAACTTTGCAAAATAATAATGCCAGCCCCACACGGCGAACTAATTTTACGTTTTTACCTAAATAGTACCCTAAAAAGTAATAATTTTAAAAAGGTCTTTTTTTACTTGTACCACACAGAATTATCTCCCGAAGTTAGTGCACTTTTCCCTCAGAAATGTGCTATATACAGGGTTTTCCAATAAGATGTGTTATTTTGATATTCAATCGTAAAAGATCAATGGTTTCGTTGCTTGTGTGGCACGTAGCGCCGTCTTGTTGAAAGGAAACGTTGCCCAGATCAATACCATCCAATTCCGACCATAAAAAATCATTAATCATCTCTCGATAGCGCAATCCATTCACCGTAACTGTTGCTCCAGCCTCATTTTCGAAAAAGTAAGGTCCAATGACTCCGCCGGACCATAAATCGCACCAAACAGTCACACGTTGAGGATAGAGAGGCTTTCCAACAATAACTCTTGGCTTTTCCGAGCCCCCGATGCGACAATTTTGCTTGTTGACGAAGCCACCGAGGTGGAAATGGGCCTCATCACTCAAGATGATTTGCATTTGATTCACTCAAGTGAATTTTAATAATTTCAATGCGTTGTTGAAGCGTGCATCGTTCAATTTTTATTAATGGCGTAATTTCTACTTGTCAAATGTCAAAAAATTACAGCTTCAAATGTAACATCTACCGAAATAACGGGCTATTCAAAATAACACCTCTTATTGGAAAACCCTGTAGTTTTACGGCATAGGGCACAGGGGACAA
This sequence comes from Hesperophylax magnus, assembly GCA_026573805.1. NCBI lineage: Eukaryota > Metazoa > Arthropoda > Insecta > Trichoptera > Limnephilidae > Hesperophylax > Hesperophylax magnus. Next base: position 7,704,922 of record JAIUSX010000117.1, on the reverse strand, counting down.
ACATAATGAATAAGATATTGTACACAAATCCTCAGTATGTACATAGGTACTTACCCAGTATGTACGTTACGATATTATTTTAATTTACGCGATAACCTCGCGGTGAGTGATTAGAATTATTGGTAAACAATACTGATCACTGTGGAGCTGATAGGGGTAAACGTAATGGCAGAAAGTGTGTCGATGTAATAGTTATTTTTCATTAGGTCGGTGCCAAAAAACAAAACCTTAGTCACACAGCACACCGTACGTGCCGTGAGACTTGAAATGAATATATTTTTCATATGAATATAATGTACTATATTTTTGCAGAGGAGAGATACATCGCCGGTGAAGGGGGCGCGCCCCAGTGAGCCCCACCAGCCCCCGCACAACCTCACCTACCCCCGCCACTCCATTTCGCCCCAAAGGAGGTTGCCCTCACCAGTCAAGAAGTCGGAAGATCAGGTAAAATAATTGTTGGTAGCGAATTTTCCCAAAATTTCTCTAGATCATTAACTAGCGGACCCGGCGACGCTTCGCTGTTACGAATATCTTCCTCGGGGGTCTGGAATTTTTCTACCATTCGCTGTTGTATATCGCAATGTTACTGTTACCAAAAATCTACATAATATCGAAATTAATTCGACTCCGTGTCTCATCCCGGTGCAAAGATATTGCGTTAAGTATTCCTCGGTCGTACCCGACTTTTACTATTCAAACAACTTCAACACTCCTGGCTCAAGGTATACGAATACATTTGCGAACCGAAATGCGAACCGTACCACGAATTCCGGGAAAGGAACGGATCAACTGCAAGCGGCGTTTCGCACCATTTGCGGTTGCTTCTTTTCTTTCCTATAAGTTGAGGTTCAGTTCGGCATTTAGTCTCGCATATATACAGGGTTTTCCAATAAGAGGTGTTATTTTTAATAGCCTGCTATTTCGGTAGATGTTACTTTTGAAGCTGTCATTTCTTGACATTTGACAAGTAGAAACTACACCATTAATAAAAATGGAACGATACACGCTTCAACAACGCATTGAAATTATTAAAATTCACTTGAGTGAATCAAATGCAAATCATCTGGAGTGATGAGGCCCATTTCCACCTTGGTGGCTTCGTCAACAAGCAAAATTGTCGCATCTGGGGCTCTAAAAACCCAAGAATTATTGTTGAAAAGCCTCTTTATCCTCAACGTGTGACTGTTTGGTGCGGTTTATGGTCCGGCGGAGTCAGTGGACCTTACTTTTTCGAAAATGAGGCTGGAGCAACAGTTACGGTGAATGGATTGCGCTATCGAGAGATGATTAATGATTTTTATGGCCAAAATTGGATGATATTGATCTGGACAACGTTTACTTTCAACAAGACGGCGCTACGTGCCACACAAGCAACAAAACTATTGATCTTTTACGATTTAATATCAAAATAACACCTCTTATTGGAAAGCCCTGTACATACACGTAGCATAAGAACAAACTCTGAAATTTTTATCGTAAACCAAATAAACACAAAAAATCAGTACCTATACGTATTGGACGGTTAGGATTTGGGTGACGGGTTAGAGACAATATGTAGAAGATTTTGTTTTGCTGTTATAAGTAATGTAATGATTCATTGCTTTTTAAACGTGAAATCCTTGTGGTTATTTTGATTTTTCAACACGATTTTAACAATATTCCGGTACCTACCTACCTATATGAAGAACGTTAATAAAAATTATTTTCACCGAGATGGTTTTTTTTCGAAGTGATTTTTGATTTTTGTAATTATTTTTTCTGTTATCTGAGCACACATAAATAATAAAAGTTTTTTTTTTTCACATCTAAAAAGTCATACACTTGGGAATGGATTTTCATCCCGTAACATACATGCTTACATTTATGGTAATTAAATAAATATTATTGAATAAAATAAGTACCTAATCGGTACCTGAGTGCTCCATCATTGAACAATCTACCTTTTCCACATATTTTAACTTCAATTTCAATAATCATCTGCCTACTATTTATTTTTATGATTTTAAACTAAATAAACCATTTTCTGTCAAAATAACCATTGCTTAAACAAAGATACACGGACTGTTCCACATTTATCAAATGTGTTAATAAAACTAATCACCGAACATACTAATTGAATTGACGGCCGGCATAGTCCAGTGGTAACGCATTGGACTGCCATTCCGAAGGTCGCGGGTTCGAACCCGGCGTGCGCAAATAAATTTTATTTGATTAATTTGTGTTATTTCACAATTAATTAATTAAAATTTGATTAATTTGTGTTATTTCACAATTAATTAATTAAAATTAATTAAAATAATATATAGTATATTTGCGGCACGTTCCAGAGTGGAAGATACTACCAGTATCGCCCTGGTGTAAGACCACCATTCAGAATTGAAACGTTGCTCCAAATGGCTTTAGCCGTGTTTAGTGACTAGATCTGAATAGCCAGGTACTTCCCCACCTTCCTCTTTCCCTTCCCCACTTACCTTCAGCCTCACAACATCCCCCAATTGGGGATGCCATAGTCTCACTGGCTCCAGACGGGAGCAGTTGGGACTCTTGTGAGGTATTCACTATAAAAAAATAAAAAAAATTGAGGTTGTCTGTGATGTGCGTTTGTTATTCCTGCTTGAAATCTGGCTCAATAAACTCAAATTTCCTTTGAATTTAAGTATCGTTTTAAAATTTGAATCTGTCTGAATTGAAGATTTGACAAGCGACAAAGTACACCTTATTATTTGAATTGCCAATTTCAAAATTGGAACTGACAATTCAAATAATAACTGTCAAGAATTCAGACTATCCTTTGATTTTGAAAGAGTTTTGAAACTCGGGCGAAGTCGGTTAGTTCGTGAGTGGTTAATTTACGGTTAGTACTTACCAGACAACCAGTGAACCAGTATGCGTAAAATAGTGCACTACGTCGTGTAATATTTTGAATCCAGCCGCCATCAATAACACTCCTTATGTAGATGGCGATAAGGCTTAAATTCCCCCCACCATCCGCCTGTTTTTATTTATGCAAGAAAAAAACATGGCCAAAAAGTGCCTTTTATTTTACTTTGTGGATGTTCAGGCATAAATTTTTTTTTTTCGATCATTTTATAAATAACTAAATTTGCCACATTATACAATAAAATCATAACCGAAAATGGGTTCGTAAGTAGGAGATTGTGAACTTTTAAGCATTTTTCGTAGGCCTTTACATTATTTTTTTCTGGGCTTATAAAAAGACTTATCCCAAAAATACTCGATTATTTTAAAGGCCAAGATGTATTCTACTAGCACAATTTAATTAAAGCATCTGAAACATATCTAGGCGACCAAATTTTCAAACCAAAAACACATGATTTTGCATTACTACGTATGGCATCGCCTTAACTATATTTTAACCATCTACCCATCTCCTACCCCTCTCCAATAACTTCAGCCTCACAAGATACCCCAATTGGGGATGCCATAGTCTCACCAGCTCCAGACGTTTGGCAGCAGTTGGAATTCTTGTGCGGTATTCACATTTCAAAAAATGAAATGTATGCATTATATACTTCGGAGCTAAGAAATCCGAGTGTAAAAGATGCCTGAATAAAATAGAGCGGGAGAATTAACAAAACAATCAAAGTTTTGCATAAAAATATAACAAAGTCGACGAACAACATGAGTCTGAAAATGGACGGTTTGTTCCGCACTTGGCAACAGCCTTCAAAAATTTCACAAACATTGCCAAAAACACGATTTGTTTTAAGTTTTATTAATGTTCATGTTTAAAATAAAACGTTCCAAATATAAATAAATCACGACTTGTTTTGACTTTGAACTTCAAGTTTAGTGTTTCACGTGTAATTCAAGTTCTAGTAAATGTATTATAGCAGGGCCGGCCCAGAGGCGGATTTATCGGTACCTACTCTGAATAAGGAACACTAATGATCTAATTAATTATATTTTATGAAATTGAAATGTTCTTGCTTTACGTTTCATTTTTAAATAATTATTAAAAGAAGATTAAAAATAGAATAAAGTCCAGGATTGAATTAACCTCTTTAAATTCTGTATACATGCGAGAGCTTCTCGATTTAAAATCATATTTAAATGTAACAATACGTAAACTACGACAAAGATTTAGATAAGGTTTTACTGTCATTTAGAGAAATTCTTCCAGGTTTTATAATATACAATACATTCATAATATATTTGTAGAAAGTAGAGAAAAGTCGATACGATCTAACGCTGGTTAAACCTTATGACATACAGCAAAATAATGTACTAAGGAATTGTTTATCTTTAAAAGACCTCACCAATAATATCGCTGACGAGATTGATACGAGTTTCAATATATCTAGACCTGCTATTTTCTCACAAAATTAAGATGAAATGTGGCAAGTAAAAAACACTCATTATGCTTCCAATAAATTCTTAATTCAAACGTTTCTCGTGTATATGACAAAGGTAAACATTAAAAAATATATGTGCATGATTGGAATAAACGATAGGACCGGGCGGCGTTTGAGGTCTGGGCTCCTGTCAGATTTTAAGGTGTCTAGTGATTAAGTCAGTGCCGTGCCATAATAGAGAAACGACGCGGACGGTTTGCAAATAGCTGCCATTCTTGTTAATACACGTTGTTATTGCTGATTTGTTATTGTTATTACCGCAAGCATGTAAAAAGGGTGGTTAGTGATTAGACTATTTTAAACATTAAAGTTTAGGTGGCGACAGCACTGACTTCGTAATTTGGCTGTTGCGCGCCCAGACTTCTACTCTAGTCGCCCTTGAATTTTCTCTGCGACACATAAAATTTTCGGGCGGGAAAAAACTGCATTGTTTGTAAAAAAAAAATAATTTCCGAGTATTAACAAATGAGATGTTATTCCTTGGTTTTTACTAGTCTTTGCCGAAAAATTAAAACATTTTCACATCACACACGAAGGATTTTGGAACTTTTTTAATGTAATTTACTTAGAGGCAGCACACGATCTTCAGCGACGCGTGACAGCAGACAGTTTAGTACTAAAACCGCGAAAATCGAAATTAGTTTTCCAAACGACGTACTTTTTACTTGCCACTTTGAGATTTACCAATTGAAAAAAAATCTTCCAATGAAAAAATTAAATTATAGTGTTCTACGAAAACGCGGTTAAAAATGCCTATAAGTGTGATCTATTCGATTTGAAAGAAAACGGCTGTCACTATGTCTATGAAATTGATTATCTATGTTTTATATCACCAGACGTAAGAAAAAAAAAATCTGAATTGGGACATACGGACACATTTCTATCGGTTTATATCTTCAGTGTATATTTATGAATTTGTAAAAAAAAAACATCCGGAATTTCTCGTTAATGGTAGGCGCTAGAATGATTGTCCTGCCCTGACCAAAAAATCACCCCCTATTGTAGCTAATGGTCCTTCTTTTCCATGCGAGATATGAACACACGCATTCGTTTGTCGGCGTATATCAAAATCACACAGAATATCGATAAAGCTCTAATTTTACACGCAAATACTCGTACGGACCACGCACGTGCGTGCGGCGAATGAAAACGCATTTTTTTCACACGCCTAATCTAATGTTGGCGGGTAAAAAATATGGCGGCAGTGGTTCGTAAGGAAAATTTTCCATTTTACTTCTTGTAACATTCCGGCATATTTACATTTTCTTGATTACAAGTATAATATTACTTGTCAGTATTTTTCATAACTAATTCCTCTGATATTCTAATATTTTTTTTATGTTAGTTTTTCATTAATTTTATTTAATTCGTTAGCAATTTCCTTGTCAAATGACGTCCCAATAGCCCAGATGGTACTTATGACGTCAGAACTCGTCTACAACCTTTACATAAATATGTTTGGTCATTGACTGAGCGTTAGCATTTCATCTGTATGTAAATTCGTTTGTTACCTACCGGTTCCGATTCAAGATGGTGGTAGCGTTGGATACAACCTTTTATCGTGTTTTTGAAACCTTTACATGAATATTTTTGGTCATTGACTGAGCGTTAGCATTTCATCTGTCTGTAAATTTGTTTTTTACATACCGGTTCCGGTTCAAGATGGTGGCAGCGTTGGATAAAGTTCACATGGTCGTGAGAAATCATAATAATCAATAATATGGTAGGTACCTGCCTGCCTGAAGAAAGTTTGAAAAAAATAATTGTCATTGAGATGTAAAATTTCTTCGAAAAAATTGTATAATTCCTTATTTGAAATTAAAAAAACTTCATTAAAATATTTATGGCTTGAAGATATAATTAAGTATGTAGAATGTAGGTATTGAAGTACCTGCTTGGTATTTTTCTTATAGGTATAACTGTAACAAAACTAAGTACCTACATATTTTTTTTTTTTTTTTTTTATTATTTTAATATACATCATATGGGTTACATTAATACATACATATTTTGCAAAATATAATATTAAGGTTCATAATTGGTCATGTATACCTTATCAGAAAAGAGGAGCTCTTGTGCCTGATAAGGGAGCCACGATTCTTACTTAGATTCATAATTCATAATGTGATATAATAATAATAATATATATTATAATAATAATATATATATATTTTTATTTTTGTTTAATATAAGTTTTTTTGGAAAAAAAGTTTGATTTTATTTATTTGTTCTTGTTGGTTCGTAATACAGCGCAATTCGGAAGGGAGATTATTGTAGTTTTTTATGGCTTGGTAAATATAATGGTTTTGTATTTGAGTTGTTTTAAAGATTGGCGTAATAAATTGATTTCCATTTCTCATGAGTTTGTAAAATTCTTGATATTCTTTGTTATTTTTTTCTTTACACATTTTTATAATGGAAGTTTGCTTAAATATATCATCAATATTTGGTACTGGAAACAATTTAAAAAGCAATTTTGTTGGGAAAGTAGAGTTTTTTTTAAGTATTACTTTTATAATAATTTTTTGCGAGACTTTTACTGAGTTTAGGTTGTTTTTATAAGATCCTCCCCAACCTATGATTCCGTAAATAAGCAGGGAGTGGACAAGAGCATAATATACATTTTTTAGTATTTTCACATTTAAAATATTTCTTAACCTAACAAATATATATATACATTTCCTTATTCTCTTTACTAACTCCCTAATATGGCTTTTCCATTTCAGATTTTCATCGATGATCACACCAAGATATTTAATTTCAGAAGAAGAGTTGATTACAGTACACATAGGATTAAGTAGTTTACAGTTGACATTGTCACAATTTTCATCATGGATTATGATATTTACTTTGTCTTTAGGTATTTTTTGTAGTGAAAATAATACATATGTTGTTTTTTTAGCATTAAGTGTGAGTAGGTTATTATATATGCATTTTTAATATTTTTCAATGCAAATTTGTTATTAAAACTGTACCTGATTCATAATTAATTTTTAACTAATCGGTTAAAGTTTTTAATTCGTCTCTTATTTACCCTTTATTTTATGGTAAAAAACTGTTCGAGAGTATTGATTTTAAAATCTTCAATGTCATGGACTCAATTCAACCACAGTTAAAATTTAACATTACGTGGATTATCGATTACAATTTATGACAGCATGTCACCGTAACATAACATAACATGTTACGTATTGGGTTGTATAATATTTTTCGTGTCTATAATCAGGGCCGCCCTAAGCCAAATGGCGCCTAGCGCGATTAGAATTCTGGCGCCCCTTGTCAAAAGCTTAGGTAGGTGATCACTGTAATCAATAATTTTCGGATGATTTGTACGTTAGTGTAGCGCCGTTTTTATAAAAAAATAATATCGAGTACGATGTGTTAGAACTGTTAGGTGTTAGGTATTGTTAGCTCCTTTGCAATTCGGCGGACTGCTCCAGTTGCGCTCGCATAAGGTCGGCCCTGCCTATAATCTATAATCTAGATACATTTTATAATATGTAGGTACCTACATCCTACATAAACGATTAGGGACATAGTGATGTCAAAGGTTCTTTTAAAACGTGTTCATATCACGAACGTAGATAATAATTTATTGAAAATAAATCATCAAAACACAAAGTGAGCTAATTTTCGTTGAAAACGCTGAAAAATTACTGGTATACGATCTGACAATTTGTTTATGATATTTATTGAAATGCCGTTGGAAGCTGAAAATAGTTACATTGTGCAAGATGCTGAGTATTTTTCATGACGCCAAAATTCGACAGTTTTTCGTGGGAAACACAAACCGAATTTCTGCTTTCTGAGATACATTTTAGATTCAGAATTCAATATTTACCAAAAGTTACAATTATTAAAAAGCTACATAAGTACCTACCTAATATCTAATATCATAGACACTACACTATACTAGATACTGTGGACATAAAGATGTATGGATTCTGTAGGAAAGATGTATGGATATGTATTTGTAATATATAAAAAATGGTTACATTTATACATACATATTTATCAAATATTATATTTAAGGTTATGTATACCTAAACAGAAAAGAGGAGCTCTTGTGCCTGACAAGAAAGCCACGATTCTTACTTTGATAGTATGTTATAATATGTTTTGTATATATGTATTTATAATTTTTATTTATTAATTTTAGCGTAATTAGAGGGGAAATTATTGTAGTTTTTTATGGCTTGGTAAATATAATGCTTTTGCATTTGTGTTGTTTTAAAGTTAGGTTATTAAATTGATTTCCATTTCTCATTAGTATATTTCTCATTACTGTAACATAGTTTGCACAGGATACACAATTCATCTAATGCAAGGGATACATCAACATATTATAATATTACGGAGAAGAGAACGGTGGTATACGGTGTACGGATAATAATGATAATGTCAGTAGAAAAAAATCACAAATTACATTTCGAATTCCATTGAGTAAAGACAGTAAATAAATTATTGGGTTTGCCCTCACTATTCTGTACCGAAATAACTACGGACCATAGATATAGGTACCACAGGTATAGGTACCAGAAAATGTGCTACGGACCTTTTATAGTCAGTAGTCTTACATCATTATGGCAACACCGATGACGCGAGGGTACAAAAATAAACAAAATCACCCCAAATAAAAAATGTTGCGTAGGTACTTATTCGAATAATTTAGTATTGAAATGGGTAGTTACCCACAAGTACTTCAACCAGTAATAAATAAAAAAAGTGGTAGAAAAGCCAATGTTTACGTTGGAAATTGGAAAGTATATTTTTTAAATGCCATAGAAACGGGTCGGTGACGTCAATAGTGCTACTTGATGTGTTTTTTTTCCCACGTGATGTTTGACAAATGGGGGGCGTTTTAACGTCACCCACTCCACATGAGTCACACAAGGCGATATTCATTAGTAAATTGATTCATGAAATTATTATGGTTCGAGAAAGAAATTTGGCTAGGAATTATCATTTATAAATTAATCGTTTTATATTTTAATATACCACCACGCTATTGAAAACGTTCACGCTCTCAAAAAAATATCGAAGAATCCTAATGTAAAATATCCAACTGAAATAAATCCCAGAAAAACGCCCCTCCCACTACCCTCACCTAATAAAATCTAATCATTCTGTACTTGCATCATTTTAAAGTTAGTTTTAAGATTGCTGGGACTTACTTACTGGTAAATAAATAAAAATCGGAAAAAAGGCTCCTCGCCTTGCTGGGGCGCCGCTCTGCCAACTGAGCCAATTATCTGCTCAAATTTTCGTTTAAGGCGATGCACTACGTCATGTTATATTTTAAATTGAGCCGCTATCAATAACAACCCTTACGTAGATGGCGATAAGGTTTAAATTCTCGCTTAACACCATCCGACTGTTTTGATTTATGCAAGAAAAAAACATGGTCAAAAAGTGCCTTTTATTTTATTTTGTGGATGTTCAGGCATAATTTTTTTTTCGTTCATTTTATAAATAACTTAATTTGCCACATTATACAATAAAATCATAACTGAAAATGGGTTCGTAAGTAGGAGATTTTTAACTTTAAAGCAGTTTTCATAGGCCTTATACATTATTTTTTTCTGGGCTTATAAAAAGACTTATCTAAGAAATACTCAATTATTTTAAAGGTCAAGATGTATTCTACTCGCAGTATTTAATTAAAGCATCTGAAACATTTCTAGGCGACCAAATTTTCAAACCAAAAACACATGATTTTGCATTACTACGTATGGCATCGCCTTAAGAATCGCTAATATTGTCTTCAATAATAAGATATTACAAATCTGAGATTTTCCTCGTTCATTATTTTTGAAAAAATCATGTAACAAATGTACATGTGAAATTAAACGTTTCAAAACAAAATTTATAATTTACAATTCATGAAATACATTGCAGTAGGTAATGGCGGTGATATGGTGGTTGACTTGATGAATAAATTAACTATTCTATTTTCTGGGACCATAAAGTGAATATGTAGGTCAGCAGGTCAGCAAAGCTCTTTTTGCAAAGTTTCCTAAACAATTTTAGGTTATATTCGGAATTTTCCGCACATTATAATGAAAACTACCCATGGACCCAGATATTTCGAGTAGATAGCTACTGATTATTTCCAGACACAGATTATTACGGACATAGAAGTACGATCTCAGATTGTTACACACAAATTGGGCTGTCAACATTTTCAATGTCCGAGGGCTCAAAAACATGAAAAATAGTTATTGTTTACAATCATTATATGAGAGTAATCCAAGTTAATTTAAGTAGTATTTATGTCAAGGTTGTCTTATATATTGGAGTATTAATCTGTGTCTGGAATTATCTGTGTAAGGATATGGACTAATATGTTTTCGGAGTTTTACTTGACCGAAATCATCGTGTCAGGAGTAATCTGCAGGCATTAATATAAGCTGTATGGAAAAGAAAATATGAAGTATATATTTTCTTTTCCAAATTCCGATGCTTTAGCTTCGAGCTTCTCGTGTGTACAAGGCCAGATGCAATCTTAACATTGGAATAAATTTTCAGCTGGATCATTAACTGCTGGTCATTCAGCATTGTTTTTAAAGTTTTTCATTATCAAAAAGGGATTTTAAATTGAAATTATCCCAAAATCAATCACGATAGTAAATATTAAACAATATCGACAATAATCAAAACACAATATTCATTACACACAAGAAAAGAGATTTTTAGTGCTTGAACTCTACTTTTCGCTGTCTGGAAATATCAGGAAAGGTATTCACGGTTCAATCACTAATGGAGTTGAAAATTACCTTTCCACTTTTTTACGGTGGTTTTTTTAGATAGCTTAGTGGTTAGAACATACTTGGATAGCGGAAGGCGGAATAAGATTATTTTTTTCTATTACATCGATGGTATTAGAAATGAAATAGTTTAAACAGGTCATTGAAACACAAAATCATTGACACACATCTAGGAATTAAACCCAGGACCTCAGCCTTTCCTGGGCTTTCCTCTGAGGTCCTGAGGTTCAATTTGAGGTTTTACTAATTACGTTCCAATATATATATATATATATATATATATATATATATATATATATATATATATATATATATATATATATATATATATATATATACCAATCCACAAGATTTAATGTCAATATGTTGTAAGTAATCAAAACAACCGTATTACATTTATGTATTGTATGCCTTCATTAACATTGGTAACATTAATATGCATAATCAAACTGAATTAAATCATAATCTACATACTACGTAATCGAACAATTGAAACTTTAGTAATTAAAAATATCCCTTCTCTTAGCACAACATATTTAAGTTCACCTAAACTAATAATAAGCTGAATTATGCACTACAAAGCATTAGATAACGTTTGACAAACATAACCTAACATAAAATAAGCTGAATTATGCACTGAAAAGTATTAGAAAACGTTTGACAAACCCTACCTAACCTAATCAATAATAAAGCTGAATTATGCACTGAAAAGTAGTAGAAAACGTTTTACAAATCCAACCTAACCTAAGCTGAATAAGGAAGTTGAGTCCATTTTTTTTATTTTTTTTTATCAATGTTCGCATTCAAACTTAAATACGAGTATTTTTTTTTTTTAAATTTTGTTTTCATAGTTAAATTAATTCTAAAAAGTTTGAATTTTATTAAGCCCGCCAAAACGAGCGGAATCCGAGCGGTGTGGGCGTGACGTCATTCAAACTGTAAGAACCACGTCGCTTAAAGATTTTGTATGGAAAAAAAAATTATTCTTCAATAAGGAATTCCAGTAATTTTTTTACCAATGGTAACCGTCTATTAGAATTGATGTTATTAAAAAAAAAAGAAAATTGATTAAGATTTCATAGTTAAATTAATATTTTAAGTTAGAATATTTGATTTTCAAGCCCGGTACGGTATTGTCGTCGCTATTTGTTGACTTGCCCCGCGCGAATTCAGGACCACCGCGCAGAAAAGTAAAGACCAAAAGTAAAATAACGGTTTACAGCCCAGTTCACTGTAAGACTTTTCTGGGCGGCCGGCGGCCTAAAGTGTATCACATGTTATGTGACATGTATAATAATAAAAACTTCTAAGTTATGCAATAAACAACATATTATTATAAAGCACTATACGAATATGTATCTTTAGAAATCCATTTCATATAATAATAACAACAAATACGTACATATATTTGACAAACTTAAATAAACGTTTGGCCTATACACCTCTCTCATCTAAACCGACCATCTCTCATGCAATAGAAAGAGATGCACCATAAGTGATCCGTTGTACGTACAAGTCACGACACATGTGACGTCAGAATTCTTTCGACCAATCGTGGAGCGTATACAGTCTATTGCTATTGAATGCTTTTTGAAGAACGTTTAACTAATTCTAAGAATAATAATATAGAAATATATTTATATATTTAGAATCGATATTTTTTGATCTACATGAACATATTTTTTATGAGTCAAAATATTTTTCACTCAACTTCCTTATTATGCAATAAAAAGTATTAGAAAACGTCTGAAAAACCTAAACTAACTTAGGTTAGTTAGCCAAACCAATAATAAGCTGAATTATGCACTAAAAAGTATTAGAAAACGTTTGACAAACCTAACCTACCCAATAATAAGCAGAATTATGCACTAAAAAGTACTAGAAAACGTTTGACAAACCCAACCTAACCTATCCCAACTAATAATAAGCAGAATTATGCACTAAAAAGTACTAGAAAACGTTTGACAAACCCAACCTAACCTATCCCAACTAATAATAAGCTGAATTATGCACTAAAAAGTATTAGAAAACGTTTGACGTACCCAACCTAACCTAACCCAACTAATAATAAGCTGAATTATGCACTAAAAAGTATTAGAAAACGTTTGACGTACCCAACCTAACCTAACCCAACTAATAATAAGCTGAATTATGCACTAAAAAGTATTAGAAAACGTTTGACGTACCCAACCTAACCTAACCCAACTAAAAATAAGCTGAATTATGCAATAAAAAGTATTAGAAAACGTCTGACAAACTTCAACTAACTTAGGTTAGTTAGCCAAACCAATAATAAGCTGAATTATGCACTAAAAAGTATTAGAAAACGTTTGACAAACCTAACCTAACCAAAAATAAGCTGAATTATGCACTAAAAAGTATTAGAAAACGTTTGACAAACCCAACCTAACCTAACCCAACTAATAATAAGCTGAATTATGCACTGAAAAGTATTAGAAAACGTTTGACAAACCCAACCTAACCTAACCCAACTAATAATAAGCTGAATTATGAACTAAAAAGTATTATAAAACGTTTGACAAACCCAACCTAACCTAACCCAACTAATAATAAGCTGAATTATGCACTGAAAAGTATTAGAAAACGTTTGACAAACCCAACCTAACCTAACCCAACTAATAATAAGCTGAATTATGAACTAAAAAGTATTAGAAAACGTTTGACGTACCCAACCTAACCTAACCCAACTAATAATAAGCTGAATTATGCACTAAAAAGTATTAGAAAACGTTTGACGTACCCAACCTAACCTAACCCAACTAATAATAAGCTGAATTATGCACTGAAAAGTATTAGAAAACGTTTGACAAACCCAACCTAACCTAACCCAACTAATAATAAGCTGAATTATGAACTAAAAAGTATTATAAAACGTTTGACAAACCCAACCTAACCTAACCCAACTAATAATAAGCTGAATTATGCACTGAAAAGTATTAGAAAACGTTTGACAAACCCAACCTAACCTAACCCAACTAATAATAAGCTGAATTATGCACTAAAAAGTACTAGAAAACGTTTGACAAACCCAACCTAACCTATCCCAACTAATAATAAGCTGAATTATGCACTAAAAAGTATTAGAAAACGTTTGACGTACCCAACCTAACCTAACGCAACTAATAATAAGCTGAATTATGCACTAAAAAGTATTAGAAATCGTTTGACGTACCCAACCTAACCTAACCCAACTAATAATAAGCTGAATTATGCACTAAAAAGTATTAGAAAACGTTTGACGTACCCAACCTAACCTAACCCAACTAATAATAAGCTGAATTATGCACTAAAAAGTATTAGAAAACGTTTGAAAAACCCAACCTAACCTAACCCAACTAATAATAAGCTGAATTATGCACTGAAAAGTATTAGAAAACGTTTGACAAACCCAACCTAACCTAACCCAACTAATAATAAGCTGAATTATGAACTAAAAAGTATTATAAAACGTTTGACAAACCCAACCTAACCTAACCCAACTAATAATAAGCTGAATTATGCACTGAAAAGTATTAGAAAACGTTTGACAAACCCAACCTAACCTAACCCAACTAATAATAAGCTGAATTATGCACTAAAAAGTATTAGAAAACGTTTGACATACCCAACCTAACCTAACCCAACTAATAATAAGCAAAATTATGTAATAAAAAGTATTAGAAAACGTCTGAAAAACCTAAACTAACTTAGTTTAGTTAGCCAAACCAATAATATGCTGAATTATGCATTAAAAAGTATTAGAAAACGTTTGACAAACCTAACCTCACCAATAATAAGCTGAATTTTGCACTAAAAAGTATTAGAAAACGTTTGACAAACCCAACCTAACCTAACCCAACTAATAATAAGCTGAATTATGCACTAAAAAGTATTAGAAAACGTTTGACAAACCCAACCTAACCTAACCCAACTAATAATAAGCTGAATTATGCACTAAAAAGTATTAGAAAACATTTGACAAACCCAACCTAACCTAACCCAACTAATAAAAAGCTGAATTATGCACTAAAAAGTATTAGAAAACGTTTGACAAACCCAACATAACCTAACCCAACTAATAATAAGCTGAATTATGCACTAAAAAGTATTAGAAAACGTTTGACAAACCCAACATAACCTAACCCAACTAATAATAAGCTGAATTATGCACTAAAAAGTATTAGAAAACGTTTGACAAACCCAACATAACCTAACCCAACTAATAATAAGCTGAATTATGCACTAAAAAGTATTAGAAAACGTTTGACAAAATACAATTTCCCATTTTCAACTTCTGATCTTTATCATTTTTCATATTTCACAATTTCCAAATTGTGAGTTCGCTAATAAAAACTGCTGGTTTCCTTCAACCGCTTGCAAGTACGAGTATGTGGGCCTTTTTATAGGCTGTAATCACGAAGGGTTCGTTCATTTTTATCGCATCACCAGATCTATTAAATACGAAATTTGGCAGGTGAATTGGTTGACCTTCTGTCGCCCCCAGGTGAACACTGATTTCTGTGATTAACGAACAGCGACAGGCAAAACTCTAATTTTAATGTTAGTGATTAAATCCTATTCAAAACTCAGACGGAATACAAAGCTAATGTGACCATATTTGGTTGAACAAGTTTGAAGTATTACTTAACCTTTCCTCATCTGTGGTGTGTATTTACTACACATTGCTTCTAATAACTTTAATAACTCTATAAATATAATAAATTCTGGGTTCAGATTTTAGGTGTTCCTCCGCTATACATTTATGCACTGAATTAAAAAATAAAATTTTACATAGTTTTCAATTCAATTAAAATCTGAGATTTTTGTTAAAAATCGGGAACAAATACACCAATACAATCAACCGTGTGACACTGCTACGCGAAGAGTGTGCGAGGAAATAACACGCTATTGATGTCCCGCTTTAGTTCGCTATGCTGGAACATGAGAAATCCACAGAAGACCATCGATACCTACGACCGCATAGCTGTGTGTGTGTTGTTGTGCTGTTGTGCCAGCCGGCCGTCAGTCGGTCGCGGGCTGTCGTTAGATATAATATACTCCTTGCACGTTTTTTAGCATCTGCCGATGGTTTTTTCATGTTTTCAGCAATTAAATTACAATTATTATCACTTTTGATATAAAATATAATAAACATAAGCGATTAGCTATGAATATTTATATTTTTCCGATATTAAATCGCTTATTTTGAGATGTGTATTGACTATACAGCACCGGAACGCGTGGATTTTTATAGCACAGTAAGGTTTATACCATGAGAAGTATTTCAAAATAACAGATGTACACAAAGTAAATAACCTGTCATGCTAATTTGTTAGATTTTGTGAACAAACTTTGTAGAACAGCTTAAATGATGATCTCATAGAAATCGTCCTGTCACCCTTACTGTCAATAGGAACGTTAGGAATATGATCTAAACGGTGTTAAAAAGAGAACATCACCCTTTATATTCAAATCTCGAAGTTAACCACAGAATAATTAAAATGGACGCTTTTATGAAACCCAAACAACTCAATTTGTGACAAATTATGAAACCTTGCGATTTTTTTATTTAATATTTTTATACCAAACCACAAAAAACGAGGTAGAAATAATGCTTATAAAATATATTTGTCTAATAAAATTTATGTTTTTTTTCCGTTATCAATAATTTTAGTTCAGTGTTCAGACGAAAAATCGTAAAATGAGAATATGCTTCAAATCAAAATTTTAATATAATTTTTTTTTTACTTTATTTCTAATAATAAAATTTCAAAGAGTATTTCATTACCTTTCAAAAACAGATTTTAGTTTTCGGATACGATCAGAAATATTCCATTTATATGGATTTTATTGAGATGCCGATGCATCTTTAAGAAATATAACGCTGAATATGCCAAAGGCCTGCTGCCTGAGGGTTTAAATGAAAACCAAGTTGGACTCTAATATAATAGTCACATTATATTTAATCTTGTCTTACCTAAAAAATGCTGCAATATTTTATAGAGTCCTATATTTCTGACTTCACTCTTCAAGGTGTTCTGGCCATCATTTCAGATTATTTTATTTAAATGGGTACATTTCGAAATTATTTGTAAGATTGTAGTCGAATTCAGACATAGAAAAATGAAGAATTCTAGTAAGTGGGGAAATTTATTTTTGGAAAAGTGGGAGATTTGTTGAAACTGCAGTTTTGATGGAATAGCCCTTTGTATCAAGGCGTTGCAGGCTCCCTAGGATTATGCAACTAGTACCTTTGCAACTAGAAAAAACATGCAAATAGTATGAAAGTACCCACTGTAAAAATCCTTTGTTTGTAATGTTTTTGCTTGAGTGTGACCTACCCACGAAAGAAGTTCTTATTCTATTCCAAAATCAAATAAATAATTTTATAATGTGTAACGGTAATAATCGATGAATGTCATAAACAAACTAATTGACTATTCTTGTTACAGAGAGGTAGAACAGATGCCCAGGAAAAGATGAATTCCCACAGCAGACCGGTGCAAATAAACCTCACAGGTAAAACACAATTTTAAATATTTTTAATTAGGTAATATATTAATCAAACAAATATACCTACCTACTTACAAACATAGTGGTAGATCTGTAAGTGTCGCCCAGGAGATCTAGCACAGTGAAATCGTTAAATTAACAATATCGGATTCATAGGCGTAACTACCGACGATTTTAATTAATATTTTAATCAAACAAATATACCTATCTCCTTACATACAGAATGGTAGATACTGTAAGCGTAACTACCGACGATTTTATAACGACTTCCCGAGCACGGTCATACTATTGATATCCAGACCGATATTGATAATGCAAATAAACAGACGCGGGCAACACTGACGCATCTGTCTTAATATTCCTAAACGTCAGACGGCTACTTTAAAGTTTAAAAACTAATAAATTGACAGTGTTGAATTTAAATAATAACTTTAATATACATTGGGCAGTCCGCATGTACTTTTGAATATAAAAGGGAGTTAATTTGTTCATGACGTCATTAGTAGTAGTCATAACTTTCGTTTCTCGATGCTGGAACGAAATCAATTGATTGCGTCTTAGATGAAATAATTACGTCCATGGATCTCGTTTACGATTTCTATCAGTTCTAAGAGTTTAAAAACTTCAACCCGATTTATTAATAAACCAGATATTTTGCATAACGAACGAAATTATCTAAAAAGTTATACATATTGACTGCTTATCCGATACCTTTGGGGGCGAGCTTAAAGTATCGACTGTCGGAATCATTTTCTAACCGTGCTCGCAAATATCGATATCTGACCATAGATGACAGATTTCGTCAATATCGTATTGGCATAGGGCTATGTCGATCGTCTGGTGAAAGACCATAATTAAGAATGGAAATGTTGCTTCGAATGACAACATCCGTGTTTAGTGACCTCGTCTGAATAGCCAAGTACTTCCCAACTTCCTTTTACATATTTTCTTCCCCTCCGCACTCCTCTCATCTTACAATATATATTTTTTTTAATTAAAAAAGACGAAGATTCCCGGGTTACAAGTGACGATGGGATCAAAGAAGCAATCAACTTCTGTACACCTTCCATTGAAATGCCGAAAAAAAACACCGCATTTCCGCACGTCAGCTTGGGATGGATGGATGGATGGATTCGTACACAGTCAAGAGTTATTTTAGGGTGTCAAGGGTAATGTGAAAACATCAAATGTCGACAAGATTGTGAAAGTTTTGATGCTTGCGTGATTCAGCATAATTAGAATGAGTTACAAAGCACGTCTTATCGTATTTTACCATATCCGTAGATGTACAAGTATAAAGCTCTTTGCTTGGATCTAATAATGTCTACTGCGTTGCGGTATTCTGCGGTTCGGACAGGGTGGGATCAACAATCAACACCACCTTATCTGTGTAATAACTAGACAACGGATTGCATGCATTTGTATAGGAGTTGGTACAAGGAACACGTCATTTTACTTCAGAATTAACCCCAAGGAGACGGCCAACTACAATCGTAGTGGAAGAAAAGTTCTCCTAGAGAACGGCTCACTACAAGTGTAGTTTTGAGCATTTGTCATGTTCATCGCTAAATATTTAGTAAATTTAACAGTAAAACTTCAAGGTTAAAAATGTTTTGCATTGAGTTGTTTATTTTCTACCCCATCCTTTTAACAGATTCTCCTTTTTACGTATAGTTTTTTTTTAACAGAACTTTTAAGTACGTTGTATCCCTCTTCACTTGATTCTTATCTTCAGCGCACGCATACAGTCTTAGTTGTCCTTTCGCCGTGTGAGTGTCGCGTTTCTGGCCGTTCTGCTGGATACTGTTTATTGTTATATTAGGGTGTCCGTTTTTTTATTACTCTTGGAGTGTTTCTGTGTTAATATTTACTTTTATCAAGTGTTTCGTTCGTATTTATTATTATATTGTGCGTATTATTTGTGAATTTAAGATCATTTTATTGTTTTGTATATTTGAGTGTTTGTTGTAACTATTTAAATTTGATTTCTAATCCTTAAAATGGATGAAGACGTCATTGAAAACTTTGTGATAGATTGCGATTCTGATTTTTCGATGAGTGATGATGAAGATTATATTCCTGAACATTTGGAGAGCTTAGAGGAAGCTTCAGAACAAAATGGAGATAGTGAAATTGGAGATTTTGAACGCTTAGATGAACTAAACACCATGCTCCTGGGTCAGTAAAAAAGGTAAATAGAGTAGGCGATTATCCGCTGAGGCTAACTGCCAGACATTTTCCTTCGGACGTTCCACCATCTTCAAATTCTAAGAGAAAATCAGTTTATCGGGAGTGTCACGTATGCAAAAATTCGTCGCTTAATCCTAAACGTCGAGTTCAGACACGTTATTGGTGTTACTGTTGTCAAGTTGCCTTGTGCCCACTACACTACATGTTTTCGTATATATCACACTGTAGAAAAGTTTTAATAATTAAAAGAGCCCGTCGCGCTGTACAATCTTGTGGTCACCCTTTCTAATGCCGACAAGTGGCCTTGCGCAAGTGTATGCGTGTTGGCCAAATATTTTTCTGCATTGTACGAAAAAATTTATTATAATTACTGTGTAGATAAAACTCATCGTAAAATTTAATAACTTGATTGCCAAAGGTTCATTTTTTGCGTGAAAAAAGGAATTTTTACGACTTTACAATAAATAAACTATCTGTGAGTGTTCCATTCCGGGATTTTGTCATTTGAAGGTAATATTTTTTATTTTCATTCCATCTAACACAAAATAACCCAGTAAAAATATAATATTAAGTGAACCAAACTAATTTAACAATATTAAAGAATACCGTAAAATAAATAAAAACATTGTAAAATATTTAGGTACAGCTAAATAAAATTTCAAACCTGGAGTGAGTATAAAATGTAATTTACGAAAATCTAGCCGTTTCAGGCGGGCAATTCGTGCAAAATCTGCTAGTCTTCTAAGAGTTAAGCTAGAACCCCGCCTTACCTTTTGATTGATCAATTCCCACAGATCTGAAAATTATTAACCCAAATGGTGCAAATTCAAAACATTGAATTTCGAAATCGAAAAGAATCTAAAAATAACTTTCGCGCTTTCACGGAGAAAATGAGTATTGCTAATTCATTAAGAATCTCTTCAAAGTATTTCTAATACGGTTAAAAACGGGATTGTAGACCATTTCCTAATCTTTTTGTATATTCCTAATAAATCGGAACAAGTGTCTCACATGCCTCGATAATTAAATGCGAAAATATTTATATATTAAAGTGAACACGTGTTCATTCATTTACTAAAAGTTTTTTAAAGAAACCTGTTAATTCATTCTTTAACGCTTGCAATCCCGTTTTTAACCGGATTATCAATAATTTGAAGAGATTATCAATACTCATTTTAATCCGTGTGGAGACTAGATCTGCGCATAGCCATTTACTTCACAACTTTCCTCTTCCATATCTCCTTGCCCTTCAGCCTCAATTAATTAGGGATCACTCATCATAATTGCGGTTGGAACTATACCTACCCACTTAAAAGTATCCACCGTACAATACCTACTTTTGTGTTAATAATAACGCTTTCCATTTTAATCTAAGCATAGTCAACATTGTCATGCTGATTTCCCTTTTGATTCCCTTAAAACCCAACGTCTTCAATGTCAACCATTGTGTCGAGACGACGTTGATAAATGGATGTCTGCAAAAATCGTTCCCATGCAGCCGTAGCCGTTCTACTTTGCCAAATACAAGCACCACCAGAATAACACATTTAGAAAAACACCACTGTCTTTTTGCGGGGTTTTCGCGTGAAAACTCTATTCAGGTCAAGCCAGAGGGCGGTGAGGGTGGGGTTAGGTCAGGATGCCAAGGTTCAAGTCATTGTTGTATTTTTATAACATTTACAACAGACTGATATTCTTGTTAAATTTGCTGTGAACTTTCAAATTATGCAAATCACGGAGAAAAAAAAGTAGAAAAATTTGTATGTAACTAACATACTGTTTGATACATAACTGCCTAAATAATATTATAGATTTTAACTTAAAGTTTACATTAATAAACCACTCACTAGAACGATATCTTCAGGCTCTTTGTATGAAAGAAATTGGTCCAAAATAACCATAGATATGCCAAAATATAGACAGTAAAATTCTCATTTGGATCCTACTTATTATAATATACACCAATGAAAAACTCTGAAAGTTTATTCCATAGACATTCAGAGTTTTTCATTGGTGGATATAGCAATAATATGACATCATAATATTCACGGTTCCAATTTTCGATCGGAGTTATACCCATATACCACTCTGAAATGGTACAAATAAAATAAATAGAATTTATATTCTAATTCTCTGTGTTGCCAACTAAAGAAAATTAAACGATACAGCGCACAGTGGTCCCAAATCCCGATCTACCTAGACAAAAATATTTTTTCAAAAGGGTCACAATATAATAAAAAAAATACTTAAAAAAATATACATTTATTTTAGCAATTGTTACGGAATTTTTAAAACAAAATTAATAACTAATAAATTGCGTATTGTATAATGGTTCGGTTAAGTCATAACAAAATACTTATTTAAAATTATTAGTTAAAATATGTTTTTAACATAATATAAGAACAAAACTGAATGACATTTTTTGTTAATGAACCACTGGCCGAGTCCCTATCATCACTCTTATTAAATGCTAATGTTCCAACAGTGGCTTTGTTAACAGACTTCTGTATTTTCTTCGCTGGAACAGAAGTTTATTATCGATTCAGAATATTTCGTTGGTATTTTGGCAGCATCCCGTTTTCCATATGACCTCAAGCTGATTTGAGTAGCATGAGATAGTTCTTGTGGACTTCGAAAGTTCAGAAGACATTTATTTTTTTCAGCAAAAAATGCAAAACTTTTTGACGAGCATAAACCAATTTTTTTTTCTGGTCTACCACGTAGTCCTTCATCACGCGTAGGAAGAATAAACACTGTGTTAAGCCATTTTGCGTGTGTAAACATCAGTTTTAAAGTACTTCTTCAGACTTCAAACCATTTTCTATGAAATATTAATAGAAACCCAGCGATTTTTTCTTAAGTAAACTATCCTCGAGATTTTTAAAACTGTTTTTCTTCAAAAAATATTTTATATGTTCATAAACACACTGCCTTATTGCAGCACAATTCAACTCCGAGGTGCCCTTTACTTCTAGAATCTCCAAAGTATCCAAACGATAGATTGTAGGTACAGGCTCTGTAAATGACAAAAGAGCAAGTTTGAGCAAAAAATTTTTGTAAGATATTATACATAAAGAATGGTTTTATATGAAACTAGTTTTGTTTGGTGGTACAAATCGGTACACGATTTTGAAAGTTTAATTAAACTTTGGCAAATAATTGTAAATATTGATACTTTTTTCACGATTTTTAATTAATAATTAAAGTAATGTTGAATAGAAAAATTATAAAATAATTAAATTAATTTGAAAGAACATACTATAGACTTCAATTTCTGTCTTTGCGTATTTTCTCTCCGATTTCAAATAACAACACTAACGATCGAACAGCATGCACACCCGAAAGCGACCGACCGCTAGGCGAACGATTGGCACATCCAAAGTGTCATGTTTACAATGTTGCCACGTATCGCGCGTATTGTTTTAAATTTTTTATCGATGTGTACATAATAGTATGGATATTTTTCAATGTTGTGAGAATATTTTTCTACATAAATAAAAACATCGTTAAAATCTTTTTGTCTAGCTAGTTTCCTCAAAGGGGACCATAGTGCAGCGCCTTCCTTTTTTAAATATATCTGTTTGAATTTCATTTTTGTTATCGGGAATGAATGAATGCACTTCCCGATATCCGATCGAGCTGAAACTCGGCAGATAGACTCGTTGTCGATGGCAATGCATTTTATCAACTTGGTGGCAATCACGAACATACACGCAGACATATACGCAAATCTTTGAAATCGGATGACAGTACAGTGGTATTAACCATTATGTTAATACGAAATAAAGTTACAGTAGTTAATATCGGTCCCATCTGATCGGCATTCGGCAAGATTTGTAGAGTTGTCGACTAAGTTTTTAAAGACATTATAAAATAGATAATTTTAGTAAATAACTTGGTTATTTATGGTTTTTTTTTCATTTTTTTGTTGTCAGACTGTGTCTAGTACCCACAGCCCTCTTTTTAAAACAAGGTAAGTACTTAAGGCCATGCACTACGTCGTGTAATATTTTTAATTGAGCCGCTATCAATAACAACCCTTACGTAGATGGCGATAAGGTTTAAATTCCCGCTTAACACCACCCGCCTGTTTTGATTTATGCAAGAAAAAAACATTGCCAAAAAGTGCCTTTTATTTTATTTAGTGGATGTTCAGGCACAAATATTAAATTTTTTTTTTGATCATTTTATAAATAACTTAGTTTGCCACATTATATAATAAAATCATAACCGAAAGTGGGTTCGTAAGTAGGAGATTTTTAACTTTAAAGCAGTTTTCATAGGCCTTAAACCCTATTTTTTTATAGGCTTATAAAAAGATTTATCTAAAAAATACTCGATTATTTCAAAGGCCATGTATTCTACTCGCAGTATTTAATTAAAGCATCTGAAACATTTCTAGGCGACCAAATTTTCAAACCAAAAACACATGATATGGCATCGATACAATGTAGGTAGGCAATCAACACTGAAATATCCGAAAAATTCTTCAAACAACTTTGAATTCATTCGGCATACATTTTCCTAATCGTTTTTCAGATAAGGAATATAAATAAATAACCCGAGGTCCTAATATGAAAAAGCTAATAAGTTTGAATATTTTTGTATTGGGTTTGTATAACGATTTATCGAAAAATACGATAATTGACATAAAATTACTTCCACTCGCAATCAACGGTGTATTAGGGTTAAAAGTGTAATTAAGCCATCGGTTTCGAAATGTTTATTTAAAATTAAATATTGACGGTCGTAAAATTAGGGTGTACACCAAATAATGGTGATGAACGTTTTCTACCATTTAATTTTCTAACAAAAATTTACCGTTAATGAAAAAATAGCGGAAGGGTGAAAATGTAACCTTTATGAGTAGGTGTTAAAATTATGTACGTTGTCTTTACGTAACCAGACCCATCGTAGAAAATAAACACTCAAATATATAAATTGAAAAATGTGTGTTATCGAATGTAAATTTATCTGCAATTAATTTATTCCACGATGATGGTTAGCCAATATATTGTATCTCCATGGTACTGGTTCTTTGGAGATACAGGGTTTTCCAATAAGAGGTGTTATTTTGAATAGCCCGCTATTTCGGTAGATGTTACTTTTGAAGCTGTCATTTTTTGATATTTGACAAGTAGAAACTACGTCATTAAGAAAAATGGAACGATACACGCTTCAACAACACATTGAAATTATTAAAATTCACTTGAGTGAATCAAATGCAAATCATCTTGAGTGATGAGGCCCATTTCCACCTTGGTGGCTTCGTCAACAAGCAAAATTGTCGCATCTGGGGCTCGGAAAACCAAAGAGTTATTGTTGAAAAGTCTCCTTATCCTCAACGTGTGACTGTTTGGTGCGGTTAATGGTCCGGTGGAGTCATTGGACCTTACTTTTTCGAAAATAAGGCTGGAGCAACAGTTACGGTGAATGGATTGCGCTATCGAGAGATGATTAATGAATTTTTATGGCCGGAATTCGTATTGATTTGGACAGCGTTTACTTTCAACAAGACGGCGCTACGTGCTACACAAGCAACGAAACCATTGATCTTTTACGATTGAATATCAAAATAACACCTCTTATTGGAAAACCCTGTACAATATATTGGCTACCCAGATGCAATAGATGACTAGCCAATATATTGTATCTCCTTAGACCCAGTTCCAGATTAATGCAGTTTTTGAATCATTAAAATCTTTTTTTTAATTTTGAAAGTTTTGGCATACCTAATAACAATTGACAACTAGCAGAAAAAAAAAACGCTGTGGCATGCCGCGGGTTTTTGCTGCTAGACCCTGCAGGCGGCTGTTAAGTGGGATTATGTTATTTCTCTAGTATATTGTCGGGAACTCAAAATAATCTCAATTTCAAAGGATTCAAGATATTCAATGAACTACCGACGGATGTTAAAGAAACTAAAACTTGCGGTTTTTCGTGGGTTATGACTAAATGCTATAAAGAATAAGTTTTAGTTGTAGTGTAAAGTGTACATAAATGTCTTAGAAATAATTTGTTTTAAAGTAATTTTAGTAACTTTATAAAAATTAATTTTTTTATAACTAAATAAAAACATACAAAAAAAGGTCACCGTGACAAAAAATAAACGTAAAAAGAAAGATTATTTCTTTTCATTTCAGTTTGTTTTATCTTGTTATTTGAAATTTGTTTTTTCATGTTATAGATTTAATCCTGGTAAATTTAAAAAAAAAATATTCTCGGTTAATCTAAATCGGAAAATAAGACGGTTTTTTTTAAATAAAAAAAAAATATTAATGATTTTATATGAAATTAGAATTTTTCCATAATTTTTTTCATAAAAGTTTTTTTAACCCTTTAGATAAACATTTGAAAAGTAACACAAATCAAATATTCGAAAAAAATAGTGTTTTGGGTTTTCTATGTGATGTAGATTCACCAGTTTCCCGTTTGTACTACGAATTTCGGAACCCCGTGTATATTCTTCAATTCTTTTTTTTTTGTATTTATTCTTAAATATATTTGTATTCCAATGGTATAGTATATTGTCCTCCACGCTAGGAGTTCACCTGTGTTGTGGAGGACTGAAATGAAAGCCAAATGAAAGCTAGTGCTTGTGCTTAGGAAATGAGTGTTTGTTAATATAAAGAGCTGTATAATTAAAATAATAAGAAAAATAATATTAGAAATTGTTTTCACAAAGGAAAGGATACAAGAAACAAGAAAAATAATTTATAAAAATTGTTAAGGTGTGTAAAAAAGTTAAATACTTACAAATAGGTTTGTAGGTATAGGACGCATGTTCATTTTAATAAAATGGCGTAAAAGAAATCGACGGTAGCTATCACATGTAGATAGTGTTATAAAGAAAAATAAAAAATAAGTAAGTCAAAAACTTCAAATCGCTTCTTCCCGTTACAAACTCTTAATAATATAATTTATTTTTTGATTTATTCCAGTTCCGGTAATGCACACACCCCGCACAAGAAGTCCCCAAGAGAGTCCCAGAAAACTGTCTCACAGTCCCCGGCGTGTCACACACAGTCCCGCCATCATCTCGAGCAGCCCGGTCAGAGTCCCAAACAGCAGTAATAGCCCTGTCAGGGTCCCGCCCAGTCCCGGCAGGGTCTTGGGCAGCCCCCGAACTGTGCCGAACTTCGGGAGCCCTAGGGCTTCGAGCACAAGCAAGATACCCAACAACAGCAGGATACTGCACAGTCCTGGCGCTACCGGAGCCACTAGAATCCCACTTCAGCAGTCTCCAGAAGCAGATGATTATGTTTTCAGAGGTACTGTTATTTTATGGTCAATTTTTTTACTCATAGAATCAATGTATTGTATTTTTACGTTACATATGCGAGAAAAGGGCACACTTTTTAGCACGAATCGGTCATATAGCTTCCTAAAAATAACGCAAGCACGCAGGCAATGTATCAGAGTGTGGCAGGCTAGGAACATTTTCAAATTCGGTTTCAAACTAATAAATTTCCTAAATTGTCGTAAAGTCACCGTGTCGGTTTTTCAATGCTACTAATAATCTATTTCCACCGCCTTCGGAAAACCGTACAAATTTCCACGACTCAATTGAACCTCTATTGATAGTTCAAATATTTATGGATTATCTGTTCTGTTCAGTCTTGAAGAGGTTAGTGGTTAGGATTAGGTTTCGAAAGGTGTTTCTGTATCTACATATTCTGGTACCTACTCAAAAGTACGGGTAAATCAATCATAGTTAGGATAAATCATTACTTTAAATAGACTGGTACTGGATGAATAAAGAAAAATAAAATTTTATAATAATTGTTTTTATTGGGAAGCTTTTCAACGATTCCGACTCTTGACATTAGAACAATATGACAATACGGATTATAAAATTAGGTAGAAATCGGAATCAGAAGGTGCCAGGTACCAGCATTGCCTGTTATTTATAGACACCGAATTAAAGATTAGTCATTGCAAATAAAACATTTGAAAGTCAGGTCGCCATTTGAAGGGCACTCGAATTTAATGCCGAATATCAATTTTCATTTTGACTGTAGTTTTGTTGGTCTCTTGTGTAATTTTTTTAATGTTTTTAAAAGTTTCAATGAAGTGTCATAGCTCCTTCCGGTTTCTCATAATTACGGTGAATATTGGGGTGGCAGGGTCATTAACCTCGCTAGGACACAAAGGGCTGGAAAAGGGACGAATTTAGGTGGCGTGTTTGTGCTTCATTCGATAGTTTGATACTTACTCAATTCGAGAACTAAGAAGGGGAAAATGGTCTAATATGGAAATAGGTAAATTAAATACAAAGAAGAGTCTGAAGTTGACACAACTATGGTTGGAGATGGTGAACATGGAATAAGGAAGGAATCCGACTTACGCCTTTGATGCTTTTCAATTTAATTCAATGGTTTGATTTCACTCACATGAGATATGATTTCACGCACAAGCTTCCATAACTTCCATAACGTATTTTTTTTTTTTAAAGTCTGTTTTCATAATTAAATTAATTCTCAAAGTTTAAATTTTATTAAGCCCGCCAAAACGAGCGGAATCCGAGCGGTAAGAGGCGGGGTGTGGGTGTGACGTCATTCAAACTGTGAGAACCACGTCGCTTAAACATTTTGTATGGAAAAAAAATTAATTCTTCAATAAGGAATTCCAGTAATTTTTTATGTTAACCGTCTATTAGAATTGATGTTGTTAAAAAAAAAAGAAAATTGATTAAGATTTCATAGTTAAATTAATATTTTAAGTTAGAATATTTGCTTCTCCCGCCCGGCACGGTATTGAAGACGCTATTTGTTGACCGCCGCGCAGAAAAGTAAAGACGAAAAGTAAAATAATGGTTTACAGCCCAGTTCACTGTGAGACTTTTCTGCGCGGAGGCCTGAAGTGTAATCACATGTAATGTGACATGTATAATAATAAAATCTTCTAAGCGATGCAATAAACAACATATTATTATAAAGCACTATACGAATATGTATCTTTAGAAATCCATTTTATATAATAATAACAACAAATACCTACATAAATATTTGACAAGAGATGGGAGCTATTTTTTTCACATAGATCCTATTGACAAAGGGGTTTCTCCGGGAATGCAGCTGGTTTTCAGCAGTGCCTTATTATATGGTAAACAAAAGATGAAATATTTAAAAGCCATCACCACATTATAATATATATTATAATGAGTAGAGAATAATTATCATGTCATGCGAAATCAATAAATATACCTGCACAAAACTAGTGGTTATGGCGAAATGTCAGATGGGTAGATACGCAATGATTATTATACTGTAAAAATGTATTATATTTATCGTAACGTACAAATGAACACAATTAATAATTTTATAACTTACTTGGAAGCTTTAACTCCACGACCGGCTGTGATTTGGCCCAAATAAACGTTTGGCCTATACACTGCCATACACCTCTCTCATCTAAACTGACCATCTCTCATGTAATAGAAAGAGATGTACCATAGACATTGCCGTGATCCGTTGTACGTACAAGCCACGACACATGTGACGTCAGAATTCTTTCGACCAATCGTGGAGCGTATTCAGTTTATTGCTATTTAATGCTTTTTCAAGAACGTTTAACTAATTCTAAGAATAATAATATATAAATATATTTATATATTTAGAATCGATATTTTTTCGATATCTACATGAACATATTTTTTATAAGTCAAAATATTTTTCACTCAACTTCCTTATTACGAAGAAACACTCTAGAAGTATGAAGGTACATACATATATACATTACAGTTACCCTGACACAGTAAATGCTAAAATAGGTACATACCTAGTAAGTATGTACAAATGTACATACTTCCGCAGTATTCTTTCTTATTCGCTCTGATGAAATGGTACTTACATGGGTAGGTATTAAGGTTTTTATCGGTATCAACATGTGAAAATTAAAAGAGCTTTCATTTTTTCAGAGGACGGAAATCTGGACTGCGAGGCGACCTTCCATAGGATATGGGACAACCACCTCAAGTCCCTGGTGCGGTGCTCCTGCTGCGGGCGGAACTTCGCCCCCGAGAGAATAGAGCGCCATCAGGCCGGCTGCACGGGGGCCTCCAAGAGGACAGCGCCCCGCCCGGTCCCCCACAGGTCTTAGAGGTCGCCCTTCCCAGGCTATGGGACAACCACCCCGAGTCCCTGGTGTGGTGCTCTTGTTGTGGGCGGAACTTCGCACCCGAGAGGATAGAACGCCACCAGGCCGGCTGCACGGGTGTCTCCAAGAGGACAGCGCCCCGCCCGGTCCCCCACAGGTCTTAGAGGTCGCCCTTCCCAGGCTATGGGACAACCACCCCGAGTCCCTGGTGTGGTGCTCTTGTTGTGGGCGGAACTTCGCACCCGAGAGGATAGAACGCCACCAGGCCGGCTACACGGGGGCCTCCAAGAGGACAGCGCCCCGCCCGGTCCCCCACAGGTCTTAGAGGTCGCCCTTCCCAGGCTATGGGACAACCACCCCGAGTCCCTGGTGTGGTGCTCTTGTTGTGGGCGGAACTTCGCCCCCGAGAGGATAGAACGCCACCAGGCCGGCTGCACGGGTGTCTCCAAGAGGACAGCGCCCCGCCCGGTCCCCCACAGGTCTTAGAGGTCGCCCTTCCCAGGCTATGGGACAACCACCCCGAGTCCCTGGTGTGGTGCTCTTGTTGTGGGCGGAACTTCGCACCCGAGAGGATAGAACGCCACCAGGCCGGCTACACGGGGGCCTCCAAGAGGACAGCGCCCCGCCCGGTCCCCCACAGGTCTTAGAGGTCGCCCTTCCCAGGCTATGGGACAACCACCCCGAGTCCCTGGTGTGGTGCTCTTGTTGTGGGCGGAACTTCGCACCCGAGAGGATAGAACGCCACCAGGCCGGCTACACGGGGGCCTCCAAGAGGACAGCGCCCCGCCCGGTCCCCCACAGGTCTTAGAGGTCGCCCTTCCCAGGCTATGGGACAACCACCCCGAGTCCCTGGTGTGGTGCTCTTGTTGTGGGCGGAACTTCGCACCCGAGAGGATAGAACGCCACCAGGCCGGCTGCACGGGTGTCTCCAAGAGGACAGCGCCCCGCCCGGTCCCCCACAGGTCTTAGAGGTCGCCCTTCCCAGGCTATGGGACAACCACCCCGAGTCCCTGGTGTGGTGCTCTTGTTGTGGGCGGAACTTCGCACCCGAGAGGATAGAACGCCACCAGGCCGGCTACACGGGGGCCTCCAAGAGGACAGCGCCCCGCCCGGTCCCCCACAGGTCTTAGAGGTCGCCCTTCCCAGGCTATGGGACAACCACCCCGAGTCCCTGGTGTGGTGCTCTTGTTGTGGGCGGAACTTCGCACCCGAGAGGATAGAACGCCACCAGGCCGGCTGCACGGGTGTCTCCAAGAGGACAGCGCCCCGCCCGGTCCCCCACAGGTCTTAGAGGTCGCCCTTCCCAGGCTATGGGACAACCACCCCGAGTCCCTGGTGTGGTGCTCTTGTTGTGGGCGGAACTTCGCACCCGAGAGGATAGAACGCCACCAGGCCGGCTACACGGGGGCCTCCAAGAGGACAGCGCCCCGCCCGGTCCCCCACAGGTCTTAGAGGTCGCCCTTCCCAGGCTATGGGACAACCACCCCGAGTCCCTGGTGTGGTGCTCTTGTTGTGGGCGGAACTTCGCACCCGAGAGGATAGAACGCCACCAGGCCGGCTGCACGGGTGTCTCCAAGAGGACAGCGCCCCGCCCGGTCCCCCACAGGTCTTAGAGGTCGCCCTTCCCAGGCTATGGGACAACCACCCCGAGTCCCTGGTGTGGTGCTCTTGTTGTGGGCGGAACTTCGCACCCGAGAGGATAGAACGCCACCAGGCCGGCTACACGGGGGCCTCCAAGAGGACAGCGCCCCGCCCGGTCCCCCACAGGTCTTAGAGGTCGCCCTTCCCAGGCTATGGGACAACCACCCCGAGTCCCTGGTGTGGTGCTCTTGTTGTGGGCGGAACTTCGCACCCGAGAGGATAGAACGCCACCAGGCCGGCTACACGGGGGCCTCCAAGAGGACAGCGCCCCGCCCGGTCCCCCACAGGTCTTAGAGGTCGCCCTTCCCAGGCTATGGGACAACCACCCCGAGTCCCTGGTGTGGTGCTCTTGTTGCGGGCGGAACTTCGCCCCCGAGAGGATAGAACGCCGCCAGGCCGACTGCACGGGGGCCTCCAAGAGGACAGCGCCCCGCCCGGGCCCCACAGATCCTAGGGTCGCTCTTCCCAGGCTATGGGACAGCCACCTCAAATCTCTGGTGCGGTGCTCCTGCTTCGGGTGAAACTTCGCCCCCGAGAGGATAGAACGCCACCAGATCTGCTGCACGGGGGCTTCCAAGAGGACAGCGCCCCGCCCGGGCCCCCACAGGTCCTAAGGGTCGTCCTTCTCAGGCTATGGGACAACCACCTCAAGTCTCTGTTGCAGTGATAAGACTGCGTATAAACAGGACAAAATTTCCGCCAGCCGAGCCACAAAGGAACAAAGCAACCGCAATCGGCGTTTCGCGTTTCCTTTCCCACAATTCGCGGCTCAGCTCGCGGAAATTTTGTCCTGTTTATTATACGCAGCATAATACAGCGCCCTTGGGATTTTCACTAGAAACAGGCGTCGTTTGTCTCATGGCCGGCTCCGAGTCGAATAACATATATAAAACATGATGTATGCAAGTAATGCATATGTGTAAGTACCTAACCTACCGTGTTCGGGTCAACTCTGGTTGCATAACTTTATTTCAAGATCAGTCCAGTTTCAAGTAGATCAAATATGCACAGTGAGGAAAACCCGTTTTGGAAATTTGTGGGTTTTTACAGTAAATGTTTTTAATACTTATCAAATTAAAAAGTTATCATACTTGACCTCATAATAATAAGGCCAATACATATTGAATATGAAATAATTCAGTGAATAGTACTTACTCACAAATAAATAAATAAATTATGGTGACTGTTTCAAAAAAGTTTTATCAACGTTTTAAAAATAGGCAGGTGAATCTTCCGTAGTAGAAAACAAATAGATATAATATTATTACTTAGAATAGAAAATTTAAAAAAATAAAACTGCTTAGCCTGTCGTCCCACGGGTTGGTAAGCAATCAACATAAACCAAATGCGGCGACCCTGCTCGGAAAATTAAGTCCTCTATAGTAAGGCAACGGTCTGAAGCGCAGTTCAGTGTGGAACTTTTCTACGGGGTCTTGCAGCGTTCGGTTGATGTCGATTGCTTACCGATCCATGGGACGACGGGCTAAATGATAAATTATGCTTGAAGATATATGGTATACCTGCGTTTGAGTGTTTCGAATTAAAGAAAACTCACATTTTTGTTAGGATGTATAAATAATATTTGTGTGTCTTAAGACTTTGTGTAATTTGTGTGATTTTAATAAAAAAAACTTAAAAAACTAAAACATTCTTTGATAAATTATCATATACTCGTAGGTACTACGCAGTACAAACGTCAAGATCTAATAACAGCTGTTTCGTATTTGTTCAAAAGCTGAAATGCCCTGAGAATCGGCTTTTAACGGGGATCGAGTGTTCAAAATTCAAAATGGCGCTGTTCGACGATATTATTGTATATATTATTTTGACTGACATTAAATGTGACGAAAATTTGAAACTACCCAAACTTAGTGAAAATTTTAAGAGAGATATTTTGAGTTAAGTTATAAATAAAATATCTCCGCTGGAAATAACAATAATAATAGTCAAGGAGGTAAGTACATACTGACTCTCAACGCAAGTTCCTAATCAAATAAGTTTTATGTTCTTCTTCGCTCATTCGCTGTGGGTCAAAATGTCAACCCGACAGGGATATCTAAATATAATTATATTTTACGGAATAAATCTGTATAAATAAAAATGTAAATGTTTGTTTGTTCAAAATCTTAAATCTCCGAAAGTTCATTACCGATTGATTTAAAATTTTGAAGATATGTTCTTCTAATATCTTTGGAATACGCGTATGTTTGTATATTTCTATATTATATAGATGTCACCTGTGACAGGTAAAAACATGCGTTTTTTTAAAAAGAGCGCCATCTGTTGGACGCAAAAGCAAAACGCGCTGTTGTTTCTCTATCTTCACAGACAGACTGAACCACAGCAAGGCGTGGCGGGGTACAGCTAGTTATTAAAAAAAATAATTAATCATTTCATAAATGCATTGGAAATGAGATATTTGGGAAAAAACTAGATTTTGGCGCGATTTCGGCCGGTTTTTTTCAAAATGGCGGCGCGAGTACAGGTGCGCCAAGGTCGGAAACTCAGATTTTAGATCAGAGGATCAGTTTATAAAACATATAAAAAAATTGGGACTACCGGAATAATTACGATCGCGACCCCCTTTTTGGCGCTAATTGCACTGGCCTATAATGTTTTGGCAATGATTTTAATTACAGCTTGACATTTTTAACTTTGAAGAAACTGTGCTTATGAAAATGTAATCACCCATAGACATCAAAATTGATAGACTAGCCCATCGGGAAAAGGGGAACAAACCGTGTAATGTCGCTAACCCTTCAGTACTTTCATCAAATTTGTTCAATTTGAAATGTTTTCTGTGTATTTCAAATGAGCTATATACATCTTATTTTTTTTATTTTTCGTAAAAACAAATACTGTTTTAGAAACCAGATAAAATTATCTTTCAGGGTTATGCATTTAAAATAAACATTACTATTTCTAAATATTAAAATTTTAATATAAAACGTGAAAAATGTTGTCGTAAACGCTAACCACATTTTTACTCATTTTTTACTCATAGAAAAATTGAGAGAACTCGATATTTTAAAAACACATTCGTTTTGTTTGGGGAATTTGTAAGAAAACTGTACCTTCAATTTACCTCGTTCATATAATAAAAAATCATTTTTAAAGTTAAATTAATTGTTACGATATCGGTGCGAAATATGAATTATTCATTTTGGCTATTTTTAGGATCTTATTAATGGATTCCATTATAAATATTTGAAGCAAACTGGAAAGAATGATTATTTCTCTTTCTAACGTCAAAATGATGTTTTTTCGCATGTTGGAAAAAAAGATAAAAATACTTTTATAAAATATTGACGCCCGGTCATCTATGACCTTAAAACGCTGGAGGAGTTAAAATCCAACATCTGCTTACGATTTACTAGTCCTTTTCAATAGCAATCGCAAATTGAAAATGAAATGAGTTAGACATTTTTACAGATGTATTATAATTTACCCACCTTACTCATTTTTAGTGTCGCTAAGTAACATTATTTGAAGGAGGTTTGGTTTTTTAACATTCCGAGTCTGGTTATTTCAATGTGTGCTCTTCGGCGTTCAACATACTACTGATGTTGTAGATTATTCAAATCATTCTCGAACCCTCCTGGTGCCAAAAATATGGTTAAATGGTTTGCCTCCAGCTCGTCGAAATGATACCTGTAATGCATGTTAGGCAAGTCTATCATTTTGAATGTCTATGAATTACCCATTTTTAAAAACATCTAAAAACCCCTGAAAATTATCTCACATATTGCAAGATAATGAAGGAAAAATCAGAATATGTAACTATTCTCTTCAGATAAAATACATAATGAGTGCAGATGGTGTTATTTTACATAAAAACATTGAATTAGCTTGAAAAACTTCTCAAGGAGTTTGAATAACAACGTGAAAGTCCTGTAAATACTAACAAATAGTTACTTTACTCATCAGTCAGCAGCGCTGTCAATATGAAGAGCTCCGGCAGAGAAAATGGATTTGAAATATTCTTTTTTGTGTTGTGTTGCGCTTCGTTAGTGTGCTGTGATACCAACAGATATCAGAGTGTCAGGGCATACTCCCGCCATAGTGACTGCAAGTCCCCCATTAAATCAGACTCCAACGGGATGGAGGCATGGGCTGAGAGACTGGTGCCCTACGGTGAGAAAGACAAGATAAAGGGTTACATGGGAACCGTTGGAGTGCTGGGGGGGTACACGGAAAACACTGGAGCACCTTTCTTCGCTGCTATGGGGGCACTTAGGGTATGTTATTATATTAACTTTTTTTTTAATGTGACACCTCACAAGAGAGCCCCTGTCTGCACAGTGTAAAGACAGGAGAAAATATATCGCCACTCAGCTGGGCAGCGTTGTGAGGCGAATTAAGGTAGGGCTGTCGGAAAGGATTTGTTAATGCGGGTCTTGAAGAGGCCTGGATTACATGAAAAAGGAAAAACAGAACATGTAAAAAATGAAGCCAACGTCAACTGTGAATGGTAATCAGCTCATGTCCATCGAGTTTCGCACACATGCACCTTTGCATTATAAACAATTAATTTCATGAAATATGTTCTTGCATTGCGACAATATCTATTTCATACATTGTAAGGCCATGGAGAATTTGTCTTTGATTATATCTCCGTAATAATAAACTTCTCCTTCTCTAGGTGGGGGCAGACGAAGTGCACATCTTCTGTACGGTGGAGGCAGCTGATGCCCTCCGCTTCTACAGTCCAGACTTCAGGGTGCGCCCCATTCTCAACGTGGAAGCCAAACTCCTCCTGGAAATCGTGGCAATGGACGTCATTGTCATGGGACCAGGCCTAGCCCCTGACGCCTACAGTATACAGCTCGTGGCTAAAGTCATTAATCTCTGCAAGCTACATAAGAAGCCCCTAGTCCTAGACTTAGAAGAACAATTCTGGACCTTGGCCACAGCCAACGCTCTGATAATGATGACTTACCCAGGAGTGATCATTACTCCAAACATTCCCGAGTTTGAGAAGCTGTACACAGAAATGAAACTGCCGGGAGATGCAAGCAATAGTCACGCCACAATCAACTTTTCCAAATATGGGAATTATATCTTCTTCCTGAGGAAAGGCTGCACGGACCAGGGAATGAGCTCCAACCCATTCAGTTCTTGGTCTATCAGCGAAGGCGGGTCTGCAAAGCGTTCTTCCGGTCAGGGACATCTGCTAGCCGGCATAACGGGCACCTATTTCTTCTGGGCCACTAAGTATGTGTATGTGAATGAGACGGTTCAGGGGCACATGTTCCCAGCGGCGGTTGCGTCCTATTCTGCCGCCAAGCTTGTGCGCAGTCTCAGCCGCCGGGGCTACGTGAGTCACAGCCGCAGCATGGCCTCCACGGATATGATAGATAAGATTCAGGAGGCCATGGAAGAAGACTTTTGAGACAACCTGTTTTTATCAATAATCGTTCTTGTCATATTAAATATAAATATATAATAATAACATATTTGTTCACACAAAATTAAACCCACCCCACATTCCTTGATTACATTACTTCCAATGACAATTAACAAAACCTTAAAATTATTAATTTCTCATGATAAACTATAAAATAAATGTCATTTGTTAATTTGTACGCATTATTTTTTTGACTTCTGGTATCATTGGAAACATTTTAAAATTGCATTCCAATTTAAACTTTTCAAGCGCCAAAAGTACCCGTAGGACAAGAAAATTTATTGTATCCTAATGGTATTCTGACATTATTAATTCTGTTCGTGGGATTTTTACCTTCGACATACTACGGAGGTAAAAAAATCACGGGAGTTTGGTGTTAATGGTTTCTTTTATTAACTTCATTGGTTAACTTTTAAAATTAAAGTTTGAGATGCTGGAGACATAACAATATGAACATATTTAATTAACAGACCTATAAAAACATTTTTTAAAAATAATTTACAATCAATTAATTTCATTATAATAACTGTGTTATGTGGATCAGCAAAAATTCTCCCTTCACTCATATAAAAGTTTAACAGCATTCTTTCCAGGGTATTTTTATAAAAATCAATTTTATATTGACTACAAAATATGATCACAAGAATTGAGATATCAAAGAAGGTTAAATAAATAAATGTGGAGACTTTTTTTTAATTTTTATTATTTTGGTACACTATTTTACGTTTCATAGTTATCCAGTAAAGTTGTCCTCACTGGGTGGCTTATCCGTGCTGAAGTTAATTATTAGTGTCAGAATGTGATTCACACTACGTTCAAAGCATACTAAACAATGTGCAGAATAATTAAGAAACGTAAAAGGTTCACTGAATGAGTATTAAACAGAACCATTTAAACAAAGCATATTTTTTTAAGAGACCATTTATAGAACTAGTTGAATCAAAATAATCAGCAACTAGCTGACCATCGTGCAACCTGCTGGTTTACTGATTGAGTAGGTAAAGGTCTTAACCCAGGGGTTCCCAACCTTTTTGTACTCTAGAGCATATTCTAAAATATCGGTATTTAATCGACAAACTCCTTCCATAACTTCTCATTTTACCATAATTTATTTTCTTATATTCATAATTTATTAATAAATAAAAAACAAAAATGTTTCAAAATAATAAAATTACTATTCAAATTGCATACACACAGAGAAATGTATTTACAAAAGGTAAACAAAAAAACACAAATACAAAGAAAACATTTTATAAA
Organism: Hesperophylax magnus; assembly: GCA_026573805.1. Taxonomy (NCBI): domain Eukaryota; kingdom Metazoa; phylum Arthropoda; class Insecta; order Trichoptera; family Limnephilidae; genus Hesperophylax; species Hesperophylax magnus. Next base: position 7,666,670 of record JAIUSX010000117.1, on the reverse strand, counting down.
AAATATATAATATCAATATGTCAATGTGATCTTTGGCATTGCATATCATTGGCCATAATTATCATAATTATAATAATGGCCTCATAATTAGGAGAGTATGACGATAATTCTGTTAGCAAACAATCATAAAGATGCTCATCGGTGAGTCGAGATCTATATCTTGTTTTTATTAAGTTCATGTTTGAAAACAATGATTCGCATAAATATGTCGAACCGAAAAATGATTCAATTTTATATGCCGCTTTTTTCAAAAATGGGCTTTTTTCTCTGTCATTAATGTATTCCATTATTGTAAAAGTCCTCTGATATTAAGAATTTTAATATCATTCTTAAAGTCCAAACTTTCTAACTCTAGTTCTTCTGTCTTACCTTGTATAAAATCTGCAATACATGCGGCCATTTCCATTACATTTATTTGGCAAGTAAAAGGATTAATACAGAAGGAAACAATTGGCTCGATATGTGTAAACTGCAATAATCTCTCTTCAAACTGTTTTTCTAACACTTGAACATACATACAATATCGCAAACATACTAACGTATTTAATAAACCCAGGCACTCAAAATTAAAACTCTAAGAAATAAATAAAAATAAATCATATTTTTAATTAATGTTTGTGAAAAATTCTTTCACTGTCGAATAGTGACGGGCACATACGAATCGTTCCGTGGTAGTACCCATGGTGCCCGCGGGCACGGGGTTAGGAACTAGGTCTTAACCCATTGACCAACGAAATGTTGAGCTAAAAAATTGGCTCCCACCTTTGAATTATTTTTGTACCAAGAATTTTAAATCTGCAGTGGTGTACTAAATCTAATATGACTCTTAAATCCCAAGTTTAATTGTGAATTTTTTTTTAAATTTATTTTTGTAATGGATCAAGTTATGTAAAAATACATATTTTGAGTTTAAATAATACTATAATAACATGAGTAAATGTGGATATAAAAATTATTAATCTTATTGGCATAATTTTATTTGACCACTCGCCATTTTGAAAAATACTGCAACGCCGATTACTAACAAAATTTAATTTGTAAATATTAGGAGAAAACTTAATCCACGTATTATTGCCAACAATACGAAATGAATTCTTCGTTATCTAAAGAGCGATTGGCATTTGAAAATTGAAAGCCAGATGTCACCTGTACCTATGTTTTTTTTTTTTTTTTTTTTTTTTTTTTTTTTATTAACAAAATTTTTGATACTTATACAATTTAGGTACATACATAGTAATATAGAAAAAGAGTAACAAAAAAATCCCACAAAGGCGAAGCCTGAGCGTGGGTATTATAGTATACGGATAAAACAGTGGTGTTTAAAATTTTTATTTTTTTTTTAAACTTATAAAAAGTATCTATAGAGATCAATGTGATTGGTTTTTTTTACAGAAACACACACACACACATACACATACACACACACAAACACACACACACACACAGTTTAATGTCCATTTTTGTCAGTAGTTGAAGAGATAGACAATGTTTGGGGACAATGGATTAATACACATAGATTAACTAACCAGACTAACCTGACACCTATTCAATTAATCCAATGTAAAAGAACAAAATGATGAATTTGATTGTGACTGAATTCTCGGAGCTAAGGCATCGGGTATTTGTAACTATAAAAAAATATAATATCTCTCCTGAGCTGTAATATTGCAGGTAATCTCTAATATCAGATTAAATATTACCTATTACTAGCGCAGACTGTGAAGAACCATGCATAGTCTAAATTCTCCACAAATCAGTTCCAATTCCGAAAATTGCAATCAAGATTATTTCCTGTTAAAATTATTATATTTTGATACTTTATCGCTTGTCTGAAGTTTTCAAACAAACACTTTGAAAACGATGGGACTTAAATTCAAAGTGAATCTGAGTTCTAGAGTTCATTGAACCGGAGTTACAGACAGACAGAGTCACAATCGAAATAAATATTTTTAATCATTATACTTAGTGTAATTAATTTGGTTTTAATAAAACGCTTCTATAACCTAACACTAACTACGCAATATTACAATGAATAAAAAAATTTTAATTGCGTACTTAGGTGGCAACAATCAATTATTAAGAAAGTGATTTCTGAACACAAATAAATGATCTCATTTGGGAAATACCAAATGCATCATAATTCAAATAAAACTAACTAATTTGGATAGTTTTTATCATTTTGGTAATTATTGTTTTTACGTTATATTGCAGGGTCAAAATGTCAACTCTACAGGGATATAAATAATATGATTGGTAACCAAATATTAATATTGTATGGAATAAAGTTGCAAATTTAGCAAAATAAACCTCACTTCTTTGACCATCTACTTGCGTGTCACATATTCTCATGACACTCTTTTCTACGCCCAGCTTTAAGTTTTGCGAAATTTATTGACTTGTTTGAAACTGATTATTACATTTACATTAATTAATTAAATTAAGTATTACATATAAATTAGAAGCATAAAGCAATTTTTTCCTTCTCTGGTAACCGCACACGAGAAGTCTATCAATAATAATTATATAACAGGGCCAGCCTTAGCTAAATGGCACCTGGCTCTGTGTTAAGTATTATCACCACATTGGCTTCTTGGCAAGTCGGCGCCTGGAGCGGACTGCTCCAATCGAGTCTTCACAGAGCCGCATACTTACATTTGCAGTGTTCAAGAATCAATGCACACGCACAGAATGAAGCCTTGCAATTGCAGTGTCGACCTTGTACATTAATTTTGCATATCCTCTACTAATTAGCTGTTAGGAGACAAACATAAAAATGTCACTTTTTCAAGTACAATAATATAAAACACGACCGGACCCCGCAAATACTTCGCTATTGCTAATGTCTTTCTCGGACGTCTCCGACTTCTTCCACCATCACTACTGTATACCACAATGTTACTGGTAAGTTTTTAGATTCTCACGGCCAAAAGCATTTTTGTTGTTTGTTTTTGGGGTCACACATCTTCGGATCTACCGGATCTGCCCTGATGATGGACACTGTAACGCTGTCCGAAACGTCGGCTAAAGAAGGAGTTAGCGCAACACGGCATAACACCCCAAAAACAAACAACAAAAACACAATGTTACTGTTAAAAAACTACATTACATCGACTTTAATTCGACTTCTTATCTCATTCCGGTGCATAGATACTGCGTTAAGTATTCCTCAGGTATTCCCGACTTTTCGTACCATTCAAACCACTCTCTAATCATTCCTGACACTAATAAGAACAAACTTTGAAATTTTCAGCGATATCGGTCGACAACTTTACGAGTTTTGCGAACACAAACACAAGTAGGCTGAATTCTTATACATATATTAAAATTATGGTATTGTCTACATGTTGGTTTTAATAAAAATATCTTTTTATTTATTAAGGTTTCTTGTCGGCCCATATAGGTTAAGCAGCCCAGAGACAAGAAGACTTGGTGAACAATATATGAAGATTGAGAGAACCTTCCTCCTAAGATCTAGCTCTGATCAATGATACCTATCAAATGTTTTAAACATCAACAAAAAATGGAAAAAAAAAACTTAATTCCATGTAGATTGTAGTCACTCGTTTTTTTTAAACATATTATAGGCCCCTGCAAAACCTATTACACTTGTACGTAGGCACATATTCACAGATGATTACGCTAAGAAGTACATGAAAATATCTTCCGAGTAAAAATACATGGCGCCTACAGGAATTGAACCCGTACCTTTTGATGTCTGGTCAGACGCTCTGAACCACTGAGCCACTTTGGCTTATTTCCAACCCGCCAGATAATTCAATATGTACTAGAACTTCAATCAACAATTACTGCTTATTATATTTTCGGACATCAGAAGGCGCGGGTTCAATTCCCGTAGGCGGCATTTATTTTTACTCAGGAGATATTTTCAATTTGTACTGATATTACAGGCGACTTATTATTGCTTACCAAATAAGTCCAGTAATCACTGGAAAACAGTTAATTGTAAAAATGAATGCAAACACCAGCAGAGAAAATGGCTGTACAGTATTCTTCCTTGTTTTGTGTTGTGTTTCCATTAGCGTGCTGTGATACCAACAGGTACCAGAGTGTCAGGGCATATTCCCGCCATAGGGACTGCAAATCCCCCATTAAATCTAACTTTAATGGCATAGATGCATGGACTGAAAGACTGCTGCCCAGTGGGAAGAACGACTAGATGAAGGGATACTTGGGGACAGTTGGAGTGCTAGGAGGGTACAACGAAGACACCGGTGCAGCTTACTTTGCAGCAATGGCGGCACTGAGAGTCCCTAAAGCCACTTTCTAAACTGATCACAACACTAATGAAAATATTGTTATTCTTATTGCAATGTGAAAATATTACATATAATGGTAGTTCTGTGAACAATATTGAGTATACCATGCAGTACACCTCATACCATAAATAAACCATCTCGTGCCCAAAAAAATGTGTTTCTAATTTTATCAATCAAAACCAAATTTACCTCTAAAATGAAAAGATTTTTTGCAAGTAGTTACTCATAGATAAACCACTCACCTACTTTATGAACCATTATTTTATGTAACATTTTCTTTTTTCAAATAAGAAATTTATACAATTTGTCCAGAGAAACGTCACTATCTTAATGACAATTCTTTTTTCAAAACATTCTTCAGGCAGGCAGGTACCATAATATTGCAAAATGCGAATAAGAAAGTCCACATAAAAACGACGATTTCACATTTGAAAAAATAATCTGTATTGAACCAATAAAACGGCCACCACCTAGAATCGAAGACAGAACGTACACACAAATTTACAGACAGACGAAATGCGAAATCGTCAAGTTAACCCTCTTCTTGGCAATGTATCCTATAGTATACATAGTTTTCATAATTTTTTCCCACTTAAACTGGTACATGGGTAAAACAGATTTTAATAAAATCTGCTTTTACATGTTCTCAACTTGATAATTAGTACCACTAGAACCATCTATTGTTTAATTAAGAAGAACAGTGACAGTTCAAACTCATACCGCTGCAAGATGGCTGCCAACAGAAGACGCACAACTAATTTGTCTGTAAGTTATCTTTATTTATTACTTGCATTATTAGATATTTAGTTATTTTAGGAATGAATTCGTGTTTATAAGGGTTCAGTGAATAATAAAAAATATATACTGAGTAACATATGTGACAAATCTTGTTTATATTGCATTCCAAAATGGTGTGTATCCTATGATATACACCGCCAAGTCTGCAGTGAATTACATTTGATTGAATGTGTATCCCCTGAGATACAATGCCAAGTTATTAAGAGTTTATATTATCTTATGTACAATGTCAAGTATTTATTGTTTATTGTTTTATGTAGTAAACCCCTTTGAAATCTATATATTATGATTTTTCATTTTTCCATAGCCTCGCGAAATTGAAGAAATGTTGACTATAATACCAATATCGGGAGCAGATTCTGATATTGAAAGTGATGAAGATGATGAATTACAAGATGATTCATCTGCAGCGCGCTCATCAAACTTTGGAATTGTTCATGATGTATTGGAGGAAGATAATGAACCACTGGCTCATGTTGCTGATCTTTCCGCAAACACCTCAAGCGCTGAACTACGGACACGTCGACATGTTAATCGTAAGAAAAAAATGAACTTTGATTGGAAAGAGAAAGATTTTATGTCAAAAGTAGACATATGTGACAATCATTTTACAACTCCAGAGAAGATAAAATCGCCCTTAGAGCTTCAAAATGTTTTTTTCAGAAGAAGCATTCAATATGATAGTTTGTAACACCAATTTGTATTCCACACAATCATCAAGCAAATGCATTGATACTTCCTACAGTGAGATATGTGACTTTCTGGCCATTGAAATTTTAATGGGCCTAATAAAACTACCAGCATACACTGATTATTGGTCTGAAAAAATGCGAATTGAGCAAGTGGCAAGTATCATGCCACTCAAAAGATACCAGTCCATCAGAAGATATCTTCATTTTGTTAACAATGAGGATGTTGATGGGGATGTTTATTTTAAAATATGGCCTCTTTTTGAACTGGTAAAGCAGAATTGTTTAAAAATTGAAAAAGAGATAAAAAATTCTGTCGACGAAATGATGATACCATACAAAGGAACAAGAGCAGGTTCCCGGCGACAATATATAAAGAGCAAACCTAAAAAATGGGGCCTTAAAATTTTTGTCCGATCGGGGGTTTCGGGCATAGTATAGTCACTTGGTTTGACAATCGTGCTGTCATTATTGGAAGTTCATTTGTAGACTCACACCCATTATCTACAATACAAAGATATAGCAAACAGGACAAAAAAAAAATTGACGTCACCTGCCCCGAAATAATAAAGCAGTACAATGCCCATATGGGTGGTGTCGACTTAGCCGATATGCTGATAGCTTTGTACCGATGCACTTTTCGCACTCATCGTTGGTATATGGCGATATTTTCTCAATTACTCTATATATCTATCAACAACGCATGGCCACTTTACCGGCGTGAAGTGGCCCTACAAAAAGAAGGAAGCAAAAAAACAATTTGTTTGAAGGATTTTCGTCTAAAAATTGCAAATGGTCTGCTTTACAAAAACAAAATACGTGGCCGTCCTATCGTAAACATCACAACGCCACCAAACAAAATAAAGAATCCGGTAAAAGCCAGGCCGGATGATGAAGTCCGGTTTGATAACTTAGGACATTTTCCGGAACATAAAGAAAAAGGAAGATGCCGACTATGCAATTCTGGACAAACGTCTTTATTTTGCATAAAATGTGGCCTAAGGCTTTGTTTTACTGATAAGAGAAATTGCTTCCTATCATATCACACAAAATAATAGTTTTAATTAGCTTTTAAGACATAATTTTTCATTTTCCATAGTAATTTTTTTTAAATTTTGATTTGTAACAACCTGGCAATGTATCCTATAGGATACAACTCCAAATAAACTATATAAAAAACAATAAAAATATTTTTCATTTGTTTTTGTGAATCTGAAGCCTAACAGACTTCAAATATGTAAAAAAATATTTTTTGTGATGCTTAATTCTATCGGTGCCAAGAAGAGGGTTAAACGTTTCACGATATAGAAAGATTGGAAATGATTTGATGGCAGACCGATGAAGAGTTAACTTAATTAGTTCATTTAGAGTTTTTTTTTTGTGTATTACAGATTGATGCAATCCTATTACAATGAAATATACAAAGCTTTAAATGAAACATTTTACAATAACCGATATTTTAGAGTTCTTGCCTAAAACTACTTTTGAAATCTTCAAGGCCAATGTTGAAAATGTCAAGAGACCTAGAGGTATCATTTTGCAGCACCATACCTCTTGTCATGCTATGCTGGGCCATAACCTCCGTTCTTCCGTGTGGAATACAGAGCAAGTCGTGGAGTCGACCCTGACGGTAGTTGTTCGGTACAAACAATTTATAGCATTCCAAGAGGTATGGGCTGTCAAGTTAGTTAGTTGTATGGGCAGGCTACGAGAATCATTTGTAGTATGTGATAGAACATTCTACATCTTCTGTTTGCGCAGCGAAGATCGCATCTCGTACGTTCGAGAATAATAACGAAGACACATCGAGCTACTTGAATCGTCTGGGATGTTCCCAGGTTGTAGACGCATGTGACCCTATATAAGTGCAGCCGAGGAGTGCTACCAGTCAGTCGATCGGTCAAATCTTGTACAAAATGTGAGGGGACAACAGCCTTCATTCCGCACATCAGCCCACCGTTAATAATCTAAAGTGCCTAGCATTGATTTACAATTGTTTATTATAATTTTTTTTAAATATTTTTTCTCATATTTTTACATTACACTCTATGGAGTAGCTGGTATACAAATAAAAAATAATTTGGAGTACAAAGGGTTGATATGTATATTTTTTTCTAACCTTTTGGGGTTATTCTATACCTATTTAATTATTCTTAATTTAAACCTTTATACCTTTAAACTTTATACTTATTTTAATGGCACATGTTGTGCCATTAGTATTTTTAAAAATGAATAAATTTGAAGTTATGATTGTAGATAATTTAACCTTCATTGTCAGCCAACTATAATAACCTTCTGCTTCAGGTGGGTGCCGACGAAGTGCACATTTTCTATACAGTGGAGGTGGCTGAATCCCTCCCAGACTACAGCCCAGATTTCAGGGTGCGCCCTATTCTCAACACGGAAGCCAAACTCCTCCTGGAAATCGTGGAAATGGACGTTATCATCATGGGGCCGGGATTGGCTCCCTACACATATAGCATCCAGCCCGTCCCTAAAGTAATAAACCTCTGCAAACTGCACCAGAAACCACTGGTCCTGGACTTGGAGCTGCCGTTTTGGACTGTAGCCACAACAGAGCCCTCATAATAATGACTTACCCAGGAGTTATCATCACACCCAACATTACCGAGTTTGAGAAGCTGCACAAAGAGACGAAACTGCAGGGAAATGCGAGCAAGACCCACGCAACCATTAACTTTGCCAAATATGGGAATTATATCTTCTTCCTGAGGAAAGGCTGCACGGATCAGAGAATGAGCTCCAACATTCATTCAAAGCGTTCCACCGGTCAGGAACATCTGCTAGCCGGCACAACAGGCGTATATTTTTTCTGGGCCACTAAGTATATGCATGTGAATGAGACGGTTAAGGCGCACATGTTCCCGGCAGCGGTTGAGTCCTATTCCGCCGCTAAGCTCTTGCGCAGTCTCAGCCGCCGGGGCTACGAGAGTCACAGCCGCAGCATGACCTCCACACATATGATAGATAAGATTCAGGTGGCCATGGAGGAAGACGTTTGAAATAAACATAATTATTAATCTTTATTCATTATTTTATTTTCGAAAAAATGATACAACATCCTCCAAAGTTTCCAAAACACAGAGATATAATAATATACCTATGTAATTATGGTAACCGGATAACTCAACACAACGACAATTTAACATACCTTTAAAAAATTATATAAAGTCATGAAAAGTGATGAAACAAAAACTAGGTTAAATAGGTTAGGTTGGTATACATCGCTAGAAATGACTTTTTAAAGGTGTGTTGAATTGTCAGTGTGTCGAGTTATCATGGAAACGGAATTATATGTACACAAATAATAAATACATAATTAAACCTGTAATAACATGTAATATGTATAATGATTTCCATTTATTAACAAAACTTAAATTATATATATATATATATAAAAAATATATATAATGGAATATCTTTGTTTTTTATAAAGAGCCAAGAATCAATTTTTATGGAATGTTTGTGAAAATTACAGATATAAAAAACGATGACCGGGTATGTCATCAAAATGACAATTCAACACACCTAAAAAAAGTTATATAAAGTCATGAAAAGTGATGAAACAAAAACTAGGTTAAATATGTTATGTAGGTAACTATTAAACCTAGCTTTTGTTTCATCATTTTTAATGACTCTCTATCATTTTTTAAAGGTGTGTTGAATTTTCATTTTGATGAAATATCGTGGAACCATAAAAAACATAAAAGTTATTGGTTATATTTTATTTACTGTGTTTATTACTATCACCTTTGTTAAGACACTGCAATCAATACCCACAACAAATAGCAGCATAGTTATTAAATGAACTCAATTATTTTTCAGAACATTATTCCAGAATTATAAAAAAAATAATAATATTGGTCACAAAAAAGATCACAAGCGTTGAGATATTCAAACTTAAAATTAGAGTAAGCGACTCACACAAACATATTGTACAGTAGAATAAAGAAAATTTTCGTGATCCAAATATAAGCCCAATTTGGGCCTATATTTCCTTACAAAACTGTGATTCACCATGATTGCGAAATTTAAGTGCGATGGCGATGCCTGTAAGAGACGGACCGCATGCTAAAACCAAAAAGTACTAAGTCAATGGCACATTTGTTTCCATTCAAATTTGTATGGAAGGTACTTGTAGTTTCGTTCTTTATTCTATGTATTGTACAATATTTTTTACATTAAACATAACAAGAACTATTAATCACAGCACTACAGCTGTTATTCAAGATTAAATTGATAAAAATTTTGGTATCGGTAGGAGACATACAGTTGGGGATTCGCCACCTCTCAGTAACTACTCGTCAAGCAGCTTTAATCAAAGGATTAGCAAGGCATTAGATGGTAGCGTTACTCAGCGGTGGTTAAACAGATAATATACGTTACTCAACGAATAGCACTAATCGACAGTTTACACTCGTGATGAAATAACATATTAAACACAAACAGATAACATATTGTTTTATAACAGTGATAACAAAATGACATAATCATTTGTAACAGAAAAGATAAACTGTTGACTATGGGACGAGAATTCGGAACCGCGCGAATTAGTGTATCGGAATAAAACTATGCATTTTTTTAAACTGTTTTCTGTTTACCACATCATATATCTTATTATTTGTATGTATTTCATATTTATATCATAAGACGTTTCCCCAAAATAGCTAAATTTATCGAAAAAAAAAAAAAAAAAACCTAACAACAAATTCCCGTTTGGAAAACAACTACATACTGTCAATGATTAATGATCAGTTTTTACATGTTTATCTTAAGAATAAATGAATTATATTTAACAAAATTACTTATACTACGAGGGTGAGTCAATAAGTCCTTAGAAAAGCCGACAGGTGGCGCGACTAGTACTGTAAGCGGTTTGTTTTCATGCAGCGGCACTACCGATTCAGTATGCTGCGAAGTTTCAAGCAGATTGGTCAGGTTGTTGTGTGTTTCTCGTACATTTAAAAAAAAAAAATTTGCTTGTTTACAAAAATGGAGAAAATTGAGTTTAGAGCTGTTATTAAACATTTTAATATAAAAGGGTTAACAGCAAAGGAAATAAAAAATGAGTTGGATTTAGTTCACGGCACATCTGCTCCTTCACTTGCAACTATTTATAACTGGTTAAATGAATTTAAACGTGGTCGTACATCAACAAAGGATGAACCACGCTCAGGACGTCCTGTAGAGGTGACTACACCAGAAATGATCAATAAAATCCACGATATGGTGTTAAGTGACCGAAGATTAAAGTTGAGTGAGATAATTGAGGTTACAGGGATCTCAAAAGGTAGCGTCATTTCTATTTTACATGACAAATTGGGCATGAAATAAATTTCTGCAAGATGGGTGCCGCGTTTGCTCACAGTCGACAATAAACGCAATAGGGTGGTGGCCTCTAAAGCCCTGTTGTCGCTCATGCAACGCAATCCGGATGAATTTTTTCGTCGCTTTGTGACTGTAGATGAAACATGGATACACCACTATACTCCCGAGATGAAAGAACAGTCAAAGCAGTGGATTGCGAAAGGCGAACCATGTCCAAAGAAGGCGAAAACCGTAAAATCAGCTGGTAAGGTTATGGCTACTGTATTTTGGGATGCACGTGGAATTATTTTCGTTGACTATTTGGAAAAAGGAAAAACAATAACAGGGGATTATTATGCATCTTTATTGGACCAGCTAAAAAACAAAATTGAAGAAAAACGGCCTCATTTAAACAGGAAAAAAATCCTCTTTCATCAGGACAATGCCCGTGTTCACACATGTTTACGATCAATGGCTAAAATTGAAGAATTGAAGTTCGAATTGGTCGACCACCCACCGTATTCGCCAGATTTAGCCCCCAGTGACTTTTTCCTTTTCCCAAACTTAAAAAAATGGCTAAGTGGACAACGTTTTTTTTTTCAAATGAAGAAGTCATCGATCGGACAAATGCTTATTTTGAGGACCTTCCGAAAACCTATTTTTCTGACGGTTTTAAAAAAATTGAGAAACGTCTAACCAAGTGTATTGAGCTCCAAGGAGATTATGTTGAGAAATAAAAAAAAATACAAAAATACAAACTGTTTTAATGCTTTTTTCTAAGGACTTATTGACCAACCCTCGTATGAACCTTACATAAAAACAGGTTTTCTTTCATTTTATTAGGAAAATCTATTGTTTATATGGGTTTTTTGTACAACTTTTTCCTTCGATGACCGTTGAGAAAAAATTTTATCAAAAATACAATAAAAATTAAGTAACAAAAAAATACTTTTTAAATAAGTTTTAAATTTGAAATTTGGTTTGTATTGGTTTGTATTATTATTATTAATACAAACCAAATTAGGTTTTAACCCTTTCAGCCCCAGTGTTAATTCAAATTAACATGAACTTTGTGAATTTTTTTACCGTAACTGTAGCTATTTAGAAAAGCCATGTTTTCGTTTTCTTATAGTTTGTAGTCTTTTCTGTGGCGTCTATTTTTTCCGCTCGGTTGAAATCCTTATTCCCGCCACAACAACGATAAATATTTTGACATCTGCTGATTGTGAGTTTCATCGAATTTCTGCCATCATTGATTACTTAATTTAAGGTGAGATATCAATATTTTATACTCGAATTACAAATATTTTAACGCATTAAGATGTGTTCTATAATAATAACATCAGTTCAATTCACTGATCACAGTCATTTCCCAGAATATTGTAAATGAATTTCAATGTTCATTCAAATTAACACTGGTAGTGACGGACATGTTTTTGACTAGTATGGCGAATTTTTAAAGATTTATTATCCTAGATTATTTCTTTATTTATGAATGAATTTTAGTTAAAATGTTATTTGTTTGCACCTTAGAGATTGTCAATGTGCATTTTTGACATGAAACAGTTATTTGGATTACATTTGTGTTATGTTTATTTTACGTTACTATTTTAAAAATACCCTCTGACGCCCAATGTTAATCCAAATTAACATAGAAAAATTTCTAAAAAAAAAAAAAAATTAAATGCCAAAAATTTTCAAATAATTTTCTGAGGTATTATCAAGCATTACATATTTTATATGTGTGGAAACAATAATGCGGGTGTGAAAGGGTTAACTTGAAAGTAATACTGCTTAAAAACAAAAATTAAAACATTTTTATTTATTGTTTTTGTGTTTAATTCGTAAAACTCCATTTAATTTTTTTTTAAGCAATTTAAACTTTAACTTATTGAAATTGATCATCGCAATAACGGATGTGTGAACTGGTAAATGCAAAATGCAAAATGAGCTAATACTGCACCCATCTTGCGCACAGCTAGTGTCCAAATTTGCAATCTGCTAGCTCGCACACTTTCAGTCTATATTCTATACCATTTTGTGGATTTTCTTCACCATTTCTGGGGTGGTTAACAACTGGTCAACCACTGTGATGTCCGCATTAGCAGCTGGTACGACCTCATTTTAACTCTACCAAACAATATTTTATTGTTTTAAACGAAAAAGCAAACTCCCCTAGAGTAGAATTCTTAGTAGAACCTTTCCAAAAATTAAAGTATTGCATCTAACGATCACCAATTTTTTTCATGTTTAGAAATTCACTGAGAGCGTTCACTATTGATAGCTATCAAATAAAGTAGCGTCTTCAAACTTCGAACTTAAGCTATAATAGGTTGGTACTTTTGATGACAGGAAGTTTTTTCAAATTTCGTCCGCCATCTATAAGTCAGATCGGGTACTTCTGGGACTACCCTCGTAGTTTTAAACCTAACTTAACTTACCAATTATATTGATAAAAAAATCACATTGTGTTACAACTACAAATAGTGTGCAGTACCATAAAGACAAAAAATTTGTTCATGCCTCAATAAAACTGCCAGTTTTCTTATTTTGTTGAGTTTTTCTTAAGTTGCCTTGAACTTAAATTGAATTAAGATATTTTAGAGGCTTAAGGAAGTACTCGACATTGAAAAATTGAAAATGATCTATTTTTCTGTGCAATCTGCAATAATTTACGGCTTGATAGGATGGGGTGGTCGCTTGATGCATTTTTCAAGCCTCTACAAATAACTCAAAAGCACATTATTAAAGTTATATATAATAGAAATAGAACATTCTCCACTGACTTATTATGCCGAGAAACTAAAATATTTAATATTCGCAAATTATTTATATGCAAACAAATCATGAAATTCGTATTTAAAAACCAAAATTATTACGAAAAAAAAAAAAACAATAGAATAAGTAAAGGGACTAAAAATATGTTTTACACTCCCCAAATCAATACAAAATTAATGCAAACACATAGCAGTTTTATTGGTCTGCGTATATTTAATATTCTACCAAAACAATTACAAATGGCTAATAACATATTATACTTGTAATATTTGCAAACCTTCATATTTCACATTACCATTACTTCAAAATTAACATTATTTGTGTTCTTGTTATTGTATTTCAAAAAATAATTATATCTGTAAATAGTATAAAACAAAGTCGCTGTTCGTGTCTGTCTGTGCACTTAGTTCTTCTAAACTACGCAACAGATTTTAATGGGGTGTTCACTATCATTTAGAAAATTTCTTCCGAAAGATTTATATTTATATAATACTTACATATTATATTTATATAAAGTAGAGAAAAGTCAAGCAACGCCGGTACACGTCATAAATTAATTATGTTTTACTTCTTCACAACAATTAATATACCGAAACTTTAAAATAGACATAACTTGCTTGTTGTTGTATTTTAGAATTTTATTTGTTTTAATAAGTTTATTTCTATTCTTATTTTATTAGTATTTTTTATATTACGCACTTACACGCAGTGCCTTTGTGGGTTACCATAATTTACAATTTTTTAACATTTTATAACATAAAAATATTGGGAAAAAATTAAGAATTTTATTTATTGATAAATTGGCAAAACAATTAGGCCCTCAGCTATTTCAAAATGTTGAATTCCGATGGGTTGTTGAAAATATAAAATTATATTTTTGTTGAGGAAATTCAGGGTTTATTTGGAAGGTGGGAAAGTACCCGACTATTTAGATATAGTCACCAAACACAGCTAAAGCCATTTCAAGCAACTTTCCGATTCCTGATGGTGGTCCCTCACCAGGACGATTCTGAAAGTATCTACCACTCTGAAATGTGCCGCAAATATACTATGATTAAATTAGTCAAATAATATTTATGTGCGCACGCAACCTTTGACTTCCGGTTTCGTAGCCAAGGATCTTAACTTATCAAAAACGGAGCCTGTCGAATTGTCTACAGTGCTTTTTTTATTTGCTATAAAAATTAAAGGGAATGAGACGCCAAATGCAAATTTATTTCCACTGTATTCTGCGGAATGTAAAACAAAAACAGTTTTACAGGCGGATTAGGAAAATTCTATTGTACTTGTAAATCTAAGACGAACAACGACAATGTAACACATGAAATAACAAAAAAAAACAAATACTTGCATGGAATTAAACTATAATATAACTAATATGCCCATTTTTTCATAACAATCAACACAAGAAGACAAGGGCAATTGCTGCCTCAGCTAACTACAAACATAAATCTATCAAAATACAAACAAGTTGAGAATTATTACGATTAATATACATGAGAGAAATATTTTTATCAACTTTCCATAAAAATCTAAAACATCAATTTAACCCTCAGAATGCTGAGCTTTTTATGATAAACTATGTATTAAGCAATGTCAACACCTGTATATATTGTGTAATGTAAATAATACACTCTAAACAAAAGAGAATAATAGAGATTGCAGGCTCCAATTCTACAAAAGAGGTTGCACAAGCGATAATTAATTTTTTTACTCCAAAATATAATTGATTTACCATTAAAGTGCCAAAGCAGCTACGCCATAAATAGACCATTCACTAGATCGATATCTTCGGGCTTTTTATATGAAACAAATTGGTCCTAAAAAACCATAGATATGCCAATATATAGACAGTACAATTCTCATTTGGAGCCTACTTATTATACTACACAACAATGAATAAACTTTCAGAGCTTTTCATTGGTGGATGTAGTTAGGCAATCATATGATGTCACAATATTTCGGTTCAAATTTTCAATCGGAATTATACCAAAACCTCCCAAGATCACAAGGCCGGGACACTCATTCAAAGCAACCTCGTAACTTGCATGTGATTTTACAAAAATATTTGTTTTAATTAATTCTTATTTATAACATATTAAAATGTTTTAGTTAATTTAAAAAATTTTTTTTTTGGAGGTTCTCGTACAAGTTAGGAGGCTGATTTGATTGAGTGTCCCGGCTTTGTGATCTAGGAGGTTTTGGTTACACACCCCTAAGCTACTCTTTGGGAGTACTTGTCAAAACATTGCTTTTATATTGTTCCACACACATACTTACGACAGTAAGTTTTCTAAATCAAGGCATTGTTGGCATTTCTCTATAGAATAACAAACACTTACTGCATTTGTTAAGGGTTAAGTCAAATATTAAAAAAAAAAAGATTCTTATTGTAATATGGCACCCTTTTTTCAAAGCATACTTATATCTAAACATATCTGTATTTAAGATTCATCAATTCATTCAATGTTTAAAATGGGTTTCATCAATATTTCACCTAGTCATCGTCTGAATCTTCATCGCTATCATCAGCTTTGGAATGTTTCTTCATCGCAGAGATGATGAATTTCAGAAAATCAGATCTAGCAACACTGAAACTGAAAAAAAAAGAGTGCCATTAAAATGTTGTCATTAGAAATAATTCATTCATTCATAGTGTATTTTTCCACTGTTTTTTTTTATTCTCAAAAAAAATTATGATAATAAGGAAGTTGAGTCCATTTTTTTTATTTTTTTTTATCAATGTTCGCATTCAAACTTAAATACTGGTATTTTTTTTTTTTTTTTAAAGTTTGTTTTCATAATTAAATTAATTCTCAAAGTTTAAATTTTATTAAGCCCGCCAAAACGAGTGGAATCCGAGCGGTAAGAGGCGGGGTGTGGTGTGACGTCATTAGAACTGTGAAAACCACGTCGCATAAGCATTTTGTATCGAAAAATTTGTAATTCTTCAACAAGGAATTCCAGTAATTTTTTTACCAATGTTAACCGTCTATTAGAATTGATGTTATTAAAAAAAAAAGAAAATTGATTAAGATTTCATAGTTAAATTAATATTTTAAGTTAGAATATTTGCTTTTCTCGCCCAGTACGGTACTTGTACGGTATTGCCGTCGCTACTTGTTGACGTTCCCCGCGCGAATTCAGGACCACCGCGCAGAAAAGTAAAGACCAATAATAAAATAACGGTTTACAGCCCAGTTCACTGTTTGACTTTTCTGGGCGGCCGGCGGCCTGAAGTGTATCACATGCTATGTGACATGAATAATAATAAAAACTTCTAAGTTATGCAATAAACAACATATTATTATAAAGCACTCTACGAATATGTATCTTTAGAAATCCATTTCATATAATAATAACAACAAATACGTACATATATTTGACAAACCCAAATAAATCTTTGGCCTATACACCTCTCTCATCTAAACCGACCATCTCTCATGTAATAGAAAGAGATGCACCATAGGTGATCTGTTGTACGTACAATCACGACACATGTGACGTCAGAATTCTTTCGACCAATCGTGGAGCGTATATAGTCAATTGCTATTCAATGCTTTTTCAAGAACGTTTAACTAATTCTAAGAATAATAATATAGAAATATATTTATATATTTAGAATCGATATTTTTTGATCTACATGAACATATTTTTTATAAGTCAAAATATTTTTTACTCAACTTCCTTATTAGGATATTTTCATGTTGATGTGGAACGATATAAAATGAGCCATTTTCGATTTGCTGCAAAATCGACATGTTTGCTGTTATTCGTAAATTCGGCGGCTTTGACGTAACTTTGGTGGCAACCGTCTTACCAGCCAGTGGCGGTTTCTATGTCATGATGATGTTGTAGTCAGTTGAAACGGTTTCAGAATGTGCGATTTTTAAAATCAACAATTATGAATGAAAATATTAAAATTACACGTTTTTAGTAAAATGATCAGAATCAAAAAATTAAACATTAAGGACAGGTTGTTTGGCAGAATTTGAACAATTCATCAAATTTCAAAGTTCATTTTAAAGTTCTGGGAAGGTTCTATTTAAGTTTTGTTATTATATCATTATTGGCCAGTTGACTCACAAAACTAAAATGATGAAATAACTTTAATAGAACATTCACAGAACTTAAAAATCAACTTTGAAATTTGATGATTGTTAAAATTCTCTGAAACATCCCGTCCTAAATCTTCTACACATTTTTAACGGTATTCATAGTTGTGAAAAAACCCCATTATTATGAAATGTTGTCCAATTCGAAATTTAAAAAAAAAAAATTACACAACCATATAATTGGTTCAGAGCTTCAGGTTCCACACAGACGTTGCAAGTTCAATCCTATATAAAATGCTTTTTCCACAGGGACGGAAGTATTCGATATCATGTCGCAAACTTGTCGCGCACGTCCATACACGTCGTTACTGAAATCATGAGACCCGCATCGCCACCAATCACTATTATATTATTGAAATTTCAAAACTATAATGCTTTCATAACCTCACTGATAACCAAACAGTTGCTGTAGCAGTCATTTTTATATCCTGTCACTCTTTGTTGACTGTTGTTCTAGTATTGATCTGAAGCACATGTTTCAAAATGTCTGACACAAATGATGCCATGTCTAAATCCTCGACGACGGATTTGGTCGACCCCGGCCGGTCGCAGGTGACAGGCCGACGAGCTTACAAAATGTGGGCAATGTGTGCCTGTGTACGAACATCCGTGCAGATCAAAGATATTAGAATATGCTGTGAGGTATGCCTGGCTGTTGGCGTATCCCGGTCTATTGAGCGTGATTTCAATACGCCAAGAATTCAATTTAGTTGAATTCTTGTTGTCACGGAGAATTTTTCGTCCTAGTTTTATTCAAAATGCCGTCTTGTCCAGTGCAACTTTGTAAAATTGCGACACGCCAAGTGAACTTCAAAACAAATAGAATATCATTTCACCAGTAAGTACAAAATTAAAATACGATATCAATATTTAAATGAATTTTCAAAGTTGTCTTTGACGTAAGTCCCCACAATCTGCCGTAGAATCTATCATGGCCGTAAAGCAAAGCTAGTGATTGAATGTGATTTCGTTTACCGACTATCGATATTTCATCTTACTAACTTTTTTTTTAAATGTATTATTTTTGTTGATAATTATTGCTGTGGACGCTGATGGTGGTAGAAAAAAAGTTAATGTTTTTACCCATGAACTTTGATTGATGAAACATAAATGCATATTATACCATCTCTCCCGACGTAAATAGTTCTTTCTTGTAGCATCACACAACACATCCCAATGAGGATACCAGAGTCTCAGACTCCAGACGGTTGGGAGGAGTTAAAACGTGAGTATTTATTTATGTTATGTAAATTATAATTTATCTCAGTTTTTTATCTTAAATAATTTCAGATTTCCAAAGGAAAAATTAAAGAGAAATGGATTGATGATGCAGTGGGGAGAAAGGGAAATTGGTTTTCTACTTGCCATAGCATCATTTGCTCGCCTCAAATTGGTTTTCTACTTGCCATAGCATCATTTGCTCTTCTCAAATTGGTTTTCTACTTGCCATAGCATCATTTGCTCGTCTCAAATTGGTTTTCTACTTGCCATAGCATCATTTGCTCGTCTCAAATTGGTTTTCCACTTGCCATAGCATCATTTGCTCGTCTCAAATTGGTTTTCTACTTGCCATAGCATCATTTGCTCGTCTCACTTTGGCCAAAATGATTTTAATCCAGCAACCAAAAATCGGAGACTTTTTGCATGGTCTATTCCTACATTCAAACTACCACTTATGATTCGGTGCATTTTCTATATATTTTTTATAAAGCATATTTCTAGAATTTTAAGTCGGATAAGAATTAATATTTTTTTTGTTATTTACAGCTCTCAAGTGAACCCACAACCTCTAATTCACTCACTACAGTGAACCCACAGCAAAATTGTGAACATTTCAAGCAACCCAAAGTAAAAGCACAATGGACGTATTAAAAGAGTAAATTAAAAAATAAATCAAAATATGAAAAAAAAAAAAAAGACCCTAAAACGGGTAGAGCACCCAGTGATGCACAAAATACTTGTCATTATTATTGTAAAATTATTAATTGTGAAACAATGTGGTAGATAAGTTCAGTATAGCCCATTGAAAGACCATCATTCAGAATTTAAACGTTGCTTGAAATGGATTTAGCCGTGTTTGGCAACCAGATCTGACTAGTCAGTTACCTCCCCACCTTCCTCTTCCCCTCCCCTCCACCTTCAGCCTCACAAAATATCCTAATCGGATATGCCATTATTTTACTGGCTCCAGATGGTTGGGAGCAGAAAGGACTCTTGTACGGTGCACAAAATAAATTAAAATAAGTAAAAAATGAAAAATCTCATTTTATGGATTTGTGTGTTCCAATCCCTATCCGTTTATATTTGTTTGTATTTGTATGTATTGCTAATCGCGAAAGCTGTCGGAACGTGTAGGCACAGGAATCTGGTCTAGTATTAGTGCCAACGAAAATGATGCGTTTCATGTGTTAGTTCGGAAAGGGCGAACACTTTAGCTTTAGCGAAGGTGCGCAGTAGTATTGGTTTAACAAAAACGGCGACATTAGGTCCCATAGTAAAAATGTTCGACAGCATATCTCCTCATATTCTAATATCTTTGGTGCAGATATACAGCGGTAGTCACCAAGATACCTGAATCGTCGAACATCAGATACTTCCTTATCCATGCGGAAATAGGGCATAAGTCCTTCATCATTGTACAAGCAATAAAATAATGATGGCATGAGGAATTTAAATATTGTCAAGCTATTCACAACCTGGAAATGCTGGTCTTTTATAAGAAAGAAAAATTGAATAGCTAACAGTACTTACATGTGTCTTGAGTTAGAGATGAAGTCAAAAAGGCGGCCTAGTGGAACCAGAAGAATAAAGGCTTCATCCATAGACAGGTTCTTCTGGCAGACAATCTTTATGGAAATCCCTACGCTGTAACCGGTAGTGCCAGTCTTCTCGATTTTTCTGAAATTTTAAAAGTTAAAAATGATTTGTCAAATTTGTGCCGGCGATGTTTTGAATGCGTGGATACATAATATGTATGTATAAATATCACACAAATAAAATGTTAACGCATAAGCAAAATTACTAAAATTCGTCCAATGTGCCAATAATTTTCTGTCATATAGTCCCAGCGAAAACTCGTACGTACGTCATTGACAATCGTTCTCACACGTCTTGTATGAAAATGAAAGATACTAGAACGATGATGTCACATACAACCTCTCACTAGGGCTAGCGTGCAGTATGGTCTCAGTAATTAAGTGGATTAGTGAAATAGTGCTGTATTTGCAACAGAACAATTTTAAAGTGTCATTATATCCCCAAAAGTGATTTAACACATACACGGTGCAAAGCAAATCATCCATATAAACGTATCTCTATTGTACAATACTAATTGTAATGGACATTTTTCTAGACGTTTCATCTTTTTTCAAAAATTCATATTTTTTATAAAATGTGTCCACTCCACGCCACTGGCCAATTCCAAGCAGATTCTAGCCAGAATCGGCTGAAATTTTTGACTCCGAAATGCTTGGATACCGCACCACCGACATACTACGACGGGATTGTCCACTTCGTAATTTCTACTATGAAGATTTCTCAAACACTTGAGAAAATCAATCAAATCATTTATATTTCCTTTATACCTTGTACATCTCCCCAGCAGCAGTAAAATAAAAAAGATTTGGGAAACACTGCCAATGTGGAGGTACTAAACTCTTTAAATTGATAAAAATGCATGTTTATAATTTTTTTTTTTTTTTTTTTCAAATTTACATTTTTGCGTGTACTAAAATCCAGGAACCTTATAGCATAGTAAAATAAACATATTACAGAGCGCTACCCTACCTCTACCGAACCTCAAAAAAATAATATTTTTACATGTTTTACAAATTTGATCGACTGAGGATCAAATTCATTGTAATTTTTACAAATGTTTCTTGTTTTCTCTTGCTTCTTGACAAACTAAAAATCTAGTTGTCAAGTCATACCTTTTAACACATGTCATATAATGAAACACTGTATATGTTATACAGGTGAGCCTGTATAATTATTCTTATAAACTCATTTTAAACGAGCGAGTAATCTGACAAAATGACAAAGCAACTTTTTCGGTCAGATTATAAAGCAGCACTCTCTGGCGGGGTCAGATTCCCCCATTCTTTTTCGGCCGATAGGCAAATGTCGCTCTCGCGTCGGCAGAATCAGATATAAGCAGCACATTTTTTACAAATAAATCAGTTCAACTTTACCACTTGTGATGAATCAAATTTTGACGAATAAATTTGAATGTTAAACTGAGTATGTCCCGCAGTGTGCGCTCAAAGAAAAAGAAAGTGTTGACAGACGTGTGTTGTGAGGAAAGAAGTGAGAAGTGCGGGGTAGAGCGGCAGGTCCCACGAGCTCAGGAAGGAAGACAGTCAAGATCGAGGCGGGAGAGAGAGGAGACGGAGACAGGAGTGGTGGTGAAGCACGCGTTCCCCGTCCAGCGATGTGATGCTGGGCGGTGGATGAAGAAGTTACAGTCGAGTTAGAGAAAGTGATTTGCAAGATATGTTTTCCTCCGCCCGACATCGTAATTCTGGGCGTGAGACGAAGAAAGTGCGGTGACCAGACGCGGCCGGGAGGGCCTCAGTTGCAGAACTGCAGAAGCTGCATCGAAGACCTAGGACTTACTTATTGACTTACTAAGGCCAACGCACAGAACCAACTCAGCAACAACAGTGTAGCTACAGTGAACAATGACGATGTGAATAGTGAAGAAGCAACCCGAACCATATGACAACTAGTTAAGTTATAGATGTAAGTAGATCTGAGTATAATTTAGATTTAGTATTAAAACTTGATAAACCCAATTAAAATCGAGACTCATAATTAATAGATGTTCTTAATTAAATTCACCTCCCTAGTCCCCACACAAGCGACCCGAATTGATAAGAAGGCGGAACATACGACTTAATAGGTAAGTATAAAACAGCAATGTATTTGAGTATTATTCTGAGCTAGTTGCGGAGGATATGTTAACGAGATTGTTACACACTCAACAAGACTTTTACTTACCTTCAAAAGTAACTCCTGACCATCAGCTGCCTCACCTCGCCCCGTCTCTGCTTGGATCCTTCTAGCGCTTACCTCATCTAGATCAGCCGGTCCTGTTAGGCGACCACAAAATGCCAGAAGCAAGCAGAGGCAAAGCACATCCAATGCCCACTATCTACCGAGCGCTGGATTCAGGAAACAGTACATTATCTATCATCATCATCGTAAAATCAGCATTCTCGTCGTTTGGAGACATGGTTTGGGACTGGTGCCTAAATCTTCAGTCTTGTGCGGATTAACGTCTAGTACACTAATACTAATAGTACAATAACCTGAATGATGAATCAATTTTAAATCACCAATAAAAAAGGATATTCAATAAAAGTCGTGCAGTAACCAGTGAATTCACCCAAGTCTAGCGAATTTCGTATCATTATACGACGTGTAATGTTGTATCTACTAGTAAATAAATGGTTTTTAAGGAAATCATATGTTTGTATATGTATTGGTAAATCATATACAGTGTATGCATTCATTTTGTGGTTGGTGCTGGTGGGTAGTGCTAGTGATGCAGGTAATATCCAACTTAAATATACATACTCTTATTATTACCGTGTTTATATATCTAATTTTGACGTCCGACGATATTATGTATTATAATGAACAAGTACCTGATCATATCGCCCACAACATATTCATCCTGGATGATGAGGTGGGTGAAGCCGGGGCCTTTGAGTTCCAGGGCAGATTCCACAAAGCCACGGGCCCCCTCGGGAGTCATGATTGCCTGCGCCACCTGCTGCAGGATCACGTGCGGCACCTCCTGATACATCCACACCTCCAGGGGCTTGCCAGATGCATCTGCAATCATAAGTAATCCATAAAACAAGGTATTGAGGTACCAAGCTATGAAAGAGGGTGACTCCCAAAAGATTCTGATAAGAAGAAAAAATATAACACTATTGATGTTGCTGTAGCCGAATATGATTTAATTTATAACCGACTATGACGCCAATTCACCGCAGGGGCAGGCAGAGGACGGACCACCAGACAACTCAGCCTTGGCACACACTCCTTACCTCATTCAGATTCCTAAATCGTCTCATACCCCCTTTTCTATTATTCTGATTCTTGACGTAGCCCGACTCAAGTATCTGGTTTACTCGATCGTGCCAGACCTCCTTGGCTGTCCCCGACTTCTTCTGCCATTCACATCGGCGCCATATATTCTCCTTGCACTCCTTTCTTCGTTCATTCGCTCTACATGCCAAAACCATTGAAGTCTCCCTTTCTTAATCTTATTTATTAGAAGATCATTAAGCAAACAGGTGCAGCGCACCGACAAACTGAAAATATTCATATAAAAAAATCAAATAGTTGGAAAAAGAAATTTTAATTACGGCTACAATAACATCAATAATGCAGTTTTTTTTATATTTGCACGCTGCCACTGGTGTAAAGTAACAAATGACGTTACTTAGGGAAGTCTATATGAATTCTAAAACTTAAGAGGTGCGAGATGTTACACAGCGGAAACCTCACTGGTTATTGCAAAACTGAAGAGATTAATTATGAAAATATTTTTCTACAAATATATGATTTCCTGAACAAATATTACCTGCTGTATCGACGAGCTCCAAAGTGTACATCAGCGTACTGGCAGGTGAAGAGGGTTCAGATACTTCTTCATACGAGCCTTCTTCTGAACTGACATCATCCACCGAGTAAGTGGTAACTTCACTCTTCTCCTTTGGCTCGTCCCAATCTTCCCTCTTTATCTGAATTAAATTACTATGTTGCTGAAAATCATGTCCGATGAATTTTTCAGCAGGGGAACTTTGATTGCTCGTATTATAGGGACTTTTATCAATGTTGTTCTTCTGCAAAGCATTTTTGTTGTTGGTGCCCTGAGGCTGGCAGGAAATAGATAGATTCTTCATTTGATCTACGGCACACTGGACTTCCCTGAGATTGGTGGAGTACTGTTTGACCGTGTTGACAGAGGGCCGGATGTGGTTGGGGGGAATTAAAAAAAGAGGAGGGGTGGGCAAGTGTTTGCGGAACGGAATGGGGAATGGGCCATTCCCCTGCAAGCCCCACTGCGAGTTGACGTAGTTGTTGTAGGGTGGCGTGTAGTTGGGGTAATCGCGGGGATCTTGGTAGTACTGGTAGGGGGGAGGGTTGTTATACCCGTAGGGCGGGGGCGGCAGCGGCGGGTACTGCTGGGGGGGAGGGTAGAAGTGAGGGTAGGATTGGAAGGGCAGGAAGCCCGTGTAGGAGCAGTTCTCATACGGTCTCCCTTGGGGCAAGCTCACGTGATTAATGAAAACTTGCTGAACATTGGGATTCACACCAAACGGTTGTTCCTCAAGTTTTGGGAGAAATTCAAGACTGCTACGGCTGGCATTGCCGGATATTGATTCAGGGGAGCTGCTGATCTCAGTGCAGTCTTCAAAGGCATCTTCCAGGCTCGGAGTGCTTCCTTCCCTTCTGTCGGAAGTGGCTTCGACTGTGGCCTCGCCTGTGGCCTCAACTACGTCCTCGACCTTCTCCGCTGACTCCATTTCGGCGGGGGGCTCCCAGGGCCCCACTATACCATTTTCAATATTGTCAAAGGTGGGAAGAAGGTAGTTTTTCTCCTGTAATGGAACCCAAAAAATCCAAATTGATTGTCGGCATGGCAAAGATGTTCTGAATGGGAAAATGTTGCGAATCTTTAGATGCCAGACAAGTGTGCGGGTGTGACCATTGGGATTTTTTAGGTTTCATCACTGAAGTGAAAAAATAAAGCTCTTGTTTTGAAAAAAATTTATTGACATCAAATTACTTACAACATTTCCCCAGACAAAAATTCTGCTATATTAACAGGATGGTTTTCTTAGAAAATAAACAGTAAAATAAATAAGGAAAAAAAATCTCATCAATTATTATAGATTATCCCGTTTCTTCAGTAATTATTATAGATCATCAGATTAGTTCAATTCAAACATCATATGTTTGAATATTTTAAGGATTATAATTTTATAATAGAACATTTAGACATGAAATAAGAGAAGACACTTTTACAGGGGCAAAGTGCGCATAAATAACTTTTATAGAAATTCTAATATTTTAAGGTAGTTTTTAGGTAAAAAAAAAAAAAAGATGAACTGTTTGTATGGGAAAATAAATATTCTTCTATGGAAAAATATTTTTGTATGGGAAAATCAAAGATATTAGAAGAACGAGATGTGCTATGCGCAGTTCGTACTGAGTGGAATTGTTTTGCCGAGTGTCGCCGGTTTTGTTCACCAATACTACTGCACACCTTCGCTTACGCTAAGGCATCGCTAAGGTATCCGCACTAATACATAGAACAGATTTCTGTGCGTACACGTCCCGATACCGTTCAAAGTACCCTAATTAGGTAGTACTCCGGCTACGGTCCGGCGGCCAACATAGCATATCTCGTTCTTCTAATATCTTTGGGGAAAATGAACATTGAAATTTCGAAAAAAGTTATTTATCTTTTTTACTATCATGTAGAATCACCTCCCGAAGTTAGCACAGTTTAACCCTAGACACCCTGTATATATTTCATAACAATAGTAACAGGACAAAAAATATAGGTTAATTCGGTAAACGTTTTGATCGTAATCAAATAATCCTAAACAAATAGATTGTTTGCAAAAGATCATGTGTAAAAAGATCATAATTATCATTTGATCGTAAAACACCATTTGATCGTAAATTTAAAAATTATCATTAAAATTATGTTAAATACTTGATCTTATAATGATCATAATTAATGCCCACAGCATTGCTTACTGAAGAGAATAACTCCAATCTTTCTTTTATTTAAAAATTAAAAGGCTGTTTATATCCTGTACATGCATTCTTTTATTTACCCTTATTACCTAGATATATTTATTGTAAATTGTTATTTAGATTTGGGCAAAATAAACTCTGTATAAACCAGCAAATTACTATGCTAACGAAGACAAGATATTAAAATATATTGTTCAGTACGAATTGTACCTCATAAAATATAATCATTTTGTTACAATCACTTGAGAATTACGATCCTTTGATTACGATCATTTGATTATGATAATTTGATTACGTTCCTTTGATTACGATTCTTTGATTACGATCATTTGATTATGGTCCTATTATTATGATAATTTGATTACGATTATTTGATTTCGATCATTTGATTACAATCATTTGATTATGATAATTTGATTATGATCATTTATATCAGAGGTTCCCAAAGTGGTCTATATGTACCCCCAGGGGTCGATATCGGCTTGCTGGGGGTCTATGTCAGCGAGAAAAAAATTTGAGGTCCACAATTTTGAAAAACGTCCAGGGTGATAATGACGTTCAACATTTAAATGCACTTCACACAGACTTCAAAATTGAGTTTGAAGACATTTTGACTATGGAAATGGAACGTTGAAGAATCGGATATCATGTGACAAGAAGAACTGACTGGAATAAGCACTGACAAAGAACTTAAGTGGCAGTTTTGTAGGGCCAGCTACAGAAAAAAATTCCCGTTGCTTATCCTGCTTCATTTTCATTTGGTGTAATACCTCACAAGGGCGCCCCTGTCTGCACAGTTTAAAGACAGAGGAACTATAACGCCACCCGGTTGTTGGACAGGTAAGGGAAGGGAATCTTTTTACAAAAAAAAATAAATGATTATCACATAGGACGTTAATAGTTTTACGAAAATTCAATAATCGGCAGGCTGGGGGTCTACGGAAAATTTTTTTTTTGGCAAGTGGTCTACGGGGCAAAAAAGTTTGGGAACCTCTGATTTATATTATCATTTTGTATATGATCATTTTGTTTACGATCATTTTACCTATAACCGGTTAATTCATTTACTGTATCTGTTGCGTTAAATTTGAATTATTCATGTATCATAAAAAATTATTGAATTATTATCCTGTATCAATATCACGAAAGATGTTCAACATAGTGATTGTAATGCTACATATACATTGCAAATCGAAGGGCATTTCTTTCGTGGTTCGGCTAGCGCCTCAGTTTGCAAATGTGTATGCAGCATTACAAAGTTACATAACACAAATAAATATTACCATGTAATGACTATACATTGTAAACTGATATTGTAATGTGTTTTGTATAGTAAAGATATTCATAAAACAAAATTTTGAATTATGAGGAGAATTTTTTCAAAGCTATCATGTCAAAAACATGGTTTTTGTATGATTTAAATCAAATTGAAGAGAACCTAATTTATTCAAGTGAAAGAGTCCCATTTTAGAAAGCAATCAAATATTGCTCATAACATTACGGTTTTATGCAACGGATAGTTTCCATGTAACAAATAGAAACTGTAACGGATTAAATTTCAGACCCCGGTTACATACTTCATGGCGTGCACAGTCGAGGGCCGAGATGATCCTAGCTACATGTTAAGAATCGGAACTTGGAGAAGAAAGATACCAAGTGTTACATATCAGAAGTGGGATGGAATAAATGTGTCAAAATCACTTGTTTTAACATCGCATCCTATGTTGATAAAAAACGAAAACCATCAAATAAAACAAAAGTGACCCAATTCTGCAAATTATGCAATTATGCAATAGTAATGACCACATATCGTGTGGGTGTATTCTCCCCGTGAACTTTTAGACAAATATACGTGGATGTAATTGGTACAACTCAATGATCGCCCAGTTAATTGCATAAGAAAAAAAAAACATGCGGAGTGTGGGAATATTACATACTAAAGTGATAAATACTCAATACAGTCCATTTCATCTAAGAAGTCACTCCAGTTAAATGCTTGACATTCTGCATAACCACTCGAGTGATTTTCGGCATATTATGCCGAGTTTTCAAAACGTCTCGAGTGATATGGCGTAAGTTACAGTTTTCATTACCGCAAAGTTTATAATACTTTCCTATTTTATCAATAGATGTCATAATTCACGCGCTCGAAACTTCTATGAATCTGTTTCAAAACCATAGATTTTTGTTTATTAAAAAGGTTTCTTAATGGAAGTTTCGTTTTGGGACGTGCGACAACAGTCCCTTAATGTGATTTATGTATATGTTTTTAGAATTCCATCTCCGGAGAGAGTAGTGTGTTCCTTTTCACAGGGGACAACTACGACATTACCTGCGCCCGTTACCCCACCCTGGATACCGACCCTACCAACGGCCCCTACCGCACCAATTGCGCCCGCTGCTCAGTGCGGGCAGCATCTCCGAAGCCGCTACATGGAACATCGTGGGGTGGGGATCCGCAGTGGTGCGATAATAGCGAGCTGTGGTAGGACGTGCCGTTCTACCAAGAGGTGTCTGCGTTTGCAAACGGTGAGTTTATTTTTTAAAACGTACCAGAGGCGGTCGGTAATTGAAATATAGACGTATTAAAATAATTTGTGTTTTCTATTGTTTCAAAGCCAGACATGGACAGAGCGAGCAACGTGAACACAGCAGCTCTCTATCAAGAAGAATCAGAACTTGGTAACCGTGAGTTAAAAAGTAATTAACTAACCAGCATGCCTGTTTTGCAGGAGTAGGCAGGCAGAGAGGATGAACCGCCAAACAACTGGTCTTGGCACATACTCATTCACATTTAAACGTCGTCTCATATGTATGAGTCTTGTGTTAGTCTGACTCTTGACATCGTCCGACTCAAGTATTTTATTCATTTGATCGTGCCATGAGTTGTGCCAATCGTCGTACCACAGTTAGTACTTAATTGAAATTTAGGAATCTTAAATTAATTTGTCTTTTCTGTTGTTTCAGAAATGGACATTGAAGAGATAGAGGTTGATAGAAAGGCAATGCGTTTGATTCTGCCGCCTGACGGTTACTCTTTCGATTGGTCTGGAGATATCTCGCTTGTTAATAGGATAAGGTAGACATTCACAGGTACGCCAGGACCAACTTTCAATATCGACGAAATGGGCAAACCCGTGGATGCCTTCCTTAAAATCTTTGAAGCAAAATTCGTTGAACTGATCGGAGAGGGATCAACAGGTATGCAGATCAAAGCAATGCGAAGACAGGATTAAAGCGCTATGCGTGTACCAAAAATACCTTACTTTGTGTGAACATCAATAATGTTGGCGACGTCTTTTCTTTCCGCATACTTACATCTCATAAAAATGTTATTGTTAATGAGTCTGGGGGCAAAGCATATCAATACCCTTCAGGGCAGTGGCCAACCGTCGGCAACACCGCCCTACAGGCAATAAACAGTTATTATGGCTGTACATTAACGGACCGAGTCTGGGGACAAAGCATTTCAATAAACCCTTCACGGCAGTGGCAAGCTGGCTGCAAAAATACAGTCATCAGATCCAGCTGCCAAGCAATCCAAAATTCCAAAACGTGTCAGGAGACATAGACCGTATGGCATTCACACTGACACATCCCAACATCGGTGTCTCTCTACTAGGTGCAACGTCTGTGGATGTGGGTATACACACACATTATACTTACATGCTCGGGAAAACAAGTGCCCCATCCACACATTCGACAACCCCGACGATCCCGCTACAAATATCACCAACCACGACCAAAAATATTGTGAGAAAGGTTTTTTAGCGTCTACATTGACTCCCGCAGTATGTGACAGAGACAGAGGATGAGGGAGACAGAAGCAGCTATATAAGCCATTGTAGTAGGTAGTAAGGCCCCTCTGTTCGCAGCTCGCAGTTAAGAACTATACTCTGTACAATATTCGTTTATTATAATAAACCATTATTATAGTCCAACCGTGTACCATCATTAATAAATATTCTGGGAATCTCGGCACGAAGATTAACAGTGGCGCAGCCGGTACAGGCTGGTACAAAGAATCGGAAACGCGGATTCCCAATAAAAAGTACGCGAGTAACGAGTTACAGTCGTGGGAAACACTAATGTCACAAGTATTTCGGGACGGGTCGGTAATAATATGTCAAGAAGATCATCACGGGAAGGCGTGAGGGTTCTGAGGCAGCAAGCTTCTCGTAAGGGGGGAGAAACTGCAGGGGACGAGATCGGCAACTAACTGGGGCACGGAGGAGCACCAAGGCTGGACATCAGCAGCAGTAAACACCAGGGTCAAGGACCAAGGATCGGTGTCAAGCAGCGGCAACAGTAGGGTCAAGGTCGAGGATTGGTGTCCAGGTCACAGGCGTGGTCTGGGTAGGAGTCATCAGCACCATCAGGAGTTTCCAGGCACAGGAGTGGTCAACGAGAGCGTCGAGGGTCAAAAGACCAGAAAATTAACCTAGGGAAGTCCTATTTTTTTTTTCTTCTTATCTTTTCTTCTCTTTCTTTTTTGACTTGTTTTGACCACCTGTGGGGAGGGAACATGGAGTCGAGGGGTTTGGGATCCTTCAGTTTGCGTAGCAGTAACTGGGAGAATTTCAAAGTCCGTCACGAACAGTATCTCCTTGTGCATGATGACAAGTTTACGACAGAGGAAAAGAAGAAGGCTATTTTTCTAAATGCTTTGGAAGATGATAGTTTTTCTCTTTTAGTAAATTTGTGCGTATCCAAAAAGGTAACAGATGTGAAGTTAGCAGATTTAATTTTTGAATTAAGTGATTATTGTAGTATGTTTAAATGTTTTTTCGAAGAAAGATCGAGATTTTATTCAGCGAATCAATCAAGGATTTTGCAGTTCGTTTAAAAGCATTATCAATTAATTGTAAATTTGGGAATAATTTATCAGAGAAATTACGAGATTTCTTCGTTCTCGGATGTAAACCGGGAAAGGTATGGGAGAAATTATTTCTGGAACGTGAGTCACACACTTTCAAAAAATGCTTTCAAATAGCGGAGTGCATTGAACTCGTAGTTTCAAATCAAGGTCAAGGTCTTAGTGATAACACAGTAGCTGCATATACCAGTGTAAATAGTAACAGCGCGCGAGTGTTGCGTAAAACATATGGGTGTAAAAGAGACAGCCATAGACCTAACCGAGCTGGAAATGGTAGCAAATCGGCATCGCCGAGAATAGCTTCGCCAATACGGAAATTTTTCGTTTGTGGTAACAATAATCAGATATCAGTAGAGTGTAAATTCAAAAATTATATTTGCAATAAGTGCAACTCGAAGGGTCATCTAGCAAAACAATGTAAACTGAATCCAGGTCGTAAAAACGTTAATACTTTATTATCAAAGGTAGGCGTGTATTCAGACGACATTAATAGTGTAAAATCATTTTATGTAGATGTTTTATTAAATGGAATAAAATATAGGTTCATGTTGGATACCGGGGCATCATGTTCAGTGTTAGTTAAGTCAGAAGATTAATCTGTCTCGGGAAGAAATGAGTTTACGAGATCAACAATTTTTTCGTTTTATATAATCTTTTGTTTTGTATAAATTTTTTAATTCATATTCCTTTCTTACAAATTTAATTTACTTATTCAGAACTACACAGATCGACTAAATTTATTTTTTCTCGCATGCAACATTCATTTCCTGGCAACACCGCTTTACATGTCACAATGGACTCAAATCACTTGCCCGCACAGAAACTCGATTCATTCTGGCTGAGCGATTCATTAGGTTGACATGGTGTTACTAGTTCTCAATTCCTCATAAAATCCTTCTGAATAATTCTTGTGTCGAACATTTATAATCGCGTAATAAACTCAAGCGTTTCCAAATAGTTGTTTCTTTTCTCCTTACCTCGCGACCAAGAATGTAGTGGCGATTGCATTAGTAAGTAGATATCACTCCCACTACACATATTATGCTGTCTTAGTAGAGGTAAAGTCACAAGGAGGAAATCCATAATTGGTTTTATTTTGGCTATATAATACTTATGTACAAACTGATTAAATGTAAACTGTCGATTTCCCGAAAATAAATAAATTGTTAATCGACAAGTATCCTTTACCGAGAATTGAGTAACTTTTAACAAAGGTTGGTGGCGGAAAGGTCTTTGCGAAGATTGACGTTTGAAAATGGCGTTTTATCTTGATGATATCATTGTAGTGATCTAGAAAGGAACGTTTGTGTTGTGTTAGAAAGATTAAAAAGCTGTAATCTAACGGTAAATAGTGATAAGTGAGAGTTAGTTATTTAGCGGTTATTGAATTTTTAGGATATAAAATCACAGAAGAAGGGATTCAACCGTGTGATAGAAACAAAGAAGCGGATGAATGCACCTCCTCCGAGTGATTTAAATCAGTTAAGGAGTTTATTAGGAATGATTAGTTACTATCGTAATTTTATTCCAGACGTTGCGAATTTATTGTCCCCATTATATGTGTTACTTAAAAAAGATGCTAACTTTAAGTGGGGTAAAGAAGAGCAAGACAGTTTTGGTTAAAAAGATACCTACATTGGATAGAATCTTAACCCATTTCAATGAAAATATTCCTGTAAAATTGGCTATGGATGGAAGTTTTAACAGGATTGGGGCAACACTTATGAGTTGATGTGTTGAAAAATGGATCAGAGAGACCTGTAGGTTTTGCAAGCAGATGTCTTACTAAAGCGGAAAAAAAATATTCAATTCAAGATATTGAAGCTACTGCAATTGTTTTTGGGATAAAAAAGTTTTATCAATATTTGTACGGTAGGGAATTTATTTTAGCGGTCAATAATCAACCATTAGTAAGAATTTTTGGTAATAATAAGGAAATTCCTAAAATCGCAGCATCAAGATTGCGACACTACGCAGTTATGTTAGGTTTGTTCAATTTTAAGATCGAATATGTTAAGTCTAAAAACAATTGTTTAGATTTTTTAAGTAGGTGTCTGATTAATAAAGAAGATTTTGAAGATAAAATGGAATCGGATTATATAAATTATTTTGAAAAGAATGGATTTAATTTGTTGTTAGAATTAATAAAAAGTGAAACTGAAAAGCACAATTTGTTAGGTCAGATTAGGAAATATCTTATCAAAGGTTGGCCAATCAGCAAGGAAAGCAGAAAATGGTAATTGTATTAAGATTTTTTGGGACAAGAGATTTGTATTATCATTAATGAGCATGGCCTTGACGTGTGCGGGATTTCTCAACCAATCTGACATTATGTTGCGCACTTGGGCTGGTCTAGACAGCGGTGGTAGAATAATCGGAGCACAGGACGCCTTCCGGCTGGTATCCACCATAACTGAAAGTTATGTTACTGTGAAGTGCATACCCCAAATATATGGTCAAATAACACCAACCGTCGGCAACACCGCCCTACAGGCTAAACAGTTATTATGGCTGTATATTAACGGACCGAGTCTGGGGGCAAAGCATATCAATAATCCCTTCACGGCAGTGACAAGCTGGCTGCAAAAACACAGCTATCAGATCCAGCTGCTAAGCAATCCAAAATACCAAAACGTGTCAGGAGGCATAGACCGTATGGCATTCACACTGACACATCCCAACATCGGTGTCTCTCTATTAGGTGCGACATCTGTGGATGTGGGTATACACACACCTTATACTTATACAAACAATTCAATGAATAAAGAAACTTAAAAAAAAAACAAACTTACATACTCGGGAAAACAGCTGCCCCATACGCACTAATACACACGTTCGACAACTGGTGCTACCAAACTCAGGGATTCATGCCGGTTGAAGCGACCGAGTGCATTCTTGTATCCTCGACTCCAACATGGTCGAGCAGGAACAACCGAATGAACCTGACCATGGACCTTGAGTGTGTTGTGACCAACAACAGACTGGCGTTCGGGACTAATATGTCCCAAATACTTGACATAACTAACCCTCTATATCCTGACCCCAAAGCTGAGACTTTTTTATCGCGCGCTGGCGTGGTGGACCCACAGATACAAGTCAAAACCGCCGAACAGAAGATAAGCGCTCCGGAAAACAAAAGCGCACCCGACAGCCAATCAAAGTCGGAGAATTTGACATTTACGCCCATACTCAACCCTGACCCAGGAGACAACCTTATCGCTTTCGCAGGTGTTGATCCCACTATAAATATCACCGACCACGAGCACACCAATGCCCGCGGTGGTAGAGGCGGTGGCAACCCTGCCTGGTCCGAAATGATGTCTCTAGGCAGAGGCTTGGGGAGGTGGGGGGGGCAAGGGGCCGTGCAGCACGCGTCGGGGGTGTGGCAAGGTCGCAGTGATTGGGCAAATGATATAGTATCAAAAGATCTTGATCCATGGGGTGCAGGCACATGGGCCTTGAACAGTGGCCTACAACAGCGTGACACCGTACGTGCGATGCAGTGTGACATACCCAACAATTATCCCAGGTTAAACAGGATACAATTGGATGCGGAATTGGACAGGGCTTACTCTGAGATTCCTGGGCCTTTCCTAAATAACATCACTTCTCCACCTTCGTTGACCCGGTTTTCAGTGGATGTGCCTGGCTGGTTCCCACTGCGTGATACATCTTTTGGCTCAGCATTATCTATATCTTTTCTGTTAAATCTGTTAGAGCCAGACGCGGTCTTTGCTGATTAATTTGTGTTTTCCACTTAAAGTAACGGAGTTATCGTTTGAGAAGTTATTGGCACTTCTTGATAAACATTTGTTATGATGGCTCATAGCAACTAGCAAGCTTACTACCAGGGGCATTTCTCTCAGCTTTGGCCTTGAAACTCATTTGAAACCGCCACGCCCACCTCAAAATTCTTATAGAAAACGAATAATATGGCTAAAAGCTCAGATCTCATTGGTGAGAGCAGAAGGATTGGTTTGATCTCTCGCTCTCTACCATAATGACTCGTGTAACAGAAAGAGATGACGGAATTCTGCCATTTGACAGTTTTCAAATCATTCAAACAAAATGACAGTAGTTTATTTATACACGCGGGTTGTCATTTGCTGCCGAAATACTATCATTTCCGTCGAAAATATTGAGTGTTAAAGTTGTTCGTGATAAAAATACAATATAAGCCAGTATAGTGTTAGCGAGTTACAAACATATATTCAACCTACCTACGTAAGTTCAAGTTTAAAGTGAATTGACAGTTTTTAGGTTATTCGTTCGGTTTTTTGAACAATGCTTCATACTTGGCATGTCTTCCTCCACAACGTATAAATGTTATTTATTATATCGATAAACTTATTCATGTTATTGATTAGTGTTATCCTGTATTATCTTATTGTTTTGGTGAAATTAAAATTTTTTAAACATATGTAACCATGAGTTCATGAGGCTGAAAAATGTCGGAATTCTTCGTCGTACTGTCGGACAATCATGTTTTGGAAATTTTCTTCAGTGTTTTTGCAAATTTCTTGTCATTTTGGGTTTCTTCTTCTCAGATTAACAAGTTTCATCTTAAGGAAATGCACTGAAAAAGTTTATATTCTTAGGTCAGATGAACCTTGCCCTCGGAAAACATTTCGACATTTTTCTGCTTCAAGGACATTTTTATTTTTATAATAGTTTTTTTGGGCTAGTGAATGAATAGAGTAGGCTGAGAGCAATTATGTTGTCTATGGTCGCATCTTTTTTAAATGGCCTTGAGTTTCCTCTACCTTGTCTACTGCTCTGCTCCGCACGGTAGGTACTGCTTGTATATCTGTGGTTAAGTACTGTATAATTCCGTTACATACAAAAGCCCGAAGATATCGATCTAGAGAGTGGTATGGTATATTTATGCTTACTACGCAGTTATGAATATATCAACATGTGGCCGGATACGAATCACGTGCTAATAGCATGTCAACACACCAATACATACACATACGTCGGCGATGTCACTCCATGGTACCACCAACGCGTGCTAACAACCAATCAGATGTCCGAAGCAAGAAACGTGTTCTTATAAGGAGCGATACCCTTTCCACTCGCCTCAAGTAGCAACTAGCGGACAAGTACTTGCCGGCCGAGCGGGACCAGCAGTCTCCGACGGGCCGGGTAGAAATAAACACTATGGAATTGTTCCGAGTTCGCGGGTGCCGCCAGTCCCGGCCTGATTACGTTTTATAACTGTGCCGTATCACCAAGTCCTGTTCCATACTCCAGGCCATCACCAAGCACCACAGCGCCATTACGTTGTATAATGTAGTCATATCTTCACCGTCCATGCCAGGCTGCAGCAGTGAACTAGTAGACCCCTGCCTCAGTCCTGAGCGCCGCCCTCGCCGTCAGCATCCTACCTCTGCCTGATGCCAGCTACCGCCCACGCTGTTCAATACTCCAGGCCATCACCAAGCACCACAGCGCCATTACATTGTATAATGTAGTCATATCTTCACCGTCCATGCCAGGCTGCAGCAGTGAACTAGTAGACCCCTGCCTCAGTCCTGAGTGCCGCCCTCGCCGCCAGCCTCCTACCACTGCCTAATGCCAGCTACCGCCCATGCCGCTCTGCCGCCGCTCTGTCGCTCTGCCGCCGCCCTGAAGGTGCCGTATTGTCCATGCCGTCTCCGCCTTTGGCCCGACTGAGGGTGAGACCCGTTGTTCCAGCCCAGTCCGGAGAAGCCGCTCTGCCGCCGCTCTGGCGCCACGCCGCCAGCCGTTCCTCGTAGGCGCCGCCTACCCCGCGCGGTGAGCTGAAGCTCCCCGCCCTTCGTCCGCTCCAGCCTAGGTCTCTCGCCTATGGCCTCCTCAGTTAATTCTCACGTGAGTTTCTATTATACTTAATTCTTACAGAGCCTTAAATTCCGTAGTTTGCCATAGTAAAATATAGGCCTTAAATCGCCATGTATCTATTATAGAACTGTCTGACCTCCCGTTGTATGTAAACTAATAAACATGTCATCTCAGAGTAACCTGTTTCATTGGAGATTGTCTAGTTCCCCCCTGTAAAGATGGAGATTCAAGCTCTGCTGGCCGTCTAGTTTCGGCGGGTGTTATTTACCCAATAACACACATGTATAACACGTTCACTTGATAACTTTAACTGTCCTAAGATAACTGACATATAATACTTTATAACTTTAACGGTTATAACACTGGCGCCCTTGGGACTTTTATTCACTTATAACTATCTATAGTTACTATTTATAACTACGTAAGTTATAACACATTGCAGTAAAAAACATTCTGTTTTTTAAAGAACGAGAGATATATTTTGCAACAAAACAGTAGATTGGGGAATCGATTAGAGATTTTGCAGTCAGAGTACGGTCATTGTCAACTTTTTGTGAATTCGAGACAAGGTTAGAGAAAAATCTTGTAGAAAAATATTTTTGCCGTCGGTCTGCTACCGGGGAGAAAATAAAGAGAAAATCTACTTAGAAGGACTGAAATTATCTCTTGGGGAACTTGAAGAATTAGCCAGTAATATGTCGTTGTTAGACATCGTTAGTAATTCGGTAAAGTCGGAGATTAACATCATTAATAAAGGTTCCAACAATAAACACCCAGTTTCCAAAAAACCAGAAGTCGCTGCCACGTCGCCCGTTGGGATGTTGAAATTTTTATCCACGTCAGACGCTAGTTATAATGTACCACTGGGTGCAAAATTGCCGTGCCGAATTTGCAAGAAAACGGGTCATGGTACTAATTCGTGCAAATTTAGCAATGCTAGATGCTACAAGTGCGATGGCGTAGGTCATCTACAGAAATTGTGTTTTTACATGTGTAAATATTACACATATTCCTTGCTTTAGCATAAATTTAATTCAATATATTTCACATCATCAAGCATTGATATAACAATACCTTTGTTAAATATGGATTCATGTACTGGTTGTGAAAAGCCTGGATGTTTGTGCCAATCGGCTGCTCTAGAAGATTACATGAAATCATCTCTTTTAGATCAGGAGCTCATAAAAGAGTCAGATATGGAACAGGAAATGTTGCATAAGGACTCCGAGGATAAGCCTGGGCTTGAAGATGAAGAGGAGATTCCTCTTGATACTGAGGATACCGAAACGTTCCTTAGTAAAATGCCTCCAACCGGAAAAGCTTCAACGAGCAACATTAAAGGGACCCCCATCCAACTAAAAAATTCTCCTCATGATGCTGGAGGGATAGAAAAGGCATTATCTGGAGAGTCTAACAAGGGTGCTAAAAGGAAGGACCAGGTCATCAGAAAGATTGAGAAAATAAAACAGAAAGAGAAAATTGACAAAACTCTCTCGGAGCATCCTCAAAGTTCTTCACCTACTATGCTAAGTGTGTGCCCTCCTGATTACCAAATAAAAGCTATGATGGATCAATCAGCTATACAGAAAGGGAGTCATGATACCTCCTCCCCTGTAGAAGGTGATCATTATCTTGAATCAAGGCCTCAAGAAGAAGAAACAATGGCTACGACATCCTCTGATAAAGGGAAAAACAAAAACAGATCTCATCCAGACTCCATCACTAAAGATGTGCCATATTATTTAAAAGCATTGCTTTCTAATTATAAGTCAGGAGATCTGGTATATCCAGAGAACCAGATCTTCGGAAAAAGTTGCTCCCCTGAAGAGTTGAGTGCTCGTATGATAGCTCTGTCCATGCGACATCAGGATACTTTCAAACTAATGTCGGTAGTAATGGATGAAAATACCAAGCTGCAAGAAGATGTTAAAAGCCTTCTTTCTATTATTATAGAAATGAGTATCGAGACAACTAATCTCAGGGAAACATTAACAGCAAATATTGAAAACACTCTCAGGCTCAGAGATATCGTATTAGATACGAAGAAAGAAACAGCAAACTCATTAAAGCAATTCAAAGACGATGTGATCAACATATTGGGGGTGCCCAGAACTAAGGCAGGTCCTCGATCAGAATCTGTAAAGACAGGGATATCATCCCAACAAGTATCAGATTCAGAGGAGTCCTCAGATGAGGAGAATGAAACCCCACATGGAAGTGCTATATCTGAGAATACCATTGTTCGTACATGGACCAAAATCCTGAGCAAAGAGCCCACTAAGATGGATAAGTTGATTTTCATCAAATTGTTGTTCGTTATCATGTCCACCAAAGCCAACTGGACACAGATATGTTCACAGAATTCGTTAAAACGCACTTCTATTGGTGAACCGTTGGCTCCTGAGCCTATCATCCAGCTATACAAATCGTTAAGTCAAAATCAAGAAGTAAGGGTCCATCAAACCCTGATGACAACTAAGTCAGGACCGAGTTCAACAGTGGGATCGAGACAATCTACCTTAGATTTATTAAATTCTTTATAAATCTCACTACTGGCTCTTTGAGACCAGAATGAAAACCCATGACAATAAACACTAATATATGATATTATATTAATATACAACAATAATTCAGATAGTGTCAATCCAATTTTTGAGGATTACTGTAGTAATAATAACCTTATAGCGTCAATCAACCCGTTTACAGTAGACATTCTAATAAATAACAAAAGATTTAGGCAGGCGATGGTTGATTCGGGATCATCGATTTGTGTAATGCAAGAAGAAATATTTAACCATCATTTTGGTTCAGTAAAATTATTGCCAGACACCCCGTGTTATTTCGGGTTACGCAGGGAACGCGTTATTGGCAAATCTATTTTCGAGGTGAGGTATAAAAATGAAAATATGCATGTTACATTCATTATTGTTGTTGGGGGTACAGAGTTAATTGTAGGTAGAGATTTCATGGATATTTTTGGTTTGGAAATTGCTTCGGTGCAAAATACCATTAATTCGGTGGATCCAGAGAAGCAG
The DNA here is from genome assembly GCA_026573805.1 of Hesperophylax magnus. Taxonomy (NCBI): domain Eukaryota; kingdom Metazoa; phylum Arthropoda; class Insecta; order Trichoptera; family Limnephilidae; genus Hesperophylax; species Hesperophylax magnus. The sequence goes on along the minus strand of JAIUSX010000117.1, from coordinate 7,626,167 downwards.
AATAGGGATAATATCACTTTTTTTAAAATTAAACAATAACTTTTCTGTCCTGATGAAGCTACGGTTGTAGTGAAACCCGGTCGACATTAAGTATTTACCTATAAGTGATGTTTACAAAGTTATTGTTTAATTTTAAATTATAATGTCACATCACAAAGTAACCGCTTCATATGAAGAGATAATATCACTCGCGAATTTCCAGAAGTTTTCTCGGACAATTTGGGTAAATTTAATAAATTCAAGGTGTCTTTTAGCGAGCACTTAGATGTAAAGCGTATAGTCGCTGCAAGAGAGTCCGATACAGGAATTCAAGAGATTTTAGGGCATCTGCATGGCGGATGGCTCAAGAGAGTAAATCGGGATAGTTCCTTATGGAAATTTTGGGTAAAAAGAAATGAATTATCTACTGTCAACGATTGTTTGTTCTGGCAGCATAGAATAGTTCAAGCGATGACCGTAAAAATCCCATCCCATAGGCCACATGAACCAAATTAGTACTGGGCTTTAACCCAAAATAAGATTAGTTAAAAAAACGCATTCATCCAGATTTCGGCCCGAATTTAGATAAAAATTCCCTGTTTACGAATATGTCGTTCGGCCGAGGAGAACCTTATGGTCTACGCGATTATTCGAGCGAAAAATACCTTTCTTCTAGCGACATTTTTAAATTACCCGCGTAAGGAGCATCAGCTTGGTGAGCGGTGAGTGCCGGTGCTGACAAGGGGCGGCCGCGGCCATCTGCTGGCACTCACAGTTCACAGATTTTTTAATGAGTATTGAATTTTTAACTACCCCAGTTCGACACCCTCAAAGCAATGGGCAGACCGAAAACTCGGTAAAAACAATGAAAAATTTACTGAAGATTGTCGTTAATAATGTACTTCAGTCAAATTATGAAAATAGTTTATATGAATTTTTAAGTGATTATCGGAACACCCCACATTCCACGACAGGGGTCGAACCTTCTGTCCTCATGTTTGGAAGAAGGACAAAATCAACTTTCAGTAGCCTAATTCCTAAAAGGATTGAGGAAGTCAGAGCATCCTCAGTAGAGCAGTTAGCAAACGAGAACATTGAAAAAAGCCAATCTAATCAGATTAGGAATTTTGGTGGTGTAATTTGCAGGAATTTTCGGGTAGGTCAGGAATGTTTGGCGAGAGATTTCAGGCAGCCGAATAAAGGTTCCTGGGCTAAAGGTATTGTCGAGAAAAGACTTAGAAAAGAAAAAACCTATATATTATAAAAATTTTAGGAAGTCAGATCTCTTGGAAAAGACACATAGATCAGCTGAGGAAGTGTTCTGTGCATTGGAGAGATGAAATAACAGCAGACCCTATCGTGTCTGATATGTCGAAATGCTCTGGAGACGTCACTCTTGTTGAGGGGTTTTACACTGGTGTTCTCCTGATTTCAGGTCTCCAGAGGGAATCAGAAGTCCACCACATCACCAGCCAACGTCTTGGGTTAGAAGGCTTCGTCCTAGACTTCCTTGAAATTACCTCCAGGAAAAATATGGCTACTTGTAAATACGACAGCAGTGATAATATAATTTTTGTTTAGGGATTATGTGAAATATTTAGAGACACCTGTTTGTGAATTGTATAGACTATTTGTTTTAAAAGTATGTTAAGGATAAAATATCTTAGCCAGGTTTTGAGATAGCCAGGGGAGGATGTTGGGAAGTGAATTAGCTAAGAGCTTCACAGATGCACTCATAGAGGGCAGTGCAAAGAACTTGCTTGGAAGTCCGCAAGATGGCAGCTAGTAGGCTTGGGCAAAAAATATCGATGTATCAAAATATCGATATTTTTTCAGGAAAATATCGATATAAATCAGCGATATTTTTTTCCGCGATATATCAACTTTCGATATTTATTTTTAGGTATCAAAATCGATATATTTTTTAAAGCTCTGCTGTCTTCTCATGCGTCACATCATGTCTTTGACCAATCTGATTTCTTAAATTTAATTCAAACGCAAACAAAAATTACACTCTATGACCTGCTTGTCTATTTTGTTCATCTATGACAATGACACTGCTTGTTGGTTTGGTTGGTATCACTGACTGCGTGTGTTGGAGTGTTGGTACTTGGTAGATACGTACGTTGTTTGTTGTTTTTGTGCTGTGGCGGGCGACTGGCGAGTAAGCTAAGCGTAGCTCATTGATATTTTTTGTTATTTATGATAAAACGTTATGTCTGCTGTGTGGAAGTTCTTTACCAAAAAACGGAACAACGAACCTGTTACTTGCAACTTGTGCGGTAAAACGTATAAAACTTGTGGAAACACTACAAATTTGGCAACACATGAAAACGAAGCACCATTATGCTTATTTGCAAGTGGTAAACATACAAAATTCATCGAAAACCGAAAAGTCTAGCAATGAGACTATAGATGTTGCGTCGGCAAACTTTGATGATGATGACACCAGTGTTGATGTAAGTCTCAAAAGATCCAAACTAAAATTGCAATAATTAGTCAAATTTTTAAATAGGTTATGAAATTATTTTTGTTCTGTTGACTATTGTCAGGTTACTTTACTAAGATCAAGTACTCCAAATACGAATACTTCTAATGACGATTCCCAAATACAAGAGATTAGAGAAAATTCTGCACATTCTCCAAAAATCCAATTCTTCAATGAAGCCGTAAAAAAAAGAAAGCAAGAAATGCAACTTAAGCAACCTACATTAGCAAGCTGTTTAGAGAAAAGTTCAAGCTTTGAAGGTAAGTTAGTGCCACGGTTTTAAAAAAATAATATTTTTATCTTAATTTTGATAATAATAACATTCATACATTCCGATAAACAAATTAGAGTGATTCACAATATTTTAGTGATGTTCCTCAATCAATTTGCAAATATATCGCTAGTTTAGACGTGACTTTATTTATATTTGTGTTTTCAAACTATTTTTTTTTTCTAAGTACATATCAATTATATTACTTAAGATAATTTATATATTTCAGAAGGTGGACAAAAGCATTGTGAAATTACACAGGCATTAATTTACATGATATGCAAGGACAATTTGCCAATGTCGTGTGTAGAAAAAAAGGGACTACAAAAATTTATTCGCACAGTTTGCCCTCTCTATAAACTGCCTTCAAGAAAAAAGGTTGTCTTTAAATTACTTTTGGTCTAATTTATATTTTTAATATTTAATCGCAGTGAAATAACTGATACTTTTTACTTTCAGGTAACTCACTTAGTACAAAACAGATACAATACTACAAAGGAGGTCATAATAAAAACATTGAAAGAGATATCTTTTTTATGTTTCACAAGTGACATACTTACAATTACTAATTCTACCAGAAGTTTCTTAGTATTGACGGTTCACTTTATTGACATCGTAAACGGATCGCCTGTCCTTCAGAGTTTGAACCTATGCGCCCAGAAACTTTCTCAGGTATATTTGATGTACTTTATAATTTTTAACCCCACCTCTAAATTATTTTGATTTGCAATTATTACATTTTATACAGTGTACAAATATACTTATTTTAGGGTCATACAGGACAGTACATCCAAGAATGTTGGAAAGAAATATGTGAAGAGTTTGAAATTGACAAAAATAAAATTGTATCTATTACCACTGATGGCGGCGCAAATATAGTGTCAGCGGTACGATTGTTTTTAGGTGATAATCATCGGATTCCCTGTATGGCTCACGTCTTAAACCTTGTAGTTGATGGAGTACTGAAAGAAATTAAAGAATTTTCAGCACTTACCGATCACGTCAAAACCATTGTGACGTTCTTTAAGCAGTCAGTCAACGCTATGGATAAATTACGAGCTGAACAAGAATCATGTGGAAAAAAAGAAGGTGAGGTGTTGACATTGATACAAGCTGTCAGCACTAGATGGAATTCTTGCTTCGACATGCTAGAGAGATTCGTTAAACTGTCTGCACTAGTAGCTAAAATTTTAGCCACAAAAAGCCAAACTAACAAGAATACACCAGATATGGTTCCATCGTCGCAACTTAATGTAATACGGGATTTTATTGCTCTTCTTGGCCCTTTCAAAGAAGCTACTGAGGAAATAAGTGGTGCGAATTATGTAACGTCAAGCTTAGCCATTCCTCTTACAACTTTAGTTACCCAAGTAACAGATCAAGCGACTCCATCGACCTCTTTAGGATTGATTGTAAAAAAGGCTTTACTCAAAAAAGTTGAAGACAAACTGGCTCCTTTAGAACGAAGTTCTTTTCTCTCAGTAGCTACTATTTTGGATCCTCGGTTCAAGCGTATCCACTTTACCTCGCCAGTTGTCGTGTCAAATGCTATATCCAAAATTAATACTGAGATTCAAGCAGAACATCGGTGTAGAGGACAACGTTCTCCGGATAAAAATCCTGATCAAGCAGCATCAGAACAAGCTAGTGGGTCCTCTATCTGGTTCAGACATGAGAAATTATTAAATCTGAACATAGCTACGTCAGAGGTTCCAAGCAGTGGCTGTGTCCCCAATGAACTGAAGCAGTATTTGGACCAACCACTTTTAGAAAGAAAATCTGATCCAATCAAGTTCTGGGTAAATTGCCGACACTTCACGCCGGTTCTCTCAGATATCGCTCTAAAATATTTGATTTGCCAGCTTCTTCAGTGTCATCTGAAAGAGTAGCTTCAATGGTGAATTTGGCTGTGCCAAATGATAGGAGCAGATTAACAGGGGAGCACATCAAACAAAGAGTGCTCTTGATGTCAATATCAGACAAATACTGGTTTGAATAATGTAATTTTTGTTGTGTTTATGATGTTGATTTTTTTCTTGGCTTTATGTACTTATTTTTTTAATAATAAAACTGATGTCAAAACAGCCAGATGTGTATTTGCTTTAAAATTTCGAATATTTTGACAATTTTTATGGATAACACATCAAACAAAGAGTGCTCTTGATGTCAATATCAGACAAATACTGGTTTGAATAATGTAATTTTTGTTGTGTTTATGATGTTGATTTTTTTCTTGGCTTTATGTACTTATTTTTTTAATAATAAAACTGATGTCAAAACAGCCAGATGTGTATTTGCTTTAAAATTTCGAATATTTTGACAATTTTTATGGATAATTGCTTATTGCGCAGAAAATATCGATATATCAACATTTCGATATTTTTTAGTCAATATTTATCGATATATTTTAAAAATATCGATACGATATATATCGATATTTTTTCCCCATTTGCCCATCCCTAGCAGCTAGTAGCCAGTAGTCTCTAGGGCCAGTTAGGGCTGCTTCCAGACAAACTTGGTGTTTGCAAATCTCATTTAGCCAGCTCCTGTTAGGTCGACTATCGAGTCACTATTGTAATACGCGAAATATTGAATAAATCCCTGATTTAACATAAAGAAATAATTCTTCAAAATCTCCTTCCACGACGTGTTGGAGAACTGTTTGTGGGAACACAACACTGACATTTCAAGAATTCTGTGATAATCCATTGCGTTGGAGAACGTCTTGTCTAAATTAATGTTCTAACTGTAATGTTAAATGTAAAATCGTAAATAGAAAAACATTCCCTGCTGCCTGATAATAATACTGTGGTTTGGTAAATGAATGTTTTGATAAACAACTAGCTAACCATCACGCCGTTTAGTAGGCAGTGAGGATGAAACACCAAACAACTCCGTCTTGGCACATACTCCTTGCCTCATTCACATTCATACATACTTTTCTATTATTCTGACTCTTGACATGGCCCGACTCAAGTATCTGATTCACTTGATGGTGCCATGTCTTCCTCGGGCGTCCCGACTTCTTCATATATTCTCCTTACACTCCTTTCTTCGTTCATTCGCTCTAAATGCCCAAATCATCTAAGCGTCCCTTTCCTAATTTTACTCACTACGCTTACATCAGCCTTGCATTCTCTGCGGATGTTCACATTTCTCACACGATCATACATGGTTTTCCACACATACGCCTTAGGGATCTCATGTATACAGCATTCAATCTACTATCATCCTTCCTCTGCCAGTTCCCTGCTTCACTTCCGTACATCAGGGTAGGTACCAGCACTCCATTGTAAACTGCTAACTTCGCTTCTTTGGACATTTTTTTGTTAGCGCCAACCGCATTCAGTCCTCCATTAATGGAGTTACCGGCATTTACCCTTCTTTCAATATCTCTGTCAGCCTTCCTATCTCTCGTAAACATACTCCCTAAATACACAAACTCATCCACCTGCTCCAAGTATTCCTCATTCACAACTATATTGTACACTGTTTTCGTACTCTCTCTTTCAAACACCATGACTTTAGACTTACTTACATTCACCATCGACTCTAATATGTATATTCAGATCAGCATGGGAAAATGATGGAGACAGTGCAGTGAGATATGTCCAAGTAAAACGAATTGACGATGTTTGCACTGTGAAAACTCGAGTAACTCTGGAGCGCAAAATTAGAACAAAGGCTTAGGTAGCGACACTGATTTGCAACAAATTATAGATTCGTGCGGGTGTGAAGATTGTCCTGCATTCCAAGGTTAATTCCTAATTTGTGTATTCTACTTTAGTTGCTATTCTACATCAATCTAGTCTCCTTCAACGGAAGCAATCTTCCCAACGTGCCTTCCATTGATACGCTCAGTGTAATTCTATGTGACCAGCAGTCTAAAATTACAGAGAGCTCGTAGATACCAGTATTAACATAAATACACAGTTGACCAAGCAGCAAGTATGCAAACCCAACACCTCTTGTAAATCTATCAATTCACTACTGTGAATTCTTACTGAACTCCCATACTTGGAAGGAGGTTTTTTTGGAGATAATACGGGCTATAATAAACACACCCGGGGACTTTATTGGATATTGTAAACAGTCAATGACTATTGAGGTATGTCAGAAGGCAACCTATGACACTTAGGACAGAACTATGGCAAAACTTACGGTATGGTAGGATGACAGCGTCAAATTTTTACGAAGCGGCTCACTGCTGCACACTAGACGGATGACTGGTTGAAAGTATTCTTGGTTCAAAAGTCTTTGAGACTAAAGCTCATCAGCGTGGAAGAATCCTCGAAGAACAAGTTTTATAAGTATTGAGGCTACTAACAAAATTAAATTAAAAAGTGTGGTAATATGGGGGTAGTCAGAACCCCATAACCTTTGCTTCAGAAACTGATAAAGAAGTTGATAAGTTTACGAGGATCAGCAAGCCTCGGATATGACAACATAACTCTAACAACATTAAAATCCGTATGTGAGGTAATCAGCAAACCAATTGCTCATATAATGTAAGTTTAAAGAAGGGTGTATTCCCGAACAACTATAAGAAAACTATTGTCACCTCTGTTTTTAAGTCTATCTATTTTTGAAACGAAGAAAATATTTCCAACTATTGTCCCATAGCATCAAACATTAAAAAAAAACTTTCCTATGCACCAGGGCTTCCCTAACTGTGAGTCGCGACGCCCCGGGGCGCTGCGGGATCATCCCAGGGGCGTCGTGAGGCAATCTTTATAGCGTCTTCCACACGCACACTTCGGAGCGACTGAGTCCCGCACCACTTCAGGCCGCCGCGCAGAAAAGTCTCACAGTGAACTGCGCTGTAAACCTATCGGTCTTTACTTTTCTGCGCCTGAAGCAATATGACTGGGTTAGAAACCCTTTCCAGTCGATCTCACCATCAACACTTTCGACAGCAGAAGAAGAACAGTTAATAGGATTGTCATGTGACTCCAGCCTTAAGCTGCAATATAATAAGGATAAGCTACTTGAATTTTGGAGCTCAGTTTATCAAGAATATCGTTCCATCAGCACTGCAGCGTTAAGGGTTTTATTACCGTTTGCGACATCATACTTGTGTGAGACAGGTTTCTCTGCAGTTGCAGTAATTAAGAATAAGTACAGATCAAAAATAAATTTAGAGGCAGAGACGAGAGTGGCGATTTCGAAACTTCAACCTCGTTTTGAGAAACTATGCTCAGAAAAGCAAGCACATCCTTCATATTAATACCAAAGAAAAAATTGCTTTTTTTATCTTTTTTGTTTGCTTCCATTTTTGTTTTTATGTTGTGTTCTTTATTTTCTAAAATTTAGATACTATTTGGAGTTTTTCTGACAAATTGTTATTAGGTAACGTACCCATACTACGTGACCCGTTCAGGGGGGGGGCTTCAAAATACTACGCTTGGTACAAATGAGCGGCGGGGGGCTTAGATCTTTAGTCACCGAGGGGGGCGGGGGCGGGGGCGTCACAGTTGAAAAAAGTTTGGGAAGCCCTGCTATACACTATACACACGCTCTCTGAAGCTCTGTACTCATCATTGCTGCTTATTCATTTGCGAACTGAAATGCGAGCCGAGATTTCGGCTTGCGTGTGTATATGCAACATTATATGATTTATCTCTCTCTCTCTTTGTGTTAATCTTACATTAATTATTTAATGTAAAGTAGGTTAGTACTTAGGTTAGTTTTCAATAATGCTATCTTGAAGATGGTTGAGTATAACCAAAACTAGTTGACAAAATGTATTAATTCTAACAAAGTGGTTAAAAACAAAATAACTTTCCATTTAATGATCAAAAAGTGATTGCTTTCTTTGATAATTATATACCATTCTATATAAATACTTCGGTAAATTAAAAAAAAAACCTATGCACAATAATAAAAATGCATGCGTTTCCCGTTTTTGGTTCTACAGGACCTGTACAGAATTCAAAAACAAAAATAAAAGAAATTAAAATCATTTTGTTATTTATCAATTCTTTTCCTGATACAGCCCTTATTCAGCACATAAAAGTGGCCGTAAGTATTTGTTTCTTTAGGGCTTTGTGTCCATATTACAACACCTCTGACACAAAATCTCCGTGGTTTTGCTTACGAATTTGAACGCATGTACAACAACTTTAAACAGTGTTGGATTGTTAAGTTCATCTCCATATTTGTGACGTATGCTGTTCGGGCTTCTTTTATTGGCCGACAAATGAGCCAACTACATTATGAGATTTCAGGAATAACTTTGGGTTCTGTTTTATATTTTATGGAAGATGTGTTTATATTATCTAGGCTTTCTAAGCTAGGCGGCGGAATTCTATGGAGAGTTGTATTGTGAAATTACTCCTAGTTGGGGTTATTTTTAAAATGAAATTAACTAGACACGGCAAATCTAGTATAATACATCAATGGCACAAAAAGATGCGGAAAGAAAGTGACTTTGTTTTATACTATTTAGATGTTATATATTTGTCTATGGTTATTATTATTTGTTATATGAATAAACATTCATTCATTTTCGATTATGTAAAAAAAAAAAAAAACACGGTACAGCGATGGAGTTTTATGGTATTTTATATTTGACCCCCTTATTTTATATACATATTTTTTTTCTTATTGTATTCTAAACATTTTCAAATAAATAATGGTACAGCGGGCTCGCACGCCATGACATGGAGGGGATTCAACCGATGAGGCTGAAATTTTCTCAAATTTCACAAAAACTAATGCAAATTTCGCAATAAAATAACGCGAATTTCGGCTAAATATATGAAAATTTTCAGGCCGCAACCACGAATGCTTCGTTTTACATAAAACAGGAGCACTATTAATACCGGCAATCGAAATCTTCTGAATCCTTTAGATAAGTTTTATCACAGTACTGACTTATTGATTAATATTTTGGAAATAAGTAATATTGCGATAGACAATTAAAAAATATATATACAGATTCAATGTCTTTGCGGTAAAAGAAATTTACAAAATCTTTGGCCCATTGTCTAGGTTAAAATTTGTTATGTAAATACATACATACGTATTAATAAACAAAAACAGTCCAAAAGCAATCTTTTAAAACGAAAAACAGCAATGAGAACATTGGTTAAGTAAGATAAAATATGTATATATATTGATTAACTAAACAGGCAATTTGAGTTTATAATACATATGCACATACTGATTGATGGTCAAATATCAAGTAAATATTAATCTAAGTACTAAAGTTTTCAGTCATATCCTCAGAACACAAGAAAGTATTATAATAAATATATACATATACTATAAGCACTGCATATCAAAATATGCCTTTAAAACTAGATAAGTGAATTTTGATTGAAAAATTGATTTTTATATTATGAACTGATGTACATATACATAGTAATTATTACTGATTATCTATAATAAAAATTGATATTGCCTATTCCATATCCAGAGAATATAACAAGAACCTTTGCTGGCCAAAGATGGCCATTGTTGTTGCGGCAATAACAGCTTTGGATAGAAAAGTACATTGGATGCTTTTTAACTCAACATGCGGACAGGGTATTACTATTCATGCTAAAATATTACTGTAAGAAAATATATTACTGTAGAAATGATCTTGTATGAGAAAAGCAACAAAAATAATAATAATTGATCTAAACACTGAATATCCGCATTAAAATCAGGGATGTATATGTATCTAACCAGACCAACATATATACATAATAGAAATATTGGATTGGGTGATATAAAGTTGGTTTCAGTCTCTGGTTCTATTTTAATATTTATCCAATTTGGGAAATTCATTATGAAATAAAATCCAAATAAGGGTAAAAACAAGTATCGTTTTATACATCCCTAAATTAAATTAAAATTTGTTTTTGCGAAATCGATGATTGACTCCGACTTGCGATATGGAATCGGACGGAGTTATTTCATCATCAGAAGCCTCCAGCTGACTCCAAGACGCAGCAGAGTTGGGTCGATAACCCTTTCGGTGGGTTTTCTTCTTGCGGGGTCTGAGATAACCGAGGCAGTTATTCAGGACAGCATGGGACGAGGCACTCTTGCAGCTGTCCTCGGAGCTTAAGTCCAGTTCCATCTCAGACAGGGAGAAGGAAATGAAGTCGTCGTCGGGCGATCTGAAGGTTCTACTTACTGTGTCGTTGAGATGCGAAGGGTTGACAGCCAGGTTCGCAGCGATGAGGCGGTCAGCGAGGAAGTCCGGGCTGCTGCCGTCCCTGCGTTCAAAGAGGCGCAGATCGTATGTGGTGATCTGGAATATTTTTGGATTAAAGAAAATAAGCTTTAAACTAGAGGTTGGTCCTGTGAGTACTTTTCGTTACTGGGTACAATGAGTACAGGTACAAAAAAATACCGGGTACAAAATACTCTCTCGTATTTTATACCTACTTTGAGTATCTGGCCATATAAATGCTATGTTATATTTATTATTACTTAGGACTGGGGACGGGTAGTGACATGGGGACCTGAGGCAAGTAAGTTGATGGGTAGGGAGAGAGTAACAAGCAGGAATAACATTACTTAGAGGGTGTTCAATATAAATAATGTATTTTTATAGTTGTACTTTCGTAGTGTAAGGTAGGTTACATAATCTAATATAATGAGGTTGGTAAAAGGCACCACTTTAGGAGTAATTTTAAGTAAATACATCCATTCAAAAATAACGTATGGTATTGTATAATTGAGGAACAAGAACTAGTTCTTCTCGCAGATATTTTAAATAAAAAAGTATGATTTATTTAATACCATAGGAAAAAATACTTCTTCGTCCCTTTTCCCCATACAACTTTCTAACAGACCAGAGTAAGTCAGCAGTATTTTAAAGTACGAAGTACTTCAAGGCCTGTGATATTTACAAAACCAGGTATTTGAAGATTCATCGCAAGTACAAAGTACGGCATGAATATACCATAAGATAGGTAAGATAAATACGCTTCTCCTCTGCTTTAAACTCTATCCCTTTGCAACCAAGATGTCACGAGAATGAATTTGTCTTTGACAAATCCTAACAGAAAATAAATCTTTTGCTGAGAACAGATCCAGTGTCGATAGAACATGCGGGAGCTGCATATATAGGTTACCTTCACGTGCAAGTGTTTCAACCAGTAAGTCATCCAGCCCTAGGGGATCATAACTAAGAGCTTTACTAGTGTGTCCCATTACGATTCGAAATTTTTTTGCCGGTCGCAAAGGGCTATGATCGAATACAAACATGAAGCAGTACGAGTGAAAGATGGCGACTTGCTTGCGGTTTAATACTAATAATGGTTCATCTCCCTTGTTTCTATTTTCTATGAGTATTCGATTGTATGATAGAGAATTCAAATTGCAAAAAGCATTCAATGTACTAGAAATATGTAGCCGCTTGCGACTCACCCTGTCCACAGTTTCAACTTGCGCCACCTCCGCCACCAGATACTTGTCCTTGACGTGGCCCATGAAGGCCTGGCAGGCGGCCAGACCCCAGGTGGGGCTAAGCGGGGCTGCCGAGGCCAGGCGGCCCCGCAGGGCCTGCGCCGGCAGCCGCGTGAAATCAAGATGGAGCATGCGCATGGTGTTGGCGGCCACGTCGTTCACTGTGCCGTAATCTACATAGCGAATCTGAAAATTAATTTTATTCATTATTTAGCATTCTGCTGATGCGCACATATTTGATTTCACAATAATTTTAACAGTAAATTAATTTTTAAATTTAAAAATAATATTTAAATCTTTCTTCTCTCCAAATAAGAATCCAATAGAGCTTTAAATTGGATTATATTAGTGATATGTGTTGTGACACTACTCTATTTGCAAGGAAGTATTTCCTAGGAAAGGGATTTTTTATTTATTTAGTACAGGAAACATCTCTGTAATAATAGAGCTTTAAATTGGATTATATTAGTGATATGTGTTGTGACACTACTCTATTTGCAAGGAAGTATTTCCTAGGAAAGGGATTTTTTATTTATTTAGTACAGGAAACATCTCTGTAATAATAGAGCTTTAAATTGGATTATATTAGTGATATGTGTTGTGACACTACTCTATTTGCAAGGAAGTGTTTCCTAGGAAAGGGATTTTTTATTTATTTAGTACAGGAAACATCTCTGTAATAATAGAGCTTTAAATTGGATTATATTAGTGATATGTGTTGTGACACTACTCTATTTGCAAGGAAGTATTTCCTAGGAAAGGGATTTTTTATTTATTTAGTACAGGAAACATCTCTGTAATAATAGAGCTTTAAATTGGATTATATTAGTGATATGTGTTGTGACACTACTCTATTTGCAAGGAAGTGTTTCCTAGGAAAGGGATTTTTTATTTATTTAGTACAGGAAACATCTCTGTAATAATAGAGCTTTAAATTGGATTATATTAGTGATATGTGTTGTGACACTACTCTATTTGCAAGGAAGTATTTCCTAGGAAAGGGATTTTTTATTTATTTAGTACAGGAAACATCTCTGTAATAATGCCCCAGGCACGTACATCGCCACCCGTCTAGGGAACGTTATGAGGCGGGTCAGGGAAGGGGCGGTAGGAAGGGATCTGTTAATACGATCCTTGGAGAGGGATTGAATGAATGAGGAAAGACAGATACTGGCAGCTTGTTCTACATACATAGACTCGCACAAAAACGAATTAAAGAAACAACCCGGTCTCACAAAGCCCAGATCAACTGTGAATGTGTGTTCCGCGAGAGTCGTTGGGGTTGTTCGTAACCTGAGAATATTTGCCTATCTTAAACAAAAAAATTGCTATAATTATATATTGCTATGTAGGGATAATATTATATTAGAAATATTTGAATGGTATTAGTTGGAATTTGCTTGCAGTATGTATATACTTGTATATGTGCAAAGTTTCAAGAAATAAGTAACTTTTCTCATTTGTCATCAGTTGTAAGGTGGTGGTAGGTTGTAAAATTATCTTACCTTGACGGTGTCGAAGTCCACATTTTTAATGACGAGTGCACGGTGATAGCGGTTGGAATACGGTACAGCGCAAAGCTGTGCGATGCGCGCCGCAGCCCGCACCATCGGCAGCGCTGACGGGTTGCTCATGTAGTACTTGCTGAGGTAGAAAAAGGAGCTCTTGCTTAGATAATATTTGATTTATATACATACAAAAAATTGAAGACAAAAGATTTATTCAAATTTAAGAAATCAATGGCCCAAAACACTAATAGCATAAATATAAAACATTCATGGCCACATGTCACCTATGTCTATCATGGCCTATGTCATCTTTGTGGATGCTGTGTGGAGGGGCTTCATGAGGATAGGAAGGAGTGAACATGGGGTCTTGAAGAAACCCTTGTCATTGGAAGGAGGAAACACAGAAGCCGTCAAATCGTTCCACAGCTGAGCTGTTGAACGAGTCGTAGAATGCACCCTCTTCAACATAATACCATTAGTTCTGTGAAAATTAGTTGGGTACCTACCCACTTAATTATAAATAATTTTATAAGGTACTAGCTGAACCCAGCCATGCGTTGCTGTGGCTGTCTATGCAGATATATAAACAAAAGCGTGTTTTGCTAATACGTCCAACAGATGGCGTTGATTTTCAAAAAATTTATGTTTTTATCTGTCACAGGTGACATCTATATATTATGGGTATATATACACAAGCGTGTTCAAATGCAACGATGTATCAAAATTTCAAAGAAATTTTTATACAATTTTTTTTTTATTAATTAAACTTTTGAACATAATATTACAATTAGAATTTACATAGCTTCTGTTTTCTATTTATACTACTCTTCCATTAAAAGCATTTGTTTGTGGATGGAAGAGGAGTATACATTTGCGAAAAAATAATGGTATAGTAATATAATGCATTATTTGGTGAAATAATTAACATATTTTAAATTAAACATTTATGTTACATTGAGGTTATGGTTACAAAGTTCAATTGTTTGAAGAAGTTTGGGAGATTTAGGGGGTATTTCACTATGTCGGGCTAAATATCTGAATAGCTATCCGTTGGTTGGCTTTAAAGTTCAGAATAACTTAGTTATTCAACGGCGACCGTTTCACCATTGTTTCGAGCTGCCGGATAGATAACACTCGAAATAGTCTGGCAACATCGCAAAATGTTTGCAGTTTCTCCATCTACTGCCGCGGCTGTCATGCGTCACAGTCCGCACACCGCGAAGTGTGCATTTTTTTGGTTATGTTATGTTGATTATCAGGTCATTTTAGATAGATTCGTGTCGAATTAATACATTGTTTCTTATTTTGAACACAATCAAATAATTCAGGATGGATCATACAAGCATTCAAATTCATTCTACAAAATTCGACTCACTTCTCAGCTGTTAAACTCGGAATGTTTTGACGCCATCTTTGATTCGAGGAATAGCGCCTAACGTGAAGTTCGAGCACTGATTAGTCAAATCTAACTTTAACCCAAGCGTTAGCGTTATTCAGATATAGTGAAAACGAAAAAATGACTAATCCGCGGATTAGTGCTTAGTCAGAACATAATCAGAGATAGTGAAAAACCCCCTTAAGATATTGAACAAACGAACATTTACATTTTTATTTATATTTTATTATTTATTATAAAGTATTATGAAATTTAAGGTACTATAATATTGAAAAGCTTCGTTAGCCTTAATTAATGTCAATTTTTTTTTTTTAACTGCCTCGAACACTAGAAGCGCAGTGACTGGAAAGAGCTTATGAAGCAAGGACCTTGCGCCAAGAAAGTTGTGTGGTGGTTCATTTTCTTGCCTACCCCTCTAGTGAAACAGCTAGATGGTTAGTAAGAGATTCTAAAGAAAATGATATTGACATCACAAGCTACACCAATTGCCATCAATAACACCAAGCATAAAATTAGGAGGATTCACTGCCAAGACACATACGTTATGGATGAAAGAGAAAGGTACTTACTCCATGTCATCCATGAGGGACTCGAGGGCGAGCGCGCACTCGGGGGTGTCCAGCTGGAACCAGAAGTGCGAGGGGTCGCGCACCTCGGCCAGCAGTACGTCCACCGTGCGTCCTTCCACCAGCGGTGTCAGACGGGGCAGGCACACCCCATAAGGGGCGCACTCGGGCGGATACAGCGACGGGTCCTACCACAAAAGCCATTCATGTTACATCATATGAATCTTAACCCCTATAGGCTAGACAGGAGTGTAATGTTAAGTTACTTTTTC
The DNA here is from genome assembly GCA_026573805.1 of Hesperophylax magnus. Taxonomy (NCBI): domain Eukaryota; kingdom Metazoa; phylum Arthropoda; class Insecta; order Trichoptera; family Limnephilidae; genus Hesperophylax; species Hesperophylax magnus. The sequence continues at coordinate 7,610,279 of JAIUSX010000117.1, read as the reverse complement.
ACGCAAACATAAAGCACAATGCTTAATCAAAGGCTATTGGGTTCATTTTTTTTTTCAGGATGCCACAGTTTCAATGGCTCTGGGCAGTTGAGAGTCTTGGGTGGTAACAAAAAGCAACTTACGAATCCAAAGCCTGGCAGCGAGGCTGTTCCAAAAATATCCACCTCGCAGTCTGCCTGCCGCCCCTCGTCAATGCTCTTGGTGAACTGCTGCGATCCTTCCTTGTAACAGTCTGGGATGACGGTGCTTGCGGCAAACACCCGCCAGTCTCCGAGCTTGTTGGGGCGGACGACCTTGAACACGTCGGGGAGGTCGTGACAGAGGGCCAGGACAACCTGGTAGGTCACGGGCAAGTCGATGTTGAACTTGCGTTCATAAAGAGATAAAATTTCTAAGGACCAGATGCCATCTTTATGCTGCTCTAAGAGGGCTTTCAAGTTGTCGATGATCTTTTGGTTTACTCGGAGTGTCGACTGGCGCGTCTCCATATTCTTGGGAGGCTTGAGGTCTGAGAAAAAAACATATTATCGTATTGTAAAAAAAAAAATTACAGTGCCACTTTTAGTACAATATTTCTCTCTCTTCCTATGTTGACTATGGGTAGAGGTGCATAAATGAGATTGTATTTTCTATCTGGTGTGTGGGCTGCGTATTGCTACTCACTATTGGACTTTAGGAAAATTCAACGTAATAAGTAATGCGTTCAACAATGTTTTATACCAAGCAGAAAATTGGAGGCTTCCGGAAGCAGTTCCTTGTTGGTCTAGGATGCCTGAGGAAGACATGGTATGTCTGGTAATGTGTTTTTTGCTCATATCTAATTTCACAATAATTTTAATAGTAACCGAGTTGATTTAATTTTAAAATAATAAATTACTCCTTTCTTCTCTCCAAATAAGAATCCAATCGAACGAGAAATTATATATGTTGTGCATTATGTGTTTAGTACAAATTAATACAAATGCAGACAAATTTTGATTTTTTTTAATAATTAGATTCATACTTCTGATAATGAAGATCGTCCCAATTCTGATGTCAGATGATTTCTGAAATGAGTTAATAAAACAGAAAATTGCAATGCATACCTGATTTAATGTAGTTGATTGGTGCAGGTTTTTCAGGACCACTGTAACTAGTATCATTGTAATTCCCGCTAGTTTGGTATTGGCTTCTTTCATTGATATTTCGTTTATAGGAACCATTTTGGGAAGAATAGTTAGTTAGGTTGTTTTGGCCATTACGGTAGGGTTTTTTCTCAAAGTTTCCGTAACCGTTAGTGTCAGCGCGGTAATCATTAATCCTCGGCTTTGGACGGAAATTCAATACATTTCCCGCTTCTGCATCAATGCCTCTTGATCTTTTTACTTGGCTGAAAAATAAAATATCACTTTAACAAAAGGACATTTCAAAGGGGAGTTAGTACCGACCATGGCTAAGAAATGAAGGGATTAATTTTAACCATCGACAGGGCTTGTGGATGTTGAAAATGACACCGAAACCAAAATAATTGGTTCCAAAAATTGGGTTTTCGAAAACATTTACCGAAAAGAAATTATTATAGCATTATTCACAGTCAAAAGATAGCAAAAAGCATTGATTTTTACCTTTTGTTTGTCTACAAGGAGCAGATTTGTCTCCAAGAAATGATGCTTTCGAAGCGAGGCGACGGTAACAGATGGGGAATTTTGTTATGAAATTACTCATTGGTGGGGAAAATTATTCATCCAAATTTGTAAGACATGCACACACATATCGAAAGTTGATATATCAATAATACTATATTTTGTCTTTGAAAGAATAAAATCACATGGCATTTTATCAGGACGAAAATGTATATCTTCTTTAACCAATTTTTTAAGATCATTTTCATCCGAGAAGATCAACACTCTCCTGAAGAGTTGTGGTGAACTCAGTGGCAGACCTTTGACATGAAAAACAGGCACTGTGTTGTGAACTGTCAAACTGAGTTCAATCTCTCTCGAAAGACGTGGGCCTCACTACAACTCATCCGGTGCGGTGACAATCGCTGTGCGTAAATGAAGCACAAATGAATATGCACAGGGACATAAACATATGTGCAAGTGACTCCAAATGTCGTTGACTAGCTAAATAACCTTAGCATCCCACTTTGACCTCCACCAAACCAAGATTATAAAAGATTTGCATTACAAAACAAACTCCCAATTAGTGGCTGAGTTAGCAACGCGTCTGGTTCCGCCCAGGTGCAGTTCAATTCTTCGGCTTTTAAGTCCTCCACAAGCAACATTTAGTTTAGTATAGTGGTAGTAAGAGATTTTTTAATACTGTCGTTTGTTTTAATACGGTGTTTTGTATATTTCATAGTACAATGTGATGGAAGCACTTACTATGATTTGTTCAGGGAAGATCTCTGCTTTACGACTAAATCATTTAGCGACTTGAGTGCCTTGGGAACTATGGGCACGAGGAACGGATTGTGTGGGTTGCCTTCAAACTGGAAACACCAAAAATAAACAGTTTATATCTCTATTCACAGAAAAGAAGTCACATTCAAAAATAAACTAATCAATATTGTAATATCCTTGAGATTAGTGTAAGAGCTCACCCATAGATGCACTAGAGTAGTCTATTAGGTTACCTACAGATCGTGTTTAGTTGTCGAATATTGTAGAGACCAAGTGGATAATAAACAAGGTGGGAACCTCAAGGTCGGGATCCATATTATTCCAACCGCCTGCTAATTCAGATATCAAAGCCCATGGTCATTCTATCCTTCACATTAACGTTCAAAGGGTTTAGTTGAAGCCGGAGTTTTATTCAAGAAGAGAGTTTGTGAGAAAACTCGGAGATACAACGAATATCATAAGAGACTAACTAGAGATGGTCAACATTCCTGACCAGGTTACAAGGAATCAGTTCCTTCGCTGTTACTGGAACTGTAGATATTATTTCTCTAAGGAATCGGTTGCTTTTGGAATATTTATATAAATGAAAAAATATTAGGAACCGGTTCCAAAAGTAAACGGATAACTGGTTCCACAACGGTAACAATCCATTTCAGGTGTCACCATTTCTAGGGCTAACACAATAGGTCATATACAACTTAGTTATAGTATTTAGTTGAAAAAAAATTGGATTGGCAGCAGTTTTTAGTGAACTTAAAAATTGCATAATTGACAAGATTGACAGTGGTTGGTTGACATGAAGCACATAATAAAAACAAATTAACAAATAACCTAACAAATTTAGATTGGTGTAGGTGCACACGCCAACCCGCTGCGGAGTCGATCTATTGTAACCACATAACCTAATGACTGTTTCCATGCAAACCTTCACATTATTCATTTTTAATAATAATGTTTGATTACTTCAGCTCAACAGAGTGGTGAGCGCTATATAAAAGCGTACATCTAAATAAATAAATTACATGATATTAAGATGAAAATAAAATAAAACATATTTAGTACTGGTGGCTTAAGGGAAATTCTCCATTTATGGTGTAGGGGCGTGCCCTGTCACTGGGCGATGGCCTGGACAGTGTTTTCTGATATCCGGTAGCGCTGACTCATCCCGACTACTCTGTGGCACATCAAGGTAGCAAACCCATGACCCTTCCCTCTACGAACATCTGTGAGGCGCTGAATCGCTAAGGGAGGCCGCACAGCGCCCTGCATGCGAGGTTATACTGTACTCTTGATGCATTGTGTGTACCTTATCCATAGTTCGCTAGTGTAAAAGCTCATGCAGTATATTTGGAATAGTTGCTTCTTCATCAGAAGACTGCACTTGTTGAATCTCCTGGCAAGCATGTTGGCTCGCACGCTCAGTACTCTTCTTTGGCGTTCTTTGTCAATGTCATTTTTATCATTTAGTGACCTATGACAACCAGTACCAGTGACAACATGCCCCAAATATTTTATTTCACTGCAGATTTTGAGATTGGCTCCGCAGAGACATATGGGCGGATTGACAGCTGGACCACTTTTTGGTTTAAATATCAGTAGTGATGATTTTTAGCATTGTACATTGGCCCGTGATAATGAATGTATGCTTCGCATATGGCCAGAAATTTCCTCATTGCGCTTTACAGATGGGGCTAGTATGACCATGTCGTCTGCTTAACTAACATTATTACGCTATACGCATCATGGCTTGGTCTATTTCAGCACATCGCTCGCCATAGGTGGCCCCATACGCTGAAATAGGCCAAGCCACTAAAATATAGAGCGGTCTGTCACAGGTTTAAAGTTATTTATGAGTGAACATATACACTGTATGCACGAGACACAATTCAGTACAATTCATAATTTGACAGGCAGTACTGCAGCACTTCAGCTGGCCGCAAATATTAGCATTTTCACATCTTATATCTTAGTATATTCCAAAAATTCTAAAAGTTCTATTCTCAGCATGCTTTAAATGATACATTTCTAAATAACAAGAAATTTCACTGCAGTAGAAAAAACTTAATGGGGATATCACTATTCAGACAAAAATTCCCGCAATATTCCCCAATTCTCAGGAATTTACCCATCACCATATACAATCATTAACATCTCCACAGCACACAGTGCTTTGATGTTGTGTACAGAATATTCATAAATACAACCCAAGCGTCGCAGTTTCAAAAATATGTTAGCTCCTCCATAATTTTTCAAGCAACATTTTCCACTTACAGTAGGGGGAGTTCAAATATTATCAAAAGTATTTGTAACCTGGGAATATTTAATCTTCTTTAATTTTTATAACGCTATTTTTCAATGCAATCTACCCATAATGCGTCACGTTTTGACACAATGTACATGCTTTAGTGCAAATTTCGTGGATCACATATGCAACATCCGCGTTGATCAGTTTAAAAGAATTAATTGTCATGTGCCTACCTGAAAGATGTCCCGGCACTCGGTGGTCAGGAACGCTATCAAGTCTTTGTGGCCGAACTTGTGAAAGGGGATGCGTCCGTCGCGCTCTTGGTCCGCGTAGTCTCTCTTCAGATTGTTGACGTCCATACGCGAGGAGTTGGAGCACACCAAACTCAGTAGGATCTTCTTCAGCTGCTTCAGAGACTCCAACGTGGCCTCGTCCATTTTGCCTCTGCAATAATTAGTTTGGTTAAACAGACTTAGTAGTCGCTCATAAAAAGTTGCTGAATCAACCCCGATGTATGAGGCATGAAACTATTTTTATTTTATTTTATTTAAACGCCTATAGGGCTTTTACATATAATAATGTACATCTTTATTTGTTTTTTTAGTTATACAGATTACATAAAAACATCAGTGTTAGCAAAATATATGTTACATAAAGAAAAAAAAGAGTTAACAAAATGTATGTTAGATAAAATATAAGAGTTTAAAAAATATAGGTATGGATAGAGTACAAATAAGTGAGACAAAAAAATAGAAAATCTGCCAAAATCCTCCAAATCAACGATAATGATAATAGGAAAGTATAACAATAGTTTACAAAGCAGGTAGAAATAGTTCGCACATACTCCGTTTAAAGTTTGTTAAGTTCAAATTATTGTCAAATACATTTATATTGTTTAAGTATTTGTTACCAAGACTGTATAAACGTTGTATTGGAGAATGAAAACTATAGTTGGAATGAGATGTATGTATGTAAAATGTTGATATTTGCCTAGTTGTTTGTGTAGATTTATTAAATGCAGGAATTCACAACAATCCAATTTAGAGTTCAATAATTTTAATAAAAAGGTTAGGTCGTTAATAATAACGACAGGTAATTTATGTGTTCTAAAGGGATGTTAAGTTTAAAATTGACGAAGCGTAGAAATTTTCTTTGAATTCTTTCAGCATTATGAATATGTACATTGTAGAAGGGCGACCAAACTATGGAGTTATGTTCTATCAGGCTTCTAAGGCTGCCTTTACACTTGTAAGTTTTTTCCTGTAAGTTGCTCACGTAAGCGACTTATGACAAATTTACCAATGTAAACGACACCATAAGTCACTTACAGTAATTTATACCAAGTTACGGAAGTTTTTTTTTACGTAAGTTTTTGACAGGTCTAATCGCTCACGCGGGAATTTACGGCTCTCTCACAGCTTATCAAAACAGATTGATAAGTTGAGACGCTTACAGTAAGTTTTGACGTCACTTTCTGGATGGTAAAACAGAAATCTGCAACACTGACAGGTCTTTCTGCCGTTGCTCCTCGGGACTTGTTTATTTGTTGCCATGAACAGCTTTATGAAATAATACACTGCAATAATCTATGGAGACTAACATAACATTATTTATCATTAACACAATGTCATGTTTAAAAAATGCCTGTGTAAATGTGTGATAATGATTCTAGTATTCGACTTCACGAACTGATGGATCAGCTATCAAACTTCACAACAAATTAATATCTCCAATGAATGCATACAAAAATGCAATATAAGAATACATAGAAAACATTACCTGACGCCAAAAATCGAATAGTCACCATTAATTTTTCTAACTAACTTACTAACTATCACACCGTTTCTCCGCAGGGTTAGGCTGAGAGGACGGACCGCCAAACAACTCGGTCTTGGCACACACTTCTTGCCTCATTCACATTCATACATCGTCTAATACATACTCTTCTATTATTCTGACTCTTGACATGGCCTGACTCAAGTATCTGATTCACTTGGTCGTGCCATGTCTTCCTCGGACGTCCCGGACTTCTGCTACCATTCACATTTGCATCGTATTTCTTCTTAAACTCCTTTCTTCGCTCATTCGCTCTACATGCCCAAACAATCTAAGCGTCCCTTTCTTGATCTTACTCATTACGCTTACATCAGCCTTGTACTCTTTGCTGATCTCCGCATTTCTCACACAATCGTACATGGTTTTACACACATACGCCTCAGGAATCTCATTAATTTTTCAGCTGGTGTAATAGCATTCCAAATGTCATTCTTTTTTAATTAACGGTCCAATCATTTCCAATATGTATTAGAAGTCAGTTGCTATAATTTGGATAAAATTAAAGAATTTTCGTTGATCCTCAATTCTTAATTCTGCCGTTAAACGAACGAAAGCCCCATCAGTACTTCTTCTTTGAAGCCAACTCCTAATCCAACACAATCTGCGGGCCCTTACGTTTTTGTTTGACAAAATTGTGCATATTATTACCGCAGCGGCAATCCGTTGTGTGCGGAAATGGGTATTACATGGGAATGCATGATCTAACCATAAATAAACAAATCCCTGTTGTCAAATATTACTAAATGACATCTGTCAAAGTCGGCGGCAACGCGTTGTTGTCAGGAAGCCATCTTACAAAAAATAGAATTACTGGTGTAGCGGGTCTCTGTGAGAAGTTCGTAAATTAAACTTCCAAACAACTTCCGTGAGCATTATTTACGATAAGTTGGATGCATATGTAAGCGCTCTCGTGAGTAACTTATCCAAAATTTACGAAAGTCGTAAATTTTACTTACAAGTGTAAACCCAGCCTAACAAGGGATATATACAATAGTTTTATGATTTGTAAAGATTCAAAGCTTTTAATTGTTCTTAATACAAAACCTAATGTTTTCATAACCTTATGCACAATTTGTTGAATGTGGGCCGTAAAGTCTAGTTTCTCATCCATTATTATGCCAAGATCTCGAATTTCCTTTACTCTTTCTAAATTTGTTTATGCAAGGTATTAGAAGATTTAGGTGTGAAAAAGCTTTCTAAGCCATTGGTGCCGCGATTGCTAATTGACAAAATATGCATTCAGGTGGATATTTCAGTGGTGTTTAATGATGACTAGCTTTTTGCCCGTTGCAGGCAACTAATGGATAAATGTGATAAGCGATCTGATGTTTGAATGTAGATGAGACGAAGAGTGTGGGACTACAAAATTTAAAAAAAGAAATGGATATTTTGAGAAAAAAAAGAGCCAAGGAGCTTACTGATCATTTTTTCACCGAGCCATTCGTGTTGTGTAGGTCGAGACGCATAATTTGATACCCATATCGTATGTACGGTTTTGTCACCGACATTCTTCAAAAGTTGTTATTTTGGAAAAAGAATTGCTCAATTAACACGCAAAATTTAAAAACTTTTAAAAATGTAATATGTATTTTGGCATATAAATGAAACTATGAGTGTGTGACCACAAATATATTAAAATATATGTATGGATAGAAAGAAATGGATATTTTGAGAAAAAAAAGTGCCAAGGAGCTTTCTGATCATTTTTTCACTGAGCCATTCGGATTTTGTAAGTCGAGACGCGTAATTTGATACCCATATCGTATGTACGGTTTTTCGTATGACCTCTACCCGGTACCATCTGTGTAGGTACCTGCACCACCACTACCACTACCACTACCACTTCTACTCCTACTACTACTCCTACTCCTACTCCTACTACCACTACCACTACCACTACTACTCCTACTCCTACTACTACACCTACTCCTACTCCTACTCCTACTCCTACTCCTACTCCTACTTCTTCTACTACTCCTACTACTACTCCTACTACTACTCCTACTACTACTACTACTCCTACTCCTACTGCTACTCCTACTCCTACTCCTACTCCTACTCCTACTCCTACTCCTACTCCTACTCCTACTCCTACTCCTACTCCTACTCCTACTCCTACTCCTACTCCTACTCCTACTCCTCCTACTACTTCTACTACTACTCCTACTACTACTACTACTCCTACTCTTACTCCTACTCCTACTCCTACTCCTACCCCTACTCCTACTCCTACTACTACTACTACTACTACTACTACTACTACTACTACTACTACTACTACTACTCCTACTACTACTCCTACTACTGCTACTACTACTGCTACTACTACTTGGTACAATTTATAAATTTGCGTGACGCAATTGATGTAGTTTTTCACTACGGGGCGACGGTATCCGTGTCAAATTATTTTTACCAAACTTTATTTTATTTCTTTTTTTTGTTGTTTTTTTTTGGGGTGTTATGCCGTGTTGCGATAACTCCTTCTTTAGCCGACGTTTCGGATCTACTTGATCTGCCCTGATGATGGACACTGCAACGCTGTCCGAAACGTCGGCTAAAGAAGTAGTTAGCGCAACACGGCATAACACCCCAAAAACAAATAACAAAAATGCTTTTGGCCGTGAGAATCTAAAAACTTACCATTTATTTTATTTCGTTCAAAAGCATTATCGATTTTTCAAAAGATAAACTACCAAAGTAAGTACCTGCACAGATTTTATCGTTTTTTTTTAATTTTAAATCCATACGTTATATTACAACACAACGGACCTAACCTAGAATTGGGCTAAAACGTGCACTGAGTACCTGCCTACCTAGGACCTCTACCCGGTACCATCTGTGTAGGTACCTGCACCTACTTTAAAAAAAATACCGAAAAAATATATACATTACGCAATCAGGTACCTACCTACTCGGTAAAAAATGAAGACATGAAAACTTTAAATTTGAATGGCTCCCAGGGTAACCTTATCCATTTTATGCGCTCCTGGTACCAAGGATAAATTTGCGAGACGCTATTGATGTAGTTTTTCACTACGGGGCGACGGTACACGTGCCAAATTATTTTTACCAAACTTTATTTTATTTCGTTCAAAAGCATTATCGATTTAAAAAAATAAACTGCAAAAGTAAGTACCTACACAGATTTTATCGTTCTTTTGAAGTAACATCCCTAAAATAAAAGTACATCACTTCGCTATGGCATTTTTCGGTTTAAAATAGCAAATGTCAAAACTTTATCCGGTTATTATGGGACATTTTGAACCGAGCGCCATATGTAGAACGGCCGATTAACGTTCCTAAACCTTCGGAGGATGATTTTTTTCGATAATTTCACCTGCAGACTGCGTGTTTGCGACGGAATTTAATCATTAGGATGACCATGTAGATTTTATAAATAAATCGTACCACGTGGTTTCGTTGTTACCACGTGATTATTTTTTTTCCAATGATACCACTATGCAAAGAAAAACAATTTCACTTAAATTAAAAATCTTTCCCGATAAATGAGGAAATTCGTAATATTTATCGTGAAATTAAAATTTTTTTTTCGTGATATTTAAAAAAAAAATCAACGATACCTGATTAAATCAGACACGACGCTCGATCAAAAATAATCGTCTTTTTAATTTGCGTTAGAGTAATGCTTAAAACGCAAAATTTTCGAGCAAAAAGGCGCAGGAATTTTTTTTTTAATGATTTCGCGTTCGGGGTGCGTTCGAAATTGAATAAAAATATAAACGGTGAAGGAAAAACAGTTTTACAGATCGATGGTGATCGATGAAAACGAAACATGCACCAAAATTTGGCCGTTTCGAAACCGTGCGTGTTGCAACACTCGCGGGGAAAAGTTGATTTGTCGCCGGGAAGCTCTGCCGATTGATCGGCCGCGAATTAACTTATTGGAGTGTTGCCGTCCCGGCCGCCGAAGAGCGAGAAAATCAGCGCTCTCGTATGGCGCGCCTCGAGCGCTTCCAGTTTCCGCCGGCAGAGTTCCGGGACGATTTTGACGACATCGATTCCCGAACGAAACCTCTCGAGTTTCCGGGAATTATTTCGATACAAACTCTGGTTGAATTTCGCCCAAAACGCGTCCCGCCATAGTGAACCTCGAGTCGAAGCGGCTCCGTGAGAGCGGCGGTCGATTTTCGCTCGCCAGGAAATCGGCAAAAAAACAATTGAATGGGACTTTTTTTCAAACACGCCAAAACGAACCTAGTGTCCTATGTGACTAAGGGGTCAAGTGGTCGATTTTCGCCTAATTTTAAGCGACCAAATAAAACAAAGAAACTGTGTATTAATATATGTATTCTTAACAGTGGATGAGACTTTTAGATCTATCACTACATGCTAGAATGGAAAATGCAGTCAAAACACTTTAATATATTTTTACATTAACTCCACACAGGAGGCCCAGAGGAAAATAATATCCCTAAGGGCCTATGTCATCTTGGGGATGCTGCACGGAGTCTTTTTGAGGAAAGGAAGGGGTGAACATGGGTCTTAAAGAAAGCCATGGTGTAGGAGGGAGGAAACCCAGAGACCATGGAGAACGAGCCATAGTTAATTAACCTAGATTGTAAGAAACACATTAACCTTTCCCTTACTGTGCTAAAAACATACACGCGTTACGGTGCTGTGTAGTCAATACACATCTCAAAATAAGCGATTTAATATCGGAAAAATATGAATATTTATAGCTAATCGATTATGTTTATTATATTTTATATCAAAAGTGATAATAATTGTAATTTTTTTGCTGAAAACATGAAAAAACCATCGGCAGATGCTAAAGAAACGTGCGAGGGGTCCACATCTAACGACGGTTCGCGGTCAACTGGCTAGCGGCGCGGCTGGCACAAACACAGCTGTGCGGTCGTAGGTATCGATGGTCTAAATCAAAAACTACAACTGCAGAAGTGTGGATGTTTCATGTTCCCGCATAGCGAATTAAAGCGGGACATCAATAGCGTGTCATTTCCTCGCACACTCTTCGCGTATTTAGTATCACACGGTTGATTGTATTGGTGTATTTGTTCCCGATTTTTAACAAAAAAAACTCTGATTTTTAATTGAATTTGAAAACTATGTAATATATTATTTTTTAATTCAGTGCCTAAATGTATAACGGAGGAATACCTAAAATCTGAACCCAGAATTTATTATATTTATAAAGTTATTAGAAGCAATGTGTAGTAAATACACACCACAGATGAGGAAAGGTTAAGCAAAGTAAAATGAAATAGTATGCAAGTTATAATTAGTCTTTTGTAAACTTAAAAGTACAACTAAAATAAAATAAATAAATAAAACCTGTTAACATGTGACAAATGTCAACCGTGTACAAATGTTGTGCTTGCATTTGGTGTATTTCCTGACAATACACTGGTGCCGAAGGGATCAATGACGCTAGTTTCTCAGAGCATCTTTCATTCAAAAGTGCTCTAAAGGTTGCAACCTGTTTGTTAAGTTAATTTATCAAACAGACCGCCCGTTTCTGCAGAGAGTTATCAGGTGAATCGGCACCAAAGAAGGCCAAGGTGGTTGCATTGGTTAAGAAGATTATGTTGATTATTCCGGATTACTGGACCATTTGGAATGTGAATTGAAGGAAAAACAACCAAGATCGGCAATCCAAAAGTTTGTGGTGGTACACCACTACGCCAATCTCCAAAGTACCACGCCGTCATAGAAACATTCTAGAAAGTTCATCCGTTGTCTAGGTTTGTTTGGCAATATCTGCCATAGCAACCAAAATGTTCGAGAAGGTTCGTCACCTTATAAAAGTGACAGCGTGAGGGAACTCTACAGTCAGTCACGAATTAGCAGTCCCCGAGTCATCAATCAGCAATCCACTGCTACACGGACCTACCACACCTACGCCCGGCTCTGCACGGATTATCATGGACTCTTCGGGATCATATCAGCGCCCTGGACATCATTCCTGGCCAGCGCTGACCTCACGCGCCTAATCCCTGCGACCACTTCGCCGGTCTGCGCCTCGACCCCGCGCCATCATCGCCGGCCTGCCTCTCCCGCACATCTGCCGATCAGGTTCATTACACTTTGGGCTACCCTGTTCACACTGGAGTACCCGGAAGACTCCAAATCTTCACCAGTGCTGAACGCATCCACGAGTCCGGTCACAACGATGTCGACTCACTGACACCGCTTCGACCACCCCACTGCAGTCATCGCCGTGTACACCTGGCATCGTCATCGTCCGTAGTCATCTTACAAATGCGCAACTCTACTGACTCGAAATAAACGCTGTAACACAACAAATATCATCTTTCATTCTTCTCGCTACCTGATCCCCAAAAGTTCTCTTATTCCACAATTTTTTTTTTTTTTTTTTACAGTTATACCGCACAAGAGTCCCAACTGCTCCCGTCTGGAGCCAGTGAGACTATGGCATCCCCAATTGGGGTATGTTGTGAGGCTGAGGCTTGGGGAGGGGAGGGAGATGGGGAAGAGGAAGGTGGGGAAGTACCTGGCTATTCAGATCTGGTCACCAAACACGGCTAAAGCCATTTCAAGCAACGTTTCAATTCTGAATGGTGGTCTTACACCAGGGCGATACTGAGAGTATCTTCCACTCTGGAACGTGCCGCAAATATACTATATATTATTTTAAATTAATTAATTGTGAAATAACACAAATTAATCAAATAAAATTTATTTGCGCACGCCGGGTTCGAACCCGCGACCTTCGGATCTGTAGTCAAAAGCGTATACCACTAGACCACGCCGGCCGTCAATACGCCGATCGATTTTTGAAACGGCAATATTGCATGATTTGACTTTAAAATTGTATTTATTATTATGTAAGGCAGGCAGCATATCTGATTTCACAATAAGTTTAACCCATTGGCCTCACACGACGCCGTCCCGGCGTGTGTACGGCGATGTGTCTTAAAGTCGGCTTAAAAACGAAAAAGGGATACATTATTCTTTAAAATTTTAAATGCCAATCGCTCTGTAGATAATTAAGCATTCATTTAGTAGTAATTGGCAGGACTCCGTTGGTACAGTTTTTTCCTGATATTTACGATTGAAATTTTGTTATATTTCAGCGTCATTGAATTTTTTCAAAATGGAGTGTGGTTCGGGAATTGACAAGCTTGTTCGTAAAACGCGTGGTGGGCGGCTAACATCAGCTCAAATTGAAAAAAATATATATTATGGTAATAAGTATGATTAATGTAAAACTTTTCTTAATCCAATTATAAAAAAATGAAAAAAAAAATTGGTTTTTATAAAAAAAATATTTTTATATCCTCGTTTAATCATATTATTATTATTTTTTTAAAAACTGCATATATTTTTTACATACCTTAATTCAATGCACAAGTAAATTAAAAAAAAATTCTTCCGTTTGCATGTTTAGTTTAAAAGTTATGTAAGATTTAGTACACCACTGCAGATTTAAAACTTTGGTACAAAATTAATTCGGATGTGAAGGACAATTTTTTAGCTAAACAATTCGGAGGCCAGTGGGTTAACAGTAATTGAGTTGTTTTAAATCCCGCGAGCGACCATTTTTTTTCAGCAGTCTGCAGTGTGCGACGCATCTTGTGTTTATTTTGATTACTAAAATGAGTGATTTGCGAAGTTATTCGCACAAATTCTTATCAAAAGTTTTTAAGCACTCCATGGCAAATTAAAAAAAATGATTACAGTGACAAAAATATGCAGTAACAAGCGTTCGGTTATTAGAAATCATACGTAAGGTGGAAAGATGTGCAACAACTGATTCTGTAAAAAGTCAACCGAAAGTTTGTTCTTATTAGTGCCAGGAGTATTTGGAGAGTGGTTTGAATGGTAGAAGTAGTCGGGAACGCCCGAGGAATACTTATCACAATATCTTTGTATCGGAATTTTTTTATTTATTTTTTATTGAATGAATAGTTGATACATTTCAACAAACAAGTCCTGCTAAGCCAATTGAATTGGCTTGTGAACAGGTGCTTAAAGTTTAGTTATATATACATTTTAGAAGTTATAATTTACATCCTATATCTACATATTCAACATTTTTTCATACAATTTTCCATACATATTAAAGTAAATATTTTTTTCCGATAGCCAATTTTTCAACGTATATTTAACCTTATTCATAGACTTACATTGTTTTATAGTGTCAGGTAATAAATTAAATATCTTCGGCATGTTGTATTCAAACGTTCTCTGTCCGTACTTATTATTAAATTTCGGAACTATTAACCCGACATTGCGCGTGAATCTAGTGCTGGATTTATGTCCTAATTTCTCTTTATGCTGCGGGGTAAATATATGCTGAATTATAATTTTTTGCCATAATATAGCCTTAACAGGTAAAATTTTGGCACTCTGAAACAGCAACGGTGTACTATGTCTTTGTTTGAAAATATTAGGAACGACTTGTAATTTTACAATTGCGTTTTGTACAACTTGGACTTGTTTCAGATTGGTTATAGTAGTATTTCCCCATTTTGTTAATCTATATCGTATAATAGATTCTGCCATTGACATATAAATTATTTTAAGTGTTTCGATTGATAGGAAAAAATTTAATGTGTAAATTCTGCCAGCAGATATGAGATACAAAGTCGATGTAATGATATTTTTAACAGTAACATTATGGTATACAGTAGTGAATGGTGGAAGATGTCGGAGACGTCCGAGAAAGACATTAGCAATATCGAAGCATTTCGGGGTCTACTAGTATAATATAATTCCTAAATAACACAAAGCTTCCTTTGTCGATGACATCGCATCACAGTATGAACTAGACTGTGGTGTTTCACCGACGTCAAGTCGAGTAAGTTCACGAAATTTAAAGCTGCCATTCCTGCGTCTATCACCCACTTTAAATTGTTTTAAATTTGTAGCATCGATGACATGTCGTGGAAGTTGGTTCCTTGCATCCACTACTCTGTTTGCAAGTAAGTGTTTCCTAGGATTGGATGCATTAAGTGTTTTGTTAATTTTTTTCAATGTCCACGGAGATTTATATATTTTTATTGGTGGTGAAGATTCCTCGGATGCCAGGGCAACTATGTCCAGATAAAATTTTGAAAGTCTCAATCAAGTCACCCCTTTGTCTTCTTTCTTTTAAGGTTAGTAATCTTAGTTCCTTGAGTCTATTTCATATTACCAGTCTTTCAAAGCTCTTGCTATTTTTGTAAATCGTTTCTGATTCCGCATTCAACATATTCTCCGGACCTAGCCCATGCTACTTTTTATTGTTCCCTAAACTAAAAGCGGGGGAGGAATTGTCAACAGACAGAACGGTATTCTAATTTGCAATATTAACCCAAGAATACTTAAAATATTTGCTAAAGTTTTACTATTCAAATATTGAAATAACACTCGTTTCAACTTAGCCCACTGTCAAATGTGTCGGTAAGGGTAAGGAAAGAACTGACATAAACCGTAAGCCTTCGCGCAGTAAAGTCCCACAATGGAAACTTCACTTTTCTGCGCAGGGTCTTACAGCACTAGGTTTATGTCGATTCCTTACCGTACCGTGGGACAGCAGGCTTAATTATTGTAAGCTCGTCATCCCATTGGGTGGGTAATGATAACAAATTGACATAAATCGAAAACCCTGCTAGTTTCTTAGCCCGTCATCACATTGGGTCGGTAAGGGTGAGGAATCGATATAAACCGTAGACCCTGCGCAGAAAAGTAAAGTTCGCTACTGTTTGCAAGGCAGCCATTGTGGGAATTTTCTGCACAGGGTCTTCGATTTATGTTGATCCTTACCCTTACTGACCCAATGTGATTACGGGCTAAGAAACAACTGTTTGAGTTGGCGGAAATTAAAAATAATGGATTGTAATTCTAATTTTGTAAAAATTAATATTAGGTTTTTAGGTTAAAATTTTTTTCTTCATAGATTAATCTACTATATTATGTATAGTATCTACCTAGTGATGAAAAAAAACCCAATCTAAAAACCAATTTGATATTCAATACAAAATAGGTTGGGTTTGCGCAAATAACGCGTCCGAACAGTAAGACGATTTAGGTAATTTTATTTAATTTTAAAAACACGACAAATCACATCCAAAATCAATTCTCTGTGCAGTATAAAATAAATAACTAATCAATATATGGACACCGGCACCTACCAATAATAAAATTGTTGTATTTCGAAATACAAAACATTGTAGGTATATTCAATGTGATATTTAGAAGTACCACAACTGTTTTAGATGAAAGATACACAAGGTACTAACAGCTTTAACTGTTTTATTGATCGAAGTCTATTATTGAGTACCGGCATTATATACTCACTTGCATATTTTATAACTTTACTTTATTCCCATGCACGAACGTATGCCAAGCGAGGAAACCAGCAAATTTAACATGTTGTGAAAAAAGATACACTTACCAATAATTTGAGTTGTCAGTGAACGTTGAGTGGCAGAAATTAACTATAACATTCCAGCAGACACGTGTTGGGGAACTAAGAATTAATTATTAGCCAGCTCGAAAACAATAATATTGCAAATATCTCAAAACGCCACCGTTACTTGTTTACATATCCATTCATGTCCAGAGAAAAGAAGGATAAATCGGATAAATGTTGAGAAAGGATGCAGCCACAGAAGCAGTGATGGGTGTGCCGAAAAATAAATCTCCCCAGTTTTTAGCCAAATCTCTTAAAAAATAGGCAAAATTATGGGGTAAAACAGGCGCAACAGCTATCGACGAGCGGGGGGTATTTTTTTCTGTTATAAATAATATTTTGTTTCCTAATATTTTGACAAAACAATACTTTGATAACTTTTGATTGTGTAATATTTATACCTGGTTATAAATACTGTATTTTTTATTAGGTTTATTTCTTTTTCTATGGTTCCTATCAGAGAATAACTTGACATACTTAAATATCTCTCAAGCCTAACTTAAGATACAAATATATACCGGCTCATTTTGTGTTCACTATAAAATAGATTTACGTCCGTCAAGTTGCTCTTTGGTAGGAGCCCTAGCAAGATAAGCTTAGTGATTCCATTACCAAAAAAACTTACCAGGCCGTAGGCCCCGGATATCAATATTTTTTTGTAATGGTATCACTTGCTAGGGCTCCTAACAGATAGCAACTTGACAGAAGTAAATATCTCTCGTAGCGAGGATAAGGACTGGCTGATATACGGAGCCATAGCAAGTTAGTTACATTAGTTTGTGAAAACATTGGAAATCCCCTTACCAACAAATAATAAACACAAATCATTCCAGTCATTCTACGTTTTTTCGCACCAATCTTTATCTTTATATTCACAGATGGACACTGAACAAAATGCATGATTACACAAAAT
The DNA here is from genome assembly GCA_026573805.1 of Hesperophylax magnus. Taxonomy (NCBI): domain Eukaryota; kingdom Metazoa; phylum Arthropoda; class Insecta; order Trichoptera; family Limnephilidae; genus Hesperophylax; species Hesperophylax magnus. The sequence continues at coordinate 7,592,502 of JAIUSX010000117.1, read as the reverse complement.
CCTCCAGATATCTTACTTTTTTCGAAAAAACTCCCTTTCTCCCTTTGAAATTCAAAATCCCCCAGATCTGGGGACTTCTCCTTAGACGTATCATCACTGCACAGAATGCTTTATAAACTAGATCGGTCATCTACTTTACTTCCGCACAAACCAGTAACAAACAATAAGTATGGATATGGAATAAAATAAAATCAGAGGCAAAAATTTCGTACATTCGTAAGCCTAAAAAAAACCGAAAACATTACTCACACAGATGTATTGCTTACAAACAGCACGATTCAAGTGATTAATTATTGGGATATTATGCTACCATCAGGACAAATGGACATATCTGCCCTGATGATGGACAGAAATGTAATGATGTCCGAAACATCAAACCCAAAAATCTACTGAAAAATAAAGGAGGTGTAATTTTAGGTGCCTCGAGCGAATGGGCAAGGAAAGAGCAAGCCATAAATAAACCACTCTCGGGCAAGGCATGAGCCGAAGACCATGCGCAGAAAAGTCCTTCAGTGACTGCGCTGCAAACCGTAACGAACTTCAATTGTTTGGGCAGGGTTTACAGTACTCAGTTAATGTCGATGCTTTATTGGACCATAGGGAGCGGGTTCTCTAAATTAATGTCAATTATGTTTAATTTCAATAAATCCGTCGAAACTTCACGATCATTGGTCATACCAGTCATTTTATTAATTTTTGTTCGTTAAATGTTTGCTCACAAATAACTACCGTGGATATTAAATAAATAAACTTTGTTGGTAGTTATAATAACTTTGTTGGTTGGATTCTTTGGCGGTACAACCATTCATTTTGATAGCCATGCCCCCTTTTCGCACATAACGCATATCCACCCGGTTCCACTTTAAAACACATTTCTTTTACAATATAGAAAGTACAATGGTATGGCTTATAGGTAAATCCTATTACGTTCAACTCAACCAGATTGATAAACCGCTCAACCAAATTGAATGGTCTATAGCGCCCACACCGTCCATTAGTACGAGAACCTTTGTTGGAGGATATAGGGTTTTCGGAGACGTTTCGGGTTGGTACCAGCACACCATTAAAAAAAAGAAGAAGAATGATTTCGCATTATTTACCTGAGCCACATTTTTGACAGTTATCATCGCGCAGGGCAACACCTTGTGACTAAAATAATTCCTGACTGCCTACCTGTCATCGCATTTCACATTTTGTCAAAGAATGTAGCATAATTAATAATTGGAACTTTTTTCATATGTTTTTTCGACGATTATTTTCCAATTAGAGATAAGTGTCAGTGGACGCGACAAGAATGGCGGCGCCGGACATGTCCGTCAACCCGACGGAGCTGCATGCCGAGATCGAGAGACTCTCGCGGGAGCTCGATCAGGCCAGCAGCGAGAAGCGGCAGTCGGCGCAGTACGGCCTGGTGCTTCTGGAGGAGAAGAGTAGCCTACAAGGCAAGTGCGAGGAGCTGGAGACGCTGTACGAGAACGCCAAGCACGAGCTGGAGATCGCTCAAGAGGTGCCAAGAATTCTCTCTCATTTACATAATTTGCACCATTAGACTGCTCATTCAGCATAATTAATACAACATTTCTCTTGCTTACAGTTTTATTTGTGCCATTTATGTCAAAATTACCTTTCCTGCTTTCGGAAACATAAACTTTCTTGCACAATTTAAATTTTAACCTGTAGGGTGGAGGAGGTACATTGGAATGAATTAGCTAATGAATTAAGAATAACACCTATGGTTGATCTGTATATATATCAAAATTCAGCCGATATATCGGTAGTCGACTGATTTTGATGAAAATTTCAAAGTTTGTTCTCATGAATGCCAGGAGTATTTACAGCGTATAGTCAAAGAAGTCTGGGACGCCCGAGGAATACTTAACGCAATTCCTCTGCACTGGAATGAGATACGGAGTCGAATTAAAGTCGATGTAATGTAGTTTTTTAACAGTAACATTGTGGTATGCAGTAGTGTATGGTGGAAGAAGTCGAAGACGACTGAGAGAATTGCGGGATCCACTTCCACTAGTATAATATATAGATCTTACTTGCCACCTGACACATCTTAATTGACCGTTCTGTAGCTGATTGGACAAATGCGTCAGGATCGCACCCTGACGCACCATCGTGGATTCAATCCTCTGCTAGATAAATCCTCCATCATTGCACATGCAATGTTTACCCACCATGGAAATAAAATAATTCCTAAACCGGTAATGTTGTCTCTCTTTTTGAAGTTGGTTTTTGTAGACTGAAGATTTGAAAAATTAATTCGCCACCTTATTTTTGTGTTATGCAGTCAATTGATATTTCAAAATACCATCACTCTGGACTGACAATATTTGCGTAGACCTGTAATTTTATTTCCACACTAAAAATACTGTTCATATTTCGCTTTTTCATATTTTCATCTCTCCATACACCTTCCTATTTAGTATTCTTTGTTATTACATCATTAGACAAAATGAAGAATTATAATTGTCATCCCAGACGAAATTAACAAGACATTTTAAGGACATACGTAGTAAATATATTAACCCTTTGCACTCAAAAGATTTTTGGTGTTTGCATACCGCCAAATCGAAGCAATTTTTAAGAAAAATAAATCGTTTGAAATGAAATACAAATAAAAAAACCTTTTTTGTCTCAGTAAAACAGGTATGTAAGATATGAAATGGACACAACAATTGATTATTTGCAGTTTTTAATTGTATGATATTTTATATAACAATCCCCAATGTGAAGTCCTGGTTTACTTTCGCAGATTTCGTAATACAATCGTGTTTCTTTTCTTCAACCCTGAATTTTTCTATTGGAACATACTGCACAGTCCTTCTTAGTTCCAGAACGTAGAATGTGTAATTTATTTATAAGTCGGTCTTCTGGAGGGAGAGTAGCGAGAGTACCAGCGTCTTGATAATCTCCTATTAATTGAACGACTAATAATTTTACAAATTTCAAATGTGTCATCAGTTTTTCACTGTTTTTTGTCTTTGGAAACTTTATAAAGTATGTAAGAGTTCATGATACACACCTCCTCCACCATTTTAGGGACTTACGCATAAAACAATAAGTCGATGCAACTAGGCCCTATCAACTCCAACCCTATTGTTTGTTATTATTGTTTATAGATTATTGCAACCAGTGGCTTTTGGATATTTATCGTAAAACCTCCCAGCAGTGTTCTCTGGACTATTCTAAGCCCTGCTGTATCACATGAGGATAAAAAAGTTACCACCCTTTTATCCTACCTTCTTGAATGCAATTGTTTTCTTGTTCCGAATAAATTTAGTTTTTTTTATCCCAGGTGGCAATTTTTTTCTGTTTGTCATTATTACTGTGCCAGTGAGATGGCATTTCAATTTCATCAATACTTCGGCAAGTGGTATGCTAGAATAATACCTATCTGTAAATACGTGATATCCTTCTGCACATGGGTTTTTTGTAGCAGTTTTTCATATAATCGAATGTGTATTCTGCAGGTCACAGGTAGTTCTGATAATGGTAGATCAGCTGATATAATATTATCATAATATGGCAGAATAGAGCAAATATATCCTGTCTCTCCTATTAATATTGTCCCATTATTATCCTATTATCTGGGTTTATTAGGGTTATACGTAATAAATGCAATTTTATCTTTGAATTTTATGACCGATTCGTTGATAGATATATTTTTATTCCGTATAAAATAACAATATCCAAAATAATCAATACCGCAAATGAAATGAACGAAATGCGTCTACATGCACCAACTTGTCACGGCAGCAAAATGCTGCATCTAGAATTACAAAACTTGATTATTTTTTGTTTCGTTCATTTTGCGCTTCAGCTGTCAAGAATGATTCAAGCGGGATGGTACACACGTTGACTTACGCTTGAATTTATGCATAAGAATGTGCGTGAATACTTATCATATCATTCAGCACTATATATATATACCATACACACAAGTAATTCTTTCACAGATATATAATATATATTTACGTGCAGAATCACTCTGATACTAAAACGATATATTGGATTTTAATGACTTCCATAACTTATAACTATTTAATTGTAATAATATGATTTTGGAATAAGACTTTATTTTCTTGCCGCCATAGCGGCGGCACTCAAGTAATATGGCAAACCACGTATGCCGCCTCTATGGCGGCACTCGAGTGCTAAGGGTTAACTATATATAATTTTATTTAGAACCATATAACTTGTAGTAAAATGTACTGTGAATGTCCAAATAAATAAATAAATAACACCAATCATTGTGTGATGGTTTTGTCTGCTTCTATCATTGTCTTCACAGAACAGTATTTCTTCTTCATAGTTGTGATTATTTGATGCAATTTCGATGGCACATTCTTTTACAGATTGTTGCATTCTTTGCAACTTTCCTTATTGCCATTAGCATTCCCTGCTAATTGACATTCTATATATTACTGTACCCAACTTAAAACTCTATAAATTCACTCAGCTTCTGTCATCACTTTGATTTGTTTCAAATTTCCACAGCTACCAACTTCACAGATATGCAAAATATGATTATTTGCCCCTTTTTTATGTCAACTAGCTGCACCCCGCTCGCATTGCTGTAGCTTAGTCTGTCTGTGCAGATGGAGAAACAATCGTGTTGCTTTACGATGGAGCTGTTTTAAAAAAAAAACATGTTTTTACCTGTCACGTAATAATATAAGAATATAAAAACACATTCGTAGTAGAATGCAAAGTTGTGTCAAAATTTCAAAGCAATCGGTGAAGAACTTTCCGAGATATTAAATTTTTAACAAACGAACATTAACATTTTTCATTTATATATATTATGCCACACTGTGATTATGCCAACTGTCCGAGGCCAGTGGGACTATTATGGCACTGAGTCTGATGGAGTTGGGAAAAGAAGGAGATGCGAAGAGGAAGTACATGGCTATTCATATATGGTCATCATATATGGCTAAAGTAATATCAATCAAAAATTTGGTTCTGATTTGTGGTCTTTCATTTACCACGCTCCCTGTGGCTTTAAATAATGACAAAATATTGGTGCAATTACATATGTGAAATGTTGGCGCAATTACATATTACCAGTTCTGTGAACAGTAGACCTCGCATAGTGTTGATCATTTCGATTTGACAGCTCGTAACGCTCATGCGAACTCTGGCCGAGTAAAAATGTACTATCCAACACGGTGACCGGATATCTCATCAAAATGACAACTCAACACACCTGTAAAAAGTCTTATAAAGTTATGAAAAGTGATGAAACAAAAACTAGGTTAAATAGGTTACATATGTAACACATAGACTCCCACATATAAACACGCCGACTCCGGTGGTGGGTCGGAATTGACCCAGTGTTTGCAAAAAGGCTAATTTCCTTTAGTCTATTCTTTTGTAAATTATTAATACAATTGTGTATTGACTATCCTCGCCGCGTCGCCCGAAACTTCAAAGTGCGAGTCTCAGTTTTCTTTGTTTTTTGTTGTTGTTTTTTCTTCGCGCTGCATATACCGATTAAACATTACATTTACCGAAGATTCCTTATTTTATACTTATTGGATATACGAGGAATTATACAAGATCATATTTCAAATTGACGATCTAGATAAAATTGCACGAAATGCACTTAGGTGATTTTGCACAAAAACGGCGCTATACAAGTCATCCAATTATTATTATTATTAAATTTGATTTTTAGGTGGGTCTGTGTGTCCCCACCACCGCTGCTTACTTTTATTTGTTTATTATGGTTACTTCCCAAGGAATTGATGATGGCGCAATGCTGTATCTGCAAAAAAAACTTCTGCAATGATAACACTTAGGACGGGTTGTTTCGGAGAACTTGAACAATTCTTCAAATTTCAAAGTTAATTTTCAAGTTCTGTGAAAGATATTTTTAAGTTCTGTTTTTATTTCAGTTCTGTCTAGCAACTAGCCTATAATGATATAATAACAGAATTTGAATAGGACTTTCACAGAACCCGTAAATGAATGTTGAAATTTGATGAATTCTTCAAATTCTCCGAAACAACCCGTCCTTAGTATCTTAAAATAACAACCGCATTCTGCCAAGACAACCCCACAAATACGCTGTTTTGCCATTACAACACTGTTGCCATGCGGGAGACGGTACATGTATCATGTATTTCTAAACAATATTTTAAATGAAGGGTCAATCAAACCTTTCACCAAATTTTAAATTTTTACTACTATATGTATTAGTTTGCGAGGAATATAACAAAATGGCCAAAAAACTAGCTTTTTGGAGATACAGCATATTGCCATAACACTGGCACAGAGTTGAGGCTTCCTTCAGCATAGGGAACTGGAGGGAGACAGCGAGAGATCGGCAGGAAACCAAAACCAAACTCTAGCACCTATGACGATGGTGATATAATTATTGGCCATTAATCTAACCTCTGTAATTTTTTTTATCATTCAGGCTCTGACCAAATTCCAGTCATCACAGAAAGTCACAACAAAGACTGGGATCGAACAGGAAGATGCCCTCCTCAATGAGTCCGCCGCCATGGAGACCAGTCTCAACATGCAGATCTTGGAGCTTGAGAATGAGAACAAACAGGTACCTGATCTAACCTAACATAACCTAACACCTTATCCTTGAGTCGATTTTCAATGCTCAGGAGATCACAACCCCAATTGCCCAGCGGAACAAGGGTCCACCACTTCTCACGGTCCAGCGCTGCTAGCATCGCTTCCAAAATATCTAAGAATGCATCTTAGGGAGACATAGAATATTGTAACTCTTCTAGAATGGTTTTATTACTGCGCCTTAACCTAACATAACCTGATTATGTGGTATAACATTTTTTAATCTGTTATTCAGTTTTCGAAAAAACGAGTCTGAAGTTGGAATTTTTAGGTCAAAGTTGAAAAAAATATTGGCCGCTGGAGGACTCTACCAGCTGCTCTTTGTCTTTTAAAATGCGTTGAAATTTAGGACCGGCACGAAAATTTATTTTAACCCATATTGCCGAAAAAAAAAAAGAACATCCTCCAGTTTCCCGCTTGTACCACTAGTTTCCAGACACTGCATACATACAATTGCATTTTTCATTTTGCATTTCCATTTTTTTCAAAAAGTTTTATTTTTATTTTTGCATTAACATGAGGCCATGGGGAAAATAATTTCCCTCAGGGCCTTTTTTCATCTTTGGGGATGCTGTGTTGAGGCTCTTTTAAATGAGAGAAAGTTGTGGGAAGGAATATGGTAGAGGTGGGTAGAAATCTGGGGATCAGTTTGTCCAGGAGTGACGTATAAATATATCCCTCCTGCTGCGGTACAAGGCGATGAGAACAGTTTCAGAGGTCAAAGGGTCTCCCCAAACCAGGCCACGCAGGTGGTGGGCAGGCGCGTCCTGAACACACCTCACCCGATGAACCCGAGCACCCCTGCTACATCACCAAACGTAGCGATCCACTTGGGGTGACCTACGTCAGAGGTATTGGTTATCCAATAAGTGGTTCCCGGGGCGGTGGTACCTAAACTTGTCTGCCTAATTGTATTGGAACTAATCCATGATAAAAATGTCTGAAGGTTATAAAAAGATAATTTATATCTCAGGAAAGAATAATGGATAGAGAACATCACAAAACATGGGTTGGGCAAATTGGAAAGGGTGGGCTGGGTGTTGCGGGGGGAGGAGGGAGGGAAATAATAAAACTTTGATTATCCTAAAAGCCCTACCCTTTACAAACCATTTTTCCCCCGAGCAACTATTTACACGTGATAATAAATTTTCTACTAATTTTACTCTTTTAGAATTTGCCGTTGAGGATATTTTAAATATTGTTCACACATAGTGATTAACTTATATTTAAAAATAATCCATTATAAATCATTTGAATTTAATAACGATTCAATGATATGTTAACTGATATTTGTACTTTAACCCTTTAGGCCTCTGGCACATTGACCGTTATGTTTCATAAAATTCAGAAAGTCGGAGAATTCAAAAACTAAAAACTGTTTTTGAAAAGTGATGAAATACGCTTTCAAATTTTATTAGAAATAGATGTATAATTTTTGAAAAATTCAAATTTTGATATCAAATTCAATTTCATATTAAAAATGGCTCACCTTCTTTTTTACGTCTAAATTTGCTGATAACGAAAAAAGAACACATATTTTATTTTACAAATGTATTATAAACATTACTGCCACCCTTTTTTGTCGTTTCATATAAAAATAATTAATAAAAAATTCACTAAGTTTCATAAAATTTTCTCAAATTGCGGTCGGAGCCTTTGGTTTATAGGTGTGTACATTTTAATTATTCTGTGGTTAACTACGAGATTTTAATATAAAGCTTGGTATTTTCTCTTTCTAACACCGTTTAGTTCATATTTGTAACTATGACGGTAAGGGAGACAACGATTTATATGAGAATATATTAGCTGTTCTGAAAAGCGAATAAATTTACTTTATGGGTAATATCTGCTGTGTGTCCAAAACCGAATAAATTTACTTTATGGGTAATATCTGCTGTGTGTCCAAAACCGAAAAAATTTGTCGGAGGAGTTAGATTTTTATGTACCTTTTAGAGAATGAGTTCTATGCAGCTGTCGCATAAGTGATCCATCGGCGGCCATCCCTTAAAGCGGATGTATCATGTGTGATCCTTGAAGTTTCTTTAAAATACATACATTTTGTTAGAACGTGCCCCGCGTAGTGGGATAGATTGGAATTTAAATAGCTTTATCAAAATATTCCCCTACTTAATGAAATAAACTTCAATAAGGTATGCTTATATAATGAAATTGATGTACTAAATATATCAACAACATCGGAGTATTTGTTTCCTAGCTGTTGAATCCGTCGCATAGGAGTTTTATATTGGGACGTTGATGTAGAATGGACCACTACGACTGCTAAAAACGAAAGTTTTGAAGACACATGCTATGTAGTATAATTCTAACTTCATACAATAATTCAATTTCATCTTAAAACTATAAATACCTTGAAACTAGTTCTTTGAAAAAAATATTTTTGTACAAAACTTGTGCAAAAGTTATCAAATAGCATATTTTTAAATACATCCATTTAAATTTCATTTTTGTTCAACGGTATCGAATGAATGCATTTCTTGGAAGCGAAAATTAACCAACTTCCCGACATCCGATCGGCAGATAGACTCGTTGACGGTGACAATGTCAATGTATTATATAAGTTTTGGTGTCAATCACGCACACACTCGTGGACATATACACTGTTAATGGTTCCGTGATAACTCAACACAGTGACAATTCAACACACTTTTAAAAAGTGATATAAAGTCATTAGAAATGATGAAAAAAATTTTTTTTTTAACCTAACCTAACCTACTTAACCAAGTTAATAAAGTTTTTGTTTCATCACTTTCCATGACTTTATATTACTTTTTAAAGATGTGATGAATTATCATTGTGATTATTTGTCCGATCACCACAGTTAATATACGAAATAAATGTCAGTCTTACACGATCGCCATCTGACGAGGTCGGTAACGCGGTTGACTCTGGTCCCCGGGAATGAAGGTTCAACCCTCAGAAAAACCAAAATATATATTTTTTTTAAGTTTCAAAAGAAAAAAAAAATTGCTTTTTACGGTTTGATTTAAAAATGTTTTTTTTTTGTATTAATCTACAAACTGCTTGCATTAATGGGTTAGCAATCTTCTAAAAGCCCATGCTTATTGTAAACAACCCAGTGTGTTTGTGTAAACATACAAAAAGCTGCCATAAGCACACCAGATATCTCAAACATGCTGTTCCTAAAATAACACCAAGTCCTTGAAAGTCAATTTAAATTCATTTTCATGGATGATCTCAATTCATTCAACATCCAGTGAGTGGGACAGTCCAGTGTCCAGCAGACAGTTGATTGTCAGAGTCAGTTAAAGCAGGGTTGATGTCAGATAGATTGCTGATGTAGTGATGGCATTTGGGTCATATTCTATACAGTACATAGATACATAACACTAGTATATTTGTGTTCATCCTTACATGTGCTTCATTTCATATTATCAATGTGTCATACTGTGAAATTAATATGAATGTGTGTTTTGTATCAGTTATTGTTTGTAGAAATGTGAACTCAAATAACAATTATTTTTAATTGATAAATTCTATATAAATTAGTGCTTTGTCATATTAATTTAAGTGATGGGATGTCAAGCAATTTTGTTTCGAATTTAAAAACAAACAGTTTGGTATAATGTTAAAGACAGTTTAGTGATGCTAACGGAAGTAATTGAAAAGTGTTTGTTATTGTTTAAAATAAGTGCAGAGTTAGAAATTTGATGAGTTAATAACGATGGTAATTAAAATTTTAAAGACATTACAGATGTTTTATAAACTGCTTGCAAACTATTCATTGGATGACCAACACCTCTGTCAAGTGGTTTGCTATGTTTGGTGACGTACATTTGCTTATGTTTGCTATGTTTGGTGGATTCATACTCCTTAAAAAACCCTTCACACTAAATGACATAAGCCCTCACACAGATGGATTGCTTGCATACATCATGTTTAAAACTTATTTGTGATCTGACTTCAGAAAGAAATTCCAGTGACATGAAATTTTTTTTTATTTTAAACAGAACACACGGTGCATAAAACTTTTTAAATAGCTTTAAAAACTTTTAATAAATATTCAATCAGTTTACAAGCATAATAACCTGACCGTTATCCTTGCCGCCTGATCACAATTTGATCAAAAGCCGAAACGGACCGAGAATCAGCGTTTAACGGGGACCATTCAACTGTCGAAAATTAAAATCATTAAATATGGCAAACCTAACTTAACCTAAAAAGTCTATATTATTATTATTATGTGTGTCGATAAGTTATTTTTACACATGGATAGAATAGCGTCTGCTTCCCCCGTACAAGTGTTTTAATCACTCCACTGTGAGGTCATCTTTTACGTATTATAGTCTGCCTGACTTCTTCAGACTGAAGTGTTCGAATAATGATTGATTACCAGTTGCAAAAATAGCTTTCACATTACATTATTTGTTATTAAGAATCAAATAAAAATAGAGAGGACTTGATAAGAATTAAAAATAACTATTATTTTACTTATCTTAATCTTAAAGCAGAAAATATATTTTCATCTCACTTAAAACATGCCAACTGTGGGCTTTGGTGTAGTGAAATTATCGCTGCTTTACTATCTGCAATTTTTAGGCTAATAGAGCTATTTTAAACTCGCTTTTCTTCTTGCAATCTTCATTGAACTAAAACATAATACTTTGGCTAAAGTAGGAGGTAGCGCAACATGGCTTAAGATCCTTAAATAAATCACTATAATAACTATAAAGACAGGTTGTTGCACAGAATTTGAACAATTTATCAAATTTCAAAGTTGATTTTCAAGTTCTGTGAAGGTTCTATTCAAGTTCTGTTATTATAACATTATTGGCCAGTTGTTTCACAAAACTGAAATAATGACAGAACTTGAATAGACCAACCTTCACAGAACTTGAAAATCGACTCTGAAATTGGATGAATTGCTCAAATTCTGTGAAACGACCCGTTCTTAAGGCAACGCCATACGTAGTAATGCAAAATCATGTGTTTTTGGTTTGAAAATTTGGTCGCCTAGAAATGTTTCAGATGCTTTAATTAAATACTGCGAGTAGAATACATCCTGGCCTTTGAAATAATCGAGTATTTTTTAGATAAGTCTTTTTATAAGCCCAGAAAAAATAATGTAAAGGCCTATGAAAACTGCTTTAAAGTTCAAAATCTCCTACTTACGAACCCATTTTCGGTTATGATTTTATTGTATAATGTTGCAAATTAAGTTATTTATAAAATGATCGAAAAAAAATTAAATATTTATGCCTGAACATCCACAAAATAAAATAAAAGGCACTTTTTGGCCATGTTTTTTTCTTGCATAAATCAAAACAGGCGGATGGTGTTAAGCGGGAATTTAAACCTTATCGCCATCTACGTAAGGGTTGTTATTGATAGCGGCTCAATTTAAAATACTACACGACGTAGTGCATCGCCTTAATGTTGTTTGTTCCATATTTAATTATTTGCCCAATAAGTTAGTGACCTCCATCATTTCACAAACTACATTATCCACTTATAATGTTGACAGTAGGAGTACACAATACTGAGAGTGTTGAAACTCGTCATGTAACTATTGATAAAATATAATAGCATCACCATGTTGTAAGACCACCATTCAGAACTGAAACTTTGGTCGTGTTTGGTCACCAGATCCAAATAGTCACCTTCCTCTCCCCCATCTCTTTCCTCTCCTCACTACTTTCAGCCTTACAACATTCCCCAGTTGGGGATGCCACAGTCTCACTGGCTCCAGAAGGTAGGGAGCAGTTGGGACTCCTGTGCAGTTTCATATTAAAAAAAAATTTCGGTTTAAATTTTGTAGATAAAGTTAAGCACTTTGTATAAATGTGCTATTTTGATTTTGGAGACTCACTGGGAAATAGCTGTCTGGCCTTTATCCTGACAATGAATTGAGCACTGAGTCAAGTGGAGTCCCCTCGCCCACAGATGTTTTCAATTGAGTGATTCAATTATGGAGAGACTGGATGCACTTATGATTACTGAATCATGCTACAGACTTTTCTAGTACGGCCCACAATTACTTGGCCTTTGGCCTACGTACTTCTTTCAATATACAGCGATACCTCTGCGTATTTGTTGTTTTTGAAGAGATCTGTTGAAATTAACTATGAATGCGGGAAAATAGAAAAAAGCTAATACATTCATGCTTAAATGTTTAGTAGAAAAAAGCTAATACATTCATGCTTAAATGTTTAATAGAAAAAAACTACTACATTCATGCTTAAATGTTTAATAGAAAAAAACTACTACATTCATGCTTAAATGTTTAATAGAAAAAAACTACTACATTCATGCTTAAATGTTTAATAGAAAAAAACTACTACATTCATGCTTAAATGTTTAATAGAAAAAAGCTACTACATTCATGCTTAAATGTTTAATATAAAAAACTTCTACATTCATGCTTAAATGTTTAATAGAAAAAAGCTACTACATTCATGCTTAAATGTTTAATAGAAAAAAGCTACTACATTCATGCTTAAATGTTTAATAGAAAAAAGTTACTAAAAATCTGTTTGAATGTTTAATAGAAAAAAGCTACTAAAAAGCTGCTTGAATGTTTAATAGAAAAAAGCTACTAAAAAGCTGCTTGAATGTTTAATGCTAAAAAAATATTCATATTTCACATATAAATGAATGTGTCAAACCCTCAGACTAATTTGGCTGATTTTGGGAACAAACAGTTTTTATCCGTTGAGTCAATTGTTCACTTTTGCGAACAGCTCGTATGGTCTAATATATATATATATATATATATATACTAACCCCACACAGGAGGCCCTGAGGGAAATTATTTTCCTGGGATGCTGTGTGGAGGGTCTTTTTTAAGAAATGGAAGGAGAGGAAGTTCTGGGAAGGTAGAAGGAATGAGGGTTGGATAGGAATCTAGGGATCAGTGTATCCAGGAGTGACGGACATTATGAATATATCCCTCCCACTGCGGCCCAAGGCGATGGGTCGAGAGACCAGCTTGAGAGGTCAAAGGGTCTCCCCAAACAACCTCTCCCGATCTGGCACGCCACGCAGCTGATGGGCACCCCTGCTAAATAACCAAACGTAGCGAACCATTTCGGTGACCTATGGCAGAGGTGTTGATTATCCAATAAATGGTTCCCGGGGCGGCGTTACCCAACCCCCCCTCCAAAATTGAATAAAAATCGTTGTATCTCCCTTACTGCCATCATGAGAAATATGATTTAAATGGTGTTCAAAATAAAAAACACCATGCTTTATTTTAAAATCTATAAGTTAACTACAAAATAATTAAAAAGTACACCCCTATGAAACCAAAGGTTCAAATTGTAACTTGAGAAAATTTATGAAACTTTGTGAATTTTTAATTAATAATTTTTACATGAAACTACAAATAAGTTAGGTTACAGTAATGATTAATTTGTAATTATTAATTTATTTGTTTAATAAAATGTGTGTTTTTTTTATTTTATTTTAGGTGAGTGTTTAGATGAAAAAATGTAAGGTTAGCGATTTTTAAAACTTTTTATATTTGATTTCAAAATTTTTATATATCGAAAATTACATTTTTATTTCTAAAACAGTTTTTAATTTTTGGAAACATTCAGAAATATTCAATTTTTTTGGATTTTATTGCAGAGCGGAAATACAAACCAATTCTCCAACCATCTGACAGCGTCTTTAAGAAATGTAACGGTCAATGTGCTAGAGGCCTGAGGGGTTAGATAAAAATGACACGATTCCTAAACGCTTGTCTACATCAACCCGTTTTCAGCCATATTTTTTTAAATTTCTTTAACAATTTTTAATCTTTCTTGAAGAGCATGCACTTTTTTCACCAGACAGTTCATTTTTAATGTTTAAATGCACAAAAATTAGAAAGTAAAAAGATAATCGCATGAACTCACCGCTGTGTTTGAATCTCTAATGACAACAGATGTCAGTAGCGGCCGCCGGCAGCAATTTATCGAATAAAATAGTACAAAAAGCGCGTAATTTAAATGATTAGTGTGGTAAAACAATGCATAGAAGAACGATCGATGCGATCTATTTTTGAGACTTTTGTTGTATGCGGGAATGTGATTATTCGAAGTACTGTAAATATTAGATCGGGATTTTACTGTATCACTTGACATCTTTACACATATTATTTTAAAAATTATTCAAGAATTGGATGCGATTTAAGATTTTCACTGCCAAAAGTATTACAGTGATTTATTTTTGGGGTATTATGCCGAGTTGCGCTACCTCCTTCTTTAGCCAACGTTTCGGACAGCATTGCAGTGTCCATCATCAGAGCAGATGTGTAAACAAAACGTTGGCTAAAGAAGGGGGTATCGTAAAACGGCATAATACCAGGAAAGTAAATCACTTCAATCGATATATATATATGATAAGTTAAAAAGTGGATATTTTATGGTATGGTATGCAACGTTCCCTCTAATTTTTACATTGTGTATGTGGCCTATCAACTTATCTGTGCAAGGCATTAATGTAAGAAAGAGGCTAGTGCGTAAATACGCACATTTATGCGAGGATAAAATGTAATCAAGTTAAATACACCACGAAATAATAAACAAATTTTTAAAAGTATGTATTTTATGACGATGATTGCATTTTTTATTTGGGAAAGCGGACATGCGTACATCACTTCTCTCACTATTATTTTTGTTTGTAAGAAAGAGCTGCAGCATTATTGTGATATATAAAATTCGTTTTTTGTGCCGTTTATACGGAGAAAACTTCCTGATATAAGATATTACTAATTTATTAAAAAAATCTTTTCAAATTATTCGTATTCCTGTTAAAAACGGAACTACAGGCTTTTAACGAATGAATTGACAGATTTTCTAATAAACTATCAATAAAACACTAATGAGTTATGGCGATTACGGAGCACGTGTTCATAAAAATTCAAATATTTTCACATTTCGTCATTATATAATAACAGGATAAACGCAGCTGCATGAACACGTGTTCCGATAAATTATGAAAGTACTAATAGTTTATTAGGAAATTGCCTGCCGACACATTTTTAACACGATTTTAATAAATCAGCAATACCCACTTTTCTCCGTATAGTACCAGAATAAATAATTACTAAGTCTAGTTAAGGTCGCAATACAGTACGGGACCTTATGACTTAATGCTGCTTACTTAAAAATACGAGTAGGTATTTATTATTTAAACCACAGTTTCTCAAACTTATTTCGACCACCACTCACTTTGAGATTTAAAAAAATCTAGTACCCTCCATATTTTTACGTTTCCAGGTCTTGAAAATAGGTCGCATCTTTGTCTGTCTTAACCGATTGCTCTTTATTTCAAAAAAACTATTTTCTTACCTGATAATGTTTCTTCATATTGGAGATTCTTCAAGATGTGTGCGGACAATTCTTAACAGGTTAGAGGGAACATTGATGGTATATGGTTTGTGGGTTCTCTATGTGATGTAGATTCACCAGTTTCCTGCTTGCACCACTGGTTTCCGGACACCGTGTGTACAACGAGAACCTGTGCTGCCAAAAAAGTTATTTAAAAAAAAAATCAACTTGTTTTGTGTAAAAAGAGCATCGATTGAAAATTGCCTTTTTAACAAGCAGTAATAAAATTATTAATCATTTTATTTCCCCGACCACACTGTCGTCAGTTATTTTAAATTAAAATCACTTGGCGGTAGACTACTAAATTAATTATGTAAACTTCTGAATGGCAGTGCAACTTGCTAATTCTTTCGTTTAACTAGAAAATATAATACGCTCGTCTAATTATCTTATCTTAATTCTGCCAGAAAACTTATTGAGGGCAGCTTAATTATTATTCTCTTTTATGGTACTAGTTGAATATATTTCAGTGCCGAAATTATTAATTTCTAATTTTGAATTTATTTTTAAGAACTGAACAATATTTAGAATGCCATTTTAATGACATGTTCTTAAGGCGATGCACTATGTCGTGTAATATTTTGAATTGAGCCGCTCTCAATAACACACCTTAAGTAGATGGCGATAAAGCTTAAATTCCCGCTTAACACCATCCACCTGTTTTGATTTATGCAAGAAAAAAACATGGCCAAAAGGTGCCTTTTATTTTATTTTGTGGATGTTCAGGCACAAATATTTAAAAGTTTTTCGTTCATTTTATAAATAACTTAATTGTCCACATTATACAATAAAACCATAATTGAAAATGGGTTCATAAGTAGGAGATTTTGACTTTAAAGCAGTTTTCATAGGCCTTATACATTTTTTTTTTCTGGGCTTATAAAAAGACTTTTCTAAAAAATACTCGATTATTTCATAGGGCAGGATGTATTCTACTCGCAGTATTTAATTAAAGCATCTGAAACATTTCTAGGTGACCAAATTTTCAAACCAAAAACACATGATTTTTTATTACTACGTAGTGCATCGCCTTAAAGTCAATTACTTACAACATGGTTTGTCATAATTAGATTAAAATTAAACAAATATTTTCTTATCATTATTTATTTCAAATGTCAATCTAATTTAAACTGGTCTACAGTTGACTTAAATGAAAACTGGTTTACAGTTGAATAAACCCCTCAGGCCTCAGGCACGTTCTGTCAGAAGGTCGGAGTATTTCCGCTTTGCAATAAAATCCAAATAAACAGAATATCTCTGAACGTATCCGAAACTAAAAACTGTTTTTGAAAGCTGATGAAATATTATTTCAAATTTTATTATTAGAAATTAACATTATAATTTTAAAATATTAAAAATTGGGCGCAAACATAAAAAAATACTAAAATTGCTATCCTCACGTTTTTGTAACTAAAATTACTGATAATGAGAAAAAAAGACATTCCATTAGACACATGCATTACAAACGTTATTGTCACCTCATTTTTTTTGTCATTTCATATGAACATAATTAATAAAAAATTAAGGAAGTTTCATAATTTTTTCCAAATTCCGGTCGAAACCTTTGGTTTCATAAAGTTTCATTTCAATTATTTTTTGGTTAACTTTTAGATTTGAAGATAAAGCATGGTGTTTTCTCTTTCTAACACCGTTTAGATCATATTTCTCACTGTGACGGTAAGGTAGACACAACGATTTTTGTGAGACCATATAAATTGTTCCCAAAAGCAACAGTGGTTTAAAACAGAGTGCTTGTTTAACCTCCCGTGTGCCGCCGTTGCCAATAGGCATAATAAAAAAAACATTTTTCTGAGCTCTTTTGGGGAAACTATATAATGTTAGATTAAATGCTATTTTTATAAATATTCAAACACATTATCTTTTAAGACAGTTAGTACAATTAAAAAAAAAAAAACATTTTACAAAAACAAGTTGATTATTACGAAAAGAAAAAGTAATTTGTTCATATTTGGAGACCCCTGTCGTATATTATTGTCAGTTGGATTTTAATTTGATGTTGTGATTATATTTAAATAATTCTCTGGTTTGTTTTCAATACGGATTATATTATTACTGTGTATAACTTGAAGATAAATAATATTAACCTTTCCGGGAGTATGGACGCTAATGAACGACGGTACACACTTTCGCCAAAGGAGTATGGACGGCTATGGACGACAGGGGTCACATATTCTAATTCGATGCATATTCTGTAAATATGCATCGTATTGCCATCTATGGGCATATTCCTGTAACTTTACACCAATTTTAAACATTTTACATCATTATCGGCTGTTATTTATTTTGCATACTATCATAAAATTTAATCAAAAAATATATTCTTTTATTTATGTAAAAAAAACTCACTCCCCAGAGCACGGCCAGCATTACGTAACTTACTCCCGGAAAGGTTATGCATAGCAATAATAATTGAGAATGGACGTGACTGTAGAGCAGTGACGTTTGTGATAAATTATTTCTATCACTCGAAACGGGTAATTCTTTTGATGGATCCCTCTATACTAACAGACAGATTGCAGCCTTTAGAACTAAAAAATCAGGTGTGAATATTGTGCCTTTTCCACCGATATTTCTATGGAAAATGTTCTGAAGAACTAGTGTCATTGATTCCTTCGACACGAGTACAGTTATCATACGGTTGACTTTTGCAACATTTGAATAGTTTGTTTTTACGACTCGTTTATATGCCTAACAACTCGGCAGAGAAACGATTTGCTAGCATCTATGTGTTCAAGGTTCACTCTTCCCTTTCCTTCCTTCACACATCATTCCCTGAGATTACACGAGGTTTTCCTTATGTACAGGGTTTTCCAATAAGAGTGTTATTTTGATATTCAATCGTTAAAGATCAATGGTTTCATTGCTTGTGTGGCACGTAGCGCCGTCTTGTTGAAATTAAACGTTGTCCAGATCAATACCATCCAATTCCGGCCATAAAAAATCATTAATCATCTCTCGATAGCGCAATCCATTCACCGTAACTGTTGCTCCAGCCTCATTTTCGAAAAAGTAAGGTCCAATGACTCCGCCGGACCATAAACCGCACCAAACAGTCACACGTTGAGAATAGAGAGGCTTTTCAACAATAACTCTTGGGTTTTCCGAGCTCCAGACGCGACAATTTTGCTTGTTGACGAAGCCACCGAGGTGGAAATGGGCCTCATCACTCAAGATGATTTGCATTTGATTCACTCAAGTGAATTTTAATAATTTCAATTTCAAATTTCTACTTGTCAAATGTCAAAAAATGACAGCTTCAAAAGTAACATCTACCGAAATAGCGGGCTATTCAAAATAACACCTCTTATTGGAAAACCCTGTAGTTATGTAAAAAATAAAGTTATAAACTATGTGTACTGTTCATACAAAAAGAAAATCTCCTTTATTTACGGCAATTTTAACTCATTATCCTTACCTTACATTGATTTGTATGTTCAAAATGCATTTTTTCTGCATGCAAATATGCAATACCTGTTAGCGTGTTCATAATTTTATTCTTAACGCTTTCATTCAGAACAGAAATCCTGTGGGAAGTTAGGCCGGGATGTTTTAAACTCTATAACATCAAGACTGTCGATGATCAGTTCCATTTTGATTTCTTTACACTTTTCTTAACAGTTTTCGATCTATTACACCTTTTGTACAAATTGTGCTGCTGACAAGCATAGCAACATGACTATAACACCCCAACCTTATTATATAATATGTACGTAAATAAATAAAGAATTAACCTCTTCTAACAGTTAATTTCTTTGTTGTTTCCAGCTGCGCCAAGAGCTGGAGCGCGTGGTGGGCGAGCGCGAGCGTGCGCTGGTGGAGGGGGCGGAGAGTGCGCGAGGCGCGGCCGCCTCGGAGGGGGAGCGGCGCTCGCTGCGGGCCGACGTGCGCGAGGCACGTGCGTGCGAGGCGCGTCTACAGGCCGACCTCAGTGACCTGGAGGAGGAGAACATAGCGCTACAGAAGCAGGTGGCGGCGCTCAAGTCTTCACAGGTATGAACACTGAGTTTATTATTAATTATTACACTCATCACATCTTAGGTGGAATTCTTTGGAAATAACAAAGAGGCGTTTCGCGCATTTTCGCCAAAGTTTGTACATTTTTTAATCATTTTTATGTATTCCATTTCTGTTACTTTCACCAATTCCAATTTCCGCCAATACTAGATTACTTGAAGTCAGGATTTGTTTCAGTGTAAGTCTTATTTGGGACTAAGTACCATAATGAGTCCCTTTTTTAAATTTATTTTTTATCAATAATGACATTCTATTCTTGAATACCAGTATTTTTTTATTGTTGTAGTTAGTTTTAATAGTTAGAATAATTTTCAAAGTCTTAATTTTTCGGGTATCTCAAAATCGCAACAAATCACCAGTCTCAAAAAGCCTAGGTATTTTTTCAATAATTTTTTATTCTTAAGATTACCCGCTTTTAACATTGAAGAACACTAGGTAAAATGTTAGCATCTCATCACTGTTATTATGTTATTGTATTGAACCAAAGTGCAAAAATACATTATTGACTCCACAAAGGAAGCCCTGAATGAAATCATTTCCCTCAGGGCCCGTGTCATCTTTGGCGTATGCTGCGAGGGTCTAACAATCCTTTATTCTACATTATCTCTTATTTTTCATGTAATTGTGTTTGCAGGTTGAACTGGAAGGCCTAAAGCACGAGGTCCGTGTGCTGCGGGAGGAGGCGGGAGAACAGCGCGCTGCGGCGGAGGAGTTGGGAGGCCTGCGGCGCATCGCGGAGCGCCAGCTGGCCGAGGCCTTGGAAGCCCTGGCCTCGGAGAGGGAGGCGCGCAGGCAGCTGCGCAGGGACCTCGATCACCACCAGGGCAGGGACGCGCTCTATAATATCACCAATCTGGCATACAGCATTAGAGGTACATTTCAATAATCATTCTAAGATGCAATAAAAATTCGTCACAACTCGCCAAACGCGCGTCTAACATATGTACATGGTTAGTCACCTGATACTGATATTTCATTTATATTTTCTACTCCAAATAAAGTCAGGAATCACTGGTTAAAGTGAGGCAAGTACGTCCCTTAACACCCTGTATAGCCATGTTTAGAAAATAAAATCTGAACAGGCAGATACTTATCAACCTCCTCCTACTCCCTTCAGCCTCATAACACATAACATAACCATCCAACGTTGAATGGTGGTCTTTTACCAGGGCGATACTTAAGAGTACCTATCCGCCACTGCATTACTTATATTGTTGTTTTAATCCCCAGGCATGTCAGAGGACGCCAACATGGGGTCGGACGGCGAGGAAGACGTGTCGGCCCTGCGGCGCATGCAGCAGGACCTGCAGGCACAGCAGGCAGGCGGTGAGGCTGGTACGCCCTCCGACCCGCGCCACGTCGACCTCTTCTCCGAGATTCACCTCAACGAGCTCAAGAAGTTAGAAAAGCAGCTGGAGGCAGTCGAGAATGAAAAGGTTAACATGATTTTTCGTTATTATTAATAAAACAGGAACGGTTTGCATAGCTCGTCTTCTTCTTTCACCAGTGAAAGAAGAAGCTCATTTACCAGAATTTGTACTGTGGAATACAGTGAAATCTCAGTCATCGTTCCTTAAATAATCGTTTTCCCACATGTATCGTTTATTTCTTTTAGTCATGAATTAATTTCCTGTTTCTCATTTCAACAGCTTGAATCTATAGAAGACATGTGCATTTGTGTGTGCGTAAATCTGAATGTTACATTGTTTGTTTCAGTCCGCCCTGAGCGTATCTTTGCGTGAGGCCCGCGAGGGGGAGGAGCGCGGTGCGGGAGAAGCACGCGCTGTGAAGGCGGCGTTGCTCACGGCTGCGGCACGATTGGAGGCCCTGCACACTATGAGGAAGAACATGGCTGCACAGGTAATCAAACTAGCAGCAGTTGGTGATATTCATTAATAAACTATATCAAGGTTTACGACAAAACCGAACATAAGAACAATGAAGATTGGCCTCCTCCACAAATATTAACCTAAAACCTTAACTAACCTAACCTATTATTTAATCATGTTTTTATTTATCTGGTTACCGTACATCAGATGTCGGTAACGAACGTCAATACAGAAACTCGATTGATTTCTTCAAAATTATGTTATATTCATAAAAAAAAAATTGTAGTAAGAATTTATAACAAACAATTATTTATTTATATACTTATCCCTCAAATTAAAAGTTAGTTCAAACATAAAACGTAATTATGTAAATAACATTCAAGAGAAATAAAGATTGCGGCTCATTCAATAAAAAGAAATCACGGTGAAAAGAATCACACTAGAACAATCCTTCTGATCTGATTCAAATAAAAATATGTAGAAAATGTTTTGCCAAATGAAAAAAAAGTTTATGGTTAGAATATTGGTTGAAAATTTGAGGTTGGTTCTTTCTTATAATATTACCCATAGATTAAATTTGTTCACTTTTCAGAACAGCTCATATGATCTCATAGAAATCGTTATGTCTCCCTTACCGTCATAGTTAGAAATATGAACTAAACGCCGTTAGAAAGAGAAAACATCAAGCTTCATATTATTCAAATACAGAAGTCAACGACTGAATTATTAAAATGTACGTTTATGTTATGTTATGTTTATGTTATGTTTATGTTATGTTTGGTTTATTTATGTTGTGTAATCAATTTTATCCTGTAATTTGTTGTATTTATTAATAAGAAAAATGTTGTATTGTATGGCCAAGATCACTCTTAATGGGTGAAAGCCAATATAAAGAATAAAAAAAAAAAAAAAAAAACCTCTATGATAGCAAAGGTTCTGACCGCAATTTGAGAAAAATTTATGAATCTTTATGAATTTTTTATTTATTATTTTTATATGAAACAACAAAAAAGTGAAGTGGCTGTAATGTTTATAATACATTTGTGGTGTAAAATATGTATTTTTTTTTCATTATCGGTAAGTTTAGTTCTGTGTTTAGACGAAAAACGTAAGATGAGCCACTTTTAAAACTTTTTTATGTTTCATTTCAAAATTTCCATCCCATTTATTTGGATTTTACAAATACATGCAAATTCTCCGACTTTCTGACGGCATCTTTAAGAAATATAATATTTATTTATTTATTTATTTAAACGCCCATTGGGCTTTAAATAAATAAAATATGGCAGAGTCCTGAAAGATTAAATGCTTTGAAGATGTTACGGAGGGAAAATTTTATGTGTAAATATTTTTTCAAGCAATACATAATGAACTTTGAATTTTTGCATCTTCACTGTATGTAAATGGATATAATATTATTCAGAGCGCTAAATAACTCTGCACTGGGCACCGTGACAGTTTAGCTATATTTATTTATATACATATATAATCATTGTTTGTTTAGGAACAAACGGCAGACTTTGGCAGCTGGTTCCAGATATCAGGTCCCGAGCTAGAGACCTTGAGGGCGCGCCTGGCCGAGGCTGAGTCCCTCGCCACCATCCCCGACCTGGCGCGCCAGCTCAGCAACGAGCTTGCCAGCGTTAACAATAAGGTAAGTCAAAATTATTCAATGGTGTTCTTCTGTGATGGCTTCTGACTTTGTGGAGTCTTAACAGATGCATAATACAGGGTGCGCCAGAGAAACTTACTTATTTGAAAAAATTCCCGACCGTTGAGTTGGGCAGGTAGAGGGGCGGGAGGGGGCGCATCTGGAGGGGGACGTCCCCAAGTTTATTTCCCATTCTCGTCAGTTGCCATTATGCTGTGGTCTAGAGAGCAGCGGGCCTTCGCCGTCGAGAGCTTCTTTTGTAACGGTCGCTCAGTTGTTGCTACGCAACGTGCCTTTCGCGCTCGCTTCGAAATTCCTCCTCCGGATTTGACTCCATGTGATTTTTTTTATGGGGTTATTTGAAATCCCTTGCTTATATCGATCGACCACGGACCATAGATCACCTGAAGAACAACATTCGCGATGCTATTGCCAATATTCCGATTGATATGCTGAGAAGAGTGGACGAGAACTTCAAAAAACGACTTAACCAGTGTATGCGCGATGAGGGTCGCCATTTAAAAGATGTAATTTTTAAGACAGTATGAAAAAAAACTTGGTACATTGCATTTTCAAATAAAAAAAGAATTACAACAATAACTACAGTGCTTTTGTTTTTATTGAACTTTCAAATAAGTAAGTTTCTCTGGCGCACCCTGTAGATGTGTTGTTAAAAAGCCAGTGTTTTTTAAATTATAAATTAAAGTTATAATTTGTTTATCTCGTTACGCTTCCCTGTTTCTCTTAAGCACAAGAATGAGCATAAAACCAACCCATTTTCATGCAGAAAAGTCAACCGTGTACAAACATATTGCTCACTGTTCTGGACTGTGTGCCAGTACTGTATTTTTTTTTTTTTTTAACTAAACATTGTTTATTTACAGAGATTGTGTTATGGACACCTGTGTTATTTGACACCTTTCAGGGGTAATTTGATTAAGTGTAGTGGAAGACGTTAAGATGATAATATAAAAACAATTTTAAATAAAAAATAATAAAATATAATAGCAGTACAATTTCAACACAATAAAATTTTGTTATTTTCATCACGGGTATGAAATTAGTAGAAGAATTAAAAATAACAATTATTTTACAAGCAATAATTATTCGCCTGAAACACTCATCCACAATGAAAAATCTCCTCATAAAAGATACATGACGCCAACGGGACTAATTGTTACGGGAATAATTATTGCACCTTTTACCTTCCCAGAACATCCTCTCCTTCCTTTTCATAAAAAGGACCCTCCACACAGCATCCCAAAATCTGACACAGGCCCTGAAGGAAATTATT
Source organism: Hesperophylax magnus (assembly GCA_026573805.1). Lineage (NCBI taxonomy): Eukaryota > Metazoa > Arthropoda > Insecta > Trichoptera > Limnephilidae > Hesperophylax > Hesperophylax magnus. Next base: position 7,567,737 of record JAIUSX010000117.1, on the reverse strand, counting down.
TTCGTTGATATTATGAAAATATATAATATAAAATTAAATTAACAAAACCGAAGCCAGAGAGATATAGGTACATATTGACAAAATGACTGGAGATCGGCACTGTTGGGGGTTTTTTTTCTTTGTGTGTCTGGATGAATTAACTCTTTGCACGCGGCCGTATCAACTGTTGTTACGGAAAAAAGTCTATACTCACACGCGGCTGTATCAACAGTTGATACGGAAACTTTGACGGCCGATATTCCAGCGCTCTTTCGTCATAAATGTATTTCTTGCTCTCTTGGACATTCGTAGAACTATCACGATGCTGACATCTACAAGAATTTCTCAAAAATAAAATTGTATTTCATAAAAAAAGATCGATAATCAAGTGCGCCTTTTAGTCCTTTAGTTTACATTTTTGTCAACGGATGGGGTTAGTACTAGTATGTCATTCACAACTATTCATAACTATAAATGATAAGTGATCATGGTGTCCCACTTGTGTCTATCAACGCACTGGCCTAAGTACACACACACCGAGAGTGGTTTATTTATGACGCCGAGTGAATGGCGGGACCACATTCAAAAGATACGGTACGTCTTTGTATGAAATTTTATGTTTTTGTTTTTATAAACATCTAAGAGTGTTGACACACGAGGATTTGTTTTCATATTGTGGAGAATAATCTGTTCTGTCTATATAGTCCAATAAATGCTATAATTTTACCAATAGTCCTGACCTGTCTATATAGTCCTATAAATGCTATAATCCTTGACATTTAATTGCGTGCATAGGTATTTGAAAATATGTACCGCGTACGGGTATAGATAAAACGGAGCAAATTAACGCGTTCAAAAAGGTTAAAGACACAATTTCTTTTACAATATTTTAATAGATATCACTGGAATTCCGCAAAATTGTGATATGAATCTTGTGTGCCGCTCGAACACATGTATGCGTCAGGCGCACCATGGGCTTGACTTGAAAACTATTTTAATAAAACATCAACTTTGTGTATTTATGACTCTAGTTATTGAGAGCACCTTTGATTGGAATTCCGTTAGAATTAAGACTTATAACTAAAGTAGTCAAATAGTATTACTAAGCCAGTAGTAGGCTTACAAGCCTGTCAAAAGTTTCTTATTATTTTATGACTGTATTTTTTGTGCTATTAATATCTTTATCAATCCCATTCCAGTGCCTAGAGCTAGAATCCCGCTATGCTCGTGGGCAGCGAGCGCTGCGGCGGGCGGCGGCGCTAGGGGGCGCTGCAGGTTCCCGCCTGGCCGCCGCCACAGAGCAGCTGGCGCGCCTCTACCACCACGTCTGCACCGTCAACGGGCAGGAACCAAGCCGGGTGCTGCTCAACCACGAGAAAAATACCACCGGTGAGCTGCATCATTATCACAATTCATCTGATTTCTTCTTGATTCGGTGCTGCATGGACAACTGCAGACACCAGTCAACTACTGTTGAGCCCGAAGGAGTCTTGTGATACTCGATACTCACTTCTATATGGAGCTCTGAAACTTCTCTCTCACTCTCTCTCTCTCTCTATGAATCTCTCGTTTTACCTTTCTTGAAAGGGTTCAACTTGAAAACTCTGCCATTTAGCTATTCTGCCGTTGATCAAGTTTATACCATTATTGTTAGCTCTTCAATTCTATTTATTAATTTAAAAAACCTTACAAATTACTAATTTTCAGGTTACTTTAGAAATATGGAAATTGTTTCGAAAAGCTTTTTACATTGTTTATCAATTTCATAGCCCTAAAAATACTGTCATTTAAGAAGAGAAAAATAACTTCCCTCGGGGCCTTTGTCATCTTTGGGGATATTTTATGGAAGGTCTTTTTAAATAAGGAGGAAGGAAAAGAATATGAGGAGTGGGTAAGAATCTGGGGGGCCAGGGGGTCCAAGAGTGATGTATGTATCCATCCCTCCCACTGCGGTGCAAGGCGTTTGGTCAAGAGATACTGGCTGGAGATGTCAAAGGGTCTCCCTCGAACGGCCTCCCCCGATTCGGCCTGCCATGCAACTGGTGGGCAGATGCATCCTCCATTGAGACCTCACCCCATGAACCCGGACGCCCCTGCAAAGTCACCAAACTAGTTGTGGGCACATTAGACACGTGAGGGGTTATTCAATAGTCTAATATAACCAATATTTGACCATTGCAGAAGCGGAGTGCTCCCTGGAGGCGGGCGTTGACGTGGGCCTTGAGCCCGACCTGGCGGACGAAGAGGGAGTAGTGGAGGCTGCGGAGACGGCCAAGCAGGTGGATACCCTCCTGGACCAGATTGTGCACCTGCACGCCGCTGTCAATAGCACCATCGACATGGGCAAGGCCAGGGCTGCCACGCAGGGTAATTATACACATGTTTTACGGCTATTATAATGGAGCCTGTTCCAATAAACCAGCATCATTGAACTCATTGAATAAGGGCAGAACACCCGTTCTTTGTTGATTTCCTCTGCATGAGAACGGGTTGTTCTCGTGTCAGTTGACAAAAATGTGGAAATGTCTTTCCTCTCACATAAAAAATAATTGATTGCTGCTATTATCAGAGGACTAAAAATAATCCTTGACTCTACAGAAACGGGCGGAGCATTTGATAGATTCCCCTATGTTAATTATTGCTATCTAACAGATTGCAATTTTTAGAGCACATGCGTCAGGTGGGAATGCTGTCTTTATTCTACCGTTATTTCAATGGAAAACGCTCCGAGGAACTAGCGTCCTTGATCCCCTTGCCAGGATTGCATAGTCGGCAAACGTGCGCCCAACATTTGTACACGGTTGACATTTTTGTCACATCACGGGGTCGTTTCTACGACTCATTCATGAGTTCAACAGCTAGGCTGTAGAACAAATTGCTGGCCTCTGTATTTTCTTCCTTCTGGAACATAGGTCTCTTCAAGACCCATATTCACTCCTCCCTCTCCTCAAAAAAACCCCGCACATCCCCCAAGATGACACATGAAGTTAATGTAAAAAGAAAAAACTAATCATACACGTCTACATGTAATTTGGAACGAGATACAGCCATCCGTTTTTCATCATTGAATCCCGGTCACTTCCACACCGCCATTAACAATCCCTTTCATACAGCCCTTTCTCAGGACGTTGCCCGACCAGCTGGTATTATAGTTTCTGTGCCTATGAATTGGCCAACACTAATGCTGTAATTGTTTGTTCAGGCGCCGGCAACACGGAGGTGACGCAGGAGCTGTGCGACATGCAGGAGCAGGTGATCAAACTGAAAAGCCTGCTCTCCACGAAGCGCGAGCAGATCGCCACCCTTCGCACGGTGCTCAAGAGCAACAAGTCCACGGCCGAGGTGGCGCTAAACAACCTCAAGTCCAAGTACGAGAACGAGAAGAACATTGTGTCCGAGACTATGCTGAAGCTGAGGAACGAACTGCGCCTGCTCAAGGAAGACGCCGCTACTTTCTCAAGTAATTACTATTTCATTTGGTATGGTAGAAGAAGTCTGCGTACCTACAGTACCTACTTGCAGTACCTACTTGCAGTACCTACCTGTAGTACCTAGTCTAGCCACGGCACAGTCAATTGAATAAAATACTTGAGTCGTGTCATATAAGGTCAGTGTGGCCGCTAGTATGGAGCAGCAGAAATAAATCTGTAGCTTTTTGCATAAAAGGAATTTTAAGAAAAGAAAAATGTATTGATTACTTTACGACAAGTATTATTATTAAAAATATTTATAACAAATTATCCTTAAAGCCTTAAACCATTTTGCAATGTACTACTGTCAGAACACAGGTTCAGCAGAAAATATTTTTGCATTTCATTTGATTCCAGATTTTGCTGTTTTTGAACTTATTTAAAAATAAAATACATTTCTTGAAAGCAGATGAGAGACTCTTTTAGATTTTAGTAATACAAATCGACACATGCAATCAAAAATATAAAAAAAATTGAACGCAAAGAATGGTAAAGTTTTTAAAGTCGCTTACCGATGGTTTTTATCGAGTAAACTGTAATTACTACTTTCGCGAAACTAAAAAACGTATTTAGTTAGATAACGGTATCATAAAAGTTATTGTCTAGGGGTAAAGCTCTCGACTAGCAAGACGAAGGTTGTGGGTTCAAATCCCGGCTTTGGAAATTTTATTTGATTCATTTGTATTATTTCACAATTTATTCATTTAAAATAATATATAAGATACTTGCGGCACGTTCCCGGGTGGAAGATACACTCAGTATCACCATTTAGAATTGAAAAGTTGCTTGAAATGACTTTAGCCGTGTTTCGTGACTGGATCTGAATAGGCAAGTACCCCCCTTAACTTCCTCTTCCCCATCTCCTTCCCCTCCCCACAACCTTCAGCCTCACAATATACCCCAATCGGGGATGCCACAGTCTCACTGGCTCCAGACGGTTGGAAGCAGTTGAGACTCTTGTGCAATATTCATATAAAAAATAAAATAAAAATATTTCTTTAAAAATTAGCAAACTTTGACAAATATTTTTCAAATGACAAATGTTCCAAAAAATTATGGAGCGTTTATGGTAATATTTTAATGCAAACTACAAATGCTCACCGTAATACAAGATAACATGTCTTTTATGAGATAGGCTGTGAGATATATCTCCCAAAAATTCTATGGTTGTTTCTTGCCTGTGAAGAATATCAACTTAAATTACCCAAGGGGTTAAATTATCATGAAATTATGTAATTTTAATAATTTAGATAGATATTTTAAAAGTCATACTTACTTATGTATATAATAATACAGTAGAACCCCGTTAATTCGAACCCCGATAATTCGAAAAAACGCGTAATTCGAAATTTTCTCCAAAAAAATTGCCGCAGAAAAATTTTTTCATACAAAATTTTTTTTAATTCGAAATTCGTTATTCGAAATTTATTTTTGACCGCGCACGAAAATTTGTTCGTGTAATTCGAAAAAATTTGATTATTGCGAAAATAAATCATAATATTTCGTAAATCTGAATCTAACAGTCAGCCGTGGCGGTAAAACACCGAAAAATGTATTTTTACGTGGTTATACATCGTCCTAATAAGTATTATTATTTTGTAAATCTGAATCGATTTACACTGGAATGTCGTACTTTTTCAAATTTATTTCGAATATCTGAGTTTGAAGGGCTGAGAAAATACGTTTTACGCGGATATATGTCGTAGTTTTACGAGTTTACACCAAATATCTGAATTTAAAGGGTCGGCCGCGATGAAACTCAGCCGCGAAATTTCGATTTACGCGTAAATGTATCGTAATATTTACGAATTTATTTAGAATATTTGAATTTAAATGGCCCGCTGCGACGGAAATCGGCCGCGAAATCTCGATTTACCCGTAGATATATCGTATTTTTATTAACTTTACTTCGAATATCCGAGTTAAAAAATACGGCGCGACGGAAATCGGCCGAAAAATTTCGATTCACGCCGAAATATGACATATTTTTACGAATTTACTTCAAATATCTGAACTTAAAAAACCGGCCGCGAAGAAAAACTGCCGATAAAATTCGATTTACGCGGAAATATTTGATATTTTTACGAATTTACATCAAATATCTTAATTTAAGGGGTCGGCCGCGACGGAAATCGGCCGCGCATTCTCAATACTCGGAAATATATCGTATTTTTGCGAATTTATTTCGAATATCTGCATTTAAAGAGCCGGCCGCGACGGAATACGGCCGCGAATTCTCGTTTAACGCGGAAATATATCGTATTTTTACGAATTTAAATTCAGATATTTGAAATAAAGGGCCGGCCACGATGGAAAATTACCGCGAAATCTCGATTTACGCGGAAATATATCGTATTTTTACGAATATCTCAATTTAAAGGGTAGGCTGCGACCGAAATCGGCAGCGAAATCTCGGTTTACGCGTAAATATATAGCATTTTTACGAATTTATTGCGAATATCTGAAATTAAAGGGCCTGCCGCTACGGTAATCGGCCGCGAAAATAAAGAAATAATTGGTATTAATACGAATTTACAACTAAAATACCACCCGGATTTGAAGAGGCGACCGAGAAAATTGATTTTCGGCGTTTTTTTTTTTCATAAAATTTCGAATTACGTGGGAATTTGTTAATTCGAAATTTGATTTTTGATGTCCCGTGGATTTCGAATTAACGAGGTTCTACTGTAATACTTTTTACATCAAAATCCATAATAATTAATCTGTAATCGTTTGTTGTTGTTAAAATTTATTCTATATCAAAAGCTATAGGTTTCTATACCAGAGGGTAAAATAATCACCCCCTAAAGTTTTGCAGTATGAGCGTGGGGAACACGGTGAATAGATTGATAAGATTGTTGTAAAAATAGTTTGAATGTGGTTGTGTATCTGTGTTGATTCCAGGTCTACGCGCCATGTTTGCGGCCCGCTGCGAGGAATACGCCACGCAGGTGGAGGACCTGCAAGCGCAACTGGCCGCGGCCGAGGAGGAGCGCCGCACCCTCAACCAGCTGCTGCGCCTCGCCGTGCAGCAGAAGCTGGGCTTGACGCAGAAGCTCGAGGAGCTAGAGGTAGCCTGTCTTTCTTCATCACTTAAGCTTATCATTTATCCACTTTAAATCGACCACTGCGAGGAGTATGCTTCTGACTTCATTCATCTCTGTTCGCAGTGCCATTGCGAATCATTGTGGAGATAATCATATCATCAACGATAACTATTGTTACATCATCTGAGATTCGAAATCGATTGGAGCTCTTATTCAAATATCAAACTTTAAGATGTATATTTAATATTTTGTTCTATTTTCCAGGTTGACCGTGAGTTGCGCGGGGTGCGCAGAGCCGGAGGTGTGGGCGCGGGTGGCGCCGGGGGTCCCCCGGGCCGGCCCGGCAAGCCCCCCGCCTTCAGCCGCCCTGGGGCTCGCTTCTAGCGCCCCCTGCTCTTCCACTACCTCGCCACCTTCTTCAGGGCGGTCGTCAAGCTATAGACACCACACATACAACACTTGTAAAGTTTAAACAAACACAAACTTATGAAGAGGGGCCTCTTATGAGTGCTCGAGGAAACCCTTAATTTCTGTGTTCATTTATTAAATTACTCACGTTATACATACAGACCACACATTAAACACTCTCGGATAAAGCAGTAAATTCTGTATTACGTGTGGCCGAAATTTACTTAAAAATAAAACAGGTAACAAACGTTGAAAGCTCGGTATCGGAACCAATTGAAAACAACCTTGGTATTCCCCAAGGATCGGTATTGGATCCAGTTTTATTCTTAATTACATTAAGGATAACGTCTTTTAACATATTCGAAGTATTAAACCTAATTATTATTCGTCCCATCCCTTTGCTCATCTTTTATGTAACAATAAAAATACCCATATGCAAATAAGGCAGCTATTGCTAAAGTCGTATTTCGAGATATGAAAGGAAATAATGATATTGACACATGCATAAATGCACTTTTTGTACTATATGTCCTACAAATAATGCATTTGGGGATGTTTTGGCAAATTCGTTTTACACATTCAATTTTGATGGTTTTTTTTATAGTTTTCGAAAACAAACCACGGTCATTTTTCGCATTGAAAGGGGAACGAAAATTGGACGACTTTATGCATTCAAAGGGTTAAATTTATATGAAACCACGTCTTTCACATTTTCTGGACGATATTCTGAGCAATAATTTCACCACACATAATACAGGATTAAATCATGCTTGACCAAGCATTTTTGACTTACTCAAAATCATAAAATGTATGACCTTATTCTTATCGAAATGATATTTGTTATTTCCGTTGGACGACTACGAATTCTCCGCTCTGAAATGGTTAAAAACAAAATGCATAATAATAATTGTTATAAAATGAGGTGTTGATCTCAGGAGTGTGGTGTTTTGGCGAGGTGTGACGAATATAGACTTATGCTGCTCACTGCGGCTGTTGTACCCATGGGAAAATATTGCCTTTTACTTAGGAAAGTAATGTAAGATGAACGTTTATAACTTTTGAGTTTCTGCTTTTTCTAACAATGGTGATGATTGATGATTGATAATTGATAACAAACAAACATAGAACTGTGAATTTTAATATTAAAAAAATAAAATATAGGATTTGATATGATTGAATATCATCTCTTTTTGTACTGTAAATGTTGAATGTAGGAATAGATTTTTGACTAAAAGACATTTAACTGACAGAACAATATTTATTTTATTTTTGCAATTTAAAAATAATTAAAACTACTGAATTATTAGCGAAACATTGCCTGAAATGGTCTCCGGTAATCTGTTTTTTAGAGACCAGAATTGAATAGCTAATACTTTCCAATTAATCTTCTCATTCCCCTCACAACTTTTTCAAATTCGAGAATTCCATTGTCTCATTAGCTCTGGACAAATGGGATTCTTATACGCTATAACATTTTAAAAGAAAAATTGAATTACTAGATTATAAAAAAAAATTATAGTAATTAATGATAAATAATTTAATTAGGCAAATATTAGTCCAATGAGTTATTATTTTGGTTTTGGTGATGTAAAGTTCACAGTTCTGTGCTTTGTTTAGCTTATTTCTCTGCTTTCCTAATCTTAATAATCAGCCAACATTCCTTTGTGCCCTTAATTGATATATCGTTTGATTGAGTCAAAACAACATTATAATTCACATTTGCACTTTTTTACACGTAAGAAATTTAATTGACTCAAATAACAAATCAATGGGAGCAAATTGCAAAATAAATAATTACATACTGTTTAAATTTGAATAATACATTATGTACGAACTTTCGATAATGGCTCGCGTACCTAACTCAATTTTTGTTTTATTTTAAATGTTATGATATTATATATGTAAATATCTGCTGTATTTAATATCTTGTATTATGCATACACTATTTTAAATAGAAATTTGAAAATGTTTAAGACAGGTTAATTACCATTCGATTGACAGAAAATATGACAGGCTTATAGCCAAGTGGTCTAAGGAATTAGTTCCCAACAACATTCTCAGGTTACTCGACTTGAACATAAATGTTCTAATTTTATTTATTTATTTATCTACAAGCTTAAAATTGCATGAAAAACATATCGCAGTACATGATTGATTATGTATATTTTTTTTAGAACAATAGCACAATATTGTTTAAATAATAATATGTATTATGAAACTCTTGAATGTATATAATATTATGTATGTATGTACATATGATAGGAGCACGTTTCTTCTCCAGCACCTTTGGAGGTATGTTCACGTTATTATGTATCTATTAAGTTAACTTGAAGCCGCAACGTTGAATTGAATCGTTGTAAACACTTGTCGGTGAGATAGACAATTATTATTGGAATCGCAATGTAGCTGACCCTAGATTGTCCTTAAGTGTTTAGGAAATAATTGTGCAAAAAAATTAGGTTTTTACCAAAACCTGTCGAATTTATATAATAATATTAATATGTACTAAATAATGCAAATGTCCATCCAAGAATGTCCCCCTTGAGAGAGGGGGCAGGTTAATGTTAAAGTTGGGGATATTTAGCGACCAAAGCCAGTCGTATTATATTTTCTACCCGTTATTATTGATTGACTTTTCTCGGCCAACGATAAATATTTTTATGTATTGGATATTATTTTTCCTAAACTCTATAAGAAATAAATCTACAATAATTCTTGAAAGGAAATATTTTATTGGAGTGAATTAATAATTTCATGAGAGCTGAGGAAAGCTAACTACTGAATGTAGTGCGTTAACGTTGGAGTCACATAACTGTGCCGCTCATCGTACATTGGCAGCTTTGCAATGTTGTGTCCGATTTAAAAAAAAGGTTGTTTCAATGTTAGTGTTTTTTGAAATTTCATATTTTATATAAAAGATAAATAAACAATAATACAACTCTTTGTGAAATGTATCTTAATATCGTCCATATTTTAAATGTTCTAAACAATGTCCGTCTCGTTAGAATCTTATCTTTAATGGTTTGTTGGTGTGAATAGTGCAATCGAAACACGTTGTTGATCTTTTTCTATGATGCTCAATGCACAGGCTCACAGGATATTTCAAAAACATTCTACTACAGGGTTTTCCAATAAGAGGTGTTATTTTGATATTCAATAAAAAGTAAAAGATCAATGGTTTCGTTGCTTGTGTGGCACGTAGCGCCGTCTTGTTGAAAGTAAACGTTGTCCAGATCAATACCATCCAATTCCGACCATAAAAAATCATTAATCATCTCTCGATAGCGCAATCCATTCACCGTAACTGTTGCTCCAGCCTCATTTTATAAAAAGTAAGGTCCAATGACTCCGCCGGACCATAAACCGCACCAAACAGTCACACGTTGAGGATAGAGAGGCTTTTCAACAATAACTCTTGGGTTTTCCGAGCTCCAGACGCGACAATTTTGCTTGTTGACGAAGCCACCGAGGTGGAAATGGGCCTCATCACTCAAGATGATTTGCATTTGATTCACTCAAGTGAATTTTAATAATTTCAATGCGTTGTTGAAGCGTGTATCGTTCCATTTTTATTAATGGCGTAGTTTCTACTTGTCAAATGTCAAAAAATGACAGCTTCAAAATAGCATCTACCGAAATAGCGGGCTATTCAAAATAACACCTCTTATTGGAAAACCCTATTATAAATACCTTTGTAAGTATCTGTTGAAAGTTATTCTATTTCTAACGGAAAGAATTAAAGGTATTGCTGAAATGTCCCATGAGTTTAGTGTTGTGGAGGTTTTCAGAAGTTGCTTTCACACGGCTCCTTGCATTCAGCTGTCCATATCTCGAGGCTGCTGCCCCCCGGGCCCGTGTTCCCGAGGAACATTGGGTTTACAAATAACGCAGTCGCTCTCACAGTGCGGGGGAACTCAGTTCCCCTCGTGAGACCATTCCGAGCCATATTGAATGCGGAGCCGCCGTCCCCTGGTGATGATTGTTTAATCGCGCTCATTACAATTAAATGTATTTAATCTTAGTCCTCGTTGAAATTCAGTTGACTAGAATCCCGTTTTCTTGAAGAAAATTGATAGCTGATGTTTGACAATGTTTTAAAGGGAAGTGCATGTGTTTGTGCAGCTCATTTTTCTATTCTGTATTTCTCTAATGTTGCCATTTGTTTTGTTTGCGCAGATGGCATATTATTATACCTCCTTTTGTTGATTATTCTACGCACTGTGATTTTTCCTACGCTACTTGTCTGTATATAAGATATTAATGAATGTTTGTTGGGCGGTCAGTAATGTTGTTAAGCACAAAATAAGAAAGATTGTTGCCTATGTTTTGAAGAAACCTTTTGTTAGCTTGATATTCTATTGTATTATTTTTTTTGTATTTCGTGATATGTGTATTATTATCTTAATTGGGTAAACTTTTAGAATCACTGACCACACTCAATACGAATACGTCAAACAAGAAAAAAAACATGGCTGAACTGTCAAATTGCATTCAATTTTTAAAATGTGACAAAAAATGGAACTTTAATGCAGTATTTTCCCTTCCCCCTGATGTAAATAGTTGGCTTATAGTAATTAAGTTGAATCAAAGTATTATTTCAAACAAAATATTGGTATTAAGCGTGGCCAGCGATCTGAAAAGATTACCCTTAATTGAAAATTCCATAAATTTGCCATTTATTTTTCACTATGCACCAAAAGAAAATATTTGTGCCAAGTTACCTCGATATCGAAAGCCAGTCAAAACACTCAATTCGTGGAGTCTCTCAGTTTATTGACAGATCGATTCCGCGGTAACTCAATGTTAAGGAATGGCTTCTTTTTGATATGGAGATTTAATTTTTCTGGCTGCTTAGCTTTTCATAGTAACGACAACACGTAACACCCGGCCCCCTTGCGGTGGTGATCTTATAATGGCAGAACTGATTTATAAACATTAGCTAGAATATTCCATATGTACTTAATAGTAACTCCCCTAGTATGTTATAATTATTTCCCAGGTTATTTTAAGGGTAGAGGTTAGGTTAGGCCATTTAGATGGAGGTGGAATTAACACATTTTGATTTGTAGCATTATACTTATTAGAGAAGTAGGTAAGTTACTCGAAACCTCAGTTGTAATATTACCAGTAGAATACAACATCTTAAGTAACCGAGTTTAACTCCCGTAGCTGCATAGAGGTGATTAAAACGTTTTATATTATTCTTAGGAAAATTAACTACATTATTTATATTATCAAAGAACTTATCCCAATCTGGGTATTGAGATTTTCATAATAATATATTCACATTGCTGAATTACTGAACTTATTCAATATTGACTAGTGAGTAATTAGGTAAACTGTCGAGACTATTTCAACTTGTAATTTTTGATATGACGTTACTTCTCTGAGTTTTAGCAATTGATTCTACAGTAGTCCAAATATAATATTGCCCGGTAGCGGGAGTTTCTTTGCATAATATTTTAATCAATAGCATAATTTCATTTCACTAGTCTACGGTTTCTTCAGTGGGGGAAATCTCCTTTTAACTGCGGCTGCTTTTAGAAATACTCAGGTTCTCGCGACGAGTTATAGTCACCGCCTTTTATTTATAATACTATTTAAGTGCATCATTTTGCTAAAATTCTTAACACCAATTTTTAGTTTTTAGCAATCAGTAAGTTTATTTATGATTTTTTAAATCATGTTTTTTTTATATTGATGGTTATTATTTTCAAATTTAACACAAGCTGCTTTGGTTTATATAAATTTATTAATCGCTGAATTTTATTTTATTTTACGAATGGATGTTGCCGCATTTTGGTAATTATTTATTCAAGTATTATATTTTATTTATCGTTTTATGATGTGAGGGATGCCTGCAATTTAAAGATTATATATGAAAAATAAAAGAATATTAACATTGTCATTATAGTTTTATTATTTATGTCATATTTACATATTTTTCTACGTAAATACTTTAATAATACATAAATATACAACATACAAAACACAAAATAGTCTTTCGTAACATAATATCATTGCTCATACCCTACTGCAAATATGTATATGTTTAAAGGTGACTGGATATCGCATCAAAATGACAGTTCAACACACCTACAAAAAGTGATATAAAGTCATGAAAAGCGATGAAACAAAATGTAGGTTAAATAGGTAACATTGGTAACTACAGGGTTTTCCAATAAGAGGTGTTATTTTGATATTCAATCATTAAAGATCAATGGTTTCGTTGCTTGTGTGGCACGTAGCGCCGTCTTGTTGAAAGTAAACGTTGTCCAGATCAATACCATCCAATTCCAGCCATAAAAAATCATTAATCACCTCTCGATAGCGCAATCCATTCACCGTAACTGTTGCTCCAGCCTCATTTTCGAAAAAGTAAGGTCCAATGACTTCGCCGGACCATAAACCGCACCAAACAGTCACACGTTGAGGATAGAGAGGCTTTTCAACAATAACTCTTGTTTAATGTTGCTAGAATTTTAATAATTTCAATGCATTGTTGAAGCGTGTATCGTTCCATTTTTATTAGTGACGTAGTTTCTACTTGTCAAATGTCAAAAAATGACAGCTTCAAAAGTAACATCTACCGAAATAGCGGGCTATTCAAAATAACACCTTTTATTGGAAAACCCTGTATTTAGCCTAGTTTTTGTTTCATCACTTTTAATGGACTCTATATCACTTTTTAAAGGTGTGTTTATTTGTCATTTTGATAATATCAAAAAGACAGAAGTTTGTCTTTCAAATAATGCTACAACTAAAGAAATATATTCAAACATTTCATTTGATGCAGCAATTATGAAATTGGTAGGCTTTGTTGCATTATTTTTATTTCATAAATAATAAATTGATTAAATTAATATCTACACCACACCAATTTGCTAGAGCAAAATCACGGTAAAACCACACTAGACAATTAAAATACATTTTTTTACATGTGCATACCAATACTAACACGTCAGAGACATATTTAAAAAAAAAATTAAACTAATCAAAGTACACTTAATCTTTTGAAGCATTGGAAGCTTTATTAAATTTATAAGACGAGAGATCAAGAAACAGTATATTGTACCCTTTTCAGAGAGGTAATATTTGAGAAGAGATTGGACTTTTAAAGCAGGCAAACTTCTTCACTAGGAAGGAAGTTTGTACTGAAGTATACAACTCTGTCTCCTTGATCAAATCATAACAATGATCAAATCATCAATCTATACCCGCAATTCCCAACAGGGGGGCTGGTAAAATCTAGGGAAGCGACGGTTGGTGGCCTCGAGGGCAAACGGGGAATGGTGAACATTTCTGGGTTACAAATAATCTCAAAATGTTGAAAATCATAAGTGGAAAATGTAACTTGCGTAATGATGGGTGGATTAAACTAGTAGAGGATTATATATAATATAATAGGACTGAATGGGAACCAATAACTAATAAGCTACCAACCGGTTTGGTCGTGATATTTCAAAACATGTAATTTTCACAACAACAACAAAATTCATATGCTGTCATACTTTTTTTAATGGAGAGGTACTTAACATGGAAAGTGGACGGAGAGCTAGATAAGTTTGGAAACCTCTTATCTATACAAATTACAAACAAAAGACAAGTAAATTAATCTTTTGTTATATTCTCAAAAGAATACATTGGCAGAAATTTATGTTAATGTTGTTGAGAGAAATCGCAGCACACAGGAGAGAAAGGGCCAAATCTATTAGAACACCCAAATACATAGAAAACACTGACGGTGAGTTGATCACAGACGAAATCAAAATATGTGAAAGATGGAAAGATTATTATTCTACATTACTGAACGAAGAATTTCCAAGAACAATTCATGTGTCAGAGAAACCAGTGCTGGGGCCAGTTGAAGAAATCACTCCGACAGAAGTTAAAGTAGCCATATCACAAATGAAAAAGGGGAAAGCAGTGGGGCCAGACAATATTCCAGCCGAATTATGGGAAAGAGTGTGGGGAAGTGGGACATAAATGGCTGTGCAACCTGTATAATAAAGTACTGACCGGAGAACCAATGCCAGAAAGCTTTAGGAAAAGCTATCTTCTTCCATTTTACAAAAATAAGGGAGACTCTAGGAAGTGCGACAATTATAGAGGGATAAAGCTTATGTCTCACACCATGAAAATATATGAGAGGATTATAAACACACGAATTAGGAATATTGTAAAAATACACGACGATCAATGCGGCTTTGTATCGGGGAAATCAACAATAGATGCTATTCAAACAGTCAGAATCATAGTTGAAAAATATCGAGATGCAAAAAAAGATTTACACATGGTATTTATAGACTTGGAAAAAGCATTTGACAGGGTACCCCGAAGCCTGATATGGGCGGCATTGAGATCTCATAACGTACCAGAAGGATATGTGCTCTCCATACAAGATATGTATACAGACGTAGAAACACAAGTAAGATGCACATCAGGGATGTCACCAACATTTCCAATTAAAGTGGGGGTACACCAAGGATCTGTCCTCAGCCCATTGCTATTCATAATGGTCATGAATTACCTAACGAGTCAAGAAATGAACAGTATTCTCAAGACTATGCTTTTTGCAGATGATGTAGTACTGATAGAAGAAAATCATTGTGATCTACAAAATAGCCTGGAAAGGTGGAGAAAGATCCTGGAGGATAATGGACTAAAAATTAGCAGGAAAAAGACGGAATATTTGTATTTACCATTTAAAGACCCAAATGCTGTAACTCCTTCGATGCAATTGGATGGAGTAACATTAGCCAACTGTGACTCATTTAAGTATCTGGGCTCACTCATCCACAGAGACGGAGGATGTGCAGCGGATGTCAACCATAGGATAGGAGTGGGATGGATGAAATTTAGATCCGTAACAGGAATTTTGTGCGACACGAAAATGCCAATAAAACTTAAAGGAAAGACATACCAGACTATTGTTAGACCCGCGATAATGTATGGCTCCGAATGCTGGACTATGTACAACTCCTACTCTAGGCAACTCGAATCAGCAGAAATGCGAATGCTTAGATGGACGGCAGGAGTATCATTAAAAGATAAAATTAAAAGCTCACGCATTCGCGGTAGCCTGGGTGTCACTGACATAAACAGTAAGCTAGAGGAACGACAGTTAAGATGGTATGGGCACATAAGACGGAGACCACCAGACCACACAGTGAAGCAGGCAATGTCTATAGAGCTTCAAAGACAGTCATCCAGAGGTAGACCAAAGAACTCCTGGATGACCCAATGCTCCAAAATCCTACAAAGAAACGGCCTAGATGAAAGCGACACTCAGAACCGAAGAAGCTATAACCTGAGAACGAGAAGAGCCGACCCCAACAGCCTACCTAGGCAATGAGTTGGGATAGTGCTAGGAAGAAGTAAGTAAGTAAGTTGTTGAGAGAAATTAAGGAGAGGAGTATCATGATACATAGCATAAAGCAAGCACTTGTCGCAATATTCTGTTTAAACTAACAGCAAAAAGATATACAAATAGTCGAGTTCTTTCTATAGTAGCATTAAACAGTAGTGGCACCATTCTGTTCAAAGGAGCAGCAAATGGACACAAAACCATAAACAAAACTCCAGCTGTTTCGCAGATACAAAATTCTTTGCCAACCCGTGTATGTATATAAAATGCATACACAAAGACCAACTGCAACACAACTTAAATTAAATATATCAATGGACAAAGATTGACTTCTAAAATTCAATGTTGAAAATTGCCCTGTCGCATACAAACTTAATGTAATGCAGTGACGTTACGACAAGACCTAGGAGTTACCATAAGCCCTGTTTGACCTTACACTGGAAATGATGTTAAACCTCTTCTGGAACATGCTTTCCAAATGATTAGATATAATAGAGTACAGTGATGATTTACAAAAATAGAGCTTTGAAAGACCGGCAATATGTAGATAGACTCAAGGAACTAAGATTACCAATGTTGTGCCTCAAGAGAAAGTTTTGAGTTAATTACGAACACAAACTTCAATTGTGCTTCAAGAGAAAGTTTTGAGTTAATTACGAACACGAACTTCAATTGTGCCTCAAGAGAAAGTTTTGAGTTGATTACGAACCTGAACTGCCAATCGGCCTCAAAATAGTTTTGAGTTAATTACGAAAATGATCTTCAATTCCACCTCAAGAGAAAGTTTTGAGTTAATTATGAACAAGGTTTCCAATCCTGCCTCAAGAAAAAGTTTTGAATTAAACATTAACTATGTATCTACTGTTGCAACAATAAATTCATACAACGTTAGATGAGGAAAGATCCATCTGATAGCTTGCTAAATACAAATTAACTGTGTTTCAACCACATGTAATATCACAGAGGTTGACGAACTCGTGATCCCATGTTACAGGATGCGAAAAATACAAGAAAAACATCAGACACAGATATGAAAACGATAAGCAGGAACCACATCAAAAGGGTAAATTTACTGGATAGAGCCATACCAAGATTTAAAATCTGTATAAACTCACCTACTTGGGTTGAAAAGTCTTCTAATCCAGACAAAAATATACCATGTTAAATGTTATTAACATAAATGTATATATGTAAACACTAATTTATGTATCCAATACGTCTGTCTCGACACAGGTATATCCTACTGAGACAGAGATCGAAAAACACCTGTAAAAAAAACTTTATATAGATAATAAAAACAAATTATATCTACATACTTAATAAAAGGGTATTTTTTAATATATTTTCCATTGAGGGGCACTGGTACCATCAGAGAAAATACATAGTGACCCTTTACCAAAAAGAAAGAAACTTAAAAAAGTTTTTGCGAATAAGTAACCGAAAACTCGCATAGAATAGTGCGCCAACTGCTGCATGCAACAAACGTGCAGAGCTGAACGCACTGTTGCGTACACAAATTTTATTACCGCGCACGTAAGTAAACCTCCGACTACTAAAATGCCACTACGTAAGGGGTTGATTGAAGACGGTCTCGATTAAATACTAAATATTAAGGAACATATAAAACTGTCCCTTAATATTGAGTAACTTATAAAATGTGTCCCTCAATATTGAGGGAAGTTCTCGTTCAA
The DNA here is from genome assembly GCA_026573805.1 of Hesperophylax magnus. NCBI lineage: Eukaryota > Metazoa > Arthropoda > Insecta > Trichoptera > Limnephilidae > Hesperophylax > Hesperophylax magnus. Next base: position 7,549,775 of record JAIUSX010000117.1, on the reverse strand, counting down.
AAGTGGGGATGGAAAACTTTTTTCAAAAAGCTTAAAGTTTATTTTATACTTATGCTTTGTAATATTTTATTTTAAAATGCCTTAAAATGGATATTTTAAAATGAATTGAACTCAAACGCTGTTGTAGCAACAATAAATAAAATGTTTCGCCGGTTTCAATGCAATGTCGGTGACAATGTATACTCAAAAGAGGATTGATGAGGTAACTGTTCAGACACATAGCCGATTGTTATCTCCAATAATTTACTCCCTACCTATAACCTTGTCACCAGGAGACGGGAAGTTCCTTAGTACAATTTCTGCAACGCCTCTGTTAACAGGTTGTTAGGTTGCAATTCCGGGTTAAGTGCAATACGCCGTGGAGTTTTTACGTGCTGGCAGAGAGAGGGAACATTGAGAACACGAAGACCAAAGGTAGGACTTTCATTATTCTGGTGGCATTCTCTCATAGTTTCATTCATTTCCCTTTCTATATTTTATAAACAAGAAACTCTCGGCCGGAAATATATTCCGGTATTCCAAGAGCTATTGAAACAGTAACTATTCTGGAGACAGAAAGCTAGAAGCTTTGAATTCACAGAATGGTCATATTTTTGAGTAATGATGGTCGGAAAGAGAAAGTAATAAGGAATTAAACAGTTAAGAGATCTCTGTTTAATATTTCGAAAAATCAAACATCGTCTCATCAAAATTTTTCATTCGGGAGCCCATTTTATAAATAAAACTATGTAATGTCGGAAGAGTATTAAAGGCTATCTTTAAAAGTGAGATAGAAAAGGAACCGAGAAATAAGTTTTTTTTTTTTAACATGTAATGTCAAATTAATCAAAAACGTTATTATTGAGTTCTGCTAGTTTTTAGTTTATTTTTTTAATGAGCTGTTTCAGCGTTCAAAGCCATTATCAAACTGTCGATAACAAACGAAGATCCAACGAAAATGTATTTGACTCTTTGAATCAGAAAATTTGCTTCAATGATTTTTTGTATTCGCTGGAAGATTGATTTAATTGTAAATTAAAACTTATTTAATTTTAGCGTCCAATGCCAGTATGTAGTATGTAGTTGGACGGATGACTTATTTAACATTCCACGGGCTTTCGACAATTTGATTGCGAGAGCCCATAGAGTAATTTGGATTAGTAGTACGTTTACAGTCATGTCAACATGCAGTTGATAATTGTCGAGTGTGGTTTACAATACAGAGCTCGGGCGATAAATAAAAGACAACACAGTCTAAATACATAAATATTATGTCGGTGTAAAGCATTCCACGCTGCTCTGTTAAAAGAGAAACAAAATTTGGTAAGCTGCTTTTCAAATAAATGTGATACTTTTAGGGAAACAGTGCGTCAAAGGAATTGGCTATTGTGAGATATTTACATAAATTAAGTGTCACAGATTAATATTACAATACATAATACAGTAGAACCCCGTTAATTCGAACCCCGATAATTCGAAAAAACGCGTAATTCGAAATTTTCGCCAAAAAAATTTCCGCTGAAAAATTTTTTCATACAAATTTTTTTTTAATTCGAAATTCGTTAATTCGTAATTCGAAATTTATTTTTGTCCGCGCACGAAAATTTGTTCGTGTAATTCGAAAAAATTTAATTTTTGCGAAAATAAATCATAATATTTCGTAAATCTGAATCTAAAAGTCAGCCGTGGCGGTAAAACGCCGAAAAATGTATTTTTACGTGGTTATACATCGTCCTAATTAGTATTATTATTTTGTAAATCTGAATCGATTTACACTGGAATGTGGTACTTTTTCAAATTTATTTAGAATATTCGAGTTTGAAGGACCGAGAAAATACGTTTTACGCGGATATATGTCGTAGTTTTACGAGTTTACACCAAATATCTGAATTTAAAGGGTCGGCCGCGACGAAACTCGGCCGCGAAATTTCGATTTACGCGTAAATGTATTGTATATTTACTAATTTATTTCGAATATTTGAATTTTAAAGGGCCCGCTGCGACGCAAATCGGCCACGAAATCTCGATTTACGCGTAAATATATCGTATTTTTACGAATTTATTTCGAATATCTGAATTTTAAAGGGCCCGCCGCGACGGAAATCGGACGCGAAATTTCAATTTACGCGGAAATGTATCGTATTTTTATTAACTTTACTTCGAATATCCGAGTTAAAAAATACGGCGCGACGGAAATTGGCCGAAAAATTTCGATTCACGCCGAAATATGACGTATTTTTACGAATTTACTTCAAATATCTGAACTTAAAAGGCCGGCCGCGACGAAAAACTGCCGATTAAATTCGATTTACGCATATATCATATTTTTACGAATTTACATCAAATATCAGAATTTAAAGGGTCGGCCGCGACGGAAATCGGCCGCGCATTTTCGATTTACACGGAAATATATCGTATTTTTGCGAATTTATTTCGAATATCTGAATTTAAAGAGCCGGCCGCGACGGAATATGGACGCGCATTCTGATTTTACGCGGAAATATATCGTATTTTTACGAATTTATTTCGAATATCTGAATTTAAAGAGCCGACCGCGACGGAATATGGACCTGAATTCTCATTTTACGCGGAAATATATCGTATTTTTAGGAATTTAAATTCGGATATTTGAAATAAAGGGCAGGCCGCGACGGAATATTACCGCGAAATCTAGATTTACGCGGAAATATATCGTATTTTTACGAATATCTCAATTTAAAGGGTAGGCCGCGACCGAAATCGGCAGCGAAATCTCGATTTACGCGTAAATATGTAGCATTTTTACGAATTTATTGCGAATATCTGAATTTAAAGGGCCCGCCGCTACGGTAATCGGCCGCGAAAATAAAGAAATAATTGGTATTAATACGAATTTACAACTGAAATTCCACCCGGAGTTGAAGAGGCGGCCGAGAAAATCGATTTTCGGCGTATTTTTTTTCATAAAATTTCGAATTACGTGGGAATTCGTTAATTCGAAATTTGATTTTTGATGTCCCGTGGATTTCGAATTAACGAGGTTCTACTGTACAATATCATGTTAGGAAGTTGGTAAATATATTTTATAAATGAGTTTTAAAAATATTGTAATCGCATTATTATATATCATTGTGCTCCTTCACTTTAAAACATTTTCTATATGCATATTATTTGGTTAAAAAAATCATATGATAAAGATAAAAAGCTTTCGTACAAGATATATCAGTCATTTTTAAAACTTTTATTAATAAAACTGCTTTTGACATTTATTACCAAAACTTACAATCATATTCTTAACATTACTAATTTATTAAACTTTTATTAATAATATGTAACTGTTTTCGACATTACAATAATATTCTTAACATTGTTAAATTGTTTCTGCACAAAAATTATACACATCGCATTCACAAGCATGTAAATATTTTGACGTTATGATTTGTTTTTTTGGCCATTTGTTCAACAATACAATACAATATTTAGCACAAAAACATACATAATATTACTTAAAATCTATAAAATAATATTTTTTGTACAAAGGTACTGTTTCAATATTGATTATTTATTAAGCAGGCAGTAAATACAATACATAATTATTCTCTTAATAGTATTTTAAACATTCATATTGTTTTTGCTTTCCACTAAACCCAATAAAATTGTACTTAATATTTGCAACCTTAAACGTAAATTAAATAAATTAAAGTAAAGGTTATAGCAAATGCATACTAGAATATTATGTAAATAAATCAGACTTATTTAAAACACAGATTGGAGAGCGCCATAACACCAGCATAGTTTGCCAAACATAAAATACCTTCTCTGGTTAATTAATACTAAAACATACACGCAATTATAAAATCTCTTCGAATAATAAGAAGATTGTATCAAGAGGTAAATTTAACAGTTATACCGGCTGTACTACGAATGGCACATTTTATAGAGATAAGCATTCCGATGTTGAACTAATCTCTTCTCTAGATTATAATGATGACATTCGCAGATTTCCACCAAAAGCGTTCCTTATAAATGTCTACACAATGTGACCTTGTGGCATCTTATTCAAAATTATAAATTTGGATTTTATTTGTACTTAAAATTTTTCGCCCTTTTATGAGTTAACACACTACACTTCAAGCGGGCGAAAATAGGGTCCCGTTCGAGAAAATGGATTTTGCTTCAAACCACTATATCTTTGAAAATAGTACATATATTTAAATGATTTTTTTTACATAGTGCCCCCAACTATAAAAGAACTGTCTGAAATTAAAGCCTAATTTGTAACGCAACTCCATAAAGCGATTTAGTAATATTTTCATATTGACAATTCACGCTTCTCCAGTGCCAAAAGTGCAAGTATTTATTACCTATTCTACAGGTTTAGTAGTTTCCTTTTGATTAAATATTCTTCCACACAAGATACAACAAGAAGATAAGAAAATGGGAGACTTGTATCACATTGTTTATACATATACATATTTAGTTGGGACCCTTATAAAAAGATTGGTATACAATATTCATGTAGAATTATCGGACAGCAATACCTTCACGGCCATTCAAGTAGGACCGGCGTAAAATTTAAATCTATCTTTCCCGCCGTAAGTGTGTTAACAGAAATAAAAACTCCCAATAAAAATCAAATTGTAACAAGAAAAGTGGTCATTTTGGCTATCAGTGTTTAGGCATTAAAATATGGCAGTTTTGGTTCTACCGTGTACTGTAATAATTTTCACCGGCAAGAAAAGAATGAATTCAAATGGGGGCGAAATCAGTCAGATTCTTGACTGGTTGCACCATGTGCTGGGGAAAGTATTCCGAGAGCTCCTGGAACAGCTGGCAGCGGCGGTAGTGCTTTTCATAGTTATCACACTTGTCTTGGAGAATCTCATCCTGAATGGAGGCAATCATTTTGGCGGTGGATGTCGGTTCCACGTCTTCTCTGGGCAGCGGGACTACCGAGGTGGAAGACTCGTCGAGCGAGTCCATCCCCAGCATGGTGGCGAAGAGGGCCTGCTGCTCCGCATCGGGGTACCTGTCGGTACACTCCATAGAGTAGTCTCCGTTCTTGGGCTGCGACTCCTCGGGTATCTCCGGGTCCCGGCGGACCTGGGCTGTCTCCTTGCCCTCCAGGGGCTCCAAGGGCGGGTGGAAGAAGAGTGTTTGCTCCTTCTCAGTGAATAGCAGTGTCGCCAACAACTGAAACTGTTTTAAATACTATTTATTACCTACCAATAACTCGAAAAATATTTGAATTCAAATTAATAATTATTGATGTAACTAAACATTTTCAGTTTTATCATGTCATGTTTTTCATATCATTTGAACTGGAAATCAACCAAGTTTTGTGCTGTTATTGCTACTATTAAACATACTAATTTGGTGCTTGATTTAAAATTGTTTTCCTGCGTAGGGGATAAAATTATTCAAGTTTAATGAACTTTAAATTTTCGTTTTCAAAATTGGAACTGATAAGTACAAATCATATTAGAATAAGTTCTTTCATCTTCACAAATCCTACAATTATAATATTGCGTGATTTATAGAAATTTTTTTTTTTTTTATAGTGAATACCTCACAAGAGTCCCAACTGCTCCCGTCTGGAGCCAGTGGACTATGGCATCCCCAATTGGGGTGTGTTGTGAGGCTGAAGGTAAGTGGGGAAGGGAAAAAGGAAGGTGGGGAAGTACCTGGCTATTCAGATCTAGTCACTAAACACGGCTAAAGCCATTTGGAGCAACGTTTCAATTCTGAATGGTGGTCTTACACCAGGGCGATACTGATAGTATCTTCCACTCTGGAACGTGCCGCAAATATACTATATATTATTTTAATTAATTAATTGTGAAATAACACAAATTAATCAAATAAAATTTATTTGCGCACGCCGGGTTCGAACCCGCGACCTTCGGAATGGCAGTCCAATGCGTTACCACTGGACTATGCCGGCCGTCAAAGAAATAATAATAAGCAAAGATTCTAATCTCATTATCAGCAATTTCACAATTTGTACCGCATTGCAGAAGCCTAACCCCAGTCAACAATGGAGGATTACATTATACAAGATCATTCAAGGAATCCAAATTTGTCAAAAATGCTAATTTTCCAGGATTCTTATAAAGGACTTTTTCTAACAATTATAAGTCCTTGAATTTTTAGATGTAATTCTGAAATGACGCAATGACGCAAGAAATTAATTTGAATTCAGTTAGGATGGATTATCAGGAGTAGTAACCTGCTTGGCCTCTTCGCTGCTGTTATGGTTGGTGGCCTGGTGCAGGCGCGTCTGCAGGAAGGTGAGCGCATCGCGGGAACGGCCGGCGCGCACCAACTCCTCAAACTGCAGCCGGCGCAGGCTCAGGCGCACCTTTCTCCAAGCCGACTCGCTGCTCAGCCTGGAAGGACATTTCATTTAGTTTTACAGGAGTCATCTTGTCATCTTTGGGGATGCTGTGTGGAGGGTATTTTTAAGGAGAGGAAGTTCTAGGAAGGAAAAGGGTAGAAGGGGTGGGTAGGAATCTAGGGATCAGGGTGTCAAGGAGCGATGGACGAAAAATCTATCCCTCCCATTGCACCGCAAGGTGATGGGTCAAGAGAGACCAGTTGGAGAGGTGAAAGGGTCTCCCCAAACCAGCCTCTCCCGATCCGGAATACTACGCAGCTGGTGGGCGGGCACGTCCTGAACACACCCCTTCTAAATCAACAAACATAGCGAACCACTTGGGGTGACCATCCAATAAATGGTTACCGGGGCGACTGTACCCAAACCCGCCTCCCAAATTGCAGAAGTGTAAACGATTGCTTGTGCAATGAATGGAGCATTCAGCCAGAAGAGCATTGACTACAATGCATTTATCCATTTGGCTGCCGGTTAATCAAAAAGCATAATTCTGTTTACTGAAGCACAAAACAACAATTATTAACCTCCAACTTTGTTTCTGTTATAGTCATAGTTTAAAAGTAGAACACAAGAAATGCGATTTAGACGTGTTTCCTGATCCAAAAGTACAACAGATCGGACATAAATTACAAATACAGAAATTCATTTCATCATCATTATTAAATTTTTATTTCAATCAAATATAATGGCGATATACAATGTCGGCCAGTGAAAGGTACTACTGGCGACATCGGTTTCCATTCAAATCTACATGGAAGGCATTTCTAATTTGTATTAACTATTCAGTGTATTCAATGCAGGCTATTTAGTCCTAGTGAGGTTGATTTTTATGGGAAAAATCATGATTTATGTACAGTGAGAAGCTTTAAGAAATTTAAGAAATGAAGCTTTAAGAAATTTCAATTGAAATAAACCGGAACCGCAAAACATTGATAAATAATTTGAAGTAATCAGAAATTGACTTCAAGGACCGGTTGTTTTTGTTTTGTTGACTTCTAGATTTGAATATAAAGCGTGGTGTTTTCTCTTTCTTACATATAAAGTTTAGATCATATTTCTCACCACAACAGTAAGGGAGACAACGATTTCTGTGAGACCATATGAGTTGTTCCAAAAAGTGAACAAATTAGCCTAAACTATAATTTATTTATTAATCATTACAAAACATAACAGGATTATAAACATACTATTCAAGGTAACATTACATATTTAAGAATAGTAATAGAAAATGTGTATAATATTATTATGTCATCTTCTAGAGGTAACGTTATTTTCGCTTTTTGGTCTTGATTGAGATTGATTAACTTTATTAATGCTAGGTTTGAAACTATGTATAATTCTCATAGAGAATAATAAATAGTACTGATAAAAAAGTGGTTAGAATCTATGTAGCTTTGAAATGACAATTTGATTACCAATAAGACAAGATGCTATATATATCATTATATAAAAATAACCAGTCCCAGGTAAAGTTGAAAGAAGCAACTACAGGAGACTGCGATGAGAGGTTGGGCCTACTATGGGTGGAGGCTGCTAAAAAGTACAGAACAAGAGACGCTTGAAGGCGCATTGTCAAGGCGATGTCTCCGACCCCAATAGAATGATACTACGTAATTCAGTGTAGATAGTAAGATTAGGTTACCTGGAGAGTCGCAGCTGCCAGAAGTCATCCAGCCTCAGACTGGGCTGCGAGGACTGGCCCGGGTTGCCTCCAAACAGGTAGTGCACCTTGCCCACCTGGTCGTATACCAACTGGTGGGCAAACCTGGAAATAACAGCACCGATCGTTATTGTCACAACGGCAACACATCAACTAACAACACACATACAATGTACGATCACATTGACCACTTTAATAATACAAACACTTTGTTGGAAGCATTCTCCACGTAGGGTCCCCAAGTAAATGAGAATATTTATTCGACGTGAACTGTTTGTTAGTTGGCGATATCCGCTCGTTCTCGGGAAAGATGTAAGTTACTGAAATTATCGGTTAAACTTTAGACTGTTAAAACTGTTTAATGCTAACCACATTCATTTTGTTTAACGAACGACATTATTCGAAAAGTTATGTATATTGACAGTTAACTGAAGCTCAGTGCCAGCCAAGACACGGCGCTAAACCTATAGGATCCGACCAACTACAATAGCAGTTCAGTGAAATCATGACTACTTTCAGGTGCACTGCAATGTGCAGTGTGTAGAGCTAGGTTTTACAAGTTTTGAATGCATTTGAAATACTGTCCATGAAAATTCCTAAGTAAAACGTTGCTCCTAAGTAGACATTGTAGATGGTCAACGTTTACCTGTCAATTATTTCAAATATAATTTTCAATATTATATTTGGCTTTGAGACATTTACAAAATATGACCTGTCTTCCGAGGGTTAATTAGGCGGATTTGTCTACCGGCTGTTGGAATATTTTATTTCAATTATTGACATTGCTCGCACATACATCCTACCGCCACCTAATAACCGTAGAGGGCGGATTTAGTCAAAATCTGATTGATATAATGTTTTATCGATCGACCGTGCAAGGGCCCCAGATCTGGTCCTCATAATTTTCTTTTTACTCAATTCCCTCAACTCCCACAGCATTGTGAAAGTGGAGGGCATTTGGGAATCTTTAAGATAATAATGGTGAGAATAGAATGCGTTATGTGTTACCTGGGACACGGCTCCACCAGCTGCATCTTGGCCCAGTAGTTCTGTCCTTGGTTGTCATTCTTGTAGACACATTTCCACTGCAGGCGGGACAGGGAGAACACCCACAGCGAGTTGGACACTCTCTTATCTTCTTTGCTGATTCCCTAAGACATACACACATCATCAAATTTGAAAGCTTCAAATACGAATTTATGATTAACCTTTGAAATGCCAAACTTGCATGACCTATAGCGGTAGCTACTAGAAGGTTTGAGAATGTGGATGATAATAATATAATAATATTTGGATGATTTGTATAGCGACGTTTTAGTGCAAAATCCCCTCAAGGGCACTGTACAAATATATAATACATTTCTACAATTATCTATGTTATTACTAACTATATATGGAGATCATATACAGTACTTGTAAACCGCATCGCATTAGAACCTACTGGTAAAACATAGAATGTTCAACGCATCTACCTACTCACGATTTGCTGGTTTGTTCTCAAACGTATTTGCGCCTATATAAAGCGGATACATCAAGGTACATAATTAGCAGCCGTCATGGCCCATGGACCTACCTACTACACCCGGATTTGTACGACCTTAAAGGAGAGGCTACAAGTTATCAACGACTCCGCGGGATTACAACAGCGCCTTGCCCCTGTGACATCTACGACGGCCTGCATCTCAAGCGCAGCGAGCTCATCCGCGCTCGCAGTATCTGCCGACCGGGTCATTTATACCTTCGGCTCTCTTACTTCAAACCGGAGAACCAGGAAGACTCAATGTCTTCCCCAGTGCTGAACACCATCTACAAGTCTGGTCTCCACTCCACCCCCGTCATCTCCGCTTAAATCTTGTGTCGACCATCGCAGCTGACTATTTCCACCGATGCGGTGTCGATTTTCGGCCTGGGAAATTCACCGACGACTTCATCCACCAACTGCGTGAGCATCGGTCCGGACTCAATAAACACTGTGACCTTATAACCTCTTTTATTTGTCGCCTTACAACATCCTCAAATACCTCTTGTTTAATAATAAAAGTGTCTTATTATCTGCTTTTTTTTGTAATAAATAGATATAATCACATTCTCACTGGGATCTCCCGTGCAATTATTATAATACATATTAATTAATTATAATATTTAATTATTGAAGACAATATTAGCGATTCTTAAATAAAAATTATAAACAGAAAAACTACAATTTGAGGTTTTACTCTAAGTTATTCCAAAAATAAATATTCATCCTAGACTTGCAGAAAGTCAATAGATGTCGCACATTAAAAATAAAATTAGGATATATTTATCCAAGACACTGTCTACATTACATTTAGTTAGAGTTGAATCTTGCAATCGTACATAATTATAGCAGCCAATAAAAATGTGGGGTGAGAAAAGTGAAGATAATATTGGTAGTTCTTATTCGAAGTATGATACAGTTACAGTATGATGTGTTTCAAATCGGCCACGGCGGCGTTCAAGGTGGATTTATTTTTGTGGCCGACAGGCATTTCCAGCATTCAAAGACTTAAGCCAAGTATGCACTAGGAGACAAGTCACGGCACATACTATGGTGCATGTTGCACAGAATATCAACTCCAGAAGACAGTGTAAACTAGATATAAAAAATAAGTTAACTAAATTTTAAAAATATTGACATGTCATCCTGTTATTATTGCAGCGAGTTTGAGAAAAAATTAGAGGCAAAGATAAGAAGGTCAAAACTTCAAATAAAAACATACCTTTAACCAGGTTTATAATTGAACTTAAAGTACTCACAGCTAGAACGTATATCTCGTTGAGACTGGTATCGATGGTGGCGCGGTGGTTGAAGCCAGGCGGGGGCGCCCTGCGCGGGGGTGCCTGGCACAGCGGGCGCACCTTCGGGGGCTCCTCGCCAACCGACACCGCCAGCAGGTCGGCCAGGTGCTCCTTGTGGCGTTGGCCCCCAAACACGTATAGGATGCGGGTCACCTGTAAAAACCAGATTTAAATTAGCCATATTTACAGTAAGAAATATTATATCAATCTTATAAAGTTTATGAAGGACTGAAAAAACAAAACTTCTTAAGTATGAAAACATAAGGGGATTTGACTGTGAATGCAAGAGATTTTAACACAATATTATTAAATTCATAGCATTGCCGTGAAAATTAAGTAAATAAATGAAGTGGCATTAGGACTCCTGTCCTACCTCCAAGCCAATGGCAATGTACCACAACCATTGGAGAACATTTGTGGAGGAGGCAATTGGTGAAACGATCTGAATGATGAAAGAGTTGAGACTCACCGGGTGGAAGAGCATAGAGTGGCTGGCGCGGGAGAGGATGGAGTGGTGGTGCGAGAGTGTGGCGGCCGTGTCGGGCAGCAGCAGGCTCCAGCGGTCCTCGGCTATGTGGTACGAGAACAGCCCCGAGTACTGCTGGTTCTCATCTGTCTCGCTGTAAGGACGGAAACAATGCCAATAATATTAAATATTTAACCAAAATTCAAACTCGGGAACAAAATACTGTTTGAATACTGTTTAAAAAAATATTGTTTCTGAATCAATCATCTCGCAAAACAAAGAAATCTTAAATTCAATTCAATTTATATCGGATCAACATGATGAATTAAAAAAGCGCATATTCGAGATTGAAACATCACAGAAACGAATCAATACTGATATAATGGAAGTAAATAGGTATAATTCTGTCCTACAAAACACTATTTCGAAACAAGACGAGAAAATTGATCGACTAGAGTACTATAGAACACTAATAAACTAAACACAGACGCATTTATGTATCCGAACATTTAACACCAAAAGGAAAATTTCTATTATCTCAAACAAAAAAATTTGCTAGAGATGACAACTTCAAACACTCTTGGTCGAATTCAGGACGTATTTTACTGAGAGAAACTGATACCTCCAAAATTATTACAATTACCAAAGTCCTGGATCTCGATCGAGAAAAATGTCAGTTAATATGACTAATGATACAAGGGATTTCATCACATCACGGATTTCATCACTAGATTCAACACAACATCGTCAGTTTCAATCTCAGTGATTTCATCGCGTGCTTCAACACTAGATTCAACACAACATCACCAGTTTCATCAGTGATTATTATATTGCATGTTTCATCACAGGTTTCATCACTGGATTAATAATAATAATATATAGATACATTTTTTTTTTTAAATTTACAATATTTTATATTAGGCACCAAACAACACAAATTAAGGTCATGATTAGTTTCTTAACCTCTCAGACAAAGACATTTATTTACTATGTGTTCCTTTGAGAACTGTCAAAACGTGATAATTTTTGTGTTATTTACGAGTTTTGCTAAAAGCTTCATAACTCACGTTTTGGGAAACGTAGCCTCATTCTAAAAAATGTTTTGGAAAGATTATGAAATCCACTATCGCATTGTGTTGTTATACATAAATATTTGCGTTTCTAAATATACATTTTATGAAAACGTCAAAAATATGTAAGAATCGCTTACCATTATTTCAAAGCCGTGAAAAATGTACTTTTTTCTGAGTATCATAAAGAAATAACACTTTATATATTGAAGAAATATAATTAAAAACTATTAGTCACCTCAAAATATTAACGGTCCAAACTAAAATATTTTTAATAAATTATTTAGAAACGCAATAAATTATGAACGAACAAGATGACAGATTCAATCGGCTTAGATAATGCACTTCTACGTTCTTCTACAAGAGAAAGAGACTTGTTTATGAGTTGTGTAAAATTTAAAGGAAGTTTATTAGTAAGGCAGTTAATATTTCTACAGAAAATGCAAACAATAACTGTTTAACGAAAAATCTAAAATTAACAAAGCTGTCCGACCAAAGATTGGTATCTGTTGTCACTTTTCTTTTTAAAATCATTAAGCCCTGCATAATTGCAACTGATATCATTTCATGTTCCTAATACAGTCACGCAAACTAAGAATATCTTTCACAGCAACAATAACAATTCGTTTATAAACACTCACTGCAGCAATACCAATTCCTTTATAAACTCTCACTGCAACAATACTAATTAGTTTATAAACTCTCACTGCAACAACACCGATTCGTTTATAAACTCTCACTGCAACAACACCGATTCGTTTATAAACTTTCACTGCAACAATACCAATTCGTTTATAAACTCTCACTTCAACAATACTAATTAGTTTAACTCTCACTGCAACAACACCGATTCGTTTATAAACTTTCACTGCAACAATACCAATTCGTTTATAAACTCTCACTTCAACAATACTAATTAGTTTATAAACTCTCACTGCAACAATACTATTTCGTTTATAAACTCTCTTATAATAATAATACCTGGATGACTTTTATAGCGCCGTTTTTGTGCAAAAACACCTCAAGGGCGCTGTACAAACTTGTAATACATTTCTACAGTGTTATTACTTAACTATTTATGGAGAAAATATACAGTACAATACTTACCTGGTAGGTCACTTGAGATTAACACTTAATTAATATTATCTAATTAATATTATCTAATTATTATTAATTAATATTATCTCTTATACCACGCAAACACAGGTTGGGCAACCAATATGAAGTAGCAGCATAGATATATGAATATTAGTAGACCTGCCCTAAGTGATTAAAAGCATATTATCCCCACTCCCCATACCGGTTCAATTGAGCCGGCTGGGCTCGCATATGGCCTCAAGTGAAATTTGAAAACGTGACGTCATCATTCTTGTGCGAACTATGGTCGAGGCATCATCGGTTCATTTTACGAAATAACACGGCAAAATGTTGACTTGTACTATGAAAACTTGTAAAAATAGATGTGAAAAAGAGAATAAACCCAATTGTCGTATTACATTCCATAAGTAAGCATTATTTTACTTTATTTTAAGCTTATTCACACCGTATTATATGGATCAGTTTTAGAAACATATACTATCACATCACAATGTAGCGATTCTCAAGTGTGCTCATCGTTGTTTACTGGGGTAAGTAAATTATGAGACATTTGTAAAAGTGTCTTAACTAAATACTCTGAAACTAACTACGACTCTGAAAATAGAAGCTGCCTTACTTTGCCGAATTTGGACTTCGCAAATTAGTTCATAACGTGGCGAGTAATTTGCGCTCCCATGTAGAAATGTCTATTCATTCAAAAGCAGATTTTACTTTTAAGAACTAAATGGTGATATTATAATGCGAGATGCCTATTTACTGTCAGATTGATTTATTGACGAATCACAGTCAGCCTTACTCCCTTCGTTCTTCAACAGTTGATTTTACCCCTCGCCATAATCTTCTCGTCTATTAATTCCTATGTCTGTGAGTAGCAGATATTTTTAATAGCACCAAGGATCTGCATATATTTACACATTTTGAAAACAGTTATTAGTTTAAATTTTGTTTTCTATAGATTCAGGCTGCCTGCAGACGAGCTATTCCAAAAATTAAAAAAAAAAGTCTCGCAACTAAAAAGTCTGCGCCCATATCCATATACTGTAATGGATTTTTATGCCCGTAACTGTTGCAACCCAACTTATCCACAACTGCGGCACCTCATTGTAAAATCATATGTTAACACTGTATAATTTATTGTTTTGTAATATATATATCCTGTGTATTTAACACCTCGTATGCCGGGACCGCATATGCGCGGCCCATACAACTTTAAAAAAAAAAAAAAAAAAAAAAAAATTTATATGCGATTTTAACCCTTTTGTACAAAGAATTTGTATGGAGAACAAGGTCTTAATCGCTTGAGCTATTCTCGTTCTTTACGCATCATATTTCAGAAACACTTGAAGCTTCTTCCACATCTAAATTTAATTTTTTCTCTGGAATGCCACACAACAAAAAATAACTGTCAAAGTGAAACATCGCGGTCCTATTTTAAAGTGCCAAAACGAAGTAATTGATCAATAAAACGTAAGTAATGTTTTTTTTATACATAGTTTATTGTTCACGGCATGTGTTTCGGTAAATTTAAAATACGAAAACTCAAAATAACCGACAAAATATTACGTCAAAGTATACGCCATGTTTTCGTGATAAAAATTTTCGTTTTATTTCTAGCTATGTCTCGTCATATATTGTGTGATTTGCTTTGTTTCGTATCTCATTTTGCAGATAAATCAATTGAGAACATATACCACAGCCTTCGATTTGTCCATATTTAGTTAATATTTTACTAAAAATGATATTCCGATGTCTCCGACCGCTAAAAATCTGCCAAGAAATATTTTTACATTTCTCTATCGATATTTACGTAAATATTGCATAATCTAATAAGGATTGTAGATTATTATGTAAAGAAAACTATTGAGATTGTGTATAAAAGCCCTAGTTTCGTCAATATTTAGTTAATATTTTTTAATTAAATAAATACGAGACATCGGAAACCTGCACAAATACACGTGAACTGTTTATATGTATGTGTGAGAGGCCATCTTGAAATAATATCCGCGCCTGCGTAAAACGCACGTCTATCTGCGCGCGCAGATATCAACGTTTTTTACAAATTCAAATTTTGTATGGGAGATATAGGGTTCTTACAAAATACATTATTTATTAGAAATATTTATTTCTAATAATATTTATTAGAAATATTATTTTTTATTTATAAAAATGGTAATAAATATCACAAAATTAGATCAGTTATATAGGGTGTGCAAAAAAGTACTAACAAACTTTTTTTTTGTTTAGCTATAAAATATTTATACGCGTATTGATGATTATATTATAATACATTATAATTTCAGATTCCGGGATGGCAGGCTGACCCGAGACCATCAACCTCCTCTACGCATCGGGCTCCAAATACTCAGGTAATTATAATAACACTTGGCTAACTTTTACAGCGCCATTTTTGTCTTGTATTACCTCAAGGACGCTTTACATAGCTGTATATATATTTTTTTTCTTTTCTTTCTGTCTATAGGAAACCGACCACATCGTTGCGGAGTTCTACGGATTCACTGATAGCGAGGATGAATCCCTCGCCGGTGATGTAGAACTTCCGTCAATGGTGGATATGGATGTTCCTGAGGATGAGTTGGAGCCTTTGGAGGAGGGGGAGGAGGAGAATCCAGAGGAGCAGACCTTCACCTGGTCCGAGGATTTCTCCACCTTCACATTTATAATTTTTTTTTCAAATTGTTCTTTTCCATTTAGATTCTTTTTTTTATACAAAATTTTAAAAATTGCCATGAAGAGGAAATTCATCATACCTAATAGTGGCAGTCCCATAATTACAGTTCAGGAATTGTGTCGCTATTTCTTGCATTAGTGTTGTTGTTTGTTATAATGTTATTGTTTGTTATAATGTTATTGTTTGTTATAATGTTATTGTTTGTTATAATGTTATTGTTTGTTATAATGTTATTGTTTGTTATAATGTTATTGTTTGTTATAATGTTATTGTTTGTTATAATGTTATTGTTTGCCATAATGTTATTGTTTGTTATAATGTTATTGTTCTTTGAATGTTGGTTGCGGTTGTTATTTGTTGAATGTGTGTTATCATTTGTTACTTGGATTTTGTTATCTGTGATTGTAATTTGGCACTGGTTGTTGTTATTTATGGTTTTAATTATTTATTGAATGGGTGTATTTGTGCATTATTTGAATAAAAATGTTTACTGAAACAAGTGCATTGTGCATCTTTGCATTGTTTGAATTTTCGTTTCCATTCATTGTATCTTCCACTTTTGAGGAGGACAGAAACAGTGTCTAAAAATTTGAATATTATAATAATAAATTTATGTATGAGACTGCGAAAAAATGATTTTTTTCGCAGTCTCTCGACCAAAGATTAAAAAAACGTGTTTCATGTACCTGTTCTAAAACTGAAATAAATATGATGAAATTTTTTTCTTATTTATTTTTGAACCACACAGTATTTGAATTTAAAAAAACGTATTTAAATAAATAAATAAATATTAATAAAAAAATATTAGAAAATTTTTATTTTTATTCCCCGAGTCATGATTTTTTTGTCACCCTGTTCTTTCGAACACATCTGTACACGCAGTCGGCGGCCATTTGTCAAGGACCCTAGTGCAAAAACATCGCGAATTCTCATAAGGTAACCTCTTACTTCTTTCATTATTTTTGATATAAATTGATTGTGGAAATAATAGATTTGAGGTATCATCAGAAAGATAGTTTTATCTACATTATTTTGATGTAATTTTTATAATATTTCACCCAAGAAAAGTGATGAAAATTTACTTCGTAAGAAATGTCAAAATTTTTACGTCCTAATGAATAATTTTATTATTAGCATTATTTATTTACAGGTTTCTTGTACAAAATAATATTATTAGTAACAACAGTTGTATAAACTACCGAAATCTGGAAGAATTGTTATCATATACTTATAAAATACGACACAAAAAAATTTTAAGTGGACACTTGACGTTTGATTTTTTTTTTGAATAAATGAAAATATTTTACATTTTCAAAGAAGTGTCAATGGCATTACTTCTTCGAAAAAACCTTTGGATTATTTTTTTTCACGAGGGGTGTCTATTCAGGTTTGTGTAGAAATAAAAAAATCAGTTAATTTTCTTATGAATATATTTTTTTTACATTTGTTTGCCGAATGGGAAAATTTTTACACATTTTTTTTGTTAAAGTTAGCTATTCTGGGAAAACTTGTAACAATATTATCATGTAATATATATGAATAATAAGATACATTATCTGATAAACAGAAAACAATCGCAAAATAAACAATTTCTTTGTTTTTAAACGGATGTTTGACCAAAAGGCAGGAGAGTAATTTGCGCGCGGTTTTTTTCAAAAAAGCTTGGAATTTCCGGGCATATGACAGGTTAAAGGCAGTTGTACCGTAAAAACAAAAAAAATAATATTTTGGTAGAAAGCAGTCACTGTGGTTCGACATATTAATGAAATAAAACAATAAGAACTTTGCATAAATTTATGTAACCATGAATTTATTTAATTTCATCACCAGAGTACAAAATTAAACTGAGTTTAATTTTGTACCCTGATGAAGCTTGTGTTAAGCGAAACCGGTAGGGCATAATAAATTAAATAAATTAGTGGTTATATTCAAAGTTATTAAATAAATAATATTCCACAATATAAAATTTGTATAGGAAAGACTTCTCTTCAGATGTAATGAAAATCTCGTTGATAAGCTTTGTAAAAGGAATGATTTTTTTTCTTAAATCTAATGCTTATAATGAATGTGGGAACCTCGTATGAGGGATTCAGTGCCTCTAGTGTGTCTCACTCCACTTGGTACAAAGAAAAACTAGACACAATATGGTGAACCTACTTGTACATGGACAGTATCTTGCCGCCAAAGACGTAGAGGATGTGTCGCTGCGAGTCCACACACATCTGGTGGTCGAAGATCAGCCGGGGGCCCCCACGTCCCCCTGTGTCCTCGCACAGCTTGCACCACACGCCCTCCCCAATGTCAAACACGTACAGGTCGCTCTGGAAGTGAAGCGATCGGTTTCATTCACCGTTTTCACGGGCCCAATCACCAAAACATAAAACTCTACACTTGAGTTGAATTGCTATTCTTGTAAAATTAACATTTCTAATTCAGTCCAAGACATTCACAATAATACAAGGTGTTTAACATATCATGGTGTCCGGAAACTAGTTGTACAAGCGAGAAACTGAAAAATCTACATCATTTGGAATCGATTTGGTGGTGTAGCGCCCTTGAGATTGTGATTTTTTACGAAAACGGCGCTATATAAATCAGCCAAATATTATTATTATACAAATAACTTTTTTGATTTGAGCATTAGTTTTCAAGTAAATCAATAAATTCACTTTCCCTCTCTCCATAATTTGAAATGATGGCCTAGAAAACCCTCGAAAGGTGAAAGCCAGAAACATTTGGAAAAAAAAGTTGGAATTTTAAGGTCAAATTTGAAAAAAATCGGTCGCTACAGAGTTAACATTAGCCTTTTAAGGGGATTACAGATTACGTTAAAAGTTTGTTTTATATAACACCATATTACTCGCCATACAAACCCTTACAGACCTGTCACACCTAAAAAGATGATGTGTTATAAGTATGGGCGTGGCGACGATATGCACTGTGATCTGTTCGCCAGGCTATAATTGAAATTTATGTGACTCCCTCTTCTACCTAAAACAGGAGAAAGGGTCAGAACATTTTACGGTGTGCCGTAATTACGTGGCTGTCGTCCGTCAAAGTGACAGATCCAATACAGAGAAATGATATTCCGCAGCAATCGATTTGAACCCCTCTCCTGAGTAAGATTATAGCGTAGTGTGTCACCCCAACATAAATATTGCGTACATGCCACGCCCAAATTATGCCGCATAATATAGCAAAATGTGTGTCGTCTAAAATGTGTCGAAACGTAGTAAGGACTACAAAAGTTTTTCGACCCTTTAGATGCCCAAAAGAAGAAGAAAACAAATTGTTTAAAAAATATTCAGATACCATTTAGTAAGAACCAGGAGTAGTAGATGTGCATGCAAACAGTGGAGTTGGCTACCAGCACTGTCAGTAGCGTGCAACTGACGTCAAACCCGTTGTCGACGCATCGTGTTGTGTATTAACACTAGCAAAATAATATGGCAGATAACAAGCGACGCGTATGCTACGCGCACAACACTCGACTCGCTTGTAAGTATTGCCGTGGGCAGCCTTAGTGTATTATTCCAATTTATAGAGTGTTAATAACTTCATAATACTGTCAAAATGTCAAATTTCGACTTGCCAGTATAATTAGTGCACAACATACCCACAACATTCTGACTCCGTCTAGTGCAGAAAAAAAGAAACAATAAAAATTTTTACAATTCTTTACCTTCATGTTTTGTGTGGTGCGATGTTTCACGTCCAGATACCTCCCGAGCAAGAAAATCTGTCTCCGGCCAGAGTCCAGCACCATCTTGTGGCAGGAACGCGGGTAGGGGCCACTGAAATGTTCACTATGTCTGAGGAAACAAAAATTATTTCATTATTATACAAGATTTCTGTCTTATTAAAAGAAATATTTTTAAAAAAACATGTTCTTCACAGCATCAAGAAATCTCTTTGGTCAGTGTAAAGGCATTTTTTATTATTTTATTTGATACCCACAAGAGTCTCAACTGCCCATAGATAGTTGGATCATGGCATCTCTTTTGCAGAATGTTATGAAGCTGAGGAATGAGCAGCTGTCATCTTCCTCTCCCAACTTCATTGTTTCCGGGCAGTTGGGACTCATGCGAAATCTCGTGATAATCTGCAACCATTGCATTATATTTGGACTAATGGAATCAATTTGGACTGAATTAAAAATAGAGACCCAAACGTAATACTGACAAAACAAACTCAATATATTTAGACTCTCAAAATGAGATTAGTTTCCAGAAAGAGCACAGAATAAAAGCGAGAATCGCCTACAAGAAACCTTACCTAAAGATAAGTGTCCACTTGTCATCTTGAACGCAATAAGACCACAGATCACTCAGATCACTTTCTCCATCCCAGCCGCCAAACAGGTACAACATCCCGCCGTCTGGGTCCATGCAGAGCTGGTGGCCGCCGCGCTGGCCGGGACGAGAAGGTGGCGGTGGCGGCGGTGCGGGGCACGGACAGCCTTCGCCTCCCGACCCCAGGCGCTCTGCCAGCGAGGGGCTGCACGGGGTGATGTTGCCCCACGCCGCGGTGTATGGTTGGCGAGAGGCGTACCACTCAAATAGGCCTTCTGGAAAAATAGCAATCAAACATTGACCCTCATCAATAGTTCAAACACCAAATGGACCAGGCAATTGCTCAATATGGATGATGGACTCCCTCACTGCCACCTCAGGAGACTTGTTGGGAGTGGTAAACACCAATAGCTGTAGGAAATGTGAAGAGGAATCGGATCAGACATGTTAGAATCAGAAGACATAGCTAAACTACCCAATGATAACCCTAAAGAACTTTAAAACAAGCTAAAGGGATGGAGCTAAAACAAGGAATGAGGTAAAACATGGGAGATGGCACCACTGAGCGCTTAGAGGTGTTTTGCTGATCATCTTTTAATACACTTACAGTGAAATCTCGCTACGTCAGTCAGACGCGTGCTTTAGAATGCGGATAATTTTGTGGTAAGTTGCGCCGCGTAGACTCGCACATGGGTCACCACTGTAGTGTACAAATTATTTTAAAAGAATCCATATTTTTTGCAAATCTCGCTAAATACTAAAATTGAGATTTGTCAATTTCACACCGACCCGAGTAAAATGGACTCTACTATTAACCGACAAAACTGAGGTACCCCGTCAGAATTCATTATTGAAGTTTCCATCTCACTGTCGGAACTAGCTTCAACCATATCATATCAAGTGAGGGTACCTTTCCCCGCCTCCTGCAGTAGATCCTCAGCTCCGACGAAGTCCCCCTGTTCCACCAGCAGTGCGTAAAGGTGCTCCAGCGGGGGCGCCTCCAACCGCACGCCCGTCTCGCGCTGCAGGGCTGCAAAGGCAGCCGTGTAGCGCTGCTGTCGGAGGTGCTTCAGGCAAATGCGAATGGTGTCCTGCTCGGCTTGCTAACATGACACAAATAAAGTTATTTATCCTTTCTATAAACTTTTAATTCTACTATATATTTCTGCTTTTCTCCATATACTTCGTACTAATAAGTTTAGTATTCCATCTTAATTTTTTTCTGTTCCTATGCTACAGCTTTTTTAATACACATATCTTGTTTAAAAAACTTTTTGTAAAAATTTTTTTAAGTTATAGTGTAATGGGATTATTAACAATTTTAAAAGTGAATACAAGTAATTTTTAGGTAAGCAGTGAAACTCACTTAAGAAGTTCCCACTTAAGAAGTTTTGTTTTTCAGTAATTAAATTCCAAACAAGAACAAATTTTTTTCCTGCATAAGAAGTTGTAGCTAAAATTGCTTCACACCTAAAAAGTTTTGTGATGAATTCATGAAAACTAATGACGAAATATACCTGAAAATGTCCCTTTTTTCCAAAAGTCACAAAAATTATCATTATTGTCTGCATACAATTTAAGAGATTTTAAAAGTTCGGTTGTAAAACCATCATAAACCGAACTAGTGTCAAAACATATGTACCTGAAATGAACCTTTTTTCAACAGTCATAAAACGTACAAACTGGTTAAACAGTGGCCGCTCGAGATTTTCGTGTTTGCTATGATTGAAACAATAAAATATTTTTAGTTCATTTTACCCATGAGTACAATAACAGAAAAAAATATTCATTTAAAAAATTGTCAAATTTGGATCACACCTAAGTTTTTTTTGTCCGGTCCTTTGGAAAACTTCTTAAGAGGAAGCTATAAGCCAAAAATGTGTATATTCTTGGTATACCTTATATTGTAGGTAATAGGCATTAAAATCGCTTGACAAACGCAGTCTAGAAACATTCGATTTCAAGAACAAAACTGGTTTTTATTTATTTTGTAAGAAAGCAAAAAAGTTAACGAAGTGAAACTGTCACAGATAATCTTAGCTATATTACTGTATTTTTTTTAAGTTGTTTCCTTTATGCGTTCATACATTTCTATTGAAAAAATATTTTTTTTAGTACTTTACATTTATATTTTTTATTGAGTAATTTAATAATAGGAAAACCTTCAATTTATCTAAAGCATATTTTTTGGTATTCATAATGTACACCAATTCGTTATAAAGATTAATCAAAATAGTGATTTAGCATTAAGCTTCACCTTAAAGAAAGTTTCACTGTAATCAATTTGCAAGTATTTATAGCTGTTCAACAATAATGTGTAATAAACTTTTACAACAACTTTATGGGTCCTCCCAAAGGAAACATAATATGTTACCTGGACCATTTGTTTTACCAAAAGGGTTTCAACGAGTATATTCTCCCTCTGGGTTAGCTGAACTCCTTAGCAGACGGTTTATGAGGAAATTTCTTGGATCAAACCTGCCAGAAATGGCTGAAGCTAGGAAGCAACTACGGCTGAAACATGTGCATAATAGGTCATGACCTATTATAGATCATCAGGATCACATCTGTGAGCCTGAGCGGCGGGGTGAAAAACTAAACTAAAGCATCCCTCACCTAACTAGTAAGAGATGAAGTGATGAAGGAACGAGAAAGTATTCCAGATCCAAGAACTGATAAATATGCGCTCGAAAATCTGCATATTACTAAGATGGTTTGTACGGTTAATAGCAGAAATACAATATGTATGTACAAGAGAACACATTTTGATACCTCTCATCAGTATACAATATGTACAAGAGAACACATTTTGATACCTCTCATCACTATACAATATGTACAAGAGAACACATTTTGATACCTCTCATCAGTATACAATATGTACAAGAGAACATATTTTGATACCTCTCATCAGTATTGTGTGTTCCTGTGGGTTAAAATAATATATTCAAATATGTTTATTAATCACATTTATTACAAAAAAATGCTATCTCTGATATAATCTTGTCATTACAAACACCAGGTGGAGAGATAAGAGAATTCAGCAGTTGACCGTTGATAAAAATCATATCACAGTTAAATCAATTTTGGATAAATTAACTGAAAATTGCAGGTTTTTTAGAGCAGTTATCAGCATGTTGCCAAATATAAAAAATAAAATAAAATTATATATGGATACAGATTACCAAACAAGATTGATTAGCCACTTGGGCTCTCCGCATCTATGACCAAATTCACTTAAACCCTCAGACAAATTTTTTCGCTTTAGGAAACAGCTCACATGGTCTCATAGAAATCATTGTGTCTCCCTTACTTTCATGGTGAGAAATGTGATATAAACGGTGTTAGAAAGAGAAAACACCACACTTAATATTCAAATCTAGAAGCTAACCACAGAAGAATTAAAATGTACACCTCCATGAAACCAAAGGTTCCAACCGCAATTTTAGAAAAATTTATGAATGAAACGACCCAAAAGTGAAGGGACAATAATGTTTATAATACATTTGTCTAAAAAAAAGTGTGCGTGTTTTTTTTACAATATCAGTAATTTTACTTCAGTGTTTAGATGGAAAAAACTCAATGCTGGCCAATAAAAAAAAACGATAGAACTTGGCCAATAGCTAATTTACAGCTATAATGAGCAACTACCAAATGTTATTTTAGTTGAGGATTATCTTTTAATTGTTGGCTGTTTTTGAGGACAACTCGGTGATAAAGTGTACAAATAATTTTGTTAACACAATTTCCAAACACATAAATAGGATAGGCTAGCGGGAATTTCCTGAAATCCCGTTAGGGATGGATTAATATTTTTATGGCACTACCTGTGTAAGTTCCTATCATCCATCGGGCACTACGTAAAATTGTCATATAAAATCTGAATAAATCATGTGAAATTTGGGCTTTGCAAATTTGTTCCCTTTTAGGTATTCCTATTTAAATAAGTTTATGACAGTTAAGCATAACCTTTTTATCAGAGGGTTCACTTTACCTATTTATTAAAAGTGGTACGCGATTTACCAGTGGCTTTTTTTTGAGGGAGAAGGGGATTGACAGCGAAATTCTAGAATTAACATTTCTCATGTTCTGCTAAACCAGTCATACTCAACCTGCGGCCCGCGGGCCGCATGCGGCCCGCCAAGCTATTTTGTGCGGCCCTTAATACATTTAATATCAGGAACATGATTTACAAAATCTGGCATTCTATATCACGTTAATTTGAGATTAATTGCGACTTTGACGTATAGACATCGAAACCCGAAGAGGATAGTCGTTGTCGTCTCAACATCACATCTGGTATAAGAGTGTTGCTACGCACACGCTAGATCAGTCATACTCAACCTGCGGCCCGCCAAGCTATTTTGTGCGGCCCTCAATACATTTAATATCAGGAACATGATTTACAAAATCTGGCATTGTATTTCACGTTAATTTGAGATTAATTGCGACTTTAACGTACAGACATTGAAACCCGAAGAGGATAGTAGTCGTGTCAACATCAGATCTGGTATAAGAGTGTTGCTACTGCACACGCTAGATCTATCTCCAAAAAACAAAGATTTGGCAGACAAATATGCGCGCAAATAATTTTGCTCGCGGCAACACATAAATTATTGTTATACATAACTATTATTATTCTGTTTTGGTTATATTTTTATAAATCTCAAATGGTTTTCCAAAAAAACGGGGGTGGTGGGTTTCATGATATTTTTTGTCATACTAGAATAGTGTTGCGGCCCGCGTAGCTTTACAAACATATGAATGTGGCCCGCAGAAGAAAAAGGTTGAGTATCATTGTGCTAAACGGTTCTTCAAATTTAATTCCATTTAGAAAACGCACTATGAATTAACTAAAACTCTACAAAAACAAAAATGTTCTCAGCCAGGGGGGTAGTACTAAAGTGATTAGTGAAGACTGATTACTGTTCACTACTGATTTATGACAACAAATATTTTACAATGGAAACCATTAACAATCCAGCAAGCTAGTGATTTATGACAAAGTGAGATTTTACAACCAAAGCAGTATACACAATAATATTGAAACTCTCGAACCAGGCGATGATAGTTATAATGCGTTAGAGTGTTTTGACGAGGGAATTGTAAAGCAAGAAAGGGAAATCTTTAACGATCATTGATCATAAATTTTATCAATAAATGTATTTTTCAACTTTTTTTTAATAAATAATACCTCCTTGTGTTTTGAAAACATAGAAATAAAAAATATGGTAGAATGCAATGAACAGAAACACATGCGACTGTTGCTAGAATACACAGATGACTGAACCCTGGTGACTGGTAAAATGGTCAGCGAAATGTGTAAGATAACCCAACCCATAGGTGTATGTATAAAGTTTAGCGCTTGAGTCTAGGCAAGCGGCGGACTATTAAATTTGTGATACGAATATCGGTGAATTATAGAGCTTAATTTTGCGCTTTGTCAAAATAACGGCAGCTTATAGTAGTTGTCGGAAAATCAACTGGCGGATTAATGTATCTTATAATGAACACTTGACAGAGTCACACAAAAAAAACTCATGCCCAAGGTTCAGCAGAACAAGACTCCTTCTCAATCGGCCTTGCGGGAACATTGTGTACGGGTTCACAACAATAATTTGTTACCATTGTAAAACTGTATTGTAATTGTGATGTGTTATCTTAAAATAAATAAAAAATCCGAGTGGGGCGGGGCTAGAAGGAAGCAAGCAGACAGAGAGGTTGTCAAAAACAAGGCGTCGTAGTATTCCTAGCCTGAACGCGATGACGGCGTCAGGCCCAGGATGAATTCAATGGGAGCGCTGTTGGAGAACCACTCCCACGAACCACTTGTATAAGAAACAGAAAGAAGGCAGATCACCAGTAATCATCGCTAAGTCTACACTTATTTTTTACCAATTTCTGCTTCTTCCTTCTGACCCCTCGCCTCACCCTGGACCATGGATTATTCTACATCACTCTGGACCAGACCCGGCTATGTCAAACGGAAGGAGCCTCTGGAACATATCGGACCAGCTCAACAGCGGCACCAGATCCTCTACATAGCATACAAAGTCACTTCTATACGAATGATCTCCCTGAGCGACATCTTGCACCTCTGTGGATGGGGACCTCCAGCCTACATTCACAGTACTTGTGTGACTCACCCTTTCTGGCACAGCTGCATATTCGATTTTTTGGTGATTTATAGCTTAAAACTTCCATTTTGTAATATATATCTTTGCAGATAAGGGTAGTATAGACACTGTGGATATGTTACCCAACTGCCCAGAGCCCCAACTGCCCGGAGTCAAGGATAATGCTGAAGGAAGTAGGGAGGGAAAGATGGAAAATAGGAAGGTTGAAGAGTACACATCATAATAGATTTGGTAAGCGGAGAAAACAGAACATGATAAAAGAGTAGGTTAGGTTAGAAGTGTTTTTCATTCCTTCACTTATATTCAATGTCTAGTTTTTGTAATAGATTAATACTAACCAGGTTAAATTTGTAGAGCACACTCCGGACAGTGGGTATGTGGTCCACCCCCTTGAGCTCCAGGTACCAGAGGCAGTAGTTAAAGGAGGGCCCCCAGGCCTGCTGCGGCAGGATGCTGATGTACTGCACGGGGAACTGCAAGCCCGCCTTGGACTTGAAGCGAATGGGGAAAACCTCCTGGACATTGTTGTTCTCCAGACCACTGTACAACACAGATTCCACATATACATTCCACATCATTTTAATACTATCTGGAGACGGATTATTCGTACAGACTTCCTACTTCCATTAAAATGTTAATTAGTAAAGTATTCTCTCACTAAACCAAAACAAGTGTCCAATTAGTGAAAGTGGCGGATTATAGTGCATACATACTAAATATGCTCAAAATGAAAAATAGTGCATACATATTAAATATGCTCAAAATCTTTGGTAATTTTTTTTAAATTAAAATTAAAGTTTCTACGCTTGTGAAAAGACTCTATTTTGTAAACTTGTTCAAACAAAAAAAGTGGCAGAACGAAAGGAACGGAAACACATGCAACAGTCATAGAATACACAGAGGACAAACAGAAATATCCAATAAGTAAAAAATGATAGCAGATTACTGAGAGAGTACTATAGATTTATTTCTTTTGAATATATAATGTAGTGAGTTGTTGGTTGCAGCCTGATGATTGGCCTGCTGATAGCTAACCTCCTATAGATAAGCATCAGCTAATCCAACAAACAAACAAATTACTTATGTAGTGCCTACAAAATACTTTCTCCCTCACACGCATAGCGCCGCCTTGCTGACCGGCTGAAAGGACACCCCATTGGCCCAAGCTACCCCCACCCTCCGTCGCGGAGTATATAAAGGCGTGCTGACCTATATCAAATCAGTGTAACCGGACTCCCGGTAGAACTAAGCAACAGCATCCTAGTGGTCAGTGCTAAGTTAACAAACCAGTACCAAGTCGAGATAACCCACTGGGTCCTCCTTGGGAATTAAAGTAACAGTGCTCTTGTGAACATTACTTGCCGTGGATCTTTTGCCGCACTAAAAGACCGTGGGTCCTATGTTGGAGTATTTACCTAAATACGCTAAGTGTTTAGTGAGGACGGTCGTGAACTTTCTTTTAAACTCTCAGTGATTCTATTTTATTCTAAACTGTTCTGTACTCTTTACTAAAATTATAAGTTGTGAACCCTATATATTATTATGTTAACTCTGATATTTTTTATGTAACCTGTATTTTGTTAACACTAATTTTTTAATGTAATCTGTATAACTTAAAAAATAAAGATGTACATTATTATAGGTAAAAGCCCTATGAGCGTTAAAATAAAATAAAATAAAAAAAATTTAAAAAGTTAAATAAAATTGACATTGTGAAAATCGACTATTTACTTATACAGGGTGTCCGGAAACTCGTAGTACAAGCGGGAAACTGGTGAATCTACATCACATTTGGAGTCGATTTTGTAGTATATTTTTTTTGATTTGAGCTTTCATTATCGAGTAAATCGAGTTAGAAGTTGATTTTTTTTTTTTTTTTTTTAATCAAATTCTTATAAATTATTATTGAAGATCAAAGTACCCAACTAATTAAAACTATTTGAAAGTAAAACAAATGAAGAAACTCGGATTTGAAGCATTATTTTGAAACCACCCTTCATTTAATCCGGTGTAATCATAAAATATTTCTGCTCTGCAGGGTTAAAACATCTGTTGTTCAACCCTAAACACCAGAAAAAACTTTAACCCTAAAATAGCCGAAAAATATTTTTTTTTGGTTTTTTTTTTGTGAAAATGCTCAAATCAAAAAACTTTATGTTTATTTGGGTTCCCCATGTGGTGTAGATTCTCCAGTTTCCCGCTTGTACTACGAGTTTCCGGACACCGTGTATAAATACCCACCACACTTAGTTAAATCAGGTTTTAAAAGCAAAATTATCAGTGTAGCGTAATATAATATCCATGATGCCTGCAATATTCAAATATCAAAATTCACCATTAAAAAAAAGAATGAAAATACAAGGAACGATTATAAAAATTACAATTTTTTTCAACAATTACTACTACATACAACTATTTACATGTACAAAATAGATTATTAAGATGTTAGTTTGGGTTATTAAGTCATTTATGCGTATTTATATTGAAACAAAACTTTCACAAATGTCAAATCCATATTTGAAAAAATCCAAAATGGCAGAAAAGGAAAGTTTTACAAGAGAAATTTTCAACGTTGATTAAATAAAAATGGAATTTTAATACATCTTTTACCATCTCTCCCGATGTAAATAGTTGTTTCTTGTGGTAATTAAGTTGAAACAAAGAGTAACTTCCGTAATCTGTTCCTATTAAAAGTGCAGGGTTAGGTAAATATTTACCCCATGTAAAAAGAAAGGATTGTAGGGTGAAGTACACATATTTACATAAACATGACCTAAAAATACTAAGTTAAATTGGCAAACTAATGTGGTTTCATTATATTTAGTTAAGCTTTATTTTTTGTATTATTTACATACTTCCATTGAAAGACAAGTTAGAATAATAATGTTATTAGGTCAGTCTCTGACCCCAATATTTTTAACACAGGCTTTTTATGAAATTAATTTGATAATAATAAATAATATTTGGCTAATTTATATAGCGCCGTTTTCGTGAAAAATCACCCCAATCCTAAAGGATTACCATTTTATTATTGTGACAATTTTAGCAAGCTTGCATGAATGTAGCATTCATTTACCTACACGAATACAAAATCATGCATATCTTCTGCACTTAGCTCATTTTTGGAGGAAATGGCGGTCTTTCGGTGAAGGTGGCTACAATAATTTAATGATAATTACCCAGCCAGAAGTTCCGTGAAATTACTATCCTGCATCCCGCCCACGACGATGAACTTCTTCAGATTGCATACGTGCGACTTGTTATATTTGCCAAACGAAATTGTTTTCACGATGGCGGGTCTGTCTAACTTTATTGTTAAAAACTGTGGAGGAGTATTTGTGTTTGTTGACCATCTTGACGACTGGTCGGTCGGGTCATCAATCATAATATTCCTGAAAGAGACAATGAAAAACATATTATAAACATAATCCAAATATTATTCAACATATTCCAAATTATGATAATTTGTTATTGACAACATTCTTCGGTGAAAACTGGTAGGTTATCAAATTGAAAATGGAGTTCGTGGGTAGGTTTAACATGACAGCACATATAACTTCGATAAAAAATAAGATGATTATTCAATAAACAAATGTTAACTTACTCCGGCACATAATTGGATAGATGTCCGGAACAATTGTGTATTTTGTAGGTCAATTTCTTCAGTTCCATCGTATCGTCCATATTTTCTGCTTCCTTCAGTGAGGATGCATAGACAAAAGAATTTAAAGAATGGAAAAAAAATCAAAGATAAATTTGTTTTGTTTTCAAATCTCGTGGCTCTAGGGATGGAAGGCACATTCATTTCATTATTTTGCTAATCAAAAGATTTCGATTCAAGAAAAATCATAAAGATATTATTAACCACATGACTGCCAGGGGAAAGACATAAAATATTTTAGATTGCCGTTAGAATCAACAGAACAATATTTATGTGGTTATCGATTTAATTTACCTAAATAAATGCGTTTATAAGTAATAATAATAATACTTTTAATCCGGAATAAAAAGATGATAAATAGAAATAGACTTAGGCCGTTGTATTAGTATGTATGGATGTCCGAAAAAACATCGCACTTTTTAATCTTGTAAATTCTAAATAAAGTAAATCAATTTATTTCATAGTTTTAATTGAAATATTATGAAAAAGGATTTTAATTTAGCCATACAAAATGGGCCCACGGCCTTTCCTTTCATTTCCACAACTACTTATACATTTGAAATTGGAAAATATATAGGCCATTTGCATGGATTTTATAATGATTACTTGGAAAATATCGTGTGAATAGATGATTCTACAAAGACAAAAATTTTAAACATTCAGTTTCTTTTAATTATAAAACAAATAAATCGGGTTTTTTAGCTCGTGGCGACAATAGATAAAAAAACAGAAATGCGTTGTTTTCGATTTTCTTTCTTTATTATTATCAAATTATTTTCAGGGTGAAATGCCTAAAACCAAAAAAAAAAAAAATTATCAAATTCCACTTTTTTTAATATAGCAACACAGAGACATCTATGTAGAGATGGTTGATGCGTGAAATGGTATGTCACTGTTTCAGTTACCGGAGACATGCCGGAGACCGATGTGGAACCAGTTCCATAAGAATAAAAATACATGTGGTAGGCGGGAGGTGACGGGGGTGTCTGAGAAAAACAGTTCCTCAGAGGAATAACTTCGACGGTTCCAGTAGCAGCAAAGCAACGGGTTCATTGAAACCAGGACAGGAACATCGAATCTCTACTTCCGTTGACTTCACGCACTTCACGTTTCACGATCGGCTACATGAGGATGCAAACTTTGACAAAATCAAAATTATAGTATATCGTGGGTTGAGCTGCAAGTGGCTAACTAACATTTGTGCCAAATTGAGTTTCTAATAAAGTCTTATTTATCGTTGTAAAAAAAGGCGAAATGATGAATTTTAAAGAACTTTTAACTTACACCGCAGTGATGCGCATATTTATATTATCTTTTTTTGCCATGGAAATATGTGATTCCATTCATGGATAAATCGATGCTGTCAAAAATCATTCAAAATCACAGTCCAAGGAAATCGTTTTGAAACGTCATCGAACAAGGAATAGATTCTTACAAAAATAATTCGAAACCAAAGTCCGAGGACCAACAAGAAGTATCGAACAAGGAATCGATTCTGTCAATTGATTCGAATCGGTTGAAATCATTTGAAACTACAATCCACAATTTCGTTCAAATCATTTGAAAACCCAGCCGTCTCGTCATTGGTCAAAGCATTGATCAGAATTCATCGATATCAAATCCATTCCCAAATCCAAGATACGTCAAAAATATCTCGGACAAACGAAATATTATTCCTATAATACATTGTGTTATGTACTACATAATATGATTATTTTTCGGTAATTTTAGTATTAGATATTTGCTGTTAAATTAGGATATTATCTACCAACCGAAGAAGCTACGAGTATGTGACAATTCATTCATTTTTAGGTTGGGATTTACGACGACCGTCCATTTAGTGTGTGTAAAAAATTAAAATTGCATGACTTATAATAGGTTGGGAAGGTCATTAATAAAAATAAATTCATCATTTTTATATGGCGCCGTTTTTGTGAAACACAAAAAAAAACTATGACGAATCTATGTGTGAAAAACCTAATCGGCCCTTTTTGTTTTTCATTTATTTGAATATCTTGTTCCTTTAAAAAATATTCAAATTTCAAGTCATTTTCAGTTTTTTCGTCTCAGATTAACAAGTTTCTACTGACAAAGTTTCCTCTTGAGAAAATGAGCTGTAGAAATTCCTTTTCTATGAACAATGCATTGTCAGAATTTGCCCTCCGGAAACCTTTCGATATTTTTCTGCTTCAAGGACGTTTTTTTATTTTAAAAATAGTTTTTGGGCTAAAAAATGAATGGCTGATTGCAATTGTCTATGGTTGCACCTTTTTTAAAATGGCCTTGAGTTTTGGCCGTTTTACATTACACCTTTTTATCCAGTTTGTCTAATCGGGAGGAAAAAAGGGATGTGTTCTATGTTGGTAGTTGGTACCGTGAGAGACGTGTGTAAGGTATTACCGATTTTCGTACATTGCAAACTTAAACGCGAACCGAGCCACGAATTATTCGGCTCGCGTATGTATACGTAGCATAAGATGTCGGACATTATTTGACGTCTGCCTCTGCAACCTTTTACTGTTTTACGTGGAAATGTTAGATGTTTATTCTGTTTGGAAATTTAAAATATTAGTAAAAATACTATTATATCTATTTATTACTGATTGTGAATTTGTATTACTGCTAGATATTGTAATATCTGTTTGATAATTTGAAATTTTGTTTTGAGGAAATAACACACGAGTTACTTTTGAGGAAATAACATAACGAATTTCTATGTGTGCTAACTTGATATTGTAACCTGCTTTTTAATTAGTAGAAACAGGGTGAGTGGTTTATTTATGGAGACAGAATTGTGAGAGCTGTTGATTTGGCATCTGCGCTGCTGTGTTTTGGTTGTTCCACCTCCTATCTTATACAAATATGGAACCGATCAAAATACTATGCTCAGATAGGCAATTTTGCTAATGCATAAGTACCTATAAAAATCATTATGACAAAGGTTTAAAGACGAACGGGCAGACGAAAACCTCGATTGGGTAATAACAAAGCACGTGACATAACAGTGACAGATGATTTCACGATTGTGATATATCATAATGTTCAAGGTTTGTGACGATTTAGTACCGTCTCAAACTATTATTATTATCTTCTCTAATGGCAACTATCTATATGAAATCATAAGTTTGAAAATAATGATCGTGTAAAGCGAAAAAATTGCGTGTGGGTCCAGATATGGGGATCGATATAAAAAAAAGTATGGTGTAAAACAGTCATTACTACTACTCTACTACTAATTACTCTACCTCGTCTTTCATCACCGATCCGTAGGCTATATCTGTGGTTAAGTAGTGTGCACTAGAGATGGGCGAAGCGGCTCAGTTGAGGGAGCCGGATTATTCGAAATCCATGGGGGGGGGGGGGGGGGGGGTTGTTACAGAATTTCTATAAAACACAATTCCCCACAAAAAAATTTCAAAATACATACTCCTCACGAGATTTTTGAAATCCATGGGGGGGGGGGGTTGTTAGAGAATTACTGAGAATCATAATTCCCCACAGAAATTTTAAAACTGTGTACTCCCCGCGAGATATTTGAAATCCATGGGGGGGGGCAGTGGCTACGAAATTTCTATGAAACATAATTCCACACAAAAAATTGTGGGGGGTGGCTACGGAATTCCATTTCAAAATCCTCACAAAAATCGAGTGAACCGGCTCACCATCCGCGAACGAGTGAACCGACTCAACATCCGCGAACGAGTGAACCGGCTCATCGTTCGCGGACAAATGAACCGACTCATCGTTCGCGAACAAGTGAACCGGATCACCGTTCGTGAACGAGTGAACCGGCTCATCGTTGGCGAACGAGTGAACCGGCTCACCCGAACGAGTGAGTCGCTACTGATCCGCGAACGAGTGAGCGGCTGATTTGGGAACCGGATCTTACGGATCCGCAAAAAGATCCGGTTCACTGAGCCGACTCGTTCGCGAACGACTCACTTCTAGTGTGCACACTTTTTTCATACAAAAACCCCGAAGATATCGATCTAGTTCTCTCTCTCTGGTTTCAATCCTGGGATTGGTTTGCAGCAATTTCATCTAATCTCCTCTTCCATTCTTCCCTGTCTTGTGCGGCTCTTTTGACTTCTGCATATGATGAGCAGCGCACGTCCACCAGCAGGTCCTCCAGGTACTCTCGGCGTGGGCGTCCCCTAGAGTTGGTCCCCTCGGTCATACCTTCCATTATGACATGCAAGAGGCCTTCTTGTCGTATAACATGGCCGATCCATCTTGAACGCCTTTCGGACAAGGTCCTGAGCAGGTGCCTTCCTCCTTTGATTCTTTGGAGAACCTCCTCATTTGTAATATGGTCTCTCCAGGAAATTCCTAACAGTCTTCTATAGGACCACATCTCAAAAGCCTCTAGTCTCCGTTTATCTCTTTCGGATAAGCACCATGTTTCGCAGCCGTACATCAAGATACTCCATACATAGGTCTTGATGAGGAGTATTCTCAGTTTTAGGTCTATATTATTCGATTCTATTATTTTCGACCTTTTATTGAATGCAAGCCTAGCCTGATGTATACGGCTGTCAACCTCGCTCTTAGACCGACCGTCCCATGTTATTTTGCTCCCGAGGTAGACAAACTCCTTGGTGTTCTTCAGTGGAACTCCTGCCATCTCTACTCTCATCTGATGTTGCGTTCGGCCTACAGTCAGCAGCTTTGTTTTGTCTTTATTTATCTTCATGTTGTAGTTGTTTTGAAGAATGCTTTGCATGGTTGTTAAGGCCTCTTGCAGTTCTTCTTCGCTTTCAGCAACCAAAGCAATATCGTCAGCAAACCTTATCATATCCACCTTTTGCCCGTGTATCTTTACACCTTTTCTGTGACTCATTCTCTCTCTCAAGTCATCAATCGCACTCTGTATATAAGCATTAAAAAGAACAGGTGACAGAGAGCATCCCTGTCTCACCCCTTGTCTTATACTGGCTTCTTTTATTTTATTTTATTTTATTTTAATTTATTTTATTTTTGTAGAGAGACAAACAGCTTTAACAGAGCAAATATAAATATATATATATATATATATATATATATATATATATATATATATATATATATATATATATATATATATATATATATATATATATATATATGTTAATTATAGTCAAGCCAAATCGTCTATCGTAAATTCGTCTATCTCTATATTTTATATCAATTCTCTTCAGAATCTCGAAGAGTCTTTTCCATTCTACTTTGTCGAAAGCCTTCTCCAGGTCTATGAATGCGATGAATGTGTTTTGGTTTCTTTTTATTCTTTTTTCTAGTAGTAAAGTAGTAGATCTAGTTAGTAGTTTATTAATGGGCGGTCCCAGGCGGTCCCGCCCCAACAGCCAACATCCAAAGTTACGGATGGGATTTTGAACTGCGCATTCGCGATACAACCTTACTGAATATTGGATGTTATTATTGTCATAGACCGTGAAGACAATATTATATTTCATCATAACCATTTACTTATAACCGTTTTATTATTGCTAACAGTACAGACGTAAGCTTTTTTATTTGCAGCCACCGCCACGTTCTTCCTCCGCTCCATTTTCTCTCAACAGCCGCCGCCACCTCATTTCCTTAGTATTTTGACATTGATACAAAATAATAATATTTGCATCATTTCTATAGAGCTGTTTTCGAGAGAAAATTATCTCAAGAGTCCTAACTGCTCCCAACCGTTGGAGCCAGTGAAACTATGACATCTCCAATTGGGGATCCTCCAGCTAAGAACAAGGGTAGGAACCACTGACTCCTGGCAATTCGGACTCGTTTTAATTTTTATTTATTAATTTAAACGTCCTGATGGGCTGTTACACTCTTTTTTTACTCACTTGTCGGCATTCACTTGAAAAAGTATTACGCTTGTGACAGACCACGCGAAAAGCGATCTTATTTCCCATAAATTCCCATTGGTAGTGTATGGCGAGCGTAATGCTGGAATAGGCTAAGCCATGATGCTTATAGCGTAACGTGTCGCTTACCTTATGGTTTGAAATCGATGTTATTGCCTACTACTTGGTTTATTTATGTTGCCTACTTTAAGACAACAACACACAGTACGTTGTTGTTGTTGGTTAGTTCTGTTGTGTTTTTTTTATGCAGGAAGTTAGGCAACTACTGGTCGCTGGCATAATAGCATGTGTTATTATGTAAAAGTCACGTTCAAGGTTAGCTAGCGAGGAGTAAGAAACTGGTCATTTCATATTGCCAGAGCAACTTTATCGTATACGGTACGTGGAATCGGGGCCGGATTAAATGTGTTATGTCATTGTAAAACTCACTTTTATTCAATAATTTAAAACTTATTTTGAATTACCTTTTGGCGCTTTCCCATTAGGGCGATCTTGGCCATGTATAAACTGTTAGTTTTAATAGTACAAATTACAGATTTGTTCTTAGTTAGTTTCTTAATAACAATTTTTACTTACTTACTTACTTACAGGTACCCTATATTACAGGTTTTTAATATTTGAACAAATACATAGAAACGACCATATAATCGGTAATCGTAATTCGATTATGTTGTACAAAATTAAATATTTTCATTAATTCAGCGGCTGAGTTGGCGTCGTGTCTAGGTTCAATTTGCCTTGGTTCACAGGCGTTGTGAGTTCAATTCATCGGCTGGCTAAGTCCTCCATCACGACATAAGCAACATTATCCTTTTACTGTGATGGTAGTAGGAAGTTTTCAAATTATTGTCAGTTTATTCGTAACCTAGGAATGTTTACCTTGCTTACAAAAATTACAATAATACTTAATAGAAAACATTATTTTTCTCGAACAATACAAATGAAAAATGGACAAAGAAAATAAATAAAGTTAAGTTTAGTGTATATTATCAAAATGGTCCAAATGCATATTTTACTTAACTAAACGGTGTTCAGAAATTTGTACTTTGGTGTTGCCATAGGAGGTACCATAGATATACCACTCGGTTATGAAATTTTTGACTGAGCTTAGAAAAGTCCTGTTTTATTTTGCATTTCGTCTGACCGTAAATTTGTTTGGACGTTCCATTTCCGGTTCAAGATGGTGGCCGTTCAGTAAAGATTTCCAAATGTGAAATCGTCGAGATAGTGAAGTTTCTCGGGATAAATGATTGTATAATAGCTTATTTGACGTTAAAAAAAATATTACATATATTTATGGTTTAAGTAAGTAGGTACCTACCTATGTAAGTACCTGCTTACAAATCTCAAAAAAACTCGCGTCCAAATATTATTTTCGGATGTGAGTTTTTATTAGTATGTTTTTAGCAGTATTGTATTTTTAGCAGAAAAACTGATTTTTTTCTAAACCAGTGGATAATGCATGCAAGTGGCATGAGATTGTCAAACGTCATATATCATACTGAATCACCTCCGAAGTTAGTGCACTTTACCCCCGGACACCTTATATGTTTACAATTATTTTGTAAATAGGTACCTAGTATCTACTTGTATTATATCAGTCGATCCAAGCTATCTTCAAGCTTATTATCTTATAATTTGAGTTGTAATAATCTTGATTCTTATGAGATTATCGCAATAAGTATTATTTAATTTATTAAAGCTATTATCATAATTTGTACTGACCATGTTTTGAGTGCAATCCGCGATATTCCCAATTCTCACTCAAAGTGCTTTGTTAAATACCAAATAGCTGAATTTGCCGGCGTCGCTCGGTATTTACACAAAGTTTTTCGATACCAGATGTAGACAGAAGGTAATTTCCCTCTTTTTTGGATGTCAAGTGTGAAAAATTTCACCAAGAATCAAAATTCTGTTGAAATTCGGTGGGAAAATAGGATGGTGAAGGTTTTTCGAAATCTGATGTAGACAGTATGTGGTTTTGAAGGTCAAGGGTACAAATAAATATCTTGGGATAAAACTGTAGATTTTTATTAAAAAACCAACCAACACGCCGCCCCGGAACACTCTTCTTGTATCATAAATAAATTTTTAAAACAATTAGCTGAAGTTGCTCGGTCTTGGCTCGAAAATCTTTTCAATAGAATCAATCATCCATCAAATTGCGCCAATAAGTATTTTGTAAACTAACTAACCATCACGTCGTTTCTGAAGGGGTAGGCAGAGAAGACGGACCGCCAAACAACTCGGTATTGGCACACATTTCTTACATCATTCACATTCATACATCGTCTCTTACATACTCTTCTATTATTCTGACTCTTGACATGGCCCTACTCGAGTACCTGATTCATTTGATCGTGTCATGTCCAAACCATCTAAGCGTCCTTTTCGTAGTCTTACTCATTACGCTTACATCAGCCTTGCACTCTTTGCAGATCTCCACATTTCTCGCACGATCATACATGGTTTTACCACACATACGCCAAAAGGATATTCTGTCTTGTTATGTCTGGGGCATTGGAATACATAATGACAAATTGGCTACATCCATTTTCTTTTCATATATTTAATTTTTGGTATAGATCACACTTCTCAAGGATCACTTGTTCAGTGTTTGGGGTGTTTGTCTGTCTCATTTACTTTTTATTAGGAGAAATTTTTTTTTTTTTAGGTTATGTACCTATGAAGATTAACTGAATTCCCGATTATAACACGAGTTTCTGGATACCGTATATACTCGTGGTATTAACTTGTAGGGTTGAAAATTTTCAAATAATATTATTTAAACATTTATTTTAAGATTTGAAGTTGGTGCCAAATACTTAATGCCTCCCCCTAAAACTTGTCGCCCTAGTGTTAGTTAGTTAGTTGTTAGCCTAGATTATCGGGGCCTAAATTCGGTCCTGTACTTATAATACATCTATTTAAAAAACTGTATGCAATGCTAATATTACAACAATTCTCGTTCTGCATCACAATTTAGGAATGTTTGCAAATATGTTGTCCATATGTTATTAATTTAATGTAAATATTGGTTCATTTCTTCTGCAAGTAGAGCTAGTTTATTTGAACACTCACATTTATATTTGTTGCTACGGTTTTTTTCGAAATCAGACGTAGGCAGTTATTTTACTCAT
Organism: Hesperophylax magnus; assembly: GCA_026573805.1. NCBI lineage: Eukaryota > Metazoa > Arthropoda > Insecta > Trichoptera > Limnephilidae > Hesperophylax > Hesperophylax magnus. Next base: position 7,510,535 of record JAIUSX010000117.1, on the reverse strand, counting down.
ATTTTGAACGTCAAGTAGGCAAAATTTAATCAAGAAGAATATAAACTCCGCATTAAGGGATGGGTGTGTTTTTCGAATTTCCCTGTAGACAGTGAACTTCCTTTTTTTCAAGTGTGCAAAATTTCACCTTTGAATAATAAAGTAGTATTGTATAAAAAATAAACCAACTCTTCTTATACCAGATAGGAATGTAGATAGACTGGCTCATAAATAAACCAATCACTAGATTGATAACTTATAGCTTTTGTAGGGAGAAATTTTGTCCACTATTATTTAACCGATGACGATATTGAGTTTCATAGACAAGGTAGCCGAAACAATAAAAAAAGGCGCGGCCATAGACAATATGATCTTCCCTGGGTAGGTACCTAGGGAAGATGATATTGTGCCATTAATCAGACTAACATATTATTTTAAAAATAAATGTTCATTCGACAGATTCTCTCAGGACGACAAGGCTATTTTTAAGTTGAAAATCTGTCGTCCCGAGGCCGTCGTAAAATTAGCTTAAAATTACTTGAAATTTGAATTCCTTTACTTTAAAAGGAAAAAAAACATTTTCAAATAATGATTGTGCTTTTCTACGACAGTATTGAATGTTAATGTTAACTAGCTGAAGTCTGCGGCGTAATATAATAGCTTCTTCCGCTATGACGTAGGTATGTACTACGGATGTGTCCGAAGTTCGCCCGATTTAAAAAAGTCCAAAACATATCTGCCGGAAGGATCAGCTCCCTGAAATTACATGAAAACATTTTTTTTCTGGAATCAACAATACATAAACTCTTTTTTTAAACATTTGTTTTATAATACATATCAGTATATTACATATATTTATTTTCTAATTACCTTACGAGTAAATTATTAATCCTGTTTTCAGTCTTTCAGGTTTTTCAACAAAACATGAATAAGTACATGCATATACGAATGTACAATGTACATACATACTTTATACTTGTTTACAATATTACTTTATTTAGATTTTATGTTAATCTTATTATTATCATATGATTTTTATTTGTTTGTATTTTGTTATGCTATTATCCATGTATTATGTTACACTTACATACATAAACTGTCAATTTACTATGTAAAAGCCCGATGGGGCGTTAATGAATAATTATAAATAAATAAATAATAAATAAATTAAAAAATAATTTTAAATTACTCATTAAAAATTTAGACGTATTAGATCTATCAAAAAATTAATATATAAAAATGCAAAAATCAGTCATTTTAAATACATGTAGGATAACGAAAGATTTTTTAAATGTTTATGTTGAGGGATCAGTAGGATTTATAGGCCCTGTTAGGAGTTCTACCGAGCCGAAACCTCTGATATGAAAATATCTGGAGTCGGTGAATTATTTTCCCATTTGATCTCTGGTGAGTTGACGTGTTGTTCTTGTATTGTTTTGTATTTATATTGCTTATATAATGCACTTGCATAATGTTGATTGACTAGATGATAATTTGTGGAAAAGTGTGTGAAAGGGTTTAGTTTTTCCTACGGGAAGATTTAACCCGGACATAAAATCGGAAATTTAAAAATAAAATATTTCGTAAAATACTTTTATGTAATATTTACCAATAAGTTTCAAAATATTTTTACAACCCTTACTTACATATAGTGTTTGAAATTTAACACAACTGTCAAACAACATGCGATGCACTACGTAGTAATGCAAAATCATGTGTTTTTGGTTTGAAAATTTGGTCGCCTAGAAATGTTTCAAATGCTTTAATTAAATATTGCGAGTAGAATACATATTTGCCTTTGAAATAATCGAGTATTTTTTGGATAAGTCTTTTTATAAGCCCAGAAAAAAATAATGTAAAGGCTTATGAAAACTGCTTTAAAGTTCAAAATCTCCTACTTACGAACCCATTTTCGGTTATGATTTTATTGTATAATGTGGCAAATTAAGTTATTCATAAAATGATCCATTAAAAATTAAATATTTATGCCTGAACATCCACAAAATAAAATAAAAGGCATTTTTAGCCATGTTTTTTTCTTACATAAATCAAAACAGGCGGATGGTGTTATGCGGGAATTTAAACCTTATCGCCATCTACGTAAGGAGTGTTATTGACAGCGGCTAGATTTAACATATTACACGACGTAGTGCATCGCCTTAACCTTACATTAATGGTTGTTTATCAGTAAAATGATGTAGTGAGAAGTAAGAAGGCTACTATCGATGACCTAGCGCACACTGAAAATTTAATTTAGAAGAATACTCAGGGTTACAATTTACAATACTACAGGTTGATTATAAGATGAAAAGCAACAAAATTAATGTGATCATCCAGCTGAAAGTTTGTCCATTCTGGGTTAAATAAGTCTTCTTAATTTCCAACGAAACATCTATTTACAAAGTTGAAAAATGTGTTTTTAATTTTTTTTTTAAATATGGAAGAAAGTCAAATATTCCCGGGTTACAAATAACCTGACAATATTTGAAGATCTCCTACTACCACCACAGTAAGCGGAAAATGTTGCTTGTGTTGTGATGAAGGACTTAGCCAGACGAGGAATTGAACACTCTACACCACCCAAACGCAATGTCAACTCAGCCACCGACCGTGGTTTATTTTTGTAATTGTCTTTTGTTAAAACTGCACGTATGTGTGCGTTAGGCCATTGATATTAGAAATAAAAGCAGGTACCTAATTATAGATGTTCTAAGTGCATCAAGAAAGTGCAAAGTGCAAAGTCTTAAAAAAATAAGTATCAGGTTCATAAAAAGTACTAGTGCAAAATATTCTACTTTCGAACCCTTTTATGATTTTATTGTAAAAAGTGGCAAATGAAGGTATTTAGAAAGTGATCGAAACATATTTTAGTGTTTATGGCTGAACTTCACAAAATAAAATAAAACCAGCTTTTTGGCGATGTTTTTTTTTGCATTAATCAAATCAGGCGAATTTCACCCTTATCGCCATTTCCATAAGGAATGTTATTGTTAGTGGTCAGATTCTGAATGTTACACGACTTGGCAAGGCCAAACGTGACAAGCATTAAGTAAGTAGGTACTAACAATATTTTCTGTTATCGGTTTTCGTGACGAATCAATAAAATATTCAGAAATGTTATGTTTGTTTATTTATTTGCTTTTTATTGCCAGCATTTTTACGAAAACATGGATAACACAATTTTTTCTATTAATCTACAAACATTACAACATTTGTACGTAGTAATAGGAAATTAATCAACATTTCTTTTATCTTGGTTGTCGGTAGGTGAGTACCAGAGTACTTACCGTATAGTCTTTTTAAAATTATAATACCCTGGACGAGTAGTCTGAAGTCAAGGTTCTTAGAAAACATGTATAGGTATACTGCATTCTGAAGCGTTGCTAGCTAGGATATGTTCCGAAGGTGGTAGCCATTTTTTACTCGACTAAAACAAAGAGTTAGGAACTTTTATTTAGTCATTGATTTTAGCGCATCAATAGACGCAAATCGATTTCAAAATTTCAGAAAAATGGCGTCCATGGATCAATTCATATTCGAGTAGGTAATTCCACAATGGTCCCCACTTACTAATTATAAATCCTCTTGTAGGTGGTTTCATAGTAGTTTCATAGTGCTGGTATCTTTATCATAACTAGCTGCACGACGCCACACGTTGCTGTGGCTCAGTCTGTCTGTGCAGACAGAGAAAACATAGCGCGTGTTGATTTACGTCCAACAGATGACACTGCTTAAAAAAACATGTGTGTCCATCAGATTGGTGATGTTAAAAAAAAACATATTTTTATCTGTCACAAGTGATATATATATAATAGGTATATAAAAGCACAGTATTTGAACGCAACAGTGTGTCAAAATTTCATAGCAATCGGTGAAGAACTTTCGGAGATTTAAGATTTTGAGTAAACGAATTGTTTATTTATATAGATAGATAGATAATGAATGACATCTCGTTTCCAATGTTTCCATGTAGAAATAACTAAACAAAATCCTTGTGAGATTGTTGTGTAATAATGGGTAGGAACTGTAGAGACGCACGTAGGTAGATCGTACCACCCGCCAAGTTATTTGTGTTTAGCAAGCACCTAGAAAAAGAAAAAAATCGTAAATATGTCAAATGATAACGTAAATAAGTTTGTGTGCCTAGGTATTATAGAGTACCTAAGTGTATCTACAGGTCATTTTTTAACGGTGTTTTCAATGGAATATACCTTTAAAATTTTTTTAAAAATATCTAATTATTCTGAAGCATGACTGAAAATAACTGCTCTCTGTGAGCTATACTAGTCCCAGCGAGAGCTCGTACTTGCTTAAGTCATCGACGATTGTCCTCTTCTTTCACGGCTTGTACGAAAACGAAAAAGACATAAGATACTAGAAAGATGGCGTCACTTAAGACCTCTTGCTGGGATTAGTACAGCCAAACATTGCTAAGGGTGCGTATAGACACGAGAAAAAAAACGCGAGTGCCGAGCCACGAATTACACGAAAGGGCCGAATCAACCGCAAAGCGGCATTTTTCTCGCGTCTATACACAGCATAAGAAAACATCCATTGTTTAGGTACCTATCTTGATTGTCATGTAATATTTTACAGCTTGAAGCGACTATATTATAACTAGTTCTTTCTCGCATTGAAAGTTCTCATATAATCAATGGCGTAGGTACATAAGTAAAAAAAATGTCTTGATAACGTGGCACAACTAAAATAATGATTAATAAACTGAACGAACCTGTTGATAAACGAATATTGTAAAGACCGTGGTAGAGACACACCTATAACAAAGAAGCATCTCGTCATTGGAAAAGACATTATAACATTAGCATTAATCACCATTCGTTACAAATAAATTGTTTACAAAATAGGCAGGGCCGCCGAGAGGGCACGTTAGCCAAGTCCGAAACTTGGGGCCCGGGCCTAAGGGGGGCCCGGGACGGGGTCCGGATATTTTACTAAAAAATGCCAATGACACTAGGAACGGACGTGGGCCGGGCGCCCAGGCCCGCACACTCCGTAGGCCCAACTGTCAGAGCGTGTTCACACACAGCACACAGCTATAATATGCGAGGGATAGCGTATTTCGACATAACGTTCGCCGTACATTCCAAATTGGAATATATGGCGAGCGATATGCTGAATTACGTCATCCCACGCATGTGTGTGAACACGCTCTCAGAGCGTGCCACTCACAGCTCAAGCTACAAGCACGCCATGCCGGCCGGCCCGCTGTGGGAGGGGCGATGCAGCCGCCCGCCGCGCCCCCGCTCATACTCACCCCCGGGCCTTCCGACCCGATCGGCAGACCGTCGCGTCGGCAATCCGTCGGCGACAGTCATAGCGGAATCGCTGCGCGCTGAGTTTGGTATGGTTTTATGGTTTAGTCAGGTTAAGTAGTGTTTTGTTTTTTTATAAACCGGAAAGACGGGACATAATTTTATAGGTGAGAAAAAACAATGATTACATAACCGAAAATCATTTTAAAAAAAAGAACGTTTTCCACACGAATGACACAGCAGAATAACGAGGCATACCAAAAATATTACATCTCATAAATATTTTTTTCCTTGATCCATCTTATTGATCATAAATCATTATAATGTACATCGTCTATATTAATAAATCCAATGTAATATACTTGTACTTGTAAATTATAATAATAATAAGAATATTATAAAATTTGATTTTGATAAAATCAGCACCACAACCATTATACCTCTAAAACACGTACCGACATATAAATTGTACGGGGTTCTCTTCACATCTGTCAAAAATTCAAACCAAATGAGAAGTTCGCAGAGAACAAACAATAAAGTGATGCCATATAAAAAAATAAAATCAGTGTGGAATTTTACAAAATTAATAGGAACATTTTCAGTAGACGGGACATTTTCATGTAGTGACGACACGAGCCCAAATAATGGATTTATTTATTTTAAAATAAAAATAAATGTACATTTCTACAAAATTTTACTAACATTTTCGTAATCTTAGTAAAAAGATCTATCCACACGATTTTTTCCAAGTCGTTATGAAATCCATGCAAGTGGCCTATTGAATTGTAAATGGTGATGGCGATTTTTTGGGAAATTTTAGGCCGGATTCTTCCCAAAAAAGATATCTTTTTGCCAATTTTCTTTTGGGTATATTCGGCATGTCTATTGAAGTTTAGTTTGGAATCTAATATAACTCCTAAGTATTTGATTTCAGTAACATTTTCAATAATTTCACCATCAATTTTAATTTTGCTTTCACTGAATGTCTTCTTATTTCCAATCACCATACATTTTGTTTTTAATTTAAGTTTATTTATTTTTAGCCATCTTGATACATCATCTAGTTCATTATTTAAAATATTTATTAGTTCTTTATAGTTATCTCCAATTAAGTATATAAGTATATCATCGGCAAATAGTCGTACTTTGCATTTTGAAAATATTTTCACCATGTCATTAATATACACTTATAGAGTATGAACAATAGGGGTCCAAGGATCGATCACTGCGGTACTCCTAATTTATTTTCCATTGGTTTTGAAAATTGATTATTTATTTTTGTTACCTGTTTTCTGTCTTTCAAATATAATAATTTAATTTAGCCTCAAGATATCTTGATTAACGAAGAATATGTAAATACACACAAACAAGAAACACAAGTATTTTATTTTGAGTAATCACCATAGCTTTTTAAACATTTCCATTGAATAATTATGCTAAATTCGAATGATTGGTATAATGGTATAAGAAAAGGTAATGAAGTAGTATTCCTAGCAGTAGCAGGTAAGCATGAACTTATTAATTGTTATCTCACCCCCCCCCCCGGTAAGTTGTGGGGAGGGGGCCCGGTATAGTCTACTAGACTTGGGGCCCAGATTAGTTGTCGGCGGCCCTGAAAATAGGTAAATAATATAATCTTGCACCATAGTTATATCTCATTATTTTGTTACTTGGTGTGTAACATGTTTACAGGTAATAGCACACATTATTGATAATACTGCACCTACTTAGATATTTACAAATATTTGTTTCGAGGTGCACTTTGCTCAATGGATGCGGATAAATAATAATATTGTTATCTAAATAGCTACCTACCTTCTAGGAAGGTACCCGTTTTCTACAAAGCGTTTTGTATAAACAATTTCTATTTTTACATATCAGTACTTACGTTTGATAACAAAAACTTTGAAACTTTTACCAGGTACCTATTATTATTGTCGGTATGTACATCGTAAAAATTTGTGTGTTTAACTACATAAAAGAAAAAGGTGTGTTGAAATACATATATTTATTACATATTTCAACTCACCTTTTTCGACAACAAAAACGTGTCGTATGAAAATTATAAAAACTATACCTACTTACGTGATTCTTCAGTTAGAATCATGTTAGAATAAAGCGTGTCAACCATTGGTCGATGGTATCAGCAGATCATCACAATGTGAATGGTTTATTTATGATCTCAATCATACAACTTCGCGTTTATATCTTTGTAGATTGAGTAGGCAGGGCAAATAATATATAAAAATATCAATACCAACGCCGCACACCATAGAAATTCCATCTAGAATCTAGTGAGTATTCAAAATAAAAAAACCTTCACATTTCTCGTATCATCTTCTAATGTTTAGCCGTGTGGACAAATGGATCGGGATCGGGTGAACGAACAACAAACATCAGGCAAGCTTCGCATTGCGGCACACAACATTGATATACATATATTCATTGCATGATTGTAGCAATGATATTGCACAAGAAACATTTTCCTCTTGTAATTGGTAGTAATAATAATATTTGGCTAATTTATGTAGCGCCGTTTTCGTAAAAAATCACCTTAAGGGCGCTATTTAGACATAATAGGGTGTTTTTATAATTATTTTTAGAACACGGATGCAAAATGAAATTAATCGTAGTCCCAGGAATTCGAATATTGTAAGGTTATTCGCATGGAGGAAAGATTCTTCTTTCCTCCATTGATCATTCGTAACTCCGCTTGTCTTTCTATCATTCAAATCAAAATTCGTCTAAGATACAAAACAATTTCGTGAATATTTCAATTTCGCGCTTTCATAGAAAATGTGACAAATAGGAGTGACAGCAACGTAACGAATGCGCAGCGCAGTAGAAAGCAGATTACAATACATCAAGCTCTCCACGAAACCCATTTCATTGGCAGCCGACGTAGTTGAGAACTATTTAAAAAAAATCTAGACATGTTATTTTTCTTGTAAAGTTCGTTAATTTTAATTCTTATCGTCAGATGGCAGTGCTTACAAGTGTCAACATCTCAAATAGATGGGAATGCGAATCAAGAGACTAGCTTGCTTACGTGACAGCACAAAAATTCACAATAAAACGATCGCCGGCGCGCGTTAGTTGTGTCAAACGTTTGATCGAGCTGCAATCGTGTTTACCTTTGTAAAGTTCTCTTTTTATATGTGATATTCTTCAATTAGTCTTGAGAAAATTAGTGAAAATTGACAGCACATGCGAGACGGTTTAATTTATTAAGTAATAGGGGTGCACTGTGTCAAAATGTTCGCATCGCAGAGATTTATTTCCCAAGGCGTCAAGACAACATGGGTCGAGCTAAGAAGGCAAATAAGCAAGACTGTGGCCGTTTCCAACTCGGACTCCATGGCCCCCCGGTTAGACCCGGCCAAGGTAGCCACCCAGCAGAACACCGAAGAAACCCAGGGATCCAAGAAGCCATTCATTTTCAGGAATGAGCACAGGTCAGTGATGGTTTAATTTATTCATTAGATGTTGGGAAAGTTTTCGACCGCCGTTAGTCGAAGATGAGCTTTGAGCATGTATTGTGTGCAGTTACGGCTATAATATTACATGAGTGGAATCGTGGAATGTATTGCCTCCGAACAAATAAGGCATGCACCTGACAACACCGGCTAAACAAAATGATATTTACAACAAACAAATCGAAAGCGGCCTCTCGGCGCGTGGAGTTAAGGAACGTAAACAAACCGCGGCACAAGGTCAAATAATATTTAAATTGAACAATATACGACTCGAATAAAGAAGCGGTTCGTAATTCGCCTTAAAAAAATTCTTATCAGAATCCAAAATAGAAGCCGAGAACCATTGTTTATTTGCGTGATATTTTCGCGATTTTATTGAAAACAAGATGTTTTCAAAGGTTCTATTGTTTGATTTATATATACAGGAACGCAATACATTAAAATTTAAAAGCACTGTTTATTAAATCAATATTCGTCTTAATCAGAAACCCATGTAAACGTGAATCCTTATCCATATTGTAATCAAACTAGTTAAAAAAATGTATATTTCTACTTGACCTCGAAGGTCAAGTTGAAGTATAACACATTAGTTGTGCTGTTTTGCCCCAAAGATCTGATTTACTTTTACGTACTTGTAACGAACGGTACATTTACATTTGCGAACCGAGCCACGAATTACGGGTAAAGGTTAAGGCGAAGCTTAATGCTAAATCACTATTTTGATAAATCTTTATAACGAATTGGTGTACATTATGAATACCAAAAAATATGCTTAAGATAAATTGAAGGTTTTCCTATCGTTCCGCTTGAGCAGAATACAAATAAAAAAATAAATTACTCAGTAAAAAATATAAAAGTACAGTAATTTTTTTCAATAGAAATGTATGAACGCGTAAAGGAAACAACTTTAAAAAAATACAGTATTATAGCTAAGATTATATGTGACAGTTTCACTTGATTAACTTTTTGGCTTTCTTATAAAATTATTTACGAAATAAATAAAAACCAGTTTTGTGCTTGAAATCGAACGTTTCTAGACTACGTTTGTCAAGCGATTTTAATGCCTATTATCTATAATATAAGGTATACCAAGAATATACACATTTTTGGCTTGTAGCTTCCTCTTAAAAAAAGCAACTGCAAGCGGCGCGTTCCCTTTCCCATAAGTAGAGGTTTTTTTTTTTTTTTTTTTTTTAATGTATATTTTATTTAGTTATAAGAGTTTACATCTTATACCTAATATATTATTTTCTGTGACTACTACAATATTATTTACTTTTTACATACTAAAATTTAGATTTCACAACATTGAGACATAATCCACGAAAAACTGCAAGACTTTTAGCTTCCTTAACAATTACCGGGAGTTCATTGAACATTTTAAAACCTTTATAATAAATATTATTTTGTGTTTCTGATAAGTGTGTTTTAGGAAGCCTAAAATCGTTGCAGTTTCTCGTAGGATATAAATGAACTGCACTATTAATTCTAACATTCTTAGACATATAGTCAGGTAACATTTTATTTTTTAGCTTATAAATAAACACTAAGGTATTATAAACTAATCGTTGCCACACACTTAAAATATTTAGTTGACGTTGCATGGTTTTTATTCTGGTGTACCTGCTACAACACAGTATTGACCTCATGCCTCTGTTCTGGATTACTTCCATTCTCTTAATTTGGCTTTTGTTACTTAGAAATATTACACTTGTACAATAATTTAGATGGGATGCTACAGTGGTATTGTAGACCAATATCCTTGTTTTAATGTCCAATTTTCCTTTTATCCTACTTAAGAAATTAACCTTTTTCGCCATTTTTTTATTTAAAATTTCAAAGTTAGTGTTAAATTTTAACTTGTTATCTATTATGATTCCCAGGTATTTAATTTCTTTTACTTCTTCCATACTTTGATTGTCTATATTTAGGACAGTAGGTACGTTTAGTTTTTTCCCTAATACCATGAATTTACTTTTAGTTACATTTAATTTCAATTTATTTATGTTTAACCACTTAGATAATTCATTAAGTTCATTTTGTATTTTTGACAACGCATCTTCAATATTATTTGCTATAATATATAAAAGTGTGTCATCTGCAAAAAGTTTGATGGAACAGTACTTTAAGCACTTCACTATATCATTAATATATAAAATAAATAGGAGCGGTCCCAAAACAGATCCTTGAGGAACTCCAATGTTGATTTCTTGTTCTTCAGAGATAGTATCTCCAATTTTGGTTTTTTGTTTTCTATTTTTTAAGTAATCAATAAACCACTGCAATTCATTAGCACGGATTCCCATGTCCTTCAATTTCATTATTAGTCTTTCTCTGTCTATTGTTTCAAAAGCACGTCTAAAATCCAAGAACACTGCTATTGTGATTTTCTTCTGATCCATAGCTGTTTTCCATTCATTTATCACATAATTTATTGCTGTTTCACAGGAATATTTATTTCTAAACCCAGATTGTTCTTTTACTAAGATGTTATTTTTTTCTATAAATTTACTCATCTGTTCTTTTACAATGCACTCTAGTAATTGTTCATATTTAGGCAATCCATTTATTGGTCTGAAGTCTTCGAAATTTTTAGCATTTATTATTTTGGGCACTGGTGTTATTATGGAGGTTTTCCATGACTGCGGAAAAATTCCCTCAGTCAGAGATTCATTTATTAGTGCAACTAATCTGTCTCCTATAGCTGGCAGTGCATCTTTGATTATGCTTATAGTAATTCCATCCGGCGATGATTTTGGTTTCATTTTTTTAATGATTTTCATTAAATACTCATTGTCAATTTTATTAAACCTGAAAATATTTTTATTCTCTCTTTTTTCCGATGATTGAGAAGAGGTATCTGCGACTAATGGAATACTCTTATTTATGTTTTCGACACTAAGTACAAAATTTGTGTTAAATTTTTGGGCTATTTTAAGTGTATCATCTTCAACTCCATCTGGAAACCGAACTTCCTTAATGTTTTCCCTCTGTTTGCCGCTTATAATTTCTTTAAGTGTAGTCCACATTTTTCTTGAGTCACTTTGAGAGGTAATTATTTTTTGCCTGATATACGAATTTTTGGTATGTTTTATTTCTGTACTATACATGTTTCTAAGTTTCTTATAAGTTTCCCACCTTTCTTCAGTGAATTGTATTTTACAGGCTTTATAGGCTGTATCCCTTTGTTTTTGTAGAATATGTAGGGATTTCGTATACCATTTATTTGTATCTTTTAATATAATATTAGTTAAAGGCATTAGCTCATTTACTACTGTTTTCAGATGTCCTACTAGTTCATCGGCTTTTCCGTCTAAATTTCCTTGGGTATCGCAGATCCATTTTTTGTTTTGTAATGCTGTACACAATGTATCCTTATTATAGTTTTTTTTTTCTATACGTTATATTTCGTATTCCCTGTGGCTTCGGACTTGTGGTCGTTTCAAATATTGTTAATATGTTTTCGTGGTCAGATATTTTTGGAGTATCCATAACATTAACATTCAAGTAAAAATGATTTGTTATGACTAAATCAATAATGCTTGCTGATGTATTTGAGATTCTAGTTGGTTTGGTCACAAGTTGTTTCATTCCTAGATAATTCACTAAACTCTGAAGTCTATTACTGTAGGTATTCTTGACTTTCATGTCAATGTTAAAGTCACCGGTTACATAAAACATATCTTGATTTTTCATGTTTTTAGTACACCAACTTTCGAAAAAATCTAAGAATTTTGAATGGCTTTGGTTTGGTGAGTGATATAATACAGCGTATGTTCCTTTAATAAAGTTTTTTCTTATTTGTACTGCCAGTATCCATGTATTTTTTTCATCAAACACTTCATTTGATATTATTTTAAAAGATATACTATTTTTAATAATCATTAGAACTCCTCCCGTATGCCGACTAAATGAATTGCATCTTACAGTTGAATACCCAATAAATGATACTTCAGAATCGTAAATATCACTAGTTATACATGTTTCACTTAACATTAAAATTTCTGGTTTCAATTCTTGTAATAAAACTTCAATTTCATTTACGTGGGCCAAAAGACTTGAAATATTTAAATAGTATACGTTTGTCTTTTTTTTTTATCCTAAAAAATCAATTTTTCTCTTCTCCGATTCTATGTTTCTTTTGTAAATAGGACACTCTTTGCTCCATGCATGGTGATTATCATTCAAATTTAATGAAAGTTTTTCATTTGTCAGTTTGCAATTTACACATTTGATTTTGTCACTATTTTCCTGACAGTCTGACGTATCATGTTCATTTGAGCATCTTCCGCATGATTTTTTATTTTTACAAACGCCTGCTTTATGTCTGTATCCGTTGCAATTGAAACATCTCAAAACTGAGAGATGATCGAAGACAGCACATCTATTCCATCCAATATTTATCTTCGCTTCCTCTAACATTTTTGAGTGTGTTTTTCCATCTACTTCTATGAATACAGTAAAGTTATTGTTTTCACTACTTTTTTTATTTTCTTTTATAAATTTTACCGATATTTTAGAGTTTTCCTTGTCTATATAATCATTTTGCATCCTTATTTTATTTTCTATTTCTTCGGCGGTATATTTATCCGTCATTCCTATCACTTTTACTGTTGGATTCTTGGGTTTAGGAATATCAACATCATACCTATCCCCAAGCTTAGTGATAACTTCTTTTCGGATCTTTTTTGTTGCCTCTGTATTTTTTAATTCCACTATAACTGATCCTTTTTTGAAATTCTTGATTCCGGCCACGCCCACATCAACTGGATCTATGTTGTTCTTTATGTCCTCTTGTGTTTTTGTGTTTTTTTGTTCATGATTTTTAGGTTTAATTATAACAATTGGTTCATGTTTCCTTAATTTTTCTTTGAAATGTTGTTTATCATCGAATTCAAGAGATTTGCTTGCTTCATCAATTTTTTCTGTCATGTTTATGAGATATTGACGGCTGAGGTCAACACTTTTTTTCATATCTGATATATCAAATTCAAAAATTTTTCTTATGTTCAGTGTCTCATCTTCAATTTTTTTGAATAGTTGTTGCTTTAAATCCTCCATCTTTTTATCGACATACTTTATAAATTTATCATATTGCTGGTCTGCACAGGCATCAGTTCGATGTGGTGATTCGTTTTGTTGAGCTCGGCAGTTCCGCTCGCGTATGTATACGTAGCATTTTACAGTGATGTTTCCTTGCATATTAACGATAAACAATAATAATGACATTATTGCTTATTATTGAAGCTACGACGTGTAACATGTACTACTATACTGATATTTAGTAGTACATGTTATGGACGTAATTATGATTCTACTACTACACATCAGTGGTGTATCTAAAGCATTCACATAGAGGGGGTTCGATTAAATTGTCGCAAATCGTTCTATAAATTATATTTTATGTGAATAAATATACACATCTAAGTTAAATATAATTTATTTGCAATGGTTTTCGTGCCCCAGTGAATTCTATGTGAATTTTTATGTTTTTTAAAGTGTTCTTATATTTTAAGGCGATGCACTACGTCGTGTAATATTTTTAATTGAGCCGCTATCAATAACAACCCTTACGTAGATGGCGATAAGGTTTAAATTCCCGCTTAACACCATCCGCCTGTTTTGATTTATGCAAGAAAAAAACATGGCCAAAAAGTTACTTTTATTTTATTTTGTGGATGTTCAGGCATAAATATTTAAATTTGAATAGATCATTTTATAAATAACTTAATTTGCCACATTATACAATAAAATTGTAACCGAAAATGGGTTCGTAAGTAGGAGATTTTGAACTTTAAAGCATTTTTCATAGGCCTTATACATTATTTTTTTCTGGGCTTATAAAAAGACTTACCTAAAAAATACTCGATTATTTCAAAGGCCAAGATTGATTCTAGTCGCAGTATTTAATTAAAGCATCTGAAACATATCTAGGCGGCGAAATTTCCAAACCAAAAACACATGATTTTGCATTACTACGTATGGCATACTATTTTCGAATTCTATTAATGCCTGTGTCAGACCACGCTATGCGCACTAAGCGTTTTTTGGGAGTGGCCTATACAGATTATAGCTTCGTGTTACACTTCAACGTTTAATGTTGTCACACGAAGCTGTCCCTTCGGCAGGGGAGGGGGTCAGATCAATAGGGGAGCTGCCGCGGGATATTTCTTTGTACGTGATCTGTCGCTTTGACAGCTGACGGCTGCGTGATCACGGCAGCTCCCTAATTGATCTGATCCATCCCCTGCCTAAAATACCGCCTGGCTAGCAGCACCACCGTATATCATGATCGCCACGTCCCCCTTTAAAAAAAATCATCTGCCTGGTGTGACAGGTCTGTATGGGATTGTATGGCGAGCGAAATGGTGATATAGCAGAAGTAAGCACGTTATTATCAACAAGAAGGTTACAAGATGTTTGCAACCAGTCCTAACCTTTCACTGGCGCCTGCTTACCTGCATCGTGTATTATTTATGTTGGCAATTATGTGCCTACCATATTTATCATTGTATTTTATTATTATGCAGACATAAGTATTATTATTTGCCTTGCCTTGGTTTGAGTTGCATAAACCATTTAAATAAACGGAAAATATTATGTTACAGTTGTTATTATTGTAGTTATATTATACGTAATTATTATTCTCACTTTTGGTTGGTTCAACCGTTGTGTGTCAACCACAGACGACGCGATGGTTGGTTCAATTCCGTCAGTTGCTCCTCTGGGGAGCACTCGCACCATGCCTTCGAATTTATAAAAAAAAGATCGCACTAGTAGCATCTTTAAATATTAATATAAAACAATCGTGGGCAAAAATGGCTACGTTTTTTATTCGTTGCATCCTTTTCAATACATTTTAACTGTTCCAAAAGGATAGCAAGAGCTTTGTTCCCGGTATCTATATCAGAGCTCTTTTGCTTATAGTATCCCACAAGCAAGTTAAATCCTCATATAATGTAAAAAATCCGTCAAAACTTCGAAATCAATTCGAAGTCATGCCAGTCATTTTATTTATTTTGACTAGTTAAGTGAACGCTCTCAAGCAAGTATGCACGGCCACTTCCTACATAGATTGAATAAAGACGGTTCAACCACGCTACAGACGAGTCAACTTGGTTGGCTGTTGGGTGGTTGGATGCTCTGGCGGTACAACCGTTCAACTCGATAGCCACGCCCCCTTATCGCATATAACGCGTCTCCACATGGTTCAACGTTTAACTCAACCAGATTGGTACAACCGCTCGATAAAAAAAATGTTTGTAGCGCCCATTACTTTGCGTCCATTCTTTTCCCTAAGGGATTAGAATCGATTATAAACTGACAAAATGATATGGAAATCTAATACACATGTACAGTAACTCCCTTAAAAATCTTATCACATCTTCTTCCCCTTCTCCTATTTGGGCAGAGGACCCCTCGTGGCGTGCCTTCCTGTGCTACTATGGCTCTGTCCATAGCTGGCCTATCATCTCCTCTCACAGCTTCTAGAGTTGTTTCTCCTGGAACTGTCTGGAATTCTTCCCTCTTCTATTAATTCTTCCCTGCAAGTCTTCATTCCTCTGGAATGAGGGAAAGGTGAACAAACCAAGTGCGGGGGACATGGGAGGCGTCGTGATCGTCTCCCTTTCTGTGATTTGTCAATAAATAAATCTGACAGTATACAGGCAACTCGCATTGTAATATCACTATTCAGTCCTCGAAAATAAAATCTGTTTACGAATAATTGAGCTTTTTACAATGGCGCGAAAATTGCTGGCTGCGCAAACAGCTTGACTATTTTCTTGAACTACTTAGCTAGCCACTTACAAATATGTTATAATTTACCCACCTCATTCATTTTTAGCGTCGCTACGCCAGGCGGTTCGTTTACAGTGTATTGCCCTGCAAACTTTTGCCTTACTTTGGCGAACTTAACTTTTCTGCGCATGGTCTGGTTATTTCAATGTGCCCTCTTCGGCGGTCAATGTACAACTGATCCTGATGTCGTAGTTTATTCAAACCCTCCTTTTGCCAAAATGATACTCAGATTTCATGTTAGGGAAAGTCGTATAAATTTAGATGTCTATGCACTCTCAACTCCTTTTCAATTCTGTTTTCGAGATTTTGCACATTTATTAAGGCATTAACCTTTTTTATTACAGAATAGAACAAGACAGTTGTTCCCTTCTTGAATTTATACGCTAGTCATACAATATTTATTCGTTTATCAATGGGACTGAAAATATCGCTTGTTTTGTAATTTAACCCTTTATTTATTTTTTTATACGCCCATGGGCTTTTAAATTGTGTTCATTGAAATGTTTACAATTTGTACATAATTCTGCGTATAGACTTATGAAAAAACGCGCAAGCCGAGCCACAAATTACGGGACAAGAATGAGGCAACCGCAAGCGGCTTTTCGCTTTACTTTGTTCCATTCCCCCAAGTCTTGGATCAGCTCGGCAGTTCGGCACGCGTGTTTATACGCACCCTTAGGGTTATAAACAATGATTGTAAAAATTAATTTCTTACATTACAGTGGTTTACAATTATTGGATAATATAAAATAAAAAGCGGTTTATGTGCGGTATGCCGATATAATAGTGGCATGACATTTAATGATCTTTGAGTGTGGCGTGCCAATGTTGGCCTACATAAAACGTCTCGCAAACATTGTCACAACACGGATAACACGTGTCCCCGTCACCAAATAATAATAATAATGATTTATTGTCTTCTTTTCTTAGAAAAAATATAGATATAATGATATCCTCACTGGGATCTCCCGTGCTGAGGATTTCATTTACATGTTATAATTTAATTATAAGAAAATTAATATTACAACAAAGTTACATATGAATTTAATTATGAACATATATCATGTAGTATAATTATTATTATTTTTTTTTATAATTTTAAAATCAGTAAGTGTTTTTTTGTATAGCTCAGTTTAGTAGATTCGGTTTTAGTCTGTGTTTGATATCAGTATATTTTCTATTTCAGATCTCCCTATATTAAGGGCCCACTATTCGAATTTCATCCAATTTCCGACATATTTTCCTTAAAAGTTTGAAGTTTTTAAGCTCTTAAAAAAATATATGTTATTCTTTAAGATAGTATCTATTTGTTCCAAAATCCGAAACGGTAATTATTTGAAATTCCCTCGATAGAAATAAATCGCAAAGTATGCTCCGAAAAATATTATTAACACGTTTATTTCTGTTATTTTACAAGAAATGAAAAAAATGAAAAAAATCACAATGCTTTTTTAATGCTACTCAATAGACCCCAAAAGTGATTTTTGCTATTTTTGAAATACGCCGTGATTTATTAAACATTTTCACAACTGTCACTTACGCCTATTGCTTTTAAATCATATTTATTATAGCGCGCTCGCTCCGACTTGAAGATTAATCTATCTTTCTTTGAAAAGTTCATTCGCCAACTCGAGGGCTTTGGGGGCAGACGTGTTGTTCAACGTTCTCTGATCTACAGACGTGCGATTACGTGCAAATATTTGAATCTATAAAGATAATTTTTACGCGTGTAAAGTTTATGAGTTAATAAATATTGTTTTTTCAAAGATGGGAACTACACGAAAGATATCCCGTATTTCAAAGAAAAAATGATATCTCATAAAATTATATCCTATCTAATAGGTGAGAAGAAAAAAATACAATTTTTGATTTATACGCTTATATTTATTATAAACGATAATTTACTATAAAAATTAATAATTCATATTTTTATTTATGTATTGTGTAGTAAAAAGTTATTATTTTTTTTCAGAATAGGTACCTTGGGAAATAAAACTAATTCCAATGCATTAGAAATTACGGGGTAAATTTTTATTAATTTAGTTTTCTTGTTGAGGAATACCTACACGATCGTGATTTACCTATTTGTGAATTAACTTTCTACGTACACAAATACACACGTCACTTTACATCTGCTCTAATGATTCACACTGCAACGATGTCCGAAATATAATATAATATGTAATAATAATAATAATATATGGGCCATCTGTTTCAAATAACAATACTCGAACGTGGAATCCAGAAAAATAATAAACATGCGAGCGAAAGAAGCTATTGAAAGTTCTGAAACTGTGGGGAATTTAATTTAGTTCAGTGATGTTATTTTTTTATGTCGGAAGGAGGCCCTGAAGAAAATAATTTCTCTCAGAGCCTGTGTCATCTTTGAGAATGCTGTATAGAGGGTATTTTCTGAGGAGGAGGGAGTGAACCTGTCCTGAATGTCAACTGTACAATTTCTACCCAGAATTGACTTTATTGTACGTTTTTTGACTAACCGTACCTAGGTGTTCTATTTTCAATAAACTCTTTAATTATTTTTCAGATGTGAAATCTATACTCCGCTACAGAATGTTTTGCCCGAGTCTTGTAAAGATGTTAAAGCACGGAGGTAATAATAAAATCATTTGAGCCCATTACTGTTATTTAAAAGGTCACTTGAAGTGCAGTACTTTATAACTCTGACAATAATAGCTTTTGAATTGTTGATTGAACACTTCATTGTAACTGTTGCTGAAGTGTAAATCTACATACAGTGTATTGACTCTGTTTGACATGTTCTCAGTATCTTGTTTATGCGATCGAATAGGTGACAAATCACTTTTCTGATGAACAGTATCCTTTGTGTGGTTATCATCTTTAGCTGATGTAAAGGATACTTGGTCGTTCACATCAGCGAATAATCTTTTGGAGCGGATAATTTGGTGCACATTCTTTGGAAGTAAATAATTGCGACACTTTTTCGATGATTTACTTCGGATGTGGTTTCTTTTGGATTAACTTATAAGTACTACTGTCGCCAACCAATATAAGTGGCATGTATCAAATCATACGATTCAACGGAAGTTTTGATCAAGTTCATTAATTTTTGTACCATCCGTGGTCTTTAGGCAAAGCACATTGGTTCTCAGTTGCACAAATGCAACAATATTTACTTGTAGGTTTAAAAATTCTCCAAATTTTCTGTCAATAATTGCTGCTGCACATAATAGGGCTGTATAATTTAATCTATATGTATGATCACTTCGCGATCACCGCCACTCCATCCTGCAGAAAACCTTCTTCAATAGCAGATTGACGCTCTCGCTCCACTGTGACTTCCACTGCGAGTAATGCACATTTCTTTCACTCTCTTGACATATATTTGCTTTATTATAATGTTTTTGGTACACAGGGATAAGTCGACAGCCGTCAAAAACTCAGACAGTTGAGCAAGCCCAATTCCTTCAGTCATCCCCGATGCTGCTGCTACATTGATGTCCATGGTATTTTTAGGCTTTTGGTCGCATGTGTTGACTATAAATTTGTCGCCACATTTTACATTCAAATTTTATTTTGGACTTAAGGTCAGATCTGGGCTCAGATTTGACAATAACTTTTCCAAATCCGCGTCTAAATGGAGAATGGTCCGATATGGATTGCAGTTGGTTGATAAAAAAAGAAGGTGTCGATGGTGCATCTTTATTCTCCTTATTCCGACCGTGTCATTTGTATCCAACCTAGAAAATCAAAAGCTGCCTTAAAATGGATATCGATCTATGAAAACAATAACATTGATTTGAGTGCCAGTATAACTGTTATAGTTTTTTAATGTTTGTATTGTATTACGGTCTTCATCATATGGCACCAGCGTCAAACGTTGTTACCAGGTTGTCTCTTTTCATATAACCCACTTTCATTCATCACACCCAATTTCACGTTGAATGAACCCGATTATGTACCTGTTGTCGCTGACGTCTATTATTTATTATACCTGACGAGTTTTATTTTTATTTATTAATATTTAAACATGCTACACTACTTATGAAGATTGTCAGCAGGTACGTAGTGACAACATTTTATGCAATTGGTAAATTTTCAAAGAAGGTATATGTATAAATAAAGATGATGATAAATTACCAACTAGATCAATTGGTTAAATTAACAGAATAGTATAAATATAAATATGTAAACAGCAGTAAAAAACTTATACACTAAACAAGTACAAATGAATGGTCACATCAATAGTTTCATATATTATATAGGTAGGTATATGAAGTATTACAAACATATAATGATATTCCTTTTCCTAACAATGTCAATTCTAATTACAAATACAAGTGCTTCAATAGGGCATCAATATAAATATCTGTATCTTATAGTAATTTCCTTTTATTATATTTGACTTGCAATACAAATGGTATTATTTTTGATTGTTTTTAGTTTATTGTATTTTTTGGGTACAACATAGTTTAAGGTTCTTTCACCGTATTTATTGGTATATCTCAGAACCACCAATTCTTCATTGTATTATGTTTGTGATTAAATTACATTTGACAATTTAAACAAACAAGATTTAGAGTATTTAAAAGTATATCGTATGTTATAACCAATAAAGTTCAAAATTAAATTGTAAGTTCACATGAACTTAAACTATTAAAAATAGTAGTTACAAAAATTTCTTACCTTTGTGAATAAATAAAGCACCCTCCAAACAAAAATACAGAAGCTTTTTTGTGAGAGTAGGTACATCATTAAAAATATATGTTGGAATGTAATTTTATGATTCATACATGTTATATTACTCTCATAATTATTGAATTGTTTAAATGAATAAATAAATCATTACAAAACTGTCTTCTGATTTATATTTAAATCCTTGAGACACTAATGGCCCACACCCTGATAAAAAAGCTTAAAAATGTATAAATTATCTTCATAATACAAAATATGATAAGTATAAAAAACGTATACATCTATATAATTTATATAAATGTACAAAAGTAGATAATACATATATATTTTTTATACAATATGTCCGGGGGTTAAATGTGCAAGGAAGGTGATTCTACATGATAGTACAATTAAAAAAGACGATTTTTTGAAATTTTAACGTTTTAAGCTAGTTTTCGGATAAAAAAAATTAATTGATTGTACAGAAAAAAGTATATTGGTCTATGAAAAAATGTTTTTTTAAGGAAAAAAAATGAAATTTCTCCTCCTTGAAACCTCCTGAAGTTTTTGAACTTTACCCCCGGACACCCTGTATAGATAAACTTATATATATTGATTTTATAAAATCATATTTTTTTACAAATTACATATTATTATAAAATTAAAAAAATAAATAATTTATGGATTCTGAAATACCCCACAGTTTGACTTCCTTTGTATTGTGCCAGCAGAGCTCTGCTGTTGGCAGCTGACACGTGTTGATATTATTTCACATTTGTAAAAGTAGATTTAGTTTGGAGTCGTGTTAATAGATGTCTCGAATTCAGGACATAATATTATTTTTCTTGAAGTGACGACAGAGACCCTATAGGCAATCTTACAAAGGTTTAAAAGTTGCCGTAGAGGCAATTCTCAAATTCTGATAGGGAAAGTGCACTCTTAAGTATCCAGGAGGGCGATTCTCGTTCTTTTAGCCTTAAGCTAAATGATAGCATTCGTCAACGACTGCTATCGTTTGCGAAAGATAGCTGTCCGTCGCTTGTAACATCTTTTCTTAACTATTAAGCGATTCTCGTTCTTCTGATAGCCTTACAACATCGATTTTTGAGAGACCTAGTAAAAAATCCTAAAGAAGCGTGGTTAAGAGCATCTACGATATTGTTAAGAGATTATTGAAAACACAAATTGGTGAAATATAATTAAGTGACGCAAGGTTTCTAACTAAAACTTAAAAAAACAAATACTTTGTTTTATAATGCATTTTAATAACTGCTTATTTTATTTATGAATGACATAAATAAGCCATTTATCGAAGATTTACGTTTTGTGAAAAGGTACTTACCTCGCTGGATAGTAATGACTTTGTTACAGATTCACCACTTCTAAAGTGACGTTTGCTGTCAAACTAACGCTGCCGAATGGCGCTAACTGTCACCCAAGTTGATTTAAGAATGAAAGGGATTCTTATTTCGTTGTGGTTAACTTCAAAACCCACAATTTCGAGCGCCAGCCAGAAACTTATTATTATTTATGTAGAAATCCTCAATGGTATGTGTAGTTTATTGTAAATTAAATCACTTATCTGGCTTTCGACATGTTACGTACTTTACAAACATCGCAATTACCTGATTCAATTCATTTAATAGCATTATTGTGCCACAAACAAGTCACTAATCATGTTTACAGTCAATACTTACGATAATATTAAGGTTTCTCTTGTTAAAACTACGCAAATATTGCTAATTGTCAAAACGTCACAATTAAATGAAGCAAATTCTCCGCGAACGCTAGCGTTCGGCCGCCGAAAGACAGGTCTAGGGGTACCCTTCGCGTAAGGCTAAAAATTTTGGCGCGCAATCTAAAATCTAAGGATTCCATCTGTCAACGAGAGAACCGGAATCGCTTCATACGAATAAACCGAGAAAAATCGTTAATTTGAATGTAAGGACGATTTTAGTGTCGTTAAGTAGAACGAGAATCGCCCTCCAGCTTTTTATTTGAGATTTAAATGTTAAAGTGTTGAGGTTTTTGAGTGAGAGTGGTATTTTATTGTAGAGATTAATACTATGATATAAAAAGCTTTTTTGCCCAAAAGGAAAAAAAATCATTCGGCATTGAAAATAGTGTTTTTATTTTGCATATTACCCGGAGTTATTATTAGGAGACAGACATATACCATTGCGGACTTTTCTGTAGGCCCTTTTAAGGCGATGCCATACGTAGTAATGCAAAATCATGTGTTTTTGGTTTGAAAATTTGGTCGCCTAGAAATGTTTCAGATGCTTTAATTAAATACAGCGAGTAGAATACATCTTGGCCTTTGAAATAATCGAGTATTTTTTAGATAAGTCTTTTTATAAGCCCAGAAAAAAATAATGTATAAGGCCTATGAAAACTGCTTTACAGTTTAAAATCTCCTACTTACGAACCCATTTTCGGTTATGATTTTATTGTATAATGTGGCAAATTAAGTTATTTATAAAATGATCCATTAAAAATTAAATATAACATCCACAATAAAATAAAAGGCATTTTTGGCCATGTTTTTTTCTTGCATTAATCAAAACAGGCGGATGGTGTTAAGCGGGAATTTAAACCTTACCGCCATCTATGTAAGGGTTGTTATTGATAGCGGCTCAATTTAAAATATTACACGACTTAGTGCATCGCCTTAAAGTATACAATTCTGTAATATATTATTTTGATGCATCTCATAAGGTTTATCCAGAGTTAGCAATGTAAGCGCCCGAAAATATTTCATTTACGACTTGATTACAAAACACCGACTTTTCTCTACTTTCTATAAATATAATGTCGTGAGGAATATACTAAACACATATGATATAAAGAATATATACTTCTATGTGCACAATCCATAATGGAATACGGCATTATTGCCTAGGGCTATGCCAGTAAAAAATACATAGACACACTGTATAAAGCTCAGAAAACCTTAATAAAAGTAATACTTAAAGTACCAATACTAACACCCACTTCAACCATATTCAAAAAATTCCCAGTGTTGAAGATTCATAAATTATATTCAAAACAAATTCTTACTTTCCTTTACAAGAACCTAAACACATTTAAAACTTCACAAACTTCTCGCAATACTAGAACAAGACATACACACCAACTACTAATACCAAAAACCAACACATCCTTTGGACAAAAACACTACAGATTCCAGGCTATAAAACTATACAATTCACTTCCAACACAATATAAAACATCTAATATTACAAAATACAAAAAAAACACACATGGGAACTGGCTACAATCCTTTTATTATTTAATTTTGTTATATTTCACGTTTGTTTTTGTTATAACTATGTAAAAATCGAAATTATATTTTAATTTTTATTGTTTCTCTGTGAAACCAATCTCCGCTGTATTGTTTACTACTATACATATAAGTTTACAATTGAAAAATTCCTCCACAACACAGATAAACTCCTAGCGTGGAGGACAATATACTATACCTTTGTAATACTAATATACAGGGTGTATCGGCAAGTACCCGACAAACTTTAACCAGCTATTCCTCAGCACATTTGGAGTAAAAAATGTTATGGGCGCTTTGCTGTCCGGTAATATTTTTTTTCCATTAAAAACAAAAAATAAATAAAAAAATCCACACTCCGTCACTGTCATTTGCATTGTATCTCGTGTTCAGCAGCTGTTATTAGCAAGTGTGTCAAAAAGTGTCCTCGCTCTTTCGTACACACTAAATACGAATGGTGCCGTGCCATTTCGTTGTGATTGTAAAAGCGCGCCAACGTAGGTACGTACGTACATTATTCAACGAAACTCGAACAAAATATTGCCAGATGGGTTTTCAAACTTTGACAAAGGATAAAACATTGGTGACATGTGGTGAAAATATGAATAATAAATATTTTATTAAAACAAATGTTACCGGACAGCAAAGTGCCCATAACATTTTTTACTCCAAATGTGCTAAGAAATAGCTGGTTAAAGTTTGTCGGGTACGTGCCGATACACCCTGTATTTAAGAATAAATAAATAAAATATTCATTTATTATATACATAAACCTTCCGGATGAAATTCTCCAAATGATAGTAAAACCCTATTAAAATCCGTTGCGTAGTTTAGAAGAACTTAGCGCATAAACTGACAGACGCGGATAGCAACTTTATTTTATACTACATGGTTTTCCAATAAGTGGTGTTATTTTGATATTCAATAGTAAAAGATCAATGGTTTCGTTGCTTGTGTGGCACGTAGCGCCGTCTTGTTAAAAGTAAACGTTGTCCAGATCAATACCATCCAATTCCGGCCATAAAAAATCATTAATCATCTCTCGATAGCGCAATCCATTCACCGTAACTGTTGGTCCAGCCTCATTTTCGAAATAGTAAGGTCCAATGACTCCGCCGGACCATAAACCGCACCAAACAGTCACACGTTGAGGATAGAGAGGCTTTTCAACAATAACTCTTGGGTTTTCCGAGCCCCAGATGCGACAATTTTGCTTGTTGACGAAGCCACCGAGGTGGAAATGGGCCTCATCACTCAAGATGATTTGCATTTGATTCACTCAAGTGAATTTTAATAATTTCAATGCGTTGTTGAAGCGTGTATCGTTAAATGAATGGCGTAGTTTCTACTTGTCAAATGTCAAAAAATGACAGCTTCAAAAGTAACATCTACCGAAATAGCGGGCTATTCAAAATAACACCTCTTATTGGAAAACCCTGTATTTAGAGATGAGTTATATTTTTGACTATCTTGAGTTAGCGAAGTTATAATTCATAATGAAATTCTTATCGAGGCGATGAAATAACAGTCTTAAATTGCTAAAAGTTTGAGAATGCCTGTTGCGTTAAGGGTCAATTGGTTAATGGCTATTGCCAGTATCACATTACATAACAGGATGAATGATGTCAAATTGGAAGGCAGAATGTGGCCAATTAATCAATGTCTTGTTGAAACATTGTGATGGTAAAGCTTGTTTATTGTTTGCTAACTACGCTCTAGTTATACAGGGTGTATCGGCACGTACCCGACAAACTTTAACCAGCTATTCCTTTGCACATTTGGAGTAAAAAATGTTATGGGCACTTTGCTGTCCGGTAACATTTTTTTGTCAATTAAAAACAAAAAAATAAAAAAATTCTACGCTCCGTCACTGTCATTGGCATTGCTTCTCGTGTTCAACAGCTGTTATTAGCAAGTATGTCGAAAAGCGTCTTCGCTCTTTCGTTCACACTAAATAATAATAGTTAAAAATGAGACGAGTGGTGCCGTGCCATTTCGTTGTGATTGTAAAAGCGCGAAAATGTAGGTACATACGTACATTATTCAACGAAACTCGAATAAAATATTGCCAGATGGGTTTTCAAACTTTGAGAAAGGATAAAACAGTGGTGAAAATATGAAAAATATTTTGTTTATTAAAAAAAACGTTACCAATCAGAAAAGTGGCCATAACTTTTTTTACTCCATATGTGCTCAGGAATCGCTGGTTAAAATTTGTCGGGTACGTGCCGATACACCCTGTATATTACTAGCTGACTTGTACCCTTATAGTTATCCTTAGGAGATAGACACATTCCTTTGCCGACTTTTCTGTAGGCCTTTTTAAGACATACAATTCCGCAGTCCATTATTTTGATGTATCGCATCTGGTTTAGCCAGCGAAAATATATTTTTTACGACTTGATTTCAAAACATCGACTCTTCTCTACTTTCTATAAATGTAATATGCGTGTATTAAATATACATAAACCTTCCGGAAGAAATTCTTTAAATGAAAACCTGTTCTATGATATTTCATCAAAATGAAAATTCAACACACCTTTAAAAAGTGGTATAGAGTCATTAAAAGTGATGAAACAAAAACTGTCTTAAAACCCATTTAACCTAGTTTTTGTTTCATCACTTTTCATGGCTTTATATCACTTTTTATATGTGTGTTGAATTGTCATTTTACATATAGTACACACTGTTACACACCGTGAAAACCCTATCAAAGTCCGTTGCGTAGTTTAGAAGAACTATGCGCACAGACAGATGCGGAAAGCAACTTTATTTTATACTGTTTAGAAATTAGTTTATGCACTTAAAAGTAATCGTAATTCATAATAAATCATAGGGTTGAAATAACCGTGGTCTTAGTTAAGCTTTCCGCACCGGAGGGGGTAATACACTTACCCCAAACTATCTATTTAATAATAAGATAAGATATCTAATTTGTTTTTACATCAAATTCTCTGTTTTTTTCCGTTACTCTTCTTTAAGATGTTAAATTATATCTATCCAATTCCGACGAAATTACTTTCCACAGCCGCGAGTGCGGACGTAAAAGTGCGTTTAACTGGAAAAGGCTACAATAATATGTATTTGATTTACGCTTGATTTTAGTACCATCTCTGTTACCGTTTTGCATTACTTAATGATTGGCTGTTGGGTGAAGGTGGGCGATGTCCGGTTAAAACGGTAGGTATAAAAAAGGTAACTAATATCTGAGTTTTACTGGAAAGGACCAAAGAAATATGAAGAGACACGATCGTTTTGCGATATATGTGAACCATAGTGACCCCCCTCCCCCCTTTCGGGTTATGCATGGTTTTTACCTTCCGGCACGTAAAGGTTAACACGTTTTTACTTCTAAACTAACACTAAACATATGTTTTTTGCATTTTGACAGTGATTATGCAGGAATTAACATATTCTACCTACATAAATAACCAGTGGCGGCTCGTAACTTTTGGGTGTGTTTTGAGTTTTAATATATAAAAAATGGCATTATTGATGTCGTTATAGCCGAAAACGTTTTTTTTCGAAAAGTTCGGTTTTTGCATGTAGATTTTCAGGAAATCGGTGCAGTGGACTGCCAGACTGAAATTTCCTGAAATTCTTCATACAAAAAACCGAATTTTCGAAAAAAAGTAAAAAACCGTTTTCAGCTACAACATCAATAATGTCGAATTTTTCAAACTTAGCACTCTTCTCACATTGAAAAGTAACGAGCCGCCACTGTTCAAGATACAACTTCACAATATTATGTTTTACCCATAGACATATGAATATTAGTAGACCTGCCCTAAGTGATTAAAAGCGTATTATCCCCACTCCCCATACCGGTTCCATTGAGCCGGCTGGGCTCGCGTTTGGCCTCAAATGAAATTTGAAAACGTGACGTCATCATTCTTGTGCGAACTATGGTCGAGGCATCATCGGTTCATTTTACTAAATAACACGGCAAAATTTTGACTTGTACTATGAAAACTGGTAAAAATAGATGTGAAAAAAGAGAATAAACCCAATTGTCGTATTACATTCCATATATAAGCATTATTTTACTTTATTTTAAGCATATTCACATCGTATAATATGAATCAGTTGTTACTATCACATAGAGAAACGTCTGGACGCGAAACACAAAGCTGGTTGGTTGCTGGGAAGTAAATTATGAACATTTATAAAAGTGTCTTAACTAAATACTCTGAAACTAACTACGACTCTGAAAATAAAAGCTGCCTTACTTTGCCGAATTTGGACTTCGCAAATTTGTTCATAACGTGGCGAGTAATTTGCGCTCCCATGTAAAAATGTCTATTCATTCAAAGCAGATTTTACTTTTAAGAAGTAAATGGTGATATTATAATGCGAGATGCCTATTTACTGTCAGATTGATTTATTGACGAATCACAGTCAGCTTCACTCGTTCCCTCGTTCCCTCGTTCTTCAACAGTTGATTTTACCCCTCGCCCATATCTTCTCGTCTATTAATTCCTATGTCTGTGGTTTTACCCTAGTTCTTTTTGGAAGCCGCATGGAATTCTTGAAAAATCGAATTTTCGAAAAAAATGCCATTTTTTGTAATATTAGCACTCTAGTACACCCAAAAGTCACGAGCCGCCACTGCTCGTGACGCACACGAGACACGATTATGTATAATTTCATCATTCAAATAGCAGTGCTACAGTACCGCCGCGTAGGTATCGTGATGTCACACGCTTTTCGGCCGGCCACCAAACATTTTGAAGGCTTATAACTTTGGTACTATTCGGTATTTTCCAAATATTCAAAAATTTCTTTCATCTGCATGTTTCGAATAAATGAGATACATTTTTAAAAAATATTAAATTTCTTTGTACGAAACAAACTCATTGATTATCCCTTCAAATTATGAAATATTATTTTTTTCTTTAAATCTACCCCGCTACGTGTTGCTTTTGCTCCTTCCAGAACTTTCAAGAGCATTCTCGAACTTTTCGGAACCTTCTAGACTCACCCACAAACTCCGCCACTCGGTTAGGAACCTTAATAATATTTGAATGATTTGTATAGCGCCGTTTTTGTGCAAAATCACCTTCTTGAGCTTTCTCATTCCAGAACCTTCTAGAGCATTCGAGAACCTTCATGAACTTTAACCTTTCAGACTCACAGACACAGTCGGCGGGCCCATTCTGAAATAATCTGAAGCATTCGCTGCCTTCCCATAACAAAGCACATTTTCGTCACCCACGCTCAGCCACCCCCACCAAACTCTCTTACTTTCGATGTGACACCAAGGACTATCTACCACCGTAACCACGCAACAGGCGGGTGGGGAAACACGGGTTTCTTTTTATGATATACTAATAGATCCCCGCAACGCTTCGCTATTGCTAATTTCTTAGGCTAAGGACTCACGGAGCGATTTTTACCCGCGCCCGCTGCGGTGGCGGAATGGAGTTTTATTTTCAAAACTCACGAGACCGCTCTTTTTTGCGGTGACGCAGCCGCCGCGGTTGCGGTTATCGCCCGCAATCTTGGCGGTTGATTATCGCAAGACGGGCGGTTGCAAGACGGGCAGTTAAACGATCAGTTGAGTTCCACTAACTCGCCCGCCAACCGATCGCAGAGCGAGCGGGAGCAACCCGCCGCGGCTGCGGACCGCGCCCGCGCCCGCCGGTACAAGATAACCGCGGGTGCAGCGGGCCCCGCAAACAATCGCACACACCGCGGGCGTAAAACGCGTCGTGAAATGTGCTTCAATTTTTTACATAAATATCTGCATTCTACAAAGGCTGCGGGCCCGCAACTCGGGCGCCTCTGAATTCTTCCACCATTTACTACTGTATACTACAATGTTACTGTTAAAACACTACATTACATCAACTTTAATTCGAGTGAAAAACACTTCACTCAACCATTTGGAATGCATTTTATAAAATAAGACGTTGTCCTGCCACAGACCGCCTTCTATGGAGGGAAGTTTTAATTTGTGGTTGTATGTATGCACCACCTGCGGGGTCCAAAACTATCCCATATTTCAAGCTGGAACCGACCATACACATTCACAAAATTTTATTAAAATCGGTTGGGCGGTTTCGGAGATTAGCGTATACGAACACAGTGACGCGTGATTTTTGTATATTAATATTAGATTAGATTTTGAATATATTTTTTTTATTAAAAAAAATTGAGCACATTTCAAGTTTGCATTCTTCTAGAATGTTCATCCCTATATTTGGTTCTATATTTTAGCATACAATTCAAAAGACTCGAGAAGGAAACGGTTTGTGCGTAGGTATTGTTAAAATAAATGTTTTGTGCTGTAATAATTATACATAACAATCTAAATAGAATTTTCCACACAAAGTCATTTAAGATTATCATCTACGAAGCCGCTAAGACATGGTGTTTCGTTTTGTGTAGATTTTCAATTTAATACACGTCGAAATATAGTTTTTTAACAGTAAAAATGTAGTTTATTAACAGTAAAAATCTAGTTTTTTAACAGTAAAAATCTAGTTTTTTAACAGTAAAAATGTAGTTTTTTAAAAGTAAAAATGTGATTTTCATGATATTACGTGAAGAGAATGGTAGAAAAGACACGAATCAAATAATTGTTTGTGGTAAAATTTGGCATACGCGATGAACAAAGAAAGAGGTTTGAGGACAATGTAAGACTTGAAAGTGAATGGTTGAAGAAGTCGAGGACATCCGAGGAATGCATGGCACGATCAAAGCAAATACGAGTACTTATTACAATAAAATAATAGTATTACCACTTTTAAAATGCACCCAATACAATAGAGTTCACAATCTCAACTTTACCCCAAACCATTTAGTCCCCGAACAACTCCGGGTACAAGTCAGCTAGTTATTATTATAAAATCTTCTCTTGACAGTTTTATTCCTTATTTTCGATTTAATATATGATTATCAGTTGGTTTTAGACATGTGCATGTCAGTGGTGGTCCGTGACTTTTCAGCTAGATTGAAAAATTGTCAATTTTTTTTTCTGAAAATATAACTTGTTTTTAAAATTTGTTTTGTTTTAATCAATTTTGGGATGCTGCACTTTCCCAAACTGAATGAATTCTGAAAATCTAGTACAATAAAAATAATTGATAAAGCTCACTGAAAAGTCACGGTAAATGGTTGCTAAGGCAGGCGAGAACTGTATTCAGTAGATACAGGGGACCTGCTGCAAACTACCTCCCAAAAGTCCCAAATGCTCCCGAAGGTTGGGAGCCAATGAGACTAAGGCATCCTCAGTTGGCGTATGTTGCAAGGCTGAGAGAGTGAGGAAAGTGTAGGAGATGGAAAGAAGAGGAATGTTGGGAAGTATCTGGGTATTCAGATCTGGTCACCAATCTGACTAGAGCCACTTCTGAATAGTGGTCTGAGTATCTACAATTCAAGGTTGGCTGTTAGCTGTTTGGTAAGAAGATAGCGGAGGATAATGTGGAAGATTCTTGTGGGATAGTGATGTCGTCTCTTTGACTTCTACAGTGTGAGACGGCAACAGACATGTTTATATATGGTAGTGCCTACTCACTTGCCCTCTTTAAAACCCAGAACTCCACCATTACAGACGTTAGCGCCCGTAATCTCCATTGTTACTTAAATAACTAATACGTGGTAATGTAAAATCATGTGTTTTTGGTTTGAAAATTTGGTCGCCTAGAAATGTTTCAGATGCTTTAAATAAATACCGCGAGTATAATATATCTTGGCCTTTGAATTAATCGAGTATTTTAAACATAAGTCTTTTTATAAGCCCAGAAAAAAAAAATTATAAGGCCTATGAAAACTGCTTTAAAGTTCAAAATTTCCTACTTACGAACCCATTTTCGGTTATGGTTTTATTGTACAGGGTTTTCCAATAAGAGGTGTTATTTTGAATAGCCCGCTATTTCGGTAGATGTTACTTTTGAAGCTGTCATTTTTTGACATTTGACAAGTAGAAACTACGCCATTAATAAAAATGGAACGATACACGCTTTAACAACGCATTGAAATTATTAAAATTCACTCGAGTGAATCAAATGCAAATCATCTTGAGTGATGAGGCCCATTTCCACCTCGGTGGCTTCGTCAACAAGCAAAATTGTCGCATCTGGGGCTCGGAAAACCCAAGAGTTATTGTTGAAAAGCCTCTCTATCCTCAACGTGTGACTGTTTGGTGCGGGTTATGGTCCGGCGGAGTCATTGGACCTTACTTTTTCGAAAATGAGGCTGGACCAACAGTTACGGTGAATGGATTGCGCTATCGAGAGATGATTAATGATTTTTTATGGCCGGAATTGGATGGTATTGATCTGGACAACGTTTACTTTTGACAAGACGGCGCTACGTGCCACACAAGCAACGAAACCATTGATATTTTACTATTGAATATCAAAATAACACCTCTTATTGGAAAACCCTGTATAATGTGGCAAATTAATTTATTTATAAAATGATCTATTAAAATTTAAATATTTATGCCTGAACATCCACAAAATAAAATAAAAGGCACTTTTTGGCCATGTTTTGTTCTTGCCTAAATCAAAACAGCTGGATGGTGTTAAGCGGGAATTTAAGCCTTATCGCCATCTACATAAGGAGTGTTATTGATGGCGGCTGGATTCAAAATATTACACGACGTAGTGCATCGCCTTAATAAATCCTGTAGAGAACAGAAGACTATTACTAAATCCTATGCTCTATACTTCAAATAACAGTTCTCGAGTTAGGACACCATCCTGTACCTATGCCTAAAATCAGTGGCGGCCGGTAAACTATATTTAAGGGGGTGCAATAAAAAAAATCGTAGATGGGTACTTTGCAGACGAAATCCATCCTACTGTTTTGGTCTGTGAAAATCACATTGATTGTGGAAATACATCGATAACAAGGTTCTTAAATTCTGTAATATACGTAAATGGTTTTTATTTAATATGCTGTAAAAAATCTTTAGCCATAGTACATTTTTAGACACATAGTTAGAAATACGACAGTTAAACTATTAAAATCCCAAAATTTAACACTAAGCTCACTCAAAATACCTATCTTTATCTAGGCATAATTTATTTTAATAACCTTCCATTAAATTTAAAAAATATCGAAAATATTCAGGAATTTCACCTTAAATTAAAAAATTACCTTAAACTATTATAAGTCCAAAATACGTTCACTACTTACATCTAGAAGTAATATTGTTTAAATCTTGTGTTGTTTCTTAATAATTTATTTACCTTAATACTAACATATATATTATAATTGAACTAGAATTCCCTCACCAAACACAAGAGCATTGTCTCTTTATGGTGAGGAAAGGCTACTTTAATTTCTATTGTTTTATATCTTGATTATATCCTGTATACTTATCTATGTAAAAAAATATTTTTTTCAAATATCAAATAAAAAATAAAAATTAATAAATAATAGATAATAATATAAAGAAACAAAATAAAATAAATTTAAAATGCAGAACGGCTCCATTAGCGGTGCATTTCTATTCATCTATATTCAAAATAGTATAAAATAAAGTCGCTATCCGCGTCTGTTTGTGCGCTTAGTTCTTCTAAACTAAGGAATTGATTTTGATAGGGTTTTTACTAACATTTAGAGAATTTCTTCCGGAAGGTTTATATATATAATACATTCATATTATATTTATAGAAAGTAGAGAAAAGTCGATGTTTTATAATCAAGTGGTATAAATATATTTTCGGGCACTACATTGCTAACGCTGGCTAAACCTTATGAGATATATCAAAATAATGTACTACGGATTTATATATCTTAAAAAGGCCTAAAGAATTGTACGCGATCGTATATGTCTATATCCTAAGGATAACCCCAGCAACGCCGGGTACACTTTAGTTAGTTTCAAATAAGTTCTTCAATTTCCTTGTGATCTTTTCTCATTGGTCATTCAGTGACCGTTTATTGTTATGACAGATAAAACCTGTTTAGAACATTGATGTATTATACAGGGTGTATCGACACGTACCCGACAAACTTTTACCAGCTATTCCTTAGCACATTTGGAGTAAAAAATGTTATGGGCACTTTGCTGTCTGGTAACATTTTTTTTTAATAAAAAATTTATTATTCATATTTTCACCACATGTCACCAATGTTTTATCCTTTGTCAAAGTTTGAAAACCCGTCTGGCAATATTTTGTTCGAGTTTCGTTGAATAATGTACGTACGTACCTACGTTGGCGCGCTTTTACAATCACAACGAAATGGCACGGCACCATTCGTCTCATTTTTAGCTATTATTATTTAGTGTGTACGAAAGAGCGAGGACACTTTTTGACATACTTGCTAATAACAGCTGTTGAACACGAGAAACAATGCAAATGACAGTGACGGAGTGTGGATTTTTTATTTATTTTTTGTTTTTAATGGAAAAAAAATGTTACTGGACAGCAAAGCGCCCATAACATTTTTTACTCCAAATGTGCTGAGGAATAGCTGGTTAAAGTTTGTCGGGTACTTGCCGATACACCCTGTATGTAGATGAGACATGAAGCGAAAAAATAGGTTCCGCTTTTTTACCTCCAACTGACCTCCAAGTCTCAATGCTACAACTAAAACTACCGAATTTAGTGTACGCGCACCGCTTACCGCGTTCTAATAGTGGAACAAGTTTCAACGAGATATTAGTACGCAGTAGCACCTCTAATTGTAGCTTTATGGTTTAAAAGATTTTTTTTAGGCGTTTCATTGATTGGCCAATGGCTTTTAAAATATTTAGGGGTGTGTTGCACTATTGCACATTAGCACGAACCATCCCTGCCTACAACACAATCGTAATTGTGTTGTATTTATGTATATATTCCCTATTTATTTTTTGTAACTTCTGTTTTTCTTACAAAACTTATCTTCCATCAGCTTATTACCATTTTCCATTGACTTCTGACACTACGAATGGTTCACTACTAACTTATTTCATATTTCTTTTGTTGTTTGCTGCTCTTTTAAATATTACAAGAAATCC
Organism: Hesperophylax magnus; assembly: GCA_026573805.1. Lineage (NCBI taxonomy): Eukaryota > Metazoa > Arthropoda > Insecta > Trichoptera > Limnephilidae > Hesperophylax > Hesperophylax magnus. The sequence goes on along the minus strand of JAIUSX010000117.1, from coordinate 7,475,114 downwards.
TTATTTTAAATCATTGTTGCCTCCGGAAGAGAATTCAGTTACAATCGAGTTGTCGCTTGAAGCAGACATTCTCTAAAAAATACAAATTCTTTCAAAGTGTTAAATATCTTTACCAGCTACTTCTAAAGACTCAACAGACAAGTAAATATATAATTTTTTATTTGATACTAGCGCGGACCTGTGAAAAATCACGGGATATTATAATTGTAGAATTTGTGAAGCTGAAAGTATTTATAAAATATTTTACTCCGAATCATACATATCAATAAAAAATTAGAGATGATAAGAAACTTCCATTTGAATGAACACCAATTGGTAATTTTAAAGAATCATTACTTTGATTTAGATCTGTCAAAAAAAGAAATACACTTTTCAAATATACAATTATTATTATTAAAATAAAATAATTTTGGTAGGTATCTACTTTATTGCCTGTCTAAGAAAGAAGATATGTGGGGTGACTAGGATCAGAATCAACCCGGGCACCCCTGCTAAATCACCAAACGTAGTGGACCACTCTAGGTGTCCTGTGGCAGAGGTGTTGGTTTTCCAATAAATCATCCCCAGGGCGGCGGTACCCAAAACTGCCTCCCAAATTTTCTAGATATTATTAATAATTATGTCACCTTACTTAAAATTGTGCCACCAATATAAGTAAGTAAGTGCGTCATCTGCTGGGTAGATTGGTTAATTCACTTGATTATCAATATTCCGACATGGTTTTACATATTTTAAACAAATTTTGGTATAGGTCATCATCGTGTTGCATTTCGAAATATAGTCCTGACTCATTACATGATGGCGATCTTCTGTTGGCGACGTGTAATAAATGTGATCGGTGGCGTAAGTTTCAAGACAGCAAAATGACATACACACTTTTTACTCCAAATAAGCTCAGGAATTGCTGGTTAAAGTCTTTTGGGTGCGTTCTAGTACACCGTGTATACTTGGAAGTAATTTTCACAGCAATTATCTAATTGCTAATTCTCAAACGATTATTCTTGCAATAATAAAATAATTTTCTGTTTGCATGATATTTAATTTGTATGCAATAATATTATGATCTTCTATGACGTTGTACTACTCCAAAACCTTTGATCTTTCACCTTTTGAACTCTAATTCTAAATCTGGACGGTTTGGCTCTATAGAACGTGTCGACTTGGAACAATGCTCGTTGGAGAACATCTAGCGAGAACCAATCGAAGAAGCATCGAACATTGAGACATGTTCGAATGAGCGTAAAACCATCGAGCACGAACGAGCATGGGAACATAGCTTAAGACGGGTTGTTTCACTGAATTTGAACAATTCATCAAATTTCAAAGTTGATTGGAAATTCTGTGAAGGTTCTATTCAAGTTCTAATATTATATCATTACTGGCCAGGGGCTTCACAAAACTGAAATAATCATCTTTTTTAATAAATTTGATAAATTGTTCGAATTTCGCTAAACAACCCGTCCTTAATGAAGGTCTTAGGAAGAATGTAATCATCTTTTGTTATCAATTAAAGAAAAGGAATTTTAAAATATGTATTACATTTTATCGAAAGAAGCAAATACTTTGAGGTTTGACATTCTGTATATTTTTTCATTTAATATTATATTTTATGCGCTTTGTCTAAAAACAACACTGTTAGAGTAGAACACAGACATAGGAATTAATAGACGAGAAGTTAATGGCGAGGGGTAAAATCAACTGTTGAAGAACGAAGGGGGTTAAGCTGACTGTGATTCGTCAATAAATCAATCTGACAGTAAATAGGCATCTCGCATTATAATATCACCATTTACTTCTTAAAAGTAAAATCTGCGTTTGAATGAATAGACATTTTTACATGGGAGCGCAAATTACTCGTTACCACGTTATGAACAAATTTGCGAAGTCCAAATTCGGCAAAAAAATTCGGTTCTATTTTCAGAGTCGAATATTTCGTTTAAGTATTTAGTTAAGACACTTTTATAAATGTTCATAATTTACTTCCCAGCAACCAACCAGCTTTGTGTTTCGCGTCCAGACGTTTCTCGATGTGATAGTATATGTTTCTAAAACTGATCTATATTATACGATGTGAATATGCTTAAAATAAAGTAAAATAATGCTTATATATGGAATGTAATACGACAATTGGGTTTATTCTCTTTTTCACATCTATTTTTACAAGTTTTCATAGCACAAGTCAACATTTTGCCGTGTTATTTCGTAAAATGAACCGATGATGCCTCGACCATAGTTCGCACAAGAATGATGACGTCACGTTTTCAAATTTCACTTGAGGCCATACGCGAGCACAGCCGGCTCCAATGGAACCGGTATGGGGAGTGGGGATAATACGCTTTTAATCACTTAGGGCAGGTCTACTAATATTCATATGTCTATGGAGTAGAAGATTTTTCGAATTTTTTTCTGTTTATTTTTAAACTTCCTCAACAGCTCAATTGAAAAACCTACAAATATGGGATAGATAATGAAATATAGGTGGATTCATTGGCTTTAAACCACAGTAAGCAGTTTATATTTTGGAGGATTGTTATCATCGCCAGTTTAAATGGGTTGTTGGCTAAATGATTCTGCGGTTCTCCAATCCGCAGAATCCAAGGTCGTGTGATTACTCTCAGTGTGAAATAACGAGAATTTGAATAATTCGAATTTAGTTTTTTATTTTAACAAAACTGACTTATAATAATTTTATTAACAAATAGATCGCGGACGCTAGAGGAGATTTAGGGCTAACCCGACAGCTAGACTGCTGGAGACAGAATAATATTATTTGCCGCGCGCAGGTTTACAATGATACCAGCCTCACAAGAGTGTAGGTAAAAATAATGTTGTAGTTATTTTCGGGAGATGTAAACTCCCTATAATTTACCCCACAATATGTTTCCTTCAATGAGTGCTGCCGAATGAATGAAAACTGAAAGCCCGGGAATTTCCATTGCTCGAGGTAATTATTTTGTATATAACCCATCGCTTGAGTGGTCAACCAACTAGACTAGAATAGAGACTTAAGGATCTAATAAGGATTTTATAATCTGGTTGGCATCTAAATAAAATGTAATTTTACATAATAAACAAAAAAAATCTGTAATGCTGAAACAATATTAGGAATTTTTATTTCATCTTCTATTATAGAATGAATATTTAAGTTTAATATGAAGGCAAATTGTTTCTATAAACCAGAAATTCAAATCCCGACCAGCGCAGAAGTCATTGAAAGACTTGCTTTATGGAGGTCTAGTGAATAATTGATCATTCTCCAAGATAAGTAACAAAATATGTAAATACAGATGACTTCTAACCATCAATAATGTATAGTGATTAATTTTTGGGTTATTATGCCGTGTTGCGCTTTCTCCTTCTTTTAGCCAACGTTTCAAATAGCTTTTCAGTATCCATCATCGGGGTAGATGAAGATGATTGTGGTGAAGAGTGTGTTTATGTACATACCTTGTTTGCGCGTTAATCCGCTTGGAACTGATATTTCCGTATGGTTATTAAAATATTTTTCAGTGTTTAGTTTTGGTGTAGCCGCCCAGTGCTGGCTACCAAGAACCATTAGGCTTAGCCTTATCCTCCCTATTAATGGGATTATTGTGGATTTCAATTGCCTCCATAATTAGGCGTGCTTGATGCGTTTTGGGTCTTCCCAAATGATTCCCAAAGATCAAACTGTTTATATTGTTTTTGATTTCAGATTCCTGTCGACCCTCAACTCTAAGTCTGTTCCCATGGCCGCCTCAGGCCTGGCCACCAGCAAGGAGCAGGTGCGGGAGTTCCTGGCCGTGTTCCCCGACATTGTGAGGGACCTCACCGATGGTAGCAAGCACACGGATGTTCCCGAGGCCTCCAAGTGGCTGGCTAAGGTAATGGCCGAATTCAGCCACCGCTCAACCAATAATGACATGCAGTACATCCGAATAGTATTACAATAGTCGGTCTTTTACAGGTTCTGCAGTATAACGTCCCCAGCGGCAAGAAGAACCGCGGCCTGGCCCTCATTCTCTCCTACAAGTTGCTGGAGGATCCCTCCAGACAGACTCCGGAGAACATCAGGCTGGCCAACATCATGGGTTGGTGCGTTGAGATGGTAAGAAGCAACCGTCATATTATTCATAACTCTGTGTAGGTAATTGTCAAGTGCAAAACCACCTGAGCGACATACTGTCTAAAAATCATTTTTTTATGAAATTCGGAGGCAAGACGCTGATAATAATGTAACACCTAACACAGCGTCTAAGAGATTTTACTAGCGCCAGGCGCCGTTTGGCTCAGGACCGGCCCTGCATGATCTAATACAAGCACGGCGTCATATCAAGCAATACTAGACAACCAACATAGGTTATATTCTGAATCAAATACCGCATGTCTCCAATACTCCTGCCACAAAATAGTTAAGACGCGCCATGGAAAGTTGATACTTTTCAAAAAAAAAATTTGTCTCCTGCACAATTAGATTTTTGGCATTTGGGTGGTATTCTTTATTCGTCGATGATATAAATATTTATGATGAAATAGTCTTAATATGTTGTGTCGGACGATAAAAACAGTGGCAGCCTTCTAAAAATTTGTTATTGGCTGAAGGTATCAAACGTCGATATTGACAGATTAAGTTCAATTACTAGTATTGCACATTATTGATGATGTCTGATATTTTTGCTAAGTACATTCTTCAATATTTCTTATTTTACATTACTTCGAAAATATCTCAGATCTTTTATTTGCTTAAAGCATTCACACAGATAACCAGCGTGCAAGGTTCAAGTCCTGGAATCAACAATTTAATTATTTAAGTTTTCTTGGTGTACATCATTGGAATTTTATCAACGGTTACATAAATACTGCATTGTTTATTTTTTTCAGTTAAAAATACATCTAGTTTTTTGATAATTTTTTTTTATAAGAATCAAATCATTAGATACGTCATGTTTCCATAATCTTTAAAAATCTATTAATTTTATGATAAATCTATTCCAGGGCAATTTTAATTGTTTACATGATAGGGCAAATAATATCAAATTCAATTATGTATTAGATAATATCGCTATGAATTAATAATTTCATGTTGAGATCAGATATTTACTTATACTTACACATTTTGCTGAGTACCTACTTAATAGTAATTAAGTTGTTTACACTTTCTATCAACTATATTGCTGACTTCTCTGAATCTTATTTTGACATTAGATTTCAAGGTTATTTCAAGTATGTATGCATAAGTGATAAAAAATACACATTGTACAGGTAAATAATAAAAGTGCTAAGTGTAAGTTTATGTTAGTTCTATGCGTTTTTCCTTTGCATCTTGACTTCGTTTATTCATGTTTCTAGAATACTTTAACATCTGCCCTGGTGATGAACACTGTAATGCTGGCTGAAGAAGGATGAAGCCCAACATGGCATTGTTTATTTACATACTGTTATTAAATATTTAAATATGATACATTTGTATAGTATGTATACATACCAAACAAAATATGTACCACAATTTCACAAGACATGGGAAGATATTGAAGTATAAAATAAATAAACTGCAGATGAACAACTAATATCAACAGCTTACTGGGTGTTAATGATATAACAGCTGCAATCGTTTTGAAAATATTGTTTTAGCGGCTTTTATGAATAACTATGCATAATTATTTAAATCACTGTAGAAAATTTATTTGTTATTTTTATACACGATGTCCGATAACTCGTATTACAAGTGGGAAACTGGTGAATCCACATCACACGGAGAACCCAAAAAAAATTATATTTTTTCAATCATTTATATATGTTTTTTAATCTTTTTCATAAACTATTTTTTTATGGACTGGAAAAATTCCTACTTTGAACTGGATCTACCCAAAAACGAAATCTCAAATCAAAAAAGTTAAACTACGAAATCTATTCCAAATGTGATGTAGATTCACAAGTTTTCCGTTTGTACTATGAATTTCCGACACCATGTATATATACTTTTTAAACATAAAAAAGGTGAAATGACCATGATAAAATGTGTTGTGTTGTGTTTGTATATATAATTGCAATATAAATTATGTATTTGTGCAGTTCCAAGCGTACCTGCTGATGTTGGACGACATAATGGACCAGTCAGAGACGCGGCGCGGCGTGCCCTGCTGGTACCGCAAGGAGGAAGTAGGCCTGTCCGCCATCAACGACGCCATCCTCGTGCACGCCACCATGTACAGCACGCTCAAAAAGTACTTCGCCAACCAACCCTACTACAAGAACGTCATCGAGATGTTCAACGAGGTAATGTCTACTGTGCATTATTGTGTACCTCTGTTTCTGTGTCACTGACCAACAAACCGTGAGCTCTAGCATCACTTGGATCAACGCAACTATTTTCAGCTTGCAACGTCATTTTGGAGCTTTTAAATATCTATTTAACTGGCGAAGCAAAATAAGACAGCATAATTTTTGATTTTCCATATTTTAATATTGTTAAATAAAAGAGTTTTCAACCTGTTTTTATTGTGGACTTTTTCAATATTTGACACAACTCTTGGGGTGGCTGTGGTTAACAGTTAGAATTGGGAAAGGGATGCTGTCTTACTTGGTGTTTGGTATACGTCTTGTTGCCAATCAATATTATGGCCTTGAGGGACACTACGGGTGATCACTGCACAAGCTTTCGTAATAGATTCGAATTAAACGCACTGAAGGAACATGTTCACTGCTCAGGTTTTCTTAACTCTGGCTGGTAATGTATAATAAAATGTTGCAATGTCACCGATGTAGGTATGTACTTCACACTGTCAGACGGGAACATGTAATTGTGTGAAGGAATGCAGGAACATATGTTAAAGGGAGATGCATATAATTGCGTCAACACATACATTGCAATGATTGAAAATGTCAGCATTGATTGAAAAGATGAAATTTTGGCAAAAAGTACCTACTTCAATTCTGCTGTCATAAGCAAAAAGCAACTTAAAGTCTCTTTTATCAGAATGTGTCCTAGCTGCCTTTTTGCTTGTGACGGCCGATCTGGTGCCTTATTTTCAGGGCAATATTTACCCCGCATATTACAATCTGATGCGCTGTAAACTGATGTTTTGTTTGGCTCTTACACTGAATGGGTAAAATTAACACACTCGCCTTCAAATAGAAATGCTTTCCATGTAGATTTGAATGGAATCCGATGTCGTCACTGACCATTTGACTATTAGATCGAAACAGCCAAATAACGTTGCGTACCGTGTCTCTTTTACACTGCCTGACATTGTATATCGCCATTCCATTTGAATTTGAACTGAGAGGTCCATTATCTGAATTTGAAATTTACGTCCGATCGTCCGACTTTGGAATCACAAAACACGCCCATTTGTGTTCTTCTTCATTTTTTGTTGATCAATAATTTTTTATTTGTTTGGAAGTTCTCCCATCAACTAATCGATCATTCTGGAAAAGTTCAGTACCAATTTCTGTGACATGATTACAGGCACTCTTAATATTCAAAAGTAGATTATGGTTGTACGTATGTCAGAGTGAGTAGGTAAATATTATTGCTTGAAATAATCTTACATAGCTCTGAGATAAATAACAATTTTATTGCAGCTTTAAATCAATCCATTTGAAGGTTGCGTAATAATAATACAGTTGTTGATTAATCCTATCTTACTGATGTAATGATTTTTTATTAACTGTTTGTGATGTTTTATTATGTAAATAAATTTGTCACAGATTTTTAATAAAAGATTGTGTTAACCCCTTAGGCTAATTTGTTCAGTTTTGCGAACAAACATCTATTCTTTTTCTTTTGTATGGTGGGGGGGTCAGAGGGGGACATCCTGCTCTGCGAGCCAGTCTAGGGCCTCAGGCGTCGCCATGTGGACTTCATCAATCCCGCCAGGGAATAAATGGAGCGGGCATTCGTTGACCACATGTTCGGTGGTCTGCACCGCACCACATTCACACATCGCCGACTCTTTAACATCCCCATCTGTGCATCATGCGGGCACAGCGGCTATGGGAGCACCTTAACCTACAAAGATCTATAACCCGTAGATTCAATTGTTTGCTTTTGGGAACAGCTCATATGACCTCACAGAAATCGTTGTGTCTCCCTTACTGTCATGGTTAGAAATGCTATCTAAACAGTGTTAGAAAGAGAAAACACCACGCTTTATATTCAAATCAAGAAACCAACCACAGAAGAATTAAAATGTACATCTCTATAAAAGCAAAGGCTCCGACCGCAATTTGTGAATTTTTTTTTGAAACTTTGATAATTTTTTATTAATTATTTTTATAAGCAACGACAAAAAAGTGAGGTGGCTGTAATGTTTATAATACATTTGTCCAATTGAATATGTTTTTTTTTTGTTGTTATCAGTAATTTTAGTCCAAAATTACTGATTACGAAATAAACAGCTATAAATCAAATAGCGATATTGCGTATAGTGAGTATTTTTAATATATTTTGTTAATTATTGTAGTTTTTAAATGTAAATACCTTTATGCGTAACGTTTGTACAACGTTAATCTTTTTTTAAAGTTTACCTTATTTAACCCACCGTGCCCAGAGCCAAATTAGTTGAAATTAGCATTTAATATAAATAAATTTAAACAATTGTGTATATAACCAGTACAAATATGTAATTCATTAATAATTGTTAATTTGATAAGTGTATTATCATATTATGATGAATTTTTTTTTTTAATAAATTAACTTTCTTATGGTAGTTTTACGGTGTGATATTACAAAGGGTGTTAAACAAAGTTTAGATGAAAAAATTTAAGGTGAGCTATTTTAAAAACTGATTTACAAAAATTACATGTTTATTTCTAATAATAAAATTTGAAATTGTATTTCATCACCTTTCGAAAACAGTTTTCAGTTTTCGGATATGTTCAGAAATATCTTGTTTATTTGGATTTTATGGTGAAGCGGAAATACACACTAATTCTCCAACTTTCTGACAGCGTCACTGCCTTTGGGACTTGCAGGTAAAAATATTTAAAAGCCTTAAGAGTTAAAAATATTACATATTAGTAGGAATATGATGAACTGTTAAATGTTTAAATTTGTTGGCGGTTTGGTGCACAAGTGAATTTAGGGGGAGCCGCATCTGCTGGTCAGTATGATGTAGCAAGCATGTAACTTCAGTGTTCAAATTTATTGGCGTGCGTTCAGTGCACGAGTGAATTTATGGGGAGCGCCGCATCTGCTGGTTTTATTAAATCTATGTAACATAATAATGTATAATAAAACATATATTATATTCAGATCAGCAGTTGATCTGTATAAATATTTTTCATTGGAGTTTCACGTTGCTGAGCTCATGTTGTACTCGATACTTAAATTTTACAGTTAAAAATTAGTTTGCAAAGTGAAAACCTTATCACAAAATTTAGCAGCTGATAAGGTGAAACAGATTTATGCCCAGGAGTATTTAAAGCAATGTAAACAATTCATACATTTCTTATCTCCTTTCTTATATTAGACAATAAGTCATAGTTTGTTAGTACCTATATATAAATATATTATCTACCAGTCAACGATCTTAGTATTTGCCTCCATTTGATATGGAATATTAAGCTGTGAAATGACAATTATATTCTACACTAAATTTTCACTGCGTTACAGTGAAAGTGTGTTACATTGCAGTATATTAAATACATAATTATTATACAGGATTCCCGAGGGTAAAGTGCGCTAACTTGGGGGGATGATTCTACGTGATTTTAGAAGTAAAAAAGAAAAAAGACTTTTTTAAAATTCTTATTTTTTTAGGTAGTATACGTAAAAAAGATGAATTGTTTGTATGGGAAAATAAATATTCTTCTACAGAAAAATATTTTTGTATGGGAAAATGAATATTTCAATTTTGAAAATGGTGATGCTTAAATTCAAAGCAAAGTTCAAGAGTTAATTGAACCGGAGTTCTAGACAGAGTCGCAACCGAAATTAGTATTTTTTAATTAGGCAATAAGCGATTAAGTTTAAACATAAACTCTTCATTTCTTACCTAATTGATTAACCACTACGTCATTTCTCCGCAGGGGTAGGCGGAGACTTTCAAACAGCTCGGTCTTAACACACTCCTTGCCTAATTCACATTCGCACATCGTCTCAAACATACTCTTCTTTTATTCTAACTCTTTACATGGCCCGACTCAAATATTTGGTTCACTTGATCGTGCCATGTTTTCCTCGTGCGTCGCCGACTTCTTCGACCCTTCATATTTGTGTCATATATTCTCCTTACACTCCTATCTCTGTTCATCGCTCTACATGCCCAAACCATCTAAGTGTTCCTTTCAGCCTTACATTCTTTGCGAATCTCCGCATCTCATACTTGGTTTCTTGGGATCTCATTTCCATAGCATTCAGTCTACTTTCATCCTTACTTTTCACTTCTATACCTCTCCGCCGTAGATCAGGGTAGCTATCAGCACTCCATTGTGGACTGCTAGCTTTGTTTCTTTGGACAATGTTTTATTAGCGCTAACCGCTTTCAGTACTCCATTAATGGAGTTACCTATTAATTTTTTGAAAGCTAAAAAATTTTGGATTTTTTTTGTTATTACAATTCTCCAAATAAAGAGTAAATGAGACAGACAAACACCCCAAACACTGAATAAATGATCTTGAGAAGTGTGATCTATACCAAAAATTAAATATATGAAAAGAAAATGGATGTCGCCAATTTCTCATTATGTATTCTAACGCCCCGGACATATCAAGACAGAAAATCCCTGAGGCGTATGTGTGGTAAAACCATGTATGATCGTGTGAGAAATGTGGAGATCCGCCAAGAGTGCAAGGCTGATGTAAGCGTAATGAGTGAGATCAAGAAAGGGACGCTTAGATGGTTTGGGCATGTAGAGCGAATGAGCCAAGAAAGGAGTGTAATGAGAATATACAATGCAAGCGTGAATGGTAGCAGATGTCGGGGACGCCCGAGGAAGACATGGCACGACCAAATGAATCAGATACTTGAGTCGGGCCATGTCAAAAGTCAGAATAATAGAAGAGTATGTATGAGACAATGTATGAATGTAAATGAGGCCAGGAGAATGTGCCGAGACAGAGTTGTTTGGCGGTCCGTCCTCTCTGCCTACCCCTATGGAAGCGGCGTGATGGTTAGTTAGTTAAAATGTTTGCAAATCAACTTCACCAGAAGTTAGGATTAATTGCACTTCGGGAATATGGACACTCGTACAATTCTATTCTATGGGTCACAATACAATTCTACTGGTTTATCTCTCGAGTGTGCATGTCATAATGGGTAAACCATTACCCCCGACACACGAACATATGTTTTATTGGCCCTCTTAGCTTGTAAAAGGTTAATTAGTTTTCACAAAAATAGAAAACATGTGTAACTATTGAAATATTTTTTCTCACGACAAAAAAATATTAATTCCCAATAAAATGGAACGTTAAAAGTAGGTACTTATCTTTACTTGACATGAAAGCTAGTAATGTTTTTATGTAGTCGTTAATAATACAATACATTATTATTTTTGGATGTTTCTACTGATACAATTCAACATTTTCTTTATGCAGGTTTAATTTTAACTATACCTAAGTATTAAATCTAATCTTATTATTTTGTGATGATGATGCACAAAAATAAAAAAAAATTGTAATGTACATACATTTTTTTCATAAAACATCACAAAATTTTTATAAACTTCAGTTTATGGAGTCGTATTACAAAAGTAGGCTTATATTTCGGACAATAATTTTATATTTGGGGTGTGGTGAGTAACTACTATGTACAAAATTTAATTAAAAATATACTGTTTAGAACAAAATCCATTTTGTCGAATGGAACCATTGTTTTCTCGAATGGAACCATTGTTTTCTCGAATGGAACCATTGTTTTCTCGAATGGAACCATTGTTTTCTCGAATGGAACCCTTGTTTTTGCCTGGGTGAAGTGTGTTAATATGCAATTTTAATAGAAAAACCACTGTGTATCAGTTAGATAACAATGGGAAGTAAGTATTTCAGTTTCCAGAAATGGAAAATAATACATTTTAATGGCTATTTTATAAAAAAACAGGATACTCCATGTTTTGACATTATTTATTTATAGAGCGGAGACAGTTTACATGTGGTTCCCGTGAGCACTTAGGCCCATTGTGCTATCTCCCATTTTACCTCATTCCTTTAACATTATTCCGGTCCCTTTTATAAAGTTCACCAGGATTGTCATTGGATATGTGGCTATGTCTTCTGGTTCTACAATGTGTCTTCCCAGGTCTCATCTCTCCTCTCCAATCCCCCTTGATTCCCTGAAGGCCTCACAAGGGAAGAAAGCCTCATCCCTCCTCCCCACTCCCCTTTGGTTCCCTGAAGGCCCCACAAGAAAGACCCAAACTAAGAACCTATTTTAGGGTCATAGGTTCATATTTTGGTTTAAATAAGAGCAAGAAAAAAACTAACCTTAAAATTTTTTTCGTCGATAACAATGGCCAAGTAACAATCGGTTTTAACTTCAATGAAATAACTATTAAAATGCATAAAGTTCTATTTCTGGAAACTGAAATTCTTACATCACATTGGTTATTATTATCTACTACAAAGTATTTTTTTAATTCAATTTATAGTGTCATACTAGAATGTCTTTGTTCTGCTTGTAAATTTCACAATCAAGTCTATAGTTACTTGTAATGCTTGACTTTGGTTCTATATAGATCACTAATTTAATTTACATTTGAAGCGCCATTCAATTTACACGCTTCTATTTATAATCATGAAAATTCAAACAAAAATTTCATCAGCGTCTGACACCATTATTATTTGATTCAAAATATCTATCGATAATTGATTTTCCTCACTTGACAGATAAACAGCAGCAAAAAGTTCAACAGTTGACCTGAATCTAAATACATATTGTATTTGTTGTGTAATAATATTTGTGAGGAATTACTTCAAGGGCTTGTTTTTGTAACTAACTAACAAACCATTACGCCGTTTCTCTGGAGGGGTAGGCGGAGAAAATAGACTGCCACATAACTCTGTATGGCATGCACTCCTGGCTTCATTCACATTCGTGCATCGTATTATACATGACTCTTGGTCGAGCATCCATAACTTCTTCTACCATTCGTGTCATATATTCTCCTGACACTCCTCTCTTCGTTCGTCCGTTTCACATGTCCAAAACTTCTAAACGTCCCTTTCTTATTCTTGTTTCTTCGCTTTCTTCAGCCTTCGTTATTATTATTTTAATCAATAAATAAATATAATACAGTACTCTCTCACTAATCCTCCACCCATAAACCGGGGAAGTGTCCGTGTAAAGTGCGTACATACAAAATATGCTCAAAATTAAAACAGGTATTTCTTAAAAAGAAACGCCAATCGATCTTTTGTAAATTTTCAATTTTTTAGTTTAATGTTAAGGTGTCATGTAAACATGATTAATAATTGATTAACCTCTCAGACAAAGACATTTGTTTACTATGTGTTCCTTTGAGAACTGTCAAAACGTGATAATTTTTGTGTTATTTACGAGTTTTGCTAAAAGCTTCATAACTCACGTTTTGGGAAACGTAGCCTCATTCTAAAAAATGTTTTGGAAAGATTATGAAATCCACTATCGCATTGTGTTGTTATATGTAAATATTTGCGTTTCTAAATATACATTTTATGAAAACGTCAAAAATATGTAAGAATCGCTTACCATTATTTCAAAGCCGTGAAAAATGTACTTTTTTCTGAGTATCATAAAGAAATAACACTTTATATATTGAAGAAATATAAAGTGTTATTTCTTTATGATACTCATATTAACCGTCCAAACTAAAATATTTTGAGGTGACTAATAGTTTTTAATTATATTTCTTCAATATATAAAGTGTTATTTCTTTATGATACTCATATTAACCGTCCAAACTAAAATATTTTTAATAAACTATTTAGAAACGCAATAAATTATGAACGAACAAGATGACAGATTCAATCGGCTTAGATAATGCACTTCTACGTTCCATAGATATTCTTGAATACAGACGCGTAGCGTTATTCATTATCGATACTCTGTTTTTTAAATCATGGCAATCCGTATACTAGTGATGGAAATAAATCGATTTTTGTAAAATCTCGTTTACGAGTTTTCTCGTTTCTCGTTTCACGTTTACGTGAAAAGACGTTCTAATGTCTTGACCGCTATTATCATATTTACGTCTTTTGACGTTCTAATGTTCTGAGTGGTTCATATAAATAAAACTAATTGCAAATTGCGAGAAGACTCCATTTTGATTCAAACAAAAATTGTGGCAGAACGAAACAAACAGGAAACACATGCGACAGTTGCTATAATGTGCAGAGGACTAACCGAAATATCCTAAAACAACAATAATTGAACCCTGGTGATAGGTAAATCGGTTGGCGAGAGTAAGCTAGATGGCAGTGTTGTAACTGAGTATGTAAGAGTAACATAATCCAACCCGTCGGTGTACAAAGCTTGGCGCTCGAGTCTAGGAACGCGGCGGACTACTGAATTTGCACGATTACCGGCGAATTATAGCGCTTGATTTTGTGCGTTCAGCTAGTAAAAGCAGATTATAGTCGTTGTTGGATAATTCAGCGGTGAATTACTAAGAGAGTTCTGTACATACTTTTAAAATGCAAGGGGAAACCATCTTTTCTCAATGAATTTTTCTTTAATTCCAGATGCTTCTAAAGACTGCCACCGGGCAATTCTTGGACACGCACTCTACAAAAGACGGCAAACCTGACCTGAGCCAGTTCACCATGAAGCGCTACAACTCCATCGTCAAGTACAAGACCTCGTACTACACCTTCCAGTTGCCCATCGGGCTGGCCATGCTCATGAGCGGGATCGACGACCCCGAGATGCACCGCCAAGCCAAGACCATCTTACTGGAGATGGGGCAGTTCTTCCAGATTCAGGTATAACAAACACACTCCCGACTAACCAATCAACCTTCCTTCCACATAAATATTATGATCACAAGAAGATATGAAAACCAGCAAAGTTCACAATGATTTCATTTTATTTAGTTCATTTTCTCTTCTAATATTTCTGTTCTTCTAGATTTTTATTAGAAGCTTTGATAAAATTAAAATCTATGTATCTATGCCATTATTTTTTTTATTTCCTGGGCTTTAACTTTGTAACAATTTCTAAGCACTCTGTTTTTGGAGAGTTTTATTTCACCATGTATATTTGTTACATAATTTTAATAACTCTCTATAATTATTATTATTATATAAGTAACAAATGTTCATTGTGAATTAAAACTCTTGAAAAACAAAAGTTCATTTTTTTTTTTCAATATTATAAAATAAAACACAAACACTTAACCACGAATTTATTATTTCATATATCGACCGGTTTCACTTTGACCAAGCTTCTTCAGGATATAATAATAACTACTAGTTATTATTATATCCTGAAGAAGCTTGGTCAAAGTGAAACCGGTATATATGAAATAATAAATTCGTGGTTAAATACAAAGTGTTTGTGTTTTATTTTATAAAAGTTCATTTAGTCACTGTAATTAATCTGAAAATGTGCCTACCTACTTCAATTTTAAACATTGTTAAAACAAATTAAACAGTGTTAATATTTTTTTTTGTAATAACTTAATGAGTAAAACCTCAAATTGTAATATCTAATCACTGAAGACAATATTAACGAGTTTCAAACGAAAATTTGAAACAGAAAAAGATAGTCACATCTGAGAATTGAAGCCCATTCTTAGTCGAAGTATAATACAGTTAAAGATGAATATTAAACCAAAGGAAATAGGGTCGGATTAGCTCAGTGGTAGAGCAGAGCCCCGGCAAGGCTAAGGACCTGGGATCAATTCCTAGATGCGACCGTATCTTATTCAGATTTTTCTGTTTCAAATTTTCATTTGAGAATTGCTAATATTGTTTTCAATGATCAATGTTACTTTGTTTGAACTACTACACTTATTTATATACGCCGGTACAAAAAATAAATATATAAAAACGGCAAATTTATAGCTACATTCAAAAGTATTGTTAAAACAGTATCATATGCTATTCGCCGTTAAAATATAATGTACAAATATTCGGTACATACACTGCTATCTTGTTAATATTTGTTTAAAATATATGTTTAATTTTTTAGGATGACTTCCTGGATTGCTTCGGTGACCCGCAAGTGACGGGCAAGAAGGGCACTGACATCCAGACCGGCAAGTGCTCGTGGCTGGCCGTGGTGGCCCTGCAGCGAGCCACCCCCGCTCAGCGAGCCTTGCTAGAAGAATGCTACTCCAGCTCCAAGCCGGAGGACGTTGACCGTGTCAAGGCGCTGTACGAAGAACTAGGACTTCCCAATACATACGCTGTCTATGAAGAAACTAGTTATTCTTTAATCCGTACGCACATTCAGCAAATCTCGCGTGGCTTGCCGCACTCTCTCTTCTTCAATATCATGGAGAAGATCTACAGACGAACCTACTAATAACATATAGTCATCTATTGTCTGCCGAGACCGCAACTCTTTATCGCTAACCGTTGAAGTGTTAAAGCTTTTTAAATTGTGTATTGTTGTATCAGAAGATGTATTAACTTTAAATTAGAAAACCTTGTTGCAATTGTGGTGACCATACTACGGTCCATAGCAGTTAACATCATGAATTGTAAAAGTATGACATATGTTCTGTTGTTTTAATTACTAGCAGTTACAACTGATCAACCTACAGGTTGTACAAATATGTACTGATGTTGAATTTAGACTATCTTTATGACGCTATAATGTTTTATCTTCAGGGTCGTAGGGGGGTATCTTATGCAACTAGATCTTTACATTCATGCTGTTTAGATGTTAACGCAGTTGCTAGGCAGGTCAGGTCTTATTATGAAGATCGTCAGTTAAGAAATGCCCAGTTTTATGTGAAGCTGCGTTATAATTATGTATCCATTATGTATTCCATTATATTTTAACATTATTTGTGTAATGTCATCTTCCAGTCACTCACCGCAATTAGGAAGAAAGAGTCTTTTAGCGTAAGAAAAATCTAATCATTATGTCCACTTCTGTATGACATGGAGAGGAATAAGTAAGTTAGTTGGTCCTACCGGACTGCCGGGCTTGTATTGTTGCTAGTAAGGCATTAAGAGACGGAATTACATCTCCCGAGCGAGTGTCCCAAGTTTTTCCATGAATATTTTAGATTCACTTACCCAGTTTGGGATGCCCGCAGTAAGGTCAATCTATCTATTGTGATTTAAAAAAAAAAAATA
This sequence comes from Hesperophylax magnus, assembly GCA_026573805.1. NCBI lineage: Eukaryota > Metazoa > Arthropoda > Insecta > Trichoptera > Limnephilidae > Hesperophylax > Hesperophylax magnus. The sequence continues at coordinate 7,457,905 of JAIUSX010000117.1, read as the reverse complement.
ATAATTTGTATTATTAATATAAATTTATTTTACTCATCTATGCCTCAAATTGTTGAACATTTTTATTTTATCTGTTTCGTCAATTAAAATAGATTTTGAATTTTTGGAAGAATTAAATAATTTTTGTTAAATTAAATCAATTAAAATTTTGTTACAAATTTAAGAGTGTGTTAGCTTTTTTTTTTTTTTTAATAAGTTTTTTCATTTGCTATATTTCTATCGGTTCCATGATAACTCAACAGAGTGACAATTCAACACACTTTTAAAGTGCTATAAAGTCATTAGGAACGATGAAATTTTTTTTTTTTAAACCTAACCTAACCTAAACTACTTAACCCAGTTAATAAAGTTTTTGTTTCATCACTTTCCATGACTTTATTTAACTTTTTAAAGATGTGATGAATTATCATTTTGATGAGTTATGGTCACCATTTCTATCATAGATTCAATGAAATGCAGAAATTCTCAGAAACATTCTGCTATGAATTTATTATGTTTATGAAGCAATATTTGAAATAAAATAATTTAGTTTTAACTAATATTAAGGTAAATGAGGTGGTTAGTTGGTTTATGGATTCATGTCACTAAAAACATTCAAGAGAACTGGTTGAAGACGTACGTTTAAAGTTGCATTTATTTTTTTTACTTCTAATTTCATAAATTCCACATTTATGGCAAAACTATAATTTTCAGACTAATTTTTATATATGTTATGTCAAAAATAATTTGACTAGAATGGTTTCAATGTTTTCTTACGAAGGTTTTTCTTTGAATGAAAATACATTTACCTCCGCTAGCTGCTGTTGTTAAGCAGTAATAATGTAGTGTGATGTTGTTAGTTTGATATAATAATGTATTGTTAACATTAAATCATCTTACTGAAATGGATGAGTTTATGTAATTTTTTATTACCGAAATAAATATATTATACAGTTAAAAATACATTTGGTTTGCATGTTTTTCTTCTTTATGGTGGGTGATGAATATCAGGAGTCTGAAGGTGGTCACAAATCTTGGAATAATATTAACACATTGTAGTTGGGCGCTTCTAACAATAGACTCTAGCCTATAGCGGGTGTTTTTCGCGATTAGCGCAAAAATATATCACTTTCTTAAAATTGACACAATTTCTAAACCAAATAATATTTTCGATTGAAATTTTCAAAGAAATCATATATGTCATTTGATCATCAAAAATAAATTATAATTGCTTTGATTACATCATAATTTCACCACATTTCAAAGCTGAATATAAAAACCTGATATTAATTCAGTAAATAGCATTCAATATTCAATATTTGAAAATTCCATGTAAAAGATATTATGTTTATTCATATCATATAGTTATATAATAAATAATAGTATATATTTGCCATGCCCGCAATTTTACAATCGCTGGATGTGTGAAATCTGATCGCGTAAATATTGAATAGTGTAGTCTAAGGCCGAAGGCGAACACTCAATAACTCATAAGTTTAATTGCTTCTTGTCAAAAAAGAGTCCAAACCAAAGACACCAAAGACCAGAATTTCATAAAAAACCTGTATTGGTTCCAAACAGCAGAAATAAGACATGGGAATGAGAGATCTAATGCAATTGCCATTCAGCGTGGAGTACGACAAGGCTGTATCCTGTCGCCACTATTGTTTAATCTCTATTCCAACTATGTCTTTAAAAGAGCCCTAAGTAATACTGAGAAGGGTCTTAAGATCAACGGAGTTGTCATTAATAACATAAGATACGCAGATGATACTGTATTACTAGCTGACTGTATCGATGACCTCCAAGACCTATTAAATCTTGTTAATAATGCTGGTGAGCAACTGGGCCTAACAATCAACGTCAATAAAACAAAATGGATGACATTTGGACGACTAGATCACTCTGAATCAGTGATACAGTTAAATGGTTGCAATGTCGAAAAGGTCGAAAGATTTAGATACCTCGGCAGTATTCTCACGGAGACTCTTGACCCAGATGTAGAGGTTAGGTGCAGAATTGAAGCAGCAAGAACTGCGTTCATTAAAATGAAATCCCTCTTCTGCAATGATAATATCAGCTTAAAACTAAGGCAGAGAATGCTAAAATGTTATGTGTGGTCGGTCTTGTTGTATGGATGTGAAACATGGACCTTGAAAGTAAATACCATGAACAGGTTAGAGGCTTTTGAAATGTGGCTTCACCGGAGAATACTCAAAGTCCCATGGACCGACATGATCACCAACACAGAAATTCTCAGGCGGGCTAGAGCAGAGAAAGAACTGCTTAGATTAACCCTAGATTCATAACCTTATCTAAGAGGAACATTATTCATAAACATTCGTCTCACAGATGACTAAATTTAAGTGACGAGTTTTGGGGTACTTGTAAATAAAATAAATAAATTAGGTATGGCACTCTTTAATATGTTTAATTAGGTAACAAAAAAAATAATAAACGAGTTAAAATTAAATTTCATCGCTACATTCCACACACATGAGGCCGCGATGGTCCATGCACATATACTTTTTGCATTGCTTGCATTGGAACCTTGTCATATGCCGTTTTTTATAATCACAATAACCACAAACCTTTTTTTGAGTACCACTTAGACCAGGTGTGGCAATGGTAGGCATTTCATATAAAACTTCGGCCATTTTCCTTTTTAGGCATCTCTTCAAAGTTAGCATTTTGTGTCTTTTACGTAACCATGTCGTTATCACTGTCGGAATCTGTCGGGACCATTTCATCTAATTCAACATGATCTTCGACATCACTGATTTCTACTTCCTTTTGCTGACTGGTAAAATCATCATCACAGAATCAGATAAACGATTCAAATGGTCATCAATTTGCCGATCATCCATTCTAAAATAAAATAAAGATTTGATGTAAAATACACACAATAATACATTTTGAATGATAAAATAAGATGTAATTATCAATAAAAACTCATATAGAATAATATCAAATACTTACTTTTACTCTGTATAACCATAACTCATCAAAAACAATGTTTTCAAAATAACTTGCAGTCTCGTCAAAAGTTACACTATTCATAAACATTCGTCTCTCAAACGTTCAAAGGTCTATAACTTGTCCACAAAACTTAACTGCAAGGCAAACGCACCCCCATTACTAATGAACAAGCGATCTAGGAAGGTACTTGAGAGGTCATCATTCTATCTCTTTCACTCGAGACACTAGAAACAAATTTACGTTTTGAGCGGTCTGTGGGACGAATGGTTATGAATCTAGGGTTAATAAAAATCAGGAAAATTTCATATCTGGGTCGTGTACTTCGAGGGGAGAAGTATCACTTGCTCCAGTTAATATTAAAAGGCAAGATAGAGGGTCGCAGAGGGCCTGGTAGGAGACAAATGTCTTGGCTGCGAAATATACGAGAGTGGACCGGCATTAGAAGTGTGGAGGAGCTATTCCGGGCAGCGCAAGACAAAGAGACATTTTCCAGAGTGATCGCCAACGTCGGGGGGACCTGATACGGCACATAAAGAAGAAAAAAGAGTCTTTTGCGGTTGCCTCGCCTAATTGAAGAGCCCATTCCACTTATGAATCATAGTATTTATTCTTTCAAGGAATCAGTACACTTCATATGTTGATAATCCATCACACACTATAAGTACACTTCATCGTCACTATCATTGGCTTGTAAAGACATTTTTGTAGGGATAAAGTCCTATACAATGCTAACATATTCAAATAATAAAATACCAAACAGTGCGAGTGGTATGAAAAATAGTCCAATACATGAAATGACTCAAACTAAACTGGAGATTGAGATTGCATAAAAGCTCTAGATTTCTGGCGACGCCTTTACAAGCGGCACACTAGCCAATCCGGACAAGGCATCTTAAATAACGTGGACAGACTGTCGCCTAGCACCCAGGTAGCAAATTACCCTTCAAGGCGTTTTATTTCACGCTGATAACAAACCCGTATAATGCCGTTTCCCGCCAAAAACCGACAGTCGACAAAAACGGCATTTGCCGTGTCCCGTTGTTGACCGACAGTCCGCGAAAAACGGCAAATGCCGTGTCCCGACGACAATGTGTTAATAAAACTCTGAAGTGGAAAAACCCATGGCACGGCATTATAGCACATTACTGTAATATTTTTTTTTTTTTTTTTTATAGTCGGAGGCGGTTTACTTACGTTCCCCGCGAGCACTTAGGCCATAGGCCCATTGTACTATCTCCCATTTTACCTCATTCCCTTGCCAGTAACCCGGTCCCTTTTATGAAGTTCACCAGGGCTGTCATTGGATATGTGGCGATGTCTTCTGGTTCCACACTGTGTCTTCCCAGGTATCTGAGCCTTATTCCCAGCAGAGCGGGACATTGGCACCATAGGTGAATTGGAGTCTCTTCCCCCTCTTCACATTTCCTACAGATGTTGGTGTTTTCCACTCCCAACAGTTGCATGTGTCTCCTGAGATGGCAGTGTCCCGTTAATAGTCCTACCAGTTCCCTCAGTGAGTTTCTGTCCATATCGAGTAGTTGCCTGGTTCGGTTAGGGTCCGGTCCGTTTATGAGTACTTTAGATTGCCTCATTCCGGGTGCCTTCTTCCATTCCTTCCAGTGTTGGGATTTGACCCACCTCTTGATATGTAGTTTGGTGTGGCAAGCTGCTACTCCTACGGCCGGCTCAGATCCCGCAAGTGGTGCTTTCGCCCCTTTCCTTGCTAGTTCGTCAGCCCGCTCGTTGCCCTCAATACCTTTATGTCCTGGTACCCAGAGCAGGGTTACTTTATTGATGGTCGCCAGTTCTATTAGGATAGTCCTGCATTCCATCACCAGTCTGGAGTCGCATCGGTTACTTTCCAGTGCCATTAAGGCCGCCTGGCTATCCGAACATATGTTTATGTTCTTATTTCTGTACCCGATACTCATATTCTCCTGTGCGCAGGCTAAGATGGCTTTCATCTCAGCTTGAAACACAGTGCAGTGCATTCCTAGAGGTATACTGAGTTCCCTCTTAGATCCCTGTAGACAGACCCCGGCCCCTGTTCCTTCCTCCATCTTGGACCCGTCTGTGAACCAGATTAGTTCCTGTTTGGAGTTTGGACCTGGGACCGAGTCCCATTCCTCCCTTGTGGGGTACGTCACTTTAAACAGCTGTCCGAAGAAGTATTCGGCTTGCTTGCCGTCCTGCTTCATCCCAGCCGTCGGACTAATTGCCCTCAGTCTTATTCCTATCTCCGTGTGACTGTTTCTGGGCAACTCTCCTCTCCATTGGCCATTGCAATGTAACCTGTAGGCTGCCGCCATCGCCGCCCCCTCTATTTCTATGTTTAGTGGGGGTAGGTTCAGCAGCACTCCCATGGCTAGTATTGGAGTGGTTCTCATGGCTCCTGTGATGCTTCTGCATGCAAGTCCCTGTATGTGATTGAGTGTGACCATCACTGTTTTCAGTGTTGTTCTCCTCCACCAGACCAGGGCTGCGTGCATGATCCTTGGTTTTACAACGGCTGTGTAAAGCCATTGCATCATTTTAGGTTTGAGACCCCACGTTCTTCCGCAGATTCGCCTAGTTGCCCACATCAGAGCACAGGCCTTTCTGCCTACAGTTTCCACCTGGTTTTTCCAGCTCAGTTTGGCATCTATGATGACTCCGAGGTACTTAACCGTGTCAGAGGGTTCTAATTCCTTTCCATAGAAGGTTGGATTGCTCCATCCTTCTAGTTTCCTTTTACGCGTAAAGATTACTAGTTCTGTCTTGTCTGGGTTGACTGACAGTCCTGTTTCTTCACACCATTCTTCCACTGTTGCCAGTGTTGACTGTATAAGGCCTCGGGTTGTGTCTGCATCCCAACACCTTATTATGGTTGCAATGTCATCCGCATACCCTTGTGTATATAGGCCCCTGTTGTTGAGTTTCCGGATGAGGTTGTCCACCACCAGGCTCCACAGCAAGGGTGATAAGACCCCTCCCTGTGGACACCCCCGTGTCACCAGCACTTTGATGCTTACCTCACCCCTTGTCACCGTAAGTATCCGGCCTGAGAGCATGTTCCTCAGCCACCTTCTGGTGGTTTTGTCGAGTCCATGTCTTTCTGCCGCTTCATCAATGGATTTAATAGTGGTGCAGTTAAATGCTCCCTCTATATCCAGGAATAGCCCTACCGCCAGTTCCCCAGTCGCTTGTGCCTGCTCTAGTTTGTACACCAACCTGTGCAGTGCCGCGTCGACTGACTTACCTGCTTGGTAAGCAAACTGTAACTCGTGGAGGGGCTTCTCTTTCAGTGCCCCGTCCCTTATGTGCCTGTCCATTAGCCTCTCCATTGTCTTCAAAAGAAATGAGGTGAGGCTAATTGGGCGGAATGCACCTGGTTGGTCGTAGTCAGCTCTCCCCGGTTTGGGTATGAACACTACCCTTGTTCCGCCATGGTATGGGGATGTATCCGAGGGCACAGCATGCCCTCAGGATCTTCGTCACCGGAAGTAGGATTGTATCTAGGCCCCTCTGTAGAAGTGCCGGAAAGATTCCATCCTCTCCTGCGCTTTTAAAAGGGTCAAACCCTCTGATTGCCCATTTAACTCTGGAGGGAGTAACTATTTTAGCCGCAGTGTCCCAGTCCTTACCTTCCCGTGTAACTCGGGCTGGTGGTGGACCGGTATCATCTGCTTCTAACTTTTTGTAGCCGGGAAAATGTTTCCCCAGCAGTACCTCCAACTCCTCCTCCCAACTGTTGGTATATCCTCCATCAGCTTTTTTGAATGGGCCTTTTGCTGCCCCTGGGTCTTTTGCAAGAATTTTTTGGATTCTTGCAGTCTGTGGGATGGTTTCCACCTCCCCACAGTATTTCTCCCAGGAGCATGTTTTGGCTTTCTGGATTGCCACCTTGTACTCTTTCTGGTATTGCTTGTGGGCATCCCAGTTTCCTGACTTTTTGGCCTTGTTGAAAGCTTGCCTTACTATTTTCCGTAGCTCCTGCAGTCTTCTGCTCCACCACGGTGTTTTGTCCCTGGTACTTGTCTTCAGAGGGCAGCTATTTTCGTATGCCCTTATCATTGAGTCCCTCAGTACTTCTACTGCGTCCTCAATTTCTTCGAGGCAGCCGTATTTAGCTGGGAATCTTGTCATTCCTATATTTAGTTCCTCCGAGTATCTAGTCCAGTCAGTTGCTTTTGGGTTCCTATATGTATCGGTCCCCGTTTTGCTTGTTTCTCCCTCTAGTTTAAATACTATGTGTCGGTGGTCCGACAGGGATGGTTCGTCCGATACTCTCCATCCTGAGACTCTTAATGTTCCTAGGGTCAGGTCTATCACCTCCTGTCTGTTACTTATAACGAAGGTGGGTTCCCTACCTCTATTAAGAATCTCAAGGTTCACTGTCATCAGGTATTCCAGGAGGTCCTGTCCTCGTTTGTTGATGTCCGTACTCCCCCACACAGTGTGGTGCGAGTTAGCATCTGCTCCGAGTATCAGTTCCCTACCCTTCTCCCTGCAGTCCTGGACGAGTCTCGTTATTTCCCTTGAGGGTGGTGGTTCCACAGAGTCATAGGGCATGTATGCTGATGCCACAACTACTTCCCTGCTTCTTTGGTCCAGCGTGACCTGTATCTTCACAGCCACTAAGTCCCTACTGCAGTGTTCGGGTAGCAGTGTGCCAGGTATCCCTCTGATGAGAATACAGGCCCTGGGTCTGTCCCCCGACTCGTTATAATAGATTAGACCTTGGTTCATGTTTAGTCCTCTGACCTTCCCCCTATAAGTCCAGGGTTCTTGGATCAGCGCGACGTCCACACTGTCCCGAGTGACTCTACTGCTAAGCACTGCAGTCGCTGCCGGACTGCGGTGCAAGTTTATTTGAATGAACTGTAAGTTTTTAGCCATTACTGCCTAATCCTTAAGTCATTCCTCCTATTTACGCTCCTCGGTGTTAGGAGAGCGCACCGTGAAAGTGGCCTTCCTTATCCCGACATGCGCCGTCATCCCCATCTCCCTCAGCACCTTCACACTTTCCTCGTCCACACTCATGATCAGGCGATACATGTTCTTATCCCTGATCGAGTCGTGGACGATCCATTTTTTTGTGTGTAGCCGGGGAGTCTGGTTCTCCAGCAGTTGTAGCAACCTCTCGGTGCTTACTGCTCCATTTTCGGGGATTACTGCCATAACCTTTACGTACTTTGGCAGTTCCTGCAACCCCACCACCTCCAGGTCGCAGCCCTGCCATTTCCGTATGGTCGGCACCATCTCCCTCAGCCATGTCTCTGACTCCTTGTCGGAGCAGGTCATTTTCAGGACGCCCCTCTGAGTGAAGCATTCGTCGAATCTGGGTTTGAACTGCCCCTTTGGGATGCTCAAAATCAGATCCGCGGCCGCCTCACTCACGAGGGCCTCCTGCTCTTTTGTAAATTCTTCCTCTCTGTTTCTATGGACAACAGCCACTCGAATTTTATTTCCAGCGGCTTCCGCATAGGTAGCAGAGGTGAGAATTCCTCGGGGCTTTTTCCTGGCATTTCCCGGTGAAAGCCCCAAGGGTTTAGGTTCTGGTGAGGTTCTTCTCCTCTTCCCAGCCTTCTTTTCCCCGGATGTTCCAGGTTGCTCCCGGTTACCTTGTGCGGTCCCCGTTAGCTTCCGGTCTGTCCCTGGTTTGCTGGTTCCGGCCTTCGAGGTCCCTGGTTGTCCCCAGCGGACTTTTACAGTCCCTGGTTGTTCCTGGTTTCCTTCCTGCCGCCCCTGCTTCTCTCTTTTGAGTTTTCTCCTCGCAGCCCCACTGAGTTTCTTACTGATGTGAATTTTTTTCACATCGTCTGACAGGGACTTTACCTTGTCTTCCTCAGCGGTGGTTGTTGGAGTAAGTCTCTTCTTTAAGTCCCTCCCTCTCCGCTGGTTCCCCGAGGGCCCCAGTTGGAGTCGGGGGTTCTTAAAGAAGTTATTTTCCAGGTCCCCTGATGGTCCCTGCATTTCCACGTCTGGATCCCCTGGGGGATCCCGCCGTGTTGCGTCCGTCGGAGGTCCTTCTTTATGGTTCCCAGAGGGCCCCTCAAGGGAAGAGTCCACCAGGGTGGTCCCATCTCTCCTCTCCACTTCCTCTTGGTTCCTCAAAGGCCCCAAGAGGGATGAGTCCACCGAGGCGGCCTCAACTCCTACTGTAATAAATATAAATGATGCAGGGTAATTCATGGCAACCATTTTTATATCTGAATACCGCACAAAAGTCCTGACCGCTTGAAGCCAGTGAGATTTTCCCAATTTAGGTATTTTTCGAGCCTGATAGTAGTGGGGAGGGGAAGGAGATGGGAAAGAGGAAGATAGAGGAGTACCAGGTCACCAAAAATGGATAAAGCCATTTCAATTAACTTTTTAATTCTGAATGGTGGTCTTGTGCGATACTGAGAGTATCTACCACTCTGGAACGTGCCACAAATGTACCTTATATTATTTAAAATGATTAAATTGTAAATAACACAAATCAATCAAATAAAATTTACTTGTGCATGTTGGGATTAGAACCCAGGCCTCCGGATTGCCAGTTAAGAGCCTTTGGCCTTACCCCTCGGCCACGGAGGCCGTCATTATATAAAGAATAAAATGTAACCTAAAATAAAACTAGAATTGCCTTCCATACAAATTTGAATAGGAACAAATGTTTCATATAGCCCAATAGTCCAGCCCTCCGTCTCACTTACACTCGCCTGACATCATAAATCTCCATCCCATTTGAATATCGTAAACACAGAATATTGGAAATTTAGGCCTCGAGTAGGCAAATATTTGTCACGAAACATGCTCACAAGGCACTTTTTGTGTTTACCACGGGAGGGGGGTAATATATATCACCCAAACGAGAGTTTTGCGTGAGATATCTAAATTGTTATTACATCACATACTCTACAATTTAGGTAATACTAGAAAAAATGTTCAGTAAGCGATCTGCAAATAAAAAAATAAAATTTGTTACGATTTTTAAAGATATCAAATTATATCTATCCAATTTCTGTGAAAATACTCTACTTGTTACTAATTACTACTGCTAACTAAAATATTTTAAAAAAAAAATACACTTTTTGCAATGCATGATTTTGAGTTTTGTTCATATAAAAGCTCAATTCTTTCAAGAAACACAATACATATTATATTCAAACACCAATAAAATTGTATTTAAGGCGATGCACTACGTCGTGTAATATTTTGAATCGAGCCGCCATCAATAACACACCTTATGTAGATGGCGATAAGGCTTAAATTCCCTCTTCACACCATCCACCTGTTTTGCTTTATGTAAGAAAAAAACATGGCCAAAAAGTGCCTTTTATTTTATTTTGTGGATGTTCAGGCACAAATATTTAAATGTTTTTCGATCATTTTATAAATCACTTAATTTGCCACATTATACAAAAAAAAACCATAACAGAAAATGGGTTCGTAAGTAGGAGATTTCGAACTTTAAAGCAGTTTTCATAGGCCTATACATTATTTTTTTCTGTGCTTATAAAAAGACTTATCTAAAAAATACTCGATTATTTCAAAGGCCAAGATGTATTCTACTCGCAGTATTTAATTAAAGCATCTGAAACATTTCTAGGCGAAAAAATTTTCAAACCAAAAACACATGATTTTAAATTACTACGTAGGGCATCGCCTTAAACTGTAAATCAGAAACTGCAAATAAACAATTTATCTTTGTTTCGGTGACACCTTAAAAGAATTGAGTTTTGATAAAACTATTTATTCATATAAAAAATGTCGTGGTATAACTGAATGTATACTAGATTATGAATATACATTTTTATTTACTTATTTACCAACAGAATTTCTTCAATTCAGTTTCATTTTCAAATTCATTTTCTTGTTTTTATCTATTAATATTTCTTTAGTTTATTATGTCAGCTAAACAATATTAAAATATGTCATGGTATAACTGAAAGTATTCTAGAATATGTATATACATATGTATTATTTTAACAACAGAATAGTCAACACTATAATTTACATGTAAAAACATTATCATATTGGAATGTCCTAAAACGGGCAATCGCCTAGTTGGACATTTTAAGTTCATTAATTGTATTATGTAATATTTACAAACAAACAATAAATAAATAAATATTCCGTATGTACAGTTGCAAACCAATAATAAATTCATCATATTGTTTGAAAGCATAACTTGCAAGAGTGTTTTTTCCTAAAATAATTAAATTAGCGCTATCTATGGGTGAGCAATTCATTAATAATTTTATGTTTACCGTTAACAGTAAAACAAGATGTTTTGGCAGTCCGGATTCGAAAGTGATCCGCCTATTGATGTCTGCTGTTATAGAATATATTATTAGATGTACATAATAACTTGGTTAGCGGAAAACTGGTGAATCTATGTCACATTTGCACTCGATTTTTTGGTATAACTTTTATCGATTTGAGATTTCATTTTCGAGTAAATTGAGTCCAAAGTTAAAATTTTTTAGCTCATAGTTGAAACAAATCAATCACCAGGATGTTAATATAAAGAGCAGGCAAAACTTCAAAAGTTTTTTTAAACCTTTTAGTGGCAAAAACAAGAAAAAAAAATGAAATACTCAGACAGATCTCAAAAATTCCAACTTCGGACTGGATTTACTTGAAACGATTCCAAATGTGTTGTAGATTCACCAGTTTCCCTCTTGTACTACGAGTTTCCGGACACCGTGTATAAATATTACGTTAGAAGGGAGGGCAATGAAATACTATACTTCCATGGCATTAGATCTAAAAATTGAAATACAATCTGATATTCAGATGTTTTGAAATATTTGATTAACACGTTGGGTGCTGAAAACGCGCCTAGCGCGTATTACGTAATTTAGCGTAGTGCTGAGAACGCGCCTAGCGCGTACGGATTATATAATACGGTAAATGATAAGAAAACTTCATGATACACATACACACACACCACACACAGACAAGATTTGATTTTTATATATTTAGATAAAAGATAAATTGCTAAAACAATACCTTTTTTTTTTTTATAGTGAATATACCTCACAAGAGTCCCAACTGATCCCGTCTGGAACCAGTGAGACTATGGCATCCCCAATTGGGGGATGTTGTGAGGCTGAAGGTAAGTGGGGAAGGGAAAGAGGAAGGTGGGGAAGTACCTGGCTATTCAGATCTAGTCACTAAACACGGCTAAAGCCATTTGGAGCAACGTTTCAATTCTGAATGGTGGTCTTACACCAGGGCGATACTGGTAGTATCTTCCACTCTGGAACGTGCCGCAAATATACTATATATTATTTTAATTAATTAATTGTGAAATAACACAAATTAATCAAATAAAATTTATTTGCGCACGCCGGGTTCGAACCCGCGACCTTCGGAATGGCAGTCCAATGCGTTACCACTGGACTATGCCGGCCGTCACCTACAAAGATTGTAATGATTCGATGAAAAAAAAAAAAAAATAATAATGTGATAGGAACGCCGTGTGAATGCAGCTTTACTTTGCTCAACATTGAAATTCGCATGTTATTGTTTCACTTCCGGTGAAGCCGGAAAGCTTGCCACGTAATTTTTGCGACTGTTTATCAACATCTGCAATGTGTACCAACAAATTATAAGTATTTTTTTAGGAAAAGATGAATTTGTATCAGTTTTATTCTTTATTTAAATTTGGTGTAATTTGCAGCATCCAGTGAATGTTTTAGAAAATACGTCGCAGTGAATGTGTTAATAAAAAAATTGAACATCATTATGCAGATTTAATCAAATCATGATGCGTAAAAATAATCAAAATAAGAACTACTGCAACCGAAATCACAATTATGCAACACAGTCGAAGGTTGAAAAGGTGTTGAGTATATGTACTATATGTAGCCACATTGGGTTAAAAAATACATCATTATAAAGAATCAAAATGCAGATTATCAATATACATTTTTATTTGAATGTCTATTACACAGGTTGGTTGAATGGGTACTTTGTGCTTAAACTATGAAAGTAAACAACATAAGATGGATGCAGTACACAGAACAGACTATAAACAAACAATGGCCTCCCACAATAAATAAAACAATAATAATACATAATTGTTACCTGAATGTTTGAATGAAAACAGAATCGCATTGATAGTATGCATTTTTGATGTGAGTTTAATAATTATTATTCTATATTGGACTATAGATTATAGAACTATTCAGATTTTAGAGCAAATTATAAAAACTATTACCATTTTATATAAAAAAATGTCGGTTGGCATATATCTGACAATGCGCTCTGTGGGTGTCTAGTGCTAAAATTAATATTTTTTTACATGAGGTGTAGATCTGCAAAACCCGCTCTGGAATTTGCTGCTGATTTCGAAACAGTCACAAAAAACCGTTAGGAACACATTACATGTTTATAATAATTTTTTTCACTAAATATCAAAATGATAAGTGTGTAATTATATAGATATTTAGCATAAAATGTATTCTGTATGAAAACAAGTTGTTACAAACAGTTTTCCATGTCTGTCTCAAAGTCAACAAAAATTTCCATGTGGTATTTTTTTAAACAACACCACCAAAAATAGATTATGTTATAGAAAAGTTTCTTCTTTCTATTAAAATTATATTTTTTATTTGTGACTATTACAAAAAATGCTTTCTTGGGGTTAAATATTGTAAAAAATGAAATCTGGACAGTTTTGCCAATTCAATATGTATTTTTATTTTATTTTTATTTATTGATTTTATTTTAGTAATTTGTACATTTAAGATTACAAATGACTAATTAATTATTACATTTAAATATACTATGTTTTTTTTTTCTTTCTTGATATGGCTCCTACACAACATCTTAAACTTTTCAATTGGGGCAGACTTAAGGTTTTCCGGCAGCGCGTTATAGTATTTCATCCCTTTATAAAATATACTATTCTGGGTATTCGCTTTGTCCTTCTTTGGTAGCCTGATTTCATTGCACGTCCTAGTTTTATGTTGGTGTATGTCCTTGTTGTATACAATTTGATTCGAAAAATATTTGGGTAGCAGGTTGTTTACTATTTTGTGTAAAAATATCATCGTGTTCAAGGTCAACATCTGTTTCACCGTTAGCCAATTTAGTTCGTTTAACATTTTATTTATGGCTATATTCTAAAAATGGTCTGAATAATTATTGGTATATGTAGATGTGTAATATGGTTGAATAATTTTTAATGTATTATGAAGAATGATTTTTTCTTTTTTTTCATTCTATAATAATGGATTATTATCCATAGCTCATATTGCTATTTGTATATCAAACTGCAAAAATATAGTTTTTAAAATGCATAATTAAATAAAGTAAAATTAGGACTTTGAACGCTACTGCATACATTATGTAGTTACAGGTAAATCATTTTAAAGATACCCTTGCTTGTGTAGTGGTGTAGTGGATGGATAAAAAATAATTTAATTAAATAATAGTATAGTTAAAAAGGACATTGTTTAATTGAATCGCAAGTCTCTACACACCCAGTATTTTTGTTCATTTGAGGGGTAAGAGGGGACTGCGGGTAGATGTTCCAAATTAGCTTGAAAAACTATTTGAAAACTTTCAATAGTATCGGTGTGCACGAATACATTCAAATGTGTCCTCTTTAAAATGATTTGCCTGTACCATAGTTTTGAGGGAAGATTTAGGCAGATTACAAGTTTATCAATATTAACCATTTCCCAGGTGAATTATTTTGCAAAAATCTTTCCAAAAAATATCTATTTTATGACATTTAATTGAAAGCATTCAATAAAAAATATATATGTACACACAAATATTTTTCTTGTACATATAGTGAAAGCCGGAAATGCTATAATTTTTTTCATGTATATTTGCGTGTTCGCCCGAGAATCGGTTAAGTTAAGATGGTAGCCAATGTAATATACATACACATTACTTTTATACTAAAGTTTCATACCTTGAAAATAAACCACACTTAAAAAACTGAGTCCGTACAAGAAATATCATATTTTTCTGAATTCATCTTCTCCATTAAAAACAGAAAAACAATATTCTAACTTACAATCCATTATATTTACATTTCACTGCGTAAGAATAAACAAATATTATTAATAACAAATAATCACAAAATTTATAGTAAAAATATATAACAAAATTAGCAAATGCCGAAGCATGTGCGTACACAGTACCAGATTATCATATTTACACTGGGCAATTACATCTCAATCACTAAGCTTATTTAATTATCATAAGGCCATACCAAATAGCTGTGAATATCTGTACCTGTACAGCCAATACAAACAAATATACATAATATGATTATTTATTATATAATGGAAAAGATGAAATATTACATTTGACTAACAGAACATGAGCGCGGTATGAGCAGGGAAGTCCTTTACAGATCATTGTATTACCCAGCCGTTACTGACACTTCTTGGTTACTTATGCCACATTCAGTAAAGGGATAGCCGCTCATGGGTCACCACATACATATCGGGTTAAAGCGCTAGGTTTCTTTCAACGGAGCCATGTGGTTTTAGATTTAATTCTAACTTTACTATGCTCTGTATGTATAAATCAAAAGAATTACTCAATCATCTCTGCTAATTCAATATTTAAGGCCACAATCAAACTAGTCCAACTGCCGACGCTTAACCAAACTATTTACATATTATATCGGGAACTATTTAAATGAGCACCAAAGTATTTTTGATCACCAAATTGCTAACGATAATTTAAGGAATTGGTCACCTAAATAATATTTGCAAACTACAAAAAATAATAAATGAGCGCCATCAATTTAATATTAGCGATTATTTTAATGGTCTAATTAAATTAATTTCCGAGTACAAATTTATTTATTAATATATTCACCGACTTCATGATGTATTCTTTGTGACTTTCATACATTTTCTTTTAAAATGAACACGAACATGTATGTGCATATTTCTGAGGGCAGGGATTATTTAAGCATAGCGGTGTATGGGTTAATTGTAAACGGTATCTTAGCAGAATGCGATCATTACCATCGCAGAGAAACTCTCTTATGAAAACACTCTCCGGGAGAACCTTTTAAGTACATATTTATGTGGCTTAAATTGGGCCATTTTTAATTTCTGTCTTTAAGGGACTGAAAAAACAGTTAAGGCGATGCCATACGTAGTAATGCAAAATCATGTGTTTTTGGTTTGAAAATTTGGTCGCCTAGAAAAGTTTCAGATGCTTTAATTAAATACTGCGAGTAGAATACATCTTGGCCTTTGAAATAATCGAGTATTTTTTAAATAAGTCTTTTTATAAGCCCAGAAAATAATAATGTATAAGGCCTATGAAAACTGCTTTAAAGTTCAAAATCTCCTACTTACGAACCCATTTTCGGTTATTATTTTATTGTTAATGTGGCAAAGTTATTTATAAAATGATCGGAAAAAAATTAAATATTTATGCCTGAACATCCACAAAATAAAATAAAAGGCACTTTTTGGCCATGTTTTTTTCTTGCATAAATCAAAACAGCCGGATGGTGTTAAGCGGGAATTTAAACCTCATCGCCATCTACGTAAGGGTTGTTATTGATAGCGGCTCAATTTAAAATATTACACGACGTAGTGCATCGCCTTAAGCATTAAAACTTCCTATGTGAGAAACTTAAAAGTGGGTTCAATAGAATACGATCACTGGTGGCCACATTTTAATATTATATAAACAAGCTAACATCCAGCTAACCCATTTTTTGGGGGAATCGATAACCTTTAAATTGCTGCCCATCTTTTGGTGCTCAAATATTATTTTTGCTGGCAAAAGGCAAATATTGGGGCATAAAATCACTATTAATTTGGTGCTCCGTTAAATACAAGCCTATAAACTATTACATTTCTAAATGCTTGAATTTTGACTAAGTATATTTTATACATAATGTTAGACAGGGTGCATGTTTAAATTTAGTGTTGAATTTCCAATAGTAAGACATAATCAATGACTAGACATATTTCCATAAACTCGGCTCAGTCTTATGCCATATTTTCATAATACATACATATGTATAGACATAGACATAGCAAGAGGAAGCTTTTTACAAGAATCTTTGCACGAAAACTAAACCTTAAATATAAACCATAAAAAAATTCAAAGAGAAGAGGAACGACTAATGCTAAAAGCAACTGTGTAACATTTTGTTAACATGGTTGTTTTTGTCCAAACCGGTTTCACCTGTTACAAGCAATTCGTACTGCCCCACTGGCATATTCATTACCTCCCCTCAATCATTACCACATTATTTGTTAGCTAAAAGTTTTTTTTTTCTTATAAAACGATAGCATTTTGTGCTACGTATACATACGCGAGCCAAACTGAACCTCAATTTATGGGAAAGGAATGAAGCAACCGCAAATGGCTCGAAAAGCCGCTTGCAGTTGTTTCGTTCCTTTCCCGTAATTCGTGGCTCGGCTTGCGTTTCGATTCGCAAATGTATACGTACCATAAAGTGAACATACAATTATAGTTTTTATGTGTCACTTACAAGTTACTTATTTATAGTTACTAAAGGAAGACTATTATGCCACTAAAATATTGCTGTATTTTAAAACACAAATTAAAAAGTGATAGGTGACAATTCTGCTGGAGTGGAGACAACAATAAACAGCAGATTACCAATCAGTATAACACAAGTTGATGGCCTAGCGCACACACGTGTTAAGGGCAATTTGAAAGTTCAATTTCTAATAATACTCAAGGGTAAGATGTAAAGCAACAAAATTAATGTGAATATCTGTTTTTTATCCATTCTAATGAAATAATTTAATACTAAATTTCATCCGTCTCATAGGGGTTAATTAAAACTGCACTTAACACATGTGTGCGCTAGGCCATCAAAGTGTTAAAAATATGTACTATATGTATATGTCATACGCTCTTACAGTACAGCTACTTATTAGGCCCTTCTTCCACAGGGATATGCAAGTATCCGATACTCATGTTTTGTACTCACGTCGCAAACAACTTGTCAAATAGTCCGTAAACGTCACCCGAGATCCGCGTCAAAACTAGAATGCTTTCATAACCTCACTCAAAACCAAACAGAAGCTGTGCTGTCCTTTTTATATCCTCTCATTCATTGTTGACTGTTTTGTTCCAGCATGGTGATCTGTTACAAAATGTCTGACACAAGTAACGCCATGTTTAAAGTCTCTACGACGTGAGTGGCGACAACCTCGTCTCGGGAAACTGGCATCGCCGACGAGTTTATAAAATACGAACCTCCGTGCAGATGTGCGGCGGTAGTGGCCAAGATAGTTGAATCGTCGAGTATCGGATATGTGTGTATCCCTGCAGAAAAAGCACCTCAGCATAACATTGCTAAATTGAGAAGATATTTACAAAAACAGTGAAATTTTTTTTGCACATTTCGCATTTTAACAAGAAAAAATTGGTCGTCTGGGAAAGGATAAATTCACCAAAATTGTTTTTAGCGTTATTTATGACAGTTTTTTTATTGAGTGAGGCACATCTGATAACAATCAACAGATACCTGTGAGTGTGCAATCAGTTTTATCAGTTTTCCAAAATTTTTGTTTTATAGCCGAAAAGAAGAATGTTTGAAAATCATTATTAGGAAATTTTAAACAAGGGATTTCAGCCAGCAGGACAAACATTTATTTTTTAAATGGGTGATATGTAACTCGTTTAAACTTCCTATATAAATTCTTTCAATTATAAAGACATCAAAAATATTGATCACTTTTTTTTTAATAAAACATACTTCTTTAACAAAGGATTTAGGAATCACTTTTGACACGTTCAGACTTTTCGTTCTAATATTGATTCGGTGTGCAATACTGCCATGCGAATGCTAGGTTTTGTAAAATGCTTTATTTTACTCTGGTTCGTAGCATTCTCGAGAGTGGCTCGGTAATTTGGGGATTCGAAGATGCCATACACTTAAATGATATAGTAAAGGTGCAAAAAAAGTTTATGCCATACTTACATGCAAAAGTTTAAGTACTACCCCTCGGTTATATGCCTCTGACTTTCTCGCTGGAATGCTACGACTAGATCGTCTAGACGTTAGGAGAAAAATTGCAATGGTACTAGTAAGAGTACTATAAGCTGCTCAACGGACACATTTGCAATCCCGATGTTCTGGAGCGTATTACGTTATGTCCCCGATAACTTCACCAGAGCTAGGACCAACCTACCAATGGCTTTGAGGAGAATGACTACGCTTTTAAACCAACTTCCTTCAGAGATAGACATGTTTCAGTGTCTCAATGAATTCAAGATTAGAATAAGTATTTTTTTAACACAATGATGCATCGCAACTGATTCAATAAATTTATATAATAGATTAATATACTCGTAGATATATGATTAATTGTAATTGTAAATGTTGTGAAATGTTATTGGAATCACCGTTTTTCCCAAATAAACAATAAAAAAATAAAGACATGAAAACTTTCTGACTGCATTTCATTTTTATATATAAATTTCCACTGCTGTTATTGTAATCTAATAAACATATATGAGATTTTATTGTAATCCACGAACATAGAAAAGCATTTATTGTACTTTAATAAAAGTTAACTTAAAAGTGTTTTGTGCTCTTTTCACCATTTAGCATTTCATGCATCTGATACAACTATTGCACGTACACAATTTGATAAGTATGATAAAAGGGTCTTTCTAAAAACCTCCTCAGTTTGAACGATTAAATGAATCTGAAAACAGGAAGTTTAATTCTGGGAGATAACAAAAATAAGAAAAACCAAGATTGTTTGTCTTTCCTCCATTGCTATTAGTTAGCACTGGGGCACCGCACATTAGGTTGGATATAAAAATTAAATATAATACAGATATTGAAGCTATGATTTTGTACAAAACTACTCAACACAACCAACCAACACTATAATACATAATACAGAGGCCTCTGAATCTTAATTGTGGTGTATTATTAGTTGCTCTCAAGGAACATAATACAGCAGAACCCAGTTAATTTGAAATCCACCGGATCTCAACTATATACCAAATATCGAATTAAAAAATTCCATGAAATTCGAGAAATTGATTTAAAAAAACACCGAAAATTCTTGCAGTTTTTGTTGTTGTCAAGTCCAAATATTAGTACGTAGGAATAGAATATTTTTATAGTAGTTTTAGAATAGATGTACACTAGCTATAAAATGTTAAATTTTATAACTAAATAAAATATACAAAAAAAATATATGTATATTAATTATTGTGTATACAATGTATTATTAGGTAAACCTACAAAAAGTAACATAAAGTCTATGTTACTAGTTTTTGTTTCACCACTTTTAATGACTATATAACTTCTTAAAGGTGTGTCGAATTGTCATTTTAATTAGATATCATTGAACCGTGTTATTACTTTTTTTTTTTTTAAATCGCGATTCTTTTATTGTCGTTTCGATGGTTAACACCAGTGAGGTGGCGCAGTAGTTCGTAAATAAGTTTGTTTTTTTAAATTAGTGAATTAAGTTAAAAACATCAGTTTAATCCTAATTTAAAATCAATTATCAGTTTGTCTCCTGTGAGTATTAAAATTACTCTCTAAAATGGATTTAAAAACTTTGGTAGCGCATCGGGGTACATTCATGTCTAGATTAAACATTACATAGAACCCGGTATCGGGTTCCATTCCGTTTGGAACGCAATCAGAATTAGAAGTGAGATTAACAAAATTCGAACCTATCCTGGACGAATTTAAATTATTACTAAATAAAAACTTTGTTTGTGTGAAATCACTATGAAACAATACATGATTATACTTCAATGGTGAAAACCATAGATAAAATAAAATAGAAGGTCTGTCTACGGATGAACATACAACTTTTCTGTGAACTTGCGAAAGCAATAGATACGAAAAAAAATAGTAAAATTTAATCAAAAATGAATAACATACAGCTGCCAACTTTAAAACTACCACATTTCATCAGATTGGTTGAACTTCAGCTATATACCTGTCATTAGTGAATAATGCTGACTACTTTAATAATATGAATGGTGATGAAGCGAAATTAATTAATTCCTAGTCAATCCATCAAGATGAGAAGGACAGAATGGGAGATGCTAACAGGCAGATATCAGAATACAAAGCTAATTGTAAATAATTACGAAAGTGCATTATTAAAATCAAAGTCAGAAAATCATATAGCTTAAGAAATCTCTTAGATGAAGCGCTATTACATTGTAAGTATTTAAATAATTTGAATCTGCCCATCAGTCATTAAGTATATTATTGATTTACCTTCTAGCAAATAAGACACCAGAGTATATTGGGAACGATATCCGATTCAAAATAAAATTCCCACCTTCCAAGAATTTATTAAATTTTTAACAGAAGAGTTTATGTCTTGGAATTTTCAACCCCAATCGAAAAAAAACCTCAGCAGGGGAGGATATTGCTATCAATCATAAGAAAGAAGTCATGATTTATTTGGGGCCCTCTTCATTCCTAGCAACGTTGGTAGCTGATAGGGTGTCCGATATTCAGAAAACGAGCTAAACCTCTCAATGGAGGCATGTGAGATCTGTAGACTTACTGTCAAGAGGTACTAACGTTTCCCAGTTACTGTATTTAAGCATTTAGTGGTCTGGGCCCGCCTGCAGTGCAGCGGTGTGTACAGATCCACCAAAGGTCAAAACAAGGTCAACGCTCAGATCAACAATATCTCATGACTGGGATATATTCTCAAGGTTAACTAAATTAAAAAGGGTAACAGAACAATTAATAAGATTTGAATATAATTGCAGGAATCCATCATAAAAACAGTGTCATGAATTAGATAACTCTTTAAATATGTTGACTGCTTGTCCTCTATCTCATGCTTTCAAAGATGAGATTCAAGTTTTAAAATTAAATGTTAAGAAAAATAGGCATTACATCCTTGTTTTTACAA
Source organism: Hesperophylax magnus (assembly GCA_026573805.1). Taxonomy (NCBI): domain Eukaryota; kingdom Metazoa; phylum Arthropoda; class Insecta; order Trichoptera; family Limnephilidae; genus Hesperophylax; species Hesperophylax magnus. The sequence continues at coordinate 7,436,084 of JAIUSX010000117.1, read as the reverse complement.
GGTTATGGTTGATATTGGAAAACGTAAAGTACCCTGTGTATCATAAATTGACTGATCTTATAATAAAACATTATCAATTGTGACTACAACCGCGACGGATTGGTTTTTTTAAAACTAGTTTTCGTTGTTGAAAGGTCTTAAAAATGAACCCCCCTAATGGATTCAAAAGGAATGGAGAAATTTTTGAAACGGAGAGTAATTATTCATCATGCGAATAATACTCGGAATCAGAAATAGTAGATGAAGATGAAAGTGATATTGTCGATGAGGAACAACCAGTGGGAGGCACCACCAACATCACCGCTACAACACTCCACCAGTCAGCAACAACCAGAAGACAATACCAAACAGTGCAAATGTTGAGGCCAATTACCGGCGCGGCCACCGCGATCCTTCAAATTCAGATTTACGAAGTAATAATACCAATTATTAGGTATGATGTATAATCGCGCAGATTGAAGATTTACAGCATTTTACCGCCAAGTCAAGAAAAATGTCGGTGCACAGACCAAGATAAATTTCTAATTATAAAACAAAAATTGTAATGAAAAAAAATTCGGCAAACTCACTTTAGGCAAAAATTACGAATTACAAATTTTTTAATTATCGTGGTTCTAATTAAAGGGGTTCTGCTGTATTTAGTACGACATTAATCCTTTGGGATTAAAATAATGTAATACACAATGTTTAACAAATTTAATATTTCCCCTTTTCCTTTGAAATATGAAAGAGGAGTGTGATTATAATCATTAGATTAATAAAATTATTTTTCTTTAAAGTGATCATTTGTCAAAATTTCAGTTGAAGAAGAACATGGATGTACATTATTTCTTTTGTGCAAAGCAAAAGTGGAAATATCCTATAACAAATTTATGTGAACCATCTTAACACATAAAAACCATTCAAGGAAGATAAAGATACTTGATCATCAGCGAGCGATTGTACATGCTGGCACAAATTTAAAAGTACCGACTGTTGGTCTACTGATGCAGCAGAGGAAGTTCCGGAGCCAGAAGAAGTCTCCGATGAGCCTCGGAGCCAAACACGGCGGCAATGGTGATTCCAGCTTCGTAGCATGCCGGGATACGGACGTGGCTGGTGAGGGTGGACTCACTCCATGTGTGCGACTCCCTTATCACATTCACTACTTGACCTGGAAACAAACAAACAAACAATAATCATTATATAAATGAAAAAAAAATTACTATGTTTTAAAACACTTTATTGAGTTATATAGGTTGACCGGTTTCGGTTGCACTCAACCTTCTTCAGGACAATGTAAATATAAATAAGAAGATTGAATGCAACAAAGTTTAAAACAAGTCAAGCCACAAAGTGGTGGCTTTCTTCGATAATTCAATAATCATTATTTCATGTATTATTTATTTACAACCCAATGACTCAGAACTTTAACCATCGGATTGTTTTTCGAGCACACGTGTGTGCAAATTTTTAAGACCGTGATCGGCGCTTGCGCACATTTGTGAGAGCTCTAATACCTTCCACACTGGAATTTTATCAGAAACGATTTTAACCTTTATTCTTTAAAAACTGTATAGAGGACATATCGGAATGGGATATTTTCACAAACTATGAATACTGTTAAATATGTTTTTAAAATTAAAATTTTATCTTTCTGACTCGGAAAATGCGTAATTTTAATATTTTCATTCTTAATTATTGATTTTAAAAACGATCTAAAACAGTACTTTCCGAACGGTTCCAACTGGCTATAATGTCATAATAACATAGAAAACGCCACTGGCAGGTACTAATATCACTGTAGATTCTAATGTTTATTTCGTGAATATAGACTCAATGACAACTTGTGTATGAAATGTCAAAATTCATTTACCTAACACGGTGTCACCAAAATGAAAATATTTGAGTTTACTAAGTAATTAAACAACGGGAGATTGTACTAGTTGTCGGATAATCGAGGGGCGCTTCAATGAGAGAGTATATGTATATATAGTTGTTGAAATGACTCACCCAGAACATTCATAGTCCTCCACCGAGGATCTCCTGGGACCGTCAGCAGGGGAGAGAGGTCCGTATTACAAGTCCATCTGCTGACTATGTCCTTTCTACGAACTAGCAACACCTGAAATACATAAAAACAAGCAATAAAGAACACTTCTCCAGCACAACACAACAAAGGAAACTTATTTTGTGGCACCAAATCACAAAACCTTTTTAAATGATTCTCAGCTAAATTTGTTCCCATTGTAAACTCCCCTCCTATTCCTTCTCCCATTCCATCTTTAAGCCTATATTTGTAATTTAGTTTTATGTAAACCCTTTATTTTTCATGAATAAATAATAGTTTATTTGTACTTCCTTCCAGAGTCTTCTTCATAGCATTCCGGTGGGGGTGACTCTCGGTAGTGCGATATAGTGTATAATGAAGAATGAATATAGTGTTTACCGAATCGGAGCACAGATGGTGCCAGAGGGCCCCCTCGTCCACACACTCCAGGGGGTTGGTGAGGTACACCCCACGGGGGCCTACCCCAAACACCATCTGATGGTGCCAGGAGTCGGGAGTGCGTGCGGGGTCCAGCACTCCGGACTGCAGGTTTAGAGTTACTACGGGCACGGCACCTGAAACACATCAATCACTCAATTATGTCAAACTTCAACCAGCACAATATGTAAAAATTAAAATATTTGAGTTTTAAAAGTCATTATTTCTTTAAAACCACCCTTTGATTGTTGTTTTTAGTGTAGGCTATATATTTAGGTATATGTAGAAATAATAAAACCAGTTTACATATTTGAATAAATATTTTTTTTGACAGTTATCTCTGAAAGAGAAGTTTTTTTTTCAATAAAGTTAGGTATTCTGAAGAAAGGAAACATGAAATAATTATCTATATATGTAAATGTTCTTCACTGATTGCTTTGAAATTTTGACACAGCATTCGAATACGGGTGGGTTTTTATATACCTACCTATATTTTATAGGGTTCCATGATAACTCAACACAGTGACAATTCAACACACCTTTAAAAAGTGATATAAAGTCATTAGAAACGATGAAAAAAAATAAATTAAACCTAACCTAACCTACTTAACCCAGTTAATAAAGTATTTGTTTCATCACTTTCCATGACTTTATATAACTTTTTAAAAATGTGATGAATTATCATTTTGGTGATTTATCCGGTCACCATTTTATAGATGTCACCTGTGACATCTGTTGAACACACATGTTTTTTTTAAAAACAGCACCATCTGTTGGACGTAAAAGCAACACGCACTCTTGTTTCTCTATCTGCACAGACAGATTGGGCCACAGAACGTGTGGCGGAGTTAAAAAATTAAAATATAGTATTTATTATTTTATATTTAAACAAAACTCATAAAGGATATGTGTACACGGTTCTGAAAATTCTCGCCCGACATTCAGCAGGTTAAGATTAGTTTAAGGAGCTGTCTTTTGAGAGTTAAAAGAGATTATTAAAGAGAGGAATAAATCGTTTTTTTTCTTGGAATAACTTGACACATTTCTGGGGGATATTTTTTGCGCTGGCGCTACACTGTCTCCGGGCAAAAATAAAGGTCCCGCACGAATTTCTTCAATTTTTTTTAAATCACTATATCTTTCACAATAATTAAAATATTATAATAAAAATTTCTACGTAGTAACTAAACTATAAAAGTACTAAAAGAAAATCGAATATTATTTGAAATGCAACTCAATTAACCTATCGGTATTATCCCATTCCTGCTTTCTTTAACACCTCGTATGCCGGGCCCGCATATGCGCGGCCCATACAACTTTAAAAAAAAAAAAAACAAAAAAAAAATTTATATGCGATTTTAACCCTTATGTACAAAGAATTTGTATGGAAAACAAGGTCTCAATCGCTTGGGCTATTCTCGTTCTTTAAGCATCATATTCTGGAAACACTTGTAGCTCCTTCAACATCTTAATTTTAAATTTTCTGTGGGATGCTACCACAACAAAATATAACGGTCACAGTGTCGCATCGCGGTTCTATTTTCAAGTGCCAAAACGAAGTAATTGATCAATAAAACGTAAGTAATGTTTTTTTTATACATAGTTTATTGTTCACGGCATGTGTTTCGGTAAATTTAAAATACGAAAACTCAAAATAACCGACAAAATATTACGTCAAAGTATACGCCATGTTTTCGTGATAAAAATTTTCGTTTTATTTCTAGCTATGTCTCGTCATATATTGTGTGATTTGCTTTGTTTCGTATCTCATTTTGCAGATAAATCAATTGAGAACATATACCACAGCCTTCGATTTGTCCATATTTAGTTAATATTTTACTAAAAATGATATTCTGATGTCTCCGACCGCTAAAAATCTGCCAAGAAATATTTTTACTTTTCTCTATCGATATTTACGTAAATATTGCATAATCTAATAAGGATTGTAGATTATTATGTAAAGAAAACTATTGAGATTGTGTATAAAAGCCCTAGTTTCGTCAATATTTAGATAATATTTTTTAATTAAATAAATACGAGACATCGGAAACCTGCACAAATACACGTGAACTGTTTATATGTATGTGTGAGAGGCCATCTTGAAATGACATTTGCGCGTGCGCGTGGCTGCGCGCGCAGATATCAACGTTTTTTACAAATTCAAATTTTGTATGGGACATACAGGGTTCTTAAAAAATACATTATTTATTAGAAATATTTATTTCGAATAATTTTTATTAGAAATATTATTTTTTATTTATAAAAATAGTGATAAATATCACAAAATTAGATCAGTTATATAGGGTGTGCAAAAAAGTACTAACAAACTTTTTTTTGTTTAGGTATAAAATATTTATAAATACAGGCGTATTGATGATTATATTATATAATGATATAGATGATTGTTTCTATTGTTATAGAATGGAGATTCCAAGACCGTCGACGGAGGAAGACACCACAGAAGAAAGATTTTCAGTCATTGCGACGGTATGTTGTGTATTAGTAGTAGTTCTATAGTGGTTGTACGCTTCATCCTTTCCAAAATTGAAAGACATTCGTGTAAAAATTAATGTTTACAGTTTCAGATTCCGGGATGGCAGGCTGACCCGAGACCATCAACCTCCTCTACGCATCGGGCTCCAAATACTCAGGTAATTATAATAACACTTGGCTAACTTTTACAGCGCCATTTTTGTCTTGTATTACCTCAAGGACGCTTTACATAGCTGTATATATATTTTTTTTCTTTTCTTTCTGTCTATAGGAAACCGACCACGTCGTTGCGGAGTTCTACGGATTCACTGATAGCGAGGATGAATCCCTCGCCGGTGATGTAGAACTTCCGTCAATGGTGGATATGGATGTTCCTGAGGATGAGTTGGAGCCTTTGGAGGAGGGGGAGGAGGAGAATCCAGAGGAGCAGACCTTCACCTGGTCCGAGGATTTCTCCACCTTCACGGGTCAGCGTGAGCATTTTGCCGTCCTTCAACCTGGCCCATCACCCGACGTGTTCCCTCCGACAGTCGCTACATCTCCATATGACGTCTTCTCCAAAATATGGGACTTGGAAACAATGTCCTATATCGTGGAGGAGACCAATAGGCAAGCATGGAGCGCACTGGACGAGGTGAACACTGAGGATGGACTGTTGGATTTAACAACTTATTCCAGGCTGAAGGACTGGCAAGATGTTACAGTCGCTGAACTGTATGTATTCTTCGCGATGCTTATATACATGTCCATTTGTTACAGAGCTCAGTTATCAGAATACTGGACAACAGACATTTTAGAGATGCCTAAATTTAGGACTCTAATGTCGCGTAATAGGTTTCTTCTGATAATTCGGTTCCTACACTTTGTTGACAATAACACAATTTCTAAAGTCGGTTACCAAAACAAGCTTGCAAAAGTTAAACCACTATTGGATATAATGAATGAAAAGTTTTCCAGTCTGTATACTCCCCACGAAGATATTAGCATAGACGAGTCCCTGTTGCTCTGGAAGGGTCGCCTAGGTTTCAAGCAGTGCATCCGCACTAAGGCGGCTCGGTTCGGCATTAAAACCTATGAGCTGTGCGAATCGTCAACAGGGTACTTGTACCGCTTTATTATGTATGCGGGGAAGAATACAGAAGTCGAAGAGAACCATCTTGGGTTTTCGGGTAAAACTTCAAAAGTTGTACTCAAACTCATGGAGGGGCTCTTTGACAAAGGGTACTGCCTCTACATGGACAATTTTTATAATAGCATGCCATTGACTAGGTACCTGAAACAAAGGAATACCGATCTTATCGGTACCCTCAATCGCCGCCGAAAGATGGTACCTCAAATCATTAAAAGCATGAAGAAGAGTGTGCCACGGCTTACCATCATTGGTAGACACTGTGGTGACATGTCAGTCGTTGCCTGGAATGACATTAAAATTGTCACCATGGTGTCTACCTACCACAACAGCGACACGGTTGAGGGTAAAAGAGGGTTAGAAAAATACCAAATGCCTCTATCTGTGGTCCAGTACAATCGCTTCATGGGGGGAGTGGATACCAAAGATTCGCTGTTATCCACTTACCGCATGGAGAGAACGCGGGGTTACAAATGGTACATTAAGGTATTTCGTCGCCTGCTCAATGTCAGCATCCTGAATAGCATGGTGATATTTAGGCAGCTTCACCAAGAAGACCCAGGGAAGCCAATATTGCACCGCGCATTCAGGATGAAATTGGCATCTGAGCTTGTAGAGCGACACTATCCCTCTTTGATTAAACCCGCACCGAGCGCTTCCATCGTCGGAGCCACTCTTAGATTAAATCGTTCTCTTGACCATTTTCCAGATGAAACCCCAAAGATGGACAGTAAGAATCGACGCATTCGCAGAAGGTGCTTACTATGTTCACATCGTAAAATACGCAAGGATGTTTCTACGATTTGCGTAGCGTGCGATGTTTTCCTTTGCATTGGGGGGTGTTTTAAACAATACCACACTTTAGAACATTTATAATTTTTTCTTTCAAATCGTTTTTTTCAAATCGTTTTTTTCCATTTAGATTCTTTTTTTTATACAAAATTTTAAAAATTGCCATGAAGAGGAAATTCATCATACCTAATAGTGGCAGTCCCATAATTACAGTTCAGGAATTGTATCGCTATTTCTTGCATTAGTGTTGTTGTTTGTTATAATGTTATTGTTTGTTATAATGTTATTGTTTGTTATAATGTTATTGTTTGTTATAATGTTATTGTTTGTCATAATGTTATTGTTTGTTATAATGTTATTGTTCTTTGAATGTTGGTTGCGGTTGTTATTTGTTGAATGTGTGTTATCATTTGTTACTTGGATTTTGTTATCTGTGATTGTAATTTGGCACTGGTTGTTGTTATTTATGGTTTTAATTATTTATTGAATGGGTGTATTTGTGCATTATTTGAATAAAAATGTTTACTGAAACAAGTGCATTGTGCATCTTTGCATTGTTTGAATTTTCGTTTCCATTCATTGTATCTTCCACTTTTGAGGAGGACAGAAACAGTGTCTAAAAATTTGAATATTATAATAATAAATTTATGTATGAGATTGCGAAAAAATGATTTTTTTCGCAGTCTCTCGACCAAAGATTAAAAAAACGTGTTTCATGTACCTGTTCTAAAACTGAAATAAATTTTTTTCTTATTTATTTTTGAACCACACAGTATTTGAATTTAAAAAAACGTATTTAAATAAATAAATAAATATTAATAAAAAAATATTAGAAAATTTTTATTTTTATTCCCCGAGTCATGATTTTTTTGTCACCCTGTTCTTTCGAACACATCTGTACACGCAGTCGGCGGCCATTTGTCAAGGACGCCAGTGCAAAAACTTCGCGAATTCTCATAAGGTAACCTCTTACTTCTTTCATTATTTTTGATATAAATTGATTGTGGAAATAATAGATTTGAGGTATCATCAGAAAGATAGTTTTATCTACATTATTTTGATGTAATTTTTATAATATTTCACCCAAGAAAAGTGATGAAAATTTACTTCGTAAGAAATGTCAAAATTTTTACGTCCTAATGAATAATTTTATTATTAGCATTATTTATTTACAGGTTTCTTGTACAAAATAATATTATTAGTAACAACAATTGTATAAACTACCGAAATCTGGAAGAATTGTTATCATATACTTATAAAATACGACACAAAAAAATTTTAAGTGGACACTTGACGTTTGATTCTTTTTTTGAATAAATGAAAATATTTTACATTTTCAAAGAAGTGTCAATGGCATTACTTCTTCGAAAAAACCTTTGGATTATTTTTTTTCACGAGGGGTGTCTATTCAGGTTTGTGTAGAAATAAAAAAATCAGTTAATTTTCTTATGAATATATTTTTTTTACATTTGTTTGCCGAATGGGAAAATTTTTACACATTTTTTTTGTTAAAGTTAGCTATTCTGGGAAAACTGGGTAACAATATTATCATGTAATATATATGAATAATAAGATACATTATCTGATAAACAGAAAACAATCGCAAAATAAACAATTTCTTTGTTTTTAAACGGATGTTTGACCAAAAGGCAGGAGAGTAATTTGCGCGCGGTTTTTTTCAAAAAAGCTTGGAATTTCCGGGCATTCAATAGGTTAAATGTGCCCGACATCTCTCGCTAGCTTGCACATAGGAGTTGAGTGGGGCGGAACAGAGATGGAAATTCGAATCGGGTTTCACGGTTAAACAAATAATATACTATCCTTTTGTTGAAATACCGATGTAAACAAAAGGCACGAAGATAAAGAAAAAGAAGACTTGCATTACGATAATTATGAACATATAGTTGGGACCTTTACAAAGAGATTGGTATATAATATTCATATAAAAACATTGAATAATTCCATCTTTTCTGCCACTGAAATGAGGCTGGCGCAAAAGGTAGAACTACCCTTCCCGGCCAAAGTGTGTTAATGAGTAAAACTTCAAATTGTAATGTTTTAATTTTTGAAGACAATAAATGAAGAAGGTTTATAAGTATTTAGGATACCCACAATCAAATAGATTAGACCATACTAGTATTAAAAATGATATAAGGATTAAATTTCAAACTAGGATCAGGAAAATTTTAAAATGCAATCTATCTGCTAAAAATTTAGTAAAAGCAATAAATACTTGGGCAATACCTCTATTAACGTACTCATTTGGCATAATTAAATGGTCTAATACAGATTTAGATAACTTAGAAAGATTAATTAGAACTACACTAACAAAATTTAATTGCCATCATCCAAATTCAGCTATAGAACGAGTTAATTTACCTAGAAATTTAGGAGGTAGAGGCATAGTCAAAATAAATTCTTTGAAAAATAATCAGGTAGAAATGCTAAGAACTTTTTTCCATAGGAAAGCTCATAGCTCAGAAATGCACAAAATAATTTGCAAGGCAGATAGAAATATTACACCTTTAAATTTATACGATGAGAATGCCAACATTTTTATTAATCCCAACCAGGAACTATTAGATTCCTGGTCAAATAAAATTTTACACGCAAAACACTTCAATTATCTCAACCAAACGTATGTTGACAAATTTTCGTCAAACAAATGGTTGAGTATTGGAGAGTTGAGCGCAGAAATAGAAGGATTTATGCTTGCCATTCAGGATAGAGTCATTAATACTAAAAATTATAGAAAGCATATAATCAAAGATACAAATCAAATTGATGATTTATGTAGAAAATGTTTGGCTTTTCCGGAAACTATAGAACATATTATATCGGGATGTTCTATATTAGCACCGTCCGAGTATACATTTAGGCACAATCAAGTTTTAAAAATAATTCACCAAAATTTGGTAATTAAACATAACTTGATTGACTGCCGTAATATAGTACCATATTATGAATACGAACCAAATTCATTTTTAGAAAACGAATTTTATAAAATATATTATGATAAAACTATACTGACAGATCGAACGATTAGTCATAATAGACCCGATATAGTTTTACATGACAAAATTAAAAAAATAACTTATATCATTGATGTCGCTATTCCAAATTCCTGTAACATTCAAAAATCTGTTGATGAAAAAATAAGAAAATACACAGATTTAGGAAACGAAATAAAAAGAATTTGGCATTCTCAGACTATAAAAATATTACCATTCGTTATTTCGGCTACTGGCATTATACCTAGCTCTCTCATTAAAAATTTAGGCGTATTAGATCTATCAAAAAATTTATATATAAAGATGCAAAAGTCGGTCATTTTGAATACATGTAGGATAACGAAAGATTTTTTAAATATTTATGTTGAGGGATCAGTAGGATTTATAGGCCCTGTTAGAAGTTCTACCGAGCCGAACCCTCTGATATGAAAATATCTGGAGTCGGTGAATTTTTTTTTCCCATTTGATCTCTGGTGAGTTGACATGTTGTTGTTCTTGTATTGTTTTGTATTTATTTTACTTATGTAATGCACTTGCATAGTGTTGATTGACTAGCTGATCATTTGTGGAAAAGTGAGTGGAAGGGTTTAGTTTTTCCTATGGGGAAGATTTAACCCGGACAACAAAATCGGAAGCATAAAAAATGACATATTTACTCACCCAAACCAATCCAATAAGCCAGCCAATGCGACAGAGACATTGCCCTCTCGGGCCACGTGCGAAAGTGGCGGCAATGCACATGCTGAGTGCGCAGTCCAGCCGCCAGCGCCACGGCATTGCAGCCGGCGAGCGCGCGCGACACTAGGTAGCGGGGGAGCGGTGCGGAGCAGGCCCGGGATCGTGTTAACACTGCAGCCAGAATTCGTTCAATCTCTACAGGTTGGTTGAGACCCATCTGTAATAAGAACAAAATAATACAGTTAACAACTAAATGGGAAATAATATTCCGACATAATATGGTTTACTTAAAGTTCTCTATAACATTTTTATAATAATATGTAACAGTTACATTTAACGTTTCCAATATATTAATTAATTTTTAGCTACAAGCGCCCAAAATTTAAAATGTGCAAAATGCTTTACTTTACCTTATTGTTAGTCGTAACGTCAAATACCTGGGACATATTATCAAAGACGACCTGAAAGAGATAGAAGGATATGGAAAGGCAAAGACGAGCGATATCCGTTAGAGCAGGTATGATGTCAAGGCATTTTCATTTTTGCAGTACAAACATGAAAAAGATACTTTTCAACACATTTTGCACTTCGCTGTACACGTCAGAACTGTGGGTGAATTACACTGCATCCCAATGGCATAAGCTAAAAGTCGCTTACAATAATGCTTATCGCCAACTATTCCGCCTACCGAGATACTGCAGCGCCACGGAAATGTTCCTGGAGGGACGAGTGCACTCTTTCAGAGCGCTTCTCCGTCATCACTTGGGAAGCTTATGGCGCAGACTACGCCAATCAAGTAACAAAATCATCATTGCCATGGTTGCCTGGATGGAGTCCCGCCTGATGGCCCTCTGGAGACGAGAGATGTCCAAATATCCTCCATAAACGGCTGCTTACACTCATTTTTGTTTTAATCTTTTCCTTTTTTCACTTATATTCCGTTTTATTTGTGCCTATCGGAATCGCCTCTGTATTATTATTTTTATTACTCTAATTATGTATATTATTTCAAAATATGGAATGTATTGCATTGCACTACCCCTGCATACATACTGGAATAAATCTTATTATTATTAAGTATCTTCTTAGATATGATCAACGTTAATCATATCTTAATTAACCCCTCAGGCTAATTCGCTTTTGGAGACAGCTCATATGGTTTAATAGAAAGCGGTTGTGTCTCCCTTACTGTCATGGTGAGAAATATTATTTAAACGGTGTTAGAAAGAGAAAACACCATGCTTTATACTCAAATCTAGAAGTTAACCACAAAGTAATTGAAATGTGACCCAGAAAACCAGAGGGTCTAACCGCAATTTGAATAAAAAATTATGAAACTTTGGTAAACTTTAGATTCATTATTTTTATATGAAACAACAAAAAAATGAGGTGACATTAATGTTTATAGTACATTTGTTTAATAAAATGTGTTTTTTATTTGCTATCAATAATTTTAGACAGTATTTAGACGAAAATAAGTAAAATGAGTCATTTTTAAAACTTTTAATGTTTGCATTAAAAATTTGAGTATTTACAAAATTATATTATGTTTATTTGTAATAGTAAAATTATAAAGCCTATTTCGTCACCTTTCAAAAACAGTTTTTAGTTTTTGGATACTTTCAGAAATATTCCCATTATTTGAATTCTCTGACCATTTGACAGGGTCTTTAAGAAATATAATGGTTAATGAAAATTTTAACATTTTGATGTTATGTTTAATTAAAAAAATGACTAAGTTGACCCGAATTTGAATCCAATTACACAATTTAACACATATTATTATAGTGAATCTTTGATAATAGGTACCGAAAAAAAAAAAAAAAAAACTGCAATTTTAATTAACAACAATAACAAAGTTTAAAAAAAACTTTCGTACAGAGGTCAAATTTATTTATAACGAATAACGGATAAATAAAATTATCAGATAAACGGAATTATTGGATATTTAAGTATATAATTTAAATTAATTATTTAAAAACTAAATTTGAAATCTCATCGGCTAAAATATTAAAATCTATATAAATAAAAATGTAAATGTTCGTTTGTTCAAAATCGTAAATCTCCGAAAGTTCTTCACCGATTGCTTTGAAATTTCGACACAACATTGCCATGGAATGTGCGTGTGTTTATATATACCTATATTATATAGATGTCACCTGTGACAGATAAAAACAAGCGTTTTGTCACCTATGAAATCAAAAAACATCCTTTTATTGAAAAACAGCGCCATCTGTTGGACAAACAAGCTTTTTTTAATTACATCGCCATCTGTTGGAGGTTAAAGTAAAACGCGCTATTGTTTCTCTATCTGCACATACAAACTGAGCCACAGCAACTCGTGGCGGGGTACAGCTAGCACATAATATAATCCGATGTGCAGAGAGTGCTGGGCTAAAGAGTGCATAACTTTAATTGTTTTGTGTTATGTTACCAGCGCATTGATGACTGCGGTGGCCCCACAGGCGGAGGTCCCAATCTGTGTGACCTGGCGACAACAAGCCTCTTGCTCCGACCACACCATGCTCTTGGGAACTGCCAGAGGACGCTCCACCGACACACCAACGCCATCCTGCAACCAAAACAGCGGGGCAAATTGACACGGCCCAAACCCAAAACAGGTAACTACTTAATATGAATACAGTACCCTCTCACAAATCTGCAGTTCCACTATCCAACAACTACTATAATCAGCCGTTATTTTGACTAGTTATAAACACAAAATCAAGCTCTATAATTCGCCGGTATTTGTGTACTTCAAATTCAGTACTCCGTTGCAAGTCTAGACTCGAGTGCCAAGCTTTGTACACTGATAGGTTGGGTTGGGTTATCTTATTCTTACACTCTCTTGTACCATACAGCCATAGAATAAATAAGGAAACTGTAATATCCTTGATATTAGTATATGAGCTCACCCATAGACGGAGTTAGCTGTCGAGAATAATAGGATAATAAATAAGGTGAGAAGCTCACGGTAATTAAGATGTCAAAACCAATGTCAATCTGTCACAATAAAAGTTCAAGTGTATTGTCGAAGACGGAATTTTATTAAATAAGAGAGTTTGCGAGAAAACCCAAGAGACACAACAAAAACTAAAAGTGCCTCCCATACAGATTTGAATCGAAACATATGTTCCATTTAGCCCAATAGCCTAGCGCCCTGCCTCACTTACACTCGCCTGACATCGTAGATCTCCATTTGAATTTCGTAAACAAAGTTTTGTATTGGAAATTTAAGCCTCCATTGGGCAAATATTTGTATCATGAAACGTGACTACAAGGCATCTCTTGTGTTAATCTTTATTCTATGTATACAGCCATCTAGCTTGTGTTATTCTTTATTCTATGTATACAGCCATCCAGCTTATATTATTCTTTATTCTATGTATACAGCCATCTAGCGTGTGTTATTCTTTATTCCATGTATACAGCCATCTAGCGTGCGTTATTCTTTATTCTATGTATACAACCATCCAGCTTGTGTTATTCTTTATTCCATGTATACAGCCATCCAGCTTGTGTTATTCTTTATTCTATGTATACAGCCATCTAGCTTGTGTTATTCTTTATTCTATGTATACAGCCATCCAGCTTGTGTTATTCTTTATTCTATGTATACAGCCATCTAGCATGTGTTATTCTTATTCTATGTATACAGCCATCTAGCTTGCTCTGGCTGACCATCAGTCACCAAGTCGGGTTAATTATTGTTGTTTTTTTCGGTTTTCGATTAGTTCTTTGCGTATTCTAGCAACTGTCACTGTGTTTCTGTTCATTTTCATGTGTAAACATGACACCCTTTTTAAAAATCGATAGTGATGTTTGTTTGTTTTTATGATTAATTTTGAGCATATTTTGTCTGCATGCACTATAATCCGCCACTTTCACTAATTGGACACTTACCCGGTTTTTGGGGTGGCAGATTAGTGAGAGCTTTTCGATTTCCGCAGCAATAATATTCAATATTTTCGTAAATATATTACGAATTGATGATTTTGTGTAGGGGATATTGACTTTGTCAGAAACAGATCTATCCAGTTAAGAAATTAGTTTAAGGTTGTGATAATTTCGCCACCGAACGCATTTGCTAATTATTAAAATGAGACTTGAATTTAAGAAATGTTATGCTAATAACCAGAAATTATCTCGACTGCGAAAAACTTTAAAATATAAATTAAGATGAATAATCACTTTCCGAGAAGAAATCGGACATTATATTAAAAAATACATTTTTTTTTTAATTTGAAAATTGAACGGGTACTTGATAAATCAATTTTTCTGCACACATTTCATTTCCTGTTTTATATTTTTCCTAGTTTTACACATTTTTTAATGTTTTTTTGAGCGTAAAAAAGATATTTTAAGTTATATGGAATGAGACTCACCACGTTAGAAGTATCCTGGTCATGGAGGAAATTATCCGTCCGATGTACAGTCAGTCTTTTGGCCATTGTGCAGTGGAACAAAGCTGAAGCTAGGTTATGCCGCCCCGCTTCTAGCAACGAGCTACGGCCCAGCTCAGGGTTTAAGCGACCCATGTCCAAGGTGAGTCTACCCGACTCAGAGTGGCACACGGGAGGACACTCCCCAAGGATGGCGGCGGCCGGACTCCACAGGAGAGACTCCGGGAGTTCACCTATATATCACCAATAAACTATGTACTTGAAATATATCTGTGGCTCACTACTAAAGGGTCCAATGTCAAAAATATGGATTTCTGGCTAAATTTTGGTGTTTTGGATAAGTCAAATATCTCTGAATATAAACGAAAAACTTTATAGAAATAATTTTTAAGTGTCATTAAAATATATGAACTTATGTTGTAAAATTATTGGGAAAAAAAAATATTTAAAAAAAACTGAACTTTCACAGAACTCAAATACTAACTTCGATGAATTGTTCAAATTCTGTGAAACTGTACTGTGAAATTGAATTCTCAATAACTCTGAATAATTCCATCAAGGAAAGAGTCTAGTTAGTTAGCCTCTCAGAAGCTGGGCTTACTGTACAGGGCTCGCAGATACTGCAGATAGTACACACATACTAATAACCCTGTACTAATCGCAAGTGCGCCCCACTCTTGAATTTGGCGGCCAGCTTTGGTCTAGAGCGCCAACATACTTGACTTGCAAAAACAGACAGTCTTTTAAAATAAGTTAATTACGGAAGATGGTAGTATTTTATACAGTCAAACTTGGTTGTAAAGAGCACGAGGGGACCGACTAACTTTGCTCCTTATAACCATTAACCGTTATATCCAAAAAGGTTTTTTAAAAGTCGTATATACCTACCTACCTGCCTCTGTCAATATATTTGCAAAAGTACAGTATATTTTCAAAATATTATTTTATCACTACCTTGTGCTTACTGTACCTATTGCTGGTAAAATCGCACTTGTCATAACTAACTAGCTTGCGGAATTGTTTTGGTTTTCGACTGCAAAAATTTACTTGTCACAAACCAGTGATGCACAACCCGCGGCCTCAATCTTGCGGCCCGCGTGTCAATTTCATACGGCCCACTTGGCTATAGAGAAAAATCTAAATATTTTGGGTAACTCTTGTAAACCCTGGCTGAGAATTTTTTTTTATAGAGTTTTGGTTAATTTACGCTGCATTTCTTAAATGGAACCAAATTTAAAGAACCGGTATGCATAACACGAAATTCAAAAAAATTAACAGAAATCTTAACTTTTGACTTTCGCTGTCACCCCCTCCTCTTAACGAAAACAAAAAAAAATCCGCTTGTGGGTCGTGGCCTGTTTGAAAAATAGGCAAAGCAACCCCTCGGCTGAAAAAGTTACTAACTCACGTAACTAGGTACCTTCAAAAACATATTTATTGGTTTTTAAAATAAAATTGACGATGAGTCGTAATACAAAAGAAGATGTCAAAAGGGAACAAATTTGCGAAGCTCAAATGTCGCATGAGTTTCGCAGATTTTATGACAATTTTGCATTGTGCCCGATGGGTAATGGTTCACATAGGCGACAATCTTACACAGGTATTGCATAAAAATATGAATCCGTCCCTAGTGGGAAATGTCCCGCCAGCCGCCGTTGTGTGCCGGGCAGGAAACCGCCGCACTATGACTCCCCCTTTGTTTGTTACTACATACTTGGAGAATAATTCTCTAATAATTAATAACTATTTTTTCAGACCCAACGACCCATTCATGTATTCAGAAATTGTGTTGACAAAATTATTTTCTGGGTATATCAGTGAATCGACCTCGTTATAAAAATCAACAATTATATGAAGATAAGCTTGAACTAAAATAACATTTTGTAATTGCTCATTACAGCCGCAAACTCGCTATTGCTGTGATTATTATAACCAAGTTCGACTGTATCAAAAAAAACTAACAGTTTATTTTGTAAATTGTGATTTTCATATTTAAAACTATTTTTTGTAACCTACAACATTATATTCCTTATGGAGCATTCTCATCTGATCTATTTTTTGAGAATCTATAGCCAAATACATCAAAATATATAGACCTAAAGTCAAAGTCGATTTAACTTTTTATTTTGGTGAAAATTTTAACATTTATTTTTCAAAAAGAGCAAGAGAGTAAAAAAAATATAAAAAATAATAGAAAAAAAACTTTGGGTTTCTATTGAATAGAAATTTTTTATATCTATGGAATAGATCAGGTGCGATCCCGGTTCTAGCCACAGAGGTTTTAATGAATTTCCGAATTGTATCTTGTTGCTCGATCGCTCTGGTGATGAAATGCCTTTACATCTAGGGAAAAATATATGGGCACAACATGGAAAATATTAAACATATAATTTTTTTCACGTATCTGAGGGAATACTTTTTCTCCCTTTTTTAATCCGTACGAGATAGGTCACAAACCACCACTGGATGAAATTAATAGGTTAATCATGCTTGTAGTTTTGTATCTATAATTTTGATAATTTCTAAGCTGTTTTTTTAAAATTTTATTTCAAGATCAAACAAATTCTAAATAAATATTTTTTTAAAAACATTGAATAGATTCCTTTTGGATGATGAACTAATAATGTTTAGAATGAATTGTTGGCTTACACTCTGCTGTATCTCCCGGTGAGATGAGGTCCCCACTAGAACTGTGGTGCCCGGGCCCCTCCCTCGCGGGCCAGCTGCGACAAGTCCGCCGCACGCACACCACTTCCCCACTTGGCAGAGTGTGCGCTATGAGGGTGTTCAAGCCAGCGTGCTCCAATTGCGCCACTTCTTCTTCAGCCTCCACTACCTTCTCTGCCGCCTGACACGTGGCAGACACATGGCACGTTCCACTAGTGGAAGGGATAGGAGAGAGTCCGCGACGTGATGTTGATGGCATATCATTGGTAGTCGGCGCTGCCAGGACATCGGGCGCCAGCTCAACAGCAGCACTAGTAGGAGAAGAGGTTGCTATTATGGCTAATGATGGTGTTGGATCCATAGGCACTCTGTTTGGAATACAATTATTCTCCGGAGGTTTTGCTTCTATTTCAATAGGGTCTGATACGTTGGGCGGAAGACTATTTTCATTGTCAGAATGGAGATCGTCTGGCTGGGTGGCATCTAAGTCAAGGTCGAGGCTGGACTCCCGATCCGAGTCTGCCTCGCAGGAGGGACCTGGGTCGAAGTCCATCTCCAGGTAGTCCATGTCTGGGCTGGAGTTGCGGGAGGGGGCGGCCGGAGGTGCTACGCGGGGGGCGAACAAGGGTGGTGCGGGCAAGGCAGCTCCCTCTGCCAGACCCATGTCTAAGCTGAAGAATGATGAAGGCAGGTCGGCCAGGTGCTCCCCACCCCTGTAGGTGTAAATGCAGCATTCGTCCGAACCCACAGAGTAGTCATCGTTACCCGTATCGCTAGAAGAGTCATCTACATAAGGCACGGGGAGCTCCGCAGCTTCCCGCACTTTTCGGCAGCTCTGGGCACTTCGCTTTCTGCTCCCCCGACTTCCAGAGCTCCCGGCACTGGGGCCCGCTCTGTTGGAACTGCTTGTGGATGGCACATTTATATTAAAGTCATTTTGGTTAACTCCATTTTGGGTGTTTTCAGATTTTCGGTTGGGAGTGGAGATTTGCTGTGGCTCACAGTTGTTTAGTTTGACTGTAACTTCAGTCTCGGTGTTGTTGATCTTCTCTCCATGCGCCAGGAGCCCCTCGAGACTCCAGCTGCAGCAGCCCGGGTAGCCCTCCCCGCTCCTGTCGGCCCGCTCTATCTTGGAGGAGCACTTGTCTATGGAGGTCTTGGAGTCCACATTGTAGGACACACTGTAGGGGTCGGTTGCCTCGCACTTGCTGCAGTTGTTGTTGAACTTTGCTTCGGCGCTGTTCGGGCAGATGCCATTGGTGGTGAGGTTCCCGGGTGCGCGCTGCTTGGGACGCGAAACGGCTCCTTGGACGGCATTATTGTCCCCGACGTTATGTCTGTATTTCTTTCCTTGCGACTTCTCGCGAGCCTGTCTATCCTCGAACGCTGCGTGGTTTTCGGCAAAACGATGATCGTTTCCTTCGCCAGGATCCATTATTCAAATTCAGTGTCGAAATTAAATCAAATACATATAACTCTAGGAACTTAAATATTTTTAAATCGCTCGATCATGGCGATATTAATATCCTCCGACAATCAAATAATATGACAGTTTGAGGAGAAATTTACAAGAAAGTGACTTCAATCGTATACAAATGCGACACCTTATTGTTTCTATTCACTTAAAACTGTTTATTTTGGGAATAACGTAATATTTACAACACAATACTGTCATACTGTCAACCTGCAGTTTCCATGTTTTATAAACTTGAACAAAAAATACAATTGAACTGAAGTGAAGTTGTCGCGGAAGCTGACCTTGAGAGAATAGTTCGAATACTACTGGTACTGGGCAAGAACTGAGCGCTGCAATGACTCAATAATAATAATAATTGGATAATTTTATGCAGCGCCGTTTTTGTGAAAAATTACCTCAAGGGCGCTCAGAAGACTCTACTAACTAACCATCATGCCGTTTGTCCGCAGGGCTAGGCGGAGAGTGCAGAGAGTAATGCCTCAAAATTTCGAAGGTGATTTTCTCACGAAAACGGCGCTATACAAATAATCCAATCATTATTAAACAAATAACACCTAATTAAACTAGGGCATGAGTGATTATAAATAAAGGGAAGGAAAACAATTTATTTATCCAGAATGTTCATTATATTTTTGTTTGGGTTGAGTTGTTATCTCTTATTATTGTCAAATTGTAGGAAGACGTTCTAGTATAGTAGTTCTGGTAGATACATTGTTATTAAGCTCTCATGACACTTGCACAATGGGCGTAGGTACTTTGGGCATTTACACAATGGCCACATAGGGGTAGGGTGGTATACCTGCGCCAGAGATGTCAGTGTTTTTATCTGCGACATGACGTGCGGACAGCTGTAATAATTATTATATCTACGATTTGCTTTGTGCTTGTGAAAACTTTACAATATTTTGTGAAAAATTGACGTTCCGAGACCCTAAAACAATACAAAATGTCTTACGCTTACCTATTTAAGTACATTATTATCGGAGACACGGGTGAGTTATTGATTATTTCGCTAAAATGTTGTGAGATTTTTTCGGGTTTATTGACTTTTGAGCTGATCATCGATTTTCTGTCGCTGCAAATTTATGCATTCATGCGTTTCAAGTACACACTCGAAAGACAAAACAAAAGATTACGGCATTAATGTTATGGCCACTGACTTTTCCTCGACTTAAATTCTGGCAGATGTTTTTGTCTTAATATTTACGTCGAAACTAGTATTTTGATGGGTCTGTCACAATATAATGTATTACGCGTAGTTTATTGGCAAATTTGAAATCAAACGCAGTAATCCTAAATGTTCTCTGAAACATGCTTCATTTTCATGAAAATTGTCATTGTCATAATTTTTTTTGAAGGGAGGAGTTAGCATTTTTAGAGTGATATAGTTATCAGATTATGAATCATAGAGTAAAAATGACTAAAATTTAAAAAAAGGACTGAAATATGTCAAAAAAATACATTTGGATTGAAACATTTCGTGATTCGACATTTATTATTGCATTTAAAAAAAATGCTAATTATATTTCTCATACTGTGCCTACTTGACTTGTTGAATGTTAAGATAGTATTATATTCTGCAGGCAAATGCTTGACGATGGTACATTTAGTATTATTATTATTAGCATACTTTTATTAAATTGGATTTAAAAATTGAAAAATTATAACTATGCGACACGTACAATAATGTTAAAAGAATGCTGGCAATTGTGTTTACAAAAATCAGTGGTAAAAATTAGTTTTACGATTGTAAAGGTGGTTGTAAACTAATGCAACTCTAAATTATCTTGGAATTGAGACAATAATTTAAATAGTATAGTAAGAACAATTCTATAGTGCCAATGAATCACCAGATTAACGACTGACTCATTACCAAAAATACAACATACTGTTTATGGGTCTTTCAAACCAGGTTAGCTAGTTTAATCAAACATTCAGATAATTGTAAAGTAGAAATTAGTGTCTGGACAAAATACAATGCTTAAATGAATGGTAACGTTTCTACCCCTGCTGCCTCCTAAACAGTCAAAGTTGAATCAAATACTTGAAGGGCTCATGTTTAACTAAACTAACTAACTTAACAAAACACCGTTCTTCCGCAGGCATAGGCAGAGAAGACGTACCGCCAAACAACTCTGTTTGGCACACACTCCTTGCCTCATTCATATTCATACATCGTCTCATACATACTCTTCTATTATTCTGATTCTTGACATGGGCCGACTCCAGTATGTAATTCACTTGATCGTGGCATATTTTCCTTATGGCGTCCCCGACTTCTACCATTTTCACATTGCGTCATATATTCTGCTTATACTCCTTTCTTTGTTCATTCGCTCTACATGCTCAAACCACCTGAGCGTCCCTTTCTTAATCTTACTTATCACGCTTAATTAATCATACTCATTACGCTATGTAAGCATCAGCCTTGCATTCTTTGCGGATCTCCACATTTTTCACACAATCATACATGGTTTTATAAGACATACGCCTCAGGGATCTCTTTTTCTACAGCATTCGAAAAGAGTTGAAATAACAGAAGAGTATGAATGAAGCAAGGTTTGTGCTCATTCACAACTAGGTACAACAATTCTGCCAGAGATATCGGGAAACTCGAAAACCCGTCGGATAATAGGCTTTTTTCAATTAAAATTATGCATCGTTTTCTATTATAAACAGTAGGCTTTGATTCCTTTGTGTTTTGAAGTAATATTCGAGATAACAATTGCTCACCCCCTCGTAACCACAATTAGTAGATAACTTATCTAACGAAAGCTTATCCCAACTTGGGCAACCTTGGTTAATATTTGGAAAATAACCTATGTTGTTTTGGTATGTTAAGGGCGGTGTCTAGTAATTTATCAATTCGAAATAATGAAAATATTATTACGCAATACGGTAAATATGATGTTCTTAGCCGGAAAAAAAAAAATTATATATTTTTATTATTTATAAAGACTTAGCATTTATCAAAATTAAATCAGAAATATGACCTTTTTATGGCCGTCCTTTCGTATTGTTCACAAAATATTTTTAAATTTTGAATATCCTCAAAAAATACCTTGAAGGTTTTTCTTTAAGACCTTCGTTCAGAAATTAAAAAAAAAAAGAATAAGGTTGTGGTATAATTATTTCCTAGGCACTATCTTTAATGTTTTTGTAAATGCGGTTTACTAAACTTTGGTTAAATTTATTCTAAAAAAAGGAACGAGGAATAGTTTCTATTATTTTTGTCCACTTTTTAAAATTATTTTCACTTTTTTAAATTACCATTTGTTTAAGAGTTTCGAGTTTATTAAAATAATAAATTATGTTGCCGTAAAGTGGCGACATTAATTCAGCTACTACTGCAGAAATTAGAACTGAAGGCTTATTTTTAAATATGTCAACAGATGGAGTTAATCACGGAACGACACTTGGAATTTTCAACAAAATCTTGCGTGTCATCAGTCAGTGAAGATAATACCTACTTGTATATACGAAGAAGTTTGCCAGTAATTTTTTGTAAATTGAAAAACGGTCTTACTGTGCACGTGTTTATACATGTGTTAGTTTTCGACGTGGACATGCGCACACACACTTGTGTATATTATGTAAATATGTTTTGTCATTGATTTTGAGGACAGGCATCAGAGATGTTCATCGAGTTAGGTTGATACGATTCGTCTTCACAATTTGTATTGTATAAGTAAAATAATATTATATTTATTGTGAGGTGTGCTTAGCTGATTTTTATTTGGTACATGCTATATACGTTCATAATGTTTATTTCAAATTTAATGTACTTTACATACGATTTTTATATATTGAAGTGAAACTTCTTTACGCGCGTTATGCATTTTCGAGGACCGGAGTAAAACCGACTCATAACCGTCAAGTGACTCAAGGCCGATAACGCGACTAATTACCCTCGCAGACGTGCGTGACAAGTTTTTTTTCAAAATTTAAAATTGCGCGGGACAAGTCAATTGAGGAGTACACGTCGTATACGCGGTTCTCGTCGCGCGAGATACCTCTCCTCGCGGTCTAGAGGCAGAGCGTTCGATACTCGTTATGCAGGACCCGGGTTCGAATTCCATATTTTTATAATTTTTAATTTTTTTTTATCACATGCTACTTATAAATATGTGAATAGACAGAAAAAAAGAGAGAATGAAATGAAAAGACAGAGAGAAGAATACACACTGTATTTTTTTTTTTTTTTACATTGTTTTTAATAAAGCATTACATATTATTTACTTAGGCACCGTTGTTTTCTTCTATGATCCTTATTAAAAAAAGCTTACAAAAAGCTTGTTTTTTTGTTATCCTTCAAAACATGCATTTTTTACTCTTGAATAGTCTTCAAGCACGTTTTTTTATTACGGTCAGAGCGCATTGATGTACCTACCTAGGTACCTACCTATTGTATTTTTTATGTCAGCGCTGAGGCTTCTGCAGTGGGAAAGTGTTTTAAAAAATCAAATATTGACATACAATATAAGTCAGTTATAATTAGTGACATCTTACGAATTTCAACAGAACTTTTTTAGTACAGAACTGTCTTTAAATGGCTAGTAAAACCTAGTTCCTCCGCTGGGGGGCATTGTTGTAGTTTCGTTCTGAACAAGGTACCTATTATACTTGGCGTTAATGCATGGCAGGGTATACTTAAAATGCCATTTACCTACACTAGAACTCTACAAACAAAATTTTTCAAAGATTGTTTTATGTGATCTAATTCCACAAGGACTTCATTTTGAGTCAAGTAAAATTCATATTTTAAAACGGAAACTGTTATTACTACCGCCTCACCGCAGCTCTGTTGTAACCTCTCCCTCACAGACAGATGTTAGGTGAGGTCCAGTGTTGGTTTTCTCTAAAGTGCGTTTGTGAAGTGAACCCCCATTTAAAAAAATCAACTGTTGATGATAAAACTTAACAAAAAATTTGTTCATGTTTCATCTGCGACAAACGATTATTATATTTGTGCATTTATATAGCTAAGAATGTAATTTCTTGACCGGTCGTTTTTTTTCAGGAGCATTCCTGACGACTTTTCATAAAATTCTGGGCAATTAAGTGGTTAACCTGTTGAAGGCCAGAGCATAAATAAAACAGAAAAAATATTTTTTCAGCCTTCAGAGAGGCGCCATTCATAAATTCAAAAGTGGAACCTAAAGTTTAATTAGCCCAAACAATGCTGATATTGTTTTTCATACATTCTTCGAAGCATTAAGGTTAAAATCGCATTGCAAATTATTCTAACAAGGGTAATATTAGAATGCTCGCATGTTCTATGGAGACCCATCGGCAGTCCACTGGTTAAGAAATGAATATTGGATTCATTGTCTCGTATATCTTTGAATTAGGTTATCTTAGAAGTTTTGTTCGAATGAATATTGACTTTGATATCTCGTTTATCTTTTAATCGGGTTAGATGTTTTGTTCTAAGGAATGAATATTGACTTTGTTGTCTCGCTTATCTTTGAATTGGGTTATGTTAGAAGTTTTGTTTGAAGGAATGAATATTGACTTCGATGTCTTGTTTATCTTTGAATCGGGTTATGTTAGTTTGGTTCTTTTAGGAATGATTTTCTTTTTTTTTTATTGTTTATTTATTTATTTTTTACTCTTTATTATAAATACCCACTAAACTGTGAAAGCAGTCTAATTTTACAATAATAATTCGACGGTTTAGAATCACAGGGTCCCATTTACAAAAACATATTTTTAAGATAAACGCAAATAAAGATTGGAATGCTCATATGCCCAACTGTAGCTCTTAAATGGCTGTATGTTCGAGTTAGAGCTTCAGTCACTAATAAATTTGATTATGGCATTATCGAAACCAAGCTTAACTCAAAACACCAGTTTTTGTAGTTAGGTCCCTGTGATCCTAAGCACCCAAATTATAATACTAAAGCATATATATATATAATGAGAAATTACAATAAGTATATATTTAAATATATATATATATTTTTTTTTAATAATGTTTATTACTGATTTGTATAAACCTATTACAAT
Source organism: Hesperophylax magnus (assembly GCA_026573805.1). Lineage (NCBI taxonomy): Eukaryota > Metazoa > Arthropoda > Insecta > Trichoptera > Limnephilidae > Hesperophylax > Hesperophylax magnus. The sequence continues at coordinate 7,410,958 of JAIUSX010000117.1, read as the reverse complement.
AAACATGAAACATTTCACTTAACTTAAAAATAATTACACAAATACAATAATATATTTTAGAGTTTTACCTAAATTGACTCATTACTTCAATGCTGATGCTGAAAATGTCAAAAGACCTAGAGATATCATTTAGCAGCACCATGCCTCTTGTCATGCTATGCTGAGCCAGATGGAATACAGCACATTGTGTGTCGACCCTGGGGGTAGTTGTTTGGTACGAATAATTTATAGCATTCCAGGAAGTATGGGCTGTCAATAAAATAGTTTATCTGATAATATTATTATCTTATTGTCTACAGTTTAGGATTGTTGTAAACGGAAGTGGCGCCATCTATTATTTTCAAAAAGAACCGTGGAAGTCTTAAAACTGCGGCAACGGGTTTTTATCTGCTGTTACTTGATGGGCCCCTTTCCTCCTAGGTTAGGCTAGGTTAGAGCAAATGCATGTGATGCATGAATCGCGATGCATTATACTCACCATGCATTCTCATAAAGATACCTTAGAAACTTTTTTGAATTTGTTCCAGTAATTTTAAATATTTTTGCTGATATGGGACTCAAACAGCAGAAGTGTATTCTAATTATAAGTGATTACAATATAAAATATATAGACAGATAGATAAGATATTATGTACATACGCAGGTTCGATGATTATACATACCTATTATCCTATAAACAAATGATAACAATGTTCATCTTTTTAAACCAACTTTTGTATCATTAACCCTCAGGCCTCTGGCATATTGACCATTATATTTCTTAAAGACGCTGTCAGAAAGTCGGAGAATTTGTGTGTATTTCCGCTTCGCAATTAAATTCAAATGAATGGAATATTTCTGAATGAATTGATTTCTGAAAACTGAAAAATTGTTTTCTAAAGGTGATAAAACAAGCTTTCAAATTTTATTATTAGAAATAAACATATAATTTTTGAGTTATCATAATTTTTAAATCAGTTTAAAAAATGGCTAAGTTTTTTCATCTAAACACTGACTGAAAATTACTGATAATAAAAAAAATACATATTTTACTAGACAAATGTTTTATAAAATATCCCACAAATGTTTTGTAAAATATACCTCAGCACGGGTAAGCCACCCAGTAAGGCCAACATTACTAAATTGTACTAAGAAATGTAAGATATTGTGCCAAAAATATTGCCACCTCACTTTTTTGCCTTTTCTTACAAAAAATGATTACTAAAAAGTTGGAGAAATTGCTCAAATTGCAGTTAGAATAGATTTATACATTTTAATTCTTTCGTGGTTAACTTCTGGATTTGAATATAAAGCGTGGTGTTGGTTCTTTCTATCACCGTTTAGTTCATATTTCTCACCATGACAGTAAGGGAGATACAATGATTTCCATGAGACCATATGAGCTGTTAAAAAAGTGAAAAAATTGACTCAACAGGTAATAATAATAATAACATGACATTTATATAGCGCAGTTTAGTGTCATTTCACTTCAAGTGCGCTTTACTATAATAAACTTAAAAACAGTAATTTAGTATTAGTTGTCGTGTTCTTAAAATTATTCCTACAGTGTGCCTTACCCAAAATACAGATCTAAACATAAAACTAAATATACTGTTTATACAAAGTGATGACAAAACATAGAATAACAATAACAGCAGGACAGGACAAAACAAGAATATTAAAACTAAAACATAATATAAAACAGGAGGCAGTTTGTGCTCAGAAACGAAAATCTTCTGAGCAGACATTTTAAAAAGGTACAATAAGGAGACAACCGAAACCAAACAATTACCAGAAGTTTTAGAATATGGCTTATTATAAAATATTAAAAAGAAGTTAAGATTTATGAATTCGTTTTTTCACAAAACCAAACAAATTAGCCAAATTAACTCAATACTGAAAAAGCCGACTTAGGTAGTTTTATCACAAGGCCAGAGGAACTATGTAGCTGAAATTGCATGAAACAGAAAAAACTCTCAATAATAGCATTGTTACATATTTTTCAAGTGTTCAATTTCAACGAGAAAAAAGAATGTTGAAATCTCTGGCGAAACCTTACAGCAAATACTAGTTATTTATGAAATGTCAATTAGTATTTAAGTTCTGTGGTTTCCCTCCCAAAGAAAAACCACGGCAGATAGAATAATAATAATGCGGTGTTTGTATTTCTTTTGCAGGAGTGGGCAAGTCATGTGTCCTGTTGCAGTTCACAGACAAGCGCTTCCAGCCTGTCCATGACCTGACCATCGGGGTGGAGTTTGGGGCGCGGATGATCACCATCGACGGAAAACAAATCAAGCTGCAGATATGGGACACGGCTGGGCAGGAGGCCTTCAGGTAATAACCCACTAATTGGCAAGTGCGATGCAGCTTCAGCCGAGGGCAGACTAAGCTCCTCATAGCCCCAACAGCAATTTTAGTCTAACTATACACCTTGTTTTGTGTTCATTGCTAGGTTCAGGGGGTTGAGGGACCCCAGCGAGGCGGGAGTGTACAGTTGCCGGCGACTAGCTCTTTGGGTCGGCAATATGGACTACTCAAGTTCAGGCGTGGATCGTCAATCGGACTTGTTTCTGGACCTACCTTTTGCTAGAAAGGGTTCGGTTTATAGATAAACATCTTAGCATTATCCTATCTAATTTCTCTCTGGGCTCCGGGATACTGAAGTTAATATTACGGCAAGACACGACACAACAGGGGAAACAGGTTAAATAGCGAACTCACTTGTATTTTGAATATAGCGTTGGTCGTGATTTAGGCAATCCTCGGCCAGGCAGGTAAAAGTGGTCTACCTGTCGTCTGGTATCGGCTACGTCCTTGGTTTATTCAAATAAGATCCCCATCTTATTTGAATGGGCGGCTGCTACGCTGCGGGATGCCTCGGCACAAAGCGTTGGAGTAGGACGCGGGAACTCTCGGCACAAGCATTGGCATGACCGAGCTCTAAGAGCGTTGGATTTGTTCTGCCCGGGATCACGGGTCATAGCCGCTGGCTGGTTCGTTGCCGCGTTTCTGCTCGACTGGCGCCGTGTTTGCGGTGCGTGTTGGAACTAAAAACTAGTAGGGCTTTCTCCAGCATTTTGGGAGTCCGTAACTATTGCCTATTTGCATTACGTAACATCATACTACCAAATTTTAAATGGTGAATAATATTCATGATAATCTTAGAAAAAAACATTCCAATTACATACTTTTCTGTTATACTGACTATTGGTGTGACTGGACCCAAATTTTTGATTGTGCCATCTCTTCCCATATGTTGACTATTTATTGTTGTAGATCTATCACCCGATCATACTACCGCGGTGCCGCCGGGGCACTGCTGGTGTACGACATCACGCGGAGGGAGACCTTCAACCACTTATCCACATGGCTGGAGGATGCGCGCCAACATTCCAACTCCAACATGGTCATCATGCTCATCGGCAACAAGAGGTAATCTTCATTATATGCATGTTCGTACTAATGTCAAATTTACTACATAGCTGTAATAAAAATAATATAAAACTTTCAGCGATCTGGAGTCCCGACGAGAGGTGAAGAAGGAGGAAGGAGAGGCTTTTGCCCGGGAGCACGGGCTGGTGTTCATGGAGACATCAGCCAAGACGGCTGCCAACGTGGAGGAGGCCTTCATCAACACGGCCAAGGAGATCTACGAGAAGATCCAAGAGGGAGTGTTTGATATCAACAATGAGGTCAGTCATCAGACTCTACTTGTCATAATCATTTTAAGGACAGGTTGTTTCACACAAATTCAAATGTAATATTGTCATCAAATGGCCATTCAGCGCCATTTTGTTTTTTCCACATTTGAAAGGTCCCCGTTAAATGCTGATTCTAGGTGCGTTTCAGCTTTCTATCAAATTGTAATAAGCCAATAAGCTTAACAACAGGATAGTTGTCCGCTTCTGCTGATCACAATTTGTTCAAAAGCTGACTTAGAAACGGCGTTTAATGGGGACCTTTGATGACAACGTTACATTTGAATTTCTGTGGAGCAACCTGTCCTTGAACTGGCAAAATGCTCAGAATCTTGTCAAATCTAAAAAATACAACATTTTCTCACAATTCATGGATCTTATACATGGATAATTTCCTTTATTTTGATGAAGCTTTACATAACAGTTTTGAATTTATTTATTATAAATGTCATAACTAACAATATGTATAATGAATTCTCCAGGCCAACGGTATCAAGATCGGGGCCCAGCATTCTCCGGTGGGGGGCGCCGGTGCTGGCGGAGTTGGGGGCAAGGGGGCTGCTGGAGGGGGCTGCTGCTAAGAGGTGCCCACCCTCCACCCACCTGTCTGCTCTCATCCTTACATCTTTAATCCCGCACAAGTGCCACTCGACAAGGGTTCAATCAGAAAACCAGAACCAGAAAATCCAAACCAGAAACAGACTACCTAACCTAACCTGAAAAAATAGTTGTCTGATGCATTAGGTACGAACACGGGTCGCAATGGAAGCGTTGCACATTCTCAATATAAATGATTTCGGTTAGATAAAATCACTGGGATTCTAATGTTCTGACTCTAGAGAACTTAAATTCACTCAATTTATCTGCTGCCAAAATCACTGTCTGTTTATATTAATTTTTAAAAATCTTTACATCAATGGACAGAAAAACTTTTTCGAGTGGATCACTTATTCGGGTATACGAGATATACTGGGCTGTTGTGAAATGAGGATCTGTACTGTAATTTAATCTAAAGTTTGTTTAATCGTCCTTTGTGCTGGTACATTTGAATTTCTTAGAACAAGAAGATTAAGAACTTAAATTCACCCAATTTATCTGCTGCCAAAATCACTGTCTGTTTATATTAATTTAAAAAAAGCTTAAGTCTACATCAATGTACAGAAAAAGTTGGGTTTTTTCGAGTGCGTCATTTTTTTTTTTTTTTAATATTGTACAACAGATTGTTAATCCAATTACAGTACAATCTTCTCACTCTGACACTCTAAACATCTGGGAAGATAATTATACAAAAAAAGTATTAAGGCCATTTACAGATAAATGAAATGCATCTACTGTTTCTGAAATTTCATTCAACAGCGCCATTGTTCTGTCCTGTATTCAGGTGTATGGGATACTGGGCTGTTGTACTGTTGTCTTGTACTGAAATGGGGATCTGTACTGTAATTCAAAGTTTGTTTAATCAGCCTTTGTGGTGGGACATTTGAATTTCTGTTGAGAAATATTCTCCAGATTGCAGTTCTACGGACAGAAATATGGGATTTATATATTTTTAATAATAAATAAAAATCTCAAATGATTTTATTTTGCTTTTTACTCCTCTATTTACCAGACCTAGCGTTGGTCACATTTTGATGTTTTGAGGGGGATATAACCGGTAAAATTTTCAGGAATAGGGTTCCATCACATGAGAATATAGAGCCAATTATAAAATATTTTATTATTTATAATTAACTTAATCGTTATGTAAAATAAATGTGTTTTAGTTAATTATTGTAATTTGCTGTGAATTATTTACAAAATACCACAATGCTTAACGCATTTATTCAAAGAAATGAGGTGTCTGGAATTAACGCGATGAATACGAAATGGGCTCAATACTAGTTACAGTAGGAACTTTCTTTTATGCTAGGGCCACAGTAGTTGGACGGAAGTCTGGACTCGGAAGATTTTTGAAATTTTCATATCTTATTAACCTTTCCTTATCTGTGGTGTGTAGTTACTACACATTGCTTCTAATAACTTTAATGACTCTATAAATATAATAAATTTTGGGTTCAGATTTTAGGTATTCCTCCGTTATACATTTATGCACTGAATTAAAAAATAATATTTTACATAGTTTTCAAATTCAATTGAAAATCAGAGATTTTTGTCAAAAATCGGGAACAAATACACCAATACAATCAACCGTGTGATACTAATACGCGAAGAGTGTGTGAGGAAATGACACGCTATTGATGTCCCGCATTAATTCACTATGCGGAAACATGAGACATCCACACGTCTGCAGTTGTAATTTGGTTTAGATCATCGATACCTACGACCGCACAGCTGTTTGTGCCAGCCGCCAGCCGCTAGCCAGTTGGCCGCGAACCGTCGTTAGATGTGGACCCCTTGGACGTTTCTTTAGCATCTGCCGTTGGTTTTTTCATGTTTTCAGCAATTAAATTACAATTATTATCACTTTTGATATAAAATATAATAAACATAATCGATTAGCTATGAATATTCATATTTTTACCATATTAAATCGCTTATTTTGAGATGTGTATTGACTACACAGCACCGGAACGCGAGGATTTTTTTAGCACAGTAAGGGAAAGGTTAAAAGAATTTTACTAAAGCGTTGAATAATATCTGCTCAGCCGTTGGCAACACATTTTGTTTATTTTCAGTAAACTTTTAGAGAAATCCTCATTCTAGACACCTTCTTCGTCTCTTCGTATGCCGTAAGAAATCTTGATTGAATTTCAACAATGAATGTTTTATATTTAGCTTTTAGATATAAATCACATCTCAACTAGACTAACTTTATTTTAATATTATTATTGTCTTTGCACTGGTAACATGATATAATTAATAATTGTTCGTTGATAGTTATGGAACATAGTTCAACAAATAATATTTCTTGCAGAACATCATTTTTTATAGCCTTTATTTATGAATAGTTGCTCTCATCAAGACATTTCCCAAAAATGTGCAATTTGCCTCAAATTTATTAAATGTTACTGGCGCAATGACATAATATAGTTTTATCTATAAGCTAATATCGAACTTTAGACAAAACGACATTTGGTAGTTTTTTTTCGATTGATTTTATATGTATTTATATATGCAACCAAAGGCTTCCAAAGGAGAATAAAGAACAGAAAATTGAATTGTTTTATTTGAAGCAAAAATGCATGATTTAACATTTCCATCTTTTCTCCTTGTGGCATCAAGTGAATTAAGGTTTCCTATGTGACACGAGAGTCTGTAGGAATTTTTAATTCATTCAAATACTTACAAACACTTTTGTAAAATATGTTGTGTAATTATTGTTATCAGTTCTTTATTTATTCAATTTAAAGAAGAAAAAAAAACAAAATTTGACATGTTAATAATTAACATTGGTGTAAGATTTTTGCTTGCAATTAGTGTTATATTATTTCATGTAATGCTTTTTGCAAGTAATCTTGTCGGTGATTTGCTAAAATTCAATATGAACTTGAAACGACCCTGTGCAATTTTTATTCTACTACTAAAGAATGTTTTTGTTTTTTGTACAGAAATATATTTTAATCCATCAATAAAATAGTTTTTATTATTTTACTTCTAATTGTTTTTCCTCAAAGGGAACACTACTAAGCCTACATCATAAGACATATCCATATTCAATAATAATTGGATAATTTGTATAGTGCCACTTTTGTGAAAAATCTTACTTACCTGGCAGAGGTCACTTCAGATAAACACATTAAGCTTGGAGAAGATACGACTGCTCATAGAGGGCACTATAGTAAAAATACTGGAAATTACATATTTTTTTATTTCATTCAAAAAAATAAGTATGAAATAAAAAAAAAATTCATGAATTTTTTTTTTCGACTTTATGTCCGGGTTAAATCATCCCCACAGGAAAAACTAAACCCTTTCACACACTTTTCCACAAATGATCATCTTAGTCAATCCACATTATGCAAGTGCATTATATAAGCATAATAAATACAAAACAATACAAGAACAACACGTCAACTCACCAGAGATCAAATGGGAAAATAATTCACCGACTCCAGATATTTTCATATCAGAGGGTTCAGCTCGGTAGAACTTCTAACTGGACTTATAAATCCTACTGATCCCTCAATATAAATATTTAAAAAAATCTTTCGTAATCCTACATGTATTTAAAATTACTGATTTTTGCATTTTATATATAAATTCTTTGACAGATCTAATACGCCTAAATTTTGAATGCGAGAGCTAGGTATAATGCCAGTAGCCGAAATAACAAATGGTAATATTTTTATAGTCTGAGAATGCCAAATTCTTTTAATCTCATTTCCTAAATCTGTATAAATTTAATATATTTATTATTATTATTTATTTCATTATCTTAAGTCTGCTATATATAAATTACATTGAAAACTGTGTAATTCTGGTATAAAATCTATTTAAATAAAAATGTAAATGTTCATTTGTTAAAAATCTTAAATCTGCGAAAGTTCTTCACCGATTGCTTTGAAATTTTGACACAACTTTGCATTCAAACACGCGTGTGTTTTGTATACCTATATTATATAGATGTCACCTGTTCAAAACATGCTTTTTTTTTAAAAAACAGCACCGTCTGTTGGGCAGACATGCTTTTTTGAAAAACAGCAATCTGTTGGTCGTATAAGCAACAAACGCAATGTTTCTGTATCTGCACAGAAAGACTGAGCCACAGCAACGGGGTACAGCTAGTAATTAATATTTGTAATAAATATATTCTTATATTGAATAATATACATTTTTTTCTACTTTGTAGATTAGAAGTCTTATTTTTTTCTTTTAAACTGTTTTTATAGATTTTCTCAGTATGTATAAAGAGTCATATTTGATGTGCAAGAATGATAAATTGCATTGCAATAATCTAGACGTGAAATAACATAAGAATTGATTTCAACATAGCAATTTAGTCACCTCTGTTGGCAGGTTTCTCTACACTGCTTCAATTTGCCGTAATTGAAAGAATACTATGCTTACGGTTCTCTGTTCACTTGAGTTTTAAGGAAAAAATCAGCGTCCAGATTGACATTGAGTAGTTTGATACTAGTCCTCGGAGTGATGTCCCTTCCTGAAATGGTTCAATAATATAATGTCACCGGAATATGTGTAATGTGGCATACAGCAATATTTCATACTCAAATCAAAACAGCCCAAAATGTGCAGTACATAGTTGTTCAGTTGAGGTTATGAAACTCTACTTCGGTGACCTTGGAATAACGGAATATGTGAGCAGTTTGTTAATAATCATCTTTCCTTGGAGAGCATGGAAGTGATAACTATGGGGCCTCTTAGGGATCGGATAAACAACCGCCTTTTTCCAAAGATCTGGCACCTTTTCACTATTGAGCGACTGTTAAGATAACTTAGTGAACACCGTGGTTAAATCTGTAGCACACCTCTTAAGGAACAGGCACGTATTCCGTGAACTCAAGTCCTCCTCCTTTGTCTACTTTCAACTAATTCAAAACCTGGGAACCTCCTTGTTTTTGCATTTAAATACTGCAGAGCGGAATGATTGAAGGAGAGAGAGGACATACCTTTGCAACACAATGCTTTGAGCATAGACTAGAGAAGCGCAGCTGATGTCAGCTTGGCTGTAAAGTCACCTCTCGTCAGGCTGGACAGGCTTTCTATTTGATACCCTGGGCAGTCCAGGTAGGTGTCTTGGGGCTCGGCAATCTGGGAGTAGGATAGGTTTGTCAAAATTCACCTTCATCATCAAAGGACGTCGAAGGACTTCTGCTGGTCGCTGTTACAGCAGTTTATATATTTTTTGTTTGAGAGTTCATTAATTTATTGCTGTGGAGAGCTTGGGAATGTAGAAGTTGGGCTATAAACTAAAGCTACTGGACAAACCAAAATGCAAGGTATGTTCTTCCAACTGCGGTTTAAAGCAATGTGAGCCAGAAGAAATTGGCTGTGGAGGTTGCCCGTTGCACCAAATGCTGGGTCCTCACCGGTCACGAACCGGCACAGAAGCAGCGTTATTTTGTTGGTTGATGGAGTAGCCCGCCCTCGATCGTTAGTTAGGCTGTAACTCTTTACTACGTGGTGATAACCAGCCCGGGCGCCTCGGTTAAACCACTAAATGAAGCGAATCACTAAAGCCAGCGGTATCTGTGGACTGCCTTCTAAATTAAAATTTACATACAAGTTGAACACAACCATTATTCACAATCAGAAAGGGAAAGGTTGAAATGAAATCATAATTATTTATTAAAACATTTTATTTGAAAACATTTATTTACATAACAAATTAGTTAATACCCTGAAACCCAAATTCACAACAATAACATCTGACGGATAAATTGTCTACATTTTTACTCCTGACAAAAATAGTGAAATAAACAGATTAATAATATTGAATAGTGGATATTTACAAATTTGTTAATAACAAAAACTACGAGTGTTGTAGTGATCATAAATTCACAGTTCGGAGAAGAGTTAGTACGTTGCAAACTGTTCTATTTTAAAGTTAACCTAACAAGTGGTTTTTTTGGTCGAAATAGTTAACTTAAAAATAGCTAAAACTAATATAAAAGAGAAGTTATATGTTAAAATTGAATTAATCAGTAAAATAGTGATCATTTAAAAGATTCATTCACTGTAAAACAAAACATAATATTTGAACATTGAATATAATAAACAATTTATTCACTGGTGCTCGGCCCTATTTATAACACATTAATCCACGGTACTCCGCACGGATTACACAGCGATTCCGAAGAAGACGGTGAAAATACAACAAAGATGATCAAAAGCATTGAAAAAAATTTGAGGAATTAACGGAGCAATTCATAAATTCTTTTAAATGATATAGTTTCCTCTGCGTGCAGTTCTATCTTTCATAAGCATAAACTTTTTAATATAAGTGTGTTTGTTGGAAGTGACTTGCCAGGTAAGTATGTTTTGGTATCTTTTCTAAATAACAAATGTAGATCCTAGGAAATAAATTGTACAGCGCCCTTGAGGTGATTTTTCACAAAAACGGCGCTCTACAAATTATCCAATTATTATTATTAACAAATAAAAGAACTACAGAAGTCCGTCAAATTTTGCTCAAAATACATAATATGAAGAATAAAAACAAAAATGTTTAATAATATAATGGAAACACTAAAATGTGAAGCAGAAATTTTGAAAGTAACGAATATCTATAGAATCAAAAATAGAAACCCCATAAACAAACATCCCCCCATAGCAGTGACATTACAAAATAAGGAAGTAAAGAATAAATTATATACCAAAAGAGAAAATACGGAATTTTACACACAAATGATATACATTTTACAGAAAAAACTAACAATATAATATACGTAAATGAACAACTCACACAAGATATCTGCTATAAATCTGCAAGGCAAAATCGTCAAGACTTGGCTACAAGTTCATCTGGGATAAAAATGGAATTATAATGATGAGAAAAAACGAAACATCTCCTATCATAAAAATAAGACTACCAGAAGATATCCCTTCCGAATAAAGAATCACACAACCACTCAGAACCTATATAAACAACCACCAACCTTTCAACATATACCAAGAAAACTTTTTACATACATGAAAATTATGTATGTAAAATCCCAAATGAACTAAATAACCTTTTTAAAGATGGTAATTTCTTGGTACTAAATGTGAATATTAGAAGTTTAAGAAAACACTTCGATGAATTCTGTATACTTTGAAAGATGCTAACAATACATACAATTTATCAGAATACGTATACCACAATTTCATCTCCCTGTAAGCATACCGGGCATGATGGAATCACTCTCTTCTGTCATAAAACATATTGTGGCTGAATTAATTGATTCTATGACAGCAAATGCAATAAAAGTAACTTTTTGTCAAAATAACTTTAAATATCTTCTAATAGCCATATAGATCCCCTTCTTTAAATGATTTTATATTTGTCAATGAGCTAAAATCATTTGTACGAAATCTTGACAGAAACAATTTGACTTTTTCCGTATTGACAGGACATCAATATAAATATTAATGATAATAATAAAAATGTAAATTGTCAAAATGAATATCTAGATTATTCATAAAGCTCTGTCTTATATAAATTCACCAACAAGAATAACCTTAATTAACTCTGCATGTTTAGACCAATATTTGTCAAGTCACAAAAGGCTGTTAATATTATCTCTTCAATTCTCAAAGCTAACATAACAGATCATTTCCCAACTTATTATGGACACAATTATAAAGTAGATATCAACTATGTATTATTCTTTAAACACTTTTCTTCACTCAGAAAGTTGGGACAATGTACTATCATTAGAGAACCCATATACAATTTTACAATTTTTTATACAATTTAAACAGAGAGATAAACTATTCGGAGAAATGTTAAAATATCAAGAAGCTTGCCAAAAGAATAACATAAGAATAAAGTATTTTGTGAAAACAAAATATTTAATGTACAGAAACTTACTCAATAGGCTAATAAGAAATTGTAAAAAGAAATACTATTATGAACAAATTGAAAATGATTGAAATGACAACTGTAAATGAGATTAAAATAAATAACAAAATAATAGTTGACAAATCTTCAATTGCAGAAAACTTGAATAAGTTCTTTACAAATATAGCAGACGATGTATTGGATTCGGTTCCATGATATTTCATCAAAATGACAATTAAACACACCTTTAAAAAGTGATAAAGAGTCATTGAAAGTAATGAAACAAAAACTAGGTTTAATAGTTACATTTTTAACCTATTTAACATAGTTTTTTTTCATCACTTTTCATGACTTTATATCACTTTCTGGAGGTGTGTTGAATTGTCATTTTGATTCAACAAATATAAATGTTGATAATGGTCACATAGAAATATCCGTGCAATAACAATAGATACAAATAACAATTCAATTAAATCTATAGAATATTTTCCACCTGTCACAATAAATTAAATTGGAAAACACATTGATAGCCTAAAATCATCCAATTCTAATGGAACTGATGGTCTATCTTGTAATACCTTAGAAAAAAAAACATAGAATATTAATATGTAAAAAATAATTAGTCATTTGTAAACTTAAATGTACAAATTACTAAAATAAAATTAATAAATAAAAAAAAAAAAAAAAAAAAACAGCATATTTGAATTCCTTTGCAACATATCTTTAACATTTGCCTTAAAGAGGGACACTTTCCAGAGCAATTTAAAATCTCCACAATAATACCAATTTATAAATCTGGTGAAATGCATAAACTAGACAATTAAAGACCAATCTCTCTTGTTTCAAATCTGTTCAAACTTTTTGAAAAATGCATAAAAAATAGTACATTTAGAAAAATATAAAATTTTATTTAATTTGATATCAGCACTGAAGATGCAATACATGAACTGACAAAAAATATATAGACATCTATCGATAAGAAAAAGAAATGTCTATATTTTTAGATTTAAGAAAAGCCTTCGATACCGTAAATCATAATTTACTCATACGCTAAAAATACTCGACAACTATCTCAAAGACAGAACACAAAAAACTTAACAAAGTTTAAAGGGCGCCATCGTTGCAGCCGGCAGCGTTTTACAATCGCTTATCATTTATTTTTTAAATATTGAGAAATTCTCAATTTTTACAGTGTAAATATACATAAAATAATCATAATAATTTTTAGGTTAAGTGAATAAACTCGAAATAATTTTAAAGTTACTATTGTGGATGTAATTCGGAATTTTAGAATAATGTTTGTTACGATTTAAAAATCAATCTAACAATGTTTCTAAATACAGTGCCATAGACTGAATAATTTGTGCCCTGACCATTGACCACATGTTTTGTAACTCCGGGTGCGGTCTCATCTCACTAACAGGGTCAAGTGCTAGGGTTGACCAGTGTTTGTTTTGTTTTTTTTTACCAAAAATATGTACCCAATAATATAAATGTACTAGCCGGTGTAGTTTATGGCATCAGTATGGTGATTGTGTACGATAGAACAGAACTAATAGGTTTAAAAAACACTAGTGTTGCATTAAAACCTTTAGCAGCTGCAAAAATTTACTTTTACAACCTAAATCGCAACACTGCCAAGAAAATAAGATTTACAGGTTGTCGGGGAGGACGAAATCGTAAAAATAAAACAAGAAAAATTAGTGCAGTAACTCACAATCCTGACCATGAGAAGACAGATGAAATAAAAACTTCAATAAGAGACGTATCCATACAGCGCCATGCAAATGTACAAAACTGCCAACTCGCAGTGGCAAATTGGAATGCACGCTTGGTGAACAAGGTGGACGATGTTCACAATATTATTGGCCAGAAGAAGCTGAACATCCTATCGATCACTGAGAACTATGACTCCACCTCCATAAAAAAGTTGCGAGCTCTTGACTATACGGTCGTAGAACGGGCAAGATGAAAATCACCGGATGACCCCAGAAACAATAACATCTCCTTTGTGAATTATGGAGGGGTGGCGATCATGGGTCGTCAAGGACTGCGTATTTCCAAAATAAACTTTGGAGATTACTACACTTTTGAATCTCTGTGATGTTGCATTTCTTCAACGGGGGCGTCTTTCACACTAATCACTATCTACCGACCGGGGTCGAGAATCATCACTGCGGAATTTTATAATGAATTTGCACAACTTTTAGGGCAGATAAATGCCCTACTGGGTGCCCTTATTATAACGGGGGACTTTAATATCAGAATAGATAGGAAAACTGACAGTAACACGAAAAAATTTCTTGATGTTTTAGAGTGCTATATATACTGACCAACCGCTAACAACCGAAGTCATAGAAGTGGGTCTCTCAGTTCACAGGCTTGTGCGTACGGAAGTAGATTTCAACCCTTCCAAACCTGTCTACCAGACCAGAGCGTGGCAAAAGTTTGAGGAAGAACTGAAGACTTCCATCCTCGCGAAATATGACATTATGTAGCATATTTAAAACCTATAAAGTGAGATAAACATTACCATTTTGCAGCCAAATCGACGTTTCTTACCAATTTCGTGTGTAATTCTTAGTTTAAATCTACCGCCAATGTCACCTGCTAGTCCCAAATGCATCCGTCAGGCGGCGCCAGTAGTAGGGACGCCACCAGTGATGCTATAATTTCATGCTTCATTAGCATTTATTTTGCGAAGGTCAAACACGTTTGGTTTGTTTACAAACATCAAATACCGTAAAATAACCTGTTTTTCAGTATTTGCGCAAAATTTACATATTTTTTTCGAGGTTATTAACAGTGTGACTATTCGAACTCCGTAAAATTGCGATTTATAAAGTTTCGTGTGTTTTTGTTTAGTGTTTTTTTGTGTTTTCGTGATTATGTCGGATTCCGAACGTTCCGAGAGCGAGGAAGCCGAATTTTCGAGGGCGGAAGTCATGAAGGTGATTCACACGGACACGCGGGGGAAGCGTCCGAGGGTCTGCGGCGAAGACAAAGCCAAGAGGCAGAGGGTTTGTGAATTAGCTCCCGCCGACCCGCGAATTGACGTATTAACGCAGCAGATGTCCCAGATGCAGGAAATGTTGCGTCTGCTGCTGGAGAAGCGTTCGGAGGCTCCCGTCCGTGGCGCCTCGGACGACGATAACGATGACGAGGACAGCATCTCCCTGGACACCCCTGCGTCGCTTCGGGCGGAATTGGCAGGAGATTTGGGAATGGGACTCGTCCATCCGAATAAGCCGTCTCGTGACTTGGATCTCGGGGAGTGGACAACTGACCTAAAGCAGCCGAAGATACCATCGGCCGACCCAGGGAGGGTGAAAAAAATGGAGCTCCTTCAGCATCTGGGGACGGCCAACTGGAACAATGCCCGCTACCTCGAGATCCAGAGGTCGTATGCCGCAACCCCTCTCTTCTCAATGTTGGCATTGAACCCGGAATTGAAGCGCCTAGCTCAGGAGGAATCGGCCAGTACGTCAACGGACTCCTTCTGCGGCTCCCTGACCAATGCTCTTTCCCTGCAGGCCGATCTCCTGAAGGCCTCCTCGAAGGAGCTGGTCAACTGGAGTGCGGAACCGGGCACGAAGCTGAGCACTTCCACTCTTTTCGAGAAGGTGCAGTCTCTCTTCGCGGTGGGGTCTGAGTCCCAGAGAGTGTCCAAAGACATCATACAGATGGTCTGCGGCAAACGGGCTAGCCACATTGAGTATCGACGAGAGGAGGCATTGCGAGGCATCAGCGACGGATACGTCCGAGGCGCCTTACGGAAGATCCCGCCCACATCGAAATATCTCTTCGACCCGAACCTCCAGTCGGCCCAGCTTGATAGGTTGGGGGGAGTGAAGAAGTGCCTCGCTCCTTAGCCTAGCACGTCGCGACCAGCTCCATATGCCCCCTTTTCGACCAAAACCTGTGCTGTTCGCAAGTCTGATTCCTGGTTTGATGCAGAATGCCGGGAAAAGAAGAGGGCCATGCGCCGATTTGAGAGGATATACAGGAACAGAAAACTAGCCAGCCAAAGAGAAGCGTGGGTTAGAGTGCAAACCAAATACAGGGAGACAATTCGGAGAAAAAGATCCGATTACTGGATAACAAAGATTGTGAGTGAAGATTCTGATTCGCAGCGACTTTGGAACTCACTTAAAACTGTCATAGGTGAGTCTGAAAACTCAAACACAGCAGCGCTCAGTCCGAAAGATTTCTCAGACTTTTTCGAAGAAAAAATCGATAATATTCGGGCCATGACAGCATCTGTACCTCCACCTACAATGGCGAATTTTTTATAAAGTTCACACACACTACACCGGAAGAAGTCACCAAAATTGTGTCCAGTTCTCTAAACAAACAATGTGCATTAGACCCAATCCCAACATGGCTTCTCAAAAAGTGTCTGGTACCATTCCTAGTTTACCTGTATAACAAAACTTTTCGATTTAGGCTAAGTACCCCAACTGCTTAAAAAAGCCCTTGTCTTACCAATTCTAAAGAAACCCCAACTAGATTCTGAGGATTTAAGTAACTATCGTCCTGTGTCAAATTTACCGTTTATCTCAAAAGTCCTACAAAAAATTGTGATTAGGCAGATAACAGCCCATCTGAAGGTGAAAAATGAACTGCTGTCAAAGTCAGATTTGATGCTTGCAAATGAGTCAGGTAAGCTAGCTTTGCTATCATTATTAGATTTGAGTGCAGCATTTGACACCATCAACCACAATTTCCTGATCGACAGACTGGAAAAAACTTTTGGACTGAAAACAACATTTAATAATAATAATATTAATTGTGTTCTCAGCAGTAAAGAAGTAATCTGAATTAATCATTCTTTCCAGATATCCAGCATTCAGTCACTACTGAATACTCTTCAAAATAAAAGTTTGCTTTTGGAATCCGATGGGGATACATTATCATCAGTGAATATTAAGGCTAAGGAACTCATTTTACGGCAGGTGGCTAAATCTTCGGGAAGAGCGATGAAAAAAAAATACTCCCCCGAACTCCGTTCGTTTGCTTTGACGTTAAACTTTTACTCTCCGAAAGCATACGAGTACGTGAGAGATACATTCGATACATGCTTGCCGCATCCGCGCACGCTAACAAAGTGGTAAGAGAGTATTAACGGGGAAGCTGGGTTTACTTCTGAGGCGTTCCAAGCCCTGAAAATAAAATCCGAATCTTTCGATTTTAGTTTAGTGTGCAATCTAGTTCTTGACGAAATGGCAATTAAAAAGCACGTCGAATGGGTTGGAACTAAATATCACGGATATGTGGATTTTGGCACTAGCTTAAAAACCGATTGCTTAGCAAAGGTCACGCAAGCGTTGGTTTTGATGATGGTTTGTGTCAATGGTCACTGGAAAATACCTGTTGGCTACTTTTTAGTAGAGAGCATAAATGCTGAGCAGCGCACATCCATAGTAAGCAATGCCTAATCAAAGCGCGTGACAGTGGCACCGAGGTTGTATCCATAACCATGGATGGTTGTCCAGCCAACATAAGCATGGCCAAAAAATTAGGATGTTCATTTGAACTGGACAATCAAAAAACCACGTTTACCCACCCTGGTGGCGACACGGAAGTGTCAGTTTTTCTCAACGCTTGTCACATGTTGAAGTTAGTGCGGAATGTATTCGACGTTAAGAAAGTACTGCACGATTACCAGGGTAATCTAATAAGCTGGCAACATTTAGTGCATTTAAATGCATTACAAAAAAAAGCTGGCAACATTTAGTGCATTTAAATGCATTACAAAAAAAAGAAACCTTTCATATTGCAAATAAATTAAATGATCAGCACATCAACTACCATCGACAAAAAATTAAAGTTAAGCTCGCAAGTCAACTTTTTAGTAATAGTGTTGCCGATGCTTTAAAACTATGCTCTTTAAACAACGATTCCAATTTTAAAGACGCTGTGGGTACAATTTTATTTATTAATGTAATCAACGATCTTTTCGATATTTTAAATTCGAAAAGCATGAAACAATATGGTTTGAAAAAGCCGATTTTGAAAAAAATAGTTCTAAAATTTTATCTTTTTTAGAGTACGCCAAGAACTATTTGTCATATCTTGTAGCGAACCACGAAGACCACCCAATCGTGTATACATCCCGGAAAACAGGTTTTATAGGCTTTATTATTTGTATAAATAGTTCAATATATTTATACCAACGTCTTGTAGAATCCGAATCAAAATTGAAATACCTCCCGCTTTATTAATTTAGTCAAGATCACTTGGAATTATTTTTCGGAAATATTCGGGCCCACAGAAGATGTAATAACAATCCCACTGCACGACAATTTAAAGCAACTTATAAAAAAATGCTAATTCAGATGGAGGTTAGAGATTCATTTACGGGTAATAGTATTCCTTTAGAAAGTGTTGGCATTTTAAGCGTATCTTCCGCTGCTGACTGCATAAATAGCAAGACAGATAGGTACAGATTTCTGGAACCTGAAACCATGACACGACTGATATTCCAGATTATGTGATCTTAGTATTTGACTCTCTTTTTGATCAGACATCAATTAACCACAACGTCCGTCAAACTATTGCATATATCGCAGGTTATGTGGTAATGCATTTGGACAAAAAACTCAGATGTGAAAGCTGCATAATGGCTTTATTTGCTGAATTTATTAATAAGGATCACCAACTTATTAAAAGCAAAGGTGGTCTACGCTTTCCCTCTATTGACGTGATTTCTATTAGTGTGACCACTGAGTGTATGATTAAGACTTTCAAATCCGCATCTCTAAATTCTAAAAAATTTAACAAGTCTCGCATAGTTTCAAACGTCATGAAGAGTTTGGTTGGTCAAAGATTGTTTACAACTTTAAATGGTCACATGTACGAACAACAGCCAATAGACAATCACATTTTTCTGTTAGCCAAATCAATTTCTGAAAAATATTGCGACATACAACTAAAATATTTATCTATTTGTGAAAACATGACCGCAGCGACAAGACAAACATTAACCAAACTTATACTATTTAGAGAAGAGTAACTTTTTAAAAATTTTATAATTTCTGAAACTTTGTATTGTTATCCAACGGGTTCTTGCCTTTTTTTTTCCATCGGTCTGTAATTTTATACATATTAAACAGTTTTTTGTAATGAAGTTGAAACAGATTTTAGAGCATTAAAAATATTTTTGATAGTTCTTAAAAAAATCATTCCTCCATGACTTCATGAAGGGGTTCCTGGCCACTGACTCCAACGTCCAACGTTTTGTACTTACTGTTTTGTGCTTAAACAATACAATTACTTGAGCAAGAAGAGGAAAAAGAAACGAGTGATAATGTAGAATTTGATGATGAATAATAATAACAAGTAATTTTCTTGCTGCTACAATTTTCATTATATTATTATTATTATTGGGGAAACCACGTTAAAACAAAAGCACCAAGTACACTACCTCAGAGGTGGTGCGGAAATGTGTGCATACGTACGGTCTGAAATCGCGATAACTCGATAAAGGTGCTTTGTAGGGAAAAAAGTATTAATATTATTTTTCTAGAGAATTTTACGATCTACAAACTTTTCTCATCAATTTTTTCGGTAGCTCTCACCACAGGCATAACTACCAAACGACTGAACTACTAGTGAGGTTAACAATTGAAATAATTGCTAACAATTATACCTACCATGTGAAGAATCAATAAATAAAAAATGGGTATTATCAGGTACAGCATTTTTATTTTTTTTATTTTTTTTTTTATTAACAAAATTTTTGATACATATATAATTTAGGTACATACATAGTAATTAAAAAAAGAGTAACAAAAAAATCCCACAAAGGCGAAGCCTGAGCGTGGGTATTATAGTATAAGGATAAAACAGTGGTGTTTAAAAATTTTTTTTTTTTTTTTAAACTTATAAAAAGTATCTATAGAGATCAATGTGATTGTTTTTTTTTAAAGAAACACACACACACACATACACACACATACACACATACACACACACACACATCCTTGTTTGTCCAATCCCGATTTCGATTACATATTACATTTCATTGAATACCATTATGAATTCTTACTTTGACTGACTATTTTTTTTAATAATTTTTCATGTAGGTTTTGCCTATTTTTGTTGTTGTGTATTTTACCAATAAGAAATCTAATAAAAGAAAGATTATTAATGTGATATAAGAAATATAGGAAATAATAGTGTAAAGTGGTTAAAACTGGGGATTTTACCCCATTCTGGTTAGATGGATCGTTGAGTCGGGCTCTCGGAGCAGCCTGACGCGTTTTGGTCGGTCTCGTCTTTCTTTGACAATTACAAGGGATATTTCATATATTCCGCCCTTAAAAGTGCCAATAAATGTTCCTTACTGTGTTCAAGTTGCTTAAGTGTACTAAAAACTAATTTTACTGTGACTATTGTGGACGTATAACGATTTTAAGAATAAGTGAAAATAATATTGTTAACAAATAATAACCTAAGATGTGTGAATTCCAGTGTCTATAATACGAGACCAGTGCTTTGAATATTCACCAGATGTGATCATCCCTTCGGCCCTTGCCCCTCGTCCACCCGCACCAATACTGCAAACCCCGCTGTCCGACGTATACAGTGCCGTTATAGAATGTGGGCCATGTGTGTGGGTCATATGACATTGCTTAGGCCACAGAATCGTCATTTCTTGGAATCTACCCTTAACCCGCACAAGAAGAGAGTCATTTGGCGACTCATGCAACCCCTGCCGCAACCTCCGCTCCCCACCGCTCGTGCCCTTCTGCGCGGGAATAATGACATCGGAAATGAAGGATGACATCGGACTGAACCCGCGCTCTTTGTTTTGCTGTCTACATGGAGTGTTTTAAAACAATTATACAGTGATAAAATATCTATTTTTAGTGGTAGTTTATTTGTTTAGCCATTCTTGAACAGTTTTTTTTTTTTTTTTTGTTTAGTTTAGGATTAAGTTAAATGTTATATTAACACATTGTAGTCGGGCGCTTCAAACAATAGACTCTAGCATATAGCGGGTGTTTTTAGCGGTTAGCGCAAAAATATATCGCTTTCTTAAAATTGATACAATTTCTAAACCAAATAATATTTTCGATTGAAATTTTCAAAGAAATCATATATGACATTTGATCATCAAATATAAATTATAATCGCTTTGATTACATCATAATTACACCACATTTCAAAGCTGAATATAAAAACCTGATATTAATTCAGTAAATAGCATTCAATATTTGAAAATTCCATGTAAAAGATAACATGTTTATTTATATCATATAGTTTTATAATAAATAATAATATATATTTTCCATGCCCGCAATTTTACAATCACTGGATGTGTGAAATCTGATCGCGTAAATATTGAACAGTGTCGCCTAAGGTCGAAGGCGAACACTCAATAACTCATAAGTTTAATTGCTTCTTGTCAAAAAAGAGTCTTTTGCGGTTGCCCCGCCTAATGAAGAATTGAAGAGCCCATTCCACTTATGAATGATAGTATTTATTCTTTCAAGGAATCAGTACACTTCATATGTTGATAATCCATCACACACCATAAGTGCATGTATCATTGGCTTGTAAAGGATATATTTTTGTAGGGATAAAGTCCTATACAATGATAATATATTCAAATAATAAAATACCAAACAGTAAACAAAACAGTGCGAGCGGTATGAAAAATAGTCCAATACGTGTGTTAATGTTTAAAGGAGGGTTACACGCCTTTAGATTGGAGAAGGGCTGTGATCATGCCATTATACAAAGGTAAAGGGTCACGTATGGAATGTGGGAATCATAGGGCTATTAGCCTGCTAAGTTCAGTTGGTAAGCTGTATGGTAGAATTTTGATTGAAAGAGTAAGAAAGGAAACAAAGGATAAAATATGGGATGTGCAAGGTGCTTTTATGAGTGGAAGGGGGTGCATGGACCAGATCTTCTCATTGCGTATGCTCACTGAGAAGTTTTTGGCAAAAAACCAGAAACTTTTCTGTGCCTTTGTAGATCTACAAAAAGCATACGACCGAGTCGACAGGAAAAAGCTATGGAAGGTGTTGTCCAAGTATGGAGTGAATAAAAATCTGACTCAGGCAACTGCGTCTCTGTATGAGCGAAGCGTTGCATGTGTTAGGGTAAACGGTGGTTTTACGGGGTGGTTTGATATCACAAAAGGTGTTAAACAAGGCTGTGTAATGTCACCATGGTTATTCAATCTATACATGGACAATTGTATGCAAGAATTGAAAGAGGTGGGATTGGGCGCGAATTTGAATAATTTGAAAGTAAGTTGCCTGTTGTATGCTGATGATGCGGTGCTAATTGCTAATAGTATAGATGATCTACAGTCTCTCGTGTCTAGGATGAACGAAGTATGCATGAAGAATGAGTTAATGATGAATGTAAGTATGTCTAAAGTAATGGTGTTTGAAAGAGAGAGTATGAAAACAGTGTGCAATATAATTGTGAATGAGGAATACTTGGAGCAGGTGGATGAGTTTGTGTATTTAGGAAGTATGTTTACTAGAGATGGAAAGGCTGACAGAGATATTGAAAGAAGGGTAAATGTAGGTAATTCCGTTAATGGAGGACTGAACGCTGTTGGCGCTAACAAAAAATTGTCCAAAGAAGCGAAGTTAGCAGTCCACAACGGAGTGCTGGTACCTACCTTGATGTATGGAAGTGAGGCATGGAACTGGCAAAGAAAGGATGAAAGTAGATTAAATGCTGTTGAAATGAGATCCCTGAGGCGTATGTGTGGTAAAACCATGTTTGATCGTGTGAGGAATGTGGAGATCCGCAAAGAGTGCAAGGCTGATGTAAGCAAAACAACAAAGACAAAGTCAATGACAGACGTCAAGTATAATTTTGCTCCATATAAAATAGTGGAATAAAGCGCAAAAGTTTAATGTAAACATTATATAACTTGTGTATCTGTGCATCATAGTGCGGCGGAAATTCTGGAACTAATTTTATGTATGTACTGAACCGCATTCTTAAGAGAAACTCATTACAAAAAAATTTAAAAACTTAAATTTTAACAAATTATTTGTATGCACTACCTACATATGGCATATTTACTCTACTAGTCAATAGATGTCAGTAAATACCTACATACATTAAAATTATAAAATAAACTGAGTTACGCCTACGAATCAATAGATGGCAATGCTTGCAAACTTGTGAAGGAAAATATTTTTAATTCAACTATTGCCCAATAGATGGTGACAGTGTTTATAAACATCAAAATAATATTTATTTTTTTATAAATAATAGAAATCAAAGTTTTTAGTGCACATTGGATCATTTACTAACCCAATATAAAAGTGAATTTAGTTCAGTTGCGGGCAGCGGTCTTCACTACTACTCAACTTTACTTTCCCAATACAATAACAACTATCAACAAGAATAACTGTAATACGTGTGCGGAACCTACCCTCTCCGCTGAGTCCTTGTTCATGTGCAATGCATGCAAAGGGACATTTCACCTACACTGCGGCGGAGTTGCTGAGAGCTCATTTCGACGCCTTAGCAAGGAACGGCGGGCCCAAATTAAGTGCAAAAAATGCTTAGCTGCCGTGCCTACCGCTAATCCCAGCGTAGTGGGTAGTTCATCTTTGGACAGTGAGCTACTGACAAAACAAAACCTAATTCTTGATCAGAATACACAAATTCTCAACACAGTGGCAGTAATGAGTAAACAATATGAAGAAATCTTACTACGAGTACACGAATTAGAAGATACAAATAAAAAATTAGAAGAAAAAAAACGCTGTTCTCGAAGTTCGCACTGAACAACTAGAAGGCCAATTTGAGCAAATTGATAGAGAAAGCAGAGCAAAGAACGTTCAATCAAAAATCAGGGGAATCCCTCACATAAATGGTGAAAATTTGTTAAACATTATTTCCAACGTTAAAAAAATAACAAGTGCTAAAGCAGATAACGTGGAAACAGCATACCGTCTCGCTCAAAGAAATAACAGAGACCAGCAAAGGCCCATAATCCTTAAATTTAAAACAAATAACGACCGTGACAACTTCTTAAATGATATAAAAACATATAACAAACAAGCTCAAAATAGAGATGACAAACTCAATACGACTCTGAAAGAATGGCAGGAACTCGCTCCCAGATTTATATCACTGAACACCTAACATTTAGTGCAAAACATCTGTGGTATCTTGCACGGAAGGCAACATGTGACAACACCTTCAAATTCGCCTGGATCAGAGAGGGAAAGGTGTATGTGCGGAAAAGACATTGGAACACCTGTTCTTCTCATCAACAAAAAAAATAAACATCTTCTATCTCCCACACCCAATAACTCTTAAACTATACTGGACCTACTATGTTACAAACTTATCTCTTTTTAATCTATATTTTTTGAGTCTTACCTATATTATCAACTCATTTACTTCTCTCATAATCTATAAGGCCACAATCACTGAATATAATTACAATATAGTTTTCTTGTTTTCAAAAAATCTCATGAATATAAGATTTCATAATAATACTCTGTACTTAAATATTAAATGTTGTTTCAGTATTAAAAAACATATAACTCATACTTTTGATATAGATTATTGGATACTTTTGAACTTTTGGAAATATTTTTTTCCCACATTGCTTAATCATACTGTATTTTTATCAACCAACTTTATTCTTATCAACATCACCTTATCTCTTATCACCAAATCTTTACTTGAAATTCATTTAAACATTGCATATAGCTATAGTTTTACTACATATAAATCTTGTATTTATGATATTGACTGTTAGTGTCAGAATTTTTATATTATAATCATTATAAATACCACTGTTATTGCTTATTATTAGACATTATTATTATTATTTGCATATTTGCATATGCAAATGCATATAACTCTCTAATTACGACGTTAATGCATATTTCAGCCTTTTTTCCCAAATCGTGCATATTTCGTTTAATAGCGGGAGGTATCATCTACGTATAGGGAGCTAGGTGACGATGACGCGTAGGGCACGAGCGCGGTGGCTGACTGACTGAAACGCGGTAGGGATTGTTATGCATAAATCACCTTACAAAAGCTATACCGATTCAGTCGCCTACGCGCTTCGTTACTCTATCTGTTTCTGTGAGGGTGTGACCGTAATTCGCTGGCCCGACTGAATCGCGGTAGGGATTGGAAATACGAGCTCGGGTCGCTCGGGTCAGCGGGGTCAGTCAGTTCTCAGATCAATCAGCCACCGCACTCGTGCCCTACGCGTAAGTGTCACCTAGCTCCCTAGAATAATTCAATCACTCGTTTAAAACACAAGTGTTTGGTTACGAAAGTTTTAACAATGCCACCAGTAAAAAAGAATAATCTAACTTTAATGGAATCTTGGATTAAAGGTTACCCCGGTCAGTTCACGATTGATGACAATGTGATTTTCTGCAAGACTTGTGACAAACGTATACCTTGTTCGAAAAAATATCAGATCGACCAACACGTAAATACTACAACCCACATAGCAGCAAGAAATAAACCATCAACAAGTCGTCAGCAACTGCTGACACAAGTTATGCCTTCAACTTCGGACTGTGCAAAGAAGACGGCGTTTAATAAAGATCTATGTGAGTTTTTTGTTGCTTGCAATATTCCATTTCATCAACTGAATAACCAAGTATGCCAAAAATTCCTCAAGAAATATTGCACGAACCAGATAGTCCCTGAAGAGTCTACGATTCGAAAACACTACCTGTCCGCTATCCACAAAGATGTATTAAGGTGGGGCTAGGGTTTAAAAAATTTTTTTTTGCATTTTTTTAAATAAATGCTTAATATGTTAAGAATATTGTGTTCAAGTTGATTGGAGCAAAATTGACGAAGTTACGAGTATTTTTATACCTGTCGGATTTTAATCCCTACCCGACCCGAGCGCGCTATTGTTACCTGGCAGATGTGTCACTCTCTATATAATACCTACTCTTACCCCCCAGTTCTATAAATAGAAATTTTGACTTAAGTACAAACGTCCTTATACCTGTACTGTATATTTGGTCAGTGTAGAGTATAAAATTTAGTGTAGCAGTGAATATTCTATCGAGCAGACGCACACGTGCGCTCCTCATTTTAGCTCCGTTTTCATTAAGTTTTGTGTTAAATTATTACTAAAATGCCTAAAAAAATTACAAGATCTGATAGACAATCAGCTGGTTCGAGATTATATCGACCTAGAAAAATTGTACCTCCGCAAAAACGTAAAAACGAAGACGTTTCAACAAGAAGCGCGTCAGCTAAAAAAATTAAAGTGACGATTGAAGATCAAGTTACGGAGGATGTTGAAAAACATTATAGGATAATTGATTTTCTATTAGTCTTTTCAACAATCGCTACGCTAGTGAAGTGTGTGAAATGTGATGGAAAAGTAAATTTTCATTCGACTAAGAAAGAAGGCCTTGGATTTCACATCAAAGTGTCGTGCGAAAACTGTAAACAGATTACAAATGTTCCGTCTAGTGCAAGAATAAACTCTGGTGTTTTCGAAGTTAATTATCGGTTTGTTTTCGTGATGAGGATATTAGGCCTTGGATTAGTTGGCTGTGAAAAGTTCTGCGGCTTGATGGATTTGTCTAGTAGGTTTTTATCAACATCGACGTACAATGATTACGTGACAAATGTGCTCGAATGTAAAAGAAGTAGCAAATCGATTTTTTTTATCTGCTACAAAAGAAGAAAAAGTAGCAACAGCCGAAGAGAAAAATATTGAAGATGCCGATGAACTCAGTGTATCAGGCGACGGAAAATGGAAAAAAAGAGGCTTCTCATCTTTATTCGGCGTCACCTCGTTAATCTGTTACTTTACAGGTAAAGTTCTTGACATTTGCGTCAAAAGTTCATACTGCCATGAATGTAATATTTGGAAACATAAATTAAACACTGCCGAATACGAAGAGTGGCATGAAGATTATGTAAGTGATGGAAACTGTAAGGCAAATCACACTGGTGCAGCTGGAAATATGGAGGTCGGAGAGATAAAAACCATGTTTCAACGCTCGGTAAATAATGGTGTACGATATCGCAACTATATCGGCGACGGTGACTCTAAAGCTTACTCCGGGTTAGTGAATTCTAAGCCTTATGGTGATGATTTTCCAATAGTGAAAAAAGAATGTGTAGGACATGTTCAAAAAAGAATGGGCACTCGTCTATGTGCAATAGTAAAAAATATCGTTGTAGATACTGAAACTAAGACTGGAAAGAAGATCAAAAGAAAGAGCCTATCTGGTAAAGGGAAGCTTACGGCCAAAATGATTGATAAACTGACGGTATACTACGGTTTGGCTATTAGACGTAATTCTGATTCCATGGAAAATATGAAGAATGCTATCTGGGCAACGTTCTTTCACTACAGTTCGACGGACGAGAATCCACAGCATGAAAAATGCTCGAGCGGCGCGGACTCCTGGTGCGAATTGCAAAAAGCTGCAGCTGCTAATGCATTGGATTCGTTCAAACACACGTACAGTGCTCTTCCCGAGGATGTTTTGAATGCCATCAAGCCTATCTATGAAGATCTGAGCAAAGATGCCCTCTTGGAGCGATGTGTCAGAGGTTTCACGCAGAACAACAATGAGAGTTTGAACCAACTTATTTGGAAAATCTCACCAAAGCACTTGAGTGAAACCTCTGTCACCATTGTAATTGCAGCTTATGTGGCAGCCAGTGTCTTCAATGAAGGTTCTTTTACTAACCTTCATGCAAGACATGGGAATCAGTAGTGGATCAAGTGCTCATGACTGGGCGCGATCAACTGACTCCATACGTATAAGCCGAGCAGAGCAGGAAGCTGAGAGACAAACTAAAGAAGGCAGGATTCGTCGTAGAAAGGAGCAAAAAGGTGCTTTAGACATCATGGATGATAGCAACATCCTTTATGGACCTGGCATTGATGATTCAGTGTGAGGTAAGCCGATAAAAATTGCTTATACATAAACGTTTAATACCAGATTTTTTAGTGTTCAAAACTTTATAGCGTTTTTCCCACAACTCACGTTTTCAAAGTCGGTGCCCGTCATAACTTCAAAACTACTTCACCGATCCTTTTGAAATTTTGAAAACTATTTCTGTACATAATTTACGAGGTAACGCTGGAGAGTTTTTTCAAATTTGTTAATAATTATTATTTTACAATAACAAATTAGCCGATTTTTTTCACTAAAAATAGCGTTTTTCCCTTCAAAGTGTTCCAAAAAAGTGAAAAATTAAAATTTCGAAAAACCCTCCCAGCGTTACCTGGGAAAAAACTATTATCTAACGAATGAACTTTGATTTTTTGATTTCAGATGACCCAGCACCGAGTTATGAGGGGCACCGCCATTCTACTTTTTTTTGAGACACGTCCGAATAATTGCTGCCATTGCCGTGTTTTTTAATATTTCTCCGTGAAAATTTTATACAACATTCTTAAAATGTCATACTTTACTGTCCTATTAGATTTAATAAAGAGATTTTAACTGTTTTGTCACAAAAAATGCCTTTTTTCGTACGAATTAACCCTAGCCCCCCTTAAGTGAAATTCGTGCAGATCTGCAGAACAATTTACTCTGGATATCAGCTGACGAAACTACGGATTCATGTGGACAATATATAGCGAATTTGATAGTTGGAAAACTAACAAAGGAGCCCTCTATTCCCCACTTGGTTGCCTGTAAAATCCTAGAAAAAACAAATCATTCAACTGTTGCTCGTTTCATAAATGATTCCATAAGATCTTTGTTTCCCGATTGTTCTGTGGATGAAAAAATCTGCATGTTTGTTTCTGATGCTGCGCCATACATGGTGAAAGCTGGCCAAACCTTTTTATCCAAATTTACTACACATTACCTGCTTAGCTCACGGGTTTCATCGCCTTGCATAAGAGATACGGCAAGAGTATGGGAATGTTAATAAATTGATTTCCTCTCCGTCGCGTGTGCAGTCTTTTAAAGAGCAATTGCACTCTGTGCACTCTAGACTAGATGGTACCTTGCACGAGTCTATCGCTATCCTTTTCATTTTCAAGAACAAATAGCATGCGCACTCTCTTTGTTTTAATGGACGGACAGCTGCTATGCTTTGTCCTCTTCTATCGCATGGGATGGTTGGTTGGGACCTCTCAGTCGCACACGAGAATTCCCGGCTAGTTTTCAAAAAGTTTTAGTTTTCAAAATTCGACAACCGGAATTCGGGACTGATTTTTGGCAGGCAACCTTATACCATTGTGTTCATAATGAAATAATCTTTAATTTCATATAATTTTTATTCAATAATCAGACCGGTGCAAAATGCTTTTTCGATTTACCTGTTTATACATGGCAACCTGAGAGTTGTGACCGGAAAAGAGTAGGCAACCTAACGTTTGCATATTCTATGGGTTTCATACTTTCGATTGGTATAGAATTTTTATAATAATCAAACCGGTGCAATGTTTAAAATTTTTTTTTTTTAATTATTAATTAATCATACCCTGGACTAAAATTTGCTAGGCAACCGATATGCAATATATTTATTGACATATTAAATTAAATATAAAATACGTTTCATCAAATAAACATCTCGGTGACGGTCGTTCTTTAAGGGATCTTAGACTACCAGTGTTTGATAGCTATAGTGCATCCCGCTTGAAAGACGAGTAGAGCTATCACTAGCCACCAGATCTGTGCGTCCCACGAAATCAGCGCTGTATAACTCCACCGACCAGACCAGCATCTCTCCAAACCTGTAAATGCTGAATTTCTCACCACTCCTGAGCATCCTTCCAGCCTAGACCCTCACGACCCACGGAGCCCGCACTCAAATCTCTACCATCTAGCACCGCCACACATCCATCCTGTAAGTCTTTTGTTATAACTGGCATACAGATTCTCTCCAAGTAGTAAACTCAATCAAATTTATCTTCAAACTATTTATCAATTTTCATTCTATTCAATTCTACTCTCATCTCTGTCTATTTAAATTCCCATCATGGCCTTCGCCCGCTCACTCATCCAGTCCCATCGAAGTCGAAAATGAACGCATCGATCTCGAGTTAGTTTCTTTCCTAGAATCACGCCCCGATAAGAACGATATTACTCTTGAAGAAAAATTACATGTATTTAATCTAACCCATCGCCAATACGAACTAGCGCGCTCTCCGTCTCAAATCTCCCTCAAACGTAGGTAACGTCACTCCCACCAACTGCGTCATCGCCCCACCTCACCCAATCCAAAACACAGCCTAAACCTCTGGTCAAAACAAAGCCATTCTCCTCATTAGCCCCCGCAAGCGACTCGCCTCCTTCTCCTCGCACTCCAGTGACTACTCAAATAATGAAGATTCGGCTTCAGAATATTCGGGCTCCGAAGCAGCATCCGAAATCTCTGGTGCTGAAAACATGGCTTGGGAAACTGTCAAGCTTTCCCGCAAACGTAACCGTAACAGGAAGTCACCCGGCTCCTCCCCTACAATTATCCCTTCATCTCCTATCAAAAAGAGACAGCTCCTTAACAATTCCGTTGAGACTGTCCAAATAGCCCTCCCCTCAACTTTCCTCCCCCCACCCCTACTTCTGTTACCCCCTGTCAAGTTCCCCCATTCCCCCTCCACACCCTAATTGGTAGTCACCACCACGAAAGTACCTCCAGTGGTACTCCACTCCAAAAACGGGTGGGCTGCCCTAGAGAAATCTTTAGGAGATAAAGGCATCGACTTTTATGCAAAAAAAATCAAGCTAAAAACATCAACATCAACCCGAAAACCCCTCGTGATCACCACCGAATCACCAAAATCTCGATCGAAAAAAACATTGATCATCATTCTTAGAAATTAAACGACATCAAACCACTCAGGGTTGTCCCAAGGGGTATCCCCGAGCAAAATACAAGTCAGGAGATCAGCGATGTCCTGGGCCTATCCTACCCTGTCCTCTCCGTCCATCGAATGCGAACGGGCCCAAATTGCCGCGAAATCCCCCTCATGTTAGTAAACTTAACGAGAAACGAGGCCGCTAAATTTTTTTTCCACTGAATTGACCCAAATCCTCCACCTTAAAATTAAAAACCTCAAGATCATTAATCATAATTTTTTATTACGTGGTCACACTCACTAGACTCTGTCCATTCAGTGATGGAAAGGGCAAAAAAAAAAACTACCCAATTCCAAATATTTTTATCGCACGACTGGGAACAGTTCATCAGATATTGCAAAACTGATAATCAGTACATTGTACACTCAATGAACTTCAAAATTTAAAATTTTTTAATTCCCTATACAATTGTTCACAATCACCTTTTGTATCTCGAAAGAAGAATATGAATGGTGAGGATTTCCTAATATCAACGGTATTATGGCTACGAGCTGACGTAAATGTGCCGGGTATGCTACTGTATAAAAATGATTTTCAGGAAACTGAATTTAAAATATTAGATGTTAGGTGGAAAAGGAGAGGTGTTTTGAGCATCCTGGAGGTATTGCCCCAGGTAAATACAAATCCAATCGCATTAAATACACCTAAATTTGGTGATCTACCAAAGATGTTACAGTGGGTACCAGAGCCGCTGCACTTTTTTTACAAAAACTTAAGTCATAAGGCCAGTATGCCAGAGTATCCTCAGTATGGCAGATGACGAAGATATGGAAAATACAAATAATTTGTAATAATAATTATAATTAAATAAAAAAAAATATACACGGTGTCCGGAAACTCGTAGTACAAGCGGGAAACTGGAGAATCTACACCACATGGGGAACCCAAAAAAACATAAAGTTTTTTGATTTGAGCATTTTCACAAAAAAAAAAAAAAAACCAAAAAAAAATATTTTTCGGCTATTTTTGGGTTAAAGTTTTTTCTGGTGTTTAGGGTTGAACAACAGATGTTTTAACCCTGCAGAGCAGAAATATTTTATGATTACACCGGATTAAATGAAGGGTGATTTCAAAATAATGCTTAAAATCCGACTTTCTTCATTTGTTTTACTTTCAAATAGTTTTAATTAGTTGGGTACTTTGATCTTCAGTAATAATTTATAAGAATTTGATTAAAAAAAAAAAAAAAAAAAAAAAAAAAAATGAACTTCTAACTCGATTTACTCGATAACGAAAGCTCAAATAAAAAAAAAATATACTACAAAATCGACTCCAAATGTGATGTAGATTCACCAGTTTCCCGCTTGTACTACGAGTTTCCGGACACCCTGTATAAATAAAATACATTTTTTTATTTACCTGTCATATAGTTATTATTTTACTTCCAAATTAAGTTTTCAATATTGATCCTTTATAATGCACCATGTGTCGTACCAAAATATTCAATTTCATTTTGAAGCAGGACTAAAAAAAATAAAAATCAATCATCATGAATATCTGCAGAAGTAATGAGATAAAACTTACAGAAAAAAAAGTATTTTGGCTATCCTGAACAATTAGCTTTTTGGACTTGCATCCGTTTGCTTCTCGGGTACAGATGTGTACTTCTGTATTTGATAGCATTATTTTTATAACAGTCCTGATGATCACGTAGACAGTGAAAATATATCAATAAAGTGACTTAAAACCAAGTATTTTCATTTATTTAGGAAAATATCTGCTATCTGAAATTTAAAAAAATTGTCAGAGTTAACAACTACACACTCTTAGGGCCGGTTTTATAAACGAAGTACCAAATTTCGGTTACGTAACGAACCGTTTTTCTTTAACGGGCCGCTATCCGTTCGTTATCTTATTTTGCGTTCTATAAACATATTTGCATTACTAGCGGTCATCGGTTACATTTAGTCCGAAAGTTTTTTTACTGGCAATGTTTTTGGTAAATAATTGTCTGTGATACTATTTTCATCTATGGCATATCTTTGGATTTAGTCAGCTGTCAAATGGCTGTCAAGATCGTTGCCAATCGTTGTTAAGCTATAAGTTTAAATAACTTTATAAATCTTCAATATACATCA
Organism: Hesperophylax magnus; assembly: GCA_026573805.1. Classification (NCBI taxonomy): domain Eukaryota; kingdom Metazoa; phylum Arthropoda; class Insecta; order Trichoptera; family Limnephilidae; genus Hesperophylax; species Hesperophylax magnus. Next base: position 7,377,930 of record JAIUSX010000117.1, on the reverse strand, counting down.
AAAATAAGTAAGTTTATATTTATAATACAGTGGATACGAATGCATATAGTGTTGATCAACATTATTTTGTAGTTTTATGTGCGCGTAAACTAACCTACGTATATTAAAAATGTTGACATATTTTTACACTATCGTGATGTGGTTTTAATGAAATTATTGTAATTTTTCAGAAATAAACATGAACAAAAGAACGAAGAGCCGAAACTTCACCACAGAAGATCTCTACAGACTTCTGAATTTAATAGAAAAAACGCCGGCATTAACCTGCAAAAAAACAGACGCCGTCACAAATGCGTCAAAGGAAACAGCGTGGAGCGAAGTGGCCGAAAATTTTAACGCAGACAACGGGGGCATTCACAGGGATGTATCTCAATTGAAATTGAAGTGGGATAATCTAAAGAAGGCAGCAAAGAAGCGGGCGACCACAATAAACTCCAATAACAGGTGTGTATCATTTTTTGTATGATTTTCTTTGGATAATGTAAAATGATTCCTTCTCTTCTTTCACGAATGCTAAATAAACAACAACTTAAATAGCTATATAATAAAAAAAATAGCTTAAATAGCTTTTCCCACCATTTGCATGGTCATTTTTATACAGAGAGTTTATTAGATCGTTCAAAAGAGCATGTTATGTTGTTTATATGTTTTAATTTATTTTATTTAAGTTTATTTAGGACACATACAGTTTTTTTTTTAAATAATTGAACATGAAATAGAGAACATGATTTAAACCAGTTATGTTCCATATAATATTTATAGCAGCTAGAAGTTAATTCAAACATTCATACACAGTGTGAGTGAAAAATTATTAAAAAGAGAATACTAAACAATACAGTAAAAAGGTAGAATCATATTGAGTCGAAGTACGTACGCATCACTAGGCCTAACAATATCTGGACAGCTTAGCAACCATACATTTTATATGAATATATAGGTAGAATCATATTGAGTCGACGTACGTACGCATCACTAGGCCTAACAATATCTGGACAGCTTAGCAACCATACATTTAATATGAAAATATTTGTTTTAGAATCACACTGATCACACGCATCGCGCAGCGTATGGCCAGTGTGATTCTAAAACAAATATTTTCATATAAAATGTATGGTTGCTAAGCTGTCCAGATATTGTTGGGCCTAGTGATGCGTACGTACGTCGACTCAATATGATTCTACCTTTAGTGTTTTAGAATCACACTGACCACACGCATCGCAACGTATGGTCAGTGTGATTCTAAAACCTATATTTTCATATAAAATGTATGGTTGCTAAGCTGCCCAGATATTGTTAGGCCTAGTGATGCGTACGTACGTCGACTCAATATGATTCTACCTTAATAGTTTTAACTTAGGTACAAAGTAAGGTTAATTTGATTTTAAACGATTTAAGGGTAGGTATAGTGGAAGTGTCAATATCGCTTGAGGCATTGTAAGATTTGCAGATATGTACACCCGAGCAAGGAGTTTCATGTTATTTACATGTTTTAATTTATTTTCTAGAGCTACTGGCGGAGGGGAAAGGCCGGCAATCATCCCAGATCCAATACTGGATAAAATAATTTCCATCATTAAATTGATCAATTGTGTTGGCCCTCGGAGTGTCTTCGATGATGACGCCGGCCAAGTGATATTAGAATTTTCAGAAGACTGTGGACTTGTATTAGATGCAGAGGTTGAATCCGACGCACAACAGGAAACAACACAAGTACAAAGTATGCAGGTAGATGAAGGTCCTCAGACATCAGTTGATGAAACAAAAACACCAAGAGTAGCGGTGGCAGCAGTTGTTGGAGGTAATAAGTGGGATTGTTGGAATCCTACAATTCTGAAGACTCCGGTTAACGCCAAATTAAAGCAGAGCAAGAAGAAAATTTACTAGATCAAGTGATGACCTCCAAAATAAGGAAAAATAACGCCATTGCTCTGTACTACGAACAAAAATTGAAGAAATTAAAGAAGATACCAACCATCCCACTTGAGCAAGTGCTGTCACCCCCTGTTGCTTGTGATGTTATTTCTGATCTCGAGGATCTTTGAGGCCCTTCAACTATTTGATTTTTAGTCTTTTATCGTTTCCTGTCCAATGCTACGTCTATTCCCTGCATCCAACACGAGTCGATGATCTTCTGAAAATTCTATCTTCTACAATTGTATCTTACTTTAGCGTTTTATCGGCACGCACATTGTAGAACACTTTCTTTTAAAATATATGTTGATTAAGATTTATTTTCTTCGCTTGTATACTTTGTATTTGAAAATAAAAAGTAAGTTTATTGAAGATGAATTATTTTATTATATACAATTAGATTACCCGGAGGAGAGGGATTTAAAGTGAGTATCGAATGTAACATTCAAATTTGAACTATTTTTAAGGCTAAATTAATAGGGGTATATAAGGTAGAGAATTTTTCTTTTAATAAAACTATAGTCTGTCTGAAATAATATATTTCTTTATAAAAATATGAGCCATGCTGTAATTATATTATAGCATTAGAAGTAATGTGAAATATTGGATGAAGAACAGCATTTTACAATATATGTATTTAGAAGTAGGTAATGTGAAACATTGGATGAAAAATAGCATTTTATTTATTGTTGTTTTACAAGTTTTGCATCACACACAGCTTGCACATTCAAAGAAAAATAACCTTTGCGGTTACGATAAGTTTCCACTTGGTCTCCTCCGGGTGACTGGATCCTGACATGGGTGCAGTCAATGGCACCGATGACCTTTGGGAATCTTGCTATCCTGTAGAAGTCTTGAACTCCGTCACTATTCATGTTTATGTATACGTTTCTCATGGAGGCTATTAATTGCGTCACTCTCCATACAACAATGCACGCCATCGACTTGGAGACTCCTGTAAAATCGCCGGCTGCTTGAAGCATTGATCCCAGAGCGTAGAATCGTAGTGTTAATAATAACTGCTGGGCTGGCGTAACTGGCTGATTTCGATATGTCGCCGGCATTAATTGAGCTCCAATTATATTTAAAATTTGAGCAACGGTCATCTTTGACAAACGAAATCTCATTTTGAAATCTATATCTGCGAAATAATTAAAATAGTCCAGTCTATGCATAAAAACACGCGGTTGTCTGCGTCTTGCAACTTCGTCTTCACTGCTGCTCGATGAACTATCTTCGAGAATTATCAATCGCCCATCTTCACTTTCACTGCTCGATGAGGAATCCATTGCACAAACACAAATTATATAGTAATATTATTTCAAAAATAGTGCACGGTTCCAAATAAGTGAGCGCCGGGAACAACTACTGATAACAAAACTGTCAAAAAACGTCAGCATATGAACAGCAAACGGATCGTTATCCATTTAACTGCCCGAAATCAGTCGGTAAAGCGTTAACCGCTACTTAACCGACCGGTAGCCTGGCGAATGTTTATAAAACGGCGAAATCAAGCAGTAGACCAAATATTTGTTAAAAATGGTATCAAGCGTGACTAACGGATGGTTATAAATGGTTATAAAACCGGCCCTTAGAGGACTTCCGGACGAATTCTACTAAGGCAAACAGACACTTCCAAAATCATACCAATAAACAATGTCCTTGATTTAGATCAGCGGTCGAGGAACCGGGGTAAATTACCCCAAATGGGGTAAAAATGTTTTTTTTGGGGTAATAAGGAAATTTGCTATTTCATAAACGTATTAGTATTTTTACAAACTTAATCAATTCAGGTGTGTGCGTGAGAAGTAAGAGACGCGCGTTGTGTGTGTGTGTGCTTGCGTCTTCCAAACCGCGAGAATACTTTGTAAATTTAGAAATGTCTGTTAAAAGAAAAAGATTGGACAGCACCTTGTTAGGTACCTTTGATCAGCGTTCAGCATCAAAGGATAGCTTTGCAGTAGCCTAGTTGATTGCCCGAAACAAGAAACCTTGTTATACATACTTTCAATTGGGTTGCAGATCCTTTTAAATGTGAAATTGCTAACATACCAGAAGAACCTCCGGGTTTGGCAGAAACAATACTTGAACTTCGATCTAATACTGAAGCACGTATTCAATTTGAGAGCAAAGTCAATCTGTCGTCTTTTTGTATGTCAAAAGTTACGAAGGCTTTCAAAATTGCACATGAGGAGGCGGTAAAAAAGTTGCTGCCATTTGCAACAACCTATCTTTGTGAACAAGGCTTTTCCACTCTAATGAACATAAATATAGACCTAAAACTGAGAATACTCCTCATCAAGACCTATGTATGGAGTATCTTGATGTACGGCTGCGAAACATGGTGCGTATCCGAAAGAGATAAACGGAGACTAGAGGCTTTTGAGATGTGGTCCTATAGAAGGCTGTTAGGAATTTCCTGGAGAGACCATATTACAAATGAGGAGGTTCTCCAAAGAATCGAAGGAGGAAGGCACCTGCTCAGGACCTTGTCCGAAAGGCGTGCAAGATGGATCGGCCATGTTATACGACAAGAAGGCCTCTTGCATGTCATAATGGAGGGTATGACCGAGGGGACCAACTCTAGGTAGTACGAGAGTACCTGGAGGACCTGCTGGTGGACGTGCGCTGCTCATCATATGCAGAAGTCAAAAGAGCCGCACAAGACAAGGAAGAATGGAAGAGGAGATTAGATGAAATTGCTGCAAACCAATCCCAGGATTGAAACCAGAGAGAGAGAACATAAAAAACGAAGAACAGAAATCGATTAAACGCCGAAGACTGTATTCAAATTGCTCTTACATCAAAAAGTCCCATAATTAATTGTATCAAACATGAAGCAACATCATTTCTCCAAAAAATGAAAGGGAAACCTGAAAATCTCAATTTTTGTTTGATCCAATTTGAGAATTTTATTTTGTTTGTCTATTACATACTTACTATTTTCATGTAACTTTTTTTTTATTTTCCGTGTAAATTAATTCAATAAATAATGTTTATTTAAATATACATTGATTGTCTTCTTTTCAAAATGGGGGGAAGGTGTAATATCGACTTACGCAAAAATATTTTGGGGTAATGGTTAAAAAAAGTTCCCCAACCGCTGATTTAGATCATGAAAAATGTCAACTAATGCGACTGACGAAAAAAGGATGCTACATGTAGTGGATGGTAGAAAATTCGGGGACGCCCAAGCAAAACATGGCATGGTCAAACAAATCAAACGTGACATAAATATGCGATGAAGATGAATGAAGAAAGGTGTATGATCAGAATGTATGACATGCAGAGGCGGTCCCTGCCTTAGTGCATTTGTGCACTGCACTGCCAAACATCCATATACGTCAGAATTCCCGCCAGATCATTATAATATTCTTACCAATCAAAGTTTGTACTAGACTCCCGCGCATGCGAAAAACAATGTAATATATCAACCCGTGCATCTTTCGCTTTGCCGAGACATGCCATGTACCTTCTATAGGCACTGTCTCTAGAGGCCGGAACCGTGAAATGAGTGAGACAGGTAGAGACCCATAACGGCTGTTGATGTGTTAGACCAGTGGAGATAGAAGATGGTCGGTGCATTATCGGCGCATGCGCCGAAACATCCTGATCTATATCAAATACCTTAAACATGCGTAAAACGTTTGGAATGCATTAGTTAGGATTGACAGATTTCGAACTAATTAACAATGTTATGAGTTTATTTATTACAATGTTATACGTGGTGGAATTATATAGTATTAAAATAGAAAATAAAAGATTTTTTCTAATTTTTTAAAATTGTCAAAAAATGTTAATATAGAATTACCCCAAACAACTTTTTACGAAAAAGTAGTAAACATGTCCAAGGTACAGTTTAATGTAGATGAAATAAAAATACTAGATAAAGGATTAAAATATTTCCCTGACTTACCTATTCACATAAAAGATTACGAGAATTTAGCATTAGATATAGATATTGCAATTTCATCAGATTATGGTAAAAAATATTTAAGTTCAAAAATAATAAAAAATGCTATAACTAATAATAAGTTTTCAAATGAAGCTCATACAATAAAATCAATTAAAAATAAAATCAAAGATAATAATTTAATTATCTCAAAAGCTGATAAGGGGCCGTTCAAGTATTATGTAAGCACTATAGGGGGGCAGGGGGGTCTTTGCTTTGCTTATTTTTGATGACATGGGGGGTGGGGGGGTCGAGATAGTGATTACGTCAGCACTGCTCAGCAGTAGTTATTTTTTTTTACACATTGGCAACCCACACATTGTCTATGTTTGAAAATCGAATACATATTCGGGGATTCCCACAAATAATTAATACGTTTAGGTACTCGCTTAGAAGCGAATGGGGGAATTACCGCGCGCTACTCACTTGTCATAATTTTTTCCATCAATCTATTGTTTCGTTTCAGTACGATTGACGATTTGTAAGCAAATCAAAGCAAGTAAAAATATTTGTGTTACCATTGATCCTCTTTCGCCAAAGTTGAATTGTTTATGATGTCGTTTCAAATAGATAAATCCAAGTTATACCAAAAATTGTTCGAAAGTCTAAAAAAATCTCATACAAATACAAAAGTACAAAATGTACAGAAGTTAGTTAACGAAGTGTGGCGTAATTATAAGTTACAAGCAAAGTCCGACAAGGAACTTGATATTATTGTCTCTAAGAGAATTGAAGAAGAATTGCAAGCAGCGACTAAGAATAAATCCAATCTACTAGGTTTTTTTTCAAAGGTGAGTGATAAATTAAATTAAACATATTAAATGTACTCACTAAAGTGTGTATGTAACGACTCTTTTTGGTCACACCTTTATATTTTTGTAGCTTAACCTTCCCATACCCGCGCATTAAATTACGTTTGTTTGGCTTATTATTTTTTAAGAAAAGACGTCAGTGCTACGGGCTAGTTGCATAATTCATGACTAATTTCATTTCGGTGCGGAGCTAGCGTTCGTGCATACAACACATGTAGTCGTACACGACACCGATCGGTCTGTTAGACCGATACGAGTACAGGTGTCACAGCTTTCGCTAAGTAATTTGTATGTACAATCTATAGGTAGTTCTTATTTTTTATTATTATTATTCAATGTATTGTAGGCACAGCGAGTATTATTATTTTTCTGACCAAAATGCCACCTTGGCTCTGGCAACACTGGCCTGCGCAGCGAGATGCGCAGCCGGCATAACTGAGCTCGCGCGTTGAAAAAACTTTGAAATCATTCCGTCTCGGGCGCTCCTCCCGCCAGCAAGCTATTAATTGTAAATTACGCAAATTATTGTCGCAGGTAGAATCTTTGTATTATCTCAACTTTAATAAAATATAACTCCACCAATCAATCAGTGTTATGATTCACAAGCTAAATTCCGTGACTGTTCATTTAGAGAACTAGAATATCTCCGAGGGTAAGCGGAGATGTTCTAGCAATCCCTATAACTGGTGACCCCGGACTAAAAGAACTAGTTTTGCTGGCGGGAAGGAAAAACGTGCCGAGACGGAGTCCTGGACAGCAAGTAAGTAAATTCTATTGTTTTATAGCATAACTTAAAGTAAATTCACTGTAGAAATAAATGTTCCAGTAATTTTTAATAAATACACGACAGTGTTATTTCGATAACATTGTTACCCGTGCATGTCAAACACGTGTTTTTCACCTAATTATCTATTGAAACGTTACTATCCCGCTAAATGTTTTGTTAAAATAAATTGTCCCTTCTTGAATGATAAGTGCCTGTTACCCTCTATTACAGTGAGAACGGATTGGCGCAACGATGACTGTAGGTGATCATCATCAGGGAGACCAGCATCCAGAATTCATCTGAGAATCGTCGCCGGATAAAATTGGTTCGACATATTTTTACGACAAATTTTTTCTTGAGGTCAGAACAATACAATAATGTTACAAATCGCACATGTTCTGAAATATTTTAACAATTTTTAAAGTTTCTTTCTTATCATCTAAAACTATTTAATAACATCTAAAACGAGTTTATCTATACAACAAAATTTTAATAAATTTTAACAGTAAAATTTTAGAAAAATTTCAAGGATTTTAAAAATTTGTAACAATTTTAACGATTTTTATAATTTTTAAACAATTATCGAATCTACTAATAAATAGTGGAGGTATATAATTCCCACTTATTTTTATCCGAATTATTTTTGAAAAATTTTGAAAGAAAAAAGGCATTAGTGTGGATTTTCATATTTAATTTAAAAAATTGAGAATTTCAATTTTAACTTTTTATCACAAAGGAGTTTATTTCATTGTCGGGTATGCCATATTTTTGTCTCGCCTGAATTGTCTGCACTTATAAATGACATCTACCGGAGAGACACCCTCCATTGAACCAAGCGACGTAAATAGGAAGACAGAAGAAATATTGCGCAAGGGAAATCCAACACCAAACATGGAATCAAACAACGAGAGCTGTTCTTCGGAAACATCCATCCATCACGTTTTTGTGAGGTTACCAGCCTGTTGGAGAACTAATATTGCGTTATGGTTCGCTCAGGCGGAGGCCCAGTTTACTAACTCCCGCATCAAGGAAGATTTTACTAAATACAACATCATAGTCGCCGCCTTGGACGCTGAAACATTACAATGCGTTAGCGACATAGTGATAAACCCGCCAGTGAAGGACAAATATTGCCTACTCAAGACATCGCTGATAGACAGACTTCAAGACTCAGAAGAGAAGCGTTTAACACGATTATTGACGGGATTGCAATTAGAAGACCGCAAACCAACAGGACTTCTACGACACATGCTCGAGTTAGCTGGACCAACACTAGCGGAGAGCGCTATCGTAAAAACACTATGGCTCCAACGTCTTCCGCAGCATGTACAAGCTATACTTTCAGCACTTCCGGACAATAACCTAAACCAACTAGCACTAGCTGCCGATAAGATAGTTGATGTGTACCAGACAACTGAATGTGGCGCAGTTGACCACGACACCAAACCCGGAACTTCAAGATCCGAATGTAATGATACATCAATGCAAGACATTAAAGAGCAGGTCGCAGCTCTTACCCGAGAGATAAGGCTTTTGAAGATGTCGCAGGTCCAGAATCGTGACCGCCCATCTACCTATAGCGAGCACAGAAGCCAAAGCCCACGTCGCGACAATATTCGACAGAGTAATCATCAGAATCCTGCTAGAAGACCACGTTTCAGGTCCCGCGGTAGATCGCCCAACAGAGCACCGAATGGGTACTGCAGATTACATGCCAAGTTTGGTGAAAATGCCTACCGATGCCAACAACCGTGCACCTTCCGCTCGAAGAGGTCGGGAAACGACGGAGGAATTCCACAAGTAGAGACATGCGAAATTCCTACTCAGACTCGTCGTCTCTTCCTTTATGACCAAGGAACAAGCCAGAAGTTTTTAGTAGACACAGGCGCAGATATTTCTGTGATCCCGAAGACTTCAAAAATAGCGAAGAATTACATAACTTCCGACAAATGCCCCACAACTTTATACGGAGCTAATGGGAATTCCATCCGAACCTACGGCACAAGGACGATTGAACTTAAGTTCGGCCTACGGAGAACAATGAAATGGCGTTTCATAGTGGCTGATGTGAATAGAGCCATACTTGGTGCTGATTTTCTCCATCATTTTAACTTGTCGGTCAACCTAAAAAAGGGTACACTTACAGACCAGTCTACAGGCTTACGGATTCGAGGCGCAACATCCAATGGACCCTCATCCGGTATCTCCAGTATTTCCTCATCACAAAAATACAGGGAGATTTTAAGTAAATATCCAAGCCTGACGCGACCGAATATGCAAGCTCTAAATAGCAAGAAACATACAGTGACGCACTGCATAGAGACCAAGGGTCCACCTGTAACCGAACGAGCTCGCAGACTCGCACCAAAACTGTTAGAAGCAGCCAAAAAAGAATTTAATTACCTTATGGAGCAAGGCATTTGCAGGCCGTCCAAGAGTAACTGGGCGAGCCCTTTACACATGGTGAAGAAGCCTAATGGGGAATGGCGACCGTGCGGTGATTATCGTCGTCTCAACGCCAAAACGATTCCCGACAAATACAGCATCCCGCAGCTCCAGGACTTCTCCCATAAACTTGCAAAAGCAAAAATCTTCACAACAATAGATATGCTGAGGGCATACTACCAGATCCCTGTGGAACCAGAAGATATACCCAAAACTGCTATTATAACACCATTTGGCCTTTTTGAATTTACGACTATGCAATTTGGATTATCCAACGCTGCCCAAAGCTTCCAGCGTTTCATGCATGCCATAACCAGAGATCTGGATTTTTGCTTTGTTTATCTTGATGATATCCTTATAGCCTCCAGCAATGAAGAGGAGCATAAAAAACATTTGGATATTCTATTTAAAAGATTAGCAGATAATGGATTGGTAATTAACATTAAAAAATGTCAATTTGGACTCCCGACTGTTAATTTTCTAGGTCATACCATTTCACCGGAAGGGATGACTCCAATTAAAGAGAAAGTGAAAACTATTATTGATTTTCCTCTCCCCAAAACAGCCAAAGGATTAAGACGTTTTTTGGGAATGCTCAATTATTATAGAAGATTTTTACACAACACTATCAGCGCCCAAGCAACACTTTTTGATTGCATTTCTGGATATAAAAAGAATGACAAACGTATCCTTACTTGGACCCCGGAATTAACGGAGGATTTTAACCAATGCAAGCGACATCTCGCTTCTGCCGCATTGTTAGCGCACACAGACCCAAACGCTGAATTAGCAGTTATGGTGGACGCATCCGACCTGGCTATGGGAGCATCATTACAACAAAATAAAGGTACAGCTTGGCAACCTTTAGGATTTTTTTCAAGGAAATTTACCCCGGCACAGCGTAAATACAGTACGTTTGACCGCGAATTAACCGGTGTTTACGAGGCAGTAAAGTATTTTAGGAGCAACTTAGAAGGTCGAAATTTTACTATTTACACGGACCACAAGCCCATCACTTTCGCTTTCAACAAGAGACGAGCCTCAAGTTCTCCGCGTCAAGAGAGACAACTAGATTATATATCTCAATTTACCACCAACATCAAACATATTTCTGGACACCAGAATACAGTTGCAGATACTCTTTCTCGCATTGAAGAGATAAATAGCCCTTCTGCAATTGACTATGAGAGAATGGGACAAGAGCAGAGTCACGACGACGAAATTACTAAGGCACTTGAGGACTCCTCCCTCTCCCTACGTCAAATGGTGATTCCTGGAACTAATTCTTCATTGTGGTGTGATATCTCTACCGGTCATGTAAGACCCTTCGTACCATCTAATATGAGAAAAGAGGTCATAGAAAATGTGCATAATGTTTGTCATCCAGGCATTAATGGGACTGTCAGCAGTATTAAATTGAGATTTGTTTGGCCCAACATGGCGAAGGATATAAAGTTCTTTGTCAAACATTGCGTAAATTGTCAAAAGGCCAAAATCTCCAGACATACAGTCGCGCCAAGAGCCACGTATGTTCTGCCTGAAGACCGTTTCCGGAACGTCCACATCGACTTGGTTGGACCCCTGCCCGCTTGTAGTGATTATCAATATCTGCTCACCATGATTGACAGATTCACTCGCTGGCCTGAAGCAGTCCCCTTAAAGAATATGTCAGCAGACACAGTCGCCACTGCTCTGACAACGCATTGGATTTCGAGGCATGGTGTCCCCGAAACTATTACGACAGATCAGGGACGTCAGTTTGAGTCATGTCTTTTCAAGAAACTCACGGAAAAATTCGGAATCAAGCATACGCGGACAACCGCCTACCACCCTCAAGCTAATGGCATGATAGAAAGGTGGCATAGAACCCTCAAGTCGGCACTTATGGCTAACGGCGACCCGAACTGGTTGGAGACTCTCCCTATTATACTACTTGGATTGAGGTCAACAGTTCGTGATAATTTAAAATGCTCGCCTGCTGAACTTACCTATGGTAGAACGCTGAGGTTACCATGTGATTTCTTCACCCCTACGCCTCGCGAAGAGCCAGATACTTACGTCGGTCAACTACAAAGAAGATTTGAAAATATAAAATCTACTCCTGCCAGTAATCACGGATCAGGAAAGTTTTTCATACATAAGGATCTACCTTCTTCTACTCACGTTTTTCTGAGAACTGATTCCGCACGAAAATCGCTTCAACTCCCTTACGATGGACCTTACAAAGTCGAGGAACGTAACGAAAAGACATACGTCATAATCATCAATGGAAAACCAAAGCGTGTCTCTATTGATCGCTTGAAACCAGCCTTCGTTCCTTCCGAAGAGAAGTTGACTATCGAAGAACCTGTCGCAGAACAGACCCCGGACAAAATTACTACTACAAGGTTCGGTAGAAGAGTGCATTTTCCAGACAGGTACCAGGCCCGTTAGAAAAAAGGCTGACAGAGACATAGTTTTTCCATATAAAATTTTTTCCGATATAAAATCATTATACACTCCCAAATTCGATTCACAGATATATATCTCATTAGTAAATCCACATTATTGACATAAATTTTGGTAGTATTTTTTTTAAAGATTACTGTAACTACAAATAACTAGAGACATCAACTTTTGATGGAAGTTGGAACTCTAAGTTTATTTAACTATGTTATTCTTTTACATATTTGATAACCTTGTCTTAAGGAAGGGTTATTTTTAAATCTCCATGTTCATAGAACATGATTTCACTATATAATGAAAATAATTAGAGACTACAATTTTTGATAGAAATTGAACTCTAGGTTTGTTTAACCATCGTCATAATTGATATATTCAATAATCCTGTCTTAAGGAAGGATTGTTTTTAAAAAATCTCATGTTCATAGAAGATGATGTCAACATGTATATTATACATAACAAAATACCATGTAATATGTGTCGTTTAGTTTTTCCCACGTTTTTTTAAGTGTATGATGTATTTTTCCATACACTTACAAAAGTGTGATGTGTGTTTTCCATGTTTTTGTAGGTATGTGATGTATCATTCCACAATACCTGGGAAAACATGATGTAGTTTTGCCATACGTTTTCAATATGAAAATTCAAATATGTGTAGAAGGTACGATGCACTGCCTTCTCCATTTCCTTGGTATATTACCATGTTTTGATAGGTGTGTGATGACTGCTGCTTACCTTTCCCACACCTGTCAAAACGTGAAACATATTGTTATCATGTATTTATAGGTTAATTTTGTACTGCTCTTTCCGTACTTATAAATGTATGACGTAGACCACCCATGTACACCTGTTAAAGCATTAAAAAATTTTTTCATCTATTTTTACAAAATGTCAAAACATGAAAAATCTTTTCAACTGCTTTCTTTTTCAAATATTATCATAAATGATATACCATGTTATAACATGAAGTAACTTTCCAAGATTCTTCTTGAGATGTATTCTTTATTCCATGCTGATAAAGGCATGATGTATATAATATTAGATGTATGATCTAAAAATAATACAAGCTATTGTATTCGTTTTTCCATGCTAATAAAGGCATGATGTAATTTTAGATGCACATAAATGCATGACCTAATTATAATACCAACTATTGCGTGTAGTATTCCATACTAGTTAATGTATGATGTATGCAATTTTAGTTACACATAAATTTAGATCTATATAGGTTACAACTTCTCATTATGATATCCCATGACTCTACGGGACATATGTCTAAACACATTTCTTAATATAGTTCATCTTATTTTTATATACGTTTAATATTCTTATATATTTATATACGTTCCTGATGTTCTATACAAAAAATGAACTTTATTAATTTTAAGTACTCAAGTATACGATACCATTCTACTTGTGCGGTGAATATCGTACCTCGTATAGATATGACGTGGTTGCCCCCTTTCCTTATCTCTACGAAGTGTGATACCCATTATGTATTTACTTTCTTGACTTATAAGTTGTGTAAAATTTTCACGTATTAATTTTTATCCCTGGTTGCATGATTATAATGAAGACACATGTCACTCATCTTTAATAGATTTGAAATAATTTAACTTAGCCAACAGGTTACATTTTTTATATTAGCACGATGTGGTTTCCCCTTTCCGTAGCTTATGAAACTTATAAAAATTTATACTTATAAAATTATTAATTATTGAAAAATCAATAATTTAATTAACTAATAATTTAATTAACACTTATCTTTTTTAACAGTAAGTTCTTGTTACACTCAAACTAGGTTGCTTTAGTCAGCTTTGTTTGTCAAGCCCACTTGATTATTTTTTAGAAACATAGGTAAAGTTTATTACTTTTGGTTTTTTCTCGCTCTTACAACAAACTGGTTGATCCAGTATCCCAATTTGTCCGACTGTGTTAATTTAAAATATTCAAATGGGCATCGGACACTACATATGTAATTTTATTTAATTTTAAGTTTTTTTACATATGTGCGTTTGTCGCATGAAATGCTGGGGAGGAGGTATGTAGGCACCGCGAGTATTATTATTTTTCTGACCAAAATGCCACCTTGGCTCTGGCAACACTGGCCTGCGCAGCGAGATGCGCAGCCGGCATAACTGAGCTTGCGCGTTGAAAAAACTTTGAAATCATTCCGTCTCGGGCGCTCCTCCCGCCAGCAAGCTATTAATTGTAAATTACGCAAATTATTGTCGCAGGTAGAATCTTTGTATTATCTCAACTTTAATAAAATATAACTCCACCAATCAATCAGTGTTATGATTCACAAGCTAAATTCCGTGACTGTTCATTTAGAGAACTAGAATATCTCCGAGGGTAAGCGGAGATGTTCTAGCAATCCCTATAGTATATTAAATTTATAATTAGTTTTAGAGAACATTCTATATCTTCAAAATGAACGAGAAACGTATGAGAAGGTTTTCGGAAGAGGATGACTTTGATTCCAACTATAGAGATGAAATAAAAGAATGTTATTTGCGAATAAAAACAAATATTTTCTATCAAACTCTGTTTGATATGTTTTAACACATTCTCAACCACAAGTAAACTTAATTTGGTGATAATATGTTACTTAAACCATTCTAAAATGGACCTAGGAATCTTGGTTTCACAGACCGTGCGCGGGTATACGTGTTACATTATTTGACACGGGTATACGAAGGTTCATAAGAGAACCATTATCAGTAGGTACCTATAGTATGTTTTAATTTTTAGGCAACCTGTAAGCCTGCAGAAAAAACACAAATTATACAGCCAGCTTCAAATTCTAAAGAACAGAAAGAAGACGATTTAAAATCCGGAGTGGAATCACAACAACAATGCGAAAGCACAGAAAATATAGATAAACAGCCGAGAGCAAAACCATCTCAGGAAATTATGAAAGATAAGATTTCTCTACTCGACAAAAATCTGAATGTTTTGTATTCTGCCAGAGATACTATGCCAAGCCGTGAAGTTGAAAAACAGATCATTAAGTTGCGTGAAGAATTAAAAACAGCGAAACAGTCTTTAAACAGGAAGATTCAAAACGCAGTTGCCCAGAAGAAACACAGAGATGGTATGAAAAGAAAGTTAGAAGATATTTGTCATGAAAATCCAGAAATAAAAAAAAAACTATCCCTGAGGGATTCAGTGGGACGTCCTAGCCTAGAAAACGATCAACCATTACTATTGAAAACAATTGCGGATATTGCTTTATTTGGGAGTGCAGCAGATGATAGAAGACGAACGGAATCTATTCGCAGTGTAAAAACTCTTGATGAACTCACACAAGAATTACGTAAAATAGGATTTGACATTAGTCGAAGTGGGACATATCTTCGTTTGATTCCCAGAAAATCTAATTCTGCAGAGGGACGAAGACATGTATCGACAGTCCCTGTTAAGCTCACTCGGGCTCAGACTGATCACCACAAACTCCACTTAGATAGCAATTTCGCTGAAACATCAATCCATTATTTGGAGAACATAGCATCCATACTTGGACCAGATCAAGTATTTTTCATATCTCAAGATGATAAAGCTCGCGTCCCTATTGGTGTAACTGCGGCAAATAAGCAAGCACCTCTTCTAATGCACATGGAATATAGAATCAAATTGCCTGATCACGACTGGGTAATCGCTGAGCGGCATAAATTAATACCATCAATTCCAGTATGCTAGGACAACCGCAAGCCGTTGGATATTCTGGACCAACATACATCGCGATTCGAAGTGGAAAGCATAGTTCATCTACTGCTAATACTCATGCTCAGGATTTCGAGACGCTTCTCGAACTTGAAGAGTTTCAAGCATTAGCTAAAACTGACCATGGATTGGTAAAACCAGTGGTAGTCATGACGGTTGATGGAGGGCCAGATGAAAATCCGCGCTATCAAAAAGTTATAGGGTTTGCTATACAACACTTTAAGCGATATAATCTCGATGCATTATTTTTAGCTACCAATGCTCCTGGCAGAAGTGCATATAACAGAGTAGAGCGCAGAATGGCTCCTCTAAGTCGGGAACTGGCTGGTTTGATATTACCTCATGACCATTTTGGGTCTCATTTGGATGAACGTGGCGTTACAATTAATGAGCATTTGGAAAGATCCAATTTCGAGTTTGCAGGAAATGTGTTAGCTGAGATATGGAGTTCAATGGAAATTGATGGCTATCATGTTACTGCAAAATATGTTGGGCCGGGCGAACAAGATCTTCCTGATTTTCCAGACATTAAATGGTATTCAGAACATGTGCGTGAAAGCCAATACTTACTTCAAATTGTAAAATGTAGAAACTCTGAATGCTGTCGTCCAAGAAGTGGCCTATTTAGATTACTAGACAACAGGTTTCTTCCACCACCAGTAAAAGTAAAACAAACAGTTGATGACTTGGTTTTGGATGATGGAGGGCAATTTCTCAATCTTCCAGTCAATTTAGTTCTACGCTTAAATTCTTCACTCAAAGATTTCCTACAAATGCCCTACGATTATTTTTGTCCGACGGTAAAATTGAAGCTAACAAGTCGAACATGCAAAACGTGTGGTCTTTATCATGCTTCAGTCAAGTCACTCAATCGTCACATCGAGAAGATCCATAAAAAAGTAAACACGCACACCGATCTGAAAGTTAGGCCTATAAGAGTGGCTGCTCGTCGTGCTAATGAACTGATGTGCATTATTCAAAATTTAGAGCACCAAGATGTTGAATGGTTTGATGAGAACGATGTAGACCTTCCAAAATCGGATGAAAGTGAGCAGATACACAACATTAAGCAGCAAACATCCAATGTAATCGAAAACTTAGAATCATGGATTCGGGTGTCATGGACTGAAGACTGTTAATTGGAATTAATATGTATACCAAAAGTTCGAAAGAAGTTTGTTTTGTTCGTAATGTACTTAATAAGATTATAATATTTTTACCTTACTCTATGTTGAATACTGTGTCAATAAAGTTTGTTTAAATGAATATTATGTGCATTAAAGTCCTCTATCCTATTTTATAAGTGCTGCTTATGAATCAATAAAAAAAACAGAAAAATGCATATAGGTACCAATTTTTACGTAAGCACGGGAGGGGGGGGTAAGAGCTTTGCTTACTTTTGGTGACAAGGGGGAGGAGGGGGTAAATAATTGTAATAAATCTGCTTACGTAATACTTAAAGGGCCCCTAAAGGGAATAGCACAGTAATTCTACCAAAAAATATTTATATTGAAAAAGTCCAAAATGTACTAAACTCTAGTGATGTAATTTTATTGAATAAAGATCCAACCCCAAAATTTACCGCAGAAATAAATTCAATTCTTAGTACATGCCAAACACTTGTTAAAGATAAATTCCAAAAATCCTACCTAACTGTCATGAACCCCCAATGTCCACGATTGTATGGACAACCTAAAGTTCACAAATTAGATATACCAGTGAGACCCGTCGTAGCTTATAACTCAGCACCAGCCTACAAGCTAGCAAAATACGCCAATAAAATCATTAAAAATACTTTAAATTTCAAACCAAAATATGGTATTAAAAATTGTTTACAACTAATAGACATGATAAAAGATATAAATATACCAAACAACGCCTCTCTAGTGTCTTTTGACGTTGTTAGTCTATTCACAAGTGTACCTACAGATGAATTAAAAATAATAATCAATAACTACATGGAGAAATGCAACATAAATATTATAAAAAAGAGAGAAATTAATCAAATAATAAGAAATATACTATAGTATATGTACCAACGCCGGTGACAAAACAAACAACCAATCACAGAGCGAGTAGATGATGTCATCCCAGGATTACCAAAACAGGAAAAAGGAAGTAGGATCAGACCACTATGACAAGAATCGACATGTCGTCTCTCACATAATATATATGTTCTGGATGAGGAAGGCAACATAATAAGAGTTTTAATGGTAGGTAAAACTCCATCATTATAAAAAAGAGAGAAATTAATCAAATAATAAATGTGTGCATAAAACAAAATTTTTTTAGATTTGATAATAAATTCTATTTACAATCGAAAGGGTTGGCAATGGGTAGCCCAATCTCTCCAATTTTAGCAGAGATCATGATGGACCACTTAGAAGAGACCATTGAAAGGTTAGTGTCTTTTAAGAATGTTGTTTTCTATCGTAGATACGTGGATGACATTTTGATCGTATGGACTGGTACACAGAGGCAGCTGGATGTCTTCATCAAGGAGATAAATCAAATCAATAGGTCAATTCAATTCACTATGGAGATAGGAGGAGATAGAATCAACTTTTTAGATGTAGGAATTAGGATTGTTAATAACGAGTTGGAATTTTCGATATACAGGAAACCTACATATAGTGATAATATCATCCATAGCTCTTCGAGACATTACATCTCACACAAATTGTCGATATTCCATTGTCTAATCCATAGACTGTTACATGTACCATTGAATGATATAGATTACAGTAATGAATTGAATGTTATCAAAGCTATTGCGGTGAATAATGGTTACGATAGCGGAATAATAGATAATTTAATAAAAAAGAAAAATAAAAAACTCACTGTAACTTCAATTACATATGGCCTTACACCAGAAAATGAAATTGAAACAAAACAATGGTGTAAAATACCATACCTTGGGAAAGTATCAAATAAAGTTTCGAAATTGATAGACAGTGACAAGAAGTGTAAGACAGCTTTTTGTAGCGTGAATTCTTTGGGTAAGATATTAATAAACAATAAGGATAAGAGAGATAAATTGGAGAACTCTGGAATTTACCAAGTGAATTGCTCGAATTGCCCTGCATGTTACGTGGGACAGACAGGAAGAGCAGTATCGACCCGTATAAAGGAGCATTTCGCATGTTGGGTAAATCGAAAGGGAGATTTATCGAACGTAGCCTTACATTTGCTAGAGAACCAACATACTTTTGACAAGGATAGAGATGTCAAGGTTCTTCACGTTTGTGAAAAGGGACAGAAATTAGACAGATTAGAATTACTAGAAATTAATCGCCTAACGAAGAAAATTGATCGTAAATATGTCATGAATAAACAGTTGGAACATGGTGCTCAGTCACCATTAATATATCCATTGTAATTAATTTGAATAATGTTACCTTAGACTCTGAGGTAACATTTTATTCTAAGTAATTTACGATGTATGTATTGATGATTATTGAACATATTGTTATTCATGACTTATTTACCTTAAATAACAGTTGTGTAATTTAATTATGTAATCTTCTGATCATTTGTTGCAAACGTTAAGAGTTTTGACATCTCTATCTTTGTGGAAATAATTTTCGTTTTCTGGTAAATGCAAAATTATGTTCAATAGATCATAACCACCCCAACCAATTTTTAATTTGCCCAACTAAGGAGGTGTTCTTTTGTACAGTTTGATTCTTCTCTTCCGGATTGTCCTGCGTGGTATGCAGGAAAATTCATTATTTTATTTACTAAATTTTCGATTATTGTGCTATAGTGACCATTGTTATATTATTATTTCTTATTTATGACATATTAACCTTAAAGATCAATTGTAATTTAATAACCGACGTCGTTACGGAAGAACATCAAAGACAGTTATATGAAAGAAGTAAAATCAGAAACCAACACAGTGTCGGGACAATCAGCACAAAAAAAAAAAAGATATATTTATTTTGACCTCTTGTCCTTTTTACGCCCTACTGCTGCCAGTACTTCAGACGAACGTGAGTCTAATATTTCTCCTGTGGTTTTAACACAAAATCAGGAGATAGAAGCAGATGTTCTAATGAGACCACCTCAAGAAAGACAAGTTTCTATGAAGAAAAACCAAAAAGAAAAAAATGCAATTCCTCAAATAACCAAAATTTTGAACGAAAGTTTGCAATTGCAAAAAGATAACAAGGAAAAGGATGAAAAGGGAAATCGTGCATTTCTTATGTCGTTTGTACCCATTATGAATTCGATGACACCAGATTTGGCTATGGAAACCAGATATCAAATCACCAGTTTATTCAGAAATATACAAAGAAAGCAAACAACCTACGCAAATAATGAAAATACAAATCCCGATATTCCCAGCAACTTGTCTGAATTTATTTACCGCAGAAACCAGGATGGGAGCTCAGGCTCAAGAACATATTCTGAAGCATTTTCTCCAATAAGCAGAGTAGCATCGCCACAAAATGAGACTGCTTCTGACACATCACAAGAAAATGATGATTATTATAATATTATATCTTACCTACCTCTTCAATAAATTACTCTGGTCTACTTTTTATTAATAATTTTTTTTAAATAAAATAATAAATAATATTATGTGATTTTTATTTACCCGAGTGTGATAGCCAAGCGTTCTGCAGGTTTGATGGATCGTCGCATGTTTGTATCTTGTTTGTTAATACTATGGCTCACAATTGATAGAAGTTCATCAAACGAGTTCACAGACATTCTGTAGTATGTGAAGAACTTTTGAGGATTATCTCGGTGTACACTAAACATTAAATGAAATATTCCGGAATTTAAACGATTACTTAATATTGGTGCCACCCAAACACTTCGTCGTTTTTTTTTTTTTAATAACTCTATTAAAATAAGCACTGCAAGAGCAGTGATCATTGGCGGATCCATTTTGAAGAACGAACCAAATAATGTCCGCGGTCGCTTTCTCGAGCGGTTTCCCGCGGCGGGAGAACCGCTCGTGTAGCCTGGGCCCGTCTGTAGCGGTTTACAAGCGGTTCTCCCGCGGCGGGAAAACCGCTCGTGTAGCCTGGGCCTGACTGATTCGAAAACAAAAACCAAAATTGAAAAGATTATCGTTAAACTGGATAATGAAGTAAAATCAGAAACATCAAAAATGAAAGAAAAAATAATAAAACTTCAAGACAAATTAATAGAACGTAACGACGTACTGGTAGAAAAAATCGAAAAAATTATCGATAAAAATACTAAGGCACCATCCTATGCCCAGATGACCAAAGAAAAAAAATATTGGACAAACGAACCTAATTATGCCATTCTTATATCGGCAGAAGACAAAAAAACTTCGGAAGAAATTGAAAAATGCATTTCTGAATCCATAACAGCCTCAAAATTAGGGATTGGAATAAACAACTTAAAAAAAACAACAAAAAACCGGATTTTAATGACTTGCCCGAAGAAAAGTTCGGTCCTTTTTCAGTTCTCGTCCTACTGTCAACCAGGAAGGTCGCGCGCAACTGTATAAAAACTGGTGACGTTAAAATCCGATCTTGCCACAAAATTACTAGGGCGTTTGCGCCTTGCGCATACGCGTCAGCGAATCATGGACATTGCCATCGAAAACATAAAAGCGGAAATTCAAAACATCACAACAGTGAAAGATTCGAAAGCTAAAACGAATCTAGAACAAAATGTATACATACTAGAAGAAATTTTGAAATCTGAACGAATCAAACACCAAGAAGAGATGATTAAACTGCAAAAAAAAAATCATCGAAAATCAAGATGAACTCACCAAAAAAATAGAAAATATTGTAGAACCGAAAATCATATGCTCAAGTTTTAAGTGACAACAATAAATCAGTGGGATGATAGATAGATATTGAGGATAGATTGAATTCGAGTTTTGTGGTTTGTAATACAACCACAAAAGCTTTTTTGTCTGGCTTGAGTCTTCAGCCAGGCCCCGTTACTTTTGCCGGCCGGAGGAATCTCGCCGGCCCACTGAGCAGGCGCTCGCGCCCCCAACTGCCTTTATCAAGGCAACTCTTACGCAAAGAAATACTCAACACGCAGATCCACGCTGGCCCCTACCAACCGCCCGCAAGCACCCGAGACGTGCTCCCTTTTTAAGAGGAGTCACCGCTCACAACAAGTTAAGATGTTCCCGACGAGGATGCTCCCCGAAGACCACGAGGACTCCCCGGTCGTCGTACCACCCGGCGCCTACCAAATAGGGCTTAGAAGGAAGACAGGGACCATGCGCTTAACGGTCCCCGCACCACAGCCCCGCCCCGAGGACCCAAGGACCCGGAGACCATCTACCACCACGGCTACCACCACGCCCGACGCCACTGAGATGACGGAGCCTGTAGCAGGCCCCTCTTGGGCAACAGGACCCAGTCCTGCCCCCAGGCGCCCCCCGATAGGCCCAGCGTCGGCCTACGTGGCGCCCCCGAGGCCCCAGCAGCCGATTGAGACGGCTGCCCCCCAGGATGGAGGCTGGACGAGGCCGTCCAACCCCATAAAGAGGCCTGTGTCCCCACGAGGACCACAACCGCTCCAGTGTGGCAACCGATTCGAAGAGTTGCCCGAGGTAAGCGAGGGCGTCGGCGCGCCGCGTATAAAGCGTGCCAATACTAATTCTTCTTTTTCCCCCGCAGGTACCGGCAGGAGAGACCGCGTTCCCCCGGTGGTGATGACCCTGGGGAGCATGACGCATGCACAAATTACAGCCACGGTCCAAGGACATCTCGGGGGCTGGTAAGCTTTTCACTTTTAAATACAACAGGGGCGGCACGGCCAACATCTTCGTGCGCTCGATGGAGGACCATCGCGCCCTTACCAACGGACTGCGAGCGGAGGTGCGCGGCTTCCACACGTTCACGGCCGAAGCTGAAAAAATGAAAAAGGCCGTCATCAAGGGCTTGCCGCTCGTAGAAGTGGAAGACATCGCGGCGGATCTGGAATCTCAAGGATTCCCAGCAGTGAAGGTGGTTAAGATGACCGCCTCAATTGAGTATCCTCTGTACTTAGCACACTTCAATAAGGAAGTTAACATGGGACAGCTGCGCGCGGCCGTCAAATACCTATGCCACTGCCGCATTCGACTCCAGAAGCACAGGAGCAATCATCTACAGTACGGCACCCAGTGCTACAGGTGCCAAGACTTCGGGCATGGGTCCCGAAACTGTTTGCACACAGCAAGGTGTGTAAAATGCTTACTGGAGCATGCTTCGGCAGAATGCCCCAAGAAGACGAGAGACGAGCCCGCCGCATGCTGCAACTGCTCAGGCCCGCATCCCGCCAACTACAGAGGCTGCCCCAAGCGGGTAGCGTACGTCGCCTCAATACAGCAGCGACCTGCCAGAAGGACCCAACGCCCGCCGGCAGAACAAAACCCGAGCAGGCCACCTCCTCAGCCGAGGACGGATGGACGTACATGGGCCAACGTAGCCGGAGGCACCGCCCCCGCCCAACAGCAGCGCGAGCCCGCGCCGCCCCCACAGCCCCGCCCCCAGCCCCGCCCACAGCAGGAGCCCGTGCGTGCGCCCACCACTACAGAGGACGACCTGGACATCATGGCCCTGCTCCAAGGCCTCCTGAGGATGCGATCGCAGCTCGCCCGCTGCACATCAAGGGCAGAGAAGCTCGTCGTCCTGATGGAGCTCCTCACGACCACCCTCGATGTCTAATCCCGAGAAGGTGAGAGTCCTCGTATGGAACGCATTTAGCGTGCGCTACAAGACAGACGAACTGCTCGCCCTGGCAAACGAATTAAACACCGACATTATTCTCCTATCAGAATCTCACTTGAATCCAAGCATAGATGAGAGTGCCAGGCTTCGAGATTTATCGAGACGACCGACAGGAAAGGTCAGGCGGAGGAACCGCAATATTCGTTCGACAATCTATGACATCAACAAGAATCCCCACTCCGAAGTTGAAGCACACCGAAGCCACGATTATCGAAGTCACCATAGAGGGTAGAGCGCATACCATCATCGCCGTCTACTGCACTCAAGCAAATTTAGTGAGAGAAGACCTAAATAAATTGCTCAATCTGGGACCAATTGTTGTGATCGGAGGCGATTTGAACGCCAAACACAACTACTGGAATAACTACAGAGGTAATGCGAACGGAAATACGCTCTTCACACACATGCAGACAAATACCTACTCGATAATGGCGCCCGACAGACCTACACACTATTCGCAGCGCTCTAGATATCCGAGTACATTGGATATCGTACTCGAGAAGAATGTAAAGACAATATCTCCACTGCGCACGCTAGACGAGCTGTCATCGGACCACCTGCCCGTGAGCTTTTCCATAGGAGGAACAACTTCAAGGAGCCCCAGAAAACAGCGCAATTATAAGAATGCGGACTGGGAAGGATTCAAAAAGGAAGTCAACGAACGAATTCATCTCACTTCGGGAACTCTGCGCTCGCCACAAGAAATCGACGCAGTTACATGCACTCTCACGGAGATACTTCAAACAGCACAAGACGCACACATACCTCTAAAAGAAATACACCCATACACGATCAAGCTTCCCGAGTATGTCCTATCGCTCATCAAGGAGAAAAATCGCCTGCGACGCATGTTTCACCGCACGCGCGACGAATATTTCAAGACAGTATACAACTGCCTGCAGAGGGAAATCAAGACCGAGATCGTAGAACTCAAGCGCGAACTTTGGAAGAAAAAAGTCGCGTCGCTCACGCCGAAGGATAATTCCCTATGGAAAATGGCTAGCGCGCTGAGACATAAAGATTTCACAATCTCACCTCTAGCGAAATTGAACGGCTCTGGGACGGCATTGTCGCTGCAAGAAAAAGCTGACACACTCGCCGACGGGTTCGAGAGAGCTTACGCCGCTACAGACGGCCTTTCCGACCAGGCTACGGACCGGATCGTAGCTGATTCTCTACGAGACTTGAGGGAAGCAGAGCAGACAAACGCTGAAGATATTCATTTTGCTACGCCGAGCGAGATTGCGGTCACAATCAGGCGATTGAGAACAAACAAGGCGCCGGGAAGTGATCAAATTCACAACATTCTACTCAAACATCTCCCTCAAAAAGCCATCATCTACACAACAAAATTGTTCAATGCCTGCCTCATGACCGGGCATTTTCCCCAGATTTGGAAATCGGCGACCGTGCTGCCTTTTGCAAAGCCGAATAAAGATAGAACACAGCCGACAAGTTACCGGCCGATTAGCCTATTATCTACGCTGAGCAAGGTATTTGAACAAATTATACTCAACAGGCTTGTCCCACACCATGACGACAACAAGACTTTGCCAGACGAGCAGTTCGGCTTCAGAAAGAGGCACTCCACGACCCACCAACTAACCAGAGTAGCGGAATTCATCGCAAGAAAATTCAACGAACATCGCTTCACCGCCGCTGCGCTCATCGACCTAGAGAAGGCATTCGACACCGTATGGATAGACGGGCTCGTGCATAAGCTGCACCGCACTAACACGCCCATATACCTAACGAGGCTGGTACAGGAATACCTAAAGAATAGATCCTTCAGAGTTTTCATAAGGAACGTGCTATCTTCAATGCGTGAGATTCCAAAAGGCGTGCCGCAAGGAAGTTTACTGGGACCATTTCTCTTCATTCTGTTCACCTACGACATCCCCCGAGACGAGAGATGCAATCTGTCTATCTACGCAGATGACGTCAAACTATACGTTTCCTCGCTGAAAGCGAACATGGCCGCGATTTACCTACAGAGGGCGCTCGACGCGCTCGTAGAGTACTACAAGAAATGGCGCCTGAAACTGAACGAGGCGAAAACCGAAGCCATCATGTTCACGAGAAAACGTGTAAATAGAACACCTGACTTTAACATCGAAATGGGAGGACACAGTATTGAATGGAAAGATGAAGTGACATATCTGGGCCTGATCATGGACTCGCGCCTCAACTGGAAATCTCACCAAGCCAAGATGCACACGCGCACGCGACAAGCGATCGGCATGATGAAGCCAATTTTCAATAGACGGAGTCCGCTACTTCCCAAAACCAAACTCCTCATCTACTACTCGCTCATTCGCCCGGTACTCTCTTATGCGATTCCCGTATGGAGCAGTATCTCACACACAGACCACACGAAACTACAGACACTTCAAAATCTCTGCATTAAAATCACATACAACACGAGACTCAACCTGAAGAGAATACACGAACGAGAAAAAATTCCAACTCTATACGAATTCACACACAGACTGACTGAACGCTTTTACAAATCACTCAGACATAGCAAAAACACACTCATACGAGACATAGGACAATACAATGCACCGAGCGACTTGACATTCAGATATTCACACAGACTACCCAAACACATCCTCATGGACCATGACCACATATGGTTTGAACCAGACACATATGGTTTGAATTGCGCAACGAAAGAATCGCTTTTTTTTCCAAAGAATCGCTTTCTTCATCTTTGAGTGGTCTTGTTCAACTATTGCACGACGAGCAATGGCTAATGAAACTGGTGTATTTGGCAGACATATTTGATAAACTGAATGTAATTTGTAAGTCATTGCAAGGAAGAAACACAAATACTTTTACAGTAAACAACAAAATCTCTTCTCTTAGAAAGAAACTTATCTTCTGGATAGAATGTGTTGAACAGAAACAGTACCAATGTTTTACTCTTTTCTGAGTTTACATTACTTTAACGAGTTTCTGGAAAAAAATGAGTTGCAAGTAACCTCAGATGTTGAAAAATGCATTTACGAACATTTGATGGCCCTCAACAAATCTCTGGAAGAGTTTATTTATTTTTATTTATTTATTTAAACTTAAAACTTTAAAATGGATGATTTTTTATGTAACGCTCTAGATAAAAAAATGTATATAGAAGAAAAATTATGTCAATCCATAAAATGTTTCAATTTAACCTGCCCTGAAAAAGGATTTAGCCTATTTCATGTAAACATTAGAAGCATAGAAAAAAAACATAGATTAATTAATAATATCATTAAAAGATTTAAA
Source organism: Hesperophylax magnus (assembly GCA_026573805.1). NCBI lineage: Eukaryota > Metazoa > Arthropoda > Insecta > Trichoptera > Limnephilidae > Hesperophylax > Hesperophylax magnus. The sequence goes on along the minus strand of JAIUSX010000117.1, from coordinate 7,350,882 downwards.
TTATTTTCCGGGATGCATAGTGTTAACAGAAACGCTTTCAGAAGGGGAATTGAATTATACTATTCCGGGGTATTCATATTATACAACAATAACAAAATTAAACAAAAACTCTTGTGTCGGAATATTCATATCCAACCAGTACAATGTACTCAATATTAAAGATATTAACAGTGTTAGAAATGTTGACATTTTGAATATTGAATTTAAGGACATAAATAAACATTATAACATTATTGCTATTTATCGTATGCATATGTCGATAATATCACAATTTATAGATGAATTAAAAAATATTTTATTCTATCTATTCCTCTCTGCCTACCCCTGCGGAAAAAACCGCGTGATGGTTAGTTAGTTAGTTAATCAGTAATAATACTAATAATGATATGCGCAAATTATGTGGCTTTTCTATGTCTTTTGTGTGTGTAATCGTAATGTTATGTTATGAGAATTGGAGTGTCTGTATGTTTTTTTTATTTTAAATTTTGAACTGTTATTGGGTTATCTACGTGAAATTCCCTTTTATTTTATACATGCGATAGCGTTAGTATAATGCTTTTTTACTCTTCTCCTCTGTCTGTAATATAAAGGCAGCAAGATTTTATATTGATATTATTTAGTATAGACACTTGCCTTTCTCGTATATTATTTTTGTTTAATGTTTTTTGTATTTAAAAATGGTTTTAAAAGTATTTTTATTTTCAGTATTAGTAATATTTGTTGGTGGTTATTGTTTACGTATAAACACATCACGATTTTATTAGTGACTTGTAAAATTACTTTTTTATTTTGTTCGTAAAATAACATATTTGTAACGAACGTTGTTGGCCACATTATTTCATTTTGTCAAAATATGTTTACATTTATAAAATGTACCAACTCCAAGCCACTGGCAAAATCCTCACTCCCCGCCACTGCTCATTTTGTATCCCGTTTCGGCCGAAATGGCCTGAAAATTCTGACTCCGAAAAGCATCGGTACCGTATCGCGCACGTACCCCGGCCGAGCGGTACGATGTTCAGATTTTTCTATGTACAAAATTTAAACAAATAACAATTTATTAAATGTTACAAATACCTATTTTTTACTTGTACATCTCCTCGGCGGTAGTTAAATAAACACTATTACACATATAAACATATAAACACTATAAACACTACCACTGAGGAGATATTTAAAATGCCGTTTTTTAATGAATTTGTGTAACCATTTTTGTACAATTATTTTTACTTATTTGCCTTTACAAAAATCCAGGAACCTCGTAGCATAGTGAATCTTTTCTCTTTCTAAACGCTATGTCACGGGGGACCTGCGAAAAATACTAACTTAACCATTTTACAAATTTGATCACTTCAAGATCATTTTTACACTTTTATTTTACAAACTTTTCTTATTTTTTGTCGTATCTTGACAAGCTAAAAATCTAGTTGTCAAGATATACATTGTTATAACTGCTATGTAATTGTAATTCAGGCAAGCTTGCAAAATCTTTGCAAACTCCCAAATTCAAGCGTCTGCCTTCGGCTATACCACCGGCAAAATGAATATGCAACATTTTACGGTGGCCTATGTACGCGTTTGTGGCGCGGATAGAATCCCTACCCTTTTTTGGTCGACAGCCAAATGTCGGCTGCGAGTCAGCCTTATAGAATATAAGCAGCACACTTAAAAATATTAAATCAGTTCAACTTTACCACCAAAACAAGCGTTTTATTTCAACAAGTAACTCCTGCCCACCAACTGCCTCACCTCGCCTAGTCTTCTGCTCCAAACCTTCTGGTGTTAGCTCTTCAAGACCAGCCGGCCCTGCCTAGGAAAACCGCCAACACCAGAAGCGAGCAGAGACGACAGCACACCTAGTGCCCAACATTCACCGAGCACCGGGTGCGGGAGGCAGATTGAAATAATTTCATACAACTATCATCATAATCGGCCGTAAATGAGCATTCCCATCGGTTGAAGACACGGTTTGGAACCAGCGCCCAAATCTACAGTCTTGTGCGCGGACTCCCGTCCAGTAAAATATTTATTAAAAAATTTGTAACATGTTTATTTTGTGGTACGACATATTTTTTTACTAAAGTTACTCCAAAGCTCTCCTCGCCTTAAGCATCGATGACACGGGGCTAGTTTACGAGCTGCTAGTCGACGAGTCTATAAGCTAGCGAGTAAGCGAGTTAGCGAGTGTCGATGACACACAAAACTGTCCACTCGCTCAGTAGCGAACTAGCTAGCGAGTTGGAATCACATGTTATTTTGCGTGACGTGTTGTTTGCGTTCTATCGTTTATTTTTTTAAGCTGAAAAATGAAGTGGAACACGCGTGATATATTCTCTATCTTCCCATAAGTATATATTAACATAAAAACAGACACACACACACACCACAAACAGACACGTATGTAGTATATGGCCGCCGTTGGTCGCTGGTGATGTTGATGCTGGATAATACACGCAATTTTAGTAGGGTTTTTTGGTAACAAAATTTTTCCCTACCGAGAAAATACAAGGCCTCTAAGTCTATAAAAGCCAGGTAATATTTGAATAAACCCATATGAGGTAAAAATTGTGAGGCGAATATGACGCAGTTCTATTTGTATAAAGAACATTAACTTTAAATTCAGTAAATTTAAATGATTCACCACTTCATGGAATATAATAATCTAGAAAATAAAAGATACATGACTGCCAAAACGCAAAGATACTCGCAACTAAATAGTTCCTAGCAGCGATGATGACACACGGCTAGTTAACTAGCTTATAAGCCAACACGCCAGCGAATGGCGAGTAAATTAGCCCGTCTTTTTATTTTACAGTCTTTTTTACAATCGGATAGTCAACTAGCAGATTGTAAAAAAGCCGATGACACGGGGCCAGTTTACAAGCTGCTAGCGAACTCGCTGGCTTGTAGCTTGTAAACTAGCCCCGTGTCATCGATGCTTTAAGAACTCTGTGCTATAAAGTGTAAAGCTTACAAATACAGGTTTTCTAAGTAAAGTTATAAATGTACTTCTGCAATGTTCAAAATAAATCCCTATATTCGATATTTTTGTGTGTTTATTTAAAATGTGTTTTTCAAAATGAACACATTTATTTGATTGAGAAAAAATCCTTCATTATTGCTTTCTTTGAGGTTCCTAAATGTGAGCATTCTAGGTACAAAACCAAAATGAAGTGTCGAATCAAGGAATTAAATGAATGAATTAAATTAATTAGTTCACTTGACCAGGTGAATAAGACTGAATTGATTCATTATTGTGAATGAATCTGCCCATGTCTACTTCAAAGGGTGGCAACTTTATCAAAGCATTTAGATCCTATGGTTTTCCCACTATTATTTCCATCAGGTGAATATGGTTTGACCCCAGGCTTTCAGCATCATACTGATTTCTGTATTGCTCAACGTCATACTGTAACTGCTATGCAGTTTTATGCAAGTAAATTAGCAGTGCGAAGAAACATTGTTAATCCAGTCCACTACGCCGGTAAACTTCTTCAACAGAAAAACCAACCACACCTCAGAGTGGAATGCTACCAAGGTTTGCAAGACTGTGTAAGAAATTTAGCCACTGATAGAGGAGTATGTGCAGGTAATATAGTCATTCTTCCATCTTCATTTACTGGTGGACCACGCCATATGAATAAACTTTATCAAGATTCAATAGCAACGGTACGTAAATTTGGTCGTCCTGATCTATTCATCATTTTATCAATCGGCCGCGGACAGGCCTGATATAGTGGGAAAGGTTTTCCACCTAAAATTCAAGGAATTTATTCATGATATGACTGAGAAACATGTTTTTGGAAAGGTCATTTGTTGGGTGTGAACAATTGAACAGCAAAAAAGAGGACTCCCTCATCTACATGGTGTGTTTACACTTTGCAGCCAGGATAAGTTGTATACAGCTTCTAATATTGATAATGTCATATATGTATCATACCATAATGTATCTGCAGAACTATCCCATCCAAAGAATTCGGCTTTGTACCATATTATTTAAAAAAAATAACATTCATGGACCATGTGGCGTACTTAATCCAAGGTCAGTCTGCATGGTAGACGGTAAGTGCTCTAAAAAATTCCCTAAATCATTTAAAGATGCTACTGATAATAACTCCGCAGGCTACCCGAAGTACAGAAAATCACGTTGTTTGGGATATACGTATTGACAATCGATTTGTTGTTCCATATAATGGATTCCTTAACAAAAAATATGATGCTCATATTAATATTGAAATTTGTTCCTCTGTGGACAGTATTAAATATATATTCATAAATATATATCTAAAGGGTTTGATTGTGCTAGAATCGGAATAAGACGAGAAGCTGGAAATTTTGAAGAGAATGCTGTTATTCAATATGATGAAATTAAGCAATATATCAATTGTCCGTATGTAAGTGCCCCTTAACCTCTCGGCGAGTATGGCCGTACAAGTACGGCCAGAACAAAAAACTCTCCAAGCAGTATGTGTACGAACACAAAGAACGCGTGTTTCGGCTTTCAGATTACCAGCACTCAGTGCCTGAGTCTGCCGGAGAAGATATCCGCTGAGTTGTGGACACATAGAACGCCGGTAAAATCCGCGCCATTTGCGCGGTAGCCTGATAGCAGCTGTCAGTTTTAACAAAATGTCAAGCTCGTAGGAAGAAGATTTTATACTTTTTTTCTTGAAATTAAGTAATAAAACAATTGGTATTCATCCAATTAATAGTAGTAGAAAAAGTCATGGTGAATATCATCACTTGTTTAGTGAGCTTAAGGCAGACGAAGAAAGATTTTTTAAATATACCTTAATTCAGTCGTGACATTTGAGGTTATCATAAAATTTTCTCTTTTCGTACTTTTGTTCGTAACGTTTTCATTCATATCCTTACTGATTTCTTTCCAGCACTTGTCGACAACATTTCTGTTGCTATGTAAACTGTTTCTTTTATCCTAGATCGGCGATTTGTTAAAAATAGCAGCAATTAGTAAGTCGCTCATTTTGACAGGACTTATGTTTTGACACTAGCTTCCAAAACAAGCTTCACTAACCGGCCGCACCGGCGAGTAGGAATTAAGAATTCATTCCGGTAAAGCTTCTCGGCCCGCCAGCGCGCGGACACAAATCTGAACCTGCCTTCACTATGTGCGTTCTCACACGTTTAGATACAAACATTCTTGTCGGCGCGCCTGCGCCAGTCGGCCGCTTACTCGCCGGCTAATCTGAAAGCCGAAACAAGCGTTCTTTGTGTTCGTACACTTAGGCCGTACTATTACGGCCGCGTGTATAACTCAACCCATACGCGATTTATTCACGAAATGTGAAGTGTACACCTCAAAAGTTATTCACAATTACTCTGAACACCACACAAACATATATCTTAATAAGTCTAGCGGGATCGTTGTATACATCAGAGACGGACTTCAATCTCAAGTTGATGAAATTTTCTTATCACAAGCCAACTGCCTGAAAATTGTATTGAATAATAATCTATGTATTTTTGCAATATACAGATCACCCTCTTTTCAAAATATTGACACTTTTCTGAATTCACTCCAATCAATTATCAACAGCTCAAAAAATATAGAACGGCAAATAATTATAGGCGACCTCAACATCAATACAATTACCGAATACCACCGCCAATCCAACGATTACCTATGTTTGCTAACTGAAAATGGGTTCATTCAGACAATTATTAGCCCTACTCGTGAGCAGGGCATGAGTAAATCTTGTCTTGACCACATCAACGTCAAAAAAATTAACCATGTTGACTCATTTGTCATTCACTCTACAATCTCAGATCACTATACAACAGCACTCTGCCTTAAAAACAAACCTCCTAATCCTGCTAAAATTAAACATGTTGCAAGAATAAACTATAATAACTTAATTGAAGACTTGAGCTCAGAAAACTGGCAAAATGTTCTAGACCAAACTGATGCCGACTCATCGATGAATGAATTTATCACTAAATTACATTCATATATTTCTAAACATACAAGCAATAAACTTATACCACATAAACAAATAAAACTTACGCCATGGATCACCCCTGGCCTTATCAAATCGATTAACATTAGGAACCAACTTCATAAAAAGGCGAATAGGTGCCCTGAAAATATTATAGTACAAGCTCATTACAAAAATTATAGGAACTTTTGCAAAAAACTAATAAAATCGGCCAAAGAAAATTATTATAAAAAAATAATTTACGAAAATAACTGTACTCCAAAACGTTTATGGGAAGCATTTCGCAATATAACTAAAACAAAAATAAATAAATCTTCCGATATTAAATCACTGAACATCAATAACGCGAACACCTCAGACCCAAAAATCATTGCGAATTTTGCCAATAACTATTTCACGTCAGTGGGAGTCACACTTGCGAAAAAAATTCTCAACAATCTTAATACAACAGAATCCGATCTCGCTAAGTTAAAAATCTCTAATTTCGGTCATAAATTAGAAAACATCCAAACAACTTCAAACGAAGTCATAAATATAATTGACGAACTCAAGTCATCGAATGCTTGTGGTCCTGATAACGTTTCATCAATTCTGCTAAAAATTACTAAATCCTTCATAGCAACTCCAATCGCGTATATTTCCAATCTAAGCTTCAATTCAGGAAAATTTCCAAATCATTTAAAACACTCTATTGTTATACTGCTTCGCAAAAATGGAGATAAATCGCAGATACACAATTACCGGCCAATTTCTTTGCTCAATTCAATCTCGAAAATTATTGAGAAAATTGTAAAGAATCGTCTAAGTCATTACCTTGAAAAAAACAATATCCTTTCCAATAGACAGTATGGCTTCAGACCAGGATTGAACACTGAAAATGCCATTACAAACCTGACGAAAATCATCTCCAACAATATAGATAGAGGAAGAAAATGCATTGCGCTCTTCTTGGATCTAGCCAAAGCGTTCGATACTATCTCACACAAAATTCTCTTGAAAAAACTACAGCGCATCGGCATTCAGGGTCAGCTACTTAAGTGGTTAGGTAGTTATATAGAAAATAGGAGCCAAAGAGTGAATATTAACGATACTCTAAGCGATCCGGCTGATATAAACTTTGGTGTACCTCAAGGAAGCACTCTAGGACCACTTTTATTCAATATCTATATAAATGAATTATGTAACAGTTCATTTGCCGATCATATTATCACCTTTGCCGATGACACAGTATTATTATTTGAAGGCAAAAATTGGAATAAAGTTCATAGTAATGCAGAAATTGGTATTAACAAGGTAAAACAATGGCTAGATAATAATCTTCTCACTCTCAATACTGACAAAACTAAATTCATTTGCTTCAGTGCAACTCAAGCGGGACAACCAAGAGAAACTCAAAGAATTATTATACACCATTGCAATGACCCAAACACTTGCAATTGCAATACCTTAGAGTATGTGGATAGCATAAAATATCTAGGAATTATTGTAGACAAGAATCTGAGATGGAATGAACATATCTATTCAATCTCCACAAAGGTCAGAAAACTCACGCATCTTTTCATGGCGATTAGAAATATTCTATGCGCAAAAGATCTAAAACTAATGTACTATGCCATGTGCAACTCTTTACTTGAATATGCATCTTTAGGATGGGGAGGATGTACCAAATCAATTCTGGACCCCTTAGCCAAAGCACAGAAATCACTACTAAGGGTCATACTTAAAAAACCATTTAGATACCCCAGTAATGATTTATTCAAAGAGATAGGAGTTCTGGATGTGAGGCAACTATTTATAAGAAAAGTTATATTATACACACAAAAATATCGTCACCTCTTCCCCTCCGTAGAACATTATCACAACACCCGACATGCAGGGAGGAATCCAATAGTTCCACTTGCTACTATGACATCCCTTGCTCAAAGACAATATTCTTACCTAGGTCCAAAAATGTTCAACCTTATACCCGGTTCTTGGAAATTGAAAAGTGGAAGCGTCCTGCGTAAATTAGTCAATGATTGGATTCTAAACTTAGGGAGAGTCGAAAGTGAACGTATGCTGTATAACTGTTAAACAAAATCACCAAACTTTCCTGATCACTAGACCAAAATTCCTACCACACTTCATTGAGTTCTGATATTGCTCCGCAATGTTTCGACATCCATTCTGATGTTTTTATACCTTCTGATGTTTTTCAACCTAAGATTTATGGTTATGCGCCCCTGAAGCCTGTCTGCTCATTAGGTACATCACTACTGTAAAGCGTATCACATTTGTACTTCGCACACTAACTCTGTGTGACACTTGGTACCTACTACGGTAATGATTTATAATAAATACATAACACAATATGGCGCACGAAGTAATGCACCAATTTCACCAAAGTAGCACTAAATCAGGTACTATGTATTTATATTCATAGTTTATGTTTCATAGTTTATATTTCTATCTATATATATAGTTATTGTTTTTACATTTTAGCAGTAGTTCAAGAAATGAGCGCGGTGTATATTCGTATTGTCGTATAATATAATTTGTTCTGAATTCATGTTTTAATTCAGTGAAAACAATCATGCACATAATTTATTACACATTCTAGTTACAACGCTTACCTCATACTCTGTAAATTTTAATATTTTATGTTACCAGGTTAATTCGGTAAATCCGATTATAATATATGGTACCAGATTAATTTTTTCTACTTCTCACAAAACAATGTATGTGTACTTATATTTATTATATACATTTTCTTTATTACACAACTTAGTTTCAGAGAAAAATGAAACTTTTTTTTTTTTTGGTTTTTGTTATGTAATTACGTACATTTCAGTAATAATATGAGCTAAACATGTCAATTTGTCTGTCCTAGAACGGGAAACTTTCCTAGCTGGACAGGCAAAGCATCCAATATGTAATATGTACTTTCTTTTGATAAAAAAAAAAAATAAATAAATAAATAAATGTATATACTCGAGCTCTTTGGGGCTGCCGGCTGCTTTTTGGAAGCGCGAAATCTTGGGAAGTCCTCAATTTTCCAGGTGTAAATTTAGCATAAAATAACCGCATTAAGTTTTAGTTTACGTGTATAAAAATAAAATAATTTTTCTGTAGCCCCTTCGGGCTTAATTTAAGTTTTAATATAAAGTTTTACATATTTTTAGTTCAAATCTGCTACGTTATCCAAAAAGTGCACAGTGTACAAAGTGCAAAGCATCGGTCGTCGGTTTTAAATGCTTACCACATGTGCACGGTGATAGACTAGTGAACAGTTTCAAGTGCGTGTAAGTGATTTATGAGGGTATCCTTTGAGCTATGGTGGTTGTAAACAATGTCGGATATGACCGGGCCACACTACTCAGACTTAATAGTGAAAGTGTTTATTTGGACCCTGCAATAGCTGCAAAGATATCGCTGTATAACCTTGGACGCGTTATTACTAAAACAACTACCCGTAAGATTAGGTTTCGTGGTTGCAGAACTGGACGCAGTAGGAAAAAACATCTGGAACACAGCATCGAAATGGTTACGTCACCGCTAACAAAAGAACAGGGAAAAGTTGCAACTCAAATTCTCGCGAATCCGGAGAGAGAATATAACACAGTTAATGCTTGTATACAACGGCATGCCAACTTTAAGAGCCGTCAACTAGGTATAGGATCCTGGAATGTTAGATCTCTCAATAATAAGATAGAGGAGGTAGGGGAGGTTTTCAACGAACAGAATCTTCATGTCCTGGCCATAACTGAGACTTGGCACGAAAATGGTGACTCTTTTTCAATAAAGAGACTCCGAGCTTTAGGTTATGTCGTGCTAGAAGAAGCCCGACCTAAAGCAACAATTTCTCGGGATGACAACATCGCTAGCGTAAATCACGGGGGTATCGTGATTTTAGGTCGCCAGGGCTTGCGTTTAACAAGGGTGTCAATTGGTGCATACCGAACTTTTGAGCACTTGGGATGCCGAGTTTCTTCTGCAGGAGCATCATTCATTTTATGTACCCTATACCGGCCTGGTTCAAAACAAATCACTTTGGATTTTTTTAATGAATTTTCGTGTTTTCTCGAGCGGGTTGTGGGACTTTCCGATAATATTTTCATAAAAGGCGACATTAACATTCACTTAGAGCGTCTAGAATCACCAAATACTAATAATTTACTGATTTATTAGACTGCTTCGGGTGCCGTCAATGGGTTAATTCCCCAACTCACGATGCTGGAGGAACTTTGGACATTTTTATCTCAAAGTCAAGCGGTCCGTTTCTGGTAGCGGATAGTGTGGATGTACGATTATCAGACCATCGACTTATTCGCGCAGAAATTGATTTTAACCCACCGAAAATTCCTTACGTTACTATCACATCAAGAGCATGGCGCGGTTTTAACTTTGACGACTTTCTGTCAGAACTAAAAGCTTCTCCGCTCTGTACACATAGCGCATGGGAAACAGAGTCGCCAACCAAACTAGCAGCAGATTATGACACCATCCTTTCAACCCTTTTAAATACATATGCTCCAATTTCTACAAAAACTCGGCATCTACGAAAATCTGATGCCTGGTTTGACGAAGAATGTCGGAGCCAGAAGAGATTGACGCGTAAATTGGAGAGGTCCTACAGACACTCGGGGGTTACATCACGGACGATCGGATACAGGCTCAAAAAGAGTACAAGATCCTAATCCGTTCAAAAAGGTCTGAATATTGGACAAATATGATCACTTCAGAGCGTCAAAATCCACGTAGTCTTTGGAACTCGGTTAAGACAGTCATTGCTGATGTCCATGCACCAAATACAATCGACATAGCTCCGGAAATCTTCTTCAAGTTCTTTCTTGGCAAAATTGAGTCAATACGAGCCCTAACAACCTACGCTCCACCACCGTATTTTACTAAATGCAATAGAGAAAACCTTTCTGCCTTCAAACCTACATCCCTCAAAGAAGTAAGGAAATTAATTCTTACTTCACCGAACAAGCAGTGTTCGCTCGACCCTATTCCAACGTGGCTACTGAAAAAGTGTTGCAATGAAATTGCTCCCTTTTTAGTTTATCTTTTCAATAAGTCACTTAGCACGGGTGACTTTCCAAAATCCCTTAAATCAGCTATCGTAACTCCATTATTAAAAAAAACCGCAACTGGACGCTGAAGATCTTTCAAATTACCGACCCGTTTCAAATCTGCCTTTTATATCAAAAATATTAGAAAAAATCGCTGCCTCACAGGTCATATGTCACTTAAATTCAAATGAATTATTAACTAAATACCAATCTGCATATAGACGGTTCCACTCCACAGAAACCGGGTTACTACGTGTTTTGTCGGACATAACTACTGCCATTGAGTCGGGTAAACTGGCACTTCTTTCAGTCTTGGACATGAGTGCTGCATTTGACACGATTGACCATGAATTTCTTATTAAACGATTAGATGAATCATTTGGTTTAAACTGTGATGTTAAGACCTGGCTGACATCGTACCTGGCCAACCGTTTACAAGCCGTAAAAGTGGGAAAAAACCAATCAAATTATGCAACCCTTTCATCTGGAGTACCCCAAGGGTCCGTTCTGGGCCCACTACTCTTCATCCTCTTCACAAATGATGTCGCTAAAATAATCGAATCATTTGGCCTTCTATCTCACTGCTACGCTGATGACCAGCAAGTTTATTTTTACTACTTACCAGAAGAAATAAACAGTCTAAAAATTCGTATAACTGAGTGTATAGAAGCAATTACTTGCTGGATGACCTCAAATAGATTGAAACTGAATCCCACAAAGACTGAGTTTCTGTGGACTGCTACAAGCAGACGTCAGCATAACATTGAAAACTCCCCAATAACCATTTCAGGAAGTGACATCACTCCAAAAACGTGCATCAAATTACTGGGTGTCAATCTGGACGCTAATTTTTCCCTTAAAACTCAGGTGACCAGAACTGTAAGCACGGGGTTCTTTCAATTAAGGCAAATTAAAGCAGTGCGGAGAAACCTGCCAACAGAGGCGACTAAATTGTTAGTCAATTCCTATGTTGTTTCACGTCTAGATTATTGCAACGGAATATATGCAAGTCTCCCCAAATGTCAAATCAACAAATTACAATCCGTTTTCAACGCCGCGGCAAGGCTTATCACCGGAGTATCTAAATACTCCCACATTTCAGAGCATCTCAAAAATCTGCATTGGCTCAAATGTCCTGAAAGAATCCAGTTCAAGGTATGCTGGATGGTATTTAAGTCACTTAACGGAATGGCTCCGGCTTACTTATCAGAATTGTGTATTCTAGAAGATTCCAATTCCCGACAGTCAACCCTTAGGTCAGCAACGTCATCAGCTATCGGATGGTTGAAGGAACCAAAGCGCACACCAGATACTAAGTTCGGTGAGCGTGCTTTCGCCGTGTCAGGACCTAAAGCCTGGAATGGACTGCCGCATGATTTGAGAATGATCGCAGACTCGACAGAATTTAGGTCTAAACTTAAAACGCACCTTTTCAGACAGTCGTATCCATAATTTCAGAAACCTCCACTTTCACAGTCGACGGCAATTTAAATTAACAAAATGTAAAAAAAAAAAAATAAAAAATACTAAAAATAAAATAAATAAAAATAATAATTAAAAATAAATAATTAAAAATAAATAAATAAAAATGATAACAACTTACAATTTGTAGGCTTTTTAAGACAGTTAAATTAAAATAAAAACTATAGCAGACTTAAGGTCATGCGATGACCAGTGTTTTTTGATATAGTGTCCTCTGCGTGCAGTTTTATCTTTTATAAGCATAAACTTTTTAATATAAGTGTGTTTGTCGGAAGTGACTTGCCAGGTAAGTATGTTTTGGTATCTTTTCTAAATAACAAATGTAGATCCTAGGAAATAAATTGTACAGCGCCCTTGAGGTGATTTTTCACAAAAACGGCGCTCTACAAGTTATCCAATTATTATTATTACTGCCATCTATGGACAGTTTACAATAATGTGTCAAACATTTTGAACATTTGTCTCATTTACCGACGTTATTATTTGAAATTTTAAAAAATACGTGACGTCATCAACCGCCATTGCTCTACTTTCTTCGGTTGACAACATTTGATTTGAGAGCGTGCGAGTTTGCTAAGTTTTAACATTGTTTTTATGCGGTTTTCTCGTTATTTTCGCTACGAATCGGAATTTTACGTATTGTTGATTGTTACATTATGTAATAATATCGTTCTGTTCAATAATTTATAGAGTGTTTGACTAAATATTGTGAAGTGATAGTGACACGTGTTTATAATACCACGTGTGTTATTTTTCTTAGGCCCAGGCTACACGAGCGGTTCTCCCGCCGCGGGAGAACCGCTGTAAACCGCTCCAGACACAATTTACTATGAACGTTGTATGGCCCAGGCTACACGAGCGGTTCTCCCGCCGCGGCCGCTCGCGGTTCACGGGCGGGAGAAATTCGACCGCCGCATGCAGCGGTTCTCCCGCAGCGGATAACCGCCACGTTCATACTACACGAGCGGTTTCCCCGCTTTTGCTCATTCCCTGCGAGAGAGCGTTGTTGGTCGGTCGTGCGCGTGAAGGATTCATGTTACAACATGTTTGATACGGAGCGATTCATAATAGAAATACAAGATCGGCCTGCTTTATATGATGTAAAGTTAAATGATTACGCCAATCGAGAATTAAAAGCAAAGTTATGGATGGAGATAGGACAACAAATGATGGATCATTGGGATGATTTAGGACCAGAAGATAAAAACAGATCTAGTGAGTATACTTTTTATTCTTATACAGGGTGACCTCAAAAATGTTAGAGAAACTTTATAGGATGGTTTTGTATCGATAATGAACATTCTAGATCAGTTCCTATTAATTGAAATATGCTTGAAATTGTTTGGTTTTGCGATGCAGTTAACGTGAGTATGAATAAATGTACGCGAATTTGACGTTTATAATGAACGCTTCTCCATCTTGAAAAGTTTCACCAATATTTTTGGGATCACAGGGTAACCATATGGCATTTACGAATATACAGTTTTTTTTAAATCATAAACGCTAAATAATAATGTTATAATAATTGAAATTTAATGTTAGTAACCAGCGTCTTAATGAATCATCCTGTTTTGCCAAGGAACGGCACCGGGACCATTGAAGTATCGAATAAACGAATCTCTTACTGTAATGCCAGTAGATCGGCCTGCAACTGCCTGAACTACATCGTATTCTTCGAAATCACATTCAATCGTGTCTTCAAATCGATACCCATCTCTGCGTCTTACAAAGTTGTGTAGCACACAAGCTGCTTTTATAATGGGTATGGCACTCGGTGGATTGATCATGATGCTTGAATGAAAAATTCTCCACTTTGCGCTGAGAATACCAAACGCACATTCGACAAAACGGCGAGCTCTTGATAATCGATAGTTATAAATTTTCTTGGGCAATGTTATGTTTCGTAAAGAAAATGGTCTCATAACATTTTTGTTTAGACCAAACGCAGCGTCACCTACAAATACAAAAGGCACAGGTGGTTGTCCTATATTGTCAGGAAGATAAGCGGGCTCTGGTAGATCTAACTGAGAATTTATTAACTTTTGCCCAAAATTTGAACTTTCGAAGATTGATGAGTCAGCTTCTCGACCTGGAGCACCAATATCAATAGATGTAAAACAGTAGTCTGCGTCCACCACTCCAAATAAAATAAGAGAATGGTATTTTTTGTAATTAAAATATTTAGATCCACCTTTCGGAGGGCAAATAATTCTAATATGTTTGCCGTCCATGGCGCCAACGCAATTAGGGAAGTTCGCTTCTTTGTAAAATTTCTCAGCAATATTGATCCATTTTTCTTTATTTGGTTTTGGCATTTCTAAAGGTGCCAGTTCTTCCCAAATAGCTTGACATGTTTCTTTTACAATAAATGGTATGGTTTTTCGTGAAATTTGAAAATCGTATTCCAAATCTGTAAATGTTCCTCCTGAAGCCAAATATCAAATATCATCAGCCAATATTGTCTACTGCTGAACATAGGCCTGTCTCAGAGCTCGCCACAACGTAAAAAATAATAGATGCATTATAAATATAATATATTTCTTTTTTTTACAGTAAAAGATCTCATGAAGAAGTGGAAGAACATCAAAGACAGTTATATGAAAGAAGTAAAGTCAGAAACCAACACAGTGTCGGGACAATCAGCACAAAAAAAAAAAAGATATATTTATTTTGACCTCTTGTCCTTTTTACGCCCTACTGCTGCCAGTACTTCAGACGAATGTGAGTCTAATATTTCTCCTGTGGTTTTAACACAAAATCAGGAGATAGAAGCAGATGTTCTAATGAGACCACCTCAAGAAAGACAAGTTTCTATGAAGAAAAACCAAAAAGAAAAAAATGCAATTCCTCGAATAACCAAAATTTTGAACGAAAGTTTGCAATTGCAAAAAGATAACAAGGATAAGGATGAAAAGGGAAATCGTGCATTTCTTACGTCGTTTGTACCCATTATGAATTTGATGACACCAGATTTGGCTATGGCAACCAGATATCAAATCACCAGTTTATTCAGAAATATACAAAGAAAGCAAACAACCTACGCAAATAATGAAAATACAAATCCCGATATTCCCAGCAACTTGTCTGAATTTATTTACCGCAAAAACCAGGATGGGAGCTCAGGCTCAAGAACATATTCTGAAGCATTTTCTCCAATAAGCAGAGTAGCATCGCCACAAAATGAGACTGCTTCTGACACATCACAAGAAAATGATGATTATTATAATATTATATCTTACCTACCTCTTCAATAAATTACTCTGGTCTACTTTTTATTAATAATTTTTTTTAAATAAAATAATAAATAATATTATGTGATTTTATTTACCTGAGTGTGATAGCCAAGCGTTCTGCAGGTTTGATGGATCGTCGCATGTTTGTATCTTGTTTGTTAATACTATGGCTCACAATTGATAGAAGTTCATCAAACGAGTTCACAGACATTCTGTAGTATGTGAAGAACTTTTGAGGATTATCTCGGTGTACACTAAACATTAAATGAAATATTCCGGAATTTAAACGATTACTTAATATTGGTGCCACCCAAACACTTCGTCGTTTTTTTTTTTTAATAACTCTATTAAAATAAGCGCTGCAAGAGCAGTGATCATTGGCGGATCCATTTTGAAGAATGAACCAAATAATGTCCGCGGTCGCTTTCTCGAGCGGTTTCCCGCGGCGGGAGAACCGCTCGTGTAGCCTGGGCCCGTCTGTAGCGGTTTACAAGCGGTTCTCCCGCGGCGGGAGAACCGCTCGTGTAGCCTGGGCCTTATTTGTTTATATTTTGATTTGGTCTTTTATTTTCAACTATAATATTTGTGTTCGATACCGTTATTTTTTCTAAAAATGTCTAAACCAAATTTCCTGAATGATCAAGACATAGCAGACTTTTTGAATGTAAGTGAAGATGAGGACATTTTGGAAGACGTGGGAGATTTAAATTGTGAAAACTCTTCGGATGAATCTGATGATTCTGAGGATCAAGTAATTGAGGAAGATACTGCATCAGCATCAGCTCCTAAACGTAAAAAAGGCGATTGACGAGTGTGGGATCAGGGAGAATTTACTCCAATTTTGCACGATTTCGATGGCAGAAATTCGGGTATAATGCCCCATGTTACCCTGACAGAGAATTCTACTGAAATTGAGTTTTTCGAGTTGTTTTTTACAAAAGAAATTGTGGAGACAATTGTCACAGAAACGAACAGATATGCTGGCCAAATACGATTTACGGCAGAAAAATCGAAAATGCTAAAATGGGTAGACACTACAGTAGCTGAGGTTTATATTTTTTTAGCTACCATTATGCTTATGAGCCTCGTCGGAAAAAATAGCTTGAAGAAGTACTGGACCAACAAATCCATTATCGAAACACCTTTCTTCAAAGTTATGTTTTCTCAGGATAGATTTCTCATTTTACTACGGTGCCTTAATTTTTCTAACAACGAAATACGGAATACTGAAAAATTGCATAAAATAAGGAATCTCTTAGATCCGATGGTAAAAATATTCAAAGGCACATTTTATCCCTTCCACAATTTGTGCATAGATGAAAGTCTTTTATTGTGGAAAGGAAGACTGTCTTTCAAAATTTACATTCCCTTCAAACGCCATCGCTTTGGAATCAAGTTATTTGTTCACTGTGATACACTTACCGGTTATGTATTAGATATTATAGTGTATACTGGTTCAGAAACGGACATAAATCTGGATCCAAATATTGGTATATCTGGTTCTGTTGTAACTACAATGTTGAAGGACTATTTGGGAAAAGGTCACAGAATATTTTTAGACAACTGGTATACAAGCCCCACTCTCTTTGATTATCTTGAAAAACACAAAACAAATGCTTGTGGGACTGTGAGAAGTAATCGGAAACATATGCCCAAATTCAGAATAGGCAAAATGAAAAAAGGGGAAGTAGAATTCTATCATTCTAATACTTTGATGGCTCTGAAGTGGCACGACAAGAGAGATGTTACTATGTTGATAAATATACATAGTAATAAAATGATTGTAACGAATAAAATGGATTACACCACAGGAAAAAACAAAATAAAGCCCGAGGCCGTAGTAGATTATAGTCGAAACATGGGAGCTGTCGATAAGGTGGATAGGATTCTTGGTTTCGTGGATAGTTCAAGGAAAACCATGAAGTGGTACAAGAAAATATTTTTCCGGTTGATCGATATTGGCACACTCAATGCATTCTTTCTGCACCGCCTAAAATCGCAAAAAACATTGTCGTTCAGCGATTTTCGAGAAAACCTCATAACCCAGTTAGTGGAAAAATACCACACATCACGACCAGTATCATCCGGAGGTAAAGGAGTATTTGACATTCCCACTCGCCTCTCAGAAAAACACTTTATGAGACCTGTACCACAAACGACAGCCCAGAGTAATAGAACTCAAACGAAATGTCATGTGTGTAGCCACACAAAAAATCAGCCAAAAAAGAGAAAAGATACGAGGTTTATGTGCATTGAATGTAATGTGGCTTTATGCATATAACCATGCTTTGAAAACTACCACACTAAAAATTAAAAAAAACACAACAACAACAAAAACAACAAACGTGGATACAATTTACTTCAATCTTCTCCCGATGTTATGGTAGGTTCACCTCCAATGGTTTACGATCCCTTCAATAGGCTATATTAGTTTTGTCTCTAACTTATGTGTACAAGTATTATTTTTTTTTTAAATATTTTTATATTGCTAGATATTGAGAAAACTATGGTTTTACATTTATTTTTTTTTAATTCGTATACTTCAAAAATGCTCACTCCTGGGATACAGTTTGCTACAAAAAAGCTCACTCTCCGAGAGGTTAAGCTGTCTGGAAAATTATGGAAAATCCTATACATGCTCAATCTCTGGCTTTACATTTACCCGACAGCCATCTGTTTATTTTGTAGAGGGGCGGGAGGAACAGGCTCTCAGGGAAACATCTACAAGGAACACCTCTTTAAACGTGGTGCCAAGTGAATCTTCAAGATATTGAGGGACGCTCTATTCTGTATCAAGATACCAAATAATTATGTCTTTTTAGCTAAAACCAGCTTAAAGTGGACAAGGCGAGAGTGGGGAGGCGGAAATATATCCTAGAAATATAGAACTGTATAATTTACGGCTGATTCTTATAAAGGTGGCTGGAGCTACATCCTTTGAATCTTTGTGAACTGTTGATGGCAATTTACTAGCTACTTTTCGTGATGCGGCAAACTTTTGTAATCAGATATGTCCTGCCTAATGGATCACCTATAGAACGTTTCCTCATGTTCATTCCAGAACACAGGCCATAAATCACAACAAATGACAAATATTGTAACCTCAACTTTAATTGAATTGGGAATCGATATTTCAAACTGCCGAGGGCAATCTTATGACAACGCAGCTAACATGTCAGGCATATACAACGGCCTACAAGCTAAAATAAAGGAATTTTCTCCCCTTGCCGAGTATGTTCCCTGTTCAGCACACTCGCTCAATTTAGTAGGTGAGTGAGCAGCTGAAAGCAGCCAAGAGGCTTGTTCGTTCTTTTCTCTACTCCAAGAGCTGTATAATTTCTTTGCAGCATCAACTCAGCGTTGGGAACTCTTACAAGCCCATTTCACCGTCAAAAGTCTATCAACGACTCGTTGGTCAGCTCGTGCAGATGCATGCAAAAGTTTACGCGAATCGTGGCATGAAATCCATAAAGCGTTAGTCTCGATCGAAAATGACACAGAACAGAAGAAAGCCGTTATATGTGAAGCAAGAGGTATTCGTTTAAAACTGGAACGCTTTGAAACGGCCATCATGACTGTGTTTTGGGGATTTTTACTGAATCGTATTAACGCCACAAGTAAAAAACTTCAGAGTGTGGAAATTGACATCACCATTGTCATAGAATTGTATGAGGTACTTATACATTTTATTGGCGAAATGCGAGATAATTTCGATGATTTCGAAAACCAAACCAAAAAACTGTCCTTTTTAAGGAATATGAAAGAGATTTTCGACGCAATCGAAAGCCTAAACTACTTCTTGGCGAGAATAATACAGGTGAAGAGATGCAACAAAAAAACGGCCGCGAAAATTTCAGAATCGCTACTTTTTTAGTAATAATCGATTCCTTATCAGCAGAACTAAAAAAACGACTGGGTGCTTACAAATCACTTTATAATAAATTAAATTTTATTACTCAATTGACAAAACTAAGCCCGTCTGAAGTCGAAGAAAAGGCAAAATCATTGCAAATGATTTATTCTAGTGATTTAGAAGCCCATTTTTCAGAAGAATGTCTCCATTTTCGTGCTCACTGCAGTGTGAAAAATAAGGATCGAAACAATGCTGTCAGTTTGTTAAAATGGTTACGAACTGAAGATCTTCAAACCATTTATCCAAACGTGGATATTGCTCTTCGAATGTGTGTGTGTACATAAAGTGCATTCGCAAATTTCTTCATTACCGTTTCTCTCGTCAACTCATCACCATGTCTGTGAACGCCGGTTTTGACACTCCAACCAGGAACGCTTTTTTGGCTCCGTACAGCCAAGACGGACGTCCAGTAGCCGTTGTTCGTCCCCTGATGCCGCCCCGAAGGATTGAATATGAATCTGAAATCCGGATTCTCAATTCCCCGCCTCGCTCGCCCGAACCGGAAGTGCTTCTTGAAGATATGCCGTCGCCGGGAGTATCACAGCCTCTCCTCAGATACGACTACGCCTACGATTATGATGAATACCGAGGTCTCCTAGACGACAATCAGGCCTTCCCGACTACATGTTTGATATTTTATTATGACGTCACTGCCTCTGGTCACGTGTACTGCCGCCGCTGTCCCGTTCCGGAAGGAGTGGTGCCATCCATATGCAGGTCGGAGCAACATGGATACGTTTCAAGATTTATGTTTACCGAGTTGCGGTCATCCAAATATTTTTGTTTTGAATGTAATAAATCGGTATTTTGGTTTGTACCCATGAGAGATTGTATCGATTGTCCAATTCACGAATATTATGATTAATAAATATTTTTGAAAATTTTTGTTTTACTTTTTCTTCCTTAAAATTAAAAACTATATTTTTGAAAACTAGAACGAATTTAAAAAAAAAAAAAAAAAAAAAAAATGAAATTCGCTCTTCTATCCGAATCTGCACTCGGATTTTTTAACCCACTAATCCAACGACTCTGACGATTCCACGATCAGACTCCTCCCACTTTCGAAACAAACACCGCCCTAAGATGGTCTACCGGTCCTGCCCGGTTGATTTGGTGTAGTAGAGGGCCCCCCCCACCGAGCCGACCCGACCCGACCCGAACCTAACCTAACCTAACCTAACCTAAAGTTCGATTTGACTAATCAGTGCTCGAACCTCACGTTAGGCGCTATTCCTCGAATCAAAGATGGCGTCAAAACATTCCGAGTTTGACAGCGGAGAAGTGAGTCGAATTTTGTTGCGAATTATTATGGATACCAAGGTTTTTGATTTAATAGAAGAGATCGAGGAGGCAGAAGCAGGTGAAAGGGCGGCGATGCGAAGGCCGCGAGTGTTAAGAGCTCGAATGAATTTATTGGAGGTGTTAGACGACACGGATTTTCGTTCACGTTTTCGGCTCACAAAAAATGTCGTCGTTATAATTCACGACCAAATCAAGGAGAGAATCTGCCCAACGACTACCCGGTATGTAATTTTAATATGCAGCCTCAAAATACATTACAGAATAGTTGTATTCACATGTTTTATCAATCAATGCAGTGTATTCAATGACATTACTGTTTGTAATATAATATTGAATTGTTTTCAGAAATGATGCTGTACCGACAATTGTCAGATTATTACTGACCTTGAGGTTCTTCGCAACGGGGTCGTACCTGATGTCTGCCGGAGATTTCGTTGGTGTGAGCCGATCATCCACTTGCAGATTTATCAAGGAGTGCTCGGAGGCTATTGGACAACTTCGTGCCACATATATACAATTCCCTCAGGACCTGATTCCCTTAAAAGAGGGCTTTTATAACCTGGCAAGGTTTCCGAGAGTCATTGGGGCCATCGACTGTACGCATGTTGCAATGTCACCGAGTAAGTACCCTTGCTATTACAATATCACACTACACTAGTAATATAATAGACAAATAATAGTCATTACAATCACAACTACTAAACAATAAAAAATAAAAGCACAAATTGACTTCATTCAGAAGACTATGGTCAGACCAGCGACAAGCTTAGTTGTTTAGTGTCGCCTAATGGCACTTGTTTGTAGATTCGACATGAAAGGATTCTCACCATGTACCTGTACAATTACAACATTATGCCATTTCCCTAAGTGAAAATATTTTCCAACGCTTCAATGGTAGAAACAGGAAAACAAAGGATCCAATAGTAAAACCCAGTTGTACAGTAAATTATTAAATTATAGGGTTGATAGGTCAGACATGTTGATAACCTTCGTGAAATGTGTTCCTAAAACTTTTACGTGGTACCAAAAAATTGAGTTTCGGTCAATCGATGTAGTTTTAATAAATGCCCACGCGATGTACAAGTACAAAACTAAAAAAGATGTGAGCCTCACAGATTTTAATTTAGAAGTCATCAGGCAACTCATTCAAAAACATCATGTTCCCGGCTCAGCAAGAAGAGTTAATGAGGCTAATTGCCAGACATTTTCTGTCGGATGTTCCACGGTTTACCGGGAGTGTTATGTTTGCAAACATTCAAAACTCAATCTAAAACGTGGCATTCAGACACGTTATTGGTGTTTGGACCTTATGTGTGACCTTATGCCCTACTACATGTTTTAAAATATATCTTACTGTACAGAAGTTTTATAAATTAAAATTTCCGCCACGCTTAATACTCTTATGATAACCCAATCTAATATGGACATGGTGTCATGTAAGTGTATGTGTGGTCAGCAGAAAAAAGTGAAAATTTGACAATTCCCATAGCATGTAGAAGATACCCAAAGGCTAAAGAAAGAAAGAACACGACGAAAGGTAGAAAACGAGGAAAATCTTGCATCGCCACTGATACACCTGTTAAAGAAGAATTTGAAAGAAATGCTGAAACTAAAAGTAAACGTAAAATAGCAAAAATATCTAAGGAAAGAAAATACCTTGACAAAGTGCAACAAATCACAAAGAATATTTTTGATGACTCTGAAGAAAATATGAGCTCTTCTGAATCAAATGATTCAACAGACACAGACCAGGACATCCCACTATCCTGTTACGAGGCACCGAAAAAAGATGATTTTGTGGTGGTCCAATTTCGAGGGAAACATATCAAATATTTTATTGGACAACTGCTAACTGACTGTGACAAAGAAAATGATGAATATGATATCAGCTACCTCAGGAAAAGTGGCAAGTTTGACGGATTTTACTTTCATCTTGAACCTGACATGGCAGGTGTGTCCAAAAATGACATAGTTCTCAAATTATTGCCACGGATAAGACAAACAACAAAACGACAGGCCAACATTTTGTACTTTCCACAACGCATCTTAAGAATGTATAATTTCCTGGATAATTCCTGAGTTTCTGAATAATTATGTAGGTATGTTCCACTGTGCCCCTAGGGGTGTTCCACTCTACCCCAGACCTGGGGCACAGTGGAACAAAATTCTGATCTCGGAAAAATGCCTGTAATTATTTACTATGAACATTTTTTCATATTTTTTGTTTTGAAATGATAAATCAAAGACTACTTAAGATTTTATAAAAGATTTTAAACTAATTGAATAAAGGTTTATTTTTCTAAAAATCGAAATACGTTTTTCGTTCCACTGTGCCCCCTCCTACCCTACACATTACGTATCTTCTGTTTACGTTTTCTGTCATTGAATTACACTTTTCAGAATTATACTCAAACTCATGTTTTATTCTTTTAAATAATTTATAATAAATAAAATATTATAAAAACAACAATGTTATTATTATTTAATCACTTAAAATAAGAAAAAAAAACAATGAAGTTCTAGTTATTTTAACCCTATAAATAAGGATAAAACAGTTTTATGCAAGAACGACCTCTATATCATACCTACTTTTTTAAATTTAAAAAACAAAGGGTTAATATTTTTTGTCCAAAACATTAAAAATATTACAGAAGACAGATGTGTTCATTATAAGATAAAATACTGTTGAACAAAAGTACTAAGTTGATGAATTATATTAGTTGAAAATGTTTAAACGCGTATATCTCGAAACACGATTGTACACGTAATCAATGTGTTAATAAAACTGCAGATAAATCTTCATAACATGACTGACAAAGGTACATTAATTATGTGTAAAGAAAAAATTCTTCGTTTTTATAATGAATAAATAAATAATGAGTGATTATATTTGGAGTGGCGGCATTTTGAAGGTAAATTTGCTTTTAAATTTAACATAACACAAAATCAGACACTAAAAACCTAATTTTGGATATACGTATGCATAAATATACCACTCTCAAAATACAGAAGTTACAAAAGTACAAAAGAAACAAAAAAATGGATCGCTTCGAAGATGCGCACTGCCGACTTTAAATCTACCCGGCATTGGTAGTTATCCAGATTTAAGACAGTATCGAACCCGTTATGACAAAAATACAGGTGTGAATATCCCTTTATTTGTCTTCAGTGTTCCATGTAATGTGTAACTTAATTTCACCTAAGAATTAAATTTAATTTTAGACCCCAACCGTGTTCCGCCAGGACGGTGTGATGTCGTAAAAGACCATAATTACGTCATGCAAGATATAAATCCTTCCAAAAGGATCATGGAGGATTGCAGAGGTATAATTCTGTTATATGTTACTTGAAAAGGAATAATATGATATGTTTAGTTCACGAACTTTGGTTAACCCGATAAATATGTTTATTTCAGAGCTTGATAAAATCTTACCGGGTACCAGCGGTGTGGTTCCTTCTGTCAAAAAGATCATGGAAGATTACGAAGGTAAACAACTGTTCTATGTTACTTGTTATCCAATATGCAGATCTTTTCTTCCTTTCCTTTGACCTTTTCAGACATCAGTATTCCTGTTCCTGTGGGACCCAGCGGTAGTAATTCAGTCGCCACATGGAAAAACGATGCTCCCCTGAGTAAGAATATTTATAGTTTTTTGTACACATTTAAGATGTGTTTTGTGCTCATGAATTCTGTATTCATATTATTTTTTGAATAACTTCATGACTAAATCCTTAAATTGATATATTTAATCATTTAAAACAATATTAGCGACTCAAATGAATATTTAAACCAGAAAAAGCTTCAGTCGCAGACTTCGTTAACATTTAAAATGTCTTTTGTGCTTATAAATTTAGTTGTTTCCTGTTTATGTTATCTTAATGAAATTAAATAAAAAACACTTCACAACATGTAACAAAGTTTTTCATTTTTATGATAAACAGAGAAATGTTAACAAATCACTCCAGTTCCAAAATCACCTCAGTTCCCAAACCTGTCCGGTTCCTAACCACAGTCAAGTGCCAAATTTACATTCAGTGTCTTTGAACTTTCGCCGTGAACCCTGGTTTTAACAGAGTATTAGCCGCCTGAAAGACGAGTAGGGCCCGTTGCTCGCTCAAACCCGGGTTTTCCCCGAAATCACAGCTGTCACCACTCCAAATTCACCATCACGCCAACCGCTACCACGCCAGCCGCTCTACCACGCCAGCCGCTCCACCACGCCAGCCCTCCACCCGTAAGCTTTTTTTTTGTCCTATTGTTTTATCTGGCATACAGCTCTCTCCAAGTTTTTAAACTCATTCTATCTATTTTCATTCATTCATTCAATTGCAATTAAACATTCGTCTCTCTCTCTCCCCAACTACCCACCATGTCTCTCACCCGATCCCAAACATCCAGCCCCATCGAAATGGAAATCGAAAGCATCAAACTTGAAATAGCCACTTTCTTTGATTCACACCCCGACCAAAATTCCGTCACCGATGAGGATAAAACACACATATTCGATCTACAAGTCCGCCAATTCAATCTAGCCTGCTCCCCGTCCCTATCCCCTTGCAATTCGCCCCCCCACGACGGTATTTTCACACCTCTGGCTCCGAATCTTCAGCATCAGAACCCTCTAGTGCTGAAAACATGGCCTGGGAAGTCACAAAGCTTTCCCGCAAAAGAAACCGAGACTGGAAGTCACCCAGCTCCTCCCCCAAAACCGTCCCCTCATCCCCCATAAAAAAAAACAACTCCTGAACACTTCAGTTGAATCTCTCCAACGCTCCCCCCCCCCTCCCCCTCACCTACCAACTGTCCTCTCAAAACTCCCCTCAACCTTCCACCCCCCCTCTCCCCATCTATCACTCCCCTATCCCCATCTATCCCCCTCTATCCCCATCTATTCCCCTCTATCCCCATCTATTCCCCTCTATCCCCATCTATTCCCCTCTATCCCCATTCATCCCCCCCCCAATCCCCCTCTTCACCTGTCAGCCCCCCCCCAAGTTTCTCGACCCTCCCCAACACCCCCCTGGTGGTCGTATCGACCTAAAAGATCCCCCCAGTGGTGCTCCATTCCAAATCGGGATGGGCCTAACTCGAGAAAACCCTTACCGACAAAGGGATAGACTTCTTCGACCCCCATTCTCCCACGTCTCTGCCACCACCCCTCCTTACAACATTAACCCCCCAAAATCATCTTGGCCCTGACCAACGCCGCCGCCCAACTAAGATCAGCGCTTGAAATGAACAGCCGTCTCCTCACCAACGTCGAATCACTCCTCAGCTCCATCCAAATCCATAACTCCATAAACAACACCCATCCTTCCCCCAAAAACCACTAAAATCTTACGTTAATTACCCCCCCTAACTGCAGCCATTCTTTCAAAAAAAATTTCACAAATAACTAAATAGATCTCCTCCTACAACCATTCTTAACTCATGTTGAAAGAGAAAGGGGCCTTTTTGGCCCGGAGCTCTGTATGCCATTTATTCAAAAAGTAACTTCTTCAGCCTGAAGGACGTTTTTATCAAGACACTTCGACTAATGCTCTTGTCAAGTGGCTGATCGCTCCGATATCAGACACGGGGCGGAATGTCACCATGGACAATTGGTTCAAGAGTGTTCCTTTGTCAAAAGAACTACTAAAAGATCACAATTTGACAGTAGTGGGTACGGTACGAAAAAATAAATCAGACATTCCATGCGAGTTCAAGCAAAACGGTATGGAAGTTTATTCAACAATTTTTTTCGATATCAGCCTTCAAGCACTATGTTGTTCTATTACCCAAAGAAGAAAAAAAGTAGTGATATTTCTTTCAACAATGCATCACAATGGCCTGATCGATGAAAGTATGCAAAAGATGCTTCCAGAAATTATAAGTTTTTATAATAAAACCAAAGGGGGCGTTGATGTAGTGGACAAGCTTATTTTTTTTATTTTTTTTTTTTTTTATTAATGTTTATTTTAGCAATTTGTTCATTAAAGTTTACAAATGACTAATTGTTTTTTACATATTAATATTCTATGTTTTTTCTTGTTTCATGTGGCTTTTACACAACTTCTTGAATTTTTCAATTGGTTCAGTCTTTAGGTTTTCCGGCAGCGCGTTATAGTATTTCATCCCTTTATAGAATATACTGTTCTGTGTATTCGTCTTGTCCTTTTTTGTTAGCCTGATTTCATTGCACGTCCTAGTTTTATGTTTGTGTATGTCCTTGTTGTATACAATTTTATTTGAAAAATATTTGGGTAGCAGGTTGTTTACTATTTTGTGTACAAATATCATCGTGTTCAAAGTCAACATCTGTTTCACCGTTAACCAATTTAGTTCGTTTAACATTTTATTTACTTTTGAATATCTATTTCGTCTGAGTATTGTTCTCATTGCCCTATTTTGGAGCATTTGAAATTTATTTTGCTCTCGGTCGTTACACAGAAAAAGGATAGTTGAGCAGTAATTAAAATGTGGAGCAATAATGGAGTTATAAATGATGATTGCAGTTTTTTCGGACAGTTTTTGGCGAATTCTTCCCAAAAAAGATATCTTTTTTCCAATTTTCTTTTGGGTATATTCAGCATGTTTGTTAAAGTTGAGTTTGGAATCTATTATAACTCCTAAGTATTTTATATCAGTAACATTTTCAATAATTTCACCATCAATTTTGATTTTGCTTTCACTGGATGTCTTCTTATAACCAATTACCATACATTTTGTTTTTTTTTGTATTTAATTTAAGCTTATTTATTTTTAGCCATCTTGATACATTATCTAGTTCATTATTTAAAATATTTATTAGTTCTTCATAGTTTTCTCCAATTATATATATTAGTGTATCATCAGCAAATAGTCGTACTTTGCATTTTGAAAATATTTTCACCATGTCATTAATATAGAGTATGAATAGTAGAGGTCCAAGGACTGATCCCTGTGGTACTCCTAATTTATTTTCCATTGGTTTTGAAAATTGATTATTAATTTTTGTTACCTGTATTCGGTCTTTCAAATACTCTTTTATTAATTTAGTGGCTACAGTTGAGAAACCAATTTCTTTAAGCTTTCTTATCAATATTTCTCGATCTATAGTTTCGAATGCCCTTTGAAAATCCAAGAATATTGCTAAGATAAATTGATTACTATTCATTCCTTCTTTCCATTCTTCGACAATTACATTTAACGCTGTTTCACAAGAATTATTACATCTGAATCCCGATTGTTCTTGGTATAAAATATTGTGTTCATCTAAGTATTGCAATATTTGTTCTTTTATTATCACTTCAAGTATCTGTTCATATTTCGGTAAGGTGTTTATTGGTCGAAATTCTTCACATTTTCTGGTATTTTTAACCTTTGGAACCGGTATAATGGTAGATAGTTTCCATGACTGTGGAAATTTTCCCTCTTCAAATGTCTGATTAATAATATTTAATAGAGTAGATCCAATTACTGGAAACGCATCTTTTATTAAACTAATAGTTAATCCATCTGAACTATTTTTTGATTTAATTTTGTTTAAAATGTTAAATAAATATTCTGCAGTTATTTTTCTGAACACCAATAATTCTTTGTTTGAGTTGTTATTATCATTTGTAGGGTTGAAATCAATGTTAGGTATTAATTTGTTAATTTGAGTGATGCTTGTTGGTACCTACTCTGTTCTGCGAGTTTGCCAACGATGGCCACTGCGTCTGTTATTTACTTTTTTGGAAGTTGGTGCACTCAATGCACATATGTATAATACTGGACACGGCCAATCATAGTAACAAAATGCAGCGTAAAATTTTCTTAAAAACATTGGCATTTGCACTATGTGCACCTCAATTGCAATCACGAGGAACTACTTTGTCTTTGCCACGTGAATTGAAACAGTGCATAAGATGGTTTGCACCTCCCCTTCAAGATCAGCCACCTGATGATAATAATGAGCTCGTACCAATGAGAAAGGGCTGTATTCACTGTCCAAGACAAACAGACAGAAAATTTAAATCTCTTTGTCATTTTTGTAAGGGCAACATTTGTCCTTAGAAAGACAATGTCGTATGTGAACGTTTTTGGAAATTCGTTGACCCAGAGGCTTGCGCCGCAGTAGGATTAACAAATGAAATATTGACCCAGTTGAGGATCCTGGAAGTACAACCGCGACAACTGATAGCGCAATGTTACGAAAACTGGAGGCGTTCAAGTTAAAATCAAAGAAACTTTTCCCCAGTGCTCACTACATTCATTGTTATGATTAAAAAGCATGTACCATAACGACGGGCGTAAAGTATTTTTTGCTAACGTTCAATCATTTTCCGTTTTTTTTCAAGTTCTCCAAAGCGAATGCAATATTTAGATGAAACTGTTAACTCTTTGAAGTACTGTGGTTTCAAAATTCGGCCACCTTGAAAATAAATAATTATGCTAAAACGGCCATCTATTGACAAGTTTTTTAAATGCCATGTGAGACATAGATTCTCTACTATTTAGTTTCCAATAGCGATAATAGGTGGCTTTGCACGGTTTGGTTATGTGTTTGACAATTGCCAGCGAATTGTGGTTTTTTGTGATCTCCGACTTGTGAAATATAACGGTATGTATTTCGAATTTTTGTCCATTTCTTATGAATTCTAGTGCCCTTGTATTTCATTTGTTGAATTATCAATAAGAAATGTCTATAAATATAGTATTTTTTTGTAAAATCGAAATTTTTTGGTGGTTTTGCTTTTCGACCACCGTACTTGAGGTAATTTTTTTAGTCTTACAACATGGTTATTCTGATTTTATAATTTTACAGATACACCATGCCGAAGAAAGGTCTTCGCCAAGAAGAAATCGCAGGAATACTTTTAGAAGAGATACCTTCTGATGATGACAGTTGTTATGGGTGCTCAGACAATGAGGAAGAGGATCTACACGAGGAGCATCTAGCAAATGTCACAGTTAGCGCCTCTTCGGACGATGATGATGATGAACTGCCTCTATCTTGTGTGAGGAATCAAATCCCGGCGTCTTCTTCATCTACCACACTCGATCACCCTATAGCAGGCACATCCAGCCCTTCTGGTTCACAATCACCATCTACTTTTGATGTTCATCTTTCGCGTACGCGTAACCGACCAGTATCGTCTTCTCCATCTGCCCAGTATAGTCCTAATATCTCAATGTCCGTTTTGTCATCCACCGCTGCTGTTCCAGGCACAACTGCATCTACACCTGTCATACCTGCGATTATAGTCGTGCCTAAATGGAGCCGTACGTTCAATACCGCCCTCCCTGGTGAATTCCGTGAAGAAACAGGACTACATAATGACTTTCTTACGATGGAAAATCCCACACCTTTGGAAATTTTTCTGAAATTTTGGACTCCTAGTTTGATTGAAAATATCTGCTTCCAGACCAATATATACGCACAACAAGTCGGGAAAAATCACCAACCCACAACCGTTCAGGAAATTAAAAAATTCATTGCACTAAATTTAGTAATGGGAATTAAAAAATCCCCCAGTTATAGAGACTATTGGTCATCGTCCCCTGATTTACACGACCCCTATATTTCAAGATTTATGACAGTCCATAGGTTTGGCTGGCTGTTGTCAAACCTTCATCTCAACGACAATTCATTGATGCCTGCTAGAGGTCAACTTAATTTCGATAAATTATATAAAATAAGGCCTTTGTTGAACTGCTTGTCAGACACCTTTGATCGAAATTACAAGCCATCACCTACTTTGGCAATTGACGAGAGCATGGTCAAATTCAAAGGCCGCAGCACATTGAAGCAATACATGCCCAAAAAACCCATTAAAAGAGGCTATAAGATCTGGACGATGTGTGCAGAAAATGGATACAATTTAAAATTTGAAATATACACAGGAAAAATTGGTGACTACGCTGAGTCTAACTTAGGGCCAAGAGTTGTCTTAAATTTTTGTCAATCTATTCAAGGTCGTAACTACACAGTTTACTTTGATAATTATTTTAATTGCTACCCCCTACAAAAACAGCTGAAAAATATGAATATTCGCTCATGTGGAACTGTCCAATCAACCAGAAAATATTTGCCTAAGATGAAGGATGATAAAAACCTAAAAAGAGGTGAATATGACTGGTACGTGAGTGATACAGGAATTTAAATGATAAAATAGAGAGATAGAAGAGCTGTACACCTCCTTTCAAACTTTCACAACCCAAAGGATGCCATGCATGTCAACCGTAAAGAGAAAACTGGTGAGATCACAAGGGTGCCATGTCCGTTGGCTCTAAATAATTATAACAACTAAATGAATTATGTGGACAAGTTTGATCAAAAGAAGGCGGTTTACTCGATAAACAGAAAGTCTAAAAAATGGTGGCATCGTTTATTTTTCCACTTTTTAGATGCAACAATTGTAAATTCTTACATTGTTTACACAGAGCTCTGCAAGTTGGGTAAGGCTGACAAAGACAATCCATTGAGGCTCAAAGATTTCAGGAGGCAAGTTTACAGAGGACTTTTGGCTGAAGAGGAGCTGAAATGCACCAAAAAGCGTGGGTCCACATCGGAGGTGGTGGAAATTAAGAGACACAAGCCTTACGTGGACCCTGAAATACGTCTGAAAAATAGCGCCCACCGGCCAGAACATACTACTTCACGTCGTTGTGCGAATTGTAGTACAAAAGACAGGCCCATACGTTCCAACTGGATATGTTGTGTTTGCAAAGTACCCCTTTGTGTAAAAAAAGATAAAAACTGTTTTGAAAATTTCCACAATTAGTCATGTAAAATGGCCTTTTTTTATTTCTAATAAACTTTTGATTTGAACCTAATATTTTTTTCCCATGTGTACTGTGGTATAAAATTTTGACCAACTCATTCCTGAAAAGCCTTCAGTCCAATTTTTTTTTAAATATTTTTTCCTCGTTATTATAAGTTACATCAATTAACAACATTTAAAACAGTGCGCACGTCAAATAATCGCTCCACAAAAATCGCTCAAATTCATAGTTAAAATCTCACCAAAATAAAACAACCGACGGTTGGTGTTTACCTGTAAAACCAGTGAAGTGATTCATCCAATTTAGTTTAGTCTAAACGGCCTAGTCATTACAATTTTAAGTGATTAAAGTGCCAATTTGAAGTGACAGTGACCGACTTGCAAACTCAATCAAAACCTTTTATTACAACAAATACAAACGGACCTGTGCCCTCACAATTAATATTATAATTATTTATCGATACGTCACAGGCGGTCAGTAGCCTGGTGGTATAAACGTTTCGCCAATACTCTCCGTGGAATACGGGAAGTCAGTTCAATCCCCACAGTTTCCAAAAAAAAAAAAAACTTTGCTGCTTTTTTTTCAACCGCATTTTTTTTTTTTTTTGTTCTTTTAAATTTAATTTTAATCTGCATTGTAACGTGTGATATTTTTGAAACCCTATTAAAAAAAAAAAAAAATAGAGCATCTAATTAAACAATAAACTTATTTTTAAAAATCCACAATGAGCAGCACCAGAGGCAAGACAACCATTCTGGATAGCGAAGATAAAATTATACAGTTCCTAGAAAAAAAAATGGACGTAATGAAAAAAGACATAATGTCTCAAATAGCATATCAAAACATTGAAAACCAAAAAAACATCGATAGCTTAAAAAAAGATATGTCGGAAATTATAGAAAAAAAATTCTCTGCTGAATTAAAAGATGTAAAAACCTCAAGAACCAGCTGTGCGAACTCACCAAGACCATTGACTTTCTTTCACTAAAAATCGATGACTATGAAGTAGAGAGAAATAAACTCCACAAAAAAATTAAGGAAGTGGAAAAAGAAAACAAAAATTTAAAATCTGTTGTAAATCAATCTCTACAAAATTGCCTTGAAACATCGCTCGAAATCAACGGAATCGAAACTAAAAAAGAAGAAAATCCTAAAATACCTATAGAATGCATCTTTAAAAAAATAGGGTGTGAAGATTTACTAAATAATAATTCCATAATAAACATTTACACCAACTCACTAAAGAAATGTATAACAATAAAGATGGCTACAAAAGAATTGAAAGACAGGATCCTTTCCCAAAAAAAGAAAGCGGGATATTTCTCCGCCAAAGATATAAATCACTCCACCTCGATAAACCCTATCTACATAAATGAAAAGCTGACGCCACAAAACAAGCAATTACTCTGGCTAGCGAGAGCAACAAAATCAATGGCATACCAATATGCGTGGACGAAAAACGGGAACGTCCTTCTCCGTAAAAATAAGGATTCACCAATAATATATGTCAAAGATGCGAGCGACATTCCACTCCAGTAACCGTGCCTCACTTCTACAACTTCTTTGGATACCTCCCGGACTCAATAAAAATGGCCTCCTTAGAAGTATATAGCATCCCGGAAAACTATGAATGCGAAAATTATCAAGACCTAAACTCAATCTTCGAAGACACATCTTTCAATGTACTAAATATGAACATCAGAAGTATTAGGAAACATTTTGATGAGTTCTGTATCCTTTTAAACTCGTTATCTTTCCAAATTGATTTTATATCTCTTACCGAAACGCAATTGCGCGAATGTATCCCTTTCAGTCTACCAAACTATATTTCTTTTTCAATTCCAGCTAGACACACCTCTCATGATGGCATTACCATATTTTATAATGTACACTCTATATCTAATATTAACATTGTCAGCCCAAATTTCAAATATTCAAATGCTGTCCATGCAACCTTTACCTCTCAAGGAAAAAAGTATTCTATTTTGTCAGCATACCGCTCTCCCTCATTATCCACAAATTTGTTCATACACGAAATTAAAACTTTTATTGACGAACATAGCTCAAATCAATTTGATTTTTCATTTTTAATGGGAGACATTAATATAAATATACAAAACGCAATACTAAATCCATCTGCAAACGAATACTTAAACTTACTGTACACCAAAGGTTACCTATCTTACCTGAACAGTACTATGTACTAGGCCCAATCATCCTAATGATTCATGTCTTGATCACATATTTCTGAAAGCAAAAAAAAAAATACCCAAATAGATCTGCTACCTTAAAAATTGACATTACAGACCACTATCCCACCTTCTACGGTCATTGCGTTATAAATTCTCCCAGTGTTACGTATATAATCGTAACAAAGTAAGAACTTCTCCTTCCCCACATAAAAGGAACTGTGTGGGATGCGCCTGGCAACACTTTTCTTCAAGGTGGCAAGATTGGAATCGGAAGGAAGGAAGCGGTCATTCTTTATCTTTTGGTTCAACGGCTTGGAGCACCGTGGAATCATAAAAATGACGGATCACAGCCTGATCGCCATTTTCAACTTACAAAAGGCAGATGGATTAAAATGGCAATCTAAATATCCCGGCGAGGATAACTCTAATAAGACCAATGGATTGGCAATACAAAACCACACTTCAAATCCTCAAGTAAGATGTAAATTTGCCTACCCTCCGCTAATTCTGGAACCTCAGATAATATTCATAATTGCTACCTGCTTACCGATGAAATGGATTCACAAGGAGAATCCATTTGAAGCCATCGCTCGCCCGAGCGGTATAATTATTTTGACAAGATGACATCGTACCTGGAAGGCGCAGTTCGCAATAATTTCAAGACTTGAAATGCCCGAGTAACGTATTAACTTCTTGCCCAAAGCTAGATTAGGATGTATAACACTTCTCTGTACTTTGTGCGACTCATATCTTTAAATTATATCTATCTAATTTACACTCATAAATTTATCTTCTTATTACAATAACCTAACCTATGAATGCCAGCACTCGTTGTCCACTTAAACCCTGAAATTCCATCAATGGTTTCCTGTTTCCCTTACTCAAACAAAAAAAAACAGGTGGCGCTCAAGATAAATTCACGCCAAATGTTAACTTCGGCGTTAACAATGGCGCACCAACGTGTTCTGGTTCGGATTGGCATTCATGGATTGGGTTTATTTTGTCTTGTTGTGTTTGGCGATCTGCGATCTGTAGCAATCCATCGATCCATCAAATATTTATTAACATGTAATTTTGTTTGCGATAATTGCGGTAATTCTAAAATGTGCGAATAACATTCCTCATATGCTAAGTGTTAATTTTGCGATTATTGTGACATTCGTATTCGAAGGTAGAAGTTTGCTTTTATGTTGGTAACAATGTGATATGAAATCTTGAATCATACTGGTCTGTTGAAACGGATTATTAAGTTGACACTTTGGAACTTGCGAATAATATTTTGCAGTTTCTGTTCGATAGAGTGGCAACATTAGGAAGTGAAAGTGCAGTTTTCTATGGTGATTTAGTTTGACAGATGTAAAAGAACTAGTTTTGCTTGCGTAATTTGTTAAAGTAGAAAAAAAATGGAGTTTAAAACGATTAAAAAGATTAATACGCATACGAAAGTGCAATTAGCTGGAAAATTAACGGACCGAAACATTGTGCCTTTACTGACTTTATCTGGAATGCGTGAACAGGCAATAATGTTCAATAAATCGGTGAGGGAAAAACGTGATGCTAAACAATGTTACGATCAATCTTCAGAAGACCCTGCGTTGTCTGATAAATGTAGTGATCCAGGTACTTCTGCGACTAAAGTATTTCGTGTAAATTGTAACGCTTCACGTGAATTCTCAAAATGTAAAGGCCTGATTAATTGGGATCTAAAATTTGACGGGAAAACTGATGTGAAAGTGTTTATTGACAGAGTCGAAGAACTTAGTAGAGTACGTTTGATATCAAATGAGGATCTGATACAATGTTTTCCGGATATTCTAGACGGAACAGCTTTGTTATGGTTTCGTACAATTTACACGGAAACTCTTTCGTGGCCAAAATTGAAGTGTGCATTAATTAGTAGATATCAACCTCGCGATGCACAGTTACAAACGCGTAAATTTATTTACTCCGTGAAGCAAAAAAATAATCAATTGGTCTCCGACTTCTTTTTAGATCTCAAAATAGCAAATTTGAAGTTATATAATCCTATACCGCAGGATGAATTGTTAGAGATTGCAAAGGAAGCTATTTTAACGGAATATGCTAAACTTTTAGTGACAGTTCATGTGGGTGATATTGATGAACTGGAACGTTTTTGTACTGACTTTGAGAGACTGTCAGTCAAGGATGAAAGTAACATACATAAATTGATCAAATCACGGGATATCAATGATTCAAGTTCAATATGTAAATCGACATTTGTACCGAAATGTAATAATTGTAACAAACCTGGTCATTTTCACGCCAAATGTTAACTTCGGCGTTAACACCAGAAACATCGATCCCAATAACCAGCAGGAAATAAAAACAAAAATTAATTACCTATCACTAGACATATCACTAACAACCGAAACATGGGATTCGGTGCTTTCTAATAACGACCCTAATATGTCTCTAAATAACTTTTATGAAATTATTCAAAACCACATTGAAAAATGTTATGAACAAAGAAAACCACCTAAAAGTAAACATAGACACATAAAACCATGGATCACACGTGGTCTGATAATATCAATACATCATAGAAATAAACTGTTCAAATCTTACAAAACTTACGAAAACCATTGCATAACCAACAATGAAACACAAAATTACAGCAAAAGGAACCATTATATTATATATAATAACATCATGGAAATGATATCGCACATGGCAATAGAATTAGCTAAATTACAAGAAAAGTGTGATATTCAAGAAAAAAACCAAGCACAAAAATACCCATTTTCATACTCTTCTGCAGTAAAAAACTTAATATCAAAAACGCAAGAAAAACGATTTCCTATAATAATTAAAAGCTTAAAAGAAGAAGACACTGAAAAATTAAAAGAGAAAATACAAAAGATTAAAATATCGCAGTTGGGAATTCGAGTATGCGAAATTAAAAAAACAAAAAAAAACCTTATAATAACATGCCCAGAAAAAGAAGACGCAAAAAAATTAAAAGATAAGATAAATGAAGTCGACAAAACCATAATAGCGGAGGTACTTCTGAAAACGGATCCATGCGTAATATTCAAAGGTCTTGACAAAGACTATACCGAAAAAGAATTCTTAGAAGACATCATTGAACAAAACAACGACATCA
This sequence comes from Hesperophylax magnus, assembly GCA_026573805.1. Taxonomy (NCBI): domain Eukaryota; kingdom Metazoa; phylum Arthropoda; class Insecta; order Trichoptera; family Limnephilidae; genus Hesperophylax; species Hesperophylax magnus. The sequence continues at coordinate 7,313,896 of JAIUSX010000117.1, read as the reverse complement.
AAATGATATGTGAAAAATACCAAGACAAAGAAATATTACAAGTTAAGGCCATCATTACAAACAAAAAAACTAACAGCAAAAACTTAATACTACAAACAAATCCCGAAATGAGACTACATCTTGTTAATAAAAAAAAAATTCATCTAGGATTCATGAGAATCTATGTAGAAGACTGCAGTCCTCTTACCCAATGTTTCCACTGTCAAAGATTTGGACACACAGCACAAAAATGCTACAATAGAATGAATAAACCAACATGCAAGCACTGTTCAGAAGATCATCCCATCTCCGAGTGTAAATCCCTGGAACTGCCACCCAAATGCGCTAACTGCAACTCAGCTAACAAGAAGAAAGAAATAAACTCCTTGAACAGTAAAATGAATGAAGTAGACCACCGAACAAACAGCGAAACATGTAAGTTCCGATCTTACATGCTTAAATTAGCCAAAGAAAGAATTAACTACGACATTGAATAAAAACCTTATAAATAATTTTGTAAAATACAACCGAAAATGCATTAAATGGATGATTTCTTAAGTAACGAATTAGAGTTAAATATTAAAATTCAAGAATATGAATGTATATGTACCGATTCGTGTAACAAAATTATTTCTAAAAACATCAATGATATAATTATTATGCACATAAACATCCGTAGCGTTCAAAAAAATTTAGATGAATTAATTCTAAAAATAAATAATTTAATTAAAAAACCGGACTTTATAGTGTTAACCGAAACATTTACGAACGCTGAGTCACCGTCTTACCACTTACCTGAGTACAACTATATTTCTACCAAAGTAGACATCAATAAAAATTCGGGAATAATAATATTTGCAAGCAATAAATTTAGTATTGTTAACATATTAGAACATCCAATACACTTAGTAAACTGCATCGAAGTACATTTCAAACTCGGCAAATCCATATACCATCTAATAGCTATCTATAGAACGCATGGCTCGAGTATTATTACATTTATTAATGACCTCAAATACATATTATTAAAATTAAAAAATAAACTTTGCTTCGTCGTAGGAGATTTTAACGTTAATATTAATGAAAAAATAGAAAATAATAACAAAAATGAATACATCAATTGTATGACTGAACAAAATTTTATATCTTGCATAAATAAAAATACTAGGGAAATAAAAGAACATACTCCATCTTGTTTAGACCACATTTGGACAAATATAAACATTAAAGATCTTCACAAAATAAAATCAATTGTTTGGAAAACTAACATAACTGATCATCACTCATGCTTACTTCTGTATAATAATAATATTAAACATAAAAAACATAATTTATTAACCAAAAAATCAACAATAGATATGACTATTCTCTCTGAAAAATTAAAAAAGGAAGATTGGAATAATGTTTTAAACAGTGATGATACTGAAATTTGTTCGACTAACTTCGAAAATATTATGTCACAACACATTAAAAATTCGACAACTGAGATAACAACACACATAAAATCAAAATTAAGATGTTTAAAACCTTGGATTACCAAAGGACTTATTATATCTATCAGAAATAAAGAAAAACTTTACAAAATAACTTTAAAAAATCCCCAAGATGAAAAAGCATATATTTTCTATAAAAAATATAAAAATAAATTAACATCTTATATTAAAAAAAGTAAAGAAGAGTATTTTAAAAATAAAATATTATCTTCAGAAAATAACCATAAACAAATGTGGAAAACTGTTAATTTCGCCATAGAAAATACAAAAAAAACACAAAACATTAAGTACATTGAACATGATAAAAAAATTATAGATGCCAATATACAGCCTAAACAATGTGCAAACATATTTAATTCCTTCTTTGCAAATGTTGGGAAAAATCTTGCGAAAAATATTCATAAGCCTTCAAACCAAGAAAACCATAAAAATAAAAATATACAGAAACGTAATATACTTTCAATGTTTGAAACAACAACAGAATGTGAAATCTCGAAAATAATAGAAAATATGAAAGGAGGTTCGTCCCCCGGTTTTGATTCTATTACGACACACATGTTAAAAACTATGAAACCTCACTTAATAAAACCTATCACTCATTTAATAAACTTAAGTTTAACAAATGGAATTTTTCCAATGAACTACAAAACCACAATAATCTCACCTATTTACAAATCTGGAGATCCACATCAAGCAACGAATTATCGCCCAATATGTCTAATTTCTAATATAGGAAAGATCTTTGAAAAAATAGTTAAAAAACAATTGGTAAATTTTCTAGATAATAATAAAATATTACACAAAAACCAGTTTGGCTTTATAAAATCACTCAGCACACAAGATGCTATTGCTAACGTAACTTCATACATTTACGAATCACTAGATAAAAGTAAAAAATGTGCGGGTATATTTATTGACCTTAGAAAGGCATTCGATAGCATATCCCATGAGATGCTATTAAAAAAATTGAATAATATCGGCATAAAAGGCAACGCGATTAAATGGATCACCGACTACTTAAAAAACCGTCCTCAATTAGTAAAAATCAATGGTGTTAATAGTGATCAAGAGATTACAAGCTTTGGAATCCCCCAAGGTACAGTGCTTGGACCAATTCTATTTACTATATATGTAAACGATATTTTTTTTCAACCTTTACACGGTCAAATTACGTCATACGCCGATGATACAGTATTAATAATAAGTGATAAGACTTGGGAAAATGTAGAATTAAAGGCCACGGAAGACATCAACACGCTCAAGAATTTTTTCGACACTAATTTACTGTCACTTAATAATGAAAAGACATTTGTAATTCCATTTGCAATACATACAAATGATACTCCTAAAAATTTTAACATTGTCATACATAATAATACTAAAATTCACAGCCAAAACTATTGCAAATCAAACTGTACAGTACTAAAAACAACAAATAAAATTAAATATCTAGGAGTAATTATTGATAAAAATCTGAAATGGAAAGAACAAATAAGTCAAGTAGTAAACAAAATTAGAAAATTAATATATATATTTTTAAGAATTAGAAACTTTCTGTCGATAAAAAATCTATATTTAATTTACTATGCCTTAGTTCAATCCACTTTACAATACGCTATTATTAGTTGGGGATCCGCGTATAAATGTAACCTTCTTCCAATTGAAATTATACAAAGAACAATTATTAAAATTATATTAAAAAAATCCTTTGACTACCCAACAGAACGCCTGTTTGAAGAATTTCAAGTACCTACATTTAAAGACCTATATATTAAAAACTCATTAATCCAAATTATAAAAGAAAAAGATAAATATCAATTTTTAAATGAAAACAGAACGCGACTTAGACATGTTTTTCTATGCCCAAAACTAAATACGTCTTTTGCACAACATCATTATACTTACCAGGGAAGAACTTTTTTCAATCGTTTACCAGAAGAAATCAGAAGCATTAATGATAAAACCCGAATACTGCTCTCTGTCAAGAGACACTTTAAAAATATTCTGAAAAAAAAAAAACTACTGTCACTTAATTAATCTCACAAATATCCTTAGTTTTCCATAGCTTCCTTTCTTTTTAAAAATTTAATAAATAATATATTATCCTTCACTACTTTCCAAAGAAATATTACAGCAAACATACATTTATGTACAATGAATTATTTAAGTACTAACTAACAACAACATTTATGTACACTCCCCTTCCATACACAAGCAAATGCTTTCAATGGAAGAGTAGTAAAAAACCAATGATGTAAAATGAATTATGTCCCATGTAAAACATATTATTAAAAATAAAAAATAATTATAAAAAAAAAAAAAAAAATATAGAAATTACCTTAATACTCTTATAAAAAAATGCAAACAACAGTACTATTCTGAACAACTCCAAAAAGCACAAAACGACTCACGAATAACATGGAACATCATAAATGAGATCTCAAACAGGAAACAAAAGGATCACAAAATTCCCCAAAAAATTGTAACCGAACATAATATAATCTTAGAGAATGCTGAAGATATTGCAAACAATTTCAATCACTTTTTCACAAACATTGCATCTACCCTAATAGACAATAACCCTTCTCTTAGCTTACACTCTCAGAATGTATTCTCAGACTATTTAGAGACTAAAAATTCTACCTCTGAACTATCTGAATTCATGGAAATTACAGAAGTTGAAATCTCAAACCATATTGATAACATAAGCGTTAGGTCTGCAAATGGTCCTGATAACTTAAGTAATGCTACAATTAAATCCATAAAACAACATATAATCAAACCACTACATCATATATTTAACACATGTATCAGTAAGAGTATTTTCCCGGATTTATTTAAACTTGCGAATATCATTCCAATACACAAATCAGGACCTCGATGTAAAACAGACAACTACAGACCAATCACCTTAACTTCTCAATTGTCCAAGATATTAGAAAAATGTATAAAAAAACGAATCATCGATTTTTTGGAATCTCATGCACTCCTATCAGCTAACCAATATGGCTTTAGAACCAAACTCGGCACTGACGATGCTATATTTAATTTAACCAATAGAATTTATTCTAACCTAGACTCAAATATTAAAACCCTAACAATTTTTTTAGATTTGAAGAAAGCCTTTGACACAGTCAACCATAGTTCTCTCTTAAATAAAATATCCAACATTGGAATTAAAAATAAATGTCTCATGCTTTTACAAAATTACATTTCGAATCGACAACAATGTACAAAAATTGGAATGTGTTTGAGCAATTTTGATACAGTAAAACACGGTGTTCCACAAGGGACTGTATTAGCGCCGCTACTCTTTTTAATCCATATAAATGATTTATGTAACATTGTTATACCTGGTAATATTTTCTCATTTGCTGACGATACTGCAATAACAGTCCAAGGAAATACATGGGAAGACACAACTAATAAGGCTAAAAAATGTATTACTATTGTCAAAGAGTGGCTAGATAGAAACCTTCTTACTTTAAATTATGAAAAAACTCTCTGTATTCCTTTCTATAACACACTGAAGTCAGCTCCCAAAACTAATCTTAATTTAAGATTTCATAATGTAAATTGTAACCCTACCGCATGCTCAAACTGTAAAGAGATGAAATCAGGAAAAAAATATTAAGTACTTAGGTGTAACCATAGATTCTCAACTAAAATGGACCAGCCATATAGAAAAAACTGTTAACAAACTGAGATATTTAAATTATATTTTTAAAAGAATGTGTAATATAGTTAATATAAAAACCATAAAATTAGTTTATGATGCACTAGTTCATTCATCTATTTCCTATGGAATAATTGGTTGGGGAGGAAGTTACAATAATCATCTCAAACCATTAGAAATTGCCCAAAAAGCAATAATTAAGATTATGTACCAGAAAAGTAAATCTTATCCCTCCAAACAATTGTTTAGGGAAACCGATATTTTGGACCTTAGACAAACCTATAGTTTTCAATGTCTTAAATTTATCTACAAGCACCCAAACAATTTTATTAAAAACTCTAATCGTTCCAGTCGAAGATGTGGCGCCTGCGAGTATGTTGTACCCCACTGTAAAACTAGACAGGCCCAGAGACACATTAGTTTTATTGCTCCAAAAATCTAAAATTCAGTATGTTCAACCCTTAAAGAGACTACTCGTCAAAATCTTCATTCATATAAAAAATATATCAAAACTTGGCTCAAAACAGCCAAAATAGATATTTTTTTCTTATAAGTTATTAACAAAGCCATTAATTATACTTACAACTAATTAGCTTTAAGAGTAGATATATAATAAAGTCTGCTATGTGTTTGTTGTATCAATTAATACTTGTTGTACCAATTAATATTCATTGAGCACTTAAATATTTTTGGAATTTTAGTAAAAAGTAACTGAAATTACGGTAAAATCAATCACCATGTACAATATTTTATTTTTATTTAAACCACTGTTTTAAATATCCACATACAAATAATAATGCCCACGCACAGGCCTCGCCTTTGTGGGATTTTTTTTGTTACTCTCTTTTATTTTTTGTTATTATGTATGCACCTGTATATATATGTATCAAAAAAATTTTTCAATAAAAAAAAAAAAAAAAATTGATTAAAAAAAAAAAAGGGTAAAAAATAAGAAAAAAAAAGTTCGTACCTCAAGGAGTTAAAGGTCGTCTGCCAAACGCAGCTCCAACTAGGTGGTGTTTTAATGCCAAATGCATAATAACTGTATTCACGCATAAATCTGATATTTTTAAATGTTTAAATTTAATTTTGGAAAAGGAAAATTATCAAAATACTCTAATACAACAAAATTTGATAAATAACCTAGAAAAGAGTGTTTTTATTAATTGGTTAACATTATTCAATAAAATAATGCCTCGTTGCAAAATTTTATTTAAGCAAATGCATAAAAGAAATTTGGATGCACTATTAATACAAAAACTTAGACAAATTAAATATTGGTGAATTTAGACATCATATTTTGGCCATACAGGCAGAACTGATTTCTAACCCCGCAGATTCAATCAGTTCTCTAGAAGGCGAATGTAAGAAAAGGCGCGTTGATGAAAATAGTCATTTGGTGGCAATACAAGTTTGTGACACTATTTTAGTAGAAATGCAAAATTGGTTTAAATATGGCGATCATCTCATTTTATCGAATTTATTTAATAAAGATAATTTTGCCGAATTCAATCAGTGTTTTTCTCCATCCATCATGTTTAACTCCATCATGTTTAACTCCATCATGGTCAGTCCTTTGCAAAAGAGGCACTCGTTTTCATGATTGTTGCTATAAACGCCAATTGGAAAGTACCCGTTGGTTACTTTGTTGTGGATGGCGTATCTGGTCGGCAAAGAGCTGACCTCGTGCTCGAGTGTTTAGAGGAAGCTGACAAAGTGGGTATTGATATTGTGTCCATGACGTTCGTTGGTTGTCCCTCAAATATTTCTATGGCTAAGATACTCGGTTGTTCATTAGAGAGTAATAACTTGAAACCATCCTTCATTCATCCGGTTACTAAAAAGGAAGTGGCTATTTTTCTTGACGCTTGTCACATGCTAAAGCTAGTACGTAATGCATTCGAAGCCAAAAAGATATTGATTGATAGTAAAGGAAATGAAATAAATTGGAATTACCTTTGTAAATTGAATGAGATTCAGGTGCGTGAAAAACTCCACGTCGCAAATAAATTAAGGCCAATTCATATTGATTTCCATAACAACAAAATGAAGGTTAATTTAGCCTCACAATTATTTAGCAATAGCTGTGCTAATGCTCTAGAATTTTGTAGAAACGATTTAAAACTAAAAGAATTTGACGGTGTAGAAGGAACAGTATTCTTTTTAAGACTGATAAATAATTTATTTGATATTTTAAATTTGCGTAATTTGCATCAGTTTGGTTTTAAAAAGCCGATAAATGCTGAAAATCACAATACAAATATAAATTTTTTGAATAAAGCCATATATTACTTACAAAATATACGCATTGCAGCAAACAACAAAAATATTATAAATACGAATCGAAAAACAGGTTTCCTCGGTTTTTGTATTTGTATAGAAAGCACAAAACGGTTGTACAATACTTTAATAGAAGAGAGGCAACTATTAAAATACATACCTTTGTATAAATGCTCACAAGACCATTTAGAATTATTTTTTTGCAACGTTAGATCGGCTGGAGGATTTAACAATAACCCAACAGCTCGGCAATTTGTCTATATATAAAAAATCGCTAGTTCACATGGAACTAAAACAAACAACAACAGGCAATTGTATTCCGTTTGAACAAATTTCAGTTTTAAACTGTTCATCGGCAGTAGAAAGAATAAATATTACATCTGGTACATATTTTGAAAATTGTAGTGACAATGACGATAGCATATGTTATTTTGACGAAATAGATAATTATTTAAGCCAAGACTTAGTTACCGTTCAATTGAACCTCATTGTTGTGACATACATTTCAGGGTTTATCGTTCGACACTTAGGAAAAAAACTACACTGCAATCAGTGCAACGCTCTGTTTTCCAATGAAATATACCCTGAACATAGATTGATAGTAATTAAAGATAAAGGTGGATTACTTTATCCTTCAAAGGATGTAATTGATGTTTGTTGGAAAACAGAAGTCCTCTTAAAAAAACTTCTGGCACAAAGTGGAGGAACCGTTATTTCACCAAAATTTAAAAAATCTTGGATTGTGGGTAAAATTTTAAAGGCATTTCTAGCTACAAACCTATTTCATTCATTGTACAGTCATCAATTCGATCAATTTCCTACCGAAAATCACATTCACGACCTTATAAGAGCTATTGCTGACAAATATACCGATGTTAGACTACATTATTTTTCAAAATTGATGTCTAATTCAGGGAAGTCGAAAAGACAAGTTTATACGAAAGCGATTTTATTTTTTGGGAACTGAAATTGCTATATTTATTTACTTAATATTTTATACATATCACGGGTACGTGTTGTTTACATTTTTACACAAGGTTTAGTAATAAACAATAGGTTACCAAAAATAATTATTTGAAATAATATCATGATATTAAAAATTGTGGTTTTATGCATCGAAATCTTTACCTTTTATGTTATCTTTGGTATATTCATTTGCGAAACTGTGCAGATGTCATCTGTGTAAAAGATTAATTTACCATTTACACATAGGTGTATTAGAAATTGTAACGGACGTTGTTGGCCACATTATTTAATTTCATAAAAATATGTTTTACATTTATAAAATGTGCCTACCCCACGCCACTGGCAAAATCATCACTCCCAGCCACTGTTCATTTTGTCCCATTTTCGGACAAGGCGGCCTGAAAACTTTGACTCCGAACGGCATCGATACCGCATCGCGCGTCTATCTCTGCCGAGCGGATCGATGTTCAACTTTTTACTATGTAAAATTTACTAGGAAAAATCAATTTTTAAATGTTGCAAATGTCTATATTTTACTTGTACATCTCCTCGGCGGTAGTTAAAAAACACTATTTGCTATGTGCTACCACTGAGGAGATATTAAAAATGCTGTTTTTTCACATATATGTATAACCATTTTTGTACAATATTTTTTACCTTTTTTGCGTGTACAAAAATCCAGGAACCTCGTAGCATAGTGAATCTTATCTCTTTCTGAGCGCTATGTTACGGGGGACCTGAGAAAAATACTAACTTATATTTTAATAAGTGATATTTGATATTTTACAAATTTGATCGCTTCAAGATCATTTTTACACTTTTATTTACAAACTTTTCTTATTTTTTGTCGTATCTTGGCAAACTAAAAATCTAGTTGTCAAGATACACATTCTTATAACTACTATGCATTTAAACTATGTAATTGTTATTCATGTAAGCCTTCAAAATCTTTACAAACTCGCAAATTCAAGCGTCTACCTTCGGCTATGTCACCGGCAAAATGAATATGCGACATTTTGCCGGGGCATATAAACACATTACTGGCGGGGATAGAATCCCCCACCACTTTTTGACTCACAGCCCATTGTCGGGTGCGAGTCAGGCTTATTGCATATAAGCAGCCACATAAAAAATAAAAATTAGTTCATCTTTACCACCGAAACCAAGCGTTTTATTATCTACAAGTGACTCCTGCCCACCATCTGCCTCACCTCGCCAAGTCTTCTGCTCCAAACCTTCTGGTGTTACCTCCTCAAGATCAGCCGGCCCTACTCTGGAAAACCGCCAACGCCAGGAGCGAGCAGAGACGAAAGCACACCCAGTACCCAACATTCACCAAGCACTGGGTGCGGGAGGCAGATTTTTCATCAATTTACACTACTATCATCATCATCGGCCTTAAAGGAGCATTCTCATCGGTTGAAGACACGGTTTGGAACCGGCGCCCAAATCTACAGTCTTGTGCGGACTCCCGTCCAGTACAGAAATAATAACAAATAATAGAGTTCTACCGAGCCGAACCCTCTGATATGAAAATATCTGGAGTCGGTGAATTATTTTGTTTAGTTGACGTGTTGTTCTTGTATTGTTTTGTATTTATATTGCTTATATAATGCACTTGCATAATGTTGATTGACTAGATGATAATTTGTGGAAAAGTGTGTGAAAGGGTTTAGTTTTTCCTATGGGGAAGATTTAAAGGCCCGAACAAACCGCCGCGATCAAAGCGCGTCCGCGATCCCGTGCACGGTGGCGATCAGATGTTGTGTATGAACTTGTAGCAACGTGTTCACATCGAAGCGTTCTCTGATTGGCCGCGGCGTCCTGTGCAGCGTCTGGACGCGGCGATCGCTCGCGTCCGCGATCAGTTGCTGCTTGCAGGATCTGCACGCTGCACGCAACGTAATTATCTCTGAGTTTGTGGTATTTCACATGATGTCGGATACAAATACAGAGAGAATGATCAACGAAATTAGCAAGCATCGTTTACTTTATGACACTTCACATCCAGAATATAAAAATAATAGAAAGAAGTATCAAGTTTGGAAAGAAATAGGAGAATTATTGGGATTAAGTGGTAAGTTTTAGAAAAAATATATTTATTTTTATAGGACATACATTTTTATGAATTAATATTTTCACGAATTAACATCTTCTGTTTTCACCTAGCGATATTTGTTTATACTTGAGTAAATATCAATATTATATCAGTGAACAAAACTACAAAAAACATTAAAAACACGCCTCTTTTAGAAATTATTTTCTCTTAAAAAATTGTATCAGTAATTTTTTCACAAAATTATGATTATTTAAATGGTTCCCGCTCCGAGCTATACCTACTACACAAACAACACGAACGTACGAGTGCCACGGACGCCAGCTGATCGCTAGTTGATCGCTAGTTTGGTGTGAACGGTTCTGCACGCACACAGGACGCTCACCGTGCACGCCATCGCGGACGCAAAATGATCGCGGCGGTTTGGTCTTGCCTTAACCCGGACATAAAATTGGAAATTTCAGCACCTAAAAAATATATATATTAACTAATTTAATTGCCGGCAACCCGGGCGTTTATTGAATTATATTTTTTTTAGTTAATGTTAGTAAGTTACCCGCCTCACTAGACAATGTCTGTTCTATTTTAATTATCGTTTATCGTATTATGTTGTTTTCGATCGTATTCAATTATTAACCTATCAACTGTGGGAGGGATTCCGGAGTCCTCCAAACTAAAATCGAAGAATTTTTTTTAAGCAATTTTAACCCGTGTTTACAAAGGAACTGTATGAATAATAAGGCCAGAATCGCTTGCGCTAAATATTTCTTTAGAAAATATTTTTTATTTGATATACGCAGCTTCTTTGACGGCGTTGGAATATATTATCTTCCACTTTAGAACGTGCCGCAAACATCCTTTAAATTATTTTTAATTAGTAAATCGTGAAATAACTCAAATTAATCAAATAAAAATTTTATTTGCACGCTGGGTTTCGAACCCGAAACCTCCCGCTTGCTAGTTGAGAGCGTTACCCCTCGACTACGGAGACCTTCATATCTATGATTTTTCAGCGTGTAATTTTTCTCACGGTCACGAGCGTCATCACAGTCAACAGATGAATACCTTCTTTCTATGTTGGTTCATCTTTAAAATATATTTTTATACAGCTGTTATTATTTATCTAGCATTGATAATACATATAACTATTGTACATGTTGTTTTCTCTTAAACTGTGCTTTTATTTTTGTACATTATTTAAACCCCTGTAAGTTGTTTATTGGATGCTGTTCTCACAAATATACTTTAATTATTAACCCTTTTGTCTTTTTCTTTTGATTTCTTCCATTGTCCGTATATGTTTATATATAAAACTCATATATTTTTTTATAATATTATGCATAGTCTGAGAATACTGTTATTATGTCGGTGTATATAATACTGTTTTACTAATTTTTTGCAGACATATTATGATGCTTAAATGTACCTAAAAAATGTTTATGCAAATATTATACCCAAAAAATAAATAAAAAGCACCTTCATCGACAAAATACTCCCAAATAATACCCCACACCTGGCTATGTGGTGGTGAGAAGTACCTAGCTATGTAAATCTGGTCACTGAACACGCCTAAAGCCATTTCAAGTAGTTGGGGCGATACTGAGAGTATCTACAAAAACAAGGAGCAAATAATAATGTAAATGCTACGTATTATTGTGATTAAATAATGTTTGAAATAATTCGCGTAAATTAATTTTAATTAAAAGTGATAATTACATTATTTTATTATTAATAGGAACAGAGCGGTTGTGACAACCCTAGATCATTGTTCGAATGTGGCCATTGTCAAGTGTGCTTGTCGCTGTTTACTGGGGTAAGTAAATTATGAACATTTGTAAAAGTGTCTTAACTCAATAAGGAAACAAAATATTCGACTCTGAAAATAGAAGAAATTTTTTTTGCCGAATTTGGACTTCGAATTTCGAATTATGTGGGAATTTGTTCATTCGAAATATTATTTTTGATGTCCCGTGTATTTCGAATTAACAAGGTTCTACTAAGAACCATAGGTAATGAGATATCTGTAATATCCCCAATAAAGCTAGCTATTGAATTACAGGCTAATTTTCGTACAAGGGAAAATACCATTTTTAACTCCTCCTGGTACCACGGAAAGATGATAAAACTATCAGGTAACAATTATTATTAAGTGGTACTTGATAATATAAATGTTGAATTGTGGTATTGCTACAGAAGCTGTGGTAATTGGGCTCATTCTGATTGCTCTGGTTGTGACAACCCAAAAGATTAGATATGCTTAAATTCATAACATTTTTTATTTTATTTATATTTTTAGTGTTTGATAATATTTTCTTTTTACATATTATTTTAATTCATTTTACTTGTACAGGGACCACATTTACGTACAAATATAACATTTAAAATGTGGCCTTACGTACCCCGAAAGGAAATGATATCTTTCTTAATTGTAAATAAAAAATACTAGTCAGTCATGGTTGAGTTCAGAGAACAGTTTCTGAAGTCAGTCACGCTGAGCTGGTTGGTCATCTTCCCAGCACCCGCAGGACCACCTTAGCCGCCTCAGGCTCACGCATTTATAGAGTTCCCGAGCTGCTGAATACTAGACCGGGGAGGTTATGAGTTTTGAAAGAGAGCATACCAAAGAACAGTTTATGGAGTCAGTCATAATCAGCAGCCAGCTTGGGCACGCTGCCCCGGAGCAGGGTGGCCATCTGCCCCAGCACGCGCAGGGCCACCTTGGCCGCCTCGGGCTCGCGCATGTTCAGGGCTCCCGAGCTGCTGAGCACCAGGCCGGGGAACACCAGGCGGGACAGCTGCATGGTGGCAATGTCGGGCCCCAGATGCTCCGAGATGTGGGTCTGGAAGAGCGAGTAAAGGCGCTGGGCACTCTGCTCATCATGGGTGGAGGAGTCTTGGTCACCAGCAAAACATCTGCAAGCAAATCAATACCAACTTACTACCTTGTTGGGCGGACAAGTAAAAGGTAGACAGATGCAAACAAAGTACGCATCACGCTGTGTGCCGCAGTGATATTCAGGCAACACATAATCTTTTATGATTTTTCACTTTTGGGACTTGTCAATTATTCATATAGGATCAAAAATACAAGAACATTGTAAATGTGCACTACTCACTGTCTCCAAAAATAATGTACATCGTCAATTTCCATGGAGAAATCCAGGGAAGTGGGAAGTCTTGTGTGCGGCACCTTGTACTCATAGGATACCAAGCGGGCCCCCTCGACCGGAGGGAAAGAGCTCAACAGGGCGCTAAATAGCAGCAGATGGCTCTGAAAAAATACACCATTGAATAAATATATATTTTTATTTTTTTTACATTAACCCCACACAGAAGACCCTGAGGAAAATATATTTCCTCAGGGCCTATGTCATATTTTGGGATGCTGAGTGGAGGGTTTTTTAAAGGAGAGGAAGTTCTGGGAAGGAAAAAGGTATAAGGGGTGGGTAGGAATCTAGGGATCAATGTGTTCAGGAGTGACGTATAAATATATCCCTCCCACTGCAGCGCAAGGCGATGGGTTGAGAGGCCAGTTGAAGAGGTCAAAGGGTCTCCCCAAACCAGCCTCTCCCGATCTGGCACGCCACACAGGTGGTGGGCAGGCGCATCCTGCTAAGTCACCAAACATAGCGAGCCACTTAGGGTGACCTACGTCAGAGGTGTTGATTATCCAATAAATGGTGCCCAGGGCGGCTGTACCCAAACGCACCTTCCAAATTAACATAAGCATAATATATTGCATATAAAGACAAGATCTGGAAAATACATCTCAGTAGAGTTCATACCTGCGTAAATGTGAGGGGCGTGACAAGGCAGTCAAACAACTTGCAGAGTGTGCGCCTAACAGCCACGCACACGCGCACCTTGCCGCAGTCCAGCAGCAGGGGCAGATGCACAACACCGACCTCTCGGTGGGGCACCACCCCCCAAGAAAACAGGACACCGTGGTAGAGAAGCTTATCGGCTGTGTCACTGTCGGGGGAAGAGCCCCAAACAACTATCTGTAATGGATAATAATTATAATATATAGTTTATCTCATACATACTGTGGGTCTTTATTATTTCCCTCTAGAGAACATTTTATGAACATTCTACGAAACGAACTAGGAGATGAGCTACTAAATTTCTCAGATGCATACGGTTTCACTATCGTGAACACATTCTACCAAAAGAAACCAGAACATCTCATAACCTACAAAAGTGGAAATGCTGCAACACAAATAGATTATTGGTTATGTAGAAACGAAATGAGAAAAATGCTCAGAGACTGTAAAGTCATCCCTGGTGAACCCCTTGCAACACAACATCGCCTACTATTGCTGGAATTACATTTAACTAGACATAAATTGTATAAGGACAAGATAAAACCAACAACCAAAATTAAGTGGTTCAATATCTCAAAAGAAAACGGAAAACAATTAACGTCAAAACTCCAAAACTGGATGCTTGAAAATCTCCAAACTGAAGAGACACAAAACCCAACTGAAATGTGGAAAGCATTTGAACAGGTATGTTTACAGGAAGCCAAACAACATCTGGGAGTCTCCAAAGGTAAACTGAAAATAAAGAAGGAATCATGGTGGTGGACAAACGAGGTGCAAAAATGTGTAAAAGAGAAGAAAACTGCTTTCAGAAACTGGTCACAATGTAAGTGCGATAACGAGAAAGAGCAACTCCGGATAGTGTATAAGCAAATCAAAAAGACAGTAAAGAAAATAGTTGCCTCTGCACAACATGAGGCATTGAGAGAGCTGTATGATGACCTAGAAACACCCAACGGAGTGCAAAGAATATACAAAATCGCAGCACACAGGAGAGAAAGGGCCAAATCTATTAGAACACCCAAATACATAGAAAACACTGACGGTGAGTTGATCACAGACGAAATCAAAATATGTGAAAGATTATTATTCTACATTACTGAACGAAGAATTTCCAAGAACAATTCATGTGTCAGAGAAACCAGTGCCGGGGCCAGTTGAAGAAATCACTCCGACAGAAGTTAAAGTAGCCATATCACAAATGAAAAAGGGGAAAGCAGTGGGGCCAGACAATATTCCAGCCGAATTATGGAAAGAGTGTGGGGAAGTGGGACATAAATGGCTGTGCAACCTGTATAATAAAGTACTGACCGGAGAACCAATGCCAGAAAGCTTTAGGAAAAGCTATCTTCTTCCATTTTACAAAAATAAGGGAGACTCTAGGAAGTGCGACAATTATAGAGGGATAAAGCTTATGTCTCACACCATGAAAATATATGAGAGGATTATAAACACACGAATTAGGAATATTGTAAAAATACACGACGATCAATGCGGCTTTGTATCGGGGAAATCAACAATAGATGCTATTCAAACAGTCAGAATCATAGTTGAAAAATATCGAGATGCAAAAAAAGATTTACACATGGTATTTATAGACTTGGAAAAAGCATTTGACAGGGTACCCCGAAGCCTGATATGGGCGGCATTGAGATCTCATAACGTACCAGAAGGATATGTGCTCTCCATACAAGATATGTATACAGACGTAGAAACACAAGTAAGATGCACATCAGGGATGTCACCAACATTTCCAATTAAAGTGGGGGTACACCAAGGATCTGTCCTCAGCCCATTGCTATTCATAATGGTCATGAATTACCTAACGAGTCAAGAAATGAACAGCATTCTCAAGACTATGCTTTTTGCAGATGATGTAGTACCATAGACATATGAATATTAGTAGACCTGCCCTAAGTGATTAAAAGCGTATTATCCCCACTCCCCATACCGGTTCCATTGAGCCGGCTGGGCTCGCGTATGGCCTCAAATGAAATTTGAAAACGTGACGTCATCATTCTTGTGCGAACTATGGTCGAGGCATCATCGGTTCATTTTACTAAATAACACGGCAAAATTTTGACTTGTACTATGAAAACTGGTAAAAATAGATGTGAAAAAAGAGAATAAACCCAATTGTCGTATTACATTCCATATATAAGCATTATTTTACTTTATTTTAAGCATATTCACATCGTATAATATGAATCAGTTGTTACTATCACATCGAGAAACGTCTGGACGAGAAACACAAAGCTGGTTGGTTGCTGGGAAGTAAATTATGAACATTTATAAAAGTGTCTTAACTAAATACTCTGAAACTAACTACGACTCTGAAAATAGAAGCTGCCTTACTTTGCCGAATTTGGACTTCGCAAATTTGTTCATAACGTGGCGAGTAATTTGCGCTCCCATGTAAAAATGTCTATTCATTCAAAGCAGATTTTACTTTTAAGAAGTAAATGGTGATATTATAATGCGAGATGCCTATTTACTGTCAGATTGATTTATTGACGAATCACAGTCAGCTTCACTCCCTTCGTTCTTCAACAGTTGATTTTACCCCTCGCCCATATCTTCTCGTCTATTAATTCCTATGTCTGTGTGTAGTACTGATAGAAGAAAATCATTGTGATCTACAAAATAGCCTGGAAAGGTGGAGAAAGATCCTGGAGGATAATGGACTAAAAATTAGCAGGAAAAAGACGGAATATTTGTATTTACCATTTGAAGACCCAAATGCTGTAACTCCTTCGATGCAATTAGATGGAGTAACATTAGCCAACTGTGACTCATTTAAGTATCTGGGCTCACTCATCCACAGAGACGGAGGATGTGCAGCGGATGTCAACCATAGGATAGGAGTGGGATGGATGAAATTTAGATCCGTAACAGGAATTTTGTGCGACACGAAAATGCCAATAAAACTTAAAGGAAAGACATACCAGACTATTGTTAGACCCGCGATAATGTATGGCTCCGAATGCTGGACTATGTACAACTCCTACTCTAGGCAACTCGAATCAGCAGAAATGCGAATGCTTAGATGGACGGCAGGAGTATCATTAAAAGATAAAATTAAAAGCTCACGCATTCGTGGTAGCCTGGGTGTCACTGACATAAACAGTAAGCTAGAGGAACGACAGTTAAGATGGTATGGGCACATAAGACGGAGACCACCAGACCACACAGTGAAGCAGGCAATGTCTATAGAGCTTCAAAGATAGTCATCCAGAGATAGACCAAAGAACTCCTGGATGACCCAATGCTCCAAAATCCTACAAAGAAACGGCCTAGATGAAAGCGACACTCAGAACCGAAGAAGCTATAACCTGAGAATGAGAAGAGCCGACCCCAACAGCCCACCTAGGCAATGAGTTGGGATAGTGCTAGGAAGAAGAAGAGAACATTTTATATACCTTCAACGCATCATCGTGGCTAACTTCCAGCTTGAGGTTGTCGATAACGCAGATCTCTGCAGAATATTTCACATTTGTGGCAGTCTTGATGTTGTTGGCAAGAAACTGTTTTATCTTCAGAGCATACTGCTTCAACTTCACGGCGGTGTACTCCAAGCCATGCAATGGAGAAACTCGACATATTTGAGACTGGGGTTTCTTCAGAAGAACTGTAATAATATGAAAATATTCAATTATTATAATATGTAATTCCTGTTTGATTTAACAAAACTACTTAGTAATTTAGTACACTATACAATACATCTTTCTCGGGCATCTCCGACTTCTTCCACCATTCACTACTGTATACCACAATGTTACTGTTATACAACTACATTACATCGACTTTAATTCGACTCCGTATCTCATTCCAGTGCAGAGATATTGCGTTAGTATTCCTCGGGCGTCCCCGACTTCTTCTCCCATTCAAACCACTCTCTAAGCACCCTGGCACTAATAAGAACAACTTTGAAATAGGTTGACCACTTTTCGAGTTTTGTGAGCACAAACATACACAAGTAGAATTTTTATATATATTGATAAAAGATAAATAAATTTGTTTCCATAGAGCTATACAATTAGAGGCACAATGTCGTACGTAATATCTTTTCGAAGCGGGTTCCAGGAGGACTTAACTTAGTTAGTCCCTTACTAAAGCAGGAGTCAGACGGTTCACTTTTCGTTTATTTCTGTCTTTCATTTTGCCTCTGAGTAAAACGTCTGAACACAAAATGAAAGAAAAGTGTCGAATGAATCCATTAGTGAACCGATCCGTCGATGTTGGATTTCGGCATTTTCACTCGCGCTCGGAATGAAAGAAAAATGAAACGTCTGAACACGTAATGAACGCTCGTTCATTTCTCTCAGTACTATTTGCAGTTTTATTAGTGCAATAATACCAAGGCACACGACTTCATTCGACGGCATCATATTGGGAAAGTACGGATGAATGATCATTTCTATATCATTCTGTATGTGCCGTGTGAACGTGGAATGAAATAAAAAATGAATGTTCACTCGATTGAACATTCACCCAAGTAAACCGTCTGATACCCGCTTAACCGCCGCCACCGCGTCAAAAGGCTCGGCCGTCCGACCTTTCTTTCCTGTAGTAAAGCCCATTGTTCAATCCCTTCCCAGATCATTTCAATGTTACGCGTCAACTGCAGTTGATGATTGTGGTTCAAATAAATAAAGTGGTGGAATAGAGAGTTGGAGGTCCAGTCCCCAACCAAGTGGATCAAATGTTTTCGCTTTGTGTCTCAACTAAATATATTATGTTATCAAGGTTTGTTTCATAATTATTTGAATAAAAAAAGTTGTTTCATTTCATTCCGAGGTGCATTATTTTTTAACTAATGTGTTATGTTAAATAGTTTCAAAGCTTATAATATCTGTGCGTTATGATTTCCGGCGTTTCGATGTTAACATTTTATGACTACCTAGAAAGAGAAAAACATAATTTGTGTAAGAAACCGACGTAAAAATGTAAAACAATTTCTTACTTTGTAAAGCATCATCCTGATCGCTCTCGTCCACTTCTTGATCATTAACGGTGTCTCCACAATTCAAGTCGATAGAATATTGACCGACAATCGAAGCTCTCGTAAGGCGGGTGCACAAACTTCTCCTGAGACTTGAATGAGCTAGTGAAGTCATTGTAATGTGTCGGGCAATTTATGAATTATGCTAAATTAATATATTCTATAAAATCGTTAACAAATCTTGAAGAAGACTTTTGAAGAATTGATAAAAGCAAACATAAAACTAATTATTGTGATTAAATATCGTGCGCCGTGCAACAGCGAACCGAAATTCAAAAAGCAGACTGAAGTTCAACCGACAACAATTGACACAACATATCCAGACAAGTCGTAATCCCGATTAAAACAGAAAAAAATCAAAATACGGTTATTTATTATTTTCAAATATTAGGTTGGTATTGAGTTAACATTTTTAGGTCTTTAGTTGGCAAAATTGCAAAGGAAACGGCGGTGACAGTTTCTGACTTAATTTAGCTCGTTCCATTTCCGTTTTCAACGTTCTAAAGTGACATAGTTCACTGAATTTTATTTTAAAAACAGTTACCGGTAAATAATTAGTCTGAAAATACGCTGAACACTCGATTGTGGTTAGTTTATTTGTCGTAAATTTGTCGCTGTCACTTTAACAACGTGATACAAATAAGAGGAAGTGCTTGTGTTGTGCGTCGATTAGAGTCAATCCTATTGGCCGGTTTAAAGAAGGCGGCAATTATTTTCTGCTTTCGCCCAATAGCGAGACGTTTTTTAAACTACCGAAACGCAACTTCCGTCCAAAATGGCCGACAAAACTGTGGTGATATCGGTTCCGCCGGGAAAATCATTAAAAATAGTGAAATGGAAAATTAGGAAAGACGTTTTCGTATCCATCGGACAGATTATTCTATTATACAATGACGAAAGTGAAAATGTGTCGGAATTACGCAAATTTAAGGCCACCGAAGCGGGTACAGTTAAGTCCTTGGCGGCTGTGGAGGGGGAAATTGTACAGCCTGGGTGAGTGACGTCATAAAATGTTTGGTTGTATTGAACGTTTTAATTTTGTACGAGATCATAAAACAGTATGAGACAACAGATGGGCCAGATGTTTAAATTATGTTTATCAAAACATCGCGGCATGAGTTGATGCTGCAATATTCATGTCAACCAATGAACCAATATAATATTTTATCTCCGCGAATACTTCAAAATATTTGTACACTTGACATGCTTGTTTAAAATTAAATTAAATGCCGAAAAACCTTTATTTGTCGGGTTTTATTCATGTTTATAATGTCTTTAGTACATGATTGCTGATTATTCCTACCTACAGCAAACCGTACCGTTTTTTTGCTTTGGCGGGCTTTTATCTCCCAGCCACATTTATTTTGTTTCGGCGTCTAGGTAGGCGAGAATAGGTACTTTTGAAACACAATTGAATCTGACTTGCCTACTAACACATTAAAAAGTTGATAGTTACCTTAGTCAATATTAAATTATTTTTTCATTATTTTTTGTTGTCTTTTTTGATCCCAATATACTAATGCTTTTTTTTCTTCAATAATTCTGGCTCACCCTTCAAGGGTGTTCTAGTTCTAGGCCATCATTTCAAATTATGGAGAGAAAGGGAAGGCGAATTTATATATAAATTTTATTTAAATGGACAAATTTTCTAATCGATAATCGTATACGGAAAGTTCAGACTTCATTGGAGAGGTGTTGAACGGGGGAGGCAATTTGGGCTTGATAGAAGAGCGGATATTTGTATAGAGAGGGCCAACCAAAAATATTGACAAATAATTGATATAAAGTTCCCAGTTATAGACAACAAAAAGCACAATCTGGTAAAAAGTACTAATGCTTGAATTATTAGAAAACTCAAACAACGTCTCTTTTGAATTTTAATTATGCGATAAAATTAAGATGAAGTTAAATAGAATAATTATGTATAGACAAACTTTTGGTAAAATTTCGATCGCGCTGGCCTCGCTTATTATGAATATTTTTTAGATAAAACCTTTAGATTCACCTTAATTACTGTACGACACAACTTTTAACCTTCGGGGCGGTGGAAAATATTGCAATAAAAATTTCAATTACGTAAAATTAAAATTAGCTTTTGTTTTGTGAAACGAGGCCGTCCATTTTCAAACTTTATTGACAAATGTTATTTTGTTTTGTTGGTATTTCTGTTACTATAGGATGAAACGAACGGCTAGAAGTGGCTAGAAACATAATCGCGCGGGCGTTTTTTTAATGTTAAAAAATTCCGTTAAATTGGTATTTACCTAATATGCATGCATTGTGTGCGTTGTGATTGAATTTTATTAGCTGGATTTTATTTTTTTACGTTCAAATTTTATTTAAGTTAACTATTTCTGCGATGTTGAGCGGCTACGCTAAGTTTTTGTAACATGGTTTATGATGAAAAAGAAAATGCCCCCTTTATACCGCCTGCTCGCGTCAAGGCAAGAAAAACATCCCAGTTTTCAATTAGTTTAGCGGCTACGCTAGGTTTGTGTAACATGGTTTTTGAGATATATATATATATATATATACCATATAGGTTTGTGTAACATAGTATATATATATATATATATCTCAAAAACCATGTTACACAAACCTAGCGTAGCCGCTAAACTATTTGAAAACTGGGATGTTTTTCTTGCCTTGACGCGAGCAGGCGGTATAAAAGGGACACTTTCTTTTGAATCACAAACCATGTTACACAAACCTAGCGTAGCCGCTAAACTAATTGAAAACTGGGATGTTTTTCTTGCCTTGACGCGAGCAGGCGGTATGAAAGGGACACTTTCTTTTGAATCACAAACCATGTTACACAAACCTAGCGTAGCCGCTAAACTAATTGAAAACTGGGATGTTTTTCTTGCCTTGACGCGAGCAGGCGGTATTAAGGGGGCATTTTCTTTTTCATCATAAACCATGTTACATTAAATACCAACAAAACAAAATGACATTTGACAATAAACAAATAAAGTTTGAAAATGGACGGTCTCGTTTCACAAAACGAAAGCTAATTTTAATTTTACGTAATTGAAATTTTTATTGCAATATTTTCCACTTCCCCGAAGGTTAAAAGTTGTGTCATACAGTAATTAAGGTGAATCTAAAGGTTTTATCTAAAAAATATTCATAATAAGCGAGGCCAGCGCGATCGAAATTTTACCAAACTTTTTAATCAATCTGTGAGTCAGGGCGCAAACTTGAAAACTTTGTATAAATTTTTTCAAAGCTCTTGTGGCTACAAATCAATTTGGGTAAACTCAAACAAAAAAGTTTTATTACAAATACCTGCAAAAAATCACAACTCGGCCGGACCAAACAGTCACTCACAAGCCTGCGTTAAAATGTATATAAACTGCTAAAGAAGAACAATACGCATACTGTGCAAAATTTTACGATATATCAACTTCAAACTACACATACCAATTCAACACACAAACTTTAAGTTCTTACTAAATAAATATATATACTTAAAATACATACCTCCCCTAAAAATAGAAGAAACATAATGTTTTAAAAATTATTCACTCCATGGACTAGAACTGTTGTGAACTCCTGCACCGTCCTGCACTTATCTGCAGCTATCAACTTCAAAGTACGCCATTGAGCTACTAGGCAAAATGTATTATTCTACAACAATAAATCCGGGACTAACTACCACATATTTCTCACCTACATACACTTGGAAACAATTTCACCTTAAATATTGTCATATTCAATAATAAGTTTACCTGTATTTAAGAGATACTAGATAGACGTATTATTGCTTTTTAGGAGCATCCAAAAGGAGCTATATGTGTTACGAACACCGGTAGGAAAAAAAACTCATTCTTGATTAATTAGCTTTTTCGGTGAAATGTATAAAAACACTTTCTTGAGAAAAGTTACTCTGTCGGCTTAACCAAACTTTTTGGCTTTTCATTTTATATAATTTAGTGCATGATATAGAGAAGAAAAAAAAATGGTACATATAACAATTTTTTTTTTTTACATAATACATAGACGCATAAAAGTGCATAATATATAAGAGAAAAAAAAAAGGAGTAATCAGTTTTTAAATTGCAAATGGCATAAAGACATAATAATAAAATGTAGGTTCTTAATATATAGTTATACAAGTGCATAATTATAGAAAAATAAAAAAAGAGGAACAAGTTTTCAGATTGTAAATAATTAGAAAGAACTAACTAACTCACCATCACGCCGTTTCCCTCAGGGGTAGGCAGAGAGGACGGACCGCCAAACAACTCGGTCTTACTCTTCTATTATTCTGACTCTTGACATGGCCCGACTCGAGCATCTGATTCACTTGATCGTGCCATTCGCATTTGCTTCATATATCCTCCTTACACTCCTTCGCTCATTTGCTCTATATGCCCAAACCATCTAAGCGTCCCTTTCTTAATCTTACTCATTACGCTTACATCCGCCTTGCACTCTTTGCGGATCTCCACATTCCTCACACGATCATACATGGTTTTACCACATATGCTGGAAATAGAACGGAGTTTGAAGTAGTATTATCTGTATTATTTTTAAAAAAGATACACACTTTACCGGTTAACCTGACACTTTTGAAAAACTCCTACTACGGTCATTATAAACAGAAAATGTTGCTTGTGCAACGATGGGGACTTAGCCAGCAGAGGATTGAACCTGGGCCACACTGGCCGGTCTTGACTTTTCCATTTATCACACATCCATGTATTCAAGAAAATATAGTAACCTTTCTTAATTAAAAAGTGACAAATAATAATATTGTTTCAGCTCCAAGTTGGTGGAACTGGAAGAGTGCTCCCACCCCACCGTCATGAAGGACATGTGTGCCGAGTGCGGGGCTGATCTACGCTGTGACCTGACCATAGCGCCCAACTCCACTGCCTCCGTGCCCATGGTGCACAGCGTACCGGAGCTGAAGGTAAGGATACTAGCCTCACCAGCTCTACAACCCTTGGAGAGTATGTCCAATGAATGGTAATGGTTATAGTGAGAATAAAATGGAAATGATATTATCTGCATAAGTTCCACGGTTCTTCGTGGCATCACTACTAAACTGAAGAATACATTCTTTCATGTCTCTGACCAATGTCAGTACCCGCCCGGGGCTACCGCATCACCGTTTCCAATGTTGAACTCTTGAATCTTGGAAATTTCGCCAGCTTCGCTGATATCGAGTCTATTTGCCAGTGGACTGTCACTAATCCAGCGGATTTCCGCACACATTAGAAACATTAATTCTCGAATTCGGTGCTATTGTCCATATAAACCCCACATAACTGATAGTTCTGTGAACAGTAGACCTAGTGTCCAAAAAAGTATATTCCTAATTTTCTCTTATTTAATAAATCAAAACCAAATATTTTGTTGAATAATTTGTAAGTAGTTGCTTAAATACCTACCAACAATAATTATAAACCATAAATATTTTAATGAACATTTTTCCAAAGAAACGTCACCATCTCAATGATACGTTTTTTTTACTCTTTTTTCTTTCCGATAGTGACCATATTATTGATTATTCCGATTTGACAGCTCGTAGTAGGAACAACGAGCATGCGAACTCTGGCAGGATAAAAGATAGTATCCAACACGTCTACCATCTTGAACCGGAACGTAACAAACAAATTTACAGACAGATGAAATGCCAAATGGTTGAGGTAAATAGGACTTTGTTATGCTCAGTCTAAACTTCATAGTAAAATGATATTTTTTTCTGTTTTCTTTGTAATTTTTAATTTCTCCAATAATTATTCCAGCCAGGCAGCCATCATTGTAACAATTGTACTTGATTTGCCCTCAGTGCATATATTGATTCACAAAGACATTACTTTTTTAATACAGGTCAGCGAGGAGGAGGCTCAACGCCTGGGCCGTGAAGACAGCGAGCGTCTCCTGAGAGACCGGAAGCTGGTGTTGCTGGTGGACCTGGACCAGACTCTGGTGCACACCACCAATGACAACATTCCCGCCAACATCAAGGTGACTCTTCCAACTCCTCTCTGTAGTCTTATAACCATGCATTTCTAGAACATGATTTCTGCTAATAATGAATCTCAAAACATATTGTGCGATCAAGCTAACATCCAAATGCATTAATGGTTGCAGGATGTGTACCACTTCCAGCTGCGCGGCTGGGGCCGGTGGTACCACTCGAGACTGCGGCCCGGCACGGCGTCATTCCTGCTGGCCGTGGCGCCCCTGTTTGAGCTGCACATCTGCACATTCGGGGCGCGCGCCTACGCGCACAAGGTGGCGCGTCTTCTCGACCCCAAAGCGCACCTTTTCTCGCACCGCATACTCTCCCGGGACGAGTGCTTCGATATTCAATCGAAGACACCCAATCTAAGGTCATTTGGTTTCTTCCCTTTATCAACGTGTTCTATGTAAAGTTATCTCCAGGTCGGGATGAGTTTTCACAAAATGAGTTCCAAGCTAACAGTACAGTCCACGGTTCGGAATGCTTCCAAGCAGAGATTGAACGGTTACCCGGAGAGAGTTTCCTATATTTTTTTTAAAACAATGTCCTCGATACATTTTTTGATACTCAGCAACATGTAACCGAGTTACTCCATTTTCCAACAAAATTTTTGCTGAAAAAGTTTAATGTACAAATCTTTAATCTTTAAAATAGAACAGTAATCATGTCCAAATGTAATTTATACATTTTTGGTATTATAAAACTAACTAACCAACCATCACGCCTTTTCACCGCAGGGGTAGGCAGAGAGGACGGACCGCCAAACAACTCGGTCTTGGCACTCACTCCTTGCCTCATTCACATTCATACATCGTCTCATACATACTCTTTTATTATTCGGACCCTTGACATGGCCCGACTCAAGCATCTGATTCACTTGGTCGTGCCATGTCTTCCATGGGCGTCCCCGACTTCTGATACCTTTCACATTTGCATCGTATATTCTCCTTACACTTCTTTCTTCGCTCATTCGCTCAACATGCCCCAACTATCTAAGCGTCCCTTTCTTGATCTTACTCATTACGCTTACATCAGCCTTGCACTCTTTGCGGATCTCCACATTTCTCACACGATCATACATGGTTTTACCACACATACGCCTCAGGGATCTCATTTCTACAGCATTCAGTCTAATTTCATCCTTTCTCTGCCAGTTCCATAGGATAGCTACCAGCACTCCATTGTGGACTGCTAGCTTCGCTTCTTTGGACAATTTTTGTTAGCGCCAACTGCGTTCAGTCCTCCATTAATGGAGTTACCTGCATTTACCCTTCATTTAATATCTCTGTCAGCCTTCCCATCTCTCGTAAACATACTCCCTAAATACACAAACTCATCCACCTGCTCCAAGTATTCCTCATTCACAACCATATTGCACACTGTTTTTGAACTCTCTCTTTCAAACACCATGACTTTAGACTTACTTACATTCATCATTAACTCATTCTTCGTACATACTTCGTTCATCCTAGACACGGGAGACAGTAGATCAGCATACAACAGGCAACATACTCTCAGATTACTCAAATTCGCACCCAATCCTACCTCTTTCAATTCTTGCATACAATTATCCACCTATAGATTGAAAAACCATGGTGACTTTACGCAGCCTTGTTTAACACCTTTTGTCAACATATCACATATCAAACCACCCCGTAAAACCACCGTTTACCCTAACACATGCAACGCTTCCCTCATACAGAGACGCAGTTGCCTGAGTCAGATTTTTATTCACTCCATACTTGGACAACACCTTCCATAGCTTTTTCCTGTCGACTCGGTCGTATGCTTTTTGTAGATCTACAAAGGCACAGAAAATTTTCTGTTTTTTTGCCAGAAACTTCTCAGTGAGCATACACAATGAGAATATCTGGTCCATGCACCCCCTTCCACTCATAAAAGGACCTTGCACATCCCATATTTTATCCTTTGTTTCCTTTCTTACCTTTTCAATCAAAATTCTACCATACAGCTTGCCAACTGAACTTAGCAGGCTAATAGCCCTATGATTCCCACATTCCATACGTCACCCTTTACCTTTGTATAATGGCATGATCACAGCCATTCTCCAATCTAAAGGCGTGTAAGCCTCCTTTAAACATTGGTTAAAAAGATTGCACAACCATGTGAGAATTATACGGCTATCTCCTTTAAAATATTCAGCAGCAATATTGTCGAAACCGACAGCCTTACCATTCTTCATACATTTAATCAATCTTTTTATCTCATCCATGCTGATTTCGGTAACATTCTGTTACCGGCCATATTTTATATTAAATGCCATCCAGAACTTTGCAGATTTTCTGCGCGCCAATACTCGGTCCTCGAGTAATGTTCGGGATGGGCAGAGCATGAAACTGTCGCCAAGGCATGGGCACACAAAGGATTACAGGTTCTACTGATTGTAGTGAAATGAAAGCTGTAGTTTTGTTTTTGCACATTATAAAACATGGAGAATATATTTAAGTTAACATGTTACATATTATGACTCGGCACTTACCCCCAGGGATCAATAATTGGTTTTTTAATTCTATCTAAAACTGATTAACCACTTAATTACGGGAAGTGAGCGGGGAGCTTCTATACGGCCGGCGGTGGTCTGTCCCCGACAGATCGAGCTGGCACCATCAGGGCTTTGGTCCAGGAGACGGGTCCAGCGTCTCCGACAAGGTGGCTGATAAGCGGTTCTGGAGCGTATCGGGTCTATCGTTTATGTAACATTAATGGAGCGAATCCATCCATTGAGCTGATCGGCAGATTACTTGAGCGGGTGCCGTCCGGGCTTGTGATTTTATTATCCGTTTCTTATTAAGAAAAATACGGCTTGTATCGCGCCACTTGAGGTGAATGCTTCATTTCCCGGAGTCCGCAGTATAACGATTTGCAAGGGATCGCGTATATAAACTTCAGTAGAACATTATTTGTGATCTTCACGAACACACACACGGTCATCCATTATACGGACGTTTATTTAATAGAACCTGCACCGACTTGGTTTTTGTAAAAAAAGAACCGAATAACCCGCATCAGGAATACTGATGTACACTTTTTTAATACGATC
The DNA here is from genome assembly GCA_026573805.1 of Hesperophylax magnus. NCBI lineage: Eukaryota > Metazoa > Arthropoda > Insecta > Trichoptera > Limnephilidae > Hesperophylax > Hesperophylax magnus. The sequence continues at coordinate 7,285,585 of JAIUSX010000117.1, read as the reverse complement.
GCCCATCCAGGGTAAAAATGAATTATAATCTAATTCACTGTGCGATCATTACACGGCCGCCCCGCTCGTGTAACAATTCCAGAGTCCCCGCGAAAGGAAACGGAAACAAACAATAGACTGCCCGGCGGTCTATTTGTTGCCAGACCGTGCTCTCTATAATTTTAATCAAAATTAATGCTATGAATGGTACTTGTTCTGAAGAGGTGTTTTAAATAATTACTTTTAAATAAGACTTAACACCGCTTCATAACATTACCCCCCGCGCCACACAAATGTTTGTCCCCAAACATTAATACAACTCTAAAAAAAACTACAACTGCAATAACTAAGCTTGAAAAGATCCTCTGGGTTTCTAAAAAAAACAATCAACAATTATACATGAGCATCATAATTTGTAAGATAAGTAAGGAATAAGACAAAATCTACGATTTGGATAGCAAAACTTATGATGAATGGGTGTGCCGCAGCTTCAATCGCACCCATCGAGCGTGCAGCCGGATGGTTGAGCCTGCGATTCATCCATTCTAGAACTTAAAGATAACTTAAGATTAATGTAACTTAATTACAAATTTTAGAAGATATTACGTGAACGGAGTCTGCAAGCACCCACAGTATCGGAATACCGGGTGATGATAAATTGACGATTGTCGAAGACTGCCGTTAGCGTTACATCTGTGACGGAAAATATTCTTAAACAAAATTGTAGGTAAACCTGTAGGTATATAAAAAAATATTATTGTTCTTCTCAACACATCTAAACAACTTAAGCGTTAAAGCTTCACTGGCCCTTTAATAGGGCGATAAGCCACTCAGGCAACACTTTTTTAGGGAGGTAAACCAACCCTCACTTTTCACTGAGTCTACTTCTCCGTTGGAGATAAAACACACTTCGAAGAAATTCTATCTACTCTACCTGACCTGGTTATTGGGTAAGTTTTTCGAAGAGAATTTATACAATAAGACAAAATAATCATCCTTGGAAAGCATTATTTCGTAATAGTAGAAAAAACTTTTAACCTTTACACACACGCAGGTGTGTAAGGTGGTTTAATCGAGTGGAACTGTCAACAACCAATCTTATAGATGTGGTGCAATTAGTAGTAGTATACATCCATTGTTGTAAATGGAGTCATTGGTCGAAGATTGTATACATCCATTGTTGTAAATGGTGCAATTGGTAGAAAATTGTATACATCCATTGTTGTAAATGGTGCAATTGGTAGAAAATTGTATACATCCATTGTTGTAAATGGTGCAATTTGTAGAAAATTGTATTATTGTACTAATTTATAGATAAAACCTACTTTTACTTAATATAACTAAAGTTATAGAAGGAATTTAAGGAAAAGACATATGCTGAACCAGCTCTTATAATTGTAACATTAATTACTATGAAATTATTAAACAAAATATCAAGAGTACTAACATAAGTATACCATTTTCAAACATGACAAGATAATTATAATAAAGTAAACAAAAATATATTTGGTAAAATTCAATTCTTAATAATAAAATTTTTTAAAACTGCTTAGAAAACAAAGATGTACTGGACCGGTACATCTTCACTTTCTAAGTAACGGGCGAACGTATACAATATGAACATAAGTATATATTAAGAAACCTAGAATATACGGGGATAGTGGAAAAGTATCACCGTGCATTCCAAGATTTGGGCAGTTTATATATCCCATGCTACCTAACTTTCACTTGTTTAGTCAAAGCCATATTTCAAGTCATTTTTTTTTTTTTTTTTTTTTAAATTATTTTCCTATAAGCTTATCTGAACAACATCATTGTCGTGTAACAAACTCGAGTAGGATACTAGAGTGTTATACTAAATTTATTATGTTTCTTTCTATTATTTACCGATTATACTAACCATTTTACGAAATTTCTATATTTTCTAAAAGAAAATTAACTAGGACAGGACTAAGGACTGTCATAATGCTGGGTCGCTCCAACTCGGGTGATCAAGCCGCTTTGTGCTCCCGTGCATTGAAAAATATTTGAAATATTAATTAATTGAGAGTACTTGGTAGGGTGGCCAGACCCACCAAAGCACTATCAGAAACATATTAATCCGGTATATTTTCTGACTTGACGATGTCTTTCACGTGAAAGTTACCAGTTTCCTTACCTTTGAGGTCTGCTAATGTATAGATTAAGTCTGATTTTTTCTTCACGACTATATTTTGCACAAAGCGTGGAGCTAGTTTCTGTGCAAAGTAATTTAAAGCGTTTGATTGGACGAAATTTCTACGCCAAACCCTATCTCCGACTTGAAAACTAACATGTTTTCTCCGCAGGTTATAATGGTTTGCTCCTTTTTGATAAGCTTTTAGTAAAGCATCTGAGACTTGCTCATAAACTGATGACAGTTCTTCTAATTTTTGTGCGTAGATTCTCTGACTAGTACAATTTTGTAAATTAGATTCCGTATCAGCTATAGGGTTACGATGCAAATCACCGTCTAATATTTGCTCCCGACCATGCATTAGAAAATAAGGTGTAAAACCCGTAGCGCAATTTACGGAATTGTTCATAGCTGATTGTATTTGTGGTAAAAATTTTGACCAATTACGGTGGTCTGATTCAACTAATATCGATAATGCGGTGCCCAAAGTTTGGTTATATCTCTCTACCACATTATTTTGAGGGGTATAATAAGAGTTATAAAACGGAGGAGGTATATTATAATTATTTAATAAGTCCTTAAATTCTTTGGATACAAACTGACGGCCGTTATCACAAACAATGGTGCGCGGTACGCCATGTACAAGAAAGATACTTTCTTCTAAACTCTTCACAATGCTTCGCGCGGTACCTTTGCGCAACGGGAACAGCCAGGTAAACTTTGAAAAAACATCGACACAGGATAAAATAACGGTAAAACCAGAGTAACTTCTCGGTAATGGACCTACCAAATCCAACGATAACATTTGCATTGGACGTGTAACTTTTTTTGGATGTGATGAAATACCGTTAGGTGAGGCCGTACTGATTTTGTGGGCCTTACAGACCGTACAGCGATTTACAAATTGTTTAATGTCTCTGTACATATTTGGCCAAAAATACCGTAATTGTGCTTTTTTATAAGTTTTAAAAACGCCGGGGTGACAAGATCGAATAGACTCGTGAACACTACTTAAAATGTCTAATCTTTTTTCTTGAGGAATTACTTTTTTCCACGCAGTGTCTTCACACAGTGCTAAACGAGTTTTCGTGTGACGAAATAGTTCGTTTTCCCGAATTTGGAAGTTCTGAAAACGTTGGGGAAATTCTTGACAACCCTTCCAAATATTTTGATACCACTCATCTTGAATATTTCCTGAATCTATAATGGAGATTTCGGCAAGATCCATTCGCGAAAGGACATCTGGGACTATGTGTTGAGTACCTTTACGATGGATTACGTCAAACGAGAATTGGGATAGGCGTGAACTCCAACGCGCGAGACGACCGCTGGGGTTGGACAGAGAACCTAACCATTTTAGGCTTGAGTGGTCGGTTACAACTGTAAAATGAGTTCCTTCAATGTATGGTCTAAAGTGTGTAACGGAGTCTAGTACGGCTAAAAGTTCGCGCTCAGTTATTCCATAATTACGTTCGTGAACGTTTAAGCATCTCGAAAAATAAGCTATAGGGTGCTCCTGTCCATCTATAGTTTGAATTAATACCCCCCCAATGCCTACGGAGCTTGCGTCACAGTGTATAGCGAAGGGTTTCGAAAAATCTGGACAACTTAAGACTGGGGCAGAAGTAAGTGCTTGCTTTAGTGCAATAAATGCGGATTCAGCTTCCGGTGACCATTTAAAATTACTAATTCCCTTTTTTGAACCAGTAATACTTGTTAAAGGAGCTGCAATGCTTGAAAATCCCTTGATAAACCGTCTAAAGTAACCGCACAGGCCAACAAATGCCCGAATTTGTTTAGCATTTTTCGGTATAGGAAAATCTTTAATACTATCTATCTTACTTGGATCAGTGCGAAGTCCCTGGGAATCCACCATATAGCCCAAGTATTTAAGCTCGGCTTTACAAAATTCTGACTTTTTTAAGTTAATGGTGAGACCCGCGTCTCGTAGACGTTCGTACACCCGATTTAACAAGTTTAAATGTGATTTCAAGTCTTCCGATACTAATATAAGGTCATCTAAATAGCAAAAAACATTATCATCGAAATCAGGTCCAAACAATGCATCCGCTAGTCTTTGTAATTCGCTAGGAGCATTTTTCAAACCAAACGGCATGCGAGTGAACTCAAAGAGGCCCCGCCCAGGAACAACAAATGCTGTCTTTTCACATGATTTTTTGTCCAAGGCTATTTGCCAAAATGCCTTGGAGAGGTCAATCGAGGAAACATATCTGGCACCGCCCAGTTTATCTAGGATACGCGCAATATAGGGAAGAGGGTAACTATCACGTACCGTGACGTTATTAATTTTTCGAGAATCAAGGCAGAATCTAGCTGTTCCGTCTTTTTTTGTTACAATTATTACTGGACTGGACCATGGTGAACGAGAAGGTTGAATAACCCCTAATTTTAGCATTTCATCAACTTCTGTTTCTAATTGTTTCTGCCGTGCGGGTGAAAGAGGGTAATACCGCTGTTTGATGGGTGGTCCTGTTGTAATTATTTTGTGTTTAACTAAGTGTGTTAGACCTAACCCCTTTTTTTCAAAAGAAATTGACTCGAATTTTTTAACTATTTTAGAGAGTTCCCTGTTCTCTTCAATAGTTAGGGATGAGGCTGGCCGAATAGCCCGCAACCCACTAATATTTCCTTCCGAAACAGGAAGAGTAGCTTTCGAAAACAGTTCCGGTGCGATGTGGAACTCCTTCCAAAAGTTAACTCCTAGAATAATTGAAGGCGACAATGTCGGGATGACGTAGAAAAGAATTTCCTTTGTGGATGATTTATACGTGACCGGCAATGACATTGTCCCTAAGACTGGTTGGTTTGAACCGTCCGCTGTATAAACACTAAACTTAACTTTAACTAACTTAATACCTAATTCCTTAAAAATTTTATAACTATTGCCTCCTAGACATGACAATGAAGCGCCGCTGTCTAGCATTCCACTGTAGAAATTATTTATAATATGTACATAAGTATAAGGACGGTTATCATTTTCAATAGCCATCTCCCGTGGCAGCGGGCCCACTGTTCCGGTTGATGGGGATGAAAGAAATTTATCAACTATTCGGAGCCAACTCTCCCACTCGCTTTTCCTCTGCGCCAAGGACGGCTTGTAGCAAGAGAGACTCCGACCTAGTTTTTTGACTTTTTATGAGCTTTGTCATTGATAGCTCCCACTTTAGGATTGTTAGACCTTGAATTTTTCTTCCTGCAATCTTCTATAACGTGTCCCGATAGTTTACAATATGAACAGAATGGTTTATTGTAAAACGTTCTAGAATTTTCGTGTGCAGTTTTTGTATATGTGTTAGAAGTAGAAGAAGACGGTTTATTGTATTTATAATTATTATCTCTGTTTCCAAGACTAACTTTAGTATAGTTGTTGGAATAATTGTTGTTATTTGGTTTTCTGTACTGATTTTGGCTATAACCTTGGTGTCTATGAATATTATTATTATTAAAATTAGGTGTTTGTCTAGCAGTACTATCAAATTTCTCCGGTTTATTAGTGACAGGTAAGTCTACTTTTGGTTGAGAAACGTTGAAAGATACGAAATCATCCGACAGTGATGCATAAGATTCCAAGTTGCCTGCATGAGTAGTCAATTGCTCGAATGTCGATATATCTCTTGAGACTAGTAAATTTGTATACATAGGCAATAAAGCTTTTTTTGCCAACCGCAAAAGTTCTAATTCCGGTAGTTTAGCTTCAAGCATATTGTTTAATGATTTCATTCTGAGAGTGAATTCTAGCACTGACATACCTTTAGGTTGTGTCATGTTAAATAGTTTTACCTTAAGATCTGTTTGAAGGTCGTTTGCTTCAAATTGTCTTATCAAAAGTTTTGAAAGATCGTCCCATTTCAAATCCTGAGTGTAAATAGACCTGAACCACAGGAGTGCTAAACCTTCTAAAAGATCAGGAAAAACGCGTACAAGATGATCCTGGTTAAAATTTTTTGTCCTACATTTCTCCTCAATTAATAGTAAGAATTCCCTTACACTACTTTTTCCGTCATATTTCAGTTTCCAACCGTCTACGTTATTTGAGTGTGAGTCCCTATAAATAATCTTCGTTTGTTTAATTATGTGGGCTTTCTTAATGGTTGTGTCGTCTAATTCAGAATCCGATGATTCAGAATTCACTTCACTTATAGCAGGTGTTTTAATCTCTTTATTATAAGCGCGCGCCTGTAAACGTAACTCATGAGAAGTCGACGATGGATCAATATTCCTGTCTTTAAGTTCTTTAATGAGAACCTCCTTCGAAGCCCCATTGATATTTGGTATTGGTATTGGTGAAGACATGATTACGTTCTTTGATGTTCAGATAGGAAGAAAGAAGTAAAAGAAGAGAAAAATAAATATTTAATTTTTTTTTGTTTATAAAACAAAAGAAACTCTTCATTGACGGCTGTAGTATCATTAGACGTAATATTAGCTCAACTTCTATTGTACAATTGTGAAAAAAAACAAAAAAAAATTGTTAAAAAAAATATGCTCCACCCTAATGAGAATTGCGAAAAATGGACCACCCTATTATATTGTGAAACGTTATTAAACGTCGGCCTAATGTAATTGTCAATCAAAGATATCATTTAATTTGGGCGAAAAAAAAAAAATTGACGTAGGTATGTATATAAATAATATTGAGTGTTTGTTGACTTACGAGTAATTAAAACGCATATCGATTGTAATGTGGACTTACAATTTGTATTGTAGAACGCCGACATAAATGTTTTTAATATTATGTATATTAGCGTAAAAATCTAATAATATTATAAAACGCAAATATGCCTTGATCAAACAAGTGAATGACATCGTAAAATAATCGTAAATAATTATGAATTAGACAGTTTGACATAACCTCCCATATAATCATCTTGTTTACCAATTAGTGTTGACATAAAATTTGACAGCTACAAAAGCATAGATAAATCATAGATTTCATGAAAGATGAAAGTTTACGCAAGATTTTACCATAGAATAACGCAAATTATGAATTATCGTTACAAGAATACTGAGTGTATTTGAGGTTATGAAACAACATTCAAATCACTAGACATAAGTGATACAATATTATGTCAATTAATCATGAAACATTTCACCAAAATCAGCACAACATGCAATCACCACGAGCCAAAACACGTTGAGGCGCCAATTGTTACCGGCCATATTTTATATTAAATGCCATCCAGAACTTTGCAGATTTTCTGCGCGCCAATACTCGGTCCTCGAGTAATGTTCGGGATGGGCAGAGCATGAAACTGTCGCCAAGGCATGGGCACACAAAGGATTACAGGTTCTACTGATTGTAGTGAAATGAAAGCTGTAGTTTTGTTTTTGCACATTATAAAACATGGAGAATATATTTAAGTTAACATGTTACATATTATGACTCGGCACTTACCCCCAGGGATCAATAATTGGTTTTTTAATTCTATCTAAAACTGATTAACCACTTAATTACGGGAAGTGAGCGGGGAGCTTCTATACGGCCGGCGGTGGTCTGTCCCCGACAGATCGAGCTGGCACCATCAGGGCTTTGGTCCAGGAGACGGGTCCAGCGTCTCCGACAAGGTGGCTGATAAGCGGTTCTGGAGCGTATCGGGTCTATCGTTTATGTAACATTAATGGAGCGAATCCATCCATTGAGCTGATCGGCAGATTACTTGAGCGGGTGCCGTCCGGGCTTGTGATTTTATTATCCGTTTCTTATTAAGAAAAATACGGCTTGTATCGCGCCACTTGAGGTGAATGCTTCATTTCCCGGAGTCCGCAGTATAACGATTTGCAAGGGATCGCGTATATAAACTTCAGTAGAACATTATTTGTGATCTTCACGAACACACACACGGTCATCCATTATACGGACGTTTATTTAATAGAACCTGCACCGACTTGGTTTTTGTAAAAAAAGAACCGAATAACCCGCATCAGGAATACTGATGTACACTTTTTTAATACGATCGCCCATCCAGGGTAAAAATGAATTATAATCTAATTCACTGTGCGATCATTACACGGCCGCCCCGCTCGTGTAACAATTCCAGAGTCCCCGCGAAAGGAAACGGAAACAAACAATAGACTGCCCGGCGGTCTATTTGTTGCCAGACCGTGCTCTCTATAATTTTAATCAAAATTAATGCTATGAATGGTACTTGTTCTGAAGAGGTGTTTTAAATAATTACTTTTAAATAAGACTTAACACCGCTTCATAACAATTCACTCCATCTTCATTCATATCTGATTCGCTGCTGGATTCACTGTCACTCGGGTTACTTTCGAAGACTTCCTCAAAATACTTCATCCATCTCTCTTTTATTTCTTCCTCATTCGTCGCCATTTTTCCTTCTATCGATTTTACCACTTTCATGCTTCCGTTTTCTGGACCACCCCGAGACCTTTTGACTTCCTTCCAAAACATTTTTTAATAATAACTCATTAATCACCTTTTATTTTACATCACAGGTACATAATTATTTGTCTATACTTATTGGTCTATTCTTATACATTATGTATTAATCTTTGGTATACTTTGTATCCTGATGAACAAACCATTAGTTTTGAAACATGTTGAAAATTATTTTTGTTAAATAGTGGTGTATACAAAGTTATTTATTTATTCATTCATAAAATGGTACATTACAATAGAATCCTCAGCCGCTCATCTCACTAAAGAATTCCTGTGTCGAGAGGATTATTAAAATGATGCCACGCACTGATTTTGCTATTGAAGAAATAATGAATAGTAATTGTAATTTCCAGGGCGCTGTTCCCTTGCGGTGACAATCTTGTCTGCATCATCGACGACCGCGAGGACGTCTGGAACCGCGCCCCCAACCTGATCCAGGTCCGCCCTTACCACTTCTTCGAGCACACGGGGGACATTCACGCTCCACCAGGACTCGGCAAGACTGACAGCGATAAGGAGGGACAGGGAATGCATATTGATATTGAAGGTGTGTCTTGTTATGATTGATAATATCACTCTCTCTTGGAACGTGGTGTATGCAGATCAATTTGAATACTTGTGATATCATTTATTGTGAAAAACAGTGAATCCAATTACATTTCACAAGATTTACAGTTGATAACGAGCCGGTATAAGCATAACTACTAGGGGTTTTTGATTTATTGCTTGAAAATCTCCAAACACAGATTGGTGATGTGTTTTATATTTTCACAGAATTATTATTCTCGTTTAAATACTGCAGCTTCCACTTGTTTGCCCTCGGCGCGTTGTAAATAATTTTAAAAATGACATGTGTTTAACCAGCATGCTCGCTCTCCAGTATATTCGTGCCCATGTGTATCCTTTGCACTCACCCTCCACGTGTTAATTTCACTAAATATAATCTAAATGTGATAAATTTACGAACAATTTTTTGTTGTTGTATGATTACCAAAATCCAAAACGGTTCCATGATAACTCAACACAGTGACAATTCAACACACTTTTAAAAAGTGAGTCATTAGAAACAATGAAAAAAAATTTTTTTTAACCTAACCTTCTTCCATTTAATAAAGTTTTTGTTCCATAAGTTTCCATGACTTTATATAACTTTTTAAAGATGTGATGATTTATCCGGTCACCGTATAATATATCTGTACAGAGCCCTTCAGGTGATTTTGCACAAAAACGGCGCTATACAAATCATCCAAATATTATTATTATGCCTGGTCTAGACACTTTTCATTCCAGTGAGAAAGTTCGAGGGATATTATATGCATAACATGTGGCGTAAAAGTCCTCACTTGATTCCTAAAGTTACTAACTTTGTTTGTAAAAATTTAAAAAATGGTTTAAGACAATTATTCCGCTTTCTTGAGGAGTGTAGTGCTCCATAGTTTTAATATGTATTCTGCCTGTTTACTTCACAAATGTAAAAGTTGTGATGACTCCATTTGCAAAAAAATAAGAGCATCTTCCTTGATGACTTTGGCGCCACCTTTTACTATGTTAATGGACTATTTGTCCGTAAATAAATAAATAAATAAATGACTGTTATATATTGGTGAAATACATTTGTATCTGTCAAATACCCATTTTACACAAAAAAAAACGAGATGCATTTAAAAAATGAGACGAATTTGAATGTTATATCTAGATTTTAATTTGAACACAAAATTTATTTGCATTCAAAATAGATCACGAGTAGATCATTTATTTGCATTCAAAATAATAATATATGAATATATTTTTTGTTCACAGAGTTAAATGATAAGAACAAAATATCAAAATTTCCTGCTATAAAAAATGGTGCCACTGAAGACCTCCCCCTTTTGGAATCCGCCAACACCGATGAGGAGAAAAGTAATGACACCACCGAAACTGCCATCAGCGAGACGCCATCAGAACTCATGGAACAGTCCGCTTCCAAGATCGTTCCCGGCACCAAGTTTTATGCAGACACTCAACTAGATACAGATATTAAAGTAGAAGAAGAATCCAAGTCTGTAGCTGGTGTTGAGATAGAAGCACACAAAATGGATGTAGATAGGGTAGAATCTGATACCAAGGTCGAAGCAGTTACTGAGATAGATGTAGATAACAAGATGGAATCTGATCCCAAGGTCAAGACATTTACCGAGGTAGACGCAAGTATTGAAGTAGATGCAGACATTAAGATAGCGGCAATTGCAAAAGTAAAATCTGACACCAATACAAGTGCAGATAGCAGTGTTGAAGCAGGTAATGAGATAGAAGCTGACAATAATACAAGCATGGAAAAGAAGCCAGCCTCAGATACCCTGTTCGAATCTGAAACTAAGATAAGCATAGATAAAGATCTAGATCTAGATACCAATTCAACTCTAGTCAATGAGTCTTCGCATGAAGGGAAGTCATCTTCAGATACCCAACCTCTACCAGAAAATAATGCTTTATCAGAGAGTGAAATGAACTTTGAAGACATTGACCCTGAAAAAGTCTTAGAGAAGGAAATAGACGAAATAACATCACTAAACCAAGAGAATAGTATAGAAACTGATTTAAACAGCGACCTAACAACAGAGCTCGATGCAGAAATAAACCAGACTGACAAAACTAAAGATGGAGATGCAACAGCTAACGAAGCTGTGGTAGAGAGTGATGTACCAGTCGTTCCTCACACAAAGTGGAAGACAACGGAAGACGGCATGATAGAAGTAGAGGATAAAGATGACTATCTTCTTTACCTCGAGGATATCCTCAAGAGGATACATAAGTTCTTCTACGAGGTCTATGATGCCATGGAAGCGGGCTCCGTTCCTGATTTGAAGTCTATCATTCCACAAGTCAAGGTAACCCTTTTTTATTTGTAAACTATGTATTCCTTCTATTTATAGGAATAATTCGACATGGCTATACATATATATTATGTAGTACTCCTGGGTCAATCGTGATCGAACCGATCACAATGCACCAATAATCGAACGGGTCACTTTTTCTATAAAAGATTGATCTTTTTTTTTTTTTTTTAAAAGAAAGACAAACATCCCGGGTTACGAATAACCTGACAATATTTGAAAATCTCCTACTACCACCACAGTAAGCTGAAAATGTTGCTTGTGTTGTGATGGAGGACTTAGCCAGCCGAGGAATTGAACACACTACGCCCGAGTGAGACCCAAGCGCGATGTCAACTCAGCCACCGACCGGTCAAGGTCATCACAAAGTCATCACTCATAAGCTGTCAGCTTAGTCAGCACCTGTGATGGGTGTGGCGAGTGACCATAGATGTATACATTTTGTAGATTCTACACAATATATCATTTAGTACCTGATCGATGATCGGTACTATTGATCCGATCACATCGTCAGTGGGTCGTGATTGACCCGGGTCATGTAAAATGATTGATCGACCCAGGCTAATATATAGTGACCAATAATGGGCCAGGATTTTGGTACCAAACCGGTAGCAATCTGTTCTATTTTCAATTGTTTTATACAGTAAAACCTGCATACAAGGTTTCAAGCTCTGGTAGTTTTGGTTTAGTCAAATTATAACTCACATTATATAAAGTTTTCCCACAAAAGAAGTTTTTCTTTTAGTCCTAAGAAAACCATATAAAGAGAGGTTCACTGTAATCATTGTCTAATCATACAATGCGTTGAAAGAGTCTGCGAGAATTTTTTAAGATATTTTGTTTTTGCGTCTCTACAAACGTTATCCCTGGCTATACCTGTCTATACCTGTCAATTTATATCTTGGGCATGACCAATTTCCACTACTTAGAGACAGGTCTCTGCTTAAATATTTTTATCTTTTAATAATTCTTTGACCAGCCGGTGGCTGAGTTGACATCGCGTTTGGGTCCCACCCAGGCGTAGTGTGTTCAATTCCTCGGCTGTCTAAGTCCTCCATCACAAACACAAGCAACATTTTCCGCTCACTGTGGTGGTAGTAGGAGAGTTTCAAATATTGTCAGGTTATTCGTAACTCGGGAATGTTTGTCTTTTTTAAAAAAAAAAAAAAAATAATAGAATAATTTTACCTACCAATAAAATTTATATTTTGTTTCCATCGATGCCTGGAATCCATCATGAGAGAGAGCTTGCTCTTTCGCCCTTTTTATTTACGTTTCGCGCATGTTTATTCCCTATATTTGCCCCTTTTCTCCACTTGCCACACTTTCTCTCCCTACTGCAACACTGTAGTGACGCGCATTTCAGGTCACGTGAGTTTTTGTTCATATGACTCGTAATGCACCAGGTAGGGATTACCTGGATTCCAGGCATCGATGGAAACAAAATATAAATTTTATTGGTAGGTAAAATTATTCTATTTTGTGTTCCTTATCGATGCCTGGAATCCATTATGAGATGTGTCTGCTCTCACCTGGTGATCTGAAACTTGCGTTATATGTGATGCTATTTAAACTGGAGTAAAGAATGGAGCCATTGAGCACTGGAGGTGTTCGCTACCCGAGTGAGCGACCTCCCTTCGGTAGAATTTCCGGAAGGTGTGCTCAGATTTCCAATTCCCTCTTGTGAGTATCTCCTCTATAGGATAGTCTTCCAACCAGTTTAGAGAGGCTACAGCCGAGCGTACACTTCCTGGGGTTGCGTGGACTCCTGCTTCTCTGAGGACTGATTTAATCCACCCCCCTATTATTGTCTGCGTTGCAGGTTTTGCCTCTCCTGATGTGGTCACAAACAGGTCCTTTAGTAGCGGCCCTCTTCTGGCTTTAGAGAGAGCAACAACTTTCCTCAACCATTTAAGTGGGTTGATGTTGTCTTTTTCTGAACCCGTCAATTTCTAGCCTGACTGTTTGTGCTTGGCTGAATCGGTCTTTGCTCCGAAAACTGGCCACAAGGTGATCGTATTCCTCTTGTCGATAAAATGGTTTGGGGTAACTCTTAGTAGAGTTAAATCATGAACTCTCCTGCCTGACGCCAAGACGAGAAGTATTGCTGCCCTTCGTGATGCTTCAAATAGTGAGTCTTATGCGGGGGGGTTCTTGACCAACCAGTCTACCACCTGTCTTGGGTCCCAGATGGGGGCTTTCTCTTTGATTCCTCGTGCCATTGAGATTGCCTTGAGAACGTGTCTCACCAGAAAATCAGAACTGATTTTTCTCGCATTCTGAGCTGGGCCGCAAAATGTGACGATGGCTGATTTGTGGACCTGAATGGTCTTAGGGGCTAGACCTTCTCGAACAAATAAGTGGGCTAGATACCTGGCAACCATTGTTGGTGGGGGATTGTTGACATCCACGCCGTTCTGCGTGCCCCATCTACGCCACCTATCCTATGCAGGTTTGTAAGTCTTCAGTGTAGACTCTCTCCAGGATGAGTTGAGGAGTTGGCGTTCTTCCCAACTCCAAGATGTGAGGGCTTGATCCCACCCGCAATTCTCCACACCTCTAGTTCCAGATCCTGGATCCTGGGAAGGGGCAGTCCTGTCGACGTGTCTATTAGGACTCCCTCTAGACTTTGCAGGCGCATTGGGGGTTCGTCTGTTCGCTGTTTTAGGTCGCTTCTCCAGAAGGTCCTCTCCCATTTTGGGACGACTAGCAGAAACATGCCCCTTGCCTGATTTAAGTGTGCGAGCACTCTCGGAACGAGATTTGGCGGAGGGAATACCCATGCTAGATTGTAGTCCCAAGGTCGACTGAACGCGTTGGGAAAGCAAGCTGAGCAGTCGCTTGAGTCTCTGGATACTTAGGTTGGTACCACGTGAGCCGTGGCTGAAGCGAACAAGTCTATCTTTTCCGTCACCGGACTTAGTAGGTGCCACTCTGGGAGCTGTGCGCCCCGAGAGAGACGGTCCGCAATTCCGTTGTATCTTCCTGGAATGTATTGGGCTGTCAGAGATATCTCCATCTGGTCTACGAAATCTAGTAACTCCCGCGTTGTTTCTAGAAGGGCAAGGGATTTTGTGCACCCTTCCTTGTTGACGTAAGCAACAACTGTCTTGTTGTCCGTCTGTAGTAAGACATTTGTCCCTGCCAGGAGATGAGCTTGGTCTTTGATGACCGCTAACACGGCGTATGCTTCCTTCCGGTTTGAGTGCCATAGTGCCTGCTCCCCCGTCCAATGACCCGCAACTGTGGTGTCGTCTAGTTGTCCTCCCCATCCTGTGTCCGCTGCATCTGTCGTCAGGAAGTGATGGAATGGGAGGGATTGAATTGGGCTCGTCCTTCCGATGGCCCCTAGCCACCACTGTATGTCTTGCAGTGCTGCGGTGGACAGAGCAACCGGCAGAGACGGTTTCAGATGCTGTATGTGGCGGCTGAACCTCTGCAGTCTGCGGCAATGCAAGCGACCACGAGGGATCACGAAATTTGCAAAGTTGAGTCTTCCCAGGAGACCTAGAGCCTGCCTGGGAGAGCAACTGCCGACTTCCAAGGGAACTTGTAAGGCTTGGCGTAGACCAGAGCACTTGCGGTCGGAGAGAGACTTTTGGTCTGCTCTCGTGTTCCATGTTATGCCCAGGAACTCCAACTTTTGCTTGGGCGTCAGGATGCATTTCTCCAGGTTTATGCACCAACCTAGTTGTTGAAGTGTGTGCACTATAGTAACAACTTGGCGGGCCAGGTGTTTTCTGCACTGGTTTGCTACTAAGAAGTCGTCTAGGTAGACTACTGTCCTCAGTCCCTTCCTTCTTAGCAGCTCCGCTACCCAGTTTGAGAGCAGCGAGAAGATCCTTGGCGCTGATGACAGGCCGAAGGGCAGACACGTCATCTGAAGGAGTTCTCCATTGAAGACGAGGTGCAGGAATTTCCGGTGTGATCTTGCGATAGGCACGTGGAAATAAGTCTGGGAGAGGTCTACTTTTATCATCCAATCGTCGGGTTGGAGGAATTCCGGAACCCGAAAATGGCTGAAAAGTTTGAAGGGCTTTGAATCTATGAAGACGTTCAAGGCCTTCAAGTTGAAGATGGGTCTGAAGGTGTGGTCTGATTTGGAGGTAAGGAACATACCTGACAGGAAGCTCGGGGAGTCGTCTGCTGCCTCCAGAATCTTTGACGCTTTCATCATTTCGATGTGCGCGGTCATGTCTGAAGACGACTTTGTCCTGAAATTCTGCCTGAGCTCGGCCGACGGGAGAGCCAGAGGAGGTTTGGACACAAAGTGAATCCTTGCTCCTTCCAGGATGTTCAGGATTAGTGGTGACGCCCCCAACTCCTTCCACACCTCCCGATATGCCTTCAGGCGTCCTCCCCAGAAGGGCTCTGGCCTCCAGTCACCTCCATCGCCTCCTACCCCGATCGCTAGTCGCCTTGCGAGAGGGCTCTTGCTTCTTGGTGGGCTGGCGATGTGTCCTATCTTTCTCTGGCCTAGGAGCGGGTCGAAAGGGCTTTCTAGGGAGTGAGGGTGGAGCTTCCCTCACCGGCCTTGCCATTTGTGAGGTAGAGGGTTCTGGTTGACGGGGGGTATAGGACGAAGGTGCGACACTGACAACCTTGTCTCGTCCCCCGTTTGCCAAGATATAGGCCGCAAGTTCCTCTTTATTAAAGAGGTGACTGGAGCTTGGTGGGATCCTGGCGAGGCCTTCCCTGGTAAAGGGGTCTGTTATTCCCTCCAACAGGGCCTTTCGCCTACTTTGGAGACACTCAGTTCGCCTTCCACATACAATTTATAGGACGTCGTCCGTGATCCTACTGTATGGGGATTCCTTGGTGAACATCTCCTGGATTTTCTCGAACAGGGTCGAAGGGGTCAAGCAGGTGCCGGGATCGGCTGCCCAGTTTACCAGCGTCTGCATATTCCCTCTTACTGCCTCCGTTTGTGATAAGATGGCATTCGAGAGAGCTCCCAGGGAACGATCCAGGGCTGGTGCAAAAGAGCTGTTCTTGTCGAGCCTCTTCAGCTCTTCATTCACCTCCAGCTCTACGAAGGCAGGCGTGGCGGTGTAAGCCTTTTGGGTTTCGGCATAGCGAACCCGCGACCATTCCTCAGAGTTAAAATGTTGAAGAGCCGAAATAACTCCCACTCTTCTCGCGTCCGCTTTCGGGATCGGTGCCTCTTTCACCACGGTGCTCGGGTTTCCGAACTCCAGAATGTTCTTCTGGGCGGCTAGGCTGGCGGGTAGTTCTATGAACCCCGATAATTCCCGCCGTATACCTTCAGCGGGGGCTTCTCTCCCCGGAAATTCCTCGAGTTCTACGCGACTGCCCATTAGGGTGTCCGTCAGAGCGGACACCTGTTGCGTCAGTCGTTCAACTCGCGTGTCCAGGTGTCTGTAACCCCTCTGACTGGACGAGGAATCGGAGTCCGAATCCTCGCGTCGGCGCTTTCGGGAATCTTGCGTTTGGTCTCTGTTGCCGACCGACGCCGCGTCATTATTTTCGATGTCACTCATTTGCGCAACAATCACAATTAAAAGACGACAAAACACTGATAAACACGATAAAACTATGAGTTAATTTCTCGTAAACAGTATATTTATAAAGGCTAGGGAATAAACTATGATTTTTTCACTTAAAGTTGGTTTTTAAGCACAGCACAAACACGAAACGTACTTAAGGCGCGAAAAAACGGCGTCATATGAACAAAAACTCACATGACCTGAAATGCGCGTCACTACAGTGTTGCCAGTAGGGAGAGAAAGTGTGGCAAGTGGAGAAAAGGGGCAAATATAGGGAATAAACACGCGCGAAACGTAAATAAAAAGGGCGAAAGAGCAAGCTCTCTCTCATAATGGATTCCAGGCATCGATAAGGAACACAAAATAATACATATACATTATATATCTAGCAATGAGATACTGGGTCAAATAAATTTCCTTGCAACCGAGTCTCACTCTCGAGGACGCCCTAATACGCCACTGCAGCGTAGGTATAGCTATACGAGGAAGAGGGTCGTATACTCATAATAATATTCATGCCAGATTTTTTTAGACTGGTATCACTTTGTTCCCATCCTCAAAAACACTAGGTTTTGTTACTAACTTCACATTTCTTTAGATGACATTTCTAATGTCGTTGACGCGGTCTGTTTTTATTTGCAACGAAATCTGATCAATTAGATTTGAAATATCCCTCCGATAGCAAATGGGTATTACTGCTTTGAAAAAACGACACCAAATTCGTGCATTCTTCATATTGCCTGCGCTACCCTGACGCTGTACTAAGGGCCAGCCGATGTAAATCTGACATCTACTAATACAGTATACACATCCACAGTGATCGTGAGTAATGTTTTCCACTATCGTTACGCTGACCTAATGTGCCTGTATAATA
Source organism: Hesperophylax magnus (assembly GCA_026573805.1). Classification (NCBI taxonomy): domain Eukaryota; kingdom Metazoa; phylum Arthropoda; class Insecta; order Trichoptera; family Limnephilidae; genus Hesperophylax; species Hesperophylax magnus. The sequence goes on along the minus strand of JAIUSX010000117.1, from coordinate 7,267,773 downwards.
TTTATACCGCGATTATGAGTAAAATGGTTAATCTGTAACGTTAAAAAAATATGAATAACGACAATCGACCTGTTCTATTAATTTTATATTATTTTTATACCATCTGCACTTTTGAAACTGGTTTATTTATTTTTTCTCTTTTCTTATATTATGTACATCTAAATGGAAAATTATATCTACCCATGTATTATGTTATTTTTTTTAAGTTTTTGGTTATTTATTTTGTTGTTATAAAAATATTAACTTTCTGTTGGCACTGTATTATGCAGTAAATCATGTAAAATATGTATCATGTTAAAACCCATCTGGGCATTTAAATTAATTAATAAATACAATTGGGGTGTGAAGAGATACACCGATTACTGTTAAGACTAAGTGATCTGTCACAAGACACCCCTACAACAACTTCCTTCTGATGACCTTTACTGACAAAGCTTAAAGTAGAGGACAGATACGAGGAGTACACCGCTTCCAGACTCTGGACAGCAACTCTCCCATAAGTTCTTGTGAACAAAGATAGACGACTAATCGTTTGCTTCTGATATTTCAGGGCCAAGTTCTAGCTGGCACTAGCCTGGTGTTCTCGGGGTTGGTGCCAACGTACCAGCGGCTGGAGCACTCGCGGGCCTACCTGGTGGCCAGGAGTCTGGGCGCTCAGGTCACACAGGACCTCACACCCAACACCACTCATCTGGTGGCCGTTAGACCTGGTGAGTTCATGTTGTCTGCGTAGCATACTCTTCAATGGCGGAGAAGGTACAAAATTAGTTTCTAAGATATCTTTATTTTAAAGACGTCAGGTATTATGATACTATGTATTGGTTATATACATCGGCCTTCGTTTCTGGAATGCTGGGTATTCACAGCCTTACTAATAGGTGGGAAGCTGATGTAATTTAAGATTTTCACGCCCAAAAGTATTATCGTGATTTATTTTTGGGGTATTATGCCGTGTTGCGCTTCCTCCTTTTTTTAGCCAACGTTGTCCGAGAGGAAGACTAAAGAAAGAGGAAGCGCAGTAAGGCACAATGCCCTAAAAAATCACAATAAGTAGGAAACTATTTAATAACTATAACAACATAACTTTCATGTTCCTGATAGTTTTACTAGAGTGCACTGACACAGATAATTCATTGTATCGAGATGCAGAACAATGACAATGCCGGTCGGAAAATATTAATTGTTCTTTTAAATGACCTGAACACGAATGTGGATATTTTCTTCATGAACATTTTTTTTACGTTAACTCCACATAGGATATATATGTCTTCTTTGGGGATGCTGTGTGGTGGGTCGTTTGAAGAGATGAAGGAGTGAACATGAGTCTTGAAGAGAACCATGTTGTAAGACGGATGAAACGCATAGGCCGGCAAAGTGTTCCACAGCCATGTTGTTGAAATCAAAAATGAGTCCTAGAAATAACCCGTTTCATGTGACAAATGTTAACCATGTACAAATTTTGGCTGCCTGATCATTAACTAATTATAATGTAATATTTTGGTTGAAGGTACTGCCAAGGTCCACGCCTGCGGCCGTGTAGCCGGAACGCCCCCTTTGCTGGTGACCCCTGGCTGGCTGTGGGCCTGCGCCGAGCGCTGGGCACGCTGCGAGGAGCGTCTGTTTCCGCTGCGGGGCTCAGGCAAGGGGGCGTCGGCGCGACGGCCCCCCGCGCACTGCGCCTCCCCTCCGCACCAGCTGCAGGAAGTGGGCGGAGCCCCCCGCAAGAGGACGCCCAGCGGACGTTTCATGGACACCATCAACCCCTTGCTGAGCTTCTCCAGTGATGATATAGCTGATATGGATAAAGAGGTAACATACGTTGTTTGTGTCTTGGGAAATTAATTGATAAACCAGGAAGCCAAACATTAACCTTTGAACTAACTATCTATCTATATAAATATAAAAATTCAGCCTGAGTTGTTGATCGATTTCTATGAATATTTCAAAGTTTATTCTTATTAGTGCCAGGAGTGTTTAGAAAGTGGTTTAAATGAAATTAGAAGTCGGGGTCCCCCGAGTAATACTTAACGCAACATCTCTGCAATATAAGATGTCTACAGAAATGTAAACAGAAAAGTGGGACACGGCGAATAGGCACATTTTATTTCAAAAAAATTTATTAACACATTTCTGGAGGGTATTTTTTGCGCTGGCGCTACACTGTAAAGGTCCTGCGCGAATTTATTTAATTTGTTTTCAATCGCTATATCTTCGAAAATACTTAAAATATTTTAATAAAAATTTCTACATAGTAACTCAGCATACCCAAGCTATAAAAGTACTAAACGAAAATCGAATATTATTTGAAATATAACTCAATTAACCTCGTAATATGTTTATTACCGTCCGCCTATCGGTATTGGCCCATACGTGCTTTCTTTAAATACGCCCGACACATCTCACCCGCTTGCACATAGGAGTTGAGTGGGTGGGGAACAAAGATAAAGATTCGAATCGAGTTTCACGGTCATAAAAACCCTCATTTCAGGAATTGAATTATTACAATGACAAATAAAATACCATCCTTTTGTTGAATTGCCGATGTAAACGAAAGGCACGAAGATAAATATAAAAAGAAGACTTGCATTATTATGATTCGATAATTATGTACATATAGTTGGGACCTTTACAAAGATATTGGTATATAATATTCATATAAAAATTTTAATAATTCCATCTTTTCTGCCATTGAAATGAGGCCAGCGCAAAAGGTAAACTATCCTTCCCGCCATTAAGCATCAGTCGACCGAACTGATAAAAAGTGTTTTTAAATTAAAATGTGCCTTCAAATAAGTGTTAAAAGACATTTCTTAAAAAGAGTTATTTAAAAATTGATTTAACGATCTTTCATAAGGTCCAAGCTTGTAATTTTAATAAGACATTTAAAGATTAGTATCCAAGATTTTTTCTTAGCCAATTAAAAATAAGTGCAAGTTGCTGAATGTTTTGTCATACATTATCTGGTAATCAATTGTGTATTTTGGTGTTATCCTCAGGTTGAAGATATCATAAACGAGTCGGACGAGAGCGATGGAGGAGACGGGGATGCGGAGAATGAAGAGGGTGGAGTGTTCAACGCAGACCAAGTAGGGGAAGGGGAAGATACTCAGGAGAGAGAGCTGAAGAAGGTGCTGAGAGGGGATGTTCCCAGTGAGAGTGAATCCGAGGAGAGCATGTCTGGAGGTATGTACACTAACAGTTAGATTATTATTCATTCTGAATACAAAATTAAGAATGTTCACCTTCCAACTTAACCCCTTGGGCAATTTTATGAGATATTCTTCGCAAACAATAAACAAACGTAGAGTCTTTTTGGGTGATATATCTCCCATTCTGACATGGTCTCATAAAAGTTATGCTATTGCTTTTTGTATTACGGTGAGAAATTTTATTTAAAATTGTTACAAAGGGAGAATACCGCGCTTTCATTTTGCATTGAAAATTTTTAAATAATTCTCTGAGACAACATTTAGCATATGAAAAATATTTGTCAAGTTTTGAAAATTTAAACGAAAAATGAAAGTAGTAGTTACACTTTATATGATAAAGACCTAAAGTAAGCTACTTTAAACAGTAAGGTTGGTATGAAAGTAATAAAACTCTATTTAAATGTTTAGCAAGATTTGAAATAATTTGTGTTCTTCAGTGGTGTGACCCTTGAGCGACCCGTAGGTGTACATCCGCGGTGAACCGTTCTCTTAGAACCCGCCGACCAATCACAGGGCGTTTAAGACCCTTGCAGTTATAATCGTTTTTAAACGACGATTTATTAATTCTATACTTTATTATGTATAATAAAACATATATATTCATATTCAGTGTTTGTTGATCTGTATGAATATATTCATATTTTATGAAAGTTCACCTTCTAACTTAAATACCAGTATTTTTGATTTTTTTACAAATGTCGATTTCATAGTTAAAATTATTTTAAGTTTAGGTTTTAAGTTTAATTTATTGTTATTATTATTGAATTCCTTATTGTTATTGTGGTTTTGAAGTGCATACTTTTCTCCTCCTTAGACCATCCACGAGGCTGGAAGAGACGCGCCCCCGAAGAGACAGCAGAAGAAGACGAGCCCCCGTCTTCGCGCTTTAGGCGGGGTGAGGCACTCCCATCGGACGGCCCTGACGCCTCGGACTCGGACACCTGCGGCTCCCGAGAGCCCCCTGACGAAGGGGACGACGGCCAGTGGAACCTCATGGGGGCCGCCCTGGAACGAGAATTCCTGGGACTCGATGACTGAACTAAACTCCTAGTTGTAAAGTGATCCCCGTCTAGTTTTATCTATTTTTTAATCTTCTATTGTGATAGCTTAACTCATTCTTAAAATAAATCATAGCTAAGAACTTTATCTGTTTTGTTGGTGCGTAAATAACAATCACTGGCCTTTCAAATCTGTTATCCTAACATTAATCGCTCACTGACATAATAAAATCTGATTTAACTCATCGAAATACCCAGCTTGACAGCGGTAGTATATATTTATAGATTTCATGTCAAACCCAAAACCTCCGATGCGTAGACCACTGCGCCATAAATATCACATTCACAGTGTAAACTGTGAAGGTGGATTTTATTTATTGCTGCTGATTTGCATTTCAGGGATTGAACCTCGAAGAAGAATAGGGTATTTTTATTTTCTTTTTTTAACTCATTGGCCTCAAACGACGCCGTCCCGGCGTGTGTACGGAGATTTGTCTTAAAATCAAACGACGCCGTCCCGGCTGGTCTGATGTCTGTCGGCTTAAAAACGAAAAAGGGATACATTATTGACATCTGTGTTTGAAATATTAAATGCCAATCGCTCTGTAGATAATTAAGCATTTATTTCGTAGTAATTGGCAGGACTCTGTTGGTACATTTTTTTCCTGATATTTACGATTGAAATTTTGTTATATTTCAGCTTCATTGAATTTTTTCAAAATGGCGTGTGGTTCGGGAATTGACAAGCTTGTTCGTAAAACGCATGGTGGGCTGCTAACAAGAGCCCAAATGGCAAAAATATATATTATGGTAATAAGTATGATTAATGTACAACTTTTCTTAATCCAATTATTCAAAAATGAAGAAAAAAAATTGGTATTTGAAAAAAAAAAAATTTCATATCCTCGTTTAATCATATTATTTTTTTTTTTAAACAATGCATATATTTTTTACATACCTTGATTCAATGCACAAGTAAATTCAAAAAGATTGTTTCGTTTGCATGTTTAGTTTAAAAGTTATGTAAGATTTAGTGCACCACTGCACTTAAAACTTTTGGTACAAAATTAATTCGGATGTGAAGGACAATTTTTTAGCCAAACAATTCGGAGGCCAATGGGTTAATCTTAAATTACGAAAATAACTATATTCAATATTTTTGGGTTGACAAATAAATTTTTTACAATTTAAATTATGCATTTAGTAAATATTTCCCTAACTGCCGCACTTTTAATAGGTACATTGTGTGGAAATTACACTTCGTTTCAACTTAATTACTACAAGAAACAACAATTTACATCGGGATAGATGGTAAAATATGCATTATAATTCCATTTTTATTCAATCAAACTTCAAAATTATTTAAAATATAAAATATACATTTTGGACTTTTTTTTATGAAGCGACATTTGTGTAAGTTTTGTTTCAATTTAAACACACATAAATTACTTAATTAACCCAAATTAAGAACCTGATAACCTATTTTTTGCATGTAAATAGTTGTTACTTTGTATTAATTGTTGAAACAAAGTGTAATTTCTATAATCTGTGGGAAATAATTACCATGCATCTTTTAAGGTTACTTTCTGTGAGTCTGCCATCCTTTCTAGCTGGCCCGGGTCCTGATAACAGATTTGCTAGCGGCCAGTAAACTGCGTAGGCGAAACCTACGTCATAATATCATATCAGTCAAGTATGAACCATTTATGAATTTTGCAGTTTTAGATTGTTTTTAAATCAATGATTATTTATTATGTAACGAAAGTACTAAAATTATACATTTCTCGTTTGTGAAATAACCTATTGTACTCATGTCTCGTGCATAACCCAGAGACGGAGTTACACTTTGCTATGATCTGTTTAAGAGTGAGAGTCGTAGGATTATTAGTGCAAACATAATTTGCATCAGCATCTTATTTTTAATTAAACACGGTCGCCTTTTCATACAGTCACAGTAAACTCGCTGTACAATCTTAGGCTATTTATGAAACAGATGACTGTGGTCATTATCGAGATTGGTGTAACCAATAATTTGAATAATATTTTAAACAAAATGAATGTATTACAATTGTGGTTAATATCCCATAACCTAGAGTCAATTAAAATAAAGACATTTAATAAAGGCTAGATGGAGTCCTCTTTTCAGATAATTATGTTAAATCATCTCAAAGGAGCTAGCATTAAGGTATCTAATAGCGTCTTTGAATATTGAGTTTTGCGGGTGCAAAGATTGAACGATATCATTTAAAGGCGTATGTGTGAATGGGGCGGATTTTGACAGAAAATAAATAATTACTTCAAATATTACCTCGGTAGGGTTCACTATAATTATCAATAAAAAAATTAAATTGCAGGATCTTTTCAATCTTTTTGCCGTGTTAAGTACGTAATGTAACCTTTGAAAACATTTTGCGTCAAATGGTTATGTTAATGTCCTAGCAAAGTGAATCGATTGACACCATTAAATAAATAAATATCTTGAACCACAAATTAATAATTTGAATGATGTGTTTAAAATGGATACAATTTTTTTTTTCATGTTGTTTGACTTTCGGAATATTACCACATTGCACTTCATCCTCCTTAAGATGATATGGTCATCTGCCTTGATGATGTACACTGCAAGGCTGTCCTGCAGGTGACTCAAGGACGAAGTGGTCATCTGCCTTGATGATGTACACTGCAGGGACTATCCTGCAGGTGACTCAAGGACGATGTGGTCATCTGCCTTGATGATGTACACTGCAAGGCTGTCCTGCAGGTGACTCAAGGACGAAGTGGTCATCTGCCTTGATGATGTACACTGCAGGGACTATCCTGCAGGTGACTCAAGGACGATGTGGTCATCTGCCTTGATGATGTACACTGCAAGGCTGTCCTGCAGGTGACTCAAGGACGAAGTGGTCATCTGCCTTGATGATGTACACTGCAGGGACTATCCTGCAGGTGACTCAAGGACGATGTGGTCATCTGCCTTTATGATGTACACTGCAAGGCTGTACTGCAGGTGACTCAAAGACGATGTGGTCATCTGCCTTGATGATGTACTGCAAGGGGCTGAAGAATGAGTTCGAAGTACAAGAAGTCTCAATATACAAGAATTAAATAACATAATACTTCACTTATCCGCCCCATACTACTTGTTGAAGATAATCCTATGGCACGTCTTCTTGGAGCACAACATCTTACGCAGCAATATCGAATTAAGCAGTAGTTCATATTTTGTGTCCGTCCACGGTGGATATTGTCAGTGGTTATACTAAGCAATATTAGTTATTCTACTCGTCGTTACTGTGTAATAAAAATTCCATCATAGAGAATTTTAATTTTTACATAAATGGAGTCGCCAGGTTAATTATTTTTGGTATTAGTACATACACACCTACATGAATTCAGTTAATGTTTAATGCACAGTCAAACTCCCTTATAAGATTTTCCAAGGGTCCGAAATAAAACCACTTCTAATATGGAAAGCCTTATATGCGGGTTTTACTGTATTCAATTGTAAATTTTATAGAAATCCTCTAGAAGACCTGCCTCAGACAGTGTGCATGTTAACTTGAGTGTGTATAGATATCTCTGTTACTCCAACAGTTAAAAGTACAAAATGTTTCCACCTGCTCTAGGGAATAAGTATAAGTTTAGTGATAATGTATATACATTTGACTCGGTACTAACAGTTAAGAAAGAGAAATACTTAAAACCTATGTTTATACATGCGTTTGTACAGATTGTTATTTATTTTTTTTACAATATGTCTAGTGTACGCTATGATGATGGAAATATTTTATTTAAAAACAATTTTACTGTTGATTTAGTGCGTTGGTGACGAATAATCGTTATTTTGTATAAGGTGTATCGTCAGCTTGCTGCATACAGTTTCTATCCATATTGAGTACTCGCCCGGCAGTTTGGGGTTTATACCGTCTATGAGCACTCGGATTGTCTCATTCCGGTGTCTTCTGTCATTCCTTGCAATGCAGAGATTTGACCCACTTTTCAACATTTGTGGCAAGTCAAAAATTTATTAAAAACGCTGAAAATGTGGCTTTGTTGGAGACTCGTGCAACAAGTTGAGCATAATAAGACACTCCTTCTGTTTGCTACTTTGTGGATACGGCGAGATATTTATTTAATCGGCAGATACATAACTGATTCTTGTCACTCTGCCACTTGTGTTATATGTAAATATAATTTGAAAATGTAAGTTTATCTTGCTTGGTTTGATACCTACATTCATTTACTAGTTTCTGTTGTCTGTAGACCCAACTTTGCGAATATTGCATGATTTAAAATGATTTTTATCTCGTTTTGTGTTTAGGACTGTGATTGTTGGTCCATGATTTTGTTCGGTAATCTTGAATTAAATTTCTGCTATCTGAGCCTAAAATAAAGTATTATTTTGCTACAATATTCAGTGCTGTCAAAGAAACGAAACGCAAATTCATTTTGCAAGAAGTTAATGGGAAAATTCGATTGTGATGTAATGCATTTCTCGTTGTGAATATTTTGTTATGTATTTTGGTTAAGACTTCAGTGTCAGAATATATATAATGTAATTATTATTGAGAACATTCCTTATTACTTGTTAAGGTCTCGCATTCAATTTGTAATATGGGATCATCAATTTCCAAACATTTTATTATTTTCCTTTTAAGTTGTTGAAAATCGCAACACACCTCACCCACCACTGAAATTTCATTCAACTGTGTGTTTTTCTTCAGTGGGGGTTCTTGAAACCAATTTTATGAAAATTCAAATAGTGCGTACTTACATTGTCAATATGAAAATAAAAGCGCCTATTTGGTCGATCCATTCTGTAGTTCAATGTGCCTCAGATTTCGTACTATTGTAAACTTGCATCAAAAGCTGAACTTTTCTTGTCTTTAATTATTGGATTATTATTTTTAGTTTCTTCCGCAATAATTATAATTGACAACAATTATTATGCAAACTGTTTTATTTTTAATCCTAAACCCCCATTGTAAAATTTATCCAGGTAAAATGTGATAAACACAAGTTAACCTGTGTGTGCAGCTCTCGCATACACACATTGGAGGCTATCCCCGTATGCGAATGTCGCATATGTGGTTCAAGAAGTTTCACTAAATCACATTATGTTGTGTCAAAATATGCCGCAAGATATTTTGAAATAATATATATAATTAGGGCGGTGATTCAGCGCCCTTGAGGTGATTTTTCACAAAAACAGTGCTCTACAAATTATCCAATTATTATTATTAGAGTAAGAAAAATAATAATACAATAGAGAGGCACAAAAAATGCAGAATTTAAGTGAAAAAAAATAAACACAAAAATGTGTGTAAGCAGCCGTTTATGGAGGATATTTGGACGTCTCCTGTCGGACCATTAGGGGGGACTCCATCCAGGCAACCATGGTAGTGATGATTGTGTTACTTGATTGGCGTAGTCTGCGCCATAAGCTTCCTCCCACAGTTCTGACGTGTACAGCGAAGTGCAGAATGCATTGAATAGTATCTTTTTCACTTTTGTACTGCAAAAGTGAAAACGCCTTTCCTCTTTATTACCTGCCCTATCGGATATTGCTCTTCTTTGCCTTTCCATATCCTCGTTGTCTTTCAGGTCGTCTGTGATAATATGACGCTATGAATAACTAAATAGATTGTGTTGGAAAGCCCAGCATGATAAAGGTCAATAAAAATTAATTAATGATGATCATGATTATTTTTTAAGCCAACCTGGTTATCAATTATACTAATCAGTTAATTTTAAGCCCTGAAATTTTTTATTTTTTTAAATTTCCATTTTTAGTTCAAGTGTCACCCTATATAAATAATATTACTAATACATGCAGTTGCAAAACAAGGTCAATTATAGATGACCTGTAAAATGATGTATTTTATTTACAAAGGCACATCAGTACTAGTTTTCTATAATGGCTTTTCACCTGTGGTAAGGAACATTGTTGAATTATGTAATTAGTTTTCATCTCTGCATAGCATATCGGTAAGATCATGGACATGGTCAAATTGATAGACCAGCCAACTAAAAATAGGAACAATTCCTTTCTCTGATTTGTCAATAAGTGAATCTGACAGTATACAGGCAACTTGTATTGTAAAATCACTATTCAGTCCTCGAAAATAAAATCTGCTTATAAATTACTAGTCCTTTTTACAATGGCATGCAAATAGCTGGCTGTGTAAAAAACTTGACTACAATTCTGCACACTAAACAATGCGCAACCATGTCAGCTACCGTGCCATTTCGATTCCACGTGACTTCCTCACTACCCTCCGCCTACACGAAATCAGCCGTACGCCTGCCACTTTACAGTATTTTGTATTATGTTTAGCTCGACGAGCGGAAATCTTAGTGTGACGAGTTACATAATGTTATAAAGACAACCAGTCCTAGTGAAATATGAATGGGTGATATTTAAATTGAAGTAGCTCATCGGCTCATATTATATTTTGGATTTATGGTTAATTTTTCCTCTATTTTTAGGAGAGGCTCAGCCTGCCCTGCCTCATTGTACGAACCACCACTGCAAGTAAAATAATGTATGGTATAATTGCACCTCCTTTGCAAGTGGAAGATGCTCTCAGCATCGCCCCGATGAGAATTTGAAACATTGCTGAAGATAATATAGATATATTTATAGCTGTGCTTAGCGACCAGATATGAATAGCCAGGCGCTTTTTGACCTTCCTCTCCCCCATAATGAATATATTAAATAATATCTATCCAGTTTTGATGAAATTACAATACTTTCCCCCTCCTCTCCCGATCACTATTACTTTTTTTTTTAATTCCTCGTTGCCAACAAGCCACAAGCATGGACGTAAAAAGCGAATTTTGCTTTAAAGGGCTTGATGAAAACAGAAGGTAAAAAAACTTGTAACTAATATCAGAGTTTTGCTGGGGAGGGCAAAAGGAATATTAACACACTTCGAGCGGGCGAAAATAGGGTCCCGTTAAGAGAAAATGGATTTTTCTTTAAACTGCTGTGTATATCTTTGAAAATATATATATTTTTATATAATACGTATATTTGAATGAATTTTTTTTTTACATATCTTCCGCACCCCAAATATAAGAGTACTGTCTGAAATTAAAGCCTTCTTTGTAATACGACTCAGTTTTGGGCCATTTAGAGAAGTTTTATGTGTGAAAAATTTACATATTTTATTACATTACAAAATATTTGGTTTTCACTTTTGCACAAATCGTTACAAAAATAGAACGATTTCTACTTCTCCAGTGTCATAAGTGCAAGGATTTATTACCTATCCTGCAGGTTTAGTATAGCTTCCCTTTCATTAAATATTCTCCACACGAGACAAGCAGATGAGAAAATGGGAGACTTGTATCACATCGTTTATACAATATAGTTGTATTATAGTTATAGTTGGGACCCTTACAAAAATTCTTACATTCAAGCAGGACCTGCATAAAATGTAGATCTATCCTTCCCGCCGTAAGAGACACGATCGCTCCTTGATATGAGGGACCCAAGTGGCTCCCCAGTGGTGATGTGACTTTTGTGCAATTTGAAGTTAATATAATATATTGGCAGACTTAACCTTATTTCATTTTCATATTATCATAGAGCACATCTCTGAATATTATAAAATAACGTTGCTATCCGGTCTGTCTGTTTGTGCACTTGGTTCTTCTATACTAGATATTTTGCAACAAGGCTATATAATGCTCTCCCACTAGCCATTAGACTGAACGAATTTTTTTGAAATATAAAACAGACATCAAGTCTTGGATCATCAGCCAAGACCAAAGATATTAGAAGAACGAGATATGCTATGTTGTCCGCCGGACCGTAGGCGGAGTAATATCTAATTAGGGTACTTTGAATACTATCGGGACGTGTACGCACGGAAATCTGTTCTATGTATTAGTGCGGATACCTTGGCATAAGCGAAGGTGTGCAGTAGTATCGGTGAACAAAACCGGCGACACTCGGCAAAACAATTCCACACAGTATGAACTGCTCATAGCACATCTCGTTCTTCTAATATCTTTGGCCAAGACAGATCCATGATCAAAAATTTTATAAAAATCCCTACATAAGTATGTACTCCAACTAGATGCTGATTAACAAATTTATCATTTATTATTTATTATTTTTTATCTTTTTCACAATTTCATTTAGTGTAATGAAATATTTTATGTATCAAAAAATATGTAAACATTAATTCATGTATCAAATACGTCTGTCTCGACACAGGTTTATCCTAGTGAGACAGACATCGAAAAAAAACATGTAAAAAAACTTTATATTGATAATAATAAAAAAAAAAAAAAAAAAAACGGATTTTGAGAGGGTTTTTACTATCATTTTGAAAATTTCTTCCAGGAGTTTTTTATATATATATATATATAATACAAACATATTATATTTATAGAAAGTAGAGAAATGTCGAAATGTGAAATATCCTAGAACTCACAACCTCAATATTTTACTCCAAATCATTCACACACGGTACACGTCAGTTAGTTTAGTATGATTTAAAAAAAACAACAGGAAATGATTACAAACTATTTAATTAACTACAGAAATAAACAAGATAAATGATAAGACATTAACTAGACAGCATAAGGATCATTTTCAGGGAATTCATGGTATTTCATATAAGTTTCTTTATTGGTGAAGTCCTTGACTCCTTCCTGCCAGCCTCTGGGAGGAGCCTTGTCGTAGTCAAAGGTAGAATCGACCTTGCCGTACATGTCGACATCTCGGGCTATTTCATCTCGGTACTTGCCCACCACCACCTTCTTACCCGTGATGGGGTCCGTGATATCACCAAATCGATGTACTATTTCCAGGACCTTGTGCGTTATCAGTTTGGTGACTTTCTCGGTGAGCTCTTGAATCAAAACAATATCTCCTGCTTTGCAACTTTTTTCCGGGTCAGTCACGTAAAAGTATTCATCCTCGCGGAAGTACTAAAAAAACAAAAATAATGCTAATAAGTTTCATATTGTGGAAATTCAATGATAGTTTCATTAACATTGGAGGTTCCTTTAGATAAACAAGTGTAATTTTGGTAAATGTACAGAAAATAGGGACATGTATAAACAGGACAAACGCCGAGCCGCGAATTACGGGAAAGGAACAAAGCAACCGCAAGCGGCCTTTGGCGCAGTTTTATTTTAAAAACAGTTTGTACCGGTTAGACAAAAATGTTTTTTTTCATTTATTTTTTAATCAAACCCAAACTAAGAACCTATTTACGGATTAAAGGTTCATATTTTGGATTAAATGAGAGAAGAAAAAAACTAAACTTAAAACATTCACATCCATAACAATGGCCGCTAAGTGAATAAACAATTTTAATTTTAACGAAATAGCTATTAAAATGCTTTATTTTCTATTTCTGGAAACTGAAATACTTACTTTTCATTATTATCTATTTTTTTCTTAAGTGTGTATCAAGCATTGAGTTATACATATATAAATAGAGTCTACATTCCTTGCAATATCAGTGTGAAATGTTGTTCCCGTGCAGGAAGTAGGAAGGGGCGTGTGGCAGCTGTCGCCTGATTCCTTCCAACTGCGAACGAACTCAACGAACAAGCCGAAGGTGACCGGCAGCCGCGCGTTGCCGCCGAATACTCCACGAGTTTTTAACATTAATAAGTAAATTTACACGACTACTGATTATGGTAAAACCCTACCGATGAAAGGTTATATCATTGCTTTCCTTATATTTTCCAGTATGATTTGTACAATATCTCGGCGTGCATGTCGGCATTTTGAGGTTATCGCCGAAGACCTGTGCCCGGCGAGAGCTTGTAACCGACTGATGCCCGATATACCTCATATCTAACAATGATACAATATGCTTTTCCCATACTTCGAAAGCCAAATTTTACTATCTATATATACCTCAATGGTTTCAAGTGAGTCCCTATTTTCCGTATATTTCTGAGGAAAATAATTTTCATCTGGACCTGTATGAGGTAGGAATCTGGAGGATCTGTCTAGGAGTGATGGAGGTATAAATTCATAACTCCTACTGCGATGGGTAATACAGTGAAAACTCAAACAAATAAATAATTTGTTAAATGTAAGAAACATTTGATTACACAACATTTACAGTGTGGAAACGGCGTAAAAGCTAAAAAAGAGGACTTGTTTGAGGTTATGAACGTCAAAACTTAATATTACCATGGTCAACATCGTATCCATTTTCAATTGTTTTACCCTTATTTTAGAGGCATTTTGTTTGACACAGGGCACACATTGTCCAATTAACATAAAGTTCGGTCTTGATGGAATTCCGAAATAAGGCAAAGCGTTTTTAGCGGCAGATCTTAACTTTGCTGCCATTTTTCCGTATTTTCGTAAAATGAGAGTCGAGAAATTTCTGTCAAAAACAGGGTTGCCAATGCACATAAATAAACCACCCAATGCAGTCAATTCTCATGTTCTAAAATATCCCATATAGTGAGTAGTTTTTTTATGATACCCACAATACCGTGTTATCACTATACTCAAGGGGAGTTAATAATTAATACTATTCATGTAAAAGAAAAAAAGGAGGAACGAGTAAAAAAAATATGAGTTACTTAAGTTCGAACACTATTAAAAATTTATTTAAAAAAATGTATAAAGAAGGGTTAGTCTTAATCTAGGCTTTAGTAGTCTTAAATTGTAATTCTTAAAATTAATTGTCCTTTTTCTTAATCCTAAATTATTGTTCATTCAATGTCTTCAGAGATGTACTTTATTTCAAATAAATCCATTTCAAATGGAAATGCAAAATGCAAAATGGGTATTTTCCATTTTGCATTTTAAATGCTTTTCTAAAAACCATTTTGCATTTTAAATGCTTTTTCAATGCATTTTCCATTTTAAATGCTTTTTTGCAACATTCTTCCTACTATCTCCACTCATCTTTTTTTCATAAGCCCCAAATATCAGTCGGTCCTCAACCTCGCTATGAGAGATAATTTACATTTGTCAAGTTGCTCCCTGGTAGAAGCCCTGGCAATTGAGTGATACCATTACAAAAAATACTGAACATGGGGCCATGACGCTGTAATATTAAATGTTAGATAGCAGTTTCTATGTTTTTACGTTGGCAACATCTATGTTTTTACGTTGGCAACATTTGTCCCGCGCAAATTTTTTGTGGTTCATAATCCGTAGTCGTGGCATTTTTTGATTTACCATCATGTAATATGTTTGTTCTACATTGATGTCCATTATTAAATGACAAAACTGTTTAAAAATTCTATAATTATTTTAATTGTTTGACCTGAGAAACCATTTTGCATTTTCAATGCATTTTGAAAATAGGTATTTTGCATTTGAAATGCTTTTCTAAAAACCATTTTGCATTTTGCATTTTCAAATGGAAAAGTTTTGACCCATTTCCATTTTGCATTTCAAATGGTTTTGGGTACCCATTTTGCACATCTCTGAATGTCGGGTCACGTCACGTTACGAGATAAATATGCAAAAATTGTTCAGGCACTTCCCTTTACGATGATTCTGGAACCGCGGATCTCCACGTTCGCACTTATCACTGATACACAAAAGCGGCAACTTGGGCTGGTTCCGAAGGGCGGAATCAGTTCAGCCTGGGCCAAGGCTCCGCGACCACTCTGGCTTCCTGGGCGGAAGTTCGCGGGGTTACGGGAAGAGCCTCGGCGACCGCTCCAAGGGGGAGGGTAAGAGGTTTCGCGAGATGGTGACTCCTTTTTTTATTTCTTGATTGCGCCGTTCCGTAACGTTAGCTCGGGCGTGGTATATGGCTGTAGTCCAATGCAGGCATTGCCAACGCTCGATGGCTTGGCTCCACAAGGCGTTCCTGAACTGGGGACCGTTGTCGGTGAGCAAGGCTCGAGGGTAACCGAATTGGTTGAAAACCTCTGTCTCTAACAGCGTTACTAACTGCGGGGCTTTACTCGAACGAATCGGGAAGGCTTCAACCCATCTAGTGAAGAGATCCGTAACCACTAAGATGAATCGTTTCCCTCTCGCGGTCGTGGGATATGGTCCCATCAAGTCGATGGCCACGAGTTCGAACGGATGTGAAGCCTGGGTACTGCCAAAAGGAGCTGCGGGGCGTATTGGCCGGGCTCGTCTAGTTAAGCACACCATGCATGCTTGAACATGTTTTTCTACATCAGTGCGCATGTTAGGCCAGAAATAGTGGGCTTGAGCCGCCCTAAGGGTCTCCTTTGCTCCCGGGTGTCCGGCCACGGAACTATTATGGTAGGCGGTGATAACTTTGCTAATCATACTGGTTGGTACTACCAACTGGGGCTCGTTGTGGTTCCTTCTTCTCCAGAGGTAATCGCCCATTCGCTCGTAACTTCGCATGTAGCGACGATCTTGTGCACTGGGAGCATGTCGTGCGCTAATTTGGCGTAGCCGCCTAAGTTTCTGCTGAGTTTCTGGGTCCGTTCTCTGCCGTTCTCTGATTTCTTCTGATAATGCTAAGTTGATCGGCGTGTCATTGCTCTCCCGGTCCTGGCCTTCCACCTCCTGGAGTGGGGAATCGCTCTCCTGAGCGACTTCCACGTGCATCACCTGAGTACCCGATTCTTCAGTGCCGCTGTCGCGCGTGAGGTACATCATTCGGTCCAATTCCTCTATGTCGGTATTTATTTCATTTTATTTCATTTTATTAACGCCTAGAAGGCTTTTACATATACATATTATGGGTTTTGTTGTTCAGTAGCATTATAAAATATTTTAATTACATAGCATAATAAATTGAGTATGAGCTTACATAACAATGTGTAGGGTTATTGTTATGGTGTTATTATTTTGTAAACATAAGCAAGCAAAGTTTATTGTACAAAGTACGTCGGTTGAATATTTTACAGAACATAGGTTAAACTAATACATAAACTTGAGAAAAATATAACAGATATAGGTAGGTAGTTAAGTAGATACAATTCAAGTATATAGTTACGGTGTTATTGGAATTTGGACAATGAGTTCGATAAGTTTATATAAATATAGTGTAGTTACAAGAGTACAATAATGTAAGTAGGTAATACACACAAGACAAGTAAGTTTGTTATTATTATTATAAAGATAAACACTACAGTTTGTTGTAAACCATCTTTGTAATCATCAATCTTTATTTTGCCCAATTGGGAATTTTACAAAACAAACCTTAGTTAATGAGACAATAAAATATGCGTTTGAAAAAAAAATTATGAATCTGTTACAAACATTCTAGTATACTGTATTTTAGTTTGTATACTGATTGGTGATGATAAACATCAATTGAGCTATACTTATTACCGAGTATGTGAAGTCTTTGAATAGGTGAGTTTTGAAAATAATTGTTAGCAGATATGGGAACATTATATAGAGCGGTCTGTCGAGTGTCGCGCGTAGGTACACGGAGCGATATAAGACTCGTCAAATCAATGGCGTCCAGTCTGCCATTCGAAATTTTGAAAAGAGATACTAAGTCGCACACTGTGCGTCTCAATGATAAATCGGTTAAATTTAGTAAGTTCATGAGGAAAGTGTAATTAAGATATTCGTTTGGAATTCCTAATTTATAATTAATAAATCGCAGAAATTTATGTTGCACTCTTTCAATTTTTAATTGGTGAATCTTATAAAATGGAGACCAGATTGTTGAGTTATACTCTAGATTACTTCTAACTAAACCAGTGAATAGCAGTTTGAAGGAATTTATTCATTTAAAATCTTTCGCTGTCCTTAATATAAAACCCAAACATTTCATGGCCTTGTTGGTTATTTCGTTTATATGAGGAACAAATGTTAGTTGCCTGTCAAAAATAATACCAAGATCCTTAATATTCTCAACTCTTTTTAGGAAAATGTTGTTGATGCTATATTGATGCATAATGGGATTTTTGATTCGGGCAAAAGTTATCGTTTGACATTTATCAATATTGAGAAATAGTTCATTGTGGGTGCACCACTCTTGTAGCCTCACAAGATTAAATTGTAGTACGTAACAGTCATGAATATTTGTAATGGTTTTATAAATTTTGAGATCATCTGCAAATAAGAGAATCATGACTCCATCAAAAACCGTAGTTATATCATTGATAAACAATAAAAATAGTACTGGTCCTAAATGAGACCCCTGTGGGACGTGTGATTTGTGATTTATGTACGTATCGCTGGGCTGGCGAGATAAGGCATCGGGTAATTCATTATTCCTCCCTGGGCAATGTTCCAGCGTGAAATCGAACTCCTGAAGAAGCAACGCCCAGCGCATCAGTTTGGCTCGTTGGTCCTTAGCGTTATGCAGCCACGTGAGAGCCTGGTTATCAGTCCGAAGTCTGAAGTGTCTACCTTCGATATATGGCCTATATCGCTTGATCGCCCATACGGCTGCCAACGCTTCTTGTTCGTTTGAATGTAGACGTTGTTCGGCTTCAGTAAACTTTGCACTAGCGTAGGAAATAACGTCTCTCCCCCCGTCCGGGCGGGAATGGTACATCACAGCCGATATTCCAAACTTACTCGCATCCGTTTGAATAACAAATTCTCGGCTAAAATCCGGACGAGCCAGCGTGAGCGGGCCACTAAGCGCTTCTTGAATCCTCGTCATGGCATCCTGGGCGGCTGGGGTCCAGCGGAAGTTCCTACGTGTGTTAAGCAGGTCTGTCATTGGGGATGCTAGCTCCGAAAATCGACGGACGTACTCCCGCAGCCAGTTGCATAATCCCAAAAATCCTCTTAGCTCTTTTCGTGTCCGGGGAGGCGTGGCAGCAGCTATCGCTTGTTCATGAATAGGTTGTGGTTGGTTACCCCTGGCGCTGACCGTATGGCCTAAATAATCGATTTGTTCAGCGATAAGGTTGCATTTTTTTGGGGCACAACGGAGCCCAAAGTGTTGGAGTCGTTCGAAGACCAGCCTCAGGTGGTACAGGTGACTTTGTAAGTCGGCAGAGAATATCACAACATCGTCTATATAGACCATGCAAAATTCTCTAAGGTAGCCGGCAAGTACCTCTTGACTCATTTGACGTTGAAACGTTCCTGGGGCGCCCTTGAGCCCGAAAGGCATAACTCGAAATTGGTAACATGCACCATCAGGGGTAGCAAACGCAGTCAGGTGCTTCGATTCTGGGTCCATCGGCACCTGCCAATAACCTTTCGTTAAATCTAAGGTGGTGAACACCTTGGCTGTCCCGAGATCCTTTAGTGTTTCGTGGATAATAGGTAGGGGTGATATTTCTCCCTCGGTAACGTCATTCAGACGACGATAATCAATGCAAAAACGGAATCTATTCCGTCCCTTCCGGGGAGCCATCACGACGGGGAAGCAATATGGCGATCTACTGGCTTCTATCACTCCATCCGCCAGCATTCCTTCTAGCTGATCGTATAACGCTTTCTTCTTTGCATCGGACAACCGGTGCGGGGCAATGCGAATTGGGTTTTTATCCTTTAGGTGAATGACGTGTGGTTGCAGAGGCGCTGGCCCTGCATATGGCCGGAAAAGCTCTTCGAATTCAGTCAATAAATTGGTAACTGCCCGCTTCTGGGCGTCGGGGAGGTTAGGTATCTCCGGCAGTTCAGCAGTCCCTTGACTGGTTGGCTGGCGTCGTGGGATTAGGTGAGTACTCAGCCGTTCGCCACGGCCAAAGTGCAAACATCCCCTGTAGAAGTCCACCACGGCTCTCTGAGCGGTAAGCCAAGAGTTTCCTAAGATTAGGGCTTCCCGTAATCCTTCTATAACCAGGAAATTATCTTCGAGCTCCATTTCCTGTATGGTCCAGTGCAGCGTTGTCTTCGCTAAAATAGCCATTGATGCGGATGCGTTGGCCAAGTTTATTGTGTTAAGCGAGGATTTCTCGTAATTATCGACTGAAACTAGTTCGGCCCTTACCCTTAGGTTATGGGAGGCTGCCGAATCGATGAGTGCTTCGAAATCTCGCCCCTGAATCTTAACTCGAATACGAGGCATGAGGGTAACACTTTCGGCTGTTGCTGTGTTGCACGTTGGATATGTGGAATGAATTTCCATCTCGGGCATATTTGATACTGTGACCGCTTGGTTAGGTATATCCGGGCTGTACGTACTTATTAGCGGCGGCACGTGGTTAAACTCATGTTGCGTAATATTCGTCAGAAGTGCGTGTTGGGTGTTTTCTTGCAATATATCGTGCGCTCCGTCTAACGTAGTAGAGACTGAATATATATCCTGACCACTTGGCCCGGCCAGTGGCTCTTGAGGTGTGAAATTAAATTGCGCAATAGTAGTGGCATTATCCGGTGTAATGGGCGCGCGCGTGTGAGGTGGGGGTTCCCTGGCTGGAACGTAGGCAAAGGAACATTGAGGAGACTCTTGAGTGGTTTGTGGTCCAGTTCGCCCTTCTCGTGGGGTACGCTGGTAAAAATCTGGGGGCCCTAGACGCGACGTTGTCCGACCTGTTCGGCGCCCGGGCTCTGCCAGTTTCCCGCCCTGCGGGGCGGACGTTCTGGGCAATCTCTATTCCAATGTCTCCCTGGACAAAGTTGACACCACGGGTCTCGCGGTTCTCTCCTCTCGCGGTCGATACCGCGTCTATCTCCCCTTTCATGAGGTTGGGGTGGCGGCGTACGGAATAGTGGCTCCTTTGGAAAATCTATGAGGTTAACCCGCGAGGTAAGAGTCTCCATCGTGTAAGCCCCGAAGATAAGGCCCGCCTACAGCAGTTCCCTGTAGCGGGGCGTCATCAGCCCTATGTAATGATCTGCACTTTTCAACCTTTTCCTTCTGTTTATTACACACCCCTTGAAGTGTGTGCACCCTAGTTTGTCTACGTGTTTTACGGCCTTGAACGTAATTATTTCACGTGATGGTTCAGTATAAAAAGGTTTCACCGAACGTTGTGTTGGCTTTTTTGTTTCTCGGTATAGAAACCTAGTTATCTTTGTATGTGTGTGGTACCCCTCGGTTCTTTTGGGATAGAGTGAGTTGAATCCATTACTGCTGTTTTTTAAAGCCATTTCATAAACCTTATTTTTCTGAGTCGCCTGCTCCTCAACTAGCTACGTGATTCTACCTGTCATAGGGTAATGTTTTTATTTATTTATTGATTTTATTTTAGTAATTTGTACATTTAAGATTACAAATGACTAATTAATTATTACATTTAAATATACTATGTTTTTTTTTTCTTTCTTGATATGGCTCCTACACAACATCTTAAACTTTTCAATTGGGGCAGACTTAAGGTTTTCCGGCAGCGCGTTATAGTATTTCATCCCTTTATAAAATATACTATTCTGGGTATTCGCTTTGTCCTTCTTTGGTAGCCTGATTTCATTGCACGTCCTAGTTTTATGTTGGTGTATGTCCTTGTTGTATACAATTTGATTCGAAAAATATTTGGGTAGCAGGTTGTTTACTATTTTGTGTAAAAATATCATCGTGAGTATAATAAAGTGTTAGATTTTATATATGTGATAAACTTACGATAAATTTATGGTGTTAGTTGTCGGCGCCATCCATGTATATATTTTGGGAGGGAAGGGAGAGGAACGGGAATGAATTTGTTCATTCTAAAGTTGGCTCCTCCTCTTTACCAAACAAAACCGATGGATGATAATTTGAACAAGGCGATCGATATCTGCGTGTCTGGATATCCGAACAGGCCGGGTCTCCCCTTGTTCCAAATTGGCAACCGTCACGCCAGAATAAAGAATACCAGGTCTCCTCACCAATTTCAGAATTGCCCCAACCTCAATGCACCTCCAGGAAAATCTACTTTACTGAGTGTAGAAGGGGAAAACCATGACATCCCTTGTCACGAATCACACGTTACACACTAAATAGCTAAATCAGTTTAGTTTTACGGTCTCCTCCCTACCGGCATTCCTTCCTCCTTTTAGCAAAATCCTTGCAATTTGTTCAATTTTGGTCCCCTCCCTACGCCTATAAAAGGGTAATTAAATAACTCTGTTAATAAAATTGTACCTCCCTAATTTAACCTAATCTCTGTCAGGATTCGAACCCGAGTTTTATGATTTGTTTGGATTCTCTGGTTTACGGTCTCCGTGGGTAGAACGCCATCTCGCCAATCGTTAATTCCTCCCTAATCCGATCTTACTCTTCCTGCCTTTAAATACATTCACTCTGTTTTAAACGCAATCATTATCATTATTATTTCCATGTTTTTAAGGCAAGCAATCTAGTTCGAACTACTGTATACGAAATCACTCTTAAATCAACACAACTTTATAACACAATCGCGATAGCACAACACCTTGCGCCCCTGAGGTGATTTTTTTCACAAAACGGCGCTCTACAAATCATCCAATTTTCTATCCTCACAGAGTACAACCACCTTCACTTCACACAAACACCGGTTCAATAATATTTCACTTTAATTCAATATTCAATAAAGGTTTCTAACACCATCTGAATTCACTAATTAACTGTAATTTCACACAACACTTCTGATTTGTATCGATTTCTCGGAGCTGTCAACGTATCCGAGTTCAAAAACCGACTGTCCCGGTGATCTCTTCTTTCCACCTTCCCGTGGAAACGTGTTTACTCATAAAACCTGCCTGTCAATAAATCTTAGGTCGTTAGTCTAAACAAAAAATTTTTTTGGAGTACATTCATTTCGTTCATTTTATGTGAGTATTCAAATCATCACACCTATCAGCTCTGGGCACAACTCGTCCATGCCCGCTTGTCCGAAAACGCGTTCGTAAACGGCTCGCTTCCGTCGTAAGAAGCATACGCCACTCTCGTTGCTTCGTTGTTGATTCCCATACAACGTGACAATGAGCGATGTTCTGGCTCCATCTACGCCGTAGCGCCTGCGTAGCTGGGCCGCAAAATCTTCCCAACTCCACCGTCCGCGTGAATGTGGCAGCCACCATTTTTGCGCTTCCCCTGCAACCTGGCAACTGCCTTCTCGACCTTCGTTGCAGGTGAGCAGCTTGTACAATTAAAATACTCCTCGCACGCGGAAATGAATACTTCTGGGTCCTCTTCCGCTAGACCTCCGAATCGGTCTTCCAGAAGTGTTGATTGGCACGTGGTCTGACCCTTGTTCTCCATTCTTGGGGGAGGCTGTGGGAGAGTTTCTACCGCTTCTGCCGCCTGACTAACTTCTTCTGTGGCCGCTCGCGTAGTCCGGGTGCTAGCTGACGCCATTGTTCAAAATATTCTAAATTGTCTAAAATTAAAATCTATTCCTAAATTTAAAAAAAATATATACCTAATTTAATTTTAAAAAATCTATAACTAAATTAATAAAAAAATCAATACCTAAATTAATTAAAACTACACCTAAATTAATAAAAAAAGCAATACCTAAATTAAAAACAAATCTGTACCTAAACTATTACTAAGATTTTTGGGCGCCAAATACTCTTTTGATATGGGAAGTATTAAACCCGGATATACATATTATAGAGATGACAAAATTCTGTAAAACATAAATCAAAATTGCCACTTAAAATTAAACAAAATTCTAAATAACCTGAAAATCTATCCTAGATTCTAACGAGACTGTGTGCGAATAAATTATTTTACAAATTATGAAAATTGTTCCTCCTTTTGAATTAATTGCTCTAATCTCAGGGTTGGGAATCGGAAGTATGCACTTATACTTCTACCAGCCTAAAAGCCGGTAAGCCTCACGTTCAGGGCCGCCAATTGTTATCACTATACTCAAGGGGAGTTAATAATTAATA
Source organism: Hesperophylax magnus (assembly GCA_026573805.1). Taxonomy (NCBI): domain Eukaryota; kingdom Metazoa; phylum Arthropoda; class Insecta; order Trichoptera; family Limnephilidae; genus Hesperophylax; species Hesperophylax magnus. Next base: position 7,243,909 of record JAIUSX010000117.1, on the reverse strand, counting down.
CTATTCATGTAAAAGAAAAAAAGGAGGAACGAGTAAAAAAAAAGAAGTTACTTAGTTGCAAACACTATTAAAAATTTATTAAAAAAAATGTATAAAGAAGGGTTAGTCTTAATCTAGGCTTAATAATAGTCTTAAATTGTAATTCTTAAAATTAATTGTCCTTTTTCTTAATCCTAAATTATTGTTCATTCATGTCTTAAAAGATGGGTCACGTTACGAGATAAATATGCAAAAATTGTTCAGGCACTTCCCTTTACGATGATTCTGGAACCGCGGATCTCCACGTTCGCACTTATCACTGATACACAAAAGCGGCAACTTGGGCTGGTTCCGAAGGGCGGAATCAGTTCAGCCTGGGCCAAGGCTCCGCGACCACTCTGGCTTCCTGGGCGGAAGTTCGCGGGGTTACGGGAAGAGCCTCGGCGACCGCTCCAAGGGGGAGGGTAAGAGGTTTCTCGGCGGACGCGAGATGGTGACTCCTGAGAGGCGAGAGCGTGACTGTTGAGAGCTGAATCAGTTGTATTCACCCGCGCAATCCGGCGACCGTAGCGCGCCTGTGGTGAGGTGCTGAACTATAGTGGTTCCGCTTTACACCACTTCGGTACGTTGTCTGAGTCCGTGGCGCTGGCATCGCCATTCTCACCGCTAGATTGCGCTGTCTGGCTGATTCTGATTAACTTACGGTTCAAAATTTTAATATATATTTAAGTATCTTAACATTATGCATGCATACACTTAATTAATATCTGGTTGCAATTAAATTTCTAATCTAAGTTGACAATTACTCTTACATCTAGATTTATACTTAATGTTAAATATTTTAAAATTACGTTTTTAAATATGACCTTCAAACAATTACAATTTAGCCTAGCCTTGGGCGAAGGTTTTTTTATTGCCGGGTCGCTGGCTTAACGTTCCCATTTCAGATTTACTACTTGATGAGGGTCTAGAGCTAAATCTGCCGACTAATGGGTGTATTTCTAAGTTGGCTTTCTAATTTTTTATTGCGGGACCAGCGAAGCTATTCAGTAAATATTTAAGGTCTAATAATATAGGAACTGCCGCCTCCATCTGCGTGTAAAATCACAGAGACATATGCGGGTGCACGTGTTCAAATTGGCCTTTCTGTGAATTCAAGTCACGTAGATACCTAGGGACATATCAAGCGGTTCAAATTCCCCACACGTTCCTTTACCTCCAAAATGAAGCAAAATTCGAATGAAATTTTCGGATTTTCTCTTTCATTCAGGCTTTAAAAATATAGATTAAATTAAAAATTTGCTGTGAAATAAAAAATTAAAGCATATTCTCACAAGTGTAATTGTAAATATTATTTTTCAATATTGGATAATAAAGAAATGCCTATAATTCCCTCATTTTCCACACAAAACGGTTCTCCCTACAAAATACCCAATTCTTGAAAAAATCTTAAAAATTACCCTCATTATTACAATTCGTGGGGAATTGGCAACCCTAAATAAACCACTCTCTGGATCAGGGGTAAGGAACCTTTTAAGGAGGCTTTTTGGTACGGCCCGCGAGCACTTTCGGTGCTGCCTGCTCACTACAAAAAATACTACAAAAACGCGAGAACGGTTTTCTTTCACGGTGTTTCAGATAGATTTTAAGACATTATTACAAAACCCAGAGAAATAAAATAATAATAGTTCATTATGTACCACTTTGCATACTCATCAGTTCAAAAGTTAGTCATACAAGATGGCTGCCAGGCAATTTCCCATGGACCTAATTTTAGGTTCATATCGGAAGCGGACTTTTTTTTAATTTTTATATTAACTCCACACAGGAGGCCCTGAAGAAAATAATTTCCCTCAGGGCCTATGTCATCTTTGGGGATGCTGTGTGGAGGGTCTTTTTGTGGAGAGGAAGGAGTGAACATGGGTCTTGAAGAGTCCCATGTTGTAGGAGGGAGGAAACACAGAGGCCGGCAGTTCGTTCCACAGCCGAGCTGTTGAACTTAAGAATGAATCGTAGAAGCGACCCGTTCTCATGTGACAAATGTCAACCGTGTACAAATGTTGGGCGCGCGTTTGGCGTGTATCCCGACTACGCACCGGTGCCGAAGGGATCAATGACGCTAGTTCCTCAGAGCATCTTCCATTGTAATACCGATAGAACAAGGACAGCATACCTACCTGACGCCTGCGCTCTAAAGATTGCAGTCCGTTTGTTAAGATTGGGGAATCTATCAAACGGATCGCCCGTTTCTGCACAGAGTCAAGGGTTTTTTTCAGGTATTTAGGGGCTCCGGACCAGAGATGGCTGCCAAATTCGACAGTAGGGCGCACTTGCGATTTGTACAGGGTCAGCAGTTCTCTACTATTAAAGTATCTGCGGGCCCTGTACAGTACGCCCAGCTTCTGAGAGGCCAACTTTACTCTGGCTTCGATGGAGCCCCCGTACCTGAGCTGGTCACTTATAGTTACACTAAGCATATCAATGGAAGGCCTGTTCGGAAGATTGCTTCCGTTGAAGGAGACTAGATTATCATTTGGATCCCTTTTAGACGAAATCAGACAGGATTGAGTCTTTGAAACATTAAATTCGACGAGATTATTTTTACCCCAGGAGGAAATACTCTCGAGATAACCGTCCATTCTCTGCTTCAAAGCCCTCCGAGCCGTTGGAGTTTGTGTGCCCTTTGGGGGCTTGTCAAACAAAAAGCTATCATGAACTGTACTGTCATCCGCGTAACAATGAATCGGTGCACATGTCAAAAGGTCATTGATGTGCAACAAAAACAAAGTCGGAGACAGAACCGATCCCTGTGGGACGCCAGCATTTATGGAGTGCGAGGAAGAGGTGAAACCGTCAGAAACCGCCTGAATCGACCTATCCCTTAAAAAGTCAGCAATCCACGTACACAGGGATGCGGGAAGTCCGTAAGAAGGCAATTTGTTGACAAGTCCTCGGTGCCAGACCCGGTCAAAGGCCTTGGATATGTCTAGTGCGACAGTTTGGGTCTCACCGTGACGTTCCAGGCACCGCCCTCAAACATGCGTCATATACACGAGAAGATCACCGCACGAGCGGTTCCGCCGGAATCCGTATTGACGGTCGTTGATAATTTTGTTCTTCTCGAGGTATGTGAGCAGTTTGTCGTTGATCACACGTTCCATCACTTTGGACAGAACTGATATGATCGCTATGGGGCGGTAGTTGGCCGGGTTGGAGCGGTCACCTTTCTTGGGAATAGGGTGAATGACCGCTTTTTTCCAACCAGAGGGCACAGTGCCACACTTCAGGGACATTTTGAAGAGCTTTGTCAAAACTGGAACTATTTCCGCAGCACACCTCTGCAATACCAGGGCAGGTATTCCATCAGGTCCACTAGCTTTGTTAACATTGAGCCCCCTTATAACGTGGAGTACATCCCGATGCCGGATCCTCAGCTTTTTCATATAGAAGCCGCAGTGAGGAACCGACGGCGGAACAGCACCTCCGTCGTCGAGGGTCGAGTTTTCCGCAAACATTTTCCCTAATAGGTTAGCCTTATCGGTGGCGGTGTTTGCTAGTGAGCCGTCAGGTCTGGTAAGAGGTGGCAAACTGGGTTTGCAAAAATTCCGACCTATTGAGCCCGCAAGCGACCAGAATGCTCTGCTGCCATGCGGGCAGGCAGCCAGCTTTTTGCTGATCTGCAGGTCGTGTTCGAATTTTGACCTATTAATGATTCTCTCGCATTCCTTTGCGATTTGTTGTATGCTGATCTGTTTTCGGGCGTTCGAGATGTGTTGAAGGCTCGGTAAGCCGCGTTTTTTCGTCGAACTGCTTCGGAGCATTGTCGACTGAACCACGGCTTTGAGCCCACACCAGTTTCTTTAGTAGTCGATTGTATGAAGCCATCCATCGCCGATTTGATGACCTCACCAATCTCCTGGGCACATCTTGAAGGGTCCGAAGTCCGAAAACAAACAGCTGACCACGGAAAAGCGTTGAAATGGGCCCGCATACCGAACCAATCTGCTGACCTATAGTGCCACACTTTTCTCCTAAGCCTCTCATTGGTTGGTCTGAGATTAACGGGGATTGATGTCGTCACTAGGCAGTGGTCGGATGATCCCAGAGGCGCTGTGACGTCAATCTTATAACCGTGTGGCACAGTAGTTAAGAATAGGTCTAACAGATTGGAGCGGTGAGTCTGGACATCAGGAACCCTTGTAGGCTCCTGAACCAGTTGCTCTAATCCGTAGCAAATGGCAAAGGATTCCGCCTGTCGGCCAGCCGAGTCCGTTGGGCCTGAGAACTTCAACCATGGTTCGTTATGAACATTGAAGTCCCCCAGAACAATAAACTCGGCCGAAGGGTAGCGGGGCAAGGGATCATCAATAGTATCGCTCAAATGTTTGAAGAGTTCGGAAGTGTCTGATTCGCTATGGTTCGGTGAGCGGTATAGACATGCGTAGAATCTTGCCGTACTGGCAAGATTGACGCGCACCCACATTACGTCGAATCTGGAGTTTTCCAGACTCAATAGTTGTACACAGTTGACGTCAGCCCGACTATAGAGGCAGACTCCTCCTTTAAGTCGGAACTTGCTTGCAATGGTAAAGCCCGGGCAGTCCAGATAGGAGGAGTCTGGCGTCTCGGCTATCTGAGTTTCGGATAGGAAAAGAAGGTTGGGACGTTGGGACAAAAGATGGTGATGAACAGAGTTTAAATTTGTGTGCAGGCCGGGAATGTTGGCAAAATTTACCAACAGTTTTGGCCCGCACCGGGGACGCCTGCTACTCGCCGCTGTAATGATTTTAATTTTATTTTGATGTATATTCATGATTTAAATTTTATTTTATTTATTTATTTTTTGTTTTTGTCTTTTTGTAAGGGTGAGGTGAAAGGAAGGTCTGGAAAGGGAAGGTATGAGGGGTGGGTAGGAATCTGGGGTTCAGGCTGTCCAGGAGTGATGGGCGTTTGGTTCCAGCCCACCCACTGCGGTGCTAGGCGATAGGCTGGGAGAGTCCGGCTGGAGAGGGCATCCAATGCGCCCCAAACGCTGCTGCTGGGTCCTCTCCAATGGGATGATTGATCTCCTGATGGGGCAGCCCACCCTTAGTCGTGAGCCTGAGGGTCGTGCCCCTGTACTATCGAGCGGCCCGGACAGCGGTAACCGGTTGTAAAGGGTCTCCCTCAACCAGCATCTCCCAACCGGCCCGCCACGCAGAAGGTGGGCCGACGCACCCGCCACCAAGACCTGGGCAAATCTTAACCCATGAACCCGGGCACCCCTGCTAAGTCACCAAACGTAGCGAACCACTTGGGGTGACCTGTGGCAGAGGTGTTGGTCATCCAATAAATGGTTCCCAGGGCGGCGGTACCCATTCCCGCCTACCAAATTAAGGACTGCTCTGGGCATAAATAAACCACTCACCATAAAAAGGTCTCTGGAGTCAGAATATGTCCGACACCTGCCATTTTACGTGTTTACTAAAATATCAACTAGCAACGTACAAATAATCCGATTTTTTTACAATATGACAGAGGCGTCGCCAGCTTCCGGTACATTGAGTAGGACTATGAAGCTTCAAAATTATATTTGAAACGTAGATTATGGAGTATAAAATAAGTTAACTGTGTAAAATGTGAGACACATAAAAGTGGTATAAAGCGAAGGAGATATCGCAGTGAACCAAAATATGAATTTATTTATAGATTCATTTATATATAGAATCATTTATATATAGAATATATTTTGCAAGAAATAAATTAATGAGCAAGGGTACGGAATACTAGGAGAAAGCGTGTATCCGTAATAGCAGTAACTAGTTAGTATTGGGAGTCACATGATTTGTTGATCATGAGTGGTGACCTTTTGAAGGTTTCCCTCACGACGAATGGTGAGATCGTTCCTCTTCGCTAGGATATTGCCGTTCCGCACCCATACGTATTTATAACCGTTGCCTTTTCCAGCGGCACGTGTCTTTGCAAATAATATTTTATTTTTCAATGTCAGGTGCTCATTGACGTAGAAATTGGTGATAGGAGCAGCAAGTCCTAGTTGCTCAGCCGTAAGACCGCGGCGAGTACCGCAGCGATGACATAATTGCGGAGACGCTTTGTCGAGAGCTGGACAACTGATGAATATTACCCCTTCGTAATGTAAAATTTTATTATGGGTCTGTAAAATAATGGATGCGTAAATTTATTATAATATCGACTCTATTTGTTATCCTATTCTGAGAGGGACCTTACCCGCTTGTAATAAAACTGTCAAAGGAAAGCAAATAAAATAACTTTACTGGTTGTTATAATTTATTGACCTAAAACAAAATATGTAAAATATATTTTACAATAACAAAATACAATGCATAGATCACATCAAACAATACTGAAGAAGGGAAACACAATAAAAACATAATCATTACAAAAACAGTCCACTTTATTAAATGCATAAACTATCAGTTTGATAGTCCTGATATATTTTTGTGAATCTCATATTGTTGTCCCAAGAGAATTATTAATTTTGTACATTCTTTTATTATCATTAGATGAATTTAGTAAATGAAACGAGATTTGTCAGTTAATAAAAATATAAGTTGGTATTTTATATTCAATATCAACGATGATGTGTAATGGAGGATAATACAATATATAATAATATATGCTTCATAGACATAAGATAATATGTTTCTCAGTTATCATTCAAATTGAGTAACAAATTGTTAACGAGAAAAGCAAACATGTCTACACTGTGTTAAATTAATCTTAAATGTGTGATTTAACTAACGTTACACACTCGAAACATAGACAGCACACAATTTTAATATGCAAACACAAAGTTGTGAAATTTTCTACACATTATTTTTATAAATAATTTATTGATCATAAAATACGAATTTTGTTCACGCCATCTTGACAGAAAACAATTTAACAATAATTTATTGCAAGGTAATATAACAAGCAACCATCTTTATTATTATTTATTCATTAATACTACTTACTTAATTTGTGTCCCGAGACTTTCACATAACTCATTCGAAATAGCAGTACGGGTTTTAACCACTCGAGTGATGGATGTTCGGTTTTCGATTTAATTAATATCATTCCTTAAAATATGAATATGTAAACAAACAAGAACTGCTTAGTGTGGTTTAAAGCCAATGACTCCACCTAAATTTCAACATTTTTAGGGTATATAAATTTGGCACATTATGGCAAGCGATCACTCAAAAAGTTTTTGCAAACTTGCCATAATATGCCAAAAAACGTCAAACAAAGTTCCAGAGAGTGCACTTACCATTTTTCTAAAAATTCATCTCTCAAATAGAGACAGAAGTTCTAACATCTGTGATTCATTAAGAATCGTTGCTTTACGAGGTTATTTTTATTTTAGCATGAAGTGATTTTTCACAAAAATTGCAATATGTTGTATGTACTAAATGTTTGTATAGCGCCATTTTTTTCTATCCCATTACTATAACAATAATAATTTTTTTTTTGTAAAATGGTATATGTTAAGGTGATGCACTACGTCGTGTAATATTTTAAATTGAGCCGCTATCAATAACACCCCTTACGTAGATGGCGATAACGTTTAAATTCCCGCTTCACACCATCCGCCTGTTTTGATTTATGCAAGAAAAAAACATGGCCAAAAATGCCTTTTATTTTATTTTGTGGATGTTCAGGCAAAAATATTTAATTTTTTTCCGATCATTTTATTAATAACTTAATTTGCCACATTATACAATAAAATCATAACCGAAAATGGTTTCGTAAGTAGGAGATTTTGAACTTTAAAGCAGTTTTCATAGGCCTTATACATTATTTTTTCTGGGCTTATAAAAAGACTTATCTAAAAAATACTCGATTATTTCAAAGGCCAAGATGTATTCTAATCGCAGTATTTAATTAAAGCATCTGAAACATTTTTAGGTGACCAAATTTTCAAACCAAAAACACATGATTTTGCATTACTACGTAGTGCATCACCTTAAATAGGTGATAATAATGTCTTGAAAAGTAGCTACTTCACCAAGTCCAGGTGCACACAGGCAACTTTAGTTTAGTTGCAGGCAACAGTGGCGCCGCTGCATCAAAATCTATTATGGTAAACGGTATATGAGCACACACGAAGCGACGCAACACTAGGGAGATTTTAAATTTTTTTTTATGAATTTTGAAATAATCGCCAACTGTTGCCGCAATTAAAAAACACACGCCTGGAATAAATTGAATTTTAATTAACAAATTTTCCTTATTTAGATAACTTTTTACAATAATAATCTAAGACTAGCAAATGGACCCATTATACTTTGCTTGATTAAAACATATTATGTATGTACATATATTATTATTATTAATACTTCAAACTGAAGGCCCCGAAGTAAATAATTTCCTCAGGGGCTAATGTCATCTTTAGGGGATGCTGTGTGGAGGATCTACAAACAGGTTTCATAAACAAACATTGCAGCACAAAATAACTGAAAGTAATAGAAAGGAAAAAAAACAATTGTATATAAAAAGAGAATAAAGAAATAAAAATTTAAACTAGTAAATACTAATTATTGCACCACGCCCAAAATGAGAAGGCATGGCTGTTTAGAATACAGCAATTTATGATCTCATTAAATCTTCTATTTACCTATATAAATAAAAATGTGAATGTTCATTTGTTCAAAATCTTAAATCTCCGAAAGTTCTTCACCGATTGCTTTGAAATAATGTTGCGTTCGAATACGCATGTATTTTTATATACCTATATTATATACATAGATGTCACCTGAGACAGGTTAAAACATGCTTTTTTGAAAAACAGCGACAAACTGGACGTAAAAGCAACATGCGCTATTGTTTCTCTATGTGCACAGACCGAGCACATAGAGAAACAGCTAACGAAAATTCCGTCAACAAGAAAGTAAAAAATAGATTCAACTAATTAAAGTATGCACAAGGTCGAGTGCAATTTTCAACAAAAGATTCTAGGTATTTAAACTGGATTGAAGATACATCATATTATAAGTACTCTATTAACTAAAATAATGAGAAATGGATTCTCTTTCTATCATCGCAGCTAACCTGAGGGAAGAATCGCATAATGGAATATAAATAATATAAAAAATGATGTTCCTACTTATGCGAACGAGTGTGACGATGAAAAGTATATAAACAGTCTTGATAAACATACCAGCCTACTTTAAACCTAGAAACGCCTTCAGCGGAATTATCAATAAATTCTACCTATCTACAAACCATAACAGCGGGTAACTAGTCTAGTAACTATTCACTCGTACTTATTCCCATAAATTAATAATATTATACAAGTATTTACAGGACATCGCCGCATCAGCTGGATTTTGTAATCATCTCAATGGAAGGCAATTTGGTAAATTGTATAAATCAGACCAAACAATCTTTACACATCTGCCCTGATGATTGGTAAAGGAGGTAACGCTACACGGCATAATACTTTTGGCCGTGAAAAGCTCACATTATACCAAACACAGGTATGTTTCTAAACTTCAATGCTGTGGAGAGAAAATACAAAATGTTATAAAATGCACACTATAATTCTCCTAGATCAAAAAACTTAAAAAAATCAAAGTTAACAATTACCAAGTTTCACCAACAACTGATATGTGGGAAGTTTTAGATACATGAAATGTGTCACTTGTCAACTGGTTCTATAGAAGAACATGCAGTAAGTGAGTGTTTGTGCAAGCCTAGAATAAAAAGCCTTTTGTCCAACTCTTTCTACGACATGCCCAATTGAGTGGCTATAATTTTGATAGCTCTACAGCATCATTTCAGTGAATCGCAAGAATTCATATTTCAGTGATGATGAATTTGGAAATTTGCGAGTTTATTGTATAAATTAAGTAATGTTAATGATGATGACTTTAAAATCCAAAGAGTTCATATTTGAATTAGAGTTGTTTACAAATGTTAATATTCAATCGGAAGAGCACATCACAAAGACAACAAGTTGACACCATATAATTGTATGGGAGATGTCCGGTGAGTGTTCAGTCCCTCTTGCTCTTGTCGGATCAGCTGGACTTGGCCAGGTGCGTGATGAAGGCCTCCAGGCGGGAGTGGATGCGGATCAGCAGCAGGAAGGCGAGCAGCACGGCCGCCACGGAAACGCTGAGGCCAAGACCCTCGAAGATCAGTTTCGGAGCAAACACCTTCCACACCATCAGGTGGCGGCAGTGAACAGTGGCAGCCAACATGCACACAAACATCTGGAATGGAAGCAGCACTTTCAATAATTATGCATTATTTTTTTTAATTTTTGTACCATTATACACAGCACAATTAAACTAGCATATCGTCATCGCTCAGGCAAAAGTCACCAAACCAAAACATACATTTTTGAGATACTGCAAATTTGAAAGCTAAAATATGTTACGTGAACTTTAAAATACGGTTTTAAATCACTTAAATCAATGATTTTATTGTCTGATATTGTCTCATAAACTCAATATAAAATATGGCAAGTACGAAACACTCTTGTGTTTTGATGAACACCAATATGACAAAGATAGACATTTCAAGAATATGTGCGTATGAATGAAATAAACGATAGTGGGCGGCATTTTCGAATTTGCGTTGAATACTACGTTCTACATCACGGGTGTGATTGAGATAACAAGATAAGCTTACTCGCTTACACTATAAGAGGAACACGGAATACTGTATGAGATGACCTGCTGCTATTAGGTTGTCCTTTTTATACTTATATTTTGCTACATTCGTTATCTTACTTTCTCTAATGGCTAATAGTAACTCTAAAAATAAAATATTCAGGAAATAGTTACACAAAGGCATTTTGGAACATTTTTAATGCAATGACTACCACAACACGGGCATTAGCCTAGTGTGATAGTCAAAAGAAAATGTACTGCATCATCGTGTAAATATTTAATAAAAAAAAAAAAAAAAAATTTAAAGGTAGCACATGACCTCGACAGTGAGGCTTGTCATTTTAATACTAAAACTTTGAGAGTACTAGAATTGAATTGCTTTTGTCTCGCCACTTTGCGATTTCTACAGCGCGTCTATGTACAGGGTGTATCGGCACGTACCCGACAAACTTTAACCAGCTATTCCTTGGCACATTTGGAGTAAAAAATGTTATGGGCACTTTTCTGTCCGGTAACATTTTTTTTACAGGGTGTATCGGCAAGTACCCGACAAACTTTAACCAGCTATTCCTTGGCACATTTGGAGTAAAAAATGTTATGGGCACTTTGCTGTCTGGTAACATTTTTTTTTAATAAAAAAATTATTATTCAATATCCTTCCCTAATTTATAGGGATATTTAATATATTCCGCCGTTAAAAGTACACGTAAATGTGTCTTATTGTCTGTCAGTTACGTTAGTGCAGTTAAAATAATTTTACGGTGACAGGTGTGGAAGAATGACGAGTTTTAAGAATAATTAGCAAGATTGTTTATCCCAAGGGATAGTGTAGTGTTAGTGAGCCAGAGTCCGGAATTTTTACCAGATGTGGACATCTCATCGGCGGTCGCAGCAACCTACCCGTGTCTCTCGTCACCCCGTACCGATACGAAAAAATGCAGTGTCAGTGAGCCCGAGTTTGGCATTTGATAATTTCTACCAGATGTGGAGACCTTCGATCGACCGTCACATACCGATATCTCAACCCCCGCTGCCGCCACCATGCTCGCCGTTACCTTTACCGGCTCCGTTATAGACGTCTGTCGGCTATACGACCTGTCCGTGGTTCGGTCACTGATTCGCTCACGACCATCGCCCCTACAAGATGACCCATACAAAACAATCATCTGGCAATTTCTACACCCCCGCTGCACCGCCCCCGTGCCTCTACGCCCTAGGAAGGACGAAATCGAAATAAAGCCGCGTCTTTTGTCTTCTGCCAATATGAACTATTACAAACAATTATGCAGTGATTAGTGTATTGTTATAGTGATTATAATACTTTTTGTTTTAGAATTAAGTTTTTTCATTTGGACATCTGGAATAGTTTTGATGGCGTTAGGATTAAGTTAAATATTATACTAATTTGTATGTTAGTGATTTATACCTAAGTATCAGTATGTTAGACTAGATAAGCAGTTCGTAGAAGGGAATGGCCGACACAGGTGTCGATGAGGCTCGCTATCCATCACATCGCCAACCCTTCGGTGGTGCAAAGAGGAGGAAGGAACTCGAACAATGTCGAATTGGTACGTGGAATATTAGAGGAGGTATGGAAAGAAAGATTAATGAATTGTGTGACACGATGGTTAGCAAATATTTGGACATACTTTGTGTAACAGAGAGTATGAAAAAAGGGAGCGGTACAATGCAGCATAATGATAGGCTCGTCATTTGGTCTGGGAGACCAGATACAGAGAGGGCGTGTCAGGGTGTTGCAGCACTACTGTCTCCCAGAATGATTGAATGTATGTTGCAGTATGAATGTGTAAGTCCGAGAATAATGTGGATTAGGTTCAAAATCGGTTTGACAAGGGTGTTTCTTGTTGTTTGTTATGCCCCTGTCAATTCTGAGAGTGACGAAGAGAAAGATGATTTTTGGACTGGTGTGAATGATGTGATGAGACTGAAAAATATTAATGAAAGGATTATAATGGCAGGCGATTTGAATGGGTGGGTAGGAATTAGACGTGACGGATTTGAATCGGCCTTAGGTATGTTTGGGGATATAAGAACGAATGACAACGGGAACAGAATACTTGAAGTATGTTTAGAGTGGAACCTGTTTGTGTCCAATACTTTTTTCGATCATAAAGGTATCCACCAATATACGTGGGAAAGAGGAAATGAGAGGTCAATTATCGATTTTGTAGTAATTGACTCTAGGTTGAGAGCCGTTACCGAGGACACGAGAGTTTTCAGAGGGGCAGAGGTTGAAACTGACCACTTTCTGGTGGTGTCGAGAGTAAACCTCTTTCGCGGTTGGCGCTCTAAAGTGAAAACGGTACTAACTCCAACTAGAATCAAAATAGAAAAACTACAAAACGATAATGAGAGAAGTAAGTATGTGAATTGTGCAGAGATGAGATTGAATGAGAAAAAAATGGATGGTCTAAGCATAGACGAAACATGGAACCACATAAAAGTGAGTCTTTGTGAATCTGCTAGAGAGGTGTGTGGAATAAGTACGCAAGGTAGAAAGAAAGGTGATGCATGGTGGGATGATGATATTAAAGCACTAGTCTCAGAGAAGAAGAAAGCATGGTTATGTCTGATTGCAGCTGGCAGTGCTTCCAGCGAAGAGAAGGATCGAGCGAAAGAAGTATATAAGGAATGTAAGAAAAAAGTAAGAGTTGGAGTGAAAGAACGAAAGAAACGCCTGGAAGAGGAAGAAGGAATGAAAATGACAAACCATTTCCAAGAAAACATTAAGTTGTTTTGGAAGGAAGTCAAAAGGTCCCGGTGTGGCCCTGAAACCGGAAGCATGAAGGTAATAAAATCGAAAGATGGAAAAATGTTGACGAATGAGGAAAAAATAAAAGAGAGATGGATGAAGTATTTCGAGGAAGTCTTTGAAAGCGAAGTGAGTGACAGTGATTCTAGCGGCGAGTCAGATATGAATGATGATGGACTGAATGTTACCGAAATTAGCATGGATGAGATAGAAAGATCAATTAAGTGTATGAAGAATGGTAAGGCTGTCGGTTTCGACAATATTGCTGCTGAATATTTTAAAGGAGGTAGCCGTATAATTCTCACATGGTTGTGCAATCTTTTTAACCAATGTTTAAAGGAAGGTTACACGCCCTTAGATTGGAGAAGGGCAGTGATCATGCCATTATACAAAGGTAAAGGGTCACGTATGGAATGTGGGAATCATAGGGCTATTAGCCTGCTAAGTTCAGTTGGCAAGCTGTATGGTAGAATTTTGATTGAAAGGGTAAGAAAGGAAACAAAGGATAAAATATGGGATGTGCAAGGTGCTTTTATGAGTGGAAGGGGGTGCATGGACCAGATCTTCTCATTGCGTATGCTCACCGAGAAGTTTCTGGCAAAAAACCAGAAACTTTTCTGTGCCTTTGTAGATCTACAAAAAGCATACGACCGAGTCGACAGGAAAAAGCTATGGAAGGTGTTGTCCAAGTATGGAGTGAATGCGAATCTGACTCAGGCAATTGCGTCTCTATATGAGGGAAGCGTTGCATGTGTTAGAGTGAACGGTGGTTTTACGGGGTGGTTTGATATCACAAAAGGTGTTAAACGAGGCTGCGTAATGTCACCGTGGTTATTCAATCTATACATGGATAATTGTATGCAAGAATTGAAAGATGTGGGATTGGGCGCGAATTTTAGTAATCTGAAAGTATGTTGCCTGTTGTATGCTGATGATGCGGTGCTGATTGCTAATAGTATGGATGATCTGCAGTCTCTCGTGTCTAGGATGAACGAAGTATGCGTGAAGAATGAGTTAATGATGAATGTAAGTAAGTCTAAAGTAATGGTGTTTGAAAGAGAAAGTACGAAAACAGTGTGCAATATAGCTGTGAATGGGGAATACTTGGAGCAGGTGGATGAATTTGTGTATTTAGGAAGCATGTTTACGAGAGATGGGAAGGCGGACAGAGATATTGAAAGAAGAGTAAATGCAGGTAACTCCATTAATGGAGGACTGAACGCAGTTGGCGCTAACAAAAAATTGTCCAAAGAAGCGAAGTTAGCAGTCCACAATGGAGTGCTGGTACCTACCCTGATGTATGGAAGTGAGGCATGGAACTGGCAAAGAAAGGATGAAAGTAGATTGAATGCTGTTGAAATGAGATCCCTGAGGCGTATGTGTGGTAAAACCATGTATGATCGTGTGAGGAATGTGGATATCCGCAAAGAGTGCAAGGCTGATGTAAGCGTAATGAGTAAGATCAAGAAAGGGACGCTTAGATGGTTTGGGCATGTAGAGCGAATGAGCGAAGAAAGGAGTGTAAGGAGAATATACGATGCAAATGTGAATGGTAGCAGAAGTCGGGGACGCCCGAGGAAGACATGGCACGACCAAGTGAATCAGATACTTGAGTCGGGCCATGTCAAGAGTCAGAACAATAGAAGAGTATGTATGAGACGATGTATGAATGTGAATGAGGCAAGGAGTGTGTGCCAAGACCGAGTTGTTTGGCGGTCCGTCCTCTCTGCCTACCCCTGCGGGGAAACGGCGTGATGGTTAGTTAGTTAGTTAGTTAGTATTATTCATATTTTCACCACATGTCACCAATGTTTTATCCTTTGTCAAAGTTTGAAAAACCGTCTGGTAATATTTTGTTCGAGTTTCGTTGAATAATGTACGTACGTACCTACGTTGGCGCGCTTTTACAATCACAACGAAATGGCACGGCACCATTCGTCTCATTTTTAACTATTATTATTTAGTGTGTACGAAAGAGCGAGGACACTTTTTGACACACTTGCTAATAACAGCTGTTGAACACGAGAAACAATGCAAATGACAGTGACGGAGTGTGGATTTTTTATTTATTTTTTGTTTTTAATGGAAAAAAAATGTTACCGGACAGCAAAGCGCCCATAACATTTTTTACTCCAAATGTGCTAAGAAATAGCTGGTTAAAGTTTGTCGGGTACTTGCCGATACACCCTGTATATTGTAGCGTAATTTATTTAGATAAAACTTTTTGTTTATAGTAGATTTTTACATTGTGATGACATAGTTAACAAATTAAAATCAAATGACTTTCTTAAAACCATTAGTTACAAAATCTACATGTTTCAAGGATAATGTTCTCTTCATCCGGACGAGTCTTGTAGTAAAGATAGTATTAAGTATTAAGCCTGTGACAGACCACGCTATATTATATTTGTGGCTTGACTTATTCCCATTGGTAATGTATGGCGAGGGATATGCTGAAATAGGCCAAGCCATGATGGGTATATGTTGCGTACCTTAATATTAACTCAAATATAATTATTACAAGTCGGAAAAAATATAACCTTTCTTCTCTCCCACCCTCTAACTCCCCTCCTAACTCATCCTGGTTAAGAGAACATTGTTCTCCAAACAAGTAGTATAATATTGTCAACGACAATCTGTAACTGGGAAAATAATATTTTACAGAAGACAGAAAGTGTAAACAAAAATGTTTTTGATTTGGAACAATTCCATTATATTGAAAAATCCTTCATTAATTTTCTCAATGCATATTTATCACAATTAAATGGAATTTTAGGTTATGGTTTACCTTTTATGAAATTGAACTGACGAGTAGAACGAAATCTAAGACGTACAATATAATTTATTATGTTTACTTAATTATGAATTAGTATGGTGTAGCATTAGATCTCACCCTGACAGCCAAGAAGAGGATGAACTTGGCGGAGGCGTTGAACATGGAGGCCATGAGAAGCCCGTCATCCTCGTAGAGCAGCATCTCCCCGCGCTTGGCGTCCGGCTGGGTGGGGCGCGGGGGGACCGGGGGCCCGTACAGGGCGCACAGCGGGAGCGGGGCCAGCACCAGAAGGGGCACACACAGGCCCGCCAGGATGTTGGCACCTGAACACAACACAACACTGTTATAAACTTCTATAAAAACTATTCAATATTTACATCAAAGTTACATGACTGCCATTAAATTGTTAACATTGATACAATGAAGGTTTTTATAAACACAATAGGTGATTAGTCAACTTAGATAATGTTGTCTATATATTGATAACTAGCAGTTCCGTGAACATAGCTTCCAAAAAAAGTATTTTCTAATTTTCTGTTTTGATAAATCAAAACCAAAATTTCCGCTGAAATCACATAGGTCAAGTAGGTACTTAAATACCAACCTACTTAATTATAAAACAATATTTAAAAAAAATTGAAATAAGGAATTATATAATTTTTTCAAAGAAATGTTACTCAACAACGATTCTTTTTTCAAACTTTCTTCAGGCAGGTAGGTACCGTAATATGTATTGAAAAAATGCGAATAAGAAAATAACATTTGAAAAAAGTATCTATACTCAACCATAAAAAATCCTGAAACGGAAAGTACAAACAAATTTCTAGATTTGAGAAACTTTGTTACGCTCAATCAAACATCATTTTCACATATTTCATATTGAATTCAAAATTAAAGGTTATAACCTAGACTTCCAGGCCTGGACAAGCACAAATATAGCAATACTGACCATAAGTATTGAGCATGACGAGGAATGCAGGAATGGCGTTGTGCACAAAATGACCAGAAGTCCCCACAAAGGCAGCGCTCCACTGGATAGAAGATAGAGTGGCCTGGTGCCCCGTGCCATAGAAGAAGTACAGCGACAAAAGGACCCACAGCTGTACCCCGCAAGCGTCCACGCTCACCAGTTGAGCTGAAAATCACAGATATTAGACGTAAACAATTTAAAGTTTCATTGTGGCCTAATGTTTGAGGTATATTATTTTCTAGGGGTTTTCTGAAATATTTGCCTGTAATACTAGGTATTAATAAAGCTTACCCAAGGTATAGGAATTCTGGTAGCGAACGATGGCTAAGATGAGAAGCAGGATGGTGCCGGTGGCGTAGCAGAAGACAATGGAGGAGGCAGCCACGGGGCCCAGCAGCACAGCTACCACCATGGTCACACAAGTGCTCAGCATCACGTACGTAGCACTGTACACCGTGGCCAGTCCACACACCACGGGGATATCCTCTTCCTCTTCTGTTTTTTTGCTGTTGGCATTCTTCTTTGCAAACATCCACCTCATCTGGTTAAACAGCTGCGGTACTATGTTGTCTCGGGCATACACGGAGAAGCTCTCTGCTTGCCTTTGCACGTGGAATGCGCTCATCGGCTTGATTATTAACACAATAATAGTTGTGGCCATTACTCCAAATATCAACTGAGCCAGAGCATCAGCTCGCGCCTGTTGCTTGGAGCCTGGGAGACCCCAGGATAAGATCCAGTGCGCTCCCGTAATAACGGCTGTCACTATGGGACCGTAGCGCCACAGCAATGTGTCCGGAGCAGACAGATTCCCACAGTTCATCAGCCAACTCCTCGTCTGCATCACCAATAAAGCTAAAGCAAACAGACTCATACACACTGCGGGGGAAGTGTTTTGAGTTGTTTCTGACACCTTATTGAAGTAGCATTCTCCTTGTTCTTCGCGGCAGTTGAGGTAGAATCTTGAGAAGGTCATCAAGCCGCCCAGAAGGAAGAAGAGAGGCATTACTTTCTTAGGTAGGTTGGCACTGTAGCAAGCGGCCAGCAGCAGAGAGATAAAGAGGAAGTAAGAAACGGAAGCTTCTTCCACCACATAGCTGTTGGAGAATAGACCACAGGCCGAGAGGGCCAGGGTGGCTCGAGCAGAGTAGTCCATACAGCTGCGCTTCTTTGACGTGTCGTACCAGTGCTGTGCAATCATGTCCCAGTTCTGAATGACCAGCATAGCCAACATAAATACAGACACCATCCCCGTGGAGAAGAGAATGGTAAGTTCTAAGTTTTCCACGTGGAAGAAAGCATGGCCAACAATGCTAACTAGGACCGCGACGGCCATGGCACCGTAAGAGCACCACAGGAAGGAACTCTGGAAGATCTCGGGAAGTCGCTCGGGGGGAATGCCATCCACAATCATGTAGCAGAAGAAGATGGTCAGGAAGATGAGCAAAAGGCCACGGCTCATCGAGAAGGAGTCAAATTGAATCCAAACTTCTTGGCACATTGATCTCACGTCAATTAGGAATTCCCTGTAAGAAGACAATCATCCAGGATCATGGAATAATAAAAAAATAGAATTAATTTCTATAATAAGTACATATCACAAATAAATAATACCTAGCGTCAGTGGCGAATGAGTAGAAAGCCCTCTCATTATAGACACTCTGAACTCGGTGACTGAGGATTGTGAATTTCTTCTCAATGTTTTCCATCTTATCGTAAGTGAACTGATCTGATGTTTCAGAGTATTGCTGCATGTATTCTGTAACCTAAAAATAAACAAAAATAATTTTTCAAAACACGGATTCTGCAGTCGCTCCTTTGAAGTTTGTAGGTAAAAATTGGATATGCATTAGAGCCATGTTTTATCAGTAAATATGTTACCAAAGTAAATTTAATTCATAAAAATATGTATGAAACGTATCGCTGATACAATACAGGCAAGAACTCACCAGCTCATTTATCTATGGCTGATATAGATAGGAAGTTCTTTTATAAATTTATTGAACTGCATTAACATATTTATTGTGCATATCTCTACCTATTGTAATGATGCATATTAGTAATTAAATTTATGATTTACAGTAATATTATAAACCCTTATAACCTGTAATATTATTATTTTTATTTTACCTACCGGTACCTATCTACAACAGGGGATATTCTTGCTGGTAACCGGATAACTCAACACACCTTTAAAAAGTGATGAAACAAAGACTATGCTAAATAGGTTACGCGTTGACTTATTACGAAACCAAATAAATATACAGGGTTTTCCAATAAGAGGTGTTATTTTGAATAGCCTGCTATTTCGGTAGATGTTACTTTTGAAGCTGTCATTTTTTGACATTTGACAAGTAGAAACTACGCCATTAATAAAAATGGAACGATACAAGCTTCAACAACGCACTGAAATTATTAAAATTCACTTGAGTGAATCAAATGCAAATCATCTTGAGTGATGAGGCCCATTTCCACCTCGGTGGCTTCGTCAACAAGCAAAATTGTCGCATCTGGGGCTCGGAAAACCCAAGAGTTATTGTTGAAAAGCCTCTCTATCCTCAACGTGTGACTGTTTGGTGCGGTTTATGGTCCGGCGGATTCATTGGACCTTACTTTTTCGAAAATGAGGCTGGAGCAACAGTTACGGTGAATGGATTGCGCTATCGAGAGATGATTAATGATTTTTTATGGCCGGAATTGGATGGTATTGATCTGGACAACGTTTACTTTCAACAAGACGACGCTACGTGCCACACAAGCAACGAAACCATTGATCTTTTACAATTGAATATCAAAATAACACTTCTTATTGGAAAACCCTGTATATCAAAATTAATGATGAATTATTCATCCATTAATTTTAGGTTTTTCTAAGTATCTATGTATTCTTCTTTATCTTCGGCGCGATTTCCTTTTAAAGATCAGCCATTATCTCCGCTTTGGAGGATGGCGCTTGTTTTACATTCATTTAGCAATGCGTCGTATGTAGTGTAGAAACTGTTGTATGCATTACCTGCTTGACATTAGCCCACATATTGAGTAATGCAAACTGCCAGTCTTTGAATGGAACCTTAAGCTCTCCGGAGAAGGGAAGAGCATCGAGGATGATTGCTCCGAGATTAGAGTGTGGCGGTGGAAGCCCAAGGATGGAGGACAATGTGGGTACCAGATCAACCTGAAATTATATTTTACAATGAGCTCTCCATTTTTTTAATGAAAATTTATTACATTTAACAACGGTAAAATTAGTTTTTCAATATCTTCAAAATCTTACTATAATGGATTCATTTACTAGATTATAATAACTGTTGTTTATGTTTAATGGTGTTGTCTCGCACTGAGCTACTCTGTAAATAATTTATTCAAGAATTTTTTTTGGTTATGAGCAGAAATCAATCTTTTAAATTAAGTTAAATATTAAATTTGCTACTTTTTCCAAAAAGAAGACTTCGAATTCCCCAATGGTGGGATTAGTGCGATGGAGAGTTAAAATGATAATTTATATTCAATTTTCTAAATCTACATGATTTTTGCACAAATCAACACAACGAGGCTGTATTCTATTTTTTTATTTTAATGAAAATGTTTTATATTAAAAGAGTTATTAACGACAGTAAAATTAGTTTTTCGATATCTCCAAAAATGACTCGAGTAAAATGGGTTCCATGATAACTCAACACAATGACAATTCAACATACTTTTAATGGGTGACCGGATAAATCATCAAAATGATAATTCATCACATCTTTAAAAAGTTATATAAAGTCATGGAAAGTGATGAAAAAAAACTTTATTAACTGGGTTAAGTAGGTTAGGGTAGGTTTAATTTTTTTTTTCATCGTTTCTAATGACTTTATATCACCTTTTAAAGGTGTGTTGAATTGTCACTGTGTTGAGTTATCATGGAACCACTTTAATGATATAAACATTAAAAGTGATGAGAAAACTATTTGACCTAGTTTTTATTTCATCACTTTTTAAAGGTGTATTGTCATTTTGATTAGTTATCCGGTCACCAGTAAAATGTATGCAATAATGTCCCATGAAGTCACACACATAAAAATTCATAATTCGAATGGCAGTGCTGCAGTATTGCAGCACACGTCCCGTGACAAGTGCCAAGATTTTCAGGCCGGCATTATCCAAAAATTCAAAAAGTTCTATTCTCAGCATGCTCTAATTAATGTGATACATTTGTAATAATCATGAAATTGGAGATGACCTCATTAACTTTGCAGTCGAGGCGGTCTAGACTGGAAATATATTGCATACAATAAATCGATGGATTAATTTTTTAAATTGTCCATTAATCGCTCTTTGGCCTTCTGCAAAGTTAAGTATGTCAATTAGCGTGTGCATTTAGTACTTGCCTGCCTAACAGTCTTAGGGCTAAGAAGCTCAGGAGGTTGCAGCAGCTTGTACGGAGAGTACATGAACATGGCGGCAGTCACCTCGGCTTCTGTTTCGCCTCCGTGGTCACCTGGACGGCCAAATTTAATTTATTTATTATTGTATTCACTATTCTTAAATACGTTTCCTTTCCTTTCCTTTCGTTTAATATTTTTTTTACATTCACTCCACATCTTTAGGGATGCTGTGTGGAGGGTATTTTTGAGGAGATGAAGGAGTGAAAAGACTCATGTTGTAGGAGGGAGGAAACATAGAGGCCGGAAAATCGCTCCACAGGTGAGTCGTAGAAGCGTGACAAATGTCAACCGTATACAAATGTTGGGCGCGCGTTTGGCGTGATTCCCGACTATGCACCGATGCCAAAGGGATCAATGACGCTAGTTCCTCGGAGCATCTTCCATTAATACAAGCAGAACAAGGACAGCATACCTACCTGGCGCCTGTGTTTTAAGGAATACAATACGCTAAGAGAGGGGAATCCATCAAACGGACTGCCCGTTTCTGCGCAGAGTCAAGGTTTTTTTTTTTGAATTTTGGGTCTCCAGACTAGAGGTTGCTGCCAAATTCAACATTGGGGCACACTTGCGATTTGTACAGAATCAACAATAGTGTACTGTAAAAATATCTGCGGGCCCTTTACAGTACGCCCAGCTTCTTGACTCTGACGAGGCTAACTTGACTATGACTTCAATGGAAACCCCGTGCTTGAGCTGGTCACCGGAGAGTTACATCAAGCATATCAATGGAAGGCATGTTGAGAAGATCGTTTCCGTTGAAGAAGACCAGATTGTCATTTCGATCCCTTTCAGACATAATCATACATGACACGTCTTTTTTTGCATGAGAATACAAACAGACCATGTGAAATTTTAAACATTATTATAACCAGAAATTTTATAAAAAGGGTTAAGTAATTAAATTTCAGTTTCCTCAAAAAAATGTACTCTTGAACTTGAATCTGGTCTATTCGGGGTTGATAGATATTGATTTTGTGAATACTTTGACGTCCTTAACTCTGTGTGACATAGTCTTCTTGTATTCTCAGGCCTACATGTAAGTACATATTGGCTATATTGAATGAAACAAACCTGTAGCGGTCATCCCATGATCTCCGATCACAAACAAGGCAGTCTGGTTGTCCATGGTGCGCACGACATCCCGAATGACCTGGTCCATCTCGCTGAGCTTGCGCCCCATCTCGGGATGGTGCGGGCCGTGCCGGTGTCCGCAGTGATCCACTCCCAGGAAGTGCGCCACCAGCAGGGACCAATCCTTCTGCAGAACCTCGCCGGGCAGGTGCGACTTGATGGCTACAACATTTAAATGTTCAATATTATAGGAGTTGACAGCATTGAAAGATTTACTTAGTAGCATGGCCTAAAAGGTTTAGAAATCATCAGGGATATAATCTTCTTTCTAGGTACTTCTATCATCTTGGTTTACCAGCCGAGATGATCCAATTAATGCGTACTTGCTAAATCGGAGCAAAACTCATAGCACAAACGATTGTGCTCACGAGGGCATGGTTTTGAAGTGTTTTCATCAACGAATCAAAACCTGAAGGATTCCGACATATTTTTTGATAAATGCAGTACTTTAGTATAAAAAAAATATTTCCTATAATACAACTATGACATACTTCCTTTAAACATTCTTTAAAAATTCGTAAATTTTTTTAATAGATATTGTGTACTTTCTGCCATTTTTTCATGTAAGATAATTTTAATCTTTATTAAAGAAATAAAGTAATTACATATAAAATCGTATTTTCATTGGGTTTTTACATATTAGGAGATTTAAATACTACTCTTCCATAGAAGCGTTAGCTTGTGTTTGGAAGAGTGCACAGTACATTACAGAGAGAAAGTAAAAAATAATTAAATTATATGTGGGGTAGATGTGATATAAGTGTAAGTAGTTAAAGTAGATAAGTAATATACTTAATATAGAAAATGGGTGATATGGGTTATTTTTAAGAGTAATTTAAATGGAAAGAGTTTTGTTTCTCGATAAGTTTGTCTTTAAAATATTTTTTCATTGTGTTCAATGCTTGGATTTTGTCATGAATGAGTTTAGTTTCTTCCGGTAAACAATTGAAGGAAGCTCTTCCTTGGTAAGTATAATAATTTTGGGCAAATGAAGTACTTAATTTTGGGCATGGAAAAATATATTTAAGTCGAGTTAAAAATTGGTACTTGTCTTTTTCTTTTATGTTTTGAATTTTGAATGTACAGATCTTTAAATGAAGGTGTACATTAAATTCTTCGAATAAGCGCTCTGTTGCGAATTCTCCAATTGACGTTTTTTAATTTCTTGTTTATTACTGTCTGTATCTGTGATTTAAAAAAAAATTAAATTAAATAAAAAAATCATAATAATGAATCCATGTACATGTCAGCATTTTTTGGGCTAAGCTTGCTTAGATTTTAAAGAAAAAAGAAAGAAGAACAAATTTGCATAGGTAGGTACTTTAAAAACTTTGAGCTAAGCCCCTTTTTAAAATTTGACACCAATTATTATTACATATCTGATCTTTTTATTATAAAAAAAATCACAAATTTTAAAGTTTAAGCTAGTTGTAAAAGCAGTTGATAAGATTTACATAGTTTACCATCTCATTAAAGAATATAAAACTGTTAAAGCAAATATGTACGGCATTAACTCAACTTTTAGGTTGGTACAAATATTCTACCTCCTCCTTTATCATTCATAATGAATTCTTAAACAAATAATGCAGATGAATGCGGCACAACTAGTTTTATCTTAAAAGCAGGTGACATACATAAACAGACTATAAAATAATTTTATCAGGGGCGGATCTACAAAAAAAGGCTGTAATTTTGTTACTTTATTAGATTTACCACATGGGAAAAGGTGAGTGATATTATTATACGTCATATATAATATGAGTGACAAGGCATCTAAAATATTACACACTCGTTAAATGCATTGGGGTAGTGCGCTAAAAATATTGCCCTACGTCAGGTCAGGTAAACCTTCAGCGGTGAAAGAAGCTAGCAATTAGCAATTTTGAAGCTTATACCGACCTGCCGGAATGATCGGTACGCAAACTGTAAACTAAAGTGGCGCCATCTCGCCGACGAGTTTAAGAGGCATTGGCGAGCGCCGTTCACGTTTTGGAGAAATTTCAATACTATAGTCGACATCCACGCTCTGCGCGTATACATAATTGATATTCCCTTATGACTTTTCTCGATGAGCGATATGGAATTCGCTCGCACCACGTGACTTACTGCACGTGATACAAAGAACGAAAATTCAAGCCGGTTGAATTTAACTTAATACTCTTATTACCCTTATTTGCTTTGATTTTCAATGATACTATTATCGGTTGATAATTATTATTTTTAGAATGATGAAATTTTGGGAGTGCGTTGCTCCAACGCCTCTTAGAGCTAGCCGCCACTGAAACTGACTAGGTATTTTGTGCGGAAAATCTTCAAATGGGGAAAATGTGGGGATTCTAATTGTAGAATCCATATTGATGTACGGCTTCATTATTGAATTAATGCATTGACAGCGTTTTTCTATTTTAACGTGCATGGTGTGTCAGCATTTGCTGAAATTTTGACCGTTAGATCTGCCCCTGGTTGTAATACGTCCTTGATGTTAATTCCTATAATTCTAAGGAGTTGCTCAGTAATCGTTGAATAGATTTTTGAAAACTAAATCACAGGAATTAAATACCTTTCAAAAAGGGCTTACTTGTCTGAAATATTTCCCCATTATTCTCAAAAGCTTAAACTTACTCTACAGTGATGTACTTGTCTGCTGTGTTAGAGTTTAAAAAAAATTTTGTATTTCTTATAATCTTGATAATTTATTACTATCAATCAAAAATTATCAAATGGCCAGCTTCGGCATTATTAAATTTGTACTGGTTGTCTGGAATTTTAAGACCAATGCAAACAAGGTGCCATATTGTCCGTAATGTAATTTTCAATGGTTAGTGGTGAAATCTCAGACTTAGCCAGGTAGTAACTACTAGTATTTTATAGGCCGTTGTGGAGATATAGTTATAGATATAGCTTTACAATCAACAGCTAGGAAGTCGCTTAGGTGTCACAAAAAAACTAACCATTATCCACAGTATTGAGGTCCCAGGTATTGAATGAGGGCATAGCCACAGAGCGAACCCAGCGCTTTGGGTAGAGACTGGCCCAAGTGTCATCTCCTAGTAGGACCGCTTTTCCTCCGCGAGACACCAACTAGAATACGTTACCAGAACATTTTATAAAGATAAGGAAAAACAAAAGTTCATGGGATTAACTTATAACTACTACACTGATGTTAAGTTTCTCCTTGTTTATAATTTATTATATGGCTCGAAATTTACTTTTATATATGATACCAGGGACGGCCCTAAGCCAAACGGCGCCTGGGGCGAGTAAAATTTTGACCCCTCAAAACCAGTAGACGCCTAAATAGGTGATCACTGTAATCAATAATATTCAGATGATTTGTATTTTAAAAATGATTTCAATGGTGATGTGTATAAGGTATTATCAGCGCCAATTGCGCCCGCATAGGGCCGGCCCTAGATAGTACCTACAGAGTATTACAACACACATATTATAATAATTAGCTGGACAAGTTTGGTCAGATATCATGAGTCACCTGCCTCCTAAGGTGTAACTGAAAATATGAATCATCTGGGCTTACCTGGTCAATAATATTATCCTCATTGATCTCTGGGGTCGCGAAATTGGAGCCAGCGTCGATGAAGGTCGGAAGAGATCCCGTGGTCAACCCCTTGAGTCTTTGCAGGGTGGTGGTTGGAGGATCTGCCATAAACTTGTACAGCCTTGTACGGTCAGGAGAAGACTTTAATAGCTCCTTGATCACAGGCAGTTTGTTTTGGTACGGCAGGGGGTTGGATAAACTCTCATTGTACTCCGTAAACTCGTACTTCAGGGCATCAATAACAATCAGAATCACTTTTGCGCGTCTCGGCAGGCAAGTACGAGTCGACGAATTCACGTCTTGCATGAGAGACACCAACCTGTCATCTTGCGTGCAGTAAAACTCGTGTCCATTTGTTATTTTCGTCTTGCTGGCCTCGAGAGGGCCGCAAGGAATATCAGTGTAAGACTGACATTGGGTGAAATCTTTTTGGGTTAGTCTTGTCAATAAGAACCCTCTGGTAAACATTAATATTCCTGAAATAACTAAATACGACAGCCATAGCAGAAACATAAAATAGCTCCATTTACTCCCCATTTTAATCTAATCATTGGTAAATTTACTAAAATAAATAACTTTTGGGAAATATTTGCCGGATTTTCCGACTTTCCGACAGCACTTTAAACTTTATCTATGGCTTTAAAATTTCCAAAATATTGCCATGGTGCCTTTGCCTTTTTCCCGATATAAAATATTCGAGGTATGGCCATGCGTGATATTGCTTATGGATAGATATGCAGAAGTCATAGATACGATTTACAAAGTTGACAGCTGTGTTCTGTCATAATTCGAAATGTTTTTGTTGGAACGTAATACGATCTTAACATTATTATAGTATCTCTCTCAATTATGCTATTTCTATAAATATTTTATGTGCAACATTCTTCGCCTAATTTATCGCCAACCTGTCCGAAAAATGCCACACGAGAAACCTTGACATAACCTGAACGTATTTATATTTTGTAGCATGATTTATCCCCGTTCCTTCTTCATACCATGTCGCAGAGTTCAAATAATAACAAGGAAACATTTAAGTTGCTCGACGTCTCAAGCGAAACAGATTCTGATATCCTTCAAATTGAAATAGCACCTAGGAAAAGACGATTAAACAGGTAACATTATGATAATAATATAATACTAGAAAAATATAATTTTGTATTTTATTTAAATGTGTTTTATTTATAGGGATGGAAATACGTAACTATCTTTTTATTTAAGTAAATTAGTTGTCGCCATGCACACCTGATGAGTGTTTATGTTTTACAATGTACCCAAATGATAATTAGGTTTATGTAGCTACATCTAATTAGAGCTGGGTAATCGATCGTTTTACATGACCCGGGTCACTCAGGATCCGACAGCACGCTCTTCGTGTGGGTTTTACGGGCTCGCCGCAGGCCACCGTACCAGGTCACATACGACTCGAAACCCGATTACCCATCACCCGACTACTTTCCCTTTCGTTTTACGTAGGTAGGTAACATATTCGAAGTATGAATTTATACATATTTTTTATCAAACCTATTACCGATCAACCTTCCCGTCATCAGGAACCGGTTCCAAAAGTATCTGGAAGAAGAAGCGGTTCTATGTTCTATTTAGGTCTCCGGTAACTGGAAACTGGAACCACAATTATAGCCTATTTTAGATTTCACGAATCTACCTTCTCTATTAAATAGACAAATTTTGTCTGTTGTGAGAAAATGATTCGAGATGTGATGCCCGGTCTACAAAATTCTTGCTTATGCATCTTTTATTCTATCTTCTATGGCCACTCGCTCTTTGAAAACTCATGGGAGGGTTTCAATGAGCGGGTCATTCACGATGCACCCAGCACTACGTCTAATACCATATTTGTTGCCATTGTCTGGATGCATACTTTTTACTGCTATATTTCACCAAAAATCAATAATTAAATAATTGCCAGACGTTATTTTCTTCTTCTGCCAGATGTATGTATATGTGTTATTTTTGTTAAAAGTAGGTATAAAATATAACATAATAATTTTTGCTTTTGAAGCTGTTAATTCGTAAAAGTCTTGGACGTCGTCCTTTGGGCCGGTAATGGTAAGGAATTGACATAAACCAAAGACCCTTAGCAGACAAGTCCCAATGGCAAACCATAGTGAACTTTATGTTGATTTCTTACCCTTACCTACCCAGTAGGTCGATGAGCTTATTGGCAAGTTGTCCATAGCAGGGTATTATTTCTATTTACTTTGGGCCAGTTTCACGCAGTTTGACTAGTCTGGATGAAACCGGTCTGGTCCAGTAAAAATAATTGTAACAAAAGTTTTTAAACTGTAATAAACCACTTTTCTGATAATTTATTGGTTTTGATTTGATTATCGGTTGTACAAATGTTAGAGAGTTTTAGCCACCTCCAGGAAACACTTTCATTCGTGCCCTCTTCTGCTGCATATTGCCTATTGACCATTGAACAACATACAAACCTTCCACCTAAGGTTAGTCCTCCCAACACTCCTTCCTGCAGGTCTCCTGCTGCCTATTGGCTATTGACTTACACACTCCACACCATCCTAACACCCCTTCCTGTAGTTCTCCTGCTGCCTATTGCCTATTGACCTTCACACTCCACGCCATCCTGCCATCTAGGCTTAGACCTCCCAACATTCCTTCCTGCAGGTCTCCTGCTGCCTATTGCCCACACCATCCTGCCACCTAAACTTAGGCTTCCCAACACTCCTTCCTGCTGCCTTTTGTCCATGGTCCTACACACTCCACACCATCCTACTACCTAAACTTAGGCCTCCCAACACTCCTTCCTGCAGGTCTCCTGCTGCCCACACACTCCACACTATTCTGCCATCTAAGCATAAACCACCCAACATTCCATGTTTTTGAAGTGAAATTCTCTTCGGTGGTCGGCTTTCCTTGAGGACAATTTCAAAATCATTACACTAAAATTTATAACTGCAATCACATACGGTCAATTCTGTTTTAACCCTGTCTGTTTTACACTATTTTGAAATAACATTAATCAATGTTCTTACTAGAATCCTAGAATTTTCTTGCCCCATTCAATCACTACCCAATATAGCGTAGGTATAAATAATAATGTGTTTATTTTATGATATCCTGAAAGTGATTTTCATAATTTATTTATTTATTTATTTACTAGGTCTACCCCGCCACGGTTTGCTGTAGCTCAGTCTGTCTGTGCAGACAGAGAAACACTAGCGCGTTTTGCTTTTACGTCCAACAGACAGCGCCGTTTTTCAAAAAAACATATGTTTTTCCTGTCAAAGGTGACATCTATATAAAATATGTATATAAAAACACACGCGTATTTGAATGCAACGTTGCGTCAAAATTTCAAAGCAATCGGTGAAAAACTTTCGGAGACTTAGGACGGGTTGTTTCGGAGAATTTGAATAATTCATCAAATTTCAACGTTCATTTTCAAGTTCTGTGAAAGATTTTTTCAAGTTTTGTTTTTATTTCAGTTCTGTCAAGCAACTAGCCTATAATGATATAAAAACAGAACTTGAATAGGACTTTCACAGAACCCGAAAATGAACGTTGAAATTTGATGAATTGTTCAAATTCTCCGAAACAACCCGTCCTTAAGATTTTGAACAATCGAACATTTACAATTTTTTTGTATAGATTGTTTTAAACATTTAAAGAGTGTTAACAATTATTACATCAGTGAAATTTACATTGGGATGTATATAGATACGACTGTTAACACTCTAATTAAAAATGGTAACAGCATGCGTAAATTAAGGTTTGTTGTTACTAGGTTGAGATGCTACTAGTGAAATTACATAAATAATAATAAGAAAAATAAAATATAAAACCTAGTACAGTTCGGAGAAAGAGAAGGAATAATCTGAAGAAATAATAATTAAGCAATTACATCATTTTTTGTTTAAGTACTCGTATTTACCGTGACATCTATTATTAGCTCATAGTTAATAAAATTAACACGCGTTTTTTTTTTAAATATATGAGGCTATTATTTATTAAGATGTCTGTATCGTCACATTCTACGGCATTATACAATCTAAAAATTCGTTCCGTGGAACGTATCCCGTGTAAAAACGTTTGGAATTAACTGCATTTGTTTTAGAATAAATAAAAAATAATTTGACATAATGGTGCAGGAGTCGGCGCGGTCGCAACACAGTGGGCCTACCGCGGCCATGGCGGGAGCGCTGGGGGCAGCGCGCTGCGGTGCTGATGGCGAGCGCGGCGCTGCTGGCCTGGCTGGCCGCCCTCTCCTGGGCCGCCGCCGCCCTGGCAGCTGACACGCACCGCCTGGACGCTGCACTGAGAGAAGGTAGGATAATATATCCATATATTTAATACAACTCAAGTTTCTCGCTTGTATTACGAGTTTCCGGATACCGTGTATATATTTAATATGATGCAGGACTCTGGACAAGTTTTGTGGACATCAGATCTATCGTGAAGGCGTGTCACTATCTTGTCCACCAAGTTTCTTACAGGTCTACCAGTGCGTAGAGGTTCATCGCTACCAGATTCTCCCCGAAGACTCCATTGAAATACCTGTAAAATAGATTCAGTCCATGCGTTATGCTACGTATAAACACGGAACAAATTTCCTCTAGCTGAGCCGCCAATTATGGGAAAGGAACTAAGCAACCGCAAACGGCGTTTGTTCTGTTTATTAAGATCCCTATGCTGCGTATACACACGCGAGCCTAACTGCCGAACTGAACCTCAACTTATGGGAAAGGAATGAAGCAAAAGCAAATGGCGCGAAACGTCGCTTGCAGTTGCTTTCGTTCCTTTCCTGTAATTCGTGGCTCGATTCGCGTTCCGGTTCGTAAATGTATACGTACCATTAGAAATTGCACTGTACAGTCCCAAATGCCCGGAACCAGTAGACTATGATATCTGCAATTCGGGGACTTTTGTGAAGTTTGAAGGAGTCGAGAGAGAAAGGAGACGGTTATGAATAATGTTGGGAAATACCTGTCTATTTAGGTATATCTGATCACTTAACACGGCTAAAGCCATTTAAAGCAACATTTCAATTTTTAACTGTGGTCTTTCGGGCATTTTTAGATTATCAACCCTTTGGAACATAGTATAAAAGTACAATGCACATATTATTTTACTAAAAATATATAATTGACTGAACGTAAAGTCCTGTTTTAACTCGTCCGTTATACATTTTGTCTGTCTGTATATTTGTTTGTACGTTCCTTTTCCGGTTCAAGTGAAATCGTCATGTTAATTTGGATTTTCTTATTCTCATTTTTTCAATATGATTGTGTTAAGTACCTACCTGCCTGAATAAAGTTTGGTAAAAGAATCGTGATTGACGTAGTGACGTTTTTTGGACAAATTGTATAATTCTTTAAAAATTATATGATTTAAAATTTAGTAGGTAGGTTTTTAAGTACTTACTTACAACCTTATAATTTCTTGAGATTCAAATGATTAATATTACAAATAATTTTTTGGACTCGAGGTCTGCTGTTCACAGACCTACTAGTAATGCGACATAACACAACCCATATAAATTAAATTTCATTTATTTCCGTACCTGCTGAGATAAAATTGTCAGTCTGTGGGTCTATAATATTTTTCCAGAACTCCAGTATACTATTGCGTTGCAAGTAGGAGAACTGCCTAATAATATATTTTTATTGTTTTAAAATTATTTAAAACAATTTGTTAAACTCCTTCTAGGAATCTAGGAATCTTATATATCAAACCTAACTCACCAAAAAATTAAACCGCTATAAAATCTTAACAGATTCCTGTTCGAATCCGATGCGTATAATGGCGCGGTAGGTACTCGGTGCCTACTCACAAAACGCGGGGGTACTTGCCCACACGCAACTCAATACAACAACAACCTTCCAAATAATATCATCTTTAGGTACTTTTTCAAAGGGGCAGGACCGCGCCCTACACCAACTTTAGTACGTCAACTGGGTAGCTCTGATGAACATTTATAATATTTAGTTGTCCCTTTTTTTTACCGATTTACGTTGAAACACAAATTTTTCGTATATAAATTAAAATTTCTACCCAAAACAAATTCCTTTTTTATTTTGCTGTTTTTTTTTTTTTAAATATTTTTCATTACATTAAACGCTAGGTGAAGATTGTGTTCAGTTCAATCGATGTTTACCGCTACCACCAGTGACCAAATAAATAAAATAAAAACAATATATTAGAATATTTGTAACTGATCCACAATATCTATTTTTTCTTAAATGCACACTTTATCTTTATAATTTTTTTCTGTGTTGCATAAAACACCCAATCGGGCGTAATAAATGTTTAAACCGTTCGTGTTTATTCCTGTACAAATGTTAAGCTATGTTCTGTATAGTACCCAATGTGGCATTGTAAAGGTTTGCTAAATACTAACATTAACATCAACGATGTTACTAAATATTGTTCCGCTACTACTTTCATAGTACCTTAAATACCTATCTTGTACTCTTATTATTATATTTATTTATTATTTTATTTATAACGATTCTCAACGATAACTAGTATTGCTCCTGCTTATATTGTCCGCACTCGGCCTATTATGCTATGTAATATACTCTCATTATTGTACTCCTGATCAACTTATCTTTAACATTGTACACATGTAAAAAACCTTCTTAGCGTGAATAAATATATTTTTTTAATAATTATAATTAACTCTATGCTTCGATATTGTATTATTAAATGCCTTGTAAATCATAATTTATAGCACAAATAATTAAAATAGCACATATCCGTACTAGGTATTTGCTATACCTTTTGTTTAAAAAAATAATTTTTCCATTTAGTTGGGTATTTGGCCTCAAATCCAAATTTAAGTTTTGTATGAAAAAGGCCGCGCAGCCGTTCCCCTTAAGAGGAAGCTACAAGCCAAAAATGTGTATATTCTTGGTATAATATGAAACGACAAAAAATTGAGGTAGCAGTAATGTTTATAATACATTTGTATATTAAAATTTTTATTTTTTTCGTTATCTGTAATTTTAGTCAACTGTTTATACGAAAAATCGTATGATGAGCCATTTATAATACTTCTTTTGTTTTCCAAATTTTAATATTTCAAAAACAGTTTTTATTTTTCGGATACGTTCAGAAAGGTGACCGGATAAATCATCAAAATGATAATTCATCACATCTTTAAAAAGTTATATAAAGTCATGGAAAGTGATGAAACAAAAACTTTATTAACTGGGTTAAGTAGGTTATAGGTTAGGTAGGATATACAGGGTGTCCGGAAACTCGTAGTACAAGCGGGAAACTGGTGAATCTACATCACATTTGGAGTCGATTTTGTAGTATATTTTTTTTTGATTTGAGCTTTCGTTATCGAGTAAATCGAGTTAGAAGTTAATTTTTTTTTTTTTTTTTTTTAATCAAATTCTTATAAATTATTACTGAAGATCAAAGTACCCAACTAATTAAAACTATTTGAAAGTAAAACAAATGAAGAAACTCGGATTTTAAGCATTATTTTGAAATCACCCTTCATTTAATCCGGTGTTATCATAAAATATTTCTGCTCTGCAGGGTTAAAACATCTGTTGTTCAACCCTAAACACCAGAAAAAACTTTAACCCAAAAATAGCCGAAAAATATTTTTTTTTTTTTTTTTTTTTTTTTTTGTGAAAAAGCTCAAATCAAAAAACTTTATGTTTTTTTGGGTTCCCCATGTGGTGTAGATTCTCCAGTTTCCCGCTTGTACTACGAGTTTCCGGACACCGTGTATAACCTGGTTATGTAGGTTATAGATTAGGTTAAAAAAAATAAAAATTTCATCGTTTTTAATGACTTTATATCACTTTTTAAAAGTGTGTTGAATAGTCACTGTGTTGAGTTAGCATGGAACCGTTCAGAAATATCCCATTTATTTGGATTTTATTGAGAAGCGGAAATTCACACAAATTCTCCGATTTTCTTATAGCATCTTTAAGAAATATACCGGTTAATATGCCAGAAGATTGAAGGGTTAAGGCGATGCCATACGTAGTAATGCAAAATCATATGTTTTTGGTTTGAAAATTTGGTCGCCTAGAAATGTTTCAGATGCTTTAATTAAATACTGCGAGTAGAATACATCTTGGCCTTTAAAATAAGTCTTTTTATTATCCCAGAAAAAAATAATGTGTAAGGCCTATGAAAACTGCTTTAAAGTTCAAAATCTCCTACTTACGAACCCATTTTCGGTTACGATTTTATTGTATAATGTGGCAAATTAGGTTATTTATAAAATGATCTAATATTTTTTTAATATTTATGCCTGAACATCCACAAAATAAAATAAAACGCACTTTTTGGCCATCTTTTTTTCTTGCATAAATCAAAACAGGCGGATGGTGTTAAGCGGAAATTTAAACCTTATCGCCATCCACGAAAGGGTTGTTATTGATAGCGGATCAATTTAAAATATTACACGACGTAGTGCATCGCCTTAAGAGCTATTCTGCAACGAAAATATCCATTAATAATTTACATTCATAATTTACATTAATAATATCCTTTAATATTTCCCATTTATAATATCCATCAATAATTTCCGATATTTTACTCGAAAATCAATAATGGCATTGGTAATAAAAATAAAATCAGTATGTACCTATAAGCCCAGAAAAAAATAATGCATAGGCCTATGAAAACTGCTTTAAAGTTCAAAATCTCCTACTTACGAACGCATTTTCGGTTATGATTTTATTGTATAATGTGGCAAATTAAGTTATTTATAAAATGATCGAAAAAAAAATTTATGCCTGAACATCCACAAAACAAAATAAAAGGCACTTTTTGGCCATGTTTTTTTCTTGCATAAATCAAAACAGGCGGATGGTGTTAAGCGGGAATTTAAACCTTATCGCCATCTACGTAAGGGTTGTAATTGATAGCGGCTCAATTTAAAATATTACACGACGTAGTGCATCGCCTTAAGTAGTTTGTCAGTAATCAGTAGTTGCCTGGAAAATTGACGCGTCCATCTCAACCTGCCGGCTGCGCGCGCTCCGCTCCAGCTGGCGCCGTTTTCCGCGCAGCCCTGAAATGGCCAGTCCCTTTCCCGCCGCGGGCGCCACTGTCGGCTGTCGCCATTCTTTCTGTCACCGCTAATCAGTTCGATTCCTGCCGCGATCCGTCACTTTGTTTTTTCCGGTCCGTATCGACTAATAACAATAAATATTAGAAGAGTATTGGTCGAGTCCTGCATTGTGTTGTGTTTTGTTTTGCGGTCGTTGTGATGAGGTGCCAGATCGATCTGTTTTGTGTGGAGAGTTTTTGTTGATGGAGTTTCCCTCACAAAATCGCACATCAAATTTTATAATTTTTTTTTTCATAGAGCATTTTAATTATTTTTGTTTCTAATCTTAGTTTTAATTTAGTTATCTTATTATAAATCATTATTTAAGAGTGCGGTTTTTAATTTCGCATTTTCAATGACACTTCAGTTTATCATTATTAAGGCATGTCACAGTTTATAATCGCACATTTATACAGATTACGTTTTATATTTTCATTCTTCGATGATGAAATCATAAAAAAAATATTGTTCTCGAGGCGTTTTGATTTATGGTTCAAAGGAATATATTATTAAATGTTAACTTTAGTCACTAAAATGATTTATGCGAGATATTTCGATAAGAGACGTGTGTACTAACATTTGTCCTTTCGAATATTATGGCAATGAAAGCGTTCGAGTTGATACCGGTTTTATTTTTTTTTAATTCGTAAATATTTATACGCTTGTTATATTGTGATGTAGCTTTTGTTTATTTCTCATTGATAAATCTCCCTCACCGATTGGTAAGTGTCTTGACCTTTCCTACTTTAAATTAATTAAGTTGCTTTTTGCATCTTTGGCAATGTACGATGAATTTTACGATTTACGTCGTCAACAACACGCCCTAATAAATGTATTTTTGTATTTATTTCTAGGGGAGATAGTTGATAATATTTTTACGTTGTAGTAAGAGTAGAATAATATAAAATAAGAATGCCATTATCCTAATGAAATATTAATAAGGAATGAAAATAACAAGCAGTGGCGTACCATTTTCGATACTAATTTTTCCAAAACAAGGATTTTTATTTAACGTTTTCAAACTAGGAAATATATTTATTTCCAGTAAATATACATAAAATAGGGTCATGCTACTACATTTTATTTTTAAAATACTTGGATGTCAAACTTCTAAAGTTTTTTAAAGTTCTCTTAGTCGAGTTAAAATATGAACCTATGACCCTAAAATTGGTTGTCAGTTTAGGTTTTATTAAAACATAAATAAAAAATAAAAATGAGCCTTAAAAAAAACAATTTAAAACTATGTCTAAATATGGCTTGAAGAAAAGACGTTAAATTATATATTTATATATATAATTGTTTTTTTCTCATTTTTATCTTACTGATACCCAGTGGTTTTTCGTATTAACCGTGTCCCTATTTTATATATAATTACCGGTTCCATGCTAACTCAACACAGTGACAATTCAACACACCTTTACAAAGTGATATAAAGTCATTAAAAACGATGAAAAACCCAGTTAATTAAGTTTTTGTTTCATCACTTTCCATGACTTTATATAACTTTTTAAAGATGTGATGAATTATCATTTTGATGATTTATCCGGTCACAATAATTACCATTTTGGCAACTTTCATATGCACACTAAAATCACAAAGCACTCTTCTTAGGGTGAATTGCCTAATACAAAAAAAACTGTCACAAACCGTCACACAGTTATTATAACCACGTGTACCAATGTCCCAATCGCATTACAAATTGACACATCCATCTCTGCGGGCTGCCAACTGAGAAATTGGAATTAACAAACAGTTTTAATAATCCACCTGCTGTACCTTGCCTCGCATTGCTGTCGCTCAGTCTGGCTGTGAAATATATAGAGAATAGAGAAACGATAGCGCGTGTTGCTGTTATGTCCAACAGATGGCCATGTTTAAAAAAAATCATGTTTGTCCAACCGATGGCGCTTGCTCATATTTTTACGTGTCACAGGTGACATTAATATAATATAACTATATAAAAATACACGCGTATTCGAATGTAACATTGTGTCAAATTTTCAAAACAATCAGTGAAGTACTTTGGGAGATTTAAGATTTTTAACAAACGAACATTTTTATTTATATATATTGGTGTTTTGTATCCATATTATCTACCTAGAGCAGTGACGCCCCTAACTGTGCAGATAAGATTTTATATCTCTAATTTCAATAAATAATTTCGTAATGGTCAGCTAAACGTAAAAAAACACGTACGTTATGCAAACTTATAAAGTACTTACATATAAAGTTTTTTGTAATATCTACGCAGAAAAAAGCACAGTTCGAGTTTTAGACTCCCCGTTACGAAAAATAGGAAAAATGTGAGAAATTATAGAAAATAGAAAAAAATGTTATTATTTGTTTTCTACCTCTTTGTGATTGTTTAATTA
This sequence comes from Hesperophylax magnus, assembly GCA_026573805.1. NCBI lineage: Eukaryota > Metazoa > Arthropoda > Insecta > Trichoptera > Limnephilidae > Hesperophylax > Hesperophylax magnus. The sequence continues at coordinate 7,206,239 of JAIUSX010000117.1, read as the reverse complement.
ATTATGTAGGTACCTACTCTTATGGTATTAACCCAATTATTTTTTTGGATGAAACCTTGTGACTTTGTATAGCAACATCTCGTTTTTTATACGAACACGCCGACTGGTTTCGGCACAACCGGTCTTCGTCGATGTAAATTATTGCAAGTGAATATTTGAACTGTCGCAGTTTATGCTCGATTGTGTATAAACAGATGTGGATGTTCTTATAAATAAAATGATGTACACAATATCTATTTAATTTTATAATGTTCCACCACAGAGCTACTATTTTTGGAAATACAATATACTTTTATAGTAAATATATATTAACTATAAAAGTATCCTTTTTTAGTTAAACCATAAATTTCTAGGCACCCGCACCGTGGAAAACATTGTTAACCAAGTTCATTGAAGCCTTAAAAATTAAAAAAAAAAACATTGTTATTTCAGCAATGACGTTACAATATATCTAGACTTGTTATCGTCTCACAAAATTAGAGATAAAATGTGGCCCAATAAAAAACACTCTTATGTTTCCATAAAATTCTCAATTTAAACGTTGCTCACGTACTACAAAGATATACATCAAAAATATACGTGTATGAACGAAATAAACAATAGGACCAGGCGGCGTCTTCGTATTCAAAAGAGCAAGGGGTGCCTGACGGGTATTATTGAGGTGTCAAGTGATAAGACAGTGCCGTGTCATAATAGAGCAACGACAGTTTGCGAATGGCGGCGATTGTTATTTATACTCGTTGCTACTGCTGATTTGTATGTTGTTTTACCGCAAGCACATACGTAAATAGAATGGTTAGACTTTTTTAAACAGCGAAGTTTAGCGACAACACTAACTTCTTAATTTGACTGTTGCGCGCCCAAACCTTTACTCTAGTCGGCGTTGCATTTACTGTATGACGCATAAAATATTCGAACGGGAAACAACTGTACCGTTTTTCGTGTACTTATAAATGAAATGTTATTGGCACTTTTTTAAGGCAATTTACTTAGAGTTAGCACGCGACCTTACGCGACGCGTGACAGTTTAGTACCAAAACTACGAAAACGAAAGCACCACAATTGACGTACTTTTTGTTTGCCACTTTGAGAGTTGGACAGAGCGTCTATTATATTGTAACGTCATTGTTTTTCAGTAATAGTATTTAGTAGGTACCTACCACAATTTTTAGCCGTGTCTATTTTCCATTCAACCGCCACTGGATGGCATGAAGTGCGTCCTTGTCACTGGCATTGTAATGTCACAACTTATAATAATGTATAAATAGTATGATATAATGGAAATATGGAGTGCTTTATTCACTTGACCGTAAAATTTGATGTTTTGTTCAATAATTTGAACTTCATTGACCAATAAATTTGATTAATTGACCTACTTAGCAATATAAACAGCGCAGTACATGGTTGCGTTCTTGAAAAACGTTTTTTTTCTGCTATGAAATCGATAATATTTTCATTGCTGAAAATTGTTTAGTTTTTATTTAAGGTAAATATATATTTATGCAAAATGATAAAACAGGGTGTTAAGAGGCGTACGGTTCCATGATAAATCAACACATCGACAATTCAACACACCTTTAAAAAGTGATATAAAGTCATTAGAAACGATGAAAAAAAAACTTAAACCTAACCTAACCTAACCTACTTAACCCATTTAAAAAGGATTTTTTTCATCACTTTCCATGACTTTATATAACTTTTTAAATATGTGATGAATTATCATTGTGATGATTTATCCGGTCACCGAGGCGTACTTGACTTTAACCAGTGTTTCTTATTATTATTTGTTTTCTACTAAAAACATAGACAATCAGTCGGTATTCGACTGAATGACCAGTGATGACATGTGAAATTGTGAAAAATAATCATAAAAAAGACCACCATTTTTAACTCCATGTAATGTCAGGAATCATTGGTTAAAGTCAAATACGTCCCATAACATCCTGTATACATATTATGCTTTTATTAAAACATTTTTGTAATATGCATATTGCATATTATTTGGGTTCGTAAGTAGGAGATTTTGAACTTTAAAGCAGTTTTCATAGGCCTTTACATTATTTTTTCTGTGCTTATAAAAAGACTTATCTAAAAAATACTCGATTGTTTCAAAGGCCAAGATGTATTCTACTCGCAGTATTTAATTAAAGCATCTGAAACATTTCTAGGCGACCAAATTTTCAAACCAAAAACACATGATTTTGCATTACTACGTATGGCATCGCCTTAATAAGTTCAGAAAAAGATATGGTCGCATCTAGGAATTGATCCCAGGTCCTTAGCCTTGCCGGGGCTCTGCTCTACTACTGAGCTAATCCGATCCTATTTCCTTCGGTCATATTTTACTGTTATTCACTGTTTATCAATTTGGGAGCCTACACCTCTGCCATAGGTCACCCCAAGTTGGTTGGTTCGCCACGTTTGTTCATTTAGCAGGGGTGGCGGTTTCATTGGGTAAGGTGTGTTCAGGATGCGCCTGCCCACCAGCTGCGTGGCGTGCCTGATCGGGAGAGGCTGGTTTGAGGAGACCCTTTGACCTTTCCAACTGGTCTCTCTTGACCCATCGCCTTGCGCCGCAGCTAGAGGGATAGATCATTCGTATTCGTTCGTCACTCCTGGACACACTGATCCCTAGATTCCTACCCACCCCTCATACCCTTTTCCTTCCCAGAAATTCCTCTCCTTCTTTTCACCTCAGGGCCTCCTATGTGGGGTTAATGTACCACTAGATTCGTCAAGTTTTTGTCGCCATAACGTCACGACTAGTACCACTGCTTCCGTACACACCGCTAGGTTCGTTAAGTTTTTGTCGCCATAATGTCACGACTAGTACCACTGCTTCCGTACACATCACTAGGTTCGTCAAGTTTTTGTCGCCATAACGTCACGACTAGTACCACTGCTTCCGTACACACCACTAGGTTTGTCAAGTTTTTGTCGCCATAACGTCACGACTAGTACCACTGCTTCCGTACACATCACTAGGTTCGTCAAGTTTTTGTCGCCATAACGTCACGACTAGTACCACTGCTTCCGTACACATCACTAGGTTCGTCAAGTTTTTGTCGCCATAACGTCACGACTAGTACCACTGCTTCCGTACACACCACTAGGTTTGTCAAGTTTTTGTCGCCATAACGTCACGACTAGTACCACTGCTTCCGTACACACCACTAGGTTTGTCAAGTTTTTGTCGCCATAACGTCACGACTAGTACCACTGCTTCCGTACACACCACTAGGTTTGTCAAGTTTTTGTCGCCATAACGTCACGACTAGTACCACTGCTTCCGTACACACCACTAGGTTCGTCAAATTTTTGTCGCCATAAAGTCACCCACGCACTATGGTCCCCTTTGAGGAAACTAGCTAGACAAAAAGATTTCAACGATGTTTTTATTTATGTACAAAAATATTCTCACAACATTGAAAAATGTCCATAGTATTATGTTCACATCGATAAAAAATTTAAAACAATACGCGCGATACGTGGCGACGTTGTAAACACGACACTTCGGATGTGCCAATCGTTCGCCCAGCGGTCGGACGCTTTCGGGTGTGCACGCTGTTCGATCGTTAGTGTTGTTATTTGAAATCGGAGAGAAATTATGTAAAAAAAAAATTGAAGTCTATGGTATGTTCTTTCAAATTAATTTAATTATTTTATAATTTGCCTATTCAACATTACTTAATTATTAATTAAAAATCGTGAAAAAAGTATCAATATTTAAAATTATTTGCCAAAGTTTAATTAAACTTTCAAAATCGTGTACCGATTTGTACCACCAAACAAAACTAGTTTCATATAAAACCAATCTTTATGTATAATATCTTATAAAATTTGTTTGCTCAAACTTGCTCTTTTGTCTTTTACAGAGCCTCTACCTACAATCTATCGTTTAGATATTTTGGACATTCTAGAAGTAAAGGGCACGTCAAAGTTGAATTGTGCTGCAATACGGCAGTGTGTTTATGAACATTTAAAATATTTATTGAAGAAAAACAGTTTTTAAAGTCTCGAGGATAGTTTACTTAAGAAAAAAATCCCTTCGTTTATATTAATATTTTGAAAATGCTTTGAAGTCGAAAGAAGTACTTTAAAATTGAAGTTTAAACACGCAAAATGGCTTAACACAGTATTTATTCTTCCTGTAGAGACGCGTGATGAGAGACTACATGGTAGACCAGAAAAAGAATTTGGTTTATGCTCGTCAAAAAGCAAAACAAGAAAATCTCGAAGTCCACAAGAACTCTCTCATACTACTCAAATCAACTTGAGGTCACATGGAAAACGGGATGCTGCCAAAATATCAACAACACATTGCAATGTTTTACCTACTGGTGTCTTAAAATTATTATGGATTCCAGAAGTTCTAGCGAAGAAAATACAGAAGTCTGTTAACAAAGCCAATGTTGGAACATTAGCATTTAATAATAGTGACGATAGCGACTCGGCTAGTAATTCATAAACAAAAAATGTCATTCGGTTTTGTTCTTATATTATGTTAAAAAAATATTTTTAACTAATAACTTAAAATAAGTGCTTCGTTATGACTTAACCGAACTATTATACTATGGACATTTTATTAGTAATTAATTTTGTTTTAAAAAATCTGCAACAATGGCTGAAATAAATGTATATTTTTTTAAGTATTTTTTTTATTAAATTGTGACCCTTTTGTATCAAATGCCATGAAAAAATATTTTTGTCTAGCTAGATCGGGATTTGGGACCACTGTGCCACGTCGTGAAAATGCATTTTTAATCCTCAATTTAACGTAGGTTTTCATGCCCCCTCGAGTATGATTTTCCAGTTGAACGCTTAAAGCATTTTCTCATTTGGAGCGTTTCATCGCCGCTGCGACCCACTCGAGTCATCTAATGCCTAACAGTAAACACCTCCGTGTCACGTGTAATATACACACATACCTACAAACAACCTTTCCCGTGTTAATTCGTTTTATACCTTTTTTACAGGGGCAAACGTTGAATTTTCGCATTTCAGACAAGCAGAAATGTAACGTTGATTTATATCATTGAAGAAGATACAAACTACTAACAAATCTAAACGAAACATGAAACAGAACAAGACACAGAAAATAAAAAGATGACGGTCACAACTAGGAATCGATCCCAGGATCTCTTATCTTAGCGGGGCAGTGTCTTAACCACTCAACCATTTTGTTCACACTTTCTTCTGTTATTTAACATGTTATTTAGTAGGTATTTTTATCTCTCTTCTTTTTTTTTTTTTTTTAATATTTATTAACGAGGCTTCTGACTCACATAATGTTGTCATTTTTTGCCTCATCTGTTTTTAAAATTACAATACTAAAATATTGTAATTATAATTTATAAGTTCTTTAAAAGGTGCCTTTTGTCCAAGATTACACTTTCAAATATTTTCCAATTTACATGATCGAATAAATTTCATGATTCTTGATATGGCATAGAACTCTGTTGAGGCTATTAAATTCTGAACTTCCGATGGGTCCGAGGTCATCAATATTGTCACTCTCTGTTGTTCATACTTAATGCACTTTGTTAATGTATGTTGGACATCTTCAATTTCTTCACATATTGAGCACATTGGAGAATCAGAGAAGCCTATCAAACACAATACTCTTCCCATTAGTGCATGACTAATGGGAAGAGTGTTAATTAATTAATATATTAACTCTCTTCTTACTCAATGATATATTACATTGATGGGTATAACCTTTCAAAAAAGTAAAAGTTTTTCCTGAATTATATTATTTATTATTTCTCATTTCCAAACTAGATGATCTATTAATATTATAAAGAATTATAAATCTTTATTGTATATACATATTATTTTTATCAAATTGTATTTAAAAATGTAAATAAACCACTAGTAATATATATTTATTTTTCATTTCAAAATGCATTTTTACCTATATGTACTGCGGGTATTGCATAACTTTCATTTTCATTTTGCGGAAAATCCCTACGTGCTGGAGAAAAGCTGAGGGCATATTTGGACTCAGCGCACCAAAATACTTACGATTCACTCATTACGGTGAAAAAAACTATCAAAAAGTGTCAATTTGCAGGCCTGTGTAATCAATCCTACATCATGTGCCCATTGAAGTTTGTTGAAGTCGGTTTGTAATTCTTGAATATCTTCTAGGGGATTTTCAACTCGAATTATAAGTGCTATTCTAAATAGTTTTGCGGTTTCTAATGATTTAAAAAAAAATTTAATGTAGGCGAACAATCATAATGTAATGAAAAAAAAAAACAAAAATTCTGAGAAAAGTGTAATTAACGACCCTCCTCACTAGCGACCAAATTATATTTAAAGAGTTAATAAATCTGATATTCAATCTTTTTAAATTTTATAAATATTAAAAAATCTACATGGTTTGGGCATAATCTGTAAGAAAGGGGTGTAAGAAGAATATACGATGCAAATGTGAATGGTAGCAGAAGTCGGGGACGCCCGAGGAAGACATGGCACGACCAAGTGAATCAGATACTTGAGTCGGGCCATGTCAAGAGTCAGAATAATAGAAGAGTATGTATGAGACGATGTATGAATGTAAATGAGGCAAGGAGTGTGTGCCAAGACCGAGTTGTTTGGCGGTCTGTCCTCTCTGCGTACCCATGCGGGGAAACGGCGTGATGGTTAGTTAGTTAGTTACAATTTTTGTGATTTTATTAACTACCACGCTAGGCTCACGCCCGTATTATGGCAGTCGCATACGATTCATGTAATGGTACGTTACAATTATATATTTGTTGGGAAGTAAGAGCTTCACAGATGCACTCGTAGAGGGCAGTGCATAGAGCTTGCGTGGAAGTCCGCAAGATGGCAGCCAGTGGCCAGTAGTCGCCAGGGCCAGTGAGAATGCTCCCAGACAAACTTACTGGTTCAGATCACAATTAGCCAGATTCTAGTTAGATCGACTGTCGAGTCACCATTGTAATACGCGAAGTATTAATAAATCCATGATTTATCACAAAGAACCATTTATTTATAATCTCCTTCCACGACGAGTTGGAGAACTGTTTGTGGGAACACAACAATATTTATTATGTATTTATAATTATATTTATTTATTTATTTATAGAATACATGGTAATACAATAATACATTTTCTTACATGTGATACATTAAATTACCACACTAGGCGACTGCCTGTCTCGTGGCGACCAATGGTATATAGTTAGTATGTGAAGTCTAGTGTTAACATATGAATTAAATATTTATACATGTTTAAAGTATGAAAGATTATATTAGAATGAATTATAATGGAAATAGAAAATATAAAAATGTTAAAGTAGAAAGCAGAAGACAAAAAAAAAGAAAAATAAAAAGAATAAAGAAGAAATAAAAATAAATGAAATACAAAAAAAAATAAAAAATTTAGAAGTCTAAGACATGCTATTATGCAGGAAAAGATCAAATACATAACTCTCTTTTCTGGTTGTGTAAGTGTACATGCATGTATGAGCGCGTAAATACGCGTGTACACGCATACATCCACACACACACTTATTCATATTTATTTTATATAATTATGTATTAAACGCGAAACGAGCCATTACGGAATAGGAACGAAGCAACTGCAAGCGGCGTTTCGCGCCATTTGAGGTTGCTTTGTTCCTTTCCCATAAGTTGAGGTTCAATTCGGCAGTTCAGCGGCTCCCGTATGTATACGTAGCATAAGAATAACAATAAAATATAATAAAATATAACTGAAAAGGAAATTCTTATGGTAAAACAAAAACTAAAAAATTCTATATAACTATAGAAACCATATTATAAATAGACATAAAGATAAAACTAAATAAATAATAGAGTTAAAACCTTTTTTTTAAACAGTGTTAGGAACTTATGCATTCCTTAAAGAAGGTCCCCTTTCAAATAGCCAATGTTGAACACGGATAGTAAAACGGGATATAGAATTAATTGACTTTCAATTATTTATTTATTTATTGCATCTCACTATAGTACGTTTTTTTCACATAAAAATCAACCTCACTAGGACTAAGCCTGTATCGAGGTTAACAATTTACATTTGAGTGAAGCAAACATAAGAGTAATCACAAACATAAAGTAATTCTACGTACAAACACAAAATTAAAGAAAAACTAAGTATTATATATATACACTATCTTAATAAATGTCACTACACGTTGAGTGAATACCTCACGTAAATGAAACGCCTATTTTTATTGGTATATATATTTGTATTTTTTCATTGGTATATTGTTATTTTATCTGTATAAACATTGTAATTATTATATTAAAACAAATAATATTATATAAACATTGTAATTAAATAAATGTGGTTAGCTGGAAGAAATGGGGTCTACCCATAAGCTACACCTTTTGTAATTTATATTTTACAATAAATAATTTTTGATTTGATTTGATTTGATTATTAGATGTGTTACCAGATGGGTAATTTGACAGAATATTGTAACAATATTTGAACCATAACTAATCGTTAATCATTATTCAAATGAAGAAGCAAAGTAGATAATAAAGACAGATAGGGTGACATTCAGTTTTTAGCAAATGGGACATATATAAAATCTTATTATTTAAGAAAGGAAAAGGATGAAAAAATATTAAGACAATAGTCTGACAATACAAATCTCTTAATTAACTTTTTAAATTTAACTAATGAAATTATATTATAGGAATAGGAATTATATTATTATTGTTTAATTTATTATATTCTTCGTTAGAGGTTGGTTCAAAATCAATGTTTATTACTGAAGCTATTTGTGTATATTAGTTAATATATAGGAAAGTAGTTAATATTAGATTTAGTCTGTTAGATTATTAGCTGTAAGTCGCCGACATGTTTTATATTTATTACTCTAGAAGAGTGGTCAGATTTGTTTTTTCGTAAGAATTTTATTATTTTTGAACCAAGTATACAGATATTGGTTTTCTTTAGCTTTTTGCTTAGTCTTCCATCGCAGCTCTTTTTAATATGATGATAATATTTTCACAGTAATAAACAAAACCGTACCATTCAAAAACACAGCAAATCTCAAGCAAAAATACATGTTACCAATTCCGATTTGTAAAAAAACTTTGGGTCAGCAAAACTACAAATACTTAGGAACAAATTTCTTCAATAAATTGCCAGTAAATATAAGATCACTAAATGATAGTTTCAAAGAATTCAAAACACAATTAAAAAAATATACTGAAAACCTAAACTAAATAAAAAAAACACAAATAAATAAAAGAAAAACAAAAATTTAAAAAATAAAATAAAAATCTAAGAAACTAAACAAATAATACCTCATCCCATACACACAAGCAATTGCTTATTATGGGAGAACATTGAAAAATAATAAATATTAATCATATCATAATATCTTTCATCTTATTACTAGTGAAATATATATATATGTGTATATCACACATTGTAAATTTTTTTATTGAATAAATATAATTTTAAAAATATATATATATATTAATAATTATTCATTTCATATTATTATGAAAATTTCTAAAAAATCTTTCGAATTCTAAATTATGTTCGCTAAGAACCTACGTAATAATGCACATCTTAGCATTTCGTCGCTTTGGTATTAAGTAGGTACTAAGAACCTACGTAAAAATGCACGTCTTAGCATTCCGTCGCTTTGGTATTATGTAGGTACTAAGAACCTACGTAATCATGCACATCTTAGCATTCCGTCGCTTTGGTATTAAGTGGGTACTAAGAACCTATGTAATAATGCACATCTTGGCATTCCGTCGCTTTTGTATTAAGTGGGTACTAAGAACCTACGTAATAATGCACATCTTAGGATACCGTCGCTTCGGTATTAAGTAGGCACTAAGAGCCCACGTAATAATGCACATCTTGGCATTCCGTCGCTTTGGTATTAAGTAGGTACTAAGAACCTACGTAATAATGCACAGCATAGCATTCCGTCGCTTTGGTATTAAGTAGGTACTACAATACAATCTTCTATATATGTATACATATATACAATATTAATATATCTATCTATCTATGTACAGAAGAGTTTAAGTGGTTTTAAGTGGTTTGTAGTGGTTAAAGTTTAAGTGTTTAATACAATCTTCTATATATGTATACATATATACAATATTAATATATCTATCTATCTATGTACAGAAGAGTTAAGGTGGCGGGCGGCGAGGCTATGATTTTTATAATAATCTACTGTTTTATCCCAAGATTGATGAAATTTTTCACACTTAACTTTCAAAACATGCGGAAGGAAAATGTCGAAAAAATAATATACTTATCTACTTTTCCCACCCCTTATAGCAGAAAGTTGATATTTCCTGATAATTTTACACACTTGACATTAAAATAAGTGGAAAATTACTGTCTACATCTGATTTCGAAAACTCTGTGTAAAGCCTGTATTAAAGAAGAGTTTCTGTGTGAGCGACTTTGTTTTTTATACTAATAGGTATACAGTTTTATTCCGAGGTTAGTGACATTTTGCACACTTGACCATTACAACAAGAGGAAGGTCACTGTCTATATAAGATTTCTAAAAAAAACTCCCATCTGCTTTCCCATCCCTTAAAGTAGAATGTTGATACTTCATAAAAAAACAAGAAGAGAGAGGTCTATGTCTAAAAACTCTGCGTGAAGCCCAGGCAACGCCGAGGAATTAGATAGTATGATAGATATAGGACGGGTTGTTTCGGAGAATTTGAACAATTCATCAAATTTCAACGTTCATTTTCGGGTTCTGTGAAAGTCCTATTCAAGTTCTGTTACTATATCATTGTAGGCTAGTTGCTTGACAAAACTGAAATAAAAACAGAACTTGAAAAAACCTTTCACAGAACTTGAAAATGAACGTTGAAATTTATTGAATTGTTCAAGTTCTCCGAAACAACCCGTCCATAGAGTTTCTAAAATAAAATATTCCATGTTCACCCCTGAATATTGTGTGTGCTCGAAACTAGATACAGCCTTCAGTGTTGGGGTAGCGAGGGGCGGTGCGCCCACGGGACCCGTTAGAGCAACCGTCCTCCGTGGTATTGCGATAGGGGTGGGGGAGGGGGCGCTACACCCCCCTGCCCGCCCCCGCCCACGCATTACTCTCGGGCGAGGGCGGAGTGACGCCACTGAACTCTGGGGTGGTTCTGACTGCGTGGCTTTTATAGTGGATGTGGTTAAGGTGTGATTGTAATCGTTTGATAGGCATCACAAAAAGCCACGAACGCAATCATCAATTATATTATGTTTATGCCTGACAGGTGTTAATAATAGTTCCCTACTAAGTCTAAAAATAAACACATATAAAGCAGCAAACAACTATTGATCGGTTAGCTGGGTCATGAAAGTTGCATCATTTTCGCTATCTGCATTTTCTTTCACTGTCTAGATCAACGCAATTATTTTCAGCCCCCAACCCTGTTTTAATTAATTTTAAAAACATTACAAAATTGTTAATTTTAATGCGTTTTTAAAATAAGTTTGTTAATAAAAATTCTTACATTAATATAAACAGTGGGTATATCAACTATACCAGTAAAAACATAGCTTGCCTTTTAAAGGCAGCTTCATTGATGCTAAAAATGTCGATATCCGAATTGATTCTGTTCAACAGCAAGATTGCTCTCCCCACAGGCATGACCATTGGCAAGTTAGTCCAATTAGTCTGTTTCCGTCACGAGCTGTAAAGATTTAGTATCTAAGGGCAGATTCACATTAGGTCGGACTCTAAAGTTCCAAAAAAAATATATGATATTTGTGAAGATACTATATGGACATTTGTAGAGCTTAAACGGCAATTATATGAAATTCCATCAATAGAAAAAAATGGTTAAATATGCCCTGAAAATTATTAAAAACACATGTTGTTCTGTTATTTAACTTGTTATAGGTATGAAAAAATTCACAGTGTATCTTTAAAGGCAAGTTAGGCATTTCTCCAGAGATTTTTGCTCATTTTAAACGAGTCGTGTTTTATTAAATATATTCACAAATTTCGCTCAATTATTATCGTATCTCCTTTTTAAACCATCTTCTTCTTCTTTTGAACGCTTACTAAAGTAGACTTACGTAAGTCTTAAAAAGCACCGTTCACATTAGTGGAATCCGATAAAACTGTCGGCGACGACGCATTTGCCGGACGTTGATTTACGATTTTACTGTCGGGTAGGGGATTTCTGGCATTAGGTACAACTCGTATTTAGCCGTATCGAATGAACACTGAATAGCTAAAGCCGATAACCGACCAACGACGAACGTGTCGGACCGGCGTAATGTGAACCAGACCTACATCAGAAAACAGACTTAAGTATAAATTTCGAATTAAAACCTGATAACCGATGGGATAATGAAGGTAGCATAGATTTATTTTATATATATTTTGCAATTTATAGCTAGATTATCTATTGAATGTGTAACAATTTACCAAAAATTTAATTGGTAGTGTGCAAATGAGCTCTTAATTTTTTTCCATTTCCGTTTCCATTTCAACCCCGGTTCACTTTTCCCTTGAATGTTTATTCAACGCGATGAACATTTTGTTGAATTGTCTCACCAGCTCACGGCCTAGGCATAATTTCTCCCTCGAGATTTTCTTCATACATTCGTCATTTTACTGCCTTGGGTTTAGGTACCTACTTTTTAGTTAAGTCAGTCCGCACGACACGACTTTTAGAGCAAATTGTAGGGCACCTATTAGAAAAATTACTACTATCTCGCTTGTAATTTGTGATCGCACCCCTTTGAAAAAGTATTTTTTTACTATTTGGCGACAAGGTACAGTTGCTTTTTGACGTATTGTAAATTGGCAAGACCTTTGCGATGATTATTTTCCCTGAAGGCAGGTTATCTTGCGGGTGTTACTGCTTATACTCGTTTCGCAACATTTTATACGCTCGTTCGTTTGTTTTATTTTTACGTTTGCCCTTTTTGCCCTCTCCCACTTCAAAGCTAACAACTTTTTTAATTTTCATCCGGGCTCGTTTTTTTTTTACCAAAATGTGCTGTCACAACTTTGTTGAAGTCTCCGCTTCAGATTTACTTCAGTTGTATTAATACGCAATACGTTTAAAGAATAATATTAAGAAAGTGACTCTTACACGATGACATTTTCGGCTCGTGTTGTTATTATGATTATGAAATTTTTAAAAATCCATTTATCTGTCTGTAATTTATTAAAGACTATCTTCCGTGTACCTGGCGTTACTCGGGGACTTATAAATGGTTTGGGGTAATGTTTTGAGGGTGAATTTTTAAGGTGGAAATAATATTATTGTTTTGTAATAAGTATTTGTTTCTCTTGGTCGTGCCATGTCTTCCTAGGGCGTCCTCGACCTCTTCAACCATTCACTTTAAATTCTCCTTACACCTCTTTCTACGTTCATCACTTTCGTCTCATTTTACCACAAATAATTATTTGATTCGTGTTTTCTTCGGGCATCCCTGACTTGTTCTACCATTCCATTCATAAATCATGTCATCCACATTGTTACTGTTAAAAAACTACATTATTTCGACTTCAATTCGATTCTGTATCTCATTCCAGTGCATGTGAGTGAGAGACTTAAGTCTTTCTTTAAGAGAGTTTTAAGCGTTCCCGACTTCTTCTACCATTCAAACCACTCTGTAAACCACTCCTGGCACTAATAAGAAAAAAATGTGAAATTTTCAGCCATATCGGATGAATGGTATAGGAACGCATACAGGACCAAGAAATAAACATTCATTTTTATAATGTATACATAGAAGGTAAGATGCCTAATTGTTTCTTCCATTTGTAAATGTATACATAGAAGATAAGACGCCAAATTGTTTCTTCCATTATTATTAGTATACATAGAAAATAAGACGCCAAAAAGTTTCTTCCATTATTATAAGTATAGGTACATAGAAGATAAGACGCCAAATTGTTTCTTCCATAATTATAAGTATACATAGAAGATAAGACGCCAAATTGTTTCTTCCATTATTATAAGTATACATAGAAGATAAGACGCCAAATTGTTTCTTCCATTATTATAAGTATAGGTACATAGAAGATAAGACGCCAAATTGTTTCTTCCATAATTATAAGTATACATAGAAGATAAGACGCCAAATTGTTTCTTCCATAATTATAAGTATACATAGAAGATAAGACGCTAAATTGTTTCTTCCATTTTTTTTAATTTTACAAATATTTTTCGTAAAAATGTTGGTGAAATCTATATTGAAAAAAGAAAATACCTTGGCGAAGCCGGGTAGCAAAACTAGTAATTTATAGTATGCATGGTCGTCATGTCAAGGCTCGTATTATTATAATTCAACAAGGAATGGAAATCCTTTGGTAATATCGCCATTACTTTGCACAGCGATGTAGTTGTTTTGTTTAACCTTTAGCCATTATTACAAATTAACACTGGTTGACATTGCTAACTAAGATATTGTAGGTCAGAATTCACTTTGAATACCTAATAAGTTACTTATTTCCTAGAAAAAAACTAACTGTAATAATAATATGTTTGTTTTCCAGCGTACTTGCGTGGGGTGTACGATTTGTAAACAACCCTGAATATCAAACAATACAATAATTGCTAAGGGACCTGAAAATTCACGTCATTTTTCGGCGAAATACTCGTTATTTTTGGATAAATTATTGACGACCTCATTATAACATTGCTAAATTTGGAAAAAAATATGATCTTATTTTTCTATTTCAAATCAGAGTTTTAGAAGTAACAATAATAATTATTAAAAACTAGCTGTACCCCACCACGCGTTGCTGTGGCTCAGTATGTCCGTGCAGATAGAGAAACATTAGCGCAATGTCACACAGATGTCGTTGGTTTTCAATAAAAGCCTGTTTTTGGAATTATTTGGAATTATTTATTTAGTAAGAAACAAACAGCTTTTATATAAAATACAATGATAGATAAAAATATACAAGTTAACTGAAGTCAAGCCACAGAAGTTTCTTATGTTAAAGTGCATTAAAAATGAAGTTTTAGTATCTTAAAATTAATTTGGTTTTAGGAAAGGGAGAGGAAGGGGAAAATAGGAAGAGGATAGGAGATGCTCCCGATACATTCCATACTCTTATATTAATAATCGATCGTACGCATTACTTCATATCGATATTTCTCTAGGTTATTACCAAAAATGTCAATGCTGTAAAATTTTGTATTATATTGTGCACATATACGAGGAATTAGGGAATTTTTTCGAATGTTTGTTCTACAAGAGGGTAGATAAAATAAATCAGATTGTCGGGTTGATCTAGACGGAATATGAAGATTTAATAAATTGGTAAGTTCTGGTGAGTCCTGTTTTTACCTGTCACAGGTGGCATCTAAATAATATGATAGCTGACGTGGACCATAGTGGACTTTTCTGTAGGCCTTTTTAAGATATACAATTCCGTAGTACATTATTTTGATATATCTCATAAGGTTTAGCCAGCATTAACAATGTAGTGCTCGAAAATATATTTTTACGACTTGATTATAAAACTTTTCTCTACTTTCTATTAATATAATATGCGAGTATTATATATGTAAACCTTCCGGAAAAAATTCTCTAAATGATAGTGAAAACCCTATCACTGTTCCGTAGTTTAGAAGAACTAAGCCCACAAACAGACAGGCGCAGATAGCATCTTTATTTTATACTACTGGGTTTTCCAATAAGAGGTGGTATTTTGAATAGCCCGCTATTTCGGTAGATGTTACTTTTGAAGCTGCCTTTTTTGACATTCGACAAGTAGAAACTACGCCATTAATAAAAATGGAACGATACACGCTTCAACAACGCATTGAAATTATTAAAATTCACTTGAGTGAATCAAATGCAAATCATCTTGAGTGATGAGGCCCATTTCCACCTCGGTGGCTTCGTCAACAAGCAAAATTGTCGCATCTGGGGCTCGGAAAACCCAAGAGTTATTGTTGAAAAGCCTCTCTATCCTCAACGTGTGACTGTTTGGTGCGGTTTATGGTCCGGCGGAGTCATTGGACCTTACTTTTTCGAAAATGAGGCTGGAGCAACAGTTACAGTGAATGGATTGCGCTATCGAGAGATGATTAATGATTTTTTATAGCCGGAATTGGATGGTATTGATCTGGACAACGTTTACTTTCAACAGACGGCGCTACGTGCCACACAAGCAACGAAACCATTGATCTTTTACGATTGAATATCAAAATAACACCTCTTATTTGAAAATCCTGTATTTAGAGAAGTATAAAGAAACACAAGCGTATTCAAATGCAACGTTGTGTCAAAATTTCAAAGCATTCGGTGAAGAATTTTCGGAGATTTAAGATTTTGAACAAACGATCGTTTTCATTGTTATTTGTATATATAAATAGTTGCTTAGTGTAACCACTTTTATTGTTTAAATATAACCGACATGCTTTGTGAGCAATGTTCTCCTCTACAAGGTTTACCTAAAACTAAATTTAATAAATCATTATAATTATTTGGTGAAGGAATGAGGGTAGGGGAGGGTGGGTTACAATGGGAATAAATTTATCAGAGAATAATTTAAAAAGGTTGATTAATAATAACATATTTTAATTATTCTTTACATTATTTCTGAATTAAATTTGTATTATTTTAATAACAATAATAATAATAAAATTATTAAACGTTAAATTGCCCGTTCCAGAGACGTGAAGTGTGAACTAGGAAAGGATATCTGGTGTACCTGCCTATTCAGTTGTTATCCTACTTTAAGGCGATGCACTACGTCGAGTAATATTTTGAATCGAGCCGCCATCAATAACACTCCTTACGTATATGGCGATAATGCTTAAATTCCCGCTTAACACCATCCAGCTGTTTTGATTTAGGCAAGAAAAAAACTTGACCAAAAACTGCCTTTTATTTTATTTTGTGGATTTTCAGGCATAAATATTTAAATGTTTTCCGATCATTTTATAAATAACTTAATTTGTCACATTATACAATAAAACCATAACCGAAAATGGGTTCGTATATGGGTTAAGACTTATGTAAAAAATACTCGATTATTTCAAAGGCCAAGATGTATTATACTCGCGGTATTTATTTAAAGCATCTGAAACATTTCTAGGCGACCAAATTTTCAAACCAAAAACACATGATTTTGCATTACTACGTAGTGCATCGCCTTAAGGAAAACCTACTTGCAATATGGAACTTTTCTAAAAATGCTTTATACTTTTATGTTTTAAGATAATCACAGTTGCGGTGAAGTAATCACTTTTCAAATGTTAGTTAACATCGACCAAATAAGTTAGTAAGCGTTAATTTAAGTGTATTGTTATCTGTAAACGGCAGATCTAATCAATATCGCCCTTTTGAACTGGTGGGCAAGTAACAATTATTGACATTAGGAAAATGCTAGGCTTACACGACACGTGTTTTGACGGTTTGTTATTGTTTTTGTCGTGAAAATGGAAATTTCCATTTTATATAATGTCGAAGGGGGTGAAGGGGGTTCTAATAGGAAACTATTTATTTTTAATAGTTTCCTATTAAAAATAAATTACGAAATGTGTTGGGTTGGGATGTGAATATCTCACCATTTTTGACATTTGACTATTTTCAGCCCGCCATATTATTTTTATGTTGAGATTATGGAGCTTTTAAGCCCCCGCATACCAAATTTCTACCGATTTATAACAAGTTTCTCGTCAAATCTTTAAGTTTTTAAGTTCTAAAAAAAAATTCGTTATTTTTGAAGATAATATCTAAACATTTGTTATGCCGAAACGTTAAATATATGAAATTCCCTCAGTAGAAAAAAAATCGCAAAGTAAGCTCCGAAAATTATTAAAATCACGTTTTGTTATGTTATTTCTTATGTTATAGGCATGAAAAAATTAACAGTTTATCTTTAAATGCAACTAAAGCACTTGACGAGAGATTTTTGCTCTATTTCAAACGAGTCGTGTTTTATTAAAAAAATTCGCCATTTTCGCTTGACTATTATCGTTTTTTTTTAATATAAGCGCGCTCCCTCTAACATTCGTATTTACATATCTCCCTTTCAAACCATCTTTGAACTCTTACTACGGGGCCTTAAGTATTTAATAAACTTATTGAATGAATAAATTAACCTAAAATAGTATCTTGACTAAATCCAATTGGACAATAGAAATCGACATAACTTTTTTACAACAACAAAAATGACGTTAAATTTACGTTTATTGATTGATTGCAACGAACATATTATTGTATTTTGTGACTTTCTGAATGTCGGTTAGTTCTTATTTAACATATGGTGGAAATTTTAAATATGCAGCTCATATGATAACATTTTGATCGTTCGAACTTTCTATTACGCACTATTATTCAGTACAAATAGGATGATAGAGATTAATAATAGATAATATTATTATATCAGAGTAATTATTTGTATTTCAAGAAACAATTTGTATTTGGCGATTAGAATTGCTGCCGTGAATTAAGGGAAACGGCTGCGGGGCACTTTTCATACAATACTTAAATTAGGATTTGAAGCCAAAATAACAAAACTGAAAATTATTTTTTTTAATCCATAGTTATTGCAAATATCTAGTACGCATATGTGCTACTTTAATTTGCTTCCATAAAAAGAGTAACATCAAAAAATTCAAAAAAAAAATTGTGAAAACTAATTTTTATATATCATTATTGTTAGCAAATATTACTATACATTGTAAACTGTTTAATTATTAATTAATAAAAATACAAAAAATTTATAACATCTAAACCATTAAAGAATTACATTTTTCATGATTTTAGAGGCAATCATTTGTGACTGGAATGAAAAAATAGAAATGATTTAACAAAACATTTTGATTACAATTTTAATCACAAACGACCGATTTACGTTGGAACACAAATCGGTCGGATATAAATTAAAATTTCTACCCATAAACGCCGTTTTCACGAAGTTTAATTTATTTATCATTATGTCAACTCTGTAAGAAGGGTAAGATTATTTTTCAATAATTATATTAACTCGCAAATAATTCCAACGTTGTCTTTTAAATCATAAAATTAAATTCATTAATGGCCCATATTTCAACATTTAAAACAAAAAATAAATTAAATAGCACATATATCCGTTCTAGAAATTTGCTAAACCTTTGGATTAATTTTTTTTTCAGTTTGCTCTGGTATTATAACCTCAAATTCAAATTTAAGTTTTGTATGAAAAAAGATCGCGCAGCCGTTCCCCTTAACGTAGCAAACAATATCACAATAGGATACAAAAAGTATACAATTTAATTTTTTAATGTGCATTTATTCTTACACTTTGGAGGTAGGTACGTCTTATTGATGTATCTGGAGGTGTCCATCATCTATGTTCAGCTAGCGATATTTACAAGCACGGTCCAGAATATGATTCCGACAGTCGGTAGACAAAAACCGTTGCTTCTAGCGCGGCCTCCAAAGTGTCGGATAAGCTGTCGATATGCACAACTGTTTGGATAATGTCGTTCGTTATGCAAAATAACTGGCTTATTAATTAACGGAGATGAACTAACTAACCTCTTAGAATTGAAAGAAATCGTATGCACGATCCATAGACTAAATGAATTCATATAAGACGTGGTCAGTTGATTCCGTTCCAGCCTGGAGAAACAAAAATTGTTAGTTATGTATGACTAAATACCTCGTAAACTGATTAACTCCTTTTTTAATACTAAAAAGTATGTGCAGACTGCCAATCTACCACGATAAAACAGGTTTAAAAACAAAAGATTATGAAATTGGATCACTTCTCTCTTTTGTCTATTAAACACAATAAAAAACGCAATCTTCTTGAATATAAACTGGTTTGGTGAAAAGCCATGTACAAACCCGAGAATCGGAATGTCTCGGCAATGAAACTTTACCCTGTCAGAAAATGCTCTTTAAAAATTCTACTTAGTTTCTTCTCTAATGATATAAGAAACTCAATTCTCTAGATATGATTTGAGATTTTCTCTTTGAGATTCTCTAGTTTAGAATATTTATTTTGTCTTATTTGTGCTTAGTTCTCATAAAAGCAAATATCCAGTTTTTTCGACGGTTTTTAGGTATTCGTGTCCTAAAGCATCCACGGGGAAGATTCTAGGGAACAGGAAAAACCAATAATCGAATGTCAGAAAATTGATATTATGCTTCTCCTTTGTTTGGCAAAAAAGCCGGATTGTCAACGTATTGTCTGAATGTCAAATAATACGTCTTATCTTATTTACAATAATAATATTCCATTTGTATGACAACGTCTTGAATTTGTATCCACTTTTGAATTGAATGTACAAACAACAATGGGCGACATGTTTACCTATGATAGAGGATACATTGCGAAAGAAATGATTAGCTGTAATACATAATAAAAGTAAATTAATATAAGTAGCTTACTTGACAGCGTTTATCAAATCACTCGTATTTAGACTTTGTCATTAGGAATAAATTATTACTGATTTCTGAAAAAATGCATTTCAAACAATTTATTACTTCGGAGATAACCCTCAAGCTCCTATGTTATACTAGTCCCAGCGAGAGATCGTACGTGACGTAATCGTTCTAGTACTATCTTTGTTTTTTCGGTTTCAAACAAGACGCTTGAGAAGAAAGAGGACGAATGTCGATGACGTCCGTACGAGCGCGCGCTGGTACTGGTTTAGGTACCCATGCTCGTTCAAGCCTTAGAAACATTACGCTATATTATGCGCGCATAATTTTTGTGTGCTACATACGTATTATATGTTGGGATGACACACTACGCTATAATCTTCCTCGGGAGAGGGGGTTAGATCAATTGGGGGGACTGCCGCGGAATATCATTTATTTGTATGGGATCTGTCACTTTGACAGATTACAGCCGCATAATTACTGTGCTCCTTAAATTGTTCTGACCCCCTCTCCTGATCGCATAATTTTCAAATATCGCCTGGCTAGAAGATCACAGAGCATATCGTCGCAACGCCAACACTTATAACACATCATCTTTTTAGGTTTGACAGGTTTGTGTATGGCGAGCAATATGGAGTTATATAAAACGCTTTGAACTTATAGCGTAATCTGTCACCCCCATCATGCTCGATGGTTTTAAACTCCTTCGAATATGTCTCAACGTGTGTACCATCTCGCTCTTTGTTTTGTGCTCGATATCTAGCCAACGGTTCGATGCGAAAAAGATTCAAGGTCCGTAATTTTTGCTCGATGTTCTACAGAAATTTACGATTTGACTGAGCGTCTTGGTGGTACCTATAAATGGCGTCTTGTGTCGTGCTGCTCGAGCGTGTGGACGCAACGATGAGCATGTTTCCAAGTCAACATGTTCGATCGAGCCAAACTGTCGAGCATGAATATACGTGTGTAGCTACTGTAAGGCCGTATGCTTATTCTTCTATTTCTAGTGTTTCCTGGCACAGGCCTTGAGGTTTTTGGCTTTGTTACCCTGTTCCTTGGCTACCCACGTATCTGAGTTTTCTTCTCGCCAATTTGGGACATTAATATAACAGATTAAGCACTGTTTCTTTGTTATCTTCGTGTTTCCCGAACTACTAGGTACCTACTTGGTATTTTTCACTCTCAACAGTTGCACTCCCACGGAGAAAAAATCAGTAATGCTAATTTACTAACAATACTTCAAATTATTCGTAATCCGGTTATGGATTACATTAAAAACGGGATTGCAGGCCCTTAACGAATGAATTGAAAGGTTTCCAGTGTTGCCAACTCGATTTTTGCCAGATGTCATTCGAAAAGGAGCTAAAAAATCTTGTTTTGGTTAAGTTGGGATCGAAAAATATGCATTAGAGAGGGGGGGTGTTGGCTAGAGAAATTCTGAGAAGAAATAAAACGCTTCCTTCGAATTTTCGTGTATCCTGTGGGGAGAAATTATTTTCGTTTCCTGGGAGGGGGGTTTTCTTTCTGGATTTCAATACAAAAATAACAGTTTTGTGTGAAAAAAGAGCTAGATTATCTGAAAAAACTTGCTAAGAAGTTAAACCGATTTTTTTGCAGCTGACGGCCTCAATATAGAGCTAAATCTAGCTCTAAAGGTTAAATATTTAGTTGAGTTTTTGTTCATAAAATTCGTAATATTTTCGAATTTTGTCATTATATATTATCAAGGCAAATGCAGGTGCATGAACATGTGCGTTTCGATATATTTTGAATTTACTAAAATTTTATCAGGAAACGGCCTGCAATCCCGTTTTTAACAACATTACCAATAATTTTAAGAGATATTTAATAAATTAGCTATACTCATTTTTCTCCGTATCTGTCATCTCGTGACATTGTGCTGTCGATAGTCCTCATAGCCATCTCAATGAGTTGTACGTACCTACATATGTGGATAGAGTTTATTTCTTTCTTACGAATTTATTTTGCCATTATCTTTGTATTGTATCTACTTTGGACATTTTCAGATGAACAACACCACGACTTACGTGATACTTAAAGTGATTTCTTTATAATAAATCATTATGTATGCCCGTTTTACTACGGGCACAGCAAGCAGCAAACATTTCGGACTGGACGAGATGAGATGGTATAAGACTGTCTAAGGACCGTAATACCCGGAGGCTGGCACTGGGTATTGTCTCGTCTTGCGTAATGTACTGCGTGGATGGGTCGGCCAACTAAAACTAATTAAAAGGACATCCGAAATTTATAGCTCATACCCACTGAGCTAGAAGAGATAGGATTGGTCAAGTTAGTGTTACCCCAAAATGCTAACTTCATAACGAAAACTCTGTTAACCCTTCAGGGTTTTTAATATTTTTACCAATAAGTCCCAAGAAAATTCACCATGAATTGGTGAATTTTCTTGGTTCGGAATGGTCCCGAGGTATCTAAACTGTGCTACATATTACTTATTTTTTCAAATATTTGCATGTGAAATATAATACATTTTTAATATCAAACATGAAAATGTTAACAAAAATCTTTGAATAAAAAAATCTTGAAATATTTGCATGTGAAAAATAATACATTTTTAATATCAAACATGAAAATGTTAACAAAAAATCTTGCCACGACATTTTGACTCGGAACGTCCATATTTTTCAAATAATTCGATATTTATAAAACATATTCCTTTTGTGTAAATAATAAGTAATAAACTTTCAACTGTCAATGAAAAAATGCCGAAATTCGTAATCATGAACTTTGAATTTTTTTTAAATATTCACACCTGTGTGAATATTTGATACAAACTGTGAAGAATAATTATTTATCTTTCCAATGTCGAACATATCACATATCTACGCAGTATAAAAAAAATATATATAAAAAATACTTTTATAATGCATTGACGGCCCGGTCAGATCTGTTCTTCAGAGGCTATAATTGAATATGATGGTTATGGCCAGTAATGTCCTTCCGAGGCCTGAAGGGTTAACATGATTAATAAAACGTCCATAAAGACTTCTTGGTGTAATATTGACTCCCTTGTTACACTACGCAACGCCTAGGATTTTTTTACTGTGGATTTCGGATTGTAGCGTATTGTCTATGCTAAAAAAATTTTAACTTTTAAAATTTCAGCCTTTGATCTAAGTTTATTTTAGCTTTTTGCACCTGCAGTAGCGCCACGTGGATAAAAATCAATTGGAATATTGAGTGACGACATTCAAACCTATTTTGTAAATGGACCTAAAAAATGCCATTAAACATATCATCATAAATAGTAATAAAAGCGAGTGGCCAACAATTTTAGCCGTTATTTTTCTCCAAGGGATAGTTAGATAAATGAATAAAATTTTACAGTTTTAATCCGTTTTTTCAAATTTGTACAAAAATATTCTCGTTTCTTCACCAGCTTCAGTCACTGGCCCACTACGGATGATTCAATTCCAGAAGCCATTAAAATTATAGTGTCCCCATCTGGATAATGTTGTGAGGCTATAGGAAGTAGAGGTGATGGCCGGTAGCAGGGAGAGGAAAGTTGCAAAGGTGGCAAATATAGCTAAAGCCATTTGAACCAACTTTTTCGGTATAGTATGGTAGTCTTTCACCCGGGCGATACAGAGACTGTTTTTTCTTGTTTTGCCACGTTATTTCGTGTTTGCTTCTCTTATCGATTATTCGTTCCTCTTCTAGTGCAACGTGCTTCAGTGTTCAATCCATATTATTCAAAATGACCGAATACAAACAATATTAACGGAGTTATTAATTATTATCCTTGGAAAACATAAACTTCTCAGAATGGTTATGGAGCATAGAGCTATATACATGACTTACTACCAGTGATTCCTGAGTGTATTTGGAGTAAAAATACGGATGACATTTTCGTCTCCGATTACCTTTTTTGTTTCAACTAACAAAATTTAAAAAATCAGTTGGTTTTGGACGGTTGAGATCAAGGGGGGGCTGGCGGTTACTCGGCCGAGTTACCAGTGACGACCCTAGAAAGATTTTTTTCATATGAAAGATCGACAAATGTCACCGGAGACCAAATTTCGTTTCAACTTTTTTACTCTTAATAATGTCGGGAACCATTGGAAGTAATTCAGGTACGTCTATTAACCTGTGTATTAGTATACGGACTTGTGTTATTGATAGGTTCTATATGCGCTTTTGAGCTTAAGGTAGGCGACACATTACGCTATACGCATCATGTCTTGGTCTATATCAGCATATCGGTAGCCATACACTACCAATGCGAAAGTATAACAATATTGAAATTGCAATTCCACTAAAATATAACGTGATCTGTCACAGGCTTAATACTTACTATACTTCTTGAGATCCTTGTAGGCTTGATGAACCCGTTTGAAAATGCTTTGTTCTGTTAGTCGAGTAAGTTAAAAAATAATAACGACAAAGATTTGTATTAATTATTGTCGAAACAATATTAATAAGAACTAACAATTAATTAGAAAAACACAGAGTTGCAGATAAGATACTCTTAGTATCACCTTGGTGAAAGACCACCATTCAGAATTGTATGTTGCTTGACATGGCAATAACCGTGTTTCGTGACTATATCTTAATTGCCAGGTACAAGCCTTCCATTTGCCTGTCTCTTTCCCCTCCCGACTCCCTTCAGCCCAGTAGTACATCGGGCTGCGTAAAGTTGGGAGCAATTGGGACTCTTGTGCCATTATTAATCTGTTCAATCAAGGGCGTCGGCATCGTTGACATTTAATAGGATACAAAAATCTGTTGAAATTTTTTTGTTTCCTCAACTTACCGGTCTAGAGAAATGTATGTCATTATTAGAGATGTTCCGACTAGTCGGTAAAGCCGACTATCCGGCCACTATTGTAGTCGTCGATTAGTCGGCGACTAATCAGCAAAGAGCGCCGACTATCCGGCTTCTTACGTTGTATGTATTTCTCAATAATATGAATGCGGGGAACTACATGAAATAAAAACCTTGATTATATATTATTTTTTTTATTTTATAATCAGTCTTATACATTAAAAAATGTAAAGCAATCATTCCTTTGGTAATCAGTTTTTAAAATTACTTGCTTGTAAAGAAAACATAATTATGACATTTATTGAACAAAATTAGTACCTATCCTAATTAACATAAAAAACAACATAATATCTTCTTATCTTCAATGAACATTTTTAAGTATTTCTTATTGTTAAAATAAAAAGTAGATTTTTTAAATTCTCAAAACCCAGTTATATGTATTAAAGCAAGATTGTATGTACAAGATGCACAGTAATATATGTATATATTATATATATATATATATATATCCAAAAATTCTAAACATGAACTGTTTGATAAAAACAAAAAAAAAATGAAAAAAACATATTTCTTATAACCATACCTACATAATCTAATCAAATCAAAGTCACAATTGTAATTAAGGGTAAATTATGATGTAAGAAGACTAAAGCTTCTGCTTCAAACCGTAATCGGCTTAGCCGACTAGTCGGTCTTATTACAACCGACTAATCGGCTAGTCGGCTAGTCGGCGAAAGTCATAATCGGCACATCTCTAGTCATTATACAAATGTGATTTGATTCAAAATAAATAAGTACTTGATAACTGAAACTGATGTACATGATAAAGCTCTCTCAAATTAGTTAGAAAACAATGAGTGAACACTCTAATTACGAGTACCTACCTACTTTGTTCGGGATACAAAATGAAGCTTCCGAACTGTACATAATTAATTAACCGTTTCTCGGAGTGAAAGGGAAAAGAACAGAAGGATCAATAAGACCTTAAAATGAAAAAATACAATTAAAATACTCCCACATAAACGCCACCTTTAAAAAAAACTGCTAGAAAAAATGGAGGACTTAGTAAATATCGTATTTTATAAATTTGTTAAATGTAATTGGATTCATTGTTTTTCTTTTAAAATATATTTTTATATATATATTTTTTAATTAATCTATTTATTAATATCATCATTACCCGGCTTTGCCCGAGTTTTTTAAATTACATCATTACCCGGCTCTGCCCGAGTTTTTTAAATTACATCATTATCCAGCTTTGTCCGAGTTTTTAAAATTGCATCATTGTCTGGCTTTACCCGAGTTTTTAAAATTACATCATTACCCGGCTTTTCCCGAGTTTTTCCACTCATTTTTCCAATTCCTTTTTTTTACACACAAAATGACAACAAATTTTCCCGAAATGCAACATTAATTTTTCGATATTTTTTTTTCTTTTTGACCAAGATACAGCTTGTGGTGGAAATTACGATGCGAATTTAAAATAGTTATAAAATCCGGATAGAAATCTGTAACAATTTCACGACGCCAGAGCTCCCCGTTAAAAATTTTTTACTGCTACGTACTACCAGATTTCTACTCTATTGTTTACTTATTTTTTGTTAATATTTAAATAATTTAAAGTTACCTCTTTATTTTCAGGTTTTGTTTGTATAACTACCTAGAATGCTGGAGTAGATTTTTTGGGCATTGAATTGAGATATTGTTTATGTCATATACAGGGTTTTCCAATAAGAGGTGTTATTTTGATATTCAAACGTAAAACATCAATGGTTTCATTGCTCGTGTGGCACGTAGCGCCGTCTTTTTTAAAGTAAACGTTGTCCAGATCAATACCATCCAATTCCGGCCATAAAAAAATCATTAATCATCTCTCGATAACGATCCATTCACCGTAACTGTTGCTCCAGCCTCATTTTCGAAAAAGTAAGGTCCAATGACTCCGCCGGACCATAAACCGCACCAAACAGTCACACGTTGAGGATAGAGAGGCTTTTCAACAATAACTCTTGGGTTTTCCGAGCCCCAGATGCGACATTTTTTCTTGTTGACGAAACCACCGTGGTGGAAATGGGCCTCATCACTCAAGATGATTTGCATTTGATTCACTCAAGTGAATTTTAATAATTTCAATGCGTTGTTGAAGCGTGTATCGTTCCATTTTTATTAATGGCGTAGTTTCTACTTGTCAAATGTCAAAAAATGACAGCTTCAAAAGTAACATCTATCGAAATAGCGGGCTATTTAAAATAACACCTCTTATTGGAAAATCCTGTATAAATGATTTCTCAATTCAATGTCCGAAAAATACAAATTCTGCAAATAACATCTTACGCCATTGTTTATCGTTGTTACTATTATAATTATTAAAAAAAAAATTCTTGTCGATGTTTTGTGAAGTTTTTTGTTCAAGATTTTAAATTTAATCATAATAGTTATTTAGTATTAGTCTTATTATGAACAGTCCAGTAAAAAATGGACTTAAAAAATAACCAATATATTTTTATGCTAAATTCATGACGCCAAATCTCACCGGAGAGTTTGTCATTGGAACAAAAACTTGTTTTCTGTATAAATTAAAATGAAAATTTAATTGTTTTTTTTTTCATAACTGTCAGATTCAGCATTCTGAGCGTGAAATAATTTTCTCATAACTAACTAATGGTTTAACATTTATCCGCTAAATCTGTTTTTGAGTTGTTAACATAATTCTCAGATTATATGACACGAGTTGTCGAATTGTTGAACGTGTTATATTTTGCTTCGAGTCGGCGGGTCGCATTACGTCCGCAAATCCCGGCTCCACATTGTGTGCTTAGTATTAAAGGCTTGATTAAAGCACAAGTTTAACCCTCGTCTTAAGGGATGTCAAAGGGAGCGTCTCCGTGCCCTCGCAAGGACATCAATTAATATTATTATCATATATGAAGTCTTACCTCCCACACACTCCCACCAGAGCAGGACTGGTCCTAGTAAATACATTTTTTTTAATGAAAGACAAACATTTCGGGTTATGAATAGCCTGACGATATTTTAATATCTCCTGCTAAGACCACAAAAAGCGGAAAATGTTGCTTGTGTTGTGATAGAGGACTTAGAGGATAGAGGACCGATGATTTCAGAGAAATGTATATATAGACCGGTCGGTGGCCGAGTTAACATCGCGTTTGGGTCCCACCCAGGCGTAGTGTGTTCAATTCCTCGGCTGGCTAAGTCCTCCATCACAACACTAGCAACATTTTCAGCTTACTGTGGTGGTAGTAGGAGATTTTCAAATATTGTCAGGTTATTCGTAACCCGGGAATGTTTGTCTTTCTTTTAAAAAATAATATATGTCTGGGACTATGTACGTGATTTATACCATTTTCATCGACAGCGAGTCTATCTGCCGAGTTTCAGCTCGATCGGATGTCGAAAAGTGAGTTAATTTCCGCTTCCAAGATTTGCATTAATTCATTAATTCTTAACCGAAAACAAATATTAAGTCCAAATAGATGTATTTAAAAAAATATATGCATACTACATACTCGTCTCAGAACCGACATCGTCTAGTGAGGCGGGTATCGTACTTTTTTATTACATTACACCATACAGGGCCTATGTCATCGTTCGGGATGCTGTGTGGAAGGTTTTTTGAGGAGAGAGGAGTGAACATGGGTCTTGAAGAGACATGTTGTAGGAGGGAGGAACCACAGAGGCCGGCAAATCGTTCTACAGCCGAGTTGTTGAACTCATGAACGAGTCTTAGAAACGACCACCATATCATAGGTTTTCACTTTGAATGTATCACTACTTTATATTATTATGAAATCTAAACCAAAAATATGGCTTCTGTGGTTCATGTTGTGTCCGCCTGTAGATAAACATGTCTCAATTTATACACAACATGTCAATTGGTTCATGTTGTGGCCGCCTGCAGATATACGTATCTCAATCTGTACACAACATGTCAATTGGTTCATGTTGTGGCCGCCTGTAGATATACTTATCTCAATCTTTACACATGTCAATTGGTTCATGTTGTGGCTGCCTGCAGATATACGTATCTCAATCTGTACACAAATGTCAATTGGTTCATGTTGTGGCCGCCTGCAGATATACGTATCTCAATCTGCACACAACATGTCAATTGGTTCATGTTGTGGCCGCCTGTAGATATACTTATCTCAATCTTTACACATGTCAATTGGTTCATGCTGTGGCTGCCTGCAGATATACGTATCTCAATCTGTACACAAATGTCAATTGGTTCATGTTGTGGCCGCCTGTAGATATACTTATCTCAATCTGTACATAACATGTCAATTTGATTGCGTTTGTTAATTAAAAACTTTCAATATATTTCATGCTTATAAATTTGAAATGAGAAAATCGTAATACCCACCTATCGGATTTACTTTAAAATGGAAGATTTATTCGCCTCTTGGTTTCCCAGCGGGGATACCCGTGATTTTACACTTTCCTATAAATAAAATTACATAATATTGGCACGTGGTGCCATTTTGCCCCTGCCTATAAAACTTGTGCGCCCGGGGAGTTGCGCGTCACGTAAATTCAGTTTTATATTTTTCTCTGAGCCCGCGGGGATTATCATCTGCGAAATGTGGAATATTCTGTCGCGTGAATTGAGGCGTCAACTTTTTGATTTAATTCCGAGGAAAATTTGAATTCACAAAAAATCTATTTTCATTCCAGATTTTAAAGATTTCCAGATTTCCAGCTTTCCGAAATTCTACCGATTTATAATTTATTTCCCTTGAACACTTTAAGTTTTAAAGTTCTTAAGAAAATATATGTTACTTTTTAAGATATTGTCTAAACATTTACCGAGCCGAAAAGGTAATTATACGAAATTCCCTCGATAGAAAATAATCACAAAGTATGCTCCAAAAATGATTATAATCACATTTGTTCTGTTATAGGTATGAAAAGGTGACCGGATAAATCATCACAATGATAATTCTTCACATCTTTAAAAAGTTATATAAAGTCATGGAAAGTGATGAAACAAAAACTTTATTAACTGGGTTAAGTAGGTTAGGTTAGGTTAGGTTAAAATTAAATTTTTTTTCATCGTTACTAATGACTTTATATCAATTTTTAAAAGTGTGTTGAATTTCACTATGTTGAGTTATCATGGAACCGTATGAAAAAAATAACATTGTATCTTTATTTGCTAATTTAGACATTTATCGAGAGAATTTTGCTCTATTTTAAACGAGTCGTTGTTCATTTAATATTATCCCATTATTATTTTTTTTATTCATAAACGTCCTATCGGGCTTTTACAGAGGAAATTGACAATTTATGTATAGATATTAGTGTAACATAATACATGGATAATAGCATAACTTCATATAAAAAAAAAAAAATCAAATGCTAATACTAAGATTAACATCAAATCCAAGTAATAACACCTGAAATTGTAAACAAAGCAAAGTAATAATTGAAATATTATCGTTTTTCACATTAGCGCCCTCCCTGTTTTGGATAAATCCTGGCTACTCGTTTAGTACTATGAAATTTACACTTCAGAAATTGTAGTTACAAAAATATCTCACTTTAACATTCGTATTTACGTATCTTCCTTTCAAACCATCTTCTTCTTTTTTTGTACACTTACTACGGAGCCTTAACGAGGTTTTAATATTCTCTTAGGGCTAAGGCGATGAGTTTGAACGCGATGTTCAAAATCGTTTCAAATCTTTTTATTTGAAAATTGATCACCTAATAGAATATTTATTTATTTTTCAATAACAGTTTATTCAGCATTTAAAAATAATACATATTTTTGGTTCCATTACAAATCAGAACACTGATAAATTTGAACTTGAAAAGTGACATGAAGTCACTTAAAGTGGTGCAAAAAAGTTACTTTTAAAACTTCACCTAACGTAGTTAATCTATTTTTCAATCACTTTTCATGACTTTATATCACTTTTTTTAGACGTATTCTGATTTATCATTTATTTATTTAATTTAAGATTTTTCGAACAGGACATGAACTAAAAAAATTGGCATCTTTTTTATGCACTATTCGTAGTGTGTAGCCAGCGGACAAAAATAAATTAAGGCAAGTTTTTTTTAATTCCTGTATCTACAATATCGGCGAGGCTACAGGCATGTTGACACGGGGATAATAAATAGATTGATTTAGTGGCAACGTGATTTCGTTAATTTAGAGACACTGTCCGCTTGTGTAAGTAGTTAGTTACAGTTTTAGCTACGTGGTACGGCGCCCCTGGGGTGATTTTTCTTTACGATCTGCGCGATTTGAGAATGGAGCGGATATATTTCAAGAGGCCGTGCAGTATTTTTTTGTACCCTCTTTACTCCCATCTGAAGGGGTGACCGGATAACTCATCAAAATGACAATTCAACATATCTTTAAAAAGTGATGAAAATTGATGACACAAAAACTAGTTTTTTTCATTGCTTTTAATAACAATAATCACTTTTTAAAGGTTTGTTGTATTGTCACTGTGTTGAGTTGTGATGGAACCGTCTGAAAGCAGCCCCAACGTACTCACGTGGGCACGTAAAGGTTAGATTCTCGCATCCTTAAATTATTAATTTGATGTTTCCATGTCGTCCACGTTAGAAAGGTTAAAGTTTGTAATTACCACTTTATCATTCAGCGAGGGAGAAGCTCCCCCATTTCGAGTTTTCATTTTATTAATATTTATTTTGACGTTGGTAGTTTTAAGTTCATTAACATGTTTCTCTTGCATGTTATTTATTTTATTGTTGTTAACGGTGAGCATAAAATCGCGGTTTTTTAGTCTGGATTTTTCAACCAAATGCAACATCATTTGCATCATGACCTATGAACCTTCGATGCTTCATTAAAATACTTCCCTTACGGTGTTTGAAAATCTCTCGAGCTCCTCTGCTTTGAACGTGCTTAGTATACTGGGTACATTTAGGACGGGTTGTTTCGGAGAATTTGAACAATTCATCAAATTTCAACGTTCATTTTCGGGTTCTAAGATTTATTCAAGTTCTGTTATTATATCATTGTAGGCTAGTTGCTTGACAAAACTGAAATAAAAACAGAACTTGAAAAAATCTTTCACAGAACTTGAAAACGAATGTTGAAATTTGATGAATTGTTCAAATTCTCCGAAACAACCCGTCCTTAGAATTTTGTAATTTTTATTTTTGATTAAAATTTTTTTAAATATATACATATCTCCTAATACAATCATAATAAACATTATGTTGCATACATTAATTACATATTTTCATGATTTAAATTTATTTATATTTTCTTCTAATTTAATTTCGTCTTGTAATAATACAAATATTTTCACTGCTCCGTACATCAACGACTTTTTACTACTGTTTTTTTTCTAAGTTTATTTTTATTAATTACGTAAATAATTTTAATAATAGAGCCCATTACATATTGACACACATGGGCGTAAGTAAAATATTACGTTTTAGTGTTGAAAACGAGAAAAAAACATCGGCCACGAATAAAACTCATGATACGTTCATTACAGCCGGCAGACCGCCGGCTACTACTCTAAAATCACGGATCTTGGCACGTCACGTTTGCTAACGCACCAATCTGCAATTCATCAACGCATATAGGCATGCTTATGTGTATATTATCGTCCTTTACCGATTTTTTTTCCCAATTTTTCGACATTTTTTTTTCTGTTGCTTTCGATAAATACAATATTTTTTATTAATTATTTTATCCAAAACATAAACGTATTGCTAAGGAACACCAACAATATGAACTCTGTGTTTGGTATATTTATAGAGATATTGAAATAATTATAGACATAAATCAATCAGCGTATTTAGCCGGATATCATATTTGTTACCAAATAAAATTAAAAAAGGTCTATATTATAGCCTCCTGCACTCACATTTAAACTACTTAATTGAAATCTGGGGAAATGCATGTGAAACATATATAAATGAACTACAGGTAACACAAAACAAGGTAATCAAAAAGCTATTTCATTTCAAACCTAGAACATTATTAAATTATATATGGAAACAAAACTATTAAAATTAAGAAAATTATATGAATATAATACATGTCTCCTTATTTACAAAATAAATAATAAACTCATGCATACAAATACGGAACTCATTAAAACGTCCCTCACGTAGACTGTAGTTAAATTTTATAAAGAAAAACCAAACACGGCATATATACGGATTATGTTACATTCCAACCAAGCCGAGCTTAAAATCAACTGAGATACCGGGCCATAGTGTTGTGACGATGCGTTTGCGTGCATAAAACAATAATGCCTACGTGGATCGATTCTTTGCCTGAACCCATGAATACGAGGTTTATTTTTAAATTTCATTAGATTATTCAACGAGGGCACATTAAGACGTGATGTATTGCCAATTAATACATTACCTTCAATGTAAAGAGTCGAAATAGCATAGTAAAACTGAAATTAGCCGAACAGGTTTGTGAAAATGTTATTATTCTCAATGACACCCGAGCGGTCAGCAACCAACCCATAAAGATCTGAATTTCAATATTTGCTGGCCAAAAATATTTGTAAAAAATGGATATAGTTATTATGTACTTAATAATATGTTTTTAATGGTTAACATTATTTATAATATCAAAAATCTTGAATATTATCTGCCTCACTTTTTCCAGCTGTTTTGAGTCACATTTTTTTCCATGGCAAAAAAGGTTGTTTTGTATCGATTTAAAAAAATACGGTTGTTAATAATTAAGTGCTAATTTTGAAAGGACTCACTTTTTAGACGAACGTTTTTTGTTACTGTTTGAATTTTGTCACCCATATATTTAGAACTGTCAATAAATATAATATAAAATATGCAATATTTCTATTTTATAAATGTGTATACTTTTTGTTCATATTTATAATACTCGTATACTAGTGGGCCCGGGCAGTCGTTTTCCTGTCACAGACCGCCTTCTATTTAGACCACATTTTATATAGACCTCATTTTATATAGACCGCCTTTTATCTGTTGCCGCCGTTGTCGGATATTTTACGCATTTGACATACATAGAATACATGCGCAAGTCACATGCATCGTAGATATTGTTTGACGTTTCATTTGATATCGATCATTTCATCAGATTGTGATTCTTGTTCAATACGAAAGACAATAAGTAAAAATGCGAGCGGTACCATTTTACGCTCTTAAAGCTGCCTTGAAGTATGTCTTTCACAGTGTGATAGATTGCCGTACGAATACGATCCATAGAAAACACTTTCGATATACATTTTTTATTTCATTTTTTATTCATCTCATTTTCAAGTGTAAAAATTTAAATTCTTAATTGATAATGAATAACAATGAAATGATATAAATAAAGATTGATTCTTAAGTCTGAACAATTTTGCTGTTTCAAATTATAGCAATGAATTTTAATTTAATATAGCGCGATTTGGTGAAAAATATTTTTTGTCAATCATTCTTTTGCCAATATGAATAGATAAAGCTTACGCAACTTAAAAATGAATTACGACCAGAGGCGGCTTTAGGAGTCCAGAAGTGGAAAGTTAATCGAAAAAAAAGAATATGAAATTTTAATAATAATAATAATTGGATAATTCGTATAGCGTCGTTTTTTGTCTCAACTTTTGTGTAAATCACCTCAAGGGCATAAACATATTGCTAATGCGTAGTGAATATTATAAAAACAATGTATGTAATTAATTTGCCGGTACCCATAGACATATGAATATTAGTAGACCTGCCCTAAGTGATTAAAAGCGTATTATCCCCACTCCCCATACCGGTTCCATTGAGCCGGCTGGGCTCGCGTTTGGCCTCAAATGAAATTTGAAAACGTGACGTCATCATTCTTGTGCGAACTATGGTCGAGGCATCATCGGTTCATTTTACTAAATAACACGGCAAAATTTTGACTTGTACTATGAAAACTGGTAAAAATAGATGTGAAAAAAGAGAATAAACCCAATTGTCGTATTACATTCCATATATAAGCATTATTTTACTTTATTTTAAGCATATTCACATCGTATAATATGAATCAGTTGTTACTATCACATAGAGAAACGTCTGGACGCGAAACACAAAGCTGGTTGGTTGCTGGGAAGTAAATTATGAACATTTATAAAAGTGTCTTAACTAAATACTCTGAAACTAACTACGACTCTGAAAATAAAAGCTGCCTTACTTTGCCGAATTTGGACTTCGCAAATTTGTTCATAACGTGGCGAGTAATTTGCGCTCCCATGTAAAAATGTCTATTCATTCAAAGCAGATTTTACTTTTAAGAAGTAAATGGTGATATTATAATGCGAGATGCCTATTTACTGTCAGATTGATTTATTGACGAATCACAGTCAGCTTCACTCGTTCCCTCGTTCCCTCGTTCTTCAACAGTTGATTTTACCCCTCGCCCATATCTTCTCGTCTATTAATTCCTATGTCTGTGCCGGTACCACATATTCTGAAGCCGGTAGTATAATATTGTTTAATTTTAGATTATTTATCTAATTATTTACACAAATAACTAATGACTTTTATTTTTTCTTTTGAAAGATCTTTTCCTCCTAAAAGATTTTAAATCACTTACTCCAACCTCAGTCCATTGTTTGTAAGTTGATTAAAATAGTAAACAATGAAAGCTAAATTACAGATACGTTCATTTTATTGCACCCGCAAAACCACTGACAAAAATTATAACCTCTTTATTTTTCTCTCTTGTAACATACACTAATCGTCACTTTATTTGAATACGTTTGTCACGATTCAATGAATTGTTTGATATTATTTTCAATACCTACGATATCCACAAAATTTGATTCAATGCAAATTACGTCAACAATGATAAACATAATTTCGCGAACTAATATTCAAGTTCAAGATGGCTATCGTTTATCATACAAAAAACTTTTTTCACATCTTCCTCTAATACCTTAATTGTCCGAAAACACATTAAAAATATGTTTTGTATGATACTAAGCATACTGCACACATTATAGTGTTTACCTACTTTGTGTCTATAGCAAAGAGTAAGAAAAGAGATTGGTTTGTGAAGTGACTTACGGTAGTTACATACAATATATTCTAATTTGAACGCTAGATAGCACTGGAACTAATCGAAAAAACGTGCGAATCTGCACGAATAAAAACTAAATTAATAATCGGGTAGTTGGTTAAATCTTTTTTTAATATTAATACTAACTATTGCAGCATATTTTTGGGAGGTCTTCGACCAAATACCTTTTTTGCCGCCACTGATTACCACCCTTTTTTCCTATAAAAAATCCTTTAAATCGCACTAAAAAATATGGAGAGGGGCGGGGGGGTTGTAGAGGAGTTAACATTTGTGGTTGTATGTATTTTTGGATGAAAAAGCTAAAGACAAAAATCATATATATTTTTTTTAAATTTGATCTCGACAACAGCGCCGCATATCGGGTCCAAAACTATCCCACGCTTTAAGCTGGTGAAATCGGTTTTGCGGTTTAGGAGATTTGCGTGTACGAACTCGTGATTTTTATATATTAAGATTGTACTGTAAACCATTCCATTACATCAGTTTGACATATTTTGACATATGGCAGTGTTGCGGGAGTGTGAAATGTGACAGAAGTTCTAAAGGCCGCTACAGACTACCAGTAGTTTATCTGAGGTTTAAAAAAAACGCGTGGAAAGAAATCTACCAATAGGCATGGTTTAAAGAAAGGTGGCTTTATTAATAATATCTGGGCCGGCCAGACGTATGTAGACGCCTTAAGTTCTAACACTCAGTTGTAACTAAGTGCAGTTAACCTATAAGATTTACGTGCATTTGCACGGTGCAGTCAGTATGTGTTGTGAGTTGCAACTTCCTCCAAGGTTTGTTTGCATGGTGTAGGTATTATTAGTTTCTCCGGGCGCTATGTCCATATTGGGGCTCATTACAAATGCAACAGCAGTATGTCGCGTTCGCTTTCAATGTCACCAAAGAAATGATTACCAAGAATACTAGGTACCTACCTAGCTACCTTTTCTAGGGCAAACAGTGCGTTCGTAATACCATTCATGACCTATATTTAATTTGCATTTTTATTTATTTAATTACTGGCTGACGTGACCCGGCGTTGCTGGTTACCCTTAGGAGGTAGACATATACAATTATAGACTTTTATGTAGGCCTGTTCAAGATATACAATTCCGTAGTACATTATTTTGATGTATCTTAAAAGGTTTAGTCAGCGTTAGCAATGTAAACGCCCGAAAATATTTTTTTACGACTTGATTACAAAACATCGACTTTTCTCTACCTTCTATAAATATAATTTATATGTTTTATAAATACATAAACCTTCCGGAATAAATTTCCTAAATGATGGTGAAAAGCCTATCAAAATCCGTTGCGTAGTTTAGAAGAACTAAGCGCACAAACAGACAGACACGGATAACGACTTTGTTTTATACTATTTAGAAATAAAACCGAAAATCTAAACGGCGAGTTCTAGCGCATTTAATTTTGCAGTTAGTTCTTCCTCAGGAACATGAGTGAAAAAATCAATATCTCTTGATTTTGTGAAACAAATATACCTGTATTTTGCTTATCGCTTGTGAAGGATATTCCTTGTGGAGTCTGTTTTTCTTGCTAGATTGCAATCTTTATTCTAGCGACAAATGTCGTAGATATAATGACAAATCATGGTTAGCTTGAACTGGGATCCATTATTCTTTTTATGTTATCATTATATTTATGCACTGTGAAAGATTTTTTTTTAAATTAAACAAATTAAAAATAACCCCTGAAGACCGAAAAATAATAAAAATCAGTTATCAAACGAAAAGATATATAAAAAATTTTCAAATAATTGTCTAATTTGTTATCAAGCGTAAAATATGGTCTATATTTGGAAATAAAAGTGCGTTGCCAAAAGGGTTAACATATAGCTACAAATAAGATTAATTTATCAAACGAAATAATAACTTTAGACCGCCCATCTCTGTGAAAATGGCGTAATACTGAAGTATTTAGTCTCAACAAGTTAGTTTATAAATAAACAGAAACCCAATTATGAATGTCTACATATAATGAATATCAGGTACATTATTTGTGTAGAGCGGCGGTAGTGGATCATAATATAACAACTAAGTACGGGTTGTTTCAGAGAATTCGAAAATTTCATCAAATTTCAAAGTTCTGTGAAGGTCCTATTGAAGTTATGTTATATTATATCAACCTTTGCCAGTTGCTTTACAGAGTTGAAATAATAATAGAACTTGAATAGATCTTTCACAGTTCTTGAAAATGAACTGCGTAATTTGAAAATTGTTCAAATTTTCTGAAACAACCCGTCCTAAGAAGGTATATTAGAAGAATTAAATTTATTGAATATTATGTATATTATTTGTGTAGAGCGGCTGTAGTGGATCACATGACAACTAAGTAGGTGTATTAGATTGGAAGTATTAGAAGAATGAATTTTATTGAATATTATGTACATTATTTGTGTAGAGCGGCTGTAGTGGATCATATGACAACTAAGTAGGTGTATTAGATTGGAAGTATTAGAAGAATGAAATTTATTGAATTTTATGTACATTATTTGTGTACAGCGGCTGTAGTGGATCACATGACAACTAAGTAGGTGTATTAGATTGGAAATATTAGAAAAATGAAATTTATTTCTTTCAGAAATATTATTCCAGAAGTTAAGAAGCTCTTTTAGGCTACATTTAGATACCTAGTTCCTTTTTTTCAAGGAAAAATGTTTTTTCTGTGCTTTCTCCTTCCCGAATAGCCAATTAAAGTGATTGACGGCAGATGAATTGAATACATTTAAGCTGTCGAAAAGCAAAGGCGTGTCAACTTTCATATAAATCTCTCTTCAACGCAACGGCTTGAATACATAATGTGCACAAGAGGCCCAAGGATTACTAAAAATCGCTAGCCCTTCTAACCGTTTAGTTGGAATTCACTAAAAGGGAAGCAGCGTAGGTATTTTCTCAATTCACATATATCTTAGTCCTGTTACATTCACTATTAGTCTTATGGTTAGTCACATGAATAGTGTTTAACTGTGCAATAAAGTACAAACGTCTATAATACATTATGTACAATGAATTGGTATTCTGTTATAATTATTAAATATCTCAAAATTTGAAAAAAATTCGGTTGCTACTGACTAAAATGTTTCTGTTGATATTATTTTATCACATTTGAGGAATTTCGTCAAATTTGTTAAATATTTTTTGCGAACAAAAATTTTAGGCTATATTACAAACAAAGTTCATGTTATTTCAATTATAATTATAAATGTTTGTTTTTGTTTATTATTTCGTGTTTTAAGGATGTCAAACATTTCAGAGATTTGAATATACTGATAATATTTAACTAAAAGTTTTATTTTATTTTTAATAATAACTATTGTATATGGAAGTCCAAACAGCTGTCACGCGTAATCTATCACCTAGGAGAATTTGAAAAAATAAATTAAACCGGTTTTTTCAATTAAAAAATCATAGTTATTATTAAAAGTAATAAAAACTTAAAATTAAAATTAAATTGTTCTGTGCTCTTCAAATTAAACTTGACACAATAAATTAATATCATCTAAATACAACACATATCATTGATGTGTTGTATTTAGTCTAACTCTAATTCAAAATTATTTTTTCAAATAAATAATAATTTCATACTTTTTTATTCAATTGATTTGGAGGATTATGGCAGATCATCTATTTTTATTTCACTTACTTAAATTGCATGTTAACTACGTTTCGTAAACTCTTATGTTTCATGTTACCTATATTTTTTTATGCATTGTTAAATCTTATATTTTATGTAATCTGTATATTCTTAAATATTATGTAAACTCTTTATTTTTATTGTATTTAAAAAAAATTGCATTTTAATTATTGAAAAGCCCTATGGGCGTTTAAATGAAATAGATAAATAAATAAAACTCACAGCAATATTTTAACATTTAAATCTCTAATAAAAAGCTGGATTCAAAACATAGGGAGATCAAAAATAGATAATATACCTACTCACCAAATACAAACTGAAACAAAAACCTCTCAATTGATAAAATATTTATAATTATTCCATAAAAAACGCTTTTTAATATATTTATAATTACTTGATATTATCCATACTATTATATTTTAGTAAAATGCTAATGAAATGCTCAGCACGGGAGATCCCAGTAAAGATATGATTATATCTATTTGTTACCAAAAAAAGAAGATAATAAAACACTTATTATTATTAACATAATTTATTATGTCGGGAAATATTGGTTATGCAACTAATTACATAGGCCTAACAGTGGATTGAACCCGCGACGGTCCATTCGACAAAGTAACCAATCTCTCGACCGAATATATACGTTGTAGGTTGTAAGCGTCCACACCACACATTCGCAGCGCAAATAATGGAATTCTTCGTGTTCGGCATTTTGAATTTCCATGTATTTTTTTCATTTCTTTAGGGATAATTTCGGCATTCTCTGAAATATCGGCCCGAAGAGAATACCTACCCATTTGACCTACAATAGGCCCCATCCCCTGGAGTTGTGTATAATGATGTATTGGAATTTGCATGAGTTTCCTATCCATCAAGTCTCTAGTGGCCATTAGGATAGATTCTACTGTCGGCCTTGATAGCTGATAGTTCCAGAGGTAGAGGTTACAGATGATATCGTGTTTACTTCCCGGTCTTCGTGTATTTATCTTTCCGCTTATCCATTTCTAACTTATAAACTATTATATTAATTTTGTAATAACAATAATGTAGATATCTGGTATTACACCCTGCATATTTCGCATATCATTACTGAAGTAATTTACAATAATAATTGCTGTCATTGCGTAGTTGATATAGTATTATTTTCATGCAGCGTCACTGGTTGTGATTATAGTGTACAATCATTGTGTTTATATGTACAATTATTGTGTACATATAAACACAATCATTGTACACTATAAATCAACATAAAAAAATTTCATGCAGCGTCACTGGTTGTGATTAAAGTGTACAATGATTGTGTTTATATGTACATTTTTTATGTTGAATTATTTCATTCCTTTCTATTTTTTTCTATATTCTACTGTATGTTATGCCAATATGGATTAATTACATTGCTTTGCACATCCCCTTCAAGTAGCCCGGAATAAAATAATAATTAAATTATTATAAATTTGGTGCTTACAAATCACTGCTTTTTCATAAAAATAACGTCGATTAACATTAAAAAATTACATTGCCAATATCTAGTAAGTATCTAATACTGCGTAATTATTACTGGTGTTACGAGAAACGTGGGAAATCTATTTATGACTTAATTAACGGGAGATTTTCCAGTCTAGTTAGGAGGCCAAGTTAGTGTCAACACGCTCCTTAGTTAATCGCCCAGTAGCAGTAGCTGGCTAGTACCTACCTTTGCCTACGTCATGAATGTGTAAACAGCCCTTAAGGCCAGAGGGAGAGCCTTCAATATTTTATGTGTCCAGAACACGTAACCTGAATATGAGCTGACACGTTATTACTTATATTTTTATGCAGACTAGAAATAAAACGTGGACATTTTAAGTATGTGTCCGTTTATTTTATTTTTCTTCTTAAGGCTGATGTGCGGATACTCAGTTTTAGTTTTAGTGCCGATAAATCAGCGTTTATTCAAATATTGTTATCAGTTTCGTACAATGTAACATAAGCATCTACGATAATTCTGTATGTATTTTAATTTTCCTCGCAAGGTGTGATTAATTTATCAAACGAAATAATAACGTTAGACCGCCCATCTCTGTAGAAATGGCGTAATACTGAAGTATTTAGTCTCAACAAGTTAGTTTATAAATAAACAGAAACCCGATTAAGAATTTTTTTTTTAATTTTCTTTATTCATAAAAAATATATTTGGATACAGGTTTTTTACATGCTTTTCGACTATCACACTAGACACATGTCCGTATTATGGTAGTCGAAATTTATGTATAATTATATAAATGTAATACATGATTCATTCAGTTGTAAAATAGATATAGGTTAAATAGGTTTAACTGAAAATAAGAAAGCGATGAAAATATAAATTAAATAATTGTTTTAAAAAGAAATTTTAAACATGAATTGAAATGAAAAAAAAAGAATAATAAAGCAAAATGAACTTATTTAATGATGTCAGGTATTCTTTAAAATAGTTCTTTCCCTTCATAAATAACCAATACTGAATATATAATATTATGTACATGATCACCATACAGGAAAGGAATTGGAGTAGGTGAATCTTGTAAACATAAAGATAAAAATAAAAATATGGTAGGATACAAATAAAAATAATAGATAATAGATGCTAGGGATAATAGAAATAAAAATAAGAATAATCGCATCAGCGTAATATAAAGTTTTTGTTGAAAGTGAATTTAGAGATAAAATTTTTACTCGAAAAATAAGAACACTATTAAGGTGAAAGGCATTGTTTATAATGTTTCCTTCCTTGAGCAAATAACCAGTTCTGTACACTAATGGCATAAAGATCATCAGTTTTCGATGTCTTAATATCAATACTCAGTAAGTTGAACATTTTAGGCGCTATATAAGAGAACTGTCGCTGGGCGAAGGCTGTTTTTGTTGGAGGAATTTTACATTTTTGGTGTGATGAGTAGCGGGTGCAAATATTGTGTTGAGTTTTGAGTGTTAAATCATTTTTCCTTATGTGTATAAGAATTGTCTTTACGTGTAATTGTCTAATGTCTAGGATTGCGAATTTTTTAAAAAGTGGGTCTGAAGGGTGAGACGGGTGACATTTTAATATAATCCTTAGAAGCAGTTTTTGAATTAAGATCATGGGATTAATAATTGAAGCTGCACAGCCTCCCCATCCCACGATACCGTATGTAGCTATTGATTGGAAAAGTGCAAAATATATGCATCTCATTGTTTGAAGGTTCAGGATTGATCTGAGAGAGAGAAATATATAGCACAATTTGCGGAGTCTTTTTGTTGTGAAATTGACATGATCCTCCCAACGTAGTTGGTCATCTATAACAACCCCTAGGTATTTAATTTGGTCGGATTTTTTTAGGTTGGTGCATGAGCAATTATTGAGGAGAGGCGTAAGGGTAATATGGTTTTGCGGGCATGAGTGAATGATAAGATTGGGACAGTTTTGAGGAGTAGTGACTTTGCGTATGGAGAAAAGTAAGTATTTTGTTTTGTCAATATTAAGAGTCAGAAGGTTGTCGTCTAACCAATGTTTTACTTTATTTAGGCCCTTATTTGCTTTTTCCATAGTTGAGTTCCTATTATCAGATTCAAAGATGATTACCGTATCATCAGCAAAAGAAATTATAGATCTTTGGGGATCAATGGTGAGGCACGAAATGAAAGAAGGTTGTGAAGGTCACATGTGTTTATTGGTGAGTCAGTAGCCGTGACAAGGAGATGATGAAGGACAAATGTAGAATATTCCGGATGCTGGCTGATGATGTTCTGGTCAAGCGCGGGTCAGTGAGTCGACGCCGGGCGCTGGTGACCGGGACTCGATGTAGGTCAGGCACTGGCGAAGAACGTAGGTCTTCAGGCACTCCAGTGCTGACGAGACGGCCGAAGGTGCGGCGGACCTTGTGGGCAGTTGAACGGGAACGGCGTGACCAGTGAGGATGCTGCGTGTCCTCGTGGTGGTCATGGTTGCGTGGAAGAAGCGCTGGTCAGAGACGCTGGAACCAGGGCGCTTGTAATCCGTTTTAGCGCTGGCCATGGACACGGCCGAGGCGCTAAGATGATGTCCCGATAGAGTCCATGATGATAGGGGCGAAGCCGGGTACGTGTCCTTCGCGGGGCGCGGGACGCGCCGATCGTCACTCGTGAGATTTATCCACTGGCGGCAGATTGATAACTGATGACTGACTGACTGACTCGCTGCGTCGGGCTTATTTATACTACTCGGCCGACGGCGGCAGTAGGTAGGTGGATGGCAACTAAATCGAAGACACTCGCTCGATCTGGATCATTCGCGAACTTTCGACGGCTTGGCAATTATGCCTAGGCCGTAGGCTCGAACCTTCTGGCGAGTTCTCGTAGTATTCGAGACGGACTGCGGTGTTATTGTCATCAATAGGCAGGTAGGTACTTGAAGTACGTAGATTACTTTGTTTACGATTTAACGATGCAAGTACATAATTCGGGAGTAGATACTAAGTAGGTCGAACGGTTTATTATTAATTATTCAATGGATTAATATCGACGCTACAGATCCATCAATTGCCAAGTTACATAAAGTGTTTATATATATTAGAAAGAGAAGTGGGCCTAATACACTGCCTTGAGGCACACCGTACGTGATTGGTAAACTTGTACTTCTATATTCTTTAGCAGAATTTATAAGAGACGATTGCGATCTATTTGTTAAATAGTTCTTAAACCATTTAAGGGGAGTACCTTTTATTCCTACCTGAAGGAGTTTCTTCAAAAGTATGCGGTGAGAGACAGTATCAAAGGCTTTGGCTAGATCCAAGAAAACAGCAAGGGGCTTGAGGCCTTTATCAAGGTTATCAGAGACTACTTTTTTAAAATTTGCAATTGCATCTGCGGCACTACGACCTTTGCGGAAGCCATATTGATTTTCTGAAAGAATGTTATTGTCTTCAAGAAATTTGTATAGCCTTCGTTTTACCGTTTTTTCA
The DNA here is from genome assembly GCA_026573805.1 of Hesperophylax magnus. Taxonomy (NCBI): domain Eukaryota; kingdom Metazoa; phylum Arthropoda; class Insecta; order Trichoptera; family Limnephilidae; genus Hesperophylax; species Hesperophylax magnus. The sequence goes on along the minus strand of JAIUSX010000117.1, from coordinate 7,161,477 downwards.
ATTATTTTTGATATCGGACTCAGCAAGGATATTGGTCTATAGTTATTCACTGATTATCTGTCCCCTGATTTATAGATAGGAATAATTGTTGAGTGTTTTAAAGAATTTGGGAAGAGGCCAGTTTGAAAGCTTAGATTTATTACATGTTCAAGGGGCTTAGTGATGATTGGTTTGAGGTGTTTGATCAATTTAGTGGATATATTGTCGATTCCAGTTGAATGTGTGTTTTTGAGTGATGAAATAATTTCAGTGATTTCTTGTTCTGTGGTAGGAGTGAGATTAAATGGATCATAACAAAGATTTTCAATCGATATATTATTTGTAAGGTTATATTCTGTCTTTCCGTTTTTATCTAAAATACTATTTGTCCGACTGTGGAGAAGAATTTATTGAAATGATTTGCGATTTTTTTTTAATGATTTGTTGTATCTAGTGTTTGGTCTGCAATGGTTATTTTATTTATAGGTGCGGTAGTTTTGTTGGTATAGCAGATCTCTTTGACAATATTCCAGATTTGTTTATTGTCATTGGCAGCTTCCTTGATCTGTTTCCTATAATATTCGTCTCTAGCTCTGCAAATTATTTTTTTACAAGCATTTCTGTATCGTTTGTAAAATAGGAGAGATTCGTGATTATTGGGGTTGTTTTTACAAAATTTGTGAAGTTTATTACGCTTGTGAATACAGTGTAGGATGCCATTTGTTATCCAAGGCTTAAGTTTAATTTTGCGACTACTTTGTTTGTCGTTAGTGTTGGATGTGGAACTTTTCAAATGGTTATGTATGGTGTCGATAAGAAATTCGCACGCTATGTTTGGGTCGGTGAGTTTATAAAAATTTGACCAGTTTTCCTTGGAAACCAGTTTAAAAAGAGTGTCATAGCAAATTTTCTTCGAGGGTATTTTCGATGCAGGTAATTTTTTAATAGCATGTGAAAGGGAGGTGATAGTGGCGTAGTGGTCTGTAACCGTGCATTGGTATACGAGAGATTCGGTATTCAATTTACATTTAGCAAAAACATGGTCAATGCAACTGACGCATAATTCTGATACCCGAGTGGGGGCCGTAATAGCTGGAATAAAACCTTGTAGAGTTAGTAAGTTCATGTAGTCATTTGCTTGGGGATGCATCGTATTTATGATATTAATATTAAGGTCACCAATAATTAGAACATTTTCACGATCACTCATACACGATAAGGATTTGTTAAGTGAGTTTAGGAATGGTGTTATATTAGACGCACTCGGTGATCGGTATATAGATAATATCGTTACACTATTTTCCATTTCGATTTTAAGACAATTTGAATTTGTGATTGAGATTTCTTCAACAGAGTGTTGTATGTGATTTTTGATGTAAATGATTACGCCATCATTTTGAGATTTATTATTCTGTGTGCTGTATTGATTATAGTCTTTTATAGTTTTTGGAATAAAGTTATCTTTGATCCAGCATTCGGTCAGGATAAGTAAGTCAAAATCTGAATCAAGGTCTGTGAGTAGTATAAGGAGTTCATTGAAATTTTTATTAATTGATCTGATTTTCATGGAAAATATTTTTAAGTTTGATTGATTTAAGATTTGTCGAACTTCTACAGCACTATTTGTTTCGGTACATGGAATCTGTGAGATGTTATCTAATAAATTTGTAATGTCTTCCATTTTTTAAATAATGATTTTGAGATAAAAAAAAAAAAAATTTAGATAAAAATAACGCACGGTTAAGTAATGCAAGAAAAAATATTTCCAAAAATTCTTATTGTTCGCAGAACTAAAAACAATAACATTTAAAAAGTTAATAAAAAAGAATGTCTACATACACGGTGTCCGGAAACTCGTAGTACAAGCGGGAAACTGGAGAATCTACACCACATGGGGAACCCAAAAAAACATAAAGTTTTTTGATTTGAGCATTTTCACAAAAAAAAAAAAAAAAACCAAAAAAAATATTTTTCGGCTATTTTTGGGTTAAAGTTTTTTCTGGTGTTTAGGTTTGAACAACAGATGTTTTAACCCTGCACAGCAGAAATATTTTATGATTACACCGGATTAAATGAAGGGTGATTTCAAAATAATGCTTCAAATCCGAGTTTCTTCATTTGTTTAACTTTCAAATAGTTTTAATTAGTTGGGTACTTTGATCTTCAGTAATAATTTATAAGAATTTGATTAAAAAAAAAAAAAAAAATTCTAACTCGATTTACTCGATAACGAAAGCTCAAATCAAAAAAAAATATACTACAAAATCGACTCCAAATGTGATGTAGATTCACCAGTTTCCCGCTTGTACTACGAGTTTCCGGACACCCTGTATAATGAATATCAGGTAGGTACATTATTTGTGTAGAGCGGCGGTAGTGGAGCATATGACAACGACAACTAAGGACGGGTTGTTTCAGAGAATTTGAAAACTTCATCAAATTTTAGTTAATTTTCTAGTTCTGTGAAGGTCCTATTTATTTATACTGGGTTTTTACAGGACAAAAATCTACAAATTACATACAGGTAAAAAAATGCAATTAAATGCAGGTTACGTACAATTAATAAACCAAATACATAAATAATAATATAAAATTATACATAAGCTCAGTAAAATGACAAATAATACTAGGAGAGTTACAGTGATACATAATATAATTATCTGAACATATTATTTAGCAGCAGCAGAACATTTTTTTAATCTATTTAGATTATTGACGAAAATATCTACTTCAGCACACTCAATCTTATTATACAGTCGACACATTTGGGTCAGAGGGCTAAAATAGGCGATATTATTTTTGAAAATATTCAGGTGAAAAATGCTATGGTGTCTTAAATAACGCGAATTGGAGACATTTATTTCAATATTGCTAAGACATAAGGTATCAAGATGGCCGTGGAAGTTCTTGAAGTTCTGTTATTATATCAACATGGGCCATTTGCTTCACAGAACTGAAATGATAATAGAACTTTCATAGTTCATTCATTTAATTATTATTATTTTATTTTATTTTATTTTTATTTTATTTTATTTTTTTTATTTTTTTTTTTTATTTTTTTTTTAACATACAACAAACGATGTTGTATTCCCATGAGTTATTAAACTCATTAAGGGATCGCCAATTGGTAGTTTTCAAATAGAAAAGTAAAAAAATTATAAAAAGAGTTTTGTACAGAAAAATTAGATTAAAAATTAAAAATAACCAACCCAACCCAATGTGCAGACACAATGTATGAAGAAAACATTTACAAAACATTTCACAGAAGCAACATACAGACACAACATATGAAGAATCACTTTACAGATATGTTACACAGATTTTATAACGTTTTTTTGTTACATTTTATTATATTTCCCTACTTGCTATGCCTTAGCTTGCACAGTTTTGTAGCAAGTACTCTACAACTTCATTATGAGTATGATAATTTTTGCGTTTTATTTATACTTTTAGCCCGCTGTCCCATGGGTCGGTAAGCAATCGACATAAACCTTACGCAGAAAATTAAGTTCATTATAGGAAGGTAACGGTCTGGAGCGCAGTTCAGTGTGGAATTTTTCTGCGCAGGGTCTTACAGCATTTGGTTTATGTCGATTGCTTACCGACCTGTGGGACAACGGGCTTAGTTTCTAGTACCTCCATATTACCTTTTTCTTCGTTTATTTTATTAATTAATTAAGTGTAAGCTTCATTTCATCAAAATTCTTCAGTCCTAAAATGTACTAAATTCTCCAGTCTTTTTTTAATAAATATCTAATCTACTTTTGACACTAATCTTCTAATAAATGTCACAATAGTAATGGAGGGCAAAATAGCAAATGTAATATCCAGTGTTTTTAATATGGTGCCCTCTGCGTGCAAAGTTGTACCTTCTCCAATCTTAAGCTTTCTAATAAAAGTATGTTTATCTGAAGTGACTTGCCCCTGGTAAACTGCGTTATACAGTTTATCCAATTATTATTATTATTGTTAGACTTATCGTGTACGAACACGGAGGGAAATCATTTTTTTCCCTCAAGATAAATTAACAGGTCTTATTAATAAAACACCAATTTAATAATGTTTTATCGATTTTCTTTCGTAATATATCACGATACAAAGAAAAACACATTATAAATAATATATCCGGATTTTCATGAACACGTGTTTCGACATCATATATATCCCTAATTTTGTTAAAAGTTTATCAGGAAATTTTGTTAATTCGCGTCCCAACGTTTATTATTCAGCAATGTTCTGTACGTCATTCGTAATGCCTGCAATCCCGTTTTATATGTAATAGTTTTTTTTTTACCAATTATTTGAAAAGAATTCTTAATAAATTAGTAGCACATTTTTTTCCGTGAACTGTTAACTTATTCCCTCAAAAAATTACAAACTCCTAAGATCATAATAATATATTCTGGGGCCCCGCTACCGTTTTAAATGGTAATTTTTTTTTTACTGAACGTGTCTTTCACCTTCATTTTTTTTAGAAAGGCCAATGAAATGATGACCCTTAAAACTTTTCAAGGGGTCTTGCATTGAAATCGATAACTTTACAATAATTAATGTAAATAAAATAGACGTAACTACCGCCGATTTTATACCGATTTCCCGAGCATGGTCGCGCTGTTGATAACGAGTCCAATATTGAAAAGTTTAAAAAATTCAAATTCAAATTTAGTTTAGTTTAGGAAGCCAAAATACTGGATGAAGCTTGCCTCAGTAAATGACTAGTTAAAAAAAGTGTCGACAGAGTGAAAAATATTCACTAAGCCAAGACACAGTGGCATTAAAATCAGGCTAACACTTTATTTTTAGCATATTACATTCGTTTATATAAAAATATCGCTCTATTTAGTACAGTATTTTAATATATATACAATAATAATAAATACAGTAATTAATTCGTCAAAATTAATTTAACATTGAAAGTTTTTACTTTGATGTCATTTGATTGTCTGTAAAAGTGGGCGGGGCCACTGAAGATAATCAACGGTAAAGATGTTTGGAAACAGGCGAATCGAACGTTACTGAACAAATTACTTGGCTGATCGGAGCCTGAGATAAATCGTTCGAAAAGTTGGAAACAACGGCCGTTAACATCGTTTTGACGTAGGGCTTTATCGATCGACCTTTTGGAGTCAAATTAATATGCGAAATCTAAAATAACAAAGAGAAAAAAAATCTCTACAAAATGTATTTTAATCTCCACTCTTTATTATGCGCTATTTCTTTCACTAGAGTATCGCTGCAAAGTTAAATTAGTGTTATTCCGTTTTCATGTCATATTTCCACTTTATTAATTATCATACTTCGTCTCAATCAATATTTCCACTCAAATTGCGTGGGATCAGCGATGTTTCGAAAATGCCAAACCACTCAGAGTGACCCCTGTTTAAGTCCACTATTATTTTTCTTTTGGGTTTTCGGTTAATTCTTCCCACTCGACTTGCTTGAAAACGCATAAATATCGCCCCAGTTAGTTGGAAATGGCTCTTTGTAAAAGTCCGCCCCACGAATGACCCTTTAAGAAAAATAGTCTAAAATCGAAGTAAGTGATATGCACCCGCGAATATTCGCTGATCTAATATATATTTCCCAAAATTTTGAATTCAGCAAGGTGATAGGTCGAGAGCGTTCGGCTGGAGAGGTCAAAAGGTCTCCATCAACAAGTCTCCCGATCTAAGCCCGCCACGCGGTAGGTGGGCAAACGTATCCGCCGCGAAGACCTAGACAAACCTAACCCCACGAACGGGGGCAATCCTGCTATTTGACCAAACGTAGCAAACCATTTGGGGTGACCTACGACAGGGATGTTGGTTATACAATAAATGGTTCCCGAGGCGGCGGTACCAATTGAAATCCAAAATCAAGTATAGAATGCGACGCCTAGTGGGTGGGACCATTAACAACAAACATTCAAGTCACTCTGTAGGTATAAATAACAATATCTTTATTTAGGAATGTTTACACATTACAACTATACATACATATTATGGTGTACATTGATTTGTAACTTTTATATTTAAGGTTATAAAATTAACAGAAAAATCAAACATAATATTGTGAAGGTAAAAAGAAAATAAAAGTACAGTTGAGGTTTCTCAAATACCGCCTCACTAGGCTAGCCTGTGTTGAGGCAGAATTTTTCGTGTTAGTTCCTAATACAATAATAATAAATGTTAAAAAATGTATAATGTAGTGCCTTTTCGTCGTTTTCCTCAGTTTTCTCGCGTGTCTTCTTAGCTTAGCTGTGGTTCGTGTTACAGTTTTTTTGGTTGCGTACATGTTGTGTTTATTATTTCGTTTACCGTAAACCGAGCGCTATTAATCGAATTTATCAACGATTATAACAGGCGGCGATAAGAGATGTCAGGTATCTGATAATCAGGAAAACCGATTACCGTCTGGAGTCATGCAACTTCGGAAAATATTACTTTTAGTTACTTTGGGAAATCTAGTTAAGCGTACAATGAAACGTTAAATAAAGCCTATTGTTCTACGGTGCTTTTGTATTAATTATTACTCCTTAAAAGCCACGGCGAAGGGTATTGTGTTTTATAATATCTTATGTACCATCTTCAATTTCAGTGGTGTTTCTATGTTTACTACACTTTTACTGTTGCTCAAGGCTCGTTAGGTGATTGCAACTCTGATGGTTCGTTTTCAGATTTATTACGATAAATGGAATTACAACCGAGCTGTACAATATTAGTTTGGTAACGTGTGCTCGCTAGCAGGGTAAGTTTCCGTCTGGCACTCTGGCGCTGCTCGGCGCAGCGCCCGTAGTTTACGCGACTGGATCGGAAGTGCTCGGTCTTCCCGAGCAGTTCCGAACCGCCTGTTCAGTGTTGCTAGACACTGCAATGCATAACGATAGTAAATCTTCCCTTAACCCTTCAGGCTAATTTGTTCGCTTTTGGGAACAGCTCGCACGGAGAAAAATGAGTAATGCTGATTTACTGAAAATCTCTTAAAATTATTAGTCATACTTTAAAAACGGGACTGTAAGCCTCTTCCTGATAAAAGCGTTGGTAAATTTTTAATAATGTCGGAACACGTGTTCATCCACATGCTTTGGTCTTAATAATATATCAGGACGAAATGCCAAAATGTCTTTTATAAACACGTGTTTGGACATCGTGACAAAACATTGGCATTTTAGAATACCAACCAATTCATTCGTTAATGGCCTGCAATTCCGTTTTTAACAAGAATACGAATAATTTGTAGATATTTGTAATAAATTAGATTTTTTTTTTATTATGATGTTTTTTCCGTGTGTATGATCTCAAATTTGTTGTTGTCTCCCTTACTGTCATGGTTAGAAATAGGATCTAAACCTTGTTAGAAAGAGAAAACACCACGCTTTATATTTAGTTAACCACAGAAGAATTAAAATGTACACCTTTAAAGAAACCAAAGGTGTTCCGACCGCAATTTGAGCAGACCTCGCAGCGCTTCGCTACTGGCAATGTTTTTCTCGTGCGTCTCCGACCTTTCCACCATTCACTACTGTATACCGACCTCTTCTAGTATTCAAACCACTATCTAAACACTCCTGACACTAATAAGAACAAACTTTGAAATTCAGCGACATCGGTCTACTACTTTTCGTGATTTGCGAGCACTGAATTACAATGCATTAAGAAGATAATAAAATTAGAAAGCGTATTTTCGAAAACCCTTTTCAGTTTTTGGATGCGTTCAGAATATTATTATTCCATTTATTAGAATTTTATTGCAAGCGTAAATTATTTTATCCGATAGAATATGCCAGAGGCCCGAGGGGTTAATATTATTCTTACTATGAAACAGAAAATCTGTATGGAAGAGAAAAATGTGTCGAGAGTAAGAATTTCTAAAATAGTAAAAATTGCTCTTTATTCATGCTTATCGACTATGTATATTGAATCAGGTTACAGTAACGAGAGAAGTAGATCAATCCAATCAATCAATCAAAACATACACACAAACACGAGTTAGATAAGAAATAGGGCACCTGTATATATTGGCACAGTTAAGCGCGTTTTCCTTTTCATTATTATTCATTTATGTACTCTTACCTTACTCTTAGCCAAAGAAAATAAAAGCATCGTTCAATGAACATAAACCAAAAAAATCGATATCTACAGTAATGTAATTTACATAAATTTCAGTTCAAATTGTAAATTTCAATACTAATTGTATCTAAACTAAAGTTAAATTAAACAATTTAACTTTGTTTGAACCCATTGATGTATTTAGTCTATGTTTGAACAAATATATATTATTTTTTCGGAACAACTGTTAGTTAAACCGTTTCATTTATTTATAATGGACAGCCACAAAGTTATAGTTAATTTCAAAAGTATAATAAATAATTAATTACAAAATTATTCCTAATGTGCACGGTGTCCGGAAACTGGAGAACCAAAAAAAAATCTTTTTTTTTTTTAACTTCTCGCATTTTTTTCCGCCATTTCGATTCATTTTAAAATACTGCTGATATTAACCACTAGCAACCGATTTTTTTAAATAAACAAAAAAAAACAACTTCGGACTCCATTTACTCGAAAAAGAAAACTCAATTCAATAAAAGTTTTACCATAAAATCGACTCAAAATGACAGTTTCCCGCTTGTACTTCCAGTTTCTGGACACCGTGTATACATGATGTTCGGGAGTAAAGTGCACAAAATTCGGGAGGTGATTCTCATGATAGTAGAAGTAAAAAGAAAAACAACATTTTTTTCTAAATTGCATTGTTTTTTATCCTATACAAAAATATTTTTTCATACAAACAATTCATCGTTTTACGTGAAAACTATCCTTGAACGTTTAAATTTCGAAAAAAGTTATTCACCTTTTTTACTTCTACCATCGTGTAGACCCACCTTCCGAAGTTTGTGCACCTTACCTTCGGACACCCTGTATGTATCTACATAGGGTAACCGAAAGAAAAATGAGTAATGCTAATTTATTTAATTCTATAATAATTCATAATTTAATATAAGAATCTCTTCAAATGATTGGTATTAGAGGTTGTTTAATATTTGCGTAAGAAACGCCCCAAATTGTGACAAATATGTGACCCATTATTACAATATATTTGTGTACTTTACAAGATCAGCCGACTCCCGTTCAGACTAAAACGATTCGCTCGATATCGCCCCGGGCGACACTTTTTATTCTCCATCGGGTGAAAAACGCCCTCAAAGGGAATCGTTTTGCCGATGTGCAAGAAGTAAAACAAATAACCATGGACCTAAAAAGCGCATCAGTGCGATTTTAAATGAATGGTATTAAAGCCAAATCTAGGGTGAGCGGAAATTGCTTGCCAACCATCTTGTATGACTAACTTTTGATCTGATTTGCATGCGAAGTGGTGCACAATGAACTATTATTATTTTATTTTTTCTGTGGTTAATCCAGTTATAACGGTTTATGATTTTTTTTTTTAAAGTTTCTTTATTCAATGAAATTATTAGTTACATGCATTGAGGAATTTTTCGACCACCATGCTAGGCACATGCCCGTGTTATGGTGGTCGATATTATTTTAGGATGTTTGATGAGAAGAGAAATGGGAAACGTCATTAAAAAAATTGAGCGGGTTTTGGCATTTTCCATTCATCTTCCCCCTCACCACGTCTTCAAATTGTTCTCAAATTGCTCCATCCAGAACTTTTTAGGTCCACGCAAATAACGAGAGAATCCATAGACATCTATGGGAGAGTTACTAAAAGTCATCGATAAAGCAGTCCCAAAGAGAGGTCGTACGTGACGTCACCATTCTTGTATAGTATAATGGTACGTATACATTTGCGAACTTACACGCGAACCGAGCCACGAATAACGGGAAAGGAACGAAGCAACTACAAGCGGCGTTTCGCGCCATTGCGGCTGCCTCGTCCCTTTCCCATAAGTTGAGGTTCAGTTCGGCAGTTCGGCAGTTCGGCTCGCGTATGTATACGTAGCATAAGACGTGTGAGATGGAAGCTTTTTATGTAAGCATTTTAGGATGATCGTCGATGACGTCACGTTCGACCTACTCTGGGACTGCTTTAGATAAGTGCTTTGTGTATTTACACTGTTTTGTGTATTGAAAAAAAAAACTTGATAAGTGCATTGGCCTCCGTGGTAGAGTGGTTACGTTTGATCCTTGGCTACAAATCCGGATATCACGGGTTCAAATCCCGACGTGCGCAAGTAATTATTTATTTTTTTATTGGTCCATACATTTTTTTTACACACATAATAAGTTTTTTTCAAGACAGTAATATTGATTTTTATTTACACAAAGTCTCCTGATGAAGCTGAGCTACTTGTGCTCAGGGGAGGAATATATTATATTATACTTAGCATATTTGCGTCAGTATATTTATTCCAGAGTGGAAGATACTTTTAGTATCGCCCTGGTGACAAATGGTTAAAGTAATAACATGTGGAAAAAACAATTTTTCAAAAATAAATTCCTATTAGTTTTGGGCCACCCCGGGTAAGGGATCGAGGAAGAACCAGACATAGAGAACTTAATATTGAATGCTTTTGTTCGTGGGTTTTTGAGTTGGATCCCTCTCCCGCTTCCCGCTGATGATGTATTTATGTAAGATTTATTATTCGTATGAAGTCATATATTATTATTCCATTTCCGCATTGAAGACCAAATGATACTAAATTATTGTTCTGCCATGCCACATTATTATCGTTTGTCGCGTGATTTAATGACCTTCAATTATTCCGCTGAAGGTCACAGCGTTCAATCTCTTCGAATGGCTGCTGGAGCATCACCATCCTAATGGCTTCTTTTGTTGTACGCACCTCCTTTGTAAGGCGTACCGCTGATAAGTCCAGCATGACCACTCTTTCTGATACGCGCGTCGTTATGCGAAAGAGGGAGAGGTTACAAAGGAGCTCTCATCTCGGTATAATATGAATAATTATTTTCATTATGATTGTTATTTTATTCGGACTGAAATTAGTCTTCGAGGTTATCTTTATTATGCTGGGTTTTTAAGCAGATTTTAGCTTTCTTCAAAATTGATCTTCTTTCCGATTTCACTGTGATCAAGAAATCAGTACCAATTTTGAAAGTGACTATTGAATTGAATTTCTATAGAAAATATTATAATATAGGTGGGTATTTTATAGCGTATCTGAATTCTTCCACAGCCAGTTCCAACTTTGAAAATGACACTTAAATTCAAAGCAAATTTGAGTTCATTGAACCAGAGTTGCGAAGGACGCACATACAACCGAAATTGGTATTTGATGATTTAGCCAAAATTTTTAGATTTTCGAACATATTCCAATATTTAAAACTTAGGGCCAGTTGTTTTACAGAATTATAATAAATCATTCAAATCAAAAGTTAGTTTTCAAGTTCTGTAACAGTTCTAGTCATGTTCTGTTATTATATCTTTATTGGTCAGTTGTTTTAATTGAAAATATAACAGAACTTGAATTTTAACTTTGCAATTTGAATAATTGTTCAAATTCTGTGAAACAAACAACTGGCTCGGCATTTGAAAATAATCCAAAGAGTTCCATATAAATAATACGTAAACTAGTCGGAAAACTTTTACTGTCGAAAGTTTAAGGGCAGGTTGTTTTATCGTATAGTTGTGGTTTACCCAAATTTAGCCTAGTAACTTTAGCCAAACTTCGAATTTCTAAACACAGGTTAAACATTCCTAAATAATAGTTGGACCTTTTTCCTCCAAGAGTTCGACGGTGTTTTGCAGTAGGTAGGTATTAGGTACCCAGGTATTTCCATTGAATATAGAGTAAAACACAATACGCAATTGAAATTCAAATCTCGAATACGATAAGAACGCTAATAAGAATTTAGTAAAACCTTTAAAAACCGGTGCGCGTAATTAACATTTTATATTCGTTCATTACTTTTAGAACTTGATGAAACAGAAGTATACGTATGATTATTGCAGAGTGAAAATTTCATAGCTATCTCTTGGCGCTTCCGAAAAACTCATCATCAAATTGGCGCTTAAGCTTAAATAATATTTAAGCCTAAGACGAGACAATACCCTAAAATAAAGCCGCAATCTTAACGACGTAAGTGAAGCAGCCGTGCACAAAATATGCGATGCCCGGCTCCGGTGTATTAGACAGACTTGCGGCTGAATTTTCCCTATCAAATCTATAAAATAAAGTGAGAATCTTAACGACGTAAGTGATGAAGTCGTGTAAAAACAATATTCGGCGCGCGGCCCGGCGTAATGGACGGACCTACGGTCGACTTTGCCCTAGCAGGTCTAGAAAATCGAACTTTCCGTGGGGGTTATTTTAATTATTTCTGATGAACGTATTACGAATATTTGAAATGTTTCTACAGGGATCCCTCGGGAAGTTACTAATTCATCGTCTAGAAAAATAAAATCTGGTGCTTACCGCTAACTTTATATTGAAAATCGTTCTACTTAAAATATTTGAATGGCAAGGTCCTTTTTTTTATTAATCTTAAAAATAAATAACTCACATCCTTAGGGATTCCTCTAGAAACATTTGAGATTTTAGAAAATATTAAAATGTGAGCGTCGAGCAAACCCACATTATTAGAGTCTTATGTCGCCTTAAGCTAAATTAAGAATTTTGGATAAACACACCTAAAAGATGAAACAACCCGGCCTTCGTCTCGGAACTCTTACCATACCTCTAATACTTACTCATCTTATTAACCGGAACCATTTTTTATTGCTAACTTGTGCAAAATCATCAATTTTATACCCGAGACTTAACATTTGAGGTCAAGTTTATCATCGGTACACAATACTGTATGGTAATCAAATGAACAAAAGAAATAATAATACTCTTATATGGCTTATCGATGTTTACCGAAATATTTTGTTTCAATAATGTGAAATTTTATTTCAGTCGTTTTCAGTTATTGAACATTACTACAAATATAATTTTATTTCAGTGTTTCAAGTTATTTCAGTCGTTTTCAGTTATTGGGCATTACTACAAATTTAATTTTATTTCAGTTTTTCAAGTTATTTCAGTCGTTTTCAGTTATTGGACATTACTACAAATATAATTTTATTTCAAAGTAATTTTAGACGTTTTCAGTTATTGGGCATTAATAATAATAATAATATTTGGCTAATGTATATAGCGCCGTTTTCGTGAGAAATCATCTCAAGGGCGCTGTACAAATATAATTCTTAAATAGTTAATACTAGAACTACTGAATTAAAACTAGTGACTTACCTCTAAGACTTATATCTAGTGACTTACGACTAAGGCCTATAACTACTATCTTAACTACATATATATTTACTTATGTAAAAACTTACAATCTAATTTTACTACCGCTAGAAGAGGAAGGAAGTTCTATTAAATTAGGGTGTTTTTATAATTAGTTTTTATTCTTAGCTGGAGATATATCTTAAATGAATGAATGAAATTAATCGTCGATCTTGAACGCATTTAGATGATTCATCTGCCAACAATGAAACCGATTGCCTTGTTATGTTCCCGCTGATATTGTCCATTGTCCTTTGATAGGCAAGTCAATAGCATTTTGACTTTATCATAAGTTACTACAAATATAATTTTATTTCAGTCGTTTTCAGTTATTGAGCATTACTACAAATATAATTTTTCCACGTAAAAATATTCTGAAAAAATGTCGAAACAATAAGATTTATTGTGTCCACGGGCATCACATGTTGTGACATGGGAGTGTCCTTGCCCGCTGCGAGTATCGAACTCGATTCGTCCGACTGTTAGAAGCGCTTTCTATTTATCCGCCGATATCAGTTATCTGCCGTATCATTATTAACGTAGGACAATCGATCGATTAAATACCTGATTAATAGTGATTAGTGATCATGTTACATTTAGACAAGCGACAATAATTGATAACTAGCAGTTAAAAACCCGCTCCGTGGGTTTTTCGCTGCTAGGTCCTGCGGCCGGCATTTAGTTTGGCTTCGCCCAGTTTCAGTGATACTAACAACAGTTAACCTATAATAACCCAACCTAACCTAACCTATCATTTTATTATACAAATAAGTACATGTACAATTTATTATACATATAAGTACGTGTCAGATTAGAGATTGACACGATTTGAATTCGACCAATCAGAGGGCCTAAACCGTCCAGACGATGGCATAATAATACTACTATAATCGAATAAGATGAACAGGTAGATGCCCATGTACGCATACCTAATCGATCAGGAGCTTCAATTACACTCGATTACTTCCTATCGGAGGTATCGTCTAGGGCAGTGATTGCCACCCTCCAGTGTGATTTAAATAGTGTCTGGGAGTTTAAATGCTTTGGGGGACTTTTATTCTGTGCACTTAAATTATTACAAATGGAAAAAAAAGGTCTACGTTTGTTACAATTTAAAGGTTTCATAAAACTCCAAAAGTTCTCGTTTCAAATTTTATACGTATTTAAGTTTTTATTTATTTTTGTTTAATATAATAATTATTTTTTAATCTTTAATAATTGAAGACAATATTAGCGACTCTCAAACGAAAATTTTAAATAGAAAAACAGAAAAAGATTCTGTCGCATCTAGGAAATGAATCTAGGACCTCGGCCTTACCGGGGCTTGGCTCTACCACTGAGCTAATTAGACCATACCCCCTTCGGCCAAATTTAACTCATCATACTTCGACTAAGAACTACCAACATTATCTTAATTTTCCTAACTCTTGACAGGCTAACATGCCAAACAAAACGTCTGTAACCAAGTGGGTCTTCCGACGACCCCATGCATTTTCTATATCATGGGCTTTTAAACTATAGAAATCCCAATTTATGTATTTGCGCAGAAATACGTAAAATACTAAAATGATATGTCAAGTATTTAAGGTAATATAAGGAGGATAGTAATTTTGGGTACTACCTACTCCCCCACTTGGCTGCGGGATAGTTAACGCATATTTTAATGCTGATTATCTTTATGTATGATTGTAAGATTCTTGCCGAACTGAATGCAATCTTTTCCTAGATGTGACCGAATCTTTTTCTAATCTTTCTATTTTAAATTTTCGTTTGAGAGTCGCTAATATTCTCTTGATTTTACTCGGAGAAAAATGAGTAAGGTTGATTTATTGAAATCCTTTTAAAAACCTGATTCCATTTCCCAATAAAATATTAGTCTAGAAAATACAAGTTAAGCAGTATAAAGGGCAAACGAAAGGCAATTGAAAAATATACAAAAATACGTTTCATGACGAATGGAAATGTGTTGAACAGTTGAACACACGCACGCCTAAATGTGTCGCCTTATAAATATCAATATTTGCTTTCTAATAAAAGGTAGGCATGAATTTTCTCCTTCTCAGTTTACGAATAATAATACGAACAGGCATGTTTGACTCGGTAAACAATATACCGTCAATCATCCGCAAAAGTCACCACAAGAAAAACCTTATTTTTTTATGTACTATTGCGGTAGGTCTAGTCTGAAACGTATAGTGTAGAAAATAAATAAAAATGCATATAGTAAGACCAAGATTGTTCAACTTTAAAGGACGTATCTTAAAAAAGTTTTATGGTTCAGGTTAATATTTTTCACATTATGTGTATTGAAAAGGACACGTTATAAAAGAAATGTCACATGTAGCAAACACTTGTTGTTATACATAATTATACTCGTGGTTATACATAATTATACTCGTGGTTATACATAATTATACTTGTGGTTATACATAATTATACTTGTGATTATACATAATTATACTCGTGGTTATACATAATTATACTCGTGGTTATATATAATTATACTCGTGGTTATACATGATTATACTCGTGGTTATAAATAATTATACTCGTGGTTATACATAATTATAATAATTAGAATAAAATAACTTTTTGTTAACACCACTTTATTGTATATATTTTCAACATATAAAAACCAACCGGTTTCGGTTCACCCTGAACCTTCATCAGGGTTATATAAAAACATATTGCAACAATGTGTTTTTGAAGGTTCAGGGTTTTACAACAGGTATGGTAACAGGCTAGAACACAATCATAATACTCGTTTTAACATTAATGAAGGACTTATTGTACCTAAGATTACAAATAAATATGGACAAAGAACGTTAAACTATATGATTCCCAGTTGTTTTAATATGTTTCCTGCTGAAATTAAATACTGTGCCCAAAACACACAATTGGTGAACTTACTGAAGACTTGGCGCACTTAAAGAATTAATTTCTATTAGCTTACAGTGATATATTATTCTAAAGACTTTTAAAATTGTGATTTAAGTTTTTCATAATTTTCTTTAGCTATATTTCTGTAAAATTTTTGTTTTAAACATACAATTGTAAAAATGTAACTGTAAATTCAGTATAATAAGATTTATAAACTGCTAAAAAGCAGTTTATCGGGACTTTTTGCCTTATATTTGTAAAGTGTGTAATAAAAAATAAAAAATAAAAATATTGTAACAATGTGTTTTTGAGGGTTCAGGGTGAACCGAAATCGGTTGGTTTTTATATAAAAAACAAATTGCCTCCAAAAACCTTCTAAAACACATTGTTACAATATGTTTTTATATAACCCTTATAAAGCTTTAAAAAACATACTTGAACGTTAAAATACCTTATAATAATAACTTTGTTTTTAACACCACTTTATTGTATATGTTTTCAATATATAAAAATCAAATCGGTTTCGGTTCACCATGAACCTTCAAAAACACATTGTTACAATAGGTTTTTATATAACCCTGATAAAAGTATTTTAACGTTCAAATATGTTTTTTAAAGCTTTGTAAGCACAGTGCTTAGAAAGTTGTTTTTTTTTAATTTATTTTACAAATGTTATAAGCCTTTATTAGATGATAAAAATATAAATCTTTATTGAATGAGAAAATAAATAAAAATCTATGTGGAAGTGACCCAGTGAGGAACGACTGCGCGGCCTTTTTCATACAAAACTTAAATTTGGATTTCAGGGCAGAATACCCAACCAAAACATAATATTTTTTTAAAGAAAAAGTATAGCAAATATTTATACGGATGTGTGCTATTTTATTTATTTGTGTTTCAAATTATGATATATGGGCCAAGAATTAAATTTTGCGTGATTTAATTTTTTGTGAGTTAATTATAAAGTATTAAAAAATATTTTTTCCGTACCTACTGTTTTAATATAATAATAAAATATAAACAAATAAAACATCTTAATAAAAGCGGTTTTTTGGGTAGAAAATTTAATTTATATAAGACAAATTTATGTTCCAACGTAAATCGGTTGTTTGTGATCTGATTTTACGCCCATAAAAAAGCCTTTTTTAATGATTTTATTTTATATTATTTCATCGTATTCATACAATAAATATAGCAAAATTATTTTTTAAATAACTAACATTATCTAGCAAATGGTTGCCAACGTTGCCACTAAAATCATGACAGATGATTTCCTTTTTTTCCATTTTCAAACGATTTGTTCTATTTTAAAAAACCATAGAACAGATCAGTGTATTCTTGTAAAATTTGGGTGGTAAGTATAAACTGAATGTAATACATATAATATTGTGTCAAAATCGGTGTTGCCATAATAATTTTTTTTGTCAAACTGTGCCTACCTTATTTTTGTTGGCAGAATTTTTCAACCTCTCGGAATTTCGGGTATGGAAATGAATGTGCCGCATTTATGTAATGCGAGTCCACCCGTCACAAGTCACCGCCGCTCGTGATCTTATGTAAATGGGTAGGTACTAGGTAGCTACTAGCTACACACCTTGTCTTGTTTTCCATTTATCTCCTGAAACCTGCCTAAATAAGCGTGTATTCGGAATGGGATATTTAAATTATAAGATTCTTATTTTCTGCGTGTTTTTTTCTATCACCGCTGCAGGGTGGAATGGAAACTCGGAATAATTAGATTTCCATTTTCAAAATTTTAAAGAAGGGTTCCTTTATTTATTTACAATCCATAATATAACATAATGCAGGCGTAGTTATCTATTGTTAAATCAATTGAAATGGAATTCTATGTACCCACTACCCACCCCTCATACTTTTTTCCTTCCCAAAACTACATTTCCTTAAAAGGTCCCTCCTCACAGCATCCCCAAAGATGCCATAGGCCCTGAGGGAAATTATTTTCTTCATGACCTCCTGTGTGGAGTTAATGTAAAACAAAGATACACGTTACAAAATAAGCTAGAAAATAACTTTCAACTAAATTTATATCGTTAAATTTTCCTAATAAAATTCTTAAGGCGATGCACTACGTCGTGTAATATTTTTAATTGAGTCGCTATCAATAACAACCCTTACATGGATGGCGATAAGGTTTAAATTCCCGCTTAACACCATCCGCCTGTTTTGATTTATGCAAGAAAAAAACATGGCCAAAAAGTGGCTTTTATTTTATTTTGTGGATGTTCAGGCATAAATATTTTTTTTTCCGATCGTTTTATAAATAACTTAATTTGCCACATTATACAATAAAATCATATCCGAAAATGGGTTCGTAAGTAGGAGATTTTGAACTTTAAAGCAGTTTTCATAGGCCTGTACATTATTTTTTTCTGTGCTTATAAAAAGACATATAAAAATACTCGATTATTTCAAAGGCCAAGATGTATTCTACTTGCAGTATTTAATTAAAGCATCTGAAACATTTCTAGGCAACCAAATTTTCAAACCAAAAACACATGATTTTGCATTACTACGTATGGCATCGCCTTAACCGTTCTGCTAAGATTTAACGAGGCTTTATGATATAGGTACATAAATGGTGTTAGTTGATATTAAAAATTTTACGGATGCCGCCCAAAATTAGGAAGATACAGAATATCCAAATTTTCAGAATATTGTGAAATGAAAATATAATCAACTGAGCATAGCGAAGTCCTGTTTTAACTCGACCGTTTTGCATTTCATCTGTCTGTAAGTTTGTTTGTTCCGGTTCAATGAGGTGGCCGTTTTAATGATTCAGTAAAAAAAAATTTCAAAGCAAGACAAACTTTCCCGGATTTACGAACCTGACAATATTTGGAAATCTACTATCACCACAGTACGCGGAAAATGTATCCCTTGTTGTGATGGAGGACTTAGCCAATCGAGGAATTGAACACACTACGCCTGGGGGGGGGGACTCAAACTCGATGTCAACTCAGCCACCGACCGGTCATGACATTTTCATGTGTTTTCTTAGACATTTTTTTATTCTCATTTTTTCAATACTTACCTGCCTGAAAAAAGCTTAAAATAATTCTCATTCAGATAGTGACGTTTCTTTGGATACATTCTTTATTTGAATTTTTTTAAACTATGACATAAAATGGATGGTTTGTGGTACTACCTGCCTGAAAAAAGCTCTAAATAATTCTCATTCAGATAGTGACGTTTCTTTGGACACATTCTTTATTTGATTTTTTTATTAAAGTATGACGTAAAATGGATGATTTGTGGTTAATTTAGTAGGTATTTATGTACCTACCTACAAATCTTATGATTTCAGAGGGGATTTTGGTTTTCATTTATTAAATACTATCTGTACTGTTGCTGTGGCTCAGTCTGTCTGTGCAGATAGAGAAACAATAGCGCATGTTGCTTTTACGTCCATCAGATGGCGCTGTTTAAATAAAAACTAACATTTTACCTGTCACAGGTGCCATCTATATAACAGGTATATAAAAACACACGCGTATTGGAGTGCAACATTGTGTCAAAATTTCAAAGCAATCATTGAAGAACTTTTGGAGATTTAAGATTTTGTACAAACATTTACATTTTTATATGCCTGAGAAAATTAGAAACATACATATTTAGACGGGAGATCTACTGTGCACAGAACTTCTAGTACTATTGAATTTCGGTACCTACTAAATAGTGTTCTCAAAGAATATTACAAATGAAATGAAAACTAGTACCACCTTTTTTTAATCGGAGTAAACATTTTTCGCATTCGAATAGCATATTATATCACCTGTTATGGCGTTAACGGTATTTTTCGCGTTTTATCGAACTTCTAATTATTTATTATTTTTCGGAATAACTTTTATTGAGTAAAACCTCAAATTGTAATATTTTTTAAATATTGAAGACAATATTAGTGATTTTTAAACGAAAATCTGAAACAGAAAAATCAGAAAAGGAAACGGTCACATCTGGGACACGAACCCAGGACCCTTGTCTTGTCCCAGATGTGACCGTTTCCTTTTCTGATTTTTCTGTTTCAGATTTTCGTTTAAAAATCACTAATATTGTCTTCAATATTTCTAATTATTTATTCATTAAAATCAGTTTTTAGCGTTTCCAAATGTTTGGAAAGACATTTTTCCTTTCCTCATTCATAAGGACGGGTTGTTTCAGAGAATTTGAACAATTCTTCAAATTTTAAAGTTCATTTTTAAGTACTGTGAAAGATTTTTTTCAATTTCTGTTATTATTTCAGTTCTGCCAAGCAACTAGCCTATAGTGATATAATAACAGAACTTGAATAGGACTTTCACAGAACTTGAAAGTTAACTTTAAAAATTGAAGAATTGTTATAATTTCAAGTTGATTTTAAAAATTCTGTGATTGTTCTATTTAAGTTCTGTTATTATTTCAGTTTTGTGAAACAACTGGCCAATAAGGATACGACAACAAAACTTGAGTAGAACTTTCACAGAACTTGAAATTCAACACCGAAATTTGATGAATTGTTCAAATTCTTAGAAACAACCCATCCTAAGTAATCGAAAGTAATATTTCATGAATGTCGATCACTAGTGTAAAAGATTTTGAAACCATAATCTTCTTAATCAATCTGCAACTGTTTATGTTTCACGGTGCTAATCATTAAATCTTTGTATACACTCTTGGGATAGATATAATAACCATCAGGCCGTTTGCAGAGAGGATAGACCTCCAAACAACATGATCTTAGCATACACTACTTGCTTCATCCACGTTTATACATCGTCTCGTACAATATACACATAACCTTCTTCTATTCTCACTTTTGAAATGGTATTTATTATACTCGCTGACGTTTACCCGGAGATAGACATATACTCGTACCATCGCGGACTTTTCCGTAGGCCTATTTAAGATATACAATTCCGTAGTACATTATTTTGATGTATCTCATGAGATTTAGCCAGCGTAACCAATGTAAGTGCCCGAAAATATATTTTTACGACATGATTACAAAACAACGTCGTCTCTATACTTTCTATAAATATAAAATGCAGTTGCCAGTTACTTGACAGAACTGAAATACTAACAGAACTTGGAAAAACTTTCACAGAACTTGAAAATTAACTTTGAAATTTGAATAATTGTTCAAATTTCCTGAAACAACCCGTCCTCAGACTTCTTCTTCAATGGCGCTACAGCCTATTTCGAGCCTTGGCCTCCTTTAACATGAGCCTCCACCGCCCTCTGTCCTCGGCCGTCGTCTTCCAATCTGCAACATGGAGTAGTCCTCTGGCATCTTTCCTGACATCGTCCTCCCATCTCAGCCTAGGTCTGCCCGCCTTTCGTTTGCCTCCCGGGTGTCCTGTTAGAACCTTCTTTGGTACACGTGTGCTTGGCATTCGGTGCACATGTCCGGCCCATCTTAGTCTTTGGAGCCGTAAATGAGTAGAGAGTCTGGGAGCTTGGTAGATGTCATATAGCTCCTTATTGTGGCGGATTCTCCATGCCTCTCCCTCTCGCACCGCTCCTAAGATTCTTCGAAGTACCTTTTTTTCGAAGGTGTCCAGCCGTTCCGCAGACTTTGCTGTCAGTGTTCCCGCCTCACATCCATAGGCCAAGACCGTTCTAATAATTGTTTTGTACAGGGTTATTTTGGTTTTCCTATGGACGTTTCGGGATTTGAACACTGGCAGCAACGCGAAGTAAGTGTTGTTAGCGGCTGTGATGCGCTTTCTTACTTCTACTGGGTCTTCGTTGTCCTGCGTTATGATGGAGCCCAGGTAGGCAAACTCTTCGACCACTTCAAAGTTATAGGAGTTTTTAAAATTCACTTTATCTTTTATTCTGCGGTGTGGGGTTCTGGTTTGCATCATGATTTTAGTTTTGTTCTCATTGATTTGCAAGCCCACCTCTCTTGCTGCAGTCTCCAAAGGGTCAAACACCTCTCTTACAGCCTGTAAGGATCTTCCGACAATGTTAAGGTCGTCTGCATATCCAACTATTTGATTGCTTTTGTAGCAAATGTTTGAGTCGGTAGCAATCATTGTCTTCCTCACGACGTGCTCCAGAACAATATTGAAAAGAGTGGGAGCTAAGCCATCACCTTGTTTCAGCCCCTGGGAGACGTTAAAATCCTCCGTTGTTTCACCTCCTATCCTTACTCGACATCGTGAACCAACCATCGTTGCTTTTACAAGCTTGACTATTTTGGGCGGTATACCAAAATTTACCCGTCCTCAGACTTACTTACATAAATGAACTCATTCTTCGTACGTAATATAATATGTATATTTTTCCTTTTAATGGTTTTTCTTCCTCATCTTGTAGCTGAAATATTTGACATACCTAATAAAAAATCAATAACCGTCTCGAGTCGCATTTTAAGCCAGCGCAATTTTGTATTGTATTCAATGTGTTTATCTCACATTCATTATATTATCAGACAGTGTTTACAAAGGTGTTGTAGATAAAAGCGTCACAATCACTAAGGACGTGTTGTTTCACAGAATTTTAACAATTCATCATCAAATTTCAAAGTTAATAAAGTATTTTGGTATTTTGTAGGTGGATAACTGCTGATTAATTATTATAATATTATACTTATTTTGTATTTGGTCCGTGCGAAGAATGCATTTACCTGCCTACATACCAATGTACCCACGTACTTGCTTACTTGCCACGTGGTCTACGTGTTCGTGGTGGGGTGCTGTTTAAGGGCCCGCTTTCCGCGTAAAGAATTTAGATTTGGGCAACACCTACAAAATTTAGTGTTAAAAGAATCCGACAGAGGTGTCTGAATTCGTATTAGGAATAATTTTGGGGATTATGAAATTAAATTACCGACATCTATTGCAATTTTAGAAAAACAGAACCATTTTTAGTTAGCACCGACCTTAGAGTAATAATGCACCGACCAAATGAGAACGAAGTCGATATGAAGATGGTTCTCAAAATATGGGTTTTATTACGGATTTAATTAAATTTTTTTTTTTAATTTTACAAAAAACATTTACGAAAGTTATTTGTATAGGTATAAAAATTACTTTACTTTACTAAAATACTATTCTCACTTTTATAAAAGTAATTTATAACTTTTATAAAATCAATAAATATATTTTTACATCAATAAGGTTTTAAACTTTTTTACTCGAAAACTATCTTAAAACGTTGGAATTCCAAAAAAAGTTTTTTTTTCTTTTTTACTTGTACTATCAATTAGAATCACCTCCCGAAGTTTGTGCACTTTACCCCCGACATCTTGTATAATATGCGCAATATAATATTTATACAAGTGTAATATCTACTTTTGTACATTTATATAAATTATATACACGTTTACATTTTTATGCTCATCAAATTTATTATATTATAAAGATAGATAGAAAGATCCTTAGTGCTTCCTGAGGACTTACAAATCAGAAGACTTTTTTGTAATTATTTATTTATTCATTTAAACAATTCAATAATTATAAAGAGTAATAAAACATGTAAGCAACATAAAATTACATTCTAAAATGTGAAAGGGGCTCTATTTATTTACATTTTTATGAAATTACTACTTTTAATAGTTTAAGCTTTCAGTGAACTTTCAATTTTATTTTTAACTTCTCTAAATATTATTTGTTTAAATTGTCAAATATAATTTAATCACAAACACAAGATTCACTCAAAATGAAAGATTGGTGGTTCTGAAATGTTCCCATAAATACGGTGAAAGAACCCTAAACTATGAACTTATTGCCCTAAACATGCTTCGAGCGAAATGCGGATCTGGAAACCTTATCGTCAATCTGAGCAAAACATACCATGAACGTCAATATAGCAACAGCCTTTGTTCTGCTGCAGTTTCATTAAATGCCGAGAGATCCGTTTACAGTCTCCAAAAAGCAATACTGGGGCACAACCCTAGAAGCCAAGCTAAATGATTGGAATACAGAAAGATAAAAACACACCATTGTCAAAAACATCTTGGCCGTAAATGATTAAATAAAATTAGATTTATTCAGGAAGGCAAGCATTACGGTGATCGATGTTAAAAATCTAACATAGCCCTAGAATAACTCCAGTATCTTTAAGAAACCTTTCTCTTAAAGCTCAGAAAAAAACTTTCCATGACAGTTAGATATACCACTCTACAACAAGGCCGCGTACGGTAAAACTGTAAAAAAAAATAAAGTAATAAATAACAAAATAAATATTTCACAACACAATAATTTCATCGAAAATCTTAAATCCGTTTCACCTTTCTACATTTTCTATATTCTCCTTAAGAGTATAATCCTTAGATAATGCCTTTTCAAATTATTCGTGGAAGCTAGAAAAAAAATAAAATCATTGATTATAACTGCACTTCAAGTGACCTTTTAAATAACAGTAAAGGGCTCAAATGATTTTATTGTTACGTCCGTGCCTTTGCATCTTTACAAGACTTGGGCAAAACATTCTGTAGCAGAGTATAGATTTCACATCTGAAACATAATTAAAGAGTTTATTGAAAATAGAACACCAAGGTACGGTTAGTCAAAAAACGTACAATAAAGTTAATTCTGGGAAGAAATTGTACAGTTGACATTCAGGACAGGTTCACTCCCTCCTCCTCAAAAAAGACCCTCTATACAGCATTCTCAAAGATGACACAGGCTCTGAGAGAAATTATTTTCTTCAGGGCCTCCTTCCGACATAAAAAATAACATCACTGAACTAAATTATATTATTGTAGAAAGCAATCACTTTGTGGTTTGACATATTTAATAAAATAAAATACTTTTTTGTTTTAAAACCACGATATTTATTAATTTAAGAACCGACCGGTTTCGCTTTACTTAAGCATCATCAGGGTACAAATTAATACTAAACAAGAAGTACATAATGTGTGCATATATATAACAAAATATAGAGGGAGACAACATGATACAAATATATTATAGAGGGAGACAACATGATACAAATATAAGCAACACAAAGACGGTCATAAAATACATTAACATAAGTGTACAAGTAATGGAAAACCGCTAGATAATTATGTAGACTAATGGGTTATACGAATAAATCGGGAAAAACAAAACATCAATAAAACCTCAATAATAACGGTTTTTCCGAATTTGCAAATCATTTGATCGATAAAGATCATACATTCTGTCATAGAACCGGTGCTAACATCTTACATAAAAACGGGCATGGTAACAGACTAAACAATTTAGAGGCACTAGAAATTAAAAAAGCTGTAAAAACCAAAAGTCAGATACTTAATAATCAATTAGACATATCAAGTAGTCCAATATTAAGTCTGTTTCCAATAAACCCATAAAAAATTCCCAGTTCTCCTTACCTCCTTACCACCTTGCCAGTTGATGTTTTGTTTCTCCCGATTTATTCGTATAACCCATTAGTCTACATAATTATCTAGCGGTTTTTCCATTACTTGTGCACTTATGTTAATGTATTTTATGACCGTCTTTGTGTTGCTTATATTTGTATCATGTTGTCTCCCTCTATATTTTGTTATATATATGCACACATTATGTACTTTTTGTTTAGTATTAATTTGTACCCTGATGATGCTTAAGTAAAGCGAAACCGGTCGGTTCTTAAATTAATAAATATCGTGGTTTTAAAACAAAAAAGTATTTTATTTTATTTAATTATATTCCCCACAGTTTCAGAACTTTCGATAGCTTTTTTCGCTGGCCCGTTCATTATTTTTCTGGATTCCAAGTTCGAGTATTGTTATTTGAAACAGGTGGCCCATATTATTATTACATATTATATTATATTTCGGACATCGTTGCATTGTGAATCATTAGAGCAGATCTTAGAGTAATATTACTCTAAGGAGCAGATGTAAAGTGACGTGTGTATTTGTGTACGTAGAAAGTTAATTCGCAAATAAATCACGATCGTATAGGAACAAGAAAAGAGACAAGACAACAAGAAAATTAAATTAATAAAAATTTACCCCGTAATTTCTAATGCATTGGAATTAGTTTTATTTCCCAAAGTACCTATTCTGAAAAAAAAATAATAACTTTTTACTACACAATACATAAATAAAAATATGAATTATTAATTTTTATAGTAAATTATCGTTTATAATAAATATAAGCTTATAAATCAAAAATTGTATTTTTTTCTTCTCACCTATTAGATAGGATATAATTTTATGAGATAACATTTTTTCTTTGAAATACGGGATATCTTTCGTGTATTTCCCATCTTTGAAAAAACAATATTTATTAACTCATAAACTTTACACGCGTAAAAATTATCTTTATAAATTCAAATATTTGCACGTAATCGCACGTCTGTAGATCATAGAACGATGAACGACACGTCTGCCCCCAAAGCCCTCGAGTTGGCGAATGAACTTCTCAAAGAAAGATAGTTTAATCTGCAAGTCGGAGCGAGCGCGCTATAATAAATATGATTTAAAAGCAATAGGCGTAAGCGACAGTTGTGAAAATGTTTAATAAATCACGGCGTATTTCAAAAATAGCAAAAATTACTTATGGGGTCTATTGAGTAGCATTAAAAGAAGCATTGTGATTTTTTTCATACATATAACTTGTAAAATAACAGAAATAAACGTGTTAATAATATTTTTCGGAGCATACTTTGCGATTTATTTCTATCGAGGGAATTTCAAATAATTACCGTTTCGGCTTTTGGAACAAATAGATACTATCTTAAAGAATAACATATATTTTTTTAAGAGCTTAAAAACTTCAAAATTTTAAGGAAAGTATGTCGGAAATTGGATGAAATTCGAATAGTGGGCCCTTAAATAGATATTATAATTCCTATATATCACGCTATACATTATAATACCTACTCACATCTGATTTTAAGATAGATAAGGACCTATCTAAGTATATACATGCAGTGGGTGGCCAAATTATTAGTTACACTACAGTTTTTTTCTTATTATTTAATAAACAAACGCTTTTAATGTATATATAAATTTAATGATAATTTTATTACTTAACTCGATAGAAAAAATCTTTATTAAGTCAGATAATTGGAAAATGAGTAGGAACGTTAATAACTACGCTTCGACATGAAAGAAAAAGTTGTGACATTCGCTTAGAAAACGAGATAAAATGTACGAAGGAGTTACGTTAGTTTGTTGTACAAAGGGAGAATATCGCAAATGTAGCCGATGTTACTATTTGTGGCTAAGAAACTAAAACTATTACTAAATATATTTAAAACAATATATTTTGCACTCTGCCAATCAATAATAGAATATGGAATTATTGCTTGGGAAGGAGCAACAAACTCGGCTATCAATTACATAGAAACCGCACAGAAAACGATCTTAAAGGTAATACTAAAAAAACATAGACTGACCGATACAGACCAAATATTCAACAGCTGTGACGTACTAGATATTTTTTATTTATTTTTTTTTATTGTTTAACTTATAACATTGTTACATTGTACATAATATTAGGTAATAATAGGTAATAGTGTAAAACATAAGTTATTGAATTTCTACTCCAATGAAGAGTGCTAGCTCTTGAGCTTGGCGTAGGAGTTATTTGACAATTATTTCATGTTTATATCAGTAATTAACATAATTACAGTACAATAAATATAAACTTAAAAGAGGATTGTGACGTTAATTTTGGTTGTAACATGAATTGAGGTTATAACATTTGATAGGTGATATTAATTTTTTTAAAGATAAATTTGACCTTCTTTTTGAATAAAATAAAATCTGGTATTTTTTTCACTTCTTTGGGAAGACTATTAAAATATCTTATGCCTTTGTAAATGTAGTTATTGTGCATTTGTTGTGTTGAAAATAGAGGAATTTGGATGTTAAAATTATGCCTTAAGGATGAGTTAAATTTAAGTTTTTTACTACAGTTTCTTTATATATTTGTAATATTGCATCTTTTTTATAGAGGTCTTCAATTTTTGGTACTTCGAAAATTTTGAACAATGATGCTGAAGAGAAAGTTGTTTTTTTTTTCAAAATTACTTTGATAATTAGTTTTTGTACCACTTTAACAGAGCTTAAAATTTTTTCATATGCACCTCCCCACCCAATGATTCCATACTGAAGTAATGATTGGACTAGTGCGTAATAGTAAAAAAAAAAAAAAAAAAACTAAACTTAAAACTCCAACAGTAAATTCAACCTTTGGACAAAGACACTACCAATACCATGCTATAAAAGCTTTCAACAGTCTAAAAATTGAAATTAAAATTGAGGAAAATAAAAATAAATTCACACACAAAATTACAAAATGGATTAAACAACAAAAAAGACAATATTACCAAAATGTCATAGCATAAAATAAAAATAAAACCTACACGTAACACACAAAACCAACATAAACACACATCACTCACAAACACACAAGATTATTTTCATTGTATTATTTTTTAATTTTAAATGTATTATTATGTATTTTTATTTTTAATTTTTAATTTATTATTTTCTTTTCAAATTTACTATCTTCTCTTTAAATGTAATATGTAGATTAGATTTTCATATTATAAAATGAAGGCCTCAGCACGGGCAAGCCACCCAGTGAGGCCTACATTACTGGAAAACATAAATTGTAACAAAATAATGTACCAAATAAAAAAATAAAATAAAAATAATCATACGCTAAGAAACCAAAACTGAATCTAGCCATGGAGTTGAAACGTTGGCATTATCTTTGGGCTAAGCTAAAAACATTGATGCATTCCGGTTAAAGTCTGGCAATTTACCACACTTGAACCCGACCGACAACTAGGAGCTTCTGAAATGAAAAATATCCAAAAAATACAACAAACAAACAAAATCTTACACATTGATACAAAATTGGTATTGGGATAAAGAATTATAAAAAAAATGTTAAAAAATGCATTCAGAGCATGCCAAAAAGTGTGCAAGTCTTAATTGACGTAAAATCAGGTTATGAGAGATTTAAAAAAATATGGTGTTTTTTTCTCAAATGCGTAATATTTAAAACAAAATAAGTATGTTATTGTGTAAGAAATACACAATTTACCTAAAAAGATTAATATATAAATTAAAACAAACCGATAATAATGTAATTTTTTCTTGTGTAGTTTATAATTTGGGCACCCAATGTAGATATAGGTACTACATCTTATCTGTACATCGACCAACTATATCTTTATGGATTGTACATTATATAATAAACACTTTGTTTAAAACAACTCTTTTTTTCCACCGTCGCGTGTCGACCCGTTTCGGAAGAACCTTTGCGTATTTTAAAATAAAATATACAGAGTGTCATTTGGCTTTCCGATGAAATATATATTTTTTTCGATTAAAAAAAATTCCCTCACTCATCGCAACCTAGTAGTTGGGTACAGCCTAGCGGGTCACGTGATGAATTCTGTCTCGTTCTAGCAGCACGGTAACAGACAAGACAGAGCGCGCATCACGTGAACCCCTCGCTGCGTATAGCAGAATGAACAGTGGCGAAGTGTGATGATTTGTTTTTAATTTAAAAAAATATCATCAGACAGCAGAATGACATTTAAAATTAAATCTTTTACTTCAAATATGCTCAATCGCTGGTTAAAATCCTTTGGGTACGTAATGTTACATTCTGCACATGGTACAATGTAAACTGTTAAATTTCACCCGGTTATGCCGTAAATAATGAATAAATTGAAGTGTACCTATAGTTTTACCCGTCTAATAATGTATTTTTATGTAATATGTGATGTGTTTAGTTGTCTCCGACCGAAAGTGATGCTAGTTTATCAAGTGGTTGAATGAAGGCGAAGACGACACTTTAGTTTTATGAGTAAGTAGTGTGATAAGTGAGGGTTCAGTAGGAGCAGGAGCAGGAGCAGAGTGAGGAATGACGGCGCAGGCGGGCGGGGGCGGGGTGGGCGCGCCCCTCCGCTCCGGCAAGAAGATGCGCAAGCGGCGCGAGCTGGACGCGCTGGTGGGGTACGCGTCCGGGGGGCGGCGCGCGGCCCCGCTGCTCATCGCGGGCTCCAGCGACGACCGCGACGAGCCCGCCCCTCCGCCGTGGCTGGCCCGCCGGGGGCGCAGGCCGTCCCGGGGGCCCTGCGCGCCGGCAGCACGCGCGTGCGCCGCGCTGCTGCTCTGTGCGTGCGCCACGGCGACTGCTACGGTCGTCTGGCTCTTCATCGACGTGCGCGAGCAGATCACTTCTCTGCGTTCGGAGATGGAGCTAGGTTCGTGGTTACTACGTGTAAAAAATCTTTAAGGATCTACATGACTTCAAATCCGAATTATTCTTTTCAATCTTTTCAGCAAAAGTTTCTGTTCTCATATTATACACGGTGTCCGGAAACTCGTACAACCAGGAAAGTGGTGAATCTACATCACATAGAGAACCCCAAAAAACTACTTTTTCGATCTGAGCATTACATTTTTTTTTAAATTTTATTTCCTTTATTTTTCGGCAGTTACAGGGTTAAAAAAAACTTTTGGATATGGGCCCACACTTCAACTAATAACATAAACAGCTCATATTAACCCTCAAGCGACCGATTTTTTCAAATTTGACCAAAAAATTCCAACATCGGACTCGATTACTAGATTGCTCAAATCAAAAAAGTAACACCACAAAACCGACTCCAAATACGATGTACAGGGTTTTCCAATAAGAGGTGTTATTTTGAATAGCCCGCTATTTCGGTAGATGTTACTTTTGAAGCTGTCATTTTTTGACATTTGACAAGTAGAAACTACGCCATTAATAAAATGGAACGATACACGCTTCAACAACTCATTGAAATTATTAAAATTCACTTGAGTGAATCAAATGCAAATCATCTTGAGTGATGAGGCCCATTTCCACCTCGGTGGCTTCGTCAACAAGCAAAATTGTCGCATCTGGGGCTCGAAAAACCCAAGAGTTATTGTTGAAAAGTCTCTCTATCCTCAACGTGTGACTGTTTGGTGCGGTTTATGGTCCGGCGGAGTCGAAAATGAGGCTGGAGCAACAGTTACGGTGAATGGTTTGCGCTATCGAGAGATGATTAATGATTTTTTATAGCCGGAATTGGATGGTATTGATCTGGACAGCGTTTACTTTCAACAAAACGGCGATACGTGCCACACAAGCAACGAAACCATTGATCTTTTACGATTGAATATCAAAATAACACCTCTTATTGGAAAACCCTGTAGATTGACCAGTTTCCTGCTTGTACTGTGGGTTTAAGAACATTGCGTATATACTTGTGGTAGATCTGAATTAAGATTCCTTTTGTAGTTTCTTGTTGTTTGCACTTTTCACGAAACCGTAAAATTTTGGCAGCTCTCTCTTTTTCGTAGGCATTTGTTTATACATATGTTGGTTCTTACCCACTGGAGCGTTCTGCTATATAATCAATTTTAGCCTTGAGTGCTCGGAAATTTTTAAGTGTTAGGTTTGGAAATTTCCCGCCCTCTTTCAAAAAATTATATCTTCGAATTTTAATATGGATATTATAAAGTGTTTATATAGCTATAGAGCCATTGAATGCACCTACATTTGATCGTTTATTGCATATTTTTAGGATTCATGAAAAAAACAGTCAAATTTATAAAGCGTGAATTCTGCTTATTATTTACTTTAAAACTGCCATTAGTAGTACCTACTTGAAACAATATTAAATATGATGACTTTTGTGTGTTTTCTATGCCCTAGTTGATAAGCAATGCTATAAATTCAAAATCTAACATGAATTTTTTTAATATGTAAACACATGATCAATGATTTGTAAGAAAAAATGTTTTGTTTCATGGAATGTTCATGGATGTCAATAACAAATAAGTCGGAAGAGATGAGACATCTTTTGTTAGAGTGTGAAACTACTAAGTTAGCTTTATGATTAATCGAAGATTCAAAGGCGCTGGAGCTTACGAAATAATTCCAATAAATGTTTTAAAGTATCTCGTCAAATTGCCCACACTTTGGACAGCGTCAGCTCACGGGCATTTGCAAAGTGGCCAAAATTTAGCCAAATAAGGTACAGTGACTAAGATGTCGTTATGTTGTTTCTTCCGCAGTGTCCATGGGCAGCCAGAGCGTTGGAGACGCCCTGCAGAGATGTCACTCGGCTGCCAAGGAGCTTCTGCATAACCACACGGAGATGGCGGCCCGCCTGGACCATTTGGTGCTGCGGACAGATAATCTCACTGCGCAGGTTGGTTTTCTCTACTATTTCATAGACATCCAAATTAATAGACTTGTTTAGCGTAAAATCTGGGTATCATTTCAACGAGATGGAGGCAAACCATGTGACCATATTTTCAAGGAGGGTTCGAGGATGTTTTGAATAAACTACGTCGTCGTCACTCAGTCACTCGTCGTCAGTCGTACGTCGACTGGCGAAGAGCGCACATTGAAATAACCTGACCCTGCGCAGAAAAGTGAATTTTACTAAAGTAAGGCAATGGTTTGCAGTGCAGTCCATTGCGGGGCTTTACTGTACAGGGTCTGAATATTCGTTTTTAACCGAACCATCTATAAATTGAGTTGCGTAGTTCAATTTCTCGACTGGCTAAGCCCCCCATCACGTCATGCAATATTTCCGCTTAGTGAGGAGGTGGTAGGAGATTTTCAATCTTTTACCGCTATTTTGGATTGGACAATGTGTCTTGTGTTCCAGGTGAAGGTGCTGAGCTCCGGCCTATCGGAGGTGACCCAGCAGGTAGCAGGCGCCCCGGAGCTGGTGTCAGTGCCACTGCAGCTGACAGATCTGCAGGCCAACGTAGCGCGCTTCGGCTCACAGCTCAAGGACATGGACTCCACGGTGGGGGCGCTCAAGACGCAGGCCAACGCCCAGGACGACTGCAAGAAGAATATCACCGTGCTAGAGGTGAGACATTCCAACATTCTGTTTATAATACGGCTTCATCAGACGGCTGTTCCCTGACGATCTGTAGACGATTTCAGAAGGTCTAAATGCTTCAGTTTTTTTAATAATTTATCTCAAGAAGCGAGGGTAGCAGTCCACAATGAAATTCTAATACCAAACCCGATGAATGGCAGTGAAGCTAGGATCTGGCAGAGG
The DNA here is from genome assembly GCA_026573805.1 of Hesperophylax magnus. NCBI lineage: Eukaryota > Metazoa > Arthropoda > Insecta > Trichoptera > Limnephilidae > Hesperophylax > Hesperophylax magnus. The sequence goes on along the minus strand of JAIUSX010000117.1, from coordinate 7,128,386 downwards.
AAGAGTGAGACTCCCGTAATAAAACCATCAGTCTGAAAAAATATACAAGTACACATGTGCTTACCAATCAAATGGCGAGCATACCAAGCATACCTAAGTTCAAGAGAAAGTCAGTATACCCAATTGAAAGTCAGTAGGATAGAGCGAAGGGTAGTAGCCATACTCCCTCAGGTAGAGAAATCTCAGAAATTTCTTCTGAACCTTCTCCAACACGAGGGAATACTTCACCTCCAAACCACCAACTCAACCTCAGGCCTACTCCTTACCAATGCGTTGTACAGTATCATGAGAACCCGTATGTCTTCCGCAGTCTCAAATGTCGCAGCTGTGGAACCGCAGCCTGGGTGTGGAGCAGCAGCACAGCAGCCTGCAGGAACTGGGCCCTCTGCGCAAGCAGCAGGCCGACCTGCAGGCTTCCTTCCTGCAGCTCTCCAGCAACGTGTCGCTGGTCAACTCCACCCTCACCTCCATGATCAGTTGGGCCACTCAGGACTATGACAAGGATCACGTGAGTTTCAAATTTTCTGATACATGAATCTGAACATGGTCTCTCTCTTTGCTCAAGTAATTAGAAAACCATTGAAATCTCCATCTCTGGAACAAGTTGCCCTTTGACATACAAAGTCCTCCCTCAAAGTCATGAGTTATGAAGTTTTTAAATGTCCAATTATTTTTCAAAAATCTGTAAAAATTTTCGATAAATTATTGAAACTTGGACGAAGGCGGATTGTAAGTTACAACCAGTGACAGCTCGTGAATTTTTAGTGTGCTGAGGTTGAAATAACATACAACATTATTGATGCTGTTGTAGCCGAAAACCATTTGTTTTTGTTTTACCAAAATCATTTTTGTATAAGTATTTTCGGCTAGCCACCAAACTGAAAAATCTTGACATTTTTGTATATTTTCGGCTACATCAACAAACTCATACCTAACAATTTTAGTGTGCCAGAATACTATAGAGTAAAAACTAAAGTCATGAGCTATACCACTGGTTGTAAGTGGTATTTGTATTATAGTGTTATGACTTGTAAATGTTGCATTATCTGTGAGTGGTATATTTTTTCAATAGTGTTATATTTATACCGATATTTGTGTGTATTGCAGCACAAAGTGGTGGGACTGCTGGAGTCTGTGCAGAACAACTCGGCCGCCCTGAGCAGCCTGCAGACGGCCTGGAGGCAGGGGAACGACGTGCTTGCCAAGAACATCTCCGACCTATCACATGAAGTAGGCTCATTGCACACCTTTCATTCTCCACACCTTTTTTGTGTTTCCTTAGTTGTGTAAAAATGTGTAATTTACTGGGAAATTGTCAATATGTTGTTACAAAATTTTGCAAGGAGTCAAAATTAATCATCGAAAATACTAATTTCGGTTGTGTGGTCTGTCCGTGTGTCTTTCAGATTGTAATTCTGGTTCAATGAACTCAGATTTGTTTTGAATTTAAGTGTCCTTCAAAATTGGAACTGATTGTGTGACGAGTGATAAAGTACCTACCTATAATATAATATTTTAACCCGAACACTGCTCAACAAATCAGATCAGAAATTCACCCTGTGGAGGTAATTGATTTTTGTATTGTAAATTTATCATTGTTTTTTTCAAATTTATTGATGAAGAAATATTGACCTTCTGACATTCTGCAAAACAAAACATTAATCATAAGGGCGGGGTTAATTACACCCTTATGTGACTACCACACAGACCTTGACTAGTACGTGTGTGTCAACCGCAGTTAAAAGATTAACAGGAATTCAGACTATCCTAAAATGTTTCACGGTTCCGCACTACTACAGTATAATTTCCTTTATGAGTATGTTCGCCAGTATACAAATTTTTTAAAATATAAATATTCACTGGTGGTATTTTCGAAGATTTTGGTCACTCCTGTCCACTGGAGCGATTGGTTGTATGTATATATTATTCAATTAATATTATTCCACATAATATTAATATGGAAACAAATGAACTGTGCTTACTGCGGTTTAAAGCCAATGATCCACCTACTTTTCACCGTTTATCCTATATTCTTAGGTTTTATAAATTTGGCACATTTTACAAACTTGCCAAAATTATGGCTCGAGTTCCTGTTGGCATCGGGAAGGTTGATGTAGAAAAATTCCAATATAATTATATCCCAAGTTGCACTTAGTATATGTAGATACTAAATAATAAAATTCTTATGATATTCTTCCAAATTACAGATAGCAGACAAATCTGCCGAGTTCCAGCGCCAATTCCTGGAGTTGAAGCAACTCCAGCAGCAGCTGGCGGCAGCGCAGGCCCAGCTGTCTGGGCAGGGCTCCGCGCCCCCCGGCCCCGATCCCAGTGCACCCTCCCCGGGGGGCTCCAGCCCTCCCCTCCCCTTCTCCCTCGCAGCCCCCGTGCCCTCGCCGGGAGTCATCTCGGGCTCGGGAACCAATGATACACCAAAGGTGAACAAATTTTTTTAATGTGGTCTGGTTTTGCCTAACAGTATAATGCAAATTACAATACGTAGTTCAATCCTTCAGAAATAATTGTTACATACACTCGGTATCCGGTACACTAATTGTTACATAATAAAAGCAGAAAACTGGTGAATCTGCATCATATTTGGAGTCGAGTGGTATAGCGATGTGGTGGAGTGTAGTGGTATAGATATCCAAATAGACTTGCCCTAATATATTTTATCCCTTATCATTTTGATGAGCTGGAGACAAACCACATGACCATATTTTTGGCACCAGCAAGTTTTGAGAATGCTTTCAATAAACTAGGACATCGGTCGTACGCTGACCGCCGAACATCGCACATTGAAATAACCGAACACTGCGGAGAAAAGTAAAGTTCGCTAAAGTAAGATGTTTTAAAGTTTGCAGCGCAGTCCATTTTGGGTCTTTTTCGCGCAGGATCTGACCAAACGGCTTATAAATCAGGTTGCGTAGCGAAGCAAATATGAGAGGTGTGTAAATTATTAGTGTAATAAAATATTCAATTTTGGAAACGAGCCCTAAATTTTGTTTGCCCAATTTGGGATTTGTAGTGTTACGCAGCTAGAATTTTGCCCATTGTAAACAGGACTAGTAATTCATAAACAGATATTATTTGGGTTCCATGATAACTCAACACAGTGACAATTCAACACACTTTTAAAAAGTGATATAAAGTCATTAGAAATAATGAAAAAAAAAAAATTTTAACCCAACCTAACCTAACCTAACTTAACCTACTTATTAACCCAGTTAATAAAGTTTTTGTTTCATCACTTTCCATGACTTTATATAACTTTTTAAAGATGTGATGAATTATCATTGTGATGATTTATCCGGTCACCATTTTTAAGAACTAAATGGTGATATGTACTGCAATGCGAGTTGCCTGTATACTTTCAGTTTAATTTATTGACAAATCACAGAAAGGGAGACGTTTACACTGTCTCCCTGCCCTGCTATGCTCTGCAAAAGAATCCTAAATGCTCCCAATTGTCCGGAGCCAGTGGTAATATGGCAACCCCAATTGGGCTTTGTTGTTTTATATGTGGGAGGAAGAGGCTTGGAAGTACCTGGCTATTCAGATCTGGTCACCAAACACGGCTAAAGCTATTTCAATCAACATTTCGATTCTGAATGATGATCCTCATGAAATTGTATTACAATACTTAAGTCTGGTTGTAGAAGGGGGAATAAGTTCTACAAAATATCACTTAAAAATTTTGTGTTACAAGATGGGAGAATTCTAATAAGAATGGATACTACCATTACGTTTTGTTGACCGTGTTATATCAAAACCGTGCGTAAACGCTGTTGACTGTATTGTATTTTAGAAGTATTCCAAATTATTATTCTGGTAGTCCCAACTTTTTTTTTATATGTTTTATAGCTGGTCCCATGATCTTTTTTTTCAGATGATGACTAATGCCCCAACACCATTTTCCGGAATAACCCAAGGTACGGAGTTAACTTATCTACATATTGTAACAATTATTAGCTAATCTGTTTGGCACCATTTCTGTGAACAACCCCAAAGAAGGAATTTGGGTAATATGGCGTATATGGATTATATTATGTATCAATAATTTTTTAGTTTTTTATGTAAATATTAACACCTTTAACAATTTTAATAATTTCATTTTCAAACACCGTATTTATTATGTATTCGGACAACGGTAACGGAGTCGTATGATCATTCATACGCTGGGAGCCTTATCGGGGAAGCAGTACTCGAGTCGTATTGTGCGAGCACAGTATTCTCAGCTCATACGCTCTGTGCTCACGGCTCCCGTTCAATCGAGTCGAGTCTTTGAGCCGTATGAATATATTTGAGCTGGTACCGTGGCTCCCGCTCTTAATAAAATTAGTCACGACCCATCAAAAATTTCTTGTGTATTTTGAAAATTTAAATCTTTCTAGGCCACCGTCTCAACATAGTTGACGGCGAAATACATGCCCCGTCTACTAACGTCTCAACATGTGAGATGGCACCATAGTATAAAATTACACCTGTAGTATGTGAATTGTAAAACATTATTATATATCAAAAGCTGTTCTATGCTGCATATGATCCCCCAAGGAGTTATTAACTCTTGGTATAAAATTAATAATTACGTAATATATTCTGCTTTTTAAATAAAAAAAAATTAGATTAAATAATAATAATCGGACCAGCAACCAGCAAGGCTGCGGATTCGATTCCCGTCGGCCGCATTTATTTTTTCTCGGAAGATTTTTTCAATTTGTATGGATGTTTCTGGCTAATAATTATTGCTTATAATAATTTGTTATCCTTTGTGCCTTACATAAAAATATTGTATTGTAAACATATTTAAAAAAATATACATATATTATTTGCAAACAGATAACGCCGCACAAAAGTAACAACTCCCTTAACCCTTCAGTACATTCATCACATTTGTTCAGTTTGCTATGTTTTCTGTATATTTAAAATACCTTTTTTTTAATCATCCTTAAAAACAAATACTGTTTTAGAAACTAGATGAAATTATCTTTCCGGTGTATGGATTTAAAATAAACATGACTATTTCTAAATAATAAAATTTTAATATCAAACTTGTATCAAACGTGAAAAAAATTGTCATAAAGCTAACCACATTTGTATTTAATTTTTTTACTCTAATCATATAAAATTTTAAAGAACTCGATATTTCAAAAACACATTCGTTTTGTTTGGAAAATTTGTAAGAAAACTGTACCTTCACTTTTATCTCGTTCATATAATAAAAAATAAGAAATGTGAATTAATCATTTTAGCAATTTTTAGGATTTAATGGATTCCAATATTTGAGGCAAACCAAAAAGAATAATCAATAATCAATCAAAAAAAAATTTATGTATTTACGCACAATAGAATAAAAATAAAAACATTGTTTTAAAATATGGACGCCCGGTCATATATGACCCTCAAACACTGGAGGGGTTAAAAGGTTAAAAAGAAAGAAAAACATTCCCGGGTTACAAATAAACCGAGAATTTTTGAAAAACTCCTACCATTATTAGTGTTGTTGCTTGTGCAATGATGAAGGGCTAATTCAGCTACTTACCTCATTGAATATAATGTTATTTATGTGTTTCAGCTCCGATTCCCCTAATGAGAGCGGCCACGGGCAAACCCAGCATCCTCAGTTCCGGCAGTGCTTAGATTCCTCCAGTTCTTATTGCTGTTCAATTCTTACACAATATTATGTAAACAACTCTCTGCAGTGATTACTTTTATCGTGTACATAATACATTTATTCACGTTGTGATTTCCTATTGATTTATGACTTAGATTCTATAAATTTAAGCTTTTATAAAATTAACTTTTCATGAAATTTATTTGACGCTAATAATTTTATTTTAGAAATGTTTGTGTTATTTCGGTATTATATTTTTTTTAATCTTCTAGTATTACAAATTGATTCCTTAGGATGTAATTATTGTTCTTAAATATTTTTTATTTTTATTTATATTGAATTATAATATAAATCATTCAAATAAATCTTATCTTAGAAGAAGAGTTGGTGCAATCAAAAATATTATGTATCAGGGTTGTATGACACTAATTCTCCTCAAAACATTGAAAATATATTTATCTTAAATTGGATTTTAAATTTTATGTAAATATTTTATTCTTAGTAGGACTTTTATTGATAAACAATAATTAATTCATCTTTTATTAATCAATTAGAAGATTTTTCTTGGCATTTAGGTAGATAGATTATTTATTGTTTTTGTGATGTGCAACCAATGCAAAAAACATAATAATTGTTTTTGTGATGTGTAACCAATGCAAAAAACATAATAATTGTTTTTGTGATGTGTAACCAATGCAAAAAACATAATAATTGTTTTTGTGATGTGTAACCAATGCAAAAAACATAAAACATAATTGTTTTTGTGATGTGTAACCAATGCAAAAAACATCATAATTCGACGTGTTAGAAGAGTGTGGTCCATTAATGCCAAAAAGTCATTTTATTCTGTCGTTAGGCAAATATATAAGGAGTGCTACGATGTCTTGTGTACTGCCTTGTATGAAATCTAATGTATTTTTATTTCAGTATAAAAATAACATTTTAATCGCTAGTTTTATAAGTACGTAAATACGTGTACCATGGCATTTCTGGTACATTATGGAATTTTATTATTTTAAAAAAGTATATCACTCTTTCTATATATTATGTTACGTGCCTGTTACAATAATAATGATTTATTTTCACATATTTTTATTATCATTTCACTAAATCCCGTTTCATTAAAAATACACAGTAATATAATTATTAATTTGTCCCTCCTGTGTAATAAATACTGCCAGAAGAAAACTTCTGTAAAAATATTGAGATATTTTTTGATCTTTGTTTGTGTATTTAACGAGACAGAGATTTTAGAAGTATTCTCTGACCCCCAAATGAATTAATTGATATATACACCAAAACGAATATGATAAAATGTATTTTACAATTAAGTAGCACATGTTTGTGATATTCAGGAAAATAAATGTGTTGATTTTGTCTTGAATTTACTGAGTTTTATTAATTAGTTACCTCGCCCCGATACCTTATATGTGTACCCTTATAAATAGGGATTTTGCAGTGTGATGTGTGTGGGGTATTTTACCCAATGTGTGTTGCACAGTTATTATTTATATATTAATTATACGTCCAGTTCCAGTAACACATAAAACAACGCTGACCGCTAGAGGCGCTAGTGTGGCATATTGACGTTGACATTCCTTTCAATGGCGGCAAATTGAATTTATTCAGTACTTGGTGGCGGTGCTGTGCACTTTCTAATTTGCATTATGATCTAAATACTAGCTAACGGGTACTCGGTGTTGCTCGACTTTTCTGATCAAACTTTGATCAAAAGCTGACTGTGGTCTTATTCATATTATGTATAGGGACTGACCAACTGTTATTTATTTGTTTATTTAACTTCCAGAGGGCTTTTACATGGTTGGTAGTATAATTTTAATTTGACAGATACTTTGAAACATAAAAAATAAGAATAAAATTACATTTTATAAAAGCTATGCAACAAGTCATACAAACACAAGAAACAAAAACAGAAAATTACAGCTATTTGTAGGTTTACATGATGTGTTTAGGAGTATTGTTGAAATAAATGTTTTAAATGATCCACAAAACTTGCCAAGTTGGTATTGAATATGTCAACATCACCCAAGTAATGATTTCCCATGGTGTGAAGTCGTTGTAACGTTGTTACGCTTATGTGTGCTTCTGTAGAATATTGTATTTTGTCGTGTTGTTACTGTGGGTGTATGTATGTTTATAAGTTGCAGGAGTTCACAACAGTCGAATTTAGAGTTAAGTATTTTGAATAAGAACGTTAAATCGTTTATTTTACGTCTATCTTCTAATGTATGTATTTTTAGAGTATTTAATAAGAAATTGTATTTTAAGTCTTCGACAGGGATATTTAATTTAAAATTTATAAAACGTAGAAATTTTTTTTGTATTCGCTCAATGTTGTTAATGTGAATTTTGTAAGATGGAGACCAAACTACTGAGTTATATTCAATTAGACTTCTTACTAGAGATACGCATAATAGTTTAATGGCTTGTAAAGAACTGTTGTAGGTTTGTTGAGTCTGCTTTGACCGGCTACGGGTGACCACGGCCACCGCCCCTGTGGCTGATCATAATGTGTATTATAAGTTTATGTAACAAGGGCATTTGTAATAGGGTGAAGAAAACAGTTTACGGTACATTTTTTAGAGTATATAATTAAAGATACATTTTATGTTTAAGAAGATGGCATCAGAGTTCATTTAGAGCAAAGAATTGATGTGAGTTAGTGGAGGCGACGTCACTGTATGATGTTAAGTTGGCGGCCCACCTTGGTGAAAGCGTGCACAGCTCGCTCGATGTGGTGGGGCTCGTGGGCCGCACTCACCTGCACCCGAACCCGCGCCAGCCCCTCCGGCACCACGGGGTAGCTGAACCCTATCACGTAGATCCCCTCCTCTGCAAACACACATACCCCATTACTCAATAATAGACATGCTTTTGTGATCAGACCAATAATGCATAAGCATAAACATACGCTACAAAATTCAAAAATACAAAAGGTGGCCAAACTTCGAAAGCCAAATAATGGTTTTTTTCCATTTAAAGTAGTTCCTTGTATCCTCAACTCAGTGAATATAATTCCAACTATATCAGAATTTTTTTGCATAGAAGGATACGTAGTATTGCATAGTATTACATGATCCAACGTCAAGCCACCATTTTTGTTATGTTTCATAAGCTGGGAATGCACATACTGCTACAAACAGTTGTCATTGGCAGCTTCAAGAAAAGACTGCATGGTTCTCATAGAAAAAAATAGATATTACAAAACTACACGGCACTTTGTGTATTTCGAAAATCTACTTATAGTAGCAGCTAGTGTATCCCCTGCAATATCATTTCAGTAAGTTCCATTAATTCTTTAGGTTAGGGTTTTACTCCATAATTTGTATGTAATTTTTACAATTTTAGATGCATTTTTAATCCCCATTTTTAAACGTATTTCTGCCATTCTCTTGAAACAGATAAAGAGATGTTTTACAATGGTGTATTTAGTTATGCTGGGTGATTTCTCGTATTTTTGTAATCTACATATATCAATTCTAATTGGTAAGTTGATAGCTTACGCAGTATTTTATTAGCCAGGCTGTTGGCCAACTTGGCGTCTCCAATCATTACGGGACAGATGGGATGATCATCTCCGCTGACTTTAAAGCCGGCTTTGCTCATTCCCTCTCGGAACTGCTTGGTGTTGGCTTTCAACTTCTTGCATAAGTCTGACGATTTTTCCAGTATGTCGAATACCTACAAAAAAAAAGATTTTTTTAATACTAGCGCAGACACATGAAAAATCATGGGATAATCATAGAGGCGCTATTGTATTAATATCTTGTCGTAACATGTTCCACTATTATCACACGAATAGCAGTGCGAAGCGACCAGATTCAGTAGTTTCCGGTAGATTGACGTCAGAGTGTTGGTGGTCAAATTGGACTAATTGGAGGTAAAAAACTTGGAACAAATTTTTTCACTTTGTATCTGAATTCTCGACAAATCTGTTCTAATTTCGAAAATGGCAATTAAAATAATTTTCTGTTAAAAATACCATACAATCGAGCATGGTTATAACGATCACAGCAATAGCGAGTTCACGGCTATAAAGAGCAATTATTACATCACTATATTTTAGTTCAGTCTTATCCTCACATGATCCTCACTGATATACCTTGCAAATAATTTTGACAACAATTTAGTTCCATTTAGGACATGCAGCGTAAATTAACCAAAACTCTATAAAAAATATTCTCAGCCAGAGTTTTCAAGAATTACCACAAACATTTTTATTTTCAAGTGGATAGTATAAAATTGAAAAGCGGGCTGCAAGAATTGGGCCGCAGGTTGTGCATTACTGGTTTGTGACAAATAAAATTTTACAACCGAAAACCAAAATAATTCCGCAAGCTAGTTATTTATGACAAGTACGATTTTACAAGCGTTAGGTACAGTACGCACAAGCTAGTGATTAAAAGATAGACAATTCAGTGATATTTTCTTGAAAGCCTTGAACCAGGTGATGATAGTTATAATGCCTTGATTGTTTTGAAGGGGAAATTCAGTAGCATGGAAGCAAAATCTTTAAAACAATAATTTATTATAAATTTTGTTAACTTAAGTGTATTTTTCTAATATGCTTTTTTAATAAGTAATAAGCTATACCTTCGTAATTTGCGAATATGTATATTGATAGTAGAGGCACGTAGGTAGGTACACACAACTTTTAAAAAACCAATTTGGATGGAGTGATTAACGGCTATAAGGAACAAATTTAGTTGGTCCTCTCGTGCTCATTATAACCAAGTTTGACTGTATTACAGATAGGTACTTTATCATTTGTCTGAATTCTCCAAACAAACACTTTGATAATGACGACACTAGCAAAAGTTAAAAGTTAACCGGAGTTACAGACAGAGTCGCAACTGCAATTAGTATGTTATTTTAAAACTCAAGAGGCTAATTGAGCATAAAACCGTCATAAGATTATCAGGACAAGATAATCATGACTGTGTATGTGCTCCCATGGAAAAAAATATTGTAACTGTTTTTACATAAATATTGCATAAACCATCAATGAAATTGATAAATATGTTGCACAGTTTTACGCTAAAGTTAAATTTGAAATTGAACTTAGCGTTTGCTCGGTTATGATTGTTGAAAGCATTGGTAAGTGGCTGTTTGGTTAGCAGTACCTTGGAAGCACTCCCCACCACGGAGGGAGGCAGGGAGTTGGAGAAGAGATAGGGGCGAGACACCTGGCGAAGGAGGTCCACCAGGGAGCGAGGGCCCGTGGTGTAGCCCCCCATGGCGCCCCCTAGCGCCTTTCCCAGCGTTGAGTTGATTATGTCGATCTTGCCCATGACCTGCGCATGCTCCTCTGTGCCACTGAAAATCACATTTTTTAGAAGAATGTCAATAAATTTTGTTGTGTTACATTTCGCAGCAACCCGGGCGTTTATTATTTAATTTTTTTGTACTGCATATTTGTCGTAATGTCATTATGAGTCGTAAATGTGGTAAAACTAGTAGTTCTGTGAACAGAAGACCACATATTCAGAAAAGTATGTTTCTAATCTTTTTCTTGACAATAAACAACAACTTTTTGCATTTACAATTTTGGTAAATAGTGCTATTTTCTTCAATTCAAAATTAATATTTTACGGCTTTAGTTTAGCGGCCAACTGTCATGTTGAAAGAACTGTAATTTGTAAACTATATAAATAAGAATGTAAATGCTCGTTAGTTCAAAATCTTAAGTATCCGAATTTGCTCTGATTGTTTGATATTTTGACTCGACGTTGCATTCGAATACGCGTGGGATTTAATATTCCTATATTATATAGATGTCACCTGTGATGGGTAAAAACATGTTTTTTGTGAAAAACAGCGCAATCTGTTGGATGTAAAAGTAACACGAGCAATTGTTTTTCTATCTGCACAAGTCATTGGCACAGACAGACTGAGCCACAGCAACGCGTGGCGGGGTACAGCTAGTTTGTAATAAAATGCTTTTTAGGCCCCTCTTTTATCTTTTTTAATTATCCAAACTAAGAATCAATTTAGCGAAATAGGTTTTTATAGGTTTAATGTTCTTAGTTTGGTTTTCTTAAAAAGAAATATTGTTTTTGGTAATTATGTATCATTATTTTTATTTTTTTAAAAAGAAAGACAAACGTTCCCGGAATAACCTGACAATATTTTAAAATCTCCTGATATCAACACAGTAAGCGGAAAATATTGCTTGTGTTGTGATGGAGGAATTGAACACACTATGCCTGGGTGGGACCCAAACGCGATGCCAACTCGGCCATCGACCGGTCAAAAGATTATGGGTCTGAAGTAAAGATTTACCTAGAATAGTTATAACACCTCCAACTTCTGACATTTCCCATACATTCTATGATGGCAGTATGCTACACTGCTACTGCCAATATTTTACTGAAGTTGGACATATTATTAATATTATAGGGTATTTGGTTTATATGAGCATGATGAATAAGATTCAATCTTTTGAACATAGAGAGCCAGGGGGGTATAACTCCAATCGAAAATTGGAACCGAAATATTGTCACTTTATATGATTGCCCAACTATATCCACCAATGAAAAACTCTGAAAGTCTATGGAATAAACTTTCAGAGTTTTTCATTGGTGTATAAAAAGTAGACTCCGAATGAGAATTGTACTGTCTATATATTGGCATATCTATGCTTTTTTAGGACCAATTTGTTTCATACAAAAAGTCCGAAGATATCGATCTAGTGAGTGGTTTATTTATGTGTAGAGCAAAAGTGAATAATCGAGTTGGATCATGTCAAGAGACAGAATAACAGAAAAGTATGTATTAGAATGAAGCAAGGAGTGTGTGCCAAGAGTAGTGTGGTGGTCCATCCTCTCTGCCTAGCCTTACAGTAAAAGCGTGATGGTTAGTTAGTTATGTTTACTTACATTACCCACTTTAATAGACAATGTCTCTTCTAAGATGGGAAACGTATTATAATTTGAACTGAGACTGGCTAAATTGACGGCACATAAGGGTAAAGTGTTGAGTCTCCTGTAAAGTTAGAAATAATCTTGTATGGCCGATGGAAAGGTGACAAAAGTGGGGAGGGGAAGGCTGGGAATACTTGGCTATTCGGGTATATTTTGATTTATTTGGTTTTATGCCCAGCCAGGCTTTTACATGAATTTTAAGAACAGAATATTCCTAGTGAGCTATCGAAAATTATGCAAAAAAAATTCAAAGCATGATATAAACTGATAACTGAATATGAACAAAATATATACAAAATGTATATGTACAAAATGTATTTATACAAAAAAAGTAAATTTACAAAATACATAACATAGCCATGGTCATTTCAAGCAACGCTTGGATTCTGTATGCGGGATGAAATGTGTAATAAATGTGAAATAACTAACCGTCCCGTATCCCCAAAGAATCCCGTAGCATGACATTCATCAATGAATGTTAGGGCTCCGTACTTCTGTGCCAAGTCCACAATGGCTGCCAACGGAGCCACAGTCCCATCCATGGAAAAAACTCCATCCGTCACTATCAGCTTCAGCCTCGCATCTGTACTCTTCAGTTGGCTCTCTAGTTCTGTAACCAGTTTTGAATAATATAACATATTACTTGTGATAGGTACTACATCAGTGGAGTGTTGTGTGCTTTCCTCTGAGTTTCTTGTTTTTACCAGAACGCAGAAGTTGGTTGGTATTTGAAAATAATATATCTAGTCAAGAAAACTGTCAGGAGGAACAATTATTTTACAAGCAATAATTATTCGCCTGAAACACTCATCCACATTGAAAAATCTCCTGATAAAAGATACATGACGCCAACGGGACTCGAACCCGTGTCCCTTCGATTTCCGGTCGACAGCTCTGACCACTGAGCTATGGCGGCTTATCTCTTATCCGCGAAATAATTCAATATATACTAGTGTTTCATTCAACAATTACTGCTTGTTACATTTTTTCACCTGAAAACAACCAACTTTATTTTATATGAGAAAGGCATTGTAAGTGCTAACTCCCTCACTAGATGGCGTCGAGACAAATTGTCTACATTTTTAGGTGAAATACTTGAACTTGTCAAATATTAATTATTATTTTTTTGGTAAACTAATGTTTAAGACAAGATTTTTTATGCATTCTTTTAAAAAAAAAAATTCTATCGGAAAACCAACCAAAAACAATTGACCTGAATAATTTGATGAAAAGCCATGGTATGCTCATTTTTTATATGATTTGTTTTAAATATTATTATGTTATCAATACATAGTTACAGAACATGTTATTGCATCAAAGAAATGTGCGCAGAAAAGATCACAAAACAAGCTTTTCTTTTCATTCATCTGCATACTGAAATGCTGTAATAGCGGGTATTATCCGCATGGTTCGGAATGTCGGTACCGTGCGCCGCTCCAGGCCGCCATGCGGAAATGTAAAGTCCGAAAGCAAGGTTTATTTGGGACTTTTCTATGCAGCGTGCAGTACCGTCGTTCCAAATCATACATGTAATGCCAGCTATTTTATAAAATAATCCAATAATGTAGTAAGTACTGTCACGAAACAGATCTCTCAAACACATTTTAAAAACCCCGCGAAACTAAATTCAACGCAGAACTAGGCGGTGCAGAGCGGTGCGCATGCATTACTGCGCCAACGCCAAAACCCCAACGGTTTTAGTGGCCGCCCGCCATCACACTTCAATTCTAGCTCTGGGCTCGACAACACGTGCGGTTTACAACTCCAAAACCGGTCTTGGACGCTTAGCGCCGGCTCATTATGTGCCTTCTTTAAATGCCTGTTAAACATGTCTGCCAGACGGAGCCAATATGAGAAAGAGATTTGTTCAATTCAATCATCCAGGAATAATTTAGGATGTATATTGTGTCCCCATTTTGTGTTATTCTATGTGCCTGTTGACCTGTAAATACACTCATTAATCATTCCCATAGGTGTTTCATTTGACGAAGAAGTGGAGTCTTGAATTGTTGAATGTTCCCCGTGTAAAGGCATAACCTGCCGACCAAAACCTGAGCTAAATAATTAGAGTCCCATGATTCTACCTACTGACGCTGAAAAAGCCGGCTCTGGCTCCAATCGTGGAGTCCGCAAACCCCAGTTCGTGACAGTACCTAGACTAATTCAGATTTAACTTTTGTAAGTACATAAATTATTTATTTGTTTTTTTAAGTTTACTTTGTATCCTGAAGAAGGAACCATTGATTCTGTTGATATATGTTGTTTTCAACTCTCAAATCAACATTCAAAGTTAATATCCAAGTTCTGTAAAACTTCTATTCAAGTTCTTTTATTATTCCATTATGGGCCAGTTGTTTCACAAAATGTGAATAGAATTTTCACAGAACTTGAATATTAACTTTGAAATTTGAGTTCTGTGAAATAACTAGCCCTAATTGTTTCAATATTATTTAATGTAAATTAATGTTCCCTTTACCGGCCATATCCCTGTTTTTATATCGCAGTTTCTTGGCTTTGCATAGTCTGATGCCATCGATGATGGAGGCGTGGTTTAGGGCATCAGAGAAGATAGCATCCTCAGGAGTCAGGAAGGCTTCAAACACTCCGGCGTTGGCATCAAAGCACGAGGCATACAAGATGGCATCTTCTCGCCCGTGGAATTTACTAATCTTCTCTTCCAGTTCCTGAAATTAACTCATTAACATCATCGATATACTGTCTTGTTACAATGTCAATAAAAAGTAAATAATATTAAAATGAAAAAGTTTTACCTTACAATAAAACTTATATTATGTACTTAGCTTTATTTAAAACCTATAAAGTGAGATAAACATTACCATTTTGCAGCCAAATCGACGTTTCTTACCAATTTCGTGTGTAATTCTTAGTTTAAATCTCCCGCCAATGTCACCTGCTAGTTCCAAATGCATCCTTGAGGCGGCGCCAGTAGTGGGACGCCACTAGTGACGCTATAATTTCAAGCTTCATTAGATCTCATCAGGCAGCCCTTGCCTAGGTTTTAAATAAAGCTAAGTACATAATATAAGTTTTATTGTAAGGTAAAACTTTTTCATTATGTAGCATAGGCTTTATTTAAAACCTATAAAGTGAGATATTGTTTGTTATCGCCTGGTGACATTATGCTAATGTGAATCAAATATAATATTTAAATTTATTTGCTAAAAAGAAAATAGGGGCAAGATTTCCAGAAATCAGCTAACCAGTTACAGAGGTTGAAAAAGGTCAGCAACAGATGGGTCGGTGTTGACTCGGCCAGCCGATTCTGCAATTTCCCTTCTATAGAACTTGGCAAAGGTATTGGGACTTCTCCAGTTACCACGCGACAGTATATCGTCCAGCTTATATTTCTGCAGCCAGTTCAGAGATGCCACTGCTGAACGGATGCTGCCAGGTGGATCCTCTACACCAGCATCCCTGAGGACTGCCCTAATCCAACCTGCAATTACTGCCCTGGAGGCCGCTTTCACTGTCCCACAAGTTGTAATAAATAGGCTAGGTAGTATCGCCTGCGCTCTCCGTTCCTTAGACAGTTCTATGACCTTCTCCGTCCAATAGACAGGGTCTATGTTCCTAGACTCCGAGCGAGCCAGTCTCCACCCTGATTGTTGCCAGTCTGCCGAATCTGTCTTGCCACCAAACACTGGCCAAATGGAGATGCCTTCACTGTCCACTGACAATCTTTCAGCTGTGCAATGGAGCAATGTGAGATCGTGGACTCGGCGCCCTGATGCCAAAAGCAGGATGGTGGCTGCTCTCCTTGATGCTTCAAAGAGAGTAATATGTTGAGGCAAATTCTTCTCCAGCCATGATGATACAACCCTCGGGTCCCAAATGGGGGGTTTTGAAGGCCTTAGTCTAGCTAAAGATATCCCTTTTAATATCTTCTTCACTATCGGATTGGAGCTCAGCTCTCTATTGTCTTCGGGAGAGCCTAAGGTACACACCACTGACTTGTGAACTAAAATGGTACTCAGCGATAGCTTTTCTCTGATGTGTAGATCGGCTAGGAACCTGGCTAAGTCTTCAGCTTTGGGACGCGTGGCATCAAGCTGATTCTCTGACGCCCAGCGCTGCCACCTCCGCCATGCCGGAGCATAAGTGCGAAGGGTAGAACTTCTCCACCCGGATCTAAGAAGTTCCTTCTGCTGACTTGACCATCTTGTTAGGTTTTTGTCCCACCCCCACAAAGCCAAATCTCCAGAGTGAAGGACTCTACTTGAGGAGGGGGTTTGTTGGTCCTGGTGTCTATCAGTGCTTCTCCTAGATTGTGAATCGTAAGAGGTGGACCCAAGGCCCGACACTTCAGATCCGCTCTCCAAAATGCCCTTTCCCAACGAGGAGCCACTACCAAGTATAATCCCCTTGCTCTGTTCAGGTGGCAAAGAACCCTCGGCATGAGGCACGGGGGAGGGAAGATCCAAGCCAGCTGATGGTCCCAGTCCCTGCTCCAAGCATTGTGGTAGTCTGCCTCGTCGTCCTGAAAATCAAGAGAAACATACCTTTGAACCACATGCGCTGTCCTAGAGCCAAATAGGTCTATTTCGGGTCGTCCCCATTTCCTGAATGCTACCTCTGTGAACGAGGGTAGCAAGTGCCATTCGGGTATAGCACGATGACGAGATAGACAGTCCGCTACTTCATTGAAACGACCGGGTAAGTATTGTGCTGTCATGGAGACACAGTGTTTATCCAAAACATCTAGCACTAGTCGAGTACAGCTCAGGAGTTGAGTTGATCTGGTACCACCCTCCTTGCGGAGATAAGATACGACAGACCTGTTATCCGACTGGATCAGAAGACCCGAGCCAGATAGCTCAAGCACGTGAGGAGACAAGGCAGCCAACACGGCGAGCATCTCCTTTACATTGGAGTGAAGATTCAGCTGGTCATCAGCCCACACACCGCTGAGAAGCTTTTCGTCCAGCTGGGCACCCCAACCCTGATCAGAGGCATCGGTTGTTAGGTAATGCTCAAACAGCGGCAGATGTATAGGTGACGTCAGGGTGAGCGATCGAACCCACCATCTCAATTCCCGAGCGGTAGCTGCCGGAATTGGTGATGACTCCCAAGGGTGGTAGTGTCTGAGTCCTAAGCACCCTTTCTGTATGTGCCGGCTGTTGAGCCTGCCTCTTGGAACTGCAAAACTAGCAAAGTTTAAAGAGCCCAAGAGGCTGCGCCCCTTATCTAGTGACCACCTACCTGTCTGAATAAAACCCTTTAACAAATAAGATAGGGCTGAAACCTTGTTCTGAGGGAGAGACTTTTCATTAGTTAGAGTATTCCAGCTGATACCAAGAAATTGAACTTGTTGTGATGGTTCTAATATTGACTTATCAAATTGTATATGCCATCCCAAGCCTTGCAAAAACTCCACCATTTCAATAGCCTGCTGTTTTAAAGTAGGCAGGCATTGGTTTACTAATAAAAAAAAATCATCCAGATACACTAGAATTCTCATCCCTCTCTTCCGCAGTTCCTGCGCTACCCAGTTAGTGAAGGTTGCGAATGCCTTAGGTGCGGTGGCCAAGCCAAAGGGGAGGGATGTCATCTGCAAGAGTTCATTCCTATAGATAAGTCTAAGGAAACATCTATGCTGCTCACTCACAGGTACATGAAAGTAAGCATGTGTGAGGTCCACTTTAACCATCCAGTCATTCGGTTGTAGAAAAGTAGGAACTCGATAAACGTTTACCAGACGAAATTTACTGACAGTCAGAAAATTGTTTAAATACTTTAAGTTAAAGACCGGCCTCTTTGAGCCATCTGATTTGGGGACCAGAAACATGTTAGAAATAAATGAGGGAGTGGCAGGTGCCGACTCTAAAACCTTAAGGGCTTTGAGTTTTTCTATTTGTTCTGTCATTGCCACAGAAGTCTTAGTGGTGAAAGGGGAGTTAAATAAATCAATATTATTATTTAGTGGAGGTTTTGATGAAAATGGAATTCGGTAGCCATCTAACATCTTAAGGATGATAGTAGGGGCGCCAAGGTTCCTCCACTTACCTGCGAATGAGCGCAACTGACCCCCTTGAAAAGAGGGCCCACTGTTAAAACCTCTTACGGTCTGGCTTCCCTGCTCTTTCCTTGGGCCGGAACCTACCTCGGGGAGGGAAAGCTTTAGCGGCTCTACGGGCTGGTTCCGGACCTCGACTCTCAGGGTGCTCCCTTCTCGCGATGGTTCTTCCCTGCTGTACTCTAGGACGAAAGGGCTGCGAGCTCTGCACAGTCACAGGTTTAACGGGTGGAGCTGGTCGCGACGTGCTAGGCTGAGGAGCGAGGCACTTCTTCACTCCCCCCAACTTATCCAGCTGGGCCGACAGGAGGTTCGGGTCAAAGAGATATTCCGATGTGGGCGGAATCTTCCGTAAGGCATCTCGGACGTATCCGTCACTGATGCCTCGCAATGCCCCCTCTCGTCGATACTCAATGTGGCTAGCCCGTTTTCCGCAGACCATCTGCATGATGTCTTTGGACACCTTCTGGGACTCAGACCCCGCCGCGAAGAGAGACTGCACCTTCTCGAAGAGAGTGGAAGTGCTCAGCTTCGTGCCCGGTTCCGCACTCCAGTTGACCAGCTCCTGCAAGGAGGCCTTCAGGAGATCAGCCTGCAGGGAAAGAGCATTGGTCAGGGAGCCGCAGAAGGAGTCCGTTGACGTACTGGCCGATTCCTCCTGAGCTAGGCGCTTCAATTCAGGGTTCAATGCCAACATTGAGAAGAGAGGGGTTGCGGCATACGACTTCTGGATCTCGAGGTAGCGGACATTGTTCCAGTTGGCCGTCCCCAGATGCTGAAGGAGCTCCACTTTTTTCACCCTCCCTGGGTCGGCCGATGGTATCTTCGGCTGCTTTAGGTCAGTTGTCCACTCCCCGAGATCCAAGTCACGAGACGGCTTATTCGGATGGACGAGTCCCATTCCCAAATCTCCTGCCAATTCCTCCCGAAGCGACGCAGGGGTGTCCAGGGAGATGCTGTCCTCGTCATCGTCATCCGAGGCGCCACGGACGGGAGCCTCCGAACGCTTTTCCAGCAGCAGACGCAACATTTCCTGCATCTGGGACATCTGCTGCGTTAATACGTCAATTCGCGGGTCGGCGGGAGCTAATTCACAAACCCTCTGCCTCTTGGCTTTGCCTTCGCCGTAGACCCTCGGACGCTTCCCCCGCGTGTCCGTGTGAATCACCTTCATGACTTCCGCCCTCGAAAATTCGGCTTCCCCGCTCTCGGAACGTTCGGAATCCGACATAATCACGAAAATACAAAAAAAAAAAAAACATAAACACACGAAACTCTATAAATCGCAATTTTACGGAGTTCGAACAGTCACACTGTTAATAACCTCGAAAAAAAAATATGTAAATTTTGCGCAAATACTGAAAAACAGGTTATTTTACGGTATTTGATGTTTGTAAACAAACCAAACGTGTTTGACCTTCGCAAAATAAATGCTAATGAAGCTTGAAATTATAGCGTCACTAGTGGCGTCCCACTACTGGCGCCGCCTCAAGGATGCATTTGGAACTAGCAGGTGACATTGGCGGGAGATTTAAACTAAGAATTACACACGAAATTGGTAAGAAACGTCGATTTGGCTGCAAAATGGTAATGTTTATCTCACTTTATAGGTTTTAAATAAAGCCTATGCTACATAATAGACCTTGTGTATTTGTTGGGTGCCACAGATGAATCTGACTGAACTTAGTCCACCTCCATATTTGTCCATTGCAGCTTTTCCTGCTGAAACGATTTCTTGATTGTTCTGAAAAAAAGAGTATTTAGTATCTACCCATATACAGGCCTCTCAATTCAACCTATCGCTCTGTTATCAAAGTGTTTCATACTATATTGATGCTTGCCAGACTTTCAGTCGAAGGCGATAAACTTAGAAGAACTGACATGGACTGATAGATTCGCATAAATAGATAGCTACTAAGTCTATTTAGGTGAAATATAAATATATTTAGTTTCTATTTTATGTTATATATCTTTAGGTTATACCTCTAATGCATAGTTTATTATTGTTGTTAGATATTATCACCTGCATTAATATTATTATAATGTGTAGCTCTTTATGTTTTTTTTTGTATAAATTGAATAATGTGTGCATGTACATTTACATGTGGGTTATATATATAAGCACACATTTCCCAAGTATAATAAGTTTTTTCATCATTGAAAGCACCCATTGACAAACAACTAAAAAGTAATTTATTGAGACTTTTCTCATTTGCTATTTCATTCTTGTTAGGTATATTATTTTATTTTTTAAATGAACAAATCTAAGTGGAATTACGTTGATCTCTTGTAAGAAACAGAAGGTAGTATTGTACTGAAGAGAATTACTGATTTTCTTATTAGAATCTGTTAACTTGCATCCACGGGCCTGTTTAGATCAGGGAGACTATCTCACTATACGGGCTTACCATCCCGCTTCCATTTTGGGGGGCCCTTTGCGATTGTGAGCACGTCCATATAGTCACGAAAAAACTTACTACTATATTATATACGAATACTTTTTGGTCCCCTAATGTTCGATTACATTTTGCGTCTGTCTAACGCCTCATAAACGCGCTGGGCCAACGTGTTGGCGCCAACCTGTGTGCACGAAAACCGACCATAATCGGGTTGGCCGGCCAACGCTGGCGGCCAACGCGTGAAACGGTCAATATACGGTAATAGTACACGTTGGGCCACCTAATGCGTTAGGCCAACGTGTACTTGAGGCTTATTGATTGAATACCGAAAAAAATGTCCTTTCAAAAACGAGAACGGTATAATAAATTCAATTTATGTTTACATAGGTAATAATATTAATATTATAAATATTTCCTATCAGAATCTGATCAGTACCAACTTGAATAATGAACTTACCGCCAATCCAAGATAATTATTAGCGCAGAAGTTGAGCACTTCGCCTTTGCCATCCTTGACGGTGATGTTGACTGCCTGCGGGGATGTGATGATCCTCTCGCCCTTCCAGGTGCCCGCCCTCTGGATGCCCGTCAGCCGTTCTCCCAGCACCTCCGCTAGCTGCTGGCGCGCGGGACTCGAGTAGCGGCGTACACCTAAACATACATTATTATAGTGATGTTGATTGCCTGTGGAGAGGTGATGATCCTCTCTCCCTTCCAGGTGCCCGCCCCCTGGATGCCCGTCAGCCGTTCTCCCAGCACCTCCGCTCGCTTCTGGCGCACGGGACTCGAGTAGCAGCGTACACCTAAATATACATTATTATAGTTATGTTTACTGCCTGTAGGGAGGTGATGATCCGCTCGCCCTTCCAGGTGTCCGCCCCCTAGATGCCCGCTAACCGCCCCCTCGGCACGAGGAGCGGCAGACAAATATACATACATTATTGTGATGATGTCATCACTATTTTTCACCAACATATTCTACAGGCGTCGGTAGCTGATAGGCCCGTTGAAAACTAATATAAAATACGCATCATTTGACGGGCAGAGAGAGAGAGAGAGAGGTTCACGAGAAGTAACATCGAGCTCTCAGTGGCCGGCAGACCATACCTACACATTATTTTTTATTAATAAATTACTATCCCAACTATAGTCGGGATAGGTACTCGTCGGGATTATTGTCGGGATATTCGCGGTAAAATTAGTAAACTGCGCATTTATCTTTAGTTCAATTTTAGATCAAATTTACAAATCTCTTGCAGGATTGGAAAATTGCGTCTATAGTCAATGATGTTGTCTAATTCACACAGAGTTCAAAAGGGAGTACCAAAAACAATTCTGAAAGTTCCGGTTAGAACTCCGACAGAAGAAATATTTAAAAACTTATGTCTACAAATGTGTAAAAATATATTTTATTTACTAAAAAAAACATATCTGCCCAACATAAATACTCAACTAGAACACTAAGCCAAAATATTACTCCCAGTTTGAATATATCTTTTGCTACGAAACTATATAATGCTCTACCAAATCAAACGAAAAAATTACGGAAATGAATATATTTAAAACTAAAATAAAAACTTAGCTGAGAGAACAGCGTGATAATCAATTTGCAAATATTATGAAGACAATGCATAGCTAGAAACTAAATACAAAAATATTTTTTAAAAAAACTCCAGGTGACCTCAGAACAGGAAACTCTGGTGAGGACTGAAAACTTTTAATTTATACTTCTATTATGCTTTATACTTACATCATGGACAAACTTTGCCAATAATATTAATAAAACAAATCTATACAAACAACAACAAAAATTCCTGTACATTTTACATATTGAATTTCTCATCAAAAAAATTACGGAAACCATCGGAAACCGATTGAATTGGAGAACTTCTGTTATGCATGATTTACTTACTTATCTAATAACCTAATATTAATCTGATTTTTAGACAACTTTACAAAAAGTACCAGCCTGCGTTTATAACTAAAGTACCTACCTGCGTTTTTAACTCATTTTTTTTATTCTACTTAAGTAGGTACCCATTCTTCAAACATTTACTAAAAAAACACAAAGTATGTAAGATATGATAAGGACAACTCAGCTATAATGTTGTATCAATAACTGAATGCATTCAAGGCGTGAAAAAATAAATAATATTTTGGTAGAATTATAATTAAAATATTTGTTGTATTTTGTCTCACTCATTTTTTTTATATTAGTTGAATTTTGTACTCTAATTATGCTTTTGAGTAAAATCGGTGGGTAGTAATAAATTAAATAAATTCTTTGTTACATACAAATTTGTTGTTCTTTTGTTTCATAAATAAATCATATTTTGTTAGAGCATAATTGCCATCTATCACAAATAACATATATTTATTATGTAGGTATATTCCTTGCCTAATAATAATCACGAAACGTGTTTTGTAATAATCAAACAATACAACTGCATAAGATGAAGAAAAAAATCGAGTCTTAATAATCTACCGGTTGTAAAATTGTGTTTATGTCGTAAAAAACCAACGGCTGCTGGTATACTCACAATCAATAAGCACATTGGATTTTGGCATTGTACACTTTAATCACACTTTTACCGCAAATTTGTATAGGTAAGTATTTATAATATATTATCTACTTGACGATACGTCAACAATTCAACAGGTCTCTATAAAGACAACGTGTCCAACCTCCCAATCCGAATGAGTGACGAATAGAGCACTTACAGTGGTCGATGTAGAATGGTGACCTCCGGCAAATAAAACCAGTTGTCCGGAGCGCACTTGTGCTAGTAACTAGTAATTGATTGAATTATTCTCAAACAATCCGTCCGAGCAGACTACGTGCCTTTTTCGCAGATCATCTCAATCATTTTAAAACACGCGCGCTGCTGTCAAACTTTCAAATTTTATTTTGTTTGATTTTGAAAACGTAGCTAAGTACTTATAGGTAACATTATTCAATTCTTCCATATCGATACGTTCCCTTCAGAGGTGCCGCCCATAGTGCCGCCTGTGCGAAACCAGAAAAAAGCCACCCCTGTCAGCAGTGGCGGCTCGTGACTTTTGGGTGTACTCATAAATAAACCAATCACTGGGTGTACTAGAGTTCTAATATTACAAACGGTTCCATGACAACTCCTCAAAATGACAATTCAACACACCTTTAAAGGGTGATATAAAGTCATAGGTTACGTATGTAACTATTTAACCTAGTTTTGTTTCATCACTTTTCATAACTTTATAACACTTTTTATGGGTGTGTTGAATTGTCATTTTGATGAGTTATCCGGTCACCATTACAAACAAGGACATTAATGATGTTGTTGTATCCAAAAATGATTTTTTTAAATTCTTTTTTTTTATGAAGATTTTCAAGAAATTTCAGTTTGACCGTGCGCCGCACGGATTTCCTGCAAATCATCATACAAAAACCTAATTTTAAAAAAAAAATAATTTTGGATACAACACCAATAATATCGAATTTGTCAAACTTAGCACCCTGTCACACTCATAAGTCACGAGCCGCCACTGCCTATCAGTACAAACATAGCTATCTATACTGATAGGAACTGGCATGAACCTAAAAAGTTTTTTCTAAAACTAAAGGCCTTTTTAGGTCCATGCATCAGTGGCGGGCACAGAGTTTTTTAATCAGGGTAATCAGGAGGAAAAATCAGGGCATTTTTAGATCCACGATATCCATAATATCAAAAATCCCAATAACCACTTTTATGAATGTTCCAAACCACTGGTTTGTATAAATATAATAAATTCTCAGACCCGACTCTTAGCCAAACGGCGCATGTCTCTAGTAAAAACCAGGTACTATCAGCGCTTTGGCGCCTTGCGAAGTCGGCGCCGAAACGGACTGCTCTAATTGCGCCTGCACAGATCCGGCCCTGCGACCATAAATATTCTAAGATTCCAATTTTTACTAAGCAAACCTAAATAGCTCGGTCCCTACAATGACAATAAATAATGATTAATGATAAATACGTCAATACATTCTTTTTAGAAATATTCATTCCAAACTTAAGGCCAAGTATAATAGGTACCCTGTTCAGAACGAAACTACAACAATGCCCCCCAGCGGAGAAACTAGGTTTTACTAGCCATTTAAAGACAGTTCTGTACTAAAAAAGTTCTGTTGAAATTCGTAAGATGTCACTAATTATAACTGACTTATATTGTATGTCAATATTTGATTTTTTAAAACACTTTCCCACTGCAGAAGGCTCCGCGCTGACATAAAAAATACAATAGGTAGGTACCTAGGTAGGTACATCAATGTGCTCTGACCGTAATAAAAAAACGTGCTTGAAGACTATTCAAGAGTAAAAAATGCATGTTTTGAAGGATAACAAAAAAACATGTTTTTTGTAAGCTTTTTTTAATAAGGATCATAGAAGAAAACAACGGTGCCTAAGTAAATAATATGTAATGCATTATTAAAAACAATGTCATGACACAAGTAAAAATAAATTACTACTAAATTGCTACTTATAAATTCACATATTTATAAGTAGCATGTGATAAAAAAAAATTAAAAATTATAAAAATATGGGATTCGAACCCGGGTCCTGCATAACGAGTGTCGAACACTCTGCCTCTAGACCGCAAAGAGAGGTATCTTGCGCGACGAGAACCGCGTATACGACGTGTACTCCTCAATTGACTTGTCCCGCGCAATTTTAAATTTTGAAAAACTCACTTACGGCTGTTTTTTTACTAAAAAAACTTGTCACGCACATCTGCGAGGGTAATTAGTCGCGTTATCGGCCTTGAGTCACTTGACGGTCATGAGTCGGTTTTACTCCGGTCCTTGAAAATGCATAACGCGCGTAAAGAAGTTTCACTTCAATATATAAAAATCGTATGTAAAGTACATTAAATTTGAAATAAAAATTATGAACGTATATAGCATGTACCAAATAAGAATCAGCTAAGCACACCTCACAATAAATGTAATATTATTTTACTTATACAATAAAATGTTGTGAAGACGAATCGTATCAACCTAACTCGATGAACATCTCTGATGCCTGTCCTCAAAATCAATGACAAAACATATTTACATAATATACACAAGTGTGTGTGAGCATGTCCACGTCGAAAACTAACACATGTATAAACACGTGCACAGCAAGACCGTTTGTCAATTTATAAAAAATTACTGGCAAACTTCGTATATACAAGTAGGTATTATCTTCGCTGACTGATGACACGAAAGATTTTGTTGAAAATTCCAAGTGTCGTTCCGTGATTAACGCCATCTGTTGACATATTTAAAAATAAGCCTTCAGTTCTAATTTCTGCCGTTGTAGCTGAATTAATGTCGCCACTTTACGGCAAAATAATTTATTATTTTAATAAACTCGAAACTCTTAAACAAATGGTAATTTAAAAATGTGAAAATAATTTTAAAAAGTGGAAAAAAATAATAGAAACTATTCCTCGTTCCTTTTTTTAGAATAAATTTAACCAAAGTTTAGTAAACCGCATTTCCAAAAACATTAAAGATAGTGCCTAGGAAATAATTATACCACAACCTTATTCTTTTTTTTTTTTAAATTTCTGAACGAAGTCTTGAAGAAAAACCTTCAAGGTATTTTTTGATATATTCAAAATTTAAAAATATTTTTTGAACAATACGAAAGGACGGCCATAAAAAGGTCATATTTCTGATTTAATTTTGATAAATGCTAAGTCTTTATAAATAATAAAAATTTATAATATTTTTTTTTCCGGCTAAGAACATCATATTTACCGTATTGCGTAATAATATGTTCATTATTTCGAATTGATAAATTACTAGACACCGCCTTAACTACGAATCGAACCTTGGGCGCGAAGGAATCTATAAAATTAGCATGCGCACCACCATATCGATTTTAGCAACGCCATGAAATAAAACTCGCACAACTTCCATCATCTACTGATTTAATAGATAATATTCGGTTTTTTTTTTTTGCTAAGAATAAATATAATTATTTTGAAGAAATCTATAAAACTTCCGTGCCTACCATCTACCGATTTTCAGTCAAATTAATATCAGATGTTTTTAACTTGCATGCGTGGCCATCTATCGATTTTTAGTCAAATTAATATTTAGGAAAATTTGAGCTAAGAATCGCACCTATTTTCGAAGATATCTGTAAAACTAGCATTCGAATTGGATAGATTGTAATAAAGGTGTGATTGAGCTTTAAACTTCATATTAATTTGATTGAAATTGGACAGATGGCACGCGTGCAAAATATTAATTGAACTAAATATCGGTAGATGGCAGGCATGCGAGTTTTGCAGATTTCTGCAAAGAAAGGTGTAATTCATGACTTGAATTGATTGAACTGATTCTTAGCTGAAAGTATCCGATGACAAGTATTTTAGTTTTTATTATTATGACAGCTGTTTCGGCGGCCATTTTCAAAATGTCTGAAGCGTACGTCGACCCAGTATGTTTCTACATCGACAGTTGTATCTGACGAGAGTTGTTCATTGGAAGATATTTCAACTTTATATCCGAGGAATAATTCAAAGAAAATTTTGTTTTATAAATTCTTTTTAATTATCATAACAAACTGAAATTTATAAAACATCTTCCCATAATATTTGCATTATTTATATCAAAAGTAGTATTATGGATGTATGTGTATAGTCATTTCGTTTCATTAAAAAAACACCCAAAAGCTAATATTATAAATTATCTATAATATGTATTTTGGAAAAAAAACGAACTTCAACTTGTAAGGATAATTTGCCTAAAAAAACATATTTTTCTTTTCATGGAAAATAATTAACTTCAATGGATGTTTTCATTATGTTATTAGCCAAATCATATTAAAAAAATTGATAATGTGAAATTAGTGTTGTTTAAATACTCTTAAATCGGGGCACAGACAATAAGAGATACCATTGGTAGCACCTATAATTATTATAGCATTCTTAAAAAGGTTACATTCAATATTCTCGATGGCCAATAATATCTACAGTTTGACACTCTTTGCAGGCGATCAAATGGAGAACTAAAGTCGGGTCTCCAGCGACCCAAAGTTTTCAAAACATCGGAAAATCATAAACATTACATCGGGGCCAAAACATTCTGTTTTACATCGGCCACGGATAACAAAACATCGCGGCTCTGCCCCAATGTTACATGTTTGAACAAACATTTGGTTCAATGTATTGTCGCTGGAGACCCACCTTAAGAAATAATAAACTATTTTATTCATAGATGTTTTGTAATATAATCACAAAAATCCGCACTAGTGACGCCACTTGCTGCAAAGCTGAGTGTGTCAAACTGTATTGTATTTAGAAACATTTTTTTAAAACTTGTTTAAGAATTTAACAGTCGACAACTAGGGTCAAATAAACAAACAGACAAACCCGCTATATTTAAATAATGTTTGGAACTCATAATATTATGGTTACACACAATAAGGCCATTTGATTGATTATTGAACAATGTTAATAATACATTTATGTATATATTACGTTGAATTAAAAATATGAATCATTTTATTGCATCTCATGGAAATCTTGCGATTATAATATTTAGCAATACTGGTTCAAAAGTAACCATAAGAATCGATGTCTCAAATGCATGACACCAGCAAGCGTTTTTTTATTTGCTTGAAAGAGGTACATATATTGTGCATTAAATATTTCCTATCTAAATTAATCTCGAACAACTTTTGATTGCATGAATTTTGTTGTATTCCTTCGTAATATTCTGTAAATGAGTAGAATAATGACATGTTTAGTTAATTAATACATAGCTAAAAATGATTTCATCAGAATGAAAATTCAACCACCTTTAAAAAAAGATATAGAGTCATTAAAAGTGATGAAACAAAAACTAGGTTTAATAGTTACCTATGTAACCTATTTAACCTAGTTTTTGTTTCATCACTTTTCATGACTTTATATCACTTTTTGTAGATGTGTTGAATTGTCATTTTGATGACATACCCGGTCACCGCTAAAAATGTATTGAATGAATAATAATAAAAATAAAAACAAGTATAGCCAAGAAATAATCACTTTGGCAACACAGGGATGTGAAATAAGATGACCCTCATCTGACCCAAACAAATGGTTACTTAAAATTAACGCAAAGGAAGACAAAAAGCCAAATGCTTTATTTCTCAGAGTCATGTAATCA
Source organism: Hesperophylax magnus (assembly GCA_026573805.1). Taxonomy (NCBI): domain Eukaryota; kingdom Metazoa; phylum Arthropoda; class Insecta; order Trichoptera; family Limnephilidae; genus Hesperophylax; species Hesperophylax magnus. The sequence continues at coordinate 7,099,231 of JAIUSX010000117.1, read as the reverse complement.
TTTTTTATAATTTGCATATAGAACTATAAATATTATTATAAATATAAAAGGTAATTACCAAAATGGCATCCATAGCGTAACGACATAGATTTTTCGATTTGAGTTGAAAGGTTTAAGGTTAAACGCAACATTCATTATAATCTACGCATTCGTAGATGGTGTTATTTTATTAATATAAGCTTTTGCAAGTAATACTTTATAATATTAAGACAAATTATTTGTTTGCGCCTAATAGTACCTAATAGCTTTCATGTCAGCCTTTGCATTTTTGTGCCCCTAAAAACGTGAACCGTCGATACGTCTTAAGCATTTTTTACAAATATTCAGGTGAAGGTTTGCGAATCTAATCTTAATAAAAAGTATACAGAGCGATCTAAAATTCAAGTGACTACCTTCACGGAATATTGAAAATATTCACTGGTAACAAGATATTTTTATCGAAGGCAAATAAAGATATGTAATAAAACAAATGTGATTTCTACACCATACATACGCAATATGTATAGTGTTAACTCTATGTTCATAAATCGGTTAAAATCTTGTAAGGAAGTTCCTTGGCGCACCGTTTCGCTTGGCGCTACTGCGTGTGCGTCCGCAAACGCAGCGCACCGGAACGACATTGCTACCTTCCCTGCTCCCCTCACAGTCGAGGCACCACCATCTTAGAGACCGGACGCGTGCTGTACACGCGTCCTCGCGCCATTGTAGTTCGCGTGGCTTTTAGACCATGCGACGCCGCAAACCGCTGCGAGTCCGCTGTAACTACTATCTTTGTGTGCCTTTCATAATCAACTTTAACGTAACGTATTGCCCCCGAGAAAGAGAGATTATATAATGTACCCGTTAGTTAGATATCTTGTGCCGTGCCTTGTATGTACGATCATAAATGTATGTCCCGCCTATGTATGCCATGTCCTCGATGTACCATTAAACTATTTCCATCACCAACTGTTTTATTTGACGACGGAGGATTTCCAGAAACACTTCTTACCAAAGGTGTGTCATAAAAGTAAGTCTTAGAGGGCCCATGCCTGTGCTATTTGGAGTATTCACTCACCTGCCGACCATCTGAGCTAGTCAAAGGGTGAAGTTGTGTTTCCGCTCGCCGTATTTAAACACAACAATATGAATAAATAGTTTTGACCATATAAGAATGATTTATTCATATTGCGTATATACGGGCGCAAACAAATAATTCGTCTTAATATTTTAAAGCACAACTTGCAAAAGGTCTATTTAAATAAAATAATTAAATTAATGTCATCTATGAACACGTAGATATAACCTCAAGGATTTCACCCTAGTGCTAGTATATAAAGGAATTTATCATTTCAATGTTTTCTAGATAGAGCGAATAAGCAATTTTTTTGTTCTGTTCAAACTGGATAATATAAAAAAGTATGTATTATTATTTCGAGGTGTAATTACTAAAATTAAGCAACTTCGAAATCAGCATCAACTTTAGCGTAAATCAACTCTATTTCTTCGTCCATGTCTGCCACAACACATTTTATATGTTTGTAAATTAAAAATGGGTCGACCAACTATTTTACATGACACAGGTTTGCTCAAGACCCACTAGCGATGTGATCGGGTCGAGAAAACCCGCTCTTTGATTGGGTACTTTTACACAGGTTTCAATTTTTACAATGCTGTAGAGCAGAGGAGAAAGATGGATGCGTGCTCCGCCTGCCGTAATTTGAAAGTACTAGTAGTACTCGAGACTGACTACCCTGACCACCCGTCGCCCCATCTTAGAACAGGTTCTTTCGTTTGACGTAGGTAGGTAGTAGGTAAATGATAGCTTATTTTAGATTTCAGGAATCTACTATTTGTCTATCGCCAGAACGAGGCGCCCGGTCTACAAAACTCATATATCTATGGTCGCTCACATATATCAGATAGGGTTACAATGGTCGGGTAGTTCACAATCGACCCAGGAATAATAAGAGTACATGTATGCCAGACACATATTATGTGTTTGTGGAATACAAGGGCATGGTGTGTAATTCGAAGTTGCCTATTTGTAGTAAATGACTACCCCGCGATTTGTACCAAAGTCATCTATATACTACTTAGAATTCCATAAAATCTGCTGAACAAATTCACATTATGAAAAACATGAATATGGCACAGAGGTATTTTTAAGATCTACTAGATCTTACCTCACCCTTTTTGAGATCTACTAGATCTTACCTCACCCTTTTTAAGATTTACTAGATCTTACCTCACCCTTTATATGTTTCTGCATAAAAATATTATGTGTTTGATTTTAAATGAAATTATTTAAAATAGTGATAATATGTAATTGACACTTTATGCCATATCCATTATTTTTATAACTTTAATGGTAATCCATAGTTTTTAAAAACTTCAATGGAAATAAATTTGTTTAACTCTATTATTGAAATACAATTTGGAAAGCGCTTCATTATTTAGGCACATACGGGGTTATTAGATTAACGGAGAACTCCTTGACTTGATCAGCCCCCCGAACCTCCTTGTCCAGCAGTGGGAGTTTGGTAACGTGGAAGTCTTCGTACAGGTCGGCTATCTGATCCAAGTACTTGGCCTGAACCTGTAAAATAACTCATTTTAGGGAAATATTAAATGTGGGATGATATAAATAAAGCATAAAACATTTAGGTTGATTCATTTTTTTAACGCAGACGTTAAATTATCGCCGTACGCCAGATGATTCTATTTTCGTAATAACTTGCTTGTTTTGTACAAAAACAATATTTTATAAATTGTACCGTCTTTCCACAAAATGTGTTTATATATTTATATAAATAGTATATAGTCTACCGTAAGTGGATTCCCCTGAATGGCTAGTTATATACAGAGGAAATCATTTTTTACTAGTGTCCTTAAGAACAAGAGGGAAGTGATCCAACGTTGCCCGAGTTTCAACACTCTTGTTACAAAAAATTCAAGATGCCGTACATATTATACAATCAATATGGGATTTTGTCTTATTTTTTTATTAATAAATTAATATTTCAAAGCATTAAATAGAGCTAGAAAAAGCTGTGCAAATTTCAAGATGGTGGAGCGAACCGTTCGTGACCACCATACAAGAATCCCAACTGCTTGAAACCACTGGAACAGTGGCATCCCCCAATGGGATATGTTGTGAGGTTGAAGGGAGTTACGAGGGGAGATTGGGCAGAGGAAGGTTAGGAAGTACCTGACTACAGATCTGGTCACCAAATACAGCTATTGCCGTTTCAAGTAATGAAAGGTGGACTTTAACCAGAACGAAACCGAGAGTATCTACCACTCGGGATAAGCAAATTTCAGTTTTAAAGCCAAAATTATCAGTTCTAATAAGAGAATTGTTAGTGAGAGTGAGTACCTTATGCCTGGCAGCGCACATGGTGCAGGGTTCACAGTTGGGTCCCTTCATGAGTAGCTGGTTGACGATGATGTTATGTGTATCGATCCCGCATCGTGTAAGCTCCTGAACCAGCCTCTCCGTCTCGTACAGAGAAAGGAACTCTGCTATACACACGCACACAAAGGTTGTTTGTTCCTGTCAAAACATCATCACTAAATAACTATTTGAAATACAGACTTTCAGATTTATGCAATTTAATCTTCTAGGAAAGTTTTATGTTGGTACTCAACTATATAAACCTCAGGTTAGAGAAATTAATATAATTGAGCTGCAATCAATTGATAAAAAAAATCATGAAAAGATGGAGGGAAATATATTGCTGTGTAAATAATATGTTTTCGAAATTAAAACTGAACTATATATTATTTTAAGGTTATTTGTGGAAAGCAACAATATGTATGAGAGCCAGTTTATGGCCTTTTTAAGAAAAACACACATTTCGAAGCAAAACAAAAATTATTTCATGTGGTAGTCTCCCTGCAACTCGATACACTTGGTCCAACGCTGGACCAAATTCTACTGGATTTTTTCGATACAGGCTAAGACACTCACGCGACATGTCCGTACTTATGAGCTTTAGGTCGATCGTCAACAAGCGTAATATCCAAATCTTGTGCAATTGTTTAATTATTGATTGATTCTACATTCGTAGCAAAAAATGTATTATAGAAAACGAAAAGTTGTGGACTGACCCGATCTTTGAACTGAGAGTTGACAGTCCTGATAATGGAAAGCATCTCTTCCATTTTCCCAGTGAAGGACTCAGCGCTGAAGTCTGCCATTCCAAACATGGTGGCCATTTGGTTTAGGAAAGGGGATACCTGAACAAAACAATCAATTAGCAACCAAAATGTGTTAAGCATTTTAGTTTGGTAGAACATAATTTAAATCAAAATCAATCCAATATTAGATTAAGCTTATTTGCAAGTATACCACTTGTTCAAATTCATAATCTTAAAATAATTTTTAGTCTTGCGTAATTCTCGACACTTGTATAAATTAACATTGCTTGCCAGGTGGAACAAAATGTAATGTTGATGAACACAGCAGACAAAACGAATGCTCAACGAGGCAGAGGCACAGATAAATTAGTAAATTCATTAGTTCTATAAATGTATGTATTGCAAAGAATAGCCATGACAGTATCTTGTTGTAAGCCGATAGGTTTAAGAATGAACTTATGTTTCTAATGGTGTATCTAAATTTGGAAATAAATACGCGACGAACCAGAGTTTCCCTAACATATTTGGCTGACCGTGATGCGATTTCACACTTCTTACTAATTTATTTACTAGCTGTACCCCGCCACATGTTGCTGCGGCTCAGTCTATCTGTGCAGGTAGAGAAACAATAGCGTGTGTTGCTTTTACGTCCAAAAGTTGGCGTTGTTTTAAAAAAAGCATATTTTTACCTGTCACTGGTGACATCTATATAACACAGGTATATAAAAATACAAGCGTATTCGAATACAACGTTGTGTCAAAATTTCAAAGCAATCGGTGAAGAACTTTCTGAGATTTAAGATTTTGTACAAACGAACATTTACATTTTTATTTATATAGAAGATAGATAGATTGTATTTGTGTTTATTTTGGAGAACTTTATCATAAATTTTAACAGTTTTACAATGCTTTTGGAAGGCGAAACAGCTGACATGCGTAATAATAATAACTATAAATAGCAGACTGCTAGTAAAACAGGTATAGAATCCTATGACTGGGCGCCAGAAGAACTATCACACACAATTTTCTTTAGAAAATAAAGTATACTGAAATGGTAACCAGAAACAACAGAACCGTGACAAACCAGAACACAATAAATTAATAGTTTAGGATGGGTTTGTTTGTTCTTTTTGTTTTCTCATATAAATTATATAAAAACTCTTGCTGCGTCCCTGAGACTAACTGCCTCCAGCTGCTGCAATACCTTCCACTTTGGGAATGACTGCGGCAATAAGCAACAATCAGATAAGTGAGCGTTGGTTGGTTGGTTACCTTGTGGTTAAGCCGAAGCAGCTTGCCCAGCCCCTTCTCCACCACCTGCGGGAAGGACAGCAGGCGGAGGGTATGGCCAGTGGGCGCCGTGTCAAACACCACCACGCTGAAGTTCATGCTCTTCACCAACCTGGACAACATCGTTACAATTCATATTATGTATAAACTTTATTAAATGATTTTTATTTTTTTATTTTTCATAAATTTAATTTAGATTAAATTTGATAATATTATTATTAAGTTCTGCAAGTGTTTTAGTTTTTTATTATTGTGACAGCTGTTTCGGCTTACAAGGCCAGTTTCAAACTGTGGTTAGTCCACATTGAGACGACGTATTTATACTATTTCAAATGTAAATTTTGAAGGTGTATGCATTGATTTATTACTGGTTAAACCGATGACATGATCTATTGATACAATATTGATACACTTGCAGAACTTAATAATAATATTATCAAATTTAATCTTAATTAAATTTATAAAAAAAAAAAAATAAATGGAGTTCTACGAATTAAACACAAAAACAATAAATAATTTATTAAATGAAACAAATCTGAAACACACTCCAATGGTGGGTGGGTCAACATGTCTAATTCAGCTCGCAACGTCATTTAAATGGGATATTAATATGAATTAGAAATATTCAGTTAAATGTCAAAAAATAAGTCAATGCATCATACAGCCATAAATAAACCACTCACTATATCAATATATTTGGGCTTTTTGTATGAAACAAATTGGTCCTAAAAAACCATAGATGGGCCAATATATAGACAGTACAATTCTCATTTGGAGCCTACTTATTATACTATACACCAATGAAAAACTCTAAAAGTCATTGGTGCATTCACACATATACTAATGGTGGATTTAGTATAGGAGTTGTACCACCCTGCATATAGCAAACAATTAAATAATAATAATAACACTGCATTTGTATAGCGCAGTTTAGTGTCATTTCACTTCAAGTGCGCTTAACTGTAACAAACTTAAAAATGGTAATTTAGTATTGGTGGTCATGTTCTTAAAATTATTCCTACAGTGTGCCTTACCCAATACAGATCTAATATTATAACACTAAATATACTGTTTATACAAAGTGATGACAAAACTTAGAATAACAATAACAGCAGAACAGGACAAAACAAGAATATTAAAACTAAAGACATAATATAAAACAGGAGGCAGTTTGTGCTCAGAAATGAGAGTCTTCTGAGCAGACGTTTTAAAAGTTACAAGGAGGCAACCGAAACCAAATAATTACCGGAAGTTTTAGAATATGGCTTATTATAAAATATCGAAAAGAAGTTAAGATTTATGAATCTAAGATTTTTTAAATAATTTTGTTTTTAAAGCCCGTTTAAATTCAGCCAAATTCTGGAGATTAGTAAGAGCTGGGGGAAGTCTATTCCAGATGAGCGGGCCTGTTACACGAAAAGAGCGATCATAGTATATGGCTCGATTTGACCTAGAAAGTTCGATTAGACGATTACTAACATCTAGATCTGCTGACCTTAGAGTAAGCTGTCTATTGCTTAAGTTTTGTCGGACACATAGTTCCGATATACACGGTGTCCGGAAACTCGTAGTACAAGCGGGAAACTGGAGAATCTACACCACATGGGGAACCCAAAAAAACATAAAGTTTTTTGATTTGACAAAAAAAAAAAAAAAAGCAAAAAAATATATTTTTCGGCTATTTTTGGGTTAAAGTTTTTTCTGGTGTTTAGGGTTGAATAACAGATGTTTTAACCCTACAGAGCAGAAATATTTTATGATTACACCGGATTAAATGAAGGGTGATTTCAAAATAATGCTTAAAATCCGAGTTTCTTCATTTGTTTTACTTTCAAATAGTTTTAATTAGTTGGGTACTTTGATCTTCATTAATAATTTATAAGAATTTGATTAAAAAAAAAATAAAAAAATGAACTTCTAACTCGATTTACTCGATAACGAAAGCTCAAATCAAAAAAAAATATACTACAAAATCGACTCCAAATGTGATGTAGATTCATCAGTTTCCCGCTTGTACTACGAGTTTCCGGACACCCTGTATAGGCCAGCGCCATTCCTTGCAATGCTTTGAAGGTCATTAAGCAGGTCTTTAACTCTATTCTTTCAGGGCATCGAAGCCAGTGAAGGCGATCCCTTAGAAGTGGGGTTATACGACAATACTTAGATTCACCAAAAATCATTCTAGCCGCAGAATTAAAAACTGACTGGATTCTATTGATTTGTTTCCGAGGTAGGCCGGCATATGCACTATTGCAATAGTCCATACGACAGAACCCTGGGGAACACCAAATTTAAGAACTCCAATACTTTAATTTAAATTATTATAAGCAATAATTAGTCGCCTGAAATATCAGTACAAATTGAAAATATCTCCCGAGTAAAAATAAATGCCGCCAACGGGAATTGAACCCGTGCCTTCTGATGTCCGGTCAGGTGCTCTGAAACCACTGAGCTATGTCGGCTTATTTCCAACCTGCCAAATGATTCAATATGTACTAGTGCCTCAATCAACAATTACTGTTAATTAAATTTTTTCACCTGTAAACAACTAACTTTATTTTTGTAGGAAAGGCTTTGTTGATGCTAAATTTCTCACTAGATGGCGTCGAGACATATTATATCTTCATTTATTGGTGAAATATTTTTGACTTGTCAAATATTATTTTTAATGATAAACTAATGTTTATAAGACGAGGTTTTTATGCATAGCACAAAGGATAACAAATTATTATAAGCAATAATTAGTCGCCTGAAATATCTTATTTGATAGAACTTTAATTTAACTCCAATAGCAAGAGATACCCCATTTATCGGGTTCCATCAAGTCAGGACAGTGGCTATTCAAAAAACATTTGAAAAGTGATATAGTCATTTAAAGGGATGGGAAAAAATGGCCTATAAACCTAACCTAGTTTTTTAATCACTCTTCAGGACTTCAAGAGTGTGTTGAATTGCCACGGTCTTGAGTTGTCCGGTTACCATTTATCCATATTTCAATTGATATTATCAAACCCTAGATGGACATTTTCAGAACACTTACTTCATCGTATTTATTTAGGAATCAAATGTGAAATAGGCTTACTTCATGACCTCCGCATAACTCATGGCTTCGTCTATACCAGGGAAGGCCCCAAAGATCTCCTGTATCATCCCCTTCCCCATCTTCAGGGCTTCACTCTCCCCCTCAAAGTACTCCTCGGGCAGCTCATTTAGACCCACATTGGGGTCGATCTCCATGGCAAACAGATTGTCCACCCCATTTACTTTAGTTGGGACCTGAAATTATATTAATTTACTCATAATTTGAAGGCTGTATTTAATTATGTCAGAAGTTAAGGGAAATTATAAGGAAGCTACACTTAACAACTGCAAATGAAGTCTTTGTTTTCAGTACCGAAATGCAAAATTTACAAATACCAATATCACATGAGCTGAAACTAATGAACATTAATTGTTGATGCTGAATGTGTATGGTGAACTTGCATTATTTACAATGCCCTTTTAACACACTTCGGCCGGGAAAGGTAGTTGTACCCGTTCGGACGATTGATGATTAACGCCGGGAAGGGTAGTTCTACCCTTTGCGCCAGCCTCATTTCAATGGCAGAAAAGACGGAATTATTCAATGTTTTTAAATTAATATTATATACCAATCTCTTCGTAAAGGCCCCAACAATATGTACATAATTATCGAATCGTAATGCAAGTCTTCTTTTTATATTTATCTTCGTGCCTTTCGTTTACATCGGTACAACAAAGAATAGTATATTATTTAGATAACATATTTTGTTATTTTTTTATTTTATTTTTGGTAATTTTTGGATAGGGCCTGACACGCTTATTACGAATATTTTTTAGAAAAAAACTTTATATTCGCCTTAATTACTATAAAAGAAAACTTTTTGCATTTCGGGCGGCGGAAAATTATGAATTTAAATTTTCAATTGCGTTAACCAAAATTCACTTCGCGAATCGATGCGGCGGCAATCAGCTGACATTAGGTACGTCACTGTTATGTTGGTATCCCTGATACATTGCGTAGATACGACTATGGCTAACTTCGTGGAAGACAAATGGATTTGTATCACAAACCACGTTACACAAACCTAGCGTAGCCGGTAAACCACTTGAAAAATGGGATGTTTTTCTTGCCTTGACGCGAGCAGGCGTTATTAAGGGGCACTTTCCTTTGTATCACAAACCATGTTACACAAACCTAGGTATCCCACGAAGATAGCAACGGTCGTATTTAGCTCTTGTTAATGCATCAGTGATACCAACATAACAGTGCGTTCCTAATGTCGCCACATCGATTCGCGAAGTGAATTTTGGTTTTACGCAATTGAAAATCAAAATGCATAATTTTCCGCCGCCCGAAATGCAAAAAGTTTTCTTTTATAGTAATTAAGGCGAATATAAAGTTTTTTTCTAAAAATTATTCGTAATAAGCGTGTCAGGCCCTATCCAAAATTTACCTTATTTTTTATTAACGACAATTTTAATTACAAAGTTAAGTATATTATTCGCAGTCCTCCTCACTAGGTATTCCTGTTCCGAGGCGGACTGTAGGTTTTGGTAAAGGTGTTATTGTAATAATTCAATTCCTGGAATGAGGGTTTTCTATGACCGTGAAACCCGATTCGAATCTCTATCTCTGTTCCGCACCCACTCAACTCCTATGTGCAAGCGAGCGAGAGGCGTCAGGCGGACCGTAATAAACATATTCAAAGGTTAATTGAGTTGCATTTCAAATAATATTCGATTTTCGTTTAGTGCTATAGCTAAGTTACTATGTAGAAAATTTTATTAAAATATTTTAATTATTTTCGAATATTTAGCGATTTAAAACAAATTAAAGAAATTCGCGCGAGACCTTTATATTCGCCCAAAGACAGCGTAGCGCCAGCGCTAAAAATACCCGCCAGAAATGTGTTAACAGATGGTTAATAATGACTGTGTGGTATGAGGCGCAGCGGATGACTTTCGGAGATTCGGAAAGCTAGAATACAAATATAATATTGCACTGTCACTCTCTCACCTTTGAGAATTTCTGATCGAAGGCGTCGGATATGTTGTGAGCCGGATCGGTAGAAATTATCAAAACCGATTCCCTTACTTTAGCTAATTGGATAGCGAGACTGCAACTGTAAGGAAAAGTAAAAAATAAATTAACGAATACACACGACGAGTACGCAAATATGGAAATTCAACGAGGGTGAGAGGTTAAGATTTACCTGCACGTCGTTTTACCTACTCCGCCTTTTCCTCCGACGAATATCCATCGTAATGATTTCTGATCAATAACATTCTTTAGCGAGGGATCTAAAGGTTCAAATTCTAAGTCGTCCATGATTTGAACGAGTGTTTATTAAATGAGAAATATAAAACTGACAAACAACTAGCAATTTTGGCAATAGAAATTATGAATCAATCTGACATTGACAACCAGAGACGTGTCAATTTGCGCAAAAATGCAAAATTTTTTGATAACTTTTTTCTATCTGCTTTGTCTATGAAAAGCGCGTAAAGTTCGCTATTTCAAAATATATAAGTTTTGCTGTGTAATAATAAGCACACAGTAGAACTGGTTTATAAATAAACTGTTTTTTGCAATACTTTGTTTGCTTTTGAGGGAATTTAACCCTCAGCATACTATAGAGGTATTACAAATTTTAATAAAACAATCATTTAATGAGGAATGGATGGATAGATTCATTGTGTTCTATCATGTAAAACATTACTTAAAATAAAACAAAAATTAAAGTATCCGTGAATGTCCTTTTTTACATAGGCCCTAAGGAAAATAATTTCTCTCAGGGCCTATGTCATCTTAGAGAATGCTGTATGGAGGGTCTTTTTAAGGAAAGGAATGTGAGAAAGTTCAGGGAAGGAAAAGGTATGAAGGGTGGGTAGGAATCTTGGGGTCGGTGTGTCCAGGGGTGACGGACGGATGAATCCACCCCTCCAACCGCATTGCAAGGTGATGGGTCGAAAGAGTCCGGCTGGAGAGGTCAAAAGGCATCCCTCAACCAGTCTCTCTCGATCTGGCCTGCCATGCAGTAGGTGGGCAGACGCATTCACAAACCAAGGCCTAGAAAAACCTCACCCCATGAACCCAGGCGGCACTACTAAGTCAAAAAACGTAGCGAATCATTTGGGGTTACCTATGGCAGAGGCTAATAAATGGTTCCAGGGGCGGCGGTACCCTTATCTGCCTCCCACTATGAAAATTATTGGTTAACATAATAGGATATTTAAATAAATAATTATATAAAGCTTTTACTGTTTTTATTTAATCTCAATTGAAATATTTTGTATTCAAATTCTGAATTATCATACAATTAGAGAAAATTTAAACTGGCAACACTAAAATCCACCTCAGCGCTATCCTTTTTCGCAAACTTATTTGTCTGTTCATGATTATAAATAAAACCCATAGATAAAACCAGTTTGTTTATTATTTAATATATTTATTTTTTATTGCATGAATTTTAAACAAAGAGACATTTTCTATTCAATAACAGGAAATAGATAATTTATGATTGGCACATAACATAACAAAGTATACCTAATCTACAAATAAAAACATTTAATGTTTCGGTTATTATTTTCAATACAAGAAAATGATTATTATTTTATTATATTATTTTTCAACAAACGTTATAATATTTATTCACAAATAGATTTCAATTAATATCAATTTGAACTAACGGCAATATAACAAAGATATTTATAAAAATTAAAACAAATGCTTTAATTTTTGTTTTACGTTCTATTTTGTGCTCGATGAGTAACCGGGAGTCTTTCTTTGATATACTGAGCTAGATGAAGACATTTCAAAGTAGCTTTTGAATCCAATATTCAAAAGAACTTAATATATATATATTATAATATAGTTAGTAATATTATGCGGTACTATAACAAGTATTTTGTATCAAAGTTTATAAAAAAACCAGAATGGACATAATAATATCACAAAAAAAAAACAGTCTATATAGTATTGACTAATTATTATTATAATTCTGCGTCATAACAATAAAATAATGAGTGCAGGGCCGGCCCTGAGCCAAACGACGCCTGGTGCTAGTAAAACCTCAAGAGTGCAGCATTAGGTGTTATCAGCGCTTTTGTCCCTTGGGTTCTTGGCACCTTGGCAAGTTGGCGCTCGGAGCGGACTGCTCCAACTGCGCCTACATAGGGCCGGCCCTATCTTTCACAATATGTCAGTAAAAGAGATGAATTAATAAAATTATCTATATTTATACATTGTTAACTATTTTATGCTATGAGATCACAATTTCATTCAATAAAATGAAGTCTAAAAAACATAAAGCGTGAATAAAATAAATGTAAGTCTATGGAGGATATATTTCACTATTTTCAAAGAGTAACATCAATAACAATTTAAACATTATTTGATTAACACTTAAATAAATAACAAGTGAGATCTAATACTGTTTTGTTTGGAAAAATGTCAAAATTACAACATTATAAACATTTTATTTATTAATAATTATGTCACTATCAGATGGTAGGACGGTAAAAGTAAAACATTACAACTATATTAATGTTTATGCATTAATTACTTAGTAAATTTTTGTGTATTTTAATTTAAAAGGATGTTATTTTATATTTAAAATAAGTTTATAACATCATCAATTCAAAATAATACAGTATTTTATAACTAAGCCATACAATTAAATATAATGAGATCATCACTACTATTATAAACATAGAATAAAGAATAACACTAGAAGTGCCTTCCATATAAATTTGAATGGAAACAAATGTTCCATTTAGCCCAATAGCCCAGCGTTACGTCTCACTTACACTCGCCTGACATCTTAGATCCATTTTGAATTTCACAGTTTTTAATTGGAAATTTAATCTTCGATTAGGCAAATATTTAGATCACGAAACACGCCCACAAGGCGTGTTATTCATTATTCTATGATTATAAAGATATGGAAAATGAGAAAGCTTTCATACTAGTGAAAATTAATAATAAAACACTAGGACACTTTAAAGATGTCTAAAATAAACTCTGAAAATGTTTCAGTCTTATAAAATTATATTATCAGGAACATACAAAAATGGGTAAAAATGAAGTCACGGCATAGTAAGAATAAAACGTACAAATCATGATAATTTGATGTTATTACATCAAGACTCCGAAAATTCAGACAACAATCATTATACAAATAATTCCACACGTTAAAATTTTCTCCTCTAGTATGTAATTATTAAGGGCTCACATACCCCTACACGCGCTGTAAAAGTAAATTTGAAAAATTATTATAAAGGTTAAAATTAAATTATTAAAAAAATAAAATTGATGATTTCACATTTATTTCAATTAATTTTTCAAGTATAAGAATAAATAAATTCTTTTAACTCTTTGCACGCGGCCGTATCAACTGTTGTTACGGCAAAAAGTCCATACTCACACGCGGCTGTATCAACAGTTGATACGGAAACTTTGACGGCCGATATTCCAGCGCTCTTTCGTCATAAATGAATTTCTTGCTCACTTGGAGATTCGTAGAACTATCACGATGCTGACATCTACAAGAATTTCCCAAAATAAAATTGTATTTCATAAAAAAAGATCGATAATCAAGTGCGCCTTTTAGTCCTTTAGTTTACATTTTTGTCAACGGATGGCGTTAGTACTAGTATGTCATTCATAACTTTTCATAACTTAAAATGATAAATGATCATGGTGTCCCACTTGTGTCTATCAACGCAGTGGCCTAAGTACACACACGCCGAGTGAATGGCGGGACCACATTCAGAAGATATGGTACGTCTTTGCATGAAATTTTATGTTTTTGATTTTATAAACATCTAAGAGTGTTGACACACGAGGATTTGTTTTCATATTGTGGAGAATAATCTGTTCTGTCTATATAGTCCAATAAATCGTGCCAGAATGCTATAATTTGACATTTCATTGCGTTCATAGGAATTTGAAAATATGTACCGCGTACGGGTATAGACAAAACAGAGCAAATTAACGCGTTCAAAAGGTTAATATTAACATTATTTTTTACGGGTATAAATGGACAACTGAAGAAAACCTCCTTGTCGGCATCATAACTATAACGACTACATTATTTTACAAGATTTATTTTTATTTTTGCAGATTGAATAATTTTTAGTGAAGTTATGAGGCCGACAAGGAGGCGCCATGGTTTTATTCAGTTGTCCATTTATAACTGTAAAAAATAATATTGATATTAAGAGAAAAATAAATTCTTATAGTTGAAAAGTTAATAAAAGAAGAAATAAACAATTTTTTTTTTTTACATATAACCTTTATAATATATTTTTAAATTTACTCCATTTTCAGCGCCCGCAGGGGTATATGAGTCCTTAAACCACATTGTCAGAATATAAATAAAGTTAATAAAACAATGACAACAAAACAATAGCTCATCGAAGTAAATAAACAGCTCAAAGGTATGACTACCACAACACGGGCATTAGCCTAGTATGATAGTCAAAAGAAAATGTACTGCATCATCGTGTAAATATTTATTAAATTAAAAAAAATAAAAATAATAATTTTCGATCAGGTTTAGTCACAACCAATACTGATTATAAATCTAGATAAGGTGATTTTGTTTTGCAAGGAAAAGTGCTCCGATGGTGACAAAACGATAACAGGACTTGAATATCAACTTTAGAGAAACAAACACCCTTGGGTGTACATTTCACAAAAGTGAACACACATTTTAATTTTGATTATTTATCATTTTAATTTTGATTGTTCTTACTTTTAACATTTTTCTTTCCAAATTTGAGGTCCAAAAACTCCTTTACATTATTAGGGCAAGGCATTTGTTTGCCTGCAAATTCTATACTAGACATGGGGTGCAGAAAATGATCTGGGAAATCAGATTGGTTCTCAACAAACCAGGCGTCCTTACTCATGGTTCCGTTCTTATGCCTGAAGGGGAGGATGTCAACGTGCAGACGGTTATGCTTGCTGAAGAGAACTCGGTAGTAGTCCCCTTGGGTGGCTTTCTCCCAGAGGAACCCTTGGGGGTCCTGAGCGCCCCCGCGGTGAGAGGCTCTCAGGAGCCACTGGACGTGAGACATGTCGGACTCGTAGATACCTATCTCCAACTGCGAGGCCCATGGCAATATGTCTCCCCTGGAAGAACAAATGAGGAACCGCTGAACCAGTGCTACGAATTTATTTGTTTTTTGCTCTTCAAATCACTGTGATCAATTTGTCTTCATAATGTTAAACCCAAATAAGTATTTTCAAATAGATAACCGCAATACGGCCATAAATATGAGAGATAATAATATCTTTATTTAAGAAATTTGCAACTATAACTAAGAATACATGTTAACAAATAGATAAAGTTGAGGTTTTTCATAACCTGCCTCACTAGGCTAGTGGCTAACCTGTCTTGAGGCAGTCATTTTAAAAGTTAATTTAAATTCACATGAGTATACTTACACTTATATTATAATATAATCGCTCAATATTTTTGTTGGATCAATAGTTTCAAATTTGGGTGAGGGCACCGGTAAAGGCCCTATTATTAATTTTTATTAAAATTATAATGTTCTTTTCGAAATTTGTTTAAGTATCACATTTTTTTATGTTCTAGGAAGAGTATTGTACAATCTTGTTGCAATGTACCTAAAACTTCTTGACTGAGAGTAGTATGCATTACAGGAATTTGGAGTAAATCTTTGTAATTGTTTCGAGTACCTATGTATTTATATAAATTTGTAATAGGTTCATGTGGATTGTTTTTGCATATATCTGCGGAACGTCAAACACATTCATAATATTAAAGATTAATTTTTTGTCTGTAATTAGAGGTAGCCTAAGGATTATTTTGATTATGGTTTTCTGTGCTTTTATGATTGGGTCTAGTGGAGATGAAGATGGCTTAGTACGAATAAGCTAACAACAAATAGCTTAAGAATGAATAGTATAGTTGCTAGGGTGATTGCTGGAAGTAAAGATAGCATAGATATTAGTATTAAACTGTGTCTATGTCTCACCTCTTAACAGCCCCAAGCAGGGTGTTCCCCTCCAACCAGCAGCGGGCCCCCGCCCCCTGCAGGGTGGTTAGTACGTGGCGCAGGGTGCGGCGCAGGTGCGCCAGGCAGCACGGGGGGGTCCAGCGCCCTATAGCGATATAAGAGGGGGTCCCCACTACTGGCGGGAAGCAGCGCTTTATCACAAAAATATTTAAGGTTATATTTTTAAATTAGGCTCTCGGAAACTCAAAACAATAGGCTTTCAGGGCAATCTTCCAAATTGAATTCACAAAGGGTTGTCACCTCATGATTCTTGCCCCAAAATTTTCAGTATTGTCCCATGAAGGAAGGAGTTATAAACTAAATTAATAGGTTTTCTTATTCCTTGTGGCACTTCTTACAGATTTTTGTGTAATAACAGCTGTGCAAACTATGGACAGACTTACAAATGTAAAACTGTGTACTAAAGAATGAAGGGTAGCGAACGGAAATTGCTGAATTTCAGCAAATCATTCACATTGTTTCGCCATTCGTTGCACGCATTCATTCACTAGTGTTCCGGCCAAGAGAATACTAGTTGAAAGACTTCTTTTCGTGAAAAATAATCTATGCGAAAAAGACGATGATATGCAAGGGCTAAAGCGAGCGAAAGCTGTCCACAATGCGCACGATGTGCACCCTATGATGTACCTACAACTTGGGGAACATTGTGTTTTATTATTACTTTTTTTTAAAGTAGATATAATGATAACTCTACTGGGATCTCCTGTGCTGAAGATTTCATTTACATATGATTACAATTTAGTAGTATGAATAATATAAAGTAATTATAAATATATTGAATCGTGTTTTTTTCTGAAAAAGGCAAATGAATGCGCTCATTCGCTTTTGCTCAACCGTCCAGACTATCCAATTACATAATAGGTACCAACCTTCAAATAATATTATCATTAAGTGGTATATTACAACTCTACCTCGGAATCCCGGGTGCAGCCGTGCCACTCAATGCTGCCACTCTCTCGGATCACCTTCTTGATCCCCACGGCCTGGTACATCTCCGTCCTCTTGTTGCTCTCAGCTACCTTCATGTTCTGCTTGGCCGGCTGGGATCTGAACAGTGCCCTTCCATCCGTAAAGGACACGTCAGACAGTATGTTCACCTGAAACATTTATAATATTTCATGACAAATCAGAACACTTGAAAAGTCATATAAGGTCATTAGTGATGAAAAAGAAAAAAACTAGCAAAAATGTACTGATTTCTCCTGTTACCATAGGTATTCTGAATAGCATAAACCAACAAATTGATAAACATACTACATATTTACTACACAAAGATATATTGTGCAAAATATTTTAAATAAAATCTGCTGAGAGGATGTTATCATGCTGTGAAAGAATTATCATTAGGTCTACGTAGCTATAACACAACATTTTGTGTGTGAATGCCTTTAGGCTGGAAATAGTGCTACACATACATCGGTCGCTTGCAGTACTATAAAAATGAATGAATGAATGAAAAAGAATGAATGAAGAGCTGTAGTGCCACATGATTAGCTATGCGCAGCTTGCGAAGATGATCGGTCCAGCGTATCAACGGTACGACATAGGTCCACTGACGGTACGTGTGGTTCTATTTCTGGCCTAATGGTTTTTATAATTATTTATATTCTTTTATTTTAGCTTGAATGTAATGCTCATATTAGTATATACATTAAATTGTACAACTAAACTATATTACTCTAAAAAGGCCAAGAGGGACGGTGCCTTGCACTACTCCAGACCGCAGTATAGAAAAGTAAAGTAACAAGACGGCCTGGAGCGGCAGTGCCAAACAAACCCATGCCAATATAATATTACTGTGCGTAAGTTGAAATGTGTAAACCACTACACTAAAGAGTAAGTGTATATACAATGAAGAAAACAAATACATGTAACCCACTCACCTTGAGCTGCTTGGCAATCGTCTGAAGATAGAATGCTTCTGGGAAAGGCAACATGAAAGGTCGAGGAAGGCCCTTAAGGAGCTCGGTGGGAACAAGCAACGCATGTTTTCCTGATACAGAATCACAGATTGGTTTCATCCTCCCTTGCTCATACTTAAGGGACCATTCTCGCAGATTCAAATCCACTTTCTGACAGATCAAAGACCGTGCACTTGAAAATGGAACGGCAACATTTACATCATCCTTCATTATCTGAGTCAACATCTGTTGAATCACTTGACGCGAGGTAATGCGCATCGAGTCCGGGATGAATAACACGTATTTACTCTTTATATGTGTCAATGGATCAGACTCTATCGCATTTGACATGAGATTGACTTCTAAATTGACCATTTTCACATATTTAAGTGACTTGTTCGAAGACGTGAATTCGAACGGCGGGTATGGTGGGCTGTCAGAGATCACAATGATGGGAATGTAGGGAAGTAACTGAATGATAGATTGTAATGTAGGAGCGACGTCATTTTCGAAGTTTTCAAATTGTCTTATAACAATGGTGATCATCTTAGTGATGTGTTTGTTTGGAGGCTTCGAAGACTTCGTGGGTCGGGGATTCTTCATGGGATAGGTGACCGCCTTTCCATCCCAGAAACCCAACGATACCCATATTAATAAGAGAAGTCCTAGTTGAAAAGCACCGAGATACAGTATATAACGACGTCGACATTTACAGATGGACAATCGCATTATTAAGTATAATATGTGATCCTGATATCATCAGGAAACACTTATTTTATATCATCAAAACAGCCGAAAACATTTGGCGATTGAAAATTCATAACAAATGAACAGCGAATTTGACAGTTTGTAAGCAAAGCCAATATTATTTATACCACAGACTAGCACGAGTAGCATAGACGTGGACAAAATAAACCACTGACGATGTGGATAGACTAACGCATAGAGAAAATAATAATAATAATAAAATGGGCGGGAAAAATCAAAAATATGCGCAACCGCAAATGCACCAAAACTTGATTTTTATGGAGGAATAATTATGTTATGAAATTCTGAGTTTTAGTGAAAGTAATTTCAATAAAATGAAATATTCATTTTAAAACGTGTAAATTATTAATATAAAAAACACAGGAAACAGAACAGTACAAAACAATATTGTGCCTCAATTTAAAAAACACGGTTGCAATTAGTTATTTTTACGTTTTCCAGGAGGATTTAACCTGAATTATTTTCTACCACAGAGTTAAATTTGTTTAAAACTTTAGAAAAATTGACCCTATAACTGTCCTTCATTATGTTTTAGGAGTTTTTTTTTAATCTGATTGATACCGATTTATCAGAGCAACTGATAACACTTACTACTTACTTTCTAAACTTATTACTTTTGTAGATACAAGGTGATGAGTGTGGTTTGAATCGGTCATGTTTCCCCTACAAATTACGGAGGTAACTGAAGATTTGGAAATTTGTCTTTGTAAAATTGAATGCGTTTTGATTTTTCTACTAGGGTTAAGTTTATTGAAACCACTGGTAGCAGGGCATTAGTGCGATTTTGTATGAATGACATTGAAGCCAAATCTATGGTGAGGAGAAATTACCAGGCAGCCATCTTGTATGTCTATTTTTTGTCATTGGATATGTGGCTATGTCTTCTGGTTCTACAATGTGTCTTCCCAAGTATCTGAGCCTTGTTCCCAACAGGGCGGAAGATTGGCACCAAAGATGAATTGGAGTCTCTTCATCCTCTTCACATATCCTGCATCTGTTGGTGTTTTCTACTCCCAACAACTGCATGTGTCTCCTGAGATAGTAGTGTCCCGTTAGTAGTTCTACCAGTTCCCTCAGTGAGTTTCTGTCCATATTGAGTAGTTGTCTGGTTCGCCTTAGGTCTGATCCATTTACGAGTACTTTGGATTGCCTCATTCCGGGTGCCCTTTCGCATTCCACCCAGTGCCGGGATTTGACCCACCTTTCAATATGTAATTTGGTGTGGCAAGCTGCACTTTTACGGCCGGCTTGGATCCCGCAAGAAGTGCTTTCGCCCCTTTCCTTGCTAGTCCATCAGCCCGCTCATTGCCCTCAATTCTCTTGTCCTGGTACCCAGATCAGGGTTATTTTATTAATGGTAGCAAGTTCTTCAAGAATGATCCTGCATTCCATCACCAGTCTGGAGTCGCATCGGTTACTTTCTAGTGCCATTAGGGCTGCGTGTATGACTAACTTTTGAGTGATTTGTATGCAGTTGCGCATAATGAACTATTGTTATTTTATTTTTGTATTAACACGGTTAAAAAGGCTTTTGAGTTTTTTAGGGTAATTGACGAGACAAGGAATGGAGCACGACATTCAAAAATATATGTAGAGTTTGGCATTTTTCATACATCTTTCCCCTCACCCTGCGGCTTCAAATTGTTCTAGAATTGCTCCGTCGAGGACTTTTTAGGTCCATGGTACATAGGCACAAGATTTATGATGATTCCCTTACTTAGAGGAATAATTATTACAAGAAATTAGGAAAATATTTATTTAATGAATTTTTCTATTAAAATAAAACAAAACTAGCACATATTTATATAAATACATAATAACAACTTAAAGTATCATTTATCCACCAAACTATTAATGGTTTCCCTTATTAAAAGTAAAATACTTTTATGTTCATTAGCCAGGGATTTTTCTGCACAAATTTGTGTAAGTAGTTCAGAGTCATTCTTTAATTTCTCAATCAAAGACACAATGTCGGCATCATTGCTGGTGTCCATTTTGGCCTTTTTATTTGGTAGTTCATTTTCATTGCTCATATTCAAGATATAATCTATATCCAAATCGAAATCACCATCCGGGGAATCCATAAGAACTATTTTTTCACATTTATGCGTGAAGTTAGTCGGTGGATTTATTTCATAATAATCGTTTACTGAAATCTTATCATTTTGATTTATTTGTTTTAGAAAGAAATTCGTAAACTTTTGTTTCAGCATTTTTCTTCCATTCACAGTTTGGCTAATTATGCTTTCATTTGAAGTAATTCTGGAAAAATGAGTAATAACTTGAAGACTCAATATGCTGATGAGAGATTCTTTATCTTCAAGTAGATTACGGAATAATGTTGCAATTAAAGAGATTAATTTCTCTTCGTAATTGTCTTTAGCTATTTTATAATGAACGAGAGTATTTAACACGTTCAGTACTCCAATTTTGACGCAAGATTGGGATTTCGTAAGTAGCGCTTCAATAATTTGGAGTATCTGCAAATAAAAGGGCAATCTAAAAATCATAAATTCCACGCAGGGCAGTACTGAGAGTCTTTTCTGTTACGACATGAATTGTAAAATATTATGCCAGCTATTTAAAAATAAGCATTCAAGATCCACGCAAAGTGCTCTTTCCAATATTTTTTCATGCAAATTTCTCAATTGATTTTTTTATTCAAATCTTACCTCAATCCACTGCTCATTAGAAAAAGAATGTTGCATTTGGGAAGTAATTTTACATAATGCGGTTACGTAGGTGTTCAGCCATTGGCATCCCGGAACGCTGCTTTCATTTGAGTTTATCATGTTCTCTATCTCTGCATTTAAGATGAGCCTTCGCCACGCTTCGATGATGAGTAAGGTCCATTCGGAATCTTTAGAATGCTGAATTACAAGATTTTCATCCGATGTGGTTGATAATAAGTTGAAATGATCAATCTACAAAAAGATATAAATAAATATACATAAAGGACTTGTGAATAGTGTCACACATAACACATCTTAAAAGTATAAATAACAGATAAGGTCAGAGTTGGATTCAATTAACAATGCAATAAATGGATAAGAAATGAATAAACCATAAGTTTAGCGCAGGAACCATAAGAGCATTGTAAAAGGTAATATGTACAATCATTTTAGTAAAAGCTGTCGCCTACCCCGCACACGTACCCCTTAAGTGCGTCTATCGGTTATATCTTTATTATAATAAACACTATATCTTTATTATTAATAAACTGAAAAGGCTATAAGGAAATGGACTATTAGCGCGGAAACCATAAGAGCATTGTAGAATGTAATACAATTATTTTAAAGCTGTTACCTAGACGCACATACCCCGTAAGTGCATCTATCTGTTTAGTTTTATTATAATAAACACAGAAATTTATAATTATACTGAAAATGCTAAAAGGAAGTGGACTTTATATGTCAGCTCTTCGTCAGTGTCGAGGTACAATTAAAAAGAAGCAAATATATTATACTAATACTAATGTTATTATTTAGTGCCATACAACGTAACTTTGCAAATTCATTTTCACAAACCACAATTTTTCCGAAAAATTGTTTATTCGCCATTTTTATAAAAAAGTACACGGACGCTTTAAAGTTGTACTTACCATGATTTTAAAATCCTCTTCAGAGCATTTTTTCTCAGCAAAGAAATCGGCCAGTACATTACGAGAAGAAGACACCACATTTTCTATCACAGACATATTCTCTTCAGGGAGATTATGCAGTCCGATAGCACTCCAGACATTTGTGTACTCCAAGGCTGGGAATTTTAACAGAACCTGTGCTTTCATTTTGTTGGGCAAAAGTCCAAATAGTCTACTCAGAAGGTGGGAGAAATAAACTGCTTGAGGCATGTCTTTGGTCATCTCCGATCTGCAGAGTTGATCAAACGATTGCATCAGATATACCATCTGATCAAAGCGGAATTCTGCAGAAGCAAATCTGAAAACATAATGGAATTAAACATACTAATTTCGGTTGTCGGTTCATGCATGATTACAAATTGTATATGGGCGTAATGCGTAAAATTATACGAGTTCAATGTACTTTTAATTTCATATCAGACATGCGATAAAGTAGGTACGAACATTATTTAATAATTCTTTGTTTGAAATGTGTATTTTTTTGGTTAAAATTTTTACCTTTTCAGATTTAGCTTTACTTTCATTAGAAGTAAAAGTTTGGAGAACGTAGGACTTTGCACTATATTATAAACCCAGCATATTTACGATTTACGGTTGCTATTTTATTCTCCATTACTATTGATATTATTACATTTATTAGCTGTACCCCGCCACGCATTGCTGTGGCTCAGTCTGTCTGTGCAGATAGAAACAATATCGCGTGTAGCTTTTACGTCCAATAGATGGTGCTGTTTTAAAAAAGCATGTTTGTCCAACATATGGCGCTGTTTTTCAAAAAGCATGTTTTAAAGGTCACAAAAAGCATGATTTTACCTGTCGCAGGTGACATCTATATAACATAGGTATATAAAAACACACACATACTCAAATGCAACGTTATGTCAAAGTTTCAAAGCAATCATTTTAGAACTTTCAGAGATTTAAGATTTTGAAAAAACGAACATTTACATTTTTATTTTTTTATTTTTTTTTTATTTATTTTTTTTTTTTTTTTTATTAACAAAATTTTTGATACATATACAATTTAGGTACATACATAGTAATATAGAAAAAGAGTAACAAAAAAATCCCACAAAGGATAGATAGATAGATTAGATTTATCTAATTTGTCAACAAACAAAAAAAATTATATTGTAAAAAAAATTACAATATTTGTTTTTGAAAAGCAATGAGATTCACAAATCCTAGAATTATAATATCCTGTGATTTTCCATGGGTAGGTGTGGGGTTGCTAGTTTACATAATACCCCGTGTTCCACACTTATACTGCAAAACTTTGGAGAGTGATTATTCATGATAATCTAAAGAAATTCTTATAAAGTTTTTTTAAACAAAGCGGTTATAAAATTTATTTAAAAAAAATCTAGTGTAATCGTAGCTTCACTTTTACTAGCCGTAATACACATGTTGATAACACCTGAGAGGTGACATGCCTAGTAACAACTGTTATTCATTTGGAAACATGTTCCAATAATTATTGTTTAACAGATAAACAAAGAAAAGAGTGTCCAAGATCCGAGAACCCTATCCCTCGACAACGGAGGCTGTCAAATTAAAGTTATCAAAATAATTGATTGTGAAGGCCAACCATGTACAAAATAAATGTTGCATTGAATTGTAGTTAGCAGATAAATAATCACCTTGCAATAATTGTCCACAAATCAATGGCCAGGAATGCACCCCAGATTTCAGGTTGTAATATGGTCACCAGCATTCTTTTCTCAATGGCATCCAATCCTTTGCAAGATATTGTTAGTGCGCCAGTATGTATTAGCGTGTAGTCATAAAGACAAATATTTTCTTTGCCTTCATTGCTAAATTGAAGTCCTTTGATAAATTCTATATGACCTAAAAAATCACAAAACAGAGATTTTTTTAAAATTTTGTTTCAATTTATCTGCAAAATAATTTTTCACATTTTTGATTACACAATTGCCCAAATTGGATGGGGAAAACTGGTGAATCTACAACACATTTGGAATCTTTTCAAGTAAATCAAGTGCGAAGTTGGAATTTTTGAGATCAAATTTGTCGATCAAAATCGGTCGCTAGGGAGTTATTATCAACTGTCTTTCAAAATGCGTCGACGTAGAAGCGGCTCCAAATGTTTTTTAAACCCTCTAGTCGCAGAAAAACTGATTTTTTTAATTCAAATCGAATGTCTATAAAATAAATCATCTGTGATGTAGATTCACTGTTTTCCCGCTTGTAATACGTGTTTCCGGACACCGTGTACGAGGTGGTAAAGTGCAGTAACTTCGGGAGTTGCTAACTGTAAGTTATCTCGGACTTTTGGGAACTAATTAATTGATTTTCAATTGTCACACTGGTTTACTTTTTGATTGAGCTTGTGTTGTAATTTTTGAAAGGGACAAATGCTTACACGATGGAATGATATCAAATACACAATTAATGATATTATCTTCTTCTTGGTTGGTCCAGCAATCTCTTACATCTTGGCTGACTGTTAGAAGTAATTTCATGACCGTTATGCTAAATACTAGGCAGCCCAGGCTAAGGGACTTATCACGCACAGATTGTCTCATTTGCTGCAAATAACTCTGCAACGTAAACAAAAGGGTTAAGTATTAAAAAAAGATGAGTATCTTCCTTAACACAAACAAATTGTAAAAAGATTTACATACATATGTATTATCTAACAAATATTAAAAAAAAACAAAAAAATATATTTCTAACTTTTCTAATATCAGTTAAAATTATAAGCGTAATTAGTCATAAGCGTAAAATGTTGCTTGTGCAATGATGGTTGGTAGAGGAATTGAACCCATAACGCATGGGTGGTTATTTATTTAACGCCCAGAGGGCTTTTACATGTAGGTGGTACAATTTTAATGACAGTTTTGAAACATGAGAAAGAAATATTAAAAATAAAAGAACATAAATTAAAAAATACAGCGATTTGAATGGCTTACAAAAAAATAACTTCCATTTTGGAATAGTGTTTAAATGAGTCTTTTACGTAATCCACAAAATTCGCAAAGTTAATATCAAATATATCGACAGCACCTAAGTATTGGTTTCCCATAGTGTGAAACCGTTGTATTGGGGAGTTCGCAATGTAATTGCGCTTATGTGTGTTGCATTGGAATATTGTATTTTGTCGTGTTGTTATTAACTATTATTATGTTATTATTAACTCAGTAACTAAATGGTCATTATGTAGTATAATTAAATATTTCCTAGATTTTTTTTTAATCATGAAATTGACAAAATTTTTTCAAAACTCAAAAAAGAGTTTTTAATCTTCCTTTTCGAGTTCTATCAAAATAATATTTATATTAATATAATGGATCTTTACCATAAGCAAAAAGTATGTTTGCTGCATAACCCACTGAAAACTCTTGAATGTTGTGAAACCGTACAAAAGTCCCAACTGCTTCCAAGCGTCGGAACCGTTGAGACTACGGCATCCCCAATTGGTATGTTATGAGACTGAAGGCACTGTGAGGAAGGTGGGGAAGTACCTGGCTATTCAGATTAGTCACCAAAGACGGCCAAAGCCATTTCAAGCAATGTTTCAATTCTGAATGGTGGTCTTCTGGCGCAGTTTCCGCAACTACTTTCAGCATGTCATTTATTACCTTCCATAGTTGTAGAACTTTAAATATTGGATTATTAGGAGTAATTTAACTTACTTGTCTAAAGTGTTGATCGGCAAGTAAATTCAATAAGAATGGTTCTGCCCCAACGGTTACGTATGACCTTATTCCTTCTATCATAGATTTATTCATACCTAAATGTACCAGCTGGGGGGCTGTATACCTTCAAATAATCAGAATCAATTAATCCACACTCTAAATGATGTCCATTAAGGACCAAATCTTAAAAATTGGGTTTCCTCAACTTCTATTTATTATTTTTTGTTCCTCTTATTCACCAACGTTATACCTTCCACAAGATGGCTAAAGTTAGCAAATATTGCATTAAAACATTAACTTGTTAGTTCTCTATTGAGTTAAAACATTGACTTGTTAGAGTTCTCTAATGATTTACAGTTAAAACATTGACTAGTTAGAGTTCTCTAATGAGTTACACTTAAAACATTAACTTGTTAGTTTTCTATCGAGTTACGGTCAAAACATTAACTTGTTAAGAGTTCTCTATCGAGTTACAGTCAAAACATTTACTATTTAGAGTTCTCTAATGAGTTAAAGTTACAGTTAAAACACTAATTTGTCAGAGAATTAAGTAAATACATAGATACATATACGAGTATATAATACTTGTAAATGAAAAGTTACTTTGTTTTTAATCACTTTACTAGAATTCATATATCCCCTAACCTTCTTAGAATAACCAAGAGTAGTTGGCATAATGTATAAATTCTAATAAGTATTTTAAAGTAATTCTTTTAAGTATAATGTCAAGCAACAAAGTGTTTGCTTTCTTTGATAAAATATTACATTCTTTCGAAACCAGAACCACAATATAACATAATAATACTCACTGGTAAATGGAAGAAAAGAGAACAATAAGATGCCGCAGATCAGAAGACAAATGTCCAGAATATACTTCACTTATTTTGATCAATATTTTAATTATGAAATTACTTATTTTAAGACATCTTGTAAAGTTTTTTGGGTCATTTATTTCCTGAAAGTAAAATAAGATAAATTATTTACATTGCCCTTAATTAAATAAGAAGCGTATAGCTAAAGAATAAATTATATTTTAAATAAATGCTACACTTTATAAAATAGTTAAGCATAAAATGTATTTTCAGTGTCTGGTAATGTTACACTTTCGCTTAGATCTTCTAAACTAAGCAACGGATTTTGATAAAGTTTTCACAATCATTTTTAGGGAATTTCTTCCGGAAGGTTTACATATATAAAAGATGTATATTATATTTATAGAAAGTAGAGAAAAGTCGTTGTTTTGTAATTAAGTCGTAGGATACATTTCTAATTCTGCCTAAACCTTATGAGATGCATCAAAATAATGTACTACGGAATTGTAGATCTTAAAAAAGCCTACAGAAAAACCGCGATGGTATGTGTCTAATGGGTACCCAATGATAATCCCCAGCTAAGCCGGGTACACGTTAGCTAGTACAATAATAAAGAAGTCCCATCGTACACCGAGATACTTTATGACTGTGACGCAACCACAAGTAGCCCACCGATATGCTCCTCTTTCCATACACGGTGCTACCCTAATTATACTGAACTTGTTAATGTTTTCAAGTACAGCTGTAGAATTAATACGGTGTCAAGAGACTCTAACGACGAAGACTTAACATTAAGACTTAACACAAGCATACTACAGAAGAAAATTGGATGAAGTCAATGGTAACATTAAACAACAGTGGAAGATTATAAAGGAGGCTATCAACCTACAAAAGGAACAAACTACCATAAAAAAATTGCTTATCAATACATATTATTACTTCAATGGAAGAGAGTCCAAATACAATTACTAATCATATAAATAACTTCTTCAGTGACATTGGTCCAAGCTTCGCTAATAATTTGTGCAGTGCTAGTAAAACTAGTGAGATGTGTCTCGTGAATGATTTTAAATCTGAACATCACGTTACAGGGGGCAATTTTTATTTTAAAACCAACTAGCATTTCTGAAGTCACAAATGTGATAAATGATTTAAAAATGTCTTTCTCGTGCGGTATTGATTCTTTAAGTGTTATGGTGTATAAAATGCATGTATCCGAATTAGCTGGTCCCATATCTCACCTTGTAAATATTAGCTTCGAGAGTGGGATGTTCCCTTCTCATTGTAAGAAAGCTAAAGTAATTCCCCTTTTTAAAGGTGGAGATCGTCTAGATGTCAATAATTACAGACCTATATCCTTAATCAATACTCTTTCAAAAGTTGTAGAGAGATTGGTTAAGCCGAGATTGGTATCATTCTTAGAAACATATAATATACTCTCTAACAATCAGTTTGGTTTCAGAGAGAATATAGGAACAAGTGATGCAGTGTTGAGGGTATTGTCCAAAGTCATTAGTGCGTTAGACTATGGAAACAAAGCTTTGGCTGTGTTCTTAGATCTATCAAAGGCATTTGATACGGTGTCCCATGGATTACTCCTCAAAAAATTATCTTCTCTTGGCATTCATAGTACAGCACTAGGCTGGTTCACATCCTATCTAAGTGATAGAACGTAACAAGTGGAGATAAATAATCATTTAAGCAATAGCAAACCAATCTCTTTTGGGGTTCCGCAAGGTAGTGTGCTTGAACCAATATTGTTTTTAATCTACATTAATGATTTGTGTAATTTAGATATTCCAGGTAACATTGTTAGTTTCGCAGACGATACTGCTTTAATATTTGAGGGTAAAACCTGGAGAGATGCTTTTAACAAATGTGACTTAGGATTAAGAGCAGTAAAGAGTTGGCTGAATAATAACATCTTAACTTTGAATACAATAAAAACTAAATATGTGACATTTAGTATATCATCAAAAAGTCAGCCTTCTGACACTCATAATCTAATTACATATACATAATTGTCTGCTAAATTGTAATTGCCACCCCTTGGAAAGTGTAGATTGTATCATGTATCTAGGTGTAAAGATTGATAAATTTTTAAGATGGAATGACCATATCGATATGTTAACAAAGAATATCAGGAGACTTACATTTATTTTTAAAGAACTGCGACACATATTGGACAAAGAGAAATTAAAAACTGTCTATTTTGCCTTAGTCCAATCTCGACTTTTTTATAACATAGTATGCTGGGGATCATGTCTAAAGTCCAATGTTGAACCACTAAATATTACTCAAAAATTGATCCTTAAAGTAATGTACAAAAATAAATTCTGTTATCCATCCAACCTACTTTATAAGGAATGTAATGTTATGTGTATTAAACAGCTATATATCACTCAAATACTTTGTCGATTTTTTATCAATATTAAATTTGCTGAAAGAACACAACAAATGCGGACAACTAGAATTAGCTCTACATTGAACTTTGTGGCTGTACATACTAAAACTTCTTTTGGTCAAAGAAATTATTTATATCAGGCACCACTTACGTTTAATATTCTTCCAAATCATATTAAGTCTACCAATTCCTTAGTTAAATTTAAAAATTTAATTAAGATTTTTGTATTGACAGACAATTGTCTTAATATTTTTTCATCCTTGTCCTTTCTTAAATAATAAGATTTTATATAAGTCCCGTTTACTAAAAAGAGAATGTCACCCTATCTGTCTTTATTGTCTACTTTGCTTCTTCTTTTGAATAATGATTAATGATTAGTTATGGTTCAAATATTGTTACAATATACTGTCAAATTACCCATCTGGTAACACATCTAATACTTATTTTTTCTTTAATTTTGAAATATTTTGTGTTTGTATGTAGAATTACTTTATGTTTGTGATTACTCTTATGTTTGCTTCACTATAATGTAAATTGTTAACCACGATACAGGCTCAGTCCTAGTGAGGTTGATTTTAATGAGAAAAAAAAAGTGTTTTATGTATAATGAGATGCAATAAATAAATAAATAACATTGTTCTCTTTATATTTACAAACATGAAATACGATCTAAAAGAAGATTTTGGGTTCCTCCACACAACAAAATAAATGTTAATTGCAGGGCATTCGTCGCCGCCAAGGAAGTATATGAGAATGATGTCAAATTGAGTTTTCTTTCCAACCTCAATCCACTTCTTCTCTGCTAAATCCTTTCTAACGTATTTCGGTAAATTACAGTTATACAAACATGAATATTTTCCCATCTTCAGAACAAATTTAACATTCCAATCAGGTTCGGACAACATTTCTGTAAAACAAGTGGCAGACGCGAATGAAACTCGCGTAGCGTGCTACCAGCACATTCAGTACCAGCTGCCAGCTACCAGCATTTTCACTGACGTCAAACCCATAGGCAACGTGTACGAACAGTAGCAAAAAGTAGTAGTATGCTACGCACACAAAACTCTAGTTGCTTCTAAGTATCTTCATGTGCGAATGGCCTTAGGAACATTGATAAATAAATAAAGGAAAGTGTCTTTCGGTATGTTACAACTGGAAAACACTGATTTTGTGCAGAGTGGCTCTAGTATAGTGTATTGACTAGATCTGAATAGTTAGGAATAACAATAAGGGTGCCAATGACTGCCGCATGTTTCAGCAGTATGAACAGCATTCAAACTCAACTCACGCTGTTAACTAAAGAGTTGAGAATGTTCTGAATCTCCCGTGAGAGCACCTCCGTGGCTTTGTGGTGGACTTGTTTATCCTTCAGCCAGTCTACGTGTTTTTCACAGAGCTTGCTGTAACCTTTCCACTCCTCGGCCATGGTCTTAGCGTCCAGCGAAATCACCACCTCTCCGATATCCACTATTATGTCCAGCACTGAAAAAAACACAACATTTCAGAGTTTATACAATCCATTAAAAATGTATTAGTGAAAATTCTAAAAATAGTCAAAATGCATCATCGCAACATAAATATTTTATAGTTGTGATGTTATCCAAACAGTAATAGGGAATAAAAAGAAGTCTTCTGTAACATGGAGAAAAGGGAGATGATCCTTCCGGGTTCAGATTCTCCAGTTATAATTCATTCAAATCACTAATTTTGAATCCTTTACTTTGAAAGTGAAATATTTAGAACTAGCTGTACCCCGCCACGCGTTGTTGTGGCTCAGTCTATCTGTGCAGATGGAGGAACAAAAAGGTGTTTTGCTTTTACGTCCAAGAGATGGCCCCGGTTTAAAAAAAAATCATGTTTGTCCAACAGATGGCGTTGTTTTTCAATAAAAACATGTTTTTACCTGTCACATGTGAAATCTATATAATATAGGTATATAAAAACACATACGTATTCGAATGCAACATTGTCTCAAAATTTCAAAGCAATCGGTGAAGAGCTTTCGGAGATTTAAGATTTTTAACAAACGAAAATTTACATTTTTATTTATATTGATAGATAGAAGATAATTATTTTTTGATTATAAACAAATTTAATGAACAGTACCTTCTACCATTATAATCATGTTGTCTTCCTGAGACAAGTCAAAGTGAATGTGCTCTGTTAGAACCACAAAGTATCTGGTCTGAAGTTCGTGGCACTTCTTGAAAACATTTGTTATGTCCGATCCAATCTGGTGGTAATATGAAGAGTACATAGTTTCACTGAAATAAACATTTGTGATTTTAAAATCTTTTAAATTTATTTGTTTATGTATTATTGTATTCGGTACACTGCCTCTTTATTTTTTATTCAAAAGCATCAGTCTAAAGCAGTGGTTCTTAACCTGGGTTCGATCACACCCCAGGGGTTCGGTGAGTCAGTCTCGGGGGTTCGGTGGAGGTCAAGACCCCCGACTTATATGATTCGTGGTGACACGCCCCGCTTGTCCATCATTGGCTGCAGGTGATCACGCAGCGGCAGAGCTTGCGATTACCGGTCAAGATGGCCGCCCGAAAATGACCATAGTCATTATATGCTGACCATAGACATTTTACGTGTATCGTCGGTACCTACCTACTTTCAAATATAAAAAGAACATGTTATCACTCTATGCACCATAATGGCAAAATTCTATGGTCACAATATAGCCGCCATCTTGACGATTAATTTTTTGACATTACACAGCCTACCGGTTATCTTACAGATTAGTGGTGCGTTCTGTGTATCTTACGTCGTGTGATACCTTTCTTTTTATTTTAATATTTAATCCCTTCGCATTAACTATGTCGAGCAAAAAAAGAAAGTGGTCAGATGAATATGTGCAATATGGATTCACATGTATAACGGAACGTGATGGGAGTCAGCATCCTTGCTGCATGATTTGCAATGTTGACTAATTCTAGTGTAGCACCGGCAAAACTAAGAGAACACTTCCTTAACCACTCAGAACATTAGAACGTCAAAAGACGTAAATATGATAATAGCGGTCAAGACATCAGAACGTCTTTTCACGTAAACGCGCGAGATTTTACAAAAATCGATTTATTTCCATCACTAGTATACGGATTGCCATGATTTAAAAAACAGAGTATCGATAATGAATAACGCTACGCGTCTGTATTCAAGAATATCTATGGAACGTAGAGTTGGATTATCTAAGCCGATTGAATCTGTCATCTTGTTCGTTCATAATTTATTGCGTTTCTAAATAATTTATTAAAAATATTTTAGTTTGGACGGTTAATATTTTGAGGTGACTAATAGTTTTTAATTATATTTCTTCAATATATAAAGTGTTATTTCTTTATGAAACTCAGAAAAAAGTACATTTTTCAAGGCTTTGAAATAATTGTAAGCGATTTTTACATATTTTTGAAGTTTTCATAAATGTATATTTAGAAACGCAAATATTTACGTATAGCAACACAATTCGATAGTGGATTTCATAATCTTTCCAAAACATCTTTTAGAATGAGGCTACGTTTCCCAAACCGTGAGTTATGAAGCTTTTAGCAAAACTCGTAAATAACACAAAAATTATCATGTTTTGACAGTTCTCAAAGGAACACATAGTAGATAAAAGTCTTTGTCTGAGAGGTTAAGCTGCATGGAGATGGAAAATACAAGAACACAACGCTCGCTGAATTCAAGGTGAAGAGAGCCAGATTTGTTGAAAAGGCTACTCTGCCTGTACTCGGCTTTGTACCCGTCAACAAACCGATCCTCACAGCATCGTACGAAGTTGCTTACCTGATCGTTTTGACACGTTTCATGTTTTGATTTAACCATTAAAATTTTGTGTTTTGATCTTTGTTTTTTATTTTTTTTTTATTTTGTACATCTATATATAAATATATACCATGTTTTGAATTTGTAAAAATCTAATTTTATTTTTCAAATTAGGAGAGGTTCGGTGAATGCGCATATGTAACTGGTGGGGTTCGGTACCTCCAAAAAGGTCAAGAACCACTTGTCTAAGGTTTAAATTTTTTTTTTTTTTTTACGGGTTAATAGTTCCGAAATTTAATGATAAATACGGACAGAGAACGTTTGAATACAACATACCGAAGATATTTAATTTATTACCTGCCACTATAAAGCAATATAAATCTATGAAAAAGGTTAAATATATGGTGAAAAATTGGCTATCGGAAAAAAAATATTTATATGTATGAAAAAATTGTTGATTCTGTAGATATAAGATGTAAATTATAACTTTTAAAAATTAGGCCAGTGCAATTAGCGATTCGCGATCGAAGTAATTCCGGTAGTCCCAATTTTTTTTATGTGTTATATAAACTGAACCCCTGATGTAATATCTGAGTTTACGACCTTGGCGCACCTGTGCTCGCGCCGCCATTTTGAAAAAACTGGCCGAAATCGGGCCAAAATCTGGTTTTTCCCAAATATCTCATTTCCAATGCAAATTTCTAAGAAATTTGTTTTTACAAAAGTTGTAGGTTATTTTATGTTCTATTATACTTGTTAAGATATTTTAGCCGAAATTTGCATTGGAAATGAGATATTTGGGAAAAACTAGATTTTGGCCCGATTTCGGCCAGTTTTTTCAAAATGGCGGCGCGAGCACAGGTGCGCCAAGGTCGTAAACTCAGATTTTACATCAGGGGTTCAGTTTATATAACACATAAAAAAAATTGGGACTACCGGAATTACTTCGATCGCGACCCCCTTTTTGGCGCTAATTGCACTGGCCTAAATGTATATGTAGCTAAACTTTAAGCACCTGTTGACAAGCCAATTCAATTGGCTTAGCAGTACTTGTTTGATATGTATTAACTATTTATTCAATAAAAAAAAATAATAATAATAAAAAATTAAATAAAATTAAAAAAAAGTCATAAATATCAATTTAAAGAATACTCAACTCGATCCGTTCGACTGGTAGCCGAGCGTTGTGAGGATGTGATTAATAAATCACTTCTAAAATGTATTATTTAAAAGTAATGTCCCAAGCTAAGGTGTGAGCTACCGTGCTCAGGCTGAATGACCTGGGGAACAGTGTCACGAACGGTGCCTCCGAGAAACAGGGTCGCATCTCGGAGTATTTAGACCAGAGGTTTCCAATATGGTCTATATGGACCCCCAGGGGTCGATATTGGCTTGCTGGGGGTCTATGTCAGCGAGAAAAAAATTCGGGGGTCCACGAGATTCAAGCAAAACATTGCACATTGGAAGCCGCGAATTTTCCTAGTTCCCCAACTTGTTTTTAAAAAAACGTCCAGGGTAATAATGACGTTCAACATTTAAATGCACACAGACTTCAAAACTAAATTTGAGGACATTTTGACTATGGAAATGGAACGTTGAAGAATCGGATATCTTGTGACAAGAAGAACTGACCGGAATAAGCACTGACAAAGAACTTAAGGGGCAGTTCTGTAGGGCCAGCTACAGAAAGAAATTCCCGTTGCTTTTCCTGCTTCATTTTCATTTGGTGTAATACCTCACAAGGGGGCCCCTGTCTGCAGTGTAATGACAGAGGAACTATACCGCCACCCGGTAGTTGGACAGGCAAGGGAAGGGAATCTTTTTACAAAAAAAATAAATGATTATCACATGGGACGTTAATAGTTTTAGGAAAATTCAATATTCGGCAGGCAGGGGATCTACGAAAAAAAAAATTTTTGGCAAGTGGTCTACGGGGAAAAAATGTTTGGGAACCTCTGATTTAGACCTTACCCCAGCACTCGGGGCTCTGCTCAAGTGGACCTTCTATTTCCCTAGATACTCGTGGGACGAAAATTGGACCATTCGAAAACTTCCTCTTCCCTTCAGGGAACCAAGGAGTGGAGGCGAGATCCTCTTCTCTCGTGGGACCTTCAGGGAACCGAGGGGGAGTGGACTCCTACGTCGTGGGGCTTTCAGGGAACCAAGAAGTGGAGAGGAGAGACGAGACCCTCTTTCCTCGTGGGGCCTTCAGGAAACCAAGGGGGAGTGTACTCTTCCGTCATGGGGCTCTCAGGGAACTAAGGAGGAGTGGATTCCTCCGTCGCGGGGTCTACAAGGAACCAAGGAGGAGTGGAGAGGGGAGACGAAGCCATCTTCCATCGTGGGCCTTTAGGGAACCAAAGGGGAGTGGAGAGGAGAGATAAGGCTCTCTTCCCTTGTGGGGCTTTCAGGGAACCAAGGAGAAATGGAGAGATGAGGCCCTCTTTCCTCGTAGGACCTTTAGGGAACCAAGGAGGAGTGGAGAGGAGAAATGAGGCTCTCTTTCCTTGTGGGCCCTTCAGGGAACCAAGGGCGATTGGAGAGGAGAGATGAGACCTGGGAAGACACATTGTGAAACCAGAAGACATAGCCACATATACAATGACAACGCTGGCGAACTTTATAAAAGGGACCGGGTGACTGTTAAAGGAATGAGAAAAAATGGGAGATAGCACGATGGGCCTATGGCCTAAGTGCTTACGGGAACTGTATGTAAACCGTCTCCGCTCTATAAATAAATAAATACAAAAATGGGATTACCGTGAAGGTTACAATGGACATGGATTTATTCGGCTGACAACACTTCATACATTTGTTATAGATTCTGTTTCCAAACTATACCCGTGCATACCTGTTTTTGCAGTGCCTAAATATATCCAGCAACGCTAGTCCAATACACTTAGGCAGGTCTTCAACATCGAGGACATTGACAGGGCTGTTGCTGATTACGTTGGTGAGCAGGCCAATGAAAGACTGCAGAAGCCTCAGACAAAGGCCAAGGTTTTCAGATAAATCAGATTCAATCTGTGATGACGAATTTTCAAATTCACACGATCCTAGAATGTCGCCAATCGCTGATAATAACTAAAAAGGAAAACCAAAAATTATTATGACTTAAAAGTTAAAATTAAAAGCTACAATACTTTGCAGTTTTTATTTCAATAATTGTCATGGTTAAGGGATCGAATTCTAGATATGAATCTGCATTTAGGGTAATTCTTTGTTACTTGTTTGTTAAAAACACCTCATTGGAGTTTCATTATCAACAAGTGGGCAGCCAACATACATATTTAAGAACTCAAACTATAATTATGTTAAAGCTACAAACTTATAAAAAACGGGTTTAACGTCAAACAATCACAACATGGAAATCAATAATGGCAGCTGTAAGTAAAGATAAACAATATTATGCACTTCATAATTGCTGTATGTACAGCGGTAGACAGGTAGTGAACGAGTTTTATTTCTGTTTCATCATGTTAAAGGTTATAAGTTCAAACAATTATAAATACTATTATTGTTAATAACATTACCTCTTTAATGCAATGGGTTGATGCTGTGAGACCTATCTTGATTATATTTTTTCTAGATTCCGTATTTGATATTGAAACAAGAACATTGGAAAATATGTCGACAATATCGGACACCCGAGACTTTGTGCTTCTGGATTCTTGATAGCAGTTGTATTATGGGGGTTAAGGATTCAAATTGTTACTTAA
Organism: Hesperophylax magnus; assembly: GCA_026573805.1. Lineage (NCBI taxonomy): Eukaryota > Metazoa > Arthropoda > Insecta > Trichoptera > Limnephilidae > Hesperophylax > Hesperophylax magnus. Next base: position 7,062,072 of record JAIUSX010000117.1, on the reverse strand, counting down.
GTACCTATAATTGGGAACTCTATAAGAGTGAAAAAAAGATTTATTTAATCATTGTGACCAATGGTTAAATCTGATGTCGATATTGTTAGGTAAACAAATGACAGAAAATATGTTTAGGGATTTTGTATAATATAATTTTATAACATACCTACACAATAAATATTTATGTGCAAATATATTATATACTACGAATTCGTATCAATAGCTAAAAATCAACCAAGGAATAAATTGAAAAGGATATTTTTATCACTGTAATTTCTTCTTCGCTTATATTGTAATCATCAAACATTATTCGCTGAAGAATCTCTTCCATGTGAAACGAAGTTTTACCTTGAGATTCCATTATTTAATTAAAGATCACTTCTTATTATAGTGAAAGTAAACTTGAACATTAAAAAACAACTGCCCCAAAAATACATATTCAAAGAACCGTCAGTTTAACCCCGCCATTTTTTGGTCAACAAAAGAAATGTTGCCAGTCTTATTTTATTTTATGAGGTGGATACGTTTCATAAAATAATATAACTTTATTATTGCTATGGCCCATTTTTTTTTCATTTTCTAGATTCTTATTTTTCATGAAGTGGTGAATCATTGAAATTTACTGAATTTAAAGTTAATGTTCTTTATACAAATAGAACGGCGTCATATGCGCCTCACAATTTTTACCTCATACGGGTGTTTAAAATGTTACCTGGCTATTATACACTTAGAGGCCTTGTGTTTTCTCGGTGGGGAAAAAATTATTACCTAAAATTCCTTCCTAAAATTGCATGTTTCTTCATATTCTTCAGCTTCAGCATCACCAGCAGCCAACGGCGGCTATATAATACATACATGTCTGTTTGTGTTATGTTGCGATCGGGAGGGAAATTCAGCGACGCCTTATTACAGGGAATTCCTCCGCATTCGCCTGTGGAAATGTGGCAAATCGCAGAAAACCATATTCAGGAGAAAAGGGTGATGAGCTTCTCTGTCTTTGATTTGCATCGGGCAAGCTGGGATCGTACGCGCAGAAGACCTTGGAGCAGGGCCATTATATCTACGTCGTCCTCGGCTGAAGTTGGCACACGCTCGTGCTCCTGTTGTGTGCGGGGCTGGGGGCGGGGCTGTGGGGATGGCTGGGGCTCGGACTGCTGTTGGGCGGGGGCAGAGCCTCCGGCTGTGCCACCCCCGTTGTACTTGAATGAGAACAGTTTGCCTGCCCCCAGATGTCCTTGCACCGCAGAAGTAATCTGGGAGTGGGTCATATTCCCCAAGGTCATCACAACCGCGGGTACTCGATCCTTCCTTCCGGCACCTGCGAGGGCAAAATTTATATTAGTATTGGCGATCTTTACTCGCGGCGCGCCCGCGCCTTCACTAACCTCCGGCAATCCGGTTGCTGCACTGGATCGGCTGTGGTCCTTGGGGGGACGGGGGCCTCCTGATGGGGTTTGGCATCCTCGTCCAACCTCCATCCTGAGGTGTAGCCGTCTCCATTGGCTGCTGCGGTCTCGGGGGCGTCTGGTAGACCGAGGCTGTGCCTGGCTGTCGGTGGCGATGGCGATGGCATCGGGGGAGCCATGGGGCTAGATGGCCTCCGGGTCCTCGGGGCGAGGCAGCTGGGATGCGGGGACCGTGTAGAGTACGGTCCCTGTTTTCTGTCGGAGTGCAAGTTGGTGGGCGCCGGGTGGTACTACGACCGGGGAGTCTTCGTGGTCTACGGGGAGAAGCCTCGTGGGGAACATTGTTGTGACGGGTGTTCTATACTTCCTCTTCAGTATAGGATTCCGGTTTTGCTGCATAGGTGGGGCCAGCTTGGGTCTGCGTCAGTGAGTTTTGAATATGCGGGGGTTGCCTTAAGAAAGGCAGTTGGCGGCGCGTGCGCCTGTGCAGGGAGCCGGCAGGATTCCTCTGGCCGGCTGGTTGGTAGCGGGGCCTGGCTGTGTAAACACAAGCCAGACAGAAACACTTTTTGCGGTTATATTTCAGGCCACAAACCTGCTCTTCGAATATGGCCCTACCTAAGTTCTCTTTTAGGATTACGAACAAAATAAAACATTTATTATTTTAGCCTCTAAAGGCGAGTGGTTTATTTATGCTCTAAGGCTATTTTGCCTCTGAGGGTGGGTGGTTTGTTTATGTTCTGAGCAGTGTGGACGACTGGGAGAGTTATTGAAAGCAACCCCAAAGTATTACGAAAATGCTTGTTTCAGGTTATTAGCATATAATTAATACTCTAAAAACCATTTTTGGTTACTCTTTTAGTTTTAATAACGAAGATAAGCACAAAAAACTTTTATAAATGCTTTCAGGACTGCCGCATGAGTAAAAAAAACACCTAATACAGTGCTTTTCAAGTTTTTATTAGCGCCAGGCGCCGTTTAATTTAGGGTCGGCCCTGGGAAAACCTACGAACAATAATATATTTTAATAAAACTTTTCATCTTCAGGTAATTCAGAGACTAATAAAAATATAAATAAAGGCAAGTAGAAACTTCCAAATAGATTACCAGCTCGCACAGATTAAAATTCAGCTCTCATTTTTCTTTCCTAGGGTGAGAGGTCGGCGATATATTAAATAACATTGAGCTAGATTTTCGTTTGCTTGATCGTAAATTAAGTAAAAATGGTTCAAATCATTGTATTCAATTTTACAGATGCTTCTGAATTTTAAAACTTTTTCCTCCCATAATTTGATTTGTGGTACGGGTCGTAGGCCGTGCAAATGTACCTAGCGGTTAGACAGCATATGGACAGCATGCACGCCATTGGAAGAAGGGTCAAGACCGGTTTTCTTACTTCCTCCGAAAATCAGTGTATCTAAGTCCAAGAGCGATATTTTACATACTTCTAAATTATTTCGTTCTCTTTAATTATCTAATCACTTTTCTCAGTTACATATTTCTTTTTTTTTATGCATTCTTCCAGGGGATTGATATAAGACGACGATTGACCAAATTAACCAATACCTATTGATTCACCATCCTTGATGGTTCCCAAATGTTCCAAGTAGATAGCCTCCAGCCACTCAACTTTAATAAAGTACATAAATTATGTACATTGCAGATCTTTTAAATTCCTAATGGAAAATGCGATGGTCGCACCACATGGTTTTGATTATTTGGTTAACCGAATGATTAATCAAACTGATCATCTGGAACCAAGAGTGAGGAAGGAAGATCAAGTACTCTGAATTTAAAATAAGTTCAGTGGATTTGTAAAACTGTAGGGAAATTGGGATTCAAGCATCGAGAAGAGGTCTTCTTTCATAGATGGATTTTAAAAAGATGTAGTATAGCTGAGGGAGCAATATAATTAGGTAAAATTGAGAGAAAAAATCAACATAACACTATTTATTATTTAATGCAGCGTTCTTCAATACGTCTAAATTCATGTACATGAAGTCAGTCTTTTAAGTATTAATAATTATCTATATTGTTTTATCAGTTCACCAATAAATAAATAAATTCCCTAGATTTAATTGCTGGAATAGCAACCAGCATTGCTCACGTATGTGGGTAAAATAAATTGTAGGGATCAAAACAACTGATGACCATAATAATACGGCATTTGGGCATTTTCGCCAAAGTTTGTACATAGAGTTTTTAACACCTCCCACGATTTTGATTGGATTTTTCATAGTATTATAAAATATTGGAAAGTTATATATTTTTAGCATGCAAATTTATTAATTTACTTAGTTAAATAAAACTGTTGAACCTGTATATATTTTTAATTAATTATTTAGAGCAAAAGATAGTGTTTTTTTACCATGTCCCTTTTTTACCTTCAATAAAACAAAGTCTGATTTCAAAACTAATTTTAGCCCGTTATCCCACGGGTCGGTAAGCAATTGAGATAAAAATATATAAAAACCTGCTGCAAGACTGTACTGAACTGAACCTTACTATGGCGAACTTAATTTTCTGCAAAGGGTCTTGCAGTATTCGGTTTATGTTGATTGCTTATCGCCCTGTGGGACAACAGGCTTAGAAGTATAAGACTAATTTTGTGATGTCTTATGCTGCTTATACATTTGCGAGCCGAGCCTTCTGTTATGGGAAAGGAACGAAGTAACCGCAAGGGTTAAAGTCCTAGACGCAAATGTATCTCTTTCTAAATCCAATTTTCACCTAAAACTCGTTGATATTGTCTTCAACAATTACATATTACAATTTGAGGTTTTAAGGATTAAATTAATTTAAAAATAAATATTCCTTCTAGACTTGCAGAAAAGTCAATAGATGTCGCATATTAAAATAAAAATAGGATATATTTATTTGAGACACTATTTAGATTGCATTTAATCTAAGCTAAGACAGCAGCCAATAAAAATGGTGAGAAAATGAAGATAATGTTGGTAGTTCTTATTCAAAGTAAGATACAGTTAAATATGACCGAAGGAAATAGGGTCCCATTAGCTCAGTTGGTAGGAAAGGCAAAGTTCTAGATGCGACCATATCTTTTTCTGAATTTTTGTTTTAAAATCGCTAATATTGTCTTCAGCAATTACATATTATAGTAGTTAGTCCCAAAATTTCTGCAAAAAATCTCAACTTCCAGTAAACCGTGTAATCAGTGAAAAATGAAAGTAACATATTGGAACGCATAAAACCCGTACAAACTTTGGTGAATATGCCCATTTAACACAATGTATGCAATATATGGAAATTACTTCAATCCATTTAGTAAAACTAATGTCAGTAAATAGTAAAAATTTATGTTAATTTATCACAGAATTCAGTCTTATCGTGGATCACACAATTATATTACTAAAATAAGTATAATATTACATAACTCTTTCCTTTTTCTCAATTATTAAAGTCAATTACCTAAACCGCATCCAAATTGTAATAGACAACTCAGATTAGATTAGTATACCAACCAATGAATTAACATTAATCTAATATTCAATAACTTTACCATCCTATCTTTCAAAAATACAAAATAAATTAATGAAATGCCTACAAAATAATATACTACCTATATCTTCTAAGCCTTCAATCAAACCTGTAATCTTATATTTCATAGACCTTCCATTGAGTACTCTGAGGAATAAAGACATTTAGATAATAAGAAATTAGTTGAGCTTTGTTTCTGTAGGTAAATTCTCTCATTTATAGCTTGGGTAACATAGCCCGTCGTCACTGACTCGGTAAGGATAAAGAATCAACAAAAAACCGGAGACCCTGTTCAGAAAAGAGCTGCAGTGTCTGCACTGCGAACCGCAGTAAACTTTACTTTTCTGAGCAGGGTCTACGGTTTTTGTCAATTCCTTAACGTTACCGAGACATTGGGATGACCGTCTAATACTCTGACCGGGTACCATTACTGCCAGTTCAGAGTTCCGAGTGATTCAAATGTTTTCTTATATTACGTTTCCTAACCTTTTACTTGAAAAAAAATAGTTGGGGAGTATTCACGATTTTGAAATCGTTAGATAAAAATATTATGCATCATAAAATTTTGGTTTTCCTTCATTATTTAAAGAAAACTGTCTGTGGCGGGCGGGCAGCATGGATTGGTTATTTTACAAAAATCTAGTTTTAATCCGAGAATGATGAAATTTTGCACACTTGACCTTCAAAAGAAAAGTAAGGTTACTGTCTACATTGGATTTCGAAAGACTCTGTGTAAAGCCCTGGCAACGCCGGGGACTTCCATCTAGTTCTAAAATAAACATTGCACATTTAATAAGAACAGATTCAGTGGTAAAAGGATTAAAAAGATAAATGTACCTAGTTCGGTTTAAATGGGAAATAATAAAATAAAAAGTTGTAGGTATATATACCATGGAGCTATCAGAATAAGTACCAATTGTAAATTGTTATAAACCAATACAGTATTCATAAAATATTTTGAAATACTTAATATTAATTACTGTTAAAAGAGGAATATTGTTTTTGGACATTTACAAAGCACCGAGTAATGAAATCACCTCAAGGCACCAATTTAAATCCATTCACATTCAGAATAATAGATAATTTGTCTTGACGTTCTTCAATCTTAGTGCAAACGTAACAGTTCGCTCATCCCATCAAACTTTTGAAATAATATAGTCATAATTATATTTCAGACACAATGTAGCGGCAGTTAAATAGCTTATTTTCTTTCAAAGAATGGTCCCAACAGTCAAAATTAGTGTAGAACGAATTATATTCATTTCATCAGTAGAATGGCTCAGTTTAGTCAGTAGATAAGTCTTCAAGTGTTCCCATTCATGTAGTTTCATCATTAAAATACTTACGCCCTCCTTGGTACACAAAAACACACTTAGTAAAAGATGCCACACGCTACAGTCAGATAGAATTGAACGCATCCACGAAGCTCGTCCACATCCGATATCCCTCCATGTCAATACATAATACTTACTGCAGACGTAAAACATCAGAATTCCATGCAAACTGTGAAATAGTCACCAGGCTCTCTTCATATTTAACAGCAGATCACAGAAGCTCCACCTTAGCAGTTCTTACAAAAGGAGTCAAGTTGTAGCAAAAATAAAACCATTCATCTACATTACTTAACACATTCACCTTTATTAGGATACACAAGCTTTGTGTAAAATTACATCATACAACCTGGTAGCGCGTGCACGACAGTGCACATTCAACACACTTCTAGCAAACATTATGACAAATAGAAGATTCTTACAGATACAACACACATCAGTAGTTATGCGCTAATTATTTCACAAACCAAATCAGAAATGTTCACTACCTTCATATTGTGATTCTTTTCTTAACAATTCTACTTGAATGTAAATCAGAGCATTCTTATTCAATTCGGCATACATTACATAAGGGGGGTGGGTTAATACGACACCTAACAGTGGATCAGCGGAGGCGACACCTACAGCATTCATCGCCTTCTTCAGAAACAGTTCACACCTGATGGTGATTCTCGTTTTCAAGTGAGATACGGATGTTTTCACTCCCATAGATTATTTAAATTACCTAATTAAATTACGACAATGAGCTTTACCCAGTGAGAACGTGAGCCTAATTGGAGTCACGCATGGAAATCAACTGGCCTATGTGTACGTGATGTAAACACAGTTTGGACAGGACATCTGCGAGTACTTAGAATTTGAATGTGTCGAAGGGTGAATGTATTGATAATTGTCAAAAGTTAAAAAGGGTGTGTCCTGAGCTCACGTCTTGCTATTATTGTTCCACTGCGAGGGAGCGGGCCCAGGCTGTGTCCAGGTGCTCTGCTGCTGGGGCCACGAGCCCCCCTGTTGCGGCCAGGATTTGTTACCTTGCTGCTGGCCTCCGCTGCCCCCTCCCTGACCACCCCAGCCTTGCCCTTGGTTCCAACCCTGGTTCCAGTTCTTGTTACCCTGCTGGCCGGGTTGATTGTTTTGCCAGTTCTGTGGCCAGTTACCGGGACCACCCTGCTGCCCACCGTTGGGGCCCCCGAGAAGACCAGCGTTTAGAGCCGCAGCCACTAGGCTGATGGGAACATTCACATTGGCAGTGGGAGGTCCATTAGGATTGATTCCCAAATTCTGAAGATTGAGAGAATCAAAGTTTGGATTACCCCCGCTATTACCGCGGGAATTCCAGTTGCCACCACCCTGCTGGCTGCCGGAGGGGCCATCTCTGTAGTTGGTCTTTGTCTTCACCTTAGGGGCGGCGCTAGACACGGATACAGATACTCCCTTGATGACATGATCCTCTCCGCACAGGCTCTGTGCAACTTCGGGGTCGAGGAAAGTGACGAAGCCGAAGGCGCGGAAGGGGCGGGGAACGAACACGTCAGTCACTTCGCCGAACTCAGAGAAGTACTCCCGGAGATCGTCAGCGGTGATGTCCTCCGTGCAACGACCCACAAACACCTTGCAGGGGATCTGCGGCACCAGGCCCTCTTTGGAGTTAGGGATGCGCACGTCCACCCAGCGCCCGTCTATGTTGTGTCTTTGGGCCAGCGCCCGCATCTGGGAAGCGTATGTGCCGAAGCGGATGAAGCCAAATCCTTTGAAGCTGCCTGACGTATCCTTCTTCAGTTGTACCATAACGACTTCACCGAACTGTTCGAAATATTGACGGACGGACTCTTCGGTAGACTTCCAAGGTAGGCCTAAGCAGATGAGGTCAGAGCAAGTCAACTTTTTCTCCAGTCGTTTGGTTTTCGCTGATCGATCTGAGTCGGCTGAATCGTCCATTTTTCTCTTCATGGGAAAAACGCAGACGTACACCGACTTTTCGTCCCATCCCTCGTTCGGAGGGTGAAGAACACCGTCACTTAGCCGTACACCTCGGACAGCGTTGGTTTCGGGATTTCGGAATTTCATTCCGCACGCTCCGGGATAGACGCCTTTTACAGTTGTCAGAAGCATAGTCCCATCTTTCTCCAAAGGCAGTTCGATAGGTTCTTCATTTTCCTCCTCCGCAACTTGTAGATATTCTACAAGCATCGTGAAGCTTTTCAATGACAATTCTGTTTTATAATATTTCACTCAGGACGAAACAAGAAACGGGCAGCCTCACACGGCGATCACAAAACAAAATGGAAGCGGGTCGCGGAATCTCGGATTTTGGTCGATGGTCATTGGTCATAGACAAATTAGCATCATCCCATGAACCTGGACCTGGACAGAGCACAGAGCATTAGTACATGATTAGTACGATTTTTATGACAGTGAAGCCATATCTATGAGGAAAATTGCCTGAGTGAGTGGTTTACTTATGCCTGGCAGTCATCTTGTATTACAAACGTTTGAAATGATTTTTATGCAAAGTGATGTAAAATAAAGTATTTAAATTTTATTTTCATATTGCAACAGTTAATGAGTTATTTGGTGTTTGATGAGACAGGGAATGGGATGTCATTAAAAAAATAATTAGGATAAGACTTTTTTCATTCATTTTATCACTCACCCAGAGGCTTCAAATTGTTCTCGAATAGTTCTGGCCTTTTAGGTTCATGCATCATCGGCGATCGAAATATAATGAGTTTTTAAAGTTTCACATTATTTATATAAAAACGCGATAAAAAGTGCAATAGTTAGCAGCAATGCACGTATTATTTTTTATCATCTGCAGCCACCATTCTCCAAACACATTTTTATTCGCGAGTTCATATATATTGTAACGCCATTGCAATTTCAGTGTTAAAAGAGCCCCGGATTACCAGTTATAGTTCTGCCTAGTCGAAACCGATAGTCTAGAGACGTCATTGAATAGAGAATATTTTTAGACAATTGACTAAACAAAATACCCTGTATAGATGATCGAAACCAATTATTTGTAAGCCGCTGCCAGCCGCACCAGTGGCGAGAAAGGAAAAATCATTAGATCGAGGGGGAAACAAAGAAATCCTCAAAAGATCCTGTAAGGGACTTTCTCATTAGTAAGCTATTAAAAGAAAAAAAAACAAAAAATAACATAAAAAAACATATTTTGATGGAACTACCTGAAATCTAGGATGCTGTTTGCATTTAGGAATTTCTCCTGCTTGGGCAGTGTAAATAGTGCGCAGGTAATTTTAAGACCACGATTCGAATCGATCAGTATCCATAGAATGTGATTTTTTTAACTGAACGTACCTTGATAAAAACCATAGACGTAGAAAATTTATAATATTTTGACAATTCGTGCCGCACGTGTTTCTGTTGTTGATGGTTTTCCATGTGGTTTGTGGTGGAAGTTAATTTTGAAAATAAAGTGGTTCAGATTGGAGTATGTGACTGGATAATACAATAATAAAATGCTGGACAACGGTCATGAATTCGTTATAAATGGCATTTCGATGCTGGAAAAGGAAATCAATCCGAAAACACCATTTTTTAAGTCGTGTCAAAAAATAAAGGCATGTTTTTATTTTGAAAAGTTTGTGAACAATATTATTTATACATGTACTTAAATTATTTATTTTGTACTTTTGTATTTTAGGAAAAGCTGATAAAAAACCCGGAAAATGTAGAAGCTGTCATAAATGAATTATCTGAATATTTGTTTCATCGTGAATATACTGAAATCGTAGCAAAATGTTTTCCAAAAATACTCCTGCAAATGTTGAGCCATATCCTCCCCTCAATAAAACAGGAAAAGTCAGGAAAGCTCATAGAAAAACACGAAGAACAACGGATTCATCTGGAAAATTGCCTTATTTTAGGGAAGTTGATTATTCACCATCCGGATGTCCTCCAGTAAGTTTTTTCATGTATTGTTATATTGATTGTTTTTGTGTTTACTTCATAGAACTCCATTTAAATTATTTAGATGGAGAAAAAAAGGGTCGTAGACAATATTTACTTGAACAATTAGAAATCAATAAACGAACGAATGATCCTAATATGACATTAATTAATAAAGTAAAGAAAATTATTTATTCCCCACTTCTCATCATTTCACAAGACCTAAAAAATATAACGCATTTAAATAAATAGCAGTCACATTATTACGCAATTAAAGAAACATTGTCATTCAACAAAAACCTCAATGGCACAGTCACAGTTTAATTTTCTTGCTCCTAAAATATTTATCAATTGAAATAAAGTCAATAGCTAAATATCACACTTTCAGAAAGAAGCTTGCCGACTTTTTGATGAGTGAATGTGATAGTGTTAGTAGCCTGTTTCTCATACTCAGATAATGTTGTAAATGTCGGTAAAATATATGTATGAATAAATAAGTATTTACATATATGTAAGTACATATATGTATGTATGTCAATATATATGTGTGTACATATATATGTATATATGAGGCGTGTTGAAACAAACACAGCAATCTCCACTTCTTTTCATTTTGAGTAAAATGCAATAAATGTTTTTTTTTGTTTTTTCCAATACCGTAACTATAAAGTATAGTTTTTGTTGGTAAATGTTTCCTTAAGTAACACTCTGTGTATATTTTATTGCGATTAATTGGTAGATTATTGAGTTATTTTCAATTAATAGATGGATATTGCTGCTTTGGTTCTGGAAGGTTGGACACTGCCGGTTTTGTTCCAAACACATGTGGATTTTGCTAGTTTTGTTACGAACTGAAAAGGCCATTTTTTTAGGTTACAGTAAAACACGGAAATCAATAATAAGTATCATTTTACATATTGGAAAGACAATTTTACAGAATGTATGCAGCGGTAAGATGGCAATGCGATAGATTCCATATTTTGAAAAAATTATGCAAAGTAACAACGGTACAAAAAATAAGAACAGAACAGAAAATAAATTAATGCTAATATGTAACTCTTAAAATAATTAATTACACAAAACCAACAAAATAGTGACGAATAAAAGACACAGTATCCTGACATCATAAATAATATTATTATTTTCTGGAATTTCTGAAATATTTTCTAACGAATTTAATTTCAAATTAAAAAAAAATACAAAAGTAGCTTATCAAGTCATTATTAATTAAGTATAAAATAATATTGAAAAATGGTCATAATAAAGAGCAAAAATTGTTGAGTGAGCAGGAATTGTTTTGCCGAATATCTGAAAAAAAAAAATTATGTTGTATAAATAGGTTAGTACCAAATAATAAACGTAAGATAAATATTTCAGTATCCTCTTTATCACAATATTACACTTTATCTTAATATTTCAAGGGTACTAAAAACATATGTATGGGCATTTCACCAAACGGACAAAAGTTTGATGTTTACAATAACATTATATGCATTACTAACCTCTGTTTTTTGGCAACATTCCTCTTTGACATTTCTGGTTTTTTCGCACGCTTCCTTGCCATTTCTGGTGTAACTTCATTGGGAAAACATTCCATCTTTGATTTCAATAAAGTTTACAGTAATATAAATCACTTTTTCACCACAAAAACATTAAAAAACCGAGCTTATGTATCACACCAGCTGTTCACATTTTGTATGGGGTGGTCATTTTGAATATCATATTTCTGGGTCTCTGATTGGCTCAAATAAAAACTGCTGTTTTTGTACCGTAACCTAAAGGAGATTGTCATGTTTGTTGTGAAATTAAATATTAAAATTCAAAAATGTATGGGATATTGTCGTTTATGCTCCAAAACCTTCGCAGCGGTCGATATTATTTTTGATTCTCTCCATCACCATATCTAACTCATTTTACACCAATGGTGGAGATTGCTGTCTTTGTTTCAACACGCCTCATATATATGAATATTTGTGTGGATGTATGTGTGTATACGTGTATTACGTGCTTATGAATTCATGCACACATACATAACTAGAAAAATTATGCATACGATCCAATCCTGCATAATAGCATGTCTTATTATTCTTTATTCTTTTTTTTTTTGATTTTCTGTTCTCTATTTTATATTTTCTATTTCCATTATAAATTTTCTACTGTAATCCTTCCTGTTTTCAACATGTTTATATATTTAGTTAATTTGTTCACACTAGACCTCGCACAACTATATTCCATTGGTCACCATGAAACGGGCAGTCGCCTAGTATGGTGATTTAATGTATCTGTTTAGTATTGAAATAGTTTTGGATAATATCCACCATTTTTCCCATCATATACCTACTGTCATACCTACTATCCATTTCATTCCTTAAAAACAGCCTTACCCACACTTGAAAAGAAGAAAATTTTATGTTGCATTGTAAATTGTCGCAAGTCAACAGTCGAATTCGTATCGTATAGCAAGAAGGTGCAATCGTATTGTCCTCGTTGTACTATTCACATGCTTTGTGCTAAATATCAAAATCACATCTCGTTTATCTCGCGAGGAAATTTCACCCCGTGAACAGCCCTATTGCCGGGATTCTGGGGGAATTCAAGGTGTAGGCTGTTCCTTCATTCCACTTTTTCCCGTGATTTATTCAAAACCAATTGAATGAGCTCTTCATTGTCGTATTTATTGTGGATTTGATTTACGGTTCATTTACGTGTAATAGAACACGTTACAGTATCATATGTAAATAAATGTTATAATGTATTATCATTTATTTTATAAATGAATAAAATAATGTGGGGAAAACGAGACTTCATAGAAAAGAAAATCTGTTGTCACAAAATCTTTCTCAATAAATCGGTATAACCCATAGACATATGAATATTAGTAGACCTGCCCTAAGTGATTAAAAGCGTATTATCCCCACTCCCCATACCGGTTCCATTGGAGCCGGCTGTGCTCGCGTATGGGCCTCAAGTGAAATTTGAAAACGTGACGTCATCATTCTTGTGCGAACTATGGTCGAGGCATCATCGGTTCATTTTACGAAATAACACGGCAGAATGTTGACTTGTGCTATGAAAACTTGTAAAAATAGATGTGAAAAAGAGAATAAACCCAATTGTCGTATTACATTCCATATATAAGCATTATTTTACTTTATTTTAAGCATATTCACATCGTATAATATAGATCAGTTGTTACTATCACATCGAGAAACGTCTGGACGCCAAACACAATGCTGGTTGGTTGCTGGGAAGTAAATTATGAACATTTATAAAAGTGTCTTAACTAAATACTTAAACGAAATATTTGACTCTGAAAATGGAACCGAATTTTTTTGCCGAATTTGGACTTCGCAAATTTGTTCATAACGTGGCGAGTAATTTGCGCTCCCATGTAAAAATGTCTATTCATTCAAAAGCAGATTTTACTTTTAAGAAGTAAATGGTGATATTATAATGCGAGATGCCTATTTACTGTCAGATTGATTTATTGACGAATCACAGTCAGCTTCACTCCCTTCGTTCTTCAACCGTTGATTTTACCCCTCGCCATTATCTTCTCGTCTATTAATTCCTATGTCTGTGGTATAACCGATAAAATCATATAAATAAGTCATCTTAAGGTTAAAGGCAACGCTCGTTATATTCTATGTGTTCATAGATGGCGTTAATCAATTTATTTTATTAAAATACGCCTTTTGGTATCGCTTTACAATATTAAGACAAGTTATTTGTTTGCACACGAACATACACAATAAGAATAAATAGTTTTGTTCATTTCAAAACTCAATTTTTTCGTGAAAGGCTTACAAATACAATATTGTACCGATGATTCAATCCAATCTTGTATTTGTAAGCCTTTCTTGAAAGAATTGAGTTTTTTACGGACAAAACTATTTATACATATTAATAATGTGTTTGTACGGCTGCAAACAAATAATTTGTCTTTATATTGTAAAGCAATACATAATAGTGCCAAACAGAAAGATAATTACAATACATGAACTAAAATAAAGAACTTAATACAAATGTCATTAGAAGAAAGATAATTACAAACCTAAATAACTTTCATAATAAAATATTAGTAATAGTAGTTAGTTAAACTTAGAAAAAATATAACTAGAAATAAAATGTACTTATTAGGTAGGTAATGATAGAAGGTAGATACAAAGATGTTTGACACAACTGTGTCATTAAATTTTCTTTTGTGGGTTTAAATTTAATTTAATTATTATATTAAGTTTACATACAGGGTGTCCGGGGTCAAAGTGCAGTAACTTCAGGAGGTTAAATGATGGTAGGAGCAATAAAGTTAAATAACTTTTTCCGAAATTCCATTTATTGTTGAAACGGAAAGTGTAATTTCTGTAATCTACGCCTAAAAATGCCACGGTTAGGTAAATAATCTTAATATCCCTACTTTAGAGATATTTCGGGAATTTAATGTACCATCTATCACAGAATTGTATAAGAGAATCGCCCTATATCAAATTTATAAAGAATATTTTATTTATAAAATTCACCCCTCAGATAGCATAAGCAATAGATTCAAAACTAATGGCTTAATAGCCATTCCTATGCTTAGAACGACTACGGCTCAGCACCACTATTCGTATTTAGGTGTGAGATGGTATAATATATTATTGTCCAAAAATAAAATTAGTGTAACCGAAACTGTGAATTATGAACAATTCAAAAAGTTAATTAAGTCCCTAAAATTGGATAATGATATATTGTACCCCTAATTTTCTTACACTTACTCAAATCTGTAAAAAATATATATATTAATTTAATTGTCTTTAAAAAACTATTTTTCTAATTTGTTTACCTGATATATTGTACCCTTAATTTCCTCACGCTTACAATCTGTAAAAAGATATATTATTTTAATTATCTTTAAAAACACACTTCTCTAATTTGTGTACCTATGTTAATATTATGTTTGTATTTATATCAAAAGTTTTTGATTATTGTTTAAAAAATCATTAGAACTAAAGGTAAATACTCCTCCCATAAACACGAGCTCCTGGAGCTCAACTTATGGAGTAGTAGGATAATAATGAAAAAATTGTATATACAAGTCTGCATATTGTTATCATTTATAATGTTAAATAATTTACAAGTAATAAATAAATAAAAAAAATAAAAAAATAAAATAAAAAAACACTCGACAAGTAGTCGACCGATATCGCTAAAATCGATGTATCAAAATTCAAAGTTTGTTCTTATTAGTGCCGGGAGTGTTTAGAGAGTGGTTTGAATGATAGAAGAAGTCGGGGACGCCCGGGGAATACTTAACGCAATATCTCTGCACCGGAATAAGATACGGGGTCGGATTAAAGTCGATGTAATGTAGTTTTTTTAACAGTAACATTGTGGTATACAGTAGTGAATGGTGGAAGAAATTGGAGACGCCCGAGAAAGACATTAGCAATAGCGAAGCATTGTGGGGTCTGCTAGTTAAAAAATAAAATAGTTATAAATACAATTATTTTCTAATCCATCCAAACAAGCAAGGGTATCTTTGAAATGATTTACCCGTACACATTTACATTTTGTGATTAAACAGGAACCTCCCATCTAGTGCAGTGTTTTTTGGAAGGCTATCGTTCTAGCAATAGATAATACTTTATGTTTTGTTATCTTTTTTTCTAGATTTTCATTGCAATATTTCAAGAACAACCCTTCCCCATTTGAATATCTTGATGATATTGGGCATGTTCCTAAGAAGAGGCGACTTTTGCAAACCCCCCTCAACAAAGCGGTGGAAAACATTGAGATTGCGGAGTGCTGCTACAACTTCCTCTCTGTCGCCCCTGACATCTTCAGGCAGAAATGGAAATGGTCCCCTTTTATTGACAAGTTCATCATCGACAGCGATCCAAATGTTAAATGGTAAGACTAATTCATTTCATGAACTACCTAGAAAAATATTTAAAAATTTTGCATTTAATTTAAGTGGTTCGCTATGTTTGGCGACTTAGTAGGGGTGCCCGGGTTCATGGGGCGAGGTTTGATTAGGTCTTGGCGGCAGATGTGACTGCCCACCGAGTGACTCAAGTGAGAGACTGGTTGAGGAAGACCCTTCGAACTCTCCAGCCGTACTCTCTTGACCCATCGCCTTGCAACGCAGTGGGAGGGATGAATTCAAATGTCTGTTACTTCTGGACACACAGACCCCCAGATTCACCCACCCTTCATACCTTTTTCTTTCCCAGAATTTCCCATTCTCCCTTTCCTTAAAAACACCTTGAGGGAAATTATTTTCCTCAGGGTCTTCTGTGTGGAGTTAATTAAGAAAAAAGAGAATATTCGGTATATTTTACGCTATTTAGTTTTGATGCATAATAATTGACATTCTATTTAATACAAATGTAAATCGCGTTCGCATGGACTTTGCCCATGCAGTGTCATAATCTGTTGATGTGACATCATTTCATTCGCATCTGTGCCGTGTCTGCCATGCACGGTACCGGTAGATGTGAAAAAAACTTTTCTCAATTGCCAACGCTATCGAGGCCAGAATCAAAAAGGAGTCTATAAAGAATAAAAATAAGTGTTTCTACAATATATAGATAATAGATCTTGTAAATTAACACACTTCAGGCGGGTATTTTTTGCACCGGCGGACCGCTGGCGACGGGCGAAAATAAAGATCCAGTGCGAATTATTTTAATTTGTTTTAAATCGCTATATCTTTGAAAATAATCAAAATATTTTTATAAAAATTTCTACATACTAACTCAGCATTACCAAGCTATAAAATGACTAACGGAAAAATTACTTTTCGTTAATCTTCAAGCGCATTGCTTATAAAGTGTCAGGTATTCAATAATAAAAGGTCCCTTTGTTGAAATACCGATGTAGGACTGAAAGACTCGATGTAAGAATGAAAGACTTGAATATAAATATAAAAAGAAGAATTTTATTGTGATTTGATAATAATGTACATATAGTAGGGACATTTAGAAAGAGATTGGCATATAATATTCATACAAAAACATTGGATAATTTATTCTTTTCTGCCATTGAAATGAAGCCGGCGCAAAAGGCAAAAATACCCTTCCCGTCCCAATAATCGACCGAACGGGTAGAAATACCTTTCCCGTCCGAAGTGTGTTAATATATTTAATGTTTATTTCAGGGTAACATGTCAGTGCATCGCCATTTTGTCCGGCATGTCAGAACTACGATCCCACAAGTTGGAAAGTGAAGTCTTGGATCAGAAAGAGCTGACAAACTGCGTGTTAAAGTACGCCATCGAGCCACAAGATTCTGTCTCCTTGACGGATCACATTCACAATGAAGAACTGGCAAACAAACACCTGGAATATTCCACTAAGAGTGACCATGTTGTTAATGTGGCGGGCATTTTGTTACCGGTTTACGACGCACAGCAAAGAATGGATAAGAATTTGGTGCTCGTTAAGTCTACGCAGGATAATCTACGAAGTCTTGCTCTCGCCGTGGCTACAGGTAGGGCTTTCAATCGTCGAAGATAATATTAACAACTCACAAACATAGATGCGAAATAGAAAATCAGAAAAAGATTCGGTCCCATCTGGGAATTGAACCCAGGACCTCTGCCTCGCCGGGGTAGTGCTCTAACCACTGAGCTAATTCGACTATATCAACTTCCGTCAAATTTGATTATATATCATACTTTGACCAACTAACTAATAGTTACCATTTTAAATTTACCATGACTTGAAGATGTTGAAGATGCATTGCTGAGATTATTTTATTAAGTACAAAAAACATTAGTTTTCATAATATTTTTTTAGGGGTTTTATGATTCTAAAATTTTATGATAAAAAGTGATATGTAGTAAGTAGGAACACGAAAATTTTACATTATTAGTGGTATTATTTTTTACGAATTTCACATTATTTTTGGGAAAAGCGGCATTATTTTGTAGCCAAAGTCATGTAATATTCCCTTTTTGTTATTTTTCAGCAAAAAAGTGGCATTTAAAATTATTTTTTAATCAAAAGAATGACATTTTGTGGCATTTTTCGACATGAAGTTAGCTGCACTCCATTTTATTGATTCATGGACAAAGATAGATTTTGAATGTATATAATATTGATTTTTTTTTACCTAAGTAATTTTTAACAAAAGTAATTTAGCCGCTTTTCACAAGTTTACATAATAGATATGTTTTGTCCCAGGCAAGGCGACCTGTCTAGTGGGGCCAGTGGGCTGCGGCAAGACTGCGTTGGTGGAGCACCTTGCCTCCATTACCGGCCGCGCGAAGGACTGGCTGAGGAAGGTGCAGCTCGGAGACCAGACTGACTCCCGCACACTCCTCGGCACCTACCGCTGCACCGATGTCCCTGGAGAGTTTGTATGGCAGCCGGGTGTATTGACACAGGTTATTACTTCCTATCTACTGTTTCTGTTCCCCCGAAAGCTATTTTAATAATATCCTCACCTGATATTTGTCACTTTACTCTTACTACACTCTGTTATATCTTTATACATAAATACTCGTATCGCTTGAAATGACGATAGCCATGTTTTGTGACCAGATCTAAATAGCTCTGAATTTTCCAACTTTCCGTTGCCCCATCTCTTTCACCTATCATCTCCCTTCAGCCTCACAACATACCCCGATTGGGGATATCATAGTCATATAAAAAAATAATACCGCAAAGAGACACTTATGGATCTCAACAATTCAAAACACATAATATGAATGTGTATAATAATAGTTTGGAGTAGTTTGACAGTTAGTGTGATCTCAACAATTCAAAACACATAATATGAATGTGTATAATAATAGTTTTGAGTAGGTTGACAGTTATGAATCTCAACAATACAAAACACATAATATGAATGTGTATAATAATAATTTTGAGTAGGTTGACAGTTATGAATCTCAACAATACGAAACATAATATGAATGTGTATAATAATATGTAATTTTGAGTAGGTTGACAGTTATGAATCTCAACAATACGAAACACATAATATGAATGTGTATAATAATAGTTTTGAGTAGGTTGACAGTTATGAATCTCAACAATACAAAACACATAATATGAATGTTGTTAAGGAACGGGGGTACGTAGGGCGCCAGTGTTAAGGATGGAGCTCCCCACGCAATAGCTCCATGTGGCGGCATTGTTAGGAAAGGCGTGCTCAGCGTAGAGATATGAGAATCTATTTTATTCAGGAAGGGTCGGCAATCTACCTTTATACGGGGAACTAATTCAACAATATGTTGAATATGTTGATTCTGTAGATATAAGATGTAAATTATAACTTTTAAAAATGTATATGTAGCTAAACTTTAAGCACCTGTTGACAAGCCAATTCAATTGGCTTAGCAGGACTTGTTTGATATTTATAAACTATTTATTCAATAAAAAAAAATAAAAAATAAATTAAAAAAAAAAAAATAAATAAATAAAATAAAATCCAGACTACACTTCTCTCGTCAAAAGAAACTCCAATTGGGATGATAAATGGTTGTATTCACAGGCAACAGGTACATTGTATGACACAAATGAGGACACAGTTAACATCCTAAATTATTTCCTGGCTGTTAGAATTGAACAATCTCTCTCGTATTTTGTTCTGGCTGGCAAGCTTGTTTATCAGACATTACAAGAAAGGCACATAATGGCGAAATGGTTAAGTAACATGCTTACATGAACCGTTCCGGGTGATGCAAGAGTTGAGAGACCCTGGTGGCGTTACTCACAGTCATGGCGGAGTATTAACCATGATGGTGCTCTTTCATACGCGCCATCGCGCGCGTATCGGACTTCATTGATGTAGCCGGCACTTCTCGTTCAAGACCGGATTAATAGTAAAACAACCACACATGTCGTCAAGAACGAAAACTAGCGTTCGTGAGCGTTTTCGTAGCAAACTGCCCACACATGGTGTCGGGACCAAGGCCAGACTCGCAGTAATGGCCGCCGATGACCGAGGCCGTTTGTAGTTAGCGTGCCTTGCCCCGTGCGAAGTGCGCAGCCGCCAGTGTTGCCAACTGTCTGCGTCTAATTTTAGGTTCGCGGGTCTTTTGAAAGCGTTAGGGAGATCTATTTCGTGACACAGTGTATGATAATAGTTTTGAGTAGGTTGACAGTTATGAATCTCAACAATACGAAACACATAATATGAATGTGTATAATCATAGTTTTGAGTAGTTCGACTCTTTTTTTTTACATTAGCTCCACACAGAGGGTAAAATTTCCCTCGGCCTTTATCATCTTTGGGGATGCTGTGTGAAGGGTCTTTTTATGAAAGGAAGGAGAGAAAGTTCTGGGAAGGAAAAAAGTATGAGGGGTGGGAATTTGGGGGTCGAGAGCCTGTTAGAGAGGTCAAAAGTTCTCCCTCAACCAGTCTTTCCCGTTTCAGCCCGCCATGCAGTAAGTGTACCTCACCCCATAAACCCGGGCACCCCTGCTAAGTCATCAAACGTAGCGAACCTCTTGGGGTGACATAGGTTACTCCTGCCATAAGGCAGGGGTGTTGGTTATCCAATAAATGGTTCCCGTTCAATTTGGTTTGCGGTACCCCTACCCGCCTCCCAAATTGAAGATATATCTTATGGAACTTAACAACACAAAACACGTAATATCAATGTGTATCATAATACTTTTGAGTAGGTTAAAGGTTGAGTAGGTTGTAACATAATGGATATCAATGTGTATTGTTTGTCGGGTTACAGGCTGTTCAACAAGGCCAGTGGCTTTTACTGGAGGATATTGACTGTGCAGCTATAGACGTGGCTTCTGTTCTAAGCTCCCTGCTAGAGAGAAACGTCCTTTCTGTTCCTGGATACAGAGATGCTCTTCCTGTGGCACCTGGTTTTCAGTTATTTGTCACACAAAGGTAAACTTTTTACAAACTTAATATTTTTTCCGATACTTAATTAATTTTGGAACTTTTAATCATTTGTTCATATTTGTTACAGAACAATTAACACAGTCAGCGGACAACAGAAGCACAATTCAAATGCGAGTGCATTGCTTCAGAAACATTGGGCCCAAATCAACGTAGAGCCGCTGTCGAGACTGGAACTGGTCAGTGTTGTGGAAGCATTGTTTCCCGCACTTAAGACTATCTCTTCTAGAATGGTGGATGTCTTCATGCTATTCTCTGTAGGTAGCCATCAGTCATCCCTTCACAGTATTGAGAATGAAGAAAATTACGCCCCACTTGTGAAAACTTTAGTATCTGAAAGTTCAGATTTGTTGTCGTTGAGAAGTGGTCGCTTGATATCCACCAGGGACTTAATTAAATGGTGCTCTAGAGCTGTTATCAACTTTGATGTAGCCAGCCATGGTTCAGCACTGAAGGTGCTACAAGATGCTATTGATATCTTTGCTTGTTCCGTCCCCGAGCGGGAGGCAAGAATCCCGTTAGCCAAGGCCATTGGAGCATATTTAGGGATAGTAGAGACAAAAGCCGAATATTATTGCAATACATACAAGCCAACTGTCAGCTTACAGCCTAGTGCGATGCATATTGGAAGGGCGATTGTCGCAAGAAAAGAAATTCCAATATCTGCAATCAGTTTGCAGGGAAAAAAGGTAACATTTTCTTTTACTCGACCATCAACCTGCCTCTTGGAAAGAATAGCTTGTTGCGTTAATTCAAATGAACCCGTGCTACTCGTGGGAGAGACGGGCACAGGAAAAACGTCTTCTATTCAATACCTGGCTAAGGAAACTGGTAATGAACTGGTCGTCATTAATATGAATCAGCAATCTGATTCTGCCGATCTTTTGGGAGGATATAAACCCGTGGATTTGAAATACATCATGTTACCTATTAGAAAGGAATTCGAAACATTGTTCCGAAGTTATTACGACGTCATGAAAAATGCCAAGTTCTTAGAATACATCGCCGTGACTTTTGAGGCAAGTGACTGGAAAACATTGATTATTTTAATGAAGCAAAGTCAAAAAGCAGCAATGAAAAGATTGTCTAATACTAATGTGGAAGAAATGATTAAATCAGGGAAATCAAATGCAACAGATCCTAAAACCGAACAGGAGAAAACAAGATTGCTGAACAAATGGGTGAACTTCGGGATTAAACTGTCAAAGTTAGAACTACAGGTCAAATCTCAAACCTCTATGGCGTTTTCTTTCATAGAAGGATCTTTGGTGAGAGCTTTGCGAAAAGGCTACTGGGTCTTGCTCGATGAGATCAACTTGGCATCTGCCGAGACCTTAGAATGCCTATCTGGTCTGCTGGAAGGAGGGGACAGTTCCATCAGTCTCCTGGAGCGGGGTGATGATCAGGCCATAGAGAGACATGCTAACTTTACTCTATTTGCCTGCATGAATCCGGCTACTGATGTTGGTAAACGAGATTTACCAGCCGGATTGAGGAATCGATTTACCGAGTTCTTTGTCGATGAATTAACTGACAAAAATGACCTTTTGCTTTTAGTTGGTGACTATCTAAAAGATTTGTCAGTTCCACATTCTATAATGGAATCGATTTATAAATTTTATATAAATATAAGGAAAGAAGCGAAGATTAATCTGATGGATGGAACGGGCCAGTCTCCGCACTTCTCCCTGAGAACACTTTGCCGAGCTCTCTCAGCCGCTCCTAGTGCGCAGTGCGGAACTGTGACACGCTCTCTGTACGAAACTGCATGCCTCAGCTTCCTCACACAGCTCGACAGCTCATCTCATTCCAAGGTGCAGGCTCAGATAGCCAAGGCTGTACTTGGAAATAAAAACTTAAAAAGCGTCCTCAATCAACCCATTCCTGAACCTAAATCAAATAAAAAACAGGTATTTATACCCTTTGAAGGATATTGGGTCGGCCAAGGACAGCTTAAACCCATAATTCCGAGTGATTACGTTTTGACTCCCTCGGTTAGGAAAAATCTTAAGGATTTAGTGCGAATCATATCTCTGGCTAAACTACCAATTCTGCTCCAAGGAGATACGTCAGTGGGAAAAACCTCTCTAATTACATATATTGCCAAGGTTTCTGGAAACCATTGTGTTCGAATTAATAACCATCAACACACAGATTTGCAAGAGTACGTTGGTTCATACGCTACAGATTCAAGCGGCAAGTTAGTATTCAGAGAAGGAGTCCTCGTAGAAGCTATGCGAAAAGGACACTGGATTATACTTGATGAACTCAATTTAGCTCCCAGTGACGTATTAGAAGCTCTCAACAGAGTTTTAGATGACAACAGAGAATTGTATATTCCCGAGACACAACAACTTGTGAAAGCCGATCCAAACTTCATGTTATTCGCTACTCAAAATCCTCCGGGACTTTACGGGGGTAGGAAGCTTTTATCTCGGGCATTCAGAAATCGGTTTGTTGAACTTCATTTTGATGAAATACCCAGACCTGAATTGGAAACTATTATGCATCAAAGATGTCACATGCCCCCTTCATATTGCAAGAAAGTAATTGCTGTAATGGCGGAACTTCAAGCCCGAAGGAGGGGTTCGGCTGCGGTGCAAGGGAAAGAAGGGTTCATTACTCTACGAGACTTGTTCAGGTGGGGGCAGCGCTACAAAGCCGCTTCCGATGCCAACACGGCCACTGGCAAATACTACGATTGGGATCAGCACATTGCCGATGAGGGGTACCTTGTTTTGGCCGGAAGGGTTCGCCAATTAGAGGAACGAGTTATCATTCAAGAAGTATTACAAAAACACATCAAGCGAACTGTAGATCCTGAAAATTTGTTCTCGCTTTCTGATAAAACTTCATCAGTTACTCGAGCTATCTTGGAAGTTTTGCTGAGTACTAAAATTGAAGAGTTCAAGCACGTTGTATGGACTTTCAATATGAGGAGATTAGCAGTTTTAATAGGAAAGTCATTCATCTTCAAGGAGCCTGTTCTCTTAGTAGGAGAAACTGGTTGCGGAAAGACTACCGTCTGTCAAGTTTTAGCAGTATTAAATAAGTGTCGATTACTCTCTGTCAACTGTCACATGCACACCGAGGGTGCTGACTTCCTCGGTGGCTTGAGGCCTGTGAGACACTATAATGATGACGGGAAACTATTTGAATGGGTCGACGGGCCATTGATTGATGCCATGAAAACTGGTCAAATGTTTTTGGCAGATGAGATATCTCTCGCCGACGATAGTGTTCTAGAAAGGCTTAACTCCTTATTGGAACCTGAACGGCAATTACTACTGGCAGAAAAAGGTTTAGACATGGCGGACAATTCGTCATGCATTATCACAGCTCACGAAGGCTTTCATTTTATCGGTACCATGAATCCCGGAGGTGACTACGGAAAGAAAGAACTGTCACCTGCCTTAAGAAATAGGTTTACTGAAATCTGGTGTGACCATATTAGCACACGAGATGACCTCCTGGCTGTCCTCGAACAGAGTGTGGTTCCCGGGGTGATTCTTGGCACATCCAACGATGGCACATCTGGAGTTGGCAATAACATCCTGGACTTTGTTTACTGGTTCAAGACCACCAAGGTGGGTGAGAGGTTCCCTTGCAGTATAAGAGATCTACTATCCTGGGTTCATTTCATCAATGTCACTGTTGAGAATAGTAATCTTGATGTGTGTGAAGCCTTTGTCCATGGTGCCAGTCTTATATTCCTGGACTGTTTTGGTACTGGAATCTCGGGGGCGGAAAGTCTGGAGGTTTTGAATGAGATCCGTACAAGAGCAATCAACTTCTTGCTGAATCAAATTATTGGACAAGGCTCTACACGGGCAAAAAGCCTTAGAAAACTATTAATTGATAAAAATGTGAAGCTTTTAGCCAAAAAGGTAGATGGGAAATTTGGAATTGATCCATTTTTCATCCCGTGCGGTATTTCTTCTCAAAACGGGCATACGACAAATGATGTTAGTAATGGAACAAGTTTTCCAGCTTTAGAAAAGGATCCTGTGAACTTTAGTTTCACTGCACCAACAACAGGAGTGAATACAATGAGACTTCTGAGAGGACTGCAGCTGAACAAAGCCATTTTACTGGAAGGAAGCCCTGGTGTTGGCAAAACTAGTCTAGTTACTGCTCTGGCAAAGACATCTGGGCATAAAATTTTAAGAATTAATCTCAGTGACCAAACGGTAAGTATTCTAAAAATAAATACAATGTACATACATTTAGTAATAACATTGCCTCTATACATATTTTTTTTACATTACAAATAAATACTTATTATTTTCCCTTTTTCAGGATATTAGTGATCTCTTTGGTGCAGACTTGCCTACTCCCGAAGGGACATTTGCCTGGCAAGAAGGAGCTTTCTTAACAGCTCTTCAAAATGGAGACTGGATCTTACTGGATGAACTCAATCTTGCCCCACAGCCTGTATTGGAAGGTTTGAATGCTTGTCTCGATCACAGGGGTGAAATTTTCATACCGGAACTCGGTAAATCTTTCAAAGTGAAGAAAGAAACTAGGATATTTGCTTGTCAAAATCCATTACGTCAAGGAGGATCTCGAAGAGGTTTACCTAAATCATTCCTTAACAGATTTACGCAAGTTTATGTTGATACTCTGTTAGCCGAAGATCTTCTCTTCATAACAACATCGCAATACCCGCTGATATCCCAGCAAATCTTGCAAAATATGATTAAAATGAACTCGCGGATACTGCATGAAACGTCAGAACTGTTGCTATGGGGACACCGAGGAAGCCCCTGGGAATTAAATCTGAGAGACATTCAGCGGTGGTGTGATGGGATCACACGTGATATGGAAGGTATGAGCAACCTCTATACTACAGATCTGATGAACCCGGGAAAGTTTGCACAGTTGCTGTACATTAACAGAATGAGGACAGCTTTTGACAAAGAACGAGTGAAATCTATCTATCAAGATTTCTTTTGCCCTCAATATCCACTGAGTAATGAACATCCAGCATTTTATATAACCGAGGATCATATTCACGTGGGCAATGTTACGATTGCAAGAGATTCGAGCGGTGTTTATAAGACGACTAATCAAGACTTGTTGATTTTACGAAATCAGCTGCCTGTCTTGAAATCCTTGATTCAATGTATCAACATGAATTGGTTAGCCATACTGGTCGGTCCGACATCTACTGGGAAGAATAGCTGTGTCCAAGTACTAGCACAGCTTATTGGGAAAGAATTGAGTGTTTTGCCAGTGGTGTCGGCAATGGACACATCAGACTTACTCGGTGGATTTGAACAGGTAACAAACCTTCAACCTTTTATTCCTTATACATTTTTAACTTTCCCTTTCTGTTCATTTTACAAATGTTTTGCGTTTCCATTTTAGGCTGATTACAACCGTCACCTCGAGGAAATTTCCTCAAAGGTGGAAAATATTGTAATGATGTCATATCAGAAACTTTTACTGACCAACAAGTTTAAAGAGGCTGTCAAAATACTGCATCAGTGGGAGTCCTTCAAATTCATGAGCTTCGCAGTTTCTAATATTGAGCATACGATGGAAGAAGAAACTAAACTGTTTGGCCGGAAGCAGAAGCAATTGCAGGAGATTTTGGCTTCCCTGCTGACCACCGGCCAACAAGACCACCAGTTGAAGTACACCATTGACACAATGTCTTTGAGATTGGACCACCTTCATGAGATGGTCTTGAAAGAGGGTAGTATCAATGCTGGAGGGAAGTTTGAGTGGGTCGATTCTCTACTAGTCAAGGTATATAAATTTTCCTTATCTTTTGAAACTCTGTAGAACCCCGTTAATTTAAACCCTGATATTTCGTAGTTTGAAATCTTCATGAACTGCAAGCCTCCCAGGCAGCACCTATCATCAACCTGACTAATATTGTTTTTTTATGTAACAATATCTTAGACAAATTTATTCTGGCACAGTTACGCTTTCCTGTTTTAATTATTAACTATTGCACATCCCAATCTAATTGATTACTTAACATTTTCACCACATTCCTCATGTACATAGGATGACAGGTATGCGTGGCACTTTTTGTGACATTCATACATTTTCTATGATTACAAAAACATGAATTCGCATAGCGGTGTATAGGCTAATATGATTAATTTTATTTTTTTATTTACTAGCTGAAGCACCCAGTGTTGCCCCTGATTTGTTTTGCTTTAAATGCCTGGAGAGGGGGGGAAGGGAAGGGGTGGGTGGGGGTGGTTTTTAGAAATTTCATGGAGATGGTGACCTTCTTCTTGGTTAGTTTCATTCACAAAAATTCCTGAAAGTAAATTTATAATAAATAAATAATCAATATTTTTCACTAAAAATCAAAAGAATAATGTATAACTAGCAGTTAAAAACCCGCTCCGCGGGTTCTTTTCTGCTAGGCCCTGCGGGCGGCTCTTAGTTGGGCTTCGCCCATTTTAAGTGATATTAACAACAGTTACATTTAATAGATAGATATTAGGACATTCACAGAGAGAGGGTGAGTATATATATTGTTAAAACACGGAACAGGAAGGAGTTAATTAATAATAACATGCTAAATTTACGCATAATAAGAATGACAGTTGTTTGAATAAATGAAATTTTACGTATTTGTGATGGATTATTTCAAATGAAACACTATTATTGACTACATGTCTACAACTGATATTAACTGTTATCTTAGGTACCTAATATAATTAGCTCATAGGAGACTTGCAGTGCTTAAATATGTGTTACAACCGTCAATGTCTATAAGTTGAATCAATATCGTTTAGTTTGTCACAATTAAAGATAGTTATAACAAAGTTGACTTAAATAATAGATTATTACATATTGATTAATTGTACCCGTGTTTATGAATAAAAGGAGGGTAATTGTGCGATGAGATTAGCAGTCGGTTTAATTAAAAGGTGTTAATTTTACTCCAACTGGTGGTAATTCTTTACCTACAACTGTTACTGTATCTAATAAAGTTTAAAGTTAGATTATATATACACCTTCATCAGGAGAGTAAAAATCTATGTATAAAGGTAGATTATTACAATATAGCGCCCCTCAGGTGATGTCTCACAAAAGCGGCGCTATGCAAATTGTCCAATAAATAAATATAATGTTTACATTTTATTGTGTATACACCGAAGTCAAAAATTAAATATAGATTGCAATTGGGAAAGAAGAAGTGGAAGGAGGGGGGAGGGGTAAGAGTAGGCTGGGTTTATAATAATTAGGAATTACAATATCGTTAGACGGGAAAGACCAGTTGAGTGGGAAAATATTTAAAGGAGAGTTTATAAAAAAATTCTTGTTAATTATATCTGCTTTTATATTAACATGTTTCCTCATTTCTAAAATTACAAAATTATTTATAGTGAAGTATTTTAAGACCTGAAAAAAACAAATAGCATATAACCATAAAACAATATATTCATAAGACAAATAGCATTGAATAACGGTTATTTTAATAAATTGATAGTTGCAATACAAAATAAAAAAATTAAACATATTCTCTTCAAACGGTCTTTCTAAAGATAGAAATAAACAATGGCGTAGAATTCTGTTTGTGGATAACGATACTTCTAACATTATACATAAAAACAATCCTGGTACTATTCAACTGGCGTTTTACACTAATAACAATGAAGAAATATATTCTTAATAATAAAGAAAGCAAAATTCAAACAAAAAAATCAGGAGTTTAAAAACTCAATTGGGATGATTGTAATTTCTTTTACAAAGGTAGAACCAATAGAAACTTTGAAGTCAGAACTAAAGAATATCGCAGGGCTCTAAATGGAAATAGTGAATCTGAGTTTGCAAATCATATTTTGAATAATGATCACACTTTTGATAAAAATTCAGGTCTTAAAATACTTCACTCAGGATGTGTTGAAAATAGTTTGGGGCTTGATGAATTCTTCAAAATAACATACTCATGGTTTTCGTTTTTACTGCACAAACTGCATTTTTTAATTTATTTAATGTTACGAGTTTAAAAATATTCCCGACCCGAGTAAAACACTTTTAATAACGGTCAGTTGACCATAATGACCGACTGTTACTATTTTTTGGAGAGAAGAAGTGAGAAATCTACTCGGCGAGGCTTTTTATAACCTAATCAAATAACACACACTGACAATCAAAGCAAAACACTGTCAAAGAAAAGCCAATTGGTAATTAAAACACCTGTTTTATCTATAGGCCCTAGTTTTATTTCTGACCGCTAGGTGCTAGGCACCTGTAAAATAACTGGTTGTGAACTTAGCTAATACCTCGTATATTTTTAACATATTGCCACCGCCGAGATGAGAAAAAAAACTAGTGGTTTTTTTTTTGATATCAATACAAAAAACTTTCAACAAATATTAAAATAGTTCATTATAACTAAACTACCTAAACCTGAAGGGATCGGGAATATAATTTAAAACAATCAAAAATATAATAACCCTCATACAAATACATAATCCATAAAATTAATCACATTATTCCAAATAAATCCATAACCTGATAATTCATAAAATTGATAAAAATTCATAAAATTAATAAAAATTCATAACATTTACACATATAGATCACTTAATTAACTAATATTCTAGCTCCCGTATAGAGCAGTTCAAAAACTGAAGTCTGTTTTTTTTATGAGTTCATACTTGACTCTTTTCTTTTAATAGAACACAAAACACTGTAATCACTGCACTGTGTAGACCGTTCACTCTGCATTCGGTCCAGTGGTGATCATCCTGTCAAGGGTGGTACATGTTAACTCAGGGGGTTGAGTCTCATATTAAGGGTGCCCTGTCCTGGTAGGCAGCGAATACCCCTGGTCCTGGTTGACTGGAAGCCCCAGTGGCTTCTGGATATAGGTTGGTCAACCACAGCGATGCTCTATGGTCAGTAGTCCTGTGTGGTAGCATCGGTTCAGCCCTGGTTACATTAGGCTGTGACCTTGGGAAGGTCTGTAGTTTGCCGGGTCGGGAGATGCAGATCCTGGTTTGATTCTATTGGCATCAAACATATTTTTGTGATAGGTCGCACAAAAATGCCTTGGGACGTCTTGAGGGTAACCACCCTCACTACGCCATCAGGTCCTGGATGAGTTGCTGTTATGCGCGCCATTCTCCATAATGCAGGAGGCAGATTGTCCTCCTTCAAGATGACCAGATCATCCTTTTTTATGACTTCTTGGCTGCTGGCCTGCCATTTGGTCCGTTTTTGTAGTTCAGCAAGGTAATCTCGTTTCCATCTACACCAGAAAGTTTGAATTAAGGCATTTAATTTTTGATATTGGCTTAGTCTGTTCTCTGGTAGCTCGCGGACGTCTACTTCAGGGATGATAGAAGCCTCAGTGCCCATAAGGAAGTGGTTGGGGGTGAGGGGGAGTAGGTCGTTGACGTCATCAGACAAGGAAGTTAAAGGACGGGAGTTCAAACAAGCCTCTATCTGACAAAGTAAGGTATATAATAATTCAAACTGTAATGGATTATTTTTGGTAATTCTATATAAATGAAACTTGGTAGATTTAACCGCAGCTTCCCACAACCCGCCGTGATTTGGCGCCCTAGGAGGAATGAAATTCCAAACTATGCCTTTATCTGCTAAAAACCTATGAATTTTGTCATTGTTCAGCTTTAGACTGGCATACAACTCTTGAAGCTTGTTGGAAGCTCCTCTGAAGCTAGTTGCATTGTCAGAAAATATTTTTTCAGGTTGACCCCGCCGGGCGATAAATCTCTTTAAGCAATTTAAAAAAGTATCGCTTGACAAATCCGTTAGAAGTTCTAAATGAACAGCTTTAGTAGAAAAACAAACAAATATGCAAAGATACGATTTGATAAGTGGAGACTTCCTCAGCGCTCCACTCTTCATGTCAATAGGTCCAGCATAATCAAGCCCTGTCACCGCAAATGGTCGACTGGGAGTGATTCTTTCAACAGGTAAGTTTCCCATAATCTGCTGGCAAACTCGAGGTTGGTATCTAAAACATATAATACAGTTATGTAAGACTCGTTTAACAGTATTTTTTCCTAGTATGGGCCAGTATTTCAAGCGTATTTCCGCTAACAGCGCTTGTGGCCCGGCATGTAAATGCACATAATGATAATGTCTTATGATTAATTCGGTTAATTTATGTGTAGGCGATAATATTACAGGTTGCCTTTGTTGATGTGATAAGTACGTAGCTAGTTTTAGTCTACCATTTGCACAAATTAAACCATCTAATAAACAAGGATTGAGGGCTTTCAATCTACTATTTTTGTTTACCATCCTGTGATTTTTCAAGTCCTTCAATTCTCTTTTAAAGGAATGTTCTTGAGATGATTTCAGCAGACATTTTAAGGCTGCTTCTAGTTCGGTGACAGTTATATTGCCTCCGATTTTATCTTTAGGATTCCGACAATTATTTATAAATCTCAACGCCAAAGCGGTAATTCTCTTCAATTTGGTTAGCGATGCAAATTTTTCGAAAATCTCCCATTCTTGAACATTAGCTGCCAGTAATACATTTTTGCTCTTAATCTCAGGGGGTTTCAAACATGACACCTTGGATAGTGGCCAAGCGCTGATCTCTTCTGTCAACCAGCTTGGTCCCTTCCACCAAATTGAAGCGTTGACTAACTTTTCAGCTGTGGTACCTCTGGACAGTATATCCGCTGCATTTTCGGCCGATGATACGTGTCGCCACTGGTTTGTATCGCTGATATCCTGGATTTCCGCTACCCGGTTAGCCACAAAAGTGTTCCACCGAGCTGGTTGACCCTTCAACCAGCATAATGCTATAGTTGAATCGCACCAGTAATGAGTGGCCGATTCCTCTATACTTAACTCCAACTTGATATTTCTAATCAGTTTGGCTAGTAGCACAGCACTGCATAGTTCCAACTTGGGCAGTGAAATACATTTCAGTGGTGCTACTCTAGACTTAGAAGTAAGTAGATGTGCATGTCGCTTACCCTCTTGATCAGTTGAGACGACGTAAGCGCAGGCTCCATATGCTTTTTCCGAAGCGTCGCAGAAACCGTGTAATTGTATATTCCTTGGCGCTCCGTGGTTAATTCCCCTCGGGATTTTCAATACATTTAGTTGTGATAGTTCACCTAGATAGGCCCTCCAGGGTAGTAAAATTTCATCAGGTAGTGTGTCGTCCCATGCTGCTTTTGATTGCCATAATTTCTGCATAATTAATTTGGCCACCACTATTATGGGGCCTAGGAGTCCCAATGGGTCAAAAGTTGAAGCTATGCACGACAATATCTGACGCTTACTTTCCGTCTTACTTGACGGTCTTTTAATTTCATATGATAAACAATCTGATTCATTATCCCAGATCAACCCTAGGATCTTTTCAATTTTGGACTTGTTAGTGATCATTTTTTCACTATTGCTTTTCCCAGCAATTTCACCCTGGCCCGACCCAGATGACAATTCCGAAATATTCGATCTCCACTTCCGCAGGGTCATTCCAGCGGACAGTAAAATATCATGTACCTGTTGTTTCAACATGACGCATGCGTCCAAGTCGTCCTCTCCGGTCAACAGATCGTCCATGTAGAAATCGTTTTCTATGACCTGGCTTGCTACGGGAAATTTAATGCGATTGTCCATACCGATTTGCCGTAGACATCTATTTGCCAGGAAAGAGGAAGGTCCCAAACCGTAGGTGATTGTCTTCAATTTATAATGCCTGAGCTCCTCTTCTGGAGAATCGCGCCATAAAATCTTCTGCAGGCTGCGATCCTCTGGGCGTACGTTGATTTGACGGTACATTTTTTCTATGTCCGCCGTCATGACGTATCTATGTTTCCTAAAACGTAAAAGATGAGTGTATAAATCTTTTTGAATAACAGCTCCTACCATTAATGCATCGTTCAGGGAAATACCGGTCGACGTTTTAGCCGATCCGTCAAATACTACCCGCACTTTAGTAGTGCTGCTCGCTTCCTTTATTACCGCATGATGCGGCAAAAAATAGGAATGGTCTTTTGTTTTCTCACATAGCTCCATGTGATTTAATTGCTCATATTCTTTCATAAATTGAGCATACTGAGATTTCAGTTCAGGATTCATTAAAAATTTTCTTTCCAAACCTTTGAATCTTTTTTCCGCTGTGCCTAATGAGTCACCAAGTTGGTTGACACACGGCCGGCGCGGCAAACTCACTACGTATCTACCATCGCTCTCTCGGGTGTGCGTGGCTACAAAGTCGGCTTCACAAGCCTTCTCCTCGTGGTTATAAAAACTTGGAGGCATCACCTCATTTTCCAAAATTTTTCAACTTGATTTGACAATGTATTTATTGATAAACTACAGATTTCTGGTACTGGCCTTTTTTTATGGTGAGCGTTGATCGGGCCCGAGATGATCCATCCTAATTCTGTCCTTTGGAGCGTAGGTCCGGTATCCAATCTTAGCCGATCATTCTTCAAGATCTCCCAAAAACTCTCAGCGCCCAACAGTATATCAATGGGTGCTGCTATGTTGAAGTTTGGATCCGCCAATTCCAATCCCGGCGGAAGCTTGAAATCCTTCCTGGCCACCGTTGCTTGTGGTAAATTTGTAGTTATTTCCTGCAATATTAGACATGTGATATCTTGTTTATAATTTGTTTTTAAAGATTTAATTTTAATTGCAACCCGTTTCTTTATATGGGTCACGTTGTTATGTATACCCGACACGGGTTTGTTTATGTTTTCACACTTCAAATTCAATTTTATTGCGAACTTTTCGCACATAAAATTTGATTGGGCTCCTGAATCAATTAATACCCTTGCTTTATGCATTTCATTATTGCGATCCAACACTCCTATGATTGCTGTCGACAATAACACAGTTTTTTCCGCCTTCACCAAGGCGGAGTGGTTGGACACTGAAACTCGTTCAGTTTCCATATGGTCGCCGCCTCCAGGGCGGGCTTCACCATTTTTATCGGAATCATTACTCGGATGATTCCCCTTATGCAATAACGTGTTGTGGCTATCGCTACCACATAGCTTGCATTGCATATTAATTTTACAATATGAGGCCGTATGCCCTAACCTCAAACATTTGAAGCAGGCCCTACACCTCTTTATCATTTCGCTTCTCTCTCCTGAATTTAACTTTAAAAACTTTTTACAATAATAAATTTTATGTCCTTTATCGTGACAACATATACAATTATTGTGGGCGGCTGCTAAGAAAACTGATTCCTTTCTAGGAATGTTATTGTTGCCGCCATTTGTTTTCGGGTAGGTAACATTTTTTTTCGATTCTGTATGTAACATTAATTCTAAAACTTGCGCCCTTGACGTTAGACACTTGAGAAATTCTCCTAACGTTGGTAATTCTTCTTGTAATTTTGTTTGTTCCCAATGCTTTCGCGATATTGCGTCTAATTTATTAGAAACTATATAAATAATTAATGCATCCCATTGATCGATTTTTAAGCCTAAATTTTGAAGAGCCTTTAGGTTCACATTAGTCTCATCAATTAAATAGCGCATGGCTACCGGATCCTCTTGTTTCATTTCTTTAAGTTGAAACAAAGCTTGTATATGCTTATGGACGGTAGTTCGTAAATTTGCAAATCTTTGTTGCAACAATTCCCAGGCTGACACGTAATTTAAATCTGATACTTCGAAATTGGCGATCACTTTCGCTGCATTCCCCTTTAAGCAGGATTGCAGATAATAGAATTTTTGCACATTATTTAACGTTGGATTATTATGCACTAATGTTTTGAATGTCTCTAAGAAGTTTACCCATGTTTTTTGATCACCATTGAATTCCCTTAATTGGAGGTTAGGAAGTTTTATTGCTACCTTGTTTTGCTCAACGGATTGTAACATTTCTTTTGCTTTCGCTAAAATCGAATAATATTGATTCTCAAAACTTTCCCTTTGGGAATTATTCTCGATGTCGTCAGAATCTGGTAGAGATTCTATTTGATCTTGAATTAATTCAAACTGGTTTAATACGCTTTCAATTTTCTCGTACCTAATTTGGATCTCATTTAACGATAAACTATTTATTGAATCTCCGAACCTCGTGAGTTTCCCTTTTAAAACCCCTCGTTTGGCGATTAGCGATTTCATATTATCCATCTTAATTGCGTAAAAACCAAAAACAAATGTTCCCTTTAAAATATTTTCTGCGCAATCGTATTATAATTGAAAACACAAATAATGAAATAACCAAATCCAGCCGTACTTTGACAAATTCTTACAAATAATATATTTGAGCTACCTAACCTTAAAAAAAAACACCAACAATAATAATATACAATGACTTGCTTTTATGCCGTGGGTAGCCGATTTTTTTCTTTTTCAAATTATTATATTAGCAAAATACACAGTAAAACATAGCTTGTTTGAACTTGGAAATGATTACAAAGATAGGAAGGCACAAAGGTACTCATCTGAAATTCTTCTGGAATGTCGTCATCAATTTTTTCCATCAAAGCCTTTTGTTTGGTGCTGGTTCATTTTTTCTGGTAAATCCTCTGATTATATCCATCCGCTCGTTAGGACCATGTTGAAAATAGTTTGGGGCTTGATGAATTCTTCAAAATAACATACTCATGGTTTTCGTTTTTACTGCACAAACTGCATTTTTTAATTTATTTAATGTTACGAGTTTAAAAATATTCCCGACCCGAGTAAAACACTTTTAATAACGGTCAGTTGACCATAATGACCGACTGTTACTATTTTTTGGAGAGAAAAAGTGAGAAATCTACTCGGCGAGGCTTTTTATAACCTAATCAAATAACACACACTGACAATCAAAGCAAAACACTGTCAAAGAAAAGCCAATTGGTAATTAAAACACCTGTTTTATCTATAGGCCCTAGTTTTATTTCTGACCGCTAGGTGCTAGGCACCTGTAAAATAACTGGTTGTGAACTTAGCTAATAGCTCGTATATTTTTAACAGGATGTAAAGCATCGCAAATAAATAATTTTGAAATTTTAGAAATTAGAAAACATGTCAATACAAAATCAGATATAATTAATAAGCGAAAAAAATATAAATAATAATGAAAAATGTCATTACAAAGTGATAAGCTTCCAGAAGAAATCTTCTTATTAAACGCTTGTTAATCGTAAATAGTCAAATATTGTGAGCTGCATATTTAAATATTCGCACCATTCATTTGGTTCATTTTTATACCGCCAGAGGTGCGCTCTGTCGGCCATCTATAGCTGTGCGTATCGGCCATGTTGAATGAACGCGTGATTTTTTTATAAACGTCAAACATAATCACGTAACTGTGGATAATTTTCATTGTAATGTAATTAATCCAATGGATTATGAACTTTCTAAAACATATTTTCTTCGATATTATCCAAAAATTATATGAGCAGAAACGATGCTTTTGAAGAAATCTCGTATTATTATGAGACGATCCTATTTTAGTATGAAATCGTGTCTTAATTTTCAAGTTAGCCGAATTTACCCGAAACAAACAATTTTAATTTGACCAATCAGAGGGCCTACATCGTCCAGACGCTAGGACAATAATACTATCAGATTGTGTTGATATTTAAGATAAAAGGTATATTCAAAGTGTTGTAAACAGTTTCTCGTGACTACAGATTTGTAGAGTGGGTTTTGCAAGTCGACAACCAATATGTATAATACGTATATACACAAATTTCTTTAATGAATTTATCTCTAATTCCAGTGCTTGCTCAATGGAAATTGGCTGCTGGTGGACAATGTGAACTTGTGTTCGTCCGCTGTTCTGGATCGTCTTAACGGTCTTCTGGAGCCCAATGGAGTCCTGAGTATTCCTGAGAGAGGGGGCTCAATCAATGAAATCAGGCCCCATCCGGACTTCAGGATGTTCTTTACGATGGATCCCCGAAGTGGAGAAATTTCTAGGTAAGAAAATATTCATTTATTTTTTGCATTAATTCATTTGCATCCACTCAATGCCACCAAACAATCTATTTTTTCTTAACACAATGTCATCGGGACACGGCATTTGCCGTTTTTCGCGGACTGTCGGTCAACTGCGGGACACGGCAAATGCCGTTTTTGTCGACTGTCAGTTTTTGGCGGGAAACGGCATTGTACGGGTTTGTGAAATAAAACGCCTTGAAGGGTAATTTGCTACCTGGGTGCTAGGCGACAGTCTGTCCACGTTATTTAAGATGCCTTGTCCGTATTGGCTAGTGTGCAGTAGTTTTTATGCGATCTCAATCTCCAGTTTAGTTTGAGTCATTTCACGTATTGGAATATTTTTCATACCGCTCGCACTGTTTTGTTTACTGTTTGTTATTTTATTATTTGAATATATTAGCATTGTATAGGACTTTATCCATACAAAAATGTCTTTACAAGCCAATGATAGTGACGATGAAGTGTATGCCGACAATTTATCTAATTGTTCATGGAATGATGATATTGAAGAGGTGTCAACGTGACAACGAACCGAGTGACTTATATTGTGTGATGGATTATCAACATATGAAGTGTACTGATTCCTTGAAAGAATAAATACTATGATTCATAAGTGGAATGGGCTCTTCAATTAGGCGAGGCAACCGCAAAAGACTCTTTTTTGACAAGAAGCAATTAAACTTATGAGTTATTGAGTGTTCGCCTTTGGCCTTAGGCGACACTGTTCAATATATACGCCATCAGATTTCAGATCCAGCGATTGTAAAATTGCGGGTATGGCAAATATTTATTATATAACTATATGATATGAATAAACATGTTGTCTTTTACAGGGAATTCTCAAATATTGAATATTGAATGCTATTTACTAAATTAATATCAGGTTTTTATATTCAGCTTTGAAATGTGGTGAAATTATGATGTAATCAAAGCAATTATAATTTATTTTTGATGATCAAATGTCATATATGATTTCTTTGAAAATTTCAATCGAAAATATTATTTGGTTTAGAAATTGTGTCAATTTTAAGAAAGCGATATATTTTTGCGCTAATCGCGAAAAACACCCGCTATAGGCTAGAGTCTATTGTTTGAAGCGCCCGACTACAATGTGTTAATAATATTTCTTTCTGAGTTGCATTCTGTCTCTTTTAGAATTAATGAAGTTTGCACATTGAAACATAATTTAATGATGAATGTATGTATTAAGTTCAAAGTCCTTGTAATTTTATAATATGGTGTTTATACATATAATTTGAATCTGGACTTATGTCCAGAACGTTCCAGGATACATATGAGTCAAATACTTGAATTTCGTCATGCCAAACTTTGGTAATAACAGAAGAGTATATTTTAAGCAAAGAATTTGTGTCAGGACAAAGTTGTGCGGCAATCTGTGGAGAAATGTCTTTTTATTTGGGTTTTTCTCTAGTTATTTCTGATAAATAAATACAGTTTGGTAATAATAATGTGTTTTATTCCAGGGCTATGCGTAATCGTGGTGTGGAGATTTACATAGTTGGTCCTGAAGAGACTTTTAACTCCACTCTTACTGAGATAGTTCCAGCCCTGGACATGTCCGCGATGCTCACCTCAACAGGGCTGCCGGCGTCATATCATAAACTGTTTGTTGCGGCTCATGACAAGATGTGCTCATTCATTCAGAGTAAGTCCAGGGGCGTTCTGTCTGCATTAACCATCCTGTAGTTCTTGATACAAATACCTGTGCGCTCCATCCCTA
Source organism: Hesperophylax magnus (assembly GCA_026573805.1). Lineage (NCBI taxonomy): Eukaryota > Metazoa > Arthropoda > Insecta > Trichoptera > Limnephilidae > Hesperophylax > Hesperophylax magnus. The sequence goes on along the minus strand of JAIUSX010000117.1, from coordinate 7,023,479 downwards.
GTAAATTTTCTCCAATCCTCGGGTTTTTTCACACTGTTCCAATCTTCTTTTGTGCAGTCACTCTGAGCGCTTCTAATACGGCACCCATTTGGTCATGATTTTTGGTGTTTTTTTTTTTTTTTTTTTATATCTCATACATTCCTCAAACTCTGTAACAAACTTTGTAACTTATACCCAATTATTTTGTTGCAGGTTTTGAAAAGCCATCGCAGTGCCACTTGCTACAAACTGCTTTCCTGACAAACCAACAGGTCCTGAGGGGAGAACACGTCATCAGTGCTATCATCAAGAGCTTCTCCGATGTTTACATCAAATCCCGCACCCCTTCGGACTTCCTGGGGGGGAATCAGGGCATGGCCGAATTCAAAAATGAAATGTTCAACGCCTTAGAGACACTTATCAAAAACAGTATTTTAAAGTATTCCAACCAAGCTTATTGTGACCTTTTAGCTTCGCATACATATTTTGCAGTCAAACTACAAAGGAATTCTTTATTGGAGAATGTGAGACAACAAGCATTATTTCTGAATATATCTGCCAAAGCATTTTCGAAAGAACATGGTGATTCATTGAAAATGTCTCTGTTTCTATATTACTTCTACCATCTGAGCAGTAAAACTGATTTGAATATTAGAAATGAATATGTAATTCATTTGCTTTCCAATGATTATTGTTCTTTACCAGAGAACGAGAAGTCTTGGTTATTGTCTTTGAACAAAAGTTTGCACAGTACTGTGTTGAGTAGGCATGTTGACAATGGGAAATATCCATGGGACATCAGATTCCTACCTGAGATAAACAGTATCAGCGAAAAGTCCCAAGTGAGTCATTGTAACAAGTTGTCCATTTGCTTGTATTATTTGTCTGTCAAAAGCACCCAGGAAATTAGTGCCAAGAGTACCAACGGATCAATGACTGCGTTGGATTATTCCGCCAAAGTTTCATCAGGAAGTCTGTCAGACTTCTCTGATATGCCTGTTTTAAAACACTGCTCTGCATTCATAACCATCCTGGATGTAACTATCATGCAAACACTATCCAATGAGAATGTAACTCTAACCGACGATGATTGGTGCAATTTCATTTTGCTATTCAACTGGCGAACTAGATTTTACAGAATATGTAGCGAACCTCTCTTGACAACTACTATTAAGAACTCTAAAAAGACCATGGCCCTAAGAGAGGACATCATTATAAACATGAATATACATTACAAATGGCTTTCCAAGTTTTTGATTGAGAAACTCAGTGTTGTTGGTGGAAGTAATGATTTGTTTGTGGAGTTGTACAAACTTATGGAAATAATTGACAAAGGTATTGTTACTCAACATTCCCCACTACGACCGATGAGCAAACACATTAAGAAGTTCATTGGACAACCTACACCTTTCCCTAGTGAAGATGTATACCTATCGTGTTTGACTCGTGATGCAGTCATTGAAAAAACCAACATTTTGACTCATCAAAATCAAACTCTAACCGAGCAAACCATCAAGAATATTCTTGCGGGAAAACATAAATCAATAAAAAATGTGTTCAAAAGCATACAAGATACTTTCAATTTTCCCAGTGAGGATTTGTTAATGAAATTGAAGGAAGTTTCATCCTGCGATGAAGACATCGTTGAAATAATTGATCTTCAAGAAGTAAATCCACTTGAAGAAAATACCGATACAGGCAAGACTAACCGACCAGATGTTGATAACTTTGGCTACCAGGTTCAACTGTGGCCCATAAAGGAATATTTGGTTATAAAAGTGGCCAATATTTTCAAGAAACACTTATTCAAGCAACTACTGGAACAGTTCAAGAAAACAACTTATGGCCATGGGGAAGAGAATGATTCCGGCAATATGTCTGTTATTTCTACAAATTTGATAAAACACTTGTCAGAAGTTGTCCATTTGATTCCTCTTTTGCCTGTTAAACTAAACAGTTTGCTTTCTGACTTGACCATTCTACAAGATAAATCCAACAATAATCTTGAAACTTTCAACAGGTAATTTGGTATACATTTACATAAATATATTATATTAGTGCTTTACGTATGTGTATGTTCTTTGTATTAGAAGACTGTTGAATATGTACAACTAACATAAATGATTTTCTAGTCTAGTGGAACATTCTTCAGAGCTGTGGGACTTGATGACTACGTATTTGGAAACGTCTCCTGCCACCAACCCCCTCCGGTGGCTGAAGTGGTCCACCAACGAATTGCTTCCAAAGGACTTCTCCATATTTGAAAAACAAGCGGAGAAATTTGAGACATTCCCTGTTGATTTCCCTCACGTGACTTTGACCACTGTCAAACTAGTCTTACTGAGTGAATTGGATCAGAAAAAAAATAAGAGTAAGTCTGTTTGTGTTTAATATTACATTAAAAAAAAGATTTAACTAAATTCACATTCATGGCCATCTTGATACCTCATTATGTCTTAGCAATATTGAAATAAATGTCCCCAATTCCCATTGTTTAAGACACCATAGCATTTTTCACCTGAATATATTCAAAAATAATATCGCCTAACCCAAATGTGTCGACTGTATAATAAGATTTAGTGTGCTGAAGTAGATACAGTAGAACCTCGTTAATTCGAAATCCACAGGACATCAAAAATCAAATTTCGAATTAACGAATTCCCACGTAATTCGAAATTTTAGGAAAAAAAAAAAAATACACCGAAAATCGATTTTCTCGGCCGCCTCTTCAAATCCCGGTGGTATTTTAGGAGTAAATTCGTATTAATACCAATTATTTCTTTATTTTCGCGGCCGATTACCGTAGCGGCCGGCCCTTAAAATTCAGATATTCGTAAAAATGCTATATATTTACGCGTAAATCGAGATTTCGCGGCCGATTTCGGTCGCGGCCTACCCTTTAAATTGAGATATTCGTAAAAATACGATATATTTCCGCGTAAATCGAGATTTCGCGGTAGATTTCCGTCGCGGCTGGCCCATTATTTCGAATATCTGAATTTAAATTCGTAAAAATACGATATATTTCCGTGTAAATCGAGAATACGCGGCCGATTTCCGTCGCGGCCGACCCTTTAAATCCAGATATTTGATGTAAATTCGTAAAAACATGATATATTTCCCCGTAAATCGAATTTTATCAGCAGTTTTTCGTCGCGGCCGGCCTTTTAAGTTCAGATATTTGAAGTAAATTCGTAAAAATATGTCATATTTCGATACATTTACCTACGTGTAAATCGAAATTTCGCGGCCGACCCTTTAAATTCAGATATTTGGTGTAAACTCGTAAAACTACGACATATATCCGCGTAAAACGTATTTTCTCGGCCCTTCAAACTCGGATATTCGAAATAAATTTGAAAAAAATACGACATTCCAGTGTAAATCGATTCAGATTTACAAAATAATAATACTAATAAGGACGATGTATAACCACGTAAAAATACATTTTTCGGCGTTTTACCGCCACGGCTGACTTTTAGATTCGATTTACGAAATATTATGATTTATTTTCGCAAAAATCAAATTTTTTCGAATTACACCAACAAATTTTCGTGCGTTGACAAAAATAAATTTCGAATTACGAATTAACGAATTTCGAATTAAAAAACAATTTTGTATGAAAAAAATTTTTTTGCGGAAATTTTTTTGGCGAAAATTTCGAATTACGCGTTTTTTCGAATTATCGGGGTTCGAATTAACGGGGTTCTACTGTATTTTCGTTAATAATCTATACAGATTCAAAAAAAAATGTTCTGCTGCTGCTAAATAATATGTTCAGATAATTATATTATTTATCACTGTAACTCTCCTAGTATTATTTGTCATTTTACTGAGCTTATGTATAATTTTATATTATTATTTGTTTGGTTTATTGATTGTACGTAACCTGCATTGCATTTTTACCTATATGTATGTAATTTGTAGATTTTTGTGTGTAACGTAACTGAGTTTTTCTAACTGGATAATTCTCACATAAGTGAGAACATCTATAAAAACCCAGTATAAATAAATAAATGTATTAAACTGCAACGATTTTGCATGGAGCCACTGTGTTGTTTCTTAAGCCATTTTGTTTTATATTTCATGTGGCGAATATAGTTTTACAATCGGCATATATGAGTATGCACATAATAATGATTAAGAGAAAATAAATTTGTTGCTTAGATTATTGCATCCATTGTATCCAAACATAGTTACATTGTAATGGTTTTAATTAATTATTGCAATATAATTTTAGACGTTCCGGAAGATTGTTCTCTTACTCCTTCAACATTGACGGGATGGCAAGGCAGATCTAAACAGCTAGAAGTTCTCCACTCCTTGCTGTGGAGAAACATGACTTTGATAAATTCTAGCAGCCTCAAAAACCAGTAAGTATTCTTCTACATTTTGATTTTTGATTGCACTATCTTAATATGGAATATTATTACTTAATTTGCATTCTTTTTCAGTCTTTCAGATGCCCAAACCATTATAACAAATTTCGAAAGAATGGTGTTATGTTTGGAATGTGCTCTATCAAGAAAAGACGACATTCCACCTACTTTGCAAAACACTATAAACGACACTGTACAAAATTGCGTAAAAAAAATTAACGAGGCTTATGAAAGAAAGAATAAATTTTGCACGCGAGAAATGAATAAAATCAAAACCCATGTAATCGAATGTCTTACCGAGTGCACCAATCTCGTTGGAGAATTAAAGGAGATGTTAGCAGAAGGAAATACAAATATGGGTGACCATAATAAAAGGTTTGCAGATAAAATGAAGTTGACTCTTCTGACTGGTGAAGCGTGGACAAGGTTTGCCTCTTGTAACGTGACTTTGTTGTCTGAGATTGGATCAATGGATCCCGTTAAAAAGAATAGCTTGAAATTAGAGTACATCAAAGAAGACATACATTCCATTGAAAACTTGTTAGATCTCAATCTGTTGCACGGTGTAATACAAGGCACTGTTCTCGTGTCCAAAGAAGAAACTGAAATCATTATGTCTTGGAATAACGGCCAAGAAATCATTCCCAGGAACTATCAGCTGGACAACTCTGAAGAGAGGCTGTTGGACAAGGATAGCCTTTATAAGAAATTATCTACGGGCCATCCTCACTGCTCCAATCTCATTTTAAATGAACAGTTGACCAAGGAAAAGGTCAACACTCTTGCTAAAGGCTTTACATACAGGCCGACTGAGCCAACCTTTATTAACCTTTCCAAGGTAATGATCAATTTTTTAAATTACTTATGTTCATAATGATATACCGTGCCGTAATTATTACAACAAGGTACAGGTAATTCAATTCAAAGAGACCCTTGCTTGTCTTGTGGAGTAATGTATGAATATTATTTTTATTTTTATAGAGCGGAGACGGTTTACATATAGTTCCCGTGAGCACTTAGGCCATAGGCCCATTGTGCTATCTCCCATTTTACCTCAATCCTTTAACAGTCACCCGGTCCCTTTTATAAAGTTCACCAGGGTTGTTATTGGATATGTGGATGTCTTCTGGTTCCACAATGTGTATTCCCAGGTTTCATTTCTCCTCTCCAATCCCCCTTGGTTCCCTGAAAGCCCCAAAAGGGAAGAGAGCCTCATCTCTCCTCTCCACTCCTCCTTGGTTCCCTAAAGACCCCGGGATGGAGGAGGGTTTCGTATCTCCTCCCACTCCTCCTTGGTTCCCTAAAGGCCCCGGGATGGAGGAGGGTTTCGTATCTCCTCTCCACTCCTCCTTGGTTCCCCGAAGGCCCCGCTATACTCCTGGGTCTACTCTTCCTTGGTTCCCTGAAGGCCCCATGGCGGAAGAGTCCACTCCCCCTCGGTTCCCTGAAGGCCCCACGAGAGAAAATGGAGTTTTCAAATGGTCCCACGGGTATCTAGGGAAATAGAAGGTCTTAAGAGTAAGGTCTAAATACTCCGAGATGCGACCCTGTTTCTCGTAGGCACCGTTCGTGACACTGCTCCCCAGGTCATTCAGCCTGAGCACGGTAGCTCACACCTTAGCTTGGGATGGCTATTGCAGGTCATGTTTCCACTCCCTGAGCGATGGGTTCGCTCCACTCCCTACACTGGGAATGTATTTCAAATGGTCCCACGGGTATCTAGGGAAATAGAAGGTCTTAAGAGTAAGGTCTAAATACTCCGAGATGCGACCCTGTTTCTCGGAGGCACCGTTCGTGACACTGCTCCCCAGGTCATTCAGCCTGAGCACGGTAGCTCACACCTTAGCTTGGGATGGCTATTGCAGGTCATGTTTCCACTCCCTGAGCGATGGGTTCGCTCCACTCCCTACACTGGGAATGTATGATCTATTTACCCTCAACCCCTTGACGTTTGGATGCAAATTCAAAAAAATATTTTTGTTAAAATAAAATATAAAGTACAAACAGTAAAGCTTCAGTACATCCCATTTCTTACAGTTAAAAGTAAAAATACATACCAGTGATTAAAAAAAAAAATTAAATGTGGTTTTTGCTCCCCTGTAAACTCGCAAAATGCAGATTCGACAGCATTGGTAGGGACCACCGACATGTATATTAATGTTGACATGTTAAAGTGTAAATATACCTAAATCGCGAATCTAAATAAGGAAGTTGAGTGAAAAATATTTTGACTTAAAAAAAATATGTTCATGTAGATCAAAAATATCGATTCTAAATATATAAATATATTTCTATATTATTATTCTTAGAATTAGTTAAACGTTCTTGAAAAAGCATTCAATAGCAATAGACTGTATACGCTCCACGATTGGTCGAAAGAATTCTGACGTCACATGTGTCGTGACTTGTACGTACAACGGATCACCTATGGTGCATCTCTTTCTATTACATGAGAGACGGTCGGTTTAGATGAGAGAGGTGTATAGGCCAAACGTTTATTTGGGTTTGTCAAATATATGTACGTATTTGTTGTTATTATTATATAAAATGGATTTCTAAAGATACATATTCATATAGTGCTTTATAATAATATGTTGTTTATTGCATAACTTAGAAGTTTTTATTATTATACATGTCACATAACATGTGATACACTTCAGGCCGCCGGCCGCCCAGAAAAGTCTCACAGTGAACTGGGCTGTAAACCGTTATTTTACTTTTGGTCTTTACTTTTCTGCGTGGTGGTCCTGAATTCGCGCGTGGCAAGTCAACAAATAGCGACGGAATACCGTACCGGGCGGGAAAAGCAAATATTCTAACTTAAAATATTAATTTAACTATGAAATCTCAATCAATTTTCTTTTTTTTTTTAATAACATCAATTCTAATAGACAGTTAACATTGGTAAAAAAATTACTGGAATTCCTTATTGAAGAATTTTTTTTTTTTCCATACAAAATGTTAAAGCGACGTGGTTCTTACAGTTTGAATGACGTCACACCCACCCCCGCCTCTTACCGCTCGGATTCCGCTCGTTTTGGCGGGCTTAATAAAATTCAAACTTTGAGAAAATTTAACTATGAAAACAAACTTTAAAAAAAATAAAAAAATACTCGTATTTAAGTTTGAAAGCGAACATTGATAAAAAAAATGGACTGAACTTCCTTATTTAGACAGTTTACTTTTATAAGTACTCGCGTACTGATGCCAGATGAAAATAATTATTAACTTTGGATACTGACGGTGTTCACAAATACATTCAAATGTTTTAAAATGATTTGCCTGTAACTCTGAAACAGCGTTTTAGAGTTACACAAAAAATTAATTTTATTTCCTCGCCCACATATTATGCGTGTGTAGCATTATGTATACGATAGTACACGATATATGTTTGTGGCGCAATTTGACATGGAAATAAAGGTATGGTTTTTATGTGTAACTCGAAAATGCTAATTCGGAATTACCTAGTTGTAGTAATTACCCCCTCAATATGGTTGTAAATGTGTGTTTTTTTTAACAGCTTTTTAGTTTTATTAAATTTAGTTATTTATTCTTTCCTATTTGTAATTTATGTATTTCTTTCTTACAGGAATATGTTCATTTTGTGAATTCTTTGGCCTCCCCCAGTGTAGTAATGAAGCACCATAACAACTTGTCAATTCTGTCTAAAAAACTACTGTCAATAATTAAATCCAATCACTATGATTCTGACGTAACAATATTAGTGAACAAGGCGACTGACGCAGTGCGAGAGTGTTCCACATGGCAATACTCTGTCAAGAGTTTCTACATAAAAATAAAGAAACAATTTGCTTCCACCTTCCCCGATTTGACAAAACCATTCCTGAATGTCATCACCCAGCTCTACTATGGCCTCGGCTTGATTAAGAACTCCATTGTCAGAATGATTGTGATGATTAAGCACGGTAAAGGGTGCTCGCAGTCCATCAGCCTGTGGACAGAAGATTTGGTCAGGTTCCCCGTTATCAACGAGAGAACTGACAAGTTGATGAACATGATTGACTTCCTTACTTCAAAGGCATTATCTGATTTTTTCAAGACTTTCAACACAGAGGATCTGCAAATGGACAAATCTGAATGTTTTAGGTAAGGATCAATTATACTAACCTTATTTTTAATTCAAGAACATCCAATTTTGCATATGCGTATGGCATTTTAGACAATTTTTGTATGATAATTATCTCCCTCGCAGCGCAAACAATGCGTCTTTGAAATGAACTTCTCCTGATATAAGGGGAGCCCCTACAAACCCCACCTTTAATTCATTACTGAAGAAGTACTATAGATTTACACTTTCGCTTTACCTTCGCTCGTTCCAAAGTCCAAATAAAACACGTATTAACACATTTTGGCCGGGTATTTTTTGCGCTGGCACTACTCTGTCTCCGGGCGAAAATAACAGTCCCCAGTGAATTTCTTTAATTTGTTTTAAATCGTTATATCTTCGAAAAAAATTAAAATATTTTTTTAAATTTTTTACGTAGTAACTCAGCATACCCAAGCTATTAAAGTACAAAACGAAAATCGAATATTATTTGAAATGAAACTCAATTAACCTTCTAATATGTTTATTACGGTCCGCCTATTGGTATTTGCCCATACCTGCTTTCTTTAAATACGCCCGACATCTCTGGCTCGCTTGTACATAGGAATTGAATGGGACAGATCAGAGATGGAGATTCGAATCAAGTTTCACGGTCATAAAAACCCTCATTCCAGGAATTGAATTATTACAATAACAAAATATGTTATCTAAATAATATACTATCCTTTTGTTGTAATACCAATGTAAACGAAAGCCACGAAGATAAATATAAAAAGAAGACTTGCATTACGATTCAATGATTATGTACATATAGTTGGGACCTTTACAAAGAGATTGGTATATAATATTCATATAAAAACATTGAATAATTCCGTCTTTTCTGCCACTGAAATGAGGCCGGCGCAAAAGGTAGAACTACCCTTCCCTGCGTTAAGCACCAATCGATCTAACGGGTAGAACTACCTTTCCCGGCCAAAGTGTGTTAAAACCACTTACTAAGCAATAAGCCCCCCCCTTCACTCTTTGGGTGCAATTATTGTTTTTTCATAGTTTCATGAGAAGTGTCAATAATCCATGGAAAAATAAGTACATAATGATGTTCTTTATTTTTAAGACGTTTTGTATGTCTGGTCAAAACATGCTAAATAAAAAAGTTATTTCCAATGTCGATTGAGCAGGTGACAGGGACACGTGTTCTCCAAGTTTCGTACCGGTAGTTAACGCAAGACGTTTTCTATGTAAGGGGCACAGTGTCATGTATAAATGGTTAGTTCAATCAAATTGTGCATTAACTAATACATACTTTCTTTTAAATTATTCCAGGATGTTGAAGGTGAGCTTGCAAGAATTGCACTCCGGCTGTGTGACAAGAGGGTATCTGGAGAAAGACATGTGGCACACATTCTGTATGATATTAGATGAAGTAGTAGTCACTTGGCAGAAGCAGCAAAAGGAAATAGATAAGAAGAAACAGGAGGAAGATTTAATGTACATCAATAAGTAAGTGTCAGAATCAACATTTTTATTCTTTGTGCAAAAATAAAATTATTCGTGCTGCACGTTTGGGATTATTTAATTAATTTGTGTTTGCCAGGTTACTTACAATAAACTAATGGAATGCTTTGTATTTAAGAACAAGATGTGATGATAAGACCGAAGAGGAGCAAATAGAGGATGAACTCGTTGAGATGTTCCCGTCATATTCTGACATGGACTTTGGAGACTTCAAGGCCGATCTCCTGGAACAGAGGAAGATCAAGCCAGTCAACGTAAAACCAGCCAAAGACAGCAATGAATTTGTAACATTTGAGGACATAGTTCAAATAGCCAGTCTACATTCCGACTTGGTGACGTCCTATACTATAAGTGAATGGCTATCAGTGCCGGCCAGTTACAATCTGGACTGCGACTATCTGTCTCCTTTGCTGGAGAGATTCACAACATTTGAGGGCATCTTGGATCCGATTTCCAGAGGCCTCGGTGAAGAAATTGATGGAAAACTTTTGCCAAGTCTTTTGATCTTGTTAGCGCACGCAAGGGGGTCAGTAAACGGAGAAGATTATTTAGGTATGTTTTACTTTATTTGCAATTAATTGATCTTATTTAAAGAAAGGATTGACTATATTCACAGCTTTACAAAATTTTGAGATTTTATATTTTGTGTAATGACAAATAAGATGAGTTACGTGAACATCAAAATTTTCATTTAGCATTTCCTTATCTTATGGTTCATCTATACATGGTGTTCGGAAACTTGTGGTACAAGCGGGAAACTGGTTAATCTACATCACTTGAGAACCTCAAAATACTACTTTTTTTCGATCAGACCATTTCGTTTTTCTTTTTTTTAAACATTTTTACTAATGTAATATGTTCTTTTTCAAAATGTTTTTCCAGAGCTCAAAAAACAAGGAGCTCCAGATGTGAAACCCAGTTTCTACCACAGTTCCTGGGTGGCAGAGACACGCAAATGTCTGCCAACTATTCGCACTGTTATCAAGGCTACTGAGGAATTACTGAAGCAATGGCCAGATTACCCCACATTGAAAGATGTAAGATTACTTGAATTTTAAAGATACATTTTGTTATTAGATGAATCGGTGATTTTAATCGGAGAATACTATTTTTAGTACCCCGCTACGTGTTGCTGTGGCTCAGTCTGTCTGTGCAGGCAGAGAAACAATAGCGCATGTTGCTGTTACGTCCAACAGATGGCGCTGTTTTTTTTTAAAAAAAGCTTGGTTTTACCTGTCACAGGTGTCATCTATGTAATATAGGTATATAAAAGCACATGCCTGTTCAAATGCAACGTTGTGTCAAAATTTCAAAGCAATCGGTGAAGATCTTTCGGTGATTTAAGATTTTGAACAAACGAACATTTTTATTTATACATAATACATATTTATTATACCCTTGGGGTGATTTTGCACAAAAACGGCGCTATACAAATCCAAATATTATTAACAGTTACAAAAATCCAGTAATGTGTTATTTCAAGATAAAAGTTAACCAGAATGTCATGAATCAAGAGACATTATTTGCATGTCTCTTGAAACCTTCAAGCTTTATAGGTTGAAGATGTCATAGCAGATCCAATTGTCTACCATATATAATATATTTTCCAGATCATGACAGTAGCAAACCGCATCCTGGATTTCTCCCTCACCAGTCCGGTGGCCCGGTTCCTCACAGGCCTGGAGCTGCTGCGAGACAAGATCGAGGAGTGGAACAAGAACGCCCACAAGGGAAACAACATGATAGACGTCGCCATCATTGTGGCGCACCACATTGTCACCTGGAGGAAACTGGAGCTTTCCAACTGGAAGGACTCGCTGAATAGAGCGTTTGATCGGCAAGTTTTAACAAAATAACTTCAATATTTTCCTAATTTTCTATTTATGCCCCATCTCATCTTAATGAATTTCCACACAAATATGAGGCAAGTTTAAATCGCAATCACTACAACAATTGCAGCAACATGTGACAAGCACAAGCAATAAAAAGATGCGACGGCGAATTAGTCGCCAACTAATCTCCCTACAATTAACACCATAACAATAAATTAAAATCTACCTCTTGTCATCTTATACCTTTGTATGTTTCTACATCGAACTCTCTGTTAATCATTTAAAGTTGCCCTCATCGCTACTCAAATCTTGCCTGCAGTTTAAGCTGATACACAAAACTAAGTGTAAATTCACATCCAAAACATTACACTTATAAACACTTCGGTCGATTACTTGTGACGGCCATACACTGGGCTCAGCTATACTAAACAAAATTTTGCACAAAATAGCAGTTTATTCAAAAATCAAATGTACGGAAGTCGTGGTCTGCTTGTGCCTAAATTAGTATCACATCCTTTATATTAATTTGAATTGTAATCTGTTTACAGGGTTGAATCTGAGGCCAACAAATGGTGGTTCCACGTCTACACACTGGTTGACTGCTTCATCTGCGAAAAACCAATGAAAAATGACCCCGTCAGCGGTGCCGCACCCTTCGTAGAGTCCACTAATGAATTTGAAGTCCAAGACAAGAGTATCATGACTGTTAATGAATTTGTTACGGCCATGCAACATTTCATTGAAAGATCTTCCCTGGCTGAGTTTAAGAAGCGTTTGGATATATTGTTCACATTTCATTGCCACACTATTCACTTGGACCCTTCAGAGAGAAGAGGTAAAAAACATAATAAAATTTTTAGTAACTGTGAAAGGTTAATGAATCTGTACAAAAAATCATTTTATTGATGTTCTATTTCAGATCAAGTAATGTGCATCCTTTGGAACTTGCACAAATACTATTCCCAGTTTCTACCACAAATCAACCAGTCCATAAAGGACAAGCGCACCCCGATAGAGAAGAAGTTACGAGATTTCGTCAAAATTTGCTCTTGGGAAAGAGATCTCAGTTATTGGGCGGTCAAGGACTTGGTGGATAAAGCTCACAGGACTTTGCATAAGCATGTCAAAGATTTTGAGGTTAGTTTGACATGTTTAATAGTAAATTTAATTTTATAAGCATTTTAATTTTTAAAATCGTTCACCTTATTGGGGGTAGAAAGACATCCAGCATATTTTCTAGTCAAGGATAATCTCTAAAAATATCATCATTGTTGCCACGGAGAAATCTGTAATTCAGTTCAAACCGTTATTAATTTTTGGGCTTGATAATTTAATATTTAATAATATTTCTCTTTATTTTGTAATTTTGTATTCACATTTTTAAATTTCAGACTATCCTAAAAAGTAGCGCCTACGGTTTTCTGGCAGTGGACAAGACGTGGGAGCAGGGCACAGAGAGTGTGGGCGTGTGGGACCGCCCCAAGAGGGTGTCCTCCACCCCCCTCTACCACTACATGGTGGATCCCCAACACTACATCACTTCCATTAGGATAGCCAAGGTGACTTTTTCCACCCTTTCTATCCAATAAATTTTCTACAAAAATCTCCGTCTTGCTGCGGGATTACTTTTTCGTGTTTTATTAAACAGAATTTGTTTTGTAATGATAATTATTCCAGATCTTAACCGATTTTAGCCTCTTTTTTTCATAAATTCTTTTATATAACAAAACAAATCTTATTGGTTTTTTCTATAGTTCTGCTTTGTAAATTTATTTTTGAATGGCATCTCTTTCGCTTTCCAAAAGCATTCAGGCAAAAGTTACCACCCGCATTTTCGAGATATTGGACATCAAAAGTTTGGAAATAAAAGAAAAATCAGATTAGTATTTTTAAGTTTATGTAAAGTGTTGTACACATGCCTTAAAGAACAGAAATACGTACTTAATTATTCCAGAAATACTTGAACTTATCTATGTACTTTCCTCAATTTCAGAAACCCTTTACTGACCTACATATCGTATATATCTTAATTTTCAGAAATACTTTGTGGACCTGGACACTGAGGGCAAGCCCGATATCCCCATCACCAAGGCGGTGCTGCTGCCACAGATGCTATCGCTGCTGATCAAAGCCATGAAGCTGTGCAAGGAGACAGTTCTCTTGTCCACCTATCCTGGCTTGATCCAGAGCCTGGACGGATTTGTAACTGAAGTCATTGATACGTCAAAACATCTGAAAGGATTGGAGGTATTACTTATATAATTTTTTTAGGCTTCTTATATCCTTTCTGACAGCTATGTTACTTTTTTAAAGTAAAACTGCTCAATCGATAAAACTTATGTTTATCTGGGTTGTCTGTGTACCGCAGATAATCACATTTATCTGCCGCATGACAAATTTTCCGACTCATTAGACTAATAATAATTGTAAAATTATTCCAGGTATCTCCAAACATCCCCAAACCAAAACAAAAGACCCAAGCAAAGGGATTCCTGCAGCAGAAGAAAAAGGCCTTGGCCGATCTGTTCAAGGCCCTGACAACTATGGGAGTGTCCTATAAAACAGGTCTAGTGGAAAGTCAAGCTAAGGAGGGAGCCATTGTTAACTTTGTCACTCCACCTGTTGATCTGAAGGCTTCCTTCACCTACCTGAAGAACAAGTGAGTGACAACTGAATAAGCCTTTGTTTTGCAGCTTAAGTGAAGCACGCTTTGGATGTTTTACCTGCTTTGTCTTTTGATTTCACTCATTCTGTGCAGCTGAATGTCCATTTGTCAATCATTTCAAATGTAAAATTATTTAATAAGTGCATCATAAAGAGAAATCGTTTATAATTATTGTTTTTGTTTTAGAAGCCTCGATGAGTTGCACAAGAATGCATATAGGTAATGCAAATTTCAAGTTAAATTAAAATATACACAGTTATGTATTATTATTATGTTGAGTAAAATATATTTTTTTTTTTATTGGTGCCCTTTTTTACTCATTTAAAGTACGCTCTAGCGTGTTTAAATCGCACTTTATGGAACGCGCGTTTTTTAAAGTTACCATGGCAACATCAACAAATCAACAAAATGTGAAGTCTAAAATGTCAACTTTTAACTATAAATCTGACAGGAATATTTTAAACGTCAAATAAAACATTACAAATGTTTTTCATTTCCATGACAACAAGATATTGTGATGTTACATCACGAATTCATTAATAGTTCTTATTTCCAAATTTTTAATAATAATATCAAAATTTATGTTTTCAAAGTGTACCAATAAAAAAAAATAGCGTAAAGTATTCGTGGATAACTGATCTTTAAAACACTTGCTTTATTTCGAGCACTCGGCTACGCCGTCGTGCTCGAAAAATCGCGCGTGTTTTAAAGACCTGTTTATCCACTTATACTTTAATATACTATTAAATGTTCATTTTAATGCTTGCGGGAATGAACTTTGCATATATGTCTTAAATATAATATAATATTTATTTAAAAATGCATTCTTCTATCATTATGTGTTAGTGTATTTGTGTAGTTTTAATGTGTCTTTATTTTGTTTATGTATGTATTTGTTTGTGTTCTTATTTTTTACTTTACTTATAAATCTATATTGTGTTTAGAAATTGAATATGTACTAACCTTAGTAATATAAAGATTTGTTAGTGGTGGAGTTGATAAATGCGTCGGGTTCCCACCCAGGTGTCATGGCTTCAATTCCTCTGCTGGCTAAGTGCTCCGTTGTTGCACAAGCAACATTTTCTGCTAATATTGGTATGATGGTAGTAAATGTTTTTTAAATATGTTATTCGTAACCCGGAGCGGATAGTCTTAAAGAAAAAACAAAATCTTATTTATTCTGTAAAGTATTATTTCAAATCGATGATGTTATTATGAAATATATTTCAGTAATAAAGTAATTAAATGTAATAATTATCAAGCTTTTAATTTTTTTTTGCTTTCATAAGCTATTGCTTTACGGTTTGACATACCTATTATTATACGCGGAAAACACCTACATAAATTAAAAGCTTATTAAATTAAAGAAACCCATTGTTTTTAACCACAAATTTATTAAAATTCATACACCAACCGGTTTCGCTTGGCTTGAGCTTCATCAGAGTAACGTTTATAAATAAACTGTTTTTTATAAATTGAATAATAATATTATTGAATGTTTAAAAGAAAAATGAAATGGGTAGCAATTTAACTTTAAATTATTACCCTGATGAAGCTTAAGCCAAGTGAAACCTGTTGGTTAATAAATTTGTGGTTAAAAACAAGTGTTTGTTTCATTTAATATTGCTGTCTCCTAATCAAGAATAATTATTTGTTATTTTGTATACATGCATTTTTTTGGAGTAAGTTTGTCCTTTTTGTGGGTTTCGATTTACCATATTGCATTGATTATTAAACCATAAACAAACAAAAAATGTATTTTCCAACAATTTATGTATGAATGAATTTTCCAGGCGGTGCGACAGTGTGCTGCTGTCCATGTGGGAGGGCTGCGAAGCGTACTATCAGCGCTGCATCTCGCGCATGGGGGCGCTCTCGGGGGCCCTCACTGCCCCCTCCGCTGAGCTGGGGCCACAGAACATCGAGAGGTGCAAGGGCTTCGCCATTCATCTCATGGTAAGAACACAACTACTATTTTTAATTCTACTTCCAACTGATATTAGTCATTATTCCCTTTTTTTATTGGCGTGTTCCAACCTGTCTAAACAGTTCACTATCACTATTTCTATTACATATTAATGTTTTCAATTACTATGAATATTTTACTTACATATTTTCACCAATTTTACCTAATGAAAACATGATAACAACTTTAAATGAAAATCTCTGTAATAGTCCCAGAGAGAGCTTAAACGTACATCATTGACGATAATACTCTTCCCTCTCACACGTGCTGTATGAGAACGAAAAAGACAGAAGATACTAGAACGATGATGTCACGTGCGACCTCTCACTGTAACTAGTATAATACAGAAAACCTTGTTCCTTGTAGTTTTTTTACATTAACCCCCACGCAGGAGGCCCTGAGGAAAATAATTTCCCTCAGGGCCTATATCATCTTTGGGGATGCTGTGTGGAGGGTCTTTTTAAGGAGAGGAAGTTCTGGGAAGGAAAAGAGTATGAGGGGTGGTAGGAATCTAGGATCAGTGTGTCCAGGAGTGACAGACATATGAATATATCCCTCCCACTGCTGCGCAAGGATCACCAGTTAGAGAGGTCAAAGGGTTTCCCCAAACCAGCCTCTCACGATCTGACACGTCATGCAGCTGGCAGGCAGGCATATCCTGAACACACCTCACCCCGAGAACCCGATGAACCCCAGCACCCCTGCTAAATCACCAACGTAGTGAACCACTTGGGGTGACCTATTGCAGAGGTGTTGGTTATCCAATAAATGGTTCTCAGGGCGGAGGTACACAAACCCGCCTCCCAAATTGCGATTTGAGATCCCATTTAAGATTAACCTAACATTATCAAATACATAATATTACAAGTGTATTTTAAATCGCCGCTTATAAAATTATATTCTGAGAAAAATAAACTAACAAATGTAATGATTTGTCCTTATTTCAGCTAATGGTGCAAGATCAGAAATTGAGAATTGCCAAGAACGGCAGGCATTTATGTCTTCTCAGAAACCAGGTCCATCAAATCACAACTCTCTGTGAGTCTGAGTCCGAGATCCAACAACCAAATCAATCGGTGCTATATTCTCGGTTAACCACATTGAAGGAAGTCTATTCATTTTTCATAATGACAATGGAACAGTTTGAACTATTGCTTAAGTCTTACCCTAAACGAAATGCCAGTGGTGTTGATGATGCTAGTGAAGCGATTGCTTTTGATAATGCAATCTGCGATTCTGCATTAGGAAAATGCTTCAAATACGATCCAGCGTGGCTTGATGTTACTGAAAAAGTCAAACAAATGCTGACTGTTTCCAATAAACAAAAAAATAACTTGAACAAATTGACTCCTTCACTTCCTTCTGTTTATACTTACAAGAAAACAGAAAAACTTGTCAATAATAACATCCTTTGCCAACCCCACATCATGGTTATGGATGAGGCTTCAGGACAATTGGAAGATTTGTCCAATAAATTGTCAATTTTGATAAATTCATTCAAAATGGATACCGACAACCAGGAAAACATACAAAACCCACTGTCTAATTGTCTTGTGGATTTAGAAAAATATTTGTCCAAACAACTTACCAATCTTAAACCATGTGCTCAAGAAAATAGTGTCATTTCTGAATTCGAGGAAGTGGAAACGGTGCAAGAAACTTCATTAGAATCCTTCAGCATTCGTGTCGAAGGCTGTGTGAGTTTCATACTTTACGCCATCCAGGAAATGTATAAAAAATACTTGAAAGACAATACTAAAGATGAAGCCGAAAAGAGTACTGTGGATGATGAGAAGGAAGCGGTTAAACAAGAACCCACAGAAGAGGATGAAGAGAGTGATCAAATAATCCAAGACGGTCACTTAAAGAAAGAACTCCAAGAGAACATCAGGACCGATATTGCCGAATTGAACATACCAAAGCTGATCAATAAGCTGGACAAGATCATGTCTGAACTGCATCTCAGAATAGACAGCAGTGATGTTAAGAACGTGGCTGAGTGTAAAAAGCAACTGAGCAGATGCGTGCCACTCTTGGAGCAGATAACTCTCCTGGCGCAGTACTTCATCACCCAACAGGTGGCCATGCACAGGGTCTCTTGCAAGATGCTCTCTGTACTGTTGAATATATTCCACGACCTTACAACTAAAGGGCGAGTTTCTTTTTTTACTTTATTAATATTTATTTATTTCTATTCTTATACATACATAGTAGATACATTTTACAGATGATAACAGTTTACATAGACACTAAGTTCCAGTAATAAAAAAATGTTAAGAATCGGTAACTATATGTAAAAGGTTAGTATTAGTATTTTGTGAACACCATACTAGGAGAACCTGTACTGAGGTGTTGGCATGTTTTAGATAAAGTGTTAGTCTACTATCATAAGTAAAAATACAGTATCCTCTTTGAGACTCTTGGGAGGACACTGTGGTTCCACCCATGCCAACAGTATTGTGCATTTAGCTAGTAGCAGTGTAGTGAAAAGTAAAGATACGGGTACCACGTGAAGTAAACTGAATGAAGCGGTTAAGACGAAAAGAGAATAAAACAAAACAAAGAGAACATTACCAATCTCTAAATAGTAAAAAATAATGTCGCTATCCTCGTCTGTCTGTTTGTGCGCTTAGTTCTTCTAAACTACGCAACGGATTTTGATAGGGTTTTCACTATCACTTTCACTTAGAGAATTTCTTCCGGAAGGTTCATATATAAACATGCATATTATATTTATAGAAAATAGAAAAAAGTCAATGTTTTGTAATCAAGTCGTAAATAAAATATTTTCGGGCTCTTACATTGCTAACACTAGCTAAACCTTATGAGATGCATCAAAATAATATACTATAGAATTGTACATCTTAAAAGGCCTACAGAAAAGTCCGCGATGGTATATGTCTATCTCCTGAGAATAACTCCCAGCAACGCCGGGTACACGTCAGCTAGTTAATTGTAATGTAATTACAGATAAGGAATTTTTTTTAGGCTGAAGATTTTTTGAACCTAGCAACTTGACAGGCAATATAATTTAAATTATTATGAAATGTTTTGACAGGTTCTGCATTCCTGAGTTTGGCGAAGAGGCCGGGGAAGGTGAGGGACAAGGAAAACAGTCCGGCGGTATGGGACTAGGGGAAGGAGAGGGAGAGAAGGATGTTTCTGAGAGGATAGAAAATCAAGTAAGCAAGATTTGAACAAAATATCACTAAATCGGAACAAATGTATGAAACTAGTTAGCTTGTTAAAAGTATTTTGAATTTCTACTAAATATTTAGTTTCAATTTCTTTATAGGATCAGTTAGATGATGCTCATAGACCAGGAGAAGAGAAGAATAAAGAAGATGACAAAGATTGCAAGGAAGAAGATAAGGGAGTCAATATGACAGATGACTTTGAATCGCATCTACAAGATATGGATAAAAAAGAAGGTTAGTTACAAACAGTGTATCATTACGATGGGCCTTAAAGACGACTCAATTTGGTTGAGCGGTTGTCATCAATCTGGCCGAGTTGAACGTAAAGTTGAACCGTGTGGAGGTGCGTTGTATGCGATAAGGCTAACACTCAATGGTTGAACCAACCAAATTCTGTAAGGCACATGATTATACACATGGAACCAGCTATTATAGAAACAAGGTGTTGATAAATACATTATTTCTGAAACATTTACTTCTGATATTCAAATGTAATTTCTTATTATAGGATCTGATGAAGAATCAGAAGATGATGAAGACATTGATAAACAAATGGGAGAAACAGAAACGGGAGTAGATAAGTAAGCAAATAATAATTTATTTATTTATAACCATATTATCTTATATCCAAAGAAATTTGTTTTTAAATTTATTCTTCAAACACTGAATTATTATTTATTTATTGACTGTGCATAGTGAAGTCCCGTTTTAACTCGATCGTTTTGCATTTCGTCTGTAAATTTGTTTGTATGTTCTGTTTCCGGTACAAGATTGATGGCCGTTTTAATGGTTCAGTAAAGATTCTTTTTTCAAAAGTGAAATCGTCGTGTTTATTTGGACTTTCTTATTAGGATTTTTTTTTAAAAATATTATAGTACATAAATGCCCGAAAAAAATTTGAAAAAAAATTGTCAAGATTCTTTGGACAAATTGTATAATTCCATATATGAAATTTAAAAAAATGTTTCATGAAATATGCAATTTATAGTTAAGTAGGTGGGTAAGTACCGACTTACAAATCTTTGATTTCACAGGAAATTTTGGTTTTGATTCATTAATTAAGAGAAAGTTAGGAAAATATTTGTTTGGACGCGGGTCTACTTAACTTTCACAGAACTACTAGCTTATTTATTGATTGCTTATTTTAGAAATATAAAATTTTATTATAGCTCATAAAAGGTAATAAAGCTGATGTGAATAAAACACACGCTGATGCAAGTAATATTTTAGGCTGGATCAGCAGATCTGGGGATCAGACGACGAAGAAGATGATGCTGATGAAAATGAAAAGCAGCAGAAGGACAAGGAAGAGAAAGGAGACGGGAAACCATTGGGGGACAAGGAGGTGGGCGCCAAGGAAGCCGGGGAACAGGAGGAGGAAACTGGGGAGGGAGAACAGAATAAAGACAAGACTAAGAAGGACATCAATGAGATGGAGGAGCCAGAGTATGATGATGATCAGGTAAAGAAACCTCTAATTAATTAGCTGAGTGTTTATTATTAATTTCACTGTTCATTTTTAACATACCACCAAAAACATGAAAAAACACTTGTTTTACATTGAAGTGTGTGATATCCTAGATAGTAGCTTAAGGGGGTTGCACATAGATGGCACTGGTAACAATAAAGCTGTCGATAATGCAGGGATTGATAAATACAATTGCGATCCCAAGGTCAGGGCCCTTTTTTTTTTTTTTTTTTTTATATTAACTCCACACAGGAGGCCCTTAAGAAAATAATTTCCCTCAGGGCCTATGTCATCTTTGGGGATGCTGTGTGGAGGGTCTTTTTGTGGAGAGGAAGGAGTGAACATGGGTCTTGAAGAGTCCCATGTTGTAGGAGGGAGGAAACACAGAGGCCGGCAGTTCGTTCCACAGCCGAGCTGTTGAACTTAAGAACGAATCGTAGAAGCGACCCGTTCTCATGTGACAAATGTCAACCGTGTACAAATGTTGGGCGCGCGTTTGGCGTGTATCCCGACTATGCACCGGTGCCGAAGGGATCAATGACGCTAGTTCCTCAGAGCATCTTCCATTGTAATACCGATAGAACAAGGCCCTGAATCATTCCTACCGCCTACTAATAAAGCCATCCGAGCTCATTGTAATCTATCAATAAATAAGAGTCCAAAGTGTTTTGTTAACCCGGGAGTTTTTATTTGAAGAGTTGTGAGACAACCTGGAGTTACAAGAACATTAGTTACAAGAAAAAATACTTCATTTACATTGACGTGTTTTATAAATTTAGTTTTTTTTTTCAAACATTATTTTCTATGGTTTTCCACTCTTTGTGCACGGTTATAATGTATGAGTCGATTTATTTAATAAAAATCTTTCAGCCTTACTAAAAAACGTGGTGTAAATGTTACACGGCGCGTAAGGTCAGAACAGTGAAAAACTTCACTTATTACCATGGCTTTCGTTAGGTTAAACTAGGCTCGAGGCCGGCTTTACCGCGCCAACGTTGAACGGGCGTGTAAGAATCTAATTAGTAAATCTGTAAGCAGTTTGCTTTAATTTAGTAAGATAATTAATTTGTGGTGATTCTAATATAATTTGTATTTTAGGTGGATCCCTACCACGGAAAGCAAAAACCTCTTCCTGAAACTGAACCAATGGATCTGCCGGATGACCTCAACCTGGACGATGAAGGAAATGAGGATAAGGTCATTTGATTCACTTATCTTTTTTTATTTTTTTGTAGCGATAGAGATCAGCAACTATTAAATTTTAAAACTCTTTTTATTGAAAAAACTAAAAATAATTAACACCAGCGAGAAAAGTACTAGGCGTCTTTTGTAAAAAAATGGTTTTTATTAAAATGATAATTTCTGTGTAAAATATCTTCACGCCGCCATTGCTGTGGAGCTCGTTTTTGACAGTCTTTTTTTAACTCCTCGGGCCTCAGCCATATTTGGACAGAAGGCTGGAGTATTTCCGCTCAAAATGAAATCCAAATAAATGAAATATTTTAACGAAAACTAACTTTTGAAAGGTGATGAAATACGCTTCAAAATATTATTATTAGAAATGAACATATATTTTTTGAAATATTAAAATTATGAATGCAAACATAAAAAAATGGCACACTTTACTGTTTTGTAACTAAAATTACTGAGAGCAAAAAATAAAATAAAAACACGCATTTTATTAGATAAATGTATTACAAACATTTCTGTCACCTCACTTTTTTGTAGTTTATGTAAAAATAATACATAAAAAAATCATCTTTGGTTTCATAGTGGTTAATTCTTCATAGTTCAATTCTTCTGTGGTTAACTTCTAGATTTGAATACATATATAGCTTTGTGTTTTTTCTTTCTAATACCGTTTAAATTATATTTCTCACCATGACAATAAGGGAGATACAAGGATTTCTGAGACCCTGTGAGTTGTTCCCAAAAGCGAAAAAATTAGACTGAAGGGTTAAGATTCATAAAATTTTGTCATTAAATATTGAAAAAAATAGTAATTATAGGTACCTACCTGTATGAAACAATCATATGAGAAAAAAAGGTTAAGGTTAAACGGAACATACATTATAATCTGCACATTTTTAAATGACGCTGATTTAATTATTTTCAGAAAAAGTATTTAGTTTGTGCCCGTACACACGCAATATGAATATGAGTCAATAGTTTTGTCTGTATACAAACTCAATTGTTTTAAGAATGTATATATGTTTACCCTGTTGAAATCTAGGATAGGTTGTTTCAGAAAATTTGAACAATTCATCAAATTTCAAAGTTAATTTTCAAATTCTGTGAAAGTCCTATTGAAGTTCTGTTATTATATCAACATGGGCCAGTTGCTTACAGAACTGAAATAATAATAGAACTTCCACAGTCCTTGAAAATTAACTGTGAAATTTGATGAATTGTTCAAATTCTCTGAAACAACCCGTCCTTAATCTAAAATCTGAAGCTTTCCATAAACCATCTTGCCATGAAAATGTTGAATTTTTTATTTTGTTTTTAAATGTATATATTTTTAACATAGATATTATTTATTCCTTCTATGGTAGGAAGGAGAGGATGAAAATAAACCTTTTGAAATAGACGTAATGGAAGATAAAAAGATGCCCCCGGAACAGGAAGAAGAAAAGAAGGATGAAGAAGGCAAGAAGAATGCCAAGGAGCAAACTGGAGGGAAGGAGGAGGAAGGAGAAGATATGAGTGATGAGGATGATGAGACATCGGATAAGGTAATGTTCCTTCAAGTGCTGTCCTCTTATAGCTGTTAACTATGCTTAAATACATCATGTATCAAACACAATGTTTGGAAGAATCTTTAAAAGTAGATGTTTAAAATTTAACATAAGTTTTTAAAAAGTAACTGCATTAATTTATTGTAGCTTATACGTTAGTTTAATTAATTGTTGTAATTTTGCAGAAGGACAATCCTCAGGAAGAAATGGATGTGGATAAAGAAGACGATGAGGGAGATGATGATGGAGAAGCGGAGCAAGACAAAAACGATCCATCAACAGAAGAACTACCGGAAGAGGACAAAGAAGAAACTCCAGAGAAAACCCCTCAAATACCAGAAGACACTTTGGGCCAGAACAGTGATGAGGAAGACGAAGCAAATGAGGAAACGAAAGGGGATAATGACGATAAGAAGGATGAGAAAGAAGATGCAAAGCCTTCGCATGATAAGCCAACTGCTGAAGATGATGTGGAGAGCTCAGCTATGGAGAAAGGGTCCAAAGACATGGTGCAAACCAACCCACAGCTTGATAAACAGGACGTTCCTCAGGTAAACTTACTGGCTTTTAAATGGAATGTATTTTCAGAATGTTGTGACTTCTAATTCATTCTGATTATATTAAAGAAACTGCAAACACAGTTATGTTTATTATTTCTCACATAATATTATTTACGTTGCATATAAAAAGGTGTAGTAATAATAATTAGATAATTTTAGAGGCGTTACGTTTTGTTTCAATATTTGTTTAATTTTAGGAACAATCTCAAGAGCAAGATGGTGATGAGAAAGAAGGCACGGGTCAGTCAGAGCTCAGTGAGAACCAGAAGGGGCACAAAGGAGACAGGCAGGACAAACCCAAGAGTAGCGCCAGAGAAAAGAACATGAAAGAAAAGGAGAGGAAGAACGACAAGAGAAACAAACCTGGCAACACAGAACAAGACAGGGCATTAGGTAAACTATTTTAAACTTCTTGTCTACCGGTGTCCAGTACTTATTCCTTCAATCTCCTCCCACGAAAAAAGCAAGGCCAGTTTGTTTTGGTGACTGGATAACTCATCAAAATGACAACTCAATACACCATTAAAAACTTATGTAAAGTCATGAAAAGTGAACGTAAAGTGATGAAACAAAAACTAGGTTAAATAAATTATTTCACAAAGGATAATGAATTATTATAAGTATTAATTACCCGCCTGAAATATCCATACAAATTGAAAATATCTCCCGAGTAAAAATAAATGCCGCCGACGGGAATTGAACCCGTACCTTCTGATGTCTGGTCAGGTGCTCTAGACCACTGAGCTATGTCGGTTTATTCCCAACCCGCCAAATAATTCAATATGTACAAGTACTTCAATCGACAATTACTGCTTATTATATATTTTTTTCCACCTGTAACCTGTAAACAACCAAATTTATTTTTGTAGGAAAGGCTTTGTTAATGATGAATTTCCCCACTAGATGGTGTCGAGATATATCATATCTACATTTGTTGGTGAAATATTTTGACTTGTCAAATATTTTATCGTTAAAAAAATAGTAAATTGTTTCACCTTAGTAATTTTTTTTTATTTATTACTTTATTTCACATTTTTAAATTGTGTTGAATTGTTGAGTTATCATGGAACCGTTAGTGCATATGTGTCTTCTGGATAAATGAAAATTGTGTTGATTGTGCCCTTCTCTTCAGGTGAAATGAAAGAACCGGCCAAAAAGAAGATGAAAACCCTAAACATGCAGGACAATAAGACAGAGCCCGAGAATGAGGAAGAAGAAGATGGTGTGGGAGAAAAGGAGGAAGGGGAAGATGAAGCAGATGTCTACCAGCATATCAAAAAGGCCAAGGAAACTGATATTCAGGTTACTATTTATATGAAAACCTTACAGTATTCCCATAATATACTATTTTCATTCATTTTACTCAATGGAACTGTTCATTTAGTAACTACACTTTTTAAAGAATATCAGCTAATGCTTCACAGTGCATTTATAAAAATGTAGTTATTGAAGTTTCTAAATATTGTTGTTTATAGGCCATAGACGCAGCTACCAAAGAACAGGCTGAGAGTCAACCTGTCCCCAATAATCCTGATGAGGAAGGAGAGGAAGTGGATCCTGAAGCTGACATTAAGATGGACACGGAGGAAGATATTGAGGTGAAATGGACAAACACATGAATTGGTGGCCATTATTTTACAATATATCTTAATATCTTTATCTTGACCCCTATTCTAACTGTGGTGAAAAAGGGATACGATCCATTTATTGCAATAAATTGATAAATCCACAATTTCTATGTAATACTTTGTGGAAGAGCCGATATGCTAATTTTAAACAATTTGTGTTCGTTTTCGATTAGGTGGATGAGGAGCCCGTAGAGCAGATTGAACCTGAAAAGGTTGGCAAAGACAAAAACAAGGATAGTAAGGAGAAGGCCAAGGACAAGGGGGACCCCCAGGGAGAGGACCCAACCGGAGAAATGGGGGTGGAGGTGGAAGGGGACAATGTCCTGACCCTGGGAGTAGAGAGAGGAACGGACACTTCGTATCATACCAAGTAAGATATTGTCAGTCCTTTCTGTCTGACAATCAGATTTCTACATGATAAAATCTGTCATCTGGCTCCCTGATCTCATCTAACTTTCTACATCTAAATATATTTGAATTTAAAAAAGATTTTATTCGATCAAATGTTCAGAGAAACCCCGCACCCACCAGCAACTTGAGTGTAAAATATTATGGCTTAGACCAGTGTTCCGCAAACTTTTTGTGTTCAAGGTACACCTATCAAATCAAGATATTTTAGAGGTACACCAAAGAAAATAGGAATGTTTATTTATTACTAAAATCAATATAACTAATATGAAAAGATGTTTAGTGAGAAATGTGAGCCTGTTTAACTAGCACAGGCGATCAAAATTTGGAACAATCGTTGATAAGGCTGCTCTCATCTCTTCATTGATCGTCCCCAGGCGTTTCGTCAATTTTGTCCGAAGACATTAAAATATGAGAATTCCTGCCTTGCATTTTTCTGTTGAGCTCATTTAAATGAGCGAATATGTCCGCCAGACATATCCGCAAGTTTTACTACCCATTCTTCTTTTTTAAACACAGAAGCAAAATCTGAACCCTAGGCCTCTAAAAACGTCTGGGACTCATTTTTTAGCTCGTAAATCCGAAATAGCACTTTTCCGCAAGAAAGCCATCGTACTTCTGTATGAAACTGAAGTGACTGATATTATCTCATCTGCTCCCATTTGCTTTCTTATTATCTTCACAATACCTTGAATTTTTTCCGCGGCACACCAACTGACGACCACGGTACACCAGTGTGCCGCGGCACACGCTTTGCGGAACACTGGCTTTCAGGCTGACCTTCAGGCTGATTTGTTCGCTTTTGGGAACAACTCATAGAAATCTTTGTATCTCCCTTACTGTCATGGTGAGAAATATGATCTAAACGGTGTTAGAAAGAGAAAACACCACGCTTTATATTCAAATCTAGAAATTTACTACAGAAATATTTTAATGTGGACTTTTATGAAATCAAAAGTTCCGAACACAATTTGAAAAAAGAAAATTGAATTTTTTTATCAATTATTATGGTATGAAACGACAAAAAAATTTTTGCAATTATAATTTGAAAATGATTAAAACCAGTAAGAGACTTAAACACCCTGTGATTGGTCGGCGGGTTCTGACAGAACTAACACCGCCACCTCACGGGTCGGCTGGCCGCGTTCATTAAGAATGCTGACAATTCTATGCCAAGTTGTACTGCCTAGACTCTCACATAGTTTACCACTGCTGTATACAAATTATTTAAAAAAAAATTTTTTTTTTTTTAAATCTTGCTAAATATTTAAATTGGGATTTGTTGATTTCATACTGACACAAGTAGTAATGACCCTACTGTTAACTGATAAAACCGAGATACGTATGACGTCAAGTGTACCCCACCAGATTTCAATCATTTTGGTGGGCTTTGAAAAATGCCAACTTCGAAAATTTTAACTAGGAAATCGACATTTGTAAAAAAAAATTAAAAATAATTTTAGTTAGAAGGTGAACATTCATTACAAAAATTGATTGGAATTCCGTATTAACTATATATGCATATAACTTTCATTGCTCAGTGTTCATCCGGCAACTGTCTCGACATGTTGTTTTTATCCTGGCCTTGTGCTTGAATGAATCAAAAATTGTTTACCTCATGCAGATTTTGACTACCTACCCTATCTTTAAAGTCATAGCGTATTGAATATGGGTGACAGGGCATTTCAAGTTTACATATCGGAGTTTTCCAAGGCTTACAGTGAACCTGTTAAATTGTAAATTATGCACATTCATTGTTATCTTCATTCCTGTTTTTGTCATATCACTACCGTGTATATAATAACTTGTATTACAAATTTCCAGAATGGATATGGTTCGAGTTCCCTTTGGTGGTGGCATGGAACAGTCTGGAGTAACGGGCGCCAACATCCGCCAGGCCTTACAGTCGCGTGTACCGGACATGAGCTCCAACGAGCAGAGCAGTGCGTGGCACGCCTTGTGGGGGCAAACGGCCGCCCAGGCCAGACTTCTGACGGAGAGACTGAGATTGGTGTTGGAGCCCACAGGGCTGAGCAGGCTCGCAGGTACCAACTTGCTTACTTTCATACACTTATTTTAAAACAATGTTGTTTGCTCACGGAAATTATCATTTTAATAAGGAAAAATATTATGACTTAAAAAACTAAGAGATCACAGGGTTAATAGTGAGGTGTGATATTTAAAACATTTAATTTTATTTATTTAAGTGGATGTTTTACTCATATGTGGTAAATTTTTACTCCCTATAAGTTCAGGAATCGCTGGTTAAAGTTTGTTGGGTACGTTCTCAAACATCTGTACGTAATTATATGTAGAATTAATCAGCACGCTCCTCGAGTGTCCAGGAAGCGCCCAGAAAAGTTATAAGAGGTAACGGTTGGAGGGGCAGGAGCGCCGCTCTGAACGCTCGCTCCGAAGTGTATTTGCAAAAGGGGACTATTGGATTTAGCAATCTTTTAATTAAGAATAAACTCCATAACCTTAAAATAAAATAATATTATGGACACATTTTCTGCCAAGAATGTTTAAACTTGAGTTGTTCTGTATTAAACAATACCATTTTTATTATAACCATTCGTTTGAATGTTTTTTTGTAGGCGATTACCGCACCGGAAGGAGAATAAACATGCGACGAGTGATCCCTTACATCGCTTCACATTTCCGCAAGGACCGCATTTGGTTGCGGCGTACCCGCCCTGCTAAACGAGAATATCACATCGCCGTAGCCATTGATGACTCCAGCTCCATGTGTGACAATCGCTCCAAGGAACTTGCCTTTGAAAGTTTGGCGCTTGTTTCTCAAGTAAGTAGTCGCAAATATTTCATAACTAGCCGTGTTTTTAGCTTTTCAAAGGTTTAGAAACCTTTGGATGGAATGTGGATAAAAATTGATTCCCCTCTTTTCTGAAAATTATTAAAGCTCTCATTGTAATTAAGAGCATACCT
This sequence comes from Hesperophylax magnus, assembly GCA_026573805.1. Classification (NCBI taxonomy): domain Eukaryota; kingdom Metazoa; phylum Arthropoda; class Insecta; order Trichoptera; family Limnephilidae; genus Hesperophylax; species Hesperophylax magnus. Next base: position 6,994,132 of record JAIUSX010000117.1, on the reverse strand, counting down.
GCTGGATAACACACCAGTAAGTTCGTGGTTTGACCTTTCCTTGCCGATGCTGTCAACTGAGTGAACATCGTCTCTAATTAATAAAATATCTCTCTAAATATACAAAACACACAATTCAAATTTTAGGTATCCCTACGCAATACATTTAAGTATTGCATTAAATAATTACAATATATATATATATATTTTATTTTTTTAAAAAGAAAGACAAACATTCCCAGGTTACGAATAACCTGACAATATTTGAAAATCTCCTACTACCACCACAGTAAGCTGAAAATGTTGCTTGTGTTGTGATGGAGGACTTAGCCAGCCGAGGAATTGAACACACTACGCCTGGGTGGGACCCAAACGCGATGTCAACTCGGCCACCGACCGGTGTAAATATTTACCGAGTGTGTAGCACCGGTGGACGAGGAATTTTTGAATACCGTAAGGAAAGGGTTAATATGGGTTTGTGACTTGGCTAAACCGACGGCAGGAAAGTTTCTAAAGATACAGAGTAGGCCCCCTGTTTGCAAAAAGAAGGGAGACCAGTCTAAAGGCGAGGTCTCCAGTGACAATATTACCACAAACATTGAACCATCTGTTTGTGCAAACATGAGCCACAATATTTTTTTTTTTGCCCGATGTTTTGAAAAAATTTGGTAGCTGGAGACCAGACATAAATTACACAACCGTTCATCCTTGCCTTTGCACACTTGTATCAAAACTTAAATTTTAGCTATGATTCGTGGAGTTGCAAAACACGCTCTGGAGATTTCTGCTAGTTTTGAAACATTCACAAAAAAAATGTCATGGTTATTGTTAATACTACTTATTATGTATTTTTAATCTTTATAAACTATGTTTCACATTTCCGTCAATAACGTTGGGCGTTGAAGTTCGGTGTTTCCCAGATTTTATTTACCACCTAAATTTTGTTTCTAATTTTTTACAAAAAATCATATTCTGATTAGTGATGCCGCCGGGTACCCGGTTCCGACACGGTTCCCAAAGGATCCGGTTCTCCGAAGGAGACCCGGTTCTGACAACAAGAACCGGCTCTAATTTCAAGACGTGTAATTTTTTTGAATTGTTTACGTGATGAATGCTGTTCTATTTATTTACGACCTCTTGATCTTTATTTTAACTGTAGACACAATAAAACTTATTTCGTCGAAACAGTCGTGTCTCGGTATAATAACACGATACGTTATCCCACACTATGCATCCGGCGCTGTGAGTCACTGTCATTTTTTGTGACTAGACTGCTGACTGCTGTCGACTGCGAGCTAGCCGCGTGAACCGACGGGCTGCATGTCTCCCACTACCCCCACCCTACCCAGTCATGCGCACAAACCAAAACTCGTCTACCACACGCTCGCCCAACGTGTGCTAATTCATCAGTGTGTTTTTTATAATTGTCGAGTGATTATTAAAACAGCAGCTACAATTGCAGTAAAAATAAAGGTGTCATTTGTTTGGGATTTTTTTAAAGAGCTACCAGAAGAACAAAAAGTGCTGTGCAGTCTTTGCAATTCGAAAATGCTTTACAGTGGATCGACAAGTGCTATGGGCAAACATTTAAAAAATATCCATCAAAAAGACGAGAACCACGAAGTTGGCTGCAAGAAGCAGCCAACACTTACTTCCTTTGGAGTAACAAGTGGCAGGACTTGTAATGCCAAAAGACAAGAAAACATCACTAAATTGACTGCTTCGATGATTGCTCAGCACCACTTGCCATTAGAAATGGTGGAGTGGCCTGGTTTCAGGGAGCTAGTAGCCTATATGGAGCCTAGCTACAAACCAGTGTATTCCGACACCATTAAAACCCACATAGAAAAGAAGGGTGCGGAAATGAAAAATGACATCGCCAAGGAGCTAGGGGCTGTAAACGCCGTGGCGCTTACTACCGACGCTTGGACGTCATGTGCCAATGATGGGTACTTGGCGGTCACGGCGAAGAAAATCGGCGGGGTTTTTGAATGTTTAAAAACCCGGGTACCCGCCCGGTTCCTCAAACGGGTACCCGGTTCCCGAAAATGAGCCCCGGCGGCATCACTAATTTTGATGTAAATTGACTAATAATCATAGATTAAAGTAGCCATAGTCTTAGATTAGTGCAAAATTGACTTCAATACGGGACAACAATGCCGAATAACAAACAATGCGATTGTGTTAATGTCAATTTTCATTGTTAAATTCATGTTCCTGTAAATTGAAAGTTGCACTGGTTTAAAAAAATAGTTTTTTTAGTTATGTATAACAAAAGAAAAAGGACATAAAACTTAATGAAATCGCAGGCCCATCATAAAATAACAATTATTGTATGCATTTCGTAATTGTAATATATTTTTGTAGGCATTAAATCTTTTGGAAGCGGGTGAGTTAGCAGTACTAAGCTTCGGCGAGGATGCGCAAATCCTTCACTCATTCGGCGACCAGTTCACCGAGAGTTCCGGCTGCAAACTCCTGGAGAACCTAACCTTCAAGCAGACCAAGACTCGCATCGCCAAACTACTGGACTTCTCTTCCGCTATGTTCGAGGAACAGTGCTCGGGCAGTAGCGCACCAAACGCCAAGTTACTGCTGATAGTCAGTGACGGCAGAGGAATCTTCTCCGAGGGAGAACTGAAAGTGACTCAAGCGGTGCGGAGAGCGAGGCAGCAAGGAGTGTTCATGGTCTATTTGATTGTGGACAACCCGGCCAGTGAAGTAAGTCACTTCAATTATTTACTGAAAACAGAATGTGATCAATAGCTATAGTCATTTATGCCCACTTTACGGAGCACTGCAATATACAGCATGCCATAGCATCAATGATCTAAAAATTTAATAACTGTGTATTTACAAACGAAGAATTAATTTTTTTGTAAAAGCATGATCTAAAAATTTAATAACTGTGTATTTACAAACGAAGAATTAATTTTTTTGTAAAAGCATGTAGACCCCTGTTAATTCAAACCCTAATAATTCGAAATTTTTTCCAAAAATTTCCCAAAAAAATTTCAAACAAAATACTTTTTTAATTTAAAATTTATTTTGGTCTATGCATGAAAATTTATTTGTGCATTTCGATTTTTGCAAAAATAAATCATATGGAATCTGACAGGTCGTCCTTGTCGGTCATCACATGCGATTTTTCGATTTACACTGGAATGAAAATTCGATTTATGCGGAAATATGTTGTATTTTTACAAATTTACCTCAAATGTGCGAATTTGATTGCCGGGTGTGACGGTAATCGGCTTCGAAAATTTGATTTACATAGGTATTAGTGATATTTTTACAAATTTACTTTAAATATCTGAATTTGAAGGGTCGCCTGCGGATATTCGATTTATTTATTTATTAGATACTAAAAAAATACAATTACAGAATAATGAAGCTTTGACTGTCCCAACTGTCAAACGGTTTCCTGTTTCAGGACAGTCAAATTGATAAGTTTAGTTCATATGACGTAGGTAATGTTTCACAAATACAAAACAATAAATTCATAACATAGGAGAAATTACTATGTTAAATTACTATTACAGTGTTAATTGTGGAAATTACTTTCATGTTTGCAATATAAAAGATAAGTTAGGTAACCATCTTAATTTTTTAAACTTTTTCGACGATGTGTAAGAATTATTATTTTAACTGATTTAAGACGTGTTTACAGTGTATATTATTTGAATTTATGAAGTGTGGTGGGAATTTTAGGTGTATCTGTGATTCAATCCAATATTGTATTTGTATGCCTCTCTTGAAAAAATAGAGTTATATTATACGAACAAAACTATTTATTCATATTACGTATGTTCGAGCACAAACAACTAATTTGTCTTAATATTGTAAAGCATGACTAGCGTATTTTAATAAAATAATTGAATTAACGCCTTCTATGAATACATAGATTATAACGAACTTCGCGTTTAACCTTGATGCGTTGGTTTTCTAATTAACAGGGTTCTGCTGTAATATTATAATATAGTGCGCATTTATCCCTCTTTCCAGAGGGGATGCTCTCGTTACTACTCTGGTGAGATACCTTCCAACTTCCCAACCTTTTTTTTTCTCTTGCCCACATCCCTCAATCCCACAATGTTACCACCATACACACTGTTACACATTGTTATATTTTTCTTTTCCTTACCCACATCCCTCATTCTCACAATGTTACCACCATAAACCCTGTTCCACATTGTTATTTTTTTTCCCTTGCCCACATCCTTCATTCTCACAAGGTTACCACCATAAACCCTGTTCCACATTGTTATTTTTTTTTTCAAGGGATAAGGTAAGGATTAGGTAAGGACCCACATCCTTCATTCTCACAATGTTACCACCATAAACCCTGTTCCACATTGTTATTTTTTTTTCCCTTGCCCACATCCTTCATTCTCACAATGTTACCACCATAAACCCTGTTCCACATTGTTATTTTTTTTCCCCTTACCCACATCCTTCATTCTCACAATGTTACCACCATAAACCCTGTTCCACATTGTTATTTTTTTTCCCTTACCCACATCCTTCATTCTCACAATGTTACCATCATACACCCTGTTACACATTGTTATATTTTGTGGCTGTAATATAATTTATTTATTTAAGGTTTCCATCATGGACATTCGCATGCCGGTTTTCAACACCACAACCTTCCAGCTGGAGACCTTAAGTCCTTACTTGGACTCCTTCCCTTTCCCGTTCTACCTCATCCTGAGGGACGTGGCTGCACTGCCTGCTGTTCTGAGTGATGCTCTAAGACAGTGGTTTGAACTGGCCGCTAACATTGACAAGCAGTAGATAACCTATCTATTACTTTATTATTTGGTTAATTTGTAACCAAACCAGTCCTCAATCTATTTACCAATCAAGAAATAAACTTGGTTGCCTATTCAACCAAATAAACCGTGTTAGGTTTTCTTTTAACTATGCCAATCGAGTTTGGCAAATTATTAACCAAATCAATTTAGGGTTAGGCTTGCTTATTTTTTTCTTCATAGTTTTGTGAAAGATGTGGAGTTGTTATTGTTGGTCATTATTGGTTTTGAACTGACTGTGATTTAATTTAATATTATTAGGTTAATCCTTAAGCTTGGTTTGTGAATCATTATTATGTTACGAAATTATAATTAACATAAATATTATATTTTTCATAAAATAAAGAAATTATTATTTATATATTCTGTTTTATAATTATGCATGTATACAGGGTGTTAAGGAACGTACTAGACTTACTTTAATCACCGATTCCTGACATTTGGAGTAAAAAATTGAAATGAAATTTTGGAATCCGGTGACTTTTGTTTTTTTTTTTCCAAAACAAGCAAAAAAAATTTCTTCCACATGTCGTCACTGGTCACTGAAAAATATCACCGGATTCCAAAATTTCATTTAAATTTTTTACTCGAAATAATGTCAGGAATCACTGGTTAAAATGAGTCAAGTGCGTCCATTAAGGTTGTAACCTAACCTAACCGACATGGGAAAAGTATGGAGTCTTGTCTTATTGTTCGACAGTTATGGTTATCTAAACTGCGTAGCTCACTTTTTTTCGAGTTTTTGCTGAGACAAACAGACTTGTTTATGAGGAGTATTTTAAATTGAGAACAATTTAGATGTTTGTTCACTACACTAGAGAGAGAAAGTATGGCAAGTTGGAAAAACAAATGCAAAACGTAAATAAAAAGAGCAAACTCCCAGCACATCGACTGGCTGAATAACCTAAACATCCCGACTTGACCTCTACCATATTAATGGAAGAAAATTACAACGCATTGCTATATTATTCATTGGAGGGTACGTATCCTCCAATACGGCGAGAATGTCTGTTTGTGGCAGGCGGGCGGCGTGGATTTGATTTGTATACAAATCTGTAGTTTTATTCCGAGGTTGATGAAATTTTGCACACTGGACCTTCAAAACAAGAGGCAGGTCACTGTCTACAATAGATTTCGAAAACTCTACGTAAAGCCCCGGGCAACGCCGGGGAGAGTAAAGGAGAAAATAAAACAAAACTATTATTGCATGGGGAATAAAATTTTATTTTTTAATATAATTACAAATTAAAATATTTATAACATACATATAGACCATATGAGAATATTATAAAAATAGAACACGGATAATTTTTTTTCTCTATCTCGTAAGTCAAAATTACAAAAACAAATCCATAACATGACCATGATGATAATTCAGAAAATTGAGGCTTGATAAGCTCAGTCATTTGAAGTTAAATGTGGAAATTATTCGAACTTGAAATCAACTTTAAAGGCACAACATGAGTGTAGATTTAACTAGCCTATCATTAGCAAAACACAAAGGTCGGGCGTCACAAAGCACCATAATAAATAATTTAGGAAGGAAGAATGCTTAACGCGATACCCCTTAGCCTGAGATACAAATTAAATATTAAGATACAATAATAATATGTGCCCTGTTTCCTCAACTCCAAATTAATGTTTCTGCCGTACAAGTTATACAAGTGATGATTTACAAGTACAGAAGTTTATGTGAACATAAAATAATTACATCTTTAACAATTTTATGAAGTAGGTAAAGGACAGAATAATCCACTTTTATGAATGTAGGTTTCTTTTGTATGACCCTTTATAGATTTGTAGGCCTAGTTGTTTTGTGACAGTCATCAAATGACCAATCAGTGCCATTTCTTTGTTTGACAGTTGATAGGTTCCCGTTAAATGCCCATTCTAAGGACGGATTGTTTCACAGAATTTGAACAATTCATAACATTTCAAAGTTCATTTTCAAGTTCTGTGAAAGTTCTATTCAAATTTTCGTATGATTTTAGTTGTGCAAAGCAAATGGCCCCATAATCTTCTAATCAAACAAAAATGTTTGTTTGTTCAAAATCTTAAATCTCCAAAAGTTCTTGTCTCAAAAAAACAGATTACTTCGAAATTTTGACACAATGTTGCATTCAAATACGCATGTTTTTATATACCTATATTATTTAGATGCCACCTGTGACAGGTAAAAACAACATGCATTATTGTTTCTCTATCTGCAGATACAGCAGACAGACTGAGCCACAGCAATGCGTGGCGAGGTTACAGCTAGTGATATAATAACAGAACTTGAAAATTAACTTTGTAATTTGATGAATTCTTAAAATTCTGTGAAACCACTCGTCCTACGTCCCTTTCCCTTAAGAATGCATTTGATGATAATGATTTGAATTTCTGCAAAACAACTGAGCCTTACATTTAAATCATTCTTAAGAATTTTATACTTAATGATTTTGCTTATGTGCCTGTATCTCTATTACATCCCAACATATTGCATCCCTAGTCAAAAAATGATTTTGAAAAAATCTGTCTGGTCAGAATAAAATAGCTTTTTTTTGCTTATTGTTTCGTACTTATTACATCAGGGAAGAGAAAAGAGGACACATCACCTATATAAAGATCACCTAGATCCATTCGACAACTTAAAAGAGATGAAAGGTACATTTTTTAAATAAAAAGGCAAGGTGACGTTCAATAAATTAGATTAACTCTCATAATGGGACCAAAATGAGTATTTTTTAATTTGTATTAGGCCAATGTATGAATATCTTCATACTTCTTGTAGGCCGAATGACACTAAACATTTTTGACTAAAAATAATACTACATACCATCCTACTATCGAGGATATTATAATAATAAACATAAATTAAATTATTTTAATAGAACAATAAAATGTTAAATGAAAACCATGAGATAAGAACAAAAAAATAGTGAAACAATGTTTTTTAGTATTTCTTCACCAATGAAGAGAACTAGCTCTTGAGTTTGGTGTTGGACTAAATTAAGTTTGTTGGTTAGTTTGAAAACTTGAAACGTTCTTTGAATAATGAGGGTTTTCCTTCTCTGAGCCATTCCAGCTACCCAAGAAGAAACGGTGAGATATATTATGTACTATACAATATACAGATATTTTATGACTATTGTCAAATTAAATTCTCTAACTTTTATCAAACTGGCCAACTTTTAGCACGGTCAAAACATCTCTAATGTGATGTATGCATGAAAGCTGATGCTAACAAAGGAAAGTATTAATAAATTATTATCATACAATCGTGTACATGTTTGTTTGTATTGCAGGTGGGCTAGATTTTTTGTCGAATTAAAGTTGTACATTTAAAAATGAATATGAATATTCCAAAGATAATTATTTACACTACGCACCTATTGAAAATAAAATAGCCTAAAACATAAGTCGATAACATTGAAGAAAAGAAAATGTCTTTGTGTCGAGGAACTAAAAAGATGATAAATTATTTTCTACGGGACATGCATGATAACAATTAGCAACAAACAGCAAAACTTTAATAAAATTTACTTAGCAAATTCAAAATGTAAATAGTATCGGAAATTGTGATGCAACAACAAAACGCCAATCAATAAGAATTCACTGAGGATTGAAATACACTTATCCTATAAATAAGCATTGCATTTTCTACGAGTAAATTAACAGCCTTAAAAAAAAAAACGTGGTGTAAATATTACACAGTTCGTAAGGTCAACAGTGAAAACTTGACTTGTTACCATAGCATTTGTTTGCTTAAAACCATGCACAAGGCCGGCTTTACCACACCAATGTTGAACGGGGATGTAAGAATCTAATAGTGAGACGGTAAGTGTGTAAACATTTATGCATTTCAGAAATACAACATTACTTGACGAATTTGAAGTGTTTTTTATTAGTGAATTTAAATAGAGTATAATCATAAATAAACCACTCACCAGATCGATATCTTCAGGCTTTTTGTATGAAACAAATTGGTCCTAAAAAACCAGAGATATGCCAATATATAGACAGTACAATTCTCATTCGGAGCCCTACGTATTATACTATAGACTTTCAGAGTTTTTTATTGGTGGATATAGTTAGGCAATCATATAACATCACAATATTTCGGTTCCAATTTTCAGAGTTATACTCCCCCGATCATAATCCACAAAATGAGAATTGTTGCATTACAAAAAATAAGTATTTTTGTATTAAAATATTTATACAATAATTGTCAAATATGTATACTTTGATATCTGGAATAATATTTTCCTGAACAATCTTTCATATCTTATTCTTCAAACAATAACATATTTAAACTTTTAAATATTAATTCACACTAGTCTCCGTGTGCAAGGCATTTCATGAGCCCTGCGAAAATTAAAATAAAAATTGGATAATTTGTGCAACTAAATAAGGCCTAGCGCGTCATGCAGTTTTTAAGTGCACTTTTTAGTACCACTACAGCATTGCTTTTGTCCGGACAGTCAATGTTATTTTTGTGCCCACTTTTCCAAGCCACCGATATTTCTTCCATTCATTTTATTTTGTTTGCTAATATTGTTTATTGAGAAATTATTGATTTTAATAAAAGAGTAAAATCTACCTAGCAAAACTGACAAAATTGCATTAGATTTAAAAAATTGTTTGTTTACACGAATTTTATCTTCAACAACTCATTAGTTGGTAGTTTTTTAGACGCCAGCAGATAAAGCATTAAATTCTTCAGATAACCAACCATGTGTTACACAACAGTACCATAAATAAACCACTCACTAATATGAAACAAATTGGACCTAAAAAAGCATAGATATGCCACAATATACAGGGTGTCCGGGGGTAAAGTGCAGTAACTTCGTGGGGGGATTCTACATGATCGTAGGAGTAAAAAAGATAAATAACTTTTTCCGAAATTCCAATTTTTTATTTTTCATACAAAAAGACATACCTGCTAAAAAGCCATAGTGTGGGTGCAAACTTACCCGATAAATTCGCAAGTGTGAACGTGGCAACGTTGCATATTTGTGAGTGGCGCGTATCCATGGAAACCGCATGTGAATTGTAAACAATAACAACACAGAGTTCGCCGTATGTTTTGATATTTTACCAAATTCAAAAAGAGAACTGCACTAAAATCACGTTACACTTTTTACTATAAAAAATATTGATAACTCATTGAACACTTAACTAATTTCATCGCTTTTTACTAATAGGCCACGTGCATCATATTTTTTAATTTTTTTTCCGGTTAAGGAAAATATTCTAAGACATTCTGTATTATTATTATTTTTTTAATCGTATTTTTGAAACCCTGGGGATTTTTTGAAAATTTCAATCCGAAAAATCAGACCTTTTTTTATAAACCGGAAAGACGGGACATAATTTTATAGGTGAGAAAAAACAATGATTACATAGCCGAAAATCATTTAAAAAAAAGAACGTTTTCCACACGAATGACACAGCAGAATAACGAGGCATACCAAAAATATTACATCTCATAAATATTTTTTTCCTTGATCCATCTTATTGATCATAAATCATTATAATGTACAACGTCTATATTAATAAATCCAATGTAATATACTTGTACTTGTAAATTATAATAATAATAAGAATATTATAAAATTTGATTTTGATAAAATCAGCACCATAACCATTATACCTCTAAAACACGTACCGACATCTAAATTGTACGGGGTTCTCTTCACATCTGTCAAAAATTCAAACCAAATGAAAAGTTCGCAGAGAACAAACAATAAATCTAGTGAACGAATTCAAAAATTCTTAGATAAATTAAATTTTCAAAGTTGTTTACTCCGCCCGTCAAATTTTGTGACACATTGCATTCAAAGCACGATTTACTAATAGCGGGGGGTGCAGGAGGGGGTGCGGGGGACAGTTTACCAGCTGACCGACTGAATTCGGGTGCCGGGGGTAGCGGGGATTAGTTACCGAGGGGGCGCGGGATGTAGATTTGGCAACGGTGAAAAAAATAATGCTGTCTAGGCACGTCGGAGAAATTTTTCGTTATTAGCTTAAAAGTACATCTAAAAGTTGGAATTTCAGAAAAAGTTATTTATCTTTTTTACTCCTACGATCACGTAGAATCACCTCCCGAAGTTACTGCACTTTACCACCGGACACCCTGTATAGACGGTACAATTCTCATTCGGAGCCTAATTATTATACTATACACCAATGAAAAACTCTGAAAGTTTATTCAATAGACTTTCAGAGTTTTTTATTAGTGGATATAGTCAGGCAATCATGTGGCGTCACAATATTTCGGTTCCAAATTTCAATCGGAGTTATACCCCTCCGGAACTAAGTCAGAAAATGTGTTTCAGTTCAGAGATTCTCTTTCTAATTCCTAATGCATAGAAACAGTTTGCTTCTAGAATGGTATTAAATCAAATAAGTAAGTTATTATTGCCAATAGCAATTTACTTACAATTTTCAAACATAGAAAATAATAAAATGTAAAGAAAATATCTGAAGCAGTTTGAAAACAAAGTGCAAAACTCAAATTAGAATAAGGCAGGTCGCACACGAGAGACTTCAGCTGCAGGCCTAAAATCCAGTACGGTATATGGAGGTGCGCACACGAGCGACATGACACAAGGGAGATTTTTTAAAACATTTCTATAAATTTTGTAATAGTTTCCAACTGTCGCCGCAACTAAAGTCTCTTATCCTGCGCGCGGCCTAATTGTAAAATAAGAATTTTCTTTTCCAAACAAAAGTGGTAGAAAGAAGTCTAAACACAAGGGTTTTTATCTATTCTATGTATTATAAATTAGACTGATAGTATATATAAAATTAGGTTATTGTTGATTCATGCAAATAATAAATCAAACATTAACTTGAAGAGGGTTTGAAAATCATTTAGAAAAATATATTGATTTTGAAAATTGTCCAAAAGTTTTGATTTCCAGTTCAGATTCAGTTTGGAAATGGGAGGTTGGGTTTGGTCGCGCAGGGCTCGGCACCCGCCAGCTCCGAGGTGTGACACCGTCTCTGCCACTGTTACTTTACGTTAGCACCATTGTCTTGGGACGGCTGGCAGTCCTCAGTCTTCTCTCCGTCGCCGTAAAATGTCGGCTAAAATGAATATAAACAAACATTATACTTATACATTTTACATATACTTCTTTGTCCACATTCTGTAGATGTAGTATTAAGCTGTTTCTTGTAATGAAATGCAAATATTAAATGATAGAGGTAATGCATAAATCAAACACCAAACACTAAAGAAAGATTGTTAGCGTTAATAGCGGTACATAGAAATATAAAAAACTACATTCAAATCTTTAAGGGACATTAGTAAAAGATGATTTATTAAAATATAGTCAAATATAATTTTATAGCATAAATAGTCTCAATTCAACTATTACGCAAATTTATTATTATTACGTACAAGGAGAAAAAATGTAAAGAAAAGCTCAAAGAACAATCTTACAATAAAATGTAAAGAATAGCTCAAAGAACAACAATGAGGATCTTACAGTAAAATGTAAAGAAAAGCTCAAAGAACAACAATGAGGATCTTACAGTTAAATAATGTAAAGAAAAGCTCAAAGAACAACAATGAGGATCTTACAGTAAAATGTAAAGAAAAGAACAATCTTACAATAAAATGTAAAGAATAGCTCAAAGAACAACAATGAGGATCTTACAGTAAAATGTAAAGAAAAGCTCAAAGAACAACAATGAGGATCTTACAGTAAAAAATATAAAATAAAGGGTTTAACCCAGTGTTTCCCACGGTGGGGCGTACGCCCCACCGGTGGGGCATAGCGCCTCAGAGGTGGAGCACCACTCTTCAGAGATGAGACACGTAGGCATTCCACATATAAAGGGGAATACTCATCGGTCATACAAAAAAATTTGGTAAAATTTCGATCGCGCTGGCCTCGCTTATTATGAATATTTTTTAGATAAAACCTTTAGATTCACCTTAATTACTGTACGACACAACTTTTAACCTTCGGGGAGGTGGAAAATATTGCAATAAAAATTTCAATTACGTAAAATTAAAATCTACTCTCGCATACGAAATCGGCGACGCGGCGACTGTCGGCCTCCATTTCTAACACTCGCTGACATTTTGTTATGTTGGTATTCCTGACACTTTACGAAGAGCTAGGAGCTAGATGCTAGACAATCGTAGCCGACTTCATGCGGATACATAAATGATTCGTATAAAAACACTACATAATTTGTAATAATATAATGTAAACAAACCTTTTTAGAATCACTTCAGAGTCGAACTGAGGCACTAGAATCATGTTGGATTTCGTCGTCATTATAATATAATTTTAATTCAAGCAATAAATATAAATAATAAGAAAAAAATCTAAATGGAATGTAATTAGTTAATAAACAACCGGAAACAAGAAGGAAAATTTTGGAAAGAAGAAACGAGCGGCTACAATAACTTTTTTTTTCTTTATGGCTTTTCACCCCAAGTTCTAGCCAAATTAAATTATTTGCATAACCGGGAAACGCTTAATAAGCATTAAAAATATCTTTATAAATACAGGCTTTATAGAGCCTGCTCGCGTCAAGGCAAGAAAAATATCCCAGTTTTCAAGTAGTTTAGCGGCTATGCTAGGTTTGTGTAACATGGTTTGTGATACAAAAGAAAGTGCGCCTTTTATAGCGCCTGCTCGCGTCAAGGCAAAAAAAACATCCCAGTTTTCAAGTAGTTTAGCGGCTACGCTAGGTTTGTGTAACATGGTTTGTGATTCAATAGAAAATGTGAAAGTGAAAGTGGTATATATATATATATATACATATCTCAAAAACCATGTTACACAAACCTAGCGTAGCCGCTAAACTATTTGAAAACTGGGATGTTTTTCTTGCCTTGACGTGAGCAGGCGGTATAAAAGGGACACTTTCTTTTGAATCACAAACCATGTTACACAAACCTAGCGTAGCCGCTAAACTAATTGAAAACTGGGATGTTTTTCTTGCCTTGACGCGAGCAGGCGGTATAAAAGGGACACTTTCTTTTGAATCACAAACCATGCTACACAAACCTAGCGTAGCCGCTAAACTAATTGAAAACTGGGATGTTTTTCTTGCCTTGACGCGAGCAGGCAGTATAAAAGGGACAATTTCTTTTGAATCACACACCATGTTACACAAACCTAGCGTAGCCGCTAAACTAATTGAAAACTGGGATGTTTTTCTTGCCTTGACGCGAGCAGGCGGTGTAAAGGGGGCATTTTCTTTTTCATCATAAACCATGTTACACAAACTTAGCGTAGCCGCTCAACATCGCAGAAATAGTTAACTTAAATAAAATTTGAACGTAAAAAAATAAAATCCAGCTAATAAATTTCAATCACAACGCACACAATGCATGCATATTAGGTAAATACTAATTTGACGGAATTTTTTAACATTAAAAAAAACGGCCGCGCGATTAGGTCTCTAGCTACTTCTAGACGTTCGTTTCTTCCTATAGTAACAGAAATACCAACAAAACAAAATGACATTTGACAATAAAGTTTGAAAATGGACGGTCTCGTTTCACAAAACGAAAGCTAATTTTAGTTTTACGTAATTGAAATTTTTATTGCAATATTTTCCACCTCCCCGAAGGTTAAAAGTTGTGTCGTACAGTAATTAAGGTGAATCTAAAGGTTTTATCTAAAAAATATTCATAATAAGCGAAGCCAGCGCGATCGAAATTTTACCAAAAATTTTAGCACCATAAGCGATTTACTCATTAAAAAACTAAATCGATTGGATATAACTAATAGAGGGGACCTAAGACTGAAATTAAATAAGTTAGATCCAGACATAGAATTTCATTGTAGCAAGCGTAACTGAATTTAATAATGAATTAGGCGTCAATATATGCGTGTGTTTGTAGTAAATTTCAATTGTAACTTGTGTTTTATTATTGTTTTAATTTTTATTTTATTCTACTTAATTAAATTTTCAATTTGTGTTTTGTAATAATTTCATTTATAATATATTAGAATAGGTTTTATTTAATTTTATTAGGGGTTCATATGTTTACAAACATATTACAATATGATTTGAAAATTTACCTGCTGTTTAATTAAAAAAGATGCCGGTGGGGCATCTGACTTTTGAAAAGACTACGGTGGGGCATGGCATAAAGAAGGCTGGGAAACACTGGTTTAACCCCTCAGGCTAATTTGTTCGGTTTTGTGAACAGCTCATATAAATCGTTGTGTCTCCCCCCTTCCTGTCATAGTGAGAAATATGATCTTCAAATCTACAGAAGAATTAAAATGTACATCTCTACGAAACCGCAATTTGAGCAAAAAATTATGACTCTTTTTTTTTTTCATTCATTATCAGTGATTTTAGTTCAGAGTTTAGATGAAAAAGCATAAGGGGAGCCATTTAAAAAATTGATTGCATTCAAAATTTTAATATTCAAAAAGTTATATGATATTTCTAATAATAAAATTTTTTAAAGCATATTTCATCTCTTTTCAATAAATATTCCGTTTATTTCGATTTTATGCAAATACGCAAATTCTCCGACTTTCTGACAGCTTTTTTAAAAAATATATGGGTAAATACTCCAGAGGCCTGACGGGTTAATCATTAATCGTGCAAAACAGCAATGTTTAGTAAACGGAAAAAATATATGGGTGAATACTCCAGAGGCCTGACGGGTTAATCATTAATCGTGCAAAACAGCAATGTTTAGTAAACGGAAAAAATACTTCTCAAGCGGGAAAACCTTATATGTTGGATAAATTGGGCATTTTTAAAAATCCAATCTTCAAGGGATCGAAAAAACAAAACTTTTTGAGTATGAAAACTTCAAGTGTGAACTTAACTTAACTTACGAGTTTCTTAACACTTTTCAGTCAACTATACAAAATATTGACTATGTTATAAAATATATTCATTACGTAGCAGTTTATTTTCTACCATAGGCATGTATTTACTGCGCGGTAGAGGATTCAATCAATTTGTACAGGAAAAGAAATTAAAGTGTGACGGAATTAAATAATAATAAAAGCAAAAACATCAATATTTTAAGCAAGGGGACAATAATTAAGATTATGTATTTGGTAAATGGCCACAAAACTTAGCAAAAGGGGAAAAAACACAAAAAATTAAAAAGATTTTAAAAATAAGAAAAAATAACATCAACTCGTTATGGGTAGAATTATTTTCAATAGAAGATCAAACCTTTTGTTAAATGTTCTTTGTCATTTACAGCTGATATTCTCAAGACTGTCAATAACTAGTTTTCCAAAGTGGCTTCTGAAGCCCTGTGAATAATCAAGAACACTATAATAAACTTTGGTATCTACCCTACCAATAGATGTGTACATATTTAAATTATATAAACTTGTAGAAGGGATACTGACACTCATTTTATGAAGCAACAACTCAAATAATATGACTCCATCATCCATTTATCCACAGGGATAGGAAGAGGGGAAGGAACACCACACAAATTCACACTTCTTTGCTTCTCATTCGTATATTATATGTATACAAACTCCCAACTGAAATATTTGATTCACTTGACCATGCCATATCTTCCTGGGGCATACCCGACAACTTAAATTCACTTCCGCATCATATTACATCCTAACAATTCTTTTTCTGTCCATTAGCTCTATGTGACCAGAAGATCAAATCGTCTCTTTCTTAATCTTGATCAACACTTACATCATAAATAGAATTCACGTCTAAACTCATTATTACAGTAGACAGAAGGAATAACTCTGTATGTGAAAGGGAAGAGGGAAATTTGTCATAATAAGCTCTTAATGGAATGAGTACTCAATCTTTTTTGCTTTCTTCGTTCCCCTTTGCTACAATAAAATTATGCATTATTTTAATTTTTGACTCATTTAGTTCTGCCTGTTTTGCATATAAGATAAGTTTCTATACTCCTTACTATGTATAGTATTTACAATGTTTTATTTATATCCCCTTCATCCTTTTTTCATACAAAAGTATAAACAGACCTTTATACTCTTTGATACATAATTAAGATGTAGCCAGAAGGTTAACTTTATGTTGAAAATATGTACATCATTACAGGATCCCGCTATTGACAGAATCATTTAAAAACATATATCTACCTAAAAACACATTTTACCTAAAATCACACAAACACAACATTTTTTTTAAATAATGTGCCAGTATATACTTACTTCCTCATGTTTCTCCTGATTCCTCTCTTCATCATCGTCGCTATCCTCGGACGAGTCGCCTCCTGATCCCGCTGCGTCCGGGACACTGAGGGCTCCCGGCGAGCCAGGGGTCCCCAGACCAGGAGGGGGCGGGACGGGGCCGCGCTGCCGGTCACGGGTCAGCCGGTCGTAGCACTGGTGGCACACGCGCAGGGGCTTGCTGGACTGCCCCGGCAGGAGGAACTTCTTGGACGAGCAGGGGCCGCACACCACCGAGCCGCAGGAGCGACAGTGGTGCTGAAAGGTTAATAGATTTGATGAGTTCAGACTTAAGGTGAAAATAATGAGTTTAATCTTACGCAAAAATTTGTGGGCTTTTTATTTTTAACTAAATGGTGAAATACCCATGAAGTTTTTATTGTTTTGTGCATTACAGATTGGTGTAATAAAATTACAATACGCATGAAATATACAAAGTTTTAAATGAAACATTTTACAATAACCGATATTTTAGAGTTCTTGCCTAAAATGGCTTTTGAAATCTTCAAGGCCAATGTTGAAAATGTCAAGAGACCTAGAGTTATCATTTAGCAGCACTATACCTCTTGTCATGCTATGCTGGGCCATAACTTCTGTTATTCCGTGTGAAATACAGAGCAAGTCGTGGCGTCGACCCTGACGGTAGTTGTTCGGTACAAACAATTTATAGCATTCCAAGAGGTATGGGCTGTCAATGTAATAGTTCATGATTTTAAAAGCTGTTACTTGAATGGTCCCATTTCTCCTAGATTGGAGACTTTTGTAGTGCGTTTCGGAGAGCAAATCTATGTGATGCATAAATCGTGGGTATTCACCATGCGTTCTCATATAAAGATATCTTAGAATTATTTTTTTTTTAATTTGTACTAATAATTCTATGTATTTTTGTTAAAGTTGTCTCCTACAATGAAATTTCACGTTATTTTCAAAAAATATAATAATTATTAGAGCATGCTGAGGACAGAACTTAGTTAGAGTTAAGAGTTATTAGAAAATACCGAATAGTATCGAAGATATAAAACGTCAAAATGTTGATATTTGCGGCCGGCAAATAAGCTTGTGATGTGAAAGTACATACAACGACTGGTACAGCACCATTGCCATTCGAATTGTGTTAAGATTGTACACACGTTTTACCCAAGTTCAATTTGAAAGTTTATAACATCATCGTTATGAAGTTACCTTTCGAAAATCTAATTTTACTGTTGTTACTAACTCTTTAAATATAATACATTTTCTTTGAAAGATAGTTTGTGTAAGACTTACCCTGCGGTTAAGAACTGTGAACTGAGTCTTCTTACAGTGCATACAGACCGGAGCCACATTGTCTGGCACCCACACAGCAGCGTGTACCTCTACGGCTTTCTTTCCACCTGCAGAGATCATATTATCATTATATGTACATGTCATCTTCATAATTTGATTACATATATCGTCAGTTAACTGACAGAAATTATCTATTTTTTCTTGCTTTACTGAGAAAATGAGTCTTTGTTTATAGCAAATTGAGCACCATAATACTCACTATGTGCTTATAATACCAATACTTATTAATACAAAAGCACTAAAGTATTTCAATGACTTTTGAAAGTGGGATAATGTGCAAATAAAATATGGATAAAATTCACGAGAACATTTTGGTGACGTCCTGAGACACAAAAAATATTACCATTCATTGTTTTACATGATGTTTGCCAAAAGTCACTTAAGGGTCAATCCGCACCAAATCATCCAGGCCATGTCACCCACCATCTCAGATTTTGATGAAACTTTAAATTTTTAATCCTTCCATATAGATAAGAAAATATACCAAATTTTACCTTCCTACCTCAACTCGTTTTTTATTTATGGGCAGTTGAAGTTTGGGCAAAATAAGCGTTTTTACATATTCCGAGCACTCGGGAAGAGCTTGTACCTTCAATGAAAAAAAATTGTATCTTTGTCATTTATAGTGCAAATGCAATGAAAATTTTCAATATTATCAAGAAAACTATGCTGATTGCAGAAAAAAATAAATAAACCCTTTACATTTATCCACTTGACTTTAAAAAATTACCAAAAGTAATTTTTTAAGTAATTTTTGGGACGGAAAAGGTACTTTACAAAAAAGCAATATCTCGGGAAGGTACAGTGTTAATGAAGTAATTTTTTTTTTATTCATATCTACAAATAGCATAGAATCACATACAAAAATAAAATTCATGGCATTTTACTTGCTTCAACAAATAAAATCCATTTTAAACTTTTTTCAAACTTTTTGTAATTTTTTTTTTATTCTTATCTACAATAAACATAGTACAACCTAAAAAAATAAAACTCCTGGTATTTTGTGTGCTTCACAGTGTAGAAACGTTTTTAAAATAAGAAATCTTTATCATACAGAATTGTTCTAGGTTTTTTTAAATCTAGATACTGTATTTGCAAATAAAAAAAGTCAAACTTATTCGGTCCTTTACAACATGCTGGTAAGCTTGCAATGTAAGCTTAAGGCACCAACAAAATAATGTACCTTGTTCCTTACCCTGAATGCATACACCATAGCAATATTTTATAACAAGATCAACTTTTTAACTCTTTTCAATACAAAGTTAACTCTTTAAAAAACAAATACAATAAAAATAAAACAGGCAATGTAGGATTAGGTTAAATGAAAGTACATTACAATAATATTGTTTACAAATAAATGTTCAAGTTCATTTTTTACTTTTATTCTTGATCTGACCCATAAGATGGTTGAACTTTTGATCAGCATGATGAACAAATATGATTTAAGATTTTCACGGCCAAAAGTATTTTTGTTATTTGTTTTTGGGGTGTTATGCCGTGTTGCGCTAACTCCTTCTTTAGCCAACGTTTCGGACAACATTGCAGTGTCCATCATCAGGGCAGATGTGTTATTTGAGGTTGTGTAAAAATGTGAGCTTATGTATGAGGTTGTGATACCGTGTTGCCAGCTCCAACCCTCTGAGCTAACATTAACGTATCATTTTTTTTTTTTTTTTTATTATTTAAAGTGGTTTTCTTCGTTTAGCTCTGGTGTATCCGTCAATTACCGGATACCAAGAACTATTGAGCTTAGCTCCATCGTCTCTATTAATGTTTACGGGATTTTTATGAATTTCAATGGCTTCCGTAATCAGCCGTGCTCTATAAGTTTTGGGTCTCCCCAGAGTTGCGATGGGCAGTCCGTTGTCGCCAGTACTATCCAACTTTTTTATGGAGAAGTTTGAAGAAGTGGCACTCGACACAGCTTCGGCTGTCCCCAAAGTATGGTGGCGCTACGTCGACGATGTCTTCGCCATTTGGCCTCATGGAACGGAGAAACTAAACGAATTCCTAGACCATCTTAATTCTCTCCACAGCAAAATAAAATTCACAATGGAACTGGAAAACGAAGATAAAATCCTGCCTTTTCTAGATGTGGAGGTGATGCGGAAACACGATGGTAGCCTAGGACATACTGTATATAGGAAACCAACCCATACGAATCGGTACTTACACGCTGATTCGCACCACCACCCAGCGCAGAAGAGAGGACTTATCCATACATTGGTGACCCGAGCGACCAGAATATGTGAAGAACATAAAATCGGAGCGGAACTTACGAAGCTGACCGATGCACTGGAGCGTAACGGTTACCCAGCAAGTCAGACAAGGCAAATCATAAGAGCAAAATCTGCACCAAACGAAGACAGAATTGAACAAGAGTCGAAAGGCTGTGCCTTCCTGCCTTATGTCCACAATGTAACAGACAGAATTGCCAGGCTATTGAGAAAGGAAAGTATCAAGACTGTCTTCGGAACAACAACAAAGATACAGGACTTACTGAGGTCTGCAAAGACTAAGTTTCCTCTGGAAACAGATGGAGTGTATAAACTCAGCTGTTCCGGATGTGACAAGGTCTATGTAGGCCAGACAGAGCGGACTATCTCCAAAAGGATTTCAGAACACTTCAGAGCTTGTAAACTCGGCCACCCTGACAAATCGGCAATTGCCGAGCATTTGATTGACACCGGGCATTACTTTGGATTTGTTCCTGAAATCCTGGGGAGACCCAAAACTTATAGAGCACGGCTGATTACGGAAGCCATTGAAATTCATAAAAATCCCGTAAACATTAATAGAGACGATGGAGCTAAGCTCAATAGTTCTTGGTATCCGGTAATTGACGGATACACCAGAGCTAAACGAAGAAAACCACTTTAAATAATAAAAAAAAAAAAAAAAATGATACGTTAATGTTAGCTCAGAGGGTTGGAGCTGGCAACACGGTATCACAACCTCATACATAAGCTCACATTTTTACACAACCTCAAATAACACATCTGCCCTGATGATGGACACTGCAATGTTGTCCGAAACGTTGGCTAAAGAAGGAGTTAGCGCAACACGGCATAACACCCCAAAAACAAATAACAAAAAAGCATGATGAACGTCTTTTACAGTTGTGATAGTGTTGCCAGGGCCAAGTTGCAAACTTTCTCTAGTTAGAAGACGTTTTACTGTTCCACCTATTCCATCACAGGGAGATTTCCCATGACTCGTAGCAAAAAACGACCAACATGCTTTCAAGTTGAAGTCTTTTTGATGGTGACACAGATTTAAAAAGTTTTTGCAGTTTTTATATTGCGCTGCGCAACCATCAGTAAAATAATGAACACTTTGAATTTGGGGAAATTTTTGATTTAAAAATTGAGCAACAACAACTTCTTTGTTGAATAAGCTTTTTTTCAAATTCACTTAACAAATCCACACTCGTTAATTTCTCTGACTTAGTATAACTTATGTACCACTGTTACCACTTTCGCTTATGTACCACTGTGTTCGCTTATGTACCACTGTGTACTTATAATCTATGTATCACATTATTGTAAAAGCCTTTTATGGCGTTTAATAAATAAATAAATAAATAAATAAAATAACTTTTTTTGTGACATTCAGTACCATTATGTTGTCCCACACTACATTTAACTAAACTTGTTTCGATTAGAGACATTTTAACAACGTACACCATAACATGAAACAACTACTGTATTTATATAGATGATCACTGCTTTGAAGCTGACTCAGAACTAAGCATGTCAGAGGAAACAAAGCATGTAGTATCCTGCAAACTTAGTGATGAGGCAGATAGTAATTTTCATGTTCTGTCTTGTTCTTGTTGCAGATACATCATTTCCATGTAGTGACTTGTCTCTAGGACTGTTTCTTTGATATTAGTCCATTCATTCAACCTATATTACTAGCTATATACCTAAACTATAACTTGCCCAATTACAAACTAAAAATAGATATAAAAAAAATCACAAAAAGTTTTAAAAAAGTTTAAAATGGATTTTATTTATTTTTGTATCTAGATTTAAAAAAACCTAGAACAATTCTGTATGATAAAGATTTCTTATTTTAAAAACGTTTCTACACTGTGAAGCACACAAAATACCAGGAGTTTTATTTTTTTAGGTTGTACTATGTTTATTGTAGATAAGAATAAAAAAAAAATTACAAAAAGTTTGAAAAAAGTTTAAAATGGATTTTATTTATTGAAGCAAGTAAAATGCCATGAATTTTATTTTTGTATGTGATTCTATGCTATTTGTAGATATGAATAAAAAAAAAAATTACTTCATTAACACTGTACCTTCCCGAGATATTGCTTTTTTGTAAAGTACCTTTTCCGTCCCAAAAATTACTTAAAAAATTACTTTTGGTAATTTTTTAAAGTCAAGTGGATAAATGTAAAGGGTTTATTTATTTTTTTCTGCAATCAGCATAGTTTTCTTGATAATATTGAAAATTTTCATTGCATTTGCACTATAAATGACAAAGATACAATTTTTTTTCATTGAAGGTACAAGCTCTTCCCGAGTGCACGGAATATGTAAAAACGCTTATTTTGCCCAAACTTCAACTGCCCATAAATAAAAAACGAGTTGAGGTAGGAAGGTAAAATTTGGTATATTTTCTTATCTATATGGAAGGATTAAAAATTTAAAGTTTCATCAAAATCTGAGATGGTGGGTGACAAATCCAAAATTTTCTGGATGATTTGGTGCGGATTGACCCTAAAGGAGAGTTTTTAAATTTTTTTTCCTATTAACCAATTAATGCTTTTGAACGAGCGGTTTTCGCGGATGGCGCGTGTATCGTACGGCGACAATCCTGCTCGCGTCTTTTGACTTGTATAAACAAACGAACTGCGCTCGCCAGATTTTTTTATTGTTTTTATTTTTTATTATAGTTAGTCTTGTTTCATTTTTTGAATATGGTTAAGTTTTTTTACATTTTTTTATTACTTCAGTTTTGTTTTTTTTTTTTGAATTGGTCAATTTTAAATTATGCTAACTCTTTATAAAAAATAAAATAACCTGATATTTTTAGTTAATAAGAATAAAACAAAAAGTTTAATTCCCACATAAAAGCAGTTGTCATAGATCAATAAAAGCGGATTTAAAAAAATCACCTTTGTTATTATTTTAGTTTGGCATAACTGATTAAACGCAACAGAAACTTTAAAGCGGTTTATCTCAGAATCAACATTTTTTTAGTTAATGACTTCTGGCAGTAGGCCGACGATATATATTTAGTATAAACACGGAATTAATCAGACAAACGTAAAATAAGTGGGATAATAAAATATTGTTATTCAGTAAGTTTTACTGCCACAGCAATCACGTTGTTTCCACCATTTTGCATGTTTGCAATATTAGTTTAGTATTCAACGCTAGACATACCTTAACATAAAGACTTTAACCAAGGCTTTGCACATTAAAAATAGTACAGATTTACACAATCTCTTCATGTGTGGATTTGTGCATACTTTTCACATTGATTGATTGACTGTTGACATTGATAAACATGCAGTAAACCCTCTAAACCAGTACTTCTCAAAGTGGGCGATAATCTCCCCCCATTGTAAGCGCTGGAGGCTTTTAGGGGGGCAGCAGACTCTAGCTGAATTAAATAATAATAGTTTGTTTTACTTTCTCTCATTGAAACATTCTTTGATTTCAGAAATGAGATATGGGTCACAACCTATTTACCCCATCCATATAATAATGCATGTTTTAAAATTATATTTGCAATAGCTTTTTTTAAAATACATAGATATAAATTACAGATGGTAATGTAAAAAGGTAAGTTAAAAAATATGGGGGTCACAAGATTTTTTTAAAATCTCAATGTGGGCGGTGATCGAAATAAGTTTGAGAATCTGTGCTCTAAATCATGTGACGAGAACTGACTGTAAATTTCACTGCATCAGTTGTAGTCTCCTTTGCGGTTTGATATAGACATTGTAAGAGTGTAATGTTTACTTAAAACAAACAATATTTGAATTCTAAATGTTGCCACGTGAAATTCACTATCTGTGGCATTTTCTTATGGAATAATAATTTATGTAGAAAGAAAAAAAATATATACCAAGTGCACTTAATAGATTTTCACTCTACCTACATATTTCTGATAAAAAAACACATAGCGGGATTAATATTATTTATAGCAGAAATATAATAGCGCTTAATGCTTTTGAACGAGTCACGCTCGCGCGCTAAATGTGTTCCAATTTCTGTTAGCCCGAGTGATGCTCGCTGATTTCGACTCGCAGCATTCTATTTTTAGCCAACACGAGTAAGTCTCGTCAAAAGTTAGCGATGTATTTTACAGTTTGAATTTGCCTGCAGTTTGCCTCAGAGATCAGTTGTGTTTTTGAGCTGCTTATTTCGTTTTAACTATATTGTTTTCACGTGTGTATGAATGCATCGTTTTATTTAACCTGATTTTTTAAAAAACATTTTTTATAAAAAAACCCTAGAATTAAGTGGTTAAAAGCCTCGACGCGTAGTGAAATTTACAGTGAGTATTTTGTTCTACACTTGGTGGCATTATTAACCCACTTTTAGCTAAAATTGCTCTGCGTTATGGAAAGCCAACGATATATCATTATAAACGTAATTTATGTATTCCAGAACAGAATATTGTACATACTTTTTCTCAATAGGTCCTCGATGCATTTCTCTATGTGGGCCATCCATTCCTCCTTTTCCGTTGATGTAGCTGCGTAGACGGCAAAGGATTTTGAAGCTGTTCTAATGAACCATCCATTCCGAAACTCTAAAATAAAATAAAATGGAAAAATATGAAAATGTGGTAAAAAAGATTCAATAAAAATAAAGTTATTTCGAGAAAACCGTAGATTAAATTACTCAACCCTCAAATATCTCATAAAGATAAAATAGTATTGCAATACAGTCAAAATTGGTTATGTAGGTACTCGTAACTAGGTACCTTCATAAACATATTTATTGGTTTTTAAAACAAAATTAACGATGAATTGTAATACAAAAGAAGACATAAAAAGGGAAAAAATTTGTGAAGCTCAAATTTCGCATAACTTTCGCAGATTTTATGACAATTTTACACTGTGCCCGATGGATAGCGATGGTTCACATAGCCGACAATCTTACGCAGGTAGTGCCATAAAAATATGAATCCGTCCCTAACGGGATAGGAAATTCTTGAATAATAACTATTTTTCAGACCCAATGACCCATTCATATATTCAGAAATTGTGTTGACAAAATTATTTGCTCGGTATACCAGTGAATCGACCTCATTGTAACAGTTATTAACAATTTTTTTTTTTTTTTTTAAAAGAAAGACAAACATTCCCGGGTTACGAATAATCTGACAATATTTGAAAATCTCCTACTACCACCACAGTAAGCTGAAAGTGTTGCTTGTGTTGTGATGGAGGACTTAGCCAGCCGAGGAATTGAACACACTACGCCCGAGTGAGACCCAAGCGCGATGTCAACACGGCCACCGACCGAGATTATATGAAGATAAGGCTGAACTAAAATATCATTTTGTAATTACTCATTATAGCCGTGAACTCGATCATTTCCTTTAAAATTTTCATTTTGTGGCTTGAAAGGTTTTACCAAAGGTATAAAAGTACTGTAGACAGGGTAGCCGAGAGCCCGAGCAGGACCATTTATCAGGGGTTGCTCATTATAGACCCATTTATATGCATATCTCATTTTTCTAACCGATAACAAAAAACATGTGCACCCTTGACTCATTGAATCCGACTGAGGCCACCGATTCGAACTCAGGTCTTATTTGAGGCGCAGAGTGAAGGCAGCGCGAGTCCAAGTGGAGGCGGTATCTGGTACTAAACTTGTTACATTCATTACACACTAAGGACGGGTTGTTTCAAATTTCAAAGTTAATTTTCAAGTTCTATGACAGTTCTTTTCGGGTTCTGTTATTAATTCAATTCTATCAAGTAACTGGCCTATAATGATGTAATAACAGAAATTGAAAAGGACTTTCGAGGAACCCGAAAATGAACATTGAAATTTGATGAATTTTTTAAATTCTATGAGATAACCCATCCTTCGTTAAGTACAGTTGCGCATGAAAACAATATTGTGATGGGGTGTTATGTTTCAAATAACCTTTTTTAATAACTTCTTTTAAAGTTTATGCAATGGAAATTTCGAAGATTTATCTACCCGCTTGATATAGATAAAAAAGTATTCTTTTAAGATTATTTTCCAACATTGAAATTTAGATATCTCAAAAGTTTGTGGGTTGTGGCTTTTGACTAAACAGCGATGATAAAGTCAGTAACCTCCTGAACCAAAGTAATTATTTTGACCACTAAACCACCACGGCCTCTAGTAGATATTACTATTGTTGATGTTATAAGTTTGTTTAACCCATCCAACATTACATTAGTTTTATCTTGAGTTTATCATTTTGCATATTTTTATCAAACACATAGTGACTAATAATATAGTAGGTTTTATCTTCCATTGACGTTATTTATGTTATCCAAACATTTAACAATTCAGCAGACAAAATTTAATGCAAATTGTTGGAATGATAAAAATCTATGGTTTTTCCTGTCATGAATCATTTATTCAAGGCAGTGTTGATTCTATTTAAGAATCTAATGTCTTTAATGTTTTGTAAGTCTTATTTGCTAGTGAATAGTGGTCTGACTTTGTCTTTAGAAGTTGTGGGTTTGATTCCCCTTACAAATATTCTAGTTCGAATGTTGAATTATTTTTTAATGACTCAAAGTGCAACTTTTAATACTTCTTCTACCTGCTTCACTAAAGAACCTCCGAATCGTTAAAAAAGGTTACATAATGATTCAACCTGCAAATGACAACTTTTCTCGTCATGACTTCATAAAAAAATAGAAGATAATTTGTAAAGAGCTTGCAGAAAGAACAATGTAAAAATGATTATATTGTTTGAAGTGAATGAATCTAAGAAACACTTCTTACATGGAATATATGGTTGCTGCATAATATTAAGAGTCTTAGTCACATTCGTAAATGGGATACCAATAAAGAGTTAAAACGATTTATATTTTAATGGCCACGGTGAATCATAGGCACATTGCATATTGGTCATCTTTCTAATGGAAAAAATAATATATAATATTTGTCATAGTATTTACAGGAATTCAATGATAACGACTTTAAAGCTACATAATGTTATGTTTCCTTAGTTTAGGTTTTTATTCTGACCCTTTAATAGTATGATGCGGTCACCATATAACTAACTAACTAACTAACCATCAGGCCGTTTCCCCACAGGGGTAGGCAGAGAGGATGGACCGCCAAACAACTCGGTCTTGGCACACACTTCTTGCCTCATTCACATTCATACATACTCTTCTATTATTCTGACTCAAGTATCTGTTTCACTTGGTCATGCCATGTCTTCCTCGGGCGTCCCCAACTTCTGCTAGCATTCACGTTTGCTACATACATTCTCCTTACACACCTTTCTTCGCTCATTCACTCTACATGACCAAACCATCTAAGCGTCCCATTCTTAATCTTACTCATTACGCTCATATCAGCCTTGTACTCTTTGCGTATCTCCACATTTCTCATACATAGTTTTACCACACATACATGTGAGAATTATCCGCCTATCTACTTTAAAATATTCAGCAGCAATATTGTCGAAACCGACAGCCTTACCATTCTTCATACTTAATCGGTATAAAGGTTTGAAATAGATATGTAAATTTATTTTCACACGGTATTTAAATTACTGATGGTATTTTAGATAAAAACACATATTTGATTGATAAGCAAATCAGATAAATAAATAATATTAATAATAAAGAAATAGGAATGTATACGGCACATAAAGCAGAAATCTAATTTCTAAAGCACCCAAAACTCTCCAACGGACAGCTCTGGCATCATGGAATTTGCACAGCTTTTTAATTAATTTAATAGATTCATAACATTAACCAAGCCCCGCCCCCTCACCCACAAACTTTAGTAATGTACGGAAGAGATACGGAAGAGATGAAAAAATACTTTTTGCTATTGCCGGTGTAACCTTGTTCACCAGTGTATCCTTAAGCATACTATGTATTAAAAAATCAGCTATCCTGGTAAAACTATTTCGCGGATTACATACCATTTTTTATAAATACGTAATATGGTAAGACGATACAATAAGTTATTACGAAAATAGAAGCAGCTGGCGCACAAGAAAGTTTGGCATCAGCGATCAAGAAGTTAGTGAAATCTAGTAAAATAGTTTGTGAAATCTGCCTAGTAAAAATTTTTTCATTTAAAAAAATTGATACCTGTGATCAAAAATCTAAGAGCAGATGTAATGTTACAAATACCTAGTAAGAAGATAAAAAAAAATGGCTTAATAGATTAAAAAGAAGAAAATATTGGTACTTGATGAGACAGATTTTCGAGTCTTTCCATTTCTTCAATACACATATTTCAATAACTATTGGAAAACATGCTATTTTCACATAAACTTTTTTGCCTGTAAGTTTATCTATTATATCAAGTCTTTAAATTTTACGTATCAAGTTACCCATAGAATGAAATTATGAAATTTTCAAATTTAGAACAATATAAAAGAAATTTTGCATAAAATTTGTTTTAACCACTCACGTCCATCGTCTTTGATTGATTCCAGCTTGACTTCCTCGAGGGGTATGATGTGCTGTTTATTGTATTTTTTCTTATTAATGATAATGTTGCCATAGACAAGAATGTCGTTGAAAAGAAAAAACTGTCGTGGTTTTGGTTTCTTGCGACACATTTTGGTTAGGACTCCCTCTCCCACCAGCACCCGGCCCTGCACCGCAAGGGGCTAGAAAAAACATTAACAATGAATGTTCCACTTCAAAATATTTATGTTTATAGTTCAAATATTTATATTTTCTAAGAGAAAAAATATGAAATAAAACTAATACCGATTAAATTTGTCATATGATAAAAGATTTTCATAAATTATGGTATGCCAAAAAAGAATTTGAAAATTTTGTTCGTCAAAATGTTAGGAACAGCTACAATTTTAAACATACACAAAATTACATGATTGATTATATTTTCACTGACATTCATTTCAAGGTGTAAATTAACATAATAGGCTCAATTCTGTGAAGACATCCTGATTGAATTAGACAGATTGGATTTCAATACAAGACATCAATTGAGACTTTGGCATTGGAACCAATAATTACAGTGTGATATGATGTTGTCAAAATCTTTTACCTAGATCAATATTTTTACAAGGAATACCATACCTGACCGGAGCTGCCGAAGCAACTCTCCACCATACTAATCCTCCTAGCATTTGCTTCGCTGTTTACTAAAAAAATAGAAAAATGTGTATTTGTTTAATAAGAAAGTTGGGATGAAAGTACAAAGACATTAGAAGGTAAGCACTGTAAGATATTATTTAAAGCGTTATTCCATATTGGAAAACTCCAAAGTGAATCTAGATCTTGTTAAAAACTGTTGAAACGTAAGTTTTCGAATAAAAAAAACAATAAATGTCAATCCGAAACACTCACCGAGCCTGTCGACCATGATTCACATATATTTCTGAAAAAATAATTTTTCTATGTAATGAGTAGAGATGGTGTCTATAATATAATCATAAATAAACCACTTGCTGAAATGTTCCTGTCACGGTTACATTGTCCCGGTGACTGGGGTCACTGAGCGCGCTGGCAGACTGCACAGCCGGTTAACAGTTTTCTCCGTGGCATAACTACAACCAACTACAACGGCATGCCGCGGCGTGGCACCGGCCTGGGACCTTCTCGGCGAAAAGCAAACTTGGAGGCGTATTCATGTGTAAAATCTATACCATTTAAGTAATGGTGACGACAGTTATAGAGCAGCTTTTGTTTTTGTAAAATCATTTACAAAGACTATAAGTACCATTTCAGTCATTGTGACGACAGTAATAAATTAGGATTTGTTTGTGCAAAATCATTTACAAAGCCTGTAGGTGTCATTTAATCGTGGAGGAGACTACGGCATCCCCAAATGGTACGGAACGCCGTTAGCGTGAACTAACTGGAAGGTAAATTTGCTCCATGTAGATCAACAAAAAGTAAAAAGCAATGCTTTTTGCTATCTTCTCAGCGCGAAATAGTGCACTTTCTTTGTGAAAAATGTTTTCGTCAGCCAATATGTTTGGCTCCAGTGGTGTATTTCCTTTTCCGTGTTCAATAGGAGGCAGTAAGACAGTACTGCCTTGAAACACGCACGGGTTTGTTATACTAATTCTCTTTCTACACTCAGTACTGCTTCCTAATGAACACGGAAAAAGAAATACGCGCTCCAGTGTCAATTTCAGATCCACTCACAGTTTGTAATGAGTTAGCCCATCAATAAGCAATCAACATAAACAGAACGCTGCATGACCCTGCGCAAATAATTATTTTCGCTAAAGTAAGGTATGCAGCGCAGTTCAGTGTGGAATTTTTCTGCGCAGGGTCTTAAAGCATTTGGTGTTTACCGACCCGTGAGATGACGGGCTTAGAGTGAATCCGGATTCATTACATATGTTGCGAACTCGGACTGAGAAACCGCCTCTACTGTAAACCACATGAGCTATCTTACCTATTTATACGGCTGTTCAAACGTCATTTTATAATAACTTTGAACCCGGAGAAATTAATTGTTTTGGTTGCCACATTCTTCAAAGAATGTTAACGTTCATTCGGAAAAATCCTCTAATTCCTTAGTCAAAAATATGTAATAAAAATAATAACTTTCACTCCCTTAAACTAAACCCCTAGGATGTTTCACTCGCCATGTTGTTGTTTGATATAATATTTTGTAAAAAAAAGTTCGTAATAATAACACAATAAATTAAGAAAAGTAGGCGTTATGGACATTGCAAATGACTGACTAACCCCGGTTTCTCGTCATACTTGGAACTTTATCACTCAAGCAACACAGCCAAATCACATGAGTAGGTATTGGGCGGCTGACATTTGGCTTTCATCTTTTGCAGTTTTCACTTAAAAAATAAACGAAAATGAAGATCTGTGGACCTAAACTGTCCCTTTGTGGATTGATTATAAGTGTTTGGGGTATCATCCAACTGGTGAGTACATAATTTCAATAATTGTGCATTTTTTACCCGATTACCAGTGTCTTCCCTTCAATACGTCTCGACTAAAATGATATAATTTCATTATGGATACTTAGTTAAAAGATCTACAAATATATTTTTGTTGGCCCTTTTCAAAGCATATCTCTTTGATGGGGTTCCTTTAATTTTCTCCTTAAAATCCCCTAGACCCTGAACTTTGGCAGATTTCTCGATCCTCGACCTCACTCCTTATGATGACATTATTTGCATCCAATATATTCATGTTTAGTTAAATTATTTCACGAGAAAAACAGGAACCTTATTTAAAATCTTAATAATACCGAAGACGTTCATTCATCTACATAGTGTTATAAAAACATTAGAGCAAGATATTTTTTTTTTTTTTTTTTTTTTTTTTTATATTTACTCCACACAGGAGGCCCTGAAGAAAATAATTTCCCTCAGGGCCTATGTCATCTTTGGGGATGCTGTGTGGAGGGTCTTTTTGTGGAGAGGAAGGAGTGAACATGGGTCTTGAAGAGTCCCATGTTGTAGGAGGGAGGAAACACAGAGGCCGGCAGTTCGTTCCACAGCCGAGCTGTTGAACTTAAGAACGAATCGTAGAAGCGACCCGTTCTCATGTGACAAGTGTCAACTGTGTACAAATGTTGGGCGCGCGTTTGGCGTGTATCCCGACTACGCACCGGCGCCGAAGGGATCAATGACGCTAGTTCCTCAGAGCATCTTCCATTGTAATACCGATAGAACAAGGACAGCATACCTACCCGACGTCTGTGCTCTAAAGATTGCAGTCCGTTTGTTAAGATTGGGGAATCTATCAAACGGACCGCCCGTTTCTGCACAGAGTCAAGGGTTTTTTTCAGGTATTTTGGGGCTCCAGACCAGAGATGGCTGCCAAATTCGACAGTAGGGCGCACTTGCGATTTGTACAGGGTGAGCAGTTGTGTACTATTAAAGTATCTGCGGGCCCTGTACAGTACGCCCAGCTTCTGAGAGGCCAACTTTACTCTGGCTTCGATGGAGCCCCCGTACCTGAGCTGGTCACTTATAGTTACACCAAGCATATCAATGGAAGGCCTGTTCGGAAGATTGCTTCCGTTGAAGGAGACTAGATTATCATTTGGATCCCTTTTAGACGTAATCAGACAGGATTGGGTCTTTGAAACATTAAATTCGACGAGATTATTTTTACCCCAGGAGGAAATACTCTCGAGATAACCGTCCATTCTCTGCTTCAAAGCCCTCCGAGCCGTTGGAGTTTGTGTGCCCTTTGGGGGCTTGTCAAACAAAAAGCTATCATGAACTGTACTGTCATCCGCGTAACAATGAATCGGTGCACATGTCAAAAGGTCATTGATGTGCAACAAAAACAAAGTCGGAGACAGAACCGATCCCTGTGGGACGCCAGCATTTATGGAGTGCGAGGAAGAGGTGAAACCGTCAGCAACCGCCTGAATCGACCTATCCCTTAAAAAGTCAGCAATCCACGTACACAGGGATGCGGGAAGTCCGTAAGAATGCAATTTGTTGACAAGTCCTCGGTGCCAGACCCGGTCAAAGGCCTTGGATATGTCTAGTGCGACCGTTTGGGTCTCACCGTGACGTTCCAGGCACCGCCCCCAAACATGCGTCACATACGCGAGAAGATCACCGCACGAGCGGTTCCGCCGGAATCCGTATTGACGGTCGTTGATAATTTTGTTCTTCTCGAGGTATGTGAGCAGTTTGTCGTTGATCACACGTTCCATCACTTTGGACAGAACTGATGTGATCGCTATGGGGCGGTAGTTGGCCGGGTTGGAGCGGTCACCTTTCTTGGGAATAGGGTGAATTACCGCTTTTTTCCAACCAGAGGGCACAGTGCCAAACTTCAGGGACATTTTGAAGAGCTTTGTCAAAACTGGAACTATTTCCGCAGCACACCTCTGCAATACCAAGGCAGGTATTCCATCAGGTCCACTAGCTTTGTTAACATCGAGCCCCCGCAGATATGAGCAAGATATAGAAATTATCAAACCTTGTCTGTGCAATTTGTCTTTCAAAGAATGACAAAAGTCCCGAATAATTATAATATTTAACCATGAGAAGGCATTTAGCCCACGGTGACATTGAATTTAAAAGCTGCAGGTTTGATTACCATCTAATTGCTAACTTAATATTATTGTCATACTTAAATTCTATTTGTTAACCTAACCTAACCGCCGCAATTTTAGGCACAGATTATAGAAATTACACTTTATTTCAACAATTATTACAAGAAACAACTATTTACATCCACAAAATGGGTTCTTAGTTTGGGTTAATCAAGTAATTAATGCGTATTTAGATTGAATTGAAACTATCGTAAGTGTCACTCCATAAAAAAGTCTAAAATGGGCGGCAAAGGGATCGTTTTATAAGGTAAATTTTGAACTTTGATTAAAAATGGAATTATGATGCTTCTTTTACCATTTATCCCGACATTAATCGTAGTTTTCTTCTAGTAATTGAGTTGAAACGAAGTGTAATTTCCATAATCTGTACCTATTAAAAGTGTGGCAGGGGAAATATTTACCTTCTATTCAAATAAGGGCGTTTTTTTAGAATAAGACAAACCACAAATTAATAATTGGGACCACTGTGTATGTATGTGCGTACTTTGCAAATTTGAATTATTCATTGTTCCATAAATTTCACATTATAACATCGGTAAGCCATAAATAAATGATATGTTGCTTAAAAATCTATGGTTAACAAGGGCAAATTCGTACTTGTCTGCTTATCGTTGCTACCCAATATTCTAGGTATTACTCAAGCGTAGCAATATAATATCAAACATTCCTTTCGTAGATAATTATCCTCAACTGCTTTAGGGTTTTTTTAAACTAAATTTTTAATTTTTTTTTTTAACAGCTGGATCCTGATTTTGTTGTGGCGATTCTTTGTCGTAGTGATTAGTTTGTGAGATGTAAACATTATTGAAAATGGGAGGCGGTTGGAGGTTTCAAACAACCAATATTTATCTAAAAAATTTGATTATATATATTTTTCTATGCCATTTCAGTTCTTGATGGGCATTTTCTTCTATGTGAGGAGTGTGGCTTTGATGGAAGAACTCCCTCTTGAACACAGCTACAAAACTCCAGAGGAATTCTACTTAGAAGCAGACAGAGGATATGACCAGGTATGGATGGATTCATTTGCACAATTATATTTACAAATAATAGTACCACCACTGAGAGATTTGCAGCGGTGACATCTGCGGATGTCAGTTTTCTTCTTCTTTCGTATGGTGGGTGGGTCAGAGGGAAGCGTCTATGTCCTAGGGCGTTGCCTTGTGGACATTATCAATCCCGCCAGAGAATGAATGGAACGTGTTTTCGTTGACCACATGCTCGGGGGTCTGCACCGCAATGCATTCACACGTAATACTCCTTTGCTTTCTAGACTGTTAGCATAAGTGTATGCATTCCTTTAAATCGATATTCAATGGCTGTCTTAAAAAGTGACTAGTTAACAATATACATCGTTAAAGCGCAGCAAATTGTAAAGATATACATATAATAACATAATTTTATTGAATAAAATATCTGAAGACATCAACTGACAGAGATAATTTGTTCCAGAACGCCTACAACTGCTGGATCGCAGCGTGTCTTTATATCTTCACCCTCCTCCTGTCTGGTCACCAGTTCTACATGAACAGCCGCTCCTCGGTCACAATGTAACCATCCAATCGCCCTATCCGATTTGGCAAACTGTTATAATTCATTATGTATATTTATTAAACATTTATGAACTCAATGCTAAATATAAACATATCTTCTTTGTTTCAAGGCCCCCTCCCATCATTTAAATCAATTGCATTTGGCAGCTTTTGTCTGCAAAATTATACCGTCTTCTTACTTACGGTACTTACATAAATACATAGCATGATTGAAACAGAATTTTAATCCGGCGGGTTTTGAAATTTGATGATGGAAAAACATTAAATTCATAAAATATATATTTCAGTCTCTTAATGCATCTCATATACGGTTTATCTATTGCACTAATGTTTAATAGAGTTGGCTTCTATTTCAGTCTGAAACTCTTTGGTCAAGTGCATTTTCTAGAATCCTTAAATATTTATTGTGTATATTCGATTATTAACGACCATTCCATCATTTTGTAAATAAAATTATATATCTTATATGTTGTGTGCATTCCATCGCTTTTATTACAAGTGTTCTCTCTTGTTTCGCACTGTCGTCTTACAGTGACTTACATTGTAACCATATAATGGTTTACATCAAGCAAAACACAGACCAAATAAACAAGGTTTAAGTTTATATCTGCGAAAAAACAAAACTCCAATTTTCGTAGAACGAAGCTCGTCCAAAGTCACTAGATAGTTACTACACGATTATAGCAATCGGTCATTGGTGAATGTGTGATTTCAAACGACATCAAATGTTTTCTCATCTTCCAAAACAATTCTAGAACATTTGTATGAATGCTTTGGTTTTTAAATGTAAATGTAAAGTATTATTGTACGGTAGATTTTTTTTTTGCTAAATTATAGAGTAAGTGTTTTATTATTTTATTAGCGATGAGAGTTCAAACACAAATAACATGTAAAACTCGAGTTAAATCACTCATACTGAGATGAAACAATTATACTTCTATTTTATTACACTCAATTCTAGTGAATAAATTTATTGATTTAACAAAAGTGATACATATGTTTTAACATTAAATTTTAAATTAAAATATCTTGGCACTAGTTTATCAAAATGTTTGTACTAAAATCCTGTTATTGCAATGATTTTTTATTATTTGTTTTGATAGCTTGTAAAATTCCTTTGATTTCCAGGCAAACTAATACATTAGAAATGTTTTTCCCAAAGTTCTTGATGATTAAAAAAAAATTGTTACCATGCATATGTCATAAATTTAATGATTATTGAATTTTTTTTACAATAAAGCACTTTGGATATTTTCAAATGAGTTAGTTTCTGGTGGGAAGCAAAAAATAATTTGTGATTTATTCTGCAATAAATCAACAAGGTTCTCAAAATATTGTATATTATAGGTTTACGTAACTGCTTTGTTAAAATTATCAATGACCACAAAATGTTTGTGTATTGAATAATGGAATATAGATGAAAAATAAAGTTATTAAAAAAGTGAAAATTGTTTTAAACTAACTAACTATAGGTGCGCCAATAGCTTTTACACTTATGAAAAATCAAAAAAACACAAAACTACAAGTAGACAAAACAGGAAATTAAAAAATTAAAAATGGTGCCATCTAAATAAATAAATACTTGAATCTAGGACCAAGATTTAAAAAAAACTATTTGGAACATTGCGCGATGGATGTCGGCTATGACTTGAAGAATATTCATCTTAAGATGAATGAAGCCATGAGAATCACATTCTCCGTGCTTCTCCTGTTGCATGGCCATCCTGTTTTTTTCTCATTTTGGGTTGAACCGGTCGCCTAGTACTTATTGATTAACTGAATTAACTCTGGGACACTGATTTACAATTGGTAATGGATAATGAACACGAAAAAAGTGACGAAATATCATATTTACAATTTGGGAGGCAGGTTTGGGGACCAACACCACAGGAACCATTGCCAACCTATGCCATACGTCACCCCAAGTGGTTCTCCACGTTTGGTGACTTGGCAGGGGTGCCCGCATTCATTGATTGCGGTACTTTCAGGAAGCGCCTGCCCACCAGCTGCGTAGCGTGCCAGATCGGGAGAGACTGGTTTGGGGAGACCTTTTGACCTCTCCAATTGGTCTCTCTTGACCCATCACCTTTAGCCGCAGCGGGAGGGATAGATTATACGTCCGTCACTCCTGGAAACACTGATCCCTATATTCCTAACCACGCCTCATACCCTTTTCCTTACCTGAACATCCTCTACTTCCTTTCCTTAAAAAAACCCTCCACACAGCATCCCCAAAGATGACATAGGCTCTGAGGGAAATTATTTTATTCAGGGCCTCCTATGTGGGTTATGTAAAATGTATAATGTAAATATAATGTACAAAAAAAAAAAAACAAATCATTACGTTTGTTTAACTGTTTTACACAGAAAGCGCACTATCATCCATAAACTCATCCACGGTGAAAAAAATTCCAGAAACCGAGATTTTGCATGCCGCTTACCATGCGCACCTCTTTCGCTCGGTTTTTTCGCAGGAGTGATATCAAAAGTGCAAAAACTAATTGCGCATCCTATATTAAAACATTTTGTCCCCACAATGGCATCTAGAGAGCATGAACTGCAACAAAACTCTGTCCTGGCATGCGCTCCTTGCTTCATAAATAATTTTTATTTTTGTGTCACATGAAGAGAAAGAAACTATGTGGTTGGAAGGACCGGCAGCTCTTTCCACATTCGAGCATTAACTGAAAACAGGTTTTTCCCTCAAGTCCGTCGTGTTCCTCACAGGTACACCAGTGAGCAGGGAATTAATGCTGCTGGTACCTTCAAACGGTCTCCATCAAAATACCGTTATTATTATTCTCATAATCATCTCTATGGCTATTGTGCCATACAAGGGCGCATTCAAAGATATTAGAAGAACGAGATGTGCTATGCGCAATTCGTACTGAGTGGAATTGGTTCGCCGAGTGTCGCCGGTTTTGTTCACCAATACTACTGCACACCTTCGCTTACGCTAAGGCATCGCTAAGGTATCCGCACTAATACATAGAACAGATTTCTGTGCGTACACGTCCCGATACCGTTCAAAGTACCCTAATTAGGTAGTACTCCGGCTACGGTCCGGCGGCCAACATAGCATATCTCGTTCTTCTAATA
The DNA here is from genome assembly GCA_026573805.1 of Hesperophylax magnus. Lineage (NCBI taxonomy): Eukaryota > Metazoa > Arthropoda > Insecta > Trichoptera > Limnephilidae > Hesperophylax > Hesperophylax magnus. The sequence continues at coordinate 6,955,946 of JAIUSX010000117.1, read as the reverse complement.
TCTTTGGGCGCATTCAATAGGTTTAGAGGGTACAAACCCCCCCTCCATCTACCTCAGTATTGCTTAGGAAAAAAAGAAAATGGTACTCCGTTGCTCCCCCCAAGTTCGAACCCCCTCTTGTGATTACGATAGCTATGCCAATGGTATATCTATGGCTCCTCCCTTGGTGTCATGTTGTCTTGGGAGATTCCACACTTCTTTCTTCCGGTGACCGGATATCTCATCAAAAATACAATTCAACACACCTACAAAAAGTTATAGAAAGTTATGAAAAGCGACGAAACAAAAACTAGGTTAAGGCGATGGCATACGTAGTAATGCAAAATCATGTGTTTTTGGTTTGAAAATTTGGTCGCCTAGAAATGTTTCAGATGCTTTAATTAAATACTGTGAGTAGAATACATCTTGGCCTTTGAAATAATCGAGTATTTTTTAGATAAGTCTTTTTATAAGCCCAGAAAAAAATAATGTAAAGGCCTATGAAAACTGCTTTAAAGTTCAAAATCTCCTACTTACGAACCCATTTTCGGTTATGATTTTATTGTATAATGTGGAAAATTAAGTTATTTATAAAATGATCGAAAAAAAATTAAATATTTATGCCTGAACATCCACAAAATAAAATAAAAGGCACTTTTTGGCCATGTGTTTTTCTTGCATAAATCAAAACAGGCGGATGGTTTTAAGCGGGAATTTAAACCTTATCGCTATCTACGTAAGGGTTGTTATTGATAGCGGCTCAATTTAAAATACTACATGACGTAGTGCATCGCCTTAAATAGGTTACAAAAGTAACTATTTAATCTAGTTTTTGTTTCATCACTTTAAATGACTCCATATCACTTTTTAAAGGTGTGTTGAACTGTTATTTTGGTGAGATATCATGGAACCCTTTCTTCCATATTAAGTTAAACAATTTAAATGGTGCTGTTTTTTTTATGAAAAATCACCTCTGGGGCATTGCCAATAAGACTTTATTGTTACGAAACATGGATGACAAAACTGATAATGAATAGTAGGCATATTGGAACTACATATTTACTAACATAGATAACATTATTTGAGTGTGAAGATTTACATACCCGTATCTAACAATCATAGCATGTAATCTTTGATAATATTTATGTGATTCACAATTAACCGTATGCAGACAACACAAAAGTCAACTAATATGTTTTTTTTACACTTCTGCTACGCTAGGATAAGAGTTTTTATTTATTTATATTATTTCATAACTGTTGTATCCCCGAGGTTTGCTTACGAGCTCTCTTAATCTATCAAACACCAGATTCAACAAATCACTTGCACTTTTATTGTGATATATTGACATACGATTGATAGATGCCTCCGGTATCTGAATTAGCAGGCGGTTGGAATAATATGGACCTTGACCCGAGGTTCTCACCTTATTTATTATCCTATTCTTCTCGACAGCTAACGCCATCTATGGGTAACTTCATAAATTAGTGCCATCTATGGTTAAGCTCATACACTAATATCAAGGATATAATGAATATCTTTTAAGAATTGTAGATGAAAACTTTTCAAAAGTGACATCTATTGTTATATATGAAAAGTTTCAATAGTTTCCCTGCTACATTGAAGAAGCGTTTATTTTTAAGACTTCCATTTAGTATCTGCTGCAAGATGGCGGTAGTAATACTGTCAATACAATAAACGTCAGAAACGTCAAACCAAAATGGTGGCACGAAAACATTGATCTTCTGTAAATTGGTGCAAAATATAAATTTCTGAAACGAAATCGTGTTTTTCCGTTTGTACAACCGTGGCGGTATTAAGGGTGTTTATTAACAAGTGAATTATCTATTTTTGGCTATACCTTCAGTTAACCTAAGACCAAATCTGTGAAAGTCTTTAAATAAAAGTGAATGTTGTTTATATTTACTTGCGAGCAAAGTAAATAACTTTACTTACTTGGCTGTCAAATTAATTACCTAACGTAACAAAGTGTCACAAATTTGTCTGTGGTGAGTACCAGATTGAGTATTTGATTTTATATTGCATATTTATAATAAGATGTGGTCATATTATGCCGGAGGTTAAGTTCGCCATGCTTAGGTACGCAATGTCAGTGAAAGCTTTTGGGTGTAGCAAAGCTCTTTGAGTCTGCGTACATATAAAACCATGGTATTGCGACCAACAAACTTGGAAAAAAATTATAAACCTCAATTTAGTTGGCGAAATTATTTTCATTAGAATAATAATCTTATATTTTAATGCTTAATTTTTTGTTATAAATAATAATAAATTTAATACGTAATTTTTTTGGGTATGTCAATAATAATGCCGAAATCACTCGTTTTTCTAATACCAACAAATTAATCTTGAAAACACCCTTAAACAGTGCAGTCTTACGTAAATCTTTATAAAATGGGGAGAAACCACAAAAACACGCACTTTGTAAATTTATATATTCTTTTATAGAAGTCAGGAACGACATGACACGATCAAGTAAATCAAATACTTGAGTCGGGTCATGTCTTTTACACGATATTAAGAGTCAGAATACAGAAAAGTATGTATGAGACACTATATAAATATGAATAAAGCAAGGATTGTGTTTTAAAAAAGAGTTGTGTGACGGTATATCCTCCCTGCCTGAACCTGTGCCTGAACCTGCGAAAAATGGCGTAATGGTTAGTTATATATTATGATTGTTATAGTTAATTAGTTTAAAATTAACAAATTATAAAAGAATATTACGTAATTTCCTCCCCAATAAGAACGAAGAATCGAGGGATTTTTTAAATTACATCATGGACAAAATCTTATATGAATTAACTGATAAATGTAAAAAAGCACAAAAATGTAAATTTAACAATTTTTAAAAAGGGTTTAAATAACGTGTCTTTTTTTTGTACAGGAAAATCGTTTCAAAAAGGACACATTTGAATTTATTTTTTGTGCACACCGAATAGTATCAAAGTTTCAAAAAAGTTTTTCTAACTAGTTTGGAGCATCCGCCACATTCCCATTTTACCCCACAAATGCTCAGTGATAATGGGTGCGTAGCGAAGTTTATCAATTCCGTTTAAATTTAGATGCGATTCAATTCGAAAATGTTATTTTATGATTTTTTTGTTTGTTTCGCTCTTCAGCTGTCCATCGGAAATATTGAAGTCAGTCATTTTACCAACCGGAGCGCTTAATTTGTGCGTGTTTTGTTGCTCCATTGCTGACTGAATTCACAAGCCGGAACGGTATGAAATATAGATTTAACGGGCCGGACCAAAACCTCCTAGATCACAAGGCCAGGACACTCATTCAAAGCAGCCTCCTAACTTGTATGGGATTTTACAAAAAATTTCGTTTTAATATTTTTTTTTCAATTTATTCTAATTTATTAACACTTCAAACAAAATATGATCATATCTTAAAATATTTTAGTTAATTAAAAAAAAAAATACATTTCATTTGAGCTTCCCATACAAGTTAGGAGGCTGATTTGATTCAGTGTCCCGGCGCGGCCTTGGGATCTAGGAGATTTTGGCCGGACGCGTAACTGCGTTCTGTTCGCACTGAATATATTTGTCAAAAATCTAAGCTAAATCCTAATTTGACGGTACCAATATTTATTTTATATATTTACATCTGTTAATTTTGGAAAGTTTAAATTCACAGAAATGCGTGTGTGTGCGTGATTTCCATAAAAAAATGATAGGTTGTCGGGAATTGGGTTAATTTCCACTTCTAATATTCCATTTTATTAATTCATCTATTTATTCAAGAAAACAAACTCGAAATTCAAATTTTCAAAAAATATTTTTAATATAAGAAATTCTCAAATAAAACATATATTTTATCGTTGTAATGACTATGTACTATAACTAAACAGGGTGTCCGGGAGTAAAGCGCACAAACTTCTGGAAGCGATTCTGCATGATTGGTAGAAGTAAAAAAGATAAATAACTTTTTTAGAAATTCCGTTATTTGTCCACAGAAGAATATTATTTTTTCCACACAAACGATTAAACTTTTTTACCTAAAAACTATCTTAAAACGTTGAAATTTCGAAAAAAGTTTGTTTGTCTTTTTTACTTGTAATAAATATTACGTAAAATCACTTCCCGAAGTTTGTACACTTTTTTTTATTTTTTTTTATTAGTGTCTATTCAATAAAGTTTGATGAGAGTTACATTATATAAAAATCTATAATATTTCATTCATATGGTTTCTTCTTAGTCCTCCTCACTAGGTAGTCCTGTGCTGAGGCGGACTGGTAGATTTCTTTGATTTTCTGTTATTTAGTTTCTATGATGTTTTTAATACATTTTCTAGTATGTCTGCATTAATTTCTTTCACCCGTGTTTTGATTTTTTCCTTAAGCTTATTTATCTTTTCTATCTTTTTCAAACTTGGAGGAAGGATGTTGTAAAGTTTGGTTCCCAGATATATGTTGTTTTCTTTGGCCAAAACTTGTCTTGAATTTTGGAACATCTCGTATATCCCTTTTTGAGGTTCTTGTATCATGTATCCGAGTTTCATTAGGAGATTTTCTTAACCCCCGGACACCCTGTATAGTTGCAGTACATATCTTTTTTAATGTTTTATTTTATTTTGTTATAAAAAATACATTTTTATATCTAGCATAAATCTTTATAAACATTTAAACTATAGCATTTAGCAACGAAAAGCTGCAAGGCTTTTAGTTTCTTTAAAATCCGCCATATCTCTAATCCTTTGAAATAGAGATTATTTTGAGTTCTCGACAAATGTGTTTTTGGAAGTCTAAAATCTCCACAGCTTCTCATGGGGTAGCCATGTATTTTGAAATTTAAATTCATTTTTAAGCATTGTGTTTCGGGGGCATCTTATTTTTGATAAATATTAAGGTTTTGTAAATTATACACACTATATCTAAACTTAAAAATCCTAACGATTACGACATTGGAAATTAGTAAAGTTTTTCCCCTGCGTCAGTCGCATTTTACAAAGATCCTACTTATTGCTATGTTGTAGTTAAAATCTGTAGTAACATTTACCATTTTCATTGGATTTTCGCAATTTTCGTTAATAAAACGTTTTGGCTGTTATTTTTACATCCAAAATATATATTCTCACCCAAAGTTTATATTTGAAATGTATAAAAACATCGGCTACGCAAATAGGTTGCCATGTTTAAGGAGTATGTGTAAACAATATTAATTACGCAGATGATATGGTTCTTCCAGCACCGTCACTTAGCGCACTAATGAAACTACTCCAAATATGTGAAGATTTTGCTCAAAATAACCTTGTATATAATACGTCCAAATCAATAGTTATGGTTTTCAAATGCAAAAACGAAAACATGCTAACACCTTCAGTATGGCTAGATGGAAGGAAAATGGATGTCAGTCGTAGCGTCAAATACCTGGGACATATTACAGACGACCTGAAAGACATCGAGGATATGGAAAGGCAAAAAAGAGCGAAATCCGTTAGAGCAGGTATGCTGTCAAGGCGTTTTCACTTTTGCAGTACAAGGTGAAAAAGATACTTTTCAACGCATTTTTACTTCATTGTACACGTCAGAACTGTGGGTGGATTACACTGCATCCCAATGGCATAAGCTGAAAGTCGCTTACAATAATGCTCATCGCCAACTATTCCACCTACCGAGATACTGCAGCGCCACGGAAATGTTCCTGGAGAGACGAGTACACTCTTTCAGAGCGCATCTCCGCCATCACATGGGGAGCTTATGGCGCAGACTACGCCAATCAAGTAACAAAATCATCACTGCCATGGTTGCCTGGATGGAGTCCCATCTGATGGCCCTCTGGAGACGGGAGATGTGCAAATATCCTCCATAAACGGCTGTTTACACTCATTTTTGTGTTTATATTTTATCTTTTTTCACTTAAATTCCGCTTTTTTTTGTGCCTGTCGGAATTACCTATGTATTATTATTATTTATTTATTTATTTATTTATTACACGCCCTAGTGGGCTTTTCTTAAAAAAAATACAAGCATTTTGTATCAGAGTAAACACTTAAAAATTAATACAATAAAGAAGAATGTAAACATAATGGCAAAAATGAATCCTCACGCATATAATTGAGTTTAAATGATCCACCAAAACAAAATAGTAGAAGCGGAGAAGTTATATGGGTACATAGGTCTATTTTTGTCTAAAAGAATAAAAGTGATAGAATATACAACATTTATACTGATTAGTTTTCAAATGAAATATATCACCAGATCAGAATATTTGTTTCCGAGATTGTGAAGTCTCTTAATTGGAGAATTTTGGTAAGCTAGTGTCCTGGTGTTATTGAAGTAAAAAGGTAAGAAATGTCGGCATGATTTTTTGGGAACATGGATATTGATACATTGAAGTAATTCGGGACAGTCAATTTTAAAATGTAGTATTCTTTGTAACAGTATTAAATCTGTGCTTATTCTTCTTTCTAAAAGTTTCAATAGAGACATTTTATCCAAGAGGTAATTGTAATTTATGTTTTGTATAGGAATATGCAATTTATAATTTATAAACCTTAGAAACTTCCGTTGAATCTTTTCAATGTTATCTGAATGAATATTGAAAAATGGAGACCATAACGTAGTTATAATAATATATAATATATATAAATTATTTTATAACTCTGATTGTGTATATTATTTCAAATATGGAATGTATTGCATTGCACTACCCCTGCATACATTCTGGAATAAATTCTAATTATTTTTTAATTTTTTTTTTTAAAAAGAAAGGCATACATTCCCGGGTTACGAATAACCTGACAATATTTGAAAATCTCCTACTACCACCACAGTAAGCTGAAAATGTTGCTTGTGTTGTGATGGAGGACTTAGCCAGCCGAGGAATTGAACACACTACGCCTGAGTGGGACCCAAACGCGATGTCAACTCGGCCACCGACCGAGAATTAACTTTACATTTAATAATAATTTTCATTATTATTAAGGCGATGCACTACGTTGTGTAATATTTTAAATTGAGCCGCTATCAATAACAACCCTTACGTAGATGGCGAGAAGGTTTAAATTCTCGCTTAACACCATCCGCCTGTTTTGATTTATGCAAGAAAAAAACATGGCCAAAAAGTGCCTTTTATTTTATTTTTAATAATAATAATAATAATTTTTTATTAATTTCTTACACAATTACAAATTAGGGTTTAATACATATAAGAAATTAGGTTATATAAATTTTACAAAAGATTGTTTTAAGTATTTATACATAGAAAAAGAAATTTCAAGAAATGTGGAATTTCCAAAAAAAATTCAGGCAGTGGTGAAAGATCTCGTCAATGTGGAGAGACTCTTTCAAGAATCAGAAGAATTTCCCTTCTGAATCTCTCCTCACTGACGCCAAATATATCAATCTCGGAGGAGATTTGGTTCAGGAGCAATATACTCCTCCCTACCGGGAGAACCATTGGCAGGTTAGTTCTGCAGGCAGGAAGATAGAATAATCTATGATGACGTTGTCTAAGATAGTCATCTGGAACATAGAGACTCACGCGCTCCAAAATGGCTGAGTTCTCAATATAGCCTCGCAGCAGTCTGAATAAGTGGGTAGCGGCATACCCCTCCCTTCTGAGCTGCAGGGAGTGAAGTCCCAGCATGCCCAGAAGAAAAATCGTCGGGTAGAGCCATGGATAGTGGCCGTACTCCCTCATGTAAAGAAATCTTAGAAACTTTTTTTGAACCCTCTCCAACATGAGGGAGCACCCCGCCTCATGAGGATTCCAGATAAGCGAACCACTCTCCAGCCTACTGCGGACCAGGGAGAAGTATAAAATCTTCAGAGCACGGGTATCCCGAAATACTCTGACGGTTCGGAGAACAAACCCTAACATTTTTAAGGCCGACTGGCACACCCCTTCGATATGAGGACGAAATGTCAACTTATTCTCATACATAATCCCAAGATTCTTTATGTTTGAAACTCGTTTGAGATTATGACCGAGCATAGTGTACCTGTGGTATGTGAGACTAAATGCTCTGGTGAAAGTCAGAACTACGCATTTCATGACATTGAAATGAAGCTTGTTTCGTTGACTCCATTCTGAAATGTTATCAACATCAGCTTGAAGGTGCAGGCAGTCCTCAATATTTCTTATTAGAAGAAATAATTTTAGATCGTCAGCGAACAGCAGAAAGCGAGAAAAACGAATGACTTCAGCAATGTCATTAATGAAAATGGAAAAAAGAAGAGGCCCTAGGATCGATCCTTGGGGAACCCCAGAAAAAACAAGAAATTCGGCAGATTGGAAGATTCCGTGAGTGACAAATTGTTTTCTGTTCTTGAGGTAACTTTTAAAAAACTCTAACATCCGAAGTGAAAAACCCATCTGGGCAAGTTTTATGAGTAAGATATCGTGATTCACGGTGTCAAAAGCTTTGGAGAAGTCGTTGTACGAACAGTCTACTTGGTAACCTCTGTCTAGGGACCTAGCAACATAGTCGGTGAAAACCATCAGGTTGGTTTCAGTGGATCTTCCTTTCCGGAAACCATGCTGTTCTGGGATAACGTATGCGTCTATCTGAGGCATAATGAATTTATGAATTAATTTTTCAAATACTTTAGCAGGAGCTGATAGTATAGCAACTGGTCTATAGTTTTCGATTAACTTTTTCGAACCATTCTTAAAAATAGGACATATTTTTGAAGTTTTCCATACTTCGGGAAAAGTTGAAGTATTTATAGCTAAGTTAAAGATAAGACATAGTGGTGTTTTTAGGAACTCGGCACACCCTTTAATAAAAAATACGGGAACGAAGTCTGGTCCGATAGAGTGCGAGTTCTTCATGAGTCTATGGCACTCATAACGTCAGATTCCGTAAGTATACCTAAATCGACGTTTGAAGCTCTTTTGGTATTAAATGTGGCCGTATTATTAATGGCTAGAAGTGGAGGGTCTTTATTGTAGACCGATTGAAAATGATCAGCAAATGCGTTTGCCACACCCAAGCCACGAAATTCCTGATTACCTTTCATCATGGTGTCTTCGAGACCACCATCCTTCCGAAGAGATTTTATATAGTGCCAAAACATCTTGGGATCATGCATGATGTTTTCCTCAATTTCAGACACGTAGGCTCGATAGGCCACTCGAATCTCGCGCCTAACTAACTAACGCTCGGTAAAAACTAAACAGATCGTATTCACTCTGAAGGCGTCCAGCTTTCCAGCGCTTATGATGGGCGTGTTTGATCTCTATATTCGAGATGACTTCTCTCGAGAACCACTTCGGATACTTGCGACCACCACTGCCTGCACGTTTTTTGGGAAAACAAGAATCAAATACGTCATAAATACATCTGTAAAAATATTGCGCCGCCTCATCTACTGTACAGAAAGTGCTGAGGTTTTGCCAGTCCATCCGGCTCATTGATTCATACAAGTTTATGAAATTACCCTTGTTGATTACCATTACCATTTTGTGGATGTTCAGGCATAAATATTTAATTTCTTTTCGATCATTTTATAAATAACTTAATTTGCCACATTATACAATAAAATCATAACCGAAAATGGTTTCCTAAGTAGGAGATTTTATACTATAAAGCAGTTTTCATAGGCGTTTACATTATTTTTTTCTGGGCTTATAAAAAGACTTATCTAAAAAATACTCGATTATTTCAAAAGCCAAGATGTATTCTACTCGCAGTATTTAATTAAAGCATCTGAAAAATTTCTAGGTGACCAAATTTTCAAACCAAAAACACATGATTTTGCATTACTACGTATGGCATCGCCTTAAATGAAAAGTATAAAAAGTGGCTCTGTTTTTGAATTGTCTGCATAGAAATTTGCAAGACTAGTGAAAAATAAAATCTACCTGTCCTTTCCAAGTAGCACAGCTGCCTACGTAAGCTCTCGTTCGATGCAACACATCGTATAATATTAAACATGCTTGGAAGGTTCTAGACTAGACGACATCGACAGTGTCTCCGAACGAATTGACATTGCACCACTTGGACATTCTTCCCGAGTATTTGAATGCCAAATCGTCGGCTATATTATATTATATCGGGAGTCCCGTCAGGTGTGAATTTAAAGGTTTTCGCCTTGCCTGTTTCCCCCGGGGTTTGGTTGGTTTGTCGGGGAACATTATGCGAGTTCAATGGACGTCACTGCTTTCGCATTTCTATTCCTGTCGCCAAGTGAGCATAATGCAATGCCGCAGGACAAATCCAAAGGTTCGACATCTGTCAAAGCAATCTTCCTGCGCTAAGCTGCCACCTTACAAAATATAAATCTGAAAGGTTGAGCTTTTGGTTGTGAGTGGGTACTTACACGCGACTTACGACTTGCACTTTTGGTTTATGCAGACAATCCTACGAGTAGTAATCACTTAGACCGGATTGTTTCACCAATTATCACTGAAATGAGAGATCTCGGAATTATTTTGGATGAAAAACTAAGTTTCGCCAATCATATCCACCAAATTGTAAACAAAGGCATGAAAACACTAGGCTTCGTATTAAGAACAACTAAAAACTTTAACTCCATACAAGCCATTAAACTGTTATACATATCTCTAGTTAGAAGCATAATTGAATATAACTCAGTAGTTTGGTCTCCCTCTTGCAAAATTCACATTAATAGCATTGAGCGAATACAAAAAAAATTCTACGTTTTATAAATTTTACATTAAATATCCCACTAGAAGACTTACAATATCATTTTTTATTAAATACTTTAAAAATACACACATTGGAAGACAGGCGTAAAATAAACGACTAAACTTTTTTATTCAAGATTCTAAACTCTAAATTCGACTGTTGCGAACTTAAACTCATAAACTTACGAATACCTGCAATAAAAACACGACAAAATACACTATTCCACTGCAACACACATAAGCGCAATTACATTGCGAACTCCCCAATACAACGGTTTCACACTATGGGAAACCAATACTTATAGTCTAAGAGGTCACGGTCTTTTTCATAACGATCAGAGGAATGGGTAGTTTTAGTACATATTCAAAGTATGGCATCTCCGCATATGAAAAACGTTGGTCTGCCTGCTCTAAGTGGTTGCAACTATGAGTTATAGAGCTTACAAGAGGCTTCATTGTTTCGAAAAAAAAACGATCAGAGGAATGGGTAGTTTTAGTACATATTCAAAGTATGGCGTCTCCGCATATGAAAAAAGTTGGTCTGCCTGCTCTAAGTGGTTGCAACTATGAGTTATAGAGCTTACAAGATTAGGCTACATTGTTGCGAAAAAAAAAACGATCACAGAAATGGGTAGTTTTAGTACATATTCAAAGTATGGCGTCTCCGCATATGAAAAAAGTTGGTCTGCCTGCTCTAAGTGGTTGCAACTATGAGTTATAGAGCTTACAAGAGGCTTCATTGTTTCGAAAAAAAAACGATCAGAGGAATGGGTAGTTTTAGTACATATTCAAAGTATGGCGTCTCCGCATATGAAAAAAGTTGGTCTGCCTGCTCTAAGTGGTTGCAACTATGAGTTATAGAGCTTACAAGATTAGGCTACATTGTTGCTAAAAAAAAAAAGATCACAGAAATGGGTAGTTTTAGTACATATTCAAAGTACGGTGTCTCCGCATATGAAAAAAGTTGGTCTGCCTGCTCTAAGTGGTTGCAAATATGAGTTATAGAGCTTACAAGAGGCTTCATTGTTTCGAAAAAAAAACGATCAGAGGAATGGGTAATTTTAGTACATATTCAAAGTATGGCGTCTCCGCATATGAAACAAGTTGGTCTGCCTGCTCTAAGTGGTTGCAACTTCGAGTTATAAAGCTTACAAGATTAGGCTAAATTGTTTCGAAAAAAAAAAACGATCAGAGAAATTGTCAGTTTTAGTATATATTCAAAGTATGGCCTCTCCGCAGATGAAACAAGTTGGTCTGCCTGCTCTAAGTGGTTGTATTTCAAAGAAAAAAAAATAACAGTAATCAATAAAATAAAAAAATTAAATCGAACAAATCCAATTTTTATTAATTCAACTTCCATAATCTAAACATCTTTGGGTAAAATCACAGATTAATCATTTTGTAGAATATTACTAAGGCTTAAAGAGTTAAATATTTACTTACTTCTAATATTCTTTTAATATTTTTATGAGCTTTTTCATTAGTCACATCAAAACATCATGGATTTTGGCGATAAAAGTAAAAAATAGCTTAAAAAAAGGGGTCTACGGTATCGTATACCGTTTAACTAATTCGAGTTTGAGGGATTTCTTAACGTACTTCGAAAAATGGTGTTCAGAAAACATAAAAAAACAACGAATAAAAATTATTTTCAAAATTGAGATTAACCGTGCTTCCAGAAATGACTAGACTAGCCTCCTCGGAACTCCAATGTTTTATGAAAAAATGCACGAGTTCTTCTTTGAATTGTGTAATTCTTAATTCTTTGACGAAATTTCTTGGTCTGATTTGTTTTGGCGATGTTATTTTATACTGTGTTTTGGGGGTAGCTTTGTGCCCAGCTCTCATTTCACGTTCAAAATCTTTGATTGAGGGTGATAAATAAGAATCAAATATTACATCGATACGGTTTGCTTTGTAGCTCATACATTTTTTCAAAATGTATAGCGACATTTCACCAAATGTTTTCACATGCACTGGTATTAAATGGAGAATATAGAATCCATCTACAATCACAACGTCAATTTTTTGTGGCGTATTGGCATTGGCTGTTTTTTCCAATATTTTCATGAGTGCAGCCTTGTTAGTCTTCATCAAGGAACCATCTAAATGACTCATTGAAGGTGACGATGAAGATAATGGATATTCCAAAACTTTTGGCAAATCTAGTTTCTGATTAAGGGAAATTCCTAAAAGACGACCGAAGACGTTTCGTTCTGCTTTTATAACTTGCAGTTTTTGTGCTGCTTTACATGGCTTTTTTGATTTATCTGAACAGAAATTCCTGATTTCATTGCGTTTTATTGGTTTCTCGAAACGGTCGGGATTTTCATTACATTGAGATATAAATTCTTTTCTCTGATTTTCTCCTGTAGCCTCTATATTGAGCAGAAAGTCTGCGGTTTCATTCGTTACTGAATTCCCAGTGACAATATTGTACAGTTCGTCTTTATCGTCTTGATAATCAAATGGATTGCCATAAGATTCTACAGTATCGACAAGTTTCTTCACTGCCTTTTTGTTTTTGGAAATGTTGGCTGTCTGCAGATCAGAGGTAACGTCTTGTACCCTGGTAATATTAGTTTCTTCTAAAACATGAGTTATAATGGTGGATCTCAGTGCATGGCTTTTTGCCCAAAGCTGTCGGCCTGACAAGGAATTAGTAAAATGGCTAACACCAGACAATCGCTTAGCAGCATCGGCGTTTATGGTTTGTTCTAGTGTTAAATCAACGGGTTGTCTAGAAAACGCTTTGTCAGTGCGCTTGATACCCAAGCCATGACGTTTTAAATGAAGCTCGAGGCCTGGGTGAGTGTCTTGGACTTTTAATATGTCGTCATGGTGCTTTGTGAGCCATCGCGCATAATTTGGATGATTTTGTATGAAAAATATATTGTTAATTTTTGGAAGTACATATTTGTAAAGCTCAAAATTGTTTTCTCGTATCGATCGGCTCAAAAGAAAGTAATACTCGATCAGATTTATATATTGCATGTAAAATTGTGCCGTTTTGCCGTGTTCTCCGTTTTGCCGTGTTCTCCGTTTTGAGTTTTTTCTCGAAAAATTCTGTATTTAGAGATGATTTCTGATAAAAAGAAATTGTCAACATCGACCAAGATGTTTCCAGAACTGTCCATTCGTCTATTTTTTATTTCTTGCAGTTCTTCTACCAAATCTGGTGACAATTGTAGATTTTCCTCTTTTAAAAAGAATTTAAAATGGATTAATTGTAAGGCCAGTGAAATAATAGGGTGAAGTCTCTTGCATCGATTGTAATGCGTACCAGACATGAATCCATTAAGAGACCCATTGGCTAGCAAATCAGCTTCGATTAGCATATGCGTCAAACCACAATCATCTATAAATTTTCCTATAGCTTTGAAATAGGCCAGGATGATATGAAATGTGCCAAGAAAAATAAAAAGATTGTCAAAATTTGGCCGTTCTGTGGATTGTATTTGTAATGCCACTTTTGCAATTGCAAGATCATATGTAACACATATATATTCCTGACCACACTCTTCGGCTATACTTTTTGCTTGTTGCATTGTTGTTTTAACAACGGAAGTGTTAGTGGGAGACATGTTTATTGGGTTCAAATAAGCTATTTTCTGTTTACTGGTTTGATCATTCATAGTGAGGTTATTAAATCCTACCCACATAGGAGTATTCTCGATTTCAGCAGCATGACACAAAACCCATAATAAATCTCTATTCTTTGCATTTATTTTGACAGATTCGGTTGTTTTACGTAAGTCACTATCAAGTAAAATCATACTGTCACTCATTCTTGGTTTTTTAATGGGATGATCTATATTAATGTCAATCACGTCGAATGCCCTTCTTCTTTTGCCTTTAGATGGTTTCATTGACAAGTCAATAGGTTGATTTCGTATGGAGTACTGTTCTTCATTTTGAAAAATAATTCCTACTGTGTCATGCAATGTATTTTTTCCAGAAGGTGTGTCTACGTAACGGTCAAAATTATCGAAAGCTACTCCAGTATTTAACTGAGGACATGGAATTATCCCAGACGGAATGAATGTTGTTATAGATTCATCGATGGAGGCATAGGTAATTTCAGTTTCTAATTCTTCTAATAAAGTGTAGCTAGGTATCTGACCATATTTGTTCAAAATGTTCACAACTTTTCTGCTGTTAGTTAGACTTTTAATAGCCATTCCCAGAGCTAATTGTTTAGAAGGCTTAACATGTCCATTTGTCACAGCGTAAATTTGATCCTGGCTTATCGATTCAGCTTTCTTTAAGCAAGTCTCAGACAACTTTTTTTTTGTGCGCGAACCGATGCCAAGGAGCTCCAAGTTGAATTTTTTAAGAGCATCGGGTATATTACACTCGCCTTGGAGTAATTCCTGCACTGAACAAGTGGTTGGTAGGGGAGTTTTAGGCAGGGAAAGAATCTCTTTTCTCAATATATTAGCAGCAGACGTGAGAATATCTCTTTTCACTAATTCCTTCTGTTTCGACATCACGAAATCAATTGGCAAACCCGTTCTGAAAACTAACTTACGTCCATTTATTTCTTCTATAGTTAAAACGCTTCGATCAAATGAGGCTCGAATTTTCTGTTCTAATCTCGAACATGTAATATTATTTTCAGTGCTATTTGACTGCAGAGAAGATTCATAATATTCGTGAAGATTGGACATTAAATGAATATTATTGCCATGAATTATGTCGTTTATGAATTCATACAATTTTTGTAAGGCATTTTTATGGCTCTCGCGTATAACGTGCCACACACCGTCTTTTTCATTGGACTGACAGTCGGATATTTTTTCAGTTCTTCTAAAAAAATCTTTCAAACAATTAGTGTGATAAAATAATGGAACACTTGTCTGTGAAATTTTATGTTGTAAATTGACTTCGTTAGATGCTAACGATTTCATCAGTATCTTTTCGCGGGTTTCATTTGATTGCAAACAGTGCATCTTTTCAAACTTTTTATGTGATTGTTTACGCTGGTGATCGCAGAATAAGCATATAGCTTTGCAACTAGACGTACTTGGTGAAGGTGATGACAATGTCTCCGCTTGATTATCTGAAGTCTCGACTGGCAGAAGTGTTAAACTGTTGGTCTCAGGAGTAGATATTATTATTTTTTTCACTGCGGTAAATTTTTTATAGCACGATAGATGATATACGGCAGTACTGTCACAATCATTTGGTATTTTGATATGAGCATGTTTCAAATTACGGTTAATACGAACTGTTAATATATCACGACACTTTTCTAAACTGTTTTTATTAAAAGGCAGCACTTTTTCGTCCATCTTACATTCACAAAACAGGCATGTAGTATTTATGTTCGACATTATTGTAAAAGTGGGAGTAACGGGTAATACTATTAAAAAATGCACCAAAACAAGCGAAAGCACACCCTCTCACAACGATTGTACTGCGCACACTGACGCGGGACGCTGGCCGCCGGGCCGGACGCGGGCGGAGGAGGGGGCAATGTGTGTGTCAAGCAGGGTTCCCGATTTGCGGGAATTCCCCAAACTGCGGGGAATTTTTCAGATTTACTTAAAACTGACCATTTCTCTGATCGTTTTTTTTTCGCAACAATGTAGCCTAATTTTGTAAGCTTTATAACTCGAAGTTGCAACCACTTAGAGCAGGCAGACCAACTTTTTTCATATGCGGAGACGCCATACTTTGAATATGTACTAAAACTACCCATTTCTGTGATCGTTTTTTTTTTTCGCAACAATGTAGCCTAATCTTGTAAGCTCTATAACTCATAGTTGCAACCACTTAGAGCAGGCAGACCAACTTTTTTCATATGCGGAGACGCCATACTTTGAATATGTACTAAAACTACCCATTCCTCTGATCGTTTTTTTTTCGAAACAATGAAGCCTCTTGTAAGCTCTATAACTCATAGTTGCAACCACTTAGAGCAGGCAGACCAACTTTTTTCATATGCGGAGACGCCATACTTTGAATATGTACTAAAACTACCCATTCCTCTGATCGTTTTTTTTTCGAAACAATGAAGCCTCTTGTAAGCTCTATAACTCATAGTTGCAACCACTTAGAGCAGGCAGACCACAGACATAGGAATTAATAGACGAGAAGATATGGGCGAGGGGTAAAATCAACTGTTGAAGAACGAGGGAACGAGGGAACGAGTGAAGCTGACTGTGATTCGTCAATAAATCAATCTGACAGTAAATAGGCATCTCGCATTATAATATCACCATTTACTTCTTAAAAGTAAAATCTGCTTTGAATGAATAGACATTTTTACATGGGAGCGCAAATTACTCGCCACGTTATGAACAAATTTGCGAAGTCCAAATTCGGCAAAGTAAGGCAGCTTTTATTTTCAGAGTCGTAGTTAGTTTCAGAGTATTTAGTTAAGACACTTTTATAAATGTTCATAATTTACTTCCCAGCAACCAACCAGCTTTGTGTTTCGCGTCCAGACGTTTCTCTATGTGATAGTAACAACTGATTCATATTATACGATGTGAATATGCTTAAAATAAAGTAAAATAATGCTTATATATGGAATGTAATACGACAATTGGGTTTATTCTCTTTTTTCACATCTATTTTTACCAGTTTTCATAGTACAAGTCAAAATTTTGCCGTGTTATTTAGTAAAATGAACCGATGATGCCTCGACCATAGTTCGCACAAGAATGATGACGTCACGTTTTCAAATTTCATTTGAGGCCAAACGCGAGCCCAGCCGGCTCAATGGAACCGGTATGGGGAGTGGGGATAATACGCTTTTAATCACTTAGGGCAGGTCTACTAATATTCATATGTCTATGAGGCAGACCAACTTTTTTCATATGCGGAGACGCCATACTTTGAATATGTACTAAAACTACCCATTCCTCTGATCGTTTTTTTTTCGAAACAATGAAGCCTCTTGTGAGCTCTATAACTCATAGTTGCAACCACTTAGAGCAGGCAGACCAACTTGTTTCATATGCGGAGACGCCATACTTTGAATATGTACTAAAACTACCCATTCCTGTGATCGTTATGAAAAAGACTGTGACCTCTCAGTCTATTAGGTGATGTCGAAATATTTGATATTAACTTTGCGAATTTTGTGGATTACGTAAAATACTTATTTAAACACTATTCCTAAATGGAAGTTATATTTTTGTAAGCCATTCAAATCGGTGTATTTTTTAATTTATGTTCTTTTATTTTTAATATTTCTTTCTCATGTTTCAAAACTGTCATTAAAATTGTACCACCTACATGTAAAAGCCCTCTGGGCGTTAATTTATTTATTGTTTGAAACATTTACAGAGTGTTAACAATTATTACATCTATATTATTTGGGTGGGAATGTGCACAGATATTAACACCCCAATTAAAAATGTTCACAGCATACGTAAACAAGGTTTGGTTGATATTAGGCGGAGATGCTAGTAGTGAAAGAAAAGAAAAAATACTTATATAATAATAATTAAAAATAAATATAAAACATGAATATTAAATATGAAATATGGTAAATGTACAGAGAAAGGATAAGAAAGAAAAGTAAAGAAAATAATAAAGCAATTATATCTCTTAACTGTTCTCCATATATGTCATGGTAGAAGATTGTTAATTTGTTTTTTAAAATATGCGAGACTGTTTGCGAATATATCTATAAGGTCGCATTCAACTGTATTGTACAGACGACACATTCTAGATAGTGGATTGAAATATGCAATATTGTTATTAAATATTTCAATATGGAATATATTTTGGCTCCTTAAATTATGTCTATTAGGGACTTTAATATGAATATTGCTCAGACAATTAGTGGTAAGAAGTTTATCATGAATAATTTTATATAAACATATAAAGTCCGCAAATTGTCTTCTTTTTTCCAATGTTGTAAATTTGAAGTTTAGTAGTCGTTCTTCATAAGATTTGAGTGAGGCATTTAATCCAAGTTTAAATGATAACAGTCTAAGGAATTTTTTTTGTACAGATTCAATACTTTTAGAATATTTTATATAATGTGGGGTCCAGATAACACTCCCATATTCCAACAATGAATTAAATAATATAATATTAAATAGTAATTGATAGATATGCCACATCAAACGGCGCGAGACGCCGCTTGCGGTTGCTTCATTCCTTTCCCATAATTCGAGGCTCGGCTCGTGTATATAGCCAAAATTATATAATTTGAACTCCCTTCTAAAATTTGAAGTAAATTGGGAACATTCTTTCCATTTACTGTTTTTTTTCCTGAATGCTGTAGAAATGAGATCCCTGAGGCGTATGTGTAGTAAAACCATGTATGACCGATGTAACTGTGGTTAGTTAGTTAGTTATGGTTTTCGTGCACTTTTAATGATGTTTGTCCAGGTCTTGCACCTGACCGGTCTGACCACCAACTGTGTGGCGGGCTGGATCAGGAGAGGCCGGGTAAGGGAGACCCTTTGACCTCTCCAACCGGGAGGAACGATTCATACGTCCGTCACTCCTGGACACACTGACCCTCAGATTCCTATCCACCCCTCTTATCCTTTTCGTTCACAGATCTTTTTCTCCTTCCTTTCCTTAAAAAGACCCACCACACAGCATCCACAAAGATGACATACGAAAAAAGAAACATTATATTTGACGATGAGTCCGACAAAATACATTCCAACTACACGGGCAAAAATGAGTATTGCTGATTTATTGAAATCCTGTTAAAATATGACTGATAAAATATGAGCCCATTCCAAATATATCGGAACACGTGTTCATGCAGTTGTTCTTTACCTGATATAATATAACATCGAAACGCGACATTAATACAGGGTTTTCCAATAAGAGGTGTTATTTTGAATAGCCCGCTATTTCGGTAGATGTTACTTTTGAAGCTATCATTTTTGACATTTGACAAGTAGAAACTACGCCATTAATAAAAATGGAACAATACACGCTTCAACAACGCATTGAAATTATTAAAATTCACTTGAGTGAATCAAATGCAAATCATCTTGAGTGATGAGGCCCATTTCCACCTCGGTGGCTTCGTCAAAAAGCAAAATTGTCGCATCTTGGGCTCGGAAAACCCAGGAGTTATTGTTGAAAAGCCTCTCTATCTTCAACGTGTGACTGTTTGGTGCGGTTTATGGTCCGGCGGAGTCATTGGACCTTACTTTTTCGAAAATGAGACTGGAGCAACAGTTACGGTGAATGGATTGCGCTATCGAGAGATGATTAATGATTTTTTATGGCCGGAATTGGATGGTATTGATCTGGACAACGTTTACTTTCAACAAGACGGCGCTACGTGCCACACAAGCAACGAAACCATTGATCTTTTACGATTGAATATCAAAATAACACCTCTTATTGGAAAACCCTGTAGTATTTTTATAATCACGTGTTTCGCCGTGTTCATAACATATTCGCTTTTTGTGATACTTTGTTAGTAAATCTGTCAATTTATTCGTTAAAGGCCTGCAGTTCCGTTTTTAACAGAAATACGAATAATGTGACCAGATTTTTAATAAATTAGCAATACTTTATTTCAGTAAGTTTTCTCCGTGTACAATGCAGGATATTTCATTTTTGTGTCGAAAAATTAACAATTTATACAGAAATTTCAAAGCTCCACAAAAACTTTCGAATGGTGAAAAAATCTGGTGTTGGTGCTTTTTCTGTTTGCTAATAACGTCACATTTTTCAATTGTTTAAGTTTAAGGCGAAGCTTAATGCTAAATCACTATTTTCGATTAATCTTTATAACGAATTGGTGTACATTGTGAATACCAAAATATATTTTTTAGATAAATTAAAGGTTTTCCTTTCGTTTCCCTTGAGTAGAATACAAATAAAAATATAAATGTAAACTACTAAAAAATATATGAAATGTATGAACGCGTAAAAGAAACAACTTAAAAAACATGTAATATGTAGCTAAGATTATCTGTGACAGTTTCCCCTGATTAACTTTTTGATTTCTTATAAAATTATTTACAAAATAAATAAAAACCGTTTTTGTGCTTGAAATCGAGCGTTTCTAGTCTCCGTTTGTCAAGCGATTTTAATGACTATTACCTATATTCGTGACGATATAAGGCATACCAAGAAAATACACATGTTTGGCTTGTAGCTTCCTCTTAATAAGAAAAATCGGGCTACGCCGTATAACGGCAAAGGAGCCACGGGATTTTGAATCCTACTCGATGTCCAGTCTTCTTTTAATAGATCTTTTCCAGTGTTTCATTTGTAGTAAGGGAAATTCTGTTAAAAAGTGTATTGGTAATGATTGAAGAAAGCGTGGCTGGGCAGCCCGAGTTCAGAGAGTGAAAAAACAACGCAATTATTAAGAAACAGCCATAACATATTTCACCGAGAAGCTGTTATTGCCTTCTCGGCGTTTTTCAGAAATATTTCGCAAACCTTAGGAGGTAATTGCTCATTCCGAAAATTGGCCATTCTCAAAAAATGACCCAATTTTCGCGGACGGTTCTCGCATACGTAACATTATTGCCCCATTCGAGAAATGAAGAAACATTATTACTTGCTCTACTTCTTTCTCGCCTCTCATTTTAATAGTCGGAGATTTAAGTTATACAGATCTTTGTCCCGTTCATGGTGATACAACAATTCTTATATTTATATTGCTGTTCATACATTCCATCTTCTTCTTCTTTCGTATGGTTGGGGGGTCAGAGGGGGACATCTAGGTCTGCGAGCCAGTCTAGGGCCTCAGGTGTCGCCATGTGGATCTCATCAATCGCGCCGGGGAATGAATGGAGCAGGCATTCGTTGACCACATGTTCGGTGGTCTGCACCGCACCACATTCACACATCGCCGACTCTTTAAGGTCCCATCTGTGCCTCCCCCATCTTGTCTAAACTAGTAATTCCCAAAGCAGTCTATGTCGACCTCCAGGGGTCGAATTCGACTTACATGTCATTAGATTTAAATGGGAGTCACATTTGTGGTTTGATATGGAATCGTTTTCTAAGTACAATGATGATGTTATATCTAAAGAAATTCTGAAGAGTTGACAAAGAGGTCAAATTCTGGGGAAATCTCACATACATACCCAATCTGAAATCTAGGAAAATTTGGAGTCTGATAAATTAATATTAGGAAAGCAGGGGGTCAACCCAAAACAGAAAATCGGAACGTGGTTTGCGGGACAAAAAAGTTTGGGGACCTCTGGTGTAAACTCTAACATCGATATTTTTTCGGATTCACTGTCCAAATTTAAAATGAGCATTATGTCAATGATATAAACTGTTCAATGCGCATACATATAGACACACACTCACACATACACACCTAGCTTTTAAATATCTCTATAAATTGTTAATTTACTAATTTTTTTACACATTTTGATGTAGGTACCTACTTTTACATATTTTTAATATCTGTACCCGAGAAGCATACGGATGCAACTCCAAAACTCGAAATGTTAAGGGGAGCCGAAAAACGAAGTTTTGGAAATAGCGAGAGATTTGCTAATAAAACATTGTTTTTTCAACTCTGCTGAATATCACAAACCTCGCTTGTTTTCGCTATTTTAATAAATTTACTGTACGTAAAAAAATAGTATAATAATTCATAATCTAACCTCTAACTGAACGCCTCATAATGTTAACGGGGTAGTTTTTCTGTGTTAGATTGTCGCCTACGACCTACAACCAGGCGTCTATTAAATCACAGTGGGTTCGCGACTAAGTTACTTTCTAGTTCTTTGGTTATAAATCTACTGTAATTCCAAAAATATGGATTATTTTCTCTAGCTCAAGGTAAGATACATCGTTGACAACTGCAAACAGGCAATAACGTCTCGCTGTTTGATGGTGATAATGGTCAGCAACAATTTTTAGATTTTCGTTGCTTTATTTAAGAAGGTGTGTTTTTTAGGCCCTTAAACGTTTTACAGTGCTTTTATTTTATGCGAATTTATTTTGAGAAAACCTTGTGGCATTTACCTTTAAGTAACAAATTAATCAATGCTTAAATACAGAAAATAGGTTAACAAATAAGAAAACAGGTTAACAAATATGAAAATAAGTTAACGAATAAGAAAATAGATTAACAAATATAAAAATATTTGTCATAGAATATATCGCAGAATATGTAATCTTCTATCTATATAAATGAAAATGTAAATGTTCGTTTGTTCAAAATCTTAAATCTCAGAAAGTTCTTCACCGATTACTTTGAAATTTTGACACAATGTTGCATTCGAATAAGCATGTGTTTTTATATATTAGATAGATGTCACTGGTGTCTGGTAAAAATAGGTATTTCTTAAAACTGCGCCATCTGGTGGACAGCCACGCTTTTTTTTAAACAACACCATCTGTTGGACGTAAAAGCGACACGCTCTATTGTTTTTCCTTCTGCAAAGACAGACTGAGCCACAGCAACGCGTGGCGGGGTACAGCTAGTTTTATTCATATAAAAGGTTTAGATTTCAGCGTTGTTGTGAGGTATGACTGGTTTGATATTTTTAAAAAATCATTAACAAAATACAAATGATTACCACAATTTTAAAAAAGAAACGTTGAAAATTTATGTAGATTTGAATTAAAAATATCTACAATATAACAAAAAAAACTTGATTCCGAAATATGCATTTATGATCTATTTCGCGTTTGATCGAAAGTTCCTCAATATCACTGTTTCAACCTTTAAAAAAACTTGGATTTTCCCATTCTAGGAGCAAATTCAAAGTTTAATATAAGTCTACTCCCCAAAAAGGGGATTAGACCTTACCATTTCGACGTGAATTACAAATCTTGAAACGTATCGTATTAGCTCCGCCGAAAACGTTAACTCAATTGCAACTTTTTACTTACCAATGCAAATCTATTTACGGAAATCTTGTTAGGCAAGTCAAATATTAATGCGGAATCCTCCGAACCACTTTGCTCTCGGGTTGCAGTGGTTTATTCGTGGAATCTGATAACATGTCTCACAATTTTTTTTTTCGATTTGAGTTTAAAATACAAAAATAAATTTAACAATTGCTGATTTTTCACACTTGAAAAGCAACTTGTGTAATTATTTGATTTGTGATTAAAGATTCTCGCTCAAGATACTTGGGGAAATACGATGACATGTGAAATAAACACAAACAAATGTATCGAAATATTTGGAGAAAGTGGAAACCAATTTGTGTTAGAACGCAAATTTCCTCGTGAAATCGACCAAGCAGAAGCATTTTTTAACCACTATTCTGGAACATTTAATTTTACTGGAACCTTAAATAAACTGGAACTCTACGAAAGCTTTTATACAGAGGTGGTCGATTGCCCGTCTTTCAGGACTATTGCCCCTATCGACTTAATCACTTTTTAGAACTCGTTACGCTTAGTGTAAAGACAAACTTATTAACTGTCAAAAAATATAAAAAGGCGACGTTTTGTCTTATTTCCAAGACGCCATATTGTTTGTTCGATAGTTTTCACCTGTTCAATAAAAATAATTGTAAATTGAGTTCATGTTTCGAGTCATTTTACCAAATTGGGATTTTTATCAAGTAACAAAAACAAAAATCGGGAAATAGGAACAAAAAGTGGGACAACCTAAATATTCCGAGTTCAGTATTAAAATTTGTATAAACATAGATTAAAAAATATCTCAAGAAGTGCCTTGTGGGCGTGTTTCGTGATCCAAATATAAACCCAATTTGGGCCATACAAAACTGTGTTTCACCATGATTACGAAATTCAAATGGGATAGCCTTATACAATTTCAGGCAAGTGTAAGAGACGGACCGCGCGCAAAATGACGTAGAACCACAAGGTACTAAGTTAGTGACTCATTTGCAGGACGGTATAACCAAAACCTCCTAGATCTAAGAGGTTTTGGTATAACTCCGATCGAAAATTGGAACCGAAATATTGTGATGTCTTATGATTGCCTAGCTCAGGGGTCGGCAACCTGCGGCTCGCGAGCCACATGCGGCTCTTTGGATGTGAAGCTGCGGCTCTTTAGTTCCACACGCTAATATTAATTATTTTATCAAAAAAAAAAATTAAAAATCGTTCTGAATCGATGAACGAGGATTAGGCGCCATTTCTATCTCTCAGCCACTTGTACTCGCTTTTCACCGCACCCCTCCCCCGTGACACTCGTCGTCACTTCGTTAGTCCGTCGGAAGCTCTCGAATAACGCCGTCGTCGGATGTTTCTATGTAGGTTTTAATTCGCTATCGACGCAAGAAAGTTTGGCGTCTTCACCAGTGCTTTGGCTGTGACGTATAGTTTGTTGTTTCAAGTAGAAGAGTTAGAAGCGAATTATCTTCTCAAGGTATGTATGTACATATATAATAATAAGTGTAAGTACCTATAAATTGTTATTTAATAAACCTATTTTCGAACTCTGAGGATCAAGTAGGAATTTGCAGTTTTAGATTGTTTATATGTTTGGCAATTTTCATTGATTTCGGCATAGCTGGGCATAACACCTTTACTTGTAAACTAAGTATCTAATATTTGCCAAAATTAAAAAAAAATCAAACTGTGTAGACTGCGCCTTATAAACACGTTCTGACCGTAAGTCTTTTCGTGCCGGTCGGCGATCACCGCACACGGGAGGCGACCACAGATGCGACGAAATTATATACTTATAGTCGATCAGTGCTTGAGAGAGTGAGACAAACAGTGTTTTGTGTCGAAAAATTACTTATTTTAATAATTAAATTATTAGAGAATTATTTATTTTATTTAGGTAAGAATTTTTAATTGGTAAATATCGTTGTAAAATATTAAAACAAAAATTATATTTCATTATGCCCAGCTTCTCGTATGTATTTACATAGGTATACGTTGATATAGTAAATAATTGCAAAACTTGTCATCAGCTGTTTTGGATACCTAAATAATAATTTTAAAAATTCTTTATTACAGCTTCACCGCAAGCATGACTTCTACAAAAAAAGAGAAGAACTGAAGAAGAGCATCGAGAATTCAATCAAGATTGGTCGGAGTTTTTCGCTTTCATATGCAACTCAGATGGCCTTCCGATTTGTTTCATTTGCCACGAAAAACTCGCACACAATAAGAAATCAAATATAGAGAGACACTTCACTACAAAACATACTCACTTTGCTAGTAAATATCCAGCCGGCGAAGAACAAAGAAAAGCTGTCGACGAGCTCCAAAAAACAAAAACAGCAATCAAGTTCCAGGTTAAGTAACTGGACGCAATCTACAAGTAATGTTAATCTGGCAAGCTTCGCGGTATCACTAGAAATTGCAAAAAAGGCAAACCAAAGAATTGCTTCATACGTCCATCTGAAGAACTGTTTCGTGATTTCAAAAACAAACCAGAAGTCTTGAAAAAAATCAAAGATTTGCCACTATCCGCTAAAACAGTACAAGATAGAATAGCTAAAATGTCTTCAAATGTCACATTTGCAGGTGGAAGACATTCAACTGGCTTTTGCCTTATAACGTGCTATAGATGAGTCTTGCGACATAAAAGATACGGCACAAGTTGCCCTTTTTGTCAGGTATATGTCTTCCCAAAGTCCAAAAGAAGAACTTCTAGGATTGCTACCGCTCTCAGGACAAACTATAGGGGAAAATATAGCAAATGCCGTGCAAAATGCCTCCAAGACAATAAGATCGATCTAAATAAAATCGTTTCAATAGCAACTGATGGACCCAGAAGTATGACGGGAAAAAATAAAGGGGCAAGAACGATTCTTCAGAGCAAAATAAACCACGAAATTCTTACCTTTCACTGCATAATACACCAAGAATCATTTTGTGCCCAAATATTTCCGGCCAAAATAGTTGAGGTGATGTCATCTTATCAAAAGCACTGTACCATCTTCAGTTTAAAGAATTCTTAAACGAAATAAATACATTCCTCAACGAAAAAGGCATTAATCACCCTGAATTAGAGAACGACAAATGGTTGCAAAAATTTTACTTTATGGTGGATATCACAGCAAAATTAAATGAGCTGAATCTAAAACTGCAAGGAAAGGGAAACCCAGCATATGTTTTGGCAGAAGAATTGGTTTGTTTCGAAGAAAAAATAATTATTTTTGCAGAAGATATTCAGAGCGGTAAATTACTTCATTTTCAATTTCTAAAGTAATATCGCGATAAAACCAGTGCAACTGGTGGCAATTACTTCAGCACAGTTATAAAAAAAATTAAAGATGAATTTGCTGACAGATTTTAAAAATAAACTGTTTTTATAAACCCAATAACAATATTATTGAATATTTAATTGTTTTAATTTTTTCCTTAGATAATAAGTAATTACCTAAAAATACCATATACAGTGGTGCCTCACACAACGAACGCCTCGCACAGCGAATGCTGCACACAACGAACTTCCTTTTCGTTCATTTCACGATTCATACAACGAACTTCGCTTCACACAACGAAGTCGCCCGATCTTCTACGATCACTGCCGATTAATTGCATCCTCCCGCGCAGGCAGTCGTTACTAACGAGTCGTTAGTCACTGCGTAGTACGCTTAACTTACGCACGTATCGCAGCAATCGTTCTTCATTACGAATTAAATCGCACACGTATCACGGCAGTCGTCCTTTTAAGATAAACTCAACATTTTTTTTTATATGATGGGTTCTAAAAAAAACAGGAAGGTGATTTCTCTTGAAATGAAACAGGAAATAATTAGAAGGAGTGAATGTGGGGTAAAACAGTGTGACCTCGTCAAAGAGTTTGGCCTCAACAAGACCACCATTTTCACCATTTTGAAAAACAAGGATGCAATAAAATCAGCCAAAGTAGCCAAAGGAGTATCAAAACTATTTAATGAAAAACATAGATCTTCAATCCACGAGCATTTCCGGCAGATGTTGAAGAAAAGAGAGAAACAAACGACTTTGGACAGGTTTTTCACTGCACCATCGGCGGAAAATGGATGAAGATGTGCAAGATTCGATTATTTCTTAAAATTAAAAAATGTGTGTTTTTTTCATTATGTTTTTAGATGTATCTAAATAAAAATAATAACAAAAAATTTATCTTTTTTTTATGTCATCTTACCATATTTTATGCTACAGAACGAATTATTTTTTTTAACATGTATTGTTATGGGAAAACGCGTTTCACATAACGAACTTTTCGCATAACGAACTTGCTCCTGGAACGAATTAAGTTCGTTGTGTGAGGCACCACTGTATTACTTTACTTATATATGAATAAATAGATATTTTTTCTTACGAATAAATAGATTAGTTTTTTTAATTGTTGGCAAGTAAAAAATTTGTGGCTCTTTAAAAACTTTGAAATTTCGTAAATTGTAATTTTGGACTCTTCCGACTCCTGTCCTATCTGTATCCACCAATGAAAAACTCTGAAAGTCTATGGAATAAACTTTCAGAGTTTTTCATTGGTGTACAATAAGTAGGTTCCGAATGTGAATTTTACTGTCTATATATTGGCATATCTATGGTTATTTAGGATCAATTTTCGATCAATTTTCTTTCTATGTATTGGCATGTCTATGGTTTTTCTGGACCAATTTGTTTCATACAAAAAGCCCGAAGATATCGATCTAGTGAGTGGTTTATTTATGACACAAACTATAAAACGATTTAGCTACCAAAATAATAAAGTTAGGTTAACAATAATTTTCCAGACGCTCGACGGTTATTTATAATTATTGGCTGAAGATTTTATTTTTGTATTCGTGAACTTCAGCACATGCGTGTATCGTGTTGAATTGATCAAGTTATTCTGAGTTTATCAACTCAATACATCAGTTTCATGCATTTGAAATTTATCATTTTTTCAATTCTCAATCTTAACCTAAACGTCTAATATCTTTTTAAATAATCGTGAATCTGCAGTCGCGCCCGGGACAACCTATTTTTGCTTAAATAAAGTTTTTTTGACCCATCCATTTTAATTTTTTTTTGGTTTGATTGAGATTTGAACCTTCCTACCGTAGTCGACAACTTTACCAACCTCGTCGAATGCTGGTCGGGTAGGACCGACATTTATTTCGGATGTTAACTGCTGTAATGTCATCCGATTTCAGAAAAATGCTTACGTCCGCCTGTGTGTACGAGATTGCCACTAAAAGTCATCGACAACGAGTCCTAGCTCGATCAGATGTAGGGAAATGGGTTAATTTCCGCTTCCAAAACTTCCATTCTTTCATTACCGAAACAAAAGTGAAATTTAAATAGATGTATTTAAATCGTCTGGCAACGATAGTGTTGGATGTCTCGAGCGAAGCCAGGTGGACTACTAGTGTTAATATTATATTCACAAATGTTAAAGCTAGAATCACTCTAGAATACAAACTTATGAATGCATATACGATACGAATGGCACTGCTATTAGTAATAATTAATGCAAGCTAAACCCGTGTGGATATCTGCCCGTAAATAGGACAAACATTTGAACAGAATAACTTCTTGTATGGATGAATGACTTTGCAATAATGTTATTAAATGTTTGAACGTGGGCAACTAGTTATTTTTTCAGTGTTTTTATGATTTTCAGGAAAAAATATATTTTTAGATATTTAAATGGACTTTATTAACAACCAAAATCTTTTGTTTTGGAAAATCTCAGGGTTACTGTAATATCATTGATATTTGTTATATCTGTTTTACTTTTGCAGATTTAAGTGTTGGGAACTCTTTGTTAAAAAGTAAAAGGTTCTACTTATAATTGTGTTTATTACATTACAAATAATAGGTCTGGATTTAGCTACACTGTTCATTACCCGAGGGTTGGTAATTCTCTCATTCGAGAAGCTTGTTCCCTGTCACTATAACCTCACAAGCATCTGTTACACCAGCGACATCTGACGGACTCTGGAGTAAGCTTTATGACTAGCGCCATCTATCGCTTAAATACTCAACTTATTACCATACATCACAATATTAGTGTAAGAGCTCACCCATATATGGCACTAGATTAGACTATTACGTTACTGATAGATGACGTTTAGCTGTTGAGTATTGTAGAGACCGTGTGTATGATAAATAAGGTGGGAACCTTCAGGTATGATCTTAACCATAGATGGCACAAGATTAATCTATTAGGTTAACCATAGATGACCATAAGGTAGGAACCTCAAGGTCGGGTTCATATTATTTCAACCGCCTGCTGATTAAAATGTCAGAGCTAATTTTCAATCTATCACAGTCAAGTTAAAAGTTGATTTGTTGAGCCAGATTTTTATTTAATAAGAGAGTTTTTTAGAAAACCTGAAAATACAACAGTTACTTTCCTAGCTCCCGGTTACCAACCTTTAAAAAAATGGAGTATAGGTATAATATTATTACCATTTTTGAATAAAAGATTATTACATTGTACACTCCATGAAATACAGGTAGTATCAAGCTATCAACACTGTTTAATTTGAATGTTGGTATGCAGCCAAATACCCGGCCGAAGCAGTAATAATGATAACACCATATGTCGCACTACCGCTACTACCCTGCCGTAAGTCAAAATATTTAAATCTGAGTTGTTATCGAGTGGTTAGAGCTCCAAAGAACTGTGTCCTGTGTAGCGATGGGACTGACTCCATGACTCATTTTATTAAGAGTGGGAGCCGCGGTACTAGCTCATTATTATAATAAGAGTCGACTCAATTGCAAGGGAGCCGGGAGTTCAGAGCGTACGAGTATAAGCAATGATGCCTCCGCTCACCCGATACGACTCGACCAATACGGCTCACTCGCTAAAGATCTCCGTTACGGCTCTCCCGTTACGGCTCCCCCGTTACGGCTCCCCCGTTACGGCTCCCCCGTTACGGCTCCCCCGTTACGGCTCCCCCGTTACGGCTCCCCCGTTACGGCTCCCCCGTTACGGCTCCCCCGTTACGGCTCCCCCGTTACAGCTCCCAGCTCCTTGCCCCCGGCGTAAACATACAGTTCGTACAACTTTTGTAGCGGTGCGCCGCCTCGTACCGCAAGAAAAATAAGATTTTAGGTATTTAGAAGGTGTAGGTACATATGTCTAAGTTCAGATGTCGGACTGTCAAGTCTCTGAGTATGTAATAACAATTAACAGTTGGATAGTTTTTATGTATATTAATTATGGTTTACCGGGAGTCCTAGCTCAATTGTGCGTCTCGTTCATGAACGACTCATCGCTAGTCCTGTGGCAGTTTTGCAGAATTCAAGTAATTTCTGCATAACCTCGGGAATCAAACGAAATCACACATTCCTCGTTCTCTATAAATGTTGAAATGACCCTCCGCCCGTCACCTATTTCGATGTAGCTACGTCAAAACTTTCTGCATAAATGTTGTGAAGCTCTGGCACAAATTCCGAAATGTTTTCCGATCATTCTGTAAGTCCAAATAACTTGATATACCACAATTAATACAGTCGAGTAGGAAATTTGGCGTTGTTTGGGTTAGTTAAAAGATTCGGCACTATGAATCGTAGAATACAGAATATAGCTACGTATAAACAGGACAAATTTTCCGTGAGCTGAGCCACGAATTATGGGAAAGGAACGAAGCAACAACAAGGCTCCAGACAACAGACAAGGTATTCACATAAAACAACCATGTTATAGTAATAATAATAATATTTGGATGATTTGTAGCGTATTTTATATATAGCGCCGTTTTTGTGCAAAATCACCACAAGGGCGATTTACAAATATATAATACATTTCTACAATGATATGTTTTTACTTACTATATATGGAGATAATATACAGTACCATACTTACCTGTTAGGTCACTTGAGAATATCATTTAATTAACATTAACTAATTGTTTATTAACGAAATTTAGATATAAGATTTAGGACATAATTGGAAAATTGGACATAATTAGACTTTGCGGTATTTATTTTAATAATATATGTATTTATGTTTTTTAATGAGCGTGTTTAGGAAAGGCAAAACAAATTTTATGCTGGGCGGTACTACAGTACAAGGTTTTGATCAGAATTCACCTTCCTAAATGTGATTCGTCCCTCGGTATGTTGAGATTTGGCATTTTTCAAGGTAATTATGGAAAAGCCGAATTTTGAGTTATGCCAGTGTAACTGCGTAAGTG
The DNA here is from genome assembly GCA_026573805.1 of Hesperophylax magnus. Taxonomy (NCBI): domain Eukaryota; kingdom Metazoa; phylum Arthropoda; class Insecta; order Trichoptera; family Limnephilidae; genus Hesperophylax; species Hesperophylax magnus. The sequence continues at coordinate 6,924,361 of JAIUSX010000117.1, read as the reverse complement.
CGATTTGTCGGGTGTGCGGGCGGTGGATCTAACTAATTAACTTTTGGCGTAATCTCTTTGTATCTATAATATATTTAGTGATATTTGCACCCGTATGATTCAGTGCGCGATTATTATTGGCTAATTCGCCCGTTTATTGCTATTTATTTAAACTTATTGGGGGAGCAAATAATTTTGTTATGTGGCAACATTTAAAATTTCACGCGCTTCGTTAAATGTTTTGGGATGGGAAGGTATTTACCTCTTTATTATCCGAATTAATTGTTATCCCTTTCAAACATTTGTGGTGTGGTTTTGTAAATAAAAATAACTGAATTATTTCATAATATCCGATTTTTCTAGAGATCAGATAAACGGAAATGATTAAAATAATGAAATTATTATTATTTTCAAAATAACACACCAAAAAATGTTTTATTTTTTAATCTGAATATCGCACAATAATCCCAACTTCTCCTAACCTGGAGCCAGTGAGACTATGGCATCCCCGTATGATACCATTTTACTGTGAGGCTGAAGGTAGTAGGGAGGTGAAGGAGATGAGGAAGGGAAAGACGGGGAAGTAGCTGGCTATTCAGACACAGTTAAAGCTGTGCTTGTGTTCTTCCCCCGGGACGATACTGAGTATCTTCCGATCAATATAAGATACTTCTATAATAATATTATTGGTACCTTGAGTTTTATTTTTTATCTTTATTCTGAAACTTTTTACTAAAACTTTATAGTTATATTAATAATAAAAAAAAAACTTTTTTTATATACATTTATATCTTCTGTATTTGCTTTGGAAAAAAAATATTAACAATGACGTAAAATAATCAGGTGCCAATGGCCGAGTTGGTTGAGGCGTTGTTCCGGTATGACAAAGATCCTGGTTTCGATTCCCAGATGGGAGTGTTACCTTTTTATATTTCTGTGTCTTGTTCTGTTCTATGTCTCGTTAAGGTTTATTAGTATTATTTATTTATTTATTCATTGTCGGGAAATCGACAGTTTACATTTAATCAGTTTGTACATAAGTATTATATAGTAACATAAAACCTATTATGGATTTCCTCCTTGTGACGTAAATTAAATTTGTGAGAAAGGAATATGAATTAAAAAATTTATACAAAACAAAAGATTATATAAAAAGAAAAGTTTACAAAACAATACATTGATAGTCACGGAAAGAGGTTTATTTTATTTTATTTTATTTGGGAAACAAACAGTTATACAAATATATTTTAATACAAATCATTTTTACCAAGTTGCATAAACCAGTAAAGTTTCCACTGAAGATTCATTTTATATATATTGGTAGAAAAACATATGAATATAAATAATACAATACAATATAAATACTAACTGGTAGAAAAGGAAAATCTCCAAAAAAATAAAAATAAAAAGACTACAGATTCAATCCATACAAAAACAATACACACACTAACACTACTAAGTTTCCCGCAACGATCGAACGCTACTCTCTTAGGAATGCTATGAATCCTGCGAGGCTCGTATTGAACACATCGATATTTGTGCATAATCTATTAAAGGTGCTACAGCTTCTTCTTATAAATACATTTTCAAGATAATTAGTATTGCTCTTAGGAATATAAAATGTGTTCGGAGATCGAGTTACTCTTAATGGACATTTGAAATGAATATTTTGTAAAAGGTATGGCTATCAATAAAATAGTGGATTATCTTATATAGCATTACTAGGTCTCTGATATCTCGGCGTTGATCAAGAGTTTTAAGGTTCATGGACACATTGTTTTCATCATTTCGCATGCGATAAGAGACATATTTCAAAAACCAAAGGTTGTAGATATAAATCAAATCATAATAGAGATATAAACAATAGAGACATAAACATTATTCACAAACTATCAGAGAAATATTCTTTTATAATAATACCTAAAACAGTAGGTATGATCAAACTAAGATTTTGTAGATCGAAAAAAAGACTCCATGTCAGTTCATCGAAAAGCCTTATTTACGTGTTCGGTGTAACAGCAGAAACACGGGCTCCATCATAGCCGGAGTGAAGTTAGCCTGTCAGAAGCTGGAAGTAATGTACAACTGTACATAACACGCAGATACAATAATAAATAAGTATTTATTAAATAATTAATCAATTTAAAGTATAATAGTATTACAGAGTATAATCAATAATGTTAACTAAAATAATTCATACAATTAGTTTTCACTGCTTTTGATTTTTTAATGTTCCTCTTCTATAGAAGCTGGCGCTTGTGTCTAGAAGAGTGGTGAGCATCAAGATTAAGAATATTTAGTGTTTGTAATTATGAATATTAAAATTTATAATTAATTAAAAAGATAGTTTCATCATTTTGGTATTTTTACATTGAACTTCTCTTTAATTGCTTTTAGTAGGTGTTTATCGTTTTCTATTGTTCTGATATTTTCGGGTAGGCTGTTGAATTATTTTTTTCCATAGATATATGAAATGATGTTGAGCAAACGTGGTGTTACATTTTCGCGCTGGAAATATATGTTTTTGACGAGTACGACTTTTAATTAAAAAGCTGTGATTTTGTTATTCTTTTATTATTTGAGTTATTATGTTTCTTTTTTTTATAATAGTTTCTAACGTGCTCCTAAGTACGTCATTGGTCGCCGAACGCGTGCCCATCATTTGTAGAAAATTTGCCATAAGCCATGCGAATCTTTAAGGCCCAGTTGTTTCGCAGAAATTCAATTGTAAATTCACTCTGCGCCATTTTGTTTTTTTTGGCATTTGAAAGTTCTCCGTTAAACGCTGATTTCGTTTCTGATTTGCGTTTCAGCTTTCTATGAAATTGTAATAAGCTGCAAGCTTGAAAAAATTATAGTTGTCCTCTTCTGCTGATCACAAATTTCAAAAGCTGAACGAACTTAGGACGGGTTGTTTCACAAAATTTAAACAATTCATCAAATTTCAAAGATTTAAATTATCGTCAATTGTTTCACATCACTGATATAAAATCAGAACTTGAATAGCACCTTCACAGAACTTCAACAATTAATTAATTCGAATTGGCATTTAACGGGAAAACAATACTAGAATTGGCATTGAACGGAAACCTTCAACTGTCAAAAAGACAAAATGGCGCTGATTGTCCATTTGTTGACTTTGTCACACGTGGATTTCTGCGAAAGAAATGGACCTTACTTATTTTTGTATGAATTAATATAATTAAAAGTGTCATTATAAAAAATAGTCATGTACTCTTGAACAACTCACCAACATTGGTAGGTGAAGTATCAAGTACGTGCTTCTCTTTGTCTTTTATTGCCCTTTCCAGTATTTTCAAATCTGTACATTTTTCAATTGTTCCTTTTTTGTCTCAAAGGATCGTTCGTCTTTTTCAATTTATCGAAAGGGTAACATTAGACAATATCCCGGAAATCTTTGTTCGCTCTCCTTTTTCATTTCCGGCCAGATTAGATTACCCCGATAGCTTTTGCGGGCGCCTCCATTGTTTTAGGGGACACCTGAGTACGATTACGTGATGGTAATTTTAAAATATCACACTTTCCTTTTATTTTAATGAAGAGTACTTCCACCCTCTCTCAATATCTATTAGTTCGCCGGGAGATTGGAATCATTAACAAAACAACTGCTTATGCTTCTGTCTCTGTCTGGCTGGAACTTCATTTGATAATCTCTTTACTCATATTTTTCCAGTTTTAATGACAAGTGACGAGCATAATTAATTACTAATAACCTGCCTACCCATGAGACAATTTTTTGAACAAAAAAAGAAGGGTCTCCGATATTATTTTTTTTTAGATTGTTTTTAAACATTAACTTGTTATGAAATAATTTTCTCTCAGGGCTTATGTCATCTTTGGGGAAGCTGTGTGGAGGGTATTTTAAAGGAAAGGAAGGAGAGGTCGTTACCCAACCCCACGTATAAGGGGTTGGATAGGAATCTAGCGCTCAATGTGACCAGGAGTGACGGACGTCGAGAGAGTCCGGTTGGAGAGGACAAAGGGAATCCCTCAACCGTATCGATCCGGCCCGCCACGCAGATGGTGGACAGACGCATCCGCAACCAAGACCTTGATAAATTTCACCCCGTGAACCCGGGCACCCCTGCTCAGTCAACAAACGTAGCCAACCACTAGGGGTGACCAATGGCAGAGGCTTGTTTCTTACACTGAACAGATAATACTTTTAAAAGAAGAAGAGATTTCATTAATTTGAAAGATTTGAATGAATACTGATGTCGCCACTTAACATAAGAGCTTTCGAGTCCTGAACCCCAAAAGGCCAAAGAAATTGAAATTGATTTAATTAATAATCTGAAAAAGAAATACTTTCGATGTTCAAAAAATGTGATCAACTTCAAAATTAAGAAAAAAATTAGCTTACTTCTAATAACAAAAATACTAACATACAGTATAGTATACGGTTACAGGTGTATGATTTTATAAATGCAATTTTGAGGTTAGTTGAGTGGTATCATAACACAAAAATATTTATATGGTAATCTGCTAACATAATAATAAATGCATATGATGTTATCATCGTTAAACATAACAATTACCACACAATAAGATATGTACCTCAATGGTACCACAAAGGAAACTTTAGAGAAAATCTCATGAAAATTTAAAAGAAAATATGCAAGGTGTAATCAAACTTACAAGTATAATACAGGTTAAATTAGAAGAAAACATTTATTAGTTCATCAAAATAAAACTATTGTAGTTGCATCAAAATGATCCTCGAAACAAAATTCAGTTGACCGAAGTGATAAAGTGGCAACAATTTTTCTTATTGTTTTTACTTTGTAATAATTCAGGTTTTAGAAGACTGAAATTGTTTATCACGAGCGGTCACGGATGTATTTTTGCACGTTGGTAGTGTACAATAACTGTAGTGAAGAGACGCACGGAGACCACGGAGGTCATCAAACAGTGTTTTTACTATCGTTATGCACGTAAAACCTTTGGAGCTTATTCCACAGCGCAGTGAACACCAATAAAATACCAAAGAAAAAACTACTGGACCGATTTAGCTGAAAATTTAAATGTTTGTTCTTATTAGTGCCAGGGTGTTTAGAGAGTAATATGAATGATAGAAGAAATCGGGGACTTAATCTCTGGAGACGAACGCATTACCTCTGCACTGAAATGATATTCTTAGTCGAATTAAAGTCGATACAATGTAAAAACACATGGCACGATCAAACGAATCCAATACTTGTGTGGTCAAATGTAGCCTATCTGATGAACAAAGAAAGGGGTGCAAGGAGAATGTATGACATTGAAGTGAATGGTAGAAGACGACCGAGGAAGACATGGCATTATCAAGTAAAACAAATACTTAAAGTTTACTTTCAATTCTTTACAATAATATTATTTCACAAGAATTCACAAACTCGAAACTTTAGTCCATAACCCCGAGCAACACCGTGTGAACGATGGCTAGTTAGTATTGACAGACGGACTTAAAAATGCTAGTAAATGACTGCCTGAATTCTTCTGTAGCAAACCGCAACGTTTTTCCGATTCGCAAAATCAATATACCCTCTCGCCATTTTTCGTAGAATTATTAAAATAGCTTTATGAAGTAAAACGGACCTCATTTGTACCACATTCAACTAGGAAACTACTTCAAAGAATTTTACTGTATTGCAATTCTTTGGGGTCAAATGGTGGCAAACGGTCGCTGCGGTTTTTCTTGTTGTCCAAGTCATGCATTTAGTTTAGAGTATTTACAGTTAAGCAGAAATTTAGAAAAACGTAATATGTAAACTAGCGTTCAGTTCTCGGTAACTTGGCTGCGTTATGATTATTTTATTGTTTTATCCACAAGAGAAGAAGAGAAATTAAGAAGAAGAAGAACAGAGAAGAAGACTGGGGTGAATGCCAGAAGCGCCTATGGCTAACAAGTGAATTGTTCGGGAAAAGCAGTCGTTCATTTTTGTGGCGTAAAATATGCCGAAAAACTATTTACACACGGAATTAGTGGTCGGAGAACCAAGATAAATTATCTGAAAATGAATAGAAATTAAATTATCGGAGCTATGTTCAACACACACAGTATGTAGGTAACTACCCAAATAAAAATTCACAAGAATGTGACATTTACGCTATATATGTAGCGTAAAATAAAACGGGATTTTCTCCTAGTTGGACAAACAAAAAAAAATCAAATGTGTATAATGATCGTACTAAATAAAACAAAATAAATACCAAAATACTTAAAAGCTCTAATGTCTGTATTTTTTGAAAGAATAGTTTAACAACCTTTTTGTTTCGTTTGATTTTTTTGGTTTTTGTTCTTCTTCTTTCTTATGGTGGGGGGGTCAGAGAGGGACATCTAGGTCTGCAAGCCATTCTAGGGCATCAGGCGTCGCCATGTGAACCTCATTAATCCCGCCGGGGAATGAATGGAGCGGGCATTCGTTGACCACATGTTCGGTGGTCTGCACCGCACCACATTCACACATCGCCGACTCTTTAAGGCACCATCTGTGCATCATGTGGGCACAGCGGCTATGGGAGCTCCTTAACCTATTGCTGGCGGACCAGGTTTTGCGAGGTAATGAAAACCCAGGCTGTCTCTCGGTGGGGTCCTTTATGAGATGGGCATTTCCCACGTTGGCCGTTTGCCACTCAAGTTTCCACCTATCTTCTGGGGTGAAAGGTAATCGGAGGAGCCTCTCTCCTTGTTATTTAAGGTTTCCGCTGAATTTAAGAAAAATCTTTGCATATCCTGTATATTTATTATGCTACATTTATCTAAAAATCAATTACTGTTTTCTCATTTTCAAAATCACACGGAGAAAAATGAGTGTTGCTAATTTATTAAGAATCTCTTCAAATTATTGGTAATCCGGTTAAAAATGTGATTAATTTTTAGTAAATTCCTAATATATCGGAATACATATTCATGTCCCTGCATTTGCCTTGATAATATACAATGACGAAATGCTAAAATATTAGAATTTTTATGAACACGTGTTTTGACATCGTGGGTTCGGCAACCGTTTTTAACCGGATTTCGAATGATTTGAAGAGATTCTTAACAAATGAGGTAACGTCGTTCAAAATAGTAACCCGACCCTTGTTAGATAGACCGCAATTTCATTCTTGAGCGGCTTTCAGGCATTTTTTACACTAAAAAAGGTACATTTAACAGTGCTATATGATACCTAACTCTACATGATCAATATCTGACATAGACTCATCTAGCAGAAGCCTTTCCGAGTCATACAGAAAAAAACATTTTCATCAAACAAAGAGTATAATTCATCGAACAAAGAGTATAATTACGGTTGTAGGAAAACGGGGATGATAAAACAGTTTTCTGCTCAGCGTGTCCTTTCCATTTTGTACGATATTCTTCTTCTTTCGTATGGTGGGGGGTCCAGGTCTGCGATCCATTCTAGGGCCTCAGGCGTCGCCATGTGAACCTCATCAATCCCGCCGGGGAATGGATGGAGCGGGCATTCGTTGACCACATATTCGATGGTCTGCACCGCACCACATTCACACATCGCATCATTAAGGCCCCCGCAATGCTCCGCTAATGCTAATGTTTTTCAGGGCACCTCTGACTTCTTCTACCATTTACTATTGTATACCACAATGTTACTGTTAAAAAACTACATTACAAAGACTTTAATTCTACTCTGTTTCTCATTACAACTTCTTTTAGCATTCAAATACCTCTATACACTCCTGGAACTAATAACAACAAACGTTTAAATTTTCACCAATGTCCGTCGACTACTTTTCGAGTTCTGCGATCACAAACATAATCAGGCTGATTTTTTACATTTGATTTGTTCCCGAACGTTTAGGACTATTCCCGAACATTCCACAACATTCCAGAATGTTCCGTGATATTCTGAAATGTTGTGGAATGCTCTCGAATACTCTCGAATGTTTTGGACTGTTCTAGACATTTATAGAGGGCGAAAGTTCGAGCCCTTATATCTTCAAAAGTATGCCCTTGAAGTAAAAACGAGAACCTTCTTCATGGATGGGGGATAGAGGGCTACCACATAATAAGACGGCAATCATATAACTCCCTTGATCGTACCGGGACTCGTTTCTAGGTTTTGCGGCACGCACACTGTACAATTATTTTTATAATCTGATAGTATTATTACGCTAGCGTCTGAACGGTTTCCGCCCTCTGATTGGTCGAATTCAAATCTTATGTTTCGAGTAAATTCCTCATAGCCTCCATAGAAAAATATCACGCATTCTAGGGTTCCTTGAAAATGTCAATTCCTCCTTTACCGGCCGCTGGAGTAGTTTCCCTATTGACAGAGCGCACCTCTGGCGGCATAATAGCGAATAATTTCATTAGAAATAATCCATAACAAATACGTACAATTTCATCTATTCCAACTACCAAACTAATGACAATAATCAAAAAACTCTTTAAGTTTACGATTTTAAAAAATATTGATATTTTATATTATTTACGTACCTAAATAATAATTTCGCACCATTTCGACAGAACACCGATACACCCAAAGATATTAGAAGAACGAGATGTGCTATGAGCAGTTCATACTGTGTGGAATTGTTTTGCCCAGTGTCGCCGGTTTTTTTCACCAATACTACTGCACACCTTCGCTTGCGCTAAGGTATCCGCACTAATACATAGAACAGATTTCTGTGCGTACACGTCCCGACAGTATTCAAAGTACCCTAATTAGGTAGTACTCCGCCTACGGTCCGGCGGCCAACATAGCATATCTCGTTCTTCTAATATCTTTGGATACACCAATACGCGTTTGTTTGTAGCAAGTGTAGGCACTGCCAACCCAATAAAAACATGAAACACAATCGGAAGCTAGAAACGCTTCGTTGATTGTAAAATTAGTCAAAAAATCTCTAATCTGACATGTACAGGGTTTTCCAATAAGAGGTGTTATTTTGAATAGCCCGCTATTTCGGTATATGTTACTTTTGAAGCTGTCATTTTTTGACATTTGACAAGTAGAAACTACGCCATTAATAAAAATGGAACGATACACGCTTCGACAACGCATTGAAATTATTAAAATTCACTTGAATGAATCAAATGCAAATCATCTTGAGTGATGAGGCCCATTTCCACCTCGGTGGCTTCGTCAACCAGCAAAATTGTCACATCTGGGGCTCGAAAAACCCAAGAGTTATTGTTGAAAAGCCTCTCTATCCTCAACGTGTGACTGTTTGGTGCGGTTTATGGTCCGGCGGAGTCATTGGACCTTACTTTTTCGAAAATGAGGCTGGAGCAACAGTTACGGTGAATGGATTGCGCTATCGAGAGATGATTAATGATTTTTTATGGCCGGAATTGGATGGTATTGATCTGGACAACGTTTACTTTCAACAAGACGGCGCACTATGGTCCCCTTAGAGGAAACTAGCTAGACAAAAAGATTTCAACGATGTTTTTATTTATGTACAAAAATATTCTCACAACATTGAAAAATGTCCATCGAGAAAAAATTTAAAACAATACGCGTGATCTGTGGCGACGTTGTAAACACGACACTTCGGATGTGCCAATCGTTCGCCCAGCGGTCAGTCGCTTTCGGGTGTGCGCGCTGTTCGATCGTTAGTGTTGTTATTTGAAATCGGAGAGAAATTACATATGGACGGAAATTGAAATATATAGTATGTTATTTTAAATTGTTTTAATTATTTTAAAATTTGCCTATTCAACACTGCTTTCATTATTAATAAAATCGTGAAAAAAGTATCAATATTTACAATTATTTGCCAAAGTTTGATTTAACTTTCAAAATCGTGTACCGATTTGTACCACCAAAAGAAACTAGTTTCATTTAGAACCATTTTGTATGTATAATATCTTATAAAATTTGTTTGCTCAAACTTGCTCTTTTGTCTTTTACAGAACCTCTACATACAATCTAACGTTTGGATATTTTGGAGATTCTAGAATTAAAAGGCACGTCAAGTTGAATTGTGCTGCAATACGGCAGTGTGTTTATGAATATATAAAATATTTATTGAAGAAAAACAGTTTTAAAAGTCTCGATGATAGTTTACTTAAGAAAAAAATCCCTTCGTTTATATTAATATTTTGAAAATGGTTTGAAGTCGGAAGAAGTACTTTAAAATTGAAGTTTAAACACGCAAAATGGCTAAACACAGTTTTTATTCTTCCTGTAGAGACGCGTGATGAGGGACTACGTGGTAGACCAGAAAAAAAATGGTTTATGCTCGTCAAAAAGCAAAACAACAAAAATTAAATGTCTTGTGAACTCTCGAAGTTCACAAGAACTCTCTCATACTACTCAAATCAGCTTGAGGTCACATGGAAAACGGGATGCTGCCAAAATATCAACAACATATTGCGTGCTTAACTAGTGGTGTCTTAAAATTATAATCGATTCCAGAAGTTCTAGCGAAGAAAATACAGAAGTTTGTTAACAAAGCCAATGTTGGAACATTAGCATTTAATAATAGTGACGATAGCGACTCGGCCAGTAATTCATAAACAAAAAATGTCATTCGGTTTTGTTCTAATATTATGTTTAAAAATATTTATAACTAATAACTTAAAATAAGTACGTCGTTATGACTTAACCGAAATATGATACTGTAGGCATTTTATTAGTAATTAATTTTGTTTTAAAAAAACCTCTAACAATGGCTAAAATAAATGTATATGTTTTATTACATTGTGGCCCTTTTGCATCAAATGCCATGAAAAAATATTTTTGTCTAGCTAGATCGGGATTTGGGACCACTGTGCGGCGCTACGTGCCACACAAGCAACGAAACCATTGATCTTTTACGATTGAATATCAAAATATCACCTCTTATTGGAAAACCCCGTACATGTATAATAAAATGTACATGTACATATGTATAATAAAATGATTGGTTAGGTTGGGTTATTGTAGGTTAACTGTTGTTAGTATCACTTAAACTGGGCGAAGCCGAACTTAGTGCCGCCCGCAGGGCCTAGCCTCAAAACACCCGCGAAGTGGGTTTTTAACTGCTAGTATATATTGATTATACAAACAATACATTGGGAACACTGATGAAAAAATTGACTGTTGAAAAAAAATGACGTGCTTCAACATATAGAACAAGAAAAAAAGATAATTTTGGTTTTTGTAATTCCATCGTTTTAAAGTAGTAAGTCAGGTTATAAAATTAAATAGTTTGTATGGAAAAATAAATATTCTTCTATGGAATTTTTTTTGTATGGGTAAAAATATAATTTTTGTGCACTTTACCCCCGGACACCCTGAATATGTATATTTAGTAATTACCGGGTAACGTGTGTATGTATATGTATGCACATTGAACGGTTTATATAATTGAAATGATGCTCCTTTTAAATTTAAGCAGTGAATCTGAATAAAAATAAATATTTAATTTTTAATTGAACAACTTTTCTTTAACTTTTGAAGGATATACCCATCGATGTAATATATCATTGAAGAATACGATAATACTAAGAAATATTAACGAAACATGAAACACAAGACACAGAAAGTAAAAATAAAAACAATAAAAATTGTCCCGGTAAGATAGAGATCATGGGTTCAATTCCTTGTGGTGACCGTTATCTTTTTATTTTCCGTGTTTTGTTCTGTTTTACGTTTCGTTTAGATTTGTTGGTAATACTTTTTTCTGCAATCGTATACAAGTTTTCATTTAAACCCCAATAAATTGTGCCTGCACTACCGCTTTAACAGGTTCAGTTCAGTTCCGGTTCAATTCTCATGAGCGGATCAATCATTTGTAATTATACCTTTATAGGTAGCTATATTTGTGGTACATTATTTCTTTAAATGAAACATTTCTTCGCATCTCTGTGTTCTATGACAATTGTTGTGTATTCAGGGTGGAAAAAGGGGCTGAAATTGCGAGCGAGTGAGGAAATGGTCTGTGAAATTCGCTCTCCCAGCTTAATTAGCAATAGACACACGGAGAATATTATTGTTGTAAACAAACGGGCATGCCTCGCAGCCTCGCTGTGGCCGTAGTTACACTCGGGAGTCATCTGTCGCACTCGGGGGACACGCGCCTACCTACCGCTAGTCAGTATTGCCAGTCAGTGCTGCCCAATTCCCACCCACTTTATGTGCCAGGCGTCGTTGGACTAGGAATGGGGCGGGTGGATGCATAACAGACATGTCCCGAATTTAGTGATCTTGGGAAATGAGTTTATCAATGTATATTATTTATGACCGCTTTTTATTACGTGATAATATGTTGTGAAAATGTGTGTAACTTAACCAAATCAAACCAAACCTTACGTTACCTAACGTAACTTATTTTAGGGATAGGAGACAGTACGTATGCATCGACGGATATGGGTCTAGGTCTAATTTTCTGCATTCTCTGGAGTACCACAGGGGTCAAACTTAGGGCCACTTCTATTTATAATTTAAATTGATGACATTCAAGAATACATCGAATATGCCACTTGCCTGCTTTTTGCTGATGATCTCAAATTACTGATGAAAATTTGTGACGGGCAAGATTGTGTCTTGTGACGCACGTTCTGCTATGCATCCCACATAGCAGAATGAACGTACTGGCTCGGCATAGTATGACACAAGTTATGACGCTATTAAATAACATGTCTAAGACTGTCGAAATTTTAACAGCAGCCTTGAAGGATTCAACGGGCATGTAAATGCCATTCATTACCCAATATAAATATGTATTTTATGTTTCTTCGTTTTTGTTTAAATATTTATTTACAAGTGCATTGTAAATAAACAAATGTCTGTTATGCACAAAAAAACGTAAACGAACCTAACTTAACGTAACCTAACCCAAACTAACGTTACCTATCGTAACTTGACGGAACCTAGCATCTAACCTCACCTTACTAACCGTAACTTTTCATAAATTTTCTAAATAGTGATAATAATATTTTTGACTCATCTTTAATATGGAATTGTCTAAAGTACGTTATGTAGGTATCTATTTTCTACAATAACATTTGCATTACAGTGTAAAAATAAGGATAATCATTTCCGTATATTTTCTACCACAGCATTTAGAATCATTACAATGTAATAAAAAGGACAATAATTTTATTATATATTTAGAAATATTTCAAACGAGTCGTGTTTTATTAACTTTCACTATTATCGTTTTTTTAATATTAGCGCGCTCCCTCTAACATTCGTATTTATAGATCTCCCTTTCAAACCATCTTTGAACGCTTAATACGGGGCCTTAAGAACAGTACATACCTAGTGAGCTATTGAAAATCATACAATTTTTTTTAAACCATGATATAACAGAATATGAAACAATATTAGTAAAAATGCAACAGTAACATCAAATATTATGGAAACAAGAACAATACTACATATTTAAAAAATCACTAAAACTACATTATCAACGCTACTATAATTTGTGGAATTCAAAAAAGCGCTGGTATAGATTACGCTATCTGGTTAGTTCTATAAATAGTCCAGTCAGCCTGTGTTTTTATATGTAACTAAATAGTATAAAGCTAATTTTTTCCCCATCGACTACTACCATTTAGACAAGTGTTTAGAAAAAAGTCCCCGCCCCTACCCCCCTTGCTTCCCCCCCTGTGCCCCCCCAAACATGAAAAGTGTAAGGGTTTCGTAAATCGCGTCTATCTCAATTATTAAACAACATATCGGATTGGAATTTTTTTTATTCTCTTTGCTGTAACATTTTCTACAAAAAAAGTTCAGTTAACTTTCGTCGCAACTTTTACCGTTTGTTTGTAATTCGTATGATAAGGTAAAAATTTGTATATTTTTTGGCACATAATTTTATATTTTGTCACAGAACTTTTCAGGCCGACATTTTATGAAAAAATATTTCCTACAAAAGTTGTAGCCCCTGTTATTACCTTTAAAATGATATAAAATAGTACTTACTTTGTTGGAGATCCAGCGAGATTATCATGGCGGGTTCGGTCGAGGTGGGGCCGGCCGGCGCGGCGTTGCGATGCAGATAGTGTTGTATAGTGATAGTGTTTTTTTTATTTTCAAGGTACACTATTGCATTTTCCATAAATAAAACTAATCGAGTCTCGGTGAAACCTAAATTCCCCACTTTTTAAATTTGTTTCAAATAATAATAAGTCCTTGTATACAGCGAAAATAGGTATTTTAAATAGTTTTTGGTTTGAAAATGCATGTAATATTTTTTAAAGATGTTATTTTAGAACAAAATAATTGCGGTATCTTAATTTGATCATATCCTAAACTTCCATGAGAGGTTCTTCATTTTCCTCGACTTCAACCAAAGTTACATTGCTGCATGATCCACCACAGCTCCCGCACATTTCTGTGCAATCAAGTGATGCTTTAAAGCAGCTACAATTATTTTTGCAAGCCTTTTTGCAGTTGCAGGAAACTAAGTTTGGGGATCGATGGTGAGGCACGAAATGAAAGAAGGTTGTGAAGGTCACATGTGTTTATTGGTGAGTCAGTAGCCGTGACAAGGAGATGATGAAGGACAGATGTAGAATACTCCGGTTGCTGCTGTGATGTGTTGGCAGGTCAAGCGCGGGTCAGTGAGTCGACGCCGGGCGCTGGTGACCGGGACTCGATGGAGGTCAGGCACTGGCGAAGAACGTAGGTCTTCAGGCACTCCAGTGCTGACGAGACGGCCGAAGGTGCGACGGACCTTATAGGCGGTTGAACGGGAACGATGTAGACCAGTGAGGATGCTGCGTGTCCTCGTGGTGGTCATGGTAGCGTGGAAGAAGCGCTGGTCAGAGACGCTGGAACCAGGGCGCTTGTAATCCGAGTAGCGCTGGCCGCGGACGTGGCCGAGGCACTATGATGATGTCCCGATAGAGTCCAAGATGATAGGGGCGAAGCCGGGTACGTGTCCCTCGCGCTAGTAAGAAGAGCGCGGGTGATCACTCGTTGAACCTTGTAGACTGGCGGCAAAATTATGACTGACTGACTGGCTCGCTGCGTCGGGCTTATTTATACTACTCGGCCGACGGCGGCAGTAGGTAGATGGATGGCAACTAAATTCTAGGCACTCACACAGACTGTGTGTTTCGGGAACCTTCGACATTGCGGCGATTAAGCATAGGCCGTAGACTCGAACCTTCTGGCGAGTTCTCGTAGTATCCCGGACTGAGTGCGCGTTAGTATTGTCGCGAGTATGCAAGTAGGTCTTGAAACAGGTAGGTTGCTTTGTTTTGATTTCGGCTGCAAATACGTACCTAAGTAGCAAGTAGCAAGTACGTACCTAAGTAGGTCGAACGGTTTATTATTAATTATTCAATGGATTAATATCGACGCTGGAATAAAGGTTTTTTTACAGTTCGGCGTACAGATGGATTTTTTACCGGTATCTGGACGGACATGACCATAGAGCAGACATTAATGCGATCATCAAAATCCATAGGTGGCCTTACTCATGGACGAGGATTAAGCGAGAGGACGCTAACCAAGTTCATTGCTTGCGCTCCTGCATCCCTACAAATTTGTGAGGCTTTCGAGAAGTTCTCTTGCTGCTTGACTCAGTTTAACGAACAGCACACTGAACTTAGATGCAGTAGAAGAGAAAGGGACTTGCAAGATATTAATAAATTTCTCGGGTGGCTGCGTATCCATAATCCTTTCCGACAGAGCAACGATTTAATTTCTTTATCCTCTGGTCTAGTAGTGACAAGTTCGGGTGTAAACTACGATGAAGCGTATGATGTAGGAATGAAATGCTTGAAAGACATCGAAGGAAATAATTTTGCAGATGTTAAATTGAAAAGAAAAATGTGAGATCTGAAGAAGTGCCAATTAATCCTGATCAGCTGTTTAATAGGGTTATATGTATGTCTCAAGGAACAAATAATCTCAAACAATACTTCAACTATGAACTTAGCCCATACCCTTTGTCTTTATTTGAAAACAATAAATTGGAGGATGATGGATTAAATTGATGGATTGGAGATAAGGAAATCAGCGCTACGGACTGGGGATGGATTTTAACAGACAACATGCTGTACCCAGTGCACTAAAAAAAACCACCGGCACCTGAAGAAGTTATAAACTTAGTTTCCTGCAACTGCAAAAAGGCTTGCAAAAATAATTGTAGCTGCTTTAAAGCATCACTCATCACTCCTGGACAGCCTGAACCCCATATTCCTACCCACTCCTCATACCTTTCCATTCCAGACCTTCCTTTCACTTCTTACCATTTAAAAAAAAAAAAAAAAAGTAAAATCATGAATATACATAAAAACAAACTTAACGTCATTACAGCGGCGAGTAGCAGGCGTCCCCGGTGCGGGCCAAAACTGTTGGTAAATTTTGCCAACATTCGCGGTCTGCATACTAATTTAAATTCTGTTCATCATCATCTTTTGTCCCAACGTCCCAACCTTCTTTTCCTATCCGAAACTCAGATAGCCGAGCCGCCAGACTCCTCCTATCTGGACTGCCCGGGCTTTACCCTTGCAAGCAAGTTCCGACTCAAAGGAGGAGTCTGCCTCTATAGTCGAGCTGACGTCAACTGTGTACGATTATTGAGTCTGGAAAACTCCAGATTCGACGTAATGTGGGTGCGCGTCAATCTTGCCAGTACGGCAAGATTCTACGCATGTCTATACCGCTCACCGAACCACAGCGAATCAGACACTTCCGAGCTCTTCAAACATTTGAGAGAAACTATTGATGATCTCTTGCCCCGCTACCCTTCGGCCGAGTTTATTGTTCTGGGGGACTTCAATGTTCATAACGAACCATGGTTGAAGTTCTCAGGCCCAACGGACTCGGCTGGCCGACAGGCGGAATCCTTTGCCATTTGCTACGGATTAGAGCAACTGGTTCAGGAGCCTACAAGGGTTCCTGATGTCCAGACTCACCGTTCCAATCTGTTAGACCTATTTTTAACTACTGTGCCACACGGTTATAAGATTGACGTCACAGCGCCTCTGGGATCATCTGACCACTGCCTAGTGACGACATCAATCCCCGTTAGCCTCAGACCAACCAATGAGAGGCTGAGGAGAAAAGTGTGGCACTATAGGTCAGCAGATTGGTTCGGTATGCGGGCCCATTTCAACGCTTTTCCGTGGTCAGCTGTTTGTTTTCGGACTTCGGACCCTTCAAGATGTGCCCAGGAGATTGGTGAAGTCATCAAATCGGCGATGGATGGCTTCATACAATCGACTACTAAAGAAACTGGTGTGGGCTCAAAGCCGTGGTTCAGTCGACAATGCTCCGAAGCAGTTCGACGAAAAAACGCGGCTTACCGAGCCTACAACACATCTCGAACGCCCGAAAGCAGATCAGCATACAACAAATCGGCAAAGGAATGCAAGAGAATCATTAATAGGTCAAAATTCGAACACGACCTGCAGATCAGCAAAAAGCTGGCTGCCTGCCCGCATGGCAGCAGAGCATTCTGGTCCCTTGCAGGCTCAATAGGTCGGAATTTTTGCAAACCCAGTTTGCCACCTCTTACCAGACCTGACGGCTCACTAGCAAACACCGCCACCGAAAAGGCTAACTTATTAGGGAAAATGTTTGCGGAAAACTCGACCCTCGATGACGGAGGTGCTGTTCCGCCGTCGGTTCCTCACTGCGGCTTCTATATGAAAAAGCTGAGGATCCGGCATCGGGATGTACTCCACGTTATACGGGGGCTCGATGTTAACAAAGCTAGTGGACCTGATGGAATACCTGCCCTGGTATTGCAGAGGTGTGCTGCGGAAATAGTTCCAGTTTTGACAAAGCTCTTCAAAATGTCCCTGAAGTGTGGCACTGTGCCCTCTGGTTGGAAAAAAGCGGTCATTCACCCTATTCCCAAGAAAGGTGACCGCTCCAACCCGGCCAACTACCGCCCCATAGCGATCACATCAGTTCTGTCCAAAGTGATGGAACGTGTGATCAACGACAAACTGCTCACATACCTCGAGAAGAACAAAATTATCAACGACCGTCAATACGGATTCCGGCGGAACCGCTCGTGCGGTGATCTTCTCGCGTATGTGTCGCATGTTTGGGGGCGGTGCCTGGAACGTCACGGTGAGACCCAAACGGTCGCACTAGACATATCCAAGGCCTTTGACCGGGTCTGGCACCGAGGACTTGTCAACAAATTGACTTCTTACGGACTTCCCGCATCCCTGTGTACGTGGATTGCTGATTTTTTAAGGGATAGGTCGATTCAGGCTGTTGCTGACGGTTTCACCTCATCCTCACACTCTATAAATGCTGGCGTCCCACAGGGATCGGTTCTGTCTCCGACTTTGTTTTTGTTGCACATCAATGACCTTTTGACATGTGCACCGATTCATTGTTACGCGGATGACAGTACAGTTCATGATAGCTTTTTGTTTGACAAGCCCCCAAAGGGTACACAAACTCCAACGGCTCGGAGGGCTTTGAAGCAGAGAATGGACAGTTATCTCGAGAGTATTTCCTCCTGGGGTAAAAATAATCTCGTCGAATTTAATGTTTCAAAGACCCAATCCTGTCTGATTACGTCTAAAAGGGATCTAAATGATAACCTAGTCTCCTTCAACGGAAGCAATCTTCCGAACAGGCCTTCCATTGATATGCTTGGTGTAACTATAAGTGACCAGCTCAGGTATGGGGGCTCCATCGAAGCCAGAGTAAAGCTGGCCTCTCAGAAGCTGGGCGTACTGTACAGGGCCCGCAGATACTTTAATAGTACACAACTGCTGACCCTGTACAAATCGCAAGTGCGCCCTACTGTCGAATTTGGCAGCCATCTCTGGTCCGGAGCCCCTAAATACCTGAAAAAAACCCTTGACTCTGTGCAAAAACGGGCGGTCCGTTTGATAGATTCCCCAATCTTAACAAACGGACTGCAATCTTTAGAGCACAGGCGTCAGGTAGGTATGCTGTCCTTGTTCTATCGGTATTACAATGGAAGATGCTCTGAGGAACTAGCGTCATTGATCCCTTCGGCACCGGTGCGTAGTCGGGATACACGCCAAACGCGCGCCCAACATTTGTACACGGTTGACATTTGTCACATGAGAACGGGTCGCTTCTACGATTCGTTCTTAAGTTCAACAGCTCGGCTGTGGAACGAACTGCCGGCCTCTGTGTTTCCTCCCTCCTACAACATGGGACTCTTCAAGACCCATGTTCACTCCTTCCTCTCCACAAAAAGACCCTCCACACAGCATCCCCAAAGATGACATAGGCCCTGAGGGAAATTACTTTCTTCAGGGCCTCCTGTGTGGAGTTAATATAAAAAAAAAAAAAAAAAAAAAAAATCACTTGATTGCACAGAAATGTGCGGGAGCTGTGGTGGATCATGCAGCAATGTAACTTTGGTTGAAGTCGAGGAAAATGAAGAACCTCTCATGGAAGTTTAGGATATGATCAAATTAAGATACCGCAATTATTTTGTTCTAAAATAACATCTTTAAAAAATATTACATGCATTTTCAAACCAAAAACTATTTAAAATACCTATTTTCGCTGTATACAAGGACTTATTATTATTTGAAACAAATTTAAAAAGTGGGGAATTTAGGTTTCACCGAGACTCGATTAGTTTTATTTATGGAAAATGCAATAGTGTACCTTGAAAATAAAAAAAACACTATCACTATACAACACTATCTGCATCGCAACGCCGCGCCGGCCGGCCCCACCTCGACCGAACCCGCCATGATAATCTCGCTGGATCTCCAACAAAGTAAGTACTATTTTATATCATTTTAAAGGTAATAACAGGGGCTACAACTTTTGTAGGAAATATTTTTTCATAAAATGTCGGCCTGAAAAGTTCTGTGACAAAATATAAAATTATGTGCCAAAAAATATACAAATTTTTACCTTATCATACGAATTACAAACAAACGGTAAAAGTTGCGACGAAAGTTAACTGAACTTTTTTTGTAGAAAATGTTACAGCAAAGAGAATAAAAAAAATTCCAATCCGATATGTTGTTTAATAATTGAGATAGACGCGATTTACGAAACCCTTACACTTTTCATGTTTGGGGGGGCACAGGGGGGGAAGCAAGGGGGGTAGGGGCGGGGACTTTTTTCTAAACACTTGTCTAAATGGTAGTAGTCGATGGGGAAAAAATTAGCTTTATACTATTTAGTTGGTCTAAATGGTGTTCTACGACACAGGCTGACTGGACTAAAATGGATTATTGAATAAATCAATAGTACCCCCAAACTTGTTTGTTTAGATCATGTATCCTATTGGTTATTGAGTGTGTCTGATAGTTGGTTGTGTATGTCTTGCAGAAGAATGTTATATTCTGTCTTGTATTCCCAGTCGGCACATGGAATTTAATAGTGGCAACGATGGTAGGACTGTCAATTAAGTTGTTAATGACTCTGTGTAACACAATCAGATCTGACAAAATAAATATATTGTTATTATTTTAAAACATAACCAGGTAACAATAATATATTTAGTAGAGCATAAAACATAATATGCATACCATGCAAATAGATTGCGTTATGTTTGATTTGGGATGAATACGTTATGGAAAAATTGGAAACATTGAAACAGGAGAAACAGGGAGAAACATTCGCTACCCTTAGTCAAAAATAAAATATGAAAGAATACATACATTTTTGTAATTTTATGAACGCTGTTGGTTGTTTTCATACTTTTAACGCAGTAATAAGTTATGTCAAATATATTCGTTATGGGCATTATAACTCTTGAAGAATTTTCGTCTCCAGTTAAGCGACACAGTAACGGGCTCACGTAATGGGAGTTTTGATCGAGGCTCGCATTTTAATTCATTCCGACGAATTCGTAACTATAATATATATATATATATATTTTAATACCAGTACCTACGGACTTAAGTAATTTATATTTAAGATTAATAGAAGCAGTACCTACCTTGACATTAAAATATTTTACGTAAAACGGTTTGAAAAATTTATAAAACGTTTTTCAACTGTAAAATTAGCGGTAAGCACCAGATTCAGAATTAATTCAAATATACCCAGAGGAAAGATTAAATTCGAACGTAGGTCCAGCCAATACTCCGAGACCGTGCGTCCCATATTTCTGTACACACCTTCTTTAGTTACGTCATTAATATTCCGACTTTATTTAGCGTATTGGGTCATCTTAATGCACCAACTTTTTGCACCAAGTTTTGAAATGAGAATATCCTACCGTAATGTCATTTATCCAGTTCCTACATCTCCCCAATCATCACCTTGCTGGAAAAATATTTGAAATTAGAATTAATGGCAAGAAAATAGTGTAAATTCAGGTGCATTTGTTTTGAGACTACCTTGGAAGCGAGTTATTGGTGATTTTCGTGCTCATAATCTCGTCGAAAAGTAAAAAGAAGGAATTTTAATATCTTGGAAGTGCATAATATATTTTTAAGAACACTCATTCGTTTTGTTGTGGCGATAATTACCTCAAAGAGTCGCGGCGGAACTCACTATATTGTGTTATGTGAACCTTCGCAGAGATACAGTGGTAAGTGATTGGTCATCCCGTTTTCCTCCCTTCCATGCCTTGTTCATTCCCACACATACTATCACCAAATTCCATCAAACACCAATTCATTTCGTCTCGTTTAAATTATTTACAGTCCACTTTCATGGTCATCTGAAGCTGTAATTTGTAAGCAGTTAAACAGTCTTCCTCCAGTTCCTCGTAACAAAAGCGTATCTAACAGAATTTTTGAAGAAGAGGAAGTTGCGAATTTGGTTATTGAATTGACCCCATCCTGTAGAGGGGAAGAAACGCACCACTTCCGACCACCTTGCACTGAAATACTGACAGAACCAACACAGCATTCTCAGCTACGTGTATGTTTTCAACCAAATATTGTAATCTGTCATGAAACGGTTAGTCCTTTTTGCACAGTCAAGAGTTTGGTCGCTAGTGTGGAAGATGTTAAAGCGCCCTTGAGTTGTTTGTAGTTTCTAACTGCACCGTATAAACACTACATAGTGTCCAATAATGCAACATAAGGAGATAACAGCAAATAGTTGTGCTCTGCTCGAGGTGTGAACGTGTTGAAGGTAAACACATTAGTGAAGTGCAGTGCGGTGGACACTTGCTATGCATTTTGGTTTCTTGTTTCCACTTCAATTTCACTTCAGTGTTTATCTAGTCCCTTTGTTGCCGACGTGACACAAAACGTGGTAGTGGAAGCACTGGAAAGACTATTTTTTAGCATGGAACATGAATCTGACGAAAGAACTACCATTTATTTATTTATTTTATTTATTTATTAATCTTAAGTTAGCTCACATCTTCGTGTGTGCTAATAGTTTTATAAACATATAAACATGTACATTGTTTGGCAAACATAATCTTTCTTTAAATATTTCAATAAAGTCACAAAAAAAGAAACATTAATAATTGAGATAGACATATTTTCTTAATTCATTTTTGAAGTTATTAATATTTTCTATCACAGCAATTTCCTTCGGGATTTTGTTATAGAGTTGAACGGCCTGCTACATCAGAGATTTTTGGGTGCTTGTTTTTTTTCTTGTTGGCAATCTAATTTGCTTTGAATTTCTCGTCCCGTGTCCGTGTATCTCGTTATTGTAATTTATTTTTCTTTTCAGTTCCTTAGACATCATCCCTAATTTAATTTTATGTATAAAAATAAGTATTTGAAATATTTTTGATTTAATGTACCTGTTTATAGATTCCAGTTATCCGACTCCAGAACTTTTTTTATACGAATACCTCACGAGGTATGTACGGTCTTTGACAGATGATACTTAGATTACGTAATTTTTCAAGTTTTATTCTAAAGGTATATTTCTTCTTTTCAAAAGCAATGATTAGAGAAAATTAACAACACTTTTTTTTATTAAATACCTAAAAAATATACACTTATAATAAGCGACCTATGCTTTTTTTTCAAAAGTGTAAATTCAGAGCTCGACTGATGCTAACTTCTGAGTCTGGTCAATTTAAGAGTACCTACATAATACACTAGGCATAAGAATCTATTTTATATGTCTCTATTCACAAACAAATTATGTAGCAAACTCGCGAACAAGAATTTGAACAATTCATCAAATTTCAACATTCTTTTTCGGGTTCTGTGAAAGTCCTATTCAAGTTCTGTTATTATATCATTTTAGGCTAGTTGCTTGACAGAACTGAAATAATGACAGAACTTGAAAATAAACTTTGAATTTTTATGCCAAGATTTCTATGTTGTATTTTCGCAATATTTTTTTAAAAAATTTTATGTTCCTTTTTTGTTCTTTTCCTTTCTTGTTTTTTTGTTCATTTCAATGTACCCAATGTAAAAGCTCCATGATCGTATAAAAAGGGTAAATAAATAATCTTGAGGCAATTTAAAAAAAATATATTCTTTCAGCTTCACAATTCCCGCAATTATAATATCCCTTGATTTTTCACGGGCGTGCACTAGAAGGTACATATTTTGAATTATGGCAGTGTTGTTGTGTGATATTTAGTAATATTGAGAAACTAAAATGGTTCTGCGTAAAAGAAAGAACCTTCTTAATTTGGTTCTACGATATAACCGATTATTCTATCAAAAACAGTGTTCTCGCGACACATGAAACTTTTCACTGCGACACGTATTCCTCTGCGTGGTAACCAATTTGCTACGTGCAGTTTGGAAATTTCCTCTTGTTAAGCAATTTCACGAACAGGGTGGCGATGTTAGCCCCGCGCCATCTTCCACCGGTCGCTTTCATCCCCGCTCCCTTCGCCGCGCGCCGTCTTTACCTGATTAAACTTTCATATCGCCAACTTTCCATGCACTTCTATGCCGAGTTCACAATGGAATACCTCGCGTCCTGATAGTGTTACAATAGCAATTTATTCAGGATTGTCAAACTTGGGCAGGTAATTCTCTTGTTGCGTCTGATGTTATGTTTGTGCTAACAGCTTTTTGGAAAATCTGCTGTCGGAAGCACACTTAAACAGCAGTGGTGTACAATGTACAGATGTACAAACTTATCGCTGCAGTTGGTGGCGTCGCTACAGTATATACCGTGGTTAATATTATCAGATCGCTGGATGTACACGGAACATATATTTTTCTACTATCGTGGTACGAAAACACCCATTGGTAGGCAGGAAATCACTTTCTTCAATTTTTCTTCACAACAGTTTATTTTAATAAAATACAAACAAAAGTGTACTTACTATCAACCGCTGAATTGTACTGGTAGGTACTTCTGTAGCTATTAACTCTATCATACTTAAGATTAAATGTCTATTTTCCCTTAATAAGTAGGTATTCCAAAATCTACCACTTCTGATTGACTACTGTCACAGACTACTCTCAGATCCTGACTCTCTCACACTCACTCTCCGAGACTGACTCTCGGTCCTCGGAGTATCTGCTCTTTTTAATTAAAAATACAGAAAAACACATAAAAAAGTTGACTTTACTAAGGCTATTTTCTCCATTTATTTAATACATTTTTCTTAAACTAAAAATAATTTCTAAGTGACGTGACATGAATAATAGAAATATATTTACAATGTATCCTAGGAATGAATTTGAAATTTTCATATTTTATTATTAATTATGGGTTAACTATAGGGTTTTCCAATAAGAGGTGTTATTTTGAATAGCTCGCTATTTCGGTAGATGTTACTTTTGAAGCTGTCATTTTTTGACATTTGACAATTAAAAACTACGCTATTAATAAAAATGAAAACGATACACGCTTCAACAACGCATTGAAATTATAAAAATTCATTTGAGTGAATCAAATGCAAATCATCTTGAGTGATGAGGCCCATTTCCACGCCGGTGGCTTCGTCAACAAGCAAAATTGTCGCATCGGGGGCTCGGAAAACCCAAGAATTATTGTTGAGAAGCCTCTCTATCCTCAACGTGTGACTGTTTGGTGCAGTTTTTGGTCCGGCGGAGTCATTGGACCTTATTTTTTCGAAAATGAGGCTGGAGCAGCAGTTACGGTGAATGGATTGCGCTATCGAGAGATGATTAATGATTTTTTATGGTCGGAATTAGATGGTATTGATCTGGAAAACGTTTACTTTCAACAAGACGGCGCTACGTGCCACACAAGCAACGAAACCATTGATCTTTTACGATTGAATATCAAAATAACACCTCTTATTGGAAAATCCTGTATATTAGCGTTGCCTTGGTCAATGGCATCCTTGCAATAATTAACCCAGTAGGCCATAAAGTCGGACCTTTTCTTAAGAGCTGAGTGCAATACACTATAGGAGATTTTAAACTAAACAAATAATATTCAAGGGCTTCGGAAAGTAGGTACTTAAGAGTGATATGTAATGATCAATTCAAATTCAAATTCAAAAAAAATATTTATTGCACAAAAATACAGAGTACAAAGGGTATACCTTATAGTTATAGGTTACATCCTATTTCTTCCAACTAACCCAATGCAAACGAACCCATACTTAAACATACATTTTACAGTCAGAAATAATGTTTAATCCTAGAATTCGTGCCATCATTGAAGGACATTGTTTTTATAAAATACCAGGCTGTTCACTACAATATATTTTTTTATCTATAGTCGCTAAGATAAAAAAAATAAGAATAATAATAAGTTTATTTATAAATTTATGTGCGTGTCAAAAATACCATAAATAAAGTAAATAAATTACACAGCAGAACTTGTTTATAAATGAACAGTTTTTTTTATAAATTGAAAACTAATATTATTGAATACATCAAAGAAGAATATAAAATTAAAAAAAGTCGCTAGAAATCATAGAACTACGGATGTAAAAACTTATCTCTGCGGTGTGGGCATCACTTGAAAACGGGCCTGCTGGCCGCTTCCTGATAAACTATTAGTAAATTGGTAATAATATTAGATCACATATTCATGCACCTGCGTTTGTCTTGATAATATATAATGACGAAATGCGAAGATGTAAGGATTTTAATGAAGACGTGTTCCGACATCGTGACAATTCATTGGTATTTTACTGATAAGTTACCAGGAAACCTATCAATTTATTCGTTAAGGGCCTGCAATCCCGTTTTTAACCGAAGAACGAATAATTTTAAGAGATTCTTAATAAATTAGAAATATTTATTTTTTATCACCGAGCGAGGGGTTTTTGCTGGTAGTTTCTACAAACAGATTTTCCACTTTACAGCTAAAGCTGTTATCTAATCTATGATCTGTTTTATAGAATCTATGAAATCAAAGTTAAATTGATTTAGAAAAATAAAGTGGGAAGCCAGCACTAGATGCATAATGTCAACAGAGATTTTCTTCCTTACTTTTACTTTTAAACTTTAAATCTATTTTACTTTTCCCTACAAGTTAATCAAATAAAATATTGTGTTTTTGGGAAAAAAAAAACTATATTTATACAATTTTTTTTTCTTTACAAAAATTTCATCTTTTTATCTGAAAACTACCTTTAAATTTTGGAATTTAGAATATTACACGAATCTCTTAAATACGTCTTCTTAACTTTAGTTTTCTGGGACGTATGAATGCAAATAAAGCGGAAATTAACCCATTTCCCGACATCCGATCGAACTGAAACTCGGCAGATAAGCTCGTTGTCAATGACAATGCATCAAATATCAACACTTTGATGGTAATCACGCACACACACGCGCATTTCTCTGAAATCGGAAGAAATGTACAGCAATTAAAAGTTGAAATAAATGTCACACAAGCATTTGGCTAGGTTGTGAGCGCGGTTGACTTCAGTCCCTGATAATGAAAGTTCAAACCCAAGTCCAACAATTTTTTTTAGAGTTAATGCAATTTACCCCTGGACACATAATAACTAACGGGGGTTGAAAATCTATCTAAATATCTAAAATTTGTTATTTTATGGCATCGGCGCGGTTTATGAACATCATATATATATATGTATTTATTTACATTATATGGTTACTATCTTCTTACAGTACCAAAAAATACGTAGGTAGAATTCGTTTTTATTTCCCTTGTGGGGTAAAATATTCTGAAATAAGTATTTTCCCACGTCTTGTCGCAGGGAAAATTTTATTTTCTTTTGGCGTTCTTTCGGTGTATTTGTACTAACAACATGTTGTAAGAACTCGTATCCCTTATCGTATTTCAGTGATTTGACATATTTTTTTAAACCTACAATGTTAGAATAATAATGAAACTTTTAATTCAGTCTACTCTCCAAGGTAGACGGGAAATGTTCATTACAAGGTACCTTATACGCGTGTGTTATCGCTATTTTTTTTATAGGAGACGGTTGATGTAAGGTTCCCGTGAGTACTTAGGCCATAGGCCCATTGTGCTATTTCCCATTTTACCTCAGTCCTTTGACAGTAATCCGGCCCCTTTTATAAAGTTCACCAGGGTTGTCATTGGATATGTGGCTATGTCTTCTGGTTCTTCAATGTGTCTTCCCAGGTATCTGAGCCTTGTTCCCAACAGAGTGAGATATTGGCACTAAAGGTGAATTAGAGTCTCTTCATCCTCTTCACATTTCCTGCATCTATTGGTGTTTTCCACTCCCAACTACTGCATGTGTCTCCTGAGATGGCAGTGACCCCTTAAGTAGTTCTACCAGTTCCCTCAGTGAGTTTCTGTCCATATTGATTAGTTGTCTGGTTCGCTTTGGGTCTGGTCCGTTTATGAGTAATTGTCTAGTGTAATCGTAGCTTTTCACTCACATTTGAAATACATAGAACAGCTGAATGTGTGTTTACACGAACGCTTTGTAAACCACACATAAATAAGAAAAAGTTTTTTCAGTTTTTCATGACCCCTTAAAGTTAGCGGTATGAGCACGATTACGGTGTATAAATAAATTATACATGAACATAGTGAGTTTTTGTTGGACACTATTAGTTTCACTAAATTAATAGATTAAAAGGTCCCTCATTATTGTCTACCGATCAGAACGCTGTCGCTAAGTAATGTGGGGAGATTGATAAGATAAACCATGGTGACGTAATCTAGTTTAAACTTTAAAAAAAATCTCCTTACGTGATTAAAAAATACTGGCGTTAGTTAAAAGGTACAATTTTTATTGACATTTAAAACCTCCTGTACTACTTTTGCATTTTGTCAGGTTTCGTAAACCAAATTCACGATTCATATTATATATATAGCAGAACTACGAAAGTAGTAAGAAGGTAGCGGCTGTAATAAATGCAGAAATCCTGTCAAGATGATAGCCGTGTTTGATAGTACATTTTTATTCCTAAAGAGGCGCGTCACAACCATAGAATGAAGTATAATAATAAGAAGTGCCTTGTGGGCGTGTTTCCTGATCTAAATATAAGTTCAATTTGGGCCTATATTAACCGTAGAAAACAGTGTTTCACCATAATTACGAAATTCAATTGGGATAGCGATTTATAATTTCAGGTAAGTGTTAAGCTCCCAAGGTGATTTGATGTGTGTTTGAAAAACCTACAATAATTGTGTTGGCTGGCCAATGTTAGCGGCCAACGCGTGCAACGGCCAATATACACCAAGTGGTCATGACCACATTGGGCTAGCGCATTGGCCCAATGCGTTGAGCCAACGTTTACTGGCATCATAGAAGAAATGGTGTTGCGTGCTAAATGGTCTCGAACCAAAAGGTACAAAGTCGAGGTGATTCATGAAATGTTAAATTACTTGGCTCAAAACACACTTTTACAAATAACTAGCCATATATAGCTCATTCTAATTCAAATTTAGAATGATGATAGTTGAATGGATGACAGTAATTTGTGAAATAAATAATATTTTTATGCTAAAATAACCTAATGAGTAAACCCTCAAATTGTAATTTGAACCATCGAAGACAGTCATTGTCATTTTGGTCAACCTATGATTGTGGCTGATAAGCTAACACAGGTACTTTGTAATACTCATTTAGAGAATGTTATTGTTGCCAACTTTGAACGTACTGCCCAGCAGTCATTTTACTTTGAACTACTGTAGTGTTTATTTTTGTATTAATATCAATATTATTTACTATAATTATAACATCTCGACTTATGTGCGGCATATGATTTTATTATAATTCACTATTTTGAATAAATAAATAAATATTACCCACTCTCAAACGACTGATGTGAAACAGAAAAGATAGAAAAAGATTTAGTGGCATCTTGGGTTCAATTCCTCGATACGACTGAATATCTTTTCTGTTTCACATCTTTCGTTTGAAAGTCGTTAATATTGTCTTCGATGATTACAAAAATAATATTATTTGTGGACTGAAAGGAAGTTCGTATGCTTTGAATATGTATTTGATATAAGTAAGCATTTTCGTGGGGTTGAATGATATTTTTTCCACATCATTGAATGACATTTTATTGACATCATTTTTTCTTCACGTATGTACAATTTTCGTCACTGCCACTGCTTTAACTTCACTGCTAATATAACATGTTTTCCATAAAGTCGCAAGAGTGACGTTATGATGGTAGGAGGGCATATTTTTGCTGTGACAAATTAATAATTATTGAATATACGTATACAGTGAAAATATAGTGTCATCAGTCTAGATTAAACTGTATATTATGTAACGTTGACGAGGGAACGACATTAGTTTAGGACTTGCTACTGTCGCCGGCTTATCCCCGCTATCTTCAATTTACAGAGATGATTTCCCGCCATTTTGGAATGTACACAGGCGCTATCTGGCGACGCGACGCGACGTTTCAATGTATCAGATTTATCTGTGGCGGTGCGTGGAACTTTCCGGTAGACGCATAATGATTGATGTGGGTAGGTACCTACCCAACCATGGGGGAAATGCAAATGAGATTATCAAAAGTACTAATTTCGGTTATATGTCTGTAAATCCGGTTCAATGAACAATTGAACTCGAATTTGCTTTGAATTTAAGTGTCATTTTCAAAATTGAAAGTGATTGTCTGAAAACTTCAGACAACCGACAAAGTAGGTACCTATAATATGAAAAAAATGAGATTATCAAAAATACTAATTTCGGTTATGTGTTTATAAATCCGGTTAATAAATAAATAAATATGTAATAATAGTTATATCAGTTAATTTTCTCTGTGTAGGGATCTTAAAAAGGTAATAAAATTTATCTAGCCATTTGCCGATCCACAAGTTTATTGTTTATCTATAAGTTTTACCGATTCATAATTATCGTAATATTATTTACTTAAATTATTATCTACCTAATTTATTTACTTGCTTTTTTTTAAAAATATTTTTTTCTTCCGACTTTATGTCCGGGTTAAATCTTCCTCACAGGAACAAACTAAACACTTCCACACACTTTTCCACAAATGATCATCTAGTCAATTCACATTATGCAAGTGCATTATACATATAAGCATAATAAATACAAAACAATACAAGATCAACAACACGTCAACTCACCAGAGATTAAATGGGAAAATAATTCACCGACTCCAGATATTTTCATATCACAGGGTTCGGCTCGGTAGAACTTCTAACTGGACCTATAAATCCTACTGATCCCTCGATATAAATATTTAAAAAATCTTTCGAAATCCTACATGTATTTAATATGACGGATTTTTGCATTTTCATATATAAATTCTTTGATAAATCTAATACGCCTAAATTTGAGAGAGCTAGGTATAATGCCAGTAGCCGAAATAACAAATGGTAATATTTTTATGGTCTGAGAATGCCAAATTATTTTTATCTCCTTTCCTAAATCTGTGTATTTTCTCATTTTTTCACTAAAAGATTTTTGAATATTACAGGAATTTGGAATAGTGACATCAATAATAAAAGTTTTTTTTTTAATTTTGTCATGTAAAACTATATCGAGTCTATTACGACTAATCTTTCGGTCTGTTAGCATACTTTTATCATAATATATTTTATAAAATTCATTTTCTGAAAATGAACTTAATAATTTTTAATTATTTTTTACTTATTATAGGTAATACCTATCTGTTATTTTTTACATATTTTTATTTAGTTATTTTATTTTTTTCTTCTAATTTATAATTCATACTATCCATGTTGTAATTGTTAGTATGGTTACCCTATGCTTGTGTCTGATAAGCCAGCACAGGTACCTTGTACTTTAATATTCAGAATAATATTATTACTATAAACGTACTGTAATGTTTCTTTTGTAGACATTTATTTTTTATTTTTCGTACATTTGTTACTAAAATTTTGTTTATTTTTGTTATCGATCTCGACACAACCGTGTCATTAACGTTTCTTTTGTGGGCTTAATTTTTTTTTTAATTACATTAAGTTTACTTATATGTATTTTTTAAATTATGTAATTATAAAGCTGCACATCTTGACACAGGAATGCCCTAGTGAGATGTGCAGTTTATGTTTTTTTTTAATGTTAAAAACTATTTTTTGAATACATAAATAAATAATGGAATTCCACCGATTCATAATATGTCATTAATATTACATTTCATTATTTATTTAATTACTCTTTTTATATGCCGAGGGGGCTTCTACATTGGGTACACTGAAATGTCTACAGTTTTGTACATAAGGCTTATAAACAATGATTTCATAAAATAATTTCTTGCATTACAGTGGTTTATAATTGGATAATATTAAAATTATAATAACAGTACACTGAAATTATCAGAAATAATATCTTTACATAAATTCAATTGTTTAAGGCGATGATATACGTAGTAATGCAAAATCATATGTTTTTGGTTTGAAAATTTGGTCGCCTAGAAATGTTTCAGATGCTTTAATTAAATACTGCGAGCAGAATACATCTTTGCCTTTGAAATAATTGAGTATTTTTTAGATAAATCTTTTTATAAGCCCAGAAAAAAATAATGTATAAGGCCTATGAAAACTGCTTTTAAGTTCAAAATCTCCTACTTACGAACCCATTTTCGGTTATGATTTTATTGTATAATGTGGCAAATTAAGTTATTTATAAAATGATCGAAATAAAATTAAGTATTTATGCCTGAACATCCACAAAATAAAATTAAAGGCACTGTTGGGCCATGTTTTTTTCTTGCATAAATCAAAACAGGCGGATGGTGTTAAGCGGGAATTTAAACCTTATCGCCATCTACGTAAGGGTTGTTATTGATAGCGGCTCAATTTAAAATACGACGTAGTGCTTCGCCTTAAGTATGTTTTAAACAATATTTTACATTAAAAATTACATTTATTTTATTTTTTTATTTACATTTTACAGGTTCCTATTTTTATAATTTTGTGATAAACTACTGTTACCAGCTTAGTACCGTTTATGTTAAGTATGTTATGTTTATGTTATGTTTGGTTTATATATGTTACGTTATGTTAATTGTGTATGGCCAAGATCACCCCTAATGGGTGAAAGCCAAAATAAAGAATTAAAAAAAAATTAAAAGTGTCGATATCATTGGTGTATTCATTTCCTAAATTGTTTGTGAAGTATTTACTTATGCCTAGTGTGTCGAATAGGTACTTTTAAGTTGACCAGACTCAGAAGTTCGCAGCAGTCGAGCTCTGAATTTACTATTAAAAAAACATAAGCTTAGGTCGCTTGTCCAATGCTGATCCTCAAGTGTTTATATTTTTAAGGCGTTTAATAAAAAGGTGCAGTTAATTTGTTCTAAGGGGATTATTAAAATAAAATTAATAAATCGGTAAATAACATGCAATATAGTTGTGAATGAGGAATACTTGGAGCAGGTGGATGAGTTTGTGTATTTAGGAAGTATGTTTATGAGAGATGGGAAGGCTGACAGAGATATTGAAAGAAGGGTAAATGCAGGAAACTCCATTAATGGAGGACTTAACGCAGTTGGCGCTAGCAAAAAAATGTCCAAATAAGCGAAGCCAGCAGTCCACAATGGAGTGCTGGTACCTACCCTGATGTATGGAAGTGAGCCATGGAACTGGCAGAGAAAGGATGAAAGTAGACTGAATGCTGTAGAAATGAGATCCCTGAGGCATATGTGTTATAAAACCATGTATGATCGTGTGAAAAAGATCCGCAAAGAGTGCAAGGCTGATGTAAGCGTAATGAGTAAGATCAAGAAAGGGACGCTTAGATGGTTTGGGCATGTAGAGCGAATGAGCGAAGAAAGGAGTGTAAGGAGAATATACGATGCAAATGTGAATGGTAGCAGAAGTCGGGGACGCCCGAGGAAGACATGGCACGACCAAGTTAATCAGATACTTGAGTCGGGCATGTCAAGAGTTAGAATAATAGAAGAGTATGTATGATATGATGTATGAATGTGAATGAGGCAAGGAATGTGTGCCAAAACCGAGTTGTTTGGAGGTCCGTCCTCTCTGCCTACCCCTGCGGGGAAACGGCGTGATGGTTAGTTAGTTAGTTAAATAAAACTTTCGCTGAATTTTTTCAACGTTTTTAATGTGAATTTTTTGGTGAGGTGACCAAATAATGGAATTATACAACAAAATTCTAGAAAAAAATCATAATGAAGTTATTCGAACAGAGCAATTCAACTTTTCAAATTACAAAATATTTTGTTTGAAAGTTTTCGAAAACTTGAACTGCGCTCATAGCTTTACAAAACGCGCCAACGTACCTACTTTATGTACCTGCCGAAACACGATCCATATACTGTATTTTGGCCCTTATCTGCAGAGGGTCATTATGACCATCGAAATCCCGACTAAATACGGTGCTATCTCCTACCCCCAGAGAAAACGTTTTTCAAAGTCGCACCAAGGATACAAAGTTAACCCCCGCCACTACAACTTCTTTTCTCTTCTCGGAATATTTCTCCGTCATAGAAATAATTACATTTTAGTTGTACCTCCCTACTCTAGTGTTTGTCGAGTGCTCGACTAGAAGTAACTAACCAGCTCCAAATGTAGAGGATGCAGTGGAAACACTAAATTTTATGCTCGGGCCCTGAAATTAAAAATACATATTTTTACTTCACGTGCTCTCAAACTCCCCACTATCCGGAGCCAGTGGAACTATGGAAAAACAAATAATAATTAACTGTAATAGTTAGCTATGTTAAAAAGCTATAATAATTAACTATATTACAGGGTTTTCCAATATAAGGTGTTATTTTGATATTCAATCGTAAAAGATCAATGGTTTCGTTGCTTGTGTGGCACGTAGCGCCGTCTTGTTGAAGTAAACGTTGTCCAAATCAACACCATCCAATTCCGGCCATAAAAAACCATTAATCATCTCTCGATAGCGCAATCCATTCACCGGAACTGTTGCTCCAGCCTCATTTTCGAAAAAGTGAGGTCCAATGACTCCGCCGGACCATAAACCGCACCAAACAGTCACACGTTGAGGATAGAGAGGCTTTTCAACAATAACTCTTGGGTTTTCCGAGCCCCAGATGCGACAATTTTGCTTGTTGACGAAGCCACCGAGGTGGAAATGGGCCTCATCACTCAAGATGATTTGCATTTGATTCACTCAAGTGAATTTTAATAATTAATGGGTTGTTGAAGCGTGAATCGTTCCATTTTTATTAATGTAATCTTCTTCATTTGAACGCTTATAACGGAGCCTTAAACAATGACTTGGAGTTTATCTAGAAATAAACAATAAAGATATTAATCCTCCTCCACAACACAGGTGAACTCCTAGCGTGGAGGACAATATACTATACCATTGTATAACAAATATATTAAAGAATAAATTTAAAAAAAAAATAAAAAAAAAATATTTTGGTCTCCACTGACATTTTTTCATTCGCAAAAATTATTGAACAATTGGGAAACTTGACACATCCTCCGTATGCTTTTTCGTAATTTGGAAGTACTTATCTAGTACGTAGTCGAGAATTCAAGTATTTTTCTAGATTCGGCAGCGAGGCTTGGTGAGATGAAGTCGTCGCACACAATACGTACTTCGGGGTCAATTCTGTTGCACATTCGAAGGAGAAATAATCGAGTTTGTTTTACAATGGAGTATTTTCACAAACTGCGAAAACAATTTTAAAAAAAAAAGATATAAAAAACCACATTCCGAACGGTTCCAACTGGCTACAACGGCATACTTATCATAGTAAAAACGTTACTTGCTGTAAGACGGCTGTCACCGACGCTGAGACGAACAAAAACGAACGTGTAATTTTGGCGCAAATCAAAAATGGTACACTTTAAATTGTTATAGAAATTTTATTCGTTAATGTAAAATACAACAAAAATATCTCCGTTATCTTAATTTTTTAAGGCGATGCCATACTTAGTAATGCAAAATCATGTGTTTTTGGTTTGAAAATTTGGTCGCCTAGAAATGTTTCAGATGCTTTAATTAAATACTGCGAGTAGAATACATCTTGGCCTTTAAAACAATCGATTATTTTTTAGATTAGTCTTTTTATAAGCCCAAAAAAAATAATGTAAAGGCCTATGAAAACTGCTTTAAAGTTCAAAATCTCCTACTTACGAACCTATTTTGGGTTATGATTTTATTGGATAATGTGGCAAATTAAGTTATTTATAAAATGATCAAAAAAAAAATTAAATATTTATGCCTGAACATCCACAAAATAAAATAAAAGGCACTTTTTGGCAATGTTTTTTTCTTGCATAAATCACAACAGGCGGATGGTGTTAAGCGGGAATTTAAACCTTATCGCCATCTACGTAAGGGTTGTTATTGATAGCGGCTCAATTTAAAATATTACACGACGTACTGCATCGCCTTAACGAGAACACAAAATACCAACGAATATACCACGTTGCGATGGTGGATAGATAAAACATTTTTTTTGCTTTATTAACATTTAATACTTGCTAAACAGCTCGCCCTGGTGTAAGACCACCATTAAGAATTAAAACGTCGCTTGAAATGGCTTTAGCCGTGTTTATAGCCAGGTACTTCCCCAGCTCCCTCTCTCCCATCTCCTTCCCCTCACAACTACCTTCAGCCCCACAAGATGCTCTCAGTATCACCGTTCAGAATTGAAACGTTGCTTAAAATGGTTTTGGCCGCGATTGGTGAACAGATCTGAATATCCAGATACTTTCCCACCTCCGTCCTCTTCCTATTTCCTTTCCCTCCCCAACACCTTCATCCTCTTAACATACTTATACGCCATAGATTTAACAAACGTTATTTCACGGGACACTCGACTGAATGCACTGTATAATATTCCAAAATCTGCTAACAATTATTTCGTAAACTCGCCTATTCAAAGATTACACAGACTTGGTAATAAGTATAGTTCAATCGATGTTTACTGCAGCCAATCAGTGTCAAATTATAAACTCAGTTTAATGGAAAGTTTACATTAAATATAAATGTTTTTCTATTAGACCCTTTGTCGATTCTTATCCTAATCTTGAGTAATAGAGATTGTTAATTAAAGTTATATAGTTAATGTAAACAACAATTTCATACTTTTTTATTCAATTGATTTGAAGGATATTGGCAGATCATCTATTTTTATTTCACTTACTTAAATTCCATGTTACCTACGTTTCGTAAACTCTTATGTTTCATGTTACATATATTTTGTTAAACTCTGCGTTGTTAAATCTTATAATGTAATCTGTATATTCTTATATATTATGTAAACTCTTTATTTATAATCTATTTAAAAAATTAAAAGCCCTATGGGCGTTTAAATGAAATAAATACCTCACTGGTTCCAGACCGTTGGGAGCAAGGTTGTATTCAGTTCATCTATATGAATGATTTTTTTAAGCCATAATATTTTTCACTTGAGTTCCTTATTGCAACAACTACAGGGTATTCCAATAAGAGGTGTTATTTTGAATAGCCCGCTATTTCGGTAGATGTTACTTTTGAAGCTGTCATTTTTTGACATTTGACAAGTAAAAACTACGCTATTAATAAAAATGGAACGGTACACGCTTCAACAACGCATTTAAATTATTAAAATTCACTTGAGTGAATCAAATGCAAATCATCTTGAGTGATGAGGCCCATATCCACCTCGGTGGCTTCGTCAACAAGCAAAATTGTCGCATCTGGGGCTCGGAAAACCCAAGAATTATTGTTGAAAATCCTCTCTATCCTCAAAGTGTGACTGTTTGGCGCGGTTCTTTTTCGAAAGTGAGGCTGGAGCAACAGTTATGGTGAATGGATTGCGCTATCGAGAGATGATTAATGATTTTTTATGGCCGGAATTGGATGGTATTGATCTGGACAACGTTTAATTTCAACAAGACGGCGCTACGTGCCACACAAGCAACGAAACTGTTGATCTTTTACGATTGAATATAAAAATAAAACCTCTTATTGGAAAACCCTGTATATCAGGACTGAGTCATTTTGACACTAACTTGTACCTGGATTATTAATATTAATACCTTCTCAGAAAAAGAAGACGTGTTAAACTGCACGGAATTTAGTTACAAGAAGGCCATAATAACATAGCTAAAAATAAATATTAATGTTAGATTTCATTATTCTTTTGAAGGAGTTTTATTTTATAATTTCTTTGACAAATTTTACTCCTTTAATAATGTTCCACTAAATTATTATATGTTTTAAATGCTGTAATATAAATATATATTTATTCATTCCTAATATTAGTATATGAATTTCCACTTCCTTGTTGACATGGAGTGATCGCAAACTGTTGGATACTGGAGGAGGGGGGCCTGAGTTCCTCATCTCGGCAACCAATCAAAACCCTGATTTATCCAAGTGTCCATCGCAAGTGATCTTCCCCTTTATCTTTTTCTTATTATACGAAATAAATTACGACGGCCGAAAAATCACGAAAGACAGCCTCCATGATCGAAGGTAAGGCTCTAGACTAGGAAACCGGAGGTCGTGGATTCAAATCCCGGCGTGCGCAAGTAAATTTTATAAGTTTAATTTGTGGTTTTTCACAACTTATTCATTTAAAACGTCCGTCTCCCTTATCGTAATTTTTTTCGAGAGTACAGAGAAATGGTTTTAGCCGTGTTTGGTGACCAGATTTAAAAATGCAGGTTCATTTTCACCACCTTCATTTTCCCTTCATTTATTTTTATTAAAAAGTACTACCCGTAAAGGTACCCGGCTTTGCGCGTATTTAAATTCTCGTTTGGCCGGCTCGCATCGCACAATGTTCCTTGGCTTTCAACCATTTCAAATAAATTTAATATAATAGATTAGAGAATGAAACAAATAACCCAGTAAGACAAAGGAAAAGATTACAATGATTGTCCTAATAATGTTCGTGTCGTTTTACTTTTGGCGACCGTAAATCACAAAATTCAAGTAAAAGAATGGGCACCATTTTGTAATTCCTTACACCGTAGCTTAGGTAGGTAGTAGGCATGTACTCG
This sequence comes from Hesperophylax magnus, assembly GCA_026573805.1. Lineage (NCBI taxonomy): Eukaryota > Metazoa > Arthropoda > Insecta > Trichoptera > Limnephilidae > Hesperophylax > Hesperophylax magnus. The sequence continues at coordinate 6,886,277 of JAIUSX010000117.1, read as the reverse complement.
CATTTGATAGCGTATGAACACGGCTTTATGTCATGATCCACGCGACTCAAAAACGGTAGCTTTTGTAAAATTATCTAAAAAATGCCCATTATTTAAGAGTGCCACAATTTTGTTACAGATATTTCTTTGAGCATTTTTGGTGGAGTGGATTATTTTGCTGTTTTGCTCGGGTCCAGCCGATGCGGCAGTATGAATGGAAGCGGATAATGGCGCTGGGCCACTCGTATTTTGGGAAGACGGGGAGTTCGGGGGGAGCCGAATATCGATCGGGTGTTTCCGGCGCCTCTCCCCGCCTATCGCGGCGCCACAACCGCCCGCGGAGGAAATGCGAAACATCGGCTCGCGCGACGAATGCGGATGAGTGGAAAAGTTGCCAACTTCTGACAATAGATTCCTCTCAAGTCGCTGCTCGGAGGTTTAGCATATTTCATGGTCTTGCAAGGAATGACGCACATTTCTGAACGGTGAATCAAAATGATCCAAGGATTTATAGTTTTAATATATATTTTTTTAAATACAAAAATTAATCAAGAATTACGTAGGACTATCTAAACAATGTGTATGAACCATCACCAATATTATTCAACTTATGTGTATTACACTAAATGACAAATAGCAGTATATGTACACGGAGAAAAATGAGTATTGCTAATTTATTAAGGATCTCTTCAAATTATTCCTAATCCGGTTATAAACGGGATTGCAGGCCTTTAACGAATGAAGTGGTAGGTTTCCCGATAAACTTTTAGTAAAATATTAAAGTATTATAACACATGAGAACACGTGCTTAAAAATCTTAATAATTTCGAGTTTCGTCATTATATATTATCAAAGCATAGAACACGTGTTCCGATATATTATAAATTCTTAATAAAATAGCAATACTCATTTTACTCCTTGTTATTTCGATAAAACATGCATAAGTTAAATACAAAATAATACACAGTATTGTTTTGAAAATCATCTGGGGAACGCCACTCTTTACAAATGGAGAATTTTTTTGACGTTGGTACTCTTTATGTATAAGTTTGTGAACGGCCTTATTAACTACCCAGCTGTATTAAAATGATTGTTAATCGTTGACCTGAACGCAATACCCGATCGAATACCTTATTTTATATCAAACATTTCAAATCAAAATACACACAAAACTCTTTACTCGGAATATCTGCACATTTTACAACACCCTTACAGATATTGATATTTTCCACTGTGCCTTTCGCAAACGTTTAAATTCAAATTAATATTACGATGAATTTAACAACATTTTCCTCTAATAAACATAGCCTAAACGTTTTAAAATAATAAACCAGTCTTAAGAGGAAGCTACAAGAAAAAATGTGTATTTTCTTGGTATACCTTATATTGTAGGTAATAGGCATTGAAATCGTTTGACAAACGGAGTCTAGAAACGTTCGATTTCAAGCTCAAAACTGGTTTTTATTTATTTTGTAAATAATTTTATGAGAAAGCAAAAAAGTTAATCAAGTGAAACTATCACAGATAATCTTAGCTATATGACTGTATTTTTTAAAAATTGTTTTCTTAATGCGTTCATACATTTCCATTGAAAAAAAATTTTTTTAGTAGCTTACATTTATATTTTTTATTGTGTAATTTATTATTTTATTTGTATTCTACTCAAGCGAAACGATATGAAAACGTTCAATTTATCTAAAGCAATTTTTTTGGTATTCATAATGTACACCAATTCGTTATAAAGATTAATCAAAATACTGATTTAGCATTAAGCTTCGCCTTAAGATAAAACAGATTTTCCGCTTTATAATTGAGATAAAATAGACAAGTAGGGATACAAATCTTAGAGCAAAAATTTTTGTTTGAATTAAAAAAAAAAAAAATCTAATATAATATTGTATGTAATTCCTCCCCGTTTGAGGGTCACTGGCCGCATAGGCCTCCCACCCAACCAGCGTCAAACCCCATCCCACCCCACCCCCCCCCCCACAGCTAGGCTGCATGTGACGGAAACAATTTGGTCCAAAACGGCGGAAGATGCACGTGGGATACCTTGGGCCCTGCGCTCCGGGGGGTGGATCATCTCCCAAATTTGCTAGATAAATACATAAAGCCTACGGATATTTTAAATATATTTCGAAAAATTGTACTTTAAATTTTATCATCTGAATATGAATTTTCGGAAAATATATTTTTACGGATTTCAACGCATTCCATACTAATATCTCTTTAAAAAAAAGATTATTAATAAGTGGTGTATGATTTAAGATTACACATCTGCCCTGACGATGGACACTGCAATGCTGTCCGAAACGTTGACTAAAGAAGGAGGTAGCGCAACACGGCATAATACCCCAAAAACAAATCACTATAATATTAAAAAGTGCATCGCACTGGATTTATGCTATAGTATCACTTAAATAAATTGATTTGTTTAAAAATGCTGTTCCTTTTTTACTGTTCCCAGCCGTTTGGAGCCAGTGAATCTATGCCATTGTTGTGAGTCTGAAGATAGTGGGTAGGGGTAAGAGATGGGAAGAGGAAGGTGAGGAAGTACCTGGCTATTCAGATCTGGTCACCAAACTCGGTGTTTCTAAGGATATTGTCAATTCAGTGTATTGAACCTGTTTCCCTTATCAACAAAACTTCGCATACTAACAAATTCACAACGAGATGCGATGTCGGATATCGCTGGAAAAATTGTGAATATTTAATTAAGTAATTTATTCAAATTATAATTATTTGAATTACTAATATAATTAATTATTTATATTATTTAATTTGGTTGGGCGTACGAGTGTATAATGTCAAAACGAAACCTCCAACAGTTAAAATATGCAAAATATTTTGTATATTTATTAAGTCAAAACAATGAATGCAGGAAACCCTCTACTATCTGTACAATGAATCCACATAGTAGAAAGTTTCCCATATTCATTGTTTTATATCGAATGTGGGAAACTTTCTACTATCTGTACAACGAATCCATATAGTAGAAAGTTTCCCATATTCATTGTTTTATAACGAATGTGGGAAACTTTCTACCATCTGTACGATGAATTTTTATTTTTTGTATTTTTAAAAAAGAAAGACAAACATTCCCGGGTTACGAATAATCTGACAATATTTGAACATCTCCTACTACCACCACAGTAAGCTGAAAATGTTGGTTGTGTTGTGATGGAGGACTTAGCCAGCCGATTGAACACACTACGCCTGGGTGGGACCCAAGCGCGATGTCAACTCGGCCACCGACCGGTCCAGTAGAAATATAGTATAGTAATAATCCATATAGTAGAAAGTTTCCCATTTTCTTTGTTTTATAATGAAAATGGGAAACTTTCTACTATCTGTATAATTAATCCATAGAATTAAGAAGAATACCAGAAATGCGATGTGGGCGTGTTTTGGCCAAAGATATTAGAAGAACGAGATGTGCTACGAGCAGTTCATACTGTGTGGAATTGTTTTGCCGAGTGTCGCCGGTTTTGTTCACCAATACTACTGCACACCTTCGCTTACACTAAGGTATCCGCACTAATACATAGAACAGATTTCTGTGCGTACACGTCCCGATACCGTTCAAAGTACCCTAATTCGGTAGTACTCCGCCTACGGTCCGGCGGCTATATCCTATATCCTACGGCGACCAACATAGCATATCTCGTTCTTCTAATATCTTTGGGTCTGGCCATTCGGGCCTAATATTTCAAATTAAAAAATTCGCTCTCTGCATAAATTCAAAATCAAATGGAATGGAATATACGATGTCAGACAGTGTAAAACAGAGCGCTGCATTTTCATTAGGTTTCTCGAAGCTAGAACCAAAAGGTACTAAGTTAATGGCCACTCGGTTTCCATGTGTGTGTGTATTTTTTTTTATCTATTCAGTGATTTTAGCAGACTATTAGTGTTCATTATAAGATATTCTGTCGACCTTTCCACACCAACTTCTGTTTGGTTCATTTGGCGGCCAAAAAAACATACAGAAACGATTCGCGTAGCCTTTGGAAAGAGGTCTCTCAAAATCATGTTTTATTTCTATGCAATATTTATAGCGCTGTATAATATTCATATTTTTCTCAATTAATTAAATTTAATTGTATGAAAATTTTACCTTTTACTGTTTTATCGGTTTACTAAATTAATTATATGGTTTGATTGATTTTCTAAACTGACGTTAAGCTTGCAATAACAAAAGTCAACGTAAGATTATTAATTTCACTGAAATAAACAAAAAATCACAAAACTTTCAACATTGATGACACAAATCCATCACAATTCCGTCAAAATTCACTCTTGCTAAAACAATGTTACGAATTCTTCCTTTTTTAGGCAAAATTAGAATGAACTACGAACTATCCAAAAACTTGTCTTGTAGCTACAAAGTACAACTGAATGTGATTTACGCAGCTATGTAGGTAATTAAATTTACAGAATTATATTATGTATATCTCTGCGTCCATTTCATATTTTGCTAAAATGATAATTCTCTTTGTACCAGATCCGTGAATGCGATTCCAGTTTCAATGAAGCGCCCCAGTTCCAGTTGTTGACACCTCTTTGTATGTCACTACGGTATATCGATATTGGCTTAGCATATTGAGGCTAGGGCTGTTTAGTCGATCGATAACGGTACCGATAGCTGCATCACTACTTATGCGTCACAGGCGCCAATTAAACGGTAAAATAATGATGAAATGCGAACAACAAAATATAATGCTATTCACAAATCTGTTACATAATAGTAAATAAATAAATTTGTCTTTCTTTGTTCGTGAGAATCATGTGTGTGGAGGAATAATGATTTTTTAAACAATATTCAGTTACCGTCCAACAATATCAGTGTACATTTTTTAGAACATCGAAATAAGTTTTTTTAAGGCTATGCACTACGTCGTGTAATATTTTAAATTGAGCCGCTATCAATAACAAGCCTTACGTAGATGGCGATAATGTTTAAATTCCCGCTTAACACTATCGGCCTGTTTTGATTTATGCAAGAAAAAAACATGGCCAAAAAGTGCCTTTTATTTTATTTTGTAGATAAATATTTATTTTTTTTCCGATCATTTTATAAATAACTTAATTTTCCACATTACACAATAAAATCATAACCGAAAATGGGTTCGTAAGTAGGAGATTTTGAACTTTAAAGCAGTTTTCATAGGCCTATACATTATTTTTTTCTGGGCTTATAAAAAGACTTATATAAAAAATACTCGATTATTTCAAAGGTCAAGATGTATTCTACTCGCAGTATTTAATTAAAGCATCTGAAACATTTCTAGGCCAACATATTATAAACCAAAAACACATGATTTTGCATTACTACGTATGGCATCGCCTTAAGTTGGATTTGATGTTATAACCTCGAATACGATGATATTTATTCATAAAATAAAAAAATAACCTTACCAAAATCTTTTCAAAGGTACTCAATTATGTACAACAAAGACATTCACAAACATAATTCAAAACGTGCAATGAAATTAGGCTAGCAAAAAGGACAAAGCCAATACACAAAATTGTTATTGATAATGTATTATGTAATTAATAATAAATTAGGCATTTGTAAATTTCGATATATAAGTTGCTATAATAAAATATATAATAAATAAAGAAGAACTCTTTTCGATTTTGAATCAGATGACGTCACTATAGTGGTAAATCTCTTCACATTGTTTCGTTATAGCGCTCCGAATGGGGTGTAATGACGTCAGGAACGTTTGAGGATGATGTTTTTTTTTTCTCATTTTGAAAATGGACTTATTAATTTTCAAAAATCAGAAAAGATGTTTGATGTCTCATAAAAAAATCTTTAAAATCTCTATTAAAATAGGAATTTCAAATATTTGTACATTTCTCTCTTAAGCATATATTGACCAAGCATTTTTATAATGAAAATACTAGTTTGACTTGGTACAATTACCTGGAAGTATTGAAAATTGATTTTTGTGTCCTGAAAATACGACATTAGATTGTTCTACAAAGTTTGTCTGAACGAGTTTAGTAGTCAGAACCGCATGCTTACATATTAATTTAAGTTAAGTCTCAAGGAAAATTGACACTCCACCCCAATGTACTTATAAGTAACATATAAGTTTCCTTTCAAATTTGCTTACAAGGAAAGCGCTCGGAAAGTAATATTTTATAATTTCACAACTCAAATATTACATAATATAATTTATTTAAAAATAATCAACACCTAGTTTTAACCACTTTTATTGTTTAAAAACAAGCGACATATTTCGTAAGCATGCGCAAGCCAAATACTAAGTTTGGTGATCGCGCTTTCGGAGTATCTGGGCCGAAGGCTTGGAATAAACTCCCTCCGGAACTAAGATCCATAACAAGTCCAACAGAATTCAGGCCTAAACTAAAAACTTACCTTTTTATGCTGTCTTACCTTTAAATTAAATATATCATTCCTAAGAGAAAGTCCAGTTATATTCAATTTTCCAATTATGTCCTAAATCCTGTATCTAAATTTCGCTAATAAACAATTAGATAATGTTAATTAAGTGTTAATTTCAAGTGACCTACCAGGTAAGTATTGTACTGTATATTATCTCCATAAATAGTGGAGTAATAACATAGATCACTGTAGAGATGTGGTGATTTTGCACAAAAACGGCGCTATACAAGTCATCCAATTATTATTATTAAAGCTTACTTCTTCAGGATTTACTTAAAACTGAATTGCAAGGTATAGTGAGAGAAGGACCTTCGGATTTGAAGTCGAGAACCATAAACCGACCCGGAAACTATTTAAGCTGGAGCGTGTAAATAGCCTCAGTAAGGCAGGATTCCACCCTACAAATAATAATAATTATTATGCACGCGGCTTATTTCTGTATAAAGGATTAAGATACTAAATAATGTAAGCGCATGTCGAAAGATGCACTAACCGGGATGTTATGCCTTCCTACAAATTGTATCCTTCACAAATATTATGATTTTTTTAAAGTAAAATTTCGATCTCCAGCTAGACCAGACGGAAACAAAATTCACAATGAATACGAATAGTTTTTTTGAAATTAAAAAAAAACATACAACAATCATATAATTTTGAATTTCTTTTACCAAAAAAGGGACAATTCAATGTCATCTATATCTTTATGCATTTCAGCAAGCATTACAAATTTAAGTGCTCTTTTAAATACATGGCATTAAATAATCCTTGAATTACATATTTAAACAAATACTCGTATGTAACTCAGTTCCTTATTAATTTTAACATACCTTTGAGACGTACAGTGCTTATTCCACATGCTTAATTATAAAACAAATACAGCATCTAATTCCAATTAACCGAGCTCTTCATACTCTAAATGATTTTTATCTAAACTCAAACATTGACATTTTTTCGGATTCACTGCCCAAATTCAAACGTGGCATCATATCAATAATATAAACTGTTCAATGCCCATACATAGACACACACAGACACACTCACACATACATACACACACACATCTATATACTACACACGTCACCTGGTAATTAATGAATAAACATACCACCTTGAAGACATTACAAGGAAACATAACTGTTTGTTTCTATAATATAAAATAAAAAATAACCAAAAACAAATATGGTGCTGAACAAGGGACTGAATTATTATACATATCTATATGTAATGAGAGTTCAGTATCGGAACTATCGACTCACCCTCGTGCAACGTACAGAAGATGTGCTTCTAGGCACTGTACACATACAGTACCTACACTGTACAATTGTACACGTGCACAGTAGTAAGTACAGATTATTAATATCTTGGCAGAAGTTCAAAAGCTTTGAAGTTAATTGGTATAATAAAAGATGTCATATTCTCTTCTCTCGGCTTCGGCTGCGGGAACGACTTCCTTGCCTTTTGCAATGAAGAAGAACCGAGAATTATTCTCATTATCAGATCGGAGTTTCTTAAATAGAATTTCCGTTTGGTTAAATCCAACAGCGAAGATGGATTTATAAAGATCTTTCCCTTTAATGAAATTATCAACCGAAGTAATTGATATAATATTTGTTAAATTAATTAACTGATAAATGGAGAAACCCCGGGAAGTGAATCCTTATCATTTAAGGATAATAATAATTATAATTAAATTTCGAGCCTTAAATCTGTTGGTACCGTTTTTTGATGTTGTGATATTGTAATCTTCTAAATGTGGTGGGAAGACTGATCGGCGCGCGGCGTAGGCAAAATCCTTTGATTGGAGTCCACTACTGAAGTGCCCAGAAGCACCTGTTTATGTCTTAGTCCTTCGACCTCCCTTGTGGTGATGGTTGTTAAAGAATGATTTTACTTTACTTTTTAGACTCAATTTGTGACTAAATACTGAACATTGATTGACTTTAGCTTTATTATTTAAGCCTGCCAAAAACATTATCTTACAAGTTTAAATGATATTTGTCTAAACTCAAACATTTGACATTTTTTTGGATTCACTGCCCAAATTCAAACGTGGCATCATGTCAATAATATAAACTGTTCAATGCCCATACATATACACACACAGACACACTCACACATACATACACACACACCTATATACTACACACGTTACCTGGTAATTAAGGAATAAACATACCACATAGAAGACATTACAAGGAAACATATCATAGGTACCCAACATGAAATATCTATTCCTGTATATTGTTTCATCACTGTAAATCAAGTACTGTTTGTTTCTGTAATATAAAATAAAAAAATAGTATGACTTGTAAACATTGTATATTTATTGTAAAAAACACAAATATTAAACAAACAAAATAAAATAAATAAAATAAAATAAGTTACTAAGTTGATCTATTAAGTTGAATACTGTGAGTTGAGTCCCAACTGCTCCCAACCGTCTGGAGCGAGTGAGACTCTGGCATCCCTAATTGGGGTAAGTTGTGAGCATGAAGATTCTGCGGAGGGGAAGAAGATGGGGAGAAAGGAAGGTGGGGAAATACTTAGCTATCCAGATCTGGTCACTAAAGACGGCTAAAGCCATTTCAAGCAACGTTACAATTCTGAATGGTGGTCTTACACCCGGGCGATACCGAGAGTATCTTCCACCCTGGAATATATTTTAAAAGAATAAATTGTCAAATAACTATGATTTTGTACGATGTACCACTTGGATCAAGAGTGAATACAGGTGTTATGGGTGGGAATTGTGATGTTAACTAACAGATTCAAAAGCAAACACTATGGAATATTGTTTGGATGTTTCTGAAATTTTTAAATATTGCTTAGAGGTATTGCAGTAATATTATTATAATAATATTAGTATAGAATATGACTTGGAGATTTATTTTACATGTCACAGTACTGACACTTACAAAATCAAACATATCTTGCCTACTTAATAAATTTGCCATAAAACCACAATGGGGTATTTTCATAAATACCGATAAAATGTGTGGAACATTTAGGGCGGGTTGTTTCGGAGAATTTGAACAATTCATCAAATTTCAACGTTCGTTTTCGGGTTCTGTGAAAGTTCTGTTATTATATCATTATAGGCTAGTTGCTTGACAGAACTGAAATAAAAACAGAACTTGAAAACATCTTTCATAGAACTTGAAAATGAACGTTGAAATTTGATGAATTGTTCAAATTCTCCGAAACAACCCGTCCTTAAAGTTTATTTTCCTGATTACGATTATCGTACTAAAATATGTAATTTTAATATTTTCATTCATAATTTTTATTGATTTCAAAAACTTTCCATTTGGTTACAACGTCATTATGACATAGAAACCGCCACTGACTGGTTAGAAGGCTGTCACCAACGTCGCGACGCGTCGCCCGGCGTGACGTCACGCCACCGAAATCACGAATAAACCGATCATGTCGATTAGGCCGCAAATCGAAAATGGCGCATTTTAAATCATTGTAGAAAATTTAATCGTCAAAATTTTTTTCCAGATAAAATTTCAAAACTTTCAAAATTTTATCTGGACATTACAGTTGCCCTAGCATCCAAGAAATCTTCACTACTAATAAAAATATAAAACTCCGTGGACACTATTACCAAAACGCCTTTTGCATCTAATCCTAGAAAACACTTCCTTGCAAATAGATTAGTGGATGCTTGGAACAAACTCTCACAACATGTCATCGATGCAACAAATATAAATCAATTCAAAGCTCTCTTGGATTCACATTTGGAGAGAAGAAAGGACTTAGTTCAAACTTAAAACAACTCAATTACTGTCAAACTTGTTGTGAAATCAGATATGAGCGCATCAGCAGAATGCTGCCTGCTCATTACATAATGATAATAATAAAATTAAAATGAAATAAAAAAATCTTCTTTTTTTTCGAAAATAATAAAAACAATAAAATCACCCTTTTATTATTGTTTTTTTTCAGCTCCTCGTCTATGTTATTTAAATAGTGGCGATTGAAAGCGAGTGCTCTAGTCTTCCCTCTCTGTATAATGTTATTACTTTTTTCGTTTGACTAGAATTAAAACCGTTTCCATTTTCGTCGCATCGTAGACATGTAAAATCAGCATTAAAATCCCCCCCATCGCGCTGTGTGTCGTGTTGCAAGATTAAAGTGTGAAGCTATTTTATTAGCCTTCGTAATGATGACAATATCGCATAATTAGATAGGTACTTGAATCGTCTTTATCCCTGTATTTGAAATCTCCCCCTGTTGAGTGGTGAGCGCATTGTATCGATTTTCTTTTCAGCATTCACAGGACGCCCCCTCCCTACTACAATACAGGCTTGAGCGTGTTTTTTTACATACGATTTTATCAGGATGGTAATGTACAAGAGATATTCGTAGGGATGTGAAGTACTGATTAGTGTAGGTACTTGTCCACTTATTTGCACTTTTTTAACAAATGTTATCTTATTTGCTTATATTATATATAAAGCTTGTGTCGACATAAAATCGCATATTTATTCAGTGAATGTGGATAAATAACTACCAGCCTACAATCCACAATCCAATTTTGTTTTTTCACCTTAATTTATCATCGATGTGTACTTTGAAATTTCTATGAATTCACTGAAGAACTCCTGTCCATTTTTTATTTATTTTTAAATAAATAATGATATTCTGATATAAATACTAGCAGATATTTTTTGGTTGAAGTTAGTTTTGATACTTAAAATAATTTTCAAAGTTTTAATTTTTCAGGTCTGAACATGCTTTCGTCCGAAAATGCACCAATCTATGGACTTATCCAATCACCAGACTCAAAAAGCCTAGGTTTTTTTTCACCTGCGCTGTATTTTGTAATGGAGTTAGAGACGTCTTTTATTTTTAAGATTACCCGCTTTTAACATTGAAGAAAAGTGGGTAAAATGTTAGCATCTCATCACTAATGTTATTGCATTGAACCAAAGTGCAAAAATACGCCCATGACCGCACCTGATAAACAATTTACCGGTCTATAAAAACGATGTTAAAATTCCTCACTAAATCCCCAAATGTTCAAAATACACCCATGACCGCACCTGATGAACAATTTACCGGTATATAAAAACGATGTTCAAATTCCTCACTAAATCCCCACATGTTCAAAATACACACATGACCGCACCTGATAAACAATATACCGGTATATAAAAACGATGTTCAAATTCCTCACTAATTCCGCACAAGATACCTGTAAAATGAAACAAAGTTCTATTGAAATTAGCATTTATTTTTTTATTATATAGTCATTTTCGGATGTTCTCTTTCGTTCAGGCTATGAAAATAGACTTTTTTTTACTTGCTGCGAAAGAAAACAAAATATAGTACGTTCTCACAATTATTGTAAATATTATTTTTCAATATGGTTGGATAATCCAGAAATCCCCAGATTTTCCTTAAAAAAAGGTCTCGCGGCAAAAAACCCAATTCTTGAAATTTCATAAAAAATCCCATTCCTAAAATGATGTGGATATTGTAGACCATAGATATATTACTCGCGTGGACTGGTTGTGAGGAATAAGCAGATTCAGTCGTACTAACCAAAAGGTGTATTTTAATGTGACTGTGTTTTATTCATTTTTAAGTGACGATTTATTAATTTACGTATAAACATATTAAATAAAACTTATATATTCAAATCAGTGTTTAAATGAATATATATATTTTATTAGTGACAATCTTTCTAAAGTATCTTATTTAATTAAATTCGTTTTCTTTTGTAACAGTATTGCCAAACTGAAATATTCTTAATTTTAATGTATGACTTTTCTGCAGTGTTGCCAAATTTAAATATTGTTACTTTTAATGTATACATATTACTGAATTTTGAAAAGTATTTTATTCCGCCGTTTGGCATAGGTATACATAATGCTTTTGCTATGGTAATATATACCACCCTCAACTCATACACGCAAATACTTTAAATGTATAATCGATATGTCCTAGTAAGTACACGAAACAAGAAACACATATTTATATCTTAATATTTTGTAATAATTATAATTAATTGGCACAACTAAAACTGTTCCGAAAATATAAATAATGATTATAAATTAGTATTTGAAACCGTGCTTATTGTATACTTTTAAATGTAATTTATGTACATTTCGAGAATAATTATTATAAGTTAGTATTTGAAGCTGTGCTTACTGTGTACTTTTAAATATATTTTATGTACATTTCGAGAGTAATTATTATAAGTTAGTATTTAAAACCGTGCTCATCGTGTACTTTAAAATATATTTTATGTACATTTCAAGAATAATAAGTGTGTGGGCCATGGTGGCGAATCTATAGATTTTTCATGACAAAATGTTAAAGCTGGCTATTTTTATATTTCAAAATATATACTGTCCATCTCTGGAGATTAGGCTTTATAATGAATGATAAGAATTTCGTTATTGTACTTCGTTCACCAAACCAAAAACTTGTTTAACTCTGTTTATTAAAATAATAATAAATTATTTAACCTCTCGAATACAAAACCATATAAGAGCAATAGTCAAATAACGATCCTCACAGAATTATCACGTTTTTCTCTTTCACACCGGTTCACACGTTAACATAAAAAAATCATCACATGTTTTCAGTTACATAATTAAAAAAATCATGAATCGAGGAACGAACAAGGGTTGGGATAGCCGTATTTTGAAGGGTTATTCCACACAGATAAAACATGGATAACGCCTATGACTTATGACAGGCGAATGCGATAACACAATGTGTAAGGTTAATTCACAGTCAGCTTACCGGGTGGCGAACGAAATCTGCATCTCGAGAATCATCTGTCAGCACTGGAACGGTGATCGTTGTACGGTAGCACTCGTTATGTTGAATTGGATTGCGATAGTTGCGATAAAATACGTTTAAGGGATTATTCCGATAAATAACCGGCGAGAGTACACACATTGGTTTTGACAAGACGAACGTTTCGATGTGATTGTACGGCTCACGGCACTCCGTGATTATAGTTGAGGTGTGTGAATTCAAACTGTACAGTTCAAATTCTGACTATACTATTCGTCAGCACACGGCCTGTCAAAAGCAAATCGGCGTGACGGAACAATTATGTAATCCAAATGTCAACATCTTTCTTCAAGAACCCATTTTCCACAATCACCCACAACGCCCATTGACTTAATACTGCTCTGAATACTACTAATAAGTAAACCGTATCCTTAAATCTTAAATCAAAAAGATAAATATATCAGTCATCCCTTGTGTAATATTTCCTCGTTATTCCGCAGTCCGATTGCTCATGCGTTCATTTCACAGCTTCAGTTCGTTAAGTTTTTCACCCCAGTGTTACCAGATACAACCCCTATCCCGGGTTACACAGTGTTGCCACGCGTGAGATACACACGCCTCCTTCATTCCGTTCTGTTCCCTTCCACTCTATTCCTTTCATTCACATTCCTCCAGTTAGTATGGTTGGCTAGATGATACGTTTTCCTTGCCTTTAATAGATAGTAAGGTAAACTTAGGATTTATAGCTCCTTGGCAAAGATACATTATATTTACCTACTGCGCTGGCCGACATGTGATGTTTGAAAAATCTTGCAAAAAAAATCTCGTTCGTCACGAAGCAAACGCAAATAATTCAGTTATGAGAATTTTTTATGAATAAAGAGATGGTAGGTAGATACGATAAAATTATAAATACAGATTAATAAATCACGTTAATTTAAAACTTCTTATTTGAAATTTTCGCAAAAATTTGTACAATTTTTTATCATTTTTATATGTTCCATTCCGTTACTTTAACGTTTTATTTATAGTTTTCCACCGATGCCAAATTATTTACTGTAAGTCGGGATTTTTTCCAGTGCAGAAATTCTGGAACTAATTACCAAAATATTACGTACCTACTCCATCGCCCAGAATACTAATGGAGGGTAATAATGTGGATTCTTCAGTGGACCTCTTCAATTTTTCACGTAATAAATACAAAAGCTTGTTGCTGAGGAACTTCAGTCATTTATTAAAGAAAATAATAAAACTCTAAAAGTAGAAATATAATTGTATCGGCGTAGAAATAAAAAAAAAACATATATATACAGGATTTTCCAATAAGAGGTGTTATTTTGATATTCAATCGTAAAAGATCAATGGTTTCGTTGCTTGTGTGGCACGTAGCGCCGTTTTGTTGAAAGTAATCGTTGTCCAGATGAATTCCATCCAATTCCGGTCATAAAAAAATCATTAATCATCTCTCGATAGTGCAATCCATTCACCGTAACTGTTGATCCAGCCTCATTTTCGAAAAAGTAAGGTCCAATGACTCCGCCGGACCATAAACCGCACCAAACAGTCACACGTTGAAGATAGAGAGGCTTTTCAACAATAACTCTTGGGTTTTCCGAGCCCCAGATGCGACAATTTTGCTTGTTGACGATGCCACCGAGGTGGAAATGGGCCTCATCACTCAAGATGATTTGCATTTGATTCACTCAAGTGAATTTTAATAATTTCAATGCGTTGTTGAAGCGTGTATCGTTCCATTTTTATTAAAGACGTAGTTTTTACTTGTCAAATGTCAAAAAATGACAGCTTCAAAAGTAACATCTACCGAAGTAGCGGGCTATTTTCAAAATAACACCTCTTATTGGAAAACCCTGTATATATAAATATCCAAAAAAGCGAAGCTAGCAGTCCACAATGGAGTGCTGGTACTTACTGTGTTATATGGCACTGAGGCATGGAACTGGCAGAGGATGAATGAAAGCAGAAATGAGATCCCTGAATCAAAATTCCTAAAGAAAGCAATGCTGATGTAAGCTTAGCGAGTAAATTGAGAAAGGGACTTTTTAGACAGTTTGAAAATGGCCTAGAAAGCCGGAACAGCTGTAACAATAACAAAAACCAAAAAATACTTGCAGAAATTAATAATAATATTATTAAATTTAAAAAAATAAATTATTAATGAGAAAGGAACGCTTAGATGGTTAGGGCATGTAGAGCGATTGTTGCGAATGCGAACAGTAGAAGAAGTTGTGGACGCCCGACGAAGGTATGGCACTATCACGTGAACCAAATACTTCAAGTCTGGTCATGTCAAGAGTCAGAATAATAGAAGTGTATGTGTGAGACGATGTATGTGTGTCCAAAACGCCATTATTCAATGCCTTAACTGTTAAGGCGATGCCATACGTAGTAATGCAAAATCATGTGTTTTTTGGTTTGAAAATTTGGTCGCCTAGAAATATTTCAGATGCTTTAATTAAATACTGCGAGTAGAATACATCTTGGCCTTTGAAATTATCGAGTATTTTTTAGATAAGTCTTTTTATAAGCCCAGAAAAAAATAATGTATAGGCCTATGAAAACTGCTTTAAAGTTCAAAATCTCCTACTTACGAACCCATTTTCGGTTATGATTTTATTGTATAATGTGGCAAATTGAGTTATTTATAAAATTATCTGAAAAAAATTAAATATTTATGCCTGAACATCCACAAAATAAAATAAAAGGCACTTTTTGGCCATGTTTTTTTTCTTGCATAAATCAAAACAGGCGGATGGTGTTAAGCGGGAATTTAAACATTATCGCCATCTACGTAAGGGTTGTTATTGATAACGGCTAAATTTAAAATATTACACGACGTAGTGCATCGCCTTAACCATACTCCGTTTAGTTTCGAGGTATGTTTATTAGATTATTTGGAAAAATACCCCAGGTGTATTGGTCGTTCTAAAGAAAGACAAACATTCCCGGTTTAAAAATAACCTGAAAATATTTTAAAATCTCCTACTACTAGCACAGTAAGCGGAAAATATTGCTTGTGTCGTGATGGAGGACTTAGCTAACCGAGGAATTGAACGCACGTCGCTTGGGTTGGACCCAAACGCGATTTCAACTAAGCCACTGACCGGCCTTATTGAGCGTGATTTTGGACTGTGACCTACTAATAATCAATTGTTACTCCTCAAATTTTATAATTTTTTTTCAACACTACGAGACTGTTAATTGAGATGTTTATATCGTCACATTCTACGGCATTATGCAATCTACATATTCGAGACATTGGGTTGAAATGGGCAATATTGTTATTAAATAATTGTTATTAACTTTGATGTGAATATTACTTAGAGTGGTTTCAAGCTCGTTGTTAATAATTTTGTATAAACATACTAAAGTCAGTAGATTAATGTAGTAGTATTGCAGAATAATACGACTACAATACAATACGTTCCTCTTAATATTGTAGTATTAAGCCATTCATATAATTAAAGTAAATGATTAATATCAATATTAACATTGAATTAATTAATTAAAATGTTTCTGTCTGAAATACTTAATATAAGATTCCAAACTAACCCTCAACAAGCATGATGAGTATACACAAAAGAAAAATAGAAAGAGGTTTTCTTTTTTGGGAAGAATTATTTTAAAAAAATCAGTACCATTACAATCACTATATACAACTCTATTATTGCTTCACATTTTAACTACTACTCAAGGATTGTTTTCCTATCCAATGACAGAGAAAAAACTAATAATACTTATGCTAAACAGATTTTCAAAAGTAACTAGTGTGTTAAAGGAACTAAACCTTGAACAGATACCCCACTATTATTCACATCCACAATAGCAAGCGAAATCTTAGAAAAAGTCAACGGAATTCGGAACCTTGGAGTTATGTCTGACACTCAATTAAATTTTGTAAATCACATACAACAAATAACTAACAAAGGTATGAAGACACTGGGATTTATAATCAGAACCATCAAAGACTTCGACTCGCTGAAGGTTATAAAAATCGTGTATCTGTCGCTAGTACCTACGCAGCTTGTTAGAATACAATTCAATAGTGTGGTCCCCATACTACCAAATTCATATAAAAAATATTGAACGCGTGCAGCACAAATTTTTACTATTTTTTAACTTCAAATTACACATACCTATTCAACACATAAACTATACATTCTTACTAAATACACTTAAAATACATTCCCTAGAAAATAGATCAAAAATAAATGACCTAACTTTTTTATTTAAGATTATTCCCTCCAAACTAGACTGTTGTGAACTCCTGCAACTCATACATTTCAGAGTACCTACTCGAGCAACTAGGCAAAATGTATTATTCTGCAATAATAACTTCAGTACCAACTACATACATGCACCCATTTCTGGCTTTCACACACTTGGAAACAAATTCACCTCAAATATCGACATATTTAATATAAGTTTGCCTGTGTTCAAGAGATACCTGAATGACATTTTTATGTAGCATATTTAAAGAGCGATTGCGTATATTTATTGTTTTCTTGTAGATATGTTGTGAACTTAAAAATAATAATTATTTTTTGTTGATGTATTATGCATTAAATGATGTAAAATATGTATCATGTAAAAGCCCATCAGGGCGTTTAAATTAATAAATAAAATAAATACATAAAATAATAAACAACCTTTTACGAAACAATAAACAACCTTTTACGAAACAATAAACAACCTTTTACGAAACAATAAACAACCTGCTAATCGAAAATACTTTTAATAATAATAAACAACCTACTTATCGAAAATATTTTTCAAACAAAATTATATACAAAAAGGATATCCACAACAAAATAATATACAAAAAGGATATTCACAAACAAAATTATACTAAAAAAGGATATTTACAAACAAAATTAAATACAAAAAGGACATTCACGAAAAATAATTTACAAATAGGATATTCACAAACAAAATTATACACAAAAAAGATATTCACAAACAAAATTATAAACAAAAAGGATATTCAACAATATTATAAACTAAAAGGATATTCACAAACTAAAAAGATATTCACAAATACTAGGACATGAAATTAATTCAGGTTACCAAAAAATGATATGTGTATGTAATTAATAACAAATTGGACATTTGTTAATTTGATGTACAAATGTCCAATTTGTATATCATATAATTAAAATGACGCCACAAAATAATTTTGCAATTATTAAAGAAAAGTAATTATGTGTCATTAATGTTTGAAAACAAATAATCATTTGAGTCTCATAATCTGCATACGTCTATAAGTGGAACGAACTTGGAGGATTTCCATTGAAATTGGTAATTTTGTAATTGTAAAAGGCACCCCGTGCCTGTGGTAGGGACCTGTTATTAAAATACACCGCCATGTATGCAGTGTCAAACTGACAAGACGGGTGTTTATCTTCCTTGCTTATTCATGTCTGTATTATAACGCGGTTGGGTGCAGCGCTGCTTCATTCATTCTTTACATTAAATTCACTCGGTATTTTCTATTACGTTCATTTTATTTCCACATTCTCGTTTCTTTTCATTCTTCGTCTCAACGCTCCGGTGGGATTATCTCTCCCGCATTTCCTCTTGAGCTAGAAGTTTCTAGTCATTTCGAATTTAATAAAAAATAAAGTAATCATGTACCATATTTTACGTAATATGTTATGTAGCCATTATAATATTATGTAGATGAATTCTACCTAAGAATATAGCGTACGATCTACTGGATTATTTGCTCTATTCTATTCAGAACAATATAGATATTCTGGAAATCTGATTTGCAATGTTACTTTTTTCTATCTATATTTTTTATATAACATATATATTTTTTTGCTAACTTAATATCAATTAATTAATCTATTATTGTATTTTTTTCTTTATGTTTTCTCACTGAATCTTGCTCATTTTATTTTTATTACCAGCTGACGTGTACTTGGCGTTGTTTGACTTTTCTCTAATTTTAATAAATATAATAAACTGCTTATTTATGGGGGTACATCGAATACATATATTATGTAATTAATAACTGTACTATATTCAATATTGTGTAATGTAAATCATGTATCTTTTTTTTACTAATAAAAAAAAAATATATATATATATATAATATCCATTTATTATATATATAAATTTCCGGAAGAAGTTCTTTAAATTATAGTGAAAACCCTATCAAACTTGAAAGTAATCGTTGTCCAGATCAATACCATCCAATTCCGGCCATAAAAAATCATTAATCATCTCTCGATAGCGCAATCCATTCACCGTAACTGTTGCTCCAGCCTCATTTTCGAAAAAGTAAGGACAATGACTCCGCCGGACCATAAACCGCACCAAACAGTCACACGTTGAGGATAGATAGGCTTTTCAACAATAACTCTTGGGGTTTCCGAGCCCCAGATGCGACAATTTTGCTTGTTGACGAGGCCACCGAGGTGGAAATGGGCCTCATCACTCAAGATGATTTGCATTTGATTCACTCAAGTGAATTTTAATAATTTCAATGCGTTGTTGAAGCGTGTATCGTTCCATTTTTATTAATGGCGTAGTTTAAACTTGTCAAATGTCAAAAAAAGACAGCTTCAAAAGTAACATCTACCGAAATAGCGGGCTATTCAAAATAACACCTCTTATTGGAAAACCCTGTATAAGTGCACAAACAGACAAGACGCGAATAGTGAATTTGTTTTATACTGTTTAGAAATTTGCAAGTTCTGCATATTTAGATGATTATTTAATTATGTTACGTTTCTCTGTACGCACTTTTTTTAGCTCTTAAAAGGGGTTGTAAACGTCCTATAAATACAATTCGTAATATATAATTTTAAATTCTAAGCAAAATGATGTAAATTCGTTCTTTGTTTCTTATTATTATATATGTAGGGTAAGTTCTAACTTTTTTACGTTTTATATACATATTTATTTACGTTTTATGTGCTATATATTTATGCATGTTTTACATATTATGTAAATTGTAGGTTATATTCCAATGTCGTTTTATGGTATTCGGTATGCATTGTTCCAATATATTTTTAGGACCGCAATAAACATTTCCAGCTTTTTTTTACATTTCAAATGTCAAACGCGCTGCTTTGCGGAGATATTTCGCACTTATTTATGGGCTATGTCTTTTTATTCTTCTTTTGATGGCTTTCCACCCCACGGGAGTTCTCTATCTATGTTTTTTCTATGTCTATGGCCGTGTCACATCAAATATGGCAAATCAATACTTCAACCCCCATGCCTGTGTTTTATGATCTAACAATCATATTCACGAAATCATTTTATCTCTTATTAATATTACTGAGAATAGCTGATTCAGTATTTGTTTTTTTACAAGTAGTTCATTTTATTTTTCTTTCCAATGAAATTGTTCCGGTTTTAGAATTTCTAGATCTCCGACTTTGCTGTCGTGCGGAATTGTTATTTCTTGGAAAGCTTGAAAAATCTTCACGCTTTTATTAGAAGGCTGCTGTACCAAGTTTGTCATTCGGCTGTATAGTGCGTTACATTAAGCGTTAGGTTAACCCAGACCAGGGGTTGGCAAGCTGAATTGACAAAAGAGTTAAATAACAGTTTAAAAAAAGTTATCCTCTAACAATAAATTAAAAAAGAGAATTTTAAGACTCATAATTTCGTGGGGATACTGCCAAAATTTGGTACCTATATTTGAAGTTTTTTTTAGTTAGCGATGATTTTAATGTTTATCTATTATAATCTATGCCTGGAATAAGTTTGTTTCCCATCTTATGTCGTTCAGTAGTCATTTAGCTTCTTTTTTTTATGAAACTTGTAATATAATTTTTTTTTATAATTAATAAGCAAGAAAAATATTGCAAAATAACTTTTTAAATATGTATGTTAGATTATAAAAAAGACATAATAATGATTTTTTAAAATTAACATTAACATTATTTCTCAAAACCCTGAATTTATAATGAAGATCAAACTTTAAAATTAAGTTTAATCTAAAACATGTTTTTTGTAAGTTTCTTAATAAATTCTCGGAGTACACACAAAGAAAACTTATTGATGTTAAACATAATAAATTTTTAAAAAAATCTGGCCTAATTTTTCGTATTTCGGTTAAAAACGGGACTGCAGGCCTCTGACGAATGAATTGACAGGTAATCCTAATAAACTATCAGTAAAACACGAATGAAACGCGATGTTGGAAGATGGGTTCATAAAAATTCTAATATTTTTGCATTTCGTCTTCATATATTATCAGGATAAACGCAGCTGCATGATCAAATATTATAAATGGCCAGCTGTCGCTTTTCCTTATAAACTATTCGTACATTTCAGAATATATATGTACTAATAGTTTATTAGGAAATGGCCTGCTGTCAATTTTGTACTCCGTGCACGATATGTTCACTTTATAATGTTTTTATGATTTTTGTCTCCACGAAATTAATTTATTTACCAAATCATTATTAATGAATTATTATTAATAATCATATTTGTTGGTTTCCATAGCACTTTTGTGAAAAATCAACTCAAGTGTCGGATTATTATAATTATTAATTTTCTATGCATAATTGTTTACTATCCGGCTTTACCCGAAACTTGGATTGAAATAATGAATATGGTGTTTTTTTTATGTTTTGACAGTTCAATTCATATTTCAAAAACCACAACTTTTTTTCAAAATGATACTACGAGCTCAAACACATAGTTGAGTAAACCTAGACATTCAAAATAGAATGCTGAGAAACTTTCACCTCGCCAGAAGTCACCGTTCGAGAGGGTATACTGCTTCAAACGAGTAAACCGATTTCTGCTTTATTGCTAAGATAGTGCAAATAATTTTTCCAACTTGACTAATAATTCTCGTGCTAAATTGGACGTACAGAGTAGTACAAGGGTGATACTGAGAGTATTAACCTTGTGAAAAACCACCATTCAAATTCTACAATTTGCTCGATATTACTTTAGCCCTATTTGGTGACCAGATTTGAATAGTCAGGTATTTTTAATCCTTCCACACCCCATCTCCTTTCCTTTCCCACTACCTCTAGCCACTATCACACCCCATTTGGCTATGCCGTAGTCCCACTAGTTCCAGACGGTTGGGATTCTTGAGAGCAATGCACAAAAAATAACAGTTCTGACAATTTTACTAAAAATGTGTAATTTTAATATTTTCATTCATAATAATTATTGATTTAAACAAGATCTAAAACAGTAGATTTCAAAAAGGTTACAAATCGCTACAATGTCTCTACGTGACGTCAACAACGCCATATTCTGGAACAAAAAAGAACATGTCGTTTTGGTGGCAAATTTTAAATCGTTTAAATTTTTTTTCGGGAATGTAAAAGCAAGTGAAAAAATCTTAATAAAGATCCCATAGTCACACTGGCTAAGAGCAGTTTGGCCTCTTGTGTAGTAAAATAAAAAAAAGAGATTTGAAATTAAAAATTAAAAAAAAATTGTTAGTAAGTTTGAATACTTGGACCTGAAGGTATTGTCCCCTGATTCCGACCGAAATTTTCAGGGAAACAGTGCATTATACCTTATGGGGTCCTTTCCATCTCAATGGCCCACTTTCAGGAGTTTCCTTTATTGGCGTGTGTTTTATTATGCGTGCGCTTTCGTACGTGCGGTGGGACCTCCGCACCGTGTCGTACCTTTATATACTTATCATTAGGTATATGCTCCTGCCCTTGAGAGCTCTATCCAAACCTCTCTTGTACAAGGGACGCTTTCTCTATTCAAAACTTGACGTTCACAAAAAATAATCGTAACGGAGACGACTGGGTGTTTCCAAGAATTTGAAAAATTCATCAAATTTCTAATTTAATTTTCAAGTTATGTGAAAGTTTTATTCATTTTCTGTTATTATATCATTATGGGTCAGTTGTTTCGCGGGACTGAAATAATACCAGAATTGTAATAGAATTTAAGAAATTCAAATTTCAAAGTTAATTTTCAATTTCTATAAAGATTTTTTCAAGTTGTGTTATTATTTCAGTTATGTCAACCCGAAAATGAATGTTGAAATTCGATGAATTGTTAAAATTCTGTAAAACAACCTATCCGAAGAGAGAAAGAAATCAATTTCCATGCAAATAAAATCATTAATACAGTCTAAGCAAAACATTGGTATATATGTCATACAAGTAAATAATGTATAAAAAGTAAAAACATGACATTTTATTTTTTTATTTTTTCAATCTCTGAGAAATATCTTCACGTGGTATCAAAATTTAAAATCGCAAAAATATATTTTAATTAAAAATAGGCAATTATTACTTCATCACTCAGTAGAGAGTAAATTAAATAAATACGAAAGAGAATTCTGATCAAAACCTTGTACTGTAGTACCGCCGAGCATAAAATTTGCTTTTCCTCTTCTAAACACGCACATTAAAGTACATAAATATATATTAGTAAAATTAATACCGGAAAGCCCAATTATGTCCAATTTTCCAATAATGTCCTGTGCTTGCGAACCGTAACAATTTTTTTCTAATAAACTATAAACAGTGTTAATTTCAATTGACCTACCAGGTTAGTATGGTACTGTATATTATCTGCCTGCACAAAATATTAATAAATAAGAATAATTACATATGTACCATTTTGTTGACCTTAACCTCAACACAGGCTTGTCTTAGTGAGGTTAAAAATTCTAACGCAAAAAAGAAACAATGTGAAGAAACAATAAACAATTTTACTCTGCGTTTCTATTCTTGATGGTTGTTTGTTGTTTCTCTCCTGAGGGTTACTGCGAGTTGCTTCTTTTATGGAAAGTGCAAGTATATTATGCATGTTATTAAGGCGATGCACTACGTCGTGTAATATTTTAAATTGAGCCGCTATCAATAACAACCCTTACGTAGATGGCGATAAGGTTTAAATTCCCGCTTAACACCATCCGCCTGTTTTGATTTATGCAAGAAAAAAACATGGCCAAAAAGTGCCTTTTATTTTATTTTGTGGATGTTCAGACATAAATATTAAATCTTTTCTCGATCATTTTATAAAAAACTTAATTTGCCACATTATACAATAAAATCATAACCGAAAATGGGTTCGTAAGTAGGAGATTTTGAACTTTAAAGAAGTTTTCATAGGCCTATACATTATTTTTTTCTGGGCTTATAAAAAAACTTATCTAAAAAATACTCGATTATTTCAAAGGCCAAGATGTATTCTACTCGCAGTATTTAATTAAAGCATCTGAAATATTTCTAGGCGACCAAATTTTCAAACCAAAAATACATGATTTTGCATTACTACGTATGGCATCGCCTTAACTTATTTAATTTAAATGTATTAAGTTATTGATTGTTTGGTTCTGAGCCTGATTACTATTGACCTAGAGCAACAGCAAACGCTTAACACCCCGCATTTAGAATTTATACAGACACAACAACTTCCCTTGAACAATGTTATTTTTTAAGGTATTCTCTATTCAAATGTCGAATCGAAATAGTATATTTAAGTATAAGTGGATAAACAGGTCTTTAAAACACGCGCGATTTTTCGAGCACGACGGCGTAGCCGAGTGCTCGAAATAAAGCAAGTGTTTTAAAGACCAGTTATCCACGAATACTTTACGCTATTTTTTTTTATTGGTACACTTTGATAACATAAATATTGATATTATTATTAAAAATTTGGAAATAAGAACTATTAATGAATTCGTGATGTGACATCACAATATCTTGTTGTCATGGAAATAAAAAACACAAACATTAATTTGCAATCTGTCACATAAGATTAATAGTTGACATCACAGTTTTTACTAGTTATTGTGTGTTGTAAAATGAGTTCTAACATTCATAATTTAAATACCAAAGCAGAATCGCGGTAAATACCTGAAAAATCCAAAGACGTTTATAAAAAAGAATATGAAAGGTTCATAACATGGATGGAAGAGCAAAACGTAGTAGATGTATAGTTAAAAGTTGACATTTAGGACGGGTTGTTTCGGAGAATTTGAACAATTCATCAAATTTCAACGTTCATTTGCGGGTTCTGTGAAAATCCTATTCAAGTTCAGTTATTATATCATTGTAGGCTAGTTGCTTGACAACACTGAAATAAAAACAGAACTTGAAAAAATCTTTCACAGAACTTGAAAATGAACGTTGAAATTTGATGAATTGTTCAAATTCTCCGAAACAACCCGTCCTAAGACTTCACATTTTGTTGATTTGTTGATGTTGCCATGGTAACTTTAAAAAACGCGCGTTCCATAAAGTGCGATTTAAACACGCTAGAGCGTACTTTAAATGAGTAAAAAAGGGCACCAATAAAAAAAAGTAATTATGACATTCCCTCGATAAAAAAAATCACAGAGAATGCTCCGAAAATTATATAAAAACACACCTGGTTCTGTTATTTAACGTGCTATCGGTAAGAATAAAATCACGGTGTGTCATTAAATGCTACTAAATTCAGATGTAGAGAGATTTATGCTCGTTAAATAAGTCATGTTTTCACAACAGTTGCTGAAACGCCTATTAATGATAGTAGTTTTTTTTAAATATGAGCCTTAATGGTTTTACTCATTTTTCATTAAATATTCTGGATTAAGGATAGGTTATTTATTTATTATTTAACGCCCAAAGGGCTTTTATATGGTTGGTAGTATAATTTTAATTTGACAGATACTTTGAAACATAAAAAATAAGAATAAAATTACATTTGATAAAAGCTATGCAACAAGTCATACACACACAAGAAACAAAAACAGAAAATTACAGCTTTTTGTAGGTTTACATGATGTGTTTAGGAGTATTGTTGAAATAAATGTTTTAAATGATCCACAAAACTTGCCAAGTTGGTATTGAATATGTCAACATCACCCAAGTAATGATTTCCCATGGTGTGAAGTCGTTGTATCGGAGAGTGGGCAATGTAGTTACGCTTATGTGTGCTGCTGTAGAATATTGTATTTTGTCATGTTGTTACTGTGGGTGTATGTATGTTTATAAGTTGCAGGAGTTCACAACAGTCGAATTTAGAGTTAAGTATTTTGAATAAGAACGTTAAATCGTTTATTTTACGTCTATCTTCTAATGTATGTATTTTTAGAGTATTTAATAAGAAATATATAAAAATTTAATAAGTTATTTCACAGAATTTAAACAATTCATCAAATTTTAAAGTTGATATTCAAGTTCTATGAAGATTCTATTCAAGTTCTGTTATTATATCATTATTGGCCAGTTGCATCACTAAACTGAAATAATGACAGAACTTGAATAGAACATTCACAATTCTTGAAATTCACAAAATGAAATTTGATGAATTGTTAAAATTCTGTGAAACAACCCGTCCTAAGATTTTTTTAAATACATGACATTTGAATTTCGTGAATTAATGAATGCAAATCTTGGTGGAAACTAACCCACTCCCCGACATCCGATCGAACTGAATCTTGGCAGATAGTCTCGTTGTCGATGAAACCCACAGAAATCCGACGACATTACACAGTTAATATACTCAGATTTGGCTCAGTTGTTAGCGCTGTTGACTGCACACTGTGGGGAGAAAAGTTCAATACTCAGTTAAACCAAAAAAAATAAATTAAATACATCTAATGGATTATAGTAAAAAAACTTTAAGGCGATGCACTACTTCGTGTAATATTTTAAATTGAGCCGCTATCAATAACAAAACTTACGTAGATAGCGATAAGGTTTAAATTCCCGCTTAACGCTATCCGCCTGTTTTGATTTATGCAAGAAAAAAACATGGCCAAAAAGTGCCTTTTATTTTATTTTGTGGATTTTCGGGCATAAATATTTAAATTTTTTTCCATCATTTTATAAATAACTTAATTTGCCACATTATACAATAAAAACATAACCGAAAATGGGTTCTTAAGTAGGAGATTTTGAACTTTAAAGCAGTTTTCATGGGCCTTATACATTATTTTTTTCTGGGCTTATAAAAAAACTTATCTAAAAAATACTCGATTATTTCAAAGGCCAAGATGTATTCTGCTCGCAGTATTTAATTAAAGCATCTGAAACATTTCTAGGTGACCAAATTTTCAAACCAAAAACACATGATTTTGCATTACTACGTATGGCATCACCTTAATTTACACAGATTGATTTAAAAAAATGTTTACGGTTAATCACATTTCTTGCTGATAAAAAAACATCTCTTTAATAATTCGAATGAATTCTCATTTCTCGTTTAAAATGAAACAGAATTTGGAGAGTAAAAATTAGCTTTTATCAATCCGAATATTAAGAGCGCACGTGAGTTTTTCTCATCTTGTTAAGAGCAATAAAAGACGAAGGACATATACCATTACTGTGTAATGTAAAAAGGAAAAGTACACAGAAAACCCGAGTTGTTTTTCTTAATACTCCCATCCTTCAGAGTTTCTCGCATGGATCTTTAGTTCGTGGGTAGCGATTACGTCACGGGGGCTGGCGATACCCTCCCCCCCCCGGCTCGGAATGGAAGGGGGCGGGGTAGGGGGACTAGGGGGATGTTGGGGGATGTTGGGGGATGTTGGCGGTGGAGCGATCCCAAACCGCGATAGTCGTTCCGTTCCGCCCTGCCCCGCTTTATCACAAGGGCCCGTATGTGGTAAGATGTGCGTTACGCGACAATTGTACAAACAATCGATGCGAAGGGTGCTAATTTGGACGATAATATACAAATAATGTTAAATTCTCATTTGATTACATTCAAAGTGGTGGAGAGTCACGTCTCCTACCAGTAGGACGGTACAAGAGTATAAGGTAGGCGACACATTACGCTATACGTACATGGCTTGGCTTATTACTTGGCTTGGAAATATTAAAAATATCTATGTATACATATACGAGTATATGTAATGTAACCTGAATGAAATGCTTGGAGTAAGTATATTAGACCAGCTCGAGGATGTGGGCTTTACGGGAGCCCGTGTATATCTGGCTTCCAAGAAACTGGGCGTCTTGTATACAACTAGACGATTCTCAATGGTAACCAGCTGCTGACCCTACACATAACTCAAGTACGCCTAGCAATCGAATTTGGGAGCCACGTCTGGGCTGGAGCCCCACAATACTTGATTATGTGCAAAAGATTGTCGGTCCGATAATCCATTGTCAACAGACCGATTACCATATCTAATGCACAGACACAATGTGGGCATGGATGAGTCTGTTACAGGTATTTTAATGGAGCCTGCTCTAAGGAGCTAGAAGCATTGATCTCCGGTGCACCGGTGCACGTGAGTGAAACTTGACGTACACGAGCAGAACACCCCTTAACTCGGCTCGTATGTGGAACGAACTACCGGCATCTGTTTTTCCTCCTTCATGTAATCCAGGCCTCTTCGAAACCCGCATTTATAAATCCCTTCCTATATCTCTTACCTTAACCCGCCTCGCAACCCTGCCCAAACGGGTGGTGACATAGCTACCCTGCCTTTACACTATGCAGACGGGTGCGATCTTGTGAGGTATCACATAAAAAATAAAAATAAAGCGCAAACCACGGGAAAAATAGAAAATAAATTATTTAATAAAATTTTCATGTCATTCATGCCATTTACTTGAAATTTATAATATAATATAAGTAAAAATAAATAATAAAAACTCAGGTACTCTGTCGCTTTTATCAATTTAGTAATCAGTAATTTCCCACCTTGACCCCTGCTGAATACATACTTTTGTTTATTTTGACATTATGGGAGTTACTTTATTGTCGCGAATATTTTGCCGACGTATTAATTTCCCATTAAGCTATAATTGATATTTATTTATACCTGACAAAACTTCTTCATTGTTTAGGAGTAAAATCAAACCAAATAAGTATTAACACACGAATAAATAATTAAATAGTCGACATATCATTGAAGAAGATAATACTAATAAATCTAAACGAAACATGAAACAGAACAAGACTTAAGGAATGATATTAACTGGGAATCGAACCCATATTTAAAATATGGAAAAAATTGTACATGATAATATTGGTAATTCTGAATCGAAAAAAATGACGTTAAATAATTAGGTCCGAATGGCCGAGTGGTTAGAGGCGTTGTCCCGGTAAGACAGATATCCTGGGTTCGATTCCCAGTTGAGAGCGTCGCGTTTTTATTTTTCTGTGTCTTGTTCTGTTCAATTAAGAAAAATTGGTAAAACCTTCAAAAGTTATTTAAAAAAAGAGAAGTTATTCCAGTGGACTTGAAAATTTTTATATTTTACATGTGATATAAAGAATTGTAATAATCTTTTTTTTTTAAATTCTTTATTTTGGCTTTCACCCATTAGGGGTGATCTTGGCCATACACAATTCACATAACGTAACATATTTAAACCAAACATAACATAAACATATCATAACATACTTAACATAAACGGTACAGAGCTGGTAACAGTAGGTTATCACAAAATTATAAAAATAGGAACCTGTGTACAATATAAGTGTGCGCTTTTCGTTATTTAACCAAAGATTTTTCTAAAATTAGTAGCGTTTTTTTTTTTTAACAGAACTATGAAATTGGCAATCTTATAAACAAACACAGCATATGAGAGTAAATAAATGTGATTATAAAACATAAAGATAAACATAACACAAACATACCATGAACATAACATAAACATATCATAACATAACATAGGCACATAACATATCATAAACATAAACCTACCATAAACATAACATAAGTATGTAATAATCTTAAAATGATTCTTAATGAATTATTCTTTTCGAAATTTTTTCTTTGAGTGTACATTGAAGAAAGCGATTCATATAAAATATTATTTGTTTGTTTTTGTGAAATTACGTAATAAAACATAAAATAGACGCAGAAAGCTCTTAAAATATACAAAAAGCTAACGAAATTGGATATCGAAGATAAATATTTTAGCCGTATTGAAAACGAAAGTTAGTCAGGCATATATTTTTATCAAGCGTAGCCGCTTACCTCTGGGATGCAAATGTCATATTATATGAACCCATTTCCTTGTCTCGAATCTTATTAAGAAAAAAACCGATTCAATATGGTCCAAGCGTAAGCATTATTAATGGATCAAATGCGACCCAAAATATATCTTTGCTTTGACATATGTCCAGTCGCAGGACACAAAAATGTCATTTCTCTTTGATTAGGGTTGAAATATTTATTTCATTCCGTATCCGGAACTGTAGTGCATATATTTCGTTATCGGTTTTCTTATTTTCTTTCTTCAAAACTTTTATCTTGAAGATAAAAATAATCGGATAGAAAATTTTCTATAGCTTTCCCGTTGCCTTTGGAAGCTCGAAGACTAAATCAATTTAACTACCAACAAACTAATCTCGTGTTGTGGAATTTCAATTGATATTTGTATATAAAACTGTCGTAAAAGTAAACGATACTGTTTAAATGGCGTATGTTCGAATTGACACTAAATAAACCTAAATTGAATACGAAGCCACGCTATCCAAATTGAGTCGTGGATCAATTGAACATGTGAAGTTTTGTTTTAAAAGTACTTAAATAATGCTTCTACGAATAAAACGAGCATTGTTTCAAAATTTTCGAGATGGTCCTTTCAATCTAATATACATTTGACGACCTTCGCGGCAGATGAGTAAACGCCTGAGCTTTCAATCTAATATACATTTGACGACCTTCGTGGCAGATGAGTAAACGCCTGAGCTTTCAATCTAATATACATTTGACGACCTTCGTGGCAGATGAGTAAACGCCTGAGCTTTCAATCTAATATACATTTGACGACCTTCGTGACAGATTAGTAAACGTCTTAGCTTGGATTAAAAAAAAAACAAGCACCAGTGAAAATGTCATCGCTTTTGCCTCCATTACATCTTCCACCGTCTCAACATTCCTATTTCACAATTCCGCTGGCTCTTAACAGTTTGAATTATTGCATATATGTTTTATTAAAGGTAAAATAGTGTTTTTACAAGTCAAGGTTTTAAAGCACAAAGGATAGTAAATTATTATAATCAATAATTACTAGCCTGAAACACAAATATAAATTGAAAAAATCTTCTTGAATTAAACCCGCACCTTTTGATTGCTGGTCACGTGCACGGTACCACTGCGCTTCGTCGCCTTATTATTAACCGCCAAATAATTCAATATTTACTAGAATTTCATTCAACCATTATTGCTTAGTGATTTTTTAACCTGAAAATAACCAATTAGAAATCTATATAAATAAAAATGTAAATGTTCGTTTGTTCAAAATTTTAAATCTTCGAAAGTTTTTCACCGATTGCTTTGAAATTTTGACACAACGTTGTAATCGAATGTGAGTATGTTTTTATGTACCTATATTATACGGATGTCACCTGCGACAGGTAAAAACTTGCTTTTTTTTAAAAACAGCGCCATCAATTAGACGTAAAATCAACATGCGCTATTGTTTCTCTATCTGTACAGACAGTCTGAGCCACAGTAAAGAGAGCTTGTAAAAAATAAATTTTAAACTGATAAATAAAAATATATCTTTAAGAAAATAGAACTAAAAATAAAAATGTTAAAATACATGCAATATTATACCAATTATTATATTATATTATTTTTCTTTAACATAGGTTAATCGTGGTACGTACTTATCTAGAATTATAATATTTTCACATTTGAATTTAGCAATATAAAATATGTACACATATATGGTTCCACGATAACTCAACAAAGTGACAATTCAACACACTTTTAAAAAGTGATATAAAGTCATTAGAAACGATGAAAAAAATTTTTTTTAACCTAACTCAACCTACATAACCCAGTTAATAAAGTTTTTGTTTCATCACTTTCCATCACTTAATATAACTTTTTAAAGATGTGATGATTTATCCGGTTACCTACATATATATTATAGTTTTTTTAAAACAGTGTTAGGAACTCGTGTTCTTTAAAGAAGGCTGTCCCCTTTTAAATAGTCAATGTTGAACATGGATAGTAAAAAGGGATATAT
Source organism: Hesperophylax magnus (assembly GCA_026573805.1). NCBI lineage: Eukaryota > Metazoa > Arthropoda > Insecta > Trichoptera > Limnephilidae > Hesperophylax > Hesperophylax magnus. The sequence continues at coordinate 6,854,210 of JAIUSX010000117.1, read as the reverse complement.
AATTATTTGACTTTATATTGGTGTTCAATGCATTGTATATTTTAGGAGCGATTAACCAGAATTCTCGCTGAGCGAATGTGGTTCTAGTTTGAGGGACCACGCGTCCCAGGTTTGATGAAAAGCGGGTGTGTGCTTGATGTTGTGGAGACACCAGCAAATTATTTTCCTTATGTAGTATAAGCTTGTCTTGGTAAATAACTGGCGAACATCAAAACTCTAATTTTAGTAAATAGTTTGTTTGAGGGGTGGGTAGGTTGGCATTTAAATATAATTCTCAAAATTTGTTTTTGTGCTATAATAACTCAATTGATAATAGATTCAGCATAACCACTCCATCCCACAATACAATATGTTGCTACGGATTGAAAAAGGGCAAAATATACGCTACTTAGGACGGGTTGTTTCGGAGAATTTGAACAAATCATCAAATTTCAACGTTCATTTTCAAGTTCTGTGAAAGATTTTTTCAAGTTCTGTTTTTATTTCAGTTTTGTCAAACAACTAGCCTACAATGATATAATAACAGAACTTGAATATGACTTTCACAGAACCCGTAAACGAACGTTGAAATTTGATGAAATGTTAAAATTCTCTGAAACAACCCGTCCTAGAGTCTCCAAGTCAAGTTGGACCCAAGAGAGCAGAATATATGGCAGAGCTTACATATTCTACTGTGTCATTTAAATGGGCCTCCCATCGTAGTTGGTCGTCTTTGATTATTCCCAAATACTTCCTTTGATGATTTTAGGGTGGAACAAGTGCAATGGATATTAGATGAGGTTTCAAGAGATTTATACCGTATGATTTTTAAACTGCGTGTGCACGAGCGGCCAGGAATTATAAAAATACCAGCTGACGTGTACCCAGCGTTGCTCGGCAACTAATAAATTGTTTGGGGTAAAATTTTGAGCTTGAGAATTCTTGAGTACCTGATAATTGGCTGCATTTTTAAGGTGAAAATAATATTATTGCATTGTAAAAATTATTTGTTCACTTGATCGTGCCATGTCTTCCATGGGGGTCCATTCCCTTCCAATTCATACATTCTCCTTACAAATCTTTTTTTGTTCATCACTTACGTCTTATTTTACCACAAATAATTATTTGATTCATGTCTTCCTCTCGTATCTCCGACTTTTTCTACCATTCGCTTCATGTAGTATCGTGTAATCCACATTGTTACTGTTAAAACAACTACATTATGTCGACTTTAATTCGGCTCTGCATCTCAATCCAGTGCGGAGAAAATGCGTTAAGTCTTTCTCGAGCGTCTTAGACTTATTCTACCATTCAAACAAGTCTCTAAATATTCCTGGCACTAATAAGAATAAGACAAAGATCCTGGGTTCGATTCCCAGTTGAAACCGTTACCTTTTTATTTTTCTGTGTCTTGTTCTGTTTCATGTTTCGTTTAGATTTCAATGTTTATTTTATTACTTTAGTTTGATTTTAAGGTCTAGCTTTTTATGAAGTCACATTTTTATCACTTTTTCTCAACAAATCTTGTATTTTTTTATTTATCTATGCCTACATGTATCCGTATTCCTGAATATATGAAATAGAAAATAAGAAGACTTAAAATGAAATAAGGGAAGGATTGTGGAAAAGGTAATAGATTAGAACATAGATCAGAGACGGAATAGTTTGGTCATACTGTAACGAACTGATATGTTACGTCCGTCACAGATAGGGTTGCCAGATGATAATTTGATAAAGGAGGGCAGATGGGTCTAAAAAGGAGGATTTTCTGTAAAAAAGGAGGACATTCAGAAATTAAACGAATTTTTTATATTATTATTCTTTATTTTAATCATATTAAGCTGAGCAGCCAATTTTGGAAAGAAGTTCTTGGTTTTTTAACAAATAATTTTACTTTTGAATTAGTTGTCCACTGCTCGTGCAACTTCAAATCATAATATGCTTCATCTTCATCTGATTTTGATTCAAGAAATGAAATCAAGTTACAAAATCGATCGTGTAGCTTAACATTGTCAATCTCTACACCTCTGATGTTCAAGAACTCAATGCATGAAACTAAATCATCATATTCTAGATTTTCGTTCTCTTTCAGCAATGTCATCCACTCAAAACATTTAAAATCTTCCAAGGGTTTTACCCATTCCACCAAGTAATCTTCACAAGTCTTGTAAACACTTAAAAAATCTCCCGCCAGTCCCGCCCGATGTTTAGCAAAAAGGAGGACTTACAGTAGGTAAGGGAGGACAAAACATGTAAAAGGAGGACATGTCCTCCTTTTGGATACCATCTGGCAACCCTAGTCACAGAGTACCTACCAAGAAATGGGACTGCGAAAATTCTAGCCACGCGTAATTTACAGAGAGGAGATTACCAAAGACAAACCCAGGCTTCAGTCTTCAAACAAGTACCGTCGGGTGATAGTGTCTGGGAGAGGAGATCCTCGTGTCCGAGATGGGGTTTAACAACAAGAGTGTGAGACGTACATAATTCCTATTTAATTCATGACTTGTTGTTAGTCGCTTAATAATGTTAATATAAATTTTGTTTTCCAATGACTAGAGGAAGACTGGCGCCCTTAGGTTAAAACTATGACATTGATCGGACTTTAATCTTTTCACTTGTGAAAAGATATATAGATAATTATTTGTATTATACATATTAACTTTAGCAATCTTTTGAGTCTCTTCGAGACGAAAACCACGACCGAGATTAAGTCTCATTAAATCCTAATTTTTTACAATAAATTTTATGTTCTTTTACTTTTGATATAAAGTTATGGGTTTTATTCTTGACCTTTATTTGATATTCCTCAAGGTAATGAAATGATGTTACAACACGAGAAAGGAGTGCTTCTTCTGATGAAGGAAGGGTAAGGTGAACTTGGAAGAAAATATACAAAAGTAGCATATAAAGGATGTTTATTCAGAGGTTATTAAAATGAAATAAAATACATAAAAATCGTGGTGATCGCATGGTATTGGCTTTTTGGATAGCCTATTTTATGCCATCAGTGTTTAAATATGATTTATAGCATATGAGTACCGCGGCTAGTCCAAATAAAGAGCAATCTGAAAGTTTAATTTTCGTGCAGCTGGGGCCGTATATCGGCAATAACGCGGCGAATGCTAGCTTCTAAGTCATACATCGTCTCTGGTTTATTTACGTAAACTAGCGACTTTGTATATCCTCACAGAAAATAATCAAAAGAAAAATCAATAATTTACATGATCCTAGAGGCCAATTCACAGGTTCATAACACGAAATTATGCGCTCGTTGAATGTTTCCATCGATTAATTGATTTCACATTAATGCCATTCAATTGGGGAACAAAAAGTTAGTAATCATGAAAACGGTGAGCACAAATCAGCTGTCAAATCGGCTGTCGCTAGAAAAAGTGTTACCAATTCGAAAACCAAACCTTTAAAAAAATACCCGCCATAACTGGGCAACACGTATCAAAAAATGCGAGAATTGAGACAACTTATCGAAATAATGGCTCCCTATGGGAAAATATTAAAATTATGAGTGTAAACGACATGAAATTCATACTATTAAACCTTGCCACTACTTATAATTTGTATTTATAATTATTCTTGAGTCCGAACTGTTCATATTTTAATTTGGAAGGCAGGTATGGATATTTACTGTAACCATTTATTGGATAATCAACACCCATGCCATAGGTCACCCCGGATGATACTGAGTTTGGTGACTTAGCAGGGGTGCTCGGGTTCAAGGGGTGAGGTTTGACTCTGGATGCGTTCGCCCATTTATTGCTTGGCGGGCGGGATCGTGAGAGACTGGTTGAGACCGTTGAGGGAGATCTGTTAACTTATCCAGCCGAGCTCTCTTGACCCATCGCCTTGCACCGCAGTGGGAGGGATGGATTCATACGTCCGTCACTCCTGGAAACATTAATCCCCAGATTCCCACCCACCCCTCATGCCTTTTATTTTCCAGGACTTTCTTTCCCTTAACAAATCATACACATAACGTTCCCTAAAGATGACATAGACACCTTTCGTTGTTCAAATCTCTCGAAATTTACAAAAATACCATAGTTGGACATAATTTTTGGGCATCATATCTGATTTATGTATTTGCTGAAAATAAAATAAAGTTTTTTTAACGTACGTCGGTGAATGGACGAATTAAATAAACAAATGAAAAAAAAATCTTTGCCAGAAAATATGAGACAAGCGTCAACTATTTTGTTGTAATAAAGCTAGCGAAAGCTTGGAAAACGTGTCAATAGCAACTATTCAGTGACCACTATTTCTTTCGAAGCCTGGACAATATTTCAAATAATTTATTTCTATGGTATTATCCCTTCCTGTACAGCCTGTAGGGAATGTAGTACCTAGGGCATACAGTATACAGTAAACCTATATGTAAAGCAGGGGTACATAACATTTTTTTTAAATAACCGTTTAGTGTTAGGTTTCTCGTAACTATACAGGCAATATTAGTTAACTTGTTGTGATTTTCACAAAAGTTGAAAATCTTTAAATTAATAAAAAAAAATTTGTAGGGTAAACACATAATACAATGATGACGGTTCTAATGACAGATCAGTTGCATGTTCAGAACAGTTTTATTTTTGTCTGCATCGCCGAACAGATCTCGATTTGGGAGGCGGGTATGGGTACCGCCACCCCAGCAACAATTTTTTTGATAGTCACCTAACACCTCTGCCGTAGGTCACCCCAAGTGGGTCGCTACGTTTAGTGACTTAGCAGGGGAGCCCGGGTTCATCGGGTGAGGTGTGTTCATGTCTTTATAGCGAATGCGCCTTCCCTCAAGCTGCATGGCGGGCCGGTTCGGAAAAGGCTGGTTTGGGTAGATACCCCAAGTGGTTCGCTACGTTTAGTGACTTAGCAGGGGTGCCCGGGTTCATCGGGTGAGGTGTGTTAAAGTCTTTGTAGCGAATGCTCCTGCCCTCCAGCTGCATGGCGTTCCGGTTTGGAAGAGGCTGGTTTGGTAGACCCTTTGACCTCTCCAGCCGGTCTCTCTAGCCCCATCGTTTTGCACCGCAGCGGGAGGGATGATTCACACGTTCGTCACTCCCGGAAACACTGACCCCTAGATTCCAGCCCACCCCTCATACCCTTACAAATGGCTCAAAAATTCTTTTACCGGAGATTGTACATAGGTACATTACACTTATTGGTTATTTTCACAATTTCACACGAAGCACGCGTTCAATTTATCGACTTACTATTTATCGGTTTCGTAAAATTTTACATTGAATAAACGGCTCCATACACCAAGTCAACACCGAGACATAAAAAGTCCAATAAGTATTTTTTACTAGTTATATTTGTACATTTTAGTCATTTTAAATTTTCCAGTCCTTCCTGGCACATTTAATTATGTCGACAAAAGGATTTTTCAAAATTTTTTTTTATGTGAAACATTCTAGATCCAGTGAAACTATGTCATTCCCAATAAGGGTATGTTGTGAGGCTGAAGGTGGGGAGTGAAATTGGGTATGGGAAGGAGATGTGGAATCGCAAAGTGGGGAAATACCTGCCTATTCAGATCTGGTCACCATACACGGCGAAACCCATTTCAAGCAACGTTTAAATTCTGAATGGTGGTCTCTACACCAGGGCAATACTGATAGTATATTCCACTCTGGACGTGCCGCAAATATATTATATATTATTTTGAATGAGTAATTTGTGGAATAACATAAATTAATCAAATAAATTTTAAGAAATAATTATAAGCAACGATTAGTCGCCTGAATTTTTTTTTTTCGCCTTAAATATAAATACAAATTGAAAATATCTCCCGAGTAAAAATAAATGCCGCCAGCGGGAATTGAATCCGTGCCTTCTGATGTCTGGTCAGGTGCTCTGAAATAAGCCGACATAGCTTAGTGGTTTCAGCTCAATTTTTTTATTTTTTTATTTAGTTAAAGATTATACATTATTTAAGAAATGTTTTGACTGCCCAACTAGGAGGATTCCCGTTTTGGACAGTCAAATTAGGATGATTATTAACATTTTGATAAGTTGTTTGATAAGTATAGTATTAAAATAATAATGAAATAATAGGTATTTGTACTTTTAACTGGTGCCTAAGCCTACTAACATATTTTGTATAAATATGATTAACAAAGGGAAGAAATACAATAACATAAAATATCCAATTAAACATAAGATTAACTGCTGCTTGGGTAGCATTCTAATTTAAAAGTACTAGGTAGGTACATATATACACATAATGATAAAGATTATAACATAAAGGTATCTTTTACTGTTTTGTTGGAGTTTTTGTTGTTGTTTTTGGTTTGTGTTTGATTTCATTTTTTGTGTAGTAAAAATTCACTCTCCTTTCTACCTAATTGATGAAACCAATTAGTGGTCAATTTATGAAGAATAGCTGTGTTTTCCTTTTTCCAAGCATCAGGCATGAAGTTGTATTGATATGAAGTTGTATTCAGGCGACTAGTTGTTGCTTATAATTATTTGTTATCCTTTATGCTATGCATAAAACCTTTTCTTATAAACATTAGTTTTCCATTAAAAAAATAAATACTTACTAAAAACGCACGTCGGGATTTGAACCTGCGACCTCCAGCTTGCTATTCGAGAGACTCGACCACAGAGGCCGCCAATAATTTCTGTTAAATTACATGATGGATTCATTGTACAATGCTGATTTTAGTCTCTAAATAGCTCGTTGTCCGTATTTCACTTTTATCTTGAATTAACCCTCACCGCAGTGAAAAATGTTGCGTAGCTCTGGTATAAAGGTCTCACAGATCCGCAACACAGATAAGTGCGGTAACGCAATGCTTCAAGGAATCCCCCTTCCTTTGAAGTCACTGGTTTTTTTTTCATCTCTCGAAAGTCGGTCGAGTGGACGCAGTTGTTGTTCTATTGTAAAGCCGGCCCTGGGGCCAGAGTAAACAGGCTTAAGGAGGCTGTGGGACGTTGGGACCGTAAAACTGTGAAGGATTATCAATGATCACTCGTATTAAATTGCATAAACCGAAATAATAATTATAAATGTTAGTTCTGAACACTATTTGGCAGTTATAATAATAATAATAATAATATTTAGATCTATCAAAAAATTTATATATAAAGATGCAAAAGTCGGTCATTTTGAATACATGTAGGATAACGAAAGATTTTTTAAATATTTATGTTGAGGGATCAGTAGGATTTATAGGCCCTGTTAGGAGTTCTACCGAGCCGAACCCTGTGATATGAAAATATCTGGAGTCGGTGAATTATTTTCCCATTTGATCTCTGGTGAGTTGACGTGTTGTTCTTGTATTGTTTTGTATTTATTTTGCTTATATAATGCACTTGCATAATGTTGATTGACTAGATGATCATTTGTGGAAAAGTGTGTGGAAGGGCTTAGTTTTTCCTATGGGGAAGATTTAACCCGGACATAATGTTAATTTTATTCCAGTGATTATTACATAGTGATTTATTTTTGCGCTACCTCCTTCTTTAGCTATCGGTTCACTATTACACATCTGCCCTGATGATGGACACTGTAATGCTGCCCGAAACGTTTGCCAAAGAAAGAGGTAGAGCAACACGGCATAATTCCCAAAACATAAATCACTGCAATATCTCAAATTATAACTATTTGGCAGTGTTTATGCAATATTTTATCATTAGACTGTAAATTCTATATTACAAGACGTATCTAGAAAGTATCTTTCAAAGTAAATATATTTAATTAAAATATATTTTATTTTATAAGAACTAATTCGATATCAACATATCTATGGCTTAAAGATAAAATATGATATCTCCATAAAGCATAGATTCGAGAAAACTGAGTTTGGAGGTTTGCAAAACTGAAAACATTAGATTTTGTGGTATGAAAACAATTTTTTGTTACATATTACAGTACCTGTATCTTGTGTAAATACAATATTTTGGCATGGACTTAAGTAACATTGTAATAGTTAAGGAGACATAATATATGTCTCATAAACACATTGGTTAGAGGATTTACAATACATTTTAATATGTTTATGTCTTTAGGACGATAGGTTTAGGATGTGCAATATTTGAACCCATAAAGATATAGGCTATCTTTTGTCCAATTCAGTAATATTTTTACTCTAAGCCACCGATATTGGAATTACTGGAGTTAAATATAATTATTTCCCAGTGTTATTTTGGCCGAACTCTCTTTTAGTTTGGAAAATCTTTCATCACAAGTCTGAAAAGTCAATATTCAATAGTCGCAAAGCATCTATCAAAGATAATATTAAATTACCAAATCTTGTTATATATACATATATCTGAATATAAGACGGAGCTATGCAATTCGATACCAACATATTGGAAATATTAAAATTTCGATCATTTCCAATTATTAATATTTTTCACATTATTACGGCCACTTTTTGCGTGTGAAATTTTATTCCTTCGAATGTTGAAATTCTTATTCCCATTTATCATTTGAATAGTGCGCTTCACTGACTTTTGTCTAACCAAAAATCGATCTGTATATTATATGATAAACTTACTGTACACACATCACCTTTTGAACATTATTTTCTTTTTGCATATACTTACTTCGCCCATAAACATGAGCTTCTGGAGCTCACCTTATGGAGTAGTAGAAAAATATATAAATACGAGCTCCTGGAGCTCACCTTATGGAGTAGTAGAATAATATATAAACAGGAGCTCCTGGAGCTCACCTTATGGAGTAGTAGAATAATATATAAACACGAGCTCCTGGAGCTCACCTTATGGAGTAGTAGAATTATATATAAACAGGAGCTCCTGGAGCCACCTTATAGAGTAGTAGAATAATATATAAACACGAGCTCCTGGAGCTCACCTTATGGAGTAGTAGAATAATTAGAGAAAAATAAATAAATCTTGTAGATGTATATAAAAATGTAGATGTTTGTTTGTTCAAAATCTTAAATCTCTGAAAGTTCTTCACCTATTATTTATATAGATGTCATGTATGACAGGTAAAAAAATGCTTTTTTAAGATCAACATTGATTCTCTATTGATTGCACTATTGATTCTCTATCTGCACAGACAGACCACAGCAACGAGTGGCGGGGTACAGCTAGTTTTGTAATGAATAAATAATAGTAACCACAATCTTAATAATAACAAAAAATGATAAAAAAGTAAATATAAAAAAAATTGAAACTGAGTAATGTTTTCGTATAATGTATTAGTCCATTCATCTGAAATATCTAACATCTAAAAGCTCTGTGTCTATCTATATATTTAAAAAAATCGCAGTTACTTCTTTCCAATCATTATATCAAATTAAAACCCTATAACTCAGTTAATAGTGCCGACCCCCACCTAATTCTTACAGATTCGGATTCCCCAGCCCTAAATTAGTCTAAATCAAGTTCAATTTCGGTTATTCGAGTGACTCCCATAAACCGAATTTTTTCCAAAATAACTGTAATATCTTAGATATCTTACACACATCAGGGGGAGAGAGTACGTAATAAACAATTTGATTTAATTTCTCCAATATGCATTTAGTAAACTGAACTAAGGACAGATATAAAATATCGGCGTTTGAAAATATGTTATTGTGTTTAGGCGAGCGATATGCTGAAATAGACCGGGTCAAGAGAATATAGCGAGGTCTGTCACAGGCTTAATGACCAGTAAACAACTATTATTATTTGATTTTGCTTATTTATTTATTACATTGGTTACAGACTACTCCATACTATATATTACTGCATACTATAGACTATATCCAATAATAGGAAACAGTTCAAATAATATAATACGAAATACGAACTAAAAAACATTATAAATAAATGAAGAGAGTTTGTTTTACTATTTCCGATTGTCGTATACGCTTAAGGATCTTCGGCCTCCATTGTCGAGGGGTAAGGCTCTCAACTAGCAAGCTGGGGGTCGCGGGTTCAAATCGTGGCGTGCGCCAGTAAATTTTAATTGATTTAATTTTTTTATATATTCTTACATTTTCTTTTTATATTTTCTTATTTATGTTACCACCATAATACGGGCATTTGCCTAGTTTGGGTATAAAAAAAAATTAATAAATAAAAAAATTGTGTTATTTCACATTTTACTCATTTAAACTAACATGTATATCATATTTGCGGCACGTTCCAGAGGTGAAGATACTCTCAATATCGCCAAGGTGAAGACCACCATTCAGAATTAAAAAGTTGCTTAAAATGACTTTGACCGTGTATGGTGACCATATAATAGTCAGGTACTTCCCCTCCTTCCTCTTTCCCATCTCTTTCCCCTCCCCTATACCTTCAGCCTCACAACATACCCTAATTGGCGATAGTCTCATTTGCTCCAGACGGTTGGGAGTAGTTGGGACTTTTGGTAACCGGATAAATCATCACAATGATAATTCATCACATCTTTAAAAAGTTATATAAATATATTATTAACTGGGTTAAGTAGGTTAGGTTAGGTTAGGTTAAACATTTTTTTTAATCGTTTCTAATGACTTTATATCACTTTTTAGAAGTGTGTTGAATTGTCACTGTGTTGAGTTATCATGGAACCGGGACTTTTGTGTGGTTTCTCCGTAAAAAGGCTTAAATAAAATAAAATTAGAAGAATTTTTTGTTGATTTTGTTCACATAACTACTAGTAAATGGCGACATATAATTATTGATGTTTTTAAATTACAGCATCCTCTATAAGTCTTTCGTCGTCGGGACATGACAGGGGATGGAGAACGTTTCATATCGCTGGCTCGGCAAGGTATACCTTGATGGGATCTCTACGCACTTAGCACGTAGCGAATTTAATTAGGGAAATGTGCAGGAAATGCGTTCTTTCTTTACACAGTTGATATTATATGTGGTGTACGTAGAATGCGGTACGAAGTGGCAGAATGAGGTACGAAGTGGTAAAATGAGGTAGTGTGGCGGATTGCGAAGGATGGGTAGAATGTACGTCAGAGACACTTGGAAGTGACAAAGAAGATATGCGAGCGGATTTGAATACGGAGAGTGAGATCGTTAGAGAGATGGCAACACTACTCGAGTGACGAATTAGGTCACATGGGTATTGTGCTTAAGAGTGGGAGATACTTTCAGAAAAGGGTCCCTGCAATCGGGTTCTTTACGTGATAAGTCTGCACCGATCCTCACTGCCAGAAGCCTGTGAGGATGGAACTGTGGCACCATGACATTCTCTGGGAAATATTGTGATGAGAGGCAAAAAGGAAGGATAGTTAAAAAGTTTAATTTAATTATTTTTTAATTAAAAAACAAATGTTTATATTATTTTTATAAGCATTGAAAAATCTCCTGATAAAAGATACATGACGCCAACGGGACTTGAACCCGTGTCCTTTCGATTTCCGGTCGACAGCTCTGACCACTGAGCTATGGCGGCTTATCTCTTATCCGCAAAATAATTCAATAGTGTTTCATTCAACAATTACTGCTTGTTACATTTTTTCACCTGAAAACAACACGAAATGAGCGATGAGTGTTTCAGGCTAATAATTATTGCTTATAAAAATAATTGTTACCCTTTGTGCTATGCATAAAAAATCTTGTCTTAAAAAACATTAATTTACCAAAAAAAAAAAGATTAATGTTTATATGACAAGGTTTTATGCATAGTAAAAATAAATGTTATTGCTTATAATTATTTGTTATCCTTTATGCTGTGCATAAAACCTTGTCTTATAAACATTAGTTTATCATTAAAAAAAATAATTTCACCAATAAATGAAGATATTATATGTCTCGACGCCATCTAGTGAGAAATTTGGCACTAACAAAGCCTTTCCTACAATAATTAATTTGGTTGTTCTCAGGTGGAAAAAATATAATAAGCAGTAATTTTTGATTGAGGTACCTACTAGTACATATTGAATCATTTGGCGGGTTGGAAATAAGCGGACATAGCTCAGTGGTTTCAGAGCACCTGATTCTGATAGGCACGGGTTCAATTCCCGTTGGCGGCATTTATTTTTACTCGGGAGATATTTTCAATTTATTTTAATATTTCAGGCGACTAATTATTGCTTTTCATTTCAGATTATAATCTAGATACGATGATGTTATACGTATTATCGCGTGAATTTATCAAATCAATTGCAAAAGCTCCTTTCTGACTTACAGCGGGTGTTTACATGTTTAAGTCCTCCCACACTACATAATAAAGTATAACACAAGAAGTGCCTTGTTGGCGTGTTTTGTGATCCAAATATTAGCCCAATTCGGGCATATATTTCCATACAAAACTGTGTTAAACCTCATGCTAAATGGTCAGTAATCAAAAGCTACTAAGGCAGTCGCACATGTTTTTTCATATAAATTTATATGGAATGTACTTCTACTTTTCTTTTTTATTCTATGTCGCACGCCTATTCTCATTGCTGACTTATAGCAATATGAGTAAGAATTGAACCATTTTCCTATTTCTAAAGTTTATTACTCTCTCCCTACTCCCTTAAAGACTTTCAATGTCCTCATTACTTAATGCATTAAAGTTAACTAATAAACTTCCCCCGTCCTGATTTAGCGGAACGTTTCGTCACGCGACCGCGCTGCCTTTAGCAATGTTCCCAGGTATCCTGAAAAGTAATTTTGTTTTATTCTTCCAGAAACTGAATTCGTGATGTCATAACATATCCGTGGGTGGTATTTTCCAGCTACAGGACACGCGACCACAGACAAATAATTAAACTAGACGTATGTATCATTGTTTTACGTATTCATAGTTGTTAACATGTTCCTATAAAATATTACGTATTCCTAAAAAGTATTTACTTTGTGGCTTACCATAATTACAATAAACATATACATTTGTTTTAAACCACTTAATTTTTAACACATTTCTTCCGGTTCCAGAAGTGCCCTCCTTTCGAAGTATCTGTGTTTATTTTGTATACTAGAGAAGATACTTGAAAAAAAACACGATATAATATAAGGACGGGTTGTTTCACAGAATTTGAACAATTCATTAAAAATTAAAGTGTATTTTGAAGTTCTGAGGAGGTTCTATTCAAGTTCTATTATTATATCATTATTGGACAGTTGTTTCACAAAACTGAATAAATAACAGAACTTGAATAGAACCTACACAGAACTTGAAAATCAATTGACATTTGATGAATTGTTCAAATTTTGCGAAACAACCCGTCCTAAGTATTTATAAAAAAATAAATTGCCTGAGGACCGTTGCCTTTCGAAAGAAGAAATTTACCTAATTCAATCAATATTTTGATGATGCCAAATGGGTTTTAAAATGGACTGTGTAAAAGAAAAAATACAAAACAGAACAAAACGTGTCTTTAATAATTTTCAGAGCTTACTTTGCGATTTTTTTCAATCGAGGGAATTTTGTATAATTAATTTTTCGGCATAACAAATGTATAGATATTATCTTTAAAAGTAACACACACACGTATATATAAATATATATATATATAAATAATAAATAAAAATATAAATAAAATATATATAAAATAATAAAATATATATATATATATATAAAATATAAATAAAAATATAAATAAAATATGTATATATATATATATATATATATATATATACATTTTTTTTTTTTACTAAGAGAACGAGAAACTTGTTACAAATCCGTAGAAATTGGGCATGCGGGGGCTTATAACGATGGAATTACAAAAAGTAATCATATTTATCTTTTTTACTTTTTATATCATGTAGAACCACCTCCCGAAGTGTGTGCAATTTACACCTGTATAATACATCTATTTTTAGTATGTAGTGAAACAGTTTCGACTTTCCTCCACGGTCCTATGCATCGAACGGCTCAACCTAGTTGCGCCATGATTTCATTCAATTTCAGAAAAATACGTATGTTAGCGAATGTGTGCACGAATACCACCAAAAGTAGATTGAATGCATTGTCATCGACAACGAGTCTGTCTTCCAAGTTTCAGCGCGATCAGATTTGCATTAATTCATTCTTGAAAACAAAAGAGAAATTCAAATCGATGTAAAGGATTGTCCATCCGGTAATCCGGATTTAAATTTACCTCCATTTTTTGTATTTAAGTTGGCGACTTGTTATTGAGGTTATTAAAAATTAGTCGCTAAACAAAAGAACATCGTCTTGTTATCGTTAAAACTCATTACAAATTTAATTTCAAAATAAATCCGCCTTATACGATGAACCACCCTTTATTATTTATAGAAAAGGTGGTTTCACGCTGGTCTCGCAGCTGATTTCTGTGATGAGAGGGGAATACAGTACATGTAATTACGTGGTTTTAAAATATTAAATTTATTGAGGTACTTATTTTACTACCCGTATTGGCCCTTTTTGGATTCTGGCACTCGTTTCTTAATTTCATTAAGAAATGTTTTAAATTGACCAACATTCATTTGTTTTACTGAACGTAAAGTATTTGGTTTTCGAATTTTTTTAACGTTATTGGTTGATTAATATCAAGTAATTTTTTAATTTCAATCATACTGATTTCTGTGTTTTTAAGGGCATTGTCGCGAACAAAATTGCGAACGCGGTTACACTCATAATAGGGCGTTCACCACTTCAACAGTTATCTGGATGAATTATGCTCTGTGCTTGCAGCCATGTATATGTGCCCTTGTTTAAAGTAATTATTGTTGACCTATTTTGCGGCAGGTGTGTTCCGCTGGGTTACGTAGGAACGTGTTTTTTTAGATACCTGTGATAGACTTTAATTAACGTAAAGGTTACCTCCCAAGAGTCCCTGGTGTTTGCAACCGTCTGGAGCCAGTGAGACTATGGCATCCCCAATAAATTGGAGTACGTTGTGAGGCTGATGGTAGTTGGGAGAGGAAGAGCATGAGAGAGAAAGGAAGGTGGGGAAGTACCTGACTGTGCAGATCTGGTCACCAAACGCGGCTAAAGCCGTTTAAAGCAACGTTTAAATGCTGAATGGTGGTCTTACACCAGGGTTTAACTGAGAGTATATTCCACTCAAATTATGATATATATATTTTTTAATGTTAATACAGCACATTAGTCCCATATGACCGGTGCCAGTGGGACAGTGGCATCCCCAATTGGAGAAAATTCTGAGGCTAAAGGGAGTGGGAAGGGGAAGGAGATGAAGGATAAAGAAAGGTTGAGAAGCCTGGCTATTACATCGAGTCACTAAATACGGCTATTGCTATTTCAAGCAACGTTTCAATTCTGAGTGATGGTCTTTAACGCTACTGACTGTCACGCTAAAGAATTATCAAATTACATAAATATTGACAGCAATTAATATCTGTAACAAATTCTGTTAAGAACGTTAAAATTAATTACAGCCTACAGGTATTGCATATCATTTTCAAGCTAAATTTAATTCTGCACGTCAGTAAATCAAAGATCGGGTAATAACTAGATAAACCACAAACAAACAACGCCCAAACCGTTCTACGACAAGAAAATATGGGCTATGGTCTTTGTAGTAGTCACGCTACGCCATTATTAATATGTTTTTTTTTTAACTTCTGATACATCGTTCAGCCCCTTTCGTCTCAACAATCGCGTGGACTTAATAGCCGTGTAGTTAACATTAATGGCAGTATTTGCGAAATGGCTGCTGTTGATCTAATCTGCACGCCCCACACTTATTTTTCCCGCCACCTTCCCTATTCATTCTTCCTTAGTATTCCTATTTTTACACTAACGTAAAACTGTATTTTTTAAAAAACAAAGCTTGTGCGGTTGTAGATTTTTTTAATGTGATTACCATTAAAGAGGACTATGGCATCTCCAATTGAGGTATGTTATGAGGTTAAAGGGGCGAAGAGGGAGACAGGGAAGAGAAAGTTTGGGTAGTTCCTAGCTATTTTAATCTGGTGACCAAAGACAGTGTTCCGTCAGGCCGATTTGCTTTTGACAGGCCGTGTGCTGACCGTGGTCAGATTTTGAACTGTACAGTTTGAAATCACACACGTCTACTATAATCACGGAGTGCCGTGAGCCGTACAATCGCATCGAGACGTTCGTCTTGTCAAAACCAATGTGTGTACTCTCGCCGGTTATTTATCGGAATAATCCCTTAAACGTATTTTATCGCAACTACCGTAGTCCAATTCAACATAACGAGTGCTACCGTACAACGATCACCGTTCCAGTGCTGACAGGTGATTCTCGAGATGCAGATTTCGTTCGCCACCCGGTAAGCTGACTGTGAATTAACCTTACAAATTGTGTTATCGCATTCGCCTGTCATAAGCCATAGGCTTTATCCATGCTTTATCTGTGTCGAATAGCCCTTCAAAAGACGGCTATCCCAACCCTTGTTCGTTCCTCGAACACACAGCTAATGCTAATAAATTATTATAACCAATAATTAGTCGCCTGTAATATCAATACAAATTAAAAATATCTCCCGAGTAAAAATAAATGCCGCCGACGGGAATTGAACCCGCGCCTTCTGATGTTCGGTCAGACGCTCTGGACCACTGATCCACGTCGGTTTATTTCCAACACGCCAGATAATTCAATATGTACTAATACTTTAATCAACAATTACTACTTATTACATTTTTTCTACCTGTAAACAACCAACTTTATTTTTGTAGGAAAGGCTTTGTTAGTGCTGAATTTCCCACTAGATGGCGTCGAGACATATTATATCTACATTTGTTGGTGAAATATTTTGACTTGTCAAATATTATTATTTTTTTAATGATAAACTAATGTTTATAAGGCAAGGTTTTACATGCGACTAATTATTGCTTATAATAATTTATTATCTTTTGTGTTATGCATAAAAACCTTGTCTTATAAACATTAGTTTATCATTAAAATAATAACCGCTAATGCTATTTCAATCCATTTTTCAATCTGTACTTTTATTTTATAAAAGCTTATTTTCTTTGCAATGGTGTTCTTTTGGGAGCTTTCTCGAAGATAAGTTCTCATTTTTTCAAGCGTTTCTTTATGAAGCATTTTACTACGTTATTGTCTGGAATATATACCGAAATAACACAATCTAAATCATTCATTTTATCTCCCGAGGAGGTGTTTGTATAACAATATTTTAAAATAACATTGAATATGTTTTCCTAAAGATAAGTTATCATATTTTTATAACAATGTTTTTTTTTGCGTTTTCCTTTTTTTTATTAGTTTTTATTTGAATAACTCACTAGAGTCTCAACTGATCCTAATCGTCTGGAGCCAGTGAGACTATGTCATCCCTTATCGGGGTATGTTGTGAGGCTGAAGGGGAAGGATGCGGGGAAGATGAAGGTTGTGGAGTACCTGGTTAATCAGATGTGGTCATCAAACACGGCTAATGCTATTTCAAGCAACGTTTCAATTCTGATCAGTGGTCTTACACCAGGGCGATACTGAGAGTATCGCGGAGCCGCAAGTTATTTAATATTTTTATTGAATTAATTGCGAAATAACAAAAAAAAATCTAATAAAATTTACTTGCGCACGCTGGGATTTGAACCTTTCCTATACTTTCGGCTTGCTAGTCGAGAGCTTTTCCACGGATGCCGACAAGATGAAAAACCTGGAAAAGTTTTCAAATGTGAAGCTTCTTCACGTGAAGGATTCATTCTTTCACGTATTGGTGAATTATACTGACACAGTTTGTAAGGAAAAATAAAACATCGAAGTATCTGAGTGAGTTTTACTCTTTCTAAAGTTAATAAGTTAGTTTCGCATCGGGAATACTTGACATTTCAACCTACACGAAACTTATTTTATTATGTTTTGAACAATTTTCATTCTATCTATACTACCAAACGTCTATTATGTTTAGTTAATAATTGCGTCACACAATGTTATATAAAATAATAGACGTGGTCTTTGTCCAAACACTAGTATGATAGGTACATAAAACTTTCATTTTACTGTCGTAAAATCTAAAACAATTCGTGTTTGGAGTACAGTTATGATAGTTATATAAATTGAACAAGAACACAAATCACAATGAATTGATTCATTTTTCACATAGCATAGTGCACAAATCGAACTCCCACAACTTATATTTTTTTTTATTTGTACAGTATTCTATCTTACTTAAATCCTACAAAACTGATCAATCAGTTTGATTGTAAGAAATCTCTCACTTTTCCTATTTATTTGCTTATAATGATATATTTAAATCTCAACTTGATATCTTGATGCGTAATACATAATATTTACTTAATAGTATATATCTAATATAAAAATACTTTTATGATCATAATGTACGATAGTAATTGTTTTATTTTTAACAATGGTTAACAGTTCTAGGTATTTCTCTCAATATTATTTGGTTTTCACAGATCTAGGTATTTATCCTCAATATTATTTGTTTTCATGTTTCAAGGAGGTAGAATGATCTAATTTTCTAACTATACAGTGCCGCAAAATAATATGACAAACTATGAAAATGGACAATACCCTAAAATAAAGTCAGAATCTTAACGACGTAAGTGAAGCAGCCGTTCACAGAAATATGCGACGCGCGGCCCTGTTGTATTGGACAGATCTAAGGTCGAATTTGCCCTATCAAATCTCTAAATCTTAAAAAGTGATAATAAACGATGAACGTATTATTATAATCTCAAGTGTTTCTAGAGGGATCTCTAGTAAAGTTACCAATTCATCGTCTGGAAAAATAAAATCTGGTACTTACCGCTATTTTTATAGTTTTATAAAGATTTTCAACCGTTTCACACAAAATATTTGTATAAATAAATTCTTGAAATGTTTGAAGCATTATCTGAAGATATAAAAAAAGAGACGTGTATTTCTAAAATAAACGAAAAGTCAGGTTTTTCTACCCTCTATACAACGGCCTCCGTGGTCGTGTGGTAAGGTTCTCAACTAGCAAGACAAATTCGTGGGATCAAATCCTGGCGTGTGCAAGCAAATTTTATTTGATTAATTTGTGTTATTTCACAAATTACTCATTTAAAATAATATATTGTATATTTGACACGTTCCAGAGTGGAAGATGCTCTCAGTATCACCCTGGTGTAAGACCACCATTCACAATTGAAACTTTGCTCAAGATGGATTTGGCCGTGATTGGTGAACAGATATGAATAGCCAGGTACTCTTCCCCACTTCCTTCCCCTCCCCAATACCTCCAGCCTCTTAACATACCCCAATTAGGGATGCCATACTCTCACTGATTCCAGAAGGTTGGGAGCAGTTGGGACTCTTGTGCAGTTTCACATGAAAAAATAGAGATTTTTTTTACAAATAAACCGAACTATACTCAGTTCAATAATACAATTTAAAAAAAAACAAATGAATGAAATTTTTGCTATTTGTTTTTGGGGTGTTATGCCGTGTTGCCGTTATTAAAATAAAATAAAAAATTACACATCTGCCCTGACGATGGACACTGCAATGCTGTACTGTTTGTTCTAAAGAAGGAGTTAGCGCAACACGGCATAACACCCCAAAAACAAATAGCAAAAATACTTTTGGCCGTTAAAATCTTAAATCATATTTAACTGAATGAAAATTTAATAAAAAAGAATAACTAATATTAACATCGATTTGAATGTATTTTATCCTACTTAAATTTCATATAAAACATTTGATATGACATAATCTTGAATGATGCGTCACGTACACGCTAATAATTTGTATTTACATAAAATGTAAGCCATACAAATTGATATTAACCCAATGCCACAGATATTTAGAAACTAGTACTTCTATGCATGAGTATGAGTATAGAAACTGTATGTAGAATATAGAAACTGTATGCATGAGTATAGAAACGAATTAATTAAACAAATTTCCGTTTTCACTGAAAATGAATGTAATTTATTTTAATGATATGCTCATAGACATATGAATATTAGTAGACCTGCCCTAAGTGATTAAAAGCGTATTATCCCCACTCCCCATACCGGTTCCATTGAGCCGGCTGGGCTCGCGTTTGGCCTCAAATGAAATTTGAAAACGTGACGTCATCATTCTTGTGCGAACTATGGTCGAGGCATCATCGGTTCATTTTACTAAATAACACGGCAAAATTTTGACTTGTACTATGAAAACTGGTAAAAATAGATGTGAAAAAAGAGAATAAACCCAATTGTCGTATTACATTCCATATATAAGCATTATTTTACTTTATTTTAAGCATATTCACATCGTATAATATGAATCAGTTGTTACTATCACATAGAGAAACGTCTGGACGCGAAACACAAAGCTGGTTGGTTGCTGGGAAGTAAATTATGAACATTTATAAAAGTGTCTTAACTAAATACTCTGAAACTAACTACGACTCTGAAAATAAAAGCTGCCTTACTTTGCCGAATTTGGACTTCGCAAATTTGTTCATAACGTGGCGAGTAATTTGCGCTCCCATGTAAAAATGTCTATTCATTCAAAGCAGATTTTACTTTTAAGAAGTAAATGGTGATATTATAATGCGAGATGCCTATTTACTGTCAGATTGATTTATTGACGAATCACAGTCAGCTTCACTCGTTCCCTCGTTCCCTCGTTCTTCAACAGTTGATTTTACCCCTCGCCCATATCTTCTCGTCTATTAATTCCTATGTCTGTGGATATGCTTTATTAGATTCTACTGTGAAGTAAAGTCTTCAGAAGTTAGTGTTTTGTGTAAAACTACGATGCTTGTCGTAGAAGTGACTAAGCTACCTCTTATTTTATTTAAGGTTGCAACACATTACACATTTTACGACAAATGTAAAGGCACCGTGAGCAGAAGCGTACTTTTAACTATCAATTCGATTTGACGATATTGTTATTAGACATCGTTCAAGCTAATTTATGAACCGCTTACTATTTAATAGGGCTACAATCATTTCCTTGAATAAGTGATTGGGATTTCCTTCTTAAAGAAAAAAGGGGATAGCGGGATGAAACAGAGTAAATTTAATTAGTCCCATAAAAAATGTTTACATATAAGTAAATGCAAGGGGAGGAAACTAATGGGCATTTTACACGATGCTGTTTTGATGTGAAACATCTTTTGGTGCGCCTCGGTAGGTTAAAGCGACTCGGCCAGCCTCGGCCGCCAAAACTCTGTGCGGTATATTTGATTCTATTCTCACTAAAATTGGCAAGGGAACTATTCTAAATGATGATGAATTTTTTATTTGTAATATATTAATGTAATATTATATTCGAAAAATAAAAAATTGTTATATTACCAAAAATATGAAGACTTGTTTATTTTAATTTTCATCTCCTTCAATAAAAAATAATTTTGATGTTGCATCTGCTAGGCGTCCCGTGACGGCAATTTTTTTCTTCCCGATCCCCATTAGGAAACTATTGGGACCTATAGGACCTATGCATTGGGACCTATATAAAATATCTTATACGATTTTATGCAGATAATTACCATTGGAAAATAAATAATATTTTGGGACCGTTTTAAACCGTCAAAAAATGGCAACGCCTTAAACATCATACTAAAGCATCTGTCATTTGCCTTTGTCATTGCCGTCAAGTGCCCGGAGCAAATGGAAATATGATATCTCGAATAGAAGTATGTTGTGAGGCTGAAGGGAGAGGGGGAGAGCAGCATATGCGGAGGGGGTAGTTGTGAGGTACCTGGTTCTTCATACCTGGTCATCAAACACTGCTAAAGTCATATCAAGCAATGTTTCGATTGAGAATATCTAACACCATACAGACATTTTGTGCAGCTCGTGGTGTTACCTCGTCTTGCAGACATAATTTTCTTCGTAGTTCCAAAGATTTGTCTTTGGATCTTCCTCTTAAAAATATTTGTTAACCTAACAGTGATGTAAATAAACATTCATTTTTCTGCACTCTTACATGGAGAAAAATGAGTATTGCTGATTTATTAAAATCCTGTTAAAAACGTGATGGCAGGCCATTTCCTATACTCAAAATACATCATGCAGCTGCGTTTATTCTAATAAATATAATGACGAAATGCATATATTAGAATTTTTATGAAAACGTCTTCGTGTTTTTCTGATAGTTTGTTAGGAAACCTGACAATTCGTTCGCCTGCAGTCCCATTTTCAACCGGAATAAGAATATTTTAATCAGATTTTCAATAAATTAGCAATATTTTTATCAGTGTGTTTTCTCCGTGTACCGAAAAGCTGTACGAAACATTGCGCTGGCCGAAGAAGGGAGTAGGAATCGCATTACAGCTTATAACCCCAAAAGTCAAAGATCATGATACTGCTTGCTGGCCATAAGAATCTCAAATCATATCCAAAGAATAATATATTTTTCCTATCCACAAGATAATATTATTAACCTTTCGGTGTCCGAAAGAATACGGTTTGTAAGGAGCCAGTGTTGCAGATAAACGGATTGGTCGCGGGGCGCGCTGCAAAGCGGTGTCAAGCTTCTGAAAGTCCTGAAAAACACCAGCGACTATTTTTCCCAGCCGGCAAATTTCTTCTTATTTTGTGGCTCAGCAGTTCTCCGCGTAAAAGAACTACAGAGAATTTGTGAAATTCGCAATGACCCACAAAAAATATATTTAGTTAAATCTATTTTCAGGATGGCTGAGATTTTTGAGCAATACCTACAGAATTCTAGTTATTTTTTTATGAATGTTCACCGTCTAACTTAAATATTGATAATTTTTTTATAAATCTCTACTGCATAGTTTCTATTTTACAGTTAAAATAATTTTTAAGTTTGCTTTTTCAAATCCCACTAAAACTATCGAAATCTGACGGGGTACGCGTGACGTCATACGTAACTCGGTTTTGTCGGTTAACAGTAAGGTCAACCCCTAAGCAACTAAGGTCGGTATAAAATGTAAAGATTTCAAATAAACATGAATTCTTTTGAAATAATTTGTAGACCTCAGAAGTGAGCCGTATGCGAATATGTGCAGCGCAACTAGCACAAAATTGTCCGCATTCTTAATGCACGCAGCCAGCCGGCCGCTGACAATTACAGGGCTTTTGAATTTCTCACTGTTTTAATCGTTTTTTAATGGCGATTTATTAATTCTACGTGTGATAATACATAGTCAAACTATTAATAATATTACCAATATTGTTGATCAATAAAAATAAATGTTTTTTAAGTCATACTATTTTTCACTAAAGTTGCTTATTAACTAGATACCACGTTCCTCGCTCAAACCGCTAAACTTTAGGACGCTATTATTAATAAACATAATAGTTTTCAGTCAAAACCTGTTACCTGCTTTAGACGTAGGTTGAAAAAAAGTTCTTTTAAACATATCGACCTTGTGAACACATTTATTATTATTCTCTGCGTGAAGTTATCCTCATAAAACTTTTTGGTTACTATGCGAACATGATTGTGCTGAAATTTTTTTTAGTAAAATCACTAAGCTTAAATTAAATCTCTTCAGGATATTTAGAAAATCCACTGAAAGGCTTCCTCTTAGGCTCTTTTTGCTGCTAAGAAAATCTGATTAATTAAATGCATAATTTTATTGAATATATTAGAAACAAGCCTTAAGCCCCTAAAGCAGTCAAAAAAAAACAAGTAAACATAAAAGAAAATAATTGCTAAAAAAAATATGTACTTAGTCTAAAAAGAAAAAGAAAAAGAAAAATGTAAATAATAACGTGAAGAAAAACTGACCATATATTGCTTCCCGAGCCTACTTAGAAAAGGGTTAAGATTTGGACTGACGCAAACTAAATTAATTCAAAATGGAGTAAACCATTTGAATAGTTTCATAGTTCGGCTGCATCCCTCAAAGTTATTGAATCACAGCTTCCCAGCGTTGCCAGATGATTTATTGCGGTGTTGCCAGGGCTCGGGCCTTGTTTTTGCCCAGCTTTAGTTTTTTTCCGCCGAAAGTCGCGCCGGCTCTGCTCCGAGAATTGTCCGAAATAATTTTAATTGAAAATTTCACTGTGGATGAAAAAAGTTTCAGGAAACGTCCATAAATCATTTGTCATGAAATTTTATACGTACACGTTCGCGAGACACAATTCTACTATCATCCAATGGAATACGAGTAAGCAGTTGTATTTTTTGCTGTTTTTTGGGTTCCTGAACCACTGCCTTGTGCTTTTCTTAATCCACCAGGATTAAAATTTTATATAACTCAATTATCGGCGAGTATGTTGAAAATTGCAATACAATACTTAACTATGCGTCCCGGAAAACACTGGTCTGATGCAGTCAACTCTAAGATCAGCAACAGCATCAGACTAATCTAGGGGCAAGCCAAATAATAAGTTTGGAGATCGCGCTTTCGGAGTATCTTGACCTAAGACTTGGAATAAACTCCCTCCGGAACTAAGATGCATAATAAACATAAAAATCAGGTCTATACTAAAAAAATATTTTTTAGGCTCTCATCCCATTAAATTAAATATAACTACCTGAGAGTAGCATTCTTGTATTGTCTATAATATATCCTAGTCACCCTTCTCTTATTCGATTTACATTATTCGAAGTCTTAAACCTGAATCTATCTCATACAGAGGGACGAATCACATTTAGAAAGAAAAGTTCTAATCAAGTCCTTGCACTGTTGTACCGCCCAAAATTTGCCTTTTCTTTCCTAAACACGCTTATTAAAGGACATAAATATACACTATTAATATAAATACCAGAATTAATACTGGCATTTTCAATTACATGTGTTCCAATGATGTCATCTGCTTGCGAACTGTATCAGAATTTCTGTAATAAACAATAAACAGTGTTAATCTGACCTACCAGGTTAATATGGTCCTTTAGGTTATCTGCCTGTACAGAATATAAATACATAATAATATATATATACGTGTACATTCTAACGCAACATCACTTCATTGGTCAAATGCATTGTACAAACAGTATTGTATTAGTGATCGATCAACCGGTGAATGCAATCGCTTAGCCATAAGCTGATAATAGTTTGTATAGTTATAGTTAGTAATAAGTAATAATTATTAATAATGTCCAAAGAAGGAGGAAGAAGCGTAAAGCCTTAGTGGGTGCACGCACTGCGATTAAACGCAGGCGATTTTGGTAGAGCTGAAAACGCAAAACTGCGTACAAACACGCACTGCGGCTGGCGTTTTTATATAATTGTGTACCACAATGGATTTGTGGCGAGCAGCGTGTATTGTGGCTTTGGTTTTAACTGCGCTCGCCCTGTCGATTTTGAATCGAAAACCGAATGCGGGTAACCGCTGTGCGTGCGTCACCATACTATTAGATACTATGAGACACAAAAAAAACGCACAAAATGTAGCAAAAAAAATTAGCATTTGGAATCAGTCGCTGAAAAAAATCGCTAATTCGTGCACTTGTAGTCTATATGTAACATTTTTCGGCGATTTCTTAAAGCTTGCGTTTAATCGCGGTGCGTGCTAAGCCATTCGGAATTAATCCCGCACATGCTGGCGGAATTCCGCCAGCGGCGGCGAAAAAGCGGCATTTTGGCGGGACCCCGCTCACGAAGATCATATAATATATTGTATTTTGGCAATCAATAGATGCGGTTCCGATAAGACACGCTGTGCCGCCGACCGCGACGTGCCACGCAAATCCAGCCTTGATGTGCATTCTGCTACTTGATGACTACGTGTTGCGGAGAAAGTTCGTCGCAATGGATACGTCGCCGATTTTATTCCAAGATTTGCTGATCGAATGGATATATTTTTTCAGTATTTGTCAAAATTGTTGAAAAAACGGGAATGGGACGGACGGCTTGGTTAAATCTGAACCAGTCTAAAAATTCTCGTCGAAAACAGCGTCAAACGGTAAATATTTCATATTAGCGTGCGTTTGATGAATTCCAAACCAAGGATTAACGGGCCCAAAAACATACTGCGTTCTACCAATTCCACGCTTTCAAAACTAACAATAAATGTTATAAGTAGTATTTTGGAAGATATGATATAGGTACTGCTTTTTTCATTATTTAATAATAATTTAAAACTCAGGAAGCTACTTATTTCTAAAAATGATGTATATGAACAGATTTACGACTGAATTCGTTATTCTTGCAATGAAATCGAGTAAAAGTAGAAAACATGGAAGAACAATAAACTAACTTTCACACCAAATTTTGAATCTGTGTTAAATTAAATCAAATGTTAAGTTATTTATTAAATTAAATGTTAAGTTAAATAAAAAAAAAGTAAAATTTCTTATAAGACTAAGAAATAAACTACTTAGAAACATTACAGAATTCATATTTAAAACTACAGTTGTTCCACATTTATTTCTCTACAATATTACCTATATTTGGTTAGTAAAGGAAACCTAAACAAACTAGAAATTATTCAAAACAGTGCTACGAGATGTGTATACTACGAGTAAGAACAGGCAAATATGCAAAAATAATCAAATGAGAGTAGAGCTCAATTGGATTGAAAGAGATTGTTATATAATGTGTTGATTTTTATGCATAAAATTGTGAATAAACTAAATGCCAAAATACTTGGGATGTAATAGTTTTTAGTAAAGATATCCATTATTATGAAACCACATGCAAAAATAATCAAATGAGAGAAAAGCTCAATTGGATTGAAAGAGATTGTTATATAATGTGTTGATTTTTATGCATAAAATTATGAATAAACTAAATGCCAAAATACTTGGGATGAAATAGTTTTTAGTAAAGATATCCATTATTATGAAACCAAAAATGTATGATGAGATACCTGAAAGACTGAGGCAGGAATGCAATTTAAAAAAATAATTTATAAATAACGAAATGTAACCGTGTACATAGATATCTTTAAATAGTATAAAACAAAGTAGCTATCTGTTTGTTTGTGCGCTTAGTTCTTCTAAACTACGCAACGGTTTTTTATAAAGTTTTCACTAAAATTTAGAGTATTTTTTCCGGTAAGTTTTTATATATAATACATGCATGTTATATTTATAAAAAGTACAGAGAAGTCGATGTTTTTTAATCAAGTCGTAAGAAAATATTTTCGTGCATTAAATTGCTAACGCTGGCTAAACCTTATGATATAAAAATAGTGTACTACAGAATTGTATATGTCTATATCCAAAGGATAACCCAAGCAACGCCGGGTACACTTCAGCTAGTTAGTTTATATACGTAAAATGTATTATACAAACTGACTCAATAAACAAAAAAAAAACAATGTATTTGCATACCCACTTGGTATGTACCATTAAGCAGTCATACATATTCTACTTTTGATTATTTAAAAAAAAATCATCTTAACATTTTAATTATTATAAGAGGATGTATATTGTCCTCCACCAGTGTTGTGGAGGATATTTTTCAGGGGTAAATTGATTCATGAACACATAAAAATGTTAAATATATGAGCAGCATGTACAATTTAAAGAAAATAAAATTTCTATATTTGTCATAGTTTTTTAAATTTAATTTTTTTAATAATTAATTTAATTTGCTAGCAATATAAGCCGTTCGTAAAATAAACCAGATCAAATTATGTGTTTCTTATAACACAACTAACTAAATAACTAACCATCACGCCGTTTCCCCGTAGGGGTAGGCATAGAGTCTTGGCTCACATTTCGTGCCTCATACACATTCATACATCGTCTCATACATACTCTTCTATTATTCTGATTCTTGACATGGCCCGACTCGAGTATCTGATTCACTTTGATCGTGCCATGTCTTCATCGGGCGTCCCCGACTTCTGCTACCATTCGTATTTGCATCATATATCCTCCTTAAATTCCTTTCTTCCTTATATATAAAAATTCAAAAACAGGTATTTGAAATACATGTAGGATAACGAAAGATTTTTTTAAATATTTATGTTGAGGGATCAGTAGGATTTATAGGCCCTGTTAGGAGTTCTACCGAGCCGACCCCTCTGATACGAAAATATCTGGAGTCGGTGAATTATTTTCCCAATTGATCTCTGGTGAGTTGACGTGTTGTTCTTGTATTGTTTTGTATTTATTTTGCTTATATGCACTTGCATAATGTTGATTGACTAGATGATCATTTATGGAAAAGTGCGTGGAAGGGTTTAGTTTTTCCTATGGGAAGATTTAACCCGGACATAAAATCGGAAGAAAAATTAATTTAGGATGATTTGTATAGCGCCTGTGTTTATCATTATCATTTTTATCCATATTATCATTTTTTTAAATTTAGGACGGGTTGTTTTACAGAATTTGAACAATTCATAAAATCTCAAAGTTAATTGTGAAAGTGCTTTTCTAGTTTTGTTATTATATCATTATGGGCCAGTTACTTCACATAACTTCACATACATTAGAAATTTGGTGAATTGTTAAAATTCTGTGCAACATCCAGTCCTAAGTTAGTTTAATTCAGTTATTCTGCCCTAACGAAGACACGATTGTTTCCAAAACTAGACTTTTAATTAAAATAAAGCGATTATTTTTGGGGTATTGTGCCGTGTTGTGCTTCCTCCTTCTTTAGCCAACGTTTCGAACAGAATTACAATAATTACGTACATGTAATACTGTCCGAAACGTTGGCTAAAGAAGGAGGAAGAGCAACACGGCATAATACCCCAAAAACAAATCAATATAATAATTTTGGCCGTTAAAATCTCAATAAAGTGATGTTAGAACTTACGCATAATTTTACTTATCAAAGTATTTATTTCGGTTGTGGGCATTGAACATCAATGGTTGTGGGTCTGTCTGTGATTGTAACTATGGTTCAATGAACTATTTCATTTCTTAGAACATTAAGAATTCAGACTATAGATAAAATACCCACATATTAATTGTAATATTTTTCATCAGAAAATTAATTAAACTCTATTATGTATATATTTTAAATGTGTATTTCTTTCGTTTAAAATTCTTATGGTTAATGTTCACAAATAAAGTCACATTTCTTGATTTATCAAGGGTCTGCGGCTTTTTAGCTAACCAGATAATAATAATATTTTAAAATAATAATATTTAAGTTAATTTAAAATTCATTTTAACGTCAAATCTTCTTTTCCAAACTTAGATTAATCTCTGGATCTCTTTTCTTCCGACGCATACTTCTACTTATATCTGGATCTGTTTTATTCCGACACATACTTCTATTTATCTCGGGATCTATTTTCTTTCGACATATACTCCTATTTATCTCACGATCTCTTTTCTTCCGACACATACTCGTATTTATCTCGGGATGTCTTTTCTTCCAAAACATAGTCCTATTTATCTCTGGTTCTATTTTCTTCCGACACATACTCCTATTTATCTCTGGATCTCTTTTCTTCCGACATATACTTATTTTTATCTCCGGATCTCCTTCCTTCCGACACATACTCCTATTTATCTTTGGATCTCTTTTCTTTCGACACATACTCCTATTTATCTCTGGATCTCTTTTCTTCCAACACATACACCTATTTCATCCACAGTATTTGATTTACTTAATCTTGACTCATTCACTCTTTTCAACCACTCTTAAAATATTTATCCACGTAAAATATTTCCCAGTATTAGGAGAAAAACTCCTTTCCTCCCCGTACCTTCCTTTGGATGCAGCCTCAACTCATCTCAGTTCTATACCCAAATGGCGGACAAAGCGAGGGAGAAAGTTAGAAGAGGAAATAAAAAATCGAAACAAACGGGAGGGGGGGCGGTTGAAAGGCAATGGATGGAGATGTGAACACTGGGTGCATAAAAACGCTTAACATATATTATAACAACATAAGCTATAAAATTATTGAAAATACTAATTTATCTTTTTGTCTGTAACTCCAGTTAAATGAATCCAAGACAAGCGATAAAGTACCGGCCTATAATATTATTAACAGAAAATTATTTTAGTGATGTTTCTCGAGAATTCGGTCTATTCGTGATTTAAAACTATACTGATGTCGGTTTTGTGTCTGTAACTCCGGTTTAATGAACTCTAGAATTTGAATGTGCATTGAATTTAAGTGACATTTAAAAAAGTAAAAAATTTCCCCCCATTTACATTTTTTACAGAATAGAATCTTATTTTGATGATAGAAAAACGGCCTCATTTAAACAGGAAAAAAATCCTCTTTCATCAGGACAATGCCCGTGTTCACACATGTTTACGATCAATGGCTAAAATTGAAGAATTGAAGTTCGAATTGGTCGACCACCCACCGTATTCGCCAGATTTAGCCCCCAGTGACTTTTTCCTTTTCCCAAACTTAAAAAAATGGCTAAGTGGACAACGTTTTTTTTCAAATGAAGAAGTCATCGATCGGACAAATGCTTATTTTGAGGACCTTCCGAAAACTTATTTTTCTGACGGTTTAAAAAAAAATGAGAAACGTCTAACCAAGTGTATTGAGCTCCAAGGAGATTATGTTGAGAAATAAAAAAAAATACAAACTGTTTTAATGCTTTTTTCTAAGGACTTATTGACCAACCCTCTATTAAAAAAAAATATATCATAAAATAATATCCCGTGTTTTTTCACGGGTGTACGCTAGTAAATAATAAATTAAACCCCAACAAGGAGTTTAATTTCTCCTCTACAGACAGTTCAATTTTCCGGACCTCTAACTCTGAACTCCAGTTCTTGTTAGTTTAAAATGTGCGATCAATGCTTTCACCCCTCACATCATAAGATGGACTAGAAATGAAATTTAGTATACCAGTGAAGAAATATTGTAGTCGTGTCCGTGCGTCCAAAGTAACCTCAATCTGTCCTTACTTCTGGTGAAATTTATCTAAGATTTTCAAATTTTTATCTAACAGATTTTCGTTGGAGGAATAATACGTAAATTATAATAAATTATTATAAACAATAATAATTAGTCGCCTGTAATATCAATACAAATTGAAAATATCTCCCGAGTAAAAATAAATGCCGCCAACGGGAATCGAACCCGCGCCTTTTGATCAGACGCTCTGGACCACTGAGCCACGTCGGCTTATTTCTAACCCACCAAATAATTCAATATTTACTAGTACCTACTTAAATCAACAATTACTGCTTATTATATTTTTTTCCCGGGAGATATTTTCAATTTGTATTGATATTACAGGCGACTAATTATTGCTTATAATAATTTATTATCCTTTGTGAGATGCATAAAAACCTTGTTTTATAAACATTGGTTTATCATTAAAAAAAAACGTAATTATAGATCTAATATTCCCATTTTGATCTTCCTCTTCCACATCTCCTTATCCCCACTACTATAAGCCTCACAATAAACCCCAATTGTAACCGCCATAGTTTTACAAAGGCAAAGATCACCATTTTATAAAACCCCTCATGCCTCTGGCATATTCTGTCAGAAGGTTTTTATTAATTAATTATTTCCGCTTTGCAATAAAATCAAAATATATGGAATATTTTTAAAAGCATCCGAAAACCAAAAACTGTTTTTGAAAGATGATGAAATAAGCTTTTAAATTATATTATTAAAAATAAACATTTAGTTTTTGAGATATTAAAATTTTCAATGCCAACAAAATGGCTCACCTAACGTTTTTTGCAACTAAAATTACTGGTAATGAAAAAATAAATTAAACAAAACCACCCATTATATTTGACAAATGTGTTTCAGACGTCATTGTCAATTGTCACCTCACTTTTTTATCGTTCCTATACATTTTTTTAAATAAAAAAAATCAATATACTACTTAATAATTGTTTTTCAAATTGGGGTGGGAACATTTGGTTTCATAAAAGTGTACATTTTAATTATTCTGTGGTTAATTTCTAGATTTGAATATGAAGCGTAGTGTTTTCTCGTTCTAACACAGTTTAAATCGCATTTCTCACCATGTCAGTAAGGGAGACAACTATTTCTATTAGACCATACGAGCTGTTCCGAGGCTTTAAATCAAATGAAAAGGTACTTAAATAAAGAAATTCTCCATTGGTGGTTTTACCCACGACGGGAAACTTTTCTCAAACTTGTCTAATCCACTGGTTGCGACATCGCATCGTCCCCATGCAGATGTTGTTATTTTGTGCAGAGACAAATGACTTTGTGGTCAGTCTGTATATCAGATGCGGGGGCGGAGGGCCTAATAGGGGGTGTGGAGGGGAAAGTGGAGTGAGGGTAGAAGTAGAAGGCAAACACTGGCTAGCCGCAATTACCGGAGGGTTTGTTCTATAGTCTACGGTTCTACAGCCTACAGTGTACGACAGAGATACGAAACTTTTTTTTTACTGTACCAACAAACCAACATGCATGTTGGTTTGTTGCAGCATACACAACTTGACAAAAATTAAAAAAAACTTTTATCTGTCTTATGCACTTTTTACGATGAACTTACGGCCGTTGTTCCCAACTTTTCGAACGATCAATCTCAGGCTCCAATCAGACAAGTAATTTGTTCAGTTACGTTCGAATCGCCTGTTTCCAAACATCTTTAGTGTTGATTAACTTAAGTGGCCCCTCCCACTTTCATAGACAATAAAACTACACCAAAGAAAAAACTTTCAATGTAAAATAACATTGATGAATTAATTATTGTGTTTATTATTAATGATAATTTTCTTTAAATAATGTAAAACATAAACTTATATATTTTTTTAAACCGACGTATGTAATATTTAAAAATATAGTGTTTGCTTGACATTGATGCCACCGTGTCTTGGTGTCGCGAATATTTTTCACTCTGTTGACACTTTTTATAACTATTCATTTACTGAGGCAAGTTTAATCCAGTAGTTTGGCAAGTTTGGGAACAACGGCCGTTAGTGTTGTACGAAATGTATTGCTAGCCATTTTAGTTATTTGCTATAACGGAGTAAAATGTTGCCGAAACAATGCAAAATCTGTTCGGATTAATTTACAAATATTACCTGTGCATATACAGTCAAGAAACAATGGTATAGGCGTTTGTATGAGATGATCTTAAATGCATACTCAACAAAGGGTGGTTCCGTGACATAGTTGTAGTTGAGCGTAGCCAAGTTATGTTTTAGCTCAACTGTTTTGCATCTCGTCTGATTGCAAATTCGTTTGTACGTTCCGTTTCCGGTTTAAGATAGTGGCCGTTTTAATAGTTTCGTAAAGATTATTTTTTCAAAAGAGAAATCGTCGTGTTTATTTAGACTTACTTACCCTCATTTTTTCAATAGGTTATTTTCAATCTAATGGTACAGCTAAATAACGTTATTGTCATTGAGATGGTGACATTTCTTTGGAAAATTGTATAATTCCTCATTTAAAATTTAAAAAAGTTTCATAAAATACACGCTTTATAATTTTGGTTTTGTTTTATAGAATAAGAGAAAATTATAAACAAAATTTAAGAATCTCTTTAAATTATTCGTAATCCGGTTAAACACGGGACTGCAGGCCCTAAACGAATGAATTGATAGGTTTCCTGTTAAACTTTTCGTGTAGAAGTAATATACTATCGCGATGTCGGAACACATGTTCATGAACATCTTTATATATTAGCATTTCGTCAATGTATCAGGGCAAATGCAGGGCTAATCCGCTTAAAAACAGGATTGCAGGTCTAATACCGACATCGTGATAATACATTCGTATTTTACTAAAAGTTTATTAGGAAACCTCTCAATTCATTCATTAAGTGCCTGCCGGATTTTAACCGGACTACGAATAATTTGTAGAGATTCTGAATAAATTAGCAATTTCAATATTCGTAATTTTTCTCCGTGCTGACGAAATGTCGAACGGTCGAGTTAAAAAGCACTTCGCTAATCGCATTCAATTTAGAATGTGTTTTTTAATATGATTTTTTATTAAATTTTAGTGCGAGCATTTGTTTGTACCCCTGTTGGCGGAACCCTGCTCAATGTCCTTCCGCTCTATGTGTGCCCATAACGTGCAGGCTTTAAGAGTAGTTTTGTAGGGCTGGGGGGGGGGGGGGGGGTTGAACCCTGGAGATCGGCGTGATTAAACATGAGACACGCATCAATCAGCTGTGTGTAATAATGTACACTCGTAAAGTGTATCAGTGGAGAGAATTCAATTAATTAAATGCATCATTAATTCCTTCATCCTGCTACTTGGTGCGATCAGGGCGCAGAGGGAACATAGAGGGAACCCGCGATTTTTTTTTTTTTTTATATTAACTCCACACAGGAGGCCCTGAAGAAAATAATTTCCCTCAGGGCCTATGTCATCTTTGAGGATGCTGTGCGGAGGGTCTTTTTGTGGAGAGGAAGGAGTGAACATGGGTCTTGAAGAGTCCCATGTTGTAGGAGGGAGGAAACACAGAGGCCGGCAGTTCGTTCCACAGCCGAGCTGTTGAACTTAAGAACGAATCGTAGAAGCGACCCGTTCTCATGTGACAAGTGTCAACTGTGTACAAATGTTGGGTACGCGTTTGGCGTGTATCCCGACTACGCACCGGTGCCGAAGGGATCAATGACGCTAGTTCCTCAGAGCATCTTCCATTGTAATACCAATAGAACAAGGACAGCATACCTACCTGACGCCTGTGCTCTAAAGATTGCAGTCCGTTTGTTAAGATTGGGGAATCTATCAAACGGACCGCCCGTTTTTGCACAGAGTCTAGGGTTTTTTACAGGTATTTAGGGGCTCCGGACCAGAGATGGCTGCCAAATTCGACAGTAGGGCGCACTTGCGATTTGTACAGGGTCAGCAGTTGTGTATTATTAAAGTATCTGCGGGCCCTGTACAGTACGCCCAGCTTCTGAGAGGCCAACTTTACTCTGGCTTCGATGGAGCCCCCGTACCTGAGCTGGTCACTTATAGTTATACCAAGCATATCAATGGAAGGCCTGTTCGGAAGATTGCTTCCGTTGAAGGAGACTAGATTATCATTTGGATCCCTTTTAGATGTAATCAGACAGGATTGGGTGTTTGAAACATTAAATTCGAGAGATTATTTTTACCCCAGGAGGAAATACTCTCGAGATAACCGTCCATTCTCTGCTTCAAAGCCCTCCGAGCCGTTGGAGTTTGTGTGCCCTTTAGGGGCTTGTCAAACAAAAAGCAATCATGAACTGTACTGTCATCCGCGTAACAATGAATCGGTGCACATGTCAAAAGGTCATTGATGTGCCACAAAAACAAAGTCGGAGACAGAACCGATCCCTGTGGGACGCCAGCATTTATGGAGTGCGAGGAAGAGGTGAAACCGTCAGCAACCGCCTGAATCGACCTATCCCTCAATAAGTCAGCAATCCACGTACACAGGGATGCGGGAAGTCCGTAAGAATGCAATTTGTTGACAAGTCCTCGGTGCCAGACCCGGTCAAAGGCCTTGGATATGTCTAGTGCGACCGTTTGGGTCTCACCGTGACGTTCCAGGCACCGCCCCCAAACATGCGTCACATACGCGAGAAGATCACCGCACGAGCGGTTCCGCCGGAATCCGT
The DNA here is from genome assembly GCA_026573805.1 of Hesperophylax magnus. Classification (NCBI taxonomy): domain Eukaryota; kingdom Metazoa; phylum Arthropoda; class Insecta; order Trichoptera; family Limnephilidae; genus Hesperophylax; species Hesperophylax magnus. The sequence continues at coordinate 6,819,096 of JAIUSX010000117.1, read as the reverse complement.
ATTGACGGTCGTTGATAATTTTGTTCTTCTCGAGGTATGTGAGCAGTTTGTCGTTGATCACACGTTCCATCACTTTGGACAGAACTGATGTGATCGCTATGGGGCGGTAGTTGGCCGGGTTGGAGCGGTCACCTTTCTTGGGAATAGGGTGAATGACCGCTTTTTTTCAACTAGAGGGCACAGTGCCACACTTCAGGGACATTTTGAAGAGCTTTGTCAAAACTGGAACTATTTCCGCAGCACACCTCTGCAATACCAGGGCAGGTATTCCATCAGGTCCACTAGCTTTGTTAACATCGAGCCCCCGTATGACGTGGAGTACATCCCGATGCCGGATCCTCAGCTTTTTCATATAGAAGCCGCAGTGAGGAACCGACGGCGGAACAGCACCTCCGTCGTCGAGGGTCGAGTTTTCCGCAAACATTTTCCCTAATAGGTTAGCCTTTTCGGTGGCGGTGTTTGCTAGTGAGCCGTCAGGTCTGGTAAGAGGTGGCAAACTGGGTTTGCAAAAATTCCGACCTATTGTGCCCGCAAGCGACCAGAATGCTCTGCTGCCATGCGGGCAGGCAGCCAGCTTTTTGCTGATGTGCAGGTCGTGTTCGAATTTTGACGTATTAACGATTCTCTCGCATTCCTTTGCCGATTTGTTGTATATTGACTGAACCACGGCTTTGAGCCCACACAGTTTCTTTAGTAGTCGATTGTATGAAGCCATCCATCGCCGATTTGATGACTTCACCAATCTCCTGGGCACATCTTGAAGGGTCCGAAGTCCGAAAACAAACAGCTGTCCACGGAAAAGCGTTGAAAGGGCCCGCATACCGAACCAATCTGCTGACTTATAGTGCCACACTTTTCTCCTCAGCCTCTCATTGGTTGGTCTGAGGCTAACGGGGATTGATGTCGTCACTAGGCAGTGGTCAGATGATCCCAGAGGCGCTATGACGTCAATCTTATAACCGTGTGGCACAGTAGTTAAGAATAGGTCTAACAGATTGGAGCGGTGAGTCTGGACATCAGGAACCCTTGTAGGCTCCTGAACCAATTGCTCTAATCCGTAGCAAATGGCAAAGGATTCCGCCTGTCGGCCAGCCGAGTCCGTTGGGCCTGAGAACTTCAACCATGGTTCGTTATGAACATTGAAGTCCTCCAGAACAACAATCTCGGCCGAAGGGTAGCGGGGCAAGAGATCATCAATAGTATCGCTCAAATGTTTGAAGAGTTCGGAAGTGTCTGATTCGCTATGGTTCGGTGAGTGGTATAGACATGCGTAGATTCTTGCCGTACTGGCAAGATTGACGTGCACCCACATTACGTCGAATCTGGAGTTTTCCAGACTCAATAGTCGTACACAGTTGACGTCAGCTCGACTATAGAGGCAGACTCCTCCTTTGAGTCGGAATTTGCTTGCGAGGGTAAAGCCCGGGCAGTCCAGATAGGAGGAGTCTGGCGGCTCGGCTATCTGAGTTTCGGATAGGAAAAGAAGGTTGGGACGTTGGGACAAAAGATGGTGATGGACGGAATTTAAATTTGTGTGCAGGCCGCGAATGTTGGCAAAATTTACCAACAGTTTTGGCCCGCACCGGGGACGCCTGCTACTCGCCGCTGTAACGATGTTAAAATTGTTGTGTTGTATGTTCATGAATTTTAAGTTTTTTTTTTTTTTTTTTTGTAATGGTAGGAGGTGAAAGGAAAGGTCTGGAAAGGAAAGGTATGAGGGGTGGGTAGGAATCTGGGGTTCAGGCTGTCCAGGAGTGATGAGCGTTTGGTTTCAGCCCACCCACTGCGGTGCTAGGCGATAGGCTGGGAGAGTCCGGCTGGAGAGGGCATCCAATGCGCCCCAAACGCTGCTGCTGGGTCTCCTCCGGTCACGAACCGGCACAACAGCAGTGGCGGGGTTTTTTCACTCGCTGATGGGGCAGCCCACCCTTAGTCGTGAGCCTGAGGGTCGGGCCCCTGTACTATCGAGCGGCCCGGACAGCGATGATGGAATAATAAATTAATTCAATCAGACAAGTGTTTGTTATTATATATCAACTAGCGCAGACCCGGAAAAAATCACGGGATATTATAATTGTATCATTTATGAAGATTAAATTAATTTGAATTAAAAAATATTTGTTTCGAAATTATTGTCTTCCAAAAGACGATCAGAAATTTACCTTCAGATTGAACACCGTTAGCAAATTATAAATATATATTTGGGCTATTATGCCGTGTTGTGCTACCTCCTTCTTTAGCCAACGTTTCGGACAGCATTACAGTGTCCGAAATGTTGGCAAAAGAGAGAGGTAGCGCAACACGGCAAAATTTCCCAAAAATATATCACTATAGTATTTTTGGCCGTGAAAATCTCAAATCACCTCTAGTCATTTTCAAATGTTACGATATCTGTCAAAAATTAAACGAAATAAATACAAATTTTAAATACAGAATTAATAATAATAATATTTTTTGTTCCAATCTGCACACTTCGAATAATGTATTTATCTCTAGCTGAATCTGTTATAAAGTATGGAATAACAGCATGGGGATTTTCCTGTAAAACTAATATCGACCATGTTCAATTTGTGCATAATTCATTGGTTAAATTATTAGCTGAAAAAAAATTATACAAAGAGAAGCATAATATGCCATACTTCTATTAGAGTCTCAAAATTCTTTCAGTGAGAGCAATTCTGTGGTACAAAATTATATTTCAGTACATAAATAACCCTTTATATATAAACAGGCTAGAACACAATCATAATACTAGTTTTAACTTTAATGAAGGACTAATTGTACCTAAGCATACAAATAAATATGGACAAAGAAAGTTAAACTATATGATTCCCAGTTGTTTTAATATGTAAGATACATAATATAAAATTTTGACTCTGTGCAGAAACGGGCGGTCCGTTTGATAGATTCCCCAATCTTAACAAACGGACTGCAATCTTTAGAGCACAGGCGTCAGGTAGGTATGCTGTCCTTGTTCTATTGGTATTACAATGGAAGATGCTCTGAGGAACTAGCGTCATTGATCCCTTCGGCACCGGTGCGTAGTCGAGATACACGCCAAACGCGCGCCCAACATTTGTACACGGTTGACATTTGTCACATAAGAACGGGTCGCTTCTACGATTCGTTCTTGGGTTCAACAGCTCGGCTGTGGAACGAACTGCCGGCCTCTGTGTTTCCTCCCTCCTACAACATGGGACTCTTCAAGAACCATGTTCACTCCTTCCTCTCCACAAAAAGACCCTCCACACAGCATCCCCAAAGATGACATAGGCCCTGAGGGAAATTATTTTCTTCAGGGCCTCCTGTGTGGAGTTAATATGTAAAAAAAAAATAAAAAAAATGTTACCTGCTGAAATTAAAAACTGTGCCCAAAACAAACAATTGGTGAACTTACTGAAGAATTGGCTTACTGAAAGAATTAATTTGTATTAGCTTACAATGATATATTATTCTAAAGACTTTTAAAATTGTTATTTAGTTTTTCATAATTTTTTTTTCTATATTTCTGTAAAATTTTTATTTTTTTGTTTATACATATAATTGTAATATATAATAATAAAAAAATCTTATTTTCTTAAACAAATATATACAGAGATACAATCACTGGGATCTCATACAATTATAAAATATATTAAATGGGGTTTTTTTCTGAAATAGTTATTTTTTCTTGCTTTTATCAATTGTTTTCAAGTTCACTAATAATACTTTGACCGCAGAACTTATATGTAAGTATACTGTTTTTATAAATTTAATAATAATGTTATTGAATACATAAAAGGGAAAAAAAACAGCTTTGTTTCTTCATTTGACACGAAACGACAATCTATATGATATAAAAAAGAGTGTCTTGGTGTAGGGTTGTGTTTTTGTTATTTAAACAAATCTTAAGTTTGATTCAGAGATTGAAAACACCTTGCTTTCTTCATTTGACAAGTGAAAATACCGAAACGACAATCTATATGATATAAAAAAGAGTGTTTTGGTGTAGGGTTGTGTTTTTGTCATTTAAACAAATCTAAAGTTTGATTCAGAGATTGAAGAAATAACACCTTGCTTTCTTCATTTGATAAGTCAAAATACCGAAACGACAATCTGTATGATACTCGTATAAAGAATTGTCTTGGTGTAGAGTTGTGTTTGTGGTTGTTTTAAAACAAATCTACAGCTTGATTCAGAGGTTGATAACATCTTCCACACTTGACCTTCAAAACAGTTCACTGTGTCCATGAGATTTTGAAAAACCGCCCCTACTTCATTTTCCCACCCCAAAACCGAATTTGGTAATTATTGATGAAAATAAAAATGAAAGCTCTTATACAATTCATATTGATAACAACACAATAGATCACCACTTACAGTTTTCAAATATTTTTCGATGATTATTAAAGCTGTTAGTCAAAAACAATATTAGGAACCAAATCTAGTATCCCCTAATATGTACACCTGATTCCAAAAAAATAGGCAATGCCGGGATTTCAGCTAGTTATGTATATTTTTAACTACTGAAACAATAATAAACTTGTAAAGTAACGTAACAGCAAAAAATATCACAAAAAACACACGAGGATCGGTTTTTGGTTTCCCTATTTGACTCGCTGCATTTTGCGCCGCATAAAAACGAACAAATCTCCGCTAATTCGCTAAGCCTACCTGGTAAAACAAAGCCTTCAAATTTTTTAGAGCCTGCTAAATCGGAACTGTGCGTCCCACAACGGCATACATTCATATCGCTATCGCACTCGATACGACCAGGTACAGGTTGTAACAGCACCTACCCGAAGGATTTTAACCGGCGAATTAACAATGTACGTATGTTGTTTTTCTGTCCAATGATAAGGTTTTAAAATAAAAATATATGTACTTTTCCAACGCACGTCGCAACAGAGTACTTGGGTAACGCTTAGAGGGTCACGTGATATGTGTCTTGTTATAGCAGTACGGTAACAGACAACAGTAACAGTATGGTAACACCAAAACCTCCTAGATCACAAGGCCGGGACACTCATACAAAGAAGCCTCCTAACTTTTATGGGATTTTTCCAAAAAAAAAAGATAACATAATAAATGTAAATACAAAAGCTAACAGTGAGATCCTGTACTCAATATAATGATTAAAATATATATGTATTTACATAATTTAATATGGAACTTACTTAACATAAAGATTAGGTATATACATATTTATATATATACATATATTATATGTAGTATATAAATGCTTAAAGATAGGTAAAATACTAGTAATTATTTCTAGTTGATTATTATATATCAAAAGACAAAAAACCAAATTTCCCATGAAATAATGTTAATCAATCCATTACATGTATTAAATTTAAATACTAAATGATTTATATTTCTATATAATCTAAATTAAATTTCATGTATAAAATACGTAGGATAATCGGTAGAGATATGCATAGTATTTTCGTCGATGTAGTTAATAAATTTACGAAAGAACTTCTTAGGGAGTACCTATGTCAGCCGTAGATAAATGGTTCGTGAGTACATATCTATATTGTGACAGCGATATATTCCATACATCTGTTATATGTCCGTATTACCCAAGTTGTGGAGTCTGGAGTCCAAGTTAGGGAGTGATAGGGAGGGCGGTCCGTCAGATTCACAATCCGTAGTAAACAGACCGATTACCATCTCTAATGCACAGACGCAATATAGGCAGGCTGATTCTTTTTTACAGGTATTTCAATGGGACCTGCTCGAAGTGCAAAAAACTCGACGAACACTAGCAGAACACCCGTTCACATTTGCTGTAAGTCGGCTCGCATGAGGAACGAGCTACCGCCGTCTGTTTTTCCTTTTTTTGTATAATCCGGATCTCTTCAAGACCCGTTTTAATAAATCCCTTCTTACAACACCTGCATTAACCTCCTCACAGCGCAGGTCAATCGTTTTTTGGCGTTAAAGTTCCCATTACCACACTATTAAGACAAAGGCGCGCTTGTGAGGTGTCACATTAAAAAATGCTGATTATTAAAAAAAAATCTCTTCATTTGCCAAATTGCGAATATTTTTTCAAGAAATTTAAATTTTAGTTCCACAGTGCAATACCTGTCATTGACATTTCTAGTGATCGTCGAAAATGCTGATCATTTTCTTTTCTCCTCATTTTTATATTTTTCCATTTTAATGAAATATTATTCACCTTGAAACGGCCTGACCCACTGAAAGAATGACGGATCTACTGTCATGACATCGGCGAAAATATGAATGATTGTCATTTCACTAAATCAATCCCAACTCATTACTCCAAAGGAATAATCTTTTGTCCATCGGAAAATGTCAATCACTTAGAATAACAAATATTATATAGCCCGTCGTAGCACGCCATGTAGATATCAACTAAAGTAATCGATGAAAAGCAGAACCTTTGCAAAACCCACAACGAGTTTAAGAGGAATGGCTGCTTTACCTTTTTCATACAAAACTTAAACTTGGATTTGAGGCTAAAATACTTGACCAAAGTGAATAATATTTGTTTTAATACAAAAATTTCAAGATTTTCACGATTTTAGAAGCAACTTTGGAAAATATTTGTGATTTAATTATAAAATATTTTATTAAAAAGCATTTTGATGGGCTAAAATTAAAATTACAAAAGACAGATTAACAATGCAACACAAATTTGTCATATACAAATTTCGACCCGAAAATGCCTTTCTACGATGTTTGATTTAATATTTTTGAATGTTTATATTTATATGTAGGTAAGCCAAGGATTTAAAAAAAATATTTCCATTAACTCACTAAAAAAGTTTGGGCAAGAATTTATTAAAAATAAGTACCACTAAAAAAAATGTCAAAGTTGCCCCTAAAATCGCGAAAAATTTAATTCATTAATGGCCTATATTTTATAAATTAGATCATAAATAAATATAGCATATTATATCCGCACTGGATATTTGCTATACATTTCGATTAAAAACAGAATTATTCAGTATTTTCAAATATTTTGGCCTCAAATCCAAATTTAAGTTTTTTATGAAAAAGGCCGCGCAGCCGTTCCTCTTAAGGTTTTTTTCTTATTGGAATAATATATTTTTTTTTACTTTTATGTATTTTTTTTAATGTCGTAATTTTAATGAAAAAAATGAATGTGCTCGATTGTTTAAATTCTGCTTGGGGAATTACCGAGTAATATATTTTATCAATCGACAACCTTATAGTTTTTTCCTACAAATGTAGGTAAATGATTAAAAATTTTAGTTTCGTTAAATTGCCAAGATAATAAAGTACTTCTAAGTACTTACATCTCATATGCCTCTGCATTAAAAAAAAGTATTAAAATAATATTATAATCCACCTTAAGGCCCGAAGTAAGCGTTTAAATATGGGTTGAAAGGGAGATATGTAAATACGAATGTTAGAAGGAGCGCGCTAATATTAATTAAGCGAAAATGGTGAAAATATTTAATAAAAAATGACTCGTTTGAAATAGAGCAAAAATCTCTCAACAAATGCTTTAGTTGAATTTAAAGAGACACTGTGATTTTTTCATGCTTTTAACATATTAAATAACAGAACAAAACGTGTTTTTAATAATTTTCGGAACTTACTTTTCGATTTTTTTCTATCGAGGGAATTTCATATAATTAACATTTCGGCATCTTAAAAAATAACATTAAATTTTTTGGGACATAAAAACTGAAAAGGTTAACCAGAAACTTGTTATAAATCAGTAGAAATTGGGTATGCAGAGAGTAATGCGTCGGGGAGGCGGCAGCAAGACACGGCATTATCAAGTCAATCAAAATCTTTTGTCCGTTTATGTCAAGAGTCAGAATAACCGAGTGTATAAAATGTGGGAATGCATTTGCTAGCTGAACCGTTCGCGATCCGCTCATGAACCGCTCGTTTAACAACGAACTTCCAGCGATCCATGGGAAAGGAAGGAACCAATCGCGAACCACCAGCAGTGATTTGTCAGCCTCCTGTACGACTGTTCAGATGCATGTGCTGTACAGATGTTTTTCTTATTTCATTGTTCCGCTGATATATTCATCTCTGTACCTTTTTCACTCCACTTTTTTTTGGTGTAAGTTATATACAGGATCCCAGAGAAAATATTTTATTTCGTAAATTTTTTGACCAACAGCTTAAACAAAAAACGGTGGAGAAAAATGAATAGAGGCATTAATAATAGGCGAATAATAAAATAGACGATGGAGCCTGGAGGTTCGCGAGTAGAAATGAAAATAACAAAATACATACGACGCCGCACAGTGGGCTGAAAATCGCCTTTCATAGACATAGAGACTTGAATTTTCAAAGGTATTTTTTTTTGGCTAGAAATGGATTCTGCTGATAACTATGCTATAAAATTTATTTGTATTTTTTTGACATACTTCGTATTGTGGCGCAACTTGTGATTTTTTTTTTTTAAATCCTCAAGTTGAAAAAGTTGAAAAATATGAAAATGCTTTGTCTAGTTTACAATATTTTATTTACACTGCAAGCCTAAAAGCATTTAAGCATTAAAATGAATCATCAACATTAAAAAGTGTTTTTTTCAACTTTGACTCTTTAAAAAAAAATCGCAAGTTGCGCCACAATACAAAGTATGTAAAAAAAATACAAATAAATAGTAGTATATCTGTGTGTAAGGATAGAATGGCCAACTTTATGATTCCAGAGATAGCCTCATTTTTAATGTCAGTGCCATACAAATTTTTCTTTAAAAAATGATAACTCCTTCATTTGTACACGCAATTGCTTCGTACGAAATTTTATAGCATAGTGATGATCAGCAGAATCCATTTCTAGCCAAAAAATTACCCTTGAAAATTCAAGTCTCTATGTCTATGAAAGGCGATTTTCAGCCCACTGTGCGCCGTCCCAATGTGAACTGAGAATTACTTTGTGTTCGTCGAGTAAACCGAGAGGAAACAAATCGCCACGAGCGATTTAATCATGAAAACTAGCGGTTTACGAACGGTTCGGTTCGCAAATTTATTCGTACCCAGCTTGAGATGATGCGACGAATGCATGTAATAATAGCGAGGAGTGTGTACCAGGATAGAGTTGTACGGCGTTGCATCTTCTCTGCTTACCTCTTTGGGGGCAATAGTTTAATCATTAATAAATCTTAAGGCGATGCACTACGTCGTGTAATATTTTAAATTGAGCCGTTATCAATAACAACCCTTACGTAGATGGCGATAAGGTTTAAATTCCCGCTTAACACTATCCGCCTGTTTTGATTTATGCAAGAAAAAAACATGGCCAAAAAGTGCCTTTTATTTTATTTTGTGGATGTTCAGGCATAAATATTTATTTTTTTTCCGATCATTTTATAAATAACTTAATTTTCCACATAATACAATAAAATCATAACCGAAAATGGGTTCGTAAGTAGGAGATTTTAAACTTTAAAGCAGTTTTCAAAGTCCTTATACATTATTTTTTTCTGGGCTTATAGAAAGACTTACCTAAAAAATACTCGATTGTTTCAAAGGCAAAGATGTATTCTACTCGCAGTATTTAATTAAAGCATCTGAAACATTTCTAGGCGACCAAATTTTCAAACCAAAAACACATGATTTAGCATTACTACGTATGGCATCGCCTTAATAGGATGATGACTTGTAAATGGTTCTTTCGAACATTCTACATCTTATATTAAAATTTCTCCCTGTTTCTGGACAGAAGAACTGTTGTATCGTGTCACGTAAACGAAATGATGATAAGTTATCACGGAATGAGGGTCTTGCTACATTTGGCTGTAGTAAAAAGTCTCCCGGGGTTATTTTGACGCACGTGTTTACTATGCCGGAGACGTTTGTTTATTCGGGCGATTTGCTAACGATACGCGTTGTTTTATTTTTTGGTCACATCTTGCGGCCGCGGCTCAGTTTTCCCGGCTCCCGTCTCCCTGCTCCCTGCTCCCTGCTCCCTGCCCTCTGCGGGAACTTTGATTTACGAGGAAGACTTATTTTCTCGAGCTTTTGACTCACAAGGCTTTTGTCGTCTTTGTTTCACATTTGTATGCGTTTTATATTAATAATTCTAGTAGTTCTTTTTATTGAACACCTGTCGCAGATCCGTGAAAAATCACGGGATATTCTGAATTCTTGAAAACAAGTTTAAATTTTGAAAATTACAATTAAAATAATTTTCTTTTAAAAATGATTGTACGCTTTCTTAGTTCTTCACAAAATCAGTTACAATTTTTTAAAAGATACTTAAATTCAAAGCAAATTTGAGTTCATTGAACCAGAGTTAGGCAAGACGAACAAACAACCGAAATTAGTATTTTTGATCAGCGAATAATTTCGTATTAGTCTGAATTCTTTTCAATCCAGTTTAGTTTTTAAATATTAATATTTTTCTTTTAAATTATTTTATATTATAGTTAGGTTCTTTACAGCTTTTTTGAATTCTTTACACACAATCAGTTCCAAATTTGAAAAAATATTTTAAATCAAAACAAATTTGAATGCATGACCTATTTCAAGACCCAGGTTCAATCCTCCCATCCCTCAAAGGGACCCCCACACACCACTCAGCATCCCCGAAGATGTCATAGGCTCCGAGGGAAAGCATTATTAGGTTAATTCAAAAATATACTTAAATATTTTATAAATTGGCAATCATAGTAATATTATTGATATGGTGAAAAAGTAAGTGAATGTGTTATAATTGTTGTCTAAAACTAGAATGGTTTCTTTGTGGATGGCATCTGAATGCGGCACAAAATTGAGATTTTAATTAAAATAATTTTTTCCATTTATTCATAATGTCGAAAGTAGCTCTCTGCCTGAAAATCGCTAACGTAGGTACTGTGAATGCAATTATTTGTCTTAAGATATTCAACTTGTGAAATCACACGCTGACGTGATTTGGGGTAAAACGATTCATGTGTGGTGGCTGCACGATTCGAAAAAGTTGAAAAGTTTGAATGGATCCACGCCACGGGGAAAAGATAGTATCGTGTTCTGAATGATATTTTACGTTCAACCGAAATCCCATCCGCCATAACTGATTTTCACTTGCCCCAAGCTACCAAGCCCGTTGGTACACCTAGTTGGAAATTTCTGAATTTAATGTGTGACCAAATACAGGCTTCTGTTGAAGTACCTTTTTTTTTCTTTTTTTACTATCAATATAAAGTTTTTTTACAGGTGTTTTTAGATGCCTGTCTCACTAGGATATACCTGTGTCGAGACAGACGTATTAGATACATAAATTAGTGTTTACATATTATTTGATACATATAATATTTCATTACATTAAATGAAAATGTGAAAATGATAAAAAATAATAAATAATAATATAATATGGCATTATACCTAGCTCCCTCATTAAAAATTTAGACGTATTAGATCTATCAAAAAATTTATATATAAAGATACAAAAAATGGTCATTTTGAATACATGTAGGACAACGAAAGATTTTTTAAATATTTATGTTGAGGGATCAGTAGGATTTATAGGCCCTGTTAGGAGTTCTACCGAGCTCTGATATGAAAATATCTGGAGTCGGTGAATTATTTTCCCATTTGATCTCTGGTGAGTTGACGTGTTGTTCTTGTATTGTTTTGTATTTATTTTGCTTATATAATGCACTTGCATAATGTTGATTGACTAGATGATCATTTGTGGAAAAGTGTGTGGAAGGGTTTAGTTTTTCCTATGGGGAAGATTTAACCCGGACATAAAATCAGAAAAAATAAATAAAATAATAATTCACCAAAGTTTGGTAATTAAACATAACTTGATTGACTGCCGTAATATAGTACCATATTATAAATTCAAACCTAATTCATTTTAAGAATATGAATTTTTAAAAATATATTATGATAAAACTATACTAACAGACCGAACGATTAATCATAATAGACCCAATATTGTTTTACATGACAAAATTTAAAAAAAAAAAACTTATATCATTGATGTCGCTATTCCAAATTCATGTAATATTCAAAAATCTGTTTCTGAAAAAATAAGAAAATACAGAGATTTAGGAAATGAAATTAAAAGAATTTGGCATTCTCAGACAATAAAAATATTACCATTTGTTATTTCGGCTACTGGCATTATACCTAGCTCTCGCATTCAAAATTTAGGCGTATTAGATCTGTCAAAGAATTTACACATAAAAATGTAAAAATCAGTCATTTTAAATACATGTAGGGTTGCAAAAGATGTTTTAAATATTTATATTGAGGGATCAGTAGGATTTATAGGTCCAATTAGAAGTTCTACCGAGCCGAACCCTCTGATATGAAAATATCTGGAGTCGGTGAATTATTTTCCTATTTGATCTCTGGTGATTTGACGTGGTGTTTTGTATTATTTTAGTTGGAGTACTTACTTATAAAGGGATTTTTATAAAATTTTTGATCTTGGATCTGTCTTGGCTCTAAGACTTGGTGTCTGTTTTATATTTCAAAAAAATTTGTCAGTCTAATGTCTAGTGGGAGAACATTATATAGCCTTGTTGCAAAATATCTAAAGTTTCTCTGGCCAAAAGTTGTTTCACCGAAAGGGATTTGTAAGAGATTATTTCTTTTGGTTCTAGTATCACGAGCAGTTTGGACGTTATCAAAAGTAGTTTTGTGTTTGAAGAAGTATGCTGGTATGTTTTTGGTATAAATATACCTATCTATCTACCTACCTACCAATCATATGTACATACTATGTGCCAGGCATAATATACAAGTATGTTTATATGTATATGTCCGGCCCGCGAGTGATGCAGTATATCTACATAGTGCTACCCCTCCTTTTTACATTTAAGGGTAAACGTAACGTACGTTATAATCTACGTAGTCATAGATTGCGTTAATTTAATTATTTTATGTAAATACACCTTTTGCAAGTTATGCTTTAAAATATTAAGTCGAATCATTTGTTTTCGTCCGTACATACGTAATATGAATATGAATAAACATTTTTGTTTGTATAAAAAACTCAATTCCTTTGAGAAAGGCATACAAATACAATATTGTATTGAATCACCGATACAATTACGGTATTTGTATGCCTGTTATAAATTGTAGCGTCCTTTTAAATTAACCAATGTTATTCGAGAACAATCTGAATCACTTTATTCACATGTACACCATGAATAGACACTTTTTACATGTAAAATACACTAGATACAGGCCGGTTCCTGTGGATCTTTAGGAAAGGTGAAACCTTTTATTGTTTTCTCTTCTTTAGTCTTTTATATGAAAAAGTGTTCACCCACATTGATACCTTCAAATTCAACAGACATCAATACAGGAAACTGTTCTTACCGACGCGACTTAACAGCAAGTAACTAGCAGAGACGAGAACTTTTCATAATTAATACGACCTAAACTTCACAGGTGGCACTAATGGTATATAATTAATCTAATATACTGCGATCAAAATAATACAATGCCTTTCTATAAAGAATTGAGTTTTTATACAGACAAAACTATTTGCTCATATTGATTTTGCGTATGTATGTGCTCAAATAAATTATTCGCCTTTATACCCTTAAATTATTAGACCCTCCACACAGCATCCCCAAAGATGACATAGGCCCTGAGGGAAATTATTTTCTTCAGGGCCTCCTGTGTGGCGTTAATATAAAAAAAAAGTATTTTAAAGCTTAACTTGAAAGATGCGTATTTGCATAGAATAATTAAATTAACGCTTTGATTTTAACCTACGTTATGTATTCCCATTGCATGTGGTTTTACCACGTACAATTTGTATGCTCTCAGTAATAATTCATACGGATGTAGGGTATAGAAACGAGTCGTAGGTTAATTTTTAAGGGAAATTGATACCTCCATATGAGCTTGTTAAAAAACCTTTTTAGCACAACATAACATAATATGTTCTTACAAATTTTAATTGATTAGGAAACCCTCTGAAATCAACACCGGGCACTAGCACCATATTACTCCACCGTCGCGGTCCCCAGTTCTGTCCTCAGTTCCAGGGGCGTCACATCGTTACGTGCTTTGTCCGTGGCGCACGCGGGCGGCCCTACCAAGAGGCGGTATTTTTAAAATGCTTCTGTTTACTGGTCGCCGTGTGATTCTTGGATAATTAATTGAGTTTTTTTAATTTTTTATGATTTAATTATCCGCGTTTATTTTCGAATGGGTGATTGATTTAAAACATACAAATTTTACATTCTTATTTATTCACGTCAAAGGAAATCCATAGTAATAATGTGTCGGAATGTGTGAAGGTACACATAAAGCATATATATATATATACACGAAAAAAAATAAGAATGGAATGAAATACAAACAAGGAAATAGTAGTTATGTTATTATTTTATATACGTACAGGGCCAACAAATTTCTCCAGTGCGCTTTGGTGCTTGAATCTGGACTCTGGCGGGATTCCACGTTAAGGACATTGTTGGAGTTGTTTGTTCTTATGTTATTACAAATATATCCATTTTTTTCAGATACTTCAAAACTATTAGTCCGTTTCCAATTTTTATTTTATTTTTTTTTATGTGACACCTCACAAGAGTGTCCCTGCCTGTGGAGTGCACAGACAGGGGAACTATGTCACCACCCAGTTGGGCGGCGTTGTGAGGCGGAGTAAGGTAGGGGCTGTAGGAAGGGATTTGTTAATGCGGGCCTTGAAGAGGCTCGGATTATAGGAGGGAGGAAAAACAGATGCCGGTAGCTCGTTCCACATACGAGCCGACTTACACAAAAACGAGTCGTAAAAACGGCCCGTTCTCATGAAGCCAACGTCAACCGTGAACGGGTGTTCAGTTCGTGTCCGTCGAGTTTCGCGCACGTGCACCGGTGCATCAGGAATCAATGCTGCTAGCTCCTTAGAGCAGGCTCCATTGAAATACCTGTAGAACAGACACAGCATGCCTACATTGCGTCTATGCATTAGAGAAGGCAATCGGTCTGTTAACAACGGATTGTCAATCAGACGGATCGCTCTCCTTTGCACAGATTCAAGCAGGTTTATCAAGTATTTTGGGGCACCAGCCCAAAGGTGGCTCCCAAATTCAATAGTTGGGCGGACTTGAGACTTGTACAGGGTCAGCAGCTGGTCACTGTTGAAGAATCTCCTAGCCCTGTACAAGATGCCCAACTTTTTGGAGGCCTGATTTATTCGGGCTTCTATGGATCCCCGATACTTGAGCTGGTCTGATATAGTAACTCCAAGCATTTCAATGGAGTCTTTATTGGGGAGAGTGCTCCCATCAAATTGCACCAGACAGTCATTGATCTCCCTCTTTGCCGGAATCAGACACGCTTGGGTTTTTGAAACGTTGAAACTGACCAAGTTGGCCTTACCCCAGGCACGAACCATCTCTAGGTGGTGGTCAATTTTTTGCTTCAAAACTTCCAGAGCTGTTCGGACATCATAGGTGGAAGGGGGCCTGTCAAAAAGATAACCCTCGTGAACGGTGCTGTCATCAGCGTAGCAGTGAATTGGTGCACATTCAACGAGATCATTGATGTGCAATAAAAACAGCGTCGGAGACAGCACAGATCTTTGTGGCACCCCCGCATTGATTTGGTGCGGTGAGGAAGAAGAGCCGTCAACCACGGTTTGAATTGTTCTTCCCCTCAGAAAGTCCGCAATCCAACTATGCAGGGTTGGGTGGATCCCATACGATGGTAACTTCCCGATAAGCGCCCGGTGCCACTCTCTCAAAGGCTTTGGAGATATCCAACCCAACGGTTTGGGTTTCACCAAAACGTTCCATGTACCGCCCCCAAATATGCGTTACATATCCGAGTAGATCGCCACACGATCGGTTACGACGAAATCCATATTGCCGATCGCTTAGGATATTGTTATTCTCGAGATATGTGAGCAATTTGTTGTTAACCACCCTTTCTAATACCTTCGAGAGTATGGAAGTGATGGCTATGGGGCGGTAGTTAGAAGGGTCGGAGCGGTCCTCCTTTTTTGGGATTGGGTGGACGATTGCCTTTTTCCAAAGATCTGGCACCTTTCCACCTTTGAGAGAGAGCCTAAATAATTTCGCGAGCACTGGAGTCATTTCTGCAGAACACCTCTTGAGGACCAAGGCAGGTATTCCGTCCGGCCCACTGGCTTTGTCGACTTTCAGCTCGTTCAAGACTCGGAGAACCTCTCTGTTCCGGATCTTCGGTTCCTCCATTTGAAAACCGCAGTGCGGAATGGAAGGGAGAGTCTCTCCGTTATCTTGAAGAGTTGAGTTTTCCGCGAAAATTTGGCCTAATAATTCAGCTTTCTCACGGGCCGAGTTAGCCAGCCGACCATCAGGCTTGGTCAGAGGTGGGAAAGTGGTTCTGCAGAAATTTCTTCCGATCGAGCTAGCGAGTGACCAGAAAGCACGGCTACCAGTGGGGCAGTCAGCCAGCTTTTTCGCAATTCTCTGGTCGTGATCGCTCTTAGCTCTATTTAGAACTCTCTTACATTCCTTTGCCCGTTTTCGGTATTCCGAAAGGTTATTCATGGAGCTAATCTTCCGGAGTTCATTAAAAGCCGTATTTTTCTGAGTCTGACAGCTTCAGCACAGCGATGGTCAAACCACGGTTTTGTGCCCGCTCCAGAGGATTTGACGGAGAAGGGAATGTAGCAATCCATTGCTGATGTGATTACTTCTCCTACCTCACGTGCACAAATTGATGGGTCCTCGGAGCTAAAGCATACAGTACTCCAAGGAAAGGCGCCGAAGAAAGACCGCATGCCGTCCCATTTCGCTGCCCTGTAGTGCCATACCTTCCTCTTTACATGTTTGTCGGGTTGACGGTTCATGGAGGATGGGACAGAGGTGGTAATCAGGCAGTGGTCAGAGGATCCTAAGGGCGCTGTCACCTCCACTCTGTACCCGAGTGGTTCACTAGTGAGAAACAAATCGAGTAGGTTGGCTCGATTTGATGGGATGTCTGGTATTCTGGTCGGAGATTCTATGAGTTGGCTTAGTCCATGGATAAGAGCAAAGGATTCCGCTGATCTACCGGCAGAGTTTGTTGGGCCCGAGAACTTCAGCCATTGTTCATTATGAACATTGAAGTCCCCCAGGATTACAAACTCGGCCGATGGGTAACAGGGCAAGAGAATATCTACAGTGTCAATATTCCTTTTTAAAAATTGTTTTTTTTTTTATATAGTGTTAAATTGAGTAAATTCTTTATATTAAAAAAATGGCAATATATGCGTCACTTTTTGTTCACCGTTTCTGCAAATGTACTTCCGAAAATTGATGAAATCACGTACAGAATGCCTTAAAATGTTGAAACCCATCCTGCAAATTAACGAAAAGCAATAAAAATCATGATGGTCAGATTAAAGAACCTAAACTCGCGATAATTATAAACTTCCACTTGTACTGTAGTGTTACGGGGCACTTGAGCCAGTGAAGGTGCTATAAACAGTTCGAATATTTAGAGACCCGGTAAGCCTTGATAAGCCTTGCCTCTGCATTAAACACGGATTGAAGTTTGTTAGTTTGATATTTTGGAAGGTTGGCATGGATGTCGTTACAATAATCGAGACGTGGGAGTTGATCACTAGTTTTGTTGCCTTTATATGAAAGTTTCGTCGGACTGACTTGAGTTGTCTTAGGTGAACAAAACGGGTTCTTTCATTTCTATTTTTTTAACTTCTTAGCAAAAAATGTCCGAATTTAAATTTATACCAGAGAAGCACATGGATTCAAGTTCAAAACGCGAACTGTTCGGGAGTGATGAAAAACGATGTGTTTTTAGCAAAAACCTCGTAAGAATTATATCCGACTTATGTTCGAAATTGTAAATGGTAGTGTAGACAGCCTTGATTTAATTAACCTCATTGAATTTAATTTACCCACAAGAGCTCGTTTTAAAACCTTTTGTTTAATTGTAACAATTCCAAGACTTAGCATTTCAAACACTCGCTTGTACCTAGATTACATGAGGTTAGTAATAGGTACGCAGATGTAGCTGATCTGTTTAACTGCATAGAAGCTAGGTACAAGAAGGCTATACTATCATAGCTTCTAAATGATTACTAATATAACGTAAGTCTACTCATACTTGTTGATAATATTTTTATGTACTTGTATCTCCTTCTAGTTTTAATTTTATACTTTCTGTCGTAATTTTATGATCAAATGCCATAGTTAATTATTATTCTGTGACATGTAATTATGGTATATGGTTTATTTCTACCGTTGATATTAAATAAATAAATAAATTTCTACAAATATTAAGATAAATAGTTAAATAAACAATACTAATTTCAATAATCTAATAAATATTTGTAGAATTTACGAAAGATTTGCTAAAAAACATCTCCTTTTCGTTTCGTGTTTTGGAGCTCACACCAAGAAGTTTGACTGTTATTTTTGGAATAATTGTTGACTATTTCTAAGAATTAGTAGCAATTTTGTTTTCTCACAAAAGTGGCAGCGTCCCTTACGGCGGCGGCCCTGCCGGTTCTGTTCCCATTTCTACCCCAGTCCCCGCGTCGTCGCGTCGTATTAGGGCGTAAATCCAGAATTCTGTGGATTTACATACATCCGCTGCTTTCCGTCGTGCGAAGGGAGGGAAATAAAATTTATCCCCAGCCATTAGTTTAAAACCCATTCTTTGTGTTCAATTTGTTTTAAGGTTATGTCGGAAATTAGGTTTTGCGGCGGCAGCAGGAATATTATATGATAAAATAATTTTAAATTTATATTTTCTACTTTGTTTAACCGTACGGAAGATCATGCATTTCCATCGTATTATAGGCGTTATCAAAGATAAATGTATAATTATTATTCAGACAAACACGAACTATCCTTTTTCATCTATATTTTTATGTACTCTTATCTCCTTCTATATATAACTTGTATTAATTTTATACTTTCTGTCGTCATTTTGTGATTTAATGCCGCAGTTGATTGTTATTCTGTGATATGTAATTATTGTGTGTGGTATATTTATACCGATGATATTAAATAAATGGATAAATTATCCTGGTTACTACTCGGTTTCTCTCAACTTTTTAATTTTTCTTACAATAATAATAATATGTGGATTATTACTGATTATTACTATCTAGAGAAAATCAGCTCAAGGGCTCATAAATATGTACCCTATCACATAGCTTAAAATTTGATTCCTCTTCACGTAGCCTTTAGATTTTTTTTTGTATAATTATTTTCCCAGATGTGATGAGAATTATTAATAATCTATCGTACAATAATAAAATATTAAAAACATAACTTCTTACAGTTATGACATAAAACTAAGATTAATATCTAGTGACTTACAACTTCGACTTATAACTAGTGACTTAAAACTATACATATTTATGAATGAGCAATATTTTCATTTTTTGGCTATTAAATTAATAATTGCTCCATTTCTCATGATGAAAATGACTGCGAGCTGAATATTTATACCCGTATGTGATGTACATCAAGTTAACTTATGGATAATTATCACAACAAATCGGAAAAAAGATTCGAAGCTATATTCGATTAATTTTCCAAATAACAATTCTTGGAATTAATTTAAAAATAAATTTCCCGGGCGCCAGGACTACCAGGAGGTTCAGAGGTAGAGGAACGAGGTAACATTATCCTTAGGCTTGCGATTAAAAAATGCTCAAAGGGAACATTTACATAATTGATGGCTTAGGGTAATCCTTCCGTCTATGAAAAGGATCAAAGCTTTTTAAAAATTAAATCCATCCAGTGAAATCCGGCTTTTTGCCGATTGTATTTCAGTTATGTGATTATATTTTACGCAGATAATAACCAATTTAAAGATTTGCAATAATTAGTCGTGATTCGCCGATTTAATTGTTCACTTTGTGGGATTGGGGGGGGGGGGGGGGGGGTCAAATAAAATAAGTTTTTTGTTTTCAATACGCATTAATACATTTACTTATAACATTAACACTGAATCATTAGAAGAACCTTGTTTGTAAAGAATGGTGTTTCTATGACAAATCAGAACGCTTTTGAAAAGTAAAAACTATTGGAAAACTTAACCTATATTAGTTTTTTTTTCCTATGCTAGTTTTTTTTTAAATTTAAATAGGCCGACGTGGCTCAGTGGTCCAGGGCGTCTGACCGGACATCAGTAGGCTCGGGTTCAATTCCCGTCGGCGGCATTTATTTTTACTCGGGAGATATTTTCAATTTGTATTGATATCACAGCTGACTAATTATTGCTTATAATAATTTATTAGCCTTTGTTCTATGCATAACAACCTTGTCTTATAAACATTAGTTTATCATAATCGACATAATGACAAATATGGCGTTTCATAATTAGGTCCCAATGGTCGAGTGGTTAAGACGCTGTTTCGATAAGACAAGAGGTCCTGGGTTCAATTCCTAGTTGTGACCGCTATATTTTTTATTTTCTATGTCTTGTTCTGCTTCATGTTTCGTTTAGATTTGTTAGTTAATATGTAATTACGCATGTCTAGTTTCCTTAGTTAGATTTGTTAGTTAATATGTAATTACGCATGTCTAGTTTCGTTAGTTAGATTTGTTAGTTGATATGTAATTACGCATGTCTAGTTTCGTTAGTTAGATTTGTTAGTTAATATGTAATTACGCATGTCTAGTTTCGTTAATTAGATTTGTTAGTTAATATGTAATTACGCATGTCTAGTTTCGTTAGTTAGATTTGTTAGTTAATATGTAATTACGCATGTCTAGTTTCGTTAGATAGATTTGTTAGTTAATATGTAATTACGCATGTCTAGTTTCGTTAGTTAGATTTGTTAGTTAATATGTAATTACGCATGTCTAGTTTCGTTAGTTAGATTTGTCAGTTAATATGTAATTACGCATGTCTAGTTTCGTTAGTTAGATTTGTTAGTTAATATGTAATTACGCATGTCTAGTTTCGTTAGATAGATTTGTTAGTTAATATGTAATTACGCATGTCTAGTTTCGTTAGTTAGATTTGTTAGTTAATATGTAATTACGCATGTCTAGTTCCGTTAGTTAGATTTGTTAGATAATATGTAATTACGCATGTCTAGTTTCGAATCTGCCCGTACGGTAGTTATCAAAAATGCTATTTTAACGTATTTTTTTGATAATTTTATAATAATGTCGTCGCTGTTTTATTCATTATTCGCAGGGATTTTTCGCCATATAATTATATTCAACCCGGCCCCGCAAATTTCGCTTTTAAGTGGTTTGTTTTGGGGTAATAGTATAGGGTTTTCCAATAAGAGGTGTTATTTTGAATAGCCCGCTATTTCGGTAGATGTTACCTTTGAAGCTGTCATTTTTAATTTATATACATAATAAAATAAAAGAAGTGATAAGTGATAAGAAGTGATGTGTAGTTTGTGGCAAGTGTGTGTTTATGTATATAAAATAAATAAAAAAAATATTTATATACATAATAAAATAATACCTATCACTTATTGGAAAACCCTATATTTCATTATTTTCTGGTCCCTGGCAATTCAGTAAATAAATGAAATATTTAATTTTAATTTATTTGATTTTAGGCCCTGCCGGGCTCTTACTTGTATTTTAAGAACAGAATATACTTATTGAGCTATCCAAATTTAAAGCATGATATAACAGTATAACAGAAACTGAATATGAAAAAAATATTAGTAAAACATGTTAGAGTAACATCAAATAATATAGAAACTAGAACAATACTACAGGGTTTTCCAATAAGAGGTGTTATTTTGATATTCAAAGAGCTATCGAGATGTGATTAATGACTTTTTATGGCCGAAATTGGCTGGTATTGATCTGGACAACGTTTAATTTCAACAAGACGGCGCTACGTGCCACACAACCAACGAAACCATTGATCTTTTACGGGAAAAGTTTCCGGACCGTGTTATCTCTCGAAGAAGTGATCACAATTGGCCACCGAGATCTTGTGATTTAACACCTTGCGACTTCTTCCTTTGAGACCACGTTAAAGAGAAGGTCTACGCCAACAGCCCAGCGTCGATTCAAGACCTCAAATATGGAATTCGTGAGGCTATCGAGGACATAAGGCAGCCACTTTGCGATTTGGTTATGGAAAATTTCATGAAAAGAATATGGTCCTGTAGGCATGGTCGTGGTGGTCATTTGACTGATGTTATTTTTCACTATTAACGGCATACCTTCCTCTTTATAATGAAATAAACATTCGATCATTTATATTAAAAAATGGCATTTTTCTTTGAATATCAAAATAACACCTCTTATTGGAAAACCCTGTACATATAATGATCACTAAAACTACATTACCAACCCTACTATAATTTGTAGGATTCAACAAAGTGCCGGTGTAGATTACGCTTAATTCTATAAATAGAGTCAATAGGTATATCAATAGTACCCGCCAAACTTGTTGCCCAGTTCATGCATCATATTGGTTACTGAGTGTGTCTGATAGTTCGTTGTTATTTATTACGTTATTAACGATCTTGTTACATATGAATAGTACATATGAATTTACATATGAATAGTAGAACTTATATACTAATATAGTACATATTTATTATACATAACTAAATTGTTTCATTAACAATCTTTTTTTATTTTTTAAGGAAGGCCCTGAAGAAAATAATTTCCCTCAGGGCCTATGTCATCTTTGGGGATGCTGTGTGGAGGGTCTTTTTGTAGAGAGGAAGGAGTGCACATGGGTCTTGAAGAGTCCCAAGTTGTAAGAGGGAGGAAACACAGAGGCCGGCAGTTCGTTCCACAGCCGAGCTGTTGAACCTAAGAACGAATCGTAGAAGCGACCCGTTCTCATGTGACAAATGTCAACCGTGTACAAATGTTGGGCGCGCGTTTGGCGTGTATCCTGACTACGCACCGGTGCCGAAGGGATCAATGACGCTAGTTCCTCAGAGCATCTTCCATTGTAATACCGATAGAACAGGGACAGCATACCTACCTGACGCCTGTGCTCTAAAGATTGCAGTCCGTTTGTTAAGATTGGGGAATCTATCAAACGGACCGCCCGTTTCTGCACAGTCAAGGGTTTTTTTAAGGTATTTTGGGGCTCCGGACCAGAGATGGCTGCCAAATTCGACAGTAGGGCGCAATTGCGATTTGTACAGGGTCAGCAGTTGTGTACTATTATAGTATCTGCGGGCCCTGTACAGTACGCCCAGCTTCTGAGAGGCCAACTTTACTCTGGCTTCGATGGAGCCCCCGTACCTGAGCTGGTCACTTATAGTTAAACCAAGCACATCAATGGAAGGCTTGTTCGGAAGATTGCTTCCGTTGAAGGAGACTAGATTATCATTTGGTTCCCTTTTAGACGTAATCAGACAGGATTGGGTCTATGAAACATTAAATTCGACGAAATTATTTTTACCCCAGGAGGAAATACTCTCGAGATAACCGTCCATTCTCTGCTTCAAAGCCCTCCGAGCCGTTGGAGTTTGTGTGCCCTTTGGGGGCCTGTCAAACAAAAAGCTATCATGAACTGTACTGTCATCCACGTAACAATGAATCGGTGCACATGTCAAAAGGTCATTGATGTGCAACAAAAACAAAGTCGGAGACAGAACCGATCCCTGTGGGACGCCAGCATTTATAGAGTGTGAAGAAGAGGTGAAACCGTCAGCAACCGCCTGAATCGACCTATCCTTTAAAAAGTCAGCAATCCACATACACAGGGATGCGGGAAGTCCGTAAGAAGGCAATTTGTTGACAAGCCCTCGGTGCCAGATCCGGTCAAAGGCCTTGGATATGTTTAGTGCGACCGTTTGGGTCTCACCGTGACGTTCCAGGCACCGCCCCCAAACATGCGTCACATACGCGAGAAGATCACCGCACGAGCGGTTCCGCCGGAATCCGTATTGACGGTCGTTGATAATTTTGTTCTTTTCGAGGTATGTGAGCAGTTTGTCGTAGATCACACGTTCCATCACTTTGGACAGAACTGATGTGATCGCTATGGGGCGGTAGTTGGCCGGGTTGGAGCGGTCACCTTTCTTTTTTTTTCTTTTGTATTTGTTAAGTGATGAATTAAAAATGTCTGACTCGGTTTAATTATTTTACTCCATAAGTATTCTGGGCAATGAGGAATACATATGGTAGTTAGTACCAGAATTTCTACACTGAAATAAATCCCGACTTCTAATATTTAGTAGTGGAATCCGAAAGCATAATTTAGAATTTTATCTAGAAATATATAATAATAAATATAAATAATATAATGTTGCATTTTGTCTTGTATTCCTAGTGGGCACATGGAATTTAATAGGGGCCACGATGGCAGGGCTATCAATTATGTTGTAAATGACCTTATGTAACACAACCAGGTCTGACATAATTCTCCTGTCAAATAAGCGTTATTGGATGCAATTGGTTCATCAAGATGAAATCAGTGAACTTTATATATTTTTTTTTAAATCGGAAAATCTTCCTCCGACACTACATTATTTTCTCCTTCTCTAGGAAAATCGCAAAATCAAAACAAAATCATTCTACACTATTGATAAATTATGATGTTGTTTAAATATGCCTCCTTGATAATAAATATCAGTAGGTCGATAAATTAAGTGTGTTCTTTTAATATTTCAACGCCAAAGGAACTTACAAAGAAAATGACTAAAAAAAGTTTACCCATAAAATATAGAAGAAGCTATCAGCATAACACTTATAATTACATTTATAACACAAGTGCTCCAGAGTTTTTACTGCTCTAGGTTTGTGTTACGGTTAAGATTAGCCTGTGACATTTTGCAATGTAGTGTTCGTATGAGAACTGTCGAAACACAACACAACACAACATATCATGACACGAGAAATGCTTTTTAATAAAATTTTTCAAACAGTGGATGAATTTAATTCCTCTCTAAGTAGCTTACTTAACCTTTGGAACATCAGATCTAATCAAAAATCAAAAATCTAATCTAAAGTGTTTCATTTGCAAACGATTCTGTTAAAAAAAATCATCACTTACTCGTGGCATACAGGTTAAAATCGCATATTTAAAAATTCCAGCTATGGCGAATTTCCAATGCCAGCAGCCCATGAACGGTTTGCCAATGGGAAAAACTCGTGTCACTGGTGCACGAACGGTTTTCTAAGAGGATCAGACTTTTTTGTATAATTATCTTGACGAATGAAAAGATTTTACTGTAAATAGATTAATAATCTATTGTACAATAATAATTTTAAACATATTACAACACTCGTACAATCCGTCAAGTACTTGTGAATTAATGTTTCTTCATCGGTATGCTACAAAAGAGCGCCGTATAAAGTCCTTTGACGCTGTATTGAAGTTCCAACAGCCCTCGACATGAGCATTTCTAAAAAGCTAGGCGTTTCAAAGGATTTTTTATTATTTTGTGACCCAAATATCGCTTTAGTCGCGGGCCACAGTCTCCGCATAGCTACGGGGGACACTCTGTTGTTTTACGGTGAAAAATACATTGCATTTTAGCGGTTTTTCGTTCTAATTCACTCAATTCACTGGGTTTAGTACGAAATAAAGAGAGGGGATATTTGCCCTGGATTTTAATGATATTTATTTCGTAACTAACTAAACATTACAGCGTTTTCCATACAGCCCTTTTCATACAAAACTTAAACTTGAATCTGAGGCCAAAATTCACACCCAAACAGAAAAATATGTTATCAATTTGAGGTAAGTATAGTAAATATCTATTACGGATATGTGCTATTTTATTAAAATATATTTACAATTATAAAATAGGCCATTAAGTAATTCGATTTTCCATGATTTTAAAGAAATCCTGGGGTATTATTTAAGAGATAACGATAATCAATAAAATTATAATTTTAACTTATCTACTATGTAAATATAATTTATTAAAAAATAATGGTTTCAAATTATGGGCTTAAACTTGTGTTACAAATGACAAGTTGACTGTGGCACAAAAATTTGTCTTAGGATAAAAATTTAAATTTCAAATAAAAAAACGCTTATATTACGTTTTTTTGTTTTATGTTCCATTAAATTGATGTAGTAGGTTTGGCAAGATTGTTATTTTTGTAATACCCTAATCTTTTTTATTTGATTTTGTTATTTTTTTTATTACGTTAAATCAGATACGTGTATACATATAGCAAAAATGACAAAATAATACTATTGTAATGACTATATAAGTATATTAAAAATAAGTACAAGTGTTATTGTAGGTCGATATTAGTTTCTAGATAGGCAGATTGCCCTTTCTAAGGAACCAAATGCTGTTAAAATTGCTAAAAAATTATTCTGTAAAATTAAAGTGTTTTTAAAAAAAAAAAATATTTTTTATTCAAAATTATATAAAGTTTTTGCTAAATGAGCCATTAATAGGTAAACATGTAAATTTTTAAGTGAAATTATTTAATAGTTTTTCAGACTCCACCCTCCCCATGCCAATCAACTATTTAGTTATTATTGATCCGATGAAGGAATTTTTACATGTTTTAATATTTAATTCTTATATTAGTAATTTACTATTACTAATATATCCCAAAATGCCAAAGTTTCCTGTAAAATCATGAAACATCGAATTCTTTAATGGCCTATAATATAAAAAAAAAACATCTCTAAGTAGTACAAAACAAAGTCACTATCCGCGTCTGTCTGTTTGTAGGCTTAGTTCTTCTAAACTATGCAACGGAGTTTGATACGGTTTTCACTATCATTTTGAGAATTTCTTCCCGAAAGTTTATGTACATAATACATGGATATTATATTTATTGAAAGTAGAGAAAAATCGAGCAACGCCGGGTACACTTCAGCTAGTATTTACATAAAATAATTAATATCCGTACTAGATATTATTTGCTATATATTCTGATTAAAATAATAATGATTGAGTTTTGTTGAGTATTTTGGCCTCAAGTCCAACGTTAAGTTTTGCATGAAAAAAACTGGGCAACCATTCCTCAAGGCGGTGCGACAATGCCAGGAAACTTTTTTTAAGACATACTGCAATGTTCTATACGCATCTGAACTGTGGACATAATATACCCAGCAGCGCAATTAGACAAACTGCTACTAATGCTATAATATTGCGTACAGAAAACTTCTGCTATATGCAAGGTTCTGCAGTGGTTCTACGATCTTGAAGGGAGAGTGCACTCATTTCCAGGATTACTTCGCCACCGACTAGCTAGGTTCTGGGGCAGGACGCGGAAGTCATCCAGCATCATTGTCGTAGCTGCATCCGAGTGCCTCAGCTCTCTATTCAATGAGCGATGGATGCACATTTGCGGCGACCTTTTGAAGAAAATCTGTATGCAACCCATTGGGCAATCTATTGCGGCGACCTTTTGAAGGAAAAAAAATATGTTCTTCATTTTTATTTTATCTATTTCTTGAAATATAATTGGTGTTACGAAACTGCGACTCCGCTGTATGAGTTGGTGTTAGAAGGTACTACTGTGATAAGCCTTTTGCAACACACTCGAAGGGCCAGTCCCAAAACTATGTCAACTGCTATTACGTTATATGTGGGAATTAATTTCTACGCATTCCACTGTCACCATTACACATCAGTCCTTCCTCTTTGAGGTATTAATTTACAGTGAGCATACTGTGAGCTTGAAAGGTGGGTTTCGACATCTTCTCCTTCTTGTGACTCTTTTAGGATGGGTACATTGGGTAATTAGGACAATTGCAGGATTTGAAAATAAACAACTCTGCAAATAAACACCTACCTACTCCCATATACAGGTGTCAGGGACGTAGGTACTTGACTTATTTTAATCAGTGATTCCTGACGTTATTTGGAGTAAAAAATGTAATTGAAATTTTGGAATCCAGTGACTTTTTTATGTTATTTTTTTTTTGTTTTACAAGTTTTTTATTCCAAAATCAAGCAAAATTTAATTTTATCGAAGGAAGCAAATATTTTGTGATGTGACATTATATATTAAGTGAAAAAAATACACTTTGTAAAACACCACTTTTATTATGAATTAATATTAACAGCCAACCAGGTTTCGCTTAGCTCAAGCTTCGTCAGGGCTTATTATATCAACTAAAGTTATTTTCATACAGACACATATATATAGAAGAAAATAAAACAATGAGTGAAGGAGATAGAAATAAAATAACAGACACGAGTGAAAGAGATAGAAATAGAAGAGCAGACACCTTCTTAGTGCTAGAACGAGAAAGGATGTAGACTGATTACAAGATGGGTAGGTAGGGAGGGGGGAAGGAGGAAACAGTTTTATCAGAGGTTAACGGAATAAATTAAATATTGGACTATCAGTTAAATTGATTTGATTGTTGATTATATTTGATTTATTATTGACGGCTTTTTTAATTTCGAGGGCTTCTAAATTGTTTAACCCAATTCCATTTTTATGTAATATTTTAGTCCCAGAGGTTTTATCAAATGAATGATTCGTTTCTAGTAGATGATTCGGAAATTCTGAAAATGCATTATTATTTAAACACCTCAGGTGTTCTTTTATTCTTATGTTTACGTTCCGGGCCGTTTTTCCGATATAAAAAGCAGAACAATCATTACAATTAAGTTTATATATGCCAGAGTGGCTAAGTTTATCATCAATATCTTTAGTGTTAATTAAGTATTTACCTAAGATATTATTAGTATAAAAAGCGGGCTTTATTTCTGGAGGGAATTTTTTTACACTTAAAGAAGAAAAGTTATTTGTATACAGTACTTTACCCTACTGGAATTGGTGATTAATATTTATATTATTATTAGATTTATTAAAAAGATATTTATTTGATGCTATTTGTTTCAATTTTTTATTAAGAATATTGTCTACTAGTTTTGTCTGATACCCATTATTTACAGCAATTTTTTTAATTATAGATAATTCCTTGTTAAAATTATTTTTGTTTAATGGTACGGTAATCAATCGATGTATCATGGAGTGAAAAGCTGAATGTTTATGGGATATCGGGTGGTTAGATGAATTGTGAATGGTAGTATCAGTATATGTAGGTTTACGGTAGATATCGAAATCAATTTTAATCTTTTTTTATCGAAATCGATCAAAAATCTTCATGATTATATGAGCAGTTATGTAAAACTATTACTGTAGGAGAATAATAATACATTTGTGTGACGATATATAGCTTTGTCCAGAACGAGAAAGAACCTTTAACGATAACCCTGGAAAGGGGAAATCATGGCTCATTCCCCTTTATAGTCTTCCCAAACACACTGAATACACGAAAAAACCTCTTAGACGGTGTTTTCAAACTTGCAATTTAGATTTATCGATGCAATTGTTCTTTTGAGGTGCAATTTCGGCAAAAGGAGGGTAGACTGGATACACCCTTGTACAAAATATAAGAATTGTAGAAGATACAAAAAATCAAAATCAAAAATACTAATTTCGGGATCTGTGCCACCTGCGTAGGTCTAGTTCAGGGGGGTATAACTCCGATCGAAAATTGGAACCGAAATATGACGTTATATGATTGCCTAACTATATCCACCAATGAAAAACTCTGAAAGTCTATGGAATAAACTTTCAGAGTTTTCATTGGTGTGTACTATAATAAGTAGGCTCTGAATGAAAATTTTACTGTCTATATATTGGCATATCTATGCTTTTTTAGGTCCAATTTGTTTCATTAAAAAAACCCGAAGATATTGATCTAGTGAGTGATTTATTTATGGTCTGGTTCAATGAAATCAAGTTTGCCTCAAATTCGTCCTTTTCGAAATTTATGTAAAGTGATAAGGAACCTACCTATGATGTCATATTTTAACAGACATTTTTTTTAATGTGTCATTTAAAAAAAAATGGAACTGATTTGTCACGAATTCAGACTATCTGTGATTTTTCGCGAGTCCGCGCTAGTAATCATCAAAATTACTGATTTCGGTTGTCAGTGTGTCCTTCGTAACACTGTTTCAATGAACTCAAATTTGTTTTAAATTTAAGTGTAATTTTAAAAAATTGGAACTGTATTTCTGAAGAATTCGGAAAAGCGATGAAGAACCTACCTACAATATAATATTTTAACTGAAAATTATTTTAATTGTGTCATTATCAATACTGAAACTGATTTACCAAGAATTCAGACTATCCCGTGATTTTGTCGGTTATTCTTTTTTATTTTTTGTTGTTGTGTGAATATCGCACAACAGTCCCGACTGCTCCCAAAATTATCATTTTTTCAAGTGTTTCTTGATGTAGTATTTTACTACTTTATTCTCCGGAAAACATGACGAATTTCAAATTTAATAAATAAAAAAAACATAACGTCAATCATTAATTTTATCTTCGTATGCTATGTAAACACTTCCACAACGAGGTGTTTGCATAGCAATATTTTCAAATAACAATTCTTAAAGATGTCTTCTCATATTGTTTTCTTATAACAATATTTTTTTGCGGTTTCCACGAAGCTTAAGAGAAATGCGGTATGCGGAATGCGGTATGCAGTATGCGGTGAAGTATATGGGGAAGATGAAGGTAAGGGAGTACCTGGCTATTCAGATCTAGTTACCAAACACGGCTAAAGCCATTTCAAGTAACGTTTGAATTCTGAACGGAGGTCTCACACCAGGGCAATACTGATGGGATGCTATGTTGAAGTTTTTTTAAAGGGGAGATGTAATTATTCTGGATTTTGAAGAAACCCAAATTGTAGAATGTAGCAAACAGTAAATGCACAACTAAACTTTTGATTATACATTTCATTTTATGTCGAAATGAAAATGTTTTCAGATTTTCTATAATTATTAATAATGCATTTAAAAAAAATGTGGATTGTAATAAGTAATATCCTATACAGCAGCCGCAAATACATTCTAGTAACTCGCGCAAAAGCATGCTAGAAGCGGTCTTCAGCGTGCCAGTAGTATGGTTATCGTAACTTGCATGTTAGTAACTCGTATGCCATCGCACGGCGTTTGATTTTTCCTTTGAAATGGCACGCGGTGTAAAGTGAGGCGAGTGACGGTGGTCTAAACGCGCTCTGTAGTAGCTGGTGTGTATTTGCGTGCCCTGTTTTGTTGTTTTTTTTCAAGATCTTTTCGCTATCAAAATGGCTCGGTGGGGCGATCAAAAGACTATGAACATCATTATGCAATATTTATTTATTTATTTCACTCCTATTAAGGCTTTTACATTTAAAAAGCGCAATTTTCCCTGCGAGGGGTCCATTGCAAAAAGGGTGCCTTGGAACATATCGGCGTTAGCTCAGGTGGTAGAGATTGAGTTCCGTATCGTCAGGCGTTAGGTCAGCCAATAGGGCTTTTACACGGGGGACAAATGCCAGACCAACCACTCCATATTCGTCAAAGGAAACACAAGAATGGGGGTATGAAAGTATATTCACAAAGCACGATTACATAACAGATACAAGTGAGAAGAATTATTAACATCCTAAATATTCCTAGTTGTTTGTTAGGAACAATCTCTCTCTATTTAAAGTTCTGGCTGGCAAGTTTGTACGTAGGCATGATTCAAGTCATAAAAAGGCACATAAAGGGTAATGATAGTTAGTCCGCTTACATGAATTTGCAGTAGGTTTCGCGTACATGTTGAACCACAAATGGAGGGTCATCTTCTATACTGTACGCGCCATTACGCGTACATTTCTCCATTGTAAGTTGGCACAGAAATTAGGTACAGGTTTGAAAAGTACTGGTACAAAAGTAGCCGTTAATTTAGGCGCGCAACGATGGCGTCTTGGTTGATTGCAAAACACACATGTTGACAAGGCCAAGGTTAGATTGTGAGTGGGGGCCGTTGGTGATTTCGTCAGCCGGCGTGTGTCGAGCGTTGTGCAGTTTACCAACTTAGCCGTGCACAAAGCGGGCGCACGCGCACAGCGAACAATGGTAATAACTGACAGCTAACTAATTTGAATTCGCGGGAGTTTTGAACGTGTCCGATTCGTTACGTGACAACATACATATATATAAAAATATTTACGAAATTATACACGAAAATAGTGCAGGAAACGACTATTTAAAACAATTGCAAAAAAATAAAGTCAAAATATCACTGAACTTAATCTACACAAATAATAACATAAATAATCCAAAATATTTTTTTCTGTTTCAGTTGACAAAATTATTATGTGTTAGTCAAATTAAATACCTTTATTAAAATATTCCACTACTTGATGAAAAAAACTTCAATAGGGTATGCTTATATATTGAAATTGATGTACTAAATATATCAACAACATCGTAGTATTTGTTTCCTAGCTGTTGAATCCGTCGCATAGGAGTGTGATATTGGGACGTTGATATAGAATTGCTACAATAATATTATGGTAGGTACTGTCTTGTAACCGACCTGCTTGGAGTATGAAAAGAGATTACATATAATAAATCAGGGGTATCAAACATTGAATGAATGATTTTATACAAACAGGTTAAATCGGTAAATATCGCAGCTACTAGTGCTTATGGAATACAGCTTAGCTGTTTTAAAAAAATAAAATTGCGGTTCGTTTCTTATTTTTTCTGTAACCTCCATCTCAGCTAGGGTTCCATGATAACTCAACACAATAACAATTCAACACACTTTAAAAAAAATGATATAAAGTCATTAGAAACGATGAATTTTTTTTAACCTAACCTAACCTAACCTACTTAACCCAGTTAATAACGTTTTTGTTTCATCGCTTTCCATGACTTTATATAACTTTTTAAAGATGTGATGAATTATCATTGTGATGATTTATGCGGTTACTCTCAGCTAGATATGCGCACGAAACTCAAGATGTGAGTAGTATTTTATTTTAATTTTATTTTTATTTTAGTGTATTTAGGAAACAAACAGTTTTACAATTATATATAAATAATTAAATTTTACATGTTCCACATAAAATTCATGTTACATGCAGATAAAAACATAAACAAACAGAAAACATAAAAAGAACTAAATGAAATTAACTGAGATATCTTAGATATCTTACACACCTTAATGAAAACAATGTGACAATAGTATATCCGCGGCTTATCAATGATAGGTGACTGTCATTTAGTTATTGCTTTATTACCCCTGACTTTGGTAATTCTGAGTAAACTTCTGCTTCCGTACTAAGTAAGAACTAATTTAAAGTATTTTATCCGTGATTGAGTATTTTTTATATAAATCGGTTCTTCTGAGTCTCATCAAAATGTATAAAAATCAAATTAAAATTCCATCGGATAGGCTTCCTTTACTAAATTCCGCTTCGTTCCGTTCAATGCACTTCGATTCCGTCGATTCGTTTGTGGGCACATATGAAGTCGCCTTTACGATCCCATAAAGGCCGCTCCGGTCCGAGCAGTCGTAAACGGAATCATCGGCTTTTCTTCGACAACTTTCTGTATTCAGGGGGCATTATGCCGCTGATGTGTTGCGCAGAGTATACTCGCATATTCGCTAGTCGCTAGTCGCACTACACTCTGTTAAATGCCTTGCCTGTTGGGTGGGGCAGAAAAGAGGAAAATTGGGTTTAGAAAATCGAACATTTGGAAGAGTCTGCCTTTGAATCACGAATAGTTTTTCTATTATATAGGCAATTTTGTACTTTGCTTATTGGTGGTGTAGGAACGGGTTTAGAGAATTGATGAATATTGCATTTTAATTTCATCGTTATGGAATTGTTAGCGCATAGTTATTTTTTTGTTTATTAATTTATTTAGCGGAGGATATACATTAGTTATTATACATTTGTAAAATGTGTTCAATGTCCAACTAAAAGGAATTACCGTTTTAGAACAGTCAACATTTGGATGAATTAGCATATGTATTCTGTACAAAAAACAGAAGAAGAGAAAGAATTTAAAAAATATATTAAATCGTTTAAAATTTAGTGATGTTTGTTTAGCTTATTAAAATATTAGTAATAATAAAATAATAGGCACATAAATTTAATAATAAAGGATAAAAACGTAAAGTTAGGTAACTGGTACATGCTTACATATTTTGCCAAAAAAAATTACAAAAGAATTAAATAATGAAGTAATTACATACTTATTAAAATAATAGTTAGGTATATATTCTTAATAATAAAAATAATTAAAGTGGCCTTTGTTTTGCATATTATTTACATAATTAATTAGTCCTACGTTCATATTTTGTCAAAATAAGAAAATTCGACATCGAAATTTTGTTTTCTTGTTTAAGATTTGTTTTATTTTTGTTACATAGTTATTATTTTTCTGGTCTGCAAACTGCAAGATGAAGATGGTCCAGCTCATAGCCAACCTCCTATAGGCAAGGGTACCAGAAAAAACAAAATCCTGTTTTGAGAAACACATTTGAACCGTTCATTTTGGGCACAACAAAATAGAAAATTGTTAAACATTAAAAAAGTATGTTTTTTTTAGAAATTACAGATTGCACATGCCACAAAGACATCACACTACACATATTTCATGAAGTAGCAGTTGGATTATTTTTCATTTCGCTGCTTCATGTTTAAATATATTATCTTCTTTATGAATTTACAATCCGGTACGACCATTGGGATGCTTTTGAAAATCTGGAAATAATCCCTCTCTCGTGGTTGGAATTATTCATCGCGCCATATTTTTATTAATAGTGCCACTTACATTTTCATATTGCAGAGTGCAATTGAAAATAAACGAATTATGTAATATGATCGTCTCTATCAAATGTTTGGATTTAATAGTCCAATCCAATCAATCTAACCCTCAATTCTTCGTGCACTGTCTGGTATATGTATGTATAATGGCTCGCCGTTTTGCGTTGTTCACGGGGAATAGATTGCTCCCGCCCGCTGCATATAAATAGTCTATTTGTTTACCGGCACATCCAGGATAGAAGTGTAGGGAGAGATGGAGTCGTTTATACTGACGGGAAGGAACGCTGGCGATTTGGTATTGCATTTTAAATTATTATTTGTATAGGGCTACCCGGTCGAGGGAAGTTTCAGAAATAGACATTTTGCCTTCAAATTATTTTTTTTTCATTTGTTTGTTTTATTTTATTTTATTTATCACATTTTTTTACAGACTATTATCCAATAATTTTTACCCCACGAGAATCTGTGGAGATTTTAGACTTCCGAAAACAAATTCGTTGAGAACTCAAAATAATTTCTACCGAACTACCGACTGATGTTAAAGAAGCTAAAAGCCTTGCTACCTTACGTGCAATAATGAGTTGATGTAGTGTAAAGTTTACCTAAATGTCACAGAAATAGTTTTAACCTGTTGATGGTCGGAACACAAAACAGAAAAATATTTTTTTGTAAATATAATAATTAATAAATATATAAATATAAAAAAAATATTTTTTTTTATTGATATTGGGATAAAAATTTGTTGCTATTTTCAGTTTGATCAATTTACGCCAAGGAAAGCCTCATTTTTCGCCTCATATTTCGTTCATCATAATTCTTCCTTTCCAATCAATAAGAGACGAACATAATATCACCATCACTATGGTTTTACTAGCGCGGACCCGTAAAAAATCAAGATAATTTAAAGTTAGCTAGAAAATGCAGTAACTTTAAATATCAAAAAGTCTGACTTGTCAAGATTAAACCTCAGAAATTTAAACAAATGATACAGATTAAAGATTTCTAAAAAATAAAATTCCGCCAAAAAAAGTTATTAGGTAAAGGTAGGTGTTTTATCGATTTGTCGTATTATTACAACCACTTCCAATTTTGAAAATGACCCTTAAATTCAAATCGAATCCGAGCTCTAGAGTTCACTAAACCAGAGATACAGACAGACACACAGCAGTCGATATTAGTGTATCTGATATTTTGATACCAAAATAATAAATAAGTCAATAAATTCATTTTTTACCCAATTTGAATACGGAAGTTTAAGTTAGTTGTTCGAATGTTTGTTTGCAGTGGGAACAGTGAGTAGTGAGCACGCCTCGCTGGCTGCGTCGAGCTACCAGGCTGCCAGGAACGAGAGCGGATGGCAGCCCGCTCCCCATTATTGACTTTGTGATTTATCCCACTTCTTGCCATTCCAATAATACCCCTGCCTGGTTTTATGATGCATTCCCGTGCGGTGTCATCGGAAAATCTCCTCCGCTCTCTTCTGCTCTCCCAGGAGCGCTTTCCGATTTTTCCCTCTGCAATGAGAATATTTTTTCTCCTTTTGCCACCCGAGGAGCGGGACGCTCGCAGCGAGATATATAACTCGCTACCGGGAAGAACGTGGTGACATTTTTTCATTAGATGCTGTTTTTGCAAGACGCATTTGAAGAAATACAAGGACGATTCAACATGCTTTACGATGGAATTGAAAATAAATGCTGTTTTCATTTATTTAAGAAAATAAACAACACTTAAATATTATACTAATAATTTATATACATATAGATTGTACAAACATTATGCTATAATATTCTTGATTTCCGAAATGTTCACGAAAGCTATATACCAATGATAGCTCCGTTTTAACCCTTCAGGCTAATTTGTTCTCTTTTGGGAACAACTCATATAGGTTTCATAGAAATCGTTGCGTCTCCGTTGCGTCATGGTTAGAAATATGATTTAAACGGTGTCGGAAAGAGAAATCCTCATGCTTTATATTCATATCTAAAAGTTAACAACAAAACAATTAAATGTTCACATATATGAAATAAAAATTTTACTCCACGATTTTTTATGAAGTTTTGTAATTTTTTTATTTTTATTTTTACATCAAATGACAAAAAATGAGGTGGCGATAATTTGTCTGTGTTTTTATTTAATTATAAGTAATTTTAGTTGAAAAGGGCATTTTTGTGAGCAATTCAAAACGTTCTTATGTTTGCATCAAAGAATTTTATATTTAAAAAAATATATGTTTTTTCTGATAACAAAGTTTGAAAGCATTTTATAACACCTTTCTAAAATTGTTTTTAGTTTTCGGAAACATTCAGAAATATTACATTTATTTGGATTTTATTGCTAAGCGGAAATAATCTGACCATATGACAGAACATGTCAAAGGCCCGAGGGGTTAATCTATCCCTCTTTCTTATAAAATACTATTCAATGTTATAAAAATAGTGGTCGAAACGGAGCTTTCCTAATGTTTTTATTATTGCTATTAATAATTCATATTTTTTTGCGGGTGATAATATTTGATTAAAATTTATGTGTTTTCGTGTACAGCTTGCATTTTCCCCGTTCAATGTTTTCATTACCTGCTCGAACAAAACATTACGTGACTCCAAACGATAGATCATTTACAAATATGAATTATATTCAGCAATGTCGTTATTTTAAACGCTGTATCAAATACGTTGGTAAAATGGAAACCGAATATGAAATATTCAGAATTTCGGGATATAAGATAATCACCCGCCTTCTAATTGTTGTCGTGTTTCGCCATCGTTTAACATATCCCACCAACGTATTATTTGAACCCTTTAAGTTAATATAAAGACATTAATAACGGGCGTGTCTCGTTCTGCAGGGTGGTTTAATAAATAAATTGAACCTCCGCTTTTTGAAAACTGAGTTTACTGACGCCGACACACTCTGCCCATTTGGGGTAGATTTTCGCTGGAACAAATAATATCCACTGGTAATTTTCTAAAACATGTCTAGTTATTGGAATGCATGTATTCAGAACTCAAAATGGCCTAGTTTTATCGCGAATCGCAATTAACCTTACGGACA
Source organism: Hesperophylax magnus (assembly GCA_026573805.1). NCBI lineage: Eukaryota > Metazoa > Arthropoda > Insecta > Trichoptera > Limnephilidae > Hesperophylax > Hesperophylax magnus. The sequence continues at coordinate 6,781,642 of JAIUSX010000117.1, read as the reverse complement.
CTTTACTGCTATCTATGATAATCGTATGTCTATTGCTGTGCGCAATCCCTCAAGAATTTGCCTTTTTGCCTACACGGAGAAAAATGAGTATTGAATCTCTTCAAATTATTCGTAATCCGCTTAAAGCGGGAATTCAAGTGCTTAACGAATGTATTGATAGGTTTCGTGATAAACTTTTAGTAAAATTACAATGTATTATCACGATATCGGAACACGTATTCATAAAAATCATTTTCGCATTTCGTCTTAATATATTTATTTATTCAAACGCCATATAAGGGCTTTTACAATACAGTGATAATCGAATAACAAGAGTACAGTGGTAAACAGGATAATAATAGCAATAAATTAAAGAACAATTATGTGTAAACAAAAACACTATAATATTAATTAAGTGCAGTAAGACAATACATAATTCAAAAGAAATATTTACCGGTGTAACAATAGTTGAACTACTTTATACTAGGTTTGTATAAGACCTGTCATAAGTCGAAGTATGAGATGAGGTGAGTTATTGTTCCCCAAAAAATTAATTGTACTTGGAATAGCTGAGTAGGCATCGCAACTTGGCATTCAGGGTTGTCAGCGATTATTGACATTAACAAGAAGATGGCAGGTGCATCAATGATTATTCCGATATATTAGGTTTTTTTTTTATCTGTCATATTTAACTGTATATATGAATAAGAAAAACCAACATTATCATCATTTTCTTAACGCATATTTTTTTTGGCCCTTATCTTTATGTACAATCGCAAGATTTTCGCAAGATTGATCACAAGAACTTCAATCTGCAATCTAGAAAGTGTTTTGGATAAATATTTATATTCAATTTTTTGGAATATTTTATATACACTGAGAAAAAAGAGTATTGCTAAATAAGAATCTTTATAATTATTTTACAAGCAATAATTATTAGCCTGAAACACTCATCCACATTGAAAAATCTCCTGATAAAAGATACATGACGCCAACGGGACATGAACCCGTGTCCTTTCGATTTCCGGTCGACAGCTCTGACCACTGAGCTATGGCGGCTTATCTCTTATCCGCGAAATAATTCAATATATACTAGTGTTTCATTCAACAATTACTGCTTGTTACATTTTTTTTCACCTGAAAACAACCAACTTTATTTTATATGAGAAAGGCATTGTAAGTGCTAACTCTCTCACTAGATGGCGTCGAGACAAATTGTCTACATTTTTTGGTGAAGATACTAGAACTTGTCAAATAATAAGAATCTTTATTTTTATTTTTTTGAATAACTTAGTAAAACCTCAAATTCTAATATTTAATTATTGGAGAACAATATTAGCAATTCTCAAACGAAAATTATTTTCGTTAGCAATTAACAATAGTAATTTTTCTCCGTTTATAAAAAAATGTGATGACATAATGTGTATCTCATTTATTGAAGTGTACATAATGTGACATAGAAAGAAAATCAGTTCGATTGACCAAGGGAGGTATATCTCTATTTTAGATTATAATCTAATTTAGATTCTAGTTCGGCTAGATCGGCTAGATGGTGCCGCTATCCTTTATCATCGTTGTTGATTTTTTCAAATCAAAAAATATTACCTACTACCTAGTTAATAAAATGGGATTTAAAAAAATATATATATTATTGTCGTCTAATGCTACGTATACATACGCGAGCCGAACTGCCGAACTGAACCTCAATTTATGGGAAAGCAACAAATGAAAGGGCGCTAAACGCCGCTTGCAGTTGGTTCGTTCCTTTCCCGTAATTCGTGGCTCGGTTCGCGTTAAGGTTCTCAAATGTATACTATATATATTGGCGAGTTACTGTCCAAATGACTTAGGGGGCAGCCGCCACTCTGGAAGGGTTTTTAAAGCTGATATTTGTCAACTATTGGAAAGTGTCCGGTGTCGTGTCATGCATCATAGATTTGTCCCCCGAGCAAGCCGGAGTTCAAACAAGAATCTATATCTAATGCTGAAGAATAATGTATCCACATATGTCACTGTAACTCGCACATATCAACAGTTTACCATATTTTTACATTTGCTTACCAAGAATTAAATACTTACTTTGATGCTATATGTATATAATTTAATAACTTCTTATAAATATATATTTTCTTTACTTTTTTACTATGTCTTATATTCTATACTTTTTTTATTCTTTTTAAATGCTATTATATTTCGATCTTTTGATATATTCTTTAAAATTATTTTAACACATCGGTTGTTAATGCACTGGATGCGATTCTTTTTTGTCCGCGTTCTCCAATGGGGAGAGAAACGTGGCAATCTTAATTTAGTGGTATTCGCAATAAATTGAAGTTGGTGGTCAGCTCTGAAATCTGTACCAATCTTTAGGGGAATATTTTTTTCTGAGGTAGACACCGGTCTTAAGAGGAAGCTACAAGCCGAAAATGTGTATATTCTTGGTATTCCTTATATTGTAGGTAATAAGCATTAAAATCGCTTGACAAACGGAGTCTAGAAACGTTCGATTTCAAGCACAAAATTCGTTTTTATTTATTTTGTAAATAATTTTATAAGAAAGCAAAAAAGTTAATCAAGTGAAACTGTCACAGATTTGACCGGTCGGTGGCCGAGTTGACATCGCGCTTGGGTCCCACTCAGGCGTAGTGTGTTCAATTCCTCGGCTGGCTAAGTCCTCCATCACAACACAAGCAACATTTTCAGCTTTCTGTGGTGGTAGTAGGAGATTTTCAAATATTGTCAGGTTATTCGTAACCCGGGAATGTTTGTCTTTCTTTTTAAATAAAAAAAAAAAAATAATCTTTGCAATAAAATTGTATTTTGTTTTAAAGTTGTTTCTTTACGCATTAAAACATTTATATTGAAATTTTTTATCTTTTTATTAGTTTACATTTATATTTTTTATTGAGTAATTTATTTTTATATTTGTATTCTACTCAAGCGAAATATGACGATATGAAAACTTTCAATTTATCTAAAGCATATTTTTTTGTATTCATAATGTACACCAATTCGTTATAAAGATTAATCAAAATAGTGATTTGGCATTAAACTTCGCCTTAGGTCTAAAATGGCTTTCTGGATACGAGTCGGCAGACTAGTTAATTTTCAATGCCATCCCGTAGTGAAATCTCGCTGCTTTTTATATTTCCTGGGGCTTCTTGTCACCCTTCTTTCAGTTTGTGGGGTTGTTTGACAGAGAACAGGCAGCCATGATGAAGTGTGGTAGTTGCATGCCTAATTATCTTATTAGCTATGTTGGTACCTTCTAACTTTCTTTGCGGAGGTCGACATAAATTGCGGGTATGTGTACTGCAAAGCTATTTGGAATGTAATTGAATTCACGTTCAAATATACTGATTATATAATATAATCGATCTTTTTTTAAAATTAGCTAAGAAGAGGAAATTCTGGAAAGGTACAAGGTAATAGGGGTTGGTAGGAATCTGTAAAAATTGAGAGGTCAAAATATCTACCGCATCCAGTCTCTCCCGATCCGGCCCGCCAAGCAGTAGGTGGGCAAACCCAACCTCCTCTATGACCCGGAAAAACTTAACCCCATGAACCTGGACACCCCTGCTAAGTCACCAAACGTAGCGAAACTCTTGGGGTGACCTATGGCAGGGGTTTAGATAATCCAATGGTTCCCGGGGCGAAGGTACCCGTACCCGCCTCCCAAATATGATAATCAGTATATTAAATGGTATTATCTATTGTGATGACACTAATTATTATTAGTAATATTTGCACACGACGGGATTTGAACTCGCATCCCCTTTGTCATGTGACTTGAACTCGCATTTCGTTTGTCATAAGATTGGAACTCGCATCCTCTTTGTCATAAGATTTGAAATCGCATCCCTTTTGTCATAAGATTTGAACTCGCATCCCCTTTTTTATAAGATCTAAACTTGCATTCCCTTTGTCATAAGACTTGAACTCGCATCCCCTTTGTCATAAAACTTAAACTCGCATCCCCCTTGTCATAATATTTGAACTCGCATCTCCTTTGTCTTAAGATTTTAACTCGCATCCGCGTTGTCATAAGATTTGAAATCGCATCCCTTTTGTCATAAGATTTGAAATCGCATCCCCTTTGTCATAAGATTTGAAATCGCATCCCTTTTGTCATAAGATTTGAACTCGCATCCCATTTTTTATAAGATCTAAACTTGCATTCCCTTTGTCATAAAATTTGAACTCGCATCTCCTTTGTCTTAAGATTTGAACTCGCATCCCCTTTGTCATAAGATTTGAACTCGCATCCCCTTTTTCATAAGATTTGAAATCGCATCCCTTTTGTCATAAGATTTGAACTCGCATTCCCTATGTCATAAGATTTGAACTAGCAATCCTCATTGTCATAAGTTTTACTGCTCTGCTGTGGAAGTCGTTTACATAAATTATCTTATTTTATTAAAGTGTTACATAAAGTTGTAAATTGTTATTGTTGTGGTAATGAACGTAACATAAAGGGGCTGAACGCTGAACCTATGTGTGATATTCCAACTTACTCCTAAATGATTCAGGATATATTCCCATTAGTCAGTCGACCTAACTAGTTTCAGCTTTGGCCGAAAGTTAATATTTACTCGAATAGGAAACCAAACCAACCCTATACGGTTATTGTATCGCATTACGCAAGTGATACTCGCGTAATAAGTTTTCGGTCTGTTTTAACATTAATTTATTATTTCTGGTATATTTGCCGAAACTTACAGACTCCGTATTAGCAGTATATAATGCCGACAGCATATTTAATTTACTATTTACGTTTTCCGGACTTGTAAATGGCACAGAAAGTTCGCTTATTTGTTGAGTGAGTGTAAAACTTAGGAGATCAAATGAGTCCATATCGTCTTTTTTACGGTGAGGTATTTCAAGTGAGATGTGTACACATAAAAACAATATAACAGTACAAGGTAAAACATGGAAAGATACAATAAGTAAAGCCAAAAAATGCATTGCAACAGTCAAAGATTGGCTAGACAGAATCTTCTTATTCTAAATTATGATAAAACCGTTTTTATTCCTTTCTATAATACCCAAAAGTCATCCCCTAAAAATAATCCTAACCTCAAGTTCCATAATGTCAATGTAACCTTGCGACATGCTCAAACTGCGAAGATGTAAAATTAGGAAATTGTATCAAATACCTAGGTGTAACCATTGACTGTCAACTCAAATGGACTTTTCACATAGAAAAAACGGTCAATAAACTGAGGCATCTAATTTACATATTCAAACGCATGAGCAATATTGTTAACATAAGAACCATGAGGCTTGTTTATGATGCATTGGTACTTTCATTCATTTCCTACGGAATAATCGCCTGGGGAGGAACATACAATAACCATGTGAAACCTCTAGATATTGTTCAGAAGTCTATCATTAAGAAAATGCATCAGAAGACCGAGACATATCCCACCGATCAATTGTTTCAGGAAACTGACATTATGGAATTAAGGCGGATCTAATGTGTCCAATGTCTTAAATTTATATACACTCGTCCTTATAATTTCTGTAAAAACCCAAATCGTTCTAGCCAGAGATACAACATATGCGTGTACACAGAGCCTCACTGCAAAAAGTGGGCTAGGCTAGCCCAAAGACACATCAACTATACTGGCCCAAAATTGTATAATTCCTTGCCGAGTTCTTTGCACTATGCACTTTACCTAACAGTTCTAACATTTCATCCTTGAGATTATTAAGCATAATAGCATCAAACAAATAACCGACACACTTAGATTTAAATCAACACTAAAAACATTTCTTTTAAACAAATGTCACTACACCTTAAATGAATACCTTACATGAATTAAATACCTCTGTTTTTATTTACTGTTATTTATTTGTTAACATGTAATTGTTGGGTTATGTAATATAATGTGTATTTGTTGGGTTAGCTGGAAGAAATATGATGTAACCTATAAGCTATACCCTTTGTACTCTTTTTGTGCAATAAATATTTTTTTGAATTTGAATTTGAATATTTTTCATAAAAAGGGCGCTACACAAAAATACAAATCATCCGAATATTACTGATTACAGTGATTATCTACCTATGCGTCTACTGATTTTGATAAGGAGCGCTAAAATTTTCATCGCGCCATGTGCCTTTTATTCAGGTCCGGCTTTGAGTTCGCCTTCGTATCTAATATCTATCTAATTCTCGGCGTCACAAAAATCGCACCTATTTAAAAATCTTATGACACAATAAAGCAACCGTCTCTTTTGAATGCACCCAAATCTACGCCCCCGGATCATTTAACATTTTTGCAGAGTATGATAGATAAACTTTCACATGAGTAAATAAACCATAACATATTTCGGTAATAATTTACGAATACCACCCCTAAATAACACCCACGAATCAGAATCAGATTTCCCTTCGCTTCGATAATAAATAATATAACATGCCCACGTCCGGGTCCCATTTTACATATTTTCTATTAGCAGGCGTCAATCATCGCTAAAGTTTTAACCAAAAGCAAACTGGTATCAATTTTCAATCAACTTTCTTGGATGCTGTCATTACTCAAATTCACCCCACTTTACTTTCGACCATCCCCACAGATCAAAACAGAAAAAAGTTCAGCATAAATCACTCCGCAAAAGTTCGAAACGTTCACTCAAGCGGTTATTTTAAAGTTCATATTGCTTGATGCTTTTTTATCAAGTGGTTTCGTTTTGGTAGTTTGTTAGGTGTCGATAGTGGACTCTCGCACTTTGGGAAGGAAGTCTCGACAACTTGTGATTCTTTTCGATGATGTTTTTACATGCACATTAGGGATTCTGGAGAAGATGAATTGAGTGGACTCTATGTGCTGTGGGAAAACATGGAAATTCATCGAAACTGTACTTCTAAGGGTGTTTACAGGGGCGTGCTGTTACATTTTATGTGACTACTAAATTTAAATCTATTTCTCAACTACAATATTGACACCCGAACGCCCGTTGTTTTTCTTTTTTTAGCTAACTTCGACTGAATCTTAGATTTAATAATATTTTTCAGATTTAGTATTATTTCTCAGATTTAATATTATTTATCAGGTTTTTTTCTTTTTCTAAGATTCAATATTATTTCTTAGATTTGATAATATTTCTTAGATTTACTAAAATTTCTTAAATTTATAAATTTACTAATATTTCTTAAATTTATTAACATTTCTTAGATTAAATAGTATTTCTTAAATTTACTAATATTAAATTTTTTAATATTTCTTAGATTTAATAGTATTTCTTAAATTAATAAAATCTAAGAAGTATTTAAATTTATAAATTTAAGAAATGTTACTAAATTTATTAATATTTTTTTAGTTCTAATGATCCCTATTAGATTTAACAAAAAATTCTTAGATATAGCAAAGTTTATTAGATTTAACAATACTTCTTAAATACAATAATATTTATTAGATTCAATAACTTTGGTGTTATGTCCCACGTCTATTATAATAGCATACATCGAACTAGATATTTGTTATAACCTTTTATTAATAAAATAATCATGCAGTTTGATTGTGTATTTTGGGCTCAAATCCAATTTAATTTGTATGAAAAAGGTTGTGCAACCGTTCCTCTTAAATATTATCGTACAATGATATCAGAAATTATAGTATTAATACGAAGTCATTAAATGTAGAATAAAAAAATACATTGTATAAAAAACGTACAAGTAGAAATAGGTTAGGTTAGGTTGTTAAAACTTAATGCTGTCACTTCAATAATTTATTGTTTGCGTGAAATTCCCAGTTACCACCATGGCGTTGTTCAGTTTTGTCGGGAAATTAAACCTCATAGAGGCACAGGTTAATATATTGGACAGCGAACAACCTTCGCCGACGTCTATGAATTCCATTTCCGAGAATACCTTTGATTGAAACTGCGCTCTAATTTCGTGAAAGGGACATCACACTAATTTAATTTGAGAATAAATTCACCTTATTGGATTTTAATTCATCAAACGGGAAGTGATCGGATGAGTTTATTCGCAAAGAATTCTCCTTGAATTTATTCAATACTGCGGAATTAGAAAGTAAAATATATTAAGTCTTCTATTTCTCTGCACCGGTACTTTTTTGCTTTTTTCCAAAACGTTTACAAAACGGGTTCTACGCAACCATTTATCACAACATCTGTAGGGCTTTTTATATATTTACTAGCGCAGACCCGCAAATATTCATGGAATATTATAAATGTAGGATTTGTGAAAGTATTTATAGAAAAATATTTGAATCAGGATAATTGTTTCTCAAAAGACGATTAGAAATTTACCTTTCGAATGAACTCTGTTGGTAAATTTTGAAAAATTATTACATCTGTTGAACATTTTAATAAAAGAAATATCTACACATTTCAAGTACAGAATTATAAATAAACACAAATAAAATATTTGCAATTAAAGACTTTTTACAAGACAAGGTTTTTATGCAAGATAACAAATTATTAAAAGCAATAATTACTACACTGAAACGCAAATATAAATTGAAAAAATCATCCTAGAAAAAATAAATGCCGCCGACGGGAATTGAACCCGCACCCTTCTGAATTCCATTCAAGTGCGCTAAGCCACTGTGCTACGTCGGTTATTTTTACCCGCCAAATCATTCAATAAATACTAGTAGGTTCAACAATTATTGCTTATTGACTTTTTCATTTAGTTTTTTTTTTTCATTTCAGGGTTCAACTCCCGTCGGCGGCATTTATTTTATATCTGCCGATTTTTTCAATTTATATTTGTGTTTCAGGCTAATAATTATTGCTTATAAAAATTTAAAATAAAATAATTTTGATACATACGCCGTCTGAATCGTTCCCACAATCAATTCCAATTATGAAAATCAAAGAAAATCCTAGTTCTATAGTTCATTGAACCCGAGTTATGCATATAAAGCCCTCTGGGCGTTAAATAAATAAATAAAAAAATAAATAAATATACAGAGACACGCCAACCAAAAATTGTTTTTTAATATAACGTTATTTTCATGAAATAGACAAAACTATTTTTTTCAATTATTGTTTAATTAGAAAAACGGTTCTTTGTCAAAACTAGAGGAAATCTGAGTAATGAACCTAATTGTTGATAACGATGAGTAAATGTGTTTTATATAGAAAGATAATAAACCTAGTTGTTGATAACGATGAGTAAATGTGTTTTATATAGAAAGGTAATAGACATAGTTGTTGATAACGATGAATAAATGTGTTGTATATAGAAAGGTCATAAACATAGTTGTTGATAACGATGAGTAAATGTGTTTTATATTTATTTATTTGGTACAATATTTTTTACATTTTAAGTTTTCCAGTAAGAGATCTGCTTCGTGACAAAATATACACTATTAAAGTAAATACCAGAATTAATAATGGCATTTTCAATGACATGTGTTCCAATTATGTCATCTGCTTGCGAACTGTATCAGAATTTCTGTAATAAACAATAAACAGTGTTAATCTGACCTACCAGGTTAATATGGTCCTTTAGGTTATCTGCCTGTATAGAATATAAATACATAATAATATATGTACCTTCGTGTACATTCTAACGCAACATCACTTCATTGGTCAAATGCATTGTACAAACAGTGTTGTATTAGTGATCGATAAACCGGTGAATGCAATCGCTTAGCCATAAGCTGATAATAGTTTGTCTAGTTATAGTTAGTTATAAGTAATAATTATTAATAATGTCCAAAGAAGGAGGAAGAAGCGTAAAGCCTTAGTGGGTGCACGCACTGCGATTAAACGCAAGCGATTTTGGTAGAGCTGAAAACGAAAAAAACCGCGTACAAACACGCACTGCGGCTGGCGTTTTTATATAATTGTGTACCACCATGGATTTGTGGTGAGCAGCGTGTATGGTGGCTTTGGTTTTAACTGCGCTCGCCCAGTCGATACTGAATCGAAAACCGAATGCGGGTAACCGCTGTGCGTGCGTCACCATACTATTACTATGGGACACAAAAAAACGCACAAAATTTAGCAAAAAAAAAATATCATTTGGAATCAGTCGCTGAAAAAAATCGCTAATTCGTGCACTTGTAGGCTATATGTAACATTTTTCGGTGATTTCTTAAAGCTTGCGTTTAATCGCGGTGCGTGCTAAGCCATTTGGAATTTATTTATTTTATTTATTTTATTAGGTACAATATTTTTTACAATTCAAGGTTTTCAGTAATGTAGGCCTCACTGAGTGGCTTGCCCGTGCTGAGGCCTTCATTTTATAATATGAAAATATAATCTACATAATACATTTAACGAGAAAATAATACATTTAAAATTAAAAATACATAATAATATATTTAAAATTAAAAAATAATACATTGAAAATAATCTCGTGTGTTTGTGAGTGATGTGTGTTTATATTGGTTTTGTGTGTTACGTGTAGGTTTTATTTTTATTTTATGCTATGAAATTTTGGTAATATTGTCTTTTTTGTTCTTTAATCCGTTTTGTAATTTTGTGTGTGAATTTATTTTTATTTTCCTCAATTTTAATTTCAAGTTTTACACTGTTGAAAGCTTTTATAGCATGGTATTGGTAGTGTCTTTGTCCAAAGCCTGAATTTACTGTCGGAGTTTTGATGTTTTCTTTGTACGCTTGTCTAACTGGTCTGTTAGTGTTATTTTGTGTATGTTGAAATTTTTTTTTTGTCAAAAATGTAGTTTAGTAGTGTTTTAACGTATAATTGGCGTATATCTAGTACGTCAGAGCTGTTGAATATTTGGTCTGTATCAGTCAGTCTTTGTTTTTTTAGTATTACCTTTAAGATCGTTTTCTGTGCGGTTTCTATGTAATTAATAGCCGAGTTTGTTGCTCCTCCCCAAGCAATAATTCCATATTCTATTATTGATTGGCAAAGTGCAAAATATATTGTTTTCAATTGTTTTATTTTATATATATTATGTTTCTTATGTTTAGGAAAATGTGTATTGTTTTGAGAAGTTTATTTGTGATTTGTTTGATGTGAGGTGTCCATCTAAGGTTATGGTCAATTACGATTCCTAGATACTTTATTTGTTCTGTTTTTTCTAGAGGAGGGCAATCGCAGATGTTGGTGTTTAAACATTCGTGTATTTTTATGGTGTTTGTGTTGTTTTTTAGCTGTCCCGTGCTATTTATACTATATGTTGTGAATTTTGTCTTTGATATGTTAAGTGTAAGTATGTTTGAGTCTAGTCATGTTTTCACTTGCGAGATTCCCAAATTCGCTATGTTATATACATTATTTCAATCCTTAGATTTGAAAAGTAAAACTGTGTCATCAGCAAAATATAGAAAGGTAATAAACATAGTTGTTGATAACGATGAGTAAATGTGTTTTATATAGAAAGATAATAAACCTAGTTGTTGATAATGATGAATAAATGTGTTTTAAATAGAAAAAACAATAAAACCAAAGCAATAATCCAGCAAATTTTGCTTGAAAACCGTAATTTAACTACTGCGCATTCCATGTTTTCGCTTCGGGCATAACAAACTCCAACTATACTACTACCGCTGAATGAATAACTAATAATACAGGTTCATATTGTATTACTAATGAGCTCCTGACATGCTTTAAAAATTCTTGACTTCAATGCCATTTACTAGCATACCTTGAGCATTCCGTTTTTCTTCTAGAAAAGTCCGTCTACCAGAATGCGCACAGCTGTAGAGTGTAAGTACAGCCTTCACGTTTCATCTCTTTCCTCTCCAATGTCAACTCATATTCCATCAACAGCATCGTGGAGGATTTTTCGCATTCTGAGTGGAAAACTTTCTTATTTTCCCGCACATACAGAGTGTTCGCAATTTATTTAAGACTTCGAATTCCGATTTTCTACCGACATCTAATATATCATACTTGAACAGTCTAAGTTTTATAGCTTTTAAAAATGTATAATATGATAAATTTAAGATAATATATATTCAGATGTCGAGTTGAAAAGGTAATTACACAAAAATCACTCGAACGAAAAAAAAATCATTGTTTCTTTAAATACCCACCCTCCTCTTCTCCATCTCTTTCCCCCTACTACCTTCAACCTCACAACGCAACCCAATTGGGAATGCCATGGTCTCACTGGCTACAGACGATTGGGAGCAATAAATGAACTCAGGTTCTAGAGTTTTGCTTTCTTAAATAAGTCGTTTTTTACAAAATATTTTCACAACAGTCGCCTACGACTAGTAATTATATACATATTTTTTAAGTATGAGCGCGCTCCCTCTATCACTCGTGTTTCAAACCTTCAGTAATTTTCTTCTTCTTTTTGAACGCTTATAACAGAGCCTTAACTGCTAGAAAAACATTGAAAAGAAAAATAATTTATTTCATTTAAGTAAAATTCTTCACATTTTTTTATGACTAAGCAACTTAAGCCATACAGCACACATTTATTTCTTTTATTTTATTTGTCGAAAAAGTTTCACTTAGTCATTCCGTGCCTTCCTGGAACCTTTTTAACTTATTCTGTCCTCTATAAAATTATAAAACTAAATAATAAATTTATAAAACTAATTCTATTCCAGGAAATCTATTGAGGTACGTTTATGTTAACACTCGTCTTTAATTTCACTTTCTGAAAGCATTATTTAACTGAGGTGAAACTTCTGAAAAATGCTGTATTTATTACCCCTATTTTGTTAAATCTTATAATAGCTATAATTTATTTATAACCCCTATTTTGTTAAATCTTGTAATAGCTATATGTATTTATAACCCCTATTTTGTTATATATTGTAATAGCTATATGTATTTATAACCCCTATTTTGTTAAATCTTGTAATAGCTATATGTATTTATAACCCCTATTTTGTTATATATTGTAATAGCTATATGTATTTATAACCCCTATTTTGTTAAATCTTGTAATAGCTATATGTATTTATAACCCCTATTTTTAAAAATCTTTTAATAGCTATAATTTATTTTTACTTTTAGTGTGGATACGCTTTGTCACGTTCAACAAAATGTTTTGGGTGTTCTTTTATAATATTATTGAACCGCACAACGGCTGAGAAAATTAGTGTAACCCTAATGGAGAATATTGAGAGGCATGAAATCAAAGTAACTGGCGATTCTGATCCTGTGACTGAATAGCTGTTTCTAGTAAATTGTAGATTGTAATTTACAATGTTCCTCTCAAGTTTCTTCCACTTTATATTTTACTAGCTGAAGTCCCCGGCTTTGCCCGGGCTTTCTTCAAGAAGTATCAAAATCTGGATGGGTTTGCAGTAATCTCGTGTAGACAGTCATCTTCCGAAGGTCAAGTGTGCAAAATTTCATCAATATCGGAATAAAACTGTAGATTTGTATAAAAAAACAAAGCCACACCGCTATTTATATGTTTATCGCTCGTTTGCTGCAATAGTGACAAAAATTTCTAATTTTTAATGAAACGAGGTTGAACGTTTTAAATTATTCTAATAAAATCAATAACAATAATGACACTTTATGCTGTCACGCAAAAACTTTTGGTAGTTCAGGTACGTTCTATCAGTAAAAAGTACAAGCGAAAATGGTTAGTTTTGACTGGTTTTGATCAAATAAGGATATTTTTGTGTTTGATTGATGTTGTTCTTGCAACAAACGAGCGTAATACATAAGGATAGATTGTTGTTGACAGTTTTTGATTACGTTCTGAAGAATAATATGATTGCGAAATAAAGTGCCACGTGTAAAATGCAATATCCACGTTCCCAAGATTGAGAATTAAATAAAATTACCCAAGGCGTAGACCGCCTTACATAGTAATATTTGATATGAAAAATGAGATTTTCTACATAACATAACTACATAACCCGGTAGAGACGGTAAACAAACGGTTGCAGGTTTTCCTATAGCTATAATAGCGCAATGCACTTGTGTAGGTGGCACGTAGTAACACAGTCATATGAAGGAGAGTCTTGCAGGAGATCTGAAATTTATGCTCTTCCTTTTTCCTCGCGACCTGCTTCACAACGTGCGGATGAGTTGCTTGGGCTCATAGAACAATCAAACTCATAGAATGTATGATTTTGAAAATTGATTAATTTAAAAAAATATTTATCAATTCGATTCACTTGGGTTAATTAAGTTCGTGACTTTTAACGTTCTCTGGGACTTTTGGACAACATTTGGTCTTGAATTTTATAGTAAGCGTTAAAAATCAGAAAATGATTTGAAAGGGAGATATAAACACGAATGTTAGAGGGAGCACACTGACATATGAAAACGACCTTAATTAATGGACCTAATAAAAATATTTAATAAAGCATGATTTATTTGAAATAGAACAAACATCTCTGACCGCCTCCGTGGTCGAAGGGTAAGGCTCTTGACCAGCAAGCTGGAGGTTATGGGCTTAAGTCCTGGCGCGCATAATTGGTGACCAGATCTAAATAGCCAGGTACTCTCTCTATCTCCTTTCCCTCCCCACTACCTTTTTTAATTTTCTAAACTGCATCAAAGGCTTTTCTAAAGTCAGTATTAATGGAGTCCACTTGTTTTCTTTAAAATCATTTGTTAGTAAATTTTCATAGATAATTAAATTGGAAAGAGTACTTCTACATGACATAAATCAAAAATGGTGAGGTGATATTACAGGTTTTATTTGTGTAATTAGTTTTTCCAGTATAAGACTTTCAAAGAATTTAGTTATGGTGGATTGATTTCATATCGGTCCGTAATTACCAACCACAATTGTCATCGTTTTCGAAAATTGGAGTCAAGTAACTGATTGTCAGGAAAAATTCCACTAGATTTTAGTTATTTATTAAGTTAAAAGAAATACATATTTCGCTTTGTTAACTTAAGTGTACATTGATTAAAACAAAAATTATATATTTATATATTAATTATTATGGTTTACTACCTAAGTAACATATTTTTCTTAAGTAAGAGGATTTTGGTTTTGCTCATTGATCTTGAGGGTAAACAGTTTTTTTCTTAAATATATTTATTCTATTTACGGTTGTCAGGCTATCAGGAAGGAGATTATATATGTGTACACCCTCATGGCCTATGTTTCTTTTACCACACTCTGTCTTTGCTGAATTTGTGTATAATTTATTATGTTGTCTTGTGTGGTGGTCATGTACTTGTGATGTTTTCATAAATGAAGTATTTGTGTGTATGAGGCCATTTTGGATTTTGTGAATTAATAGTCATATGTTGTATTCGTACAGTTTTCTAATTTTAAGTAAGTTAGTTTCTTGGTATACTCTTTTGGTGGGGGTATCTGGTCTATAGTTAAAAAAAAATTATAATTTTATTTGGTATTATTTGAATTTCGTTTAGATATGTGATGTTTGTGTTTCCCCATATTTCTATGAGATAATTTAGATGGGATTGAATTCAACTAAAGTATAATCCCCTCTTTACTTGTATTGGTAGAAGATGGGCTATTCTACCAAATACACCAATTAGTGGGATAATTTTTTGCTTTTACTTTTTGTATGTGCTGTTTAAAAGATAAGTGCTTATCGATATGAAGTCCCAGGTATTTTTCACTATCTGAAATTTGTAGGTTTTTTCCTTCTATTTGCAAAGGTTTATGAGACGGCGTTTTTCTTTTTTGTGAACTTAAGATCATGCAATTTGTTTTTTTTGTGTTAATAGTTAATATATTTTTAATTAGCCAGTTATTTAATTTATTAAGATCCAGTTGGGTTTTTTCAAGTAAGTTTTCTAAGTTTTTACCAAAGTAAAATATAGCAGTATCATCCGCGTAGATTAAATAGAGATTTTGTGTTGTTTGTTGTTTAAAGTTTGGTTAATGGAAGAGCAATTATTTTAATACATTCTTTGATAAATATTGTGGGAATATTATCCCATCCCGCAGATTTACTAATTATTAAAAAAAATACGCTTTTTTGGATATATGATGGAGTAAGTATATCGTATAATATAAAATAATTAAACATTGTTAAAGTAGCGTTTATTGAACCGAAATACGAAAAAAATGTGTCCCAACGTAGATCTAACGTTAGTAATTATTATTACAATTTTCGACCAAATAAAATGTATATTTAAAAAACATATCCAGCCACTAAAATCTTAAATTGAAATAATATGTATTTCAATATCTCTTAACTCATAACACAATCTATTACATTCTTCGTGTTCCATCCTTCTGCGCCAATTCCCCTGCAAAATAACCATCAAATTACGTAGACGGCAAAAGGCCAAGTTATTCAGTCGGAATTTCATTCCCCGGTCCAGACTGGCCATAACTTCGGTGAATGGTACCGGCCGGCGCGCGGCACCCGTATCTGGTATCTAGTATGTAGTGTGTAGGGGGCACCAGTGGCACTGCTGCGGGGCTGAATGCAATATGCTGAACATGCCACATGCCCCTTGTTATGGACTGCAGGTCGGAAACAGGACATTTCTTGCGGACATAACTTGGCTCTTGAAACTGGCCATTTTTATATGAATTAGACTATTTCGGAATGTGTTTTAGGGGATCGAGTACCTACTATCAAACGTGGAAACTAATTTCGGTTGTCGGTGCATCGGTAGATGCGTGAAGTGATGCGAAATGTGGCTGTGTATTCCTGCTGAAAAGTATAAATCATATCAGACAAGCGATACAGTAGGTAATATTTTATTTACTATAAATTTATAGTCTATGATATATGGTATGGTATCTATACCTTATAAACGATTTCAGTGCTGCGACAAGAATGATATTTATGGTTTATGATATATGGTATGGTATCTATACCTCATTAACGTTTTCAGTGCTGCGACAAGAATCATATTTATGGTTTATGATATATGGTATGGTACTATACCTCATAAATTTATGGTTTATGATATATGGTATGGTATCTATACCTCATAAATTTATGGTTTATGATATATGGTATGGTATCTATACCTCATTAACGTTTTCAGTGCTGCGACAAGAATGATATTTATGGTTTATGATGTATGGTATGGTATCTTTAGCTCATTAACGTTTTCAGTGCTGGGACAAGAATCATATTTATGGTTTATGATATATGGTATGGTACTATACCTCATAAATTTATGGTTTATGATATATGGTATGGTATCTATACCTCATAAATTTATGGTTAATGATATATGGTATGGTATCTATACCTCATTAACGTTTTCAGTGCTGCGACAAGAATGATATTTATGGTTTATGATGTATGGTATGGTATCTTTAGCTCATTAACGTTTTCAGTGCTGCGACAAGAATCATATTTATGGTTTATGATATATGGTATGGTACTATACCTCATAAATTTATGGTTTATGATATATGGTATGGTATCTATACCTCATAAATTTATGGTTTATGATATATGGTATGGTATCTATACCTCATAAATTAATGGTTTATGATATATGGTATGGTATCTTTACCTCATTAACTTTTTCAGTTCTGCGACAAGAATGATATTTATGGTTTATGATGTATGGTATGGTATCTTTAGCTCATTAACGTTTTCAGTGCTGCGACAAGAATCATATTTATGGTTTATGATATATGGTATGGTACTATACCTCATAAATTTATGGTTTATGATATATGGTATGGTATCTATACCTCATAAATTTATGGTTTATGATATATGGTATGGTATCTATACCTCATAAATTTATGGTTTATGATATATGGTATGGTATCTATACCTCATAAATTTATGGTTTATGATATATGGTATGGTATCTTTACCTCATTAACGTTTTCAGTGCTGCGACAAGAATGATATTTATGGTTTATGATGTATGGAATGGTATCTTTAGCTCATTAACGTTTTCAGTGCTGCGACAAGAATCATATTTATGGTTTATGATATATGGTATGGTACTATACCTCATAAATTTATGGTTTATGATATATGGTATGGTATCTATACCTCATAAATTTATGGTTTATGATATATGGTATGGTATCTATACCTCATAAATTTATGGTTTATGATATATGGTATGGTATCTTTACCTCATTAACTTTTCAGTTCTGCGACAAGAATGATATTTATGGTTTATGATGTATGGTATGGTATCTTTAGCTCATTAACGTTTTCAGTGCTGCGACAAGAATCATATTTATGGTTTATGATATATGGTATGGTATCTATACCTCATAAATTTATGGTTTATGATATATGGTATGGTATCTTTACCTCATTAACGATTTCAGTGCCGCGACAAGAATAATATTTCGTGAATCTAAGTATTGACGCATAACCCCACTTCTAAGGGCTATGATGCCCTGAAATAAAAGTTTTCAAGATCTGCTTAAGGCAACATAAGACTAATAATGGGGGTTTGCTCGACGCTCACATTTAAATTATTTCTGAAGAACGTATTACTAAAATCTCGAATGTTTTTAGAGGGATCCCTACGAATGTAAGTTATTTATATTTAAGGTTAATAAAAAAACAGGACCTTGCCACTAGAAAATTTGATCTAAAACGGTTATAAAATTATTTAAAACGTTTTTGAACCATAAAATTAGATTTAAGCACCAGATTCTATTTTTCTAGACGGTGAATCAGTAACTTCCCGATGGATCCATCTAGAAACTTTTGAGGTTTAAGTAATACGTTCATCAGAAAGAATTAAAACAAACCCCACGGAAAGATCGATTTTCTAGGTCTGTTAGGGCAAAGTCGACCGTAGGTCCATCCATTACGCCGGGCCACGCGTTGTATATTTTATTGCACGGCTGCTTCACTTACGTCGTTAAAATTCTGGCTTTATTTTAGGGAATTGTCTCGGCGGTATTGTACGGCAGTACTGCCTTGAGACACGCACTGGTTTGTACGCTATTCTCATTCTAAACTCCAGTACTGGCTCTTATTGAACAAGGAAAAGGAAATTCGCTGTCCGGCAATATTTAAGCCATAGACAGCTTACTCTGAGTTCAGCAGATCAAGATGTTACTAATCGTCTAATCGAAATTTCTAGATCAAATTAAGCCGTTTTCTATGATCGATCTTTTCGTGCTCTTGGCCCGCTCATTTGGAATAAACTTCTCTCAGCTCTTACTAATATCCAGAATTTGGCTGAATTTGAACGGAATTATTTTAAAAATCCTACTAATAAATATTGCCCTAATTTCTATAATTATTTTTATTGAATTATAAAGAAAAAGTACAAATTAATAATAATATATTACATAACATTGTTTATCTAGTTAGTAGAGAAATATTCACAGGTATAAATGAAGAGCTAGTCTATTTAATTTTACTTATAAATAATAAAGATTTTTATTCAACAAAGTAAGTATATCTAGTTACAAATATTGTAAAATAAATGAATTAATGAAAATACATTCAAAATTCACAACAGATAGTAAAATACATAATACACCTCAGCACAGGTTCTTCTAATGAGGTGTTCACAAAACTCTACTACTAACCCATTCGATTCGATTATTAACAATTTTTTTTAATAACTGGTACTTATTATGTAAACTGTATGTCAGAGAATAGAACTTGATAAATATATAAATTAAAACAGACAAATAAAAATAGCTTAATGAATAAAATATAATCGTTGAAATATAAATCAGAAGGTTTTGGATAAAAATGAAACATAAATTTTTTGTTTTAATTTGGAATAACTTTTCTCACTTTTTATTGTATTCGGTAAATTGTTAAATAGCTTTGGGCCTCAGGTATTAAAAATGTTGTTGTCTAGACGACCTCCGTGGTCGAGAGGTAAGGCTCTTAACCAGCAAAACGAACGTCGAGGGTTTAAATCTCGACGTGCGCAAGTAAATTTTATTTGATTGATT
Source organism: Hesperophylax magnus (assembly GCA_026573805.1). NCBI lineage: Eukaryota > Metazoa > Arthropoda > Insecta > Trichoptera > Limnephilidae > Hesperophylax > Hesperophylax magnus. The sequence continues at coordinate 6,761,930 of JAIUSX010000117.1, read as the reverse complement.
TAAATTATTTAACAATTTATTTTTATAAAATAATATTTGGTGAAACTTATAAGAACCCTTCCTAAAATTAGTTTCCGTAACCCCAATTTCCCCTCGAATAATAAGAACCACAAATATAATATTTTGAATTGAACATCTGGATTTATGTATCGTTAAGTTGCACGTGGAATAAACGCAAATATATTACTATACCGCCGCACCTCGCGGGAGATGCATAATTTAATGAAAATATTAAAGTAAAAAGCACGAGGCGACCACGGTATCATTAATCACACTTATTTTTCAATTAGGCACATGAGCATTAAGCTTCTGTGGTCGCCATATTGTTTCTACGGCGCATGCGCCGCCCCTCATAATCATCGTCACGAGTGTTGCATGCAAAAAAAAAAAATGTTTAGTTTAGGTACCTACTCGACGTACTTAAAATTATTATTAGATGCTAAAACATTGGCACAGCAACCGGCTAGTAGCCGCCGAGTGGTCAAACACGTTAGGTTACCAGTTTCCACCAAGGGGTCGCGGGTTCGATCCAATGTTAGCAGATCCACCATTATTTAACAAGCAACATTTTCCAATTATAATGATGTAAGTAGGAGGAATATAACTATTAAGGCGATGCCATACGTAGTAATGCAAAATCATGTGTTTTTGGTTTGAAAATTTGGTCGCCTAGAAATGTTTCAGATGCTTTAATTAAATACTGCGAGTAGAATACATCTTGGCCTTTGAAATAATCGAGTATTTTTTAGATAAGTCTTTTTATAAGCCCAGAAAAAAATTGTGTAAAGGCCTATGAAAACTGCTTTAAAGTTCAAAATCTCCTACTTACGAACCCATTTTCGGTTATGATTTTATTGTATAATGTGGCAAATTATGTTATTTATAAAATGATCGAGAAAAAAAAAATATTTATGCCTGAACATCCACAAAATAAAATAAAAGGCACTTTTTTTCCATGTTTTTTTCTTGCATAAATCAAAACAGGCGGATGGTGTTAAGCGGGAATTTAAACCTTATCGCCATCTACGTAAGGGTTGTTATTGATAGCGGCTCAATTTAAAATATTACACGACGTAGTGCATCGCCTTAATTGGTTATTTGTGACCGGGGAATGTTCGTCTTTCTTTTAAAAAAATGTTAAGTTATCCGCGGCTCTGCTGGGTTCATTGATCGCTATTTTAAGATTTTTAAACATTTATTTATTTAATTTTTACAATAGGGTCGAAAATTTAAATTATAATTGATATGTATTGCTATGTTGGCAGTCCTGATGCGTCGCTTGGAAGTTAATGAAAAATGTGTAAGAGAGTGAATAAACGTCATAGGTCTCAGTCAATAGTCTATTATTCTTTAATAATCCCCGATATAACAATAATATTTATTTATTTGCGGTTCGTCCTAAAGTGAAATACGCCATCAATAGTTTTTCGATATATATGTTTTTGCTATCTCGCCTCAAAATTGGTTTAACTTTCTAAAAAACCCTTCCGATTTCTACATTTTTTCGGTTTCGGGAGCCAATGTTACACTAGAAAATCGCGTTTCTTTAAAATCAAATTTGCTAAAACAGCAAGTTCTACATAGGCCTAGTGAAATTTGAAAAAACTGACATTTACTCTTTTAGAAGCAAGCTAAAGACTAGTGGTAATTTAATTATTGTTTGAAATTTCTTTAGCTATGCCCAATATTTTCCTTTCCTAAATACTATTTCGTCTCGCAACGTTTTACCTAATTGGAAAAGTAATATTCTGACTGCACCGAACTGCATTTATATGCAGTTCGGTGCAGTGCAGACCGGTGCAGACCGGTCGGTGGCCGAGTTGACATCGCGTTTGGGTCCCACCCAGGCGTAGTGTGTTCAATTCCTCGGCTGGCTAAGTCCTCCATCACAACACAAGCAACATTTTCAGCTTACTGTGGTGGTAGTAGGAGATTTTCAAATATTGTCAGGTTATTCGTTACCCGGGAATGTTTGTCTTTCTTTAAAAAAAAATAAATAAATCAGCCTTACTAATAAAAAAAAATCACTTAACAAACGTTAAACGGTGTTTTTGTTACACACTATGCAAATATTGTACAATTATTATTTTGAATAAAAAAATGTCTCGCAACATTGCATTTTGGCAGACTAGCGCATTTTCCCGACATTATGAATAATACGACAGTTTTGATTTGTGGTTTGAGATATGTGATTCAAAGCATGTTTTTGATCATAATTTCGATTCTAATGACTAATTCACGATTAAATTAGTATAATTATTCAATGAAAATGGCTATGATTTGAGTTTTTTTTTGTCAGTTGTAATCCGTTAATGATGTCATTTTCTGGATTTAGTTTCATTTTATCAGAAAAAGCTTGGTTATTTAAGACATATTATTTTTTAATTGAGTCATTGATTTGTGGTTTGAGATGTGTGATTCAAAGCATGTTTTTGATCATAATTTCGATTCTAATGACTAATTCACGATTAAATTAGTATAATTATTCAATAAAAATGGCTATGATTTGAGTTTTTTTTATCAGTTGTAATCCGTTAATGATGTCATTTTCTGGATTTAGTTTCATTTTATCAGAAAAAGCTTGGTTATTTAAAACATATTATTTTTTAATTGAGTCATTGATAGATTATTAACTGAGCAAAGTTAAGTCCTCTTTAACCCCACCGTTTTATATTTCGCCTGTCTGTAATTTTTTAAAACATGTAACAGTTACATGAAATAATATAGAGACTAGAACCATACTACATACAAGACAAATCACTAAAACTACATTACCAACGCTACACTAATTTGTAGGATTCAACAAAGTGCTGCTATAGATTACGATTAGTTCTATAAACAGAGTCAATTTGTCAATAGTATCCCCAAACCTGTTGCCAAGATCATTCATCCTATTGGTTAGTTGGTTGTGTATATTAGGGTTTATAATTCAGTAAGTATTTATGTAATAAGTGCTTATTTATAAATCTTATGATTTCAGGCGAAACTTTAGTTTTAATTTATTAAATAAGATAAAATTAGAAACATTAGAACTACTACATCGTAAACAATAGCAAGTTATTACATTTAATTTTCATTCTTAAACCGTTAAAAATAATTATAAGCGATAAACATCGTTAAAAAGTTGTACTTCGAAATTTATGTAAAAAAGTTGAATATTTTGTTTACATTCCTATAATATCGGACAAAAATATTTATGTATACGTTATTTATGATTTGCAACAATGAAAATAAATAATAATAATACTAAAATGGTATTTCTATACTTTCCGATGATTTCGAGTCGCGTGTCAAAATATACTAACCAGTATTTTTTATTATGTGGCGGATCCAAATTGACAGCAGTTTTTTTGCCAGCAACCGTGTGAAATAGGGCGTAGAATTTTTTTATAAAGTTGTTCAAACATTCCCGGGATATGGATAATTTGATAATATTTGCCAAACGCTGTTGGAATACGGTATTACCGGAGGGGGCATTGCAAATGACAATATTCTAAAATCATCCATTAAAATATCCATGTAAGAACTAGCACTGACGAAATCTTAACAATCTTAACATTGTGTCATTTAACCCTTCAGTTCTTTCAGCACTTTTGTAAAGTTTCCAATGTTTCTGTGTTTTTCAAATGCGCTATTTACATCTTATTTTTTAATTGTCCGTAAAAACAAATACTGTTTTAGAAACCAGATAAAATTATCTTTCCTTGTATGCATTTACTTTAACATTACTATGTCTAAATAATAAAATTATCTTTCGTTGTGTGCATTTACTTTAACATTACTATCTCTAAATAATAAAATTATTTTTCCTTGTGTACATTTACTTTAACATTACCATGTCTAAATAATAAAATTATCTTTCCTTGTATGCATTTACTTTAACATTACTATGTCTAAATAATAAAATTATCTTTCCTTGTATGCATTTACTTTAACATTACTATGTCTAAATAATAAAATTATCTTTCGTTGTGTGCATTTACTTTAACATTACTATGTCTAAATAATAAAATTATTTTTCCTTGTGTACATTTACTTTAACATTACTATGTCTAAATAATAAAATTATCTTTCCTTGTATGCATTTACTTTAACATTACTATGTCTAAATAATAAAATTATCTTTCCTTGTATGCATTTACTTTAACATTACTATGTCTAAATAATAAAATTATCTTTCCTTGTATGCATTTACTTTAACATTACTATGTCTAAATAATAAAATTTTAATCTAAATTCTTGTAAAAAACGCTTAACAAATTTAAACTTATTTTTTTACTCCAATTATAAAAAAAATGAAAGATCTCAATATTTCGAAAACACATTTGTTTTGTTTGGGGAATTTCTAAGAAAACTGTACCTTCACATTTATCGAGTTCTTGTAATTAAAAATATATATATTTTTTTAAAACGATTGTTTGAACAGCGGCAAATGACATGAATTATTCATTTTGGCTATTTTAGGATGAATGGATATCAGTATAAATATTTTAAACAAACTGGAAATAATAATTATTTCTCGTTCTGACGTCAAAAAAATTAATCATTTTCGCATGATGGAAAAAATACAATAAAGATAAAATATGGACGCCTGGTCATATATGACCCTCAAAAGCTGGAGGGGTTAAGCAAACATATCCTACAAAATAGTACTTTATATTCATAAATATAAAACACAAGAACTAACAACTAATACGTATATAGAAACATTATATCTCAGGGTCAAAAACATATTCGACATGCAGCTGCAAACACAACATTTCGGAAAAAAAAAAATTAAACTCTACAATAAAATCCCACGCTCATTAAAAAAATCACAACAATATTTGAACATTTAAATCTCAAATGAAAAGCGGGATACAAAATATAGGGAGATCAGAAATATAAAATATGCCGACACTAAATACAGAAAAAAACTGAAACCTCTCAACGGCATTCAAAAACACCCTATAATAAATTTATAGTTATTTCAGAAAAAAAACAGTATATTTATAATTACTTTATATTATCATTCACATAAATTTTAAATAATATGTGAATGATATCATCAGCACGGGAAATCTCAGTGAGGATATCATTATCTCTGTTACAAAAAAGGAAGATAATTAAACATTTATTATTATTAATATTTAACAATCTCCCAGCTTTATAGTCTCCTTATTTGGATCAATAAAATTTTATAAATAATTTTTCTTCTTCTTATTTTAGTTGGCCTGAACGAGTTTGGCGACCTGCGACAATAATACAAACAAGTAAGAGCTTTTTTGTTGTGTTAACCGCATTCATGTATAAATAGCGCATTTAAAAACATTTATGTTTATAGTGAGATATCTAGTTACTAATATAATATAATAAAGATTACTAATGCATAGACAATTGTAATGATTATTTTCAGCAACATTGTTTTATTGTGAAAAATGTTTGTAAATTTTAAGTAATATTTCATATTTAAATACGCCGATGTAAAATTGATTAATTTTGGTAAAATAACTATCTTCTATATTTTGACATTGGCAGGAGTGTAGGGAAGGTAATTTTGGAAGGATAGTATTTTATTTAAACTCCCAAAGGGCTTTTAAACGTAATGCAGTAATTTTTTTGAAAAATTACAATGCAAATAGAGAGTTAAAAATATAGGTAACATAAAATATAAGAGTCAACAAAGTATAGGTAAGATAAAGTGTAAATAAGTTACATAACAAAAGATAATCTGCCAATATACTTCAAATCAACTATTGTAAATAAAAATGTATTTAATTGTTGTAACATGTAATGTAGCGTGTATAATTTATTGTATAAACTACTTAATTAATGGAACTTGATTGGGTTGTCTTATGTTTATTTTACAATAAAACTATTCTTTATATATAAAAATCACGTGTCACAGTGTTCGTACACGCTAATATCCGAAACCGCCCAACAGATTTCGAAAATGCATATCGTATTATGTCAAATGCATAAAAAATGCTACAACAGCGCTACCAGATAAAAGCCGGTCTACATAAAATAAGGTCTATACAAAATGCGGTCTGCATACAGGGTTTTCCAATAAGACGTGTTATTTTGAATAGCCCGTTATTTCGGTAGATGTTATTTTTTGACATTTGACAAGTAGAAACTACGCCATTGATAAAATTGGAACGATATACGCTTCAACAACGCATTGAAATTATCCCGCTATTTCGGTAGATGTTACTTTTGAAGCTGTCATTTTTTGACATTTGACAAGTAGAAACTACGCCATTAATAAAAATGGAACGACACACGCTTCAACAACGCATTGAAATTATTAAAATTCACTCGAGTGAATCAAATGCAAATCATCTTGAGTGATGAGGCCCATTTCCACCTCGGTGGCTTCGTCAACAAGCAAAATTGTCGCATCTGGGGCTCGGAAAACCCAAGAATTATTGTTGAAAAGCTCTCTATCTTCAACGTGTGACTGTTTGGTGCGGTTTATGGTCCGGCGGAGGAATCCGGAATTGGATGGTATTGATCTGGACGTTTATTTTCAACAAGACGGCGCTATGTGCCACACAACGAAACCATTGATCTTTTACGATTGAATATCAAAATAACACCTCTTATTGGAAAACCCTGTAGAAGGACGTCTGTGGCAGGACAACGTCTGTCCGGGCCCGCTAGTAATTTATAAAATAAGAGCTTGTTCGCATGTAGGGTGTTTTAAGTTTCCCAAGTTCGCTTATTATAAATATAAAATACATCTATATCGTTTAAATATACGTATTTGTTGCCAAGAATGTGTAAACTTTGTTTTGGGTAATGTAAACTATAGATGGAATACGATGTATATATGTAAAATGTTAATGACTGTCTAGTTGTTCTACATATAGATTTATTAATTGCTGGGGTTTACAACTATCGAATTTAGGGTACCATTTTAATAAAAAAAGGTTTTCTTTATTTGATGCAATGTACATTAAAACCGTGAAAGGGTTGGGTATCCATCGAAAAGGTTTTAACTATCACACATAATATAATTTTTTTGAAAATATTTAAAGTGCTTATGTCAGGAGCAGTGATCAACCCCAATGCAAATGAACGGGTTATTTTATTTCGGAAAATAACGTTTTGGGCCCATTGTGTCAACGGCAGCCATATTCCAGTATCACTTTTTTCAGAGGTTCGGTTTTTGCTGTTATATTTATTTTGGCATTGCAAAACGCAAAATCAATTATCCCATCAAAACCGTGGTTAAGGCGATGCACTACGTCGTGTAATATTTTAAATTGAGCCGCTATCAATAACAACCCTTACGTAGATGGCGATAAGGTTTAAATTCCCCTTATCCACCTGTTTTGATTTATGCAAGAAAAAAACATGGCCAAAAAGTGCCTTTTATGTTATTTTGTGGATGTTCAGGCATAAATATTTAAATTTTTTTCGATCATTTTACAAATAACTTAATTTGCCACATTATACAATAAAATCATAACTGAAAATGGGTTTGTAAGTAGGAGATTTTGAACTTTAAAGCAGTTTTCATAGGCCTTATACATTATTTTTTTCTGGGCTTATAAAAAGACTTATCTAAAAACTACTCGATTATTTCAAAGGCCAAGATGTATTCTACTCGCAGTATTTAATTAAAGCATCTGAAACATTTCTAGGCGACCAAATTTTCAAACCAAAAACACATGATTTTGCATTACTACGTATGGCATCGCCTTAATCGATTGCCTAATTAATATAAAATATATATTTCCTCATTTGTTCGAATGAACATGAAAATTGCTCCGTTCCTTTTCACTTAATTTAATTATGGGCTCCGTTTTTCTTAACATCTAATAATAATATTATTTAATTTATAATTTTTTTATGAAATTTTATTTTTGCAACTATTTAAAACATAGTACATACAAAATATTATAGTGAGTTTCAGTATAGTAATTCTTTCACTAGGATATCCTGTTATGATGCAGACTCAAGTTATTTAATTCTATTTTATTTTTCTTCTATGTGTGTCGTTCTAGAGTTTTCTCATTGACTTCTTTCAGCCAGGTTTTTATTCTTTATCTGTACTCCTTAAATTTTATAATCGTTTTAATTTTATCTATATTATCAAACTGTGGTAAATCTACTTTTAGAAGCTCCCGTTCAGGAGAGCTGGTGGAATGCTTTTCGAACCCTGTCCGTATCTAATGACCAACAGTCATGTTTTTTTAAGGAAGTAGTTCGTAAAGCTGTATAAAATTCTGAGCATTATCTGAAAAAAAAATGACGCCTAGAAAATACAGCATACAGTGGTAGACGTGGAACTAATTAGAACACATATTTTAGAAAGATATCAAAGTTAGGAAGTTATCTGTTGATCGTGTAACGAGAAAGAACTATAGGGTTTTCCAATAAGAGGTGTTATTTTGAATAGCCCGCTATTTCAGTATATGTTACTTTTGAAGCTGTCATTTTTTGACATTTGACAAGTAGAAACTACGCCATTAATAAAAATGGAACGATACACGCTTCAACAACGCATTGAAATTATTAAAATTCACTTGAGTGAATCAAATGCAAATCATCTTGATTGATGAGGCCCATTTCCACCTCGATGGCTTCGTCAACAAGCAAAATTGTCGCATCTGAGGCTCGGAAAACCCAAGAGTTATTGTTGAAAAGCCTCTTTATCCTTAACGTGTGACTGTTTAGTGCGGTTTATGGTCCGGCGAAGTCCTTGGACCTTACTTTTTTTGAAAATGAGGCTGGAGCAACAGTTACGGTGAATGGATTGCGCTATCGAGGGATGATTAATGATTTTTTATGGCCGGAATTGGATGGTATTGATCTGGATAACGTTTACTTTCACACAAGCAAGAAAACCATTGATCTTTTACGTTTGAATATCAAAATAACACCTCTTATTGGAAAACCCTGTACGATCGGTGGTACAAACAACTCTTCTGCCCAATGCTGGCGACAATGGGATGAAATTAGCAATGGACAAAGGTAAGAAAGAAGATGTTTCAAACAGCAGAGACTGTTTCGGAACTGACTCAATGAGGCTCTTAACAGATGTGCAGAATGTTTCTACCTACATAATGAAACACTGATGTCGTTTGTCCGTGCGTCCTGCGTAACTCCGGTTCAATTAACTCGAATTTGCTTTGAATTTAAGTGTCACTTTCAAAATTGGAATTGACTTTGCGAAATTTCAGACAAGCGATAAAAAAAAAATAAAACACTTTGTTTAAAAACCACGAATTATTGTAAATTTTATTAAGACCGACAGATTTCGCTTCCTAGAAGCATCTTCAGGGTTCAAAATTTAACTAATCAATTAATTTTTTTTTTATTTAATAATATATCAAACCACAAAGTGAATGATTTTTACCAAAAATAATATGTATAATATATTAATAGAGATTATTTGAATTATTTTCTTCAATATTAGAACTATAATATCCCGTGTTTTCGAATTTACAATAACAAACTATCTATTTATATTACTTCTATATAGGTTAATATAGTGAAAATCAAATTGATTTGATTTTTATTATCCTTATTGATTTCCGACTAAATTCTCGGAAATTATTGTTGATTTTTTTATATACGTGAAACCGCACAGGAGTTCCAACTGCTTCCAACCGTCTCGAGCCAGTGAGACTATGGCATCCCCATTTGAAGTATCCTGTACCTCTGAAGGCAGTAGGGAGAGGAAGGAACGGTGGAGGAGTACACGACCAAATTTAAATAAAATAAAAAATAAATTCTCATATTTCAAAAAAAAAAAAATTATTTAAAGTAAGTAAATTGTGACATAAAACAGAGAATTTTTTTTCGAAAATAGTGTTTTTATAATTTATTCGTTTAAAATACATAACATATAAAAAATGAAGAAATTATAATATTGTTACAAAATAAATACGTAGTGGAAATATGGAAATACATAATCAAAAATAATAAATAGTAAAAAAACACATGGCGTTATAACAAAGTAGTAAAAATTATGTTTTTAGTATTTCTACACCTGCAATGAAGAGAACTACTAGCTCTTGAGTTTGGTGTAGGAGTAAAAAGTTATATCATATGATAGTACAGTAAGTGATAATACAGGGATTTCCAATAAGAGGTGTTACTTTGATATTCAATTGTAAAAGATCAATGCTTTCGTTGCTTGTGTGGCACGTACTTTCACTTTCTTTTTGAAAGTAAACGTTGTCCAGATCAATACCATCCAATTTTGGCCATAAAAAATCATTAATCATCTCTTGATAGCGCAATCCATTCACCGTAACTGTTGATCCAGCCTCATTTTCGAAAAAGTAAGGTCCAATGACTCCGCCGGACCATAAACCGCACCAAACAGTCACATGTTGAGGATAGAGAGACCTTTCAACTATAACTCTTGGGTTTTCCGAGCCCCAGATGCGACAATTTTGCTTGTTGACGAAGCCACCGAGGTGGAAATGGGCCTCATTACTCAAGATGATTTGCATTTGATTCAATCAAGTGAATTTTAATAACTTCAATGCGTTGTTGAAGCGTGTATCGTTCCATTTTTATTAATAACGTAGTTTTTACTTGTCAAATGTCAAAAAATGACAGCTTAAAAGTAACATCTACCGAAATAGCGGGCTATTTAAAATAACACCTCTTATTGGAAAACCCTGTATTATAAAATATAAATTTGGCTCTAAATGATGTTACTGCATTTTAAAATGATAAATTCTCAAAATTAATCTAATAATATTGATTTGACCCCGCAACCTCCGGCTGGCTAGTCGAGATGTTTTTTTAACAATCTCTAAGTATTATAAAATAATGTCGCTATCCGCGTCTGTCTGTTTGTGCGCTTAGTTCTTCTAAACTACCCAACGGATTTTGATAGAGTTTTCACTATCACGTAGCAAATTTCTTCCGGGAGGTTTATATATATATAACATGCATATTGTACTGATTAGTTTTGTTTATCAGAGAAAAAAAATATTTTCGGACGCTTACATTGCTGACGCTTGCTAAACCTTATGAAATAACTTCAAAACTTAACCCCAAATCTTTGATAAGTCTCCGAGCAAAGCCGGGTACACGTCAGCTAGTATTAAATAAAATAAATGCTTCAAATAAAATAAAATTGCTCAATTTCCTTTTTAAAATCACGTGCATGACTTCCCGGATCGTTCTTATTTCCTGGAAACTAAATCTTTACTTCAAATGTTCGCTCTTTAAAAAAATGTTATGTTTTTTGACAATCATTGTCTTTGCCTTATATGAATTGCCCCATCCCATTAATCATTATATTTCTTCTATGTCTGAACTTCTCTCAAATATTCCTTTTATTTTAATTTTAATAAGATGCCATATTTATATTTACCAATCCGTAAAAAAACTACAATTATCTCCCAACTGAATTATTATTATTTAGTATTATTGACAAATCTAAGCTAAAAAATTATATTAAACAGTTAAAAAATAACTTACAATTAAAATTACAAAACATTTAAAAGTAATCGAAATCTCAATCAAACATCATCTCAACTCCAAAATAGAAAAAAATAAATATATATATGTATTTATTTTTTTTTATTTAGGAGTTGGGATGATGTTTGTTTAACATTTCGATTATACTAGGGTGTATCGATTTTTAACTTTTTTTTTGTTTTCAAATTCCAAGTTGAGAAAAAGTTGCTACTAGGTACCACAACTTACCACAAAAATTTTTGGATTTTTATAAAAATGTTTAAGTCTCCCGCACAAGGCCTAAAGTTTTATTTTATTCAAAAAATATCCAATTTTTAAAAAATAAAATCGTAACTTTTGTGTTTATTCCAAGTTAAAAAACAGTAATATTAGGGCATAAAAATAAGTAAGAAACGATTTTTTTTTATAAAAAAATGGATTTTAGGTCTCCCGCACAAGCCCCAAAGTTTGTTAATTTTGATGAAATTTTGTAATTTTGTGTCCATATATGAACCATGTTTTTTTTTTAAGTTTAAACCACCGGAATTAATTTTAATTTTCTTACAGAAGGCATAAAATGAGTTCAGAACACAAAAGTTACGATTTTATTTTTTTAAATTTAAATTTTTTTTAATATTTTTTGAAAAAAATTAAAACTTTAAGCCTTGTGCGGGAGACCTAAACATTTTTTTAAAAATCCAAAACTTTTTGTGGTAAGTTGTGGTACCTAGTAGCAACTTTTTCTCAACTTGGAATTTGAATACAAAAAAAAAGTTAAAAATCGATACACCCTATTATACATACATGTATATCTTGGAGTAAAAATTTTTTAATTCGTCACCAGAAATATATTCATATATTCCACCACTTTATTAACTTCCTTTATACATACCTCAACCTAACCGATCCCTCCTCATCCTACCCCCTCCCTATTCCCCCCTAAATAACTTTTTTTCTTGAAATGTAATTTTCACTTGTATATAATACCTATGTGGAAACCTGTAAATGGTTTATTTTCTGTAACTAAATTATTATTATGCTGTCATTGATGTAAACTGTTGGTATACCAAATAAAATAAAATAAAATAAAAATAAAATAAAATAAAATAAAAATAAAAAATTACATTTAAAAACAAAAATAATTAAGTTTTTAAATTTTACCTTAAAAAACACATTGAATACTACAACATATAAACAAACAAATAACGTTAAATTATAATAACACACAAACTCAAATTTAATACGGTAATAGATATTATTAAATAAAATTATTATTGCTTTGTATTTAATGTAGAATTTAAGTAGATACTTCTACTTAAATTTCGATTTTGTTTTCTTGAATTCATGAAATGGAATCTCGGAAGTAGAAGTTAATCCATTTCCCGAAATCCGTTCGAGTTGAAACTCGACAGATTGACTTGTTGGTGATGAAAATGCTTTCATTCATGTTTGGTGGTACTCACGCATACACACGCGTCCACTCACGCATTTCTATGTAATTGAATGACATTATCAAAATTTACAGCTGTTATTATACGAAATATATCTCGGTACCATCCAATTAGGATTTGACATAAGTGATAGCGTGGTTCACTCATTTTAGTCACTCCCTGGGGACGAAGGTTCAATCCTTAGTCAAACTAAAATATATACTTTTAAAAATAGATGCATTATAGTTTTTTTACAAAACTTTGTTTTCAGGGGTTGATTTTTAAATAAACATAAAAAAATATTTAATTTCAAGAACTCAATTTCAAACTAAGAATTGTGTCTCTTATAAAAGGCGAAAGTGGTCTTAATAATTTAAAAAAATATATGTCTACCTAAATGTAACTCATACATTTTTATAGTCACAGCACATTCAAACTACGGACATCGCGTAATATAATCCCCACTGTAGGTACTTACATTTGGCTTCGTTAAAAGAAATTGCCACCATGCAATAGTAAACAATTTTTATTCATGCAAGTATGTAAAACCTTTAAGGCGATGCCATACGTATTAATGCAAAATCATGTGTTTTTGGTTTGAAAATTTGGTCGCCTAGAAATATTTCAGATGCTTTAATTAAATACTGCGAGTAGAATACAAACTGGCCTTTGAAATAATCGAGTATTTTTTAGATAAATCTTTTTATAAGCCCAGAAAAAATAACGTCTAAAGCCTATGAAAACTGCTTTAAAGTTCAAAATCTCCTACTTACGAACCCATTTTCTGTTATGATTTTATTGTATAATATGTCAAATTAAGTTATTTATAAAATTATCGAAAAAAAATTAAATATTTATGCCTGAACATCTACAAAATAAAATAAAAGGCACTTTTTGGCCATGTTTTTTTCTTGCATAAATCAAAACAGGCGGATGGTGTTAAGCGGAAATTTAAACCTTATCGCCATCTACGTAAAGGGTGTTATTGATAGCGGCTCGATTTAAAATATTACACGACGTAGTGCATCGCCTTAAAAGTGACTTTTACCAAATCGGTGCTTGGAGTTTATAAAACAGAATATACGCTAGTTTCAGTCAACCCTTACTGGAAAGGAAGCCTTTAAACCCGAGCACTAAAAAGATGAATACATTAATCCAGCCGAGACAATGGCGGTCGCCTGGTAGACACGGCAAGATGTCTCCCGGACCCACAAGCAGAGCCCAGAAGACGTCAGTCAGTCTGTCTGTTTGTCTGTCTGAATGAAAGATGGCCGCCGGTCCTGCCGTTCTGCGGGGAGGAATGGGAAATACAAAAGCCATGCGGATTGTCCGCCCTAAATCCTTTCACGTTGCCATTGAGCAGGACACCCACAAGAGTTGTGCTCATTATTAGATGGTTTATTCGATTACATTTATTTTCACATATTTTTTAAATGTCGCTAATTATGGTTATCTATCCAGTTGTACAGTTCACTTTCTTTGATATACCTCAAATATTTGCGTAATTTATCTATTTAAAAAATTTAATTACAGCACAAGAATCCCAATTGCATCAAGCTATCCGGAGTCAGTGGGGTTGGGATATCCCCAAATATTGGGGTATCATGTGAAGCTAAAGCGAGTGGGGAGGGGAAAGAGATGAGGTAATAGGAAAACTGGGAAGTACTTAGCTTTTCAAATCTGATCACTACACACGATTAAAACTAAAATTCTGAACGGTGGTCTTTCACCAGGTCAATACTTGAATTTTCTACCACTCTGATTGAACAAATCGATCTTTAAATAAATACGCATTGTAAATTGTAATGTATTCCGTATACTGTAAATACAAACATTATTATACAAAATACGCATAAAGTTATAAAACACATACATGTGTATCAGGACATACCTGACAGACTTTATCCAGCGACTTCTAATCTTATTTGGAATAAAACATGTAGATGTCATTTTGCTGTTCGGTAACATTTTGTTCTATTAAAAACAAAAGCAAAAATATTTTCTGTTACATGCCGCCACTGGTTACAACCTAACATGTCACGTGGTGCGCACACCGTCTCGTACGTCCAATGATACTGTAACGAGACAAAAATAAATTGAATGAGTCGCCGTGTCATCTGAATCCGATCCACTGAGCTGCATCTGCGGTAATGGGGTTGTGTGAAGTCTCCGCTCGTTCCCTTTTCCTTCCTTTAAATAATAACGGTTAAAATAATTAATCCCCATCGGATGATGAAAGTTAAAGTGGCTCCACACTCTACAAGTCGGGATATTGCATCCACGCAGTCTACCGTTCGGTATAAAAGTTATCTCATCATCGTTCGTTTTGTTTTGTCCCGCCTCGCATTCAGTGGTGCTTCGTTCCGCCTTTACGGGAACACAAATGACTCGCATTATTTCCGGAATTATTATTCCAGAAGTCTGACACTGCAAACTGCATAGAACATAGTGCATAGTATAAACGGGACGTAGAATACGTGAGCATAGAGTGGAGTAAGTCGTACTACACAAAGGATATGGGACACCGCCACAGAACAGTGGACATTAAATAAATTAAATGTACTCGTTAGCGATGACTATGATGAGCTTTGTGTTATTGTAATCGAAATATATTATATATCCGATTGCGAAACTGTAATAATTGTTTTTTAATTCACTTATTGTTCTTTTTTACCATTTTTAATCGGTTATTTGGTCGAGCAGTCTAAAGCGCAAAGTTCCAACCCTGGCGTCGCGGCCTCTATTCTCTGCTAGTCTTCATTGCACAATAAATATTTTTCGCTTATTGTAATGTTAGTACGAGGAATTCAAATATGGCCAGATTATTCATCACCCAGGAATTTTTGTCTTTCGTTTTTAACCTTTACTTACATGAATGTAAACATCGCGTACGATCCGAAGGGGGTCACTAGTATCCCCCACAAAGTAGCAAAGCGACCTCTTATCTTAATGTTACTTTTGTCGTTTCTAGTAACATCAAATGTTTACATTAATAATTAGATATTAGTTAATAACGAGACATCGCCCATCTACTCTCAGCAGTCAATCATTAAGTAATGCATTGCAATAGCAATAATAGTAATTTCGTCCAAATTTGATAGATTTTATTTGATAACCTTAAAAATGGAAAATGGATAATTTTTTTTAAATGCAGATCGAGTAGCGAATAGTTTTTCTAGGATTTCCTAAATTATGTAGTAGGTACGTGACGTAAAAAGCAACCAATTAGATGTCGCAAAAAAAAAAAAAATACCCTCGTTTTGGTTATTATCTTACCCCCTTCGAAACTGGAGTGTCATAATTTTTATTGCAAAATTGGGTTTTGTATTGTTTTTTTTTTTTTAAATCGATTCTAGGCAAATTGTGCTTTTCACTTTTTTCAATCTTTAATACACTAAAACCCTGTGAATTTAGGTCATGAGATTACGTGACCTTGCATACAGTAAGACAAGGCTAGGATGAAGGTTTAGTAGTAACTAAAGCTGAAATATGGCTTGGAGCTACGGAATTGTTAAAGTAATTCTTTATTTACCATTACAGCTATATATTTCCGTTATTTTAAAATATGGAATGCATTGAATTGCACTACCCCGGCATATATTCTGGAATAAACTATTATTATTATTATTATGAAGACCATCTCCAGTTATTGCTTTGGTTTTCAACATTTGTTCTCTAAACTCACTTTTGGTAAGCTCTACAAAATTTGACAATAGACGGTATGCTTTGCCACAAAACTGTGAATTTAAAGAGTGGAAATGGGGAATATGGTCGTTTGTGTGGCTAGCCAAGTCAAAGTTAGAAACTATACGTAGTATATGACTGCGCCATAGAAAAGTGAAAATCGAAGAACATAAAATTGAATATATCATGGAACATTTAACTCTTCTTTGAGTATAGTCAGTTCAATCTAAAATTAAACTCTTCTTTGAATATAGTCAGTTTGATATAATATTAAACTCTTTTTTGAGTATAGTCAGTTTGATCTAATATTAAACTCTTCTTTGAGTGTAGTCAGTTTGATCTAATATTAAACTCTTCTTTGAGTATAGTCAGTTTCATCTAATATTAAACTCTTCTTTGATATTTCGCTAATTTTTATTAAATACATCTATTTAAATTTCTCATTTGTTTTCGATAATGTAAATTTCGGAAGCAGAAATTAACCCACTTCCCGACATCCGATCGAGCTGAAACTTAACAAATAGACTCGTTGTTGTGACATAACGCATTTCTCAAAAAATTGAATTAAATTACAGCAGTTAACGTACGAAATAAATTTCGGTCCTACGATCGGTAATTGATGACGTTTGCAGAGTTGTTGGCTCCGGTTCTTGGGTACGAAGGTTCAATCCTTAATCAAAACAGAAATTTTTAAGTAGATGTATTATCGTAACAAAAAAATCTTTTTTACGGGTTGATTTTTTAAATACTATTTGAATCTATTTGAATTTTGCCTTTTTTTTCGTGAATTAATCTTTAAAGCGGAAATTAATACCCTTCCCGGCATCCGATCGAGCTGAAACTCGGCAGATAGACTCGTTGTCGATTACAATTCATTCTGTCAACTTAGAGGTAAAATTTTTATTTTTTACTTGTTGATTTTTTCTCCCTCAGATTCCAAGCCAATATTTTTATCCATTTTACATATTATGGGAATATGAACTACAAAATTTGGCCGTATTATAATATCTATGGTGGAGCTTTTGTGAAGAATCCTAAAATTATGAAGATAGCAACGGCCTTCATGGTCAAGCGGTAATTCTCTATCTGGAGGTCGCGAATTCAAATCCAATTAATTAATTAAATCTTGACTATCCACAGTCCTTAACCACGTTTTACCCTGGAGACATCAGATTTGTTTACCCTGGTGACATCAGATTTGTTTACCCTGGTGACATCAGATTTGTTTACCCTGGTGACATCAGATTTGTTTCCCCTGGTGACATCAGATTTGTTTAGAATGGCGTGTCCAAACACAAAATCATTAATTTTTCGAAGAAAACTTCTTCGGAAAGGTTTTCACTTTGTGATGGCATTATTTATTTTAATAAAAAGACATGTTTACATCACTTTATTTGTACACAATCAACATGTTTCGTGAACTATGTTTCCTTCTTCAGGATCAAAAATCATTAATTTCATACTTTTATTCGATAGCATTTTACTGAAGAACATCGCGATCGTTTAGATTTATTAGTATTATCTTCTTGTTTAATGTTAATAATAATATTTGGATGATTTGTATAGCGCCGTTTTTGTGCAAAATCACCCCAAAGGAGCTGATGATGAAGCTATTAAATTTTTTTTAGTTTTCTTTACTCTTCGTCTTCTTACGTGTTACACTGAAGGTCAAAGAACAGTTTTATGGAATGTTCGTAGTCGTTTTTCGTTATGAGCAAAGTCAATGTTTGACCGTAATCTACTGAACAATGGATAACAAATAATATAACAAACTGTTGAATACTGTTGTGAATATTGTGAGTGGTGATGTGAAAGGTATCATTCATTTAATTTTTGTGTGATGGAGACGATTATTAGTAGAGTTAAAGTTCACGTTTAGAATTATGGATCCATAACTCTACGCTAAAATCTTCATTCGTGCATTTTTGGCGGACGATTTTAGATTCCTTCAGATATCGTGCCCTGTGCCAGTGCTGCGGTTACCCCATCCTGTCCCGGCTCGGGCAAAATCAAATAATTTTGAATATATTTTTTTTGTCGAAATAAGGAACTCCAATAGTCATATTTTTAATCATTTTCCCCGCCGTATCGTGAAATATGAGGTGTCAGAATTAAAAGCACGTTTTCAATGGAGAATATTTTTTGATAAATGTTGGAAACTATTAATAGAATTAATGGATTTACTTAGCCTAATCACCTTCAACATATCAAATAAAACTATTTTTAAATGCAACAACATTATCAGGACTTAATTAAGTAGATACTCGCTTGTACAAACAACAAATAAAATTGAGTATTGCTAGTTTATTCAGAATCTCTTAACATTATTGGTAATCTGGTTAAAAACGGGATTGCAGGCCGTTTCCTGATAAACTTTTAGTAACTTCTTAATATTATGATTTTCGTGAACACGTGTTCTGACATCGTGATAATATATTCGTGAAGTACTAAAAGTTTATCAGGAAACCTGTTGATTCGTTCGTCAAATGACCTGCAATCCCTCACGTTTTTAACCAGATAACGAATATTTTGAAAAAATTCTTGATGAATTAGAAATACTCATTTTCTCCGTGTAGATTGCATGTAGTTGGATAAATAAAAATACTTTTATTTTTAAAAACTGCGAATATATTCCTTAATTGTATGTCAACCGGGAATATTTCTAAATAAATAATGAATCGGACAAGTAACTTGATGACAAATTCTCTAAATATATTAAGTCACACTATACAATAAAACCATAACCGAAAATGGGTTCGTAAGTAAAAAGCTCGACAAAAAAATGCTCAAATTTTTAAAGACCAATATGTGTTCTACTCGCAGTATTTAATTAAAGCATCTTAAATTGTCAAACCAAAAACACATGATTTAGCGTACTTCCTATTGCTTTGCCTTAACCCTTTCAGCCCCAGGGTTAATTCAAATTAACACGAACTTTGTGGTTTTTTTTACCGTAACGGTAGCGATTTAGAAAAGCCATGTTTTTGTTTTCTTGTAGCTTGTAGTCTTTTCTTTGGCGTCTATTTTTCCGCCCGGTTGAAATCTTTATTCCCGCCACAAAAACGATAAATATTTTGACATCTAACGGCCGCTGTTCCCAATCCTAATAATCAAATTCTAAGCGAATCACCACTGCACTACGTAATTCCAACACACAATAATTGCTTAAGCAAGCCGCTCAGTCTAAGCCAGCCGGACAGCTGGATTAGCTATTTAAGCAATATGTAAGGAAAAAGCTAGTTACAAAAAGTGTCGACAGAGTGAAAAAATACCGCGAATCAATGATCAAATGTCACTCTGACAATCGACAGTCGCGCTCCTTTCAGTTTTTTGTGTTGCATTTGTCATTATCGTTTTAAAATGAATAGAGAAGTTTTAGACATTTTAGATATACTAGTGTCGCGCGTCGGACCTGGGGGGGTCCTGACTTACCCTCGGCCAGCTCAGAAGCGGGGCATGAGACGTCTCTCTCATAGTCAGGGTTCGGGGTCAGCGCGTGGCTCGAGAATCCATATTCCACCGTCTACACAAAACACTCCCATACGATTGTTATGCCCAAATGAAAGAGGTTAGGTTTTTATGAATTAGCATTGTATTTGAGCGGCTAAAGGACATTACATGGGTGAATAACAACAGTACACAGGTTATTACATCCTAAACTGGAATTATCAACAAGGGTTCCCTAATCTCTCTCTGGGAAATAATTAACAGCTCACTCTCTCTAGATCGGCAGGCAGCGTGGATGAATTTAGGTTATTAGCGGACACATTCAAGGGTAATAGGAAATGTAAGAGACTCACAGCATGGTGTTGTCGGGTATCCTGTTGATTTGCAGGACTGAGCGCCGTGTCTCAAACAAACGGTGCCAGCCTGTCGATGTTCAAAGCGCCATTTCCGTACGTTATTGCTTTCGACGGAGCGGTGCAAATTGGGAACGCGGGAGCCGAAACGAACACACGTCCAGCCTGGTCAGAGGTCGGCGCGCGAGCGGGGGGAACGGGGCGTAGGGTCGCCGGGGGTGGGGGAACTGTAGCGGATGTATTGCGCGTTCTTCACTACGTTTGGTCTAGCAACTAATTTGAATAATTCCCGCTCTCAGGCTGGCAACTGTAGGATCTTTTGCGGCTAAAATCTGTTATATGACACCTCCCCCCGCGCTCGTAAAAAAGGCGACGTGGTAATGGAGCATCAGGGTTAAAAGATCCTCTATGTGCCTCCCTTGGGGTTTTTTTGACAAAACAAGAGTTGCCCTTAGTTTGAGAGACTTGGATGGCCAGAGGGATGCCTAGCTAAAACATAATGACTAGCTTATGCCATAGGCTAGGTAACAATATTTGTGGGGAGAAATGAGGAAGGGTACATAGCATGTTTGGAGCAAATAAATTTTGGGGAGAGAGCAGGTGTGGAAACAACAAGTAAAATTATGCAATTTGAAAACAATAGACATGGTTATGCAATTGAAAGACAAAAGACAAAATTATGCAATTGAAAGACAAAAGGGCATGGTTATGCAATTGAAAAAACAATAGACAACATTATACAATTGAAAAACAAAAGGGCATGGTTATGCAATTGAAAAAACAATAGACAACATTATACAATTGAAAAACAAAAGGGCATGGTTATGCAATTGAAAAAACAATAGACAACATTATACAATTGAAAAACAAAAGGGCATGGTTATGCAATTGAAAAAACAATAGACAACATTATACAATTGAAAAAACAAAACAAAAGACGGAATGTTAAGGTGTGATTCTAGGGTTTCATTGGTCTGGAAGCTAAGTTTGCGTTGCGTTGGTTTTTTGGTTTCGAAGAGTTGCGAAGGAAACGAGATTTCACTGACTCTAAAAGATTACATTATCACTGTAATCTGACCCATTGAGATAACACTCAGGAGTACACTTAGGTCTTGGAAAAAAAAAAAAAAAAAAAACACTTTGCTTCGTTGTGGGCGTTGATGTTTGCGAAGTGGGGCTGTGGTTTGCGGGGCTGCGGCTATGGTTACAGTGGTCATTGGAGAGAGTAGTCCAGGTTCCGTAGTTATGCCAGTACGAGTCCTATGTGCTATTATGGTGGGCACGGATCGTATGTGTTGGTTATCGGAGCATAATGTAGCTCAGGATAACTTTTTAGAGATGCGCAGTTTGTGTTTACTGGAGGGGCAAAGGGTAATTATGTTTCACCCATGACCTGGTATGTGTCACTGCATGACAGAGCAAGAGACGGTATAACTGGCATTGGCATTGAGGGCAAGAAATTTGAACTCCGGGACTAGCGTGTCCGAAAGGTAGTTCAGAGTGTCATAAAGTATAGTGGGACAACTCGGCTTGCAGTGGTGAGACAAACGTCATACATATGATTAGTATTGTCTGTGCTTTCAGGAACAAGATGGAACAAGTGTGTAGCGAGTAGTAGTCGAGGGACCTTTGTAACCACAGCGCAGGCTGCTAGGAGGTGAGGCTCAGCTTGGCTGCCGGAGATGACATCCGCCTGGGCTTCTTTTTAAATCCGGGGGGAATTATTATTAAAGCAAATTTCTTGAAGTTTACCTGCCTAGGGACCAATGAAGAAAAGTTTGGAGAGAAACAAAATGTGTCCAGAAAAAATAAACAAACGAGGTTTAGCTGCCGGTCCGGAGAGTGACGAAGAGTGTGAGAGAGAGGTAGAGAGAGGTTCCTAACTAGTTTTGATTACATAAACATTATCCTTTATTAGGATGACTTGGTGTTTGCCGAATGACAAACTGTCTTGGTTGAAAAACAACCGGCCTTCTTTGGCCTATGTTAACATACAGGTGGTAACATTTTCGTAGGATTTCAAAGAACAAGACAAAAAAATTCGTGAACGAGTCACGGCAACAGCAGGGAAACTAATTCATGAATAAAGGTTGTCAGAAAAGACAGACGATACGCCAAGTGCGTATCATACATATTCAAAATTCATGAATGTGTTTCGTTGAGGAGAGAAAAAAAAATGACAACATACGTGAAAGGTGAGGTAGGAAGCCTGTTGGTGACCGGAACAATTACCGATTCGAACTCGAAATGAGGGCGAAATATGGTCGACAACAGATTTTCCACTTCATACATATTGCCTGAGGGCATGGGGTGGGGAGGGGGGAAAAAGGACGGGAATTGAGTTACGAAATTGCTAGAGACTGGACTAATTTCCAATTCAACCTCTATGTGAGAGTGAAACATATTCAACCAGCAGATTTCCTGACTCTTTACATTTTAATAAAGTGGATTAATTTTTAAACCGCATTTGAATACACATTGTACTAAAGAGGCTAATCTTTTGCGTGTATTTGGCAAAAGATTAGGGGTCGTTTTAAACTTCTACATGATTGTGAGAAAAGACAGACCCTAGTTCCAATTTCACAAACCTGGGATTCTTCTTATTCGTTTCCCAGACGACGAGTTTAGTGGTTTTGTGCCCATCGATTAACTCCTGCGGCACTATGCCCCATAATTGACAGTGAAGCTGAAAACTAGTCCTTTTGGGATAGTAGATATTCCTGGGCTTCTTTTCTTTTTGGAAAGCAGCAAAAACAGGAAGTCCACGGGCATTGGCGTTGAACAAAGAGGCTTCTGTGAAATACTTACGTAGTTCACATATAAAGGTTTGATATTATTTCGTTCGCACGATTCATGGTGAGTATTGTAACGTCTTCACGTATAGTGTACAAGTATGCAGTATATGCAAGGTACAACTCAATTATAGACAGAAGTCAAGGAGTGTAAAAACAGTTCCTTAAAGGAGATGACGATGTCGATATTATGTCGTTCACACGAATCACGGTAAGTATTATTATTACGTCTCCACGTCTCGTGTACAGGGTTGTACACAATTATACACAAAAGCGGTTCTCATGACATGTTAATGACACACGACCAAATTATACACAAAGGGCGGTACTCATGGCAAATTAATGTCACACGACCAAATTATTCACAAAGGGCGGTACTCATGGCAAATTAATGTCACACGACCAAATTATACACAAAGGCGGTACTCATGGCAAATTAATGTCACACGACCAAATTATAACACATGGTTATAAGTATTAAGTAATTGTAACGAACTTCTCGTGTAGTGGTGGATTTTGTAAGGATCTCTCCTATCGCGTGACAATTTTTTACATTTAAATATAATTCAACAAAAGCTAGCAGTATCATTTGATACTGTTTGCAAAGATTTGTTAGATTGACTAACTCCGTAGCCTGGAGGGGCGTACGATGGAACAATAGAGAAGATAAACAATTTTAATGTTACTTCATTGTGTTACAAGGTGCAAGATGATGGTAGAAGGTATTTCTACTTACATCGAGCGATGGGTGGGAACAGGCCCATAATGGCTTTACATACTGTTCGTTGTAGCGTGCAATTGGGTTGCAAACACTTGGTTAAATGGTGAGACAAAGGTTGGGTGTTTATATTATGCAACGATGATCGAACAAAGTCCTGTTGATTTACGTTGTGATATAATTATTTGCGTTCGAAGATCAGGATAACCGTAAGGTTTTACTAACCTGTCCCGTAGGGTTGAAACGTGAGGTACGAGACATACGTGACGTAACAGTAGAGAAAAGAAAATCGAGATCTCGTCATACAATAAAAGACCTTAATGGGTTTTACATACTTTTAGTTGAAGCGAGTCCAGTTATTTGTATGTGGTTTTATAGGACCGACATTTGGTTTTCTTTTATAAATACAATTTCCCAAAATGGATGTGTCAAAATCCTATTTTTGGTAAATGTGAGCTTGGGTAGGACGCCATCAATTTTTGAAAGGAAAAAATTGAAAAAAAATGAAAAAAAAATTATATACATACAAAGAAGACAATTATGTGATTAATTGCTACTTGGTTCTTGCCTTTGAGACCACTATAGGGTTTTACATACTCAAGGTAACGTTGAATTGGACAAGAAAGAATTAATGGCTGTACTTGACAGGTTTTCTTTTTTTTTTAAAAAAAAAGGGTCGGTATTTAACACTTTGGAATTTACAAAATCCGAACTCTTTTGGATGGCACTCTTATGAGTGATTACCAATCGTTATTTTACAAGGAACAAAAACAAAAGTGGGGTGGTTCTTTCTAACACGACGAAGGGAACAAAAATGAAACGAAAATGGGGTGACATGACATAAACATTGCATAGTGTAGAAGTTGAGGAGCAAAAGCGGGTTCGCGACTTCCCGGCGATTGTAACTCGAAGACGTGTCTCTATTCTAAAATGATCAGTTTCAGAACAGGTGAGAAAATAAAACGTAAAAAGGGAGAAAACGATTGTCGTGAGGGAAAGAACGTTATTACAGGAATAATATTTCATGGTCATAATATGTTAATATACATTCATTTACAAAGGTGGGTTAAACTCGTTTTTGACGAATAGGTTGACATGTAGTTGACACTTTACACGCCTAATTATGGTAAGACTTCATAGCTTACAATAGTTTGTGATAATACACAGTGGGTTAGTTTAAAGTTGCTGGGGTGGTGGGGGAGTTTCAACTGTCTCCTCACTTCCAGACTTTACAATGTCCTTAATATGGTAATTACCAGTATGTTTGCCAGAGGAGTCGGACAGGTAGTAAACTAAGTCCGATATTTTTCTTACAACCTTGGCCTTGACAAAACGGGGTGCCAGCTTGGCAGAGAAGTACAGGGCTCCTTGAGAGAGGGTGTTATTCCTTCTCCAGACAACATCGCCTACATTAAAAGTGATGTGTTTCCTACGTAGGTTATATCTGTCCGCACTTTTTTGGTGGGCCAGCAATAGGGCATCAGTAACTTCACTATAAATGGCAGTAAGTTCTTCCAAACGATGAGCGTAATCAACGGCAGGATTGCTTGTGGAGGTGGTTGACGTGGGGAAATTCGTGTTCCAGTGCAATGAACCATGTACCACCTGTTCCATACCGTGTTTTAAAAAGAAGGGGGTGTAACCAGTGGTTAGGTTAACAGTGTTATTCATGGCAGCTTGAATTTTATCTAAATTCTTACACCAATTACGTTGGTCTTTGTCAACCAAAATGGCCAGAGCTGTGTTAATAGTCTGGTTATACCTTTCGACAGTGTTATTTTGGGGAGTGTACAAGGTATTATAATAAATATCTTTAATCCCGTATTTAGCAAGGAAATCTTTAAATTCCTGTGCTATAAACTGTTTTCCGTTGTCAACTATTACGGTTTTGGGTGTTCCGTAGGGTATGAAAATGTGTTTTTCCACAAGTTTGACAATGGCGGCAGCGTTGGCTCTTTTTAAGGGGAAGATCCAACAAAATTTGGTAAAGATATCCACAATGCTGAGTATATGCATGTGTCCAGAATAACTCCTGGGAAAAGGTCCGACGAGGTCCATAGATAACGATTGGAGGGGTCTATCAGCACGTTTGGGTTTTCCCATTAGGCCGGCAGGGGGTGCCGTACTATGTTTGTAAGCTTTACATGTTTCACATTTGGAGATGTAGTTGCGAACTTGCTTGAAAAGACCAGGCCAGTAATACTTCAAGGAAATCTTTTTATACGTCTTGAAGGTTCCTGGGTGTATAGAGTCGGGGGCACTATGATTGTTGATGATTACTTGTTTTCTCTTTTCGAGGGGCACAACGAGTTTCCAAGAGTAATCTTCGAGGATGGACAGTGGGGCCTTACAATTGCGATATAGTTGTCCTTCTTTTATAATAAAATTGGGAAACTTTTGTTGATTGTTTTTGCACCCTTCATAGATTTTGAGATACCATTCATCTTTTGTGGATGGGGTAGAGGCAATTGTATCGATGTTTAATGCGGCAAGTTCAATTCTTGACAGGGCATCTGGGACAATATTGTCCGCACCTTTACGGTGGATGACATCGAAAGTGTATTGGGACAAACGAGAAGCCCAGCGAGCGAGTCTGCCGGAGGGATTACTTAGAGAGATCAACCATTTCAAACTACTATGGTCTGTGACTACAGTAAATTTGCTACCGTCTATGTAACCGCGGAAATGGTGAACAGAATCCAATACTGCCAGTAACTCTTTTTCGGTGATTCCGTAATTTTTCTCGTGTTTATTCAAGGTGCGGGAAAAA
The DNA here is from genome assembly GCA_026573805.1 of Hesperophylax magnus. Classification (NCBI taxonomy): domain Eukaryota; kingdom Metazoa; phylum Arthropoda; class Insecta; order Trichoptera; family Limnephilidae; genus Hesperophylax; species Hesperophylax magnus. Next base: position 6,735,321 of record JAIUSX010000117.1, on the reverse strand, counting down.
TAGGCTACAGGGTGTTCGCCATCGGGGAATTCCTGAGTTAGGACTCCACCGATCCCTACGTTAGAAGCATCCGTGTGGAGGGTAAAAGGTAGTTCAAAATTAGGACAATTCAGGACAGGGGCTGTTTGAAGAGCATTTTTTAAAGTCGTAAAAGCTTCTTCGGCTTCAGTAGACCAACGAAAGTTGCTGATACCTTTACGGATACCAGTAATTTTGTTTAATGGGGCCGAAATAGTGGAAAAGTCTTTAATGAATCTCCTATAGTAACCTGTAAGTCCAAGGAAACCTTTGACTTCTTTCGCGTTTTTGGGTCGGGGGAAATTTGCCATTGCTTCCACCTTAGTAGGATCTGTTCTCAGACCTTTTTCGTCGACAATGAATCCCAAATAACGCAGGCGAGACTTACAAAATTCAGACTTCTTTAAATTGATGGTTAAACCAGCAAATTTAAGTTGTTGAAAAACTTTTTCCAGCATTAACAGGTGTTTTTCGAAGGTGTCACTAACGATGATGAGATCATCAAGGTAGCAGAATAGGTTGTTGTCAACTTCAGGGCCGAATAGTTTGTCCATCAGCCTCTGTAGTTCGGCGGGGCTATTTTTTAGACCAAAAGGTAGCCTTTTAAAGTGGAACATTCCCCTACCAGGTACAACAAAAGCAGTTTTTTCGCAGGATTCCGCATCTAAAGGTATTTGCCAGAAAGCTTTGCTTAGATCAATGGAAGAAATGAATTTGGCGTTGCGTAATTTGTCTAAAGTTGCGTGCACGAAAGGCAGTGGGTACGCGTCGGCTTCAGTGCAAGAGTTCAATCGTCTACTGTCGAGGCAAAAGCGTGCAGAGCCGTCTTTTTTTGAAACCAAAAGGGTTGGGTTGGTCCAAGCACTTCTGCTGGGAACTACCACTCCCATTTTCAACATTTCATCAAGTTCATTTTCTAAAAGTTTCAATTTTTGGGGGGCTAAATTGTAGTAGCGTTGCTTGATTGGTGGGCCGTTGGTTTTAATGTGGTGTTTTACCAAATTAGTTAAACCCAGTCCGCATTTTTCGAAAGATATTGATTCAAATTTGTTGATCATTTCCTTTAATTGGAGAGCCTGGTCAGTGCTTAGGTTTTCGTGAGGTATTATTGTTCGAATCTCACCAACTTGAGCGACCGGAGGTTTTTGGCCAAGAGTATTAAATACTTGTGGAGCAACGTTAAAAGCCTTCCAGAAGTCAACGCCAAGGATGAAATTCTGGGATATAGAGGGTACTATTAGAAAGTTAATTGTAACTGTGTTATTGTTACATTTAATTGGTAATGACAGAGTACCGATGACTGTCTGGGGAGCATTGTCCGCAGTTGTCACGAGTGTAGGTTTGGAAAAAACTTTAAAACCGTTGTTAACAAAAGGCAGGTGGGCATTGTTGCCAAGGCAACTAACAGATGCACCACTATCTAGTAGTCCAGAGAAGGGGACATTGTTAACGGAGAAAAGGGCATAAGGTCTTCCATCTTTAGCTTGTTTGCAACAAACCGAAGAAACATTTAAGGTCTGGTTAAAATATTTAATGTGTGATAACCAATCAGTCCATTCCTTAGACCTTGGTACAGAATGAATACCTGAGAGGTTATTATTTAGTTTTTTGGTTTTCTCGCATGAAAATTCGGTGGGGGTTTAGAGAAATCCACTTGAGGTTTAACAAAGTGAGGGTCTTGCAACCTTTCCATGTTATTTCTTGATTTTTTGAAAATTTCACGCAGTTCGTCGCGTGGAGGAGAACGATCCCTGGAGCGATGTCTCTTTAAGGTTCTGGGTTCTTTAGCTTCCAGAAATTTGGCCTGCTTGAAACAAGTGGTAGCTAGGTGACCTACTTTTTTGCAAAAGGAGCAAACTTTTTTGTTGTCAAATTCTGGTTTTAATCCAGAAGGACGGCTTGGTACAGTGATATTGTCCGTGGTGGTTTTGTTGTTTTTCCTGTCTTGGTGGGATTCCAAAATGAGGCAAACTTCGTTTAAATGGGCCAACGACACAATTTTCTGTGAGGTGATAATGTTTTCATATCTTTGTAGGAGGCCATCAGTTATAACTGGTAATAATTCGGCTTCCGAGACAGGGTGGGAAAGTTTGATGTTGATGGATTCGGCCCTCTCTATGAATGTTGCCACAGTTTCGTTTACTAATTGTTTAATGGATAGTAACGATAATTTAATTCTGTGTTGGGCCTCTGATTTGCCGAAGCTAGTGATCAGGGCTGATCTGAGTTTATTCCAGTCCTTGCATTTTGATTTTTGTATTCGGTGCCACGGGATTAATTCTGGAGATATTAGTTCTATAAAGTTTTTCTGCAGCACGTCAAATGGAACATTTTTAATTGAGGCCGTTTCTTCGATTCGGTCAATGAAATCCAGTACATCAGAAACACCGTTATATTTGATCTTCCAAGGAGTGAGATCGTATGTTTTTTCTTGTGCCGTGATGGGTGCATTGTCTTGTTTTACTGTAACATGTGTCCTGGTTTCTTTGTTAGAAACGGGGATTTCCAAAGCTGGGGTATTGGGTGCCTTGACTTCATTTGCAACGGATAGGTTTATTTTCCTGATGAACTTCTTGTTAAATAACAAAGCGTATGCTTTCAATGCTGACTTTGATTTGTTTAGTGGTGATATTCCTCTGTCTTTTAAGACGGCTTGTAGGTGCACTTTGGATAAGTTGTGTACATTGGGAATGACACCCATGTCCGAAGATGTAGCCATTTGATTGGAATTCATTGTTAAAAATGGTTTAAAAAAGGAAAAAAAAACTCCGAAATTCTTCTAAGTCTTTTTGAAGAAAATTTGGCCAGGGGGACACTTTAGGATTTGCATTATTTAATTTTTGTGGGCACTATTCGCACTTATATTCACTGCACTCGAGGAAAGGCACGAAAAAGGCACAAAAAACAGCACTTTAGAAGCGAAAAAAACACTTTTGATGGAAAGATTTTATATTTGCTTCATTTACTGGCACTGAATCGTGAGATTGAACACACGTTCTTATTATTGCGTCGAGAAAGCACTTCTTTGCAAAAAAACACTGCACTTCTGAAGTTAATTTCAAACAATTCACTTAAAATCACTTTTATAACAGTCAATGCTGAAAAAAGAATATGGACAAACACCGTACCTATATAATTAATCGGGATAAAGAATTACTTGTGTTTTACAGGTTGTAGCTGATATACTTTTTAGAAATCAGCTTCGATGGGCCGTTGGGTGTATTGTGCTTTTTTTAAAAAAAATCACTTCCGGTGTAAAAATTGGCTTCACAGTTCTAAATCCTGACTGTTATTATTACGGTGCAATTTATGCCGAAATTAAAACAGTGGGTTTGTTTTGTTAAACAAAGAATACAGAATCTATGTTATTGAAAAAAAACAAAAACATTATGTTCGAACTTTCGTTATCACAGCATTTGGCGGGAATTTCGCGCGTCTCTTTTATTCGTTCGAGAAGATTCTTACCGTTATTTTTCGCGGCAAAATGCGCTTAGCAACAAACAAAGTCACGACAGGATTGCGTGCATTTCTTATTTATTCGAGAAACTTCCACCGTAGTTTTTGCGGCAAAAATGCTCTTGGCACAAAATTGCATAGTACATGTTTTCAAATTGGGGACAATCGTAAAGGTAATTCTGTGCAGTCGGGAAGGATATGTTTAAAAAAAAAATTCTGCCCCTAAGTTGGTCGCCAGTGTCGCGCGTCGGACCTGGGGGGGTCCTGACTTACCCTCGGCCAGCTCAGAAGCGGGGCATGAGACGTCTCTCTCATAGTCAGGGTTCGGGGTCAGCGCGTGGCTCGAGAATCCATATTCCACCGTCTACACAAAACACTCCCATACGATTGTTATGCCCAAATGAAAGAGGTTAGGTTTTTATGAATTAGCATTGTATTTGAGCGGCTAAAGGACATTACATGGGTGAATAACAACAGTACACAGGTTATTACATCCTAAACTGGAATTATCAACAAGGGTTCCCTAATCTCTCTCTGGGAAATAATTAACAGCTCACTCTCTCTAGATCGGCAGGCAGCGTGGATGAATTTAGGTTATTAGCGGACACATTCAAGGGTAATAGGAAATGTAAGAGACTCACAGCATGGTGTTGTCGGGTATCCTGTTGATTTGCAGGACTGAGCGCCGTGTCTCAAACAAACGGTGCCAGCCTGTCGATGTTCAAAGCGCCATTTCCGTACGTTATTGCTTTCGACGGAGCGGTGCAAATTGGGAACGCGGGAGCCGAAACGAACACACGTCCAGCCTGGTCAGAGGTCGGCGCGCGAGCGGGGGGAACGGGGCGTAGGGTCGCCGGGGGTGGGGGAACTGTAGCGGATGTATTGCGCGTTCTTCACTACGTTTGGTCTAGCAACTAATTTGAATAATTCCCGCTCTCAGGCTGGCAACTGTAGGATCTTTTGCGGCTAAAATCTGTTATATGACACTAGATATTGCGGAATGGGCTGAAGTAATTGATGAAAACATCGGGTTATATAGGCGGCGACAGGGTGTGGATGTCAATTACATCGAACTATTTATTTATTTATTAATTTACAGACAATATGTCCATTAAAACCATAATATTGACACGAATAAGAAAACATAGATGACAGTGAATGGAGAGTACATGTATGTGAAGGGCGAAGACAATGTAAAATAGAAAAAGTACATATAGAAAATAACTAAAAATGAATTAAATGACAAAGAATTTTTTGACCGTTTTCGTATGACGAAAACGTGTATATTTTGAACCTAATTGAGGAGAATTTAACTTATGCAAGCGAAAGGTAAGTTTTTATTTACGCAAGTGTCATTTTTGAGATGAATGTGCGAAATATTTTGCCCTTACCTCATGTCAGATCTGAAAACCTTTCTATTCTATCAATTTAGTGTTATTCTTCGCACGCTTTGCTTTGATCTCCATTTTAAGGTTTGTTTGGGTCTGTTTTGCTGTCGCACGGAGAAAAAACTTACGTCGATCTGCCAAATCAAATGGGAAGTCCCGATTGTGGCATCACGTTCAAGTTGTCACTTTATTTTTAATATATTATATACGTTAGTTTAAAAAATATGAAATACCAGTTTATGAATAACGGTATTTAAAATAAGTAATGTGTATTAATAAGAGCTACAATAATTAACTCTTTAATATTAATTTAACATAGAAAGTTTTTAATTTGATGTCATTTTATTGTCTATGGTAATGTGCGGTAGTGTGTGGGGCTACTTAAGATTTTCAAAGATAAAATGATTGGGAACAACGCAAATCGAACGTTCCCTACAAAATGCTTAAAAATCGCTTGGCTGAGCAAAAACAAAGATTTGAACTTAGATAACGATTAAAAAGTTGGGAACAGCGGCCGTTATTGTGAGTTTCATCGAATTTCTGCCGTCATTTATTACTTAATTTAAGGTGAGATATCAATATTTTCTACTCGAATTACAAATATTTTAACGTATATGTGTTCTATAATAATAACATCAGTTCAATTCACTGTTCACAGTTATTTGCCAGAATACAGTAAATTAATTTTAATGTTCATTCAAATCAACACTGGTAAGGACGCACATATTTTCGACTAGTATGGCGAATTTTTAAAGATTATTATCCTAGATTATTTCTTTATTTCTGAATCAATTTTATATAAAATGTTATTTGTTTCAAACGTGCATTTTTACATGAAATAATTATTTGTATTACTTTTGTGTCATGATTATTTTACCTTACTATTTAAAAAATACCCTCTGACGTCCAATGTTAGACCAAATTAACGTAGAATAAATTTAAAAAACAAAAATTCCAATAAATTTCAAATAATTTTTTGAGGTATATATAATCAAGTATTACATATTTTATATATGTGGAAACAATAATGCGGTGTGAAAGGGTTAAACGAATGAGTGCTTTGTATATGTTAAAATAGGTATGTGCATTGTGCAACGGACCTTGTAAATATATTCTTAACACATACTGCTTTTATCCCAATTTCCTTTCTTTGAGTTTTCTCATTCGTCCGCCTGCACAGAACTGCATACAGAGGCGCTGCATATAGCCTCGTGCAATTTACTCCGGAACCTTTATTGTTTCTAGTCTCAAGGGCGAGGCTTTCCCGCTTCCTCTTGTTACTAACGAGTCCGAGCTCTCAAGGGAAAGAAAAGAAAATACACATATTTATTCTACTGCATATAATATAATTTATGGGTGAAGGTAGCCAGAATACCTTCAAATAACAATTTACACGTAAAATAATATGATTTTCTTACTGTCAAATTCTTAAAATATATATCTGTCAATGTTTACACACTATCAGCTTTAATAAAAACGGGGTGAAAATTTTAATAAATTGATAAATATCATGTACTGAAAACCTTTCAGTACAGAAACTGATATACAATATCTTCAATAGTTATAAAATTACTTGTATCATCATTTTGATTATATATAAATGAAACACTTTGTTTTCACCATTTTATATGTGTATTTTGTGTATCTATTTTTAAATTCGTTATTTTTAATTATCCTGACGAAGAAACCATTGGCTTTGAAACATGTAGATTGTGACTTTTGAGTGCGATAGAGTGCTAAGTTGTAAAACTTCAACATTATTGATGTTGTTTAGTCCATAACAATTTTATTATTTTTTTCGAAAATTCGTATTTTTTTGAAGATTTTTATTAAATTTCAGTTTGGCCGTGAGCCGCACAGATTTCCTGAAAATCTAATTTTCGAAAAAAAAAATTCTTCGGCTACAACATCAATAATGCCATTATTTGTAATATTGGCACTCTAGTACACCCAAAGGTCACGAGCCGCCACTGATTAAAAGTGGTGTAAACAAGGTGTTTTATTTATATATAATGACATAAAATTGTTCACGGAAAGAAATATACTTTGCTTATCCAGCCAAAGAGGGTTGTTTATCTGTTGTATGAAATATTAATAATCAATTCTCCTCGAATAAATTTTCTATATATTTCTTCATTTTGAAGATGTCGTAAAAACAAAAACCATTATAAAAACTAGATAAAATTACCTTTTAGATTTTTGTATTTGAAATATACTTTAATATTCAAAAATTACAATATTTTAATTTAAAACACGAAAGAAGCTCAAAAAAGCTTATCACAAAACATTTTTAATCAAAACGTCAAAAAAATGCAGAGGATTAAAAATGAAAAAAAAACACAGTCCTTTTGTTTAAGGAATTTGAAAGATTTCACTTTGTTGGGAAGTGAGTTAGCTAAGAGCTTCACAAATGCACTCATAGAGGGCAGTGTAAAGAGCTTGTTTGGAATTCCGCAAGATGGCAGCTAGTAGCCAGTAGTCGCTGAGGCCAGTTAGGCTGCTTCCAGATAAACATGGTGTTTGCAGATCTCATTTAGCCAGCTCCCTATTCGACCATCGAAGTCACCCTTGTAATACGCGAAGTATTGAATAAATCCCTGATTTAATATAAAGAACTTATTCCCTAAAATCTCCTTCCACGACGAGTTGGAGAACTGTTTGTGGGGACACCTTTTTATCTCGTTCATACAATAAAAAAATATTTGTATGCCTTTCTTGAAAGAATTGAATTTTTATTCGGAAAAAAACAATTTATTAATTTTAATTTTAAAATATTTCATATCATAACTCGCAAAAAGTGTATATTTATAAAATAATTAAATTTATGCCATCCATAAATTAACTTTTTTATTTGGACAGTGATGAAAAAAAATCATGTTTTTCATGAATAAATCACCCCCAAAGTTTCGTGGCATGAGCGTGGAACTAGAGACGGCCCGTGAATATGAAAGCAGTGCATTGCACTAAAAAATGGTAACATGTAATACAGGTAAATTAACCACTCAGGTTGATCGGTTCGCTTTTGGGAACGGCTCATATGGTCTCGAAAAAAATCATTGTACAAGGTGGGGCAAAAGTAATCACTCTATTGGAAAACGCTATAACTTTTGAAATTGGCGCCAAATGTAAATTCGGTTTTAATATTTGTAAAGTAAACAAACGCAGAATACAAATCGAAAAGACATGAATCGGTATACCCTGCAAGAACGCGGAATAATTGTTTCAATTTTTTTGCGCAACAATTCGTCGGTTATGTTGGCGCAACGTGAATTTCGTCGCAGATTTCCTGGCCGTCCGACACCAAAGACTGCGGCGTTTGACCACTCACCTTGAAGAGACTGGGACAACAAGAGATGTTCCCAAGTCTGGCCGCCCCCGGACCAGCCGTTCTTCTGAAAATATCGCTGCTATTGCCCAAGATATCGAAGATGAGCCCGGAACATCGACCAGACGACGTGCCACACAATTGGGCATTAGCCGGCGGTCCCTACGCAGAATTTTAGTGAAAAATTTGAAGATGTTTCCTTACAAAGTACATACATTGCATCAGTTGTTAGCTGTTGACCGCCAAACGCGTATAACCTACGCTAAAGCCATCCTGAATCTCAACGAAGAGGTGGACGATTTTTTCATCGAAAATTATCATCAGCGATGAAGCTCATACCATCTTAGCAGTTAAGTGAATTAACAAAATAATCGTTTCTGGGGCACCGAAAATCCGTGTATCACCCACGAAGAGCCATTACACCCGCTCAAAATTACTGCGTGGTGTGCTGTTTACGCTGGAGGAGTCATCGAACGACGACTGTGGACGGCGCGCGATACAGAGCCATGATTGCCGATTTTTTTCTTCCTCAATTGAATGAATTGGTACTGGAAAATATGTGGTTCCAACAGAACGGTGCAACGGCGCACTCTGCTCGAGCCACAACCGACATTTTGAAGGAAGAATTTCCGGGTCGCTTAATCTCTCGTTTTGGTGATTTGCATTGGCCAGCCAGATCACCCGATTTAACCGTTCCAGACTTCTTTTTATGGAGTTTTTTGAAGTCGCGGGTTTACGCCAACAAGCCTCAGACTCTTGAAGCTCTTAAGGAGAATATTCGCCAGGAATAAGAGAACCTGTCGCCCGAAGTTCTGGCAAGAGTGATGGAAAATGCCATAAATCGGGCCCGTATGGTCATCAACTCTGGCGGCAGCTTGGCACTTGGCCGATATTATTTTATCGACTTGATGAAATAAATTCTAATGGATTAAATAAACAAATTTCACAAGCAGTACCAAAGTTTATCATAAAATAAAAATTACAGCAACAGAACATCGGATGATTACTTTTGCCCCACCTTGTATCTCCCTTACCGTCATGGTGAGAAATATGATCTAAACGGTGTTAGAAAGAAAAAACCTCACGCTTTATATTATAACAATTACAAATTTAGTAACAAATAACAGAATAATTCAAATGTAAATCTCTACGAAACCTAAGTTTCCGACATAAATTGATTCCGACCGAGAATCGAAAAAAAATTATGAAACTTAACTTAAGCGAATTTTTTTATTAACTTTTATGAAACGACGAAAAAGTGATGTGAAAATAACTTAAATAAATTTTTCAAATAAAATATCTAAGTGTTTTGTTCTTTACGTTATCAATAATTTTAGTTACAAAAACGTAAGGTGTCATTTTAAAATTGTTTTTTAATTTAAAATTAAACAATAACTTTGTAAACATCACTTATAGGTAAATACTTAATGCCGACCGGGTTTCGCTACAACACTTAGCCTCATCAGGGCAGTATAATACTAAAAATCTAAAAATTAAATTAACATGTGTGGATTTCACAGTAGGTGGACAGTCTGAGCTACAGTGGAAGAGGTAGGAATAGGTGGGAGATTGAGAGGCGAGTGTTCTTTGTCAAGAGTTTCTTTGAGTTAAAAAAAACTAAGGATTATGCACAATATGTACTGATCGGGGACATGAATATAAATACTATAGGAGAAGTTTTGCATAGGCAGTCCGACGACTACTTATGTGCTATGGCTGAAAGTAACTTTATTTCCAATATTAATTCTCCAACTAGGGTACAAGGTAGCTCAAGCTCATGTTTGGATCATATATATACCAGAAATATAACAAATTCAAATGCATTTGTAATACATAATACAATCACTGATCATTACACCACTGCAATCAGTATCCCAAACTCAACACCCAAAAAACATAAAATTAATCACAAACAGATTATCGATTATGAGGCTTTATTAAATGATCTTAATAATAAAAATTGGGAATATGTTTATAAAGAGACTGAAGTTAACAATGCTCTAAACTATTTTATTAATGAAATCAATACATTCATAACAAAACACACAATAACTAAACGCATTCCATATAGTAAAATACATCTCACACCATGGATTACCAACGGCATTGTTAAATCTATACACAAAAGAAATCACCTTCATAAAATAGCTAAACGAGACCCATTGAACGATACTAAACAGCAAAACTATTACCGATACCGTAATATTTGCAAAACCGTTATTCGCAAATGTAAAGAGCGTTATTATAAATTCTTACTTGATAAGGATAATTCCAGCAAAAACATGTGGAATGTTGTCAGAGACATAACTAAAAGTAAAAGAAATACCAATGCATCTGTAACTGAATTAAATACCGGAAATTTGATTATAACTGACAATCAATCAATTGCATGTCATACTAATCAATATTTTGCATCTGTTGGATCAAATCTAGCAAAAAATTTTTTATTAGAAACCCAGAAAACGGAAGACTCTTTAGCATCGACAATTGTAACAAAGGAACAATCTTTTTCATTTAATATTAAACCAACTACTGTAGAAGAGGTCTTAAAAATAATCAACAGCCTTAATACTACACATGCAAAGGGTCCAGATAGTCTAAATACACAAATACTAAAAAAAATTAAAAATCAGATTTCTGCTCCGCTATCATATATTTACAACTTAAGTTTTGCATCAGGAATATTTCCTGATCACTTCAAAAAATCAATAATTGTCCCAATTCACAAAAGTGGACCTAAATCTCTTGTAGAAAACTATAGGCCAATATCACTATTAAGCGCGATATCCAAAGTCATTGAAAAGCTTTTCAAAACTAGGTTAAACGATTATGTGGAGAAACATAACATTCTAAGTCCTAACCAATACGGCTTTCGGTCGGGTAAGGGAACGGATGATGCCATCGCATGTCTCACTGAAACTATTGCAGGGAATATGAACCATGGCAAGAAAACTATTGCCCTTTTCCTGGACCTGGCCAAGGCATTTGACACTATATTTCATAAAATTCTTTTACAGAGACTTAGAAATATAGGAATAAAGGGAAAAGCTTTTCAATGGATAGAAAGTTATATATCTAATAGATTTCAACAAACCAGAATTAACGAGGCTATTAGCACTTCACTAAAATACACTTTTGGGGTACCACAAGGAAGTACACTTGGGCCCCTTCTCTTTATTATATACATAAACGAACTTTGTAACCAAAACATTGGTGGCAAAATTATCACGTTCGCTGACGATACAGTTATTTTGTTTGAAGGAGATGATTGGAAACAAACACACCACCTTGCGAACACAGGTATAAACAGAGTAAAACAGTGGCTGGACTGTAATTTGCTTACACTAAACATACAAAAAACAAAATATCTCACATTTAGCGCTACCCTTGCAGGTCAACCCAAAACACCTCATCACCTCACAATACATAATATTAAGTGTAGCCTTGGAAATAATAACCATACTTGTAAATGCGAAACCCTTGAATCTGTTAAATCTATTAAATATTTAGGTATAATAGTGGATAACCATCTTAAATGGAAACAACAAATTGAAAACACAGCTAATAAAGTGCGCAAGCTTATTTATATATTTATAGCATTGCGGGAAATTATAAAAACTCAAGACATTAAAAAAATATACTACGGGCTCTGTAACTCCGTCATAACCTACGGTTGCATTGGATGGGGTGGAACAGGATTAACAATATTATACCCGCTACTGAAGGCACAGAAATCCATTCTACGCGTCATTATGAAGAAACCCTTCAGATACTCGAGCGACGCTCTCTTCAAGGAGTTTAATGTGCTTGATGTTCGACAGTGTTACATAAAAAAAATAACAATCTGCGTCCACAAAAATAAAAACATAACGATAACAGTCGATCATAATCATCAAACCAGAAGTAAGAGCAGAAACGACCTTTCTATTCCAACTAGCAATACTGCGGCTTATCAAAAAGTTTTCTCATACCTGGGACCAAAAATATACAACAAAATCCCCTCTCAATTTAAACTATGTGAATTATCAGCCTTCGGTACTAAAATTACTAAATGGTTATTAGACTTAGGTAGGACAGATTCCGAAAAATTATTAAAAAACGTAGTCTGAGTTGATTTCTTCGATTTTGTATTTTGTATTTACCTAAAAAATATTTTTTTTATTTTTCTTTCTTGCATTGATATATTATATTTTTATTTTATATTTTACATGTACCTATCTGGATTTTATTGTTTATTACTGCTAAATTGTATTTTCTCAAAAAAAATATTTTCTTTCTATCTTTCTTTCTTACATTTATATGTTATATTTTAATTTTATTTTATATTTTACATGTACCTACCTGGAATTATGTACACGCAACCTGCCAATTTGACTGTCCTAAAACGGGAAACTTCCTAGTTGGACAGTCAAAGCTTCCTTTTATATTTGTATATCTTGTATGTAATAAATGTAATAATAATAAATAAATAAATAAAATAAATAAATAAAATAAATAAATAAAATAGGGAACAATCTGAGTATAGGACTTTTATTTAGGTTTATTTGGTTGTTGATGACTTTGCTATTGACGTTTTTGGCTTTCCTTAACTCTAGCGCTTCTAAGTTATCCAACCTAAGACCTATTCCGTTTTTATGTAATAGACTGTAGTCTACAGTCTACAGTCTTCAGTAGGGTGGTTACAAGGTATAAGGTGAAAAAATATTTTGGTCATAATTCCGACCTGACCCCCCTAAAATTTGCCATTTGTCTAGAAAATAAGATTTGGAAAGTTTTAGCTCAATTGGATAATGTTAACCCGTGCCTCATCGAGATTAAATACGAAAAAACGATTTTTTGCAAAAAAAATACTTAATTTAATCACTTTTGATCAAATTTTGTTTCCTTTGAACATTATTCATTATTAAACAATATAATAAACAATAAAATATTTAATAAAATAATATAATATATAATAAAACATAAAACAAACATTCAAAGGAAGGTTGAAAAAAGGAAATTGTAATTTTTTGGGAGAAGGCTAAGATACCAACCAAACACTTTCAAGATTGTATTATAAAGCTTGAAAAACTGTACGAAGAGTGGAGAAAACTACAAAAAAACGCTAACAGATCTAAAAGAACATCTCAAAATAAAAAAAAAGTAGAAGCTTTCAAGTCAGCCCTTGATGACCTATTTGATATTGCTCATCAGGATGCATTAAAAAACGCTGTTGAAGAAGACAAGCAGTTTTGTTACTCCAGAGAAAAAAAGGACGTCCTGGCTGCATGGGAGGCGTTGACATGAATTTAGTAAAAGTACAACAACGAAGAGAAAAAAGACATGCAGCTGAGATGGCGAGATTGGAAAAATCACAAAAAAGTAGGTTAGTAGAGTTTTTCTCTCTTTTTTCACGTTTTCCCTATCCTTTTTCTCTTGAGATTATTTGACTTGATGCCTATTCCGTGAGTGCTTTGCTGCTTGTTACGGCTTAAAGGGTTTTTTCCTTTTTTTAGAAGATGTAAATTTAATTGCACAACTGGAATCTTCAACAAGCAGCACATCAGAAGAAGAGGAACAAGAAGAGATGGAGGTGAATTTTCCCGACACAGAGGAAGGAGAATCAGAAATAAAGAAAAATAAGTACGCTAGAGGAAGTGTAGAGATTATTACCGAAAAATTGGCTTTATTGTTAGATAGATATAGTATTTCAGATATAGACGCAATTCGAATAATATCAGCTACTGCAGAGGCGTTAGGTTTTCACTTACAGAATTTAATTGTATGTAGAAGTGTAATACGACTTCGCAGACAGCTATTCCGAAAACAAAGGACTGAGCTTATCAAACATAGATTCAAAAAATCCGATTTATAAGGAGCTGCTGTGCATTGGGACGGAAAATTACTTCCATATATTTTGAGTAAAGAAAATATAGAAAGGGTTGCGGTTTTGATTAGTTTTGGGGATGAAGAACAGTTGATAGGAGTTCCTCAGCTTGAAAATGGTACGGGAATTACTCAGGCAAAAGCTGTATTTTCAGCAGTTGAAGAGTGGGGACAGTTGAGAAAATCAAGGCAATGTGTTTTGATACCACTGCGGTAAATACTGGTCGCTTCAACGGACCCTGCGTTTTGTTGGAGCAATTATTAGAGAAAAATCTTTTTTATTTAGCATGTCGCCACCATATTTTAGAAATTATTCTCAAATCAGTTTTTGATTTAAAAATGGGCACAACTACTGGACCCCACTCAAATATTTTTAAAAACTTTCAGACTGGGTGGTCGAAGCTAGACAAGACAAAATACAAAACTGCTTTGAAGATAAAAATATTAGACATAAAATAGGGAATTCAGATGAAATATCAATTTTTCTTACAGAAAAATTAAAAAACCAACAGCCAAGGGATGATTACAAAGAATTAATTCAACTTTCGTTAGTTGTGTTAGGACGTACTCCCTCAAAAGATACTGAGTTCCTGGTCAAGTTCCAGGTGCCATTCATCACGCTAGATGGATGGCAAAGGCCATTTATTGTATCAAAATATATCTTTTCAGGGTTCAATTTACATTAACCAATTAAGAAAACAAAGCTATCACTGACATTTGTTTATTTTTAATAAACATTTATGTAAAAGCGTGGTTTAACGCCCCCAAACCCACTTTCGCCCCCAACCAAGACCTACAATTTTTAAAATCTCTTGTAAAATATAGAGAAATCGATAAAAAAAACTTGCAGACAAGGCACTGTCTAAAATGATAAATCATCTGTGGTACTTCGATTCTGAGCAAGTCGCATTTTCTTTCTTCGATGAAAATTTCGAAAAAAGTGTAAAAACAAGCATGGCTGTAAAAAGTCTATAATTAATTCCAATTGAAGAACAAACATGTGATAGGGATGTGAAAGCAAAACTCAGTCTCCAAAGATATCGATTTTTTTGTTTCTCATCAAACTCTTAATTTTTTCAAAAGATTTGAAATTGATACAGAATTTTTAAATACGGATCCTGATATATGGTGTGAAAATGCACATTATTTAAAAACTAAAAAAATAGTGAACGGTTTTAAGGTTGTCAATAACACAGCTGAAAGAGGGGTAAAATTAATCCAAGACTTCAATTCCTGTTTGACAAAAGACGAAGAACAACGACAGTTTCTGTTACAAGTTGTATCGGAATGTCGAAAATTTTTTCCTGACTCTTCAAAAACCACGTTATCTAAGCCATTACCACCTTAATCTGATAATTAATTGTAAATGTAAATAATAATAATAATAACTCCTTTCTTTCATAATGCTTTCTTTTGTATATTTTAAATAATAAAACTTTGAACATTATTTCTTCTTGTTTTTTATACCTTTTTGCATTTCTTTTCTCGTAAATCCATAATTTTCAATTTGGATTGTGCTGTATTTACTTTGAAAACAGTTTTAACTACATTCTTTTTTATGTACCAATTGAGAAAATAAATAAAGCAAAATCTGGACAGCACGTGTAATTAAATCTTGCAATATTGTTAGGTATTTTATAAAAAAAAAAAAATTTATAGAAAGTTAAACTTCAACCTTGATGAGGCACGGGTTAACCTTATCCAATTGAGCTGACTGAACTTCACCAATCTAATTTTTTAGCCAATTGGCAGCTTTTATGGGGGTCAGCACAGAAAAATTCCAACATTGATTTTTTGTAACCACCCTAGTCTACAGTCTATTACATAAAAACGGAATAGGTCTTAGGTTGGATAACTTAGAAGCGCTAGAGTTAAGGAAAGCCAAAAACGTCAATAGCAAAGTCATCAACAACCAAATAAACCTAAATAAAAGTCCTATACTCAGATTGTTCCCTATTGACAAAGAACACTCGCCTCTCAATCTCCCACCTATTCCTACCTCTTCCACTGTAGCTCAGACTGTCCACCTACTGTGAAATCCACACATGTTAATTTAATTTTTAGATTTTTAGTATTATACTGCCCTGATGAGGCTACGTGTTGTAGCGAAACCCGGTCGGCATTAAGTATTTACCTATAAGTGATGTTTACAAAGTTATTGTTTAATTTTAAATTATAATGTCACATCACAAAGTAACCGCTTCATATGAAGAAAAAATTAAAATTGTTTAATGTTTGTATTTCAAATTTGAATATTTCTCAAATAAAATGTTTATTTCTAATGGGAAAATCTGAAAGCGTATTCCATCGCCTTTCAAAAACATGCTTTTAACGTATAAGTTCAAAAATAATAAAATAATTTATTTGGATTTTACTGCAAAGTGGAAATATTCCTACCTTCTGACAGAATATGCCTGAGGGTTAAATGATAACTGGAACTGCATACCTGTAACTCAAATTTTTTTTAGTAAAAAGTGCCATATCCGTAACTCCACGATACATCGACTTCGAAAATTGCACACGGCTAATTAACGATCTCATCAACAAAGCCATGATAATGTCGATGAAGTTATTTTTCAAAATATCCTGTTCACAGTTTTTGCTTTGCCTTACAAATCTATAATTCAACAATAGTTTTGTCAGTTATTTTTCAAAAACAATTTAATGGCAAGAATTTCATTATTATTCATTTTTAAACTAGTTTTTAACAGTTTTTTTAGTGCAGTGCTAATACCGAATTCATACCATCAAGTTTGTATCTTGATGTGCAGCGCTCAACATTGTTATTCACTAATCACGTTAATCCTAACTAATTCATTTCAAACGTTTGGTATTCCCCTGTGTAACGTATTATCAATGACCAGGGATGCGTCTTGATTTGCGCCACGAATGCAGGCGCTGTACAAATGTCTTCACTGTTCTAACAAATGAATTTCCATTATGGGAGTAGTCTGTCTCCCTCATTTCACGGTTTCAGCAACTTAGCTGGTGCCCATAGCGAGAGCACGTCATGTGACGTCACGTCTCCGGCATTTTGACATGTGCACGACGCAAGTCCAGTACGGAGTTGCTAAGGTTAAAATGATACGGCGGGAATCCTTTATGAGTGGAGCGTAGGTTTGTATATCGATGTTTGGCGCACGTATTCTCTCCTTATTACTGTGCTATTATACTTTGTTTCTATTACTTATATAAAATCTTATGTTACCATGAATGTGCGGCTGTGCATTGCACAAATGCACTACAGTAGAGACCGCCTGCTTGGAACCAGTGTATACATTAATTTTGATCATGTTTAAATAAATAGTTATTAAAGGTACGATAGTTAAATTCCCAATAAAAATAAAAACCCCCATTTTTTCTTTTCAATTTTCTTGTTATGGTTCTCATTTTGAATTTTCTTTCTCCCTTTTCGATGTCTGATTTCTACAATATATTGCTCCTTACTTGGACTCGAAATTACAGTATTTAATAATATTTACGAGCAATAGCCATTAATTCATATTGCGTACCGAACCCTTGTTGATTAAATTGTGGTGAAATGCTTCATCAACATTATTATTCCTATCTAGGGCTCTTAATACAGGTTATTAGTTGTTTGCCCGAAAAAGACATATCTTATATAATATGTATTATATAGGAAGTCTTAGGAAGTTATAGGAAAGGGATTTGAGGTACTTTCGGATGTTGTTCGTTTACTCTGCCTCTATAAAAATCATACATTTTACTTCTTCTAAAGAAGCTTCAATAAGCCGGATGTTTTGTCTTTTGTTGTCAGATTCATTTTATTATTGGAAGGTCGTTATAATTTAATCATCAAAGAAAATGATAATACTAATAAAGATGCGAAATTTTAAAATTGGAAATTCATATGTCATACGGCATATTTATTTTTATTTTTTTATTTTATTTTTTTTTTTATTTATTTATTATATAAGTACATTTTTGTTTATTTATTACAATATATGATCACTATTTCAAGACCCCTCCAGAAACACTCCAGACCTGACAAAAAAACTGTCTATTGATAGTGAGAAGTTTGAATGAATATCTTGTTGCATCTTGTATACAAACGTACCTACTGGGCGCAGGCGTGTGACATTTTTTTTTATAACGATATTCTTACTAAAAATGTATTCTGGTCTAGTAATGTGTAATTTCTATCACCTAAGAAATTCTAAAAATATAGTACTATAGGATTCATATGTCTTATACTGATTTATAAATGTGGAAATTCTAACTATACAATTGTAAATGTTCTCCAAATTGCCCTGGAAAGAATCTCAGACTTGTGATGTCCCGAAAGAAACCATTCATCTGTTATGAATGCAATTACTAATGTTATCCAAATTGACCCCGCTAATAAATTACATCTTTGCGATTCTTTCAAGGATAAAGAAACCATCCTGTCACTTCGAATGCAATCAACAATGTTCTCAAAATTTGTTTTGACAGCATCGCCATTCCATTGTAAGAATATTATGTACTAAATACACAATTTGGCTGTCCAGAAACGGGAATCCTTCCCAGTTGGACAGACAGAGGTTCATTTTGTTTTGTATTGTTTGTAATTTATATATATATATATATATATAAAATAAATAATAAATTTAAAAGAAACACGAAACAGAACAAGACACAACAAATAAAAAGGTAACGGTGGCAACTTGGGATCGAACTCAAAACCTTCGTCTTACAAGGACACTCTAAATACCGAGCTCGTGAGTCCTGATTTTTTCCCGTAATTTTTATTGACTTCATAATTATTTCGTTATAAGAATTTCCAATATTTATTCAATTAATTCAATTTTTTTGGCTGCTATCTTCTTGTATGATTACAAAGTACAGCATAAGTTTATTTGTAACCTAGATAAAGTCTCGAATGTTTATAGATGGTGGTGGGTCTCGGATTTATTTTTATTTCTGTGTGGGACACCTATTGATTTTTCTACAAATGAATACTCAATTTATTGTAATAACTTTTGAAGGTTATATGCATCAACGTAATATTTAATCATTGAAGAATAAGATAATATTAATAATTTTAAATAATACATGAAACAAAACAAGACGTAGAATATTAAAAAGGTAGCGGTCGCAAGTGGTTAGAGTGTTCCACTGTTGCGACAGTTTTCTTTTTATTTTCAGGATCTTGTCCTGTTTCATGATTCGTTTGGATTTATTAATATTACCATCTTCTTCAATGATTAAATAGTACATTGTAGTGTGAAACCTTTTTTTTATCTTCCGACTTTATGTCCGGGTTAAATCTTCCCCATAGGAAAAACTAAACCCTTCCACACACTTTTCCACAAATGATCATCTAGTCAATCAACATTATGCAAGTGCATTATATAAGCAAAATAAATACAAGAACAACACGTACATTCACCAGAGATCAAATGGGAAAATAATTCACCGACTCCAGATATTTTCATATCATAGGGTACGGCTCGGTAGAACTCCTAACAGGGCCTATAAATCCTACTGATCCCTCAACATAAATATTTAAAAAATCTTTCGTTATCCTACATGTATTAAAAATGACTGATTTTTGCATTTTTATATATACATTTTTTGATAGATCTAATACGCCTAAATTTTGAATGAGAGAGCTAGGTATAATGCCAGTAGCCGAAATAACGAATGGTAATATTTTTATAGTCTGAGAATGCCAAATTCTTTTTATCTCAAAATTATTCTAATAATAATTGAATCTTTATTATTATTGATGATAGGGACAAGGAATCTGTCTGCATCATTGGTACTCGTTGCTCTGATTAACCGTCAGGTCATATGCCCATTATGCTTATTCCCAAGATTAACTTAACCCAGTCCCTTTCACCAAGTTGTTATTATTGGGTATTCGTATATGTCTTCTAGTTCGACAACGTGTCTCCCCAGGTATCCTCAGAAGGTCACACAGAGAAAAATGAGTGTTGCTAATTTATTAAAATCTCTTAAATATCTCTTCAAATCATTGTTAATCCGGATAAAAACGGGTTTGCAGGCCATTTCCTGATATTTTTTTAGTAAATTTCTAACAATTCATTTTAACCTATAAATTCATACATTAAGGGCGTGCAATCCCGTTTTTAACCTGATTACGAATAATTTGAAGAGTTCTTAATAAATTAGCAATATTCAATATAAGTAAATTATTTCCGTATAAAATTTTTGTAAATTCCTAACATATCGGAACACGTGTTCATGCTCCTGCATTGTCTTGATAATATACAATGACGAAATACGGAAATATTATAATTTTTATGAACACTTGTTCCGATATCGTGATAATATTTTACTAAAAGTTTATTAGGAAACATATCAATTCATCCATTAATCGCGTGCAATCCCGTTTATAACCGGATTACGAATAATTTGAAGATGTTCTTAATAAATAAGCTATATTATTAAATATTAGTAATTATTCTCCGTGCGCAGATCATTGTTTTAGAAGACTTTTTTTCCACATTTGTACATTTTTGTCTCCGACTTTCTATTTTCGTGTCAAGCTTATCCGATCTAAACGACCCCATGATTTAAACATCTCTTCACAATCTTGTTAATTACTCTAACATGGGACGTTTTTTCCCAAAATCTCATATTTTCCAATCTTGTTAACGTTCTAATATTAACTGTGATCCGTTGTCAATTAAATGCAATCAATTACTATCAAAACGCTTACAATTCTGCGAATGTAGCCTATATGCTGAGTGTTTGTAAGCGACCAAGTCTATGCAAATCATGTTAATCCGATACAGGATTACTCCCCCACTAATGGTAATTACATCGTATCGAATGGCTCATAATACACCCATGTGTATATGCGTATAATAAGTATGTTGCGGATATTTACACATTATAGTTACTAAGCGATGAAGAGCTACGTATGTTTCCAGTTCAGAATTATCTATGAATGGTCTTCTTTACTTTCGAAACAAACTCTGTTTATCGGCTCCGAATTATTTTAATAACGTTTAATTTCTTAATAATCGAATTTATTGGAAAATACCTTACCTACCTAGAATTTTGGCGCAATTTGACAACGTATTTATTTTGTTTTGAAAATACCTTGTAGGTATTATATTTTTATCGCTGCATATGTGCGTTCCGGGATCCGCACATATGAATCCGCTCGCTGGCCTTGTAGCCCTTGGCGCGATATTTATCTGTACCGTCAAGTATTATGTAATAGTAGCAGCGCGCTGTTCAATCTATAGTGATGTTATAATCCAAGTGAATCTTGTCCGCCATTATTTGAAACTGCGCGTCCGCTTATTTGAGAAAACTGCCATTGGTGATGACTACTGACTACCGACTTAACCACGTCCTTCTCAAAGCCTGGTATGCGTACTGAAATTATCAGTTCTATTTCCTAGTTTTAAAATTGAATCAAAAGCAAATCGAAGTACTTTCCTGAGTAGATGTTACAATATATGTTTTTTAGTGGAGTTCTAGCGTGGTATTCAAAGAGAATAAATCTTGCACATCCCTACTTGACATTTAAGTTAAAGCCCACGATTAGCATTTTAAGTTTAAGCTCTGCTTTTAGCCTAAGCAAGGAATAGTGCACTTCTATGACGAAAGTTTGTCTGAGGATATGTCCAGTATAGTTTAGATCCTTGATTGAAAAGATAAAGAACCTCTCATACACGAGGAAGCGCAATCTATAATGTCTGCCAATAAAGTTTTTTTTACTATAAATACTACTCTTAGCTGAATATTGTACCTTCCTTCCCAGGGACCGGAGTCAACCACGCTACCGAACTTGCCAGATGGCGATCGGGTAGGACTGAAATTTATTTCGTATATTAACTTCTGTAATGTCATCCGATTTCAGAGAAATGCGTATTATGTCCGCGTATGTAAGTGGGTTAACTTCCGTTTCCAAGATGTGCATTCATTCATTACCGAAAATAAAAGTGAAATTCAATTAGATGTATTTAAAGAAAATTAAACTGACTTGTTGCAACCCCTTTCAAACCCTTTTTAAGAAGAAAATCTCTTAAGGACTTCATCGTCATGGCCATAATATTCTAGAGTTGGATTTGGTTTCACTAAAAATACTTTTTCTTATTAAAATAAACTGTAAAAAGAAGTTACTCTGCCATCGACGTCTTGCAGAACTTCAGTGCGTCATGATAAAGATGTGAAAAGTTTTTTCAATTGGGTAGTATGACAACTTTATATTTATTTTCATAATTTTTTTCGTGTTTACGTTGATTTCCGTGGGCTGTGCGGTAATCTGACTTTGGTGACTAACATAAATATTTTTTCCCATTTTGGAAATAACACGATATTTGAAATATCACCATGTGAAGGATGTTTTCTATTAGCTGTATAAAAGTGGAAGGTAGCCATCTTGGCACATTTTATGAATGCACATGCAACTTGGAACACGATAATTTAGCTGCATGCTCTACATTTTTTAATAATTTTCCAAAGACGGAGACTAATCAACTACTAGCTTGCTCCCTTAATCCGTATTTTATGGTAATTTTCTTTAAATGCATGAATATTCAGCAAATTGCAGATTTCTCCCCTAATGTCTCATTAGCAGTTGGTTTCGAGCTTTGTGATTCTTATATTAGAATTTGCATTTTTCAGACTGTTCTTGAAATGATGCAAATGCAACCGAATTGCAAAAGAGTTCGTTAGGTATTTACACAGATACACGGAGAAAAATGATTATTGCTGAAGTATTAAAAATCTTTTCAAATTATTATCAAACCGGTTAAAAAGGATCAAAGGACGTTTCCTGTTAAACTTTTAGTACATTCCTGATATATCAAATGAACACTTTTTAATGCACCTGCACCATGCCTTGATAATATATATTTATTTATTTAAACGCCCATTAAAGCTTTTACATATATATGTTACAGTTATAGTAATTAAATAGCTATCAAACATATTATATAATAACAAAATTGTTTAGACAATGTGATGAATTTAATTAATCACTCTATCCTGATATTATTCATAATATCGGGTCAAAGTTAGCCAAATTAATAAATACGGTCTAACTGACTTATTACCCCCTATCCTAAACTTACCTATAATAACCCAACCTAACCTAATCTAACCTATCATAACCCAACGTAACCTAACCTATCCTAACCTAACCTAACCTAACCTAACCCAACCTAACCTAACCTATAATAACCCAACCTAACCTAACCTTACCTATCATAACCCAACCTAACCTAACCTAACGTATCATAACCCAACCTAACTTAACCTAACCTATCATAACACAACCTAACCTTACCTATCCTAACCTAACCTAAACTATCATAACCCAACCTAACCTAACCTAACCTATAATAACCCAACCTAACCTAACCTAAGCTATAATAAACCAAACTAGTTTAAATTTACTTTTTAAATTAAAAGCAAATTGAAATATAATTTATAATCTTTACCTATAGCTACTTGTTTTATTACTTTATCCAAGTCTTCGAAGATATTATATAAAATTGCTAGTTAATGTGATTAATTCTGTGTCAATTATCACTTTGTCTAAATTTGGTAAACATTATAAATAATGAATGGATAGTATATATAATATCCGGATTTATTACTTTGGCTGTAACATATATAACGACTGTTTAAAACACTTGCACAAAAATAAATATAAAGTAAAAATATTATTGAATTTGATCCACACAGAATATAAATAATCCAAAATATTTTTTTTCTTTCAGCCGACAAAATACTGTTATAGTATATTTATTAATATATTGACGATGTGTGAAAATATTATGATTTTTATGAACACGTATTCCGACATCGCTATAATACATTTCTCTTTTACTAAACGTTCAATTCATTCTTAAAGGACCTGCGATGTTTTTAACCTGATTTCGAATAATTTTAAGAGACCAGTTAGTGGCTGAGTTGGCATCGCGGTCGGGTCAAACCCAGGCGTCCTGCGTTCAATTGCTCGGCTGGCTAAATCCTCCATCACAACACAAGCAACGTTTTCTTATTGTGGTGTTAGCACGAGATTTTCAAATATTGTCAGGTAATTCGTTATCCGGGAATGTTTGTCTTTCTTTAAAAAAAAATCAGTAAGTTTTCTCCGTGTAACTTTCTTTGTCCACTGTTTTCTTTGTTTATTTTTTTTATTATTTTCTATATTCAAAATTAATAGTAAAAAATAGCAGCATTTGAAATTAAACATATTTGACATTTAAGCTTACACTTTTTTATTTAGTATATCATAGTGACAACTAAAGATATATATTTTTTTTTATTTTAGTTTCAAGTTTTAATTATATCGCTGGAAGTTATTTAGAATTTATCTTATTATGTAAATGCAACAGAAACCTTTCCAGCGAATCACTTGAAATATTATGTTACTAATTGTTTTATTTATGTAATAGTTAGGTACCTGGGTACCTATATTTTTTTATTAAATAGGTAGGTAACTATATTTTTAAATAAATAGGTAGGTACCTATATTTTAAGATAATGTTGATAATTTCTGTTTTATCCTTAATAAGTAGGTACATTCGCTTTAAAGATTCACTGAAATATTTTTCGTTGTTTTTATTTAGTTCTTTCATTAATAAATAAATTTTTTTTATTACGTGTCATCGTTTATGTCAGAAATACATACATGTATTCCCCCACACCAGACCACTTGTTTTCACTATTGTTATTTTCACAGGTAAAATCAGATTGGCGTTATGTCTGTTTATTATATGTAGGTATTGTATCTTATAGTTGGGTATTGCTTACTGCAAAATCTTTTCCCCCTATAAACCAAGTTTTCATTAAAAACATGGCATTTCTATAAATTATGGATAAAATATACTGGAAAATTGAATTATTCTTATGATAATTTTTACGTCAATTGGAGCAAAAATAAGTGCACGTAAAATTGCATCACATATCACAGAAATATCTCGAATAATCTACACTTTTCGAAAATTTTATTGGAGTATAAGAATAATTACAAATTGAAACATACATCACTCCAGTTTCTTTCGTTTCCTTTCTTTTAGTGTTTTTAATTTTCTATCGACTTCTTTACCGATCTCTTGCAGGGGGAAAAATGACTTTTAATATTTTATTAACAATATCTTCAAATTATTGGTAATTCCGGTTAAAAACGGATTTGCAGGCCTAACGAACGAATTAACAGATATCTTGATAATTTTTTAGTAATCTACGATTTTTTTTTATTTTTTTTTTATAGTGAATACCTCACAAGAGTCCCAACTGCTCCCGTCTGGAGCCAGTGAGACTATGGCATCCTCAATTGGGGGATGTTGTGAGGCTGAAGGTAAGTGGGGAAGGGAAAGAGGAAGGTGGGGAAGTACCTGGCTATTCAGATCTAGTCACTAAACACGGCTAAAGCCATTTGGAGCAACGTTTCAATTCTGAATGGTGGTCTTACACCAGGGCGATACTGGTAGTATCTTCCACTCTGGAAGATAAGGATACATCATCATGACGTCAGAATACGTGTTCATGAAAATGCAGGTGCATTTGCTTTCACGAAATGCAATTACAATCTCAGGATATTATGATAATGTATTCGTAATTTACTAAAAGTTTACAAGGAAACCTGTTAATTTGTTCGTTAGAGCTGCGATCCCGTTTATAACCGGAATTACCAATAATTTGATGAGATTCTTAAAAAATATTAATTAATTAGTCATTTTTCTCTGTGGGCTTTTGTACACTGCTGGCTGAAGTCCCCGGCGTTGCACCGGCTTTACACAGAGTTTTTTCGAATTCAGACTTAAACAGTGACCTTCCTCTTGTTTTGAAGGTCAAGTATGAAAAATTTCACCAAACTTGGAATAAAACTGTAGATTTGCATAAAAATCAAACGAACGACGCCCGCCCGGTGTTCGCCACGCTGCTGCTACAGTCATTCTTCTCTATATAAATAGATATTGCGAAAAAAATCTCAATTTCCTAGGCCATTTTTTAATTGATATTTTACACATGTTTAATTACACAATTCTACTTTCATCGGGTAAACTGATGAAGGTACGTTTATGGCCGAAAATAGTTGACGTGTTAATTAAAAAGTGATATTTGAAAAGGTATTGTGTTCCATCACATAGTTACTATTTTAAATAGGATTACTAACAGCATCCTCAATTAATTTTCAATTGGAAATTCTTAAATTGAAATATATATATCCTCAATTAATTTTCAATTTGTAAATTCTAAAATTGAAATATTAAATCGAATGATAAAAATAAATTAAATATCTGACCGAATTTATTTATGCCTCAGTAGCTCAATTGGTGGAGTGTTGATCCTGGTAAGAGTAGAGAATTTGGGTTCATGTCCCAGTTGCGACTGTCACCTTTTATTAATCTATTTCAATTTTACTTTTGCTTTTGTGATAAAATATTGATTCAGCATATTTTATTAATTTATTAATTTTCGTAAAATCGACGTTTTACATTTAATCAGTTTGTACATAAGTATTATATGGCAAAAATAAAACCAACTATGGATTTCCTCCTTGTGACTTTACCTCTACTGAGACAGCATAATATGGAATAAATAAATTGAATTTGCGAGAAGGGAATATGAATTAAACAATTTATACAAAACGAAAAATTTACAAAACAATACAATTGACTCTGAATATAAAAAGATATTGGAACATGAACACAACACTAGGTTCACAAAGAACGAAGGCATGCTTGTTTCAAAATATAGCAATAATTACGAACAGCGAACCCTAGAATATAACGTGCCCAAATTGTTCGACATGTTGCCAAGTAGCATAAAAAATTCTAAATTCCCAAATAGATTCAGGTTTTTAATTTTAATTTTTTTTTATTTAATTTATATATAAGTAGGTACAGTGATGTTATATAAATTACATATCGGTATAAAATATATTTAAAATCGCAATCTCACCAAAGAAACTGGTTCTTGTGCTTGGCGAGCGAGTTACACCAATTATAAGGAAATAGAATAAAATACGAACAATTGAAACTTCTAGATCATCTATATGTGTAGGTGTAAATATATAGGATTCTGTTACATACTAAATATTGAGCAATTAAATTGAATACTTAGCGATATATTAAATATTGAGCGTTATACGCTGAAAACATAGCCCATAAGTAGAGATACTTTATACAAGTCATTACTATCAATCAATAGTTGTTATTTATTAGCATGTATAGTAAGAATGGGTGGTTTCACAAAATTTGAACAATTATTCAAAATTTCAAAGTTAATTATAAAGTTCTGTGAAAATTCTTTTCAAGTTGTTATTATTTCAGTTCTGTCAAGTAACTGGCCTATAATGATACAATAACAGAACTTGTATAGGACATTCACAGAACTTACAAATGATTTGATGAATTGTTAAAATTCTATGAAACAACCCATCCTAAGTGTTATTTTAGATTATGATTATGTATTTGAATAACTTATAAGTAGTAACAATGTTATGTTTATTTATAATTAGTAATAATATTATGTATACATATTTACATTGTAATTGAACACTTTTGACAAACTGCTTAAATGTAGTTTAACGGGATTACACTTCAAAGAATGATAATAAAAAAATAAAATAAATGAATGCATGCACATTCTGGAAGTGGAAAAATTAAATAAATGTTCACAGCAGTTAAAAGCCAATCCCTGAGAAGGAAGGTTCAAAGCTCAAATCTAACCAAAAAGTGCATTTTTATATTTTTTATATTGTAGTTAAAAAGCTTTGTTTTGAAGGGTTGATTCTTTTATTTCTTTGTCTGTTCTTTTGATATTTCACTGAGAGTCGTTAATAATATCTTCTTCATTGATTATATAATTTTAACTGCTGAAAACTTCCAAATAATATAATGGTAACGATTTCCTTTAAATATGTTCCGACTTGGGTTTTCTTCCAAAGGTTTTATATGAGAACATCGTTATACAAATATTGAAATAAACTTGATTCTTTAATTAATTTCAACGCAAACAAACCATTTTAATACATCGTGTAATTATTTTATTATTTGCACAGAGCAATCTCTTGAATAATTAATATACACAAGAATTTTAAAACATAAGTGGAAACAGAGCGTTATTTGAGTGTTGTTTAAATTAATTCATAGAATCTTAGGCCAAATTCAAAGGTCTGCTCCTTGATGTTCTTTTTCTGCTTCGGAGCATTGTTGACTGAACCACGGCTTTGAGCCCACACCAGTTTCGTTAGTAGTCGATTGTATGAAGCCATCCATCGCCGATTTGATGACTTCACCAATCTCCTGGGCACATCTTGAAGGATCCGAAGTCCGAAAACAAACAACTGACCACGGAAAAGCGTTGAAATGGGCCCGCATACCGAACCAATCTGCTGACCTATAGTGCCACACTTTTCTCCTCAGCCTCTCATTGGTTGGTCTGAGGTTAACGGGGATTGATGTCGTCACTAGGCAGTGGTTGGATGATCCCAGAGGCGCTGTGACGTCAATCTTATAACCGTGTGGCACAGTAGTTAAGAATAGGTCTAACAGATTGGAGCGGTGAGACTGGACATCAGGAACCCTTGTAGGCTCCTGAACCAATTGCTCTAATCCGTAGCAAATGGCAAAGGATTTCGCCTGTCGGCCAGCCGAGTCCGTTGGGCCTGAAAACTTCAACCATGGTTCGTTATGAACATTGAAGTCCCCCAGAACAATAAATTCGGCCGAAGGGTAGCGGGGCAAGAGATCATCAATAGTATCGCTCAAATTCGGAGTTCGGAAGTGTCTGATTCGCTATGGTTCGGTGAGCAGTATAAACATGCGTAGAATCTTGCCGTACTGGCAAGATTGACGCGCACCCACATTACGTCGAATCTGGAGTTTTCCAGACTCAATAGTCGTACACAGTTGACGTCAGCTCGACTATAGAGGCAGACTCCTCCTTTGAGTCGGAACTTGCTTGCGAGGGTAAAGCCCGGGCAGTCCAGATAGGAGGAGTCTGGCGGCTCGACTATCTGAGTTTCGGACAGGAAAAGAAGGTTGGGACGTTGGGACAAAAGATTTATTTATTTATTTATTTATTATTTTTATTTACGCCCTAATGGGCTTTTACATGAAAATATACATTTACATTGATTACAATAATTGAACATAAGAAGATAAATGGAGTTAATTGTAAGAAAGCAACACATATAATAAAATTTTGTGCAAATTAGCAAAACACTAATAAGATGGATTCAATATAAAATATACCCAAGCATGAAATAGTAAGTAAAAGAAAGTTCAACATAAAAAGTAAGTAAGTGGGTGTGTTTAAACCCAGTATTAATTGTGTGTTTAACAAATCGATAAACCAATATAAATTAGAGTGTAACTTACTCGTGAGGTAAAGAACATTATAACAGAGATTTAAAAAAAAAAAAAAAAAAATAACAAAATAAGAGTTGCACCTGTAAAAAGCAAAAACTAATAGAATTTAGCAATATCGACATGAATAAGAAATAATAAGATCTGAGATGGAACATAGTGTTATGTATAAAAAGTAGTTAGTAGGTATAAGCATACAATTATAAGTGTATAGTAGAGCAAATAAAAAACAAACAAATATGGATATAATTTACTTGAAAGGTTTCGAATGGGAGAAGATGTAATAAAATTATTAAAGCTATAAAAGTTAATTATTAGCCGATAGAATCGAAATAAGTTGCCTTTTAAAGCTCACAAAATTGTCAAAACCAAATATATCTATAAGTTCACAGTATTTATTCGCAAGGTTGTGAATTCTAGGAATTGGTGAAAAAATAGAATAATTAGTGTTGAGGTTCTTGTTAAATTTAAAAGTATCTTTACTGCGAGTTTGCCTAGCAGGAACATTAATGCAAATAAGTTCCAACAAATTAGGGCTGTCAATTAAAGATTTAATAATTTTGAATAAAAATAGCAAATCAATTAACACTCTTCTATCAGATAATTTAAGAAGTTTAGTTTCAGCAAGCAAGTTATTGTAATTTATAAATTCGATTGGAATTTTCATTTTAAAATTAATGTACCGAAGGAATTTATTTTGTACCTTTTCTAATGATTGAGAATGGACCTTGTAGTACGGTGACCATACGGTGGAATTGTATTCTAATTTGCTTCGTACTAACGAGCAATACAGATGTTTTAATGTTGACATACTTTTAAAATTTGCTCCCATTCTCAAAATAAAACCAAGTATTCTCATCGCATCGCTTGTTATTTCATCGATGTGTTCGTTAAACTGTAGACTCTCGTGGAATATAACACCAAGATCACGAATCTGTGATACACGAAGAAGATTAGCACCATTCATAAAATAGGAAAAATTAAGTGGATTTTTGCCTTTGTAAAAACTGATAATCTGGCATTTACCTAAATTTAGTTGCAAATCATTGACAGAACACCACGCACATAGTTTATTAAGGTTCAACTGCAAAATTGCGCGATCGTCATCGTCTTTGATTATTCTGTATATCTTCAGATCGTCGGCAAATAACAGGACTTTAACATTAGTAAAAATATTAACAATATCATTGATAAACAAACAAAATAATATTGGGCCCAAGTGAGATCCCTGTGGTACTCCGCTCGAGGCAGCAAATGTATAAGAAGTAAACGAATCTATCTTGACTGCTAAGTACCTTCCTAATAGATAACTCTTAAACCATTCCAACATACTCCCTCTTATTCCCAACAATTTTAGTTTACGTAATAATATTTTGTGGTTTACTTTATCAAATGCCTTACTGAAGTCAGTATATATGGAATCAGTTTGATGTGATGCATTAAGGGCATTAACAATATCATTCGTGTACAATATCAAATTGGTAAGAGTAGATCTACCTTTAATGAATCCATGTTGAAGGGGAGAGATGGTTCGATTGATTCGGGATATCAACTTATCTAGTACTAGGCTTTCAAAAAGTTTGGGTAAAGTAGACATTATACATATTGGCCTATAATTTGTTACTTCGCTCTTATTACCTTTTTTGAAAATGGGCGTTAAAAGACTAAACTTCCAAAGGTCCGGGAATACACCTGATGAGAGTGACTTTGTAAATAACTTATGAATAGGATATGACAATGTATGCATACAATTTACTAAAAACCTGGGCGAAACATTATCAGGTCCTGCGGATTTTCGGGAATCAAGACTCTTCAGCTTAGATATAATATCGTCTATGGTTACATTACAGTCAGATATATCAAGAGTTTCAACCAAATCAAAGCACGAAATATTGCTGTCTTCACTTGCATTAATGTAAACGCCGCTAAAAAAATCAGCAAAAAGATTAACAGTTTCCTGAAGATTTTGGGATAATTTAGAATCGAATGACACACTACTAGGTATGTAAGTACCATTTTCTTTTTGGGATTTAACATATTTCCAAAAGAAATTTGAGTCGTCCATGATAGAGCCTTCGACATCACTAATGTAATTTTTGTAACATTTTGCGGAGAGCTTATTGCACTCTGCCCTCAATTTTTGAAACGCAGTATAATCGATGGCCAGGCGACTTTGTTTGAATCTCTTATGAGATAATTTTTTAAGGTAAATTAAGTCTATCAGGTCTTTTGAGAACCATTTTGGGTATAGAGTTTCTCTGTAAGTCGTTAAAGGAACAAATTGTTCAATTGCAGAATTAACGATGAAGTAAAATTTTTTAAGGTGTACATTAATATCATCGTCGCTATCAAAGAATGACCAGTCAGTCTGTTTAAGGAAATTTGAAATTTTAACATAGTCAGCTTTTTTGAAATTTCGAGTTTCTACTACCTTTTTTACGATAGGAATTGGTTTAAGATTAGACATGCATATTTCTAGTGGTGGATGGTAAACATCGACAGGTAATAGAATTTCGGTACTTCTCACAACACAGATGTCAGACACATTTGACAGTGCCAAATCCAACGTACGACCTCCTATATTATGAACATTATTACACTGTGTTAGACCTAAGAACAGAGATTAAATTTGTGAACAGAGTTGAAATGAAATGTGTGAAATTCGATGAACAGAGTTTAAATTTGTGTGCAGGCCGCGAATGTTGGCAAAATTAACCAACAGTTTTGGCCCGCACCGGGGACGCCTGCTACTCGCCGCTGTATTGATGTTAAATTTATTTTGTATATTCATGATTTTAGGTTTTTTTTTTTTTGTAAGGGTATGAGGTGAAAGGAAGGTCTGGAAAGGAAAGGTATGAGGGGTGGGTAGGAATCTGGGGTTCAGGCTGTCCAGGAGTGATGAGCGTTTGGTTCCAGCCCACCCACTGCGGTGCTAGGCGATAGGCTGGGAGAGTTCGGCTGGAGAAGGCATCCAATGCGCCCCAAACGCTGCTGCTGGGTCCCCTCCGGTCACGAACCGGCACAACAGCAGTGGCGGGGTTTTTTCACTCGCTGATGGGGCAGCCCACCCTTAGTCGTGAGCCTGAGGGTCGGGCCCCTGTACTATCGAGGGGCCCGGACAGCGGTAACCGGTTGTAAAGGGTCTCCCTCAACCAGCATCTCCCAACCGGCCCGCCACGCAGAAGGTGGGCCGACGCACCCGCCACCAAGACCCGGGCAAACCTTAACCCATGAACCCGGGCACCCCTGCTAAGTGACCAAACGTAGCGAACCACTTGGGGTGACCTGTGGCAGAGGTGTTGGTCATCCAATAAATGGTTCCCAGGGCGGCGGTACCCATTCCCGCCTACCAAATTAAATGAATGTGAATGAAGCACGAAATGTGTGCCGAGAAAGGGTTGTGTGGCGGTCTATCCTCTCTGTCTACCCCTGCCGAGAAACGACGCCGACGTGTTAGTTAAAAAAAAATCCACCAGACCAGATTAAAGCATACTTGTTAATTTTGGGGGAAGCGTCCAAGGTAGAGATGGATGGCATCAAGTTATAGAAGTATGCATCGTCTGTTGAAGTGTTCTGGCATTAAAATTAATATAACCCAAACAAATGTCACATCTGTGAAGTTTTATTTTGAACTAGAGGACCTGGAAATGCTTGGAAATTTGAGCTCTCAGTGCTCTATTTTCTTAGGGTGTTCGTGATTTCTATTATTCAAACCACTCTCTAAACACTTCTGGCACTAAAAAGAACAAACTTTGAAAATTTCAGCGAAATCGGTCGAGTAATTTTTGAGTAAATAGGACACACATATTCCAACATGCCTCTTGATTACAAAGTATTCATATAGATGGATTAGGATTGCCATTGGCTTTTCGCAATTATTTCTGTATCTGGTAAAAAACATTTACAATTTCTTTGATTTTTCGATCCTCTCCTTTTTTTGAACAAAAGAAATATAAACTGTTGGGATGAAATGAGACCAGTGAACAACAGGAATTACTGCTGAAAAATCAATTCCCTTTTTTCAGATTTATCCTGAAAATGCAATTTATGTTTTTATTAGGAAATTATTTAAAAATAACATCCCCCATTTATCCGGCGGAACTACGTGCAAAAGCAAACCTTTGCATCTCTCCTGTATCAAGGTACCGTTACTTGTTTACTTTCAGCATTTGTTCCTGAAACAATTGCTGAAAGTTGCGCCGCCTTTGTTGAATTAACAAGGCAATCACGAGGATTGTTTCGGGAGGGTAAATAATATTTCAATTATTTGTTGAAGCGGAAATATTATATGTGCGGGCTCAATCAATACGATTTTGTAGTAAGTGTTGCGTTGTATCACGTGTGGAAGCTTTTCGTCAACGGTGTATCGCGTGTGGGAGCTTCTCGCCAACGTTGTATACGTTAACAAATGTTGTTTATGTTAACGTGTGCATGTGTGAGCTTCTCGTCAACGTTGAATACGTTAACAATTGCTGTTTATATTAGCGTGTGCGTGTGGGTGCTTCTCGTCAACATTGTATACGTTAATAATTGTTGTTTATATTAGCGTGTGCGTGTAGGAGCATCTCGTCAAAGTTGTATACGTTAACAATTGTTGTTTATGTTAGCGTGTGCGCGTGGGAGCTTTTCGTCAACGTTGTATACGTTAACAATTGTTGTTTATGTTAGTTCACTAGTTTGGTTCTGCCACAGAAAGCTCCGTTGTGAGCTCTTTTTCCGTTACATGCGTCGCTTACGACAAATAGGGAGATGTTTATTTATTTATTTATTTAGACTGGGTTTTAAAGATGATCACACTTACGTGAGAACAATCCACTTATAAAAACTCAGTTATTTTATAATTACAAAAATCTACAATTAAATA
The DNA here is from genome assembly GCA_026573805.1 of Hesperophylax magnus. Classification (NCBI taxonomy): domain Eukaryota; kingdom Metazoa; phylum Arthropoda; class Insecta; order Trichoptera; family Limnephilidae; genus Hesperophylax; species Hesperophylax magnus. The sequence goes on along the minus strand of JAIUSX010000117.1, from coordinate 6,701,091 downwards.
AAGATACAAAAAATTAAATACAGATACATACAATTAGAAAACAAAAACATCAAAAAAATAAAATACACAATCATATATTTACAAGCTCGCTCAAGTAACACATTACATTATACATTATTACAAGTGGTAAGAGGCATAAGAAATACGAGAGGTATGCATAGAGAGAAAATTGACACAATGAATTAGCTAATATTTTTTAATAGCGCCAGAACTTTTTTCTGAATCCGTACAAATTATCGACGAAAATATCTATTTCAGCACACTCTATCTTGTTATACAGTCGACACATCTGGGTCAGAGGGCTAAAGTAGGCGATATTATTTGTAAATGTATTCAGGTGAAAAATATTATGGCGTCTTAAACAATGCGAATTGGGGACATTTATTTTAATATTGCTAAGACATAATGTAGTATCAAGTTGACCGTGAATAATTTTATGTAAACATATGAGATCAGTCAATTGCCTTCTAGTTTTAAGTGTATCAATCGTGAAGTGATCACGACGTACGTCATATGATCTAAGATGGTCATGTAATCCACATTTGAAGGATAACATTCTTAGCATTTTTTTAATGGATTCTACAATGTTTTCATATTTGCAGTAATGTGGATTCCAAATAGAGTTCCATATTCAAGTTTACTTCTAATTAAGGCATTGTAAAGAGTTAGAATTGATTGAGGATCTTGGAAAGGTTTACATATTCTGTGAATAAATCCCACCATTTTTAATGATTTGCACTTAATGTCGTTAATGTGTACATCAAATGTGAATTTAGAATCAAGAGTGATTCCTAGATCTCTTATTAAAGATACTTTTTTGAGAATAATATTATTAATAACATAAGAAAAATCCTTTATAATTCTATTTCTAGTGAAGTTTAAAATGTAACATTTTTCAACATTTAAGTGCATATCATGTTACAATGAATCTCTCAGAGGCAGTGACGTACATTCCATAAAGGCTGAAAAGCTGTGCCTATTCTAAGAAAAACGAGCCATAATAAGAAAGTATAGAAAATCTAAAGAAGGCGTTAATTTTTAATCAAAATACATGTTTTTTTTAAATGCACAGCGCAAACTCGCGTAACTGCAGTGCAGTTCCAAAAAGTTAGTCACCGTTGTTTTCAAACGGAATAAGTAGCACTATATATTGCCACAATGTCTCCATGAGGAAATACACTGCTTGTGGCCTTATAGGTAGAATTAATACCTGGGTCTTATCCTTACAGAAGACATGAAGGATATAGAAGATATGGATGAAAACAAAGCAATTAATATACGTGTCGGAATGCTCTCAAGGCGGTTCTACCACAGTGGCGACGATGTTAAAAAATATTCTATAAGACATACTGCTGTGGACATAATACCCTGTGGAGTAATGGGACAATCTGAGGGTGTGCTATATATAACAATGCATACAGGCAACTTATGCGACTACCAAGGTTCTGAAGTGCCTCCACGATGCAAGCTGAAGGAAGGGTGCCATGGAAGTAAGAAGCTATCTTATTTCCATGGAGGGTGCACTCATTCTCCACCTTACTTCGCCACCGACTCGCCAGCTTCTGGGGCATGACACAAACAAACAAACATCATCGTCGTGGCTGCATCCGAGTGGCTCAGCTCTCCAGATGGTTGTATATATTTATTTCTAACATATATATCTATATACGAATAATAATAATAACGAGCTGAGGTGTAACCGGCGTTGTGGGGGTTATCCTTAGGAAATAGACATATACCATAAGGGAATTTTCTGTAGGACTGTTCAGGATATACAATTCGGCAGTACATAATTTTTATGTATCTCGTAAAGTTTAGCCAGCGTCAGCATGTAAGCGCCCAAAAAAAAAAATTTGCGTCTTGATTACAAATCATGGACTTTTCTCTACTTTTTATGAGTATATATATATACGTATTAAATATAAAACTTTCGGAAGAAGTTCTCTGAATGATAGTGAAAACACTATCACAATCCGTTGCGTAGTTTAGAAGAACTAAGCGCACAAACATACAGACACGGATAATGACTTAATATTATACTATTTATATTAGAGATAATATTTATCTTTGTAAATAATATATATTTAATTTTTCTGAATCTCTTTGTAAATAATAAAATTAAATTGTGACTAATTATTTTGTGCAGCGCCCTTGAGGTGATTTTTCACAAAAAACGGAGCTATAAAATTTATCCAATTATTAATATTATTATTAGTTATAGACTCCAAAAATACTCTACCGATTTTGCTGAAAATTTCAAAGTAATCTTACTTAAGTCTTATTAGTGTCAGGAGTGTTTAGAGAGTTGTTTAAATGGTAGAAAAAGTCGAGGACACTCGAGGAAGACTTAATTATCTCTGCACTGTAATTAGATACGGAGTCGAATAAAGGCCAATATAATGTAGTTTTTTTTTTAATATTAAAATGTGGTATACAGTAGTGAATGGTGGAAGTCGGGGACGCCCGAAGAAGTCATGGCACAATCAAGTAAAATGAAAACATATAAAAAATAAACTTTTTCAAATCTTTAGAGTAATATTATTTTCACCACAGATTTATAAATTTTAGCAACTAAAAACATGCAAGCTCCTTGGTACATTCCATGGACGGGGGTATGTTATTGTTGTACCCACGTTGTACCCCAATGTGTTGTATTTTTCCGCGACCGCCTGTGAAGTCACTCAGAAGGGAGGGACGCGTGTGGGCTGCCATTTATTGGTGATGAGGTTTTTTTTACTTGTACCTTCTGTGTGGTGGAGGTCACGTGACCTATCTCGAAAGAAAAATCGAGAATATGTCACATAGCAATTGTGACTTGTTGAAATGTTATGTATTATTAAATTGTCATTTAATAGAGCAAACCGATTTTTAAAAATTCTTTATTCTTATCATTAAAATTCTGTCTCTTTTGATCTATGACTTATTATTAAAAAAAATAATAGCTATACCTACTATTGACGGCCTCCGTGGGTCGGTGGGTAAGACTATCGACTAGAATCCTAAGGTGGCTGGGTCAAATCCGGTCCTGCGCATTAGTTATATATAGTACCTAAATTTGCGGCACGTAATTATCACGGCGATACTGAGAGTATAGTGTAATACCACGATTCAGAATTGAAACGTTGCTTGAAATGGCTTTAGCCGTGTTCTATGAACAGATCTGAATAGTTTCCTTCTCCTCCCCACCACCTCAATGATGGGGTATTTTGTGAGGCTAAAGGGGATTCTCCGGACGGCTGGGAGCAGTTGTGACTCTTGGCGGTATTCACATTTAAAAAGTATTTGTCAATTATTTTGATTGAAAAGATTTCAATTTGGTTGGCTACTTAAATTTTTAATGACACAGGCCCTTACATGATTAATTTATGAGTTATCATGCCGTGTTTGCGCCTCCTCCTTCTCTGCCCTGAAGATACTACGGATACTGCAACGTTGTCAGAAACGTTGGCTAAAGGAGGAAGCGCAACACGGCATCATAACCCAAAAATTAAGACAATCTCAAATCATATCTGATGAAACAGGTACTGTTTGCCTTTCTCTTGAGAATCGGTCGAAATATTTAAAAAAAACTTGCTTTATAACTACTCTTAGTTCTAAACCAAGCACATATGTATATTTCATTTGTCAATAATATATTGGATAACCGTTAGTAATATTTAATTATAAGGACTACTTTTTAATATTTATTTAAGGACAATAGTAAGTAATATTTTTCACCATCATTTCTTATTGTGACAAATTACGGTTATTTCGGACGTCTTCACATTATTAAAGTGGTATTTCTTTTATTAAAGTGATATATTTTATGTTGTTGGCGTGAAGTATAAATATGGTTATTACTCGTAACGTTGGAATCTTTTCGTTGTATCATGAAATTATTAAGTTCCTTCCTAATATTTTATACCTTCACTTTGGCGCAAATGCTTGTGTTTTTCAGTGACAAAACCGTTTTTTACAATCTTTCATCGATTCGCCCATGCTCTACAGGTTTTGTGCTATAAACCAAGGGTAGTTTGACCGAAAGGGTCGCAGTTCGGTTCCCGTCCGGTCCGTTTAGCGTAAAATTGGGCTGGATCAGTGATTTTGTTTAAAGTCGACGGAATGAAGTGCGGGTAAGTTGCCCCATCAGAGGTGAGATCACTGAACCATCTAATGTAGCTATTCTGTGGGTGCTTAAATGATCATTTTATTTATATAATGCATTTCTAAAAAATAAAAGCCATGGAAATGTCTTTTACGGCTGAAGTATTTTGTTTATGTACATGGAGAAATATGAATATCGTTAATTTTTTAAGAATCTCTTCAAATTATTTGTAATCAGTTTTAGAATGGGATTGCAGGCCCTTAACGATTGAATTGACAGGTTTCTGTTGTAAAATACGAATGCATTATCGCGATGTCGGTTCCCGTGTTATTTTCGCATTTCGTCATTACGTATTATCAGGGAAAATGCAGGTGCATGAACACCATTCCGGATGTATTAGGAATAAACTAAAAGTATATCATGAAACGGTCTGCAATCCCGTTTTTAACTTGATTACCAATGGTAGTCGAATACCATGTAAAAAACTGTGTACAAATATATTATACGAATAAAGAAAAGAAAAAAAAATTTTTAGGAGATTCTTAATAAATTAGCAATTCTCATTTTTCTCCGTGTAATGTTACTCAAGAGTTACGAAAAAGTAAAAAAGATAAAACCTTAATGAAACATGAAACAGAAAATGAAAAGTTAACTGTCGCAGCTGGGAATTGAACCCAGATCCTCTTTCTTAACGGGACAATGCTTTGTCGTCATTTGAGTCGATCTTATTGATTATTCATCCTAGACTTCTGAGAAAAGTCAATAGATGTTGCATACTAAAAATAAAAATCGATGTATTTATCGAAGACACTATCTAGATTGCAATTATATTCCGGTAGGTACACGGAGAAACTTTACTGTTTTAAAATATTGTTAAAAGTGGTAAAATTATTCGTTTTACTTGTAAAAAACGGGATTGGATGACTTTGACGAATGAATATGTTATGAGGAAGTCGGAATACGTGTTCCTGAAAATATTAATAATTTCTCATCTCCTTTATTATATTTATTCGGCCAATGCCACAAGCGATAACAACGGGTTCAGATACATATTTTTTCATATATATATATTTTTTAATATGAAACCGCACAAGAGTACCAACTGCTCCAAACCTTCTGGAGCCCGTGAGACTATGGCATCTCCAATTGCGGTATGTTGTGAGGCTGAAGGTTGTGCGGAGGGGAAGGACAGAGGTAAGAGGTAGGTGAGGAAGTATCTGGCTATTTAGATATGGTCACCAAACACAGCCAAAGCCATTTCAAGCGACGTTTCAATTCTGAATGGTGGTCTTACACCAGGGCAATACTGAGATTATCTTCCATTCTAAGGTGATTCGGTCACATTTTTAACAGAATAGTGATGAAAAAAGCCGTACTCATTTTTCTCCTTGTAGCATCTTGCAATCACATATAAAGACAGCAGCCAAAAAAATGTGGGTTGTTAAAAAAAAGATTCTGTTATTTGTGCTTAGTCGAAGTAAAATACAATTAAATATGGCCATAGGGGATAGGGTCGGATTAGCTTAGTGGTTAGAGCAAACTCTCGGCAAAGCTTAGGTCCCGAATTCGCTTCCTAGATTAAATTTAAGAATTTCCAATACTATCCTCAATTAATTCCAGTACTTAAGCTGCTTTTTTCGTATAATCGCAATGTTCTGCCCGAATATATTTGCAACATGTTTGCGACTGTTACTTTTTTAATTTTCTGTTTCATTGAGATTTTTTAATATTATCGTCTTGATTAAATAATCCAATTTCGCTTAGAAATTTCTTATTTTTTACTAAGAAGGAACAAACAAGTTCGTCTGTTTGTTGTAGATCACGCCCCCGGGTAAAAATATCCTTTCATTGTAAGCTGAAAAACTCCAATAAAGAATCCGCAGTCAACTCTTTCAGTTGATTTTCAGCGGAAAATCCCCGATTTTTCTGCGATTACGTCGTGGGCTTTTAATTGTATCTCGGCGTTTTATTAAAGTAGTAGAGGATTCGATTTTCTCGATTGAAGATAATATGAGAAATGCAATTCTAATTTATATTAATTATGCAGTGCTGTGTTTGTGGAATATCACCTCAAGGCAAGACGCCTTAGAATTAGTCAAATATAAACTAAAAATTAAATTCAAATTTAATATATGTTTAACCTACACGTAGAAGAAAACGTATTGCTGGTTTATTAAGAATCTCTTCAAATTATTGGCAATCCGGTCAAAAACGGGATTTCAGGCCGTTTCCTGATAAACTTTTAGTAAATTCCTAATATTCTCGAAACACGTGCTCATGCCCCTGCGTTTGTCGCGATAATATCTAATGATGAATTGCGAAAATGTATGGATTTTTACGAAGACGTTTTCCGACATCGTGACAATTCATTAGTATTTTACTAATAGTTTATCAGGAAACCCAATAATTAATTAATAATTATAAGAATTCATTCGTTAAGTCTGCAATCCCATTTTTAACAGGAATACGAATAATTTAAAGAGATTCTTAAAAAAAATAGCAATATTTTTTATCGTGAAGTTTTCTTCGTTTAGATCCTGGAATATAGCTCTATTATTTGAGCCCCTTCTGAACAAAATCGTATCCTAGAAATAGAACAGTACAAAAGAAGTTTATGCGTTACCTATATATGATAAAATATACGTTTTATCTATTCCTGTATCCACCCTTGTTCTTATCAGGAATGCTCGATTTCAACACATTGGAAAGCACTTTGAAAAATATTTTTAGGTAAAAATCTCTCGAACTATACTTATCCAACCTATATTGAAAGAGGTTGACTTATATATGTCTTACGAGTATACTCATGGGAAGATCCCATGTAATTTTATACGCCGAAAGCTAGGACTTCTGCCTATCAGACCGCGCCATTCAACAGAGCGACTCAACTGCTTAAGAATTCTGCATTTACCATCGAAATTTGACATCTTTTGACGTATGTCACAAAATAGTAAAACTGCCCCCATGATCGTTTATACTTACATGTGCCTGAAATTCGCTATCTTCTTCGTAATATGATATATGGGTGAATAACCGTTTCATGGAGAACATGAATAAATAAATAAATAAAAAAAAATGATGGCCGGGGACTGCTTCATACATTTTCTTGCATTGTCTGAACTTGTCACCTTTTTTCCTCTATTATCTATCGCACACTATTTCCTCTAGTTAGTAGACTAGTCTTTTTTTTAATTTTCACGAACACAAAAAAATGTGGATTAAACTTTTTACTCTGAGATTCCATTCAGCCTTTGTGACAACAGCGCGCTGCGTCCCAAAAATTCTGCCATCTGGGTACAAGGTTTTACGAAATAGTTTGGGTATTTTTCAAAGGCAACATACCGTTTTTATTTCTCTCATCCTTCCTCTGAAAATATAATATTTCATTATTAAGGCTATTATTACTTGGGAGTCTTCCTTTGTGGAGCCAGCCGAGTGGAACGAGTCGTTGGACCGCCATGTTTTTGTTTTAGCAGTTTGATTGCGTTTTAGATTGATTAATTTTTCAATCAACTTTTGGACTATTTTTATTTCCTTTTATGTCATATGACTCTACCAATCTGAAAATATTATTGTTTAATATGTTATTCTTGTGAAAGTTAATAATAATTGTTTTTGTTTGCATGTTTTGGAGTAAAGTTTTGAAGCTGTGAATGCTAGTGTACCTGAAAACGGGGTACATTTTTAAGGTGACAATAGTATTATCGTAAAAATTTAAAAAGCTTACATTTAAAAGGTATTTGTTTTACTTGATCGTGCCATTTCTGCCTTGGGTGTCCTCGACTTCTTCTTTCTTTCACTTTAACGTCATACATTCTTCTTACACCACTTTATTTTTTCGTCACTTACGTCACATTTTAACTCACTTAAGTATTTGATTAATTTGATCGTACCATGTCTTCTTTGGGTGTGATCGACTCTGTCTACCATTTACTAATGTATACCACACCATCACTATTAAAAAACTACATTAATTCGAGCAGAGGTATGCGTTAAGTCTACCATTACCTGTTCTTCTACCATTCCAACCCCTCTCTAAACACCTCTGGCATTAATGAAATTTTCTGTGAAATCTGTATAGTGGTTTTTGAGTCTATATGGTACAAACAAAGAAAAATATTTTTTTATACACGTTAGTGAAAACAGCTCTTATTTAACTATAAAATGCAACAAGCACTCAACCCCGTGGTAAAATTTAAAACGATTTCATAATTTAATCTTGCATTTAATTTATTTGTTTCATTTTTAATATATTTTTTTAAGAGAGATCAACTTTCCCAGATTACGAATAACCTTACAATTAGGGCAATATTTGAAAATCTTCTACTACAGCAAAGTAAGCAGAAAATGATGTGTCATGATTGAACTCACGGCGCCTAGGTGGTTTAGTTTTTGGTCAGCATTGTATTTTGAAACACCAGGCCATTGACGATTGTTCTGTTGTTGCATATTATGTACTGTACAGGGCCTGCACATACTTTAATAGTACACAACTGCTGACTCAGTACAAATCGCAAGTGCGCACCACTGTTGTGTTTGGCAGTCACCACTTGCGAGCCTCGAAATACACGAAAAAACCCTCGACTCTGTGCAAAAACGAGCGGTCCGTTTGATAGATTCCCTATCTTAAGCGGATTGCAATCTTTAGAACACAGACGTCAGGTAGGTATGATGTTCTTGTTCTACCGGTATTACAATTGAATTTAGAGGAATTAGCCCCATTGTACCGGTGCATAATCGTAAAATACGCTAAACGCGCGCCCAACATATTGTAACAGTTTCAATATTACCCCTGGAATTAAAGATTAAAAATTTTAGACCGGTCGGTGGCCGAGTTGACATCGCGTTTGGGTCCCACCCAGGCGTAGTGTGTTCAATTCCTCGGCTGGCTAAGTCCTCCATCACAACACAAGCAATTTTCAGCTTACTGTGGTGGTAGTAGGAGATTTTCAAATATTGTTAGGTTATTCGTAACCTTTCTTGACTTTTGAAAAAAAAAAAAAAAGATTGACCGCCTACCACATTATGATTATATGGATCGACATTTTGGAAACGTGTTAGCTAGCTGATGTTACTGGACATCGTGGTTAATCATTATTAAATTTTGTGACTTCAAATCCTTGAATTTACATGGCGCCCTTCATACGTAACAAGGTCATAATATATCTTACTATATATAAATTCCAATCTACAAGTGCTTCCCATGGAACCTTGCACGCGCTCTGTGATATTATTTAAGTAGAGTCTCTTGTTCTCATTATGTGTATCATAATTAATATCTTAATTTTAGATCATTTCTACACTTGCTAATAAATATTAGATTATGACAGCATCCTTTTTATTATGCATCCTACCCCACATATTGGTATTGAAGATACAAATACAATTTGGTACAATATTTCATTAAACGAGCAATCTTTTTGTGACAATATTTACACAGTTGACGTTCGTCACATGCGAAACGAAACTGTAACTTGATGCATCGAATTACTCACTTTGTGATTTCATTACTATTTTTCTTAAAAAAAAAACATACAAATAATAACAATACATACGCGTATATATACCTATACAAAAGCTTGTAATTTATATATTTTATAGAATATGGACGTAAAGCATCAACAGGCAGCTTCAGTATCTAATAAAATAATAATAACGGAACACTGCACTGTGAATATAACAAAACTACTATAAAATAATAATTACCGAACACTGCACTGCGAATATAACAAAACTACAATAAACTAATAATTACCGAAATCTGCACTGTAAATATAACAAAACTAAAATAATCTAATAATTACCGAACACTGCACTGTGAATATAACAAAACTACAATAAAATAATAATAACGGAACATTGCACTATGAATATAAAAAAATGCAATAAAATAATAATTACCGAACTGTGAATATCAAAAAACTACATAAAAGAATAACATATTTTTCGGAACTACCTACTTTTAACGTTACACGATTGAAGCATTTGAAGTTTTTTTTAAATTTCTTTTAGTTTAGTTTATTAGAGAAACAAACATCTATACAGTTTTATTGAAATAAATACATGTTACGTGTTTGCTTGAACCAGTAAAGTTCCCTCTTAAAATTCATAATAAATACAGAAAAAACATAGATAATCAAAGAAAAACATATAATGAACTTTACAGAAAGATAAAATCTAGAAAAACACAGATTAAAAGTATGTAAATAGATAATGTTAACTAATTTCTCACATAAAAAAATAATAATTACATCATTAAATAATATTCAAAGATAACCAAAATAAAGAAAGAAAAACTACATAGTGAAAATGAGAAAATAACTTAATTATCTTATATACAGCAGTGTAGAGGGTTAGTTAAACAAAATGTAAAATATTTGCAGCCGCACAAGAGTCCCAACTGCTCCCAACCGTTTTGAGCCAGTTAGATTATTACTACTTTCAGCCACGACTACTAGGTACTACCCTCGGGGGGGGGGGGGAGATGCTGGATGAGACATTTCAAGCAACGTTTCAATTCTGAATTATGGTCTTACACCACAGCGATACTGACAGTATCTTCACTCTGTGTAATTAACAATTTGACTTTTTTCCAATATACATTTAGTAAATTGACCTGAGGACAAATAGAAAATATCGGCGTCTGATAAGATATTTTTGTATTTTCTGCACGTCCTTCTGAAAAATTAATGTTATGTGTAGTTAGTTTTTGAGTGTGGGATGTGGAATAGTTAACGTGACATATTTTCCTTTTGGCTTCGAATGTTGTCACACGAATGTGGTCAGATGTATCGGAGCTGACTGTGACCCGAAAGTTAATGTCAATGATAAACTAACTTTTGAACGCCCACAGACACTAACCTTTGCTCAAGCCGAGGATATCTTGACTCAATTAAAATCTACCGAAACATCAAAGATCATTTTTAATATCATCGTCTTTTTAACACACAATATTTTTTGTTTCAATAAGAAAAATGATATGTTTCGGTACGGTTTTTTCGTTTGCACAAGTCTTTCTCAAATCCGACAATTCCAAAGTGCAAAATAGCATCTAATTTATTCATTTGGAATCAGCCAACTTCAATAATTGCAAATTATAGAAGATTATAAAATTATTAATATAAAAGTTTTCATGGGCTATGGGAAGCATGTACGGCAGATTGAGTAGTTAAAAATCAGATTTATGATATGATATTTATGAGTTATGTTTAATGATAAACAAATATTTTTTTATGCAGGTTAAATTTTTTTTTATTAAAAATAATAATATTTCACCAATAATTAAAGTCTCGACGCCATCTAGTAGGAGATTTAGCATTCTCAATGCTGTTTCTACTAAAATTAAGTTGGTTGTTTTTCTAGTGAAAAAATTAATAAGCATGTTGAATGAAAAATACTTGTTATATTGAATAATTTGGCTGGTTTAGAATAAGCCGACGTGGCGCAATTGATCGAGAACCTGGGCTTTGATTCTCGACGAAGTCATTCCACTCGAATAACGAGTGGTTCAACCCACTTCGTGTGGAATGACTTTTGACGTTTGGCGTATTTAATTATTTACCTTCGACGAGACTCAAGGAATAAGATTGTCGACCGATGTATGTACTTTCGATGCCGGTTGCGAGCGGCTTGGATTGGAGAATCGATTTCTGACCGGCAATCAGAAGGCTGCGGGTTCAATGCCAAGCTGGTGGCCTAAGACCCGGACAAACCTCACCCCATGAACCCGGGCACCCCTGCTAAGTGATGTAGGACTGTTGGTTTGCTATTCCAAAATATGACCTTTGTAATAATCATGAAAACTTGTCTCTTAAATTTAAAGGTAAATAATTAATCTGTTACTCCATAAAATACATTCATTTACAGTAATTGATCATTCATCTTTTCTTCTTATCCAGTAAATCCGTTATTTTCAAATATTAATTTGTTATATATTTAACGCCCGTAGGGTTTTTCCATACATGATACAAGTCGAATAACACATAATACAGACAGAATAAAGCAGATTTGTAATACGTAAGTACTTGTAATAAATATCATTAGTTACACTATCGTAAAGTTTGCATAAAGGAGTACAACAAGTTTACAATTTACTGCAGTGCAGTGCAGTTCGCCTTAGGAGCCGACCTTATCATGCAGTAGAACGAATTTTTGTGTGACGTAAAACCAAATGCGTGATGTTATCAGCTATATAAAGGATGCAAGTTATTGCACTCAGAGGCGGTGTAGAAACTGAACTGGTGAACCTTTCGTCTCATGGTTACAAGGTTACAAGGACGGAAAGGAAGGGAATAATTGTTGAAAATATCCATCGGTATATATGCCCGAACAATTTATTTCTATTACACATTCTTCACTAGATGTGAAATGCATTGAAGATATATCTTTTACAGTATATGATAGTTAATCAGCGTAACATTTTTTTAATCGACATTTGGTGTAAAATTTTCTGTATATTTTTCAGGTAAAATCCGTTGTTTTAAAGTAACATTTGTCTACGTAAAAGTCATTTTATAATCGTTCCTCTGCATCCTTACACAAAATTCTTCCGCAGTGTCTCGGTAAAAGAAAGAGGGTCCTAGGTCGAGAGTGTCCTGGATTAGGGGTTATAAAAAGGGGGCTTAACTGGACAGCGCCCGCAGTTTGTTTCGACCCGTGTGACAGAGCCCTAAATAAATATCACTCCGGACCTGTCGACTATCGCTTTGTCCGCCATAGAACAAATGAAACAAAAAATAACTATGAGAAAACGGGATACCTTGTGCACTAAATGAAAATACATAGATTGTAAACGAAGTGCGTAAACTTTTAGTATGGCCTGTGCCTGTACCTTTAGTGACTAATCTGACATTTATTTATAACTGATAACATCAAGCATTTGGTTTTACGTTATACTGAATGATAAGGTCGGCTCATAATTATTTTAATATTTTATGAACATGTATTGTATTTGATGACAGTAAAATATGACTAACTAACCGTCAAGTCGTTTCTCCGCAGGATAAGGCAGAGAGGACGGACTCGGTCTTGGCACACAATCCTTGCTTCACTTACATTCATACATGGTCTCATACAAAGATATTAGAAGAACGAGATATGCTATGTTGGCCGCCGGACCGTAGGCGGAGTACTACCTAATTAGGGTACTTTGAACGGTATCGGGACGTGTACGCACAGAAATCTGTTCTATGTATTAGTGCGGATACCTTAGCGTAAGCGAAGGTGTGCAGTAGTATTGGTGAACAAAACCGGCGACACTCGGCAAAACAATTCCACACAGTATGAACTGCTCATAGCACATCTCGTTATTCTAATATCTTTGGTTTCATACATACTCTTCTTTTATTCCTTGACCCTTGACATGGCCCGACTCAAGTATCTGGTTTCTTGATCATTTCCCGGGCGTCCCCAACTACGTCTACCTTTGATTCTTTTTTAGCTGCCTGCAAAGTTACTACTTCAAGCTATAACATTGACATAAGTTTTAAAAATCTCACTTATTCTTGAATTTGTGACAGGACTGACCTCAATGGTAAGGGTTTATTAATAATTACCAAGAACAGAGACGACGGCATACTAAATGAAACAGCTGTATTAAAAAAATCCAAATGAATACGTTTCTGCCAAGAAACGATGAATGGTGATACTCTAGCCTAGTGGTCGGCAAACTTATTGGCCAAAGAGCCAAATATGTTTATTACAAAGTTTAAAAAAAAATAAGAGAGCCAAATCTGTTTTTTAATTTAGTAAACCTTTATTATAATTTTAGACCTTCATTAAATTACGGGTACACTGAAAAAAACTTGATTTCGCACTTAATAAAAATTTATTCGTTGATAAACAATAATATGAAAGTAAGGTATCCATAAATTTAAATCATGACAATTACTGACATTAATGCGAACAATGTCATTGCATTTCCTTGGAAATTTTCAGTAAGTCAGGTTTGTATGTTGTTGTTTTTAATTTTAGGCATGATTCCAGGTTCTCATCAATAAGACGACTTCTCAGTTTACCCTTGATAAAGTTCATGCTTGAAAGAGATTGTTCGCATGAATATGTTGAACCAAAAATTGAAAGAACAGCAAACGCGAGTTTTTTCAGCTAATCGTGAGATTGATTCCAGACGTTGAAAATGATCATGTCTTCATTCTCCAGGTCTTTCAAAGCAGACCACTTGTGTTATGAACTAAGATCACATTTGTTTTTCTCCAATATTTCAAAACCAATACAAAGACGTTGAAATTTAGAGCTCCATATTTGATTGTTTTTTTAAATTCTACAATTGTATTTCAATGTTACCAATGTCAATGCCAAAAGGAAAAATGTCAACTCAGTTATCGTAGCATTAAAAGGATTTTTGACGAATGCCAAGGTCGCTCTGCTGTTTTTAACTCCTGAAACCTGCTGATACCTGCTGGCCGTGGATATTTGTGCCAGAGTCGCACTTAATACTCCGGAGCCGCACTTTGCTGACCACTGCTCTAGCCGATAGCAGGAGCCAGTAACCAGTAGCAGTAGCAGTACCCGGTTACCAGTAATAAGAGATGATTCCGCTGCCATTGCAGCTGTCAGATGAAAGAAACAAATTAAAACAACCATCTCTTGCAAAAAGTTTCCGAATAATACACAGAATAGTCCTGAATTATATAACTTAAAAGGTTGCAGCCTCTAATATAAAATTTCTGGAAGTGTGATCTTAAATGAATAGAATGAAAACTGGTGTCATAAATGTGTCTTAAGACTAATAGAGTCGGGCAATTTTCGTGACGCACGGGCTTGTCTTTTGAATTTTTTTCCTGCTTCATTATACACATTTTCTGCTTTGTATTTGAGATTATAAATATTAATAACTTTTCTTCAGTAATTATTGACGTTATTATCTCTTCAATAATATTTTTAACTTTCTTAAAAATATTATTGTTCATTTATTAATTCGTATTATGTATGCAGTGTTGATTAATTTAAAAGTAAAATTCATTTCCGTATTGTCGAAATTAAATTATTTTTAATTAAAAAAAAAAGAATTTATTGTAATTTATATTTTACAAGCTTAATGAATTTATTGCAATTTATTAAATTAAAATAATTATTCATTCGCAAAATTATTTTCTTAGCATATTAAATAAGTTTTTATTTTAAAAATTAAATTTACAATATAAGATAATTATTTTACATTATGTTATTAAAATTAATGATTTTATAATTAAAAAAATGATTTTATAATTTTAATGAAATACTTTACAAATTAAACAAATACACGTTTTTAACAAATAAAATTATTTTAACAAATTAAGAAAATCTGAAATAAGATATCTTATTTTAAAAATTAATTTTAATTATGTTAAAATAAAAAAAAAAAGCAAAATAAATTTGTCAGAAGTGGGATTCGAACCCACGCCCACCTAAGTGGACTGCGACCTGAACGCAGCGCCTTAGACCGCTCGGCCATCCGGACATATCTGTTGCCTTCCTAATACTTTACCTATTGTGCGATTCCATTAATAAATCTATTTTTGGACGAATACACGGAAGTGGGTTCAATGATACATTATGCTAATTTCTGTGTTATACAATTGGTATGAGTATGATTTTGGGTAAATAGTATATTTTGGTAGAGAGCGCAAAACAATTACTTTGTTTTTAACCACGAATTTTTATTTATTTGATTTTCTATAGCCGATCGGTTTCGCTTAATACAAGCATCTTCAGTGTATAAAATTAAATTAATCTAAAAATACAACGTGCGTGTTTATATATACATAAAACGTGAGACGAAACATATAACAGTTATCAACAGTCGCAACACTCGTGCGCTCTAGCGGAATAAATATGGACTATCAAACATTGCTACCATCTTGACAGGATTGAGCGGATACGGAACACAAAAACAAATTTACAGATACGCAAAGTGGTCGAGTCAAATCGCAGACCCGTAAAAATTACGGGATATTATAATTTTAGGATTGATAATTGCATGTTAGCTAAAAAGCGGAGACACTTCTAAAATTACCAAGAAATTTAAACAAACGAAATACACCTTTTATGTATAGAATTAAATAGTGTTATAAGTAGGTAGGTACTTTATCGCTCGTCTGAATTCTTGAAACATCAGGTCCAGTTTTGAAAATGGCACTAAAATTCAAAATCCAAAGTTTTTTTGAACCAGATTTGGGACAAAAGTTCTTTAAGAACTTTAACAAATTCGGTACCCTATTTTTTGTTTAAATTCTAACATACTATTTAAATTAAAATAAAACATTTTCATTTATAAAAATACTGCCTAGGGGGTACCGGACAAGAACCCCACAAAAACTACTCTATTTTAAATGTCGTAATATATAATGTGTCCAATATGAATATGTCTAAATTGTTTTTAACCTCCAAAAGTTTACTTTTCTTGTAACTTGTCCTCTTTAGTTATTTCATCACTCTGAAGAAGTACACGACAATAAATAAGAAGCAGCGAAAAGAAGAAATCGAAAATCCCATGCAATATTAAACGACTTGATTTGCATCCTTCGCGAGGGGCTGTCTGTAGGTTCGCTTCCTTTTGTTTACCGATTGCATTCAGCCGAGGAGCAGTCGATAAGTTACTTCACTACTGAATAAGACGCGTGATTGCGGAATTGAAGGAGCTGGTGTGGAAAGTCGAGGTTTGAAGATTTAATTCCCACTCGGATCTTATCACGTATTGATTATTATTAGGTGTATATTTGTGTTTTGATTTCTGATTCATGATAAAAATGATTACATTGTTAGCGCAGTAAGTAGGTACTTACCCAAAATTTTGAGTTAAATAATCTAACGCGAAGTTAAATTTTTTGGGGCATTTATCGAAATTCGTGTTAGGGACGTTAAAATTACGTAGGTACCTATACATGGTGTCCGGAAACTCGTAGTACAAGCGGGAAACTGGTGAATCTACATCACATTTGGAGTCGATTTTGTAGTATAATTTTTTTTGATTTGAGCTTTCGTTTTCGAGTAAATCGAGTCAGAAGTTGATTTTTTTTTTGATCAAATTCTTATAAATTATTACTGAAGATCAAAGTACCCAACTAATTAAAACTATTTAAAAATTTAAAAGTAAAACAAATAATGACGAAAAAATTTGAACCCTGAAATAGCCGAAAAATATATTTTTTTGGTTTTTTTTTTTTTTTATAAAAATGCTCAAATCAAAAAACTTTATGTTTATTTGGGTTCCCCGTGTGGTATACATTCTCCAGTTTCCGGCTTGTACTACGAGTTTCCGGACACCATGTATAATATTTAAATAAATAAAAAAAATGATACTTAAATGCAAGACGAAAGTGTCTAAAAATAATGTTTATTTCTTAAATATAGCTTAAAACAGTACGACTTGAAAATTATTTGATGAAGTGAACATTTTTTATAAAAAATCAAACGTATTTTAAGATTATGCCCGCGCGATTTTTCATGGATTTCAATGGATTGTAAACCCTAAAGTACAGGCGTCGAGTAGGAATGCTGTACTTATTCTACCAGTATTACAATGGAAGATGCTCCGAGTAGCATCCGTCATTGAATCCTTCGGCATCGGTGCATAGTCGAGAACGTCAAACGCGAGCCCAACATATGTATAAGGTTGACATATAGCACATAGAACGGGTCGCTTCCGCGACTCGGCTCTGTGTTTCGTCTCTATAACACGAGTCTCTTCAAGACCCATGTTCACTCCTTCTTCTAAGAGACCCTCAGACCCACAGCATCATCAAAGATGACCTAGGACCTGAGGGAAAATATTTTCCTCAGGGCCCCCCTTGTAAGAGTTAATGTTGAAAAAACGCTGGGAACGGCCTCCGTCGTCGAGGGGTAAAGCTCTCGACTAGCAAGCCTAATGTCGCGGGTTCAAATTCCAGTAAATCCCACTTGCCTCTCAGTATCGCCCTGGTGTAAGACCACCGTTCAGAATTGAAACGTTGCATGAAATTGCTTTAGCCGTGTTTGGTGAGTAGCTCTTATTTTTACGGTTGTAGAAATTTTAGAAGAGTTTCTTTTATAGATATTTAAATACTCTTAAATATTTAATGGTGGTAGGTTTCGCCAGATGTCCCAAAGATGGCGTTCATAGTTCGATTTCCCGGCAGTGGAAACATTCTTCTGTGCTTTGAATTATGTAAAATATTTAGTTCTAGGATTAGTTCAATTAAAACCGAGAGAAAAGTGTTGACCTTTTTTTATAAAGTTGATAAATTTGAACCACGTCAAAGTTTCAGCATAATTTCTTTAAGATTCTTGTAGTTTAAAAAACACATTTCATCGCTACATAGTTTTTTTAACAAAAAAGTGCGGATAAACCACTGAATTAATTTAAGGGATAGACCTATCTAAAAACTCGTAAAGCATTTAACTATTTATTTTTTATTAATTAATGTAATTTCAACAAAGTTCTTATGCACTTTTTTCATCTCCATGAAACCTGAATCAACAATAACAGCAGAATTTATCTTTATATAAATTTTAAAGTACATTTAAAAATAGATGTATTATAGTAATAAAACTTTGTTTTTTTTATGAAATTAGGTTTGAAGTAAAAAAAAACATTATCTCTACGATGTCCCTAATGATACCCAACGTCCGATAGGAGATGACAACATAACCAGAACAAATTGAAAAAAAAAATGTTGATATTTCTTAGTAGATGTTTACGGACAATAATTCTCAAAGATTTCTAAATATATGACTTGATTGGTTCTTGTAAGAGGCGCTACAATTGCCTTTTTAATTTTTTACATTGCATACAAATTGTCGGCTTCTTTGCGAGTCGAGGGCGGTAATGCAATCCTGACATCACTCGGTGAGGGGGTCCCGTCTCCTTTCCCTCCCCACTCTCCGGGTGCGAGGCGGCATCCAAATGCCTGTTTAGCAGAGGAAATTGACGGGGGTGATGATAATTTGGGATATCAAGCGCAGGAAGTTAATAGATCTGTATATTAATGGAAGTTTGAGCTTCTGCGAGAGAATTTCATCAGTATTAAATTCTAAAAAATATGAAATTATGTGTTTTTTACTGTGGTCTACAAGGTTTAATAAGTCACGTGTTTTTTGGCCAATACCAGGATGTTTAGCTGTCCAGAAATTTGTAAAAAAGCTATTATGAACGCTGTATATTATATTAAACTATAATAATAATAATAATAATAATAATGTTTCGCTAATTTATATAGCCCCGTTTTCGTGAGAAATCACCTCAAAGGCGCTGTACAAATATATTTCTTAAATAGTTAATACTAGAACTACTGACTTATCTCTAAGACTTATATCTAGTGACTTACGACTAAGGCCTATAACTACTATCTTAACGACATATATACGAGTATTTACATATTTAGCAACTTACAACTAAAATTAATATTAACAATCTAATCTTACTAACGCCAGAAGAAGAAGGAAGTTCTATTATATTAGGGTGTTTTTATTGTTAGCTGGATATATATGTTAAATGAATGAAATTAATGAATTAAATCAATCGTCAATCTTAAACGCATCTAGATGATTCATATGCCAACAATTAAACCGATTTACTTGTTGTGTTCCCGCTGATATTGTCCATTGTCCATTGGTAGGCAAGTCAATAGAAAAATTGAATGAACGGAATCGCTAGATAATGTAACAATTACGGTATAAAAAAATGAAAAAAAAGAAATGTTTGGATAGAATGACGGATTTATGGAAATGAGTATCTGAAAAAGTGAGTTTTTATTTTGGATCTAAATTCTGTTGGGCTGGTTATACATCTCAATTCCATAGGTAGTTTATTCCAAGACTTAGGACCGGATACTCCGAATGCACGATCACCAAAACTATAGACGTTCATAAATTCGCCTGTCCAAATCGTATAATAATATTCGTAAAATTATCGTTTTAATATATAGTTTTTGAACTTATAACCGCAGTTGCGCGACGAGCCGACAAGTAGTGAGAAGGATACAACTAACAAGTACGTAAAAGGAACAATAAGAAAGAGATTTATTTATTTATTTAACGCCCAGACGGCTTTTACATGTAGGAGGCATAATTTTGATGACAGAATATTTTGAAACATAAGAAAGAAATACTAAAAATAAAATTAATTTTTCAAAAGAAGCAAACTCATTGTGACTTGACATTTTAAATAATAAAAAAGGGAAACACTTTGTTTAAAGTCACTTTATTGATATTTTAAAGTCTACCGGTTTCAGTACCTCCGTACCATCATCAGGACTGTTATTTTTATACTAATAATAATCTAGGAAAATTCTTAATTAATGCCAAAGATAAAGAAGATGTTCTTAGCCACTCGGGCGTATATAAAATTAGTTGTAATAATTGCCCAGCTTTCTACATAGGACAAACATCACGTAATGTAGAAACTAGAATAAAAGAACACCCAAGATGTCTAACCAGTTCGTGATTTTCAGAATTTGCAGAACATCTAATTAATAAAGATAACACTTTTAACCGGGACACGGGTATTAAAGTCCTACACAAAAATGAGATAGGCTTACGACTTAACAATTTAGAAGCTTTGGAAATAAAAAAAAATCAGTTAATTCAAAGGCTGAAATCATCAATAATCAATTAAATTTAACATTCAGCCCTATAATAAGTATGTTTCCCGTTATCCCAAACTCCCCACCCCCACTTCCCTCCCGCAACTGACACTGTCTCTCTCTGATTTTCTATCTCTATCTCTCTTAACTATTGGTTTATATATATGTGTATTATTCTGTATTTGTTAGTATCTTTATAACAGTCCTGATGATGGTACGGAGGTACCGAAACCGGTAGACTTTAAAATATCAATAAAGTGACTTTAAACAAAGTGTTTCCCTATTTTATTATTTGAAAATAAAATTAATTAAAAAAAAAAAACAAAAAGAACAAGAACATAAATCAAAAAATACTGCGATTTGACTGTTTTACAAAAATACAACTTTTATTTAGGAATAGTGTTGAAATAAATCTTTAACGTGATCCACAAATTTAATATTAAATATATCGACATCACCTAAGTATTGGTTTCCCATCGTGTGAAACCGTTGTATTGGGGAGTTCGCAATGTAATTGCGCTTATGTGTGTTGCGGTGGAATAGTGTATTTTGTCGTGTTGTTGTTGTAGGTTATCCTTCAAAATAAAATTTTGAACGATATATTAAAAAAATACATTATTTCAAGATTTAATTGAAAAATTATAAGTCAACCCAGTTCATACGCAATCATTAAGAAAAATTGGCGGGCCTACAACAAGCTTATAATTTAAAAGTTTTATACAAAACAGTGCTGTTTTCGTAGTCTGGTGATGTATTTTGTGTTATGTCTAAAACAATGCAGTTCACTCGTTTGAATTTTCTTCCCATCCCATGTTCGTGTTCTTTCCCTGGCTGGTTTGAAAGTCAAGGGTGCATATGTAATGCGGGGCAAATTGCAAAGGCATCGAACCGTTTCCTCGGGGGTATGTACCTAGAAACTATCAACCAGTTAACAATGAACCACTTGCATTTTTTTAAAAATTTAGAATGCAGTTTTTGATAACCGTTTTTCTTTAAATATATAACATTCTTAATCACTAATAAATTGAAGCACTTTCTATTTACTTGTAGAGTGATTTTTACTGTCGTTCGAACAGTCGTTCAGCTACTGCATTAACTTCTTACAGTACTGAGTTTTCAGTTATATCGAACTGTCAAAAGACGTAACTTAAGTAGGTTTGAATAATAATTAAAGCTTTACCAATTAGTTTTTAATTCGGAAATGCACAAACGAAAGCTTTTTTTCGTTGTAAGTTATAAATTTAAGGCGATGCCATACGTATTAATGCAAAATCATGTGTTTTTGGTTTAAAAATTTGGTCGCCTAGAAATGTTTCAGATGCTTTAATTAAATACTGCGAGTAGAATACATCTTGGCCTTTAAAATAATCAAGTATTTTTTAGATAAGTCTTTTTATAAGCCCAGAAAAAAAGAATGTAAGGGCCTATGTTCAAAATCTCCTACTTACGAACCCATTTTCGGTTATGATTTTATTGTATAATGTGGCAAATTAAGTTAACTAAATGTTGAGAATACAATATCTCATTTTCAAATTATTTTTTCGGTGTAAAAATGGGATTTTTTTTTACTTTCAAATTATTTTTACAAACTGCAAAATTTGCGTATTTTCAGTGGAAAAGAAAATCGCATGATTTTGGCAAGTGCTGAACATCGATGTACATTTAATCTTGATTGATTTCAGGGTCATGAAAACAGACGTCATTTTATCTTGATTGATTTGATGGTCATGAAAACAGGCGTCATTTTATCTTGATTGATTTGAGGGTCATGAAAACAGGCGTCATTTTATCTTGATTGATTTGAGGGTCATGAAAACTGACGTCATTTTATCTTGATTGATTTGAGGTTCACGAATACAGGCGTAATTTTAAACAAGCCTCAATCATTTGTACAGATATGGAAAGTTTTAACTCTTTGTCTGCCGGCATTAAATTATCGCGGTGCGCCAGCTGATTCTGATTTCGTAATAACTTACTTGGATTTTTTCAAAATAATGCTTTGGTAAGTTGTACAGTCTTACCAGAAAATGTGTTTAAATACTCGTATTTATAAAAAATAGAACCCGTGAAAAACAAAGTTTTTAAAAAACTATAATACAACTATTTACAATTTAGTAGCTAGTAGGTAGCCAATTTCAAAGAAAGTAGTTTGACTAAGGATAGAACCTTCTTCCCCAGGGACTATAGTCAACACCCCTAACACTTAATCCAAATCACAATTGGATGGTACCGGCATTTATTTCGTATATTAACTGCTGTAAATGTTTAAAATGTCATCCAATATCATAAACAATGAGTGTGTGTGTGTTCGGCGATGCGTTCAGTTGGACTTCAAATAATAACTAAAAATTTCTCTAACTTTTTAAATAACGCCACTGTAACTTTCTCGACGATTTTGAAGTAGAACGATATATCGATCCATTTGTCTACATAATATATGTACGTTTACGGAGCAACCGATGTAAGATATTTTTACTTATCCCATTTGTTTTACATCTTTATATTACTGCTAACCAACTTACATGAATATTATGTATGTTGTACCTTTTCAGTACAATACAATACCAAAAGCCCCGAAGGTTTTGTGGCCGAGAAGGCTTCGCCTATTTTTTCCTGGCAGCCATTCACTCGTGCCCTTCTCGATTTTGTTTTTCTTTGATAAGAATGTTCCAGACATTTCAGACGTGTTCAACGCCATGTTTCATGCAGTCTAATGCCACACTTTGTAGTTCTCTTATGTATTATGTTTATACGGGCTGTATAACAAATGGACCATTTTCTTAAAATATAGGACGTATCAAGAGATCTTCAAACGTAAAATATTTGCTGGAGAAACCTCATAAACGAGTTCCTTATTTTTTTCTCGATTTTTATTTAACCCTTTTAATAAAATAAAATAAAAATCTAAATTGTTTTTTTATTTATTTAAGAAAACATCCCGTGTCGACACGTTTTTGAACTTCAGCCTGGTCGAAAGATATTTAAAAAAAAGTAAGTGATACTCCCTACATGGAGAAAAATGAGTATTGCTGATTTATGAAAATCTTGTTGAAAACGTGATAGCAGGCCGCTTCCTGATAAACATTTAGTACTTTCAAAATATATCGGAACACGTGTTCATGCAGCTGCGTTTGTGCTAATAATACAAGGTGTCCGGGGGTAAAGTGCGCTAACTTCAGAGGGGTGATTCTTCATGATAGTACAAAAATATGAAATTTTATTTTTTGAAATTTTAACGTTTTAAAGTTAAAATGTTGAATTGTTTGTACCGGAAAATAAGTATTCTTCTATAGAAAAATATTTTTGTAGTGAAAAATATTAGTTGGAATAACGGAAAAAAATATTTATCTTTTTTACTTCTACCAACATATAGAATCAACTTCTGAAATTAGCGCACTTTACCCCCGGACACCCTATATACAATGACAAAATTCGAAAATATTAGAATTTTTATAAACACGTGTCTCGACATCGCGATAAAACATTCGTGTTTTACTGAAAATTGATCAATTCTTTTGTTTAAGGCCCGCAATCCCGTTTTTAACAGTTAACATTTATTTTTTTATAAAAATAATAAAAAAAAATTCAGAGTTGTGAAAACATGATTTTGTACTATGATGATAATTAAAACAAAATATTATAAAATTCTTCCTTGCATGCAGAGTGGCACATGATCTCAGCATTGAATCTATACCTTGCTTTACTTACATAATAATAAAAAATACGGGTATTGGTGTCTTCGGTTTCCATGAAGAGGGGTTAAAAACGGGATTGCACGCCCTTAACGAATGATTTGATAGTTTTTAGAATAAGGCTTCCTAATAAACTTTTAGTAAAATACGAACGTATGTCGGAACACGTGTTCATAAAAATCAGTCAATTTTCAATCAATCACTGGCTCCAGATGGTTGGGAGCAGTTGGGACTCTTGTGCAATATTCACATAAATAAAAAGCATTAAAGCGATTTGTTTTTGGGGTATTATGCCGTGTTGCGTTACCTCCTTCTTTAGCCATCAGATTACACAATACACATCTGCCCCCCTTCTTTAACCATCTGATTACACATCTGCCCTGATGATGCGGACACTGCAATGCTGTCCGAAACGTTGGCTAAAGTAGGAGGTAGCGCAACATGGCATAATACCCCCAAAACAAATCTCTATAAAGAATGGTCTCTGTCAGCCACCCATAATTATTCGAATCACGAAATGACATACGTATAATTGGTATGCTTCTCGATGACTTCACGTACGACCTCTCTCTGTGACTACTATTACTGAGTTTTTGCATTTAGATAGTAGGTAGGTGGGTATATAATATGTGTTCGCTGCACCCACAATAATAAACAAGGCACTGCAATGCGCTCCCGCATAATCCGACCAAGCCCCAACTATCACAATATCGCAGTCATAACACCCAGGTCTATAAGGGTTCAAGTTGCATTAGAGGCAGTCGGCAAGCCCTTTGGCGTGTTTATATTGATTTTAATTAATTATTTCTTACTAGCTAGTTTTATAAAGCGTATTAAATCACCTGTTGTCGGAGGATTAGGTGACAAAAATTATGAAATAAATTTCTTATTGTCAAACTAGCGGACCCCGCAAGCGTATTTCCTTTTTAGTGTTCAATAGGGGGCAGTACGGTAGTACATCCTTGAAATACGCACGAGTTTGTTACGCTAATTCTCTTTATATATTTCAGTACTGCCTCCTATTGAACACGGAAAAGAACTATTGCTAATGTCTTTCTCACTCTGTCATCAGACACGGCACGATGGAGTGAACAGGGTACCTAATATGTAAATCATATTATGTCATCTTGGGTACATAATATGTAAATATTATTTTGTCATCTTAATAACATGATGTTATCTTGAGTACCCAAAAAGTAGATAATTTTATATCTTCTTGGGTATCTAATAGGTTAATAACATGATTATCTTGGGTACCCAAAAAGAAGATAATTTTATATCTTCTTGGGTACCTAATAGGTTAATAAAATAATGTTATCTTGGGTACTCAATAAGTAAATAATTTTATATCTTCTGGGGTACATAATAGGTTAATGACATGATGTTATCTTGTGTTCCCAGTAAGTAAATAATTTTATATGTTCTTGGGTACCTAATAGGTTTATAAAATAATGTTATCTTGGGTACCCAATAAGTAAATAATTTTATATCTTCTTGGGTACCTAATATGTTAATGACATGATGTTATCTTGGGTACCCAATAATTAAATAATTTTATATCTTCTTAGGTACCTAATATGTGAATGTCATGATGTTATCTTGGGTACCCAATAAATGTTCGTTTGTTCAAATTTGTTCGATCTTCACAGATTGTTTTGAAATTTTGCCACAACGTTGCATTCAAATACGCGTGTGTTTATATATACATACATATATTGTAGAAAACAAATGTAAAAACATGCTTTTTTGAAAAACAGTGCCTTTTGTTGGACAAACGTGCTTTTTAAAAAAAAACATACGTTGGTTAAACATGCTTTAAAAAAACATCTGTTGGACGTAAAAGCAACACGCGCTATTGTTTCACCATCTGCACAGACAGACTTTGCCACAGCAACGCGTGGCGGGGTACAGCTAGTAATTAAATAATAATACGTCCTCTTGGGTACCCAATAGGTAAATAATATTATATCCTCTTAATCATATTAGTTTGCAATTGTTCTACAACGAAACAGCGGCGTCATGAAAGTTGAACTGAGATTTAAATTAAATTCTTGTATCCCTGTACTTTTTCCTCTTACACATTTATCTCAATGCACGTAGCACGTACATAAAATTTAATATTGTATGTTCCAATACCATTCTCGTAATTCTGTTTTGACTGGACAGGTTTTTTCTTTCATACACAGTTGAAAATTCAGCCACTTGCAAATCTTTTCGTTGATTATCCTGTTGTTGTGTATCATTATTATTTTATTATTATAATGCTTCCGATTTTATGTCCGGGTTAAATCTTCCCCATAGGAAAAACTTAAACCTTCCACACACTTTTCCACAAATGATCATCTAGTCAACATTATGCAAGTGCATTATATAGGCAAAATAAATACAAAACAATACAAGAACAACACGTCAACTCACCAGAGATCAAATGGGAAAATAATTCACCGACTCCAGATATTTTCATATCAGAGGGATCGGCTCGGCAGAACAGTTTTAATTATCATTGCTGTTATTATTGCTGTCCATATTTTTGTAGATTATCTTGTTGTTATTATTATGTTTATTGTTTTATTGATTATGTTAAATATTAATAGTATTATTATCTTAATGAATGTGCAGTTTGTATTCTTGTAAACGGATGTGGCGTCCTCTGTTATTTAAATAAAAAAAACAACCGTTGAAGTTTTAACGCGCATACATATTTTAGGGTTGAAACTTAACAACCCAAATTCGTGTACATCTCTGACAATTTTCGAACGTGAATTTTTGACAAAACTACTAGCCGCAGGCAGACCGGGGTTTTAACTGCTAGAATTGATTATTTTTGACTCGTATTTATGTAAGTCAGCTCGTATGTGGAACGAGCTACCGGCATTTGTTTTTCCCTCTTTATATAATCCGGTCCTCTTCAAGACATGCATTAATGAATCCCTTCTTATAACCCCTACCTTAACCTGCCTCACAACGCTGCCCAACCTCGTGGCAAGTGGTAATATGTCTGTACACTTTACAAAAAAGGGCGATCTTGTGAGGTGCACATAAGAAAAATCATATTTATGGTTGAAATTACATTTGCAAAAACTAAACAATTTCTCAAAAATGTACATGTAATTGTTTTTATTTTGCTTAGTTAATTGCTATTTTTTGTTTACCTGAAAAATAAACATTACAACATTAAAAATAATAATATATGAACCAATTTCTTAATATTTTTATCGCCGAACAGGTTTCGCTTGAATCAAACAAAAATGCTGTTTAATTTTGACTGATAATATTAATTACAGGGTTATGATGGAGCTTTGATACTGTTAAATGATATGGAAAAACATTTTCAAAACGTTTATTGAAACTCGAAGAAAGCATGGTTTTAACAAAATCAGCACAACATCCATTATATTAAAAACACCCATACGTCAATCTAACATTGTCCGCCCACATTATCGGAGTTGACTATTGTAAAAAAATGTATTCATGCATGCAAATATATCAGTACCAAGTCGTGATATTGAACATCTGTGATTACTGGTTGTCCAATTACCTGGCACGTGACGGTGTCACAACCACGTGACTGAATCTGATATTATTAATACTCTAGCGTCTGGACGGTGTAGGCCCTCTGATTGGTCAAATTTAAATTGTCTGTTTCAGTTAAATTCCGCTAACTTGAAAATTAAGGCACGATTTGAAAATGACACGATGCTCATATAATTTTTGGATAATATCGAAGAAAATATGTTTTAGAAAGTTGACAATCCATTGGATTCATTACATTACAGTAAAAATTATCCACAATTACGTATTAAAATTTGACGTTTATCATTATTCACGCCATATTCACGCGAAAGACAGATTGTCCAGTGTTGCCAGCGTATATGGATTTCCAATCATTGTAAAAAACTTTTATAGCCAGTTAGTGTCAAGCAATGTATGTTAATGTGAGATATATTATAATTATAAATAATAAATATAATTATAAATCCACCATTACCACCATTTAAAGCCGGCTGCAAAAATAACCAGCTCCACTCGATACTTTACGTAATGAATTATTTTTTGATATTACAACACCGACCCCATGCGCTGTCATCAGCTGTCATGTGATAATTACATTAGATTAGAGAATTATTATTGACGTGATAACCGTAGATATTGCTTTTAAAAACTACATGTGAATCGCTAAAAATAAATATTTTGTTTTCAGATTATTATTTCAATTTAATAACTATGGCTAAAAGGAATGTGGACAATATTTTGCCAGAATTGGTCGAATTTCGTAATGTTCGAATGAGAGAGGGAAGTTTACCAAGGATCAATGTGCTTTTCAATAATCCTAATTATGTGCTTCCAGAACAGAATTATTTCGGCGTCATGTCAAAAGAATGTACAATCGAGCATTGCAAGGCGCTTTATTTTGAAGTTGAAAAAGGTAAACTGTTACATTCTTGCTGTCATAATGGAAAAATAATACCACAAATTTTAGCTTATCCTCCAGCACTTAACGCATTATTGACAGGAGATTGTAGTCAATCTAAAAACTTTAGGAATTTTATTCGTCAATATAACAGTGCTAATGGATTTGCCTCATTTGGAGCGCAAATAGCTAATATCCCAGGTAATGGTCCATATTGTTTAAAAATTTCTGGTGAGGTTTATCATTTGACTTCCAGAAGTATACATGTTGAAGGTGAAATACCTTCCTATGCTCAGCTTTATGTATATGATCCTGATGAGGCTGTTAGAGTGCGTATGAGTCATCCATCTAATGCCGATTGCTATCAAAATATAATGCAAATAATTGATAGCGAAATACGCCAAATAAGCCCTTATGCTCATCAGTATAAGAAACTAAAAGAAGCTGTCGAGGAAGAAGAATTACGCATTGCGGCTGACGGTGGGCAGGTGAGAGATATACGTCTATTATTTACACGTTCATCAGCTGATGACCAACGGAGGTACAATGCTCCAACCAGTTCTCACGATATCGCCATGGTATATGTAGCAGACAGAGACGGGAATTTACCATCGGGTATAGATATCGCTGTTTATCCTAAAAATGTTGAAGGACTTCAAAGGGTGGCAACTTTATCAAAGCATTTAGATCCTATGGTTTTCCCACTACTATTTCCATCAGGTGAATGTGGTTGGACCCCAGGCTTTCAGCATCATGCTGATTTCTGTACTGCTCAACGTCATACTGTAACTGCCATGCAGTTTTATGCAAGTAAATTAGCAGTGCGAAGAAACATATTTAATCCAATCCATTATGCGGGTAAACTTTTTCAACAGTATTTAATTCATGCTTACATTATTTATGAATCTGGTCGCCTAGATTACATAAGGAAAAACCAAC
Organism: Hesperophylax magnus; assembly: GCA_026573805.1. NCBI lineage: Eukaryota > Metazoa > Arthropoda > Insecta > Trichoptera > Limnephilidae > Hesperophylax > Hesperophylax magnus. The sequence continues at coordinate 6,671,406 of JAIUSX010000117.1, read as the reverse complement.
GACAACTCAGAGTGGAATGCTACCAAGGTTTGCAAGACCATGTAAGAAATTTAGTCACTGATAGAGGAGTACGTGCAGGTAATATAGTCATTCTTCCATCTTCATTTACTGGTGGACCACGCCATATGAATAAACTTTATCAAGATTCAATGGCAATGGTACGTAAATTTGGTCGTCCTGATCTATTCATAACGTTTACATGCAATCCCAAATGGCCAGAAATACAAACCGAATTGGAACATTATCAATCGGCCGCGGACAGGCCTGATATAGTAGCCAAGGTTTTCCATCTAAAAGTCAAGGAATTTATTCATGATATGACTGAGAAACATGTTTTTGGAAAGGTAATTTGTTGGGTTTATACAATTGAACAGCAAAAAAGAGGACTCCCTCATCTACATGGCGTGTTTACACTTTGCAGCCAAGATAAGTTGTATACAGCTTCTGATATTGATAATGCCGTATCTGCAGAACTACCCCATCCGAAGAATTCGGCTTTGTACCATATTATTTTAAAAAATAACATTCATGGACCATGTGGCGTACTTAATCCAAGGTCAGTCTGCATGGTAAACGGTAAGTGCTCTAAAAAATTCCCCAAATCATTTAAAGATTCTACTGATAATAATTCCGCAGGCTACCCAGAGTACAGGAGACGTGATAATTTTTCTGAAAATCACGTTGTTCGGGATATACGTATCGACAATCGATTTGTTGTTCCATATAATGCATACCTTAGCAAAAAATATGATGCTCATATTAATGTTGAAATTTGTTCCTCAGTGGCCAGTATTAAATATATTCATAAATATATATCTAAAGGTTTTGATTGTGCTAGAATCGAAATAAGACAAGAAGCTGGAAATTTGGAGAGTGCGGTTATTCAATATGATGAAATTAAGCAATATATCAATTGTCGATATGTAAGTGCCCCTGAAGCTGTCTGGAAAATTATGGAAAATCCTATACATGATCAATCTCACTCAATTTTACTTCTGGCTTTACATTTACCCGACAGCCAATCTGTGTATTTTGTAGAGGGGCGGGAGGAACAGGCTCTCAGGGAAGCATCTACAAGGAACACCTCTTTAACAGCGTGGTTCCAATTGAATCTTCAAGATATTGAGGGACGCTCTATTCTGTATCAAGATGTACCAAATAATTATGTCTTTTCAGCTGGTAAAAAGTGGACGAGACGACAGCGGGGAGGTGGCAAAATCATTGGACGAATACCTTCAATTTCTCCTAGAAATATAGAACTGTATCATTTACGGCTGATTCTTATAAAGGTGGCTGGAGCTACATCCTTTGAATCTTTGCGAACTGTTGATGGTAATTTACTAGCTACTTTTCGTGATGCGGCGCGTGAACTGAAGCTCATTGATGACATAGGAGAATGGACGCAGTGCATGACGGAGGCTTCATTGCATTTGATGCCTAAAACTCTTCGACATCTATTTGTTTTAATTTTAATACAATGTATCCCTTCGGACCCGTTGCAGCTGTGGAATGATTTCAACAAATGTATGTCTGAAGATTTTTTTCATCATGGTGTTGCTGAAGAAACAGCTATTAATCTTTGTCTTTTAAACATACAGGATATGCTTATGAAGGAGAATTCATCTTGCAGAATGCAGGGCTTACCTGAACCTGATGAAAGTTGCAGTTTTGGACAAGTGACTGATTTTAATGTAATTTCTGAAAACACTTTAGGTGAATTGATGGCTGCCAAACTCAATGACGAACAACTTCAAGCATATAATTCTATTTTGAATAAGTTTTTTTCAGATGAAAATGATGACACTAAATGTTTCTTCATTGATGGCCCAGGAGGAACAGGGAAAACATACCTTTACGAAACTTTAATTCACACTCTAAGAGGAAAAGGTAAAAAAGTTTTATCAGTCGCTTGGACAGGCATTGCAGCTATCTTGCTTCCAGGTGGGGTAACGTGTCATACTGCTTTTAATTTACCCCTCAGTTTACAGGACAATACAACATGTAAGGTCACATCAAAGAACCGGAAAATTATAACAGAAGCAGATATTATAATATGGGATGAAGCACCAATGGCTCCAGGTGTAGCTTTAGAAGTAATTGAGCGTACTATACGTGATATTATGGGAAGTGATTCTGTCTTTGGTAACAAAGTTATTGTTTTGGGCGGAGACTTTCGTCAGATCCTTCCAGTGTGTCGACGTGCTTCACGAGGACAATTAATTGCCGCTTGCATAAAAAGCAGCATACTTTGGTACCATTTCAAAACTTTTCAATTAAAAACAAATGTCAGAGCTTTAGAAAGTGAAAACATATTTTCTAAATGGCTTTTGGACTTGGGAGATGGAAAACTTCCTCCCGTAGAAGGAACATTAGAGTCCTCTGTGCTTATTCCCAATGTAAATATTTGCCAAGATATTATTCAATGTATATATGGTAAGACACATACCACTGCTGATGCCTTAGTGATGAGTCAACGTACCATTTTGTGCCCCAAAAATAGTCATGTTTGTGCAATCAATGAGGATGTACTTCAACGATTAGAAGGACAAATGAAGACTTTTCATTCTGTTGATACCATCATTAATGAAGAAGGAAATTTAGATTATAACGAGCAGGCTAACTTTCCTGTTGAATATTTAAATTCTATAAACCCAAATGGCTTCCCACCACACATATTAAATCTTAAAATTGGTGCCATCATTATGTTACTTAGAAATTTATCTGTTGGTGATGGCCTTTGCAATGGAACAAGAATGGTTATTAAAAATTTCAGCTGTAACTTAATTCAAGCCGAAATCATTACGGGGGACAGAAAAGGTACAGTACATTTCATTCCTAGAATTTACTTAAACACTTTGTCTGATGTTACAATACAATTCAATATGTGCAGGAAACAGTTTCCAGTTAAATTAGCTTATGCAATGACCATTAATAAATCTCAAGGACAAACTTTTGAACGGGTTGGACTGTTACTTCCTGAACCAGTATTTTCTCATGGACAGTTGTATGTTGCCTGTTCCAGAGTACGAACGCAGTCATCGTTATTTATACAGATTATTGACGGTTCCAGACAAGGGCAAATTCTGACTGATTGGTATACGGACAATATTGTTTATAAAGAGATTTTTTCCTTATGAAAGTATATAATATTAAGTTGTAAATTGTAAAAAATAAAAGTATAATAAATTGTAGGTACTTGCTTACAATAGTTTGGTTTTTCAGGTCAATTTATCCCACATGTAAGGTTTTTCTGCCTAAGAATTTTTTCTTTGAAAAATTTTTAAGAGAGTTTTGTTGTATGAGTATTTACTTTGACAATCTTTTGGTAAGAACGTAATACTATTTCACCCAAATATGTAGATTTTTAGGAATTATCCCAATAAAATAATCCTTTATATTTAAAAAAAAAATTATTTACTTTGACAATCTTTTGGTAAGAGTTTATTATTTCAGCAAAGTTATATTTAATATTGTAATATGTTGATATTTTTTATTTCCGAATTACATATATTATATATATATATGTATATATTTTTTTTTCAATTTAACTTCGATTTAAAAATGAAATCATTTCGGTGGTATGGGAGAGGAAACATTTTTCTCATTGACGAGATTTATGTTGGGGTGAAGGGTGTTCCTCTCATTGTCCGCGCTCGGATTGATCTAATATCTACTTATTAAATGTAACTGTTGTTAGTAAACTGGGCGAAGCCCAACTAAGTGCCGCCCGCAGGGCCTAGCAGCAAAAACCCGCGGAGCGGGTTTTTAACTGCTAGTAAATCATTATTACCTTCTCCTGAATTGATTCCAGTTCTCCTACTTTTATTTACACCGCCACCGCCGCACTATGGCCGTATCACAACTTTAGTCGGACAAAAATCCAGCTAAAGAACAATTTTTTTAATAATGTTTTTATGCCAATGAGAGTTTTATGTCAATGTGAGCCAATGAGAGTATGGCATCCGCAATTGGAGTATGTTGGGAGGTCGGTGGTAGAAGGTAGAGGGGATGAAGGAGATGGGGAGAAGAGGAAGGTGGGGAAGTACCTGACTGGCTAAAGCCATTTCAAGCAACGTTATTATTCTCAATGGTGGTCTTGACAATACTGAGTATACTCTGGAACATGCCCCAAATATACTTAATATTTTTTGGAAGAGTAAATACCAAATAACATAAAATAAACAAATAAAATTTACTTTCGCACGCCGGACTTTAACCCACGACCACCGAATAGTCCATACACATCGACCATGGAGGGCGTCAAATTGTTTGAAAATGAACATTTAGAAACACTAGGCAGTCAAATAAAAAGCAATCAATTAGATATATTTGATCTCTTTTAATTATATATTACATTTGTTTGTTTTTATGTATTTAATAGCGCATAACCGTGAAAAATTACGGGATATTATAATTGTACGATTGGTAATTGCTTGCTGGATAAATATCAGATCCTTGAAAATGCTTAATACTGACTTCACTTGAATTTTAAACCAAAGAAATACACATTTCATTTCAAATAATTATCTGTTGAAAAAAAATTACAGATAGGTACTTTATTGCTTGTCTGCATTCTTTTCACAATTAGTTAAAATTTAAAAAATAACACTTAATTTTTATTAAATCTGAGTTCTTTGAACAAGTTAAAATCACTCACGGACAAACCAACGGCCGAAGTTAGAATGTTTAATAATTTCAATATTTATGTTGAGACCTCTAACCTATCAAAAATATCAAAATACGAAAAACACTTTGACGCTTCTGCAATTGATTCGTTCGTCGTGATCCGGTCGTCTAGATTTACACAAGGTAGACAGAAATCGTAAGATGACACAGTGATTTTTCTTTCCACGCACGATTTACTTTTTGGTTCAGTATCAATCGCTCAAATTTTCACGAACAGTCGGGCACTAATAATACCACCATGTAACAAACAATCCTATTGTACTTCCACGATATCTGCACAATCTACCTACATAGCCTACAAAATCAACATAACCTGTATGACCTCTATTACTTCTATAACCTACATAATGTACATGAGCTAAAAATCTTACATAATCTACATGCCATACAGAACTGACATAACCTACATGACCTACAAATCGTACATAACCTACATGGCCTATAAAACCAACATAACCTTGAAATTGTATTCCTAAGTAATGCGTAACATTGTATTAGTTTATTTTTAAAAACTAGAAGTGATAAATATTTCTGATAACCTTATCAAACAAGCGATAAAGTAGATACCAATATTATTTTATTAATTATTAATTCTTTATTTGAAATGTGTATATCTTTGACTAGCACATGCCACGGTTTAGTCCAGCATGCTACACACTCCTGATTTATCATCAGAAGATGTCAACAGTTAAATGACCAAGATGCAATGACATCCATGTTTGATGGCGTCATAAGAAGCATGCTAATGATGCGTGGACTCCGTACCAAACTAAATATATAAATACGTTGTAACAAATCCAGAACAAAAAACCTTTGGTACGTCTATATGCGGACGCATGGAACTTATCCGATGGTCATGCACCATGTAGACATACTTGAGGCGACAGATACATTTAGCCTAGGAACCAGATGTTGTGCAAATCTTGCAGTACATTTTAATTTAATTCATAACTCTATTGATACACCATTCCTCTTGGAATCCTTGGTTTATACTCGCCACGACTTGTTCAAGATACCACACAGCTGAACGAATGTTTGTTATGTCTGTCTTACTTAGCAGATTTAAGGGTTGGGATCTCTTTGTTGAAAAGTAAAAGGTTCTACTTATATTCGTGTTTATTTACGTTATAAATAATAGGTCTGGATCTACACTGTCACAGCTACACTGTTCATTACCCGAGGGTTGGTAATTCTCTGGTTCGAGAAGCTTGTTTCCTGTCAATAACATCCCACAGGTAATTGCTACACTCTAGCGACATCTGTCGGACTCTGAAGTAAGCTTTATGACTAGCGCCATCTATCGCTTAAATATTCAACTTATTACCATACATCACAACATAGCGGTACACGAAGAATGGTGCTGTTAAATGAAATTTCTGAAACAATGGATTTATTTAATTCCTCTTAAAATAGCCTTCAGACTTTTTTGTAGACCTATCTTCCAAGATGTTTAGAGTGTAAGAATGAGGAGATTGTATTTCAATTTGTCGTAACTTGTATCATAATGTACTGTTTTTGTCTTATTAGGCAAATATATGCGTACGTATGTCCAATGTCCATCATATCTTTTCTCTGTGAAACGTGTACTGTACTGTGTTTGTGCAGGATGGACACTATGGACAGTGTACACGGGGCAGTGTTGAGAGGGCAGGAAGCGGGGGCAGGTCGCAAAGCGGCCCTCGCCACCTCGCCCGGGTGATTAACGAAAAACTCACCCGGGCGTGTAATTGCACGATATGAAGGCAGATTAGGCGAAGGTGTGCGGGACACCACGCCACATACTTGCATACAGATGGACAGGGGTACTTTTGGTCAAAGCTTTCTAGCTGTCAGTAGAATGGTTTAAATTATGTTTTTAATCTCAAAATTGAAAGAAAAAACTTAGGATGTTAATTAATATTATTTCACTGCTTTTTAGTACTGTTTCAACTTTGTTCTTCTGTTTTTGCGGGAAGACTAATAATGGGGGATTGCTCGACGCTCACATTTTCATTATTTCTGATGAACGTATCACTAAAATCTCAAATGTTTCTAGAGGGATCCCCACGGATGTAAATTAGATAATTTAAGATAAATAAAAACAGGACCTTATCATTAAAGTACTTTACGTAAGCACCAGATTTTATTTTTCTATACGATGAATTGGTAATTCTCGAGGGATCCCGAGGGATGAGATTTTAGTAATACGTTCGTAAAAAATAATTGAAATTAACCCCATGCTAGGGCAAAGTCGACCTTAGGTCCTTCCATCACGCCGAGCCGCGCGCGAATTTAATTTTACACGACTTCATCACTTACGTCGTTAAGATTCGCACTTTATTTTAGAGATTTGATTGGGAAAATTCAACCGCAGGTCTGTCCAATACACCAGGGTCGCGCGTCCCTATTTTTGTTCACGGCTTCTTCACTGTTAGTACGAAGCTTTAAAAGTTATGATAAAAAATAATTTTCATAAAACAAACAGAATATCTCGATAAGAGTATTAAGACGATGCACCACGTCGTGTAACATTTGGAATCGGGAAGATAGATGGCGGTAAATGGTAATAAGGTTTAAATTTCGACTTAACACCAACACTTTATTTATTCAAGAAAAAAACATCGCCGAAAAGTGTGTTTTATTTTAATTTGCGAAGTTCAAGCACAAATATTTAAATGTTTTACCATGATGTTTAACATATCTTAATTTGCCACATTATACAATCAAACCACAACCGAAAAAAGATTCGCAAAAGAAATTGTTAACATTAAAGCAGTTTTATTTAAGGGCCTAATACTTTATTTTTTCCAACATGTGTTCTACCCGCAGTATTTAATTAAAGCATCCAGAATATGTTTGAGCGATCAAATTTTCAAATAAAAAACACATTATTTTGCATTACTTCGTAGTGCTTCGTCTTAAGTACATTGAAAAGTTGCATTCTATAGTAGGTAAGCACCCGGGCTTAGTAATGACGATCAATTAAAATAAATCTTCTTATTTACAAAATAAAAATATAACTGGATTGTTCTAACGTTAAGTGACATCGTCTGTAAAAACCCAGCATAAATAAATGAATCTTCAAATGTGACTGTAATTTTTTCCTTCTATTAGATGTCACCTCCTATACCTGTACGAAAGTTTAACACGGCACGGGGACGAGGGCGGTGACCCGACTCTGCGACTTAACCCTTACACAGATGAAATTCCTAAATAAACTGAATACCCTTTGGAAATATTAAGGGATGTTTTAAGTACACCGCACAACCTACTCACACATTGGCTTTGTTTCACTCGTTTAAAATAAAATTTGTTTGTCACAAAATTCTCGTGTACATTCTCAAAGCGATGTCCGCTTTTGAGATTGCTTTGTAAACGTTACGTGTTCGTTTCAGCCAGATCGTTTTTAAAATAGGATATATATATTTAACGGATCAAAATAATGTCAATTTACGACTTTTAAAAATGGTTCTATATCGTGGTCTGTATATGGAACAAAGTGATTTTTATCTCTGATCTTGTGCGATCTTTTAAGATTTTCCGGGCCCGCACATTATGAGATCGTGTAGCGGGGTCATTGGTATTTTAATTATTAAAATGGTTTATACAAACATGATATTATTGGATTTTAAAACACCTTTATCGTGTTAGTGGTGATTACATTTGGGTCTAACCATTCAATTTAATTAAAATTTCGTACTTTTGTGTACCATAAAAATAAGTACTTACTAACCACTAATAAATGCTTAGTTTCATCGATTGGTCAATCATTGCTACGTTTTTTTATAAATAACTTTTAGTACATTCCTTTATTTTGCATCTGAACAACGTTTTCTCTTTTTTGAGGCCAATAAGTTCGGAATTAATTTTATTGTATTTCAGTGATGTGTTACATGTTACAGTTAATAATGCGTTGGGGTTCCTCTTCTGATAATATTTCGTACTGAAATATAGTTTACACTGGCCAATACGATGGTTTAAATGACAAGGACTGTAAAATTTTACAAATCTTGGCACAGATCTCGAAATAAATACTCATTTCTCACAACAAAAAATTCTTATAATCACGAACGAGTCTGTAGGTCACACAAAAGGTTTGATGTTCTTTTAAATTATCTCTGTTGGCAGAAACCTAACTGCTAGCTGGACTTGATTCTGAACTGGAAGGGAGAATCTATATACTAGGGGTTCTGTCAGTCAGTCTCGCGTTCTCAGTTCTGTCAGGTTTGGCAGAGATCAAGACATACACCTGACTCATATGATATCTTCGCAGCTCTCAATCATCTCAATAAACAAATGCAGGGCGGTGGAGTCAACATCATCGAAGCGGAAGAAAACCTGAAGGATTTTCAAAACGCTACCTTTGTGGAAACGACGAACAGAGAACGATTAATTCGCAAACTTTACCCTGCCAGACGACTGTGTAAGTAAGATCGAAGATGTATTTGGAATTGGAGACATTTTTGTACCCGCGGAACTGAAGCAAGCAATTGCCACGCATTTGCTTGCAAAGTCTATCGACAGATACTTCCCTATAAGAGAGTCATATCCAGCATGGGTGAGACAGACGTTCACGTATAGTGTTGAGACAACAGATGCCAACGATGAATACCTCGATGAAATCATTGAAATTCAGGGGAGCCAGGTTCAACAGCAACTCTTCAGAACAAAAACGCTCCCATCGTTTTGTGTAACAAATGGTATTATTGCTAAGAAAGTTCTGGAGATTTTCATACCGTTTGTTACAAAATATCTTTGCGAGCAATCCTTTTCGAGGATGCCGGACATAAAAACGAAGAAAACGAACAGACTTTGTTGGGAAATGACATGAGAGTGGCACTTGCCAAGGTAAAGCCGCGGATTTCTGAACTGGTCTCTGAAAGGCAACAGCAGAAGTCACACTGATTTGCAGTAGATATTCATTATTATTATTTTGTTTTGGTGTGAAATTCGTGTTTTAATGGTTTTGTTCATTTTGTGCACCTATGATCACTGTAGAAATGTATTATAAAGTTTGTACAGCGCCCTTGAGGTGATTTTGAACAAAAACGGCGCTATACAAGTCATCCAATTATTATTATTGTTATTATTATGTATATGTTTTGAATTTGAAAAAATCATATTTTATTTTTCTAATTAAGAAGGTTTCGGTGAATGCGCATATGAAACTGGTGGGGGTCAGTACCTCTAACAAGGTTAAGAACCACTGTACTAGAAGATTACTCTACAAACGTTATGAGCAACTAACACTAGTGCAATCTATGTTACATAGTTTGAACTATTATCACATAGAGATTCAGCTCGAGACTGAATAAATAACAAACAACAATCGTGGGACTGCAAGACTTACCAAAATAAATGGATTCAGATCAATACTTCATAATCATGCAACTATCTCAAAATTGCACGAATTAATAAAACTAAGTCTTCGCTTGCATGCATTCATCCAACCACCCTTAAAATGCTCAACTGTGGAGAATACCTACTGTTTGGATCATGAGAAGTTTTCCGGACTAGCATTAATCCCCTGGAGAATTAGCTGCTAAGGGAGGCTTACCCCGTACAAGTGGACACTAGACCAGGGCAGCGGAGGAAGGGTGCGAGCCCTTAAATGAAGGTTAACATTCAAACGACTATGTCCAGGAGTTTTTCGAACCCTGTGCTTCTACGTACCCACTTCATTATGTATTAATTACTCATATAAATATGCTAGGTAAATGGTTATATATATCTGAGAATCTCTACGCTGAATGACCCCGCAATCCAAATTTCTACCGATTTACAATGTATTTTCCTTGAATTATCTAAATTTTAAGCTGTTCAAATATTTTTTTTTTCACGATAATCTCTGTAGATTTTCCGAGCCCAAAAAAACAGTTATGTGAAATTCCCTCGATAAAATAAATCGCAAAATGTGCTCCGAAAATTATTTAAAACACATCTGTTTCTTTAAATACTACTTAAGACATTTGCTGATAGATTTTTCCTGTGCTTTGTCATGTTATATTAAATGTTTTCGCTTACGTCTACTAATTATAACTGCTTTTTCAAAAATTAGGGTGCTCCCTATAAGATTCGTAAGAACATATCTTCCCTTTCAAACCATCTTCTTCTTCTTTTCGAACATTTACTACAGAGCCTTAGAGATTTTGGTCAGAGTTCGAAAGATAATGATAAAGATAGCAATAATAATTGAAAGCTCATCAGCAAAAATGGAAAAGCTTTGAAATTTACTCGCGTAACAATGCTTAACGAACCTGATAAAAATACGATCTCCAGAACTCGCATACTTTAATTATATCATTTGAACATTTTTGACATCCAAAAAATTCACTTTTGAAGTCGAACCATGTGCTTAAGTTGTTACAGTAGACAATCTATAGTTAATAATAGAAAATTTAAAAAAAAAAGTGTTTGTACAGCGCACTTGGTGCGATTTGTCACTAAAAACGGGGTTATGCAAATCATCCTAATATTATTATTATTTCAATGTTAATAAAATACGTATGGGGCAAATAATCGGCTTCACGCATCGAAAAATTTTGGTAATTGATTAATATAATGTTTGCCTATTTTCATTCCACATACAAAGTATAATGTTTGTTAGACTATTATACCGATTAACTAAATCCGAAATGTGCGTGCATATGGCTTACCTTTGTAGGTCGTTATCAATTATGGAACTAACTTTATAGCTTTGTAATGTTCCAAATGATAAAACAATGAAAAAAATTTTAACCCCCTAAGCTAAGGCATACATTTTTTTTAAACCTATAAATTCAGTGTGGGGTAATAATTACCAGAAGTATGAATATGCTGTTAATTTTTTTTTGTTAACTTTTCAAGATAATAAAAAGCAAGCCTTGTGAAAATAAGAAGTGCATTAAAAACATAGACCTAATATTATTGTTGTGTTTTCTAATTAATTTTTCGTATTAACAAAACATAGACCTTAAATTATTGTTGTGTTTTTTAATTAATGGTTCATTATGCTTGTTTTGATTTAGTCTGTTGCTTTTTTAAGTTCATTCTAATTTCCGAGTTAAATCTTCCCCGTAGGAAAAACTAAACCCTTCCACACACTTTTCCACAAATGATCATCTAGTCAATCCACATTATGCAAGTGCATTATATAAGTATAATAAATACAAAACAATACAAAACACCACGTCAAATCACCAGAAATCAAATAGGAAAATAATTCACCGACTCCAGATATTTTCACATCAGAGGGTTCGGCTCGGTAGAACTCCTAACAGGGCCTATAAATCCTACTGATCCCTCAACATAAATATTTAAAAAATCTTTCGTAATCCTACATGTATTTAAAAGGACTAACAAAATATTTACATTATTGTTATTACTGTTTTTATTTTTATTTTTATGTACATAATTTGATGTTAAATTAAAATAAAGTTAGTACCTACCTACTTAACGATCTGTACTATAGGCCAAGCGATATTTATTTATGACAAATATTTAAATGGAATTAAATCTTCTATATAAATAAAAATGTTCGTTTGTTCAAAATCTTAAATATCCGAAAGCTCTTCATCGAATGCCTTAAAATCTTGACACAACGTTGCATTCGAATATTTTTTGTTTTTTATATATTATATTTATGTCACGTGTGACATGTAAAACGTGCATTTTTTTAAAGCGCCATCTGTTGGACGTAAAAGAAATATGCGCTATTGTTTCTTTATCCGCATAGACAGACCGAGCCACAGTAACGCGTGGCGGGGAACAGGTATTACTTAATAAATTATTAACAGTAACGTAATTATTAAAACATTTTTCACTATGTATTATTTGTGAATTACGTTTCCTATGCATGTACATATTTTTTAAAATGTCAAACTACCCTAAGTAAGCTAAATTTAGGCGGGTATGGGTACCGCCGCCCCGAGAACCAATTATTGGATAACCAAATACTCTGCAAAATATCTCCCCAAGTGGTTCGTTTGCTTAGTAACTTAGCAGGGGTACACGGGTTCATGGGGTGAGGTTTGACCAGGTCCTGGCGGCGGATGCGTCTGCCCATCTACTGCATGGCAGGAGACTCTTTTACCTCTCCAACAGTAATCTATGGACCGCAGTAGGAGAAATGAATTCATACGTCACTCTTGGACACACTGACCGCTAGATTCCTACCCATCCCTAATACTTGTTTCCTTTAAAAGTCCCTCTACACAGCATCCCTCAAAGATGACATAGGCCATGATGGAAATGGTTTTCCCAGTTGAGACCGTTACCTTTTTTATTTTTCTATGTCTTGTTCTGTTTCATGTTTCATTTAGAATTATTAGTATTTTCTTCTCTAACCACTCGTAAATAATTGGGTCCCAATGCCGAGTGGTTAGAAAGATCTGGGGTACGACTCTCATTTAAGACCATAACCTTTTTGTTTTTCTATGTCATGTTCCGTTTTATTTTTCGATTAGATTTATAATTATTTTCTTCTTTTTCAACGATATTATAAGTTAGTTTTTTGAATACCATTATTGTATTAAAAAATTAACTCCTCTGCTATAAACAAGATCATGCTTCAATGTGAAGGCAGTAACGGACAAATATCATTTATTCTATGTGGATAAATAATTAGTATGAAAACGCTGTATTTTTTTGAAATTCAGAAAATTAAAAAAAAAAAAAAAAAAGTTATCACATTTTTTTCATCATTTTTATATTAATTATTTAATAAAGGCAATGCCTTTTTGAATAATCAGCATTTTTCTCAGAGATAATCCTGAAAAAAGACTTGAAAGAAGTTTGACAGAAAAGTCGCCCTTAACTCCATAAGTTTATTGTGAAAGTATGGCTAAAATGTTATCCATTATCTCAAGTATCAGGACTCGAATCTTAGTCAGCTCGATGGATGATAAATTACTGGCATTTTTTCAACACAATTTGCCCCACCAGTGAAACATGGGATGCAAGAACAGCCCTACACCTGTAAATTTATCTGATAAAAATGTTCCCAGTGAACTGAACTGTTGTTCAAAAATACTCTATCTATAGAACGTGACTTGAGTGTTATTATCAATATTTTATATGTGAATACCGCTCAAGCGTATCAACTGTTGGAGTCAGTGGTACTATGGCTTCCCAATTTGGAGGATGTTATGAGGTATAAGTTTTTTTTTTATTTTATTTTTTTATATTTACTCCACACAGGAGGCCCTGAAGAAAATAATTTCCCTCAGGGCCTATGTCATCTTTGGGGATGCTGTGTGGAGGGTCTTTTTGTGGAGAGGAAGGAGTGAACATGGGTCTTGAAGAGTCCCATGTTGTAGGAGGGAGGAAACACAGAGGCCGGCAGTTCGTTCCACAGCCGAGCTGTTGAACTTAAGAACGAATCGTAGAAGCGACCCGTTCTCATGTGACAAATGTCAACTGTGTACAAATGTTGGGCGCGCGTTTGGCGTGTATCCCGACTACGCACCGGTGCCGAAGGGATCAATGGTGCTAGTTCCTCAGAGCATCTTCCATTGTAATACCGATAGAACAAGGACAGCATACCTACCTGACGCCTGTGCTCTGAAGATTGCAGTCCGTTTGTTAAGATTGGGGAATTTATCAAACGGACCGCCCGTTTCTGCACAGAGTCAAGGGTTTTTTTCAGGTATTTAGGGGCTCCGGACCAGAGATGGCTGCCAAATTCGACAGTAGGGCGCACTTGCGATTTGTACAGGGTCAGCAGTTGTTTATTATTAAGTGGGTAGGGAAGCGAAGGAGATTAGGTTGTGGAAGGTTTGGAATTTTTAATATTAGCTCCACATTAGCTTATTATTATTCTATTCTTATTATATTCTTATTATATTCTTTTTCTATTCTTATTCTATTCTTATTCTATTCTTATTCGATTCTTATTCTATTCTTATTTAATTCTTATTCTATTTTATTCTATTCTTATTCTATTCTTACTCTATTATATTATTATTCTATTTTTATTCTATTCCTATGTATGTTAAGTTTTTATTTTTTTTCCCTTTACACACGAGTTTATGACTCTTGTAAAGGAAAGCATGTTAACTGTTATTTGAAATAAAAAAAATAAATAGGCTCTTAGGAAAATAATTTCCCTCAAGGCCTACGTCATATTTGGGCATGCTGTGTGGAGGTTCTTTTTAAGGATATAAATAAGAAGAAGTTCTGGGAAGGAAACAGGAACAAGCGAAGGAATCTGGGGATCGGTGTGTCCAGGAGTGACGGACATCCATTTCTCCCACTGCAGTGCAAGGCGACGGGTCGATATAGTCCTGCTGGAGATATCAAAGAGTCTCCCTCAACTAGTGTCTTTCGATCTGGCCCGCCACCCAGTAGGTGGCCAAATGCATCCACCGTTAAGACCTAGACAAACCGTAGCCCACGAACCCGGGCACCCCTGCAAGTCACCATACGTAGCGAACCACTTGCGGTGACCTGTGGCAGAGGTGTTGGTTATACAATAAATGGTTCTAATACACGTCTTCCAAACTGGAAACTTAACACGGTTAAAGCCATTTAAGCGAAGTTTTGATTCTGAATTATGTTTTTACTCCAGGGCGATACTGACAGTAGATTTAGACCACTCTGAAATGTGCGGTAAATATACTATACGAGTATTATATAATGCAACACAAACATGATATTTTTTAAATATGTGCAAGTCGAGTATTGAATACAACTTCATTATCGGAGAAGAGCAATTAAATAGTTGCGAGCAATTGATCAACTCCCTGGCAATTCTTTTTTTTTTATATGTGATGGTTGTCATCCCTCTTAATAATATTATTATTGATAATGATAATATTTGGATAATTTGTACAGCGCGGTTTTTGTGCGAAATCACCTCAAGAGCGCTGTACAAATATATAATACAGGGTTTTCCAATAAGAGGTGATATTTTGATATTCAATCGTAAAAGATCAATGGTTTCGTTGCTTGTGTAGCACGTAGCGCCGTCTTGTTGAAAGTAAACGTTGTCCAGATCAATACCATCCAATTCCGGCCATAAAAAATCATTAATCATCTCTCGATCATATCTACAATGATCTATGTTATTACCATCTATAGACTGATCAAACTATTATCAATTTGTGGCTTGGATTGCATCCACCGGTTCGTTGATCACTAATACAAAGCAATATGTACAATGCATTTGATTGATGAACGTGATGCTAGATTGTATATGTTATATTCTTATTTATTTATATTTTGTGCAGGTAGATAATATACAGTACCATATTTACCTAGTAGATCACTTGAGATTAACATTTTTTTTATTGTTTATTAGAGAAATTTAGATAGGGCTCGCACGCACAGGACATAATTGGACTTTCCAGTATTTAATTTAATAATATTTATGTATGTTCTTTAATGAGCGTGTTTAGGAAAGGAAAAGCACATTTTATGATGGGCGGTACTACAGTACAATGTTTTGATCAGAATTCATCTTCTTAAATGTGATTCATTCCTCGGTATAAGACAGATTTCGAATAATGTAAATCCAATAAGAAAAGTGTGATTAGGATGTATTATAGGCAATGCAAGAATGCTAGTATTACTCTATTTTACCACTTTCACTTTTTGTTAGAAAATTAATATTTTTCTGCCACCCGGCTTTAGCACTAATTTATTACCATAGTAACGTCTTCATATTAACAGACCAATCAATTTTTTTTCTACCACCCGGCGTCAATACTAATTTATTAACTAGTCTCGTCTTCATATGAACAGAACAATCAATTTTTTTTTTCTGCCAACTGGCGTTAGTACTAATTTATAACCATAGTCTCGTCTTCATATTAACAGACCAATCCATTCAATTTCACGTCCAATCTTGCATCTTCCACATCAGCGGGCCTTACACAATCTTTGAGGGTGTATTATTTAACGTCTCGGCCGATGTAGTGTATGTGCGGGGCCTTGTTTAAGGGCTGTTTGCTCGCAGGATCGATTTGGGCAGAGATCCAAGGGGGGGAGGGGGGTGGCATTTCCTCATCCAGGGGGGTGGCTACTTGCTGTATGTGTGTTTCATCCATTGACGGGAAAGAATTCTGCAGCATTTTCACAGTGCCAGAAAGATTATGTTGGCTCTATTTAAAATTTGAATGCCTTTAATTTTGTTGGTAATATTGAATGCGGCATTGGTATTTAGCTTATAAGTTGAAAAACATTTATTTTGAATAAATAAAATGTAGCGAAAGATTTAAGAATAAAGCACGGTTTTATAAGAAACAGAAAATCATATGAGAAAACAGGTATTAAAGACCTTTCAATAAACGTTTGACTGCTTTGAATGAGTTCTCGAGGCAACCATAAGACTTTTCTCCACCAATCAGAGTTAAAACGAGTTTGATTACAAGATCTGAATAGCCAGGTACTTTTCCACTTTTTCTTCCCTATCTCTTTCGCCTTCCCACTTCTTTCAGCCTCAAAACCTATCAAAACTGGTCTCACTATCTGCCGACGGTTGACAGCAGTTGGGACTATTGTGGAGTGTTCACAAAACAAATTCACAAACATATTTTCTGCATAAATAAACATATATTTTATCAACACTAAAGTCACCTTTAGAACATAAAATTGTGTTTATTGTACGGGTAATTCAATTGAATGTGATCAGTAGATATTTGTTTTAAGATTTGGGTGCACAACTGTGTGACACGCTAAACGCTTGCCCAACTCGGTTGAAATTTTCCCGCAAGAGTACCAGTCGTTTTAACGACACGTCTTGTGCTGAACAGCACTAGTAGAATGACATCGGTTTTTGTATTTCTTTCATCATTCAACATAAATTTCGTTTACGTCTGATTTTGTAAAAGCATTTAGTAATGTACCTATAATCATATGAATTCGATTTGTTCTCGTGTGTTTTTAAACGTACAACATAATTTCGTTTGTCAATGCATTGATGCGTGATTCGTACACATATTCTTGTTCTACATTTGTTGTTCGATTAGTATGAATATAACGGTTTCATGATAACTCAACACAGTGACAATTCAACACACTTTTAGAAAGTGATATAAAGTCAATAGAAACGATGAAAAATTTTTTTTTTAACCTAAACTAACTTTTTTAACCCAGTTAATAAAGTTTTTGTTTCATAACTTTCCATGACTTTATATAACTTTTTAAAGATGTGATGTATTATCATTGTGATGATTTATCCGGTCACTGAATATAACGTGTCTTGTATTTTTATTATGTCATTGGATAGATTTTTCAAGTTTCCTGACATTCGAAAGGTAAATTTCTTAATGATCAAAATCTTACAATTTAGCTTCACTTTCATACCTTCTATAATGTAATCCTTTTATAATGTAATCCCTTTATAATGTAATCCTTTTCTAATGTAATCATTTCATAACGTAATCCTTTTATAATGTAATCCTTTTAAATGTAATCCTTTTCTAATGTAATCCTTTTATAATGTAATCCTTTTATAATGCCTCAGTAAACCTCTGTAAACTTTTTAATTTGTAATCTTCTCTATGATATATTGGTGTATAACCGTTTTATTCTTTTGACATGTGCACCAATTCATTGTTACGCGGATGACAGTACAGTTCATGATAGCTTTTTGTTTGACAAGCCCCCAAAGGGCACACAAACTCCAACGGCTCGGAGGGCTTTGAAGCAGAGAATGGACGGTTATCTCGAGAGTATTTCCTCCTGGGGTAAAAATAATCTCGTCGAATTTAATGTTTCAAAGACCCAATCCTGTCTGATTACGTCTAAAAGGGATCCAAATGACAATCTAGTCTCCTTCAACGGAAGCAATCTTCCGAACAGGCCTTCCATTGATATGCTTGGTGTAACTATAAGTGACCAGCTCAGGTACGGGGGCTCCATTGAAGCCAGAGTAAAGTTGGCCTCTCAGAAGCTGAGCGTACTGTACAGGGCCCGCAGATACTTTAATAGTACCCAACTGCTGACCCTGTACAAATCGCAAGTGCGCCCTACTCTCGAATTTGGTAGCCATCTCTGGTCCGGAGCCCCTAAATACCTGAAAAAAACCCTTGACTCTGTGCAAAAACGGGCGGTCCGTTTGATAGATTCCCCAATCTTAACAAGCGGACTGCAATCTTTAGAGCACAGGCGTCAGGTAGGTATGCTGTCCTTGTTCTATCGGTATTACAATGGAAGATGCTCTGAGGAACTAGCGTCATTGATCCCTTCGGCACCGGTGCATAGTCGGGATACACGCCAAACGCGCGCCCAACATTTGTACACGGTTGACATTTGTCACATGAGAACGGGTCGCTTCTACGATTCGTTCTTAAGTTCAACAGCTCGGCTGTGGAACGAACTGCCGGCCTCTGTGTTTCCTCCCTCCTACAACATGGGACTCTTCAAGACCCATGTTCACTCCTTCCTCTCCACAAAAAGACCCTCCACACAGCATCCCCAAAGATGACATAGGCCCTGAGGGAAATTATTTTCTTCAGGGCCTCCTGTGTGGAGTTAATATAAAAAAAAAAAAAAACATGAAAAAAATAAATAAATTAATAATGTAATCCTTTCCTAATGTAATCCTTTTAAGATGTAATTCTTTAATAATGTAATCGTTTATAATGTTTTTTTCTCTCTTTATTTCTTCTCTCCTTTTTAAAATAATATTTTACTATATTTTTATCATGGTCACCACATTATACTGTAATGAATTGGCTGGAATTAGTGGATTAATATGTACCATGTAGGTACCCAATTCGTAGACGCGTTAATGTAACAATATTTTTCTCTTTATGTATAGACTGTGTTATGTATTATATATATTGTATTTACCACGGATTTGTGATAGTTTAATATATTTATATTTTGATACCATACCATGTTATCCTTTGAACGAGGCAAGCAATTTAAATACAGTCTCTAAATTAACGGCCCCTGTTCCCAACTAACCAAGCGTTTAGTTAACGCCCGCGATAATATCTCTCGTTAATTTAACTCCAAGTGTCCAATGACACATCTCGACGGGACATCTATGAGGCAATTTAAAACTTTGTATATACGGGTACAAAAAAAACGATGGATTAAATTCATCACACAAACAGCCGTTCTTTTCAAGAAAAACGTTAAATGAAAATGAAAAAAAAGCGATTTCACAATTTAACTATGCAAAAATATTTTTATATATTAAATATGAAATAATTTTTGCAAGGTTTAATGTATTACTCAAGTTTGCATATAAAGAAGTCGGTTAGAGTGTAATTCGCATATTTGGTCCCCATTATACAGGCTGTCCGGGGATAAAGTGCGCTAACCTCGGGGGTGATTATTCTACATGATTTTAGAAGTACCTAAAAAAAAAATATATATTTTTTTCAATGTTTTGAAGCAGTTTTTTTTGTTTAAAAGTTCAATCGTTTGTATGGGAAAATAAATATTTCTTTACGCAAAATATTTGTGTATAGTATTGTAATTGAATGTTATTTTGAAAAAACTTAATTATTTTTTATTACTTCTAACATCATGTAGAATCAACTCCTGAAGTTAGCGCACTTTACCCCCGGGCACACTGTATAATGTACATTCCTACAATATAAAAATGGTATTGCACAAATTTCTTAGATTTATTAACTTAAAGCTGAAGGTTCCAATTAAAAATACTAACTATATCCTTCTGATAATATAACTTTATTTGATTACGCTCTCAAATAGACGGATTATCTCTGACCTTGTTCAATAAAATAAAATAATTTATGATGGTATTAACAATCCTGAAATTCTCGACAAAATAAAATTATTTATACCGACCAGAAATAAAACACAAACTCATACCTTTTTAGTGAAAATTTGAAAACAAACTATCAGCATTATACACGTCTATAAATCAACTGCATAATTTTGGAATGTTGTAGACATGTTTAAAGATTCCACTTTAGTGAATAAATAATAAATAAATCATAATTACTTTTGTTTTACTTATTTAATTTTTTTTATTAATTTTAATGTAATTAATCAATTACAATTTTTGTGATTTTCGCAACTTCCTTACTATGCTCATGCCCGTATTATGGTAGTCGTAAATGATTTATGTAAGAATAAATAAAATAATAAAACATAAAGGAAAAGGAAATTGTTATGGTAAAACGAAAATTTTATATGGTAAAACAGAAACGGGAAACCTTCCTAGTTGAACAGTCAAAAGTTTAAAAAAAAACCACATTGGATATAAAAATAACGATAACACTGATTGATAAAAAGATATTTTAAAGAAGATAGAAATAAAAATATTAAAATTAAGATTAAAATACATGCATAATTATACATTTTTTTCTTCTTTATAACAGTTTAATCGTGGTACGTAGGTACTTATCTAGAAATGTACCTATGTACGGTCACATTGTCACATTTGAATTTAAAGATATAAAACATAAATTATGGAGGTAAAACTTCTTTTGAATATTTTTATTTTATTTAGTATTTGTGGTATAATATGATATGATGCATAATTTAGAACACAAGAAAGAAATACTAAAAATAAAATTGCAATAAACAAAAAATCTATACATACGTGAATTAAAAATACAAGAATCTTTTTTTTTTGTAATCGAGAGACAACCATCGGAATTCAAGAATAGTGTTGGAATAGATTCTTAATATGATCCACAAAATTCACCAAGTTAACATTAAACTGTATTGATTTCCCATAGTGTGAAATCTCTGTATGGGGTAATCGAGCAATGTAGTTTCTCTTCTGCACACGTGGTGGAATAGAGTGTTGTGACTTGTTGTTCTTGTGTGTATGTTTAAGTTTATAAGTTGCAGCAGTTCGGTAGTCTAAATTAGAGTTTAGTATTAAGAAAGTTTTATTTTGCGTCTGTCTTATAATGTAGGAATTTTTAGAGAATTTAATAGGAAAGGATAATTTTTGTATTTTAGCGGGATATGTAATTGAAAATTTCTGAAATGTACTAATTTATCACTCCGTAGTGAATATCCATTTTTTTCTTTCATTTCATAAATTATTTTGTATTTTACACTATTTAATTATATTTATTAAACTTGTTAATAACTCATTTTAAAGAAGTAAGTTAGTTAGTGAGTAAGTATATTATTTCACATGCGTTATGTTTTGTTACGTTACTTATTTTATAAATCAATACAATGTACTTGCATTACTATTGTTACTATGTACAACGAATAGATAAATAAATGTATAAAGGGATTTTCTTGTTTCTCGTCTCTTTAGCTTTGAAATGTAATCGTAATTTTCGTAAATCCTCAAAAATTTCAAAGGGTTTGTGATAAATATGTACAAAAAATGTTATTTAACAAGTTCATTGAACTCATAACTATTAATAACCTAAATAATTGTTATTAAGGCGATGCACTACGTAGTGTAATATTTTAAATTGAGCCGCTATCAATAACAACCCTTACGTAGATGGCGATAAGGTTTAAATTCCCGCTTAATACCATCTGCCTGTTTTGATTTATGCAAGAAAAAAACATGGCCAAAAAGTGCCTTTTATTTTATTTTGTGGATGTTCAGGCATAAATATTTAATATTTTTTCGATCATTTTATAAATAACTTAATTTGCCATATTATACAATAAAATCATAACCGAAAATGGGTTCGTAAGTAGGAGATTTTGAACTTTAAAGCATTTTTCATAGGCCTTTACATTATTTTTTTCTGGGCTTATAAAAAGACTTATCTAAAAAATACTCGATTATTTCAAAGGTCAAGATGTATTCTACTCGCAGTATTTAATTAAAGCATCTGAAACATTTCTAGGCGACCAAATTTTCAAACCAAAACACATGATTTTGCATTACTACGTATGGCATCGCCTTAAAACAAATTTTACACAACTGCTTCATAATTTTTTCTGATGAATTATTAAAAAAATATTATTTTGAGTGAACTTGTTACTATTGTGAACAGTAGATCGCGTCCATAAAAGTTGGTTTCTAATTTTCTCTTATATAATAAATTAAAACGAAAATTTCCTATGAAGTTATAAGATTTGTAAGCTGGTACTCAAAAACCAACGTACTTAGGACGGGTTGTTTCGGAGAATTTGAACAATTCATCAAATTTCAACGTTCATTTACGGGTTCTGTGAAAGTCCTATTCAAATTCTGTTATTATATCATTATAGACTAGTTGCTTCACAGAACTGAAATAAAAACAAAACTTAAAAATATCTTTCACAGAACTTGAAAATTAACTTTGAAATTTGAACAATTGTTCAAGTTCTCCGAAACAACCCGTCCTTAGTGATTAACCATATTTTTATGTCATTTGAAATATTAAGAATTATACAATTTTTCCAAAGAAACTTTTCCAAGTCATCATCTTAGTAATAATTTATCAAACTTTCTTCAGACAGGTAGGTGCCAAAAAAAAATAAACATGTCCAAATAAAAGGGACGTTGTCACATTTGAAAAAGATTCTTTATGAATCAAAAAACGGCCACCATCTTGAACCGGAAACGGAACATACAAACAAATGTACAGACGGACCAAATTTAAAACAGTCGAGTTAAAACAATGGTGTTTCAACTATGCTCAGACAATTTTATGATTATATTTCCTCACCAAACACAAGAACCTCTGTTCTTTAACAGCTATATGTCAATTTAACATTTATTTGTAAAAATATTAACAGTTAAAATAAATAAAAATCAACCCGTAAACAAAGTTTTTTTTTACCATAATACATCTATTTTAAAATTTCTTTTAAAACAGAAAATATATAATAATTGGTTTCACTGAGGATTGAACTTATCTAAGAACTGGAGTCCACAACTCTACCAACCTTGCTAAAAGGCTGTCGGGTAGGTGCGACATTTATTTCGTTTATTAACTGCGGTAATGTCATCCGATTTAAGAGAAATCCGTACCTGTACGTGATTGCCACCAATTGATAATAATAATAACATTTGGCTAATTTATATAGCGCCGTTTTCGTGAAGAATCACCTCAAGGGCGTTGTACAAATATATTTATTAAATAATTAATACAAGAACTACTGACTTAAAACTAGTGACTTACACCTAAGACTTATATCTAGTGACTTACGACTAAGGCCTATAACTATTATCTTAATGACATATATATTTACGGTTCCATGATAAATCAACACAGTGACAATTCAACACACCTTTAAAAAGTGATATAAAGTCATTAGAAACGATCAAAAAAAATAAAATTTAAACCTAACCTAACCTAACCTACTTAACCCAGTTAATAAAGTTTTTGTTTCATCATTTCATGACTTTATATAACTTTTTAAAGATGTGATGAATTATCATTTTGATTATTTATCCGGTCACCGTTTTTATAATTAATTTTAGAACACGGACGCAAAATGCGCCCAATCGGTTAGCTGGATATATATATTTAATGAATGAATGAAATTAATCGTCGATCTTTACCGCATTTAGATTAAATTTAACAATTAAACCGCAATCGGTTCTATTGTCGCAATCGTGTTTCCACTAACGAGTCTATATACCAAGCTTCAGCTCGATCGAATGTCTGAAAGCGGGTTAATTTCCGTTTCCAAGATTTGCGTTCAAAAATGCATTGAAATATGTAGACGTATTTAAAATAAACTCCTTTAATCAATACATTTTTATGATGTGATCCCGATTTATTCTATTCCTACAAATTAAAACTGTACACATTTTAATCCTTTACAATGTCAACGAAAAAGTATAACGGTAAAAGTGAAGACGAATGTAGGAGCAGGCCGAGCGAGACTTACATTTCACTCCAAATAAATATAAACAAACAGTTTTCTAAAGCCTTACTTTCATCCATTTTCGTGACAAGCGTATTCAAGAGCAAAATAACCGTAAAGCCAACACAAAACCTTCAAGGAACACGATCGTTGATAGCATTCCGCCCCAAACCGCGTGTTGTTTTATATAGAGATTTGCCAGAACCCACCCTCCGCTCTCCGGGATCAAATACAACCCTTATAGTTTGGTTTCTCTAAGGCCTCGGTGACTCATCCTCCTCAAAGCCTACGGTACAATATTATATATTTACCGGAAAAGCCCCAGACACGCCGAGTTTCTTGTGATTAGATGTACACGTGTGATTATTGGTTTGGCTGGAGGTATTTAAGTTGTCATAAGCCATGATTATGACTTATTAATATTTGAATGTCACTAATCAACTAGCAGCTGTAAACATAGTTTGTGAGGATTGTCAAATAATCACAATAACAAAACCGACAATAAATTATTATGACCTCTGTAGCGCGAAGGACTATCTATTTGATTTGGGAGGATTGAGGTTCCATTCGATTCTCACGAATCTTAAAACATATTAACAGAAGTAGGTTAGAAAACGATATAGTACGGAGATATTTGTATTAGAAATACAACATTTAGTGAAAAAAACTTCCTATTCTATACCTATCGCAATTCAAAACAGACCGGGTCAATGACATCGCATATTTCATATGAAAAAACTTGAAATTAGCAAGCAATAGCGAAATGCGAAAATGACCGTGTTTTTAAGGATTGGAACAAAGTGGTTCTAGTTTAAAAAAATCTTGTATAAATATTATTATGTGTAAAGATTTTAACCCGAGCAATATACAGCCCTCTTTACACATATAAAATAGTCCAAGGAAAGATACATAAGCTATATACATTGCTTATCCAGTCAAAGGGGGTTGTTTATCTGTTGTATAAACTTCAAATACTAATAATTTCTCATCAATTTTCGAATTTTTCCACGATATTTTAAATGTTATTTATATCTTCGTTTCGAAGATGTCGTAAAAACGTACAACATTTTAGAAAAAAAGATAAAATTACCTATTAAATTTTTTGTATTTGATATATACTTTAAAACTTATCAAAGTACATTACTTTAATTTCAAACATGAACAAAGTTGAAAATAAAGCTTACCACCAACATGTTTGATCAAAACGTCGCAAACTTTCAGAAATCACAAATTTAAAAAAAACACAGTCGTTTAAGGAGTTTGCAAAAAAGCTGTCACCTCACTTTTTATCTCGTTCATTAAAAATATATATCTAAAAACATTTAGAATTTCATTTTAATTTCCAGGAAACAACACAAAAAACTGGAATTTTCAACGCATTGCTTGCATAATTAAATATAGACCATGATATTCAATTTGAATATTGGCATAACCGTTTAACCTAACTTTATGACATAACATGAAAGCAAATTTTACAAAGGCACAAATTGTATGATTACTTGTCTAAAACTGTGTTGAATTACTCGAATATAATAATAAATTGCTAATAATACCATTGTATTAACAAAATACGATTTATGAAGATATTTCAATAAGACATAAAAACAGCTGTCAACCGCGGCTTCCTCGCTTAAAGAATGCCATAATGCGCATGGGTGAAGTCATTGCTAGATGCAAAAAAACATTGTTTCCAAATTTAAAAAATATAGTTAAAGATATTTTTTATTAGAACCAACTGGAATCTAAACATTTTCAGTCTTTGTACAATGTGTAACAAAAAACACCCGGATGAAGTGGTTTTTCTTTAGTAAGACCGTAAGTATATTATATATTTACATACTACTCATTTTGAATAATATGTAAATGAAATCTTCAGCACCGGAGATCCCAGTGAGGATACCATTATCTCTGTTTGTTACAAAAAGATAATGAAACATTTATATTATTATTATTATAGCGTTAGAAAATAGTACTCGTGTTAATCTTAAGATTATCACGACAATTCAACAAATAAAATATGTACATTTCACTGCAAACCAACTATTGCTGATTCTCATAATCGAAGATATTATTAATATTAACGATAAAACAATCCTACCGTTCTGAAAAATATTATTTAATAGAACCTTAATTAGGTATATATAGTCAATAAATTGATTACCGGAGCATTACTATAATCGAAACATCGGATTACACCGAATGATCACTCGTTTATTATATCTATAAATAATAACTCCACCTTTATTAATGATGATTGATTAATTTGATTATTGCAATATTCAACAGTTTCTAAATGGATTCCGTATATTCGATCATAATAAACTTATTAATATTTTCTGTGATAGAAAATATTAATAAGTTCAAAAATGAATTAAGCAAATATGTCTATCTCAATTATTAATGTTTCTTTTTTTGTGACTTTATTAAAATATTTAAAGAAAGATTATGTTTGCCAAACAATGTACATGTTTATATGTTTATAAAACTATTAGCACACACGAAGTTGTGAGCTAACTTAAGATTAATAAATAAATAAATCACTATTGTGAACGAAGTACAAGCTTATTATAATTTTAATTTTACTTCGGTTTTTTTTTATCTTTCCGATGACGAACAAATCACATATGTAGACATTATAGAAGAAAAAGATAAAAATACTTTTATAATGTACGGACGACCCGGTCAGATCTGTCCTTCAGGGCCTCTAATGGAATTTGATGTTTGTGGCTAGTAATGTCCTTCCGGAGCCTGATGGGTTAAAAACGTTTTATTTTGTGTTTAAAGGTACTTGTATCATAAATAAATAAATTAATTACACAAAATATGCAGGAGTCGTGTAATGCAATACATTCAATAAAGCCAAATGATAACATAAAATAAAAATTAAAAAAAAAAACTAGATGAGACATATTATTAAAAAAAAAGAAATTAATGTTTTGTCATCTTTTATTTTAACATATTATGATAGAATGTATTTAAATTTACGTGCTATATTTGGACTTCATTGAATCCCAGAATCCCAAAGTATCATTTTGTTCATTTGGTAATATTAAACCCGGATCCTGACCGTATCTCCCCGCGTCCTTATCAAACGAGGTGTTTGTGATCGATTTATCATTACTGCCACCTATCAAGCCACTTTGCTTCTGTACTGTCTAGCAAGAGGCTTCGTTCCACACGGGTTGCTGCCGATTTATATTATACGGGACTGATACATCTAGTTGCAAAATTGACTAGATTGGTCTCTTCTGTATCGAACATTTCTGTATTGGCATACAGTATATTTTCTATTTCTGATCTCCCTATTTTTGCATCCAGCTTTTTATTTGAGATTTAAATGTTAGAAAATTGTATTGATTTTGTTGTGCTGTATTTGTAGTTGCTTGTTGGATATGTTCTTAACCCTGAGATCTAGTGTTTCTAATATGCGTGTTAGTTGTTATTTCTTATATTTTGTATTTGTGAATGAAAAGGATTATTAATTGGCATGACGTTAAGTTTGCTGAAGATTTCGTCTAGCACTGACGTCTAGTTGACCTTAAGACCCTAAAGTTATGCAATTTTTATGAAGCCTGGGTTTGCCGTTAGAGTGTTCTATAAAGGAAACAGATTTTATGTAGTAAGCTTTTATACTTGAGGATTTGTCATGCACACGCCCTATATTTATCATGAATCGACTATGTTGAGTAGTTACTATCCCTGACTATGTATCCGGAGGTCTCTGGTTCAAATCGTGGTAAAGTTTAGTTATTTCACAAAAACTATTATATATTGAAATATATAGTTTTTTGCACTATTTCAGTATCTTCCTCATTCAGAATCGAATCCAATTGCTTGAAATGGCTTTAGTTGTGTTTGGTGACCAGATATCTTCGCTGTCTTTCTTTTCCCCATCTCCCCTACCGTCAGCCTCACAATGTACCCCAATTGGAGATGCCATAGTATCACTGGGTCAAGGTTGGAAGCACCTCATTGGGACACCTGTGTGATATTAAAAGTTATTATATTATATTATTAACACAGTATAAGTTTAAATAAATAACGTTAGCTTAATTTGATTTTGAACCTTTTAAGAGTACAGTGGAAAATATCGATATCTCTTAGGGAATTGTAATATTTTCAGATGGGTAGAGTTTTGTGCATATTTCGTTTTGAAATGTTATGTATAAAATAAGGTATTCATCTGGTATTGCGTTCAGGGTAGCGAAATGCAATATTTTCTACTATAGCTGGTGAGTCAATAAGGTAGTTCACAATATTATAAGTTTGGTATTTAGGATTCCAAATGACAGATGAAAATTAGAGATGAGAAAGGTTCATTGATTTATTTATTGTTTTTGTGTTTAATTCGTAGAACTCCATTTAATTTTTTTATAAATTTAATTTAGATTAAATTTGATAATATTATTATTAAGTTCTGCAAGTGTTTTAGTTTTTTATTATTGTGACAGCTGTTTCGGCTTACAAGGCCATTTTCAAACTGTGGTTAGTCCACATTGAGACGACGTATTTATACTATTTCAAATGTAAATTTTGAAAGTGCATACATTGATTTATTGATGTATGCACCTTCAAAATTTACATTTGAAATAGTATAAATACGTCGCCTCAATGTGGACTAACCACAGTTTGAAAATGGCCTTGTAAGCCGAAACAGCTGTCACAATAATAAAAAACTAAAACACTTGCAGAACTTAATAATAATATTATCAAATTTAATCTAAATTAAATTTATAAAAAAAAAAAAAAAAAAAAAAAGTTCATTGATTTGTTTGGTGATGCGTAAAATATTGTATGTCAAGTCTATTTATTGTATGTCAAATTCACCACAGATGTTAGTAACAGAATAACCTAGTTTATTCTATGTCCATGATGGGAACCTATACAAATACAGTTAATTCAAGGGACCCGAAATGGCGCGATGATTTCGGGTTTTCTTCTGTAAACACGGACTACCTTTACGCAATGTTTGTGTTTTTTGTTGTTTGGTGTAAACATATCACGATAAACTGTGTGTTTCGGGGGTTAGTTGTTTAAAGTATCCTGCCTAATCACCGTACACGTATCTTTAAAATCTACTTACCATAAGTTTTGCTAACTAACTACTTTTATCCAGTTAAGTAAGCACTGTTTGCTAATTAGGTACCTACGTAAGTGAAACGTATTTTTTCCCTGAGTAATACCAGCACGAAGAAAAACCCTGCTTTGTATTTAATGTGCTTTTCAATAGAAAATTCATGAAACCTTTAAATTATTTTACCCTGTTACCTCACATTCGAGTGTATCGTCAATTTTCTTGACACACGAATGAAATTAATATGTTATTGAGGAAAAAAAATCCACCATGCGCAGGAATAAAAAATGATAATTTGCATAATATTTCTATATTTATCACTGCGAATCTATTAATGTTTTCGTTAATTGTCTTTTATAACACAATGATTGAGAGAAATTTTAGAAAATTTTTTCGCTTGGTAAAAAGGTTTTAAAAATGAGATATTCCTATAAAGAGATAATTTTAAATATGTTTAGCATACTGGCTGAAGTCCCGGGCGTTGTTCAGGCTTTACGCTATTTTTTTATATTTTTTTCATCGAGAAGTATTGAGATTCTGCTTTTTTTTTGCTTTTATGGTTTTTTGAAATCTTTCGTATACAATGACCTCTAGCTTGTTTTGGAGATCAAGTGTGCAAATTTTTTTCAATCTCGGAATAAAACTGTGGATTTGAATGAAAAAAACAAAGCCAGCCGCTACAGACACTCTTCTTTACATAATATACATATATTGATTACTAAAACATAACTGGAGATAAATGCGCACAGTATGTATTTGCATTACTTTCTATCGCGAAACGGTCATATAGCTTTGTCTTTTTCTCTTTCATGTATCGCTACACAAATACATTGATAAACTGTCATTAGAAAAAAATACTTCTAGTACAAGTATATGAGCTCATAGCCTACAAAATATATACACACGATGTTGATTGTAAAAAAAAAATTGTTGTAAACATATATATATATATACGCTATGAGGTGTGAAAGAAAGAGATATATTTTTTCTTGTGTGCATAAAATATTTATATTTTTTAACGCGATGCCATACGTAGTAATGCAAAATAATGTGTTATTAATGTTTCAGATGCTTTAAATAAATACTGCGAGTAGAATACATCTTGGCCTTTGAAATAATCGAGCATTTTTTAGATAAGTCTTTTTATAAGCCCAGAAAAAAAAATAATACAAAGGCCTATGAAAACTGCTTTAAAGTTCAAAATCTTCTACTTACGAATCCATTTGCGGTTATGATTTTATTGTATAATGTGACAAATAAAGTTATTTATAAAATGATCGAAAGAAAATTAAATATTTATGCCTGAACATCCACAAAATAAAATAAAAGGCACTTTTTGGCCATGTTTTTTTCTCTAGAAAAAATCAAAACAGGCGGATGCTGTTAAGCGGGAATTTAAACCTTATCGCCATCTACGTAAGGGTTGTTATTGCTAGCGGCTCAATTTAAAATATTACACGACGTAGTGCATCGCCTTAACTGCTCCCAACCGTCTGGAGCCAGTTAGACTATGGAATCCACAGTTGGGGTGTGTTGTAAGGCTGAAGGTAAAGGGGAGGAGAAGGATATGGGGAAGAGGATGGTGGGGAAGTACCTGGCTATTCGGATCTGGTCACTAAACACCGCGAAAGCCATTTCAAGCAACGTTTTAATTTTCAATGATGGTCCTACACCAAGGCGATAATGAGAGTATCTTCTACTTTGAAACGTTCTGCAAGTATACTATATATTATTCCAAGTGAGTAAATCGCGAAAAAACAAGAATTAATCAATTTAATTTCCAGCTTTCTAGTCGAGAACCTTACCCTCCAACCACGGAGACCGTCTAATACTTGCGCATTTCAATCCGTGTCGACTAGTTCAATGAAATGTGAAATGAACACCACAAAATGATTTTTCACCTGTTGTTGGGACATTTACCTACTGGTATACATAAACAATAATTATAATTATTAATAATAATATTTGGCTAATTTATATTGAATCGTTTTTGTAAATATCACCTCAAGGGCTCTGCACAAATATATTTATTAAATAATAATTAACTTAATTCGCAAATTGAAAAATAAACATGTTTTAATTTAAGTCACAGTCTGTTGTTGTCGACAGACCGGTGTCGTTGGTCTGGCACTTGGGGGTGACTCATGTATTAGGGGAAGTACCTACTTCTTGTCGAAGTCAATCAATACACATCACCAAAGCATCCCCCGCTAATCCTGTCGTTTGATAGCGATAACTGCCTCGGAGTACTATTATTTATATCGTTTAATATTGCCCGCGTCAGTGAAATGGATTTCACATTAGTGTGATTACCTCGCTTAGATGGCTTTTCTATATTATTTTCACGACTTTTATCGTGCTTTAATCGTATTGTTGTCGCACGAGGCAACATGCGATTCCAATTGATGTTGAATGATGTGTACTTTGTGTTGAAAACTGGTGAAAAATAAGGATGAATGTATATAGATTAATTTTATCGTATAAAGTCGTTAAAAGCCGTTCTTTTATCTTGAGTGTCATGACATACCAAATCTAATTTCAAATAACAGGACCAGGCTGCGACAAAGACGTGTACTCACTTCGTCGACCGGTGCGAAACTAAATACTAAATAGACGTAATGAACGTAGGTCGGAGATTGTATAGATACTTTACTATATCGGAGCCTCCGATTATGGTAGCAGTAAAAATATTACAATAACAGAAGGTATCGCGCAAAGACCTTTAAAATGTCCTGGAAATGCAACCAGTTAAATAATAAAACCATTACATTTTTAGAAGATATGTTTTAGGAAATTCAAATATAAAAGACATATAGATAATTTTCTTTTAATTAAGTCCTTTTCACTTAGAGAACCTGTGCTGATGGGGACTAGGTTCCAGATAGAGTTTCAGCGTCTTGTGGTATAACTTCACGGTATGGGTAAGGTTTTTTTTAAGTAACTTCGATGACAATGTTTTAAAAATACCATTCAGTTAATTTTCCGATAATTCCTTAATCTAAAATTTGATGAACTAATGAAGATTAAAAATTTTGTTGTTTTAATTTGTTTGATACTTTGTTCTGGTTTGCTTTATTACTTTACTGCTGAAAATTCACAATACAATAATAATACACGTAGATATATTTAGCTTCTTTATTTGCTTGGATCTGGTGATTATGTGTTGCCTCTTTGACTTTTTTTGAGGTGATGAACCAGCATATGTTTGTCATAAAATTTTTTAAATACTCGTTCGAACTGTTTTTAAATTTTAATAATGCATCATAAAGAACATATTAATTAGTAATTAATATGGTCTTTATGATGAATTTCTGACTTATCTTTAGTCAAGCTGAACCGCATCCTATTATTCCACATTTCAAATGAGAGTGGCTTAAGGCGAAGATAAATTGAAAATTTTCCTATCGTTTCGCTTGAGTAGAATACAAATAAAAATATAAATTACTCAATAAAAAATCTAAATGTAAACTACAAAAAATATATTTTATTTCAATAGAAATGTATGAACGCGTAAAGGAAACAACTTAAAAAAATACAGTATTATAGCTAAGATTATCTGTGATAGTTTCACTTAATTAAATTTTTGCTTTCTTATAAAATTATTTACAAAATAAATAGAAAACAGTTTTGTCCTTGAAATTGAACGTTTCTTGACTCCCTTTGTCAACTATTTTAATGCCTATTACCTACAATATAAGGTATACCAAGAATATACATATTTTTGGCTTGTAGCTTCTTCTTAAAGCATAATAATTTACTCTTTTGATAGTTCACAAAATAATGTTTCTTAATTTTTTGAATAAGTAGACGATTTTTGTTAGCTTTTTTAGTTTATATCAGTGTGTTTATCCTAGTTTTGTTTGCAGTCAATTACAATCTCAAGATATTGAATGCTTTTAGTTTGTGCTATATGCGGGCAAATCCACCGAGGAAAATCGTTTTGACATTCATGTAATTTTCAGTGTCTACCCATTCATTGGTTGTCCTCTTTTTTTTTAAGAATGTTGGATTTAGTTAAGTTTTACTGACATTTTATGGAACTATAAAAACAAACAAAAAAATGAGGAAACATTTTTTTTTTAAATTCTGATATATATCCATTTTCTTGACGCACACATTGATGGTGATAGACTTCGACTTTGATCTGTTATCTGAAAATAAAAATGAAAGTATTATTAATTACATAATTAAATGTCCCTTTCGCCTGAACAATCTGCTAATACGTTTATTTTTTAGAGGGTCTGTTTGTACTATGTAAAGGCAGGGTAAAAATATAGCCGCTCGGTTTGTTAGCGTTTTGAGGCGGTTTAAGTTAGGGGCTCTTGGGAGGTATTTATTAATGCGTGTCTTAATGGATGACCGGATAAATCATCACATCTTTAAAAAGTTATATAAAGTCATGGAAAGTGATGAAACAAAAACTTTATTAACGGGGTTAAGTAGGTTAGGTTAGGTTAGGTTTAAATTTTTTTTTTCATCGTTTCTAATGACTTATCACTTTTTAAAGGTGTGTTGAATTGTCACTGTGTTGATTTATCATGGAACCGTCTTAAAAAGGCCAGAATCACACGAAGGAGGAAAAACAGATGCCGGTAGCTCGTTCCACATACGAGCTGACTTACACAAAAAACAAGTCGAAGAAACGGCCCGATCTCATGAAGCCAACATCAACTGTAAGCGGCTGTTCCGTTCGTTTCCCTCGAGTTTCACTAGCTCCTTAGAGCAGGCTACATTAAAATACCCACAAAACAGACTCAGCATCGGTTTGTTAAAAACGGACTGTCAATCAGACGGACCGCCCTCCTTTGCCCTCTTTTAGATATTTTTTATATTTTCTTTGGTTCACCTCCTTAAATCGGCGATATCGCGTATAAGGCCATAATCTCAGTATTTGTGTGATGTTTCTTGGAACACGATAATGACGTGAAATATAACGACCAGCTATATGTATTAGGCTCACAGAAGTGGTTCACGAACTATTGATTTTATTTAAACGTAATGTGAACGATATTATTTAAAAGTAAACGGTACTTCGGGTAGTTATTTATTTTTAAATTATCCTTATTAGGTTAACTGGAGGAAAATGTCTGTTTCCTCGCTGAGAAAACAACCCGTGTTATCAGATTATTATACACACATTTGAAGGTGTGCATATAGGCACAAGGCCGGCTTGAATCTAGGAGATGGAACACACGCATCACGCAATGCAAGGAAACGAAAAAGAGTGGAGACAACTTGTGGGTCACAATTTATTATAACCAATATCGTCGCCTGAAATATCTATAATAATTGAAAATATCTCCCGAGTAAAAATAAATGCCGCCGATGGGAATTGAACCCGCACCTTCTGATGCCCAGTCAGGTGCTCTGGACCTGTAAACAACCAACTTTATTTTGTAGGAAAGGCTTTGTTAGTGCCAAATTTCCCACTAGATGGCGTCGAGACATATTATATCTCCATATTTTTGGTGAAATATTTTGACTTTCCAAATATTATTATTTTATTTGTTTATAAGACAAGGTTTTATGCATAGCACAAAATATAACAAATTACACAGGCCTGCGACCAAATTGCTTTCTTTAAATAATGGGGAAAATCCAGGTTTTACCATCTTAGTCACTAAGCAAGACACCTTTCTACTGGGTTTCCATGATTCATACGCTGACTAATACTGTTAAATATACTATTTTTTATCATATTTCATAGTTTCTGATATAAAACTATAAAGCCGAATAGGAAAAACAACTTTTTTCGGCATATTCATAAATATACGCCTTAAGGTAGGCAATCCCGCAGAAAAATGCATTTTGCGGAAAATGCTTACGTGCTGGAAAAAATCTGAGGGCATATTTGGACTCAGCGCACCAAAATACATACGATTCACCCATTACGGTGAAAAAAACTATCCAAAAGTGTCAATTTGCAGGCCTGTGTTATTATAAGAAACAATTAGTCGCCTGAAATATCCACACAGATTGAAAATATATCCCGAGTAAATGGTAACTTGTGGGTGTTTCATCCTACGTCCCGCGGGCAGTGGTTGATGACAAAGCTCAAAATAAATATGAATTATTTAGGAAATATTTATAAACGGCGCTTTGTAAGATATAATTCACTTAATTGTGTACCAATACCTGCCATTAAAGATGGAAACCTATGAAAAGTAATGCAAAAATTCTCAAGATTTTGACATTCATAAAATTTGACAATTAGAAAAAAAAACTGATAATTAAAGAATTTTGAAAATTTTGGATATGTTTAATATATATATATTTTTTTTAATTTTAATAATAAAAAGAAAGACAAACATTCCCGGGTTACGAATAACCTGACAATATTTGAAAATCTCCTACTGCCACCACAGAAAGCGGAAAATGTTGCTTGTGTTGTGATGGAGGACTTAGCCAGCCGAAGAATTGAACACGGTACAACTACACTACACGGTACACGGTCAACTCGGCCACCGACCGGCCTAAGTATATTTGAAGCAAGGTAACTCCTTCTGTAGGTGATGCATTTACTTTATTATACTAATAGTATTTAAGGGTAGTTCTGATTTTTTGGTATCTTTACATGACGGATGGCTGACAAAAAAAAAATCGATCTCCGCAGACCTCCAAACCGTTGTCGAAAATCCTTTAAACCCCATAATTTTGACCATTTTTCAGTTTATGTCAATTTTGACCCCGAAGCACTAAGAAATAAAATAAAACAATATTAAGTACTAAAATTTAAATAATTAATATAGTTTTTTTTTTGTAATATTTCCTTTTTTTTATTATTTTTATATATATTTTTTTTTATAAGCAATAATTGTTCGCCTGAAACACTCATCCATTGTGCTATGCATAAAAAAAATCTTGTCTTTAAAACATTAATTTACCAAAAAAATAATAATTTCCTTTTTTGTTATTTAATCCATGTAAGTGTAAGAGTGTTAAACGCTTTTATTGCCTGGTATTTGTGGTGTCTGTCCAAAGCTTGTGCTTATCGACGGAGTTTTTATGTTTTGTATGTATGCTTGTCTAACTGGTCTATTAGCGTTAGTTTGTGTTGGTTTAAATTTAGGTTTTGGTCAAAATGTATTTCAGTAGCGTTTTTTATGTATCAATTATAACCATCACGCCGTTTTCTCACAGGAGTAGGCAGAGAGGACGGACTGCCAAACAACTCGATCTTGGCACACGCTTCTTGTCTCATTCACATTCATACATACTCTTCTATGACTGACTCTTGCCATGGCCCGACTCAAGTATCTGATTCACTTGGTCGTGCCATGTCTTTCTCGGGCGTCCCCGACTTCTTCTACCATTCACATTTGCATCGTATATTCTCCTTACACTCCTTTCTTGATGCCCAAACCATTTAAGCGTCCCTTTCTTGATTTTACTCATTACGCTTACATCAGCCTTGCACTGTTTGCGGTTTCCACATTTCTCACACGATCATACATGGTTTTACCACACATACGCCTCAGAATGGTGTTGGTAGTGAATTGTATACCTTTATACACTAGTTCACTTGATCAATGCCATGTTTTCCTTGGACTTTACGACGTCTTCTACCAAACACATTCGCATCTTCTACTCTCCTTACATTCCTTTCTTCGTTCAACCGATCTAAATGCCCAAACCATTTAAGCGTGCCTTTTTCAAAGCTTACTCATTACGTAAAATGGATATAATTGAATAATACAAAAACAACAACATTTTTAAATGACTTAAAAATATAACTTATATATTAAAGAAACTAAATTGAGTTATTTGAATCAGATTAAGTTCAGAATCATTGCGGTATGACAAAAAAATCTGTAAAGTTTGAGGGGACGATTTCAATTGAGAGAGGGACCTTGTTGGCCTTGTTGGCATTTGCACCCTCACGAGGGGTGTTTGAACTCCCCTTGTCACAGTTTTTCGGTCCTACCATGACGCATGTTATCGCTTGATTAACTCTGGATGAGAAGTTAGTTTTTCTGCCAGCCGCATCTGTTTATAATCTGTGGGTCGTGAGTTGTATTGAAAATTCAAAAATAATAAATATATAAAAATTTTGTATCATTATTTCAAACTCCGGGGTTAAAGTTTTATGTGGTATCAAGATCAAAATTCTATAAAATATTTAAATAATTTATTTGACTCCCTTTCATAGATGTCACGAGTTGAAACGAATAGAATTTTTTTTCTTGTGCTCTATGAGATGCATTTAGAAATGCGTTTTCTTTTGAACGGTATTTATTTGCACATAAGTTTTAATTTTTGAACGCTTGATACACTTTAAATATGCCGCTATGCAATGTGTTTCGGAACTTTAAATATGCCGTTATACAGGGTGTTTGTATTTGTAGTAAAAAATAAATTAATGAAACTTGGTCTCCGTTGACATTTATGATTATTTTTCAACTTAACAGTAGGTATTGGACAGTTAGGGTCGGGGCGAGGGGTTAGGTCTTTAGTCGTCTGAGTGATCAGTGATGACATTTTAGAGAAAAAAAAGAAAAAAGTCACTGGAGACCAATATTTTTTACTCCAAATAATGTCAGGAATCACCGGTTAAAGTAAATCAAGTGCGTCTCTTAAAACTTAAAAAAAAAAATTTAAATTCGTCTGTTCATACATTATCTATGATATTACGTATTAACGCATGTATATTTTGCTTTGGACCAAAATTCACAGAAGTACATCATCGAGCTTTATTTTATGTCTTTGTAAATGGTACTCCGCTTTGAAAAACGATGTTAAATGCCTGTTAAATTTTTTTTTCTTCTTGTTTGTTCCACTTAACCTCCCCTTTTCTATTTGTGTACTGTTTTGTATGTGAAACTTATAATTATGATATTTTTCTATTTTTATACTGTTTCGTATGAGAAACTTATAATTTTGATATCAAAATACCAATTTAAAATTGTACCTATTAACTCCCATCTATGCATTGTAAGTTCCTCTCGTCCTACAATGAGTTTTGTAACTCATCGGGATTGGTCTAGCAAGAAAAAAATAGGGGGACAGATCAACAACTTTTCCTTTTTGGGTTAAGAAAGTACAAAAAATTACACCGTGATCATTAGAAACGTCTGTATTTTTTGACTAATGCAGATTGCACTACTAAACAGTTTGAGAACCCCCTCGAGGGTTATACCAAACATTAGTGATAGCACAGTGGTTTAATTTATTTCTCGTTATTTTTTGTGCAAAACGCATTAACTCTTGATTGTTTTTGAATGGTTGAATTGTGAAGTGACTGATTCCATTACACCCCCTATTTTAAAGTAAGCTTAATTTTAATGTGACAAAGAGTGATGCTTTTCTCTTTTAGTTAAACGCTTTTTGGACAATCTTTAGCGTAGATAGTCATTTTTTAAAGATTCCCTTCAACAGTTCTGAGAGTCTGGTGAGAGTTTGGTATTCAAAATTTGGGGAATGTTTTTTTTTTAAATTTACTTTTGTAAGGTCAGCACAAGAATGCCAACCGTATGACATCACCAATTGTGGAATGTTGCGAGGCAGAAGTAAGTGGGGAGGAGAACTAAATGGGAAAGAAGATGGTGGGGAATTACCTGATTGTTCAGATCTAGTGACCAAATACGGTTCGTGTCATTTCAAGCAATGTTTCAATTCTGAATTGTGGTCTTCCACGAGGGCGATTCTCAGAGTATTTTCCAATATGGAACGTACCGCAAGTATACTATATATTATTTCTAAATGAATTGTGAAAAGTTTCAGTGTGCAGTTTTTAAGTGAAAGGTTACAGAGCGAAGTTAAGTGTAAAGTTAGACATACAGGTTCGTAAATATGAAATAAGTAATGATTATTAATATCGAGAAGACAACATATGCATAAGACTAGTTAGGATAATTTTAAGACCTTATATAAACATAATAAATGATGTAGGTAAGATGTATTTAATTCATAAGAAATTATATAAAAATAATAAATAATGTAGATAAGATTTACTTAATACATGAGAAATTTAATAAAAAAAAATAATGTAGATAAGATCTACTTAATGCATAAGAAATTATACAGAAAACATGTAATCCAATTTTTTTTCTGTTCGTATATCAAGGGGGTAATTGATTAAATAGTTATGTTAAACAATTAATAGTGAAAAAACGCAAAATAAAATTTACTTGCGCACGCCAGAATTTTAACCCTCGACTTTCTGTAGTCAATAGCCTTACCCCTCGACCATGGAGACCGCCGTGAGGTTTAAGGAAGTGGGGAAGAGAATGGTTTGGCTAGAGTAGATTTGTGCTGTATATTCTATTCTTGTTTTGTCTTCTATTTTAGGAGATATATATTTTTTCAAATTAGCAATTTATTTCGAATTTCGATTTACTTGGCGAAGAAAAATATGTTATTATTATCTATTTATTTTAAATTAACTTCTCACATTTACGTCGATTTTGCATTTAATGTATGAATACTTCGAATCTACGATTTTGATCATTGACGCTCCGTAATAAAATAAGAAAAAAATGGATTGAAAGGGTGATATGTCAATAAGAATGCCTGAGGAAGCGAGCTGAAATTAAAAAAAACGAAAGAGAATATATTTAATAAAGCATGACCTATTTAAAATATAACAAATATCTTCCGACAAGTGTCTAAAGTAGCATTTCAAGAAACACTGCGAATTTTTTCATACCTGTGAGATGTTAAATTTCAGAACCAATTGTGTGTTTTTATAATTTTCATAGCATACATAGATTTTTTTCTATGGAATTTCACGTAATTACTTTTGAAACTTGGCAAACAATTATGTTTTATTAATCTTAAAAAAATGTATGTGTTTAAGGGTGATTTTTTATAAATCGGTAGAAGTTCGGAATGCGGGGTCGTAAACCTGTGGGCCTTACTTGCATTGTGTAATAATTATTATTATTTAATTTAATTTTTTTATTATAGAGCGGGGACGGTTTACATATAGTTCCTGTAAGCACTTAGACCATAGGCCCATTGTGCTATCTCCTATTTTATCTCATTCCTTTAGCAGTCACATGGTACCTTTTATAAATTTTACCAGGGTTGTCATTGGATATGAGGCTATGTCTTCTGGTTCCACGTTGTGCCTTCCCTGGTAGCATATCTCCTTTCCATTCACCCGTGGTTCCCTGAAGGCCCCACCACGGAAGAGTCCACTCCCTCTTGGTTCCCCGAAGGCGCCACAGTGGAAGAGCTTACGGAGGTGGCCTCAGCACTCCTCTCCTTTCATTCTTGGTTCCCTGAAGGCCCCACAAGAGAAAAGGGTCTCATCTCTTATCTCTACTCCCCCTTGGTTCCCCGAAGGACCCACAGGTGAAGAGCTTACGGAGGTGGCCTCAGCATTCCTCTCCTTTCATCCTTGATTCCCTAAAGGCCCCACAAGGGAAGAGGGTCTCATCTCCTCTCTACTCCTCCTTAGTTTCCCGAAGGCCCCACAAAGAAGAGTTTACTTCCCCTTGGTTCCCTGAAGGCCCCACAGAGAATGAGCTCACGGAGGTGACCTTAGCTCTCCTCTCCACTCCTCTTTGGTTCCATGAAGCCTCCACGTGGGAAAAGTTCACTCCCTTAATAATAATTAATTAATTTTTACTCGATTTATTTAAAATACGCATAAAAAGTTTTTCTCAGAGCAATCCATAGTACGCACTCACTGTTAATTTGAAAGATGGTGAAAACGTTAATTTATCTACATTCGGCTTATTATTAGCTTTACATGTTGACTTTCATCACGTTAATACGCACTCGTGAAAGACATTAGCCTATCCAAAAATAAATTTATTTCAGAACTCTCACACAACACGCGAGTTCCTTCAATTACTTTTATTAGGGCCCTAGTACCATTTGATACTAGATGGGGTAGAGTTCACGTGATTTGAATACTAGAAAGTAATAGGGACATTTTTATGACTTTGTTGAAACCGAATTAATTCAAAGAAATTCAAATTATTATTATTCTTACTTCGGTGAATTGAGAGGGAAACAACGTTCATATACTAGGCCATACGAAATAATTCAACATCATGTGTTTTAGGTATGAAAATTAGATCACAGAAATATTTCAGATGCTTTAATTAAATACTGCAAGTAGAACACATCTTGGCGATTGAAATAATCGAGCGTTTTTTTTTAATCAGGTATTTTTATAAGCCCAGATAAAATAAAATATCAGGCCTATTGAAACTTGTTTCAAGTAAAAAAATTCTTACATTACAAACCCACACGGAGAAAACTTTCAGATTTAAAATAGTGTTAATTTATTAAAAATCTGATAATATTATTCATTTTTCTGTTAAAATAGGATTGGCCTATATATAATGATTTGACAAATTTCATAACAAATTATCAGTGAAACACGACTATTTTATGAAAAAGTGGGAACACTTGTCTTCACAAAAAGTGTTCATCAAAATAATAAAAGTTTCGCACTCGTACATTATATTTATTCGTACAAGGGTACATGCGTGAACACGCGTTTAGATAGATTCTGAATGACGAATATTTTATTGCGAAATGATCATGCAGTCATTTTTAACAGGAAATTTTTGATAATTATGTCGTATTAATTTTTTTCGTTTGTTTTATTGTATAATATGGCATATGACGTTCTTTAAAAAATAAAAATAAATAATAAACATAACTTTTGGTTTTGTTTTTTTTTTTGCATAAATCAAATAAAGTCGGCTGGTTATAGTCATTTACTTAAGGCGAAGCTTAATGCTAAATCACTTTTTTGATTAATCTCTATAACGAATTTGTGTACATTATGAATTAATATTGGATTGTTTAACAATGATCTTAACTGAAAAGTCTATAAAAGTAAAGTCAAGAATGCCTACTGCATAATTCACCAGGTACGAATTTATTGAAATTTTAACGTGAAACTTGTTATATATTGATAATGTGGTATTTTTTCGATATAATTAAACAATTATCCACCCTCACGTAATCTCCTTCCAACCAGCTGATTCTTTGTAATTATCAAAAATATATTGTTAAATTTTCTTAGTATTTGGTACCTACTTAGTATTTAGTTTTTAGTAACAAGTACAAAGTATATTTTATAATAACACTACATTATTAAATATATTTCGTACTTGGTACATAGTATTTTGACCATGGACTGCTCCAAAAGCACTCGTAGAAAAAACACTAGATATTTTTCAAAATGATGCAGTTTCAGCAGTTTAGCCATTTGTACTATGAGTTTCCGGACAACGTGTATATGCGGTTAAAAATAATCTAAACACTGACCAGTGGTTTCAAGAAAAGCGTCTAAATATGCAATAATAGCCAAAGATAACAATATCACTATGAGAGCTCACGCTAAAAGCGAGCAATTAAAGCCTCAGTTAGCGACGCACCACGTCGTGAAACATTTGGAATCAAGCTAAAATGTGTATATTCTTGGTATACCTTTACTATATATTATTATCTAGAAACTTTCGATTTCAAGAACAAAACTGGTTTTTATTTATTTTGTAAATAATTTTATAAGAAGGCAAAAAAGTTAATCAAGTGAAACTGTCACAGACAATCTTAACTATAATACTGTATTTTTTAAAGTTGTTTCCTTTAAGCGTTCATACATTTATATGGAAAAAATATTTCTTTTAGTAGTATACATTTATATTTTTTATTTATTTCTTTATTTTTATTCTACTCAAGCGAAACGATAGAAAAACCTTCAATTTATCTAAAGCATATTTTTTGGTATACTTAATTGCTCCTTAAACACTTAATTTACTGGAAATCTAACCCTCGAGCGTTAGGATCCAATAAAGCACTTAACCACTTATCATCGTGGCTACCATCCCCATTATTGAATAAACTTAACGACATTAATACAGTTAACATAGTAATACAAAGTTAACATAGTAACGTAGCCTGTAACTGTTGTTAAATGTCCGATATTGATTTGTATTAATCGTCTATTTCTTCGCTTCTGTCGTTATAGATCCGTCATTGTGTCTGAAGATGAAAAAATAATGGTTATTAATGACTCCGACTATTTTCCCCTCCGCTTTCGCTCAGCCATCTTGCAGTGGGTGCGCCGTGGAGTCTTGTGTCATCCATCATTGTAAAAAGTGTTTTGTTTGTCTTGACTTTTTTATGAAATTGACAGTTGATAAAATTAGGTCACTTTACTGCTATCTTCGCATTACAGGACGACCTCTGCCTAAGTTCATTGGTTCTTTATCAAAATGTCGTGGCTTAAAATCCCGATAAATGAATCAATCTTTGGGTATTTAAATACGGATTTTAAATATATTGATAAATATGCAAAAGTCCCAACTGCTTCCAACCGTCTGAAGCCAGTGAGAATATACACCAGGGCGATACTGGGAGTATTTTCCACTCTGGCATGTGCCGCAAATATGCTATATTGTATTACCTGAATGAATATTGTGATATACCATTAATTAATCAATAACAATTTTCGAACGTGCGACCTCCGGATTGCTAGTCGGGAGCCCTCGACAACGGAGGCCGTTATAATGTATAATATTTTTAAAATTAAACAGAAAATTAAAATTGAAAATAGAAACTGATTTGTCAAGAATTTAGACTAACCTGTGATTTGTCAAGAATTTTGACTAACCTCTGATTTTTCAAGAATTTTGACTAACCTCTGATTTTTCAAGAATTTTGACTAACCTCTGATTTGTCAAGAATTTTGACTAACTTCTGATTTTTCACGGGCCTATGCAAAACGCTAGTTTTGAAATCATTATTACCTTTTCGTTTTCCTCTTCTCGAATTTCAAATTTCAACGTCCCAATTATTCCGGTTAGTTATAAAATTAAAACAAATATTTTAATACCGCCACACCGGTATTTAACCAGACAATACAGAACAGTGACGAAACGGAATACAGTGTCATGAAAAGTTATTAAAAAAATCAACACGCAAAAAAAGTAAAATGAAGCTTTTTTAGTATATAATACATATATTTTTACTAATAGATTTAATTGAAAAAATGTTTTTTTTTGGTTTATCTGAGGATTGAACCTTTCTCCCCAGGGACTGGCTTTTAACTGCTATGAAGTTTTAAAATTAAAAAAAAAAAATATATATATATATGTTTTGGCTGAGGATTGAACCTTCTCCCAGTGACTGGAGTCAACCGTGCTTACAACTAAGCTCATTCCCGAATGGGTAAGACCAACATCTAAGCTGTACTCTTATCCAATTTAAAAGAAATGCGTATATATTCGAGTATGTACGCGTGATTTCCACCAAACCTGACATAAATCGAGGTATGAGGTGTTTATGATAATGTTTATGTTCAGTTATGGAACCCATGCAATATGTTCTGTTCAGTTATGAAAACCATCCAATATGTTCTGTTCAGTTATGGAATCCATCCAAAATGTTC
This sequence comes from Hesperophylax magnus, assembly GCA_026573805.1. Lineage (NCBI taxonomy): Eukaryota > Metazoa > Arthropoda > Insecta > Trichoptera > Limnephilidae > Hesperophylax > Hesperophylax magnus. The sequence continues at coordinate 6,626,620 of JAIUSX010000117.1, read as the reverse complement.
TGTTCAGTTATGGAATCCATCCAATATGTTCTAGTCAGTTATGGAAACCATCCAATATGTTCATCCCATTATTCACGAATTTTGCTCAGTTTTAAAAGTTTTGTTGAATTCTCTCTATTTTGACGTAATTTTAGAGCTCGTTGTAAGGATGCGGCAGTCTAGGATTGAATTGAGATATTTTAGGGCGGATTATTTAGCAGATCTGATGTGTAGTGGATTGGATGTGAAATTATTAACGCTGTGTTTAAGAACTGAAAGGAACGTTTCATTCTATCATGTAACTATTTTAGTCCATTTATATAAGATCCATTACCAAATTAAACCAGCGTGAACAGTTTTTCTTTGACGTCCTTTGACCGTCTAATGTTCTTACTGATGATTTAATTACATTAAGCGCCCTTAAACTTTATTTACCCACCACTAGATTTTATTATAGTTTAATTAAGTGTACACAATAATTTGGTAGACTGTACTAAAGTGTGTACTTTAAGATGAATTTGAAATAATGTTTTTTTATGAAGTTAGCACCGTGGCAGGGCGATGAAAACATTGATTACGAGATCATTTAAATTTTATATTAAAACAGTGTAATCCTTTTTTGCATCTTTTCACAATTTGCGTGAATTGTTAACATCAATTTGCTGGTTGTGTTACGCGCCTTTTAGGTAGAAAAGAATTAACTTAAAATTAATTAGTGAGATTTTAGAATTGAAACCATCCCTTATTTGAATTTTTTTGAGGACGTGTAGGATGCTCTCAGTATTACCGTGGTAAGGGCCTAGACCTGAAAATCTAGGTAATCAGATACTCATCCCGCCTCTTTCCTTTCTACCTTCTACCGAAGTTCCTTGCGCCTCACAAGATACCTCAATTTGGCTATTTATTGAACTATTTGGTATCAATTTATTAAGTTGATAATGAGTGTATTTCACTTGTATATTTAATTCCATTATACGCCCATACAGTCTTTTACAAATATGTGATATATGTACATAATAATTTAATGGAAGAGTTATTAAGTTGAGAATCCATGCAGAAGAATAGAATTATGCTAACATTAATTGTTATTATAGCCTTCTTGTAACTGTATTCCATGCGGTTGAACACATCTTCTATTTGCGAAAGTATTGCCAACCACATGCAATCTGGGTACAAGCGAGGATCTAATTGACTCATTCCTGGTATTATTGTTGCAATCAAAAATAATTTTAAATCGAGTAATTCTATTTGATATGCAGGAGGTAATTAGGCTGAGTAAATCAGGGCTCTCTATAATACCACTTTTAAAAATCAAAATCAAGTCAGAAATAAAACTTCTATCTGAGAGTTTTAATAATTTTAACTCTTTCATTTATAGTTAATATGTCTTAGAAATTTATGCAGAATTTTTTCAGTGGAATCGGAGTGGATTTTAAAATGAGGGACCAAATAGAAGAATTATATTCGAATTGACTTCGAACGTTAATCCATACGAAATAATTAGACTCTTAGGTACTTATCTATATTTTTAAATAAAAAATTAACTAAAGAAGACTATAACATTTTTAATTGTAAAATGTTTTTAAGGTCTCTGCCATTACAGAGAATGAAGTAAAGCATTTATAATCCTTTATTTGTTACTGTATTAATGTGTGAAAAAATTCTGAATCAAAAATAATGCTAAGATCATTAATTTCGCTAACCCTTCAGGTTTTTAAATATTTTTACCAACTAGTCCAAACGACATGGTGAATTTTCTTGGAATTTCGGAATGCTCCGGAAAAATCCAAAATAGGCTAAATATTACTTATTTTTGAAATTGTCGTAAGAAGAAATACTATTTTAGAAACTAGATTACATAATTTTTGAAATATTACATTTGAAAAAAACATTGATCTTTCAAAAAAAAAAATTTTTTAAATTCATACATAAAAATGTTAGTTATTTGTTTTTGGGGTGTTATGCCGTGTTGCGCTAATTATTATAAAAACCACTATAAAAAAAAATTATACTTTAATGTCAGCTCAGAGGGTTGGAGCTGGCAACACGGTATCACATCTTCATACATAAGCTCGCATTTCACCACAACCTCAAATAACACATCTGCCCTGATGATGGACACTGCAATGCTGTCCAAAACGTTGGCTAAAGAAGGATTTAGCGCAACACGGCATAACACCCCAAAAACAAATAACACAAATACTTTTGGCCGTGAAAATCTTAAATCATATTTGTTAACATAAAAACTTACCAGGACATTTTGACTCGAAGAATTCGATGTTTATGAAACATATTCCTTTTGTGTAGTTAATAAGTAATACAACTTCACTTTTTATACCCATCATACAATAAAAAAATATTAATTATTTTTTAACTTTTGATAATTATATAATTTTTCACTTTCAGCGAAATAATGCCGAAATTCGTAATCATTGACTTTGACAATTTTTAAAAATTTTATCCATGTAATAATGTGTAAATATTTGATAAAAACTGAAAAGAATAATTACTGTTCTTTCGAAAGTATCACATACCTACCCACTGTAGAAAAATAGATAAAAATACTTTAAAAGGAAGCTTGGTAAATCTTATATTGTAGGTAAAAGGGATTAAAATCATTTGACAAACGGAGTCTAGCAACGTTCGATTTCAATCACAAAACTGGTTTTTATTTATTTTGTAAATTATTTTATAAGAAAGAAAAAAATTTAATCAAGTAAAACTCTCACAGATAATCTTAGCTATAATACTGTATTTTTTAAAAGTTGTTTCCTTTACGCGTTCCTATTGAAAAAATATTTATTTTAGTAGTTTACATTTATATTTTTAATTGAGTAATTTATTTCTTTATTTGTATTCTACTCAAGCGAAACGATAGGAAAACCTTTAATTTATCTAAAGCATATTTTTTGTTATTCATAATGTATACAAATTCGTTATAAAGATTAATTGAAATAGTGATTTAGCATTAAGCTTTGCCTTAATAATGTATCGACGCCCCGGTCAGATCTGTCCTTCAGAGACTATAATGGAATATGATGTTTGTGGCTAGTAATGTCCTTCCGAGGCCTGAAGGGTTAAAAGAGGTAAGCGAAACATTGTTACTTTTATATTGATAGTTGAAATGTTGATTTATTCGGAAGAAATTCATTATGTGGCATCTACTAATGTTTTGATAAAGTTTGCTAAGTTTACGCCAATCTTTTAATAATTTAATTTAATTTTGTTTACTTAGGTAAATGAGCTATCTACTCACTCCCTTTGATCGGTTAATATAGGGGCAAAGCCACGTTGAGATTGAAGATTTGATAAAGCGCACGCACCATGCATCTGACACTAACCAACTATTCTAATTCCATTTGTCTTTTTGAATCGGCTAATGAGACAGAGGAAGTCCGCCACCCCAACCCCCCACCCTCGTACACGTCTATTTTATCAAAATAATGAAGTTAAGCCAGCGCGATACGAGTTTATCCCGAAGCAGTGGGACTCACCTAGTCTCAATCTATTCGTCCCCTTGGAGCCTCCCTCCTGGTATATTGCGCTCCGATGGCCGCGGACATAGACCATTGTCGATTTAGATGATAATACGATTTAATAATGTCCTCGTTAGAACATGTCTAATACGCTAAATGACGCTTGGTCCCCAACAAACGAAAACATCCCCAAAATAACTTGAAAATTACACCACTTTGTCAAAAATGCTTAACATTTCGCAAATCCAGTACAGAATATTGTACTAGGATGGTAGAAATCACTTGTATGACTTTCGTTGCTTGAAATAACTTTATCCGTGTTTGGTGGCCAAATTTTGAATAGCCAGGTACTTACCAACCCTCCTCTCCTCTATCTTTCACATAGAACCAGAGTTACAGACGAACATTCAACGGAATTTAGAATTTATCAATTGAATAGAATAGAATGTCATTCTGATATTAGTTAAAAATTTAGTGGTGCATTAAAAGTAACCCATTACTCATAGAACCCGGAATAATTATAACAAAATGATAGTACAGCTGTTAATAAAAATATTTTTAAAAATGTATTAAAGATTTTAAATGATACTGAAAGTATTTAAAGGGGCACATTTTAAAGCTAAAAGCCAACTTTAAATTTACCTACATACCTTACTTCTATTCTAAAAGTATTGCTAAGGATGATATTAAAATGTCATTCACAATCACAAGTTACTCATTACACTTAAAATACATAATTCCTATAGTGAAAACAGTTTTCGCTCAGCAACAATTCTCGTATATAGCTCCCAAAATGTTCAACTCACTCAGTATTGATACCAGGAATTTGTAAATTTATGATCTTTATACCATAAGTGTATATTTATAATACGAATATATTTATAAATTGATCATTTTATGAACAAAACACGATTTGTGAAGATATTTCAATAGATATAAAAACAGCTGTCAACCGAGGCTTTGACGCTTGAAGAATATTTTAATACGCCTGCGTGAAGTCGCAAAAACGATGTAGCCAAATTTAAAAAACATAGTTAAAGATACACACACCGGAATCTTAATCACATTCTTTTTACACTGTGTAGAAAAAACACCGCTGAACGAATGTGGTTTTTCTTCAGTTTAGTTAGTGTTCAGAATTGATTATTTATAAATAGAAGGTTCGCTTCACATTTTAAAGAATGCTTCACATAATTTAAATAAGTTAATTTGCTTTATTGTTAATAATATTTCTCTTTCTAAAAATTTTCTTTTTCTATTCTATTTTCCATTCTTTCAACAAGTGAAATTACTATTTTTGTTTTGTATTTTAGGAAAATCAACGATTTACAATAATGTTAGTTTTTACACGTGCAATTTACTTAACAGAGAAACGAAATAGAGAATTGGTTTAAAAAACAGGATATTAAACAATTAATTAATTTTATTTAACATATATTATTATATATATTTAACAAACCAGAGAAACATATCATAAAATTGAATGTGGTTTCGACTATCATAATACATGCATGTGCCTAGTATGGTAGTCGAAAAGCATGTAAAAACACTTTGTATAGAAATTTGTATAAATAAAAAAAGGCCTGTTTATAAAATTTTTAATATTGAATCTAGCTCCTTATGCTACTGAATATGGGGATACGATTTTTGGTTCGTATCCACCAAAAAGCACATAATTTCATTACATAGTTTAATAGTTATACCTTTTTGTGACAACTCCTGGGCTGTGCTGTGTATTGGTCGGCCAGGGGCTTGGGGGGTGATTTTAAAAGTCAAGCTTGTCTGTCGCCCCGCTGATAAGGGTAGAAGTGCACATCGCATGGTTTCGAATAAAATTGCACACGCTCCGAATAAAAATACCCACTTTGTAATATCAGTTGGTGCAGTGCTTTGTATTGTGCTGCCATTATTACTGCGGGAGATTTATTTATAATGTTTGGTTGTGTTTAATTTTATTAATCCTACTAGCGCAGATCCGTGAAAAATCATGGGATATTATAATTATGGGATTTGTGAACCTGAAATTATTTATAAAATATTAACCTAATGATTACATTGCCTTTCAAAAACAAACATTGCCAATTTTGATATGATTTGAGATTTTAACTACCGAAGGGATTAGAGTAAATTATTTTTGGGGTATTTTGCTCAAGCTCCTCTTTTAGCTAACGTTTCGGACAGCATGAAAGTGTCCATCATCAGAACAGATGTGTAAAGATTGTGGTGAAGTGTGTATTTATGTATGATACTAGATGTGATACCGTATAGCCAACTCAAAACCAAACGTGGTTTTCACACCAAAACTAAAAGTAAAAAAAAACATCTTAAATTTTAATGTATTGGCAGCTCTTATATTAAATCCTTATTGACCAGTTGTTTCACAAATGTGAAATATAAACAGAACTTGAATAGAACCTTCACAGAACTTGAACATCAACTTTGAAATTTAATGAATTCTTCAAATAATGTAAAACAATCCGTCCTAAATAAAATGATTTTTTTACTACAGGTACGTACCTACTTTATCGCTGGGCTGAATTGACACAATCGTTATTTCCAATTTTGAAAATTTCAAAGCAAAATTGAGTTTATTACGTTGGAATATATTTAACATCACAGACAACCGAAATTAGTATGATTAACAGTAAATTGTGATGCTGTGATGCGTTATAAAATGATAAATGAAGAATTTGCATTATATAAAAAAAACTTATTTTTACTCGCACGTGATTTGTAAGCATCAACATAATTTTGTTGTTTGGAAAGCATACTAGGATTTTTTGTATTTTTTTAATATAGAATTATTATAACTAGAAAATATTTTTAAAAAGTGTATTTATAAGTTAAAAACTTTTTTAAATTTCGAAACCCAGGGCCGCTCCTGCGCCAAATGGCGCCTGGCGCTAGTAAAAACCTCAGGGGCGCTGTGTTAGGTGTTTAAGTACTGTCAGCGCCTTTGCTACTTCTCCTTGGTGGATTAGCAAGTCGGCGCCCGGAGCGGACTGTTCCAATTGCGCCCGCATAAGGCCGGCCTTGTCATAACCAATGGTTTCTTCATAACGATACATCTTATACTGTAAGTATATTATGTAAATCGTTGTAAAGTAAATACATGTAGATTATTTTAATTATACAGTGGTGTACACAAACCGTCTTACTAATTAAATTGTTACATGCCCATTTAAAGTTGGTGCGGTAAAGCCGGCCTTGAGCCTGGTTTATAACCAAACAATCCCACGCCGCGGTAATAAGTCAAGTTTTTCACTGTTCTGACCAAACGCGCCGCGTAATATTTACACCACGTTTATAAGTAATGGGACCGCCGAAATGTGAATTTGGGTTTATTGTAGAAGCAAATTTTTATTTAAAATTTTATTATTACTATTATTAAACTTCAGAATTATTTAATTTGTCTGTTTTTCTCTTTTTTCCAGATGCTTATACACCCACCGACAATCGTATTAGCTCAGTGCAGAGGAATTGAATTAATTCAGCGATAATCCTTCAAGTGTCGTAATCCGCGTTGTTCATTGCCGCAATCAAGTAAGCATTAGTCACCATCACTGAAGAAATACACCGATAGAAGTGTATGATATTGAGAGCATGTCCATGTGCCCGTACTAAACTCAATTAACCTCAACCCCTCAGGCTTATTTGTTCGGTTTAGGAAACACACAGCTATTACCCATAGTGTCAATTCGTTCGCCTTTGGGAACAGATCATAAGGTTTCATAGAAATCGTTGTATATTCATTACTGTTATAATGAAAAATATGATCCAAACTATAGGTTACCAATGTGGTCTATATGGACCCCCAGGTCGGCTTGCTGAAGGTCACTATAGCGGACCTCCATTTACATCAAGTCATCATCAACATTAAGGCATTCCGTAAATTACATAATACAATTGTAGAATTAAATATGAAATTTTGCGTATTTTTTTATTGATTATTTTATAATAATAAATATGTATTTCTTTTTTCATAATCAGTAACTTTAGTTGAGTGTCTAGACGAAAAATCGTACCAATAATTTGAAGAGTTTCTTAATTAGCAATACTTATTTTTCTCCTTGCACGCTTCGTCTCCAAAGGTGACAATAGTACCAAGGGAAATAATTTCTCCAGAGACTGTTTGGTGTTGTTTAAACTGTACAAAATAATATATTTTCTCTCTGACTCGAACAGGCAAACTAATCCGTTTGTTTCTGGATTATTTTCCCACAATTCCGGTTAGCGGTATTCTGGTATTTAATTAAAATACCCGTGCGCCCCGTCTGATCGATTATTTGCCCACCTTGGCTGCTAATGCCGCTGTTATTATTATTGTTATTAGTCTATTGGTATAGTTAAGGGAGGAATGCAAACAAATAAACACCATAGAATATAGACCGATGCACAGTGCACACAAGGCTAAGTGGTCAATTTACTAAGCCAAATATATTTTTATTTGATATTGTGATCGGAAATGCTAATCAGGAAATTAAGAAAATCTTTCAGAAAAATATCTGATTAGTGTTAGTTGAATTAATGAGATGAGAAAATGTCGATAACTTTATTAACATCATAAATACTTAGTTCTTTTCTCTCAATCTTCAGTTCTTATGGAGCGGGGTCGCCAAGACTACCTAAAAAGAATGCGCTCAATTTAACAAAGAAAAAAGAAGGGAGATAAACATTAACAAAGGGGGAAGAAGGGAGATATACATTTGATAAATGGGAAAGAAGGGAGATGTACATTTAACAATGGGGGAAGAAGGGAGATATACATTTAACAAATAGGGGAGAAAGAAGATATACGTTTAACAAGGGGGGAAGAAGGGAGATTTTTTTTTCTAAAAAGAAAGACAAATATTCCCGGGTTACAAATAACCTAACAATATTTGAAAATCTCCTACTACCACCACAGTAAGCTTAAAATGTTGCTTGTGGAGGACTTAGCAAGCCGAGGAATTGAACACACTAAGCCTGAGTGGGGCCCAAACGCGATGTCAACTCGGCCACCGACCGGTCAACATCGAGACATACATTTAACAAATAGGGAAGAAAGGAGATATAAATTTAACGAGGGGGGAAGAAGGGAGATATACATTTAACGTTTTCGTATTTCCAATAAGATATTTTTTCAAACTAGTGTGAACTTGTGATGGAAATCGGTGGAACTTTTTTTAAAACTCTAGCATGAACATTTCAATATATTTTTTAAACAAAAATAGTGTTTTATAAACCATATATTACATCCATATTACTTCAAAACGTTTTTTTTTTAAATTGAACTAATCAATACTCATATTGAAAATCGACCGATTTAAACGTACGGAAGATAGGACGAGCGTAGCTATTCCGTAAACGCGTAAACAAATCAGGCGCAACAAAGCGATATTTGCAGAGCGAAAACTTTGAGCGCATGTGCAATTTATTGGGTTGCGTTAACAAAATAAATTCTTGCGGTTCATTTTGAAGAGGTTAATAGATAACGTTTCAAATGTATTAATTAATTCGTTTGAGAACAATGCTTTTACCTATTTTTGGCGCCATAATTTCCTTTGGCCGTCCTTAAGTGCGGTGGTTGGCTACTCGGGGCTCTCCCAACACTAGTGCCTGCGAAACATATTCTGCACCTCCCTAATTGGGGTGTTTTGGGAAGGTAAGGAGATAGAAGACCGGAAGATCGAGAGATCCTGGCTATTCAGATCTGGTCACGAAACACTATTAAAACCATTTTAAACGAACTGTCTTGATGTTGTCTTTCACCCAGGCGATATTTATACGATACTACAACTGTGAATCTATTCTTCCAACATTCAAGCACTGCTGACATTTGAGAAGGGAACTCAGTAAACATTATTGTGCTTATTTTTAATGATAAACTAATGTTTATAAGACAAGGTTTTATACAGAGCATAAAGGATAACTAATAATTATCTGCAATAATTAGTCGATTGAAATATCATTACAAAAAAAAATAATAAGCAGTAATTGTTGATTGAGGTGCTAGTACATATTGAATTATTTGGCGGGTTGGAAATAAGCCGACATCAGTGGTTCAGAGCACCTGACTGGACTATTAGATATTTTCAATTTGTATTGATATTTCACTCGACTAATTATTGCTTATAATTATTTATTATTGTGTTTAACTCATCCGGCCTCGGCCATATTTTGACAGCAGTTCATAGTATTTCCGCCTATAATAAAATAAAAATAAATGTTATATATTTGAACGCATCCCAAAGTAAAAACTTTTTTTCGGCATATAATATTAAAATTTTGAATGAAAACATAAAAAAATAAATAAAAATGGTAGACTATACGTTTTTTGTTACTAAAATTACTGATTACTCAAAAATATATATGAAAACTCACGAATTTTATTAGACAAATGCATTACAAACGTTTCTGTCATCTCAATTTTTTGACGTTTCATATTTTAAAAAAAATCATGTAGTTTCATTTTTTTTAAATTGCGTTCTGTAACTTTGGTTTCATAGAGGTGTAATATTTGATTATTCTGTGGTTTACTTCTAATTTGAATATATAGCGTGGTGTTTTCTCTTTCTAATACCGTTTAGATTATATTTCTCACCATTAAAATTATGGAGATACAACGAGATATGTAATACCACGTAAGTTGTTCCCAAAAGCGAACAAATTAGCTTGAAGGGTTAAGAGGAATATCCAAGCCAAAAATGTGCATATTCTTAGTGTGCCTTATAACACCACGAGTATAGATAAAAGGCATAAAAATCGCTTGGCAAACGGAGTCTAGAAACGCTTGATTTTAGCGCAAAAGTGTATTTTTATTTATTGTGTGATTACATTTATAAGAAAGAAAAAAGTAAATCAAGGGAAACTATCACAGAAGATCTTAGCCATAATATTGTATTTTTAAAAGTTGTTTCTTGTATGCGTTCATACATTTTTGATGAAAAAATGCATTTTTTGTAATTTACGCCTATATGTAAGTAATAAACAATTTTATTTTAAGTCTACTCAAACAGAGCGATAATCACTCGTAGATTGCCCTGTTAAACTTTGTACACACGGCGTAAAGATATTTCACCAAAGTAATAGCATTTTATTGCAACCTGTCTCCTCTGTTCCCTTCGCCACGCATCATTAGCTCTAACTTACAATAAACATGCAATTGGACCTTTTTTTTTATTTTTTTTTAATTTTTTTTTATTTTTTTATTTTTTTTTTTATGTGACACCTCACAAGGGTGTCCCTGCCTGTGGAGTGCACAGACAGGGGAACTATGTCACCACCCGGTTGGGCGGCGTTGTGAGGCGGAGTAAGGTAGGGGCTGTGGGAAGGGATTTGTTAATGCGGGCCTTGAAGAGGCTCGGATTATAGGAGGGAGGAAAAACAGATGCCGGTAGCTCGTTCCACATACGAGCCGACTTACACAAAAACGAGTCGTAAAAACGGCCCGTTCTCATGAAGCCAACGTCAACCGTGAACGGGTGTTCAGTTCGTGTCCGTCGAGTTTCGCGCACGTGCACCGGTGCATCAGGAATCAATGCTGCTAGCTCCTTGGAGCAGGCTCCATGGAAATACCTGTAGAACAGACACAGCATGCCTACATTGCGTCTATGCATTAGAGAAGGCAATCGGTCTGTTAACAACGGATTGTCAATCAGACGGATCGCTCTCCTTTGCACAGATTCAAGCAGGTTTATCAAGTATTTTGGGGCACCAGCCCAAAGGTGGCTCCCAAATTCAATAGTTGGGCGGACTTGAGACTTGTACAGGGTCAGCAGCTGGTCACTGTTGAAGAATCTCCTAGCCCTGTACAAGACGCCCAACTTTTTCGAGGCCTGATTTACTCGGGCTTCTATGGATCCCCGATACTTGAGCTGGTCTGATATAGTAACTCCAAGCATTTCAATGGAGTCTTTATTGGGGAGAGTGCTCCCATCAAATTGCACCAGACAGTCATTGATCTCCCTGTTTGCCGAAATCAGACACGCTTGGGTTTTTGAAACGTTGAAACTGACCAAGTTGGCCTTACCCCAGGCACGAACCATCTCTAGGTGGTGGTCAATTTTTTTCTTCAAAACTTCCCGAGCTGTTCGGACATCATAGGTGGAAGGGGGCTTGTCAAAAAGATAACCCTCGTGAACGGTGCTGTCATCAGCGTAGCAGTGAATTGGTGCACATTCAACGAGATCATTGATGTGCAATAAAAACAGCGTCGGAGACAGCACAGATCCTTGTGGCACCCCCGCATTGATTTGGTGCGGTGAGGAAGAAGAGCCGTCAACCACGGTTTGAATTGTTCTTCCCCTCAGAAAGTCCGCAATCCAACTATGCAGGGTTGGGTGGATCCCATACGATGGTAACTTCCCGACAAGCGCCCGGTGCCAGACTCTGTCAAAGGCTTTGGAGATATCCAACCCAACGGTTTGGGTTTCACCAAAACGTTCCATGTACCGCCCCCAAATATGCGTTACATATCCGAGTAGATCGCCACACGATCGGTTACGATGAAATCCATATTGCCGATCGCTTAGGATATTGTTATTCTCGAGATATGTGAGCAATTTGTTGTTAACCACCCTTTCTAATTCCTTCGAGAGTATGGAAGTGATGGCTATGGGGCGGTAGTTAGAAGGGTCGGAGCGGTCCCCCTTTTTTGAAACAAACCGAATATATTTATTTTAACAAATTCCTAAAAAACAAAACCAGAAACTTACGAAAATTCATAAAACACTGGAAACACGCGGCATAAACCAAAAAATCACCTAAAACAATACATAAATATATTGCAACTACATGTATAGTAAATACTGTGTCTCCGGAGTTTCTCACAAGCTCTCTTATTAAATAAAACTCCGGCTTAACAAAACACTTGTACTTTTAAATTAGGAGGTTGACGATGGGCTCTGAAATGTTAACTAGCAGGTGGTTGGAATAATGTGAACCCCGACCTGGTTGTTCCTACAATACTCGACATATTATTACAGCATTTTATATAATTTAAAAAATCTAAACAATTTTAAAATCTTTTCTAAACAATGAATCTACAATCTGCAGGTCGTGCAATAATTAGTCAACTCACCAAAATCTATATATATTTATATGAAGAAGAGTGTGTTTGTTTGAGTGTGAGTGTGTGAGGACTGGATTTTTTATACAAATCAAGAGTTATTTCCGAGGTAGATGAAATTTGTCAGAATTGACCTCCAACGCCCTAACGTCGAACGACCGGAAATTATTGAATCTTTGACTCTCCGTTATTCACTGATCGGCGCTAGTACTAGGTATACATTTCTGTTCAAGTAGTACAACAGCATTATAGTTTTTTGGGATATATATTTATACCTCAGATCTCTGATCGAGCCTAAAGAGGAAGCTGCAAGCCAAAAATGTGTATATTTTTGGTATACCTTAATCGTAGGTAATAGGTATTGAAATTGCTTGACAAATGGAGTCTAGAAACGTCCGATTTCCAGTAAAAAACTGGTTTTTATTTACTTCGTAAATAATTTTATAAGAAAGCAAAAAAGTTAATCAAGTGAAACTGTCACAGATAATCTTAGCTATACTACTGTATTTTTTAAAAGTTGTTTCGTTTATGCGTTCATACATTTCTGTTGAAAAAATATTTTTTTTAGTTAGTTAATTTTATATTTTTTATTGAGTAATTTATATATTTATTTGTATTCTACTCAAGCGAAGCGATAGGAAAACATTCAATTTATCTAAAGCATATATTTTTTGGTATTCATAATTTACACCAATTCGTTATAAAGACTAATCGAAATTGTGATTTGGTATTAAGCTTCGCCTTAATACTTTTATCGACAACTAGCTGACGTGTTCCCGGCGTTGCTGGAGGTTATCCTTAGGAGATAGACAAATACCATTGCAAATTTTCTGAAGGTCTTTTTAAGATAAACAATTCTGTGGTACATTATTTTGATGTATCTCATGAGGTTTAGCCAACATTAGCAATGTAGTGTCTGAAAATATATTTTTTCTACTTGATTATAAAGCATCGACTTTTTTCTACTTTCTATAAATATAATATGCATGTATAATATGTGAAAACCTTCTGGTAGAAGTGCTCTAATAAAAAACCTTATCAAAATCCGTTGCGTAGTTTAGAAGAACTAAGAGCGCGGAAAAAACGCGGAGAGCGACTTTTTTTAGTATGCGATTTTATACTATTTAGAGATATGTATGAAAATATATAAACTTTTATTGATTTAAAAATTTTATTATATAATTATTAAGTTCTGCAAGTATATTTTGGTTTTTGTTATGGTTACAGCTGTTTCGGCTTTCAAGGGCATTTTCAAACTGTGGTTATAACCACGTTTAGACGACTTATTTATATGATTCTATTTTACCCCCTCCCAATATAAAATGATTTATTACCGGTTAAACTGATTTACTGATAAAATAATTGTAACAACAGATTTAATATTCTGTGGGGGTATTTTGTTAAGTCTGTTTTCCCCACATTCGTGTGGCTGCTATTAATTTATTTAAATGTTTTATATTGCTTAGGTTTGCTGAACATACTTAGAAGCGGGGAATAAATATTTTTTCTTACTGTATTAATTAATGTTATATTACGATCATTGGTTCTTTTATTGATTTCCAATTGTTCAAGTAAATTTAATCTAAGGCCCTTTCTTTTTATATGTAAGGGTTTAAGTTCATTGTTGTCAAGTGGGTCGTGATTATACACTAAATTGGGAGGGGGTAAAATAGAATCGTATAAATAAGTCGTCTAAACGTGGTTATAACCACAGTTTGAAAATGACCTTGAAAGTCAAAACAGCTGTAACAATAACATAAACCAAAAAGTACTTGCAGAACTTAAAAATTATATTATTAAAATTTGATATTTATAAAATTTAAATGGAGTTCTACGAATTAAACACAATACAATAAATAAAAATTAATTTTATTGATGTTTATTCATGGTTCAGACGGCTAGTATGTCCAGAGCTTAAGCCGATTATGTCCTGCAAAGGTCTTGTCTCCTGCTCTTGGTCTTCATTTTCAATATCATTACTTTTTTTCTTCATTTTATGGGCGAAACGTCGATTTTTGGATTCTCTCCATTCTAGTATCACTTCTACTTCAAAGTAAACTGTGTGCAGAGTTTCGAGTGAAAGGTGTTTGGATAAAAGTAGGATGTACTCACGGCGGGTTCTCTTACAGCTTCGTATGAATAAGGTTGCTCCTCCGTCTTGAGAGAAATCTCTCTGAAACGATGAACAGAATTCTAATAAGAACCCCTCCATCTTTTGAAGATGAGGCGAGAACAGAAGAGTGAAGGTAAAGAAAAACTCATCCGACGTATTTATACGCCCGTCTTATTGAAGTTTGTTCGTTTACAGATTTTTTTATGCGAATACCGCACAAGTGTCCCAGCTGCCCGGGGCAAGTTCAACACAAAAAATCAGTCGTAAGCTTTGCACGAAGAAAAATTTACTACTATTTACTTATTGCTAATTTACTACGAATATCTTCAATTTTTTGGTAATCCGGTTAAAAACGGGATTGAAGGTTGTTTCCTGATAAACTTTTAGTAAATTCTTAATAATATCGGAACACGTGTTCATGCACCAGCGTTTGTCTTGATAATATATTATGACGAAATGCCAAAATGTTGGTGAGAATACATTGATATTTTATTAAATATCAGAAAACCTATTAATTCATTCGTTAAGGGCTTCAGTCCCGCTTTTAACCGGATTGCGAATAATTTGAAGGGATTCTTAATAAATTAGTATATTTTTTATTTAGGTCAAACGCCATATTGTTTATTTGATAGTTTTCAGGGTTTTAGATATGAAAAACCCACTACATATCTGTTCACATCTTACCAAGCATCTTAAGCATTGATAAATGTAATTTTTTCAAAAGGTAGTTAACCCTTCAACGGTGCTTTCAAATCCCTCGACCTTCAGTGCTGTGTACCCAATACACCGAGGTACACATTTAGAAACTTGTATTTTGTAAATTGGATAAAAATCAATTATTTTACAAGCAATAATTATTCGCCTGAAACACTCATCCACATTGAAAAATCTCCAGATAAAAGATACATGACGCCAACAATACTGTGCTATGCATAAAAAATCTTGTCTTAAACATTAGTTTACAAAAAAAATAATGGATAAAAATCATTTGTTTACATTTTTCGCTTATGTAAATCATTTTATTAATAATGCATTTCGACACATGGACACTATGGACAGTGTCATCAACGCGATTTTCAAAATAAAGCCAAACGACACTAAAAACGAGCTAAAACCTCGTAAAACTTAAGTTGGGACCGAAAATTTACCATTCTGGGAAGGGGAGGTGTCTAGGGAATTGTTTTCGTTTTCTGGGGGGCAGGAGGTGGCGACTAGAGAAATTGTGAGGTATAGAAGATTTCAACACAAAAATAACCGGTTCTTAAAGAAATAACTCTCAAATCGTAATATTATCTAGAGCTGACAGCCTCAGTTTATAACTAAATCTAACTCTAAAGTAGCTGAGTTCGCAACATTTCACATGGAAATAAGTAAAATATTACGTATCAGAGCTGGAAACGAGGAAAATCATCGGCCACGCATAACGCATGATACGTCCTTTACAGCGGGCAGTCGCAGACAGCCAGTTACCACTATACTGACAAAAGCGCATCGTGCCATGGTGAGCGAAACCAAAACCTCCTAAAATATGATTTAAGATTTTCACGGCCGAAAGTATTTTTGTTATTTGTTTTTGGGGTGTTATGCCGTGTTGCGCTAACTCCTTCTTTAGCCAACGTTTCGGACAACATTGCAGTATCCATCATCAGGGCAGATGTGTTATTTGAGGTTGTGTAAAAATGTGAGCTTATGTATGAGGTTGTGATACCGTGTTGCCAGCTCCAACCCTCTGAGCTAACATTAACGTATCATTTTTTTATTTATTTTTTATTTTTTTATTCAAAGTGGTTTTCTTCGTTTAGCTCTGGTGTATCCGTCAATTACCGGATACCAAGAACTATTGAGCTTAGCTCCATCGTCTCTATTAATGTTTACGGGATTTTTATGAATTTCAATGGCTTCCGTAATCAGCCGTGCTCTATAAGTTTTGGGTCTCCCCAGGATTTCAGGAACAAATCCAAAGTAATGCCCGGTGTCAATCAAATGCTCGGCAATTGCCGATTTGTCAGGGTGGCCGAGTTTACAAGCTCTGAAGTGTTCTGAAATCCTTTTGGAGATAGTCCGCTCTGTCTGGCCTACATAGACCTTGTCACATCCGGAACAGCTGAGTTTATACACTCCATCTGTTTCCAGAGGAAACTTAGTCTTTGCAGACCTCAGTAAGTCCTGTATCTTTGTTGTTGTTCCGAAGACAGTCTTGATACTTTCCTTTCTCAATAGCCTGGCAATTCTGTTAGTTACATTGTGCACATAAGGCAGGAAGGCACAGCCTTTCGACTCTTGTTCAATTCTGTCTTCGTTTGGTGCAGATTTGGCTCTTATGATTTGCCTTGTCTGACTTGTTGGGTAACCGTTACGCTCCAGTGCATCGGTCAGCTTCGTAAGTTCCGCTCCGATTTTATGTTCTTCACATATTCTGGTCGCTCGGGTCACCAATGTATGGATAAGTCCTCTCTTCTGCGCTGGGTGGTGGTGCGAATCAGCGTGTAAGTACCGATTCGTATGGGTTGGTTTCCTATATACAGTATGTCCTAGGCTACCATCGTGTTTTCGCATCACCTCCACATCTAGAAAAGGCAGGATTTTATCTTTGTTTTCCAGTTCCATTGTGAATTTTATTTTGCTGTGGAGAGAATTAAGATGGTCTAGGAATTCGTTTAGTTTCTCCGTTCCATGAGGCCAAATGGCGAAGACATCGTCGACGTAGCGCCACCATACTTTGGGGACAGCCGAAGCTGTGTCGAGTGCCACTTCTTCAAACTTCTCCATAAAAAAGTTGGCTAGTACTGGCGACAACGGACTGCCCATCGCAACTCCCTCCAATTGCTCAAACAGTTCACCCTGAAATGCAAAGTATCCCGTTTTGAGGCAGTGTTCAAAAAGTTTGCAAATGTCTTCCTCATATATCTCCCTGAGCATTGTCATGGAGTCTTCTAGAGGCACATTTGTGAAAAGAGACACGACGTCAAAGCTGACCAGAATATCTCCTTCCTCAGTCTTAACTTTCTTGAGCTTACTAATCAGATCTGTTGAATCCTTAATCCACGATTCGGTTTTTCCAGTTTGCATCTGCAGTAATCTCGAGAGGTATTGGGAAAGTTTGTATGTAGGAGCACCAATAGCGCTGACAATCGGTCTCATTGGGATTTCCAATGTATAGGAAAACAAATAACAAAAAAAAAAAAAAAAAAAAAAAAAAAAAAACAAAACAAAACCTCCTAGATCACAAGGCCGGGAATTATTCTAATAACTTGTATGGGATTTTACAAAACATTTCGTTTTCATTTTTTTTTTCGTATTGTTCTTATTCATTAAAACATCTTAAAATGTTTAAGTTAATTTAAGAAAATAAATCAAAATACATTTTTTGGAGGTTGCCATACAAGAGGCTGATTTGATTCAGTGTCTCGGCCTTGTGATCTAGGAGGTTTTAACTAAACCCCGTACTCCTCTCACTCCACTCGAAAAGTTATCAACGCAAGCAGATATACATAAATACTAATAACGAATAAAAGTTTTATAATGTGACAGCGATTGTGACCGACGCTGTAGCGTGCCAATATTGCTACATACCTCGGTCAAATTATTTACGATTAGACAAACAGGGGTTTCACTGTACTCACATAACGAAAACTTTGTAATTACTTATGTTCAATACATCAGTAATTCAAATGGATTCACTGTCGCATACAGCAAAGGCGAAGGTTGCGGTAAATTTACTCACAAAAATGGTAACCGATCCAAAGATTCTCTTAAAACTAATGAAATATTGGAAACAACATCTGAAATGGTTATTAAAATGGCATCTCTCGATGGTGCCCTGAAAAAAAACCGCTTTGTCCCCAGTCCTGGCAAAATACTATAAATGCTGATGTTGAAAAACAAAAAGTTATAAAAAAACAAATACCGAAATCCAAATCCAAATCCACTGAAAAATCAAAAAAAAAAATCAAGTGACACAGAAATTCGGAATATGCTTCGAAATTTTTTTTTAAATCTCCTGCAATAATATAATTGAAGGTTTAAAATAGAGAAGAAGCGAAAAAATTACAAATAGTAATCTAGAAATATATTCATGATTTTGAAAGCAAAGAACTAACATATTATTATTATAATATTTATAATATCAGACTATATTATTTATAATATCAGAAACACCCTTAAATCTCTAAATGAATTAAATTTCGAGACAATATTGGTTTGGGTCCCTGGCCATTTAGGAATTGAGGGTAACGAGAAAGCCGATTCTCTAGCTAAACTTGGAACAATTTCTGGCTCTAATCCTTTAGATTTTAGAATTCCTATCTCTGACGTCATCCCAATTCTTAAATCCAACATGATCCGCTCCTGGGAAGAAAATTGGACTAATACGAAAACCCGAACTGGTGCTTTTTATGCTGGAATACAAAATCATATTCCAAGTAAACCTTGGTTCCACGGCAAGAAAAAATCCAAAAGATTTATATCCTGTATCTCGAGAATGAGAATTGGTCATTGCTCCATTGCATCCCATTTGTTTAAAATCCGGGTCCTAGATAGTCCACTCTGCCAGTGCGGCATGGAAAATGAGACTCTTGATCACGTTTTCTTTAATTGTAAAAATCATTCATCCTTCAAAGGCATTTATCGTTTACTTATAAAAATCACCCACCAATCTCCCCTTAGTATTCCTTATTTACTTTCTCTCAACAATTCTCGCATTTTCTCAGTTCTATACAAGTTCATAGACTTGAATGACTTCAATATTTGAGATTTCCTATTCCCGTATAGATTTCCCATAAAATTATAACCATCTCCCTTAACTTTAACGGCACATAGCACTCTCTTTAGGGTGAATTGCCTAATACAAAAAAAAAAAAAAAAAAATATCGACGATGATATTCAAATTTACAATTTACTAACGATTTTCGATAAAATATTTAACTCAGTGTTTAGTATATTTACAGAGATAATGAAATAATAATTATAGACATGTCAAATCAGTTGACAGCACCGGCAAGGAAGGCATTCAAAATGCGATGGTTCCGGTTGATAAATTTGTTGTACCAAAGCACTGCAGATTGTTGATGGCGAAATAGGATGCACAGCACAGCCCGCCGCCTGACACTATCGTCTCTTCCACATCCCTGCACCTCTAACAAACGTACCACTGACTTCATGGTGGCTCTACTTTGAAAATATTTTATGTCTATTTTCTTTGTATTGAGATACAAACACTAGTTGGTAAAGTATGATTTATATTTTTTATCAATGGTAAAATTGTGTTTATAAGACAAAAAGCAATAATTGTCGACTGAAATACTAGTGTATATATTGAATTATTTGGCGGTTAAAAATAAGCCGACGTAGAACAGTGGTTCCGTACAACTGACTGGAAATCAGAAGATGCGGGTTCAATTCCCGTCGGCGGCATTTATTTTTTCTCGTAAGATTATTTCAATTTATATTTGTGTTTCAGGCTAATAATTATTGCTTATAAGTTATCTCTTATGGCGTTGCTCGGGGAGTTTGGTTTGGAGTAAAGTTTTCAGGTTGTGAATTCAAGTGTACTTACAAACTAGATACATTTTTATGATGGAAATAATATTATTTTAAAGAATTGAAAACGTTTACTTTTTATAAATATTTGTTCTACTTGATCGTGCCCTGTCTTCCTCGGGCGTCTACGACTTCCACCATTCACTACTGTATACTACGTTGTTGATATAAAAAAACTACATTATATCGACAATTTTTTTTTGACTCCGTGTCTCATTTTAGTGCATAGATAATCCGTTAAATCTTCCTCAGGCGTCCACAAAATTTTATTTTTAATGAAAAACTAAAGTTTAAGAGTTTCATGCGGTTAAACTAAGATTTATGAGGTTTTACTCATTAAGTTATTCAGAAATAATAATATTCATCCTAGACTTGCAGAAAAGTCAATACATGTAGCACATTCAAATAAAAATAGATATATTTATCTAAGACACTATCTAAATTGCATTTAGTTCGGGGAGAATCTTGCGATCAGTTACTACATCTATGTATAATATATACACAAATTATATACGATGTCTTCATATTCCTGCAGACACACTCACATACCCATCCCAAAATGATGAATAGTAAAAAATGGTACGAATTATTCAAGGATAAAGAAATATTTTCACTACTTGTAAATTAATTTTTCCGAGTAGGTACAGTCGACCGAACACACAATTTTTTGTTTTCCTCTCTGGCAATGACATGCCATAAATTTATGTACGGATTAAGATGTTTTTGTGTAGTTGAAGAAAACCTTTGGGTTATATAACTATAGATGGTTCAGCCTACTGATGAATGTGTGTCAGGTATAGATGGTTCAGCAAACTGATGCATGTTAGTCAGTTATAGATGGTTCAGCATACTGATGAATGAGTGTCAGGTATAGATGTTTCGTCATACTGATGAATGTGTGTCATACATACATGGTTCACCATACTGATGAATGTATGTCAGGTATAGATGGTTCAGCAAACTGATTTATATGTGTCAGGTATAGATGGTTCGGCATACTGATGAATGTATGTCAGGTATAGATGGTTCAGCATACTGATTTATATGTGTCAGGTATAGATGGTTCAGCATACTTATGAATGTATGTCAGGTATAGATGGTTCACCATACTGATGAATGTATGTCAGGTATAGATGGTTCAGCATACTGATGAATGTATGTCAGGTATAGATGGTTCAGCATACTTATGAATGTATGTCAGGTATAGATGGTTCACCATACTGATGAATGTATGTCAGG
Organism: Hesperophylax magnus; assembly: GCA_026573805.1. Lineage (NCBI taxonomy): Eukaryota > Metazoa > Arthropoda > Insecta > Trichoptera > Limnephilidae > Hesperophylax > Hesperophylax magnus. Next base: position 6,605,226 of record JAIUSX010000117.1, on the reverse strand, counting down.
TATAGATGGTTCAGCATGATGATGAATGTGTGTCAGGTATAGATGGTTCAGCATACTCATGAATATCTATCAGGTGTTTTATTTATTCAAGTGCCTTATAACAGCAGTCAATCGATTTTGGTAAGGGTATATCAAAAAATTCAAAGTTAGTTAAATTCAAAAAGACATTTGCATTCCTATAATTTTACGCTGTGACCGGGATCGATCCCGCAAGCGACCCCGCAAACAACCCATTGCAACCCCTTGATGCTCAAAGTCACTATTATAAGAAGTTCAGCGTTTATAATGTAGCTATACGTTTACTTTTTGTTTTAGGAACTTTTCACAGCTCCGCTCATGATGAAAGTGGCGTTAAGACGAAGCTATCGGTGAAATCACTATTTTCGATTAATCTTTACTGTGAATAGGTTCATATTATGATTTTATTTTAATGTTTTTTAAATTGTTAAGCTTTTCCTATTATTTCGCTTGAGTAGAATGACAGTAAAATTGTTTTACTTTATAAAAAAAATGAAAGTAAAGATTACTCAATAATGTATTTTTGCCCAAGATAGAACTTTAAAAAAATACTGTTTTATGGATAAGATTGTATATGAGAGTTTCCCTTGATTAATTTTCTTTACTATAAATTATTCACAAAATAAATAAAAAACACTTTTGCGCTTAAATTGACCATACCTAGACTCAGTTTGTCAAACGATTTTTTAGCTTGTGTATTCCTTAAAAGTAGAAAACATAAACGTTGATTTTAGACAGAAAAAAAAACTATCAAAATTTCTAGAAATCTGAGTTCATCGTTAGAAGATTAGAAAGATTAAATGGAAACGAATTAGTGACTTTTTGTCTCGATATTAATGGTTAGATTCTCTTACTCAATTTATTTATTTAACTTTACCACCAAACAATCCTTAAATAAATAGCTTTCCAAAAAAACTGGTTTTGATATATATTTCCAATGTCTCCGACGCGCCAGTGAGCTTTCGTTGATTTTAAAACCAAATAACTTAACATTCAAAATCAAACGTGATAAAAAATATCATGTTAGTCCTCTGTATATCTTTCACCATTCCGGGAAACATACAAATTATGAATGGGTAAATATATATTTACGGTTTACAACCTTCCAGTTGGGATAAAGCCTGAACGAAAGTAGGGTTGCCATCACTCAAGTGTCTCTGCGCTATTCGGGGCGCTCCGTCTCTTTAAATGTTAGAGAAATATCTCAACGGTGATAATAATATAGAAGGGTTTTCTCTGTATGTGAATTCAGCTTCTTCTTGTTTTTTCTCTGCTTGTGATTCATTATTATTCTGTTAAGTCTTCTGACCTTGCAAAGAAGACGTCAAATGTCTCAGTTTTTTCCGATTCTTGTCTGTGTGGGTGAAGTCTGAGTCATCTGAAGATCTAGCAAGACTGCCCTGTTTTTTTTTTTTAATATTAACTCGATAAATCCTGTGACAGACCACGCTATAAGCGTGCTTTATTTTCATGGCTTGGCCTATTTCAGCATATCGCTCGCCATGCATTCCTATTGATAGTGTATGGCAAGCGATGTGCTGAAATAGGACAAGCCATGATGCGTATAGCGTAATGTATCGCCTACCTAATGGTGTTCATAAACATTATATCGGTGATGAGTCGACTTTCGATGGTACGCCCGCAATCAGCAATGACGGTTGACAGTTCTAATCGACTAAACACTGCATCGTATATCTATGTATGTGGTGACCGTTTACAGCCTACTGAATTTTGTCTACTTGTCGATAAACATCGTTTAAAAAAAATCGCTAATAAAATAAAAGTCTTCTTTGAAAAATTAACGGAGACATTCATTTGGGGATATTATCTTTCAACGGTTATTCAGGATATCACGGATTACGGCTTACGGGTGTTGGTAAAAAGACAATAAGCAAGTTACCTAAAATGATTTATGAAGTCAGTTTTGCGAAACTCATTTGCTTTAGATGTTCCCAGTTTTAATGTCAACAGTTTCTACGTCATATATAAAATGTGTCTGTTTTGCTGTCGTAGGGCGATTTATTTTTCAATATTGATAAAAATATTAATGATATTACGTAGTTTTAAAAATTTAATATACCGCATAGGATGTAGGCAAAGTACAACTATATATGTATTTACTTCATTGGATCAATAATGTCTCTATTTAAAATAAATCGTTTAATAATAATAAGTACAAGCAGATAAAACCCGCTTCCACGGTTTGAATATTACAACGATTGTTTTCGAAAATAACAGAGGGCGCCACTCCCGTTTACAACAATACTTAATTGTACAATCATTATGATAATAATACTATCAGATGATTGTTGTATTTCGACTGTTATTGAACATTCTATTGAGTATAATAGGATAATATTTTTGAAAAACAAAAAAGACAAATAGAATTAGTGGTTAAACCATTTGTAAACGCTATTTTAAATGAAAATGATAATTAAAAACAATTTAAAAATCGATATCGTGTCAGCGCCAAATGTGCTAACGATATTTATTTAACGTCCAGAAAGCATTTACATAAGTATAGGTAATGTAACTTTAACATGTGAGACAATTTATAACAAGAAAAAGAATTAATAAAAATAAAATTGCAATAGAAAAAAAAATTATGTTAAATATATATATTTATTTTTTTAAAGCGGAGATGGTTTACACGTAGTTCCCGTGAGCACTTAGGCCATAGGCCCATTGTGCTATCTCCCATTTTACCTTAATCCTTTAACAATAACCCGGTACCTTTAATAAAGTTCACCAGAGTTGTCATTGGTTATGTGGCTATGTCTTCTGGTTCTACTGTATGTCTCCCCAGGTATCTGAGCCTAGTTCCCACCGGGGCAGGACATTGGCACCATAGGTGAATTGGAGTCTCTTCATCCTCTTCACATTTTCTGCATCTATTGGTGTTTTCTACTCCCAATATCTGCACATGTCTCCTGAGATGGCAGTGTCCAGTTAGTAGTCCTACCAGTTCCCTCAGTGAGTTAAATATATTGTATTGATAAAATAGTTGATAGCTTAGTTTGTTGTATCAAATTGCTCAATTGTCGATATGGTAGTGTTTATTTTTTCTATATCTCTTCCACGATCAAGGACATCTTGCATTCCATTGTTTAGCTCGCGGTAATATTCATACCGGTGTCTACCCATCACCATCTTTAACTGTGGGCCACCTCTGTTGCTTCATAAATGAAGAATGCCAACGAATGTTAAAATCCCACTCGGCAGTCGAACCACTTCGAGTCACAATAGTGAGTTTGATAAGAATCACATAAATTATCGGTAATTTCTTATACCCTCCTTTATGTTAATCCTTGCACGTAACGTTACACCTTAAACGTCTTTATTCTTTCAACTAATTTGTACGATTTTTTTGACTGCCATATTTTTTGAATGATTAAAAAGTTCTAAAGAATTTGTTTAAAATCTAGATAGTATCTCGGATAAAGATAAAAATTCGTTCGAATTTCGTTGAGACCGTTACCTTTCTGTGTCTTGTTCTGTTTAATGTTTCGTTTAGCTTTATTAATATTGTCTTTATTATTTTTCATCAATCACGCGTATCAACCTTAGGGTTAAACGCAACGCTCGTTACATTCTACGTGTTCATAGATGGCGTTAATTAATTTATTTTATTAAAATACACCTTTTGCAAGGTATCGCTTTACAATATTACGACAAATTATTTATTTGTGTCCATACACACGTAATATGAATATAAATAAATAGTTTTGTCTGTAAAAAAACTCATCATTAAATCATTGAGACAGAATTAAGTTAAAAAAACTCATCATTAAATCATCGAGACAGAATTAAGTTAAAAAAACTCATCATTAAATCATCGAGACTTAAGTTTTTAAATGAATAAAACTATTTATTAATATTCATATTGCGTATTGGACACAAATAAATAATTTGTCTTAATATTGTAAAGCAATACTTTGCAAAAAGCGTATTTTAATAAAATAAATTAATTTACGCCACCTATGAACACGTAGATGGTAACGAGCGTCGCGTTTAACCTTAAGAACCTTGTTGCATATTATTTTTAAGTTTTCACATTAATAACCTATAGAAAATATCCTTAGTTTCCTAACTCAACTGATCCTTGTCACTAATATTGTGCCGTAAAAATAATTCATCGTTCCTGTGATCACAAGGAATATGTTATTTGTGATCAAAATAATATAAATAGCCGGTCTGGCTATTTATATTATTGAATATTTATAATATTTTCATCCAAAACTGTCAATGAAGATGACAATGGCAGGGCCTTACTAAGGGCTAACTTATAACTATATTAACCTCGATTTCTTATGAATTATTTCCTCTTCGCCTTATTTTTGGGCAGATAAAAAAAAACCTCTGGCAGCCCTAGAGAAATCAAACACCACCGGCATTCGGAATAAATTTGAGCAGCACGCAGAAAGTAAAAGTACAGAAAAAAAGAAGTAATAAAAAGTCGGTAGCGGCAGAAGGCGTAGGGATGGGGTGAATTTGAAAAATGGCCCGTTTGAATTGGTTTCGTTCTGGAACATTCGGGGTTGAATTCTGCTCCAGGAGGCAAGGCAATACTTCTTACAAACTTGTTATATTATGTATTTCCATTCAAATATTATTTTTCATACAAAATATTTTTATATAATGACGTCCGTGGTTTACGTAGCTTTAACTTTGGGTTTGGAGATTGCGCTTGTGGAAATGTTAGTTGTTTGTGTTTAATTTTTTTAATTTTTTTTCTTGCTAGAGCAATCGCGAAGAGTTACGAAACTCATTTTAGGCCTGAGAACTTACAATACATAATTAATTCGAAGTATGAAACAGTTAAATATGACCGAAGGAGATTGGGTCCCATTAGCTCAGTTGGTAGAGCGGTGCCCCGGCAATGCAAGGATCCTGGGTTCGAGTCCTAGATGTGACCTTATCTTTTTCTGATTTTTCTGTTTCATATTTTCGTTAAGGAATCGCTAATATTGTCTTCAATAATTAAATAAAAGTTAAGTCAGGAAAACTTCAATTAAGCAACTCATAACTACAATTAATGCATCAATGAAATTTCTTTTCATACACACATTAAATTCAGAAATAGGTTACAAAAATATACCAATCACTAACACGAACATTATTTAAGAAAATTACAACACAAACTGTGTAATAATAATTTCCAGCTGCCTATAAATAACGAAATAAGCCTAGAAAATAGTAAGATAGAAATGCTTGAAATTGTGATGAAATTTAGAAGTATTTTGTTCCTAATTTCAACCGAAAATGAACCCATTACAGGCGATAGCATCAGTAGGGTATTATTTCCTCGGAACAGCTTTATAATATTGACCAGCACAAGACTTATTACAAGTAGAAGTGTTTATATCGCCTTAGCACGCGTTCGTCGTAATGTTTTAACCAATTTGTTGCATTCCTTCAATACCATCCAATATCATCGCAATCAGATTATTTTATCAATAAAAATAATACGGATTCCCTTTATTTAAGACCCTTAAACCAAGCAAGCACGTGAAAATCATTTCAATGAGGACACGTTTGAATGTATTTGTTCACACAATTCAAAAAATTCTTCGAACTAGTTTGAAGAGACCGCACACAGTCCCCTCTTAATCCGCAAATGACCAATGAAACTGCGTTCCGCTTAAATTTAGTCTCTCGATTTAATTCGACAAAGTGAAATATAATATCACAAAACTGCAAAACAAATATATTATTATTATTTATACATCCTATATTAAAGTACTTCATTCAGAAAAAAATTTCATTATGTTAGAAATATTTTTGAAGTTGTAGTTTAAAAAATGCCATTGATCGAAGAAAATAAAAGTAAGATAAATAGCATTTAAAAAGTAGTTTCCACCTGGTTCATACGATTTCAAATGGAGAATGTTTCATTTTTGGCAATAAATTACTTAGTACCTTGGTTGCCCTTAGTTAATATTAAATATAGGTATTCATTCCACGTTGGTACAACAATTCGAAATTTTGAAATATGCTGTCTGAAATATCATAAATTATGTACACCTTTGAAAGAATATGCAGAAATTTATTAAAGACTAGCTGTACCCGCCACGCATTTGCTGTGGCTCTGTCTGTCTGTGCAAATAGAGATACAATAGCGCGTGTTGCTGTTACGTCTAACAGATGGTCCTGTTTAAAAAAAACATGTTTTTTCCTGTCACAGGTAACATTTATATATAAACACACACGTCTTCGAATGCAACGTCATGTCAAAATTTCAAAGCAATTGGTGAAGAACTTTCAGAGATTTAAGAGTTTGAACAAACAAACATTTAATTTTTTATTTAAGAAGATAGATAAGTAAATTTTGATTTATTTTAATTTTATTTATACTGTAGGTACAAAACAGAGAAAGGATTAACGTGAAAATAAGAAAACATAAATACAAACCGTTCAATAACGATGTATAATATATGTAGGTATGTAAAAGGAAATTAAGTTTAAAGTTTGGGTCAAATGAAAAATGTTTGAAAAATAGAAGTGAGCAAAGGTAGAAAGTACAAGAGATTCTAGAAATTTAGAAAAGTTCTGGTTCATTCCTACATGAGATTTGGGAAGGTTTAATTGGTTATTTGAAAGGTGTATGGGATGTTTCGGGGTTTCTTAGTAGACGATTATTGATATTTCACCCGAACCATGGTTGTTTTTAAAAAATAGATAATTTTATTCTTTGAACCATCTTGGTGATGCCATTTAAGCATATAATAGTTCCCGACACCGCCACTGGCAGACAGAACTTGGCTATAGGGCATCATACTCATCAGGCTTATACTACAGGCATATCTGCAACTCTTTATCAGAACGGCGCCATTACATTTTATCATTGTCTGTGTGGGCGCGAACTTCGGTGTACCTCAAGGTCGGGGTTCAATGCCACCATTAACCAAAAGACTTTCAAATCATAATATTTTTATACCTATTCGCATTCTTTTCAAATAAATTCAATCATAGACTAAGTTAAATGGTTTGCTTTGGTTTTATGCATCGCTTAATTCCATTACTTGGGTTTTTTTTATCAGAATAATTTCTTGGCTTGTAGTTTCGTATTTTTACATATCTGATCTTTGACTTTGTTATCTTTAGCGATCTAATGCGGAGGATCTAAAATCTAAATTATGATATATCAATGAGGTTTTTATTGTATGCAATTCTCTATTAAAATTCTTGGTTCCTTCGTTTTGTAATAATTTTGGTCTTCACTCACAAAAAGTGTGGATTGTTATTCAGGCCCGCATTGTGTCGGGTCGGCGGGCGGTCTTTTGATTACCCAGGACCTCGACGCGACACGCGACCCTCGTCTCACCGCGGATTTAATTGTCACTTTGCCAATTGATAAACCTTTTTCTACCATTCTGCTCTCCTTCTCTCCTGTCGCTTATGCGACCTCGGTACCTACCCTTATTGCCTAGGTCGCCTGTACTCGCTCTCGAGGTCGCTGACCTTAGGTCCGTTCCACAAAGAGAAGGGTTTGGAATGTTCCTCTAACCAGGTGTAGATATTTATGTACTATTTCAGTTGATTTCTTATCTAGTTTTGTAAAATTCTTAGTTTTTTACAAAATATATGAAACGGTCAGGTACACAAATTACGGGTATGTGTAAGGTCCTTAGATAAACCGTATTGAATTGTATGAAGGCAAGAAGGAATGAAGAATTGTTTTTTTAAAGTTAGACTAGTTTCGTTTGTAGGAGACCAGTTAGTACTTAATCACTTAGTCAGTATATCAAAAATTATTTTGTTTTGCACACACTATTTTGTAATGACGAACACTCCTTGCTTCTTTCACATTCATACATCGTCTCATACATAGCTACCATTATGTCATTATACCATTCTTGACATGACTCGACTCAAGTATTTTGTTCACTCAATCATGTCATGTACCTATGCAAAGGTCAAACATCTCCTTACAGGACATAGTAAATAAATAAATCTAATTAACACAAACTAAGCTCTAAGAAATAGTGTAGGTTCAACTCTGTTGGAATACTAAAAGCAACTATCATGGTGTATGCGAAACATCCTTTAAAATTGATCGTTTAAATAACATCCTGGGTGGATCTTTCTCATTCCCATTTCAATCAAGTTGCTACTGATTGACAAAGTGAAATGGGAAGTAATAACTGCTGCATCATCACCCAAGAATCAATCATCATAACCTAGATTCTAGATTCCTTGTACCTCTTACTGCGTATTCGTTTTGGGTAGGGATGCAGTTTCATTAGAAGCATCGATATTTTCAATGTTTTGTTGTTTTATAGCATTCACATTAAAACTTTCATGTTATTTGTTGAAATTCGTAAATACCAATAATCTCGAGAAAACCCATCACAAATACCTAATCATGTTTCATCTATCTTAACCACTGTCAAAAAAATTAGCGAAACACAATGGTATCTAATTTAAACGACTCGATGTGTTTTTTAAAAAGCTTATACTCTTAAAAAAATCTTTTTATAACGAAACACCGATGATCTTAATAAAGTTAGGTACTACCACAATTTGTTGAAAATAATTAAATACAAGTTTAAATATGATTTAAGATTTTCACGGCCAAAAGTATTTTTTCTATTTGTTTTTGGAGTGTTATGCCGTGTTACGCTAACTTCTCCTTTAGCCAACGTTTCGGACAGCATTGCAGTGTCCATCATCAGGGCAGATGTGTTATTTAACACAAATAACAATTAACACATCTGCCCTGATGATGGACACTGCAATGCTGTCCGAAACGTTGGCTAAAGAAGGAGTTAGCGTAACACGGCATAACACCCCAAAAACAAATAGAAAAAATGCTTTTGGCCGTGAAAATCTTAAATCATATTTAAACTTGTAAATGCAATAAAATAAACTGCAATGCTGTCCGAAACGTTGGCTAAAGAAGGAGTTAGCGTAACACGGCATAACACCCCAAAAAAAAATAGCAAAAATACAAGTTTGTATCAAATGTCCTAGATGCGACCGTATCTTTTCTGATTTTCCGTTTCAAATTTTCATTTGGGAATCATTAAATAATAATTAAAACAATATTTTTCCTTTCAATGAAGAAGATAAGATATAATAACAAGGGTAAAATATGGGAACGATAAATATAACGGAAAATGTTCAGATTTTTTTCCTGGTAAGACAGAAGATCTGGCAATCAAATTACGACCGTTAACTTTAAAAAATAATTCTGTGTCTTTTCTGTTTCATGTTTCGTAGATAAATTGTTATAGAACTGTTACATATTGCACTGCTGCTTTTTGTACATCGTGGAAACTTGATGGTGTGTTAAAGTACAGTGACGTGCACGTAGTGCACAGGTTTTCGTGAGATTTATCTTTTTTCTAAATAATGTTTTTTAGTTATTTATTAAGTTAAAAGAAATACATATTTCGCTTTGTTAACTTAAGTGTACATTGATTAAAAACAAAAATAATATTTATATAAATAATTATGGTTTACTACCTAAGTAACATATTTTTCTTAAGTAAGAGCATTTTGGTTTTGCTCATTGATCTTGAGGGCAAACAGTTTTTTCTTAAATATATTTATTCTATTTACGGTTGTCAGGCTATCAGGAAGGAGATTATATATGTGTACATATATAATGTGTTGTTGTTTACTGACTTGCCTCTTGTTATACAGACAATGCGTCCATTAAATACTACAATTTAATCGTTTGGCAACAAACTAATTTGTTTTGTTAAATCATTTATTAGTGTAATAGACAAATATTATCTTATAATCTCTCGGTAAACATCGAAGTGCGTCAAGCAAACATCGATATTAAGAAGGCATTGATATTGTCATCCCTGCTTTTTCTCTAACTCGTTCGTATCTCCTGCCCGATCAGGTTAAACGACCTACGAAGTACTCACCTACGATAGTCCGAGGAAGCATTTCGCGATCAATCTAGTAATAGAAAAAAGTAGAACATTCTTTACGCTCTTTTGTGGAAAAATGTTACTTCATCGAAGGTTTGACTAGTTAAGTATGATTTAGAATTATTCCAACTCCAGTCAATTTTTAAAGCGTGTTTTCTTATAGTTATGTCATTTTAAAATTTTGTGAAATGGACCCCATTTGAAATGCGAAGAACTCTAATAATAATAATATTATATTTATTTAAGAAATTTGAAACTATAACTAAGAATATATAACAGAAATACATGTTAACAAATAGATAAAGTTGAGGTTTCTCATAACCTGCCTCACTAGGCTAGCGGTTAGCATGTGTTGAGGCAGTAATTTTAAAAGTTAATATAAATACATATGAGTATCTATACCTACACTTATATTATAATATAATCACTCAATATTTTTGTTAAATTTGATCGAATTTGGGTGAGGGCACCGGTAAAGGCCCTATTATTACTTTTTATCAACATTATTTAATTAATTAATTATTACTCTGTACGTGTTTAAATCAGAAGACGTCACAATCGTTGTTAATCTTCCCACAGTGGCAATGGTAACTCGGCGGTAATTGTCGAAACAATCTGTCAAATTGATACTCTTTGTAAAAATTGATACTGTTAGTAAAATTGATACTGTTAGTAAAATTGATACTGTTAGTAAAATTGATACTGTTAGTAAAATTGATAATGTTCGTAAAATTGATACTGTTAGTAAAATTGATACTGTTAGTCAAATTGATAGCATGTTATAGCCAAACTATTATTATGTATTCACAAACCACCTTGTCCGAATGACGACTCACGCGAAAAAGTATCGACGCCGAACATTTGCATCCTCGTGAATACGGCTTTACGTTACGAGTAAGTTACTTTGCTTAGTTTACTTAATTGAAAATACTTTTTTTTCTAACTGTTTATTGACATTTTAAGAGTGCGCTCCTCCTGTTTATGAGATCTACTTTGTTGACTCTTAGGGAACCCTTGTTTGTAAACCGTAGCATTAGTGCTAGTTTTCTGCTACAGCACACGATTGGAAGAGCGGCCCAGGCGGAAACAAAGTATTGGATTTTCGTGAATGTTTTTCTGTGTAAGGTGCTTTTAGCTTGGAATGGTATAAATTCTCAAATTAAAAATACTAATTTTGTTTCTGCCTTTGTCTGTTACTTCGGTATAATAAAATCTATGACATGGATTTGTTTTGATTTTCAAAATTTAACTAATTTTGAATAATTCAGATTAGGGATAAAGTAGGTACCAAAATTATTTTATTTTAATTAATTAATTCTCTAGTTGAAGTGTGTATTTCTTTTGTTTATTTTTTTGATTTACAAACGATGTTCATTTGAAAGGTAAATTTATGATCGTCTCTAAAATTGACATTTTTGTTTTTGAAAGTCAAATGATACTGAGGCATTTTTTTAAATCAATACTGTCCTACAATTATAATATCTAGTGATTTTTCACGGGTCTGCGCTAAATAAAAGAATATAATTTACGTAATTTTTCTGAGTAACTATTGTGAAATTCATTTTTAGTGAGATAGTTTTAAGGTAGTAATTTTAATTGCAGTTTTTGTGGTTAAAAGTTATTTTCTAGCTTTGTAAAGGGTCCTTCAGTTTATATTACAAAAAAATTTGTGCTACGAAAATGATTAGTAGGTATGCAAAGAAGAAGATCTGATATTAAAACTTATATCACGAATCGCAAGAGGCAAGCAAAAAAAACTACCGTAAAAATATCAATCTCACAAGCTTAGGGAAAGTTCATCACCGATACCTATATTAATCTCAACAGCTTCGATTACATTTGTTTACTATGTGGGTGTCATATGATGTGTCTATCAGAGGATATGATCAATCATTATTCATAGATATTTTATTAAGTCTGTTTTTTCTACGGTATTTATCAGGCTTGTCGTTTTTATTTATACCGTGCATAAAATGGCATATTGACTCCACGAAGCGCGAGTTGTCAAGCGAATATCAGAAATTCGCCATAAATTCAGTCCGTCTGATCACTGCCTTCGTTTTATGGAGTATTCATAAAATAGAAATAGAGTTCTCAGTTTTATATCTATGAAAACATGAAGATGAGACGCTCGATAGAAAGATTATACCTACTAGAAGTAACAAACTCTTAACATAAACATAAATATTGTTAACAGCCTGTTACTTCTAGTAGGTATAGAAAGATTATTAGTTATTAAGCGCTCTATTTTATATATATGAAAACATGAGATGATACGCTCGATAGAAAGATTATACCTACTAGAAGTAACAAACTCTTAACATAAACTAAAATATTGTTAAGAATCTGTTACTTCTAGTAGGTATAGAAAGATTATACCTATTAGAAGTAACAGACTCTTAATATAAACTAAAATATTGTTAAGAGTCAGTTACTTCTAGTAGGTATAGAAAGATTATAAGTTGTTAAGCGCTATATTTTATGCATATGAACACATGAAGATGAGACGCCCGATAGAAAGATTATACCTACTAGAAGTAACAAAATCTTAACATAAACTAAAATATTGTTAAGAATCTGTTACTTCTAGTAGGTATAGAAAGATTATACCTATTAGAAGTAACAGACTCTTAATATAAACTAAAATATTGTTAAGAGTCAGTTACTTCTAGTAGGTATAGAAAGATTATAAGTTGTTAAGCGCTATATTTTATGCATATGAACACATGAAGATGAGACGCCCGATAGAAAGATTATACCTACTAGAAGTAAAAAAACTCTTAGCATAAACTAAAATATTGTTAAGAGTCTGTTACTTCTAGTAGGTATAGAAAGGTTATACCTATTAGAAGTAACAGACTCTTAATATAAACTTAAATATTGTTAAGAGTCTGTTACTTCTAGTCGGTATTGAAAGAATATACCCTTTAGAAGTAACAGACTCTTAATATAAACTTAAATATTATTATAAGGACTCCTACAAATAAATATCATATTAAAATATTATAAATGATTTATATTAATTAGAGCGTGCTCAGGACCAATCTTTTCAAATTTTTAGAAAATAACGTATTTTATCGCAGATATAAGCAGTCAAAACGGCGATTTCGGCCGAAAAGCGTATGACATCAGAGTAAATTTGCGACAGTACTGCAAATACTTATGAATTGTGCTGCGTGTGGCGTCACTAGAAACATTTACATACATTTTATAAGTGTTCAATTTGAAGGTCATAACTTCGTCATTTCGGGAGAGAAAGAGTTCGTTGAACCGGAGTTACAGATAGACAAATGGAATCACAACACAATTGTTTTTTTATTTTTTAATATTTTTTATTTCTTGCTAGAGCAATCCCGATGAGTTACAAAACTCATTGTAGGGCGAGAGGAACTTACAATACATAGATGGGAATTAATAGGTACAATTTTATATTGGTATTTTGATATCAATACCATATGTTTCACATACGAAACAGTACAAAAATAGAAAAAATATCATAATTATAAGTCTCACGTATAATTTGTATTTTAATGGATTATTTTATGTACCACATATGTTAAACGAGGTTATAATTTTTAATATCAATTTATTTATTTTTTTTTATTTACAAATATTATTATTATTTATTTTTTTTGGTAAACTAACGTTTAAGACAAGATTTTTTATGCATAGTACAAAGGATAACAATTATTTGTCTTAAACGTTAGTTTACCAAAAAAAATAAATAATAATTAATATTTGACAAGTTCAAGTATTTCACCTAAAAATGTAGAGAATTTGTCTCGACGCCATCTAGTGAGAGAGTTAGCACTTACAATGCCTTTCTCATATAAAATAAAGTTGGTTGTTTTCAGGTGAAAAAATGTAACAAGCAGTAATTGTTGAATGTAACACTAGTATATATTGAATTATTTCGCGGATAAGAGATAAGCCGCCATAGCTCAGTGGTCAGAGCTGTCGACCGGAAATCGAAGGGACACGGGTTCGAGTCCCGTTGGCGTCATGTATCTTTCATCAGGAGATTTTTCAATGTGGATGAGTGTTTCAGGCGAATAATTATTGCTTGTAAAATAATTGTTACAAATATTCCTCAAAATAAAATATTCGAGCTGCGTATCGAAACGTTTTAACATTTCGATACCAATAACCCGAACTTCTGTTTCTGAGTACAAATATTCGGAAAGTTCTCCAAATATGACCAAGTTCCCGGTGTATTTCTGTATTGCCGAAATTCAATACAGCTTAGAAAGGGCGAAACTTTGCGGTGGAACGGCAACGGATATTTAACTGCCTGACCCACTTGCCATTCTGCTCTCCGTTCCCTGCTCTATCCGAAAATGATCATAATTGTTTTTTACAACTCTATTACAAATAAATTCAAAAGAAAATTCGATTTTAAATTATTCTCCTTATTAATTCGAAATTATTCTTATTATATTTGTGTTTTTTGATACAAAGTTATAATGAAATATATACCCCGTTAAACAGTAAAGAATTACGGTTAAAATTGATCGGTTAGTTCTTTTGGCGTGCAATTGTTTCACTTCATTATTTATTTAGGTGAGGGTGTCTCAACCTCCGTCAAATATGACGTTTAATAAATAGGTCCCAATGGTCAAGTTGGTTAAGACCCCTCTCCCGGTAAGACAAGAGATCCTGGTTTCGATTCCTAGTTGTGACTGTCTTGTACTATATCGTGTTTCATTTACATTTATTAGTATTATCTTCTTCTTTGATGATATTAAACATTATATGATTATAATTCCCGAGATTTCTTTACGCGATGGAGTATGGTTGCTATCTGTGGCTCTACCCTACCGTATTTCTTTTGGGTATGCTCGAAATGAACCATCTGCGGATCACAAGGGATGTACACATTCCTACACATTTCATAAGAATGATTAGTGGATGGTTTGAAAACTCGGTTATCATGGAGTGCGTTCATTTATATGATCCCGATTGTTATCTCCTTCACCGACAGCATAGACTGTTCTATCTCCCGGCCTGTATGACTAACTTGCCAATGGTAAGGCAAGCCGGTGGGGAGAGCAATCTTGCTGTTGAGCAGAGTCATTTCGGATATCGACGTATTTTATAAATAGCAAACATCAATTAAAGCACCAATGAAACTGCCGTTAAAAGACGACCTCTGTTATTACCAGTATAGTTGACATACCTACTGTATAAATTATTGTAAGATTTTTTTTTAAGAATTAGTGGATTTGAAAACGCCTTAATAACATAGATATATGAATATTAGCAGACCTGCCCTAAGTGATTAAAAGCGTATTATTCCCCACTCCCCATACCGGATCCATTGGAGCCGGCTGTGCTCGCGTATGGCCTCAAGTGAATTTAGAAAACGTGACGTCATCATTCTTGTACGAACTAGCGTTGAGCTATGGTCGAGGCATCATCGGTTCATTTTACGAAATAACACGGCAAAATGGTGGCTTGTGCTATGAAAACTTGTAAAAATAGATGTGAAAAAGAGAATAAACCCAATTGTCGTATTACATTCCATATATAAGCATTATTTTACTTTATTTTAAGCATATTCACATCGTATAATATGGATCAGTTGTAGAAACATATACCTACTATCACATCGAGATACGTCTGGACGCAAAACACAAAGCTGGTTGGTTTCTGGGAAGTAAATTATGAACATTTATAAAAGTGTCTTAACTAAATACGTAAACGAAATATTCGACTCTGAAAATAGAAGAAATTTATTTTGCCGAATTTGGACTTCGCAAATTTGTTCATAACGTGGCGAGTAATTTGCGCTCCCATGTAAAAATGTCTATTCATTCAAAAGCAGATTTTACTTTTAAGAACTAAATGGTGATATTATAAGGCGAGATGCCTATTTACTGTCATATTGATTTATTGACGAATCACAGTCAGCTTTCCTCTCTGCGTCCCGCAACTCTTGTTTTGACCCCTCGTCCTTAACTTCTCGTCTATTAATATTCATATGTCTGTGGTTAATAACAATTTTGTGATTGACTTGGATAGAGGGGAGTCTGAAAAACTCTTACATATTGTCACCTAAAATTATACATAGTTACCTATTAATGCACTTAATAACAACTTAGTATATAGTCTTAATAAAAACTTATATTTTTTTAAATTGATATAATTTAGCATTTTCACAACCAATTTGTAATTGTTGATTGAAGTTCTAGTACATATTGAATTATTTGGCGTGTTGGGAATAAGCCGACGTAGCTGAATGGTCCAGAGCACCTGCCCGGACATCAGAAGGTGCGGGTTCAATTCTCGTCGGCGGCATTTATTTTTACTCGGGAGATATTTTAAATTTGTATGGATATTTTAGGCGACTAATTATTGCTTATAATAATTTATTTTCACAACCATTTGGTTCCTTGCAATCTGCCTAGCTAGGAACTAATATCGACCTGACAAGACAGAATAACACCTGTTCACATTTAAATAAAATATACATGTATTATATATTTTAAAGTGTCTGCTCAGAAAATACTCATTTCTGAGCACAAACTGCCTCCTGTTTTATATTATGTTTTAGTTTTAATATTCGTGTTTTGTCCTGTCCTACTGTTATTGTTATTCTAAGTTTTGTCATCACTTTGTATAAACAGAGTATTTAGTGTTATAATATTAGATCTGTATTGGGTAAGGCACACTGTAGGAATAATTTTAAGAACCATTAATACTGAATTACCATTTTTTTAAAGAGTAGTTAAGCGCACTTGAAGTGAAATGACACTAAACTGCGCTATATAAATTCCATGTTATTATTATTATTATTATATTGATCAATTGTTACTATGGTCTAAAAAAAGCAAGATTAATGTTTAACTACTTTTGTACATAGATTCACATTTATCAGGGCTGAAATGTACTGAAACTAGAAAAAAGTATTTCATCAAAACAATATTCAGAAATCATATTATTACTGATGTAAATATGTACGATTTGTCATTCATTACTTTATTCAGAGGTAGCTAATTTGTTGCTGGGTCCTTACCTACTTCTTCATTAATTTTCTGCTGTTTTTCAGTTCGTATATAAATATATACTTTGTATTGTAATATTATTGGATACTTGTCAGTAAAGAAATGTAGTAAAAATAGTTATTTAATGTAATAAATTAATTAATAAAAAAATGGTTTTAAAATTAATAAATTGAATGATACATAAACTTGCGAAACCTCCATTTTATGAATGTTTTGCAAGCTACTGTGTTATTTTAATTATATTATTTTAAGGCGATGCCATACGTAGTAATGCAAAATCATGTGGTTTTGGTTTGAAAATTTTGTCGCCTAGAAATGTTTCAGATGCTTTATTTAAATACTACGAGTAGAATACATGAAAAAATCGAGAATTTTATAAGTCTTTTTATAAGCCCAGAAAAAAATAATGTAAAGGCCTATGAAAACTGCTTTAAAGTTCAAAATCTCCTACTTACGAACCCATTTTCGGTTATGATTTTATTGTATAATATGGAAAATTAAGTTATTTATAAAATGATCGGAAAATAATTAAATATTTATGCCATTAACATCCACAGAATAAAATAAAAGGCACTTTTTGGCCATGTTTTTTTCTTGCATAAATCAAAACAGGCGGATGGTGATAAGCGGGAATTTAAACCTTATCGCCATCTACGTAAGGGTTGTTATTGATAGCGGCTCAATTTAAAATATTACACGAAGTAGTGCATCGCCTTAATTGTATATGATAACTTCACAAGCGTTGGTTCATATTCAATATTGTATGGAAAAAAGTAAATAAACCTTAGGGTGTGGTAATCATGGACAATGTTCCTAAAACTGAAAGTAGGCAGAATTAAATGTTTCTATGACTTCCTCCTCCTAGAAATATAACAATGAAAACTTTGACCTGGTTTTCTTATAATTATTATATTTATATTTTATTGAATATACCAATTAAACTTATACAAACATTTAATAAAAAATAAAATATCTTTGTATACACCACTTTTTAATCACTCCAAACGACATGTTTTGAAATTCACCGGGATGAACGTGTAATGAAAATTTACAGATATAATTGTAGACAAATAGATACATATAGACAAAACATTACATTAAACGGTGATTAATTAGGTATTTTTGTTTAAAAAAAACAATTTTGTAAAATAAATTAAATTATTATAAAAGTGGTAATTATTGCATTTATGTACGAGTATGTATCAAAAACATGTATAAATTATCACGATAGAACACAAAAAAACACGTTCACAAATGAACTATTTCGTTGTGTTCTAACATAAGTACAATAGTAACTTTTTTTATTTTGCATAGAATGCACTTTTTTATTGTTTGGGAAACAAAAAACTATTTTGCTGTATGTGATACCTATTTGTATTTTTATTTTCTAGTAAATAAATAAGACATAACGGATAAATGCATATATATGTAATAGTGTGTAAAAATAATTTTATCACGAGGGGTTAGTAATAAGGCTGTATTGTGAATATGTTTGTTATGTTTAGCCAATGCGGCACATTAATAATTAACCCGGGCAATGAACGGGCCTGCTCCACTAGCGCGAGGTAACGGCAAAAAGTCGTGCTTGCACAACAGCTGTATATTGAAAAAAAAAACATCACAATTTATAACCCCTTTTCGTGTGTCTGTAGGTGCAGGAGGGTGCAATGGCCGCCTGTCGAGGAGAGCGGCGTTCCCCAAACAGCTGCGCGCGCACTTAGCGGCACTTCGGACATTTCCGCCACTCTTCGGAAACTACGACAACAACCGAATCAATTCGGGCTTCCTCGGGAGCTTTCGCCATCCCTCGAGCGACTCCGGCGCCTCGCATCCCTTCGGAAGGCATCGCTTTTCCTCGAGTGTTTCCGCCAGACTTCGGGTGCTCCCGCCTCCCGCAGCGCGAGTCGCCCCTCAGTCTACGCCGCGCGGCCGAGTAGCGTGAACGTTCGTCACTCTCGTCGCTTGTTTGCCATATGTGTGTTCGCGCTGCCGCATCGACGCATTGTCACTACGCGCATATACAACTGCGGTGTTTAATTCAATTTTTCGGCTCGACCCACAAAACTACATCCAGTGAATGGGGGATTAATCGATCTTGAATGCATTGTTTATGTGTCAAACTTTTGGATAACATAATACGCGAAGAAAAGGCCCCAGTGTTCCACCAATGTGTTTGATAACTGCCGATGTGTTTTATAAACAGTGCTTATTTTTGTGACAAATCTTGTAATTGTGCGAAAAATTCGAAAAACTAACAAAAATTCATCTATTATGCATTCCGACAGTGTTGTACAATACCCTTTAAGTTAGCAGAAGAGTCCAAATTTCATTTTTGGTATTTTTCATGCATTGTGTCAAACCCAAACGTCAAACGATTTTCTGAAGCTTTTTTGCTTACTGTAAAACTGACAGTGAAGTTACAATCATCGTATGTTACAACTTACAAAAACAAACGAACGAAAGAGTTATACGCATATTAATAACAAAATTTTTATTTCAACTTGAAAAATTTTATGAAAAAACTAATTTTTCCTTTCAGTATCCACCCTTAAAATTTTCCTAAAACCAAATATAACAAATACTTCCTAAAAACTGAACTTCTGAAATAATACAAACCACGAAATAATACCAAGTTAATTATAAATTAAACCAAAGTTCGCAAGGATCTTTAAACGAGCTTTATTTACTTTAAAAAAATCATTGATCATAATGTGTGACGATTAATGTCAGCCGTTTTCCTTGCCAAAGTGAAACCTTGTTCCGTGTGATGCAGGTTGATATTTGATGTACCAGTTGGTTGTCGGAGAAGAAGAGTGTCAAAGTGTGTAGTAAGGTAGAGAGTAGAGAGTAGAGGGAAGTTGATCTATGAGAAGTGCAGTGAAATATAGCAGTGGCTTGCTGAGGATGGAGGTGACCATGGCCATGTGGGGCTTGGTGTTGGTGCTGATGGCTAGCGGAACGCACGGGGGCTGGCAGGACAACGTCAGACCTAAGATGTTCGTCCAATTAGGTGAGTCATTCTACATGTTATTAGTCAAAACATCTTTTAGATAATTTTCTCCCTCAAACACAGGTTATCCTTCCTTTAAAAAAAAGTTAAATCCACATACATCTTTAGAGGGTCTTTACCTATGTGTGTAAGAGGGAGGAAACACAGGCTGAAAAAAAGTTCCACAACCTAGCTGCTGAATTCAAGAACGTGTCGTAGAAACGATCCGTTCTATTGTGTACAAAATGTTGTGCGTGCGTTTGGAGTTTTTCCGATTACGCATTGGTGCCGAAGTGATCAATGACGCTAGTTCTTTGGAACATCTTCCATTTAAATACCGGTAGAACAAAGTCAGCATTCCCACCTGACGCCCTAAAGATTGCAATCCGTTTGTTAAAATAAGTATAAACATGTGATAAAACCTCTTGTCCTCCATTGTTTGAGTTATTTGGTATGGGTAAAAATAACGTCTCGAAACTTTGCTTGAAATGGCCTTAGTTTTGCGCTTAGCTTAGTGACTAGATCCGAAAAGCCGAAGAATATATGTTATTGTCTACGCCAGCTTTTTCTTCAAGATATTTTATTAAATACCGGATTAACTTTCGTTTGGGTAATTTTCTTTATCGTACAATTAGAACTGTACAACCGCGTAAGACGTCCTTACGCTGACCACATTATTTCTAGGTCAATTCGTGGAGACGTGTGTTATTTTGATTAATCTTTATAACGAATTGGTGTACATTATGAATACCAAAAAATATGCTTTAGATAAATTGAAGGTTTTCCTATCGTTTCGCTTGAGTAAAATACAAATAAAAAAATAAATTACTCAATAAAAAATATAAATGTAAACTACTAAAATAAATATTTTTTCAATAGAAATTTGTGAACGCGTAAACGAAACAACTTTAAACAAATACAGAATTATAGCTAAGATTATCTGTGACAGTTTCACTTGATTAACTTTTTTGCTTTCTTATAAAATTATTTACAAAATAAATAAAAACCAGTTTTGTGCTTGAAGTCGAACGTTTCTAGACTCCGTTTGTCAAGCGATTTTAATGCCTATTATCTACGATATAAGGTATACCAAGAATATACACATTTTCGGCTTGAAGCTTTCTCTTAAATTGATTCTCAAACATTATTAAAACACCCACAAACGTTCCGGTTTGGTTCAGAAGTCTTCCGAATCCAAGAGATTTATTAATCCAACAGCTGTGTGACGTCATCAGATTCGATTTCCTTTGGCGCCACTTAACATTTATTGGATACATTTACGAGCTAAAAACAATGATATTCAATCATTTTTACACAATTTAAAAAAAATCAGACAGTAATATTTAACCGTTTTTTTTCTGTCTGATCACTGGAATAGAATAAGATAATTGAAAATTCCCGAAACAGATGAACCGTCCATATTTTATCGTTTAAAGCTCCTGGAATTGTTTTAGAATATTATCGCTAACACCGGAATCTGAATGTATTAATATGTTTTATGTCCCATTCGAGTGTGTAGGGCATAAAATACAAACATAACAATGTTTTATGCTCTTGTTAAACACAATAAAACACATAAATGTCTTTTCTGTCACAATACGACACTTTTTACAACATACTTGCCAGGCCTTTTTTGTTTAGACCTTTTTTTTTTTTTTTTTTTTATATTAACTCCACACAGGAGGCCCTGAAGAAAATCATTTCCCTCAGGGCCTATGTCATCTTTGGGGATGCTGTGTGGAGGGTCTTTTTGTGGAGAGGAAGGAGTGAACATGGGTCTTGAAGAGTCCCATGTTGTAGGAGGGAGGAAACACAGAGGCCGGCAGTTCGTTCCACAGCCGAGCTGTTGAACTTAAGAACGAATCGTAGAAGCGACCCGTTCTCATGTGACAAGTGTCAACCGTGTACAAATGTTGGGCACGCGTTTGGCGTGTATCCCGACTACGCACCGGTGCCGAAGGGATCAATGACGCTAGTTCCTCAGAGCATCTTCCATTGTAATACCGATAGAACAAGGACAGCATACCTACCTGACGCCTGTGCTCTAAAGATTGCAGTCCGTTTGTTAAGATTGGGGAATCTATCAAACGGACCGCCCGTTTTTGCACAGAGTCAAGGGTTTTTTTCAGGTATTTAGGGGCTCCGGACCAGAGATGGCTGCCAAATTCGACAGTAGGGCGCACTTGCGATTTGTATAGGGTCAGCAGTTGTGTACTATTAAAGTATCTGCGGGCCCTGTACAGTACGCCCAGCTTCTGAGAGGCCAGCTTTACTCTGGCTTCGATGGAGCCCCCATACCTGAGCTGGTCACTTATAGTTACACCAAGCATATCAATGGAAGGCCTGTTCGGAAGATTGCTTCCGTTGAAGGAGACTAGATTATCATTTAGATCCCTTTTAGACGTAATCAGACAGGATTGGGTCTTTGAAACATTAAATTCGACGAGATTACTTTTACCCCAGGAGGAAATACTCTCGAGATAACCGTCCATTCTCTGCTTCAAAGCCCTCCGAGCCGTTGGAGTTTGTGTGCCCTTTGGGGGCTTGTCAAACAAAAAGCTATCATGAACTGTACTGTCATCCGCGTAACAATGAATCGGTGCACATGTCAAAAGGTCATTGATGTGCAACAAAAACAAAGTCGGAGACAGAACCGATCCCTGTGGGACGCCAGCATTTATAGAGTGTGAGGATGAGGTGAAACCGTCAGCAACTGCCTGAATCGACCTATCCCTTAAAAAGTCAGCAATCCACGTACACAGGGATGCGGGAAGTCCGTAAGAAGGCAATTTGTTGACAAGTCCTCGGTGCCAGACCCGGTCAAAGGCCTTGGATATGTCTAGTGCGACCGTTTGGGTCTCACCGTGACGTTCCAGGCACCGCCCCCAAACATGCGACACATACGCGAGAAGATCACCGCACGAGCGGTTCCGCCGGAATCCGTATTGACGGTCGTTGATAATTTTGTTCTTCTCGAGGTATGTGAGCAGTTTGTCGTTGATCACACGTTCCATCACTTTGGACAGAACTGATGTGATCGCTATGGGGCGGTAGTTGGCCGGGTTGGAGCGGTCACCTTTCTTGGGAATAGGGTGAATGACCGCTTTTTTCCAACCAGAGGGCACAGTGCCACACTTCAGGGACATTTTGAAGAGCTTTGTCAAAACTGGAACTATTTCCGCAGCACACCTCTGCAATACCAGGGCAGGTATTCCATCAGGTCCACTAGCTTTGTTAACATCGAGCCCCCGTATAACGTGGAGTACATCCCGATGCCGGATCCTCAGCTTTTTCATATAGAAGCCGCAGTGAGGAACCGACGGCGGAACAGCACCTCCGTCATCGAGGGTCGAGTTTTCCGCAAACATTTTCCCTAATAAGTTAGCCTTTTCGGTGGCGGTGTTTGCTAGTGAGCCGTCAGGTCTGGTAAGAGGTGGCAAACTGGGTTTGCAAAAATTCCGACCTATTGAGCCCGCAAGGGACCAGAATGCTCTGCTGCCATGCGGGCAGGCAGCCAGCTTTTTGCTGATCTGCAGGTCGTGTTCGAATTTTGACCTATTAATGATTCTCTTGCATTCCTTTGCCGATTTGTTGTATGCTGATCTGCTTTCGGGCGTTCGAGATGTGTTGTAGGCTCGGTAAGCCGCGTTTTTTCGTCGAACTGCTTCGGAGCATTGTCGACTGAACCACGGCTTTGAGCCCACACCAGTTTCTTTAGTAGTTGATTGTATGAAGCCATCCATCGCCGATTTGATGACTTCACCAATCTCCTGGGCACATCTTGAAGGGTCCGAAGTCCGAAAACAAACAGCTGACCACGGAAAAGAGTTGAAATGGGCCCGCATACCGAACCAATCTGCTGACCTATAGTGCCACACTTTTCTCCTCAGCCTCTCATTGGTTGGTCTGAGGCTAACGGGGATTGATGTCGTCACTAGGCAGTGGTCAGATGATCCCAGAGGCGCTGTGACGTCAATCTTATAACCGTGCATCTTTCTCTTAATTTTTGAACCATATTTCGTCGAATAATAATGTAAAAAATAAGTTTATTTGTGCCAAACCACCACGTCTAATCCCTCGCTTGAGTGGACAAAGAAACTGTCCCGACTTTAGCATTCGATTCACTTGATCGTGCCATGTTTTCTGGGACTTCCAACCCTCGTTTTCATTCCGAGTTTTTTTTTTAAATAAAATAAACTACATTTCTACGTATCAACAATATTAACCCATTTAAATTGGGCTTTAAGAGGAACGGTCACGCGTCACGCAGCCCCTTTCATACAAAACTTCATTTCGGATTTGAGGCCAAAATACTTAACCAAAATAAAAAAATATTTTTTCAATGAAAAGGTAAAGCAAATGTCTATATTTATTTGTGTTTTAAATTGTAAAATATAGACCATTAGATAATCCAATTTTTCATGATTTTAGAGGAAACTTTGGTAATTATTTGTGATTTTTTTCTTCATTTACTATAAAAATATAATATAAATAAAAAAATATGAAAAAAGCATTTTGATGGGCGATAACTTAAATTCCAAAAGACCGGCTTATGTTGGAATACAAATTTATCGTATAAAAATTAAAATTTCCACCAAAAAAATATTTTCTATAATGTGCTAGTTTTTTAAATTTACATTATATTTGAACTACCTATTGTTCATTGGGGAAGATAATTTTTTTTAATAACTATAATTATCTAATTGGCTTCGAAAATCACCCCAAATTGAATTCTTTAATCCCTTATACATCATAATTTAAAACACAAATTAATAAAATGGCGCATATCCGTCCTAGATATTTGATGTACCTTTTGATAAAATATTTTTAGTTTGGTACTTTGGCCTCTAGTTTTGTATGAAAAAGGCCGCTTTACGTCTTTGTAAATCGCATTTCGTTTAATATTTTCCAAACAAGATTGTTTTTCAGTTTAAATAATTCAACATTGGACATCATATCACTTAGGTTACTTGTTTGGAATAATCTGACTCTAGTTTTTTGAACTGTTTAATCGTTCATCTACCGTTTCTTATTATCTATAATTATTGAAGTAGTAGAAAAAATCATATATTATTGTACCTACACAGCCAAACAATTTTAATTCCGATTTTTTGTTTATGAATGAATGCAAAACAGGAAGTAGAAATTGACCTACTTTCCTACATCCGATCGAGCTGAACCATGGTAGATAGACTCGTTGTCGACGACAATGTGTGCATTTCTATGAAATTGGATGATTTTACAGCTGTTAATATACCAAATAAATGTCGGTCCAACCCAACCTAGATTTTGGCTCAGTTGTTAGCGCGATTGAGTCCATTCTCTGGGGAGAATGGTTCAATCCTCATTCAAATAAAATAAAATCTATCTTTTTATAATAAAGTTGTATTATAGTGAAAAAACTTTATTTTTGTGTAGATTTAAAATATATATCAATGCTTCTTACGACAGTTGTATGGGGAATATTTTCCAACAAATAATACTTTTCAATGATATGTTTATGTTAGAAAATATTATCGTTTATTCACATTTGGAACACGGCAGCTTTCTTTGTGTGAATAGTAAATAAAAAAAATCGTTATAGTGATTTATTTTTGAGTTATTATACCGCGTTGCGCTACCTCCTTCTTTAGCCAATGCTTTACACATCTGTCATCATGATGAACACTATAATGCTGTCCGAAAAGTTGGCTAAATAAAAACGTAGCCCAACACGGCATAATACCCCAAAAATGAATCACTATAATAATTTTTGTTTAGTATCATAAATAAACATTCGGGTCAAAAAGATAATACGTTCTCTAACGGATATGAAGTAATTGTCATACAGTTATCACATTGTTTCGACAAATTTGAGGTCATGATGTAGTTTAGTGGATCTTGTTTGTTTTGTTACGCGTCGTCGTGTTTTATAAAACAATACACATCTAGTAACTAAAATGACATGCAATGTGACTTATATTAGTTTCGAAAACTTGCTAACTTATTAACTATTTTAGTTTTTTTGTGGGATGATATTACTTTGACTTTGAATTGTTGATAATAGAGAGTGAGTCTTCATTGACCTCACTGTTGAGCATAATACTCCTTTAAATTTAAACTTTTATTTAAGGCGATGCACTACGTCGTGTAATATTTTAAACTGAGCCGCTATCAATAACAACCCTTACGTAGATGGCGATAAGGTTTAAATTCTCGCTTAACACCATCCGCCTGTTTTGATTTATGCAAGAAAAAGCATGGCCAAAAAGTGCCTTTTATTTTATTTTGTGGATGTTCAGGCATAAATATTTAATTTTTTTTCAATCATTTTATACATAACTTAATTTTCCACACTATACAATAAAATCATAACCGAAAATGGGTTCGTAAGTAGGAGATTTTGAACTTTAAAGCATTTTTTTAGGCCTTGTACATTATTTTTTTCTGGGTTTATAAAAAGACCTATCTAAAAAGAACTTGATCATTTCAAAGGCCAAGATGTATTCTACTCGCAGTATTTAATTAAAGCATCTGAAACATTTCTAGGCGACCAAATTTTCAAACCAAAAACACATGATTTTGCATTACTACTTATGGCATCGCCTTAATTGTTTATGTCCTTGTACTAGGCATTAGGATTGGTTTGTATATTTGATGTTACCATGCAAAACTATTTTGCTACGGAAAGTAATTTCTGTTTGGAGAAAAATTACAACACGCAACATAACACTGCTATAATTTAAGGTCTTTGTTTTATTTTTATGCTATCAGTTAAGTTCAGAAAGCCATTTTCGTGATCAATATGTTCGCATTGTATTATATTTGTTAATTGTATTCTTATTTACGCACAGTGACTACAATGATTAAATAAGTAAATTATCAAAGAACGTAAACACTTTGTGGCTTGAACAAAGTTCTTTGTATAAAACCAAATTATTTGAGTTACACACGTAGACCGGTTTCGGTTGATCTCAACCTTCATTAATACTTCTCGTTTTTATGTTTATTGTCCTGATGAGCGTTGAAATAAATCAAAACCGGTCGAATTGTATAATTAAAATAAAGTGGTTTTAAACAACGAAATTTTTATTTCTTTAAAATTAATAAGCAACAAAACAAAAAGAAAAAACTAAGTTTAAAAATATGTATTTTTTGGTTTGATTTGAGGATTGAACCTTCCTCCCCAGGGACTGGACTAAACCGAGTTAACAACTGAGCCAATTCCCGATTGGGTAGGACCAAAATTTAGTTCGTATAACTGCTGTAATGTCATCCAATTTCAGGTAAATGCGTGTATGTCCGCTTGTGTATGCATGATTGCCACCAAAAGTTGGTCGAATGCATTTTCATCGACAACGATTCTATCTGTCGAGTTTCAGCTCGATCGATGGTGGAGAAGTGTGCTAATTTCCACTTCCTGTTTTGCATTAATTTTCCACGAAAACTGGAAATTCAAATTGATTTTGTTAATTAAATTCACATGAGAATGGTTTTATTTAGTTTTTCGTTTCCAATATTTGTATATATGGTTCTGTAAAAAAGGGTTTGGTACAAACACTGCTGTTTTACTCTATAAACACCAAACCAACCAAGTAAATTATCTATATATATAAATAAAAATGTAAATGTTCGTTTGTTCAAAGTCTTAAATCTCCAAAAGTTCTTCACCGACTTACATACGCGTATGTTTTTATATACCTATATTATATAGATGTTACCTGTAACAGTTCAAATATTTATTATTTTTTATTAATTTTATTTTTTTAATAATCCATCGCCATCTGTTGGACGTAAAAGCAACACGCGCTATTCTTTCTCTATCTGCACAGACAGACTGAGCCATAGAAACGCGTGACGGGATACAGCTAGTATAAATATGTAATTCTTAAATGTATTTTAACTGTATTAAATGTATTTTTCTACCTTCATTTGTTACATATTTAGTTTACAGAACACAATTCATGTAAATAATGAGTATAATGACTTTATTTTTATAAACATTTATTAGCCTTTCGACTTATTGTTTTATTGTTTGACTTTCTTTCATTATCATCATTATTATTATACAACGATTGTTATTTTACTTCGCCATTCTGCCTCTAGAATAATCAATAACTAAGGTGTCTGAATCAAATGTCCTGACACAAAAAAATAATATATACAAATTTTATGTATTTGATAACAATTTAGGCCTTAAAAGTTATTTTAGTGAGCTGTCGTCTGCCATTCTTAAAAAGTTAAAATTTATTTTGCATTTATTTGATTGCTAGGTTTGCTACTACAACAAATTTAGACCACTGGTTAATAATATTTATAATGTAATATTATTACACATATTAACTAATTGAACTGAACTAATAAGAACAAATTTTCAGCGATATCGGTCAACTACTTTTTGAAGTTTTGTAATATAATAAATAATATTCTAATAAAAATAATGTAGGTACTAAGAACCGTTCTTGTTTGGCGGCTTCTTTAGCGTCTGGCCAAACCTATTAAGATTAAAATCGAGATCATTATAAACATGCCCGTTTATAAAATGTACTATGTTCCGAACTAATGACTATTTCGACTTCACGCCAATTCGGATCTTATGACCTCGAGGCAAAGCGTTAATTATTCCAATTAACCATACTTCGAACAATTACAATTTATTCTGGTTTTTTTTAACTACGCTAAATTAAACTTTGCGGTTACAGAGCAAAGAGATCATTATCCCGTGCAAGTGATCAGTAGGTCGATGGGCAATGGTACAAATAATATAATTAGTAATGATATTTTAATGCGTTGGAATTTTTTAACCGAGTATATCTGCTTGCGGCGGTTTCTGAGAATTTCTTATCTATTATTTACTCATTGCCTTATTTCACACGTTGAACGCCATTGTGGAAATGAAGAAATACCATTTTAAATTTGAAAAAAAAAATACTCAGATGGCATCGGCGACCATCAAAACGTTTTCCTTTTTTTTTTTTACCAAAATTTTCCACAAAAATCAAGAAAATTAACTGCGGTCACCGGTGACCGTCATGGCGCTATGGGAGAAAAATGACGATTTTCGTTATGAGGTCACCGGTGACCTACATGGCGTTCAACGTGTTAATTATTTTTATATGGTATACTAGCTACTCTATAGAGCGTAATGTAAAAATATGAGGAAAAATGATATTTTTAGAAAATTCGAAAACATGTGGTAACTTACCTACTAGTAAAATACTATTATTTTGACCACAATTTTTTATCAGTTTCCCTTACCACAGTCGTGCAGCTATGTACGTATAGTCCATAGAACTTTGCATTTCTATAGGGGTAAATATCATTTTTTTTCAAATGTTCGGTTATCTTCCGAATTCTAAAAAGAAAATTTCAATTTCGGGAAAGTATTAAAAAACCTCTTAAAAATATTAAAAGGGCCCCGTGAAATTTGAAAAAACTGACGTTGGCCCTTTAAGAAACAAGTCACAGATAATATATATTTGGTATTTAATGAAAAAATGTGTTAATAAGTTATTCCCACGCGTAAATCGAGCCCGCAACCGAAAAGTGGTCGGTTAGTTAAATTAAATGTTTCTAAATATTCATGATACATTAAATCATAATATAATATCCTATATCGATGTAAATACATCAAGATTTTGGGTCAACAGTATTTCGATTTGTTTGAGGATACATCAAACAAATCTTCTTGTAGTCCGAAGATTTCGATAGTCAGGAGTCGTGGCTTTAAACGCGGCCTCCAAAGTGCCGGAGAAGCTGTCAATATGCACAACTTTTTGGATAGTGTCGTTCGTTATGAAAAATTGAAAGAAAACGTATAATAATAATATTTGGATGATTAGTGTACCGCCGTTTTTGTGCTAAATCACCTCAAGGGCGCTGTAAAAATATATAATACATTTCTACAATGATCTATGTTATTACTAACTATATATGGAGATCATATACAGTACAATACTTACATGGTAGGTCACTTGAGAACACTTAATTAACATTAACTAATTGTTTATTAGCGAAATTTAGATACAGGATTTAGGACATAATTGGAAAATTGGATATAACTGGACTTTCTCTCAGGAATGGTATATTTAATTTAAGGGTAAGTTTTTAGTTTATACTTGAATTCTGTTGTTATGGAATTTAGTTCCGGAGGGAGTTTATTCCAAGCCTTCGGCCCTGATACTCCGAAAGCGCGATCACCAAACTTAGTATTTGGCTTGCGCTTAGGTTCCATCAGTCTGCTGATGTTGCTGATCTATATACCATTCATAGACCTAATAAATTCATCGAAGACACAAGTTTATTTGTAACGTGGAATATTGATGTTAAATATTAACATCAATATTCCACGTTACAAATAAACTAAAAAGAGTCTGGTGAACGGATGTTAGAAATACCAACATCTTGTGATGTAGACGGTATAAAAAAATGACAGAGATCCGGGCAACATAAAATTATAAGTTGATGATAGTTAGATTCATTGGTAAGTAAGAAGGGGAGGGGGATACGAAGATTCCAACACAATGGACAATACAATGACTCATTTAACATCAGAGAACTCAATTGCATCTAATCATCCAGTCTCTAGTCTGGTATTATAATACGGAATAACATTTAAAAGTTATTTGCGGCGCTCCGTGAGGAAAATATCTATGGTTACCTTGGATGTATATTATAAAAACCAGTATAAATAAAACTGTCGTTTTTTCACAAAAGACAACTTTTGATTCCCCATATTGTGAAATAAAACCTCAGGGGTCGGACTTAAAATTATCTGAATATTTAGACTGGGTAATTTCATATTAAAGTCGTGGCTTAGCCAAATTTGTCATGTTGTATCGAAATCGAATTTAACATATCATTAGTGTTAAATGTTAGCTCGAAGTTAATTATATGAAGTTTAGTTAAACCGCAGCTTTAACACGAAGCAACCCAGCCTTATCCATTCCTCTCAAATTAAACGGTGCCTTTTGAATAAATATTATGTAAGGATTTCTTGAAAATATTCTAAATCATAATCGATGGCTTATCGTTGAAATATTGTATCTCCAAGAAACATCATATTTACAAAACTGAGTTTGAAAATTTATGTATACCTATATATATAAAAATGCTTTGCTAAAAAGCAGTCACTTTGTGGTTTGACATGTTAATTGAAATAAAACAATAACTTTGTTTGTAACCACAATTTATTTATTTTAATATTTTTGAATTTTTTATGAACTGATTTAATTTTATACCCTGAAGATGCTTGTGTTAAGCGAAACCGGTCGGTATTCAAAAAAATCGTACTTACAATCAAAGTTATTGTTTTGTTTCAATAAAAATATGTTTATAGTTAAATTTGTATCCTATGTACAATATATTGGTATGGATTTTCGCTTAGCTTAAATATAAATATTAAGGTTAAAGATATACAATAACTTTGCTCATAAAAACATGGCTTTGAAAATTTACAAATGTATGTTTATATGTTTGGGACGATATGTTTAGGAGAAACAATATTTGAACCCATAAAAATATAGGCTATCTTTGGTACATTTCAGTATTTAACTCATCTTCGACAGAAATTGGAGACACAATATTTTAACTCTAAACCATCGGTGTGGCGTTCATAATTCAATTTCTTCCATTAAAATAAACTTGTTGATGACGTGAACATTCTTGGTATGACGAGAGATTTTTGTTCGAAGTGCAATGTCAATTTAACATACCAATGGAACCTCCTTCCAATCAATGTTCGTCAGAAGCGGAATACGTTCTACTATCTATCTATATAAATAAAAATGTTAATGTTCGTTTGTTTGCACAGACAGACTGAGCCATAGCAACGCGTGGCGGGGTGCAGCTAGTTCATAATAAAATTATTTATTTATTAATTAACGCCCTTTTTGGGGCTTTTACATATGAATATTAAGAAATATACATTATTTATCTTACATAACTGAATTGCTTCATTAACAACATTTTATATTTGTTTAAAGATAAATTGAAGATGTCCACTTACTTGGTATAATTGTTTCCCTCCGTTAGTATTCTTGGCAAAGAGGAATACATATGGTAGTTAGTCCCAGAATTTCTGCACTGAAATAAATGCTGACTTTTATGTTAACACGTTCGAAGAGTATACTTCATTTTTTAACCATTCAATTTCCAAGTGTCACACTGAGTTCCTTGTTGGCGATTAGTGTAACACTGTGTATCAAATTACAATCCTAGACAAAAGACAAACCGGCCGGGTCGTAATTATATTAAAGCAAGCCTATGTTTATAATACGACTAGATTACCCTTTTTATGTGACGTTTGTTAGACCACACATATTGCTGTGTATTTTTTACCACGACGTTCTAAAGCGACCATGTACGCAGAAATATGAATCATCTGGACTCTTTTTTATTATGTTTTTTTGCAACATGAATTTTGTTCTCGCTGTGATGGATGGCTGATCACAAAATTAATGCCACTCTCTCGTGTAAAATATTAACTCTTTTCAGTACCACCGCTGTCAAAAATATAGCTTTAATACTGACAAAAAAAACCTCAGTAATAACATACGCTCAGAAATAAATATCAGTGTTAGAAGAACACCATATGAGGACTAACTAACCAAACGTACAATAACATGCAAATTATTTTGTGATCTTCCTGCGGACCTACGAACAGAAAAAAAACAATATTTTTTTTACATTCCATAAATTTATATTTTATGTTTAAATTATGTGTTAAATGTATTTTACTATTTTTAGCTGATTTTATAATATTAAAAGCAAATAGTTTAGTCAAATCTCATGCAACTATAAAATATAACTATGCAAGCAAGATTTATTTTGAGATATTATATCACGTATTTAGTTAATATTTTTATTATTTAAATACTTTAAAAAAATGTATTATTCTTGTCTCTGTATACCTATCCTTTCTTTGTTCAAACATTTAAAAAATTTCTTTCTATATTTTGCTATCACTGTTAGTACAGTTTTTTCTTCTTATATTAACAAACACTCATTTCCTAAAACAAAAGCACCAGCTTACATTAGGAAAGAATATAATAATGCCCCAAATTTTACACTGCAAAATCATGTCATATACAAAACGAAAATATATAAAGATATTAAAACAAAACAAATATATTACATGGTAAAAAAAACTAAAAAATATTCATGTCTAGGAATACGCGTGTTTAAAAATTTGAATGCTATTTCTTATTTCTTCCAACCAACCAATAGGAGAGATGGAAGGCGGAACTAAAGTAAGTTCGTTATCAGAAATAAACATGTCAATCATATTTCGTTTGATCTTCCCCCCTTTTAATCAATTTAAAACAACTGTATTCAGCACTTAATTAAAATAGGATAAATTCAATAAAAAAATTAACCCGTATCTTGTCAAGGGGACTTTGGGGGAACCGCCCGCATGGCAATTGTATGGTTCGTTCCCCTGATGTAAGCACGTAGTTATTAGGTCTCCCGGTGGACATTGCATACTTTAAAGGTATATTATTTTATTCCTAGTGGGTGGCGAACCCGCCTACGCACTTTAAAGGTCAGGAATTTAATGATCGGAACACAGAGACAGAATACCACGGATACTGCTGTCTGAAATCTGGGCCTCCAACCTGACAACGGGTATTACATTGATTAGTAAATATTTTAAACTAAGAAACTTTTATTTCTAGCTGCTAAGGCCTCCGATATACTTTGACAGAACGTCGGAGTATTTCTACTTTGAAATAAAAACCAAACAATTGAAATATATCTGAACTTATCCAAAAAATTAAAACTGCCTTTGAAGGATGATAAACTACGCTTTCAAATTTTGATATTATGTATGAAAATATAGTTTTTTATATATTAAAATCATGTATGAAAATATTTTTTTTTTATATATTAAAATTATGAATCCGAACACAAAAACAATATTAAAAATGTCTCACTTTACGTTTTTTGTAACTGAAATTTCTGATAAAATATATAAAAACACACGCATTTTATTAGAAAAATGTATTACAAACGTTATTGTCACCTCACTTTTTTGTCGTTTTATAAAGCATGGTGTTTTCTCTGTCTACTACCGTTTAGATAATATTTCTCACCATGACAGTAAGGGAGATACAACGATTTCTACGAGATTGTATGAGTTATTCCCAACGGTCTACAAATAGCCTGAAGACCTAGGTAAATGTATGTTGGCAATTACGCGTTAGGGGTAAGTATAGTTTTAATTCTGCAAGCAATTAATTAACCTCACAAGTTATTGACAGTCATAGTACAATATAGAAGAAAGAAAATAAAACAAATATTATATTATATAAGTAAACATGACAAAATAAAAAAGAACATACAATAAATAGTACAAACTTTGTGAAAGAAACAAAAACAAAAAGCCTGTTATATATTATATAAATACGTGTTTTTATATGTTTTTTTGTTGTCAGTAAGTATTGTTACGAAAAACGTAAGATGAGCCATTTTAATATTTTATGTTCGCATTCAAAATTTCTACATAACGAAAATTATATATTTGTTTATAATATAAAATTTTGAAAACGTATTTTATCACCTTTCAAAAGCAGTTTTTAGTTTTCGGATACGTTCAGAAATAATCCACTTATTTGGATTTTATTGCAAAGCGGAAATCTTTTATCTTCTGTCAAAATATGGCCGAGGCCTGAAGAGTTAACATTGTCTAAGTGCACCGCAATACTTACCACCCACCCCGACTTATTTTTTTAAAGTCTTAACGAATAATAATTAAATTAAATACTTATTATATGGTTACTACAATAAAATACATTAAATCTGCTCTCTCTCTTTGGCAGTTGACATGACAGCGGATGACAGTTCGCTTTCTTCCTATTTATCTTTGTACTCGACAGCAATCAACTCGATTGCGATTTGGGTCGGCCATTTGAACGCACAGAGACCCATTAAATGATACCGACGATTCGATTGTCTCTATTCCTCTCCAAATTTTATATCTCCTCCGAGACAATGCATTCCAACGACAATTGCAAACTCTCACAGTGTTTTTTTATTATTGTTTTGTCTCGGAACTAATTGTTCGTCGAGACACCATTTAAGTACCCTCTCGTACATGCTACACTTTTGCCATCCTCACGATTTCTCCACCCACCCTGAGACAATTTCAATCCACTACATAAAAAGATATCTCGATTTCTTTACGTGTGGTTATGGGGTTCTTTTGTTGGACGAGGACCGTTTTATAAAAGCACTTTAGCTCTATTGGAAAGTTGAAAGCTTCAGAACATCTCATCGAGAGGAGTATTGTGTTGCAGCTTTTTGTTTCTTTTTATTCATCTGCAGTGGAGGCGTTCTTAAACAGTGGGGCAATTCGAGCCTTATCTCGCTGAGGAGCTTCGAATTCTTGGAAATATTGACATCGAATAGGGATAGAGCGTTAGAGAATGGACAGGGTGACTGGATGAGTTTTTCGCCAGCAAAGTGTTAACCAATCAATAAAT
The DNA here is from genome assembly GCA_026573805.1 of Hesperophylax magnus. Classification (NCBI taxonomy): domain Eukaryota; kingdom Metazoa; phylum Arthropoda; class Insecta; order Trichoptera; family Limnephilidae; genus Hesperophylax; species Hesperophylax magnus. The sequence continues at coordinate 6,569,867 of JAIUSX010000117.1, read as the reverse complement.
GAAATTGTCCCCACTTATTATTTGACGCATTTAAGACGACATAAGACTAATAACGGGGATTTGCTCGACGCTCACATTTCAATTATTTTTGATGAACAAATGACTAAAATCTCAAATATTTCCAGAGGGATCCCTACGGATGTAAGTTATTTACATTTAAAATTAATTAAAAAACAGGACATTACTATAAACGGTTTGAAAAATTTATAAAACGTTTTTCAATTATAAAATTAGCGGTAAGCACCAGATTTCTGATTTTTAGTAATACGTTCATTAAAAATAATTAAAAGAAACCTCAAGGAAAGATCGTATTTTTAGGCCTGCTAGATTAAAGGAACAGTAGGTCTGACCATTACGCCGGGTCGCACTCCCTATTTTTTTCACACGACCTCATCACGTATGTCGTTAAGATTCCAATTTAATTTTAGAGATTTTATAGGGCAAATTCAACCGCAGGTCGGTCCAATACACCAAGGCTGCGCGTCGCATAATTTTGTTCACGGCTAGTTCGCTTATGTCGTTAAGATTCTAGCTTTATTTTAGAGTATTGTCTCGTTTTGATAATAATAATGGTGTTTTGCGACATTTGCGGTTGCTTCGTTTCTTTCCCATAAGTTGAGATTCAGTTCGGCAGTTCGGCTCGCGTATATATACGTAGCATAACATTGCTTAGTATGAATAATTTATTCTTCTCAAATTATTTATGAATAAATGCGTTTTTAAATAAATTCTAATGTTATTAACATGTTCAGAGATGTTTAAAATTAACCAACTAAACATCACGCCGTTTCTCCGCAAGGGTGGGCAGATTTATTTATTGGACAATTTGTATAGCGCCGCTTTTGTGAGATATCACCTCAGGGGCGGTTTACAGTTGATGCAGGTATTACGAAAAAAAATATTACAAAAATAAAGTAAAGTTAACATAAGTAAAATGAAGTACAAGAATAGGTGACACGAAGATAGAAGATGGAGACTCTGCAGCAAGAATCCTAGGTGGTGAACTGGACCAGTTGCTGCAGCGAGAGAGTCCACCGCGTCCACCAACAGTGCCAGCACGATGTTCGTCATCCATCCAGGTATGTGTCTGCTGCTAATAAAGCGCTAACACAATATCCTCACATAGATAACAGACCTTGGCAGCACCGCTGTGACGTTTGACGAAGATAGAGATGGAGACTATGCAGCAAAAGTCCTAGGTGGTGAAGAAACTGGACCAGCTGCTGCAGTGAGTGATTCCACCGCGTCCACCAACAGTGCCAGCACGAGGTTCTCCATCCATCCAGGTATGTGTCTGCTGCTAATAAAGCGCTAACACAATATCCTCACATAGATAACAGACCTTGGCAGCACCGCTGTGACGTTTGACGAAGATAGAGATGGAGACTCTACAGCAAAAATCCTAGGTGGTGAAGAAACTGGACCAGCTTCTACAGCGAGAGATTCCACCGCGTCCACCAACAGTGCCAGCACAAGGTTCGTCATCCGTCCAGGTACGAGAAATAAGCACTGAAACAACATCCTCACACAGATAAGAGACCTTGGCAGCACCGCCACTGTTTTGACTCTTGACCCGGCCTGACTCAAGTATTTGGTTTATTTGATAGTGCCATGTCTTCCTCGAACGTCCCCTACTTCTTCTAAAGATGTTACAATTGATTTAAATTTATATTACAGTCAGAAAAACCTAGGTAGATTAATTTAGTATCGAAACTTTAGTAACCCAACTTAAATATGTTGAATTTAATATCAATTTTATCACTCACGATGATAAAGTTTTAATATACAACTTGGTTACCAAATTTACTAGGTAGGTACCTAAATATTTAATTTCGTTATAAATTTCATCCTAACTAAGATTTCTTTATATCTTACTTTATTTTATTTTTTTAAATTTCACAGTTCAACAATTTGTGGAGCACTAAGTACCAAAGCCAGACGCTGACTATTCCCCCGGCCCAAATAAAAGGATTCGATGACGTCACAGCCACGTGACCGATGGCACCACATTTCTCTCAGTTGACATGGGCCCGCCCGCGCCCCTTACAGAGTTATGTTCCCTATGGTCCTGCCACTGAGAGCTCTGTTCTAGCATCTCTTTCCATTACACGCGAGTTTTTTTGAGAAAGAGGGAGAGGCTTAAGTGGAGCTTTCAGCGGTACGCCTGTACCGCGACTCGTTTTTCTAACCGCAGCGATGCGTGGGCTCACTCTTCTCTTGTAGTTAGATACACTTCTCTTATTATGTTCGGGGTTCTTGGTGAAAGATGGTTTTATTTAGGACCGTACAGTCTTCTTCCCCGGGATACATTCTACTGAGGATATTTTAAATCTTATTTTAAACATTAAGGCGATGCACTACGTCGTGTAATATTTTAAATTGAGCCGCTATCAATAACAACCCTTATGTAGATGGCGATAAGGTTTAAATTCCCGCTTAACACCATCCGCCTGTTTTGATTTATGCAAGAAAAACATGGCCAAAAAGTGGCTTTTATTTTATTTTGTGGATGTTCAGGCATAAATATTTAAATTTTTTTCGATCATTTTATAATTAACTTAATTTGCCACATTATACAATAAAATCATAACCGAAAATGGGTTCGTAAGTAGGAGATTTTGAACTTTAAAGCAGTTTTCATAGCCCTATACATTATTTTTTCTGGGCTTATAAAAAGACTTATTTAAAAAATACTCGATTATTTCAAAAGTCAAGATGTAAACTACTCGCAGTATTTAATTAAAGCATCTGAAACATTTCTAGGCGTCCAAATTTTGCATTACTACGTATTAACGTAAAACACATGATTTTGCAAAACTTACCTTTTTAAGATGTCGTACCCTTAAATTAAATATACCAATCCTAAGAGAAAAACCAGTTATATTCAATTTTTCAATTAAGTCCTAAATCCTGTATCTAAATTTCGCCAATAAACAATTAGATAATTTTAATTAAGTGTTAATCTCAAGTGACCTACCAGGTAAGTATTGTACTGTATATTTTCTCCATAAATAGTTAAGTAATAACATAGATCACTGTGAAAATGTATTATAAGTTTGTACAGCGCCCTTGAGGTGTTTTTGCATAAAAACGGCGCTATACAAGTCATCCAAGTATTATTAGTATTATTATTACGTATGGCATCGCCTTAAATTCTTTCACAACGAAATAAAGCATATAAAGCAGAAAATCTACTATGGTCCATTTTGCATTCACTTCAAGGCGATACAAGGTTAGAATAAAGGAGGTTAGCTCGAGGCTTACATTTCAATTAATTTCTACAAATTCGTAACTACGGTATCTTTTTTTCGGTTCCATGGTAACTCAACACAGTGATTATTCAACACACATTTAAAAAGTGATATAAAGTCATTAAAAACGATGATTTTTTTTTTAACATAACCTCACCTAACCTACTTAACCCAGTTAAAAAAGTTCTTGTTTCATCACTTTCCATGACTTTATATGTATAACTTTTTAAAGATGTGATGAATTATCATTTTGATGATTTATCCGGTCACCCTTTTTTTCAGACCGATATCCACTGAAGTAAGTTATTTATATTTAAGATTAATAAAACAGTACCTTACCATTGAAATATTTAACGTAAAACGGTTTGAAACATTTATAAAAGGTTTTTCAATTATATAATTAGCGATAAGCATCACATTTTAATTTTCAAACGATGAATTAGTATCTTTCCGAAGTATTTATTTAAAAAAATCTAAGATTTTAGTAATACGTTTATAAATAAATTGTACCCCGCGGAAATATCAATTTCTAGGCCTGCTAGGGCAAATTCGACCGTACTCCGTCCAATACACAAGGGCCGCGCATCGCACATTGTTGTAGACGCCTTCTTCACTTACGTCGTTTAGATTCCGAGTTTATTGGGTATTGGATCTTCTTAATATTGCGAGATGTAGAAATTTTGTACTAAATTAGGTTTTGCTGGAGAACCGTCATAAAAAAATACTAATTTCGGTATTTTCATTTTTATATTTATTTTAGTCGAATAGGTTTGAAACATGCTATGAATCTTTATGAGTACTGTGCGATACCTACAACCACAAGTACCATAAGTGGAACCGTTCCGTAAAGCCTAGCGACCAAAGCTGCCATAAAAGGACAAGCGAAGACAAGTAAGATTTTTTCGATGGTTACAATTTCACGTATTTGCGAACACCCGTCACCAAATTAATATCTGCAAAAAAGCCTTTTCATGCAATAATGTTTCTCTCACGATTTTCTGAGCTCCACACATGTTTCCGTTACTACATTTAATTTGTTCATATTGCTTGATTTAAATCATCTGGTAATCCTATTCCAGAACAAGTCAACACTATAAAGATAAAAAAAAAGTATTCTTGTATTACCCTTTACAGATTCTTCAACTAATTAAACTCAAGTCAATGGCTGATTTTACATCGCGTCTGGATCCCCACCATGCTTCGTAAGTTCAATTCCTCGGCTGGCTAATTCCTCCACCTCGACACAAGCAAACTTATATCTGTCATTTAAGAAAATCATTACCGGTAACATGATCAACGTGCACTCACAAACGCTCCAATGCAGACACACAAACATAAACAAACATTCACACAAACTCACACATACACATACACACACACACACACACACACTAACAAAAAAATACACACTAACTAACGCACACGCACCAATAATAAAAAAATATTGTATACTTGTTTTATTCAAGTTATCTCCTTTAGCTATCGGTAGGTTGAAGGAATCAAAGCGCAGGCGCAGTCCAGATAATAAGCTCGGAGATCGCACTTTTCGAATACTTAAATTAGGAATAAACTTGTTAATTGATACGAAAAAAAAACTTTACCAATCTTAGATAAGTTCCTACTTATTTCCTTACGAATTACAGAACAACCTTTTTCGGAGAAGTTACCTAAATTATGTATTGTAATGTTTTCTATATTACAACACATAAGACTTCGCCGTACGTAAATATATTATTATTATAATAAATATACGATAACATTTTAATTTTGTTTTTATAACTTAACGTTCTGGCTTTGCAAAGCGTCCATGCAGATTGAGGTGTTTTTAATATTTTATTTTTTAGGAAACAAACATGGTTATTTCACAAAAAAACTTTCTTAATATTCTTGTTATTATTTAAGCGCTAGATTTTATCCGCGGCTTCGCTCGAATGGTGTTAAGGAGAAATTACTGTACAAAGAACGTACGCACGGTAATATAATGTTTTTCCGGTGTAGACGTAGCTTATGTTACTTCCCAGTCCTCCAACTATCCCTATCCAAAAAAATCACGTCGATCGTTCACTCCGTCGCGACATGAAAAAAGGACAAACCAAGCACACTTTCACATTTCTGTCATGCTAATCATAAAGAGTACAAGTTAAAAACAACAACTTTTCAGGAGTGCGATTTCAAATTTATATACTGTTAGTACTTCTATTGGGTGATTGAGTAAAAAAAAGCCTCTTTTTAATTGGAATATATTTTTGAAAATTCTTATTTTGACACCACGCAAAGATATTTTATTCCAGAGATTGAAAAAATCTTTTTTTTTTCAATCTCTCAACAATTTCAAATGGGTATGCAACATACTTCAATATGTTTTATTAAAGGCGATGCCATACGTAGTAATGCAAAATCGTGTGTTTTTGGTTTGAAAATTTGGTTGCCTAGAAATGTTTCAGATGCTTTAATTAAATATTGCTAGTAGAATACATCTTGACCTTTGAAATAATCGAGTATTTTTTATATAAGTCTTATTATAAGCACAGAAAAAAATAATGTATAAGGCCTAAGAAAACTGCTTTAAAGTTTAAAATCACCTACTTACGAACCCATTTTCGGTTATGATTTTATTGTATAATGTGGCAAATTAAGTTATTTATAAATAGATCGAAAAAAAATTAAATATTTATGCCTGAACATCCACAAAATAAAATAAAAGGCACTTTTTGGCCATGTTTTTTTCTTGCATAAATCAAAACAGGCGGATGGTGTTAAGCGGGAATTTAAACCTTATCGCCATCTACGTAAGGGTTGTTATTGATAGCGACTCAATTTAAAATATTACACGACGTAGTGCATCGCCTTAATATCCTTTTTTATATAGTACGAAAGTAATCATTAAAAGTTCTCACGGCCCTTGCGTTTATGGAGACTTGTCATGGTATTAGTGTCCTCATATTAATTAAGTCACTTGTGACAATTATTAAAACCATGCTGTTATTATTAGGAACGTTAATCTTTAACATGTGTAATCATATTCTACTCAAAAAAATGTTGACTGTTGACGCATTCTCCCGTTGCAATTGTGATGAATAATTGTTATGATGATGCACGCTGGATATATTAAAAAGTTTTTTATTGTTGTGACTTTGTGTTTTTATCACGCTTTGTCCATTTGAAGCTGTGTAAACATTTGTTTATTACGCGAAGCACCGCCATCTTTATTAATACAGGCCGTGCTGTAGAAAATGTACTGACAGTTTTACTGACCTGTTTTTTCGGACTTGAGCCCTGGGTTTAGTAGGGTTTGTTACTAATCCCAGCTACTAACCTATACGAACTATACTACCATATAAACAAACCCAGTGCGAAATTCTGAAAACGGGTCTCTTTGACTGTCTGTTCATCTTCTACAGCATGGCCCAAAGATATTAGAAGAACGAGATATGCTATGTTGGCCGCCGGACCGTAGCCGGAGTACTACCTAATTAGGGTACTTTGAACGGTATCGGGACGTGTACGCACAGAAATCTGTTCTATGTATTAGTGCGGATACCTTAGCGATGCCTTAGCGTAAGCGAAGGTGTGCAGTAGTATTGGTGAACAAAACCGGCGACATTGGGCAAAACAATTCCACTCAGTACGAACTGCGCATAGCACATCTAGTTCTTCTAATATCTTTGGCATGGCCTGTATTAATAAAAGGTGGTGGTGCCCGAAGGTAACCAACAACACTGTAAAAGTTTTTAGACTGTAGTTCTATCTATGAGAGCAGTTGAGAGCTTAGGGGGCATTGACAGAAAGCTTGCGAAACCGCAAACCACAGCTTATTTGTCCGAGTATGATAAGTTTTTTGGTTCTCACTGAGTAACAAGAAATTTATCGTAAGAATGTTGATTGTTATTTTAAATTTTATTATTAATGATAAGGAGACGTTCTGCATACCTCCCGGTAGCACTCAGACCGTAGGTCCATTGAGTTATCGCCCACACTTACCTTGTTCTCGTACCGTAACAGTAAACAGTAACCGAGTACCTAATAAATAAAGTCTACTGGGTTGTCATTAAGTATTTATTATTCGTATATCCACAACATGATCTCCAGGCATCACTGTGGATTACTGTAGTTTCTTCATTCCACTAACATTTCTTACAACTATTGGTGCTTTCCACTCCCAAAAGCTGCATTCTTTGTCTCCTAAGGAAGACACGGTCCTACATGTATCCTGTTAGTAGTCATACTACCAATGTTCAATGTTGCCAATTTACTGTGTAATGCTGCAGGAACTGGACGGTGTGAGGGGCGGTCTGTTACTGGGTTGTCCTAGCCAGGAACGACATATAAGTAATTTTTTTTATCTACATTTCTTACACCAAGTAATATAAGGAATCGCTGCTTAACCCTTTGACAACCGCATTATTGTTTCCACATATCGACCATATTTTATGCTTGATAACACATTAGAATTTAGAACATGGTGGTACATATATAATATTTTTTAAAATTTAATAGAATGTTTAGTGTTTTTCCTAATTTTATTTAATTTTTTAACAAACACACACTCACTTTATTATTTCAAATACATTTTAATAAGTATAAAGAAAACATTAAAAAAATTGCTAATGGATCCCCAGACCGACCAAGACCGCCGAAACGGGAGCTGTCACTATATTTACGGTATTTATTGCGGGTATAAGGATTGTAATCTAGCAGAAAAAATATACGCCATAGAGAAGATTCCCAATTATTAGAAAACAATAAGCTGATTTTTAATTATCTTTATAGTAACGATAAACGATAACGATAACTTCGTGTTCATTTGAATTGGATAACCTTGGTAGTCAAAGACTCTGTTAAAGCCTGTATAACCAAAAACTAGGGAAATTTCATTATGTGATATAGTTGGTTTACTAATGAGCATGTTTGTATTTCGGCTTCTTGAAATTATTTATCTTCAAGCTAAACAAAGCTAAGCAAGCTCAAATTTAAACAAAGATAACATTTTTAACAGCGTGTTCGCATGATTGGTCCATCAACATACACCAACATACTAAGGTAGGTGTCTAAACAAAATGCCAGCGGTGATGAATACAGATATACCCACCTGAAAATTCAAATTTTTATCCATATCTTTAATTTTAATTATGATCTTGTGCAATCTTTCGTATATCCCGTATTTTTTCAAAGTCAACTGTCAATGGCGCGCGTTTTAACTCGTTTGCATACACAATTATTATAATAACTCTCTTGAACCTTGTCCGATTATATTTATTTTTACCTCAAATTGTGCGTAAATATTTGATAAAAGATTAGATTACAGGTTTATTAATCTCAACGAAATATATATGACGTAATAATTTTTTTGCTAACACTGGGTCATTCCTGACCCACCACCGAGGTCAACGTGTTAAAAAGCAGTCGTTTTTAACATTTAACCCCATTAATCTACACATGTTCTGTTGTGATGTGTTGCCCCGTTAAATTGTTCACAGGAAGTAATAAAAATACTAATATCCATACAAGATCAGTATCGCGAGCATGTTGACTCATAAATTCCAAAGTAAAACCATAAAGTTTCTGGAGCGGAGAGTGCATGTTGTATTTCTGGTCAAAAGCGCCAGGAATCACGGAGCGACCAGGGGACCATATGCATGCATCGTTATTATTATTATTTGTATGCATTTCGGAATATATTGAAATCTGCATCTGTTTTGCATACAGTAGAATGCGCAGTGAGTACGGCAGATTTGCCTCGGGCTATTGAGGACCTTGGTAGCTTGGCTTCCTGCGCCTTGTGCTAAACTTGCAATGGCCGCCAGGTTTGTTGAACTTTTAGTTAGAAGCTTTATGTTTCATTAGTAAGGTGTGGCTTAAAGCTCTTCTCTTTAACAAGGCATACATTAATACTGTGATTTATTTTATGACATACATTCTGGACCGTTCATGTAGGTACATCTTAAAAATCATGTGTTGTTTATAAAGTTATGTAAAAAATTTGTTACTACTCCAGTTTATTAACTTTTATTTCAATTATATTTTTTTTCTTACTGAACATTAAAAATGGCGTAGGTATTGTATTATTTGTATCAATTGTTGAATGTATTAACGTGGAAAATATATGATGCAAATGTGAATGGTAGCAGAAGTCGGGGACACCCGAGGAAGACATGGCACGATCAAGTGAATCAGATACTTCAGAGTCGGGCCATGTCAAGTCAGAATAATAGAAGAGTATGCACGAGACGATGTATGAATGTGAATGAGGCAAGGATTGTGTGCCAACACCTAGTTGTTTGGTGGTCCGTTCTGTCTGCCTACCTGCGGGGAAACGGCGTGATGGTTAGTGAAGTCAAACGCTTTATGGCTCTTGATGGAAATTACTTTGTATACTATATATAGATGTTTGAACCATATATATCAGCAGCAGAAGTCGTGTAAATGTCGTTTCGCCAGTGCTCATTGTTTTTTGCTGTGTAATACAATTTTTAAGGTTTCGTCTTTTTACATGCAGTTGCAAACTACTTTCAGCTTACTTTTTTAATATATAAGTAGGTAAATATATTATTTCTTTAATAGTTGCAAACTTACTTTGTGGTGTTCTTGTATTTTCATATAAAACACATATTATTATTTATCCTTAATATTTATGAGGAAAAATCTAGAATTTATTTTTAGAATTACTTATTGAGTAAAACCTCAAATTGTAATATTTAATCATTGAAGACAATATTACCGACTCTCAAACAATGCGACCGAATCTTTTTCTGTTTCAAATTTTTGTTTGAGAGTCGGTAATATTGTCTTCATTGATTAAGGACGGGTTGTTTCGGAGAATTTGAACAATTCATCAAATTTCAACGTTCATTTTCGGGTTCTGTGAAAGTCCTATTCAAGTTCTGTTGCTATATCATTGGAGGCTAGTTGCTTGACAAAACTGAAATAAAAACAGAACTTGAAAAAATCTTTCACAGAACTTGAAAATGAACGTTGAAATTTGATGAATTGTTCAAATTCTCCGAAACAACCCGTCCTAAATCTTACAATTTGAAGTTTTACTCAATAATTTATTACGATAATAACTTTTTATTTACTGTTACAAATATTTAAAGTCGGTAATATTGTCTTCATTGATTAAATCTTACAATTTGAAGTTTTACTCAATAATTTATTACGATAATAAATTTTTATTTACTGAAATACAAATATTTAAAGTCGGTAGGATTGTCCCCAATGATTGAGTGAATAAAGAGAAGAGAAAAGATAAATACACAAAATTATATTATATAAGATATCTAGGTGACTAAAATAATATTGGTGAGTATGTTCAACAATCAAAAATTATTTTTTACATATAAAGCACATGTCCTACGAAAAGTGCTAAGGCTTGTGGCTTCCTTTATGACATTTGGTAGGTTATTATAAAGTTTTTGCCCTTTATAAAACGCGCTGTTTTGTGTGCATGAAAGTTTAGTTTTGGGAAGCCTAAAATCTCTGCGTCTTCTCGTAGGATAATTGTGAACATTTTCATGGTACATAACATTTCTTTGCAGATAATTTGGGAGCATATTATTTTGAAGCTTATACATCATTGTTAACGTATTATATGTTGTTTGGTTGTCATCATATTTAAATTTTGTAACATAATTTTAACTAATGTATTGTCGTTGCATTTTAAAATCATCCTCATCCCCCTATTTTGTATAACCTAGTAGGAAAAACGCTTGGTTATAATATCAACATGTAGGTTACATGCTAATTATTGTCCTTATATAATTTCCTGAATTTATTTTCAACCTCAGTCATATAAGTTCGTTATTTGAATATTAATATCAGGATTTCAGTCGGAACGAATGCATCACGACGCAACATGGATACAGCAATAATGCAATGCATTGCACCAATACGAGATTATTCTTATCTTCAACGAACACCAAGTTACTTATCTCTATTGCTTTATTTTAAAACACATAATTTAATGTGCACATTTAGGTATGGATGTGAACATAATGAAGTAACATAGGTACAGATTGACATGGTTAACTTTGCAGGTGGCCAGAAGAGGAGATAAACAAGCCACAATATTAATAACAACATAGTATTTATATAGCGCAGTTTTGTTTCATTTCACTTCAAGTGCGCTTTATTATAACAAATTTAAAAATAGGAATTTAGTATTGTGGTTATGTTCTTAAAATTATTCCTAAAGTGCGCCTTACCAAAACCTCCTAGATCACAAGGCCGGGACTTAAATGAAAACCTTCAAAAAATGTATATATATTTTTTTTAAATAACTTAAACATTTTAAGATATTTTTATGAATAAAAATAAATTGAAAAAAAAAATAATACGATAATTTTTGAAAAATCCGATACAAGTTAGGAGGCTGCTTTGAATGAGTGTCCCGGCCTTGTGATCTATGTAGAAGGTTTTGGCCTTACCCAGTACTGATAAAATATATGTGTTTGTTTATTCTGTTGTTAAAAATTTTTAACTTAGATATTTTTTAAATTTTTGGTTTTATGAATGGATGCGTATGGGAAGCCTCATGAAAAGTTATTTACGATACATTATTTTCAAGGTTTTGATTTATGGACAAAAACGAAAAAGTCCTGATAATTCCAGTTTAAGTTGTGTTAGCTTCATGGAAAATAATTAGGTATGGCCTTTGAAAAGAGTTTTTAAATATTTTTTAAATGTTGTGATAATTTTTTTTTTCATTACTCAGTAGGCCCTGAGGATAATAATGTCACTCATAATAATAATTAATTAATTTTTGGCTTTTCCGGAAATTATAAAACATATTATATCGGGATGTTCTATATTAGCACCGTCCGAGTATACATTTAGGCATAATCAAGTTATAAAAATAATTCACCAAAGTTTGGTAATTAAACATAACTTGATTGACTGCCGTAATATAATACCATATTATGAATACGAACCAAATTCATTTTTAGAAAACGAATTTTATAAAATATATTATGATAAAACTATACTAACAGACCGAACGATTAGTCATAATAGACCCGATTTAGTTTTACATGACAAAATTAAAAAAATAACTTATATCATTGATGTTGCTATTCCAAATTCCTGTAATATTCAAAAATCTGTTAATGAAAAAATAAGTAAATATACTGATCTAAGAAATGAGATAAAAAGAATTTGGCATTCTCGTATTATATCTATCGCATTAGGCGTATTAGATCTATCAAAAAAATTATATATAAAGATGCAAAAGTCGGTCATTTTGAATACATGTAGGATAGTGAAAGATTTTTTAAATATTTATGTTGAGGGATCAGTAGGATTTATAGGCCCTGTTAGAAGTTCTACCGAGCCGAACCCTCTGATATGAAAATATCTGGAGTCAGTGAATTATTTTCCCATTTGATCGCTGGTGAGTTGACGGGTTGTTCTTGTATTGTTTTATATTTATTTTGCTTATATAATGCACTTGCATAATGTTGATTGACTAGATGATCATTTGTGGAAAAGTGTGTGTAAGGGTTTAGTTTTGCCTATGGGGAAGATTTAACCCGGACATAAAATTTTAAGTCAAAAAATTGAAAAAAAAAATAAAAAATTGGATGACTTGTATAGCGCTGTTTCTGTGCAAAATCACCTCAAGGGCGCTGTACAAATTTATAATACATTTCTACAGTGATCTATGTTATTACTAACTATTTATGGAGATAATATAAGTACAATACTTACCTGGTAGGTCACTTGAGATTAACACTTAATTAACATTATCTAATTGTTTATTAGCGAAATTTAGATACAGAATTTAGAACATAGTTGGAATATTGAATATAACTGGACTTTCTCTCCGGAATGGTATATTTAATTTAAGGGTATGACAGCTTAAAAAGATAAGTTTTTAGTTTACACCTGAATTCTGTTGGACTTGTTATGGATCTTAGTTCTGGAGGGAGTTTATTCCAAGCCTTCGGCCCAGATACTCCGAAAGCGCGATCACCAAACTTAGTATTTGGCTTATGCTTAGGTTCTATCAGTCTGCCTACAGCTGATGATGGTGCTGATCTAAGAGTTGACTGCCTTAGACCAATGTTTTCCGGGACGCATAGTTCGGAGATGTAGGGTGGGGCCATTTCATCGATGGATTTAAACACCATCCAGCACAATTTGTACTGGATTCTTTCAGGGCACTTGAGCCAGTGAAGGTTACGAAGGTATTCTGAAATGTGTGAATATTTTGAAACCCCGGCACAGACATAGGAATTAATAGACGAGAAGATATGGGCGAGGGGTAAAATCAACTGTTGAAGAACGAGGGAACGAGGGAACGAGTGAAGCTGACTGTGATTCGTCAATAAATCAATCTGACAGTAAATAGGCATCTCGCATTATAATATCACCATTTACTTCTTAAAAGTAAAATCTGCTTTGAATGAATAGACATTTTTACATGGGAGCGCAAATTACTCGCCACGTTATGAACAAATTTGCGAAGTCCAAATTCGGCAAAGTAAGGCAGCTTTTATTTTCAGAGTCGTAGTTAGTTTCAGAGTATTTAGTTAAGACACTTTTATAAATGTTCATAATTTACTTCCCAGCAACCAACCAGCTTTGTGTTTCGCGTCCAGACGTTTCTCTATGTGATAGTAACAACTGATTCATATTATACGATGTGAATATGCTTAAAATAAAGTAAAATAATGCTTATATATGGAATGTAATACGACAATTGGGTTTATTCTCTTTTTTCACATCTATTTTTACCAGTTTTCATAGTACAAGTCAAAATTTTGCCGTGTTATTTAGTAAAATGAACCGATGATGCCTCGACCATAGTTCGCACAAGAATGATGACGTCACGTTTTCAAATTTCATTTGAGGCCAAACGCGAGCCCAGCCGGCTCAATGGAACCGGTATGGGGAGTGGGGATAATACGCTTTTAATCACTTAGGGCAGGTCTACTAATATTCATATGTCTATGAACCCCGGTTATGAGCCGCGCTCCCATGTCATCTTTGGGATGCAGCGTGGAGAGTCTTTTTAAGGAAAAGAAGGAGAGAAAGTTCTGAGAAAGTAAAGGGTATGAGGGGTGGGTAGGAATATAGGGTTCCAGTGACTGATAGGTCGAGAGAAACAGGCTGGAGAGATCAGAGTATCCCCAAACAGGCATCTACCGATATCAGTATGTCAGGCGCATCCAAGACCCGAACACACCTCACCCAATGAACCCGAGCTCCCCTTTTAAGTCAACAAACGTAGCGAACCACTTGGGGCATCAGTACCCATACCCACCTCCCAAATTGTAAATAATAATGAATACTCAATAAATTTAATTAAGAATTACTCTTCCAAATAACGTCTAAATTCCCTTCCGACTGCAAAGTTAACCATGTCAAGCTGTACGTACTCTTATTGTTATGTTCCACTTATTAGTACTATTTTTAGCTTGCACAACGATTTATAAGCAATTTGCGACGATCCAGAAATTCACTAAGCGATACTTAATTGAAGAATTTAAATCAGACGTTTTATATACTGCGTAGGTTCTCCTTAAATTGATAAAATCACAATGAAAATTTTATTTTATTTTTGGAATGTATTCTAAAAATTACATAATACGTAACATAATAATTAGCTCAGTGGTACAGCAAAGCCCCGGCAAAGCTGAAGTTCTCATTCTTAGATGCTGGGTTCAATTGCTAGATGCGACCAAATCAATTCTGTTTAAATTTTCGTTTGAGAGGCGCTAATTCTGTCTTCAATTATTACGTGATAAAAACGTCTATCGTAAAACCTGTTAAAAATAAAAAAATAACGTTAAATAATAATAATAATAATGTTGTCTTAATCTCTCTATTGTCTTCTTTTCTTAAGCAGAAGAAGTAACATAGAGAGATAATTATATCCTCACTGGGATCTCCCGTGCTGAGGATTTCATTTACATATTATAATTTAATTATAAAAAAATAATATTACAACAATGTAACATGTGAATTTAATTATAAACATATATCATGTAGTATAATTTTTTTTTTTTTTTTTAATAATTTTAAAATAAGTAAGATAGTGTTTTTTTGTATAGTTCAGTTTAGTAGATACGGTTTTAGTCTGTGTTTGATATCAGTATATTTTCTATTTCAGATCTCCCTATATTAAATGGCTAAGCTAATTTCTTTAGCAGAGATCACCGTTTGAAGGGTTTGAACGGGGCAATTAAAATTATTATTTCTTCATATGAAGCGGTTACTTTGTGATGTGACATTATAATTTAAAATTAAACAATAACTTTGTAAACATCACTTATAGGTAAATACTTAATGTCGACCGGGTTTCGCTACAACCGTAGCTTCATCAGGACAGTATAAATACTACAGTATAAATTATACTGTCCTGATGAAGCTACGGTTGTAGCGAAACCCGGTCGACATTAAGTATTTACCTATAAGTGATGTTTACAAAGTTATTGTTTAATTTTAAATTAAAATTATTATTATTTTTTTTTTTCATTTACTTCTTTTCAAAATAAGAATTCCGTTGAAAATAAAGATGCTACGTTTATTTATGTGAACAATAACAATTTATTATGATTGATGCGTCATAAATTAACGTTCATTTGTTTATTATTCCATCGGTTATAATAATTTGACCTAATTGAATTAAATTATTCATGTTTAATATAAGCATATTTAAATGAAATATTACCATAATATCTAACTGTCAATAAATCAAATAATGATTTATTTTACATACTTATATATCTTACAATGAATTGTCAACCCTTCATGATTATGATTTTATTTTCAGTTCAGTTTAGTGCGATAAATCAGCGTTTATTGAAACATAATCGTTACATTTATGTGAAACTGTACTAGAGTCAAAACTGCTCCCAACTGTTAAGAGCCAGTGAGACTATGGCATCCCCAATTGGGGTATATTGTGAGGCTGAAGGTAGTGGGGATGGAAAGGAGATGGGGAAGAGGAAGGTAAGGAAGTACCTGGCTATTCAGATCTGGTAACCAAACACGGCTAAAGCCATTTCCAGCAACGTTTTAATTCTGCATTATTTTATATGAGTAAATTGTTAAATAACACAAATTAATCAAATAAAATTGACTTGCGCACTACGGGATTTGAACCAGCGAGCTCCGGCTTGCGAGTCGAGAGCCTCACCCCTCGACCACCGATGCCGTCAAGTAATTTTACAAATATTTGTAGTTTTCATAATTAATTTATTATTCATATCACTATCTACCTCACTAGGTGTAACCTGTTCTTAGGAAGGTTACAGGAATGTGCAGTAAAAATATTTCATTGCCATGTTATTGACAGAATTAGGAAGTATTAAATTTAGATGAATATTTATGGAAAAGAATTGATAAAGTATGTAGGTACGTGTGTAAAATCAGAATAATTATTAGATTGTAACATGTTGTAACATTTATGGAACATTTACGGACTAATACATTTTTAGAATATATTATTCCGGAAATAGAAACGATAATTTGGCTCCATAGTGATTTCTAAAAATAGCTTTTTGTTAAAACTTTTTTGTTTTTTTGCTTTAAAAACCTAGTAAATATCTTTAAACTATGTATAAATATGTATATACATTAAACTATGTATACATAAGTATATACCTACATTAAACTAAGCATAAATATGTATATACAGTTTCGAAGAGGCAAATACTAGGAGTGATGCATTATATAGGGTTTTCCAATAAGAGGTGTTATTTTGAATAGCTCGCTATTTCGGTAGATGTTACTTTTGAAGCTGTCATTTTTTGACATTTGACAAGTAGAAACTACGCCATTAATAAAACAAATCATCTTGAGCGATGAGGCCCATTTCCACCTCGGTGGCTTCGTCAACAAGCAAAATTGTTGCATCTGGGGCTCGGAAAACCCAAGAGCTATTGTTGAAAAGCCTCTCTATCCTGAACGTGTGACTGTTTGGTGCGGTTTATGGTCCGGTGGAGTCATTGGACCTTACTTTTTCGAAAATGAGGCTGGAGCAACAGTTACGGTAAATGGATTGCGCTATCGAGAGATGATTAATGATTTTTTATGGCTGGAATTGGATGGTATTGATCTGGACAACGTTTACTTTCAACAAGATGGCGCTACGTGCTACACAAGCAACGAAACCATTGATCTTTTACGATTGAATATCAAAATAACACCTCTTATTGGAAAACCCTGTATATTTAATGAAAAAGCACATTTTTTAATACACCACTTTTTTATTGAATTAATAACTGACAACCATCCAGGTTTCGCTTATCTTAAGCTTCATCAGGCCTATTATACTAACAGTACTGTCAGTTATTAATTCAATAAAAAATCGTACATAACAAAGTGTTTTCTTTTTCATTTAATATATGTGGAATTGACGCAAAATACTTGTGTAATAGACCGGTTATTTAAATCTTAAGCTAGAAAATTTCTTTTCATTTATACTCTGTCAAAACATCACATTTTAAATTCCCTTCTAACATTGAAAACGTTTATTTTTTGCCAAGTATGAATTTTACTAAAAGATGAAACAACATGACCTTAGCCGAATACTTTAAATTATACTATAAGTAAAGTAATAATTAAAAACTTTTTTGTAAATTTTCAGATGTTGTGAATTATAAAAATATTCCGACTGGAAGGATAATAAACAACGGGCTAACTCTGAAATAAGGCTTTCAACTTTATTATGTATTCATATTACTTTCTGTAAGGATGTGAGAGAATAATGAAAATAATGGCTTTATGATTTTAGTTCCTACTTGTTGTTACAAATTATTATTTATCCTGTTTTTCATTAAATAACCTCTTGTAGAGTACACATGTTGGCGATTTATTTATTTATAAGTCGAGGTCACGCGTGTGTTTGAAGCATTTCAACTAGAATGACCGAGGGTCAGTTTAATCAGGAGTTGATAAAACAAGTAGAACCGGCTTTGGAGCAATTTTACCAACCTACGCGTTCTTCCTCATACCAACTCTACGAACACCAATCAGCATGTTTTTGTATATTTATTATACAATTACCTACATTCGTGAAAATGCCAATCTTCACGCTTCAAAATATTTTTTTAATTTTTTTTATTTATTTATCAATAAAAAGTTTTTTTACATACATTTTTCGACATCTGTCTCATTAGGGTACACCTGAGTCGAGACAGACGTATTCAGGTACTTAAAGTTTACCTACAAAGGGGCTATTATAAAATTATTAAATCTATTATTTTATTTTATATATGAATTATTGTTACTGTTTACGTGTAATTTGGTTTACATATGTTTGTGATAGTGGGACGCCCAATGCTTGTTATCCATTTCTTTATTTCATGTTTGAATTTGGTCATTGACTCTGTTCGTCTAATAGTGGCTGGTGGTATATTGTATAGTTTGCGAGCTATGTATTTAAAATGTCTTTGCCCAAGGGTGCTTTTAGCAAAAGGAGTTTGGAGAAGTTATTTGTTTTTGGCTCGGGTATTGTGTATCGTTTGAATTGGTTTGTATAGTGTTTTGGTGTAAATTAATCAAGATGGATCTTGCAAAGAGCTGTTTTATGTCCATAACGTTGATAGTATTGAAGATAGTATCAGTGCTGGTAGAAAAAGGAAGTTTGAGAATTATTTTTTTGATTAATTTTTGTGCTTTAATAATGGGGTCGAGGGCACTAGAAGAAGTATTACCCCAAGCTAAAATTCCGTATTCTATGTGTGATTGGCATAGTGAGAAATACATTGATTTAAGATGTTTGGGGTCAAGGAAATTACGTGTTTGTTTGAAATGTAAATAGATTTACGAATTTTGTTTGTAATGTTATAGATATGTTGTTTCCAGTTTAGGTGTGTGTCAAAGGTTAGTCCTAGATATTTGATATTGATTGCTTGTTCTAGGCATGGGCAGTGTAAATACTAATTAAACAAAAGTTGAAAATTTTAAAACCCTTCTGTTGTATTTTACCTATTACTTTTAGTTAGGTACATCCCGGAGTTTTTTTTTTAATATTTTTTTACAGTTAAGCATAGAATATATTAATACTTTATAAAATAAATGACGTTCCTATCTGAAAATAGTTTTGTTAAATCAGCGAGAAAATGAAGAGAAAATGGTCAATTAATAACATATACCAAAAACATCGTTTTTGTTTTTAAAAAAAATTTAAAACTCTATGGTAGAAATGACGTTGTAATTTGAAAATTGCTTCATTATATTC
Source organism: Hesperophylax magnus (assembly GCA_026573805.1). Classification (NCBI taxonomy): domain Eukaryota; kingdom Metazoa; phylum Arthropoda; class Insecta; order Trichoptera; family Limnephilidae; genus Hesperophylax; species Hesperophylax magnus. Next base: position 6,550,430 of record JAIUSX010000117.1, on the reverse strand, counting down.
ATAGTTGGATTTTTTCTTCGTAATGCGAGACCATTAACTAATGGAATCGCAATACGGAGAACATATGAAACACTTGTTCGCAGTATCCTGGATTAAAGCCATAACCTGGAAATAGAAAAAAAAACAAAAGAGGTTTATGTGTTACCTGTATATGAGGAAATATACGTACTATCCATTCTTATACTTGACAGAAATGCTTGATTTCAACACTTTAGAAGCATGTCGAAAAAAATTTTTATAAGTTAATTTCTGAAACTATACTTAATCCATCTATGTTGAAAAAGGTTAACATATAATTGCCTAACAAGTATACTTGTTAAAAATCCCATGCACTTTTTCATGCTCCTAAAGCGAGGACTTCTGCCTATCAGAACGCGTTAATAAACAGAGCGACTCAACTGCTTAACGATTCTGCATTGACCATTGACATTACAGAAAGTTTCCAAGTTCCTTTCGTCCTAAAACGAGTTTTTTTTAACTCATCGGGATAGCTCTAGCAAAAAATAAAAATAACAATGAATTAAATTACTCTTTCATGATAAAAAAATCATATTTCCACAATCATCGCTCTTAATAAATCAAGCAGATTTTTTTGTTATTAGAAAGGTACGTGGTTTATTTTACATGTATTGTGAACTTCTTTACTTATACTCACACTTTCTTCAAATTTAAAGGATGCCTGTATAAACCGATGAAAAAATAACTAAGATAAAATAACATGAGTGATTGACGATGTATTTTTTATCGAAATTGTGGGGATAATATTATTAGGATTATGGAGTACGTGGGTGTTCTCCTTCAAAATTGTTTATCATGTGACAGTTTAAAAGTAAAGTCTCGTGTGTCAATGTTTACTGGACAAACACTTTTATTTTTATGCTTATATGATGAAAGGAAATTTCAGTTTATTTTCTTCGAAGTAATTTGTTATTTATAAGTAGTTGAAATCCCCAAGGCGTTGCCCGCGCTTTACAGAGAGTTTTTAATAATCAAACTTAAGACAGTCCTCTTTTTTATGTGAAACCGCATACGAGTCCCAGCTGCTCCCAACCGCCTGGAGCCAGTGAGACTATGTCATCCTCAATTAGGGTATGTTGTGAGGCTGAAGGTAGTGGGAGGGGAAGAAGATGAGCAATAGGAAGGTGGGGAATTTCCGGGTTATGCAGATCAGGTCACAAAACATAGTCAAAGCCATTTCAAGCAACGTTTCAATTTTGAATGGTGGTCTTACACCAGGGCGATACTGATAATAATTTCCACTGTGGAACGTGCTGCAAATATACTATATATTATTTTAGATGAACAAATTGTGAAACAACCCGATATGAACCAGCGACCTCCAGCTTGCTAGTCGACAGCCTTTCCTCTCAACCACGGAGGCCGTCGTTTTGATGGTCAAGTGTGCAAAATTTCATCGATCTCTGTTTTCATCGTCAAATTCAAATTTCATCGTCTGCCGACCACCAAATACAATAAATCTTTATTTTATAAATTTATATTATATACTAGTTAACTAAGTCTCCGGCATTGTCCGAGCTTTTATTAAATTACATAATTTTTATGAAGACAGTGCCCTTCTTCTTGTTTTGAAGGCCAAGTGTGAAAAATCTCATCAATCTTGGAATAAAACCGTATATTGAGAAAAAATGAAATACAATATGAATAATTCTAAAAAATGACCTTTTACATTTCCTTAAAAAATATCTAAAACAAATTTTATGCAGTAAAGAGTACAAATTTATTATATTCTTAAATGCTATATTATAATAGAATATTAAATTCCCATATTGTTTGTTTACATTCTTAAATGCTATATTATAATAGTATATTATATTCCCATATTGTTTGTTTACATTCTTAAATGCTATGTTATAATAGAATATTATATTCCCATATTGTTTGTTTACTTTCTTAAATGCTTTATTATACTAGGCTATTATATTCCCATATTGTTTGTTTACTTTCTTAAATGCTATATTATAATAGAATATTATATTCCCATATTGTTTGTTTACTTTCTTAAATGCTATATTATAATAGAATATTATATTCCCATATTGTTTGTTTACTTTCTTAAATGCTATATTATATTCCCATACTGTTTGTTTACATTCTTAAATGCTATATTATAATAGAATATTATATTCCCATATTGTTTGTTTACTTTCTTAAATGCTATATTATATTCCCATACTGTTTGTTTACATTCTTAAATGCTATATTATAATAGAATATTATATTCCCATATTGTTTGTTTACATTCTTAAATGCTATATTATAATATTGTTTGTTTTTACAAGCATTAATTTATTGAACCTATGTGGAATACTCAATGTAAAATGAATCTGCAAAACAAACACTTTGATCTCGTTTCCACCGAAAAAGTTATTAATTCTATGCCATTGTTTTATAATTACCTTACCTCAAACCCAACTCCGCCATTGAATGCTTTTAGTTCCTGAACTTGTTTTCCCAACTTTAATTTTTAAACGCTGTTCGCGGTTAGTTATACAGGGTGTCAAGAGACGTGTGACTAACTTTAATCGGTGATTACTGACATTGTTTGGAGTAAAAAATGTAAAACTAAATTTTGGTCTGCGGTGACTTCTTTATTGTTATTTTTTTTCTACAAAAATATAGAAAATCAGTAGGAATGGACAGCTAGGGTCGGGTTGGGTTGGTTTGTGCAATTATTCACCTGAGTAACCAGTGTCAATATGTGGAAGAATTATTATTATTTTTTTAAATTAAATTTTGCATAAAAAACATCAGAGACCAAAATTTAAATTATTTTTTTTACTCCAAATAATGTCTAGAATCACTGGTTAAAGTAAGTCAAGTACGTCCCTTAACACCCTGTATAGTAGTATACTATAACTTGTATACGAAAAGGCTTTTCTATTCAATGGGAAAGTTAATAATAATATTTATTTTCAGACAATGGCAAAAGTTCCCTTTGTAATTAACTTTTATAATGTAATCTTAATAAAATGCTCAGTGAGGTGTTATTTTTAAAGTAAACATTTTTATTTTATTTTAATTGTATATCAACAGTTAATATAACCAATTTTATATATTCGTATACCTCACTGTAAAATGGGTCCTATTAATATGCAACTTAGTATATACAGGGTGTCTACAGTGTCCCACGGGGTGGGGGTAAAGTGCGCTAACTTCGGAAGGTAATTCGAAATGATGGTAGACGTAAAAAAGATAAATTACTTTTCACGAAATTCCAATGTTTATTTTTTGATGCAAAAATATTTTTCCGTAGAAGAATATTTATTTTCCCATGTAAACATTTCAAATTTTTAACCTAAAAACTACCTTAAAACATTGGAATTTCGTAAAAAGTTATTTACCTTTTTTAGTTGGCGCACTTTACCCCCGGACATCCTGTATAGTGTTATAAATTCAAATTGCTGCGCAATCGTTTCCGCGCAAAAAAAACATGATGTAGTTTTGTTTTTAATTTTATTAACATTCCTCATACTTAATAATGCGACTTTTTTCTCTGAAATAGCTACTGTAATGCTTGTTTATTTTAACTAGCGGAAATCAGGACTTCATTTTAACTCCTGATTTCCGCTAGTTAAAATAAAGTTGCATTATTAAGTATTAACATTCCTCATACTTAATAATACGACTTTTTTCTCTGAAATAGCTACTGGAATGCTTGTTTATTTTAACTAGCGGAAATCAGGAGTTTACAATAAGGTTCGTTTATGAATGTTCAATTTACAACTGAGAAACCGATTGTAGATTCCCTCATTATAATTAATACATTATATTTAACTAAACAGTATATTTAACAAATTATTACCTACACAAATTTCAACTACCATCATACGGGAATGTGCCTGGTTTGGTAGTTGAAAAGCGTGTAAAAAAACTACGCACGAAAACTAATATTATGAACAAAGAAAAAAATATATAGCACCGATTTTTGCAATCGATATTAAATGAATACACTTTGAACCAAGCTCAGAATAATTAAACTTATTTTATGCCGGAACAATTTCTTGATGATAAGATACGTGCCTGATTTTGTCGTTTGAAACGTGTCTTAGACTATGAAATATAATATTTAAATATATATTCTATAATCATCCCAATATACACGCCATTTGAATAATAATCCTAGGAGCACAGTATATTGCAGGAAGTACATAAGTTACAAAAAAAGACAGTAGTACAAATACTTTTGTAAGGTTAAAAAAGGAACACATTGGTGTTTATGATTCTTTTCACATTTGTGTTTTCGACACAAACAGGATGTGAAGTGGGTTCGTTCAACTCGACTTACATCTTAATTGCTATCTCATTTAAACAAAGTAGGAACTCGAGTTGGTTAGCATATTGGGTTCGTTAATTCGATACATTAACATCTCAGAACATCAACTGAAGTCAATTCAAAAGGACACAAAAGAAATCGAACACGTTTCTTATTGTGGTAACATTTTTTTAGTACCTACAATAAGTGATATTATTCGATACACTTCGATGCTTAATGCACAATTGTATGTAGCAACCACTTTTTCTGTTTTTGTCTTTTCACCTTTGTCTTTTGTATGTTTAATTTTATACAATAACCTCGTTGAGAACGCATTTCAAATAAACAAATAAAATAATGGTTATTGTGATGGAGCAGGTTCACATTTAGGCCATACCGACACTTTTGTCGGTAATCTGAAAGTATGTTGCCTATTGTGTGGTACTGATGGCTAACAATATGGAAGATCTACAGTCTCTAGTGTCCAGGATGAACGAAGTATGTATTAAGAATGTAAGTAAGTCATGGTGTTTGAAAGAGAGAGTATGAAAACAGTGTGCAATATAGTTGTGAATGATGAATACTTGGAGCAGGTGGATGAGTTTGTGTATTTGGGAAGTATGTTTTAAAGAGATGAGAAGGATGATAGAGATATTGAATGAAGGGTAAATGCAGGTAATTCCATTAATGGAGGGCTGAGCGCGGTTGGCGCTAACAAAAAAAATGTCCAAAGAAGCGAAGCTAGTCGTCCACAATGGAGTGCTGGTACCTACCTTGGTGTATGGCAGTAAGGCATGGAAATGGCAAAGGAAGGATGGAAGTAGACTGAATGCTGTAGATATGTTATCCCTGAGGCGTATGTTTGGTAAAACCATGCATGATCGTGTGAGAAATGTTGAGATCCGCAAAGAATTCAAGGCTGATGTAAGCGAACGCAAATGAACGAAGAGAAGAGTGTATGGAGAATATTATGACGAAAATGTGAATGGTAGAAGTCGGGGACGCCCGAGGAAGACATGGCACGATCAAGTGAATCAGATACTTGAGTCGGGCCATGTCACGAGTCAGAATAATAGAACAGTCTGCATGTATAAGACGTTGTATTATCTAATGTTAACCTGCTCTTATGATTAATATTTTTCAATTATTGACTGAGCGTAGCGAAGTCCTGTTTTAACTCGACCGTTTGACATTTTTTTGTCTGTAAATTTGTGTGTGTGTTCCGTTTCTGGTTCAAGATGGTAGCCGTGTTAAATTATACCTTTTTATCCCATCGCGTTCGCACGAGCGTGAATCCTTACTACGAGCTGTCAAATCGGAATAATCAATATTATAGTACCTACCTGCCCGAAGAAAGTTTGAAAAAAGAATTTTCATTGAGATGGTGACGTTTCTTTGAACTAACTGTACAATTCCTAATTTGAAAAAAATAATTTTTGGTTTATAATTATGTTGGTAGGTATTTAAGTACTTACTAACAGTTCTTACGATTTCAGAGGAAATTTTGGTTTTGATTTATTTAAACAGGAGAAGATTATAAAGAAATTTGTTTGTACGCGAGTTGAAGTCACTGTTGCCAGAACTACTAGATATCATTAATTATTTAATATTTGTATTTTTTTACAATAAATATACAATGTTTACATGTCATACGGTATTATAATGGAAAACAAAAAATAGCTATCCTCACCAAAAAGAGGCAAGGCCCTTATGTTTGGTGAGGGAATGCTAGCTCAATTATACAAAATCATAATATGATTAATGAATAAAATATTGTAAATAATAACACAAAGATAAGTAAGAAAAACGAAAAGTTTATCAATAATAGATTTATAACTAACTAACTAACCATCACGCCGTTTCCCCGCAGGGGTAGGCAGAGATGACGGACCGCCAAACAACTCGGTCTTGGCACACACTTCTTGCCTCATTCACATTCATACATACTCTTCTATTATTCTGACTCTTGACATGGTATCTGATTTACTTGGTCGTGCCATGTCTTCCTCGGGCGTCCCCGACTTCTGCTACCATTCACATTTGCATCGTATATTCTCCTTACACACCTTTCTTCGCTCATTCGCTCTACATGCCCAAACCATCTAAGCGTCCCTTTCTTGATCTTACTCATTACGCTTACATCAGCCATGCAATCTTTGCGGATCTCCACATTCCTCACACGATCATACATGGTTTTACCACACATACGCATCAGGGAAATAGATTTATAGACTTGAAAAATAATAATAACAAACATGGACTCTAGTAGTCTAAGATAATTTTTCAATTTTAGCTTTTTTTATGTAGGTGTTCGTTATTTTTTAGATTTATTTATTTTTATTCTTATATTTATTTATTTAACGCCCAAAGGGCTTTTACATGGTTGGTAGTATAATTTTAATTTGACAGATACTTTGAAACATAAAAAATAAGAATAAAATTACATTTGATAAAAGCTATTTACAAGTGATACAAACACAAGAAACAAAAACAGAAAATTACAGCTATTTGTAGGTTTACATGATGTGTTTAGGAGTATTGTTGAAATAAATGTTTTAAATGATCCACAAAACTTGCCAAGTTGGTATTGAATATGTCAAAGATAAGATTTAAAGAAAGGTTGGTAAAGTGTGTTGGCATCGATAGAGAAAGATATTTTGAATGTGTTTGGCATTAAATTTTGGGATTTTAATATAATTCTGATACCTTGCCGACATATTCAATTGTAAGCTATTTAACTACCTTTCCTTCAAATAGTGTTGTAATGAATATTTTTTGTACATTAATTTCATTGATAAATGATATCGGCAGCAAGGTTTGCCTCCTAAGTATTGATGATATTAATGCTAGTTCAATCGATACACAACTAGTAACTAGTGGCTGTATAGCTATTGTATACATGAAGAGTGTTTGCATTATGCAATCTGGTAATGGAATGACTAATCAATTATTAATCTATCCGAGCCACTTTGTTGTTTCCATAATTATTGATTCCAAAGCAAATGTTGCTTCGTCGAAATTAAATGCCTTTAACAATAATTAGTGGTGATTTATAACTGCGTGCAAGCGATCTCAATTATTAATCTATCCAAGCCAATTTATTGTTTCCATAGTTATTGATTCCAAAGCAAATGTTGCTTCGTCGAAATTAAATGCTTTTAACAATAATTAGTGGTGATTTATATCTGCGTGCAACAGATCTTGGAAGAAAATTACACAGCGTATGAATCATGCAATGAAATTCGAATCATTTGTGCAAGATGTAAGATGGAATTCGATGCGAGTTATTAATACGAAGCTTATAATGCAATCTGCCTTTGATGCTGGCTGCAAATGCAGTTTATTTATTGGAATGTATTATGCACCTGTTGTGTTATGTTTGGTTACGCCGAGATTCTAAAAATTTTTCTCAGCAATATTTTATCTCTGCTATTCGATAAATATTTATTATGAGGTATAAATTGATTTACGCGCTCACCGAACGTTGAAAACAGTTTCTCGCTTGAAACATATATTTTTCGTCATATACAAAGTGAGAATAGTATTTATTATTTAACTAGCTGTACCCCAATAGCGCGTGTTGCTTTTACGTCCAACAGATGGCACTGTTTAAAAAAAGTATGTTTTTACCTGTAACAAGTCACATCTAACTATATTTAAATAAAAAAGTAAATGTTCGTTTGTTCAAAATCTTATATATTCGAAAGTTCTTCACCGATCGCATTGAAATTTTGATACAACGTTGCATTCGAATACGCGTGCGTAAATTATTGGTCTATTCAGAATATATCAGAACACGTATTCATGCATATGTCCTTTTTCTAATAAATATAATGACGAAATGTTACAATATTAAAAATTTTATGAACACATGTTCCATCATCCGAATAACAAGTTCGTGTTTTACCGACAGTATATTAGAAAACCTGTCCATTCATTCGTTGAAGTCCTAAAGGAATACGAATAATTTTACCTGATTTAAAAAAAAGCAATATCTTAGTGTAGTTAGTTTTCTCCGTGTACTAGTTAACTAGATTAGGTTTAACGAATATACATAATATGAAGGTATATTTTATTTTTCTTGAATGCCCCAATACCGAAGTGGCACTTAGATACCAAACACTTGAACGAGTATTCTGCTCTAATTGTTTGTTTTGATAGCGCTTGTGTCTTATTGTATTTAAACTAAGTTTCTCGTCTGCTAGAAATCTTCTCGAGAACGATGATGCTGCATCTTGTGTTATTTTCAACATTTGTTCTGCACTTGTGGATACAAGGCGGATGCAAGCATCTTTAATAAGATGGAGACCGGCTTATTCAGATCGTTTTTCCTTTTTAAAGTAAAACTATATCTAATATCCCTTATTTTGTAATATTTTCTATCAAGCAGTTCCATTTTTTTTGCATTTCGCGCTTGTAATGAGATTTCCTCTCCCTGTCCTGTTTCAACAATGTATTATTATTTGAAACACTTTTCAGTAGATGCGCCCTTAATGACACGCAAATATGATGGAAAAGTAGTCGGGAAGGTCCTAGAAGGGTATGGAACGATCAAGTGTATCAGGTCCTTAAAAATGCCACATGAAAACCTGAGAACTGGAATACAAATGAATGCAAATTAAGCATGTTATGGTGTAAAAAATCACGAGATTGTCTGAGTTCTCGACAAATCAGTTCCAATTTTGAATATGGCAATTGAAATAATTTTAGTAAATTTAATGAATATTTGTTGAAAGTATTATATTATAGGGAGATATTTTATCGCTTGTCTAAATTTTTCAAACCAATCAGTTCCAATTTTATAAATTACGCATTCGAAGTAAATTTGAGTTGATTGAATCAGATTTCAGCCAGGAATAATTTCATGCTGGAATAACTAACGCACATCACAGACAACCGAAATGTTTGTACGTAATATGTTTGAGTATGCTCATATAGGAGTATGACGCTTCATCCTCTGTCTCTTTACTTATAATCCATTCATAACTTCAAAATTAAAATGGATAACAAAAGAAAATTTCACGTAAGTTTCCGATTTTCAATTGAATAAAAATCCCACGAGTGCTGTATCAAATATCTTCATATCTGTGTCACTCTCGTGTCTGCTGGTAGCTCTCACTCGAGAAGTACCGGGATAACATAGATAACTTGGAGGTACTTGTGAGTTCAGTATAGTCGTGGAGATAGGACTGAAAACTGCACCAGTCGGACTATTTTCCAATCCACTCTTAGAATCTGCTCCGAGTCAATAGGCAACTTGTTCAACGGCCGCGAAAAGGTCGATTTAAAGAACTTGACAATTGATGAAAACTGTAGCTAGAAAACTGGAATAAATCCGGATTATGGATTGAACAGGCGTATTTGTTTTATGTACATTCAGTCTTCTTTGTTATGGTATTATAGTTTTTGTTTTATATCATTCTGTTCACTTAATTTCAACACAAGGAAGAAATCTATAACTGGTTGTGTTTTTGGTATTATGATTCCCCAAATAATACAGGGTTTTCCAATAAGAGGTGTTATTTTGATATTCAATCGTAAAAGATCAATGGTTTCGTTGCTTGTGTGGCACGTAGCGCTGTTTTGTTGAAAGTAAACGCTGTCCAGATCAATACCATCCAATTCCGGCCATAAAAAATCATAAATCATCTCTCGATAGCGCAATCCATTCACCGTTACTGTTGCTCCAGCCTCATTTTCGAAAAAGTAAGGTCCAATGACTCCGCCAGACCATAAACCGCACCAAACAGTCACACGTTGAGGATAGAGAGGCTTTTCAACAATAACTCTTGGGTTTTCCGAGCCCCAGATGCGACAATTTTGCTTGTTGACGAAGCCACCGAGGTGGAAATGGGCCAGTCTCAAGATGATTTGCATTTGATTCACTCAAGTGAATTTTGATAATATCAATGCGTTGTTGAAGCGTGTATCGTTCCATTTTTATTAATGGCGTAGTTTCTACTTGTCAAATGTCAAAAAAAGACAGCTTCAAAAGTAACATCTACCGAAATAGCGGGCTATTCAAAATGACACCTCTTATTGGAAAACCTTGTATAAATAAAATAGCTGATTTTAGTTTCTCACGACCAAAAGTATGATATTTTTATTTTTGGGAAGGTATAGCCTTTCTTGATCCCTGCCGTGATAATGGACAAAACAAGGATGTCCGAAAAGTTAACTCAAGAAGGAGGAAATACGGCTTATTATAACTGTTATTTCGTATTTGTCATTTTTATTTGATTCGAAAAAACGGTGATCTTACAATCCGAAAAGTCCGTATCAAAATCTACTTATAAGATTAAAAGTGTAACAGATACCAATTTCACAAATACTGTATTTTCTACGTAGGTGCCTACTGATAATTGCGCCCTTTCCTTGTAAAGGGTACGCAATTTAACCGAACAACGAGCTCTGTTTCGTTATTATTATCGCAGAAATTTTCAATTAAAAGCTTGTCTCTGTTGCCAGCATAACGATATCAATAAATTTCCATGATTTATTTGACGGTTTAATGGAAATTCCTTTATAAATAACTGTGACCTCACTAATGAAATTTTTGAGGGTTTTGTGAGCACAGTTTAATCACTCAACCCAAAACCAACTAATATTTATGCCAAAAGGGCGTTGGCCGGACACGTGAGAATCATTTCAGAAGAATTATTGTGATAGTTTTAAGAACATTAGATATTTGCTTATGTTGTTTTTTATACCGCCACTCATAATATTTGCTTTTCCTCTACTAAACACGTTCATTAAAGTACACACATAAATATCTCTTTAAATAGTATAAAACAATAGAAATAAAACAAACGCTATCCGCGTCTATCTGTTTGTGCCCTTAGTTCTCTCGGATTTCGATAGGGTTTCACTATAGCTATATATAATACGTGCACATTACATTAAGGCGAAGCACTACGTAGTGTAATATTTTAAATTGAGCCGCTATCAATAACAACCCTTACGTAGGTGGCTATAAGGTTTAAATTCCCGCTTAACACCATCCCCCTGTTTTGATTTATGCAAGAAAAAAACATGGCCAAAAAGTGTCTTTTATTTTATTTTGTGGATGTTCAGGCATAAATATTGAATTTTTTTTCGATCATTTTATAAATAACTTATTTTGCCACATTATACAATAAAATCATCACCGAAAATGGGTTCGTAAGTAGGAGATTTTGAACTTTAAAGCAGTTTTCATAGGCCTTATACATAATTTTTTTCTGGGCTTATAAAAAGACTTCTGTAAAAAATACTCGATTATTTTAAAGACCAAGACGTATTATGTATTCTACTCGCAGTATTTATTAAAGAATCTGAAACATTTCTAGGCGACCAAATTTTCAAACCAAAAACACATTATTTTGCATTACGTATGGCATCGCCTTAATAGAAAGTAATGTAAAGTGGATGTTTTCAATTGTAATCAAGTCGTAAAAATAAATATTGTCGGGTGCTTACATTGCTAACGCTGGCTAAACTTTATGAGATACGTCAAAATAATGTAGTACGGAATTGTACATCTTTAAAAGGCCTACAGACTAGTCCAAGATGGTATATGTCTATCTCCTAAGGAAAACCTCCAGCAACGCCGGGTACACGTTAGCTGGTAATATATATATATATATATACATAAACAGAAAAACGTGGATAGTGACCTTATTTTATTCTATTTAGAGATGCCGATGTATTGTCACGATTACGAATTTACTAAAAGTTTATTAGGAAACGACATGTAATCCCGTTTTTAGTTCATCTGGGATGTTCTCGAACGTTCCAGACTATTGCCGAACATTCCACAAAATTCCAGAATGTTCCGGGATGGTCTGGAATGTTGTGGAATGCTCTCGAATATTCTCAAATTTTCTGGACTGTTCTAGAAATTTCTTTCTGGCGAAACTTCCAGCCCTTATATTTTCAAAAACACGCCCTTCAGGTAAAAACGGGAACCTTAATAATAATGATAATACTTGGATGACTTGTATAGCGCCGTTTTTGTGCAAAAACACCTCAAGGGCGCTGTACAAACTTATAATACATTTCTACAGTGATCTATGTTATTACTTAACTATTTATGGAGAAAATATACAGTACAATACTTACCTGGTAGGTCACTTGAGATTAACACTTAATTAACATTATCTAATTGTTTATTGGCGAAATTTAAATACAGGATTTAGGACTTAATTGAAAAATTGAATATAACTGGACTTTCTCTTAGGATTGGTATATTTAATTTAAGGGTACGACAGCTTAAAAAGGTATGTTTTTAGTTTACCACACAATAAAACTCCCTTGATCGTACCGGTACTCGTTTTTGAGTTTTATCGGCACGCACATTGTACACTTACTTCTATAATATATATTCATTGATATAATACAATAACTTCGCTACGAATTCTGTGTTAGAAAGAATACATAGGTTGGGCAATGAACTTAGTGATGTCGCTGACATATTTAATTTAAACTTCAAAAAATTTAAAGCCAAATTAGTCCACCACTTTTTAAAAGTAAATAATGTATGAGAAATCATTATATTTTATTTCGATTTTCTATTGTTTGTTTTATACTGTTTTTAAAAATGAAATTTGTAATTTTTATGTACTTAAAAGCCCAATAGGGCGTCAATAAATAAATAAATAATGACCAAAATTATTATTACCATTTCCAATTTTTACATGTGTTATGTCCTCTGCGTGCGAACTGTATCTAAATTTCTCTAATAAACAATAAACAGCTGTAATCTCAGGTGACCCCCCAGGTAAGTATGGTCCTGTATATTATTTATTTATTTATTAATTTTCGGGAAATCGACAGTTTACATTTAATCAGTTTGTACTATATAGCCAAAATAAAACCAATTATGGATTTCCTCCTTGTGACTTTACCTCTACTGAGACAGCATAATATGGAATATATCCTAATCCTAATTTTAACCACTCTTTTCCATAGCACAATATTTTAGCCCAACGAGTGTACGTCATATTACACAGGTTTTGCCTGTTATAAAAGTGCATCGAACGCAATGTGCATTAGCAAGAACTAATTCGAGCCGGCACCGGACGCGAGAGACAGGCGTGAACGTATTAAGATTGTATGCTGCGATAAAAGTGTATGAACGTGGAAGAATCTTGACTTGCCCATGCCTGTTTTAGCAACGAGTTGTGTGGCAGAATTATTTCTGTATGCATTAGGAATGCATGTGTTTTTATACTTGATCTCGATTTCTATCAGCTTTTGGCTTCACCGGCATATTCTGCACAGTAATGTTGAGTATAATATCAAATATGTTGGCATATGGTTTAGGTCAACGTATAGGCTTCATTATAATGTCCGTACCGATTATTTTAATAATGTTATAATCTTTGTGAAAATAAGTGATGTTATTCGACGTGAACTGTGCCGTCAAAAATAAGGCAATGTTTTTCTACATTTTTTAGTTCAGTTAAGTTAAATTAGGTTAGGTTAAGTTAAGTTAGGTAAATTTAGGTTGAGTATAGTTAGGTTAGGTTAAGTTAAGTAAGGTATAAGTTATGTTAGGTTAATGTTTCCAACTTTAGCAGATTACAAATGGTTAATATTTAATTGATCCAAATCTCTGAAAATGTCCTAACAAAATAACATTTTAAAATAATGATAATTGAACCAATACAGAACTTCATTCAACTCAGTGCCAAAAACATACTAGCATAGCTATTGAAACACAGAAATGTTTTTGACAATGTCCAAACTGCTCGTGATACTAGAACCAAAGGACATAATCTCTTATTTATGCCTTTCGCTGAAACATCTTTTGGCCGAAGATTTTTTAGATAATTTGCAACAAAGCTATACAATGCACTTTCACTGGCCACTAGACAAAACGCAAATTATTTTAAGTATAAAACAGACATCAAATCTTGGATCATCAGCCAAGACAGATCAAAGATCAACGATTTTATTAAAACCTAATTATAAGGATTTATTTCTATGGAGAGATTTTATAGTACATATTTATATTTTAAATGTAATATTTTATTGTTATTTTTATTTCTGTTGTAAAGTGCGCCTGCTTTTAACACAGGAGTGAGACAGGCAAAGCACATCACCAACGTTAATGCAATTAATAAAGAAGAATATTTACATACATACGTCGACTCTGTACTCTTCTGTTATTCTGTATCTTAACGTAACCTGACACAAATTGATTTTATGATTCCTTGTCTCTTGGGACATCTTGTATTTCTACCATCCGTTGTGTCATATATTCCATCACTAATTTCTCAGTGCTCTCCTTCTACTTGCCCGAAAGTATTTAATGAAAATGTACGATTTTGTAAAAGGAAGAGGTAGTTAACACGGATAATTGGCTGAGAATAGCGAAGTCCTCGAGAGAATAACTCTTTGAAATTTCATATATATACGTATATTATGTAAATTTAAAGTTCCTACGAAAATCCTGTTTTTATGTAACTATATATGGAATGTGTATGTGTAAGCATATATATGTACCCGCCTCAGAACAGAAATCTTCTAGTGAGGCGGGTTACTTTCATGTTTGTAATTATGATTATCTTATTGCAATAAACGCCCGGATTGCCGGCAATTAAAAAAAAAAATATTTGTACGTTCCGTTTCCAGTTTCGAAAATCTGCTGCTTCTACTTTATTATGCAAGCAAGCCTTACTTTGACTAGATACTTGACCGATTTGCATTTTCGAAAATCTGCTGCTTCTACTTTATTATGCAAGCAAGCCTTACTTTAACTAGATACTTGACCGATTTGCATTTTCGAAAATCTGCTGCTTCTACTTTATTAAGCAAGCAAGCCTTACTTTAACTAGATACTTGACCGATTTGCATTTTCGAAAATCTGCTGCTTCTACTTTATTATGCAAGCAAGCCTTACTTTGACTAGATACTTGACCGATTTGCATTTTCGAAAATCTGCTGCTTCTACTTTATTATGCAAGCAAGCCTTACTTTAACTAGATACTTGACCGATTTGCATTTTCGAAAATCTGCTGCTTCTACTTTATTATGCAAGCAAGCCTTACTTTGACTAGATACTTGACCAACTTGCATTTTCGAAAATCTGCTGCTTCTACTTTATTATGCAAGCAAGCCTTACTTTGACTAGATACTTGACCGATTTGCATTTTCGAAAATCTGCTGCTTCTACTTTATTATGCAAGCAAGCCTTACTTTAACTAGATACTTGACCGATTTGCATTTTCGAAAATCTGCTGCTTCTACTTTATTATGCAAGCAAGCCTTACTTTAACTAGATACTTGACCGATTTGCATTTTCGAAAATCTGCTGCTTCTACTTTATTATGCAAGCAAGCCTTACTTTAACTAGATACTTGACCGATTTGCATTTTCGAAAATCTGCTGCTTCTACTTTATTATGCAAGCAAGCCATACTTTGACTAGATATTTGACCTATTTGCATTTTCGAAAATCTGCTGCTTCTACTTTATTATGCAAGCAAGCCTTACTTTGACTAGATACTTGACCGATTTGCATTTTCGAAAATCTGCTGCTTCTACTTTATTATGCAAGCAAGCCTTACTTTGACTAGATACTTGACCGATTTGCATTTTCGAAAATCTGCTGCTTCTACTTTATTATGCAAGCAAGCCTTACTTTAACTAGATACTTGACCGATTTGCATTTTCGAAAATCTGCTGCTTCTACTTTATTATGCAAGCGAGCCTTACTTTGACTAGATACTTGACCGATTTGCATTTTCGAAAATCTGCTGCTTCTACTTTATTATGCAAGCAAGCCTTACTTTAACTAGATACTTGACCGATTTGCATTTTCGAAAATCTGCTGCTTCTACTTTATTATGCAAGCGAGCCTTACTTTGACTAGATACTTGACCGATTTGCATTTTAGAAAATCTACTGCATCCACTTTGTTTTTCAATGAAGCCTTACTTTGTTTAGATGGCTCACTTTGACTAGGTGGCTGACTTTGACTGATCTTTTCAATATTATGGCACTGATATAGTGACGATTCTATGGAAAATTTTTATAATTCCCTTTTTTTAAAGAATTAAGTAGGTAGGTATTTAAGTACCTACTAACAAATCTTACGATTAGAGGAAATTTTGGTTTGGATTTATGAAATACGAGAAAACTTGAAACATCTTTTTTTAGACGCGAGGTCTACTATTTACTTAACTGCTAGTAACAAGGTTAAGATTTTGACAAGCTTCTAGATCATGCACGGAGAAAAATGACTAATGCTAATTTCCCTCAATATCTTCTCTTCAAATTGTTGGTAATTCCGGTTAAAACAGCTTCCTGATAAACTTTTAGTACATTACGAATATATTATCACGACGTTCATGAAAATCCGAATATTTTTGCATTACACCGAAAATTCTTCGTCATCGTCATGGTATATTATCAAGGCAAATCGGTAAAGTATTCTTTAATGGATGTTATATTAATAAGGCCTGCTAGTTTATCGTCAGGGCAAAAATCAATTTCTCTCCTTGAATGTAATCTTTTTCTTGAAACTCGTTTGAATATTGTTTTACCTCCTATTTATTTGATCGTTACTATAATGTATTCTTGTCAGTATGCAAATCTACAAGCGCAGAAGCTACGAGTGAAATGATTATAATGTATTATAAAATATCTAACCCATTTCCTATATGGCTTAAGGGCCGCGCGCGGTTAACGGCAGCCCCATACATATTTTCTCATCTGATAAAAATGTCTCCGTGTACGCTGGATATTGCATAGAAGACTGGAGCGCATTATCATATAAAGGGGTTTCCTTGTACCATATATCCCAACATCTATATTTGCTTTATAACTTCGCCACACTTCACAACACACTTGATCGAGTACCGTTTAATATCAGTGGCGTGGCGACCGCCCGGCGGCCAAGGAATCCGCCGGGGCACGGCTCAAAGGAACATGTGCCCGAAAATTTATTCAAATATCACAATTAAAGTCAACTCAAGTAGTTTTTTCTTAATCATACAATATTTGCAACTAATGACATGTTTAAAACCTTGTTAACAAAAACACCTGATTACATGACACAAAGAGAAAAATGACTTTTGCTAATTTATTTAGAATCTCTTCAAATTATTGGTAATTCCGGTTAAAAACGGGTTGCAAGCCGTACTAACGAATTCACTGGTTTGCGATAGGTTTAAAATTCCTAAGAGTTCAAAATAATGGTTTTGAATGTAAGACCGGACTTCAATTGTGAAGTTTTGGATAAACCGGAAAAACCATTTCTTCTGCTAATAGGTAACTGACAATAATCTAATGATCGTACGCAAAAATATCATATGTAAAATTATTGTAATTTGGATCGTAAATAACCATTTAACCTTCTCTTTCACAACAGTGCTTACCGAAGAGAACAACTCCAATCTTTCTTTTATGGAATAAAATAAAAGGGTGTTTATTAATTGATTATTAATACTGTACGTGCAATATTTTATTTACATATATTACCCAGTTATATTTATTGTTAACTGTTATTTAGATTTGCGATCATTTGAGAGTTACGATCATTTTGTATACGATCATTTTGTTTACGATCATTTTACCTATAAACCTGTTAATATTTATACAAATAATAACGCCTTATTCACAACAAACACTGTGTCTTTTATTTAGTCTAAAAACTCTTAAACTCAGGAATGAGTGTTTTCACAACAAACACTTTGTCTTTTATTTATATTAAAAACTTTTATACTCATGAACGAGTATCTTCACAACAAACACTGTGTCTTTTATTTAGACTAAAAACTCTTATACTCAGGAATGAGTGTCTTCACAACAAACACTTTGTCTTTTATTTAAATTAAAAACTTTTATACTCAAGAACGAGTGTCTTCACAACAAACACTGTGTTTTCTATTTATATTAAAAACTCTTATACTCAGGAACGAGTGTCTTCACCAAATTGCTGTGTCTTTTATTTAGACTAAAAACTTTTATACTCAGGAAGGAGTATAAAAGTCGACTACCATAATACGGATATGTGTCTAGTGTGGTAGTCGAAAACCATGTAAAAAACTGTATGAAAATATATTTTACGAATAAAGGAAAGAAAAAAAAAGAAAAAAGTATTTTGGACGTCCTGGAGGCCAGCGTACTCTCTATTAAGCTCTCAAAATCTCTCTGATTTTAGAAACGTAACTGCTAACCCACTTTAGTTCTAGAAATGAATGGGAATACCTATATACTACTGACATCTCGTGGATAAGTCTATAACCTCTAAGATTTTTCTACTCTAGAGCCATCTATATCTTGTAGCTCGAACTATCATAAGTTCGTATACCCGACAAACCAAACTCGTTACATAACGAAATAGAATATGTTCCTTGTGTTCATGTGTGTTATGTTTCCATCGTGAGTAGCTACTCCATATCGTCTTTCATGTGTATTCCCGCATTTGCGAAATGAAATACCTTCTAATTTGGCCACACAAAGGACTCAAGTCCCGGCCCCAGAAGTTGGTGTGTTTACAATCCCTGCTCCTTTTGTCTTTGCCGGACAGGATTGTAGGGTCGCTTTGACCTCGCCATATTATTACAATGCTTTCTGTTTTTGTCGTTCTTGATGAGGATGTTTATGTTTAATGTAATATCCATTATATAACATTAGTAGTTACACAGTAGTGGCTTTCAACGTTGTGTTTTCGAAATATTCTTCACTAGTAGTTCTGTGAACACTAGACCTCGCGTCCAAAAAAGTAGGTGTATAATTTTCTCTTATTTAATAAATCAATACAAAAACTTCCTACGAAACCATAAGTTTTCTAAGAAGGTACTCACATACCTACCTACTTAATAATAAATTAAATATTTTTCGTAACATTTTTTTTATATTTCAAATAAGGAATTATACAATTTGTCCAAAGAAATGTCACCATCTCAATGACAATAATTATTTTATCGAATTTTCTTCAGGCAGTTATGTACCATAATATTGATTATTTCTATTCGACAGCTTGTACACGTAGAAAAGTGAGTATTGCTAATTTGTTAAAAATCTCTTAAAATTATTGGTAATCCGGTTAAAAACGGGATTTCAGGTCTTAATTGAATGAAATAACAGGTTTCCTGATAAACATTTTGTAAATTACAAATATATTAGCACGATCATCACGACATTGTGCTATTAATTTCTATAACGCCATATCTGTGATGTGTTTTATAGCTAGTAAAAACACTAAACCCTAGTTAAATTTACATAATATAATTTAGTGTTTTCCAGACCCTGTGTTCTGTGAAAACCGTTTAATATTTAATGTGTAGGTGTGATATACAGAAACAATTAATAATTTATTTTAATGTGTAGGTACGATCAACATAAACCATTAATACTATATTTTAAAGTGAAGGTACGATAAAAAGAAACCATTAATCATATATTTTTAATGCGTAGATATGATAAAAAGAAACCATTAATCATTTATTTTAATGTGTAGATATGATTAACAGAAACCATTAATCATATATTTTAAAGTGAAGGCATTATAAAAGAAACCATTAATCATATGCTTTTAATGTGTACTTATGATAAAAAATCACCGTTAATCGTGTACATTAAAGTATAGGTATGATTCAAAGAAACCATTAATCATATATTTTAAAGTGTATGGATGATAAATAGAAACCATTAATCACATATTTTAAAGAGAATGCATGGTAAAAATAAACCATTTATTATGTATTTTTGTAAATAATTGAACCTCTAATAAAATTCGTTCGACGTTTATTGCCAAATTGTTGACTTAATTAAGATTAGATAAAAATAACTTTGAACAAATTAATATATTTAGCAAGATATTGTCTACAATTTGCCTGTATCTAAGCGCTGACTGAGAAATAATGTGATATAATGAAAATGAAGCAAAATGTTAGCATTGTCACATCTCTGAAATAACACACTCCTGGCAAGTCCTACACTTTATTAACGTTATCTGATCACTTTCTGCTGCCCGGCTACCCTTACGTCCTCTGACATAATGAAAATCCCTCACTGATGGTTTTTCTCTCCTCCTACTACCTACCCAACCCTCCCCCTGACAGGGTCCGAAGAATATCTATCTGTAGAAAAAACAAACTAGTATGTCTCTTGGTGAAACGTGAAAATTATTAATGGATGCCATATAATATAATTATATAATTGGTATTTTTCAGCAAAAGCGGTGAAACTTTGCAAAAATGTTATGTATTTTTTTGTTATTTCCAAGCAACAAAAAATAGTGGAACGCCGTTTTTGTTCGTTTACAAAATCCAGAAATGGGTGACATTGCGTTTACAACGTGAAGTTAGCTGCTTTCCATTTTATGGCCATTCAAGCTTTTCCAAACGATAGCCAAATAAATATTTAGACTGTATAATGCAACAGCTAAATAAAACATTAAAATTATCTGATCTATTAAATCATTTGGACTTTACCGGCGTCATTAATGTCGGCAGTGAAAAAATTTACGTAGTAGGTAGGATAAAATTTTTGGTAAATAATTATCATTAACTCGCAAATAGTAATTTGCCAAAGTTTCCTATAAAATTTTGAAAATCGTATTCTTTAATGGCATATATTTTATAATATAAAACGCAAATAAATTAAACAGCTCACATCCGTACTACATATTTGCTATACTTTTTGATTAAACAAAAGAACAGTTTGGTTGCGTATTTTGGCCTCATATCCAGAATTAAGTTTTGTATGAAAAGGCCGCCAGTTGTTCGTCTTATTCATTCGATTTTTTCTTGGCATTGTGTTTGTGTTTATGCAATACTCGTACTGCATTTAGTATTCTGATCGTCTGCATGAAATTGGTAATGATTCATTTATTCTACTAAAGAAGAAAAATGTCCTTGTGATTTATCAACCATCTTACATTGCCTAATGTCTGGTCGTCGGCTTCATACAAAACATCACATTATTTCAATTTAGTTAGTTGAAGAGTTTTCGATTTTACTAAATATCTAACTGACTCGCCTAAATCATTTTGTAACTATCTTCTATCCGACTCAATTCTACAACTTTCAAAATCGTTTGATTTTTATAGTTTTACTGTTACCTCAACAAAGATCTTATTTAGCCATTATCAATCAAATTTAATAATATTATTATTAAGTTCTGCAAGTATTTTTTTTTGGTTTTTATTATTACAGCTGTTTCGACTTTCAAGGCCATTTTCAAACTGTGGTTATAACCACGTTTAGACGACTTATTTATATGATTCTATTTTAACCCCTCCCAATTAAAATTTTATTATGTCTAAAATGATTTATTACCGGTTAAACGGATTTATTGATATTAATTTATTTAAATGTGTTATATTCTTTAGGTTTTGTGAACATACTTAGAAGCGGGGAATAAAGTTCAAAGAGAATAAAATTCTATATTCTAAAGTATGTTCAAGAAATATAATAATATTATTAAATTTGATTTATATTAAATTTAAAAAAATTAAACGTAGTTCTACAAATTAAACACAAAAACAATAAATACCCATTATAAATTACCTTGTCAAAATTCACTGCATTCTTAACTCAGTTTTCAGTGACCGTGTCCATAGATAAAATCTTAATTGTTTTATGTTCTGTAGCTTGTTTGGGGTAGTTTTGCAAGCTATTAATGATTATTGTATACCGGGCTTTACTGTGATTTAAGGGGCGGGAAAGAGGGACGGTGGTTTTTAGAAATCGCATATAAACGTGGTATATATATATATATATATAGTAGTGACCTTCCAATATTTATTTCTATTTAATTTATAAAATATTGTATTTAATTCAGACTTATATAAATGATTAATAGATATATCAAATCACCATTGGCAGCAGCGACAGCCTGTTTAAAGGTGGTTATAATTATTTTGTACACGTATAAAAATAAGTATTGCTAATTTATTAAGAATCTCTTCAAACTATTCGTAATCCGTTTGAAATCGGGATTGCAGGCCCTTAACAAATGAATTGATAGGTTTCCTGATAAACTTGTTATGAAGCGGTGTTAAGTCTTATTTAAAAGTAATTATTTAAAACACCTCTTCAGAACAAGTACCATTCATAGCATTAATTTTGATTAAAATTATAGAGAGCACGGTCTGGCAACAAATAGACCGCCGGGGAGTCGATTGTTTGTTTCCGTTTCCTTTCGCGGGGACTCTGGAATTGTTACACGAGCGGGGCGGCCGTGTAATGATCGCACAGTGAATTAGATTATAATTCATTTTTACCCTGGATGGGCGATCGTATTAAAAAAGTGTACATCAGTATTCCTGATGCGGGTTATTCGGTTCTTTTTTACAAAAACCAAGTCGGTGCAGGTTCTATTAAATAAACGTCCGTATAATGGATGACCGTGTGTGTGTTCGTGAAGATCACAAATAATGTTCTACTGAAGTTTATATACGCGATCCCTTGCAAATCGTTATACCGCGGACTCCGGGAAATGAAGCATTCACCTCAAGTGGCGCGATACAAGCCGTATTTTTCTTAATAAGAAACGGATAATAAAATCACAAGCCCGGACGGCACCCGCTCAAGTAATCTGCCGATCAGCTCAATGGATGGATTCGCTCCATTAATGTTACATAAACGATAGACCCGATACGCTCCAGAACCGCTTATCAGCCACCTTGTCGGAGACGCTGGACCCGTCTCCTGGACCAAAGCCCTGATGGTGCCAGCTCGATCTGTCGGGGACAGACCACCGCCGGCCGTATAGAAGCTCCCCGCTCACTTCCCGTAATTAAGTGGTTAATCAGTTTTAGATAGAATTAAAAAAACCAATTATTGATCCCTGGGGGTAAGTGCCGAGTCATAATATGTAACATGTTAACTTAAATATATTCTCCATGTTTTATAATGTGCAAAAACAAAACTACAGCTTTCATTTCACTACAATCAGTAGAACCTGTAATCCTTTGTGTGCCCATGCCTTGGCGACAGTTTCATGCTCTGCCCATCCCGAACATTACTCGAGGACCGAGTATTGGCGCGCAGAAAATCTGCAAAGTTCTGGATGGCATTTAATATAAAATATGGCCGGTAACAATTGGCGCCTCAACGTGTTTTGGCTCGTGGTGATTGCATGTTGTGCTGATTTTGGTGAAATGTTTCATGATTAATTGACATAATATTGTATCACTTATGTCTAGTGATTCGAATATTGTTTCATAACCTCAAATACACTCAGTATTCTTGTAACGATAATTCATAATTTGCGTTATTCTATGGTAAAATCTTGCGTAAACTTTCATCTTTCATGAAATCTATGATTTATCTATGCTTTTGTAGCTGTCAAATTTTATGTCAACACTAATTGGTAAACAAGATGATTATATGGGAGGTTATGTCAAACTGTCTAATTCATAATTATTTACGATTATTTTACGATGTCATTCACTTGTTTGATCAAGGCATATTTGCGTTTTATAATATTATTAGATTTTTACGCTAATATACATAATATTAAAAACATTTATGTCGGCGTTCTACAATACAAATTGTAAGTCCACATTACAATCGATATGCGTTTTAATTACTCGTAAGTCAACAAACACTCAATATTATTTATATACATACCTACGTCATTTTTTTTTTTTCGCCCAAATTAAATGATATCTTTGATTGACAATTACATTAGGCCGACGTTTAATAACGTTTCACAATATAATAGGGTGGTCCATTTTTCGCAATTCTCATTAGGGTGGAGCATATTTTTTTTAACAATTTTTTTTTGTTTTTTTTCACAATTGTACAATAGAAGTTGAGCTAATATTACGTCTAATGATACTACAGCCGTCAATGAAGAGTTTCTTTTGTTTTATAAACAAAAAAAATTAAATATTTATTTTTCTCTTCTTTTACTTCTTTCTTCCTATCTGAACATCAAAGAACGTAATCATGTCTTCACCAATACCAATACCAAATATCAATGGGGCTTCGAAGGAGGTTCTCATTAAAGAACTTAAAGACAGGAATATTGATCCATCGTCGACTTCTCATGAGTTACGTTTACAGGCGCGCGCTTATAATAAAGAGATTAAAACACCTGCTATAAGTGAAGTGAATTCTGAATCATCGGATTCTGAATTAGACGACACAACCATTAAGAAAGCCCACATAATTAAACAAACGAAGATTATTTATAGGGACTCACACTCAAATAACGTAGACGGTTGGAAACTGAAATATGACGGAAAAAGTAGTGTAAGGGAATTCTTACTATTAATTGAGGAGAAATGTAGGACAAAAAATTTTAACCAGGATCATCTTGTACGCGTTTTTCCTGATCTTTTAGAAGGTTTAGCACTCCTGTGGTTCAGGTCTATTTACACTCAGGATTTGAAATGGGACGATCTTTCAAAACTTTTGATAAGACAATTTGAAGCAAACGACCTTCAAACAGATCTTAAGGTAAAACTATTTAACATGACACAACCTAAAGGTATGTCAGTGCTAGAATTCACTCTCAGAATGAAATCATTAAACAATATGCTTGAAGCTAAACTACCGGAATTAGAACTTTTGCGGTTGGCAAAAAAAGCTTTATTGCCTATGTATACAAATTTACTAGTCTCAAGAGATATATCGACATTGAGCAATTGACTACTCATGCAGGCAACTTGGAATCTTATGCATCACTGTCGGATGATTTCGTATCTTTCAACGTTTCTCAACCAAAAGTAGACTTACCTGTCACTAATAAACCGGAGAAATTTGATAGTACTGCTAGACAAACACCTAATTTTAATAATAATAATATTCATAGACACCAAGGTTATAGCCAAAATCAGTACAGAAAACCAAATAACAACAATTATTCCAACAACTATACTAAAGTTAGTCTTGGAAACAGAGATAATAATTATAAATACAATAAACCGTCTTCTTCTACTTCTAACACATATACAAAAACTGCACACGAAAATTCTAGAACGTTTTACAATAAACCATTCTGTTCATATTGTAAACTATCGGGACACGTTATAGAAGATTGCAGGAAGAAAAATTCAAGGTCTAACAATCCTAAAGTGGGAGCTATCAATGACAAAGCTCATAAAAAGTCAAAAAACTAGGTCGGAGTCTCTCTTGCTACAAGCCGTCCTTGGCGCAGAGGAAAAGCGAGTGGGAGAGTTGGCTCCGAATAGTTGATAAATTTCTTTCATCCCCATCAACCGGAACAGTGGGCCCGCTGCCACGGGAGATGGCTATTGAAAATGATAACCGTCCTTATACTTATGTACATATTATAAATAATTTCTACAGTGGAATGCTAGACAGCGGCGCTTCATTGTCATGTCTAGGAGGCAATAGTTATAAAATTTTTAAGGAATTAGGTATTAAGTTAGTTAAAGTTAAGTTTAGTGTTTATACAGCGGACGGTTCAAACCAACCAGTCTTAGGGACAATGTCATTGCCGGTCACGTATAAATCATCCACAAAGGAAATTCTTTTCTACGTCATCCCGACATTGTCGCCTTCAATTATTCTAGGAGTTAACTTTTGGAAGGAGTTCCACATCGCACCGGAACTGTTTTCGAAAGCTACTCTTCCTGTTTCGGAAGGAAATATTAGTGGGTTGCGGGCTATTCGGCCAGCCTCATCCCTAACTATTGAAGAGAACAGGGAACTCTATAAAATAGTTAAAAAATTCGAGTCAATTTCTTTTGAAAAAAAGGGGTTAGGTCTAACACACTTAGTTAAACACAAAATAATTACAACAGGACCACCCATCAAACAGCGGTATTACCCTCTTTCACCCGCACGGCAGAAACAATTAGAAACCGAAGTTGATGAAATGCTAAAATTAGGGGTTATTCAACCTTCTCGTTCACCATGGTCCAGTCCAGTAATAATTGTAACAAAAAAAGACGGAACAGCTAGATTCTGCCTTGATTCTCGAAAAATTAATAACGTCACGGTACGTGATAGTTACCCTCTTCCCTATATTGCGCGAATCCTAGATAAACTGGGCGGTGCCAGATATGTTTCCTCGATTGACCTCTCCAAGGCATTTTGGCAAATAGCCTTGGACAAAAAATCATGTGAAAAGACAGCATTTGTTGTTCCTGGGCGGGGCCTCTTTGAGTTCACTCGCATGCCGTTTGGTTTGAAAAATGCTCCTAGCGAATTACAAAGACTAGCGGATGCATTGTTTGGACCTGATTTCGATGATAATGTTTTTTGCTATTTAGATGACCTTATATTAGTATCGGAAGACTTGAAATCACATTTAAACTTGTTAAATCGGGTGTACGAACGTCTACGAGACGCGGGTCTCACCATTAACTTAAAAAAGTCAGAATTTTGTAAAGCCGAGCTTAAATACTTGGGCTATATGGTGGATTCCCAGGGACTTCGCACTGATCCAAGTAAGATAGATAGTATTAAAGATTTTCCTATACCGAAAAATGCTAAACAAATTCGGGCATTTGTTGGCCTGTGCGGTTACTTTAGACGGTTTATCAAGGGATTTTCAAGCATTGCAGCTCCTTTAACAAGTATTACGGGTTCAAAAAAGGGAATTAGTAATTTTAAATGGTCACCGGAAGCTGAATCCGCATTTATTGCACTAAAGCAAGCACTTACTTCTGCCCCAGTCTTAAGTTGTCCAGATTTTTCGAAACCCTTCGCTATACACTGTGACGCAAGCTCCGTAGGCATTGGGGGGGTATTAATTCAAACTATAGATGGACAGGAGCACCCTATAGCTTATTTTTCGAGATGCTTAAACGTTCACGAACGTAATTATGGAATAACTGAGCGCGAACTTTTAGCCGTACTAGACTCCGTTACACACTTTAGACCATACATTGAAGGAACTCATTTTACAGTTGTAACCGACCACTCAAGCCTAAAATGGTTAGGTTCTCTGTCCAACCCCAGCGGTCGTCTCGCGCGTTGGAGTTCACGCCTATCCCAATTCTCGTTTGACGTAATCCATCGTAAAGGTACTCAACACATAGTCCCAGATGTCCTTTCGCGAATGGATCTTGCCGAAATCTCCATTATAGATTCAGGAAATATTCAAGATGAGTGGTATCAAAATATTTGGAAGGGTTGTCAAGAATTTCCCCAACGTTTTCAGAACTTCCAAATTCGGGAAAACGAACTATTTCGTCACACGAAAACTCGTTTAGCACTGTGTGAAGACACTGCGTGGAAAAAAGTAATTCCTCAAGAAAAAAGATTAGACATTTTAAGTAGTGTTCACGAGTCTATTCGATCTTGTCACCCCGGCGTTTTTAAAACTTATAAAAAAGCACAATTACGGTATTTTTGGCCAAATATGTACAGAGACATTAAACAATTTGTAAATCGCTGTACGGTCTGTAAGGCCCACAAAATCAGTACGGCCTCACCTAACGGTATTTCATCACATCCAAAAAAAGTTACACGTCCAATGCAAATGTTATCGTTGGATTTGGTAGGTCCATTACCGAGAAGTTACTCTGGTTTTACCGTTATTTTATCCTGTGTCGATGTTTTTTCAAAGTTTACCTGGCTGTTCCCGTTGCGCAAAGGTACCGCGCGAAGCATTGTGAAGAGTTTAGAAGAAAGTATCTTTCTTGTACATGGCGTACCGCGCACCATTGTTTGTGATAACGGCCGTCAGTTTGTATCCAAAGAATTTAAGGACTTATTAAATAATTATAATATACCTCCTCCGTTTTATAACTCTTATTATACCCCTCAAAATAATGTGGTAGAGAGATATAACCAAACTTTGGGCACCGCATTATCGATATTAGTTGAATCAGACCACCGTAATTGGTCAAAATTTTTACCACAAATACAATCAGCTATGAACAATTCCGTAAATTGCGCTACGGGTTTTACACCTTATTTTCTAATGCATGGTCGGGAGCAAATATTAGACGGTGATTTGCATCGTAACCCTATAGCTGATACGGAATCTAATTTACAAAATTGTACTAGTCAGAGAATCTACGCACAAAAATTAGAAGAACTGTCATCAGTTTATGAGCAAGTCTCAGATGCTTTACTAAAAGCTTATCAAAAAGGAGCAAACCATTATAACCTGCGGAGAAAACATGTTAGTTTTCAAGTCGGAGATAGGGTTTGGCGTAGAAATTTCGTCCAATCAAACGCTTTAAATTACTTTGCACAGAAACTAGCTCCACGCTTTGTGCAAAATATAGTCGTGAAGAAAAAATCAGACTTAATCTATACATTAGCAGACCTCAAAGGTAAGGAAACTGGTAACTTTCACGTGAAAGACATCGTCAAGTCAGAAAATATACCGGATTAATATGTTTCTGATAGTGCTTTGGTGGGTCTGGCCACCCTACCAAGTACTCTCAATTAATTAATATTTCAAATATTTTTCAATGCACGGGAGCACAAAGCGGCTTGATCACCCGAGTTGGAGCGACCCAGCATTATGACAGTCCTTAGTCCTGTCCTAGTTAATTTTCTTTTAGAAAATATAGAAATTTCGTAAAATGGTTAGTATAATCGGTAAATAATAGAAAGAAACATAATAAATTTAGTATAACACTCTAGTATCCTACTCGAGTTTGTTACACGACAATGATGTTGTTCAGATAAGCTTATAGGAAAATAATTTAAAAAAAAAAAAAAAAAAATGACTTGAAATATGGCTTTGACTAAACAAGTGAAAGTTAGGTAGCATGGGATATATAAACTGCCCAAATCTTGGAATGCACGGTGATACTTTTCCACTATCCCCGTATATTCTAGGTTTCTTAATATATACTTATGTTCATATTGTATACGTTCGCCCGTTACTTAGAAAGTGAAGATGTACCGGTCCAGTACATCTTTGTTTTCTAAGCAGTTTTAAAAAATTTTATTATTAAGAATTGAATTTTACCAAATATATTTTTGTTTATTTTATTATAATTATCTTGTCATGTTTGAAAATGGTATACTTATGTTAGTACTCTTGATATTTTGTTTAATAATTTCATAGTAATTAATGTTACAATTATAAGAGCTGGTTCAGCATATGTCTTTTCCTTAAATTCCTTCTATAACTTTAGTTATATTAAGTAAAAGTAGGTTTTATCTATAAATTAGTACAATAATACAATTTTCTACAAATTGCACCATTTACAACAATGGATGTATACAATTTTCTACCAATTGCACCATTTACAACAATGGATGTATACAATTTTCTACCAATTGCACCATTTACAACAATGGATGTATACAATCTTCGACCAATGACTCCATTTACAACAATGGATGTATACTACTACTAATTGCACCACATCTATAAGATTGGTTGTTGACAGTTCCACTCGATTAAACCACCTTACACACCTGCGTGTGTGTAAAGGTTAAAAGTTTTTTCTACTATTACGAAATAATGCTTTCCAAGGATGATTATTTTGTCTTATTGTATAAATTCTCTTCGAAAAACTTACCCAATAACCAGGTCAGGTAGAGTAGATAGAATTTCTTCGAAGTGTGTTTTATCTCCAACGGAGAAGTAGACTCAGTGAAAAGTGAGGGTTGGTTTACCTCCCTAAAAAAGTGTTGCCTGAGTGGCTTATCGCCCTATTAAAGGGCCAGTGAAGCTTTAACGCTTAAGTTGTTTAGATGTGTTGAGAAGAACAATAATATTTTTTTATATACCTACAGGTTTACCTACAATTTTGTTTAAGAATATTTTCCGTCACAGATGTAACGCTAACGGCAGTCTTCGACAATCGTCAATTTATCATCACCCGGTATTCCGATACTGTGGGTGCTTGCAGACTCCGTTCACGTAATATCTTCTAAAATTTGTAATTAAGTTACATTAATCTTAAGTTATCTTTAAGTTCTAGAATGGATGAATCGCAGGCTCAACCATCCGGCTGCACGCTCGATGGGTGCGATTGAAGCTGCGGCACACCCATTCATCATAAGTTTTGCTATCCAAATCGTAGATTTTGTCTTATTCCTTACTTATCTTACAAATTATGATGCTCATGTATAATTGTTGATTGTTTTTTTTAGAAACCCAGAGGATCTTTTCAAGCTTAGTTATTGCAGTTGTAGTTTTTTTTAGAGTTGTATTAATGTTTGGGGACAAACATTTGTGTGGCGCGGGGGGTAATGTTATGAAGCGGTGTTAAGTCTTATTTAAAAGTAATTATTTAAAACACCTCTTCAGAACAAGTACCATTCATAGCATTAATTTTGATTAAAATTATAGAGAGCACGGTCTGGCAACAAATAGACCGCAGGGGAGTCGATTGTTTGTTTCCGTTTCCTTTCGCGGGGACTCTGGAATTGTTACACGAGCGGGGCGGCCGTGTAATGATCGCACAGTGAATTAGATTATAATTCATTTTTACCCTGGATGGGCGATCGTATTAAAAAAGTGTACATCAGTATTCCTGATGCGGGTTATTCGGTTCTTTTTTACAAAAACCAAGTCGGTGCAGGTTCTATTAAATAAACGTCCGTATAATGGATGACCGTGTGTGTGTTCGTGAAGATCACAAATAATGTTCTACTGAAGTTTATATACGCGATCCCTTGCAAATCGTTATACCGCGGACTCCGGGAAATGAAGCATTCACCTCAAGTGGCGCGATACAAGCCGTATTTTTCTTAATAAGAAACGGATAATAAAATCACAAGCCCGGACGGCACCCGCTCAAGTAATCTGCCGATCAGCTCAATGGATGGATTCGCTCCATTAATGTTACATAAACGATAGACCCGATACGCTCCAGAACCGCTTATCAGCCACCTTGTCGGAGACGCTGGACCCGTCTCCTGGACCAAAGCCCTGATGGTGCCAGCTCGATCTGTCGGGGACAGACCACCGCCGGCCGTATAGAAGCTCCCCGCTCACTTCCCGTAATTAAGTGGTTAATCAGTTTTAGATAGAATTAAAAAAACCAATTATTGATCCCTGGGGGTAAGTGCCGAGTCATAATATGTAACATGTTAACTTAAATATATTCTCCATGTTTTATAATGTGCAAAAACAAAACTACAGCTTTCATTTCACTACAATCAGTAGAACCTGTAATCCTTTGTGTGCCCATGCCTTGGCGACAGTTTCATGCTCTGCCCATCCCGAACATTACTCGAGGACCGAGTATTGGCGCGCAGAAAATCTGCAAAGTTCTGGATGGCATTTAATATAAAATATGGCCGGTAACAAACTTTTAGTAAAATGCGAATGTATTATCACGATGTCGGAACACGTGTTCATAAAAATCAAAATATTTTAGTATTGCCTCATTATACATTATCAAGGCATATGCAGGTGCATGAACATGTTTTCCGATATATTAGGAATTTTACTAAAAGTTTATCAGGAAACGGCCTGCAAACTCGTTTTTGAACAGATTACCAATAATCAAAAGAGATTCTTAATAAATTAGCAATACTAATTTAACTAAGTGTGCAAAATTTCACCGATCGCACGTGACGTCATCATTTCATAAACTACGAGTGAGAAGGAAGATTTTTATGTAAGTATTTTAGGACGATCGTCGACGATGTCACGTACGACCTCTTTCTGTGACTATTTTATCACCTATTGCTGTTTCAACGAACAAGCCCTTTAATTTTTTCTTCTTATAAATACTGCTGACCAATGCAGTACTCTCTCGTGTTCTTTCTTCACTTGATTCATCCCCCTAAGTTCCTTTCTTATCCCTGCCACCATATAAGGCACGCATCAATTGGAATATGTAGCCATAAATGTTCCTTTTGTTGTTTTTGCGAATCGAGATAAATGTATTTATTCGGACCCCTGTAAACGAGGAGTGCGTAAATACGGTTTTATATTATTACGTTCTGGCAATCTCCTGAGATGAAATTAAAATTCTTGAATGTGAATTATTACCTACTCATTAAGGTTTTCTTTGTACGGGTTGTTTCTTTTCGTTAGTTGTATTTTTATTTATTATAGTACGTGGTGTATTTTTATTTATTAAAGGATCAGAGCACATTACTTCTCGTTAAGAGGAAGCTACAAGCCAAAAATGTGTATATTCTTGGTATACCTTATATTGTAGGTAAAAGGCATTAAAATCGCTTGACAAACGGAGTCTAGAAACGTTCGATTTCAAGCACAAAACTAGTTTTTATTTATTTATTGTAAATAATTTTATAAGAAAGCAAAAAAGTTAATCAAGTGAAACTGTCACAGATAATCTTAGCTGTAATACTGTATTTTTAAAAAAGTTGTTTCGTTTATGCGTTCATACATTTCTGTTAAAAAAATAATTTTTTTAGTTATTTAATTTTATATACGTTTTATTGACATTTATTTGTATTTACAAAAGAAAAAAAGTTAAACAAGTGAAACTGTCACAGATAATCTTAGCTATTATACTGTATTTTTTTAAAGTTGTTTCCTTTACGCGTTCATAAACTTCTATTGAAAGATATATTTTTTTCAGTAGTTTACATTTTTATTTTTTATTGAGTAATTTATTTTTTATTTGTATTCTACTCAAGCGAAACGATAGGAAAACCTTCAATTTATCTAAATCATATTTTTTGGTATTCATAATGTACACCAATTTGTTATAAAGATTAATCAAAATAGTGATTTGGCATTAAGCTTCGCTTTAATGGCGAAATACACTTAGCCCGTTTATTATTTCTGTATTGATTGTTGTGTAATTTTATTTATTTATTTCAAAATACACGACACAACATGTGCCATTAACATAGATACCTATATAGTTGTAAGTACAAAGTATAAAGTCTAAAAAATACATTCAAAAGATTTTTAAGAAGTTTTTATATTCTATTAATAATTACGTATTAATAAATTATTTTCTATTGATGCCAATCTGTACAAACTACAGATAATAGAATAGGTACAAACCCATAAACAACCTTTATTATCAAATTATATAAATTATTAAATTGAATAAATTATAAAATTATATAAATTATCAAATTACATATATAAATTATCAAATTATATAAATTATTAAATTATATAAATTATCAAATTATATAAATTATCAAATTATATAAATTATCAAATTATATAAATTATCAAATCATATAAATTATCAAATTATATAAATTATCAAATTTTATAAATTATCAAATTATATACATTATCAATTCATATAAATTATCAAATTACAGGTGACTTAAGTAGCGTAGCTATCTATTTGTTGTCAGAAAATTTCATATTTTATGGTTCAAGAAATCACAAAATAAATAAAATATATATAATTAGTAAATTAATTATCTGTTAAATGAGAACTTTAGTAACAAACAATATAACTGTCACACTAATCAAATGATAAACAAAGCTATTAAAATAACTGGATCAAAAACAATAAATTTAAAAGACTTCACAAAAATTGTCATATTAAACAACTAAACTTTGCATATTCATGAATACGCTAAGAGGTTGCGTCGACTATGTGGTTTCCATTTGCATTATATAATATAATATAATAAGTTATTTATTTATTAACGCCCTTTTTCGGGGCTTTTACATGAGAATATTAAGAAATATACATTATTTATTTACACAACTGAATTGCTTCATCAACAACATTTTATATTTGTTTAAAGATAAATTGAAGATGTCTACTGACTTGGTATAATTGTTTCCCTCCATTAGTATTCTGGGCAAAGAGGAATACATATGGTAGTTAGTCCCAGAATTTCTGCACTGAAATTAATCGTGAGTTCTAGTATTACGTAGTGGAATCCGAAAGCTTATCAATTCCAGCAATACCGGACTATCAACTAAATCATTTAGAATTTTATATAGAAATACCATGTCAGTGAAAATTCTTCTGTCTGGCAATTTGAGCATATTCATATAATTTAATTATGTAAACAAAATTGAATTCTTCCTTCAGACCTCATCACCAGACCAGACCTGCAAACAATTGCCTCGACTTACTTGTGACTTTTAAATATTTATGATTAGTACGATTGATGCCGACCAAGTTTCGCTTTGTGTCTTAAATTTGTTAAAATTCAGCAGTGATAAAGCTTGAGTCAAAGAGAAAGTTCGTCGACGTCTAACATCTATGTAACTGTTTTTATTTATCATATGTTGTCATGCCACAGTTTTATCTCTACGACAATGTAAAATTTCTGTTTCATTTGAACTATAAACCCACACATATCTATTGTCTTTTGTAAACAAATAGTCTATGGCGACAGTTGCATTAGAAAGCGGAACACCCCCATTCAATAAAAAGCTTGTCCTTGTATTCGAAGCATGCCGAAGGTTTTGCGTGGGCAAGATGCATTCGTAATGTCGACGAATGTTTTATAAGCGAGTCAGTCAAAAACTGAGAAAGTATTTTACATAAAGAAAGATAAACATTCCCGGGTTACGAATCAACGTACAATATTTTAATTCCTCCTACACAACTAACTAACTAACTAACCTTCACGCCGTAGGAGTAGGCAGAGAGGACGGACCGCCAAACAACTCGGTCTTGGCACACACTTCTTGCCTCATACACATTCATACAAACTCTTCTACTATTCTGACCCTTGACATGGTCTGACTTAAGTATCTGATTCACTTGATCTTACCATGTCTCCCTCGCGCGTCCCCGATTTCTGTTACCATTCACATTTTCGTCATATATTCTCTACATACCCAAACCATCTAAGCGTCCCTTTCTAAATCTAACTTATTACGCTTACATCACCCTTGCACTTTTTGCGAATCTCCACATTTCTCACACGATCATATATGATTTTACCACACATATGCCTTTCAGTCTACTTTATCCACCCACTTCCATCATTATAATTGAAAAAAAGTGGTTTTTGCAATGGTGGAAGACTTCAATCAGTTAGTAAATTACTCAATCAGTTCCAATTAATTTTGAAAACTGAAAGTTCATTGAACGTGAAAATTTCCCGCAGTAGTATTTTACATCACATCACAAATCAACAACCGAAATTAATATGTTTGATGATTGATTTGATTTCAGAAAAGAAAACTTTTTTTCCAACGCCCGTTTTGTTTACAATACCTGCATATTTTATATAATACCGATATATTCCCATAATCATTAAAACAATAACTCAAACTTCAATATTCGATACCGGTATTTAGCATACCTTGTTTAATATTTATACGGACAACGTATAAGCATTTAGAGTGGTAGTGGTTACATAAGGGATGATAAATGTGTTTATTTGTAACTTTAGTCTCGCAACTCGACAACGAATGAATAATATAACAAATCGCCTGATTTTGAATGGGAGAGAGAAATTGAATAGAATTTTCACGAAAAAGGGCAATTTGTCAATGGTGGCGCACACATACATGTTACATTGTTCGTTTTGTGAATTCGGAAGCTTATACGATTAAACATTGTATGTTGAGTTAAATTGAATGGGTTTTTCGGTGGTCCATTCTATTCGGATAATTGTCTCATTTTCATGAAAACACGCAATAAACACAGTATCAATAATATTCAATTTTTTTTTTCGCTGGTCCATTCAATTTGGATAATTGTCTTATTTTCATGAAAATACGCAAAAAACACAGTACCAATAATATCGAATGTTTTTTTCGTTGGTCCATTCAATTTGGATAATTGTCATATTTTCATGAAAATACGCAATAAACACAGCATTAATAATATTAAATATTTTTTTCGGTGGTCCATTCTAATCGGATAATTGTCTTATTTTCATGAAAATACCCAATAAACCCAATATCAATAATATTGCAAGTGATTTTTCAATTCGAATGTATTCATTTATTTATTTAAATGTTAATACAGGGTGTCTGGGGGTAAAGTGCGCTAACTTTGGTGGGGGGGGATAATTCTACATGATTTTAGAAGTGAAAAGATAAATAACTTTTTTCGGAATTCTAATGTTTTAAAGTAGTTTTTAGGTTAAAAAGTTAAATTGTTTGAGTGGGAAGATAAATATTCTTCAATGGAAAAAATATTTTTGTATGGGAAAATATATATTGGAATTTAAATTTTTTTAAATCTTTTTTTCTTCTACCATTGTGTACCATTGTGTAACCACCCGATGTTAGCGCACTTTATTTAAAACAGGCTAAACAGATGACACAGTTAATTGAAAATTATTTCATAAATACATTAAGAAGGATATACAGAAGTTAGAGAGTTCCAAATAAAGATGTGTCACTGGTTAAAAGTTGCTGAGAAAATATCCTTTAATTTAGTTATTATTTATTGCATCATGTCAAAATGGGTGACCGGATAACTTATCACAATAACTATTCAATACACCTTAAGATACATCAGTATTATATCAATAAAGTCATGAAGAGTGATGAAACAAAAACTAGCTTAAATACGTAGGTTTGGTTTACAGGTTAGCTTTACAGGTTAGCTTTACGGGTTAGGTTTATAGATTATGTTTATAGGTTAGATTGACAGGTTAGGTTTACAGGTTAGGTTTACATGTTACGTTTACGGGTTAGGTTTATAGGTTAGGTTTAATGGTTACGTTTACAGGTTATTTTTTTCAAGGCTTTTAATGACTTTATATCACTTTTGAAAGGTGCGGTGATTTGTCACTGTGTTGTCTTATCTTGGAACCGTTATGTTGTCTTGGTGAAATTTTAAATTTGTAAATATAATACCTGTACACGTTTTAGAGATTTTGAAGAAAAATATTCCTATAGATTATAAAAGATACTCAATTTATTATTGATTTCCAAGTTTTTTTTTAAACAAAGGATTTTTAGCAAGTGGAAAAAGTCGTAAAATTAGAGCTTAGGTGTCATCAAACGTCTGAAAATTCTAAAAAAAATTTAAAATCATATTATTTGGACATTCATCAA
Source organism: Hesperophylax magnus (assembly GCA_026573805.1). NCBI lineage: Eukaryota > Metazoa > Arthropoda > Insecta > Trichoptera > Limnephilidae > Hesperophylax > Hesperophylax magnus. The sequence goes on along the minus strand of JAIUSX010000117.1, from coordinate 6,513,386 downwards.
AACCGAGTTTAAATTATTTTTATTAGGTGGAGTTAAATATATATAATAACTGAACTAATAATAGGGTTTAATCCTTGTCTCTTCATTATTAGTGATTACTAAATAATTTAAAAAAAAAAAACACAAAAGCCTATGGGGATGGGATGGTTGGAGGGAGGTGAATGGGGTGGATCTTTCCCAGCTTGAATGTTATTTATTGAATTTAGGTTTGAAGTTGCGAGGTACTGAGTAACTATTTTTAGCTTGGAAAGTAATTTCCATTAATTTAAAAGGAGAATATTTTTTCATTCATTTTTCAGACTAAGAGGGGTAGCAGATTAAGAGGGTTCTTTATCACCGGTCCAGAGTTAGAGCACTTACCAATATTCCACAGCAATCTTTACAAACTTTAATACATTATTTTTATTCACTGCCTATTTATTAAAAATTTACTTTACTTTATGTTAGGTTTGTCTCGTCGGAACTTGATAGAAAAGTAGAGGACAACTTGAACTGTCTCGTCATAGACAAAACATTTTATGCGTTAAATTCGTAAAATTGTCATTTTACGAATTCAACGCAAGAAATTCAATCACCTGCAGCCTGCAAACGGGTCCGCAGCGTCCCGTGAATTTAAAGCAAGCGATGTTTCCGGAGTCACCGGGCAACAAACACCGAGCCTGTGAAATATGACCCGCGGGGCTCGTAAATCCTGGATAATTCCCTATAAATATAAATAGTACAGGACACCGAGCAAGATGCGACCAGGGATGCGTGCCATCGCCATAGGCTGTTAGGATTTTGTGGCACGCATTTCTACTTAAATGCGGTGAATATTTTTTATATCGATTTTGGCTCGTCGGATGATTTAAGTTGTAACACGCAACTTGTAATAACTTGTTATGAAATATTATTTCATAAACTCAAGTAGGCTCAGGTAGGCTAATTTCGAAAGGGTAATAAATTAATTATGATTCTTGACAGGCAACACAGAGATGAGCGGTCAGGAGAAAGGGGGGGGGGCCGTTTGCTCACTCTTGTGATAGATCCGGCGGGACCCCGGTTCGGTAACGACAGTCGCAAAAAATTATTAATTTAAAAAACCGGATTACGGAATGTAATACAGTCAATCGTGAATCGATAGATTTTTACCCTGATGGGTTTGTTATTTTAAATATCCAACATGATATTGGAGTTATTGAGAAAGTGCGTGATTCACATCTTAAAACCATAACGGCGACATTTTGATCAGCATGTCGGTAGATTGAAATCGACAATTAATCGGAGCCATCTCTGGGTTGACCGTGGTCGCGGATATAAATTCATCATCCTGGGCCTTGTACAGGCATGTTATTAATATTCTGGGCCGAGCCTTAGTTAATCTCGCCGAGCAAATCTTTGGGCGGATGTCGATTGGTGCCTAACACATGAGAGGGCCAGCGCGCAGCAGGAGAATATTCCGGAGGAGGGATGAGAGGCATCCGACTTGCCTCGGATCGCACCGATGCATTCTTCACCGTCATGGATTTCCCATCTTCAAGAATACCTAGCCAAGTTTAGATAGTCAGAGTAGCTCATAACACGGTCGATCTCGGGTGAGTGTCTTAATTAAAATATTGGTATGATCAGACATTTAAATATATAATCAGTTTGCAATTTATACAATTAAACTGTTTTATTTAATCATCACATCACCCTGTGACACAATGGCATGACAGCGGTGCCCACCGCCCGAGAGGTAAGTCTTTCATGATCCGAAAGGAGCTGGCGACGTGTCGGACAGACATAGCATGATAGAAATATCATGCTTTGGCGCTCTATTCATTAGAAAAGTTTGTCCGACGTGTCATTAACTATAAACCAACATAATAAACTAATGTATGAACTTTGGTCTGGGGTTCAAAAATCGTGCGCTGTTTGAGAAATGTGAAAAAGAAACTTTTATTATTCCTGTCATTTGATATTTGGAACTAAATATGTTTTTCATGAATATGTATAAAGTTTTTTTAGTTTAGTGTGACACGAAACATACAAACTTTTTTAAATTTGGCTGAAATAATAAGTGATACAAAATACTTATTTTTTATATAAAATTAATATTATTTGCTTCTGCTTAAAACTTAAACCTATATGTTCACATAGCAAAACCAACATCTTACCTCTTCGGGTGACTTCTTGTCTTTTTCTTGTATTTATGCAGGAGACGTATCGTAATGAGCTGTCCAATCCTCACATCCTTTGTACTAATACCAAAACTCGTGAGTGTTTCAAGGTTGTTAGTCAATGAATACATCGCTCTTTTAATAGAATTTAATTATATTTTAGACGATGATATCAAAATACGTAAAACATTTTAAGGATGTCAGAGAATACTTCATTGTTAAACTGCGGAAAAGCATTAAGGCGAAGCACTACGTAATAATGCAAAATCATGGTTTGAAAATTTTATCGCTTAGAAATGTTTTAGATGCTTCAATTAAATACTGCGAGTAGAAAACATTTTGGTCTTTAAAATAATCGAGCATTTTTTTGGTAAGTCTTTTTATAAGCCCAGAAAAAAATTAAGTATCAGGCCTATAAAAACTGCTTTAAAGTTAAAAATCTCCCACTTAAACGCATCGTCTGTTATGATTTTATTGTAAAACTTGGCAAATTAATTTCTTTACTAAATGATCGTAAAACATTTGAATATTTGTGCTTGAACTTTGCAAAATTATATAAAACACGCGATGTTTTTTTTTCTCGCATAAATCAAAAAAAGGCGGATGGTGTTGCTTGTTGGTTGATCTACTATATTGTTACACGACGTGGTGCATTTTCCCCAGAATACCGATTAAGGCGATGCACTACGTCGTGTAATATTTTGAATCGAGCCGCTATCAATAACACACCTTATGTAGATGGCGATAAGGCTTAAATTCCCGCTTAACACCATCCACCTGTTTTAATTTATGCATGAAAAAAACATGGCCAAAAAGTGCCTTTTATTTTATTTTGTGGATGTTCAGGCACAAATATTTATATGTTTTTCGATCATTCTATAAATAACTTAATTTGCAACATTATAAAATAAAATCATAACCGAAAATGGGTAGTAAGTGAGATTTTGAACTTTAAAGCTGTTACGGACGTACTGCTCCGGGCTCGGCCACGGTCGCCAATCTATAATCTACGCCAATCTGTCTAATCCTAAATTGTATAAAATGAAAGAAATGTATAAAATGTATGTCTGAACCATGTAAATGAAAATGTGAAAGCCATGTAAAAGTAAACAATAAATGAAACGTCGGAGCTTGGATAGAGGTATACGGGCAGAGAAGTATTGTTAGAGCTGGTAAAATCATGAGAGCATTTAATTCGGGCACGATTATTAGAGTCGTGCTTATACGAGAGTGAACGCTCGGCCGCGACCCGAAGCAAAGGGCCGCGCGCCGTCACAGCGCCCGAGCGTTCCACAAGCGCGACTCTGGGAACCGTGCCTGAACAAAGAGAGGCCGTGGTCGCGTTCGGCCACGAGCCCGAAATTACCGGCCGAGGGGCGGTAGCCAACCCGGCGGCGGGCCGCGGGCACGTAACAAACACGGGCCTCGATTCCAGGAATCAAAGAGAAAGCGGGCCCGTGTGAACGTCGCTCGGTCAGCGAAGGCCGCCGGGGTCCTATAAAACGGGCAACAGCCCCTTGGAAAGGCAGATAGTCAGCAACCTCCACCAGCTCTACAACTCTCTGCTCTGCCTTCTACCTCGCTCCGACTTCTGACTCTACTCGCCTTCTCTTCTTCTCCTGACCCTCGCCTCACCCCGGACCTCTCTGCCCCTACGACAAGACCCGGATTCTACAGCAAGGACGAGTACTAGCATCGGACCAGCTACAACGGCTACAGAGACGCCCCGCTCGACGCCCCGCTCGACGCCCCGACGCCACTGAAGGAAGACGCCTTCAGCCACCACGGATTGGGATCACCGGCCCTATTTTGCAGTCTTGTGTGTCATACACTCCTGTCTGATACAAAAGCAGTTTTCATAGGCCTTGTACATTATTTTTTCTGGGCTTATAAAAAGAATTCTGTAAAAAATACTCGATTATTTCAAAGGCCAAAATGTATTCTACTCGCAGTATTTAATTAAAGCATCTGAAACATTTCTAGGCCACCAAATTTTCAAACCAAAAACACGTGATTTTGCATTACTACGTAGTGCATCGCCTTAATATGTATGTTAGTATCCGTATACCGCCGTACCCGTGAAATTAAATTTATTTTTTACACGTGTCAAAACAGTTATAACATAATTTGTGTGTCAGATTTTACGTGCATTTCGGCCGCTATCTTTGACAAATTTATGCCGTCACGGTGAGGGGAAGAAAGATTGTTATATCAGGAGACCTTTTGAAAAAGCTCAAAGTAAACACACCTCCCCTTGCCAGGACAAACATTCATTTAACGTCTTTCTCCAAAGTGCGCTTAGTATATTGTTATACTCCCTGTATAGTGTAAACGCAAACTCTATTAATATCCACGTCTAGGGGTATTTTTATATACTTAATATTATACAGAAGTTTGAAATCGTTTATGGATGTGATACATAGACGTTAGACATGCGATCTACCCTTACTGGAATCGATTATGATGGCAAAAAATTCCATAAAAAAAACCAGGGAGGCATATTTTAGAAGCCGTAAATTATTTAATGTTTACAAACACGCGAAGGAATAGAGACTATTAATTTTATGTCACTTGCGTATTAATTAGGTAGATACTATATACCACACGAATTCAAAAAAGGTTAACTCATTGACGTACTTAACGATTTGTAACGTTGACAGCAGAGAACTTATTATGCTTCACGGCCTTTGTTTTATAAGTATTAAAAAAAATTCCGATTTTTCTTTTTCTTGGATGGTATAATTATTTACTCATAAACTTTTTCTTAATTTTTCTGAAATTTCTTAGCCACGAGGTTTTCCTTGTTCTAGAACATTTTTTTTCTGTTTTATGTATATTTCTTTCTCAACACATAATAATCAGTAGCGGCTCGTGACTTTTAGGGGTACTAGAGTGCTAATATAGTACAAAAAAAGCATTATTGATGTTGTAGCTGAAAACGATTTTTTTTAATTATTTTCAAAAATTCTATTTTTTGTATGAAGATTTTCAGAATATTTTAGTTTGGCCAGATTTCATCTTTGTAATAAATAAGCTTTTGTTTCTTAAAAATAAATAAATCAATTATATCGGTTTCATCTCCCCAGCGGTTCAGCGTCCCGGTCTCCCTGCGGCGGAGCTGTCACATATCTCAATGATTATTGTATCGGTATAATGTCATCTGTTTGAGTACGTGTTATATGGTAATGCACATTAATGCACCGCCAAGTGCAATATTCACAGCCGTGTGTGATGGGCTTGTAAGGCTGGCTCCCCAGGAGGGCTGGCTGCCACACAACCTGGCTCCCGTTTGCCGCACATCAGGGATACAGAATCTTTTGTGTAAAAAATGCAAGGTATCAATAAGAAATCTCACCTACACCTACGACCAAAAATGTTAATGTTGACTTTTTGGCCAAAGTTTTTAGATTTTTTTTAACATTTTCATCCTTTACACACGAAGAAAAATGAGTATTGCTAATTTATTAAGAATCTCTTCTAATTATTGGAAATGAAAAACGGGATTTCGAGCCATAACGAACGTATCAATAGGTTTCCTGATAAACTTTTAGTAAATATATATTATCAAGATTTCGGAACACGTATTCCGACATTATGATAATATATTCGTAATTTACTAAAAGTTTATCAGAAAACCTGTTAATTTATTCGTTAAGGTCTGCAATCCGGTTTTTAACGGGTTTGCCAATAATTTGAAGATTTTCTTAATAAATAAGCGATACTCATTTTTCTCTGTGTTCTTACAAATTTGGAAAATTTGGTGTATATTTATTAAATAACAAAAAAATTAAAAACATACTTTTTTGGACGTGTATTCTATTCTACAATTTCTAGTAATGATAGAATAAGGCACACCTTTTAAAAAGGAGTTGTTAACATGTTCGTGCTCGTCCTAAAATTTGAGTGTTTTATTGGTTCGCTTTCCAAAGTTTGGTATTCCTGCTAACCAGACAGAATCTAACGGCTCTATCTGTCGCTCTTGCATCCCTAATAAACTTCTAGACAAGACGTAGTTTGCGTCGCGCTGGTGACGGGCGCTGACTTACATGAGATGCAAATTCAAAGTGAAGATGATTTGCTTATGAAATGCTCCATACATGCGATTTGTAATCAATAAAAACGGCTCATGTAATAACAACTTCACTGAAAAAGTATGTTTCGTACTTTGACGAAGAAATACGTTCGACTTAGACTTTTAGGGAATTCAATTTGACAGACAAAAACTGAATGTCACCCTATCTGTCTTTATTATCTACTTTGCTTCTTCTTTTGAATAATGATTAATGATTAGTTATGGTTCAAATATTGTTACAATATACTGTCAAATTACCCATCTGGTAACACATCTAATACTCATTTTTTTCTTTAATTTTGAAATATTTTGTGTGTGTATGTAGAATTAATTTATGTTTGTGATTACTCTTATGTTTGCTTCACTATAATGTAAATTGTTAACCTCGATACAGGCTCAGTCCTAGTGAGGTTGATTTTTATGAGAAAAAAAGTGTTATATGTATAGTGCAATAAATAAATAAATAAATAAAAACATTTTGAGTAAATAATTTTAGTGTTTAGTTATTTGACAATAATTAATCTTCGCCATGTTCAGTTCATAAATATAAAGTTTAAAGGCCTCTTTGTACGCAATCGTTTTTTTAATACTTATTCTAAAGACAGCGATCTCATTTATTTAATTTGTCTTAAATATAAGTTTCAGCATTGTTGATAATCAAAATACATTATGTGAGAACTCTCTCGATTTAACGGTTTCGGCTTAACCGCGAAGCTTCTCATCAAATTTCAATTTAACATACTAATTTCGGGTACATAAGTGCGTGATTTAAAATTGTATTCCTGCGTAGTGAGTAAAGTTATTTGTGGTGTTTGCAAATGAGGAACGTGAAGGCAGATTGTCGAGACGTTTATTAATATTATCGAAACACGCATCCATACCTTTATATAAAATCTGCAAGCATTCTCTCTCGCTTGCACAACACACCCTTTCATGCACACGTTACATTATTCGATTTCAATTAACTTTTAATTTTCTAAATTGGTACTACTGACAATTCGTCATTTTGTCGAATTTGTGTTTCAATGGTTTTGTCGAGCTTGCGTCGAAAAATATAAAGTAATTCTATTGTCAGAGTGTATTTATGCCTTTTGTCCTCGTGATGGAATGTAAAATGCCAATTTTCTATATTTAGAGTAGAAATGTGGAATTTATTTCAAAATGTACTGCCATGTGTGATTTTGTAAGTACTTAGAGTTTGTTGTAGCTTTATATGTTTTTGTTATAATGCTTTCTAATTATAACCGCATAATTCTATGTACGTAAAATTTAAAAAAACAGGACTAGTGTTCGAAAAATGTTCCTCAAAAAGTCGAATGGTTAGTGTTGACGCAACTATTAATCTTTCATTAACATTGTCCTTGCAATTTTTCCCATCCTATTTTACCTACAAGTACCTATTATTATCCGACCATACCCACGTTTGTGTGACATTTTACAAAAGTAAACGTAACTGTCAAACCAGTTTATTGATGAAGCCTGTTTGATGAACATCTCTTTGTTATCAGTGCTGTTATTGATATCAACTCAGGGTAGAAGGCTGTGCAGTGAATATATTCGGTTCCCTCAGTGTCTTTCGTATCCAACCCGGATGTTATGGAAGCTTGTGCATAAAATAATTCATATCTCCTGTGAGTGAAACCAACCATCAACATCTTTGAAGAACATCAAAGGGGTAAGTCGGATTCCTTCCTTACTCCATGTTCACCATCTCCAACCATAGTTGTGTCAACTTCAAAGTTCACAATTAATTTTTACAGTCCACTTTTGATTCGTCTATTGCGATTACCAAGAACTATTTTTTTATCACCGTCGCTTGTGAATCGAGAGCGTGCTGTACCTATAAATAACAGTGGCACAAACGCCATCAGGTATTCCATGACAGTGCCCATTCAGGAAACGAAAGTCCGAGACATCACCCCCGGGAAGGAATACCTTGTAGCAACTAAACACGTGGGGCGGCCGCGCTGAATACTGATCGGCGATCCGTTCTCTCTGCTCAACTTTGTCTCGACTTCTCGCAGTCCCCTTTTACCTTGAAATTGAATTAATGAATACATACTTTAAATACAACTATGGTCCTTCTTTCACAGTTTCGCTCGACCATTTTTTTCGTTTAGTTTTTCGGTAATTATATACTATTGCGGCCCATTCTTAATACGCATTATTATTTACTGCAACAATATATTATTTGGACAATATATTAATATTTTTGTTATTTGTTTTTGGGGTGTTATGCCGTGTTGCGCTAACTCCTTCTTTAGCCAACGTTTTTCACGAAACGTTGGCTAAAGAAGGAGTTAGCGCAACACGGCATAACACCCCAAAAACAAATAACAAAAATACTTTTGGCCGTGAAAATCTTAAATCATATTTGAATATATTAATAGTTTCCGGACACCGCCGTAAATAGTTAGTTTTTGTCTAGTTTTTGTTGTAGTTGATTTATTTTTTATTACTCTTTAAAAGTACTATCCCGGTAAACTGCTACTATGCACTTTGTCAACAGGATTTTCAATTACAATGTTAAAGCATTAATTATAAATGTACCTACATATTAATATTATTTACGTACGTAATAATCGAAAATAATACTAAATTTATATTGAAAATCATAACAATTTTTTATTGATATAGTAAAAAATATGTCTACTTATGAGCCATATTTTCAAAATATATCTGAATCCAGTTAGTACATTCTTAATTTTTGATGTTATTAGTCACGTTTACACTCCAGGGTTCGCTGTCTTTATTTATTGTTATATTTTGGTACAAGCTTGCCTTCATTCTTTAAAATAACAATTTCTTCTTTAAAATCAAATATTTCTTCAGGGGAGGACACAATCTCAACCAACGCAATAAAATATCTCTGTAAAGAACTTATCGAACCACTTACATACTTAGTCAACATGTCTATAACGAATAGCATATTCCCTACAGCCCTCAAAAAAGCGATTGTTATACCAATATTTAAACAAGGATGTAAAAATGACATAAACAATTACCGACCAATAAGCCTACTAAATACATTTTCAAAAATATTGGAAAGAATACTAAAAAAACAACTCTTATCCTACTTAGAAGACAATAAAAAATTATCAAAAACTCAGTATGGATTTAGGGAGAACTTAAGTACTAGTGACGCCATAGAAAAAATTACCGATATGATCACTAAAAGTTTAGACAGTGGAGAAAAAACTTTGGCAATCTTCATAGACTTACAAAAGGCTTTTGACACAATAGATCACAAAATACTTTTTTCAAAACTTTCAAAAATTGGTATGTCATGTACAACACTAAACTTACTAAAAAGCTATATGACGGAGCGTACACAGAGCGTCCAAATTAATAAGAGAAAAAGCAAACCTCTCCTAATCAACCATGGAGTACCACAAGGAAGCGTACTAGGTCCGATATTATTTTTAATATACATTAATGATATCTGTAACCTAGAAACAAGAGGAAAAATCATTAGTTTTGCTGATGACACAGTAATTTTATTTAAAGAAAAAGATTGGATAAATACCTACAAAGAAGCTGAACACGGACTTGGTCTCCTGCAAAACTGGCTTAAAAGAAACTCCCTGACGCTTAATGTCAATAAAACAAAATATCTGACATTTTCTAAAACAGCCAGAGGGCAGCCGTCAGAGGACCTTAATCTCAAATTACATTCATGCCAAGGAATTTATCAAAAAAATCAAGGCTTATCATGCCTCTGTCCCACTATAGCACACTCCAAAAGCATCAAATATCTTGGAATTGAAATTGATGATAATCTCCGTTGGAACTCACATATATATGTAATTACAAAAAAACTAACCAGATACATATACTTCTTTAGAAACATTCGCAATATCCTCAATATAAACGATATTAAAAAAGTATACTATGCTTTGTGTCAATCACAAATAGAGTACGGAATAACTGGATGGGGGTCTGCCTTGAGCACTCACACAGAGCGGCTCAATATAGCACAAAAAGGAGTATTAAAGACTATACTGAAAGTTCCGCTTAGAACTCCGACAGAAGAAATATTCAAAAACTTCAATGTTTACAATGTACAGAAACTATATTCAAAAAATATTTTATTTAAAATGAAAAAAAACATATCCGAATACTCCACTGCCCAACATAAATACACAACCAGGGCAAAAAGCGAAAATATCCTGATTACTCCCAGTTTGAACACATCCTTTGGACAGAGAAATAATAAATTCCATGCTATAAAATTGTTCAATGCTCTACCAAATGAAACCAAAAAAATAAACGAAATGAGTATATTTAAAACAAAGGTCAAAACATGGCTTAGAGATCAAAGTAATAATCAACTTACAAACATTATGAAGACAATGTAAAGACAATTCAAAACTAAATACAAAAATTTAAGAAAAACTACAGGCCGCCTCAGAACAGGAAACCCTAGTGAGGAGGACTGTGAAAAAAATACAAAAAATATACTTATATTGTACTTTAAACCTACATAATGTACAAATTTTGCTATTGATATTAATAAAAAAAAAAATAAAAAAAATAAAAAATTCTTTGTATCTAGCGTGGTGTTAATGTTCCACTTTCCTCTCTTACTCAGAGTCAGATAAATGCTAACTAAATAACTAACTAAACATCACACCGTTCCCGCAGGGGTAGGCAGAGAGGACGTACCGCCAAATAACTCGGCCTTGGCAACTTCTTGCCTCATTTACATTCATACATCGTCTCATAAATACTCTTCTATTATTGTGACTCTTGACATGGATTCAATTGATCGTGCCATGTCCTCCTCCGGCGTCTCCGACTTTTGCTACCATTCGCATTCGTGTCATATATTCTCCACATGATATATGCTGAATCACTATTTTGTTCCATAATAGTATATAATTTTAATAGTATTTAATAGTATATAATCCATACCGCGAAAATTCCGATAATTTGACTGAAACTGTTATTTACAAATTCCATAAAGAAAAAAAAACTTTTCAAATTTATTTTCAAGAGCTCACCGTTTTGAGAGTTTTGACTGTTTCCGACAAAGAAACATTATTTTGATTATTTACACTATTAGTGGGTAGCACCACTTCACCACTAACAGCTACTCCGTGACAAGGTTTATTATTGGAGCATGACAAACGAACATTATCACGTTTCAAGGTTGCCATATTGACGAAAAGATAAAAGCTACATAAAATGGACAGAAAAAAACTTCGGTACTTACTTTTAAAGTTCTAACAATAATAATTGACCAATAACCATCTGCTTTATCAACATCACCACTCACTAAAAACGTCCACTTGCCTTATTTTTACAAAGGGGCCAAAATAATACCACCATGACTTATTTACTTTTGTAGTTTTTGTACCAATGTAATGGATATTCATCGCTAACAGCTTCAGGTAGCAAAGGTAAGGCGCGACATGTGGCGAGGGTACTGTAATCGAGTCGATGTAAATGTAAAGATAATAGTACCTACTTTTGTGTAACAGTTATTTTGATTTTACCAGAAATTATGTATTTTTGAAATATGTAGCTGCTAAGTCGTATAAAATACTATCTAGTGTTGATTTTGCGGGTACAAAATTTACTTTAAGGGCCCGCTTTCCGCGTAAAGAATTTAGATTTGGGCAACACCCACAAAATTTAGTGTTAAAAGAATCCGACAGAGGTGTCTGAATTCGTATTAGGAATAATTTTGGGGATTATGAAATTAAATTACCGACATCTATTGCAATTTTAGAAAAACAGAACCATTTTTAGTTAGCACCGACCTTAGAGTAATAATGCACCGACCAAATGAGAAGGAAGTCGAAATGAAGATGGTTCTCAAAATATGGGTTTTATTACGGATTTAATTAATTATTTTTTTTTTTAATTTTACAAAAAACATTTACGAAAGTTATTTGTATAGGTATAAAAATTACTTTACTTTACTAAAATACTATTCTCACTTTTATAAAAGTAATTTATAACTTTTATAAAATCAATAAATATATTTTTACATCAATAAGGTTTTAAACTTTTTTACTCGAAAACTATCTTAAAACGTTGGAATTCCAAAAAAAGTTTTTTTTTCTTTTTTACTTGTACTATCAATTAGAATCACCTCCCGAAGTTTGTGCACTTTACCCCCGACATCTTGTATAATATGCGCAATATAATATTTATACACGTGTAATATCTACTTTTGTACATTTATATAAATTATATACACGTTTACATTTTTATGCTCATCAAATTTATTATATTATAAAGATAGATAGAAAGATCCTTAGTGCTTCCTGAGGACTTACAAATCAGAAGACTTTTTTGTAATTATTTATTTATTCATTTAAACAATTCAATAATTATAAAGAGTAATAAAACATGTAAGCAACATAAAATTACATTCTAAAATGTGAAAGGGGCTCTATTTATTTACATTTTTATGAAATTACTACTTTTAATAGTTTTAAGCTTTCAGTGAACTTTCAATTTTATTTTTAACTTCTCTAAATATTATTTGTTTAAATCGTCAAATATAATTTAATCACAAACACAAGATTCACTCAAAATGAAAGATTGGTGGTTCTGAAATGTTCCCATAAATACGGTGAAAGAACCCTAAACTATAAACTTATTACCCTAAACATGCTTCGAGCGAAATGCGGATCTGGAAACCTTATCGTCAATCTGAGCAAAACATACCATGAACGTCAATATAGCAACAGCCTTTGTTCTGCTGCAGTTTCATTAAATGCCGAGAGATCCGTTTACAGTCTCCAAAAAGCAATACTGGGGCACAACCCTAGAAGCAAAGCTAAATGATTGGAATACAGAAAGATAAAAACACACCATTGTCAAAAATATCTTGGCCGTAAATGATTAAATAAAATTAGATTTATTCAGGAAGGCAAGCTATCGATCAAATGATTTGCGAATTCGGAAAAACCGTTATTATTGAGGTTTTATTGATGTTTTGTTTCTCCCGATTTATTCGTATAACCCATTAGTCTACATAATTATCTAGCGGGTTTTCCATTACTTGTGCACTTATGTTAATGTATTTTATGACCGTCTTTGTGTTGCTTATATTTGTATCATGTTGTCTCCCTCTATATTTTGTTATATATATGCACACATTATGTACTTCTTGTTTAGTATTAATTTGTACCCTGATGATGCTTAAGTAAAGCGAAACCGGTCGGTTCTTAAATTAATAAATATCGTGGTTTTAAAACAAAAAAGTATTTTATTTTATTAAATTATATTCCCCACAGTTTCAGAACTTTCAATAGCTTCTTTCGCTCGCATGTTCATTATTATTCTGAATTCCACGTTCGAGTATTGTTATTTGAAACAGATGGCCCGTATATTATTATTACATATTATATTATATTTCGGACATCGTTGCATTGTGAATTAATAAGAACTTGCCCTGTAATTTCTAATGTTTTGGAATTAGTTTTATTTCCCAAAGTACGTATTCTGAAAAAAATAAAATAAAATTTTTTATAACTTTTTACTACACAATACATAAATAAAAATAATAATTAATTTTTATAATAAATTATCGTTTATCGTATTCTGAAAAAAATAAAATAATAATTTTTATAACTTTTTACTACACAATACATAAATAAAAATATGAATTATTAATTTTTATAGTAAATTATCGTTTATAATAAATATAAGCTTATAAATCAAAAATTGTATTTTTTTCTTCTCACCTATTAGATAGGATATAATTTTATGAGATATCATTTTTTCTTTGAAATACGGGATATCTTTCGTGTATTTCCCATCTTTGAAAAAACAATATTTATTAACTCATAAACTTTACACGCGTAAAAATTATCTTTATAGATTCAAATATTTGCACGTAATCGCACGTCTGTAGATCATAGAACGTTGAACGACATGTCTGCCCCCAAAGCCCTCGAGTTGGCGAATGAACTTTTCAAAGAAGATAGGTTAATCTTCAAGTCGGAGCGAGCGCGCTATAATAAATATGATTTAAAAGCAATAGGCGTAAGCGACAGTTGTGAAAATGTTTAATAAATCACGGCGTATTTCAAAAATAGCAAAAATCACTTTTGGGGTCTATTGAGTAGCATTAAAAGAAGCATTGTGATTTTTTTCATACATATAACTTGTAAAATAACAGAAATAAACGTGTTAATAATATTTTTCGGAGCATACTTTGCGATTTATTTCTATCGAGGGAATTTCAAATAATTACCGTTTCGGCTTTTGGAACAAATAGATACTATCTTAAAGAATAACATATATTTTTTTAAGAGCTTAAAAACTTCAAAATTTTAAGGAAAGTATGTCGGAAATTGGATGAAATTCGAATAGTGGGCCCTTAAGGATCTTTGAATTTCGTTTCTTCGTTACTTACTTCGGCCACTTTAACATATAAGTGTGTCGAGCTTTTCTTAACTTATTAAGTTTGTAAAGGTTAAAGTAGATACTGAAAACACCTTTGTATTGAAAAATTAAAATATCAATTCATAATATTCAATCCATTTTCACAAGTATTATGTTATCTCGCATTTCTTTAAAATTAACCCGGTCCTTTTGATAAAGTTCATCAGGATTGTATTTCAATATGAATTTATAATATTCAATCCATATTCTCAAGTATTATGCTATCTCCCATTTTATCTTATTCCTTTAACAGTAACCTGGTCCCTTTGATAAAGTTCATCAGGATTGTATTTAAATATGAATTTATAATATTCAGTCCATGTTCTCAAGTATTATGCTATCTCCCATTTTATCTTATTCCTTTAACAGTAACCTGGTCCCTTTGATAAAGTTCATCAGGATTGTATTTAAATATGAATTTATAATATGCAGTCCATGTTCTCAAGTATTATGCTATCTCCCATTTTATCTCATTCCGTTAACTATTGAAATTGTTATTATTTCTATCAACGCACTCATTTTTAAATAATGGCTAGGAACAACCCTTGAGGAATGAAAGTCAGATGTTTGTATAAAAACATTAAATAAATAATAAGGTTTTATTAATATTTTTTAATTAACCTTTCTAATGCCCAGTCTCATATTTCCTTGACAATATTCCGCATTACCTGAACAATTTGATGATATGATTTCAATGTGATGTTTCATTTTTTGAAAAATGAAACATGACATTGAAAGCTTTCTCTCCTAGAAAATAAATAATTGTCTTCAGTCTATTCATGGAAGTATTTTCCGCTTAAAAATTTAATGGTTATGTGGTTTCGTTTTACACGCATTTAAAACTATTCTGACATTATTTGTAAAAACGGTCGAAACTTTGTTAACCCTCTCGGTGACATTATTTATGAGGAATTTCTTCATTCAAAAATATTTTATTTTATCTTATAATTTGTAGTTATAATACTATTACTAGCGCAGACCCGTGAAAAATCACGGGATTGTCTGAATTTTAAAAATAATTTTCTGTTCAAATATTAAATTAAGTAGGTAGGTACTTTATCGCTTGTCCGAATACTAAAAAAATCGGTTTTAATTTTCAATATAACACCTATATTTAAAGCGAATTTGAGTTCATTGAACCAGATTTCACGCAAGACCAATGCACACAAAACCGAAATTAGTATGTTTGATTATATCTATGTATTTGAAATGTTTTTCCTATAAGCTACATGTCATTTTAACAATAATAAATGCATGCATTGATTTATGATTATGATTTATAACAATAGTAAATATTACCTGCGCATAACATAACATATACAAAAGATGTGTTATTTTTTAAATAACACATCTGCCCTGATGATGGACACTGCAATGCTGTCCAAAACGTTGGCTAAAGAAGGAGTTAGCGCAACACGGCATAACACCCCAAAAACAAATAACAAAAATACTTTTGGCCGTGAAAATCTTAAATCATATTTCATATACAAAAGGTATAAATAAGGTAGGGCATATAGTGTTACAATAATAGTGTAGTTTGAGTACTGATGGAACGTTTTTAAGAACGTAATATAATTAAAAACCAATAATAATAACGATTGTATTGTTTGTATAGCGCCGTTTTCGTGATAAAATCACCACAAGAGCGGTTAGAAGTACCTAATTATGTATACATGATGGTGTCAGGATACAAGTGGTACAAGGGGCATATCGGTGAACCTACATCACATTCCATTGGTTCGATTTTGTGGTATAACTTTTGATTTGTGCTTTCGTTTTAGAGTAAATCTAGTCCGAAGTTGGATTTTTTTAGAACGTATTTATTATTAAAAAACGTCGTTTGCTTTAAAGTTACAGATACTATCAGCTGTTTATTGTATTTTAAAATGTACTCACGCGTAGAACCGTTTTAAAAAAAAAGTTTTCAAGTCGAAGTTTGTTATGTAAATTCCATAGATTCCACTTACCACTAATTTCGGACACCATCATGTTATTATTTGCAATATTTAAAAAAAAAATAATGTAATGCATGCATTCTGTTTCTCTTATGTTAATTTTGTCATCTATTCATTTTACACATATTATATTATTAACACAAAAGGTTTGACACCTACTTACTTACCGTTTGTCATAAGTCATAACCCAGTAGAAGTACAAATACTTGTATAGATACGATCAATCTTTCAGTAATTATTCGTAAAATCATTTCGGTGAAATCAATGATAAAATATGATTTGATATCCAATGTATAATGACCTCGAATACAGTGTTTTTAATTTTAATTTTAGACACAACAGGGTTAACACTTAACCCTATGGTAACATTTTAAACAGGGTCCACAAATAACCGTCTAAAAATAACCCCCGGTCGTAACTCCGTAAGATCCGATGGAGTAAAGCCAACACAGGACTAACGGAATATTCTACCATCTACCTGTTAGTCTTTTCCTACAGTAACTTGTATATAACTTTATAAAAGTATTTAAACTCGGTTTTATGTCCCGCGATAGAAGAATGGTAAATAGGATGTGTATTTTTGTCTAGTATTTTTCTTTTGTGGATGTGGACCAAAGCTTTATAGCTTTTTAAATACGTCTATTTGAATTTAATTTTTGGTTTTTCGGAAATGAATGAATGCAAATCTTGGAAGCGAAAATTAACCCACTTCCCGACATATGATCGTGCTGAAAGTCGGCAGTTGAACTGCTTATCGATTCAAATGCATTTTATGCATTAAGAGTAAGCTACAAGTCAAAAATTTGTATATTCTTGGTATGCCTTATGTTGTAGGTAATAGGCACTAAAATCGCTTGACAAACGGAGTATAGAAACGTTCGATTTCAAGGACAAAACTGGTTTTTATTTATTTTGTAAATAATTTTATAAGAAAGCAAAAAATGTAATCAAGTGAAACTGTCACAGATAATCTTAGCTATTATACTGTATTTTTAAAAAGCTGTTTCCTTTACGCGTTCATACTTTCTACTTTCTACTTTTCTACTCAAATATTTCTATATTCTACTCAAGCGAAACGATAGTAACACCTTCAATTTATCTGAAGCATGTTTTTTGGTATTCATAATGTACACCAATTGGTTATAAAGATTAATCAAAGTAGTAATTTAGCATTAAGCTTCGCCTTAATGCATACTTCGATACAGGTTTAGTCCTAGTGAGGTTAATTTTTATGAAAAAACAGTGATTTATGTATAATGAGATGCAATAATTAAAAAAAATCATGGTGGCAATCCCGCACATACACGCGAAAATATACGCATTTTTGTAAAATCGGAGGACATTACAGCAGTTAATATTCTAAATAAATGTCGGTCTTACCCGATTGGCATTTGGCGAAGTAGATAGATTGTCAACTTCAGTATCTGGGTAAGAAGGTTCGATTCTCTGTCAAACAAAAAATAAATTGAATGAATATTTTTGTTTCGACATTTATGTGAATACTTTTTTAATTCAATTTTTTTGTTATACGTACCTATAAATAAATTAAGTTTTGTTGTCTGGCTTTGTAGCGGCAATTTTTGTATGCTTCAAATATTTATCATAACATTGTTTTGGAAAAAGTGAAATTGTATCGAATTGTGATAAATTGTGTAAACAATGCTTAAAGTTTTATGGATTATTAGTGTTTGCTGTGAAATCAAGGAATTTTATGATAGTGTAGACTTTCATCGTTGCAATTCAGATATTTGTGGAAAATTGGTGAAGTGCCAAAATTTTGTTATTATTATATTGTGACGTTCTTTTCTAAACGACGGTAAAAAATGTTTAAAATAGGTAATATTATGTAACTAACTAACTAACCAACACGCCGTTTCCCCGCAGGGGTAGGCAGATAGGATGGACCGCCAAACAACTCGGTCACATCATTGATTCACATTAATATTATGTACCATTATAATTTAGCAATAAACAATGCATATGTATTAGGGTGTCCCAGGACATAAGGAAGAATTTTTTTTTCATGAATTTAAATATGCATACCCTCTTATTTTATTCCATTTGATCCCTATAACTCATATAATAAATATTATTTTGATTAAACACCGGCAACCCGTGCCGACTTGATGCCAAACATATGGTGCAGAGTTAATATGGAAGGATTTTCAACTTTCATTTTTGTCGGATAAATAAAATTTTAAAATGCACAGATGTTCAATTATGTAGTATTTTATATTTAAAAATGGTTTATTGATTAAATTTTTTCTTCATAGTTTGTTTTTTACAGTCAGGATAAATCTTCCGGTGTTCCTGAACGCATCGTAACAAAAAAATATTTTTGTTCCTCTTTGACCGTGAGAATAAGCCATGAAAATCTTGCATTAACTTAACAGTTCTTTCAGTTGTATCATTCACTACCCTCAGCGGCGACACCTTCTTTCTGACTTCTTGATACGAAGCATTATTTGACCACATCGTAGGGAATTCGTTAAAAAAACTGGCATCTTTGTTCAGACGATCAAACAAATACTTGCTCTTAACTGAAATGAAGTCGTAAATATTTTTCTCTGAAACAAAAGTCACTAAATTATGATATGAACAAAAACCTCAATACAAAACATAATTTAAACTACTTAATAAACTTACCATACAATTTACCATCAAGATCTTCCTTCGATGGGATATAACGTTTGTCATGGGTTGATAAATTATTTTTTTCGATATTTCGAGCATTTTATTTTAGTTGTTTGATCCACAGCGTCGTCAAACAGCGATAAAATAGATCCTCCATCGGTCAAATACCATAACTGCTTACTGAACAGAAATAAAGCTGCCATTGAGATGTTTTCATCAATTTTTTCTTAAGCCTTCATCGATTTCAAAAAGCACAAGTCCTGGTAAGGTGCTTTAACTGCTATAATACATTGTAACCATGGCTTGACATAGGATGTTACTATGAACAGGCAAACGTCTAAAAGTGCCGCCTTATCCTTACCGGTAATTTTAAATTGCGCACAAATTAATGATATTTTCAAGGAATAAAGCGCCTTTGCCATCCATCGAGCACCTGGAGGCCGAATCTTAAATTTTCTCGCTGTATCTCCTGCTAAAACTATCACACAGAGCTCTAAAAACTCTCAATAGTCATCTAAAAGTATTTTTGTTGTCAGTGCAGTACGGTAAAAGTCAAGCAAATAATTGATTTCGGAATCGGTTAGGTGCAATGTGAGATTTTCTCTGTAGCACTGAATTTTATCGGGATCAACATTTTTACAGTTATCTCGAAACTTTTTGAAGAGTGGTATGTCAGGGCTTGTAGTCACTTGACTGATTTTTACTTCAAACACAGCTTTAAAAACCAACTTTGGCTATATTTGGTATATATTGACAGTTAAATTCACTTTCCGGATATTGTAGAACAAAACTTCAAGAACTTGTCCATTAGATGGCAGTTTAGAACCAGATATTTGGTGTTTTACGACTCCTATTAAAAATATACTCTTTTTAGAAGTGCGTAAATCTAACAACATCTTGCCTGAACGAGTGATTTTCGTTTACTAACAAAATAGCAAGTTACTACAAGCTCATCAACACGTTTGCTCACTGGCGTCTTAATGTACAAGTACTGACATCTTTCGATGCAAGTCGGCACGGGTTGCAGTTGTCCAAAGTAAACGAATTTTTTTTAATAAGTTATTTGTCATTATTAAAACAAAATTAGAGGGTATGCGTTCAAAAATAACAACTTTAATTTTTTTGGGACACCCTAATATGTATATGTTCATTTATAAATAAACAATGTGAATCTTAATTTCAAATCGACATTCAATTTACTCTTTTATAAGAATTAAAATGTCCAGAGTTCAAATTACGTCACCACTTTACAAACTGGTTTTAAAAAGGACAGCTGCATCGGTTTTTTCAATAATAAAGTCAAAGGGGTTCATAGAGGTTCATAGCGTATATTGAACGGAAACAGATTTTTTTTTATTTAGATGATTTCATTTAGATAGACTCCTACTGCTCTATTATTGTTTTCATATATTAGGGGTATTATCTATAAGCCCAATAAAGGACCTCAAATGAAATGGTGTTTTGATTGAGAGAGTACCTAATCAAATTAATTGAGATTAATAAAAATTTAACTAAATATTTTTTTTAATATTAATATTGCTTATTACTACTGTGTTTATCTAGAAATGTGATTCTTAACGATTAAGAATTAACTTATTGTTTACAGTTATATTGATTTAATTATATCTTACCTTCAAATTCAAATATAACTTTCAATGTACATATGCAACTTGGTTATAACGATCCCGGTAACAGCAAGTTCACGGCAATAATGAGTTAACCTCGATACAGGCTTAGTTCTAGTGGGGTTGATTTTTATGTGAAAAAAAAAGTGTTTTATGTATAGTGAGATGCAATAAATAAATAAATAAATAAATAATAATAATAATAATAATAATAATATTTTATTCCAGGATGTGGGGAGGTTAGTGCAATCCCACACGTCCCATATAAATATACATATAGATTTACATTGTATAATACATATAATAAATTTACTAATAAGGACAACTATGCAGGGTGTGGTCTTGAGTGCGCTTGGGCCCAGCGCTCACTCAGGAGTGGCGCTTGGTGCTGGTAGGCTGCGGTCACCAACTTGTTGGCGGAGGCCATTAGCCGCATCCTGGCTCCAGTGACCCGATGTCTCATCAGGCCGGCAAATCCATGCAGTCCTAGTTCCGTGAACATCGTCGATGCGCTGCTGTATCGTCGGTATCCAAATATTATTCTACAGGCGTCATTGTATTGAATTCGGAGTCGTTCCATCGAGCAAGTTCGGTAGTGACACCATGTCTCACACGTATAGAGGCCAGTACAGAATGCGTTGAATAGTATTTTTTTAACGGTATTGCTGCATTTGCAAAATCTGCGGGCAATCATATTGGACACTATGCTTAGGCTTCTCCTTTGTCGTTCGATATCGCCATCGTCCGATAGGTCTTCATTAATAATGTGCCCCAAGTATTTCACGTTCGAACATGTTTTTATTTTTGCCTCGTTAAGGTATACGGGGAGCATCTTACTTGTATCTTGTCTTTTTCCGTGGTGGAACGCAATCAGTTCCGTCTTCTTCGGGTTGTACATCATATTATGCTGTTTTCCATATTCTTCACAAATGTTTAGGAGTAATCTCAATCCCTTGATCGACGGAGCTAGGAGTATCATGTCGTCCGCGTAGCTTATATGATTCATACATATACTGTTAACACGACAGCCCGCTCTGATATCCAGGCGACTTGATAACTCGTCCATGTATACATTAAATAGAATGGGGGACATGCACCCTCCTTGCCTTACTCCTGACCGCAAATATATCGGCTGGGAGTATGTACTTGCCCACCGTACAACATTTTCCTGCTGGGAGTGCCATCGGGATAGTATGTTTATAAATAAGGTAGGTATATTCCTAGCTTTCAATTTATCCCATAATGTCTTATGACAGATCCTGTCGAAGGCTTTACTTAGGTCTAAGAAGCACCCGTATACAGTAGTTTTTCGTTTCTTGTAGAATTCTATTATTTGCTTTGCAGTATATATTGCCATGTTAGTGGATAATCTACATTTAAATCCCATCTGGTTATCTTTAGACATAAGTTTATCATGTATCTCATTTAGTATTACCCTTTCAAATAATCTTGCAGTTATAGTTGCTAAAGATATTGGCCGGTAATTGCTGGAGTTAGTCATGTCAGGCTGTCCCGATTTCAGGATTGGAGTTATAATCGTTTTCGTCATTGCACCCGGTATATGGTTGTGTTTAAGTATTGCGTTGAACAGTATGTTTAGTAGTTTGGGTATGTATCTACCTCCGTATTTAATGTGTTCAATACTTAGATTATCATGTCCCGGAGACTTACCAGCCTTGGTGCCTGTTATGGCCTTCATTATACTACTTTCAGATAGGTAAACGTTTTGTCCATCATATTCCATAATATCAGGGACAGACAGTACTTCATTTCCGGAAATATCTGCAAAGGTTCTTCTAAAAGTATTAGCAATTTCCTCCGTGTTTGTGGACCCATCAATTTGGCTGGCGATTCGATTTTTTGGTTTGATCAGGTTGTTGCTTTTCTTCCAGAATTGGGCAAACTGCTTTGTATCAAGTGATTTTACGATATCATCCATTTTTGTTTGTTCAGAAGAGCTTTGGCAGTGTTTAAGAGCTATTTTGAACTCCTTCCTTTTTCGTTTTCTTTCATCCGCAATGGGACCATGTAATGGTCTCCCATTCTTAATCCACTCCATCAACGCCGATCTGGAATTTTCGTAGTGTTCCTTAACTTGTTGATTCCACCCAGCAATGTCACGATGTGTTTTTGGATTGCTTTGATCATTTTCCCGATGAAATACGGTATCGGCAGCCCTACTTAAGGCTTCAACGATGTCTGTGTATATATTTTCGATGTTTTGTATATGGTCGCATCTGTCACATATAGAACCCGAATTACAAATGGATTCGGAGTGTCTTTGATAGATCACACTAAGTAATGCTTCTGCTACAGACGTATATTCACTGATTTTCTTATTATTATTCCTTCTCCATGTTATGTTATTAGGCTGTTGTGGAATATTAAAAATAGTTGCAGGTAATTTTTCAGCAGCGATTACGCAAGATGTCGGCCTGTGATCGGACCAGTCGGTATCATAGTGTATTTTTATATTATCTATTTTGTTCTTAAGACTATTAGTGCATATACAGTGATCGAGCCAGGAAGTGGTATTGTGTGCATCGCTAATATATGTATATGTGTCATTCGGTAGTCTTTCAATATCGATACAATTGTAGTTATTTTCGGTGTAGAAATGAGAGAGTTCTTTCCCGAATATGGAGGATGGGTGAGCGTTGAAATCTCCCATCACAATGGTTTCAGAGTGTTCGTTATCTTGAATGATCGTATGTATTTTGGAAAGGTAGTTGGTGAAGTCGGTAAGGTTGTCCGCGTGACATACCGGCATGTAGACAGTCAGTATGCTTATCGTCCCTCCGTTGGACACTTAAATGAGCACATAAAAAACGATATTTTAGTTCAGCCTTATTTTCATATATTTTTTGACTGTTATAATGAGGTCGATTCACTGATATACCAAGCAAATAATTTTGTCAACACATTTTCTGAATACATGAATGGGTTGTTGAGTCTGAAAAAATAGTTGGGAATTATTCGAGAATTTTCTAACCCGTTAAGGGTGGATTCATATTTTTATGGCACTATCTGTGTAAGATTGTCGGCTATGTGAACCATTGCTTTCCAATGTAAAACTGTCATAAAATCTGTAGCAAGTCTTGCGAAATATATAACATCGAGTGTACCAAATTTCTGTACCTAATTAATTAAAGAACCTTTCAGACATACCCGCCATGCAGCACTATTTTACCCGCTTGGGCGATTTTTGGCATGTTATCCAAATATATTATATAAGTTTACAAAAACGTTTTGAGCGATCGCTTGTCATAGTGTGCCAAATTTATAGTACCCAAAAATATGGAATAATCGCTAGTCATAATGTGTCAAATTTATAGTACCTAAAAAATGGGATAATTGCTTGTCATAATGTGCCGAATTTATAGTACCTAAAAAATGGGATAGTTGGTTGTCATAGTGTGCCAAATTTATAGTACCGAAAAATATTGGATAATCGCTTGTCATAATGTGCCAAATTTATAGTACCTAAACATATGGGATAATCGCTTGTCATAATGTCCTAAATTTATAGTACTAAAAATTCTTGCTGCAGATTCTCCATCTTCGTGTCACCTGTTTCTGTACTTCATTTTATTTAACTTAATTTCAATTTATTTTTGTAATATTTATATTTTTTTGTAATACCTGCATCAACTGTAAAGCGCCCCTGAGGTGATATCTCACAAAAGCGGCGCTATACAAATCATCCAATAAATAAATATGGGATAATCGCTAGTCATAATGTGCCAAATTTATGGTACCTAAAAATATGGGATAAACGGCGAAATCTAGTTGGATTCATTGACTTTAAACCACAGTAATCTGTTCTTATTTTTCCATATTCATGTTTTGAGGAATGATATTAATTAATAATATGTTACATGTATATATATACACAACCAATCGCTCGAGTGGTTAGAGCCTTAATTACAAAACATTTATAGCAGCAAATTCTCTAACTAACCGAGCTTTTCATACCTTCAATAATATCTGCATAAACTGCATCTGCATTATAAACAAACGTACTATTCCAGTTAACATTAGATGGAAAATAGTAATAGAAACAGTGTATATTTTTGCACAATAACAGTAGGTATATTTATGTTGTATACTGGGTGTATCGGCACGTACCCGACAAACTTTAACCAGCATCCTTAGCACATTTGGAGTAAAAAATGTTACGAACTCTATTAAAAACTAATAAAAAAATAAAAAAAATCCACACTCCGTCCCTGTCATTGGCATTGTTTCTCGTGTTCAACAGCTGTTATTAGCAAGTATGTCAAAAAGCGTCCTCGCTCTTTCATACACACTAAATAATAATAGTTAAAATGAGACGAATGGTGCCATGCCATTTCGTTGTGATTGTAAAAGCGCGTCAATGTAGGTACGTACGTACATTATTCAACAAAACCCGAATAAAATATTGCCAGATGGGTTTTCAAACTTTGACAAAGAATAAAACATTGGTGACATGTGGTGAGAATATGAATAGTATATTTTTTATTAAAAAAAATGTTACCGGACAGCAAAGTGCCCATAACATCCAAATGTGCTAAGGAATAGCTGGTTAAAGTTTGTCGGGTACGTGCTGATACATCCTGTATAACCTGCCTCACTAGGCGAACCTACATTGAGGCAGATTTTTTAACAAAAATAATTATTACGATGTATATAGTTTACCAATATATATAAATATAGAAAATAAGTTCATATAAAACTATTTATTTATTAGTAGGTACCTTTAATCATCGTCTATAGTATAATAACTTTAAACGAAATTCGGTAGACTTGGGTGATTTCACTGGTTATTGCACGACCTGTGTTGAGTATTTTCGTAGTATTTAGTTGATTTGTTTTCAAATACGTGAGTTATGATGGTTTTGGCGTAAATTTGTCTAATATCTAGTACTTGAGGTTTGTTCTTTTAGTGCTTGTTTTTAAAGGGACTTTAAGGATAACCTGATTTACTGACCATGTTTTAAAAGGAGTATCATGTCAATGATATAAACTGCTCAATGCGTATATTCATGCACATCGCTTCACTTTTGTATATCACTAATTGTCACACAACTCACACACAATTAAACACTTGTCGAGAATTCAGACTTTCCCGCGATTTTTCACGGGTCTGCGCTAGTATTGATATATATAAACAACACTATTATAAGATGAGTCCAATTTACGTAAAATGTACTCGTAGGTATTTCCCAGCACAGCACATCCCAGTGAGGAAGATCTTGCAACAAAACTTGTTTTATGTTTCAAGTACCCATAGTACCATACTACCGATAATAAATTAATATACGGGGTCGTACACGTCGTTTTGTCAAAGTAGAAAGTTTCTATGTAAAATTAGTTTAGTCAGTGAGGAGTTGTTTGAATATCTTCTAGTAATTTCACTGTAAGTTTCTGGTGTGTCCCTTGTGGTTAACTAACAAAGTACTCTCATTATTATTTCTTGGCGTTATCGGAAACCGCGGTTAGAACGTTTTGTCAAACAGTTCCCCCTTTATTCTCTTATAATGCGGTTTTATTGTGTTAGGTATTTCTATTAAGTACCTGGTTGTTGGAATCAAAATATAAAATGAAGAAAAAAAATTCCCTTTAAACGAAAAAATGTGGTTTTATTAATTAGGGCATCTCTATTAGGTACAAGGTTATTGGAATCAAAATATAAAATGAAGAAAAAAAAACTTCCCTTAAAACGAAAAAAAAAAATTATAATAACTGAAGTAACTCCAAGGACGATTTGTTTCGGAGAATTTGAACAATTTTTCAAATTTAAACATTCATTTTCAGGTTCTGCGAAAGTTCCATTTAAGTTTTGTTATTATATCATTACAGGCTAGCTGCTTGACAGAACTGACATAATAACAGAACTTGAAAAAATCTTTCACAGAACTAGAAAATTAACTCTAAAATGTTAAAAATTGTTCAAATTCTCCGAAACACCCGTCCTTAACCTACTTAGAAGTTATTCAATTGGAAGAAAACAGTTTGTATGATTTGGTAAAAAAAACTAGCCAACTCTTCCAATTTATTTCGGTATCCTTCAAGGAAGTTTATTAGGACCCTTACTATTTCTCACTTATATAAATGACCTTATGAATCTTTTCATCAAAGAAGGCAAAATCGACTTTGAAAATGACACTGTAATTATATTTCATGAACAAGATTCGACAAGGACCTACACAGAGGCAGAGCAAAGCCTAGCGGTACTTCAAAACTGAATAAAAAGCAAATCCCTTTACAATAAAAGCGAGTAAGACTAAATATCTAATATTCTCAAAAAACAAAAGAGAATCACAAATGAATCAGCTTACACTCAAATTAATTGAATGTCAAAACAGTTTTCATCAATGTACTTGCCCGCATATAACTCAAACTAAAAGCATTAAATATCTTGGGATCATAATTGACGACAAACTTCACATTGATGGAACCTCAGAAAGCTAATAAAACTCATCGGTTCTTCAAAAAATTACCAAGCATTTTGTCAACTAGGAATCTAAAGAGATTATATTATGCTATATGACACTCTCATTTGGAGAATGGAATAATAGGGTGGGGCTCAGCAGCATCAAATCACATAAAACTACTAAAGATACTCGATAAATATAACCAAATGTATTTCAAGTGGTGAGCGATGGTACTTAAATTTGTTGAAAGTAGTTTTTTCAAGTCAACTCGAATATTTTTTATGAGCTAGAGAACTTTGAAATATACTTATAACCACCATAACTTAATAGTACTTCAAAATTGTTTGTTCCATGTTCTATCAAACAAATTATAACAAAAATTAGCTACATTAAGCACATCAAATCTTGGCTAAAGGAACTATCGGAAAAAAAACCGACTAGTATTCTAAAAACATCTCCATATAGGTTATTGAAAAATACCTTAGCCAAACCAAGAAGTTGTACAACAGAAGTCACTGACAACATGTCCAAAACCTAGTCTCCTCAGCACAGGATCCCCACAGTGATTCTGAGAACTAAAAAAATAATCTACATATCTTTTATATTTAGATTTCATATGCATCTTCTAAAAATGTAAAAAATATACTATACTAATTAAATATTAAAAAGATGAAAAAATATCGAGATTAAAGTTATTGTGATCGAGTTATCGATGTTATTACTTCTCTTATGTATACTCTTCTTAGTTTTTTGGCCCTGGCTTCGCCCGAGTTTATTTTTAATAATCATGTATTTTATTATAGTTTTTTTGTACATTTCAGTTTACAAATTACTAATTATAACTTAGATACTATTACATTTTATTTTGCTAAATGAGGTTCTTACAATCTATTCTGAATTTATTGGTGTAGATTTTATGGATTCTGGTAACGCATTATAATATTTCATCACTGTCTTTGTAGAAAAACTTTCTTGTGTATTATCTTTGTCCTTTTTTTGGTGACCGGGTATGTCATTAAAATGACAATTCAGCACACCTCAAAAAAGTTATATGAAGTCATGAAAAGTGATGAAACAAAAACTAGGTTAAATACACATGTAACTATTAAACGTAGTTTTTGTTTTATCACTTTTCATGACTCCATATCACTTTTTGGAGGTGTGTTGAATTTTCATTTTGATGAAATATTATAGAACCGAAAATAGAAGCGTGTAAATAATTAGGTACATGTTGATTAGGTCCAAACTAGGAAATAGCACCTGTTTAAAATGCGAAGTAATTAACGCGTTGTGGTTTCACGCAATATTGCCCCATTCTGATACTTAATGTTATTTGTGTGAACCATTCATATTTTAAGCTTACATTACAAGCATTTGCAATATTATAATTTCATGTGACTTTTCTACCCCTGTTTTTAAATTCTCCACTGATTTTATTATGTGTTTTTTTTTCACTTTATAAATATTTTTTTAATTTTCTCTTTACAGGTAAGCACAGCATTCTTCTTTAACTTCAAATACAAGAATGTCCAACGTGAGGTGATCACACAACCTCCAGATTGAGAGACAAGGGTCTTCCCGCACCACGGAGACCTAAAACAGGGTAAGATTAATCAATTTTAATCACCGTCTACTAAGAAACCCCATATCTTTCCATATTCCTTTCCAAAGATCTTGTTAGAACTTATACTACTATAATATACAACATCCACTTTGGTGGCGAGATTCCGAACATATTTAGCGATAGCCCCAGAACTTTTTTTAAATTTCTCAAATCTCTTGTTTTTACTGGACTTAATTTGACTCAACCTCTGTTTCTTGTTTTTTTTTTTCATAAGTATTGTTTCATTAGTAATAATAATAATGATTCAATTATTTATATAGCGCCGTTTTCGTGAAAAAATCACCCCAATAGCGATCAACGATTTTGCATTGACCATCATCGTTTTCAACGTCACTTACAGACAGTTCATCAACTTTTGACTTATGTAACTGCCCCCATGACCTTTTACACTTACTTGTACCTCTTCAGTTCAGCAACTTTTGACTTATGTAACTGCCCCTATGACCTTTTACACTTACTTGTACCTCTTCAGTTCAGCAACTTTTGACTTAGGTAACTGCCCCCATAACCTTTTACACTTACTTGTACCTCTTCAGTTCAGCAACTTTTGACTTATGTAACTGCCCCCATGACCTTGTACACTTACTTGTACCTCTTCAGTTCAGCAACTTTTGACTTATGTAACTGCCCCCATGAACTTTTACACTTACTTGTACCTCTTCAGTTCAGCAACTTTTGACTTTTGTAACTGCCCCCATGACCTTTTACACTTACTTGTACCTCTTCAGTTCAGCAACTTTTGACTTATGTAACTGCCCCCATGACCTTTTACACTTACTTGTACCTCTTCAGTTCAGAAACTTTTGACTTATGTAACTGCCCCCATGACCTTTTACATTTACTTGTACCTCTTCAGTTCAGCAACTTTTGACTTATGTAACTGCCCCCATTACCTTTTACACTTATTTGTACCTCAAATTTGTAATCTTCTCTGTAATATATTTTAATATTGATGCATATTAATATATGGTGCATAATCATTTTATGGAGAACATGATAAATTCCGGTAGGTAATTCCGTTAATGGAGGACTGAACGCAGTTGGCGCTAACAAAAAATTGTCCAAAGAAGCGAAGTTAGCAGTCCACAAGGGAGTGATGGTACCTAACTTGATGTATGGAAGTGAGGCATGGAACTGGCAAAGAAAGGATGAAAGTAGATTGAATGCTGGTGAAATGAGATCCCTGAGGCGTATGTGTGATAAAACCATCTTTGATCGTGTGAGGAATGTGGAGATCCGCAAAGAATTCAAGGCTGATGTAAGCGTAATGAGTAAGATTAATAAAGGGACGCTTAGATGGTTTGGGCATGTAGAGCGAATGAGCGAAGATAGGAGTGTAAGGAAGATATATGATGCAAATGCGAATGGTAGCAGAAGTCGGGGACGCCCGAGGAAGACATGTCACGATCAAGTGAATCAGATACTCGAGTCGGGCCATGTCAAGAGTCAGAATAATAGAAGAGTATGTATGAGACGATGCATGAATGTGAATGAGGCAAGAAGTGTGTGCCAAGACCGAGTTGTTTGGCGGTCCGTCCTCTCTGCCTACCCCTGCGGCGAAACGGCGTGATGGTTAGTTAGTTAGTTTTTTAAAATCATGATTGGTATCAGCACTCTATTGGTGACTGCTAGCCTCGCTTGTTTGGATGACTAGGGCTATACCGATCATCCCCTTAATAAAATTATTTATGAGCATTATTTTCATACTATATGTTTTAAAAAAAATTCTTGTACTTGCTGGGCGTATCACTTAAGATAAAACAAACTAGCTACAGTACCATCATCGATTTCAAAACCCCAAAAATCAACCAACAAATAATAAATTGAACCAATTTATAAATTTTCCCATAAAATACATCTGTATAAACATAATCGTTAGCGGTACTCTTAAATACGGGGAAGTTGGGGCCCCCTATCCTATTACAATGGGCCCCACTCTCCCCTTGCCTTATTCGACTAGTGCTCGTGGCGAACAATGCAGGGGCTGCTGGTCACGTGTGCCTTCCACGTGTGATGTGTTCCGTTCACCCTGCCTTCCCCCACCCCGAAGCCGTGATGACGAGCTTACAATAACAATAAATATTGATTTTTGCAGCTACACATGTATTTATTGAGAAATTGGGTTCCGATATTGGTTTGAATTGGTTGATGAAATATTTTTTAACAATTTTTTTTACGTTAAAGCAGATCGTGTTTTTTTAGTGCTTATTATAATATTAATTTTAATTTCACCACTGCACAACAGTTGACTATACTCCCAGCTATGCAGAACCCGTGGGACTATGTGCCCATTGCGCAATGGGATGTGTTGTGAGGCAGAAGGAGGTAAGGGGGGGGGGAAAGATGGAGAAAGCAAAGTGAGAAACTACCAGATATTCAGATCTTGTCACCAAACATGGCTAAAGTCATTTCAAACCAAATTTATTTTCTGAGTGATTGTCTTTCACCAATGCGATACTTATAGTATCTACCGCTCTTGAATGTATCCTTAATTTTTTTTAATTATTTTATTAAAAATAATTTAAAAAAAATTTTTTTAAAATAATTTTACAGGTAAGCAAATTTTATATCATAGACAGGTAGAAAGTTGTCAAATTAATAATAACGTTTTTAGAAATACTTTTGATACTATATTTTACATTAAATATATCCTAATATTTCTTCATCGTATCAATTTAATATTACTATCTATTATGACTAAGCTTGTAACGAGGTTAACAATTTACATTTGAGTGAATCAAACATAGAGTAATCACAAATATAAAGTAATACTACATGCAAAATAATATCTATGTTCATACTGTTAATAATTTTTATTGTGTTGTAATTTTTTAAATCAAAATGATTTATTAGAGAAAGAGAGAGAGATATATGAGGCTAATACATGGGCTTTTATACTAATACAATATATCTGTCTCGCTCTAAACTGACGTGGTCAAAAACCTGACTTTATTGTCCAACGGTAATTTATATTTTTGCCACAATATCAAATACGCCACAAGTACACGTGATTTTTTTGGGTCATTATTTTAGGCTTTCGGATGAAATAAGGCTTTTATTACTGAACCGTCTTTCAAAAAACTAACCCAACCTACCCACCCCTCGCCCTGTTCCTATGTCATATGGAATAGTTGATCAAACGTATTATTATCAAGCATTTACATGATACAAAGAGACTAGAGCTACCGAAAACTGAATTACCTGGTTCACAAAAAGCTTCTAAAATAATCTCTTGGCTAGAAAGCTTCTCTGTAATATAATTATTTTATGCTTATTTATTTTAAGCGTTTTATAAGTAAATTTGTGTGCATGAATCAGTACAAGCACATTTTCTATAATATTAATAATAATGTGTGTCTTGGTTTTATTTAATTCATACTATTTGTATGTAATAAAATCTTCATTTTACGTTAGTAAACTAGGGAAATCGGAAAAAAATAGGTAACCTAGGTACAATTTTACCACTTGTTTCGTCAGCTCGTTACGCCATGTGACTGACTCCTGGAGTGTCCCTGACTTTTTCTACCCCAGAATTATTCGTCAATAAAACGTGTATATAGTCATGTTACTAATTAGAAATTTTCACTGCATATTATAATTCTTGAAGCTTTCTTACTAATTAAGTAAATAACCATCGCGATGTTTCCTCGCAGGGGTAAGCAGAGCATATGGACCGCCAAACAACTCGGTCTTGGCACACACTCCTTGCCTCATTCACATTCATACATCGTCTCAAACGTATCCTTCTAGAGTGTTCTGGATATCTTTTACTATGTTACACTCCGTGGTCCAAAGGTTAGGCTCTCGATTAGTAAGCCAATTTATTCATTTATTTAATTGGACATTTACAGTACATTTTACTACAAGTAATATGGTCCTAAATTAATTTATAAATAGATAATATACCTATTACGTATGTCCTTAAAATGTCTTGTTAATTTCGTCTGGGTGAAAGATATAGTTCTTAATTCTTTCTAATGATGTAGGTATGAGTAATAATAACAAAGAACATTATGTTGGAATAAGATGTGTGGAGAGATTTAAAAATAATATATAGTATAATTGAAATTTAAAAGATTTTTTGGTACGAGTCTAAAAGTTTTTTGGTACGTGTCTAAAAGATTTTTGGTACGTGTCTAACAGAATTTTGGCACGTGTCTAAAAGATTTTTTGTACGTGTCTAGAAGATTTTTAGTACTTGTCTAAAAGATTTTTGTTACGTGTCTAAAAGATTTTTGGTACGAGTCTAAAATATTTTTGATACGAGTCTAAAAGTTTTTTGGTAGTTGTCTAAAAGATTTTGTCTGTCACTAATTAATTATTATTAATTTATTGGACAATTTGTACAGCGCCGCTTTTGTGAGATATCACCTCAGGGGCGCTTAAGCTAGCAAAGAAATATTATATCTTCCAGCCAGGTTTTCTTCTTTGCTTAATCCAAATACCATTCTTAACTCATAATTTACATATTTCTCCTAATTTCATGTTACCTACTTTGTAAAATGAAGCCCGTCAGTAGATTATGGTATTTTTTAAGTTTTTTTTTGATTTACATTTCTTTTTTGTTTATTTTAAGTTTGTACCCTGACGATCCTTGTGTTAAGCGAAACTGGTCGGTGATAAAAAATTAAAGAGTGTTAGTATAGGTACCTATTATTATTAATTCTACAATATAATTCAATTCTTAAAATCCCTATCCAACACATTTTACATTGCCTAAATTTCCGTCTATCTAACATTTAAAAAAAATATGGGTATTTTGTCTTCCATTGTAAATGTTCCCGAGAGAGGTGATATTCCTTGCATACTTAATGAGGCAACCATTGTATTCCAAAAAGGGATATCCATTTGTCATGCCGTCTTTTTTAAACAGGGCACTTCCTATTGTTCTTTTATTATTTTCAGTCCATAATAATTGAAGTTTTCAATTGTCACCGTAATGCATGATGCATTTAAACCGTAATTCTATATCGCGGTTCCAATAGTGCACTCAGTTCGTTGCATACTCATTGCTCAAGCTATTGGGATATCAAAAGATGCATACAAATTGTTTCATTTTGGCCCCACAGAAATGGTGGTAGATGGTAAAACTAGGGCGTAGAAAAATATATTTGAAATTAAAATTATGTCTTGTATAAGGCTAGCTGATTCTTAAATAGTGACCAGCTGCTTACCCTATACCCACAATTGAGTTTGGGAGCCACCTCTAGGCTGGAGGCCCACAATAATTGATAAATACATTTAGTTCTGTGCAAAGGAGGGCGGTCCGTATGATACATCAATTGCTAAGAGCCATCTCTAATGCACAGACATGTGGTCATACTCTAGAGGTATTTGAATATAAAGCGCGTGGTTTTCTCTCTCTAACACCGTTTTGATCATATTTCTCACCATGACAGTAAAGCTAGAAGCATTGATACCCGGTGCACCGATGCACGTGCGTGAAACTGGACAGACATGAGCTCGTTTTCAGTAGATGAGAACGGGCCGCCTCTTCGACTCGTTTTTGTGTAAGTCGGCTCGTATATGGAACGTACTATCGGCATCTGTTTTTCCTCCTTCATATAATCCGGGCCTCTTAACTGGTATCTCTTTTCTTCCTCTCCCTCACCTTTTACGTAAAGCATACTTTGGGCCACGTTATATACACTTTTTTTGCTCCATTTTGGTACTCTTGTATCTCTTTTCTTCTCCTCTCTTACCTTATATTTATTTATTTTTTTTATAATATAATTTTGATTACATTTTATGATTTTGACTGTCCAACTAGGAAGGATTCCCTTTTCAGGACAGTCAAATTTACAAGTTTCAAGTTATCCCAGACGAATACAGGATAAGACTAGCTAAAATAAGTATGGTAAAACGAAGATACATAAAAAGATACATAAAGATACATAGAGGCGTCCTATATATATTTTTTTTGTTTTTCATCTGACGTTATTATTGGCTGAACGTAGCGAGTTCCTGCTTTAACTCGGCCATTTAGCATTTCATCTGTCTGTTAATTTGTTTTTTTCATCTCCTTTCCGCTTCAAGCTCTTGACTGTTTTGCATACTACCTTTTTATCCCGCCAGAGTTTGCATGATCGTGCATGGTTCCTTCTATGACCTGTAAAATTGGATTAATCAATAATATCCATGATACTGAAGAAAGTTCGAAAAAAGAATTGTTATGTAGTTTGTGACATTTATTTGCAAAAATTGTATAATTCCTCATTTGAATTTTTTTTAAAGTTATACTAAATATTTGTGGTTTATAATTAATTAGGTAGGTATTTAAGTATCTACTTGGAAATATTATGTTTTCAGAGAAATTTTTTTTTTTTTTTTATCAAATAAGATAAAATTAGAAACATACATTTTAGGAAGCGAGATCTACTGTCCATAGAACTACTAGGTATATCATGACCATAACCTAGGCATTGATGTATTATATTTAGATGAGACAGGAAGCGAAAAAATAGGTTCTGCTTTTTTACCTCCAAGTGACCTCCAACTCTCCCAACGCTCTTACTAAAACTATCGAATCCGGTCCAGGCGCACTGCCTATCGCGTTCTAATAGTGGAACAAGTTTATTCGAGATATTGGTAGGCAGTAAGTAGTGCCTCTAACTGTAGTTATATGATCCTAGAATAGTTTTCACTGCTTTTGATTTGTTAATGTTCCTCTTCTATAGAAGCTGGCGCTTGTGTCTAGAAGAGTGGTGAGCATCAAGATTAAGAATATTTAGTGTTTGTAATTAATTATTAAAAACATAGTTTCATCATTTTGGTATTTTTACATTGAACTTCTCTTTAATTGCTTTTAGTAGGTGTTTATCGTTTTCTATTGTTCTGATATTTTCGGGTAGGCTGTTATTATTTTTTTCCTAGAAATATGTAACTAAGCAAAAGTGGTGTTACATTTTTGTGTTGGAAATATATGTTTTTGACGAGTACGACTTTCAGTTAAAAAGCTGTGATTTTGTTTATCTTTTACTATTTGAGTTATAGGCGATAGGCGAGAACCTTCTAGTGAGTTGGCGTAATGTGCCAGACCAACTCGCAACGTATTGTCGTAGGTAGCTCTAGACGTCGCGAGTAGGTAGTTCTCGGTAGTAACTCGCAAGTAGATAGGTAGGTCGAGTTGTTTACTATTAGCGAGACAATCTGGATTATTCTCTCTCCACATGTTTTTTTGGACAAGATCATTAAATTTTAATACTTTAAATTCTTCAAATACAGCCCTGAAATGATTAACCGTGTCTAAATCACACATTGTTATCATTATAAATCGAAAACAGATGCTTTATTAATAGCGATGTAAATATATCACATGCAGTAGGACCAAGCGTCATGAATTTACAATAATTCCATATTCTCTGCAATTCCGAACCCCTTCCGAACCGCTTCCAATACTGCAATGGAATTAATGCATTTTAGTATTCGTCCGATTCCCACCTATCAAACAATCAAATTAATTAACATTAATATATATATATATATAATATCGTTGCATTGTATAATAGAGGCCTTAGAGGTCTGACAGGCTTGCATAATTATAATACAGTTAGTTAGAAGCTCTACGCAGCGAAAATGCAACTAATGCATGCATTATATACTAGTAGTATTATGTTGGTTTCACTGTGTAATAATATGCCATTAGGTTTAATAATTGAAATGGGAAATATCGTAGGTATATCAAACTTCTATGGTGTTTATAAATATAACCGACAGGAGTATTTATTCTTCATGTAGGTACTCTTATGTTGCTCTTTATTGAAAACTGTATTGCCACGTAATGTTTTTAAGGCGATGCACTACGTCGTGTAATATTTTAAATTGAGCCGCTATCAATAACAACACTTACGTAGATGGCGATAAGGTTTAAATTCCCGCTTAACACCATCCGCCTATTTTGATTTATGCATGAAAAAAACATGGCCAAAAAGTGCCTTTTATTTTATCTTGTGGATGTTCAGGCATAATTTTTTTATTTTTATTTTCGATCATTTTATAAAAAACTTTATTTGCCACATTATACAATAAAATCATAGCCGAAAATGGGTTCGTAAGTAGGTGATTTTGAACTATAAAGCAGTTTTCATTGGCCTTTACATTATTTTTTTCTGGGCTTATAAAAAGACTTATATAAAAAATACTCGATCGTTTCAAAGGCCAAGATGTATTCTTTTTTTTTTTTTTTTTTTATATTTACTCCACACAGGAGGCCCTGAAGAAAATAATTTCCCTCAGGGCCTATGTCATCTTTGGGGATGCTGTGTGGAGGGTCTTTTTGTGGAGAGGAAGGAGTGAACATGGGTCTTGAAGAGTCCCATGTTGTAGGAGGGAGGAAACACAGAGGCCGGCAGTTCGTTCCACAGCCGAGCTGTTGAACTTAAGAACGAATCGTAGAAGCGACCCGTTCTCATGTGACAAGTGTCAACTGTGTACAAATGTTGGGCGCGCGTTTGGCGTGTATCCCGACTACGCACCGGCGCCGAAGGGATCAATGACGCTAGTTCCTCAGAGCATCTTCCATTGTAATACCGATAGAACAAGGACAGCATACCTACCCGACGTCTGTGCTCTAAAGATTGCAGTCCGTTTGTTAAGATTGGGGAATCTATCAAACGGACCGCCCGTTTCTGCACAGAGTCAAGGGTTTTTTTCAGGTATTTTGGGGCTCCAGACCAGAGATGGCTGCCAAATTCGACAGTAGGGCGCACTTGCGATTTGTACAGGGTGAGCAGTTGTGTACTATTAAAGTATCTGCGGGCCCTGTACAGTACGCCCAGCTTCTGAGAGGCCAACTTTACTCTGGCTTCGATGGAGCCCCCGTACCTGAGCTGGTCACTTATAGTTACACCAAGCATATCAATGGAAGGCCTGTTCGGAAGATTGCTTCCGTTGAAGGAGACTAGATTATCATTTGGATCCCTTTTAGACGTAATCAGACAGGATTGGGTCTTTGAAACATTAAATTCGACGAGATTATTTTTACCCCAGGAGGAAATACTCTCGAGATAACCGTCCATTCTCTGCTTCAAAGCCCTCCGAGCCGTTGGAGTTTGTGTGCCCTTTGGGGGCTTGTCAAACAAAAAGCTATCATGAACTGTACTGTCATCCGCGTAACAATGAATCGGTGCACATGTCAAAAGGTCATTGATGTGCAACAAAAACAAAGTCGGAGACAGAACCGATCCCTGTGGGACGCCAGCATTTATGGAGTGCGAGGAAGAGGTGAAACCGTCAGCAACCGCCTGAATCGACCTATCCCTTAAAAAGTCAGCAATCCACGTACACAGGGATGCGGGAAGTCCGTAAGAATGCAATTTGTTGACAAGTCCTCGGTGCCAGACCCGGTCAAAGGCCTTGGATATGTCTAGTGCGACCGTTTAGGTCTCACCGTGACGTTCCAGGCACCGCCCCCAAACATGCGTCACATACGCGAGAAGATCACCGCACGAGCGGTTCCGCCGGAATCCGTATTGACGGTCGTTGATAATTTTGTTCTTCTCGAGGTATGTGAGCAGTTTGTCGTTGATCACACGTTCCATCACTTTGGACAGAACTGATGTGATCGCTATGGGGCGGTAGTTGGCCGGGTTGGAGCGGTCACCTTTCTTGGGAATAGGGTGAATTACCGCTTTTTTCCAACCAGAGGGCACAGTGCCACACTTCAGGGACATTTTGAAGAGCTTTGTCAAAACTGGAACTATTTCCGCAGCACACCTCTGCAATACCAAGGCAGGTATTCCATCAGGTCCACTAGCTTTGTTAACATCGAGCCCCCGTATGACGTGGAGTACATCCCGATGCCGGATCCTCAGCTTTTTCATATAGAAGCCGCAGTGAGGAACCGACGGCGGAACAGCACCCCCGTCGTCGAGGGTCGAGTTTTCCGCAAACATTTTCCCTAAAAGGTTTGCCTTTTCGGTGGCGGTGTTTGCTAGTGAGCCGTCAGGTCTGGTAAGAGGTGGCAAACTGGGTTTGCAAAAATTTCGACCTATTGAGCCCGCAAGCGACCAGAATGCTCTGCTGCCATGCGGGCAGGCAGCCAGCTTTTTGCTGATCTGCAGGTCGTGTTCGAATTTTGATCTATTGATGATTCTCTTGCATTCCTTTGCCGATTTGTTGTATGCTGATCTGCTTTCGGGCGTTCGAGATGTGTTGTAGGCTCGGTAAGCCGCGTTTTTTCGTCGAACTGCTTCGGAGCATTGTCGACTGAACCACGGCTTTGAGCCCACACCAGTTTCTTTAGTAGTCGATTGTATGAAGCCATCCATCGCCGATTTGATGACTTCACCAATCTCCTGGGCACATCTTGAAGGGTCCGAAGTCCGAAAACAAACAGCTGACCACGGAAAAGCATTGAAATGGGCCCGCATACCGAACCAATCTGCTGACCTATAGTGCCACACTTTTCTCCTCAGCCTCTCATTGGTTGGTCTGAGGCTAACGGGGATTGATGTCGTCACTAGGCAGTGGTCAGATGATCCCAGAGGCGCTGTGACGTCAATCTTATAACCGTGTGGCACAGTAGTTAAGAATAGGTCTAACAGATTGGAGCGGTGAGTCTGGACATCAGGAACCCTTGTAGGCTCCTGAACCAATTGCTCTAATCCGTAGCAAATGGCAAAGGATTCCGCCTGTCGGCCAGCCGAGTCCGTTGGGCCTGAGAACTTCAACCATGGTTCGTTATGAACGTTGAAGTCCCCCAGAACAACAAACTCGGCCGAAGGGTAGCGGGGCAAGAGATCATCAATAGTATCGCTCAAATGTTTGAAGAGCTCGGAAGTGTCTGATTCGCTATGGTTCGGTGAGCGGTATAGACATGCGTAGAATCTTGCCGTACTGGCAAGATTGACGCGCACCCACATTACGTCGAATCTGGAGTTTTCCAGACTCAATAGTCGCACACAGTTGACGTCAGCTCGACTATAGAGGCAGACTCCTCCTTTCAGCCGGAATTTGCTTGCGAGGGTAAAGCCCGGGCAGTCCAGATAGGAGGAGTCTGGCGGCTCGGCTATCTGAGTTTCGGATAGGAAAAGAAGGTTGGGACGTTGGGACAAAAGATGGTGATGGACGGAATTTAAATTTGTGTGCAGGCCGCGAATGTTGGCAAAATTTACCAACAGTTTTGGCCCGCACCGGGGACGCCTGCTACTCGCCGCTGTAATGATGTTAAGATTGTTGTTTTGTATGTTCATGAATTTAATTAATTTTTTTTTTTGTAGGTGTAGGAGGTGAAAGGAAAGGTCTGGAAAGGAAAGGTATGAGGGGTGGGTAGGAATCTGGGGTTCAGGCTGTCTAGGAGTGATGAGCGTTTGGTTCCAGCCCACCCACTGCGGTGCTAGGCGATAGGCCGGGAGAGTCCGGCTGGAGAGGGCATCCAATGCGCCCCAAACGCTGCTGCTGGGTCCCCTCCGGTCACGAACCGGCACAACAGCAGTGGCGGGGTTTTTTCACTCGCTGATGGGGCAGCCCACCCTTAGTCGTGAGCCTGAGGGTCGGGCCCCTGTACTATCGAGCGGCCCGGACAGCGGTAACCGGTTGTAAAGGGTCTCCCTCAACCAGCATCTCCCAACCGGCCCGCCACGCAGAAGGTGGGCCGACGCACCCGCCACCAAGACCCGGGCAAACCTTAACCCATGAACCCGGGCACCTCTGCTAAGTCACCAAACGTAGCGAACCACTTGGGGTGACCTGTGGCAGAGGTGTTGGTCATCCAATAAATGGTTCCCAGGGCGGCGGTACCCATTCCCGCCTACCAAATTGTAATAATAATTCTACTCGCAGTATTTAATTAAAGCATCTGAAACATTTCTAGGCGACCAAATTTTCAAACCAAAAACACATGATTTTGAATTACTACGCATGGCATCGCCTCAATGAATTTAATACACGGATTTTATTCATGATAATAACGTAACATAGCCTTGTTGAAAAATATCAATTATCAACAAAAATATGTTTAATTTTGAACAAAAAATAAGACACATTTAAATACATCTTTTTGAATTTCAGTTTTGTTTTCGAAGCTGAAAATAACCCATTTTCTGACGTTCGAGCTGAAACTAGGCAGACTCGTTGTTGATGACAATGTATTTTATCAAATTTTGGTGGAAATCACGTGTACACACGCAGACGTAGGCGAGATTGCTAAAGTCGTCGACTCCATTTGCTGGGTAGGAAGATTCAGTAGTCAGTAAAACCAAAAAAAAAATTGTTTTAAAATATATTTAAAAATAGATTAATTAAGCTAAAAATACATTGATTTTAAGGGTTGTTTTTTTGTGCTTTCAACTAACATTATCAAGTCGAATAGTACCTTTAGTGATAGATATCTCAGTAACGCCCTGTTTAAAGACCACCACTAAGAATCGAAAAATTGCTTGAAATGGCGTTAGCCATGTCTAGTTACCAGATACAAATAGCCGAATAATTATTAACCCTTCATCTCTTTTCACTCCCCACTTCCTTCGACGTAATGAAATATCCCAATTGGGAATACAATCGTTCCACTGATTCTGTTCCGTTGGGACTCTTGTGCAGTATTCACGCTTAAAAAAACTATTGTGGGATTATTAAAATGCTAACATGACTTGAGTCAGTGTTAGAGTGGGACAGAAAGCGTTTACTGCATATAAGTAGTTGCACTTACTCAAGCTCTCTCTCTCTTTCTCATCCCAGATTTCAGATGGTACATAGTCGTATTATAGATCAGATGTATTCATGGGTTGGTATATTTAATAATCAGTAATTTTTAACCAAATAAAATTCATAAACTCTCATAATAGATCCATAATAATAACACATTACGTATTACGTAACATTGTTCTTAATTTTTTTTTCTTCGTCTGGAATTTAACCCACATACCTCAATGATAGCATCCCGACTGAAAAGCAAAAAAGTTGTCTATTACTGTTCGGAGGGTTCACAATAATATCAGACTCTCAGATGGCAGAAATATGTAAGTCGTAAAAAGTTAAATCGTTTTTCATTTTATTCAATTCTGTGCAATGTGTTACCAAAAGTGCTTTCCTTTCTGCATCAGATATTCATATGTCGGTACTTTCATACTGCAATCACTTCCCCTCAACCTTACTACCAAACTCACCTGACAAACTTCTAGATAAAAAAAATGTCGCTTAATAATTTATAAAAAAAATATTGTAATATACTACTCGTACTAACAATTCATTTGATCTGCTAATTTGAAATTATATTTTTTATCATTCTTCCTTTCTTTAAAGATTTTATGGTAGGAAGTTATAATAATAATAATAATTGCTGACGCAACTCTCTGATATCTCATTTTAACACATGTTCCTGCAATTCTTCACCCAATTACCAGTCCCTGTCTGACAGTGTGGAATGCCTACATTCAGAAACATTGCAAAAATGTATTTATATTCCAGCAGTTTGTTACGAAAACCGGTTCATTGAACTTATTCCTTTAATGCATTTAATTAGTGTATTACGGAAGCTTGTGCGGTGATAACCAAGCAGTGTCCCTCAAGGCCATATTATCGATCGAAAAGACCAAAGGTGAGTCAGAATTCTTTTCCATTTCTAGCTGTTAACCACAGCTACCTCAATGGTTGTGTAAAATATCGGTTACAGCGACTCCAATAATAATATTTTGATGATTTGTATAACGCCGTTCTTGTGAAAAATCACCTCAAGCTGCTGTGTTATCTATATGAACTGCCCCAACATACCTAATGAACTGTTTGCCACACCCATGATGTTTTAACATTAGCTCCACACGGGAGGCCCTGATGAAATTAATTTACCCCAGGGCCTATGTCATCTTTGGGGTCGCCCCGTGGAGTGTCCTTTTGAGGAAAGGAGTGAATTTAGGTCTTGAAGACATCCATGTTGTAGGAGGGAAAACATCGAATGTTGATCGCGCATTTGACATGTTTCCCGACATCCGAGCAACTTCCATTGAAATCCCGACAAAACAATCAAGTTGTCATTTAAGGCTCCGTAGTAAGCATTCAAAGATGGCTTGAAAGGGAGATATGTAAATACGAATGTTAGAGGGAGCGCGCTAATATTGAAAAACGATAATAATTAATGATGAAAATATTTAATAAAACACGACTCGTTTGAAATATAGCAAAAATCTGTCTATAAATCCTTTAGTTGAATTTAAATATAAACTG
Organism: Hesperophylax magnus; assembly: GCA_026573805.1. Taxonomy (NCBI): domain Eukaryota; kingdom Metazoa; phylum Arthropoda; class Insecta; order Trichoptera; family Limnephilidae; genus Hesperophylax; species Hesperophylax magnus. The sequence goes on along the minus strand of JAIUSX010000117.1, from coordinate 6,470,353 downwards.
TGATTTTTTTTCATACTTATAACATATTAAGTAACAGAACAAAACGTGTTTTTAATAAGCTTATTTTGCGGAGCTTATTTTGCGATTTTTTTTCTATCGAAGGAATTTCATACAATTAATGTTTTGGCATAATTCATATATGTGTATGCGGAAGCTTAAAGTGTACTTGATTTAACTCTTTTGGCCGCTTGCACAGACGCGTTTGTAATTCTGTGTTTTATTATTTTTATAATATACCTACCTACCATATTACCTACCTTCAGACTGCATCATAACAGGGGAGATCTAGGCAGATCCTAGCGCAAAGATACCAGTTTGTATTGGTTTTATTGATACGTCGCACGTGAGCCCATTTGAATTTTTATGATGGAACAATACGTACGCAACCACCAGACTGTTATTATTATTATCTGCGGAGAAATTATTTACAGCCTAACTTGCAAGGAAGGAGGGGAAAAGTTTAAAGGAAAACGAACACCTGGGCCACAGCCTTTATTCAAATAACATCCAATATCGAATCCCTTTACCATAAAGGCTACAGGGGGTTACACATTTGGGTGAAAGTTTCAATTGTTCAAAATTTTCATTTTTTAAGAAAAAATAAGCGCAGGCTCTTAAAAATGTTACGCGTATTTCCTTACCTAAACATACTATAATGGGGCAAAGCTGTTTCTTTATTTTAGGAGTGATAAATACACAGAGAAAACTTACTGATATGAAATAATGTTTTTGTCAAATTATTCGTTTTCCTGTTAAAAAGGTGATTGCAGGCCAATAACTATGACTATATGGACTGGTCTGAGGCAGTCAACTCTTAGATCAGCAACATCATCAGCTGTAGACAGATTGATGGAACCTAAGCGCAAGCCAAATACTAAGTTTGGTGATCGCGCTTTCGGAGTATCTGGGCCGAAGGCTTGGAATAAACTCCCTCCGGAACTAAGATCCATAACGAGTCCAGAATTCAGGTCTAAACTAAAAACTTACCTTTTTAAGCTGTCATACCCTTAAATTAAATACACCATTCCTGAGAGAAAGTCCAGTTATATTAAATTATGTCCTAAATCCTATAGCGCCCTTGAGGTGATTTTTCACAAAAACGGCGCTCTACAAATTATCCAATTATTATTATTATTATCTAAATTTCGCTAATAAACAATGAGTTAATGTTAATCTCAAGTGACCTACCAGGTAAGTATTGTACTGTATATGATCTCCATATATAGTTAGTAATAACATAGATCATTGTAGAAATGTATTATATTGTATAGTATAGTATAGTATTGTATTGTACAGTTCCCTTGATGTGATTTTCCACAAAAAAAATCATCCAAATATTATTATTAATATTATAACGAATGAATTGAAAGAGTATTCTGAATGACTAATATTTTATCAGGAAGTTGGCATGCTGTCACCTTTTAACAGGATCATTTTTCTCCGTGTGGTAATCAAACACGCTGATGTTTGTAGTTACGTATATCGCGCAAAAAACGGCAATTAGGAGTTTAAAACCAATTAATCTAATTCCCCTCTGACGTTATACTATCTCCATAATGACCGAGATATTAACAACTATGGTGATGTCATCTTATATATAATTGTATAGCGCGACGCGAAGTGTAAACTTAACACTATTCATACACTGCTAGTTCATAGATGGCGCTAATTTGATTATTTTAGGAAAAAAAAACACGTTTGCGGTATGCTTTAAAATATTTAGATACATTTTTTACCACCAGACCACACAGTGAAGCAGGCAATGTCTATAGAGCTTCAAAGACAGCCATCCAGAGGTAGACCAAAGAACTCCTGGATGACCCAATGCTCCAAAATCCTACAAAGAAACGGCCTAGATGAAAGCGACACTCAGAACCGAAGAAGCTATAACCTGAGAACGAGAAGAGCCGACCCCAACAGCCCACCTAGGCAATGAGTTGGGATAGTGCTAGGAAGAAGAAAGAAAGAAAGAAGAAAGTTTAAGATTGTACATTTGGAATATAAATAAATAGTTTTGTCCGTATAAAAACATGATTCTTTGAAAGAAGGCATACAAATACGATATTGGTTTGAATAACCTATACAATATTTCATTATTTTATGTTATATTAATAACAAGGGTTTTTTCTTTTTTTTTGTAACAAATAGATATAATGATATCCTCACTGGGATATTACGTGCTGAGGATTTCATTTACATATGATTAAAATTTAGTAGTATGGGTAATATGAAGTAATTGTAAATATATTGAACAGGGTTTTTTTCTGAAATAATTATAAATATATTATACAAGGTGTTTTTTTGTTCAATTCAGTGGTTTCGGTTTCAGTCTGTATTTAGTGTCAGTATATTATCTATTTCTGATTTCTCTATGTTTTGTATCCAGCTTTTTATTTTAGATTTAAATATTGTTATGAGTTTTTAATGAAAGTGGGATTTTATTTAGAGTTTAATATCCTAGTATAGGAAGCTTTTTTGCCCAAATGTTGTGTTTGTAGTTGTTTTGTTAGTTGGATATGTTTTTGACCCTATATATAATTTTTCTACCGTGATTTTCTAGGTCAAAGCCACTTTTTTCTTCTTGTCATTTCAGTTAGATGCTACAGATATTTGAAATATTATTTTTCGTTAAACAAGACCCTGTATTATTTTTTACGATACATAGTTTAGTTTATATTAAGTCCTGTTGGTTGAAGCGCAGAAAAACTATTTGATAGGAGGCAGGGTCAACCGGAAAATATTGCAATCACCACTTTCAAAAGATTTCGGAAAATATCGGCAAAGCTGCCCAGTGCCCGATGACCCAGGTACATGCTTTAGTTTGGCTCACTATATCTACACAACAACCGGAACTGTATGAACGCGAATCTTACTTTAAAATTTACCACAATTAAAACACGACAAAGTGCACTATTCAATTGCAGTTACCTAAGCTATTTTGCTGTGGTAAATAAAAACACAGTGTCTTCCTTGAGAGTCTCGAGTAAGCTCGTCATCCCACGGGTCTGTAAGTAATCGACATAAACCGCTGCAAGACCCTACGCTGAAAGGTTCTACACTGAACTGCGCTGCAGACCGTTACCTAACTATATAGAACTTAATTTTCGGTTTATGCAGATTGCTTACAGACCCTTGGAATGACGGGGTAAGATACTGTGTTTTTTAGTTACCGCTGTAGTATATCTATCGTTCACTCCCAATACAACGATTTCACAATAAGAAAAACCAATACTTGGGGGATATTTGATATAACTTGATGGTGACTATTTAATATAACTTGATGAATTTTGATATAACTTGATGGTGACATATTTAATATAACTTGATGAATTTTGATATAACTCAATGGTGACATACTTAATATAACTTGATGAATTTTGATATAACTTGATTGTGACATATTTAATATAACTTGATGAATTTTGATATAACTTGATGGTGACATATTTAATATAATAACATAAAATACAGGGTAGTAAAAAGAAAATACAAAAACACAAATAAAAAAATCCAATATTTAAAATCACATTTCTATGATTTAAAATATTATATGGATATATAGCATAGCCTATGTTCCAAGCTGTTAATTAATACCTCCTTAATTGAGAATAACTAGTGTTTATTGAGGGATTTCTTGTATTTATTTTTAATCTATAATATTTTTATTTCTTTTTTGTGTTTCTAAAATTTTTCTCAAGTTAAATTTGTACTACCTACATGTAAAATCCCTCTTTGCGTTAAATATTTAAAAAAATCACATTGCAAAATGTATTGAAACTCGTTAAATTAAAGCAAGTTCAAAATTTTCATAGTAATGGAAATATCGTAAAATATATTTTTTATGTATTTTTTATGTATTTTTTAGTATTCCGCCTCTTTGTCAGTGTACATTCATTCCTTTTAGCAATCGTTCATACTCGTGCAAGCAAGTAGAAAAAATCGTTTCAATATGCAGCCCGGTATTGGAGCCTACGACAAGCAATCGATTGTTAAAACTGAATTGATTGCATTGCACAGATGTGTCTGCTGGGAATAATATCCATGGTATAGTAACTGTAGAGGATTTAAAAAAAAATAAACTAGTGAAACAATGCCATATTACCATACGGAGAAAAATGAGTATTGTGAATTTATTAAAAATCTCTTAAAAATTTTGATTGCAAGCGATTTTCTGATAACTTTTTAGTACATTACTAATATATCTTAACACGTGTTCATGCACCCGCATTTGCCTAGATAATATACAATGACGAAATGCAGAAATATTAGAATTTGTTATGACATCGTAATAATACATTCGTATTTTACTAAAAAAAACTTATCAATTCATTCGTTAAGGGTTCACAATCCTGTTTTTAACCGGATCACGAATAATTTGAGGAGATTTTTAAACCTTCTGGGTAAGTTGTTCGCTTTTGGGAACAACTCATATGATCTCATAGAAATCGTTGTATCCCCCTTGCTGTCGTAATGAGAATTATTATCAGTTAGTCACTAAACGTAAAGTGAGTCATTTATATTCACTTTTTATGTTTGCATTCAAAATTTCAATATTAAAAAAAGTATATGTATATTTCTAATAATAAAATTTTAAAGTGTATTTTCAGCTTTCAAAAAAAGTTTTTAGTTTTCGGATACGTTCAGAAATATTCCATTAATTTGCATTTTATTTTAAAGCGGAAATACTACGACCTTCTGTCAAAATTTGGCAGAGACCTGAGAAATTAATAAATTAGCAATATTCAATGTTAGTAGTTTTTCTCCTTGCATTTTCAAAAAAACGTTTAGAACCAATTGCTGTAGTACAAACATTTTATAGCTTTCGGGCAATGTTATTTCGGGTCTAATTCATTTATTTGAATATCCAGATCAATATATTTTTAATTTAGTGTATTTTAGGTATGCACATAAGTTAGTAATACCACTAATAACAATACTTAGAGTTAGTTTTGTAAAATATCACATCTAGTTCGATTTTCATTGCCAGGTATAAAACTTTAAACTACTGTAAAAATAAACTAAAAACATGTTCCTACTTAGATTAAAAGAGTTTAAGGTAGATCCTTTGCCATATTCACCAATCATATTACGTATTTAAAGATATCTAAGGTCTGTGCATACATGTTGGTTTTTGGGCTAATTCTGGTATAAAATTCTCATCTCTTCTATTTAAGGCGATGCACTACGTAGTAATGCAAAATCATGTGTTTTTGGTTTGAAAATTTGGTCGCCTAGAAATTTTTCAGATGCTTTAAATAAATACCGCGAGTATAATACATCTTGGCCTTTGAAATAATCGAGTATTTTTTTACATAAGTCTTTTATAAGCCCAGAAAAAAATAATTTATAAGGCCTATGAAAACTGCTTTAAAGTTCAAAATTTCATACTTACGAACCCATTTTCGATTACGGTTTTATTGTATAATGTGGCAAATTAAGTTATTTATAAAATGATCGGAAAACATTTAAATATTTATGCCTGAACATCCACAAAATAAAATAAAAGGCACTTTTTGGCCATGTTTTTTTCTTTCCTAAATCAAAACAGCTGGATGGTGTTAAGCGGGAATATGAGCCTTATCGCCATTTACGTAAGGAGTTTTATTGACGGCGGCTCGATTCAAAATATTACACGACGTAGTTCATCGCCTTAAAGATAAGCAGTTGAATTTGGGTTGGTTGGATGAAATTGCCTCCTTGCGAAAATCCTGTCATTATTGGTGCTTTAATAAAAAAATAAAAAAAATAATTAGTTTATCTCTTTCAGAAGCAATTGTGGATGTATATATTTTTTTTAGGTACACTATTCGTCACACAGTTTTACCGTATCCTCTTTAGTTGGAATTGTTAGTATAATAAACATATAACATGCAGATTTCCTGTTCCGACGCACCCTCGTGTTTGCTTAAGGCCGGTCTCCCCATAGCGAATTACTCCATCCCTACTTGCTACCAGATACTACTAGCGCGCCGCGTGCAAGGGCAAAAAAACAACAAAAAATTGCTTTATCAGCTGTTGTCAAAAGGTGAATTTTGAACCCAGTTGATCTTTGGGAAACTAAAATCGATATTTTTATGCCTATGTGTTTTTATGTTGTAAATCTACAAATAACTACAACATAATATAAAGTGGTTAGCGAAACTAATGAGTTCGGCGTCAGATTTATACGAGTATTAATTAAATATACTAATAATACTAACGTTTGTTATTTTGTCTACAACTCCGGATGAACTTGGATTTGCTTTGATTTTGTTGGACATTTTCAAAATTGGAACTAATTGACGGAACAATTTATTTAGACAAGCGATAAAGTAGGTATCAAAGTTATTTAATTTAAATAAATAAATGAATAATTCTATCTGTGGAATGCATTGATGTACAATACATGAAAAGTAAATTTCGTTTGTTAAATTCCTTGATGTACAATACATGAAAATGTATTTCGTTTGTTAAATTCCTTGATGTACAATATATGAAAATGTATTTTGTTTGTAGAAATGCATTGATGTACAATACATGAAATGTTTCATTTGTTGAAATGCATTGATGTACAATACATAAAAATAATATTTCGTTTGTTGAAATGCATTGATGTACAATACATGAAAAGTATATTTTGTTTGTTGAAATATATTGATGTATACATGAAAAGTATATTTCGATTGTTGAAATTTTTTACAAATGTCGTAATTTTATGGACAATAATTGTTTTTGAAAGGCAATGCTCAGCTCACAAATCCTACATTTATTATAATATCCAGTGAATTATATTTGTGATTTATTTTATGGTGTAAGTACTAGTATGAAATATTGGGTTCGGTTAGATTTTGACGAAAATTACCTAAAAAAAGAGTTTATGCCACGAGTTCAGCGTGAGGTCTACCTTTATATTTCTACTGAACAATGCCTAATCGGAGCAACTTCCGAAAAGAGATATAAACGTATAAAAGTGATGTAAACTAGTATAAAACCTAACCTAACCTATCGTAGTTGATTTTTAGTTAATTTAACTTATTCTACCTAATTGACAGATTCTTAAAGTCTAATGGTTCCAGAGATGACTTTTCTGAAAAAATAATATTATTTTCTCTTTAGTATATTTTTCACAAGTTACAAATATCAACTGGGTTTAAACATAAAAGAACACCCTGTGTTTGTTTTGAAATGAAATATCAATGAGGGCTGGGCCAAGACCTATCTTCTATCTTTGTACGACCCTACTCTATTCTACTCTCCAGGTAAAATGTACAATATTTTTCATGCTTTCTTTATTGAAATGTACCCTTACAATATATTACGTAGGTACTATGTTTAGGTGTCTTCGCATAAATTTATTTTGCATATAACTAAATAAATGTTGTCTGCCTGCGGTTCAAATAACATTTTATTTTAGTTCCTACGAAAATTGCTGGATTCGAAAAAAAAACTTGGACAAAATACATATACGTAGGTGACTTGTTTTTAAGTGTATATTATATTATATAAGTTATAGAAAGAAAAATTTGAATTGCAGATAGCATGCAAATTAATATGATGTAGGTTCATAATAGATACTTTACAAGTGCAAAATGCATAACATGTTAGTGCATGAAAGAGAAAATAAAAGAGACTACATCATAATAGTCAATAATATCATGATACTAGTACATCATAATATGAGTATATCATAACATGAGTATATCATAATATAGATAAACGTGCGTGGAGGATAAGCTGCAATACAGGACAGGTGTGATAATATTATTATCATTATAAGTTTCTACTTGGCAGATATCTGTTCTTTTTAGAACTAATGACATTTGAAGGAACTAATAATGTTGTACAAAATTGCATTGCAACCATCGACTAACAAAGTCTAAACTGGACGTGTGGATGTTAAAAATGACACCGAAAAATTATGGGTTCCAAAAATTGGGTTACGAAAATATTTTTCAAAAATGTGCATTATTTCGCAGTCAATGGATTGAAAGGAGCACTGCTTTTTCCCTTTTATTGGTCTGTAAGGACCAAATTTGTCTCCAAAGATATTATGCTTTCGAAGCGAGGTGATATAATTAGATGGGAGCTTGTTTATGAAATCATCCAAAAATTATTATTATTAGTAGTGAATTATACTGGTGCTGAGAGCTACGTTGTAACCTATTTCTGTCTTTTACTGTAAATTAGTCGTAATTTGTCCGTTTTGTTAAAAATATTAACATTGCATTATATCTGGTTTTATTAATCTATCAAAAACCCCGCTCATTACATTTTACTTGGTTATGAGTGAGATATGAATTAAAAAAGTATATTTTCAGCAGATAGGGCAGATAAAAAATTGCAATCCTCCAGAGAGATGGCCTACAAAGAGAGTATTAAAAATGCCGAGCCCCTTACATACTCCTACCGTTTCATTTGAAGGGAACAATAAATTCAAAAGGCCTCTGCAATCATTTTTGCAAACAGTAAATTTTCCCGAGCAGGATATTTTTATTTTAATAAAATGTTGTTTTTGCCGAAAGGACCCCTCCCCCGTGACGTTCGTTCATCCCTTTTATATTATTCGGAAATATCCCCTTTTTTTCTAATTAAATGATAAACTTTCTGTGGGCACCGCGCCGGCTCTGTTTGTATGTAAATTCATTTGGATTAAAAGCGATCCAAATTAATTATGTCAAAATTCATTTCGATGATTGAGGGTCGTGGATATTTAGCTTTTTTTTTAATTTAGCCAAAATTTATGGAATATCATCGATGCGAAATTCAATGCGCACTATATAGTTATTTCGCGTAGGCTATGGGAATTCGTTCAACCACCTTCCACATAAGGAACTAAATTCTTATGTAGCTATCGTTTGTGTTCTTAAATATTAATAAATTACGACTCATTTTGGTAGGAGCGGTTTATTATATTGCATCCAAAAAATTAACGTAGAAAACACAAGCAGAACGTTTAACAAAAAGAAAATTCGAGAAATAATTTCAAACTCGTAACGTAGGCAATTAACTCGGTCTCGGTGTCAAGGTTACTTATACTGTACTGTAGAGTTCCTTCCTGCTGTCGTTTATATAGGTGAAAAACGTTTCGAACATTCCAGTTGCTATAGTTACAAATATTGCCAAACAAGCTTCTTGGCAAAGGCCGAAACTTCTTGTATGTTTTATAATGACCCCCCGACTCAAGTAGTGGCGTACCACTACAGGTATATTGCGCCATCTAATAATTAATTGGACACCTAAACTTCGTAAATCGCAAAAATCTGAACTGCTGTTATGCTACCACCACGTGTATCTATCGATTTCAATATTTTTCAAAGACAGAGAAAAGTAAGTATTGCTAATTTATTAAAATCCGGTTCAAAACAGGATTTCTGGCCGTTTGTTGAACTTTTTGTGCATTCCTAATATATCGGACCACGTGTTTATTCACCTGCATTTGCGAAATGCGAATATATTAAGATTTTTTATGAACAAGTGTTCCGACATTCCTTTTTTGGTCGAAGTTTAACAGTACATATCCATTCATTCGTTAAGGGCTTGCAGTTCCGTTTTTAACCGGATTACGAATAATTTAAAGGAATTCTTAATAAATTAGTAATATTATATATCAGAAAGTTTTCTCTGTGTTTTTTTATATACGACCAGCGTTGTGCCCGTTGCACCCAGTGTAGGAGATAATTAATCACAAATGTAAATTCTTTTATGTTATGCTTTCATATTGATGTTTCAAAATATTCTCATTCTCAAATTGTAAATCATTATTTATTGTGTAGGTAGTCTAAACAACAATGTGTTTGGTTAAGTACTGCCCGTTGCACCCCAAAAGTTATAATTAAAATTTATTGCCAAATGTTAATTCGTAATTATATGCGTATAAATTGATAATTTTAAAGCATAAAATAACCAAAATTAAAATAATATTTAACCAATAGTCGAGTAGTTAAAGACGTTTGACCCGGTAACACAGAGATCTTGGGTTCGATTCCCAGTTTCGTTTAGATTTATTAGTATTATCTTCCTTTTCAATGATATGTTACATTGTGGATATAACTTTTAAAAGTTATTGAAGAAAAGTGTTCAAGTATAAAAACACTCGGATTTATTTTTCTTTATTTTTCCTTATATCTACGATTTCATATATGATTTTTTAATGTTTTATTTCCCGCTTGCGAACTTAACGGTACAGGGTATCGATTCTCCAATTCAGACCGCTCGCAATCGCTGTCGAAAGTACATACATTGGTCGAAATTCTTATTCTTGAGTATCGTCGAAGGTACATTATTACATACGCCCAAAGATATTAGAAGAACGAGATGTGCTATGCGCAGTTCGTACTGAGTGGAATTGTTTTGCCCAGTGTCGCCGGTTTTGTTCACCAATACTACTGCACACCTTCGCTTACGCTAAGGCATCACTAAGGTATCCGCACTAATACATAGAACAGATTTCTGTGCGTACACGTCCCGATACCGTTCAAAGTACCCTAATTAGGTAGTACTCCGGCTACGGTCCGGCGGCCAACATAGCATATCTCGTTCTTCTAATATCTTTGCATACGCCCAATGTCGTCGAGAATCGAGGCCCAGCTTGCAGATTGTGGATTTAAAAGACAGAGTACAACCGCTTTACTGACGACAACCGACATTATTATATTAATAAAGTGCATAATGAACATCGTAACGTTCGACTAATTCAATTTTTAAACGCTTACCTCTTATCGATATTGAATAAATCAATTATGATGAGAATTGTAATGATGTGGAGTAATCATTCAGATCGTGAGGTAATTGCATTCCAGCATCTTTTTCTAGCCAATTACAGCGAATGAAAAGGTCGCCATTGTTATCACAAAATGCTGCCATTGGTCAACCGGCATGAAATCCAGCGTTTAAATATGTCCAACGCGTATGGCGTGAATGCGGCTTTAAGCTTGCTAGTATTTGTGAGAGCTGGGTCGCTCATTGGCTGACCCCGTTACACATACACACTTATTTTGTATATGGATAGTTTTCAGCGCCCGGACATGATTCTACCTGATCTAGTATCCAGCAATAAATTAACCCATATATGAAATATAACCTGCTTGTTTTAAATGTTTTATCAATGCCGTTTGTTCGCTGGTTTCCGATCGAGTGGGTAGTTTTTTTTTCAGCTAGAAATAATATCCAACTCGAAGCGGAAATAGCAAAACAACCCAACGTTTTCCGCTACTGTTGATTTTTATTTACTGACTAAACAGGGTTGCCTGAATATCTAGTAAAGTCGTTGGCAGAAAATAATACCCAACTGCTTTGAGCTATTTATTTATCAAAATCGTACGATTTATGCATTTTAAGTAGTTGCTTTGAAATAACACAGACTTTATACAAAATAGATCCCGGAAGACTGGATTTAAACTGAAAGTTATGGTTTGATTTTATAAACTAACTAACTAACTAACTAACCATCATACCCATTCCCTCGCCAAACAGCTAAAGCCAAACAACTCGGTCTTGGCACACACTCCATGCTTCATTCACATTCATACATTGTCTCAAACACACATTTTGATATTCTGACTCTTGACATGTCCCGAAACAAGAATCTGATTCACTACCATGCTTCCTCGGGCGTCCTTGACTTCTTCTAGCAATCGCATCTGCGACATATATTCTCTTTACACTTTTTTCTTTGTTAATTCGCTCTACATGCCCGAACCATCTAAGCGTTATTTTCTTTATCTTATTCATTACGCTTACGTCTCCCTTGCATTATTTGTGATTCTCCACATTTCTCACACGATAAATATAAAAATACACAGTGCAAAGGGTATAGCTTATAGGTTACATCCTATTTCTTCCAGCTAACCCAACAAATACACATTATATTACATAACCCAACAATTACATGTTAACAAATGTAAATAAATAAAAAAATATAAAACAGAGGTACCTATTTAATTTATGTAAGGTATTCATTTAAAGTGTAGTGACATTTGTTTAAAAGAAATGTTTTTAGTGATGATTTAAATTTAAGTATGTCGGTTATTTGTTTGATGCTACGTGGAAGGTTGTTATATACTTTTTTTTATACTTGTGGTTTATCACACTTACGCATTAGCGATCTTATTTATACAGCATTCATTCACATTTATACAGTCGTATATCAGAGTAGGTACCAGCATTCCACTGTGGACTACTAGCTTAGCTTCTTTAAACAATTTGAATTAGAATGATGTAATTATAGTAATATTACACTCTCAACATCGCCCTTATTAAAAACAACTGTTCAGTATGAAATATTGCTTGAAATGGTATAGGTGTATTTGGTGACCAGATTTGGTTCCTTCCCTCCTAGTTTTCTTCAGCCTGTTAACATCGCTAAGTACAGAACGTTATAGTCTAACTGTTTCCGGATTTGAAACGAAAACAACAAACTTCATGTAAACATTTTTTCGGTAATAATTGCACTTGTTTTTCATTCATTCACATTACAAGGGCATAAAGAGAGCAAACCACTTTATCTGTGAATATTTAACTATTGTAACAGCGTAATAACATTTAGTCAGTGAATAATAAATTAATACGACATTTATTTCCCCATTTAAAGTACCCTGTCGAAATGCAACCCTCCCTCGCAGCGTAATTTGTACCTTTCAATCCGACATTATTTCAATGTGGTGAAAAATTTATTTTGCATTTCGTTAAAATGTGTCCCGTTAAATAGAATGCACGTGCACTTTACAGCGCACTCATATTTTACACTACAGCGGCAATGCAGCAGTTGTTGGATATACTTATATTCCTCTATTGGCTTTTTATGCCACTCTGCTGAAAAGCTTTCAATTTATTTATATTGCCTTATTAATGTGGTGAGTTTACTGGCTTTGAACTAACGATGTTACTTTGCACGCCCATTTGATATTTTTATTAATAGACAGATGAGGTAATATTTCACAAAAATGATCCTATATACATCAATCTAGCATTATTTTAATCATAAGTCAATCAAATATGATTTAAGATTTTCACGGCCCAAAGTATTTTTGTTATTGGTTTTTGGGGTTTTATGCCGTGTTGCGCTAACTCCTTCTTTAGCCAACGTTTCGGACAACGTTACAGTGAGGGACAACGGTAATTGACGGCTACACCAAAGCTAAACGCAGAAAACCGTTTTAAAATTTACTGCAAAACCAGCTCGTAGAGTAGTGGAGCTGGCAACACGGTATCGCACAGACGTACTTAAGCACACATTTCACCACTATCAATTACACATCGGCCATGATGATGGACACTGTAACGTTGTCCGAAACGTTGGCCAAAGAAGGTGTTAGCACAGCACGGCATAACACCCCCAAAACAAATAACAAAAATAAATCAATCAGTTTAATTTTTTTTTACATTCTTCTTTACTTACGTACTTGACGGCCTCTGTGGTCGAGGGTAAGGCTCTCGACGAGTAATTTGTATTATTTCACATATTAATTATTTAAAATTGTATTGAAGATACTCTCAGTATCGTCCCGGTGTACGACCACCATTTATAATTGAAAAAGTTGCTTGAAATGATGATTTGGCCGTGTTTGGTGTTCAGATCTGAATAGCCAGGTACTTCCCCACTTTCATCTTCCCCATCTCCTTAGTCCTTCCCCTCCGCATTATCGTCAGCATCATAACATAAGGGGATGGTTGGGAGCAGCTGAGACTCTTCACTCACGTGATCTGTTGCGACGTGTAGCACAGTTATCAGTGACGGTGTGTGATAGAAAAATGTGGTAATTTTTTTCAAAATGGAACTCAAACATCATCGGACAGCAAAATGACATTTGCCCTTATTGCTCCAAATATGCTCAGGAATCGCTGGTTTAAATCCTTCTGGCACGTACTGATGCATTCTGTATAAATAAATCTCTCGTTACAACATGATAATGTGTTTCAGTTCCACAGAATAACACATGTGCTACAAACTCCACATACTTTCACAGTATTACCCATGCAATAACGTTTGTATATCTATGAAACATAGTACCAAACTGAAACTATGAACGTTAATATCAACGTTATCACTATCAGTAACTCCTTCGAAAGCAATTATTATCGACGCCTTAACGTTTGTATTTCTATGATATAACCTAATATATCTCTGCTAGAATAACTTTTGTTCCCAACGTTATCAAAGTTTATACTATCAACGCATTAACTATGCATTACTGATAGTTGCAAGCTTTGAACAATGATACGCTATCAAAAACTCTTTCGTTACAAAATACATATATAAAGTCTCACAATAACTATGATCTAATATAATCTTTGACATTTGGTACAAAATAATGACGCAAACTCTCGTCGGATTAGAATACAAACTATGTTGAACTAAATTTAGTTTGACCTTGTTTGTCGGGTTGTATTACAAATGCTTTCGTCATCGTTGTATTTCGTATGATAAGGGGTCGATAAATTAGCTAGGGGTGGGTGGGTAATGGGTACACAGCAACCCCTTGGGTCAGATAACCAACAATGTAATTAGACAATGAGTTTGCTGCTGATTCATACATCCTATTTTGTAGTAAAATGACAATATAATATGCAGTATTATTTTAGAACTAACGTAAAAATAAACAATGCAGTTTTGTGTTGGATTAATTTACGATGAATTATATTCGTCTGCTCTCCTTAGAATATAAATACATTATCATCCGATTTTATGATAATTGCTATTTCAAGATGTTTGACTTTTGCACATTCAGCATTGAAATTTTTATATTTTTTATTAGCGACTTTTAAAATACATGGTACGATTATAGTAGTTTGTTCACAGTACCTACTAATCATTTGGGATTATTGTCACCGGGCGGGCTGTAGGTTATTGTGTTGGTATTACATCATGATTGCCTCATCTTCATGTTTGTCGACCTTATCTTCGAGTTTGTTGATTTCGTCATCTTCGTTGTTGTTGATTTCTTCATCTTAATGTTTGTAGATTTCCTCATCTTCATGTCTGCTGACCATGTTTGTAGAACTCATTTTATTTTTTGTTAATTTCTTTATCTTCGTTAGTGAGCATTGTCCTAACATTCTTCAAATTATATCGCACTTCTTTGAACAATTCATTTGATTCTAACTTACTACCTAACCAACACGTCTCTTCTCCGCAGGGATAGGCATATATATGATAGATTCCCACACAACTGTATAGGCACACACTCCTTGCTTAATTCACAATCATATACATAAATATTGTCTCATTCATACTTTTCTGTTATTCTGACTCTTGACATGACCCGAGTCAAGTACAGGGTTTTCCAATAAGAGTTGTTATTTTGATATTCATAGAAAAATGCCATTTTTTAATATAAATGATCGAATGTTTATTTCATTATAAAGAAGAAGGTATGCCGTTAATAGTGAAAAATAACATCAGTCAAATGACCACCACGACCACGCCTACAGGACCATATCCTTGAAATTTTCCATAACCTAATCGCAAAGTGGCTGCCTTATGTCCTCGATAGCCTCACGAATTCCATCTTTGAGGTCTTGAATCGACGCTGGACTGTTGGCGTAGACCTTCTCTTTCACCTGGCCCCAAAGGAAGAAGTCGCAAGGTGTTAAATCACAAGATCTCGGTGGCCAATTGTGATCACCTCTTCGAGAGATAACACGGTCCGGAAACTTTTCCCGTAAAAGATCAATGGTTTCGTTGCTTGTGTGGCACGTAGCGCCGTCTTGTTGAAAGTAAACGTTGTCCAGATCAATACCATCCTAATCCGGCCATAAAAAATCATTAATCATCTCTCGATAGCTCTTTGAATATCAAAATAACACCTCTTATTGGAAAACCCTGTATTTGATTCACGTGATTCACTTGATTCATTTTGATTCACTTGGCCGTGCAATGTTTTCCTCGGCCGTTCGCGACTTCTTCCGTCATCAACTTCCGAAACCATATATTATCTTTACACGCGTTTCAACCCCTATACATGCTCCAAAACATCTAAGCATACATAATTTCATTAAAGGAATGTTGAAAAGCTTACCCATCGAAAGTCATCGTTAGGTCCATAAACTTCTGATTTTTTAATACGATTTTTGTTCATTATTTTTTACTCATTCACAGAACCTTGCATAAGTGCATACGAGTCCCCTAAATTATTTAATATGTTTGGCCAATGTACCTCAAAAGTGTGAAGCACGGTCAAGACTCAGGTGCATGTTGCAATCGCTAATCTGAACGAATTATTATACAAAACAATAAAAATAAAATTGTTTGTATAAAATTATTAATTCAATGTTTGATACCCCTGATTTATTATATGTAATCTCTTTTCATACTCCAAGCAGGTCGGTTACAAGACAGTAACTACCATATTATTGTAGCAATTCTATATCAACGTCCCAATATCACACTCCTATGCGACGGATTCAACAGCTAGGAAACAAATACTACGATGTTGTTGATATATTTAGTACATCAATTTCAATATGTAAGCATACCCTATTGAAGTTTTTTTCATCAAGTAGTGGAATATTTTAATAAAGGTATTTAATTTGATTTGACTAACACATAATAATTTTGTCTACTGAAACAGATAAATATATTTAGGATTTTTTATGTTTTGTGCCTGCATGCTATGTTGATCAAGTTCAGTGATATTTTGACTTTATAGTTATTTTTCTGCAATTGTTTTAAATAGTCGCCTGCACTATTTTCATGTATAATTTCGTAAATATTTTTTATATATTTGTATGTAAAAGCCTTAATTGGCGTGAAATAAATAAATAAAACCATCTGAAATGGGACCTTTCGTCGTTTATCTTTGACCCTTGTACTGACGGGAACAGAAATAATGTAGGCACCGTGCTTTGGAGATTGACATTCTATGTAGTTCCTAGTAACTACCAGTATTAATACTATATATATATATATTTTATTTATAATTAGATCCATTTTAAAGGCGCCCGTAAACTTATTACAATATTCCTCGTCTATGTCTCATTTGACAGGTTGTACAAAGTTCAGAGTTGCTGGTCATCTAAATTGAACGTAAAATCGTGATGTTTTTAAAAGTCACGAACAATTTAAACGCTTAACAGAGTTCATATTACCTACATCGTAACATTTTACAATCTCGCTTGGGTTAATAAATTTAATGTCCTAAAAAACCATACTAACCAGACTGTAAATTTAACCAATTATGATCTGAATTGTCAAATACCAGCTCGAAACGAAATTAAATAAATACGTTAGAAATAATTAACTATTTTAAATTCAAAGGAATCATTTGAAGTCCATTCTGCAATAATTTAGTTGAACTATTTTCTGTTCTCTTTTCAAAACAAGCGTTTTCCTAGGGGAGATGGTGATAGGGGGTTTATGGGGAGTTGAGGGGCGGTTTGGATTAAAGGTTTTGTCTACCTAGAACCTGTTAATAAGGGTGAATGATGAAATACCCTGCTTGTGTGACCTTTCACGCTATCCGTTCACTTTATTTTTTGTCCAAATTAAACGTCCCGGTTGGTAACACATTTTAATCAAATTAAATAATACTTTCTTCGAACAAAATGATAATACTAAGAAAAACGACATATAAAACAGTACAAGACACAGAAAAATAAAAAAATGCTAACGGTAACAACTAGGAATCGAACTCAGAATCTATTGTCTTACCGGGACAGGATAATACTAATAAATCTAAGCGAAACATGATACAGAACAAGACACACAACATAAAAGATAAACGTCTCAACTGGGAATCGAAACCAGGATTTTTGTCTTACAAGGACAATGTCTTAATCCACTCGACTTAAGGCGATGCACTACGTTGTGTAATATTTTAAATTGAGCCGCTATCAATAACAACCCTTACGTAGATGGCGATAAGGTTTAAATTCCCGCTTAACACCATCCGCCTGTTTTGATTTATGCAAGAAAAAAACATGGCCAAAAAGTGCCTTTTATTTTATTTTGTGGATGTTCATGCATAAATATTTAATTTTTTTTCGATCATTTTATAAATAACTTAATTTGCCATATTATAAAATAAAATCATAACCGAAAATGGCTTCGTAAGTAGGAGATTTTGAACTTTAAAGCAGTTTTCATAGGCTTTATACATTATTTTTTTCTGGGCTTATAAAAAGACTTATCGAAAAAATACTCAATTGTTTTAAAGGCCAAGATGTATCCTACTCGCAGTATTTAATTAAAGCATCTGAAACATTTCTAGGCGACCAAATTTTCAAACCAAAAACACATAATTTTGCATTACTTCGTATGGCATCGCCTTAATAGTTCTCGTTAAAAAACTACATCTTGTGTCGAAAGAGGTTTTATGTAAATCTGTACGTTCGTCTATGTACAACAAATTACGCTTTAATAAAAATGACTAAAATATCTAAAAGGGTCGTAGATAAGTTTTTCAAGGCCCGATTTTATGTATTTTTTTCATGAAGCTTATGGTCGAAGTAGTAAGTTATATATGAACTAAAGGATTTTATATTTTAACGGGCTAATCCATACGGCCGAGGGTTATTTGATGGGATGGTTCGTGCGTCAGTAATGTACATTAGGATCTTCTCTGTGATGTTCCGTTAGGCCTATGTGTAACCTTTCACAAAAAATAAGTGATCTATATTATCGTTTAATTATTATTTCTTGCAAGCAAAACTGCTTTAACATCTCAAGATTACCTAATATTGATACCGTTGCAGTCCCATATAGATTAATCTAGCGGTTCTCAAACTTTTTAAAGGCGTGACCCCCCTTTAGTAGTATTTTTTTTCTTCTCCACGCGACCCCCAAGCCTTTATATGCGGTGTGCACTTCTCATAACTATCTGACTTTGCCCAAGCGCTAGTTTCTTCCATGGTTGCGAAAAAACGAAATATAGAAACAATCCGAAATCAGAAATTTTTATTAGTGTCTCAAACACAGTATATTAGTTGACAAGTGTACCCGTCGCATTAATTTGTATTATTAAGTAACTTAACTTTGTTAATACAAAGTTAAAGTTAAGAAATATGTTTTCTTCATCTTACTTGTTGGTTTATTATGTCTCTGCGCAGCCTCACTGAGGTTCGCGACCCCTCACTTTTAAAATCACTGATTTAAGCAGTTGAGACTATTGTACTGAATGAAACAACAATAAACACGCATCTTTTTTTGTTCGCTAGGTGATGGTCTTAATTTGACTATGTCTTCCTCGGGCGTCCCCGACTTCTACCATATCAAGCTTCATCAAGGCTATTATATTAACAAACTATAATTAAATACAGACACATATTATGTTCATAAGAAAATAAAATGAGAGAAAACAATTACCAGGAACAGGATTACATTGAGATAAATGACGGACTTGCCGAACTACACAGCGGTGCTGCCAGGGTCTCTTATCTATGTGAAGTGTAAGCGCTTTATTAGCAGCAAATACATACCTGGACGCTGTTGTTGGACGCGGTGGACTCTCTTGCTGCAGCAGCTGGTTCAGTTCCTTCACCACCTAGGATTCTTGCTGCAGAGTCTCCATCTTCTATCTTCGTAGAACGTCACAGCGGTGCTGCCAAGGTCTGGTATCTGTGAGAGGATAGTGTGTCAGCGCTTTATTAGCAGCAGACACATACCTGGATGGATGACATACCTCTTGCTGGCACTGTTGGTGGACGCGGTGGACTCTTTCGCTGCAGCAGCTGGCCCAGTTTCTTCACCACCTAGGATTCTTGCTGCAGAGTCTCCATCTTCTATCTTCGTAGAATGTCACAGCGGTGCTGCCAAGGTCTGGTATCTGTGAGAGGATAGTGTGTCAGCCCTTTATTAGCAGCAGACACATACCTGGACGGATGACGTACCTCGTGCTGGCACTGTTGGTGGACGCGGTGGACTCTTTCGCTGCAGCAGCTGGCCCAGTTTCTTCACCACCTAGGATTCTTGCTGCAGAGTCTCCATCTTCTATTTTCGTGTCACCTGTTCCTACACTTCATTTTACTTAACTTAACTTCACTCTATTTTTGTAATATTTATATTTTCTGTAATACCTGCATCAACTGTAAAGCGCCCCTGAGGTGATATCTCACAAAAGCGGCGCTATACAAATTTTCCAATAAATAATAATAATAATGGGATAAACAGAGAAAAAGACATCTCATTGGTTACAGTGGGAGATACAAATAGAAAAAAGGGAGACAAAATATTATAGAAGGGGTAGGTAAGGGAGGGGAAAACATTTTCAGCGGTTAACGGTACAAATTAAATATCGGACTATCAGTTAAATTTATTTGATTATTAAAAATGTGGTAGTTATAGACGTTATAGTGTGTTTTTCATTTAATATATAATGTCGCACCCCGAAAAATTGTTTCTAAAAACTACATAAGATTATTACAGTTATGTTCAATAATCCAGGAAATCTTAAACACAGTTGCTTTAGACTCCAGATACCGCATGTATTTTCAGCAAACACAGAACATTATATATGTATTAATATTCTTGTTATGATAGTGATAAAATGGAGAGGGGGTAAAGTTAAATTGTTGTGTTTAGTTTCAGAAACTCAATTTCCTTACCTCTCAGTGTGTACAGTAACTCTGTACCAAATAACGATACGAATAATGTACCCATATTAACCCTTTCAGCTCCAGGGTTAATTCAAATTAACGCGAACTTTGTGATTTTTTTTTACCGTAACAGTAGCGATTAAGAAAAGTCAGGTTTTTGTTTTCTTATAGCTTGTAGTTTTTCCTGTTGCGTATATTTTTTTCCTTCCTGTTGAAATCCTTATTCCCGCCACAAAAACGGTAAATGTTTTACAATCTGCTGATTGGGAATTCCATAGATTTTCTGCCGTCATTAATTACTTAATTTAAGGTGTGATATCAATATTTTTTACTCGAATTACACATATTTTAACCCATAAAGATGTGTTATATATAATAATAACATCAGTTCAATTCACTCTTCACAGGTATTTGACAGAATATCGTAAATGAATTTTAATGTTCATTCAAATTAACACTCCTAGTGACGCACATATTT
Source organism: Hesperophylax magnus (assembly GCA_026573805.1). Classification (NCBI taxonomy): domain Eukaryota; kingdom Metazoa; phylum Arthropoda; class Insecta; order Trichoptera; family Limnephilidae; genus Hesperophylax; species Hesperophylax magnus. Next base: position 6,449,367 of record JAIUSX010000117.1, on the reverse strand, counting down.
TTGACAAGTATGGAGAATTTTTAAAGATTTAATAATCCTAGAATATTTCTTAATTTCTAGATGAATTTTCATTAAAATGTTATTTGTTTCAAACCTTTGAGATTATCACCACATTGTTAAAGAGCATTTTATAATTAAACAGTTATTTTGAGATTATCACTACATTGTTAAAGAGCATTTTTAACATCAAACATTCGTACAGATTATCACTAGATTGTTAAAGAGTATTTTTAACATTAAACAGTTATTTGGAGATTATCACTACATTGTTAAAGATTATCACTACATTGTTAAAGATTATCACTACATTTTTAAAGAGCATTTTTAACATTAAACAGTTATTTGGAGATTATCACTGCATTGTTAAAGATTATCACTACATTGTTAAAGAGCATTTTTAACATTAAACAGTTATTTGGATCATTTTGGTTTGTTGGTTATTTTACCTTTCTATTTAAAAAAAACCCCTTAATATCCAATGTTAACCCAAATTAACGTAGAATAATTTCTAAAAAATATATAATATTAAATACCAAAATCATATTTTGAATCACATTTCAAAGAATTGAGGTATTATCAAGCATTACATATTTTAAACATGTGGAAATAATAATGCGGGTATGAAAGAGTTAACTAAAATATTAGTATTATGTAGGTTATCGCTTTTGCCGAAGTTTCTGCTTGAATTTGTAAAATAGACCTACGATTTGCGCAATCTCAAATAATAAGGTATATTTATTTATTTTTTATGTGAACCATTTGTGCATCCAAGTTAACAAATGTCTAATTTATTATAACTTACATACAAACATTATTACTTTTCTTTTGATTAATATTACTACTACAGTCCAGCTTAAATCTATCAAGTGTTGCAGACTTTATGGTTTTCGGCAGCGCATTATAATAATGCTTTGTATACCAAACTTTTTTGGTAGCCAAATTTCATTGCACTTTCTTGTGTAATGTCTGTTTGAATGTCCTTGTTGTGTATAATTTTGTTTCAAAGTATTTTGGTAATAGGTTATTTATTATTTTATGCATAAATATCATTCCGTTCAAGGTCAGCATCTGTTCACCGTTAGTCTATTTAGTTACCTTTGAAAATCTATTTCGCCTAAGTATTATTCTCAGTAATCTTTTTTAGAAAATTTGCAGCTTATTTTGTTCTCTGTCGTTACATAAGAAGAGCTTACTGAGTTGAACTTTAGTTAAAATGTGTGGCAATAATAAAGTTGTGTATAGTGATGGTAGTTTTCTGAAATTTTTTTGACGAATTCTTTCCAAAAAAAGAAATATTCTTTCTAATTTTCTTTTGTGTATACTAGAGGTGGGTCCTATGAGTACTTTTCGTTACTCGGTACAAAGAGTACAGGTACGAAATACGCACTAACTGCACTCACATAAATTTTACCCACATATTCCATATTCAAAAATCCATCATCCATCAGGAGAATACCCATCCAAAATACCCATCAAAAATACCCATCAAAAAATACCCATCAAAAAATACCCATCAAAAATACCCATTAAAAATAACTTGTAAAAGTACGTATTAAACATATTTAGTCCCCGTATAAAATACTTGGAAAATACTTATAAAATACTGTGAGTATTTTGGAACCAGGTATTTTGGAGATTTGTCTCAAGTACAAAGTATCACCCTCACCTCTAATGTATACCCAGCATGTTTGTTTATCGAGCAATAAGTTGGGTATCTACATTATTTTATCATGTTGAAATCGTTAAGGATTGTATGTATCTGTTGACTAGAACTTGTGTTAACGTGCGTTGTTAAATAAAAACGCCATTATCTTAAAAATTGTCATTTGTATCCTGCTCACACCAGGAGAGGAAACCTCCCGACGTTTTTTTATGGCAATGACATCTGTCAAAATGATCAATTGTTGTGACGTCAATTGCGACCATTAGCGAAACCTTTAGAAGCTGTCATCATATAAAAAATCACATTGGGAGTTTTAAAAAAAAATTTCTTTGTGAAAACATCACGCCTTTAAAGAATATATTTAAATAAGCGATTCACAAATTATTTATCCGCTCTCCTAGTCGTTTAAAAATTATTTGCAATGCTATTAAACCACTAATTTCGGGCGTGTGTCGGTCTTTGTGTCTGTAACTCCGGTCCAAAGAATTTCCGCCTTGATTTAAATTTTTTGAATTGATTTGTGGGAACGATTCAGCGATAAAGTAGGTACCAAAATTATTTTATTAATTAATAATTTTTATTTGAAATGTGTGTTTCTTTTGTTTAAATTTTTGACAGATGAACGCAATGTTTGAAGTGAACTAACAGCGTTCATTCAAAAGGTATATTTTTGACCGTCTTTTGTAAGGCAATGATCCTCGGACAATTTTTTTAAGTGCTTCCAGATTCACAAATCCTACAATTATAGTAGCCCCTGATTTTTCACGGGTCTGCTCTAGTAAAAATACTTATTTCAGTGATCGGTTCGTACTGCGTAACTCTGGTTCAATGAACTCAAATTTGAATTTAATTTTCAAAATTAAAACTGTTTGTGTGAAGAATTTATCATATTCGTCATCGTTTGAATATTCTCAACTATAATTCTTACAGTTAATGGATTGTTCTGCATCCTCTTCAGTTAATGGCGTGTTTTACGTCCGTGGATAACAGTCACTCCCCGAATAAATGAATTTCGTAATTTCCCCAAAGTATTGGTTCCCCTCTTTTCCCCAAAAAGGTTTATCGTTGCACTCGGGCGTTTTTTTTATGTCCAAAGTGATGACTTACACTGTAACTGGTGTCGGTTTATGTGAGTGAGGAAAATAGTTATGGTTTGTTAAGCTTGTCCTCAGTGTAACTTTTGCTCTTATGGGAGCGAAACATTAAATACCTACTATCAATATTTGCAGAAATACTCTGTGGTAGCTGTGAAAACTAAACTGTTTTGTATATTATCGTCAATTATTGTGATTTTGAAGTATCACGAGGTCAAGTCAGTGCCATCGAGCAATGGCAGTTTGCAAATGGCGGCGATTTTTCTTGATACCCGTTGTTACTGCTGATTTGTTTGTTGTTTTACCGCAAGCGTAAAATAAACAAAATGGCTAGATTATTTTAATCGGTGAAGCATTGGCTTCGTAATTTGGAATCGCGCGCCCAGGACTGTTCTCTTATCGGCCTTGATTCTTAACATTATGACTTTTCTAAAGACTCTGCGTCATAATTATTTGGATTTCTGGAGACTCCGTCACTCATTCGAGTACTTGTTCCATTTGATCGTGCCACATCTTCCTTGTGAATCACGAATTCTGCATCCATCCGCTTAAGCGTGTTGTGATATTCTCCTTGCACTGCTTTCTCCGAATATAAAAAAATATACATTTCTAATGTTACATATCTTAAAATATTGTTATTTATTTTTAGATGTTCATACTATTAGAATTTATGAACGAAAACTTTGCTTTCATTGTCTTGTTTTCGAACAAAAAAAAACAATTCATTCGTTATTTCTTTTATATAAAATACAATGAAATATAAAACAAAATTAAGTAGCCCAATTTCGTGCTATTAATCTACGAATAAACTACGACACGAAGCAACTGTGAGGAACGAAATAACAATGGATTAATAATGAAATTGTCTTGGCCAAGAAAAATCCCCCACCGAGCGCTAAAAATCAATAGTTATTTTCAATCTCCCTTTGGCAATATTGCTCGGCCTGATTACACCATTCACGAGGAAGCAATTCATTAGAAAAACGTCAATTAATAAAGAAAACACGCTTTTATCGATAGCCATACAAAAACAGAAGTCTTCAGTTTCATTTGGGATCTTGACGTCAATAGGCCTCAACCATAACAAAGAAAGGAAACATATACTTCGAACCTTCGGTAAGTTTTACTGAATATCTGATGTCATAAGGGCGATGGGGTTTATGAAATTCTTCGATTTCTCCAATCAAACTGCACTACCAGCTACCACCGCAATTGATCATGAATGTTGTTCAGCTGTACCTAAACAGGATGGGTTGTTTTATAGAATTTGAACAATTCATCAAATTTCAACGTTTATTTGCGAGTTCTGTGAATGTCCTATTTAAGTTCTGTTATTATAGCGTTATAGGCCAGTTACGTGACAGAACTGAAATACTAACAGATCTTGAAAAGATCATTCACAAAACTTGAAAATTAACATTGAAATTTGAAGAATTGTTCAAATTTAAACGTTTTTTTGGGGTTCTGTGAAAGTCTTATTCAAGTTCTGTTATTATATCATTATATTCTAGGTGCTTGACAGAACTGAAATAATAACAGAACTTGAAAAATCTTTCACAGTATTTAAAAATTAACTGAAACAACCCGTCCTCAACGTCTAAACAACTATTTGCACCGGAGTCTCAACTGCCCAAACTGTAACCATGGTAGCTCAAATTAGAGAAATATTGTGAAGCTTACTGAAGGAAGTACAGAGGGGAAGAATGTTGAGAAAAAATAGATATTATTTTTATTTTATTTGGTTTTACGCCCAGCCGGGCTTTGACATGGATTTTAAGAACAGAATATACCCAGGGAGCTATCGAAAATTATGAAAAAAAAATTAAAGCTTGATATATCAGTAAACTGATAAAATGAATATGACACAATATTAGTAAAACATATAACAGTAACATCAAATAAAATAGAAACTAGAACAATAATATAAGACAAATCACTAAAACTACATTATCAACGCTACTATAATTTGTAGGATTCAAAAAAGTGCTGGTATAGATTACGCTTAGTTATATAAATGGAGTCAATAAATATATCGATAGTACCCCCAAACTCGTTGCCCAGATCATGCATCTTAATGGTTAGCGAGTGTGTCTGAAAGTTGGTTGTGTATGTATTGCAGCAGAATGTTATATTTTATTTTGTGTTCCTAGTCGGCACATGGAATTTAACAGTGGAAACGATGGCAGGACTGTCAATTAAGTTGTTAATGACTATGTAACACAACCAAGTCTGACATAACTCTCCTGTCAGACTGTGTAATTAGATGCAATTGATTCATCAAACTGACATAATTAATGTATTCAATTGGAATTTTGAGTTTAAGGAGTACCTGGCTATTTTAACCTAGGTTGTCAATAAACGTTGTTAAAGCCATTCCAAGCAGCGTTAGTCGAAAACATCGTTTACGTTTAATTTTTTTAACTATTACATCTAAAATGTTGTCATCAGAGCTTATTAATCGAACTATAATCTACGTTGTCCGAATTGAAGCGATTAATATTTAGAACATCCGTTAACTATTTAAGCAAGATTTTTCCGGGATACAATATTTTGAAAATCAACATGTTTTGATTATGCTTTCGATAAGACTTTTTGTTTTAATCATTTCTGAAAACTCATCATCCAGACTTTTCTACGTCATTGTTTTCGCCAAATAAACACAAAGTTCTTTTGAAACAATCATTATACAGGGAAGCTTAACGTCTCTAGTGACTTTAAGTATTAATTAAGGGTAGAAAAATATTAAATTTCAATCGTAAACAAGATATTAATTTAACAACTTTTAGAATAATACGAGAGCTTTTCTTTGTTTGAAATGAATTAATCCGGATATCTATTATAAAGGATCTTGTTATAATTTTATTTTTAGTTTTGTTCCGATTTTTTTTAGTTCAGGTATTACTGTAGATTTTCTACAATTTTCTCAACTTATCCTTTCGTGATGCGACATAAACATACCATTACACTGCTTTAACCATCACTTGTACGCAAGTAGTAATATGGCATTAAAATTGTGTGGCTTTGCTATATGGGTAATAGTGAAAGAGCGGCAGGAGGGCAGAAAGGGAGAATTTCAGGGTTCTCTCAGAAGAGTCTAGGGATCACCCAGAGAAGTCCAGGGTTCTCGCAGAAAAGTCAATGGCTCTCTCAAAAAAGTCCAGGGTTCTCTTAGATAAGTCCACTGTTCTCTCATAAAAGTCTAAAGCTCTCTTAAAATCTTAAAAAAGTCCAGGCGTCTCTTAGAGAAGTCCAGTGTTCTCTCAGAGAAGTCCAGAGTTTTCTTAGAGAAGTCCATTGTTCTCTCAGAGAAGTCTAGAGATCTCCCAGAGAAGTTAAGGGTTCTCTCATAAAAGTTTAGAGCTCTTTCAAAAAAGTCCAGGGTTCTCTTAGAGAAGTCCAGTGTTCTCTCAGAGAAGCCGAGTGTTCTCTCAGAGAAGCCCAGCGTTTTTTCAGACAAGTGCAGAGTTCTCTCAGGACTCTCCAAAGTTGTTGTGGACGACGCTCGTACCTCCTGTTTTTATAGTACCTAGGTAATAAAGTATAAAATAAAAAATAAAAATATTTATTTGTCCAATCATATCCCGACAACCCACCATGTGGGCTTTATGTGTGAAATGTCGTAATGGGTCCTAACTCCATCATCTTTACATCTAACTCTCGATGATATATTAAACAAAAATCATAAACTCTTCTTTATTATCTGTGAAGACACATTTTCCCTCATTTACGAGTGATTCGTTTTCCCTCAATGCGTCCGGAGTAGAGGGATTCGTAACTCAAAGCACGGGAGTAGATAGAATATTATTTTCGTGCGTACTCGGGTACTAAAGAAGCGAGTTTAGTACGGCCATTGTTTGGCCGGCCGGGCTTTATTAAAATCCGTCGAGGGGAAATTTGATTAGTTTTGTAAATACCCGGTTCTTTGGTGCGATACAAGGAGAGACGGAAGTTTAGAAAGGCGTCGGGAAGCACGATCACGTGCTTAAGTAACGCCGAGAAAGCACTGAAATACTTAGAATCGATGGTCTTCCAAATAAGCACACCGCTCGTATGAATAAAATAAATAAATTGTTTGCACAAAGTGGTGTTTATAAGATGGCTTAAGTATGAAATGGTCTGACATCGATTGCATCGTGGTTGAAGACAACTTGTGGTAAGAACTCATCTCTGCTTGAATTGCAACGAATAATCTTCTTGTGAATTCTAGAATCGTCTCGTCAATGTTGTCCCCGAGACAAAAGCCCGTAATAGTGCAGGATCGGAAGATTCTTTTCGATTACTCATCGTCCAAGAGAGTCGTCGTCCATAGTCTTAAAAAGAATATGTTATCCTTTGTGCTATGCCTATAAAACCTTGTTTCTTAAACATTTAGTTTATCATTAAAAATAATAATTTTATAAAATTATTTAAATCAATAAAACATAATTATCGTTAATACATGTGTTCCGTAACGCCGCTTGCTTTTGACAGGCTGTGTGCTGACCAATCGTACCGTCAGAGTTTGAACTGTATAGTTTAAATTTCGCACACGTCAGCTATATCCACGGAGTGCCGTGAGCCGAACTAGTCGCACAAAAACCGTTCGTCCCGTCAAAACAACATTGTCGGTTCTTTATCGAAATAATTATCTTACGTATCTTATCGCAATTTAATTTTAAATAACGAGTGCTAACAACCACGCTAAACGTTCCAGTGCTGACAGATGATGCTCACTATGCAGATTTCACCATCTCCTCCCGGTAAGTTGATTGTGAATTAACGTTATGCATTGTGTTCTCGCATCGCCTGTCACAAACCATAGAATTCATTTATACTTTATCTGTGTGGAATAGCCCTGTAAAGGGCGGCTATTCCAACCCCTGTTCGTTCTTCGAACATTTTGGTGCCGAAACCAGGGAACTTTAAAATTATAATCTATTTATGCCAAAACAGATAGTGCTGTGGAATGTTTCTTAAATTTTGAATAATAATCAATTCGAACAGTAATTAAGTAGGTACCTAGCTCTTAAGTATTTACGACCTACCGTGCTTATAATTATAATAGATTATATTATTATCATTTATTTTCGTTTCGTTTTTGGGTACGTTTCCAATCGTGTTTATTCATAATGGCGCCAGCAATTCAAACATTGCGCCGGAAACGGACATTAGCGAATAATAGGTTACTCAAGACACATGAAATAGCAAAAATCGCTTTGCACGATGCAACTAAGTGCAACTTACTGTTAGCGCATTATACTACTCTGGAAAAGATAGTTCTTGAATTTGAAACGTCTCACGCGGAAATATTAGCTTTAGATGACACAAACGAAATTGATGAAGATAAAATTCGCGAAACCTTTGACGAGATGTATTATCAAATTGTCGAAATTTACCAGGAGTTAACCAGTCAGCCTGTCGATTGTAAGACCGCGAATGCGTGCACAAACGTTAAATTACCAAAAATAAACATTCCAATATTTTCTGGAAATGTCAAGCAATGGCCCGAATTTTACGACATGTTTAACGCTCTGATTCATGAAAACAAATCATTATCCAACATCGAACGCATGCAGTATTTGTTCTCATGTTTATCTGGAGAAGCTTTAGGGTTAATTCGGACATTTCCAGTACAAGGAGCTCACTACGTTGAAGCATATCAAAGATTAATCGCGCGCTATCGTAACGCGCGTGAACTCGCATTTACGTGTTGGCGGGAAATGCTAAATTTAAATTTTCCGCCCAACGATCCTTTTGAATTCCGTCGCGTGTTCGATGTATTTAATGAGGATTTAACAATTTTAAGAGAATTGGATCTCCCAACAGATAATTGGGACTTCGTGCTTTGTTATTTAATTCTGTCGAAATTAGATTCACCTACAAGATGCGCATTCGAACAACTTCAGTCTCCTACCAAGCTGCCTTCATATTTGAAACTCAAAGAGTTTCTTTATAACAAATGCGAAGCTCTTGTACGAGACTTACATTTTTCGACTCGCGACAGCAGTAATATTGACAAACCTCTTGCACAGAACTTTAATCAGGCTGCCAAAAAACACACTTCAGCGCTTCTTTGCGATCTTAAAAAAGGACAGCCTGAAACAAATAGGTCCTCGAACTCTACCACTTACCTGAAATGCTCCTGTTGCGGGGAAGACCACTCCATTTCCAAGTGCAAGGTATTTGCACTCAAGCCAGTTCAGGATCGCCTACAGTTTGTTCAATCACACCGTTGGTGTTTCAATTGTCTTCATTCTTCTCATTATCTTAAAGATTGTAAATCTTTGTTTACATGTAAAAAATGTCAGCAAAAACATCATACTTTGCTCCATCGAGACGAAAACGCTTCTTTAGAAGATCAGCATCAACACCCCATGACGTCTACGGACCAGGAGACGTCTTCCGACTCTAAAATTCAGGTCCTCACCAACTTAGGAGACAAGTCCATAGTACTATTGTCAACCGCCAATGTTGGCATTCGCGATTCATCCGGCCGTTTCCAAACCTTTCGCGCATTGATCGATTCGGGCAGTCAAGCTCACTTCATCACCGATCGTGCTGCGGAGCTTGTAGGCATCCCTCGTCAAGCCAGTTCTCAGAGAATTAGCGGCTTAGGCCAATCTTCCGCAAGCACGTCAGGAGTCATTCAATTAGAGATCGGTGTTAAGGGACGGGTTCTCTTCAACATCAAGGCACTTACGCTACCTAGTATCTGCGGAAACATGCCAACTGTTCGTCTAGATAAGTCATCGTGGCATCAGGTGAGAGACTTGCCTCTTGCCGATCCTGACTGTCACAAACCGGGACCGATTGATCTTCTTCTGGGTGCTGAGGTTTTCTCTTCTCTTCTGAGACCTGGTAATTTGAATGGTGGTCCACGTCAGCCATCAGCTTTCAATTCTGCATTTGGTTGGCTTCTTCTAGGTTCAGTTGGTTCGGACACTGCTTACGAAACGAAATCTTTCATCGTTACTAACGAGGACCGACTTCACGAAGAGGTCCAGCGACTGTGGGAGTTAGACACCATTCCCCAGTCTTCACACCTTACTCCTGAGGAACAACTTTGTGAACAAATGTACTGCACTGACCACTCACGGGACGGATCTTCGGGAAGATACATCGTATCCTTGCCTTTCCGAGAAAGGGGAAGGGATATCTCTTTCCCAGGGTCGCATGAGATCGCTTTACGCAGATTACATTCACTCGAGCGCAAACTCATAGCAAATCCAACCTTACGTGAAAAATATTCTGCTTTCATGACTGATTATTTACACAGTGGTCACATGACTCGTGTTCCTGGAAAAGATTTGCACAAGGGAAAGTATCACATACCTCATCATTGCATTCTTCGTCCAGGCAGCGCTAGCACTAAGTTAAGAGTGGTTTTCGACGCCTCAGCGATGGATGTGAACGGACCCTCGTTAAATGATACCTTGCTTATCGGTCCAAAGCTTCAAAAGAACCTGTTGGAGCTTTTGCTAAAATTCCGTACACCATCGGTAGTGTTTACTGCTGATGTACGACAAATGTATCGCCAAATATTGGTTCAAGAACCAGATCGTGCTTTTCAAAGAATATTTTGGCGTTTTCATTCGTCGGAACCCATCCAAGAGCACCAATTGCTTCCGATATCCAATACATTTGCGTGGTCGGATTCAACCATCGTGCTCGCCTGGTTACGTTCTCCTTCGTGTCGCTGGAAGACTTTCGTGGCCAACCGTGTCAGTCGCATTCAAGATGCCCTCGAAGGGACTCCTTGGCATCACGTGTCATCTGGAGATAATCCAGCGGATGTCGCTTCTCGTGGTCAATCTCCAGCCGATCTAATCGATAACACGTTATGGTGGGCGGGGCCTTCGTGGCGGATCCAGTCATTCGATTCTTGGCCGTCTTTCGATGGCAATGTCGACGAAATTGAATTTCACTCTGAGGAACGAGTTCGATCGTTATTTCTCCAACAGGACGAAAATCTGGTGGACCTATTACTAATTAAATTTTCTTCGATTCAGAAGATCCAACGCATTCTCGGTTACTGTCTTAGATTCATCTACAACCTACAGAATAACGAATCTCGTCGTTCGTATCTTCCATTATACCGTGCCGAAATTCACACTTCAATTTTGACAGTAGTTAAACGCACTCAACATCTACATTTTAATGATGATATCACGCGCTTGAAGGATGGCAACCCTTTGTCGAAACAAATGCGGAAGCTTAATCCCTTCATTGACGACCACGGTGTGCTCAGGGTGGGTGGCAGGTTATCTCGATCTGGGCTCGAATTCGAGCATAAACATCCTGCCCTACTTCCTCGCGAATCTAAGCTTACTTCTCTTGTGATAAACGCTCTACATCGAGAACATTGTCACCCAGGCATTAACACAAAGCAATATTTCTTGACACAGCAGTTCTGGATTCTGTACCCCAAGCGCGCCATCCGACATTGTCTGTCAAGGTGTATACAATGTTATCGCATAAATCCAGCACCTCTAGAACCTTTCATTAGTGACCTACCCGCCGCTCGTGTTAATCAGGTTAAACCATTTTCGATTGAGGGCATTGATTACGGTGGTCCGTTTCGTATAAAGGCCGGCAACTATCGCAGCGCTAAGATAAAGAAGGCTTATCTTTACTTATTCGTCTGTTTTACCACCAAGGCTCTACATCTTGAAGTAGCTTCTGACCTGTCTTCCGAAGCTTTTATTGCAGCGCTACGTCGATTTTTCGGTCGACGAGGTCGTGTAAACGTCATACACTCAGATTGCGGCACGAATTTTGTTGGAGTTAAAACTCATCCCTATGGCTTAATCGGTAACCAAACGTTAACTTTCGAGGAGCTGACGACACTATTCGTGCAGATTGAGGCCATGCTAAACTCTCGGCCTCTCTACCCGTTGAGTTCTGACCCAAACGATTTGCGCGTGTTGACTCCAGGTCATTTTTTGACTTTGGAACCCTTGACTTCCGTGCCGGACGAGGATTATACTGATCTAAAAATCAACCGTCTGAGTCGCTGGCAACTCATTCAACGTTTCCAACGGGATTTTTGGAAACGTTGGAAGTTTGAATATCTCCAATCGCTAACTCAGCGCGCCAAGTGGACCAAAAATTGCAATTCACTCTCTGTGAATGATGTAGTGATAATCCGAATCGAAAATACTGTCCCTTTGCACTGGCCTCTTGCGCGAGTCGACAAATTGCACCCAGGTCCCGACGGCGTTGTGCGTATCGCTACGGTTCGTACATCGAATGGTTCTCTTCTCATGAGACCATTAACCAAATTATGTCCATTGCCTAGTCAATGTGACTAATCATCTTCGCTTCCGCGGCGCATTCTCTCTTATCGATTTTCGTTATTCTTATTTTCATTATTTTCTTTTCTTATCATTTTCATTATTATCATTAATATATTTTTTTTCTTTTTCTTCTCTCTTTTCACTGTTTCTTTGTTCGCGCAACGTTCCACAGCATTGCTCGTTTTGGTTTCTAAATTTTCTTTAAAATACACGTTGTTATATTTTGGTGGGCGGAATGTTCCGTAACGCCGCTTGCTTTTGACAGGCTGTGTGCTGACCAATCGTACCGTCAGAGTTTGAACTGTATAGTTTAAATTTCGCACACGTCAGCTATATCCACGGAGTGCCGTGAGCCGAACTAGTCGCACAAAAACCGTTCGTCCCGTCAAAACAACATTGTCGGTTCTTTATCGAAATAATTATCTTACGTATCTTATCGCAATTTAATTTTAAATAACGAGTGCTAACAACCACGCTAAACGTTCCAGTGCTGACAGATGATGCTCACTATGCAGATTTCACCATCTCCTCCCGGTAAGTTGATTGTGAATTAACGTTATGCATTGTGTTCTCGCATCGCCTGTCACAAACCATAGAATTCATTTATACTTTATCTGTGTGGAATAGCCCTGTAAAGGGCGGCTATTCCAACCCCTGTTCGTTCTTCGAACAACATGAAATCTTTTAAAAGTTTTATATCACTTATTAAAATGGATTAACAACTGTGGCAAGCTGCATACATTATATGAATAAATAATCTACCTTTATATGTTTCATTCTTCCTAGGGGTCAACAAAATACGGGAAGGCCCTTATGGCATTATGTATTCACCCTAATTTTACCATTTCAAATATCACATCTGTTGTATTAATGATCTTTGTATGCAAAGAAACATCAATATTTCAGCATTAAAACGAGTTATTTCACTGGAGTATGTAAAATTAATCCTTTTAAATCGCCCCCAACTTTTAATTTAAAACATTCTGATTTCGGAGTACACAAAATGAATCTGAAATAAATTGTTTTATATTTCATTCGGTCAATAAGAGTACAGTGATGTGAAAATGTTTGAATTGAGAGAATAAAGGGAGAAGGGTTGGTTGTTAGTAAAAAAAGTCATTAGGAATGTTTTCCTATTGCTTGTGTGGTGGAAAACTTAGTTTGGACTTACGATGTCTAATTTAATTTAAAATATACGTTTAGGCCCCGCTGCTACTACACGGAGAAAAATTATTGCTAATTTATTAAGAATCTCTTCAAATTATTAGTAATCCGGTTAAAAACAGGATTGCAGGCCCTTTTTAATTTTTTTTAATTGTTATTTAAAGTTTTGCCGTTAAACTACAACTAAGCAGTTTGTCAACACCACGTACATGTTCATTTACAATGTAAATATGTATATTATTACTAATTATAAATATGCATTATATTGTTGCTACTTATAAGATATTCAGATTAATATTATTGGCTCACAGTCTAAAATAACACTAAATCTACATGCTAATAAATTACAACTATTGATTTTTTGTGATGATTAGTATAAAGTACTTCTACTTATGAGCCATGTTTTCAGCATATATCTGAATCTATTTGGGAATTTTCAATTTTAACCAAAGAATTGATAGGTTTCCTGATTAACTTTTTGTAAAATACGAATGTGTTTTACTAAACGAACACGTGTTCATAAAAACCTAATGTTTTCGAATTTCGTCATTATATATTATCAAGACAAACGCAGATGCATGTACAGTGAACAGGTGTTCCAATATATTAGATATTTACAAAAAGTTTATCAGGAAACGAACCGCAATCCCGGTTTCAACCGGATTACCAATAATTTTAACAGATTCTTAATAAATCATCAATACTCATTTTTCTCCTTGTATAGTAACTAGTATGAATGTTAACAATTATAAGCAATAATTATTAGCCTGAAACACTCATCCACATTGAAAAATCTCCTGATAAAAGATACATGACGCCAACGGGACTTGAACCCGTGTCCTTTCGGGTTCAAGTCCCGTTGGCGTCATGTATCTTTTATCAGGAGATTTTTCAATGTGGATGAGTGTTTCAGGCTAATAATTATTGCTTATAAAATAATTGTTACCCTTTGTGCTATGCATAAAAAATCTTGTCTTAAACATTAGTTTACCAAAAACATAATAGTATGAATGTTTGTGAATACAGATTTATAAAGCATTGCTTAATCTTTATTGAATATGCATTTTCTAGCTTTGTTAAGCGCTGTTTAGTTAGTATATAATGTAGGTACTTGTATTAACAAAATTTGTTGTTTAATTCGGAGAACAAGTCACTTTTGATATGGAATATAAAAAGGTTGCCGCTGAAGTTTATGAAGTTTAATTATTGTAGGTGCTTAGATAAAATATTAAGTAAAACAAATTGTATTAATTTAAAGTTTTACCGGAGAATATTATTGTAGGTTGGATTTTATTTATACACTGTGCTGGAAAAATCCATTAATTAACAAACTTAGTCAGTCAAAGAATACATAATATCTTTATACAAAATAACTAAATGAAAATTAATACAAGGAGACGTGATACATAATAATTAGCTTAACATAATTGATATAATATATAATTAGCTTAACAAGACTTGTTCAATATTTGTGTTTTAGTATAAAATAAGCGTGATATAAAAAAAACATATTTTTACATCAATATGGATATTTATATATGTAGGTACCTGTATATTTCAACTTCAGAAGATGTCTACTTTTACTTAGGACGGGTTGAATTTGAACAATTCATCAAATTTCAAAGTTGATTTTCATGTTCTGTGAATGTTTTATTCAAGTTCTATTATTATATTATTTTTGGCCAGTGCTTCACAAAACTGAAATAATAACAGAAGTTGAATAAAATCTTCACAGAACTTGAAAATAATTTTTGAAATTTGATGAATTGTTGAAATTCTGTGAAACACCCCGTCTTTATTGTTGCTTAAATCTGTCGAATACTGCTTTTCTTTATTTTATGGAGTTTGAACAATTATTGGAATAACTATATATTATTAATTACTTAATAGTACATATATAAGGTTATTTTACTGAAGCTTTAAGCTTTGTAAAGATGTTCTATGTAATTTTTAAGTAAATACTCTTAAGTAGGTCTCCTAAACTGGTTCAAGAAACAAATAAAATATCAAATTAAAATTTCCTAGGTTAATTAATAAGTAAGTTT
This sequence comes from Hesperophylax magnus, assembly GCA_026573805.1. Taxonomy (NCBI): domain Eukaryota; kingdom Metazoa; phylum Arthropoda; class Insecta; order Trichoptera; family Limnephilidae; genus Hesperophylax; species Hesperophylax magnus. Next base: position 6,434,126 of record JAIUSX010000117.1, on the reverse strand, counting down.
AAACATTTGATTTTATGATATTGGGTGATGCTCTCTTGGTATATTGAGGACTTATTTACATTTCGGTAAGTACCTTTTTTCCGAAAGGGTGAGAGGTTACACTAAACATCCCCTAAGTAGATTTCGGAGTTCCAATCATTTTAAAACGTTTAAATTCATATGTAAATAATGAAAGAGATTTAAGTGTGTTGTAACACCCCTCGACATTCGATAATGTATTCTTCCCTTAGGCATATATTTTTCAGTATGTGCTGCCGCGGGGAAGCTACCTAAAGGGGGTATTTCTTATATTATGTAACTGTGGAAAGCGATGAAAAATGATTTGAGATAATATGATATATTATTAATACCATCAAAGTAATATGATTATTAATTAATTAATGTGATGATTTTATAAACTATGGTCCTGTATATTAACTGTCTATACAGAACATTAATCTCTAATCTCTAAATGTATAAAAGAAAGTCGACGCTCGGGGAACACTTAGGGGGTATTTCACTATCTCTGATTATGTTCTGACTAAGCACTAATCCGCGGATAAGTCATTTTTTCGTTTTCACTATATCAGAATAACGCTAACGCTCGGTTTAAAGTTCGATTTGACTAATCAGTGCTCGAACCAGACGTTAAGCGCTATTCCTCGAATCAAAGATGGCGTCAAAACATTCCGAGTTTGACAGCGGAGAAGTGAGTCGAATTTTGTTGAATGAATTTGAATGCTTGTGTGATCCATCCTGAATTATTTGATTGTGTTCAAAATAAGAAACAATGTATTAATTCGACACGAATCTATCTAAAATGACCTGATATTCAACATAACATAACCAAAAAAATGCACACTTCGCGGTGTGCGGACTGTGACGCATGACAGCCGTGGCAGTAGATGGAGTAACTGCAAACATTTTGCGATGTTGCCAGACTATTTCGAGTGTTATCTATCCGGAAGCTCGTAAACAATGGTGAAACGGTCGCCGTTGAATAACGAAGTTATTCTGATCTTTAAAGCCAGCCAACGGATAGCTAGTCAGATATTTAGTCCGACATAGTGAAATACCCCCTTAAAGCAATATCTATGTACCGGAATAATATACGAAGTCGAATTAAAGTCGATGTAAAGTAGTTTTATAACAGTAACATTGTGGAATACAGTAGTGAATGGTGTAAGAAATCGGAGACGCTCGAGAAAGATATTGGCATTGATGCATATGACCAGTGAACTTGATGCTGTATTATATTACTGTACATATATTATTATTTACTAGCTGACATGTACCTGGCGTTACTGGGGGTTATCCTTAGGAGATAGACATATACCATCAAAGACTTTTCTGTAGGCCTTTTTAAGATATACAATTCCGTGTCACATTATTTTGTCGTATCTCATAAGGTTTAGCCAGCGTTAGCAATGTAGTGCCCGAAAATATATTTTTACGACTCGATTATAAAACATCGACTTTGCTCTACTTTCTATATAAATATAATATGCATGAATTATACACGTTAACCTTCCGGAAAAAAAAATCTAAATTAAAATGAAAACCGTATCAAAATCTGTCGCGTTGTTTAGAAGATATAAGCGCACAAACTTTGTTCTATACTAATTAGAGACTACAGATTACATCCATCGGTTCGTCGATCACTTACACAAAATTATAATTACAATGCATTTGATCAATGAACGAGATGCTGCGTTAGAATGAATTATCTCGTGGCAAATGTCTCGAGTATAAATAAATATTTCCAATAACACAAATGAATTGCAATTTAACATGTCCTCTGGTAATAAAGGTAGTTCTTTCATAATTCTGCTTTAGGGGTAGTTTTGTATAGGATTCAGTAACGGAGTGCAAAAAAAGAGATATGATTCTACCGGGAAGCCATTAAAATGATTGTGCCCACTCTTTGAAAATATAAAGTAGGTAAGTATAATGTACAATTTGGCATATTGGGTTCGATAAGGACCCCACTGAGTGCGGTGCGGAGCTGTGGCGGTATTGAGCCGGCTTTGCAAGCGTGAGGCGCTTTTTGGAGCTTTTAAATTGAGTGGTCCTTATAAATAGCACTTATATTTCTAGCAAGCTCGCTTCTACTAGTTCAAAAACATCATTCAATGGGGACTTATCTCTCTTTGGTCAATGGTCAAAATGAAATGTGTGTTAATACATATTTACTTTAAAGCTGCTTCTTTCACTGCCTCCGTGATTGAGTGTTACAATCCTCAGCTACGAATCCGGAAGTCGCGGGATCAAATCTCTGTGAGTGTTAATTTTATTTGATTAATTTGTGTTATTTCTCAATTTATTCACCGTTTTCAAGTTAAAAATAAACATGATTTTTTCATAATTTACGACAAATATTAGTGATTCTCAAACGAAAATTTGAAACAGAAAAATCAAAACTATGAGATACTGGGTTCAATTCCTAGATGTGACCAAATTTTTCTCTGTTTCAAATTTTCGTTTGAGAGTCAATAACATTGGCTTCAATGATTAAATATTACAATTTGAGTTTATACTCATTAAGTTTTCCAAAAATTTTTTTCGGTTCATCATAACTTAACTATAAAGCTGAAAGATTGTGATATCTAAGTCAGCAAAAGTCTAGAATATGTCCACAAATGTTAGAGTCACTCTTACGAGTATATGACTATGAAAGAGGCGGAGGGGCGATTCCAGTTCTTCTTAAGGATAAGGACATGTCCTTAAGTTAATGTCGTTAACCTTAAGATTAACGACTTTAGGGGTGATTCCGGTTCTACGGTTCTAAGGATTGTTGGTGGATGCGGTGGACTCTCTCGCTGTAGCAGCTGGTCCAGTTTCTGCACCTCCTAGGATTCTTGCTGCAGAGTCTCCATCTTCTATCTTCGTCTCACCTGTTCCTGCACTTCATTTTACTTAACTCAACTTCACTTTATTTTTGTAATATTTAATTTTTTTGTAATACCTGCATCAACTGTAAAGCGCCCCTGAGGTGATATCTCACAAAAGCGGCCCTATACAAATTGTCCAATAAATAAATAAGGAATTGTCCTTAAACTTAACGATTTTTCTCTGAAGTCTAAGAGAACTGGAGTCGCGGTCAACTAAAAAGATGTTAATTTTAAGATTAAGGACAATTCCGTAGAATCAAAATTACCCCTAAATTAGTTTATTTTAACGTTAAGGACAATTATATATTTTTAATTGGAACCGGTATTTTTGAGTTGCTGCCTCTGAATCGATGTTTTCAGTTGTTAGGCGTCGCGTCGCAACCTATTATTGAAATTATACTATCAAACAAACATTTATCTTTCACAGCTTTAAAAAAAATAACGACTTGAAGATTCTACAAGATGAAATCTTTACAAAACGTTGTTTATTCAATAACAAACGGAACGAAAAAAGTAACACTTGAATACTCGAGCCTTAATTTTGAAAGGGCCTATTTCAAAGGGATCCAATTAGTATCCATTTCAACTGATGTGTGTGACCGTTTTTTTATATCTTCGAGCCATCTTTGTCACAATTATTGTAACGTCCCGAGACCGGCACAGGGCTGCTGCGGTGATGCCAACCAACATTATATTTATGAGCAGGGTGAGTTTATGAAGGACAGGGACCCGCGATCTTTGGTAGGCGAACGAATAGTGCGTCATGTCGTGCCTTTGGAACAACAAGGCTATATCTGCCATTAGTATGAAACTGAGATATTTAGATTCCAAGTTCGAATCCCGAATGAAATACTGATATTATGATAAAATTAGGTAAAATTAAGTTTGGGCAAACAACATGTGGCGTTTCATCAAACGACCGAAAAAACAGAACTTTCTTGCTTTGAAAATCAGCGAAACAAAAATAAATCAATTAATTTTGAATTTATTTTCTCAGTTTCACGAAATTGGCAAATGGAACCTTGCTGCCCCAAACGAATGCCCCAATGAATCGAAGTTTCGATCTTTAAGGAACCATGTTTCTCATAATTATTTTATCTATGGCATCTAGAACTAAGTTTTAAGAAGAACCAAGAATAGAATAGAAGAGACGAAGAGGCGGTAAGAAGATTCAAAAAGAGCCAAGAAGAGACAAAAGTTTCGAAGAAGAGGCGAGAAGATGCATGTAGAGACAAAAAATAAGCTCTTCTATAAAGAGGAGACTAGAAGAGACAAGAAGGGGCTGTAAGACGTGAAAATGTGCAAGAAGAGACGAGACGAGTGAAGAAGAGACGAGAAGTTGCAAAATGTACAGAAGATCCAAGGCGAGCCAAGAAAAGGCAAGAAGAGCCTACAGAAATTAGAAGAAGCAAGAAAAGACAAGATAAACTAGGAAAAGCCAAAAAGATGCAGTGATATGCAAGAAGAGGCAAGAAAAAAGCATAAACAAAAAATAACGCTCAAATCAATTCCTGTACACCATAAATTCCAATATTAGCTTATTAGGTTGCCACGCGTACCGGTCGATTAAACTCCAACCTCTTTCCCATCCTCAGAGCACGTGTTCCAAGTTAAATCTGGTGTCCCGGTCGCACTGGAACAGGAATGCTCCTGCTAGTAGTTTTGAACTAAGTTTTACGTTAAATTTTAAAATGCGAACATGTTGATCTAAAAATAAAAAAAAATAGAATTAGGAAGACGTTTGATTACTCCGTTTAATTGACAAAAACAGTGGTTGTATTTTTGAAAACTTAGCGTATCTCTGACTTCTGACGTAGGGGTTTTTTGTCACTGAAAAGAGTCAACGAACCCGCACACCCTAAACTGGGGCAAATCTTAGACGTGTCGAGTGGCGCAAGTCGGCGTGCGGGGATGAAGGGTGGATCGACTAAATATTTGAGCGGACATCTCGAGAGTGGGTAACGCATAAATAATAATCACATCCTCACCATGTATTGTGGCTGCTTGCATTTTAATTTTTTTGTCACGCATAAGAGTTTCAGCGCTTTTTTGTTACTAACATTTGCATTATTTATAATTTCGTTTATGTATGTTGCTCTATCTACAAAACGTTTGTCGCAAAATTCCGCTAGAAGGTTTTATTGGTGCGAAAAATACATTATATATTTATTACGCTTTCGGGATCAGATGTGAAAATGTAAACATCTGAGTTTACTTATCGACTCTTATCGCTGTTTATTTTAGGAGCTTACTTTCGTTTCGAAATCATGTAAGATAAACGTTTTAATATTTTTAATAATTGTTGTATTTTCTTTCTTTTTTTGTAACAAATAGAGATAATGATGTCATCACTGGGATCACCCGTGCTGAGGATTGCATTTACTCATGATTAAAATTTAGTAGTATGGATAATATAAAGTAATTGTAAATATATTAAATAGTGTTTTTCTGAAATTATTATAAATATATTACATGGTGTTTTTTTTATGCAGTTGAGTGGTTTCGGAGTCAGTCTGTATTTAGTGTCACATGGAGAAAACTATTGTTAATTTATTAAAAATCTGGTTAAATTAGTCGTTTTACTGTTAATAGAGGCCTATAACAAGTGATTTGACTAATTTCATAACAAACTATCAGTAAAGCACAAATATATTATGAGGAAGTCCTTGAGGTGATTTTGCACAAAAACGGCTCTAAATAAATCATCCAAGTATTATCATTATTATTATTAAGTCAGAACACGTGTTCTTCAAAATAATAATAGTACAATCAAATCTCCAATAAGCTGTAATCAGCTGGGGAGCTGCATACAAAACAAATCTACTCCCTGTTGAAATTGTATAACGTCTAATTATAAAAAAAAATATTTAAAAAACCAAGACATTATCCAACACACCTAATTTTTGAAGAATTTAAAGTATTAAAATTTAATGATCTTGTCCAAAAAACATAATAACTCAAATAATAAAAGAAATCAAAATCACAGCTTTTTAACTGAAAAAAATTTTTTACAATTTAAATAACCTAACCTAACCTTTTTATTTTTTTTTAACTGTTCGTACTCGTCAAAAACATATATTTCCAACACAAAAATTTAACACTACTTTTGCTCAACAACATTACATATATCTAGGGAAAAAATACTTCAACAGCCTACCCGAAAATATCAGAACAATAGAAAACGATAAACACCTACTAAAAGCAATTAAAGAGAAGTTCAATGTAATAATACCAAAATGATGAAACTATGTTTTTAATTAATTATAAATTTTAATATTCATAATTACAAACACTAAATATTCTTAATCTCGATGCTCACCACTCTTCTAGACACAAGCGCCAGCTTCTATAGAAGAGGAACATTAAAAAATCAATAGCAGTGAAAACTAGTTGTATGACTTATTTTAGTTAACATTGATTATACTCTGTAATACTATTATACTGTCAATTGATTAATTATTTAATAAATAAAAAATACAAAATATATACATTTTTTTTTTGCATCTTGTCTATTATATTTTATGTGGACAAGGGCGCCTGCGTGCTCACATGTTCAGATATATTCTGAATGACCAATAGTGTATTAGGAAATGGTCATGCAGTCACATTTTAACAGTATCTCGATCTTCCTATGTTTTGTATCCAAATACCATATTTCTACGTGCAAACTGTATATACATTTCTCTAATAGACAATGAACAGGTGATAATCTTAAGTGACCTCCCAGGTAAGTATGGTCCAGTATCTATATTATCTGCCTGTACAGAATGTAAATGAATTGTAATATACTCGTATGTCCATTAGCAGCATTATGTTCGTTGATCGAATCCATTGTACATATAGTTTTATATTAATGATCGACGAACCGGTGGATGCAATCTGTTAGCCATAAGTTGATAATAGTTTGTCTAGTCTATGGTTATTACTAGGATAGATCATTGTAGAAATATTTTATATATTTTAACAGCGCCCTTGAGGTGATTTTTCACAAAAAAAGGTGCTTTACAAATCGTCCAAATATAATTATTATAACATAATTTTAAGTAAAATTGTACCTGAGTGAAGATGGACGTGGTTGTCTAAAACCGATTAAAAGAAAAAACTCTGAACAAAACATTAAAAACGACATAGAAACTAATAAAACAGAAATGAATAACTTTAGTCGGCCTCCTGATCGTAATCGCCTATGTTTTTTTTTTGACAAAAAGGGTGCTTTACAAATCGTCCAAATATAATTATTATAACATAATTTTAAGTAAAATGTACCTGAGTGAAGATAGACGTGATTGTTTGAAACCGATTAATGAAAAACGACATAGAAAACTTATAAAGCAGAAATGAAAAACTTTAGTCCGCCTCAGCACAGGTCACCTTAGTGACGAGGACTAACAAATACACCTTACTGTACATATATTTAACATAATATTTTGTATGTACAATGTTTAAATAGTCGCTATAATAAAAAAGGTACTAAAAGTTCACAAATAGACATTCTAAAAACGACTACGATAACTTTATTTTTTACGCAATATGCAGAATTGGCAGCCCATTTGGAAGCAAGCATCACCATCGCACATAAACGAACCTGTTAATGAAAATAATCGGCTGTTATTGAATGCGGCTGTGGTTCTGGATTAACATTTAACACAAAAATACAAACATCCCTCTGATAAAAATAACGAAATGCCATTCTGATTTTTTTTCTGGCTAGCCTGCCGGACACGAAAAACCATCCATAAACTCGTTATCCCTCTATGCCGGGAATTTCTCCCTGTAAAAAAAAGACCGAAAAGCGTCCTGGGATATCAGTGAAAAATTAATGCAGAATCAATGCAACTTGAACAAATGTATTTAGCAATTAAAATATAGTATTATGCTACATTGAGTATCTTTGTGGGAAATATTGTTAAAGTTCTAAAACTATAAATATATGTTTATTTCGAGGGCTTAGGATCACAGGTGCCTAACTACAAAAACAAAATATATTCATTAGTGACATGAAACTCTATCTTGTACATACAGACGTATATACGAGATACAGGTGGGCCTATAGTTGGGCATATTAACATGTTTTTGTAGGCCAAATACGTGTCGTTTTTCTTTGTTCCATTGACTGCTTTGCAGGGTCCATCATACCTTATTTGGCGATTGCTTTATCTATCCTGATAATGAACACTACAGCATTTTTCATGAGAGAACGAAGGGATAAAAATCTAGCTACGATTTTATGTCACGAACATTACCAAAAGCAGAAAAATATGAAAAAATTGGTTCTTCAGGCGGTTTTAAAGGTTGGCTTGGGATCCTTGGATATTCATTGGTATATAAACCATGAAACAACAAAAGGATGTTTATCTCCCAATCCTAATTACGGTAATTACCTTTTATCTTGTGATTTTCTTAACATATCATTTACAATTCTTTGGATTTTTTTTGCGTATCTTCAATACCGAAATCTGGCTTCAAACTGAAAGAAATTACAACAGATTCTTTAATTTTATCAAGGAATCTTTATGTTTCTGTATTTTTTACTGTCAGGTTTTCAATTTGAGAGGCGGGTTTGGGTACCGCCACCCCGGGAACCATTAATTGGATCATCTCTGCCATAAGTCACCCGAATTGGTTCCCTACGTTTGGTGAGTTCATCGGGTGTAGTGTTGATGATGCGCCTGCCCACTAACTGCGTGTCATGTCAGATCGTGAGAGGCTGATTTGAGGAGATCCTTTGACTTCTCCAACTGGTCTCTTAACCCATCACCTTGTACCGCAGTAGGAGGAATATATTTATATGACCGTCACTCCTGGACACATTGACCCCTAGATTCCTACCCAACCTCATACCTTATACCTTCTCAGAAGTTCCTCTCCTTATTTTCCTTAAAAAAACACTCCATTCAGCATTTCAAAAGATGACACAGGCCCTGAGGGAAATTATTTTCCTCATGGCCTTCAGTGTGGGGTAATTTTGAAAAAAAAACATTCGGCTTGAGTTCTCTTTGTAATTTAGGAGAACCCAGAGTTTCCAAGAAATAATAATACATCTAAATAAAGCGTGACATTCAAGCAAAACTGATAATGGATTCAGCACGGTTCTGAGTGGAAACTTTCCAAGTTCGAATCCCCCAGAGGTCAAAATGTGGCCGGGAGATGAAATATAAGGATGGAAACGTAATAAGCCAAAGTTACAAGGCTGAGTCGGGAGATCTTTGCTTTTCTGCCTTAGTATATTATTTCGAACATATGTGTGATTTCGTGTTTGTATTCCGGGCAAATACGTACTTAGTACTTTGTGTGAGGAGAGAAGTAACTCGTGCAGAGGATGTTCGCGGTTCGAACATCGCTAAATAGGGAAGTTCGCGCCATATTTTGTGCGTGTTATTTGAAATGATGTACGTGATTGTGATCCCCGAAGAAGAATAAATGGACATGATTTGAAAATGGTTAATAGCTGTATCTTTGTGTTATTTTTTGCACCTCACGTAAATTAACCAAATTTGTGATTAGCACTGTAGATCCTCCAACCAGAAGCCTTCGGAAATATGTCACACACATTCTGGAAATTCTGTGAGGGTGAATACACTAACAGAAATGAAGGAGAGGTGGAAGAGGAAGCTTAGATAGTACTTTTCAGATCTGTACACCAAACAGCCATTTCAAGCAATGTTTAGATCTGAACGGTGGATTATCTTCCACTCTTGGGACAGGATGCAAATATACTGGAAAATCATTTAATTTATATTTTTCTAATCTCAATATATTCCCCATGTCCTATTCGAGCCAGGGAACCATCGCTTCGACAAGGCGCCTTTAGGCGTCCCTATCCTGTCTATTGCGGGTCCAGCCTCTTCACGACATGCAGTGGAAATCGCCCTTCTGATGGGACCATTCCACTTAATCAGCGGCCTGTCGATTGCGGGTCCAGCCTCTTCACGACTTGCAGTGGAAGTCGCTCTTCTGGTATGACGATGCCACCTAATCAGCGGCCTGTCTATTGCGGCTCTAGCCTCTTCACGACACGCAGTGGAAATCGCCCTTCTGATGGGACCATGCCACCTAATCAGCGGCCTGTCGATTGCGGGTCCAGCCTCTTCACGACAGAAGTAGAAGTCACTCTTCTGGTATGACGATGTCACATAATCAGCGGCCTGTCTATTGCGGCTCTAGCCTCTTCATGACACGCAGTGGAAATCGCCCTTCTGATGGGACCATGCCACCTAATCAGCGGCCTGTCGATTGCGGGTCCAGCCTCTTCACGACAGCAGTGGAAGTTGCTCTTCTGGTATGACGATGCCACCTAATCAACGCCCTGTCTATTGCGGCTCTAGTCTCTTCACGATATGCAGTGGAAATCGCCCATCTGATATGACCTTGCCATCTAATCATTTCTATGAAGAGTATGCCCAACACACCTATCACAGATCGTCGAGCTTCTGACTCGGTTCACTTTATGACTCCTGCTTTTCCTCTCAAAAATCGTTTTTCGACTACTTAGATTTTGTCATCAAGCGATTCGTCTGTTAAGAAAAAATTATGCAATGCACTCTGTACAAACCTCTACACGGTAGATTTATGGATAAACTATACCCAAGCACAGTGGAATGTTGTGAAGCGCTCAATGCAACAACACTTACAGAAAGTTGTTTCGGTAACCGAGGTCTTGGAGAGCCAGCGAGATGGAGTACTTGATGCTACCATGAGGCATATTAACTCCTGATGCAACCTGTTTAATTCCTGAAATGCTCTTATTAACCGCCATCGGTTGGTTAAACGACCATATAAAAATAGTAAAAATGGATGCTTAAAAAACCTCCATGAGAGGATCTAACGATATAATATATATTCTTCTTTTTCTTCTTCCTAGCACTATCCCAACTCATTGCCTAGGTAGGCTGTTGGGGTCGGCTCTTCTCGTTCTCAGGTTATAGCTTCTTCGGTTCTGAGTGTCGCTTTCATCTAGGCCGTTTCTTTGTAGGATTTTGGAGCATTGGGTCATCCAGGAGTTCTTTGGTCTACCTCTGGATGACTGTCTTTGAAGCTCTATAGACATTGCCTGCTTCACTGTGTGGTCTGGTGGTCTCCGTCTTATGTGCCCATACCATCTTAACTGTCGTTCCTCTAGCTTACTGTTTATGTCAGTGACACCCAGGCTACCACGAATGCGTGAGCTTTTAATTTTATCTTTTAATGATACTCCTGCCGTCCATCTAAGCATTCGCATTTCTGCTGATTCGAGTTGCCTAGAGTAGGAGTTGTACATAGTCCAGCATTCGGAGCCATACATTATCGCGGGTCTAACAATAGTCTGGTATGTCTTTCCTTTAAGTTTTATTGGCATTTTCGTGTCGCACAAAATTCCAGTTACGGATCTAAATTTCATCCATCCCACTCCTATCCTATGGTTGACATCCGCTGCACATCCTCCGTCTCTGTGGATGAGTGAGCCCAGATACTTAAATGAGTCACAGTTGGCTAATGTTACTCCATCCAATTGCATCGAAGGAGTTACAGCATTTGGGTCTTCAAATGGTAAATACAAATATTCCGTCTTTTTCCTGCTAATTTTTAGTCCATTATCCTCCAGGATCTTTCTCCACCTTTCCAGGCTATTTTGTAGATCACAATGATTTTCTTCTATCAGTACTACATCATCTGCAAAAAGCATAGTCTTGAGAATACTGTTCATTTCTTGACTCGTTAGGTAATTCATGACCATTATGAATAGCAATGGGCTGAGGACAGATCCTTGGTGTACCCCCACTTTAATTGGAAATGTTGGTGACATCCCTGATGTGCATCTTACTCGTGTTTCTACGTCTGTATACATATCTTGTATGGAGAGCACATATCCTTCTGGTACGTTATGAGATCTCAATGCCGCCCATATCAGGCTTCGGGGTACCCTGTCAAATGCTTTTTCCAAGTCTATAAATACCATGTGTAAATCTTTTTTTGCATCTCGATATTTTTCAACTATGATTCTGACTGTTTGAATAGCATCTATTGTTGATTTCCCCGATACAAAGCCGCATTGATCGTCGTGTATTTTTACAATATTCCTAATTCGTGTGTTTATAATCCTCTCATATATTTTCATGGTGTGAGATATAAGCTTTATCCCTCTATAATTGTCGCACTTCCTAGAGTCTCCCTTATTTTTGTAAAATGGAAGAAGATAGCTTTTCCTAAAGCTTTCTGGCATTGGTTCTCCGGTCAGTACTTTATTATACAGGTTGCACAGCCATTTATGTCCCACTTCCCCACACTCTTTCCATAATTCGGCTGGAATATTGTCTGGCCCCACTGCTTTCCCCTTTTTCATTTGTGATATGGCTACTTTAACTTCTGTCGGAGTGATTTCTTCAACTGGCCCCAGCACTGGTTTCTCTGACACGTGAATTGTTCTTGGAAATTCTTCGTTCAGTAATGTAGAATAATAATCTTTCCATCTTTCACATATTTTGATTTCGTCTGTGATCAACTCACCGTCAGTGTTTTCTATGTATTTGGGTGTTCTAATAGATTTGGCCCTTTCTCTCCTGTGTGCTGCGATTTTGTATATTCTTTGCACTCCGTTGGGTGTTTCTAGGTCATCATACAGCTCTCTCAATGCCTCATGTTGTGCAGAGGCAACTATTTTCTTTACTGTCTTTTTGATTTGCTTATACACTATCCGGAGTTGCTCTTTCTCGTTATCGCACTTACATTGTGACCAGTTTCTGAAAGCAGTTTTCTTCTCTTTTACACATTTTTGCACCTCGTTTGTCCACCACCATGATTCCTTCTTTATTTTCAGTTTACCTTTGGAGACTCCCAGATGTTGTTTGGCTTCCTGTAAACATACCTGTTCAAATGCTTTCCACATTTCAGTTGGGTTTTGTGTCTCTTCATTTTGGAGATTTTCAAGCATCCAGTTTTGGAGTTTTGACGTTAATTGTTTTCCGTTTTCTTTTGAGATATTGAACCACTTAATTTTGGTTGTTGGTTTTATCTTGTCCTTATACAATTTATGTCTAGTTACATGTAATTCCAGCAATAGTAGGCGATGTTGTGTTGCAAGGGGTTCACCAGGGATAACTTTACAGTCTCTGAGCATTTTTCTCATTTCGTTTCTACATAACCAATAATCTATTTGTGTTGCAGCATTTCCACTTTTGTAGGTTATGAGATGTTCTGGTTTCTTTTGGTAGAATGTGTTCACGATAGTGAAACCGTATGCATCTGAGAAATTTAGTAGCTCATCTCCTAGTTCGTTTCGTGCTCCATATCCAAAGCCGCCATGGCTAGTATCATGGCCACTATTTGACATCCCCACATGCCCATTCATATCTGCCCCCATCATGATAGCTTCATTTTCTGGAATGTTTTGGATTAATTCTTCCAGCTTGTCCCAAAAACTGTCTCTTTCTTCTCTATCACATCCCATTTGTGGTGCATATGCACAAATGATATTGTAAATAGCGTTACATATTACCAGTTTTAACATTATAATTCTATCATTGGGTGCTATTACTTTTATCACATTTTCATGAAACCTTTGCTGTAGTACTATGGCTACTCCATTTCTGGTACTACTTTCTCCGTAGTAATACAGTTTGTAATCATTTGTCTGTGTTTCTAGGTAGCGGCACTTGTCTATATTTGTATTTTTCCATTTGGTTTCTTGAATGCATGCAATATCAATCCTACGTCTTCTCATCAATTCGGCCAATTCTTTGCTTTTTGCTGTAAGCGTTCCCAGATTCCAAGTAATGGCTCTTATCTTTTCAAACCCAGAACGACTGGCTTTCCTCCGCTTCATTTTGCTTGCCCCTGGAGTCCTGCAAGCTGACCCTAACATAATGTCAGTCTCTGGATCACCGAGGAGAGATTCCCCCTCGCTGCCAGACAGGGTAGTGCATCTTTGCGTATGTTTTTCCATGAAGCTTTGGTTGATTGACTATGGTTTTTATCCACCGATGGTCGTCAGACGTGGAACCAGAGTGACCCAACTAACTAGGGCTGGATCCGCTATCATTGCCCGTTTATGGTCAATTATCGGATTAAACTAATGAGCCTGGATACCCATTAGATATGGTGTATGCGACTAGTACCCGAATATGTCGAGTTGCCACACCCACCATTTGTGAGCCGCCACTAACATGCGGAACAGACGCTCACTGCTTCTCACTTTAGCCGTACTTTTGGGGTCCCCCGACGGATTGGTTACCATCAACTTCACCCTCCAGTCCGTTGCCCGTTGGTCACCGCGTGGAGGTATGAGAAGCGAGGGTGGGAGAAGCTATGTCGGTCCAGGCCCTAGGACCAATGTATTGCGCTATAACCACCCGACCAACTTATAACGATATAATATATATTATTATGTTAATTTTATGATCTTTTTTCCTCTTATATTCTTACCTAAATTTTAGTTTTATTTATTGTACAGTGTTGATTTATTACCTTCCTTTCTTATTTGTTTTAATATTTTGTTGTATGTTATAACAAAATGGATTAAATTTGCACTGCACAGGCCCTGCTTGTAGTCCGGAATTTTTTTTATTTGTTTTTGAGTAATTAGGCTTTAAAATTCACTGGTAATTCTTCACTAGTCGACCAATTCCCGATTCTTCATCACTAAAAATTCTCCACTATATTGATACAAATTAAAATATTCCGCATGATCGGGTGGATTCAAAGGGTGTTCTCCGTCGACTGAGCCCGGTGCCGGTAGCCGCCGCCCGCGGATATTTACTATCAATTACTGTAATATGTTGATTCCTGACCAAACCGCCAACAGAGCAATCCAATTCCAACCACCACGCCCCGCTACCCCCTGTGCTCTATGGCCGCAGCGAGCCCCACTGAGGCGGAAAATACAGGGTTTTCCAATAAGAGGTGTTATTTGGAATAGCCCGCTATTTCGGTAGATGTTACTTTTGAAGCTGTCATTTTTTGACATTTGCCAAGTAGAAACTACGCCATTAATAAAAATGGAACGATACACGCTTCAACAACGCATTGAAATTATTAAAATTCACTTGAGTGAATCAAATGCAAATCATCTTGAGTGATGAGGCCCATTTCCACCTCGGTGGCTTCGTCAACAAGCAAAATTGTCGCATCTGGGGCTCGGAAAACCCAAAAGTTATTGTTGAAAAGCTATTCTCAACGTGTGACTGTTTGGTGCGGCTTATGGTCCGGTGGAGTCTATGGACCTTACTTTTTCGAAAATGAGGGTGGAGCAAGAGTTACGGTGAATGGATTGCGCTATCGAGAGATGATTAATGATTTTTTATGGCCGGAATTGGATGGTATTGATCTGGACAACGTTTACATTTAACAACACGGCGCTACGTTCCACACAAGCAACGAAACCATTGATCTTTTACGATTGAATATCAAAATAACACCTCTTATTGGAAAGCCCTGTAGTTACGGGTATTATCGTGCGCCAAGTAGGTACGATCCTACGAACGCAGACGACAAATTGAACCCTGTACGAACTGCGGATTCGCTATCGAAGTCTTTTGTTGAATTTAGAAATATTTATGGAATTTTTAAGTAAAATCAGTTCTAATGTGTAGATACTACTTTATCAGAGCTCTGTTTGATCTAAATGCTAAATCAGTGGTTCTAAACCTTTTGAAGTCAGGATTTAACTCACGTTTGATCATAATAAAAATTTGCAAAGCACGAGAATCGAGAGAACATTATCCATCTGAAAAACAAAGATTTCGTTACAGAAAGAGAAAGTATTTTAAAATCCTTTTGGGGCAAACCAAGTTCGTAACACTGCACACACACATAATTTCTTAAAGAGAAACGCTACAAAATAATTTTAAAAAATACGTATAATGTATTAAAATTGTACACTCATCAAATTTGATGTTCTTCTTGGCTCTAGCAGATTTCAGTGATATTGGGTCTGATATTTGATATAGCTAATAGCTACGGGGAGAAAAAATGAATGTTTCATATATATTAAGAATCTCTTCAAATTATTGGTAATCTGGTTAAAAACGGGATTCTAGGACTTAAAAGAATGAATTAACAGGTTTCCTGATGAACTATAAATTACGAATATATTATCACGATGTCGGATCATGTGTTAATGAAAATCCGAATATTTTCGCATTTTGTCATTTATCTATTCCATTAAAATGCCCGTAGGGCTTTTACATACATTGCAAAATTTTTAAATAAAGAGTTTACATAATTATAAGAATATACAGATTACATAAAATATAAGATTTAACAATGCATAGGTTAACAAAATGTAGGTAACATTAAATAAAAGAGTTTACGAAACGTAGGTAACATGGAATTTAAGTAGGTAATTGAAATAAAAATAGATGATCTGCCAATATCCTTTAAATCAATTAAGTAAAAAAGTATGAAATTGTTGTTCACATTAGCCTATAAACTATGTAACTTTATTAACAATCTCTATTACGCAAGATTAGAATAAGAATCGACAAAAGGTCTATTAGAACTGGTGTACTATCAAGGCGAATGGACGTGCACTTCGTCTTAATAGGTAAGTCTTTCGCATTTCTTAGTTTTTATATGGCTTACAGCAATGGTTACAGCTAGTTCAAAAATATTATAATAGATTGAGTGCTACCATCCATCATCATTTGTACAACTCAATCATCATACTCGTACACTATGAGGTTTGAATAAGCCAGCATATGGAGATGAACCAGCTTTAAATTTCTGATTTCATCATTTCGCGAAGCACTTGCAACAAGCTCGCAGAGCACCAGTTAAGAACAACTGAGCGGACGGATTACTTACTGAGCTCAATGAAGTTCTGTTTTAACTCGACAGTTTTACATTTCGTTCGTCTGTTAATTTGTTTGTACGTTACGTTTCCGCTTTAAGATGGTGGTCGTTTAAACGGTTCAGTAAAGATTTTTTTTTTTAATTTGTGATCGTCGTGTTTATTCGCAGTTTTTCAACATTACGATACCTACCTACACCAAGAAAGATTGAACAGAGACTTAGATATTGTATAATTCTTTATTTGATATTTTAAATAAAAGTTTGGTTTAAAATATATGGTTTATGATTAAGTAGGTTTTTAAGTACCTCCCTTCTTTCAAATTCCATGATTTCAGAGGAAATTTTGTTTTTATTGTCTTATACAGAGGAACGAATCACATTTGTATATATGTTTTTTGATTTAAAGTGAATTGAATTGAAGAGCACAGCATATTTGCCTTCCTTTTCCTAAACACGCTCATTAAAGAAAATAAAGAAATATCATTAAAATAAATACCGGAAAGTCCAATTATGTCCTAAATCCTGTATACAAATATCGTTAATAAGCAATAGTTAATGTTAATTAAGTGTTAGTAATCTTAAGTGACCTACCAGGTAAGTATGGTACTGTATATTATCTCCACATATAGTTAGTACAACATAGATCGTTGTAGAAATGTATTATATATTTGTACAGCGCCCTTGTTTTCATTTTTCATTGAAATCATCCAAATATTATCATTATTTAATGAGAGAATTACAAACTTACTTTTTTGGATGCGAGATCTACTTTTCATAGAATTCAGTCTACATTACTAGTATCGTTAAAATGAAAGGTTTTCGTGAGAAAGGGATAGTACGATGGAGAAAGTACATCGACACGAAAAAGCGGGTGTTTCTTTACATCGTTTTAAAACCAAATACGAATATAATAATGGTATATTCGAAAGTTAGGTCACGCGCGACTTTGGTGCCCGTTTCCGACATTTCCAACATTTCCAGCTTTCCGCCATCTCGAGCAAAGTTTCTGAATTATTGTTGCGCCCACTCTACCAGCAGCCGCTAGGGCATTTCATTTGTTGGTTGAGATAAATAATATAAGCTGGAAAACTGATTTAGGGACCTTGTATTGAAGGGCAACCTGATATTGGGATCTAAGACCTTTCAAACAACTATCTAAGTATCTTCTCTATTAAATTATATTTTATCCCTAGATACTCTGCACATAAGATAGATATATTTTTTATTTGAGCACAAAAAATGTTACATTATCTCTAGTCTCTAAATTGTAAAAAATAAAGTCGCTATCCGTGTATGTCTGTTGTCTACCGGTATTATCAAAGATATTAGAAGAACGAGATATGCTATGTTGGCCGCCGGACCGTAGGCGGAGTACTACATAATTAGGGTACTTTGAACGGTATTGGGACGTGTACGCACAGAAATCCGTTCTATGTATTAGTGCCGATACCTTAGCGTAAGCGAAGGTGTGCAGTAGTATTTGTGAACAAAACCGGCGACACTGGGCAAAACAATTCCACACAGTATGAACTGCTCATAGCACATCTCGTTCTTCTAATATCTTTGGGTATTATCATATATCTTTTTTGCACTCCGTCGCTGAATCCTATACAAAACTACTCCTAAAGCAGAATGATGAAAGAACTACCTTTATTACCAGAGGACGTGTTAAATTGCAATTCATTTGTGGTACTGTAAATATATATTTATAATCTAGACATTTGCCACGCTAACTAACTAACTAACCATCACGCCGTTTCCCCGCAGGCGTAGGCAGAGAGGACGGACCGCCAAACAACTCGGTCTTGGCACACACTCCTTGCCTCATTCACATTCATACATCGTCTCATACATACTCTTCTATTGTTCTGACTCTTGACATGGCCCGACTCAAGTATCTGTTTCAATTGGTCGTGCCATATCTTTCTCGGGCGTCCCCGACTTCCGTTACCATTCACATTTGCATAGTATATTCTCATTACACTCCTTTCTTCGCTCATTCGCTCTACATGCCAAAACTTTTTAATTGTCCCTTTCTTGATCTTACTCATTACGCTTACATCAGCCTTGCACTCTTTGCGGATCTCCACATTCCTCACACGATCATACATGGTTTTACTACACATACGCCTCAGGGATCTCATTTCAACATCATTCAATCTAATTTCATCCTTTTTTTGCCAGTTCCATGCCTCACTTCCATACATCAGGGTAGGTACCAGCACTCCGCTGTGGACTGCTAACTTCGCTTCTTTGGACAATTTTTTTGTTAGCGCCAACTGCGTTCAGTCCTCCATTAATGGAGTTTCCTGGATTTACCCTTCTTTCAATATCTCTGTCAGCCTTCTCTCTATCTCTCGTAAACATGCTTCCTAAATACACAAACTCATCCACCTGTTCCAGAGCGATAATTCAATAACGATTACATATAGTTTTGTATTAGTGATCGACGAACCGGTGGATGCAATCTGTTTTGTGAATATTTTGACTAGTCTGTAGTCTCTAAATAGTATAAAACAAAGTCGCTATCCGCATCTGTTTTTATGTGCGCTTAGTTCTTATAAACTACGCAACGGATTTTAATAGGGTTTTCTCTTCGAAGCATTATGAAAGACGATTTCATGATAACCCAACACAATGACTCACAACGGGACTGTAGGCCTTTAACGAATGAATTGACTAATTTCCTAGTAAATTGTCAGTAAAATACGAGTGTGTTATTTATTTATTAATTTTCTGGAAATCGGCAGCTTACATTCATTTCAGTTTGTACATAAGTATTATATATCCAAAATAAAACCAATTATGGATTTCCTCCTTGTGTCTTTACCTCTACTGCGACAGAATATGAACTAAAGAATTTATACAAAACAAAAGATTATATGAAACGAAAAAATAACAAAACAAAAAATTTATCAATACATTTGTAGCCATGGAGAGAGGTTGTAGATATAAATCAAATCATAATAGAAATATAAATAATAGAGACATAACATTATTCACAAACCATCAGAGAAGTATTATTTTATGGACTTCTTGTATTTGTTAAGTTCGCAATTGTAAATATCCACCTTGGATAATACGCTATTATAATTATTACATAATCTGTTCAGGCAAGAATTCTGCTTAGAGTTCGTTTTGCATTGATCCACCCAGAACAGGACAGAAAAGCGTGTTGTTATGGCGATGTCGGAACACGTGTTCATCAAATTTCTAATATTTTTACATTTCGTCATTATATAATAACAAAATAAACAAACCTGCACGAACACGTGTTCCGATATATTATGTAAGTATATTTTATAAAAATACTCATTTTTCCCAGTGTACTGGGTTTGTAGGAAAGTTAGTTTTAAATAAATTCTCAGTGAAAATGTTTCTGAATTTCAGCCTTAAAGAAATAATAAATTTTAATTTTCATAATTCAACAAGTGTTGTTTGAAAGAAAAACTTAAGGAAAACGCAGAGCGTTTCCTGAAAAAATGCACCTGGAGCTTAATTGTGAAAACTGTAAGAAAATTTCTTAAGAATTATTATTATTTCAGCGGAAGCAACTTGGAACCGTCTGAACTTTATATCTAAGTGAAATAATATATTATTTGTCTTGTTTGCGAAGTTTGCCATTTCCTTGCAAGGAAGTACTTTGGTCTCAATTTATGTTAACTTCTGCTGGCATTTGTGTTTTGTAAGGCGACGTCGGAACACGTGTTCATAAAAATCTTTATATTTTCGTATTTCGTCATTATATATTAACAAGGCGAACGCAGGTGCATGAACACGTGTTACTATGTATTCGGAAAGTATTAACATGTTATGAGGAAATGGCTTGCTGTTCCGCTTTTAACAGGATTTTAATAAATCAGCAACACTTATTTTTCATACAATGCAATACATCTTGTAGGTTGGTACTTTTATTTTAGATGTTTTCTAAAGTGAAGATATTTATGTTATTTATACATGTAGTGTACAACCTACCTAATGTTTTTCGGCGAATCCCAAAATAACAAACGCAAATTTTAATTACTTTTTCATCGTAATTAATTTGGTGTAAGTATACGAGTATACAGTAGTCCTTAAATCAAATGGGATCTTACTATTCTAGTATATTTTTTTATCATATTTCTCGCATTTCTCAAGTATGACGTCACTTGACCTCTGGTAGGCAATATTTCAGCCATTTCTCCCCACCCTTCTCGTTTCTTGTGAATATTTTCTTTCCTTCTCCTACATTCTTAACCCTTTTAGGGATCGACAACCCTGCAAAGAAACAAGTGCAAACATATCAAAAATGTTTTAGGATAGAATAATTGTTTTCATTTTAGTATTGCTGGATAGAAAATCTTAGCCCAAAAGATTATCTAATTTTAAAATACATCTATTTGAATTTACCATTATTTTCGTGAACGAATCAATTGATGCAAATTTTGGACGTGGAAATTAACCAACTTCCTGATATCCGATTAAACTGAAACTCAGCAGATACACTCGTTGTCGAAGACAATATATTTTTGGTGGCCATCACGCATACATATGCGGATATAAACGCATTTATCAGAAATTGAATGACATTACAGAACTTAATATACGAAATAAATGTCGGGCCCACCCAATCGGGATTTGGTTCATTTGCTAGCGCGGTTGACTCCAGTCCATTGGGAGGAAGGCTCAGTCAAACCAATTTATTATGTTTTTTTTAAAGTTCACTGCTGTTAAAAAACCAGTCCCTGGGAGGAAGGTTTAATCCTCAGTCAAATCATAATTAATAAAAATTGTATTTTATAAATACGAAAAAAAATTTTTTTAGGTAGTATAGTAGAAAAACTTTGTTGACGACGACCATAGAGATGTTTAAAGCTGTCTTTCTAAATATTTATCGATCAAAGTTTTCTCTAAGTTAGATATATTCTGAACCGAAAATCTGCTCGAAATGGCTTTCGTTTTGTGTAGTGATAAAATTTGGTTACCGGATAACTCATCGAAATGACAAGTCAAGAAACTTTTAAAAAGTGATATAAAGTCATGAAAAGTGATGATATAAAAACTAGGTTAAATATGTTAGGTTTATGGGTTAGTTTTTTCTAGTCGTTTTAATGATTTTATATAGCTTTTTAAAGACGTATTGAATTGTCAGTTATCATGGAAACAAAATCTGAATAGTCAGGTTTATTTTCCTTCAACCACGCAACGTTCCTCAAAAAACTCCAACTAAACAAATTAATCGTCTTCGTCAACTTTTAGTTCTTATCGTATCAACTTGTATCTCTCTAATCTCTCATACGTTGCTAAAATCCATGCTAACTTAGCGTCACCAGCTTAAATATTTTTATATATTCGTTTCTTGTTTCATCCAAGCCATCTATCTCAACACTTTCATTCCTGAATTCAAATTCTAACAAGCGTTCCGATGCCATTTAGTTAAGTTGAAAAGTCACCAAAGGTTGGCGACCGCCCATTTTAGGGTTGCCACTTGTTTCATAATTTTCCGTCCGCCCAAAAAGTTTTTAATTGTTTGTTACTTAAGCGCTGCCACGTTTCGCCCGGGGCTCTCTTCAAATTATTAACGTTTTAGTACAACTTTGTTTTAATGCTGGGGAATTTTTCTTCTTTTCTTATTTTGACAGTAAATATGCAACGTCATTTGTTACCGCTGGGCTTGGAAATAGTTGATAATAATCATAATAAAAAGATACTTTAGAAGCCATATTTTCTAGTTTTTTTTATTATTTACGACTTTGCATAAATAAAACCTACATAGGTTTTTTTAATATTCTTTGGACTATAATATTTATTTGTCATCTATTCTCTAAACTGTACGGCCGAAGATATAATTTAGAATTTTTAATACGATGCTTAAAAGAAATTTAGTTTTGAATCTCAAATACATAATATATCAGTTAGACAATAGCATAAAAAATCCGACAGTAAACACAAGCTTTGGACAAAGGCACCGCAAATAATTAAAGTATTCAAAAATCTTTCACTCAATACAAAAAGGATTTCAAATATAAAATTAAAAGATGGAGCAAAGGATAAAAAAAGCCAACATTACAAAAAACTTCGTAAAATAATAAAACGAAAATATGTAACAATAAAAATAATATTTGGATGATTTGTATAGCGCCGTTTTTGTGCAAAATCACCTCAAGGGCGCTGTACAAATATATAATTAATTTCTACAATGATCTATTTTATTAGTAACTATATATGGAGACAATATACAGTACCATACTTACCTGGTAGGTTACTTGAGATTAACACTGTTTATTGGCGAAATTTAGACACGGTTCGCATGCACGGGACATAATTGGACCTTCCGGTATTTATTTTAATAATATATATTTATGTTCTTTAATGAGCGTGTTTAGGAAAGGAAAAGTAAATTTTATACTGGGCGGTACTACAGTACAAGGTTTTGATCAGAATTCACTTTCCTATTATTTTCCTAAAATGATTCGTCTCTCGATAGGAGACAGATTTCGAATAATGTAAATCCAATACACAATACACACTTCAATATAAGACGATTTTTTTTCAGTACCTCTGTTATTGCTGTATTTTATTTTATTTCTTCTCAGATTTATTTCAATTAATTATTTTGTAATTTTATTAAATTGCAAAATGGTGGTAAGGTACCCGATGAGGCCCACGTTATCAAATAATGTTTTAAAATATGTCAAGTAAAATAAATGTTAATGTATCAAATACATTTTTTTAATAGATAACTGATTATTTTGTGTCTACAAAATTCACCCTAGAGACGCCACCGACTGCAGAGTTAAGTGTGTTTGTTGTACAAGCGTCCCAATTTTAATTGGTTAAATATTTAAATTAGTCCATATCTGTAAGTAATTTGACCGTTATTTAATGACTCTTGCAGTGATTATAAACAGTGTTTACTTTGTTGAGTTTAGGTACTTTCAAATAAATAACGATAATGCATTCTAGTCCGTTAATTTCCAAATGATTTATATCACAGGCGATGCACACCGCGGTGTCGAATTTAATTATCTAAACGTAATGACTGCTAGTAATAAAATTACCTAGATGGCTGGTACTGTATGGTAGGTCAGGGAACTTAAACCTTTACTGTGGAATGTTTTTGTAAAATCATAAGACAAGACAGCCAATATGGACGTCGATCCTTTTCGAGCATAACGTTTAACATCGTGTATTTTTTTTCATTATATTTAGCCAAATATAAAATTAAGGAATTCTAGTAAGAAATAGATGAAACATTTTTTTATCGTTCTTCAAAGTTAATACTGATAATCGCGATGTGACATTTTTTTATCATTCTTTAAAGAAGTATCTTAGCATTCTTTAGCCTTTTCGTCATAAATGCCCATTTCAACCCCTATATTCTTCAAAATACGAGCTGTTGAAATGAGAAATGCTCGATATTCTTGCTATTTCTAATTTTTTTTGAGGAAGTAGAATATCCCACAGACAAATCGGCGCAGAAAACATTTTCATATTTTTGTCGAATATTTAAAGCATTTTTTTAGCGATTGATCTTATTCTTGTGCATATTCTGGCATTGTTAGTTCACATTTTTTAAATTCATAGTGCATAATTTGACATTGATAGTGCATATTTTGACATTGATAGTGCATATTTTGACAATGATATTGCATATTTCGTCGAAGATAGTGCATATTTTGACATTGATAGGGCATATTTTGATACTTTCGTCTTATTTTGACATTTATAGTGCATATTTTGTCATTGCTAGTGCATATTTTGACATTGATAGTGTATATTTTAACATTGATAGTGCATATTTTGATATTGATAGTGCACATTTTTGCACTATCAATATTTTTTTTCTATTTCTATCAATTAGTATTTCAATTTTGCACAAGGAATTGAACCCAGGACCTCAGCCTTGCTTGATATATTTATCCAAGACACTATCTAGAACCATACCATAAAGATAGCTGTCAATAAAAATATGAAGATAATATTTGCGGTTCTTAGTCGAAGTATGATACAGTTGTATATGAGCGAAGGGTATAGAGTCGGATTAGCTCCGTGGTAGAGAAAAAGCCCCAGTCTGACGTCCTGGGTTCAATTTCTAGATGCGACCGAATCTTTTTCTGATTTTTTTGTTTCAAATATTCGTTTGAGAGTCGGTAATATGTCTTCAATGATTACATATTACGATTTGAGGTGTTACTCCAAAAAAATATTATAAAATGATAAATATTTTAATTTAACACTGGCATTACTATCGGCGTATTGACCACCACTGGCGCTGAGTGTTTCTAGTAAGTACCGAGCACCAGTTCCGGTGTTTTGGAATCATTTCCACGTCGCGTCGTCCAGCCATTTACAATGAGTTTGATGGAGTGCCCGCGGGACTGATCACGCGTGCTGTTCCACGCGGCGTGACGAATAATAACTGATGGTCATTGCTGGCCCCAGGAAATGTGAAATAATTATTCCGCTTATGCTTATTTCACTGTCAATTAACATAATGCCGGTACATACGCAATATGTTATGTGCCATCCTGGTGTTTGTTTTAATATCCACGGGTAGTGACTATTTTAATTTAAAACTACCCTTACTGCATTATTAAATTATTACTAATTAAGAGAGGGTCACGTAAAGTTTTGAATTTTGCAAGTATTTCATAGTTTTAGTGCCCGGATTTATTCGTGATTCTTGTGTAGTATAATAATCTCGAAGGTGTTATTTGTAAGCAGGTTGTAATTAAACTCGATGTTTCTTGAACAAATGTTTGTTCCGACATCATGATAATATATTAGTAATTTACTAAAATTTTATTCATATAAATTACAAATATTATTAATACTTCTTCAATAGTTAATTTAATAATTAATTTGTGGCGTCAATTTAATCATATGACGCTAATTATAATTTTGTTATTTTTCATTATCCTTACGAAGAAACCATTGGTTTTGAAACGTGTCTATTATTATTTATTAAAAGTGTTGTATACAAAGTCTTTCATTTTCTTATAGATTCTTAATAAATTAGCAATTATCATTTTACTCCGTTTGTGTACTCTGAATGCATAAAATTCGAACTGCTTTGTCTGTTTAGAATTTCGATGTCCACTCAACTTTTTATGTATCGCAAATATTTTTCATCACAAGCAATCTGCACACATTTTTTTAACCCTTTCATACCCGATTTAAAGCTGGCAATATCAGAACATTTTTGAGGCTTCATAACAATTGGTAGAGTTACTTGAAAAATTTTGTTGTTCTTTTTTTCCAATAATTTAGAAGTTATTGGTAAATTAATTTCAAGGAACGTTACATCTTAGAGGACGCGTTTCAAATAAAATCATACACTGTATACAAAAAAATATAACATTTTATTAAATATAAAAAACAACATAAAAATTAAACCATGAAAAAATAATTCCGAAATTAACATTTAAAAAATATGGAAAAAATCGGTCGAGATTGAACACAAAAGAAACAATTCAAAATATAAAAATCACTACTAATGGCTAACCAATAAAAAAGTTGCACCCAAAGCCAGTTATACCAGCAATTGAAGAATAAAAACCGTCAATTTTTATTCGTTCTAGATAGGTAGAAAAAAGTTCTTTAATCTATGTATTTTCAAATAAACACACGGTACGAAAAAGTAATAAAAAGACAAGTTACCATGTTCTTTATTCTTTTTTTTTATTTCATAACTGAATGTGGAAAACTAGTCGAGCGTAAAACAAATAATGGAAACTTCGTTTGCATCGGTGATTTCCCGTTTATGTGGGTACTGTTTGACACACCTATCAAGTCCTAGTACCGTTGGTCTAAAAATCTCCCGTCCCAGTTGGCATATTATTATTTTTCTATAATATGCCTTAACTGATTTAGTTTTAAGTGTCCATCGACCCCTACCGCTTGAATGAATAATAATGACGGAACGTAAACTAATTCTACGACACGCCTCGGCAAATGTGGCCTACGGAATGGTAATAATAATAATTAGTATCGCACCCCCTCTCCACTTTCCACCCCTAGAAAGGTACTTTATCCGACGGACGCGTGGAAGGATTATCAAAATTATTATTAATATTGTCGCCAAATTCATTCCACATTGTATCCAGTGCCGGATTGGCTCTCAATAAGAGTGAAATTGTGTTCTCAGTGGACTGCTAAAAGTTTACAATTGAAGAACTAATTTTTTCATATACATTATCAATGCTACTCTGACTCACTTAAGGGTAAACGTGACGGATCGAATCACCGATATAATATTGTATTTGTTCGCTGTGATCGCAAAAGGCGAATCAAGAGTGGGCTGTAAAATATTATTTTGAACTTTGAAGTTGACACATCTATGGTTGGAGATGGTGAACATGGAGTAAGGAACGAATCCAACTAACCCCTTTGATGTTCTTCAAATATGATGATGGTATGATTTCAATCATAGGAGATATGATTTCACGCACAAGATACGAAACACACTGAGGGAACCGAATTTGTTCACTACACAGGCCTTCTACCCTGAGTCGATATTAATAACAGCACTAATAACAATAGATGTTCATCAAACAGGCTCCATAATAATACTGTTTTGACAGTCACTTTTATTTTTGTAAAATGTCACACAGACACGTGGGTATAGTCAGATAATGATAGGTACTTGTAGGTAAAAATGGGATGGAAAAACTGCAATGACAATGTTAAAAGAAGATTAATAGATGCGTCAATATACGCCTTGTAAAGTGTATTTTCGTAAAATAATTAAATTAACGCCTTTGTGAACGAGCGTCGCATTTAATCTTAATGTTGTCATTTTGCCCCTTCGGTTAATAATTTTATGAAATTGTGTTGTTTATTCGTAGATAATTTTGTGGATATTTAGATTTTCTGTGCCGTTGACTTTTTAAAAAATCTTGATAATTTTCCATGTTTGAACCGTTTCACAAACAGCGCGATGTCTATCAATGAATTTTAATTTATTTCATTTAGTCCTGCTTAATTAATTTTTGTAATATATTTATAGTTTCGTCTTTTTGCAGTATTATTTGCATCTAATGCGCTTTTTTGATACGTGACAGTTTTCTATATTCGCTCCGAATCCCAACCCCTTCACAGACCCAAATTTCTTTAAAAAAATGTAACTATGATTATGTAACGTTGATTATTCCAAAAATCTTGCGTAGGAAAAAGGTACGAGTACTATCGAACACGGCTACCATCTTGACAGGATTAACCGGAACACACAAACAAATGTACACACAGACTAAATGCAAAGCCATCGAGTTAAACCAAGACTTCGCTTTGCTCAATAAAATACCAGTTTTAGTCTATTCGATCATTTTTAAGACTTACTAATGTTGATATTCCGATTTGAAAAATTTGGCGAAATAAAAAGGTACTATATAACACGTCATGCATTTTGACAGGATTGACCGAACACGGAACACTCAAATAAATTTACATACAGACGAAATGCAACGCTCGAGTTAAAACAGGACTTCGTTAAGCTCAATCAAATACCAGTTTTAGTCTATTCAATCTATTTTAAGACTTACTAATGTTGGTTATTCTGATTTGAGAAATCTGGCGGAATAAAAAGGTATTATCCAACACGGCTACCATCTAGACAGGATTGAGCGGATAAGGAACACTCAAATAGTTTGTTGAAGGTGCCTACTGTATCTATTTCTATTCTATATTTCGCGATTAAAAAAAGGTGTCTAAATGAAGTTATTTGTGTTGAGTACGTAAACAAGTCCAGCCCTGCCCTGACCCGCCGTATTTCGGCTCTCAACTTACCACCATCTACAGCTATGGGGTGACTTTGCGGGATCCAAAGACAGGGTTATCAGTTAAGATAACGCCGAGGCTTCGGGCAAATTATCACCCCACTGCTACCCTGTAAGTATAACCGGCAGACTGTTCACTATACTCTGTGTCCCAGTAATGCGCAACCCGAGGCCCACGGGCTGAATCATAAATAAATAACAATAACATTTACGGTCGCTGCAGTGAAAATTCTCAAGAAAGAAAAAAAAACTGTTTTTCTTGTAGGGTTTACGGGGCTGCTATTTTTAATCCAATTGTATTTCAAGTACTGTAAGCGTAATGAAGATGACTAGGAAATGATTGCTTACCTATCTCGACCCTAGTAAGACGGGCACAGTAAAAAAATATGTGTTATTATTTATGTAGATGTTATAAAATATGAATCGTTTTATCTGCGGAATACCGGACTTGAAAAAAATGTTGTTATATTGATGTACGAAAAAATGACTGAATTCACTAATATCATAAAATGATCATACTGTTAACCCCTCCAGCGTTAGAGGGTCATATATGACCGGGCGTCCATATTTTTTAAAATACTTTTTTTTCAATACATAATTTTTTTAACGTTAGAAAGAAAAACAACAATTCTTTACAGTTTTTTTAAATATTTATACTGGAATCCGTTAATAAAATCCTAAACGTAACCAAAATGAATAATTCATATTTCGCGCCGCTATCGTGACAATCGGCTTAAATTTAAAAATTATTTTTTATTATATGAACGAAATAAAAGTGAAGTTACAGTTTTCTTACAAATTTCCAAACCAAAACGAATGTGTTTTCGAAATATCCAGTTCTCTCAATTTTTCTATGATTGGAGTAAAACATTAAGTAAAAATGTGGTTAGCGTTTTTGACAACATTTTTCTCAATGAAATAAAAACAATATTTTTTGTTTAAAACCACGAATTTTTATTAATTTTAAGACCGACCGGTTTCGCTACACTCGAGCATCGTCAGGGTACAAAATTAAACTAAAAGGGTACAAAATTAAACTAAATTAACAGGGTACAAAATTAATCTAAAACTGAAAACAGTTTTAGTTTAATTTTGTACCCTGACGATGCTCGAGTGTAGCGAAACCGGTCGGTCTTAAAATTAATAAAAATTCGTGGTTTTAAACAAAAAATATTGTTTTTATTTCATTAAAATGTTAAACCACAAAGTGATTGCTTTCTACGAAAACATTTTTCTCGTTTGATATCAAAATTTTATTATTAAGATATAGTAATATTTATTTTAAATTCATACACCGAAAAGATAATTTTATCTAGTTTCTAAAGCAGTATTTGTTTTTACGAAAAAAAAGACATAGCGAATTTTAAATACACACAAAACATTGAAAACTGAACAAATGTGATGAAAGTACTGAAGGGTTAAGCTCCGTTATAAACTATTAGCCACCCAGTGAGGCCTACATTACTGGAAAACATAAATTGTAACAAAATAATGTACCAAATAAAAAAAAAAAAATAAAAATAAAAAAAAACTTGAGATATGAGATATTGAAATTTGAGATATGTAAATACGCTAATATAAAAAAAGACATAATTAGTAAGCGACGGTTGTGTAAATATTTAATAAAACTTATAGAGTAAAAGTTTTTAACATCCATGTCACAATTTTTGTCATTCTAAAAGCATGTTGAAAAATAGAACCAGATGTGTTTTTTTATAATTAACAAACTTTGCGATTTTTTTCTATCGAGGGATTTTCGTGTAATTACTTTTTTAACTCGTCAACCCGATTTTATCTTAAAATGTAACCTTTTTAAAGAGCTTTAAAGCTTAAAATGTTCAAGGGAGGTATGTTAAATGTTGGTAGGAATTTGGAATGCGGGGTCTTAAAAAATCTTATGCACAGCTGGCGTCCCTTGTACCCTGTATATCAGGGGTCGATGAACCGGAGTATTCATACCCCAAATGGACTAAAAAATGATGATTATCTAAGTTAATGCTTAAAAACTCGATAAAACCTCATTTAAATTTTACCATAATGTAATTTGATTTATAACGTAGCCTTATTATTATCATATTCTTATTTTGTAATTGTAATTATTATTTTTATTTGGGAAGCGGGTGCCGTCGCCCCGGGAAGCATTTATCGGATAACCAACACTTCTGCTATAGGTCACCCCAAGTGATTCGCTAAGATTGGTGATTTGACAGCAGTGCACTGGTTCATCGGGTGAGGTGTGTTCAGGATGCGCCTGCCCATCAGCTGTGTGATGTGCCAGATCGGGAGGGGCTGGTTTGGGGAAACCCTTTGACCTCTCCAATTAATGTCTCTTGACTCATCGCCTTGCGCCGCAGCGACTCAGAGACACTCTGATCGCTCAATTCCTATCCAAACATCATCTCTAAAGAAGACATAGGCCCTGAGAGAAATTGTTTTCCTTATTGTAGGGCTAATGTAAAAAAAATCCAAATGGCTTCGATGAAATACTTTTTATTTGAATGTTAACCTTACCTTATGTACTACCCTTAAAGATCCACTATCCCTGCTCTATAGGTATGTCAGGATGTGTTGGAGTATGTTCACTGGGATGTGTTATGTTGAGTTGGGTCGTTGTCCCGATAAGGATATCATAATACACGCGAAAGACAGAGGTTAATGAATTAGGACGCTGATTTAATGAGTTGCTGGGGCTTATATATGGACATCATCAGTGATAATCTTGTGGACTAAGCCACAAAGATAGTATCATTCGGAGTGTAGGAAGTGGTGAAGCAGATTATACATTATATCCTGATATTCATATTATTGTTATCGATTGTTTTTTGGTAAAACCTTCAAGCAACATTTTTTGGGATAGTTGATTTTCAGTGATGTCGTATAGAAAAATCTTTAGAGTACAACATGGTCTAGTCATTTCCGCTGATTATGTAATTTTAATACTAAAATCTAAATTTGAGAGTTCCATTTTTTAAGGTTATTTCGAGAAAACCGTAGTTGAAATTACCCAACCATTAAATCTTTTATAATCATATCAAAATTAAAAAAAAAACCACTTTCATGTAAACTTCAAAAAATTTAATCGGTATATCGAATTTATTTTAAGCATCTCCTGTTAAGTTTTCATTTTGTGGCTTGAAAGGTTTTACCAAACCACAATCGTTATGTTGCCGTAGGTATAGTCTGAGTTGATTAGACGCTTCCTTACACCATAGGGTGCTAATCAGGGCTGTCTTGTAAGGCCACCTTTATTCGAGTGATTTTATTGTTTTGAAAATAATACTCAAAATTGAAATATTAAAAAATGATTTAAAACAAATTACTCTGTACAAATTTGCACACTTCACTTTGCAGTCGGTGGCGTCGCCACTGTAGATATTTGGGATGCTGGTGTAAAATAAATTCCTGGCTTCAATTGTATCAATATCAAGTATTTTAATAAATTAAGAATTTTAAACCACATAAATTAATAATGATTACATTAATGTATACTCATAGTTCACAACCATGATAATAATAATTGATTCTTAAATACAGTAGCCAATACTTTGAATTTATTCAGAATAATATACTAACCAATTAATTACTAGGGGACTTAATGGTAAGCCTTGTTTAAAATTTTACACAATTATTAGTAAAAGGGCATTATTTACATTAACCTTAAAGGCTCCGGGCGGAGTTATTCGAGAACAATGGAAGCTGCAAACAATGGGAAAATGTAAGAAAAATGCCTGTTCATAATTTTTTAATAACATGTCCTATTTTCTCTCATCATATACCCCAAAAAAATTCGTAAGCCGTTATAATAAACAGTAACTATTAACTATCAACCCTACTCAGCTATTCCAATTGCAATTAATATTGTGGGTAACAATAAACTCACTACTGACTATTATCATAGACACCTCATACTTCGACAGGTATTATACAAACCTAGTATAAATTAGTTCAACTATTGTTACACTGGTATATATTTCTTTTGAATTATGCATTGTCTTACTGCACTTATATTAATAACTGCATCACTTGCAATAATGTTTTTGTTTACACATTAATTGTTCTTTAATTTATTGCTATTATTATCCTGTTTACCACTGTACGCTTGTAATTCGATTATCTCTGTATTGTAAAAGCCATCATATGGCGTTTGAATAAATAAATAAATAATTTCATTAAAAATTAATTACGTACTTCATGTTATACCACTTTGCATACAAATCATATAAAAAGTTAGACATGCAAGATGGCTGCCAGGCTATTTCCCATCACCCTTGCTTTGGCCTCAACGTCAAGTTCATGATTACTTCCCACGGAGCTACTAACGCATTTATTTGCCTTAAATGTTCAAGAAGGCTAGTTATGTATTTGCACCACTTTTCGTTACCATTGTAGGTTTTGTTACTTTTACCGCGTTGTATAAATAAAACAACAAAAAAAAGTTTTTTGGTGCAATTTTTAACGTAAGATTCAAATTCCCGACAGTCAACCCTTAGGTCAGCAACGTCATCAGCTATCGGAAGGTTGAAAGAACCAAAGCGCACACCAGATACTAAGTTCGGTGAGCGTGCTTTCGCCGTGTCAGGACCTAAAGCCTGGAATGGACTGCCACATGATTTGAGAATGATCGCAGACCCGACAGAATTTAGGTCTAAACTTAAAACACACCTTTTCAGACAGTCGTATCCATAATTTCGGAAAACCTCCACTTTCACAGTCGACGGCAATTTAAATTAACAAAATGCAAAAAAAATATATATATATATTAAAAATAAAATAAATAATAATTCAAAATAAATAATGATAACAACTAACAATTTGCAGGCTTTTTAAGACAGTTAAAATACAGTAAAATTAAAATAAAAATAAAAAACTATAGCAGACCTAAGGTCAAGCGATGACCAGTGTTTTTTGATGTAGTGTCCTCTGCGTCCAGCTTTATCTTTTATAAGCATAAACTTTTTAAATAAGTGTGTTTGTCGGAAGTGACTTGCCAGGTAAGTATGTTTTGGTATCTTTTCTAAATAACAAATGTAGATCCTAGGAAATAAATTGTACAGCGCCCTTGAGGTGATTTTTCACAAAAACGGCGCTCTACAAGTTATCCAATTATTATTATTATTATTATTATTAGTAAGTTGAAGCTCTTGGGCAGAGAATGAAATATGTAGCGCATGGAACGGATTCGGTAACGTTTTCAGTCATGTCTAAAATGGTAGTAGAAAAAGTAAAGCCTACAGTGTTTTTCCTGATAATATTACGATATTAAATATTTCACTCGAAACTCTTATTTTAAAAAAGCTTTCTGGGCTTCGAATTGGTGGATGATTTTGGTGATTGTTTTATTGTGTCTGCCATTCTCATTTCTCTTTTTCTTTGTTGCAGGTAAGCCAAAAGACAATAGACCAAAAGACCTCACAAAACAAAACGAGACATCTTTAAATGTTTCGCACATTATCGGTGGGTACCAGTTGTATACTGTTTTATTACCTCGCTAATTTATTTTCCTTTGTTATCGGTAGCCTCTTATATTTATCAAAAGCGCTTAATTGACAAAGAAATTTTATATAGGGATACCTTGGATTACGACCACCTCACTATAAAAAAAGAACAAGTTGCGCACTTACGACTGTCCACAAATGTCACTTATTGATGATAGTTTCATTTTTTCGTTCGGTCAAATAGATCACGAGAAAACAGATATTCTTTCCGACTCCAATGAACTTGTTGACTTTTTCTATATATATTTTTTTTACCATATAATATCATTAATCCTTAGTTTTTAATTCAAATTTTCAGTTTATTCGGTCCCATGAGCCTGAAAAAGAAGCACCCTTTCAGACCCCAAGGCTTGAACATATGATTTAGATTTTAATTTTCAACAAGCTGAAGTTCCCGACGTTGCCCGGGCTTGACGCATAGTTTAATCGAAATCATATGTAGATAGTGATCTTCCTGTGTTCTGAAGGTCAATTGTGCAAAACTGTAGGTTTTAAAAATCTAATCCACGCTGACAAATTTAATAATTATTATTATATTTGGATGATTTCTCATAAAAATCACCTTAAGTGCGCTGTACAAATCTATATATATATATATATATATAAATCTCTTGTCACGGTGTTTGTGGTCGCACTCCTCCGAAACGGCTGGGCCGATTTTTATGATTTTTTTGATGTTTAATTGTTCGATATGAGAATAGGTTTTAAAGTATATTTCATACCGTTAGGCGAATAGGGTGTCCCTATCCAGATTTTCTTTCTGTTTTTTTTTACAAAAAATATTTTTGTATTTTTTTATTATTATCTACAAGCCAGAAATTATCAGAAACCAAAACTTATTTTAAAATACAGTTGAATGTAAAATAAATGGATATTATAAACATAAGTTAAACTGTTAAAACCTTTATTGAATACCTTGATAAGAGTAAAATAATATGTTTTTAAATATAAGGGAATTGGCGATTCTTTACGATACGACTACTTTGTGATGGAACTCATTATGGTCGTAACTTGGGGCACACCTGTAATTCTAATAGGGGCAGACATTATGATGCAGGTAGTGCCCCCTGCCGTAACTAAGTGCGGTTTGATCTGCATATCAAAAGGAGCCTGACAGAGTAGTTCACTATCGGGAAGGTAGTCGGCAAGTCGGTTGAAATGTCTACCTGTCTCTAAGGATTGACTTTCCTTTTCTCAGTTGGATTACAAAGTGAATTGAGGAAACTGTATCCAAGATTCAGAGCCATACTAATTATTTAATGGGTTAATTCTCAGATTGATTAGTATCACAGAGAAGTAAATGTGACGAGGGTATTCGATAAACTTGAGGTTCCATGAATGTTTATTGGCGAAAATATATTATGTAACGTTTTTTCTTTCAATTTTTTTAATTGAAAATAATTGTTATTCTGAAAAAGTTAAAAATACATGGTAATAAAATAAAAAAAAATATATTTTTTTTGTTATTATTGAAACAAACAGTATTAAATATTTCATGGTGGGTGCCTATGATATTTTTGGTAAGTGGTATGTGAAGTGATTTTCTCACGAAAACGGCGCTATACAAATAAAAATAAATATCCTATCATAATTATTATTACTATGTTCCTTAAGGCCCTGTAGTAAGCGTTCAGAGGTGGTTTGAAAGGGAGATATGTAAATACGAATGTTAGAGGGAGCGCGCTAATATTGAATAAAGATAACAATAAAGCGAAAACATTTAATTAAACACGACTCGTTTGAAATAGAGCAAAAATCTCTCTACAAATGCTTTAGTTGCATTTAAAGATACACTGTGATTTTTTTTATGCTTATATAACATATTAAATAATAGAAAAAACGTGTTTTTAATCATTTTCGGAGCTTTGCGATTTTTTTCTATCGAGGGAATTTTAAGTAACTAACGTTTCGGCATAATAAATGTACAGATATTATATTAAAAAATAACATATTTTATTTAGAACTTAAAAACTTAAAGAGTTAAAGAGAAAATTGTTATAAATTGGTAGAAATTGGCAATGCGGGGGCTTAAGTGAAATTAAATTAAATTTATAAGAATACTCCAGGTTCATTATCAGACATCTTTTTATCCATTCTACTTTTTTGATTGAAATTAAAAAATATATATATAAGTTATTAATAATATGGTATGTAACAACATACCATTTTTAATTACCATTTATTTTAATTACGCAGTAGAGAAATATTTTCAAGTCTAGCTGAGGAGCTACACTTATAAATGATATATATTTTTTTTACCTACACTTATTTTAATAAAGGTGTATTTAATAAATAGTTAGTAATAGATTTATTTAGTTACAAAAATTTTCCAGTAAGTATTATCTAAAACATTACAATTATTGGACATTATAAGAATCAGTAAAAATACATGCAAAATTGCAATAGGATAGTATAATAATAATTGTGGAAATCATCGGTAAAATATGATATTAAAATAATATTTATTATGTGAAAATCATTGTTAAAGTAAAATACTAAAATAATATATGTGAAAATCATCGTTAAAGTATAATAGTAAAATAATATATGTGAAAATCATCGGTAAAATATCAATCAATCAAATATTAATAATAAATCATGGATAAGTAATGTCAATTTTCCTCGTTTTTTTCAATAGAAAGGCAAACATTCTCGGTTTACGAATAACCTGACAATATTTGAAAATCTCCTACTACCACCACAATAAGCTGAAAAACTTGTATTGTGATGGAGAACTAATAGAAGAGGAAATCAACACACTACGTCCGGGTGGTACCCAAACGCGATATCAAATCAGCCAGCGATCGGTAACATTAAACATCTATTTACAAAGTAAGTAATCTTGATGAATGCTTTACAAAACACGTAATTGTTTTTACTTAAAACTGCAATCAACACATGTGTTCGCTAGGTCATCGTTATCATAGTGTGTTGTATTGTAAATTACGTCAAAATAAATAGACCTGAACTAAAGGAAATCCTACCTCCTATTGACCCGTAGATAAGTATTTACAATACAACACACTATGATAACGATGTGTTGTATTGTAAATACTTATCTACGGGTCAATAGGAGGTAGGATTTCCTTTAGT
The DNA here is from genome assembly GCA_026573805.1 of Hesperophylax magnus. Classification (NCBI taxonomy): domain Eukaryota; kingdom Metazoa; phylum Arthropoda; class Insecta; order Trichoptera; family Limnephilidae; genus Hesperophylax; species Hesperophylax magnus. The sequence goes on along the minus strand of JAIUSX010000117.1, from coordinate 6,397,148 downwards.
TCAGGTCTATTTATTTTGACGTCAGTAGGATAATCTGACGTTTCACCGGATATCCAATCCATTTTCTTTTACTGTGCAGCTTCGTCATAGTTTCAAAATTTTTAAAAGTGACTCTGGCATATTTCACTATTATTTCATTTGTCTTTTGAACATTTTGAGGATCTGTAGCTTACGATAGAACTTAAATTGCGAACTGAAAATAGTTTCACTGATCTTTCTTCTCTTCACAATTTTTAACCCTTTTAAATTTTCATGACGCCAGAGCTAATCAGCAAGTGTTTGTTTCTTCAGAGAAACATGCTTACTTTTTCTTCATGATCACTTCATTTTAATAATAATAATAATTGGCTAATTTATATAACGCCGTTTTCGGGAGAAATCATCTCAAGGGCGCTGTACAAATATATTTTTGAAATAGTTAATACTAGAACTACTGACTTAAAACTAGTGACTTTCCTCTGAGACTTATATCTAATGACTTACGACTAAGGCCTTTAACTACTATCTTAATAAAATACATATTTAAATATGTAGAAACTTATTACTAAAATTAACATTAACAATCTTATTTTACAAGCGTTAGAAGAAGGAGGAAGTTCTATTATATTATGGTGTTTTTAAAATTAGTTTTTATTATTAGCTGGAAATATATCTTAAATGAATGAAGTGAATGAATGAAATTAATCGTCGATCGATGATTCATCTGCCAACAATTAAACCGATTGACGTGTTATGTTCCCGCTGTTGACTTTATCATAAGTAGCTGAACGTAATTGCTAGAGAATGTATGTGTGTGAATCATCAATTACGGTATAACTCAAGGAAAAAAATGCAATGTTTGGATAGAATGATGGATTTATGGAAATGAGTGTCTGAAAAAGTGAGCTTTTAATTTGGATCTAAATTCTGTTGGGCTGGTTATACATCTCAATTACATAGGAAGTTTATTCTAAGCCTTAGGGCCGGATACTTCGAATGCACGATCACCAAATTTAGTGTTCGGATTTCGCTTAGGCTCTTTCAACTTTCCAATTGCAGATGATGTCGCTGATCTGAGAATTGACTGCCTTAGGCCAGTATTTTCCGGAATGCATAGCTCAGAAATATACGTTGGCGCCATTTCGTTGATAGCTTTAAACACCATCCAGCATAGCTTGTACTGGATCCTTTCTGGACACTTCAGCGAGTGAAGATTTCGGAGATGTGCGAAAACTTGGGTACCCCTGTGATTAGCCTTGCTGCGGCGTTCAACACTGATTGTAGTTTATCAGTTTCGCATTTAGGAAGACTTGCAAAGATGCCGTTGCAATAGTCAAGACGTGACTTTGCTACTGTAAATTATTTATTTTCTTAAACTACGTTAGAAGTAAAATATTTACATTTTATTTTTGTCGCTATTTCCACAACCCCCATTATTGACGAAGCATTCTGCATTCATTCTTAATTCAACTAAGTGAAGGCATATTTCTTATTTCCTCAGTAAACATCGAGGCACCCTCTGTAAATTGGTTTATCCCCTTCTTATGCCGGCCCTTTGAGACGAAGAACGTGCTTACTTTGTGTACAAATAAAAACTGTATTATCCACATGGGTTATGCATATAACAGTTTTATGACTGCATCTTTAGCTCATCTCTTAAGTTAAACATTTTCTCAATTCGGGTAGGGTGTGGCCTCTTGTGTATATTTTTATGATCTGTCGTTAAATTTACAACGTAAATATTATGAGCTGATATTTTATTAGAAAAAAATTGTAAACGTTAGATAAACACTTCATGTGAAAAGGGAGTCTTCGCTCACAAAGCAGTTTTTACTTAAACTACTTCGAAACCGGTGGAATTAGGTATATATTAATTTGTTCAATATAGGATATTTAGCGAATATATTATTTATTAGAATATTAGACATAACAACTAATAATAATAACTGTGAAATCAACAGAAAGATGTTTTCATGTTACAAGCAGAGCTTCATTTTCATGTTACAGGCAAAGCTTCATTTTCATGTTACAGGGAGAGCTTCATTTTCATGTTACAGGCAAAGCTTCATTTTCATGTTACAGGCAAAGCTTCATTTTCATGTTACAGGGAGAGTTTCATTTTCATGTTACAGGCAAAGCTTCATTTTCATGTTACAGGGAGAGGTTCATTTTCATGTTACAGGCAAAGCTTCATTTTCATGTTACAGGGAGAGCTTCATTTTCATGTTACAGGCAGTGCTTCATTTTCGATTTGTTCGCGATTTATTGCTTCAGCTTAACAAAAATCATGATGTATTTGAAAATGCATATTTTTTTATTTAACTGAGAATTGAATCTTCCTCCCCAAGGACTGTTAAAAGCGCTAACAACTGAGCCAAAACCCGAATGAATAGTACAAACATTTATTTCGTATATTAACTGTTAAATTTAATCACTAGACATTGAAATTAGTTATAAGCCACTAGTTATAAGTGATAGTAATAGATTAAATGCATACATTTAGTTGTTAAGTGCCTTTGAGGTGATTTTCTCACGAAAACGGCGCTACACAATTTTTTTTTCTATTTATTTCCGACTTTATGTCCGGGTTTAATCTTCCCCATAGGAAAAACTAAACCCTTCCACACATTTTTCCACAAATGATCATCTAGTCAATCTACATTATTCAAGTGCATTATATAAGCAAAATAAATACAAAACCATACAAGAACAACACGTCAACTCACCAGAGATGAAATGGGAAAATAATTTACCGACTCCAGATATTTTCATATCAGAGGGTTCGGCTCGGTAGAACTCCTAACAGGGCCTATAAATCCTACTGATCCCTCAACATAAATATTTAAAAAAATCTTTCGTTATATTACATGTATTTAAAATGACTGATTTTTGTATTTTTATATATAAATTTTTTTATAGATCTAATACGCCTAAATTTTTAATGAGAGAGCTAGGTATAATGCCAGTAGCCGAAATAAAAAATGGTAATATTTTTATAGTCTGAGAATGCCAAATTCTTTTTATCTCATTTCCTAAATCTGTGTATTTTCTTATTTTTTCATTAGCAGATTTTTGAATATTACAGGAATTTGGAATAGCGACATCAACGATATAAGTTATTTTTTTAATTTTGTCATGTAAAACTATATCGGGTCTATTATGACTAATGGTTCGGTTAATTAATTTTATAATCCAATCATTATTATTATCATCCAATTTTGGAGAAATGCGTATATTTCCGCATGTGTGTGCGTGTTTGCCACCAATTAATTGATTGATAGAATGCATTGTCATCGACAACCAGTCTATCTGTCGTGTACAGCTCGATATGATGTCGGGAAGTTCGTTAATTTCCACTTCCTAGATTCAACTTCATTCATACAATCATTTATTTATTCACGAAAACAAAATCGAAATTAAAATATATGTATTTAAAAGTGATTAGCATACAACCATAACCGCTGAGACCGCGAGCTTGACAACTAATCATAATTGATCAATATCTGATACGGGCCGCGAATCGGCGTTTAATGGGGATGGCAAAACACATGTCAAAACTTCAATGCTCACATGTACAAAACTTCAAAATGGCGCTGAGCGTCGATTTGATGGTGACGATCAGCGCCATTTTAAAGTTTTGAAATGTGAGCAGTCAAAACTTCAAAATGGCGCTGATCGTCAATTTGATGGTAAACTTAAATCTTCATAGAGCGCAGTTAATGTTTTTTTGTTTGTATTTTGAATATGAAACCAGTCTCTGAGATATTAAACGTGCCTAACCCGTAAAAGGCTCCCTCTCAATCAATCACATATTACCAGAGATATTATGACGTTTTACTTTAATTAAAAAGTTGATTAATTACCCGCTATTCATTAGTGTTATTCCTGCAACCCTTTACACTGCCGGAAGTGTCACCGGCATCATTTGTCAGCCATCACTTGCACGCCATCTGTGAATTACAACGGGAAGTGTCATCAAGTACCCACAGTGCTCGATGGGTGAATCTAGCTTACTACCGAGTCTAAATATTATTAGGTAGGTATAAAGGCTTTGAAGGATAACTCCAGAAAAACAAAGAGGTGTAATAAATAAGGGTGAAGAGAATGTGAAGACTGGAGAGGGACGAGACCATAGAACACCAATGATTTTTATAGTTAAAATCTGCAAACAAATCGTGGTTTATTTAAATTTTTTACGTATTATTAGATTAAAAAAATAATAACGGGTTTATTCTGAAATTTAATGAAACCAAAATGAAACAATAACTTTCTAAACACCACTTTAATTTTTTATACCTAATACAGATCAGGTTTCGATACAATCGTAGCTTCGTCAAGACAGTATACAGTATTACTTTACTAAACTAAAATCTACACGAAGTATGTGTTGTAAATATGTTATGCTTTTTCACTAGGTTATAAAAAATAGTCTTAACTCCAGTGGAGGAGGCAGGGGTAACTGGAGAGTGCTCGGTTACCTAATTTTTGTGCAATACTTATTTTGTTTTTATTTAAACATTATTTTGCTTCTATCACTGCCCACTTGACGGTTTTGCGATCCTGGTACTGGTTCATTTTATGACCTTTAATTTAAAACCATGACATTTCCTTTCTGCCTAAAACACAAAAAAATAAACATTTTGAACAAAAAGAAACTCTATCCCGTAGTAGTTTTAATTCTCTACCCAGGCTTGAATTTTAAACTCCTATCCGGTGTAGAATTTACTTCGCGCTTTTAAACCGCTTGTCTTTTAAAAATAGCGCTACAACCTTATTTGTATCCTTAGTATCACTATTTTTTCTGTCTTTTACCAAACGGGGTTATTTTATCGTGCCGTTAATTCTATCACACACGCCAAACGTGAAAATCCCTTTCTAAAAGGACAGTAATAAGGGGCCATTAAAATTTAACTCTCAGGCGGGAATAGGCACAAGGCGGAAACGCAGTGGCGCGACAGATAATTAGGATGGGGTTTTTTAACACGTGAGGGTTACCACGTGACCCGAATGAATCTCAACCCTTAACTTGTTTCCTAAAATACGAAGGTAAGGGTGAACTAAGGTCAAAATTATATAAAGCCTACGCTTTAAGACATAAACGGTAAGGTTTTAAAATGTTAAATGGAACCGTTCGTGCTCAAGTGACACGACAGATTCTTTTTTCTCTTTATTTTTAAAATATGTTTTATGCGTGCCTTAAAAGAACCCTCAGTTCCAACTGTAAAACTTGCATTGGAAATTACAATCATCTCTAGTAAAGTCGAAACAAAATGCTTACCAAACATTTTTTACACTTTAAATATAGCCAATTCGCAAAGTGTCATGAAGCGATGTTTCGCTCTGGAGGTACTAGATATCATCAAGCATTCATAAATCTATTATCGATTAAATTGTAGTCCCGTATAAAAAAGTATAAATATAGCCAATTCGCAAGTTGTCATGGTTCGATGTTTCGTTCTGGAGGTAATAATAATAATAATAATTGGACAATTTTTATAGCGCCGCTTTTGTGAGTTATCACCTCAGGGGCGCCTAGGTATCTACAAGCATTCATAAATCTACTATCGAGTAAATTGTAGTCCCATATAAAAATAGCATTGCGTGCACTTGTATTTTTTTAAATACGTCTTGTACGGGACGTGTTTGCCTGTACAAGAAAAGACTGTAAATAATAAGCACCGGCACACATCAGCCCTCTACCTGGGTAATGATTTAAGTAAAACACAGTGAGGTGTTCTATCCAAACCATTATTAAAGAAAGACGATTCAAATCAAAATTCACATTTTAATTACAAGTATTGTACTGGTATACAGAACGTACAAAGGGGTAAAGCTTATAGGTACTTCCTATTTCTTACAGCCAACCCAATTCACAAGAAATAGTTATATGTATTTCAATACAATTGGGTTTTAATACACAGATAGAAAACTGAGACAATCGGAATTTATTCAGCGATAATTTTAGATTGGAGCACTTCGTGCATCATCGCGCCATACGATACATCAAATGGCGTAGGCGACTGTTGCAGCAGTGGCCAGTTCAATTGGTAGCCAGCCTTTAGGTGATCAGCATCATTGGCTGATTCAGTCGGTAGCCAGCAAGAATCGGCCGGCCTCTAGGTGATCAGCGGCACTGGCTAGTTCAGTCGGTAGCCAGCAGGTATTCATCAGCCTTTAGGTTTTCAGCATCTGTGGCTGGTTCAGTCGCAGGAATTCAGCGGCGGCATGGTCATTTGATTATAAGGGCCGGCACACGGAGACGCCCCATTATTGTAATGATGACAGATGCGTCTGGCTCAGACGTAGACGCTGATCCGTGCCAGCAGTAAACATCTCGTTGCACATAGTTGATATCTTTAAAATGATTGTGTCGTGATGGAGGAACAGAAGCGACTATAGATTTCAGTTGAAACTCAGGAATTTATAATTTTAAGTTATAACAGATCGCGTTTTAACTGGAGGTGTTCCGTTCACTCGTGGTAATTCTTGAATGACCAATATTGTGTTTTTTTTTTGCTATTTATAATTTCTCTTACAAGCGTTCTTGTGACGTCAATATTATCACCACAACTTGTTTACCGTTCCAGACGCATATGTTTTTAGGTGCGAATAATATTTCGCCCGGCGACTGGCTTTGTCATTATTTTAATTTCGTTTTAGAAAATAGAGTTATCGAACTGTTTCATGTTCGATCCTGTCTTTTTTTGCGGCCTGGTAACAGATTGATGCATTTTTCAACTGGCAAATATTATGATTTGGAAAAAGGGGGTCATCAAACTTGCAGGTGTTTACTTCAAGTTATGGACACTGTGGGTGGCAATAACTTAATCTAGTTGTATGATATGATGTTCGATACATGTCTATTTGAATTTCACTTTCTTTTCGGTAATGAATGAATGCAAATCTCGGAAGAGTCTCGAATTAACCCACCTCCCGATATCAGATCAAGCTGAAACTCGGCAGATAGACTTGTTGTCGTTAAGAATGCATTCTATAAACTTCTGATGGCAAACACATAAACACACGCGGTTATATACGCATTTCTCTAAAATCGGATGAAATTACAGCACCTATATATGAACTAAATGTCAGTCCTACCCGATCGGCATTTGGCGAGGTTGGTAGAGTTGGCGACTCCAATTTCTGGGTAGGAAGGTTCGTTCTTCAGTTTAACAATTTATTTTTTAGTTTTAAAAGACATTTTTAAAAAGATGTGTTATAATAAAAAAACTTAATTTTTTACCGGTTGATTTTTTTAACAACACTAAATTGTGTTCATCAAATCGCAGATGCCAATAGAAATATTGGATGTGATATTTATGTTGATATTATGTTCAATACGTATTTGATGTATTTAACTCCTCGAATAAGGTGTTTTGCCTGTAGCATCTAGCATCATGTCACATCATATGTATATACGAATACTTTCAAACGCACAACTTTGGATGTGTCTGGAAATATTTATAGTTTTATCATTTCAGTCCCCTCACAAGGGAAGGGTGGATATTGAAGATGGTGGCATATACGTAACTTTTTTACTACTCAGAGGTAGCCAATGCAAGGCATCTTCACAAACATATTTTATTTGTATAATTGCATGTTAGCTAAAAAGTGCATACCCTTTAAAAATCACGTAATCTCATTACTCGTCAAGATTAATCCTAACAAATTTATACAAAAAAAGACACATTTCTATTTTTATTTTCCTCAGGCGTCTGCGACTTCTTCTACCGTTCACATTTGCGTCATATATTTTCCTTACACTCCTTTCTTCGTTCATTCGCTCTACATACCCAAACCATCTGAAGGTTCCTTTCTTAATGTTACTCATTACTCTTACATCAGGCTAGCATTTCTCGCACGATAGTACATGGTTTTTACCACACATTGGGAGGCGAGTGTGGGTACCGCCGCCCAGGGAACCATTTATTGGATAACCAACACCACTGCCACAGGTCGCTCTAAATGGTTCGCTACGTGTGGTGACTTAGAAGGGGAGACCAGTTCATGGGGTGAAGTTTATCCGGAGACTTTTTGACCTCTCCAACAGGAACATCGCCTTGTACCACAGTGGGAGGGATAGAGTACTAATCCCCAGATTCGTTCCCAGCCCGTGTACCTTTTTCCTTCCCAGAATTTCCCATCCTCCTTTCCTAAAAAGACCCTCCACACAGCATCCCCAGAGATGACATAGGCCCTGAGGGGAATTATTTTATTCAGGGCTTATGTCATATTTGGGGATGCTGTGTCTATTTCGCACAGAATATTTTTATATTTGAGGGGAATTATTCCTCTATACCTAATATAATTACAAAAAAACACATAGGACTCAGGGATCTCAATTCTTCAGCATTCAGTCTAATGGTATAGTATAGTTAACTATAGTATGATAGTAAAATAATCACTTTTAATTACAATAATTAATTATAGTATGTAGTTCAGCATAAAATACTTACACAACGCATAAAAATAAGGCTCGCTTTGCACACTAAAAAAATAATTTGCTTCTTTTAAAGTCTGAATTCTAGTTACTTGCCATAATAGCAGAAATCTAAATAATTCTGATGTGCTTAAAAACATTGCGTGACGTGAATATTTTGAAATGCAAAACTCTGCTTCAAATTCTCCGTTCTAGTAATTCAATTTATTCCAAATGCTAAAACTGCTTACTGCTAATAAATTTACTAATAACGTTGAAATATTGAGTTTCGTATTTTACTTTTATGTTTTCAGCGAAAAAAAGGTTTTCCACTTCTGCACTATTCCCCGAATTCCGTGGGCGCATGTCGTAAATAACCATAGACAGAGGTTTTTTTTACGCAGGACGTTTTTTACGCAAGACGTTTTTTATGATATTTGTTTTTTGCAGGGTTTTGTAGAGTTTTCTTTAGCCCCTGCTGAAATTAAGATGTGACACGCATCGTGTCTGAGAGGACATCTCGGCGGAATACGAAGTAGGATAATGAAACTATTCGAACCTGGAATATGGCTGTTTATATGTTTCGTAAAGCGCCAGTGGTTAAATTAATATTAGCAGGGTCTTCGGAGGGCGACACGACGCGCGACGCAGTGACAGTGACAGTGACACAGTGGACCGTCTAGAATAAGCCAGCTTGACAAAATTATTTTATCGTCTTTTATAACATATTAAATGGTCATTTATTAAGGATCATTATTAAAAAGAATTTATGCCAGCTTTTTAACTATTTTAGCGTTATTTTTTTTTCAATAAAAAAAAAATACATTTTTGAAGGCACTGAAATTTCAGTTATTGTGGAATACATTTTATGTGGGGAATTATTATAATTGTCATTTAAATTATTTCAAGCTGTTCATTAATCATCAATATGATTGTACCTATATGAGTAGGAAGATTGATTTTGAAAAAAATAAAATAAATGATAATTATTTGTTTTTTATTTTTATGACAATTTTAAAAGATTTCGTTAAAAAAAACAAATTGACAAAATATACCTGAAGTGAGATGCATTTGCACTACTTTACTTTATTTGTGACGATATCCAACTGAAATATTCAATAATAATTTATTATTATAACATATAAATTGTACTTAAAAAAATACGAATACTAATAATAGATTTCTACAATTAAAATTTGCATATTATTTGGAAGTACTTAAAAGATAAAACTGAATGAATGAGAACATTCCACATACCTTAAATATTAAACAACCTTTACAGAATTTGTTTCAAGTATAGTAAATGTCTATTTTACAATGATTTAAAAAAAATGTATCTAGATAATACCACGTTCTCTTATTAAATGAATATTTTGTTTACTAATTAAATTTTATTAACATGATTATCGTTAAGTAATTCTATCCATAACAAAATTAAAATCCAATAAATAAATGTTGTCAATTTAAGCACTAAAATTAAATTAAAAAGTACTGGGGAGATATTTTCAACTTGAATGGATATTTCAGGCGACTAATTATTGCTCATAATAATTTGTTATTATGTAATGCTAAGAATTTTTTCTAACCAACTATGTTCCACTTAACATGTTTCAATAATCGATTTGATAATATCGTGTATGAATTTTGTCCAGCTGGCTTGTTCTACACGGTCTTCTGTGCTACTGCAAACGGACGGATGTCACGTAAAGTGTATCGAACTTTGTTTTTAATCTCATGCTAACTCGTCAACTTTTATGTCACCGGGATGTTCTTCCTATTTTGGATGTTGTTATCTTATTTCAAATTTAAATAATATGGAATAAAAAATTCTTTAAAATAATGTTTATTTATTTTATTTTTTTAAATTTATTAATTATAAACGCCCTGATGGGCTTTTACATGATTTAGTATTTTACGCGATTTGCTGCATGATACAGAGACATTTTTTTTAGTGTTCATATACAAAAAAACGTTAAACAATGAACATAGAAAATGGAAGATATGAATAATAATAATAATAATTTGATAATTTTTATAGCGCAGTTTTTCGTGAGATATCACCTTAAGGGCACCTGAAGTTTCATCTAAATGCATATCTATGTTAATTTAATTATAAACGTTAAATGTTAATGTTCGTTTGATCAAAATCTTAAATCTCCGAAAGTTCTTCACCGATTGCTTTGAAATTTTGACACAACTTAGAATTCGAACTCGCGTATGTTTTTGTATACCTTTATTATGTGGATGTCACCTGTGACAGGTTAAAAACATGTTTTTCTTTCAAACAGCGCCATCTATTAGACATAAAAGCAACATGCGCTATTTTTTCTCTATCTGCACAGATAGACTGAGCCACAGCAATGTGGCGTACAACATGGTGGGGTACAACTAGTAATATATAAGAAAAGAAGAAGAAGAAAAAATCAAGATTGTAAAATATTAATAAAGGTTAACAATAGATCATTTATATGTGAAATAAGAAAAATATTAAAAATATGCAATTGCTCCTATGCGATGCTCCTAAATAAAAATATTATGCTGCATACAAAATATCATTCAGGTATCTTTTAAATACTGGTAAACTCGTATTTAATATGTCGATGTTTAAGGCGAATTTGATTTCAATTGTATGAAGGCTAGAAATAGGTGCATGTATGTGGTAGTTAGACTCGGAATTATTGTTTCAGAATCATACATTTTGCCTGGTTGCTCATTGTTATGTTTTTAAATGGATAAGATACGATCAATCTCGTGATTCATTTGATGGTGCGTTTACCCAAAAATTCCATGCAGACAAGGCGGTGCAAACCCCTTGACGTCGTTAGAGAGCTTTTGTTGCTTTAACAGATATTCTGCGTTATAATTTAGTTTAATATTACACAACATGATTATAATAACCTGATAAATAAAATACAATATGCCAGTAGAGGTAATTTAATTTTGCTGTCTATGATTATTATATTTGACCTGTCTATTCCAGTTGAAATTCATTACGTTTAGTTTATTCCGAAATGTGGGGAGGTTTGTGCAATTCCACATATCCCATAAAACATATACAGTAATAAAATGAAAATATTACAATAGTATAACGATTGTATACAATATACCATTATAATACTAACCATTTTTTAATACGTTAATCATTAGATTGACAGGGCCAACACCTTTCTCCGGTGTACTGCGTTGCTTGAGTGGCGAGATTCCACGATAAGGACATTTTTGGAGTTGTTTGTCCTCTCCCTTAAACCTGGTACCCGGACTCTGATGTGGGCTGCAATCTCTTGTGCACATTGGAAGCGCTGCAATATTTGGGAAGGCCAAACATTATGCGGTAGGCGTTGTTATACTGCACGCGTAGCCTTTCCATGCTGCTCTTCTTATAGTTGGCCCAGAGCTAGCACGTATAAAAGGATGTACAAAATGTTAGGAATATCATTATTTTTACACGCGGGCTGCAATGCCGGAATCTTCTACTGAACATACTTACATACTTTTTGTTTAGTGTGTCTTTTACGTTTTCCAAATCAATAATTATCAACATCTTTTAATACAAACGATTACACGAGTTAAAATCCTATTCAAAAGTTCACATGGTTTTTTCATGAATTCATATTACTTTCCTCTGAACTTTTATCGAATAACAAACATGGTCCTGAATTATTGTTGCGGCTCTTCGTATGTGGCCGTACATAACTAACCAAAGATCCGGTTGGCTAGTTAGCTGTATCTGTTATGCTGTATGAACCTATTTGTATATACGTAGGCACTCTATGGTGTTTAGTATTGTGGTTACCACTAGCTAGTTGTATTCTACTGATGCTGTAACTAACCAGAACAAAGCGACGATGAAGTAACTATGCAATATAGATTTAAGCAGACTATGCAATCTCCCTTAATCATTGTTTTCATTTTTCTTCTTCTAATAGATCATTTTGTTAGTCACGAAACTGTGCCCCGGCAGGCCGTATTTACGTTACATGTTGACGCAAATTTACGCACCTCTCTTTAATATTTGTTCCTGCATTTATCCATCCAATTGCCTGTTACCCAATTATCTGTCCCTGTCTGAGAGTGTGGAGTATATACATCAGTGAAATTGCAACAATTTTTGTTTATACATTGCCAGTCTGTTAAGAAATCCGGTGCAGTGAAAATGTTCCTTCAATGCGTTTAATTCGAATCTCTTACGGAAGCTTGTGCAGTGATAACCAGCAGTATTCTTCAAGGCCATAATATCGATCGAAAAGATCAAGGATAAATCAGAATTTCCAATTTTAACTGTTAACCACAGCTTCCCTAATAGTTGGATAGAGTGGATTAGTCAAATATTGATTAATCCACTCTAAAACCACAAACTTATTGGCGTACAATATTTGACTCCAAATAATGTTTTAAAAATAAAATGTTCTTCTAGAGTCTATTTGGTAGTCATATATTATATGCTCAACCCTTTTGCATTTCAGTATAGCCATCATTAGCCAAGTCATCCTAGCATTTCAGCTGGAATGATTAATAATAATGAAATTTTTAATTATTTCGAAATAACATAATTTTTTTTTAAATAAATAATTTTGAAAAAAATATTTATATACAGAATAACAATACATACGTAGAATGCACGGAAAAAACTCACTGATATAAACTATTGCAAATTTATTGAAAATCTCGTCAAATTACACGTATTCCTTTTTAAAATGGGACTGCAGGCCTTTAACGAATGAATTAACAGAATTTCTAACAAGGTATCTGTTAAAAGCAAATAAGGACGGCGGAACACGTGTTCATACGAATCCTGATATTGTCGCATTCTGTTTGTTAAATTAGGAAAGAAAACGTGCGTAAACACGTGTTTCGATATGTTCCGAGTGACTAATATTTTATCAGGAAATTGGCATGCCATCACTTTTTTTAAATGATCATTTTTCCCCGTGTATATTTTAGGTATGAAAAAAATTTGCGTTTCTTTTAATTCTGCTTGATGTCGAGAGATTTTTGCTTTATTTTCAAAAATTCGTGTTTTATTAAACAGTAACAGTCGCCTACGTCGATTCATGCTAATCGTTTTGATATAAGCTCCCTCCCTCTATTATTATTTTTTACATGTAATTTGTATAACTCCATTTCAAATCATCTTCAGTATACTTCTTCTTCTTCTTTTTGAACGCTTGTACCAATAACTTGTAAAAAATGTTTATGGAAAAAAATGGAATCGTGGGAACGCCGCCGTCTTGAAAAATGTGATTTTTTTATTTTGAGCATCAAGCAATATAAAGACATATTGTGTGTTGAATGCATTAATTTTACACTTATCTAATATTTCATGGTTTCTGTTTTGTCTCCGAGATTTCTCACGAACTCTTTGATTAAATAAAACTCCGTCTTCAACAAAATACTTGTACTTTTAATGTACAGTTAACGCCATCTTCGGGTTAACTAATAGATTACTACGAGTGCCATCTATGGGTAAGCCCTTACATTAATATCAAGGATATCGCAGATTCAATACTATATTGCATCCGTTACAGATCTTTAATCCTACATCCATAGTCACTGCCTTCCACTGAACAACCATGCCAAACGCAACCAGAACACATAGTCCGAGGACTAAGTGCTAGTCCCTCTCTGGGATGCCATCACATGTTCTACCATCCGCATCCGTATGGTAATAATACGAAGATAATCTCTGTATCGTCGGTTTTGTGAAAAAATCTGCTGTCTGCTTTACAACTATTATTCATAGATCTAAGAACCTTAAAATGTAAGGGATGTCATCAAATTAAATGCATATAACAATCTACCTAACTCAAAACTTATAATTCGTCAGTTATTAAAAACAATTTTAATACCTTTGTTCAACATGTTAAATCTTCCTTCTTTAACTAAAAACTAATAATTCGTCAGTTATTAAAAACTATTTTAATACCTTTGTTCAAGATGTTAAATCTTCCTTCTTTAACTAAAAACTAATAATTCGTCAGTTATTAAAAACAATTTTAATACCTTTGTTCAACATGTTAAATCTTCCTTCTTTAACTAAAAACTAATAATTCGTCAGTTATTAAAAACTATTTTAATACTTTTGTTCAACATGTTAAATCTTCCTTCTTTAACTAAAAACTTATATTATTGTAGAAAGCAATCACTTTGTGGTTTGACATATTTAATAAAATAAAATACTTTTTTGTTTTAAAACCACGATGTTTATTAATTTAAGAACCGACCGGTTTCGTTTTACTTAAGCATCATCAGGGTACAAATTAATACTAAACAAGAAGTACATAATGTGTGCATATATATATATAACATATATATATATATATTTTTTTTTTTTTGGTAAACAAAAAAGTATTTTATTTTATTAAAAACTTATAATTCGTCAGTTATTAAAAACTATTTTCATGCGTTTGTACAACATGTCAAATCTATACTAAAAACTTATAAATCGTCAGTAATTACAAACTATTTTCATACCTATGTACAACATGTTAAATCTACCTTCTTTATAATGTATAATTCGTCAGTTATTAAAAACTATTTTCATACCTTTGTACAACATATTAAATGAAGTATAAATAAACCATATGTTTTTTATACTTTTTTTTCTTTAGATGGAGTTTTATATAACTCGTCAAATGTACAGATTACATTTATTTTTTTTTAATTCCTGCTTCGTACCCGATCTAGTTAAAGTTGTGCAGTGTGGTGAAGCGGAACCTCCGGAATTAATGTCCCATTTATCTGCTTCCCGGGAACGGTGTTGTCTGCGGTTTACTCGAATGAAGGCTTTTGCGTATTGCGTAATATTATCGTCCTTTGTACTTCACAGAACGCCAGACATTGATTTTGCGAATTTGAATGCATAATCGCACAGCTTGCAAATATTCTTCAAATGATTCAGATCAGAAAACGAGGAAAAAATATCCACTAGAAAACTCATCAAAGTATCCACTAACTTCTAACTTTTAAAAATCTTTTAAAATTTAACCCTCCTAGGTTACGAATAACCTGATAATATTTGTGTTTAACGAAGACGCTGTAATCTACCAGGAGCACAGAAGTTTGGCAAAGTAATTTTACTATTAAAAACGAGTTATTTAATTGATTTTTTTTTAAATATACATTTTTTTAATTAAATGTTTTTACATTTTGCGTGTTTATAAAGCAATGTTTTTTCCAACATAAAACTGAAAGCTTTTGATCAGCAGAAAGTGTACTGAATAAAGCGGTAAACTCTCTGAGACTTTTCAAGAGTGTAAAAAACCGTACATACGATATGGTTATCAAACTACGCGTTTCAACCTACACAACTCGAATGGCTCGGTGAAAAAATGATCAGTAAGCTCCTTGGCGCTTTTTTTGTCTCCAAATATTCATTACTTTTTTTAAATTTTGTAGTCCCACACTCATTGCTTTATTTACATTCAAACATCAAATCGCATAGCAATCGCCTGCACCGTGCAAAACAGCTTATGTATAAGTATGCACTTCATGTTTCATCCACATTCAAACACCAAATCACAAATATGATTTTTGGCCACACATCTTGCTTCATCCACATTCATACTTTGCATAAAATATTTGTTTTACCTATTAGTTGCCTGCACACACATCTCGCTTCATCCACATTCAAAAATTTCATTTTGGTGTGTGCACCACATTTTTACCCGTTAGTTTCGGGCAAAAAGCAAAGTGTTGAAACACACTCTTTGCTCCATCCACATTCAACACCAAAATATATTCCTTTTTTTTTGTACATCTGTATACTCAAATATTTTTTACCCATTAGTTGCCTGCAACGGGCAAAAAGCTAGTTTGTATTTAATGTCTTTTTCAAATTGTCATTTGCTTTGTTTCTTTCCTTTCCTAAAAGTCTTACCTTTGAAGAAACAAGAACTGATGCAAGAAGGCCGATGCCAGTATTATTAATTTGTTATTAATACACATGTGTCATTTTTTTATGATTCGAATTTTCGTCGTCGTTGAGACTGCATGTTATTTCGCTAACGTATGAATGATCTCGTTAAAAGTCGCATTAAATAGTGCAAATTTCATCGTCAGGTTCAATATTGTCGTGTGGTGAATGTAAACAGGGTCGTGTGGTGAAAATGTAACATTAATGAAGATTGTTTGAGGTGTACGTATATATCGAGCAGTGTATGTTTTTATTCATTTCTACGATCTTGCCGCGTCCACGAAGTAATATAATTTTCGATACATAACGACGATCGTGCTGCATCTACGCATTACGTCGATAGTATTGCATCCTCGAGACATTTATTCATTCGATTGTCTTTCTATTTACATAAAGTCTATTTTCGCCTGTCTCGACTCAGGTATCCTAGTGAGATAGATATCGGAAAACAAAATCATCAAAATGATAATTCATCACATCTTTAAAAAGTTGTATAAAGTCATGGAAAGTGATGAAACAAAAACTTTATTAACTGGGTTAAGTAGGTTAGGTTAGGTTTATTTTTTTTTTCATCGTTTCTAATGACTTTATATCACTTTTTAAAGGTGTGTTGAATTGTCACTGTTGAGTTATCATGGAACCGTAAAAAATGTATATAAATTAATAAAAAAAAAAATTAAATGCCATTCGGGCATCAAAAAAATTGATTTCCTCCTATTATTACAATTTATTATGAGCGAAAAATATTTTTCGTGCGCTCCCATGTTATTCCTGAAAATAATTCAGCACACACGCAATTAATGAAAAATGATTCGTTTTAATTAATTACGTTATCTGGCTTCAAAATGTATTAAAATTCATTTCCTGTTTTTTCGCGAAAATTACGAAAATAAATTATTTTACGCTTTTTATTCGCGAAAAACACGAGATTTCTCCGAAGTTTTCCGAAAGTACAAAGTTTGTCTGTGGAATGAGAGATGCTGTAAATCAGATATCCAAAACCTTTTTTTACTTTGATGTCAGTAGGAATTACCTACCTACTTCTGGGAAAGGAGTAAGTATGAAATGTAACATCTCCTGTTGCGAGGCGAGCGCCTTACCCCTCGTCCACGGAGGCCGGTAAGACCACGAGGTAAATAATAAATCAACTTAAGCAGTATTAAGATGATTGGCAATGACGTTTTTCCGCCTGGTGATGAAAGAAAATATTGTGTTGGTCGCTTAGTAAAAACGTTTGGGCAGGTTCACAGAGAAAAATGAGTATTGATTATTTATTAAAATCCTGTTAAAAAGGTATAATATAAAGACAGCATGGCATTTTCCAATAAACTATCAGCATTTTCATAATAATATAAAGGATAATGTGTTCACGCAGCTGCGCTTATTCTGTTATTATAAACGACGACATGCGAAAATAGTATTTTTTTAAACTCATATGAAGCAGATACTTTGTGATGTAATAATAAAATCTTTATAAATAAAAAAGTAAGTGTTCGTTTGTTCAAAATCTTAAACCACCGAAATTTCTTTACCGATCGCTTTGAAATTTTGACACAACGTTGCATTCAAATACGCGGTTGTTTTTATGTACCTATATTATAAAGACTTCATATATGATAGGTAAAAACATGTTTTTTTTTAAAAACAGCTCAATCTGTTGGATAAACATGCTTTTTTAAAAACAGCGTATTCTGTTGGACGTAAAATCAAAACGCGCTATTGTTTCTCAATCTGCATAGACAAAATAATCCACAGCAACGTGTGACGGGGTACAGCTAGTTTAAAATAAAACAATAACTCAGTGAACACCAGTTTTTTTTTATTCGATCTATACCGACTGGGTTTCGCTACAACCGTAGCATCGTGAGGGCTATATAACAGTGACCGGATAAATCATCAAAATGATAATTCAGCACATCTTTAAAAAGTTATATAAAGTCATGGAATGTGATGAAACAAAAACTTTGTTAACTGGGTTAAGTAGGTTAGGTTAAGTTAGGTTTAATTTTTTTTTTCATCGTTTATAATGACTTTATATCACTTTTTAAAGGTGTGTTGAATTGTCACTGTGTTGAGTTATCATGGATCACTATATAACACTGTATTAAACTTTAAAATACTAAAATATACAATCTACTAGTAACATATGTTATCAACATATTAGGCTTATACGGGTCTAGTTCCTGTGAAAGAGCTTGTAGGAGTAGGTAGAAGGTTATTAATATTTTTACGAAAGCGTCTACGGACGTCGCCAAAACGCATTCGCGTTTTACTGTTATTTTATTCGGAAATCTGTCAATTCATTCGTTAAAGGCCTGCAGTCCCTTTTTCAACAGGAATACGAATACATAGAAGAGATTTTCAATAAGTTAGCATATTTTATATCAGTTAGTTTTCTCCGTGTACTATGTTTTTAGAGTCAAAAATATATTTTTAGAAACAATGTACACTATGAATCAGAAATAGCTCGCCGCAAAATATCATTTCGTTTCCCACACTCATTTGGTTCTCTAACAGGAGCCTTTCATCAGTTGTAATAACGCTTGTCATTTTGTTGTATGACATATATAAGTACGAACCTATTTCATCTCATCACCGTGCTAGAATATAATTTCTGATGAGATGAGTTTTGTGTTAAATTCTTCGTGAGTTGGGTACGATGGTAACGCAAGAGGAACGGTTTACGATCACTTTAATAAATGTTTCAAAGACGGAGAAACTCTTTAATTACGCAGGCGTATATTATTATTTGTGAGAGGCGTAGTCCCGCGAATCCGTACAAATCTTCCATTTTAATTTAGATAATAAGTTCCATCAATATACCCCTAGTGACGGGGTAAGCCCGGGGTGATCTCCTGTCAACGGATTCTAGAAATGCTAATAAATTTGTTTTCGCACCCTCGCGGTCGGGGTTGAACTTCCCGTACTTTATTTCAGCTCTAGCGCTCCGGATTTCAAAGTAAAAACAATCACACGTTCGTGATTCGAGGTTTTTGATATTTATTCAGGACGTTATAGCAGTTTGCCGAGCTAACGATATAAATAAGCTGGAAGATATTTGAGTTTATGAAGTTTGTTGTGTAGATATGAATTATTAGGAAAATAACTTCGGTGACTATAATAATTCATCCATACGTGATTTATATTCATGCGAATTATGTTTTCACATTAACTTCAGATTCACAGTAATGGTTTTCATTTTCAATTTATATCGATAATGTGTACGTACCAATGTGTTAAACATTCATAAGTTTTAATTCATCCATTTTTCTTAGAAAGCGTAAAAGATACATGGCCAATGTGATTTTCGAACAGAATACTGATTACAAATTCTTATAAGCAATAATTAGTCGCCTTTAATATCCATACAAAGCGAAAATATCTCCTGATCAAAAATAAATGCCGCCGACGGAATTGAACCCACATCTTCTGATCTCCGGTCAGGTGCTCTGGACCACGGAGCTAAGTCGGCTTATTTCCAACCTACCAAATAATTCAATATGTACTAATACTTCAATCAACAATTACTACTTATTATATTTTTTCACCTGTAAACAACCAACTATTTTTGTAGGAAAGGCTTTGTAAGTCCTAAATTTCCCACTAGATGGCGTCGAGACATATTATATCTACATTTGTTGGTGAAATATTTTGACTTGTCAAATATTATTACTGTTAAAATAAGAATACTGAGAATAGGTGTTATTGGCTGAGGTAATTATCAGGTACATGCAGAAAAACCTTAGTATTAAAAGGGGGCCTCAGCACTGAAAAAGCACCTAGTGAGGCCCACATTGTCAAATAATGTTTTAAAATATTGTATTTAATAAAAGACTGTTTTTTTATATTCCTGTGAATATCAGCTGTACGTTTCAATGGAAATTTAGTTTGGTAAAGCTACAGTTCAATCTAGACTCACTAAGGTGTAGTTAGGTGTATCCTGTTTTTTATTTAAAACTTTTTCGGTTATTATGGTATTTCTAATGATGCGAATAATTTTGATGGTGATAATTTTATTGCTCAAGTTCTGGTCACTAAAGTGTTTTTCATAAAAGAATTTTTCGAGACACCGTTCGTTATCGTTATCACCGATTTATTGATTTAGTATAAAGACGTGTATATTTCTAGAGATGTTTTGTCAATTGCTGCTGATTTTATAGTTAACCTGCTTAAGGCGAAGCTTAATGCCAAATCACTATTTTGATTAATCTTAATAACGAATTGGTGTACATTATAAATACCAAAAATATGATTTAAATAAATTGAAGGTTTTTCTATCGTTTCGCTTGAGTAGAATACAAATAAAAAATAAATTACTCAATAAAAAATATAAATGGTAAATACTAAAAAAAATATTTTTCAATAGAAATGTATGAACGCATAAAGGAAACAACTTTAAAAAAAATCAGCATTATAGCTAAGATTAACTGTGATAGTTTCACATGATTAACTTTTTTGCTTTCTTATAAAATTATTTACAAAATAAATGAAAACCAGTTTTGTGCTTGAAATCGAACGTTTCTAGACTCTCTTAAGTACAATATAAGGTATACCAAGAATATTTGTAGCTTCGTCTTAAAGCAAAATTAACATATTAATATGATATTACTAGATAACGTGTACCTGGCGTTGTCCGACTTTTCTCTACTTTCAATAAACATCCATGTATTAAATAAATAAACCTTTCCAAAGAATTTCTCTACACTTCAGTGAAAACCCTATCAAACTCCGTTGCAGTGTTTAGAAGAACTAAGCGCACAAACAGACATTTTTTTACTATTCAGAGATACCAATGTATTGTCACGATTATGAATTTACTAAGAGTTTATCAAGAAACGGCCTGTAATCCCGTTTTTAGTTCATTATATAATCTGGGATGTTCCAGACTATTCCTGAACATTTCAGAATGTTCCGGAATGTTCTGGAATGTTGTGGAATGCTTTCGAATACTGTCGAATGTTTTGGACTATTCTAGAAATTTGTAGACGGCGAAACTTCCAGCCCTTTATCTTCAAAAGCACGCCTTTCAGGTAAAAACCGGAACCTTCTTCATGGATGCGGGATAGAGGGCTACCACACCATATAGCTCCCTTGATCGTACCGGAACTCGTTTCTGTGTTTTAGGGTCACGCACATTGTACATTTACTTTTATAATATATATATTTATTATTTTTTATACTTAATTAATTGAAGCAATTTTCTTCCATAAGAAAACTAGTAAATAGTGAAACTAGAAAAATATGGCTTCACCCGCCCTCTTCGAAAAGTCTGAGTTATGACGAATTTGAAAAATGGGAAAAACCTTTGCATCGTGATTAATTATTCCATCCCCGTATATCTGCACATTTCGTTAAGTGCCAGCGGTTCCACCACCCAGGGACGAACTGAAAACCCAAACGGAATTGATATTTTCTTAAACGAAACCTAGCTTTGAACCCTAAGGTTTTTAATACAAACCTTTTTTACCAAGCAAATCTTTTCGCCCGACTGCTAGCCGAACGTTCTACCCACTCGGGTTTCGCTTTCGATTGAATTATATTCTATCATTGAAGAAGATAATACTAACAAATCTAAACGAACCATGAAACAGAGCAAGACCCAGAAAATATAAAGATAACAGTCACTAGTAAGAATCGAACCCAGGATCTCTTGTCTTACCATGACCGGGAGACTTCTATGCTCTTTCTGTTTTTATTTGTACATTTTGTATATTTTGATTGTGATTAATTACCTTAGTTCTCTCAGCTTTTTTGCTCTAAAAAAGGGTAGTTTTTATTTTTTTTATGTTTATTTATTCTTCTTCATAAGCATTCACTAACTGCCAGAGCAGTTTGTCAGCAGGTCAATTCCATAATCTTAATGTACAAAATAGATACAGAAGAATAACATTTCAAGTGCTACAATACAATACAAAAAATAATTACTTAGATTCCGAACCGTTAAATATAAGAATTTATATATACCCCTAAAAAGACTTTTACACAAAAGTGATACATGATGTAATGTACATAGGAGAATATCTGTATTATACAGGAGATACTGACAGTAAATAGACGTAATCCATTGTAAAGTAGGTACAAAATACACCATTGTAAAATTGTGATTACAAGTATATTGAGAAAATATTAAGAAATAATTTTTAAAAAAAACTGTATGAAGCAATATTGGAAAAAAGTAAGAGTAACATAAAGTAAAAAATAAATTACAACAACAGTACAAATAAGACAAAACATTGAAACTAATTTACCAACGCTACTCTAATTTGTAGGATTCGACAAAGTTTTGGTATAGATTATGCTTAATTCTATAAATGGAGTCGATAAATAAATCAATAGCACCCCATACTTGTTGCCCAGATCATGCATCTTATTGGTCAGTGAGTGTGTCTGATAGTTGGTCGTGTATGTATTGCAGAAGAATGTTATGTTTTGTCTTGTATTCCTAGTCGGCACAACGATGGCAGGACTATCAATTAAATTGTTAATGACTGTGTAACACAACCAGGTCTGTAATAATTATCCTTTCTGTGTTATTAAATGCAATTGATTCATCAAACTGACATAATTAATGTAATCAATAGGAATTTTGAGCTTAAAATTTACGTACTTAAAAAAATTGTGCTGAACGATTTCTATATTATTGGAGTGAACTTTATATAAAGAGGACCAAATAGGTGAATTATACTACAATTGACTTCTGACTAATGAAATGAGTCACGAATATTGATCTTTCACCAAGGCGAAACTGAGATTTTCTTCAACCCTGTTTGTTGCCCAGTTAGCCCTTGTAGCCGGTTCGGCCCTGTCGCCTCCCGGCTTCGCCCGCGCTATTTATTATTCCACGTTCGCTGAGTGAATTGAATTGATTGAATCGGGTGGGTGATTGTGTGTAATTAGTCACAAATTTAAATATGCATTGGGTATTTATTATTCAAGGTGTGACGTGTAGCCGAATCACATTAGCGACTAATGTCGTGTACACGGGAGGACTTTATTCCGCTGTTCAGATATTTTCCTAAAAATTTCACTGGGCTACATTTATGCCTAACATTAAGTTGTAGATTCCCTTTCAATGAATCTGTTTTCACTTCATTTTAATTCATTCACTTTGGTTCGGTATTATTGTTTATTTATTTATGAATTTTCTGGAAATCGACAGTTTACATTTATTTCAGTTTGTACATAAATATTATTTAGCCAAAATAAAACCATGTATGGATTTCCTCTTTGTGACTTTACCTCTACTGAGACAGCACATTAAGGAATAACTAAATTAATTTTTTAAGAAAGGAATATGAATTCAAAACAAAAGATTATATAATACAAACAATTTACAAAACAAAACATTTATTGCCATGGAGTAAGGTTGTTGATATAAATCAAATCATATTAGAAATATAAACAATAACCATCAGAGAAATATTCTGTTTTGGACCTCTTGTATTTGGTAAGTTTGCAACTGAAAATATCAACCTTGGATAATACGCTATTGTAATTATTGCATATTCTGTTTAGACAAGAATTCTGCTTAGAGTTCGTTTTGCATTGATCCACCCTGAACAGGACAAAAGAGCGTGTTGAACGCATTATTGTGTGATGAAACAACTTGCATCCCATTTCATTCTTTCTGAGAACCCTATAAGACCAATCATATTTTTTATACGTAAAGACTTATCATTTGCTAATTTGACTAAACTACTGTAGACCCTCTCAAAATTGTCTAGAGCTGTTAGAGTACAAATAAGTTATCATTGAAGAAGAAAATAATACTAATAAATCTAAACGAAACATGAAATAGAACAAGACTCAAAAAATAAAATAAGGCAATGGTTTCAACTGGGAATCGAACCCAGCATATTTGTCTTACTGGGAGAACGCCTCAAACAACTCGGCCATTGGGACCTAAGTATTTTTGTGTAATTTCTTGTCGACCTTAGTTTCAAATTCAGAATTAACAATATTATCTAACCGTTACCTTTTTTTATTTTTCTGTTTAATGTTTCCCTTTTCAACGATATATTATTACATTGATGTGTATAACCTTCATAAGTTATTTATTAAATCCAATAAAATTGATTAAAAAATTTTAGAGATTTCTGATATGAAATTTTAGTACGTAATAAATGAAAATATCAACCGAACAGAATTTATTTCCAAGCTTCTGTAGCCTTTGGTATGGAGAATTAATGAAATAGTTTGTTTTCCACGAATAAATAATGAACAAAACATCACTAAATGAGGTGAAATATGTATAATAACTAAATTGCCCTGTATAAACATTTTATTCTTATTTATCATTTTAGCTTCTACTTTCTAGTTTCTACCGTATTTTGTAATTGGAGCAAATTTCTACCGGTCCAGTACGATTGTAGTATATTTGTTGGAGAGAATTATCGCCTTTACACCCGAGCTTTGCACTACAAATGGAAGCAAAGATACCCGGAGTCCTCATTCGTGAGGAGTTCTTAGATCCACCGGCAACACTGGCTTTGCTCCTAGCAACTGAAATTAACCCCAAACGTTAATTACAGCTAACTGGGGTAGATGGCAGTGCAGTCCCCTAAGTGGCTAGTGGCCCCCTATCCATTAAGATAATGCTCCGGTGTTCGCTTATACAGGGCTTAGCCGAACACATACACATACCTACTGCTTCTCTTCTCACTCCTGTTATCCGGGTATTTGTGTGATACTTATATTTGCATTTTAAAGCCATTTGGTTTCTCGGTTCTTTCGTCCGATTATCTTAGAATATCATTAATTCTTCCAGATTTGCATAACTACACCGTGTCTTAATTTTTGTTAACTTTCACAATTAACTTTTCCACGATTATGTTAGTGTATTTTAAAATAATGGGTAGTGGAATGTTGACTGGGAATGCAGGTAGGTACCCTTTATAGTTGCATATTTTATATGTAACAATTAAGATTTTCTGCATAAAGCCACGAAACTTCTAAAAAAGCCTTTTTTTTTTAGTTTTATTTGGATCTTTGCAAGAGAGAGCGATTGAATCTTTGGCTCTGGTCCCGAAAGTCGCAAGTAAATCTGTATTTTAATTAGAAGGATCAATTAAAAAAAAATTCGACAAAACTTCGCGTAAAGTATCCATCTGAATTAGCACTTGCTTGCTAGACAACCCAAGATCAATTGAAAAAAAATAGGTTCATCGTTTCATTTTTTCCTTTCCCCCTTATCATAATTCCAAAATCTATTTTTAACATTAACTCCGCACAATAGGTCCCAAGGTTTTTTAATTTGGGAGGCGGGAATGGGTACCTCCGCCCCTGGGACTATTTATTAGATAACCAATAACTCTGCCATAACATCTGTGATTTAGCAGGGATGCCCGGGTTCATCTGATGAGGTGTGTTTAGGATGCGCCTGCCCACCAGCTGCGTGGCGTGCCAGATCGGGAGAGGCTGGTTTGGGGAGACTCTTTGACATCTCCAACTGGTCTCCCGACCCATCGCCTTGCGCCGCAGTAGGAGCGATATATTCATATGTCCATCACTCCTGGATACACTGATCCCTAGATTCCTACCCAACCGTCATACCTTTTACCTTTCCTAAACTTCCTCCTTGCTTTCCTTAGAAAAAACCTTTTCCGCATCATCCCAAAAGATGACAGAGGCACCGAGGGAAATTATTTTACTAAGTGCCCCCTGTGTGGGGTTTGTAAAAAAAAGACAATAATTTCAATTTAGGGCCTAGGTCATATTTGCGGATGTCATCTTCAAAGGTTATGGGGGATGGGTCAGAATCTGGGGGTCAGTGTGTCCAAGAATGACGGACGTATGAATCCATCCCTTCCTTTGCGGTGCATGGCGATGGCTCAAGAGGGTCCGACTGGAGAGGTCAAATGATCTTCCTCAACCAGGCTCGCCTGATTCGTTCGTTACACTGCTGTTGGGCTGACGCATCCGCCTCTAAGACCTGGATAAACTTCAAACGGGTCACCACTTGGGTTGACCTATGCTCTGGTGATGGTTATCCTATGAATGGATCCCAAGGCATCAAGATATACCCCAAACCCGCCTTCCAATTTTGGTCACAATGAAACATGAAACTATTATACTGAGGATTGACGAGATAGCCAATTTAGTAATAATTCACGATTCTGTCTATGAGAAAGAGTTTTCCAGCATTCCCAGCAATCTTTCTCCCCACTTTTCTCAGGCTCGTGAAATCCCCTCTCTCCGACAGAAACATTACGCCAATATATTATTTGTTTCGTCTTATCTAAATGTTCCCCGGTGATGCATTGCCCCCACACGACTCATCTAGATTATTTCCAAGTGGAATGGAAACTCTCAGCTATAAATTGACGAACACATCTTCATCTTCTTTGCTGTAATTGAGGAAATCCATCATAAAGTTTCTACTTTCCTTATGCCTTTAAATCATGAAATCTTTTTCGCGGTAATACCGAAATACATTGATTTTGGCTAATTGGTACCATATTAACATTATATTTTATTTTCCAAATGCTAAACTTTATTTCAAGATGGCTTTTATTGTTCCTTACTGTGACGCTGTTTCCAATCGGAGATTGGCTTTCATCAATATTATCTTCAGAATGTAGCGCACAACAAATTTCATCATTCACGTTTTTTATATAAGTTTCAAAGCAATAAGATGCGGCGTTTTTCTTTACTACATCTTCCAGAAAAGACCACTATTGAGAAACGACACGTTTTCTCTAATTGAATAGTGTTTTTTAGTAACCAGATCTCTCACTCCGTACAGCCTCAGAACATTCCGGCTCGAATTTCTGTGCGGTATTCACATACAGACAAATCTTCCCCATGATTATTTTTCTTATTTTATTAACTATCACTTTTCACCCTTTCGGTCATGTGCTGATCTCACCCACCCCCCTCACACTTGTCACCGTATCTATCCAGGTTTCTTTGAAGTTGCTCATATCGACATATCTGGGATACTTACATCCAAACACTACTAATAATGTTTTCATTTATTGACAGAGCCGAGCTTATCGATGTCCTGTTTGAACTCGAACTACTCAAGCGTCTGCATTTCATCTGTTTGTAAATTTGTTTAGAATGTTCCGCCGGCCAAGATGGTCGCCATGTTGGATACTAGATTTTTATACCGCCAGATCATGGCTTCTACTACGAGCTCAATAATATATATAATAAAATAATAATAATAATATAATCTATAATAATATATATGGTAACTATTTGCATGAAGAAAGTTTAAAAAATAATTATCAATAAGATGGCGATAAGTTTTTGAAGAAATTGTATAATTCCTTATTTTAGACAAAAAAATATTGCCTTAAATATTTATGTAGGGTAGGAGTTTTTTTTATTTATTAAATGAGAAAACATAAGAAAAAAAATTTTTGGACGTTAGGTTTACTGGTCTCATAACCACTTTACGTATGGTTAAATAATAAAGTTTTTAACCACGAACCTAAATTCCTTGTACAATTTTCAACAATCCCTCCTAGATTAATATGGTAAACGATTAACTCCTCTGAACTTTAATTCTTTAAAAAACTTCAGAGCTTATGCCCATGTAGGCTGGCTTTGGAAAATCCAATTTTTACAGATGCCACAAAGGAAATTCAGGCCTCACCCCTCCGCTCGGAATTCTGACAAAATTAGATTTAAAATTTAAACCAACCTTACGGTGGGTCTGATATTGAACGCATGCTTACATACCTACATACTCCCGGACGTTTCATCTCCCTTTTTAATACAATTTATTAGGAAGTTTTACAGTTGCGAGTATTTTAGTCTTGCGATATTCATAAATCTTTATGCGCGAAGTTTGATCGGGGTTTTATTTCGAGCTGTTGAAAATTGCTATATTGCTTTCATCGGGAGTTATCATCATATTTTAAAGTATCTTGTGTTTGCTCTCTTCACTTATTTGTTTATTGATTTTCAAATAATTTACATGTTGCATTAACCAGTGAAGTTTTCACGTAAAATTAATGTTACATACAGGAAAAAAACATAAATAAACAAAAAAAAAACATAAAAACACCTTAATGAAATGGCTGCGAGTTTCTTGTGGATGAAATAATGGAAAAAGGGAACGGAAAAGTCCTACCTTGTATTCAGTATCCATTATGTTCTCTCTGAAGCGCAAAAAACTAATCTTCGAATTGCACCTAATACAGAATAAAATTCTAAACCTGTGGTCAGTTGCGCGGTAGAAAAGTTACTGATCGATACTTTCCATCCCCCGGTGACAAAAGATCGGGTATAGGGGGTAGGTAAGGATTAAACTAAATCGTAAATAATAATCGGCTGCATGCCCCACATGTAAAAAACATAGTTAAATGAGATCTTGTTTATGTAATACAATATTGGAATGCCAAAAATATTTATACACTTACTTATGTGTAAAAAATATCAGTAACTAACTTAAGATAAAGATGAGGTACACAGTGAATGATTATGGTTAGGTTTATAAAAATAACCCTATTTTTCAAGTTGAAAATATGTCTTAATGAGAACTATGTAAGTAATATACAGTTAGATCAGCAACATCATCAGCTGTAGGCAGTCTGATAGAACCTATGCGCAAGCCAAATACTAAGTTTGGTGATCGCGCTTTCGGAGTATCTGAGCCGAAGGCTTGGAATAAACTCCCTCCGGAACTAAGATCCATAACAAGTCCAACAGAATTCAGGTCTAAACTAAAAACTTACTTTTTTAAGCTGTCGTACCCTTAAATTAAATATACCATTCCCAAGAGAAAGTCCAGTTATATTCAATTTTCCAATTATGTCCTAAATTTTGTACCTAAATTTCGCTAATAAACAATTAGATAATGTTAATTAAGTGTTAATCTCAAGTGACCTACCAGGTAAGTATTGTACTGTATATTATCTCCATAAATAGTTAAGTAATAACATAGATCACTGTAGAAATGTATTATAAGTTTATACAGCGCCCTTGAGGTGATTTTGCACAAAAACGGTGCTATACAAGTCATCCAATTATTATTATTATTATTATTATAGGCGTGTAAAACAGCAAATAATAGAACATAGAAATTAAGAACATATTGTACCTATTAATAAAAAGCAAATAATGTAATTAATTCAATGGTTGACTCAATAACCGTTGCCAAGATTTTAAAGTTGTTAAGATTTTTTAATTATCTGGTTTGATTTATTTCTTTGCCCAAATGCTATATTTTTAAGAGTTCGTTGGTTTTAAACCGTGTGTTTTGTGTATTTTATTTAAATGTATTTGTTTTGTTTTTCAAGAGATGATCAAAATTGTGTAGTTCTAGTACTTGAAGTTTGTTTAATGTATCTACAGCTCTTGTTATTAAGATTGTATCCTCAATTTCGATGTAATTCTTGTTATAAAACTGTTCACATCGCCTAATACTTTTCATAATGTTGCTCTTCCAGAAATCCGATCCCGCGTTGTGTGTTTATAATGTGTACAATCTAATAACGTTATTATTCCGGCCATATTACAACGTTAATACTTACATGTCGCAGTTCTGACAGGACGCGTCACGGGCTTGGGCTCGGAATAAACCCTTTATGATATTATTATGATGTACGTGCAGTGGTGTATCAGTTTACGGTGACAAGGGTGGCTGCCCGCTGGCGGGGCTTGTTCTACTCACTGGACACTGCCCAGTGCCTTTGAAGTCCCGGTTTAGGGGATGCTTTCGCTTTCCTAATGTTGAAACAAGAGAACATTTCGTAATATATATATATCTGCTTAGTGCTGGCGAGCGTTTTTTGTTAATTAAAAATGTTATGCTTTGGATTAAATGTATTGATCGTTACATTTTTTTATTGGTTAATTGTCAACGCCTTAGTGGGCTTTTTCGTGGTTTTTATATTTAACATGATTAGGTGGAAAATACTGCCAACAAAAGTTTTTAATTTTTTCATAAGAAGTAATTACTTTGTGGTTAGACATTATATTTTTAAAAATAAAACAAACACTTTGTATTTAACCACGAATATTTATTATTTTACACATCGACCGGTTTCGCTTCAACCAAGCTTCATCAGGATATAATAATAACTAAATACTAAGACAGAGTTGTTGGTTATATATAGGTTGACAGACAAAGGAAGAAAGAATATAATTAGACAGAGACAACATTATTTGAAAGAGATACAATGGATAATCAATAAGTGGAAGGGATACAACAATATACATGTAATTGCAAGTAAATTTACAAACAATTAATGGTGATAGATTATAAAGGTTTTTTACATTATCATAGAAATTAAACACAATAATAAAAGTGGGTACTAATTAAACATCTCAGAACAACAATACATAGTATCATGGGTTGAGATGAATAGACGGAAACAAGTTAAAGATTGGGCTATAGGGTGTATTTTTTGATTAGATAAATTAATTTGGTTATTAAGTAAAAATTCCGACATATTTGTATTTAATGATTTCCTAATTTCTAAAGCTTCTAAATTGTCTAAACACTCCTGGCACTAACAAGAAATAACTTTAGAATTTTAAGCGATATCTTTTCGAGCTTTGCGAGCATAAACATACGCAAGCTGAATTTTTTATATAATAAGAAGATTTCTTAGATTTTGGAAACCAAAAAAAATATCATTATTATTCAATTTCTCTATGGCGGAAGTTATTATTCTCCGATTGTTGCGAATATCTTCAAGGATTGGCCGTTCTCATCTGAAATACAAATATCTGAAAATACAGGGTTTTCCAATAAGAGGTGTTATTTTGATATTCAATCGTAAAAGATCAATGGTTTCGTTGCTTGTGTGGCACGTAGCGCCGTCTTGTTGAAAGTAAACGCTGTCCAGATCAATACCATCCAATTCCGGCCATAAAAATTCATCAATCATCTCTCGATAGCGCAATCCATTCACCGTAACTGTTGCTCCAGCCTCATTTTCGAAAAAAGTAAGGTCCAATGACTTCGCCGGACGATAAACCGCACCAAACAGTCACACGTTGAGGATAGAGAGGCTTTTCAACAATAACTCTTGGGTTTTCGGAGCCCCAGATGCGACAATTTTGCTTGTTGACGAAGCCACCGAGGTGGAAATGGGCCTCATCACTCAAGATGATTTGCATTTGATTCTCTCAAGTGAATTTTAATAATTTCGTAGGATCGTTCCATTTTTATTAATGGCGTAGTTTCTACTTGTCAAATGTCAAAAAATAACAGCTTCAAAAGTAACATCTACCAAAATAGCGGGCTATTCAAAATAACACCTCTTATTGGAAAACCCTTTATTTACATTTAATTTCATAAATTACACAACTAATATAACAAATTTATTTTTCGCCCGGAAAGCAAAACTGTCTGGAATTTCAGTTGCGTTGATTGAGCAAAATATAAATTGTGGAAATTTTAAGGCGCTACTTTATTGTTGTTTTATTACTGAAGGGGAGTTAGTACCGGCGTTGCCCACTTGGTTCACTTTAGTACTTTATAATGAAAGTTGTGAAAATTTTACGAGACTTGAATAATTTTTGATAGTTGGTTCTTTCCAAATTTTGCGAGGGATGTTAATTTCGGGTTAAAAAAATCAACTTAAATGGAGGTACTCAAAAGACCATTGGTTTGATTACTTGTGAGTTTTTAGTAGACCTCGGCTTGATGACCTCGTAAACTTTAGCATTTATGGTGGATACCTTGAAACTGATTAAAACGGAAGCTAAACAGAGCTTCGGTGGATGTGAATTACTTTCAGGAAATTCAATTTGAATGCCGAAATTCAGAAATTGGCTGAACTGCGCGGAGTCGATGAATTGAACAGATCAAAAGTGAATTCAATATCTAAATTTGATATCTAATCAGGACCTAAAAGACTATCATGTCACTTTGGGAAATTCTAAGCTAACAGCTACACTACAATTTTATAGAGTTGCAAGTTATTATGTTACCTTTAAATCACGCACTTAAATAACTTTTTATTTTATTTTAGTTGAAACCGCACAAGAGTGCCAACCAGTTGCTGCGATTAGTCCAAATTTAGTCCAAAACTTTTTTTTTTTTTTCGAAAAAATTGATTTTTTTGAATGAAGATTTTCAAGACATTTCACGGATTTCCTGAACATCTTCATACAAAAATTAGAATTTACGAAAAAAAATCGTTTTCACCTACAACAACATCAATAATGCCATTTTTGTAATATTAGCACTCTACGAGTATTACACCCAAAAGTCACGAGCCGCTACTGGTTACAACTGCTCCTAACCGCTTGGAGCCAGTGATACTATGGCATCCCTAATTGGGGTGAAGATAGTGGGGAGGGGAAGGAAATGGGGAAGAGGAAGATGGAGAAGAACCTGGCTATTCAGATCTGGTCACCAAACACGGCCAAAGCCATTTCAAGCAACGTTTTAATTCTGAATGGTGGTCTTACACCAGGGTGATACTGAGAGTATCTACCACTCTGGAACGTGTCGCAAATATACAACATTTTTTTAAATGAGTAATTTGTGAAGTCACAAAAATCAATCAAATGAAATTTATTTGCGCCCGCCGGGATTTGAACCCGCGTCCTCCCTGCTATTTTACTATTCTCTATAGACCCTTTCCCTTTGACCACGAAGGCGTGAGTTATTATTCATTTAATATAAACGTCACTATCATAACCAAAGATATTAGAAGAACGAGATGTGCTATGAGCAGTTCATACTGTGTGGAATTGTTTTGCCCAGTGTCGCCGGTTTTGTTCACCAATACTACTGCACACCTTCGCTTACGCACTAATACATAGAACAGATTTCTGTGCGTACACGTCCCGACAGCATTCAAAGTACCCTAATTAGGTAGTACTCCGCCTACGGTCCGACGGCCAACATAGCATATCTCGTTCTTCTAATATCATTTTTTTTTTTTTTTTTTTTATAGTGAATACCTCACAAGAGTCCCAACTGCTCCCGTCTGGAGCCAGTGAGACTATGGCATCCCCAATTGGGGGATGTTGTGAGGCTGAAGGTATGTGGGGAAGGGAAAGAGGAAGGTGGGGAATAATTTCATGATCATAACATATGTTTTTCTTATAATTTTTATGAATATATTTAAATTATTTATTTGAGTATAAATTATAATGCTTTTGGATCAAACAGTACTTTCTTTGGTACAGTGTTACAACGAAGTAATCGTATAACTAACAGATGGTACTTTAACCCCCAGGCTAATGTATTCGGTTTTGCGAACAAAAAGCTATTACCCGTTGAGTCGATTTGTTCACTTTTGGGAACAGCTCATATGGTATCATTGAAATCATTGTGTCTTTTGTGAAGAATATGATCTAAACACCACGCTTTATATTCAAATCTTAAGTTAAGCACAGAAGAAGTAAAATGTACATCTCTTTGGAAACTAAGGTTCCGACTGCAATTTGATAAAACATTATGGAACTTTGTGAATTTTTTACAAATTAGTTTTACATAAAACCACAAAAAGTGAGGTGGCTATAATGTTAATACAAAATTTTTATCAGTAATTAAAGTTCAGTGTTTAGACGAAAAAACGTAAGGTGATTTCAAAATATTTAATATTTCAAAAATTATATGTTTATTTTAAATAATTAATTTTGAATGTATATTTTATCACCTTTCAAAATCAATTTTTAGGTTTCGGATGCATTCAGAAATATCCCATTTATTTAGATATTATTTGGAAGCGGAAATACACGCAAATTCTCTGATTTTAATATTTCAGAGACCTGAAGGGTTAATGCACTAATCAACGTTTTCTTCTTCTTCCGATTGCCTCTCCTATCGGAGTTTGTCTCACATCGAAAAAACTCTGCTCTGAACTGCTCAAGTGTCAACTATTACTCCCCTGAATTATGAGATTTAAAAAATGTTTTCAATTATTCAATTTTGTTTATTCATTTCAAAAACATTACAAAATTGTTAATTTTAATGCGTTTTTAAAATATTTTTATAATAAGAATTCTTAGATTAATATTAACAGTGTGTATATCAACTATACCGGTGATAATAGAGCTTGCCTTTTAAAGGAAGCTTCATTGATGCAAAAAATGTCGATATTCGAATTGATTCTGTTCGACAGCAAGATTGCTCTCCCCACAGGCATGACCATTGGCAAGTTAGTTCTGCAGGCCGGGAGATAAAATATTCTATGTTGTCGGTGACGTAGATAACCATCGGGAACATAGAAAAGAATGCTAGCACACGCAAAATACCTATCTCTATCTAGGTATAACATATTTCAACATCCTTCCATTATATCTAAAAAATATTGAAGATATTCAGGAATTTAAAATAAAATTAAAAAAATTACCTAAAACTACTATAAAAATCCATATCTTACTCTTATTATTATTTCCTTCAAATCTTGAAACTGTATTATTGATAAATCTTGCCTATTTCTTACTTATCCCTTTGGTTTTGCAAATATATTATTTACTTACTTACATGATTACATATAATTGAGCTAGGATTCACTCACCAAACACAAGAGCCTCGTCTCTTTATGGTGAGGAAAAGCTATTATTATTTACCTTTATAACACTGTATAATATGTATAAATTGTATATTTATTGTAAAAAACATACAAATATTAAATAAATTAAAAAAAAAAAATGCTCTCCATGATGACCGAGTTTTCAAACCATCCACGAATCAGTCTAAAGAAATGTGTAGCAATGCGCACATCTCTCTTGACCCGTAGATAGTTCATTCCGAGCATACCCAAAAGAAAGTCAGTGGGATAGAGCCACGGGTAGTAGCCATACTCCCTTATGTAGAGAAATCTCAAGAATTTCTTCTGAACTCTCTCCAACATGAAACTTTTTAAGAATCAATTAAGTCAATCACATGAAATAAAACAATGAACTCGCATAATATTATCTGTCTATATATATATACCTGTAAAATATTCAAACATATCAGCTGAAATCAGTGTACCTCCAATCATACCTTTTATCCTTACGGCACGCTCACTGGCCGACCAGTATGCGACCCTGGTACTTAAAAATCCATTACCATACCCGGGGTTCTGCTAGCACCGGGATATGTTGAATGTATGTGTACAATATACGTATATAAATGACGTTGATTAATGCTAAGCAGAGACGTCAAGATGTCCGGCGATTGAAAAGGGTAGATTTTTTCCCCGTAGTCATTTGCATAAAGTTCGCAGGTCAACGCCCTTTGGGTCTGTGATATGCCCACACGCCCCAAACCAGAAGGTCAGAATAAATTCACTTTTCACTCATTATGGTTTCACTCATCTTTTTCGTATCAACAGGTAACTTTTAAAACGTGTCACTGGAATCGGACGTGTTTTCAATATTACAATTAAAATACTCCAGTGTTTGTAATACTCCTCAACTTGTTATAAATTTTACACAATTGATAAATAATCATTTACTATACATTAATGGCAGATTGTGTAAAATTTGAAACACGTTTATTAGTGTTATAGTATTTTAAATAATAAAAAGGGAAACACTTTGTTTACAGTCACTTTATTGAAATTTTTAACGTCTACCGGTTTCGGTACCTCCGTACCATCATCAGGACAGTTATAAAAATACTAACAAATACAGAATAATACACATATATATAAACAAATAGTTGAGAGAGAAAGAGATAAAAAACAGAGAGAGACAGTATCAGTTGTGGGCGGGAAGTGGGGGAGGGGAGTTAGGGATAACAGGAAACATATTTATTATAGGGCTGAACGTTAAATTTAGTTGATTATTGATAATTTCAGCCTTTGAATTGACTGATTTTTTTTATTTCCAACGCTTCCAAGTTGTTAAGTCGTAAACCTATCTCATTTTTGTGAAGGACTTTAATACCCGTGTCACGGTTGAAAGTATGATCTTTATTAATTAGATGTTCTGCAAATTCTGAAAATCCCGAACTGGTTAGACATCTTAGGTGTTCTTTTATTCTAGTTTCTATATTGCGTGATGTTTGCCCTATGTAGAATGCTGGGCAATCATTACAACTAATTTTATATACGCCTGAGTGGCTAAGAACATCTTCTTTATCTTTGGCATTAATTAAAAATTTTCCTAGATTATTATTAGTATAATACGCTGGTTTAATTTCTGGGGGGAATTTAACTGTACATGTAGAGGAAAGGTTATTAATATACAAAATTCTTCTCCACTGCTGGTTGGAGTTATTATTGTTGAGAGTTGGTGGACTACTGTAGACGAATTTATTTATGGCAATACATCTTAATTTTTTTGTAAGGATTCTATCAATAAGGCCTATTTCATATCCATTATTAATTAATAATGGATATGAAATTTATTTTTTTTAGAAAAAAAATTTCCTCGGAATATGTATTGTAACAGTTCTTCCATGTCAGAGGCTTTATGGGTTAAGAAATTCTTAGATTATTAAAGTCTGTCAAACAACTTCTTCAATTTACAAAATGAAATTTATGACAAGCAATATATACCTATTATGGGTGGTGTCAGAAAACCCGTAGTACAAGCGGGAAATACATTTGGAGTCAGTTTTGTGTTAAAACTTTTTTTGATTTCAGCATTTGTTTTCGAGTAAATTGAGTACGAAGTTGGGAATTAGCGCGTCAGCGGTTTTATTGACAAACAGTGCGGGTTCTTGAAAGTGACTGATTGCACAATGTGCAGCGAAAAGGTGCGGAGATAGAGAGGAAAGTAAGACAAGCAACAACAATATTATCTCAATACAGTGGTCGTATATGTGTGCATGAGATGTATCTGTAAATTAATTCAACAAACTCAGCTAAATCCATTTCCATTTCTGAATGGTGGTCTTTCACTAGGGTGTTATTGAGAGTATCTTTCACTTGGGAGTAGAACGTTTTCCATCTTCAAAGGAATGTAATCATTGATGTATGGATGTAATAGTATATTTTCTAGATTAGAAGAATTTCTGATGAATTTTATAACGACAGTTTTAAAACTTACATCTGCGCCGGGAAAAGTATTAAACTAAGAAACTCCAAAAAGACAAGGAACGTAAATAAACTTTTAATTGAAGTGAATAAAACTTTACAGACTATGAACATTTTATCAAGTCTATGTACCTCGCTAACTGTAAAAAAATGTCTTACTTCGAAAGGAGCTTAATTAATCTTCGTGTTATTTTAATTTATTAAGGATGGAGTTATTTTACTCCCTCGACTTGAGCGACTACTTCAGAATAATGTCGTTTTGAATTTGGCCAATTTAATTTTGGATTTTACGATGACACGAACGTCAAAAGTTTGCCTCCCAAAATGTCGTCGGATCGCTCAGAGACGAATCTAATAAATTAAGTGCTGTAAAAATATTTTTTAGTTCTTCATTGGAAATTAAGTAATGGTGAGTAATTTTCAAGCCTAACTCGCAATAGCAACAAAATTTTGTCATTTTCAAAACATTATTGAATCCTTTGAACTTCAAACGTTAAATTAATCTTTGTTTATAAGAAGAACATACTTTGGGTTGTGACATTATAATCTATATAAATAAAAATGTTCGATTCTTCCAAATCTTAAATCTCCGTTATCGCTGAACATTTCAAAGTTTGTTCTTATTAATGTCAGGAGTTTTTAGAAAGTGCCCAATTTACAACTTGTGAGGTGGGTTTGGGTAACGCTGCCCAGGGAAACATTGATTGGATAACCAACACCTACCATAGGTCACCCCGAGTGGTTCCTAAGTTTGGTGATTTAGCAGGGGTGCCCAGGTTCATCGGGTGTGGTGTGTTCGGGATGCACCTGCCCACCGGCTGTATGGCTTGCCGGATCCAGAGAGGCTGGTTTAGGGAGACCCTTTGACTTCTCCAACTGGTCTCTCTCAACCCACCGCCTTGCGACGCTGCGGATCATTCGTCCGTCACTCCTGGACCCAATGATCCCTAGATTCCTACCCACCCCTCATACCTTTTCCCCCCCCAGAACTTCCTCTCATTCCTTTCCATAAAAAGAACCCTATACTGCATCCCCAAGGATGAGGGATATTATTTTCCTTAGGCCTGTGTGGGGTTAATTTAAAAAATAAGTCAAAGTAATTTTTTGGCATTTATTGGTTTGACTATGCAACTAATATTTATTGGCCCTATTTTGCCAATTAAAATAAATTGATTTTAGTTTATTTTTTTAAAGAAACTTAATCATCCTTTGGTTACGAAAACAACCTGAAAATATTTGATTAACTCCTACTAGGTGCAATAATGTTAGCGCAAAATGTTTCTTGTACGATATGACTTGTGGCGCGAATACATTTGCGATTGGCAACGTGAACCGAGTTTCGAATTATGGGAAAGGAACGAAGCAACAGCAAATGGTGCGAAACGCCGATGGGAAGAACTTTACACATCACTCCATTGATCTACTTACATCCTGTAATTACTAATCTCCATAGCTCATGATTAAAACGCCCGTATGAGCTAAAAAATACCTTTAAATCCTAACAGAAAAGTTGTTTTTTTTTATACCGGTTATAAACGTTTGCGAGTTTTATGGTTGTTTAAGGTTTTGTCATTAGGTCGGTAAGTACTAGATGTTAAATCCACGACTAGATAATTCTAACTAGAAATGCTTTCTATGTAGATTTGAATGGATACCGATGTGGCCACTGATAGGTTCTAGCCCATTTAGCACGCGTTATTTCTCTATTAAACTACCTGACATCGTTTATCGTCATTCTATTGGAGGATTAAAAGAATTTTTATATTAGAAATTTAAGCAAATAATGATCAGACTTCCGCATCACTAAATAACCCAATTCACATTGCTTGTGTTCTTTTTTATCATATGGTTATATCTCTCAAATATTCTATAATAATCCTGACAGAATCCTTTTAAAATTTATATATATATATATCGTTATTCCTAACTCATAAATTAGGATTGAATATATTTTCTAAGCCCTTTCGTCAACATCACTCCCGGCCATGCACGGTCAAACCCGCAGCGACAGATGTTCACGTCAGTGGCGTGGCGTCAGGCAATTATTTATCCTCAATACGTCAGTGTAATTTTACATCGTACCTCATTAGCAATCTGATATGGACTGGCATAATGTATCAAATATTTATTCTAATGAAAGGTTTTAATTTTATGAAAGGCTTTTAAATTGACGAATTGATTTGATGCACGAGTTGTTGGGTTGGCATTCTGTTATAATATGGTCACGTGTATTAAACACACTATAAGCTCTTGCAGGGAGGTGACGGGTTTAAACAGATTATTTATTTGGCCTATTAACACATCATTCGTCTGAAATGTATTCCCAGAAAGGAATATTTTGTACGTTGATTCGGAAAATTCACCGCCCACAATAATGCACCGCGGAAAATTCACCGCCCACAATAATGCACCGCGGAAAATACACCGCCCACAATAATGCACCTCGGAAAATTCGCCACCGGTAAAAATTATTTGTAGTATATTCTTTTACTGTAATAGTTTTATGGAAAATAATAACCAAGCGTTAAAAATAAATTAAATAAGTAATAGTTCTGTTAGGTTAGGTTAGGTTAAGTCGGGTCAGGTCAGGTCAGGTTAGGTCAGCTCTGGTCAGGTTAGATAAGGTTTGGTTAGGTTAGGTTAGGTTCGGTTCCTAGTGAATGTTCAAAGATCCATATGGGGCATGTGAAACCGATTGGGCGCAAATAGATTGATCTATTTTTAGTAAAATTTATGTCGATGAATGTTGTAATGATACGCCCTTTCTACTTCAAACTTTTCCTTCTCTTCTTTCTACGATAAATTTTCCTTAAGTTCCATAGGTAACTTTTCCATAAGGCTTTGGTTATGTATATATCCGGGGTAGGAAGGTCCTCCCTGCCGTCTTTCAAGCCCTTGCCTCTCTCTTTATTACACACCCCTTCAAGTGTGTACATCCTAGTTTGTCTACGTGACGTACGACCTTGAACGTACCCATTTCACGTGACGGTTCAGTATAAAAAAGCTTCACCGAACGTTGTGTTGGTTTTTTGTTTCTCGGTTTAGAAACCTAGTTATCTATGTATGTGTGGTATCCCTCGGTTCTTTTGAGATAGAGTGAGTTGAATCCATTACCGCTGTGTTTTAAAGCCATTTCATAAACCTTATCTTCTAAGTCGCCTGCTCCCCCAACTAGCTACGCGATTCTATCTATCGTAGGGTAATGTGAATATAATAAAGTGTTAGATTTTATATATGTGATATACATACGATAAATTTATGGTGTTAGTTGTCGGCGCCATCCATGTATATATTTTGGGAGGGGAAGGAGAGGAAAGGAAATGAAATTTTTTTCAAGTTAAGATTGGCCTCTCCTCTATACCAAACAAAACCGATGGATGATAATTTGAACAAGGCGATCGATATCTGCGTGTCTGGATATCACAACCGGCCCGGTCTCCCCTTGTTCCAAATCGGCAACCGTCACGCCAGAATAAAGAAAACCAGGTCTCATCACCAATTTCAGAATTGCCCCAATCTCATGCACCTCCAGGATAACCTACTTTACTGAGTGTAGAAGGGGAAAACCATGACATCCCTTGTCACGAATCTAGTCGCGAAAATGTGACACGTAAGGTCCTAAGTTACGTGCCACCTCTAGAAAACGTTGTAACTCCCTCGTCGTCGGGGATTTACATCCCTTTCTAGGTCAATAACATAGATAACACACGACGATCTTGTCGACATTTAGCCTGCTTTTTAGCGATAGGTTGTGTGCCTACCCATTCAGCCAATTATCATGTGAGATATATGTAAGGTCTACTCGAAATGCCAAATTTAGGATGAGGACTGTCTGTATTTTAATATTCGGTTCCAGTATTTATTTTATGAGGTTACTGGCACCCTCGTGTATTAGGTATGGGTAACTTCTATTGAATACCTATCCTATTAGGTAGGTATAAACGGATAATTGGTTTGATTTTTGCATTTAATTTAAAGAGGCTGCCTACCTCTCGAAAGGTACCTGTTGAGAGAAGTTGTTCGGATGGTAGTTTTATTTCGGAGATTACCATCTCCCTCTTTTGATCCTAGATTTGTTTTTGTGCATCCCAATTCGTAACTTAGAAAGTCAAACAATAGATGAAAAGTATTAAATTAGAAAGTCAAATAACAGAAGAAAAGTATTCATTTTGTTCTGTCTGGTTGCATCCGATCGCTTTCTTTTCGGGCGGTCATACGCTAGCAAAACTTCTCCTTCGACTGACTGTACACCGCGCCTCGGCGTACATATGAAAAGGTCATTGGCCTGTCTCCCTTTTTCAGCTGGTAGATAGTCTGATTTGACACATTCCCTTTTGAAACATTATTTGGACGACAGGGGTTGTAAACTTGGATGCTGTATCCGTCCTTAAAGCGTCTTCTGGAATTTAATAAATAATATAAAACTCACCCTGTTAGTCTCCTCCAAATCCTAGTGTGAAGCTTACCTGGTTACACTATATAGCTAAATCAGTTTAATTTTGGTCCCCTCCCTACGACTTTAAAAGGGTAATTAAATAATTCTGTAAATACAATTGTACCTCCCTAATCTCTGTTGGGATTCGAACCCGAGTTTATAATTTGTTTGATCCTCTGGTTTTCGGTCTCCGTGGATAGATCTCGCCACATCAATTCCTCCCTAGACCGATTAAAACTTGCTGCCTTTATATACGTTCACTCTGCTTTAAAACGCAATCATTATTATTATTATTTTCATGTTTTTAAGACAAGTAATTTAGTTTGAACTATACATTTACGAAATCACGTTTAATTTACCACATTTTATATTATAATCGCGATCGCCCAACCCTTAGCGCCCCTGGGGTGATTTTTCACAAAACGGCGCTCTACAAATCATCCTATTATTATTATTTTCACTGAGTACAACCACTTTCACTTCACACAAACAAAGGTTCAATAATATTTCACTTTAATTCAATATACAACAAAGCTTTCTAGCACCATTTGAATTCACTAATTAAGTGTAATTTCACACAACACTTCTGATTTGTATTGATTTCTCGGAGCTGTCAACGTACCCAAGTTCAAGACTCGACTGCCTACCCATTCTCTCCCTTCCCGTGGGAATGTGTTTCTTCAAGCCCGCCTGTCAATAAATCTTATCTGTTAGCCCAAACAAAATTTTTTTTGGAGTACATTCATTTCGTTTATTTATGTGATTGTTCAAATCATCACAATGTGCCGTTGGTTGTCCTGAAAAAATACTTTTTTCGGCGTAGTGTTACGTTGTAGCGTTTTAAAAAAATGGAGACTCACTACAGTCAGTAATAATCACCGATTCATGTGCATTTGGCGAAATGCGATAATTTTCCGACGTTGTTGAGAATAGTTTGGGGCTTGATGAATTCTTCAAAATAACATACTCATGGTTTTCGTTTTTACTGCACAAACTGCATTTTTTAATTTATTTAATGTTACGAGATAAAAATTATTCCCGACCCGGACAAAACACTTTTACAAGTGGTCAATTGACCATAATGACTACTTGTTACTATTTTTAGGAGAGAAGAAGTGAAAAATCCACTCAGCGAGGCTTTTTTATAACCTAATCAATCACACACATTGACAATCTAAATATCAACACAAATACGGTCATGGAAGCCAATGGTAATTAAAACACCTGTTTTATCCATAGGCTCTAGTTTTACTACTGACCGCTAGGTGCTAGGCAGTGCCCTGTAAAATGAATGATTGTGCACTTAGCTAATAGCTTGTACAT
This sequence comes from Hesperophylax magnus, assembly GCA_026573805.1. Taxonomy (NCBI): domain Eukaryota; kingdom Metazoa; phylum Arthropoda; class Insecta; order Trichoptera; family Limnephilidae; genus Hesperophylax; species Hesperophylax magnus. The sequence continues at coordinate 6,354,189 of JAIUSX010000117.1, read as the reverse complement.
TTTAAACATATTGCCACCGCCGGGATGAGAAAAAAAAAAAACTGGTGGGTTTTTTTTCGATATCAATACAAAAAACTTTCAACAAATACTAAAATAGTTCATTATAACTAAACTACCTAAACCTGAAGGGATCGGGAATATAATTTAAAACAATCAAAAATATAATAATCCTCATACAAATACATAATCCATAAAATTAATAAACCCATAACCTGATAAATCAAAAAATTGATAAAATTCATAAAATTAATAACATTTACACATATAGATCACTTAATTAACTAATATTCTAGCTCCCGTATAGAGCAGTTCAAAAACTGAAGTCTGTTTTTTTTATATGAGTTCATACTTGACTCTTTTCTTTTAATAGAACACAAAAACACTGTAATCACTGCACTGTGTAGACCGTTCACTCTGCATTCGGTCCAGTGGTGATCATCCTGTCAAGGGTGGTACATGTTAACTCAGGGGGTTGAGTCTCATATTAAGGGTGCCCTGTCCTGGTAGGCAGCGAATACCCCTGGTCCTGGTTGACTGGAAGCCCCAGTGGCTTCTGGATATAGGTTGGTCAACCACAGCGATGCTCTAAGGTCAGTAGTCCTGTGTGGTAGCATCGGTTCAGCCCTGGTTACATTAGGCTGTGACCTTGGGAAGGTCTGTAGTTTGCCGTGTCGGGAGATGCAGATCCTGGTTTGATTTTATAGGCATCAAACATATTTTTGTGATAGGTCGCACAAAAATGCCTTGGGACGTCTTGAGGGTAACCACCCTCACTACGCCATCAGGTCCTGGATGAGTTGCTGTTATGCGCGCCATTCTCCATAATGCAGGAGGCAGATTGTCCTCCTTCAAGATGACCAGATCGTCCTTTTTTATGACTTCTTGGCTGCTGGCCTGTCATTTGGTCCGTTTTTGTAGTTCAGCAAGGTAATCTCGTTTCCATCTACACCAGAAAGTTTGAATTAAGGCATTTAATTTTTGATATTGGCTTAGTCTGTTCTCTGGTAGCTCGCGGACGTCCACTTCAGGGATGATAGAAGCCTCAGTGCCCATAAGGAAGTGGTTGGGGGTGAGGGGGAGTAGGTCGTTGACGTCATCAGACAAGGAAGTTAAAGGACGGGAGTTCAAACAAGCCTCTATCTGACAAAGTAAGGTATATAATAATTCAAACTGTAATGGATTATTCTTGGTAATTCTATATAAATGAAACTTGGTAGATTTAACTGCAGCCTCCCACAACCCGCCGTGATTTGGCGCCCTAGGAGGAATGAAGTTCCAAACTATACCTTTATCTGCTAAAAACCTATGAATTTTGTCATTGTTCAGCTTTAGACTGGCATACAAATCTTGAAGCTTGTTGGAAGCTCCTCTGAAGCTAGTTGCATTGTCAGAAAATATTTTTTCAGGTTGACCCCGCCGGGCGATAAATCTCTTTAAGCAATTTAAAAAAGTATCGCTTGACAAATCCGTTACAAGTTCTAAATGAACAGCTTTAGTAGAAAAACAAACAAATATGCAAAGATACGATTTGATAAGTGGAGACTTCCTCAGCGCTCCACTCTTCATGTCAATAGGTCCAGCATAATCAAGCCCCGTCACCGCAAATGGTCGACTGGGAGTGATTCTTTCAACAGGTAAGTTTCCCATAATCTGCTGGCAAACTCGAGGTTGGTATCTAAAACATATAATACAGTTATGTAAGACTCGTTTAACAGTATTTTTTCCTAGTATGGGCCAGTATTTCAAGCGTATTTCCGCTAACAACGCTTGTGGCCCGGCATGTAAATGAACATAATGATAATGTCTTATGATTAATTCTGTTAATTTATGCGTAGGCGATAATATTACAGGTTGCCTTTGTTGATGTGATAAGTACGTAGCTAGTTTTAGTCTACATTTGCACAAATTAAACCATTTAATAAACAAGGATTGAGGGCTTTCAATCTACTATTTTTGTTTACCATTCTGTGATTTTTCAAATCCTTTAATTCTCTTTTAAAGGAATGTTCTTGAGATGATTTCAGCAGACATTTTAAGGCTGCTTCTAGTTCGGTGACAGTTATATTGCCTGCGATTTTATCTTTAGGATTCCGACAATTATTTATAAATCTCAACGCCAAAGCGGTAATTCTCTTCAATTTGGTTAGCGATGAAAATTTTTCGAAAATCTCCCATTCTTGAACATTAGCTGCCAGTAATACATTTAGTTGTGATAGTTCACCTAGATAGGCCCTCCAGGGTAGTAAAATTTCATCAGGTAGTGTGTCGTCCCATGCTGCTTTTGATTGCCATAATTTCTGCATAATTAATTTGGCCACCACTATTATGGGGCCTAGGAGACCCAATGGGTCAAAAGTTGAAGCTATGCACGACAATATCTGACGCTTACTTTCCGTCTTACTTGACGGTCTTTTAATTTCATATGATAAACAATCTGATTCATTATCCCAGATCAAACCTAGGATCTTTTCAATTTTGGAATTGTTAGTGATCATTTGTTCACCATTGCTTTTCCAAGCAATTTCACCCTGGCCCGACCCAGATGACAATTCCGAAATATTCGATCTCCACTTCCGCAGGGTCATTCCGGCGGACAGTAAAATATCATGTACCTGTTGCTTCAACCTGACGCATGCGTCCAAGTCGTCCTCTCCGGTCAACAGATCGTCCATGTAGAAATCGTTTTCTTGGAGAAAACTTGGAGGCAACACCTCTTCCATTTTCCAAAATTTTTCAACTTGATTTGACAATGTATTTATTGATAAACTACAGATTTCTGGTACTGGCCTTTTTTTATGGTGAGCGTTGATCGGGCCCGAGATGATCCATCCTAATTCTGTCCTTTGGAGCGTAGGTCCGGTATCCAATCTTAGCCGATCATTCTTCAAGATCTCCCAAAAACTCTCAGCGCCCAACAGTATATCAATGGGTGCTGCTATGTTGAAGTTTGGATCCGCCAATTCCAATCCAGGTGGAAGCTTGAAATCCTTCCTGGCCACCGTTGCTTGCGGTAAATTTGTAGTTATTTCCTGCAATATTAGACATGTGATATCTTGTTTATAATTTGTTTTTAAAGATTTCATTTTAATTGCAACCCGTTTCTTTATATGGGTCACGTTGTTATGTATACCCGACACGGGTTTGTTTATGTTTTCACACTTCAAATTCAATTTTATTGCAAACTTTTCGCACATAAAATTTGATTGGGCTCCTGAATCAATTAATACCCTTGCTTTATGCATTTCATTATTGCGATCCAACACTCCTATGATTGCTGTCGACAATAACACAGTTTTTTCAGCCTTCACCAAGGCAGAGTGGTTGGACACTGAAACTCGTTCAGTTTCCATATGGTCGCCACCTCCAGGGCGGGCTTCACCATTTTTATCGGAATCATTACTCGGATGATTCCCCTTATGCAATAAGGTGTTGTGGCTATCGCTACCACATAGCTTGCATTGCATTTTAATTTTACAATATGAGGCCGTATGCCCTAACCTCAAACATTTGAAGCAGGCCCTACACCTCTTTATCATTTCGCTTCTCTCTCCTGAATTTAACTTTAAAAACTTTTTACAATAATAAATTTTATGTCCTTTATCGTGACAACATATACAATTATTGTGGGCGGCTGCTAAGAAAACTGATTCCTTTCTAGGAATGTTATTGTTGCCGCCATTTGTTTTCGGGTAGGTAACATTTTTTTTCGATTCTGTATGTAACATTAATTCTAAAACTTGCGCCCTTGACGTTAGACACTTGAGAAATTCTCCTAACGTTGGTAATTCTTCTTGTAATTTTGTTTGTTCCCAATGCTTTCGCGATATTGCGTCTAATTTATTAGAAACTATATAAATAATTAATGCATCCCATTGATCGATTTTTAAGCCTAAATTTTGCAGAGCCTTTAGGTTCACATTAGTCTCATCAATTAAATAGCGCATGGCTACCGGATCCTCTTGTTTCATTTCTTTAAGTTGAAACAAAGCTTGTATATGCTTATGAACGGTAGTTCGTAAATTTGCAAATCTTTGTTGCAACAATTCCCAGGCTGACACGTAATTTAAATCTGATACTTCGAAATTGGCGATCACTTTCGCTGCATTCCCCTTTAAGCAGGATTGCAGATAATAGAATTTTTGCACATTATTTAACGTTTGATTATTATGCACTACTGTTTTGAATGTCTCTAAGAAGTTTACCCATGTTTTTTGATCACCATTGAATTCCCTTAATTGGAGGTTAGGAAGTTTTATTGCTACCTTGTTTTGCTCAACGGATTGTAACATTTCTTTTGCTTTCGCTAAAATCGAATAATATTAAAAATATATATAAAGAACACAATTTTAAACTTTTTTCCACTTGTTTTTATTTGACCGTGACCGGTTTCAGCCTGTTAGGGCCATCTTCAGACTGGTACAATTTTTGTCTTAAACTAGGGTTTATATACATAGGCAAATTACATTGAGGGGAGGGGTTAACATAGTAGGTTGGTTTGAATTATGAGGGGTTTTTTCGTGAAACGAATAATTTTGATTCTCAAAACTTTCCCTTTGGGAATTATTCTCGATGTCGTCAGAATCTGGTAGAGATTCTATTTGATCTTGAATTGACTCAAACTGGTTTAATATGTTTTCAATTTTTTCGTACCTAATTTGGATCTCATTTAACGATAAACTATGTATTGAATCCCCGAACCTCGTGAGTTTTCCTTTTAAAACCCCTCGTTTGGCGATTAGCGATTTCATATTATCCATCTTAATTGCGTAAAAACCAAAAACAAATGTTCCCTTTAAAATATTTTCTGCGCAATCGTATTATAATTGAAAACACAAATAATGAAATAACCAAATCCAGCCGTACCTTGACAAATTCTTACAAATAATATGTTTGAGCTACCTAACCTTAAAAAAACCAACAATAATAATACACAATGACTTGCATCTATGCTGTGGGTAGCCGTTTTTTTCTTTTCAAATTATTATATTAGCAAAATACACAGTAAAACATAGCTTGTTTGAACTTGGAAATGATTAAAAAGATAGGAAGGCACAAAGGTACTCATCTGTATTTCTTCTGGAATTGGCATCAATTTTTTCCATCAAAAGCCTTTTGTTTGGTGCTGGTTCATTTTTTCTGGTAAATCCTCTGATTATATCCATCCGCTCGTTAGGACCATGTTGAGCTACCTAACCTTAAAAAAACCTTAATATATTCGTAACTTACTAAAAGTTTATCAGGAAACCTATTAATTCATTCGTCAAGGCCTACAATCCCGTTTTTAACTGGATTACAAATAACTTTATGAAATTCTTAGTAAATTAGTAATATTCATTTTTCTCCGTGTGCGAAGGACGTTTTATATTTTTATTATCAAAACCAAGTCGTCATCGGCAGTGTAATAAAAAAAAGTGGGTGTGTCAAGCCTACGCAAGACAGAAGTGAAACTTCTAGTATTCCTCTCTCTCTATTTTCATTTCATCATCTCTATTTTCTCTCTTAGGTTAGTTTGAAAATTAGAGGTTAAAATGAAATTACGCGCCTAAAGAAGTTTCACTTCAACAATATTTATATACTGGAATACGAATGGAACGGCAAAGCGCGCGACGCGAGCGCTCTCGACGGACGACTAAACCAGACTGAACGGCGGACGGACGGTACAGGAAAGCCCTGTCCACGTCTGTACCACAGCTAAGGCATGCGCCAAACAAAATTATACTACCGAGTAAAAAAGTACTTAAATAAAACACATAAAAACTTTTATGCGCATGCTAATGATTTGTTGCTTTTACTGAAAACAGTGAACGGTGAACGGTGAGCGGTGGTGGGGGTACCCGCATTTTCGTGTCGATCCTGACTCGGTTTTACTCCGTCCCCGAAAATCCATTACGCGCCTAAAGAAGTTTCACTTCAAAAACTCCTTTGAAATTTTAGCCTCCGTACATTTAACTCGAAAATTTTAGCCTCCAGTACATTCAACTCTGAAATTTTAGCCTCCAGTACATTCAACTCTGAAATTTTAGCCTCCAGTACATTCAACTCTGAAATTTTAGCCTCCAGTACATTGAACTCTGAAATTTTAGCCTCCAGTACATTTTACTCTGAAATTTTAGCCTCCAGTATATTTTACTCTGAATATTTTTAAAGTTAGCATTATTTGGAAGCACAGCTTTTGAGAACCCTGATGTATTCAAATTCTAAAAAAGGCTTTTACGGCGTTCTTCGTACTAATATATTTGTACACTGTGAACTATGTTGTTGTTAAATTTATTAATTTTAATTCACCTCCTTTGCGGGTGGGATGTTCATTTTGAAAATACGTAATTTACGCTGTGTAAAATTTTGTTAATAATGGGTACCTTTAAATAGATGCACTTTAAATGCATCACCATGTTGTATGCTCTTTTAATTAATGCATTACCAGGGTTGCAAATTCGTGATTATATTAAAATAGTAATTGCTAATTAACAACTGTTACATCATTTGGCAAACATTGTGGTCCGTTGTTTTAATTAGGTATTGGAAGTCCCAAAATATTTAAAAAAAATTGCATTTAAAATTAAGTAATGTATGCCTAGTAAATATTATTAATTATTCATTTGTGTGGTAGCAGGAAAGTCTCAGCACCCTAGGCAGGTATAAAAATAAATTTTTGGGTATTTTAAAAAATTATTTGTATTAACTCCACATAGGAGGTCCTGAGGAGAATGATGTCCCTCAGGGCCAATTTTAGGGTATTTTAAAATAAGGGATGTTCTGGGAAGGAATATGGGGTATAACGTATGAATCCATCCTTACAACTGCGGTGAAGAGGTGAAAAGATCTTCTCAGTCGACCTCTAGGGCAGAAGCACCCGCCATTAAAACCAAGACAAACCTCACCCCTTGAACCCGGCCATCCCTGCTAAACCAAACGTAGCTAATAACGTCACCTATTGCAGAGGTGATGGTTATTCAATGACATTGATGAAGGGAGATAAATTAGGAAGAACAAGAGTGAGCATCCGACTATTCAGTCATTAATAAATTTATATTTATTAAACATGTATGTTATAATATTGTTTTGGCTTACCACTTACCAATGGTGAACAATTGTTAATTATCAATCAACAACTGTTAACTTTCAATCAATATTTTTTTATTATCATTCAACAATTGTTTATTATCAATCAATAATAGTTAATTATCAATTTTCAATTGTTAATTATAAAATTGTACTAAATATATATTATAATATTTATGTCATCATGTTCACATAATGTTATATCAGAAAATATATTTGAAGCCGAATATAATGAGTTTATACGGGTATAATGGAAATGTTGTTCCTTGTGTTCATTGTTGTCCGATATGAAATCAATCATTGTATGATGAACAATCCATTCGTAGTCCTATTGTAATAATTGTAATATCATCTGCGTTAATTAATTCAAATTTCCACTTGGTTAATGAAAACTGGCTTTGATTTTCATGGGTTTCTGGTTGTTGGATTTTTTAATGTGCTGGAATCATAGTTGTACTCACTGAAAATCAATGACGTGAAATATTCAATTGGTATTAACAAGTTATTAAAAGTAATAAGTTCTTAAGCCAAACAGTAAAACTATGACATTAAATTAAATAAGAGACATTATTTTTCCTCCAAACAATTTATAGCATTCCAGAAGTTATGGACCATCTATCAAATTATGCGTAAATTACCGTGTAGACTGCAACCCTGCACTCATATCAACCACGTAAATGCTTTTAGAAACTATGAAGTTTACCTTCAATCAAAACCATTTGATGATTACAACCCAAAAAAAAAAAATGAAAATTATTCTGAAAGTCCCTGTATAAGAAATATAACTGACGAAATCTTCATTCGGCCAGCCTCGTGACTCGTCGGCTCTTTCCGCTCGGCGCCAAAACTCTGTGCGGTATATTTTCTTCTATTTTCACAAAATTTCGCAATGTATCTATTAATTGTGAATTATAATATATTATAATTATAATATATAATTTTGATTGCTTTTAAATTTTTACACAACTTTGCATTCGAATACGTGTTTGTTTTTATATAGAAATATTATATTCATGTCACCTGTGAAAGGTAAAAAACGTGTTTTTTGTCACCTGTGACAGGCAAAAAAATGCTTTAAAAACAGCGCCCTTGAGGTGATTTTGCACAAAAACGGCGCTATACAAATCATCAAAATATTATTATTATTATTATTTATAAAAAAACAGCGCCATCAGACATACTGAGCCACACGATGCGTGGCCGGATACAGCTATTATTTAATATATTTATTTGTGTTTACTTTAATAATAATAATAAAATTATTTATTTATTTTCATCAATCAAATGACTTTTTTTAATTTTCACAACCTTTAATAAAATTCAATATCGCTGTTTCACAAAAATACAAAAATACAATCAGTAAATTCCGCCCCTAATCAGAAATGTATGCAAATAGACAGATTAGAACATTGACAGATTAAAACGTCCACAGTTGCGCCTGACGAACTAAAGCCATGCAGTGATGTATGTCTCGTTGAGGCGGAGACCTTATTAAAGGCCTACGCTTGAAGGGCAGTTCTGGCCCGAAGTCTCCAGGTGGTTGAAGTGGCTACTAATTCTGCACTTCTACCCCGTTATTCGGACATCAAGTAAGCTTAGAGGGAGCTTCTTGTTTAGGATTCATTGCCAGGTGCTTGCTTTGCTGGGTGCCGGCAATATTCCGAATATCCAACTTCCGGAAGAGCAAATTCTCGAAAACCAAGACGAAATTGGTCAAACGCCGAGTCAACGGTGTAGGAAAATCGTAATATCACTCGGACTACGAATTATAGCGTATTTTGTCGAAATTAGACCATGGAGTATATAACTAGTAGCCGTAACGACTTAAACGTCTACAATCTTGTATATATTTAGTCGTATAAAAGTATACGGTCAATGATGTAAAGGGTTGTTAACGTTGAAGTTGATTTAGTTAATTATTAGACTTTGTAGATAAGTCGAATCTCTAACTAGTTTTTTTCTGGTATTTTTTTGAAGTTTAAGTAACATTCTTCCTTTAAAGAAAGCTTTTATAAAGTTTAAGTGCTAATAAAAGTCGGGTTATTTGTTCTGCAAGAATACAAACATTTAGACATATTTCATTGCTATTTGTTTGATTGGCGAAGTTGAGTATTATTTGTTAAATAAGCGAGCACTCTAATTTCCCATAATTCAAATGTTTTTGATGTTTCCGTGAATATTGTTATTTTTAATGTTAATTGCTTTAATTTTCTCTTTTTAGGTAAGACCAGAATTCTTCATAAACATCTTCAACAAGAATGTATTACAGCTAAAGGTAAGAGTTTGCGAAGCTATTTAATTGTAAAACCATTTCTTTGAAATATTTATATTCACGTAATATGCTGATGCAAGAGTTCATAGCGTATTTGGTTTCAAAGACAACGATGTCTTGGGTTTTTTTTAATCTTATCAAGTATTCTTAGGTTCAATTTTTATGACGTCGTACTATTTTTTTTAATAAGTATTGGATTTTTCAAATTACGAAAATTGAATATTCGTAATAATTTGCAGAGCACCCTAGAAGTGATTTTTCAAAAAAATGGCGCTATACGTGTTATCCGAGTATTATTATTACAACATCGGCTAATCAAGAGCTCGAATGGGACGCTATATCATATCCACATATTCTTATGATCTTGATACATCCATCAAATTTTCATATTTTTTCGCTCTCCATTAAATGACCTTCGAAAAATCTGCCAATACGGAAGCTACTCTTCAAAATTGGCTTCACAAACTCTTCACTTAGCTACATTTCTTCCAGCGGGACAATACCGTTGGGAGTCAAATCTACACAATCCTGTAGAAAATATTATTATGGTAAGATATTTCAAAAATCAAAATGCTTCGAACTTATGCATACATGATGCAATATAGCCTTTTCTATTTATCTCTTTCTGACAGAAACAAGTTTTTCCCTCTGTAAATAAACGTCGTTTCAATGATTACTACTTACTCATATTGAACATATATTGAAAGTGGCAAATTGTCGATAGATTACACGTTTTTACTGCTTCCGATTTTACCTCCCCTATTGTTATCGTCAACCCTTCACAGTAAACCCGCATACTAAAAACAGAAATGAATTTTAATTTCAATGATTATTGATTTATTCATGAATCGAGTTTACTGTGTCCCAGCATTGCTTTTATTTGTGTCATTAATATTTCACTCCTTTTATGCAGGTTTGGTAAAAATATATATCTGTCAAATAAATAGGTTGTTGATGATAAAAAAGCTACCCCATAAACATTAGGGAAATGAAATTCATTTCGAGAATTAATTTGGTTTGAGCCTTCTTGGAATTTTTTCGGAGCAATTACTTAAGAGCTGAGAAGTGGGCACTCAATTTTAAGAAATAATTGAGTTATTGATCTACAGAATCGACCCCTATTGTGAGATAAAAAAACAATATTCGTTACTTAACCAATGCGCACTCGCAACTCTCCGCTACATAACACAATTTAGACATATTTTAATTTAATTTAATTTGTATTTAAGCCCACCTGGGCTTTTACATGGATCATAAGAACATAATATACCTAGTGAGTTATCAAAAATTATACACAATGTTTTTAAAGCATGAAATAACGTTTAACTGACAAAACTCAATATGATACAATATTAGTAAAACATGTTAATGTTACATAAAATATTATTAAAACATGTTAATGTAAAATAAAATAAAATACACATATAAGACAAATCACTAATACTGCATTACTACGTTTTATAAATTTTAAATTAAATATCCCACTAGAAGACAATATCATTTCTTATTAAATACTCTAAAAATACACACATTGGAAGACGGGGGTAAAATAAACGACTTTACTTTTTTATTCAAGATTCTCAACTCTAAATTCGACTGTTGCGAACTTCTGCAACTCATAAACTTACGAATACCTACAATAACAACACGACAAAATACACTATTCCCCTGCAACACACATAAGCGCAATTAAATTGCGAACTCCCCAATACAACGGTTTCACACTATGGGAAACCAATACTTAGGTGATGTCGATATATTTAATATTAACTTTGCGAATTTTGTGGATTACGCAAACGACTTATTTCAACACTATTCCTAAATGGAAGTTATATTTTTGTAAACCAGTCAAATCGCTGTATTTTTTAATTTATATTCTTGTTATTTTTAATTTTGTTTCTTGCATATATTATATTTTAATGTAATTTTATTTTTATTATTTCTTTCTTATGTTTCAAAACTGTCATTAAAATTGCACCACCTACATGTAAAAGCCCTCCGGGCGATAAATAAATAAAAATAAATTACCAACGCCTACTATAATTATAGGATTCAACACGGAGAAAAATAAGTATGGCTGATTTATTAAATTCCTGTTTAAAACGTGATGGCGTGCCATTTCCTAATACATTTTTCATAATACACCGGAAAACGTGTTCAAGCAGCTGCGCTTTTCTTGATATATATAATGACGAAATGCGACAATATTTGAATTTTTACTAACACATGTTCCGTCGTCTTCATAACATATTGGTGTTTTACTGATAATTCGATAGGAAATCTATCAATTCATTCCTTAAAGACTGCAGCCCCGTTTTTAACAGGAATTCGAATGATTCGACCAAATTTTAACAAATAAGAAATATTTTATATCAGTTAGTTTTCTCCGTGTGGTTATTTTGTTTGTTTCTTCTAATGTGGATTTATTACTAATTTCAGCAAATAATGTTTATTTTTACGTATTTGATTGATATTTAATATCTGAACTACGAGACTCTTTTCTGGAAAGACAGCAGTGAACCTAGGTCTAGAGAGAGACCTATAATGTTGGAGGGAGGAAACACTAAAGCTTTCAAGTCATTGTGTATTCAGCGTTCAAAGATGGGTTGAAAGAGAAATATGTAATTACGAATGTTAGAGGGAGCGCGCTAATATGAAAAAACAATAACAATTATACCAAAATGGTGAAAATGTTTAATAAAACGCGACTCGTTTGATATAGAGAAAAAATCTGTCGACAAATGCCTTAGTTGCATTTAAAGGTACACTGTGAATTTTACATGCCTATAACATATTAAATAACATAACAAAACGTGTTTTTAATAATTTTCGGAGCTTACTTTGCGATTTTTTTTTATCGAGGGAATTTCATATAGGTAATTAACGTTTCAGCATAACAAATGTATTGATATTATCTTCAAAAAAAACTTTTTTATCGTAACTTAAAAACTTAGTAACTTAAAAACTTAAAGAGTTAACGAGAAACTTGTTATAAGTCGGTATAAATTGGGTATGCGGGGGGCTTAAAGCATAAAAACAAACCCTTGGAATGCCAGGGGTGTAATCGCCCGCCGTGCGCCAGCTGACACTATTTGCGTAATAACTTTTGTACATTTTTCCGTCTATAAAATTTGTATATATATATATATATATTTATGGTATATATATATATATTCTGAATAGATTCCAATTTTTTTTCTGAAATGCTATTAAAAGAATATTAGTTATATAATGAGGACGTACAAAAATATTATTGAGTTTTATTATACAGGGTTTTCCAATAAGAGGTGTTATTTTGAATAGCCCGCTATTTCGGTAGATGTTACTTTTGAAGCTGTCATTTTTTGATATTTGACAAGTAGAAACTACGCCATTAATAAAAATGGAACGATACACGCTTCAATAACGCATTGAAATTATTAAAATTCACTTGAGTGAATCAAATGCAAATCATCTTGAGTGATGAGGCCCATTTCCACCTCGGTGGCTTCGTCAACAAGCAAAATTATCGCATCTGGAGCTCGGAAAACCCAAGAATTATTGTTGAAAAGCCTCTCTATCTTCAACGTGTGACTGTTTGGTGCGGTTTATGGTCCGGCGGAGTCATTGGACCTTACATTTTCGAAAATGAGGCTGGAGCAACAGTTACGGTGAATGGATCGCTATCGAGAGATAATTAATGATTTTAAATGGCCGGAATTGGATACTATTGATCTGGACAACGTTTACTTTCAGCAAGACGGCGCTACTTGCCACACAAGCAACGAAACCAATGATCTTTTACGATTGAATATCAAAATAACACCTCTTATTGGAAAATCCTGTATTTTACAGCTAAAAAAGCGTTTTTCATGAGCCGTAAAAGGATTTTCTGTAAATAAATACGGAATAAATTTAAAAAAACGGAATTAAAACGTTTTACATGGAATTTTGCAACGCGCTTCTTCACAGATATAATAAACACTTTTGCAAGTAACAAAACGACAATCTAGAATAATATTAAGATACATTATTCCCTTGTCAAACGAATAAAAAATATTTTAGCATTGTAAAAGCATTTTTTATGGTTCAAAATGTCATAAAATAGAGGCAAGTGCGGTGAGCTACTAGCAAATCCGCAGTAGATTTCACGACATATTATTCTTATTTGAACAATGTAAACCGGGCACACTTGAGCATACTTCCAGTTTACTCTGATTAATGACACTTCCTGAGGATATTTTATTGAGATTTCCGCAGATCAAACACGATTTTCCTGCCCGAACTCTATTTACACATGTTCAAACATTAAAAAGGTGTTATACCGGCCGAAATGACTTCGGTTGATAGTAGGTTAAAGTTAGCTTCGCCCCCGCTCAGCATTTTCAGTAACTACACAAAATATTGGTAAAACAGTGTTGGATAAATTAAGGAACCTTTGATCGGGAGGGGTTACACCTGCTGCGAGTAAGCGGCATTCGCCACTTATCGCTTGTGTAGACACGCTTTAATGGCCGCCGAGTTTGTTCCCCTGCCCCTATCTTTAGGGCGGTTAGAGCGCATTAACTTTGTCATTTTTGAAAATATTGGCCGCCGCTTACCGCCCGGCAAGATGGCGCAAACAACAATTTAAATTATGGCGCTTTTAAACTCCGCTTACAGCGTTTTATCACATTAACGGTCCCGAGCTGTGGAGCCATAAACTTGTAATGTTCCGGGTAGCCCTATCTTAACTTATCTCTGTTTACCCCCGCGGAGTTTGGATTCTCACCAACTAGATGGAGCAACCAACCTCTTATTCATTCATTTTATGCCCTTTTTCTGGTTACAGTTTACAGTTAGGTTGTCATCATTCTGATTAATCACCTCCAGACAGTAATTTAAAATGAAATGCAAGCAGAATATTTGCTGACGTCAGTAAAAAAATCAAAGTATGCAGGGTGTGTCAAAACAGACACTGCACTTTAGAAGGGCTATTTAAAAACGGCGCAACTTACATAAATGTATTTCATTTTATTTTATTCGGTACATCAAGCCGTTCTGAAGATGACATCATAAAGATGATGGCCCCAGGCGATTTCTGACGGTTTTGGACGCATTTCTGCACATCTAGACGGGTATAGCATCGATTTCCCGAATTCGATCCTTGAGTCCTTCCGTCTTCATGTTTAAAAACATTTGTCTTCAGATAGCCCCACAGGAAGAAGTCTCAAAAGAAGGAACGCTGGGTGGCAACGAAAGAACGGCCATTTTCAAGAAACGTGCGGACGGCGAAGCCCCGGTTTTGTTCAGACCACACTATGGTGACGACTGAAAACGGCACGACCCTCCCGAAATAATAAAACCAGTTACCTATCCCCATCACACGGGATGTTCCGGTCTTTCAAAACTGCACTATTTGCTGCACCCTGTATTTACTGATAGAAGTATTTATTTCAACGTCGCGTGTCCATAGGATTTTGAAGCTCGTACAAGAGGTAAGATAAGCCAGTTGTTCATCGTAAATACAAAAAAAGAGTATTAAAAATTTAATGACGATTAAAGAACAAAAAGGACAAGATTAAATTTTTTTATAATATTAACCAATAAAACATATATACGTAATACACACTTCATTGTGTACTACCGTACCCCATAATTTTGCGATTTTTTGTTGATGTTGTTTTTTTTTCATTACCGCCTTTATTATTGTATTTTATTTTATTTCAATTTATTATTTCATATGATCTTTATACTGAATTGTGTTATATTGTAAAATGGAAGCCTCAGCACGGGCAAATATATACACCAAGTAAAATAACTATTGCTAATTTATTTAGAATCTCTTCAAAATAATTGGTAATGCCGGTTGAAAAGTGGACTGCAGGTCTTACGAATAAATTAACAGGTTTCCTAATAAACTTTATCATGATGTCGGAACATCTGTTCAAGAAAATCGAATATTTTTACATTTCATCGAAAATTCTAACATTTTTTGTATTATCAAAGCAAGTTGCTAAAACATTCCTAAATTAATGTTAATTTATCGTAATTGGATCGAATCACCGATAGAATATTGTATTTGTATGCCTATTGAAGCAATTGAGTTTTTATACGGGTAAAACTATTTATTCATATTGCGTTCGTACGGTGCAAAATAATTATTCAACTTAAAATTGTAAAACATAACTTGAAAATGCGTATTTTAATGAAATAATCAAATTGGCTGTGAGTGAGATACACTGATTTATATGAGACCATAGGAGGTGTTCCGAAAAGCGAACAAATCGACTGTATGTTTAATAACTGTTTGTTTCCAAAACCGAACAAATTAGCCCGAGGAGTTAAATATCAATTGAATTCTTGTATATTTCAAATATAAATTCAATCTCGTTTATTGTAAACAAACTGTCAAGTCGAGTCGAAAATCAGCACAACTTAAACCAATTTATTTATTAAGTGTAACTTCAGTGAAACTTTGAAGACGTTTATTGGTGTTATTGACAGTTTCCGTCAATAAAATGCTTATTGACGTTTTCAACGAATACAAGTACTTACTCAGAGAAATATTTATGTTTTTGCTTACACGTTTCGGCGCTGTACAAATCATCCAAATGAACCTAGGCATTTATTCAAATAACTCGAATAAATAAATTAGTTGGAATTACTTAAAATAAAAGGTAAAATAATTTATTGAAAGTATAATTAAAATGTTTGTATTATGGCAGGTCTCCTTCCACAATATTAACAACAAAAAAAAAAGTTTGTGCAAACATGAAAAAAAAAATTCCGTGGCCGATGATTAATAAAAAAAACGTTATGGCCCCTATCTAATGTTTTTGTTTTTATCCGATGTTTTGAAAACATAAATTATTAAAAGAATAAACAATCATCTGAAAGTAATTGAAATATAAGATAAAATAATATATTTAAAGGTATTAAATAATAAAAAACATAAATATAAATAGTAAAATAATTATGTTTGTATTAAGCGGTGTTTTCAGCGACAATATTACCACAAACATTGAACCAAATGTTTGTGCAAACATGAAACGTTATTATTTTTGTTTCTGAATTGAATTGTAATTATTTTTTAAAGCCTATATTAAAATGCTTTTTTATTTCATTTTCTCACACATCTTTACCATAGCAATCCCTGCGTGTATCTATAATATATTAATTCTAAACGGATCAGATTTTCAGATCAAAATCACATGATTTTCATTACTTCGCAGTACATTGCCTTAATAATGATGACCAACTATAGCTAAACCTACAACACTATTTCCATCATCAGACAGCTTTGAAATATACGTATGATTCTCGTAAAATACAGGACGTCAAATTTTTCTGTCAAAATCTTGCTTTAGCGAAATCGATTTTTTGTTTGCTTTTTAAACCAAAAAAAGTTTTCGTGCTGCTAGACCTATCTTTTTCACTGACTGGCGTATTTCATTATAATTAATAACACCAGTAACGTTAGGTTTGTGATTATGTCCACCATGGTGGTGTTATGTTTTGCCATTATTTTTGCAATATGTATCTTGTTGTGTGGTACATGATGTCACAGCCGCAACCTCTAAATTATATTGTGACCTTCTTTCTTTCAAGGAAAAAAATAGATGAACATTTTCAACCCTCTGATGGTCATTTGGAAATATTGTGTTCGATTGTGAACGATCTCACCTAGTGAAAAATGTAACAATTATTTATGAAAGCGATTGAATTTTAATTCCCAGGTTTCATAATTTACAATATTCATTCCGATAACATTGAAAAGATTCAACATAAGATCCTGAAGTATATAAACTATAAATTGCATTCCTGTAGAAAACATTGATTATAACTACTTACTAGATAAATTGTCCCTATTAAAACTTTCTGAAAGAAGAATAAACACAGATTTAATGGTATTACATAAAATACTTCATTACAAAGTTGACTGTCCTGAGTTACTCCAATTAATCAGCATCCACATACCCAAAAGATCTTGCCGAAATTTACTACCCTTTTATTTTTACAACACCAGGACACTGTCTTATCAAATTTCCCAGATTCCAAGACTTCACACTTCTCGGAAATAAATATTCTGATCTGGGAGATATATTTCATCTTAAAAATAATCAATATAAATATTGTTTATTTCAATTCTTTTATATATCGAGACACAAATAGACATCTATAATTTCCGCAATATATATATATATATATATATATTTATTTTTTATTTTAAATATCTATTTATGTGAGACTTCTTATCATTTTTATTAATGCATCTTATTTTATTATATGCTTTTGTTGTAACATTTAATATTTCTTCTATTTTCGTTGTATTATGTTTCTTTATTATTTAATTCTGTAGAATTTATAATAACTGTGATACTCAATTATTAAACTTTGTAGTGTGTAAAAGCCCATTAGGGCGTGTAATAAATAAATAAATAATAAATACAGTCAAGGAACCTCAGAATACAATGTATCAAAAATATTGCCAATTTACTTTAAAAAATTGTGAAAAAATTTTCAAAAGGATCCCTTTCCAAATGCACGCTGAAAAATTGTTACAAGAAAAGTGGTCTTTGTATTTTCTGTTTTTCTCCGTATTTTTTATTTATTTTTGTTGTTTTTTCTATAAATATCTTATGTTTATAATTAAAATAATTTTTAGGGATCCTTTTACCTCTTCAGCATGACTCTCTCGACCCATCGCCTTATACCGCAGTGGGGTAAATTCAAACATCCGTCACCCACCCCTCATATCCTTTTCCTTACCAGAACTTCCTCTCCTTCCTTTCCTAAAAAGACTCTATATCCTTATTTGCCACCGCAGTATTTACATTAGACTTTAGACTCTTAGGCTCCAGACTGAACCTTACCTGAATACCTTAATTTGGTGATATAATTATTACAATGACTCCGTGTACTGTTGATTCTTGTGGCGGTACATGTAAAAATAATTTTAAAAATCACGCCTCTGCCACTGGTTTGACTAAGCAAATAGATTGTATTTGGCTGTTTGCGCCGATAGAAGTGACGACCTGGCGAATTGCCTTTTGTTTTGATTGGGGATTGGGGTTTATGCTAAAGCGATGAATTGTTCGTTGGTCCCTTCCCCCGTCTCTACCACTTCCTCCACCGGCCTTCAGTTTGCATTCGGTTGCAGTGGAAGAAATACAAAGCATTATTTTGACGTACAAAAACCTAGTCGGAATAATGGCTGATTTATGAACAGTTTGAATTCGTCCCGAACTAAAATGCTTCTATATGATTGTGTAAGGTATGACATAACAAATTCCCTCAGTTCTACCGCTTTATATTTTTGTAAAATTCGCACAGTAAACAGGTTGGTTTATACACCAAATTCTGTCTGGAATCGCCGGCCTGATTAAACAATGATAAGGCCGGCCAATAAATAATCCCGCCACTGACTGCTGAGAGTGGCCCAAAGTCGTACGAGTGGAGCGATCATACAGTCAAGTAGAACGAGACCCGAACCACTGCGTTGCTACTGTACAAGTAGAACGAATAGAACTGAACCAAAGTACATCTATTCTATACATACGCGAGCCGAACTGAACCTCAACTTATGGAAAAGGAACGAAGCAACCGCAAATGGCGCGAAACGTCGCTTACAGTTGCTTCGTTTCTTTCACGTAATTCGTGGCTCGGTTCGCGTTTCGGTTTGCAAATGCATACGTACCATAAGGTCCCAACTATACACGCAAGTTAGTCCCTGTAGAGTCAGTAATTGGGGAAAGTGACCACCAAAAACAGATTAGAAATCTAGCACGGCTTCCACCTAGAGACCTCGCCCAAGAGGATAGAATCACTCCCGTCACTAGAGCTGAAATAGGTGCTATAATTAAGGGTTTGGGTCCAAAGAAGGCACCAGGGCATGACAGACTCAACGGCGAAATAGTGAAGCATGTCTGGGTCCACGCTAAAGAGGAGCTCTTTCAAGTGATGGAATCGTGCCTGAGAAGAGGAATTTTCCCTTCTGAATGGAAGAGGGGCGTGCTCAGGATTATACCTAAAGGGAACGGCAAACCACTCACCGATGTAAAGGCTTATCGCCCGATAACCTTACTCCCAGTCCTGGGTAAGATCCTGGAATTACTTATTCGGCAGCGTCTTCGCAGTACACTATCACCGCCCAGTGAACTTCAATTTGGTTTCGTCCCGGGTAAATCCACTGTGCACGCCATTTCGTTTGCGCTTAACTGGGTGAAGGTCTGTACAAAGAGGTATGTTGTAGCAATCTTCTTAGATATAACTGGTGCCTTCGACTTCGCGTGGTGGGACATGATACGCACAAAGGTTAAAAGTAGGAATTGTCCAAAACGCCTGTTTAAATCGGTTGACAACTACCTATCGGGACGAACTGTCTCGATATCCCATGGTGATTTTACTATAGAACGCGAAGTAAATATGGGCTGTCCTCAGGGCTCCGTTCTGGGACCTGAATTTTGGAATATTGACTTTGACGACTCCTCTAGGTTACCCTTGCCTGAAGGATGTATCATGATCGACTACGCGGATGATAAAATGTATCTTGTCTCGGGGAACAGCAGAAAGGAAATTGAAGAAAAGGCTGGTGATGGTTTGAACACCCTCCTTAAATGGGGGGAGAGGAATAAGATGACCTTCGCTCCCCACAAGACAAAGGGTCTCCTGATGAAGGGCTCTCTCAGTAGAACAAGAAACCCTACCATCCGGATGGGAGACACCAACATCAAATTTGCAGACACGGTCAAGTACCTAGGTGTAACACTCGATCGATCGTCCTCATTTCTGGCTCATGTTAAAGATGTTTCAAGCAAGGCTCAGGCGCTGTTCCTAAAGCTGAGGAGACTCTCCACCGCTGAATGGGGACTACGCAGTCCGGCACTACGTGCTCTGTACAGGGGCGTATACGTTGCGCAAGTTTCGTATGCTGCCTCTGTTTGGGAGCACCGCCTGGATAACTGCCTTATACTCCTCGCTCTTACTAGGGGCCAGCGAACTTCTTTGCTGGCACTATCTGGCGCATACCGTACTGTTGCTTCGGACGCTTTGCCAGTTTTGGCCGGCATTTTGCCAATCGATCTGGAGATTAGGGAAGTCTTAACCAAGCAGAGACTTTCCAGAGGATCCCCGGCAACCCATCTTGGTGTCGTTCTGACACCAGGTGGACCGGGAACTCTCCCTGGACTGCTTCGGACGATGAGGGACCTTTCGCTTAAAGAGTGGCAGGTCCGTTGGGATAGGTCGAGCATGGGAAGATGGACCTTTTCCTTCTTCCCATCAGTTAAACTCAGAATGGAAGGGGCCTTCCTCAAACTGGACCATCACATGACGCAGCTCCTCTCAGGACATGGGGAATTCAGGGGGAGGCTTCACAGCCTTGCCCTGTCTACCCATCCCAATTGCGCTTGTGGCAATACTTACCAGTCGGCCGAGCACATTCTGTGGCACTGTGAGATCTTGAAGGATGCCAGAGACGAAATGATAGACGGTCTGAATGTCCCCATTAGACCGGTGTGGAACACCGATCTTGTTTCTAACAGAGTTAATTTCGAATGTCTGAGGAAGTTTACTAGGATCTGGGTTGAGAGATGGTCTGAGCTTAGAGTCGCTGACTAGCGTGATAACTGAGAACCCCTGGTGTATTGCTCCTGCTCCATGACTAATTCTTTTACAAATCTCCGATTATTGTTTATGCTATTCTGTTCTTCTTATTTTTATTATTTTTCTTTCCTTACTGTACCAGCTGCTGCAGATGATTTTTCTTTCGTTTACATTTCTTTTAAATAACTTGTCTCTTATTTTTCTTCTTATTTTCAGTTTTTTTTTCTTATGTTTTACTTTTTTTGTTATCTTATACTTCACATGCTGTCCTCTTTACAGACTATGCAGATTTTATTTTTACACTTTCAACTTTGTTTTTTTGGCACTTTTGGATTGTTTATTGTTTTCCTTTTCTCTTTTCTTTTCTCTTCTTTTATATGTATTTTTTTTTCTTTTTTCAGTAACGGCAACGAGTTTACAGGCTAGAACTGAACTCCGTTGTTTGTCTTGTATTGTTTACTTCTCCCCAATAGGGGTTGGACAACGGGCCTCGTCCCCGCATACCTTGCTGGAGCTTCTTTTATTTCCTTTTTTTTACCGGGGGACTCCGCCAATCACCTGCGCCACCCCTGAGGAGCGTTGGTGGTCAGAAGGGCGACTGTGCGGGTTGGGGTAACCTCCACCCTGCCTCCGACCTCCTGACGCTTCTTTCCCCTAGGTTCTTTAGGGTTTATCCCTCTTTTTCCCATACTTATCTTCAGGGCTCCACCGGGTGGTTGGCTAAGGGGTGTGGAAGTCCTGACCTGCGCCAGTCGCCCCAACCACCACCAATCTCTCAACAGGACTGCCAGTCGTGGTTCGGCGAAACTCCCCCGTCACTCTATTATGTCACTTATTTCTTCTTTGTGTTTACAGGTACTGGAGTGTGGGTTCCCTCCACCAACTATTTGCCTGACACTTTTTACCTGATTGTTTGATGTTTATTGTTCTGTGTTGTTCTTAGACTAATACCTGTAAGCGCTCGCATTACCGCTTCCTAACACCGTATGCGGGGACATTGAAGGTCTAGCTTCATTTTGTACTTTGTAGAGCCGTTTATTCAAAAAAATTAGATTCATGCGAGAGCTCCGAAGGGGTGACCATAAGTCACCTATACCGGGGTGGGACAGGGTGGGTGTAACCTTCAATATACACGCTTTGGCCGGATGCAAGCGTATTTGAAAAGTTTTTCACCAAGTCACCTTAGTTGTCAATCTCTCCGCTTTATTCCGCAATAGCATCCCGATCAAAATAGGATTACGTCGGAGACTTAGATTCAGGCCTTAGCGTGCGACTGATTTTGAAGTGTCACGTGACCAAGTCAGTGCCATCGAGCAACGACAGTTTGCAAATGGCGGCGATTGTAGCTGAAACTCGCTGTTACTGCAGACTTAGTGTTATTTTACCGCAAACGTATTAAATAAGCAGAATTATTAGTCACTTTAAACAGTGAAGTTTACTTAGCGACAGCACTGACTTCGTAATTAGACGGTCACACGCCAGGCCTATAATCTAGATACTAGTGTTTTTTAAATAATTTTTCCAAATCATTTATTCATTTTGCAATTAAACAGAGATTATAAAATATTCTGCACTTATCAGTTCAAGGATACAATAAAAGTTCTCATTTGCTTAAAAGCATTATTTTGTTAATTAATTAATTTTCTCAGTACCTAATTTCTTTGTAATGAAAGACAGGAAACGTTGATAATTAGAAGTTGAAATATTTGAAAAAATAGTAATTTTTGATTTAAAAATAATAAATGAAATCTTAATTTGGTTTTCCTTATTTCGCGTGACAATAATAAAAAAAATCTAAAACTTTTCTGTGTCGTAAAATAATAATTTTTTATCATTATCGTAAAAACAGAATTTCCCAGTGGTAGTAATAAATCACAAACTAAAACTCAACTTAAATTAAAACATGTTCCATTTATTCCGCTGAACAATAAAACTGTTCAAAGAAACTTATTTTGCTAAACAAAATAATACTCAGCGATAACATTTTCCACGCGGCTATTGAAAAGTATACAAAAAAGTCGTAGTGGTTTGAACTACAGTAATTTATTAGTATTTACTGTTTAATTGAGGCCTTATCCTTTATTTTTATTTTTTATTCAATATCGATTTTTAGATTTTTAGATTTTTAGATCTGACAATTGGTAAAAGTAATAATAAACATACCTTTGAAATATTTAGAAAACCAACTTTTACAGATACAACAATAAATTCAAATTCAAATCATCCTTGGTCCCATAAATTATCAGCTTACCATTCAATGGTACATAGACTCATTAACATTCCCTTAGACAATAAAGCTTATATAAAAGAAAAGGAAACGATAAAAACGATCGCGATTAACAACGGCTATGAGGCAAATAACATTGAAAAAATAATAAAAAATAAGAAATATAAAAATAAAATCAATTTAATATATCCGGTAAATAACAAAAATATAGAAAAATTTGCATGTCTCGAATTCCTCGGCCCAATATCTGAAAAAATTGCAAAAGAAATTAAAAAAATGTGGTTTAAATATAGCTTTTCGAACAAACAATAATTTAGGAACAAGCCTTAAAAACTCTAAAAGTAAAATCCCTATACTCAATAACAGTGGCATATATGAATTAAAATGTGACCACGCCGATTGTAACGCCACTTACATCGGACAAACGGGGAGGGCATTCTCAACTAGATTCAAGGAACATATACGATGTTATAATAATAAAAACACATCCTCAAAATTCGCAGAACATCTCTTGGTGAATAATCATACCCCACTTAACAACAAGGGTCCTAAACCATTGCATATAGAAAAAAAGGGCATTAGATTAAATTTACTTGAACAATTAGAAATCAATAAACGAACGAATGACCCAAACTTAACACTAATTAATAAAGTACGGAAAATAATTTACTCACCACTTCTCAGTATTTTCACAAAACCCAAGCAGTATAATGCACCCAAATAATTCATAGCAATAAAGTCATTAGTAAATAATTAAGAACTCATTACCATTTACTGAGGGGAAAACATAGATTGGTTTAACCAACAATAGATCATATTGTCATCGGTGTAACCAGTAATAAATCACCTTCAAAATTTACATTTGAAATAGCATAAATACGTCGTCTCAATGTGGACTAACCACAGTTTGAAAATGGCCTTGTAAGCCGAAACAGCTGTCACAATAATAAAAAACTAAAACACTTGCAGAACTTAATAATAATATTATCAAATTTAATCTAAATTAAATTTATAAAAAAATATCGATATAAGTGGGTACAGTTGTGTTATATTAATTACATATCGGTACAAAATATATTTATAATCGCCATCTCACCAAAGAAGTAACAGGTTCTTGTGCTTGGTGAGCGAGTCACACTAATTATAAGGAAAATGGTTCCATGATAACTCAACACAGTGACAATTCAACACACTTTTAAAAAGTGATATTAAGTTATTAGAAACGATGAAATTTATTTTTTTTAATCTAACCTAACCTAACCTACTTAACCCAGTTAATAAAGTTTTTGTTTCATCACTTTCATGACTTTATATAACTTTTTAAAGATGTGATGAATTATCATTGTGATGATTTATCCGGTCACCAAGGAAAATAGAATAACATTATGTAACAGGTAAATATATATATATATATATATATATATATATATATATATATATATATATATATATATATATATATATATATGTAGAATAATGTTCTCGGTTTACCCGCGTAAAGTAGTCCTTAAAAGGACTTTTTAATTTCTGACGTTTCGGACAGATCTCACTGTCCATCTTCAGAGGCCTTATGTCCTGAATTTCGTCTCAAACTGAACGCTTTCGCGTGTCTGTTCGGTCCGGAAGTCAAGATACAAGTGGGTGCTTATCAATTCTTATGTCTAGGACGAAGTATGCGTGTTGATAGTGATGTGAAAACGATTGTCTCCCATTTCTCGATATTTTAGTTAAAAAGAAAAATAACGGCAGCCTTGGCCATACCGTATATCGTAAACCGACACATACAAATAGATATTTAAACGCTAACTCAAATCACAATCCATCTCAATTATCATCAGTTATAAATACCTTAGTTACCCGATCACAACGACTAGCGGACAAAGATCATATTCACGAAGAACTAGATCTTCTTAGTAGCGCTCTTCAAGCAAATGGCTTCTCCAAATATTTAATAGATAAATCCATTAATAGACGCAAAAAAACTGATCCTGAAACGGAAGAAGAACCCCCCCTTTCTATAGCGATTCTCCCATACATCAAAGGCTCAACAGATAAAATCAGTCGTATCCTCAAAAGCAATAAAATCAAAACAATTTATAAATCGGAAAATAAAATCTCATCTCTATTAAGAAGTCCGAAAGACCACATTCCACTTGAGTCTCATGGTATTTATAAAATACCTTGTGGGGCATGTGAAAAGGTGTATATTGGACGGTGTAATAGAAAAATATCATGTAGAATTGCAGAACACAAGGTGGATGTCACTAATAAACGCTTAACTTCATCCATAGTGCAACATGTCCTTAATGAAGGTCATAAAATGGACTTTAACAATACCACAACAATAGCTAGCATATACAATGAGCCAAAAAGAATTTACCGCGAAGCAATTGAAATTCATAAACATAAAAATAATATGAATACCAGAAATGACTCAATTAGAATTCCCAACACCTGGAAAGTTATAATTGATCAAAATAACCCAAAACCGGCATTTCCAAAATTCTCAGAAGCACTTCCAACAAGTTCAAAGCAACCCAATCAGGTCGTTACACACATACTGCTTGATATTGCCAACCCCGCCCCCACCCCCTCTACCGTCAAATCACTATCAACACGCATACTTCGTCCTAGACATAAGAATTGATAAGCACCCACTTGTATCTTGACTTCCGGACCGAACAGACACGCGAAAGCGTTCAGTTTGAGACGAAATTCAGGACATAAGGCCTCTGAAGATGGACAGTGAGATCTGTCCGAAACGTCAGAAATTAAAAAGTCCTTTTAAGGACTACTTTACGCGGGTAAACCGAGAACATTATTCTACATCTTACACCCGTGAAAACCTTAACCATAACATATATATATATATATATATATATATATATATATATATATATATATATAATAGGAACTATTGAAACTTCTGGATCATCTATATATTAGGTTACTATAATTTATTATTTTTATGTTCACAATACTTGGAGCAAGTGGATGAGTTTGTGTATTTAGGAAGTATGTTTTCGAGAGATGGGAAGGCTGACAGAGATATTGAAAGAAGGGTAAATGCAGGTAACTCCATTAATGAAGGACTGAACGCAGTTGGCGCTAGCAAAAAAATTGCACATAGAAGCGAACTCACAATGGAGTGCTGGTACCTACCCTGATGTATGGGAGGGAGGCATGGAACTGGCAGAGAAAGGATGAGAGTAGACTGAATGCTGTTGAAATGAGTTCCCTGAGATGTGTAGGAAAACTATGTATGATCGTGTGAAAAATGTGAATATCCGCAAAGAGTGCAAGGCTGATGTAAGCGTAACGATTAAGATTAAGAAAGGGACGCTTAGATGGTTTGGGCATGTAGAAAGAATGAGAGAAAAAAGAATGTAATGAGAATATATTATGCGAATGCGAATGGTGGAACGGGGACGCCCGAGGAAGACATGGCACGATCAAGTGAATCAGATACTCGAGTCGGGCCATGTCAAGAGTCAGAATAATAGAAAATTATGTATGAGACGATGTATGAATGTGAATGAGGCAAGGAGTGTGTGCCAAGACCGAGTTGTTTGGCGGTCCGTCCTCTCTGCCTACCCCTGCGGGGAAACGGCGTGATGGTTAGTTAGTTAGTTATAAATAAAGAAACTTTTAGTGAATAGAATAAGGTTTATAAAAACTAAACCTTTCAATTAATAACTCGTTTGGAATGCTTTAGTTGCATTAGAGATACAATGTGAATTGTTTTCATTCCAATTATATATTATATAACAGAATAAAACATATTTTTGAACTCAAAAACTTAGAGTTAGCGAGAAACTTGTTATAAATCGGTAGAAATTTTGTATACGTGGGCTTAAGCTTAATACACATTTTGACGGCCTCCGTGGTCGAGAGGTAATGCTCTCGACTAGCAAGCTGGAAGTCGCGGGTTCAAATGCCGGCGTGCGCACATTTTATTTGATTAGTTTGTTCACAATTTACTCATTTAAAATAATGTACAGTATATTTGCGGCACGTTCCAGAATGGAAGATCAGTATCACCCTGGTCTAAGACCACCATTCGAATTGAAACGTTTCTTGAAAAGGCTTTGGCCGTGTTTGGTGACCAGATCTGAATATCCAGGCTCTTCCCTACCTTCCTCTTACCCATCTCCTTTCCATCCCCACTACCTTCAGCCTCACAACACACCCCGATTGGGGATGCCATAGCTTTACTAGCTCCAGACGGTTGGGAGCAGTTGGGACTCTTCTGCGGTTACCCATAAAAAAATAATAATTTATATTACGTAACTTTACTGAAAGGTCTTTATGATTAGATGGTACTGCAGGTAGTTTTGTACGCTTGAAAAAGTCCCGTTTTGTTTTTGACTTTACACAATTATAGGCCTCAAAAGATCCCGATATTTTATTATTTTAGAGGCAAATTTTGCGGTATGGGTACCGCCGTCCCGGGAATCATTTATTTAATAACCAACACCTTTGCCATAGGTCGCCCCTAGTTGTTCGCTACGTTTGGTACTTAGCAGGGGTGCCCGGATTCACGAAGTGTGGTTTGTCTAGGTATTATCGGCGGATGCGTCTGCCCAACTACTGTTTGCGAGAAGCCGATTGAGGGAGACCTTCGGACCTCTCCAGCAGGACTCCTCTGGCCCCCCGCCATGCACCGCAGTGGAAGGGTGGACTCAACACACCCGTTACTCCCGGATACACTGATCTTCAGATTGCTATTCACCTTTTACACCTTTTTCCTTCCCAGAACATCATCGTCCTATTATCTTTAAAAAGATCTTTCATACAGCATCCAGAAAAATGACGTGCTTCAGGGTCTACTGCAGTGGTTCTTAACCTTTTTGGCTGGCGACCCAAGGTACGAATATATTTGAAGTACGCGACCCTAATCTAATTTTTTATTTTTTTTCCATTGACAGGTTATGTAATTTTATACTATAAAATTTATACGATGTATTGGTAAAATTAGAAATAAACAAATTTATTTAAATGTTCTGTATTAAAATCAGACCAGCATTAAAACAGTTAAAAAATTTACAGCAAAATAATCAGTGACTACCCTGGTGTTGTATTTTTGAACAAAGATCATGTATACGTGGAGTTATGTTTATAGAAAGTGCACACCGCATGTCATGCTGAGGATCCAACCTATTCCTGTACTTATTCTTCATAACAGCAAGGCATGAAAATCCTGCTTCACATAAATAAGTAGTTGGGAAAGGTAGCAGGGCTTTTTCAGCTTCATTGCTCAGAACAGGCTTCCCAGATAATTGTGCCCAAAATTTTGTGAGACTCGTTCTGGCAAATCTCTCTTTTAAAAGTGCATCACCTTGCATTTCGAGCAATTCTTCTTGTAATCCAGCTGAATCGTTTTCAACGCCCATTACATCTACTTCAAATGGATTTCTTACCCAACTGTATTTCACGATATGGACATTTTGTGGAATATATCTTTCCATTTCATTTTCAAGTCTTCTCAAATGTTCTAAAAAAATAGGCATGGTCTCCACGAAAATACGGTTGCCATTAAGATAAAGATCTTCCAAAAACAAGTTTAATGTTGGAAACGCTGCCAATTGACATTGAGCAATTTTATTTTGCCAAAGTTTTGTTTTGTTTTTAAAAACAGTAATTTTTTCATAAATGTCTACTACAGTGCGATTTTGACCTTGCATTTCTGTGTTCAACTGATTCAAGTGGTGGAAAATATCACCCAAATATGCCAATTTAGCCATCCATTTGTTGTCACTGAAGCGATCAGCACATTCGTGTCTTTTATCTGTCAAAAATATTTCTATTTCTGTTTTAAGAGAAAGAACTCTAGCTAGAATCTTTCCGCGGGATAGCCAGCGAATATCCGAATGGTATAATAAATTCTGGTGTTCTGAACCCATTTCTTCGCACATCAGTCGAAATATCCGAGAGTTCATAGCGCGTGCCTTTATGAAATTTATAATTTGTATTACGTCCTGTAACACCTGATGTAGATCTGGCTGCATATCACGTGTAGCCAAGTTTTCTCGATGTAAAAAGCAGTGTATTAAAACAACCTCTGGATTTCGTTCCTTGACTTTGGCACAAAACCCGATGCGACTCCCTATCATTGCCGGTGCTCCATCTGTACAGACTGCGAGACAATTGTCCCACAGTAATTGGTGTTCCACAAAGAACTTGTCTATTAAAAGAAATATATCAGCCCCAGTTGTAGTTTCAGAGAGCTTTTCACAAAGCAGGAACTCTTCATTGAAATTTTGTGGAGTTCTGTATCTTACGTACACCAACAGCTGTGGGAAATCTTCAATATCAACTGATTCGTCGATTTGAATTGAAAATTTGATGGCTTTTTTGAGATCCGTTATTAATTGTTCTAAAATATCTGATGACATTAAATCTATTCTCTTTTTCACAGTATCGTTTGAAATTGGCACCATTTCCAGCTTCTTCGCAATTTCATCTCCACAGACAGTTCTTACCATGGCTATTGCAGCTGGTTTAATCAACTGCTCAGCAATACTATGGGGTTTTTTACATTGAGCTACTTTTAAAGCTACTTCGAAAGAAGCGTAGGTAGTTTTTTCTAACGAAACTGTTGCTGAACTTGATGGTGCATCAAGTCTCATGCGCTTTGTTTGTGTTTCTTTTTCTTTCCAAAAAGCAAGCGGTTTATTTGCGTACGTTGGATGGACTTTTTCGAGATGTCTCTTCAATTTGTTTATTTTTAGCGATTCATTTGAAAGAAGTTGCGTACAAACCACGCATTGTGGACGTGGCACACCAGAGCGATCTTTTATTTCAATAAATCCTAAGGCTAAAAATTCTTGCTTGTATGTTAACATCCGTTTCGCCATGACTGTCCACAATTCGAAAGACTTACTGAAACAAAACGACAAATTATAGAAATATACTATTCTATTCGTTCATCGGCGAATTGTAGGCTAACAATGTCATTTATTGGAAAAAAATATTTTACCTTCTTTCGATAACAGCAATCGCGAGTTGCATTTTTAATCTTCCACAATTTTGTAGCACTTTGTACTTGTCAACAAAGAGTGTATTGTAGTCAAGTATAAACGTTATTCACGTAAAACAGTATGAGAACGAGCGTGCAATCGTAAACAAACTCGCTAGCAAACTGACCGAGATGAGACGAGACCGACCGACCAGCGCGGTGCGGCGGGCGGCGCGGGTGGTGACCGAGCCGAACCGAGCGATGCCGACTGCGTGAGCCGAGCGGTGGCGATGGCGCGCACTCCTCGCTTTGCGCCCCGCGCCCTTCCGCCCATTAAAACAGAACTAACATGTCGCGATTGTGAACAATAGATGTCCTTGTTCTGAGAGTAGTAATAATTGTGACTATACTAGTTTAGTGACATCGATCGGGATATCAATACGCGATTTCCGCGACCCAACCCAAAACCTCTCGCGACCCAAATTTGGGTCGCGACCCGAGGTTAAGAATCGCTGGTCTACTGTGTGGAGCTAAGCCACTCTGAAAATTTAATGAATTGTAAAAAGTCAAGTGATATCGCTGAAAAGTTCAATGTTCTTGTTTGTCGGAAGTGTTTAGAGAGTGGTTTTAATGGTAGAAGAAGTCGAGGACCCTCGAGGCCCATCAAAATTATTATTATTATTTTTTTCATTTTTATTTTTATTTTTGTCTATTCAATAAGGTTTGATGAGAGTTACATTATATAAAAATCTATTATATTTAATTCGTATAGTTTCTTCTTAGTCCTCCTCACTAGGTAGTCCTGTGCTGAGGCGGACTGGTAGATTTCTTTGATTTTCTGTTATTTAGTTTCTATGATGTTTTTAATACATTTTCTAGTATGTCTGCATTAATTTCTTTCACCCGTGTTTTGATTTTTTTCTTAAGCTTATTTATCTTTTCTATCTTTTTCAAACTTGGAGGAAGGATGTTGTAAAGTTTGGTTGCCAGATATATGTGGTTTCTTTGGCCAAAACTTGTCTTGAATTTTGGAACATCTCGTATATCCCTTTTTGAGGCTCTTGTATCATGTATCCGAGTTTCATTAGGAGGTTTTCTGTTTTTAAAATGATGTATTAAAATATTTGACTTCATCACAATGCTAGAGTTTGTGAGAAAACCCCGGAGACACCACATTTTCGATATATTAATCATGTGTAATAAAAATAACATATTTGTGACACTACATTTATTTTTACAAAAAAAGTTATTTAGTTTCTAAATTTGAAATTGATTAAAGTACCTACTTATCATGACTACCCCAACAAGGCTACCCCCCCCCCTCCCGCCTTGTGGGCCAACAGCCGCTTTTGATTAAGCCCCCCGCTGGCCTTGCTTATTTCCTTAAGTGCTTATTCACTCTGTTCACACTGCGGACCCCACCTGGGCTACCAACATAACAGAACATGGCACGCCATATGGACACTTCCAGCTTCATATACGTATTTATTAATTTCTATTCTTACATACAGTTTACATAATAAGTATCAGTTACACAAAAAATGTTGGTAATCAGTATCTATGTGGGTTAGTAGAAGCGTCATAAGTAAAAACACAGCATCGTCCTTTCGATTTTAGGAGGATAATGTGGTTCCACCCCTACAGGCAATATTGTATACACGTTAGGTTATTCGCTTTTAATCATAATATTTGCATCATAATATTACATGGTGACCGGATAAATCATCACAATGATAATTCATCACATCTTTAAAAAGTTATATAAAGTCATGGAAAGTGATGAATCAAAAACTTTATTAACTGGGTTTAAGTAGGTTAGGTGTGTTGTTAAAAGTGTGTTGAATTGTCACTGTGTGGAGTTATCATGGAACCATATTACATATACAGGGTGTATAGGCACGTACCCGACAAACTTTAACCAGCTATTCCTTAGCACATTTGGAGTAAAAAATGTTATGGGCACTTTGCTGTCCGGTAACATAATGTTTTAATAAAAAATTTACTATTCATATTTTCACCACATGTCACCACTGTTTTATCTTTTGTCAAAGTTTGAAAACCCACCTGGCAATATTTTATTCGAGTTTCGTATATTATTATACGTACGTACCTATATTAGCGCGCTTTTACGATCACAACGAAATGGCATGGCACCATTCGTCTCATTTTTAGCTCTTATTATTTAGTGTGTATGAAAGAGCGAACACGCTTTTTGACAGACTTGCTAATAACAGCTGTTGAACACGAGAAACGA
Organism: Hesperophylax magnus; assembly: GCA_026573805.1. Lineage (NCBI taxonomy): Eukaryota > Metazoa > Arthropoda > Insecta > Trichoptera > Limnephilidae > Hesperophylax > Hesperophylax magnus. Next base: position 6,321,851 of record JAIUSX010000117.1, on the reverse strand, counting down.
TGCCAATGACAGTGACGGAGTGTGGATTTTTTTAAAATTTTTTGTTTTTAATTGAAAAAAAATGTTACCGGACAGCAAAGTGCCTATAACATTTTTTACTCCAAATGTGCTAAGGAAAAGCTGGTTAAAGTTTGTCGGGTACGTGCCGATACACCCTGTATACAATGTAGTAGTTTAGTGGAAAGTAAATGATACTACATGAAGTTTATTGTGAACACTAAAAGAGAATAAAACAAAACAAAAATAGATGATAATTAATGCAAATATTAAAAAAACTATATATTTACGACTAACATACATATTTAATTTATATTTACAAATACCGATTGTTATGATTTCTGCCCGTGGTGTCAGTTATAAAATATTAAAAAAATATGTTAACGCGTAATAAACGGTTCATAATGGTAAAAAAAAAATAAGAAAAAAAAGTCAAGTAGAAAAATCCCCTGGACTGAGCAATGAAATACTACTAATGAATAAAAAATAAAAAAAGGTCATCATTCTGGATACCTACGACAAGTTGAAAAGGTGAGTCTTTAGTTTTGCTCTGAACTCAGATGAGCTGTCGATCTTTCGCAAATATGAAGGGAGTTTGTTCCAAGCTGTTGGGCCTGCTAGTGCAAAAGCTCGGCCTCCAAAATTGGTTTTGTGATTGCGCATAGGTACTGAGAGTCTACTTATGGCTGTTGAAAATGCTGATCGAAGCGTTGCTTGCCTAACAATCATATCGTTTGGAATGCACAGTTCTGACAAGTAGGGTGGCGCCATATCATGTACGGCTTTAAAAACCATCCAGCAGAGTTCGAATTGGATTCTCTCAGGGCACATATACCTGGAGTCATCGAATGAATTCATTAATTAATTCTACAGGAGTAAAAATTTCAACAGAAAACTCAAATGGTTTCGAAATTATATTCATTATTTCGGTCATCTGTAAAATAGCGTCCTCCAGAACAATGCCGCCTTAATTCATGCAGTTTGGGTTGAAAATGAAAAGGCTTTGCTTGACTTGTAATATGATTTACATGAATGTAGATAAGTCTGGCTTGAATAAAACGGTTCAGAATCAGCGCACACCTCCAAATCTCCTCCAGGGCAGCCCCTCATTACCTTCAGTCCGCAAATTCATTGTGCGGATAAAAGTTCTGCCTCTCAAGGGACTCCGCAAAACAAACACATTCGGCCGGCATTGAATATTCATACCGAGATGATATTTACACAGACCGCACCGTGTAAAAGCAATACCTCCTGTGTGGTGGGTGCCTTGTGGCGCGCAGTCCACGGGCCACGCGATATGGAATGTGTTTGGACTCTGTACATAGGAATTCTTGTAACCCTTATAAAGGGGTGCAGAATGCTACTCTAGTATTGAAGTGAATGACATTTTTTCGCGTTTTTTCATACAAAATTTTAATTCTATTCCCACAAGAAAAATAATAATATTAGTGGGGAAGTACCTTCTTGTAAATTCCTACCTTGGCTTTGTGCTTATGTGTACATATATGTTTTTTTCCTTTTTTGTTTCTACTTGTTTGTTCTACTTAACCTCCATTTTTCATTTTTTGTACTGTTTTGAATGTGAAACTTATAATTATGATTTTAAAATATTAATGTAAAACTATACTCATTAGCTCCCACCTATGTATTGTAAGTTCCTCTTGTCTTACTTACAATGAGTTTTGTAACTCATCGGGATTGCTCTAGAAAGAAATAAAAATAATAGAATAAAAAAAATTATCTCACCTATCTGAAGCTGAAAATCTTTATTTTTTAGTAGTTACCGTTCTAGAATCCCAACTGTTCGTAGCCAGTGGACACCGGCTTCTCCAATTGGAGCATGTTGGGGGCTGGAGGGAGTGGGGAAGGGAATAAAATGGGAAAGAGATAGATTAAGAAGTGCCCGGCTATTCAGATTTGGTAATCAAACACGGCTAAAGTTATTTCAAGCAACGTTTCGATTCTTCAGTGTGGTTTTACACCAGGGAGAGCGTGCGATAAAAACTTCCACACGGTGTGGTCTGAATACGAAATTTTCTAAGTCGACACAAGACTAATAACCGGGTTCGCTCGAGGCTCAAATTTTAATTAATTGCCTTCTAATTCGTAACGATAATATAAATGTTTTTTGACCGATCCCTATGGATGTAAGTTATTTATATTTGTGATTAATAAAAACAGTACCTTACCATTAAAATATTTTATGCAAAGTTCCGAGTTCTGGATGTTAGACAACTATATATGAGAAAATTAATTTTAAACACCCATCAACAACGCCACCTCTACCCATCTATTAACCACTCTCACGACACCCGCCACTCACGGAGAAATCCAATTGTACCACTCACAACTAAAACATCTCTCTCTCAAAGACACTTCTCATTCTTAGGTCCAAAACTATACAACTTCATGTCTGATGCTTGGAAAAAGGAAAACACAGCTGTTCTTCATAAATTGACCACTAATTGGTTTCATCAATTAGGTAGAAAGGAGAGTGAACTTTTACTACACAAAAAATGAAATCAAACACAAACCAAAAACAACAACAAAAACTCCAACAAAAAATAAACCATGTAAAAGATACCTTTATGTTCTAATCTTTATCATTATGTGTATATATGTACCTACCTAGTACTTTTAAATTAGAATGCTACCCAAGCAGCAGTTAATCTTATGTTTAATTGGATATTTTATTTTATTCTATTTCTTCTTTTTGTTATTCATATTTGTACAAAATATGTTAGTAGGGTTAGGCACCAGTTAAAAGTACATATACCTATTATTTCATTATTATTTTAGTACTATACTTATCAAACAACTTATCAAAATTTTAATACTCATCCTAATTTGACTGTCCTAAAACGGGAATCCTCCTAGTTGGGCAGTCAACATTTTTTAAACAATGTATAATATTTTACTAAATAAAAAAAATAAGATTAACCTCACGGGAAGAACAATTTTCTAAGCCTGCTAGGGAAAATTCGACCGTAGTTCTGTCCAATACACCAGGGCCGCGCGTCTCATATTTTTGTGCACGGCTGCTTCACTTACGTCGTGATAATTATGCCTTTATTTTAGGATATTGTCTCGTCCAATCCAATGCTGTTGAGCACTTCTTGGTCAACTGAACTGTTTTTAGCTCTTAGTAGGAATATTTGTAGAAGCCAAAAATTGGGTTAGTTCTAATGAACTGTTCTTAGTGTGTCATCACCACGAATAGTTATAGGTATGAAAATCGCTTGGCAAGCGGAGTCTAGAAATAGCCTGAAAATAGAGTTTTTTAAAGTGGTTAATTAAGCAGCGATCTCGCCTGATCTATTATTTGAACTACTTCATAAAATCTATGAAATAGATCCATCAGAAGGCAAGCTTTTCCATGAATTAAAAACCCAAAGTTGAAGGGATTTAAACTTTCGTTCTATAAATTATATGCTAACGGCTTTTATATGTGTTAGTAGTTTTCTAATTAAAAAAGGATTATTTAACAGTTTATGCTTAATTTTTTTTTCACGTAATTAACATATTATTTTAATCCCAATCAAGCGAAACTGTAGAAAAAACTTTTAATTTATCCATAACATATATTTTTAAATTTATTTATAATGCAAACCGATTCGTAAAGATTAATTAAAAATAGTGACTTTACTGAGGCTCTGCGGGTCTTTGGAAGTTTTACAGTTAAAAAGGTTAGCCAAGAAGCCAAATTGTTTATTATTTTTTGGTAAACTAATGTTTTTAAGACAAGATTTTTTATGCATAGCACAAAGGGTAACAATTATTTTACAAGCAATAATTGTTCGCCTGAAACACTCATCCACATTGAAAAATCTCCTGATAAAAGATACATGACGCCAACGGGACTCGAACCCGTGTCCCTTCGATTTCCGGTCGACAGCTCTGACCACTGAGCTATGGCGGCTTATCTCTTACCCGCGAAATTATTCAATATATACTAGTGTTTCATTCAACAATTACTGCTTGTTACATTTTTCACCTGAAAACAACCAACTTTATTTTATATGAGAAAGGCATTGTAAGTGCTAACTCTCTCACTAGATGGCGTCGAGACAAATTGTCTACATTTTTAGGTGAAATACTTGAACTTGTCAAATATTAATTATTATTTTTTGGTAAACTAATGTTTTTAAGACAAGATTTTTTATGCATAGCACAAAGGGTAACAATTATTTTACAAGCAATAATTGTTCGCCTGAAACACTCATCCACATTGAAAAATCTCCTGATAAAAGATACATGACGCCAACGGGACTCGAACCCGTGTCCCTTCGATTTCCGGTCGACAGCTCTGACCACTGAGCTATGGCGGCTTATCTCTTACCCGCGAAATTATTCAATATATACTAGTGTTTCATTCAACAATTACTGCTTGTTACATTTTTTACCTGAAAACAACCAACTTTATTTTATATGAGAAAGGCATTGTAAGTGCTAACTCTCTCACTAGATGGCGTCGAGACAAATTGTCTACATTTTTAGGTGAAATACTTGAACTTGTCAAATATTAATTATTATTTTTTGGTAAACTAATGTTTTTAAGACAAGATTTTTTATGCATAGCACAAAGGGTAACAATTATTTTACAAGCAATAATTGTTCGCCTGAAACACTCATCCACATTGAAAAATCTCCTGATAAAAGATACATGACGCCAACGGGACTCGAACCCGTGTCCCTTCGATTTCCGGTCGACAGCTCTGACCACTGAGCTATGGCGGCTTATCTCTTACCCGCGAAATTATTCAATATATACTAGTCTCGACGTCTCGACGCCATCTAGTGAGAGAGTTAGCACTTACAATGCCTTTCTCATATAAAATAAAGTTGGTTGTTTTCAGGTGAAAAATGTAACAAGCAGTAATTGTTGAATGAAACACTAGTATATATTGAATAATTTCGCGGGTAAGAGATAAGCCGCCATAGCTCAGTGGTCAGAGCTGTCGACCGGAAATCGAAGGGACACGGGTTCGAGTCCCGTTGGCGTCATGTATCTTTTATCAGGAGATTTTTCAATGTGGATGAGTGTTTCAGGCGAACAATTATTGCTTGTAAAATAATTGTTACCAAATTGTTTGTTCCGTATTTTACAAAAAAATATGTTTAAAATCTCGGGCCTTCAGCAAATTTGATGATATCCCGTCCCACGTTCCTGAATCGTTAACACTTTTCTTCGCGGTGTCACGTCTTTGGAACGAGCTGCCTTCAAGGAAGAATTAAAGAGGTTTTTCTATTTCAACCGCCTTCATTATTTTATCCTTCTTTTAGACATATTTTCTACGTACTAAGTAAATAATGTAATAAATGTTTTTTCAACAAGCGTTGCTGGAAAAAGATCTTACATAATTTCACTCCCATTGTAAATCGGTGTGGGTTGTTGGCAGAAATTGCCTCCATGCAATAAACCCAAATAATACTATCATGAATATGTATCTAGACAATGTATATATGTAAAGCTTTTATTATATTAAATAAAAAACGAGAATTGGGTATGGATGCTAATAGTTAAATAGATGTTTTGATGGTAGATTTTTTTTATATAAACCGTATCAAAAATAATGATACTAGTACATTATTTGGAGCAAAAAAATTGATCTCTTTCAGAATATGGTGGTTATGAAGTCCGATTTTTATGCATATTGACCTAACTAGAAGGTGGCTAAATGGAATCTGAGAACAGTAAGTTTGTCTCGGAGCATTCTCACTGGCCCTGGCGACTACTGGCCACTAGCTGCCATCTGACGGACTTCCAAGCAAGCACTTTGCACTGCCCTCTATGAGTGCACCTGTGAAGCTCTTAACTAACTCACTTCTCAACAGTATATTTATTTGCTAAACCATGTAGGCGAGGAATTCGCGAGCTTGCTACAAAATTTGTTTGTGAATGGTACTTATGCCTAGTGTACTAGTGATAGGTATTATTAAATTGATCAGACTCAGAAGTTTGCTCCATTTAAGCTCTGAATTTACAATTTTGAAAAATAAGCGTAGGTAACCCACGCCGATCCCCAAGTGTATGTAAATGTAAGCCATTTAATTTTTAAAAATGTAGTTATTTGTTCTAAAGGGATATTTAACTTGAAATTAATAAATCGTAAAACCTTTTGCAGAATTCTAACGGAATTATACTCTAATTGGCTACGAACTAATGAGATAAATAAAATTATCATGGCAGGAAGTGAATTAAAGTTTTAATGGTTCTCAGCAAAATTTCTAATGTTTTCGTACTAATGTGATTTATGTCGTGTACCATTTAATATAGCTCTGTGGTCACTAATGCTAGTATATATCTCCAGTTGTATATTTATTTTTTCATAAAGTAATACATTTTTAACTGCATTATCATGATCATAAAATAATTCGTTTTATATTGGTCCTAGCTGTATGACATCAAGAATAACGTATAATGCGCAATATGCAGTTAAACGGAACGATGTGCACATTTTGGTGAACTTAACCACTGTGCTTAAGGTCATGAACGTTGGCGAAATACGAAACATCCATGTTGAATATTCCTGCTGACGTGGTGTCCTGCGCCGGAAAGTATAGTTGGAAGCGAATCTCTTCTCATATCAAATCTCGCATCTGGGTTAACGATTTTCTGATGCGCCTTATGTCATAATAATATCTAAATGTATTTTTGGTAAAATTCTCATCCAGCTCCACTTTCTTGGGAATTCTTAGTAAATTTTCTATTTAATTTATTCTAGCGCAAAAATCACGGACAATAATTGTGGGATTTGTGAAACAGAAAATCAAAGATATAAACCAGTAAAAAACAATCATTTTTACTATAATAAATACATTTATTTTTAATTTTCGACCCAGTTATATCTCTTGCGACGGCTAATAGTCAAATGAAATTTTTTTTTGGTTTTCACTGAGGTTTGATCCATCCTCCCAAGGGACTGTCTCTTAAACTGCTGTGAACTTTGAATTCGTAAAAAAAAAGGTTTTTCACTGAGGATTGAATCTTCCTCCCCGGGGACTGGAGACAACCGCTCTAACAACTACGTGGAACCCTGATTGGGTAGGACCGATGTCTTTTTCGTATATTAAGGGCCCACTATTCGAATTTCATCCAATTTCCGACATACTTTCCTTAAAATTTTGAAGTTTTTAAGCTCTTAAAAAAATATATGTTATTCTTTAAGATAGTATCTATTTGTTCCAAAAGCCGAAACGGTAATTATTTGAAATTCCCTCGATAGAAATAAATCGCAAAGTATGCTCCGAAAAATATTATTAACACGTTTATTTCTGTTATTTTACAAGTTATATGTATGAAAAAAATCACAATGCTTCTTTTAATGCTACTCAATAGACCCCAAAAGTGATTTTTGCTATTTTTGAAATACGCCGTGATTTATTAAACATTTTCACAACTGTCGCTTACGCCTATTGCTTTTAAATCATATTTATTATAGCGCGCTCGCTCCGACTTGAAGATTAACCTATCTTCTTTGAAAAGTTCATTCGCCAACTCGAGGGCTTTGGGGGCAGACATGTCGTTCAACGTTCTATGATCTACAGACGTGCGATTACGTGCAAATATTTGAATCTATAAAGATAATTTTTACGCGTGTAAAGTTTATGAGTTAATAAATATTGTTTTTTCAAAGATGGGAAATACACGAAAGATATCCCGTATTTCAAAGAAAAAATGATATCTCATAAAATTATATCCTATCTAATAGGTGAGAAGAAAAAAATGCAATTTTTGATTTATAAGCTTATATTTATTATAAACGATAATTTACTATAAAAATTAATAATTCATATTTTTATTTATGTATTGTGTAGTAAAAAGTTATAAAAATTATTATTTTATTTTTTTCAGAATACGATAAACGATAATTTATTATAAAAATTAATTATTATTTTTATTTATGTATTGTGTAGTAAAAAGTTATAAAAAATTTTATTTTATTTTTTTCAGAATACGTACTTTGGGAAATAAAACTAATTCCAAAACATTAGAAATTACAGGGCAAGTTCTTATTAATTCACAATGCAACGATGTCCGAAATATAATATAATATGTAATAATAATATACGGGCCATCTGTTTCAAATAACAATACTCGAACGTGGAATTCAGAATAATAATGAACATGCGAGCGAAAGAAGCTATTGAAAGTTCTGAAACTGTGGGGAATATAATTTAATAAAATAAAATACTTTTTTGTTTTAAAACCACGATATTTATTAATTTAAGAACCGACCGGTTTCGCTTTACTTAAGCATCATCAGGGTACAAATTAATACTAAACAAGAAGTACATAATGTGTGCATATATATAACAAAATATAGAGGGAGACAACATGATACAAATATAAGCAACACAAAGACGGTCATAAAATACATTAACATAAGTGCACAAGTAATGGAAAACCCGCTAGATAATTATGTAGACTAATGGGTTATACGAATAAATCGGGAGAAACAAAACATCAATAAAACCTCAATAATAACGGTTTTTCCGAATTCGCAAATCATTTGATCGATAGCTTGCCTTCCTGAATAAATCTAATTTTATTTAATCATTTACGGCCAAGATATTTTTGACAATGGTGTGTTTTTATCTTTCTGTATTCCAATCATTTAGCTTTGCTTCTAGGGTTGTGCCCCAGTATTGCTTTTTGGAGACTGTAAACGGATCTCTCGGCATTTAATGAAACTGCAGCAGAACAAAGGCTGTTGCTATATTGACGTTCATGGTATGTTTTGCTCAGATTGACGATAAGGTTTCCAGATCCGCATTTCGCTCGAAGCATGTTTAGGGTAATAAGTTTATAGTTTAGGGTTCTTTCACCGTATTTATGGGAACATTTCAGAACCACCAATCTTTCATTTTGAGTGAATCTTGTGTTTGTGATTAAATTATATTTGACGATTTAAACAAATAATATTTAGAGAAGTTAAAAATAAAATTGAAAGTTCACTGAAAGCTTAAAACTATTAAAAGTAGTAATTTCATAAAAATGTAAATAAATAGAGCCCCTTTCACATTTTAGAATGTAATTTTATGTTGCTTACATGTTTTATTACTCTTTATAATTATTGAATTGTTTAAATGAATAAATAAATAATTACAAAAAAGTCTTCTGATTTGTAAGTCCTCAGGAAGCACTAAGGATCTTTCTATCTATCTTTATAATATAATAAATTTGATGAGCATAAAAATGTAAACGTGTATATAATTTATATAAATGTACAAAAGTAGATATTACACGTGTATAAATATTATATTGCGCATATTATACAAGATGTCGGGGGTAAAGTGCACAAACTTCGGGAGGTGATTCTAATTGATAGTACAAGTAAAAAAGAAAAAAAAACTTTTTTTGGAATTCCAACGTTTTAAGATAGTTTTCGAGTAAAAAAGTTTAAAACCTTATTGATGTAAAAATATATTTATTGATTTTATAAAAGTTATAAATTACTTTTATAAAAGTGAGAATAGTATTTTAGTAAAGTAAAGTAATTTTTATACCTATACAAATAACTTTCGTAAATGTTTTTTGTAAAATTAAAAAAAAAAAATAATTAATTAAATCCGTAATAAAACCCATATTTTGAGAACCATCTTCATTTCGACTTCCTTCTCATTTGGTCGGTGCATTATTACTCTAAGGTCGGTGCTAACTAAAAATGGTTCTGTTTTTCTAAAATTGCAATAGATGTCGGTAATTTAATTTCATAATCCCCAAAATTATTCCTAATACGAATTCAGACACCTCTGTCGGATTCTTTTAACACTAAATTTTGTGGGTTTTGCCAAATCTAAATTCTTTACGCGGAAAGCGGGCCCTTAACTGCTGTAATGTAACCCAATTTCAGAGAAACGCGTACATGTCCGCGTGTGTACGAGTGATCGCCACAAAAAGTTGATAGAATGCATTGTCATCGACATCGTGTTTATATGTCGAGTTTCAGCTCGGATAAATTAATAGATAAAGTTACACTTCCAAGATTTGCATTAATTCGTTCCGGAAAACAAAAGTGAAATTAAAATACATTTATTTAATAAGATTCGGTCGCATCTAGAAATCTGATTTTCTGTTTCAAATTTTCGTTTAAGAGTTGTTGATATTATCTTCATTGATTAAATGTTTCATTTGAGGTTTTACTCATCGGATACGCCCATTTTTCCTCATCTTAATAATTTATTCATTTACAAAAATAATAAATATTATTTGTATGACTCCGCCGACGTATCACCTGTGTTCTGTGTTATATCATCTACCAAATTTACGGTGTGAATATCGGAGGCATTCTACTAAATTTATGTGTAGATATACGTAATTGGGTATTATGTAAATCAACCCGATATCTTCCACGGGGAAGCTAATTATTATCCTGTGTAAATTTTGAAACCGTAATTATTTACGTGTTATGTAGATTGGTGTAAATATGTATTCTTGCACGGCGGCTAATGGAAATGAAAGAAGACCATTTTAGGTGTGCACGAAGTGCAATATACATAACGATATAATATTTTGCATCTACATATTGTCTGCGGCATGCAGCCTGCAGCTAGGTGCTACATGAGGTGTCTGGGGGTTAATTTCAACAACCTTTTCAAAGTTTATTTACATTTTATTGCTCCTGTTTGATAGTATATACTATATACAAACTCATTATCTACAACTATCTGACAGACCCGTTCAATGAAGTGTGAAAACGATAACTTAACCCCTCTGGCTAATTTGTTCGATTTTGCGAACAAACAGCTTTCCGCATATTCAATTTGTTCGCTTTTCTGAACAGCTAATATAGGTCTTATAGAAATCCCCCTTACTGGAGAACTTACTTAGAAGTCTTCTTTACTGTCATAGTGAAAAATATGTTAGAAAGAGAAAACACTGCACTTTATATTCAAATCTAAAAGGTAACTATAGAAGAATTAGAATGTTCATGAAACTTTGTGAATTTTTTACAAATTATTTTTAATGAGATGAGAAAAAAGTTAGGTAACAGTTATGTTTATAACAAATTTGTCTTAATTAAATTTCTGTTTTCTTTCACCATCCGTAATTTTAGTTCCGTGTTTAGACGAAAAAACGTAAGGTGAGCCATTTTTTGTTTGTTTGTATGTAATGTACGTGAATAGTATCTACGTATGCAAGGTATTAGATTTTATTGCAAAGCAGATATACACATATACAGATATCCGACAGCTTCTTTAAGAAATATAATAGTTGATATGCCAGAGTCCTGAGGGGTTAATATTTTGATTAATAAATTAATTTCAAATCACGCACCCATGCACCGATAACCGAAATTGGTATGTTTAATTATGTACATACTAACAAAATAAAGTTAAAAATGGCTTCCACTTTCATTAATTCCTGTGGCAATCATTTACATTTTTCAAATAAACATAAGCTTTTAAAATCGACATACCATATTTTATATTTTCATTACCTCTCATAAAAGCTGCAGGGTTTTCCAATAAGAGGTGTTATTTTGATATGCAATCGTAAAAGGTCAATGGTTTCGTTGCTTGTGTGGCACGTAGCGCCGTCTTGTTGAAATTAAACGTTTTCCAGATCAATACCATCCAATTCCGGCCATAAAAAATCATTAATCATCTCTCGATAGCGCAATCCATTCACCGTAACTGTTGCTCCAGCCTCAAATTCTTGGGTTTTCCGAGCTCCAGATGCGACAATTTTGCTTGTTGACGAAGCCACCGAGGTGGAAATGGGCCTCATCACTCAAGATTATTTGCATTTGATTCACTCAATTGAATTTTAATAATTTCAATGCGTTGTTGAAGCATGTATCGTTCCATTTTTATTGATGGCGTAGTTTCTACTTGTCAAATGTCAAAAAATGACAGCTTCAAAAGTAACATCTACCGAAATAGCAGGCTATTCAAAATAACACCTCTTATTGGAAAACCCTGTATAATATCTAAATTTACCTTTCTCAGATACCCATGCAAATAATACAAACACCTTCGTAAAGTAGATATGTGCCCCCTCCTCTCATTACACTGCCCCTCCCGCCCCGAGTGCCGTTGCGCCGCTGGCTTTTTTAAATATATGCATGGAAGTCTCGTATCCTGGAAGCTCTGTAATTTGCAGGTAATACAGTGGCGCAACAAAAAATGTTGTTTGCCCTGACTTTTATTTTCATTTTTCTGACTGCAAGCGTGTTTCTGAGTTTAACACCCGCTAACAAAGATATTTATGTTAATTCATTCCTCCTTCAATTTGATTTTGTATCGCGTTGTTATATTTTTAATAAGTTTTCTATGCTGGAATATTTTATAGAGAACGATAGTATTGTATACAATGTTTCGTATGGTTCATGTTAATAATAATCTTTATTGTAAAGTAGTAAATCTGTTTTCTGAACCACTTAAATCTGAGTCATAAAATTTGTGGAGAATCAACGCATATTTGAAGCTCCATAACCCAAGATAGCATTGATAGTTAATTATTTAAAAAATTGAATATACGTTAGACTTTTTAAAAAAATTATTCAGAAACAACTTTTTCTTTTAATCTCTTTTGTAGGCTAAACCGAACAATGTAATTTACCAAGAGATAAGATACTAGTGTGACCGTTATCTTTTTATTTTCTGTGTCTTGTTCTGTCTCAAGGTTTGGTTAGATTTATTAGTATTATATTCTTCTTAAATGGTATACTGCATTGATATAATTTACTTGTATAACTTTGAAAATAAGTTAGTCATTTAGACTTTCATAAAGTCAAAATTTCATTACAGATTTGTGATCATTCAAAAAGGTAGCTGCCAAAAAGTATGGTAATTATAGTGATTTGTTTTTGAGGTATTATGCCGTGTTGCGCTACCTCCTTCTTTAGCTAACGTTCGGACAGCATTGCAGTGTCCATCATCAGGGCAGATGGGTAATCACATGATTTGTAATCACACTGATTACACATCTGCCCTGATGCACTGCAATGCTGTCCGAAACGTTGGCTATAGAAGTAGGTAGCGCAACACGGCATAATACCCCAAAAATAAATCACTATAATAATTTTGGCCGTGATAATCTTATAGCATACATGGTAAAAATTTGTTGCAAGATAATATAGTTAATTCTGATATATTACATCGATCGGTAGAACCTTAAAAAGTTAAGGAAAAGTTATTCCAATAATATTCTCATTTCAAATATGAATATGATCCCGTCCTTACATAAACAACAAAAATGTTTTAAATTTTTGCATATTTAGTAATGAATTAACATTTTTTCCATTCACGATGATCTCTCATTTTCCATTCGTCTGTATCATGTTTTATGACATGTTTATGAACCCTTTTTCTTTTCAGCTAATTTATTTTGAAATTATTTTTATTAATGTTCGACTAATGTAATTCTGGATGATGAAATGTTTTAAAATGTCACATTGTGTACTCATTCATATTCATGTATCAACGACCCTCATTTTATTCTAATTGTTTTATTATGTTTATTTTTCTCGCATTATGTTTTTAACGAGATATCATAATAGATATTAATACATGTGAAAAACGCACGTTGTTAAAAATATGACGTAAGTAAAATTTGAATTCTTTTGATTATTTTTTTACCAAGAACTATTTGAAAATTACTAGAATTGTACTATTTTGTTATTTTGGAATTGTACTGGTTGTTTCAGAAAATTTGAACAATTCATCGAATTTCAAAGTTCATTTTCAAGTTCTGTGAAAGTCCTATTAAAGTTCTGTTATTATATCGACATGGGCCAGTTGCTTCAAAGAACTGAAATTATAATAGAACTTTCTGTCCTTGAAAATTAATTGTTCAAATTCTCTGAAATACCCCGTCTAACGACAAGCTGAATTTGAACAATTCATCAAATCATAATGTTGATTTTCAAGTTCTGTGAATATTCTATCAATATTCTGTTACTATTTCAGTTTTGTGAAGCAACTGATCAGCGGTCATATAATAATAGAACATGAATAGAACCTTCATAGAACTTGAAAAACAACTTTGAAATGTGATAAATTTTTCACATTTTGTGTAAAAATGCTCGTTCTTAGTAACCACTAATTCATTTTATTTTATGTTTTTTTAGGAACATATTGACGGGATGTAGCGACGTCCTATTTTAGCTCGACCGTTTTCCATTTCGTCTGTTTGTAAATTTGTTTGTAGGTTCTTTTCTGATTCAAGATGGTGGCCATTTTAGTGGTTCTGTAAAGATTCGTTTTTCAGTTGTGAAATCGTTGTTTTTATTTAGACTTTCTTATTAGCATTTTTTCAATATTACGGTACGTACCTGCCTGAAGAATGCTTGAAAAAGAATTGTGATTATGATAGTGACGTTTCCTCGGACAAAGTGTATAATTCCATAGACGTAAGAAACTATAATTCCTAAATTGAAATTTGAAAAATGTTTCGTGAAATATTTGGTTTAAAATTAAGAAGGTTTGTATTTAAGTACATACTTACAAATCTCCTCCCCCACTCTTCACTAATCCCAAGCAACGCGTCCACCCCCACTTCAACACTTAATAATATATATATTCATCCATCATTTTATAATGTTAATTTAGTGCATATTTTGCCCTGAGGAAGGAACGGTTGTTCCGAAATCGGTCGGCTTTGGTATAAAACAATTAGGGTTTCAAACAAAGTTATATTGTTTAATTTATTTATTTTTTCTTTTTAATTGCGCTTTCTTTGCCTAAACCTGTAGGTAAGTTACGTTATAGAGTGTACCACAATTTGTTAATAAATAATCTTCCTTTACTAATTTCTTTTCTTTCGTTTGTTTCAGGTATGTGAAAGTGACTCGAGAAAACTGGATTACTTGGCGTTTTTAGTAAGATTCTCATAAATTTGACAAAATTTTGAATTAATAAAAGGCATAATCATTATTTAACAATTATCAGATATCCGAAGATTTCTTCTCGCGATGAAAATACATGCTTGTATTCCAAAAGATCACATAATATGATAATACATTCGAAATAATTAAGTTCATTTTATCTTCTCCCTTTCTCGCAAACGACTTATGTAACAGAGAGAGAGATGTTACAATGGTGCTCAAAGTGGCAGCACTATAGAATTTTTATTTGGTTCTTTGGATTCAACTCACACGAATAGGGGATATATAAAACGACACAATCGATTTTTACCCTTAAATCTCACCACGTTCATCCCCTTAGCATTTTATTGTTTGAAACCCAAGTATCCGAAATGGACACGTTTATATCTAGTACAATGAACAGAGGCTTCATTATTCGAGTAAATTGATAGAGAAAACAATGAATTCCGCCAATTAGTTCTGATAATCTTGTTCAACTGTAATTTTATTCGAATAAGGGTGTCATCCTAAGCTCTATACCAGTGTTTCTTAACCTTTTCCATTTACGAAACATTTTTAACGTTTTGAGAACCACGAAAATCAGCAAATCCATAATACTAACGATGAAAACTTGCGAGGTGACGTTTTGAGGCTAAATGGAATTGGGAGGGAAAGAGGAAAGTTGAGAGTACCTGATTATTCAGATGTTGTCACTGAACACGGCTAAAACCATTTCAAGCAACTCATCGTTTCTATTATACGAACGTGTTCTTTCTCAGGGCGATCTGAGCGCAAGCGAAGATATATGAGTATTGCTAATTTATTAAGAATCCCTTTAAATTATTGATAATCCGGTTAAAACGGGATTGTAGGTCGATAAAATTTTAGTAAATTCGTCATAATATCGGAACCCGCGTTCATGCACCTGCGTTTGTCTTGATAATATATAATAACGAAATGCGAAAATATTATAATTTTTACTAACACGTGTTCCGACATTGTGACATTATATTCGTATTCATTCGTAGAGGGCCTGTAATCCCGTTTTTAATTAGATTACCATTAATTTAAAGAGATTCTTAATATATATAAGCAAAACTCATATGAGCTCAGTATCGGCCTAGTGAAAGAACACGGTCATATTAAAGGGTTCGTTGCTTGAAATGGTTTTAGCCGTGTTAAGTGACAACCTCAACATCTCTCTTTCCCCTCCCAATTCTCCCAATTTAGCCACAAAACGTACCCAAATTTTGGATTCCACGTCGCAAGGATTCATTGTTAGTATTAGTGAATTTTCTGATTTTCGTGTTTCCCAAAACGTAAAAAAATGTTTCGATGATTTGAAGAGAATCTTAATAAATTAGCTATATTTTTATGAGTATTTTTTCTACTTAATTACACGCACGTAAATACTCATCTACTAAATTACACGCACAAAAATACTAATTTAGCTAGTAATTTTAGAAAGGAAATGATATACACACATTCCTTTTTAACACCGGAACTGGGTTTCACTGGGTTTTTCCCAATGAAAAACGCAATGCAGAAATCATTATTACAAATATTACCAAGATTGGTAAAAGAGTAACAAATAAAAAGACGGCTAGTACGCGTCTCTCCGCCGCCGCTTTCATAATATAACGGACTCTTATAAGAGTTTCGCGGAACACTAGTGTTCCGATGAACGCCGTTTGAGAGAGAACCACTATTCCATACAGTTTTATTGTAATTCTCTCAATTTGAATACATAGAGTAAAGCGTGTGCATAGTTGGAGAAGTTTACTTATTTAGAAAGCGCTTGCTTTATCAAATCCTAACTTCAAAGGTTAATCCAGTTTGATTGAAGTGGGATTAGAGGATATGATCCATTGAGTTATATATAAACCTCATTGATATGATTACAGTTTCCAGTTTGACTGAATTTGTTATTATTCGACGATTAGCGCTTTTTTTCGAATGCTTCCATTGCGAAATTCCGTGAGTAAAATACGGTCGCATACGTGTACCCGGCGTTGCTCGGTGTTGTGAACGGTTAGGTGTACGGGACGTGTTTGCCTGCACATGAAAAGACTGTAAATAATAAGCACCGGCACACATCAGTCCTCAACCTGGGTAATGATTTAAGTAATAGGGTTATCGAACTGTTTCATGTTAGATTCAGACTTTTTGCCGCCTGGTAACAGATTGATATATTTTTCAACTGGTAAATATTATGATTTGGAAAAAGGGGTCATCAAACTTGCAGGTGTTCAACTTTAGTAGCAAATGAAATTAAATGCAATAAAATAATTTTTCATGTTCGATACAGCTAGGAGTAAGCTTTTGAGGTTGTAAATTCTAGTTTATCGGAAAACTGGGTGCATTTTTAAGGTGGAAATAATATTATATAAAAAAACTTAACGGCCGTCCTCAACTTCTTTTACTATTCACTTCCACATCCTACGTTTTCTTCTTACCCCTTTCTTCGTTTATCACCTACGCTACATTTTACCACACATAAGCATTTGATTAATTTCATCAAACCATGTCTTCCAAATTGTTACTGTTCTGTAATAAGTCTTCCTCGATCGTCCCCGACTTTTTCTACCATTTGAACCTTTCTCTAAACAATCATGGCACTAATAAGAACGAATTTTGAAATTTTCTGCGAAATCGGTCTAGTAGTTTTTGAGTCTATAAGGCACAAACAAAGTAACATTAATTTGTAAATACATAGATTTTGGTAGTTGTGAGTATTAAATTTGACGACCTTCAGTTATTATTTGAATAATAAAATTACCATGGGTACCAATTTCCACTATCCAGACTGTCGAGACTTGTTAACATAAGCCAGACTTTAACAGTTTTAGTGCCAGTCTAAATGATTTTTGTAGGATTTTACGAAATAAACCCTGAAGAATTTTATAATTTACGTCTAAATCACGAACTCTATTAAAATTTTGTTCAAGCCCTGACATGAATATTCTCTCCAATCTACAACAATATGATTTATTATGTCGTCCTATTTTTGTCTTTGCTTCATTCACACATTATGTAACCTTTGTTCTGTTACTCTTCTATATTCTAATTTTCCTCATTTATCAAAATAAATGTTACTTTGTTTGTCCCATATAGACTCAAAAAACTACTAGACCGATTTCACTGAAAAATTTCAAAGTTTATGATTATTAGTGTCAGGAGATTTGGATGGTAGAAGAAATCCGGGACGCCAGAGGAAGACTAAACGTATTATATTTGCACTAGAATGAGATACAGCGTCGAATAAAAATTGATATAGTGTAGTTTTTTTGAATGGTAACAATGTGTTACACAGAAGTGAATGGTGGAAGTAGGTGACACCCGAGGAAGATCAAGCGAAACAAAAATTTGTAAAAAGTTAACTTTTCAATTCATTCCAGCTTAAAAATAGACCCAGATTCAGGAACACTAGAATTCAAATGTTACCCCAAACCAGTCGTAACCCCGAGCAACGCCGGGTACTAAATAAAATATATAAATAGTACGTATACTCATAATTTATCTTTTCCGTGGTATAGTTTATGTACTCAATGGTGATGTATTCTGCCGAAAAGTTTAGTTTCTTTATTATGGTTTTAATTTCACGTCCTTGTAATTTTATTCGTTAAATTTTCTTGCGGGTTAATAATTCAACTCGTCCCGCAGTTAGATGTGAAATTCCTCCTATAATTTGAAACAATGGAGGCATTAATCCTACCCAATCGGCTGTTAAAGGAATTCCCTTCAATTAATCCACTTGGATTGATTCCTCCTCCAGCTGAATTGAGAGAACCTCCGCTCTTTCGTTCTCATATTATTCTTTTAGCATCCACGGTAGGTATTAGCATATCAGAGGAGAGATAAAATTTCCTTTTTTTAATAGGCTGATTGCTTTCTGCGTTTAGGATTTTAGGCTTAATTGGACTCTTTACTCTAATTGAATTTAAGCTTTTTCAATTAGATTAAAACACTAAATTATTTTATCAGTGATTTCAAAATTTATTATGTAAATAACGTGGACAGGTCGTAGACAAAGTTTTTAGAATTTCATGATTTTTCTAGACAATTAGAATAAGATTTATAAGGTTATACCCATTAATGTAATATATCATTGAAGAAGAATATAATACTTATTAATCTCAACGAAACATGAAACAGAACGACACACAGAAAAATTGAATTATAATATTAATTTAATAAAATAAAATAAAATATTTTTTGTTTTAAAACCACGAGTTTTTAATAATTTTTAGAACCGACCGGTTTCGCTTTACTCAAGCATCTTCAGGGTACAAATTATTACTGTAATAATTTGTACCCTTGTAGTAATAATTTGTACCCTGAAGATGCTTGAGTAAAGCGTAACCGGTCGTTTCTAAAAATTATTAAAAACTCGTGGTTTTAAAACAAAAAGTATTTTATTTTATTAAATATGTCAAACCACAAAATGATTGCTTTATTTAATAATATAATATTAATTAATTATTAATTTAAATTCAATAATGTTATTGTGAAAGCATTCTTTTTAATAATCAAAGGATCTGTCTAATAATGCAGATTTAACAAAATCAGTAGATAGATAGGGCTAGCTCTGAGGAAAGGAATTTTAACTACGTAATTTAATTATTGATATGAGTTCCTACTTGCTTACATCTCTTTGTATTCATTTTAAATAATAGTCTTTTGGGTGATTTTTCGTAAAAAAATCGGTTTAAAAATGATGAAATTTTCATTGTTAAATGTTTTGAATTTTCATTTGAATTCTGCTGTAATAACTGAGTGTATGTCTCAGTACTGATGTAGCCATTACCTATTTACGTCGCGAATCTCTTTTTTTCGTTACATAAGGCAAATGCTGATAATAAAGAGCTTGAATTTTTTTGTTTCGTTTTTTTTGAAACACGCGGACATGCCATATTTTAATTACAAAAGGACCGAACGGTGGATGACAGATTATTTTTTTCTAATGCTGTATTCGTGATTAATGGGTTCGTCCGCATTTCGGTGATTAAATAATGTTTATACGTTTTTAACTTCGTTTGTTTGCCACGCAAAACACTCGACTGCTGGAAATGGCGACAAAAAACCAACATTATTCTAAGAACCAATTCACAAATTATGTTTTTGTTTTTAATATTGCTGGAATTCGCTTTTGTGACTGGGTTTACCCGGTGGTATGTACTTAAATAAATAATAAATTTATTCAGTCTTAGTCATTATCGATAATACGGGATAAGAGCGGGTTAGTAGAAAACCTTACTCATAATCATATTTGCGTATACCGGCTGTAATACAGTAGAATTAGTATCTGATTTTTGATCTCCAGGAATAGGAACGTATTACGGTGGCATTTAGACGAAGATTTCGGACTTCTTTAACAATCTAATCGATTTGACAAATGTCGAAAATGTTAAAAAGCAACAATACCCATCTATAGCACTTTTGGAGGAATATTTTCATACGAAATATCGATTTACCAAGCAAATGCAGAACATATAATCGAATTGGCCTGATTTCAATGCAATTAAAAACAGACCGGATCAATAAAATTACAAATAATGTCGTTTAAAGAAACAAGAAAGTTTGCGAAATGAAAGAAAAACGCAAATTCGAAAATGAGCGTTTTTTATAGGTTTAGGACAAAGTGGTGCCAGTCTGAAAATTCTTGCATTATTATAAGTTGTGATTGTAACCCTAGCAGTATAGAGCTCTCTTCTTTGCACAGGTATACCAACATGTTTATTATCATTTTCGGCTACAACAACATCAATAATGCCATTATTTGTAATACACTGTAGTACAACCAAAAGTCACGGGCCGCCACTGTTCACAACACACCCTCACTGCCTCCAGATAGTTGTCAGCAATTGGGATTCATTTATCCTAAAATACACAAAAAATTGTAAAAACGAAGGAGAAAGCGCAACAACGTAATTACTCAAGAATTAATCACGATAAAGCATATTTCGAAAAATACTTAATATAATATACTGTAACATAGTGTTAGGTTTCTCGAGTTACCCGGGCAGCAGAAACTGGCAGCAGCTGAAAAACGAAGTGGAATGGTTACGAAGCCGCAGTGCCGATGTCTGAAAGTTCCTCTGAAAGAAAGCCTTACATTTTGATGAAACCCGTACCAGGATTAGAACAGTGCGGTCGGACGAGGAAAACCACATCAAAGGCCATCCATAAATTCTACACCCTGTATAATGTTTAATATATTTAACAAATGAAAAAGTCAAGAGAACCTTTTGATATTTTAGTAATATTTTTTTGGGCCTGATCCTCAAAGAGAATTTTACTCGGAATTATCTTATGGTTTTTGTTTTACTTTATTAAACAGAAATCTGTCCAAAACGATGATTCCATTTCCACTGAGCTTTTCTTTATAGAGTTAAAAAAAGTTTTTTTTCAACTATATTATATGCTAAAATATATTATTCAAGGTGGTCGGGACTTGGGACTTGGATGGAATTAAATACAATAGTAAAAAAATAATGTATTATTTTTTTCTTCCTAAATAATTATTTAATTCGAAAGTAGTGTTTTTTTAAGTAGAAGGTATAATGGGTCGCAATGTCTCAAAACTAAGGTAATCTATAATTTGCTTTTTTATGTGAATACCGCACAAGAGTCCCAATTGCTCCCAACCGTCTGGAGCCAGTTAGACTATGGCATCCCTGATTTGGGGTATGTTGTGAGGCTGAAGGTAATGGGGAGGGGAAGAGTACCTGGATTTTCAGATCTGGTCGCTAAACACGGCTAAAGCCATTTCAAGCAACGTTTCAATTATGAATGTTGGTCTTACACCAGGGAAATACTGATAGTATCTTCCACTCCGGAACGTGCGGAATCTATAATATAAAGTATTTTATATGATTAAAATGTAAAATTACATAAATTCTAAATTTACTTGCACACACCGGGATCCGAACCCGAGACCTTCGGATTGATAGTCGAGAGCCTTACCCCTCTACCACGGAGGTTGTTGATAACAAAAGTTGTTTTTTAGTTAAGTCTTTTCTTATTTTTTTAAATGAAAATTTATGTTTTTGTTTGCTGTTTGCTGGCTGGCAGACGGCGTGAATTTTTATTTGTATACAAATCTACAGTTTTATTTCGAGGTTCATAAAATTTTGCACACTTGACCTTTAAAACAAGAATACTGTCTACGTTAGAGTTTGAAAAAAATCTGCGGATAGCCCAGGCAACTCCGAGGACTTGAGCTACATGGACATGGAAAAAAAACGCAAACATAATATGAAGAAAACATCCTGAAAAAATAGCTAGTTTGAAATATTTAAAATATATGGTTTTAATTCAGTAGGTGTATTTAAGTACCTACTGAAAAATCTCTAGATTTCAGAGGAAATGTTGTTTTTGATTAATTAAATGAGAGAAATTTAAAATTTATTTAGACGAGAGGTTTACTGTTCCCAGAACTACAAATTTAAAACTTTTAGAAATTAAGGGAAGTGAAATGGAAAATACGTTAATTAATATAGAAGTGGAACTATTTCGGTATTTGAAATAGAAAGTGTTTCGTTAATTATTATTTTGAAAAATGATGGTTATTAATTATTTGTTTTACAAGTTTCTGTATTTTGTGGGTAGTGACATTTAATTGTGCTTAACCTTTCCCTTACTGTGCTAAAAAAATCACGCGTTGCGGTGCTGTGTAGTCAATACACATCTCACAATAAGCGATTTAATATCGGAAAAATATGAATATTTATAGCTAATCGCTTATATTTATTATATTTTATATCAAAAGTGAAAATAATTGTAATTTAATTGCTGAAAACATGAACAAAATCATCGGCAGATGCTAAACAAACGTGCGAGGGGTCACATTTAACGACGGTCCGCGACCGACTGGCTGGCGGCTGGCGGCTGGCGGCTGGCACACACACAGCTATGCGGTCGTAGGTATCGATGGTCTAAATCTAAATACAACTGCGGACGTGTGGATTTCTCATGTTCCCGCATAGCGAACTAAAGCGGGACAATAATAGCGTGTCATTTCCTCGCATACTCTTCGCGTAGCAGTATCACACGGTTGATTGTATTGGTGTATTTGTTGCCGATTTTTAACAAAAATCTCTGATTTTTAATTGAATTTGAAAACTATGTAAAACATTATTTTTTAATTCAGTGCATAAATGTATAACAGAGGAATACCTAAAATCTGAACCCAGAATTTATTACATTTATTGATTTATTAAAGTTATTAGAAGCAATGTGTAGTAAATACATAAGGAAAGGTTAAGAAACGCCAACCACAGCACATATTTCATTAAAATTATTACCGTTACCTGACCAAAGAACGACAATTTTCTTGAGTAGGTACCTTTCTTCTTTAACCCCCCAGTATTTAAGATTAAGTTTGATATTAACAGGCCACCCACTACTTAGCTGATTAGAATTATGAAATGCCGACCGTGGCGCTAGTGTCGGTAAACATGGCGGGAAGCAATGAATTATACGATAATTAGCTGGAATAACGTTTTTCTCTTTGTTTGAGCGAGAACAACAGTCGGCCGTTTTTATTCATAATGTCATTTCGTAGAAAATTCAAATAGGTTTTATTTTAAAGAGCTATTTAACGACGAAATAAATACAATTTTTATAACTGCTGAAATTGTTAGCGCCAGGAACTGACAGCCTTTCGTGGTCTGGAGATCTGTGAACTGTTTGTTGCTTAATTTTATATCATAGATATTTAGTATTGAAACAGTTTTTTGGATAATACCTACTATCATTTCCCATCCATATACTATCATATCTACTATATATTCCCTTCCTTAAAACAGCCTTACCCACATTGGAAAGTACAGGGTTTTCCAATAAGTGGTGTTATTTTGAAAACCCCCTATTTCGGTAGACGTTACTTTTGAAGGTGTCATTTCTTGACATTTGACAAGTAGAAACTACGCCATTAATAAAAATGGAACGATACACGCTTCAACAACGCATTGAAATTATTAAAATTGACTTGAGTGAATCAATTGCAAATCATCTTGAGTGATGAGGCCCATTTCCACCTCGGTGGCTTCGTCATCAAGCAAAATTGTCGCATCTGGGGCTCGGAAATCCCAAGAATTATTGTTGAAAAGCCTCTCTATCCTCAACGTGTGACTGTTTGGTGCAGATTATGGTCCGGCGGAGTCATTGGACCTTACTTTTTCCAAAATGAGGCTGGAGCAACAGTTACGGTGAATGGATTGCGCTATCGAGAGATGATTAATGATTTTTTATGGCCGGAATTGGATGGTGTTCATCTAGACAACGTTTAATTTCAACAAGACGGCGCTACGTACCACACAAGCAACGAAATCATTGATCTTTTACGATTGAATATCAAAATAACACCTCTTATTGGAAAACCTTGTATAAGATGATTTATGTTGCACTGTAAATTGTTGCAAGTCAGTCGAATTCATGTCGTATAACAAGAAGGTGCAATCTTAGTATCGTCGTTGTATTATTCACATGCTTTGTGCTAAATATCAAAATTCTCTCGTTTTTTCTCGTTTATCTCGTTGTGGAGGATATTTCACTCGAAAAGTGCAAGTGCATCGAGAGCCCTATTGCCCGGATTCATGGGAATTCCAGGTAGGCTGTTTCCTTCATTCCACTTTTCCCGTGATTTATTCTAAACCAATTGAATGAGCTCTTTACTGTCGTATTTTATTATAGATTTGATTTACGGTTCATTTTATGTGTAATAGAACACGTTACAATAGATAATTTGGAAGTTTAGCAAAGAGGTATTTAGCTTGTTTATAGTAAGTCTGCAGGTTGTAGGAATATTGGGAGGCCTGTTGTGGTTGATACTGACGCTTTATATGTACTGTGCATTAGTTAATTTTAATTGGTCAGCATCTCTGAAGCCTTTTTCCGCACTCTTCTGATTTAAGCGTAATGAGTTAAATTAAGAAAATTTCTACATGCCCAAACCATCTTTTCAATTTGGTAGACGGGTTTGGAAACCATTTATTGGATAACCAACTCCTCTGCCATAAGTCACCCCAAGTGTTTCGCTACGTTTGGTGATTTAGCAGGGGTTTCCAGGTTCATCGGATGAGACGTGTTCAGGATACGCTTGCCCACCAGCTGCATGGCATGGTTCCATGATAACTCAACACAGTGACAATTCAACACACTTTTAAAAAGCGATATAAAGTCATTAGAAACGATGAAAAAAAAAAAATTTTAACCTAAAATAACCTAACCTACATAACCCAGTTAATAAAGATTTTGTTTCATCACTTTCCATGACTTTATATAACCTTTTAAAGATGTGATGAATTATCATTGTGATGATTTATCCGGTTACCATATAATTGTTCTCAAGTCACTCCTGGACACTTATCCCTAGATTCCTACTCACCCCTCATTGCTTCGTTCCTTTTCCGTAATTCGTGGCTCGGCTCGCGTTTTGGTTCCCAAATGCTACGCAGCATTAAACGACGTGGTGCATCTCCTTAAGTTGACTTTTTTATCTCGGCTGTTTATGTTTTTACATAAAACTCTAAAATTTGTTGATATAAACCCAGATTTGAACATTCGTATGTGGAATGGCGTCCTCCGGCGGAGTGAGAAAAACATTTTGCTTTTGGCATCTCGCACGGGAAAGTTTTTATTTCTGTTTTGCAACTTCTTAACCGCTGATGGCTTTGCAAACTGCACCGCTTGTGCGCTCTGCACGACCGATATGTGCATGTGCATGTAGGTTCACAATAAAAGCTTTTTGAAGGTCTCGAAATAATCATGCCATGTCATCTCACCATTTAAACTGTTATTTTATATACTAACAGGTAGATAGTAGTTACTACCCTGCTTTGCCTCAGTTTCTCTACTAATTTCTTACTGAACTATTGTAAAATATGTCGAAAACGCAAAATTTTATTTAAGTTAATTTTAGAACTGTTATTTTGAACGCACATGGATATCGAACCAAGAAACCCAGAAAACGCGTTAAATATTCTATTTTTTTTATAAATCCCCTCGGGTAATTTGTGGTTTTGAATTTAATTTTTTAATATTTTTTTATTTCTTGCTAGAGCAATCTCGATGATTTACGAAACTCATTTTAGTACAGGAGAAACTTACAGTACATAGGTGGGAGTTAATAGGTACAATTATCCGTTAGAATGTAGAACAAAAATTGAAACTCGCCTCTCAATCTCCCACCTATCCCTACCTCTTCCACTGTAGCTCAGACTGTCTACTTACCGTGATATCAACACACGTTAATTTAGATTTTAGATGTTTAGTATTATACTTCCCTGATGAAGCTACGGTTGTAGCGAAACCCGGTCGGCATTAAGTATTTACCCATAAGTGATGTTTACAAAGTTATTGTTTAATTTAAATGAAAAACATGGTTTAAATAAAACAAACCAACAAGAGAAGCCCGGCTTTTTTATCAAAATACTGTTAAAAATGTGACTGCATTACCATTTACTAATAAAACATTAGTCATTCAGAATATATTTGAACACGTGTTCACGCATGTGGCCTTGTCCGAATAAATATGATGGACGAGATAGACGAAAAAATATAATTATTTTTAAGAACTTCCTCATAACATATTTGTGCTTTACTGGTAATTATTTTTATGAAATTTGTCAAATCATTCGTCATGGGCCTCCAGTCCAGTTTTTATCACGAAAACGAATAATTTGAGCATATTTTTAATAAATTAATTAATGTATAAGCTAAAAACAATTAACTTGGAAATTTCCCGGAATACATTAATTTTTAAATAGTTTCGCTGTTTTTGAAAGCAGGTGAAAGACTCTTTCAAATTTTTATATTACAAACGGACACATGCATTTAAAAATATTTAAAAAATCTGATTTTATATATACACGATTTTTTTACGATTTCTGTGTCGCTTACTGGTTGT
The DNA here is from genome assembly GCA_026573805.1 of Hesperophylax magnus. NCBI lineage: Eukaryota > Metazoa > Arthropoda > Insecta > Trichoptera > Limnephilidae > Hesperophylax > Hesperophylax magnus. The sequence continues at coordinate 6,295,130 of JAIUSX010000117.1, read as the reverse complement.
TTGTTTTTCTTGTAAACTGTAGAAATCCAACTTTATACGAATACAAAAAAAATATTTATCTAAATAAACGTATTAAAAAGGTTATTTTACGTTATTTTTTAGGTAACTCACTTTTTTCGTTTCATATAAAAATAATGAATACAACATCCATAAACTTTGATGTGTTTCGCAAACACGCAAAATTTTACGGTCATTATTATTTTAGTATATATATTAATATGATTTGAAAGTGTATGGTCAACTTTTATATAAACATACAAAGCGTGGTGTTGCCTCTTTCTAACACTGCATAAATCATATGTATCACCGAAACACAAAGAAGATAGAACGTCTCAGTATTAATAAATATTTTTAAACACAATTACCCAGGTCAATAGATACATTTTTTTCCCGTATTTGAGTTAGGGAGAAACTTCATTAAATTGTTAAGGCTCTGTAGTAAGCGCTCAAAGACCGTTTGAAATGGAGATATGTAAATACGAATGTTAGAGGGAGCACGCTAGTATAAAAAAATCTATGCGATGCACTACGTCGTGTAATATTTTAAATCGACCCGCTATCAATAACAACCCTTACGTAGATGGCGATAAGGTTTAAATTCCCGCTTAACACCATCCGCCTATTTTAATTTATGCCAGAAAAAAACATGGCCAAAAAGTGCCTTTTATTTTATTTTGTGGATGTTCAGGCATAAATATTTAATTTTTTTTCGATCATTTTATAAATAACTTAATTTGTCACATTATACAATAAAATTATAACCGAAAATGGGTTCGTAAGTAGGAGATTTCGAACTTTAAAGCAGTTTTCATAGGCCTTATACATTATTTTTTTCTGGGCTTATAAAAAGACTTATCTAAAAAATACTCGATTATTTCAAAGGCCAAGATGTATTCTACTCGCAGTATTTAATTAAAGCATCTGAAACATTTCTAGGCGAACAAATTTTCAAACCAAAAACACATGATTTTGCATTACTACGTATGGCATCGCCTTATGCGAAATAAAACACGACTCGTTTGACGTAGATCGAAAATCTCTCGAAAAATGCTTAAGTTTAATTTAAAGATACACAATGAATTTTTTCATACCTATAACTATTAAATAACAGAACAAAACGTGTTTTGAATAATTTTTTGGGCATACTTTGCAATTTTTTTCTATCGAAAGAATTTCATACAATTACCGTTTCGGCTCTACAAATGTATAGATATTGTCTTAAAAAATAACATATATTTTTTAAGATCTTGAAAAATAACATATATTTTTTAAGATCTTGAAAAATAACACATATTTTTTAAGATCTTGAAAAGTAACATATATTTTTTAAGATCTTGAAAAATAACATATATTTTTTAAGATCTTGAAAAGTAACATATATTTTTTAAGATCTTGAAAAATAACATATACTTTTTAAGATCTTGAAAACTTAAAAGTGTAAAAGAGAAGTATGTTATAATTCGGAATGCGGGGACTAAATTTCTTAATAAGCTATAGAAACGTTAATTATATGAAATTCCCTCGATATGTATATGCCACATGATGGGCCAAGGATTGTAACAAACTCACAATCGCGGTAACATTTGTGGAAATTTGGATCCAAAACCCTGCTTTTGTGCAGCCTTACCGCATTGCGAATAGAAGACGGCATAAAGCTAATTAAAGTTAAAAAATAATGTGGGAGGTTTCCAGACATATTGGTGCAGCTATATGTGTGCTGTTGCATAATATGTGTGTATGTGTCTTGTTTGCACTGTATGTGTTTGCGTGTGTGTGCAGGGGGGAAATGGAACCGCATACGGTTAAACTTTTATACCGTTATAAATTTGTGGTGAATGTCGCCGGTGCTTGTGAACTTCTGCTGAACCAAATAATGGAACTCGTGCACCACGCTTGATGTGTTAAAAAAACTTGATTTATTAAAATACTTTGCTCCACTTAAAGCTCACGAAGAAAAACTTTTGAAAGGAACCCGTCTGGAAGGGTGGAAAGAAAAACACGGGATTGCATTAAAAACCAGCCATATTCATAGTGGGTTTTTTTAGAGCACAGGCGTCATGTAGGTATGCTGTCCTTGTTCTATCGGTATTACAATGAAAGATGCTCCGTGAGACTAGCGTCATTCATTCCTTCTACACTGGTGCATATGAAACGCGCCAAACGCCCACCCAAATTATGTACATTTTGACATTTGTGACTCGCTTCTGGGTTTTCCAATAAGAGGTGTTATTTTGACATTCAATCGTAAAAGATCAATGGTTTCATTGCTTGTGTGGCACGTAGCGCCGTTTTGTTGAAATTAAACATTTTCCAGATCAATACCATCCAATTCCGGCCATAAAAAATCATTAATCATCTCTCGATAGCGCAATCCATTCACCGTAACTTTTGCCCCAGCCTCATTTTCGAAAAAGTAAGGTCCAATGACTCCGCCGGACCATAAACCGCACCAAACAGTCACACGTTGAGGATAAAGAGGCTTTTTAACAATAACTCTTGGGTTTTTCCAGCCCCAGATGGGACAATTTTGCTTGTTGACGAAGCCAACGAGGTAGAAATGAGCCTCATCACTCAAGATGATTTGCATTTGATTCACTCAACTGAATTATAATAATTTCAATGCGTTGTTGAAGCGTGTATCGTTCTATTTTTATTAATGGCGTAGTTTCTACTTGACAAATGTCAAAAAATGACAGCTTCAAAAGTAACATCTACCGAAATAGCGGGCTATTCAAAATAACATCTCTTATTGGAAAACCCTGTACCACTCGGTTCGGCTGTGGAAGCGTTTGTCGGCCTCTGTGTTTCCTCCCTCCGCAGCATTGGTGTCTTCAACACCTATGTTCACTCCTTTCTCTCCTCAAAAAGACCCACCACACAGCATCCCCAAAGATGACAGGCCCTGAGGGAAATTATTTTCCTGTATGGAGATAATGTGAACAAATATGAATCAACAAATCTTTGGAATTTACTTATTTTTGACAGTACATTCAATATTTAAAATCTAGAAATGGTAACCCAGAATTTCCGAACAGTAATATATTTGTGCTTCGAATCGATACTGATTTTGTGTTTTGTTAAATACTAGCCTTTTCTTCATACAGGGCTTCCTGGGGTAAAGTGCGACAACTTTCTGGGGTAATTGATTCTACAAGATACAATTAAGAAAGTTAAATAACTTTTTTCGAAATTCTCTCACTTTAAGATTGTTTTTAGGTTAAAAAATTGAACTTTATATCTCCTCGTATTGGCAGGTGTGCCACTCAACTCTCCCGGTGTATTGTGTTGATTTATTTATTTACAGACTAAACTCAATGCATAACATTTGTTTAAGCTCACATTGGTACTTGGTACCGTGGGCGATCGCTCTGTTTAGAAGGTAGAAAACTACTTACGAACTCCGCGAGACACTGCAAACCTTCAGACAAGTTCCAAGAGAATTGTTTTGCATTACGAAGCGTTAAATAGTTACGGAACTGCAAACTTTCAACCAAAATACATTAAATATGTAATACCTACACAATAACAACGGTAACGCTAATGTTTTAAGTCAATAGGTTATTTATAAACCTTACTGTTGTCGCAACTATATTTTATTTTATTTTATTTTATATTATTGAAACAAACAGTACATAATTTACAGAGATGAAACAATATACAGGAATAAGATACTTCATGTTGTGTACCTATGATATGTTTCCTTGTAATGTCTGCTAAGTGGTATGTTTATTCCTTAATTACCAGGTGACTTGTGTAGTTTATAGGTGTGTGTGTGACGTGTGTAATGTGTGTGTGAGTGTTTGTGTGTGTCTGTATGTATGCGCATTGAATTCTTTAAATTTTATGCATATCTCTTTATCATTTGTTAATGCATTCCTCCACCCAATTACCTGTCCCTGTCTGACAGTGTGGAATACCTACATACCTACATCGTTGACATTGCATCAGTCTGTTAAGAAAACCTGTACAGTGAACATGATCCCTGTTCGATTCGAGTCTATTACGGAAGTTTGTGCAGTGATCATCCGCTGTGTCGCTCGAGTCCATTATATTGATTTGTAACAAGTGGAATACAAATACCAACGGTAACACAGAATCCCTTTTTAATATTTAACCACAGTTTTTCCAATAGTTGTGTCGAATATAGATTAAAGTCTACAATAAAATATATTTTCTTACATACATATTTCATATTATATTTTGTTTGAAGTTTTAAGTAGGCATTTAATGAATCAGATTTTTGCTGTTGTGAATACCGCACAAGAGTCCCAATGCTCCCAACCATCTGTAGTCATCGAGACTATGGCATCCCCAACTGTGGTATGGTGTGAGGCTGTAGTTGATGGTGAAAGAAAGAAGATCAGTAAGGTGGGGAAGTACCTGACCGTTTAGATTTGGTCACCAAACACGGCTAAAGCCATTTAAAGCAACATTTCAATTCTGAATGGTATTCTTATACCAGGGTGATACTGAGAGTATATTCCACTCTGAAACGCGCTGCAAATACACTATATTTTATTTTTTATGGTTGTGCATAAGATAACAACTATGTTAGTCGTAGATAAACAAAAACAGATTTATTTCAATTATTTGTTTTTATTCAATGTGTTGTTATGCGCCCATTGCGTTATTTTTTGACGTATGAATAAAAATGATTATGTTTTTTGTAATCTACTCAGTATTATTGATTAGTAAAAGCTAGAGCCTCGAATAGAGTAGAAGAGACAAATAGAGCCAAGAAGAGCCAAAGATAGACAAGAAGATACAAATAGAGCCAAGAAGAAACAAGAACAGCCAAAGATAGACAAGAAGATACAAATAGAGCCAAGAAGAAATAAGAACAGCCAAAGATAGACAAGAAGATACAAATAGAGCCAAGAAGAAACAAGAACAGCCGAAGATAGACAAGAAGATACAAATACAGCCAAGTAGAAACAAGAAGTGCCAAAAAGAGACAAGAAGAGACAAACAGAGGCAAAAAGAGCAACAAAGATCCAAAAATAGACAAGAAGATCAAAGAAGGGCATATAAGATGCAATAAGAAGGAAGACATAAAAAGACTTTTCCTTTATTCCTGCCCATTCTAAATTCTAATATTGGCCTTTTAATATACCGGCCGATTAAACTCCAACCCCCTTCCCATCCTATGAACATGTGTTTCAAGTCCTAACGAAACAGTGCCCCTCAGTGTATCGGTTGAACAGCGACAGGAGTTCTCCTGTCCTGCCTTGGGTGGTATCGTGAGAATAAAAAAAATATTATGTTTTATTATCTACTCAGTATTATTAATTAGTAAAACTTAGTTTCTTTAACTGTACATATTTAAATATCTGCAAACTATTGAAAATAAACATAACTAGAAACACAAAATTGAAAAGCCTGTGATAAAAGTATAAAGTCTGGTAATGCTAGGAAATAAATGTAATAGGTCGGCACGCGAGATGCAATATTCCGCAGAATTCCACAATATTCCAATGCAGGCGATTCCGGCCCGACATTGGGAACATTGGAACATTCGGAAAGTTGGAAAGTTGCCAAGTTCCACAATATTTGAATGCATCTTGTGTCGGTTTACCTACCTCCAGCGCCTTCAAAATGGCCGCGGGCCCAATGCACTTGGGAATTGTCCATTATTTTGTAAATTATTTGTTCTTGCGGGGAATTTTTAAGAAAATTGAATTGCTTTTGATGGAAAGCGCCAAATGTATTTTGTTAAGTGTGTCGTTATCCGTGTTTTAATATTGTGTTTTACTTTTGCGTTCATTGTTTTTTGTTCGGTTTATAGAAATGATAATAATCGCGACAGCACGTTTACACAACAAATTATCTTTACTACACAATTGATCAATTTTTGTTTTCTGTAAAGTAAAATAAAGTGACTGTCTGCGTCGGATTTTGATAGGGTTTTCACCATCATTTAGAGAATTTCGTATTCTTATTATTATATAGATATAATGCATATTATATCTATATAATAATAATAATAATATCAACGCCGGGTACACGTCAGCTAGCTCTTTCTAAATCGATGTTCCTCGGCCCACAGCCAAATTTTATGAAAATCCGTCCAAGTTCTGACTTAATAAAACTTTTTGACTTTGTTGTTTTAAAAATTTCAATAGTATAAATATATAGGGTTTTCCAATAAGAGGTGTTATTTTGATATTCAATCGTAAAAGATCAATGGTTTCGTTACTTGTGTGGCCGTCTTGTTGAAAGTAAACGTTGTCCAGATTAATACCATCCAATTCCGGCCATAAAAAATCATTAATCATCTCTCGATAGCGCAATCAATTTACCGTAACTGTTGCTCCAGCCTCATTTTCGAAAAAGTAAGGTCCAATGACTCCGCCGGACCATAAACCGCACCAAACAGTCACACGTTGAGAATAGAGAGGCTTTTCAACAATAACTTTTGGGTTTTCCGAGCCCCAGATGCGACAATTTGGCTTGTTGACGAAGCCACCTAGGTGGGAATGGCCCTCATCACTCAAGATGATTTGAATTTGATTCACTCAAGTGAATTTTAATAATTTCAATGCGTTGTTGAAGCGGGTCTCGTTCCATTTTTATTAATGGCGTAGTTTCTACTTGTCAAATGTCAAAAAATGTCAGTTTCAAAAGTAACATCTACGGAAATAGCGGGCTATTCAAAATAACACCTCTTATTGGAAAATCCTGTATTTAGATGTGATGGTAGAAGTTTTTCATGACAATATGACATTATAAAAAATTTAAGCGGTAAACTTTAATAGCCTTACAAATAAACCTGGTGGAAATTTTATACAATTGTTAAACAACGGTGTACATAAAAACCTTACAAATAAACTAAAATTGACTAAACCGATATTTAACGGCCATTTACCTAAGCATTGTTTGTACAGCGGAAGAGTGTAGATTATTTGATGTATAAACTTGAAATTTCTGATCGAATTTCGGAATTTTTTCAAAGTATTTTAAACGTGCTAAATATTTCTTCTTAAAAAATACCATTTTTGAAACTGGATAAATTTTTAGAGTTTTGTATTTGAAATAAAATTTAATATTTGAGCCCTTTCCCGGAATATCGTTGTATCCAACAATATGCGTGTTTTGAGAAAAATGAAAAAAATTAAACCAATTATCTTTATTTATATTTTAAATGCAACAAACATACTATTATTAACTAAAGTGGTGGAGAAATGCAATTAAATTCTATACAAGAACAAAAAATGTGAATTAGTGAACAAATGTTAAATATGTAAATCTCACACACAAAATTATAAGTGGACAAATTTTATATATGTAAATCTCACAAACAAAATTATTAGTGGACAAATGTTATTTAATGTAAATCTCACACACAAAATTATTAGTGGACAAATGATATATATGTACACCTTACACACAAAATTATTAGTGGACAAATGATATACAGGGTGTATTGGCACGTACCCGACAAACTTTAACCAGCTATTCCTTAGCACATTTGGAGTAAAAAATGTTATGTGCACTTTGCTGTCCGGTAACGTTTTTTTTAATAAAAAAAATTATTAAAATATTGAAGACAATATTAGTGATTTCTAAACGAAAATCTGAAACAGAAAAATCAGAACAGGAAACGGTCACATCTTCCTTTCATCTTTCCTCATACGTTTCCTTTTCTGATTTTTCTGTTTCAGATTTTCGTTTAGAAATCACTAATATTGTCTTCAATATTTAAATATTACAATTTGAGGTTTTACTCAATAAAGTTATTCCGAAAAATAAATAAAAAAAATATTATTCATATTTTCACCACATGTCACCACTGTTATATCCTTTGTCAAAGTTTGAAAACCCATCTGGCAATATTTTATTCGAATTCCGTTGAATAATTCACGTGTGTACCTATATTGGCGCGCTTTTACAGTCACAACGAAATGGCACGGCACCATTCGTCTCATTTTTAACTATTATTATTTAGTGTGTGCGAAAGAGCGAAGACGCTTTTCGACATACTTGCTTATAACAGCTGTTGAACACGAAAAGCGATGCCAATGACAGTGATGTAGTGTGGAAATTTTTATTTTTTTTTGTTTTTAATTGAAAAAAAATGCTACCGGACAGCAAAGTGCCCATAACATTTTTTACTCCAAATGTGCTAAAGAATAGCTGGTTAAAGTTTGTCGGGTTAGTGCCGATACACCCTGTATATGTCAAATCTCACACACAAAATTACCGCAAATTTTTATTTTTTTATTTTGCCTTATATAAAGCATTACGGTCATCTAACATGAATTCACATATGTCATTGTGGTGTTTGAGCTTAGCAGCCTTGCTTGGCAGCTGATTGGAGTATATTTGAGTTGTTTTCTTCTTCCCCATCCTTCACGACGAGCATTATTTGTCCATTATGATTCAGTAACCTGAATATTCATTGAACACTTGTCTTGATATTAAAATCGCGAGCACATCCCGAATTCAAATGTTTTTTGATACAAACGCGAACCTGCGAAAAAGAACAAGCAATAATAAAATTTTGAAACTGTCAATTTACAATTTAAAAAGCACTATAATATCAGCATTATTTTCAAAAGAAAATTCAAATTGACGTTTCTAAAATAAAAATGTCATAATAAATTTTCTTAGAATTCCTAGAGAATAATAATTTTTTTTTTTTTTTTAAAGAAAGACAAATATTCCCGGGTTACGAATAACCTGACAATATTTGAAATTCTCCTACTACCACCACAGTAAGCTGAAAATGTTGCTTGTGTTGTGATGGAGGACTTAGCCAGCCGAGGAATTGAACACACTACGCCTGGGTGGGACCCAAGCGCGATGTCAACTCGGCCACCGACCGGTTTATATTTTTATTTTTTCTAAAATATAAGCATTGATTTCTTGGGTTTGTATTCCTACATATGCATAAGGCATTTATGTTATTAAAAAACATCACTTGCGTTGATTTCTCGCGGTAAAAGTCAATTAAAAAATAATGTATCAGAAATAACCTCACATTTTCAAGACAGTCAGTCTGCCCTAAGACACAATTGTTGCAAATTCATTGGCAGCACAGTTAATGATATTTTTATTAGCAAGAATTCAAAACCGAGCTCGTATAATATCTATTCAATGCATAACTGAAACACTGTCTAAGGGATGAGAAGTGTTTTTTTTAGTGAGGCTATTAGTGTATAATTATTATATTATCGAGTTAATTAGGTATATATATATTTTCGGTTTATAAGCTTCTATGTTATCCCCAGTAAAATTGAATATGTTTTGGTTCCGACGAAGAATCAAAACGGGAAAAAACTTTAATATGTAATTTTTTTTGCCCTGAATAATGTACATATCGCGAGACCAGCGAATTTGATTAACTACATTTTTTTCCACACATACTGATAATTTAGTAAATATTTAATTTTTCTAAGAAAATTTCTTCTGGAAGCTTATCACTTTGTGATGTCATTATTTATTATATTAAAACACAAATAACTTTGTTTACATCACTTTAATATATATATGTATAAATATTTTTAAAATTTCTTTATTTAATATTAAATTTACAATTACATGTTATTACATTACATTAAGTTTGTTTTCTTTTTAATACATTACAGTACATCGTGATACACCTTTTTTTAGAGCAAATGCTCGTGTTAAAAAGGCGGAGAAACGCGTGTAAATAATAATTTAACATATTTCTTCAGAGAGTGTAAAGATCATGAAAATAATTTTCATTTTTTTACATTTTTTTTATTTATTTATTTTATTAGTTTTTTGTATACATACATATGTAACATAATCATGAGTAATTAAGCCTGCAACATTGATTAAAAAACTGTAAAAACACATATATGTATACAATATATAACCTTTACGAGAGTTAAAATACTCGTGTGTAAAGGCGGGAACATAGAGAAGTTTATTAAAAATTAAAATTAAAAGTTAAAAAAATTATAACACAATATATACGTGCATAGATAAAAAATAATAATATTTATAAATACATATAATAAAAAATAAATTAAAAAAAAAAAAAATACAACTGTCAATTAAATATTCTTAATCAATTGCCAATGTAATTCTAGGTAGCCAAACTATTTAAGATATCATTGTTTAGTCTATTTTTGAATTTATTATAGTCAGGTTCCAATCTCAGTTCCATTTCCAATTGATTAAACCACATCACTCCATTGTATGTGTAGAAGTGTTGTGCAAAACTGGTATGCATTAATGGCGTACTTAAGCGACCCACTGTGTTATGTCTATTGCTCTCTACGCGTACCATGGCGTGGTGTGACTTCTTAGAATCTTTGTGTATTTGAAGCAGCGTATTTTTTATATATGTATTTTTTAGAGATGGGACTTGAAAGTCTTGAAAAAGTTGAGAGGTTGAATAACATACATACAACGTATATATATATATATATATATATAACAAAATTATATCAAATAGAAAAGAGAAAAAGATGTAAAAGAAAGAAAGAGAAAAGAATAAGAAATAAGAGAAACATATAGCCTCTACATGTTTCATGAAAAATGTTCACCTCATCAGGAGCAAGTATATACTAAAGTCAAAAATTAAATATAGATTACAATTGAATAGTAGAAGAAGTGGGGAGGGGTAAGAGTGGGCGGAGTTTTTCAGAATTGGGAATTACAATATTGTTATACGGGAAATGAGGTGAACATTGTTCATGAAACATGTAGAGGTTATATATATTAAAGTGATGTAAACAAAATTATTTGTGTTTTAATATAGTAAATATTTATTTATTACCATTTTTTTTTTATTTGGTACAATATTTTTTACATTTTAAAGTTTTCCAGTAATGTTGGCCTCACTGGGTGGCTTGCCCGTGTTGAGGCCTTAAAGCCTGTGTCACACCACGCTATAAGCGTACTATATTTACGTGAGTTGGCCTATTTCAGCATATCGCGCGCCATTCATAGCCATTGGTAGTATATGGTCAGCGAATGCTGAAATAGGCCAAGCCATAATGCATGTAGCGAAATGTTTCGCCTACTTTAAAGATATTCAAAATCCCTCTCAACGTTATTCTATCAAAAAATCAACATGATATTTCATCAAAATTCTGTATTTGGGTGTATGGCTGCTAACATAATTCCATTTCCACAAAACACAGCTAACAGATTACCCGAATTAACTAATTATCCGACTGTAAATGGTTGTAAAAACAAAATCTATTATTTAATTTGTGATAAATAAGACTGAATGCTGCAGAACTGCGATCCCTGAGGCGTATATGTGGTAAAACCGTATATGATCGTGTGACAATGTGTAAATTCACAAATAATGCAAGGCTGATGTTAAACTTATATTTCTTCTTTCTTTTTAAAAATCTTCTGTCAACCTCAAAGAAATGTAAACCTAAAACATAGTACCTATTATTTATGTTTCTCCCACGACTCTCTCAACGCAGGATATCTCAATGAGACAGGCATTGAAAAAATAATCGTAATTATAACTATACGTCTACCTGAAAAAGTATATCCATATTTAAAAAAATTAATTACTAATGTTTGCAAAAAATAATGTTTTTACTCTAATAGAGTAATAGTTTTTCTTATGATCCTTTTGATATTAAATACTAGGAATTATCTTTAATATTTCGTTGTTCAATCGATTTATAAACTTTGTTTTTTCTCTCATCTAAAATTGTGTCAGTGGCAGATACAATCTCTTGCCATCGCATTACCAATGTACTTAAACAGTCTTATACAATATCTCCCATTCTTTCCGCTGAACCTGGAATGAGATAAAAATTCTTTGCAAGAATAAATAATGGCAAATGAAAAAGGTTGCGGGAAATGGGCACTTTTCGTCTGCGCCCTCAGGGCTCAGAATAATGGCGGAATATGGCAGCCAACCCCCTCCCCTTCTCGCTAGGGGTGGACCGGTCCTCCGATGTTGAGCCAAATTCAGTAAAATATGCAATAAAAGGGATGCTTTAGTGGATTGTGTGCTGGCTCACTAGGAGCAAATGCTTGACTCTTGCTAATCTAAAAGTTATTTTGTCGACACCCTTTCTTGCCCCAACGCGTTGTTGATTAAAACATCAGTAATACATCATTTTAACTTACTGTAGATTAAACGTGAGACGTTATCAAAAGATTAATAATGTAGCATTATTGACCGGTCGGTGGCTGAGTTGACATCGCGTTTGGGTCACATCCTGGCGTATCAATTCCTCGGTTGGCTAAGTCCTCCATCACAACACAATCAACATTTTCCGCTGACTTTGGTTGTAATTATTGTCAGGTTTTTCCTAAACCGGGAATGCTTGTCTTTCTTTAAAAAAAATGTATTGAGGGTTAAATTTTAAAAATGGACACGCGATCCAACAATGTTACATTTACCCTCAACTTCCACCGTTTTACTTACACGAGCTAATGCTATTAACGCACGTAACCTTAGTAAGTAAAAAGCGAAGCTTACACATTTTATTAGCTGTTTAAGATAAACATTGTTTCGTCTTTTACAAAAGATTTTCCTGAATTATCCTCTTTCGCTTTACGAGAATGGAACACGATGCGTTTTAACAAACATCCTACATTCTGAACGCAGAGCTTGAAATTCGTCTGTAAAAAGTCGGAAAGCTATATCGCATCTGTTTTCGACCCATTTGCTTTTGTCGCCAATTGTGGAAACTGGTGTCAGAAAATATGGTTTCCAAAAACGGCACAAGACAGCGGCAGGGTTCATTGATCTCTCTGCGGCCTATAACACTGTAAAGGCCTCCTTGTTAAACTATAAGGTACGTATACATTTGCGAATCTTACCACGAATTACGGGAAAATAACAAATCAACTGCAAGCGATTGAGCGGGATTTACGGTTGCTTCGTTTCTTTCCCATAAGTTGAGATTCAGTTCGGCAGTTCGGCTCGCGTATATATACGTAGCATTAGACAACATCCAGGATGTCAATATAGTATGACTTATCGAGCAACTGCTAACTAGCCGCACGTTCAGAGTTTGTCTAGAGGGGTAAAAATGCAACAATAACATAATACCCCTCAATAACGGCCTTGCCCAAGGCGAAGTGCTAGCAGGCTGCTAGTAGCAGCATCGCTTTTTAATATCTACAACTGTGACCTTCCTCACACTGAAGTCAGAAAATTTGCCTATGCAGATGGTACGCTGTCATATCCTAAGGCAAAACTTTTAAGGGAGCAGAAGAGACCCTTAATTCTAAACTAAAGGCTAAGGAAAAACGTACCTATATTATTATATGTACACAGGGCGTCAAAGACATTTCTTGGTGCGTTTCATTCATCGCAGATCCTCGTGTATTTCTCTAGAGCCCTCTGGATCCAGAGGTCAATTTATAATTCGAGACGTGACAAAATGTCAGGCCCTGGGCTCCATAGAATTAATGAGAATTCCCCCTAACTTCTCCTTCACCCCCTCAACCACCCTAACGGAACAAGGCCGACTTCTAGGAATCCTTCCTATACTAATTTGCAGGACCTTTTGAATTTGAAACCATGAATTTTGTATTGTCTTTGAGGGCATAATTGGCTTCTTTGGCTATCTGCGATCTGTAATTATTTGCTGAAACCTCACGGCAGCTAATCGGCATGCGAATCGGTCTCGCCCCAATTGGAATACATACTGTTTCGTTAGGAGTATGAAATAATATTATGATCTATCAACCAGCTAAGTAATACTTCGACGATAGATAGGATGTTCAAGCAGTGAAATTGGCTAACAGTGAAACAGATACTAACTGTGAACGCAATTCATAAAACAACCTGCTACAATTTTTTTTTAAATTAACCCCACACAAGAGGCCCTGCAGAATAAAATCCCTCAGGGTCTATGTCATCTTTGGTGATGCTGTGTGGACGGTTTTTTAGGAAAAGGAAGGAGAGTACGTTTTTGGAAGAAAAAAGGTATGAGGGGTCAATGTTTCCAGGAGTGTCTATCCCTCCTACTGTGGTGCAAGACAAAGGGTCGAGAGAACCCGGCTGGAGAGGTCAAAAGTTCTCCCGCAACCAGTCTCTCCCAATCCAGCCCGTATTGCCAACCATATTTTTTGTTCGATTAGTACGAACGTAACACGTCTTTGTATTTATGTCAATGTGTTCTTGTGAGGTTTTCCAGTGTACAATATATATTTGTAATACCACTACATCAAAGCGTGTCTGCTTTCAGAAGTTTTTGCCAGTGATTTGACAGAGACGCGATACTTTGTCACCTGTCACTTTAAATTATAATCTAAACATCGCGTTCCGTCGTTGACATTTGTATGGTGGTTTCAACAGATTAGATCGTAAATTATTTGTCAGTTTTGAGTGATGAGGACGGTCTGCACGTAAACACATCTTCGGCGTATTGGGAGAATACTATTTATGGATGCCACATATTAAATTATTGCGAAAAAAAATGCTCAGCGCTTTGCGGTATAACAGGAGTATCTCAATTATATGGTGGTTTCGTCCTGAACCTTCACACCTCTTTTTAAATACATCTACTTGAATTTAGAAATTGTTTTCTTGAATAAATGAAAAATAACGAATTGAATGGAATCTTGGAAGTGGAAATTAACCTTCTTCCCGTCATCCGATCGAGCTGGAACTCGACAGATAGACTAGTTGTCGATGACAATGCTTTATATCAACTTCATTTTGATGGCACACAATGCACACACGTGTATTTCTCTGAAATTGGATGACATTATAAAAATTTACTGCAGTTAATACACTAAATAAATTTCGATACCATCCAATTACGATTTGGCTTAAGTGGTAGATGTGTTCACTCATTTTAGTCAGTCCCTAAAGAAGAAGAAATAATCCACAGTATAACCAAAAATTAAATTATAGAAAATACTATAAATAGTAGGTACTATAATACTATAGTAAAAAAACTTAGTATTATTGTAGATAATACTATATATATAGTAGGTACTATAATACTGTAGTAAAAAAGTAAACTCAGTTTCATATCAGGGTTAATTTTTTTCACTCTCATTTTATATAGAAACTAATTCAATTCCGTGAAAAATCACGGGTTTTAATATTTGTAGGATTTGGGAATATTTCAAAAACAAATGTTTTTATAATATGATTTTATTTTTTAGAGAGATCTGGTAAAAAAATAATATCGTTTAAGTTTTTAAGGTCATTTCATTAAAATTATCTAGTCATTAAATAAATAATTAAAATGTTAATATTTATAATAAATACCAAGTCTTTTATTTCTACTAATATTCTAATAAATCATATATTTTAACCCTTCCCTTACGATGTTGAAAAAATCCTCATTCTCCGGTGCGGATTTATATTTATTTATAGTAAATATTCACTCGGTAAATATTTATATATTGTAATTATTTCATGCAATAGAGAAATGTATTACGGAGTAATATCTTAAAAATGAAATCTGTGTTTAGTATATTTATAGAGATGTTTTAGTAATTATAGACAGTGGTCAGTCAGTTTATAGCACCGGCAAGGAAATTTATTCATTTATTTAACGCCCAGAGGGCTTTTACATGGTTGGTAGTATAATTTTTATTTGACAGATACTTTGAAACATAAAAAATTACATTTGATAAAAGCTATGCAACAAGTCATACAAACACAAGAAACAAAAACAGAAAATTACAGCTATTTGTAGGTTTACATGATATGTTTAAGAGTGTTGTTGAAATAAATGTTTTAAATGATCCACAAAACTTGCCAAGTTGTATTGAATATGTCAACATCACCCAAGTAATGATTTCCCATGGTGTGGGGTCGTTGTATCGGAGAGTTGGCAATATAGTTACGCTTATGTGTGCTGAAATGTTAATATAGTGTCCTGTGCGTATAAAGTCGTGTCTTCTCCAAGCTTAAACTTTCTAAAGATGGGTTGTTTTTCTTTCTTTCTTTCACAGAACTTGAAAATTAACTTTAAAATTTGAAAAATTATTCAAAATCTCCGAAACCAACCGTCCTAATAAAAGTATGATTAACAGAATTGACCTGCCAGGTAAAGCTGTCCGAAATTTAAAACAAAAAATAAACATTCCAAATAAAGAATTATTAACTAGTACAATTATTTTGGTACATACTTTGTCGCTTGTTTGCTGTGATTTATACTTACTTATCAATTCCAATTTTGAAAATTAAAAGTTCAATGAATATCAATAATTTTGCGCATTACACAGAAATACAATATCAAATCACGCACCCATCCACCGACAACTGAGATTAGTATTTTTGATCATTATTTAAGCCCCTATAAGTATTGCAGAGGATGTTGATGATAACACAGTAGGTACTCTAGCAGACGTAATGTTTACATATCTTCAGCATGTTTTAAACTGAAGAAAATAAAATTCCACTGAAAGATAAAAAATTAATTTAAAAAAGAAAACACTATTAAAACTTTTCGAATAACTGTAAAAATTTTTCGAATTTCCCTTTTCGAACAACTTAATACAACTAAGTATAAAAAACGATGTAGATCTATAAGTGGAGTTTTACAATAAAGTCTACAGTTTTTTAAGTGTAGAATAATCTATTGTAACATGGAAATGGACTGTTTATATAATAAATTCTACAGTTTTTTTAACTCCTCAGGCCTCTGACATATTAACCATTATATTTCTTAAAGACGCTATCATAAGGACGGAGTATTCGATTTTTTTTCCGCTTTGCAATAAAATCCAAATTAATGGAATATTTTTTAACATATCCGTAAACTAAAAACTGTTTTTGAAAGGTGATAAAATAAGTTTTCAAATTTTATTACCACAAATAAACTTTTAATGTTAAAAATATTAAATTTTTTAATCCAAACATAAAAAAGTTTTTTAAAAATGGCTCACATTATGTTTATTTCGTGTAACACTGTACTAAAATTACTAATATTAATAATTATTAAAAATAACATGTTTTCATAGATAAGTGTATTATAAAAATCATTGTCGTCACACTTTTTTTTATCGTTTCATATGAAAATAATTTTATTAAATTCACAAGATTCATAATTTTTTCTCAAATTTTTGAGGTGCACAATTTAATTATTTTTTAGTTAATTTCTAGATATGAATGTTAAGCATAGTGTTTTCTCTTTCTAGCACTGTTTAGATTAAATTTCTCACTATGAAAGTAAGGGAGACTTTTATGAGATCATATGGAGCTGTTGCGAAAAGTGAACAAATTAGCTCTACTGGTTACAGCTGTGTGTTCGCAAAACCGAACAAATTAGCCTGAGGGGTTAAGCGTAGAATAAATTATATCAACATTAACAAGTTTGACACTTACGAAGTTTGGTGATTTAAATCATGCATCCTTTCGCAAGAGGCTCGCTCACCAGTGGTCAATATTAAAACGAGTGTTGATTTTTAAATTACTATCATTGCCACTTCTGTTAATGATTTCAAACATGAGAGTCATAAAGCCGTTAATTTGGCTCCGTAAACGAGGTGACTTATGTATGAGGATGTACCGTTAAACGGCGTGGCTTACTAGGCGAGTTTGATTTCACCGCTCGGCGGAAACGGTTCCATGATAACTCAACACAGTGACAATTCAACACACTTTTAAAAAGTGATATAAAGTCATTATAAACGATGAATTTTTTTTAATCTAACCTAACCTAACCTACTTAACCCAGTTAATAAAGTTTTTGTTTCATCACTTTCCATGACTTTATATAACTATTCAAAGATGTGATGAATTATCATTGTGATGATTTATCCAGTCACCGGCAGGAACAGACTGTTGCTTTGTGAACTTATAAACTGGGTTCGGTACGTGTAAACTATGAAATGCAGTGTGAATTTTTTTCTAAACTGTACTAGAAGAAACTTAAAAACTAGAGATGGAATAGCATTACTTTTCACGTGAAAGTATTTCTACTGTTGATTTTTATAATAAATATCTCGTTTCTGCAACGAGCTTCAAGTTTTGTGGTAGGCGACTCCTTCGCAACACATGAATATTATGCGATATTGGGCATTGATTTAAGTTACCTTAGAGCTCTCAATCGCGTAGCATTGATTTGTTAAATGGGGCATTGTTATTCCAAAGAGTCCACATACCGCGTTGATTTCAATATTTTTTTTTTATCGCTAGATATCACTCATAATTAAATAAAAGAAACATTTAAACACCTTTGTACTATCTGATGTATATCGCCTGGCTTGAAAATGATTATTATTTAAATGAAATCTTGTTTATTTCTTTTGTCACTTGGCACAATTAGGTTTATTCAAAAGTTGAGATTTTATTCAATTTGTAATTACCGCCATCTATTCATATGTCTATCCAACTATCTAATATCTGGCTTAATTTTTAGCTGGTGTGCCACAAAATGAATGGGCGTGTCAATTTTAAAATCGCCCCAAAGTCCCCGCACTTCATACTTCGTCACCGCAAACTGGCGACAAAAGTCTTGCAGGAACTGTTCATACGACCACTTTCTCTCCCTGCTTTCCTCCATGGTTGTAACTCTCTTTTCATAAACGGTTTCAAATAGATATCATAAAACAAATAATAAATCTCTCTTCAAGGTGATGTAGCATAGATTCGAAATATTGTGATAATTGTTGTCATCACCAAATACCAGGGTTTTCCAATAAGAGGTGTCATATTGTTATTCAATCGTAAAAGATCAATGGTTTCGTTCCTTGTGTGGCACGTAGCGCCGTCTTGTTGAAAGTAAACGTTGTCCAGATCAATACCATCCGATTCCGGCCATAAAATCGATCTCGATAGCGCAATCCATTCACGGTAACTGTTGCTCCAGCCTCATTTTCGAAAAAGTAAGGTCCAATAACTCCGCCGGACCATAAACCGCACCAAACAGTCACACGTTGAAGATAGAGAGGCTTTTCAACAATAACTCTTGGGTTTTCCGAGCCCCAGATGCGACAATTTTGCTTGTTGACGAAGCCACCGAGGTGGAAATGGGCCTCATCACTCAAGATGATTTGCATTTGATTCACTCAAGTGAATTTTAATCATTTCAATGCGTTGTTGAATCGTGTATCGTTCTATTTTTATTAATGGCGTAGTTTCTACTTGTCAAATGTAAAAAAATTACAGCTTCAAAAGTAACATCTACCGAAATAGCGGGCTATTCAAAATAACACCTCTTATTGGAAAACCCTGTATTATATTTTTTTCTGGATTAGCGTAAAATAACTTAATATTTACGTCCGAAATTATAAAAGGTAGTATAGACATCCCTGATTTAATTACCATTGAATTTCATACACGTACGAGAGCTACTCGTTCCAAAATCCTGTTTAAATGTAACAATATCATGACTGAGCATTTCAAACACTCGCTTGTACTTAGAATACATTGAGTTAGTAATAGATATGCAGATGTGACTAACCTATTTAAGCGCAGGGAACGTAGGTACAAGAACGCTATACTATCATAACTTTCAAACAATATTAATTTACCGTTAGTCTACTTATACTCGTATATTATATTTTGTATGTACTTATATCTCCTACTTTTAAGATCAAATGCTACCGTTAATTGTTTTTTTAAAAATATATATTTATATTATTTGCTGATGCTTTTATACTGTGATATTCAGTAATTGTTTATGGTATATCTATACCGCGGATATTAAATAGATAAATCTACATAAATAACAATGTATATTTTCATTTTTTCAAAATCTGCGAAAGTTCTTCTCCGATTGCTTTGAAATTTTTACACAACGTTGCATTCTGTTAGACGTAAAAGCAACACTGGTTCATGTTTCTCTATCTGCACAGATAGACTGAGCCACAGCAACGGGTGGCGGGGTACAGCTAGTAAATAAATAAAAAAAAAACCTAATGGCTCTTCACTCAGCATATTAAATCACCTCATCCCATCTCATATCTGCTAACGAATAATAGATTGATATGAATAGTTGCATTGTCAAAGGATGTCTGACCCTTTTGGAAGGGTCTCAAATATGCTTACAGGGCGCAAAAAACTACCGCCTTTGTGCGGGGTTTCCAACAAAAGAAATCGGGTTAGAATTTTGATTTATTTCAAACCCAAGCAAACGCCAGATATCGCCATGTTTTACATTCAAAATTCCTTTGAAATCAGGTTGATATAGGCTATATTTAACCTGTTTTTGCTAGGATTACAATGTTATCTTTCCACATTGAAAGATATCGAACGCAATGTAAGGCTGTTTGTGTTTTTAGAACCAATATGTCTTCCATTACAATACACACATATTTAATCTTCCAGACATTAGCTATAAAATATGAATCATAAATATGTTTATCATGTTTTTGTATATATAGGTACATGTTACCAATTAATTATTTCTTTGAAATGAGCTTTTCGCATATTATTCATGTTTATCATCCCGATTATGCTATCGGTTGTTTTTTTAATATTCAATATTTTATTTTGGCCTGGTGAATTAAAAAAAAAGTTGTATTTATTATTTGAGCAATACTTCATTTAACTGCCGAGATAATAGTCAGAATTATTAGAGGAAGGCTTTGAAAGTGATAATCAATTAAGGTGTAAGAAGAAAAATTAGTATTGCTGTTATTTTAAAATATGGAGTGTATTGCATTGCACTACCCCTGCCTACATTCTGGAATAAACTCTTGTTATTATTATTATTATTAAAATCCTCTTAAAAACAGGATAGCATGCCGTTTCCTTATAATTTTTGTGTACATTCATAATATATCGGAACGCGTGCCTATGCAGCTGCATTAGTCCTGATAATACACAGTGACAAAATGCAAAAATATTTGAATTTTTATGAACACGTGTTCCGATATCGCCACATTCGAGTTTTATTGATAGTTTATTAAGAAACCTGTCAATTCATTCGTTAAATGCCCGCAGTCCCGTTTTAAAGCGGAATACGAATAATTTTAAGTGATTCTTGGGACTTTTTCTTCTGGAACAATTCTTCAAATTTCAAAGTCAATTTTCATGTTCTGTTAACATTTCAGTTCTGTCAAGTAACTGGCCTATAGTGATTTAATAACAGAAATTGAATAGGACTTTCACAGAACTCGCAAGTTTTTAAATTTGATGTATTGTTCAAATTCTATGAAACAACCCGCCCTTAATATATATTTTTTTCTATTCTATATTCGTAAAATATGTTTGTATCCAGTTTTTTACATGGTTTTCGACTACCACACTAGACACATGTCCGTATTATGGTAGTCGAAATTTGTGTTTAATTATATAAATGTAATACATGTTCATTTGTTAATATATTATTTTGTGAAATGCAATGTATTTGTAAAAAAGGTAATACTTTAACTGGTTTTCTAGTTAAGTACATTTCACAAGAATAAACCAACCGTATAGCAAACTGTTGATTTTAATGAGATAAAATAAATATAAATACAAATGGGCAAATGAACAAATGACTTTACTTGTTGATATAATGAAAATAAAGATAAATTAATTAATTATTTTAAAAAGAAATTTTAAACAGAATTTAAATGAAAGAAAATAATAATAAAGCAAATGAACTTAATTTAATGATGTCAGGCATTCTTTAAAATAGTTCCTTCCCTTCATAAATAAGCAATTCTGAATATATAATATTAAGTAGATATTACCAATAAATTATATCAGTACGTTTTCTCCGTGTGGTTGAAGAACGGATTGGTTGAGGATTGTGGATTGTGTCCCAGAAAGTACGTTTATAGATGGTATTTCGCCCTATACTCATCTGTGTTTATTTATTTGCTGTACAAGCACGTTTAAATTCACAGAATAAATATTTTTTTTAAATTACAAAACATTTATACAACGTAAACGTACTAATAATACCTACATACGATAAGGCTATAGAAAACTAAATTTAAATGGGATATTTTCACAAACTATGAATACCGTTAAAAATGTGTGTTAGATTTAAAGTTTATTATTTTGATTCTGACCCTTTACTAAAATAGGTATAATCTTAACATTTTCGTTCATAATTATTGACTATAGAACCGCACATCCCGAAACGGTTCCAACTGGCTACAACGTCATTATAACATAGAAAAAGCAAGTGTCTGGTAAGACGGCTGTTATGACGTCACGCCGACGAATTCACGAGTAATAAAGAAATGTCGTTTTGGCGGCAAATCGACAATGGCATATTTTATAAGATAGTTTCTAAACAAATTGGCATTGTCATTATTGTTTCAGTGAAAAATAGTTTTAGTTCGCGTGACTTTATTCGGAATATGTAATTGATACAAATTGGAAAAGGTGTTGGTTATCCGATAAATGGTTCACTGGGAGGCGGTACCCTAACCCGCCTTCCAAATTGATAAATACCTCCTTTACAACTATTTCCTGTCTACCCATTTCGTTTTAAAATGTATGAACATTTGTTTCATACATCAGAATGTTTTCTCGTGCAATGTACAGCTTTACCTCCTCCGTGCATTGAATTTCTTTTCTGCACAATACAAAGTCAAGGAGCTCTTGTTAGGTGTCACATACAAAAAAACCAACGTATTTCTTTCATTTTTAGTACCAACGCAGTAACTTAAAGCCATAACTCACAGATGTCGCAAGAAACATTGATAATAAATAAATAATTCAGTTTCTTCATGAAACTTATTATATAGGCACATAATGAATATGAAGGAAGTTCGGGCGAAACGTCCCCACCTACCAGGATAGCAGAAGACGTCTGAGGTTTTACGATGGAATAATCAACCGAGTTGGAGTTAGCCAAGTGCGGCATCCAAGTGTCCTTTATGACGAGAATTTGTGGCTGGTTGCGTTTCAACACAATATTGCTAAGTGAAAACTGAGCCACAGGAACTAACTGGCGTAAGTACTTGTGTTGCTGGCGTTTTCCAGGTTCTCGTTCCCGATGCCCTTGAGCTGTGCTCTAAGCGGCGCCAAGAGCCTTTGATGTTTGCTGCGAAAGTATCTACGCGAGTTAGTTTGGACACTTTGGCCGGATTATTAAAAGAGAATTTTCGAAATGTTTCGGGGATTAGAAAAGGTGTCTTTGATGATGTTTATTTGCGGAAAGCTACTTTAATTATTGTGGTTAGATAACATGACACATAGCATTTATGAGTCTTTTTGATAAAGTGAGGTAAATTGTTTCAGTAGAAAGCAATCACTTTGTACTTTGAAATATTATTAATTGAAACAAACAATTTGTTTCAAACCACTAATTTGTTTATATTTAATAACTGGTTTGGCTCGGCTTAAACTTCATCGGGGTAGCAATTTAACAGTTTTAATTGTCACCCTGATCAAGCCAGGTCAAGCAAAAACAGTTATATTTTTTGAATGTGGTGTAGAATTGTAGAAAATTAACGTAAATGAATTATTATCCAGGGTTTTCCAATAAGAGGTGTTATTTTGAATAGCCCGCTATTTCGGTAGATGTTACTTTTGAAGCTGTCATTTTTTGACATTTGACAAGTCATTAATAAAAAAGTCATTGACTACGCCATTAATAAAAATGGAACGATACACGCTTCAACAACGCATTGAAATTATTAAAATTCACTTGAGTGAATCAAATGCAAATCATCTTGAGTGATGAGGCCCATTTCCACCTCGGTGGCTTCGTCAACAAGCAAAATTGTCGCATCAGGGGCTCGAAAAACCCAAGAGTTATTGTTAAAAAGCCTCTCTATCCTCAACGTGTGACTGTTTGGTGCGGTTTATGGTCCGGCGGAGTCATTGGACCTTACTTTTTCGAAAATGTGGCTGGAGCAACAGTTACGTTGAATGGATTGCGCTATCGAGAGATGATTAATGATTTTTTATGGCCGGAAATGGATGGTATTGATCTGGACAACGTTTACTTTTAAATTACTATCCATTATCATAAACACCTCATACTTCGATTTATGTCAGGTCTTATACAAACCTAGTATTCATTCAACTATTATTACACTAGTAGATATTTCTTTTAATTATGTATTGTCTCACTGCACTTCTATTAACAACTGTATCACTTGCAAAAATATTTTTGTGTACACATTACTTGTTCTGTAATTTATTAATATTCTCCTGTGTACCACTGTATGCTTATAATCCGATGTATCATTCTGTCGTAAAAGCCATTTTATAGCGTTTAAATAAATAAATTGCTGTTTATTTTATTGATATAGTAGCTTTATTAAATTTTTTTGCCATTGTTTAAATACTGCATAATGTTTACTAAATAACTTTCCTATTTTAACATTATTTGCAAAAGATAGAGTTAACATGATTACAACTTCGACAGTTAAACAAATATTACAATTTAAAAATAAAATACAAATTAACTTTATGGCGTTATTTTAATTAAAATAAAATTCATAATTTTGTATACACTACTATTTTATCAAAATAATTGACATGTTTCAAAGCCAATGGTGTTTTCGTCAGGACAAACGTATTATACGTATTAAGTAGAGGTAGATGCAGAGTAATTTATTAAATTTAATTTAAAAACTAAAAAATATATATTTTAATGCCTAATTAATAACTCGCATTTTAAATGACTGTGAACTGCGTCTTCTTGAAAACCCCTGACAAAATAGACTACAAATTTCATGACGCCAGCACTCACCTTCGTAGACTTTTTTCTGCTGCAGAATAAGATTATTAACTTTTTTAATAACTGATTAAATTAGTTCTTCATAGTTGACCTATGTTGTAATTGTGCGATTTTGTTCAAGTTGCAAATTGCTATTTATTTTTAATGGTCTGAAATTTTGACAGCGTAGTACCTTAGTTTCATCTGCCAACTATCTAAAAATATTCTTTAATTAATTTCCCTTCTAATAATATTAATTAATTTCTTTTTTTTTTTTTTTTACAGTAATACCGCACAAGAGTCCCAACTGCTCCCGTCTGGAGCCAGTGAGACTATGGCATCCCCAATTGGGGTATGTTGTGAGGCTGAGGGTATTGGGGAGGGGAGGGAGATGGGGAAGAGGAAGGTGGGGAAGTACCTGGCTATTCAGATCTGGTCACCAAACACGGCTAAAGCCATTTCAAGCAACGTTTCAATTCTGAATGGTGGTCTTACACCAGGGCGATACTGAGAGTATCTTCCACTCTGGAACGTGCCGCAAATATACTATATATTATTTTAAATTAATTAATTTTAAATTAATTAATTGTCAAATAACACAAATTAATCAAATAAAATTTATTTGCGCACGCCGGGTTCGAACCCGCGACCTTCGGATCTGTAGTCAAAAGCGTATACCACTAGACCACGCCGGCCGTCAAATTTCTGCCATAATGACTTTTTTAAGTTCGATCACCCGGTAATATTATTTTGGCGGAGGTTTATCTTGATTTTCTTTGAGCACTCGTCGCCGTTCGCTATGTCGGCTTTCCTCGAGGAAATAAGAAATTAATTATTCAGCCTGAATTCACGCAGGAAGCTTTGGGCTTCATGACTGAGAAAGTCCTATTCAGGATTGAGCTGGCATTGTTCGCCTTCCCTTTATGCGGCGCCGCGTAACACAGAAGCCTTGAAAATATTGCGCTCGTCATATCGGCCGCAGACAATTAAAACATTGATTTATTGGCTGAATAAATTACATCTTATTAAGTCTCGTATAAAAGATTCCGTGAAATGAAAGCTCGAGAAGATATAATAATATGTACAATATTGCGTTGTTTTACCGTGCTTTGTATTTAGATATTTAGGGCTTTTACATAAAACATTAATGCATTAATTTGGTAGGCGGGTTTGGGTATCGCCGCTCCGGGAACCATTTATTGGATAACCAACACATGTGCCATAGGTCACCTAAAGTGATTTGCTACGGTGTCCGGGTTCATAATGTGAAGTTTGTTTAGGATGCGCCTGCCCACCAGCTACGTGTCGTGCCAGATCGGGAGAAGCTGCTTTGGGGAGACCCTTTGACCTCTCCAACTGGTCTCTCGATCCATCGCCCTGCGCCTTGGCACTCCTGGAGACACTGATCCCTAGATTCCTACCCAACCCTCATACCTTTTACGTTCCCAGTACTTCCTCTCCATCATTTCCTTAAAAAAAACTTCCACACAACACCACCAAAAATGACATAGACCCCGAAGGAAATTATTCTCGCCTCTTGTGTGGGGTTAATGTACAAAAAAAGATATAGCAACAATAATATATTTAAACACAGTAAAAAATAAATATATAACTGTTTTGAAACCTGCTTGATGTAAATAACTAAAATAAACATTAAAAGAAAAATGTGTTTATGTAAATATGTTCAATATTAACCAAAATAGTTACAATTTACAAGTTACAAAAATTTCATAAAATTACCAAAAGTTTCAAGTTAATACAGATTATATAAAATTATTTTAGGGAAACCGAGTACTAGACATTTCTAATTAAAATTAAAATAAAGATATATAATAAATTTTGTTCAGTAGACTGAACAAAATTTATATCTAAGGCTTGACTGAGGAATTACGATTTGGTACTCGGAATGTTTAAGAAACCGACAAATTTCTTGCTTAAATTATCAACCACGGCGTTTCCCGGGAGTTTTTTCAATGTCAGATGTCGACAGTGACCTTCCTCTAGGTTTGAAGGTCAGGCGTGTAAAATTGCATCTATCTCGCAATAAAACTGTAGATTTGTATAAAAGTCAAAGCCACCGTATCCTGCTCACGCGCCCGCCCGCTACAGACACTCCTCTTTATAACTATAGAATATACGATGTTTACGACGTTGCTCGAGCTTTACACAGAGTTTTGCAAAATCTTATGTATACTGTGACCATCCTCTTGTTTTGAATGTCAAGCTTTGGAATAAAACTGTAGATTTGTATAACAATCAAAGCCATGCCACGCCCGGTACAGATATTCGTCTTTATATAAATATGTAGATTAATTTAAAAGACCTTGTGCTTATTTTTTCTGATAGTCATACGGATTTCACACTTAATTATTTGAATGGTACTGCTGTAAGATGAAAATATCTGCGTTCACATGTAAAATAAACATTTCTTCACTTATGTAAAGTGTATGTTAAAATTTTCCAAACTAAGATCTTGGTCATTGCATATATATACATAAGTGTTTTGACCAGTTATAGTGGACATTAATTTTACTACCTATAATTTAACAACAATTGTATATGGATACGCTTTTCGATGTATTATCTATAACTATGCACCTTATTTTTATTAGTTAAGACAAAGTACTAAGGTACAACCTGCAAACTAACAGTCGTGGGGCAACTTTGCAGGACCACCTTTTTGATTTTAGTAAATTCTGTATTATCTATGTTTTAAATATATATATTTTTTTAAATATTTAAAATATATACATGTCAGTATATACACTATGTACAAATTACAGTGTTAATTTTTTTCTGTCTTGAAATTACTAATGGTAAAAATCTTATTTAAATAATTCAAACATAATACCGGTCAATATGTCACTAACTTCATAATTATTATTTCCAAATACATGTTATTTATGGTGATTACAATGTAGTATAATCATTTAAAGCATGGTTGTCCACAACGACAATGATTCATTACCTAGTATGATTTATTCGAATGTTCCAACAAGAACACTACAGTTAAGTTCATCCTGTCTACGATTTTAGACGAAGTTTTCTGACATATTGATTGTTTGATGACGTATTGACTTCATAAATTGAATTCTTTATTAAAATATATTTAAATAATTACTGACCACACCTTTTTGGTTCGTAGTGTAATGCGTGTTACAAACCTCAAGGTGTGGCTAGCTCAAAATTTAAGACATGATAAATTGTTTCGTAAAATAAGGTTTTTGCAGTGATTTCTAAATCAAATAGATTTATACCGTCGCAAAATATTCATGATTTTGAAATGTAAACCCTACAGAAATGACGATGCGATCTAGCGTTGTTATGTTTCATATATGGTAAATTATGAAACGAGCAGCTTCCATCCTTAAAAATGAAAATTCCTCTGGATTTTTATTAAAAAAAAACACTATTATATCGCCGTGTACGCTGTACGCATCACGCGTGATGTGATATGTGTCAGTAACGTATCGTGTGTGCCCAAAGAAAACGTTTTGAGACTTTCTTCAGTACGGATCCGGAGCTCAGGAATTCGCAGGATACACGCTTTATTATCACTAAAATGAAAGTCATGTTAGAGGGACTGGTGCCGCACGGGTGGTGGGTCGAGAGGGAATTTACCCATTTTCACGTATTCCTGCCGCGCACCTCTTCGTTCATGATATTCTCCTGGTAGATGGCAGCGAAAGGGTGGATGCTTCTTCTATCTCGTGCCTTATTTATTATTCATCAGGCCACGGCACTTGTTATATTATCTCAAGTCTGCTCTTATTCGAGTCATCTTATACGAGAATATCAACGTATTAAAATTTCCCATTTCTTTTACCTGTTATATTTGGTGCTTACGTATATATTTACCCACTGCATCTTCTCAGCATCCTTCGTAAAAATTATATTGCTGTCGTAAAATAAATATAAAATATTAGTTTTTTCAAGACTTTTTTATGCTTTTCAAATACGATAACTAATACCATTGCCAGACATATTACTATTTGTGCTTAGCCGTGTTTTCCAGAATTTCACGAAAAAAACAACTCATACGTACTGAAAATTTATAAACGGATTATTAACATTTAACTTATGAAGGTGATTTTTTTTTAATAACTTGACAAGATTATTTGAATAAATTATTATTTATCAAAATTCAGAAAAATGATCATGATAAATTTGACCGGTCGGTGGCCGAGTTGAAAACGCGCTTGGGTCCCGCACGGGCGTAGTGTGTTCAATTCCTCGACTGGCTAAGTCCTCCATCACAACACAAGCAACATTTTCAGCTTTCTGTAGTGGTAGTAGGAGATTTTCAAATATTGTTAGGGTATTCGTAACCCAGGAAAGTGTGTCTTTCTTTTTAAAAATTAAAAAAAATTGACATATAATTACATAAACCTGAAATTAAATACAATAATAAAGGCGGTAATGAAAAAAAAACTTCAATTATTATGAAGCTTTTGCATATAATCAAGTGTTTGTTTTAATGGTGTTCTGTATTACGTAAATATGTTTTATTATTCAAAGTTATAATTATTACATATTTAATAGATCTTTTAATTTTGTATATTAACGTAATTTTTGTACGTTTTTTTTTTTTAATCAAGGGCGCCGTACTATTTATTACGAGTTCCTGGGCTTTGTCTTATTTTATTATAAACAAACAGATACAGAAAAACATACTTATCTGTTAGGTCACTTCAGATAAACATACTTTTACTAAAAAGTTTACCAATTTGCACGCATTGAACACTATAGTAAAAACACTGGACATTGATTTTAAATTTACTATTTTACCCTCCATTTCTATTAATATTGCATTTTTTAGAAGATAATTTTTGATGTCTCTTTTAAAAGACTGGAGAATTTTTCTGAAATGACCTTAAGAAGCTTTCAAATTGTATTATTATCAAATAATTGGAATCTTCCTAAGGTCATTTCATAAAAATTTGGAAGCTTCTTAAGGTCATTTCATAAAAAAATGGAAACTTCTTAAGGTCATTTCATATTTTTTGATGAAATGCCCTGAATATTATGTATCGAGTGAAATATTGCTGAATTATTTTATTGCCTTGTTTTTCAGGTGTTTTTGTCCAAAGCTTGACTTCACTTTATGTTTTTTTGTACGCTCGTCTAAATGATCTATTAATGATAGTTGGTTGTTAGTTTGTTATTGTGGTTTACAATAAATAAGTCAATATTATTGACCAGTGAAAAAAAATTATCTACACTGAGAAAACTTACTGAAAAACAAATATTGCTAATTTATTAAGAAACTCTTAAAATTATTCGTAATCAGCATTAATGAATGCTGTCCCGTTTTTAACCGGATTACTAGTAATTTGAAGAGATTTTTCTCCGTGTACCTACAATATTTTTTTCAACCTGTAATAACATTAATTTTTAAAACCAAAACCCACTCTAACTATCGAGTATCCCTTAGCAGCGAATATACCTTTATTCATAGCTGTTTTTTTTAATCCATTTTTTTTAATGGAAAAATCTAAATTCTTGTTCATTTTCAGGCCTCAGGCTGTTTTGAGAAAATAATGAAATTCAATATTCAACTGATTTAAATATTTTGCAGAAATAATTTGTTGTCATGCAAACTGAAATATTATTATATGTAATGTTAAATATTGATGCGTTATATACATTTCAATGGTTGAATAGTTTTATTAGGGTGCGTCTCACGCCACGCTAGAATTTCCACCATGTGTTCAAGATACTTTAAAGAACGATCTCACCCCTGGTATATTGGAAAACTAAAAAGCACTCCATTCGCAACCCTTCCCTTTGCAAATATCACTTTTCCATCCTTTATTGTTGAATTGTATTGCATCACTCTTATCTCATACTATCCTCTTCGATTTTTTAACTGTAGAGGACCAGTTATTCTGATGTGAAAATTTGTAGGGATGAAAGTGCTGGTTCTGACTGTATTTCACATTATTTAAACCACTGTCACGATTAAACCAAAATGAACCTTGAAACCAGGGGAAACCGGATAACTCGACGAAATTACAATTAAATACTCATTTCAAAAGTGATATAAAGTCATGAAACAAGTGTTGAAACAAAAACTAGGTTAAATAGGTTTTAGTTAAATATTTTTTTCATCTATTTTACCAGCAATAATTATTCGCCTGAAACACTCATCCACATTGAAAAATCTCCTGATAAAAGATACATGACGCCAACGGGATTCGAACCCGTGTCACTTCGATTTCCGGTCTACAGCTCTGACCACTGAGCTATGGCGGCTTATCTCTTATCCGCGAAATAATTCAATATATACTAGTGTTTCATTCAACAATTACTGCTTGTTACATTTTTTCGCCTGAAAACAACCAACTTTATTTTATATGAGAAAGGCATTGTAAGTGCCAACTCTCTCACTAGATGGCGTCTAGACAAATTGTCTACATTTTTAGGTGAAATACTAGAACTTGTCAAATATTAATTATTATTTTTTTCATTGCTTTTAACTACTTTTTAATAAGTTATCATGGAAACGCAATCACGACGGCCTCTACGGTTGAGGGTTAAGGCTCTCGACTATCAAACCGAAGGTCGCGGGTTAAAATCCCGGCATGCGCAAGTAAATTTTATTTCACACTTTACTCATTTAAAATATTATATAGTATATTTGCGGTATGTTCCAGAGTGGAACACCACTATTCAGAATTGAAAAGTTGCTTGAAATTGCCTTAGCCGTGTTTGGTGACCCGATATGAAAGACCACGTATTTTTTCACCTTCCTCTTCCCATCTCCTTCACTAACTCACTTCCTTCAGCCTCACAACGTAACCCAATTGGGGATGCCATAGTCTCACTGGTTCCAGACGGTTGGAAGCTGTTGGGACTCTTGTGCGGTTTCATATTAAAAAAAATATGGGCCTCTCAGTACATATTCAAAATACCATATCAAGCAGTCTAAGAGACACAGAGCACGCATTATTGATTGGCAGTCTCGATCTAATAATATAAAGTTAGTAGCACACATCGGTTTCCTTTCAATTCTACATGGCTTGCATTTATATTTGAATTTTTTTGTTTGTATTCTAATCAGTGTCAAAAATGATTAAAGACGCATTATTGTTATTTTGTAACTGTAACTGTTCGTGTACTAGAAGAAGTTATCGAATGGAGTGTATCTTTCACTCTACGATAGTAGATACTTGGATTCAAGAAAAGACTTGAATTCTTGAATTAATATATTTTTTTATTTTCTTGAATGAATAATTGGGTTATTGTTATAGCTCCGTTTTCGTGTGAAAATCACTAAAAGGGCGCTTTACAACTTAATTTATTTAACCTATAACTTACCACTAATACTCATCACTAATAACTTACAGCTAAGATTTATAACTAGTGATTTACAACTAAGACTTATGACTAGTGACATATCTATGTCTTATCTTGTGATTTAAAGCTAACACATTTATGACCAAGTCGATGATCATGTAATAGCATTCATACGCGAGCATTATCCTGCTCTATGTCTTACAACTTACAACTATGGCTTAAAATTAGACACTTACAACTAACATACATGATACGAGTCCCGCAAATCTCTTTTTCATCCTCATCTTATCCTCTCATCTGGTACTTTTCCATAAACGAACTTCCTTGAAGTAGCTTCTACTAGTAAAGGACTTGAAGAGTTGAACATTCGCTTTATCTTCACAAGCTAGATCAATAACAAATATTACATGGAGATTATTCTTCAATTTCCTAATCAAACATTTCCTAATCGAGTTTAGCTGCTGATTATATGCTGCCGGTTACTTCTCGACCTTCCTCTTTCCCATCTCCTACCCTTTTCTACTCTCTTCAGCTTAACAACATACCACAATAGTGGATGTGAAAGTCTCACTATCTCCAAACAGTTTTGCTGTATTCACTTAAAAAAATAGGTAACTAACTAACCATCACACTGTTACCTCGCAGGGGTAGGCAGAGATGACGGACCGCCAAACAACACGGTCTTGGCACACACTTTTTGCCTCATTCACATTTATACATCGTATCATACACACTCTTATATTATTCTGATTCTTGACATGGCCCGACTCGAGTATCTGATTCACTAGATCGTGGCATGTCTTCCTCGGGCGACCCTGACTTCTGCTACCATTCGCATTCGCATCATATATTCTCCATACACTCCTGTCTTTGCTCATTCGCTCTACATTCCCAAACAATCTAAGTCTTAATCTTACGCATTACACTTACATCATCCTTGCACTCTTTTACTTGGTTTTACCACACATACGTCTCATTTCAACAGCATTTAGTCTACTTCTATTCTTTCTCTGCCAGTCCATGACTCACTTCCATACAGGGTAGGTACCAGCACTCCTTTGTGGACTGCTAACATCGCTTCTTTGGACAATTTTTTGTTAGCACCAACTGCGTTCAGTCCTTCATTAATGGAGTTACCTGGGTAACTATCCTCATTAATATACTTATAACTAGTGTAATACTGTTATTTTTTTAATGATAAAGTAATGTTTATGCACATCACAAAGGTTAACAAATTATTGCTAATAATAATTTAGTGTAAGGCCGGTTTTACTGTGACATTTTGAATTTTTGTCATTTGTACGGTCTCCTTTAAAAACCCGGCCCTCGCCCAGTTTCTGTATCAGAAAAAAAATCCCAATTATGGGTCATGACGTTATGCTTTTTAGCTGATTAAAATTTGATCAAAAGCTTATCGAGCGGAGAATTATCGTTTAATGGAGACTGAAAATAAATTCCGTTAAAAAAATTACCACGAACTATAAACAAGGTTTTTTCAATGTTGCTTTTTGTTAAAAAAGCGTTATTTCGTGACTTTTTGCATATTGGCGCTTTCGATTAGGTTAGAATTGTCGATATTTCGTTCTAAGCACAAAAATTATTGAGCTTTTTGGCTTCATATGCTTTTTGACTTCCCATGCAATGTCTATTTTTTTGGAATATGTTTATTTTAAGATGAATTCTGTTATTTCTATTTGATTTATATAAATATGAGTCCTTGTGGCGTGCTGCATGGATTTGATTTTTATACAAATTTTACAGTTTTATTCCGAGTTTGTTAAAATTTTGCTCTTTTGACTTTGAACATAAGAAGTAAAAGCAGAATTTTGATGCTTCTTGAGAAATTTTTGCACACTTGACGTTCAATATAAAAGGAAATATTTCTGTCCAAATCTGATTTCAAAAAACTCTGCATTAAACCTGGGACTTCAGCTAGAAAAATAGAAAATAGAGAACGAAAAGAGCTTTGAAATAGCTTCTAAGATTTCTAAAATTTATCAACCGATGAAAATTTTGTTAATGAATAATATTATATTATTCAAAAATAATAATAACCTTTAGAAAAAATATTAATTAGGGGGTACTAACGTAAGCACATAGGAACACGCCATTTAGGTTATGTCAATACGAGTATATATACGAGTATAGTACAGTACCAAGCACAACGCCGACAGCCGCGGACGAGCGACGCACTTGTGGGCTCAGGCAACATTCGCGTGCCGGCTAGCGAGCCTCGGGGCACGCGATACGTTACGTTGTGGATTCTGACATTTTGTAAGGGATCTACAACCTTTTCAACTGTGCTACTAGAAATTATTCTTACAATTATTTTTAAAATAATTTAATTAAAATATATCAGAAAGATTAAAAACCTTTCAAAAGCATGTTTGACACGACTGATATGTCTATTGTCCTTAAAGAGTCACTCTAGAATTTGTTGAGAAAATATTGCGACAATAATTTTTCACTCTAATATTTCAAATCGTAAATCACACACGAATTTATACTAAAATTGGTGAATAATAATATATCTTAATTTTTTTTACAACATGTTATTTTTCTACATCTTAATATTGTATATTTTATTTTGTACTTATTTAATTACTTTTCGTGTTACAACATGCTATTTCTGTCCATCTTAACATTGTAATTTAAAGTATTATGATATAATACGGGCATGAGCCTAGTATAAGTATTTGTAAAGATCACAAAAAATTGCAATCACTTAAATTTTATGAATAAAGAAACAATAAAGAAAAAAATTCCATTTTAAATTGAAAATATATTATCATGTTGATATTTATTTATTTTATTTTTTATTTTATTTTATATTATTGAAACAAACAGTACATAATTTACAGAGATGAAACAATATACAGGAATAAGATACTTCATGTTGTGTACCTATGATATGTTTCCTTGTAATGTCTGCTAAGTGGTATGTTTATTCCTTAATTACCAGGTGACTTGTGTAGTTTATAGGTGTGTGTGTGTGTGACGTGTGAAATGTGTGTGTGAGTGTTTGTATATGTGTGTGTCTGTATGTATGCGCATTGAATTCTTTAAATTATTGACATGATGCCACGTTTGAATTTGGGCAGTGAATCCGAAAAAATGTCAATGTTAGAGTTAATACAAATATTATTTAGAGTATGAAGAGCTCGGTTAATTGTCGAATTAGATGCTGCATTTGTTTTATAATTTAGTGTGTGGAATAGCACTGTATGTCGTGTACGTCTCAAAGGTATGTTAAAGTTAATAAGGGACAAAAGTTCAGAACAGTCAATCTCATTGTTTAAAATTCTGTGTATAAATATTGAGTCAGCTACTGCTCGTCTTCGCTGCAAAGTTTCAAATGTACACTAAAAATTATTGTTGAATCTGTGGGTAATATATTTTATAAATTTGTTTTGGATTCGTTCTATACTATCTATGTAAAGTTTATATTGCGGATTCCAAATAGGCGATGCATATTCCAGTGTACTTCTGACTAATGCGAAATATAACATTACAATTGTACGCGGATTACTGAATATTTTACTTACACGTAGCACGAAACCAAGCATTTTATATGACCTATTAACGATTGAGTCAATGTGCTTATTAAATATAAGTTTGCTATCAAGGTAAACGCCGAGGTCTTTACATTCCGTTTTAGAGATGACAGGTTCATTGTTGAGTGAATATGAGTACTTAATTACGAGTTTATTTCTGGTGAATGTCATAGTGTGACATTTAGAAACGTTTATATCTAGACAGTTAACTTTACAATACTTGCAAAGCCTATCTAGGTCACTCTGTAACGCTTCGCAGTCAGAAAGAGAACGAATAACTTTGAATATTTTCATGTCATCGGCATAAAGTACATATTTGGAATTTTGAAAACATGATCCAATGTCATTTATATAAATGTTGAACATTAGCGGACCTAGGTGGGACCCTTGGGGGACACCAGATTTTACCTCGATAGATTTTGAGAAGACGCCGTTGATTAAGATTACTTGATTACGGTTACTAATGTAAGATTTGATCCATCTAAATAGGTCACCGTGTATACCAAATAAGACAAGCTTTTTCAAAAGAATTGAGTGTATTACGCGATCGAAAGCCTTAGAAAAGTCTGTATACATAGTATCAACCTGCTCTTTGTCATCCATCTTGCTATGCAAGAAGTTAATGAAAAGGGTCAGGTTGGATGTCGTAGACCGACCTCTCATGAATCCGTGCTGATTCGGTGTAATTATTGTGGAAATAGCCGAGTATAATTGATCAAAGACAATTTTTTCTAGAACTTTGCTTAAAATAGGAAGTTGGGAAATTGGACGGTAGTTTTTAACGTCATGCTTATCACCGGTTTTATAGATGGGTGTGATAACTGCTGATTTCCACTTGAGGGGAAACGTTCCTTCTGTCAATGATTTTTTATAGATGGCGCAAACCGGAAGACAGATATATTTACTACAGTTGCGTATAAAAACTCCGGGTAGCCTATCAATTCCTGGTCCTTTTTTAATATCTATGTTTGAAAGGTATTTCAAGGTGATTTCTTCATTTATTTTAATTGAGGATATTAATGTGTTGTTCAGAGGATCTTCCTTATTATTAACATTGAGTGTTGGAAATTCATTTCTAAATACCGTTGAGAAGTAATCAGCGAATAAGTCTGTAACTTCTTTGCTATCGTGTGCCGTTGTCGAATGATAGGTCATATGTTCTGGTATAGTGGGAGATTTTCTTTGCGTCTTAACATAATTCCATATTTTTTTAACATTATTTTGTATATCTGATTCCAATCGAGCTATGTAGGCGTTATGAGTATGACTAGAAATTTTCTTTTGTCTTTTGCGAAGTATTGAGAAAGATAGGTGATCTAGAGGATTCTTGAACCGTTTCCAGGCACGAAAAAACTTTAATTTTTCTTTAGTTATGTTAATTAAAGCCGCCGAATACCATGTTGGGAATTTGGTTGATTTGATTACTTTATTTGGAACCAGATCATCTATCAGGGCATCAATAATACCATAAAAATGATGCACTGCAGCATCTACGTCCTGTGCATTAACGACAGAGGACCAATCACTGTTTCTGAGAGCATCATTAACTACCTCGTAGTTAACTTTATTGAACATTTTGACTATCTGGGGTTTTAGGGTGGTAGCAGGGAGAGGAATATTTAGTTCAACTATAATAGATTTATGATGTGCATCTTCGATTACTAGTGGCGAGTCAGCCGCGGAGACAATGACTGCAGTGTTACAAAGCACGAGATCTAAAATTCGTCCGTGAGTATTATAAATTTTGTTATAATGTGTTAAATTGGAAAACGAAAGGCAGCTAAGGAGGGTAGAGGTACAGAGGTCAATACTACGTGGCTAATACGTAGAGTTCCAGCTCACATTTGGCATATTATAATCGCCTATTACTAGAAAAATGTCATTTGGAAATTCAGTAGTTAAGTCAGATATGGTAGTTGTATGACTATTGATAATAGAGAAACGCTGTGCATTAGACAACTTAGGACTAACTCCTGGTAAGTAAGAGCAACAAATATGAATATTTGAAATGCAATGTTTTGAATGTCTTAGTAATAGTGAGATCCAAATATCCTCGGCTTCTGATGTCCATGACTTTTGAGATCGAACCTTAAAGTCTTTTTTTATACCTATAACAACGCCACCCCCTTTAGTTTTACCCGTTCGATTAGTATCTCTGTCATTTCTATATACGTTATACCGGCAATCAAACAGCTCATCATCGGATATGCTGTCAACTAACCATGTCTCGCTAATTAATATTATGTCGAATTCGTTGATCAGGACGTTTTGGTAGAATTCTTTAGTCTTGGATCGGAGGCCACGTGCGTTTTGATAAAAAATTATAATGTTGTTATGCATCATGTAAAAGAGAAACCACTATCCAATTTTGATTCGAAGTAAATAGAATAATATGTAAAAAAAATAAATAAATACATATTATTATGTTCACTCAACAGCCAAAAGTCCACTGGGGTGAGCATGGTTTTCGATTTGCGCAGATGTGAGTGTATTATGTTGTAGTGTTTTGAGTAAGTTGAGTAGTGTGTATGTAGAATTAGAGTTGAGTACAAAAGTGGTATAAGTTGAAAGCAAAAATTAAATAAAATCAAATTAAAATTAAGTTTAGAAGAAATCATTGAGTTAGGTTGTTCAATACGGTTTGACCAGAGACGAGGATAGCAGGAGAGGTAACATTCTTTCTTATATAAATTTTTGAGTTTCGTACCCATAAAAAATCATATTTGTTTATATTTTTAAATTCTTTTGCTGATCTTAGTATCAATTTGTTTTTTCTGGTGAGGTGATCATTTATAAAAATTTTACCTCCTGCAACACCTACGCTCTTGCAGTCGACCCCCTTCTTCTTTTTAATGGCCGCAAGTAGTTCGTCCTTCTTCCTTTTGGAGATGAATTTAGCCACCACGTTTCGAGGGCGGGCGTCACGGGGAGCTGCTGCTATTCCGTCTTGAGAATGTTGGCGAGGTTTGGCTCGACTAATGAATTCAATGTCCTCTTCTTTAATGATTTGTCCAACGTTAGATGCGATTTTTATTAGACTGTCTGCTAGGTTTTCATCCTTATTTTCGGGGAGACCAAAGATTTCAATATTATTGAGGAGCAGCTGCTGTTCTCTTTCGTTGTTTGTTTTGTCCAGATAAGTTACGATTTTTTTTAATTCGATTACTTCGGCTTCAAGCTTATCCATTTTTTTTAATTTATCTTCTAAAACTAAAATTTTGTTCGTGTAGTCTTCGATTGTGCTATTATTATGAACGATTGTCTGTTCAAAGGAAGATAGTTTCGAATTCATTGAGTGGAGCTGGGAGGAGCTTAAAAAGTATATTCAAAATGTTTCAGTTTTTCGTGACATCTGCCAAAAAATTCCATAGCGGGTTTCGAAGTCGACGACTCAAATGTAAAACAAGTTGAATCAGTACTTCGTTATGCTCAGTATATTAAAACATATTCTTAATAGTATCTGAATATTAGTAGTTGATTTACGTAGCACCGTTTTGGTAAAAAGGTCACCTGAGTGATCGATTTGCGATAGTTAGCAAATCGAAACTCATTTCGATCTTCATTCAGGATCTCAATCCTGTCTTAAATTTTGTAAAATTTGTGTTTTGTAATATTAATTTAAATGCCAACGATTATCCACCTCTGTTCAGCATTATACCATTTTAAAGATACTGTTCTATAGGCTTTTAATATTATTTGAAAACGGCGACTTGTGAATCTGTCATCCGAACAGTCACGCTCTGCACTAAGCGGATCGACATAGCTTACTTCTTATGTAACTGTGGTGAATGCGCCCTTTCATTCGAACCAAATAATGGTGATTTCGCTGGCTTTGTTTCATCGGCAACGTAAGCTGTGCAATGGGGCTCAACATGGTTAGGCAGGTAATGATTGTCTATTCTATCCAGACTTGCAGACGTAGTTGTAACAACCGTAGCGTAGGTTTCCAACTAATGTGTCGCTACCCCAATTGGGATCGCGAAGGGTTTTCTGTGGGGTCGCCGCCCGTAATAATAAAAAATATCACAAATAATTATAAGCAATAATTAGTCATCCGAAATAGTAATACAAATTGAAAATATCTCCTGAGTAAAAATTAATGCCGCCAACGGGAATTGAACCCGTGCCTTCTGATGTCCGGTCAGGTGCTCTGTATCCACTGAGCCATGTCGGCTTATTTCCAACCCGCCAGATGATTCAATATGTACTAGTACCTCAATCAACAATTACTGCTTATTATATTTATTCACCTGTAAACAACCAACTTTATTTTTTTAGGAAAGGCTTTGTTAGTGCTAAATATCTCTCTAGATGGCGTCGAGACATATGATATCTTCATTTATTGGTGAAATATTTTTGACTTGTCAAAAATTTTTTTTTTTTATAATGATAAACTAACGTTTATAAGGCAAGGTTTTTTATGCATAGCACAAAGGATAACAAATAATTATGAGCAATAATTAGTCATCCGAAATACTAATACAAATTGAAAATATCTCCCGAGTAAAAAATAAATGCCGCCAACGGGAATTTTTTACTCGGGAGATATTTTCAATTTGTATTGGTGTTTCGGATGACTTATTATTGCTTTTAATTATTTGTTATCCTTTATGCTATGCATAAAAAAACCTTGTCTTATAAACGTTATTTTATCATTATAAAAAAATAATAAAAAATATGTTTTATACTAATAATGATGATTTTTGACGTTTTGCAGTTAAGTGTTTCTGTTTGAAAATTTATCTGATAAGGCAATCTCCACCATGAGCTTAGAAACTGTAAAATGTG
Source organism: Hesperophylax magnus (assembly GCA_026573805.1). NCBI lineage: Eukaryota > Metazoa > Arthropoda > Insecta > Trichoptera > Limnephilidae > Hesperophylax > Hesperophylax magnus. The sequence goes on along the minus strand of JAIUSX010000117.1, from coordinate 6,255,007 downwards.
TTTGGGTTGTTTAAATTTTACACATCGAAGATATACTAATAATCATTGAAGACAATATTTGCGACTGAACAAAAATTTGAAACAGAAAAATCAGATAAAGACACGGTCACGCATTTAGGAATGATATGACCTAGATGCAACCGAATTTTTTTCTGATATTTCTGTTTCAAATTTTCGTTTGGAAATCGCTAATATTATCTTCAACGATTAAATACTACAATTTGAAGGTTTACTCCTTAAGTTAATAAATATATATATTCAGTATTTTGCATTTCAAATGTCAGGCGGAGACGATATTTATTATTTTATGATTGCAATCCTCAGTTTCTTAGTTTCGCCATTCGTGCCGCTTCATTTCTATCCAAATTGAACGTCAGTCAGCAGCCCCTTTCCATTTCTTACCCAAACTGCCCTCAGCCTCGTGAATAATCATGTGTCCCGTGCGCGGCACGCGATTTATATTATTGTATGTTTTAGTCAACAAAAAAGTGATGTATGTACGACCAGCACTCGAATAACGCGAATTGTGAAGGAAAATGCCGCTAGTGGTGAAAATAATTTAGTTTGGATATACCATTATATTATGACTGTAGACGGTTCTAACCCAAAACCACTGGTAGGAATAGAAAACACCAATAGCACTTCAAATTTTGAAAAGGAAGAAGAAACACTGTTTAATCTGTAGTGCTTACTTAATGTAAAAGCTCTGATACCTGGGGAGCAATATTGCAGAATTAAGAGACATCTCCTAATCACTATCCTAGTGAACTTCATTAAATGGACTGGGCAACTATCAAAGGGGTAAGTTGAAGCATGGGAGATCGCATAATGGATCTATGGCCTGAGTGCTTCCGGGAGCTGTGCAGTCAAATTGTATGAATATTATTATGAGTAAAGATTTTAACCCGAGCAGTATACTGCCCTCTTCACCGTATAGCTATACCAACGTTGCAGCGGCGTATTAGGGAATCTTTATAAGTAAGACTGTAAACGGATTCTTTCGTACAGTAAAAAAAAGCATTCCTGTCTGTCGCCAATTTCTAGAAGCGATTTCATGTACCACTTTCGTTCCAAATAAATTATATTATGGTCTCTAATTAATAACATATAAAGAGGTGGTGCTTCGTCATGGCAGATCTTAACAGCTTTTCCGTGTGATTTACAAATGCAAATAATTTTAAGGTATTGTTTGAATAATTAATCAGCTTCAAAGCTGTCGTAAGTTAAATCGAAGTTTACGAAATATATACAAAATATTTTACCCGTCCCTTCGCGAATATCAAAACATCCTTTAACATTTAAGCTCGTGGTAATCGAGGGGTTAACTTTAATGGAAATGGAATATCGATGTTCGTAAACTGGTTTTAAGCCAGCCACAGTCAAAATTTAAGAACCTACTGAAATAAATCCACGATTTAAGTGACTTTCGTTTTAGATAAATGGTTTTCTGAGGAAAAAATGCCATATTTTTTTGTGTCCATCAATCAAGTTAGCGTATTCTTGCTTCAGACATGCAAAAATGTTACCTTTATTGCTCCTTAAACATTTTATACTTTTCGTGATTATGTTTTGCAAATGCCTTTGATCTGTTTTTGGCAAATAACTTTATCGATTGTGAAAAGGGAGAAGGGAGATATACTCAAACCACATATTTATAATATTTTTTTTAAACGTTTTTTTTTATTGAATATACAAACACATTACAATAATTTATAAATGTAGATATTTCGAGGCTGATTGCGAAAAAATTAGAATTTTTTAACGAAAACTGCCCAACTCAATTGAGAAATTATTTCTCGTGTTTGAGTTGGGGAGTGTTGGGAGTCATTATGGTTTATAGGTTGTAAAAATTCACTAGTTGATGAAGCTAAAAATTAACAAATAGTTCTAAAACTACATGATAAATTTGATAGCACAATAAAATTAAGAAAATAAGAAATTTAATTACAAACTAAAAAATATAACTTAAATAATATAATAGTTATTAAACTTAAAAAAATAAGATAAAAAAATAAAAATGTACTTTATTTGGCTATTTTAAAACATTTTATTTTTATTTAGTACTAGCTGACGTATACCCGGCGTTGCTCGGGACTTTTGATGTTAATTCTAATTAACCTTTCAAATGGGCGTATTTTAGTGGAAACACTATTATTGTATTATAATAAGTATTTGTTTTACTTGATCGTGCCATGCCTTCCTCGGGTCATTAAATCATAAATTGTCCCACATCTCTTTCTTCGTTCATCGTGTACGCCTCATTTTTACACAAATAATTTTTTTGATTTCTGTCTTTTAAAAAACTAAATTATATCGACTATAATTCGACTCCTTATCTTATTCCAGTGCAGAAATAAGAGTTAAGTGTTTCTTGTGCGTCTCCAACTTTTTCTACCATTCACTAGTGTATAGAACATTGTTACTTTAAAAAATCAATATTATATCGATTTTAATTCGACTCTGTATCTCATTCCCGTGCAGAGATAATGCGTAATCTTCCTCTGGCGTCCCCGACTTCTTCTACAATTCAAACTAATCTCTAAACACCCCTGGCACTAATAAGAACACACTTTGAAGTTTTCAACGAAATCGATACAGTAGTTTTTGAGTCTATAAGGTGCAAACAAAGAAACATTCATTTTTATTTTAGCCATATAAAATGGCTAAACAGAAATACTCTTAACGTTAACACGGTCAAAACAAAATACATTACACATAGTATTACACAAAGAGGTCAACCTCCTTCTAACTTTAACTTGTTTTTGCATGACTGTAAACAAACATCATCCTATTGCCAATGCGAACACATCGAAAGGGTAAAACAAATAAAATACCTAGGAGTTATTATTGATACACACTTACAATGGACTGAACACATTAATTTTATCACTAATAAACTAAAACGAGTCTTGCACCTAATAAAATCCATCAAAAACATTTTTCCACTAACAATACTCAGATCAATATATTTTGCACTGTGTCAATCCATTGCCACTTATGGAATATTAGCTTGGGGAAGCGCTACAAACACAACAATTGACCCAATTCTAAAAGTTCAAAAGGCAATGATAAAACTCATACCGCAAGTACCATTCTACACAGACTCAAACAAAATCTTCAAAACTCTAGACGTCATGTCAATAAGACAACTTTACGCCAAAACTGCTCTTCTACATCTCATCCATAATAATCTTCATATTACAAATCAACCAAAAGCCATAAAAAAACCAGGTCATCAACAAATAAAACACTGAACATTCCGATAACACACACCACACACGGACAAAGACACTTTCAATACTACGCAACCAAACTTTTTAACAGTATGCCCATTACTTTGAAACAACGTAATGGGCATACGACTACAAATACATCTACAAACTTTCTCAAAAAACATATCGTAGCCTGGATAAAAAATCAAGATATTCACTTTATTCAAAAGATTATAATTCCAAACCAAACATAACCAATATATGATAAGTAAAATTAAATATTATACACGTTCTTCAAGAATTATCCAAAAATACATACACGCACATATAAATGTGTGTTTTCATGTTTCAATATATGTCTGTGAAAAAAAAAAAAAAATTTTCTACTACAACACATAAATTACCTGTCACACTTAATCACAAACACGTTAACACCTTAGCACAGGTTCTCCTAGTGAGGTGTTCACGTAACATACAATATTACCTATATCACACCCACACACAGTTTTACCTATATCAACCTATGTTCTATATTTTTTGTACTTTTTTCTGTAATTTTTTCTCTGTACTACAATATAAACCACTGTAATCATTTGTAAAATGTGTATTCAAGAATAGACATAAATAAATAAATAAATATATAATATAATGGGTTTTCCAATAAGAGGTGTTATTTTGATATTCAATCGTAAAAGATCAATGGTTTCGTTGCTTGTGTGGCACGTAGCGCCGTGTTGTTAAAAGTAAACGTTGTCCAGATCAATACCATCCAATTCCGGCCATAAAAAATCATTAATCATCTCACAAATGACAGCTTCAAAAGTAACATCTACCGAAATAGCGAGCTATTCAAAATAACACCTCTTATTGGAAAAATCCTGTATATATGTATTCTGCTGAGTAATCCAAATGATATAATATGGATATGAAACAGTATTAATGTCAAGTGAAAATTTATTTGTATATTAAACATTGCTGAAATTTTAGGAAATATTTAAACGATATGCAGTATGGTCTCTGAAAAAATAAGGAATTTTTAAAAAATCGTTGATAAAAAGATATGTCATTTTTGAAGTTATATTTCACAAAATATATCTTCAAATGCTTACAAGAAATTTTATTTTCGATTTTATCTAATTTGATTTTTTTTTTATTCCAGGTTAGCGCTACAACTATTTTTACTTCATTTATACACATCGCGTCCACACGCTAAACAGGTAAAAAAAATATATTATTTCATACTTGCCTAATATTTTTGTGATACCATAGTGTTTCATCTGCCCGTTACCTACTAGTGGAGCTATGGCATCCTTATTTAGCGAATATTGTGAGACCGATGAAAATTAAACAGTGATTTTGAATGGTGGTCTCCTTACCAGGGCGATACTGAAACTATCCTCTGAGGTTTTATAATACAAGTGCGCAAGTAGGTGCCGTAGTGGGCAGTTCCCCTGTGCACTAACACGATTAGCCCAAATACGAATTTCCCCTTATTCGGGGCAAAAACTCGTAAAATATTCACAAGATCCCAAAAGTTAAGCCCGTTCGATATGCCTTCCTGGAAACAAAACACCATGAAATTATTCGCGCAGCAGCCAGACGTTCATCAAAATGTTAACGTATATACCCAACATCCAAATATTACTCTGCAAATTGCTCATCACCTTTTGATCAGAAGTTGCTAATTTCACATGAAGTTGTTGCAAAATTTCAAGTAAAGTTGCAAATTTCACCCCTTCGGAACAATTTTCGCTTCAACATTATTATCTAGGTAAGTAAATAGGTAGGTACCTTGTACATAATCCTCAATTTAATTATTTTCTTTGTACGACCGTTAGGTTAAGTTGTTTTGCAGAAATTTAACAAAGTCATTCAGCGCCATTTTGTTTTTTTGACAGTTGAAAGATTCCCTTTAAAATGTCGATGGGTTAGTTATTTCACAGAATTTAAACAATTCATCAAAATTTCATAGTTAATTTTCAAGTTCTGAAAATGTTATGTTTAAGTCCTGTTATTGTATTAATATTGGCCAGGTATTTCACGTAACTTAAATAAAAAGAAAACTTGAAAAGAACTTTCACAAAACTTGAAAATTAACGTTGAAATCGTTAACATTCTTTGAAACAAATGAGATCTGAATGTTTCTTCTTAGACGAATCGCCTGGCGTAGCGACGCTAAAATTGTATTAGGTGGGTAAATTATAACACATTTGTAAAACTGTCTAACTAAATTGTATAACAAAATATTACATTTGGGAAACAAGCCCCAACTTTTGTTTGCCCGATTTGTGATATGTAGTAAAGTTTTTTACGCTGCCTGCAATTTGTACGGCATTGTAAAAATGACTAGTAATTCGTAAACAGACTTCAAGTACCGAATGGCGATATTAAAATGCGAATTGTCTGTATACTGTCAGATTCATTTATTGAAAAATCACCGAAAGTAGGACGGTCACGCTGCCTAACACGCTCCTCGCAATTTGGTTTGTTATCTATTCCCTGATTGGCTAATCCAGGGCTTCCCAAACTTTTTTCAACTGTGACGCCCTTGGGAAATTGCCATATTTTTGCGACGCCCCCCCCCCCCCGGTGACTAAAAATCTAAGCCCCCCGCCGCTCATTTGTACCAAATTTTGAGTGTTTATTTGGTTTGAACGGTACAAAAATAATGCACGATGCGATTTCTCTTCCGTAAAAAATGAAAAAAACAAGCGACCCGTTCTTGATTGAAATTTAATTGCTTGTTATTTTGGCTAATTGAATTTTCATAAAACCAATTAACAAAAAAAATACGAAATGAATTTCAGGGAAAGAAAATATAATGTCATAGTATTATTTAATTAGGCAGCTCGCTGGTGACCTGAATACTAGAATTGAGCATTTAACATCTGTATTCGTAGTTTTAGATATATTTCGCAGTGGATTTTTACAGTAAATCGTGCCTTACTATGAAAAAAAAATACCTGCTTTAAAAAAACATTGAATAAATTCTAACTTTTGTTTTCATCAGCTCGTCCATCTTTTAAGATATTTCCTCTATTTTCACTGTTATTCTTTTTTGTTTTTCTACTAATGGAAATTTATTTTTAATTAAGTTTACAATGTTACTTCATCCGTATTATATGAGTACTCTATTGTTTAAAAGCATCGTGGGCGTTTAGGTAGTATACACCGTGTCCGGAAACTCGTAGTAAAAGAAACTTTTTAACTTTTCTTTAAAAATAAAATAAATAAATTGAGAGGAAATCTCTTATGTAGTAAAATAAACAGAATTATAATTGTATGTCTGAGAATAATAAAAAAGCACAATTCACAAAAAGAGTACCTACTTAAACGCGATGCGATTTTCGCCATCCATATTTTATCTGAAATTTGACAACATCGGGTAAACCAATAACTTTGCTTCAAAAAAGGTTTATTTTTTGATTTATCTTTTTATATTCTAAATTGCATAATTACCCGAAAAACATTTTTGAAAAAATCTCGGTTTTAAACCATCTCACTAGGCTGAGCCAGTTACGAGGTGGTAGAAATTAAATTGATTTTAATATATTAAAATAAGATAAAAAGTTTTCTGTAATGAATGAATGCAAATTTTTGAAATGGAATTTCACCCGCTTCCCGACATCCGATCGAGCTGAAACTCGGCAGATACACTCGATATCGATGACAATGAATTCTATCAACTTTTTGTGGCAATCAAATGAGAAATGAGGTGTCTTTACGGCAGTCATACACGAAATAAATGTCGATCCTACCCGATCGGCAGTTGGCGAGGTTGGTAGAATTGTAGGTTCTTTGTTTAGTTTCTGGGTAGGACTCTTTTCATTCAAAACTCCACTCACTAACTGCACAGATCATAATATGAAGAAAAACGTCAACATTTTCCCATTCTCTATGCATAAGCTAGCAGGCACGATTTTGAAGCTGTCTGGAAGAATATAAATATTGTCGCAACTCATTTATTCCTTTCCAACTAAAATCGTATGCTTGTTCACTATATTAAGCAATTTGCAGAGAAATTACCATAAAATCTTTTCACTAGAAAGAACATTTTAAAATATGTGTTATATCACAGTTGAAACCATCTACAATAGAAACAAACGAGATTGTCCACTAAGCAATATCAGTATGAAACCGCGCGCACCACAGTGTAGTCAACATTATTTACCCATACTACTGCAAACCATATCTACGCATAAGGACGCCCCGCCTTTGTTTACACCCACACTCCAAACGTATAATTTTTATTGGCTCCTCCACATTGATACTCCGTGCAGTTCGGTCGTAGCGATAAATGTATTGAGGTATTTGCGTATACCCTGTTAAATAGTTTCCGATAACAAAAATGATGAGTTATGACAGTTCTCATCTTTCGAATTAGGTACCAACCTACATTTTTGTTGTTATTGGTGACATTGAAATATCGAATGCTACAGTGGATAAGAACGATGGAGTACAGGGTGGTTTCGATTCCTTTTATTAAAGGCTTTTTTACCCCAAAGGAGTTTTGTATCCAGTGTCAAGACGAGGTGATTGTGGAATGTTTTGCAGGTGGAGGAAAGATGTACACATTTAGTAGTAATTTCGTTTCCCTTGATTTTTTAATGAAATCAGTTATTTTTTTGAAATAAATAAATGTGAGGAATCAATCAAAAGTAATTTATTTGTTGCTTTTATTGTTGACCTTTCACCTCTTACTTATAATAAATATTGCTATTAATATTTTTTTATTAAAAATCTCTTCAAATTATTAGAAATCCGGTCAAAAACGAGATTGCATGCCATTGACGAATGAATTGTTAAATAATAAATAAACTTGATAAACTTCTGTTTATAAAAATTATAACATTTTCACATTTCGTCATTATATATTATTAACACAAACGCAGGTGTATGAACACGTGTTCTTATATTATTACGAATTAATTAAAAGTTTATCATGCCGAAATTTAACCGGATTACCAATAATTTGATAAGAATTTGAATACATCAGCAATACTTATTTTTTGCGTTTAATTCTCAGTTCCGAAATTTAACCGGATTACCAATAATTTGAATACATCAGCAATACTCATTTTTTGCGTTTAATACTCAGTTATACTGCTCGCACTTCCTGCAATGCTTTATTTAGGAATTCGAATTATAATTTCGATTTCTTGTACAGCCCAGCTGTGATCTGTTTCGTCGTAACATGATTTACTTCTCTCCGCAAAATGGCGAATTTTACATAATTTATCGTCCTGTGAATATTGATATAGGTTTTTAACAAAACAGAACTAAGGATATTGTTGAAAACACATCAGAGCATGTGGATAAACTAATATATATATTTTTAATTTAACCTGTACACTTTGCAGAAAAACTTACGTTAACTTTTGATTTTTTCGGCGTCGTATAACCGACTATCATATTAATTTATTTATTTATTTGGACGATCACAGTACATTTTACTACAAGTAATACCGTTTGCATCAATTGCGGTATTTCTTCTTTTACAGAATTACTGGATGATCAAGTGAATTATTAAAGATAGGTAGAATATAATAATTACGGTGACCGGATAAATCATCAAAATGATAATTTATCACATCTTTAAAAAGTTATATAAAGTCATGGAAAGTGATGAAACAAAAACTTTATTAACTGGGTTACGTAGGTTAGGTTAAAAAAAAATTTTTTTCATCGTTTTTTATTACTATATCACTTTTTAAAAGTGTGTTGAATAGTCACTGTGTTGAGTTAGCAAGGAACCAATAATTACAGTGTCGGTATAATATTTATTCTGTTCATTGACGCATTCTTGTACAAGTTACTAATAAGGAAGATTAGTGGATCGACGAGATAATAAAGCAGACATACCCTTTTGCACGTTCGGCATAACCATGCTTTCACTTTCATACACACATGTCTCTTTTAAACTCTTAGATATGCGTTCATTACATTAATAAAGTTTAAATTAAAAACCGTTATTTGGCAGTAGTGGTATAATTTCAAAAATATCATTGCTTATGACTTCACCCACCCGATCGACGTCAACTTATTTTCCCTGTATTAATGATGACCATGTAGAAAGTTGCCAATATCTTTATATTCCTAATAATTGCTAAAACCTCCTCTTTTTATTCCTAATCTTGAAAGCCGCATAAAACGTTTGTAGTTGTTTAATGCATATAACAATGCTTTTCGTACGTTATGTCATATAATAAAATAATGTTATACCAATTGATTTAGTTAAAATTTCTCAATGTTGTTTCACGTTTATTTTGTATCAATTCGTTTTAATTTTTCCCTTTTTACTTCGAACTTAAAATGCTTACAGGGTGTCTAGAAAGTTACGTCCCAGGATTCAGACTTTGGGATTAGTATGCAAATAAGTGTAGAGTTTGGCTGTGTATACAGAATGACGCGAAAGTTCCGTTGCAATATATGAAGCGGCAGTGGGCGCGTAATTACACCGGGCGGCGAATTCTGAAGTGACGTGGCGCCATTTTCATTTTCAGGGCGGCACGTGAAATTATTTTTAGTGCAAATAAATTAAATTTAACGTGAATGTCGGGCAAATAACGCCTTTCTAATAAAGCAAAGAGAGAGGCTTATTATTCAGTAAAGGTTGTTTGTAATATGCCTCTGTTCGTACAATATGTGTAGAAGCAAATAATTTTGACTTGCAAACAACGTGATTCTGTTTACCTTGATACTGTTTAACTTTGACGCCCATGTGTTTTTTTTTTTATTTTAAGTTTTAATTACGAAATATTATTTAATTTTATTTTGTTTCTCTCGTTTCGATGGTTTACAAGTTCAGTAAAAATTAATAAAAATCTTTCGCTTTATTTCAAAAATTTGTTTTTGTTCCTTGTGTTTACACTGTAAAGACGGGGAACTATGTCACCATGCGGTTAACCAACTTTGTAAGGCGCGTTAAGGTAGGAGCTGTAGGAAGAAAATTATTTTGCGGGTATAATAGGGTTGGATTGTATGAAGGAGGAAAAACAGAGGGCCGTAACTTTTTCACATATGAGCTGACTTACACAAAAACGTATCGAAGAAACGACCCGTTCTCATGAAGCCAACATAAATTGTGAACAAATATTCCGTTCGTGTCTGTCAATACTGCTAGCTCCTCAGAGCAGTCTCCATTAGAGATGGCTATCGGTCTGTAGACAACGGATTGTCAATCGGACGAATCATTTAAACCTGAAACTTAATACAAACGAAATTTTGTTTGGATAATGCTGCCTGCTGTTTTAAGCTTGTTTGTTTTCTGTTATATCAATCGAACAATCATATTCTATTTGTAACCTCTCTACGGAGATTGAGTACAGACTGCAACTCGGAACAACTCAGCGGAACTGCACTCGTACTATATAGTCACGTAAGCCATGATGTGCAGCCTCTTCTTCTGCTACCGTTACTGTATCTCACTTTTATCAGTTGGATCTTGTATTTTTCGTCCTTCATGATGTGACCAAGATATTTGAGAAGTCTGTTTTTATGTCTATTAGTTTCTCATAATGTTTCGGAAATTCATTGAAGAATTCCGACCAAATTATCCCATCAAAAGAGTGCCCCTGTCTGTCTGTACAACTAAGAGATATCACATGTGGGGCTGAAGGTAGAAAGATCAGTCATGAAGTAACCTACATATATGAAATGATGGTAGAAAGAGACCGTTGCTGGTATTTTTACCACATTCGTGCCGTGTTACGCCGTGAATTGACTACTGTGAAGGGCTGTATTGCTTTCTCGTAGATGCACCGGTGTGCAAGGGTTTAACACTGCTACATCCTTCGAACAGGATCCATTAAAACATAAGATATCTTTACCATATTATCGATCAGGTTAAGTTCCTCTGTATATCTATCAATATTTTTATTTCATCCTTTTTTATTCAATTGTTTTGGAGGATATTGGCAGATCATATATTTTTATTTCATTTACTTAAATTTCATGTTACCTACGTTTCGTAAACTCTTGTTTCATGTTACCTATATTTTGTTAACCTATGCATTGTTCAATCTTATATTTTATATAATCTGTATATTCTTATATATTATGTAAACTCTTTATTGTTATTGTATTTAAAAAACATAATAGCATTGTATGTAAAAGTCCTATGGGCGTTTAAATAAAATAAATAAATAAATAAATATTACAAATATAATAAATAGTACAAACGTATTACGATTGTAAGGAAGACAAGAATTATAATTTTTATTAAATATTTTGAAAAAGTTTTTTTTTGGTCTGCAACAGCCCCCTTGTAATAAAAGGTCCACCCCATTTCGCATGCCTCCCTCTTTTGACCGCGGTCCTGCGCTGCGACATCTGGCCTCTGCGCCGCCCCGCCGCCTTATAATGCCGCCCACAGTACCACCCGCCCCACACTGCCGCCCAACGACCCTAATATGCCGCCCAGAGTTTCACTACTTATTCTGCCTCACACTAAAACTATCGCCTTGTCTTTTTGCAACGTGACCGAGCGGCGGTGGAATCAAAGTAAGGTTTATAGTTGGAAAATGCCTGACCGCAAATTGTTTTTTATAGAATGATTGTTAAAGCACTTAAAATATTGATACAATGCGCTAGATTAATGCAAAAAATACACTTTCAATCCAGCACGATGAGTTTTAATAAATGCATCAATGAAATTCGATTGTCATTTGTATTTTTAATTAATTTTCACTGAACCCGATGTGGATACTCATAGCAATTGATTAGTAGAAATTATCTATTACTTTTTTGCTGATGATAGTAAAAATGTCGCCATATGTTGTAGCGCTGTGGTGTATGCATTTGACTTGAGTCAAGAGGTATAATAGTCAAAGGAAGAGGTCGTAGGTGACATCATCGTTCTACTAATCTTATGTCTTTTTCGTTTTCATAAAATTAGTGCTAGAAGGAAGTGGATGATCGTCCATGACGTACGTACAAGCTCTCGTTGAGACTAGTTTTGGAGGTTTGATTCCCGCATTATTAATTATTAACCCAAACTAAAAAATAGAAATTCGTCTTGAAAGCAGAAAAATTGTTTAACTGTCGTCATCAAATTTACACAGTTTATTCTGACTGTATTTTCCAGTTCGACACAAATGTTTCCAATGAGAAACGTTATTTTAATGCTTTACCCTTTTTCTTCGTATGTTGGAGGTTAAAGTGAATGCTAGGATTATTCAGTCAGTCGACGGCTTCAAGAGTCACTTGTTTCAGCACAGATGTACTTGTAAACTGGTGAAGTGGACATTCTTTTACTGTGTGCTCTATTGTTTGAATTTGTTCACATTCGTATAATTCAGAGACTTTTAGGCTCCTGTGCTAGAAAACTACATAATACAATTCTTTTCAAAACCTTTAAGCAATATCTACACTCATAATAAAGCGTACCGAGAAGTAGAAAATGAACTTACATTGTAAACGTACTTGTATGTGTACAAAAGAAAATCAGAATTTTCGTGAAAATTTCAAAAAAATCACTGGTAAAATAATTCAGCTAAGGGTCAATTGGAATAATATCACCTCTCGTTCAGCCCTTATTTCCAGAATAAAGCAGCAGGCCGGACCCTAATCCTAACTTTACAGGGCAATCCAAAAACGCCATGCTGTCGTCAAGTTTCAGACATAAACTAAAACAATGCTTTATTTGCGCTTCGATCAAATTACAGAACCGTGATCATGAAGTTTTTATTTTTCTTTTCGTATAGTTTAAATATATATATATATATATATATATATATATATATATATATATATATATATATATATATATATATATATATATATATATATATATATAATTAAACAATCATGGATCATTTAAATCAATTTCATTGGCTTTGTCAAATCTTATGAAGCGACAGAATCATTTTTTTCTTCCAAATTTTAAACATTTAAAGGTTCAAACAACACCTTCCAAAAGAAAACCTAATGACCAGCAGCACCTACTCGTATATCGGCAAATATATTATGTAAAGGAATATTGGTTGATATTGTGATAATTGTGACACTTATACAAATATTGACAAAGATCATTGCGTTGGAAACATAATATTCTTGAAATTGTAACGGTTTTTCGAATGCCTTCGGAATCGTTTCAACTTGTTGTTACTTGTAATATATCAAATATCAAACTAACCCAAACTTCTCACTTTTGAAGTTCGTTTCATGTTTTAAAAAAAAATTTAATCAATGTTTAAATCCTTTTATGGCTTATCATTTTTGGCTACCATCACGTTATTGGCAAGAGATTGAGTAAATAAATTAACATCCACTACACATCTGCCCTGATGATGGACACTGTAACGTTGTCCGAAACGTTGGCTAAATAAGGAGTTAGCGCAACACGGCATAACACCCCAAAAAACAAATAACAAAAATACTTTTGGCCGTGAAAATCTTAAATCATATTTCACATCCACTATGTTACGAATTATGTTTGAACAGGATTGACGGCCATTTTAACTATCATAATGATGAACTGGGCATACAATGATGTTTTGATTCAACTTACTGAAAAAAATAAACACATTGAATTAAACACAAGGAACTAGTCACATTGAATAGAACTCATGAACTAGTAAAATGGTTGCAAAATCTCAGTCAAATTACAAGTTTTAAAAACTCTGGTGGGTCCTACCATTGTATCGTGCATATTAAATATTTAGTCTCAGTTGGTGAATGGTGATGTAACTGCAGAGGATGTGTTCTCAAGGGAAAACGCTCTAGGCCCTAACTAACTAACCATTACGCCGTTTCCCCGCAGGGGTAGGCAAAGGACGGACCTCTAAATAACACGGTCTTTGCACATACTTCTTGCCTCATTCACATCCACACATCGTCTCATACATACTCTTCTATTATTCTGACTCTTGACATTGCCCGACTCGTGTATCTGATTCACTTGATCGTGCCATGTCTTCCTCGGGCGTCCCCAACTTCTGCTACCTCATGGTCATATTAGAAATAATGCTTAAAGGTAGTTTGAAATAAATCGTTTTTTAACACAATTTAAAACATTCCAAAAACTTATCAGCTCATGATCTACTGTGATAATTTTCTCAATTTGCAAACCAGAAATTTTATTTTCCACTATCTAATAAAATTTCAAAAATCATAAAACTTGCACTTATGTGAACAAAACAATTTTGAATACGAAACGTCATTTCTATCATATAAGCTATGGAGCTTTAAAATTTACGAATATCGAACAAAATTGAAAAATAACAATTTGTATTGTAGTATTTTTTTTTTGCGGCACGTAGAAAAGTGTTTTTATTTTGTATACTACACTGATTTAAATTCAATGAAATACCCCAGATTGTCATATTTTCCGTTTTCTGTCGTCAAGCAAAAATACATTTTTTTTTAAATTAAATTTACTTTTACCCAACTTAATAATTATTGTACTCTATTTGGCGATAGTATAAAGTAGGACAAACTTTCAGACACAGGAAATTATCTTCTTTTTGATATTTTGTGAAAGCATTCCAACGTAATTTCTCATCCTCCTCGCTTACATCATAATATAAGCTTAACCACTGTGCTTTTTACTGCCCCCTACATGTCGGCCAAAACTTCTCCTTTATAATAATTGTGATGAAAAATGTCCGCCCCGCTTGTGACGTTTGAACAATGTGCGGCGCCCCAGTTGGCTGGAAGTTTTTTTTTTATTATTTTAGTTTTGGAATTGCCTTTCTCCCGTTGGTCGCACAACTGAACACGTGTGCGGTTAGTTGAGTGTTGGAATAGCGTCGATATGTGGGAAAGGAATTATAATACCTGCATTTTTAAGCTTGATTTCACCGCTACTGACGTGAGTAAAATATGTGTTTTTGGGGGAGAATTGGTATGGTTGTCACACGGGTTGTTTGTCACACGACTAATAACTCATTTTTATGTTAGGTGTATTATGTGTTAAATATTTTTTTCTTATCCACCATAAGTGGCGCGTGTTTATAAGATAATAACGATAATTCAAATAATTTAACTATAATACAAAAATTGTGCGTGTTTTGATTATTTGTCACCATAACGATGTTCACGCGGATTATGATATCACGCTGGCCTACTTTTCTTGGTATTGCCGCGTCCAATAGATAAATGATCATTGCCGATTTTTTATAAATATTTTCAAATTACTAGTATTCCGGTTAAAAACAGGACGGCAGGCCGCTTCCTGATAAACTTATAGTAAATTTGTAATACTAATAATTAACTCTAATCTCTTATAATTATATTTCTAATGTTTCATGTGATCTTTGGTCTTTATTTATTTATTTATTTATCGCCCAGAGGGCTTTTACATGTCGGTGGTACAATTTTAATGACAGTTTTGAAACATAAAAAAGAAATAATAAAAATAAAATTACATTGAAAAATAATATATGCAAGAAACAAAATTAAAAAGCGATTTGACTGGTTTACAAAAATATAACTTCCATTTAGGAATAGTGTTGAAATAAGTCTTTTACGTAATCCACAAAATTCGCAAAGTTAATATTAAATATATCGACATCACCTAAGTATTGGTTTCCCATAGTTTGAAACCGTTGTATCGGGGAGTTCGCAATGTAATTGCGCTTATGTGTGTTGCAGTGGAATAGTGTATTTTGTCGTGTTGTTATTGTAGGTATTCGTAAGTTTATGAGTTGCAGAAGTTCGCAACAGTCGAATTTAGAGTTTAGAATCTTGAATAAAAAAGTTAAGTCGTTTATTTTACGCCTGTCTTATATCAAAAACTTGGCACTGTTTAATTACTTTATTTAGACTTGTTACACAGGAGACATTTTAGAGATGCGAGCTTGCTCGCTGACAATACTCACACAGATATTTATTATAGACATTTGACAATAATAATAGTGATGGCATTAACATATTAATGTGACATCCAAAATCATAGCTTCTGACGATTTCAAAGATATATCTTTATTCAGTAATATAGCCGGGACCTTGACCCGTATTTCCCGCTAAATACATAATAAATGAGGAACGGAATTCGATTTGTAAGAATTTTCTCCCTAATCTCAATTTTCAATAAAATATCGAATTTATATCCGAAACCCTAAAACTTGAGAGCTGTCCATAAACGTCTGGTTTAGCTCGTATCCTCATTTTTTGGGCAGAACAAAGTATCGAATTTTCGGGATTTTTGGAATTTTCGGTATTTTCCGTCAAGGAAAATGAGAATTCCTTTGCCTTGCGACTTGTGAGAAATCCGTCAAATAATGTTTAAGAAAAATTACCTGCAAATATTTTCGTCATTGGTTCATTTTAGACTGAGC
Organism: Hesperophylax magnus; assembly: GCA_026573805.1. Lineage (NCBI taxonomy): Eukaryota > Metazoa > Arthropoda > Insecta > Trichoptera > Limnephilidae > Hesperophylax > Hesperophylax magnus. The sequence goes on along the minus strand of JAIUSX010000117.1, from coordinate 6,238,515 downwards.
GCCGATGATTCTTCTGCTAAACAAATGTAACTTTTTTTCCATTAGCTCTACACAGGAAACCCTGAAAAATTTATGTCCCTCAGGGCCTATGTCTTCTTTGGCGATGCTGTGTGAAGGGTTTTATTTAAGGAAAGGAAGGAGAGGAAGATTTGCAAAGGACAAAGGTATGAAGGGTGGGTAGAAATCTTTGTGTCTAGTACCGGACGTATGAATCCATCCCTCTAGCCGCGATGGGTCGAGAGAGTCCGGCTTAAGAGGTAAAAAAGTCTCCCTCAGCAGTCTCTTCACATCCGGCCCGCCACACACTAGATCGGCAGACGTAACCGTCGCCAAGACCTACACAATCGTCACCCCCATGAACCCGGGCACCCTTGCTAAGTCACCAAACGTAGTGAACAATCTTGGAGTGATCTATGACAGAGGTTATCTAAATGGTTCCCGGGGCAGCGGTACCCATACCCGCCTCCTAAAATGACGATTAACTAAAATATTTAAATATTGAAGACACTATTAGTGATTTCTAAACGAAAATCTGAAACAGAAAAATCAGAAAAGGAAACGGTCACATCTGGGACTCGAACCCAGGACCCTTGTCTTTCCGGGACAGTGCTCTACCAACTGAGCTAATGGGACCCTATTCCCCTCGGTCACTTTTAACTGTATCATACTTCGAATAAGAACTACTAACATTGTCTTCATTTTTTCACCGCACATTTTTATTGGCAACTATTTAAATATTACAATTTGAGGTTTTACTCTTTTTTTTATTTTTTTTTTTTATAGTGAATACCTCACAAGAGTCCCAACTGCTCCCGTCTGGAGCCAGTGAGACTATGGCATCCCCAATTGGGGGATGTTGTGAGGCTGAAGGTAAGTGGGGAAGGGAAAGAGGAAGGTGGGGAAGTCAATAAAGTTATTCCGAAAAATAAATAACTAAAATATTATTTGGAAACCATATCGAATATAATTCTTCTACCTGGTGTCCTCACTTTAAAATCCTCTCCAATTTCATTGAAAAAAATCACCATAAATTTCTTAGCTATATTTACTTTAAGCTCGGTGTACCAATAGAAACTATAAATTACAACCATTGATGAAAAATTCAAATTGTTAAAACTCTCAGATAGAAGACTTGTTTCCGACTTGACTTAATTAACTTAATTTTTGAAATGGTTAATGGAATTATAGACAGCCCTTGTTTATTGTGCCTTATCACGTTCATTATACAAACTAGAACTACTCAATTTAAAATTATTTTTAATTAAGTCTGAGACATTTATGTAGATACTCACTTGTACCTAGATTACATGCAGTTGGCAATAATTTCGCAGAAATAGTAGAAGTGTTCAACTGCACGGAATATAGTTGCAAGAAAGCTATTGTAACATACCTTAATAATATTAATTTGCATTGAATTTCTAAATAACTAATAGTAAACTTTTATTTCTAGATTACTGTTGCACTAAACTGTTATGAATGTATATCAAATGTTTGTAAAAGCCCGTATGGGCGTAGAATATATAAATAAATTAATAAAATACGATTATTTAATCTTTCACTACTTTTTTATCAGTTCCCACAATGAACCTTTGGTTCTTTAATTGGACCTCAAAAATTTATAAAACAATAGTTTAACTTAATATTATTTCTTGTTGCACCATATCCCTACAAACAGAAAACCATCCTTTTTACGATTAAAAAATCAACGTTTGTGCTTTACCACTAGAAATGTATTATCGCATGATCATTGATCAATCTTACCAAAATAACAATTTTTTTTTTTTGCGGAACCGATAACCTATATATTGCTCCTCTACTTTTAGTTATAAAATATATTATGTTAGTGTCAATAGTGAAATATATCGGTAAAATAACTCATATACAGGGTGTCCGGGGATACAGTGCACAAACTTCGGGAGGTGTTTCTACATTATGGTAGAAGTAAGTAAATAACTTTTTTTTTCGAAGTATGCAAATACTTTGGGGTGTGACAATATATATTAAATGAAAAAACAAACTTTGTAATACACCACTTTTTTATTGAATTAATAACTAACAGCTAACCAGGCTTCGCTTATCTCGAGCTTCATCAGGGATATTATATTAATAACTGATAGTTAATATAATAGCCCTGATGAAGCTAATAGCTGTGCACCCATAATTCAATCCAACATTGTTTTTGCATGCCATTCTTGAAAGGATTGAGTTTTTTTTACGGACAAAACTGTTTATTTATTTTTATATTGCGTATTTACGGGCGCAATCAAATAATTTGTCTCAATATTGTAAAGAAATACCTTGTAAAAGCGTATTTTAATAAAATAAATTAATTAACGTCATCTATGAACACGTCGCGTTTAACCTAAATAACTTTTTCCGAAATTCCGTTGTTTTTTTCCATTAAAAAATATTTTTTCATGAAAGAATATTATTTTCTGCATAAAAACAATTCAATTTTTGTACCTAAAATTACCTTAATTAAAAATCGAAAAAATTGTTTAGAATTGATGTAGAATCACTTCCCGAAGTTTGTGAACTTTATTTACGGACAACCTGTACTATTAGTATTATAAATGTTTATGATTAATTTACAGTTTTTATGTCAAGAATCAGAATTTTTCAAAACAAAAAATATTTACCATTTAACTTAAATACCAACATTTTTTTAAAGCACAGTATAACAATTTTTAAGTTAGCCTTTTTTGCCTCGTCAAAAAAATCTCAATTATTATGGTAAAGAGCTCCATTTGATTTTTAACATTATGCCATCACAATAGTTGTACATACATCTCTCCACATCTCCAAAATAGGTAACTAGCGTTTAGATCTGTTGGTTTTTCAATTAATAAATTGCACGAATAACAAAATACAATAAAATGTATCCAGAATAAACCATTATTGCTCTATCTGAAGATATTTTTTACTTCTTAGAATTCTTAATTATTACTAACCTCTCATAATAGCTAATAAACTTTCGAATTCTTTAATATTTCAGTCGTCATCCCTCAAACAATATTTCTGCTCCAGATAGAGTTGTTACCATGCTACTGCTATCTTCCACCACCCTTCTGGCACCTCACCTCCTCCCTCCACTATTTTCACCACCCCCGATCACTCCTACACCCCTAATTCGATGAACAAAACCAATATGGCTTCGGGAATAACATTCGCAGTGTATTTTAGCCATTCGAAATATCGGTATAGCTTTAATTAAAAGGGAAATTGTTTCTTTTTTATTCTCTCTGTGATCAGTTTAATTGTCAGCATACACTCGTTTATATCTTCTATACAGTTTATGCAGTGAAATAATAGAAAACCTATATTCTTTCGTTATTATGTTTGATTTGAACCATTCATTTGATTTTTTATAAGCAATAATTATTAGCCTGAAACACTCATCCACATTGAAAAATCTCCTGATAAAAGATGCATGACGCCAACGGCACTTGAACCCGTGTCCTTTCGATTTCCGGTCGACAGCTCTGACCACTGAACTATGGCGGCTTATCTCTTATCCGCGAAATAATTCAATATATACTAGTGTTTCATTCAACAATTACTGCTTGTTACATTTTTTCACCTGAAACAACCAACTTTATTTTATATGAGAAAGGCATTGTAAGTGCTAACTCTCTCACTAGATGGCGTCGAGACAAATTGTCTACATTTTTTAAACATTAGTTTACCAAAAAAAAATAACATTCATTTTATAACCAACACCTCTGCCATAGATCGCCCCAAGTGGTTTGCTACGTTTGGTGACTTATCAGAGGTGCCCGGACTCATCGTGTGAACATTGTCTAGGTCTTGTGGCGGATGCCGGCTTGGATTTTGAGAGACTGGTTGTGGGAGATGTTTTACCTCTCCAGCTTGACTTTTGACCCATCGCCTTGCAGCGTAGTGGGAGTGATGAATTCTAACGCCTGTCACTCCTGGATACACTGACGCCTAGATTCCTATCTACCCCTCATACCTTTTTCCTTACCAGATCTTATTGCCCTTCTTTTCCTTAAAAAAACTTTCACACAGCATCCCCAAATATGACATAGGCTCTAAAGAAAGTTATTTTCTCTAGGCCCCTCCCTGTATGTATATATATTTAATATTATACATACGTCAATAACTTAAAATGACAACATTTTGCTATTCGTAACGATTTTTATATGCTCTATAGAAAATTGCTTCGTCTTGCTTACAAATAATAAACATTGTTCTTCAATTTATTTGAAACCAGTTTAACAATATTGTAATATATATATATATATATATTAGGGCACAACCGTTTAAATCCACTTGCCATTTATTACGTTAGTAAATTTAATTAGTAAACACTTGGTCTTGGCACACACTTGGCGCACACACCGACTCAAGTATCTGTTTCATTTGATCGTGCCATGTATTCCTTTCTTGGTTCATTAGATCTAGATGCCTAAACCATCTGAACGTCCCTTTCTTAATCTTACTCATTATGTTACATCAGCCTTGCGTTCTTTGCGGATCGCCACATTTCTTACACGATCATACATAATTTTAAATAATAATAATAATAATAATACTTGGATGACTTGTATAGCGCCGTTTTTGTGCAAAAACACCTCAAGGGCGCTGTACAAACTTATAATACATTTGTACAGTGGTCTATGTTATTACTTAACTATTTATGGAGAAAATATACAGTTCAATACTTACCTGATAGGTCACTTGAGATTAACACTTAATTAACATTATCTAATTGTTTATTGGCGAAATTTAGATACAGGATTTAGGACTTAATTGAAAAATTGAATATAACTGGACTTTCTCTTAGGGTTGGTATATTTAATTTAAGGATACGACAGCTTAAAAAGGTAAGTTTTTAATTTAGACCTGAATTCTGTTGGACTTGTTATGGATCTTAGTTCCGGAGGGAGTTTATTCCAAGCCTTCGGCCCAGATACTCCGAAAGCGCGATCACCAAACTTAGTATTTGGCTTGCGCATAGGTTCTATCAGTCTGCCTACAGCTGCTGATGTTGCTGATCTAAGCGTTGACTGCCTCAGACCAGTGTTTTCCGGGAAGCATAGTTCAGAGATGTAGGGTGGGGCCATTTCATTGATGGATTTAAACACCATCCAGCACAGTTTGTACTGGATTCTTTCAGGGCACTTGAGCCAGTGAAGGTTACGAAGGTGTTCTGAAATGTGCGAATATTTTGAAACCCCGGTTATGAGCCGTGCTGCTGCATTAAACACTGATTGAAGTTTGTCAATTTGATATTTTGGAAGGCTGGCATAAATGCCGTTGCAGTAATCGAGACGTGAGACTACGTAAGAGTTGATAAGTAGTTTTGTTGCTTCTGAAGGAAGGTTTCTTCGGACAGACTTGAGTTGTCTTAGGTGAAAAAAACCGGTGCTTACAGTCCTATTTATTTGACTTTTAAACGAAAAGTCTGAATCTAAATTGACACCGAGAAGTTTGACTGTTGTTTTTGGGATGATATCGCTGCCGGAAATAGTAATAGGTGAATTGTCTATGAAGTGTTGACGTTTGTTTGTGGCTACCCAGAGAAACTCAGTCTTAGATGGATTGAGCTTCAGCTTGTTTGAAGACATCCAACGAGTTATTGCTTCTAGACATTCAGTTATACGGATTTTGAGACTATTGATATCATTTGGAGCGCAGTAAAAATAAACTTGCTGATCGTCAGCGTAGCAGTGAGACAAGAGATCAAATGACTCGATTATTTTGGCGACATCATTTGTAAAAAGGATGAAGAGAAGTGGACCCAAAACGGATCCCTGGGGTACCCCTGAAGATAGTGTTGCGAAGTTGGACAATTTATTACCAACCCTCACGGCTTGTAAGCGATTGGATAAATAGGATACCAGCCAATTTTTTATGTCGGAATTCAAACCAAATGTTTCCTCTAATCTCCTAATGAGGAATTCATGATCAATCGTGTCAAACGCTGCACTCATGTCTAGGAGTGAGATAAGTGATAACTTACCTGACTCTACGGCCAGAGTTATGTCTGATAGCATACGAAGTAGTCCGGTTTCAGTTGAGTGGAACTTTCTGTACGCAGATTGACGTTTTGCGAATAATTTATTTGAATTCAAGTGACTGGTTATTTGTGCGGCAGCAATTTTCTCCAGGATTTTTGAAATAAATGGTAAGTTTGAAACGGGCCGATAATTACTTAAGTTATCGGCGTCTAGTTTTGAATTTTTCAGGATTGGTGTAACTACAGCTGACTTGAGTGGTTCAGGAAAGTCACCCGTGCTAAGTGATTTATTAAAAACGTGAACTAGGAATGGAGCTAAAACAGTAGAACATTGTTTTAATAACCATGTCGGTATGGGATCAAGACTGCACTGTTTATTAGGCGAGCTTGAAATTATTTTTATTACTTCTTCCAGCGTTGTGGGTTTGAAGGAAGACAAAATTCCTTTAGAATTTGAAGTGAATATTGGCGGAGGGGCGTGAGATGCGGAAGCACGAATGGATTCAATTTTTTCCTGAAAAAAAATTGAGAAAGCTTCCGGGGTAATATCTATTTTCGTTGGAACAGTGACTTCCGAAATTACTGTCTTTATTGAGTTCCAAAGACGTCGCGGGTTGGTTCGCTCAGAGTTAATCTTTTCTTTCCAATAGTCTGATCTTTTGGAATTAATTTTACACGTATACTGTTTTTGAGAAAGGATCCACTCGTCTCTTGTAGTTACAGAAGAGTTTTTCCTATAGGTCCTCTCTAATTTCCGCATAAGTCTCTTCTGGTTTCGACATTCATCGTCAAACCAGCCGTCAGACTTTCGAACTTTGCGTGTTTTTGATGATGTCGGGGCATATTTATCTAACAGACATGAAAGTGTTTTATTATATGTCTTGACAAGTTCGGTAGGGGTCTTTGTTTCCCAAACATTGGGTGTACATAAGAGAGAGATCTGTAAATCTTCCAGAAAATCGCTAAAGCAAAATTTACGCCATTCCCTTGATACAATTGTTTTATATGGTACTTTAGGCGGGTTAAAATCAATATCAGTGCAAACGAGCCGATGGTCTGACAGTCCTATATCACGAATATCTGCTGAAAGCGGTGGATCACTGTTCTTTGAAATTAGTACATCTAATGTACCACCAGCATCATGAGTTGGGACGTCGACCCATTGGTGGCATCCAAAGCTGGCTAATAGATCTAAGAATTTAACAGTGTTTGGTGATGTCACGCGCTCGAGACGAATATTAATGTCGCCTGTAATAATGAGTGTGTCGGAGAGTCCGACTGAAACTTCCAAAAACTGTGAAAACTCATTATAAAATTCGACAGAGATTGGTTTCGATCCGGGCCTATAAAGGGTGCACAACATGAACGACGTTCCTGAAGAAGAAACCCTGCATCCAATATACTCAAACGTGTTAAATGTACCGAGAGCTACTTTGTTTAGCCGTAATCCTGGTCGGGCTATTATCGCGACACCCCCGTGATTCACGTGTGAGATATTGTTTGATGGTAGGTCCCTACTAGGTCGGGCTTCTTCAAGAACCACATACCCTAAAGCTCGGAGTCTCTTAATTGAGTACGAATCACTGTTCTCGTGCCAAGTTTCTGTGACAGTTAGGATATGGAGTTTTTGGTCTCTGAAAATATCGTCCACCACCTCTAGTTTGTTGTTAAGGGATCGAGCATTCCAGGAACCAATCGCAAGCTGTCTGCTCCTATAGTTGGCATGTCGTTCTAATCTAATTTCATTTAAGTTGTTGTGGAATTTATCAGAATCGCGGAGGGCTTTAGACGGTAGGTAATTCTGTTTGTCGATCGGTTCGACTACTTGAACATCCTGTACTGACGGAGACTTATTGTTATTTTCATTACCATTGTTATTATTAATAATTTTTGGAACGTATTGTTCCTCCCTGCAAAAATATTTTGTTTTTTGTCCACCGCGACACCCCCTGTATCTAAATTTCACATTCGGATCACGGACTGGATTGTATATGGTTTCTTTTGTAGTCACTGAAGGGTTCAACACACTATCACTTTTAAAACTTAGGAGTGTAGCCCGATCACTTACAGCAGGAGTGTTTTCGGCCTGTGCTGCATCACAAAGTATTGTGTCATATTGTTCCTTTCTGATGCACAGTGTATGTTTTTTATGATAGCGTCCAGCACGGCAACCACGAAATCTAATTTTACGAGTAGTATAATTATCGCGTCCAAGGTCATATAATGATATTTTTGCGGCTAATTTAGGGTCCAAAAAAACACTTTCACTTTTGAGATGTAGTAGTGTCGCCCTGTCGTATCGGATATTGTTTACAGTCACCATAGTTCAAAGAATACCCATTATAAATCACTTGACGCATTTACACTTGACACGGTTGCTCGCTTGTCTTTCATACTGCACATGTGGCCAATTCTTTCGACCGATTTTACCGATGCTGCAGCGTTATTATGCACTTCTAGAACACCGTGGCAAATTTGAACTTAAAATATTTGAAATTTTGTATTAAAACTTGAGTTAATCTCGAATCAGCGACACTAAAATTATTTTATTTTTATACATCTAACTTAAAAATTATTACGGTTATTTTACACTTTATCTACACCGAAAAAATTGAGAACTTCCCAAGATTTTTCAAAATAAACGCGGAGCGCTTAAAAAAGCAGCCGGCCGCCCCTAGAGCGCCACGATTATTGTCCACACATACGCCTCGTGGAACTCATTTATACAGTATTCAGTCTAATTTCATCCTTCCTCTGCTAGTACCATGCCTAAGTGCCATACATCAGTGTAGGTATCAGCACGCCATTGTGCATTGTGGACCACGAGCTTCGCTTCGCTTGTTTTAATCGCTGTAATTAGTTTGTGAAAAAATAACGAGCTGTTTTGAAAATGGAAAGAGCGCTCCCTTGAAAATCACGAAATCAGATTTTACTTGTCACTGTTGTTGATATTAACCCTAAGATTTTAAAACGAAAGAAATGCTCATTTCATGTGTAGAATTTATTATTAAAATCATTTAAAAAATACATATATTTTAGTGTTATAGATATGCACTTCAAGCACCAAATAAATGTATAAAAAAATTCTGATTCAGAAACATTATATTATAGGCAGGTAGGTTCATTATTGATTTATTAAAGTCAACTCTAATTTTCAAAATTATACTAAAATTTAGGGTTAAATCCGAGTTCTAGAGTTTATTGAATCATAGTTACAGACAAAAATAATTAATATTAATTCTAAACTTATTTTTTTTTATTACGTGGAATGTTGCCAGAAGGCCTAAAGGACGCAACCCCCACAGAAAATTACGATATACTATGGAGGAGTTAAATAACCTTAATGGGTTTTTATTGTTTACGTAGGCAAATTTGAATGGTAGCAGAAGTCGGGGACGCCCGAATCAGATACTTGAGTCGGGCCATTTTAAGAGTTAGAATAATAGAAGAGTATGTATGAGACGATGTATGAATGTGAATGACGCAAGGAGCGTGTGCCACGACCGAGTTTTTTGGCGGTACGGCCTCTCTGCTTAAGTTTGGGAAAAGGGCGCGATGGTTAGTAAGTTAGGTTAGTTAGGTGTTTATTGTTTACGTAGGCTATGTAAATGTCCAGATTCGTGGACTAAATCTGTCAAAACACAAAAAGATCTAACCCACTTTTTAACTCTTGACAGGCCAAACAAAACAACTGTAACCAAGTGGGTCTTCCGACGACCCCATGCATTTTTCTGTCTTATGGGCTTTTAAACTATAAAAATCCCAACTATTCAGTTAATTATTAATGGTAACTTAAGCTATTATAAGGAGGATAGTAATTTTTGGGTACTACCTACTCCACTTGGCTGCGGGATTGTTAATAATGCCACAAAAATAAAATGTAATATTTTGGAAGTGAGTACGCGCTAGATTTGAAATTCGCCTTTCAACAATATTATTTATTTATGGGTATGTTTTTATGATGAGTTTTGAGTCTGGCCTGAATTCAGTAGAATTATAATCTCCAATTCCTTCAACCTGCCCTCGCAGAGTTTGTGCCACGTAAATAATTTAGTATGGACGCTCAGCGTGAACACATCGGACTCCACATAACCGAGCTTCGAATTTATTTAATCATTGAGTAAGATCTTTCTCAAGCACCTTACGCTATGTGCTGTTTTTCTCGGCAGGACTTGAAGGACCTATAGAAGTACTGCCGAATGTTTAATGTTTGTAGAATTCATGTTACAATGTGGCGGTACTCTTCTGTAGTTAGATTTTATTCCGCATTAGTTTTGACTTATTAATCTTAATTTTCTTTTTCAAATGCTGCCAATTTATTTTGTGGGATTTTTTTTTCGAAATAAATAATCACTTTATTGGCATCTTATCGTTAGAGTAAACATTACATAGATATGTATAATAGCTTTACACCCTTTAAATTCCCTCCCTACATACGAGTTATTCTCAATCTTGCAAATAACACACTGTTGTACACCGTCATTGGTCGGTTGGTATGTATACTTTGTTATTATTTTGCAAATAACACACTGTTGTACACCGTCATTAGACGGTTGGTATATATACTTTGTTAGTACTTTGCAAATAACACACTATTGTAGGTACACTATCATTGGAAGGTTGGTATATATATACTTTGTTAGTAGTTTGCAAATAACACACTGTTGTACACCGTCATTGGTCGGTTGGTATGTATACTTTGTTATTATTTTGCAAATAACACACTGTTGTACACCGTCATTATACGGTTGGTATGTATACTTTGTTAGTACTTTGCAAATATCACACTGTTGTACACCGTCATTGGACGGTTGGTATGTATACTTTTTCATTATTTTGCAAATAACACACTGTTGTACACCGTCATTAGACGGTTGGTATATACTCCCATACTTTGTAATTTTCTTTAAAATTCTTAATATTAACCCTCTGTCTGCTGTACACTTACTGATGTTCTTACTTACTTCTATCAATATGTATTATTTGTTATCTTCTGTTAGTAAAAAAAATGCAGCCTTAAATGAAAAATTAATTAAAATGCTAGTAGTTCAGTGAATAATAGACCTCACGTCCAATATAGTATGTTTTTAATTTATTTTATTCAATAAATCAAACCTAAAATTTCCCCTGAAATCATACTGTTTGAAAGTAGGACCTTAAGTATAAGTACGAAGTACTTACTTGATTAAAAACCATATATTTGTGTAATTATATATTTTTACAAAAAAGAAATACACAATTTGTCCAAAGAACGTCGCTATTTCATTGACAATTGGACACTAGAAACGGAACGTACAAACCATTTTATAGATAGACAAAATTCTAAACGGTTGAGTTTAAACATGACTTTGCTGCATTCTGTTAATTAATCCCTTTTATAATCAATCTATTTACATTTATTATTTTTATTTTTATTACGTAGGTAGGTACTTGACATGCGAAATGTAGGTACATACTGGTTTTTATTTTTATTTTTTTGTATGTTTTTATTTAGTTATAAAATAACATTTTTATATCTAGTATAAATCTTTTAACAACTTATTTCTATGACATTAAGGACAATTTACAATACATCTGAAACTTATTCTTAAGCAATGCATTTAATTTTTTAACATTTGTCGGTAGCTCATTAAAAATCTTAAATCCTTTAAAATAGAGATTATTTTGGATTCCCGACAAATTTGTTTTTGGAAGTCTAAAATCTCCACAGTTTCTCGAGGGGTAGCCATGTATTGCGAAATTAAAATTTACATTCTTACACATGTATTTCAGGAGTATCTTATTTTTTAGCTTAAATATAAATATTAGGGTATTGTAAATTATTCGCTGTCTCACACTTAACATTCCTAGTTTTTTCTGCATAATAATTATCTAAGAATACCTACTACAATTCAATACTGCTCGCATGTCTCGCCTTAATGCGTCATAGTCTCAAAATCCGACCATTACGATTGCCACATAGTTTTGATTCATTAATTATTTATTATAGTACAATAGTTAATTCCTAGGCTTAATTTGCCTGCTATAGTTTCAGTTTCACGTCCTTCAAATCCTTGAAACCCATTATCGGAACGTGTCGCCCAATTATTGTTAATTTGCGCCCATCAGTCCGTCTGTCACCAGCTCAACAGCAGCTCTTATTTCTAATGAACTGATCCTGTTATAGGAATATTCAATTAAAAACCAACTTTGAATTAACTTGATTAGATTGACTGCCCACTATGTCGATTCGTGAAATCCATAGATGATGTTCCTGGATAAACTACTACAAACAAAACAAACATAAACATAGAAACAAAACAAAACACACACACAAAAACAAAAAACAAAAAGTTTCCCTTATTATTTTTTTAATGATAAACTAATGTTTATAAGACAAGGCTTATATGCATAGCACAAAGGATAATAAATGATTATAATGTATTTTATATTATAATGTAGTAGTTTATCATTAAAAAAATAATAATATTTGACAAGTCAAAATATTTCACCAACAAATGTAAATATAAGATGTCTCGACGCCATCTAGTGGGAAATAAAGCACTAACAAAGCCTTTCCTACAAAAATAAAGTTGGTTGTTTTCAGGTGGAAAAAATATAATAAGCAGTAATTGTTGATTGAAGTACTAGTACATGGTACAGGAAATAATCCGACGTGGCTCAGTGGTCACAGAGTGTCTGACCGGACATCAGGAGGCGCGGGTTCAATTCCTGTCGACGGCATTTATTTTTACTCGGGAGATATTTTCAATTTGTATTGATATTGCAGGCGACTAGTTATTGCTTACAATAATTTATTAGTTACCATTATGTTTTAATCTATTGCACCTTTAGTAAATGTACCTACCTATTATCTTCATAAGTATACTGAACAAACGGTAGTCAACTTTATTATCTAATTAATGGTGTTATTATATTATTTCTGTTCTCTCCCCCCTTTTGTTATTTTTATAAACATAATAATTAAGTTAATGTACGGGACGTGTTTGCCTGCACAAGAAAAGACTGTAAATAATAAGCACCGGCACACATCAGTCCTCAACCTGGGTAATGATTTAAGTAAAACACCGTGAGGTGTTTTATCCAAACCATCATAAAAGAAAGACGATTCGAATCAAAATTCACATTTTAATTGCAAGTATTGTACTAGTATACAGAACGTACAAAGGGGTGTAGCTTATAGGTACTTCCTATTTTTTACAGCCAACCCAATTCACAAGAAATAGTTATATGTATTTCAATACAACTGGGATTTAAAACACAGATAGAAAACTGATACAACCGGAATCATTTCAGCGATAATTTCAGATTGGAGCACATTGTGCATCATCGCGCCATACGATACAGCAAATGGCGTAGGCGACTGCTGGAGCAGTGGCCAGTTCAATTGGTGGCCAGCAGGAATCGGCCAGCCTCTAGGCTTCAGCATCAATGGCTAATTCAGTTGGTATCCAGGAAGAATTGGCCGGCTTCTAGGTTTTCAGCATCAATGGCTAATTCAGTTGGTAACCAGGAAGAATTGGCCGGCTTCTAGGTTTTCAGCATCAATGGCTAATTCAGTCGGTAGCCAGGAAGAATTGGCGGGCCTATAGGTTTTCAGCATCAATGGTAATTCAGTTGGTAGCCAGGAAGAATTGGCCGGCTTCTAGGTTTTCAGCATCAATGGCTAATTCAATCGGTAGCCAGGAAGAATTGGCCGGCCTCTAGGTTTTCAGCATCAATGGCTAATTCAGTTGGTAGCCAGGAAGAATTGGCCGGCTTCTAGGTTTTCAGCATCAATGGCTAATTCAGTTGGTAGCCAGGAAGAATTGGCCGGCTTCTAGGTTTTCAGCATCAATGGCTAATTCAATCGGTAGCCAGGAAGAATTGGCCAGCCTCTAGGTTTTCATTTACATTTTTTATTGAGTAATTTATATATTTATTTATATTCTACTCAAGCGAAGCGATAGGAAAACATTCAATTTATCTAAAGCATGTATTTGGTTATCATAATGTACACCAATTCGTTATAAAGATTAATCAAAATAGTGATTTGGCATTAAGCTTTTTGACATTTTAAAAAGGATATGTGTATTATAGTAAAAATCTTTGTTTTTTATTTGATTTGGCTTGATTTTTATTTTCTTATTTAGTACATTTAAAAGAAGTCTGCTGAACTTATAAATTCCCCATGAAACGTTAGTTGCAGTTGAGAATTGGCAAGGCGGAACCATTTAAGGAGAGTCTATTGTCGAGATAAAATCATGAAGTATTGAGTCGAACATTCAAGTAGATAACTGCAGCTTAGCGCGAGCACTAACGTTTTGTGGACTCGGTTTACAAGAGTAATTAGAATTGTTCTTTTTACCTTCCACTTCGGTACCGCAATTCGTCTGATTTTAGTGCACAGCCTAATTGTTGGGAAGTTAAAATGAGGGCACCAATAAAAAGACTGCACGAAATGCTGGTGAAACTTTTAAAAGGGATAATGTCAAACTCAGAAAGCAGTCTTAAGTTTTGTATTTTTAGTAACTTTCGCAATGGCGTAGTAACTCTACGAACATTGATATTTTTTATAGTTCTGTTTTTGTGACGAATAACTCCAAGGCTCTTTAATCCTTAGAACCTATTCATTAATTAACGGGTATTTACTCGGCGCTCACATTTTAATTAATTCTCTTGAACGTATTACTAAAATCTCAAATCTTTCTAGAGTGATTCCTACAGATGTACGTTATTTATATTTAAGAACAATAAAAATAGGACCTTACCATTAAAATATTTGATCTAAAACGGTTTGGAATTTTATAAAACCTTTTTCGGCTATAAAATTCGCGGTAAGCACCAGATTTCATTTTTCTAGACGGTGAATTAGTAACTTTCCGAGGGATCGCTCTAGAAATTTTTTTGAGTTTAGTAATACTTTCACCAGAAATAATCAAAATAAACCCCACGGAAAGATCGAGTTTTTAATTTTAAAGTCGACCCTATTTCCGTCAATTACGCTGGGCCGAACGCCGAATATTGTTTTAACACGACTTCGTCACTTATGTCGTTAAGATTCCCAGTTTATTTTAGATATTTGATAGGGCAAACTCAACCGTAGGTCTGTCCAATACACTAGGACCACTCGTCGCATATTTTTGTGCACGGCTGCTTCACTTACGTCGTTAAGATTCTGGATTTATTTTAGCGTATTGTCTCTTCTTAAGCGAACTGCTAAGATGTTTTGAAAATAGAATACAGTGAATAAAGTGGATTATCAATGGTTTTTAATGTGTAAACTGAAATTACCACTGGACACGAAACTAAAAAAAACATATTTCAATAGGCAAATGTTTTATTAAGGTTATTTTAATATTTTTATAGTTTAATTAAAAAAAAATTGCTTGCCTTGACTATTATTTTTCAAATGCTACATGTTGTTTCATAAAATTATTAATTTTTTTCTGTGGTGTCTATTTTAAACCTTTAAATTAAAAAACAAAGCGTGGTTTTCTCTCTTTCTAACACTATTTATATCATCTATCTCACCGTAATACAAAATGAGATGACAAACTCCCAAAAATTTTCTAGGGGTTAAAATGTTAAATAAATTACTCCAATTAATATACTTTTCGGTATTTTTAAAAATATGTTATGTGTATAGCGCGTATTTTTGCAATTAAACCGTTAAACTGCTAGGTATTGACGGATGAATGCATTTAAGAATCCCGGTGCCACTTTTTTGGTACAATTGCAAATATAAATTTGGCGTAGATACGAAAAATTTAGCACTTGTGTATGTGAAGAAATATTTTTGTTTCATCCAATAAAGCACGATTATTGTCTAACTGCGCTAGCAGCTAGACCCCCGTTAAAGCAAGGTGGCCATATTGCATTGTGTTCGTGTATAAAATTGTACATAAATCCGCTCCCATAACCGTAACTATCTTCTATGCTCGCGTTCGCCGTAATAAAAATATCCTCCGAGAATTGCATCCAGATAAACGAGAATTTATTTCCATCGGACTTTATCGTAGGTTTATTAGCGACTAGATTCGTTACTGCACAGTCCGCTTGGTGAGCGATGTCTCCGTACTGCAGGGTGGCGTGTGCCCCGAAGGGGGAGAGCAGAAAGGGACTGAAGCCAAATTTAGATCAAAAACTCAAATTTATGTTTGATTTCTTCTATGGCATTCCAACTAAAGGATTGTTTCATTTTGAGGGAACTAACCCCACAAACGCGTTTTAATTATTTATAACTAACTAACCATCACGCCGTTTCTCCGCAGGGGTAGGCAGAGATGACGGACCGCTAAACAAATCGGTCTTGGCACACACTGCTTGCCCCATTGACATTCATACATACTCTTATATTATTCTGACTCTTGACATGGCCCGATTCGAATATCTGATTCACTTGATCGTGACATGCGTCATATATTTACCGTACACTATTTTCTTCGTTCATTTGCTCTACATGCCAAACACATCTGAGCGTCCTTTTCTTTATCTTACTCACCACGCAATTTTTTTTATAATTTATAACAGATACGTAATTCTATATCTGTAAAATACCCTGATGTGGTCGAAATATTGCAGCACAGTCCGATCATAATTTGTAAATTTTCGTTAACCTATAGATATGTATATACATGTATACACATTGAAAATATAATAATTTTTAAATATAAAACATAATCAGGTAGTGGAAAATCAATTAAAGTGATGAGTGTGTGCGTAGTGTTACCAAAAATTAGCATGTGAGGTCGATCAATTATTATTAATTTTTAAATTTAAAATGACGTAAAAAATCTGGTAAAAATGTAGTTAGAGGCGTTGTCCTTGAGGTAAGTTATGCTAAAATAAGTAAGTTAAGGCGATGCCATACGTGGTAATGCAAAATCATGTGTTTTTGGTGTGAAAATTCGGTCGCCTAGAAATGTTTCAGATGCTTTAATTAAATACTGCGAGTAGAATACATCTTGCCTTTTGAAATAATCGAGTATTTTTTAGATAAGCCTTTTTATAAGCCCAGAAAAAAATAATGTAAAGGCCTATGAAAACTGCTTTAAAGTTCAAAATCTCCTATTTACGAACCCATTTTCGGTTATGATTTTATTGTATAATGTGGCAAATTAAGTTATTTATAAAATGATCGGAAAATAATTACATATTTATGCCTGAACATCCACGAAATAAAATAAAAGGCACTTTTTGGCCATGTTTTTTTCTTGCATAAATCAAAACAGGCGGATGGTGTTAAGCGGGAATTTAAACCTTATCGCCATCTACGTAAGGGTTGTTATTGATAGCGGCTCAATTTTAAATATTACGCGATGTAGTGCATCGCCTTAACTCAAGCCCTTGGGTATCTAAACCCAATGCATACATTTTTATATTATTTTACCTATTACTTAATTAAACTATAGTTTTTTTGTTCTTTCTTTTACTTTGTTAAAACGAGACAATACCCTAAAATAAAGCTAGAATCTTAACGACATAAGTGAAGCAGCCAATACATACAGCCATACAATTTAATCGCTCTTTCTGATTTTGTACTAAGACTTTTGTACTACACTGTTTCAACGATTCTACCGTACTATGCACATCTATTTATCAATTGAACTTTCACTTTGCAGAGTACAAAGTACAGCTCATACCCCTAACATCAATATCTTCGCACAAAAGATCTCCGCACATTCATATGTCTGCCGTTTCAAAGGGATGAATTATTTATTCGTACCCTTGCGGAGGCCCTTTGTTACGGACCTCAAACATATTCAGATCTCATCTCCACTGCAAACCCTGCGATTGTTACCAGACCAATTTCAGAGGTCCGAATTCGCTGACCCAACAATTGCACTTCTTCCCTGCATAATTGTAAGGGCAAAGGGAGGAATTCCATCGGAATGAAATCAAAATCACCCCTTCGTGGGATATTCTCTCTCGATCGCGTTCAGGGCCGGACCTGAGCGAAACGACGCCTGGCGCAAGTAAAATTTTGACCAGTAGACGCCTATGTAGGTGATCACTGTAATCAATAATATTCCTGATGATTTGTATTTTTATGAAGCGCGGTTTTTGTGAAAAATAACCTCAAGGGCGATGTGTTAGGACTGTTAGTCGTTAGGTGTTATCAGCGCCTTGGCGCCTTGACAATATGGCGTCCGGAGCAGACTGCTCCAATTCCGTCCGCGTAGGACCAACCCTGATCGCGTGTGCCTCCATGAGTTTGCAAACAATCCGGTTGGTCATAATATTATGTTCTTCAAGATATAACATTGACTAACGATGTGTGTAAATATTTGCATTGTTAGTTAATGAATCATTTCCAATAATGATAATAATTGTATAGTTCGGTTACGCTCAGGAATTTTTGTTTTAGTGGATTTCGTTACTTCAGATTAAATTTTGAAGTAACCCAGACAGTAACATGTCACGGGATATTATAATTGTAGGAATTGTGAAACTCAAAGTATTTATCGAATGTTTGCCCCTTAACTTTGCCTTTCGAATACAAATTTAGTAAATTTTTTTAAGATATAATTATATTTTTTTGTTTAGAAATTACAAAGACGCTATAAATTTACCTTTCGAATGAACACGGTAAGTAAAGTTGATAAATCATGCATCAATTATTTTAACAAAAGAAATACACATTTCAAATAACCACTTCATCGCTTGTCTGAATTCACACTATCGTCAGTTTCAATTTTTAAAAATCAAATCAATTTTTGAGTTCTTTTAATTATTGAAGTCAATATTAGCGATTCCTAAACGAAAATATTGTCAATAATTAAATATTACAATTTTAGGTTTTACTCGTTAAGTTATTCCAAAAAAATAAATTTGAGTTCATTACGCATCGGTATTTCACCACACACGGAGACAAATGATGCAGTTAAAAAAGTGACAAAGGATATCATTAGTTCCTGATAAAATATTAGTCATTCAGAATATATCGAGAACATGTGTTTTCCGAATAGATATCATGATGGCATGCTACAATATAAGTATGTCAGTATCAATTTCAGTATTTGTATGAACACATGTTTCGTCGTCCGCATAAGACTCTTTCAATTCATTCGTTATAGGCCTGCAGTCCCGTTTTTAACAGGAAAACGAATAATTTGACCAGATTTTAATTAAATTAACAGTATTTCATATCAGTAATTTTTGTTCGTGTTTAAGTACGTTTGATTTTCTTCAATTAAACAATATGTTATCCAGCCCAATCGATTAAGATTTGTTTTTAATTTTCATTCATTGAGTATCACTCCATAATAATATAATATTTTTCAAATAAAATCAAGTACGTAATTGTAAAAAGCATTCACTTTGTGGCTCATCATAATTTATAATAAAAACACATAAATTTGTTTTTGACCACGATAGTTTTATTTTCACTCTACCGGTTTCGGAAGATCCCTTCCTTCGTCAGGAGAATATTTAAAACTTTTAAATATTCTCCTGACGAAGGAAGGGATCTTCCGAAACCGGTAGAGTGAAAATAAAACTATCGTGGTCAAAAACAAATTTATGTGTTTTTATTATAAAATCAAGTACGTCTACGCCCCTCCAGGCCTACCCGGTTTCGTTCGATTTTCATCATCAATTCCGGCCGATATGTTATAGAAATTTCAAGCCTTCAGTATTCACCGTCCGAGAGATTTTTGCTAGGTTAGCTTGAATTTATATCAGAATTGATCAATGTTTTTCCTTTTATTGCTTCTACTGCAGAATAAATACAATAAAATAAATACCGAAAAGTCCAATTATGTCCTGTGCGTGCGAAACGTATCTGAATTTCTCTAAAAAAACAATAAACAGTGTTGATCTCAAGTGACCTATCAGGTAAGTATGGCACTTACTATTATATTATCTGCCTATACAAAATATAAATCAATAAGAACAAAACAAATGTTCATTTGTAAAAATGTATTACATATTTGTACAGCGCCCTTGAGGTGATTTTGCACAAAAACGGCGCTGTAGAAATCATCCATATATTATTATTATTATTAATAGATCTTATTGTTTTTTTTTCAATGCCACACAACTTTCTCGGAGGCGGCCTAGAAATTTCCATAAATAAAGGTTTTCATCCATCAATACCGGACGCGGAAATTAGCGGGGTTCCATTATGTTAGTCTATCCTTCATTGCCTGTTAGACTGATTTCCGGGATAGATACCTACGTACATTTTGACTTAAAAAAACATTTCAAGGCTTCCCTAATATAGTTAGAGTTTCAAGTTTCACCAAGTCAAATTATGATTTCTAAGGACGGGTTGTTTCGGAGAACCTGAACAATTCTTCAAATTTCAAAGTTAATTTTCAAGTTCTGTGAAAGATATATTTAAGTTCTGTTTTTATTTCAGTTCTGTCAAGCAACTAGTCTTTAATGATATAATAACAGAATTTGAATAAGACTTTCACAGAACCCGTAAATGAACGTTGAAATTTGATGAATTGTTCAAATTCTCCGAAACAACCCGTCCTTAGCTCGACTGTGGAATGATTGTGTACTTTTTTAAATCTAAACCTTCTCCTACAACAAGGGAACTTTTTCTCCTTAAAAATATCTGGTATCTGCACAGTAACACAAAAGAAAATATTTATAGGACTCCTATATGATTTAAAAAAAAATGATCAATATTTTATTAAAACTCTGTAGTAGTTTCTCCACAACCCTCTTTAAATTTCACAATGAAATGTTTCTTCTAAAATCCAGATGTATTTTTATTTGGATTTGCTAGTTAATTTTTCAGTGAACTAAGATGTTTTAACACCAAAATATCTACACAAAAACATAGCGAATAAATAAACCTCAAAACGGTAACAATCTGCATGAAGTATTAGACAAACTGTTTAAATATATAAAAAAAGAAAATTTATTGTTTTTATCTATTTACCTTACTTACTGCTTGAGCCTTACTTCCTGGTACTGTCCAAGTCAAGTTTATCAAAATCGCAAAATGAAAAAGTACCATAACATATAAGGAATCTTGTGAAAAGATATTATAGCCTAAAAAATGATTTATATCATAGACATATGAATATTAGTAGACCTGCCCTAAGTGATTAAAAGCGTATTATCCCCACTCCCCATACCGGTTCAATTGGAACCGGCTGTGCTGGCGCACGGCCTCAAGTGAAATTTGAAAACGTGACGTCATCATTCTTGTGCGAACTATGGTCGAGGCATCATCGGTTCATTTTACGAAATAACACGGCAAAATGTTGACTTGTACTATGAAAACTTGTAAAAATAGATGTGAAAAAGAGAATAAACCCAATTGTCGTATTACATTCCATATATAAGCATTATTTTACTTTATTTTAAGCATATTCACATCGTATAATATAGATCAGTTTTAGAAACATATTATACTATCGCATCGAGAAACGTCTGGACGCGAAACACAAAGCTGGTTGGTTGCTGGGAAGTAAATTATGAACATTTATAAAAGTGTCTTAACTAAATACTTAAACGAAATATTCGACTCTGAAAATACAACCGAATTTTTTTGCCGAATTTGGACTTCGCAAATTTGTTCATAACGTGGCGTGTAATTTGCGCTCCCATGTAAAAATGTCTATTCATTCAAAAGCAGATTTTACTTTTAGGAAGTAAATGGTGATATTATAATGCGAGATGCATATTTACTGTCAGATTGATTTATTGACGAATCAGAGTCAGCCTTACGCCCTTCGTTCTTCAACAGTTGATTTTACCCCTCGCCATTATCTTCTCGTCTATTAATTCCTATGTCTGTGATTTATATAGATCAACAAACCCTGCTTATGAATATTTGTGTAAGTTTCATTACAATAATGTGATTGGTCGGCGGGTTCTGGCAGAGCTTAGACCGCTCCCTCGCGGGTCGGTCGGCCGCGTGAATTCAAAATGCACACAATTTTGCGCGATGTCGTGCTGCGTGGACTCGCACACGATCACCACTGCGGTTTACAAGCATTTTTTCGAAAGTATTATATTTTGTGATTTTTGCGAATCATTTATTTTTATACGATTTATTGATTTCCCACCGACCGTGTGGGATCTGAGAGTTGCCTTACCACTACCCAAAAAAACCGAGGTACATATGACGTCACGAGTACCTAGTCAGATATCGATCTTTTTGGCGGGCTTTGAAAAATTCAAACTTAGATAATTATTTTAATTAAAGTGAGTATTCAGTTATTTATATTCTCGGAGAATACGTGCGTATATGCCCATAAGTATGTTTATTTTCTACACAACCAGCATTGGTAATAATATAGTATTCTTTGTTCAAAATCCTCATATTTTAGATAGCATTTTTCTCTTGACAAATCTCCCTCAGATATTTTTCAAAATTTGGAATGTATTATATCCGTCTTTACACCCTTTCAATGGCGACAGTGGGACCCACGTACGGGAGAAATGTCGATCGTTTTACTCGTCCATTGTCCCTTCTCTTCCCCGATTCCCCTCCCTTCAATCCAACCCACACCTACCCTTCTTTCTAGGTGACTAAAGAACTGCAAAGGTGTGTGACAAAGCATTTATGGCTCAAAATGTATGGTTTGTGTGTGAATAAAATATTTTAAAATGTGAACGCAAAATTGGGACTTTTCGTTAGAATCATTTATCATCTTCTGCCTATAATTTTGATGAAACTGCGTGGGTAAGTTTTGTTAGTAGATTTCTGCGTTTTTATATAGTTTAAAAGCATTAGAAAAAAGGTTGTCATTTTTATGTGATAAAAATATCTCCTTGCTTATTTGTTGAACGTTTTATTTGTTAAATACCACAGAACGGGTGCTTTGCAAGGCAAAGCTAAGTATAAAAAGGTTGTGCGGGTAGTTTTACTATTTTATGACATGCGTCAAAAGTTGGTTGCTAAACAGCTGTGACGTTGAAGATGTCAATGGTCAATGAAGAGTCGCAGTGTTCTCGGCATAAGTTCCAGGCATAAGTTCTCGCTTTCGGAGCATAAAAAGCGAATGGGATCTCTATCGATTATGCTTGTTATGACTATGAATACAGCCAGAATCTTAACGACGTAAGTTAAGCAGCCGTGCACAAAAATATGTGACGCGTGGACCTGGTGTATTGGACAGACGTACGGTTGAATTTTCCCTATCAAATCTCAAAAATAATGTGGAAATCTTAATGACATATGTCTTGAATGAATGTAATGGATGGACTTTTCCCCGGCAGGCCTAGAAAATAAATCTTTCCATGGGGCTTATTTCAATTATTTCTGATGAACGCTTTACTAAAATCTCAATAGAGGAATCTCTCGGGAAGTTACTAATTCATCGTCTAAAAAAATAAAATTTGATGCTTACCGGTAAGTTTATAGTCGAAAAACGTTTTAAAATTTTTTCAAACCGTTTTACTAAAAATATTTTAATAGTAAGGTCCTGTTTTTACTAATCTAAAATATAAATAACTTTCATCCGTAAGGATCCCTCTAGAAACATTTGAGATTTTAGTAATACGTTCATCAAAAAATATTTAAAATATAAGAGTCCAGCACTCCCCTGTTATTAGAGTCTTATGTCGCTCTAACCTCTTTCAACATAGGTGGAAGTATAGTTCACGTCAGTACATCACGTATTATTGATAAATCAGTATATATCATTCTACGGTCGGAAAGGACATCACGAGAAAAAATTAAGGTATATATATGTGTCATTAACAAGCGACCGACAAGATATCCGTCCAATCGACTCCTCATAGAGTATAAGGTCTTAAACATACGACAACTCCACCTAAAATTTTTGCTAATACATTTCCTGTTCAAATATAAAAACAAAACTCTCGCGAGAACAATACATCACGAGAACAATAACCAACGGTCACTACAAAGTACCTTCACTACATACCACGTCAGCTCAAAGACAATTTTTTTTTCCTAGCTCCTAAAATCTTATCCCTGAAAACCTAAAAACCGTGAGTCAATCCCATTCCTTTAAAAAACAAATTACAAAATGGATCCTTACACACCTAATATATTACAACTACAATACCCATTCATTCTACACTCTATGAATTTAATCAACTTTTGGACAAAACATAATAAATCCTTATTCCCTATCTTAGCCGTATAGTATGTACACAATTAATTAGTATGATCTATTTACCAGTGGCGGTTTTCTCTAAAGTGTGTTTGTGCGGCGAACCCCCATTAAAAAGATGAGAAAATAAAACAAACTTGTTTTATAATAATATAAGCACATTATAGAAAGCACGCTATTAAAATTTCGCCTTCAAAACCCGCGCCACTGAAAAATACGATACATATTCCAAGTTTGTGCGAGTTGAAATCCGCGCCAAACTCTTCATACAAATGAATTTTAGCCGGTACAGACCCTATGACGGTGACATATACAAAATTTGGTCTTTCTTTGCAAAACTAAGACAAATTGTGTGCGTCGAACACGCGTTGTGATATCACGTGACCTCCGAACATTGACGAATGTAACCGAAGAAACCCGAGAACTTCGCGGACTGACTGGCCGACGTTTGACCTTTGAACCATAGGGAAGCAAGTGTTATGTTTTATGTTATATTATGGTATTTAACTTTGTAGTCATTTTTGTACATATTTTTGTTTTCTTGTTTTTGCATTTCTCCAACCGTTTGCTTATGGCATTTGTAAATCTACTACCTTTTGAAGTAGACCGATTTTGATTTCTGTTTTCGTTTTTTTTTTTTAGATAAGTCGTTATATTCCTTAATTACATTTGCGAAAGTTTCGGCAAACGCCCCATTGTCGTCGCTAGTTATGCAATTTTGTGTTTTGTCTTCTCCAGTTCTCCATCTCCAGTATTCTTTCGGATTTCAAATTGAAAGCGTTTGCGTATATGTTTATTTATGCGTTTGCGTTTATTGATTGTCGCGAATATTTTTTCATAATTTTTTTATACAATGGCGGAATACAGTGTTGTCTATATAAAAAAATAATGCCAATACTTATGAAAAAAGGTTGTAAATTAAAAATAAAGGGCCTCCGCGTCCTGACCTCTTGTTTCGTTTGTCCAGGTTTGTGCCGCGAAAACCGAGAAATTCACTCGAGTTTTTAAACGTGAGTGGTACGCGAGGTGTACTTGGTTATGTGGTTGCGAGGAAACCAATCGGTTATTTTGCTTCCCCTGTTTAGTTTTTAAACGTGAGTGGTACGCGAGGTGTACTTGGTTATGTGGTTGCGAGGAAACCAATCGGTTATTTTGCTTCCCCTGTTTAGTTTTTAAACGTGAGTGGTACGCGAGGTGTACTTGGTTATGTGGTTGCGAGGAAACCAATCGGTTATTTTGCTTCCCCTGTTTAGTTTTTGGAGGCGACCCATCGTGTTGTAAAATTGGAGTAAACGATCTTTCCTTTATAAATAATTATAAATATAATTTAATTCCTATAAAACTTATTATTATCTAATAATTGTGTCTAGTGTAAAGTGATTTAAAAACAATAATATGTAGGTACCCCTCCCACTAACTTTATTTAAGTTGTGTGACTGCTGCCGTATTCGACTATTTGACGAAGGACAACAGTAAGTAAATTTTAATTAGATATGTTTATCTTCTCTTGAATTTCTGAACCCCCTGTTAAAAAGACCACGAACCGCCACTGCTATTTACTAATAATTTCCCAAATTTTTCATCTTCTTATAACTCTCTAACTTCTCCATCCTCTTCTTGCAACCCAAACTAGCTATGCATCATTATTCTTTTTCATATTATGGTAATGTATAAACTCTATGTCCGCAAACTGTAAAATTCACCTGCCATAACACAGGGTCATCCCTAGCATGGAGGGTGAAATATCACAAAAAACCTCATGTACTGTCTAAACCATGTATCAATAAAATAAATAATATTTCCTTTAGCAATTGTTTTTATATTTGCGTAGAAATGCATTTTTTATAAGTGTGATAATCTTGATAACCTTGATTTCTTAAACTCTTGACAGTAGTCGTCTGCATCCTTTACAATTGTGTAATCCAAGAAGCCCATCTATCCCGTGCCCTATCCGTCACGTCGTTGGCGCGCTTTTCACCGATTGTCATCTTCTGTCCGTTCGATTTTGTCTCGCACGTGCTCCAATACGGGCCTTCAATTACACCATTCTCCATTCAGCAGGCTCCGGCCAATACAGCCTCTCCCACCGGCTACCTGGACCCGCCGCCGGCACTTGGCCACCCCGCACCCACTCTTCTACTAGAGCGCAAACCTTTTTTAAAATCCACCACCTATTATTTTATATTTGACTATTTCATTGCCACTATTGAAGTCTGATTATTTTGACCAAGTAATGAAAACATGCATAGAAAAAATATGATCTAAAAGGCTGAAAATATTCATGAAAAATGTATTTGTATTGTTTTCAAATAAGATATACAAAATGTAATAATAAGGTTCTTTTCGATGTTTTCCGCCGTTATAAGTAATTTCTGAAATTTCGTCATAATAGATCTGACTAAAATTGGGATAATATGTAGGTAAATTGTTGATAGTTCCACTGGCGATTACTTGAAAGCATTTGGTACTCTGGGTTCGATGTAATACAGGGACCTAACTATAAAAACAAGCGCTTTGAGTTAAGCTTGGTTTCGGTAAAGCCATAATAATTTTTATTAGTGACACGGAGCTCTATCTCGTATGTACAGCCGATAAGGCATACAGGTCGGCATATGAGCATTCCAATCCTTATTTGCGTTTATCTCAAAACTCTGTTTTTGTAGATAGGCCCCTGTGATCCCAAACCCCCGTTTTCTGGTGGCGAATTCGATATTTTATCATGTCTTATTTTTGTGCACCAAATTGCAATGCTGACATTTTTATAAAGATTTCTCTAATACGTGTACATGCATAAACGTCATGGTTGTTCAAGCGGTCGTTAAAGCATTTGGGGGTGAGTTTGGCTTCCGGAAAACTAGCAGCACGTCTACATCATTTTGCATAATATACTGATGTAGACGATCCCTGACTTGACTGCTTTGATTTGCCTATTCACATTTTGCCCATTGTCTCCTTTATCCGGTTGGAAATGAACACGAGTGGGTAGCTTTCTCTCTGTTCATTTTTTATCATTTGCAGACCTGCAGGGATATCTTCAATGTGTCTTTATGGCTATGAATGTACTAATTTAGGTGAACCTGGACTTGGTTGCTTTGATTCATACCTATTCAGAACTTGTCCATTGTCTTCTTTATCTAGTTGTGAAAGGACGTAAGTTGCAATTAGCTTTTTCTTCATATCATCAACACTCAACTTAAGTGTTTTCATACAGCTATCGGCACCTAGCACTTAAATTGATACATAGTTTGCGCATATATCTACTTCTTTTTGGACTTTATCGATCTCAGACTTGGAAAGTAAAGTTTTTAAGAGCTTGTCTCTGGGGAGTGGGTACGAAAATATTGTAATAGATCTCTATATTGATAATCGAGCACTTATTAAAATGTACACGTTGCTTGAAAGTTATAAACTCTTCATTGATAATAATAATAATTGGATGACTTGTATGGCGCCGTTTTTGTGCAAATTCACCTCAAGGGCGCTGTACAAACTTATAATGCATTTCTACAGTGATCTATGTTATTACTTAACTATTTATGGAGATAATATACAGTAAAATACTTACCTGGTAGGTCACTTGAGATTAACACTTAACTAACATTATCTAATTGTTTATTAGCGAAATTTAGATACAGTATTTAGGAATAATTTGAAAATTGAATATAACTGGACTTTCTCTTGGGAATGGTATATTTAATTTAAGGGTACGACAGCTTAAAAAGGTAAGTTCTTAGTTTAGAAATTAAGTATATGTCTAGCTCATTACTACAGTTATAGCGATGTTTTCAAAATTTTGTAAGTGTATGCAACATTTAAATGCATTCCTCCATCCATAAGAAGTCCAACGGAATTCAGGTCTAAACTAAAAACTTACCTTTTTAAGCTGCCATACACTTAAATTACATATACCTTTCCTGAGATAAAGTACAATTATATACAATTTTCCAATTACGTCCTAAATCCCGTATCTAAATTTCGCTAATAAACAATTAGTTAATATTAATTTAGTGTTAATCTTAAGTGACCTACCAGGTAAGTATGGTACTGTATATTATTTTCATATGTATATAGTTAGTAATAACATAGATCATTGTAGAAATGTATTATATAACTGTACAGTTCCCTTGAGGTGATTTTGCTCAAAAACGGCGCTATACAAAACATCAAAATATTATTATTAGTATAGTAACCCGGTTTAGCTCTCCTAGTAATTTCAAAATGAGGTAGTAACTACATTAAAGTTGCCAGTAGTTATATTACTGGTTACTTGGAAGGATCTTTTAAGAAGGGTATTTAGGGTATTAAAAATTAAACCCCTTCACATGGGAAACAAAATGTTCTGCGCCAAGACATTTTGACGTGGGTGTAGTGTCTGTCAGTTACCTATCAATTTATGGTTAGTACTTTATAAGCCGCTTAAGCTTTTTTCATTATAGTGGACTTTTTTGTGTATATTAGTTTTTATTCATTTGCGGTATAATGTTAATATAGCAATTATGTTGAGAATTTTTAATTATATATTGATTTTGTTTTCAAAACATAAACTTTGACTGTCTAACTAAGAAATTTTAGGACCTTGCATAATTTCGATTGACTAGATGATCATTTGTGGAAAAGTATGTGGAAGGGTTTAGTTTTTCCTATCGGGAAGATTTAACCCGGACATAAAATCTGAAAAAATATTGAATTTAAATAATAGGACCTGAAATAGTAAATAAATCAAAGTAAAATATATAAAGCAAGTATGTATGTACATGCATACAATCATAATGTATCTTAAAACAAAATAAACCAAAAAATTGAGTGTTACGTACTCGGTATGCACGTTATAGACTTATATGAGAGACAAGATTTTTTTTAAAAGACAAGAAATATAAATGTTAATAACTAGAAAATAGGTCTGAAGTTGTTTGTAAATTTAAATGTTGTTGTTTTCGAGTCATTATTATTTATCTGCTTTGTATTTATTTGTTGTTTGTGTAAACCAATCTAATTAATTGATCACTCAGGTTTCAATAACAACGTAGGTAAACAAACTTATGGTTAAAATTGATTTTGTTCGTTATCGTAGGTTTTCCAATTAGTTTAACTACTCCTAAGATTTACACTTTGTACTCATAATGACCAATAATGTAATAACACCAATAACTCTTTACTTTCGTAGTAAGATTGTATCTGTGCAATTAATTCATTATTCGTGGCTTGTGTACTATGGATTTTTTTCTTTCTGCGATAATTATAATAATAAACGGTTACAAATCATAAAAACTATTTCAAGGCAAAGTAATGGTTTATGGTTTATAATATTCCGTCACTACCAATTATTTATTTCTATAATATAGTATATTTCTATAATAGAGCCGTTGTTGTGCAAAACCACCTCAAGAGCGCTGTACAAATATATAATACATTTTTGCAATTATCTATGTTATTAGTAACTATACATGAAGATAATACACAGTACCATACTTACCTGGTAGGGCACTTGAGATTTTAGATTAATACATAATTAACACTAATTGTTTACAATTATTTTACAAGCATTAATTATTCGCCTGAAACACTCATCCACATTGAAAAATCTCCTGATAAAAGATACATGACGCCAACGGGACTCGAACCCGTGTCCCTTCGATTTCCGGTCGACAGCTCTGACCACTGAGCTATGGCGGCTTATCTCTTATCCGCGAAATAATTCAATATATACTAGTGTTTCATTCAACAATTACTGCTTGTTACATTTTTTCACCTGAAAACAACCAACTTTATTTTATATGAGAAAGGCATTGTAAGTGCTAACTCTCTCACTAGATGGCGTCGAGACAAATTGTCTACATTTTTAGGTGAAATACTTGAACTTGTCAAATATTAATTATTTTTTTTTTTTTAGTAAACTAACGTTTAAGACAAGATTTTTTATGCATAGCACAAAGGGTAACAATTATTTTACAAGCATTAATTATTCGCCTGAAACACTCATCCACATTGAAAAATCTCCTGATAAAAGATACATGACGCCAACGGGACTCGAACCCGTGTCCCTTCGATTTCCGGTCGACAGCTCTGACCACTGAGCTATGGCGGCTTATCTCTTATCCGCGAAATAATTCAATATATACTAGTGTTTCATTCAACAATTACTGCTTGTTACATTTTTTCACCTGAAAACAACCAACTTTATTTTATATGAGAAAGGCATTGTAAGTGCTAACTCTCTCACTAGATGGCGTCGAGACAAATTGTCTACATTTTTAGGTGAAATACTTGAACTTGTCAAATATTAATTATTTTTTTTTTTTAGTAAACTAACGTTTAAGACAAGATTTTTTATGCATAGCACAAAGGGTAACAATTATTTTACAAGCATTAATTATTCGCCTGAAACACTCATCCACATTGAAAAATCTCCTGATAAAAGATACATGACGCCAACGGGACTCGAACCCGTGTCCCTTCGATTTCCGGTCGACAGCTCTGACCACTGAGCTATGGCGGCTTATCTCTTATCCGCGAAATAATTCAATATATACTAGTGTTTCATTCAACAATTACTGCTTGTTACATTTTTTCACCTGAAAACAACCAACTTTATTTTATATGAGAAAGGCATTGTAAGTGCTAACTCTCTCACTAGATGGCGTCGAGACAAATTGTCTACATTTTTAGGTGAAATACTTGAACTTGTCAAATATTAATTATTTTTTTTTTTTAGTAAACTAACGTTTAAGACAAGATTTTTTATGCATAGCACAAAGGGTAACAATTATTTTACAAGCATTAATTATTCGCCTGAAACACTCATCCACATTGAAAAATCTCCTGATAAAAGATACATGACGCCAACGGGACTCGAACCCGTGTCCCTTCGATTTCCGGTCGACAGCTCTGACCACTGAGCTATGGCGGCTTATCTCTTATCCGCGAAATAATTCAATATATACTAGTGTTTCATTCAACAATTACTGCTTGTTACATTTTTTCACCTGAAAACAACCAACTTTATTTTATATGAGAAAGGCATTGTAAGTGCTAACTCTCTCACTAGATGGCGTCGAGACAAATTGTCTACATTTTTAGGTGAAATACTTGAACTTGTCAAATATTAATTATTTTTTTTTTTTAGTAAACTAACGTTTAAGACAAGATTTTTTATGCATAGCACAAAGGGTAACAATTATTTTACAAGCATTAATTATTCGCCTGAAACACTCATCCACATTGAAAAATCTCCTGATAAAAGATACATGACGCCAACGGGACTCGAACCCGTGTCCCTTCGATTTCCGGTCGACAGCTCTGACCACTGAGCTATGGCGGCTTATCTCTTATCCGCGAAATAATTCAATATATACTAGTGTTTCATTCAACAATTACTGCTTGTTACATTTTTTCACCTGAAAACAACCAACTTTATTTTATATGAGAAAGGCATTGTAAGTGCTAACTCTCTCACTAGATGGCGTCGAGACAAATTGTCTACATTTTTAGGTGAAATACTTGAACTTGTCAAATATTAATTATTTTTTTTTTTTTTAGTAAACTAACGTTTAAGACAAGATTTTTTATGCATAGCACAAAGGGTAACAATTATTTTACAAGCATTAATTATTCGCCTGAAACACTCATCCACATTGAAAAATCTCCTGATAAAAGATACATGACGCCAACGGGACTCGAACCCGTGTCCCTTCGATTTCCGGTCGACAGCTCTGACCACTGAGCTATGGCGGCTTATCTCTTATCCGCGAAATAATTCAATATATACTAGTGTTTCATTCAACAATTACTGCTTGTTACATTTTTTCACCTGAAAACAACCAACTTTATTTTATATGAGAAAGGCATTGTAAGTGCTAACTCTCTCACTAGATGGCGTCGAGACAAATTGTCTACATTTTTAGGTGAAATACTTGAACTTGTCAAATATTAATTATTTTTTTTTTTTAGTAAACTAACGTTTAAGACAAGATTTTTTATGCATAGCACAAAGGGTAACAATTATTTTACAAGCATTAATTATTCGCCTGAAACACTCATCCACATTGAAAAATCTCCTGATAAAAGATACATGACGCCAACGGGACTCGAACCCGTGTCCCTTCGATTTCCGGTCGACAGCTCTGACCACTGAGCTATGGCGGCTTATCTCTTATCCGCGAAATAATTCAATATATACTAGTGTTTCATTCAACAATTACTGCTTGTTACATTTTTTCACCTGAAAACAACCAACTTTATTTTATATGAGAAAGGCATTGTAAGTGCTAACTCTCTCACTAGATGGCGTCGAGACAAATTGTCTACATTTTTAGGTGAAATACTTGAACTTGTCAAATATTAATTATTTTTTTTTTTTTAGTAAACTAACGTTTAAGACAAGATTTTTTATGCATAGCACAAAGGGTAACAATTATTTTACAAGCATTAATTATTCGCCTGAAACACTCATCCACATTGAAAAATCTCCTGATAAAAGATACATGACGCCAACGGGACTCGAACCCGTGTCCCTTCGATTTCCGGTCGACAGCTCTGACCACTGAGCTATGGCGGCTTATCTCTTATCCGCGAAATAATTCAATATATACTAGTGTTTCATTCAACAATTACTGCTTGTTACATTTTTTCACCTGAAAACAACCAACTTTATTTTATATGAGAAAGGCATTGTAAGTGCTAACTCTCTCACTAGATGGCGTCGAGACAAATTGTCTACATTTTTAGGTGAAATACTTGAACTTGTCAAATATTAATTATTTTTTTTTTTTAGTAAACTAACGTTTAAGACAAGATTTTTTATGCATAGCACAAAGGGTAACAATTATTTTACAAGCATTAATTATTCGCCTGAAACACTCATCCACATTGAAAAATCTCCTGATAAAAGATACATGACGCCAACGGGACTCGAACCCGTGTCCCTTCGATTTCCGGTCGACAGCTCTGACCACTGAGCTATGGCGGCTTATCTCTTATCCGCGAAATAATTCAATATATACTAGTGTTTCATTCAACAATTACTGCTTGTTACATTTTTTCACCTGAAAACAACCAACTTTATTTTATATGAGAAAGGCATTGTAAGTGCTAACTCTCTCACTAGATGGCGTCGAGACAAATTGTCTACATTTTTAGGTGAAATACTTGAACTTGTCAAATATTAATTATTTTTTTTTTTTAGTAAACTAACGTTTAAGACAAGATTTTTTATGCATAGCACAAAGGGTAACAATTATTTTACAAGCATTAATTATTCGCCTGAAACACTCATCCACATTGAAAAATCTCCTGATAAAAGATACATGACGCCAACGGGACTCGAACCCGTGTCCCTTCGATTTCCGGTCGACAGCTCTGACCACTGAGCTCATATAAAATAAAGTTGGTTGTTTTCAGGTGAAAAAATGTAACAAGCAGTAATTGTTGAATGAAACACTAGTATATATTGAATTATTTCGCGGATAAGAGATAAGCCGCCATAGCTCAGTGGTCAGAGCTGTCGACCGGAAATCGAAGGGACACGGGTTCGAGTCCCGTTGGCGTCATGTATCTTTTATCAGGAGATTTTTCAATGTGGATGAGTGTTTCAGGCGAATAATTAATGCTTGTAAAATAATTGTTACCCTTTGTGCTATGCATAAAAAATCTTGTCTTAAACGTTAGTTTACTAAAAAAAAAAAATAATTAATATTTGACAAGTTCAAGTATTTCACCTAAAAATGTAGACAATTTGTCTCGACGCCATCTAGTGAGAGAGTTAGCACTTACAATGCCTTTCTCATATAAAATAAAGTTGGTTGTTTTCAGGTGAAAAAATGTAACAAGCAGTAATTGTTGAATGAAACACTAGTATATATTGAATTATTTCGCGGATAAGAGATAAGCCGCCATAGCTCAGTGGTCAGAGCTGTCGACCGGAAATCGAAGGGACACGGGTTCGAGTCCCGTTGGCGTCATGTATCTTTTATCAGGAGATTTTTCAATGTGGATGAGTGTTTCAGGCGAATAATTAATGCTTGTAAAATAATTGTTACCCTTTGTGCTATGCATAAAAAATCTTGTCTTAAACGTTAGTTTACTAAAAAAAAAAAATAATTAATATTTGACAAGTTCAAGTATTTCACCTAAAAATGTAGACAATTTGTCTCGACGCCATCTAGTGAGAGAGTTAGCACTTACAATGCCTTTCTCATATAAAATAAAGTTGGTTGTTTTCAGGTGAAAAAATGTAACAAGCAGTAATTGTTGAATGAAACACTAGTATATATTGAATTATTTCGCGGATAAGAGATAAGCCGCCATAGCTCAGTGGTCAGAGCTGTCGACCGGAAATCGAAGGGACACGGGTTCGAGTCCCGTTGGCGTCATGTATCTTTTATCAGGAGATTTTTCAATGTGGATGAGTGTTTCAGGCGAATAATTAATGCTTGTAAAATAATTGTTACCCTTTGTGCTATGCATAAAAAATCTTGTCTTAAACGTTAGTTTACTAAAAAAAAAAAATAATTAATATTTGACAAGTTCAAGTATTTCACCTAAAAATGTAGACAATTTGTCTCGACGCCATCTAGTGAGAGAGTTAGCACTTACAATGCCTTTCTCATATAAAATAAAGTTGGTTGTTTTCAGGTGAAAAAATGTAACAAGCAGTAATTGTTGAATGAAACACTAGTATATATTGAATTATTTCGCGGATAAGAGATAAGCCGCCATAGCTCAGTGGTCAGAGCTGTCGACCGGAAATCGAAGGGACACGGGTTCGAGTCCCGTTGGCGTCATGTATCTTTTATCAGGAGATTTTTCAATGTGGATGAGTGTTTCAGGCGAATAATTAATGCTTGTAAAATAATTGTTACCCTTTGTGCTATGCATAAAAAATCTTGTCTTAAACGTTAGTTTACTAAAAAAAAAAAAATAATTAATATTTGACAAGTTCAAGTATTTCACCTAAAAATGTAGACAATTTGTCTCGACGCCATCTAGTGAGAGAGTTAGCACTTACAATGCCTTTCTCATATAAAATAAAGTTGGTTGTTTTCAGGTGAAAAAATGTAACAAGCAGTAATTGTTGAATGAAACACTAGTATATATTGAATTATTTCGCGGATAAGAGATAAGCCGCCATAGCTCAGTGGTCAGAGCTGTCGACCGGAAATCGAAGGGACACGGGTTCGAGTCCCGTTAGCGTCATGTATCTTTTATCAGGAGATTTTTCAATGTGGATGAGTGTTTCAGGCGAATAATTAATGCTTGTAAAATAATTGTTACCCTTTGTGCTATGCATAAAAAATCTTGTCTTAAACGTTAGTTTACTAAAAAAAAAAAATAATTAATATTTGACAAGTTCAAGTATTTCACCTAAAAATGTAGACAATTTGTCTCGACGCCATCTAGTGAGAGAGTTAGCACTTACAATGCCTTTCTCATATAAAATAAAGTTGGTTGTTTTCAGGTGAAAAAATGTAACAAGCAGTAATTGTTGAATGAAACACTAGTATATATTGAATTATTTCGCGGATAAGAGATAAGCCGCCATAGCTCAGTGGTCAGAGCTGTCGACCGGAAATCGAAGGGACACGGGTTCGAGTCCCGTTGGCGTCATGTATCTTTTATCAGGAGATTTTTCAATGTGGATGAGTGTTTCAGGCGAATAATTAATGCTTGTAAAATAATTGTTACCCTTTGTGCTATGCATAAAAAATCTTGTCTTAAACGTTAGTTTACTAAAAAAAAAAAAAATAATTAATATTTGACAAGTTCAAGTATTTCACCTAAAAATGTAGACAATTTGTCTCGACGCCATCTAGTGAGAGAGTTAGCACTTACAATGCCTTTCTCATATAAAATAAAGTTGGTTGTTTTCAGGTGAAAAAATGTAACAAGCAGTAATTGTTGAATGAAACACTAGTATATATTGAATTATTTCGCGGATAAGAGATAAGCCGCCATAGCTCAGTGGTCAGAGCTGTCGACCGGAAATCGAAGGGACACGGGTTCGAGTCCCGTTGGCGTCATGTATCTTTTATCAGGAGATTTTTCAATGTGGATGAGTGTTTCAGGCGAATAATTAATGCTTGTAAAATAATTGTTACCCTTTGTGCTATGCATAAAAAATCTTGTCTTAAACGTTAGTTTACTAAAAAAAAAAAAAAATTAATATTTGACAAGTTCAAGTATTTCACCTAAAAATGTAGACAATTTGTCTCGACGCCATCTAGTGAGAGAGTTAGCACTTACAATGCCTTTCTCATATAAAATAAAGTTGGTTGTTTTCAGGTGAAAAAATGTAACAAGCAGTAATTGTTGAATGAAACACTAGTATATATTGAATTATTTCGCGGATAAGAGATAAGCCGCCATAGCTCAGTGGTCAGAGCTGTCGACCGGAAATCGAAGGGACACGGGTTCGAGTCCCGTTGGCGTCATGTATCTTTTATCAGGAGATTTTTCAATGTGGATGAGTGTTTCAGGCGAATAATTAATGCTTGTAAAATAATTGTTACCCTTTGTGCTATGCATAAAAAATCTTGTCTTAAACGTTAGTTTACTAAAAAAAAAAAATAACTAATTGTTTATTAGCGAGTTTTAGATACAGGATTTAGGACTTAACTGGAAAATTGGATATAATTGGACTTTTTCTCAGGAATGGTGTATTGAATTTTAGGGTTTGACAGTTTAAAAATGAAAGTTTTTAGTTTACACCTGAATTCTGTGGGATTTGTTATGGATCTTAGTTCCGGAGGGAGTTTATTCCAAGCCTTCGGCCCAGATGCTCCGAAAGCGCTATCACCAAACTTAGTATTTGGTTTGCGTTTAGGTTCCATCAGTCTGCCTATAGCTGATGATGTTGCTGATCTAAGAGTTGACTGCATCAGACCAGTGTTATCCGGAACGCATAGTTAGAGATGTAGGGTGTGGCCATTTTATTGATGGATTTAAACACCATACAGCACAATTTGTACTGGATTCTTTCAGGACCCAGTGAAGGTTACGAAGGTGTTCTGAAAAGTGCGAATATTTAGAAGCCCCGGTTATGAGCCATGCTGCTGCATTAAACACTGATTGATGTTTGTCAATTTGATATTTTGGAAGGTTTATCAATGGCTTATCAGGAATATGAAGGGATATCAATGGTATAAATATACAATAAACAATAAATCATCCACAGTGACATCAGTAAGTATAAAATGAACAGCAACTCTAGATTAATATGATATTAAGATATACAAGTACATGCAAAACATGTAGTCTTAGGTTAATTTAATATTGATTTAAAGGATATAATAGTATAGCTTTCTCGTACCTACATTCCGTACAGCTTAATAGATCCGCAACATCTGCTTATCTATTTCTAACTGCATGTAATGCGAGTGTTTGAAATGCTCACTCCTGGTATTTTACATTTTCACAGAATTTTGCAACGAGTAGCTCTCGTGGGTATATGAAATTCAATTAGGTTAATTAAATCCAATCTGTCTATGCTATCATTTACAATTTTGAACATAAATAATTAAGTCGAATATAATCCTACGATAAGAGAGTATTGATAAATTTAATTATTTCATCAAATAATTATAGTTTATGCTTTTAATTGGGATACCGAGTTTAAAATTAATGTGTTTTAGGAATTTCTGTTGATATTTTTTCAATTGAATCTGAATAAATTTAAAATGAGGGTAATAATCTATAGTCGAAAATACATACACTGCTCGACATTCTTATTCTTCGAGTCTCGTCGATGGTACATACTTACATACGCGAAAAGTCGTTCCACTCGAACAACGAGTGGGTCGAACCACTGGCCTCGATCGAAGAGATAATCGACTTGACTTCGAACTAAAGAAGTATACAAAATTTTCAAAGTTGAAATATTCCTAAAGCTTCTGGAATTTGGAAGAATGAAACTAAGCATTTTCATTCCCTTATTATTAATTGCGTTTATGTAAATAAATAGATACCAATTATGGTCAGTTTATTTTTGTTTCTAAAATTGATTTTATTTTATTTGCTTTTCAGGTAAGCGGCCAGGACTTGTCTTCAAAAGTTTCAGTCAATCGATGAGGTTGGGGCATGCTTGCTATGAAGGCGTACTTTGTAAGTTGTATTACTTGTATTTTTTTAAGTATTCACCACTCGACTTCTTTCAAGTTTTCTGCCCATCTTTGTACCACCTATGTATCATATTACTAGGATATACGTCGATAGTCATAAATGCGTTATTGCGTACTAATATCTCGTAGGAACGTTTTCCACCTGACACCCAACTCGACCAAAGCCATTTTAAGCAACGTCTTAATTCTGAATTGTGGTCTTACACCAGGGTGATACTGAGAGTATCTTCCATTCTGGAACGTGCCACAAATATACTACATATAATTTTTAATGAGTAATTTGTGAAATAACACAGAAAATCAAATACAATTTACCTGGGCATGCCGAAATTTTAACCCGCGACCTCCAGCTTGCTAGTCGAGAGCCTTACCCCTCGACCACAGAGGCCTTCATAACCTTCCAATATCATTATCTTATCACGCGAGTTGGTGCGCGGGTAGTTTCCGCAATAATTTGGGCTCGTTCGGCTTTAGAGGTCAAATTGGACTTTGGAAATTGGAGGCAAAAAAGTTGAACAATTTTTTGCGCTTCGTGTCTCATCTAAATATAACACTTACATCAATGATGATAATCAAAATATCCGACAAATCAGTTATAATTTTGAAATGTCAAAAATTAAACGGGCTCGATAAACTAACCATACTTTACTCGACGTTTAGTGTCACTGGCTGTTTGCGGTCCAGCTAGCAAGCCATAAAAACCCCTGGCGCGTCGAATGTTCACAATTTCAAGTTGTTCGTGTTAGACGAAGCGTTAAGCAATGATTTTCCGACATGCGTATAATTACAGTCGCTTAACTGCCCAAGTACATCTTTGAGCTCTTTTTATTGCATCTCGTGTGTACTTTGTGTAGACTGTTAGCTGGATTAATATGGTTCTATGTATATGATATATTCTAATGAAACAAACAAGTTTTTCTTTCACTTGTCCTTTCAGCTACTCTTGTAAGTCTCGTACTAAGCTCCTCAAATGCAAATAAATTAGTTACTTGTATTCTCGCCGCTGCGAGCTGCGAGCGGGAGCATAGTTAGATTATATTTAACGACTGTAAAATTCATCTGAATCGCAGGACTTACGTGCTCCTGAGATTTTTTGGTATTCTCCTTATTAAAGTTAAGCACGCCTGTGACATTATGAGGCAGTTTTTAAAATAAATTTGTGGCACGCGGGGGAAAAGATCTCATTTTTAATTCACGACTGACAAGAAATTAGAATCTCTCAGAATTTCATCTAAAATTCTCTTTACGGCTTACGATAATTATGCTAATTTGGATATTTGTTTCACCTTTTAAATACACTTTCGTTACTAATCTCATTTGTCTTATTTGCTAGTATCGTATTTAATTTAAACTTACTAAACGTATTTCAACTTCTGAAATTTATCACGTATAACGTAGACCACTTCTGAAGATACGTGATCCTGAAATAAATTACCTAGCTTTTAATTTCATATGTAATCTAATTTTCTCTGCATGGTAGCAGTTTCTCGAGAAAACAAAGTCTTAAAATAGTTTGTTTATACTGCCGTGGTAAATCAAACACAGTGTCTTCCTTTTGAGTCTTAAGGAAGACATTGTGTTTTTAGTTACCGCGGCAGTGTAGTGGTTAATTGTTGATTCAACTTTATTAATAAATATATTACTTACTGAAGTACCGTTATCTCTTATAATACTGGATACAGTTGAGGCGTTTGTGTTAAAAATTGGTTATTTTTCTACTCATGAATTATATTCTGTATATTCGTCCAAACTAAATTAAACATTATATGTAAATAATTTTTAAAATCGTCCACTGCTGTTTTTGGACGAACCAACCATCAATTTGGGAGGAGCGTTTGGATACCGCCACCCCAGCAACTATTTATTGGATAACCAACACCTCTGCCATAGGTCATCCCGAGTAGTTGGCTACGTTTGGTGATTTAGCAGGGGTGCCCGGGTTCATCGGGTGAGGTGTTTTCATGCCCAGACCGTTTGACCTCTCCAACTGGTCTCTCGACCCATTGCCTTGCGCCGTAGAGGGACTTTCGTCACTCCTGGGCAAACTGAAACCTAGATTCCTACCTAACCCTCATACCTTTTACCCTCCCAGAACTTTCTCTTTTTCCCTTCCTTAACAAAAAACCTCAACACATAGGCACATAGTGTTGGGTTGATATAAAAAAATGTAATATTGAACTTAGACAATTAATATTCTTCAATGAAATTTCTGGATGCTAAAATAGTTTTCTTATATATATGTACCCATATAACTTCTCCGCTTCTACTATTTTGTTTTGTTGAATCTTTTAAACTCAATTATGTGCGTGAGGATTCATTTTTGCCTTTATGTTTACATTGTTCTTTATTGTATTAATTTTTAAGTGTTTACTCTGATACAAAATGCTTGTATTTTTTTAAAGAAAAGCCCATTAAGGCGTGTAATAAATAAATAAATAAATATATATTGTTGGGTAGGAACCTACTTGCCTATTGTTTATAAAATTGCAATCACGCTATATCTCTGTTTTGCCAACCATTTTCCTTAAGCCCCCGCATACCCTCTCTTTTTCTCGTTAACTCTTTAAATTTTTTTATTTCCAAAAAGAAAAAAAATTTCAAGATAATATCTATACGTTTGTTATGCCAAAACGTTAAATATATGAAATTCCTTCGATTAAAAAAATGGCACAGTAAGCTCCGAAAATCATTAAAATCACGCTTTGTCCAGTTATTTAATATGTTAAAGACATGAAAAAATTGAGAGTGAATCTTTAAAAGCAACTTAAACATTTTTCGAGAGAAATTTACTCTATTTCAAACGAGTCGTGTTTTATTAAATATTTTCCCTTTTTTTGTTTAATTATTATCGTTTTTTAATATTAGCGCGTTACCTCTATCATTCGTATTTACATATCTCCCTTTCAAACAATCTTTTAACATTAGAGCGCTCCCTCTAACATTCGTATTTACATATCTCCCTTTCAAACAATCTTTTAACATTAGAGCGCTCCCTCTAACATTCGTATTTACATATCTCCCTTTCAAACAATCTTTTAACATTAGAGCGCTCCCTCTAACATTCGTATTTACATATCTCCCTTTCAAACAATCTTTTAAGATTAGAGCGCTCCCTCTAACATTCGTATTTACATATCTCCCTTTCAAACAATCTTTTAAGATTAGAGCGCTCCCTCTAACATTCGTATTTACATATCTCCCTTTCAAACAATCTTTGAACGCATTCTACGGGGCCTTAAACAATGGAAGCCTAGCACCGCACTAAATGAACGAAAAATATCTTTGACCTGCTTTCGAAGTAATACATAAATATATAATTTCGTCAATAGGCCAACTTCACTAGAACAATCGTTTGGTAAATTTCCGAAATCCAAGTTTCAACCCTTGACATGGATGAACTGAATATAGGCTCTCGTATATTGTTCGACCAACAAAGCAAATCCTTTATCACTAAACTTGGATGAGTGCTCACAATAGTTATCTCCACAACTAATTCACTAATTTCTGACAATCTCAAAATATAACTTAATTATTCGTGCTTCAAAGTTGGTGGGAAAAATATAATTTAATGTTTTTGTCTGTATTTTTTTCCACAAATCGTTAAAAAAACTTTGTCAATAATGTCAACTTAAATAATTTAAATTCGAAGTCCTTTGGCATTCAATATCACGAATGTAACATTTTTGTTTGGTAGCAATATATTTTAAAGCCTTTCGATGTAATTATTCTCTCCTAGTATTTTCCAAAACCACCTCTATCCTGGTTTTGATATGTTTGTTCGGTTCCATGATAACTCAACACAGTGACAATTCAACACACCTTTAA
Organism: Hesperophylax magnus; assembly: GCA_026573805.1. NCBI lineage: Eukaryota > Metazoa > Arthropoda > Insecta > Trichoptera > Limnephilidae > Hesperophylax > Hesperophylax magnus. Next base: position 6,196,564 of record JAIUSX010000117.1, on the reverse strand, counting down.
AAAGAGATATAAGATCATTAGAAACGATTAAAAAAAAATTTAAACCTAACCTAACCTACTTAATCCAGTTAATAAAGTTTTTGTTTCATAACTTTCCATGATTTTATATAACTTTTTAAAGATGTGATGAATTATCATTTTGATGATTTATCCGGTCACCGTTTGTTCATAGAATGTCGAATATTAATTTGTTAAATTTTTTTTGGAATATATCATTAAATGGACCACTATTCAGAATTAGGAATAGCTTTAAAAGGCTTTAGCCGTGTTTGGTGACCAGATCTAAATAGCCAGGTTCTTTCCCACTTTTTTTTCTCATCATTTCAAAAGATCGATTGCCATCTCTAATGCATGTTCTACAGGTATTTTATTGGAGACTGCTCTAATGAGCTAGCACATTGATTCCCGGTGCACTGTTGCACGTGCTTGAAATTCGATGGACACGTGTGGAACACTCGTTGATGTTGGCTTCATGAAAATGGGTCGTTTTTTGGATTCGTTTTTGATTAATTCAGTTCTTATCCACTGGTCTGTTTTTCCCTTTTCATACAATTCGGGCATCTTAAAGACCCACATTAATAAATCACCTCCTATAGCCTCTACCTTAACCCGCCTCACAATGCTGCCCAACCGTCTTTATACTGTATAGACAGGGGCACTCTTGTGAGGTGTCGCATAAAAAATAAAAAACAAATATCACCCCTTCAACCTTGCGACTTTCCTCAGTCTTAATTCTACGTAGCGCTGCGCGACAGCAACAGCGAGATATCTCTGAAAATATAGCTTTTGAGATAAGTATACAGTTCGATAATAAGTCATGAGCTTTACATTCTACATCAATGGGATATCTCCTAAAAAAGGTATCCCTGTATTACAAGTAACATAGCGAATCCAACATAAATTTTTACGAAACATAAATTATAGATTAGGAATTCCTGTAGAAAACATTAACTACACCTCACTGTTGAAAGTCATGGGCCTTGCCACATTATAAGATAGAAGAATATGTTCTGATCTATTTTTTCTTTATAAAATTGTTAATAACATGTTTGACTCCCCTGAACTCCTTAGGCTGATTGACTTTCATGTGCCTAGTAGAACGGTTCGTCAGAAGGTACCTTACCATTGTAACATTGCAGGTACCAAAGCAGAAATAAATTCAGTAATGAACCGACTGCACAGTGCAGGGAATAAATATCACATGAACACCAACGGTACTGAATGTCTATCAGCCTATAAAAACATTTTTATTAAATCTGTATGTCTATCTTGATAGCTTTGTAATGTTTATAAATTTTCAATGTATCCAAATTTATAGGAATGTGCATCCTATAGTTTACTCTGTTTGTTGCTTTATGTTAATATTTCTATATTTGGTAAATATTTAATTGTTATATCTCTTTTACTCTCTGATTATATCAAATGTATTTAATTGTATCGTATGTAAAAGCCCTAATTGGGCGTGTACAAATAAATAAACATCTCGGATTGAAATTATTTCCGGTTACTCCGAGCGACACAGATATTTTGCTGTTAGAATGCGGTATTATCGGATAGGGTACTGCAAATGACAATATCCCAAAGTCAATAATTAACATGACGAAATTTTCAACATCATGCCAACTAAACAACATCTTTCTCAAACAATACTCCTTTAAATTCATAAATACAAAACACAAGAAACAATAACTAACAATACATTAGAAACCATAGATCTCAGCGTAAAAACATTTCCAACAAACAACTACAAATACAACGTTGGGGCAAAAAAGCTTCCTATACTATGGTACTAAGCTCTACAACAAATCCCACTTTCATTCAAAATACAAGAAATAACAACTAACAAGCATATTAGAAACACTAGATCTCAGGGTCAATACATTTCCAAGAAACAACTACAAATACAACATTGCGGCAAAAAAGCTTCCTATACTATGGTACTAAACTCTACCAAAAAAAAAAAAACACTTTCATTCAAAACTCTTAAAAATATTATAATATTTAAATCTCAATTAAAAAGCTGAATACACAATATAGGGAGATCAGAATTAGATAATATACTGACACCAAATATAGACTGAAACCGAAACCACTCAACTGCACCAAAAAACACCTTCTAATATATTTATAATTATTTCAGAAAAAGCACAACTTAATATATCTATAATAACTTTATATTATCCAAACTACTAAATTTTTATAGTATGTAATTGAATCTCTAGCACGGAAGTTCTTAGTGATCATTATCTCAATTTGTTACAAAAAAGAAAGATAATAAATTATTTATTTTTGTCAACCCAAAAGAGTATTTTTTGAAGATATCACACTATTGTTTTGGGGTAGCGATAATTTAATCTGAAAGTTTTATGTGTTTCGTCTTTTATCTACTATTATTACCTTTAGGATCGGCGCTTAATCCTTTGAAGGGCTAAAACCACAACCAATAAATAATTTATTGTAACTTTACCGTTCGTATCATGATCGTGAACTAGATTTATCTTACTTACGAACACCAATAAAACGGTTCCGAAAAGTGTCACGTGAATATTTAACGAACATGTCGGTGGAAGAAATCCCACGAAAACATTTTAAGGTCAACTGATTAAAATTCTTTCGTGTGACAAGACAAGAGTAGAAATACATGAATGTGGATGAAGCAAGTACTCTTTAGTACCCCTTAATAGTGTTTCAAGAACGTGTTTGTACGTGTACAGTGTACACAGAGAATACTTACTGATATGAAATATTGGTAATTTATTAAAAATTTTGTCAAATTATTCGTGTTCCTGTTAAAAACGGGACTAGAGATATAACGAATGAAGTCGGGGACGCCCGTGGAAGACTTAACACGAAGTCCGGGACGCCCGTGGAAGACTTAACACGAAGTCGGGGACGCCCGTGGAAGACTTAACCGGAAGTCGGGGACGCCCGTGGAAGACTTAACCGGAAGTCGGGGACGCCCGTGGAAGACTTAACACGAAGTCGGGGACGCCCGTGGAAGACTTAACCGGAAGTCGGGGACGCCCGTGGAAGACTTAACACGAAGTCGGGGACGCCCGTGGAAGACTTAACCGGAAGTCGGGGACTCCCGTGGAAGACTTAACCGGAAGTCGGGGACGCCCGTGGAAGACTTAACCGGAAGTCGGGGACGCCCGTGGAAGACTTAACAGGAAGTCGGGGACGCCCGTGGAAGACTTAACACGAAGTCGGGGACGTCCTTGGAAGACTTAACACATCATCTCTACCCTGGATTGAGATACGGAGTCGAATTAAATTCGATATGATGGTAGTTTTGTAATAGTAACAATATAAGGAAGACTTAACGAATTATCTCTGCACTGGAATGAGATACTTAGTGGATTGAAAGTCGATATAATGTAGTTTTTTTAACAGTAACAATGTGGTATACAGTAGTGAACGGTAGAAAGAGTCGGGGACGACTGAAGAAGATATGAATCCAATAATTATTTGTGGTAATGAGACGTAGGTAATGAACGAAGAAAGAAATGTAAGGAGAATATATAACACGGAAGTAATGGTTGAAGAAATCGGAAACGCCCAAAGAAGACATGGCAAGATCAAATGAATCAAATACTTATTACGTGTGGTAAAATGTGGCGTTTGTTATGAACAAAGAAAGGGGTGAAAGGGGAGTGTATGGCGTAGAATGCAGGAGAAGTTGAGAATGCCTGAGGAAGACACGTCATGTTCAAGTGAAACAAATGCTTATAATAATACAATAATGTTATTTCCACATATATGCCCCCAGTTACACTAGAATTCATAACCTCAAATCTTCTCGAAACCATTCAAAACCTCGAGCGACGCCGGGTATAGGTCAGATAGTTAAATAAAAAAACTTTAATTTCCCGTCCATGTTTTTAAAATTATTTTTTGCGACCCGTCTATGCAAATTGAATATTATAATATTTTTTTATTCTTCATACTTTGGATAAACATGAAATCTTTTGCAATAAACTTGTATTAAAATAAATCATGTGATCTGGTACATTCGATTATTCACAATAATGCCGCATTTCCTCTGCACAGTTTCTTTATTCCCAACAAACCAACCCATTAGAGATTTGTACCATCGATTCCCACCCACCTTGCCACCCCTACAGAGATTGTATTATTAAAGCAAATAGCATGAAAAGGAAAGTAATGTTAACGTAATGGAATACATTTCTACCGTACCTGCTTCCAGTGCTAGCTGTCCCGTGGGATTGCTGATCAGATTGCTGGTTATAATTGATTAAAAAATATATCTTCAATAAATATCGCTTTTAATTGATACATTATATTATTTCATGATTGTAGATATAAACACTGCACGTAAATTTAAATATAAACGCTGTACTTTCAACGTAGTCACTGTGTTTTTAATTAAATAAACGGAAACACTACGTTTTACGATAACATCAAAATGCAGCGAATTTTGGCATTTTATACCAGTTTGCAATAACGTTTTGAGCGATTGCTTGTTAAGCGGCGAAATCAAGGTGATTTATTTTCTTTAAACCGCACTAAGCATTTCATATGTTTCCATATAGATTTTGATGAATTATATAAATTAAATTATAGGGTAAATGTATATATATATACAACCATTCGCGCGAGTGGGTATCATATTATTAATACAAACAACGACTAATTTTAAATTCAACACTTTAACTTCCAAATATATAACTCATCTTTAGTAATTACTGTTTTTACTTACCACTACAGTAATAGGTATAACTAATCCTCACGTAATTTCATTGAAAGGCTAATCAGTAAGAATGTATTACCATCCAACTTTTTTGGTACATGCTTCATTCTCATTCGTTCAATATATTTAATTCGTTTAATATATATAATTAAAAACATAGTGTACAAGATTTCAACTTCGCCGGAGCCAGTCTGACCAGAAATCCCTTTGTTGGTATGTCGTAACTCTGAAGGTTGTGAAGAGGAGAATATGAAGGGAAAAGGGGAGGTTGAGAAATAGCTGACTATACAGACTTGATCACTAAACACGACCACAGTAAGCAACGTTTCGATTCTGATTTGTGATTGTTCAACAGAACGAAAACCGTTGACAGATTCCCCTCTTAACGATTGCAATCTTTAGAGCACAGGCGTCAAGTAGGTGTACTCTCCTTGTTCTACAGGTATTTCAATGGATGATTCATAGATCTCTTTGGCATCGGTTCATCGTCGGACACGTAGAACGCGGGCTCAACATACGTACACTGTTTATAATTTGTCACATTAGAACAGGTTGTTTCTATGACTCGTTCTCGCTCTTCTGTGGAACGATTTACGGGTATTTTCAAGACCTGTGTTCACTCCTTCCTCTCCTCAAAAAGACCCTCCTCACAACATACCCGAAGATGACACGTGACACTGTGGTAAATTATTTTCCTCGAGGCCTTCCGTGTGGAGTTAATGTAAAAAAAATGCGATACTAAAGCGTATTATTCTACTCGTGGCTAAATTATAAAGTGATACATCGGAATTTCTTTTCTAGTGCGGATTTTCATTACGCTTTCTTACGAGGGTTGTATACTTTATATGGGGGGTTGTTTTGCGATAGTAGCCGAGTTACCTAGACATTTATCTGGAATCTCTATACGTTTTATATTTATACGACCCACCCCAGCCCGTTCGGGCCGACTAATGGTTTATAAGCAATTTAATATTCCTAGCATAGATGTTCCTAAAAGCACCCCATTTCTTTGGGAAATTCGCAAATTGAGCCATTTTATTCATCTGAATGTTCCAGCATCAAAAATAAATGGGCTAATCAGTGGTTCCCACCTATTTGCTCCTGAAAAAATAAGAATTTTAAACTATGTTCTTTCGCGAAAATTCGTTGCTTAATTTCAAGCACAGCCGAGGGTAAATTAATTCCATTAAGATTTTTGATTATAATAAAGTTGTAAGGACAGCCATTTTGTTGTTTTTGCATAATTAAATAGAAATTATCGGATCGCCTTCTAAACCTTCATCTATTATTTAGCCAAAAACATAATTAGTCCAAAATCTGCTTTTCTCGTTACGATAGGGCGGCGTAACCTTTGAAGTTAGGAAAGTTTAAGTTCAAAAAATAAGATTTCGAGGAACCAATGCTCTGTGATATGATCGTTACTCTCAAATGATCGTATACAAAATGACCGTAATCAAATTATGGTAATCAAATGATCATTATCAAATAATCATAATCAAATGATCATAACTCTCAAATGATCGTAATCAAATGATTGTGACCAAATAATATTGATCGTAACTCTCAAAGTATACAAAAGTATACTTTGAGAGTTACGTATACAAAGTTAAGTTGTTGTACACAAAGTATACAAACTTGTTAAGTATACAAAGTATACAAAAGTATACAAAATGATGGTAATCTAATGATTGTGATCAAATAATCGTAATCAAATGATAATTCTCAAATAGATTTTAATTAAATTATCGTATACAAAATGATGGTAATTGAATGATTGTAATCAAATAATCGTAATCAAATGATAATTCTCATATAGGTTGTAATTAAATTATCGTAATCTTAAATGATCTTATACAAAATGGTCGCATTCAAATGATCCTAATATAATAATCGTAATCAAATGATCGCAACTCTAATATGATCGTATATAAAATTATGGCAATCAAATTATCGTAATCAAATAATCGTAATCAAATGATAATTCTCAAATAGATTGTAATTAAATTATCGTAATCAAATAATCGTAATCAAATGATCGTGTACAAAATTATCGTAATCAAATGATCACAATTAACTAATCGTAATCAAATGATCGTAACTCTCAAATAATCGAATACAAAATGATCGTAGGAAAATAATAGGCAAATAATAATGTCTATTTGTCATATTAAAGTAAAAAGAATTGATATTATTTGCGTGCAATTATTTATTTTCTGAGATAATGTACAGTTTACGATCAAATGATAATTACGATCATTTTACATGCGATCTTTTTACGTACGGTCTTTTTACATTCGATATTTTTTCATACGATATTTTTACATGCGATCTTTTTACATACGATCTTTTTACATGCGATCTTTTTACATACGATCTTTTTACATGCGATCTTTTTACATTCGATATTTTTTCATACGATATGTTTACATGCGATCTTTTTACATACGATCTTTTTACATACGATCTTTTTACATATGATCTTTTTTCATACGATATGTTTACATGCGATCTTTTTACATACGATCTTTTTACATACGATCTTTTTACATATGATCTTTTTTCATACGATATGTTTACATGCGATCTTTTTACATACGATCTTTTTACATACGATCTTTTTACATATGATCTTTTTACATTCGAACTTTTTTCATACGATATTTTTACATACGATCTTTTTACATACGATATTTTTACATACGATCTTTTTACATACGATCTTTTTACATACGATCTTTTTACATACGATCTTTTTACATGCGATCTTTTTACATACGATCTTTTTACATACGATCTTCGATTTTCGATACCAGTTCTCTAGATTAGAGAGTAATAATTTTTTTTATTCACACTGTCCATGTTTTGAACCAGTACTTAATCTCACTTTGCCATGAAACGTATCGAACTCCTTTGTTCACAGGATTCACTATTCGCATTTAGTGCCGAACTCGGAACATGTTTCCAATTATTATTATTGCCGCTCGACTCGACATGTCACGGCCGTGTCACGTCATGATATTGTGTTACGTCATACGTCACGGGCAGGTATTCCCGTGTCACGGGACTGCCTGCTAAGCTGCATACTTGATGTACAACCTGGGTTATATGCAGGGTTACCAAGAAAATACCCAAAATATCAATCAATTGTGTGAGGAAGTCAGTACGGTAAGTCTGTGTTTTAGAAAAATATGGCATAAACCAAACACCGAAATTCGCTTCAAAATTTCACAGTATAACGTAATGTTTGACAGAAAACATAAAGAATGGAAGTAGATGTGCAGGAATATAACTAAATATATTGAATCATCGACTTGGAAATCCGCTCTGGAATTTTTCGGAAAAATGTGAACTACAAACTGTTTGGAACACTTTGAATATAAATAGAAAATACATTTTAAGCTATATATATTAAGCTTATATAGCTTTATAATTATATATAGCTTTAAGCTATATATAATTATACATTGTTCTTTTGATATTTAGCGGAAAACATTAATAATTTATTTATATTCAATTTACTTTTTTCATTTTCATTTATTCATTTATTCATAGATGTACATATATATTACAATACATTTCAAAATGATCCTTTGTCTGTCCAACTGGGAATGATACCCGTTTCAGGACAGCCAAATTGTATATTCAGTTCATAATATTTTTAACAAGGAAATAGTAAAAAGGTACAGTGAGATATGTTCTATCAAATATTTAAGATGAGAAAGAATACATACATAATTTAAAAATATATACAACAAAGAAAAAATAAGTAAGGTGATCATATGTTTCCAAAATTGCAATAATAACCTCAATAACACGAGTACGTTTAATCACAGTGCCCATAAATATACCAAACCACTCATACAGTGCCAAACTGCCGAAGCGCTGTGGTACGAGTCGAGTACCTATGTACATTAGGTACCTCTCGCTACCTTCCTGTAGTTGCAGGGGTTCGGAACAGTGGATTTTAATATTTTAGATAAGGAGTTAAGTCCTTTTTTTTTCAAAGAATTACTACATTTAATTACATCGATAATTGCATTCAGAAGACGATCACAATTTTGAAATTCTTTTCAGGTCTTTTTGTAGAACATAACAATTGCATTTTAGAAATTACACAATTATTATTAACAATTGCATAATAGAGTTTCCACATTTTTAAATCAATATATGACATATTAGTTCACATTGTATTTATGACTATTTAATTTTTAGTAAGTACCATAAGTAAGTTATAGAAAAAAACCCATTTATAAACCAGAATAAAATTATGACATATGAATATCCAATGTATTTGTATAGAGCATTTCAAGGGAATTTCAAAATTTATATTTGAAATGGCTAGTCGTTATTTTACAAGAATCAAAGAACACTCGTTATATCACAAGGATAATAAAAAACAGAGCAAAATATATATATATATATACATATACATATATATACATATACATATATATACATATACATATACACACACACACATGTGTGTGTGTACATACACACACACATATATGTGTGTGCACATGTAACACACACACACATACATATACACACACACACACATATACATACATATATATACCTACATACATATATATTTTTTTTTTTTTTTTTGCATAACTTAGACTTTTTAGTACATATTAGGTATGTGAGATTGCGTTAGCATATGTTCGCTCTTGACTCTCCCCATGTCTAGAAGCCAATTGCTAACCCATTTCCGTAAAGTGCTTGCACTTTTCAGTTTCCATGTATCGGGTATGATGTTGAACAATTTAGGCCCTAAGTAGGAGTATTGTCTTTGGGCATGTGATGTGTTTATAGTAGGTGGAACCACTGGATTCCTCCCTGCATGGCGGGTGTTGTGGAGATGATCAATGGATGAATATTGGTGTCGGTGTTTTTGTGTGTGTAAAATAATTTTTCTTATGTATAGTTGCCGTACATCAAGAACTCGCATCTCTCCAAATAATAAATCACTGGGATACCTGAAGGGTTTCTTAAGGATGACCCTTAGAAGTGATTTTTGTGCTTTTGCGAGAGGGTCCATTATTGTTTTGGAACAGCCGCCCCATCCCAAGGATGCATATTCTAGCAAAGAGTTACACAATGCATGGTACATTTGTTTCAGATCTTTTACGCGAAGAATATTTCTAACAGCCATGAATAGATGAGTAAGTTTTCTGATCTTTATGGAAGTTGAGACTATATGTTCGTCCCATCTCAGAGATTTATCTATCATGATTCCAAGATATTTTATGCTATCGACACATTCTAAGTTTAAGCAATTACAAGTGGTTTGGTCATTACAATGGTGTACAAGGATGTTGTATATTTCTTTTGGTTTTCCTGCTTGTGTTGCACTGAAACGTAGGAATTTGGTTTTATCTAAGTTAAGAGTGAGGAGATTGTTGTCTAACCATTGTTTAACCTTATTTAAACCTACTTCTGCTTTACTGTGAACAGCATTCCAGCTTTTGCCTTCATATAATAAAACTGTGTCGTCAGCAAAGGTGATGATGTGGTCAGCAAAGGAACTGTTACATAGATCATTAATATATATATTAAATAAAAGTGGTCCTAAAGTACTTCCTTGGGGTACACCGAATTTAATATTAGCTGAATCGCTTATAGTGTCGTTGATAAGCACTCTTTGGCTCCTGTTATCTAAATAGCTATACAACAGATTGAAGAGCTGTCCTTGTATACCAATGCGCTGTAGTTTTTTTAACAGAATTTTATGAGAGATAGTGTCGAATGCTTTAGCTAAATCCAGGAAGAGCGCAATGCATTTTGTACCTCTATCTATGTTATTAGAGATAATGTTTGTCAATTTAGCAATAGCATTTTCAGTGCCTAAACCAGGACGGAAACCATATTGATTATTGGAAAGAATGTTTTTGTTTTCTAGGTATAGGGTGAGCCGATTCTTAACAATTTTCTCTATAATTTTAGACACAGAGTTGATCAAAGAAATAGGTCGGTAGTTGTTGATCTGTAATTTATCCCCATTTTTGTGGTGTAGAATAATAATTGATTGTTTTAAATGGTTGGGGAATTTTCCAGAGTTAAAACTTAGATTACAAATGAACGTTATGGGTGATACTATGGCTGGTTTTATAATTTTTAACAGGTTTGTAGAGATCTTATCTGGGCCACACGCATTGGATGACTTAAGTTCGTCAATAGTTTTCATCACTTCGTGTGTCGTAGTTCGAATGTTATCTATTTTATGCTCGGGATTACGGCCTGTTTCCTTAGCGAGATCAGTTTCAGTTGTGTTGATTTTATCGAGAATTTTTTGTGCCAGAGTGGTTCCCACTGACGTAAAATAGTTATTTGCAAAATTTACTATCTTTTTTAGGTCTGACGTGATAGTGTTATCAATGTGCAGTGATTTAATTTCAGATGATTTATTGATTTTGGTTTTAGTAATATTGCGAAATGCTTCCCATAGCCTTTTTGGTGTTAAGTTATTTTCGTAAATAATGTTTTTAAAATAGTTTTCTTTAGTTGAAATGATTAATTTTTTACACAAGTTCCTATACTTTTTATAGCGAGTTTGTAATATATTATTCTCTGGGCTACTTTTCGCCTTTTTGTGTAGTTGGTTCCTTCTATGAATTGATTTGACAAGGCCTGGGGTGATCCATGGTGTAAGTTTTAATTGTTTATTGGATATGAGTTTCTTACTAGTGTGTTTGGATATATAATCATGTAACTTGGTGATGAATTCCGTCATTGCTGAGTCAGTATCTCTTTGGTTTAGAACGTTTTCCCATTTTTCTGAATTTAAGTCCTCAAGTAGGTTAAGGTAGTTTATTCGAGGTATGTATTTAATTTTGGCTGCGGTGGGAGGCTTATTTTTAAGACAGAGAGCTGTAGTGTAGTGGTCAGAAATTGTGGTGTGAATAACAAATGAGTCGCAATGTTTAATTTTTTTAACGTTAATGTGGTCAAGACAAGATTTACTTGAACCCTGTTCTCGAGTAGGGCTGTTAATTGTTTGCATGAACCCATTTTCCGTTAACAGACACAGATAATCATCGGATTGACGATGGTACTCAGGAATCGTGTTAATATTTAAATCGCCTAAAATTATTTGCCGTTCTAATTGTTTTGAGTTGTTGATGATTGATTGTAGGGAATTCAAAAAAGTGTCAATATTTTGGAAGGAGGGTGATCTGTAGATTGCGAAAATACATAAGTTATTGTTCAATACGATTTTCATACAGTTTGCTTGTGGTAGTGATATTTCATCGACTTGAGTTTGTAGACCATCTTTGATGTAAATTACAATTCCACTTGATTTATTTAAATTTATGCTAGTGTGATATTCTGAGTGATTATTAATTAATTTTGAGGTGTATTCTTTATTTATCCAGCATTCCGATAAGATTATTACATCGAATGCGTTATTGAATTGATCTAAGAAAATTAGGAAATCGTCAAGTTTAGATATGCTCCTAATATTCTGATGTATAATCTTTAGACTGTAGGAGCCCCAATCATAGTTTTTTAACTTATTCAAGCTATCAATAATATTCGAGGTACAGAATATACCTGAATGGTTACTAGTATCACAAGGTAAATCAAACATAATTAAAAGTTAGTTGACTGAAGAATATCAAACAGCGTTCAAATAATATGTTATTAAAATTAAAGACTATTCCCAATGTAGTTGCATAGATAGATGAGTATGGAAATAAGTTGACAGTCATTTGATAAAATAATGCAGAATGTTTAAAGTCGCTGAAACGTCGTGATAGCAATTTATTATATGTTGATGGTAACAAAATAATAAGTTTAAATGGGCGGGATGGGGTGTGTTCGTACAATTTTTTAGTGAAGTAATTAATTAACGCTAATCGTTTTACATCTTGGTAGATAGTACATTGGGGACTGATAGCTTCGCTGTATCGCCGAGTTAACGCTTTGTTGCATATACCTGCCAACGAGCGAGACGGTACATACCTCGAAATTTTGATTCTTTCCGTTGTATTACATCGCTGTAAGCTTGCTTTCATCAGATATGCATATTGCATTAGAACCTGTATCGCGTCTAACATAAATCTGGCCCGCACGTGTCCACGTGAACCGGTACCCCTTCCCTTTCGCTTCTTGTCTAGCCTTCCAAAATAGTTGCTTGCCCCGAAATGTCAGCTGCTCGGAAACGTAGATTCTAGAAGTCGGTCCAGCAATACCAATGTTAGAGGTATTTAATTTGTCTTCCAAATTCGGGTTGTTTTTGTTAAATGTTTTCACATCCGCTAACAGTTGTTCCTTGGCCATATTCGATTTGAGTTTGATTATTATTTCTCTCGGATATTTGTTATTTATTTTTTTTGCTCCTCGATGAATAGCGTCTATGTCTTTGATTTGGATGTTGGACTTAGTTTTTTGGCATATGTTAAAGATGACGTCTTGTAATATTTCTCCTTTATTTTCCGGGATTCCTCTGATTTCTAAGTTGTTGGCCATTAGAGCTCTCTCTTGGAATTCAAGACGGTCCTCCAGTACATTAACCCTGGCTTCCAAATCGATGTTCTTTTTTGTAAGTACCTCGTTCCTTGATTCAATTTCACGGATCCTGGCTAGGAAGTCCTCGTATTGCGAGCTCATGAATTGAATGCTTTCTAAAATTTTAATGTTTTGTTCCATGATGTCATTTTGTTTCCTTTAGAGATTGGATGTCATATCCATGACTAACCCTTGCAGATCTTCTAAGTTTGTTTGGGCCTGAGCGGTGATCGTCGGTCCTTTATTGTTCATTTTTCTACCTGGCTCCAAAGGTTCGTTACCGCTAATTGTCTCCGCTGTGCTAGAAGTGGCCGCAACTGCTGTCTTCGAATGTTTGCACTGTTTGCATTTCAGTAGCGCACGTCGTTCCTGAGTGAGCCTACGGTAACTGTACTCTGTTATTCCTCCACAGGCGAAATGAAATGATCCTTTGCACGCAGAGCACACAAAAATTGACTCTTCTGTTATAACTGGATCCGGGCAAATATTGCAATGCATTTTATAAGTAAATTTAATTACTACCTGCGTTACACCTTAGTGATATTAAATTATATTTTTTGTTTTTGCTGATTACACTCCGTAGGTACGGTAAATCACTAATATGAAGTTTATAGATTTTAGTCCTTGGTGTCACAAACTGCAATCACTATCGTTAACTTTCCGGTTTTTGTGTTTTGTCACTTAGTAATTATTTTAAATGCAGAGCAAAAATATTATGACTGTTGTAATTGACTGTTGTAGTTTCTTCGACTTATCTGATAGTTTGCTTGAGACGATAATGTAGATGAGGTAAGTAGCATTTGGCAATACAAAGTTGTGTTGCATTTGATTATCTCTGTCGGTCTCTGATTAAAAAAAATGCTGTTAAATATTTGTAAATGTTTGTTTTTACATTATATGTTACTAGCTGAAGTCCCCAGCTTTGACCGGGTTTTTACACAAAGTTTTTAGAAATCGGATGTAGACAGTAATTTTCGTCTTATTTTGAACGTCAAGTCTGCAAAATTCTACTTTTTAAAGAACGGGAAAAGTGGATGGGGTGGTTTTTCGAAATCTCGTGTATACACTGACCTTCTTCTTATTTTGAAGTTCTGAAGCTGTTTGAAGGTAAATGTTATACAGGTTTTTTCCGAGTCAGGAAAGATTGAAGAAATATTCACATGGAGTCTATACCTAAGTATGATTTTTATTATTATGATTATTTTTCTATGAAAAAAAAATAAGTAGTCGGTTATATTGTGGACTTTCGACTAGAAATGAGTTCTTTTCAGAAATAACATGCTGAATAACGTATTTTGTTCATTTAAACATGGTGTCCGGGGGTGAAGTGCGCTAACTTCGGGGGATAATTCTACATGATAGTACAAATAAAAAAGACGTAAAGACTTAAAATTCCAACATTTTAAGGTAGTTTTTATGTAAAAAGATTGAATTGTTTGTATGGGAAAATAAATATTCTTCTATGGAAAAATATTTTTGTATAATCACCTTCCGAAGTTATTGAACTTTACCCACGGACACCCTGTATACATCTCTGGATTGTTTCTGTACTGAAAAGCTATGTGGAGCATGAATTATTTGATATTGGAAGTCTAGGGAATGCAAATTAAAATATTTCCTCGCTTGGGAAATCTCATTTATCGTCTGGTTCAGCCAGCCTCCATGTTAGCAATATTAGCGCCATACACACATTAAATTCTGACTGGTCACTTCACAGTGGGCTCCAACCTTCGCTTCGAGCTCTTTGATTAATAATTCAAATGCAAAGTTTCAACTCAAATTGTTGAAAATGCTGCTATTATTCATGGATAGAACGTAGAATTGAACATCTTTGCTAGAGCTGAAATTAATGTCGTAATAATCCTAAGTAATTACAATCCTTTTTCATGAAAAGTCATTTCAATCATCATGTATATACAAAGCTATAAAATAAGAATAAATAATAAGTATAATGGAACTAATTTTAAACTATAATAATTTTTTCTTCTAATCCGACCGGTTTCAGACAACCACACCCACCTTCGGAATGGTAAATTTCAGCTTAAATGGTTTTTAAATATGTCTGTGGTAGGTTTTATATACTCTTCGTATAGAACTAAAGAAAACTTGCATTTACAGATCTCGTGAATTGAAAAAAGTTTCAAATTTAAGCGAAAACTGTCCACAAAAAAAGTGCTTCTCCTTCCTTAAGCGACATAAGATTAAATAACGGAGGTTTGCTGGACGCTCACTTTTTAATTATTTCGGATGAACGTATTACTAAAATGTCAAATGTTTCTAGAGGGATCCCTAGGGATGTAAATTATTTATATTTAGATTAATAAAAACAAGACCTTACCATTAAAATATTATATGTAAAACGGTTTTAAAATTTTATAAAACGTTTTTCAACTATACAATTAGCGGTAAGCACCAGATTTTATTTTTTAGACGATGAATTAGTAACTTTCTGAGGAATCCCTCTAGCAACATTTGAGATTCTAGTTATACATTCATCAGAAATAATTAAAATACACCCCGCGGAAAGATCAATTTTATAGGCCTGCTTTGGCAAAGTAGACGCAGGTCCGTCTATTACACCGGGCCGCGTGCGAATATTGTTTGTACACGACGTCATCACTTATGTCATTAAGATTCCCACTTTATTTTAGAGGCTTGATAAAGCAAATTCAAACGCATGTCTGTCTAATAATACACTAAAGCCGCGCGTCGCATATTTGTGTGCACGCTGTTTCACTTACGTCATGAAGATTCTGGCTTTATTTTTAGGGTTTTTAATCTCGTCTTAAGAAGTGTGTTCGAAAATATTACGTTAGTACCTACACAACTGTTGTTCCTGTACCATCGTAATAGTTTGCTAGCTACATCTGATGACTCCTAGATGCCTGAAACGGTTACATATCGATATTAGAGTTTTAGCTTAGCATAGATATACTTTAAAATTCTAAAATTTAAACCAATCAAAAATTGATATTTTTAACCTTTATAGGTATGTGTGTAATTCCAGTAGGTCTAATTCTCTTCGTGTGAGAAATGTGGAGATCCGCTAAGAATGCAATGCTGATGAGTAAGATTAATAAAGGGACATTCAGATGGTTTGTGCATGTAGAGCGAATGAACGAAGAAAAGGAGTAAGGAGAGTATATGACGCAAATGTTAATGGTAGCAGAAGGTATGGCACGATCAAGTGAATCAGATGCTGGAGTCGGGCCATGTCAAGAGTCAGAAGGGTAGGCATGAGATGGTATATGAATGTGGCAAGGAGTATCACGCCAAGAGGGCGTGATGGTTAGCTAGTTAGTTCTTATACTTTTCGCGTGTTAATCTGCGAGAAATAGTTAGGATTCAGACGAATTCTCCAATTAATGTTTTTTTTTACTGTGTTTTCTTCAATGAAAAAAAAAATCGTCTATATTGTGAAATTTCATCCGTGTTTAATTCTGACAGTCGCAGTTTAATTGGTACGTCAAAATTCACCTCTGTCTAATTTTGTCACCGCCTGAAACAAAACCTTGTACTTGTGCAAACATGGGCAATCCGTTTTCTGTAAATTAACCGATGGACTGCAATCTTTGGAATACAGACACTGGTGAAATGTTGCGATTGTTGTACCCACACTTGGCACACGTTCACATCGCATTTCTTCTGTTCTGTTCTCTAGTTTAATAGAAATGTCAAAGTTCCATGGCTCATAATGGGAATGAAGTCGATCTAGATATTAAAGATAAAATATTCGCAAGTTTCATGACGTCACAATCTACTGTAATGATTTCATAAGTGTTTCCCCAATCTTTACGTTATTATTAAATGTGAATATGTCACAAGAGTTCCGACTCCGAATGTTTTAATATGACATTTGCTTTGGCGTTTTAACATACTCTTAAATGTTTCATGTACATTGTACATTTCACAAAAACTGAATACTTACAACTTTACGTAATCTGTTAAGTACTGCCTTTTTAAATTGAATCTGTTTAATGAAATGTTATATATACTTTTGCCAAAAAGTGCAAACTAACGCAATCGGTTATTTGCATTTGGACGTTGAGTTGGTAGAATGGTTTTAGGATTCCTCGTTTGAAGGGCCTTTGAATTTTTAAATGCACATTTTACAAAGCTGCATTAACACGCTACGCGCTCAAATGTCCCGTTTATGTCCCACATTATTATCATGACGACTTTAATCTCATATAGTGAAGCAAATTTTATAGCGCGCACGAAAAGTAATATCGCCGTTAAGAGTTCGACAACCTTTTGTTCCCCTGTATAACTGCCCCATAACGACCCCTTCCCCTCGCTGACAACCCCTGATCTTGTTGGCACCCCCTGCGTATAAAAATACCCCACAAATAAGTACTGGCGGCCTGGTTTTTCAATGTGAATCGTAGTACGTACAAATATTGTCACAATATTGAAGTACATATGTAATGTTTTTAAGACTAAACTTTTAGATATGATGCTTTAATGTAATTCTTCAATTTGCAAGTGCTTTAAATAAAAATGACAGTGTACAAATCATCCGTTTCATTATTCGTAATTCTTATCGAAAAACCATTTTTAGGTAGTGGGGTCCTTGCATGGTCCTTCGTTCTAGGACGCATTACTATTCCATACAGACACTGGAGTAATTGCTTTTTATTGCCGTCCAAAGCGGAGGCAAGGAAAGCCTGAAACAGGAGAAACCGCTTCCTCTATCAACAGAGTGAATCAAATGAACAACTAATTGCTCAATTAATGTACTCACGTAGGTCCACAGGAAATATCTAAAATCACCCCTATAAACTAATATGTTTTTTTATCAGTATGTACTCGCGCTTAGCGACCAGTTCAAGTATTTTTTTTGTTTCCCTCGGATGGTCGCCAATATTATCATATTCTAACCCTCCGAGATATTTTTAATTTTTTTTCGTCAAGTTATTTAGAATTATTTGTCAAATTCGTGATTTATTTTGAAATATTCTCGTTTGACATTAATTTTCTGATAGATTCGCTGTTTTTGAACGTATCTCAACAAGAAATACTGTTTATTACGGTTATTTTATATTAAAAATTAACATTATCATTTTAAAAGAGTTTTTACGATTGTTTTGTCGCTTACCGATTGTTTTTGTTTTTGTAAATTGTAAAAATATCACTTTATGCCAAACTAAAAAACATAATTTATTACCCAAACATACCTATTATAAAGGCCACTGTGACTTCACTTTGTTTCTTTTCATATAAAAATAGTAAAAAAAAATCATAAACTTTGAGAAAACATTCGCAAATATGCAAGCTATGCTGTCGATGTTCAGCTCACAGTAATACAAAATGAAATGTCTTTTATGAGTTTGTTTTGTCTCAGTTTGTGCCGTAAAGTAAACAAAAATACTATTCTGATATCGATGTACCATGTACTAAAAGGCACAAAAATTACCGAGGAGTTAAAAGCCTTCTGAAATTTTTCATTCTAATTTTCCGATCTTCTGACAGCGCCTTAGAAAATATAATGGTAAATATGCCAAAAGCCTGAAGGGTATATGAGCCTTCTGGCGTCCAGCTTTAGTCAAAGGCGTTTATTTTTTTTTCCGATTCTTTGTGACTCTCAAATTTTCACACCTTTTCATTTACAGGTGCCATCTGCTTATCTTTCCCAACCAAGACCTCCGTGGTTGATTTGTTATGATCCTTGACTTTGAATCCGGAGATGGGGGGTTCAAATACCGTGAAATTTAGAAATTTTATTTATCTCAACATACCCCAATTGCGGATATCATAATCTCACTATCTCCCAAACTAATCTATCTATCTCTGGTTGGGAGCAGTTGGGACTATTGTGCGGAACTCACATAAATAAAGACGCCATTCGATGATACTGTGATTCCAAAAGTCATCCGGAAGTCGTGCCACACGCCCAGAGTAGTTCCACTAATTATTATTGTGGTTGGAGATTTTGTTAATAATGTCGTACACCTTTAACTTGCTCCTTATCCACTTTTTCGTTTTTTTTTTCATCTGACGATGGGAGATTTTTATCTTTTGCTTAACACTAAAGCTTCCGCAGAGATTATTGTTGCTTCTGCAACCGTAACAATGCCATTATTTATTTCATCACACTAGCGATATATGTACCTAAGCAGAACTATCAAATAAATCTCCTCTTATCGGGCTGAGTCGTCACAGTGTCCCTGTCCCCATTTCTTTAAGTGGCATCCCGAATCTTTCACGACGATGGGCACTTGCTGAAACCCTGAAAAATACCCGGGGAAGAAATTCTGTTGCTTGATGTACTAAGGGTTGGACGAAATATAATTGGACATTTTCTAATGTAATATCACGGAAGATCAATGTTTCTGACTTCAAATAGTGAGTTTTCTAAAGACAGTTTACATTTCGGAGTATCTGGGCCGAAGGCTTGGAATAAACTCCCTCCGGAACTAAGATCCATAACAAGTCCAACAGAATTCAGGTCTAAACTAAAAACTTACCTATTTAAGCTATCGTATCCTTAAATTAAATATACCATTCCTAAGAGAAAGTCCAGTTATATTCAATTTTCCAATTATGTCCTAAATCCTATATTTAAATTTCGCCAATAAACAATTAGATAATGTTAATTAAGTGTTAATCTCAAGTGACCTACCAGGTAAGTATTGTGCTGTATATTATCTCCATAAATAGTTAAGTAATAACATAGATCACTGTAGAAATGTATTATAAGTTTGTACAGCGCCCTTGAGGTGATTTTGCACAAAAACGGCGCTATACAAGTCATCCAATTATAATTATTTCCACAATTTTTAAATATGTATAGCAGATTAAATTAGAAAAGAATGCCAGGAGAATATAAAATGTGAAAGTGAATTGTAGAAGAAGTCGGAATAAAATACTTGAGTCGGGTCATGTCGAGAGTTAGAATAGTAGAAAACCATGCCAGACAATGTATGGATTTGAATGAAGTAGCGAGTATGACAGTAGTACACAGTGATGTTTGGCAGTTCTAGTTCGACGCGATGACAATTAAACCCGCATCATCAAACAATAACTTTGAATGTACATTTCAATCTTTGCAAAAAAGATAAACAGTAGCTGATTTAACATTTCCACATATAATTTGAAACAATAACATCAACTGTACCGAACTTTTGTCCCTAATTAATTTTAACACACCCTTACACTTCTCACGTCACCTGTACACTACACACATCACCAGGTAATTACTTACTATACATCCACATATAGGACATTTCAATCATACATATTTACTAATCTTTAAATTAACTCTGTAAACAATGTATTTTTGTTTATACAATATAAAACAAATAATAATAAGTAAATCATTTAGTATCAAATTCAATAACACTACTGCGGCCATTAAACTGGTAGAAGTGTTACAAAAGCTTCAAAATCGTATCTACAATTTTCACTTTTCTTACTTTTTCTTCCACTTCTGCCTGAAGTTTTGAGTACAATATATAACATTAGGTCGGACGTAATATTGTACACACCTCCCCTCCGAGAAAATGTTTGTCTTCCTTCTTTGTGAGAGTATAAAAGTGCGCGCCTAATGCCGTGAGAGGGCTCGTATTAATTGGGCTTTATTATCGATGGCCTTCTAACTGGGGATGAAAATGTTAGTTATTTGTGGGAGGCCTTCGATTACCTGGGCCTTCTCGGAATACTGAAGCGAATCCTGATTACGGTTATTAATTCACTTGTTATTCTTGGCGAATACAACGGTTTCACGATGGGCCCGTTATTCTTTTATATTTTCGTTTGAATGAAAATTATTCTTCTCTTTTTGAAGCCATTATAATTCGTGGTTCAAATCTATTGTATTATTATGATTAAAAACGTTATTACTTTATTTATCTTATCCAACTCAAATAGGCAGCTGGATACAATACAAAGGAATATCTGAAATAGAAAACATAGGAACTACCTAACCAAATACAAACTGAAACAGAAACCTCACAACTTCACTACAAACAAAACATATTCATTTATTTATTGGACAATTTGTATAGCGCCATTTGTATATTTCAGAGTGGAAGATATTACCAGTATCGCCCTGGTGTACGACCACCATTCAGAATTGAAACGTTGCTCCAAATGGCTTTAGCCGTGTTTAGTGACTAGATCTGAATAGCCAGGTACTTCCCCACCTTCCTCTTTCCCTTCCCCACTTACCTTCAGCCTCACAACATCCCCCAATTGGGGATGCCATAGTCTCACTGGCTCCAGACGGGAGCAGTTGGGACTCTTGTGAGGTATTCACGATAAAAAAAAAAAAAAAAAAAAAAGCGCCGCTTTTGTGAGATATACCTCGGGGGCGCTTTACAGTTGATGCAGGTATTACAAAAATAAAGTTAAGTTAAGTAAAATGAAGTACAGGAACAGGTGACACGAAGATAGAAGATGGAGACTCTGCAACAAGAATCCTAGGTGGTGAAGAAACTGAACCAGCTGCTGCAGCGAGAGAGTCCACCAACAGTGCCAGTACGAGGTTCGTCATCCGTCTAGGTATGTGTCTGCTGCTAATAAAACGCTGACACAATATCCTCACATATATTATAGACCTTGGCAGCATATCATTTTATTTTTTCTTCCTATATGTATAATACTTTCAGCAACTTCACATTGGTGTGTAACTAACAATCTATTTCTAAATATTAACAAATGTCAACTTTCAAATCAATAACTTTATGTCGAAACAAATCTACAATACTATTAAGTTATGCGATAGACCATATACAACTGGAGATATTATCTATAATAATTAAAGACCTCGGAGTTATATTTGATCCAAACTAGGATTTGTATCTAGTACATCAAATAAATCACACTACACACATTAGTATGAAAATATTAGGGTTTTTGCTGAGAATCACTAAAAAACTTTAATAGCATGACTTCCTAGCATGATTTTTTTATTTGTCTCATTAGTTAGAGTATAATTCCGTTATTTGGTCACCTCACCATGAAACTCACATTAAAAATTTTGAAAGAATTCAGCGAAAATTTTTACGCTTTATTAATTTCATTAAATTATTATAAGCAATAATTAGTCGCCTGTAATATAAATACAAATCGAAAATATCTCCCGAGTAAAAATAAATGCCGCCGACTTGAATTGAACCCTCGCCTTCTGATATCCGGTCAGACACTCTGGACCACTGAGCAACGTTGGCTTATTTCCAACCCGCCAAATAATTCAATATGTACTAGTACTTCAATCAACAATTACTGCTTATTATATTTTTTTCCACCTGTAAATATGAAAATGACTGGACATCAGAAGGCGCGGTTCAATTTCCGTCGGCGGCATTTATTTTTACCCGGGAGATATATTTTCAATTTGTATTGATATTACAGGCGACTAATTATTGCCTACAATAATTTATAATCCTTTGTGCCATGCATAAAAACCTTGTCTTATAAACATTAGTTTATCATTAAAAAAATATTAATTTCAAGTTGAATATTCCCTTAGAACAAATTAATTATACATTTTTATGAAATCCCTTAAAAATGCATACACTTGAGGATTGGATTAGGATATGCGATCTTTGCTTCTTTTTCAATATTGTAAATTCAAAGCTGGACTGTTGCGAACTTTGAGTCTGGTCAATTTAAGAGTACCTACTCGACACACTAGGCATAAATCTATTTCAATATCACAATTCATAAACAAATTGTGTATCAAACTTCGCACTTACTCGCTAAATACTTATAGCAAATAAAGCAAATGCTTTTAATGGAAGTGCAGTATAAATTAAAACAGTATGACTTGTAAATATTGTATATTTATTGTAAAAAAACACAAATACAAAAAAATAAAAAATATGTCAAGATATTATTATGATAGAACTATACTAACAGACCGAACGATTAGTCGTAATAGACTCGATATAGTTTTACATGACAAAATTAAAAAAATAACTTATATCATTGATGTCGCTATTCCGAATTCCTGTAACATTCAAAAATCTGTTAATGAAAAAATAAGAAAATACACAGATTTAGGAAACGAAATAAAAAGAATTTGGCATTCTCAGACTATAAAAATATTACCATTCGTTATTTCGGCTACTGGCATTATACCTAGCTCTCTCATTAAAAATTTAGGCGTATTAGATCTATCAAAAAATTTATATATAAAGATGCAAAAGTCGGTTATTTTGAATACATGTAGGATAACGAAAGATTTTTTAAATATTTATGTTGAGGGATCAGTAGGATTTATAGGCCCTGTTAGAAGTTCTACCGAGCCGAACCCTCTGATATGAAAATATCTGGAGTCGGTGAATTTTTTTTCCCATTTGATCTCTTGTGAGTTGACATGTTGTTGTTCTTGTATTGTTTTGTATTTATTTTACTTATATAATGCACTTGCATAGTGTTGATTGACTAGCTGATCATTTGTGGAAAAGTGAGTGGAAGGGTTTAGTTTTTCCTATGGGGAAGATTTAACCCGGACAATAAAATCGGAAGCATAAAAACAGTTTATATTTATGTATACAGCTACCACGCGTAAAAATAATTACACAGCAGAACTTGTTTATAAATAAACCGTTTTTTGTAAATATAATAATATTATTGAATATAAACAAAAATTGTTCTTCAAAGAGCATGTTACATAAAAAAACGCACATAATCCTCTTTTACATTCCATTTGTGAAAAAAATAAAAGATGTATGAATTTATTCATATTTGGTTTTCCAATTTTTGACAGGAAATTGCACTTACCCGCACAGGGAGCCAAATATTCATGTGTCAGTATATTTATTTTTGCTTTTCCCTTTTGCAAACCACATACAGCTGTTTCACCATTTGGGACTAACGACATTGCTGTGTATTGAAAAAATAAAATTGGCAATTCCGTTTGAGTGATCATTTTACTATTCTTTTTTTTCCAATCCTAGTTTTGCTTTTTTTTTCCAAATTAAAAGGAAATAATGATACTTTTTGAACGAATGATTTACTTTTTCCATGGTTGTTTTGGTAGGCATGAAAGTGAAAAGTATCAAGTGGTGTCCTTCCTCTCTATGTTTCGCTCAGATATCCGCCGATTGGAAAAGTCCGATACTCTTTAATTGAAAATTGCAAACAAATACTATTCGCAATAAATGTTTCGCAATAAAATTAATTTGATAATATTTATGGACGGTCCTAATTTTCATCGTGTAGACGAGTAGTATATTGTCTGCTGATAATCGTATTTTTCTACCAAGTATAGTGATCGCAGATGGGGATAATATTAATAGGAATTTAAATGAAAATCTCTGCCTTACTTTATGAATACAACCCTTGTTTTTACCAGCATGCCGACCGGTTTCTGAATAACAATGCCTGCGTCAGGACAAATGGATTAATACAAACAAATATAGTGACGAGAAAAATTAACCGAGATGCACTGAAGATGCCAAATTTTAAAACGTATAAAAAATTATACTTCCGTCATTTCTTCTATAGACTAAAAAATAAAATATCACGTTTCGGGAACCAACATTTATTACGAAAGATTGAAACTGAGTGCCAATAGTTAGTTTACTCTAAATATTTTAACATCCTTCCATTATATCTAAAAAATATTGAAGATATTCAGGAATTTAAAATAAAATTAAAAAATTACCTAAAACTACTATAAAAGTCCATATCTTACTCTTATAATTATTTCCTTCAAATCTTGAAACTATATTACTGATAAATCTTGCCTATTTCTTACTTATCCCCTTGGTTTTGCAAATATATTATTTACTTACTTACATGATTCCATATAATTGAGCTAGGATTCACTCACCAAACACAAGAGCCTCGTCTCTTTATGGTGAGGAAAAGCTATTATTATTTACCTTTATAACACTGTATAATATGTATAAATTGTATATTTATTGTAAAAAACATACAAATATTAAATAAATAAAAAAAAAAATATTGGACTAAATCATAGGTTCTCTTTTTTATTTATTTTTATAAATCATGGGTGGACGAAGCTCTAAGACACTTTGTTAGTTAATTAAGTTAGAGTATCATTTGAATATATTGATTCTTCAGGGTGCCATGTTATTTAAACTTAATGACAAGGTTAGAGACAAGTAAAATGGTAAAGCCAAGGTTAAAGTTAATATTAAATGATGAGTGTTCGTTCTTGTGTCTGCGAAGTGTGGCCATTATTCGTCCAGCTCCTGAGAATCGAAGCCCGCCCGCCGTTAACTGAAGTCAGAGATTAATATACAGCCGTCATCAACGTTGCTCGCCAGTCTATCTCTATCTCGTACGTATCTATTTTTGGAAACGACAACCTAGGGTTGGATGTTCCAATTTGCTATAATATGAGTACAAACCACAGAAAATATCGTAGAAGAACGTCCACGGGCACCGAGGAACACCTGTATTGAATCTAATGACTCCCATTGCCGTACACAAGCTGAATAACCCCAACTTCCCATTACCTCACCAACTGTTATAAAAATTAGGCTTTGTGTAAGAAGGCAAAATTGTTTTAATTAATAACTAGCTTAGTCCCCGGCGCTGCCAGGGCTTTACGCAAAGGTTTTCTAAGATATAGACCATTACCTTCCCCTTGTTTTGAAGGTCAAGTTTCCAAAATTTCATCAATTCTTGGAATAAAGCTGTAGATGTGTACAGAAATCAAATCGCCGTCCGCCCGCTCGCCAAAAACACACATACATAAAGATGTTCATTCATAAAGTTACAGATGGTTACCATGGTCCATGAGACGCTTTTCACAGCATGGTTAAATGGAAACCATCTGTCAATACATTGATCGTGTTTTCACATCCCACAGCCACCTCCGTTTGATTTGGCGCCCGGTACATTCCGGCTGCACCAGTTCACTCTCCTTTTTTTCAATCTTCCGCATAACCTCCCTACCAACATCTCTCATACATAAAACGCAAAGCACAAAGCTAGGATTGTTTGTTATAAATCACACCACTCTGCTAGACTGACAGCTCCCGCTCAGCCGTCAGACATACCGGTGTGAAATAAAGGAGAGGTGCGCAGCCGAAAGTCGGATTGCTTCGTGAATAATTTAGCCGCATCAAACGATAAGGAGATACATATTTTATCAATATTTTAGGTTTGTAAATATTTTTTCTTTCATGGCCGCAGGACCCTATACAACTATCGATGCTAAAATAGCAAAAAAAAAATTGAGTTCAGCTGAAGGAATTTATTTATTTGAATTATTTTAAACCTGCATGTTTTCTGGTTTGAATTTGATACTTAATACATAAATATTCCTATTTATATTCTTCTTCACACTCAGATTCGTTCATTCTTTCCAAATTTTCACATTTGTTATACAGCCGTTACGTATTTTTATCACAAATCCTCCTAAGGAATATTATTTGAACATCATCCAGGATGATACGATTTGAGATTGTCACGGCCAAAAGTAGTATATTATAGTATTATGTAATGTGTGTAAGTGCATCTGCCTCGATGATGAATACTGTAACGCTGTCCGAAACGTTGGCTTAAGAAGGAGGTTGCGCAACACGACATAATACACCAAAAATAAATCATTGGAATACTTTTATTCTTTCTGTGCCAGTAATGACTTTGCCAGCTAAAAATAGTTAGACCTATAAATTTTAAACGAAGAAAAAACTGCAATCATATTTTCTGCTTTATGAGTCTTAAAAGTGCTCTCCTGGCATTTCACTTTATTTTTAACTACACATTTCAACACTTTAAACCATGTAATATGTCCTTGCATTGTATTGATCCCTTCCGAAGACCAATCGGCCCCACATTGCAAATATGTAATTTACCAAAACGAGTGTGTTATATACCCGTAATAATATCACTCAACTTGTGGTGTTTTTTCATTTGCTTTCATCGGCAACCTTTTCAGTTTGTTTGAATGTTCCAACATCGATTTACATTCCCAATGTTCCCTCTTATAAATTGAAAAAGATTTTACAGACGAAATGTTCTCATAAAACATTCACGTTGATTTTTTTTCCACCGAAACCGACGGAAAACTTATGCCAACACAATAAATTTCCTAAATGCTTTCCCGATAAACCCCTATTTTCAGTATTTTTAGAATTTTCCCGACTGCGTTCGGGAAAAATCCAAACAACAGGGTAGATTTCGGTAAGGAAAATTTGAATTTTAATTGGGGTAGTAAGTTTGATTCTGCTCCGTTAGGGATATTCGAATGACGTAACAAGAAAGGGGTTTGTTCTGTCCATAAATTGTAATGAATTGTTCCTTAGAATGATGAAACAACATCGTTATTCTCGTCTTCAACTATTCGCCTGAAAACATCTGTAATAACGATCTAGTAATTTAGCGTTAAGGCTTGTTTAAAGGCGAATAAATTGCATAATTTATCAACTTATTACGCTGTTATTGAAAATTAATGGCTCGAAGATTCCTAATTTTTGTAATGTATTTTCTGTTTTCATTTTCACTTCCCTGTTTCGCCTTTCGTGTATTCCTTTTTTTAATTACATCTATTTAAATTCTGATTTTATTTTCGTGAATGTTAGTCGTGCAGGATGCACAGACAATCGAAATTAGTATTTTCGTGGTGATGAGTTATTAAAGGTATTATAAAAATAGCTATCTTCGACTTCGTATATACCATAGAATCGTTGTACGAACTTACATAACTACGTATTTTTGTTTTTGCCTTGTGCAGCTTTTTCATACTATCCCAAACGGTTTTATTCTTTAATTCTAAAGAATCTTATACCAATACCATTTATCACTACCGCAGACCCGTGAAAAATCACGGAATATTATAATTGTAGGATTTGTGAAGCTAAAAATAATTATTAATAAAAATACTTGCCTTAGGACCATCGCCTTTCAAAACACGATCAGAAATTAACCTTTAGAATGTTAATAAAATTGAAAAATCACGTCATCTGTAGAAAAATTAAACAAAAGAAATACACTTTTCAAATGTGGAATTATTAATTAATACATTAATTTTAATGCCTACTTTATCGCTTCTCCCAATCGTTATCAAAATCAGTCCCAATTTTGAACCGGAGTTACACAGAGACACACCACATTATGTATCACTTAGGATTCATTTGTAATTTGTTTAGTATTTCTTATTTTATTTTATTTAATCCGTTCAAGATTCATGAATTTTATAATACCGTCCTTCCGGCTCCTGTGTACCAAGAGTTCCTGTGTCCGTAGCATCCAAAAAAATTCAAAATTCCCGGCACTGTATCTGTTCCTGCAAGATCTGGGAATGGATCCGGTCCCAGCCTCCAGGAAGGATTCTCCCGAAAGATGCGACGGCAGAACTTTGCAACTTGAATTCCAGGTGTTCTGGTTAACTTCGGCATGGAATTCCAAGCTGGGCGACTTTTCGCACAACACCTACCCAGGAAACTTTCTAACTCAATTTGTACCGCGATTATACGGGCATTGCGACTGCATATTATGCATTGAAATATTTTTAGTTTTGGGAAAAGTTATTAGAAATTATTACAAAAACTTCGGAAAACGTTGTTGTTGCATCCGAAAATTCTTAAAAATTACAGCTTTCGATGCACTTATAAATGGATTGTAAATACACTGAACGAGAAGAAAAACACAACACAATCACAATATAAGGAGTTCCACCGCGATACCTTGAAATAATTATCGAGTCAAATACACGAAAAAACATCTTGCTTCCAAAGCAGTCCCTAATCCTTCTTCTGTTTTCAAAACAAATGCACTCGAATGTGCATGAAGTTCCAAATTTCAAATATTTTTCCAGCAAGGTGATTGCTTAGGGATAGGCAGGAACTGATAAATAACATTCCGGTAAGAACTAAGCATATTCTCTTTTCGAAATCAAAGAGTTGTATTTCACTAATTATAAAAGGTACTAGCGCGGACCCGTGAAAAATCACGGTCTATTATGATTGTTGGATTTGTGAAGCTGAAAGAATTTATAAAAAAAAATTTACCCCACGATCATTGCCTTATAAAAGAAGAAATTCACCTTTCGAATGTTAGTTAACTTGAAATTTAATTTTAATTTTATTTAACTTAAATTATATTCATAATAATCGAACAAAAATATAACACCGCTTATGAAAAGGATAGCCATTCATAGAATGTGTGTGAACGAATGAAATGGATATGAACGGCATGATAAAGTATGTCCACTGGACCTACTTCAGTGAAACCCAGCATATTGTCTCGGTAACTTACATCCACTTTGTTATGTTATCGAAGCATCTGTCAGAAAATAAAAAAATACACATTTCAAATAAAGAATTATTATTTTATAAAATATTTTTGGTACCTTCGTTACTGCATCGCTTGTCTAGTACAAATTTTATTAATATATCGGAACACGTGTTCATGTACGTGTCCTAATAATACACAATTATGAAATGCGAAAATATTAGAATTTTTATAAATACGTGGTCCGACATCGCCATAACACATTCGTGTTTTACTTGACAGCTTATTAGGACACATGTAAATTAATTCGTTAAAGGCCTACAGTCCCGTTTTTAACCGGAATACGAATAATTTTAATAAATTAGCAATATTTTATTACAGTTATTTTTTTCTGTGTAGACAACTATAGTTATGAATGGAAAATTTTGCTTGTGAAATGAATCTTTTGCATTTGTTCACTCAGCTAACGGAAAGCATGCCATCACTATCCGGTCAATTTAGTATGGCTAGCGATTTAGGTTAAGTTTGGTCAGGTGCTCAAATTATGTTATTTACTTGATCGTGCCACGTCTTTCTTGACATACCTTACTTTTTATTCCATTGACTTTTCTATTAAATTTATTCTCTTAACACTTCTTTCTTTGTTTATACATTCGTGAACCATCCAAGTGTCCTTTACCATCTGACCCTACGGTTCAATGACATCAGCGTTGAAAGTAAAAATAAAATTGTTGAAAACTCGAATTCGAGTTCCTTTGATCGTGTTTTGTACCTACTACTAATTTAGGTCACAATATCTTACATTTTTCAACCCTTATGATATAAATCGGCATGAAACGATTTACGTAAATATTACTATTTGTCGAATAAAAACTGATGGAAAAATCCAATCTATGTAACGACTTTGCTTGGTAATCAGTCCCTTCGTTTTCAGGGAATTTCAGTTCTTCCGTACAGTTGTATCTGTCTCCTTTGAGCTTTACGTATAGAATTTCTTTTGAAGATTCTTCTAGGGAATAATATCCCAACCCTTAAAATAACTTGTGTCATATGCGCAACTTTTTCGTACGAAATAATATTAAATAAATATTGTTTCAAGTTCTTATTCTTAATGTACATACGAACATTTTAAAATGTCGCTAAATCTAACATAAATACCGTTAAATTGCATGTTAAATTTTATCATATTTTCTAACATAATATTTTATCGATTAAAGGAAAATTGTTCATAAACTGCTCATTCATAGATAGCGGTAATATAATTTAAATATTGAAAACAATATTAGTGATTTCTAAACGAAAATCTGAAACAGAAAAATCAGAAAAGGAAACGGTCACATCTCAGTTGGTAGAGCACTGTCCCGAAAAGACAAGGGTCCTGGGTTCGGGTCCCAGATGTGACCGTTTCCTTTTCTGATTTTTCTGTTACAGATTTTCGTTTAGAAATCACTAATATTGTCTTCAATATTTAAATATTACAATTTGAGGTTTTACTCAATAAAGTTATTCCGAAAAATAAAAAGGTAATACAATTATTAAAAAAAAACCTTTTTTCAAGTGCAGATCTAAAATATTAACATGAATTGTTTGTTGTCCGGTGAACATACAGAATATGAATACAAATAAATAGTTTTTTCTATATAAAACTCGATTCCTTCAAGACGGCAAAGAAATACAATATTGCATCGGTGATTCAATACAATATTGTATTTGTATGCCTTTCTTGAAAGAATTGAATTTTTAAACTGTTTATTCATATTGATATTGCGTATGTACAGGTGCAAACAAATAATTCGTTTTAATATTGTAAAGTAATACCTTGCAAAAGGCGTATTTTAATAAAATCAATTAATTAACGCCATATATGAACACGTAGAATATAACGAACTTAACATTTAACCTTAAGCATAAGTGTTTTTTGTTTTTAATTTTAGTTAGCCCTATCTATGAACGTTGGAGCAAGTAGGTACCATTCTACTCTCATAATAAATTTATTAATTTTTCTTAGTAACTGAACTAAACAATTTTATAAAAAATTTCTAATGTTAAGATATTTTTTCCGGATAAACTTTTTTAATTCTTTGCATTCATAAATCTTTGGAAAGCGAAAGCAATATGACTGACACACTGGCTTCGAATCTGCGTATCACTTTATCTCGTTGTTTGTCTCGTGTTTCCTTTTATTTCGTATTTTTTTCTTCTCAGAAGATTATTCTTTGTAATTCGGAGTATTCTTTGTAAAAAGCATCTCAGCCAAGAATTCGCCAACAATGTTTGTGATTTGAGAATTTCGCCTTTGTGAAGAATGACGTGCTCAAGAGTTTCTTATTAATCGCTTTTCTTGCCTATAGTAGCGTTTCGGATGGATAGGTTGTAAGTTTTAGGCTGTAGATTTAGCTTTCGGCTAAGGCTCTACAATAGTTCGGGTGAGTGCGTGGGTTTATTGATTTTTGTGAAAATTTAATTTTCGTTTTTGATAACCAAAATGCGTTACTCTCTGAAGTAAAACTCATTTAGTGCCTTCACGGAGAAAAATGAGTATTGCCATTTTCTAATAAATATATTCAAATTATTGGTTATCCGGTCAAAAACGAGATCGCAGGCCGTTTCCTGATATATTTTTAGTTAATTCGTAATATGTCGAAACACGTGTTCATGTACTTGAATTTGCTTTGATAATATACAATGACGAAATGCAGAAAAAAAAATTTTTTTTAAGCAAGTGTTCCGACGTTCGTATTTTACTAAAATTTTATCAGGAAACCTATCAATACATTCGTTAAGGGTTTGCAATCTGTTTTTAACCGGATTACGAATAATTCAAAGAGATTCTTAATAAATAAGTAATATTCAATTACCATTTCAAGAGAACCACTGAAAGCAATGCAGAATTTTATTCAGTTAGCATCGTCTCAATGAATTAACTAACAACTACGCCGTTTCTCCGCAAGGTAGGCAGAGAGGATAGACCGCTTAAAATACTAGGTCTTGGCACACTGCTTGCTTTATTCACATTCATACATCGTCTCCTAAATACCCTTGTAATATACTGACTCTTGACAAGACCCGACTCATGACAGTATTTTGTTCACTTGGTCGTGCGATGTCTACCACGGGAATATTTTCCTTCCATAAACAAACAATTTAAGCGTCCCTTTCTTAATCTTCATCTAATCAACATCAGCCTTACGTTATTGGCGATTCTCCACTCATGTATACAGCTTACAGTCTAAAGTATCATTCTTCCACTGCCTGTTCTATGCCTCACTGCCTTACACCAGGCTAGGTACCAGCACTCCACTGTGGACTGCTACTGCTTTGGACATTTTATTTTGCTAGCGCCAACCGCATGTGTTTACCCTTCTCTTTCAATATCCTAATCACATGGTAACATTTTTATTATTTTATAGATAACAGTTTTTGGAAGTTTTACATCTAATTATGTACACATATGAAATCAAAGCTGTATGCCGCCGTTAACATTTTTTTGTTTAAAGCAGTTCTGTTTTCAATATGTTTTATTTTTTTTTTTAAATCCTTTTTTTTAATATAATAATAATAATGTTTATTTCAGCTGGACAGAGCGGTGAATGCAATGCTCTGCCTGCCATAAAAGTTTACATTTAAGTTAATACATAAAAAATCAATATATAAATAAATAAATAAAAAATTAATAAATTGATGAACACATTAGGACTTTATGGTGGCTTGAGTGAAATTCTCCATCTCTGGTGTAGAGGCGCTCTCTGCCACTGGGCAACGGCCTGGACAAGAATGTCGTCCGATCTCTGGTAGCGCTGACTCGTCCCGGCTATTTTGTGGCGCATCAAAGCAGCGAACCCATGCACCCTTCCTTCGGTGAACATCTGTGAGGCGCTGCATCGCCAAGGGAGGCCAAATAGGGCTCTGTGGGCGTGGTTGTACTGTACTCGGAGTGTGTTGATGTGTGTATGTCGTCCATAGCTCGCTAGTGTAGAAGCTCATACAGTATGTTTGGAAATTGTCTGCTTCTTCATCGGAGGATGAAGATGAATCCACACAATAGTCCCAACTGCTCTCAACCGTCTGGAGCCAGTGAGACTATGGCATGCCCAATTGGGATATGTTGCCGGGTTGAAAGGAAGTGGGGAGGGAGGGAACGAGGTTAAAGGAATGTACATAATTTTCAGACCAAATCTAGGGCGATGTCGGATAGTACCAATTTATCTAAAGCTAGAAAATAAAAATTACTAAAAAAGATACGTTCGCACGATTTCGACTTTAATAATCCTTACTAATAATAATCATCAACAAATAAGACGACATTACCTTCCATTAAATCATGTTACAACGCTGAATGCCTCTTGAATCATTAGATTCAATTCATCAGCAATGATATGTGTGTGTCCAGTGTATTGGGTCATTATTGTGGCATCAATCAAAGGACCCTCCAGGACTAACTCAAGCCCTTTCATACCAACAACAAACTAGAAACTATTGACACAGTGTGACAAAAGGATCTCGCGACGATTGGCCCAAAGGGATTTTAAGCCACATTGTCACAGAGATAGTTAACTACTTTGTTAAGTTTCTTATAAGGTTTTTGAATATGATATAAATATATATATATTTTTTAATAAAAGTTAGATACTTCGGTAGAGTTTCAAAATCCTATTTTCAATGTTTTTTTTTGTTTTTCATTTCCCGAGTTTTTTTGCTAGATTTATTTTATTTTTCGAGTTCGGCCAAAATAGTACCTACCTAGTTTTTGCATAGAGTAAATGGTAAAAATTCTAACCACTCATATCAGGAATACCAACAAAAGAAAATGACATCAACAGAAATTATTCCAGCTGTAATCCCGTACAACTAAAGCGAATTTTCACTTTATATAATTAAAAATTAAAATGCCAAAATTATTTTTTTTCCAAATGCACTCAGTTTATTAAGGTGAATCAAAAGGTTTCATGTAAAAATATTTCGTATTATCCGTGGCCAGCGATTCCTAATATTTACCAAAATACAAGACGAAATATAACATTCTTCTGCAATACATACACGACCGACAAACAGACACACTCACTGAACAATAGGATACATGATCTGGGCAACAAGTATGGGGGTACTATTGATATATTTAATGACTCCATTTATAGAACTAAGCTTAAGGCGATGCACTACGTAGCAATGGAAAATCATGTGTTTTTGGTTTGAAAATTTTAGTCGCCTAGAAATGTTTCAGATGCTTTAAATAAATACCGCGAGTATAATACATCTTGGCCTTTGAAATAATCGAATATTTTTTACATAAGTCTTTTTATAAGCCCAGAAAAAAATAATTCATAAGGCCCATGAAAACTGCTTTAAAGTTCAAAATTTCCTACTTACGAACCCATTTTCGGTTATGGTTTTATTGTATAATGTGGCAAATTAAGTTATTTATAAAATGATCGGAAAACATTTAATTATTTATGCCTGAACATCCACAAAATAAAATAAAAGGCACTTTTTGGCCATGTTTTTTTCTCGCCTAAATCAAAATAGCTGGATGGTGTTAAGCGGGAATTCAAGCCTTATCGCTATCTACGTAAGGAGTGGTATTGATGGCGGCTTGATTCAAAATATTACACAACGTAAAGCATCGCCTTAATCTACACCAGCACTTTGTTGAATCCTACAAATTAGAGTAGCGTTGGTAATGTAGTTTTAGTGACTTGTCTTTTATGTAGTATTGTTCTAGTCTCGACAATATTTTATGTCACTGTTACATGTTTTCCTAATATTATTTTATATTCACCTGCTTTAATTTTTTTTGTATAATTTTCGATAGCTTTCTAGATATATTATCTTTATAAAAATGCATATAAAAGCCCGACTGGGCGTAAAATAAAATAAAATATAATAATTTTAATTCTTTCGTCAAGTATTTTGACGTATCAATGCAATTCTCTTTTGTATTTGTTAGGTTTTCTTTGAACAGCACTCCGTCAAAATGCAGTTATAACTCAAACGATTAAACTTGTAATGACATATTGAGTAGATAGCGTATTTTGATTGTGTTGGGTCTGTAAAACGTTATTTAAATATATCTCTATACTAATCATAACTTTCTCGTTTCACACGGTCTCTGTCCCATCGTGAGCTTTTTATTCTGCTTTAATGACCGCCTGCGATAATCATGTCTGAGTATAATGCTATTAAGGGAGCAATTTCACTGTTTGGGTATCATACCCTTGGCACGAGACTCTCTCGAGACTGGCTTACATCCAAATAGGCTGTCGTTATAAGCCTCGAGATCTGAAGCCGAATATGTATTAAAATAACATGTTAATTATTGAATATGTATGACCCTTGACACATCATCTAAAAATACGACTTTACTAATATACGAGTAAATTGAAGGGAATATACAGAGAGACAGAAATATCTGTCATTATAATTACTTAGATGAGATTATGAGATTTAAAAAAATATATATATTGAGTTAGTTTTTACAACATTTGAATATAAACTGATATAAACAAGATAATATTTAATTTTGTAACTAAAAATTATTTTTACAATTTTATTCTTCAGACTTTCAGGCATTTCATCATACATCTTTAGTCCTTTGCAGATTAGGCAGTTCTGTGATTTCGTTTCGTAATTATCAACATCTCTACTAAAAACGATTTCATCCTTAAAATATGTTGGCATTTGGTTGTTCATGACTTAATGCAGAAAAATAACAACATTAAATAATATCTCTTTTTTATTGGAATCTAATTTAGCTGCTCTCTCATTTGATTAATGCTTGCGTATTTGCCTTTTCCCAGTATACATCTCATAGCTCTATTCTGTATAACATCTGACATATTTGTTCAAATTTCCTTCATTGGCCAAATATAACATTGTAGAGCAACAATCTAAATGTGGAGCAACTATAGTTTTATAAATGAGCTCTGTAGTGTTTCCATTTATTTTATTTCTTAATCTTCTAAGAAAATAGACTTTTTTTGATACTTTCTTTCACATATTTGCACATATTCAAAATTTGCTGAGAAACTGAGTTTTGAATCGAGTATTACACCTATGTACTTAATTTCATTTACTTTTTCAATTTTTTCATCATTAATTGTCAATTTTAAATCTGTGTTATGTGTTTTATTGCCTATTTCCATATATTTTGTTTTGTTTACATTTAGTTTCATTTAAATGGGGAACAGAAAGGTGGAAAAGTACCTGGCTATTCAGATCTGGTCACCAAACACGGCCAAATAATTTATAAAAAAAGAATAGCGAATGAATCAAATGAAATTTACTTGCGCAGATAGGGAACTCACGACCTTCAGCTTGCTAGTTGAGAGCATTACCCCTCAATCACGGAGGCCGTCAAATGGTTAAATTGTTGATTAGTGTCTCCCTTAATGCCGGCTGGAGCCAGGACACTATCACTTAACATCCTCTGTAAAAACTGGAGAAGAATGATGAGCTGTTTAGGGACATGAATGGGTTGAGGGTAAGGTTTGCTTTCCGCAATCCCGCGGGATTACAGGAATATTTGATCTCTCGGATTTAACCGTTTGGGTAACAGGACTCTCCATAATCTACAGGGTTTTCCAATAAGAGGTGTTATTTTAAATAGCCCGCTATTTCGGTAGGTGTTACTTTTGTAGCTATCATTTTTTGACATTTGACAAGTAGAAACTATGCCATTAATAAAAATGGAACGAAACACGCTTCAACAACGCATTGAAATTATTAAAATTCACTTGAGTGAATCAAATGCAAATCATCTTGAGTGATGAGGCCCATTTCCACCTCGGTGGCTTCTTCAACAAGCAAAATTGTCGCATCTGATTCTAATGTTGAAAACCCTCTCTATCCTCAACGTGTGACTGTTTGGTGCGGTTTATGGTCCGGTGGAGTCATTGGACCTTACTTTTTCGAAAATGAGGCTGGAGCAACAGTTACGGTGAATAGATTGCGCTATCGAGAGATGATTAATGATTTTTTATGGCCGGAAATGGATGGTATTGATTTGAACAACGTTTACTTTCAACAAGACAGCGCTACGTGCCACACAAGCAACGAAACTATTGATCTTTTACGATTGAATATCAAAATAACACCTCTTATTGGAAAACCCTGTACTTTTTTCATCATTCTTGTTAAAAGCTTATTACGTAACGTTTTCAACGTATTTTTGTAATATTACTAGTACCAACGACTATTGATCTTAAATGACTATGGAGAGGCCTGTCAGTGACAGTTATTTCACGGTGACACAATTATTTGACAGACAGGTTTCATATTTTACTACCTTCTTATTTTTTGTCTTCTTATACTTATTACGTTATGTTTTCAATGCATTTGTATAATATTAGTAGTACACATGGTCATCTAATACCAAAGATTAATATAATATTACTAGTACTCAATGTCATCTAGTACCAAAGATTATAGATCTCTAATAACTACGTAGTGTCCTGTCAGTGACAGTTATGTTTTTATTGTTTTTACGATATTGTTATTATCAAAGTTTTTTAAAAATGATTATTATTTTACCTTTTCAACATCTTTACGAGTAACAAAGATGATTTAAGCGAAATTTTTTTACTTACTATATCACCGTGATCTACTTTATAACTTTTTCAAAAGATATTTTTTAAATATACTGGTATCTAAGATAGTTGATACAATATAACAAATATTGCGGAATCCCGCGGGATTTCTAAATCCAATCCCGCAACTCCGTGGGATTTGCAAAAGGTGCAGGATTTTCCAACCCTAGTTGAGAATACTAGTGGAAGAAACCAAATCCCACCCTAGAATATAACTCCGTAATGCAGTAGATTAAGTTTTATTTCATAAATCTCTCGAATGTTGGCATTAAGATATGTCACAACAATTGTTCCGCTATTCGGATTAACTTTTTCACTTACGAAGAAACGTCATTTTATATATTATATTTTTATAAACGCCACATCTACCCTCTTTAGCGTGTCCGCATAGGACAACTTTTATTTGATTCTATGCCAAAATATTCTTCCCGTCGCCCTCGTTTTAATAATATTTTATTTTCTCTCTGCCAATGGTTTCGCCAAGTATAAAACACAACATGTAGAAAAATGTGTGTGCTAATTCATTAAAAAATCTCTCAATAGTATAAGGGAACATTTCAATTCACGTAATAATACACAGTAATAAGGTTAAAACGGGAATACAGGCAGTTTTCTGATAAATTATCTGATAATACATTAGTATTTTACTAAAAGTTCATCAGGAAAGATTTCAATTCATTGGTTAAGGGCCTGCTTTTAACCGGATTACGAACGATTTGAAGAGATTCCTAATAAATTAAAATTCCATGCTTACAAGCCGTATAAACCCTATAAAATTCAAGCCCCCGCATACCTAATTTCTACCGATTTATTTCAAGTTTCTAGTTAACTCTTTAAGTTTTAAAGTTAATATCGTTAAAAATATCGCAAAGTAAGCTTCGAAAATTATTAAAAATTCGTTTTGTTCTGTTATTTAATATGTTATAGGCATTAAAACATGCACAGTGTATCATTAAATTCAACTAAAGCATTTGTCGAGAGGTTTTTTCTCTATTTCAAACGAGTCGTGTTTTATTAAATATTTTCACAATTTTTGCTTAATTATTATATTTTTTTTAATATAAGCGCGCTCCCTCTAACATTCGTATTTACTTATCTCGCTTTCAAACCATCTTTGAACCCTTACTACGGGGCCTTAAGTATTTTATTCAAAGATATATTGTTGAAAATGAAACGGTTTTAAAGCCTCGTCTTTCTAGAACGAAAACATCAGTAGGTACGAGGGTTAATTTTTATAATTTCTTTGATGGTATTCTCGAGAAATTCAGATAGTATGTGTGTTAATAAATGCCCACGTTCGAAATTAATTATTTTTATGTACATATATATATTTAATTTGTGAAATACTAGTTTTAGGTAGTAGGAAGATTGAATGTCCCATTTGTATACTGAATTCATAATGCCGTACCTTCGCAAGATTTTTTTTGTGAATATGCTTAAAGTTATTATTACCAATTTTCGATGTTGCCATTGTTACAGATTATGTTTTTTTAATAATTTATATCACAAACTATAGACCCATCTCCATTCTCTGTTCGTTTGCTAAAATTTTCTGAAAAAATAATTTGTCCAAGTCTGAATTATCATCTCAAAAATCTTATTACTCCAAAACAGCATGGATTTCTCTCCCAGAAATCAACATCCTCTAATTTATTTTGCTATGTCACTACCTTAACCGAAGCTGTCGATAAAGGTCAACAGATAGACAGCATCTACACTGACTTTAGCAAGGCCTTTGATAAGGTAAATCACAGATTATTAATACATAAACTAAAACGCATGGGTGTTCCTGGTACCTTGCTAAACTGGTTTTACTCCTATCTAACTGACCGTGAACAAAGAGTAGTACTTGATGGCTATGAGTCAAGAGGATTAGATGTGCCGTCTGGAGTACCTCAAGGGTCCCATTTGGGCCCGATCTTGTTCCTTGTTTTTATAAATGACTTGTGCGATGTTATTTTGGATTCTGAAATTTTATTGTTCGCCGATGATTGTAAGATTTTTAAAATTATTCACAAATTACTTGATTCAATACTTCTTCAAAATGATATCAACAGAGTTTTTAAGTGGTGCATTGACAAAAGAATGTTTCTAAATTCTTTAAAATATGTCCACATAACTTTTACACGTAAACGCATCTCTATCTCAACTCAATATTTTATCGACGGTACTAAACTCCAGGAAGTCGCAACCATTCGGGACCTAGGCGTAATATTTGATAAAAAACTAACTTTCACACCTCATATCGACAGCATTATTTCTAGATCCCTGAAAATGCTAGGATTTATCAAACGAAATAGTAAAAATTTTCAGAATCCCAAATCAAAAATAACGCTGTACAATTCCTTCACCCGCAACGTGTTGGAGTACGCAAGTTCTATATGGAGTCCAACCTACAAAGTTCATATTCAGCGAATAGAGCGGGTTCAAAAACATTTTATGTACCACCTAGCGTATTGTGATAAGCGAGCTCGATCACTTCCTCACTACACCGATTGACTAAATTTCTACAATGTACGCACCCTTGAACAGAGAAGACTAAATATTGATTTAAATTTTCTTTTCAAAATTGTTAATGCTCTAATAAACTGCCCTTTTTTACTCTATCAAATTATGTTCAACGTTCCTAGAATTGGTTCCCGACTTATACATTATATTCCTTTACATATTAAAAAATATATAACTAAGCTGGGGTATGAGTCACCTTTACCGAGAATGTGCCGTTATTTTAACGAGACATATAAAAGTCATCCCATTGATTTGTCAATGTCATCACTGGCCACCTTCAAATCAAACGTAAACAAGACTTAAAGCTACCTATCGTGTTGATCTAAAAAATAATTACTGTTGCTGTTATGAAATGTATATGTAAGTGTATGTATGTGTGTATACATGTATGCATGTAGGTGCATACATGTACATTATTCTTTACTTACAGTGTTGTGTTCATCAATGTTGTGTTTGTCTGTAATTAGTGATAGTATCAACCATGTTTAATTAATGTAATTGTATTTCGAGAGCTTTGATATGAATCACTGTTGACAAACCTAAGAAAAAAAAAATTAATAAATTAATAAACTTATAGCGGTTAAAATAGATAAAGATAAATAGGTATGAGAATAAACCCATACAATTTGGATACACTGCATAAATTACGAACATAGAAATTAATGTAGTATAATACATTTTTTTCAATTTTGCATAAGCTTTAAATAATATGGTGTTTTCAACGACATTATATAAAGTTTTTAACTTATGTAAAAATAAATATTTATTTGATTGATTTAATTTATTTCACAATTCAAAATTATATAAACGTTTATTTGCTACACGTTCCATAGTGGAAGATTATCAAATGGCTTTAGCCGTGTTTGGTGACCAGATCTGAATAGACAGATACTTCCCCACCTTCCTCTTTGTCATTTATTTACCCTTCCCATTCACTAGCTTTAGCCTCACAACGTACCCCAATTGGAGATGCCATAGTCTCACTGGCTCCAGGCTCAATTTGTGAGGCGGGTATGGGTACCGCCGCCCCGGGAACCATTTATTGAATAACCAACACCCGTGCATAGGTCACCCTCAAGTGGTTCGCTACGTTTGTTGACTTTGCCTTCGGGTTCATGGGTTGAGGTTTATCTAGGTCTTTGCCCACCTACGGCGTGGCGGGTCCGATCGGTGGTTGAGGGAGATCTTTTGACTTCTTCAGCCGGACTCTCTCGACCCTTCGCCTTGCACCGCAGTAGGAGGGACTGATTCATATGTCCGTCACTCCTGGACCGCTCCTCATTCCTTTTTCTTTCCCAGAACTTTTTATTTTTCCTTTCCCTAAAAATCTAACAAAACCCCTCCACACAGCATCCCCAATGATGACATAGGTCCTGAGGGATTTTATTTTATTTAGAGCCTCCTGTTTGGAGCTAATGTAATAAACAAGGCGCACTTTTTTACCTACGCATTGCGTAGCACTACGCGTTAAATAAACGCAAAAGAACGCAAAGCAATCGCAACTTGACGTGTTTTTCCATTAAGGCATGCAACGTGATCAAATGCCTTTAGAATTTGATATTCTCCATTCATTTTTCTTTGCAAACACAAATCGCGTACACAATCTGCACAACGTGCACAATGCGCCGAGTTCATATTTATATTCC
Source organism: Hesperophylax magnus (assembly GCA_026573805.1). Lineage (NCBI taxonomy): Eukaryota > Metazoa > Arthropoda > Insecta > Trichoptera > Limnephilidae > Hesperophylax > Hesperophylax magnus. The sequence goes on along the minus strand of JAIUSX010000117.1, from coordinate 6,154,445 downwards.
CTTATTAGATTTCTGTGTGCGGACTGTTAGAGAACGCAGTGCTGCACCTAGCGCACCTAACGACCCCGATAACAACCATTGAATTGTAAAAGTATAGAAGGTACGAACATTAAAAAAATTCGTACTAATTTAAAAAAATTTATGCGAATAAAATCATTTCAGTCGTAGGTACTGAAGATATGATGACGTTTGAAATCTCGTGATATAACATAAAATACATCGATACAGTAACTCTTGCTTTTTTCTACAGACTTGCAACATCTGCAAAATAATAATCAGTTAAAATTTCTATCACCTAAAATTTACACAGTTATTTTTGTCTTTTTGTGGGTACCTACCATAGGCAAGTCTTCGGTCTCCTTTTCGGTTTCATATGTTTTTTTTTAATTATTAAAATGCTCCGTCTCACTTATACTTACCTGACATCGAAGATTTTCATTCCACTTCATTGTCGTAAACACAGTTTTGTATTCGAAATTTAAGCCTAGGTTAGGCAGATATTATTATCTAGAAATACGCCAACAAGGCACTTCTTGCACTACATAACTCATCTACCATTATTATTTCAATCTTAAGTACCTGCTATACGGAGGAAAATTAATATTGCTAATTTCTTCTCAAATTCTTAGTAATCCGGTTATAAATGGGATTGTTGATCCTTAACGAATGGATTAATGAGTTTCTGTTAAGCTTATAGTAAAATATGATTATAATATCACGATGTCGAAAATACGTGTTACAAAAAATCCTAATATTTTTGCATTTCGTCATTATATATTATCAAGGCAAATGCAGGTGCATAAACACGTCCACATTAGGAATTTGCTAACAGTCTTATTCATTAAATTCTTACACTCCCGTTCAACGTTGGTGTGGTAAAGCCGGCTACGTTTTTAAGACCGTATTAACCTAACAAACCCCACTTTTCACATGATTGCACATATTTTTTACAAACATACGCCTTAGGAATCTCATTTCTACATCATTCAGTCTACTTTCATTCTTCCTCTGCCAGTTCCACGCCTCACTTCCATACATCAGGGTAGGTACCAATGCTCCATTGTTGACTGCTAGGTTCGCTTCCTTGGACAATTTTTTTCTTAGAGGCAACTGCGTTCAGTCCTCCATTAATATAGTTACTTTTCTTTCAATATCTCTATCAGCCTTCCCATCTCTCGTAAATACACTTCCTAAATACACAAACTCTTTCACCTGCTCCAAGTATTCATCATTCACAACTATATTACAAACTGTTTTTGTACTCTCTCTTTCAAATACCATGACTTTAGACTTACTTACATCATTAACTCATTCTTCATACATACTTCGTTCATCTTCGACACAAGACTGTAGATCTTCCATACTGTTAGCAATCAGCACCGTATCATCAGCATACAACAGGCAACATTCTTTCAGAACAGTTAACATTTGAAATGTCCGTTTCCAATTGCTATATCAATGTCACAAGCTACCACGCTTCAAGACGCAGAGGCCGACGCCCGTTCCAGGCGTCGCGTCGCCGCTGCGCCGTAACGGCGTCTAACGCCGGCCGGCCGCTCGTTTCATTTACATCAGCAAATTGCTCGCCATTGCCTGGAAAGGTTTTTGCGCACTCTCCTCTATTTTATTTTCTGCCGCTCCTGTTTATTTGAATTGACATTAGAGTATGCTCAGCATTGCATGTATTAAATCATTATTATGTTTTGAACCCGTCTCCAGATTGCTTTTAAAAATGAAGAAAAATTTATTTTACTGCCAATTGATAGAGTAGAGGTATCATTATTATTTAAAATAAATTTATTTAATTTGACAAAAAATATATTTTCTTCTGCATTTAATAAATCAACCCTGAACGTATTGAAGCTAATAAGTGTACATAATAATAGAGCTACCCTTATAGTGATAATAAGAGTATTAACTGCTCCCAATTGTCTGGAACGCATTACATCTCCAACTGGGGTAAGTTGTGAGGCTGAAAGTAGGGGCTAGATAAATAAGAAGGAGATTAGCACGAGTAAGGTGGGTAAGAACCTACATGTCTATTCAGTGCCGGTCACCAAAAGCGGCTAAAGCCATTTCAAGCAACGTTACATTCTGAATGGTGGTATTTCACCGGATTGATACTGGGAGTATCTTCCAGTCTGAAACGTGCCGCAATTATTGGTATCATAAAATTGTTTATATAAAATATGTATAACTGCTTGTTTCCCCAATAAACTAAAATAAAAATTAAATTAAATATTTTATTTTTTAATGAATTAATGTGAAACATCACCAACTAATTAAATTAATTTTGCTTGTGCACGCCAAGAACTCAAGACCTCCAAAAAAATCTCAACCTCGAAGACTTGAGACCGTTAGCTTATTCCATGGTATACTTAAGGCGATGCACTACGTCTTGTAATATTTTAAATTGAGCCGCTATCAATAAAAACCCTTACGTAGATGGCGATAAGGTTTAAATTTCCGCTTAACAACCGCCTGTTTTGATTTATGCAAGACAAAAACATAGCCAAAAAGTGACTTTTATTTTATTTTGTGGATGTTCAGTCATAAATATTAAATTTTTTTCGATCATTTTATAAATAACTTAATTTGCCACATTATACAATAAAATCATAACCGAAAATGGGTTCGTAAGTAGGAGATTTTGAACTTTAAAGCAGTTTTCATAGGCCTTTACAATTTTTTTTCTGGGCTTATAAAAAAACTTATCTAAAAAATACTCGATTATTTCAAAGGCCAAGATGTATTCTACTCGCAGTATTTAATTAAAGCATCTGAAACATTTCTAGGCGATCAAATTTTCAAACCAAAAACACATGATTTTGCATTACCACGTAAGGCATCGCCTTAAGTCTGTTATATCAAAAGCTTTCTTGGTCACTTAAAATTCAGATCTTAAAATTGACAAAACGTTAGAACGTAGTCAAAACGAAGAGGATTTTAAATTTTAACCCACCACTTTTTACAGCTTAATCGACTCAAACATCTGGACCTAACTTTTGTTACTCACGTCATATAATAATATAGCATTCAAAGCGCTGCAATCTGCAATACAACTAAATCTTTTTCACATACACATAAAAATATCGTAGATAAACGATAAATCCCCGCTCGTAAAATTGACAATTGTCGGTACGGCTCCCAAAAGGTACACCAGTAACTGATACTACCGAATAAAAATACATAGCCGGCCAGAATGATAATAGTGAAAGGCGTGACGTGTCTCCGCTCTACTAGCACTTATCGCGCGCTTAATATTCAGAAAATGTACAACAATTCCCACAGAAGCCATTCCACACTTTCACGAATTGTACCCGGGCGGCAGGAGATAGGAGGGGGTCGGGCTGGTTTCCGACCGTTTGCGCAGAGTAAGGAATATTAATTCAGAGTAGATTATCCACCCCTTGCCACTCCTGTTATCCTACCAGAATGATACATTTCATTTAACTATAGCTTTTCTGTCTGCCCTCACCTTACCTAGCTGTTTAAATCGTTTTATTAAACTTGGGACTTTTACATCGTTCAATGAAGGTGTCTCCTACAACGAAAATTCATGTTTTTTTTACAATGTACCAAATTAATTAATTAGAACACGCTGAGGACAGAACTTTTATGATTTTTTCACCAAACACGGCTCATGCTAGTCGCTCACGAGCGCTATACTATCATAATAATGTAGGCTTGGTCTGTTTCACCATATCGCTCGTCATGCATTCCCATTTGGTATATTCTCATGCATCCTGTATATTTTTATAAGAGAAAAATAAATACCACTCTGAATATCAGTAGCTATCCTGTGGAAACTACATAGGATAGATGTATACAATTTTTTAAAGATATTAACACATTAGCTGGTAAGACGATACAATTTACAAAAACATTTACACGTTACAAGTTATTACGAAAATAGTGTCATCCGGCGCACGGCGGGCGATCGGCATTTTATTCCTGATATTCCAAGGTTTAAAAAAGAACCAACGAAACCAAAAAATTAACTCTTTTTTTTGTGCGTCCGCACGTATTCACAATCTCTTCAATTAATTATTCTGCTTTGATATGTTTGGCTTCCACCACACTGGTTAGAACGATTATTCAATCAGCCAAGACCTATTTTTTGCCTGTAATTTGATTATGTGTAAGAACACTATGAAAGTGTACTCTTAGCTCCAAATTAAAGACTTGCTGATACAATAACATGTTGCAAAACACGCGATTGTTAAAGTGGAAACATGTCCCGCGAAACAAATATAAACTTGCCAGTAACATAATGATACAGTACGGCTATTTTAAAAATCAAGACTTATTTTTTAATATACGAGCTTTTTATTTACGTTGGTACTAGTTTATAATAAATATAACGATTTGGACTTTTTCGTAATAATTACTTTCGTATTTTTTTGTGTGCTATTTTTAAGTGTCTAAAGGTAAGGTGTTTGTTTTGACATGTGATTAATTGGTAAAGAAGTATTGGGGTTGGAGAAAGTTTAAAGCTTGGCAGAGTAGATTGGGATAGCTATAGAGTAGGTACGTAGTAATTAGTCTTTGGAAATGAGGTTATCATAATAATAATTGTGTAAATAAAATAAAATTTTGAAAGAAGACTTTTGAAACATAACCTGCTAACTATTATTTTTTGTCAAAACAATAAAATTATTGCAAAAGTTCCCGCAAAAATTATAGAAATAACATCTTTTTTACCTGACTTCTAACTTATCCTGTTTTAACTTTAACCGTTTGGTATTTCATCTGTTTGTAGAATTGTTTGTACAGTTTTGAAAATCTGCTGCATCCACTTTATCATACAAGCAAGCCATCAATAGCTAATGTGATTGAACTAGTTATTCTTTACTGATCCTTTCAATATTATTGTAGAACGTGAGGAACTTACAATAAATTGGTTGGAACTAATTGGCACAATTTTACGTTAGAATTTTTCTATCAAAATTATAGGTTTCACATACAAAACAGTACAAAAATATAAAAAAATATCATAATTATAAGTTTCACGTACAAAAGAGTACAAAAATATAAAACGGGAGGTTAAATAGAACAAACAGCAAGAAACAAAAAAAGAAACAGACAGGGATATACACATAAGCACAGAGCCAAGTTAAGAATTTAGAAGAAGGTACTTACTCACTGATACATTGGTAAAAATAAATAATGCTAGATTAGAAATACAGGGGATAGAAAATGACAGAGAAATAAACAAAACAAAGTACAACACGACAAGAATTACGTATTTTCGTTATTATGTATTTAAAAAAATATTGTTTTGATGCCTTACTTTGAATTTTTGGATTATGCTGGCTGTTTTTATACATACCTACCTGGAAGAGAGTTATAGAGTGTGTAGGCAATATAGTTAAGTTGATCTTCGGACCACTTAAATTGTCATCTTAATAGTGGCGTTTCTTTTGAGAAATTGTATAATTATTTATTTGTAATAAACAAATATGTTACATAAAATATCATGTTGTTTATAATTAAGTAGGTAGGTATTTATGTACCTAATGACAAATCTTTTGATTTTAGAGGGATCTTTGGTTTATTTTATTAAATAAGAGAATATAACGACCGGTCGGTGGCCGAGTTGACATCGCGCTTGGGTCTCACTCGGGCGTAGTGTGTTCAATTCCTCGGCTGGCTAAGTCCTCCATCACAACACAAGCAACATTTTCAGCTTACTGTGGTAACTTACGTAATACTTGATTTTCAAATATTGTCAGGTTATTCGTAACCCGAGAATGTTTGTCTTTCTTTAAAAAAAATATATATATATATATATATATTAGTCGCACACTTTTTGGACGCCACGTCTACTGTTCACTAGTAATTTAAAAACTCTCTCAATCGTGCTTGATTTGTATATTACTAATATAACGCCGTTCCTTTTAATTTATAAAATAATATAACATTTGGTTCAGTGAGGTATTCAATAAATTTTGTATGAAACAGACACAGCATCATGCTTTAATAATAATAAAAAATAAATTGTTTTCATTACAACCTTTTTTCTGAAAAATCTGAAATGTCTCTGTTGAGCGACCTTCCATGTATCAGTACCTAACCAATAGCTATATGCACACATATAGAGACTTGCTACAAATGTTCTGTCTGCGCCCATATGGCCGGTCATTATCTAATAACAGGATAAATCGTTTATTCGTCTAACTCGATTGTGCGGCGCTACGCCCGACATCCATTCCATTCTACTATGTAGTCAGGGCCGTATTTAGGATCTGCAGACCCCGAGGCGCGTAACCCGTGGTGCGGACTCTACCGGGGGAACAGTGAAACAGTGAAGCTATTTCGGTAGATGTTACTTTTGAAGCTGTCATTTTTTGACATTTGACAAGTAGAAACTACGCCATTAATAAAAATGGAACGATACACGCTTCAACAACGCATTGAAATTATTAAAATTCACTTGAGTGAATCAAATGCAAATCATCTTGAGTGATGAGGCCCATTTCCACCTCGGTGGCTTCGTCAACAAGCAAAATTGTCGCATCTGGGGCTCGGAAAACCCAAGAGTTATTGTTGAAAAGCCTCTCTATCTTCAACGTGTGACTGTTTGGTGCGGTTTATGGTCCGGCGGAGTCATTGGACCTTGCTTTTTTGAAAATGAGGCTGGAGCAACAGTTACGGTGAATGGATTGCGCTATCGAGAGATGATTAATGCTTTTTTATGGCCGGAATTGGATGGTATTGATCTGGACAACGTTTATTTTCAACAAGACGGCGCTACGTGCCACACAAGCAACGAAACCATTGATCTTTTACGATTGAATATCAAAATAACACCTCTTATTGGAAAACCCTGTATAACATTACTTGGATATATTCGGTTGCATTATTAGTTTGTCGTAGTGTAATGATTTTACTATTTGGTTGATATTTGTGATTTTACAATGAGGTGAAATTAATTATGAAAACTCAAGTGTACTACTTTATTGTATACACTATATAATTATTACGGATGCGACTGTGACTGCGTGACGTCTAAGTTTAAGTTGAGAGCTGGGATGAGTGAGAGCAATTAACCAAATACAATTACTAAGAACGGATTATTTCGGAGAATTCGAACAATTTTTCAAATTTCAGTACTCGAAAATGAACGTTGAAATTTGATGAATCGTTCGAATTCTCCAAAACAACTCCTTCATACTATGAACTCTTCACATCTCGCTCTATTATTGTTAAAGTCATATTAAGCACTTTACAATCCCACAATATTTTGACTAAAAAAACGTTGGAATCACTGTGAGCCATTGCAGAATCACTAAAACCGCTTTGAATATGCTGTTTTAATTATTTTTATTGATAAAATATTCATGAACGAGACCGATTTCTGACGGCGGTATTTATGTTATTGCTGTAATGAAACTCATACTATGATATATTATGATAACATTGCACCGCATTGCATTGATGGATAAAACAGTTTTTATGTAGTGATATGAAATTTAGTTTTAAATTAAGACTTTTTCTCTTTTACTCGTGTTGAAAATTGCTCCTAGATTCAAACCAATTATGATTAAAAAGAATAACTGATTTAGAATATAGATGTCGCTAGTTGCACCTTCTTTAAAGGCAGCGAAATTATGTTATTAAAGTTACAATTTTGATTAGGGAACTCACTTCTCTTCGATAGTTTCTAGCGAAAGGAACCCAAAGTGACAATTATATTTCGCTCTCCGTTGGTGGAGTGATCTCCACAGAGTGTCGGAAGCAGTATAAACTTTGGAAAAAACAACAATGAAATCGGTGTAATTTCAACTACTACAAAGTGTTTCATTTATAAAAAAAGAGGAATCTAGCCTTTTGTTCTCAAGTCCTAATTTAAACAACTCTATTCAAAATAAAAATGTTTTAGTAATTTGTGTTGCGGGACCCTTTGTGGTGCGGGCCCATGGGCTTCAGCTTTGATAACCTTCGCTTAAATGCGGCCCTGTATGTAGTATTATTATATACAGTGCACAGGCTACATATTGCTCTGTGCGGAATATTCTCCAGCCCCAAGGCTCAGTTGTGCCGAATGGGCTTAGCCATATGGTTTAGTCATACCAAAACGGAAACATGGATTCTGACATTTTATTAAAATTACCAAGAATGTGATCATTTCAAGCTGGTATTGTTAAATTAAGCTGGCTGGCACACACGTTGGTTTAAGGTTTTCGGTAAATTCACCTATTCACGGTTCTACAAGCAGCTGGCAGTTATATTTCCCTAATTTTTAAAAATTGAAAATTAAATTTATTTTACCTAAAAATTTTATTAAATTGAAAACTACAATTATTTTATTAAATTTACTTTTGGTTAAGTATATTTTTATATGCCAAATGGATTCGTCGGCGTACCTTGCAATCGTCGTGGGATCAGGGCAAAAATATTATTAATGAAAAAAAAAAAGGTTTCAGAGTAAACAAAAGAATTCATAATCTACTTTTTCGTAGATGGCGCTAATTTTTTATTTTATTATTAAATCCAAGTTATGCTTCCGTAAATATGCAACATGAATACGAATAAATAGTTTTGACCGTATAAAAACCCAATTCTTTCAAAAGAGGTATGCAAATAGAATATTGGATTGAATCATCGATACAAATTTGTATTTAAATGAAAAAAAAAGAATTTGCATCAAACATCTATGAAAGCTAGATAATGAATTATTTTAAGTTAATCCTTAACAGAACAATTTATGGGAAACAATCGGTGCCGAAACTATTTGACAAATAAAAAATTGACTAAGGCTATGAAAATATGGACATTTTCAACAAATAATGATTATATTACTTTGTAGGGTAAATTATAGGGAGTTTACATCTCCCGAAAATAATGACAACATTACTTTTACCCACATTCTTGTGAGGCTGGTAGCATTGTAAACCTGCGCGCGATACCTCGCGCGGCAAATAATGCATTCTGTCTCCAGCGGTCTAGCCATCGGTTTGGCCCTAAATCTCCTGTAGCGTACGCGATCTGTTTTTGTTCATATTCATTTCTTCATCATATTGTAACGTTAAAATAAATATCCGAATTCTCATTATTGCACACCGAGAGTAATCACGCAACCTTGGATTCTGCGGATTGGAGAACCAGAGAATCATTCAGCCAATAACCCATTTAAATTGGCGATAATCACAATCCTCCAAAACTTCATTGTGTATCACATACGTCATTCAGAATTTTTTGTTTGCGGGTGTGATTCGAAGTGATAAGATCTGCATTCGATTTTCAACCGTATGACGTCACACTAGTTGTGAATCTCACCACAGTGCTCCGAAATAGCGCTGCGATCGAGTCAAATGACGTCAAAGGCGTTTATTGTCATTCTTTTATGTTTTTCTTACGAAGTAAAAAAAATTGATTTGTTTGTTTTGTTGTCCGATCGTAAAATCGACGTTTGTTTTTCTATCTGGATATAATTTTAAGGCGATTAATATTTTACACTGGATCTCTTTATTCGATTATATTGACCGAGGCATCACAGTTTAGGAAACTGCCACAGGAATAAGCCGCCTGCACAATCATATTACCAAGTACTAGCGCCTGCACACCTACTTACTAGTGCTTACCTACAGTATGAGTAGTTCGACTCGTGACGTTCCCCGCCCCTTTCATGAACTAATGTACCGTACGCCTATTATGATATCCTGGTACTTTTGGACGAGAAATAATATAATTCCTCCGTCAGATTCGCAACATTCATTATCTGCTTGCTGAATCTGTGACAGGTATGTTATCATTTTCATCATGGTGATGACCAGGTAATATTATTATATTAGCATTATCGTACGATCGGAAGTAATGTCAACAACTTTCAATGAAAATATGAAAAATGTTAAAAAGGTAACTTCTGAAGTCATTTTTTAATTTTTTTAATGTGAATACCGCACAAGGGTCCCAATTGCTACCAACCGTCTGTAGAGACTATATCGTCCCCAATTGGGGTACGTTGTGAGACTGAAGGTGTTGGGGAGGGAAAGGGGATGAGAAGGAGGAAGGTGGGGAAGTACCTGCGGAAAGCCATTTCAATTTTGCATGTTGGTCTTACACCAGGGTGAAAACGAGAGTATCTTTCACTCTGGAACGTGCCGCAAACATACTGTATATTATTTTAAATTAGTAAAAAGTTGTAAAGTAGCATAAATTAAACAAATAAAAATTATTTCCGCTCGCCGGGATTTGAACCCGTGTCCTTCGGATCGCCAATATTATGCAAAAAATAAGACGTTTTGTTTTATTTTTCTAAAGGTAAATGAAAATTCTCCATCTCATGACGGAAAACGCATTGCGAGATGAAAGTATGTGTTGATATAGACATTCCTGGTTGAAAAAAAACTGTGCTCATTTCGTGTTACCATATTATTGAGAGGTTTTGCTAGAATCTCGTAAAACATGTTTTGATACATATTATAAAATGGTTGAATTTTCTCAGATCAGACATTTTCAGACTGCAGAGTTCAAATTCCCACACAGCGTGCCATGTAGGGATAGCGGTTCGAAGTTCAACCACCGCTCGTTCGACGGATAATACATCTCGCGGGAACCGTTACTATGACACTGTGACCTAATTCTCTTCCCACGTCTGTTGCAATTTTTCCTTAAATGTATCTGCACTTGAAATTATTATCAATAATAATAATTGGATAATTTGTAGAGCGCCGTTTTTGTGAAAAATCACCTCAAGGGCGCTGTACAATTTATTTCCTAGGATCTACATTTGTTATTTAGAAAAGATACCAAAACATACTTACCTGGCAAGTCACTTCCGACAAACATACTTATATTAAAAAGTTTATGCTTATAAAAGATAAAACTGCACGCAGAGGACACTATATTAAAAAACACTGGTCATCGCATGACCTTAAGTCTGCTATAGTTTTTATTTTAATTTAACTGTATTTTAACTGTCTTAAAAAGCCTACAAATTGTTAGATGTTATCATTTTTATTTATTTATTTTTAATTATTATTTTTATTTTATTATTAGTATTTTTTTACATTTTGTTAATTTAAATTGCCGTCGACTGTGAAAGTGGAGGTTTCTGAAATTATGGATACGACTGTCTGAAAAGGTGCGTTTTAAGTCTAGACCTAAATTCTGTCGAGTCTGTGATCATTCTCAAATCATGTGGCAGTCCATTCCAGGCTTTAGGTCCTGACACGGCGAAAGCACGCTCACCGAACTTAGTATCCGGTCTGCGCCTTGGTTCCTTCAACCTTCCGATAGCTGATGACGTTGCTGACCTAAGGGTTGACTGTCGGGAATCGGAATCTTCTGGAATACACAATTCTGATAAGTAAGCCGGAGCCATTCCGTTAAGTGACTTAAATACCATCCAGCATACCTTGAACTGGATTCTTTCAGGACATTTGAGCCAGTGCATATCATATATAGAATACCTATAAAACCTTCAGAGAACTTGAAAATCAACTTTGAAATTTGATGAATTGTTCAAATTCTGTGAAACAACCCGTCCATAATGCTTGGATTTAAATTTATTATGGCTTATCTAATTGTTCAGGTCAAGTGTTATTTCAGGAATTCGACGTAACCACGGGTATGTAAAAGATTCTTTTATGAATTAGGGAAAACACGAATAAATCAAATCCCGCGCCAACAAAATGCTTGGATTTGTTCTTCGTAATGCGATGAGATCAATTACTAACGGAATCGCAATACGGAGAACATATATGAAGTCATTGTTCGCAGTATCCTGGAACAAAGCTCCATTATTTGAGCCCCTTCTGAACAAAACCATATCCTAGAAATAGAAAAGTATAAAATAGGTTTATGCGGTACCTATACGGAGAAATATGAGTAATGCTGATTTATTAAAAATCTCTTCAAATTATAGATAATCCTGTTAAGGTGAAGCTTAATGCCAAATCACTATTTTGATTAATCTTTATAACGATTTGGTTTACATTATTAATACCAAAAAATATGCTTTAGATAAATTAAAAGTTTTCCTATCGTTTCGCTTGAGTAGAATACAAATGAAAAAAATAAATCCACTCAATAAAAAATATAAATGTATACTACTAAAAAATTTTTTTTTTCAATAGAAATGTATGAACGCACAAAGGAAACAACTTTTAAAAAATATAGTATTATAGCTAAGATTATCTGTGACAGTTTCACTTGATTAACTTTTTTCTTTTTTATAAAATTATTTACAAAATAAATAAAAACCAGTTTTGTGCTTGAAATCGTTCGTCAAGCGATTTTAATGCCTATTACCAACAATTTAAGGCATACTAAGAATATACACATTTTTGGCTCGTAGCTTCCTCTTAAAAATGGGACTGCAAGCCGCATCCTGATGAGATGCTAGTAAATTCATAATAATATCGGAACACGTGTTCATCCACCTGCGTTTTTCTTAATAATATATCAAGACGAAATGCAAAAATGTTCAATGGATTCAGTGACAAACACTGGTATTTTACCTATAGTTTACCAGGATACCTATCAAACAGGAATACGATTAATTTGAAGAGATTCTTAATAAATTAGTAATATTCGTTTACCAGGAAGTTTTAGGTGAACAAATATAAAGAGAGAATATACGCACCATCTATTGTTTTTAACAGAAATGCTCGATTTCTACACCTTTGAAGCCTGCCGAAAAATAATATTAAGTAAACATTTTTTTATACGAATCTCTTAAACTATACTTAATCTAACTATATTGAAAGAACTTAACTCACATGTGCCTAACAAATATACTCGTGGGAGATCCCGTGCCGTTTACTCCGAAATCTAGGACTTCTGCCTATCAGATCTTGCCTATTAACAGAGCGACTTCTGCATTGACCATCGACATTTTTAACGTCACTTACAGACAGTTTAGCATTATATCTTTTGACGTTGTCACAAAATAGTAAAATTGTTTTCATGACCTTTTATTCTTAGATGTACCACAAAATGGTAATCTTCTCCGAAATATATTGCTGCATAACCGTTATATGGAGAACGTGAAAAAATAAATAAATAAAATCGGAGCCAGCGGGAGCACTATCTAGTAATAGAGTAATCATTCTAGAAGAAAAACAAAATAACTGGCACTCAATAGTAAAAATATATTTATAAATAGTTCACCACCTATAATTCCTTATCTAACTAAAATGGCATTTTCGCCAAAGTTAAGGTACACTGTTTTTATATATTCTGCTCCTTTAATTTTACGTTTCATTTATAAGTTCTCATCAATATAGTTTCCGAATAGTAATGGATTCTATATTAGACATTTTAATTGCGATTTATTTCAATCTTGGTCCAAATTTACCTAAAAACTGTATATTTTTCTAAAATTATCTATTTAAACCACCACAAATTTAATTTGAAATGAATAAAATACTTAGTTTTTACCACTTTTATTGTTTATAAATACCAACATGTTTCATGAGCAACGCTCACTTCTTCAGGGTTTTAATAATACTAATTATAAATTATAGACATAGACAATGGTGTCAATAGAGAAATAATAGACATAGACAATGGTGACATTAAAAAATATAATAGACATAGACAATGGCAACAATGAAAAGATGAGAATGGATAGGGGAAAAAGAGGCAATATGGAACAATTTACAAAGGGAATAGGTTTAATATTGGGTCATTTAAAAATAAATTTTGATTGTTAATAATATTCAATTTTGCATTCACACTCTTTCTAATCTCTAAAATTTGTAGTTCATCCAACTGAATGCCATTGACATTACAATGTATTAATTCTATTCCACTATTGAAGTTAAAGATATGACTAGTTTCCAACAAATGGTTGGCAAACTCCGAGAAACTGTTATTGTTTAAAGATTTCAAATGTTCTTTAATCCTTATTTCAAAGTTTCTCGAAGTTTTACCTATATAATTTTGTCACCATTTTCTATGTCTATTATTTATAATTAGTATTATTAAAACCCTGAAGAAGTGAGCGTTGCTCATGAAACATGTTGGTATTTATAAACAATAAAAGTGGTAAAAACTAATTTTTTTATTAATTTCAATTTAAAATGGTGCCACAAAATAAGTTTGCTGTGTTAGAACAAATTTAATCTTACACAGCTAAATAAGAAATCTCTCTTTGTTTAAGTGAGTGCAGAACTGAGACATGTGAAGCACAAAACCTTTTGATCTAAATAATTGATCAAAAATATGTTCGTGTAACGAGTTCAACATTTGTATTAAATTGTCTAAATAAAGTTAAAAATACATAAATTTTATATCTTATGAAAAAAATCAATCAAAGTCGTCAAACATGACAAAAACGCAACGTACAAACCACCATAAAGGGATATATCAGTCTGCATACGAATATCACCCCTCGTACGAGTATTCTCGTAATTACATATTACTATTAAGCATCACACAAACGAAGGAATTATTCCGCCGTACGATTGTTCCTTAGCGATAGCACGCCTTCGAATAAGCCTAATGCCACGCTTCATTATTCACAGCACACATTTTCCTGCTAATTGCCTATTGAGTAAATGGATCTGGATAAACAACGCTCACCATTCAGAAATACGTACGTGTACCGGCTCCATAGAAATCCACCACAATATTGAAACAATACTCGGCCAGGGGCGGAACGGCCTACCGCAAATTACATATGCATACATGGGCCGAAATACTTAGTCTGGATATCTGGTAGAACAACTCTCCCAGAGTTGAAAGGTTTTATAAAAATATTTAATGCACTTTTTTGAAAATATGTCTTTCGGTCAGTGCAAGAATTATTGAAGATTCCAGGCCGCCATTCCAGAATGCAAAGATTCACTCAGTGGTATGTAATGTAGCTGTAAGCTCGTTGCTAGTTGGATCGTTGGATCTCGTTGGAACGTTAGATTGTTGTATCTTTGGATAGTTTTGGATCGTTAGATCGTTGGGTCTTTGGATCTTTAAATCGTTGGATGGCGTCGCATTGTTAGATTGTTGGGTTGTTGGATCGCGTTGAATCTTTAGATTATTAGGTCGTTGGATGGCGTTGGTTCGTTAGATCGTTGGGTCGTTGCATCTCGTTGGATCGTCAGATCGTTGGATCGTTGGATGGCGTTGGATTGTTAGATTGTTGGGTTGTTGGATCTCGTTGAATCTTTAGATTGTTGGGTCGTTGGATGGCGTTGGTTCGTTAGATCGTTGGGTCGTTGCATCTCGTTGGATCGTTAGATCGTTGGATCGTTGGATGGCGTTGGATTGTTAGATCGTTGGATCGTTTGATCTCATTGGATCGTTGGATCGTTGGATGACGTTGAATCGTTGACTGTAAACAATTGTCGCAGAAGTACTAATGTTGAGATTCCCTAATATTATTTGGATAATTATTTTTGTTAGTTTTTCATCAACGTCGGTGTTATTTCTAACGTTGTTTCCAATAGTTGAGAATCGTTAACGATAGCGGCTATTGGCCTTAATCCTCTAGTTAAAATGTGCCTAGACAAAGCGGTGGAACCAAACAGGACAACGGAAAGACGATTTAAAAAATATATAACAGGAATGCGGGAGTTTAAGGATAAGGTTGCGATTAATAATTTTCCGAGATTATTTGGTTGATCTGCCCCTGATATCATCTCATACGCAAGCGGTCTATTTTGTTTACTTCCACAATAGAGTCCCACCTTTGGTAGCTTCATACTCCGATACCTTGAATCAGAACTATGGAAATTGCTCTACTACGGTAATTGTACAGCTCTGAGAAAATACCTTTAGGTGTTATTGGCGAGGGAGCGGTGTAATTAAGGCAATGCATGAAGTGTAATCAATAGGCGACAGGTAACCAATTGTGCGTGCGCCTTAACTTTAACAATAAGTAGTTTACTATATTCGAATAATTACTTTAGTCATCCCTTAAATGGACAGTAGGTCTTTTGTCTTAATTGCTTTAAGGGAAATTGAGCGAAATGACATACAATAACTATATATTTAGTTCTACTTTTGGTATTTACTTAGCATTGTGTTATCAGGAAGGTATGCAGGTACGTATTAATTTAATTATTTTAATGTATCTAAAATAGTTCTTTTAAAGGTATCTTTTTACTTTGACATAATCAATGGATTAAAGTCAAATTGCTTTGTATAAACCGCTTTAATATTTACAAAATCAATATGTTTCGAGAACATTGTTGTGTATGTTCCATGTAGATTTTTATTTCATTTATTTATTAGTTTTATTTTTACCATTTGTACATACAAATTTATGTATAACTAGCTGACGGGTACCCGGCGTTGCTGGGGATTATCCTTAGGTCATACCCCTATCAAAATTCGTTGAATAGTTTAGAAGAACTAAGCGCACAAACAGACAGACGTGGATAGCGACTTTATTTTATACTTTTTAGAGATTTATGATTAATTATATGCATACATACATACATTTTAACTATTTATTACATTTTATTTTCATTTATATGGCCCTACAATCATGTTTATCATGAATCTATTAGACTTTATGGTTTCCGGCAGCCTATTGCATTCCTTTGTACAGTAAACAATTTTGTTTATATATGTTTTGTCCTTTTCGGTATTGAACAATACCTTTCCTATAATATTTCTAGTACGTCAGTTAGTACGTAGAAAATATTTCAATAATTGTAAAAATAAAAACAGTTTTTTTTAAAACAAAAATGCATCTTTTCGACCAAGTTACGCCATCTCTTGGGCCGGCTAGTAGACAATTTCAAATTTTTTTTTGGTTTGACTGAGGATTGAACCTTCCTCCCCAGGGACTGAAGTCAATACCGCTAACACCTAAGCCAAATCCTAATTGGACGATACCGACATTTATTTCGAATAACTGCCTTAAATTTTTAAATAATATAATGTCATTCAATTTCAGAAAAATGCGCGTGTACGCGCATATGTGTGCATGAATGCCACCAAAAAATAATGATATAATTGATTTAATGTATTTTCATCGACAACGAGTATAATTGCCGATTTTCAGCGCAGAAATGGATCAATTTTAATTGGAATTATTGCAAATAATTTCAAATAGAGGCATGCAAACAGTATTGAATTGTAGTAAGTATTCTAAGATAATTATTACGCAGAAAAAAAACTAGGAATTTTAAGTGTGAGACAGCGAATAATTAACAATTTCCTAATATTTATATTTAAGCTTAAAAATAAGATGCTCCCGAAATACATGTTTAAGAATGTAAATTTTAATTTCGCAATACATGTACCCCACGAGAAACTGTGCAGATTTTAGACTTCCAATAACAAATTTGTCGGGAACCCAAAATAATCTCTTATTTTAAAGGTTTTAAGATTTTTAATGAACTACCGATAGATGTTAAAGAAGCTAAAAGCTTTGCTGCTTTTCGTTGCTTATGCCTAAATACGAGTACTATAAAGAATAAGTTTTAGATGAATTGTAAAGTGTCCAAGGCCATAGAAATAAGTTTTTAAAAGGTTTATACTTGTTTTAAAAATGTTCTTTTTTATAACTAAATAAAAACATACGACAAAATTCCACTTCCAAGATTCCATTTCATTCATTAACTCAATCAAAAAAAAACAAAATGAAATTCAAATAGAAGGATTTGAAAATAGTATATCGACCAATGATAAATTATTTCAAAACATTTCTATGAATTCTTGCTTGATCAATTTTGTATGTTCTGCCAAATTCTGATTCTGATCATAATTTACTAATAAATACACATTATAAATATACATATACATTATAAATATACATATAAATATACGTTATAAAACATATATAAATTTGAAATCTTATTTGAAGGTGTGTGTGCATTCTCTCAATGTAAACAGTATATTCCAATTCCTTTTGCTTTAGCTGTAATCCCACAGAATGATTATTAAACTCAAAGATGGAGATGTATTTGTGCGTATATTATATGAAAGTCTTTAAGATGGTAAAAACTCCTGGTTTCCATTTCAGCGGCAGTCGGGATACTTGCCGTGGGAAAAGTCTTCCTTATCGCTCAGCGACATTACACGCTGAAATGTTCAAAGTTACGGCGAGATAGCTCATGGAAATATTTCATTTAGTTTCTTCTGTATGTAAAGGCTTACCCGCTGATAGCTCCGCTATAACCTCTCTCTCTTTCTCATGAGCGACTTGTTCATCGCCTCTTTTAGTAGCGACGGAGTTCTCGGTGGCAGGATCATGCGAAAGGCTGTTCAGTTTGCGGGAGGGAGAGGGCGGTAGAGGGCGATGCGTGATGTACGGTGGCGGTTCCAGGCGGCGGGGGAAGAAACTAGGTCGTGCTAAATCAACATGACAGTAATGCAGAGAAGGAAAATTTGTTGGTTTATTAATGAATTATGTGCCTAATGAAAAACATCTTTAAAAATAAGCACGCACCTACAATTTACATTATCTTGAAGAGGTTAACCATTTTTGTTTCCTTGGACCTAAGTTGCTTGTTCGATGTTTTCATTTTTATTCATGCACGATAGCTATAACTGTGTTTGCTTACCGATGAGTACTTATTTTAAAATATTATAAACAAACACTTCTGTCAAATAATATAACTAGTAAGCATTGATAATTAAAAAAAAAGGGTTACGTACTTGGAGGAAATAAATATTTTTTATGATGGCTATTCGAGAGCATTACCTCTCGACTACGGAGGCCCTCAAATTCGATTCATTGTACGTCAATTTCGTTTCAATTGGTATTTAAAACTATTTATATTAATATTACAGTAGTCTCGTGATAAGTAGGTACTTTAGCAGTGTGAAATACTGTGCCTCACCTGAACGCAAGTGCTAAAAGTATTGTGAAGATCAATGAAGAATGAACAATCAATAATTAAATGTCTTTTTTAACACAAGATACACGTGACAAAATTATCAAAAGTCGAACATGGGAAGGAAGTACGCGTCTATAGAGGGGAGACACTCAAATCGGAATGAAGTTCTAAAAACTGCCGCAATAGTTTCTGGGGTCGTTTCGGTGTTGCCAAGAGATGGACCTTGCCAGAATTATTAAATTAAAAAATATTTACTCGAGCAGTTCCTACAGTACCTAACCAAGGGCACACTATATAGGCATATCTAATTAGGTATTATTAATCATTATCTTGCATATTCAAATAATATAATATTATCGGGTTAGTACTATTTATTGCAACCGTGTTATCTTCACTTCCTTGAAACCCACATTCACGAAATTAAATCTTTTTATGAATTATTTTCGGAGATCAGATTCTTCATTATGAGCACCCGTTAAACTGCGAAACCAGTTTGTCAGCAGGCCGATTTCGCAAAATTGATTGTAACACCAAAGCACACATAAAACCACAATTTACAAAATAGATGTAAAAGAAAAACATTACTAGTGACTACAATACGAAAGCATAAATTACACAGACAGATATACAGGGTGTCCGGTGGTAAAGTGCAGTAACTTCGGGAGGTGATTCTACGTGATCGTAGGAGTAAAAAAGATAAATAACTTTTTCTGAAATTCCAACTTTTAGATGTACTTTTAAGCTAATAACGAAAAATTTCTCCGACGTGCCTAGACGGTATTATTTTTTTCGTCGTTGCCAAATCTACATACCGCGCCCCCCCGGTAACTAATACCCGCTACCCCCGGCACCCGAATTCAGTCGGTCAGCTGGTAAACTGTCCCCCGCACCCCCTCCTGCACCCCCCGCTATTAGTAAATCGTGCTTTGAATGTAATGTGTAACAAAATTTGACGGGCGGAGTAAACAACTTTGAAAATTTAATTTATCTAAGAATTTTTGAATTCGTTCACTAGATTTATTGTTTGTTCTCTGCGAACTTTTCATTTGGTTTGAATTTTTGACAGATGTGAAGAGAACCCCGTACAATTTAGATGTCGGTACGTGTTTTAGAGGTATAATGGTTATGGTGCTGATTTTATCAAAATCAAATTTTATAATATTCTTATTATTATTATAATTTACAAGTATAAGTATATTACATTGGATTTATTAATATAGACGTTGTACATTATAATGATTTATGATCAATAAGATGGATCAAGGAAAAAAATATTTATGAGATGTAATATTTTTGGTATGCCTCGTTATTCTGCTGTGTCATTCGTGTGGAAAACGTTCTTTTTTTTTAAATGATTTTCGGGTATGTAATCATTGTTTTTTCTCACCTATAAAATTATGTCCCGTCTTTCCGGTTTATAAAAAAAGGTCTGATTTTTCGGATTGAAATTTTCAAAAAATCCCCAGGGTTTCAAAAATACGATTAAAAAAATAATAATAATACAGAATGTCTTAGAATATTTTCCTTAACCGGAAAAAAAAATTAAAAAATATGATGCAAGTGGCCTATTAGTAAAAAGCGATGAAATTAGTTAAGTGTTCAATGAGTTATTAATATTTTTTATAATAAAAAGTGTAACGTGATTAGTGCAGTTCTCTTTTTGAATTTGGTAAAATATCAAAACATACGGCGAACTCTGTGTTGTTATTGTTTACAATTCACATGCGGTTTCCATGGATACGCGCCACTCACAAATATGCAACGTTGCCACGTTCACACTTGCGAATTTATCGGGTAAGTTTGCACCTACACTATGGCTTTTTAGCAGGTATGTCTTTTTGTATGAAAAATAAAAAATTGGAATTTCGGAAAAAGTTATTTATCTTTTTTACTCCTACGATCATGTAGAATCCCCCCACGAAGTTACTGCACTTTACCCCCGGACACCCTGTATATAATACATGCAACATAATTATAAACATATACACACTGTACTGGACGGGAGTCCGCACAAGACTGTAGATTTGGGCGCCGGTTCCAAACCGTGTCTTCAACCGATGAGAATGCTCCTTTACGGCCGATGATGATGATAGTAGAAATATTTATGATGAAATCTGCCTCCCGCACCCAGGCTCGGTGAATGTTGGGCACTGGGTGTGCTTTCGTCTCTGCTCACTCCTGGCGTTGGCGGTTTTCCAGAGTAGGGCCGGCTGGTCTTGAGGAGGTAACACCAGAAGGTTTGGAGCAGAAGACTTGGCGAGGTGAGGCAGATGGTGGGCAGGAGTCACTTGTAGATAATAAAACGCTTGGTTTCGGTGGTAAAGATGAACGCGAAGGCAACCGCTCAGTAAGGCGGGTGAAGAACGATTTTTTTAATATCTCCTCAGCGGTAGTACATAGCAAATAGTGTTTATTTAACTACCGCCGAGGGGATGTACAAGTAAAATATAGACATTTGCAATATTTAAAAATTGATTTTTCCTAGTAAATTTTACATAGAAAAAATGTTGAACATCGATCCGCTCGGCAGGTAAGCGCGCGATGCGGTATCGACGCCGTTCGTAGACAAAGTTTTCAAGCTGCCTTGGCCGAAAGAGCCGAGAGCAGAGCCGAGAGAGAGGTTGAGAGAATTTATGACTAGTCTGTATTTTCTGGTGGTTTGGCAAGTTTGGTTCCACGGCGGATTGGGACACTGTCAGCACAGAAAATAGACCAAGTTGAAAGGAAGATTTGTAAGGTGGCAAAAACCGACGCTATTTGGTGCCGCAAGGCGCCCGAGGCAATCGGTCTAGCCGACTTTCAAGTCGGCCCAAAGGACCTAACTGAGACTTGCGATTTCTTGCGAACATTTTCAAATATTTGCGATTAGCCTGATTCTCTGGCGGCTTAACAAGATCGGTTCCACGGCGGATTGGGACACTGTTAACACAGAGAATAGGCAAAATCTAAAGGAAGACCTGAATGGTGACAAACCGACGCTAACTGGAGCCGCAAGGCGCTAGGTGCAATCGGTCACTGCCAACATTCAGATCGGCCCAAATAACTAATCTTACTGCAGTTTATTTCAGAATTCCCCCCTACCCCTCCCACGTACGGCAAAATACTTCAAACATCGAATAATGAAAGGACACGCGAAGAGAGCCTTCCTGGACGCCTCAATCAAGGAGCGCAGGAGTAAATGCACCAAAATACTACCGACGACATTCCCGGAGGGTGCCACAGGCTATCGCATTAACATTCTGACAAACAGACCGGAGTTTACTTTCGCAACGTCGGTGGCCAGTAGCGCCGGACCACGTTCTCCGTTGAGCCACGGCACCAGCGCCGCTTCAAGATCACCATCGAGGCCCGGCACCAGCGCCGCTTCAAGACCGCCGTCGAGGCCCGGCACCAGCACCGGATCTCAATCACCTAGACCGACGTCACCAATGGAGGTGCAATGGACCAGGGCTACGGCCTCTAAGCGCCCTCATTCCCCTCCAAAGCCCGTATTTAGGCTGGTGCACCCTAACAAATACGAGACGCTACACGAGGTAAGCGAGCCATCCCATGAGACAGCGCCGCCAGCCCAGAAGAGACGCCCGACGCCACCAGGACCAGTGGCATCCACCAGAAGAGGACCAGTGGCATCCACCAGCCGAGAGCAAGCGACTACGAGCACACTCAGGAAGAGTACAAGAGTGCCTCCAATTATAATGACCATAGGATCCATGACACATGGACAAATCACTGAAGAAGTTCAGAGGCATATAGGAAATGCCAGCTTCAACTTCCGCTACAATAAAGGTGGCAAAATTAGCGTCGTGGTGAGCTCCGTAGAAGCCCACAAACAACTATCAACAGCTCTACGAGGCGAGGAAAGGCCCTTCCACACCTTTACCACCGAAGCTGACAAAGTCAAGAAGACCGTCATCAGGGGACTGCCGGACATGACACCGGAAGAAATTATGGAAGACTTGGAGGCCCAAGGCTTCCCTGCAAGGACTGTCGTCAGGATGACCACCCCGGGATTGGAATACCCGCTTTACCTGGCCCACTTTGGCCAGGAAACAAATATGGGCCACTTGAGAGCCGCAGTGGTCTACCTGTGCCATTGCAGGATCTCAATGCGCAAATACCGAAGTAACCACCTCCAATACGGCACGCAGTGCCACAGGTGCCAAAATTTCGGACATGGGTCCAGAAATTGCGCCCACGTAGCCCGCTGCGTAAAATGCGAAGGAGCTCACGCCACACCGGAGTGCCCCAAAACAAATAGAGAAGAGCCGGCCGTCTGCTGCAATTGCGGCGGAGCACACCCCGCTAACTACAGCGAATGCCCCAATAGGGTGGCATATGTAGCTGCTCTCCAACGCAGACAAGAGTACACCAACGCCCAGAGGCGCAAAGAGGCAGAGCCTCGTGTACAGAAACCTGCGGCCCGAGTAGATGGCCGGTCCTGGGCAGACGTAGCGGGCCGAAGCAACCAACAGCAACAGGCTCCTGAAACTCAAGAACCACGCAGGGCCCCACCGCCCTCACCGGAATATCGCCAAGCGCCAAACACGCAACGCCAAGCGCCAAACAGCGGAAACTCCTCTGATGACGAGGACATAATGTCATTGCTCCGCAACCTCATCAGAGTACGCGGAAGACTGGCCTCCTGCTCATCCAAAGAAGAGAAGCTGATCATTCTCATGGAACTTCTCACCGACACCATCAATGGATAAAGAAGGCCCAGTGGTAAAAATCCTAATGTGGAATGCTTGTAGCATCCGAGCCAAGACAGAGGAATTAACAGAGCTCACTAGCAGCTTACAGACTGACATCGTTTTACTTTGCGAAACATGCCTCAAAGAAGAAGACCGACTCAGAGTGCCAGGATTCGACGTACACAGAAATGACAGATCCTCTACAACATCGACTCGTAGAGCAGGCGGAACTGCTATACTCACTCGCCAGGGTCTCCGGACAACGAGGATACCCACGCCAGTACTAGAGAATATGGAAGCCACCGTAATCAGGATGGAGATAAATAGCCAGATGCACACCATTGTCTCGGCGTACTGCCCTTCGAACAAAAACAACATCACGAGAGGCGATCTTAACAAACTACTGGCACTAGGTACGAGAGTACTCATAGCAGGTGATCTAAACTCCAAACATAGGTACTGGAATAATTTCAGAGCCAATAAGAACGGCAATATCCTATATAAACATATGGAAAATCACGAATATAGATTACTCGCACCGGACAGGCCGACTCGTTACGATACAAAAAGCAAATTTCCTGCAACTCTTGACATTGCACTGGCGAAAAATATTACTACAACTTCTCCCCTGATTACACAGGATAAACTACCTTCCGACCACCTACCTGTGAGCTTCTCGATAGGCGGAATACACGAGAGAATAACAAGGACTCAACTCGACTACAAAAACGCCGATTGGGAGGGTTTCAAGAAATTTATTAATGAAAAAATTTATCTAACATCCGAGACACTATCAACTACGGAGGGCATAGAAAAAGCCGTGTCAATCCTCACTCAAAGTATTCAAGAAGCTCGAGATAAATTCATCAAGAATAAGAAAATTAAACCCTTCCAAGTAGAGCTCACACCTCACATAAAATTCTTGATCACAGAAAAAAATAGACTACGCAGGATTTACCACAGTACCCGAGAGGCATGCTTCAAAGTAGCAGTAAATTCCCTCGGAAGGGAAATAAAGGAAGAAATTGCTACGTTGAAAAATACTCTGTGGTCAAAGAAAGTCGAATCTCTCAGTACTCAAGACAACTCAATATGGCGAATGTCCAAGGCCCTGCGACATCAAGACAACAGCATTCCGCCCCTGAAATGGCCAAACTCTCCGATCCTGGCACTCTCAAACGAGGAAAAAGCAAATTTATTGGCAGACGGATTCGAAAAAGCATTCTCGACAACAGACGGGATGGAAGACCCGGAAACAAACATCATGGTGGCAGAAACGGTGGAAGAACTGAACCAAAAAACGCAGACCGAAACGGAGGACATAAAACTTTGCACCCCGAGAGAAGTGGCCCTTATCATAAAGTGCCTCAAACCAAATAAGGCCCCAGGCGAAGATCAAATAAATAATATACTGCTAAAACACCTACCGCAGAGAGCAATAATTTATATTGTAAAAATATTCAACGCCTGCCTTCTACTTGGCCACTTCCCGACATCATGGAAAAATGCGTCAGTACTACCGTTTCACAAGCCAAACAAAGATCGATCGAATCCGTCAAATTATCGCCCTATCAGCTTATTACCAACATTGAGCAAAGTCCTTGAACAAGTCGTCCTAAACAGGTACCTACCTCACCACGAGCAAAATAAGACCCTTCCTGACGAACAATTCGGTTTTCGAAAAAAGCATTCAACGACCCACCAACTTACACGTGTCGCAGAACAAATTATTAGAGGATTTAATAATAAACGTTTCACCGTAATGGCACTATTGGACCTCGAAAAAGCCTTTGACACAGTGTGGATGGAAGGTCTCATATACAAAATGTACATTACCAACACGCCAATATACATCATAAGAATTGCGCAGTCGTACTTAGAAAACCGAACCTTCACAGTCAAAGTGGGCGATGCTACATCAACAAGAAGAAAAATACCTAAAGGAGTCCCGCAGGGAAGTTTACTCGGACCGCACTTTTTCAATCTATATACCCACGATATACCCCCGCTAAATGAGAAATGCAACAAAGCAATTTACGCCGACGATGTAGCAGTCTACGCTACCTCAAGAAAGCCCAAAATGGCAGTGAAATACGTACAGCGAGGCTTCGACACGCTCACCGAATACTACAAAAAATGGCGGCTGAAGCTAAACGAGACCAAAACTGAAGCGATAACCTTCACACGAAAATGCAAAAATAACATCCCGCAAGACAAAATTCTCATGGGCGGAAAGCATCTAGATTGGAAATCCGAAGTTAAGTACCTGGGACTCACAATGGACACAAAATTGAATTGGAAAACTCACATCGCCATAGCAACGGCAAAAACTCAAAAAGCGATAGGTTCGATAAGCCCAATATTCAACAGAAAGAGCTCGCTAGCTAAAAGGAAAAAAATACATCTGTACCTCAGCCTAATTCGCCCGGCGCTAACGTACGCTTTACCGGTTTGGAGTAATATTGCATACACAACATATAACAAACTTCAAGTTACTCAAAACAAATGCATTAAAATAGCCTACAACACCCCACGATACACAAACCTTAAAAAAATACACGAACGAGAAGATATACCTACATTACAGGAGCACGCATACCAACTCACATCACGTTTTTACAACACTCTGAACCCGGATAATCCGTTAATTAAAGCGCTGGGTAATTATAACTCGCCAGCGGATCTCGCATTCAACTACAAACACAGGATGCCCAAACACCTAATCATGAAGTTCCATGAGAATGTCGACAGCGCCAATGAAGAATTAGAAGACGAAGATTATTAGCGCAAAGTATCCTTTTTAACATAATAAAATGTTTTTATCCCACACGTTTTTCTTCCAAATGCCTTTTTCTCACCACAGGTAGATGTAACAGACCTCCGAAGCGAAAAGGACGCAGCCAAAGTATGAAAAAATGAAATATTTACATTCAGTAAATCATAATGGTAAAACAGAGTAAAAAGTTCAGAACTTATTGTTTTTCTTTTTCTTGTCATTTGTATGAGGTTTTTTATCCAGTTAAGAATTTTTCCTCATAAAACTCATTAATGTAACATAAAATCAGTCAAGTAAATACAACCATCAGATGGTAATAGTAATAAGGCCAAATGAGCCGCAGTACTAGTCAGCTAGAAACATGAAGGGTATTGTTATAAGCCCTAGCTAGTTAGAGGATTACGAAAGAATCCATAAAATCAAAAAAAAAAAAAAAAAAGCCTTGGCCGAAAATGGGAACAAAATGACCAGTGGCGGGGAGTGATGATTTCGCCAGTGGCGTGGGGTAGGCACATTTTATAAATGTAAAACATATTTTATGAAATTAAATAATGTGGCCAACTACGTCCGTTACACACACAAAGGCACACAACATACTCAAACGCTCTCACAGACAAATTTTTACGTAAAATTACATGCATAAAATCATTCGAATTAGTATATTCATTAGCATAGTGCTTAGATAAAATGACATTATTAAAATCAATTTCCAATTTGATTCTCAACTGTAGGTACAAGACAAGATCTTCGTTGCCAATTAAAATAATGAATTTATAAAAATGCGTTCTTTAAGTTCCCTTACGATTGATATAATATAGTTGATAATAATAATAATAATCTCAGACTTGTTCTGTCCTGAAAGAAACCATTCATCTGTTCTGAATGCAAGGATAAAGAAACCATACTGTCACTTCGAATGCAATCAACAATGTTCTCGAAATTGGTTTTGACAGCATCGCCATTCCATTGTAAGAATATTATGTACTAAACACAAAATGGCTGTCCTGAAACGGGAATCCTTCCCAGTTGGACAGACAAAGGTTCATTTTGTTTGTAATTATATATATATATATATATATATATATATATATATATATATATATATATATATATATATATATATATATATATAAAATAAAATAAAATAATGTCTTATTTATTGCTCTCAAACCACGAGTTTCAGACTCCTCAACATGTAGGACTAAAAGTCACGCGAAACATTGACCATTTAGAATTTGAAGCATTTATTTGCACGTTGTATATAAGTTAATGCAACAGTTTAAAACGGCCATTTTGCAGGATTGAATTCCTTAACAATGGCCACAAACAAGCTTTATGCTCTGGCTATTCAAACTATTCAAACTCGTACGTGGCAGTCCAAACTGGAGCACAAAGCACGAATTATATCGTTTTGTGACTCGCTACGTATTTTTAAAGGGGGATTATACAAATTTACAGGTGGTATAATTTAGACTTAAGTCGTAAACTTTTTGGCTGATAATTTTTTTGTTGTTTAAAAGCATTCCTGGTTATGTAGGTTAATTTGAAAATCGCGTGTTTCGCAAAGATTGACGGATATTAATTGATTAAGGATTTTTACTTTATAATTATAATGTATAATTATAATGTACACAAGAATCATCGTTATCATTGATGCTGATTCTCTCATTTCAGAGTCGTAGGTGATAAGTCACAGATTAATAATAGGTTGTAATCGACATCATTAAGCAACTCTACTTTGCCTACGTATGAAGTCATCTGGTGTTTGCATCA
Source organism: Hesperophylax magnus (assembly GCA_026573805.1). Lineage (NCBI taxonomy): Eukaryota > Metazoa > Arthropoda > Insecta > Trichoptera > Limnephilidae > Hesperophylax > Hesperophylax magnus. The sequence goes on along the minus strand of JAIUSX010000117.1, from coordinate 6,126,462 downwards.
GTTGTTTGGTCTACATTTTACAAAACCCACATAAACAAAATCGAAGCAATTCAAAACACATCACTAAAATATCATTGTTACGAGTCATTTATAAGATTAAATAATTATGCAGAGGCAGCTTCTTACATTAAAATTGATTCACTGAGTGTACGGAGGCATCATAAGGATGCACTATTCCTGTATAAATTAGTTAACAGTAATATTCAATGCCCGGAGTTGCTAAATCAGATTCAATTCGATGTACCTGCACGTTCAACACGCTCTTCTGTCCTGTTCAGGGTGGATCAATGCAAAACGAACTTTAGCCAGAATTTTTGCCTGAACAGACCACGCAATAATTACAATAGCGTATTATCCAAGGTGGATATTTTCAATTGCGAACTTCCCAAATACAAGAGGTCCATAAAATAATATTTCTCTGATCTTTTGTGAATAATGTTATGTCTCTATTGTTTATATTTCTATTAAGATTTGATTTATATCTACAACCTCTCTCCATAGCTATAAATGTATTGATAAATGTTTTGTTTTGTAATTTTTCGTTTTACATAATCTTTCGTTTTGTATAATTTTTTGAATTCGCATTCATTTCCTACAAATTTATTTTACTTATTCCTTATTATGCAATTCACAAGGAGGAAATCCATAATTTGGTTTTATTTTGGCTATATAATACTCATGTACAAACTGAAATAAATGTAAACTGACGATTTCCCGAAAATTAATAAATAAATAATAATACCTGAATAATTTAAGATTATCTTTAAACAAATTTTATTTTTAATAATAATAATCATCGCCAAATATCACCTCGAAATCGGGTTAGATTACCAACTTCTTGTTTCACATTCGTATATCGGACTTTTTGTGTTAAGCTATACAGGTGGTACAGTGATAATCGTCTTATGTGATTATAAAAATATTTGTCAATTAGATTTGTGCATTGTTTACCAATGTGGATGAATTTTTACTAACTTTAATCATTAATAAATTTCAAATTTACTTGTCTCTTGTATATTGTGCCGTTGATCTCCATAGAGCTATTTATAATTAGAGGCGCTACTGCGCACCAATATCTCGTCGAAACTTGTTCCACTTTTAGAACACGGTGCGCGTTTTTGCTTCATGTTTCATCTAAATATAATATATGAATGTTGAGCTCTTCAAATTAGCACAGCTTTTTCTAAATTCTCTAAATTGTTTGATTAAGTTCAAGCAACTGTAAAATGATGCCAGCGGCTTATCACTCCGATACCCTGGAAGGAAGTTCTTCTCCACGAACAAGAAAATGGCCCCCGCTAACTGCCTAGTCTTGTTTTATTAACACTTTAAAATAATCACATCTCATGGGATGCTAAAAGTTACTCCAATTACTTCGCCCAAAACCTTTTATACGCCTGTTTTGCATTTATATCCTCAGCTTCGATAGGAATGCTCTTCCTAACACAAGCAGTTACTTCCGAAACAACCATTCTCATCGCATGGGCGAATTAAACAACGAGACTAACACCTACAACTCGTTATCTCGATAACTTTTCCTCTAAAACAACCATTAGATTTTGAAGAGGTTGAAACAATAACAGACTGGCTCCCTGAACATAACAGACGAACAAAACAACAATTTTTTTTATATACAGGACTACTCTATTATTTTGTACAATTTGCATAAAATTTTTTTTTGTGAAATAACTCTAAATGCATCATGGCAGTTTTCTCTATGAAACAGCATCTGTTTACATTTCCATATTATTTATATTTACATAAATTAAACACGATGCGCTTTTAATAAAACCTATTGTTATATTTTTTAAGGGACCATCCCACCTTCGATAGCTCATAAATTAGGTATTTTTGGGAATTTTCTGTTTGGTTCCTGTATAAGATATTGATCTTTTTGGGCTTCATAAAATATCTCTTAAAATGTATGAAAATTCTTATTTTATTTATTTTACATAATTTATCTATCCCTGGTGGCGGCATCGAAAAAAAGCCATGTCAGCTTCGTTGATGTTACTTCTGAGTAGATTTATCTGAACACACAAAACCAAAAAGAGTTGAGTTCAGTATGGTTGTGGCTACGGTCCAAACTAGAATTAAGAATTTTTATTTAAAAATAACAAAATGGCGGCTATTTAAAAAAAATGTCTCCAAAACTAAGCCTATTTCGAGTGATATGTTGCTTTTAAAAAGTACCTAAAATCAAAATTTTCTAATAATTCTAGTTTCAGCAGTAGCCATACATATGGCAAATGTGTAGTTAAAATTTCGTAATGATCGGTTTAGTTGTTCCGTACAAAAAATAACGAAGCAAGAAAAAAGTAGTTTCGAGAAAAAACCGTTTTGAGTTTTGTTTTACTGAAAAATCTATCAGCCAATCAGTGATGCCAGCACCATTCCGCTTGTTCAAACAGTTCATTTTCTTCAAGTTTGTCACCTCTTCGGTTCGTTCTGGCAGTTTGTGTATATAAAGCCAAGAGTCTTAAGAAGGGGCAGAGCAGCTAGGCTAACGTATACCTGGGCGCTCAAGTAAATGTACGCCGGAGAGCGCCATCAAATAAACTCAACAAAATAATACTAATAATAGAAAAATAATTTTTTTTGAAATTTTTACACAATCTTTTAAAAATGGTCTCTTTTCGAAATCCATCAAAAAATCTATATTTTGAAGTTGATAAAGTGGGATGATCCCTTAAAGGGTTTTTATTTGTCATTTTTACTTGTAAACCGTAATATTTTTATAATTGGTCACATTTTATTACATGGAAAACTTTACGAAATTATTCTTCGTTTGTAGCGAATAACAAGTCCAACCCCGGTTGTCGCTACAACAATATTGATCAACACGACATAGCGATAGACCAACTGTCAGGATTAGTTATGGCTGCAGATTATCTCTGGCTTCGGTTCACGACGGGGGGACGCGCAGAGAGGTTAAATGACGAATTCACTAGGAGCTGAACGAACATGGCGACGCTAGCTGAACACGTAACGAGCATTCATTGTTAGTAATAACGTCAAACTCCATTTCAACCATTATGAATTATTGTTTACTTTATCGTTATGTCTAAATGATATGGCGCCCTATAGAAACATTAGCTATTATTTGGTATCAATCTGACCGTATGGTTACTGTGACAATTACGTGAGTTAATTTACTGACAAAATCTCTTCAAGTTTTGTCCAGCACTGATTTATATGAATCTATAATTCAATCCTACATTTAGGGTAAACTAGCTTTTGCAAATGTTTAGCTTCACAATCTTTCTTAATGAACTTTATCTTAAGTGGTAATCTTTTACGTGTTGAATTGATATATCTTTAAATAGTATAAAACAAAGTCGCTATCAGCGTCTGTCTGTTTGTGCGCTTAGTTCTTCTAAACTACGCAATGGATTTTGACACAGTTTTCACTATCGTTTAGAAAATTTCTCCTGGAAGGTTTATATATAATAAATAAGTCGATATAAAAGTCGGTGTTTTGTAATCAAGTCGTGAAAAAAATATTTTCGGAGGTTCACATTGCTAACGCTGGCTGAGATACATCAATATTATGTTCTACAGAATTGTATATTTTAAAGGCCTCAAAACTTTACCCTAAACAATTAATAAGTTCCCGAGCAACGCCGGGTACGTAAACTGGTATCAATGTTACATTTTGACGCCATCCTGAGGTAGTCTTGGCACACGTTTTAATCTTAAGGCGATGCCATACGTAGAAAATCATTGTGTTTTTGGTTTGAAAATTTGGTCGCCTAGAAATGTTTCAGATGCTTTAATTAAATACTGCGAGTAGAATACATCTTGGCCTTTGAAATAATCGAGTATTTTTTAGATAAGTCTTTTTATAAGCCCAGAAAATAATAATGTATAAGTCCTATGAAAACTGCTTTAAAATTCAAAATCTTCTACTTACGAACCCATTTTCGGTTATGATTTTATTGTATAATGTGGAAAATTAAGTTATTTATAAAATGATCGGAAAAAAAGTTTAATATTTATGCCTGAACATCCACAAAATAAAATAAAAGGCACTTTTGGCCATGTTTTTTTCTTGCATTAATCAAAACAGGCGGATGGTGTTAAGCGGGAATTTAAACCTTATTGCCATCTACGTAAGGGTTGTTATTGATAGCGGCTCAATTTAAAATATTACACGACATAGTGCATCGCCTTAATTTCGAATCTTCAGAAAATAATTAAGAAATTATTGATTTCTGTCAGGAATCAGAAAGCTTTTCATCTATCGTAAAAGCATGGAAATTCTACATAAAACGATTATATTTGCAGACACTAATCAGCCAAAATTAATAAAAAAGTTTAAGTAGCACTCCAATCACTTATTATTTAATTTAAAGTCTGTCTTTGTTAGCGATACGGCTGGCAGATTTTATCCCAAACAATCTTACACGTTGATATGGAACACGCAGCTCAAATTTTAACCGAAATTTGTTTATAAAATAAAACATTTTAATTTTATGGAAAACTTATAACCGTCCTTTGAGTAGGTTTTTTTTCAAGAAAATTAAGGATTAATTGTTGACTTTCGAACTCAATTTATATATGTAATTTTTCATAGATCTCTTCAGTAAAAATAACTAGTTATAATACATTATAATCTAACATTAAATGTAGATTTTTAATAGAAGGAAAACGAATATAACGTTTACCCACATAATAAATATCTTCAACTTGATCTTTCTCAAATACAAATCTGAAGTATTTTATTTTTAAATACTTTGTACCTACGTAACTAAATCGGTTCAACTACATATATGTTCCGGTTCCGGAGACGTCCTAGAAGACATGACGCGATCAAGTTAACCAAATATTGAGTCAATCAAGTGAATCAGATAGTTTCCCTTGAGTAGAATACAAATAAAAAAATAAATTACTCAGTAAAAATATAAATGTAAACAAAAAAAAAAAAATTTCCATAGAAATGTATGAACGCGTAAAGGACACAACTTTTGAAATAAACGGTTATGACTTAGATTATCTGTGATACTTTCCCATGATTAACTGTTTTGCTTTCTTGTACAATTATTTAAAAAATAAATAAAAACCACTTTTGTGCTTGAAATCGAATGTGCCAAGACGTTTGTCAAGCGATTTTAATGCCTATTACCTACATTCGTGACGATATAAGGCATACCAAGAATTTACACATTTTTGGCTTATAGCTTCCTCTTAACAAATTGAATTGATATGTTTCCTGTTGAACTTTTAGTAAAATACGAATATATTATCACGATGTTGGAACACGTGTTCATAAAAATCATAATATTTTCGTCATTATATATTATTAAGGCAAATGCAGGTGCATGAAAAAGTGTTCCGATTTATTATGAATTTACTAAAAGTTTATCAGGTTCGGCCTGCAATCCCGTTTTTAACTGGATTACTAATAATTTAAAGAGGTTTTTTAATAAATTAGCAATACTAACTTTTCTCCGTATACGTGTATAAATGGCAATAATCCTTTGAAATAAATAAATCACTTTATGTTTTAAACCTTCCAATATATCATGCTTTATTCTTTGCTTTGTTAGAATTTTTCCGCCACAATGCTTTTTTCATTAGAAACAGACCAAAGTGTGTGCTTAATACTGTGTTATTTGTCAAGTGTGGTAGAGGGGGTTGAATATCCGTTTCTCAAAGTAACCGTACAACATTTATTGCGCCCTGGCTGAAAAGGTTATTATTTTTAGGCTTTAGCCATAGAATAAAGAACAACACAAGAAATGGTATGTGAGCATGTTTCGTGATTAAAATGTGACCATTCTTTGCTTAAATTTCAAATAGATATATTTCATTGATGAAATTTTAATTTCCATCAAATGGGAGGGCGATGTATGATGTCGAGCAAGAGAGACAACTTGCCAAGTCATAGTTGACATTGCTTTTCATTCATATCTAAAAGGAAAGCATTTCTAGTGTGTATTGTGTATTCAGTGGCATTAGCTCATTAATTATGTGCCACGTTTTAAAAATACAATTAATGGCGAGAAAGGTTTTCAATTTCATTTGTTCGCTTTTCGGAACAGCACTCATCAGGCATCTTAGACATCGTTATGTCCCCCCTACTGCCATATTGAGAAATATGATTTTAATGTTAGAAAAAGAAAAGCATGCTTTATATTCAAATCTAGAAGTAAAAAAAATAATTAAAGTATATTTAGAGAAAAAAATGACATTTTATTTTATATGAAATTACAATAAAGTGAGTTTGAGTTTATTTCTTCAGTTGTACATGTGAATTAATTTTACATTAATGTTGAATTTAAAATAAACCAGTTATAAAATAAAAAAAATTCCAATAAAATGTGTTCTTTCGATAAAATGTGTTTTTCCAATAAAATGTGTTTTTTTCCAATTCAATGTGTTTTTCCAATAAAATCGTGGTGGCCCATTTTTTAAACTTATTTATGATTACATTAAAAAACTTTATTATTTCAAAAATTTAATTCTAATAATAAAACTCAAAAGCGTATGTCATCACCCTATAAAAACAATTCTTAGTTTACGCAGAATTCAGAAATATTAGATTTTTTGGATTTTATTACAAACCTAAAATACTCCAGCCTTCTGACAGAATATGCCAGAGGCCTGAGGGGTTAAATAGAATTGGATCGCATTATACGGTTTCAGTAAAAACTCGTGAAAAGTTGAAACTGGCCTTACAAGGAAACGAGACGACAAAAGTTTTGTTCTATCTTCTTCAATTGACAATATATTTTTTGCTTGAAGAGTGTAAAACTTCCTTTTTTAAGTTCCTTGAGCATATTAAATTAGCAGGTAACCACTCTCTATCAAAATTTCTGAATATAAAATCTTAATTGTTTCGCTCGTTTTTGCAGATCTCTAATCTTGTCTTATGCAAATTGTATGTGGGATAAGATTTCACGTGGAATTTTCTTGCTTTAAACTTGTATTAAACACGGAATATCCTCGCATAATCATAATCCTATGCAAATTCAGGCTCTGACTTTCTGAAACATTCCCTTTGGTATCTACCTGTTATTCTTCCAAGACACACGTCCCTAATTAGTCAATACCTCCACACAAGTTGTAAGACGGCTGCGCGGGTACACAAACAAACCTGTAAAACATTAATTCACGGCGGGCGAACCAAACGCAAATAGGAAAAGTACCGAATGCGAGTAGGAACGGGAACTGTTATTAAATGTAAACAGTTTCATGTGTTTCTTCCCTGTTGGCTGGGGGTGGTTTAGTGATGGGCACAATCGAGGTGATCGCATTTCCGATAGTTTTTTTAATCGAGGGAGTTTTTATTTTATTTGGAAGGCAGGTTTGGGTACTGGCACCCCAGGAACCATTTATTGAATAATCAACACCTCTGCCATTGGTCGCCCCAAGTGGTTCTATACCTTTGCTGATTTAGCGGGTTGCCCGGATTCATCGGGTGAGGTGTGTTCAGGATGCGCCTGCCCACCAGCTGCGTGGCTTGCCAGATCGGGAGAGGCTGGAAGGTGGTTTGGACAGACCCTTTGCACTTTCCAACAAGTCTCTCGACCCATTGCCTTGCGCCGCAGCAGTAGGGTTATATTTACACGTCACTCCTTGACACCTATCATTCCTACACATCTGATATTGGCCCTGAATTATTTTCCTCGGGGCCTCCTGTGTGTGGGTTAATGTAAAATATATATATATATCATTCGTATCATCCACATGTGATGCAAATGTGGCTTTGAGACTTGCTGTCTTACTAAATAGATTTTTACTCGCCGGTTCAAAGTTGGTATGGTAAAGCCGTCCTTGAGCCTAGTTTTAGATTGTTTTAACCAAACAAACGCCATGGTAACAATTCAACAAAGTAACAAGTTTTCACTGTTCTAATCTTACACTCTTATGAGTAAGGCAGTTTAGTGGTTAACGAATTTCCTGCTGACCTGGATACTATGAGATACTCGTACTATACTTAATTATAATAATATGTGTGATGGGAGTCTAGGTGATTTGTGTCAACCATTAAGATTTTTAATGTAAGGACGGGTTGTTTTACATAATTTTAACAATTCATCAAAATTCAAAGTTAATATTCACTGGAAAGTCTTACTCAAGTTCCGTTATTTTCCTGTAAGACAACCAACACATGATAAAATAATGACAGAACTGAATAGAAGTTTTACAGAACTTATATTTTTATTTTGAAATTTTATGAATGGTTCAAGTTAAACAATCTGCTCTATAAATAAGTCACTTGATTATTCATCAATAAATAATAATTAAAAAACACATGAATAGTTGGGAAAAAACATTTTTTGGTACTCAAATTACATCTTTGGGTACAGCAACACATAACACATGGCTATTCGTGAAATGTGTCTTCCTATCTTTGCCAGTGATCTCCTGTCACCCGATACACTTTAAATTTCTACAACTTCCCTTAAGAAGGAGTAACCCAGTCTAATGCTGTGAAAGATTATTTGTTCTCTTATTTCGCTAGTGCATTGTAACGGGAATGCTCGTTTTAGATATATTATTTCGACCATTATACGTTGTCCACCTTATTTCACGGCATGGTAACCTTATTACAATGCACATACTAGGCTTTTGTTTAAAATTCTACCTACCACATGAATATCACCCAATGAACCACACATAAATATGGTAGAATTAAATCTGGTTGTCCATAAAACACAGAATTAATGGCTTACGGGTCATTTCCTCATCCCGGATATTGACAAAAGTATGGCGAAACTTTGACCAGAATGACTGGAAGAATATTGTAGGATCAATATCTTGCTAAATTGAATGCAATAAGAAACAAGGCTGGGAGGAAGACCATAATAGATATGGAGCGATGACCCCAAAAGATAAGAATAGCTAAACTGGCCCAAAACATAAGTTATTGAAGGGACAGTAGTGGTTCACCAGGCATTGTGGTGTAAAACTACCAGTGGAAGAAATTTGAATTCTCGCAGTCCCTTAAATCTGTATTGATTAATCGTACTTATACTGTACTTGATTAATCGAGGTGTATTTCAACGTCTTTCTTTGGTTTTGTGCAGCACCCTTGAGATGATCCATTATAAAAATGGCTCTATTATAAATATCCAACTATTATTATTGTTATTTAGAGGGTATGTACTCGAAATCATAGCAGCTTATTTGAATTTCAAAAAGCATCTTTGCGATTTAAATTGAAACATCGTTCGATTATTTTTATGAGAAACGTTTCGATTGTGAATATGTTGCGTTTATGCCCATCACTAGTTAGTGGAGGTAAAAGGTGGTTTGTCCCAATAAAATACACAGCGCGCCAATGAGTTTTCGTGTATTTGAGTATAGTTTTGAGATTAAAGAGGTGGTCGATATATTAATGGTTAGACGTAACGCGGTTCGAACGCCCTTTGCAGCATTGCTTGTAATATGAATACAAAGGCGATACTTGTAACCAATATGGGAATTCAATATCAAATTCAAGGAAGCATCACAAGGATTCTGAGAATAGTTACACAACATAAAGCAGTGATTATTATCTATATATAAAAGAGGGTCCCGTAACGGGTTTGTCTTACAATTCTACAGTTTTATTCTGAGATCAATGAAATTTTGCAAACTTGACCTTCTGTTGGGAAGTAAGAGCTTCATAGATGCACGCACAGATGGCAGTGCATAGAGCTTGCGTGGAAGTCCGCAAGATGGAGCCAGTTGCCAGTAGTCGCCAGGGCCGGTGGGAAGGCTCTCAGAGAAACTTACTGTTTCAGATTTCAATTAGCCAGCTTTTAGTTAGATCGACTATTGAGTCACCATTATAATACGTGGAGTACTAATAAATCCCTGATTAACCTAAAATAACTATTTAATTATAAACCCCTTCCAAGACGAGTTGGAGACCTGTTTGTACGAACACAACACCTTCTAAACAGGGGGTCACCGTCTACATGAGATTTCTTAAAACCAGCCCATCCCCTTTTTCCCACCTCTTAAAGCTTTTGATTCTTTTTCATGAAATTTTGCACACTTGGCGTTTAAAATAAAAGAAAAATTCTTGACTATTTTGAAAAATCTGTGTATAGTTGGGCAACGCCAGGGATTTCAGCCAGTAAGTAAATAGTAAAAATTCATTAGGAATGGATGGTAGCTTTTGAGAGCGATGCAAATCCGAACAATGATTTTTTATGATTTTCATAATTTTCACGATTAAGTACCAACCATATTTTTTATCATTTCCACATTTTGTTCCTATTTCATGAGTTTCCTGCTGTTTTACCTAATTTTTACATGTATATCGCATTTCCTTAACAAGGGCGTAACTATAGCACCCAGGGGGGGGGGGGTTCGATCTCAAGATGGTGGAGGAGATGTGTCAATTTATAAGTTTATTTTCGGACTTGTATTTACCACAACTTATTATTATCATCAAATTGATGAAAGAGATGGTGCAAAGAATATTAATGTATTTCCAGTTTTCATGTTGAATATAATCTACGAGTACTATTCTCTTCTTTCTTACGCAATATTGAGGCCGATTGGCGGGGAGGAGGGAGTTGAACCTCCCAAACCCACCTTTACATACTCTTTTATCGTAAAGTAAGGTTTCTTCCAATAATCAATGATCATAATAATAATAATTAAGCATAATAAAAATAATGGAAATTTTTAATTGTTGTAGCGCTACTACTATCTTTTGAGATCAACCCTGGTTTGAATATATTTATATGAAAGCTTATTCTCAAAATATTTTATATATTTAATGTAGCTTTGTATCGCTTTTGATGAACAATAATTATGTTTATAGCTTTTGCAGTAATGTAAACTAATATAAATTTATCACCGTATTTGCCACTTAATCGTATAAATAATGATCTCTACATTGGGACACCACTATTCCGGGCTTTATCGCTGGTAATTTGGTTTATTGCTCGGTCTACGGCCTTTCTCCACCGACTATTATTATTATCATCGCATTAAGATTTATAATTTGCTAAATTAACCTTTATGTTTAAAAGATATCATAACTCTGTGGTTATTATGGATAATTTGAATAGTTTTATTCTAGGTTTATTTCATAGTGATGAAGCAGTAATATTTTGTGAAATGAAAGGATTCCTTTATTAATAGTTTTACTGGAAGTAACATGAGATGATAGCTATTAATACACGACTCTGCGATTTATATTTAGTTGTACTTGCAAAATAGTTACCGTGTTGCCTTCCTTCCTTCTTTAGCCAACGTTTCGTACAGGGTTACAGTGTATTTATGTCTGTAAAAGTAATACCATATTGCGCACGTCAATCCTCCATGGGCAGGTATTTATGTATAATTATTATTTAAATGCATGTGGTTTTCGGTATTTAGTTTTTGTGTAGCCGTCAAGTACCATGTTACTTTACTTCACGTGTTCTTTCCCTTTAGGGTTCTTAAACGTCGGGGGTTCCATTGAAGCTGGAGTTAGAGACTAGCTTCTCACAAGCTGGGTGAATTATAAAAAGCTTGCACGTAAGAAAAGAAATGTACAACTCTTTACTGTATACAATAATAATTGAAAAAATGTGCACCTTTGGTCTTGAGCTCCCATATATTTGAGGAAAAGTCGTCCTGAAAACAGGTGATGCGTGTGTTAGATTCCTCATTCCCGACGAACGAACAGGTTTCAATCGTACAATTTATTTTATCTTTCTACAACATCTTTTAGATGCTGGTTCGCTCCTCGCTTCCACTCTAAAGACCCTCCGTGCACCATCGAGGGAAGCGATGTAATAAATTGACACTTCGGATAGCAAAATTCTTAACAAATTGTTATCTAAGTTATGGAAGTTGGTTCTGTACCAAACTGTTCTTGAAATAATAATACGTGTTTTATAATCTTCTTTTTTGCAACAAATACGTATAAAGATATTCTCACTGGGATCTCGGGTGCTGCGGATTTCATTTACATATTATTAAAATTTAGTAGTACGGATAATATAAAGTAATTATAAATATATTGCTCGGTGTTTTTTGTTCAGTTGAGTGGTTTTAGTTTTAGTCTGTATTTTATTTATTTCTGATCTCCCTATGTTTTGTATTCAGCTTTTTATTTGAGATTTAAATATTGTTGTGAGTTTTGAGATTTTGTTGAGTTTATTACCATAGTATAGGAAACTTTTTGCCCAAATGTTGTATGTTGTAGTCTCTTGTTGGATATGTTTTTGAACTTGATATCTAGTATTTCTAATATATGTGCTGGTTGTTATTTCTTGTGTTTTGTATTTATGAATGTCAAGGAGTATTGTTTTATAATAGAGCTGTGTACATGATGTTCAGTTTGTCGAATAGTGCCTCCTTTTGACCTGATTTTACAAAAGAGTTCTGTAAGTGACATGATGTTGAGTTTGTCCAATAGTGCCTCGCTTTGACCTGATTTAGAATAGAGTTGTGTAAGTGACATGATGTTAAGTTTGTCGAATAGTGCCTCGTTTTGACGTGATTTAGAATAGAGTTGTGTAAGTGACATGACGTTAAGTTTGTCGAATAGTGATTTGTTTTGACCTGATTTAGAATAAAGTTGTGTAAGTGACATGATGTTCAGTTTTTCGAATAGTCCCTCGTTTTGACCTGATTTAGAATAGAGTTGTGTAAGTGATATGATGTTAAGTTTGTCGAATAGTGCCTCGTTTTGACCTCGTTTTTTTTCAAGCTATTTCTTACTTTGGTACATTTTTATCGTTATCATTTTCACATGAACCATATTTTATTCTCTGAAGAGTGTTAACCATTTTTCTCCTCTTATCATACAATGTGGGAGAAAGTGCAATATATCCACCAACTAAACCAAATGAAAATCTCAATTAAAAACTTATAAACGCTGCTGCAGACTCTATCTGAAAGTATAACGCATAGTGGTACGGTAGAAAATAGCACGGTTTCCATAATGGAAATGGAAATTTCATTAGGTGCCCCAAATTCAATTATTTTTCTGCATACGAATGCAATACAAGTCCATCTGCGGGTGGTGAGTTCCAACTCTCGTGGATACACACAGCTTCATCGATAAAGAAATTTAATGAAATATAAAGACATGTCGGAACATAAAGCATATGCATTACAATACTAAATGATTTTTACACTAATTGTTGCTTGAACGTTGCGTTTTCTAATTATTATTATACAGATAATGATCTGCAAAGGTACGTTTATATAACAACGTTAATTGAATGAGCGTGACGAAGTCCTGTTTTAACTCGACCATTTGCCATTTTATCTTTCTCTAAATTTGTTTTTCCGGTTCCGGTTCAAGAGAGTGCCCATCTTGGAATACTATATTTTTATCCTGCCAGAGCTCGTATGATCGATTATGATTCATCAAATCGGAATAAACAATATTATGGTACTTACCGGCCTAAAGAAGGTTTTAAAAAAAAAATTAACAATGAGATAAATTCCTTATTTGAAATTTAAATTTTTTTACTCTGATTATTTGTGGTTTATAATTAATAATGTTCCTGCTTACAATTCTTATGATTTTAGAGGAATTTTTGGTTTTGATTTATTAAATAAGATAATATTAGAAATATCCTTTGTGTTACGCGAGGTCTACCAAGTAAATACACAAATGAGGTGTATCTATTCACAGAACTACTAGAAGCTTTTTAAATCTCCGAAAAAAGTCATGTTATTGCTCTACGGAACAATGTGGGAATGAAATAAATACGCACAGAAACTAATATTTGTTAGTGCAGATTATTTTTCAGTATATTTTCAATTTTAAACACGGAACAAATTGTGATTAAGGCAGTATGAGGCAAACAACATTGTGTAATTAGGTCAGCTTTTTATGAATCACCTGGTCGTGAACTGTTCGCATGCTCAGGTTGTCGAGGGGTAACGCTCTCGACTGGCAAACTGGAGGTCGCGGGTTCAAACACCGGCGTGCGCAAGTAAAAATCAATTTGATGAATTTGTTTTATTTCACAATTTATTAATTTTAAATAATATATAGTATTGTTGCGGCACGTACCAGAGTGGAAAATTCTCTCAGTATTCTCTCCCTGGTGTAATACTACCATTCAGAGTTGAAACTTTGCTTGAAATGGCTTTGGCCATCTTTGGTAACCAGATATTTCTCTACCCACTACCTTCAGCCTCACAACATACTCTAATTGCGGATGCCATAGTCTTACTTACTCCAGATGGCTGGGAGCAGTTGGGACTCTTGTGTGGTTTCACTTTTTTTGTTGTTAAATTGCTTGTACAATTACAAAAATAAAAAGTATGTATTATTTCACATAGTCGAACTCACGTGCATAAAACATTGAAAAACATGGTAGATGCAATTTTTTTTTTTGATTATGTGTATGATCAGATGGGGCAGTGCAAATGACAGTATACTTAAATCACTAATTAAAACCCTAATGAAAATTATTCTATAAGTCCTTACAAGAAATAGCACTCACTAAATCTTTAACAATCTTTACATCAAGTCAATGATTCGAAAACAATTACTCCTATTATTTTTTATGATAAACTAATGTTTATAAGTTGTTAAAAGCCGACGTAGCTCAGTGCTTCAGAGCACCTGACCGGACATCAGAAGGTGCGGTTTCAATTCCCGTCGGCGGCATTTATTTTTACTCTGGAGATTATTTTCAATTTGTATTGATATTTCAGGCGACTAATTATTGCTTTTAATAATTTGTTAATTACTCATATAATTTATAAATGAAACCGATACCACTCAACTGCGCCGAAAATAGTATGAAATATATTTATAATTATTTCATAAAAATTCTACATAATATCTTTATTATTGCATATTTCATATAATCGAGAGTACATTATTTTTATAATTATTTCAATGCAATCTTCAGCAGAGGAGATCTCAGTGAGGACAATATTATTATCTCTATTCCACGAACTAACTCCAATTACTATCTATCATTTTAAAACTCAAAAATGATTGTGGTTTTGATATTATAATGTCCTTAGTGAATTGAGATTCCGTTGCCTTGTTTCACGTATTTTAATTTGGCTTTTGTTCGACACGCTCCGCTGAAATCAATCCGGAATTTAAAATTCGCGATGCGGGCGGATTTAATTAATTTACGGCTGCATATTTTCACCTGCAGCTCTCCGTATTTGACGAAACTTTTGAAGCCCGGATGAATCGTGCAATTTTAAATGGTGAATAAATTTAACTGTTTTTAAAAATCAGCCCTTAATGAACTGTGTAGCGTAGCGAGGTACACATTAGCGATGAGTCGTTTATGAACGAGTCGCACAATTGAGCCAGCTCTTTATCGTATTCGTACGACTCCCAGTAAACCGTCCAATTGAACGGTTATTTTTTTATCAGTACAGATTTTATAAAGATAGCATGATTAAAATTGAATATTTTATATATGTAGAAACTTACAACTAACATTAACAATCTAATTTTACTAGAGCCAGAAGAAGAAGGAAAACTAATTAACTAACCATCACGCCGTTTCCGCGCAGGGGTAGGCAGAGAGGACGGACCGCCAAACAACTCGGTCTTGGCACACACTTCTTGCCTCATTCGAATTCATACACCGTCTCATACACACTCTTCTATTATTCTGACTCTTGACATGGCCCGACTCAAGTATCTGATTCACTTGGTCGTGCTATGTCTTCCTCGGGCGTCCCCGAATTCTGCTACCATTCACATTTGCATCTTATATTCTCCTTACATTCTTTTCTTCGCTCAATCGCTCTACATGCCCAAACCATCTAAGCGTCCCTTTCTTGATCTTACTCATTAAACTTACATCAGCCTTGCACGTTCATACATGGTTTTATCACACATACGCCTCAGGATCTCATTTCTACAGCATTCAATCTACTTTCATCCTTTCTCTGCCAGTTCCATGCCTCACTTCCGTACATCAGGGTAGGTAACAGCACTCAATTGTGGACTGCTAGCTTCGCTTCTTTGAACATTTTTTTTTTAACGCCAACTGCGTTCAGTCCTTCATTAATGGAGTTACCTGCATTTACCCTTCTTTCAATATCTCTGTCAAGAAGAAGGAAGTTGAATAATAATTTTGATGTTTTTATAATTAATTTTAGAACACGAGTGCAAAATTCGCTCAATGGGTTAGCTGGATATATATCTTAAATTAATGAATGAAATTAATCGTCGATCTTTAACGAATTTAGATGATTAATCTGCCAACAATTAAACCGATTGACGTGTTATGTTCCCACTGATTATTTCCATTGTCCATTGGTAGGCAAGTCAATAGCATTTTGACTTTATCATAAGTAGTTGAACGGAATCGCTAGAGAATTTGTGTGTGTAAATCAACAATTACGGTATAAAAAATGCAATATTTGGATTTGTTGTGCTCCCACAAACAGTTCTCTAACTCGTCGTGGAAGGAGATTTTAAATAATTGGTTCTTTGTGTTAAATCAGGGATTTATCAATACTTCGCGTATTACAATGGTGACTCGATAGTCGACCTAACTAGAAGCTGGCTAAAAGAGATCTGAAAACACCAAGTTTGCCTGGGAGCATTTTAATTGGTACTAGCGACTACTGGCTACTAGCTGCCATCTTGCGGACTTCCAAGCAAGCTCTATGCACTGCTTCACTGCCCTCTACGAGTGCATCTGTGAAGCTCTTACTTCCCAACAGGATTATAGATATGAGTGTCTGAAAATGTGATTTTTTAGTTTGGATCTAAATTCTGTTGGGCTGGTTATACATCTCAATTCCATAGGGAGTTTATTCAAAGCCTTATGACCGGATACTCCGAATGCACGATCACCAAACTTAGTGTTTGAATTTCGCTCAGGCTATTTCAACCTTCCAATTGCAGATGATGTCGCTGATCTAAGAGTTAACTGCCTCAGATCAATATTTTCCGGAATGTACTAATTGCCTAGCATCTGATTTTTCTTTTGGTACGAGGCGGCATACCGATACCACGCCTGGAGCCATATCGGGTAGCCGGAACGGGCGAGCACAATATTCTCATTGCTGAAACGTTCTGAGCTCACGGCTCCCGTTAAATTGAGCCGTGGTTCAATTAAGTTGACTCTTTGAGTCGAGCTATTATAGAATATATTGAGCTGGTACCGTGGCTCCGCTCTTAATAAAATCAAGAAAATATAATTATTTTTTCATCTTTTGACTCTGTTATATTGTTTTTTTTTTGTTTATTTCAACTTTAACTCCACACAGGAGGCCAGGGAAAATAATTTCCCTAGGGGCCCCTACTTTTTTTCTATAATAAAAATAAAAACATTCACGCACTTTTTATGAAATTGGCTTTTAAATGTTAACAACCCAGTCAAACATGATCCTACTATACATAATTTATGATTTTGCTATCACTAACTGAAGACGCTATACAATAGAGAGTAATAAGAAAATTAAAATGTAAAGCATAATATAAAGTACATAAAGAGAATAAAAGAAAAGTTTTATCATTTTACAACGTTTCTAATAACTATTTAGCATGGCTTATTTGCTTTATAAAATATGCTAGACTGTTTGTAAAGATGTCTTTATATATAGTGACATTCAATAGCATTGTAAAAACGAAATGACGAGACAATGTATTGAAGTAGGCAACATTGTTATCACATAATTGAAATGTATTTTGACGTCCAAAAAAATTGTTTTAAGCTTATCACGAATAACTTTATGTAAACATATATTATTATTAAATCCGCAAATTGTCTCCCTTTTCCAGAGTGGTATAAATAAAATATTTGATTGGTTATACTTCCTTTCTAATTTGGGAGGCGGGTTTGGGTTCGCCGCCCCGGGAACCATTTATTGTATAACCAACACCTCTGCCACAAATCACCCCAAGTAGTTCGCTACGTTTGGTGATGAAGGTGGCGGGTGCCCGAGTTCAGGATGCACCTGCCCACCAGGTGCGTGGCGTGCCAGATCGGAAGAGGCTAGTTTAGGGAGATCCTTTGACCTCTCCAACTAGTATCTCGACTTATCGCCTTCTGGGAGGGGCATATTCATATATCCGTCACCCTTGGACTCGCTGATCCCTAGATTCCTACCCAACCCTCATATCTTTTACCTTTCCAGAACTTCTTTTCCTTCCTTTCCTTGAAATAGATCCTCCACAAAAGTGTCTCTTGTGTGGAGTGAAAGTAAAAAAGACCCTCCACAAAAGGTCTCCTGTATTGGGATAATGTAAAAAAGACCCTCAGACCATCATGACTGCCCTGATGATGGACACTGTAATGCTGTCCGAAACGTTGGCTAACGAAGGGGAAAGCCCAACACGGCATAATACCCCAAAAATGAATCACTATAAAACGATTATTGTAGGTTTTTCGTGCACACATCAAACTATATTGGTGCCAACAGCGTTCATATTGGCGGATTGGCCCAAAGTGTATCTGGGCCTCTACATGTTTTCATGTCTCAATATATGTCTGTGAAAAAAAAAAAAAAAAAAACTTTCTACTACAATACATAAATACCTGTCACACTTAATCACAAACACGTTAACACCTCAGCACAGGTTCTCCTAGTGAAGTGTTCACGTAACATACAATATCACCCACACACAGTTTTACCTATATCAACCTATAATCTTTATTTTTTATACCTTTTTTCTGTACTTTTTTCTCTGTATTACAATATAAACCACTGTAATCATTTGTAAAATGTGTATTCAAGAATAGACATAAATAAATAAACACAAACATAAATTATTGTCATAAGCGTTTAAAATAATTATTGAGATGTTGACTCTTGGAAAATTAAGTGAAAAATATTATAAATAATTTCAAGGTTTGTTTAGTATTCTGGGCTCTAGCCCTAGAGATTAATGATTTTTTTCTTCATTTTTTTTTTCGTTAATAAATATTGGACTACATAAATATATAAATAAATGTACATTTCCTGAGATTCCACAGGTTTTTCATTATAATTTTTAAAAAATCGCCCTCCTAACCTTACCATCCACGTGCCACTTCTACCGCCCACTTGCCACCTACAGCCACCCACTTGCCACCATGTTGCCACCTCCCCCGGGTGCCACCCGACCTCCCTCTCCTGCCCGCCCCCTTTTCTAACCACGCCAATGGCCGACGAACCCCGCAATGTTGTACTGAATAATTTATAAATTTCGTAGAACTCCCGCTATTTTGTGTGTATGAATAATCATTAGCGTAGCATTCAGACTAGGGGTAGGTAAGAAGGATCGAAAGCATGGTGGACGAGTAGACCAGTGGCGTGCTGTCATTTTATGATTTTATTCAATAACTAATTACGTTGAAAAATGGCACCAGAAGAATTAGTCAAACATAACCTCACATCTGAATTTGCTATGATTTGTTCCAACGTAGGGGTTACTCGGTGTTGCTACAGTAACGCAAAAAAAATGTTGCGCTTAGATAACTTAATTCATTGTATTGTAAAACTGTGGAAGCTGAAAGTATTCCTAAAAATATATTTTCCTTTCAAAAACAAACATTGTAAATCTTAGGCTTGATCAGAAATTTTCATTTTGAATCACCGTTAGTAAACTTGAAAAATATCGAATACTGCAAAAATTTAAATTATATAATCATTTAATTGAAATTAAATAATTTTGGTCCCCATATAGATTATCTGAATTGTTCCCACAATTGTTTACAATTTTTTTTATACTAAAACAAATCCAAGCTCTATAGTTAGTTCATTGAATCGGAGTTACAGAGAGAACCGAAATTATTATTTTTAATACAGGGTTTTCCAATAAGAGGTGTTATTTTGCTATTCAATCGTCAAACATCAATGGTTTCGTTTTTTGTGTGGCACGTAGCGCCGTCTTGTTGAAAGTAAACGTTGTCCAGATCAATACCATCCAATTCCGGCCATAAAAAAATCATTAATCATCTCTCGATAGCGCGATTCATTCACCGTAACTGTTGCTCCAGCCTCATTTTCGAAAAAGTAAGGTCCAATGACTCCGCCGGACCATAAACCGCACCAAACAGTCACACGTTGAGGATAGAAAGGCTTTTTAATAATAACTCTTGGGTTTTCCGAGCCCCAGACGCGACAATTTTGCTTGTTGACGAAGCCATGAGGTGGAAATGGACCTCATCACTCAAGATGATTTGCATTTGATTCACTTAAGTGAATTTTAGTAATTTCAATGCGTTGTTGAAGCGTGTATCGTTCTATTTTTATTAATGGCGTAGTTTCTACTTGTCAAATGTCAAAAAATGACAGCTTCAAAAGTAAGATCTACCGAAATAGCGGGCTATTCAAAATAATACCTCTTATTGGAAAACCCTGTACTAAAATGTTTTTGCTACGGGTGAAATGAAAGCACAATACGCCACTGGTAGACCCTTGCTAGGTTGGGATTTGAAGTGGCTCGGGGCAGCGATGTTCATTAAAAATATATCCAACTTCGGATATCAAAGTTGATACGAATTTTCGGGGCTACTTAGCCCTTACATTACGAACGTCATTTCTACTAACGATTTACCTGTTCATATCGAGATCGATACAAGATTATTTTAGAACATTTTATTCATAAGTTCCTAAGCTGCATCTAATTTTATTATTATTTACAAACATAAAACTCATAGTAAAATTAATACTAAAAAAACCTCTAGACTTACTGAACGCGTATTTGAAGAATTCAAACATTTAAAAACTTATTTATAAAAAAATCAATTATTCAAATTATAAAAGAAAAAGATAAATATTCATTCATAACTGAAAATCGAACCAGACTTAAATATATATATTTGCATGCCCTAAACTACACACTTCTTTTGCCCAGCACCACTATACCCACTAAGGAAAACATTTCTTTAATAAAGTACCAGAAGAAATCAGACGCATTATTGATTGCACGCAGAGGACACTATAGTAAAAACACTGGACATTGATTGCACGCAGAGGACACTATAGTAAAAACACTGGACATTGATTGCACGCAGAGGACACTATAGTAAAAACACTGGACATTGATTGCACGCAGAGGACACTATAGTAAAAACACTGGACATTGATTGCGCGCAGAGGACACTATAGTAAAAACACTGGACATTGATTGCACGCAGAGGTCACTATAGTCAAAACACTGGACATTGATTGCACGCAGAGGACACTATAGTAAAAATTCTGGACATTGATTGAAATCAGAAGACGCTATAGTAAAAACACTGGACATTGATTGCGCGCAGAGGACACTATAGTAAAAACACTGGACATTGATTGCACGCAGAGGACACTATAGTAAAAACACTGGACATTGATTGCACGCAGAGGACACTATAGTAAAAATTCTGGACATTGATTGAAATCAGAAGACGCTATAGTAAAAACACTGTACATTGATTGCACGCAGAGGACACTATAGTAAAAACTCTGGACATTGATTTTACATTTGCTATTTTACCCCCAATTACTATAGATATTAATTACATTTATTAGAAGATTAGTGACAAAAGTAGAGTTGATATTTATTTTAAAAGACTGGAGAACTTAGGACTCTTTAAGACAGGAGATTTTTTGTGAAATAACTTTAAAAAACTTACAAATTCTTAATTTTTTTATTTTGTATAGATGAACATACGTTTGTATTATTTATTATTCAAACCTACTAGTTTTGGTTGTGTATCTATCCTTCGTAACTTCAATAACTTTAATTTCAAAATTACAACTCTTGTGTGATGAGGGATTCCGATATGCGATAAAGTACCTACCTATAGTATAATAGGTGTATTAATTGTGATTTTCTAAATTGTAATTATAATATTGCATGATTTTTCACGGGTCTGCGCTAATATTTTATTAAAAGCGATAAAGTTTTTTCGATATAAAATATTGCAAAATTTTGTCCACTGAAGAGAAAAAATCTAGAAGTGTGTTCTAGGAATTTTTTTCCTTACTTCTTGTAAAACCGATCAAATGATATTCTCTCTCGAAAAGATCATCAGAAAATTTCATTGGCCTAGGAGTTGGCAGGTCTAATCTAAACGTGCGACAGTCATTTTTTCTCAGATCGTTAGAATCTATAAATCTTACTTCTTTGGATTATCAATGTTAACTACAACTTTTTGCGCTTTATGTAAATGATGGAAATATGAATAATTGAAATATTTAATTAAAATGCTCGTCTTTTATTGAAAAATAAGAAAATGAAGTGCGATTTAAGGTGAGGATATACTGATCCAACGTATGCAACGCATTGAGACATCTGAACAACTTACATTTTATTTGCATATATATGCTCTAAAAACACTCTTGTCACGCGCTATGCAATCAATCCTAAGCTCTTCGTGCAACGTCGATTTACTTAAGACATGTGAAAGAACGATGGCGATGGAGAAAGGCCTTCCAACGAGTTGATTTGATGTTTAAGGGTTTGCTTTGATTTTTTAGTTACATTTATTGTTCGTTTTGTTGTTAAAATGGGAAATGAGCATTATGAACAACTGGTGGATTTAGTAAGACGTTACAAAATGATTTTTAATATAAAATCTATTGAATATCGCGATACTATGAATCAAATTTGCGTTACGTGCGTTAAGTGAGCATATCGGCTTGAGAACGTAGTATTGCATACGTGGACCCAGTGTGTTATTACCTTAAACGTCCTCTATCGTAATATTAAAGATCTTGATCCGTTGAACAGCCCTCTTCATTCTTAGTCCTATTGAATTCCTTTGCAAGTGAGTTCTGACCAATTTCCTATTGCTCATCTTTCAACAAGTTCCATTTAACTCAATTTAGTTGAATTGAATTCGTTTCCGGCCGGCCAGAGTTCAATGGCGCAATGGTGTCGCCAACTGCAAACTGGCACGATAATTCAGGATCGTTTTCACCAAGAGAAATAATATCTACAGAAAACTATTGTTCTTTGTGTACCCGTTTTCCGTGTCGCAAAGCGACCAACCATTGTTGACGTATATTTCGCATATTATTATTTTTTTTAAAATTTTATACTTTCATAGGGCTTTTTCATTGCATATGATTATGGTAGATATTTATGCAAAACATACTAGAAAAATATTTAAGAAATGACACCGCAGTGAATGGAACCCCGATCAACTGCTTGGAAGGCAACGTAGTTATCCATGACAACTATTGTAAGAACGGCGGCATAAATTCACTATCAAAAATATTAATTTCGATATATTGTAATTTTTTGCTATTTTATACTCCCATTAAGCTTTTTCATTGCATATGGTTATGGTTACATTTTTTATGAAAAACATACTAGAAAAAAATGTTTAAAAAAAAATAATTAAAAACTGACACCGCAGTGAATATAATCCCGAACAGCTGCTTGGAAGGCAACTTATCCATTACAACTATTGTAAGAACAGCGGCATAAATTCATTATCAAAAATACTAGTTCAATGAAATCAAATTTGCTTTGAATTTGAATGTCATTTTCTAAATTGGAACTGACTGTGAAGAATTCAGATAATCGATAGTACCTACCTGTGATTTAATACTTTTAACAGATAATTAAAATTTCAGTTAACATTTTAAAATTGTAATTGATTATGCGCTACAATAATGCATTTAATGAGTTTTATCATCCTCAAGCAATTCTGTCTTGGCTCTATTAAAGTTGACGAACTGTATTTCGAACACCCATAGAACAGAAGGTGATTGTTCTTACTAACTATTTTATTTCTCTTTTTTCAGGTAAGACCCCGAGCTGCTCTGATGTTAGACAAAGCCTGGGTTTGAGTCTCGGCTACAGTTGGGAAACTTGCCGAATGCACCGCGTTTAACTTGGAACTGCATCTCTCGCCGCGATGCACGACTTCAATCCATTTAAAGATTTGCATCACAACTGCATTTAAATAAGTCAAGTTTTAATTTGGAATTCAAACTAGATGGAGAATAATTTTTGCTCAACGATGCTAAATGGTGTGAGAAATTTTACTTTGTGGCAGGTAAATTGGTTTGTAATTGAGTCACTCATATTTTTTTATTCTAAGATATTATATTTAATAATGACGTGTCTTATGTTCTTAGATTATGCTTATTCCGTTTGAGCCTTTTTATCGCTTTTGCACCAGTCAGTGGCGGCTCGTGATTTTAAGTGAGCCGAGTGCTAAGAATGAAAAATACTTTTTTCCCCGTAAATATTATTCAAATTCGGACAAAGCCCGATCAAAAAACAGTCCAGTTTAACGGTGTGATATGTTTTGACAAATATACAACTTGTAATTAATTTCTCAAGTTCACTGAAGCGCAACTGCGTAGACGCGTACACGACATTTTTCCCTTGTTGTTCGTCTGCTTGCTGATAACATATTTACAATCTAACGTAACTGACGGAGTTACAACGTCTGCGTCGCTGCGTGCAAGTGTCGTGATGACGCCTGTCGTTGAATGTATCACCTCAGGCCTTTGGCATGTTCTGTCAGAAGATCTGAATATTTCCGCTTTGCAAAAAAATCCAAATAAATGGAATATTTCTGAATTTATCCGAAAACAGTTTTTTCAAGGTGATAAAACACGCTTTCAAATGTTATTATTAGAAATGGTGAACTTGACGAATTCCGATGAATGCAAAGCCTATTTAAAAAAACAAAAACTGATTTAAACTTAAATATTTAACGGGTACAACTATTGAGTTGGGGTTTACGTAAACATGCAAAAAGAGCCCTTGAGGTGATTTTGCACAAAAACGGCGCTATATAAATCATTCAAACATTATAATTGGATAAAATGTCTCTATTGAAACTTTCAGAAAGAAGAATAAGCACAGATTTAATACTGTTACAAAGAATACTACATTTTAAAATTGACTGTCCCGAATTACTTCAATGTAATATATATGTTCCCAAAAAATCATGCCGACATTTCTTACCCTTTTACTTCAATAACACCAGGACACTAGCTTACCAAAATTCTCCGATTCCGAGACTTCACAATCTCGGAAACAAATATTCTGATCTGGGTGATATATTTCATTTGAAAACTAATCAGTATAAATGTTGTATGTTCTATCACTTTTATTCTTCTAGATACAAATAGACCTATGTACCCATATAACTTCTCCGCTTCTACTATTTTGTTTTGTTGAATCTTTTAAACTCAATTATATGCGTGAGGATTCATTTTTGCCATTATTTTTACATTCTTCTTTATTGTATTAATTTTTAAGTGTTTACTCTGATACAAAATGCTTGTATTTTTTTTAAAGAAAAGCCCTCTAGGGCGTGTAATAAATAAATAAATAATAGGTTTTTAGGGTTGATTTTAATAATTTATGCGTATTTCCTAACCTTTCCTAAACTTTACTTTGATTGAGAAAAAATGGAACTTTAATGCACCTTTGACCATCTGCCACCCTTAAATTGTTATTTCTTTTACTAATTAAGTTGACATCAAGTGCTATTTATATTTTTTTGCGTATTAAACGTGCAGCGGAATTTGACAAGTTTATCTTAGAAATAAACCTACAATTTTTTAAATACAAATTTTTTTATTTAAAAATATATTTTTTTAAATGGCTCACTTTACGTCTTTTCTAACTAAAATTACTAATAACGAAAATAAGACAAAAATATTATAACTGATTATACAAATCTATTATAAACGTTATTTTTACCTCACTTTTTCGTGGTTTCATGTAAAAATAATCAATAAAAAATTCAATGAATTCTTATTTTTTTTTTATTTGATTCGAAAGTTTTGGTTTCATACACTTAGTCAGTGTTTGTCTTTGGGATTTGAAAATAAAGTGTGGTGTTTTCTCTTTCTAAAACCGTTTATTTTTCTCACCATGATAGTAAAGAAGAAAACGTTTTCTATGAGACCTATAAGCGCTGTTCCCAAAAGCGAACAAATTTGCCTGGGGGGTACATTTGTTGAAACTAATGGCAATCCTCGGGCGGCATTATCATTACAAATAATGGCAATCCTTGGACGGCGTTATCATTACAAATTATGGTAATTCTCGGACGGCATTATCATTACAAATAATGGCAATCCTTGGACGACATTGTCATTGCAAATAATGACAATCCTCGGACGGCATTATCATTACAAATAATGGCAATCCTCTGACGGCATTAACATTATAAATAATGGTTATTTTCGGAAGGCATTATTATTACATATAATGGCAATCCTTGAACGGCATTATCATTACAAATAAAGGCAATCCTCGGACGGCATTATCATTACAAATAATGTCAATCCTCGGACGGCATTATCAATACAAATAATTTCAATCTTCGGACGGCATTATCATTACAAATAATGGCAATCCTCGTATGGCATTATCATTAAAAATAAGCTAAAATGTATACCTACTTCTAATACGCTTCGGCGTAGGCGTAAATAGGCCTCTGTATGCCAGTTGCCTAACCAGTAAGATTCATTTTGAACCGTGCAATGTGCATGAAGTTACATGGACAGATGCCTTCATTAATTCATTCAATTCATTGCGCCAATCAACTTAAATTCTCCTGCAATTAAAGCATAATAAATAAATAAATCATCCCGATGCCAACCTGTACCAATTATCCTTAGCACAAATCATTACCTTGAACGTGCCACGGCCGCTAAGCGATGTGAATTTTTTCGTTCGTTTAGCGGCACTTTTCATCGCCACCTTTACTCCACTCGCGCCATTCCTGTACAATTAATTGGCACCGTTAAAATTGATGTTTTAATTAAACTCCTTCCACCTCACTCCCTCTTGAACCGCCCCTGCAAAGAGGGGTGGCGACACACCCAGAATTCGGGCATTCGTTCATCAATTAATATTTATAATGAATTCATATTTTTTTCGGTGCTTTAATTAATTTTGTTTATTTAACGGAATGATAATTGTATTTGGAAAATACTTTTATTTTTGATGGACAGATCATTAATTTGTTAGATTTTTTCTCCGCATTGTTACGGGTTTTTAAAAATTATTTTCCATTAACATGGGTAGTTTTTTAAAACCATTGTAATTACACTCATTCATTCATTTCCACCTAGTTCTACAGCCTGTTAACAACATATCACGATTTGTCTCGTATTTTTCCTACTAGGTAAATTACTTTTTTATTTTTTATAAATTTATTTCATAAAAAACTAACAGAATATATAATATATCATTAGCAAGTTATATAACCATATGTAAGTTAGTAACAATGACATTGTTGAACAACTAATGTTACAATAATAGATCAGTTTCTAATATAAGAAAAAGTAAATATTTATGTAAGAGTTTTGTATATAAATGGCATAATATACTATATTTTAAGTTGTGCATAACCTGCCTCACTAGGCGAACCTGTATTGAGGCAGAATTTTTAGTTAATTATTTCTCGCATTTTGTCTATGGTTTACTTAAATGTTCAATAAAGGTTCCTATACAGCTTGAGTGAAGAGTAATTTTAAATTTTGTTTTGTATTTTTTTTTTAAATTTATTGATTTTTAACCCCTTGGGCTAATTTGTTCGATTCTGGGAACACCTTATATGGTCTCATAGAGATCGTTGTCTCCCTTACTGCCATGGTGAGAAATATGATTTCAGCGGCGTTTAAAAGAAAGAAAGAGAAAACACCACGCTTCATATACACATCTAGGAGTTCTACAGAAGAATTTAAATGTACACCTCTATGAAACCAAAGGTTCCGACCGCAATTTGAGAAGAAATTATGAAACTTTGTGAATTTTTATTGATTATTTGTATATAATATATAATGTATATACCGGTCGGTGGCCGAGTTGACATCGCGTTTGGGTCCCACCCATGCGTAGTGTGTTCAATTCCTCGGCTGGCTAAGTCCTCCATCACAACACAAGCAACATTTTCAGCTTACTGTGGTGGTAGTAGGAGATTTTAAAATATTGTAAGGTTATTCGTAACCCGGGAATGTTTGTATTTCTTTTAAAAAATATATATATATATATGAGACGACAAAAAAGTGTGATGACACTGATGACCATAACGTTTATAATATATTTTCTAATAAAATATGTGTTTTAGTTGAGTTTTTAGTCGAAAAACTTATGGCGAGCCATTTTTGAAACTTGACGGGTAATGACACTCAACGGTGGTGAATTAATACACAAACACTCAACATGGTGCCATTAATTAGATTAAGTTATTTGTGCAAAGCCAGATAGCATCAAAACACGTACAAATACAGTAAAATTAATAAGGCTTTATGAAATAAAACAAAATTTGTTTTGCAGATGTCGCGGATGCCAATGTAGGCTTTTTAAATATGTGTTAAATTGTATTTGTGTTGTGTTATCTTGGAACCAAACTATTCAAAGGCGGTGTAAAAACTTACCTACTAACCTAACCTTCGCAATTTATTTAACTTAGTTTTTGTTTAATGACTTTTTAAATGTGTGTTGAATTGCGTGGAGTTGTCCGGGTACCCTATAATATAATTTAAATCATTTACAGTTCACGTAATTTTTAATTTAAATATATAAAAAATACACCACTTTTAATTGATGGTCACCGGGTATGTCATCAAAATGACAATTCAGCACACCTACAAAAAGTGATATAAAATCATGAAAAGTGGTGAAACAAAAACTAGGTCAAATAGGTAACGATTGAAACTAGTTTTTGTTTCATCACTTTTAGTGACTCTATATCACTTTTTAAAGGTGTGTTGAATTTTTATTTTAATTAAATACCATGGAATTAATAATAATCTGCATGTTTCAAAGCCAATCCTTCTTCGTCACGATACATAATACACAGTGTTAAAGAAATAGCAAGTAACCTAGACTTTAAATCTAAAGGTAAGTACGTGCTTTATCGCGAACACCCTGTTAATCCATTTTATCTTGTAATATATTACAATTTTAGTATCCAATTTGTTTCGCATCATTTTTCCAGTCTCTAATCCATTTTTCATAATAATATTCATCAAAAAATAATTTAGTAAAACGTGATAAAAATAGGAGTGACTGCAATGCGGCTGGCTAATTTGAATATCAAAAGAAAATGTGAAATAGTATTTTTACACGGAGTGGTCGCTTCTCCCGTCCTCTTATCATGCACCACGCGTTTTTCATTTCATCCTCCCCTACCAACTCATGCCGCCCTGGTACTTGCTTCCCGGTAGGTATGATTCTGCTACTGAGAGCTCCGTCGTAACCTAACTATTTATTAACAATACACGTTGTTTATGAGAAGATCGGATTACAACGGATCTGGAGCTGTTACCGTAAAGGTTACCTCTTGCTGCTAAGAGCTCTGTCGTAACCCAACTTTGTACACCTACGGTAGTACAAAGGGCTACCACATGGAACCTCGCGGGACCATCAGCATGAAAGGGAAATGAGAGGTGCAAATCATTTTACTTATTTTTATATGTAGCGGGGGAGCGGCCCTTACTAGACGGAGGCAGACATCTTCATAAATGATGATTTGTTCAGATGAGTTTTAATTTGATCAAAGCACCATTTGCAATTAGTTTGCAAACACATGGATATTTAGTTGTGCTTATGTAGGGTTAACCCTTTGATACCTGAATTACCTGTTTATGAAAAGATCGGATTACAACGGATCTGGAGCTGTTACCGTGTAGGTATTGTCTTGCTGCTAAGAGCTCTGTCGTAACCCAACTTTGTACTACCTACGCTGTTTATGAAAAGATCGGATTATAACGGATCCGGAGCTGTTACCGTATAGGTATGCTCTTGCTGCTAAGAGCTCTGTCGTTATCAAATTTTTTACTACATACGTTGTTTATTAAAATATCGGATTACAACGGATCCGAAACTGTTACCGTATAGGTATGCTCTTGCTGCTAAAAGCTCTGTAGTAACCTAACTATGTATTACAGACATTGTTAATGAGAAGGTCTGATTACAACGGATCTGGCACTGTTACCGTATATGTACGCTCTTGCTACCAAGATCTCTGTCGTAACCTAACTTTGCACTACGTAGGTTGTTTATTGAAATATCGAATTACAATGGATCTGGAGCTGTTACCGTATAGGTATGCACTTTCTGCTAAGAGTTCCGTTGTAACCTAATTATGTATTACAGACTTTGTTTATGAGAAGGTCGGATTACAACGGATCTGGAACTGTTACCGCTTAGGAATGCTCCTGCTGCTGAGAGTTCCGTGGGAACCTAACTTTGAGTTTCGTTGTTTATGAGAAGCATTGTCTTGTTACATCGAATCTGGATCTGTTACAAGATCGGTATGCTCCTGCTGCTAAGAGCTCCGTCGTAACCTAACTTTCTGTTACTTGCGTCTTTTAAGAGAATTAGAGAAAGGTTTCAATGGATTTGTCAATTGTGTGACCAATTGAGAGCATAGTTGTAACTCTCTTTTAGTCATATGCGTTGTTATGTGAAGGAGGGATATATTGCAACGGATAATATCAGTTGTTCATTGTGCATAAGGTCCTGCCACTGAGAACTCTATTGTACCTCACCTTTCTGTTACGTTCATCGCTAATAAGACCAAAGAGAGAGTCTAGAATGGAAAATACATCAGCTGCCACTGATATCTCCGTTGTAACCTATATTTTTGATACACGCTACGTTTATGAAAAAGTATTTGAAACTATTAGCGGTACGGCTATAGTGTATGTTTCCCCACCCTGTTTATGCATAATCCTTAATAATCGAGGTTGTTTAATGCTTATTATTTTTTTTTTGATTTACTAGCGCGTACCCGTGACAAATCACTGGATAGTCTGATTTCTTGACGAATCAATTCCAATTTAAAAAATGACTATTAAAATAATATTCTGTAAAAAATATAATATTATAGATGGGTACTTTATCACTTTTCTGAATTCTTCAAACAATCAAGTCCAATTTTGAAAATGGCCCTTATATTTAAAGCAAATTTGAATTCTGGTTAACCAACTAACGCACATCACTGACAACCGTTATTAGTGTCTGATTAATTGCAAATTTATTTTTTGTACTTACACTATCGAGTAGGTACACTTTTAAACAATATGTTTCTTTAATGATGAAATCAGAAGAATTAATAATGAAATACAAATATTGAACTTTATCATAAAATATTTTAGAGAAATCATTAACCTTCCGATGGACAATGTGGCCTGGTCAGGCCGTTTTAATTTTTAAAAGTGATTTTCTTTTTTTTTTCGTTGGCATTTTGGCAAGTGGAATCAATATATTCTACATCTGTTTTCCTATAAAAAAAGAAAATTTGTGCATATTTCATTCACTATACTTTTAAGTACTCTTAAAAAAAAACTCCTGTCCAATATTAATTATGATTTATCTTTAAACTTGTATAAACAATTATTTGTACACTTTTATTTGACATTCAGCATTGTCTATACACAAAATAATTTTCTTATATACTTTTTCCCTATATAAATATAAAAAATATTTTTGAATTGTTATATACCAAGTCAATCCGTGAGAAATAGTTAGGATGCAAGCGAATTTTTAAGTTATTGTTTCATAAGACTATCTTGTAATTACTGTCTGTATCTGTGTTTTCTCCTTAAAGAAATATAAAATATCTTAAATAAAACACGGCGATCTGCGTCGAATGGTGATATTGGTAGAATAAAAAAACAAATAATATAAAAAAAACTTTAAGGACTGTACCACATGGGCAGGCCATAGTATATGGTATCAAGGTCAAGGTGGGTCTGCGATTCGGATACCAACTACCCGCTCATAGGTCAAATTTCACTGGAAAATATCAAAATGCTCATCGTGAAGTGTATCAAGGTGCACGAGTGGTGTTATAATTAGTTGACAAGTATCGCTATACCGGACGAACAGTATACTGCGTTAATTTTTTTTATGTCACTCGACTTGTCCAGAATCCTGGTGGAAAAATGACTTCCCATCGTTGTTACTGTACGCAAAAGGGGTGTTTGTCCCGTTATTAACACATATACAACATATTGACACGTTCATACACACTATTTTCACAGCTGCCTCTGTATAAAATTAGTTTGGTAGCCCACACCTCTTATTTGGTCTGGCTAGGCCACATTGCCCATCCAAAGGGGTAATATACAGTCCTCTTCCATTCTCAAGCAAATGCTTTTAATGGAAATGCAGTATAAATCGTAAGATACAAAATAACCCTTTGTAAAACTTAATTATTATGTTATGTACAAAAGATTAATTAATAACAAAATATATATAAGTTGTCTAAAGTATGATGTTAAAAAAAATAAACTGGTGTAGGTACGTGTTAAAAAGATCAAATTTTGAGAGGAATATCTTTAAATCCAGACTTGCCATCAAGTACCTACTTACGTATTAAATATTTTAACATTATTAACGATTATTTTGATTTAATAGAAATGTGTTAAATTTTGTTAAAATAAAATGTTCACATTTTTCATCTTGGCAAGTTTTGTTGTATCCCGTGATGTTTCACTGCTATCAACAGTAATAGTTATCTCCATCAACTTGTCTTATCTCCTTTTAATTTCATCACAAATATATAATTTAAATGTATTTATTTGACACGTGCTCTGTAAGCGTTAAAAAAGAAGAATAAAATGATTTGAGGGGGAGGTATGTAAATACGAATTTAATAAAAAAGATTATAATTTATAAGCGTAAGCGAAAACATTTAATAAAGCATGATCTCTTTTAAGTAGAGGAAAAAAATCTTTGCAAATGTCTTAGTTTGCATTGTAAAAAAACACTATAAGTTTTTTCATACTTGAAACATGTTTAATAACAGAACCAAATGTTACATATTTGTAAAAAGCATTAACTTTGTGGCTCGCAATAATTTACAATAATAAACACGGTAATTTGTTTTTGATTACAGTCAACCGGTTTCAAAATTACCCTTACTTCATCACGAGAATATTAACTAATTTATAAGATATAAAATACTGATATACATACATATTTCTAGGTGTTGGGAGTGGGAGGTGAGCAAAGGGGAAGGGGTAATTATGAAGGGTAATTCTGAAACCGGTTGAGTAATAAAAACATAGGGATGAAAAATAAATTTATGCGTTTATATTGTAGAGCCATGTGTTTAAAAAAAAAAATGGAGAATTTTTTTTTATGAAGGGATTTTCATGTCATTACTTTTTCTGCTCGGAAAATCTGCAGAGATTATCTTTAACCTATTTTTAAGACATTAAAAAATAAGGTTTTCATCGGAAATGTGTTATAAATTCGGAATGCGATGTTTTAATATAAAATGTAATGCTGTAAACAAAATATATGTAAATATAATGTATCTTTCAACGTTACCTCGTGTTTTGTGTTAAATCTGCTTTTCAACCGTTATCAAATCTTGACAATTTAAGCTGCAGATTTTCAAATCTGGCCGATTTTTTACCTCTCGGCGGGCTGGAAAAATGGGTGTATGAATAATGTATATGACGCGAGACTGTAGGGGTAGCGGTTTTGAGCCAAGGATTGTCAACCCGTGACTTCCGTGCGGGAGAGTAAGTTTTTTATTCGCTTTTGATATTTACCTTTTATTTTGACAATTAAGGCGAAGCTTAATGCCAAATCACCATTTCAAATAATCTCTATTACGAATTGGTGTACATTATGAATACCAAAAAATATGCTTTAGATAAATTGAAGGTTTTCCTATCGCTTCGCTTAAGTAGAATACAAATAAAAAATAAATTATTCAATTAAAAATATAAATGCAAACTACTATAACACATATTTTTTTCAATAGAAATGTATGAACGAATAGAGGAAACAACTTTTAAAAACTACACTATTATACCTAAGATTATCTGTAACAGTTTCACTTGATCAACTTTCTTGCTTTCTTATAAAATTATTTACAAAATAAATAAAAACCAGTTTTTTGCTTGAAATGGAACGTTTCTAGACTCCGTTTGTCAAGCGATTGTAATGCCTATTACCTACGATATAAGGTATACAAAGAATATACCACTGCGTGGCGGGTCGGATCGGGAGGCGCTGGTTGATGGAGACCATTTGACCTCTCCAGCAGGACTCATCGCCTTTCACCGCGGTGGGAAAAATTGATTCAGTTGAAGCATTTTTACTACTTATTTACCACAACTTCGATATTTTCAAAATCTCAGCATGTTATAATTAATATGATATATTTGTAAAAAAAAAATCGTTGTGAGAGACAACCTCATTAAGAGCTTTTTATTGCGTCAGAAAATTCCATTATCACGATTTATTACCTTGAGTAGATTGACTTTAATTGAAGTTTTAGTTTATCGTTTGTCGCGTAGTTCGTGGTCTAGAAAAAAAAATGTAAAGCAACATGAAGCTAAAAACTATGACTTAGAATATTGGGATAATTAAAAATCAGCTCAAGACTATTATCGACGCTTGTACGATTATTATGGAATTTTTTATTTAACCCAGCTATTTTCCTTAGTATCTCGAATAGGAAGAAGTTATCCAACTCTTAATCTATTTATATATGCCTCAAATGATCCTGTGATGGTTGTCTAGGCTAGATATATCAAAATCCGATTGAGCTCCACGCTGCAAGGTTGAGTATCCCTGTTTTGGGGTCGCGGGCCCAACTCGGGTGAAGGGGACCCCAGTTTTCCCGGAAAATTAGGCGGGAAGCAATTTGGAGACGATCAGGATCCTCTTCCCGTTCCCTGATTTCATTCCCGATTTTCCACTTGGCATAATCTTATAGCCTTCACTAACACACAACCTCCAATCATCGTGCTATACCAATTTTGGTTCCAGCCGCCCTCGAAAGGTTATTTTGGCTCAATCCCGTACTGGCACCAATTTTGGATACGATTATTTCACAATATATTTTTGGGACCAACTAGTGTAACCCGTGTGGATATCTACCGAGAAGCTTCCGGCTCGTTAGCATTGGATTTAAAAAGTAATTAAAACACGTGGATCAGTCGGCAAGCATACTTAGTAGGTTTGGTCCTGCCACTGGGAACTCCGTCGTAACCTCACTTTCGGTTATATGTACCTATCGTTTATGAAAAAGGAGAGGTTTCATGTATCAGATACGCCTCGATCTAGTTGACTCTATGAAATATTTTTCGTAGAATACTTTTGATCAATTTTTTTTTTCCCGCTGGAAATTTGTCACATAATATCTTCTCTTAGACTTTTTCCCAAACACACATGTTATAATTTTGTGCTTCTCAAGTTTGCTGATGCGGCAGTCCGATGGCGGCCGCTGACTCAGCACTTACCTCGCACAAATGAAATATAACTAATGCATTCCACTTAATATGAATGATGAACGATTGCCTTTCTTGGAAGAATTGAGTTTTTTATACAGACAAAATTATTTATTAATTGACATTTTAAAGCATATCTTTCAAAAACTGTATTTTCGTACAATAATTAAATTTACGCTTAGATTATAACGTACTTTTCGTTCACCCTTAACATTTTCGAATGTAAACGCTGAGTTGGGAAGTATAAAGATGTATTTTTAAAAGTTATAAACAGTGTTCACTTTCCATTATCCGAGCTTTGTATAATGAAGACATTTTAATTTCAGAAGTCAATAAATCAACTCATTTATTGAATAAAATTTGTTTTAATTAGGAAATAATTCTACACTAACAGTTGATTGATTAGCCTGTCGATAAATTGTGTGACAC
The DNA here is from genome assembly GCA_026573805.1 of Hesperophylax magnus. Classification (NCBI taxonomy): domain Eukaryota; kingdom Metazoa; phylum Arthropoda; class Insecta; order Trichoptera; family Limnephilidae; genus Hesperophylax; species Hesperophylax magnus. The sequence continues at coordinate 6,090,981 of JAIUSX010000117.1, read as the reverse complement.
GTAAAATGACTGGAACCAATTCGAGCAAAATTCAAGTAATTAAAAACCTGATTCAAAAGATAACTCAAGGGGAATTCGGTACCTACTTATTTTACAATCTGCCTCCTTATCAATGTCAGGGGAAATTATTACTTCGATAATTCACTAAACTGATTTTAAATAGTTTTGAAGCGAAATAAAATTTCTGATTTATTTTTTTATTAATCTAAACCTCTTCTGACAGCTATAATGTCATCCCAGGATTATGCAATCGTTTAGGCTTTGTTGCAAATTGATCTTCTATCACCAGGCGATAGTATAACTCCTCCGGTCTCTTGTATATTTTGTCAGAAGGTCAGAATATTTCCGTTTGAATTAAAATCCAAATAAATGCAATTTTGCTGAACGTATCCGAAAATTAAAAACTATATTTGAAAGGTAATGAAATACGCTTTCAAATTTCATTATTAGAAATTAATATATTTAAAAATAAAATTTTGAATGCATACAAAAAAATAAATAGCAATTGTTGACTTAAAAAAAAAAGTTAATGATAACAAAAAAATATGAAAACTTACGGATTTTTTAGCCAATTGTTCTCCAAACGTAACGTTCTTATCTCCTCACTTTTTGTCGTTTCATATAAAATTAAATAGTAAAAAATTGACCAAGTTTTTTCAAATTGCGATCGGAATTTTTAAAGTTTCCATGAAGGTGTAAATTTGAATTGTTTTGTGGTTAATTTCTAGACTTAAATATAAAGCGTTTCATTTGTTCTTTTCTTTCATGACAGAAAGGAAGATACAATGATTTCCGTGAAACCATATGGTATATGATTCGTTCCCAAAAGCGAACAAATTAATAATAATGATTGGATTATTTATATAGCGCCGTTTTTGTTAGAAAATCACCTCAAGGGCGCTTAACAACTTAATTTATGCATTGATCACTTAGACTTAATTACTTTTGGTTTATAACTAAGTTTCATAGATAGAGAGAGACTTATAACTGAGACTAATGTCGAGTGATTTACAACTAAGACTTTTAACTAATGACTTAAGCTATACATATTTTTATGACCAAGTGTGCATTTACACAATACCGCTAAAATACGACTTACAACAACGGCTTAAACTAGAGGTTTACGACTAACATACATATTTAATTTATATTTACAAATACCGATTGTTATGATTTCTGCCCGTGGTGTCAGTTATAAAATATTAAAAAAAAAAATTGTTTACGCGTAATAAACGGTTAATAACGGTGAAAAAAAAAGTCAATTAGAAAAATCCCCTGAACTGAGCAATGAGATACTAATGATGAAAAAAAAATAAAAAGGTCATCATTCTGGATACGACAAGTTGAAAATTAGCCTGTAGAGTTAAAGCAGTTATCTGCTGCTTTCATGAAATTTGTACAGCTTTTCATAAGACGCAACTCATTTTTGACGTCTTTATGTAAATTTATATGTTTGTTCCGTGTCCGGTAAATCCTGTCAAGATGGTAGCCGTGTTGGATAGTACCTTTTTATTCCGCAGTTGGCATGAGCGTTATGAACTATCAAATCGGAATAATCAAACTTACGCGAGGTCTACTGTTCACAGAATTACTACTTTTATGTTTTTCAATTATTGGCACTTAGAGAAATGACTATTGCTAGTTTATTTAAATAAAATTCAAATTAAAAACGGGATTACTGGCCTAACGAATGAATTAACAGGTTTCGAAATAAACTTTTAGTAAATTACAAATATGATGTCGGACCAATGATGATTTCATTAAAATCCGATTATTTTTGCATTGCAACGAAAATTCTTTGTTTTGTCATAATATATTATCAAGGCAAAGCGGTAAAATATGATTAAATTGATGTTTAATTAGGTGACTGGATAACTCATCAAAATGAAAATTCAACACACCTATAAAAAGTGTTATAAAGTTATGAAAAGTGATGAAACAAAAACTAGGTTAAATAGTAACATATGTAACCTATTTTACCTAGTTTTTGTTTCATCACTTTTCATAACTTTATAACACTTTTTATAGATGTGTTGAATTTTCATTTTGATGAGTTATCCAGTCATGTACATGCGTATTCGAATGCAACGCTGTGTCAAAGCTTCAAAGCAATCGGTGAAGAAATTTCGTATATTTAAGATTTTGAACAAACGAACATTAACAATTTTATTTATATGGATAAACTCGGTCTACCTATAGGAACCGTAAATTATAACCACTTGAAAAAAATTAAAATTATTATAACAGATAGAAGACTTGTTTTCGACATGACTTTTATTTTTCAAATTTTTGATGGAATTATAGACAGTCCTGATTTACTGAGCCTAATCATCTTCAACATACCAACTAGAACTACTCGATCGAAAATTCTTTTTAATTGCAACAACAATATTAGGATGGAGTGATAGTGTTCAACTGCAAAGCTATAAATAACATACCTCACGCGTAAATATTAATGTTAGCTTTTATTATACTTTTGCATGTGCTCTATTTTATAATTTCTTTAACAAATTGTAATTCTTTAATATTATTATTATTATTTTTTTTAAAAAAAGGCAAATATTCCAGGGTTACGAGTAACCTGACAATATTTGAAAATCTCCTACTACCACCACAGTAAGCTGAAAATGTTGCTTGTGTTTCGATGGAGGACTTAGCCAGCCGAGGAATTGAACACACTACGCCTGGGTGGGACCCAAACGCGATGTCAACTCAGCCATTTAATGTTCCACAAAATTATTATGGACATATAAAATTTTTGTAAAAGCCCATACGGGCGTGTAATATAAATAAATATGTTTGGGAGTGTAACCTCACATTTAAATTTAGTAAAATCGGTGACCGGATAACTCATCAAAATGACAATTCAACACACCTATAAAAGTGTTATAAAGTGATGAAACAAAAACTAGGTTAAAATAGGTTACATATGTAACTATTTAACCTAGTTTTTATTTCATAACTTTTAACAACTTTATATCACCTTGTAAAGGTGGGTTTAGTTGTCATTTTCATGAGTTATCTTGATCTGTCTACCAATAAACCAAGTAAAAGCACACGATTTATAGCTTCGTTGTAATCTCTACCCTTTTACCATTAACTTTGTAGATAATAAATAAATAAATAAATAAATAAGTAATAACAGAGATATTTTTCAACTGAGTTGTCAGCAGCAGGACCATACCATGAATTTTAATTTAAAAAAATCTATTTAGGTACCGGAACAAAATAATGATTGTAGAACGAAAGCTTAACGGAAACAGGAAGTGTTTTAAGGGGCCGATGATTTTTGGGGGAATAGTGTTTAAGGGACTTACGAGACTTACTTACTCGTATATCGTAGGGGAACATGAATATTAATACAGCCGCTCTAAACCTTAGTATTCCAATCAGCGAAATAATTTGATAAGAAAGATTTTCGCCGTTTTGATTGCTGTATTTTGAATATTCATATTTCTGTTGAATCAATAATGCCATTTCCCAATCGTCGATATTCACTGAATTAATTAATATTATTTATATCTCCATGGCTTACGCAAGATTCTATTAGGTTGTTATCAATGATTGGTATTTTTGTTTCTCCGTAAAATATATCGTAAGATCGTGCCTTTGGGATGACAATATTATGTCTGTCATTTATTTATTTAAACGCCCATAGGGCTTTTATAGATAATAATTAACTTTTTATTTATTTATTTATTTTTTTTTTAAGTTATACAGATTACATTTAAAAAATCAGTGTTAACAAAATATAGGTTATATAAAAAAATATCCGAGTTAACAAAATATAGTTACAAATAAAATCTGTCAAAATCCTCCAAATCAATGATAATGATTATAAGAAAGTATAAAAATAGTTTGCAGAGCAGGTAGAAATAGTTCGCACATACTCCGTTTAATGTTTGCCAAGTTCATGTTTGACATACAGATTTAATAATAATGTGTTTATAGGCTGATATACATTCAGTACCGTTGGTGTTCATGTGATATTTATTCCCTGCACTGTGCAGTCGGTTCATTAATAAATTTATTTCTGCTTTGGTACCTGCAATGTTACAATGGTGCATGAAAAGGCTATATTGAGATTCAACGTTGATTTAATCTTGAATAAAAGAGTAAGATTTTAAATTTATGATAAGTGATTATGAAAAACGTATTGTAATTGATTTTATGTATGTTTAAGAACATTCTATGTGAAAAACAGGTAGCATCTATCAAACCTTAAAAAACGAAGTTTTCAAATGTATGTTAAAACTTATTGGTTTGAGTATTGAACCCTTCTACACAGAAACTGGAGTAGACAATTCTGCCAACTGAGCCAAATCCCGATGGGTAAGACATATATATTGCGTACTGTTATAATTTCATCAACTTTTAGAGAAATGCGTACATCTCCGCGTGTGTATGCGTGATTTTCACCAAAACTTGATAGATTGCATTGTCATCGACACCGAATCTGCGAGTTTGAGCTCGATCGGATGTTGGGAAATATGTTAATTTCCACTTCCAAGATCATTAAAAAAAGCGAAATTCAAATAGATGTAAATAAAAAAACTGGTACAACCTTGTTGTGAAAATCAGCTTAACAAGAGCAACAGGGTTCTATCTAAATATTTTAATTTGTTTTTAAAACCTCCGAACTCTACAAGAAATTACTTCACGGCCATCGGCCTATACCATTAATTTATAAACCTTTTTATACATTTTAAAAATGTTGTATGAGTATTTTATATTTAAAATTCATATCTGGACTTCTCTAAATAGTATAAAACAAACTCACTATCCGCGTCTCTCTGTTTGTGCGCTTAGTTCTTCTAAACATGCTGAACTTAACCGACTTATCATCAAGGCGCACAGTGACTGATATGGTATGTCTATTCAAAATATCGAATGGTAGACTGGACGCCATTGATTTTATTTCGTTGCGAGTACCTACACAGGACAGTCGACTGAACGCCTTGTATAATGTTCCAAAATCTGCTAACAATTATTTCATAAACTCGCCTATTCAAAGATTACACAGACTTGGTAATAAGTATAGTTCAATCGATGTTTACCGCTGCCAAACAGTGTCCAAATTTAAACTCAATTTAATGGAATGTTTACATTAGATATAAATGTTTTTTCTATTAGTCCTTTTGTCGATTCTTATCCTAATCTTGCGTAATAGAGATTGTTAATTTAAGTTACATAGTTTGAAGGCTAATGTAAACAACAATTTCATCCTTTTTTATTCAATTGATTTGGAGGATATTGGCAGATCATCTATTTTTATTTCACTTACTTTAATTCCAATGTTACCTACGTTTCGTAAACTCTTATGTTTCATGTTCCCTATATTTTGTTAACCTATGCATTGTTAAATCGTTTATTTTATGTAATCTGTATATTCTTATATATTATGTAAACTCTTTATTTTTACTGTATTTAAAAAAAAAAGCATTGTATGTAAAAGCTCTATGGGCGTTTAAATGAAATAAATTAACTATGAAACGGAGTTTGATAGGGGTTTCACTATCATGTAGAGAATTTCTTCCGGATGGTTTATATATATAATACATGGATATTATATTTATTCAAAGTAGAGACAAGCGAGTTAAAAATATGTGTCGAATCGTTTGTTTCATATTAATAAAATTGGTGGAATATAGACCATATCTCTAGGAGTACTTTATAAACAGGGGTTCCGGGGGTAAAGTGCGGTATCTTCAAAGGGTGAGTCTACATGATTTTAGAAGTAAAACATATGAATTACTTATTTTCGAAATTTTTATTGAATTGAATTGTTTATATGGAAAAATAAATATTCATCTATGAAAAAATATTATAATTTTGAAAAAAGTTATTTATCATTTTTACTTCTACCATCGCGTAGAATCTCCACCCGAAGTTAGCGCTCTTGACCCCCGGGCACCCTGCATCTTAAGTAAGAACAGCACTATATGAAGTAAATGTTTAGGTTTTGAAATAAGCGAACTTGAACTGAAATATCACTAATTAACGCTATAAATATAATGTTTTTAATTTCAAAGTTTTTACAACGCAACTTTTGAAAATAATTTTAAATGAGCTGTTTGATCCTGCAACAGCTGTGTGGATCTCATTTAAACGTAAAACAATTTTTCAAATTTAAGTATTCCGGTAAAGCTCTTCTGTTTCCGTAAATAAACACTTAAAGGTGAACAAATCATTTATATTCCGGTGATTACGCATCTGATGCTTTCGAAAATAAAGAAGATTACCTTATCTCTCTTTGATCCCCACTTTAGCGATCACAAAGATTTTGTATTATATATAACCTTTGTAATAAAATTCTTTGATTTTTTCTTCTCTTTATTGGACGAATACGGAAGTTATTTACATTTCTTGTCACTTGCGTCTAAATGTTAGAATTATTTTCAAACGAATTAGCGTTTTCGTGTAGGACGTTTACATTTTAAGTATCACATAGTGCTGCACCAGAATAAAAGAAAACCATTTTCTGCTAGTTTATATATATATATTTATTCATTTCTATTCACGTATGTCCACAAAAATGTTAATAATCAATAAATGTATGGGTTAGTAGTAGTGTTTTGTGAACACCTCACTAGGAAAAGCTTTACTGAGGTGTTCGCATGTTTTATGTTTGGGTCTGGTGTTAGAGAGAGTCATCAGGAATCGACACAACTGGATTCATTTTTTAGGATAGGATATTGACCAAGCCATATGCCGAAATGCTTTTAAAAAAGTTGGATATTGTCGATATTGTCTTGTTATTTTGTTGCTTGTCGAAGCTGTGGATTATTGTCCGCCATTCGAGTGTCTGCTTTGTGTTTGAGGATCTGAGAACCCTTTCGATTACCTAAGCAGTCATTTTTGTTGCAAAGGATTTTTTTTCATTTCAGTTATATGTATAGGTACTCTTATAATACGTAACTGTCAAAAGAAGCGATGCTTACAATGGAAATCTTGATGAATGACAGCGATTTATGGAACTGGCAGAAGAAGGACAAAAGTAGACTGAATGCTGAAGAAATGAGATCTCTTAGGCGTGTGTGTGGTAAAATGACAATGTCTTAAAATCATGTATGATCGTGTAAGAAATGTGGAGATTCATAAATAATGTGTAAGCTTAGTGAGTAAGATTATGAAAGGGACGCTTAGATGGTTTGTGCTTGTAGAGCGAATAAACATAGAAAGGAGTGTAAAGAGAATATTAAGAAGAATAATGGCAGAAGAAGTCGGGGGCGCCCAAGGACAATACGTCATAACAACAAATGTATGATGTATGAATGTGAATGAAACAAGTTTAGTTTAAAACCCAAAAAAAACGTTTACATCTATCATTCGAAACATTGATACATCAGAATGTCAGTTTTTCTCAATCATCGCGAGATCTAGAAGACTTGTGTTTACAACGCAATCTTACTCAAGCAAATAAAAAATAACACATTTGACTGTTCAATGCATGTATGTTTTATTCTCTCTCGCCAGAGAAGCAGTTCTATTCAATAATTTGATAAGGATTGCCAACTACTACATCAGCACAAAGACAATTCACCTACCTAGATCACAAAACCTACAACCTTTTTTCTAATATCCTGGGAACCGAAACTCAACTCCATACTTTTAAAACACAAATAACTCTATAGATCATTACATCTGAAATACATTTCAATCAAAACACCATACATTCTACACTTTAACCCCCTAATCTTCCTCCACATATCTCTCACATTCCTCAATTGACTTAAATTATATAAAATATACTACTTATCAATGTTTAATTAATTATTAATGTGATCGCAATAGGCGAATCAAGAGTGGACTTTAAAATATTAATTGTGAACTTTGAAGTTGACACAACTATGGTTGGAGATGGTGAACATGGAGTAAGGAAGGAATCTGACTTACCCCTTTGATGTTCTTCAAAGATGATGATGGTATGATTTCACTCATAGGAGATATGATTTCACTCATAAGCTTCCATAACATCCAGGTTGGATACGAAACACACTGAGGGCACCAAATATGTTCACTGCACAGGCTTTCTACCCTGAGTTGATATTAATAACAGCACTGACAACAAATAGATGTTCATCAAACAGGCTCCATCAATAAACTGGTTTGACAGTCACTTTTTTTGTTTTAAAAGAGTATAGTCAGATAATGATAGATACTTGTAGGTAAATTTTTTTATTTTTTATTATTTATTGAGTTAGTTTATACATTGAATATAAACTAATATAAACAAGATCATATTTCATTTTGTAATTTTACATATTTTTACAATAAATATAACATTTCTTTTTAAATACATTCATTCTTCCTTCATTCTTCAGACTTTCAGGCATTTCATCATACATTTTTAGTCCTTTGTACATTAGGCAGTTCTGTGATTTTGTTTTTTTCATATGTGGCAATCTAATCCTATTTACATTTCTGGTTTCGTAATTATGAACATCTCTATTAAAAACAATTTCATCCTTAAAATATTTTGGCATTTGGTTGTTCATGATTTTATGTACAAAAATTAACACATTAAATAATAGTCTCTTTTTTATAGAAATCCAATTTAGCTGTTCTCTCATTTGATCTATGCTTGCGTATTTTCCTTTTCCTAGTATACATCTCATAGCTCTATTCTGTATAACATCTAGCTTGTTCAAGTTTCCTTCATTGGCCAAATACAACATAGTAGAGCAATAATCTAAATGTGGAGCAACTATAGTTTTATAAATCAGCTCTGTAGTGTTTCCATTTAGTTTATTTCTTAATCTTCTAAGAAAATTGACTTTTTTAGATACCTTCTTTAGCACATATTCAAAATTTGCTGCGAAAGTTAGTTTTGAATCTAGTTTCACACCCAGGTACTTAATTTCATTTACTTTTTCAATTTTTTCGCCATTAATTGTCAATTTTAACTCTGTGTTATGCGTTTTGTTGCCTATTTCCATATATTTTGTTTTGTTGACATTCAGTTTTAATTTGTTTAATTTCAGCCATTTCGCTATATTTTGTAGGTCTTCATTTAATTTATTAATTGCATCTATGTACTCTTCACATGAAATATAGATTAATGTATCGTCTGCAAATAATCTAATTTTGCAATGTTTTATGGTTTTAATTATATCATTAATGTAAATAATGAATAGAATTGGACCTAATACCGACCCTTGTGGAACACCGAGGTTGTTTTCTATCGGTTCTGATTCTGAGCTTTCCACTTTTGTTACCTGTTTTCTTTCATGGAGATATTCTTTGAAAAGATTTAGAGCTACTTCAGAAAGACCTATATCTTCTAATTTTTCCAAAAGTTTTTTCCTTTCTATCGTTTCAAATGCTCTTTTAAAATCTAAAAATGTTGCAATGGTGATTTTTTTATTATCGGTTTCTTTCTTCCATGTATTAATCACAATGTTTATTGCAGCTTCACAAGAGTTATTATTACGGAATCCTGATTGTTCGTCACATAATATATGATGTTTTTCCAAATACTCAACGAGTTGTTTCTTTATTACAATTTCTAGTACCTGTTCGTATTTTGGTAACATATTTATAGGTCTAAATTCTTCACATTTTCTGGTATTAACAACTTTCGGAATCGGGATCACAATAGATGTTTTCCATGTGTTTGGAAATTTTCCACTTCTTAACGATTCATTTATTATGTTCAGTAGATGAGGTCCTATCACTGGCATTGCATCCCTTAAAACTGTAAAGCTTATTCCATCTGGACTCTCTTTTGATTTGGTGCTGTTTAGAATCTGTAAAAGATATGTTTCATCAATCTCTTTAAACACAAGTTTTTCTCGGTTTAGGGGAACATTTCTCACGCGGTTGTCTTCCTTCAGTATTGGTATACTCTGATGTAATTCCGTTATGCTGTTTACAAAATATTTGTTGAAGCAGTTCTGTATGCTACCCTGTATCTGATGTGGAAATTCAATGTCATGTTTCATCCCTTTATCTTCAGTTTGCATTAATCCTTTTATGGTTTTCCACATTTTTTTAGTGTCTCCTTTTTCACAGATAATTTTATTTTTGAAGTAATCGTTCTTACAAACTTTCAGTTGTTTTGAGTATTTATTTCTTGCATTTTTGAATGCTTTCCAGTCTTGTGAGTTTCTTGAGATTTTTGCCGTTTTGTACAGTCTATCTCTTTCATATTGTATTGATTGTAGTTCTATGTTATACCATTTATTTGTTCCTCTTATTTTAGTAGTTTGGATTGGTATTAACTGGTCGATTACTTCTTCAAATGAGATGGGAAAATGAAAGGACAATGTTAAAGGAAGATTAATAGTTGCGTCAACAATTAACTTATTATTTGCACATAAAATATGAACTAAATCTGAATTGTATAATTGACTAACTATTATATATATATATATTATGAAACACTTCAATCTGTGAAATTCCCCCGTCTTGACACAGGGGCATCCCTACAGCCCTAGCATGGCAGTTGAAATAACATTCAAAATTTATCCATGCAGCTTTTCTTTGAAATAAAAAAAATGCTATTAACCCAAATTTATTCAATTCTCGCCTTGGAGCGTTCATTATCATTACTTTTATTGGGAACCTTTTTCTGATTTAAATATAAACCTATCGAGCACTCCAATAGGGATGAAACTTGTAAGCTTTTTCACTCATTATACCCGCCTGATCACAATTATTAATTAATCTCACATTCCTTTGAAAGTTCTGATCGGTTAGATTTAGTCCAACCTTCGGGAGATATTTAATTTATTTTTGAAACCGAAATCTTTTCGTTTCAGGTACTTCGATTGTGAGAATTTTTAATCTTTGATGTAAAAGTTTTTTTCTGAACAGGATAACATAAATGCATAAATTTATCTAAAAGAACTCGCCACACCAATCTTTTTACACAACTAGTAATAAAACAAACGCTGCAGCCAATTCCCCCATTTCTCGCATCTTTCAAACATTCAATTCAATTCAAACAAGCACAAATACCGATATATTTTTTGATTCTCTCCCTCTATTTAAGAAAAACTTTTTTAGCACACTGAATTCGCACACACACATGCACACGTACATACACACAAACACTCACACACAACTCGCTCCTTCCCTAACACACTAACTAACTTAACTTAAGTAAAATGTATAATATACCACATACGTATATGTGTCAGCGATATGTCATTGTTACCAATTAATAATAATAATATAATATCTTTATTGCGACAAATTTTCAAACTATAGCTATAGAAATACATGGAAGACTGTTTTGTGTACATTGGTGTAGATGAGTATAAAATTTTATCAACGGAAAAGAATATATAAACAGTAGGTAAAATACATGTAAATAATAGAAATATTAATGTGGTTATATGTTAAGGTTTATCATAGCCCGCCTCACTAGGCTTAGCCTGTGTTGAGGCAGCTATCTACCAAGTTTATTTATAGTACTATAACGTACCTACAATTATATAAAAATACAAACACTCAATAGTTAGGTAGCATCAATATTAATACATCATTTACCGAGTTCGTTTATAGTCCTAATAATATACCTACAATTATATGAAAATACATACAATAATTAGGTTGCATCAATAACTGCGAATTTGGATGAGTGCACCGGTAAAGGCCCTCATCATTACTTTTGATCCAAATTTTTACGCTATCTTTGAAATTTTTTTGTAAATGACATGTTTTTATTTTACCATGAAGAATGTTGTAAAGTCTTGTAGCAAGATATCTAAAGTTTCGTTGACCAAAAGTAGTGTGCGTTACAGGAATTTGAAGTAACTCTTTGTTATTGCTTCGAGTACAGCGACTATTAGATCTTTTTTCGTAGTATGTAGGTCCGTTTGATAGATTCCCCAATCTTAACAAACGGACTGCAATCTTTAGAGCACAGGCGTCAGGTAGGTATGCTGTCCTTGTTCTATCGGTATTACAATGGAAGATGCTCTGAGGAACTAGCGTCATTGATCCCTTCGGCACCGGTGCGTAGTCGGGATACACGCCAAACGCGCGCCCAACATTTGTACACAGTTGACATTTGTCACATGAGAACGGGTCGCTTCTACGATTCGTTCTTAAGTTCAACAGCTCGGCTGTGGAACGAACTGCCGGCCTCTGTGTTTCCTCCCTCCTACAACATGGGACTCTTCAAGACCCATGTTCACTCCTTCCTCTCCACAAAAAGACCCTCCACACAGCATCCCCAAAGATGACATAGGCCCTGAGGGAAATTATTTTCTTCAGGGCCTCCTGTGTGGAGTTGATATAAAAAAGGTAAGTTTTTTATATAATCACCATTTGCTAATACATAATTATTCAAGTTTGGAAGAATGAACAGAAAAATATCTAAGAATGTTAGACTTTGAATAGCTGATTCTCACGTTTCAGAAGTATAATTATATGTATAATATTATTATGTGTTATAGCCCCGATACACTCACATCGATGAAAATGAATGTTGCTTATTTATTAAGAATCTCCTCAAAATATTGGTAATCCGGTTAAAAACGTGATTCCGGCCTTTATCGAATGAATTAACAGGTTTCCTGATAAACTTTTAGTAAATTACGTACATATTATTAAGATATCGGAACGCAATGATATATTGTCTAGGCAAATTCACGTGCACTTGTCTTAATAATATAATATAATCGTAATTTACAAAAAAAATATTAGAAAACATGTTAATTCATTCGCTAAGGCCTCCAATCCCGTTTTTAATCGAATTACCAATAATTTGACGACATTCTTAATAAATTAGTAATACTAATTTCTCCATTATTACGTGTAATGATGATAATTTTAATTTTTTTTAAAGCTTCTTTTTTTGTAAAATCTGTTCTTCTGCTTTATTCAAAACAACATTGAATGGTAATACAGGGTTTTCCAGTAAGAAGTGTTATTTTGATATTCAATCGTAAAAGATCAATGGTTTCGTTGCTTGTGTGGCACGTAGCGCCGTCTTGTTGAAAGTAAACGTTGTACAGATCAATACCATCCAATTCCGGCCATAAAAAATCATTAATCTTCTCTCTATAGCGCAACCCATTCACCGTAACTGTTGTTCCAGCTTCATTTTCGAAAAAGTAAGGTCCAATGACTCCGCCGGACCATAAACCGCACCAAACAGTCACACGTTGAAGATAGAGAGGCTTTTCAGCAATTTGAATCACTCAAGTGAATTTTAATAATTTCAATGCGTTGTTGAAGCGTTTATCGTTCCATTTTTATTAATGGCGTAGTTTCTACTTGTCAAAAAATGACAGCTTCAACAGTAACATCTACCGAAATAGCGGGCTATTCAAAATAACACCTCTTATTGGAAAACCCTCTATTATTAAATTATTTGGGATTAATCTTTTAAATAATTAATACAGTTTTCCGAAGTTAAAAGAGAATCTTATTTACTAAACAAAATTATTAAAAATTCTATTTCCCACGAAATATAAAATATTATCTTGTTAGAGATGAAATTACTATCCAAGATTTCGTATTGTTTTTCTTCCAAGTGTTTCGCTTGTTTTCATAAAACTTACCAAAAAGTCGAAATAAATGTAAGTGCCTACAGTTTATTTTTGATTTTTGAAACTTAAAACAAATGAGGAGCATTTCTAGATATTCAAACTAAACAGCGTAATAATACGTTTTCGTTAAAAAAATTAATTTACCCATTTTTAACGCTTACTTATACCATACATTTCCAGACCAAACGGGTAGCTTTGTTAAAGCAGTTAATTAATTGCATATTCTACAATCCTAGTTATTTAAACTTTTCACTGAATTTGACAACAATCTCTTTCCTCCGTCAGTTATGAATAGCCGCTATCGCACCGCGAGCAATTCTTTTCTCCACTTGATTCTGTTTCCCCGATACTCGTGGCATATTTGACAGTCCCCAGCTCCCTTGGTCCTCGCCTTCTCGGGGACAAAATAATGTATAATGGACCCCCAGATGGAGAGATAAGCTGAGTCAGCGGAGCTTCACTAATTGCTAATGGGATTCAATTTGAATTCATCCAATTACCGTGGCCTCTCCGCCGCCTGTTCTTTGCTAACTTTAACGTCACCTCCTCCGTCTTCTACCGTCCTGATCCAAAAGCGATGTGCATATTCAATTCGGCTCTGGAAATCCCAAATTTCTTTGAAATATTCCTGTCCTTACAAATTCAGTGGCAGTTTCTTTTTAGAAAAAACATTGCTTTTATAAATCCACAGTATATTTCAAGAAATTAAATTTGGTTATTTATGTTCCTTTACGCATGCTTAAAAAAATGTTGACGTTTTTATTAAGTATGAAGTAATTTTTTTCTCTTAACAAATGAAGTCGCCAGAAGAACAGGAATTCAAGCGGAAAACGACCCTATCGCGGTGCGAGTCGCTGGAAACGCGACTGAAATTAGAATGATTTTCACTGCTGGAATTTTTGAAATCACTTAGATAAATCGTGTTTAAATCATTTAAAAATATTTATTTATTGCATCTCACCATAGATAAATCATGTTTTTTTCTCATAAATATCAACCTCACTAGGACTAAGCCTGTATCGAAGTTAAAAATTCACATTTGAGTGAAGCAACCATAGAGTAATCACAAACATATAAAGTAATACTCCATACAAACACAAAGTATATCAAAAAGATAGAAAAAAAAGTGTATTCGATTAGTTACCAGATGGGTTATTTGATAGTTTATTGTAACAATATAGAACCATAACTAAGTTTTATGCATTATTCCCAAGAAGAAACAAGTAGATAATAAAGACAGCTAGGGTGACATTCAGTTTTTTAGCAAATCGAACTTATATAAAATCTTATTATTTAAGAAAGGACAAGGATGAAAAAATATTGAGACAATCGTCTGTCAATACTTAACTAACTTATTAAATTTAACTAAGGAATTGGTAGACTTAATATGATTTGGAAGAATATTAAACATAAGTGGTGCCATAATAGTTGCTTTGACCAAAGGAGCTTTTAGTATATACCGCCAATATTGGATATAATTTCCCATAGTTTGTGGTACTTAAATTAATTTCGTGTGATTTACGCTTTTCCTTATTTCGTCTTGAAACAGTTCTTCTCTCTAACAACAGATTCAGATAAGACAGTTCTTCTCTTTGACGGCCGGCATAGTCCAGTGGTAACGCATTGGACTGCCATTCCGAAGGTCGCGGGTTCGAACCCGGCGTGCGCAAATAAATTTTATTCGATTAATTTGTGTTATTTCACAATTAATTAATTAAAATAATATATAGTATATTTGCGGCACATTCCAGAGTGGAAGATACTACCAGTATCGCCCTGGTGTAAGACCACCATTCAGAATTGAAACGTTGCTCCAAATGGCTTTAGCCGTATTTAGTGACTAGATCTGAATAGCCAGGTACTTCCCCACCTTCCTCTTTCGCTTCCCCACTTACCTTCAGCCTCACAACATCCCCCAATTGGGGATGCCATAGTCTCACTGGCTCCAGACGGGAGCAGTTGAGACTCTTGTGAGGTATTCACTATAAAAAATAAAAAAAAAAACATTTTTTTATGATTGCTTTTATGACACTTCATATTATTTATAATCACAAATGTATCAGAATTCTATAACAATTTTATTTTGTTCTTTTACAACATTCTTACTATCTACGGATGTACTCATAAATGAGTTGTAAGTATATTTAATACCTTATAGTATATTTAACGTATAAAATACACTTATCGTACATTTGTATAGCTTTTTAAATATACCAAGTGAGCAAAGTATCCATGATTAGTATAACATCATTTGCACATAACGTAGTAAGAAATTGGTATTCGCTTTACTTTGGCGTGTGCGGTCGACATTTTATTTATCACTGACAACATTATAAAAGAAATAATCAGCCTGTTCTACGCAGTTATCAACCCTTATTTTTCTTCCTCCCCTAAATGCAAAATAATCTCCATCTGAATGTTTTTTATTCATTCTATGTTTCTCTTTACATAAATTCGCCGTCGCCATCCGACAAAAATCATGCCCTTTGCTTTCCAAAGTGCGTGAAAATATTAATTATTTAAATTTCTTCTTGTTTGAACATCGATGGGAGTTTCTCTAGTAACAGGCACCCCCAACCCCTTAACCCACCCTCCCTCGCCTGCTTCTAAAAGCTTTTCAAATATTTATTTATTTTGAAGTGTGTATGTGGTAGCAAAGTGTTCTGTAACGGAATATGGAGCATAGGGCGCACGAACTTTAAGTTTGATGCAAAAGTTAATGTAGTGATCAAAATTTTAAATGCAAGGGAGAGAACTTCAAAGATAATAATTTTTTTTTTTAGTTAATGGTGTGGAATTAATATCTTTTAAAAACGTAAGCAAGCTTTTGTGAAATATTGTAATAAATCGTTGTGTCAAAAAGCCTTATCGCGTATCTTTATCAGGATACAACGAGCAGGAAACATCGTAAATTGTTTTTAATTTGGTGATGAACGACTTCAAAATTCACTCATTGAAAATGACGAAAAAATATTTTATGTTTTATATTTAAAAAAATAATTTATGCATGATTTTTAAAATGCCAATGTTAAATGTTCACCAAAACACAGTTCAACTCCTAGTTAATTTATTTATTTTTTTAAATATAATATTGATTACATTTTATGATTTTGACTGTCCAACTAGGAAGGATTCCCATTTCAGGACAGTCAAATTTACAAGTTTCAAGTTATCCTAGACGAATACAGGATTTAAGACTAGCTAAAATAAGTATGTTTAAACGAAGATACATAAAAAGATACATAAAAAAGATACTTACATAAAATACATAATTATGTAGTATATTGTATGAATTAATATGAACACACCTAATTTGGTTACCAAAACACTTTTATACTAAAATTATATACAGCAAGGACGTTCACAGGCACAACATAAGGACGGGCAATGAAATCAAACAACCAAAATAGGACAAAGCCAATACGCAAAACAGTTTATTCTACGAAGGGATGAAATATTATAATGCGTTGCGGGAAACTATAAAAACTACATCGATAAATAAATTCAAAATAGACTGTAAGAACCATATTAAGCAAAATAGGATGTAGGTAATTTTAGTAATTTATACCTAAGCATAAAATAAATTTTAAAAACATGTCAAATAAATTTATATCAATTATTATAAATATTACATTCAGTTACATGTTACATATTTTTTATTTAATGGGATGTATTTCCTCCCATGATTTTTTTCTGCGTAGAATCTATAAATTTATGGCAGTTTTTCATAATCTTTTCCTACCGATACTAAAATTACTTCATCCATCATATTTCCTCTGGTCATGCAATTCAATTTCAAGTTTACGTATTATTGTGGGCAATCTTTGCGGATGGCCGACAATTTCCAGTTTGCGTATTCTATCATTGCGGATGGCCCACGATTTCCAGTTTACGTATGCTATCATTGCGGATGGCCGACAATTTCCAGTTTACGTATTCTATCATTGCGGACGGCCCACACATTCCATTTTACGTATTCTATCATTGCGGATGGCCCACAATTTCCATTTTATGTATTCTATCGTTGTGGATGGCCCACAATTTATATTTTACGTATTTTATCATAGCGGATAACCCACAATTTCTATTTTACGTATTCTATCATTGCGGATGGCCTACAATTTACAGTTTACATATGCTTTCACTGCGGATGGCCCACAATTTACAGTTTACATATGCTATTATTTCGGATGGCCCACAATTTACAGTTTACAAATGCTATCGCTGCGGAATGGTTCACAATTTACAGTTTACATATGCTATCATTGCGGATGGTCCAAAATTTTCAGTATACGTATTTTACTATTGCGGATGGCCCACAAATTAATAACAAGACTAGTCTAAAATAGTTGTCATTTTATCGAGGGAACAATCTCTTATTCAATTTAAACATGTTTATTTGAAACGAATAAATAAATTACAAAATAAAAAATTGGCAATATTTCGTCTTTAATTCCTTATCTGCAGTACTTTAGAGAACGTAGAACTTGGGATCAAAATGATATCAATAACACTTTACTTACTTATCTATCGCTATGAATTTGTAGATTTAATGAAGTTTTTTTTATTTGTGTTGACGTAGACATATTTGACTATGACCTAACCCCCTAGCGGCCCTAGCACAAGCACATGGATAAATATTTTATCGTTAATGTTTATACCTTGTCAAGCAGTTTGTGTAGCACAAAATCGTTCATAAAAAATTGCTACTTTCATTTTCTCAAATAAAAACAACTTGCAAGCTACGAAGCCATTAAAACCGTGATCTTAAAATTTTATTCAATTTAATAGGGATTACTTTGGCCTCACTGTTATATCTTTTGATATGGCACAAGAAATTAATCAAACTTGAATGGTTGTCTTCTAATTAATGAAATCTTAATAAACACTTGACATCTTGTCTAAGTTTGGCTTCTTGTCGGTGTAATATACAAAGAAAATAGGTATTTGCTTGTAACAGCCCACCTCCGTTTGTATTCCATTAAACGCGAGTTGAAGTGTGTTCGGGAAAGTGTATTTAGTCAAAGTATACAACAACTGTGTATCTACTCATTCCTCGGGGTATTGTTTGTCTAGTGTTAAATATTATTGAAGAAACTTGAAATAGAAAGCGATTCGAGCGGTTCAAAAAGGAAGAAGTCATTTCTTAAGGGCTTGTGGGGGCAGAGGGGATGTGGGAGGGGGGGGGGGGGGGAAGGGAGTAAAGGGGGGGGGGATGAAAGAACATCGACAAATAAATATTATGATTTTTTAAATTGTGTTATTATTTAACTTTGCCTCGTTATATATTTTTATTACGTTCTTGTTTAAAATCATTTACACCGGACATACAGTACCTAACATTGTTTGTTGTTTTTCTTTTGTATATTCAATGATGTTATTATTAAATATTAAAAAAAAACAGTTTATTATCAAACAAGTTCTGCTGTGTAATTATTATTACGCGTGACAGCTGTTTCGTTTGATAATGCCTTCAGAGGGCGAAACAGCTCTCAAGCGTTATAAATATCTGCAAAGCAGTACTAAAATATAGTAATAATGCTATTGAATAAATAAAATAAAATCAAAAATTAAAATGGTTTTCTACAAATTAAACTCTGTTAAATTCTACATTTTTTGTTAAATTCTTTCAAAAATTTGGTAAAAAAAAAACTAATTCTTTTCAATATTTCTGTATGTGAAAAAACACTATAGGTAGTATTTGAAAATAGTTGAACATAGCTGTATAAAGATAATATTTTAATTAAATAAAACATTAAACCTTTTGTTTAACACTTTTTAATATAAAATATCATCATGTTTGAAAACCATTGGTTTATTTATCAGGATAACAGTGGTATACTAAAAATCTATGTTTTGTTTTATTTGAAACCGCTTAAGAATCCCAACTGCTCCCAGAGCCAGTCAGACCATAGCATCTCCAATAGGGGTATGTTGTGAGGATGAAGGTAGTGGGAAGGGGAAGGAGATGGGGGAGAGGAAAGTGGGGTAGTACCTGGATTTTCAGATCTGGTCACCAAATACCCCTTAAGCCATTTCATGCAAAGTTTCAATTCTGAATTGTGGTCTTACACCAGGGCGGTACTGACAGTATCTTCCACTCTGTAACGTGCTGCAAGAATACTATATATTATTTTAAATTTATAAATTGTGAAATAACATAATTTCATCAAATAAAGTTGACTTGCTCTCGCCGGGATTTGAACCCGCGACCTTCGGGTTCCTAATCGAGAGCCTTACCCATCGTTCTAGAGTGCAGGGTACTCATAGTATCGCCCTAGTGAAAGACCACCATTCAGAATTGAAGTTATTTTATTGCTTTAGTTATGTTCAGTGACTATATCTGAATATCCAGATACTACTTAACCTTCCCCTCCTGCTTCTCCTATCCTTGAGCTCTCAACCTCAGTCTAATGCCACAGTTCTATTTGATCTGGGTTGTTGACACTCGTGTTTCCAAAAAAAAATACCATTGTTTGTTGTCTCTCAGAAAACGCCTTTGAACAATGTTTCATTTTTAGAAGTAACTTACATCTAGAGTATTTATGTTATTACGTGTAAAATGCATTCTGTAGCTTGGATCTCCTAGGGATAAGAAAATACTCGAGTGCAAACAATAATAAGGTCGGGTTGTTTCTTAGAATTTGAACAATTCATCAAATTTCACACTTGATTTTCAAGTTCTGTAGGGGTTCTATTCAAGCTCTATTATCATTTCATTTTGTGAAAGAACTGGCCAGTAATTATATAATAATAGAACATGAATAGAACCTTCATAGAACTTTAAAATCAACATGAAATTTGGTGAATTGTTTAAATTTTGTGAATAATCCAATAACGCTATCCCCTAGCCATATTCTGAACAGTTAATAACTGTTACCGTTCCAAGGAAAACATTATTTAATATATTGTCGAACATATTATTTTCTCGCCGGAGTTAGTCCCATTACCAGTCGTTCGTATTTTAGCAGAACACAAACACGAAATACCAACCGTCATTCTCTCCCCCATTTATGAAAAATTCAAAATAATTCCGTAATGAATGAAATGCGTCGGGCCATGCTTGCGTCCAATTTGCGAAAAATGTTTCCACCCTTAAAACATCCGCAAGCCTCCCGTTTAAGGAACAAATCGCCAACCATTGGCTTCCAGATCATACGGCATGCGAGAATATTACGTAGAAACAATAATACCTAAACGATATACAGTCTAAAAGTCACTTTTTTTTATGAAATTCGATAGAGATTCCGCCTATGTTTGTAAACTTATCTAATCTAAATACTATAATATAAAGTAGCTATCAGTGTCTCTCTGTTTGTGCGCTTAGTTCTTCTAAACTACGCAACCTATTTTTATGAAGTTTTGAATATCATTTAGAGAATTTTTTCCGGAAGGCTTAAATATATAATACAAGTAAATTATATTTATATAAATTTGAGAAAAGTCAACGTTTTGTTATCAAGTATTAAAAAATATTTTCTTGTGCTTACATTGCTAATGATGGCTAAACCTCATGAGATACATCAAAACAATGTACTATGGAATTGTATATCTTGAACTGGCCTACAGAAAAGTTCACGGTGGTATATGTCTATCTTCTAAGGATAACCCCTAGCAACTCCGGGTATACGTCAGCTAGTAATAGTTCATAATAATACCAAACAATCTGCATATTTTTACTGAAATATCTCCAATACTCTTGTCACAAACACTTCAGTATTCATTGTATCCCAAAGAAGAGTTTGTAAGGACGTAGTGTTTGTTCATTATTTATCTTATTAAATGGTGCTACAAAAACCGCTTGTGTTTATTTAAATATCACACAAGAGTTCCAACTGTCAGGAGCAAGTGGGATTATGGCTTGTTGTGAGGCCTGAAGAAGTGGGGAAGGGAATGTGATGGGAGACATGAATGTTGGAGAGAGGAAATACCCGGATATTCAGATCTGATAAATGGACCGAGTTTTTTCCAGTTTTTAAATTATTTATCTTTAAAACATATTTTGTGTGGGTGATGTCAGGTGAAGTACAGTTTACAATATTATATTGTAATTAAAATTTTAAAAAGTCATTTATCATTGCAACATTGGTAATATAGCTAATGGAATTTTTTTACACTAACTTCACGCAGATAGCCCTCAAGTCCTATTTCATCTTTGGGAATGCTGTGTGGAGGGGTTTTTGGGGAGAGGAAGGAGTAAAGATGAGTCTTGAAGAGACTTACAAGAAAATCGTTAAAATTACAAGCCATTTTTAGAATTTGGATTATGCTTTTTACCAGGGAGGTACTCAAGGTATGAAACCAAGAAAGTATATATTATATATATAAATAATAAATGTTGCCTTATTTTTACAGCAATATTTTCGTGAAATGTCACTTTAAGTAAGTATTTAGGCGTAATTATGTTGACAGCCTGGGTTGCTACAATCTGATTTTAAAACCCGACAGTATGTAATGGTCCAGAATGGTTGTCAATCCCTTCAGGGGTGGTGAGGGGTGTTGGTTGGCGGTGGCATTGGCAAAATTTGTGATTGTCCACGTCCATACTCTTGTATCTCTCTTTATGCCTCCCCTCGATGACACTCGAGAAGACTTGAAAAAAAATAATAATATACAGTTTTTTTCGGGCTAAAACAATCGAAGTTGATTAAGCTGGGAAAATTCACTTTAAAATAATGTTCAATTTTAATAGTAGCGAAATAAACGCTTGTGATAAAAATTGTGAGCTTAATTATCTAAATAAATTATTTATTATTTCAAATAATGATTAAATAATCGTATTTAAAAAAAATGTTAAGTACTTCCTCGAGTATTTCAATTTTGATTTTGTTTTCGTGAATGAATGAATTTGGAAGTGGAAATTAACCCGCTTCCCGACATCAGATCCAGCTGAAACTCAGCAAATAGACTTGTTGTCGATGATAATGCATTCTATCATTGGCATCACACACGCTAACATATACGCATTTCTATGAAATTGGATTACATTACAGCAGTTAACATACGAAATTAATATACGTCCTACCCAATCGGGATTTTGCTCAGTTGTTAGCGTGGTTGACTCCAGTCCCTGGAAGGTTTAATACTCAGTTAAACCAATTTAATTTTTATTTATTTATTTATTAATCTTAAGTTAGCTCACATAGTCGTGTGTGCTAATAGTTTAAGAAACATATAATAAAAAATAACAGTAATTGGCAAAAAAATTGATCTTTAAATATTTAAATTTAAGTACACATTATGTGTCACAAAAAAACATCAATATTTGAGGAAAATATGTTTTCTTAATTTTTCTTTAAACTTAACCATCTTTTCAATCTTAGCAACTTCCTTCGGGATTTTGTTATACAGTTGGACGGCCTGGTACATGAGAGATTTCTGGGTGCTTGATTTTTTTCTTGTTGGCAATCTGATTTTCCTTTCATTTATCGTCCCGTGTCCGTATTTTTTTATTTTTTTTTATTTAATAAATGATTACATGTTACATTTTTTGTCATTTTTTTAACTACCATACTACGCTAATGCCCGTGTTGTGGTAGTTATACATGAAATAATAATAAAAATAACATAAAAGAACTAAAAAATACTTTTTTATAGAAACATACGTATGCAAGTATGAATCATACATGAAATAATAATAAAAATAACATAAAAGAACTAAAAAATATATTTTTCTATTTTTTTATTATAATTTATTTTTCTATTCAGTTCTTAGACATCATCCCTATTTTAATTGTATGTATAAAAATAAATGCATTAAAATATATAGTTTGTGTTAACGTCATAAAATTTTGCTCATTTAACATGTCTCTTATCCGTGTGTATATGTTGCGCTTGATTATTATTCGCATCGCTTTATTTTGCAGTATTTGCATTTATTTAATTTTTTCTTCGTTGCAGAGAAAAAGAATACTTGAACACTTATTAAAATATGGTGATATAAATGTTTTAAATATCATCTGACTTATTTCTTTATTTACTTCGTTTCATATTCTGCCTAGGAATGAAATTTTTTTATCAGCAAAGTAAAACCAATCCAATATTATTCCTGTTCGTATTGTGAAAAAGTTGATCGTATACTTCATCCACCTATGTCTCCTTGACAGGCGGATCTGTAAATCTCGCTCCCTTGTGATGCGGCATTTAAAGTAGTTATGTTTTTCATATAAATGTGTGGCATTGTAGTCACTTAAATGTAATAGTATAATGTTTTCATGTTTTCAAATATTACAGTGAAATTCCACTCTCTGAAACATAAAAAAACTGCCATTTTCTTACGAATTAAAGAATATATCTTGTAGGTACTCAATAGAATTTTCTTTCAGGTCGTCTTTACAAGTGCCATCTTATATTCTTTTTAACATTGTCACATAAACATAACCTTTTACCGTCGGGAGATAACAGCTAACACTGCTAACAGCTAACACTGAGCAGCTCACGTGGTGTTATTCTAAAAACATTATGTGAGTTCTGCCCTAGCCGACGTGAGGACTAATGCAGTCATTTCCGTTGACGACGTATCCCAAATCCACTTAGCCTGACTTCCTTCTCGTGTTTACGACGACACCGCGTCGGCAAAGTAGATAGGCCTGGCGGAGTCGGTAAAACAGGGCTCTGTAAAAATTATTGTAATGTGTGAACATCAAGCGAACAGTTCCGGTGATAATCCGCGGAAATAATGACGAGTGTCGCTTTATTGACGTAATGCGAGCCATTATGCGACATCGCGATAAATTTAATACTATCACTGTCATGTTTTATGTACCTCCCTTACATAACTTAAGATTAGAAATAGGCCGTAGAGACGCCGGCTATTTCGCAAATAATGTCATCAAAATGGTAGAAGATCACACGGATTGTTTTAGTTTTTTATGCCTATTAAATATATTACAGAAAATCGGTTTCATGATTGCTTTTATGGAATTGTGTCGAACAATTCATTACATAGCTGTAAATTTAAATTAATTAATTATAAAAAATGTTCCATCTCGCCTGATAGCCCAGCCATACGTCTCACTTTTGCTCGGCTGAAATTGTAGATCGGTAGTGATTCCGGAAACACAGTTTTGTATTTGAAATTTAAGCCTCGATTGAGCAAATATTTTGATCACGAAACACGCCCACGCGGCACTGCTTGTGTTATTCATTATTCTATATGTGAAACCAAAATCCATATTTTTATCATTTTATTCGTTTGACGAAAACAGAAGGCTTACAATATAGTTTAGTTATTATTCGTAATTAAATCATTACATAAACTTTTACCAAAAGCTTCTGTGCATTTTGAATTTGCCTCACGTTACTTTACAAAATCACACGAAGTAACATACATTTTGTGCACTGAAAGAGTTTTTTTAAGATTTTTTTTTTTGCGTCTTTGCGAATATCCCCTGGCTATACTCATCAACTTATATCATAGGTATGACCAATTGTCACTCCTTAGAAACACGAAGAGGTATTGCTATGATTAAATGTTTGTATCTCTTAAAAAAGGGTTAAATATTGTTACGTAATACAAGTCACCCTATAAAAAAGATGCATAATTTAGCCTCGCTTTCCCCATGCAAACGATCGTGGCGTACGTGTTAAAACGACACAACGCCGCGTGATCGCACAGACCACCCAGGGAGCGTTCTCGGCTCAACACTGCCCGCCACCGCCGAGCCCCGCCAGTCGAGAGCGGACCTCGGTCATGGCAACAGTGTGTTTCTCGCAGAGCGAACCACAAACGCTCACAATGTTCGAGCGCGCGGAATTACGTAATAATAGAAACAGACGCGATCTCGTGCCAGTTTCCTACTAGATGCATTTCGCCATCAAACTTACAATCATGTTTATTATTACGGTTCGGGCTTACTCAATGGAGTCCCGTTCCCGCGTAAAATCCCGAGTGCACTTCACCGCCTCAACTGACCCGCCGCCTGTGAGCGCGGGTACCTCTGGCTCAACATGATGCCCCTTACCTCATCGAGACGATTCGTAAGCTTTCAACCTTCCCCTTTTTCTTGTGTTCAATTCTCGTAAATTTCATGTAGAATCCACGCTTTATTTGGTCGTCATAAATTAGTAGAGAGAGTTAGTAGGGAGATCCATGTTAACCTGTATTTCTCGAGACATTTAATATACCTTGTGCCTTTTACTATTGTGTTATGTATTGTTATATCTTAGCACTGGCGCAAACGTGGTTTTTTCTCTGATTATTAATCGTCCATCGGGAGGTCAAATTGGAAATAATCTTGAACTCTTTCACTGTGTTTTATGTCTTGCTTTGTATTAACAATTGAATAACTATGTTTTCTTCCAATAAATCATAGCTGTTCTACAAACCATCGCGTCAAATCTAAAACAACCGTGTCACATTAAAACTATTCTGTGTTAAATTACAAGTTCTACGAATCGTCACTCGACAAAATTTAATTACCGGTATTCTATCACAAGGTGCGCAACCAACATTTACTTCTTTTCGGACATCTCAAACATCACATAGTGATCTTTAACCATGAAGGTTTACTTTCCGAGTACAACTATTAGAGGAAACGAGCTACATTAAACTACAATTCAACAATTTCAAATCTTGTACATGATACAAAATAAATTCCTTGTTAGTGGAGCCATAAGCCAGCATCGTTCTGCAAAATTCATAGACAAGGAAAACTAACGCCCTTCTGTCATCCGATAATTTCGCTTTATATGTAATAAAGGTGGGTAGAGTATCCTTTTTGAAAGAAAAGTCTTGAAAGCCGACTTACCCTTTACATATAATTGAGATTCGCGATTGACGTAAATCCCCGACTCTCGGCCCTTCTCCGCCTCGAGCCTGTCGTGTCCAGGGAAAGGGATGCTTGCGTGTAAATAACCAAAAGCTGGTTCTGCCTAAATTCAGACAATTGGTCACGAATCACAAACAACCCTCCATTAATTGTTGAAAGAAAAAACAATACTTCCTCGAAATCTGTATTCGGAAATTTTTCGGAATTTTGAAATTTTTTTTCGGAAATTTGGTTTTTTCGGAAATTTTTCAAAAACGCACAATCTCAGGGACTTTTCCATCAAAATCCCAGGACAACCCCTGGCCGTTTTTTTTCAAAAATCAAGGACTTTGAAATTTTTTCGGAAATTTTAATTTTTTCGGAAATCTGTTTTTTGGAAATTTTTTTTTCAAAACGCACACCTCAGGGACTTTTCCATCAAAATCCCAGGACAACCCCTGGCCGTTTTTTTTTCAAATCAAAGACTTGGAAATTTTTCAAAAATTTCCTTCACTCATCTAGGACTTTGAAATTTTTCGAAAATTTTTTTCAAAACGCACAATCTCAGGGACTTTTCCACTAAAATTGCAAGGAGACCCCTGGCCGTTTTTTTTTTCAAATCAAAGACTTGGAAATTTTTCAAAAATTTCCTTCACTCATCTAGGACTTTGAAATTTTTCGAAAATTTTTTTCAAAACGCACAATCTCAGGGACTTTTCCACTAAAATTGCAAGGAGACCCCTGGCCGTTTTTTTTTCTCAAATCAAAGACTTGGAAATTTTTCAAAAATTTCCTTCACTCATCTAGGACTTTGAAATTTTTCGAAAATTTTTTTCAAAACGCACAATCTCAGGGACTTTTCCACTAAAATTGCAAGGAGACCCCTGGCCGTTTTTTTTTTCTCAAATCAAAGACTTGGAAATTTTTCAAAAAATTTCCTTCACTCATCTAGGACTTTGAAATTTTTCGAGAAATTTTTCAAAACGCACATCTCAGAAACTTTTCCATCAAAAACACAAGGAAACCGCTGGCCATTTTTTTTTCCATATTGGGACTTCAAAAAATTTTTCACAAAATTCTACACCCATCATCACAAGCTCATCTTTTTTTGAAAAAACTCAGCCACAACACTCTTGACAATTCTTTTTTCTTTTCACAATGTCTAAATCAACTAGCCACAAAATGAATCCTCAAAACAACACCTTAGGCATAATAGCCAACATCTGCTCTCGAAGTACGCAAAGTTTAGAAAAGGAATTGAAAGACAGGAATATTTCTCCTTTCAACAAAACCAAAAACGTCCTGATCAAACACGCAAAATTTTACAACAGGAAATACATAAAAGGGCTGCAATTTCAACCCGGCAGTATAATCTCTGTCACAAACAGACACAATTTACGCGGGAAACATGTTACCTTTAAGGAAAACGACATAGTTTGGAGACGCAACAACACACTCTCACAAGGTGCTCTGTATTTCTCTGCAAAACTAGCTCCTCGCTTTGTTAAAGCAAAAGTCCTGAGAAAAATCTCCGATGTAGTGTACACCCTATCGGATGCCTCTGGGAAACACATCGGCAACTATCACGTAAAAGATATTGTCAAACTAGGAAGTGTGGACACAATAGACACCACCTTCACTAGCTCACACTCACAAAACTAACAAACTTTTGGCTCTACCTTTGTCCCACGAGACTTGGCCCTCGTGCAGACAAACAGCATGTCTTAACGCGTTAGTTTCATATAAAAACTCGCTTTTTTCGACCTCTGCAAGGTAACCTTTTTTTCTAAAAACACAGAAGTGTCAACTGTGTTTTTTTAAATCATTTCTCACCAATACATGTACTATTATGCTCTTTTGTATAAACCCTTTGTTATTTTTGTTTCTTTGTCACACCTCACCGTGTAATGTTTATAAATTGTACTAATATTTTGTACGTATCTTCTCTGGAACTGATATCATTCCAGTCAAGAGACTTTTTCCACTTCCCGAACAATTTATGCTCCCGGAGTCGACCCTGGACATCATTTGTTAGTCGTTACCATTCTGACACTTACGACACTAAATACATAACTATTTTTTGTCATAAATACCACAAAAAGTCACGTACAACATTGTTTTGTAAATATTTTTTCTGTTCTTTGTTCTTCACATTGTTCTTTCACTTTGTTCTTCACATTGTTCTTTCACATTTGTTCTTCACATTTGTTCCAATGGGTTCCATCGTACATAAAACAATGGCCCCTTTGCAACATACACCCAATTGAGGTGAATATTCTACCCCTGTAACTTGTAATCATAATGCGTGTGTAAATTCCAGTTTGGTATCGTCATTTGATTCAAGTTTACATAGGTGTAACAAATAAAAAGTTACAATAACTTTGTTTTAAAGTTTTTTCAGTTTTTTCTAAAAAATTGAATGGCGCTCAACATTCCCATTTGCTCTAATTTGTTGTTTTTTCAGAATTTGATATTGACACGTCAATTCTGAAAAAGGTTGTTGTAAAGGAGAACAAACGCCGATTTGTCCTCCTCATCAATAACAATGTTACATACATAACACCTTTCGGTCACATTGAGTATGTAAAATCTTAAGATCTCAACTTCCTGACCCCAATTTGTTATATTATGTACTATATTTTGACTTAAATAAGCATTAATTTGCCTTGTCAAATACACCGAGCCAGGTCACTCATATTAAGTCATCCTGTGTCTCTAGGTGCCTTCTGTATCAAATTTGTAACATAAAGTTCACAACATTCGTGTTTGTGGCAATTTTGGTAACACCAAGTGTGTTTCCTTGTTTTTGTTTGGTCATTTTAAGTAAGTAAAACCCAATCAGGTCTTAAATAAACCACTACAAACCTTTTTTGTAAGCAAAGAGTAAGTAAAACCGATTAGGTCTCTTTTGCTATATGTGTGTCTTGTTTAAGACATCCTTGTTGGCATATGTCTTGTATTATTGCCAACTTAACGCATAAACCCAACCAAAGGTTATGCCATCACAACATTTTGTAAGCAAAGAGTTAGTAAAACCAAATAGGTCTCTTTTGCTATATTTGTGTCTTGTTTAAGACATCCTTGTAGGCATATGTTTTGTATTATTGCCAACTTAACGCATAAACCCAACCAAAGGTTATGCCGTTGTCATTTTTTGATAATACCAATAGCCACTACTTGATTGTTTTTGACATTGTGTATGTATCTTTTTTCCGGTATTGAAATGGTACTTTTTTTATTATTGAACGTTGATATATTATTTTCATGATACATGAGAATGTTACAATATCCACCATGAGACGAGGGATCGTTATAAAATCTAACACTATACATGAGAATGTTATAATATCTACCATGATACGAGAAGTTCGTTATAAGTACTTTTTTTTACTGGCTTACATACACTGTGGCCAAAGAGATAATTTGTTCCATTAAATGGTTATAAATATCTATGTTGTACCTTTCCTTTCAATACTAGGGTTCTTTCGTAATTCGTTCAATTTCTACATGAGACGTGGAGACGTTATAATACTTACCATGATTCGTGCGAACGATACAATATCTTGTTGTTGTCTTCTTTAAATAAGTTGACACTATGTACTTGTTCTACCGGACGTAGATCATTTTACCCTGACTTGTCGCCCTTAATTGGGACCCTTTTGTATTACTCATGACACTGAGGGAAATGTCCTTCACTGTAGTGAGAATTTTTTTTGTTCTCTTCAAACAAACATGAAGCTGTGCATTCAGCAATTTTTTTACGCTAACTGATACCTGTGGACTTCTTGTCAAACGGACCCAAGAACCATCCACTATCCATTGACCATGGACTAGCCATCAGCTTCACTGTTGGTTATGAGGTATCGTGTCGTGGGAGTTAATTGAGACAGTGACACAAAACCACCTAACTCGTTGTCTGGGAGACGAATAAGAAAAACTCCCAGGTTTGTGAAACTTGAGCAAGGGTCTGTCATGTTCTCACAAACTGTAGAAGATTAAATACGACCCCTAATCTTTCACCAAATACACGTGAAAGATTAGATTGTTATTACTGTGTATTCTCCTTCACCTTTTCATCAAATTCATGTATATTTGTGTAAAGAGTTAGGAAATTTGCTGGTTGATATATTTCGTCCTCACATAGAGATCGAATTGAGAATTAGCTCAGTCACTATCAATTTTCGCTACTCAATCCTCCATCCTTCTCCCCTCCATCAAACTCTTGTACATTTGTAAAAGCTAGGAAATCTGCTGGTTGACCACATTTCGTTCTCTGAAAGAGATCGAACGGAGAATCAGCTCCATCACCAGCAGACCTTCTCGCTCATCGCCATTTTTTTTCTCATCCCTCATTATCCTTGAGGTTAATTTCATGAATCTGGAAG
This sequence comes from Hesperophylax magnus, assembly GCA_026573805.1. NCBI lineage: Eukaryota > Metazoa > Arthropoda > Insecta > Trichoptera > Limnephilidae > Hesperophylax > Hesperophylax magnus. Next base: position 6,060,342 of record JAIUSX010000117.1, on the reverse strand, counting down.
GTGTACCCTACGCACATAGCGTATCGTCTGTCTATAAGACAATCTTTATCCATGAAATTTGCTTCAAATCTCTCCTTTTCACCCCATACCTAGGTAATCAACACATTTCTTGTAATTTTGAAAGTCGTAAGTTGTTATCGCTCAAGCGCTAACACCGGCCATGGAAGGCCAACTTCTTTCAGAAACTTGGTGTTACTACTGTACAACCACCTACCTATACCTTGTATATCAAATAGGTAACCTCACGCCAGTCGTGATAGTTTTTTGTCTCCCCAATCTCGGGATACTCATGGTATAGTCAGCATATTGGATCTCTCTCTACTCTCTCTCTACTCTCTCTCTACTCTCTCTAACCAACGACGTTTTTTTGTCTTTTTGTCTTTTCTCTTGAACACAATTTGTTTCTCTCCAAACGTTTTGCATCATTGGTCTACTAGGCAGGTAAACTTCAAGAATTTTGGCTCTAATAATAACCTGTCCCTGGATTAAAAAGAAGACCAGCAGCCCTTCTCATCACCTGCAAGCTGAGCTTCTCTTCTTCGCCACCTTCACTTCCATCACTCACATCTCTCCAATCTCTGCGTACCAAAAACACCCGACCGCACCCAAATTAGGTGTGAGTCGTGCGTGCAGTTGCAAATCAAGTTGTCTCATCATTCAAACCACATTCAAAAGAACCAACCTCAGAGCATGCCAGCTCAAGGTTAATTATGTTCCTGCAATCAACCACCTGCCGTTTGTGCAATCAACCACCTGCCGTTTGTGCAAATCAACCACCTGCCGTTTGTGCAAATTAACCACTTGCCGTTTGTGCAAATCAACCACTTGCCGTTGTGCAATCAACCACTTGCCGTTGTGCAATCAACCACTTGCCGTTTGTGCAAATCAACTACTGGCTGTCGTACAAATCAACCACTTGCCATTTGTACAAACCAACCACTTGCCGATGCGCAAACTCAACATAATAGCCATTACACGCAACAACCATCAATCAACTTACTGGTATTACTCCATGTTAATACCAACTTCATTTCACCTTGACAACCACTGCTCCACCGCATCAGCATAATGAAATTCACGCTGGTACAACAACAAAACCCGGATACTTCTGGCCCTCCGCATCACCATCTCTCAACCACAACCAAGAAGCACAGTTCAATTTCTATGGCCCTAGTGATACTTGAGTGCAATCTCAAATGGGTCAAGTTACAGTGAAAATGTAACTTTATAACTTCAGTGAAATTACGTCTACTTGGTACTCTACGAAAACACTACGCTCTTCAAACTTAGCTTACAGACCAATGAAATTTTAGAGTCCTTTTTGTTCTTTTCATCACTGCATAACCTTGTATGTTGTTCTTTTCACCACTGCATAACCTTGTATGTTGTTCTTTTCATCACTGCATTACCTTGTATGTTTGTTTTTTCATCACTGCATAACCTTGTATGTTGTCTTTTCATCACTGCATAAACTTGTATGTTGTTCTTGTCATCACTGCATAACCTTGTATGTTGTTCTTGTCATCACTGCATAACCTTGTATGTTGTTCTTGTCATCACTGCATAACCTTGTATGTTGTTCTTGTCATCACTGCATAACCTTGTATGTTGTTCTTGTCATCACTGCATAACCTTGTATGTTGTCTTTTCACCATTGCATAACCATGTATTTTTTTCTTTGTTTTTTTTGTAAATCAACACTGTTTTTTCTTCTCTCTCTACTTCCCTCACGACAAGGTGAAGAGGATTTTTAGCGCCTAAAGCTTCATTACCACGTCGCCTTTTACTGGCGGAGGGGGAATGTGTTACGTAATACAAGTCACCCTATAAAAAAGATGCATAATTTAGCCTCGCTTTCCCCATGCAAACGATCGTGGCGTACGTGTTAAAACGACACAACGCCGCGTGATCGCACAGACCACCCAGGGAGCGTTCTCGGCTCAACACTGCCCGCCACCGCCGAGCCCCGCCAGTCGAGAGCGGACCTCGGTCATGGCAACAGTGTGTTTCTCGCAGAGCGAACCACAAACGCTCACAATGTTCGAGCGCGCGGAATTACGTAATAATAGAAACAGACGCGATCTCGTGCCAGTTTCCTACTAGATGCATTTCGCCATCAAACTTACAATCATGTTTATTATTACGGTTCGGGCTTACTCAATGGAGTCCCGTTCCCGCGTAAAATCCCGAGTGCACTTCACCGCCTCAACTGACCCGCCGCCTGTGAGCGCGGGTACCTCTGGCTCAACATGATGCCCCTTACCTCATCGAGACGATTCGTAAGCTTTCAACCTTCCCCTTTTTCTTGTGTTCAATTCTCGTAAATTTCATGTAGAATCCACGCTTTATTTGGTCGTCATAAATTAGTAGAGAGAGTTAGTAGGGAGATCCATGTTAACCTGTATTTCTCGAGACATTTAATATACCTTGTGCCTTTTACTTATGTGTTATTATTGTGATGTCCTTTTCCAACCTCCTGACCGATGGACGAGCTGCTGATCAAAGAACTGCCCACCCCTGATTGTACACGAGTCGCCTGCTCTACCATTTTATCTGAGCTTAGCCAATTTAATAACCAGGTTCGAGTCCCGGTTTATCCATATCTTAGCAATATTTAACAATGAGATTCTGCCTCAAATGAATTTCTTTGTACCAGGGTCTAACTTTCGAGAACGTCGCCATTACCTCCTTTATTGTAGAGCGAGCCGCACCAATTTGTTCATGAACTCACCCGTGGAGAGAGCCACGTAATTCATATATGAAGTTGATCAAAATATCTCTTACAAGGTTTTTATCACAGCAAATACATTGTATAAACGGTACAATTATAACGCTCTAGACCCCAATATGTAATGTTATAAAAAATGTATAAATTGAATAAATTAAATGAATCAATTATTGTTCTAATGTTTTCAATAATTTTATCATCTTCTAAATAACAAATAATTTAAACCATATTCTTCATTAAAAAAACAACATTTATTCCACCCCCCTCGGCGTAAAATCTTACCACAATTTTAATGATTTCAGGACATTCAGTGGTTCCTAATGATCTGTATTTTCTTTTTCAAGATGCTGCGTGAAACAAATATGATTTTGATTCAATTTGAATTCGTCTACTTCTCATCCGTACCACCCCATTATTCTCCCACTTTTGTACTTCCCCCATACTCAAGGAATGGTAGATTTTTATTTCTGGCATAATTCTTGAAGATAAAAATTTAGTTTTAAAATAATGTTTTTTTCTTCTTCATGTGTTGGGCTTAATTCTTTTTCTTTTCTCAAACCTTAAGGCCTCTGGCATAGTGACCGTTATATTTCAGATGCTATCGGAAATAATGGAATTTGTGCGTATTTTCGATGAAATACGATTTCAAATTTTAATAATAAAAATAAAAATATATTCTTTGAAATATTATTTTTTTTTAAATCAAACATTAAAAAGGGCTCACCTTACGTTTTGTTCGTCTAAACACTGAACTTATTTCTGATAATGAAAAAAAAAATATCACTAGACATATTTACTATAAAAATTACTGCCACCTTATTTTTTGCCGTTTCTTATTAAAAAAATTATAATAAAAAAATTTACAAAGTTTTATAAATTTTCTAATATGAATTCGAAATCTTTGATTTCATAGAGGTGTACATTTAAATTATTCTGTGATTAACTTCTGTATTTGATTATCATTTTTTGGTGTCTTTTCTTTCTAACGCCGTATAGATCATATTTCTAACTATGACGGTAAGGGAGGCACAATGATTTATATGTGACCATATGAGCTGTTCCGAATAGCGAACAGAGTGACACTACGGGTTTGTTCCCCAAAACCGAACAAATTAGCCTGAGGAGTTTATGTTTTCAGAAAAGGAGGTTAAGTCCAAACTTTTGTAGGATTTATACTTAGTGCATCCTGTAACGTTATATTTTTAGTGTAAATACTCAGTGAATAATTTAAATATAAATAATCTCAGGGTGCGACTAACCTCGAAGAAACGTTAGTAGGTCGGTATTATTACGTAAAAATAATTAACATTGTGATTGAAAGTTATGTTAAATTGTAGGTAGTAAAATGAATTATAATTTTAAATATCATTACTATAAATATTAAGGGCGCCAGTTCCATATATAATCGATAGAACAAAATTTATGAAATTATAGTTAACCAATATTGCAACCAGAAAGAGAAACTAAAGATTGAATATTTGAATTGAATATTGAAATGCATAATGATAAACTAAAAACTTCCCGATTCCGTGTTGAACGCCATACGCGAAGAGTCCTTTCTTCCCCGTACGTCTGATTGCTGGATCCGCCACCCGAATACTGAAGACGAAGCTCCTCTTGTTCCGTCAGCCAACTCCGAACCTTGTCTCATGGTGTCGCCAGTTGTCGGACATCCACACCAAATAATATAAATCAACGGGTACTTAATTTATCCCGTTACAATCCTTATCCATGGTCTCCAGACAGAAACATTTTCAAAGTTAAAAACCTCTCACTATTGACCTTCTAACGATCGGCGTTTGGACACCACTGCTTCGAATTAACCGACAACTCTAAGTTTTACGTACCCAAATATAAAATCAACAAGGTCTAAATGTCCTTGTGTTTGACTGCCTGAAACAGTGACAGGAAAAACAACCCTAAATACCACCCTTTCTCTTTCATCTGCTCCTGGTACGATAAACAAAGTTTCCTTACAACCCCTCCTTGTTTTCGCACTCGTTGTATTGCCTTCCTCTTCTCACCAGTTGTCATTGCATCCGTTTGTCTCACCCCGCCCGATAAAAGGTAATTCTAATTAGTGACATTTAATTAACTGTAAGCCGACTAATTACATTAGAGAATTCGGTGTAGGGCGAACCCCTCAAGACGGTTACTTAGTACAGGAGCTCTGTGTTTATTGCCACCTCCCACTTCTCCTTCGCTATATTATGTGCCCCTGGTAATCGATTTTCGTTTCGCTCACCTTGGTACTGCAAAAGCTTAACCTTGCTTTGGCTAAAATTGCATTGGCTGCCACGAAGCAAACCGCAAATTATGTTAATCTCAGTCAGTATGCGAGTTTAAAAGGAAAACTGATACATAAAATCGACATTTAAAAACAAAAATCCTTCACGGGACGCCTGGCACATTTGGAACATAATTTGGACAGATTGGATGGATGTGGAACATGATATGTATTGAAGGAAGTAAAATGTAAGTAAACAAGTCTTTATATTTTTGATAATGAATTATTTAATTATTATTAATTCGTCATCATTTATTGCCAATTTTAGTGAGAATAGAAGCAAAAATACCGCACAGAGTTTTGGCGGCCGGGCGGAAAGAGCCGACAAGTCACGAGACCGAATGAAGCTTTGTTCCGTGCAAGAGCGTCGTCCCGTCTTGCCATGCTTGCTACGCGAGAGTCGGTTTAACCCCCCTAGGCACGGGCTATGCTTAAAACCAAATCGTATTTTTTAAAACAGCCACTTTAGCAGAAGATAAGTAGCTCTTTAGCGCTGCATCCGCTTTAGCAAATTTATTTATTTATTGTTTCTTCACAAATATAATGTTTTGCTTTCTATACTAATATAAACCTTCATAGGGTTCACGTATGTGGAAGTTAATAATTTCACGCTCAAAGTAACAAAAAATAAATGGTGATCGTTTTTAAACAGTTAAAGAAAATACAAAATGTAACAATTATTTTACAAGCAATAATTATTCGCTTGAAACACTCATCCACATTGAAAAATCTCCTGATAAAAGATACATGACGCCAACGGGACTCGAACCCGTGTCCAGACAATTTGTCTCGACGCCATCTAGTGAGAGAGTTAGCACTTACAATGCCTTTCTCATATAAAATAAAGTTGGTTGTTTTCAGGTGAAAAAATTGTAACAAGCAGTAATTGTTGAATGAAACACTAGTATATATTGGATTATTTCGCGGATAAGAGATAAGCCGCCATAGCTCAGTGGTCAGAGCTGTCGACCGGAAATCGAAGGGACACGGGTTCGAGTCCCGTTGGCGTCATGTATCTTTTATCAGGAGATTTTTCAATGTGGATGAGTGTTTCAAGCGAATAATTATTGCTTGTAAAATAATTGTTACCCTTTGTGCTATGCATAAAAATCTTGTCTTAAACGTTAGTTTACCAAAAAAAATAATAAAATACAAAATAATATAAATTTAAAATAACAATGAAAAATGGAAATTTGTGAAAAAAAAGTGAAATAACAAAACTTTCAAAGTTTTGAAAGAAAAAATAATATATTGCTATTCAGTATTTATTTTGTCATTATTTATTATAACTATTATTTTCATAGTTCACCGGAAATATTTGTATAACGGCTACCCATTTAATTAGTGAAATATGAAGAAAGGCCATTTTATTGTCTTAAAGAATACGTTCGTTGGTGATTATAATAATATTAATTAACAACAAAATTAAATATCGTACGCCAAAAGATGTCTAAACGATCAAATAAATTGAAAAAATGTTTGACAGGAATTCTTACTCAACTTTCCATTTACATTTGAAATGATATCTTTCCCTTTTTTATTGAAAGAAACACTTTATACTCGTTGGTTGAACACTTCGCGGCATTTTGCATGTTTATTTATCAAAATTTATACTATTTAAAGATAGTATTTTATAATTAGCCGAATGACAGTTCGAAAATAATAGACTATCAACAATGGCGTCACACGTAATACCATAAACAAACCATTCACTAGATCGATATTTTCTGGCTTTTCGTATGAAATAAATTGGTCTTAAAAAGCATAGATATGCTAATATATAGACAGTGCAATTCTTATCCGGAGCCTACTTATTATACTATACACCAATGAAAAACTCTGAACGTTTATTCCATAGACTTTCCTAGTTTTTCATTGGTGGATATAGTTAGGCAATCATATGACGTCACAATATTTCGGTTTCCAATTTTCGATCGGAGTTATACCCCTCTGCGTAATACTGTACAAAGAATTGAAATTTGGCGATGTAATTTTAAAAAATAACATATGTGATGAAACTATTCTAGTCTCTGTCTAACAAAGGATGTGCGATGGCAAGAGAAGAGTACAACTATGCGATGCTAATAAGTAATTTATTTGTTTTCTCTCTCTGTATTATTAGAGCACTTCCTTTTATTATATATTCTCTATTCAATGCATATTTCAAAAAATATATTTCTATTTTTGAATTTAGGGCTTCAAATGAAATTTTATTGACGGTATAGACTTACAGAAATATCTTCAATAACAAATTCAGAATTGCTTAATAAAATAAACTTTTCGCTTTATGATTATTATCTTGGTAGTAAAATCCGTTTTTTTTTTTGTTAAATTTCTTCTTCACAATTTGTTTATTTCAGAGAGTTTCTGGATAGCTAAGCTACTAGTTCAACAAGCAGCACTGAAAACATGATTTAATGCTGAAATACTTAAGTTCTTCATTTATCTTTGCTATTATTTACTGTCAAGAAATGTTGAGCTGTTCCGTATGCAATTAATTTTCCCCCCGAGTTAGATTAGAATTCCATTCTTTACTAAAGAATTATTTTATTTGATGGATAAATAGTGTTTCTTCAATAAGTTATTATTGTTCACTAAACATTTAAAAAAATCCTCCGTAGCTAATACAATTATTATAATTAAATGTATTCTTGCAAAATATGTTCATAGAAAATTCAATAACACGTTCTTTTTGTTTATTTAAAAAAGTTGTTGAGCTTGTGTATTAATTTTTTTCCAGGATCACAAAGTAATAAAACGAGATATTGAAAATTGATACTGTTTCTATTTTATAAAAACATCCTCGCTCGTAAATCCTTGTACATTTTGACGGCCTCCGTTTTCGACTAGCAAGCTGGAGATTTTTCACAAATTACTCGTTTAAAATAATATATAACATATTTGCGGCACGTTCCAAAGTAAATGGTACTCTCAGTATCGCCCTAGTGTTAGACTACTATTCAGAGATTAAACGTTGCTTGAAATGGCTTTGGCCGTGTTTGGTGATCAGATCTGAAAATCCATTTACCCCTCCACTTCCCTCTTCCCTATATTTTTCCCCTTCCCACTATTTTCAGCCTCGTAACATACATACCCCGATTGGGGATGCAATAGTCTCACTGGCTCCAGACGATTGGGAGCAGTTAGGACTCTTGTGTCGTTTAATACAAAAAAAGTATTAAAAGGCGATGTTTTAGAACACGATGTATCGGGAGCACATAACAATGAGGAGGTGTGTTACATTATAAATCCCATATATTCTTGTGGCGCTGTGGGAGTGACCTAATCCCGAAGGCGGCTGGGGTCGGGAGTGGGGTAGGGGGATGGGTTCACCTCTGACGTCACGGCCCAGGCTAACTGCCGTAATTAAGATTTATTGTTCCTCATATCAGAAAACTTTCATGGAACTTTCGGGCTGCAGCTAGGGAGTTATTTATTACTTTGTAACATAATATGTTATACACCCGTTAGTCATTCTGTTCTCCGCGGTTTAACAAAGGAAAAATAAGACGTCATCGCGGAAAATGTCGTCAGCATTGTGTTGCTACTTTCTTCCACTGGATTGGATGGTTTATCTTTAGAACATCTTCTGTTCTTTCCTTCGTACAGTTTTAGGCAATGCCGATGTACTTATTTTCCTTCTTAACTGACATCTTGCAAATATTTTGCACTTTATCGCTTGTCTGAATTCTTCAGGTTCAAATTTAAAAAATTTCCCTTACGTTCAAAGAAAATTGAATTCTAGTACTTGAGTCATGCAGCGAGGTACGCTTAGAAACACCGAAATTAGTAAGTGTCATGTGTCAAAAAATTTTCGTAGCAACTAAATGTTAGTTTTTATTATTTTGACACATCGTTACACCCTAATATATAATCATGTATGTATGTTTTAGCTTCTAAAACAATGTTTTTGTTTGTTTCAGGTATGGCAAATAATTCTTCATTAGACTGAAATGATAAAATCTGAAACGTCTTTAGAGGTAAGTGTTTGAAATATTATTGTTTTCCTCTTTTAAATCAGCTATAATGCGATAACGATCTGACTAAAAATTCTCTCATAAGTGGTTAACGTTAAAAAACTAATTTATTTAAACTCATGTTAAATGAAAATATCTTTTAATTCTACGATTCAAATAAAACCTTTTGAGGCCTCAACCTACTTTTGTATTCTCAATTCAACCTTAACCTTCGAGTTAATTTTATCCGTCTAATAAAATGCAAATTTCCTTATGACTTAGCGGATTATTATTATAAAGCTTAATACCTTCACATAGCGACCTTTCCTGGTGGAAATTTATAATTACTGCCGACAAAATGACGCTTTTCCTAGCCGGCTTTTTCCTAACAATGCCTCGAGGGAGGAGTCCTATTATAAGTAGGTAGAAAATGAAGAGCTACCTATTATAAACTTTTTCAAACCTATTTTTACTGTTACAACTAAAGTCAAACTACTCGACTTCACTCGAGTTTTCAACTTTAAAAAAAAAAGATCTATTTTGAACAGTAGTTTTTTTTAACCCCTCAAGCCCTTGGTATATTAACCGTATTTCTGAGATGCTATCAAAAATTAGGTGAATTTGTTTGTATTTCCGCTTCGCAATAAGATCCAATTAAATGGAATATTTCTGAACGTATCTGAAAACTAAAAAGGGGATTTTTTTTTGCTCAACTTTTGAAAGTTGACCCAATACGCTTTCAATATTAAAATTTTGAGTACAAGTTTTAAAAGAGGATCACCTTAAGTTTTTTAAGAATTTTAAAGATAACAAATAATAACTTATAAATACCGATTACATATTTATTAATTTATTTTTAAAAAATCACCAAACTCCACATATTTTCTCAAATTGCGGTCTGAACATGCGTTTGAATTCTTCTGTTGTAAATCTCCTGATAACAATATAAAGCGTAGTGTTTTCTCTTTCTAACACCGTTGAGTTGATATTTTTCACTACTACAGTAAGGGACATATAACGATTTCTATATTTGCTGTACCTAAAAGCGAACAAATTGACTATAGCTGTTTGTTCGCAAACCGAACAAATTAGCCAGAAGGGTTAAAAAAAACTTGCCTTATGTTGAACAGTTATTTATATTATATTATATTATAATATTTAGATTTTTGATACCGACAGTTCGTCGTGGGACTTAAATATAATGATATTATATTAAACAATTTTTAAACTAATTTTAATTTTAACCGGTTTCAAATGGCTGAAATCAATCCAAGTAAGTTGTAAATAACTATGTTATCTAAACTAGGTAATTATGCCTGCTGATAATTACTAATTAATTGGATTTTCAGCTGTAAAATACTGCGTAACAAACGAAGATGGAAAAATCTATATAATTTTAATAAAGGCATTTTATACAACCCCTGTTAACCCCCCTCCCCAAACGTTGTGTACATTAACCATAGTTTAAGAAATAATTGTACCACTCTGAGTATGGCTTTAATAAGCTGAAACCGGTAACGGTAAAAAAATAAAGTTATTTTTGTGTTATCTCCACATGTACTCGTAGAATCATGTTATAGGAGAGAGCGAAAACAGAGGCTGGCAAATCATTTCACAGCCGAGCTGTTGAAAATAAGAGCGAGTCGCACAAGCGACCCGTTCTCACGTGATGTTGATGATATTTCTCTTATATCATGTCACGAATAGGTGAACTTTAATTCTTTAACTCGTCTTGTCAAAAAGTGTGAATTAGAATCGTATTTAAAAACTAGTGTACCCGGCGTTGCTGTGGGTTATATTTAGGGGATAGACATATACCTTCGCGGACTTTTCTGTATGCCTTTTTAAGATATACAAAACCGTAGAACATTATTTTGATATATCTCATAAAGTTTAGTTTACTTCATCAAGATCGACTTTTCTCTTCTTTCTTTCTTCGATGGCGCTACAGCCCATATCGAGCTTTGGCCTCCTGCAACAGTCGCCTCCAACTCCTCCTGTCCTCAGCGGCTGACTTCCAGTTTGTCACCTGGAGAAGCTGTGCTGCATCCCCTCTTACCTCATCTTCCCACCTCAGTCTGGGACTTCCCACTTTTCTCTTTCCACCTGGGTGACCAGTCAGAATTCTTTTTGGGACGCGTGTATCCGGCATTCTCTGTACATGCCCAGCCCATCTCAGCCTGAGGAGTCTCATGTGTGCAGAGATGCTAGGGACGACTTTTCTCTACTTTGAGTAATTATAATATGCATGTATCATATATTTAAACCTTCAGAAAGAAATTTTCTAAACGAAGTCAAAACCCTATTAAAATTCGTTGCGTAGTTTAGAAGAACTAAGCGCACAAACAGACAGGCGCGGATAGCGACTTTATTTTACACTACTCGTGTTTAGAGATTGCCGTTTCGTATCAAAACTGCTATATTATAATAATAAGGGTAGGAATTCAATCAGTGACTGTTAATAATATATTCTTTCGTAGTTCCATACACAATATAATGTATGATAAAGAAATTTCAAAACTGTTGACGTTATGTGTTTGGGTGTCTGCGTACACGCCAAATAAGGTTGACCTATATATTCAAAATCTTTTGGCCTTGTATTTTGTAATTCTCTCCCTAAAGTATAATACAAACGTGGTATCAAAAGCAAAAGTCCCTTAAAATCTGAAATAAAGGTCCGCCATTTTCATTTACGCGGGTTAAATTTACAAACCCCGGACGTATTTGAACGGATTTGCCACCGAATAAAAATATTTGTCAGTTAATGATTTTTAATGAATTTTTATCGGTAGCGAATATCATAACATATTGTTTGTCTAAATCGTTACCCTAAACGCAATAATAATAACATCTACAATATCCTACCATATACATTTACATTTGACTTACTTATTACAATGGATTCATATAAAAGCCTCCAGGACGTGAATAATTAAAAAAAGACTCGGTGGGTCAACGCGATGCGAGCAATTTTATTTCATTTCAACTTATTGCGACCACTTCCTTGGGAGGTGTACAAGCATACGACAAGTCCTGAATTTCACGATCCTTTCAGAATCCTTAAATTATGAGACTATTTTGATCACTCTTGCCAAATTTATATATTACTAGCTGACGTGTACCCGGCGTTGCTCGGGACTATAATGGTTTGGAGTTAAGTTTGGAGGTTGTGAAGGTTGTGTCCTGAAAACTGGGTATATTTTTAAGGTGGAGATAATATTATTCTAAAGAATTGAAATGTTCACTTTTTAAAAGTTTTTGTTCCACTTGATCGTGACACGTCTTCCTCGGACGTGCCCGGCTTCCACTATTCAATCCAAATTTTAAGGTAACGGTCACAACTGGGGATAGAACCCAGTACCTCTGTCTTATCAGGGCAATAATCTAACCACTGGGCTATGAGACCTGATTATTTTCTGTCATTTTAATTCAAATATATGAATGTTGATTCACTTTCATGTTCTTACCATTATATCAAGTTTGTTTTAGTGTAACAATTATACTATGGTTTCAGGCTACAATTTTACAAATAGATTACACACCATTGGTAACTCGTATGCTATGTTAGCTGATGTTTTTAATATGCCTTTGAACCATAAATCTGTACTCTTTAAAAATTTTAGCAGTGACTATTTTAACGAGATCACTGCATTACAAGTTTCTCCTTAATTTCTTTTGATAGCTTTGTGTTAGTGTTTATTATTTTTTCTTGTTAATTTAAACTTTTAATCTTTCCTTTCTTTCGATATTGTACTCCGAATGTAAATAAATTTCACCTATGTAAATGCCACTTGTGCGGTTAATTCAAAATAAATAAATAGTATCCATAAATGATTCCCATATTTGAGATTGTAATTTTGTTATATTTGTATTTCTTAAAATAGAAATAGATCGAAAAAAATTACGGTAAAAATCAGAGTGTTATCCCGTATGACAATAGGTCGTGGGTTCGATTCCCAGTTGAGACCGTTACCTTTTTGTTTTATGTGTCTTGTTCTTCTTCATGCTTCGTTTAGATGTATTAGTATTATCTTCTTCTTCAATGATCAAATAATACATTGATGGGTATATATCCTTCAAAAGTTATTTAAAAAAAATTTAACTTCGTTATCTGTGGTAAGAATAAAAACGTGGGCGTCCCTATTTAGCTATTAAACGACCACTCCATGAAAGAAATAGATCTCTTCGAATAATAAATAAATAATACATGTGACCAGGGCACGGGCATGGGCACAGGGCACGGGGCACGGGGCGCAATCGTAAATAGTCGGCCGTTATCTCCGCGCCGCAGCAAATTGGATATATCGAGATCTAAAATACGGAAGGGGTGGCGCCGGGGATGTCTTATGGGAGGCGGCACTTAAATTTCCAATATTTCCCGCTGAACGTATAAAGTAAATTTATATACGGGTAGAGGGAGAGCTACCGCACGCGAAGGGGTGGACAGGCAATCAAATTAATATGACAAAGATTTTAAAGATTTTTTTTTCTTATTCCTTATCTTATTATTATTATCATTCTTGGCTAATTTGTAAAGCGCCGCTTTTATGAGACATCACCTCAGGGGCGCTTCACAGTTGATGCAGGTATTACAAACAATATAAGTATTACAAAAAGAAAGTGAAGTTAAGTTAAGTAAAATGAAGTACAGGAACAGGTGGCACAAAGATAGAAGATGCAGACTCTGCAGCAAGAATCCTAGGTGGTGAATAAACTGGACCATCTGCTCAGGAAGAGAGTCCACCGCTTCCACCAACAGCGCCAGCACGAGGTTCGTCATCCGTTCAGGTTTGTGTCTGCTGCTAATAAAGCGCTGATACAATATCCTCATATAGATACCAGACCTTGGCAGCACCGCTGTGACATTCTACGAAGATAGAAGATGGAGACTCTGCAGCAAGAATCCTAGGTAGTAAAGAAACTTTACCAGCTGCTGCAGCGAGAGAGTCCACTGCGTCCACCAACAGTGCCAGCACGAGGTTTGTCATCCGTCCAGGTATGTGTCTGCTGCTAATAAACCGCTGACACAATATCCTCACATATATAACTTGAAGTTATTACCTATGTTGTTGACTATTGTTTAATTTGCCATGCGGATTGCAATCCGGGATAACTTTTATCTGTGTGTTCGCATTGTTGTGGGGATTGACTATTATCAACGATATCTTTATTCCGCAGACAGCCCCAGAACAACTTCGAACAACTTTGCTTTGATCATCACCTGTTTTGTAGCCGTGAGATGTGGCACATTTTGACACAGGAATTCCCTATGAAATTAGCCACTTTAATTTTATTTACCCCCGGACGTATTTGTACGGACAGAAAGTTTTTACAATGTGCTAGTTTAATTTATTTTATTTTCCAATCCACCGCGCAACAAGAATTGCCACGGTTCTTAAAAGCTCTAATCCACCGCGCAGCACGAATTAGCCAGGGTTCTTAAATGTTCTAATCCACTGCGCAACACGAATTAGCCACGGTTCTTAAATGTTCTTATCCACCGCGCATCACGAATTGGCCAGGGTTTTTATTGCATAAGAAGCAGAGTAAATAATGCTTAATGAAAATGATTTTATGTTATTTTTTTTTCCTTTCGAGCTGTCACCATCTTGGGTCGAATTAGACATTAAACCCAACTTTTCAAGTTAAGGCAATTCCCTGTTGGCCTCTGGGTCATCCGGCCCTGCCTCCCCCAGTACTCAGAGACCCTTCTTTGATGTTTGTACGAAGAAAGACCAACAAGAAACATCCAACACGCATCATTTTCAATGACCCAGAATAAATATTTTGATTTGAATATCGTCTTCTTCTTACGAGACCTTTATCGAACCTTCTTATGTGTAGTATTATAATCTGGGATATTTTTATATGAAAGGGGGTGCGATACAAAGCGCAATAATTCCGTACATAATTTGATGAATTTGAATAAATATTCAATTTGTGTGTGTTTTCATGTCGAATAGAATAAAATTGTATATATTTTTTGCCGAATTTACCTTTTTTCAGTCGGAGTAGAAAACTTTTTAATCTTAAAAAGTTTTCAAAAATATCAATATTTTTACAATCTGTTTTTTTTTTTTAAATTTACATAAGTTAGAAATTATGGTAATATGGTCTCAACTGCCCAGAGCCGGTTAACTCATTTACCCCTTATGTTAAGGAATGTGTTTATGGAAGGCGTGAGGTGGGTGGTACAGTGGAATGTTTGAAAATATATTTCTTTTTAGATCTATTTACTAACATATATAACATTTTTAAGGAATGTTTTAATTCTGGAAGGCTTTCCTCAAAAAATTTCTTGCCGATTTTTGACTCTTTTAGCGGCTGATATATGTAATATCTTTACGCTGATCATAATATAACTGTTGCTATGCTATAAACTATAAGTCAATGCTCCTTATGTCTATTTGTGTGATCGTCATTTTTGTTACAATCTTTTTGGCGAGAGTCCATGTTTTTTTACTACAATTTTTATCGACGTATTCTAACCTCCATCTTTACATACACGTCCTCTGCCCTTATACCTTTAAAACAATTCTTCATATTTAGGTTGTTAGATTTCTACATGCCCATTTAGACAGCTCTCGACAGTTGAAAACAAAATTGTGTGACCATGCTTAAAATTATATGAATTTTAATAATTGATTGGGCGCAGCAAAGTTCCCTTTTAACTCGACCATTTGGTATTTCATGTGTTTAAAATTTTGTTACGTTCCAGTTCCATTGTAAGATGATTAGGCTTGCTAAATACTAGCTTTTTATCCCAAGAGTTCGCATGATCGTGGTTCCTACTTCAAGCTGTCACAAAGGAATAAATCATAAATAAACAACTCACTAGATCGATATCTTCGGGCTTTTTATATGAAACAAATTGGACTTAAAAAAAACATAGATATGCCAATATATAGACAGTAAAATTCTCACATATTATACTATACACCAATAAAAAACTCTGAAAGTTTATTCCATAGACTATCAGAGTTTTTCGTTGGTGGGCAATCATATGACGTCACAATATTTCGGTTCCAATTTTCGATCGGAGTTATAAATTAATAAATAAACAATATTACCGTACCTATCGGCCTGAAGAAAATTTAGAAAAGAACTGACATTGAAATGATGAAATGACTTTGTACAAATCGTATCATTCATTATTTCAAATTATTAAAAATGTCGCATAAAATATATGGTTTATAATTGACGGATGACGAGCCTCGTGCTGGCACTGTTGGTGGATACGGTGGACTCTTTCGCTGCAGCAGCTGGACCAGTTTCCTCACCACCTACGATTCTTGCTGCAGAGTCTCCATCTTCTATCTTCGTGTCACCTGTTCCTGTACTTCATTTTACTTCACTTTATTTTTGTAATAATTATAATTTTTGTAATACCTGCATCAACTGTAAAGCGCCCCTGAGGTGATATCTCACAAAAGCGGCGCTATACAAATTGTCCAATAAATAACAATAAGTAGGAAGATATTTAAGTACCTACATACAAATCATTTGATTTCTATTGATGTCCTGTGCGTTCGAACCGTATCTAGATTTCTCTAATAAATAATAAACAGTGTTAATCTCAAGTGACCTATCAGGTAAGTATGGTACTGTATATTATCTGCTTGTATAAAATGTAAATAAATAATAATAGTAACAAATGTGCATTCTAGCATCACGTTCATCAATCAAATGTACATATGGCTTTGTATTGGTGATCGACGAATCGGTGGATTCAATCTGTTGGCCATGAATTGATAATGGTTTGACTTGTGTGTAGTTAATAATACATCTTTATTTAAGAATAGCGCCCTTTACATGATTTAGCACAAAAACGGCGCTATACAAATCAACAAAATATTATTATTATTATAAATAATTTTGCAACTATAACTAAAAATACATATTAAGTGTCCATAGTGTACATTCGTTTACAAATTTGGTACTAAATAGAATTAACAACAGAAAATAATAAAATAAAAACAATAGGTAGTTTAGGGTTTTCCAATAAGAGGTGTTATTTTGAATAGCCCGCTATTTCGGTAGATGTTACTTTTGAAGCTGTCATTTTTTGACATTTGACAAGTAAAAACTACGCCATTAATAAAAATGGAACGATACACGCTTCAACAACGCATTGAAATTGTTAAAATTCACTTGAGTGAATCAAATGCAAATCATCTTGAGTGATGAGGCCCATTTCCACCTCGATGGCTTCGTCAACAAGCAAAATTGTCGCATCTGGGGCTCGGAAAACCCAAGAGTTATTGTTGAAAAGCCTCTATATCTTCAACGTGTGACTGTTTGGTGCGGTTTATGGTCCGGCGGAGTCATTGGACCTTACTTTTTCGAAAATTAGGCTGGAGCAACAGTTATGGTGAATGGATTGCGCCATCGAGAGATGATTAATGATTTTTTTATGGCCGGAATTGGATGGTATTGATCTGGACAACTTTTAATTTCAACAAGACGGCGCTACGTGCCACACAAGCAACGAAACCATTGATCTTTTACGATTGAATATAAAAATTACACCTCTTATTGGAAAACCCCGTATGTAACAAATAGAAAAAGTTGAGGTTTCTCATAACCTGCCTCACTAGGCTAGCGGCTAAACTGTGTTGAGGCAGTTATTTTAAAATTTAATTTAAATATATATGAATATACCTACTCTTATATTATAATCGCTATTTTTCAAAATTTTTGTTTGACCAATAATTTGGAATTTGGGTGAGGGCACCGGTAAATTCTCTATTATAACGTTTGTTCCAAATTATTATGTTTTTTTTTTAATTTGTCTCACATTTCACTTTTTTTATGTTCTCTGGAAGAATATTGTACAATCTCGTTGCAATGTACCTAAAATTTTCACTGACCGAAAATATGCATGCGAAAGTATGCATTACAAGAATTTGGAGTAAATCTTTGTTATTGATTCGAGTACAGCGAGTATTTAAATTTTTTGTGTAGTATTCATTTATATTAGTAGGTATATAGATGTGTGAGGATTGTTTTTTCGTATAGCTGCCAACCTCAAACAAATTCATTATATTAGAGATTAAGTTCTAGTCTGTAATTAGAGATAGCCTAAGGATTATTTCGATTTTATTTTGTGGTTTTCTATGCTTTTATTATTGGGTCTAGTGTAGATGAAGTGCCACCTCCCCATACTATGATTCCAAACTCAATTATTGATTGACAAACAGCAAATTATATCATTTTCAAGTGTTCTTAATCGAGTAATAATATAGATAATTGTAGAAATGTATCGTATATTTGTACATCGCCCTTGGGGTGATTTTGCAGAACAACAGCGCTATACAAATCATCAAAATATTATTATTATTCCCTATCAGTCTATCAGTCCTTCTGAAAGAAATATGCCCCCGTTTGCAAGAAAATATAATTTGAAGGTAGAAATATCCTGCAAGGCGTATTCCCAGAAATAGCTGAACGGGAGGTCTCTTAAGGGCTTATTAGGATGATTCATGTTGTATTGTTCCCTCCCTTACAACATACACAAATATACATGTTCTGGAGCCTGTTTAAATGTGACCTACTTTCATATAGTACGTTTTGTTTGTTTTTTAGGCACCCATTTGCATGGTTTAAAAAATCTTTATTACGGTTTTTTGTTGTGTCTTTAAGATCATTTTGATCTGAATCTTTAGATATTGTATGACGAGATTCATTATTAAAACTAATTTTACTTGTTATTATTTATCAGTTCTTCATCACTAATATAAATTTAACCTTCAATGTTTTCGAAAGCACGAACAATTTATTTGACCAGATATTCCACTTTTTATCTAATTCTGCTACGTGAAAATAATGTTCGCCGTAAATAAAAGGTTAAACTCTGAAAATGTTTATCAGTCCAAGAAATTTTATGCTGTTCTAACAAAACCACTCCCGTCTTGCTAAATTTATGTGAACATACAAAAGATTAACTTGAAATGGAGAAAAAAAAACGGTTTTACTGTTGTACAAAATTGACTGAATTCAATTTTATAAACCGTACAAGAGTCTCAACTGCTCCCAACGCTCTGGAGCCATCGAAACTATTGCATCCCCGATCGGGGTATGTTATGAGGCTGAAGGTGTTGAGGAGGGGTATGCAATAGGCAAGAAGAAGGTGGGGAAGTACCTGACTATTCAGATCTGGTCAACAAACACACCCATTTCAATTCTGATTGGTGGTCTTACACCAGAGCGATATTGAAAGTGACTTCCACTCTGAAACGTGCTGTGAGCTTTCGAAATAAAGTTATTTCGTTTTTTCATTCACTAGCTTTTACCGGCTTAGTTTGCGTGGTATTAGGGAGAAATTACTTTACAAAGAATTTTGCCACGGAAATTAAATGTTTTTCCTGGATGAAACGGTGTTATTTTTCAGTCCTCCAACCAAAAAATGACGTCGATCGGTCACTCCGTTGCGACGTGAAAGAAGGACAAACAAACATACAAACACACTTTCACATTTATAATAATAGTTAGGAAAGGTTTTTAAGTATATAATACAACAGTTAATAAACATAATTTTATTATATTTTAACTATAATTATATATGAAAATAAAAATAAAAAACTAACCAATACACATCAATATGTATCTACTTATATCACCTTTAATCAGATATGATTTGAGATTTTCACGGACAAAAGTTTGACAGTGATTTATTTTTGGGGTATCACACATCTACCTTCATGATGGACTGTAATGCGTTCCGAAACGTTAGCTAAAGAATGAAGTAGCGCATCACGACATAATACCCCAAAAATAAATCATTATAAAACCTCACCACAGGTTTTCCTAGTGAGGTGTTCACTAAACGTAATTTGATTTTTGATAATGTCTTCCGATTTCAGAGAAAAGTCGTAAATGTCTAGTTTATAGAATGCATTGTCATCATTGATTTTTTTTCAATAATCCCACCATTCTCGTGAGAATATGTTCGATGATTAAAATAATACACCAATTACGCATTCTTAACAAAAATATGTGCCTACTTACAATCTATACAGATTATTTTTTTTATATATTTGCAAGTTCTGATAACGGAATTTCGTTTCTATACCTCGACTGTAGTTGTTGTCTTATGGTAATGATTTTATCCAAAAAGCTTGTTTTTGGCTCAGCGAAATCGAATCAAAGCTTTGTCGTGTCTGAAGTTCCCATAATCTCTTGTTAAAATCTCCATGCAGGCAACTTTGCAAGTTGAATGTGAGAAGTATACAAAGAGGCTGCATACATATTGCACTCTGCACATATGTGAGCATGTCCGATATCCCGTTGATGGAAAAACGTCGGTTTCATCAAGCGAAGTTGCACGGACGATCAGATCACTTAAAAGATAAGAAAAGCTTCTACCAAATTGAAGGTGCAATGTGAATACATAAAGGAGTTGCACTTCCAGTCGAAGAATTTTGGCATCCCAACATAGTTCCTTTAACGTATTTTGGTTTTCTTTCTTGAACTTTAAACTAACCCCATTTCGTTTTAAAAAAGATAAAAGATTTTTTCAACACCACCACCATCGAGAGAAAAATTGAAATAATCAATTATTTTTTTGGAACAATATAAGCTATTTTTAAACTAAAATTTGAAACAGAAAAATATACGTTCGCATCTAGGACCTTCGCCTTGTCTTGGTGCTGTTACACCAACTAAGATAATGGGACCCTATTCCCTTCGTTCGTATTTAACTGCATCATACTTAGAATAAGAACCACCAATACTTTATTAATTTTCTCCACAATCTACCTAAATGCAATCTAAATAGTGTCTCGGATAAATATATACTCTTTCTATTTGAATGTGCGACATCTATTGACTTATCTTGCAAGTTTAGGAATGATATTTTTTATTTATATTTGGAATAACTAATACTAGTGTAAAAATATAAAATAGTGAGTAACACATCATTAAGTTATTCCAAATATAAATGAAAAATTAAAAAAATATTTCTGAATAAATTTAAAAAAAAATTCCGGTAACCGGCATCTCCAGGACATTGGCAATTCAACGCATCTCAACATACTCTTTAAAAGAGATGTAGATTCATGTAAAATGATGAAAAATAAACTATTATACTGATTTATTTTTGCGGTATTATGCCTTGTTACGCTAAACTAATGCTGTCAGAAACGTTTAAAGACGGAAGTATCGCAACACGGCATAATACCCCAAAATAATAATAAAAATAGTTTTGCCGGCAACCCGGTCGTTTATTGTATTGAAAAAAAAGTTTTTTTGACAATGTTGGTAGGTAAGTTACCCGCCTCACTAGACAACGTCTGTTCCGAGGCGGGTAATAAATAAATAATAAAGAAGAAAAAAACCTGATTTGAAGGAGAAATACTACATACAGATCGAGCATGAAAGTACATAAGAATCAGAAGTATGTAGGAGATATCTCCTTTGAGGATGGTTGAATAATATATCATATCATAAATAGTATAAAAACATAAAAATGATTATAATAAATTGTTTTTAGTTGAAAAGTATAAAGTTTAAATATAAAAAAGAATTTAATGTAAAGTCAAAAATTTCGTATAAATCATTGAGTATAAATATGTAATATAACGTCAATGAAATGCATAAAATGATGTCATACTCGTAAAAATATAAAGTCAAAATTTAATAAAAAATAATTTAAAATAAATCACTACAATAGTTTGGGCCGTGAAAATCTCAAATCAAAACCAAAAACAAGTTTAAATAGGTTAGGTTAGGTTTATAGGCTTTTTTATAACCTTTAATGACTTTAAATCACTTATCAAATGTGTGTTGAATTATTGCCACTGTCCTGAGTTGTCATTCAAACGTTTTTTCATATTATTGAATGTAAGACATCTCAGATGTTTGTGTTATTCTATTATGGACTACCTACTAATAATGATAAAAGAAATACTAGGATTTTATCATTACCTAGAATCGTTTTTCCATATCAATATATCTCATACATTTCGGATGTTTGTATTATTCTATTATGGAGTACCAACTAATAATGATAAAAGAAATACTAGGATTTTATCATTACCTAGAATCGTTTTTCCATATCAATATATCTCAGACATTTCGGATGTTTGTATTATTCTATTATGGAGTACCAACTAATAATGATAAAAGAAATACTAGGATTTTATCATTACCTAGAATCGTTTTTCCATATCAATATATCTCAGACATTTCGGATGTTTGTATTATTCTATTATGGAGTACCAACTAATAATGATAAAAGAAATACTAGGATTTTATCATTACCTAGAATCGTTTTTCGATATCAATATATCTCAGACATTTCGGATGTTTGTATTATTCTATTATGGAGTACCAACTAATAATGATAAAAGAAATACTATGATTTTACAATTACCTAAAAAAAAATTTTGCTACATTTTCTGTGAAAAGTGCTGCACACGAACAACCGCAAGACTTTTCCATAACATTTACGTGGAGTTCATTGACCATTTTAAATCCTTTATAATAAATATTGCTAAGTGTAGATGATAAATTTGTTTACATTATCATTTAGAAATTTAAAAAATCTCAACATGATTATTTTTGAGAGAATTTTATTTAGAAATGTTCTGTGTATTTTCTTACAAATCAAATTTAATGAGTATTTTTAAAATCGTTTTCCTCTAAATTTAAAGATTTCCTTTTGTTTCCCGCCATCATTTTTAACAAGTCCCACCCGTTCAATAATAATCCCTAGTTTCCGCCGGAAACCCTTCCGTTCCAATATAAGATGGCGTCCCATTTTCCACGTGACGTCACTTCCGTTCACCGCCGGACTTGTATGTCCGCTGTGGCGGAACAAACCCATTATTGACCACAAAGTTATAAACTGTTTTCAGTCGGCCCGAATTCAAGCCAATGTCTCTATCGATAAATCACCAGGCTCAAGCGTTTATCTCTGATACTTGTGTTGTTTTGTACACATAAAATCACACCGAATTGGAAGAGATTTAACATGACCGTCCTTAGGTCTTTCTTTTTTCGGATAACTCAGTTAACTCAGCACCGACGTAAGTCGTGTTAGTTGTTAGTTAACCAGTGATAATTCAGTAAACATAAACTGACTAATTTCAAAATCAATTTTATATCATTTTACTATAATATTTACATTTTTCAAGTTTACTAACGATAACTCGGAAGTTTAATTTATGATATTTGTCAACATAAAAATTGCGTTAAAATTGACAATATTTATATTTGAAATTACTCTATAATATGAGTTGTCGGTAGGTCCGTTGTGTGTCCAAATGTGATGAAGTACTACTGTTTACGTGCGGTTAAGAAATCGTACTGTATCGAATATACCCATGGCAAATAATTTAACTAACCATCACGCCATTTCTCAATCAGCAATAATGAACTGCCATATGTATAAAGGTAAAAATACACTGAAACGACCTACGCAAGACACGCATTACTACGTTCCCAGATCAACGTGCACACTGGCTCTACGTATACAATGCGTGTGACCGCGTGAGGTCTGGTTCCTAAGTAGGCGCGCGCAGGCGCGGCAGTCGATTTGACTTTTATATTTTAGGTTATTTTTCACTTGTCAGCAGACGCAATTCGTAGCTTTGTCTTGTCATGCAATTCAGAGAGCGAATTTATTTAGTTAGTTTATTATTTTTAAATTAATATTGTTAAACTAAGGCAAACGTTCAGAGAGTTCCATGTTCTAGTAATTGGAAATAAAATTTGATGACGAACGTTTCTTCATGTACTTTCGTATAAGCAAAGTGAAAGTGACAAACTTCACAGCATCATTGAATGTAACACAAGAAAAGAAAATACACGTCTTTGGAATTCAATTCTTGGTACCAGAGAAAAACTGGCAGTTTTCTACGGTACAATTGCCACTCATTCTATGGGTACAATCGGAATAATATTGAAAATAATCATTTTATAGATTTTTTTTATTCAATATTAACACAATATGTAGGTAACGATCGCAACGCTGAAAAGGAGTGCTTCGTTTATGGCTGAATGCAAATTAATTTTTATTCGTATCTGATCTAAAATAAATTCATGTTAAGCCAGCTGTTATTCAATCAACTGTCAAATCAATACGTCAAAATAAACATAACTCTAAATGCATTGATAATACCACTCACAGATGTGAAATCTATCCCTTCGTTTTACACGTCCCACGCCGATCTGGACAGCCCAGATGGAAGCGTGAGTTTGCGTTGCGTGTGTTTATAAAGTATCTATTTCCATAGAAAATATATGGATTGTAATTGGTCCATAATCGAAATGCAATGCTTACGTAGCGTTCGTCGACGCTCCGTGTGTTTTTACTTTAACTCTGTCTTACATTAATTATTATAATACTTTCTTAATACACATCCCTTACTTCACATTCATATATCGTCTCATAAATACTTTTTTATTCTAACTCTTGACATGGCTCCACTCGCGTATTTTTTTACTTGCATATTTTGTCTTCTTTCTGCGTCAATTAACCCCTTGGGCTAATTTGTTCGCTTTTGGAAATATTAGATTTATATTGAAAAATCCACAAGTTATCTTAGTAGAATTAACATTACATTATTAGGTTTTCGGTCCTCTGAATTCCGGCTTATAGGAAATTTGCACCCTCGAGGATACTCACCTCATATTGAAACTCGTAAGAGTAGTTAAGGGAAGGAAAAGGATAAGTCCTCGCGGACACATCCGTCTTAGTATTTGCTACCCTTGCTTTAAATTTCGAGGTTAATTATGCGTCGCGTATTATTGCTGTTTGGAAGATACTCTCTTTATTCAAATCTTGCTCACCGTTTTATAAAATCCTCTTTGATGTTATTTTGAACATTTTAAGGGTGTGAAATCTTAGCCAGGGATGCACTGCACAGCCCTTTTAGCGCTGTAGAAATTATCGTTTTACAAAGAGAATTGTTAAATTTAGGAAATCGTTACAAATTAAAATGTGAATACCGCACAATAATCTCAACTGCTTCCAATGTCTGGAGCCAGTGAGACTATGACATCCCCATTTGGGGTTTATTGCATTCCGAAGGAAGTGGGAAGGTGAAGGAGATGAAGGAGGAAAGAGGAAGGTACCTGGCTATTCAGATCTGGTCACCAAGCACGGTTAAAGCTATTTCAACCAACGTTTCAATTCTGAATGGTGGTCTTACACCAGGACGATACTGAGAGTATCTTCCACTCTGAAACGTGCCTCAGATATACTATTTATCATTTTAAATGAATTCATTATAAAATTACACAAATCAAATAAAATTTACTTGCAAACTGCGGGATTTGAAACTGCGACCTCCGAATTGTTAGCCAAAAGTCTTACCCCTCGACAACGAAGTTTGTCACACTTCCTTTCTCGCAACAATGTTTATTCCAACCATTTATTTGTAAACCATTCCAGTATATTTTGCCTGTATACCGCTCGATAAAATTCAAACTCCTCTCATCCTCAGAGCACTTCCCCATGGCGTGCAGGTCGCACCGAGACAGGGGTACTTCTAGCTGGGGTGGTACATTCGTATCGTAAAATAAATATGATTTTCTTACCAAAATTTGTCGGCCTATGTGTCCCAGTTTTGGCACATTGCATTAACGTGTATTTAGATACGTCGACGCCCGCGAGATTGGCTATGTGAGCGTGTGCTTATTGGCATGTGTGCTGTGTGCACGTGCTATAACCTGTATAAAGTGTGTATGTGTGTATGCCAACGGGTCACCGACGATGCGTGAAATCGGCCCAACCTTACGGATTCCTTTGCCCGGAATTCCTGGACCGCTCCAATATTCGCTTAGGAAGTATTTCCCCAAACCAACAGTCTATTTTTATTACCTATTTATAATTATTTGCCGACAAAGGATTCTGAGCACCCCTTTCTCTCAAAATAAGACTACTGCTTCGCATTGAAAGAAATATTTTTGATTTTTTTTTATTTATTTATTAACGGACATCGTCCAAATTACAAAATAATAACATGAATACAGTAAAATGAAAAATACAGGAGTAGACAAAGGTACATGAAAGCAAAGACATATGGCAGATATAATATAAGAAAATAAAGTGACAAGCCGAACCAAGTCAAGACTACGCCGTGGGTCAGGACCACAGGACACTTATAATATTCCGTCATTTGTTTAGCGACTGGCAAAAATCATTTGTTAAGGTTTTGACTTGAGTTGACCAGTCTACACATTCTGGACAATGGTAAATAATATCCATAATTTGTCGAATGATGGTTGAGGAAGAGCAGTTCATTATTTCTGAGTCTGTGCGAGGGGATATTGAAGGGAATGAGTTGCAGTAGAGTAGGTGAATCAATAATACCATTTATAATTTTGAAGAAGCAAATGAGGTCATTTCTTTCCCGACGGACTTCCAAAGGAGAGAGGTTTAGAGTTAGTTCAATTTCATCATATGAGTATTTGCCTTTTTCTAATCCTAGCCTCCTAGCAATCCCTCTTAAGAACCGATGTTGAACAGATTCGATGCGTCGAATGTGGACAGCATAAAAAGGAGACCAGATAACACAAGCATATTCAAGATGGGGGCGAACCAAGGAGCAGTAAAGAGTTCTAAGGGTATTTACGTTTTTGAAGTCTGAAGTGATTTTAGTATTTTGAATTATTTTTAATGGAAATCCTTTCCCTTAAATTATTTTTAACTATTTTAAATATTATTGCCAAAATAATGTGTAATGTAAAAGTCTGAAATTTTTTAATTTTAAATTCATAATTTGATCCGTTTTTTTCTTAAGGTGCGATACAATAATAAATAAATCTGAAATACACCTTTTTACTATTCTATCTCAATATATTTTTAATACGACATTAACGGGTACTTCCTTTCAATATACATATAAACATTCGATTAGTGCAATCGCTTAAAATGACATACAAAACAATGTAATTGCATACAAACGCCGATTGCAGCGGAACGACGATAATGCAATAGTATCAAATCTGAAGATATCTGTAACATCGACATTTCAGCTAACGGATTGTGTAGAAAAATCTAATAGTATCCTTAAATATCAGCTTCACACTGCAATTTTTTTTTAACCTTTCAACCTGAATTAAAACTGGCAGTCATATAAGAGCTGATGATGTTTGATAATAAAATATTGGGTTTTTTTTAACATTTTAGAAGTAATTGCTACTTTCATTTGAAAGAACATTAGGTCTCAAAGGGTGTGTTTCACATAAAATGACAACACTTACACTGTATACTAAGAATATAAGATTTTGTTAAATTAAAAAAAAATACAAAAAAACATTGGAAAAATACCTCCAAAACTAACGTCTCAAAAAATACATTAAAAAAAACATTACAAAAAATACCTTAAAAAAATATATAAAAAATTGAACATTGAAAAAATACCTTCAAAACTTACATCCCAAAAAAAACATTGAAAAGATACCTTCAAAACGGTGACCGGATAAATCATCAGTTATATAAAGTCTTGGAAAGTGATGAAACAAAAACTTTATTAACTGGGTTAAGTAGGTTAGGTTAGGTTAGGTTAAAAAAAATTGACTTTATATCACTTTTTAAAAGTGTGTTGAATTGTCACTGTGTTGAGTTATCATGGAACCCTCCAAAACATACATAAAAAATTAAACATTAAAAATAATACATAAAAAATTGAACATTGAAAAAATACCTTCAAAATTTACATCCCAAAAAATACATAAAAAATTGAACATTGAAAAAATACCTTCAAAATTTACATCCCAAAAAATACATAAAAAATTAAACATTGAAAAAATACCTTCAAAACATACTTCCCAAAAAAATTCGGTCGAGATTAACACAAAAATCACCGTTCAACGTATAAAAATGGCTACCGCCTGAACTAGTTAATAAAATTCTATCGAACAAAATAGTCTGCAAAGCCAGTTTTACCAGAATTTGTAAAACGAAAACTGCCAATTTTTTATTCGCTCTGGATAGTGATGAAAAAACTATTGGATTATCACAAATTTTTAAACACACATGAAAGGGTTAATCTCAGTTTAAAATGAACACACGCTTAAGTCATGTTAGCTTTGCGAAGAATTAAGTGTAATAACTATTAATTGCACTGGAAACGATTTCAGATTTACGTGGCCAAAAGAATTACCGTTATTATTTTTGGGGTACTGGGCAGTTTTGCGGCGCTACCTCCTCTTTATACATCTATATACATAAGCACACTTTATCCCAATCTTCGATTACACATCTGCCTTGATGACGGACGTTGTAACACTATCCAAAGCGTTGGCTGAAGAAGGAGGTAGCGCAACACGGCATAATACCCCTAAAATAAATTGCGATAAATCATGCACCAGTTTAAATGTATTGCCATTGAATATTAGTTGGTATTTATTAAGTATTTACTTAAGCACGAGTATTTTTAATCATACCTATTACTTGGATTTGCAGAATCTCTTCAAATTACTGGTAATTCCGGTTAAAAAATTAACAGATTCATTAACAGGTTTCCTGATAATTTAATAAATTACAATTTATTTTTATTTTTTATTTAAAATTAAACAATAACTTTGTAAACATCACTTATAGGTAAATACTTAATGCCGACCGGGTTTCGCTACAACCGTAGCTTCATCAGGGCAGTATAACACTAAACATCTAAAAATTAAATTAACATGTGTTGATATCACGGACAGTCTGAGCTACAGTGGAAGAGGTAGGGATAGGTGGGAGATTGAGAGGCGAGTGCTCTTTGTCAACAGGGAACAATCTGAGTATAGGACTTTTATTTAGGTTTATTTGGTTGTTGATGACTTTGCTATTGATGTTTTTGGCTTTCCTTAACTCTAGCGCTTCTAAGTTATCCAACCTAAGACCTATTCTAAGACCTATCCTAAGACCTATTATTTTTTATGATAATCTTTATAAGACAAGGTTTTTTATGTATAGCACAAAGAATAACAAATTATTATAAGCGATAATTAGTCGCCTGAAATATCCATACAAATTGAAAATATCTCCCGAGTAAAAATAATTCCCTTCGGCGGCATTACTAATGTATTATCGTGATATCGGAATATGTCTTCACGAAAATCTTAATATTTTTGCATTGCAACGAAAATTCTTTGTATCTTCGTGATATATTATCAAGGCAAATCGATAAAACATTCTTAAATTGATGTTTTATTAATAAGGCCTGTTAACCTGTTAACCGGGCGGGACGTATACATACATCAAACGTAAACAGTATCGGGTACGGGTAGAACGTATGAATACGTCCTTGAAATATATGTTGCGCCCTGGAACGAGCGGGACGTATATTTCCAAGCATATCACACGGAAATTGAGTTTTTAATTTATAAATATTTTAATTTTTTAAATAGATTTTTCTCTTTTATCTGTGTGCTTTTATTTATTGTTCTGTAATTATAACCTTTTTTATATTTTTTGTAATCTTAATAATTTTTTGTAAATATTCTATTTTTTAATAAGATCTTTTCACTTTTTTGATGCACAAATAAAAAATAAATAAAAATATGAAGTTTCGTCCACCGGGCGTGACGTATTGATACGTCCTAGTGAAGGAGTTCGCGCCCGTTATATGCTGCGTAATTCAAAACTGAACTCCTCGGTTAACAGGTTTATCGTGACGACAAAAATCGATTTCGCTCCGTGTATATTGACACTGTTGTGTAATATCACCTCAAAATATGTGTAATATCTTTTTGCTTCATCTAATATTACCGTGTCGTTAAAAAAACACCACTTGCTTTTAGTAAAAGTATTTGTGTTAAATAATAAAAGCGTCGAGGAAAAATATTTCTCTTTAACACGACGTTAATGAAACCATTTAAAGAATTATACATTTAATTAAATTCTTAACACCCTATATTTCCCGAGTACCCGCACGTCTTCCAATACAGGGGGCTGTGGAAGTATGGCCAAATAATAATAAAATCGTGACAATATAAAAACTGGACGTGCACCTTAAGACATAAAGTGGTAAGTACCTGCCTACCAAACACGTTATTTTCCCCTCTGGCAACTCCGTCTGGGCTCTACGAGTATTAGGAGACAATGCTGTATGTATGACGTTTTGGTGTGGAAAATATTTTATAGTTCAGGTAAGGCCCAAAATTTTTGCGTTGTTTCAAATTTCCAGGGGAGGCTTACCTAAGCAATATAGATAAATCTGAAAATTTCCTGATTTGAATCAAAATCCAAATCAGAAAACTTTTTTTTTTTTAAATTAAACATGTTAAAGTGTTAACATTTTTAGCTGACAAAAAGTCTCCTTACCTAACATATGTGGTTTATTATGATAGTATCACTGAAGTTTTCAGGCCCCTTACAGTCTGACGTTAGAAGGTATTTTCGCTTTGCAATAAAATCCAAATAAATGGAATATTTCTGAACGTATCCGAAAACAAAAACTATTATTGAATGGTAATGAAATACGCTTTCAATTTTTTTTATTTATATGCTCACTTTATTTTTTTAACTAAAATACTGATAAAACACATTTTTTAGACAAATATATTACAAACGTTACCTCACCAAGTTGTCCACTCATTTTTGTCTTTTCATATACAAATAATAAATAAAAAAAATCACCAAGTTTCATTTAGGTGTACATTTTAATTTTTCTTTGGTTAATTTAAAGATAAAGCATTGTGTTTATCACCACGACACAACGATTTCTATGAGCCGTTCCCAAAACCGAACAAATTAGCTTGAGTGGTTAATAATAGACAAAAATTGAAGGCGCTGCGATCTTTTAAAAGGCCAAATATTTCAACATAATGATGGCTCATAGGAAAATAAAAGTAAGTTTAAAAAAGCACAATGGTCTTAGTGCATATTTTTAGACAAAAGGTGCTCAGAAATTAAGGGTTTTACTTTCCGGGAGGAGATTATTCTACATTACATTCTTATACAGTAATAAAGAATGACATGCAAATTACATGGATTACATTGAAATTACACGGATCGGCATTTATTTTTCAGAGATTTATTTATTTAGGTTAAAATTATATAATTATAAAACATAAAAATATTGAATTTTTCATTGTTTTCCCTTGTTTATCAAAAGAAAAAAATTCTAAGACAAAGTGTGTAGATTTGTGTAGCCATAGTAATTAAAAAAATATCAATTTAATAAATTTTTAGAATATTACTTTGCTAAGCGTTCAAAAATATTATTATTCTGTGGTTTATTGTGATGATGGTGTCCGTGAACTTTCGGACAATTTAATTGTGTTCATTTCTTAGTTTCGTAGGAACGTAAGACATTAAAAAATATCTGTGGGAAAAGTACCAGGATCACTTGAATTAAATTTAATTGGAATCTTTTCAAAAAATCATGTCACTTAAATGTCAAAATGTTCGAATATTATTATTATTCTGTGTTGACATACTAATGAATAATAATAAAAAACCAAGCAGCTATGTAAAGAAATTATTTCAATATGAGTTGAACACTATTAAAGTTTAACCTTAATAAATTTTAATTTCAGTATGTAAGTGTAACCATTTAATTATCGCCTCATAAGAAAATATGGATACAGCCTAACTCTTCTTATAAAACATATTTTGGTTGGTTTTATTATTCACGTGTATGCATCATTTTTTCTAGTTACCTCGACCCCGTCAGTTGAATTTCACATTTAAATGATTCATTACAAAAAACTGCCTTTCGTATCATGGACCATCAGGTTTGTCAAATCAATGAGTGCACGCAATGGAAACAGGGACTACCGAGGGATCGTAATCCGATGAATGATAAGAAATACAAATGTTGTTGCAGCAAACCATCAGACAACTCATTCGCCATAAAGTTAAAAGTCGCTCTCAGAGTCAGACCTCCCAACGACAGAGAAAAAAGAACCAAGCACAAAGTCGTCATTCGCGTGGTTGATGATCAATCATTGATTTTACTCCCCAAAAAGAAAAAACATGATGATACGTGTGAAACTGAAGATCAATGTAACAAGGATACACTATTCATTTTTGATAAGGTTTTCAATCAAAATTCTACAAACGAACAAGTTTTTAACGAAATCATGAAAGATTTGATTACTTCGCTTCTGGACGGATTTAATTGTTCTGTTTTCTTCTATGGTGCTACAGGAACTGGCAAAACGCACACAATTTTCGGCAAAACTAACTCTCCAGGAATCATCTTTCTAACAATACAGGAACTCTTTGACTGTGTCGATTTACTCAAGGCTGAGAGAGATTTCAAAATCAACGTCTCGTATTTAGAGATTTATAATGAAAATATTTACGACTTGTTGAGGTCTTCAACGACTTTGAAGGTTATGGATGATGGAAGAAACGGTCTCATCATATCGGGGCTATACTACCCTAGAATAAACACAGCAGATGAGCTTATAGGAATGATCAATAAAGGAAATGTGAAACGAACCCAGTTTTCTACCGGAGCTAATAAAGAAAGTTCTAGAAGTCACGCCGTGTGCCAAATTTATATAAAAACAAAGAAACTGAAAGTTAACCAAGAAAATCTAGCAAAATTATCAATGACAGACTTAGCGGGTAGCGAGAAGGCGACCGGCTTAATAGGAGACCGACACAAAGAAGCGGTGAACATTAATAGAAACTTCCTTGTTCTCGGGAATTGTATCAACGCTCTCGCGAGGGGATCGGCATTCGTCCCGTACCGTGATTCCAAACTCACACGTTTACTTAGAGATTCCCTCGGAGGTAACTCTAAAACAATTATGATAGCAACCATTGCTCCAACAAGTTTGACATATGAAACTACATTAAATACCCTCAACTATGCGCGCAGAGCTAAGAAAATAAACATGCGGATAAAACGGAACTCCATCCAAATTAACCCAATGGTTATTCCATGCTCCAAAAGAATCATTAATTTGAGTGCGCAAATACGGGAAATAGATTCTGACGTGCTTGTTACTCAATCCGATCCTGAGATGCAACAAACAAAAAAAGAAGATCCTGCAAAACAAATAATTGAGCACATGAATAACTGGAAAACTAAAATAGATATCAAAGTAGCTCCTCATTTCTTGTTGCTAAAGAGCTATCTCAAGGCTGAAAACATCAAGAAAGAGCTCTTGGCTAAGACCCTTCGGAAACGAAGAGTGGGTGTAACAATCTGTTCAATTTTTTGCGATAATGAAGATAAAAATATACGGGAAACTGCTTTTGAACGTGCGAGAGACTTGGAAAATGAAGCTAAAATTATTATCCAAGATGCCCAAGGAATGGACGCTTCTTTGGCTGAAACATGGAATAGACTCAAAGCTAGCGAAGAAGATTTCAAATCATTTATGGATGATTTACTTGCAACACAACCGGTTATGGAATATTTAGTTCAAGCGACACGTGGTCAGAGATCTAATATCATTTCCCAAATGCAAATAGAACACCTTACATCCATTGTAAGAATGCAGGACGAGGAGTTGAACCTTTTTATGGATTTTCTGAGAGAAGTATTCGGTCAAGAAGATTAAATTCCGTAATTTTTTTTCCCTTTTTTGATTGAGTTTTTTTTGCGATAATATATTTTGACTATTCCTGTACATTTACTAATACCCGAGTTTTATATAACTTTATACGATTGCCAAGCAGTGATGACGTTTTATAGAGTTTGATGAATATTCCGATATGAATGGGCCCTTTCTCTCGTAACATTTGAAGAGATACCTTTCACTTTTAATAAAAAAAATCCTTTGTGTGCGAAATGGAAAATCGAGGGAGGAAAAAATCTGAAAACTAAGCAACTGTTCAAATGTTGAAAGGACCACGTTTTCTTACGGCCTTTAGAATTTCATTCAGTCTCTTCCAAATATCATTTTTTTCATACAGAATTGCTGTAAATAAAAGAAATGATTCGCACTCTAGTATGATCTGAATTGACTGAATGAACCTAATTCTGTAATTTTAAATATTCTTTCCAACTGAAAAAAAGGTGCCACAGAATGATGCAAAATAAAAACGTAAATTTACAAAAATTATTCAAATTTATTTATTAATTTTACGTG
The DNA here is from genome assembly GCA_026573805.1 of Hesperophylax magnus. Classification (NCBI taxonomy): domain Eukaryota; kingdom Metazoa; phylum Arthropoda; class Insecta; order Trichoptera; family Limnephilidae; genus Hesperophylax; species Hesperophylax magnus. Next base: position 6,026,378 of record JAIUSX010000117.1, on the reverse strand, counting down.
TTGACCGTTGGCAGTTATCAAAGAAATTATATTATATTGAATGGGTAAACTAGCCAATGTACCCTGCATTGCTCGTGGACTTATAAATGTTTTGAAGTTGTGAGGCCTTTTTGATGTACAATTCCGTATTACATTATTTTGAGGTATCACATACGGTTTAACCACCGTTAGGAATGTAAGCTCACGAAAATATTGTTCCTTGTTGTTTAAAAAACATCGAATTTTCTCGACTTTCTATGATTATAGTATGCATTATATATCTAAACCTTACTGGAAAAATTCTCTAAATGATAGTGAAAACCCTATCGAGATCCAATGCGTAGTTTAGAAGAACTAAGCTCACAAACAGACGCGGATAGTGACCTTATTCTTTACTATTTAAAGATCTAATTGAAGTTTCATTAATATCTTACTATCGTCCTGATTTTGAAAACTCTTAACACTAAATTATGATAAAATTTTTGAACAGTGTTAGTAATCGCCAAATGAGTTAATCATTTTAAAAAAACCATACTCATTGGATAAGCACCGCAGATAATACGATAGTGTGGCTGATGCGATAGCTCAATGGTTATAGCTGACGTCCGGAGAGTAGAAAGTCCCGAACGCAATTCCCGGTCGCACCATTAGCTTTTTTTTTTCTTCATATGAAGCGGTTACTTTGTGATGTGACATTATAATTTAAAATTAAACAATAACTTTATAAACATCACTTATAGGTAAATACTTAATGTCGACCGGGTTTCACTACAACCGTAGCTTCATCAGGACTGTATAATACTACAGTCCTGATGAAGCTACGGTTGTAGTGAAACCCGGTCGACATTAAGTATTTACCTATAAGTGATGTTTACAAAGTTATTGTTTAATTTTAAATTAGCTTTTTTCTTGTTTTTTTCTGTAAGTCGAAAGATTTTATGTAATTTCGTGACAACATTTTCTTTCAAATCGGTAGATACATATCAAATCTCTAAGGATTATCTAGGTAGACACACTGGCCCTACGTAAGCAGCGTAAAAACACCTGGAAAACTCACAAACCATAAATTTTCTTATAGTAAAGTATATGCTTTACGAACACACGTGTCACACGCAACTCAATTTTACGCTCCACACGCAATGTCAATCTGCGTTGAACAGATCAGCGTGGGACGTGAGAAAGAAAGATGGCGGTGGTGGTAGATCTCCCAACGAGTTGATTTGACGTTTAAAGTTAAGTTTGTTTATCGTTTAGCGTTTATTGATATTTTTGGTCATTTACTCATAGATTTAGTAAGACTTTACGATGCGATTTATAACGTGAAATCTGTTGAATATCGCCATACTACGATTCACATTTGCGTTGTGTGCGTAGGACGAGTGTGCTCGTCGGCATAGGAACGTAGCTAGTGGTGTATCATACGTGGACCCAGTATGTCTTTACCATAATTCTGTTCCGTGGTATTGAGCATAGTTGCGCGCGAGCGACTGATTGTATCCTCGCTCTAATACTGATGCAAGGACAGAAGATTGTATGATTTTCTGAATATTTTGATTTTGCTGATTTTCATTGAACTTGTGCTGGCGATCTCAAAAGCTATGCTTTGACTTCGTACCTTGTATAGTTCTAAATAAAAGCATTTCATTATTGACGACGAGCACAATGGAAACCTTGTTTTTAATTTCGAGATTCCTGAATCCCCGCAACCTTCGACTTCCAAGATGTCATCAATTGATTGAATGTCGGCCCCTAATAATTTGTCGGGATTGCCGGGAAATTCTCCGCCAGGAATTGATTGCTTCCCACCCTTCCCCATACCCCTCCACCTATACACCGCCAACTCTTTTCATTATTGCCTCACAAAGAAGTCGAATGAAAGCGAAGATAACTTGCGATCGTATCAGGTGTATTGATTGCCTCCAATGATGAACGGACAACATTTATACCGGCGAGGAACTGGAGATATGGGATTCGTAACGAGATCTTGTTAACCCTACACTCATCTATCATTAACTATTTTATTTATATATGTACGTAAACTCTTAAATGTCACATAGTTAATGTAATAACACTAATAACAATGTATGTAAAAGCCCAATGGGCGTTTAAATAAATAAATAAATAAATAAATCTAATGTATAATTTATGTTCCAAAATATGTCTCAAACGAGAAATCTAAAAGCTCAATGTATTATTTAACGTAATTATTTAACATTTGTAAAATCATTTAATTTCGTTAATTTCGTAGCGACGAAATTCAAGTAGCAGCTATATTTATATATAAGTATTAAAAATCTTGCATTCTTCTTTAGTTCGAAGTGAAGTCGAATATAATTCTTCTATCTGGTCCCTCACTTAAAATTCACACCGATTCCATTGAAAAAATTCAGTACAAATTTCATATTAACTAATAATTCGATTTGAAAAAAATCATATCATTAAAACTCTCAGATAGAAGACTTATTTTTAAATTATTAATGGAATTATAGACACTCCTGATTTATTGAGTCTAATCATCTTTAACATACCATAATCATCACTTTTAACAATAGTATCAGAACTGAGTCATTTAGATACTCGCTTGTACTTAGATTGCATGCAGTTGGCAATACTTTCGTAGAAATTGTAGATGAATTCAACTGTACGGAATATGGTTACAAGAAGGCTATAATAACATACGTCTGTAATAATAACAATTAGGGTTAGCATAATACTTTTCTTCTGCGTGGGTTCTATATAATTTTAATTGAAAATTTTAATTTTTTTTACTGAATTTTTATGGACATATTAACACACGTTTGTTAAAGTTAATGTGAGAAAAGGCCATATGGGTGTATAATATATGTATTAATAAATATATCGAAGATGTATTAGATGTATATTAATGGCTATAAACTTTGATTTTGCAGGCCACCTCTTGTCTGGAGCCCCTAAATACTTGAAAAAAACAGTCGGTCCATTTAATAGATTTCCCCTTCTTATATAATATTTGAACTGCCATGACTCCCCGCTACAAAAAAAAGACTTGTGATTATTCTTCTTTGGAATAAACAAGGAATACATTTTCTAACAACTAAGAGTTTAGCTGGGAAGAGAGAAAGGCTCAAAATCCATAAGCGTTTGTTCCAGCATCCACTCCGTGCATTTCATCTGTTCAATATCATAAATTCCAAGGTCACCCATTTTGAAGAGGCAAAGAGTGTCTAAAATTTAATAAAATGGATAGCTTTAGTCTTTATCTTGACTATCCGCTGGCCACAAATCACATTTTTTCCGCCACTTTTTAAAAATCCGAATTTTTTCAACCCGCGTTGAAGTCTCGGAGAAATTCTCAAAAATCGCGTCATTTTTCACTGGTAGCGTTTCCGTAAGAAAAACACCCATAAGCGGTGGAATAAATTTCATCCCCTCTCTTTTTGTCCCCTTACTTCGCTTTTCATCTTCTTCCTTTTCTTCTCCTTGTTCCACAAAAAAATTACCGCTCCTTGAGCTATGATTTACGTCGCACATTTTCTTGGCAATTTTACTTTTGCCATTTGAAAACTGCAAAAGAAAGTATTGTTTTATTTTTACTCAGAAATTAATTTTAGATATTCTCGCATTGCTGTGTAGAATTATTAAAACTTAATATAACTGCCTTAATCATTCTTTATTATCAGAAAGTTACATTACCGACATGTTATTGAATTCTTGGGTAAATGCGATGTGATTTCTACGCTAGTAAAAAAAATTCTGTCGATACCTACAATTTATTTTCACTCGCTGTTTTTGTTTTTAATTTTTAAAGAAAATACAAACATTACCGCGTAACGAATAACTGCGAATAATCTGACAATATTTGAAAAACTTCTAAACTATCATCATTACAAGCGAAATGTGTTGTTTTGTCTTTCTTAAATGTGTTAAAATTAACTGTTTTTTCAAAATCTATATTCTTATGGAATAAATTCAAAATGTGTTCCAAATTTTGAATAAAAATATTTTATATTATAAGTATCTAATAATTATTAGCCTGAAACACTCATCCACATTGAAATGGGCGGCTCTTGGTTGGGCTTCGCCCATTTTAAGTGATATTAACAACAGTTACATTTAATAGATAGATATTAGGACATCCACAGAGAGAGGGTGAGTATATATATTGTTAAAACACGGAACAGGAAGGAGTTAATTATTAATAACATGCTAAATTTACGCATAATAAGAATGACAGATGTTTGAATAAATGAAATTTTACGTATTTGTGATGGATTATTCCAAATGAAACACTATTATTGACTACATGTCTACAACAGATATTAACTGTTATCGTACCTAATATAATAAGCTCATAGGAGACTTGCAGTGCTTAAATATGTGTTACAAACGTCAATGTCTATAAGTTTAATCAATATAGTTTAGTTTATCACAATTAAAGATAGTTATAACAAAGTTGACTTAAATAATAGATTATTACATATTGATTAATTGTACCCGTGTTTATGAATAAAAGGAGGGTAATCATTTGGTAATTCTTTACCTACAACTGTTACTGTATCTAATAAAGTTTAAAGTTAGATTATATATACACCTTCATCAGGAGAGTAAAAATCTATATATAAAGGTAGATTATTACAATATAGCGCCCCTGAGGTGATATCTCACAAAAGCGGCGCTATGCAAATTGTCCAATAAATAAATAAATATAATGTTTACATTTTATTGTGTATACACCGAAGTCAAAAATTAAATATAGATTACAATTGGGAAAGAAGAAGTGGAAGGAGGGGGGAGGGGTAAGAGTAGGCTGGGTTTATAATAATTAAGAATTACAATATCGTTAGACGGGAAAGACCAGTTAAGTGGGAAAATATTTAAAAGAGAGTTTATAAAAAAATTCTTGTTTATTATATCTGCTTTTATATTAACATGTTTCCTCATTTCTAAAATTTCAAAATTATTTATAGTGAAGTATTTTAAGACCTGAAAAAAACAAATAGAATATAACCATAAAACAATATATTCATAAGACAAATAGCATTTGATAACGGTTATTCTAATAAATTGATAGTTGAAATACTAAATAAAAAAAATTAAACATATTCTCTTCAAACGGTCTTTCTAAAGATTGAAATAAACAATGGCGTAGAATTCTGCTTGTGGATAACGATACTTCTAAAATTATATATAAAAACAATTCTGGTACTATTCAACTGGCGTTTTACACTAATAACAATGAAGAAATATATTCTTAATAATAAAGATTCAAAGCAAAATTCAAACAAAAAAATCAGGAGTTTAAAAACTCAATTGGGATGATTGTAATTTCTTTTACAAAGGTAGAACCAATAGAAACTTTGAAGTCAAAACTAAAGAATATCGCAGGGCTCTAAATGGAAATAGTGAATTTGAGTTTGCAAATCATCTTTTGAATAATGATCACACTTTCGATAAAAATTCAGGTCTTAAAATACTTCACTCAGGATATAAAGCATCGCAAATAAATAATTTGAAATTTTACAAATTAGAAAACATGTCAATATAAAATCAGATATAATAATTAAGCAAAAAAAATATAAATAATAATGAAAAATGCCATTACAAAGTGATAAGCTTCCAGAAGAAATCTTCTTATTAAATGCTTGTTAATCGTAAGTAGTCAAATATTGTGAGCTGCATATTTAAATATTCGCGCCATTCATTTGGTTCGTTTTTAAACCGCCAGAGGTGCGCTGTCGGCCATCTATAGCCGTGAGTATCGGCCATATTGAATAAGGAACGCGTGATTTTTTTATAAACGTCAAACATAATCACGTAACTGTGGATAATTTTCATTGTAATGTAATTAATCCAATCGATTATGAACTTTCTAAAACATATTTTCTTCGATATTATCCAAAAATTATATGAGCAGAAACGTTGCTTTTGAAGAAATCTCGTATTATTATGAGGCGATCCTATTTTCGTATGAAATCGTGTCTTAATTTTCAAGTTAGCTGAATTTACCCGAAACAGACAATTTTAATTCGACCAATCAGAGGGCCTAGATCGTCCAGACGCTGGCGTAATAATACTATCAGATTTGACACGTTCTAGTATCTTCACCAAAAAATGTAGACAATTTGTCTCGACGCCATCTAGTGAGAGAGTTAGCACTTACAATGCCTTTCTCATATAAAATAAAGTTGGTTGTTTCAGGTGAAAAAATGTAACAAGCAGTAATTGTTGAATGAAACACTAGTATATATTGAATTATTTCGCGGATAAGAGATAAGCCGCCATAGCTCAGTAGTCAGAGCTGTCGACCGGAAATCGAAAGGACACGGGTTCATGTCCCGTTGGCGTCATGTATCTTTTATCAGGAGATTTTTCAATGTGGATGAGTGTTTCAGGCTAATAATTATTGCTTATAAAATAATTGTTACCCTTTGTGCTATGCATAAAAAATCTTGTCTTTAACATTAGTTTTCCAAAAAAACAATAAAAATATTTTATTGTTGTAAGAATACGATATTTCAAAGATTTTAGCGATGAACTCACGGTATAAATGATTTTTAAGCCAAAAGAAGCCACGCTTACCTAGAAATTGCGGTTGAAAACCTGTCTAATTTTTATGACACTAAAGCTTTTTATGACACTGTAAGAGAGTTTTTTAGGGAGGAAAAAACATGGTTTCCGCTTTTTACTTTACATTGGAGTCGTAATTTAAAGTTACAGAGATTAATTGACACCAATATAACCATTTTATTATTATTATTGACAATGACCAATCAGAACAGACAAAAAAATTAAACTTATTTAAAAATAAAACTAACGTATGTTAATGTTTTAAACGAAACATTTTATGAAGAAACGCAAAAGAAATATTATATACCTACCAAAGCAAAAATCGTAGCTCCTTTATCAAGCGCAAGAGTTATTTTTTTCTGATAAGGTGTGCATGACCAAGAATCCCTTTTATTTTAATATTATGTAAAATAAACGTGTACAAGGTATTTGTATTAATCCAGTAATCTATCTATATAAATTTAAATATCAATGTTCGTTTGTTCAAAATCTTAAATCTCCGAAAGTTCTTCACCGATTGCTTTGAAATTTTGACACAACATTGCATTTGAATACGCGTGTGTTTTGATGTACCTATATTAAATAAATGTCACCTGTGACAGGTAAAAAAAAGGTTTAAAAAAAATAGTTTGACGTAAAAGCAACTCGTACTATAGTTTCTCCATTTGCCAAGACACAGAACCCCAGCAAAGCGTGGCAAGGTACAGCTAGTAAAAAATAAAAAAAGTAAGCATACGTTAGTAAATTCCGAACCTGAAACGTCTTTCAGCAAACCTATTTACATGTTTTTTAATTTTCTTATTTTTATCTCATATAAATATATTTTGTTTCATTTTTTATTAATTCTTATTTTCTCGTGTAAAATTACGTATTTTACAAGCCCACCAGGTGTTTTTTTTAACAAAACATCTAAGATAGTCATCTCTTGGAATGACACGTGCAATGCACATTAGCTACGGTGAATGGACTTTACCCTTGGCGTCCATTTCTTTCGAGTGTTTCTTTTCAGTTTTCTCGACTTATAAGAGTCCACCCCTGGATAATGGCGTCGGATGGATTGCCGACGTCAAATGCAGCCTTAAAAAAGGCTAAGCTGCGGCTGTTTATTTGCAAATGAGCGAACTAACACAGCGCTCTTAACTGAGTTAAGTTGAATGTTTCTTGCTAAATATAAAATTATTGTTTTTTTTTTAATTCTACGAAACAAAAGCGTAGTAGTTGCTTTTGACAGTTACTTTATTGGATTGAAAACGAGCACCGTAATATTATGTATGTCAGAGAATGTTTTTGATATATATCGTATGTTACAAGAGTAAGAACTGTATTACTCTAAAAGGGTATTTTAAAATAATGTGTCTGTAAAAAATGTTGTCTTTATTCAAACCCTGCTATTTGAATGAATTTTGTTTCTGCGAGCCCGAACCAATGTAGTGTCTTTGGCACCGTGCATTCTCATAGGAGATTATTCTAGTTATTCTATGTATTTTTGCTGGTATGGGGCTCAAACACATATATATAGTTTTATATATATTATTTGACATTATTTTTATGGTTCCCTTTTCTTAGGACAAGCACAGCTTTTCAACCACTATTTACTGCACATCACTGAGGTTAATACTTAATAGCATCTCATCTTAATATATAAAAATCACGTCTCACTGTTTTCATACACGCTAATCTCTAAAACCGCCCAAACGATTTCAAATGAAATTTTCTGATTGTCTATAGTTGGAATATAGGATAGTTTAGGGCTCAATAGGTGGCGCTGTTATCGAGATCTAAATTTGTGTCTGATATCATCCAAAAATTCATAAAACCACAAATTTTAACTTCCTTATATATAATGTGGTCTGTGGCAGAAAAATGTCTGCCAGGCCCCACTTTGTAATTTTTTATTTTGTAGAGATTAATATCTAAACTAATTAGATAAACTTACATTCCAAATAAAAGCATCAGGCAGCAGGTGTTTTACTCGAATCGTACGAAAGGGAAATATAATTAATCAGATTTTTAAACGTAATAAACATAACAATACATTAGAAGATGCTTGGGTACTTTCTGACATAATACAGGCCTTAACTATCTGCACGGAGAACACTCCGGGGAGACATTCCAGTCAAATTTATGAACTTCTATATCTAATTAGTTTTAGGGCTTCCTTTCCAAGGGCCTTCTACCCCTATCCTTTAGTCTTACGAGTGCGGGACTTCTTCCCTTCAAGACCTATGAATTAAATGCTCAGTCAGGAACTGGAAAAAGTTTCCCTTATCCTCGTAGTTTGCCCGTATTTTCCTTTAATCCCGTGTTTATTCCGCAAGCCCTTAAATCCGCGTCCATTCCTTGCGGCCATGAACTATTTTATTTTATTTTTATAAAATGTTTGTTTTTCAGTATTTGCGTAGGGTTTGTTCTTAAATGTGGCAGGTTTTATTTGAGATTCAGAAACATTTTTTTTCTTCCAACATCATTAAACGACTGAAGATGGAAAATGATGTTTTTATTTCTATCCCTGGGCTAGGTTCTTCATTGTCACCAATTCTCTTAATAAAATGTATCTTGCAAAGGAAATTGAATGCATTAACGATCATATTAGGAGATCATTGAGATGAGAATATAAACAAAATGATTAAAGGGACAATTAGATGGTTTAGACCCGTCAATCGGATGGACGGAGAAAGGGGCATCAAGATCATGTAACATGACGCGCGAGTGAATGGAATAAGAAGTTTGAGACTTCTTATAATAATAATAATTGTATTATTTGCATTGTGCTAGTTTTGTTAAAAATAACCTCAGGAGCGCTACATAGATTGTATGACGAAAATGTGATCCGATCAGTAATTGAGTCGATTCATCTCAAGAGTCGAAAAACAAATATGTATGTAGGAGGCGAAGTATGACTGAGAATGAAGCAAGAAACGTGTGCCAAAACTATTAACCTTTACGTACCTGAAAGTAAAAATCACGTATGACCCGAAGAGGGTCACCTGGGTGAACGGAGCGCTGCACAGTGGGCTGAAAATCGCCTTTCATAGACATAGAGACTTGAATTTTCAAGGGTATTTTTTTTGGCTAGAAATGGATTCTGCTGATCATTACTATGCTATAAAATGTCGTACGAAGCAATTGCGTGTACAAATGAAGGAGTTATGATTTTTTTAAGAAAAATTTGTATGGCGCTGACATAAAAAATGAGGCTATCTCTGGAATCATAAGGTTGGCCGTTCTATCCTTACACACAGAAAATACTACTATTTATTTGTATTTTTTGACATACTTCATATTGTGGCGCAAGGTGCGATTTTTTTTTTAAAATCCTAAAGTGGAAAAAAAAACTTTTTTTTGTTGATGATTCATTTTAATGCTTAAATGCTTTACATATGAGTATGCTTTGTCTAGTTTACAATATTTTATTTACACTTCAAGCCAAAACACTGTGCACAGTGGGCTGAAAATCGCCTTTCATAGACATAGAGACTTGAATTTTCAAGTGTATTTTTTTTGGCTAGAAATAGATTCTGCTGATCAATAATATGCTATAAAATTTTGTATGAAGCAATTGCGTGTACAAATGAAGGAGTTATCATTTTTTTAAGAAAAATTTGTATGGAACTGACATTAAAAATGAGGCTATCTCTGGAATCATAAGGTTGACCATTATATCCTTACACACAAATATACTACTATTTATTTGTATTTTTTTGACATACTTCGTATTGTGGCGAAACTTGTGATTTTTTTTTAAAAATCCTCAAAGTTAAAAAAAAAACTTTTTTATGTTGAAGATTCATTTTAATGCTTAAATGCTTTACATATGAGTATGATTTGTCTAGTTTACAATATTTTATTTACACTGCAAGCCTAAAAGCATTTAAGCATTAAAATGAATCATCAACATTAAAAAGGGTTTTTTTCAACTTTGAGGATTTTTTAAAAAAAAATCGCACCTTGCGCCACAATATGAAGTATGTCAAAAAAATACAAATAAATAGTAGTATTATCTGTGTGTTAGAATAGAACGGCCAACCTTATGATTCCAGAGATAGCCCAATTTTTAATGTCAGCGCCATACAAATTTTTCTTAAAAAAATTATAACTCCTTCATTTGTACACGCAATTGCTTCGTACGACATTTTATAGCATAGTAATGATCAGCAGAATCCATTTCTAGCCAAAAAAAATACACTTAAAAATTCAAGTCTCTATGTCTATGAAAGGCGATTTTCAGCCCACTGTGCGCTGATGTCTTTTAATATTTATTTAAGCCATCATTGTTATTTGGGAAACAAAAAGGTTCAATATATAATACATATTTTATAAAAAGGATGCATCTGGGTTACATAAATTAGTGACGCTTCTGCGTAAGATTTACACTAACTATTATCAGATATTAGTTACTACCTACTGTTTTAATTGGACTTCGCCCAGCAGTCAATGATTAAATTCAAAACGCTAAAAAAGATAGTACAAAATTCAGTATGACTCAAAAATTATATTGTAGCACTTTCCAGAATAATGCACATTTTACGAACACACTCGGGCTTGTGTACGGTAAATTAACAATATATATATGGGGAGGGGGAGGGTGGAGATCAATATTATCTTAATTACATAAATAATGTTAAAATAACATAAAGAATAGTAACCGTTTTTTTTTAAATGCAGAAAACATTTTTAATCGCACAAAACTCTCGTTGGGGTAGTTGAATTACCCCCTTTGGAGCGGAAGGTTAAAGCACAAATTCGAAATGATTTTCTCTAGGAAACGGTGCCTTCTCACCAAATAATGCACCGTTTCTTAAAGTAAAATTGGCCTCTCAGAAGCTGGGCGTACTGTACAGGGCCCGCAGATACTTTAATAGTACACAACTGCTCACCCTGTACAAATCGCAAGTGCGCCCTACTGTCGAATTTGGCAGCCATCTCTGGTCTGGAGCCCCAAAATACCTGAAAAAAACCCTTGACTCTGTGCAGAAACGGGCGGTCCGTTTGATAGATTCCCCAATCTTAACAAACGGACTGCAATCTTTAGAGCACAGGCGTCAGGTAGGTATGCTGTCCTTGTTCTATCGGTATTACAATGGAAGATGCTATGAGGAACTAGCGTCATTGATCCCTTCGGCACCGGTGCGTAGTCGGGATACACGCCAAACGCGTGCCCAACATTTGTACACAGTTGACACTTGTCACATGAGAACGGGTCGCTTCTACGATTCGTTCTTAAGTTCAACAGCTCGGCTGTGGAACGAACTGCCGGCCTCTGTGTTTCCTCCCTCCTTCAACATGGGACTCTTCAAGACCCATGTTCACTCCTTCCTCTCCACAAAAAGACCCTCCACACAGCATCCCCAAAGATGACATAGGCCCTGAGGGAAATTATTTTCTTCAGGGCCTCCTGTGTGGAGTAAATATAAAAAAAAAAAAAAAACGAGAGCGGAAAGTTAAAGCACAAATTCGAAATGATTTACTCTAAAAAACGGTGCCTTCTAACTAAATAATGTATAATACCTTATTTTTGTACAACCATGTATCTACAAAAACAACAAAAGCAGTCCTTGCTTAAAAATAATAGGGAGCGGTTTATTGTTAGATTCCTGTCTTGTTTTGCCTGACATATCCATCACCTCCCACCCTTAACTCCCTCCCCTTTCATATTATGACAACTTATTACTTTTTCCCTTATTCTTTCGCTGCCTGTTTTTATACAACCTGAAAAAATCTCGTGGATATTAGACCCCCTCATTAATTCAAGTTGTGTTTGGGCGGACTAATTTCGCCGTTACGATAGATAAAATACGTGGATTGTTACACGACCTGTATTTTATCTGTTTATAAGTGGTTTAATTTTGTTGTTGAATGCATTCACCATCTGTTCTAACCCCTTAGGCTAATTTGTTTGCTGGAAACAGCTCATGTAATTCTCTTTAAATCATTGTGTTTTCCTTACTATTATGGTGAGAAGTATGATCTAAATGGTTTTAGGATGAAAAAACACCACGCTTTATATCCGAATCCAAAGTTAACCACACAATAATTCAAATGTGTTACATTCAAAATTATGAAACTTTGTGAATTCTTATTAATTATTTTTAAATGAAACTACATAAAAGCGAGTCGATTGTCAGTTATTTTGGTTAGAAAAAACGTAAGGTTAGTCATTTTTATGTTTACGTTCAAAATTTATACGTTTATTTGCAACAATAAATTTTTAAGCGTATTACATCACCTTTATAAAATATTTATAGATACGTTCATAAATATTCCATTTATTGTTTTTTTTTTTGCCAAACGCAATTATTCTGATTATATGACAGAATATGCCAAAGGCCTGCGGGTTAAGACAAAATATTGCTCTCCTACGGTAGTATGACTTAAAATCAGAGTTTAAACAATGCTTTTTTACAGGGGATTCATATGTTTTTTTTAATGCCACTCGAGTCCCAACTGTTCGCAGCGAGTGGATCTATGACATTACGAAGATGAGGCTAGCACCTAGCCAAACTAAGATTTTCGAAAATTTGGCCAATCTGTTTCCTATCATACTTATTTTAGCGTTAAGTCCCCCTCGTTTGTAACATCTGCTATATTCGAATTTAGCAAAATTGGCCCGTTTCAAAACTCCATTTAAATGTGCAGAATAAATATAATTTAGAATGAGGGTTCAAATAAGATAGATTCTTAATTTGATAAGTTCATAATAGCCTCAGGACTTAGGCCTAAAAAATCTGAAGGAAAATTCTCCCTAATTTCCTTCATGCTCCCGGTTGGATTTAAATGTGTTTTTTTTTTTTAAATATGAACCTCCCTCGCGTATCTGTTACCCCTCATTTCCTTCTGAGCTTGCTAATAAGATATGTGTTTGTAATTTTTATAATTTTTATTTGATAAGCCATGTTAATACCTACATAAAATAGTGTAAGCGTAATTTGAGTTTCGAAACAGTCAAATCAATTATTTGAAAATCTATCCAACCAGGAAACCCAAAAAAAAAAGAAATAATATATGAGTAGTAGTATAATATATTTTTTAATTGTATGAACTATATTCGAGCAGGAAAAATCATGAATTAATTTATGAATTTTATGATATTTACACATGTATATTTGCTCGATGGTTTCGGTCGATCGAACGTGTTGACTTGGAACCATGTTCGTCGTTGCGTTAACACCGTCAAGCAGCTCGACACAAGACGCCAAAGGTGTACCACGAAGACGCTCAGTTAAACAGTAAATTTCCGTCTAACATCGATCAAGAATTACGGACCTTGAATATTTTTCTCGATACTCGATATCCAACAAAAACACATCGAGAGAGGACGGTACACGTTGAGACACGTTTGAATGAGCGTAAAACCATCGAGTATGCACGAGAGTGGGTACTAAGTATCGATTGTCCAATCCAGGCCGCTCGTAATCGCTGTAGAAAGTACATACGTTGGTCGAAATTCTTATTCTTGAGTCTCGTCGAAGGTACATACATACACCAAATGAGTGGAATGACTTCATTTAGAATTTAGGCCCTGTTCTATAAGACGTGCCTTTTAAAAAATGTCTAAATAACGCATATTAACGATATATCCCCAAAAACCTTAATGTTTTATGAGAATTTTGAGAACATTTATATTTAGAAAAGAGTTTTTTTTTTTAAATAAATATATTTATTCAAATACAAACATTTGCTATACATAATAGTTTAGTGGAACGGTAATCAATACGTTTTTTTAATTGTTTTATGAAAATTGCAGAAGAATAGTATTATGCTTAGCTTAAGTATTAATATTATTGAGATATGTTACTATAGCCTTCTTATAACTATATATTTCGTGCAGTTGATCACATCTACTATTTCTGCGAAAGTTTTGCCAACTGCATGTAATCTAGGTACAAGCGAATATCTAAATGACTTCGTCCTTATATTAAATTATATAATAGAATTTTCGATCGAATAGTTCTAGTTGGTATGTTAAAGGTTATGAGGCTCAATAAATCAGGGCTGTCTATAATTACATTAAAAATGTAGTAATTATATTATTTCTCATTATATTGATATTTTTTTGTTACCATTGAAATTCGTAGGGTTCTTTAATAATAAGGAAGTTGAGTGAAAAATATTTTGACTTATAAAAAATATGTTCATGTAGATCAAAAAATATCGATTCTAAATATATAAATATATTTCTATATTATTATTCTTAGAATTAGTTAAACGTTCTTGAAAAAGCATTCAATAGCAATAGAGTGTATACGCTCCACGATTGGTCGAAAGAATTCTGACGTCACATGTGTCGTGACTTGTACGTACAACGGATCACTTATGGTGCATCTCTTTCTATTGCATGAGAGATGGTCGGTTTAGATGAGAGAGGTGTATAGGCCAAACGTTTATTTAAGTTTGTCAAATATATGTACGTATTTGTTGTTATTATTATATGAAATGGATTTCTAAAGATATATATTCGTATAGTGCTTTATAATAATATGTTGTTTATTGCATAACTTAGAAGTTTTTATTATTATACAATAATACATGTCACATTACATGTGATACAATTCAGGCCGCCGGCCGCCCAGAAAAGTCTTACAGTGAACTGGGCTGTAAACCGTTATTTTACTTTTGGTCTTTACTTTTCTGCGCGGTGGTCCTGAATTCGCGCGGGGCAAGTCAACAAATTTCGACGACAATACCGTACCGGGCTTGAAAATCAAATATTCTAACTTAAAATATTAATTTAACGATGAAATCTTAATCAATTTTCTTTTTTTTAATAACATCAATTCTAATAGACGGTTACCATTGGTAAAAAAATTACTGGAATTCCTTATTGAAGAATTATTTTTTTTCCATACAAAATCTTTAAGCGACGTGGTTCTTACAGTTTGAATGACGTCACACCCACACCGCTCGGATTCCGCTCGTTTTGGCGGGCTTAATAAAATTCAAACTTTGAGAATTAATTTAACTATGAAAACAAACTTTAAAAAAAAAAAAAAAAATACTCGTATTTAAGTTTGAATGCGAACATTGATAAAAAAAAATAAAAAAAATGGACTCAACTTCCTTATTGACATATTTTATTATCTCGTTTTTATAACCTGGTAGGATTCCAATAACTAGCAGGGCATCAATAAAGAGCGTCGAATAGGCCCCCAAATACTATATGTTTCATAACATTCTACAATCTAGTGGCTCCACCTATCTACGAGCTATGCTAAGCCAAGCTGTAAATCCAGAATGGCAGCAGCTCCAAGCTTTACTTAAGCTTTACTTAAATTAGCTTAGAAGGTGTTATTTTATTAATGAATTATTTAGTGTTACAGATAAAATCAAAATAAAATAGTTTCCTTGCTTTTCAGCAAAATATTATTGTACTAATATAAAGCTGTATATACCATTGCATTGTAACACATCAAAGGCTTCCCCCATCAACACGCAAGTCACACAACATACTGCCTCCATCCCCCGACTGAAATTTTATCAATTAGTCATGTAGTGTGTATGCTGTTTGAATGGGCATAGTTTTTCACCTTGCTTTATTCACTCTATAGCATTTCCCAGCCAGTACGTACAGCGAGTATTCTTGACTTGCCCGAATAAATTAACTTTCTGTAGACACGGGGTACAAGGCAGAGGTGGCATTAAGAATTAACCCTGCGAAAGGCACGTGCAACAACCCTGGGGTCAGTTTCCTTAATGAAATATTCAGATCATTATTTTGTGGTACTCTGCCGAGAATCTCTACCTGCATTTCAATACCATCAGATTTTGCCTTCAAAATCATTCAATTGCGATAAACATTGTTACATTAACATCCAGATTGTACTGAGATTATTTTAATAATTATATTTATTGTTTCTCTGTACTTTGTAATTTTAATCATTCTACTTGCACCTCGTTCCAGAGTTGATACTCTCAGTATTGTACTGTTGAGGTGAGTTGAGTTGTCCTTAAATTGACCTTAACATGAACGGAGCAGTTCCAGTTCTACTTAAGGATAAGGAATTTCCCTTAACCTTAAAATTAACGACGTTTACGCTGTCATCCGAGTGAACTGGAATCACAGTAAACGAAAAGTAAATTGAAGGTTAATTAATTTTTAATTTTAAGGACAGTTCCTTATACGTTGAACCGGGATCGCTTCTAAAGTCGTTTATTTTAAGGTTAATGACAATTCGTTATCCTTAACTAGAACCATTATCACTAACTGGGGTATATTGAGAGGCTGAGGGGAGTGGGGAATGTAAATAAAGGCTATTGAGATCTAGTTACTGAACACGGCTAAAGTAATTTCAAGCAACGTTTCGATTCCGAATGATGTTATTTCCCCAGGAGATATTGCATGTGTCTACCATTCTTGATTTGTTTTATTTATTGATGTTGATTTATTTGACTGACAACTGATTCTCCTTAATACTGCTATTTAGGAACATAATTTAAAAACTCATTTTAGGGGCATGTTATGCCTTTACTTAAAATATACAAAATTATTTTCTGAACTTGTGCATTTTCATAATAGGTAGCATCAAGCAGCTACCGTGGTATAATTAGGTAAAAAAAGAAAATTGCCTCTTTGTTTTGGAAGACTGTAGGAAGTGGGGTGGTTTGGGGGATGGCATTATGTATTTAAGCAGAGCCTACATTTTGGGGTGTTGTGCCGTAAATTAGGGGTAGCTGGAGCTTAGTTTTGCAAACCGTAGCTGCTTAGAATTAATGTCGTTGCAGTTTCTGACGTTAATTCCGGAAAAATATTTTATTTCTTCTGCAAAAAAATACCCTGGAAATGAGTTAATCATGAACTCGTTTCGTGTTTAAGTAAGTTTATTTAGATATATTATTTAACCTTTCATTTTCTTTATTATATGAATTTCCATGCAATTTTGTTTTCATCTTAAAATCTTTCAACGCCGATATTGCATGTATATTTATATAATGTTGAATCTATTAGGTTTAATAAAAACATTTTTGTCTTTATTCGTAACGCAATTTCTTTTAACTTCTATCTGCCTTATATATGAGAAAGAAAGAGAAATTAGAACGAAGCCAACAACGTCACATATTATTTAGATGTTATTACTACTAGGACTTTATTATATTTCGAATTAAGAAATTGAAACTAAATCACTGACCACAAAATACACGGATTAATCAATATGATATCTTTTCTTATATTTTAACAGTTAATATCACAGCTCATGGAAATCTCAGCTGATGCAAATGGCTCTGCCCGATAAAACTAATTGCGTTGTCTAGAAATTTAATTTTGAAAACCAACTACGTAAAATCTATGACGCGCCAGACTCACCTTTCTCGAGTTTTTGTCAGACTTACAAATAGATATTCCTGTCAGATTACTAAGCCATAGGCCAGTATTTAAATGCCTGTATGTTTACCGACTGTTGTCACCACATTAGGGCTTTCCCCAGGAATAATTCTCCACTTCTGAAATCCAGGACGGAAGTTAAACAAAGTTTACACATTACGTCCCCGCGGCAATATGACGTCTGACCTTTTTTAATACCTGAATTAATATCCAAATGCTACCCTCTTGAGCAGGAATTAACCCGAAATCCTCGTTATTAAGTCGTCGGGGTTGCCAGTAACCCGCATCCCCCTGTCCCTGTTTACCCCACTTGCTCCTGACAATAGTAAAGTTCCTTCACCGCTGGACTTAACCAAATACGGAGCGCAGAGTTCGTACATTCACGAAAACACAGAGGGAGACGTTGTTATTGATTTTCTGACCACTAAACTTTCATGGGCTCCCGGTATTTGAATTTCTGAAAATTTCGAATATCTATGATATTTAAGCAATTTTCTTAGCTGATTGTTTAGGGAATGACGAAAAGTAGTTCAAGTCAACCAGTTTCGTTAGAACTACTTTCAAGGCAAATGTTAAATTTACAAGCATTCTATGAAAATTTTCAAGGGTGATTATGTCGTCGTTGTTTAAAACAACGTTTTTAAATCACTAATCTAATGCTGCATAAAATTGTTTACTCCTTGCTATCAAATTTGGTCCGGTTCAGAGGGTAGGAAAACACTCCTCTCCTGGACTGGACCCAGTTCGACAGCAAGGAGTAGGGACGATTCATTACAATTTGGTGCCGTGACTAGGAGTAACGACTATCCAAATTGTTGATAGATCCAATATATCACAAGATCTGCAAGCTTATTATGTGTAGTTGGGCATGTGTGATAATTTCGACACAAAAAATATGTGATTAATTAATGGGTTGTAAAAACAGTAATTTAGCTCATTTGAGTTTGTTTATCTGTAACGGATCACCATCATCATCATCAAGGACATTTATTGCACAAGATATTGGTCTATAGTATTATTTTGTTTTAGTATTTTTAAGGCCTGTCTTATGCTTATATATTCCCGTTTTATTTAACTGAAAAATTCTTATTTATTCGTCTATGTCTGCAGTGGAAAAAATAAAGCACATTTCAGATAATATGCTAAAATGTCTTACGGAAAATCCCTCCATGTCGACCAGCGAAATTTCCCTTTATGCCACAAGGGGCGGGGGAAAGGGGACATGAGAGGGGATGTAGAAGCAAGATTTATAACCGGACAGGCCGGCAATATATGGCGTGTGTGCGACATAGTACCATAGTACCACTTGTACGGACATTGGACGATGTGGACGAATTGGACTCTCGTGAATAAGGATTCAGTAGTTGACATTTTCTCGTGAATCAATTCATTCAGGGTCGACGTTCTTAATTACATATTCTCCGCATTGAGTGGGTTGGAAAATCTGATTCAGCTTCGCTGCAATTTTTTTTTAATTTCGCTCCACTCAAATTAACTTAATTAAAAAATTAAACATTGGGAGTCGCACATATGTTTGATAATAATATTCCTTTCATTTTTCTAAGTGTGTCCCATGAGGTACTTACTCAAAACCATTCAGCATCCTGCGGTTTTATCATCATGTTAATTAAATTATATACTATTTCAATTTTTTACTGATGTTTCTAAAAGTTTAATTTTGAGGGAGACCCAAGCAAAGTTGTTTTCAAATAATAGTAAATAAATAAAACAATATAGTTAATATCTACGACATGGAAATAATTCTCAAAGTGTTTTATTTTTCTTTTTTCCGATATTGTCTACTTTGACAAAGAGGCGCACAAAATCACAAAAGTGGGGCAAACTGTTTTTTCTGATGATCTCCTTAGAGTTGAATCTGTAGCAAATATCACACAAAACACGAAGCGCGGAGAGAAAAATAACAGGAGCGGTGAAGCGTGAAGAGATGTTCGATCTCAATCGCTTCCAATCCGTGCCCGCTAAACCTTAAAGAATTTCAATAGAAGCATCGCGCTTTGTGCAAAGCCCGAGACATCGGTCACCGTCGCCTTTCCTTCTGACCTCTTCCACCCTACTCTATCTATCTATCTACATGTGCTCCTGATACATTGGCCCGTTAATGGAAAACCTTTATTCGGGGCTGCTTGCGACCGCGCCCCTAACAATTTTCGTGGTATAATTTGGATAATAAATTGTTACGTGCATTGAGGCAAATAGCTTTTTACTTTTGACCTTTTCGCGTTTATTTGAATTTTCAATAAAACGGTTTTTTCTCAGATAAACTTTGTCATCATGGTTCGAACGATATCTTATTCCGATAGGCATTTACGTGGGACTAAAGTATCTTTTCAAGTTCGTCGATTTTTCTGTATGGTATCATCTTTAAAGAATGATTAAAGTCTCGTTGAACGCTACGATGGAAATTCGGTTTGTTTAATTTTCATATTTTGATTGTATTTAACATACATAACACCGTAGGGACACATGATTAACGCGCGCCTAGCATTTGTATAGTGTTGACATTTCCATCACGATAACGGCTCGTTTATATGGCTCTTTCTTGTGCGAAAAGTAGGGCTAAGATATGTCTTGCAGGTATTTGTTTCCTTTTTATTAAACTTTTTTTTTCCTAAAAATTAACAGATTTCGTATTATTCTATAGAAAAGTGAAATTATTTTTATAAATCTGCTCTCTTGTTAATATTATTGCGAAATCACCCACAAGTTTTACATTCTATTTTGTTTTTAAATAAAAAATAAGACGCACAACTCGGAACGGGAATATATATTTTAGTTTTTCATTTTATTTTTTAACAAATTAATCACCCAACAAAGATATATATCTACATTAACTATACCTACCTCTAAAATCAATAATATTTATTACAAATCTCTTGAAGTTTTGTAACATTTCGCTTTATATTCTAACTTTGTGGCTTCCCGTTGAAAATATTCTAGAACAATCCGGGCAAACGTTTAACGAAAAAGGAATTTATTTAACGAAACTTGCAGCATTGTTTTGTACCGCTTTTCAGTTTCCGATGTGAAACTAAAGTGGGCTTTCTGCACTTTAAAGATAATTGAAAACAAACAATTTAATATAATGTATTTTCTCCAATGCCGGCGAATGTATGAAAAATACTAATCGAATGGAAGAAATGTTTGATATTTTCTTCTTTCTTTGACCTGAATTATAATGTATATTATTTCCCAAAGGGGTCTTATGTGCGTAAGTATGTAATTCGATTTGCTAGATTTGTTTTTCCCTCTGTCGACGGCGGTATAAAACGAAATTCGCTTCTAAACTGTGCCAACATCTGAGTCGCCGAAGAAAACATTCCTTCGAAGTAGAAAAATAAGATGTAAAATATTAAATATGAAGTAGGTAAAGGTACCTACATTTTGCCTCTTGGGGAATAACATGTTATTTGTTTCAAAAACTTGAACTTCTGTTACTGAAATGATTATCATTTGACCAGTTTTTAGTAATAATGTTCATGTTAACTATTAGGGAATCAACATGCCAAACGTACCCATTTTTTTTTTAGATATGAACATTTTTAATAGATTTTTGGAAACTTAATGAACAACAAACTATTAAAATAAAATAACAGCTGATAGCCACCCAGTATCGACCGATTTAAAAAAAATTACAACTACCGACTCACTTTACACGAAAAAGTTCAATTCAAAAATGTAAACCACATCTTGATCGTCCCAAATTTGGATTTTGATTCGCCAGTTTCACGCTTGCACTACAAGTTTCCAGAAACCATGTATTTATATTTATTTCATGCATTTAACCATATATGAAAAAAAACAGTATATGGTTAAATGCAACTAAAGCATTTGTCGAGAGATTTTTGCTCTATTTCAAACGGGTCGTGTTTTATTAAATATTTTAACCATTTTCGCTTCATTATTATTGTTTTTTTATATATATTAGCGCTCTCCCTCTAACATTCGTATTTACATATCTCCCTTTCTAACCACCATTAAACGCTTACTACGGGGCCTTAAGGGATAGTAATAATTGGATGATTTGCAAAGCGCCGTTTTTGTGAAAAATCAAGGGTGCTCAAGGTCATTGGATACTCTTCTTACTTAAAAGACACATTTGGAAAAATAAATCACATTTATTTTGCTACTTAACTTCACAACATCATTCGCCTAGATATAAAACTAATAGAACAGTTTAATTAGTCCAATTCAAGAATAAAAATATGGTTGCAAGAAGTCATTGAAAAAACGTGCTAAAAACGACACAGAAGACGCACCTAATTAAATAGTATTAAATAACTTCAGTCCGCCTCTGCACGGGACCCCCTAGTCAGGGGGATTAATATGTACTATGTTTATACAGGGTTTTCCAATAAGAGGTGTTATTTTGATATTCAATCGTAAAAAATCAATGGTTTCGTTGCTTGTGTGGTACGTAGCGCCGTCTTGTTGAAAGTAAACGTTGTCCAGATCAATACCATCCAATTCCGGCCATAAAAAATCATTAATCATCTCCCGATAGCGCAATCCATTCACCGTAACTGTTGCTCCAGCCTCATTTTCGAAAAAGTAAGGTCCAACGACTCCTCCGGACCATAAACCGCACCAAACACCAAACGTTGATAAAAGAGAGGCTTTTCAACAATAACACTTGGGTTTTCCGAGCCCCAGATGCGACAATTTTGCTTGTTGACGAAGCCACCGAGGTGGAAATGGGCCTCATCACTCAAGATGATTTGCATTTGATTCACTCAAGTGAATTTTAATTATTTCAATGCGTTGTTGAAGCATTTTTATTAATGGCGTAGTTTCTACTTCTCAAATGTCAAAAAATGACAGCTTCAAAAGCAGTCTTAACAAATAAATAAATAAATAAACACCTCTTATTGGAAAACCCTGTACTTAAATACACCATTATATTAGTTCACAAATTTTAAAAATCAACGTATAAAGTTATTATGCTGGTATTTAATAATATAAATATTATATTATTTGAGTTCGTTGAACTGGCATAACGCAGGACACAACCGAGGCAGACAACCGAAATTAGTATTTTTGATAATAAATTGATTTAAAAGAAACAAACATACGAAGCAACGAGAGAAAAGAACAAATAAGAAAATAATGACATACATACAAACAATGAGAAACAAGATACCGTCCTTTATAAAATGATGTTTTATATATCATTATTACAATATATCCTTTGTGGTTCGTATCAAGGCGTCTCTATTCAAAAAGATAATATTGTAAAACATATTTTAAATATTTTCTTATTTATTGTGCGATATGTAAATTTAAACGAATTTATAGGTTTTACAGGATGGTTGGACATCAAAAAAGGTGTTAAGCAAGGCTACGTAATGTCACCGTGGTTATTTAATCTATACATGTATATTGTCATGCAAGAATTGAAAGATGTGGGATTGGGCGCGAATTTGAGTCAGAATAATGGTATGGAGTATATATGTGACGATGTATGATTGTGAATGAGGCAACGAGTGTGTGTCAAGTTGTTTGGCGGTTTGTCCTCTCTGATTATCTCTACTGTGAAGCAGCGTGCTGATTAGTTAGTCATTATTTGAAATTAATTTACTGCCTTAATATTCAACTTCACAATTTGATGGAATCGTTTCCCCAGTTTACAGAACTATTCAATAAAGAACATCCACCATGAAAAAGAATGCATTTAAACTTAAAATGAAAATTTAATCCGTAATTTGTATCCTGTATTTTTGCTGTAGCAAACTAACTGTTTTAGTAATTTGAGGAGTTCCTGAATCATGCAACTTTAGTGATGTAAGTTGGTTTGGTAATCACAAGCGCCACGTAACAAGTCACGGAGGCTTCTGCGGAGTTAGTCGTTAAGGTCTTCATAATTGGTCGTTAGTCCATCAAAGCCTTTCAATTAAGGACACCGTGCCCTGCCGAGCATCCCAGGACCGAAGACCCGAGACACGAGAGCCTTACCAGCCATTCCACTTCCCAGACACATCCAAAGCAAGTGCAATGGTGAATGTTTAATGTATTGCGCTTTTACGCTCATTGAGGTAAACATTTTGTAAATTTTCTTCAGTTTAGAAAATTTTGAAAAATGTTTTTATAAAATTTTCTTTACTACGAATCTTCGTTCGAGATTTTTATTTAAAAATGTGACATCTTCTCTTGATCCACCACCCATTTTTTTATTTTATTTATTTATTTATTTGATAGGCTATAACTTTAGATATTTTAAATCATTATGAAAATTACTTCATGACAAATTGGAATTATTTAAAAAACACTAAGAAAAAAAATGGTGGAGCGCAAAACACATGGCACCAAATATGTACTAGTACTTTGATTAACAAATACAGCTTATTATTTTTTTTCCACCTGTAAACAATCAAGTTTATTTTTGTAGGACATATTTTGACAAGTCAAAATATTTCACCAACAAATGTAGATATAATATGTCTTGACGCCGGTGACCGGATAAATCATCAAAATGATAATTCATCACATCTTTAAAAAGTTATATAAAGTCATGGAAAGTGATGAAACAAAAACTTTATTAACTGGGTTAAGTAGGTTAGGTTAGGTTAAAAAAAAATTTCATCGTTTTTAATGACTTTATATCACTTTTTAAAATTGTGTTGAATAGTCACTGTGTTGATTTAGCATGGAACCCTTGACCTCGTCTAGTGGGAAATTTAGAACTAACAAAGCCTTTCCTACAAAAACATTAGTTTATAATTAAAATATATATTTTTTTTTTAGTTTGTGCATTGGTGAATTATCAGCAGGTTGTTTCAAAGTAGGTGGCACAGTTTAAAGTAATAGAATTTAAACAACCTCTGTCCGTTGGTGGAGTTTTTCAGTGGGATGTTAAGAGTAAGGTTTATTGAAGACCTGGTTATTATTGAGGACTAAGATTGTAAGGGAATATGTAGTTTGTATTTGAGGAGGTTGAAATAGAAATGTGAGAAAAATTCAAAAAGTTTTGCATACGCTGGAGATAACCTACAGTTTTAGAGTTTTCGCTGCCTCAAATATCCTGCTTTATACTTTATTCAATAGACCGGTGCATCCTGCAAATATAATTCGATCTGCATTCTATCAAAAAGATAATTCACTTACTACAATCGAATTCCGTATTAGTTCCACCCTTCCCTTTTCATGGGCGCAACGAAAGCTCATTGCGAGGGGACAATATGTGCCTTCCGGCAGACTACTAATCCAATAATGTATGTGCACTATACACAATCACACTGACATCACTTCGTCCAAAATATTAAATAAAAATATTGACTTCTCTCAAAAAGACGAAAACCCGTGTGTAACCAGGTTTTCAACCATGTCAATATGCCCAATTTTGAAAGACGCCTAGCGTAATATTTTTATTATAAGTTCAATAAGTGTCAACGATGCTAACAAACAAAGGCGTTTTTCTACGTTCATTCAACATTTTATCATCCAGTGTTGGTTTGAATCACAAAAAACAAAAAAAAGTATGCTAATACCTATGTATTATTGTAATTTTACTAATAATTAAAAAAAAAACTTCACACTTCACCACAATCTTCGATAACACATCTGCCCTTATGATGGACACTGTAATGCTGTCCGAAACGTTGGCTAAAGAAAGAGGCATGGACCTAAAAAGCCCTGGACAGAGCATTAGTGCGATTTCGTATGAAGCCAAATCTAGGGTGAGGGGAAATTGCCTGGCAGCCATCTTGTATGACAAACCTTTAAAATTATTTGCATGCAAAGTGATGCGTAATAAACTATTATAAGTTTATTTTTATGTTGTTAATGCACATATAACGGCTTATGATTTTTTAGGGTATTTTATGAGACAAGGAATGTGATACGTCACTAAAATATTTAAGAAAGTTTTGTCATTTCGCGGCTTCAAATTGGACATGGATAGCTACGTCCAGGTCTTTTTAGTATGTCCAAAGAAGCGAAGTTAGCAGTCCACAACGGAGTGCTGGTACCTACCTTGATGTATGGAAGTGAGGCATGGAACTGGCAAAGAAAGGATGAAAGTAGATTAAATGCTGTTGAAATGAAGTCCCTGAGGCGTATGTGTGGTAAAACCATGTTTGATCGTGTGAGGAGTGTGGATGTCCGCAAAGAATGCAAGGCTGATGTAAGCGTAATGAGTAAGATTAAGAAAGGGAAGCTTAGATGGTTTGGGCATGTAGAGCGAATGAGCGAAGATAGGAGTGTAACGAGGATATATGATGCAAATGCGAATGGTAGCAGAAGTCGGGGACGCCCGAGGAAGACACGGCACGATCAAGTGAATCAGATAGTCGAGTCGGGCCATGTCAAGAGTCAGAATAATAGAACAGTATGTATGAGACGATGTATGAATGTAAATTAGGCAAGAAGTGTGTGCCAAGACCGAGTTGCTTGGCGGTCCGTCCTCTCTGCCTACTCCTGCGAAGAAACGGCGTGATGGTTAGTTACTTATTTAGGATGTAGCGCAACACGGCATAATACCTCAAAAATCAATCACTTTATTACTTTTCGCCGTGAAAGTCTCAAATCATATCTGATCTTTAGAATGTTCGCCATTTTTTGCACATTCAATATTATTAATATTATGATGTGTGATACCTATTGTTACTTTGAATTATTTTAAACGTATAAAAAATAAAATTTAACATGTTTCCTATTTTAACCAAATTACCACTCTACTCTTCCTACGTGTAATGTATATACACGACTCCTCGGTTAAACCCAGTTTTACCCAAATGCCCAGATTATTTGCTCATACGTGTATTTTATTTGCATCCTGGTACCATGGAGTCGGATGCAACATAATTTAATTTCTTCTGCTATTTTATTCCGCATGTTATGTCTGTGGAAGGAAATGAAATAAAAACATCAGGAAGTTCTTGTACAGGCCATGTTGAGTGGAGAATATACCTGTGCGGATTTTATTCACATTTCATTCCATTTTACAATACGGGACTGGGGAAGTTTTTTGATGAAAGATTAATTGCTTTGTAAAAGTATAGTAAATACATACGAGGACAGGAATTAAGGCTTTTACATTATTTGTTACGTTTACTTTTATAATTTTGTTTGAATATTGAAGCTTTTTTGTTCTTTTTGAATTTCAAAATCAAATCAGATGGATCCGTTGAAACATCGACGAAAAAGCTCAGATCGTGAATAATACTACATATGATTTTTACAATAACATCGACCGGTCAGTGGCTGAATTGGCATCGCGTTTGGGTCCCACCCAGGTATCGTGAGTTCAATTCTTCAGCTGGCTAAGTCCTACATCACAACACAAGCAAAAATTTTCACTTATTGTGGTGGCTAGTAGAATATTTTCAAATATTGTAAGGTTATTCGTAACCTGGGAATGTTTGTCTTTCTTTTAAAAAAAATCACCTTTACTACCGGGCTTCGCTTGGGGATTATAAAAATTGAATATGCAAATAATACGCATAGTAAATGAATGGGAAAACATAATTTTGTCCGTAAAAAAAGTTTTATTGAATTAAATATACCATATTTTATTGAATCACCGATACAATATTGTATTTATATACATTTTTCAAGGAATTACGTTTTTAGACGGACACAATTATGTATTCATGTTCATTTTGCGTGTTTACGGGCGCAAACAAATAACTAGTCTTAATTTTTTAAAGCATAACTTGCAAAACGTGTATTTTCATAAAATAATTAAATTAACGCCCTCTATGAACACGTAAATTATATAGAATGTCGCGTTTAACCTTCAGTATATTTCAGTTTTCAGGTACCTACACAATGAGATAAAGACTAGCAAGTTATACAGGGTTTTCCAATAAGAGGTGTTATTTTGATATTCAATCGTAAAAGATCAATAGTTTCGTTGCTTGTGTGGCACGTAGTGCCGTCTTGTTGAAAATAAACGTTGTCCAGATCAATACCATCCAATTCCGGCCATAAAAAATCATTAATCATCTCTCGATAGCGTAATCCATTCACCGTAACTGTTGCTCCAGCCTCATTTTCGAAAAAGTAAGGTCTAATGACTCCGCCGGACCATAAACCGCACCAAACAGTCACACGTTGAAGATAGAGAGGATTTTCAACAATAATTCTTGGGTTTTCCGAGCCCCAGATGCGACAATTTTGCTTGTTGACGAAGCCACCGAGGTGGAAATGGGCCTCATCACTCAAGATGATTTGCATTTGATTCACTCAAGTGAATTTTAATAATTTCAATGCGTTGTTGAAGCGTGTATCGTTCCATTTTTATTAATGGCGTAGTTTCTATTTGTCAAATGTCAAAAATGACAGCTTCAAAAGTAACATCTACCGAAATAGCGGTCTATTCAAAATAACACCTCTTATTGGAAAACCCTGTATTTGTACAGTGCCCTTGAGGTGATTTTTACAAAAATGGTGAAATACAATTATCCAATTATTATTATTATTAAATGACCATCTTGTAGTTAATTGGCACAAAGCGTCGGATTTGTACCCAGAGGTCGCGGCTTCAATCCTTTGAGGCAGTCAACTCTTAGATCAGCAACATCCTCAGCTGTAGGCAGACTGGTAGAACCTAAGCAGATAGAAGGCTAATAAACTCCCTCTGGAACTAAGATCCATAACGAGTCCAACAGAATTCAGGTCTAAACTAAAAACTCACCTTTTTAAGCTGTCATACCCTTAAATTAAATATATCATTCGTGAGAGACAGTCCAATTATATGTTTTCTAATTACGTCCTAAATCCTGTATCTAAATTTCGCTAATAAACAATTAGTTAATGTTAATTAAGTGTTAATCTCAAGTGACCTACCGGGTAAATATCGTACTGTATATTATCTCCACATAATAATAATAATATTTGGTTAATTTATATAGAGCGCTGTACAAATATATTTCTTAACAGTTAGTGTATAAAGTTAAGACTTGAGAACAAAAGGCTAGAACACTTTGTAGAAGTTAAAATTACACCGATTTTATTGTTGTTTTTTTCCAAAGTTTAGACTGCTACCGACACTCTGTGGAGATCACTCCACCAACGGAGAGCGAAATATAATTGTCACTTTGGGTTCCTTTAGTTCGAAACTATCGAAGAGAAGTGAGTTCCCTACTCAAAATTGGAACTTTAATAACCTAGTTTCGCTGCCTTTAAAGAAGGTGCAAACTAGCGACATCTATATTCTAAATCAGTTATTCTTTTTAATCATAATTGGTTTGAAACTCGGAGCAATTTTTGAACAGTTAGTTATAACATAGATCATATATTTATTATATAGTTAAATATATTTCTTATATAGTTAGTAATAACATAGATAATTGTAGAACTGTATTATATATTTGTACAGCGCTTGAGGTGATTTTGCACAAAAACGTCGCTATACAAACCGTAAAAATGTTATTATTATTTTTATTTGTTAGCTAAGTCCTGCATCACTCCTACACCCAAGGATAATTAAAATATATCCAGGTTATTCGTTATTCCGGAATAGAGCTGCGATTTTTTAAGTACAAATAATTTGAATCTAAGGTACATTTGTGGTGATGTCGCAACTTTATTTAATTCAATTTCAAACTCAGACATGGTGGCATTACACCAATGTATGGATTTCATTTCACTTTCGTCCTCGAAAAAACGGGTACACCCTCCCCGCTTGCTTTCCGCATCCTGTCTGTCGTCCTCCAAAATAACAGGCCGTCTTGTAGATTGGATTAATAAATGTTTTTATTCCGCAGGCTGTACAGCGTCCGAAAATTGCGCCTGTACTCTATTAAATTGAATTTCGGCAGATGGTACGGCTTACTTCATGACGGAGATTTGCAACCAGCGGTTTGAGACCGCTTATAGAAAATTAAATAGTCCCTCATGAATTGAACTTTTATTGGAATAACTTTTAACTTTGTTGTTGAAGATGATAATACTAATAAATTAAAAAGAAACGTGAAAGAAAAATAACAAGACATAAAATAAGAAGGTAATAATAAAATATAGCCATAAAATGGTAACAGTCTGAACTGTAAATCGAACCCAGGATCTCTGTCTTTCCGGAACAACGCGTCTTATCTTTTTAGAGATTTTGATTTTTATTGTTTTGAATTCTTCTATATTTCATACTTGATATATTCTTTTTATTTATTTGAATATGCTCTATATATAAACACTGTAACAAACATGTATAGAATGTGCTGTATATAAACACTGTAACTAGCATGTATATAATGTGCTTTATATAAACAATGTAACTAGCATTATAGAATGTGCTTTATATAAACACTGTAACTAGCATGAATAGAATGTGCTTTGTATAAACACTGTAACTCGCATGTATAGAATGTGCTTTATATAAACACTGTAATTAGATATTTTTTTCTAAATTATAAACTTCTTATATTCTTTTAAATTCCATATCTTATTTTCTTTCATATTAAATTATTTTTATTGTAATTTTATTCCTTTTAAATTCTATTATGTTTCATATTTGATAAATTATATTTAACTTTCTTCGTATATAATCGACTAACTCAACACGAGGATGTGCCTAGAATAGTGATCGAAAAAATGTCAATGACTGTAATAAACAATCCTTGTTTTGATGTATTGCTACCAAATGTTTGCAACTCTCTCAAAATATCTTATTAGGGAAATAATTATTAGGTACTTTCAGATTGATATTCTCAAGTCATTACACTACTTGCCTTTAATTAATCGAACGATTCATCACTGTTCTATTTTTCTCTGGAAGGCTTCAGACTCTGGGCGCAGTAATGTGCTTGTCGCTGCCTTGTTAGTTCATACAAGACATTCCTTTTCATTTATTACTCTGCTCGATAAATTATCTTCCATTTTGGGATCAAGGATGACCTAAAAGTGGAGAAATAATCCAGAACACAAAAATATCACGCAGTCATCCTTTGGATTCCTTGTCAAATGTTGTGTGGATGGTCTTTTCAAGTAATTGAAGGTTAAGAAGTTCTGGGAAAGAAAGGGATGAATCCATCCCTCATACTGCTATGCAAGTCGTTGAGGTTAGAGAGGTTAAAGGATACCCCACAACCAGTCACTCCGGATCCGGTCTGCCACGCAACTGGTGGGCAGATGCCGCCGCCAAGACTTGGACAAACCTCACCCCAAGAAGGTGGGCAGTGTGGGCACCCCTGTTAAGTCACCAAACGTGGCGAACTACTTGAGGTATCCTATAGCAGTGGTGTTGGTTATACAATAAATGGTTCCCCGGCGGCGTGCGTTATCCATACCCGTTTCGGACACGTGCTCGATTGGCGAAATACCACCATTCAGATAGAAACGTTGCTTGAAATGACTTTAGTCGTATTTAGATACAAAATCTGAATAGCTAGTTAATTCCCTACTTTCCTCTTCTGTGATGTTATGACCCCGCTGTCTCGAGGTAGTCGGAACTCTTGTGAGGTATTCGCATTTAAATAGTCAACTGCAGCTGAACAAAAAAATCGAACGTCGATTTAGAAATCTCTTTTCTTTTTCACCAGCCCTATTCTTTCTAATCCCGCCTCCACTCTATTATTGCGTGGGATAAATCTTTCTATCAATCATGGCCTGCCTTATCTCCGACGCTCTATTTAATTAATGAGCGAGACGATAAGACGGACAAGATGCTGGGCACAGATTGCACGCTACCTTTGTTGACACGTGACTAAAACTAAATTAATCTTGAAATTTATTCAAATTGTAAAAAAACGTCGTCACCAGGGCAACACCGAGCTACTCACTTTGAAATTTGTTATTTGTTATCAATAATCGGCCTTTTTGACACGTTTGCCAAGTTTGACGAAAAAAACATCAACCCCCAAAGCAAAACTGACATAAGTCAATGTTATTTTACTTTTTATTTATTTATTATTTGACGTGACGTGTAAATTCAATTTTCGTTTAAATTACGTTTAACATCTAATAAAAAAACTGTTTAGAATATATTTTCATAAATAAAAATGAAAATAAACTTTTTTCATAAACTATCTCTCTTGCAAAGCGTTTAATTAGAAAAAAAAAATTTTTTCTTAAAATGAGATTTGCACAAAATAATTTGCCACTAACCTTTGAACAACTTAAACTTATGTTTCATAGACTAATGATAATAGATTATTGCTTTGACCAAAGTGATTTTTTAAGCTTACAATCATGTTACTATGTTTGCTTCACCAGTATTTTTTTAAGCTAACAATCATTTTACTTTTTTTTTTTTTTTTTTTTTTTTTTTTTTTTTTTTTTTTTTTTTTTTTTTTCGTAGAAAGCAATCACTTTGTGGTTTAACATTTTAATGAAATAAAAACAATATTTTTTGTTTAAAACCACGAATTTTTATTAATTTTAAGACCGACCGGTTTCGCTACACTCGAGCATCGTCAGGGTGCTAAGATTCTCCATAGAAAAGACCATAGTAACAAATTGAATAACCTAGAAGCACTAGAAATTAAGAAAGCCATTAAAACCAAAAGTTTAATTCTGAATAATCAATTAGATTTGTCAAAAAGCCCAATACTGGGAATATTCCCTGTAAACTGTAAAATTCCCAGTATCCCTTAATCACCTTACAATTATTAATGCCTATTCTCTATTATTATAATATTTATATACACTAATTGTTTTCTTTTAATATATTGTTGTTTCATTTTGGTTTTACTTTCTATCTCCCTCTGTATGTATATATAATGACACATTTTGTATTATTGATTAGTTTAATTTTGTACCCTGACGATGCTCGAGTGTAGCGAAACCGGTCGGTCTTAAAATTAATAAAAATTCGTGGTTTTAAACAAAAGATATTGTTTTTATTTCAATCATTTTACTATCTTTTTTAAATTTTTTTTTATTAGGTACAATATTTTTTACAATTCAAGGTTTTCAGTAATGTAGGCCTCACTGGGTGGCTTGCCCGTGCTGAGGCCTTCATTTTATAATATAAAAAAAAATACATAATACATTTAATGAGAAAAATTATACATTTAAAATTAAAAATACATAATAATATATTTAAAATTAAAAAAAAAAAAAATGTGCATTGAAAATAATCTTGTGTGTTTGTGAGTGATGTGTGTTTATATTGGTTTTGTGTGTTACGTGTAGGTTTTATTTTTATTTTATGCTATGAAATTTTGGTAATATTGTCTTTTTTGTTCTTTAATCCATTTTGTAATTTTGTGTGTGAATTTATTTTTATTTTCCTCAATTTTAATATCAAGTTTTAAACTGTTGAAAGCTTTTATTGCGTGGTATTGGTAGTGTCTTTGTCCAAAGCTTGAATTTACTGTCGGATTTTTTATGTTTTCTTTGTACGCTTGTCTAACTGGTCTGTTAGTGTTATTTTGTGTATGTTGAAATTTATTTTTTTTGTCAAAAATGTAGTTTAGTAGTGTTTTAACGTATAATTGGCGTATATCTAGTACGTCACAGCTGTTGAATATTTGGTCTGTATCAGTCAGTCTATGTTTTTTTAGTATAACCTTTAAGATCGTTTTCTGTGCGGTTTCTATGTAATTGATTGCCGAGTTTGTTGCTCCTCCCCAAGCAATAATTCCATATTATATTATTGATTGGCAAAGTGCAAAATATATTGTTTTCAATTGTTTTATTTTATATATGTTTCTTATGTTTAGGAAAATGTGTATTGTTTTGAGAAGTTTATTTGTGATTGTTTGATGTGAGGTGTCCATCTAAGGTTATGGTCAATTACGATTTAAATTACTTTGATTCGCCAGTATTTTTTTAAGCTTCCAATCATGATACTATGTTTGCTTCAACAGTATTTTTTAAAGCTCACAATCATGTTACTATGTTTGCTTCAACAGTATTTTTTAAAGCTTACAATCATGTTACTATGTTTGGTTCACCAGTAATTTACTAAGCTTACAATCATGTTACTTTGTTTGCTTCACCAGTAATTTATTAAGCTTACAATCATGTTACTATGTTTGCTTCACCAGTATTTTTTTAAGCTTACAATCATGTTAGTATGTTTGCTTCACCAGTAATTTATTAAGCTTACAATCATGTTACTACGTTTACTTCACCAGTAATTTATTAAGCTTACGATCATGTTACTACGTTTACTTCACCAGTAATTTATTAAGTTTACAATCATGTTACTATGTTTCACTTCACCAGTAATTTTTTAAGCTTTCAATCATATAAACGATGGCAGCAAACAAAATTTTTACATCTATTTTAATTTAACTTTTGTTTTCGATAATGAATGAATGAATGAATGCAAATCTTGGAAACGGAAATTATTCCACTTCCGACATCCGATCGAGCTGAAACTCGGTAGGTAGACTTTTTATCGATGACGATGCATTCTCTCAACTTTTGGTGGTAATCATGTAAACACACGCGGATATATGTGCATTTCTCTGAAGCCGAATGACACTGCAGTGTTATTATACGAAATAAATGCGGGCCCCACTCAATCGGAATTTGGCGTAAGTTTAGCGCGGTTGACTCCAGTATATAATGTCTGGTAATAAAATCAAAATCTGAAAAAGTCATCTGCATTCAAACGTAGTATTTAGTTATTGAAATATTTGAATGTTCGATTGTCAAGCTGCAATATTTGATGATATTATATTGTTTTTTGTAGGTCAGAGGGGTTAGTAAGTATATTCCTCCATATTTTCTTCTTCTTCTTCTTAATTAGTTGTACTTATAATGTATTTCTAAACCGTTTCATCTAACATGAAACTAATGGTTTTTTTTCTTCGTTACAGGTATGCATCAAAATTATAAACATCGAGGTCTTGCTTTATTTCTTCGGCCAATGTAAGTAGGAACATTATTAAAAGTTCAGTATTAGGTAATAATGTAGGTATGTTCCAGAAGTATCCTACCTAAATTGTTATGCTAGTCTCACACGACGTTATACTATCAACGCGGTATTTGAGCCTGTCCTATATAACAATATATTTGTCCTATATATCGCTCGCCACACAATCCCATACAAACATCTCACACGACAAATGTATATTGTTTGAGAGTGCTTGGCCTAGGTGATATGCCATGAACTGCTAGCCGAGCGATATTTGAAAATGTTATATAAATTAGGGAGATGCCGTGGTCACACGACTGTCGGCTGCCAAGGTGATCTGCCAGATCCAGTAAAAATAAAACATTCTTAGTGCTCTCTCCCCCTCCCACCCCTTTGCTAGGGGATAGGAAGATTATAGCTTCCGTGTAAGGCTGGAACATAATATATTCAAACACCACATTGATAGTATAGCGCCGTGTGAAGCTAGCATTATCGGCGGAAGAAATTAAGTGCGAGAGGTTTCCTGAATTGTGGAAGTGAGGGGTACTTCGTGCGCATTCTTGAGTTTTCTAAACGAATACTTTTTTAACAGGTCGTAAAAAGTATAGAATTTTTTCAAAGAATAGACGATTAATTCACAAAAATATTTTATTTTCACATAACAAAAGTTACATTCAAATTAAATACAATAACCAACATCCAATAATATAGTTCGTTAAATACAAAATATTGTATAATATATTTTTTAAATGGACAAATACATTATATATTATTTTCGACGATAGTTTTCTACAGAAACGAAATGTAAATTTTCTGAGTTCCTCGATGAAAATATATTTCTATTTATGTAATGGCACCTGTAACATATTAATTATTATTACATTGGTTACTTAATTATATATAATATTGGTACAGTAATAGGTATTAGAGATTAAAAATCAAAATGTCCTTTTAATGCTTTTTGGTTTACCCGATCAATGTATTTTCCGTCAGTCATTTCTACCAATTCATTGAAGTGAACTTTTCTGAAATAATAATATTATTTACTTATGCATTGTTTTAAAATAGATGACACATTAATACCTACCTATGTCAAAAACCGATATAATTGGTAAGTTTTTAGATTTTCACGGCCAAAAGCATTTTTGTTGTTTGTTTTTGGGGTGTTATGCCGTGTTGCGCTAACTCCTTCTTTAGCCGACGTTTCGGACATCGTTGCAGTGTCCATCATCAGGGCAGATCCGGTAGATCATCACACATCTTCGGATCTACCGGATCTGCCCTGATGATGGACACTGCAACGATGTCCGAAACGTCGGCTAAAGAAGGAGTTAGCGCAACACGGCATAACACCCCAAAAACAAACAACAACAAAAAAAATAATTATTATTTCAAACATATTGTTACTAGAATATACAATAACCTACATGAAAAACAAGACAGTTAAAAAATCTAAACCAATTTGAAAACTTGAGTAAACATTGGATCATCCTCAAAATTCGTGAAATAATTAGTCAACTCACCGAAATCTAAATTAAAATTGATCTTATCCCGTAATTGTTACCGACACCAATACCTATCAGATTCAATTGTCAAATATTTCTGGTTCCAACTTATCAAAAAATGTGCCTATCGAAATTAACCCTTTCGAAAAATGAACCTACCTATTCTTATAATATATTTTTTTTAAACTAACTGGACACATAATATCCCTGCTGAGAAAGGACCAATAAAAAAATATGCTTACATAGATGTATAAGAAAATCGTAATAAATATTTTTTGTAAAAATTAATCACATATTTTCTTAATTTTTATTGGAAAAAATTCGGTTTAGGGGAGTCACTCGAATAACCGAATGAATGATTAAATAAATCAAATGAATGATTTTCTTAAGTCATAGTGATAAATAAAACATGGTTTCTATCTATCGCGTACGAAATTTCAAAACCCTATAACTCAGTTAATAGTGCCGACACCCACGTAATTCTGGATTCGGATTCCCCAGCCCTAAATTAGTCTAAATCAAGTTCAATTTCGGTTATTCGAGTGACTCCCCTAAACCGAATTTTACCCTTTTTATTTTACTGGGCGTAGCGACGTCCTGTTTATACTCGACCATTTAGCTTTCTGTAAATTTGTCTGTAAGTTTGTTTGTACGGTCCGTTTCCGGTTTGAAATAACAATAATTTAAATGAAGACACTTTTTGTATTTGAATACAGCACAAAGCCACCAAATTGTCTGGAGTTTTTTGGAAATGGCACCCGTGCATATGTAATGTGTGCATGTTATGATGCTGAAAGAGGGGGAGATGGTGAAGATAAAGGTAATATTATATGTGTTACCTTTTTTTAATATTTAGTACAATTCTTTTCAAATGTTTTCGCATTCCGACTCTTCGGGTTGCACTTAATTTTTTCGAACAAGATCCGCTTAATATCAAATGAATGTTTCCGTACTCGGGATGTTCCATATCAAATGAAATATCTTGTTCTTTCATTGCATACAATAATTATTTGCTTTCGCCATGAAATTCATAAGCAAAACATTACGTTAAATTTATTTTTTTTACTTTGTCATGACGTTTGAAGTAATTTGTCTTGGTTTATTCGGAACTTGAATATATATATTTTTAAATTTTAATTATTAAACAAAATCAAATTAGTACTTAACCATTTGCTAACGTCAAATCTTTTAAAAGGCACCCACCCTTTGGTAAAATGTGTATTTTATTATTTTTTAAATAATAATTCATTCTCTAGTTTACTTACCCTATTTTTATTTTTCCGCTACAATGCAAATTGTGAATCGTATGTATCTTTTATATATTTTTTTAATTTATTTGCTATCCCACAAATCTAAATTGGCCTCAAATTCAACTTGGACATTTACGAAATGAAGAAATCAACTAAAAATTAATAATTTGTTGAATCAATTGCATCTAATAACACTGTTTGACAGGAGAATTGTGTTAGACCTGATTGTGTTACACAGGGTCATTAACAACTTGATTGGAAGTTGCCACTATTTAATTCCATGTTCCAACTAGGAGGAATACAAGAAAAAATATAACATTCTCTGCAATACATACACAACCAACTATCATACACACTCACTAACCAATAGGATGCATGATCTGGGCAACAAGTTTGGGGGTACTATTGACATATTTATTGACTCCATTTATAGAATTAAGCATAGTATAATAACAGCACTTTGTTGAATCCAACAAATTAGAGTAGCGTTGGTAATGTAGTTTTAGTGATTTGTCTTGGTGACCAGGTATATCATCAAAATGACAATTCAACACACCTCCAAAAATTGATATAATGGTTTTATAGTTACCTATTTAACTTAATTAACTTGGTTTTTGTTTCATCACTTTTAATTACTCTATATCACTTTTTAAAGGTGTGTTTGTGAATTTTCATTTTGATGAAATATCATGGAACCATCAACATATATCTTGATTACCTAAATTATAATATGTTAATCATTGACGATAATATTAACAACTCTCAAATGAATTATCTGAATCAGAAAAAGATTTGATCGCATCTACGAATTGAACCCAGGACCTCAGCATTGCCAACAAATGTTATGATTTCTGATGAAACGTTGTTTTTGTTTTATCGAACAAGAGAAAAATCAACCCATAAAAACATATGTTTTTTTGGGTTCCATGATAACTCAACACAGTGACAATTCAACACACTTTTAAAAAGTAATATAAAGTCATTAGAAACGATAAAAAATTTAACGTTACCTAACCTCCTTAACCCAGTTAATAATTTTTTTGTTTATGGTCCGGCGGAGTCATTGGACCTTACTTTTTTGAAATTTGAGGCTGGAGCAATAGTTACGGTGAATGGATTGCGCTATCGAGAGATGATTAATGATTTTTTATGGCCGGAATTGGATGGTATTGATCTGGACAACGTTTACTTTCTACAAGACGGCGCTACGTGCCACACAAGCGACGAAACCATTTATCTTTTACGATTGAATATCAAAATAACACCTTTTATTGGAAAACTCTGTATATATATATTTACTTTTACCATCTCCCATATTTATATGAATATATATATATATATATATATATATATATGGGAGATGGTAAAAGCTGCATTAAATATCAATTTTTCTTAATCAAAGTTTAGTTTGAAGGTTAGAAAACAAGTATAAATTATTAAAAAAACCAAAGCTAACAACCTATATTTTGACCGGTCGGTGGCCGAGTTAACATTGCGTTTGAGTCCAACCCAGGCGAAGTGTGTTCAATTCCTCGGCTGGCTAAGTCCTCCATCACAACACAAGCAACATTATCAGCTTACTGTGGTGGTAGTAGGAGATTTTCAAATATTGTCAGGTTATTCGTAACCCGGGAATGTTTGTCTTTCTTTTAAAAAAATAAAAAATAAAATAAAAATAAACATAATTTATGCATGTTACTTAAACCCCCGACTTAAATTGTTGTTCCATTAGTAATTTAGTTGAAATCAACTGTTCTTTTTTGTTTTTGTTTTTTAAGGGTTCTTCCGTAACCAGTAGTGTAAACAAAAATTAAATTGGTCAATAACAAATTTTTGTTTGTTTGATTGTAAACTAGCTGACATGTACCCAGCGTTGCTGGAGGTTATCCTTATGATAACTTTTCTGTTATCCTTTTTAAGATATACAATTGTCTCATAAAGTTTAGCCAGCGTTAACAATGTAGTACTCAAAAATATTTTTTTACGGCTTGATTATAAAACATCGAATTTTTACTACTTTCTATAAATAAAATATGCATGTATTATTATATATGTAAACCTTTCGGAAGAAATTTTCTAAATTATAGTGAAAATTCTATCAAACTTCCTTACATAGTTTAGAAGAACTAAGCCCACAAACAGACAGACGCGTATAGTGACTTCATTTTATTTATGATTATGACTAGCCACAAAGTCAATAGTCTTTACAAATAAAAAAATAAATGTATTTAAAAATAGAAATATTCTTTTCAACGCGAGGTTGTCTAACTACTAGTACTATATGGATTTGTAAATAGATTACGCTTAGGTATTTATTTATAAATTTTATCGCTATGTTAGGTAATAAAAAATTAATCTTATTTAGTATCTTCTCCCGACTACGGAGACATTGAAGTTCCTCGTGAATCGTAAATCTGCCTGAGCAGAATGAAAAAGACATTTGGCCCCTTTTTATAACCTCATAAATAGTGCTATCGATTATACATCCGTAGCTGCGAATATAATGGGCACAGCCCCGGGCTACCAGTTTACTATTGCGGGGCTCAAACCCCATCACATTCGCAGTGTATATAAAAAAAATGTATTATATTCTACCTTAGTTGAAGGGATTAGAAAACTAAAAAACTAGAAAACTTACAACATCATTTCTTATTAAATACTTTAAAAATACACACATTCGAAGACAGGCGTAAAATAAACGATTTAACTTTTTTATTCAAAATTCTTAACTCTAAATTCGACTGTTGCGAACTTCTGCAACTCATAAACTTATAAATACCCACAATAATAACACGACAAAATGCACTATTCCACTGCAACACACATAAGCGCAATTACATTGCGAACTCCCCGATACAACGGTTTCACACTATGGGAAACCAATACTTGATATCGATATATTAAATATTAACTATGCGAAATTTTGTGGATCACGTAAAAGATTTATTTCAACACTATTCCTAAATGGAAGTTGTATTTTTGTAAACCAGTCAAATCCGCTGTATTTTTTAATTTTATGTCCTTTATCTTTTTATTTTTGTTTCTTGCATATTTTATTTTTTAATGTAATTTTACTATTCCTTTCTCATGTTTCAAAATTGTCTGTCATTAATTGTATCACCTACATGTAAAAGCCCTCTGGGCGTTAAATAAATAAATAAAAATTTTAAAAATCGACGCTTCACGAATTATTCATATATCTAAGTATTATTACTTTTACTACTTATTTCAATAAAAGTATTTTAAAAAATTAGCACAATCAATATCTGCATAACTATTTAAAAAAAAAAATAATTACATGCAAATCGAAATGATTTTTCAATCCTATTCCTAATCGGTATTGAAACCAATATAATGAATTTTGTGGTTGAGTCTAAATTTAAAAGTACATATATGATTTGATGGCATTTGCTGGGTAAGAGGGGACTACGGGCGGGTGTTCCAGACTAGTTCGAAATTGCTTTTAGTAAACTTTCGATTCTTTCGGTAGGCGAGTGTACATTCAATCGTATCCACTGTAAATTTATTTGCCTACACGAGGCCTATTGATTTATCGACACGAGGTTCTACGGTAATATGGTTTGAGGCTTTGCTAAATTATGCAAAGCAGAAAATCTAAACACAAAGTGATAGTACCAAATACGCTATAATATTAATAAATAATACTCCCAATCGACATTTTAATGGTCACTTAGTTCAGCAACTATCTTTCAGTATTTTTTTTTTCAATTCAATTCAGTTTATTCATTTTAAAAACATTACAAAGTTGTTAATTTTAATGCGTTTTAAAAATAATTTGATAATAAAAATTCTCACCTTAATATAAATAGTGTGTATATGAACTATACTAGTAGTAATAATAGAGCTTGTTTGCTTTTCAAAGGCAGCTTCATCATGCCAAAAATGTTGAGATCCGAATTGATTCTGTTCAACAGTAAAATTGTTCTCGCCACAGGCATGACCATTGGCAAGTTAGTCTTGCAGGAATATAATTATTAATTCTGTAATCTTCTCTTTAACCCTTCAGGCCTTGGAAGGACATTACTAGCCACAAAAATTATAATCCATTATAGCCTTTGAAGGACAGATCTGACCGGAGCGTCAATACATTATAAAAATATTTTAATCTTTTTTTCTATAATGCGTAGATAATAATAATATTTGGCCAATTTGTATAGAGCCGTTTTCGTGAAAAATCACTTTAAGGGCTCTTTACAAATATATTTCTTAAATAATTTATACTAGAACTACTGACTTAAAATTAGTGACATCTAAGACCTATATCGAGTGACTTACGACTAAGGCCTATAACTACTGTCTTCTATGGCAGGCAGAGCATTGCACACACCGCTATGTCCAGCTGAAATAAACATTATTATTATTATTACGACTAGGCTAATATTGTTGTACAAGCGTTTTATGGAGAATATAAAGAAATAAATACATAGTGCAGGTCTTGGCGCGCTACGGATTTTGAAGTGTCACGTGATCAAGTCATTGCCATCGAGCAACGACCGTTTGCAAATGGCAGCGGTAGTGGTTGGTACTCGTTGTTACTGCTAATGTGTGTGCTGTTTTACCGCAAGCATATCAAATAACAGAGTGACAGAACTATTTAAAATAGTGAATCATACTTAGCAACAGCACTGACTTCGTAGTCCGCATTGGGAAAACTCCCCTGCGGGCTCTCGGTGCCATATAGGTTACCAGCCAGAACCTACGCCATATTCAAAGTTCAAACCGTTCAGGAATTTTATATTTTAGATAGTTTTTTAAACTATTAAATTTTCACATTTTTATTGCATG
This sequence comes from Hesperophylax magnus, assembly GCA_026573805.1. Classification (NCBI taxonomy): domain Eukaryota; kingdom Metazoa; phylum Arthropoda; class Insecta; order Trichoptera; family Limnephilidae; genus Hesperophylax; species Hesperophylax magnus. Next base: position 5,984,213 of record JAIUSX010000117.1, on the reverse strand, counting down.
CCTTTTTTACAGAATCCATAACTTGTGGAAATAGATAGGTAACTACCCCATTCGCAAAGAGACAAAATACATCGATGCAACAATCCAACGCCATAATACCGCTGCACTATCGCGCACCGTGCGCATCGGGTGCATTCGTTCAAAGTTACATGTTAGATTTTTATGTTGGGGTGGAAGATTTAAGGCTCTGCATGGCGCTCACTTCCGTTCCGGATATGTCAAATGCAGGAAGCAATGCGACAAACTCGGCAGTTGTTCCGGATTGTTATAAATTTATGCAAGCGTTCTTGTTTACTGCCGGAAATGGGACAAATTAAGTACGGTGCGCTGCGAACCGTACTCTATTAAAGTATGCTCTTAGGAATAGATAAAAAGAGAACAGATCAAAGTTCCATCGGAATCTTTAATATTTTATAAAAGGGAATATACTGAAAAGACATCTATTTTATTCTAACGGCAAGTACGCCATTTAAGTATACAAACATGAACGTATAAAAAATAAGGTTACCGGATAAATCATCACAATGATAATTCATCACATCTTTAAAAAGTTATATAAAGTCATGGAAAGTGATGAAATAAAAACTTTACTAACTGGGTTAAGTAGGTTAGGTTAGGTTAAAAAAAAATTCATCCTTTCTAATGACTTTATATCACTTTTTAAAAGTGTGTTGAATTGTCACTGTGTTGAGTTATCATGGAACCAAAAAATACACAAATTGTATACAATATGTTTGTTTGAGTTAGATAAACAACATGAATTAATATAAATACAGTATAACTTCGTTACAACGAATGCGCTTATAGCGAAACCACGGCTGTAACGAATATTTATAACATTTTTAAGTGCTTATCCTCGATATAATATCGATTGATCTGTAATGCTAAAAGCCACTGTTTGCGCTGAATTATTTCTATATTTTTCATCATACATTTTGTTGCAAATTTTGTGGTTTGTACATAGTTTTTTTATAGCATTTAACGCCACGGAGGTGCTTTCATTGATTGTTTATTGAATAAAGAAGGTAGAGGATGAGAAACAAAACAGTAGGGAAACAAAAAGCTTAGATCTAATGAGATATTTGGTATTGGTTGGTGTAAAGTTGTATGTAATTTAAAGTGTGACGTAATAAAATAAATCTGAGAAAAATATGCATGGATGGGTAGAGGAGAGAATTAGGAATAGGGGTTCATTTTTATGTATCTCGCCTTGTAGGAACTGTAAACACGCAACAACAACGTTTTGACGGCCTCCATGGTCAAGGGGTAAGGCTTTTGACTAGCAAGCCGAAGGTCGCGGGTTCAAACCCGCAAGTATATTTGATTTGATTATTTTTTGTCATTTCATTATTTATTTATTTAAAATAATATGTTATATACTTGTGGCACGTTCCAGAGTAGAAGATACTCTCAGTATCACCCTTGTATAAGACCACCATTAAGAATTGATTCCTCGCTTGAAATGGCTTTAGCCTTGTTTGGTGACCAGATCTGAATAGCCAGATACTTCCCCACCTTCCTGTTGCCCATTTACTTCCCCTCTCCACTACCTTCAGCCTCACAACATACCCTAATTGGGGATGCCATAGTATCACTGGCTCCAGGCGGTTGGGAGGAGTTGGGACTTGTGCGGTATTCACATTAAGAAATACTGTTTGTTTATATGTAATCGTCGCTTATTGTAATCATACACTGTGAAACAAACGAGATTATAATAACCAGTGCTCCTGATGAAGTAGTGCTTACGGGTGGCGAATAGCGTACGCGTCTTTAAATTAAAATGACAAAGTATTATACTGTTTCTTTTCATCGGCCATTGTTCTCCGCTCGCTGACTCTTCATATTATTATTATATTTCTTTACATTTTCTTATCATCTTTGTGTCAACGGGGAAACCATTGTATTTCCTAAGCATCCCTGAACATTTTCCTTTAAAAAGATTTTTAAAACACTGTTTTTTCTTGCCTTTCTATAGATTTATTTTTGCCATTGTTGTTTACCTTCTTCTTGACAAGCTGTTTTACTTCAAAGAAAATATGTTTAATGATACAAACATAATAAAAGTCAGATGGATTCTCATTTTATTCGATGTACATTTGAATATGTTTAATGTTAAAAACATAATAAAAGTCAGATGGATACTCATTTTATTCTATATACATTTGAATATGTCTAATGTTACAAACGTTATAAAAATAAGATGGATACTCATTTTATTATTTGTAAATTTGATTATTTTTAATGTAACAAAAAAAAAATTGATACTCATTTTATTCGATGTACATTTGAATATGTTTAATGTTACAAACGTAATAAAGTAAGATTGATACTCATTTTATTCGATGTAAATTTGAATATGTTTGTTACAAACATAATAAAAGTAAGATTGATACTAACTTTAATTACATGTAAATTTGAATATTATGTTTGTTGCAAACGTAATAAAAGTAAGATTGATGGTCATTTTATTCGATGTAAATTTGAATATGTTTGTTACAAACATAATAAAAGTCAGATGGATTCTCATTTTATTCTATGTACATTTGAATATGTTTAATGTTAAAAACATAATAAAAGTCAGATGGATACTCATTTTATTCTATATACATTTGAATATGTTTAATGTTACAAACGTTATAAAAATTAGATGGACACCCATTTTATTATATGTAAATTTGAATATGTCTAATGTTACAAACGTAATAAAAGTTAGATTGATACTCATTTTATTCGATGTAAATTTGAGTATGTTTGTTACAAACATAATAAAAGTAAGATTGATACTCATTTTATTCGATGTACATTTGAATATGTCTAATGTTACAAACGTAATAACAGTAAGATTGATACTCAGTTTATTCTATGTATAGTTGAATATGTTTAATGTTACAAACGTTATAAAAATAAGATGGATACTCATTTTATTATATGTAAATTTAAATATTTTTAATGTTACAAACGTAATTAAAAAAATATTGATACTCATTTTATTCGATGTTAATTTGAATATGTTTGTTACAAACATAATAAAAGTAAGATTGATACTAATTTTATTCGATGTACATTTGAATATGTCTAATGTTACAAACGTAATAACAGTAAGATTGATACTCATTTTATTCTATGTATAGTTGAATATGTTTAATGTTACAAACGTTATAAAAATAAGATGGATACTCATTTTATTATATGTAAATTTGAATATTTTTGTTACAAACATAATAAAAGTAAGATTGATACTCATTTTATTTGATGTACATTTGAATATGTCTAATGTTACAAACGTAATAAAAGTAAGACTGATACTCATTTTATTCGATGTAAATTTGAATATGTTTGTTACAAACATAATAAAAGTAAGATTGATACTAATTTTAATTTCATGTAAATTTGAATATGTTTGTTGCAAACGTAATAAAAGTAAGATTGATGGTCATTTTATTCGATGTACACTTGAATATGTTTAATGTTACAAACGTAATAAAAGTAAGATTGATACTCATTTTATTCGATGTAAATTTGAATATGTTTTTTACAAACATAATAAAAGCAAGATTGATACTCATTTTATTCGATGTACATTTGAAATTTTTTATTAATGCTGGTTTTTCTCTCACTTACGTGGGTAAAAAACATGTTTTAATCTATTTTTAATATTTTTTATTCTTCTGTCCTATTCTTTTATTTTATTTTTGAATCCACAGTTGTACAAAATATTATGCTAATTTTGCCTCTCCTAAAACGGCAATTCCTCCTAGTTGGACAGCTAAAACATTTTTCAAATTTATATATCCTGTACTAAATGAAATAAATATATAAATGGGTGTCAAAAAAATTACAAAAACCTACTCAGTCAAAGGATATATAATATCTCCATAAAATTATATAAAAAATAACAAATAATAAAAGAGAGGCGCAAAGAGAGACGCAATACTTTAGCAATTGCAGGACATTTTATCTCAATCTGTTTGATTATCGATGGAAGTTTCTACATCAGCATTCTCTGTCTTATTATATATAGTCGCACAGTTGTGTCTAGCCTATTTTTAAACCGATTCTTCAATGCTTGTATATTAGCAGAACTTAATGTTGATTCCAAATAGTGCTTCCACATTCACATTACACTTTACTTCTAATTGAAATATTGCTAAGGTTTGAATTGATTTTGGGACCTTTATTTAACTTATTATTCTCTTTTTTATATATTTTTATGATTCCAACAGTTCAAAGTTATGACTTCTGAAGCACGTTGTGTAATTATTCATAGTCTGGACTTTTTCGCAATGTCTTAAATAAGTCAAAACAATACATAAATGGAAGATTGAATGCCTTATCTTAATCTGAAAAGCTCGTCTCTGGTTTTGCTTGAAAGTTAAACTGAGAATGAAACTCTAGCGATATGTTATCATTATAGTAATGCTTGTTTGTTTTTATTAAGCACCAATTTTGTTAAATCACCTCGTGACATTCTTGGGCGCTCTGCGTTGTGCAATACACGAACTTTTATCACAATATATTGCACAATTAAAAAAACCTACACTGTATCCTTATCTTAAATACGATATTAATTAAAAGTATTTTATCAAATACCGAAATATTAATGACTAAGTAATTTTTAATAAGCTCAAAAGAGAGGTTCTGTTTATCTGACGCTTATGTCATCTTTTGGGTGCTATGTAAGGGGTCTTTTTAAATAAAGGAAGAAATATAAATGAAGCTCCCCTGAGGTGATATATCACATTAGCGGCGCTATACAAATTGTCCAATAAATAAATTAATTAATTAATATACCTGGGTTTTGAATTGTCACATTTTTTAGAAGATGGCAAACCATTCCCCAGCGGTGGAAAAATATTGATTGAACAAGTCCTAATACATCCTTTTCTCTAATGGCAAATGCCAACCACGTATAAATATTTTCTTGCCGAGGTGATCAATGGCCCAAATTTTTCGGTGCACCTTTCATTGAAATAATTATAGAAAATATGAATTCACTTAGACGAAATCATGAAAATAATCCCTGCACTATTATTTGTATTAAATGAGATTGATTTCAGCTTTCTCCTATGTTCTCCTTCGGAATGATGGAATCAACGAAATCTATCTCCAAAACTTAGTCTTCTCTTTGGCATCACTACATTACACCAGTTTAACTTCGCTAACACAGTTATGAAATATTGATTACGTCAGCCAACTTCGTATTCGTATTACTTTGCGAATCCGTTCGATTGATATAAGTGAAATTCAAGTTTCGTAAAATATACCTAATTCGATTTTTTAAACATAAATAAGAGTTTCATTATTATATACCTAATTCGTTTTTAATCATAAATAAGAGTTTCGTAACAATATACCTATTTCGTTTTTAATCGTAAATAAGAGTTTAATCGTAATATACCTAATTCGTTTTTAATCATAAATAGGAGTTTCATAATAATATACCAAAATCGTTTTTAAGGCGATGCACTACGTCGTGTAATATTTTAAATTGAGCCGCTATCGATAACAACCCTTACGTAGATGGCGATAAGGTTTAAATTCCCGCTTAACACCATCCACCTGTTTTGATTTATGCAAGAAAAAAACACGGCCAAAAAGTGCCTTTTATTTTATTTTGTGAATGTTCGGCATAAATATTTAATTTTTTTTCGATCATTTTATAAATAACTTAATTTGCCACATTATACAATAAAATCATAACCGAAAATGGGTTCGTAAGTAGGAGATTTTGAACTTTAAAGCAGTTTTCATAGGCCTTTACATTATTTTTTTCTGGGCTTATAAAAAGACTTATCTAAAAAATACTCGATTATTTCAAAAGCCAAGATGTAATCTACTCACAGTATTTAATTAAAGCAACTGAAACATTTCAAGGCGACCAAATTATCAAACCAAAAACACATGATTTTGCATTACTACGTATGGCATCGCCTTAAGCATAAATGAGAGTTTCATATAATATTAGTACCTACTTCGTTTTCTAACCACAATGTATACCACAATATAGTTTCGTGTTATAATGCACTAAATTAGTTGTTTTAACCTTAAATTATAGTTAAATATAATTCCTAATTCGGTGTTTTTTTGCCATTTAGAAATAAGATACATTTCTCCATAATAAAATAAAATCATAAATACATTTTTACATATTTTATATGTAAAATTTAATAAAAGCGGTCAAACTTTTTGTCAAAATATAAATGTATTCACAAAATATATGCAATAATAATAATTTGTATTTTTAAATTAGAGAAATTACAATAAAGTGAATTATTATAAATTACGAAACTGATTTATAAGTCCATTTATTATAATATTATTCATTCATAAGTAAAATAACATAAACAGTTCAAAATTTTGTTTTTTTATTATGCTATGTCAGGTACAGTATTATTTTTTTTTACATTTCTTTATTGGAAGGCACTATCAAACTATATAATATTTAGCGAAGCGAAAAGCGACAGCCAAATTTGATTAAATTTAATGGATGATCGTGAAAGTGGAAACAAAGTTTTGAGAATCACGCAATTTATTATGTGAACAATATCGTTATTGTTGAACTACTCCCACGGATATGCCTCCACTACTATCGGTTTCCTGCTGTCTTCCTCTAGTTCATCGTGTATACTGTAATGACCTTAACACCGTCCATCCACCCTATATGAGGCTTTAATCGTATACTGGTTTATTTCTTTGATATTACGCCCAGCTAAGCTTTTTCATAGAGTATAGGAAAAGAATGTAATGAGCTATCGAAAATTATACAAATAGTTTTTAGAGCATACTAGTGTCAGTCAGGTAATTTCCAAGTCATTAAGTGCATCTTTTCCAGCTTCGTCTACGATCAATGTTTTCCAGGAGTATCTATTGGTTTATCATCTATTTTCTCAATAACTATAACTATAAACAATAACTATAAGCAATAACTATATACAGGTTTATCGTTTATTTTCTCCTAGATAATCTATTTGTTTATCATCTTTTTTCTCCTTCAATAACTATATATAGGTTTATCGTTTATTTTGTCCTGGATAATCTATTGGTTTACTTTGTATTTTCTCCTGGATTATCTATTGGTTTATCATGTTTTTTCTCCTGAATTATCTATTGATTTATCATGGATTATGTAAGAAAGGTTTTAGGTGTTACGCCTGCTTTTTGAATGTGTAAGAGCGAGATGACAGATCGACGTATAAAATATGATGGATGCATCTGCTCGCTCTCTTTTCCCAACCGACAGCTAAGAAGATAGTAGTAGACAATCCGTTCTAAAGTTTTAATAAACATTCTATCCGCACAAGCGTATAATTATTGAGATCCTCACAGTACCACCAAGTCTGTATATAACAGATTATCTATTGGTTTATCATGTATTTTCTCCTGAATTATCTATTGGTTTATCATTTATTTTCATCAAGAATGATCTATTTGTTTACTATTTATTTTCTCCTGGATTATCTATTGGTTTATCATATTTTTTTTCCTAGATTATCTATTGGTTTATCATGTATTTTCTCCTGAATTATCTCTTGGTTTATCATGGATTTTCTATTGATTTATCGTGTTATTTATGAATGTATCATGTATTTTTTTTTTGTGTCACATAATTTGATCAAGATATTGGAATTTTCATAAATTTAAACAAGTACTATTTCACAATTATTCTTAGTGATTCAACGAAAATCTTCCAAATTGATTACCCTATCAGTTAACATTTCAAAGGTATCTCTGTCTTCTCCGAATAGTACCTATCAAGTTTCCCTGCCGTACGAACAACTCATTAAAAAAACTGCAGTTATTAGGATATATAAATTTATTAGTAACTTAACTTTATTATTAAGGTTTAAAGTTCATCTCCGAGAAGAACAAAAGCACTTTCATCAAAATATTAAAATATGCATTACCAAGAGCTATCTCCTGATTCCAAAGTCCAAAGTAATAAAACAGAAGGAAAGCGTCTCGATCTACGTAAAACATATTGCATTTTAAATGTGCACCGGTGTTCCGTGTTTTGCGCTAAAATATATTTTATTCGTCCCGCAGGCGGTGGACGGCAATGTGTCCCACATTATAGTCGTCCTAACAGGGAAACTTCAGCGCTAAGAACTCCGTTCCTTTGCATAAAGTCAGGTTATTGTTCCTCGAGGGCTCACACTTCACAACGAGAAGGAAGCGCTCTCACTGGCTCTCACCATTGTTGCAGGCTAGGATTATTTTTACGGCTTGCTAAGTGACACCTCCAGCGATTTCCAACGAAACTCATTTTTTTTAATATCGTTACACTAATTTTAGATTTTAATTATAAAAACTTTGAATTTGTGTAATTTTTTTTAAAATACATATTTGACGACTGTAGCCGCGATTAAAATCTGCTGGCGCTAAAAAAAATCGCATTCTTCAATTGCCTATATTTTATAATTTATTGGAATAAAATAGCTCACATCCGTACGAGGTATTTGTTAAGCATTTGATTTATGTTTTTTCTATTTGTTTGGGTATTTTACTCTTAAATCCATAGTTAAGTTTTTTTATGATAATGATGGTCGCGCAGTCGTTCCTCTAAATCTGCACTGATTCTAACCATTCAAATCACGAGTGGCTGCATCACACTCTGCCTACCATATGTACGTGCAGACAGCCTTAGAAACCACAGCGCAGACTGCAGACTGCCTTCTGCATTGCACTTTGCTAATGCGTCCCACTGAGCTTTGAGGCGCTAAACATATATTAAGGCCGCGTTCACACTGCGCCCGAAACACTTATCCCAGACAATGCAAAATCATGTGTTTTTGGTTTGAAAATTTGGTCGCCTAGAAATGTTTCAGATGCTTTAATTAAATACTGCGAGTAGAATACATCTTGGCCTTTGAAATAATCGAGTGTTTTTTAGATAAGTCTTTTTATAAGTCCAGAAAAAAATAATGTAAAGGCCTATGAAAACTGCTTTAAAGTTCAAAATCTCCTACTTACGAACCCATTTTCGGTTATGATTTTATTGTATAATGTGGCAAATTAAGTTATTTATAAAATGATAAAAAAAATTAAATATTTATGCCTGAACATCCACAAAATAAAATAAAAGGAACTTTTTGGCTATGTTTTTTTCTTGCATTTCAATTTAAAATATTACACGACGTAGTGCATCGCTTTGATTATTATCGTTTTTTTTAATAATATATATATTTTTTAATATTAACGCGCTCCCTCTAACATTCGTGTTTACATAGCTGCCTTTCAAACATTTTCTTTTTTAACACTTTCTTCAAATTTATTCACAAAAGTATGACGTAATTCATTTTTGCGCTGCTTTGTTCTGCTTTGTTTACATCAGTGGCGCAGCGGGACACACTGGGCAAATTCATGCATATGGCGGAATGCAACTACCAAAAAGGAAGACATGAAAGGACAAAAAATAAACTTTTATTTACTTTTACCCGCTTTGTCTCCCAACTTGTTTGCATTCAGGTTTTTTCGTGCTTACGTACAAAGAATTTTAATTAGTTTTCTTTTGATGAATATCTCAATGCAGGCACGACGCTTTGTGAAGTACCAAAGTGTTATAGGCATTTACACTACCAACAGATTTAAAACCTTTTTACCTATTTGCTCACTTCTTAGAATTCTTCCTGAATATCTTGGTTTCTTCATTATGGAATTTAAGACTCTCATGCGGAGAATGAATTCACGAGAAAAATGTATATAGGTTTATATTTTTTTTAATTTTATTATGTGCTTGCGCTTAAAAGTAGGTTTCTACCTGTGTTTCCATTATTCAGATTTAGTAGCAATACAGATGACTTTAAATTTGATTTTCTCAATACTTTCATGTCTACCAAACCCGGACCACGATTTAAATGCAATGTTGTACAGTTCCTGATCAGAGATAATCAGGCAGCCAAATTCATCACGTATTTACTAAAAGTGCCCTAACATGGTCTGTAGTTATATTTATGTATTTTAATTTTCTTCAAAAAACACAAGACCAAGAAAACAATGTTTAGCATTTTTGTTTTATTTTACAACTCGTAGAACGACAGTTCAATGTATATAATTAAAAAAGGAAACCTATTCAAGACCTTTGACACATAAAAATATGACTTTTTCTGTACCTCTTGGGATGACAAATGATGAGAGACTGTAGAAACGTAATCATGTTAGATTTAATGATTCAAATCTCGTAAGATTTTTAAATAATGCATCACGCAGAAATTACAAAAATAAATAAATTACGCCGCGGCTTGGACTACTTCAGCCTCCTGCGGGGGGGTGCCAGGAGGTGCCGGCGGCGGGGGCTTATCAGTCTTCTTCTTATCCTCCTCCTTAACAATCTTCTTCTTTCCCTTCACCGGCATGTAGAGTTTAAAGTCCTGCGGTAACTCGTCCTCAGTGTACAACTTGCTACAGAAATACACCCTTCTTAGTCGCACGTTGGCGTGAACTTGAACTCTGCAAGTCTCCATGTATTGAGTTCCGTAAGCCCTCCTTGTGAAGTCAGCCAGATTGAATTGGATCTGATTCCAACCCTCTGATAGAGCTATCGGCATTGAGGTGAAGAATGTCTTAACTCTTGTAGCAGCCTGGAAATTTGATGCGCGGAAACGTCTCTTCATGTTATTGTCATCTAGAACAGTTATTTCAAATGTGAAGTATTTATTTAAGTTCTTTGCTATGATGACCAAGAATGGCAGCTTTATCGCCAAGGTATCTTTAGGATCTTTTGGACAAGTGATGTAAGTAGTCGCCACGTTGACTCCCATTATCTCCATGACCAGAGAGTTGACCTGTTTGTCCGTTATCCTTTTGATGTGGCCATTTTTCACTTTCGTTTCCCAAATTGCTAGCGGTGTGCATCCCGAACTGGAAAATATTGACGTAATTCCACTCTGATATTTGTTTTTGAACATTTTATAAAACTCATAAATATTTTAATTTATCGTAAACGTCATAAATGAATTATGAACTCTTTTGTTCGAATTGTCAAAATGTTTTCGCGTTTGCATAAAGAATGCTTCGCACATGTCACAAATATTTATGGTATTTACCTAGGCATTAACAGCCTTTTTATTGAACTTTAATGTCTGTCACAGATAAATGCTATTTATCGGAAAGTTTGACTCCTACGAGTACGTACTTCAATCCCATTGATGTTTTAGAAAACCATGGGTATTTATAGGAAAACCTTTATGGCTACCATGATGTTTACAATCTGCTATTATTTAATAACAAAAATCAGTTCTTCCGATTTCTGCTGACTGTGTTTTCTTCATCCGAATATATCTGGATTCGGCTGATTCTGATCCTAACTCGTAAATTCAATACTTTAATGCTTCGGCCTGCTTTTAATTATAATTTAAATAATTTGCTCATTATAATTGACGTTAACCGAGCCGGGGATAATTATCTGAAGATAATTACGAGTTGGGGAAGCTCACCTTCCATTTTGCGTTGATGGTTTGTGGAACAAATCAAATCAACGGAATTGATTAAAACGCGTAACATAATACTTAATGAATAATGGACCAACAAACATCAGACTTTTATTCGTAAAATGAATTTTATTTTTTAATTTTAGAACGAATATTATATAATACTTATTGAATTGGATAGTTTGCAAGACTTCTCATAATTGTCAATAGTTAATTTTTTGTTCATTAATTAACATGAATAAATTTAACATATTTCGTTCATTTTTTTTCCGTTGTTTCTCTTGCCCAGGTCACATTTAATAATGAAGCATTTACATTAGGTTAGGTGATGTTAATCATTTTTATTATATATAATATCTTTATATATGATATCCTGCATGAAATCTGACCTCAAATCGGCTTTGATTTTCATTGTAATTTTTTGTATCAGTGTATCTTATTTTCTAAATTGTAATTATAACATCCCGTGATTTTCACGGGTCCGCGAAAAAATGTTAATATTTTTCATTGGTTATACTAGTTAGAGAATGGTCGAAATAGCTATACAAAATACTAATAATTAAATTAATGTTAGGATATTTTTATACATCGTTATCTTGTGATTGCCATGGTGAAACACTGAAAATGATGAATTGAAACTATCTTTGAAATGGCTTTAGCAATGTTTATTGTCTTTATCTGAATTCCTCGGTCCTTGCAATCCTTTGTCTTTCGCACAAGAGCCCGTACTGCTTCCAACCGTCTGGAGCCAGTGAGACTATGGCATCCCCACTTTGATCAGTCATACAATATTCCTTTTTTTCCGCTGTCTCTTGTAGGCTAAGACTACAGTACTGATTTTATTTTTGTGTTATTACAAATATATTATGAGTGAATTTTCAATCCATTAATTTATTTCTGCTCCATTCTACATTGCCATATTGGCTGCAGATTGAGATGCTGGTTTCAATCTTCAATCTTCTATTTTAGAAGTTAGATTCCACGATTCTGCTAAGTCACCAAACGCAGCAATCCCCCTTAGTGTGACCTATGGCATAGGTGTTGGTTATCCAATAAATGGTTCCCGGAGCGGCGGTATCCATACCCGTCTCCCAAATTGTTGAATATTACATATATAATACACGATCTATTATCGTCTTATAAATTTGAGGTGTCATTGATTTTTGACAGGAGGTACGGGCCGAAACTGATAGTGCAACAAAATTTTAATTTTGGTAATCAACTGTTCATGTAATATTTCGCAATAAATGCTTTGTAGAATTGTTAATTTAAAATGGCTGACTAGTTTTAATACATGTAGCGCAATTTACAAATTAAATTATTACCGCACGTTGAAAGAGTGTAGTTAAAACGTCAGAAATCGATAACGCCTCTCGCCACAACATAAAGCGGTATGATAAAGTGTTTTTGCGATAACCACGAAGTATCGACATTAGGGGAAGGTCCCCAGACTACGGGTAACCATAATTCACAGCAGCAGCCGCGGCACGGTGCATTGTAGATACGTAGTTTCTACCTACCCCGCTGTCGGATAAGGGAGGAAAACAACAAAAAAACATACCGTGGCGGGAATGGATATATCGAGATTTTAGCCGGCGATAAATATATCAACGGCCATACCAGGGGTGGGATAAGATATTGGTTGAGATTTTGTATTCAAGGACATGTTTGTGCGGGGGATGTTTTGTTTACTGGCACTGACGGCGTATATCGCACCGGAAAGCATTAGTTGCCTATGCGAGACGTGCGTTGTCGAGATATTTATTTGAAAATCGCTGCAAATTATGATTTTTATTTTTTTTTTTTATTTATTGATTTTATTTTAGTAATTTGTACATTTAAGATTACAAATGACTAATTAATTATTACATTTAAATATACTATGTTTTTTTTTTCTTTCTTGATATGGCTCCTACACAACATCTTAAACTTTTCAATTGGGGCAGACTTAAGGTTTTCCGGCAGCGCGTTATAGTATTTCATCCCTTTATAAAATATACTATTCTGGGTATTCGCTTTGTCCTTCTTTGGTAGCCTGATTTCATTGCACGTCCTAGTTTTATGTTGGTGTATGTCCTTGTTGTATACAATTTGATTCGAAAAATATTTGGGTAGCAGGTTGTTTACTATTTTGTGTAAAAATATCATCGTGTTCAAGGTCAACATCTGTTTCACCGTTAGCCAATTTAGTTCGTTTAACATTTTATTTACTTTTGAATATCTATTTCGTCTGAGTATTGTTCTCATTGCCCTATTTTGGAGAATTTGAAATTTATTTTGCTCTCGGTCGTTACACAGGAAAAGGATAGTTGAGCAGTAATTAAAATGTGGAGCAATAATGGAGTTATAAATGGTGATTGCAGTTTTTTCGGACAGTTTTTGGCGAATTCTTCCCAAGAAAGATATCTTTTTTCCAATTTTCTTTTGGGTATATTCCGCATGTTTGTTAAAGTTGAGTTTGGAATCTATTATAACTCCTAAGTATTTTATATCGGTAACATTTTCAATAATTTCACCATCAATTTTGATTTTGCTTTCACTGGATGTCTTCTTATAACCAATTACCATACATTTTGTTTTTTTTGTATTTAATTTAAGCTTATTTATTTTTAGCCATCTTGATACATTATCTAGTTCATTATTTAAAATATTTATTAGTTCTTCATAGTTTTCTCCAATTATATATATAAGTGTATCATCGGCAAATAGTCGTACTTTGCATTTTGAAAATATTTTCACCATGTCATTAATATAGAGTATGAACAATAGAGGTCCAAGGACTGATCCCTGTGGTACTCCTAATTTATTTTCCATTGGTTTTGAAAATTGATTATTAATTTTTGTTACCTGTATTCGGTCTTTCAAATACTCTTTTATTAATTTAATGGCTAGAGTTGAGAAACCAATTTCTTTAAGCTTTCTTATCAATATTTCTCGATCTATGGTTTCGAATGCCCTTTGAAAATCCAAGAATATTGCTAAGATAAATTTATTACTATTCATTCCTTCTTTCCATTCTTCAACGATTACATTTAACGCTGTTTCACAAGAATTATTACATCTGAATCCCGATTGTTCTTGGTATAAAATATTGTGTTCATCTAAGTATTGCAATATTTGTTCTTTTATTATTACTTCAAGTATCTGTTCATATTTCGGTAAGGTGTTTATTGGTCGAAATTCTTCACATTTTCTGGTATTTTTAACCTTTGGGACCGGTATAATGGTAGATAGTTTCCATGACTGTGGAAATTTTCCCTCTTCAATTGTCTGATTAATAATATTTAATAGAGTAGATCCAATTACTGGAAAAGCATCTTTTATCACACTAATAGTTAATCCATCTGAACTGTTTTTTGATTTAATTTTCTTTAAAATGTTAAATAAATATTCTGCAGTTATTTTTCTGAAGACCAATAATTTTTTGTTTGAGTTGTTATTATCATTTGTGGGGTTGAAAACAATGTTAGGTATTAATTTGTTAATTTGAGTGATGCTTTCTATAAAATATTTATTAAAGCTATTAGCCATGTTTTCTTCGTTTATATCTTTTGGGAAGTTTACTATTTTTATGTCGTTTTTGTTATCGCCATGTACTAATTCTTTAATGCTTTTCCAAATTTTTTTGGGATCCCCTTCTTCCGATTTTATTTTATTTTTTATGTACTCATTATGCGTTCTTTTTATGTCTTTGGAGTATTTATTTCTCATTTTTTTGTAGTTATTCCAATCCATAGTATTATTAGTAAGGCGTGCTCTCTTGTAAAATGTATCTCTATCATGCTGCATTGTGCGTAGTTCTTTTGTGAACCATTTATTATTGTTTCCTTTACGTATCTTCTGTTCTGGAACTACTTCATCAATGGATTTTTTAATGTTTAATATCGTCTGGTCAGCTTTTTTGTTATATTCCATTTGATTTATTTCATTCCAATCAATAGTCTCTAAGGTCTGAATGAAGAGTTCTTTATTGTATCTTTTGTAATTTTTAAATGTTATTACTTGTGTTTCTTTACTGGAGTTGTAGTTTTCTCTGTCATTTAATAGAATTTGAATCATATTATGGTCGGTAATTTTATGTTTATCTAATACATTAACACATAGGTTAAATTTATTTGAGATAACCAGATCAATCAATGTTTTAGAGGTATTAGTAATTCGTGTGAAATCTTTAACTAATTGTTTCATACCTGCAGTTTGAATAATAGATTTCAGTTTTTTTGTGTATATGTCTGCATTTGCTTTAACATTTATATTGAAATCTCCAACTATGATGTTAATATTTTCATCTTGCAAATTTTCCATGCTCCATCTTTGAAAATATGTTAAGAAGTCGCATTTACTCGTGTTTGGTGATCTATAAATAACAGTATATACACCTTTCTTGATTCCTGATTTAATGCTGATGGCTAAAATCCAACAATGTTTTTCATGTTGGTGATTTGATATCACTTCATATGGAACTTTATTACTTAAGAGAATCATCACTCCTCCTGTATGTCTGCTATGCGAGTCACAACGGATGGTATTATAATCATCAAATATAATTTCACTATCTTGGATATCTTCAGTCACATGTGTTTCACTCATCATAAGCATAAAAGGTTTCTTCTCTTCTAAAAGTATTTTGACCTCTTCGTAATGTGCTATGATGCTTTGTATGTTCAAGTATATAATTTCATCTTTCTCGTAACTTTTGTTTATAAAAAAGAAATTCTGCTCATTTTTGCTTCAAGTTTTCTTTTATAAATTGGGCATTCCTTACTCATGGCTGAGTGACTACAATTTAGTTTCAGTCCTAATCTTTTACTTGTCATTATACAATTGATGCACAATCATACCGTTTCGGTTATAAAACATACTAAATTCGGTTGACTGTACGGTGCGTAATGTTTATGTGAAATTATTAATTTACGTTCAACGAACTCAAATTTGTTTTGAATTTGTGTCATTTTCAAAATTGGAACTGATTGTGTGAAAAATAATTCAGACAAGCGATAAAGTACGTTCCTTTATTTAAATAATTGTCTTTTTGAATATTGGACAATTATATCATACATATATCTGTATTTTTATTTTTTTATGTGAAACCGTACAAGAGTCTCAACTGCTCCCAACCATATGGGGTCAATAATTCTATGGAATCCCCAATTGGGGTATATTGTGAGGCCGAAGTTAGTGGGGAAGGGAAGGAAATAAAGATGGGAAGTACCTGGCTATTCAGATCTGGTCACAAAACGCAGCCAAAGTCATTTCAAGCAACTTTTCAATTGTGAATAGTGGTCTTAAACCAAAGATGTAATACTGAGAATATCTTCCACTCCGGAAATACATAACGTTAAAATCATTCTATAGAGAAAAAAAATCATTTTTGTCCATTTTAGATACCGTATCTTCTATTATTTATACAAAATGGCCAAAAATAATTTCTCTCTCTGATACAAGCCAGGGGCATACCTCGTGTCATTACTCGGTTATGATTAATATAATAAAAACGCCGCCATTAATCAACTTCCTCAACCACCCGAATCGTGTTCCCGCCAACCGGAATTGACGGCGAAGAAAACCGTAGACTAACTTGGAAATAAGACGGGGGTCTGTTAAATAAAAGTTTCAATACAAACAACACTGCATAAACAATACACATTGACGAGAAAGTCATAGCAAAACGCGAATACGTTAAGGAAAATACTAAACTTATTAAAATGGTGTGTTCAACTACAAATATGCCAAAAAACAAATTTTCTACAGTATTCCCTTTTTAAAAAATCTATATAATAAAATATATTTGAACACTAGTAGTTCTGTGAACGGTAGACTTTGCGTCAGCAAAGTGTGTTTCTAATTTTCTTTTATTTTATATCGAAACAAAATATCCTATGACCAGGGGCGGCCAGCTAATATGTGCTACCGAGCGCGGAACAACCAAGAAAATTTCCGACATGGCTAATCACAATACGAAATTCGGTTCGGTTATAATATCTCATACAAAAGGTACCTATTTATTAAGCGCGCTTAACTTGCAGACCGACTGTGACTTGTGCCTATATTTGTAGCAGTTCGTTTTCGATTGCGATCCAAAATTTGACGGCTTTGTTCGCATATTCTGTGGAACAGTCGAAAGCGTGGGTACATACCATTCTTTGCAAATATTACCATATCAAGGACGATGTCCGGAACTTTACCACCATAGCAGAAGGTACGGTTTGTTCAGTAGAAAGTTAAACTAAAACGCGTATGTGTCATATTATTGTCGATATCGTGTCTTCCCTTTACTATCTGCTCTTTTTCAGCGAATATTCCGCTTACAGCTTTCTTCGATACAAGCATATAAGATAAAACATGTCAATAAGAGATGAGTGATGTTCAGATTAGTTATTATTAGTTTAATCAGTTGTCACCGTTGTCGGGCATAATCTGTTGAATTTAAAACCCTTTGTTGCTCTGCGAAAGTTTTGAAGTTAAATTGCAAGTTATATATATATATTTCTTATTCGATCATATATATCAATTGTTAATTAGGTATATCAATTGCAGGTTATACCAACTTATGATGTTTTTTCATTTTTATATAAAAAATGTCTTTGAATGTGGAACATATTAAGAACAATAGGTCGAGTAGAGAGCCTTAATATTGTACTCCGGTGAACCCCCACATATTTTGACCACCGGCCGCCACTGCCTATGACATCACATAATTTGTGAGTAAACACTTAAATACCTACCTAATTATTAAAAACGACGATTTCTCATTTGGAAAAGGAATATTTATTGAGTATCATCTTAAACCGGATTCGGAACGTAAGAAACAAATTTAGAGAAAGACGAAATGCAAAGCGCTCGACTAGAGTAATCCATATTTAAAGCAGGACTTTGCTACGCTCAGTCAGTAATGTTGATTTTATGACAGTTTTATCAGAATATATGCGGCCGTTACATACACAATGTATAAAATAGAGAAAGTTTAAAAAATCGTCCTAAAAAAAACAGATTATTAGAAAATAGTGTTTAAAATAACACGTACATGATGAAAAGACAAACACTAAAGTAAGGGTTCAATGCTAACTCAACACAGTGACTATTCAACACACTTTTAAAAAGTGATATAAAGTGATTAAAAACGATTTTTTTTTTATTTTGTCCTAACCTACCCCAGTTAATAAAGTTTTTGTTTCATCACTTTCCATGACTTTCCATGACTTTATATAACTTTTTAAAGATGTGATGAATTATCATTTTGATGATTTAATCGGTCACCAAAGAGCGGGTTGTTTCATAGAATTTGAACAATTCATCAAATTTCATAGTTGTTTTTCAAGTTCTTTGAAGGTTCTATTTTAATTGTGTTATTATTTCAGTTTTGTGAAACAACTGGCCAATAATGACATAATAACAGAACTTTAAAGAACCTTCACAAAACTTGAAAATCAACGTTGAAATTTGATGAATTCTTCAAGTTCTATTAAACAACCCGTCATAAGAAGTCTTCATAAAATATATACAAACTAGGAAGGGGTCCTATATACAGAAGATACTCTCTCATTGTAATAGCGTCGGTTTTGTTCCGTCTATCAAATGTGCATTGAGTCCTAAATCCATCAGACGAACAACTCGACGTCTTTTGTCTTCTTTACACGCTCAAAGAGATACAGGATATGCCAACTCGGCATTATCCAGTGACGAAAGAACTGTGGTTAAGATGTTTTCTTTAGATTCGTGGCAAACGTTTGAGAGAACTATTTTGTGAATCATGTCATAGCATTAGCAACATAGTCACAAGTCCCCCCAAAACAAGAAAAATTGAAGACATTGCGAAATCATCATGCTCATCAACCCGTGTCGTCTGTAGATGATTTCTGTTTTTTACTAACCCAAGAACGCCATTTGATAATGCGAGAGAAAAAAGAGTTTTCAACGTTTCTCCTTATTCCTGTCACCAATTTTTAAACCATTGGAAGATATTATAAATGCTTGTTTAGAATGATTCCATCTCTGAGGCATCATTTTAATTAGGCTATTTTCATCTCTATTTCGCATTCTCTTAAATTTCGTATAATTTGAGCAGTACACTAAGGGTGGGGAGTAAAACTGTCTGGAGACGACACGAATTGGATAAGGGGGTGCCTTGGGGAGTAAGGAGGGGATGGGGTGGTTCCGCGAGCATTGTACGAGCGCTGCACCCTTTAAAGAAAATTCGGCATTATTAATTTCCACGTTTCGGCTGTTTTCAAGATTGGTACACAAATGAGAGGAGTTATTTGTTTTGTTGTAGATGTTATTTTGCTGATGGCGCGCAATTTTCCATGGAATATATTTATTGAGTTTCTGCGAAACTCTAATTAACGGAAATAAACCAAGATTTTTCAATGGTGATGAGAGTTTTTTCCTTCTACGCAAGCATCACTTCCTCAGTAGGTACGGCTGCCCTCCTATGTCATTCAGTTGGTTCTCAGAGGTACGAGTAATCAGGATATTTTAAGGTAGTACTATTATTTATTATAATAGGATATTTTTAGGTAGGTATTCAATTATACTAGCTGAAGTCCCCGGCGTTGTCGAGGCTGTAATAACCTTCCTTTTGTTTTAAAGGTTCAGTGTGCAAAATGTTATCAATCTCGGAATAAGACTGTAGATTTGTATATAAATTAAATCCAAGCCACCCGTTCACAGTTTGCCAAGCGTACCCCCACCACAGACACTTTTATTTATGGTTCCATGATAACTCAACAAAGTGACAATTCAACACACTTTTAAAAAGTGATATAAAGTCATTAGAAACGATGAAAAAAAAAGTAACCTAACCTAACCTACTTAACCCAGTTAATAAAGTTTTTGTTTCATCACTTTCCATGACTTATATAACTTTTTAAAGATGTGATGATTTATCCGGTCACCATTTCGCTTGTATGTAGAGACGTCAATAAAGTGGTTTTCTTAAAGTTACAATTTTTTCTTCTTAAGTGCATAGATTCAAAACGTTGTCCTTTTGTGCCCCCACCTCTCTTGACTCTTCTTCGCCCCCCCTCCAGTCTGAAGATAAGGTTTCTCGAGGAAAAGTTGTCTCTTTGGCTGCAATGTCATGCCTTATCTCTGTTCCCGGCGCGCTTTACTTCACGGCTACAAGACACTGTTTATCTCGCTTTTTAGCTAATTTAATAGAATTTCAACACTTTTATAATATTTTAACTGAGATAAAATCGTTTAGTTCCTTCGCTGGTGGTAAAATTTGCCATTCTCTGCGGTATTTTTTGTGTTTTTTTTTTTTTAAGTTGCCGTTTCATAAGATTTTTACGAAAACAGCAGTAACAAAATGCATTTTATAATCTTTAAGAACTTAAATTTTTTTCTGAAACCTTTATACTGGAATAATGCACGGAAGGGAGCTTAATAAAAGTAATATATGCTATCAAGATCTGGTGAAAATATCAGAGGGAGTAGTCACTTTTTTTTCGGTTAGATAGAATTTTTTTTTAACAAGTAGGTGATTGGTGGCTCAATGGGTATGTTTCTGATCTAACAGTCATGCATTTTGAGTTCGAATCTTTGAACGGGCACCAGTTTTGTCTCTTTTCATGTTAATCTTCAGTTTGTAGGCAATTTTCTATAGATTTCCCACACTCTAGGGTTTTAATACAGCCCTTTTAAAAATATTTCTCATTCTTTACTAACAGAAGTGTCAGGCGTTGTTCGGAATTTATGCAGAGTTTTTCGATATCAGATGTAATTTAAATGTGGAAAATTTCGTCAAGAAGTATCAGAGTTCTGCTTTAAAGCGTTGGAAAAAGGGATGGGGTGGTTTTTATATTTTTTTTGTGTAGACATTGAACTTTCCATTGTTTTGAAGGTCATGTGTGCAAAATTTCATCAATTTCTGAATAAAACTGTTGATTTGTATAAAAATCAAATCCACGCTGCAACGCCGCCCGCCCATTACAGACACTTTTCTTCGTGTAAATATTTAAAAAAAAATCGATATATAGATAGATTGACTAACTGAATTCCTCGGCGTTGGCCAGACTTTACACGGAGTTCTTCAAAATCTAATGTGGAAGTCAAGTGTGCAAAATGTCATTAAGTCTCGGAATGAATCTGTAGATTTGTATGCAAATAAAATCCACGCCACCTGTCCGCTACAGATACTTTTCTTTAAAAATACATTAATGGCTGAAGAATATGGCTACTTGTCTGATTTCTCATTTATTTATTTTGTTAATCCTCCATAACTATTGGTCCGGAAATCTGAAAACAGTGTTGACTAAGTACTTCACGGAGAAAGCGTACTGATAAAAAATACTGCCCATATATTCAGAATCTCTTCAAACTATTCGTAATTCGGTTAAAAACTGGATTGCAGGCCCTTAACGAATGAATTGATAGGTTTCATGATAAACCTTTATTAAAATGCGAATGAGTGCAGTCCCATTTTTAACCCAATAATTTAATTAAGAGATTATGAATAAATAAGCCATACTCATTTTTTAACAACAGAAAAAGCTGTGGAAATAATGACGGTAATAATAGTAATAATTTTTGTGCAAAATCACCTCAAGAGCGCTGTACAAATATATAATACATGTCCAAAATGATCTATGTTATTACTAACTATATAAGAAGATAATATACAGTACCATACTTACCTGGTAGGTCACTTGAGATTAACACTTAATTGACATTAACTAATTGTTCATTACCAAAATTTAGATACAGGATTTAGGACATAGTTGGACTTTCTCTCAGGAATTGTATATTAAATTTAAGGGTCTAACAGCTTAAAAAGGTAAATGTCAAGATGTGAAAAGCTTACCGTTCGAGAACTTTTACTGATTCATATACCAATATATTAGACGCTGCTGGCCAAATTTTACTAAAAAATATTAATTAAATTATTTTTTTAAATGATTGTGGACACGTTGACCGACTCGCGACCCCTAAAATAAGCCGTTTTTCGTGGATTTATTACAAACGCATAATTTATGTAACGCACCACCATAATTTTTTTTATTTATTGTTATTATAACTTCGTCTACATTCTTTCCAAAGTACCTGAACAATGTGTGAAGCTGACTGTGTACATTCGCAGTGGGGGGAGGGGGTGGCAGACAAGATGGCGTCCCGAATGACCCCGTCTCGGCTCACTCCAAACGCGGCCTGACGTTGACTTATTTCAACTTGCGGAATTTTATCACCACTAAGGATGAGGAGCAATATAATGGCAAGATTCTACTGCTCGACTGTTTATCCTACATGTAGTTAAACGAAAGTTTATTTTAGGTGTTTTTCCTCCTTGTTTACTCGATCAAATTGTTATATTTTCAATTTGGGAGGCGGATAGCGTATTACCTTTTCCGTGTTAAATAGGAGGCAGTACTAGAGTTTACAAAGAGAATTACCGTAACAAACCCGTGCGTTTTTCAAAGCAGTACTATCGTACTACCCCCTATTGTACACGGAAAAGGATATATGCAGTCGGGTATGATAAGAGGTTTGTCCAGGTTTTGATGGCGGATGTGCCTGTCCGTCAGCTGCGTGGCTGGAAGGATCATGAAAGTCCGGTTAAGGGATATCCTTTGACCTCTCCAGTCGGACTCTCTGGACCCAACGCCGTAGGAGGCATGGATTTATATTCATCACTCCTGGACACTAAAGACTTACGAAAGAAAGAAGAGGTCTCTATGCAAATGATTTTAGTAGGAGCTCTTGAAGAGACCCGGATTAACCGTAGAAAAGATGTTTAATTTTTTTTTTACATTCGTTCAAATACAGATGTCATCTAAGTTTCCCTTTCTTAGTCTCATTCATTTGGCATTGCATTATTTTCGGATCCTCTTATTTGTATATTATACGTTATATATTATATAGCGGTGGCTAGGTCATGTGTAGAGAATGACCGAGCATCAAGAACCAAAGTCCCTGCTGAGCTCAAGACCGATAGGGAGAAGGAGCCTTTGAAGGCCAAGGTTAAGATGGAGAGACAACGTCCTCAAAGATTTGTCTGCCTTGGAGCTTCGAAACTGGAGAGAGCTGGCGCAGGACCGAGATTAGTGGAGGAAGACTCTTGAGGATGCCAAGACCCACCAGGGGTTGTAGAGTCAAAAGTGATGATGATATTATATAGTAAATGTTATATTTATAATGGAGGACTAAACGCAGTTGGCGCTAACGAAAATTTGTCCAATGAAGCGAAGTTAGCGTATTACGTAGGTACCAGCACTCCACAATGAAGTGCTGGTACCTACGCTGATGCACGGAAGTGACGCATGGAACTGGCAAAGAAAGAATGAAAGTAGATTGAATGCTGTTGAAATGATATCCCTGAGGCGTATGTGTGGTAAAACCATGTATGATCGTGTGAGGAATGTGGAGATCCGCAAAGAGTGCAAGCCTGATGGAAACGTAATGAGTAAGATTAAGAAAGGAACGCTTAGATGGTTTGGGCATGTAGAGCGAATGAGCGAAGAAAGGAGTGTAAGGAGGATATATGATGCAAATGCAAATGGTAGCAGAAGTCGGGGACGCCCGAGGAAGATATGGCACGATCAAGTGAATCAGATACTCGAGTAGGGCCATGTCAAGAGTCAGAATTTATTTAATTATTTTGTTTATTGCAGAAATAAACAGTACATAATTACATAGATGACAATTGTTACAAAATTATAAAAGTTAGTACAATAATTGGTACTAATGACATGTCGCTGACATATATGCATATGAGGTATATTATACATTTTACGGTTAAGTTACATTTTTAAGTTAAGTTAAATTAGTGTGCTGGGGAAGGAGAGAGGTGTGCGTGAGTGTTTGTGTGTGTGTACGTGTGCATGTGTGTCTGTGTGTGGTTGTATGTGTTATGTGGACGAATTCAGTGTGCTAAAAAAGTTTTTCTTAAATAGAGGGAGAGAATCAAAAAATATATCGGTATTTGTGCTTGTTTGAATTGAGTTGAATGTTTGAAGGATGCGAGAAATAGGGGAATTGGCTGCAGCGTTTATATTATTACTAGTTGTGTAAAAAAGGTTGGTGTGTCGAGTTCTTTTAGATGGGGTGTTAAAATTTATTTGGGATAGAAGTTCTGAGCAGTCTATTTCGTTGTGTATTATTTTATGGAGAAATGTCATGTCAGCTACCGTTCGCCTGGATTTCAGGGATTGTAGAGTATAATAGAAGAGTATTTATGAGACGGTGTATGAATGTGAATGAGGCAAGTAGTGTGAGCCAAAACCGAGTTGGTCGGCGGTCCGTCCTGATGGAAAACGGATACGGCGCGATGGTTAGTTAGTTAGTTAATTAAGTTTAATTTGTAGAACTCCATTTTTTTTTCTTTCTTACATTAATCAGTAATGTACGTCGTACAAGCTTTAACATCAGCTATTTAATTTTTACTATATAATTTATTTAGACGTTGCTCTGGTCTAGTTTCATAAATCACTGCCATACATCTAAGTTTATTGTATTTATTTAAACTAGCTTTGACGCAGAAGGGGCTCGGATTTTTAACAGCAAAAAGTTTAAAGTTCATTTTCATCCCCGAAAAGATTTCAATTCCATTTTTTCCTATAGTAAAAATACTGTGGGGATTGAAAGAGTAATCTCCGACACGAAAAAGTTTTTCGGTATAAAAATCTGGCCAGCACATAGTAATGAAATGAACTTTTTTATTGAGAAATAATATGGGAAAGTAATTTAGAATTAGTTGTTTCACAGAATGTTAACAATTCATTAAATTTCAAAGTTAATAATCAAGTTCTGTGAATGTCGTATTAAAGTTTTATTATCAATAAAGAACTGGGAAACAACCGGCCCATGATGAAATAATAACAAAATTCGGACAGATATTTTACAATACTTGAATTTTTTTTTCGTTTTGATGAATCGTTCAAATTCTGTAAAACAATCCGTCCTTTGTTTTAGAAAATATTCAGTACTCATTTTATAAAAAAAATATTTAAAACTTCTACATTTATGCTCGTTCGCTTTTGACAAAAAGCTCGCTTATTATATTAGTGCTGTATTATATTCATAAAAGCCTACGATGAAAAATGATAATAAAACCAGAATTTTTAATTTATTTCCGGTTCTTTAATTAAAAAATTAAAATGAACAACATTTATTAAATAATTACTTGGCACAATGATTCGCTAATAGCTCTCCTACTTCCGGTTTTAGGGAACACCGGAAGCTCTGTTCAGCTCCGTGTCCTTTATTTCCGTTTCCGATCGCATCCCACCGGAAAGAGGCACTCACCTTGAGGCGGAGTATCTATGATGCTGGCGTTTAGGGATGGCTTTCATAAATTATTATTTAGACATAAAATTACCTGAAAATTGTAACAATATAATTATAATTGTAAAAACATGCTAAGTATAAGTAAGTTTTTACGGATTAGCATCTGCATCCCACCATGATTTGGTTAATATACCACACGGCAAAACAGATGTTCTGCCACAGCCCATCATAAAAGTATATGAAAAGGAATGGTGCTATTGAATGAATTTTCTAAAACATTTTCATCAAATGACCATTCAGCTCCAGTTTTTATTGTTGTTGGAAGATTACCATTAAAAGCTAATTCTAAATCCGTTTCAGCTTTTGAACAAATTGCGATCAGCAGAAGAAGACGACCATCACGTTGGTAAGCCTTTCAGTCTATTATAATTTGATAGAGAGCTGAAAATCGAAACGCTTTGTCGATAGCATTTCGTTTTTTAGAAACTTGTGTGCAATAGCTTTATAGAAGTGATGTAAGTCTTGGCTTTTTATATGTATGCTTCTGAAATAATTCTAAATTTACTTGTGAAAAGTGCTTGCTAGATACTTTTTTTATGATTGTTTCTAAAAATTGACTGCGGTTCTGAAATTGATTTTTACTCTTATGAATCGAAGTGCCTCCTGAAAAAGGTGATTCAAATAACGACGAACTCAATAATCACCAAACTATTTTATACTCTAAATTATCCATATATTTGTTTGACGGAAAACGTCGACTCTTTCCAGAGTAACCCTCTAAGAATACGGTGAACGGAGGAGAGTTTTGGGAAAATGTGGGGAATTGTGAGAAATGCTGATGCGGCAAAACGTTAATGTCAACTTGACGTCTAGTTGTCAGCTATTCGTGAATTGGTTGTGGGAGCCACTATATCTGCGAGTCTCGCAGTTCTGAACTCCGCTTTTTATCAATCCCTTTTCCTGATTTTCATTCTCTATTTTTTCCACTTCTTGGGTGATGTTTTTAAGATACTTATTAATTTTCTCTGGATAATAGTGAATTACAAAACTCACTAGACAATAATTTGAATATTATAATTTAAAACTTTTATGTCACTGTGTAAGTTATTTTTTTGGAATCGGAACGGCTTAAACTTGCTACGTGCACCTGGCTTATCGAAGTGATTTTCCAAAGTTGAAGTGATTTTCCAAACCTTAAAATGTATTTTTTTAAAACATATTGTTTCGTAAAAGCACACCCAGTTTCTCTTTTATAAACCCAACAAAATATTTTAGTTTTCACAGTCGTGTGATTAATTTTTCATGTGTATTTTTTTTTCTTTCTGTCCCATAATGAGATCCTTGAGGAACGCCAACATATTTTTAAATTTTTTTAATTGATCTTCGTTTCGTCTTTCGGTGAATTTAAGTGAGTTAATTTGAGATATTCTTACACAATAAAGTCATTCATATTATTTATCATTTCCTAATTAAACCAATGACTATTTAAAAAAAATCAAAATACGATTGTTTCTAGTTTGCAACGCGTAAGCGAGGAGTTTGTTCATATTAATCCATCCAATAATCAAAACACCTAAAATAAGCACTTGGTTTCGTTAACCCATTGGGTATTTTTGTGCTTTTTAATACACAGTAAGTCGATAGCATTAGATGATATTACCTAGTATATTTTCCGGCACAAACTGAGACGGACTCATTAGACTCGTTCTAATCTCCTTTTGTATTACTGTGATATATGTGATTTAAGTAGTGTTTTAAAGTGGCAACACTACGCTTCGTATTTATATTTAAAAGTTTATAGTATACACTTTGAAATAATTGTAATATATTCCATTAATTATTTTTTTATATTATGAAACTAAAAAAAGTGAAGTGACAGTAAACCTTTTTAAAACGTTTGAGTAATTAAATAATTTCTTTTAGTTTCGTATAACGTAAAAAAACTCTATTTTTTAAATCTAAATTTTAATTGCACTTCGGCTGATTCAACCATCATTTCAGCTGATTTCAAAAACAGTTTTTCATTTTGAGTTACTGTCAAAAACACCATAAAAATGTTCGTTTGTTCAAAATCTTAAATCTTCGATAGTTCTTCACCGATTGCTTTGAAATTATGACACAACATCGCATTCAAATACGCGTGTTTTTTTATATACCCAAATTATATAGATTTCGCCTTTGACAGGTAAAAACATGTTTTTTTCAAAACAGCGCCATTTGTAGGACGTAAAAGCAAAACGCGCTATTGTTTCTCTATCTGTACAGACAGACTGAGCCTCAGCAATGCGTGTCAAGTTACAGCTAGTTAATAATGAAATTAGTGTTAACGTAATTGATATTGGTTCCTAAAGGAGCAGTTTTTTTAGCAGTAGGTAATATATTTTCATATACACTCTCGCCTGCAGATGTCCTATCGTACGCGGAACACAAACCAACACAATCGTGAGTGTTTGGGTGCGGTACATTTGTCAAGAAATGAACATGGTAAGAAATTTAACTGAGATTAATGATCGGAACGCTCCGCGTGACAGATCCCGGGATAACTAAATACTGCCTGCGGCGGGAAGGAGGGAGGAAGAGAGATGCGTTGAAACAGATAGAAGATACGAGAAGGGAGACAAGATCACGGAAGAGATAGAAAATTTAGAATACAGAATGAAATGAATTACAGTGAAAGAAACTATATGGCACAGAGTGGTACCGTGTGGGAACGCGGAAAATATTTCAGGAACTCCGGGTTATATATTTGACAGTTGGACCCGAATATTGAATATGCTTTCCATAAATTAACCACTGGAACGATTTCGGTCGAAAAATCGACCACTTTTATTTTTCTGCGATTGATATCGGTCCAAAAATGGACCGATTTTTCTACCATTCGTAAAATATTTATTGTAATTATTTAAAACGCTTCCTTGGCCAGCTACTTGTTTTATCGAATAGCTGATAATATATTCTCTTTGTCTATGAACTTATCCGTTGTCTTTGAAGTGATATTTAACGAGTTTTCGCGGTTTTATAAGGCGTCCTGTCAAAAAACAAAACCATAAATTTTTAACATTCACGAAATTTTGGACTCTTCCTAAAATGCCGTAAGTAATTAATTTATTGGGTTTTTAACGCATAATTATATATTTGTGTTATTGTGATTGACTTATCTATCTTTTAAATGCGTTTTTAATTAGTTTGTTTCTAATATATTGTTTTGGTTGAAGTTTTTGTGTAAGAATACGTCAACTGAAGACGTCATCTGTTTTTGATTTACAATAATGTCTTATATACTGCACTCGCGCATTTGAAATATAGATATTCCATCACAGTGATTCAAAACAAAGAGATATATATAAGTTTTATTTGAATTGGTTCATTATTAATACAGATATTTGTTAACCAATTATTTTAAGTCATATGTCAAAAAGTTGACTCTTTTTTACATGTAAAATGGTGTAAAGCCTTCGTCACACAATAAAAATTTAGTAATTTAGTTGTATAATTAATTAATTTCTTCACTTTTACCAAATTTGTGCAGAAACAAATGTCGTCCAGGGAAAGGGAGCACTCCACGACCCAATAATTATTTTCAAATTTTATATTAGTGCAATATTTAACAAAATTTAAACATTTAAGTACTTACATTAAGTGTTTTCAATTTAAAATATATAGAGTGGTGCTGACTGCAAGAGGAGGCAGAGGAAGAGGGAGAGGTGGGGTACGAGCTGGTGCCAGACTACCTGCACGTGGACGTCAACGCAGAGCTGCAATTGCAGCCTCGTCTGGAGTGTTAGTATTTTTTAATGTTTTTTTATGAAAGTACTTTGCTGTGGCCGTTGAACTCATCATATATTTGTATTTATTTAAACAGCGACCCTGCTTTGCTACTGGTGCGAGAGGATCGCGTCAAGGCCCTAAAGGCTGTTAGGGCCCTGCCTGCTTCCTTCCGGCTAGAGCTGGAAAGCCGAAAATTCAAGAAGCAGGCGGCGCGCATTTTGCTCCCTACCGCACCTCCAAGAAAAACTAAACAAAAGTAAGCAATCGTATTTAGATGCTTGATACAATATTATTGTTTTTTCCTGACAGCGTTCCACTCTTACAGTGATAGTTGGTAAGATCAGCGCTCTGTGCATTTGGCACATTCAGTGCATATTTTACAGAGTTCTAATTTTATTGTTTATTTACATACTGTACTTACTGTTTCACACGTGAATGAGAACAATTTATATGATTTATGTAAATGTTTTCAGAATTCCATCTCCGGAGAGAACAACGTGTCCCTTTTCACAAGGGACGCCTTCACCGTTGCCACGACCCGTACCACCACCGTGGATGTCCACTCCCGCACAGATCCAATCAACGGCTCCCAATGCACCAATTATGCCTATCCGTGCAGCATCTCCCGAGCCGTTACCTGGGACATCGCGGAGTGGGGAACTCTTCTCTCCGGAGGCCCGCTATCACAGCGAGCTGTGGGTGGACGTGCCATTCTACCAAGAATTATCGGCGTTTGGGAACGGTGAGTTTATTTTTTAAAATGTCATACCAGGGGCTCAATATAAAATCAATTATCTATATTTTATATTGATATCTTTAGCACAGTTTCACTGTTGGTATATTGGCAGGAAATAAGCATAGTACTTAAAAATTCCACATAACAAACATACAAAATGTATTGTTGTTATGACGTGGATGCATCATTACACATCTTTTTTTTTCTGTAACGGGTATTGCAGAGTGAGAAATAAGACATGCCGAACTTCTTTGCGAGGATTACATTTGATTCACCGGCTTCTAAACGGTGTAATACAGCATTTTTTTCTTAAATTGAAAAAACACTTTCGCTTCACGGGACTCATTGTGTCGAGCTTCCTAGTCAAAAGCGAGGCTGTATTGGTAGGTGGGTTTTGTAACCGGACAAATTATCATTAAAATAGGTCGCTTTACGTAGTTGGTCACTTTAAACGGATACGTTTTCCTACTAAAAGTTATGAAACCTTACTAGAGTTTACATTATCGTCACTTAAAACAGTAGACCGTTAAATGCAAAGTCATTATATCCAAATTCTACTGTAAATTTGTGTTTTCTTTTATTTCAGAGTCAGACATGGGCAGTAACGTGGACGAGGCAGCTGTACTAGAAGAGTCTGTACTTGGAAACCGTGAGTTATAAAACTAACTAACTTACCTTCACGCCATTTCGGTAGGCAGAGAGGATGAACCACCATGCAACTCGATCTTGGCACACACACTCTTTTCTTCATTCCATACCTACCTGACTGTGCTATTCTGACTCCTGACATAGCCCGCCTCAAGTATTTGATTAACTTTTTATTTATTTTTTTATATGAATACCTCACAAGAGCCTCATCTGGAGCCAGTGAGACTATGGCATCCTCAATCGGGGTATGTTGTGAGGCTGAAGGTAGCGGGGAGGGGAAGGAGGTGTGGAAGAGGGAGGTGGAAAAGTACCTGGCTATTCAGAACTGGTCACCAAACACGGCTAAAACCATTTCAAGCAACGTTTCAATTCTGAATGGGGTCTTACACCAGGGCGATACTATGGGTATCTTCCACTCTGGAACGTGCCGCAAATATAATATATATTATTTTAAATGAATTTTGTGTGAAAATAACACTAATTATTCAAATATAATTTATTTGATTTGATCCCGCGACCATCGTATTGCGAGTCATAAGCCGTACCAGAGGCAGTGGGTTATCGTAATATAGACACATTAAATTAATTTGGGTTTTCTGTTGTTTCAGAAATGGACAGATCGAGCGACGAGGATGACGAAGCGAGTGACGTCGACCACGAAGAGAGCGATGAGGATACCTTCTGCATGCCACCAATACCTTATCATAATATTATCAACGTTTCACCTAACTCCGCTATGGCCATAGACTTTAGTAGACAAGACCAGGTAGATAGTGAGGCAATGCGTTCGATTCTGCCGCCTGAAGGTTACTCTTTCGATTGGTCTAAAGATATCTTACGTTTTACTGGGATAAGGGAGACTTTCACAGGCACGCCGGGACCAACTTTCAATACCGACGAAATGGGCAAACCTGTGGATGCCTTTCTTAAAATCTTTGATGCAGATTTCGTTGAACTGATCGCGAGAGAGACCAACAGGTATGCAGATCAATGGATTGCGAAAAAACAATTTAAGCGTCATGCGCGTACCAATAAATGGGCTCCCACGAATAAAGAGGAAATGTATGTATTCTTGGCAATTTTAATGTATCAAGGTATTAGTCCCCTTCCTGTTGAAAAAGACTACTTCTATTCAAAAAAACTCACCGCCATGCCTTATTTCAGCCGAGCCATGGATTATAATCGTTTTCTTCTAATTAAAAAGTTCCTTCACTTCACCAACAATGAAAGTCTTTCTTCTGATGCACCATTATCTGTGCGAAGGTTACAAAAGATTCAACCCGTCTTGGACCACCTCTCAAATAAGTTTGAGACTTTATACCTGCCCGAGCAAGACATCTCTCTGGATGAATCCTTACTCTGCTATAAAGGCCGTTTGGGATTCGTCCAGATGATCAAAACCAAAGCGGCCAGTGCGGGTATAAAGTCTTACGAGCTTTGTGAGTCCAAGTCTGGCTATCTTTGGAAATTCCAAATTTATACGGGGAAGACCATTTCCAGACAGGCTGAATCGACAAATCCAGACCAGGAAGATATGACGGAAGACATAACGGAAGATATGACGGACGACATGACACAGGCCAACTTTTTGGGTGCTCACAATATCTGCCCAGTTGGGGCCACTGCAAAGATAGTATACGACCTGGCCAGCCCTCTGTTTAACAAGGGGTATACATTAATAATGGACAATTTTTATAATAGTCCATTATTGGCACGATGCCTCAAAAGAAATGGGATGGACTGCATGGGCACATTGCGGTTAAACCGAGAATTTGTGCCCTCTGCATTTAAGTCCCATCTCCGGTCCAAACTGAGGGAAGGTGAGGTTGTATACTCGAACTGCGGGGACCTCAATGTAATGGTTTGGTTGGACAAAAACCTGGTAAGTATGTTGTCCACCTACCATAAGGCAG
The DNA here is from genome assembly GCA_026573805.1 of Hesperophylax magnus. Lineage (NCBI taxonomy): Eukaryota > Metazoa > Arthropoda > Insecta > Trichoptera > Limnephilidae > Hesperophylax > Hesperophylax magnus. Next base: position 5,951,499 of record JAIUSX010000117.1, on the reverse strand, counting down.
AAATCGGGGCAGTTGAAAAGTTTGGTACCTGGACTTACAAACCTCAACTCGTACTAGACTATAACAAGGTAATGGGGGGGGTTGACCGAAAAGATCAGCTTTTGTCAGGCTTCCCCATTGAACGACAGCGAAACCTGGTCTGGTACAAGAAGCTTTTCAGGAGACTACTAAGCGTTTCGGTGCAGAATGCGTATATATTGTACGGCTCAAAGCTCCGCAAGGAAAATAAACGCATTTTGTACCGAAACTTCAGGAGTGAGGTTGCGGATGAACTCCTTCTGCTGTTCTGTCGTAGTCAAATTGACACGACTGTGCGGACCATTGGCCTAATAGCTGAAGGAAAGACTCTGCGACCTATCCTGAAAGGCAACCACTTCGTGGTCCGTAGCGGGAAAAAGGTGAAATGTGCCTGGTGCAACATAAATAACATTTTCAAAAGGACCCTTACAAAGTGTGATGTGTGTGATGTGGCATTATGCTATGATTGCATGAAGCCATATCACACTACAATATAGATTTGCTGAGGGTTTTTTTTTATTTCATTTTTTTCTTTTTTGGTTTTTTAGTTATGAAATTCTAATTTATAAATTTAATTAAATTTGTTTGAACATCAATTATGATGGCCTGGATGGCTGGACTTATAATCATTTCTTTCCGCATACTCACGTCTCATGTTATGTTGTCCTCAAAGGTTCTATATGATAAGGTTCGGTGGACATTTAATATGTATATTTCAATTCTGATCATTGAAATATGCATGTTAACAAATGCACAGGTTTTCTCATTTTTCCCTGTTTATTGTACACATTAAATAACTCGTTTTATTTTTATGTCTTAATTATATTTTGTCAATTTTTCTGTAAAGATGCTTTTCCAGATCTAGTCACTGAACATAACTAAGCCAATTCAAGCAATGTTCAATTCTGAATGGTGGTCCCTCACCAGAGCGATACTCAGAATCTCACTCTATAGCGAGGCACAATGATATTATTATGTATTGATTTTCTTAAATTATGAATAAACCAATAAACTGAATACATTTTTATTATGACAAAAGGTGTAAACAATGTTTAAATCAATATACTGCTCTTTCATTGTAACCATACAACTGTAATATTGATTTTAAAGGATATTAGGGCTTAATAAATAAATCAATTATTGGTTCCATCAATTATTTTCCCTCCCCCATTTTTTTTCGATACCTTTGCGTTTAGATATAAAATTATCACTATGATTTTATTTGAAATTCTACGGTCATACAAAGGTTTGATATATATATACAAATTTATCATCATTTTACATATTCCGATTTACCCTATGTAGATTGACCTTAAGGTAGCTGTCAGAAGTGATTTTTGGTCAAATATTGGTGAATTTCATCAACTTTCAAAGTATCCCCCTGAAATATTGGCAATGTTTATATCTATGATATATATCTCACTTTAAGCCTTATTTCCTCGTTTTGCACGTAATATAAAAACATGGTTACAAATCTCCAGTTCTAATTTACAATTATTTAAAAAGTAGCACCATGATTTTGACATCGTGAAATAGGCTCTCTGTATAATTCATCAAATGAATAAAATAAAGCCAACACGGCGACTATGCTTATTAATAATTGTAGACAGTTAATGTATCTTCCTAACGTTATACCAGTTTTTGTGGTAAATTTATTATATAATATAATACAGTGATTTCAATTTTGACGCGTCACGCACTCAAATTTTACAAAATTATTTTCTGACCAAACTTTTGAAGAGATCTTAACATGCAAAAAAATATTTTTCTATTACATTCTTGCATCTGTGATTATCAAACAGGCCATAGAGAACATAAAAACGTAGAAAATATTCAATAAAGATTTTTAAAACTGCCACTGGCGGCAATTTCAAATCACAAAAACGCAAATTTCGCGCATTTATAAAGTTTAAGATTTTTTAATAATTTATCTATCAATTCTAAAAATATAGAATAATTATTAAAATATAGGTGAATTCATTGGCTGTATAGCACTATAATCAGTTTTATGTTTCCGTATTAAAATTCGGAGGTTTGATTTTTTTAATGTTGGCGGAAAATATTCAAAATCGTCGCCAAAAAACCGCGAGCAATCGGAGAAAAAAGTTTTTTGACGCGCGATCGTTCGAGTGGTTAAATGAAGAAACGATGGCAGCATTTTATTTAACTTACATAAATGTTGACTTTATTCTTCTTGTTATTATTTCTCCATGTTTAATATTTACATAATAACTTGCAGGTCTCGTTCGAATTTGTATTCGAATGATTTAATAGCATATTTTTTATATTATTACTTGTGGTTGCTAACCAACTTCTTCCGACTTTTAATATATTTATGTTATTTTTTCAATTGTTAAATATAATGGAATAAATAACATGGCGTCTGGTCCTATTTATTTGAATGTTGTATTGATTTTTCAAAAATCATTTGAGTCTTACATTTCCTCTACAGAAAAATAACATTTCTTTATGAAAAACTTCCAGAACTGTACAATTTTTCGGACGATCGGCAGTTTGTGTTAATTAATTGGTAGTTTTTTTTAACCTTAATAGAATGCGTGTTTTTGTTAATTTATCTTACTAGCGCAGACCCGACAAAAATCACGTGGTATTACAATTTATATTTTATGAACAATCACGAAATCTGACCACTTATCTAGATAAGATTATAATTTTTATAGATGTTTTAACAAAAGAAATACATATTTCACATATAGAATTAAAATTATATAATAGATTGATAGGTAATTTATCGCTTATCTGAATTCTTCAAACATTCAATTATAAAATGACAATTGAACACCTTTTTTGTAAAAGAAAATTATGTTATGGGTAGGTACTTTATCGCTTATCTGCATTCTCTCCTCAATCAGTTTCAATTTTGAAAATGACTTTTTAATTCAATGAAAATTTGAGTTCATTGAACCAGATTTCACGCATTACTAACGCACATCACAGACAACGTCATCCGACAAATTAAAGTGACAGCTGCTTGAGAGTGGAAAACTTAGCTCATACGCGATAGTCTACGTCATATTCTTACAAAGTTCGATTGTTGTTTGTCTAAAAATCTTCTCAACTTCGATGTTCGCACGGAGCGGTGTGGCAGAAAAAGAAGAAAAAAACGCAAAATCCAATGGTGAATGTAAAAGTACAACGAAACTCTGATAGTTTTATCGATACTAGAATTCGTAAGAGAATTTGTTTCAAAGTGCTACATTGGTATATTTTACTAGATAAAGGAAACAAAGTGCCCGAAGGTTTCTCCCAAATTTGTTTACCACCAAAATAAACTCTTTAACCCTTGTTTGACGGATGTGAAGGCTGATAACTGATCGCTTTAATGTTTATTTAATCATTAATTAAAACACGTACACATAGCATTACTGCCTAATAAAGTGGGTGTTTAATTTTTCATCTTTAATTTTTTTAACTTTCTCTCCTATAATTAGATCCTTGAGGAACCCCAGCATATTTTTTAAATTTTGAATTGATCTTCGTTTCGTCTTTCGGTGAATTTAAGTGAGTTAATTTAAGAATTTCTTACGCAATAACGTCATTCATATTATTAACCTTTTCCGATCTAATTTTAAACACATTATTATGAATTATATACTGTTTTTAGGCTAAATACAAAACTGCTGAAGAGCGGACGTGTTTTAACCGCTCCGGTTTGTTTAATCCTTTCAGAAGGTTTCCCTTGTTAAGAGATTTCTGAAAAATGTTTAGCATCCGTGTTTTATATAGTGCTTACCTTCTTATTTCACGAAATGCGCGTAACTTCTACCGTTTAGCCGGAATTTGCAATTATTATAGCATTTTAAACCGATTAAATTTTGAAAGTGAAGCTAGAACAAAGATTCTCAATGCAGTCGAAGATTTTATACCTGACCCCTCAAGTGTCAAGTGGTGTCGGGATTTACGGGACCTCTTCAACCGAGGATATCTACCTAGAAAACAGATAAGCCATATTTTATTTAAAGTTTTTGTTTTTGTTTTTATTTTCTGTTTTTGTTTATGTATTTTGTTACAGATGACACACATACACTTCACTTTGACTTTGGTTCAAGATTTTGCTTATGATAGCCTGCGATAAGCGAGCCCCAAAGGTCCGAGACAGAGGTGTGAAATCGTCGGATCACGACAATAGAAAGAATTGTAATTTTTTCTGCTGGATTTTATTTAGGTATTGGAGCCAGGAAAGAGTCTAAAAGGGTCGAGAGGATACACTAAGTGGCATGAATGGCTAGGAAGTGACTAGAGAGACTAAAATAGACTAGGATGAGGTGATTTTGCACAGCGGTGCTGCCAAGGTCTGTTATCTATGTGAGGATATTGTGTCAGCGCTCTTTATTAGCAGCAGACACATGTCAGCGCTATATTTGCAGCGGACACATACCTGAACGGATGACGAACCTCGTGCTGGCACTGTTGGTGGACGCGGTGGTCTCTCTCGCTGCAGCAGCTGGTACAGTTCCTTCGCCACCTAGGATTCTTGCAGCAGAGTCTCCATCTTCTATCTTCGTCGAGCGTCACAGCGGTGCTGCCAAGGTCTGTTATCTATGTGAGGATATTGTGTCAGCGCTCTTTATTGGCAGCAGACACATTTCAGCGCTATATTGGCGGCAGACACATACCTGAACGGATGACGAACCTCGTGTTGGCACAGTTGGTCTAAATAAAAAATGTAGATCCTAGGAAATAAATTGTACAGCGCCCTTGAGGTGATTTTTCACAAAAACGGCGCTCTAAAAATTATCCAATTATTATTATTATTATTATTATTATTATGCAGTGATGCCCCACCTACTTCTTTAAGAGCTGTTAAATATTTTTTTGTTTGTTCTCTAACAGTATAATTGTTTGCTGCGTTTATTTTCGGTGTAGTCGTTAAAAACTATTCAGCTTAGCCCCGTCGTCTCTATTAATATTAATGAGATTTTTGTGAATTGCAATTGCCTCCGTAATTAGGCGTGCTCTATGCGTTTTGGGTCTGCGCAGAACTTTTCCGGAACAAATCTAAAGTAATGGCCGGTTTCGATTAAAATTTCAGCAATTGCCGATTTGTCAGGATGGCCGAGTTTACATGCTCGAAAGTATATTGATATCGTTTTGGAGATCTTCCACAATCATTTTAAGACAAGGACTTAGAGGATTGGAGTTGGCTACACGGTATCACATCTACATACATTCACACACGCTTCACTACAATCATCGGTTGCACATCTGCCCTGATGATGTACACTGTAATGCTGTCCGAAACATTGGTTAAAGGAGGTAGCGCAACACGGCATAATCATAATACCCCAATAATAAATCACTATAATGCTTTTGATCTCACATCTCAAATCATATATTATTGTGAACTTTTCAGTGAACGATCATGTCGTGCGGCGAGTATGACTTTCCGGCGCCATCTTCTTAATTGATGTTATCAACTAACATTACATAGATCTAAAGCCTCTGACATCACTAAACATTGTTAATATATTTGATAGCTTCTGATGGCATCAGTGGGTTGATGTTTTAACCCATTGACGAGGGCAGAATTTTGGATATCTTCTTCTCGGAGTCCGTTTAATCCACCAAGAGCGTTTCAGAACAATCATAAAACATGGAATGTTTTTTTTTAACGTCGATGACCTTCTGAATGAACTGAAAGCATTTACACTATGTGCGTTAATTGACGGAAAATTACAACACCTATATGCTCAGACTTCTACAAAAACTGGTGTTTGAGTAAATTTTGAGAGATGGGTACGGGTACCACCGCCCCGGGAACTTTATATTGGATAACCAACACACCTGCCATAGGTCACCCCAAATGGTTTGCTACGTTTGGTGACTTAGCAGGGTTGCCCGAATTCATGGGTGAGTTTTGTCTAGGTTTTGGCGGCGGATACGTTTGCCCAACTACTGCGAGGCTGGCCAGATCGGGAGAGACTGGTTGAGAGAGATCTTTTGACTTCTTCACCTGGACTCTCTTGACCCATCAGATGGATCCATACGTCAGTCTCTCCTTGACACATTGACCCTTACAATTTTACCTTTTTGCTTCCCATAACTTCCTCTCCTTCCTTTCCCTAAAAACAACCTCCACACAGCATCCCTAAATATTACATAAGCCCTGACGAAATTTTTTTCCCGAGGGCTTCTTGTGCGGAGCTAATGTAAAATAAAATACTAATGGTTTGACGAAGAAAGTCGAAGTCAGAAGAGATTAACACATTTACAGACTTTCAGATGTTACCTCAAGGGACGAGTTTATCCGGGCTGACGAATAGTGCGAATTATACATGAATTAATAACAAATCATTGGACACTGGTATCAAGTGGTAATTCTGTTTTTCTGGTCGGTAATTTAATGGAAGGAGATCCAAAAATTGGCATCATTGAGATATCATAGTCCCACTGAATGCAAGCAGTTATGACTCATACGCCGTATTGACGCTAAAAAATATCACTAATTATTTATGGTCATTTTCGTTGTTTCGCAGGCCAATCTTGTTCGGATGTGTACATGATATTGACTGCTTTATAGAGTGGTGAAATTCAGAGCACGTAAATAAACAATAAACACAATGAAAATTTACGATGTTATCGTATCTGCCGAATTCATTACGCTAAATTGAAATATATCGAACCGGGACCCTTTCGCATCTTGACGAAACGACCGGGCCACGCAATAACACGGCCGCACATCAGGGATTTGTTGAATTCGTTTTCATCGAGAGGCCATTTTTCGACCGTTCGTGACGGATTAGGACGTCGAAGAATTGTGTCGCAAACCGGGGATTCTGTTCGGGACTTGAACGGAATTGGATTGGATATATTATGTAAGATTGCCATCGAGTCCTATCGCAACAGTGAACATTTGTATGTTTGTTTTAACTTCTTCCAAATTTAATTACTATAAAAAAACATTAAGGACGGTTTGTTTCTAACTTAGTTTGTTTATAACTATATAAGCATCCCTTTCTTAATCTTAGTCATTACGTTTAAATCGGCTTTGCAGTATCTTTATCTCGCTTTTTAAACGACGGAGTATCGATAATTAAACAACAGGCTCACTTTTTGCTAACGTGCTATGTGACAACTATATTGTAAGATTATTATTTTTTTGTTTTTTTTTGTTTTGTGAAAAATAGGTTTTTTTTGTGCACATACAATATTGAAAAATATATGTTATTTTTGTGCATATCCAATATTGCCGTACTTAGCATTTAGTAACATGACAACTAGGCAAAAAACCTGAAAGCTTTCATGCAACATATTCGACAATGTTTACTTTTAAAAATGTAACATGACGTGTAAACATTTCTTATTTGATTTTGAAATGCAAAAAAATGGAATTGGAAAACTGTGCTGGCTGTTGTATGAGTTCAATAAACAAGAGAAAAACAATGTTTATCTTGCAGGAAAATGTAAAACATTTCAAATGTTTTATAATTTAATATATTATTATTGCATGTGTTAAAACACCGGGTGTCATTTTGGAAAAAATAACACGATTGAAGTTGATACATTCAATGTTTAATTAAAATTAATGCGCTTCAGCACTGGTTCCTCAAGTAAGGAAGACTAAGAAAAACATTATAAAAAGTGTTAAAAAAGTAATGTAATTGATCAAATAAGCAGCAACAAGAATTCCGCGTTCTTTAGGTGTGTATCGCTCTATCGCTTATTGTCAACTAATTCTCTACCTGTCTACAACATAAATGTCAAAACACAATAAAATTTATCGCCAATTGCAAAAAAATAACTGAACATTCACATTACGACATTACTTTCGCCCCACCTTGTATTTTGTTTTTACATAAAAAAATTATTGTTACTAAAATCAAGCCGTTTTTATTATTTGTATTCTATTATCAAATTCCTTGAAATAAAATTAAACATTACTTCATTAAAATTTTGAAGTTTCTCTGGTTACGACAGTTTGAAATTTGAGGAGTTAAAAACAAACGGTCAAAGGCGAATACTAATAAATTTCCTCTGAGATGAAATTATTACCAAAATAACTTATTTAGATTACATTAAAAAATGGTTAAATCTTTGAAAACGTTTCAAACATTAAAAGGATACGAAAAACAAAAGACTAACCTCTTAAAAAAACTTACCTAGTGTTTTTTGTTGACCTTTTATTTCAGCGTTTTTTCTTTTCTCTTCCCCACTTGGGTCTCCCAAAATGGCGTTTTCTTCCCCAAAAGGAATGCCATGGCCTGCTTAGTTAGCTCCTGGTGGTCCAGATAGTAAATATTCAAAACCATACCAGTTCATCATTGATCATATGCATCGAATAGTAACTATCGGGTACCCAGCGTTGCACAGGGCTAAGGAATGTTTGTTTTGGATCAAAATTCGACAAACCAAGCGTTACCGCCTTCTAACGGATAGCGTGAAAAGTTCTCTCTTTTCTCTGCGGTCGAGGGGTAAATTTTATTTTAATAATTTTCTTGTTTTACAATTTAAAAAAATTGGCTGCGCCAGTTATTGTATCAGTTGTTGTATCTGCCTTTATTTATGCAGACTTAGTGTGTTGGGAACTCTTTAAAAACAGTAAAAGGTTCTTAATATTATTTCGTTTATTTACTTTACAATTAAAGGTCTGGATAAACTACACTGTTCGTTACCCGAGGGTAGGTAAATCTCTCTGAGCCTCCAGACGCTCGCACTGTCCGATAATATCTCTCGCAAGTACCTGCTATACTAGCGACATCTGGCTGGGGCCTGGCGTAAGCTTTATGTCTACCGCCATCTATCGATTAAGTACTCAACCTTATTACCATACATCACACTTATTAAAAATAATATAAAGCATATTTGCGGCTGTTTCCAGGGTATAAAATATTATTAGTAATACCCTGGTGAAAGACGACAATTCACAATTGAAAAGTAACTTTAAATGGCTTTAGATTTGTTTGGTGATCATATATCACTGGCTCCAGACGGTTGGGAGCAGCAGGCATTCTTGTGCGGTATTCGCAAAAAAAATATTTTAAAAAGCGTTACTGAAGTTCTTGTAACACCAATAGGGTGAAAAGTTATCATTTTTACCGCCAGTGTTGAAAACAACGCTACTGCACTCTGGCGGTAGAGCGACTAACAAAGCGCCAACAATCTTATTTTTATTTTGGTGACACTTAAATACATACAAATATTGATCCAAGCTTATTTTAATAAAATTTGCAATGCATGTATGCCAAACGTTTAAAATTATATGTCTGCTTTGTTATATCGTCTATTTACCATTTAGCATCCTTATAGTAACTTGTTCAACAGTCGTGTCGGCACTACAGATAGTACCAGTGTTAGCGAAATAATATTTTTTTCAAAAAATTTGATACGTTAGCATTTCAATTCGTATTGTGTGTGACCAAGAAATTTTACCAAGATAAATTCATCCGTCCTCGGAGTACTGCAAGTCACAAACCCTGGCTGTTGGCTGTATCAGTATCCGGGTAGAGGCAATGGAAACTTATTCCTTTGCTACGTGACGTTCTTCCGTCTCCGTCGAAGCCTACCGCCACAACCTCCCGACCACGGAGCTAAGCAGGAAGTAGCTTTATTTGCAAAAACACCCCCACTAAATTGCGTACCTACATACAAGTCCGTATACGCTTTTATCCTTGGATACTCTTAGATTTTTTTTACATTAACTCCACACAGGAGACCCCAAGGAGAATAATTTCCCTCAGGATATATGTAATATTTTGGGATGCTCTGTAGAGGGTATTTTTTTAAGGAAATGTAGGAGAGGTAGTTCTGGGAAGGTAAAGGATATGAGGGTTGGGTAGGAATCTAGTGATCAGTGTTTCCAAGAGTGATATATGAATATATCCCTCTCACTGCGGCGCAAGGCGATGCGTCGAGAAACCAGTTATGGAAGTCAAAGGGTCTCCCCAAACCATCCTCTCCCGATCTTGTACGCCACGCAGCTGGTGGGCAGGCACATCCTGAACACACCTCATCCGATGAACCTGGTAGTTCCTGTTAAATCACCAAACCCCATTCGGGGTGAGCTATGTCAGAGGTGCTGGTTATCCAATAAATTGTTATAAAAACAAATAATCTATTAATTTTAAAATTGATAATTTTAGTGATTTGAAGAACTTAAGTGCTAGTACGCAAGTATTTAAGAGTGCTTAATGAATCTTGAAAATAGCTAACAAATATTTATCTACTAGTCGCTGAAAACTTGCTCCCGCGTTTCGCGGATTCAGTAAAGCTCCATTAGTTTTGCCTCTTTCTATATTTATATCTTCAGAATGGCTTATGGAAAAGCCAAGCTCGAAGTTTAAGGCTAGAATGCCAACGGTGGTGAAAAAAATAAAACAAAAACGAAAAAAAAAACAAACATCATTATCACACAAGTTGGGGGCGTGCTCTCTCTGTACCAAATTAAGCCCGAGTCGAAAACCGGTCGAATTATGATAAGGACGAAATATGAATTATTCATCGGGCGATCTCCGAGGACGAAACTATACAGGCTGTTTCAAGACATACCCGACATACTTAAACCTCTTATTCCTGTTTTTTTTTCTTAAAAGGGTAAACGATATTTTGCTCTTTTTTTGTATCACTCAAAATAATATACTCGTATATATATGTCACAGGTCGCCACTTTTGACTGTTTCAAAAAGCCCACTTGCACCACGTGGTACACTCAATAGTGCACAGCAATTAACATTAAGACGATGCCATACGTAGTAATAATAATAATAATAATTGGATGACTTGTATAGCGCCGTTTTTGTGCAAAATCACCTCAAGGGCGCTGTAAAATGCAAAATCATGTGTTTTTGGTTTAAAAATTTGGTCGCCAAGAAATGTTTCAGATGCTTTAATTAAATACTGCGATTATAATACATCTTGGCCTTTGAAAAAAATCGAGTATTTTTTAGATAAGTCTTTTTATAAGCCCAGAAAAAATAAATTAAAGGCCTATTAAAACTGCTTTAAAGTTCAAAATCTCCTACTTACGAACCCATTTTCGGTTATGATTTCATTGTATAATGTGGCAAATTAAGTTATTTATAAAATGATCGAAAAAAAAAAAATATTTATGCCTGAACATCCACAAAATAAACTAAAATGCACTTTTTGGCCATGTTTTTTTCTTGCATAAATCAAAACAGGCGGATGGTGTTAAGCGGGAATTTAAACCTTATCGCCATCTACGTAAGGGTTGTTATTGATAGCGACTCAATTTAAAACATTACCCACTTAGTGCATTGTCCTAAGGGTCGGTTGAGTGACAAATCAACGTATTTTAATTGTAAAATGCCATCTACGCAAGTCGTCAAGAGAAAATCTGGGTATCATTTCGACGAGCTCGAGGCAAACCACGTGACCCTCTCTTTGGCACCGGGTGGGTTCCACAATGCTTTGAATAAATTACGACTTTAAATTAGTGCCATGACCGCCGAAGAGCGCACATTGAAAAAACCAGACACTGCGCAGAAGAGTAAAATTCGCTTAAGTAAGGTAACGGTTTGCATCGTAGTCTATTGTTTTCTGCGCGGGGTATGAATGTTCGTTTTTAACCGAACATATACAAACAAATCGGGTTGCGTAGCGGAAGAAAAATGAGTGAGGTGAGTAAATTGTAACACATTTGTAAAAGTGTCTAACAAAATATTTGATTTTTGAAACAAGCCCGAATTTTTGTTTACCCGATTTGTGATTTGCAGTTAATTTGCATGCCTTTGTACGTCATATGTCCCAACACCCTGTATACAGAGCTCAAGCATTATCATATCTCCCGTTTCCTGGACTCCGGGTCAGATAAAACAAAAATAATGGTTAACTTAAGTTGATTTTTAGAAAGCATGTTTTCAATACAACTTTTCGCATTGTTTGTTTTTGCGGAGGAAGATAAATTCTGACATTTTTATGTGATTTGTTGCCTTAATTTTTGATCAGTTGGCATTTTAATCCTGTTTCATTTATAAAAGCGAAAGGTTAAATGAAAAAGATAGGTTGAATGATTCTGAAATATCTTTTGAATAAAATGCTTTTAAAATAAATTCAACTTTTATCTTTAAAAATAACTAAATAGTAATTTTAAAGCATTACTTGCAAAAATTAACAAGGTTAAAGGGTAATTTTAAAACATTACTTGCAAAAGTGATTTTCCATAAAATAATTCAATTAGCGCCATCTATGAACGAACAAGTCTTGAATAAGTTTATGTTTACCCTCAGATGACAGCGGTACCTATATAAAAAAATGAAAACATATATATAAATTTTTAAAAAAGTAGATTTCCTTTGTTATTACAAGTAACTACTGAAACTGTTTAAACAAATGGATAATATCACGTCTGGGTATCGATTCTCCAATCCACGCCACTCGCAATCGCCGTCAAAAGTACATAAACTAGTCGATGTTCTTATTCTTGAGTCTCGTCGAAGGTACATAATTACATACGCTAATCGTCAAAAGTCATTCCACACGAACACAAAGAGTGGGTCGAATCACTCGTTGTTCGAGTGGAATGACTTTGTCGAGAATCGAGGCCCAAGTTTTTTATTTTACGACAGTTAAATAGTTTATCATAAAACTCAGAGTAAGGGATACTTTCAGTATGGGCCTGGTGGAAAAAAATACGTTTTGACTAGAAAGGTTGCTTGTAATGTTTTTAGTAGCCAGATCTGAATAGCCGGGTACTCTTTTAGCATGTAATTTAAACCGGTAGTCTTCCGCATCTTCTTCCTTTCCCCATTCATTACAAGATCAGCATATCCATATTGTGGATTTCATAGCCCTCCTAGTCCAGGCAGTTAGGACTCGCGTTCGGTTTAAGCGATTTTTAGATTTGAATATAAATGCGTAAACTTAATTTCTAGATTGTAAAAACTTCCCTAACAAATTTAACTGCGCTTAATTTGACGATCGAGACTTTTTTCTACTTTATACTTACAGATTTTATAGTTGTTTGCATTGATGTATATAGGTAGAGCTAACATTGGCCTTCGAAGAACGGGCCACAAACATCGGTTAATTGTCCGCTGTAGGATACCACGGGCTTCAGTCGGTAACAAGCGCTCGCCGGGAAATGGTCTCCGGCGATAACTTCAAAATGTAGACATGCACTTTGAGATATTGCACGATTGTATGATTGTCGTACTGGAAAAGTTATGGAAAGCAATGGTATAACCTTTCATTGGTAAATAGGGTTTAACCATAATTAGTAGTCACGTAAATTGGCTTTTTAATGTTAAAAAAACTCAAGGAGCACTTGATGTTGACGCGCCAGTAATGCACCGGGCCGTGGCATCTGGATCGCCGGCGACTCTGTTCGTTGAGTTCATTTGCGGTCGGAAGAATTCTGGCGACATCAACTGCCGCCACACCTCCCTTTCTACTTCCCGGATGGAAAAAAATTACACTGATTTTGAAAGGAATTTAGACTGTATTTATATAACGCCATGGTTATTTATGAAATCTTTGGCAAGTTTTGTTAAATGTCTTAGTCAATCAGTGACGCCGTTTTACGATCATTTCGTAAGTTCGTTTTCTCATTGAGTAGTTTCTGATTCGGAACTTTTCTTTCACCGAAAACCATAACTTTTTGCCAATGTATAAACGACATCATCACTAAACCATGTTTCCGACATTAGTTTTCCCGAGCTGCAGTTCTCTTTGTCGTTAAACATCGAAAATCACTTTGGAAAACATTCCATCCTAATGCATTCATAGATTTTCGCACGAGTGAGAATATTTTCTCCCCAGAGCGCACAGGGGTAGGCACAACAAAAAATAGAATGGCACCTCTAAAGGGAAAAAAATGGCCACCATTGACACAATGATTTTACAGATTTTTTTTGCTTATATAGGGTTTTCCAATAAGAGGTGTTATTTTGAATAGCCCGCTATTTCGGTAGATGCTACTTTTGAAGCTGTCATTTTTTAACATTTGACAAGTAGAAACTACGCCATTAATAAAAATGGAACAATACACGCTTCAACAACGCATGGAAATCATTAAAATTCATTTGAGTGAATCAAATGCAAATCATCTTGAGTGATGAGGCCCATTTCCACCTCGGTGGCTTCGTCAACAAACAAAATTGTCGCATCTGGGGCTCGTAAAACCCAAGATTTATTGTTGAAAAGCCTCTCTATCCTCAACGTGTGACTGTTTGGTGCGGTTTATGGTCCGGCGGAGTAATTGGACCTTACTTATTCTAAAATGAGGCTGGAGCAACAGTTACGGTGAATGGATCGCTATCGAGAGATGATTAATTAATTATGGCCAGAATTGGATGGTATTGATCTGGACAACGTTTACTTTCAACAAGACTGCGCTAAGTGCCACACAAGCAACGAAACCATTGATCTTTTACGATTGAATATCAAAATAACACCTCTTATTGGAAAACCCTGTATTATTAAAAGTTTACAAAAAATACTTATGCAAACTGAACCTTATTTACTGTTTAATGTTTTGTAGTACACATTTTTCTTCATTAACTAATTTCGTTTTTATTTGTTTCAGGTGCGTGAAATTTGAATCTACTTAGCGGTTTCAGTAAGATTTTAATAAAACTACTAGAGGTACGTATTTTCATTTTGCTGAATCTGTAAAAAGAAAGAGAACATTGAAAGAGTGTGTAATTGTGAAAAGAAGTGTGTGTCTTTAACCATAATTTAGCAGTTCTTCCATAAAAAAAAATAATAACTTCTATTGAGTAACAAATAATAAATAATTGTGGTTCGAAAATCATGAAAAATCGGACACAAAAGATTTGTTCCATATAAAATAAATATATTCTCTATAATGAAAAAACTTTCTCTATCATGCCAGAAATAATGCGTGATAATATATAATATAACTTAAGTTAAGTTAGGTAAATAGGTACGATTATTTGAGCTTTAAATCCACAACAAAATTAATAAAACTTTATTAATAATTAATAAACTTCAATGGAGAAAGAATGAAGAAGTAACAAAAATGGTTCCATGATAACTCATCAAAATGACAATTCAACACACCTATAAAAAGTGCTGTAAAGTTATGAAAAGTGATGAAACAATTTTTGTTTCATCACTTTTCTTAACTTTATATAATTTTTTATAGGTGTGTTGAATTGTCATTTTGATGAGTTATCCGGTCACCAAAAAAATACCCCTATTTTTTGGTGAATGTTAATGACATACATGTTAAATAGAGTTAAATGAATATAAATTTATTTGTATACAAAAAAAGATCGACATGTTTCCAAACCAATGATTTCTCCATCAGGATAAACATAATACTTTATTTTCATATAATTAAAATGACGCCACAAAGTACTTTTGCAATTATTGAAGAAAGTTTACTTTATTTATAAACATGCCACTTAAAAATAAAACCCAGCCACTGTACGGAAGGTATGTAGGAGCATTGTTCGAGAAATGGAAAAAGCTATCGCTTTGAGAGTGCTTGTTTATGACCACACCGCGGTTGGAAAATTCACTCAATAACTTGCGTGAAGTTTTATGAGTATGAGCTTTCAATGTTTGCAAATTAGAGCAAAATCTGTCACAAATGCTTCGCAGTGAAATGGTAAAACTTTGGTTAAATTAACCACCGTATTCAGAAGGGCATTTATTTCGTTATTGATTGCACAAGAGTTATTATTTTTATTTTAAAACAATTATAAATTCATGCGTCCGTCACTCCTGGATACACTGATCGCTAGATTTCTACCCACCCCTAGACCCCAGAACTTCTTCTACTTCCTTTCCTCAAAAAGACCCCCCCCCACACAGCATCCCCAAGGATAATATAGGCCTGTGTATTTTCAATGTATATATATATATTTACATTAACATATCGTCGCTGTTAAATCAAACCGGCATATATGCAAAAATGGAGATTTTGAGTTATTGGTGTCAAAAAATTTCTTTTTTTCCCTTCTATTTTTATGTCGAACCAGCATGTCGTATAGTTGAATAAAAATCTGTCAGATGGCGTTGGGCCGGTATGCATTTACGCGTGAATCGCCATTTTTTTTAGCAGAAGACAGACCTATTCCGCAATACGCCAGTTGCTTCAAAACTTTCAAGGGGGAAATGCGTCCATCATGTAAGTAAAACTGGATTATCTCACAATAGTACATTTTTATTACTACCAAATATGACTTATTGTATGACTTATTGGCAGATAATCCGGTTTGCACTTAACAAAAGCGTTTATAGCAGCCTCAACTAAAACAAACCGGCATATATGCCAAAATGTCTGACCCGGGTAAAATTTCTCCCGGTTAAAAAAATAAATTAAAATAGGCAAATTTAATAAAAAAACTTTAGCAAACTGAAAGATGCGAAAATGCGGTGAGGAATACGAGTCTAAAACCCATGGAAGAGTGAACCAACGAAGCATGAAGCCTCCTTGCCACAACTGTAAACGCAAGTGTTCCTAGTCATTACTACAGATCTCAAAGTTCTCGGGAGTATATCGATGGTGGAAAATCTATCGCCGATCACAGAGATTATCTAATATAACAGAAAGAAAGGAGTCAAACCTTGCAGGAATCAGCTACTACCAGTACAGAGGTTTTTTCAAGTCATACAAACTTTCACACTGAAGAAAGATCAGTGTGATGTTTGTCTCATTTACGACGGCAACTTTTACTTCAAAACCTCCTACGGATCACATGCCTGGGAGGAGGCGAAGAAAAGGAATAAACGGGGCAATGGGAGCGTGAATCCTGTTCTGATGCACGCTTATTCCAAGAGACTATTGATGCGAAGAAGAAAAATGGTATCCTAAAGTTAGTTACCGCCGGGATAATACCGTCAATTCAGATTTCCATAAACGATTGGGAAACTTTGAAGTTACCAGCAAAGGAAAGAGCAGTATTATGTTAATTGTTTATAAAAAAAATTGTGAAGCAATAAATTATTTTTTCATTGACAACATTGTCTTTTTTTATACCTTAAACAGGTTCCAAAAGAAGAAGCCACTGTGACACAAATGCAAATATTACACTGATTTTAAAGCCATACTGGCATATCTGCATTTTACTCTTAATTTAAGCAATTTTCGATTTATTTGCAACTACTACTTCAATAAGCAAAATTCGTCTAAATTTTATTCATTCATAAGGTGGCATTGAGGTGAACCAAACGGACGTAAAAAGGAAAATATCATATGCGAAATCTTTAAAGCGCTCTGGTGAAAAACAAGCATTTTGCAGATATGCCGGTTTGATTTCACAGCGACGATATATAACCGATTTTCCAATAAGAGTTGTTATTTTGATATTCAATCGTAAAAGATCAATGGTTTCGTTGCTTGTGTATCACGTAGCGCCGTCTTGTTGAAAGTAAACGTTGTCCAGTACAATACCATCCAATTCCGGCCATAAAAAATCATTTCTCATCTCTTGATAGCGCAATCCATTCACCGTAACTGTTGCTCCAGCCTCATTTTCGAAAAAGTAAAGTCCAATGACTCCGCCGGACCATAAACCGCACCAAACAGTCACACGTTGAGGACAGAGAGGCTTTTCAACAATAACTGTTGGGTTTTCCGAGCCCCAGATGCGACAATTTGGCTTGTTGATGTGGAAATGGGCCTCATCACTCAAGATGAATTACATTTGATTCACTCAAATGAATTTTAATGATTTCAATAAATTGTTGAAGCGTGTATCGTTCCATTTTTATTAATGGCATAGTTTCTACTTGTCAAATGTCAAAAAATGACAGCTTCAAAAGTAACATCTACCGAAATAGCGGGCTATTCAAAATAAAAGCTCTTATTGAAAAACCCTGTATATAGGGGAGCATTTTCGAGTGATTTTTGTAATGTGAAAACCGAAAAATATTTTCAATTCTCCAGAGCTATTGGGACTATGGTATAAACAATTGGGGTATATTGTGAAGCTAAAGGTGGGGAACGGAAGGAGATGTGAAAAAGGTAGAGGATGGTTGTGAAGTCTTTGGATTTTTAGATGTGGTTACTTAACTCCTCAGGCTTTGGGAACTAACAGCTATTTATTACCCGTATAGGCAATTTGTTTGCTTTTAGAAACAGCTCATATGATCTCTTTGAAATCATTGTATCTCTCATACTGTCATCGTGAGAGAAATGTAAAATACTCCTCTTTATATTCAAATCAAGATGTTAACAACGAAGACAAATTTAAATGTACACCTCAAAGGTTCCGACCGAAATTTGAGAAAAAAGTATGGAACTGTGTGAAATTTTTATTTATTAATTACATGTATTTAAAAAGTGAGGTAACAATAATGTTTATTAAATGTAAAATAATGTCTAGTAAAACGTATATTTTTAGTCCATTTTTTAGACGAAAAAACTAAACCATTAAACCATTTTTAAAGTTTTTATGTTTGCCTTCAAAATTTTTATTCAAAAATTTATGTATTTATTTCTAATAATAAAGTTTGTTAGTATATTTCATCACCTTTCAAAAACAGTGCTTGCTTTTCGATATATTCCGAATTATTCCATTTATTTAGATTTTATTGCAAAACGGAAAAACACAAATCCTCCAGCCTTCTAATAGCGTCTTTAAGAAATATATGGTTCAATATACCAGAAGCCTGAAGGCTTAAGCTATTTCAAGCAACTTTTCGATTCTAAATAGTGGTATTTTACCATTGCCATACTGATAATATCTATCTCTACCGTTGTTTTGTATTGAAAGAAAAGTACTGTAATGATTTAAATACAAACAAAACGAACAAACTTTGTAGTCAAGTTAATAGATGCATAAAAATTAAAATACAAACAGCACGAACCAACTTTGTAGTGATGTTCATAGATGCACAATAATTAAAATACAAACAGCACGAACAATCTTTGTAGTGATGTTCATAGATGCACAATAATTAAAATACAAACAGCACGAACAAACTTTGTAGTGATGTACATAGATGCACAATAATGAAAATACAAACAGCACGAACAAACTTTGTGGTGATGTTCATAGATGGACATTAATTAAAATGAACGAACAAACGATCAAACTTTGTACTAGTAATATTCATAGATGCACGATAACTCAACAAATTTATCGAACACTATTCTTATCACTTCTCCGACGGTAAAAGAAATCGGCTCACGTCGGATAAAAATAATATAAATCCCTGCATTCAGGAATCAGCTCAAACATCGTGATTCCACTCGGACGCTTTATGGGACCGGTGCACTACGCTCGTCGTAAAGCTTCCTGGAGTATTCTTGCCCTACCTATGTTCTCCGTACCGTTGTATTACGTAAATACTTGTTAGCTTTCACCGGCAAGGACGTGCAATGCCCTACACAGAAAGTGTGATATATTTTTATGCTTATTTCTAATAAAAAACGAAAAACTCTTAAAAATCTACACATTTAAATGAACGTAAAACAAAATGCACAGTTACTTACATATATCAACAAAAAATAATAAATTATTAAAAGCATTAAATAATTAGTCGCCTGCAATATTGATACATATTGAAAATATCTCCCGAGTAAACATAAATGCCGCCGACGGGAATTGAACCCGCGCCTTCTGATGTCCGGTCAGACGCTCTGGACCACTGAGCCAGGTCGGCTTATCTCCAACCCGCCAAATAATTCAATATGTACTTCAATCAACAATTACTGCTTATTATATTTGTTTTCACCTGTAAACATTTTCAATTCGTATTGATATTGCAGGTGACTAATTGTTGCTTATAATAATGTATTACCCTTTGTGCTATTCATTAAAACCTTGTATCATATTTCAAAATCAGAATCTCCAAATAGTCTGTCTTTTTGTGCGCTTAGTTCTTCAAATCCGCGCAAAAGATTTTGATAGGGTTTTCACTATCACTTAGAAAATTTCTCCCGGAAGCTTTATTTATGTATAATACATGCGTATTATATTTATAAAAAAAAGAAAAAAGTCGATGTTTATCCTAGAATTCACAACCTCAAAACGTTACACAAAATCATTCACAACCCCGAGCAACCCCGGGTGCACGTCAGCTAGTTAACAATATTATCTTCAACTAGTTTTTCCAATATTTTTGGCTGCTATCTTTTTGAATGATTACAAATCTCTAACCAATTTATTTGTTACCTAGATAGTGTATCGGATAAACATATCCGATTTTATGGATACAACCTTCAATAGTTATTTCAATAAAATTAAAATAACTTATTATTTTTTTTCTTTCGTATGGTGAGGGGGTCAGAGGGGGACATCTACGTCTGCGATACAGTCTAGGGCCTCAGGCGTCGCCATGTGAACCTCATCAATCCCGCCGGGAAATTAATGGAGCGGGCATTCGTTGACCACATGTTCGGTGGTCTGCACCGCACCACATTCACACATCGCCGACTCTTTAAGGCCCTATCTGTACATCATGTGAGCACAGCGGCTATGGGAGCACCTTAACCTATTGATGGCGAACCAGGTTTTGCGAGGCAATGAGAACCCAGCCTGTCTCTCGGTGGGGTCCTGTATGAGACCCCTTCCTACAGAAGCAACAAAACTACTTGTCAACTCTTACGTAGTCTCACGTCTCGATTACTGCAACGGCATTTATGCCAGTATTCCAAAATATCAAATTTACAAACTTCAATCAGTTTTTAATGCAACAGCACGGCTCGTAATCGGGGTTTCAAAATATTCGCACATTTCAGAACACCTTCGTAACCTTCACTGGCTCAAGTGCCCTGAAAGAATTCAGTATAAATTGTGCTGGATGGTGTTTAAATCCATCAATGAAATGGCCCCACCCTACATCTATGAACTATGCGTCCCGGAAAACAATGGTCTAAGGCAGTCAACTCTTAGATCAGCAACATCAGCAGCTGTAAGCAGACTGATGGAACCTAAGCGCAAGCCAAATACTAAGTTTGGTGTTCGCGCTTCCGGAGAATCTGGGCCGAAGGCTTGGAATAAACTCCCTCCGGAACTAAGATCCATAACAAGTCCAACAGAATTCAGGTCTTAACTAAAAACTTACCCTTTTAAGCTGTCATAAACTTAAATTAAATATACCATTCTTGAGAGAAAGTCCAGTTATATCCAATTGTCTAATTATTTCCTAAATCCTGTATCTAAATTTCGCTAATAAACAATTATATAATGTTAATTTAGTGTTAATCTCAAGTGACCTACCAGGTAAGTATTGTACTGTATATTGTCTCCATAAATAGTTAGTAATAACATAGATCACTGTAGAAATGTATTATAAATTTGTACAGCGCCCTTGAGGTGATTTTGCACAAAAACCGCGCTATACAAGTAATCCAATTATGGGTATTTCCCACGTTGGCCGATTGCCACTCTAGTTAATAACGTATAAAACGTATTATTTATTGACATCCCTCAACTAATATAAATAATAATAAATGCACTTCCTTGTGTCGCCCGGCAAACACGATTACAGAAACAACCAACGATCTGTGCTTCGTGCCCTGTGACCCGCGCAACGCCAGGTGAGCGAGGCGAGCGGCCGATTGCTCAGTCTCCTAACAAAGTCACTCATTACTACGCCGGATAATAACACTAGCGCGAAGCTAACTTTTCAATTCACTACTCCGAGCGAGTGAGCTTTTCGTGATTTCAACCGAGTGGGTCTGATATAATAATTGTTTCAAACTCGCTCCGTCAAATTCGCCCAATTATTTTGCATGGCTAGTGGAGGGAATGAAAAGGCGTGAGGGGTAAGTTGGAGATTACGTCTTATTTGCATTGTACGAATTGCTAACGATTTGATCATCCTCCTCTCCAGTACTTTATTCTAATGTGTTTTAAGTAAGTATCACCAATATTTAAATATGGTCTTTGTTCAATATTATAAATTATAGATTACTGCAAATATAGGATTTCTCATGAGAACACTTTGAAACTTTTAATTTTACTCATTAAAGCGATGCCATACGTAGTAATGCAAAATCATGTGTTTTTGTTTTGACAATTTGGTCGCCTAGAAATGTTTCAGATGCTTTAATTAAACACTGCGAGTAGAATACATCTTGACCTTTGAAATAATCGAGTATTTTTTATACAAGTCTTTTTATAAGCCCAGAAAAAAATAATGTATAGGCCTATGATAACTTCTTTAAACTTTAAAATTTCCTACTTACGCACCCATTTTCGGTTATGATTTTATTGTATAATGTGGCAAATTAAATTATTTATAAAATGATCGGAAAAAAATAGAATATTTATGCCTGAACATCCACAAAATAAAATAAAAGGCACTTTTTGGCCATGTTTTTTTCTTGCATAAATCAAAACAGGCTGATTGTGTTAAGCCGGAATTTAAACCTTATCACCATCTACGTAAGGGTTGTTATTGATAGCGGCTCAATTTAAAATATTACACGACGTAGTGCATCGCTTTGATTTAAAATGAATACGTTGGACTGGTTTAACAGCTCGGGCTTATTTGTTAGGTTTTGGGAACATATATTTGTAATCCGTTGAGTTAATTTGTTCGCTTTTGGGAACAGCTCATTTGGTCTAATAGAAATCGTTGTCTCCCTTACTGCCGTGGTGAGAAATGTGATTTAAAGTGTGTAAGTTAGAAAAAAAGCTACACTTTGTATTAAAATCTAGGAAATAACCCCAAAATAATTTAAATTTACACTTATATGACAAGGTTCCGACCGCAATTTGAGAAAAAAATATAAAACATTTTAGCGAGTCATTTTTAAAACTTTTG
Organism: Hesperophylax magnus; assembly: GCA_026573805.1. NCBI lineage: Eukaryota > Metazoa > Arthropoda > Insecta > Trichoptera > Limnephilidae > Hesperophylax > Hesperophylax magnus. The sequence continues at coordinate 5,928,813 of JAIUSX010000117.1, read as the reverse complement.
AATGTTAATTGATCAATATTAATTAGTAAAATATAATTATATATTTTATACTAATTATAACATTTGATAACGTATATTACCTTTCAAAAATAGTTTTGGGTATAGTCTATATTCCATTTATGTAGATTTTATTACCAAGCAAAAATTTAAACAAAGTCTCCAACAATCTGACATCGTTTTTAAGAAATATAACAGTCAATATTTCAGAGGCTGGAAGGGTTAATGGACCGTTTGTTAATAATTTACAATTATCATTATTATTTGCAATAAAACAAGAAACAAAAATTGAGGATTAAAAAAATATATTACTGGACGGATATTTTTTTTCCTTTTTTCCAAAGATATACATGAAATATTATTTTTTTAAAGAGATGTAGAATATTTTGTTAGTTCCCCACACTAGGAGATCCTGTGCTGAGGGACTAGGTTTTGTATAGAACGTTTTCAGTGATTTCTATGGTTTGGTCACTTCTATGACGATGTTTTTTTAAATATTTAGCCAGTTCTTTTTCCGATAATTTTTTTTTGTTATTTTTTAAGTGAACACCGCCTAAAAGTCCTGCTCCCAACCGTCTGGAGCCAGTGAGACTATGGCATCCCCAATTGAGGTATGTTGAAAGGCTGAAGTTTTTAAGGAAGGGAAGGATATGGGGAAGCCGAAGGTGGGGTAGTACCTGACTATTCAGATCTGGTCATCAAATTATCTTCAGTATCTTCCACTACGTCAATGACACTTATGTTTTTAATAATTGTTCAGGCAGGTAGGTATTATAATATTGAAAAAGAAAATGCGAATAAGATAGGCCAAATAAACACACAATTTCACCCCTGAAAAAATATTTTTTACTGACCCATTCAAACGGACACCATCTTGAAACGGAACAGTGACAGACGAAATGCAAAACGGTCGATTTAAAAACAGGACTTCGCTTCTTCTACTGATAGTATCTTGCACTCAGGATAATTTCCTTAAGCCGAAAATTGATGTACTTATTTTTTGGTTTAATTACTGAGATACTGGGTGGGAGTTTGAGATATAACTTTACAGATAAATTCTTACGGCACAATTTGCTAGTTTGTATTGACCGTCGATATTTTTAAGAGTTTTTTTACTAAATAATCTGTGAAATCATGAAATTTTCAATTTCGTCTTGATTCCTAATATCATATTGGAAATTGATTCCATATCGATTTCCCGAAAACTAACTCGAAAATTCGCGAATTCGATTTTTATGAACAATTTTTTAAATCGAGCTCGTCTCGCCTCATACTATTTCCAGAGTTTTTCACCAATTAAAAAATAATTCATGCATTTTCAGAAATTTTCTCTGATTTTCACATTTTTACCGAAATTCGTGGAGCAAATATGGCGTTTTCTATTTACCTCTACTCCCGAATGTTCACCAAAACATATTCACGTTCCCGGAGCTCAGAAGGGGCTGGAGTATCGGGGTCATACATAAAATACCCCAATTTATTTCTAACGAAACATTAAATTTCCACGTCGCCGTTTTAATTAATGCGACGTCGAGAGAGTGAATGTCGGCCAGGAAATTGATTATACTAACAGAAAGTTAAATTCACGAACCACTTAGTAGTGTGTGCCGGACTCACTACTAAATTTTGATAAAATGTAAAATGTAAACACGTAAAAAACTGGATCTTACTGCTGTGAATTTTTATTTATTTTTTATTGTTCTTCAAAGTACAATCCCGTTAAACCGCAATTAAGCAGTTTGTCAACAGGATGTTCATGTTCAATTACAATATAACATATGTACATAATATCATTACCAATTACAATACAACTTTTACATAATATTTATCACTAACCACTTTTCTTGGTAACGTGTTAAATATTTTGGGCACGTTGTATTCCATGGTTCGCTGTTCGTATGTATTATTATATTTTGGTACAAGTTTTAAATGTATTTTAAAACTTTAATTTATTTGGATTGGCTGATGATTGAATCTTCCTCCCCAGGGATTGAAGTCAACACAATACTCTAAGCCAAATCCTAATTGGATAGTACCAAGATTTATTTCGTTTATCAACTGCTATAAATTTTTGTATATAATTTCATCGACAACGAGTCTATTTGCCGAGTTACAGCTCGATCGGATGTCGGGAAGTGGGTTGATTTCCACTCCATTTCATTCCATTAATTATTTTTTATTTCATCCATTCATTTATTCATTGAATCAAGAAAACAAAAATCGTTATTGCAATATGTGTGTTTTTTGAACTACACGTTTTGTGGCAATTAAAAAAAATGCTATCTTTACTATAAAGCGATAACATCTGCTTGTGTGATATCGGAGGAATTACAAACTCTCGTGACAGCTAAAGGCACTTGGTGAAAAGCTTTTTCTATTACAATTTAATACAATTTCTATCAATCAAAAGGGTATTCAGTAATTTTCTCTTGTAACGGAGCACAAGGATTTTAACAAGTATCTGTGTTTTAGATAGCACAGCACGCTTTACAGGGCAACATGGGCACTGCACCTTCAATAATATCTTGAAAATTAGTATCATGATAAAGATTACATGTTAACTGGATCCATTTACCGATTTGAGTTTAGACCCGAATCAATTCACTTAAAACCAATTCTACTGTACTTTACTAAATTTCCCACAAGAATTCTGTTACCGTTTCGTTGCTTTAAATCAGAGGTTCCCAAAGTTTTTTATATCAACCTTCCATGGTCGATTTCAGCTTAATGGGGGTATATGTCAGCGAGAAAAAAATTTGGGGGTACATGAGATTTAAATGGGGGTACACACGAGCGGACCCCCATTTACATCAAGTCATCATCAACATTCAGGAGTTCCGTAAATGATATAATACAACTAACACAGATTACACAGTTTACATAATACTAATAATATATATAAAAAGTACTTATTTGTTATTTCGTAAAATTGTTTAAAAATAAAAAAGATTCTTCGTTCCTTTTCTTGTCAGTATTAATATATTAAAGCAAAACATTGCACATTAGACGACGCGAATTTTCCTAGTTCCCCAACTTGTTGAAAACGTCTAGGGTAATGACGTTTTGGTCTAAGTTCAATATTTAAATGTACTTTACATGGACTTGGCTTTGACTAGGTTTTGACCATAGAAATAGAATGTTGAAGAATCGGATATCATATGACTAGAAGAACTGTTCGCAATATTTTTTTAATTTATCCCATACTTGAAGTCCTAAGGAAAATATTTTTTTAATATTTGGGGATGCTTTTTGAGGGGTCTTTTTTAAGGAAAAGAAGGAGAGGGAGTTCTTGGAAGGAAAAGGGTATGAGGGGTGTGTAGGAATCTAAGGATCAGTTTGTCCAGGAGTGACGGACATATAAATGTAGCCCTCCCGCTGTGGTGCAGCGATGGGTCAATAGACCAGTTGGAGAGGTCAAAGGGTCTCTCCAAACTAGCCTCTCCCGATCTGGCACGCCACGCAACTAGTGGGCAGGCGCATTCTGAACATACCTCACCAGATGAACCCAGAAATCCATGCTAAATCACTAACACGTAGAGAACCACCTGGGGTGACCTACTGGTAGAGATGTTGGTTATCCAATAAATGGTTCCCAGAGCGGCGGTACCGAAACCCGCCTCCCAAATTAATAAGCAGTAACGAAGAACTTGAGGGGAAATTCTAGCTTCAGAAAGAAATACCCGTTACCTATCCTGCTTTATGGACTTCATTTTTATTTTGTTTCTTTTAACATCTCAAAATAGTCGTTTTACTTGATTTTAACACCTCACAAGAGTCGTTTTACTTGATTTAAACACCTCACAAGAGTCGTTTTACTTGATTTTAACACCTCAAAAGAGTCATTTTACTTGATTTTAACACCTTACAAGAGTCGTTTGACTTCATTTTAACACCTCACAAGAGCGGCCCTATCTGCACAGTGTAAAGACAGGGGATCTATATTGCCACCCAGTTGTGGCGCAGGCGAGGGAAGGGAATATTCTTACGTAATCGGAATCAAATCTGATGGGCTTTTTTCAATAATTTTCAATAAATTTCAATATTCGGCAAGCATAGATCTACCGAAAAAAAATCAGCAAGTGGTCTACGGGACAAAAAAGTTTGGGAGCCTCTGCTTTAAATGAACAACTAGTTTACTATTCCCTCCAATCTCTTTCTTTATTTCAAGGAATCAGAAAATAAAGCTATTGATTTATTTTTCACAGAAGGTCTTTACTATTGTAACAAACTCCATGAACAAAATAACAATCAACATTCAGACTTAGTAGGCCTCCGTAAATTATTATTTTTTTTATTTGATCCTTGGAACTCGAATCAAAATAAAATAATGATTTAGAATGGACTGTTTCACAGAATTTTAACAATTAATCAAATTCAAAAGTTTATTTTCAAGTTCTATGGATGTTCTATTCATGTTCTGATATTATATCATTATTGGCCAGAACTTGGATAGAACCTTCACAGAACTTAAAAATCAATATTGAAATTTGATGAGTTGTTCAAATTCTCTGAAACAACCCGTTCTTATTCGTATTTCTTTCCTGGGGACGAACTAACATCCACAAAGAAAACATAACTTCAAATGACTTTAGATATTCTTATCTAAAATAATATACTTATCTTGTATATTATGATGAATTTATATAAAATTAATTATTTATATAAATACAAGTGTCGGACAGCCGCGCAGAGGACCCCGGACGGACAGACATGGATTTGATTTTTACACAAATCAACAGTTTTATTACAGCTATATCAAAGCAAGAGGAAGGTCAGTATTTACTGCATTATATCTCTAAAAACCACTCTTGCCTCCATTGTCCACCACTTGAAAGCAGAACGTTAATACATCTTGATGAAAATTTATACACTCGACGTTAAAATAAGAGGAAAATTATTATTGTCTACATTTGATTTTACAAAATCCTACGCCGGGGCAACGCCGGGGCAACGCCGGGGCAACGCCGGGGCTAGAAATAAATAAAATTATTTTATTTTATTTTTTTTTTATTTTATTTATTTATTTATTTATCAAAAGAAGGTACATATTACATATTGGATGCTTTGCCTGTCCAACTAGGAAAGTTTCCCGTTCTAGGACAGACAAATTGACATGTTTAGTTCATATTATTACTGAAATGTACATAATTACATAACAAAAACCAAAAAAAAGTTTCATTTTTCTCTGAAACTAAGTTGTGTAATAAAGAAAATGTATATAATAAATATAAGTACCCATACATTGTTTTGTGAGAAGTAGAAAAAATTAAACTGGTAGCATATATTATAATCGGATTTACCGAATTAACCTGGTAACATAAAATATTAAAATTTACAGAGTATGAGGTAAGCGTTGTAACTAGAATGTGTAATAAATTATGTGCATGATTGTTTTCACTGAATTAAAACATGAATTCAGAACAAATTATATTATACGACAATACGAATATACACCGCGCTCATTTCTTAATTGTAATTGTCTTTTTGTAGTTTAATGAACAAACATCTTTATATTTGACGAAATAGTTGGGATGGGTTGTTTCATAGAATTTGAACAATTCATCAAATTTCAACGTTCATTTTCGGGTTCTGTTGACTTCCTATTCAAGTTCTGTTATTATATAATTATAGGCCAGTTACTGAAATAATTACAGAACTTGAGAAGAACTTGAAAATTATCTTTGAAATTTGAAGAATTGTTCCAATTCTCTGAAACAACTCCTTAGGATGGGTTGTTTCAAATAATTTGAACAATTCATCAAATTTAAACATTCTATTTCGCGTTCCGTGAAAGTCCTTTCCATGTATTGTTATTGTTTAATTACAGGCTAATTGCTTGACAGAACTGAAATAATAACAGAACTTGAAAAAATCTTTCACAGAACTCATAAATTAACTCTGAAATTTCAAGAATTGTTCAAACTCTCTGAAATAACCTGTCCTTAGTGTCCACTGTTTAAATATTTTAATGATTATTTTATTATTTCCATTAAACGGACTAAGCCATGCGTTTTCGTGCTCGTTCACTATTTGCTACGAGCTAAAATCATGCATTTTGTTTATGAGATAATTCTTTAATACTTCAAACAAAATACTTTTTAAATCGTAAATTTTCTAAACTCTGGTGAATTTAATAATATTCCTCCTAATATCCACATTAGCGTCTTTGGAATCGTTTATCTGCCACATTATGTGCAGGAAGCGCAAGGTGAGAATACTTTGCCAACGGCAGTAGGTACTTAACTGTAATGCGAGTAGACAGGGGTAACTTGAATAAGGTTATTAAGAAACTTTAATGTTAAAATTGAATTAATATTATAAAAATCTGTTTTTTTAGGGTGCGCCATAAGTTTTTGTACCTTTGAAAACCAATTAAAAGAAAACTACAGATCGTATGAAAATTAATGTTTATTTTAATAAAAGTACAAAAATATGAAAGTTATTTCTTAACAATCTTAATATATGAAAATTTATCCGGCATATGTTTGCACTCGCAAAACTCTAAAAGTTGTTTATTTATGTACTCACATCGTCGTGTGTGCTAATAGTTGTAGAAACACATAAGAAAATTACAGTTATTGGCAAACAATGGGTCCTTAAATATTTAAATGTAAGTAGTACATATTATATGTCACAAAAAAAACATCAATATTTGAGGAAAATATTTTTTCTTAATTCCTCTTTAAACTTAACCATCTTCTCAATCTCAGCAACTTCCTTCGGGATTTTGTTATACAGTCGGACGGCCTGGTACATGAGAGATTTTTTTCTTGTTAGCAATCTGATTTTTCTTGCATTTCACGTCCCGTGTCCGTGTATCTCGTGGTTATAATTTTTTTTCTATTCAGTTCTTAGACATCATCACTACTTTAATTTTATGTATACAAATAAGTAACATTAAAATATATAGTTTGTTGACCGACGTCGCTGAAAATTTCAAAGTTCTTATTTGTGCCGGGAGTGTTTTTTGTCGTTTTGAATGGTAGAGGAAGTCGGGGACATTCGAGGAATATCTTTGCACCGGAATTAGATACGGAGTTGCACCAAAGTCGGTGAAATGTAGTTTTTTAACAGTAACATTGTGGTATACAGTAGTGAATGGTGGATAACGTCGGAGACGCTCGAGAAAGATATTAGCCATAGCGAAGCATTGCGGGGAATAAAATTTAAAAAAAAAAACTCTGTAACAGAGCGCTGGATGTCGGATGATCGCTTGAAGAATATTCGTATTTAGCTGGTTTATTCGAGTGTACCGGACTTTCGAGATTACCGCATTTAAACGAAAAAAATCAGGGGCATTGGTCAATGCAGAAGGGTCATGGGAATCCGCCTATTCGCGTATGTATTATATTGGCTGTATGGCAGGTTGCCCCACTTTGCTGCATCCAAGTCCTGCTGTAAATCTAATTCAATTTTCGACGCAAAGTTTTATTTATTGCCCTATTGGGCTTTTACATAACGATTATATATTAAATTGAAAACAAGGGTAGGTATAATATAAGTTTTTTTTAAAGCAAAATACAATATACTTGTTATTTTATTGTCACATTAACTTTAAAGAATCCTTAAAATACAATTTACTTGTTATGTTACTGTCACAGTATTGTTATCTTGTTTAAAGAACCCTTAAAATATGATATACTTGTTATGTTATCGTCACATAAGTTTTAAAGAACCCTTAAAATATGATATACTTGTTATGTTATCGTCACATAAGTTTTAAAGAACCCTTAAAATATGATATCTTGTTATGTTATGGTCACATAAGCTTTAAAGAACCCTTAAAATACAATATACTTGTTATGTTATTGTCACATTAACTTTAAAGAATCTTTAAAATACAATTTACTTGTTATGTTATTGTCACATTAACTTTAAAGAACCCTTGAAATTTCTATACGAGTAGTAAAAAATATATGTTTTTAATATATTGTGAATACTTAATCATATGCACAAATTATGATTACTAGTTATTACCATATATGAGTAAACAGTATTGCACTAATTTGGTTTTAATTATGTCAAAATTTAATTTACCCATATATTCCATACATAAATTACTATAAAAAATTATTCCTGGGAACACAGATTTTTAACCGACACAATTTAAGTAGAAATTGAAACAGGTATGCACATAATCGATGGACATTATATAGTTTAATTATCTGTGACGCTGATATGTATGCAATATTATACATTAAAAAAAATAACATGCGCTATAAAATCGTAATATTTTGAACTCCGTTTCCCGCTTCAATACTGCTAAATTAAGTTTTTTTTTGTAAAATTTTTGACAAGAATCGAAGTGATTGCAGCTTTATCGTCGACATTACCATCCACTTTTCCTTACATTATCGTTTTTAGACACACTCTCTGGTACCAATCTGCAATGCAATCTGCATCAGGCATTGACTAAATACAACATCAATGACATCAGGTTTTTCCGCGTCTGATTTACCGGTCGCGTGAAAACATCAACAGTACTCTGTACTGCTTCCCTAACCGCTTAAATCTTCCTTATTATTTGATTATATTCGCATTTCTGTTTCAGAATAACTACTATCGAGAAAAAACGAACTATTCTAATGTGCCTCATACGCACAACAGATGGAGTCTCAATGAAGTTGATACTATTTTAGCACAAGCAAGTTCGGAAAGCTGTAGAAACATAGATAATAGAAACAAACGAAAATATGATATCGAATCGTGCCAACATCAAACGGTACAAACTGTCAGATCCGCTGAGTCAAAGGAAGTTATTCGTTTGGTATGTAGGTAGGCGTGGAGATGCTATTGACAATAGTGTTTATTTTTATTTTTGCGCCTAAAAACATACAACAAATAAAAAATCATAAGTAGGTGGGTTCATAGGAGAATATCTATTTTATATGGGAAATACTAATTTTCTAGGTAGATGTAATTATAAAGTTAGTACAAAGTGTAGACAGATATAATTATAAAGAAGGTGCAAAATGTACGCAGATGTAATTGTAAAGTCGGTAGTAAGGACAGGTTATTTCACAGAATTTTAAAAATTTTAAAACATAGATAATGGAAACAAACGAAAATATGATATCGAATCATGCCAACATCAAACGGTACAAACTGTCAGATCCGCGGAGTCAAAGAAAGTTATTCGTTTGGTATGTAGGTAGGCGTGGAGATGCTATTGACAATAGTGTTTATTTTTATTTATGCGCCTAAAAACATACAACAAATAAAAAATCATAAGTAGGTGGGTTCATAGGAGAATATCTATTTTATATGGGAAATAATAATTTTCTAGGTAAATGTAATTATAAAGTTAGTACAAAGTGTAGACAGATATAATTATAAAGAAGGTGCAAAATGTACGCAGATGTAATTGTAAAGTTGGTACTAAGGACAGGTTATTTCACAGAATTTTAAAAATTCATCAACCATCACAACACAGACATATGCCTAGCTTGGTGGTCTAAATATCTGATCTGATAGTATTATTACGCCAGCGTCTGGACGATCTAGGCCCTCTGATTGGTCGAATTAAAATTGTCTGTTTCGGGTAAATTCAGCTAACTTGAAAATTAAGACACGATTTCATACTATAATAGGATCGCCTCATAATAATACGAGATTTCTTCAAAAGCATCGTTTCTTCTCATATAATTTTTGGATATAATCGAAGAAAATATGTTTTAGAAAGTTCATAATCCATTGCATTAATTACATTACAATGAAAATTATCCACAGTTACGTGATTATGTTTGACGTTTATAAAAAATCACGCGTTCCTTATTCAATATGACCGACAGAGCGCACCTCTGGCGGTTTAAAAACGAACCAAATGAATGGCGCGAATATTTAAATATGCAGTTCACAATATTTGACTACTTACTATTAACAAGCATTAAATAAGAAGATTTCTTCTGGAAGCTTATCACTTTGTAATGGCATTTTTCATTATTATTTATATTTTTTGCTTATTAATTATATTTGATTTTATATAGACATGTTTTCTAATTTGTAAAATTTCAAAATTATTTATTTGCGATGCTTTATATCCTGAGTGAAGTATTTTAAGACCTGAATTTTTATCAAAAGTGTGATCTTAGAAGTTGTTAATATCACTTAAAATGGGCGAAGCCTAACTAAGAGCCGCCCGCAGGGCCTAGCAGAATTTTGCTATCTTTATTATTAAGAATATATTTCTTCATTGTTATAAGTGTAAAACGCCAGTTGAATAGTACCAGAATTGTTTTTATATATAATTTTAGAAGTATCGTTATCCACAAGCAGAATTCTACGCCATTGTTTATTTCTATCTTTAGAAAGACCGTTTGAAGAGAATATGTTTAATTTTTTTTATTTAGTATTTCAACTATCAATTTATTAGAATAACCGTTATTTAATGCTATTTGTCTTATGAATATATTGTTTTATGGTTATATTCTATTTGTTTTTTTCAGGTCTTAAAATACTTTATTAATACTTTTTATTTTAGAAATGAGGAAACATGTTAATATAAAAGCAGATATAATTAACAAGATTTTTTTTATAAACTCTCTTTTAAATATTTTCCCACTTAACTGGTCTTTCCCGTCTAACGATATTGTAATTCCTAATTATTATAAGCCCAGCCTACTCTTACCCCCCCCCCCTCCTTCCACTTCTTCTTTCCCAATTGCAATCTATATTTAATTTTTGACTTCGGTGTATACACAATAAAATGTAAACATTATATTTATTTATTTATTGGACAATTTGCATAGCGCCGCTTTTGTGAGATATCACCTCAGGGGCTCTATATTGTAATAATCTTCCTTTATATATAGATTTTTACTCTCCTGATGAAGGTGTATATATAATCTAACTTTAAACTTTATTAGATACAGTAACAGTTGTAGGTAAAGAATTACCAAATGATTACCGAAAATGATTACCCTCCTTTTATTCATAAACACGGGTACAATTAATCAATATGTAATAATCTATTATTTAAGTCAACTTTGTTATAACTATCTTTAATTGTGACAAACTAAACGATATTGATTAAAGTTAAAGACATTGACGGTTGTAACACATATTTAAGCACTAAGTCTCCTATGAGCTAATTATATTAGGTACGATAACAGTTAATATCAGTTGTAGACATGTAGTCAATAATAGTGTTTCATTTGAAATAATCCATCACAAATACGTAAAATTTCATTTATTCAAACAACTGTCATTCTTATTATGCGTAAATTTAGCATGTTATTATTAATTAACTCCTTCCTGTTCCGTGTTTTAACAATATATATATACTCACCCTCTCTCTGTGAATGTCCTAATATCTATCTATTAAATGTAACTGTTGTTAATATCACTTAAAATGGGCGAAGCCTAACTAAGAGCCGCCCGCAGGGCCTAGCAGAAAAAAACCCGCAGGGCGGGTTTTTAACTGCTAGTCTCTAATAATTGTAATAACCATGTCACTAAAGAAAATATAAAAAAAATATATTTTCAATGTTGAAGTTCATGTATTGTGAAAGTTCTATTCAAGTTCTGTTATCATTTAAAGTATGTGAAACAACTGGCCAGTAATGATACAATAATATAACTTGAATATAACCTTTAAATTAACTTTGAAATTTGATGAATTGTTCACATTCTGTGAAACAACGGGTCCTTAATGTATGTAGATGTGATTATAATGTAGGTACAACATGTTGATGTTATTGTAAAAACTTTTTTATTTTAATCGATTTCGAATCAAAAAAATTCAACTGTGGCAAAGTAATTGAAATCCGTAACGTATGGCATAATCAGCAATGTCAGGCCCAATCTGCTTTAGAACCAAATTACACTCTGAAATTTCTTAGAAATGAGTAAAAACGAAGTTAATAATCTAGAATAAAGAAAGGAAAGAAATGGAACCGCACCTTCAGCGCATTTAATTTCAATCAAGTTGGCAATTTTAGATGTGGCGATAGGGGAGAGGGCGGTGCTCGGGAATGGTCTGGAAAAAAGCCGCCCAGATAACCATAGTCCAAATCCTTTTTTCGAGGGTCGCAGATGGGACAAATGGCCGGAATCGCAGAAAGAAAAAATATCCCCTAACCACGAAAACGTATACAGGGTGTATTTGGACGAAACCAATTCAATTTAGGAGGCGGGTTGAGTACCGCCGCCCCGGGAAACAATTATTCCAATAAATGTTTCCCGGTTAACCAACACCTCTGCCATAAGTAGGTCGCTACGTTTGGTTATTTAGCAAGGATGCCCAAGATGAACGATGGTGATGATGAACAATTGATGAACGTGGTGCTAGAATGTAGTGCAATAAATGTATTTGTATATTATATCTTAACATGCCTTATACATATCACTTACAGCAAACATCACATAAGTCATAATCATGTATAAACTTTGCTTATACCTATTTAATCCTCGCTGATAAAATTTTTTTTTTTTTTTGAATTTACCGATTTTATGTCCGGGTTAAATCTTCCCCATAGGAAAAACTAAACCCTTCCACACACTTTTCCACAAATGATCATCTAGTCAATCAACATTGTGCAAGTGCATTATATAAGCAAAATAAATACAAAACAATACAAGAACAACACGTCAACTCACCAGAAAAATCAAATGGGAAAATAATTCGACCACCATAACACGGGCATGTGCCTAGCATGGTGGTCGAAAAATTCTCAATGCATGTAACAAACAATACAATGAAAAAAGAAACATAAAAAAAATAAAAAAATTCACCGACTCCAGATATTTTCATATCAGAGGGTTCGGCTCGGTAGAACTCCTAACAGGGCCTATAAATCCTAGTGATCCCTCAACATAAATATTTAAAAAATCTTTCGTTTTCCTACATGTATTTAAAATAACTGATTTTTGCATTTTTATATATAATTTTTGTTGATAGATCCAATACGCCTAAATTTTTAATGAGAGAGCTAGGTATAATGCCAGTAGCCGAAATAACGAATGGTAATATTTTTATAGTCTGAGAATGCCGAATTCTTTTTATCTCATTTAATTATTAATTTATCATGATTATTGTCGCTGGTGTCTGTCATGTACGTCCTGATACATCCTGTATATCTGGTGCTTACAAACATTGTGCGTACGTTCTTATGTGACTTTGCTTTTAGAAGAAATCGGAGTATATTCAAGCTGAACAATGCCAAAATTCTTGGGATTATTTCTCATAATATATACGAGTTTTAGAGGAATGAAATAAGTTTATTATTTATGGAACTATGACGTTCCCATTTAAGGAATGCTTTGTAATTGAGGGATTTTTTTACAGTTTAAGGGGAAGGTGAGCTCTTCCGGGCACTAAAAATAGCTAAAGCCATTTCAAAGAGTGATAGTCTCACCTCTCCAGGGTGTTAATAATTTACTCTGAAAAGACGGACAAATTTGTAGTTTTAAGTGCGAGGGAAGCAATAAACATAATATATATGAGATAGTTGGATACTTCCAGCATTGCCCTCGTGAAAGGCCACCATTTTTGATTGAAAAGTGGACTGAAATGGCCCTGTGGTTTGTTTAATGATCAAATCTGAATATTCTTCCTCTTTCTTTTCTCTTTTCCCCTTCCTATCCCTTCAGCCTCACAACGTACCCTAATTAGGGGTGGAATATTCTCAAGACTACGAAAGAAATTTTTTTAAGATAGATATTGTTTCCTATACCAAAATTTTTATTATTCCAATTTTTATATACCGAGTTACTGCAGCAATTTTATTTGTAAAATGTATATGTTATTTTTACGTTATATTATATTATAATATGTAATGCATAAATGAAACCGACATAGTCGATGCAAACTTAGTTGGGCATGAGAGCGAATGTTGGGCATGTAGAACTAATGTTTGGCATGTAGAGCGAATGTTGGGCATTTAGAGCAAATTTTGGGCATGTAGAGCCAATGTTGGGCATGTAGAGCGAATGTTGGGCATGTAGAGCGAATGTTGGGCATGTAGAGTGAATGTTGGGCATGTAGAGCGAATGTTGGGCATGTTGAGCGAATGTTGGGCATGTAGAGCGAATGTTGGGCATGTAGAGCAAATGTTGGGCATGTAGAGCGAATGTTGAGCATGTAGAGCGAATGTTGAGCACGTTGAGCGAATTTGGGTATGTGATCGAATGTTGGGCATGTAGAGCGAATGTTGGGCATGTAGAGTGAATGTTGGGCATGTAGAGCGAATGTTGGGCATGTAGAGCGAATGTTGGGCATGTAGAGCGAATGTTGGGCATGTAGAGCAAATGTTGGGCATGTAGAGCGAATGTTGGGGATGTAGAGCGAATGTTGGGCATGTAGAGCAAATGAGCGAATAAAGGAGTGTAATGAGGATATATGATGCAAATGCGAATGGTAGCAGAAGTCGGAGACGCCCGAGGAAGACATGGCACTATCAAGTGAATCAGATACTCAGCCAGAGTTGGGCCATGTCAAGAGTCAGATTAATAGAAGAGTATGTATGAGACGGTGTTTGAATGTGAATGAGACAAGAAGTGTGTGCCAAGACCGAGTTTTTTAGCGGTCCATCCTCTCTGCCTAACCCTGCGGAGATACGGCGTGATGAAAAGTTAGTTAGTTAGTTAACTCTTAATTCATGCATATGCAAAGTAAAGTTGTTTGATATGACAATGTTTGTGAAGCCTTTTGTATTGCTTGTTTTTGATCCATGTATTTTAAGTGCCTTGTTTATTATCTGATAGTGTTAGATTTATATTGTCCCTTACTAAATTTCACACTTAGTTACACACACTTAGTTTCACTTACACACTTAGTTTCACACTTATTCATTTTCTTACAATTATCCATTTTTATTCTTTTCTTGAACCATAAAAAATAAAAAAGTTTTTTATTTGTTTTATTATAATATATTATAAAAAATAAGTGGTTATTCTGAAAACAAATAGACAGCTATGCTATTCACCTGTTATTTGATAATAACGGTTAATTATGGGTTTTTACAGATTGGCATCAATGGAAAATAATTTATTATATTTCATTAATACGTCATTTAAACATAAACACTCTTACCTTTTGTATTTTTATATTTTCTTACACTTTAAACTTTGTACTTATAACATTATACCTATGTTAATGGAACATATTGTGCCGTATGTTTTTTTAAATAAATAATATGTCTCCACGCCATCTAGTGGGAAATTCAGCACGAACGAAGCCTTTCTTACAAAAATAAAGTTGGTTATTTAGTGTGAAAAATATAATAAGCAACAATTGTTGAATGAAATTCTAGTACATATTGAATTATTTGGCGGGTTGGGAATAAGCCAACGTCGCTTAGTGGTTTGACCGGCAATCAAAAGATGCGGGTTCAATTCCCGTCGGCGGCATTTATTTTTACTCGGAGATATTTTCAATTTATATGGATATCTCATGCGAATAATTATTGCTTATAATAATTTGCTAACCATCATCAATGCCATGGTTACCTGGATGGAGTCCCCCGTAATGGCCCGACAGGAGCCGGTGAAATATCTTCCATTAACGGCTATTTGCAAAAAAAAAATCATTTCTATTCTGTTTTTATTGTAATTTTGATAATTTTTTGTTATTATTTCGAATTATGGAATCACCCTTCCATATATTCTGGAAGAAACTATATTTTTATTTAATGTTCGGATAATTTCTATTGAATCCATATGAGCGAAGTGAGAAAATATAACATTATAACAAGCATTTCGTATAGTTAAGAGTTGGATTTTGATTCAGAAATAGTTTTGAAATTGTCCTTGTTTGCTCAGCATTGTACAAAGACATTACCAAGTTACAATGGGGAATGTAACAATGGTTTAAGTTTTCCAACATAGCGTTCAAACATTGGAGGTGGGTAGCTTCTATGTGGTATTATACTGTCGTATTAGCATAGTATCCTGATTCTGTATTGAATATTTGATACGCAAACACGTGATACTATACATTATTATATTGAATCAGCACTGAATGCAGAAATGATGGTAATAGATCAATATGTACAGCGAACTTACATAATTAATTTTAATATATATTGAGTATTTGCAGATGATTCGGCTGTAAACGTTATAGTTTAAAATAATTGCCTACAGTAGATTCAAATAATAAGTTCTTAGAAAGCTAGGCTGGCAGTCCACCGGGGAGGGGAAGTTCTAACCCCGTTGTTTGTAAGTGAGACAATGAAACAATGAAAACGTTCATAATATGGGAATATTTCTTAACCCTTCCGGCTAATTTGTTCGGTTTTGCGAATCAACAGCCATTACTTGTAGATCCAATTTGTTCCCTTTTCGGTTTACAGCTCATATAAGATCATAGAAATCGTTCTTCATCAATCGTTCACGTCTTCGTTACTGTCGTGGTTAGCAATATGATCTTAACGGTGTTAGAAAGAGAAAACACCATGCATTATATTAAAAGCTAAAAGTTAACCACAGAACAATTAATATGTACACTTCTAGGAAACCAAAGGTTATTGCCGCAATTGGAGAAAAAATTGTGAAATTTTGTTAATTTTTTGTTTTGTTTTATGATACAACAAAAAAATAAGATGGCAATAGTGTTTATAATATATTTGTCTAATAAAATATGTGTTTTTTTGTAACCATTATTATAGTTCAGTGCTTAGGTGAACAAAATCTAAGGTGAGCCATTTTAAAACTTTTTTTTGAATGATTTCAAAATTTTATTTTGAATTATGCTTTTTGGATTTTATTAAATTCTCCGAATTTCTGACAGCATCTTTAAAAAATATAACGGTCAATATTTCAGAGGCCTTAAGGGTTAATACAGTCCATAATATTAAAAAAAATGCTTTCAAAGACGAAATTGCACTTTTAAAGCAAAATTATAATGTGCTCACCCAGCTTACGACACAATGCGAATTTCAGTTCCTCCAAGTCACTCATTTAATCCCAAGTTTCGCTAGTTGACGTTACGAAAGCGTTACGTAAGTTTCTTAATTTAATAAAATGAGAAATTTGTCGTTGGATCCTTCTAAAATTAATTAATTGTTTGCGATTTGATGCAGTTAGTCTTCATAATCCTTTTAGTTTGTGCTCTGGTTCCGTATAGATTAGTTTAAAGCGATGTTATTTATTTACGTCATATAAGTTATCATGTATTTTTAAACATATTCAGTCTTTGTCCAAATTGTCCAAAGAAGCGAAGTTAGCAGTCCACAATGGAGTGCTGGAACCTACCCTGATGGAAGCGAGGCATGGAACTGGCAAAGAAAGGATGAAAGTAGATTGAATGCTGTTGAAAAGAGATCCGTGAGGCGTATGTGTGGTAAAACCATGTATGATCGTGTGAGGAATGTGGATATCCGCAAAGAGTGCAAGGCTGATGTAAGCGTAATGAGTAAGATCAAGAAAGGGACGCTTAGATGGTTTGGGTATGTAGAGCGAATGAGCGAAGAAAGGAGTGTAAGGAGAATATACGATGCAAATGTGAATGGTAGCAGAAGTCGGGGACGCCCGAGGAAGACATGGCACGACCAAGTGAATCAGATACTTGAGTCGGGCCATGTCAAGAGTCGGAACAATAGAAGAGTATGTATGAGACGATGTATGAATGTGAATGAGGCAAGGAGTGTGTGCCAAGACCGAGTTGTTTGGCGGTCCGTCCTCTCTGCCTACCCCTGCGGGGAAACGGCGTGATGGTTAGTTAGTTAGTTAGTTAGCAGTCTTACTTATAAAGATTGGTATAGCTATCCGGTGAAGAGAGCAGTATCCTGCTATGGTTACAATCTTTACTCATATTTAGTTTTTTTAGAAGCACCACTTGACTGTTCTAATCCCCAACTCACGGTCATTTTCGAATTTCTCGTTTAGTTGCTAACTTCGCGTATCTCCGGTTGACATTTACGATATCATAGACCCGGTCTGTTTTGAATTGCTTCAAAATTCGATTATGCGTTCTGTATTTGCTTTGGTAAATCGATATTTCGATTTAAAATATTCCTCTGATAGTGCTGCAAATGGATATTACTGCTTTTTTACATTTTCATTGCGCAACCGATCGATATTTGTCAAATCAACCAGAGTGTTAATAAAGTGATCTCTGTCGTAATAGGATCGTAATACGTCCCTAAACCTGAGGGTCTGGCGGTTTAAAAATATGTCAGCCAATAATACTGCCGAATTATACGCAGTATACATGCACTTGATTATGAATAACGTTTTCTACAAACCCGTTCCTATCCCTCCGTATTATAATGAGTAAGGAGGGTTTTTTTAAAGGTTTGTATAAAAAAAGTGCGACACTCTAGGCGGGTAATGTGGTGGAACCAACCTTGATGTGTTTTTCATCCTTCATTACCATTGTCATAAAAGTTGAATGGTCAATAACACTGCCGGCTTGAGATTCTAACCTTGGTTGCTGTTAAGCCCAGTTTGAATAATGCTTTTTCAATAATGTTTATTTTGCAAAACTACCACAAACAACTAACAGCGGTTAGCTATCGTGAAAAAATATTAAATTGGTCACCGCAAGAAATAGATTAATGTGTAATTTTTGCTGTTCAAATCTTTGATTATAAAATGGTCTGAAAATCTACTTTTATGGGAATAGAATGAAGGTTAGTTACATCAAATTCTACCTTATATATTCCTTTCTTCCAATCTAATATAATTTCAAAGCACCTAAAATCATCCTACGCCTTAATCGACTGGACAGACTATGCAATAATTAAAATAGCGTATTATCCAAGGTGGATATTTTCAGTTCCGAACTTACCAAATACAAGAGATCCATAAAAGGATTTTTTTTTATGGTTTGTGAATAATGCTATCTCTCTATTGTTTATATTTCTATTATGATTTGATTTATTTCTATAAAGTCTCTTCATGGCTATAAATGTATTGATAAATGTTTTGTAAATTTTTCGTTTTTAAAAATCTTTTGTTTTGTATAAATTTTTGATTTCATATTCCTTTATTACAAATTTATTGTATTTATTACTTATTATGCTGTCTCAGTAGAGGTAAAGTCACAAGGAGGAAATCCATAATTGGTTTTATTTTGGCTATATAATACTTAGATATGTACAAACTGAAATAAATCTAAACTGTCGATTTCCCGAAAATTAATAAATAAAAGTATAATATATCTGTTTTCACCCTAATTTTGAGCTAACTTACGCCATTGACGAATATCCCTGCAAAATTGCCACAATTCAAAAACATCGTAACTACAAATTATACTGAAAGTTCCTGTAAGAACTAGCACTGACGAAATCTTCACCAATCAAACAACTATACTCATTTACATTCATAAGTACAAAAGCCAATAAATAACAACAAACACGTACAATTGAAACACTAGATCTCATGGTCAAAATCTTATTCAACAAATAACTACTAATACAACTTTTGGGCAAAAAAGCTTCTTATATCATAGTATTAAACTCTACAATAAAATACCACTCTCACTCAAAAACCGCAAACACTTAAACTTTTAAATCTCAAATAAAAAGCTGGATACTTAACATAGGGAGATCTGAAATAGAAAATTTACTGAGATCAAACACAGACTAAAACAGAATCAACTGAACTATACCAAAAACACTATCTTACTTATTTTAAAATTATGAAAAAAATATATATACTACATGATATATATATAATGTTCATAATTAAATTCATATGTAACTTTGATGTAATATTAATTTTCTTGTAATTAAATTATACATAATATGTAAATAAAATTCTCAGCACGGGAGATCCCAGTGAGGATATCATTATATCTATGTGTTACAAAAAAAAAGATAATAAAACACTTATTATTATAATAAACAAACCTGATGTATGGTAGTAAGGCATTGAACTGAAAGACGAAAGCAGACTGAACGCTGTAGAAATGAGATGTTATGTTTGGTAAAACCATGTATGATCGCGTGGGATAGAGGAGATAATGAGTAAGATTAAGAAAATGACGCTTAGATGGTTTGGGCATGTAGAGCGAAAGAACGAAGAAAGAAGTGTAAAAAGAATATATTACGCCAATAGAAGCGGTTGGGGATGCCCTAGGAAGACACGGCACGATCAAGTGACCAGATACTTCAGTCGGGCCATGAGTCGGAATAATAGAAGAGTGTGTATCAGACTACGAATGAATGTGAATGAGGCAAGGAGTGTGTGCCAAGACCTAGTTGTTTGGAGGTTCGTCCTCTCTGCCTACGCCTGCGGGAAGCGGCGTGATAGTTAGTTCGTTAAGTTTTAGTAGAAAACAATCGCTTAGTGGTTTATTCACCTGTAAAATATTCCTTGTTTGTAGCAATGCTCTAATAAAAACAACGTTTAATCTTATCAATCCCACAGTTGCTATATTTGCAATGTCTTTTATCGTTGTTTTTTTACAGGCTTAATCAAATACATTAATCACTATTTTGATTAATCTTTATAACGAATTGGGGTACATTATGAATACCAAAAAATATGCTTTAGATAAATTGAAAGTTTTCCTATCGCTTCGTTTGAGTAGAATACAAATAAAAAAATAAATAACTCTTTAAAAAATATAAATGCAAACTACTAAATTTTTTTTTTTTCAATAGAAATGTATGAACCCACAAACGAAACAACTTTTAAAAAATACAGTATTATAGCTAAGATTATCTGTGACAGTTTCACGTGATTAAATTTTTTACTTTCTTATAAAATTATTTACAAAATAAATAAAAACCAGTTTTTGCTTTAAATCGAACGTTTCTAGACTCCGTTTGTTAAGCGATATCCATGCCTATTACCTACGATATAAGGGTGACCGGATAAATCATCAAAATTATAATTCATCACATCTTTAAAAAGTTATATAAAGTCATGGAGAGTGATGAAACAAATACTTTATTAACTGGGTTAAGTAGGTTAGGTTAGGTTAGGATAAAAAAAAACATCGTTTTTAATGACTTTATATCACTTCTTAAAAGTGTGTTGAATAGTCACTGTGTTGAGTTATCATGGAACCGATATAAGGTATACCAAGAATATACACATTTTTGGCTTGTAGCTTCCTCTTAACAAATACAGTGGTTTTAACCGTTAATTCAATATCTGCTTCGAAGGCCCGGTTCTGAATTTCTCTAAAGATTTAGCAGCATAACTTTGCATCAAGTTACAAACTAATGTATTTTCTACCTCCGAACCGATACCTTAAGCACGCTATTATATGATATCCCAGTTACCAAGCACCGGATTATATTGAGCCTGGCGTCTCCGTAAAATAGGTTCAGTCTTCCCTATTAGATTCTAAACAGAACGGATTTTGTGCATTTTCCGTATCGGATTTTGGTAAGCAGGGGTAGATAATGGATAGATACTACTTGTGGCAGGATCTCAGCTGCAGATTCTGAAGTTCAGAGATCGCCAACACGTTGGTACATTTTTCTGTCTTACATGTAATTATTTGTTTATTTAGAATTAACGGCACAAGTGCCATTTAATTACATGGTAGTTATTGACAGTCATATAACAATATGGAAAAATTACATGAGTACAAAGTTAGTGATAGAAATGTGCAACCTCATTAAAATATGTGTAGCGGTTACGTCACCGCTCCTAAGGTCATCATATCATAACCAGACTGCACGATTTAAAAAACTGAGACAGCAATCAGTCTTAAGAAACTTCAATTAAAATATCGGTACCGCAATACGTAAACTGCTGATATGAGAATGTTTGCATGCAGGGTGATGCAAATGCTCATACAATGAACCGAGTCAGCGGTCCTGCGGGTTCGAAGTCCAGACGCTACTCCAACCCGTGGCAGACAAGAACAAAGGAATCAGCAGCTATATAAGCGGTGGAGGACCTAAGTACATCATCATTCCACTACCAATTCCCATATATGCATTCCTGAACTGTTTAATTAGTACTGATTTATAATTAAATAGAGGTATATTAAATAAAATCACGTAACAGCATAACTACTCCAGTGATTTTCGGCATATTATGCCGAGTTTAAAAAACATCTTGAGTGATCGCTCGCCATAATATTCCACTTTTGACTCGCGTAATTCGCGTATTAACCATTTTTTTAATTTTTTGTTTTGATTAATCCTAAAAATATAAGACAAACTGTAAAATATATGTGAATTCATTAGCTGTATAGCACTATAATCAGTTTATATTTCTCCGCATTAAAATTCAGAGGTATGAGTGTATTTTTTAAATGAGGATGAGAAATTTTTAACTCGAACGCCAAATCATTTTCAGAGCACTCGAGTGGATAATTGTGCCCGATAATTGTTGAGTTACCAATTGTATGTAACCTATTTATTACAGAACTAGCTGTACCCTGCCACTCTTCGCTGTGGCTCAGTCTGTCTGTGCAGACAGAGAAACAATGATGCGTGTTGCTTCTGCGTCCAACAGATGGCGCTATTTTTCCAAAAAGCATGTTTGTCCAACAGATTGACAAAAAAAGCATGTTTTTACATGTCGCAGGTGACATCTGTATAATATAATACACACGCGTATTCGAATGCAACGTTGTGTAAAAATTTCAAAGCAATCAGTGAAGAACTTTCGGAGATTTAAGATTTTGAACAAACGAACATTTACATTTTTATTTATTTAGATATATAGGTTGTAGCCTGAAACCGTAGTATAATTTTCACAATAATACATACTTGAGGACATTAATCTAATGGTAGGGACTGGGAAGTTAATCAAAATTAACTTATCAGAGCTATCCAACTGAAAATTAACAATTTTTTGTTAAAAAGTTTAGATTTTAAAATTTTCGCTTCTCAATTAACTTCAAAAATTTCAATTAATGTAATAAAAATCATAATTTATTGCTAGGATTGGTTGGAAGAAATTGCTTCCAACCAAGAGTTTTGACATTTATATACCACGTTAATAATTCACCATGTTGATAAAAAGCGGAAAATTAACTCTCCCTTGTGTATTTTTTTTATTTGGAACACATTTCGTTTAAACCCTGAGATTTAAATGGTAGTGGAAACGGTGTGATGATAGGTAAGTTGCTTACACCTCGTATTTTTCGTATCCAAAAAATCTGTACGATATATCTGGAAAAAATATCATTTAATAATCGGTACGGAGTACTAAAATCTGACAAAGCGAATAAACTATTTAAAAAACTTTATTTATCTTTATCAACCAACGGTAATTAAGCATCTCAAAATGTAAGTAAAATTTGGTATGATTATGCAATGTAAGGCAAGCTAAGTTTAATTTAAACTGTACCGTACATGTTCACAGTTTGTTTCATCTGGTTACCAACCCCCTATAGAAGACAAACTCTCTCCAGATAGCGTTGCAAATCTACAGTGTATTCAGAAAGCCTTTGCTTTTGTGCCATAAGCTATTGTTTGCGAAACTTACGACTGTTTTTGAGCGCAACTTTGGCGCGTTTGGCAGCTCTCAACTTCTCATCTGCGCAGTCTGCTCTAAAGTCATTTTTTTAATCTACTTTGTACAATCAAATAAAGTGTGTTTGAAATTTGCGAAACAAATCAAAACAAGAAGATTTTTGTCATGTTAAATTCGCATTTGTCTTATGAACTTTTTCTCATCTGTGCTCTAACCCACCTATTTTGTGCATCGGAAGACCTACTTGGTTACAGAAGTTTTTTTTGGCATCTTGGCCTGTCAAGAGTAAAGCATGAATTATCCTCTGACTTTAATTTATATCAAAACCATGTAACCTTTTATTTTCGTACATTATCTATATATTTTTTCGTAATTTTTTAATCGCTTTTACACTGTAATAAGTTTTTGTACTATTTTTGCGAAATAAAATATTAAAGATTCCAGCGCTTTTGCAGTGTCTAGTTTTTGTCTATTACAGCGTCTTAGCTCTATGGCTTGAGGGGGAGAAAGGCTCCCTTCTCCCTGCCAAGATGTTTATGGGGACCCCTTCGTTGGCCGCCAGCCACTTGGCCGCCTGATTCATATTTATACTGTATGCACTATGGACTGTGCAGAGTCATAATATTGTGCTCTGTTCTTTTGAGCAGAGGTGCCCAAGCTCTTAAATCTTAGATTTTCATATTTCGCTCTCTTTTATGCTAACCTAAAAAATATGATATCACCATACAAAACTGAGCAGTTAGTTATCCTAAAGATATGGATGTAATCGTTAAACATATTAATTTCGGTTGTCCATTTTTCCTGCTTCACGCTGGTTCATTGAACTTAAATTTGCTGCTAATTTATGTTTCATTTTGAAAATTGGAACTGATTTTTATTTTTTTTTTTTATTTAACGGCAATATAAAGTTAAGTATAAAAGATACAATATTAAGTAAAATAAAGATATAAAGTGATGTAGTTTGTGCTCAGTCCTCCTCACTAGGTATTCCTGTTCCGAGGCGGACCGTAGTTTGTTGTATTTGTGTTGATCATGATTTCCTCATCTTTTAATTTGTTGGTTCCCACAAAATATAAAATAAATTAAGCAAAAAGTATTTATGTTTGCGGGAGGAATTTAGATAACCGACTATCCTGTGATTTTTCACAAGTCTGCACTTTTATTATAATACACTGATGATAATAATTAGAACATAGTTGATAATTCATTGTATCCATTCATTTTTCGAAACCCAGGACGTGTTTTTACAAACAGCGCTATAAAAAAAAAAACAGTAAATGAAAAGAAGGCTGTTTAAAGTTATCTACGCTAGCGATGTCCCTTGGGACGTATTTAACTCTTGACAGGCCAAGATGCCAAACAAATCGTCTGTAACCAAGTGGGTCTTCCGACGACTCCATGATTTTGCTGTCTTACAGGCTTTTAAACTATGGTAATCTCAATTATTCAGTCAATTATTAATGGTACTTAAATTATAAATACTTATGTATTTGCGCAGGAATACGTAAATTATTAAAATGATATGTCAAGTATTTAAGCTAATATAAAGAGGATAGTGTACAATAATCACACATAGTAATATATGAAGGTATACCCACAATATCACCTTGAGAGATCACCATTCAGAAGGGCAATAAATAACCTTATTGGAATAGTTAGGTACTTCCAACCATTTCTTTTCCACCTCCATCGCATTCCTTTCCCAATCTCTTCAACCTTACAACATCCCCCAAATTGTAGTGCATCATCAGTGCAATTCTAATGAGGGGTATTTTTGCATAACTGACTCATTCCACCTTTACTTTTTGTTGTGAAATCGCAAACAACTGATACAGGTGTCAAATATGTGATTTTATAAGTATTTTTTTTAGTAATGGATTAATTTTAAGAATTTTCGATTTGAATAATAAAATATAAAGAAATATTCAGAAAATATTTAAAAAAATTATTGTGAAACCACATAAGAGTCCCAATCGCTCAAAACCGTCTGGAGCCAATGAGACTATGGCATCTTCAATTGGGGTATGTTGTGCGGCTGTAGGTAGTGTGGAGGGGAAGTGGATGAAGAAGGTGGGCAAGTACCTGGATATTCACATATAGTCACCAAACACGGCCATAGCCATTTCAAGCAACGAATGGTGGTCTCACACCAAGGCTATACTGATACCCGCAAATATATTACATACTATGTATAAAGTGATTTCTCCAATGTTATGAATTTATTTTTATCTATTTGTGTTACATTACCTACTTAATATGAATTAAACATATCGGTTTGAGGCAAGGAGTGTGTGCCAACACCGAATTGTTTGGCGGTCCGTCCTCTCTACTTACCTACTTTTTTACTGTTACATAAAATTCTTTTTTATTAGATTTACAAACATTGACAAATATTTTTCACCGTCGATTTATTCCAATTTTTCGGGAGCGTCTATGTTAAACTTTTAAATGAAATACAGAGTGTGGTGTTATCTTTTTCTAACACTGTTTAAATACAGGAGCATAACTTTTATGAGTCCCTGTCGGGCTGGGAGAAAAACCACCCCTAAAAACTCTACGGGTTAAGACTGAATGGACCACCATATTATTTACAGATATTGGTATCGTAGAAGAACATTACTCCGTAGACATCTTATCTCCTCAACAACAGATTTACTTTCTCTGTCCTATAGCTACTGGCTACTGTCTACAGGGAATTACCTGTCCAGATGGGAATCTACTCGATTATATAGTTGTCCATTGCAACTCTGTAGACATCTTATCTCCTCAACAACAGGTTTACTTTCTCTGTCCTTCAGCTACTGGTTACTGGCTACAGGGAATGGCCTGTCCAGACGGGAATCTACCCGATTATATAGTTGTCCATTGCAACTCTGTAGACATCTTATCTCCTCAACAACAGATTTACTTTCTCTGTCCTATAGCTACTGGCTACTGTCTACAGGGAATTACCTGTCCAGATGGGAATCTACTCGATTATATAGTTGTCCATTGCAACTCTGTAGACATCTTATCTCCTCAACAACAGGTTTACTTTCTCTGTCCTTTAGCTACTGGTTACTGGCTACAGGGAATGGCCTGTCCAGACGGGAATCTACCCGATTATATAGTTGTCCATTGCAACTCTGTAGACATCTTATCTCCTCAACAACAGGTTTACTTTCTCTGTCCTTTAGCTACTGGTTACTGGCTACAGGGAATGGCCTGTCCAGACGGGAATCTACCCGATTATATAGTTGTCCATTGCAACTCTGTAGACATCTTATCTCCTCAACAACAGGTTTACTTTCTCTGTTCTTTAACTACTGTCTACAGTGAATAGCCTGTCCAGACGGGAATCTACCTGATTATATAGTTGTCCATTGCATCTCTGTAGACATCTTATCTCCTCAACAACAGGTTTACTTTCTCTGTTCTATAACTACTGTCTACAGTGAATGGCCTGTCCAGACGGGAATCTACCCGATTTACAGCGTGCCCCTCGCTACCCTCAACAATTACAATAATTCAGGGGGTGTTTCCCCCCGCCCTCTCTGCCCGGAAGGATTTAGTAGGGGCGCGTTGTTTGCAAATGGAGCGGCAGTGCGCGGCGCTGTGGTAAGGTTTCCTGGGCCTGATTTAGCAACGAACTTAAACTTTCACCCTATCTTATCTCGCGTCGTCTTGAACCGCGAACGCCTGCAGTTTGCATGCAAAATATTTGTCCCCTTCCGATTTGAATAATTACTATGACTCCGGTCATAGTAATTCTGCGCTTATTATAATTACAACTGCAAGATTCACGTCTTGTATCTAAGCATGCTAGCGTAACAATAAACTCCTACAGTAAAAATTTGAATTTGGAAGGCTTTATTTAGGTATCACCGCCCCGGGAACCAATTATTGAATAACCAACATCTCTGCCATGGTCACCTCATATGGTTCACTACATTTGATGACTTAGCAGGGGTGCCCGGGTTCTTCCGGGTGTTGGCAGTGGATACATCTTGTCACCCCTCCCGGAACATCGCCTTGCACCACAAGGAGAGGGATGGATTCATACGTCCGTCACTCCTGGACACCCTGACCACCTCATATCTTTACCTTTACCAGAACTTGCCCTCTTTCTTTTCCTCCAAATACGGTTCACACAGCAACCCCAAAAATGACATAGGCGCTGAGAAAAATTATTTTCTTCAGGGCCTCCTGTTTGGAGCTAATTAAAAAATATATCATTTCAATTGCTAAATTAGAATTTCTATCTATCTATTTTAAAATACAATTCATTGGAAATACGGTATTTGGTTTGATATAAAAATTACAGAAGTAAGAATATATAAATTATTAGAAATAATTAGGAGAATTTCTTTACGGCTACGAAAGTAATTAATGAAATAATTGAATAGTGTATGTCACAAAAATATTTACGAAACGTGTTATAATGAGAAACCACCCGAGCAAAATCCCAGCCTACAAAAACATCATTATTATCCTTGCTAGACAAGATAAGTTAAGTTATTATTTGAGAGGAGAAATGGGGAAGAGGCACTAGAGAAGCATAAAGCGGGGTATGATAAGATTGCAGAAGGAAGCTGAGAGAATTGTTTGGAAGAGGTATAAAGATTGTACGTTGAGAGTATAGAACGAAAACCGTCGACTGCGAACCGCTAACCGGCGATTGGGGAGAAACTTTTAAATGCAGCTCTTAAAATTTCCTAAGAGATTATGCAAATGGTTATGTAAACATTTTAAACACCTATTAAATAAGACACCTATATTGCAAGGAAAAATCGTTAACATTAACAAAATTTAATGTTATTTTTTATAATTAACATTTTTTTTATTCAATCAAGGAAAACAACATGTCCTTGGTTGTTGAATAGGAAATCCATCTTTGATCGAGAGGTTCCATCAATATTCAGGGACAATATTTTTAATTGTTCCCCGATATTTATCGATTCCCCTTGGCCGGGAGACCTATCGGTCTTCGGCCTCTTACATAGCGGCATAGTTTGTAGTTGGAGGCCCACTTAATTTGGTATCCGCTTCACTCATGTGATCAACGAATGACCGCTCCATTCATTCCCCGGCGGGATTTATGAGGTTCACATGGCGACACCTGAGGCCCTAGACTGGCACGCAGACCTAGATGTTCCTCTCTGACCCCCTCACCATACGAAAGAAGAATAGCTAAACTAACTAACTAACTAAGCAGAACGCGGTCTTGGCACACACTTCTCGCCTCATTCACATTCATACAATAATAGCAATAATCTAATATGTGGTCGAGGGGTAAAGCTCTCGACTAGCAAGCTGGAGGTCACGGGTTCAAATCCCGGCGTGCGCAAGTAAATTTTATTTGATTATTTTGTGATATTTCACAAATTAATCAATTAAACAAATAATATATTTGTGACACGTTCCAGAGTGGAAGATTCTCTTAGTATCGCCCTGGTGTAAGACCACCATTCAGAATTGAAACGTTGGCGTTGAAAAACCTTTGGCCCTGTTTGGTGACCAGATATGAGTAGCCAAGTACTTCCCTACCTTACTCTTCCCATATCCTTCCCCTACCCATTACCTTCAGTATCACAACATAACCCAATAGGGGAAGCCATAATCTCATTGGCTTCTGACGGTAGAGTTGGGACTCTTGTACTGTTTCACTTTTTTTTAAATTAAAAAGAGTAATAGTTGTGTATTATGTGTAATTATCATCATGCTTGAATGTCGCTATATAGATCGGAGCAATTTATGACTAACATCGCCCAAACAGAGATAGCTTACAATTGTTAATTCATTGTCACTACTAGTTAGTTTACATCCTAGTTTTTCATTATTTATTTATTTTATTTTGTAAGAAACAAACAGCTTTTACATAATATACAATGATAGATATAAATATACAAGTTAACTGAAGTCAAGCCACAGAAGTTTCTTATGTTAAAGTTAATTAGAAATGAAGTTTTAATATCTTAAAAATAATTTGGTGTTAAAGGAAGGGGAGAGGAAGAGGAAAATAGGAAGAGGATAGGAGATACTCCCGATACATTCCATACTCTCATATTAATAATCGATCGTACGCATTACTTCATATCGATATTTCTTTAGGTTTATTACCAAAAATGTCAATGCTGTAAAATTTTGTATTATATTGTGCATAGGTACGAGGAATTGGGGAATTTTTTCGAATGTTTGTTCTACACGAGGGTAGATAAAATAAATCAGATTGTCGGGTTGATTTAGACGGAATATGAAGATTTATTAAATTGGTAAGTTCTGGTGAGTCCAGACCATTATTTAGGTTTTTAAACACTAAGATTTGATGAAAAATTAGACGTCGTGTTTGGAGGGAGTTAAAATTATGAAATTTAATGGATTCGGTATAATTTGAGAAGTGTAAATTTAGTTTATAATTTATGTGTTTAAAATTTTTTTTTTAATTATTTCTATTCTTTCAATATGGGCTTGGTATAAAGGAGTCCAGATCGGTGTACAGTGTTCCAGGTGCGGGCGAATATATGAGGTGTAAATGGAATATAAAGTGTTTATGTTGTGGAAGGGTTATTAAATTATTGAGTAGTTTATAGGTTTTCCGATAAAACTAGGTGTATTTTTTAAATATTTATCATAATCAATTTTTTTTTTTTTTTTTTTTTTTTTTTTTTTTTTTTTTTTTTTTTTTTTTTTTTTTTTTTTTTTATATATTCAATAATATTATTATTGGGTTTATAAAAACAGTTTATTTTTAAACAAGTTCTGCTGTGTAATTATTATTACGCGTGACAGCTGTTTCGCCCTCTGAAGGCATTATCAAACTGTGGGTAGCCCACTTACAGACGATACATTTATATTATTTCTAGGTAGGTATTTTAATTTCAATTACTGATTTCTTAATTGATTTTTGAGTAAGATATTAGAAATTATTAATGGTTATTACCCCAGCAAAGTTTCCCCAATTAGTGTAATGTTAAAAATTTGACTGAATGTCTTAATGTTAGTTATTCCCAAACGATGACTCATAGGGTTATTTTAATAGCATAATTAAGTACTTCATAGTGCACTCATATTTGAACTAGGTTTGAAGATATCTAGTAGGGGTGAACGAATTATATTTGTTTGTTCATTAATTAGAATAGCTTTCGGATTATTAGAGTTTTTGTTAATTTCTAACTGTTCTAAAAGGTTCAGTTTACGGCCTTTATTTTGTACGTGTAACGGAGTTGGTTTATTATTATCATTAAGTGAGTGATTTTCATCTAGGAGATGTTTGGCAAATTGAGATTGCATTTTATTATTATTTTTAAAAGATCTTATGTGTTCTTTGAACCTAGTGTTAAAGGACCGGCCCGTTTGTCCAACATAAACAGCGTTGCATTCGTCACACTGGAGTTTATAAATGCCACTATTTTGTAATTTGAGTACCTTACTTTTTGAGTTTTTAAGAGATGATCCTAAGTTGTTATTTGTGCGGAAGGCAATATCTAAGCCACACTTTTTGAGGACTTTTGCAATTTTATTAGATGTCTGCCCGATGAATTCTAAACACCCGAATTTATTATTCGTCTTATTATTAGTCACTGGGTAAATTAATTTAAGGTTATTTTTGTGTTTGTTATTATTAATTATTTTTTCAATGTCTCTACCCTTGAAGCCATTATTTTTAGCAATAGTTAGGATTGTATTTTTTTCCTTCTCGTATGCTTTCTTGTCGAGTGGGATGTTATTAAGCCTATGTACCATTGAGTGGTAGGCAGATAATTTATGTGACCATGGGTGTAAGGATTTATAATTAATGGTCGTATCTGTAAACGTAGGCTTACGGAAAATTTCAAACGTATGTTTATTATTTTCTCTACCGATTGTTAGGTCTAAAAAATTGATTTTATTATTACACTCTCTTTCAACCGTAAAGCAGATTTTACGGTTGATGGAGTTAGCAAATGTGACGAAAAGATCTAATTGTCTGTTGGTACCTTTCCAACAGACCAAAATGTCGTCAACATAACGAACATAGTAAATGATGTGTTTGTTAAAGATTGAATTTAAAATTTGTTTTTCAATGTAATCCATAAATATTTCTGCAAGAAGTGGACTGAGGGGCGATCCCATTGGTAATCCGTCGTTTTGTTTATAGAATTTATTGTTAAACTCAAAGTAGTTAGTTTCCACGCAAATTTTAAATAGATCGAATAAGTCTTTTTTAGTAACTGGGTTTATATTAGATTCGTCTAAAATATCTTCAATGATTTTAAGGCATTCTTGAATAGGGATATTGCTAAAGAGACTGACCACGTCTAAAGATATGAACTGGCAATTGTGCGGTAAATTTATGTTTTTTATTTTATTTACAAGTTCGAGAGAATTTTTAACGCTATGTATTGGGTAGAATTTAGTATGTTGTTTGAAAAGAAAGTTAAGTTTTTTGGCGAGTATTGTCGTTGGGGCGTTTATAAAAGAAACAACGGGACGTATGGGGATATTATCCTTGTGAATTTTTGGTTGTCCGTATAATGCAGGAGCCCTTGGATTCATCACCATTGCACTTTTTCTAGCGTATTTATTTGGGAATATTGATTGGCAATTGGCAAACCTAAATCCTTACACCCATGGTCACATAAATTATCTGCCTACCACTCAATGGTACATAGGCTTAATAACATCCCACTCGACAAGAAAGCATACGAGAAGGAAAAAAATACAATCCTAACTATTGCTAAAAATAATGGCTTCAAGGGTAGAGACATTGAAAAAATAATTAATAATAACAAACACAAAAATAACCTTAAATTAATTTACCCAGTGACTAATAATAAGACGAATAATAAATTCGGGTGTTTAGAATTCATCGGGCAGACATCTAATAAAATTGCAAAAGTCCTCAAAAAGTGTGGCTTAGATATTGCCTTCCGCACAAATAACAACTTAGGATCATCTCTTAAAAACTCAAAAAGTAAGGTACTCAAATTACAAAATAGTGGCATTTATAAACTCCAGTGTGACGAATGCAACGCTGTTTATGTTGGACAAACGGGCCGGTCCTTTAACACTAGGTTCAAAGAACACATAAGATCTTTTAAAAATAATAATAAAATGCAATCTCAATTTGCCAAACATCTCCTAGATGAAAATCACTCACTTAATGATAATAATAAACCAACTCCGTTACACGTACAAAATAAAGGCCGTAAACTGAACCTTTTAGAACAGTTAGAAATTAACAAAAACTCTAATAATCCGAAAGCTATTCTAATTAATGAACAAACAAATATAATTCGTTCACCCCTACTAGATATCTTCAAACCTAGTTCAAATATGAGTGCACTATGAAGTACTTAATTATGCTATTAAAATAACCCTATGAGTCATCGTTTGGGAATAACTAACATTAAGACATTCAGTCAAATTTTTAACATTACACTAATTGGGGAAACTTTGCTGGGGTAATAACCATTAATAATTTCTAATATCTTACTCAAAAATCAATTAAGAAATCAGTAATTGAAATTAAAATACCTACCTAGAAATAATATAAATGTATCGTCTGTAAGTGGGCTACCCACAGTTTGATAATGCCTTCAGAGGGCGAAACAGCTGTCACGCGTAATAATAATTACACAGCAGAACTTGTTTAAAAATAAACTGTTTTTATAAACCCAATAATAATATTATTGAATATATAAAAAAAAAATAAAAAATAAAATGGAGTTCTACAAATTAAACTTAATAACAATAAATAAATCATAATCAATCATTTAAATTTACGATGTGCAGCCTACAAAAGTTCCATCAATTCAATTAATTATTGCCAAATATGTATGATAAATAAAATAATATTTTGCATTTATCAGTCAAAACAAATAATAAAAAAATGGCAGTATCATATTAAATAATCCATTTCAAAGTATTTATATTATATCTCATAAAGGTATGTAGATATCTTATGTGGATATCTTTCAATTTAAAATGTTTCACCAAAAGTGTTTCATGTAATTTCCTATAGTTTATATAAATATATGTAACGATAATATTAAATATATTTAAAAGATCCGCATGGATAAAAATATGTTATTACGTGTCTCTTAAAACTACAGCTTTCAGATCTTCATCATCTTCAAAGGGCTAGGCGTATTAATAACACTTCATGGTAATATTTAATTTCTTTTCTTTAAAACTCGCCCGCCTGGGAATGTAGCCAACCTGTCACCGCGCTTTGAAGATCTTCATCATCTTCAAAGTGCTGGGCGTAATTACACTTCATTGTAATATTTAATTTCTTTTCTTTAAAACTCGCCCGTATGGGAATGTAGCCAACCTGTCACCGCGCTTTGAAGATCATCATCATCTTCAAAGTGCTGGGCGTAATTACACTTCATTGTAATATTTAATTTCTTCATTTTAAACCTTGCCCGCCTGAGAATGTAGCCAACCTGTCACCGCGCTTTGAAGATCTTTAAAGTCCTTTTTTTTAAGAAGAAAGACAAACATTCCCGGTTAAGAATAATTTGACAATATTACAAAATCTCCTACTATCGCCACAGTAAGCGGAAAATGTTGCTTGTGTTGTGATGGATTACTTAGCCAGCCGAGGAACTGAACACACTACACCTGGGTGGGACCCAAACGCGATGTAACTTAGCCACCGACCGGTCAACTTACACATCTCTGTATACATCAAAAACTCAATTTATTTTAATTCTTTCGACTGCCATTCATACTGGGCTCATGTTCGTATCATTATTCCGATTTTAAAGTCAGCCATAAAATGCCACTACATATTTGCGCACCCCTGCATGTGAGAGAGGGGAGATAATAGTTCTGGGTATGAAATGTCAGGTATAAAGCATAGATATTTATGCCAATGTTCTACACAACAGCGGTACTACGGTACACCAGCCCTTAGACCGCAGGATCCGATAAACCGAAGGGTTGAGATTGAGTTTTCAATGTTTCCCGAGGGAGAAACTCCCGCACCTATTTGCCTGATTGAATTTTTAATACTTTTATTTTTTGTTCCAGGTAAGAAAACTCTACGAAGTATTGGCTCTTTGTTTTGCTCCGCTGTTTGGTAAGTTTTATTTTTTCGCCAAGCATGAGTCGAATGATCGGGACCGGTGACTCTATGATGCCAACCCAAAGTTTAGCGTTCTACGAAACATCGAAGAATCACTTGAATATTTTCTATTATAGAGTAATTTAGAATATGTCTGATATTTAGGTACTGAAATCGGCCTCCGTGGTATAAGGGTAATTGTTTCACATTTAATTAATCTTAAATTATAAGTTACACCTACGTTTAAGGAAGACACTTTCAGAATTGTCCAGGTGAAAGACTACCTTTCTGAGTTGAATCGTTGGATTGCTTAAAATGGTTTTAACCGTCTTTGGTGGCTAGATATGAATAACCAGGCATTTCCCCTCCTTCCTCTTGCCTGTCTCCTTCTTCTCCTACTATCTTCAGCCTCCCAACACTCTCCGATTGGGGATACCGTAGTCTCACTGGCTCACTAGCAGTTAGGACTCTTGTGTGATATTTACATAAAAATAACATATTAGAAATAAAATACTCTTACTCTTAGTGTGAAAAACTTGACTCTCAGTGTGAAAAACTTGACTCTTAGTGTGAAAAACTTGACTCTTAGTGTGAAAAACTTGAATGATTTTTATGATTGTTTCGTTGGCATTTGAAGCTTACATTTGAAATTAAAAAACGACTTGAAAAGGTCAACGTTGCTAAGGAAAATTTTTATGAAGCATTTGCAAAAAACTACAATTAAATATATTGGGTACCTTTTTTTTAAATGAAACTTTTTCAAAACTAACCATTACGCCGTTTACGTAGGCAGAGAGGACGGACCGCCAAACAACTCGGTCTTGGCACACACTCCTTGCCTCATTCACATTCATACATTGTCTCATACATACTCTTCTATCATTATGACTCTGTAAATGGCCCGACTCGAGAATCTGATTCACTTGGTCTTGCCATGTCTTCCTCGGGCGTCCCCGACATTTGCATCGTGTATTCTCCTTACACTCCTTTTTTCCCTCATTTGCTCTACCTGCCCAAACCATCGAAGCGTCCCTTTCTTGATCTTACTCATTACTCTTACAAATCAGCCTTGCACTCTTTGCGGATCTCCACATTTCTCAAACGATCATACATGGTTTTACTACACATACGTCTCAGGGATCTCATTTCTACAGCCTTCAGTCTACTTTCATCCTTTCTCTGCCAGTTCCATGTCTCACTTCCGTACATCAGGGTAGGTACCAGCACTTTATTGTGGACTGCTAGCTTCGCTTCTTTGGACAATTATGTAGCCACAAATTCTCAAAGCAGGACTGCAAAATTTTTACTAATTTGCTTCATTTTCACTCTCTTCTTGGTATTTATATATTTCCAATCAACGGGGGTAGAATGTTTCATCCCTATATGCAACAACTCCCATCGCTTCCACCCCCTGGCGGCTCTCATTTCCGCTCATTCCGCGTCACGCAGTGCCTTTCAGTGTCTTCCCCTGTTGAAATTATTACTTATTTACGGATACAAAACACATTGGATTTATGGTGGGGTTGTGGGGGGATAATTATTATTAAATCTGGCAGGTGCATTTGGCAGTATGTTATATTGCCTCCGTAAAGGGAAGGTTGAATGTTCACCGTAAAAAAAATTACGTGTATAGATCGTATATATTCAGAGTGGACTTGAAGCTGTCGTCAATATTCAGTGCTTCACTCATGTATACACATTGTTTCACACTCATACCTCGAAACTTTGGGGGGTTATTCATAGGTACTTAATAATATATATATATATACCACATAAATCTTTTGTTGTGTGGCTTACAAAATTACAATTGTTACGAAAGCGGCGCAAAATTGGATTATTCATTTTGGCAAATTTTAGGATTTTATTAATGGATTCCAGTATAATTATTTGAGGTAATTGGAAAGAATTTCTAACGTCAAAAAATTATCTATTTTCGCATGATAGAAAAAAAGATAAAAATAATTTTATAAAATATGGACGCCCGGTCATAAATGACCCTAAAATGCTGGAGGGGTCAGGCTTATTTTTTGTATTATTATTGTTTATCTCTGTGACTTTTTAGTGCATTATCTTATCATTGAGAACTTTTAAAAATAAACAAATACAAGTAAGGAACGTTCGCAGTTCATGCCACATTCTTTAGTTAGTTCTGCGTCGTATCTATGGTCGTAGGAAATTAACCGAGAATATATTCGATTAATTGTCACAGAATGCGACACGTAGGAATCATCCCTTGGAACCGGCACTTGGGGGAATCGGCGAGGGTGCACGCTAAATTAATTGTCCTCTGATTGATAATCTCAAACGAGGGTGCATCATTCATGCGACGGAGTAATTTCAGAACGAAATATGGTGACAGTTTATGGCGAAAGCTCATTGTTCATTATGTAGAAATAAATAATAAGGGTAGGTGTATTAAACAAAATAATTTACTTGTAGGTTTGACATTTTAACTGTATACCTATTTATTAGTGTGTTGTGGAAAAATTCAAATATACTCTTGAAATCCTGACAAGTCATAAACTACGAGTACCTACATATATTTTGCAAGGCGATAATTTTTACTCTACTTTTTTAAAATGTGTATACCGCACAAGAGTCTCAACTGCTCTGAAACATCTGGATCCAGTAAGACAATGGCATCCCCAATTGGGGTATGTTGTGAGGCTGAAGGTAGTGCGGAGGAGAAGGAGATGAGGAAGAGGGATATATCTGGAAGAGGAAGGTGGGGAAGTAACTGGCTATTCAAATCTGGTCACTAAACACGGCAAATGCCATTTCAAGCAACGTTTTAATTGTGAATGGTGACACCAAGGCGATACTGAGAATATTTCGCATTCTGGAACGTGCTGCAAATATAATTGTGAAATATACAAATTAATCGAATAAAGTTTACTTGCGCACGCCAGGATGACCTACGACTTGCAAGTCGAGAGCCCTACCCTTCGACCACGGAGGCAGTCAGTAAATCGTAGGTAAATCCATAAACTAGATAATTTAAGCTAATTTTATGTTAAAGTATGTTTGAATATGGTTTTTAAACAACAGAAACAGATGGAACAGCCGACTGATGGCGAAAAAATAATGATTATAAAGATGTGTTTACACGAAATTTTGTAAGCCATACAACAAAAGATTTATGCGGTATATATATATATATTATTAAGTACCTATGAATCACCCCCCAAAGTTTCGCGGTATGAGCATGAAACAATCTGTATACATGAGTGAAGCACTGAATATTGACGACAGCTTCAAGTCCACTCTGAATATACACGATCTATACACGTAATTTTTTTACGGTGAACCGTCAACCTTCCCTTTACGGAGGCAATATAACATACTGCCAAATGCACCTGCCAGATTTAATTATAATAATTATCCCCCCACAACCCCACCATAAATCCAATGTGTTTTGTATCCGATTTGAACCCGTGACCTCCGGATCGCTGGTCTAGGGACTTACCCCGCAACCACGAAGGCATTTTCGCTTGACAACTGTCTTTTTGGAGGCAATTATAAATAAATCATTTTTAAAAACAACTTAATCTGACATCTATCAGAACAATCAAAGATATAAAAAATGATTTAAGTTATACTGTCTCTCGTCCAAAGCAAAAGATACGTTTATTCTCTACTCAGACGCCATGCACACATCATTTTATTTATTGTCATTATGTGGCTGCATTCTCTTATCTGGAGAAATAACGTGTTAACTAGGAGCCTTCATAACGATATGTCGCATCCTTGCTGTGACGTTCAATCTTAACTTCCTTAACATCCAAGCACTTTCTGACACAATTACAGCTGAAGGCTGGCACTGCCGACAGTGTGCGACGCTAATGGCATGTACCTATATTTTGACTGATTGTAACCCGTCGATGTAGAAGAAAAAACATTGAATTATTATTAAAATATGACTTTCTACATGTTGCATTAATAATAAAGCTTTAACGACCACCACACTAAGCTCGAGCCATCATATTTATTTATTTAACGCCCAGAGGGCTTTTACATGGTTGGTAGTATAATTTTAATTTTAAAGATACTTTGAAACATAAAAAATAAGAATAAAATTACATTTGATAAAAGCTATGCAACAAGTCATACAAACACAAGAAACAAAAACAGAAAATTACAGCTATTTGTAGGTTTACATGATGTGTTTAGGAGTATTGTTGAAATAAATGTTTTAAATGATCCACAAAACTTGTTAAGTTGGTATTGAATATGTCAACATCACCCAAGTAATGATTTCCCATGGTGTGAAGTCGTTGATCGGAGAGTGGGCAATGTAGTTACGCTTATGCGTGCTGCTGTAGAATATTGTATTTTGTCGTGGCATATTATATTACTCACGTAATGCAAAATAACAACTCGTGTATAAATACCATATTTGCCATTCATCTAATTTCCCCATATCGTTAAGAGGAACAACTGCGCAACCCCTTTCTTACAAATCTTTCATTTGGCCAAAATACTTGACCAAACTGAATAATTATTTTTTTAAATTCAAGTACAGGTATGTGCTAATTTATCTATTTATGTTTCAGAATTCAAAATATAGGCCATTGAAGAAATCGACTTTTCCACGATTTCAGAGGCAACTTTGTTAATTATTAGCGAGTTGATGATAATTATAAAAAAATGCTTTATCTACTATATAAATATAATTATATATTAATATTTTTTAAATTATTTTGTTAGGTTCAAATTTAAATAACTAACCGGTTTACCCCGGAACATAAGAGTAAGGCAAGGAGGGTGTATGTCCCCCATTCCATTTAATGTATACATGGACGAGTTGTCAAGTCGCCTGGACATCAGAACGGGCTGTCGTGTTAACAGTATATGTATGCATCATATAAGCTACGCGGACGACATGATCCTCCTATCTCCGTCGATCGAGGGATTAAGATTACTCCTAAACACTTGTGAAGAATATGGAAAACAGCATAATATGATGTACATCCCGAAGAAGACGGAATTGATTGCGTTCCACCACGGAAAAAGTCAAGATACAAGTAAGATGCTCCCCGTATACCTTAACGAGGCAAAAATAAATACATGTTCGAACGTGAAATACTTGAGGCACATTATTAATGAAGACCTATCGGACGATGGCAATATGGAACGACAAAGGAGAAGCCTAAGCATAGTGTATAATATGATTGCCCGCAGATTTTGCAAATGCAGCAATACCGTTAAAAAAATACTGTTCAACGCATTCTATACTGGCCTGTATACGTGTGAGACATGGTGTCACTACCGAACTTGCTCGACGGAACGACTCGGAACTCAATATAATGACGCCTGTAGAATCATATTTGGATACCGAAGATACAGCAGCGCATCGACAATGTTCACGGAACTAGGACTTTTTTAAAGGCACCCACCACTGTCCCATCCCGGTACAGGTGACTTATTGTCACCCCTTCGGGACTCTCGCAAGAAGCTAATTTTTTATATTAAAAGATTCGAATTTTCAATAAAAGACTCTAGACCTTTAAATGTCCCTGCATGAGGGGTTAACGAGCACTATGCAGGATGCTCATGTTAATAATATTAGACATGCACATGCGGTGTTAGTAGCACAAAACAAAATATAAATAAACTAAGATACATTTGGAGTGCTCAGGTCCTCGGCAGTCCCAAAGGGGTGCAGCCGGTCGCCGATCAGCCCACAGATGGATTTCCGTCACCGCCCACCCCACGCCGAAGCCTGATTATGCTCGAAGACCCTAAGAGAGAGGCTGGGTTTTAAACAACCGAAGAGGAGTAACTGAAAGTGAATAGCGTCAGACGTCAGCGGGGGGTGAGGAAGGTGATGTAGTTCATTGCGGACGTCACGACGAGCCAGAGCACCACAAATGGGGGGAAGCCGATCAACTAGCATGTCATTATTCGGAGATCTGGAAACTACGGGCTTTGTGCAGGGACAGGGGTCTTTATGCCTCGCCCAAGAAGAGGGCTAGGACAAAACAGAACACAAAGTGAGATCAGTTCCTACCTGAAATAGAGACATGAAACATGGAAGAAATGAGCAACAGAATACAAAATAATATAAAGATTACAAGTAAAAGAACAGTATAGCAATACATAAATAAGATAAGGTAAGATATAACCGAGAAACATATACAGAAAAATAGATAAACATAAAATAAGGGCGATAGTGTAAATGAAAGAAAAGTACAAAAATCAGAAACCGGGGGGATCAGGATCAGTACACTCGACCGAACTAAATTGATTGAGTTTACTCTAAATGACATCGACTCTCAACATAGGCCACCTTTCAACCCAAACCTTAACAAACTTCTTCAGACATTCAAAATTCCTCTGATCTGAAACGAGATCTACGTTTAATTAAGATCGGTCTCGTTGAAACATTCAAACCATTAAGCATTTCCTCTCTTGCGTCCTTCAATATCTCGCAGTGCCACAGAATGTGCTCGGCGGATTGGTTAGGGTCACCACACGCACAGGTGGGGTGTGGGGACAAGGTAAGACTGTGCAGCCTTCCTCTGAATTCACCGTGTCCGGATAAAATCTGGGTTGTGTGGTGGTCCAACCTTATGTGTGCCCCTTCCATTCTGACTTTAACCGATGGGAAGAAGGAGTGAGTCCATCTTCCCATACTCGAGCTATCCCAGCGCATTTGCCGGAACTAGGACTGAATGGATTTGCCGGCCTGATGAGACACCGGGTCACTGGAGCCAGGATGCGGCTAATGGCCTCCGCCAACACGTTGGTGACCGCAGCCTACCAGCACCAAGCGCCACTCCTGAGTGAGCGCTGGGCCCAAGCGCACTCAAGACCACACCCTGCATAGTTGTCCCTATTTGTTAATTTATTATATCTATTATACAAAAAAAAATGTATATCTATATGGGACGTGTAGGATTGCACTAACCTCCCCACATTCTGGAATAAAATATTATTTTTATTATAAATTTCGCGAATACAAATTCAAATTATTAATTGTTAAATCGCTTTTTTATTTTTTTATAGTGGGTTTGGCAATATTTTTTTTTAACAATTAATAACTCGCAAACTTGTAAATATTACAGTTTATTAAATTACTAAACCTTAAATTAGTAAGCTTACAAACAAAGATTGGAGCTGCATCTCGCGGAAATATAAATTGAAATAATCTTAGTGATTATCGATAAAAGTAGAAAATTTTACACACGATAAGATTTAAATATTTTATTTCACTCTAGCTTACAAGGCCAAGCATAAAAGATTGATTTGTAAATGATTATCCCAAATTACTTCGTCTTTATTTGATCACGGGGACATAAAAACAAGTCAGTCAGTTAAGAGATAGAAAGCGCGCGCCTGTAATAGTTACATTTGATTAGCTATCTCGATCTAATAGTCCAAAGGTGTTCAAGTCGGTGACCGGATAAATCATCAAAATGATCATTCATCACATCTTTAAAAAGTTATATAAAGTCATGGAAAGTGATGAAACAAAAACTTTATTAACTGGGTTAAGTAGGTTAGGAGGTTAAATTTTTTTTTCATCGTTT
Source organism: Hesperophylax magnus (assembly GCA_026573805.1). Lineage (NCBI taxonomy): Eukaryota > Metazoa > Arthropoda > Insecta > Trichoptera > Limnephilidae > Hesperophylax > Hesperophylax magnus. The sequence continues at coordinate 5,886,924 of JAIUSX010000117.1, read as the reverse complement.
TTAATGACTGTATATCACTTTAAAAGTGTGTTGAATAATCACTGTGTTGAGTTAGCAAATGTATTTAAAATAAAATAATTTGTGATTCACTAATGAACTTTTCTCTTTATTTTGACGTTATCTAATTATGATTATATAAATGAACATTGTGAAATTGGTAATAATATTAATCACTTTCTTATGAATGTAAAAAGCTATTAATTTTCTTTCACAATGTATGTAATATAATCATGATAATTTTTTACGCCTGTCTTAACCCTTTCTTATCTGTTTTTAGTTATTTTTTATTATTTGATTCATTTGTTGCCCTAATCATCAACCATCAATTTTAAAATTATTACTCCTACAATCTTCGATCCAAGATATTCATTTATGATAGAACTATTTATATTTTTTTAATCTCAAAATAATAAATCTAGTATATTGAACAACCAAATTAATTTATCGTTTAGTTCGATTCTATATACATTTCTAGTTAACCGCTCTAGTTAACAAGCTTTCCTGCCACCGGTTTAGCCACGTCGCAAACCCGTATTAACCCTTCCCTTACGGTGTTCAAAAATACCTCATCCTCCGGTGCTATACACTCTGTAAATATGTATATATATATTGTAATTACTTAATGCAATATGTATTGCGGAGAAATACCTAAAATTTTAACTCTGTGTTCAGAATATTTACAGAGATATTTTATTAATTAGAGACGATGTTCACTCAGTTGACAGCACCGGCAAGGAAAGGTTAAACTACGAACTTACTGGTTTGTTAACCGGAAAGATACAGAGTAAGCCCCTGTTCTTCTTGGAAACCCCGTAATTACCCCTTCCATTTTGTCCACCTCTCCCACATAAACCAATATTTTTTTTTTGTATATACATCAATATTTTGTATCGTATATTAGAATAATAGAAGAGTATGTATGAGACGATGTATGAAGACGAGACGGTGTATGAAGACGAGACGGTGTATGAAGACGAGACGATGTATGAATGTGAATGAGGCAAGAAGTGTGTGCCAAGACCGAGTTGTTTGGAGGTCCGTCCTCTCTGCCTACCCCTTCGGGAAACGGCGTGATAGTTAGTTAGTTAGTTTAGATTAGTTTCAAATATTCTTCTGATGAAGGAAGGGTGAGGGTAGAGTTTAAATAAAATTAAAGATGTCATAAACAAATTTATGTGTTTTTTTTACTGTAAATTATGACGAGCCACAAAGTTGATGCTTTTTACAAATACGCAATTTAATAAAAAAATTATAATAAAAACACATAAATTTGTTTTTGACCACGATAGTTTTATTTTCACTCTACCGGTTTCGGAAGATCCCTTCCTTCGTCAGGAGAATATTTAAAACTAATCTACTATACAAAATATTGACACATAAATACAAAAATGTTAAGTGTTTGAGAGAGATGTCGACAAAGTGGAAGGGGTAATTACGGGAATTCCAGGAAGAACAGAGCGGTTAACTGGAAATATGTCAAGAATAGGACTATAAGACAGATTAATTTGGTTATTTATTACACTGGAGTTATTATTGATGGATTTTCTGATTTCAAGTGCTTCTAAATTATCTAATTTTTTGCCTTTATTACTACGGTGAAGAATTTTAACCCCTGTATCTTTATTAAAAGTATGATCGGCGGAAATGAGATGATTGGCAAACTCCGAAAAATTATTGTTATTTAAACATCTTAAATGTTCGGTGATTCTAATATTTATATTTCTAGTTGTCTTACCTATGTAGAACGATTGACAATCATTGCAACATAGTTGGTAAATGCCTGAGTGGCTAAATTTGTGATCTTTATCTTTAGTATTTTTAAGTAATTTTTGTATTTATGTGTCAATATTTTGTATAGTAGATTAGTTTTAAATATTCTCCTGACGAAGGAAGGGATCTTCCGAAACCGGTAGAGTGAAAATAAAACTATCGTGGTCAAAAACAAATTTATGTGTTTTTATTATAAATTATGATGAGCCACAAAGTGAATGCTTTTTACAATTACGTAATAAAAAATTGTATAAGTATATTCTTACTTGATTTCTTGTGTGTATTTACGTATGTTTACCATCTATGGGATGTATGGGATTGCACTAACCCAACATTCTGGAAAAGCAACCATTATTATTGTTATTAAAATTCTGTAGATTGGATAATTTTTAAAATATAGCTGCTAGGCGCCCACATGAAGGGAGAAAGGGAGTGGCAAAAATAAGGTTGAAAAGTGTCCGACTAGTAAAACTAGCGACGGGTTATCAAGCATGACTGAAAACATTTCAAGTAATGGAACGTTTTGATTCTAAATGGCGGGCTTTCACCCCAGTATCTTCCAGTTAAAATGCAAATATACCTGCACCCTTGAAGGAGTAGTAAGTAGTAAGGGGAATTACATATCAAATTGCATGTCAATATTTTGAGGTACCCACCGTTAAAGCAAAAACACTATCCTACAATAATTGAACAAATCCTGCAATATTTTCCTGATTTCTTATATTATTATATTCTACGAGGTTTGGTAATATTTCATAATGTGATTTATTGGACCTTCTAACGCTCGGGGGAGTAATGCATTTTTTCACTTTGTCTGAACGCAAGTGCATTAGATATTGTTTCCCTGGGGTATTTATTACACTAGGGAAATGTACACTTGCTGTAAATGTACACCGCCATAAGCTGTATATTATAACACCCTCTTAGTTGGCGATAGGAATATTTATAAATTGCATTAATATTCATCTTGATGTTTTGATATAATTTATTTTTCATATAATCAAATGGCGGTCGGTACAATATGTTGGAAACGCCGCACAGTGGTACCTCTAGAATTGAGCTACGGAAATAATGCTATAACTTTTGAAATAGATGAAATTTTAACAAACGAATTGATTACCTTAGCTTAGCTTAGATTACCTTATTAGTCCTGTTAAAAAACTGACAGCAAGCTAACTTCCTGATAAAATATTATTCGCTCAGAAAATAAGGAGAACACGTGTTCTTTTCCCTCATGGCGGAATGCTACAGTATTTTTATGAACACGTGTTCCCTCATCCGCATAAAACATTTGCTTTTGACTGATACTTTGTTAGGAACTCTTTCCATTCATTATTTATAGTCTCGCAGTCCCATTTATAACAGGAAAACGAATACTTTGACCAGATTTTTAATAAATGACCAGTATTTCATTAAGTAAGTTGTCTCCGTGTTCTTAATTAATATAACTAATTGAGCGGATCAATATTAAGGACGGGTTGTTTCGGAGAATCTGAACAATTCATCAAATTTCAACGTTCATTTTCAAGTTCTGTGAAAGATTTTTTCAAGTTCTGTTTTTATTTCAGTTTTGTTAAGCAACTAGCCTACAATGATATAAAAACAGAACTTGAATAAGTCTTTCACAGAACCCGAAAATGAACTTTGAAATTTGATGAATTGTTCAAATTCTTCGAAACAACCCGTCCTAAGTAATTTCAGTACAATATCAAGAAAACAAGGGTTTTGAGAAGATGTATTTTTTTCCGCCTCGGTAACAGTGTGCGCTTTGGGCTCCCGCAATAAATTTGGAGGGTGTTACTTTGCCTTATAATCAGGGCCGGCCCTGTCCAGGTGTAATTGGAGAAGTCTTCTCCAGGCGTCGTCTTACCAAGGCACCAAAGAGCCAAGGCTCTGATAATACGTAACCACCGAACGCCTAATACCTTGGCTCCTTGACGTTTTTACTAGCACCAGGCACCGTTTGGATCAGGGCCGGCTCTTCTTATAATGGTCATATTTGCTATACGGATTTTCTTTATCGAGAATCTAATCTGTTCTTGAGAGTGCGACTATTGGTTATTTTTTTTAATCAAAACAACACTTAAGCTTAATAAAACTCAGATTACAATTGCCTCCAACCGCCTGGAGCCAGTGAGACTATGTCATCTCCAATTTGGGGTGTGTTGTGAGGCTGGAAGTACTGGGAAGTGGAAGGAGATGAGTGGAGTAAGGTAAAGAAGTACCTGACTTTTGGGATCTAAATCATTTTTTTGTTACTGGCGACAAACCACGTATTTGGTGCGTTTTTGAAAAATGTCAACTTTTTAAATTATTTTAGCTATTAAAACTGACTATAACAATAAAAAATGTGTACTGATATTTGAATTGGAAGGTTAGATAGAAGAAGAGTTGATAAAAAAACATAATAAAAAAAGGACTGGAGTTCCTTATTGTCTGTCTGTAAACGATACATTTTTCGCGTTTATGAAGTAAATTCACGTAAAAATTGGCAATTATTGACTTTTCCTTAGCGTTTTATGTGAAAATTTTCGAGTTGGAATCTCTGGTCATCAATTTATTTGTTTTTCGTAACACAGCTCTGCTGCTGACTGAACATTGTGCCCAAAGGAAAATGTTGTATGAGTCATTAGACCACGGCTCTAGAAATAAAGAATGAACAGGGGTGTAAGTGTAGAGTGTACCGTGTATATGTCGCGGCGTCGGAAGAAGTTTCCTGAGTGCTTTAGCCTCGAGCCAGAAGGGGAGAACTAGAAGAAGAATTTTTGTTTACAATCTTGGAGGAGAAAGGAGATGAGGGTTGTGAAAATTATCTCAATGCACGCGGAATCTGCCGGAGTTTTTCATAAATTTGAAACGAACCTACGTGTCTCGACTTACGAATAATTAAAATAATTTAAAAAATATATTTAATCGTTAATTAAAAATATGCAAACTTCCGGAGGTGATTCTAGATTCATACTAGACTATATTACAAACTTCGGAGGTGATTCTAGATTCATACTAGACTATATTACAAACTTCCGGAGGTGATTCTAGATTCATACTAGACTATATTACATACTTCCGGAGGTGATTCTAGATTCATACTAGACTATATTACAAACTTACGGAAGTGATTCTAGATTCATACTAGACTATATAACAAACTTCTGGAGGTGATTCTAGATTCATACTAGACTATATTACAAACTTCCGGAGGTGATTCTAGATTCATACTAGACTATATTACAAACTATTTTTTTAAGCGCGCCAAGTTTTTTTTAAAATAAAGGTATTATTCGGTTTTTAATTTGTATATTTTAGCAATTAGGTATTATTTATATTCTAGTGCTTTTTGACCATATTTTTTTTAAATACTTTGAAAATTGTATCCTTGTTACAATCCAATACTGTATTTGTATGCCTTTCTTGAAATAATCAAGTTTGTATACGGACTAAACTATTTATTCATTATTGCGTATGCACGGGCAAATATATATAATTCATTTTAGTATTTTAAAGCGTTACTTGCAAAAAGTTCCTAAAATAATGAAATCAGCGCCATCTATAAAAGAGCAGATTACGAACTTTTTAACCACGTTTCTTTTCCATTTACACACAGTTTCTGATTATTTAACCACGTTTCTTAAACACTAACACACAGTTGCTGATAACTTAACCACGTTTCTCAACTATTTACACACAGTTACTGATTATTTTATACTAATACTATTTACTGATTTTTAACCACGTTTATTATCCATTTAAACACAGTTTCTGATTATTTAACCACGTTTCTTAATCATTTGCGCATAGTTACTTATTTTTTAACCACAATTCTTATCCATTTTCACACCGTTACTGATTATTTAACAACGTTTCTTAACCATTTATACACAGTTACTGATTATTTTATACTAACAAGTTTTATATTGGGCATATTTTTTGTATTACCGGAACATATCATCTATATAAACTGTAAACATCTGTAGGATGTATGTTCGAAAATATAAATAAATTAATTAGATAAAAATAAATAAATTACTCTTATACTAAAAAGGTAGGTTTAATCTTGAATCAAAACGATCATGCTGCGAGGACTAGGTGATAATAAAATAATGAGGTGAACTTGAAAAGAGTCATTACAACTAGGTACTTTATATCCGGAAGAATTGGAAGAATTAACTACTTTATCTGATTGTTAGTCTGCACGATTCATTCATGGACTCCAACGGGATTACAGTGCCCTGGCCCCATCGTTTCTGGCCAGCGCTACACCGGATCACACAGCGCCCTGGTTCCAGCACATCTGACCAGCGCTACATCCACGCACCTAAACCACGCGGCATCCTCGCTGGTCTATGCATCTCCCGCACAACCGCCGACCGGGTCCACCGCACCTTTCGGCTTCCCTGTTCAGCACTGGAGTACCCGGAAGGCCCATGGCCTTCACCAGTACCTGATACGTCAACGAGTCCGGTGACCAGCAGCGGTGTCGACTCACTGACCCGCACATTGACCAACACTTCACCGCCTGCATCTGGAGTCTTCATCATCGGTCCTCAAGTCGCCTCATATACGGCAACCTGACTCAAATAAAACACTGTGACCTTCACAACATCTTTCACACCCGGAAGGCCCATGGCCTTCACCAGTACCTGATTAATCAACGAGTCCGGTCACCAGCAGCGGCGTCGACTCACTGACCCGCACATTGACCAACACTTCACCGCCTGCATCTGGAGTCTTCATCATCGGTCCTCAAGTCGCCTCATATACGGCAACCTGACTCAAATAAAACACTGTGACCTTCACAACATCTTTCACACCCGGAAGGCCCATGGCCTTCACCAGTACCTGATAAGTCAACGAGTCCGGTCACCAGCAGCGGCGTCGACTCACTGACCCGCACATTGACCAACACTTCACCGCCTGCATCTGGAGTCTTCATCATCGGTCCTCAAGTCGCCTCATATACGGCAACCTGACTCAAATAAAACACTGTGACCTTCACAACATCTTTCACACCCGGAAGGCCCATGGCCTTCACCAGTACCTGATAAGTCAACGAGTCCGGTGACCAGCAGCGGTGTCGACTCACTGACCCGCACATTGACCAACACTTCACCGCCTGCATCTGGAGTCTTCATCATCGGTCCTCAAGTCGCCTCATATACGGCAACCTGACTCAAATAAAACACTGTGACCTTCACAACATATTTCAATTCGTGCCTCCTCTCCAGATCTCCAAATAATTACTCAATATTACTGTACATACTCTCCTTCCAATATAATAACACAATATTACTGTGTACACTTTCCTCCCAATATAATTACACAATATTACTGTGCATACTCTCCTCCCAATATAATTACACAATATTATTGCACATTCTCTCCTCCCAATATAATTACACAATATTACTGTACATTCTCTCCTCCCAATATAATTACACATTATTACTGTACATACTCTCCTCCCAATATAATTACACATTATTACTGTACATACACTTCTACCAATGTAATTACACAATATTACTCTACATTGAACTTCCAATTACTGTATATTTTGAATGAGATATAATTATAATTATGCCATTGAAATGATTCCTATAATATATGTACGTATATATAATTTTACTTATATTTATTAGGCAGAGGCAAAATTAAATAATCTTTTAATGTTTTTTTTATTTTTTAAATCATAATTACAATGAAATAAAGGTTTATACGAAGTAACATGAAAACTACTTTACTTCATTAGTGACGAAATCCAACAGAAATATTCTACTGTATAACAATTAAATTTGACTTAAAAATACGAATACCTATAATAGATTTCCATATTTAACATTTTCACATTATTTGGAAGTACCTAAAAACATAAAACAGAAGGTATAAGAAAATTTAAAAAAAAATTATATAATTAAATAACCTTCACAAAACTCGTCTCTGAAAAATTAAAAAGTTAATACAATTTACCAGACCACAAAAATTTAAGTTGTGGTATATGAATTATTGTTAATGGTAACGTATTTTTTTTTCATTTGAACACAATATTCAACGTAGGTAGACTGGGGTAAATATAATACTCTTTTTAATTCTGATTTTTTTTAATGAACAATACAAATATACCGTTCTCTTATAAAGTTGAATATTTAGTTAAGTAAATAATTTTAGTAGCAATTCTAATGTAGTAGGTATGTACCCATTGTAATAATATCCATAACACTTGTTTAATTCCCAACACTGCACAAATAAATATGTACGTGTATTGTCGACAGAAGGACTAAAATAGAAATAAAAGGCAGGCGGCAATCGAAATAACTCATTACCTCAAATTTGATAACTCGCCGACTGGACTAAATTGAAAAAATTAGAATTTTTTCTATCCAACTATTCTTTTAGCGTGTCCCAATAATAGATTTGTATATTTGGTAATATCATGATTCAACCACCACAACACGGGCATCTGCCTAGTTTTGTGGTCTAAACATACCAAATAATTATAAATACCATAATAATTAAAAAAAAACTTTTTACGAGCTGGCTTGATCTTCATACATTTCTGTGCAGTGGTGTGGCCATCGCCTACATACTAGACTCGTCTTTATTCTACTGTGCCTGCGGCGGTTACAGCTAACATATTAGTAGGTGGAGTCACGAATCTTTCTTTTTTCAGTTTCTTCGTATTCTCTTTTTTTCAGTTTCTTCGTATTCTCTTTTTTCAGTTTCTTCGTATTCTCTTTATGAGGTTTCTCATGTATGTCTATTGTTTCTGTCTGCTCCACATCGTGGTTATGTTCAATGTATTTTGAACTACTGTCTTTAGACTCCGGAGTTAGCTGTTTATTTGTTTCAATCGGCCAAGACGGTTCGTCTGCGTTATATGTTGGAAAGTCATTCGAATTCTCTTCATTTTGTTGTACATGCTTGTACGCCTCCTCTGTTATAGCAATCTCTTTTGAGACTGACTGCTTTAAAACTTTAGGTTTCTCAGGGTTGCTCTTACCAGATATTAAGATGCCACTCATGTGATCGAAGTTTCCCCCCTTTGACACCATTGTTTCTACATTTCGAGCTTTTTCTTGGGTTATCTCGTTTTTTAAGGGAGCAGGCATTTCTTCATTTGATTCTTGCGAATCATGTTTCTTTTCTTTTTTATTTTGGCCACGTATATCATCATCAGTAATTTCACTATCATCACTCGAAAATAGATCGTCACTTATTTCATCTTCGCTTTTTACATTTTTTACATCTATTTTCGAATATCCACTTACATGTTCAAAATTGACTGGATCGCCTATTTCAGGCTTTTTTAACTTTCTTAAAATTAGCTTTTTATAATATTTAATATCTTTGTTTTTTTTTGTTATTTTTTTTGTATTCATAGCATTTTCTCCAATCATCGAAACGTTTCCATCATTCGACGTACTTATCTCACTGTCTTCGTTATCTAGCATTCCTGATTGCTTCAGTAATTCCTTGTTGTTAAGGAAATTATCGATATCAAATGTATCAGGGTTTAAGCCAAGTTTTGAAAAGCCACTCGCATGCTGAGGAGTAATTGGATCACTTAAATCACCCCTTTTCACCTTTCTCGTCTTCTCAGTTTTCGCTTTGCGATCCGTTTTTTTTACAACTTCTTGTGGTTGCACACTTTCAGGTACGAAATTTTGTTCATGCGCTATTTCAGACCTTCCGATTTGTGTGTTTCCAGATCTCCACTCGCTTTCAATTAGTGAGTATCCACTCACATGCACAAAACTATGCGGGTCACTTAAATCACTTATTTGTAGATTTTCAAAATATATTTTGTTTTGCTTTTGTACTGGTTCATTAGTAATTTTGATACTTCCATCTCCGCCTTGTTGTTCGGCTTGTTCCACTCCTTCTTGTTTATTTTCTTCTCGTTGTGTCTTGTGTTTTACTAGCGTAGCAGGTTTCGTGTCGTTATCAAACAGCATAGCCGGTTCCGTGTTGTTGTCAATCAGAATAATAGGTTCCGTGTCGTTATCAATCAGCGTTGGAGTTTCCGTGTCCTTATCAATTAGCATAGCAGGTTGCGTGTCGTTATCAATCAGCATAGCAGGTTCCATGTCGTTAATTATCTGAATTGTAGGTTCCGTGGAATTATCAATCAGCATAGCAGATTCCGTGTCGTTATCAATCAGAATAGCAGGTTCCGTATCGTTACTAATCTGAATTGTAGGTTCCGTGGAATTATCAATCAGCATAGCAGGTTCCGTGTCATTATCAATCAGAATAGCAGGTTCCGTGTTGTTACTAATCTGAATAGTAGATTCCGTGTCGTTATCAATTTCATTTGGCTTAGGAGTTTTGTATGAAGTCTCAAGACTAAGACTTTCCTCAAGGAAATTAGAAATTTCGTCATTGTTGTGCTGTTGTGATGCTGCTGAAATAAGAGAATACGATTCAATATCTGTACTCGTTGCAGGTTTTTCATCCGAAAGATCTGATTGGTGACTTTGCTTAGACTTATCCCCACTCTCGCATTTTTCATTTCTATTTTGTTTTTTTTCGTCAATCGTTATTGGATCCACAGGCGTTTGTCTAGAAGCGGTGGTAGATTTCTCGAAGTCTCTTGACGGTCGATCATCGTTTTCATGTTGTGAAGTAATGGAACTGGGAAATGGAGGTATTTCTACAGAAATGTCCTGGTTTTGAATTTGTTGAGCCATATTCACACTATATCGACTACTGCCTTTTACTTTTATATGCGTCAAGATATTTGTCCCTCTAGGATAGTCGTCTCGCAGTGATTTCTTCTTACTTTGATCTTTTTTTAATATTGTACTTTCAAAATTTATCTGGTTAGATTGTCTTTTTGATTGAACTCTTTCCAGAAAGTTTTTTATCGCTTTTCCGGATCCTTAACCAGTTCATTTAATATACAAATATGATTTACTTTCTCTGTTTTATCAGTATTTTACTTCATTTACTGGTTCTTAACAGAATAGCGATACAGAATTTTCACAACACACACCTTCAACGTGTCACAGTTAATACTCTTCACAAAATTGCAGCGATATATTTTACTCAATTAAAACGTTTGTTCGCACGAAAAAAATTTCGATATGATCGTGCTTATCTCCATTAAAGTGTTATTAATCTTATCTTCTGTTTTGTATCAGCAAAAATATACAGTAGCGAGCATATAAATGTGTTCACCCTTGAAATATCAGTTTATTTATATATTTTATGTATTTATTTACGTCTTGAAAGCTTTTACATAATATTTATACAGTATTGAAGGTAATTTTATAAAGGAATACAATAATAAATGTTTAGTACTTAACATGATGTACAGAGCATGAAAAATATAAGTAGGTACTTGGTAGGTACAATACAAGTATTTAGTTTCAGTATCATAGAAAGTTATACAAAACCGTTTAATAAGTGTGTATAACATAGAATAAATAATATAATACTGAAAGTACCTTCCATACATATTTGAATGGAAACAAATGTTTCATTTAACCCAACCCCCAAGTGTTCCGTTTCACTTACACTCGCCTAAAATCGTAGATCTCCATCCCATTTAAATTTCGAAAACACAGTTTTGTATGAAAATGTAGGCCCAAATTAGGCTTGTATTAGGATAACAAAACACGCCGGCAAAGCACTTCTTGTAGTATTCTATATTCTTTTGTCTATAATAACAATAATACAAAATAAAGAAGTAGGTACTATTAAAGTTGGTACGGAGCAATGTGTAGTCAGTTCGTTGTGATTATTTGAAAAAAATTACATGAACAGTTTGTTGTAAAGCATGTTTGTAATTAGCAAACCTTTATTACGCCCCATCGGATATTTTGCAGAACATTACAAACAGAACACTGAATTAATACAACGATAAAAGTTACCCATAAAAAAAAACATCTGTTACAAACATTCAAATAGAGTGAATTTTAGTTTGGAGACAGTATCAGTATAATGTCAGTATTCATATTCAGATGTCATTTTGATACCGTTTCACTTCATAAAATAAAAAATAAAATACTAAATTTTGAACATAACATATTTCGCACACGTTTAAATTTATGTATTCAAATATAAATTTTTTTTTTTTAAGGAAAATTAAACATTTTTTGTCATTTATTTCCCCCCCCCCCCCTCCAGATTTTAAAATACTTATGATATTTTTAAACTACATTTTTTTGCTCGCTACTGTATTTTTTGCTGATATGAAACAGATTATATGACATTAATTATCACAATGTTTTGGATATTATCGCGATTATAATATTGAAATTGTTTCCCTACCAATGAACAATTTTTGTCAAAGATTTCTGAATTTTGAACGGTATGGGTACCGCTACCCCGGGATAAGTTATAAAACTAATACCTATGCCGTAAGTCACCCCAAGTGGTTAGAGGGGTGGTTTCATATGGATCTATTATTATATGGATTATTTGGATATGTATTCATGTGGATTCATATGGATTCATATGGATCCTGGAAGTACTGACTCTCAGATTCCTACCCACTCCTCATACCTTTTTCCTTCCCAGATCCTCATCTCCTCCCTTTCCTTTGCTTATCCTATCCACATCCTTGACTCTGTGCAGAAACCGGCGGTCCGTTTGATGTATTCCCCTATAAGAAGCAGATTACAATCTTTAGAGCTCCAGCGTCAGTTATGAATGCTATACTTGTTCTGCCTGTATTACAATGGAAGATGCTACGAGGGACTAGCGTCATTCGCCCTTCGTCACCGGTGCATACTTGGGAAACACGCCAAACGCGCGCTCAACATCTGTACACCTTGTCGTTTTGACTCTTTCTTGAGTTCAACAGCTCGGCTGTGGAACGATTTTTCGGCCTCTTTGTTTCGTCATTTCTGTAACATGGGTCTTTTCAAGACCAATTTGTACTCTTTCCTCTCCTCAAAAAGACCATCCACACAACAAAACCTTCCAAGATGACATAGGCCACAAGGGAAATTATTTTCCTCGGGTCCTCTATGTGGAGATAATGTTAAAAAAAATCCGTTTGCCTTATGGCATGTTGACATAGTCTCCCTGGCTCCCGGCAGTTAGGTGCGACAACAATCGCTTATAAAAATTCGTATTGTTTAATTAACTTTGTGATAAAAGTTCGTAAAACAATAAGTATCAATATGTTTTTTAATTTTTTTATATATGTATATATATATATATATATTTTTTTTTAAAAGAAAGACAAACATTCCCGGGTTACGAATAACCTGACAATATTTGAAAATCTCCTACTACCACTCCAGTAAGCTGAAAATGTTTCTTGTGTTGTGATGGAGGACTTAGCCAGCCGAGGAATTGAACACACTACGCCTAGGTGGGACTCAAACCTGATGTCAACTCGGCCACCGACCGGTCGAATGTGTAGATGTGTTTTGAATATGAATGTGTAGATGTGTTTTGAATATGAATGTGTAGATGTGTTTTGAATATGAATGTGTAGATGTGTTTTGAATATGAATGGGTAGATGTCTTTTGAATATGAATGTGTAAATGTGTTTTGAGTATGAATGCGTAGATGTGTTTTGAATATGAATGTGTAGATGTCTTTTGAATATGAATGTGTAGATGTCTTTTGAATATGAATGTGTAGATGTGTTTTGAATATGAATGTGTAGATGTCTTTTGAATATGAATGTGTAGATGTCTTTTGAATATGAATGTGTAGATTTGTTTTGAATATGAATGTGTAGATGTGTTTTGATACATTTAAATAAAAATATAATCTGTATTTCTTTAAAGCGCCTTGAAGATATCATCAAAGTGATGAAACTAAAAATACAACATTTTAATGTATTTTCTAAAAATTAAAAATAAATTTATGTATTTTATCAATCAATAATATACTTGCCTTTTATAACAAATTCGATTCGAGCATTACTCTGATCAGAACTCCATTCAAAATGATACAGTAAACAAGAGATAAGATAACCTAATCTTATACCTAAAAGTTTTAGTCGAACACGTTCCAAAGTTGAGAAATGTAGTTAAAAGAGTTGATTTTTACATTAACCTCACACAGGAGACCCTGAGGAAAATAATTTCCCTAAGGCCTGTCACCATTTGGGATGCTGTATGAAGGTGAGGAAATTTCGGAAAGGTAAAATATATTAGGGTTGGATAGGAATATAGGGGCCAGTTTGTTCAGGAGTGACGGACATGTGAATATATCACTCCAACTGCCGCCCAAAAGCGATGCGTTGAGAGACCAGTTGGGGAGGTAAAAGGGTAACCCGATAAACCCGGTCATCCCTGCTAAATCACCAAACGTAGCGAACCACTTGGAGTATGGCAAAGTTGTTAGTTATCCAATAAATGGTTCCATGGGTGACGGTACCCAAACCCGCCTCCCGAATTGAGCCAGGTACTTCCCCACCTTCTCCTTACTCTCATCCTTTCCCTCCCAACTACATTCAGCTTCACACACCCATATTGGGGATGCCGTAGTCTCACTGGCTCCAAGGGGTTGGGTGCTGTTTCGACTCTTGTGCGGTATTCACAAATAAAAAAATAAAAACATTAACCCTTCAAGCCTCGAAGGACATTACTAGTCAGATATCATATTATATTGGAGCCGTGAGTGTGAGGTGTATAGGATGTATATTCCATTGGAGCCGTGAGTGTGACATATAAAGGGTTTATATTACATTGGAGCCCTGAGTGTGACGTGTACAGGATGTATATTTCTTTGGAGCCGTGAGTGTGACTTGTGTAGGATGTGTATTCCATTGGAGCCGTGAGCGTGACGTGTTTAGGGTGTATATAAAAAGCAAGATAATAAAAATAAAAGAAATATCTTTATACATAAATGAAATTATCTTTATTATTTTACTCTCAGAATATGATAAACATAAGGTTTTGTGCCTGTATTTTTTTTAATTATTCTTAATATTATAAATTATAACATAAAAATATATAATAATAATTACAAATAAAGGAATATTATCAATAACAACTTAAATTCAAGTTAACAATTCATTTCAGTAAAAAAAAAGTAAGAAGATAAACTTTAATATACGTTAACTAGCTGACATGTACCCGGCATTGTTGGAGGTTATCCTAAGATGAAAAGGTAATATACCAACGTGGACTTTTCCGTAAACCTTTTTAAGATATACAAAGTATTTAGTGAATGTAACTAACATATAAAATCCGCACTAAGTAACAAGTATAAAAAAAAAAAAATGGGAGAAGAAAATAATTTAATAAATCTATATAATGCATTATACAACAATAAAAGTGTTTCTAAGTACAAAAGATGGATAGAGTGGGAACATTACGATGGAAAATTGCACAAAAACATACATCAATAATATGATAATATCATAAGTCAAATCAAGTGTTTCTAGTAGCGGTGTAGACCAGACCTGATGATGGTAAAACTATATACAAAATTTCAAATGTTTCAATCAAAATCATTTTTTTTAGTAAATAAATAACAAGACGTCACAGTCTTAAACAATAATATAATATTGCTAAAAATATCTTAATCTTTACAACATACATTAAATATTGTTTCATAGTGCTTTCACACAAACGAAGTATTGAATTTCGTCTAAACTTAAACTCTAACACGTTTGTATAATATAATTTTTTGCACTGTTTTATTGTTATAATATATTTCCATGTTAAAAATATATATCTTTCCAATATTCCATAGTAAATAACTATGAATAATTGAATTAAATCGTAGGACATGTCAAAAACGCATTTCACAAACTTTTTCAAAAATCCTAATTTCCTACATATTTTATCTTTCAAAACCAATAACAAGTACATTTTTCTGACAGACATAAATAGCTAAACTTACAGGGTCAACATCTTTGTAAGTAGTTATATTGGAAAAATTAGTAGCCTTATTATTTGTGCATTTCTTGAAACCTATTTTTTTTCCTTACATCAGTTTTAATATGCTAGTAAAAAAATTGTGAAACGATTTTTTTTATTTGAAAAATTCCAAAAATATTGCTTTAAACTGATTAATCTAGCAAAGCAATTAACCAACGTAGAATTTAACCTGTTTATCGCCTACACCCAGGACTCTCCCTCATCAAGGTTGTCTTCGGAGTCGGAGGACTCGGGGCGAATTGCCTGAGACCGTCTTCCCACAACCATAGCCATTGGTCCAGCTGAACTACCTTCCTTTATAGTTTTGGTGACTTTTGTGCTCCTGTTCGCGGCTGCAATTTTCAATGCAGGGTCTACGTTCTCTTCACGTGGAAGAGAATCTGTCTTATCTTTGTTCTTTTCCATTTGATTCACTTTCACGTTCGAGATAGTCTCTTTGGGATTGACATTTTCATGATCTGCGTTATTTCTGCTGGCGGATACAGATTTCAAGGCAGGGCCCTGACGTATTTGTTGAAAGACATCTAAATTTTCTTGGCTTGGTTCTTTATCTAAATGAATTTCCTCTTGTTGCGTCTGTAAAACATCATAAATGCTCTCAGTATTTTCCGAATCTTTTTCGAAAGTTTCTGGTCCTGTAGTATTTAATTTTGGTTTGTAAGTGGTGTCTGATGAGCTGAAGGAATCGATGGATCGTCGTGGTTGAATAAATGCACCCCGTGTTAAATTAATGTCACCTTCCGAACTATTTTGAGACGGATCATCATTTCTCAATGATAAATGTTGAATAAACAAGCTTATTTTATTATCGGGACCTTTGAGATCGTAATTCATTTCTTGGATTAACGATTCCTGATACTCTTTCTCGAGAATGTGTTTATCAAACGTTTGACAATCTGTAGTAAAATTACGTTTTGAATGTCCATAAGTGTGGCGCATGTTTTGAGGTTGACCGATATCTTCCTTTTTCAGCTTCTTCTTTCTCCCTTTATTTTTTCGTTGTGATTTGAATATGATTTTGTCTGGTATCAGCTGAACTTCTCGATGAATCCCCGCGGATCCTGATCCTTCGTCCGTTGTCCCTTCAAAATGCATATCCGAATTTTCAGATATTATTGAAGGTGTCTTGATGTAGGGTGGAGGTGGAGTAAATGGAAGCAATCCCAAATACTGCCTGTTTCCATTTTTTTGCCGCTCATTTGCAATACTCTGAGTGGTGACCAATGGGACGTCTCCGAAACTTGAACTTAATTCCTGGCCTACATTGTTAGTGTTACTTTCATTCTCTAAAGCGCTGATTTCACTACGTAAGTTTATATCTTTATCACTCCACTCTTCATTATCACTACCTTGATCTTTAGAATAACCGAATTCGTGTTTGAAATTAACTGGGTCACCTATTTCTTTTTTATTAATATTTCCCGTTTTATGTTTTTTTACCTTTTGGATTTTTGTTATCAGTATACTTTTATTATCTCCTTTGTGATCTTTTATCACAGTTGAGTGTAATTCGCCTGATTGCATCAATACTACCTCGTTCTCCAAATTACTATTTGCAGTACTCTGAGAGGTGACCAATGGGACGTCTCCGAAACTTGAATTTAATCCGTGGCCTACATTGATCTTGTTACCTTCATTCTCTAAAGCGCTGATTTCACTACATAAGGTTATATCTTCATCACTCCACTCTTCATCACTACTACCTTGATCTTTAGAATAACCGAATTCATGTTTAAAATTAACTGGGTCTCCTATTTCTTCTTTTTTAATATTTCCCGTTTTATGTTTTTTCACCTTTTTGATTTTTGTTATCAGTATACTTATATTATCTCCTTTGTGATCTTTTATCACGGTTGAGTATGATTCGCCTGATTGCTTCAATAGTACCGCCTTCTCATCATAACTATTCGCAGTACTCTGAGCGGTGACCAATGGGACGTCTCCAAAACTTGAACTTAATCCTTGACCTACATTGTTCGTGTTACTTTCATTCTCTGAAGCATTGATTTCACTACTTAAGTTTATATCTTCATCACTCCACTCTTCATTACTACTACCTTGATCTTTAAAATAACCGAATTCGTGTTTAAAATTAACTGGGTCACCTATTTCTTCTTTTTTCATATTTCCCGTTTTATGTGTTTTCACCTTTTGGGTTTTTGTTATCAGTATACTATTATTCTCTGTATTTATATTCTCTTTTTGTTGTTGCCACTGTACATCTATGTTTTGATATGTATGGTAGTTAGGTTCAATGTGATTTGAACTTCTGGCTTTTGTCTCTGAAGTTGACATTTTATTTATTTCAATTTTTATGTTGTCTGGGTTTTGTAGTGAAAAGGCATTGGATTTCTCTTTGTTTTGATGGACAGGCTCCTTCTCCCGCTTTGTTATAGCCATCTCTGAGGCTGGCTGCTTAAAAATTTCCGGGTTGTCAGAATATCTGCCGACATCGAAATTTTCAATGCTCATCCCAAGTTTTGAGAAGCCACTCACATGTTCGATTGTAAAAGGCCCGCTTATGTCTCCCTTTTTCACTGCCATTTTTTTACCGTTGCGGGCTTTTTCTTCGGCTATCTCGTTTTTTAAAAGAGCAGGAATTGTTTCATTTGATTCTTGCAAATCATTTTTTTTCTCTTGTTTGTTTTTCTCATATGTATCATCATCAGTAAGTCCACCATCATCACTCCATAATTGATCGTCACTTAATTCGTCTTCGCTTTTTAGATCTACTTTTGTATAACCACTTACATGTTCAAAGTCGACCGGATCGCTTATTTCAGAAGTTTTTAACTTTCCAGTTTTTATCTTCTTCGATTTTTTGATTTTCTGCACCTTTTCTACTAGTGCTTCATGAATTTCTTCCTTAGGTTGACCAGTGCCTTCTTGCTGTTCATCAATATCTTCAAGCGGTCTCTCGTAAGCTCCTGCCACACCTACACTCCTAGTATTTTGTGTAAGTCCAATGGGATTACTTTCGTCTTCTATTTTTAAGTGCGTTGGTGTACCTTCGTGGATTTTAGTTTTTAGTTCATTACCTAGGCATCCTGCGCGCTTCAGTAATTCCTTGTCCTTAAGGAAATTATTGACATCGAATGTATCGAGGCTTACGCCAAGATTTGAAAAGCCACTGGAATGCTGAGGGGTAATCGGATCACTTAAATCACCCCTTTTCACCTTTCCCGTCTTCTCCGTTTTCACTTTACGATCCGTTTTTTTTTCAACTTCTTGCATTGCATTTTCTTCAATACAATCATGCATCGAGACGTTTCTATCATTTGACGTACTTATTCCACTTTCTTCATTATCTAGCAATCCAGCGCGCGTCAGTAATTCCTTGTCCTTAAGGAAATTATCGACATCGAATGTATCGAGGCTCACGCCAAGTTTTGAAAAGCCACTGGAATGCAGAGGTGTAATCGGATCACTTAAATCACCCCTTTTCACCTTTCCCGTCTTCTCCGTTTTCACTTTGCGATCCGTTTTTTTTACAATTTCTTGTTGTTGCACACTTTCAGGTACGAAATTTTGTTCATGCGCTATTTCCGAACTTTCGATATGTTTGTTTCCAGACCTCCACTCGCTTTCAAGTAGTGAGTATCCACTAACATGCGTAAAACTATGCGGGTCACTTAAATCACTTATTTTTAGATTTTCGAAATATATTTTGTTTTGGTTGTGTGGATTTTCAGTAGTTACTTTTAAATTTTCAATTCCATCTTGTTTTTTGGCTTGTTCCACTCGGTCTTGTATATTATCAACGAGTTGTGTCTTGTGCTTTATCAGCATACCAGGTTCCGTTTCGTAATCAATTAGCTCCTGAGTTTTGTTGGATTTCTTGGGGAAGTTTGATGTTCCAGCAATTTTGTTCTGTTGTTGTGACGAACGAGATTGCGAAGCAATAACTTCACTCGTAGCAATTTGTTCATCATGATTGCTTGATTGACGATTTTGCTTAGCAGTATCCACACTCTTACGATTTCCGATTATTTGCTGTCTTTTTTCGACAATTGTTGGATCCACGGGCGTTTTGATTTGTATAGGCTGAATGGTAAATTTCTGGGATGATTTTGATACTTGAGTTTTGTTTTCATGTTGTGAATGAACATTGGAACTTGAGGAGCTGTGTCTGTTTGTTTTAGGAATTACTTTCAAAATATTCTGTTGATGAATTTGTTTAGCCAAATCTACACTATATTGACTATTGCTATGAACATGTATGTCACCAGAATGCATGTCATTTCGCAATGTTTGTCTTCTGTCGCGATCTTTTTTTGATGCTGTACTTTCATAATTTATCTGGTTAGATTCTCTTTTTGATTGAACTCTTTCCACAACTCCTTTCTTCCGCGCTTTCGGATCCTTAACCAGCGCATTTAACATGATTGCCTATCTTTTAATCGTTTCGGCTTCAATTTTTGGTTCTTAACAGAATAATGACACAATTTTTTATGAAACACGATCACTTATACTTTAGGAAAACACTGCAAAACTTGTTCGTTCTTACTAAAACAGTTTTGATGTGATCGTGCTTATCTCCATTGGTGTGTTATTAATCTTATCTTCTGTTTCGTATCAGAAAAATATTTATTATCGGCGATGTTGGTATCTTTTGTTTGCGCATAGCTGTGTTAGTACGTGACGCAACGGTGTCTGTGGCCTAGTGGTTAATGTGTTCTTCAACACATACACACTGTACAATATTATGTTTGCAACTCTCTCAAATTAGCTGATACTATTTTTATTTTTAAATTCCTCAATAGTTTCAATAAATTTAAATAGAAATTTGGGTTTTTTATGGTTGAGTCAAAAAAGATTATTTAAAACATTATTCCAAATATACCTTTACAAGCTCTTTGAAAACAATTAGATTTAACTTTGGTTTTTTTCTATGCGCTATTTGTAATAATTAACTGAGAGTAGTCCTGCTTTAACTCGACCGTTATGCATTTCGCCTGTCTGTAAATTTGTTTGTTCCGTTTGAATATTTTTCTTTTTAATTTTCCGCTTTTTAACATGCAAACCTCAAAGTAGATGAATATTTCTTTATAAAAATACGTAATACTTCTATACAATTCTCCCGTCTAGAACCCACATTACAATATTCATGTGCAAGTTATTAAGATATTCCAGCTGTTTTATTGAACTACAACACTCTTTTAAATTAAATTAATATACCTAAATATTCTTACAGAAGGATGTTCACTGACTATCTTTCTTTCTAAGTCATACATTAGATAGTCCAGACTTACTTGCATTGATAAGCTTTCAGATTCCACTGCGTAATACTAGAAATCGGGATTTATTTCATTGCAGAAATTCTGGTACTAACTACCATATTATTATGTATTCCTCATTGCCCAAAATAATTATACCGATTCAGTGAACATCTTTAATGTATCACTTGACAAATTCAAAATATTGTTACTAAGACATTTTAGTTATGTATATTAAATATTTAATGTTAATATATTTTTTTACTGTTCATATGTGAAGCCCTTAAAAAGGGCGTTAGTAAATATGTAGATACTTAAATAATAGAGGCGACTTATTTCATTTTAGCACAGGGGTGGCGTCTCTGTTCGTGGTGATATTTTGTAATGCACTCTTTGATGATAAAATCGCTCGTGTTACATAAATATTATCTACTACTTTGTATTATTGCAGTTTTTGGAATTTAAATGTGATTTTCCGCTGACAGTAAAAAAAAAAAAAAACAAATTGAAAATATCTCCCGAGTAAAAATAAATGCCGCCCACGGGAATTATTATTATTATTATTACAATTTGTTGTCCTTTGTGCTATGCATATAAACCTTGTCTTATAAACATTAGTTTATCATTAAAAAAATGTAATACTCATATTGAAAATATAAGCTACATGTAATTGTGTAATGAAAAATCAATTATTTTTTGTTCTGTATTTAAAGGTACTTCTATGAAAAATAAATACATATATATTATGTCATACAAGGTGCATTATCACGTACGTGACACACTTTTACTAGTGATTCCTCTTCTCCATAATACTAAAATAAAGTCGCTAAACGCATCTGTTTGTGCGCTTAGTTCTTCAAACTACCCAACTGATTTTGATGGGGTTTTCACCATCATTTCGAAAATTTCTTCCGGCGTTATTTATTGCATGCATTTTATATTTGTAGAAAGTAGAGAAAAGCGTCGCCAGGTACACGTCAGTAAGTTTAGTTTTAAAATAATAAATTAAATTTTTGCCTTCGTTGAAATTTTTTTAAAATTCATACAAAAATGTATTTTACGTGTCGCCGCTAAGCGACCC
This sequence comes from Hesperophylax magnus, assembly GCA_026573805.1. Classification (NCBI taxonomy): domain Eukaryota; kingdom Metazoa; phylum Arthropoda; class Insecta; order Trichoptera; family Limnephilidae; genus Hesperophylax; species Hesperophylax magnus. The sequence goes on along the minus strand of JAIUSX010000117.1, from coordinate 5,865,003 downwards.
CCACCCAAACCCTTACTGTCTTTTTTTGTATATTTTTGAGTAAAAAAAAGATATAGATAGACACCGGAGACCTAAATTCCATCTACATTTTTATGTTATACTTCGTCAGGATACACTGGTCAAGGTGCTGATACACCCTGTATTGCAGACAAATAAATTACAACGTTTTGATAATTTGCAAGGAGATTAAAATTAAATTAAATGAAATGTTCAAAATTATTGTATTTTATTTAAATCAAGTTTCATACATTTTGTATAGGTGAAATTTAAAATTACATTATTTTTAGGAAAAACACACTTAATATTAAACATTTTATTTGTGGCAGTAAAAAGTGAAATGACAATAAGTTTTAATATTCAAAACAAAAGATTTTAAATTTTATGAAATTATTGATCATCCATATTACTTAAAAATTAAGTCTTAACTATTTAAAATATAATGCTTCATTTAATTCTTAAGGATTATACAATAAACTTATTTTTTCGCTTAAAGCTTTTGAAAACTTTCAACTTTCTGCTTACAATTATTTTAATATACTTTGGATGCATTTTCTCGACAAAATTAGAACTCCAACCTTTTAAAGTGGAATGCAGGAGAAGCAGAGGAAAGTCGCCAATTGTCACCAATACCTATTAATAATAATAATAATGTTTATTTCAGCTGGACAGAGCGGTGTGTGCAATGCTCTGCCTGCCATAAAAGTTTACATTTAAGTTAATACATTAAAAATCAATATAGAAATAAATAAATAAAAAATGAATAAATTGATGAACACATTAGGACTTTATGGTGGCTTGAGTGAAATTCTCTATCTCTGGTGTAGAGGCGCTCCCTGCCAATGGGCAACGGCCTGGACAAGAGTTTTGTCCGATCCCTGGTAGCGCTGACTAGTCCCGGCTATTCCGTGGCGCATCAAAGCAGCGAACCCATGCACCCTTCCTTCGGTGATACGGCTTATTAGTAAATGAAAGGAAAACCGATCCGAAAAATAGGATCCTAAATGTTATATGTATTGATAATCTAAACACAGTGTATCAATCGATTTTGTTTAAACTTCTGCATCAATACAGGTTCGCCTAGTGAGGCAGCTTATATACAACTTAAATATACCTACTATTATTGTATCTTAATTACTGTGCCGTTACACACTTTTTCTATTACTGTTCTTATATACCTAATTTTACCTTGAATAAATAGTACGTATGTTTATAATCCTGATATGTTTTTGATGATAAATAAAATAATTACAGGCGTCCTGCACTTTGGTTTTTACAGATCTGCAGAACCGCGAGTAGTGAAGAAGCTATGTCCACCATGGAAATTGGAGCATGAGTCACGATCTTCAGCAATAAAGAACCGACAAGGAGAATATTTATATTATTTAGTATCAAATGATATTGTTTTGGCCATGACTTCTCGGCCCTGTTATTGTTGGGTGCAGATACAAAGTCAGCTGCTATTGATAGTAATTCTGATCAGAGGTCCTGGTTTTTTTACCTTCCCACAATACTATAAAAGGAGAACAAGACGCTATTGGCAGTGTAGCGTCTTAAGTTGTACTGCTATTATCTGTGCAAAGTTTGTTATTCCAGATACTACAGATATGTGTTCTTGTGGTTGTGAGACTAATGACGGTGTCGGATGTGGATGAAGTGGGCTTTCCGTCAAAGCTTTCTTTCTTTCAAATTGATTCTTAATGGTTAAATCTTCTGAAATGTGAGATATTTCAGTAGCTAATAGAGGCTGATTTGGGATTAGATTTTGATTATCTCTTATGTCTTCCACGTTTTCTGCAATAGAAGATATATCTTTGTTATTACAAGTAATTTCTTCTAATGTTTCCTTACGTTGATCTGCAGTAGTAGATATTTTTGTAATCAATGAAGGTTGACGTGGAGAGAGATTTGGGTTATCAATACAATATTCTCTCTTGCTTTCTGTATAGTGGTTTCTTTCTGATGCTTCGTTCCATTGCTCTGAAGAGAGAGATTTTTGTTCAGGTATTTGAAGGTGAGCCGTACTTTCTTCAGAAGATTTATTATTTTGTTCTTCCATTTTGAGAGGTTGGTTCCCTTCAAGTGGTTGTTGCACGAACAGAGGTGGTGGTGGAGGAGGAGGCCGCAACGGTCTTTTCTTTCTAGGGGCGGAAGTTTTTACTTTGTTTTGAGAGACGAATTGTGTTTGCATGATAACATTGGTAATTTGATTCTTCTCTTTTGTTTTAGTAATATTTTTTTCTTCAGTTTTCTCTAACAAAACCGAGGAACACATGTCTCCCTCAAACTCTTCCAGTTTCTCAGAATTTTTGCGAGTAATTCTTTGTGCGATTGATAAGTTCGCCGTTACTGCACTGGCTGTTCCATCATTTACTGTTGATATCACTACATTTTCTTTCTTATCTTTTGCTTTTGCTACTGCATTTACTCTTTCTGTATTTCCTATTTTTGCACTCGCTGTTCCTGCGTGTGCTGTTCCGGTATTTTCTGTCGCAGCATTGGCTATTTCTGCTTTTCCTGAAACTGCGTTTGATGTTTCTGCATTTTCTATTGCGGCATCTGCTGTTACTGCATTACCTGTTGGTATGTTTACTGTTTCGGGATTTACAGTTACTAAATTTTCTGTTACTATATTTGCTGTGACTTCAGCTGATCCTGCATTTGCTGTTGCTGCATTTGCTGTTACCGTATTTTCTGTTGCTTTTGTTGCATTTTCTGTTACTGTTGCGATTTTTACTATCACTAAATTTGCTGTTTCTTCAATTGGTGCTCCTGCTATTACGTCGACATTCGTCATATGTACCTCGCCAACTTGTACGAATGATTTATCAGTATTAATGGCATTGTATACATCTAAACAACTGGTTTCGCCATCATTTTCGTCAGGTTTCGAATAGCCATTAATATGTATAAAATTGATAGGGTAGCTTAAATCACTGTGTTTAAGAGGTTTACCATTTTTTTTATTCTTTACTTTACTTTTTTGCTGTCGAGATACAACTTCTGGTTTAGACTGTTGAAAACCTTCATCATTATTTACTAAAGATTTGCCGGTGACGATGCTGGTGGCAACTTGAACTTGTACATTTCTGTCACTAATTCTTAAATCTGGACTCGAATACCCACTCTTATGCTCAAAATTAAGAGGGCTACCGATTTCACTTTTCTTAAACCTCTCACTTTTCTTTTTTTTTCCAATGTTCTTTAACATTGTTGCCTATTGATCAAATTTGATGGCCGCAGTAAACAGGTTTAACTTTGTACCTTTAAAAAATTTGATAAGAAAGATATGAAACAAACTGATTAAAACAATTGTTAACCGCACTTTAGAAGTAATTATTAGAGTCACTATCTTTAGAATTATAAAATCATTGCACTAGTTTTCTAATTTTTATTTTACATAGAAAATCGTTTTTTTAACACTTTTTTTTCTCACTTCCGCGTGCTTACTAGTGGATATAAGTAGAATATAAGCTTATTACCTCTCTTTCTATTACACGCGTTGTTTATGACAAAGAAAGAGAAGATATGATGGAGCTATCAATCGTACGCTCAGGCTTATGATTTATCTTATCTTTTTTTATCGGTAGTGTTATTGTTTCTTTGGAAAGAGATAGATACACGCATACAAATGTTATCTTAACTATCGAGAAATTAATATAATCAATATTTTCTATAATTTATATAAGTTTATTTTTTGCTTTGGAATTGATTGAGTCACGGTTTAATCCATTATTCCGTTTCAGTCGGGTGAAAGTGAAGATTTTTAACCTGCCGGTTAGACCTCCGTGGTCGAGGGGTAAGGCTCCCGACTAGCTATCCGGAGGTCACGCAACTCAAGTAAATTTTATTTTGTGTTATTTCACAATTTATTCATTTTATTACTTTAAAAGAAAGACAAAGATTCCCGGGTTACGAATAACCTGACAATATTTAAAAAAAAAACTACTGCCACCACAGTATGCGGAAAATGGTGCTTGATGAAAGACTTAGCTAGTCGAGGAATTAAACACACTCAGCCACCGACCGCCAACATGTAGTATATTTTCGACACTTTCCAGGGTGAAATATTCTCTCAGAATCGCCCTGGTGTCTCTCACTATTCAGAATTGAAATGTTGCTGTAGTCGTGTTTGGTGACCTCTAATATATCTCACTAGATCTGAATAATCACGCATTTCTCCACCTTCCTCTTCCCCATCTACTTCCCCTCCTCACATCTTCAGCCTCATAACATAACTCAATTGGGAATACTACTGTCTCTCTCGCTCCAGACGTTTGAACATGACTATTCTACAGTATTTATTTAAAAAAAATTAAAAACCAACCGTTATATTAATAATGTAGCTTTTTGAATAGTTCGCGTTAAGTTCATTTTCTTAATTGTAAAACTAATTCTTCTAAAATTATGACAAGCGTTTAAAGTATTTATTTATTAACTTGACTATTGTACTATTAGAATCCTTTGCCCTTTTGGGGATGTGAATCCATCATCAGGCTCTATTATTCAACACTCGAGCAGTCTAGTCCAGCTGTAGTAGTAAAACATCGAGTGATAGCTCGCAGTTCTGTTTTCGGTTGGTCTAAAAAACGCTTACCATTCTTGTAGATATTGTTTTCGAGTCTTCTAGTCTTAGTCTTTTCTAGTTCCATGCCAGTAGGAACATAATATTCTAGCTCTATTTTGTCTAAACGTACTTTATTATATATTACAAAACTATATTATCTTATGAAGCGATTATCCATATTGTAATACCCGGCAACAGGCAACACATTTTTCACACCACCTTTTTAAAGCCTTTTTCGCATTTAAATTCCGGATTCGTTTAAATCTAGCATTTTCTTTATTCCTGTGGTTCGTTGGGCGTCCTATGGATGCCGTATCCAAACAAGTTGCTAGTTGCGACTTGCGCACTGGTCCGTTAAATCAGTCCGACTGCTTTTACCTCCCACCTCTTTCAAACGTCTGACCACCCAAGAATAATAATGGTATAGGTAGCGTTCTATGAAGTGAGTAAAAATATTTTTCTCTTAATAATATTACAAAATAAATTTACATCATTATTTACAAAATTGATTTTCTTTTCTTTTCTAGGTTATTGATAATACTCTCAATTTCTCCAAATAAGCTGAGAAATCGTTTGTCTGTCAGATAAGATATGATTTGGGATTTTCACGGCCAAAACTATTAGAGCGATTTATTGTGGGGTATTATAAGTATTAGCTAATGTTTCGGACAGCATTACAGTGTCGTTCGTCAGGGCAGATGTCTAATGGATTAGAAGATTGGAGCATACATAAGCACACACCACAATCGTCGATTTCACATCTGCCCTGATGATGTAACTGTAATGCTGTCCAGAACGTTGGCTAAAGAAAGAGATAGCGCAACACGGTATAATACCTCTGTCGGACAAGTTCTGATAGACAACGTGTACTATTCCGGAAAATGCTAATGCAATCACGACCGTCAACCCTTAAGACAACAGTGTCACCAGCTATCGGAAGGTTGAAAGAATCAAAACTCATACTAATTTCTTGGTTCGGTGAGCGTGCATTCGGAGTATCAGAACTCTACTAATTCCTTAGTTCGGTTAGCGTGCTTTCGGAATATCAGGACTCTACTAATTTTTTAGTTCGGTGAGCGTGCTTTAAATTAAAGCTTTACTTAAAAATTATTTTATAAGCAATAATTATTAGCCTGAAACACTCATCCACATTGAAAAATCTCCTGATAAAAGATACATGACGCCAACGGGACTTGAACCCGTGTCCTTTCAATTTCCGGTCGACAGCTCTGACCACTGAGCTATTGCGGCTTATCTCTTATCCGCGAAATAATTCAATATATAGTAGTGTTTCATTCAATAATTACTGCTTTTTACTTTACCAAAAAAATAATAACTAAGCTTTACTTAAAACTTACATTTTCAGGTAGTTACATCCATAGTCAGAAACCTTTCACCTTCACAAATGTGTGATAAATGTTAATAAAGAAGAATTTGTAAGCTTTATGGTCTTAAAAGAATCCTTAGTTCAATTCTATTTTTGCCACTAATCTTCTAATAAATTTAAATGTTGTAAAGCAAATAAAATATCATCTAATATCCAGTGTTTTTTAATACATTATCCTCTGGGTGCAAAGTCGTATCTTCTCCAAGCGTAAATTTTCTAATAAAAGCGTGTTTATCTTATGTTAAGAATGTTTTACTGTATCTGTTTGAAAATAATAATTAGATAGAGCTAGGAACTTACAATTATTTGTACAGCGCCCTTGAGATGATTTTTCACAAAAATTGCGTTATACAAATTATCAACATCATTTATATACAAGGTGATAAGAGACGTACTTGACTTACTTCTACCATTGATTCCCGATATTATGTGGAGTAAAAAAGTGGAAAATGTCGAAGAAATTTTTTTTCTTTAGGTTTTGTAAAAAAATATATTTAAAAAAAAAAACAAACACACACACACTAAAAATGTCACCGGATTCCAAAATTCACTTTTTTTTTTTTTTACTCCAAATATTTTCAGGAATCACTGCTTATAGTAAGTCAGGTGCATCACTTAACATCCTCTATATTATGTTCTTTATTACACCGTCATGCTGCAACCACTCTTTCTATGATCTTATATCTAATCCTACCTTTAACGAACTGAAACTGGGCAAGCGGCACGCGGCGGCACGAGCTTGCGGTCATACGGTCTCTACCTTCGTTCTCAGCTCATGGGCATTGAGAGAATCAAAGAATTACTGTAAACTTTAGTTAATTATTGTGGTCTTGTTAGTTACTAGTACTAGTAAATTTGATAAACTTAACCTTAGGAAAATGCATGGAATTCTCTTAACAACTCTCCACACTAATGATTAAACTCCCAAAGTATTGCTAAACTAAAATTAAATTGAAAATTCTACCTGCATAGAAAATTCAACATTTTTTATTTATTGCAATTTCTATTTTATTTTTCTTGATATGTGTATCGCAGCGAGTTGATACGAACACAATACTATCACATATTTCAAGCTTGTTATTTGTCTTCAAAAAATAAAACTTCAGTACAATTAAAAAAGAGTTCATTTTGAATATTATTATAGCGCAATCTCGAGAATAATCGTTAAATAGTCATAGAGAAGGTAATGCGTAGGTACTAATTAATATCTGGTCGAAACATGTACCACTATTATCACGTAAGTTAAATAATTACTAATTTTCTATTTGAAATATTATACTATAGGTCATTGAACCGGAATTATTTGAATATGTTCCCATTCGCACCATCTGTCTCTATATGCTTATCCTCCCACCTACCCTAGTCACACCTCCACCCCCACTTCAACACCCAATGTATTGACCATTATATGATGCAGCATTATATGTTTAACTCGATCTAGGAACGGTATTTTCGAAACTGGTCTGAAAAATACTTATTTATTATTGAATTATTTTTATCATTGATTACATAATTGAAATTATTTAAAATTAATTCATGTTGATCAATCCGTGTCGTAACGGCATTAAAACTCGCCCTGGGCGAAACCTCTTTCAGAAGCCTTATTGTGCGCTGACCAAAAGCCGAAAAACCGAACAGAAATTCAAAACTTTCCCTGACGGCTTTTGTTTCGCCCCGTTCAAGTTCCCAGTATTTTGTTTCGTACAACTTTGCTTTGCTCCGGTCTGTGGCTCCGTTCTTTTCGGTCTGATTTCGTTTAATTTCCTTTGGTCTTGTGTTTACCGTGTTGTTTGGGATTTTCACAGTACCGCCACTTCCCTGGAAAAATCTCTGGTTCATTCCAAAATGTTTCAGTCTGTTAAAAACATTTTACATTCAACTTAACTGGTACATAAATGTTTACGATGAATTCTATTTTGTTATATTTTCAATATAACCGCGCAATATAAATCTTTATTTTTTTTATTTATTCATCTATTTGGCTATTAAATTAAATTTTAGCCTTCGAGTTAAAACAAAGTACAGTCCATACAGAGTACAAATAAGTACCTAAAAATTACATTTATAAGTTTGCTGGTGATAAGAGTTTCAACACTATGTTTTTCTTATGAAAATTAGGCGAAACGAACAATATCAGTTTTTGTGCATTTTGTGACACATTTTTATTAGTTTTTTAAGCTCATTTTGGAAATTATGTTTTATGTTGTTGTATTATGTGCGTTTTAATTGTTTAAATTGATTTTCTGTTAATTTGAAAGTGGATCATATTGCTTTATCCATCATGGTTATATGTGGCTACCAATATCGGAAAAAAATATCATTAATTTTTAGAAATCTTAGCACTTTTTGAAAGAACATACGAAGCCCTTGTTCACACTGTCGTGGAATATAGCTCCATTTTTTGGACCCCGTCTGAACAAAACCACATGCTAAAAATAGAAAAAGTACAAAAGAGGTTTATGAAATACCTATATATGAGAGAATATCCGTTCCTGTATTCATCCTTGTTCTTAACGGGTATGCTCGATTTCAATACATTAGAAGCACGCGAAAAAATATTTTTTTAAACTATTCTTCGGAACTATACGTTATCCACCTATATTGAAAGAGGTGTGACTAACAAGTATAATCGAGGGATACTATTGAGTGTGTCTATCGAGTATAATCGAGAACCCATGCACTTTTTTATAGTCCGAAAACAAGGACTTCAACTATTGTCGCAAATTAGTAAAACTGCCCCATGACATTTTTATACTTACGTGTAGATACCTCAAATTTGTAATCTTACCCCTTATATATTAGTGCGTAACCTTTTTATAGAGAACATGCATAAATAAATAAAAATATTACTTTTAGTTACAACATTCTTCCAGACTATATAAAACAATGTGATTCACAAAAAAAAATAAAGACAATGTATAAACTTGAATGAAAAATAATAATAGGGCCTTTACCGGTGCATTCACCCATATTCGCAGTTATTTAGCAAATACATCTTAATACAAGTATAGGTATATTTAAAGGTATTAGGATGTAACTTAAAAAAATCTGTCTCAACACAGGCTAGCCTAGTGAGGCGGTATTTGAGTTTATATATTTTATTTATTTTTTATTTATTTTTATTTATTTTTTATTATTTTTGTATTTCTCTACTAACTGTACTTTTATTTTCGTTTCTACCTTCATCATATTATTTTTGTATTTTTCTGTTAATTTTATAACCTTAAAAAAATTAACTATAAATCAATGTACAATACACATCATAATATGAATTTTTAGTTGTATTGTGCAAATTTTCTTAAATAAAGACATATATTATTAATTATTATTTTTTGGTAAACTAATGTTTTTAAGACAAGATTTTTTATGCATAGCACAAAGGGTAACAATTATTTTACAAGCGATAATTGTTCGCCTGAAACACTCATCCACATTGAAAAATCTCCTGATAAAAGATACATGACGCCAACGGGACTCGAACCCGTGTCCCTTCGATTTCCGGTCGACAGCTCTGACCACTGAGCTATGGCGGCTTATCTCTTACCCGCGAAATTATTCAATATATACTAGTGTTTCATTCAACAATTACTGCTTGTTACATTTTTCACCTGAAAACAACCAACTTTATTTTATATGAGAAAGGCATTGTAAGTGCTAACTCTCTCACTAGATGGCGTCGAGACAAATTGTCTACATTTTTAGGTGAAATACTTGAACTTGACAAATATTAATTATTATTTTTTGGTAAACTAATGTTTTTAAGACAAGATTTTTTATGCATAGCACAAAGGGTAACAATTATTTTACAAGCGATAATTGTTCGCCTGAAACACTCATCCACATTGAAAAATCTCCTGATAAAAGATACATGACGCCAACGGGACTCGAACCCGTGTCCCTTCGATTTCCGGTCGACAGCTCTGACCACTGAGCTATGGCGGCTTATCTCTTACCCGCGAAATTATTCAATATATACTAGTGTTTCATTCAACAATTACTGCTTGTTACATTTTTCACCTGAAAACAACCAACTTTATTTTATATGAGAAAGGCATTGTAAGTGCTAACTCTCTCACTAGATGGCGTCGAGACAAATTGTCTACATTTTTAGGTGAAATACTTGAACTTGACAAATATTAATTATTATTTTTTGGTAAACTAATGTTTTTAAGACAAGATTTTTTATGCATAGCACAAAGGGTAACAATTATTTTACAAGCGATAATTGTTCGCCTGAAACACTCATCCACATTGAAAAATCTCCTGATAAAAGATACATGACGCCAACGGGACTCGAACCCGTGTCCCTTCGATTTCCGGTCGACAGCTCTGACCACTGAGCTATGGCGGCTTATCTCTTACCCGCGAAATTATTCAATATATACTAGTGTTTCATTCAACAATTACTGCTATTCAACAATTACTGCTTGTTAATTAATGAAACACTAGTATATATTGAATAATTTCGCGGGTAAGAGATAAGCCGCCATAGCTCAGTGGTCAGAGCTGTCGACCGGAAATCGAAGGGACACGGGTTCGAGTCCCGTTGGCGTCATGTATCTTTTATCAGGAGATTTTTCAATGTGGATGAGTGTTTCAGGCGAACAATTATCGCTTGTAAAATAATTGTTACCCTTTGTGCTATGCATAAAAAATCTTGTCTTAAAAACATTAGTTTACCAAAAAATAATAATTAATATTTGTCAAGTTCAAGTATTTCACCTAAAAATGTAGACAATTTGTCTCGACGCCATCTAGTGAGAGAGTTAGCACTTACAATGCCTTTCTCATATAAAATAAAGTTGGTTGTTTTCAGGTGAAAAATGTAACAAGCAGTAATTGTTGAATGAAACACTAGTATATATTGAATAATTTCGCGGGTAAGAGATAAGCCGCCATAGCTCAGTGGTCAGAGCTGTCGACCGGAAATCGAAGGGACACGGGTTCGAGTCCCGTTGGCGTCATGTATCTTTTATCAGGAGATTTTTCAATGTGGATGAGTGTTTCAGGCGAACAATTATCGCTTGTAAAATAATTGTTACCCTTTGTGCTATGCATAAAAAATCTTGTCTTAAAAACATTAGTTTACCAAAAAATAATAATTAATATTTGTCAAGTTCAAGTATTTCACCTAAAAATGTAGACAATTTGTCTCGACGCCATCTAGTGAGAGAGTTAGCACTTACAATGCCTTTCTCATATAAAATAAAGTTGGTTGTTTTCAGGTGAAAAATGTAACAAGCAGTAATTGTTGAATGAAACACTAGTATATATTGAATAATTTCGCGGGTAAGAGATAAGCCGCCATAGCTCAGTGGTCAGAGCTGTCGACCGGAAATCGAAGGGACACGGGTTCGAGTCCCGTTGGCGTCATGTATCTTTTATCAGGAGATTTTTCAATGTGGATGAGTGTTTCAGGCGAACAATTATCGCTTGTAAAATAATTGTTACCCTTTGTGCTATGCATAAAAAATCTTGTCTTAAAAACATTAGTTTACCAAAAAATAATAATTAATATTTGTCAAGTTCAAGTATTTCACCTAAAAATGTAGACAATTTGTCTCGACGCCATCTAGTGAGAGAGTTAGCACTTACAATGCCTTTCTCATATAAAATAAAGTTGGTTGTTTTCAGGTGAAAAATGTAACAAGCAGTAATTGTTGAATGAAACACTAGTATATATTGAATAATTTCGCGGGTAAGAGATAAGCCGCCATAGCTCAGTGGTCAGAGCTGTCGACCGGAAATCGAAGGGACACGGGTTCGAGTCCCGTTGGCGTCATGTATCTTTTATCAGGAGATTTTTCAATGTGGATGAGTGTTTCAGGCGAACAATTATCGCTTGTAAAATAATTGTTACATATATTATTATTATTATAGTTAGTAGGTATTGAAAGTTTTACGTAGAGGAATGTCTAGTATTAAAAAAAGGTGTAATAATTTATGATTTGTTTTTTAAGAATTTTAGCTATATGAAGGAGGAGTTTATCTGATGTGTCGGCCTGTTTAATCCGGAGATATGAGGGAATTTGATGGGATGGACGTCAGAAATGAAGAGGGTTTTATGGCAGATGGGATTAGCTTTCATATTTAATAGTTTAAGCTAGTGTTTTCAATGTTTATATAATAATAATAGCATTTTAACGACTTTTCTACTGCCGTTTTCGTGATAATATATCACCTAATGGTCGCTTTACAACTAAATTTATCTGACCTTATCGCTAAGACTAATAACTAGTGTTATTATTTGTGATTGTTTATTACCGGCTACGGGTAGGTACCTACACAGTACAATTATATTAAGAAATTAATATTTATCTCTAAATAGTATACAACAAAGCGCTATCCGTGTCTGTTTGTTTGTTCGCTTAGTTCTTCTAACTACGCAACGGATTTTGATGAGGTTTTGAAGGTTTATATATATATAGTTTTTAAAGGCTGTTAAGACACCTACCTAATTACGTTAACCAGTGATTGCTGAGATTATGTGGAGTAAAATATTCAGAAGACATTTTAGGTTCCGGTGACTTATAAAAAAAAAATTAACATAAATAAATTGTTAGTATTGAACCGTTAACCAGTTCGGCGGTTACTCGGCTGACTACATTTTTGAGGTTGAAAAAAATAAAAAAAAGAACAAATGTCACCGGACATCAATTTTATTTACATTTTTTACTTTAAAATATCAAGAAACACTGGTTACGGTAAGTCAAGTAATATGTAACAGCACGTTCCCAAAGGATAACGAGCGATTTCTGGGCATATTTAAAGTAAACACCGTAGGTTTTCAACTGATCACACTGCTACACGTCGCGACAGGTTCACGTGATATGCGCTCTGTCTCGTTTGTTACCGTGCTGCTGGAACGAGACGGAGTGCGAATCACGTAACCCGCTATGCTGTACACAATTACCCAGTGGCGACGTGTGATGTCTCTATTGATAAAATAATTCATATGCCAATCCCCAACTATAAGGGTATGTTGCAAATGATAAAAATCGACAGCTTTTACTAGTTTGACTGTGAACAAGAAATGCATAAACTGTATATTTCTCGCCAGGAGCGCATTCTTCAGTGTCTTTATGGATGATATAGTTTATTTGCCACTCCCTTGAGTCTCGGAACATATCTCGCAACGTATGTATTTATCCCTCCCGTTACACAAGACGATGTGTCAAGAGACCAGTTGGATAGGTTAAAGGGTCACTCTAAATCAGCTTCTCTAGATCTGGCATACCACGCAGCTGGTGGGCAGGCGCATCCTGAACACACCTTACCGATCAACCCGGACCTCTTAAATCGCCAAACGTAGTGAACCACTTGGGGTGACCTATGGCAGATGTGGTGGTTATCCAATAAACTATAACCGAGGCGGCGGTACCCAAAACCGCCTCCCAAATTAACAACAGTACAACATAAAAATTCTCATTTTCCCTAAGACTCGAATAGCTTTGAGATTAGCCGCTGCTGCTTGTATTTCAACGCGTCTCTTTTACATTAGCTACGATCTAGCATTTAATAGTTTGAGTTTGTTTACTAATAGTATCGCCACAACTCTGTATCATACTATCTCCACAACCCCCGAGAGAACTTTAGCCTCCACCCCTATAATCGTTACCAGCAAATTAACTCGGAGCTTATTGGCTTAAATCGAGCGTTCATTTCCATATCCGTTTCTTGCGGCCATTTTGTAATGCAACTTCACATCCGTTTAGAGCTACACTCCACTTCAGGTGGAAACTAAATGCCAAATAAATGTATTGTTTCATAAATTTTTTGTGGGCGCTTTTTTAACAATTATTATTGATGATATTTCGAAATAAATACAGGGTTTTCCAATAAGAGGTGTTATTTTGAATAGCCCGCTATTTCGGTAGATATTACTTTTGAAGCTGTCATTTTTTTACATTTGACAAGTGGAAACTACGCCATTAATAAAAATGGAACACGCTTCAACAACTCATTGAAATTATTAAAATTTACTTGAGTGAATCAAATGCAAATCATCTTGAGTGATGAGGCCCATTTCCACCTCGGTGGCTTCGTCAACAAGCAAAATTGTCGCATCTGGGGCTCGGAAAACCCTAGAGTTATTGTTGAAAAGCCTCTCTATCCTCAACGTGTGACTGTTTGGTGCGGTTTATGGTCCGGCGGAGTCATTGGACCTTCCTTTTTCGATAATGAGGCTGGAGCAACAGTTACGGTTAATGGATTGCGCTATCGAGAGATGATTAATGATTTTTTATAGCCGCAATTGGATGGTATTGATCTGGACAACGTTTGCTTTCAACAAGAAGGCGCTACGTGCCACACAAGCAACGAAACCATTGATCTTTTACGATTGAATATCAAAATAACACCTCTTATTGGAAAACCCTGTATATTAGGAGGGAGGTCCGTCTGATTGACAATCCATTGTTAAGAGGAAGCTGCAAGCCAAAAATATGTATATTCTTGGTATCTATACCTTATATTGTAGGAAATATGCATTAAAATTGCTTGACAAACGGAGTCTAGAAACGTTCGATTTTAGGCATAAAACTGGTTTTTATTTATTTTGTAAGTATTTTTATAAGAAAGCAAAAAAGTTAATCAAGTGAAACTGTCACAGATAATCTTAGCTATAATACTGTATATTTTTTAAGTTGTTTCCTTTATGCGTTCATACATTTCTTTTAAAAAATATATTTTTTTGTAGTTTACATTTTTTTTTTTTTTGAGTAATTTATTTTTTTATTTGTTTTCACTCAAGCGAAACGTTAGGAAAACCTTAAATTTATATAATCATATTTTTTTATATTCATAATGTACACCAATTCATTTTAAAGATTTAGATCAAAATAGTTATTTAGCATTAAGCTTCACCTGAACAGACCTTTTACCATCTCTAATGTCGTAATGTGGGCATGCTTAGTCTGTTCTATAGGTATTTTAATCTAGCCTGCTCTAAGGAGCTAGCAGCATTGCTCCCCGGTACACCAGTGCACGTGCGTGAAACTCGACGCTTCATGAGAAGCGGCCGCTTTTGTGTAAGACGGCTCGTATGTGGAACGAGCCACCGGCGTCTGTTTTTCCTCCTTCGATATATATAATCCCCTACCTTAACCCGCCTCACAGAGATGCCCATCCGGGTGGCGACATGGCTTCTCTGCCTTCACACGGTACAGACAGGGGCGCTCTTGTGATGTGTCTCATAAAAAAAACTATTTTGAGCATTTTGCATTTATGAATGGAATGTTAATTAAGTCACAGTGTTAAGAAGTTGTTGATTTACCAGATGTATTACTAATTAATTTATTGACAATGCTTTATGAGTCCAAAATATAATAATTAGTAATACACATTGTATTACTAGTATTTAATAAAATCAATGTCATTCAGGATGATTTGCGTTACTGAGTCATCTCACCATTCCAGTTCTAGTATTACAGATTACAACCCTCTCCATTTGATGACAGTATTACACATCCAGAATCATCTCGGGTTCCCTCGTCATTCGCCTACCCCACCGTATTACTTAATTATTGATTTAATTCACAAAAGGACTTTATTCGGGACACGTACTTCTCAGTCCTTTGGCATCTTGCCATCTCTTACAATGCAGGGTGCAGGGACTTCTACCGAGTCAATCCTTTCTTTCAAGACAAGAATTTTGCAAAAATAGTTTAAAATTTTGTGTTATTTTCTCTCTAAGCATGAGAATCTCTCAATTAAATAACATTAAGAAATTTATAAGATTTTATTTAAAAAAAAAACTTTACTAGCATCTACCTAATGTTGTTAAAATGTGTCAAAAATTTATTTGGATTCGCCAAGTTTGGTTAAATAAATATTCGATCCAGTTTTATTTTTGTCACTTAAGGCGATGCACTACGTAGAAATGAAAATAATGTGTTTTTGGTTCGTAAATTTGGTCGCCTAGAAATGTTTCAGATGCTTTAATTAAATACTGCGAGTAGAATACATCCTGGCCTTTGAAACAATCGAGTATTTTTTAGATATGTCTTTTTATAAGCCCAGAAAAAATAATGTATAAGGCCTATGAAAACTGCTTTAAAGTTCAAAATCTCCTACTTACAAACCCATTTTCGGTTATGATTTTATTGTATAATGTGGCAAATTAAGTTATTTATAAAATTACCCAAAAAAATTAAATATTTATGCCTAAACATCAACAAAATAAAATAAAAAGCACTTTTTGGCCATGGTGTTAAGCGGGAATTTAAACCTTATCCCCATCTACGTAAGGGGTGTTATTGATAGCGGCTCGATTTAAAATATTACAAGACGTTGTGCATCGCCTTAAAAAAAAAAAAAATTATGATTGGATTATTTGTATAGCGCCGTTTTCGTGACAAAATCACCTCAATGGCGCTTGAAATATATATAGATTTTTTATAGGGTTTTGAAGGATTATATATATATAAGCTATCAAAAATCGTTGCGTAGTTTAGAAGAACTAAGAGCACAAACAGACGCGAATAACGACTTTGTTTTAGTATAATAGAGATGTCAATGTTCTATAGCTCGCAATAGAAATGTCGTTGAGGACTAGAAATAGTTGCGTTGACTTCTAAATTCTGGGCAAAACATCTCTACAAATTGCGTAGTGCCAGAATTAACCGTTCTACAGTTTACAGTTTTTTTGATAAACATACAGATTTGTAGATAAATACATATTTCTGCTTCAGATATATCCAGATTTTTGCTTTGAAGAAGCCTTTGGAATTTACCCAAAGTGGAGTTTTATCAAAAGTTGCGCAATTTTGTAAAATTCGAATTGTTTTTATTTTAAATTTAAGATTCAGATAATAATAAGATTCTGGCAGACAAGATTATAATTTGTTTTCAAAATATGGACTGTAAATTTCATGTTTTTATAATATGTCCTCATTACTTATCTGCCAATCACACAAATTTTCTCTGTGTAATCTTTAAACATTATTGTATGTTGTATATTCTACATGACTGCACCACCTAGAAACTAGAGCGTAGAGTCCATCCCTATAACTTAAACCCCTAAAGACTGTCTAACTCTACAACCAGCGAAGAGCTTAACTATTAATCAAATTATACTCTGAAGAAGGATCGTGCGATAAGGACTGTAATGTATTAAAACCCGCAGTCTATCCTTGAGTTTTTTAAAAACCTTTTTTAGAGCTTTTTTAAGCTTTTTGCGCCTTCACTAGAACCTCTTTAAGCGGACGTGGGCGAGCTCTCTTCTCCTTTGTCTGAATTTCCAGTGTAATTTGCATCTAATGAGAAATAAAAACTTTTTTTAAATTTCGATCCCGGTTTGGGCATTTTAATTTTTTTAATGGACCGATTAAATTTATTATATTTCCACTATTTTATTTTAGTTTTCGTAACAAATTTTATAATTGTACCACCTCCAAACAATAAACGCACTCATTATAGTTGTCGAATTGGATAAAAAATACGGTTACATATCGAAATTGCACTCGAGTGAATTTCAGTAAGTACCAATATCACTTCCAAAATAGCACACGAACGAATTTCGCACGTAGGAAATTTTGCCTAGTTAAATTTCACCGACTGTAACTACACACGTCAAAAAACTTAACTTAACTGAAATTTATTTAGCACACACAACACTCAATTTTCTGTCAAGTCTCAAGTCTGATATTTGCCAGATATAAGAATTTCACGCCTGTATACTGTCATTATATCTCAAAAAGCCGTAGGGCCTGTTATCCAACTAATCACCTGTTTAACAGAAATTGAACAATTCATCGAATTCAAAAGTTAGAACGGGTTGTTTCAAGATATTTGAAAAATTCATCAAATTTCAAAGTTCAGTGAAAGTTCTATTCCAATTCTTTTGTTATTTCAGATTTGTAAAGCATCTCGCCCATAATGATATATTAACAGAACTTGAATAAGATTTTCACAGAAAGTTCTACCCGTCCTTAATATTCAAATTGTGTAAAATGTCTATTCAATTATTATAATTATTCCATTACGGGCCAGTTGTTTCACATATCTTGAATGTTATCTTTGAAATTTGGTTAATCATTCAAGTTGTATGAAACAACTGGCACGTCAATAAAATGACACTATCAACGCGGCGCGACTCAATAGTTTTTATTCTATTCAATCAGCAGGCCAGATACAAATATCTTTTTTTGTCATTTTATTCGCGTGCCAGTTGTTTCACACAACTTGAAACAACTGGCACGTCAGTAAATTTGGTGAATGGCACGTCAATAAAATGTCATCTATCAACTCGGCGCGATTTAAAAGCTTTTATTTTGAATTGTTCAATTGCTATCAGCAGGATATATATAGATATCTTTTTCTTAACACATTCTTTTGAATTTTTTTCTACTTATCTGGCTTGTATACAGTTGTTCTACGCAATTCGTATTATTCATTTATTAGATTAAAGTTTGATAAGAGTCACGAGTCACGAAGAATTTGTGACAACTCATTGTAGATAACATCAAATATATCTAATGAACAAATAAGTGTTTAATTAAAAAAAAATGTTAATTAAATTTTTATATTTTTTTTAGTACTTATGTACTTAGATAGAAAAAAATATAATAGCGTTGTTAATATTATGAAATTTTATTTTTTATATTCCAAAAGGCTATTTTATACTTATGAGAAATAAGGATCTAAAGTCACATTTTATTTCAAGTTTAAAAATGGTTATTTTTGTTCCTAATACTTGATCTTCATTGTTGTTATTATTTAAATTTACGAATCTGTATAGTACGATTACTGTATAATAATGACTAGCAAATAAAGATTCGAAATTTTAAAATTGGAAATTCTTGTCATACGGCATATATTCTGGCTAGTAATGTGTAATTTCTATCACCTAAGAAATTCTAAAAAAAAGTACTATAGGATTCATATGTCCTATACTGATTTATAAATGTGAAAATTCTAACTATACAATTGTAAATGTTCTCCAAAATGCCCTGGAAAGAATCTCAGACTTGTGATGTCCCGAAAGAAAACAATCATCTATTCTGAATGCAATTACTAATGATATCCAAATTGACCCTGGTAATAAATTACATCTTTGCGATTCTTTCAAGGATAAAGAAACCATCCTGTCACTTCGAATGTAATCAACAATATTCCCAAAATTTGTTTTGACAGCATAAATAAATAAATAAACAAATGACAAGTATCACAAGTCACAAGGAATTGTGATAAATCTTTGTAGAGAGCATCAAATATAATAAATAACAAGTATTTTGTATCAAATCGCCTTCTTTAGTGGAATTAATAACACGCCAGATTGTACACTCTTTGATAAGGATATTAATCACATCACATACTATTCTATAAAAATAAGGTGCGTAATTTAAAGACCTGCTGATTATATTGTGCTATTTTTTATTCAATCTCTTCTCCAATCTTCTATTTCCGGCGTAGAGTTTATTTTCAATGATCATTTTTAAAAGTAAACACTGCTCGTAAGCATTGGCGGTTCGTGTTCTAAAATCACTGGGAGTTCAACATTAAAGCGATTTAAGAAAGGAAAGAAGATTTGTGTTTCGTGAGCAGCGTTTTCTTCTTCTAATGTATAATAATAATGTTTATTTCAGCTGGACAGAGCGGTGTGTGCAATGCTCTGCCTGCCATAAAAGTTTACATTTAAATTAATACATAAAAATAAAATGAATAAAGAAATAAATAAAAATAAAAATAAAAATAAAAATAATAAATAAAAAATCAATACATTGATGTGCACATTAGGTCTTTATGGTGGCTTCAGTGAAATTCTCCATCTCCGGTGTAGAGGCGCTCCCTGCCACTGGGCAACGGCCTGGACAAGAGTGTTGTCCGATCTCTGGTAGCGCTGACTCGTCCCGGCTATTCTGTGGCGCATCAAAGCAGCGAACCCATGCACCCTTCCTTCGGTGAACATCTGTGAGGCGCTGCATCGCCAGGGGAGGCCAAATTGGGCTCTGTATGCGTGGTTGTACTGTACTCGGAGTGTGTTCATGACGCCTTGTGTGTATGTCGTCCATAGCTCGCTAGTGTAGAAGCTCATACAATATGTTTGGAAAAGTTGCTTCTTCACCGGAGGACTGCATTTGTTGAATCTCCTGGCAAGCATGTTAGCTCGCACACTCAGTACTCTTCTTTGACGTTCTATGTCTTTTTTTATCATTTAGGTCATCGGTGATGACATGCCCCAAATATTTGATTTCGCTGCAAATTGTCAGGTTGGCCCCGTCGAGACGTATGGGTGGAATGACAGTGGGACCAGTATTTGCTTTAAATATCAGCAGGGATGACTTTTTAACATATGCAGTCACATCTTTTCAAAAGACTACAGATCAAGGAGACCGTTTCGCACACTTATTTGTTTAAAGTTTAAAATTAATCTTAAAAAACAACTAGTAAATAAAACGCGTAATCATTTACTTGACAACAATGAATCAAATATTGAGATGCGGTGAATAAATGCTTGAATTAGCTTTAGCCGTGTTTGGTGACGAGCCAGGTACTCCCACACCTTTCCCTTTCCCAACTCCTTCCCCTCCCCACAACATTCGGCCTCACAACATACCTCAATTAGGGATGCCATAGTCTCACTGGCTCTATACAGTTGGAAGCATTAGTGACTTTAAAAAAAATCTGAAACTGGGTTATATTACAGCAGTTAATAAGCGAAATAAATGTTGGTCCTGCTTAATCGTCATTTGACTCATTTGTTAGACTCCAGTCTCTGGGGAGGAAGGTTCAATCCTCAAACAAATAAAAAAGTGTTAATTTAAATATTTTTTAATACATCTATTATGCATTGTAGTAAAAAAGTGTGTTTTTTACGGTTAACTTGAAAAAAACTTGTGACAAAGCAATGACCCGACTGTAAGTTATTTCAACAAGTGACCACTGTTACTATCCCCTATCTTTGTTAAGGCACTTTACCTAGACTAATTGCCATGCAATTATTCATTTGGAAGACCGCACTGGCCGTAGCCATTCGAGAACCCCGACTCCTCTGAGAGACGCCAAGAATGTACAACGCAATTGAATGAGATTAGCAAAGTGCTTAATTTTATTATCGTTATTATAATGTTGCGGGTATTTTCACAGTGACTTACGACAATGTTTTCTGTTGTCTAAAGTTATTATTTTTTTATTGAAAGGTCGAGTTCACGAAGCAGTTTTAAGCGTGTTACGATTTTCACCAAAAAAGATTGGATGAAAAAAAACGTCTTTATTGTTAAGGCGTGTGCATAACGTCGTGTAATATTTTAAATTGAGCCGCTATTAATAACAACCCTTACGTAGATGGCGATAAGGTTTAAATTCCCGCTTAACACCATCCGCCTGTTTTGATTTATGCAAGAAAAAAACATGGCCAAAAAGTGCCTTTTATTTTATTTTGTGGATGTTCAGGGATAAATATTTAATTTTTTTTTCGATCATTTTATAAATAACTTAATTTGTCACATTATACAATAAAATCATAACCGAAAATGGGTTCGCAAGTAGGAGATTTTGAACTTTAAAGCAGTTTTCATAGGCCTTTACATTATTTTTTTCTGGGCTTTATAAAAGACTTATCTAAAAAATACTCAATTATTTCAAAGGCCAAGATGTATTCTACTCGCAGTATTTAATTAAAGCATCTGAAACATTTCTAGGCGACCAAATTTTCAAACCAAAAACACATGATTTTGCATTACTACGTATGGCATCGCCTTATAATGAAATCACTATATTTTTACGAATCCGTTTATATTGTGAATACCAAAAAATGTACGTTGCATAAATTGAAGCTTTTCCCATCGTTTCGCTTGAGTAGAATTTGATTTAATTTTTTAATTACTTTATAAAAAATATATTTGTGAATGAAGAAAGAGGTGTGAGAACAATGTATGACTTGGAAGTGAATGGTTGGATAACTCGAGGACGCCCGAGAAAGACAAGGCACGATCAAATGAACCAAATACTTATACAATAATAGTATTTACACTTTTAAAATGCCCCCAGTTGTCAGGCATACTAGAATTCACGACCTCCAAACTTTTCCTAAAACCATTCATAAGCTATAGAGCATCGCTGGGTACACGTCAGCTAGTTCTAAATATTTTTTATTTTTATTTTATTTTATATTATAGTAACAAACAGTACATGATTTATAGAGATGTAACAATACAGTGTGTATCGGCACTAACCCGACAAACTTTAACCAGCTATTTCTTAGCACATTTCGAGTAAAAAATGTTATGGGCACTTTTCTGTCCGGTAGCATTTTTTTTTTCAATTAAAAACAAAAAAATTAAATTTCCACACTACATCACTGTCATTGGCATTGCTTTTCGTGTTCAACAGCTGTTATAAGCAAGTATGTCGAAAAGCGTCTTCGCTCTTTCGCACACACTAAATAATAATAGTTAAAAATGAGACGAATGGTGCCGTGCCATTTCGTTGTGATTGTAAAAGTGCGCCAATATAGGTACACACGTACATTATTCAACGGAATTCGATTAATTTTTTTATTAAAAAAAAACGTTACCGGACAGCAAAGTGCACATAAGATTTTTTACTCCAAATATGCTAAGGAATAGCTGGTTAAAGTTTGTCGGGTACGTGCCGATACACCCTGTATACAGTAATAAGATACTTCATGTTGGGTACCTATGATATGTTTCCTTGTAATGTCTGCTAAGTGGTATGTTTATTCCTTAATTACCATGTGACGTGTGTAGCATATAGGTGTGTGTAATGTATGTGTGTGTGTGTGTGTGTAATGTGTGTGTGTGTGTGTGTGTATGAGGGTGTGTGTGTGTGTGTGTGTGTGTGTGTGTGTGTGTGAGTGTGTGTGTGCGTGTGTGTGTGCGTGTGTGTGTGTATGTGTATGTGTGTAATGTATGTATGTGCAATGAACAATTTAAATTATTGACCTGATGCCACGTTTGAATTTGGGCAGTGAATCCGAAAAAATGTCAATGTTAGAGTTCAGACAAATATTATTTAGAGTATGAAGAGCTCGGTTAATTGGCGAATTAGATGCTGCATTTGTTTTATAATTAAGCGCGTGGAACAGCACTGTATGTCTTGTACGTCTTAAAGATATGTTAAAATTAAAATACAAATAATACTATTTTTTCATTAAATACTTGTACTTAAATAATGTTATAACAATATTTTTTTCTTTGTTCCAGGTTTGTTACAACTTCTGCCTCTTGTTAAAATGTCAACATCGGACATTTATATTACATACCGAGAAAGTATTTTATTTTTTCTATATATTAATTTTGTCTTTTATTATTAAAGATGTCGGGAAACTCCAGGTAGACGTGGCTCGAAATATATAACTCAAATAATTCAGAATCATGTGATTTTTTTTTTAAATATTTTTTTTTTTTTATTATCATATTTATGCCGCACAAGAGTCCCTACCGGTTCCAACCGTCTGGAGCCAGTGAGACTATGACATCCCCTATTTGGATGAGTGAGGCTGATGGTACTGAGTAGGGGAGGGAGATGGGGACGAGGTAGGTGGGGAAGTACCTGGATTTTCAGATCAGGTCACAATTCTGAATGGTGGTCTTACACCAGGGCGAAACTCTGAGTATCTTCCACTCTGAAACATGCCACAAAAATACTGTATATTATTTTTAGTTAATAAGTTGTGCAAGTTCACAGCTTAGAGGCTTTAGCTCTACACAGGAGATCTTAAGGGCCTGTTCTACATGTCATATATAAGGATGCTGTTTGGGGGGTATTTTATTTAAGGGAAAGGGAGGAGATGAAGTTCTGAGAATCAATGAAATCTGGGGATCAATGTGTCCAGGAGTTACGGAAATATGCATCCCTCCCACTGCGTTGCAAAGTGATGGATCGAAAGAGTCCGGCTGCAGAGGTCAAAAGTTCTCCCTCAACCTCTTTCTCGATCCGGCCCGCCACGCATTAGGTGGGTAAAATCATCTGCCGCCAAAACCTAGACCCAGACAAACCTCACCCTATGAACTCGGGCACCCCTGCTAAAAACGTAATAAACCAATAGTTCCTTTTACACAATAATTGTACGTTTTTAATTTTTAATTTATTTTTATAGTAAATGTGTATTATAAACCGAAGTATTTTAATTATAAGATAATAACCCAATAAGCGCAACAAAATTAAACAAAGCCTTTTAAAAAAATTTCTCTCCGCTGTAATTAAATAATTAACTCTTGATATTAGCCGTGTTAAATTTGAGGTGCTTTATGTGCCAAATGAGTTATATTTTTTAATTTCCCCCGGTGAAAATAATTGCTGACATTAACGGCTTTTCTTTAGCGAATACTTGAAGAAATAAACCCTTATAATGGCCATTAATAAGAATAAAAAGCTGGCCAACTTTATAAATAGCTGCAGTTTGTAACGGCACATTAATGCTCCTTTTTACGACACAATAGTGAGGGATTAGCTTAAGCTAAAATAACTTACTTCATTTGTATTTTGTCAGGTTAATATTTATTTTTGGAATAAAAAAAAACTTGAAAACCGTTCGCGCATCAGTGGAAAGAATTTTTTTCCCGCCGACAACCCGATCATGCGCTGGTGGCATAAGAATTTCGCCCTAGATGAAATTTTTTGATATGCGATTTAAGCCCCTATGCCATGAGATTTTTTGAAAAGAATTTGATAAAATCGCTTGGGCTTGAACACTTTAGAGTTAATTTTTTAATTCACGCATCTAGAAAATGATCTGGTGTATCAAAGGTTAATGAGTCAAATCTCAAATTGTAATATTTAATCATTGAAGACAATATTAGCAAAAACAATTAAATAACAGAAAAAAATTCGGTTGCATCTACAAGGAGAAAAATGAGTTCGGTTTTTCTTATCAAAATACTGTTAAAAATGTGACTGCATGCCCATTTCCTAATAAAATATTAGTCATTCTGAATATATCTGAACACTTATTTACGCAGATGGCACACGTGTTCCGACATCCTCATAACATACTCGTGCTTTACTGATAGTTTGTTGTGAAATTTGTCAATTCTTTTTAGAAGATTATCTTCATTTTCTTAAGGCGATGCACTACGTCGTGTAATATTTTGGATCGAGCCGCCATCAATAACACTCCTTACGTATTACGTAGATCGCGATAAGGATTAAATTCCCGCTTAACACCATCCAGCTGTTTTGATTTAGGCTTGAAAAAATCATGGCCAAAAAGTGCCTTTTATTTTACTTTGTGGATGTTCAGGCATAAATATTTACATGTTTTCCGATCACTTTATAAATAACTTAATTTGCCACATTATACAATAAAACCATAACCGAAAATGCGTTCGTAAGTAGGAAATTTTGAACTTTAAAGCAGTTTTCATAGGCCTTATAAATTATTTTTTTCTGGGCTTATAAAAAGACTTATGTAAAAAATACTCGATTATTTTAAAGGCCAAGATGTATTATACTCGCGGTATTTATTTAAAGCATCTAAAAGATTTCTAGGCGACCAAATTTTCAAACCAAAAACACATGATTTTGCATTACTACGTAGTGCATCGCCTTAATGCCTATTTTTATTGGCTGCTATCAAGATTCTTCCCAAACTAAATTCAATCTAGAATACCTTTTTCAAATTTTCGTTTAATTGTCTTTAATGATTACATTAATTTATTTTCGGTTGTTATTGAGGGTGATGAGTGATGACATTGTTATTTTACTAAAGTTACATAATATCAAACTCTTTTCTTTCTTCCTTTTTGCATTTTTTAAGAGGAAGCTACAAGCCGAAAATGTGTATATTATTGGTATACCTTATATTGTAGGTAATAGGCATTAAAATCGCTTGACAAACGGAGTCTAGAAACGTTTGATTTCAAGCACAAAACCGGTTTTTATTTATTTTGTATATAATTTTATAATAAAGAAAAAAAGTTAATCAAGTGAAACTGTCACAGATAATCTTAGCTATGATACTGTATTTGTTTAAGTTGTTTCCTGTAAGCGTTCATTACATTTCTATTATAAATGATTTTTTTTGTAGTTTACATTATTATATTTATTTTTTATTGAGTATTTTTTTTTTTTTTTTTTATTCTACTCAAGCGAAAGGATAGGAAAACCTTCAATTTATCTAAAGCATATTTTTTGGTATTCATAATGTACTTACACCAATTCGTTATAAAGATTAATCAAAATAGTGATTTAGCATTAAGCTTCGCCTTAACAACCCACAACCTGTGGTTATATGTTTACAACGACGAGATTTCAACAAAAACACCAAATTTCTCTTTGGAATTCTGCGAAGTCACTACACACATGAAATGGATATTTATTCCATTTTACATTTTTTCCTAAGGAGATTTGCAAAGCTTCTGATTGGATAACATCGCATGACGAGCTTTGCCACGGTGGGGTGACTTTGATGCGATTACACGTTTTACTCGTGCATTTTTCACGTAACTTGGGGAGAACGGGACAAAGGAGACGGAATACTTTGTACGTCAGATAGGACACCATATTTTATCACAATTTGTTTTATATCTTGATGAATGATAAAATTGATTCAACCAAACATATTACATTTTGTTTAGTGAGACCTCATACGGTGGGCTCAGTAATGTGTACGGGAAAAATAACAGTTTCAATTTACCAGTTTGTAAATAAACTCCGTTAACCATCAGCATTGAAATAAACACACTTTATAATCTGCAAACGCACGAAATACTAGAAATGATTTATCTGTAAATTTTATACGGATAGTTAGGAAAATATTTGAGGTTTTAAGTTGTATATGAAAAACTGCCTCTTTCGCAGAAATTTGGAATGTATTTCATTGAATTTAAAGATAAAAATATTTGGTCAATGGAAACCTTTTATATTTTCCAAACTATCCGTATAGAATTTAAAAATAATCCTTAATTTGTAGTATTATTCGAGTTAGTTACTTGCTCTACAAAGTGATGTTCGTCGCCTTTTTTAGTGCTGACCAACACTGTCGTCAGAATCTGTGATTTCCAAGTCTAAACCAACTGCATTAAATCTGGCCCTTAATATGTGTTGAGAATGTAGTTTAGCAAGCTATACTAAGCTATTGAAATAATAAAATACGTACACAGTAAAGTAGGACAACTTTACTACATACTATAATTATATTAACGAAAAATGACAGTGTATTTAGTAAATCAGATGGAATGCTACTCGGAATTTGAGAGATCTCTAATTTTAACTCCTATATTTTGCACACAGAGTTTGTATAGTTACGGTATCTGATAATTAAAAAGGTCCATGTTTAGTTTTTACTGTGTATACTAAATGTATTATTTTGGGCTGTGGGTACTTGTCGTAAATATACTGGTGCACAACAGAAGGCTGGTACCTACACTGATGGTGAGGCTGGAACTGGCAGAGGAAGGATGAAATTAGACTGAATGCTGCAAAAATGAGATCCCTGAGGCATATGTGTGATAAAACCATGTATGATCGTGTGAGAAATGTGGAGATGGGCAAAGAATGCAATGCTGATGCTGAGCGTAACGAGTAAGATTAAGAAAGGGAAGATCAGATGGTTTGGGCATGTAGAGCGAATGGACGAAGAAATTAGTGTAACTAGAATATGATTTGAATGGTGGAAGAAGTCATGGCACGATCAAGTGAATCAGATACTTGAATCTGACTGTTCAACATTCAAATTCGCAACTAGTATGAATGCTTAAAATACTTTGATATATTTAGTAATTATATTCTTAGATCTATGTGAAATTCCTCGCGGTTTGATGATACACGAAGGAAGTACCTTTTTCGTAATTGTCTTCCCCCATTTGAGTAGCAGCTCCCTTCCCTTCAATTTAATTCCTTCCCCTGGAAACGGAAGCCTGTCCAGAAAAAACAGGGATGGGGGGATAAATACGGATTTCAGTGCCAACGCACATTCTTTGCTCTTAATATGAGTGTTACATTATTTGAGAGTTCTTAAGGCTATGCCATACGTAGTAATGCAAAATCATGTGTTTTTGGTTTGAAAATTTGGTCGCCTAGAAATATTTCAGATGCCTTTGAAATAATCGAGTGTTTTTTTAATTTTTTTATATAATTTTTATATATTTCAACATTAAAAATTTTGTATATATCCCTGGTTCGTAGTGAAGTCGAATATAACTCCTCAATCTGGTCCCCCCACTACAAATTACATTCAGATTCAATCGAAAACATTCACCATAAATTCCTAAGACACATTAATTTTAAACTCGGTATTCCCATTGAAAATATAAATTATAATTACTTGATGAAAAATCTAAATTTATTAAAACTCTCAGATCGAAGAATTATATCCGACTTAATATTTATGTTCAAAATTGTAAATGGTAGTATAGACAGTCCTGATTTAATTAACCTCATTGAATTTCATATACCCACGAGATCTACTCGTTCTAAAATTTTGTTTAAATGCAACAATATCAGGACTGAGTATTCCAAACACTCGCTTGTACCTAGGTTGCATGAAGTTAGTAATAGATACGCAGATGTGGCAGATCTATTTAACTGCACGCAAGGTAGGTACAAGAGGGCTATGCTATCAAATCTTTTCAATCAATATTAATTTAATCTAATTCTACCTTATTTGCACTATAGAAACTTATGTACTTGTATCTCTTGTTTACTGACTTACTTACTCTCTAATGTCATTTCACAATCAAATGCCACATATATTTGTAATTCTTTTTTTTAAATATTTCTACGATTTTAACTGTGACATGTTATCATTGTTTATGGTATATTTATACCGTTGATATTAAATAAATAAATAATTCTTTATAAGCCCAGAAAAAAATAATGTATAAGGCCTATGGAAACTGCTTTAAAGTTCAAAATCTCCTACTTACAAACCTATTTTCGGTTATAATTTTATTGTAAAATGTGGCAAATTAAGTTTTTTATAAAATGATCGAAAAAAAAATTAAATATTTATGCCTGAACATCTACAAAATAAAATAAAAGGCACTTTTTGGCCTTGTTTTTTTCTTGCATAAATCAAAACAGGCGGATGGTGTTAAGCGGGAATTTAAACCTTATCGTCATCTACGTAAGGGTTATTATTGATAGTGGCTCAATTTAAAATATTACATGACGTAGTGCATCGCCTTAAAGGTTATCTCATCTATGTTTCAACAGCTGTCTATGAGATTTCATAAAGTTTCTTTTATCACAGAGGAATTATTGTGGAGTAATTCCGTAAATATATATTATGAGCATCTAATACCACAGACGACACTAGTCAAGCCAATAAAACAGCAAAAATGCAATAACATACTCTGATTTTCGATTGATTTTTTCGAATGATTTTCCATAAAAATAAGTTATAAGTAAAATAAGTTAGCAAATATAAGTTCTAAAATTTTTTTTTTCTTTACGTTTTTTCTCCCTCCATAATATTATGAAAAGTAAAATATTTATTACAAATCTTTGGACCCTCAGAAATATTTGTTTCACGTGGACGACTTAAGAATTACAAACAATCCAAGTTATAGAAAAACTCCTATTATTATCATTTTAAAGTGAAAGGTTTGTTCTTGGATTACTTAGCTAGTTTAGGAGTTGAACCCACGACTCAGTGGTGGAAACCAGATGCATTTGTAAACTCAGCCACTAACCGATAAAAACCTGCAAATTTAAATATACATATTCATTAATATTATAAACGGTATGTTGTCTCAATTGCAAATCAACTCTTTTACAAACAATTACATTTTTAACAATGGTTAATTTCAATCATTCGGTCAGAAACAATATATGTATATCACCTGCGGATATCATTGATATTCTCAAATTCTTTAATTAATCCAACTTTTTTAATATTGCACAATTCAATTCCTGAACGATATCAAAATGAAACGTAAGCAGTAATAATGGGCATATTTAAACGCTGCATCAGACGCGAAATAATAACCATTTTTCCTCTCTCCCTTTAGTTTTTTTTATTAAATATATTAGGGATTTGTGTCTACCTCAGAAAAGTTTTACAAAGAGGGAAAACACAGGTAACATTATGGAGCGCTTAAAAAATTCTATTAATATTCTTTCAGTCTTGGGGGATGGAAGCGAGAATGCTGATTTCATAGTTTTAGATCTCTGGTATTAATAATACCTTCAAAGAAACAATTTCAGTCTCGTTATAAACTTTATAGGTTAAGCGTTATCGACGCGCAGCAAACTTTGAACCATACATACTGTTTATCTTTCTTCTAAACTTGAGTTAAGGGTCTCCATTCAACTCGAAATGGAAAGACAACAATATATCATATTGTTTTTACATAAAATAAATATATTTTGGAAAGCCTGGAAGCATGTGAGGATATTTCTTAAACACTGTAAACTAGCTGCAGTTCCCGGCGTTGCTCGAGTTTTACACAGATTTCGAAATCAGATTTAGACATTAATTTTCCTTTATTTTGAACATCAAGTGTGCACAATTTCATTAAGAAGTATCACAATTCTGATTTAAGGAGTGGATAAAGGGAAAAAAACTGCGCCCTTAAACATGGAATTACAAATACTACTTCGTTATATATTTATTACCGATAAAGCGTTTGTGTTTTAGACTTTTTGAAAGAAACATAACTTTATGAAACTTAATAATTTCGGTTGTGAGGTCTGTCTGTGAGTGATTGTAACTTTAATTCAATGATATCAGATTTTTTTAAAATTCACGTTTCATTTTCAAAATTTCTGAACTGATTGTGGTAAAGTATCTGTCTATAATATAGTTTTTAATATATGCTTATTTTTTAAATTGGAACTGATGTGTCAAGAATTCAGACATGCCATAAATTAATTAGATGTCTTATGGTAAATTATTTTAAACCAAAAAAATATTATACTTTTTTACTTTTTAAAAACGAAAGATGAACATTCCCGGATTATGAATAACCTGACAATATTTGAAAATCTCCTACTACCACCACAGTAAGCGGAAAAAGTTGCTTGTGTTGTGATGGATGACTTAGCCAGCCAAGGAATTGAACACACTCAGCCTGGTTGTTGGGACCCAAACGCGATGTCAACTCAGCCACCTACCGATCATAATTCAATTCAATGATTTGAAAATGTGTATTGCTTTTGTTTAAATTTCTTAGGGTTAATCTTGGCAAGGAAAGTCAAATTTCGTTTAAGAAAGTGTTATTTACTAACTACCTAGATTTACTGACATAATATCCCGTAATTTTTTACGGGTTTGTGCTAGTTGATAAATATAATAGTTTAAACGTATTTCATAAAGCTATCATTCTGACGATTTTGTTAAATGCCAATATGGTGAAGTGATGACTTGAAATTCTCAGAACGCTTTTGTTTGTAGCTTTGCTATTGTAATATACAATTCAGTTCTAAAAACATTCAATTTCAGCCTTTCCACAACATCCTGAAAACGGCCGCTGAAAAACTTTTTCAATTAGCGGTATAATTGTGTACGTAGGTACTTACCTACTCGGTCGGTAGATAATTAAATTATTTTAGGGGTGTAGTAAATAGGCTTTTCGTCAGAGCCTACATTTGAAGCCCTCCTCCTTTAAGGAATCATCTTGTTATCTTTGCTGATTCGTAGAATTCCCGTTAAATAATTTGAATAAAATCAAAATCCTGATTCTAGACTTGCGAATATTGATTCTATTATTTGAAATAATTTTTAATTTAAGGGATGGGTATGGGCAATGCCTCCAACATTTATTAGATAACCAATTCCTCTGTCGTAGGTTACTCCAAGTGGTTCGCCACGTTTGGTGATTAGCATGAGTTCCCGGGTTCATTGGTGAGACGTGTTCAGGTCTCGGCGGCGGATGCGTCTGCCTCGGGTTCGGGAGAGGCCTGCTCTGGGAGACCCTTTAACCTCTCCAGCCTGTATATCTCTACCCATCGTCTCACGCCGTAGCGGGAGGGATGGATTCATACGTCCGTCACTCGGACACATTGACCCCTAGATTCCTACACACCTCATACAGTTTGCTTCCCCGAACTTCCGTTTCTTAATAACTTTTTCTAATAAATTATGTTAACATTTATGCTGCGGAAAATAATCTCCTCCACCAAGTATTTTTTTAAACCTCTTCCACATGTCCTTCCACTTCTCTTACCCCATATGCTATAGTGCCATTGGCCTCGAAAATTTGTTACTTTTGTTATGATGAAAAAAAATATTTATGATATTAATTAAGGACGTAGTTCTCTTGATCATTAGGATAATCGATTGCAAAGCAAATTTACGGTTTGCTAAATTATTATATTAAAAAATTAATTAAATAACTTAACATATAAAATGGTTACCAGAAAACTCAACACAGTGACATATTAACACTTTTTGAAAAGTTATGTAAAGTCATGTAAGTTAAAAAAATTGTTAAAAAAATCTTTGTTTTATAACTGAATGTATAAAATGGTTACCAGAAAACTCTACATAGTGATATATTAACACTTTTTGAAAAGTGATATAAATTTGAGTGTTGAAAAAAACTAGGTTAAACAGGTAAATTTGGTTTCGTTAGATTAGGTTTATAGACTAGTTTTTTTCATTGCTTTTAATAACTTTATATCACTTTTCAATTTTTTTTTGATTCGTTACTGTGTTGCGTAATCATGGAACCGTTAGATGCTTCGAAAAATAAGCTTACTTTTACTATGAGACGCCCTTATTTCAAGCTGAATTTTTCCTCACCACGTCTGTCCACCCTAATAAACATGCATACCGATATGTCCCTACCTAAAACGTATGTACTACTATGTTCGTATCACTCACCCGAGCAGCTGAAAATAGCTCAAACATATTCCCCGTTCGCTCACTCCACAAAACCTGCACTCACGTCCAACTATTATTTGCCATCATACTTTGTTCTACGCCAAAACTTGCGCACCACCTGTTCAAGCTTTGAGTTTGAGTAATTTTCACAATTCCTTCGTCGATTCCCATCGTATTTCACTCATTTCTTGCCGGAGCTTTTAGCCACGTGATTAAACGAGAAAAGCATTTTGGATTTTGGTGTAGCTCCTGGTTGAAATGTTTGTCCCTCTTTTATAAAAAAAATACTTTCCTACGAACTATGTACACTTTATGATCGAGCTTGGCTTTTAAATTGACCGCGGTACTGTAAAATGTTGTAAGCTTATAAAAAAAATCAACCCGTAAAGAACAATATTTTTTTACTGTAATACGTTAAAATGTCTTGAATGAGGATTGTAAACTCCTTTACAGAGACCATAGTTAACCTAACAACCTCGACTAACAGGACTGATATTTATTTCGTAAATTTACTGCTGTAAAGTTGTCAGATTTCACAGAAATACGTATGTGTCCACGTGTATGTACGTGATTGCCATCAGAGATAGAATTCATCGGCATCGACAACGAATCTATCTGCCGAATATCAGCTCGATCGGATTTCGAGAAGTGGGTTAATTTCCGCTTCCAAGATTTGCATTGAATTATTCATTCCCGAAAAGAAAAGTGTAATTAAAATAGAAGTATTTAAAAAAATATAACTTTGTAATATTTATTATTACTATTACTTACCAATAAATTAATAATATGTTCAAAAAAACGTATAGTACTACTAATACAACGATGTAATAAAAGTGAGTGGTGCATTATATATAGACCGTGTTCCACGCCCATACCGAGAGTTTTCCAGGTGATACATGATAATCTAAGAAAAAATTTTTTAAACATTTTTATTATCAAAAAAAATATTGAAATTATTATAAAAATTGTCTAGTGCAATCGAAGTTTAACTTTTGCAAGTCGTAATACACGCGTTTAGATAACAAAATGCCTAGCCACACATTTAAAATAAAACAGTTGACCGATCGCGGAGAAACAACAAATGAAGGTGTGTTTTTACCAGAGGTCCCCAAACTCTTTCTCCGGTAGACATCGTGCCTGTTTTTTTTTTTTCATTTGACCCCAGCGATGGCCGGCATAGTCCAGTGGTAACGCATTGGACTGCCATTCCGAAGGTCGCGGGTTCGAACCCGGCGTGCGCAAATAAATTTTATTTGATTAATTTGTGTTATTTCACAATTAATTAATTAAAATAATATACAGTATATTTGCGGCACGTTCCAGAGTGGAAGATACTACCAGTATCGCCCTGGTGTAAGACCACCATTCAGAATTGAAACGTTGCTCCAAATGGCTTTAGCCGTGTTTAGTGACTAGATCTGAATAGCCAGGTACTTCCTCACCTTCCTCTTTCCCTTCCCCACTTACCTTCAGCCTCACAACATCCCCCAATTGGGGATGCCATAGTCTCACTGGCTCCAGACGGGAGCAGTTGGGACTCTTGTGAAGTATTCACTATAAAAATAAAAAAAAGCTTTCTCAACTGCTCAGTACTGAGTTTCCCCACAATATTTTCGAATCCACTAATTCCCCACACAATATTTTCAAATCCGTGGGGGGGTGGCTAGAGAATTTCAGAGAAGACACTACTTCCCCACAAAATTTTCGCCAGATAAAGATTGAATGTTTCGTTTTTTTCACCAGAATGTATCTTTGAACTATTCTACACGAAACTACAAAAAAGTGACGTTCCCAAAAAATGCTCTTCGTTAAATACATCAACAGTAAAGACAATAAATAATGCATGTAAAAATATTTACCTCTTTTATAATAAACTAGCTGACGTGTACCCGGCGTTGCTAGTGGTTATCCTTAGGCGGTAGACATATACCTTTCCGGATATTTCTGTAGGCCTTTTAACGATATACAATTCCGTTGTACATTATGTTGATATATCTCATAAGGTTTAGCCAGCGTTAGCAATATAAGAGCCCGAAAATATATTTTACGACATGATTACAAAACATCGATTTTTCTCTACTTTCTATAAATATAATATGCATTTATTATATATATATATAAACCTTCCGGAAGAAATTTTCTAAATGATAGTGAAAATTCTATCCAAATCCGTAGCGTAGTTTAGAAGAACTAAGCTTAAAAACAGACAGACACGAACGAACAGCGACTTTATTTCATACTATTTAGATATTGGATGGAGCCTAGAGTGAACCTGGAGCCTACGTGTATTAAAATTTAAATTAATAATTAAAATCATGGCAATCCACTTTAAACAACGACAAGAATAAAAACCCACACTCTCACCATGCTTACATATGTCTAATTTATTATGACTTACATTATAACATCTTTATTATTTATTAATTTTTATTTTCATTAATATGGCTATCATCTGTCAGTTGGTGCAAACCTTATATGTAGTTTTCTGCAGCGTATTATAATATTCCAATCCTTTGTATAGTAAACTGTTTTGTGTATGGGATTTGTCATTTTTGGTAGCCTTATTTCACTGCACGTTTTTTTGTTTTGTCTGTAAATGTCTCAGTTTGTTTTATATAATTTTGTTTGAAAAGTATTTTGGTAATGTCAGCATCTCTTTAACTGTTGATCAATTTAGTTCTTTTAGCATTTGAGTTATTTTTGAAAATCTATTATTCTCATTGTTAAATTTTAGAGAATTTGCAATTTGTTTTGTTATCAGTCGTCACACATAAGAAAAGAATCGTTGAGCAGTTTTTAAAATAATAATCATGGAAAGACAATTATGTATGCTTAAACGAATAATATAACCTTTTTACGGTCAACTTTATGATAGGTACATATTATGTATTTTTGAATTTTACTAAGAAAACTTCCACAGAATTCATAATCAGGGTCAAACTCTGGTCATAAGACTAACTTGGTGAGCATAGATTTATTATAATAATAATCCTTTCAACAACCATAGATAATAATATCACTCCAAGCCTTTCGTCTCCTTTACCCAATTTTCAATTCTCCCTTTAATCTGTTATGCGTTCGCAAAGCCCGCTCTCTGTGTAACCCTTTCCCGGTTACAATACAAGAGTGACCCCCGCATTACACTGACTGACAGCTTTCATTGTTTATGCATAGCAAACGAACCCTTTCTAAATCGAAATGCAGAGAATCACTCACTCGTAACTTTATACGTAATTGGAATCATAATAATCCTTTGTGCCGATAATGGGATGGACTCCGCCGGCCATCGAACCTTGCTCACGTGAAACTAAGTCCTCTAATGCAGTATCCGATATTAGGGGTCCACAGAATATGAGATTCTGTAGTACCTACGTACCCAAATTACATACATTAGGGAATTTATAGATATCTACTGTTTACAAGGTGTCTGGAAACACATGTGGTACAAGCAGAAAACTGATGAACCTACATCTTTTTAAAAAACGAAGTTTCATGCATCGCTGGCCCGGCTTTAGTTTTTTTTTTTCAATATTTAGTTTTTTTTCGATGTTGTCAAGCCACAATTGGGAATGTTTAACAAAACTAATGATCTATTGTCAAATAAATGGTTTATAATCACTATTATTAGTTGCCAAAAAAAATACATGTTGCAAATGTTGATGTAGATGAACCATTTTCCCGCTTGTACTATGAGTTATGAATTTCCGAATACCGGTATATAGACTGTGGTAAATGTTTTTAGCATTGTCCTGATGAAAGATCAATATTCAGAATTTAAACATTGCTTGAAATGGCTTTAGCCTTTTTGGTGATGATATCTGAAAAGCCTGTTACTTCCCCACCTTCCTCTCCCCCATCTCTTTACCTTTCTCACTACTTTCAGTACCATAATATACCAAAATTAGGGATGCCATGACTCTTGTTCGGTATTTACACAAAAAAATGTTTTTCTTATTTTTTAATACAGAAAGAATTAAGTTAAAAGTCAGGATATACTGGATATTAACCATAAGTTATTAAGTAAATTTGATGGCGACGTTTGAATGAGCTTAATTCTGTCCCACAATACTTTTACTGATTATATCCTAGCTTTCATCCCACCAAAAGCTCAATGAATAAAATCTCGTATCTCTGGATTCATATGTTCATTGTTCTGTTGTTCTTTTGAAACCTCCCCCTAAAATCAAAAACTGATCGTCGCCCTTCTACCCCTTCCTTTGTTAGGATGACCTGTTGTTCTAATAGAGGATAGCCAACAGAAGGAGGGTGGTAACTTTACAGCAATCTACAGGGTTTTCCAATAAGAGGTGTTATTTTGAATAGCCTGCTATTTCGGTAGATATTACTTTTGAAGCTCTTATTTTTTTTAATATTTGACAAGTAGAAACTACGCCATTAATAAAAATGGAACGATACACGCTTCAACAATGCAGTGAAATTATTAAAATTCACTTGAGTGAATCAAATGCAAATCATCTTGAGTGATGAGGCCCATTTCCACCTCGGTGGCTTCGTCAACAAGCAAAATTGTCGCATCTGGGGCTCGGAAAACCCAAGAGTTATTGTTGAAAAGCCTCTCTATCCTCAACGTGTGACTGTTTGGTGCTGTTTATGGTCCGGCGGAGTCATTGGACCTTACTTTTTCGAAAATGAGGCTGGAGCAACAGTTACGGAGAATGGATTTATTTATTTATTTATTTATTTAGACGCCGTAAAAGGCTTTTACAATATACATGATTTATGTTTACAGTGGTTCACAGGAGCGAAACAGTATTATGTTAAACAGAATAATTACTGAGAAATTATGTTGAAAGTTAAACAAGAATAACATCAGGTATACATAGGTACAATAGCATTTTTATTTTCAATCCGTAGGTACAGTAGTTTAGTATTGAGGTTATTGTTACCTTCAATATTGAATTTGGTTGAATTTGCTGAGAACTAAGAGTTAGCTCTATTGAATCAGGGCTGTCAGTAAGACATCTCATAACAATTTTGGGAAAAATTATAGTTTTGATTAAGTATGTAAAATTATTAGATAACACTCTTCTGTCTGATATCTAATGTAAGTGCATAGTTTAGGTTCTGTGATAACTTATGAATAGAATGGTATTATGCCTAATAACATTGATAATTACGACAGAGGTTTGTTATTATAGCCTTCTTATAACTATATTCCGTGCAGTTGAACACATCTACTACTTCTGAGAAAGCATTGCCAACTGCATGCAATCTAGGTATAAGCGAGTTTCTAAATGACTCAGTCCTGATATTGTTATTGAAATTAAAAAGAATTTTGGATCGAGTGGTTCTAGTGGGTATATGGAAGGTAATTAGGCTTAATATATCAGGACTGTCTATAATACCATTGACAATTTTAAAAATAAAAGTCAAATCGGAAATAAGTCTTCTATCTGAGAGTTTAAGTAAGTTTAATTCTTTCATCAAGTGATTGTAATTTATTGATTCTATAGGTAGACCGAGTTTATAGTTAATGTATCTTAGGAATTTATGCTGAATTTTTTCAATAGAGTCGGAGTGGATTTTAAAGTAAGGACACCAAATAGGAGAATTATATTCGATTTGACTTCGAACAAGTGAGGAATATAAGATTTTTAGTGTTGAAATATTTTTAAAGTCTCTGCCATTTCGGAGAATGAAGCCGAGCATTTTTAATCCTTTGTTGGTGACTGTTTCTACATGAGAAAGAAAGTTAAATTTTGAATCGAAAGTAATGCCGAGATCGTTAATTTCACTTACAGAGGCGAGAGAAACATTATTAATTTTGTATTGATAGTTAAGGGGTTGTGTTGTTCTGAAAAATCTTATAATGTGGCATTTACTAATATTGAGATAAAGTTTGTTAGTTTTGCACCAATCTTGAAGTTTATTTAAATTTAATTGAATTTGAATACAGTCATTTATTGTTTTTATAATTTTAAATAGTTTAAGGTCATCGGCAAAAAGTAGCACTTCTACATTTTTATCAAATACAGTAACAATATCGTTTATGAAAAGGAGAAACAGTATTGGGCCTAAATGTGACCCTTGGGGTACACCGCTAGTAGCTATGAATTTGTGTGAAAGGTTAGAATTATTTTTTACTTGTAGATTTCTATTTGTTAAGTAGCTTTTTATCCATTCCAATAATTTACCCTCAACTCCGATTTGACTAAGTTTATTGAGAAGAATTTTATGGTTAACTTTGTCAAACGCTATCGAGATTGCGATTGGACTATTAGATTGGACTATTAGACTATTAGATTGCGCTATCGAGAGATGATTAATGCTTTTTTATGGCCGGAATTAGATGATATTGATCTGGACAACGTTTACAAACAAGACGGTGCCACATGCCACACAAGCAACAAAACCATTGATCTTTAACGATTGAATATCAAAATAACACCTCTTATTGGAAAACCCTGTATTTTGCTTACTCCAAGTGTACGAACAATTGTTTTGAAATTCCAACGCAATAAGCTTTGGTTATTCGTTTACGAGTCTTCCGCAAAATGATAATGTATTGTGTAAACATTGTACGTGGTTACACATTTGTTCAATACAATACTGTATTATGTAACCATTGTACGTAGTTACACATTTGTTTAATATAATAATGTATTGTGTAACCATTGTACATAGGTACACAGTTGTTCAATACAACAATGTATTATGTAACCGTTGTACGTAGGTAAACATTTGTTCAATATTATAATGTATTGTGTAACCATTGTACACCGGTACACATTGGTTCAACATAATAAGGTATTGTTTAACCATTGTACGTAGGTACACATTTTTCAATACAATAATGTATTATGTAACCAATGTACGTAGGTACATATTTTTTCAATACACATGTACACTTGTTTGATGAATACACGCGTTAAAAAAATTGTTGGTTGCTTTTGAACTTTTGGGAAAGCCCATCAAAATACGTGTTTTGTATTTGAGATTAAAATATATGTAATAATTAATTACTAACGTTCAAGGCAAAACAAATGCAAAGATAAAACACAGCCGTGGAACTCACTATCGTGCAGCATTATTTTTCTAAATCAGAGGTGGCATTCTTTTTTTTTAAATTCTCCTTGTCCCACGCAAAGCCAAAGGTAAGCCCTTAGTATAAAAATACCAGATTTGCGAAACAAATGCGTAGTTACGTTCTATTATTATATCCTCTAGGGCTGGTAATAATTTCATTTTCTTAAAAGGACCAAACATTTTCATTGACCCTAAAATCGTATATTTTTACTTGTCTTCTACAATTTGTTTGGACATTGAACATATGAACCCCACTTATGAATATATGATAGAAGACATGCTGGCCAGTCCGTCATATCCAGTTCTGGGGGAAGGTTGGGCGGTCAAACCTTATGGCTGGACGGGGAAGGGGGTTGAAGAAGGGGTTGGAGAAGGGTGTAGAGGGTGGTAGGAGGCTATAAATATTCGGCCGGCATCGCATGACAGATTAGCGTCAAGGGCGGATGCGAATTAGGCCCAACGTTCCAGGGCGGTGGCAAGAACTCGCACTACTCGCTATGTGGGTCCATATCCTACGATCAGGGAACTTTAGAGAACTATCTAATGTGTCAACTTAGTTCATAGTAGGGGTATCCGATATGAGAACTTACCATCGGAAAGTATAGAAAAGCAGCAATATATGGATTAAAAGATAGAGGGTCCTCCGGTTAGCGCTCACTCCAAAATAAATTCAGGCGTCAATCGGCTGAAGTGAGAAATGCTCATCTCATACAAGACTCCAGTGAGATACAGCTTGGGTTCTCACAGCCTCATAAACTCTTGTTCTCCACCAATAGATAAGGTGCTCCCCCAGAAGTTGTGACCGCATGATACATAGGTGGGGTCTAATAAAGTCAACATTTGCCCGCTCTATTTATTCCCCTGCGGGACCGATGAGATTACAGGGCGACTCCTGATTTCCTAGACTGAATCGCATATTTCGCCCTCTAACCAGCACCGTACGAAAGAAGAAGAAGGAAAACAACAATGGGTGGGGAAATGTTGTAAATAACGATATTTTTCATAATTATGCAGGCGAATTTATAGGTTATGATTTAAAGTTTGTTTTATGTGAATACTACATACTATGTAGCTATTTCCCGCTACGCGTTGCTGCGGCTCAGTCAATCTGTGCAGATAGAACAATAACGATCAGTAAAACAATAACGCTTTTTTTCTTTCATGTCCAACAGATGGGGCAGTTTTTTTCAAAAAAGCATGTTAGCCAATAGATTACGCTGTTTTTTTTTCAAAAAGCATGTTTTCACCTCTCACAGGTGACATCTACATAATTTATGTATATAAAAACACATGCGTGTTCGAATGCAACGTTGTGTCAAAATTTATAAGCAATCGGTAGAGAACGTTCGGAGATTTAAAATTTTGAACAAACGGACATTTACATTTTTATTTATATAGATAGATTGAACAAGAGTTCCAACTGCTCCAACCGTCTAAATCCAGAGGGACTAAGTTTTGAAACAGATTAGATGTATCACTATTAGCTGTATTATAATTTCGTAGTACACATTTGCCTTTGAGCGTCAGAAGGTTACAGGCTCCCCTGTTGAATATTTATTTATAACTGAAGTCCCCAGTGTTGTCCGGGCCTTATTTACACAGAGTTTTCAAAATCAGATGTAGACAGTGACCTTCCTCGTATTTTGAATGTCAGTGTGCAAAATATTATCAATCTCGAAATTAAGCTTTAAAGACACTCCATCCGCCCTCTCTCCACAGACACTCTTATTTAAAATAAAATATTCACACTTCGGGAACTGGTTTTACCGTTTCGATTGATTATATTTATATTACCTGATAATGTTATCTACAGGGTTTTTCCAATAAGAGCTGTTATTTTGATATTCAATCGTTAAAGATCAATGGTTTTGTTGCTTGTGTGGCACGTAGCGCCGTCTTGTTGAAAGTAAACGTTGTCCAGATCAATACCATCCAATTCCGACCATAAAAAATCATTAATCATCTCTCGATAGCGCAATCCATTCACCGTAACTGTTGCTCCAGCCTCATTTTCGAAAAAGTAAGGTCTAATGACTCCGTCGGACCATAAACCGCACCAAACAGTCACACGTTGAGGATAGAGAGGCTTTTCAACAATAACTCTTGGGTTTTCCGAGCCCCAGATGCGACAATTTTGCTTGTTGACGAAGCCACCGAGGTGGAAATGGGCCTCATCACTCAAGATGATTTGCATTTGATTCACTCAAGTGAATTTTAATAATTTCAATGCATTGTTGAAGCGTGTATCGTTCCATTTTTATTAATGGCGCAGTTTCTACTTGTCAAATGTCAAAAAATGAGAGTTTCAAAAGTAACATCTACCGAAATAGCGGGCTATTCAAAATAACACCTCTTATTGGAAAACCCTGTATAATGCATTTACAATCTCGTTTACAGTATCTTGTTGTCAATCTATCAAAATATTAAACATAGTCTAATTAATACATAAATCAATTAATTTCACTGAATCATTCACCATATCAGGAACGTAATTCATTTTTTAATGAATTATAGATATCTTTTTTTGAACGATGAATCATTGCGATTAATTCTTAAAATTCTAGAAGGTGTGCCGTTTTGTATTTGTGTAATATTATATTTATGCGATGCATTATTCAAATTAACTAACTAACCATCACGCCTTTTCCTCGAGGAGGTAAGCAGGGAGGATGTACCACCACGCATCTCTGTCTTGGTACGCACTTCTTGGTTAATTCACATTCATACACTGTCTCATAAACAAATTATTCTGATTCACGTGTATTTTTCACGTTGTGATGCAAACTCTTCAACCAGTGTTATTTGCCATTAGATTGAAGAAGGGTTGTAATTATGCCTCTCTATGCGTAAATAAGGCACAGGGACATTGAAATAAAAAAATTTACACCAATGGATTTTTTGTTTAAACGATTTATAGAGTGTTAAAAATTAATAATTACATTTATGAAATTGCCATTGGAATGTGCATAGATATTGTTCGAATTTGCTCCGAGTTTCAAACCAATTATAATTTATATAAAGTAACTGATTTATAATACAGATGGCGCTAGTTTACACCTTCTTTAAAGGCAGCCAAATTATGTTATTTAAGTCCCAATTTTGATTAGGGAACTCACTTCTCTTCGATAGTTTCTAGCGAAAGGAACCCATAGTGACAATTATATTTCGCTCTCCGTTGGTGGAGTGATCTCCACAGAGTGTCGGAAGCGGTATAAACGTTGGAAAAAACAACAATAAAATCGGTGTAATTTCGACTACTACAAAGTGTTTCATTTATAAAAAAAGAGGAATCTAGCCTTTTGTTTCTCAAGTCCTAATTTAAACAGATATTAACAATTAAAAATGTTCACAGCATGCCTTAATCAATGTTTAGTTGTTACTAGATTGAGATGCTACTAGTGAAATAATACAAATTATAAGCAATATTCATTATGGCAATAATTATAATTATTATTCAATATTCATTATGGCAATAATTATAATTATTATTCAATATTCATTATGGCAATAATTATAATAATTATAAGCAATATTCATTATGGCAATAATTATAAGCAATATTCAAATTATAAGCAATATTCAATATTCATTATAATTCAATATTCATTATTCATCGTGGTAAGTATGTAGGACAGAGAAAGAGAATAAACAAAAAAAGTAAAGAAGTAATAATAAAACAATTACATAATTCTTAAGTTCTTAGGTTATAACTAATAAAATAGTTTCATATTTTCTAAAATTATGTTTTTACAAGACGAGGTTTTTATGCAAAGCACAAAAGATAAGAAATTATTATCAGCAATAATTATTAGCCTGAAACACATCAATATCGTCAAATAAATTGAAAGGAATCAAACCCGCACCTTCTGTGCGTGACGGTAAGGTGCACGGAACCCTGGGTGCACTGTGCTACGTCGGCTTATTTTTAACCGCCAAATAATTCAATAATTACTAATATTTAATTCTACAATTATTGCTTTTTGATTTTTTTCACCTGTAAACAACTAACTTTATGTTTTAGAATGGTATTGCTAAATACTTAATGTCTCAGACTAGTTAAGTGTTTCAGACTAGTAATTATTGCCTATAATTTCATTAAGGCGATGCACTACGTAGCAATGCAAAATCATGTGTTTTTGGTTTTAAAATTTGGTCTCCTAGAAATGTTTCAGATGCTTTAAATAAATACCGCGAGTATAATACATCTTGGCCTTTGAAATAATCGAGTATTTTTTACGTAAGTCTTTTTATAAGCCCAGAAAAAAAAATTATAAGGCCTATGAAAACTGCTTTAAAGTTCAAAATTTTCTACTTACGAACCCATTTTCGGTTATGTTTTTATTGTATAATGTGGCAAATTAATTTTTTTATAAAATTATCGGAAAACATTTAAATATTTATGCCTGAACATCCACAAAATAATATAAAAAGGCACTTTTTGGCCATGTTTTTTTCTCGCCTAAATCAAAACAGCTGGATGGTGTTAAGCGGGAATTTAAGCCTTATGGCCATCTACGTAAGGAGTGTTATTGATGGCGGCTCGATTCAAAATATTACACGACGTAGTGCATCGCCTTAAAATAGTTTTTTTTTAATAACGAGACTGTTTACAGAAGTGTCTAAATCGTCACATTATATATACATTCGTGATATTTGATTAAAATTGATTCTCCTTCTTCAGTTCAGTATGAAAAGCAATTGTAAAATTAGCATTTATTTTATATAATGTTTACTTACGAGATTCATTTTAGTTAGACAGCTTTTATCATTGTGTTGGCTTCTCTAGAGTTCTTCAATCTAGTAGAATATCGGGTTTCTGGTAGCAGTATTGGCCAACGGACACTCATTAACTGTAACTGTGTCTTCGCATTCATCGCTCGCGGGAAAACGCAAACGAGTCTCCTAAAGGAATATGATCAGCTCAATAACCATCAAACATTGGCACATCTCTCAATGCTTCTATCTCCTTTCATGCATTCTGTTATTGTAGTCCCAGAAAGA
Source organism: Hesperophylax magnus (assembly GCA_026573805.1). Lineage (NCBI taxonomy): Eukaryota > Metazoa > Arthropoda > Insecta > Trichoptera > Limnephilidae > Hesperophylax > Hesperophylax magnus. The sequence continues at coordinate 5,820,273 of JAIUSX010000117.1, read as the reverse complement.
AGTCGTGTGTCTGTCATCGACGATCGTCCTCTTTAACGCGTCTTGTATGAAAACGAAAAAAACGTAAGATACTAGAACGATGGCATCAATTACGACCTTTCTTTGTGATTAGTGATTACTACGCTCTGACTCTTGTCGTTGTACTAGTATTTGATTCATTTACGCTTTCCGGTGCGTTCTGACGTCTTTTTGCACCCACATTTATAAGCTTACTCGATCATAACTCTCTAGGTTCTAAGTTTATTGTTTTTTTCATAACCGACGGCCGGCGTGGTCTAGTGGTATACGCTTTTGACTACAGATCCGAAGGTCGCGGGTTCGAACCCGGCGTGCGCAAATAAATTTTATTTGATTAATTTGTGTTATTTCACAATTAATTAATTTAAATAATATATAGTATATTTGCGGCACGTTCCAGAGTGGAAGATACTCTCAGTATCGCCCTGGTGTAAGACCACCATTCAGAATTGAAACGTTGCTTGAAATGGCTTTAGCCGTGTTTGGTGACCAGATCTGAATAGCCAGGTACTTCCCCACCTTCCTCTTCCCCATCTCCCTCCCCTCCCCAATACCCTCAGCCTCACAACATACCCCAATTGGGGATGCCATAGTCTCACTGGCTCCAGACGGGAGCAGTTGGGACTCTTGTGCGGTATTACTGTAAAAAAAAAAATATATATATATTGGGTATTTTTTTCACATTATCTCCACACAGGAGGCCCTGGGGGTAAAAAACCCCTCAAGGCCGCTTTGAGGATGTTGTGTGGAGGGTCTTTTAATTGAAAAAGGTATGAGGGGTGGGTAGGAATCTGGAAAAGGTCAATGTGTCGGGCGTATAAATCCATCCCTGCGGTGTAAGGCGATGGGTCGAGAGAATTCGGTTGGAGAGGTCAAAGGGTCTCCCTCAGCCGATATCTCCCGATCCGGCCCACCCATGCAGCAGGTGAACAAACGCAAATTTTATATCATTTGGTTTTACGCCAACCCATGCTTTTACATGGATTTTAAGAACAGAATATACCTAGTGAGCTATCAAAAATTATACAAAAAAAATTAAAGCATGATATCATAACAGTAAGCTGATTACTGAATATGAATCAATATTATGATATGAAATAATATAGAAACTAGAACAATACTACATATACGACAAATCTAATACTACATTACCAACGCTACTATAATTTGTAGGATTCAAAGTGCTGGTATAGATTAGGCCTAATTCTATAAATGGAGTCAATAAATATATCAATATTACCTCCAAACTTATTACCCAGATCATGTATCCCTCGTGCAGCCAAGTTAAGACAAACCTCACCACAAAAACCCGGGCACCCCTGCTAAGTCACCAAACGTAGAAAACCACTTGGTGTGACCTATAGCAGGGGTGTTGGTCATCCAATACATGGTTCGCGGGGCGGTGTTACCCAAACTCGCCTCCCATATTGAACACACAGGTAAACAGAATATGATAAGTGCAAGTAATTGAAAAATGTTAATAATATAAAACACCCCAAGGTGTAGAATAAGCAGTAACTGTATGTAAATGGTTAAGGCGAAGATTAATGCTAAATCACTATTTTGATTAATCTTTTCAACGAATTGGTGTACATTATGAATACCAAAAAATATGCTTTAGATAAATTAGTACTAAATATTTTTTTTCAATAGAAATGTATGAACGCGTAATTGGAAAAACTTTAAAAAAATACAGATTTCAGCTAAGAATATCTGTGACAGTTTCACTTGATTAACTTGTTTGCTTTCTTATAAAATTATTTACAAAATAAATAAAAACCGCTTGTGTGCTTGAAATCGAACGTTTCTAGACTCCGTTTGTCAAGCGATTTTAATTCATATTACCTACATTCGTGACAATATAAGGCATACAAAGAATATACACATTTTTGGATTGTAGCTTCCTCGTAGTAATGTTAAGTTAACCTCTGCTGAGATGTTCGAAGATTTTAGATAAAGTATTATGGTATATTAAGTTAATAGCAGTTAAATTATTGAAAATCTGAATATTTTATAAACATAGTAACAATGTAGTTGTTGTTTATTATTACTTAACTAAAAAAGTTATTGCCACTAATTCCAATGTTGTGAATAAGCAGCTGACAGGGACACGTGACAAGGGGCAAAAAGTATCGGCATGCCGCAAATGGAAAACTTAACATTGAATGGACGTTTATTGAAATATTCACGAAAAAACGAGTTAGTTTTAAAATATTGACTTCAAACTTTTGTATTCTCCGCGGAATCTGACAATGCAAGTTTAAAAATGTCAAAGACACCTTCAGAAAGGATTTTTTTCTAAGCTATGATACCCTCTAAAACCATACGACATGGATTATATTATAAGACCGGTGCGCAATAGGGTGGACTCTCAGCTTATAGATGTTATTTTATTTTAGTTTTTGTCTCGAGGGTATCAATAGTTTTACGACCTCTGCCGAGGCTTGCATTTTGAATGTTAAGGTTGATTTTTCGAACAGAATATGTTTTTTAAATTTTTTATTTAGAATAAATTACTTTAGTGTGGCAAACTTGAGTGTGGTTTTGCACTATAATGTACTTAAGTGTGACAAAGTTGAGTTTGGTTTTCCAAGAATTTTCCAGGGTTCTCTTTAATATTTTAAAAACATGTTTCATGGTAGTTACGCAAAAAGAAAAATACTTACTAACATAGTTTAGATGTCTGTCGAATGTATTAATTTATTCAATTAATTATTAACGAAATTTTTTTATCTTTTACATAGAAATAGTAAAATCATACAGGATTTATTTTTTACATAACTGAACTGCCCCACCAACAATATTTTGTATTAATTTTGTGATAAATTGAAGATGTACACAGCATCCACATACTTATGTACCTCTTTCAGTATTATTATGTGGACGATATTTTATGTCATGAAGTAAATACACGCAGTTCGCGTTCGTGCAGCATCGCGTTCGTTGGTCAAACGCATTCTACATGTAGTTTTGTATTATCGATCGATGAACCGTTGGATGCAATCTGTTGTAATGGTTTGTCTAGTCAACAGTTAATAATAATAAGATAGAGCATTTAACAAATATGTTATACATTTATACAGCGCCCTTGGGGTAATTTTTCTCAAAAACGGCACACTACGAATCAACCAAATATAATAATAATTATTTAAGTTTTTTATTTTTTTTAATAATATTCGTTACGTTTTATGCAAGGAAGCTTTTTACTATCCAACTAGGAAGGTTTCCCATTTTAGCACAGTCAAATTAACAGCTTTCAAATTATCCTAGAGGAATACAGGATTTAAGAATAGAGAAAATAAGTATGTAAATGCGAGGAATACAACTAGGCGTCCGTGATAAATAATTATCAGATTACATTTTTTAGTAATATTTCGAAATCAGTCCTGCCTAAATCTAATAACCATTTTGTCATTTTTGGACCGAAGGATGACAATTCACACAGTTTCAGCTGTGAGGGAATTTTGTTATACATTTTAGTACCGAAATATGTGAATAGTTTTTGATAAGCCGCTCTGTTGCTTGTTGTGGCGATTTATAATTATTTTCTTTGTCAATTTGCAATAATGCAATTTGCCTGTATTATGTTTTGGCTGGCACGTTCAACAACTTGCCGTTAGGTCTCATCCCTTAGCGAGTTAAAGGGATGCTGGACATCTGTCTACCCCCGCACAATCACGCCTTATTGCATTACGTTCAATATCCAATTGGCATAATAAGCAGCTACTAGCCACCTGCACAATTTGAATTGGCCGGTTCCGTCTGTTATCGCAGCATAGATTGGATAACCAATAACCACGTTCTATTGATCACATTTACCACGATAATGTAACGTCATACTTATCTTTATCTGTACCGTCTGTTGTAATATCCGTGGATAAAATTACTTTTTACTGTTTAATTTTAATTGATTGAAGAATTATTGAAAAATTGTTCGTTGTTTGGTCTTTTGGCTTCCTCCACAAATAATAAATATGAACGTTTGTACATATTGCTTCTATGAGCGTATTTGTTTACATCTACTGTTCATTAAAATTGCAGGTATTATTTTAAAAAAATGGCATCACGGGATGCCCGGTAGATCTCAAAATCGAAATTTAATTTCCACTTTTAAAAATCTTTTAAAATGGAACTAATCGTCACCTCGGTTGCACAAGGTTAAAACTGACCTTTTTCAAAAACAACCTTTGGATGCAAAACCAGTTCTTTTGTTCATTTCTATAACCATAACAACTTTCAGAGCTATCTGTGTTGTATTTCCGTAGATACTTGCGTGATCAAGTTTATAAAGCTTTCATTTAAAAGGTTCTAACATCACTTTGAAACATTTTCAATTGCCATTTTGTTTGTATCTTACAGTTGATCGTTTTTATGAGGCGCGGTGTAGTCGTCAATTTAGTTGGATATGGTTCTCACTTCGCCTTACCATGTACTGAGGTGTCAAAGTTTGCCAAGACGATTTATCAAAATCTGTTTGACATTTTCTGATTTTTGAGATTCACACTTGTAAGTATTTTAGTTTAACATGTTTTAAAGGAAAAAAAATAATTAGAACGTGGCCCTATCTTGGAATATCATTAGGGAAATGTAGTTAGAACCTTATGCAATGAATTATTATGAATTATTATACGATTAGATATGTTTACGTCCTTCTTAAATATTTTCCTTTAAAAAATAAAATACCACAAGACTCAACCTGAAAATCAGATATCGGTAAATAGATAATGAGAAATCATCTGTGATACCTACCTCATATCTGCAAGGTAAAAAGTTAGAACCCTGTCCAATTGAGGTGACGTAAGGCAAGCTTGGAGTCAAATTATGACAATGCAACTAATATTTTTTGATTCTGTAGAAGTAAAATTTCTCAGTTTTCATCATGGCAAGCCAAGTCATATCCCGTGATTTTTCACATTCATTTATAGTAATATCGCATTTATTTATTTTCTGTTCTAAAATTAAAACGTGTTTGCAATCATAGACACTTTTTGTATGACGCAACAATGTCAACATGGAATCATCAGTGATTATAGTTGCTGTAAATTAGATATTATTTTGCAAGCAATAATTATTAGCCTGAAAGGCTTATATAAATTGCAAAAAAATACTGAGTTAATTCAGGCTTATAATTATTTCATAATAAGATGTAATGCATAAAAACCTTGTTGCACATTAGTTTATCATTCAAAATAACTGTTAAGGTGATGCCATACGTAGTAATGCAAAATCATGTGTTTTTGGTTTGAAAATTTGGTCGCCTAGAAATGTTTCAGATGCTTTAATTAAATACTACGAGTAGAATACATCTTGGCCTTTGAAATAATCGAGTATTTTTTAGATAAGTCTTTTTATAAGCCCAGAAAAAATAATGTAAAGGCCTATGAAAACTGCTTTAAAGTTCAAAATCTCCTACTTACGAACCCATTTTCGGTTATGATTTTATTTATAATGTGGCAAATTAAGTTATTTATAAAATGATCGAAAAAAAATTAAATATTTATGCATCCACAAAATAAAATAAAAGGCACCTTTTGGCCATGTTTTTTTCTTGCATAAATCAAAACAGGCGGATGGTGTTAAGCGGGAATTTAAACCTTATCGCCTTCTACGTAAGGGTTGTTATTGATAGCGGCTCAATTTAAAACATTACACGACGTAGTGCATCGCCTTAATTAAGTTCAACGTTTGATTTCGCAATTTTCAAATTTGGAATTTCACACTTCCAACTACTACCGCATTTTGAAAGCCGGCGGATTCCGGCACAATGTAACTTTTGAACGTTGCCAGTTGTTGCCACCCGGGCGAAAATCATTATTATAATGATTTTATGCGCTTTTGTGCGTCGCCATTGTCAGTGTGCCCAACCTGATTCAATCAATTGTCATTAATTATAATGAATGGATTCATTATCCCCACTTCCCACAGATCACGACTGCTGTTCTTATTGATTCCCTACAATGCAAGAGTGATGGTGGTTGCTAAATGGAAGATGAATTATTTAGAGCTCCGATGAAACCGAGTCGTGCATTGGGCTCAGATTTTTTATTGTTAACTAGCTGTAGTCAGCGTAGTCGGCGTAGTCAGCGTTTGTGTACTTTCAATAAATATAATATCCATGTATTATATACATAAAAACCTCCCGGAATGGGAACCTTCTCTTAATGGTAGTGTAAAACCCTATCAAACTCCGTTGCATAGTTTAGTAGATCTAAGCGCATAAACAGACAGACGTGGATAGTGATTTTGATAGGGTTTAGAGATATTCGTATTGTTGAAAATTGCTCCGAGTTATTAAGTAATTAAAAAGAGTAACTGATTTAGAAATATAGATGTCGCTAGTTGCACCTTCTTTAAAGGCAGCGAAATTATGTTATTAAAGTTTCAATTTTGATTATGGAATTCACTTCTCTTCGATAGTTTCTAGCGAAAGGAACCCAAAGTGACAATTATATTTCGCTCTCCGTTGGTGGAGTGATCTCCACAGAGTGTCGGCAGCAGTATAAACTTTGGAAAAAACAACAATAAAATCGGTGTAATTTCAACTTCTACAAAGTGTTTCATTTTAAAAAAAGAGGAATCTAGCCTTTTGTTCTCAAGTCTTAATTTTAAACACGTATCAATATATTGTCACGATTACGAATTTACTAAAAGTTTACAGACCGTCTGTAATCCTGTTTTTAGTTCAAAATGATCTGGAATGTTCCCGAACGTTCCAGACTATTACCGAACATTCCACAACATTCCAGAACGTTCCGGGATGTTTTGGAATGTTGTGGAATGCTCTCGAATACTCTCAAATGTTCTCGACTGTTTTAGAAATGTCTAGAGAGCGAAACTTCCAGCCCTTATATTTTCAAAAGCACGCCCTTCAGGTGAAAACGGAAAAGTTCTTCATGGATTCTTCCCGATAACTTCACCAGAGCGAGGCAACACAGGCTGTTTATTTTTCCTAGAGGCAGGACCAACCTACCAATGATCATGCCTCTGGGGAGAATGACCTCACTATTAAACCTTTCTTCCGAAATTGACATTTTTCAATCGAATCTCAATCATTTCAAGAGCGACATAATGGTATTCTTCAGCACCTGTCATTATTAATGTACCTATTATATTATAGAATTAATGTTATTATAATTAAGCTATTAACTACAAATTGTGGAATGTAATTGGTCATATATGTAAACTGTGTTTCACAATAAAAATAAAAAATAAAATAAAATAAAAAATAACTCTCTTGATCGTACCGGGACTTGTTTCTGAGTTTTAGTGGCACACACATTGTAAACATACTTTTATAATATATTGATTATTTTGTAATTGGAATTTTTATGCAGTTTTTTTTATTATACATAATAATATCCTCCGCATTCAAATCTAAATCGAAATAATGAAACAATTTAAAACTTTTTCAACTTATTTTATTTTTTAACCGTTCTCAAATTGGGAGAATGATTGTTAACGTGCCAAAAGAATTAAAAAGAACTAATGAAAGTTTACCAATTTAAATTCTAATTTCTATAAAATGTTACATTTGACTATTCTTAAATGTGTATTTAAGGTTTTATTAATTTCTGATCAAAAAAACATATTGCATTCTGCTGTTTTGTCGGGAATAATCAGGGTATTTAGTATTTAATTAATCGAATGTGATATTTTGGGCATCGCTACTAATTGAAAATGAAATGAACTTATCGATGTGGAAAATTGTGATAGTTGGATATTTAAATCATTAGGCATTACATTCGGAGCTTTTGGAAATTGTGAGGATTATTGCATTAATTAGTGTCGTTTTAGGGCGGTTTATTTTTCATGTCTACGGGCTTTTACGCATTTTGTTATCACTGTTTGCTTAATTAAAATAGTAATGAATGTTTTCCTTATTTGCATTACATTATGATTGCAATAGTCGGTACAATATTTAATTCATTATATTGACTTAAATATTCGGGTGTACCTTTGTTAATATAGCTTTGTCGTTATAATTTTCATTTAATGTACTCCCTTGGGGCTTTTTCATTAAAAGTTAATGTTGATAAAAAAAATATATAACCGCACATAAGTCCCAACTGGTCCCAACCATTTGGAGCCAGTGAGCCTATGACATCCCTTATTGTGGTACATTGTAAGGCTGAAGGTAATGGGAGAGGGAAAGAGGACGGGGTAGAGGAAGGTGGGGGAGTACTTGGTTGTTCAGATCTGGTCACCAAACACATCTAAAGCCATATCAAACAACGTTTCAATTCTGAATGGCTATCTTACACTAGGGCCATACCGATGTCTATCTTCCACTCTGGAACGTGCCGCAAATATACTATCTATATAAAAAAAATTAACTTGCACACGCCGGGATTCGAACCCGCGACCTCCAGCTGGCTAGTCAAGAGCCTTACCCCTCAACTGCTGAGACATCATATTAAAAAATATCATTTTAATCAGATTTCTGGGTTCCATGCCAACGTTTGATCAAAAATCCCCCTGACGGAGGCCACTTTGTTGCTACGGTTTTTTTAATTATGTGATTTGACAATGTTACCTTTTATTTATTTTTGGGTTACTATGCCATTAATACTGCTTCGTTCTTCTTTAGCTATCGTTTAAGACAGAGTTGCGGTGTCCATCATCAGGGCAAATGTGTAAAAATGGACTGTGTAGCGATAGACGATTAATTTCATTAATTCAATTAAGATATATTTCCAAATAATAATAAAAACCAATTTTAAAAACACCCTAATATAATAGAACTTCCTCCTTCTGGCGCTTGTAAAATTAATTTCAGTTATAAGTTTCTACATAATATATTATGTAAATATATATTTTATTAAGATAATAGTTATAGGCCTTAGTCGTAAGTCTCTAGACATAAGTCTTAGACGAAAGTCACTAGTTCTAAGTCAGTAGTTCTAGTATTAACTATTTAAGAAATATATTTGTACAGCGCCCTTGAGGTGATTTATCACAAAAACGGCGCTATATAAATTAGCTTAATATTATTATTATTATCTGGGTTATGTTTTAAGCCAATGTTTTTATGCATATCACAGAGAATAACAAATTATTATAAGCAATAATTATTCACCTGAAATACCAATACAAATTGAAAACATCTTCTGTGAAATAATAAATGCCGCCGACGGGAATTGAACCCGCAGCCTTCTGACTACCGGTCAGCTGCGCTAATCACTAAGCTATGTTGGCTTATTCAACGTGTAGTCGTAGTTTTAAATTGCTGATGATTTGTAAATCGTTTAAGTATGTAATGTGTATGGTTCCCCGTTTATCTAAAAGATAATTTATATATTTTTAACTAACATAATTATGTTCGGCCATCCCTTATCCTTACCCTTCTTAAAATCTTCATTTTACGGGTGAAGAAATTAATATAATATGGAATATAGAATTGATGGATATATGCATGTTCTGCCACAGAATATCTCTGCTGACAGAGTGTAAGGATCTCAAGTGCAATATCATCATCAATCATTCAGTATAGCCTGACAGCTCCGGGGAGGGTTGGAGCCGAGTGGGGGGTGGCGATGATAGCCGGAGGGGGGTTGTCCCTACCGTGGTTTCGAGATGAATTTCCACTGACCCCTTGATGCGGTTAACACCAGTAGAAGTAAAGTTGATGATTCATCACATTTTTTATGCGGTGGAGGAAAGTGGATAACAGATTTTAGTTTGCAGGAAAAACAAGTCATGCTCAAAAAACTGGAAAGAATTTTTCGTGTTTATTTTTAAGTCGTGAATTTTCGTTTTTCATAAAATTAGTAAAAGATGATTTTTATTTTATAACTATTTTAAGAAACACAAAGTAAAGTACACAATCCTCCTCACTAGGTATGGTATTCCTGTTCCGAGGCGGACTGTGAGTTTTTGTTTAGATGTTACATCATGATTTCCTTACAACAAATAGGTTTTTTGGAAAAATATTTATGTTTTAATTGAGGCCCAGTTGTCTCGCAGAAATTCTTGTGGGACAAAGTCATAAAATTGGCATTCAGCGCCATTTGGTTTTTCTTTGACAGATTGAAGGATTCCGATAAGTACCAATTCTAAGTCAATTTCAGGTTTTAAACATGTTGTTAAAAAAAGATAAGAAGCTCAAACGCACTTGGAATCAAATGTCAAAAATATGGAGCTGAACGGCCATTTAATGACAATATTACATTTTAATTTCTGCAAAACAACTGGGCCTTAGCCAACCGATCCGTTCAAAGTAAGAAAAGTTATTTTAATAATTTTATCGCATTGTAAATATCCTACGAATTAACTAACTACAACAGTTTAAAGCTGTCATGGTAAGCGAATCTGTAACTCCGAATCAAAAGTGAAACGCTTTGAATGAATATGTCGCTATAGAGAACTTAAAATATGAAACCCAAGTCTATTAAAAAAATATCAACCATGACTTTATAACATAAATACCAGTACATAATTTGTATATGTATAGCATCTATTTGTATATGTGAAATGTATATGTATAGCATCTATATAAACTGCTTGCTTCAGATGTCTTATAGTGTTGGCTAACGGATGTATTATTTTAATAAAAAATGTTACTTTTAATTGTCAAGTCTCTGACAGCATTGAATTGTTGAAGCTACTTTGCCATAGTGCCATAGCCAAGTGAAGATAAATTTGATTGTAACAATAAACTCACTACTATTTGCGCTGTTATAATATTTAGCTAGATTAAATCTGTTGGCAAGTCACCTTTTCTGTATATTTTATCCTGTTTAAATGAAGTACTTTCTATTATTGTAGCATTCTATGCCTTAAGAAAATTTCAGCTGTATCACATTCAATGTCGTTTTGTATACATATTGTTGTGTTCTTAAATGTAATACTAATATTCGCTTATGTACCACTGTGTACTTATAATCTATGTATCACATTATTGTAAAAGCCTTTTATGGCGTTTAATAAATAAATAAAATAAAATAAAAATAAAAATAAATTTTTATAGTAAGTTTCAATTTTTATGTTAATTTTCAACGTTTTAATTTTTGCTTGGTGCGAGTCTTGCACCAAATCTGTGGAGTTTCTCTGTATAACGTCGCCAGTAACAAGGAGCTTACTTTTATTTTCGACAGGGTAAATTTAGTAACTAAATAACTGTTATTACTCAGTACCGAGACTTTTGAATTTATAAAATAGAACGTTTTTCATTTCGTCACTATTGTTATTGTATATGACCAAAGTGTAAAAATTAAGCAATTTCCGTAGTCGATTATATTTCGTCTTGAGTTTTTGTCTTTAGTTAACTCCTCTGCTATTTTACATACTATATGAAAGAAAAAATACACTCGTTGAGTAGCACTAATGAATAGCTTACCAAGAGGTCGTGAAATAGTCCCTAAGAGTGAAAATGCATCTATTGAATATAGTTTATAACTATAAAGTAGACATATTCCATGGTAAATAACTGGTGAACGAAAAACCGCAAATTTTATATTCCTTTTGTATCAATGAAATGAGCGTAATGGAAGTTTTTCGATAATGTATTTATTTGGCAGATTCTTTTTGCCTGTCATATAACAAAATGCGGTATCATTTCCGCAGACAGCGATATTTTTTTTATTTTTGTCTCCAACAATATTCCGTCATTTTGGGGTGCATGGTCCCTCCCCCAACGCTCGGCTTTGTGTCAAAATAGGCAGGGTGCATAATGAAAAATAAGCCTCAGTCATCACTGCAAAGTGTCTGTCTGCCTGGGGCACCCTGCACCCGCAGCCCACTGCCTATTGCCATGTACCGGGTGCGTCATGTGATCAGGCAAAGGCTTATAAACAGGATTACAGGGGACCGAGGATAGCGCTAATTTGCTGAGCGATGTTTTCTGTTTTTGTTTCGCGTTTCATTAGTAAGCTTTTTCGCAAGCATTTTACATGTTACAATGTGAATACCTACGTTTGTACGTTAGTATATTTAAATGATAGCAACTATGAAGTCAAAATTCTTATTTTTAAGGTTAACTCGTAAAGAGAAAAACAGCATATTTTTTCTGGATAATATTTTGAAGCATGACTTTGCAAAAGCGTTTTTACCTTAAAAATCTAAATTCACGCCATCTATGAACGAGCAGCTTATGAATAATTTTATGTTTACCCTGAACCACATTTCTTGTTATTTTGTTTTTTAAATAATGTTATTAGATAAACAAGCTAATGATTTTAATGGTAGGATATAAAATAAACCATTGTGAAACCTAATTATTATGTTAAGTACAAAAGTTTTATTAATAAAAATATATATTTACGGTTCCATGTCAACTGAAGACGGTAGCCAATCAAATTTACATTTACGGTTCCATGACACCTAAACACAGTAGCCAATCAAATATATATTTACGGTTCCTTGACAACTAAATACAGTAGCCAATAACTATTTATTTACGGTTCCATAACAACTTAACAGTAACCAATCAACACACCTTTGAAAAGTGAGATAGGTCATGATAAAGCTTTTAACCCCTCCAGAGTTCTGTTATGACCAGCGTTATTTTATAAAAGTATTTATACCTTTTTTTCTATCATGCAAGAATACATTTTTTTACGTTAGAAAGAGAAATAATAATTCTTACCAGTTTTCCTCAAATCCATTAATAAAATCCTAAAAAACGACAAAATGAATAATTCATATTTCGCGCCGCTATCGTAACAATCGGTTTAACATAAAAAATATTTTTTTATATATTATTTTATGAACGAGATAAAAGTGAAGGTAGAGTTTTCTTACAATTTTTGCAAACAAAACGAACGTGTTTTTAAAATATCGAGTTCTCTCAATTTTTTATGATTGGAATAAAAAATTAAGTTAAAATATGGTTAGCGTTTTAGACAACATTTTTCACGTTTGATATTAAAATTTTATTATTTAAAAATAGTAATGTTTGTTTTAAATGCATACACCGGAAAGATAATTGTATCTAGAATCTAAAAAAAATTTTTTTTTTACGGAAAATTAAAAAATAAGATGTATATTGCGCATTTTAAATAGACAGAAAAAACCCAACCTAACCTAACTTAGCCTATTTATTCTAACTAACTAACTAACCATCACGCCGTTTCTCCGCAGGGGTAGCTCACTTTTCACCGTGTTGAGTTGTCCGGTTACCATAGTTATTGTGTATTTATTAATGTAATGGTAATCTCATAACGTACAAGTTGAATTCACATCGAAAAAAAAACATTCCAGAATGTAATTTCAATGCATTTCAGAATGTTCATTTTACATAATATTTCGATATTTTCATATTCGATATTTCAAGTATCGCAATTCGTATTTCATCATCTATCAAATGAAAACGTCGTTCCGTGTGTGCTTTCCTTTCCGATATTATTTCCCAAGACGTATTTCATATATTCAGTTTGTACTCAGCATCGAGAAAAACCAATAGAAAACTCATATCTTATGAAATCCTAAAACTGCCACTCTCCAAGAATATAACTTTTGCTCGTTCCATTTTTACTCATTTTTCTGACTGACACAAAAGTTATTATATCTTCGTTGCGCTATGCGAGAAATTAATATTTATATTTTGGCAAATTTTTGAAAAATAATTGAACAAATTGTATTTTTTTTTAAATATCTATGCGTTTTTTTACGCGGTTCTTCATATTAAAGTGGGGCTGGCTAGTATGTTTTTTTTTTTTTTTTTTTTCTTGTGATCTTATGCAATTTATAAAATTTTAATAATTGTAAGGAAAATTAGAATATTTATAGAATTGTATCTCATTTAATCGTCAAGCTTTAAAGCCTTTTTATGATCACGATTATTAACAATTCGTTACTCCGAATTTCAAGAAGAATTACAGAAGAATTAAAATGTACGCCTCTATGAACCAAAAATTCCGATCGCAATTAGAAAAAAATAAATTTTGATTTTTATTAAAATTATTTTTTATATGAAACGACAAAAAGTAAGGTGGGCCATTTTTTATACTTCTGATAGAAAGCGTTCAAAGATGGTTTGAAAGAGAAATACGTAAATACGAATGTTAGAGGGAGTCCGCTAATATTAAAAAAACAATAATTATACGAAAAAAAACGAACTCTAAGCAGAATTGTTGCCTGAGCAGACTATGTAATAATTACAATAGCGTATTATCCAAGGTCGATATTTTCAGTTGCAAAATTACCAAATACAAGAGATCCATAAAAGAATATTTTTTTGATGGTTTGTGAATAATGTTATCTCTCTATTATTTATATTTCTATTATGATTTTATTTATATCTACAACCTCTCTCCATGGCTATAAATGTTTTGTAAATTTTTGGTTTCATATAATCTTTTGTTTTGTATAAAATTTTGATTTCATATTCCTTTCTTACAAATTTAATTTACTTATTCCTTATTATGCTGTCTCAGTAGATTAACAAGGATGAAATCCATAATTGGTTTTACTTTGGCTATATAATACTTATGTACAAACTAAAATAAATGCAAACTTTCGATTTCCCGAAAATTAGTAAATAAAGAAATAAAATGATGAAAATATTTAATAAAACCGGACTAGTTTGAAATAGATCAAAAATCTCTCTACAAATGCTTTAGTTGCATTTAAAGATACGCAGTGAATTTTTTCATGCCTATAACATATTAAATAACAGAACAAAACGTGTTTTTTAATAATTTTCGGATCTTACTTTGCGATTTTTTTCTATCGAAGGAATTTCATATAATTACCGTTTCGGCATAACAAATGTATCTTCAAAAATATTTTTTTTTGGAACTTAAAAACTTTGATAGTTAGTTCCAAAAAACTATCAAAGTTTTTAAGTTGCAAAAAAAAATATTTTTTTGGAATATAAAAAAATATATTTTTTTGGAACTTAAAAACTTTGATAGTTAAAGAGAAACATGTTATAAATCGGTATAAATTGGGAATGCGAGGGCTTAAGTAATGTAACGGTCAATATGCCAGAGGCCTGAAGGGTAAGGTTAATTCTTTACCACAGTTCTTGTTTCTTTCAGTGCACACTTGTACCAACGAGTCGGCGTAAAAGTGTAGATGACATTTTCGACTCGGTGAGGCAAGGTGATATTTTTTATTCAATAAACAAAATCTTTATTTCTTTCACATGTCGCCACTGTCAATAATCTAATGTCAGCACGCTTGCACCACGAGTGTTACTGCAGCATTTGATAGTAAGAGATGCTTATATTTTTTCTTTTCAGTTACACATGTGTTCAACAGAAAACAAATTATAAATGTAATTGAATACAATACAAACGTGTTTCCAATATTAATAATTTGTCCAAAAACTCGTTTATTGTAACAATCTACGGCTATTCTTGGTTCTGATTAATATTACCAAACATACAATAAAGTTTCGATTGCTTTTGATTTCGCCTTTATTGTCAAGAGTGTCTACAAATTAATATTGGTTTTTGACATAATGATGGTTTTGAATTGACCTTAAAATCGCTGCTTTTCATAAATTAATGGCTATTAATTCCACGAAAATTATTATGAATTTCTCTTTAAACTTTTTTGTCGTTAAATTGATTCACGAGTCGCCATTACATAATTTTTTGTAAGGAAATTGGTGATTTCAGGAGTTAAATTGGTTATCGATTTTGTGTTTATAATATTTTGACACAAAAATATCGTCTTAAATTTTGTGAAGTTAAGGTTACCAATAAATTCAGTCCATAATTAATCAATATAATTTCCATGAACCTAAAAAGCTCTGGACGGAGTTATTCGAGAACAATTTGAAGCAGCAGGGTTGAGGTAGAATATGTATGAAAAATGCCAAAACCCATATAAATTCTTTAATGGCATCCCATTCCTCATCTCACCAAATACCCAAAAAAATCATGAACGGTTATAACTGCATTAACAACACAAAAATAAAACATGAATAGTTCATTATGCTTTGTATACAAATCATTTCAAAAGTTTGTCATACAAGATGGCTGTCAGGCAATTTCCCCTCACCCTAGATTTGGCTTCAGTGCCATTCATACAAAATCATACTTTTTTATTTTTATTTTATTCTATTAGGAACATTAACAGGTTTATAACATAACATGCATAGAGAGAGAGAGAGAAAAAATAAGTAAAAGAATTAGGTTACAACCCAATAACCAATGTTCACATCATGCAATAAAGATAAAGAAGGTTAAAAAGCAATAAACAAACAAAGAAAACAAAGAAAGGTTAAAAACAAAGAAATGTTAAAAACAAGGAAATAATAAGAGAAAATGTATATATATATATATATATATACACATATAAACACATACATACATATATATACATACACATGCATATACACATATAAATACATACGTACACACATACATATACATAGTTGCATTCATACATACGCATACATACATGCATACATACATACATACACACACGTACATTTGATATTAAATACAAATAATATGTAAGAGTGATAATGAATAAATGATGAATGTAATGTATTAAATTTAGAAAAGGGTTAATTATTACAATACTCTGTTAACAATTTTTTTAAAAGCTCCTAAGGTACACGACAGGATATCAGCATCAAAATAAGTTTTATTATAATGATTGCAAGTTCTTAGTAAGAAAGAATTTTGCCTGAGACTCGTTGAAGCAATTTCGATATGAAACAATGATTTGTCTCTAGTTTTCTTACTTGGGACTCTAATATTGATTGATGACAAAAGGGCTGGACAGTCAATATGACCACTCAAGACTTTGTGTAAGTAAATCATGTCCGCAGTGTCTCTCCTGCTTTTTAATGTTTTAAGTCCGTAGTGCTTGATAGAGCTTTCCATATCGTAATAACGTAATTGTCTCCTGAAGTTCAAGTGATGTACAAACTTTCTTTGAACAGCTTCAATGCGTTTTGTGTGAATGTTATAAAAAGGATTCCATATGGCAGAAGCGTACTCAAGATGACTACGGACGTAGGAGTAATACAAAATTTTGAGTGTTTGGATATTGTTGAATTCCTTTCCAATACGGAATAAAAATCCTAACATGCTCAATGATGTGCTCAATACTAATGCTCTTTCCAAGATTTTTTAGGTCCATGCTAATTTCCTGGTGCTTACGTTATTTTGTACATTAGAACTGATGTATGAACTATCAAATTTTGAAAGTAGCTATATAAATAAATTTCCAAGACCCTATTTATATTTGAAAGTAGCGGAAATTGTGAAAAAACGACACGACTTTGCACTTGCCAACAATTCACGATACATTGAAACCTCGATATCACGAACCTCTCCCCAGAGCTTTTGACTTAAGGTATTCATTATACATCACGCATGGCGAATTAGTTCGTGTCTGTATCTCTCTTGTGAATCTTACATTAATTCATATCACTGAGCCCGGCCGTGTTGTCGCTTTATCAAAGAAATTTCGTAATAAGACACATCCTCGGCACCAGGCCCCAGGTACCGTCTACCAGCTGTTAATTAATTAAGCAGAGAGCTCGTGTTCAGTTATTGCTACATGCTTAAGCCCCTTGTTGCCAGGAACTTGAGCTTAGAGCTTTACACAGAACTATCGGCGCAAAAGGGAATCAGACGCTTAAAGCTTCCACGTTTCTAATACGCGGAGTGATATTTACCTTTTGATTAAGTTGTTAAATATATTAGTCGATTTGATAGTGTTTGTGTATCACCAGCTTCAGTCTAAAACTGTTCTTATTAAAAAGGAATAAAACATTGAAAGCTTCTCTGTTTCAATCGCATATATTGATGTGTGACCCTTTGATGAAGTTGTTTTATATAGTTATATAATATCTTGTTTGTAAGATTTTATATGATATGGTTTGCATTTATCCACAGCATTAGTCTCGAACAATTGGTCGCCGCTGAGAGCTCCCTTGTGGCCTCATTAATGTATTTATTTGTTTATTATAGAGGATCCCTATATCATTATTATATAAAATAGCCACATGTGTATTTTTGTATCATCTTTCTTCTTCAAACCCTATATTTTAAATTAAAATAATATGATAAAATTAAGCATACGAGATTTTTAATCACACTCGCCTCGGGCTTAATACTTGTAGATACCCACTTGTGGGTTAGGCATCTCAAACCAAAACTGTATGCTGAATTTTTCTTCGATTTTGTTTAATTTCATCTATCATACATAGTGTCCGGAAACTCGCAATACAAGTGTTAAAGGCGACATAAGACGAGTAATAACGGGGGTTTGCTCAACGCTCACATTTTAATTATCTTTGATGAACATATTACTATAATCTCAAATGTTTCTAGAGGAATCCCTACGGATATAAGTTATTTATATTAAAGATTAATAAAAATAGGACTTTACCATTAAAATATCTTATGTATAAAGTTTTTAAAATTAGCGATAATCACCAGATTTTATTTTTCTAGACGATGAATTAGTAACTTCCCGAGGGATCCCTCTAGAAACTTTTGTGATTTTAATTTTAACTTTTGTTAATATAAAAGCAGATATAATTAATAAGAATTTTTTTATAAACTCTCTTTTAAATATTTTCCCACTTAACTGGTCTTTCCCGTCTAACGATATTGTAATTCCTAATTATTATAAACCCAGCCTACTCTCACCCCTCCCCCCTCCTTCCACTTCTTCTTTCCCAATTGCAATCTATATTTAATTTTTGACTTCGGTGTATACACAATAAAATGTAAACATTATATTTATTTATTTATTGGACAATTTGCATAGCGCCGCTTTTGTGAGATATCATCTCAGGGGCGCTATATTGTAATAATCTACCTTTATATATAGATTTTTACTCTCCTGATGAAGGTGTATATATAATGTAACTTTAAACTTTATTAGATACAGTAACAGTTGTAGGTAAAGAATTACCAAATGATTACCGAAAATGATTACCCTCCTTTTATTCATAAACACGGGTACAATTAATATGTAATAATCTATTATTTAAGTCAACTTTGTTATAACTATCTTTAATTGTGACAAACTAAACGATATTGATTAAACTTATAGACATTGACGGTTGTAACACATATTTAAGCACTGCAAGTCTCCTATGAGCTAATTATATTAGGTACGATAACAGTTAATATCAGTTGTAGACATGTAGTCAATAATAGTGTTTCATTTGCTGCTGCTAGTTTATATTATTATACTACTTTTGTACAGTTTATTGTTCTGTACAGGAAAATTGTTTTTAATAGAGATGTTCATAATTACGAAACCAGAAATGTAAATACAATTAGATTGCCACATATGAAAAATCAAAATCACAGAACTGCCTAATGTACATAGGACTAAAAATATATGATGAAATGCCTGAAAGTCTGAAGAATGATGTATTTTAAAAGAAATGTTTTCTTATTTATATTAGTTTATTTTCAAATGTTGTATAAACTAACTCAATAAATAATTATAAAAAATAAAAAAAAATATTATTTTTTTGTACATAACTGAATTGCCCCAGCAACAATATTTTTTAATTTATTATGTGATAGATTGTAAACCTTCCATGAATAATCCAATTATAAACCTCCTTAATTAATATACTTAGCAATACAAACTACATATTATGGTAGTCCCAGAATTTCTGCAATGAATAAAATCTTGTATTAATCTGGTATCAGTGTATATATTAACGGAATTGAAGGCTTAAAAAGTGATTAAAACGCATACAAACTGTGGCAAAAATGTCCTGGTATATTGTATTAATGAATAATGAAACATGTCCTTTTTGTATGGAGGTTTGCTAGTTGCACTTCCTCTTGACGCTCGATACTAAAACAAGACTACAACGTTGTGTATGTTCGTGAATAATATACGACGTAAGTACACGCGACACGTGATGGCATAGTCGTCACAGATTGCTCCAACCTACGCTCAGTTAGGTAATTTATATGTTTCAGGTATTTCAGGTAAATAGGGAATCATTAATGCACTGACGCGTGAAAACTGAAAACTTTACCAATAATATACAGTTAAGAGTCTTATCTACGAATTTCGTCACTATCTTGTAAATTGTTTTATTTATCAAGATAAAAATAGTGAACATTTTCACACTTATTAAAAATACAAATTTCAATTGTGTATCTGTTTATAACTCTGGTTAAATGAACACGAGAACTCGGATTTGCTTTGAATTTTAGTGGTTTTTTTTAAAATTTATAATAAGTAATAAGAAAGAAAAAATAATTTCAATATTGGAAGCTTTAATTCCAAAAAGTACCTGTTTTTAACATGGTATGTTTTACCAGTCTTTTTGTATAAATTAAATATACATATATTACATTAGGGTTTATGTATACTAGTAAAGTAGGATTTTGTCAGTTTTCATCGGCCTGCCTTTTTATATTTACAAAAAAGCGTTATTTACTAACGAACTAAATTAAATAACATAATATTCCGCGATTTTCACGAAATTACTAAAATTCTAACGGCCTAGAGGCAGAGTAAACTCAAAAGTTAATATATATTCTTCTGTGATTCCCACTTTTCACTTGACTCTGCTCAAATAATTGATTGATTTGATCATGTCATATCTTTCTGAGGCATCCCTGATTTCTTGTCACATAACATGTCTTTAATGTTAAATTAAGCAAAACTTATCGCCTAAAACCACATTTATTTACTCATCTTTTTTACTGAAATACCGGCCCCTAAGAGGATTAACGCTTGTAACACGGTATCGCTTCTATACACGATACATTTTACCACGATCATGTACCCTGATGTTGGACGCTACTATCAATCACTGTTCTCAAATCCTAATAAAGTCACAATATTTGTACTTATACCTAGTTACATAGTCCAGCCATATATACCTACTATTTCACGAATTTCGTTACTCCTTGTACAAATCTGAACAACCTGAATCCTATGTGTTATTGCTATAATCGGTTAGACTTCTTCCTTAACCCATTGGCCTCAAACGACGACGTCCCGGCGTGTGTACGGCGATGTGTCTTAAAATCAAACGACGCCGTCCCGGCGGGTCTGATGTCTGTCGGCTTAAAAACGAAAAAGGGATACATTATTGACATCTGTGTTTAAAATTTTAAATGCCAATCGCTCTGTAGATAATTAAGCATTCATTCAGTAGTAATTGGCAGGACTCCGTTGGTACATTTTTTTCCTGATATTTACAATTGAAATTTTGTTATATTTCAGCGTCATTGAATTTTTGCAAAATGGCGTGTCGTTCGGGAATTGACAAGCTTGTTCGTAAAACGCGTGGTGGGCGGCTAACATCAGCCCATATTGAAAAAATATATATTATGGTAATAAGTATGATAAATGTAAAACTTTTCTTAATCCAATTATAAAAAAAAGAAAAAAAAAGGTTTTTATAAAAAAAATATTTTTATATCCTCGTTTAATCATATTATTATTATTTTTAAAACTGCATATATTTTTTACATACCTTAATTCAATGCACAAGTAAATTAGAAAAATTGTTTCGTTTGCATGTTTAGTTTAAAAGTTATGTAAGATTTAGTACACCACTGCAGATTTAAAACTTTGGTACAAAATTAATTCGGATGTGATGGACAATTTTTTAGCTAAACAATTCGGAGGCCAATGGGTTAACAAGCCATAAGCCATAATGGCGGTTTTCTCTAAAATGTGTTTGTGCAGTGAACCTCCATTAAAAATATGAGATTTTTAGACAAACTTGTACTAAAATAATATTAGCAGATTATAAACAGCGCGCCATTGAAATTATACCTCTAAAATCGACGCGACCGAAAAATAGGTCAAAGAGCAACCCGATATTCCCGAGCTGTATGTTATAGAATCAGCACAAAATACTTCATACAAAAAAACAACATAATCCCCCTGACGGTGAAATCTTATAACCTTCGCCAAAACAAGACGATCTTTGTGCGCCGCGATCGACATCGATGTTTGTGCCACGCGCCGGCAGCTGAACTTTGCACTACATAGACGCAAGTTAAATGTTATTTTTCTTTAGTAGTTTACATTATTTTTTTTTACAGATTTATTTTCTTGTTCCTGCGTTTCTCCAACCGTTTGCTGGCATTTGTATTCTACTGTAAATCTACTAATAAAACAGATTTTATCTTAATTATCTGTCTCTGGTAATGCATTATTGTGTAGCGCTTTCTCTAGTTTGATTTCGGATTTCGACAATAAATCAGTTGAATTTAATGATTTTGATGCAGTTATTCTTGTTAGTTATACAATGGCGAAATATAGCGTTGCTTACATAAAAAAATAATGCAAAGGAGGGAAATCCGTAAATTTTGTTCAAATAGGTATATAAATATAATACCTTTTCTTGATATTCTGAACCCCCGTAAAAAAGACCACGAACCGCCACTGAGAGGGATTTACCTTTTTATTAACTTATTTTGGAAACAAAGGTTAACGATGGTTAGATTCCATAATATTTCCATTGGGACGTGGGAGCATATGGGATAATTCCATCACACTGTCATCATTGATCTTGGTTCAATATTTCCTAACTAATTTTCTTCTTAAAACAGCGCACCTTTCCTCGACGTTCAATCCACTTCACATAGTAAAATTACACCAAGATAAGATGAACAATTTCAATTCCACCATCCTCATGTCGGATCATGTTCTCGCCCGACCTCATATTCCCATATAGAAACAGCCTCCTTCCCCGGGGAGGTGTGCGAGCACGTATGGGAACTTCGTATAACACCCTTAACAATTCCGTGAATAAGTTATATCTCTAAAGGACTAGTTGGTACTGGAGACAGGCATATTGTTGGTACAATAACAATGCTGCTTAAGTAAAGTAGCTCCCTACTTTGATGTGTAAAATACCAACATCAAATAGGTTTAATGTGTGCAAGTTTGCACTAAGGCCTAGCGCGCACCACGATTATATTTTTTGCGACACGATTTTAAAATCGTGCTACAATAAATCGCAAAAATAATACTGCGCGCATCGCGATTTAAAATTGCGATAATTGTTCATTCTCAACATGGATTTCGAACAAATTGCTTGTATTGTTTTGCTTCTTCGGAAGAGGAGGAATAAAAGAAAACATAAATACTGGACTCATCCTTTTACAGCAGAAAGATATGTTAAAGGTTTCTTTTATCTGAAATACAATGATCTTCGACAGTATCCAAAAAAAATCTTTGGCTATTATAGAATGACGATTCAGACATTTGACAAACTATTAAGAATTGTTGGACCTCAAATTGCATACAATAATACTAGACTAGCTTTTTGCCCGTTGCAGGCAACTGATGGGTAAATGTGATAAGCGATCTGATGTTTGAATGTAGATGAGACGAAGAGTGTGGGACTACAAAATTTAAAAAAAGAAATGGATATTTTGAGAAAAAAAAGAGCCAAGGAGCTTACTGATCATTTTTTCACCGAGCCATTCGTGTTGTGTAGGTCGAGACGCGTAATTTGATATCCATATCGTATATACGGTTTTTGTCACCAACATTCTTCAAAAGTTGTTATTTTGGAAAAAAAAATTGCTCAATTAACACGAAAAATATGTATGCTTGCATGTGAATGAAGCAATGAATGTGTGACCACAAATGTATTGAAATATATGTTTGTTTAGAAAGAAATGAATATTTTGAGAAAAAAAAGAGCCAAGGAGCTTACTGATCATTTTTTCACAGAGCCGTTCGGATTCTGTGAGTCGAGACGCGTAATTTGATATCCATATCGTATGTACGGTTTTTGTCACCAACATTCTTCAAAACTGTTATTTTGGAAAAAAAAATTGCTCAATTAACACGAAAAATATGTATGCTTGCATGTGAATGAAGCAATGAATGTGTGACCACAAATGTATTAAAATATATTTTTGTTTAGAAAGAAATGAATATTTTGAGAAAAAAAAGAGCCAAGGAGCTTACCGATCATTTTTTCACTGAGCCATTCGGATTCTGTAAGTCGAGACGCGTAATTTGATACCCATATCGTTTGTACGGTTTTTCTCACCAACATTCTTCAAAAGTTGTTATTTTGGAAAAAAAAATTGCTCAATTAACATGAAAAATATGTATGCTTGCATGTGAATGAAGCAATGAATGTGTGACCACAAATGTATTAAAATATATTTTTGTTTAGAAAGAAATGAATATTTTGAGAAAAAAAAGAGCCAAGGAGCTTACCGATCATTTTTTCACCGAGCCATTCGGATTCTGTAAGTCGAGACGCGTAATTTGATACCCATATCGTATGTACGGTTTTTGTCACCGACATTCTTCAAAAGTCCCAGCGAGTTTTATTTTGGAAAAAAACATCGCTCTACAAACATGTAAAATGTAAAACTTTTATTGGAAAAAATTATATAAAAAAAAAATCTTCAAATTTAATATATTTAAAAAAAAATTACCAAAAAAATATATTCATAACGCAATTAGGTACCTACTCGTTAAAAATAAAGAGATAAAAACTTTAAATATGAATGGCTCCCAGGGCGACGGTACCCATCCGCCTCCCAAATTTAATGATTAATATTACAAACACTCAAACTGGAAAAACTTTTGATTAAAAAAATGTTTATTTTGCAAAACAATTAACATCGCTTCACCCTATTAAGTTCTGCGCTCCTGGTACAAATAATAAAATTGCGTGACGCTATTGATGTTGTTTTTCACTACGGGGCGACGGTACCCGTGCCAAATTATTTTTACGAAACTAAATTTTATTTTGTTCAAAAGCATTATCGATTTTTCAAAAGATAAACTACCAAAATAAGTACCTGCACAGATATTATCGTTTTTTTTTTAATTTTAAATCCATACGTTGTATTACAACACAACGGATCTAACCTAGAAAAGGGCTAAAACGTGCACTGAGTACCTGCCTACCTAGGACCTCTACCCGGTACCATCTGTGTAGGTACCTGCACCTACTTTAAAAAAAATACCGAAAAAATATATACATTACGCAATCAGGTACCTACCTACTCGGTAAAAAATGAAGACATGAAAACTTTAAATTTGAATGGCTCCCAGGGTAACCTTATCCATTTTATGCGCTCCTGGTACCAAGGATAAATTTGCGAGACGCTATTGATGTAGTTTTTCACTACGGGGCGACGGTACACGTGCCAAATTATTTTTACCAAACTTTATTTTATTTCGTTCAAAAGCATTATCGATTTAAAAAAATAAACTGCAAAAGTAAGTACCTACACAGATTTTATCGTTCTTTTGAAGTAACATCCCTAAAATAAAAGTACATCACTTCGCTATGGCATTTTTCGGTTTAAAATAGCAAATGTCAAAACTTTATCCGGTTATTATGGGACATTTTGAACCGAGCGCCATATGTAGAACGGCCGATTAACGTTCCTAAACCTTCGGAGGATGATTTTTTTCGATAATTTCACCTGCAGACTGCGTGTTTGCGACGGAATTTAATCATTAGGATGACCATGTAGATTTTATAAATAAATCGTACCACGTGGTTTCGTTGTTACCACGTGATTATTTTTTTTCCAATGATACCACTATGCAAAGAAAAACAATTTCACTTAAATTAAAAATCTTTCCCGATAAATGAGGAAATTCGTAATATTTATCGTGAAATTAAAATTTTTTTTTCGTGATATTTAAAAAAAAAATCAACGATACCTGATTAAATCAGACACGACGCTCGATCAAAAATAATCGTCTTTTTAATTTGCGTTAGAGTAATGCTTAAAACGCAAAATTTTCGAGCAAAAAGGCGCAGGAATTTTTTTTTTTAATGATTTCGCGTTCGGGGTGCGTTCGAAATTGAATAAAAATATAAACGGTGAAGGAAAAACAGTTTTACAGATCGATGGTGATCGATGAAAACGAAACATTGAGAAAATGCACCAAAATTTGGCCGTTTCGAAACCGTGCGTGTTGCAACAC
Source organism: Hesperophylax magnus (assembly GCA_026573805.1). Classification (NCBI taxonomy): domain Eukaryota; kingdom Metazoa; phylum Arthropoda; class Insecta; order Trichoptera; family Limnephilidae; genus Hesperophylax; species Hesperophylax magnus. Next base: position 5,794,425 of record JAIUSX010000117.1, on the reverse strand, counting down.
TCGCGGGGAAAAGTTGATTTGTCGCCGGGAAGCTCTGCCGATTGATCGGCCGCGAATTAACTTATTTGAGTGTTGCCGTCCCGGCCGCCAAAGAGCGAGAAAATCAGCGCTCTCGTATGGCGCGCCTCGAGCGCTTCCAGTTTCCGCCGGCAGAGTTCCGGGACGATTTTGACGACATCGATTCCCGAACGAAACCTCTCGAGTTTCCGGGAATTATTTCGATACAAACTCTGGTTGAATTTCGCCCAAAACGCGTCCCGCCATAGTGAACCTCGAGTCGAAGCGGCTCCGTGAGAGCGGCGGTCGATTTTCGCTCGCCAGGAAATCGGCAAAAAAACAATTGAATGGGACTTTTTTTCAAACACGCCAAAACGAACCTAGTGTCCTATGTGACTAAGGGGTCAAGTGGTCGATTTTCGCCTAATTTTAAGCGACCAAATAAAACAAAGAAACTGTGTATTAATATATGTATGGCGGAATGCAATCTCAGCTGAAGAAAGGTTGTCAGGTAGCGATTTTAAATCGCAGTGCGCGCGTGTCCATATAACTTCAAATGCTATAATTTTATTTTGCGACAATCGCGTCGCGCGCTGTCGCGGAAAAATGTGACAAATCACAATTTTAAAATCGCAACTATTTATTTGTCGAATATGCGCGCACATACTTACTAACTCATACGTTGCATTTCTGCGACAAAATTATCGTGCTACAGAAAATCGTGGTGCGCGCAAGGCCTAAGCTGGAACAACTTACGTGCAGATGTTCAAACATATCCGTGCAATCGTTTCAGTGGCCATTTTAGATAACATAATCATCAAACATTACTAATTTTGGTTGTCGGTGATGATGTGCGTGATGTGAAATATGTACGTGCTCAAATTTACTTTGAACTTTAGTCATTTTGAAAATTCGAACTGATTGTTCTGACAAGCGATAAAGTAGGTACCTACCTATAATCAGAAAATCATTTAATGTTTATACTTTCTTTAAAATGTGTATTTCTTTTGTTTAAATTTTTGACAAATCTAATCGCTAAAGATTTTTTAATTTTACTGACGGTGTTCATTCGGAAGGTAAATTTATGACGTCTCTCTAATTTGTCAATAAATAATATCATTATATTATAAAGAAAATGGACAATAATTTATAAATACTTTCAGCTTTATACAGAGGCGGCTCTAGGGATCCAGTCGTGGTAGGCCATTTGAAAAAAATGTGTGACTAATCATAATTTGATATTATGTTAATATAGTAAATTGGAAATAAATACACAATCCATGTACTTACGGCAAATTATTTTTAAGATATTAAGTTTTAATGTAGTTGTGCACAACGTTAAAGTAAATAAAATAAGACTTTGATTCTATTTGAAAATGATCTTTTACGTTTTTTGTTTTGTTTCATTCTTCAGCTTCGTTCTTTTTTTTTTATATTTACTCCAAACAGCAGGCCCTGAAGAAAATAATTTCCCTCAGGGCCTATGTCATCTTTGGGGATGCTGTGTGGAGGATCTTTTTGTGGAGATGAAGGAGTGAACATGGGTCTTGAAGAGTCCCGTGTTGTAGGAGGGAGGAAACACAGAGGCCGGCAGTTCGTTCCACAGCCGAGCTGTTGAACTTAAGAACGAATCGTAGAAGCGACCCGTTCTCATGTGAATATTGTCAACCGTGTACAAATGTTGGGCGCGTGTTTGGCGTGTATCGCGCGCATAGGGACAGAAATGCCAAAGTGGACATTTTTTAAATTTACCCAGCGAATAGTATGGACTTGTGAATGAAAGCTTCTATTAGAGACAACATATGTTACTGCTGGTCACTCGCCGCCGCCGCTGTTTTGCGTTAAATTTTAAATAAATTAAGAATAAGGCCAGTTGTTTTGATTCACATAATTGATAATTATTGTTTTCTTATAATTTTGGGGGGTCAAACACCGATTGACCTACGGGAGGAACCGCCACTGGCTTTATAAATATGTACATAAAGTGTAATATTCCACGAGTTTTCACGGGCGCACCAGTAGTAAATAACAACAGGTTTTAATTTATTTTTTGAATGAACATTTTCTTGCATTTTTAAAAATTTTATTTCCTTCATTCGCACACATTCTTTGAATATCTATCTTTGTTTTGAATGAACCAGGCTCGAATTGAGAATTTACTTGAAACATTAAGAGTGTTTCTTTCTTGCCACATTTTATCCTGAGTTAGTAGACAGTAGCAAGTCTAGATGTATCGCAACGTCAGTAAGTACGAGTAATATATTTTATAGTAGGTAATGGAAGAAAACATGAACCGGGTTTGAATTTAGAATTTACTTGAAACATTAAGAGTGTTTCTTTCTTGCCACATTTTATCCTGAGTTAATGAGACAATAGGAAGTCTAGATGTATCACAACGTCAGTAAGTACGAGTAATATATCTTATAGTAGGTAATGGAAGAAAACATGAACCGGGTTTGAATTGAGAATTTACTTGAAACATTAAGCGTGTTTTTTTCTTGCCATATTTTATCCTGAATTAATGAGACAATAGCAAGTCTAGATGTATAGCAAAGTCAGTAAGTACGAGTAATATATCTTATAGTAGGTAATGGAAGAAAACTAAGAATTACCATTTCACGTAATCGTCGCTAGATGTCAGATGGGTGAATTGTGAAATAGCCCTTAAAAGCTTTCACATCTTAAATCCTTATAATAAATCGCAAAAGCCAGACAAATCATGTAAACGAGTATAATAATACGATACCTTTATGTTTATTTCGCTTTACCGCAAATATTGCTGGTGTCACATGATATTTTGATTGTTATTTATCACCTTGGCTGTCGTGAGAAATTAAATTTATCATTTGATATGTTCCCCATCTTAATTTGAATCCAACCCCTCGCTTCATCGGCGGGGTTACCCGCTTCCAGCGAGATCTAATTGTAGGTATAACGGTTAACTTGTAAACGACATAATGTATTTATGTAGAACGCCTTGTCAAATTAATAGTGGGAATATATTGTTTTCTCGTAGAGAAATTTATAAAATAATCCCTCCTTTAAACATAAACCTGACTAACCAATACTCTAGAACGGTAAAGCTGGTAATTCTAGGACATTACGACTGTTTTAACAATATCAATGTGGTTTGACAAAATGAGTTATTGAAATTTTAAAAAATTATCTCAACTGTAAAAACATCAGATTAGCAACATCATCAGCTGTCAGACTTATGGAACCTAAGCACAAGCCAAATACTAAGTAAGGTGATCGCGATCTTTCGGAGGATCTGGGCCGAAGGCTTGGAATTCCCTCCGGAACCAAGATGCATAAAACATTCGTTGTCCTGAACACAAAACCAAACGAACGTCTTATTTAGAACACCACACTGTAAAGCCAAATAGGAGCAAATCTCTTTAATAGGACGTATCTGTAAAACTCACAATGCCTCTAGAGATGTAGACATTTTCTACTGTAACTTGAAAACATATAAAATGCGACTTACTAAACTGATAAATTATTTTTTTATTATGTGAAATAATCTTCTTAGTTTATTTTATTGTTTTTATTATAATCATGCGAAAACTGTATTACTACTAACGGTCTTTAATTGTTTTTATAACATTTTGTAATTCCTTATAATGTTTATTCTTTATATTTCTTTGTCATTAATAAATATATTGTATAGGTGCAAATATTGAATCAACGACTAGAATTAATGGAACATTATTGGTCTAATATTGTAAATAATTGCTGTTTATGCTAAATATATAAATGACTATTTGTTTCCTAAATAAAATAAAATAAAACAAGTGAAACAGAATTCAGGTCTTAACTTAAAACTTACCCTTTTAATTAAATATATTTACCTAAGAATAGCATTCTTGTATTGCCTATAATAATCCTAATCACACTTTTCTGGTTGTATTTATATTATTTGAAATCTGTCTTATACCGAGGGACGAATCACATTCAGGAAGATGAATTCTGATCAAAACCTTGTACTCAGGTACCGCCCACCATAAAGTTTTATTTTCCTTTCCTAAACATGCTCATTTAGAACATAAATTCATATTATTAAAATAAATACAGAAATTTCCATTTATATACAATTTTCTTATTATGTCCTGTGCGTTCGAACCGTATCTAGATTTCTCTAACTAACAATAAACAGTGCTAATTTAAAGTGACCTACCAGTTAAGTATGGTATTTAATATTATCTGCCGGTATAATAATGTTCGTCAATGAAATGCATTGTACAATGTACATATGGCTTTGTATTGGTGATCGACGAATTGGTGGATGCAATCTGTTGATGATCATAAATTGATGATAGTTTGACTATAGTTAGTAATAAGATAGATAATTGTAGAAATGTATCATATATTTGTACAGCGCCCTTGTGGTGATTTTGCACAAAAACGGCGCTTTACAAATCATCTAAATATTATTATTATCATAAATAATATAAGACATTTTATATTCACGCTAATCGAATAAAAAATGTAGCACCGCTTACGAAAAGGACAGCTATTCAAAGAATGTATTTACTAATTAAATATGAACGGCTCGCTAAAGTATGTCCGCTGGACCTAGTTCAGAGAAACCTGTGCGTTGTCTCAGAAACGTATATTCACTTGATTAATTCATTTACATAAACATAAGGCGCCATATTTTTGACACTCATTTTTTTCAATCCAAATCTCGGAGGAGGCGGTTATTCAAATGTTGACTTTTTCTCTTTCAATTGTTTCATAATATAAATATAGATTGACTAAGATTTTTTTTCATTACTGAGTTTACTTTCTTATTTGTATGCAATTTATTAACGATTCTCGCCCCACTGGACGATATCTGCTGGTCAGTTCTGATTAATCATGATGCTTTAATTTCTGATAAACAAGTACTTTTCGACTGTAAATAATTGCTAATAAACACGTTTGTGGGAATAATAGGTTCCACCACTTAGATATCACAAAATAATGTTGAACTATCCACTCTGTCGGTATTTATACTATGTGTTCGTGTCGATGCATACCTAATATTTCCTCCACGTCAAAGTATGTACATTCAATACTCTTTATAAATTGTCCCCAAATAATGCTCTACCGTACCCCCAATAATTTACTTCGTATCACTTATGCACCCACACAAATGTCATAAATAAGTTCATGCCTTGGTCACTGGCTTTTAATCCCTGCGACATTTATTGCCAATTTAATTTGGCCATCTGTTCATAAAAGTTCCCCGCTCCGGAGGGCTCGGTACTTCTGTGAACAGGCTTGCTCCATAAAGGGGTAGCGAATATGCATTTTAAGTCTGATAGGATTGCTAGTTGACATACACTTGACCGCTCGCGCGAAGGGAGAAACTTGTTAATGGAAAGAAACATATTTTTTTATGGCGGGAAACATACATTGTTGGTCGCGGTGAAGGGAAACTTTGTTAATGAAGAGAAACCTTATTGAGCGGGAGAAACACTGTTGATGCAAAGAAATATTATTGGTGGAGTGAAATATCTCCAATGAAAAAAAAAATTGTCCTTGGAGGAAAATAGTGTTGAAGAGGATCGTTGTTGATGAAGAGAAATATTGTTGGTGGAGAGATGTTAACAAAAAAAACATCGGTGGACGAGGAAAAAAGGTTAAAGAGAAACTTTGTTGTTGAAGAGATAAATTGTTGGTGGAGAGAAATATTATTATTGGTGGGAAATCGTCTGGGTGGGAATCTTTGAGGATGAAGAGAAATATTGTCGATGGAGAGAAACATCGTTGACAAAGAGTTATTTTCTTATTACGATTTTCATACAAATTTTTGTATTATTTCTTAATGTATTATTATTATTTATTTTTAAATCATGGTGTTGTAGGTATATTGGTACCTAGTTCCGTTTTGGATTTTTCCATCGATCATTTTCACTTTAATATATATATTTCCCGCAAACCCTAGCGTTATATTTGAGTGATGTATTTACATAGTCCCAAGAATGAATAATAAAATAATAATTTATATGTTTAACAATTTATTTTCTTTTTTTTCCAGGTAAGCAAAACTTTTCAACTCACCGACACAGTCTTTGCTGATTTACAAGGGGTATGTAATTATTTTGTAATTAATGCGACCGTGAGTAATTCTTTGAGTTACAACTACCTTGAAAGTATTAATACGGCACCCCAAATATTCAACATTTTTGTTATAAAATAAATGAAAGTGACAAAAAAATGAGGAGAAAGGAAAATGTAATCGGAGTCTTTTGATCTGGTCACTAAACATAAACATAGCTAAAACCATTTCAATCAACGTTTAAATAATTAATTATGTCTACTCTGCTTATATGAAATAGAATTAATTATGATATAACACAAATTAATTTTATTAAATTTATTTGCCCACTCCGGCATTTAACCCGCGACCTCATGATTGGTAGTCGAAAGATTTACCCGTAATATTTAAAAAATTTCCAGAAAATATTAGTTTTTGTTACTGTCCAAATAAGTTAATTATTTGTTAATGGCTGACCCCTTCAGAAACGCTTCTGGTTGTAACTGCAGCATTTCTCAACGCACCTCTCCTTTCTCTAATTTACGGTCAACAGCTCCGAAATCTCCATACATTTACTACCCTATTTGACATAAGGGAAGCAATTAAACAACTGTTTACAGGCGGACTGGGCCGTTTTACCCTCTGTGGAATAAATTGTGCTAATATTACCCAAACATTCACCACCGGCGTGAGATACGAAACAGTTGTATTGTTATCAGGGGTCGTTAAGTATGGTCTGCGTACCTCTTGTGGCACTTAAGTTATCCCTGTAGTGCGCTGACTTGTTAATTAATATCGGAAAGTCATTTGGTAGAAAGTTTCTTATGTTCTCATTCTCAAAAATATTTATTTATTTATTTAGATAGGCCCTTTTTCGGGGCTTTTATATGAGAATATTAAGAAATATACATTATTTATTGTATATAACTGAATTGCTTCATTGATAACATTTTAAATATGTTTAAACATAAATTTAAGATGTCCACTGACTTGGTATAATTGTTTCCCTCCATTAGTATTCTGGGCAAAGAGGAATACATAAGGTGGTTAGTCCAAGAATTTCTGCACTGAAATAAATCCTGACTTCTAGTATTACGTTGTGTAAATGTATTCGAAAGCTTATCAATTCTAGCTTATTAACTTTGTGGTAACCAAACTCAATACGCATGTAAGCAAAATTTCTTCTTCACGAAGATTGTTGAAACAATGATTTCGGTTGTAAGATTGTAACTCCGGTTCAAAGAACTCTGGAAATCGGATTTGCTTTGAATTTAAGGGTCGTTTTCAAAATTGGAACTGTTGAAGTAACTACTACTAACTTTAATATATTATTTTAACAGAAAAATATTTTAATTGTAGATTCAGAGTGGAAGATACTCTTAGTATCGCCCTGATGTTAGACCACCTGGAAATGTCTTAAATTGTGTTTGGTGACCAGATCTGAATATCCAGGTACTCACCCCACCTTCCTCTTTCCATCTCCTTATTACCTTGAGCCTCACAGCATTGCCCAATTAAGGATGCCATAATCTCACTAGCTCCAGACGGTTTAGAGCAGTTGGGACTCGATAAAAAAATGATTTATAAAAAATTGAATTATAATATCCCGTAATTTTTCACAGGTCTGTCGGTGCTAGTTAACTTAAATTTCCCTTTATGTTTATTGCACGAAACTGTGGAAAAAACACTTGCAAACAAGTTAGTAAATTTGTCAATGATGTTCATAAACTTGATTTGATATTTGGAATCCGGCTTAATAAATTTACCAACTTATTTTATACCAATAAAAATTGTGTTAAATGCGCGCCGTTTTGTAATCACAATTCCCCAATAAACCGTGTTCTTCATACAGTCAATAATATTAGTCTAAACATCCACATTTGTTCAGATTCACAGTCCAAATTTAAAAGTAGCATCATGTCAATTATATAAACTGTTCGATTCGTATACATATACACACACATTTACACATGCACAAACTTACCTGTACAGTACACACGTCACCCGGTAATTACTAAATATACATACCACATATATTTATTCGCACATTTCAGAACACCTTCGTAATCTTCACTGGTTCAAGTGTTTTTAATCAAGTGTTTTTAATCACAAGTGACCTACCAGGTAAGTATGGTAGTGTATATTATCTCAATATATAGTTAGTAGATCATTGAAGAAGTGTATTATATATTTGTACAGCGCCCTTGAGGTGATTTTGCACAAAAATGGCTATACAAATCATCCAAATATTATTATATTTTAAGACATTACAAGGAAACATCATCGGTACACACCTTGAAATATTGGTTGTAAATTGTTTCAGGGCGTTTCTTTGTAAGCTTTTTGTAAAAACAAAAGTAATATAAAATAATAAAAATTGAATAAATAAAAAATGTGGTTATACTTGTCACGTTGTAATATTGTTGATCTTTACGCAATCGCCTCTTGTGACTGTTTTACTGGATCTTTGGTATTCTTTAATAATAGTCATTCAGATTGAATAGATAAGGCTTTATTCAATGTGATACCAGATTGGCACTTTACATGTTGCGTTGCAGGCTGTCGGTAAGAGAGAGCGAGTTCTTCAGACCGGAAACTCATACATAGATAGCACAATACCATAGACATTGCATAGACTAGGCATAGACAATACAATACTACAATTGACAATGTAACAGTGACTATGTTTAACTATGATGCAAAAAAATCTAAAATACTATTTTCAGTTCGCTGAGACGTTTCCATCGTGCGATATAATGCTTTAAGGTTTTCATTGAAATTTTAAAAAGAAATGAAAATTTTTTTTTTCTTATTCATAAAATATATTTGAATTTTTTTTTTACATGCTTTTCGACTACCACACTACACACATGTCTGTATTATGGTAAAATGGTAGACATATTTGGATTTATTAAACATCGCGTTAGTACTGGACCATTTTAATAATGGATATGCTTTTGACAAGTGTTGCCTAAGGTAGGTACCTTACCTAGTTGTTGGCTGCTACGGTAAGCTATATCCTAACTGCCCTTGTTCCTGAAATATATCCAGTTTGTCAGACATTTAGGGGCAAACGTGGACAAAGACGTCTTATATACTCTCCGTTGAGTTGATAGTGGTCTTAAAATATATATTCTGCAATTTCAGCACGTTCTAATACTGGGCTCAAAGTAATGTAACTACGCTTGTTTCATTATGAAAATTACGATACGGTTCTAGTACTCTCTATGTTCAATCAAAAACATTATTTAAAAAATATATTTTTTATGCAAAATGATTCAAACAGTGAACAATATAATTTACCACACGTTTAGCTGATTAATTGTTTTGTAGAACCATTTTTTTTTTAATTTTGTTTAATCATGATTACTTATGTTTTTATTATTTTAAGTATTTTATTATTTTTATTATTGTTACAGCTGTTTCAGCATTCATGGCTATTATCAATCTGTGGCTAGGCCACGTTGAGACGACTTATTTTTATGATTCTATTTACCCCTACCAGTTTTCAATTTTTATGATGTCTAGCTCATTGGTATTGCTTCTTAGCTCATTTTTTTCAGCTAACCAAACAACTGCCATTTATCAAATTGAACACATAATTTTATTTGTAATCTTGCAATTTCTTTTAGCGCCCATTACGAAAATGATACCGATATTTGCGCTAACCTAATTCGAGACGGAAGTCGCTGTTCGCTTCAAATTTCACGATGAGTAACCTGATTTTCTTACGTGAAAGCTTTATTTTATTTTATATTTCATAAGTTTTAATTTTATTTTGAGGGCGTTGAAAGATTTTAAATTAACTAATTCATTTAAATTACTATTCACTGGGTTGATGAGAAGCAATCTAGAGTATGATTCTATATTCTGGGCTCCATTGTGTAAGATTCACCGGAATCGGGAGAGTGCAGCATAATTTCTGAGATTTACTAATTATAAATTAGGAATTCCAGTCGAAGATCTTAATTACACCTTTTTAATGGACTTACTAAGCTTGACCGACTTCAAGGTGCAAAATGACTGATTTAGTTTGTCTTTCCAAAATAGCGAATACCGGATTAAACGCCTAGGATTTAACTTACCTTATTACTTCGCGTGTACCCACGCGTAAGACAAGACAGACTGCTCTCTATAATGTTCCAAAGTCTGCTAATAATTATTTAGAAAATTCGCCAATTCAGAGGCTACATAGTCTAGGTAATAAGTATAGTTCATCCGATGTTTTCCGCCACTACTCAGTAATCAAATTAAAAATCAATATATTAGAACTTTTGTAACTGATCTACAACATTTATTTTTTCTTACATGCACACTTATCTTTACATGTTTTTTTTTCTATGTTCCATGAAACTCCCAATAGGGCGTATAAAATGTTTGTTAATTTCAAATTAGCTTTACAAAAAACCGTTCTGCGAAGCCGTTATATAATAATCGAAATTATATAGCACTTTCACAGAACTTGAAAATTAACTTTGAATTTGACGAATTGTTCAAATTTTCTGGACCAACCGTACTGAAGCAACCATTCTTGCTGATTATTATATAAAGACATTCTTTTATCATTGAAATGTTTTAAACAATCTCCTGGTTTTGACCGTGTTTATGTGGACAGCTCATCAAACCGACGAGAAATACGGTTTCATTGCAGTTTCTCTCTTCGTATCATTGAGTACCATTCAAAGCAAATTGATCAAAGCTAACGTCATCAATCACATCCTTTAATGGTTTCAAATGGACGTGCACTCGATTGAAAAAATCTAATGGAAAAATCTTTCATAGGACGTTTGTTGATCCATCGTTCCGCTCCATAGATTTCTTCATTAAATCGCTCTGCGATGAACGTTTGATATTCTGCCTATGGTATTGTGATGCCCTCGAAAACATGGAAATTATATTTCTGGTTTGGGATATTCTCAAAATAATATTAAATCAGCGTGCCTCTTAATATCGGCACTGTATATATAGTTTTTGGTACCTTAACGTCAGAACATAACATATATTTTTATTTAGTTATTTTTTTAAATAATTAGGTACATTTTTGTATGGCACATGAAAAAAATATATATATTTAAAATTAATACGGATCATTGAAGTCCTCCTCACTAGGAGATCCTGTGCTGAGGGGGATTATATATGTTAGTATACGTTTTCAGCGACTAAGATGATGTTTTTAATATATTAGCTAGTTCTTCTTCCGATATTTCCTTAAGCCAAGATTTGATGTCCTTAATGTAGTTATTTTTCGTTTTCCTTTGTTTGATGTTGAGAGGGAGTTTATTATATAATTTTATTGCTAAAAATTCAGAGCTTTGTCCAAAGGTAGAATTACATTTAGGAATATTTAGAATGTCTGTTTGCTTGGCTCTGGTTTTATGATCGTGAGAGGGGTTTGCCTCTGGTTTAGTTTTTAGGTGATGAACTAGAATATTTTTAGTATAGATTTTTTGTAAACTTGGAACATCAAACAGATTAAAAATATCAGTAGTTGGCTTATTAGTTTTTTAGTTTTATTATATGATAAGTAACTATGTCTTGCAGCAAAATCTCTCAACTCGTGATTTTTTTTTTAATTCATTGTAGGACAGTCATTATTTTATTTATTTATAAGTACATGTTACATGATTAATACATTTATTTAGAGAAGATACATTAGAGCACCATACTAGGCAGATGCCTGTTTCATGGTGACCAATGGAGGAATAGTTAGTTTGAATTTAAGTCTAGTGTAAACATATTTTGGTAGAATTATAAAAAAAATTTTAAAATTGGTAAAAAAATGTTTTCAATAACTTACAAAAATTGCCAAAGTTTTCTATAAAATAAACACAAATACATTAAGTAGTACACGTATGTACACACATACATACACATAGGTACACACGTAAATATATAAACATACATACATGCATATATGCATATACATATACATACATACACACAATATACATAAACATACATGTATCTTCTTTCTCACACATGTAAACAATATATACACCTCTATCTGATTACGAGAAGCAGGTTACCGACACTATCACACTCAGTCATTAAGAAATCCCAAAGCGCCTTCCTGAAACTGTCGTATTTGGCAATTAACTTTATTTCTATCGGTAAATTGTTGAAGATTTTAGTAGCAAGAAAATTAAATTGTCACTGAACCATTGAGGTTCTTGTTGCTGGAATAGTATAGTTGGATTGGTTGGAATATCTTGTGTTATAGGTTGATTGAAAAATATATTTTTTCGTATGTTTGAATTTGTAGTAGGAGGATAAGTGTTTGATGTATAGGGATTATATATTGATTTCTTTGAAGTCCTTAAATAAGTCCTTCGTTGGGTGAATGTAGTGTACTCTGTAGATTGCCCGCATTATCAATTTTTGAGCTTTAATTAATGTATCTAATATAGTTTTAGAGCATCCACCCCAGACAACTATACCGTAAGTTATAATTGATTGACACAGGGAAAAGTATACCGTCTTTAGTGTGTTTTTATTTAGAATATTTCGTAATGATCTGAACACATACGCCAGTTTCCGTATACGGTTTGTAACATTGATGTCATATTTAGTCGATGAACATAATACAAGATTTCGTATTTAATGCTTCGGGCATTTTCTACAGATATTCTTCAGACAATGAACAACCGTACAGTCTTTTTGGGAGATACGTATCCCTGCCCGACACTGTCTCATAAAAGTTAGGCTATTTCATTTTGTATTACGGTGAGAAATATGATTTAAACAGAGTTAGAATGATATAATACCACGCATTTATTTTGCATTCTTAAATTTACCGTTAACGCTCTAGAAAAATAAAAAGTAATTCTTTGAAATAACATTAACAAATAAGACTAAGAAAAATATCAGAAATTTTACGGTTGAGCATTCTTAACATTTGGGATGATAGGTATGCAAAAAAGTTTTCAGGTTATAAAGAACAATTAAATATATCTTCTGTTGAAATTTAATTCAATAGCACTATTGGTCTTGTCATGATACGTTGTGCTAGAAAATCTGTTCTACCGTGTGGTGTCTTGAACAAGTCGATATGTCACATCCTGAAAGTTTATATGCTTTTACATGGAGTTTCTAAGCGTCAAAGTAAATATTCTCAGCTTGCAACGTCATGAAAATATATCGCTGGCAGTGAAAGGTTTCATATTTGTCGAAAGAAACATTAAAAACGATGAAGAAATAACTAAATAACCACCGTTTCCCGGCAGGGATAGGCGGAGAAGATAACCCGACACATGACTCTATCTCGGCACATACTCTTTGTAATTGCAATAACGGTGATATTAACAGAATTTCTCGGTTATTAGAAATTCGTTACAATTGTGCTCTAGTGTCATGAAATTTTCAACGTATTATGTTTATATTTTTTAGAGTGGAGCAAAGAAGCTTTGATTGATAGTAATTTAACTTTAGAACTATAACAGAATGGCAAATTTGTTCCAAAGTTTTCTTTAATGAAAAATGAAATATTTTTTAAATACGTTCAGAAATTCGAATGTTCTTGTACAGTGGGTGTAAAAAATAACCTTGTTATTTTTCCAGCCCTCTATCGAGATGAATTCTTTGTCGAAATACAGGTTATTTTTATTTTTCTTTGTTTCGTAGCTCGGTGTGAAAATATTCTATTTTTTTCATCTGGCTGGAAAACTTTTCGAACGGAGCCTTTGAATAGAGAACAATCAATCGCGCTTTTAAAAGTTCGAAGTGTTATCGAGTTTGCAATCTTTCGAAATAATTTATTTTGTTCTATCATTACTTTAAGCTCAAACTTCTGTATTGCCTCTCTAGAAAGTCGTTGAAGTATTTAACTTAAGTCAGCTAAAAATTACGTGAATCGCGACATTACTTTACTTAAATATTAATGTAAGAACAAAACGCGTTCCTTGTTTTGCGTCCACTACATTTAAAGTTGTTGGCACAATATTCAAAAGCCTTAATAATCTAAAATGTATGTTATGTATTACAGCCAAAGATAGAGTTTTTTTAAGATCCGTAGAACCTTGAGTACAGAAAGTATTTCGCACAATAATTATGAACCTCACACGTTTCCAAAATGAATTTCAATACATTTTTTCTGGGGTTCCCCAAGAGTCAATCATTGGGCCACTTCTCTTTTTTATCACATTTATATGCGCCAATGAAGTAAAGGAAACACCGCAGAGCCGCAAATTTTATTAACTTTTTGCCATAGATTATAATTTGTCAAACTGAAAAATCATATGCAACAATTACAGAAAACATTATTTGTTCAGATTTTATTTAACTGAAACAGTGATTAATTTTCTTAAAATATTAATGAGAGTAAGAAAATAATCGCGCTTTAATAATCAGAAATATTGACACTATTAGTTCTGTTTACACCACCGTAGGTTTTGAAAGGTTCACTCTTCTAAAATTGCAGCTTTAAGTGAGAGGTAAGAAAAGTCATGACTTTTTTGTACTTAGATAATATTGTTTCAATATTTACTAGTCGGTCTTTGTCGGGGTTTGATTCCTGGATGCTGAGTTCACCGCCACAGAACTTAGCACTCCGCAGAGGTCATCATAACAATAACATTTTCAATCAAATGGTACCGACGAGACAACTTCCATCTTGGCACGGGATAGTTATACTATATACTATGTACGTATTCCTAAATAATATGAGTTTATGGTGCCACCCCCTATCAGCTGCCACCCTGTTTCAGCGTTCGTGTTATCACCCTTATCAGCCCCCTCCCCGCTGAGTTCAATAGCAAACAGAGATGTCTCGTGCTGTTATGGATCCCGCGCTATTATTCCCAAATATACCCCCTACCCTAGAACCTATCCCCATAGGGGAGGACGCATCGGGGCGGAACCCTTGCCGGCTGTGCGCTGAATCGAACTATGTTATTCTGAACATTAATTTCGATCGAAATTTTGAATATTTATATATTTGTTTCAATGTCGACCAAATTCAAAGATAAAGCAGCTTTGATGTTCATAAAAATATATATATGTTTTGCTAACTTATTTCAGGTGTTTTGTAGGTTTAATCTTTTTTATCTGAATTCCGCACACGTGCCCCAACTGTTCCCAACCGCCAGAAGCCAGTGAGAATATGAAATCCCCAATTGGGATATGTTGAGAGGCTAAATGTAGTGAGAAGGGGAAAAAGTTGGGGAAGGGAAGAGGAGGTGGGGATGAACCCGGCTAATTAGTTGTGCTCTAAATAATTGCATAAATAAATATTTTTATGTGGACCAACGTATTATGTATATGTACAACGTGTTATGAAATGTATCGAATGTTTTAACTGATTTTGTGCATTATTGAGTACTTTTAATTTTATTAGAAATAGGAAATAAATATTTTACACCTCACAAATACATATCTGCCTACGGTGCGAAGACCGGGAGCTATATGGCCATCGGTTGGGCAGCGTTATGAAGCGGGTTAAGGGGCGGTAGGAAGGGATTTATTAATGTGGTTCGTGAAGAGATCCCGATTATGTGAAGGAAGAAAAGCAGTTACTTTACACAAAAAACTGATTATGGGTATTTATGGAATATCCCTATCATGGAATCCTGTTAAGAGTTCAGGTTCGATCATTGAAGCAAATTGGAGAAAGATATTGGCCAAAATAATCATCAATCCTGCACGAAGAAAAATTATTATTACGGCTATTTTTAATCAAAATATTCTTAAAAATGTGACTGCTTTACCATTTCCTAATAAAACATTAGTCATTCAGAATATATCTGAACACGTGTTCACGCAGGTGGCCTTGTCCGAATAAATATGATGGACGAGGTGCGACAATATTATAATTTTTAAGAACACGTGTTAGGACTTCCTCATAACATATTCGTACTTTAATGATACATTGTTATATAATTTGTAAATTCATTCGTTATTTATAGGCCTACAGTCCAGTTTTTAACGGGATAACGAATAATATGACAAGATTTTTATTAAATTAACAATGTTTCAAATCAGTAAATTTTAAAATCGGCTATCTTTCCTTATTTACATTAATTTACGCTGTTTATGATTTTTGATTTTTCTTTATTATTATTACTTGTATATTATTATATATTTATACTCTCTATGGTATGGGTGGGATTGCATCAACCTCCCCACATTCCGGAATAAAGAAGTTATTATTATTATGCGCCAGTTTTATTATTTCACCTTACTTCATAAATAGTACATCCAGATTATCAAATATTGAATGTAATATATAAGATAAACCTCGATATCGTTCGCTTTGATTTTTTTAAATAGAGAAATGACTCTAATTTTCTAAACTGTTTACCAAACCCCAGTCTACAGAAACAGGGGTTGTTTCGCAGAATACGAAAAATTCATCAACGTTCAAAGTTATTATTCGAGTTCTGTGAAAGTTTGATTCAAGTTTTGTTATTATCGAAATACTGTGAACAACCTACCGATGAGGAAATATTAACAGGATTCTATTTTCAACCTTGTAAAACAACCCCGTCCTTAGTAGTAATTCAGAAAATGAAGAATGACGTTCAACCTATTTTTCGTTTTTTGCTCCATTATTGTCCTAAATGATCCACTCTTCATAGAAAATATGAATGACAGAACACAAAATAATTTATTTCTGACATACCTACACGTTTCTACTTACACACACTTCTATATTTTTTTAAATATTTCAGCACACTTAGCTTTGATGATTTTATGTAATATTCGACCTCCTTTTTTTATTAAACGAAAATCTAATAATCTTTTAATATCCAGGTTTTAAAACAAAGTTCCGAATCCGGGCTTAAAAAATTCTTAAATAAATAAACAAATTAATATCAAGTACGTCAAAGTCCTCCACTTGAGTTTTAAAATCGCCTGGAAATCTTGAACGAAAATAATTTGTATAAATTATATCTGAATTACGCCCGCCCAGCGGCTGAATTCCCTCTCCCGTTACCCTCCATTTCCCGATCTCCTGCTGAATGTAAATTGGCAACATTATTAGTTGTGTACCTATGCGACCCACCCCCTGAGTTCCGTGTCGCCCTGGTAGCTATTCTGCCATACTTCAATTCTGAATGAATACTCGAAGAATTTAAGGCCCTTTTTATTATGCAAACTGTTTTTTCTTTTGTGCGTCTTTCAAAAAGGAAACCTCGCGTTTTATGTAGTTCCCCGTGTCTCTCCTGTTGCCCTGTTAATCTTAGTGCATGTCGTTTCTGTCTTGTATGTGAAACTTATAATTTTGATATCAAAATACCAATGTAAAAATGTACCTTTTAACTCCCACCTATGTATTGTAAGATCCTCTCGTCCTACAATGAGTTTTATAACTCATCGGGATTGATGAAAATAAACTATCTTAAACGCCCTGATGGGCTTTTATGTGATATATATTTTACCATTTATAATTTACTGCTACAAGAGTTTTTTTAAAATTTTTGGATAACAATAACATAAAAATTAAAAACCTAAAATATGCTACATATAATGTTGCAGTTAAATGTATATGTTACGGTGAAGTTGGATATAATTATTCTTTCTGAGAATTTTATTTAATATCATTTTTTCATCATGTATCTATAGTTTATACTTTCAATGGGAATACTGAGTTAAAAAAATAATGTTTAATAAAGTTGAATCTCGGGCGAAGCCAGGTATTTAAGCTCGTATCGTAATTTCATGCTAACATAATAATAATTCATTGTTATCTTTGCAACTTTCCTAGACATGTTAATATTTGCCTTGCTTCAAGTAAAGTCTAACAGAGTATTATTTTCTCTGTTCCCTTTGGAATAGGCTGTATGCCACTCTGACCTCAATCAATAATCTCAATTATTTTTTTAATGATAAACTATTTAATAAAGTTGGTTGTTTACAGGTGAAAAAAATATAATAAACTGTAATTGATGATTGAATAATCACGGGACGTAACTTGATTTGCTATTATTATGAAAAGTGAATTAAGTATACAGAATTTTTTTAACGGTATAAAAATTATTTCAAAACGAAAATAAACAGTTTTCACATTTTCGAAATAATTTCTAAATAATGTATTTTTTAACCAGAAACTGAAACTAAATTTGTTTGTGTTATAATGGCAGATCAGTGACTCCCAACCTGGGAAATATCACCCATCAGTGGGCGATTTAAGTGGCTTGTGGGGCGATCAAGTGCTGAAAATGTTTTGAAGGGCGATTGTACATGATTTAACGGGCAATATGCAAGTTTGTGCACTTTATTGTAAGCACTGTATTCAGCGATTTTCTATGAGGTAAATGTTTAATGCAATTTAAATGATTCCGTTTCATAAAATGCCGAAAGATTTCGTTACAAAAATTTTCTTTGTTATCAGACTTTCCGAGAGATATTAATCAACAGCATTGATACGCTTGTTCTTAGGCCTTGTAAAATTGTCTTGGGTAGGGGCGCATCAGAAAAATATACTTGAAAAGTGGGCAAAGGTTGGGAATCTCTGGCTTAGATCTACACTGAATCTAAAATTACTCAATACTCACTAACCAACTTGTTGGCAACTAAGAAAAAAACCTTTAGGGAGAAATCAGGTACAGTCTACGAATTAATGTTTGTAGAGCGCACTCAAGATGATTTCTCACAAATTATTATCAAATATTATTGATGTTATAAATTAACTAGCGCAGACCCGCAAAAAATTACGGGATAGTCTGAATTATTAACAAATCAGTTCCAATTTTAAAAACGACAATTAAAATATTTTTCTGTTATATTAGCCTCCCAAGGCCCCTGGTCCTTTGCAAAGAACAAAATATTAAAAGTGGTTCATACCCTAATAATGTTTTTGCTACTTAAATTAACGCCCTAGGTCCTTTTGGAAGTACTAATTATTTCACTACCTTCAGACAGGTAACAATAAAATAATTTACTTGGCCCGTCATCCCACTATCCCATAATCGGTGTCAAATCGAAAAAACTGGAGACCCTTCGCAGAAAATTAAAATTCAATACGGTTCGCAGCGCAGCCGTTGTGGGACTTTTCTGCGCAATGTTTGTGGTTTTTTTCTATCCGTTACCGATACTCACCCAGTGGAATGACGTGCTTATTGTAATACAGACCTACAATCTTTTTTGTAGCTTAAGATTATGTGTTTATTTTCATTAACACTTGACTGCCCTTCATTATACCAGAGTTACGTAGGACACACAGACAACCGAAATTAGTATTTTTGATAACCTTCAAAAACATAGACAGAGATAATGCACTTCTACACAACTGGTCTTGGCAGACATTGCTTGCTTCATTCACATTTATACATCGTCTCATACATACATACACTTCTGTTATTCGTACTCTTGGCGTGTTCTGACGCATTGCGCAATGCGTTTACAAGATTATTAATTATGTGCTTAACAATAAAAATATTAACTTAAGGCGATGCACTACGTCGTGTAATATTTTAAATTGAGCCGCTATCAATAACATCCCTTAAGTAGATGGCGATAAGGTTTAAATTCCCGCTTAACACCATCCGCCTGTTTTGATCTATGCAAGAAGAAAACATGTCCAAAAAGTGCCTTTTATTTTATTTTGTAAATGTTCAGGCATAAATATATTTTTTTTTCGATCATTTTATAAATAACTTAATTTGCCACATTATACAATTAAATTATTACCGAAAATGGTTTCATAAGTAGGAGATTTTGAACTTTAAAGCAGTTTTCATAGGCCTTATACATTATTTTTTCTGGGATTATAAAAAAATAACCTTTAAACTACTCGATGATTTCAAAGGCCAAGATGTATTCTACTCGCAGTATTTAATTAAAGCATCTGAAACATTTCTAGGCGACGAAATTTTCAAACCAAAAACACATGATTTTGCATTACTACGTATGGCATCGCCTTAACAAAGTTTTTGACACAAAAAATAATTAAGCGCTTAGTTTATGAAATTCGACCCGTTTATAAGCCATTGTAATAATACACATGTGGAAAACACATTAGCGAGTATGTATACAGTTTCATATTATCTATTGCTTGGCATTCTTTGTACACGCTACGAGAATTCGCAAATCTAAAATAATGTTCGTTTTATGTAAATGTTATAGTTGTTGGTTACTTAGGGGTGCAATCTGACTGCACCCTTCATGAATAAGTGCAGGCGAATAGATTTGCCGGAGAATTTTGGAGCAGATTTCCTTTAGTGATTGAGAGCTTTAAGTTGATCCTCAAAAATAAGTTTTTTTATCGTATATCGATGCTCTTTTCAATTATCTCTTATTTGTTTTTAATTGAGGGGTGCAAAAACGGTACTTAAAAATAAATCAGTATGAAAAATTTATCTTAAATAATCCTGCCACTGAGAGCTCCGTTGAAACATCTATTTCTGTTGCTTCCATCGCTTATGAGAAAGAGAGAGAGAGCTCATTTTTTTTTCATGAGCAACAGACGTTTCTACTTCCTTTTGCTTTCGTCATTACGTAGAAAAAATAACATTGTGTGTAACAAATTAAGTCAAGCTTTGTTGTCAACATGTGGTAGGTAAAGCTGTCTGTCGACTAACGAGTTGGAGGTGACGGGTTAAAATTATTTTTGATAATTTTGTATTATTTTGCAATTTAGTCATTCAAATAATATACAGTATATATCGACACGTTCCAGAGTGTTCCAGAGATACTCTCAGTATCGCCCTGGTGTAAGACCACCATTCAGACTTGAAACGTTACTTGAAATGGCTTTTGGCGTGTTTGATGACCAGATCTGAATAGTTATGTACTTCCCCACCGTCCTCCTCCCCATCCTTTCCCCCACCCCACTACCTTCAAACTCACAACAAACCGCGATTGGGGATGCCATAGTCTCACTGGCTCCAGACGGATGATGCAGTTTCACATTTTAAAAAAATTAGAAAATGAAAATAAAAATAAAGCAAACGGTAAATGGTACATTTGCAATGGTGGAGGACTTAGCTAGCAAAGAATTGTCTGGTCGGGAGACTGACGCAGTTGTACACTCGGCTATTAACTATAATATATACCCCGTGAAAATGCACGCCTTCAGGACATGAAGATTTGTGTGGGCTATGTATTACTACTCGTCTTTATTAAGTACCTGAATCCATCAATTAGTTCCAATAATGAACATTCCGTTGTTAGCTGCGTTAGTTACGATACAGTTTGGTGTATTGAGTTTCAAACAATATCTGTACAATAACGCAAATTTGTAACGATCTGAGGATGGACTGGATTTTAAATAATAATTCTGTATGATCAAAAAGATGTGAAAATACGACAGTATTTTTCTTACATAAACGCTTCAAAATTCAAACCTCTAAAAACAGTCCATTTATTATGTGTATGATATTGAACAATTTCGGACCTACTTGTATGTTTGAAAATTGTCTTTAGAGCAAGATACATCTTGGCAGTAAGTGGAACTATTGGATTACTTCTAGAGTGACTGGTGCCGTGATAGTGGTCTGTGGATAGGTTGTGATGGCGTTGTTTAATAAAGAATCTCTCCCTATCCTTTTAGGTATTCTCAATTTGGAACATTTTCCATTTTTTGTACAGCTGTATAAATATTTCTTTGGTGTTTTGTTTGAAGGCCTTCAGTCAGTTCTTGTCACAAGCACTTTATACAAAACATTAAAGATCTTGTCTCGTAAGTTCAATTAGCCTTAGGGATGCCTAAGCTAAATTTAATTCCAATCTATAGTGTTTCCTTAAATACTAACAATATTTTAGCAATCATGAAGTAAAATTTGCCATATCATTTATATGGAACCCATCTAGAAGAATAGATGTATAATTAATAGTTAAAATAATTAATTAAGCTAACTTTTATTATTAATATTATTATTGAGGTATGTTATTATACCCTTCTTGTTACTATATTCCATGCAGTTGAACACATATACTACAGGGTTTTCCAATAAGAGGTGTTATTTTGATATTCAATCGTAAAAGATCAATGGTTTCGTTGCTTACGTTGAAAGTAAACGTTTTCCAGATCAATACCATCCAATTCCGGCCATAAAAAATCATTAATCATCTCTCGATAGCGCAATCCATTTACCGTAACTGTTGCTCCAGCCTCATTTTCAAAAAGTAAGGTTAAATGACTTCACTGGACCATAAACCGCACCAAGCAGTCACACATTGAGGATAAAGAGGCTTTTCAACAATAATTCTTGGGTTTTCCGAGTCCCAGATGCGACAATTTTGCTTGTTGACGAAGCCACCGAGGTGGAAATGGGCCTCATCACCCAAGATGATTTGCATTTGATTCACTCAAGTGAATTTTAATAATTTCATTGCTTTGTTGAAGCGTGTATCGTTCCATTTTTATTAATGGCGTAGTTTCTACTTGTCAAATGTCAAAAAATGACAGCTTCAAAAGTAACATCTACCGAAATAGCGGGCTATTCAAAATAACACCTCTTATTGGAAAACCCTGTATTTCTGCGAAAACAGTGCCAAATGCTTGCAATCTAGGTAAAAGCGAATATCTAAATGAATCGAATCACGATATTGAGGTGAAATAAAACATAATTTTAGTTGGCATATGAAGGGCAAATAGCCTGAGTAAATCAGGGCTGTCTATAATTCAGTTAACGATTGAATGGTTGTGAACATTTTAAGACATAAGGCATTCAACTATCCAGCTAAATTTATTCCATGTTAACTTACTAACCAGCCATTGAATCAAATATGCGCAGGAGTAGGCAGATAACGTGGACCACCACACAACTGTGTTTTGGCCAAACTACTTACTCAATTGACTGTTAGATCTTTATGGTAGTCCATCATAACTTTTTACACTGTTTGGCCAGTCCAATCCAACCCTTATCTCAGCCATCCCTTCTAATAATCTGTTTATTAATACGTATCTCCACATGGAGCGGCCATTAAACTTGCAGGGGCCATTATGGCGGCCAAATCCCGCCATTAATCCGCCAGCCGCCAAAACGTCCGCGAAGGGGAATCCCACAGCATCCACGCACCGGAAACGGTTCTCCAAATATTCCCCATACGTCACGTCCATCCGAAGTAGGCAGATTTGTGGATTCGCCCCATGCACCATGCTCCTTGCACAGGCGGGTTACGACATTATTCTTCTTCAGACTATGACTGAATAATTTATTTATTTATCACTGTATTGGAACGGAATTGGAGTGTGGAGTATTTTTTAAAAGGAATGTGTAAACCTGTACCCTGAACAGACCCGTTTTGTAAGTGAATTTCCACATCATTCCACATCCGAACTGTTATCCCCTCACGCCTCTGGCATGTTAACCATTATATTTCTTAAAGATGCTGTCATTGGTTTTTGGAGAATTTGTTCGTGTTTCCGCTTTGCAATAATAATTATTCGAAATATACATTTAATTTTTGATTAATTATAATTTGGAATGTAAACATAAACAGTTGTAAAAATGGCTTACCTTACGTATTTTCGTCAAATCGCACAACTAAAATTACTGAAAACATAAAGAAACACACACATTTTATTAGAAAATTGTATTATAAATATTACTGTAACCTCACTTTTTTATCATTTTATATAAAAATTCAGTTGCATGAATTACGTCGGAACCTTTGGTTTCATAGAGGTGTACATTTGAATTATTTTAATTTCTAGATTTGAATATAAAGCGTGGTGTTTCCTCTGTCTAACACCGTTTAAATCATATTTCTCACCCGGTCAGTAAGGGAGATACGATGATTTATATTAGACCGTATGAGTTGTTTTCAATAGCGAACAAATTGACTAAACAGATAACAGCTGTTTGTGCCCAAAACCGAACAAATGTGCCTAAGGGGTTAAACAAAAAAATGTTTCATAGGAACAACGCGTTGTACATGTACAAATGCGGTGTGTTGCGCTAGGTTATTTTTTAAAATTATGACACCTGCCAAGAGTAATGAAATATGTGTTTTTTTTTTTTAATACTAATACATTGTAAAAATGTTTTCTTTTCATTATATTATTAACGTTATTTTTAACTGTGAACAGTTGTAAGTAAAACCAGATGTTCATTATAATAATAATAATTCATAAACACTGAAGTTATTTTTGTTACATAAAAAATTTAATTCTGCTGTCGAATGTGGATGAAACACCTGCACCGGTGTCCTCCGTATAAATAATTTTTCTGTCGACTGTGGATGGGACACCGGTGTCCTCCATATAAATAATTTTGTTGTCGACTGTGGATGGGACACCGGTGTCCTCTATATAAATAATTTTGTTGTCGACTGTGGATGGGACACCGGTGTCCTCCATATAAATAATTTTGCTGTCGACTGTGGATGGGACACCGGTGTCTGATGTATCTTCTCTGACGGTTTTTGAATACATTATATAGGTCACAGACGTCACCACAGTCAATAGGTTTAGGCCAGAAGACACATGTATTCATTTACACAGCGTATCATCGTCATTAGGAGACTGTAGTTATACCTGTATTACAATAATGTACATTAATGCAAGATATACTATGAGATATACTATAAGATATATACAATGAGATGGTATAAGATGAACTGATGCATAAGTTTTCTAACTGCTCTCGATTCTATTCTAATACAGCATCCTTTTATTGTATGTATTCTATAACACTTTTGTATTCCATTAAGTATTTTCACTTTTCCCAGTCTTTTAGTTGCCACCATTAATCTGTTTCCCACCAAACGCCCCCAGGCTCCCCCATCACCGGAGCCGGAAACGATCCCTATATGCAAACTGCCCCCCGTCCGGTTGTGCTCACGTGCCCCCCACCACTCTGCCCCATTCTCCTTCACCTCCCCCCATCCAAACCATTTCTTCGACCGCTTCCTCTGCCTCAACAATTGGTCCTGTGTGACGTCACAGTTGGCATAAATATTTATTTTCTCAGGGTATATCAGTCGGTCTGTATCCTCGCTATGTGCGACATTCCTCGCTCAAATTTAAGCGAACTAAATCGGCCGCTAAAGCCTTGATAAGCGCAGAATAGTTCCATTTTTAGATGCGAAGACGCTAGCAGTAACAAATGTCAAATCTGATATTTACGTAAGTACCTATTTACATTCTTCCATCCAACCCAAATTTAAAAACATTGCTTATTTTGACCAGTGTGGACTCTTATATTCATGCGATAAAGGATGTTGATGTTATTAATTGATAACCAGTCTAAAATAGACAACTAAAACCGATAGCTGTAAGACCCTACACAGAAAAGTCCGACAAAGAACTGCGCTGCAGACCGTTACCGTGCTTTATCAAACTTTGCTTTTCTGCGCCGGGTCTTACAACACTCGGTTTATGTCGATTCCTCGTCAACCCATGATACGACGGCCTAAAGAGAAGGCGTAGATACGCAATACAAACTATACGGTAATATTTTTTATCCGGTGACATTTGACGTTGTGAATAATGCCATTAATAAAATAACGTAATATATGCTGTGGAATAAAATATAGATAACGATAAATAGCACATAAATTAAAAAAAAACAGCTCTTATCTTTACTCATACAGATCGCAAGCCCCAGCTTAGCAAACTCAAATCGAGAACGAAATGAGTACGCACGACAACCGCTTTCACATCGATAAGATTTCTATTGTTCCGTCACTGGCAGATTTCGCATAAACTTTAAATGGGCCTTTTCCTGTTCATTCGTTCACTGAATATGATTCTTCTCCGTTCTCTGATAAATTAGTTGTAAAATTTATTATTATCTTTAATGATAAACTAATGTTTATAAGACAAGGTTTTATGCATAGCATAAAGGATAACAAATAATTAGTTTATCATTAAAAGTAATAATATTTGACAGTTCAAAATATTTTACCAGCAAATGTAGATATAATATGTCTCGACGCCATCTAGTGGGAAATTTAGCACTAACAAAGCCTTTCCTACAAAAATAAAGTTGGTTGTTTACAGGTGAAAAAAATATAAAAAGCAGTAATTGTTGATTGAGGTACTAGTCCATATTGAATTTATTTATTTATTTATGTCTATTCTTGAATACACATTTTACAAATGATTACAGTGGTTTATATTGTAGTACAGAGAAAAAAGTACAGAAAAAGGTATAAAAAATAAAGAACGTAGGTTGATATAGGTAAAACTGTGTGTGGGTGATATTGTATGTTACGTGAACACCTCACTAGGAGAACCTGTGCTGAGGTGTTAACGTGTTTGTGATTAAGTGTGACAGGTATTTATGTGTTGTAGTAGAAAGTTTTTTTTTGTTTCCACAGACATATATTGAAAAATGAAAACACACATTTATATGTGAGTGAATGTATGTTTGGATAATTCTTGAAGAAATTGTATAATATTTTATTTTACTTATTATATTTTGGTTATGTTTGGTTTGTAGTTATAATCTTTTGAATAAAGTGAATATGATATATAATAAATTATTTGACGGGTTGGAAATATGCCGACATAGCTCAGTGGTTCAGAGCACCTGACCGGACATCAGAAGGTACGGGTTTGCACTCATAATATCAGTCCCGAACGGAAAGAAGTTAGTAACTATAGGCAGTTTTCAGGAGATCTTTGTTAGTCGTCTGAGCGTAGCGACCGCTTTGTGTGTCATCTGTCTGTAAAGTTGTTTGTACGTTCCGTTTCCGGTTCAAGATGGTGGCCGTTGTTCAGTAAAGATTAGTTTTTCAAATGTCAAATGGTCGTGTTTATTTGCACTTACTTATTCGCAATTTTCAAAATTATAAATTATAAGTGCCTGCCTGCCTGAAGAAAGTTTGAACAATGAATTGTCATTCAGATAGAGACCTTCCTTTGAACAAATTTTATAATTCCTTATTTGAAAATTTGAAAAATATTTTGTTAAAATATACGGTGTATAATTTAAGTCGGTACTTAAGTACCTACTTACAAATTTTATGATTTCAGGGGAAATTTTGGTTTTGATCCTGAAACAGAAATCCTCGTTTCCTGAGCATAAAAAAATGCATGGGATCTCCCACGAGTGTCCTTATTAGGCACATATAAGTTGACGTCTTTCAAAATAGGTGGACTAAGTTTAGTTCTAGAGATTAATTTTGATTAATTAAGATGTCGTTGGGTACCGCCGAACCGAGAACCATTAATTGGATAACCAACACCTCTGCCATGGGTCACCCCAAATGGTTCGCTACGTTTGGTGACTTAGCAGGGGTGCCCGGGTTCACGGGGTGAGGTTTGTCTAGAACTTGACGGTGGATGCGTTTGCCAACCTAATGCGTGGCGGGTCGGATCGGGAGAGACTGGTTGAGGGAGACCATTTGACCTTTCCAGCCAGACTCGCTGTCAACTCATCGCCTTGCACCGAAGTGGAATGGATGGATTCATACGTCCGTCAATTCCTACCCACCCTTCAGACCTTTTTCCTTCCCAGAACTTTATCTCCTTCATTTCCCTAAAAAGACCCTCCACACAGCATCCCCAAAAATGTCATAGGACCTGAGCGATTTTTTTTCCTCAGAACCTCCTGTGTGGAACTAATGTAAAAACACACACACACACAGACAATTAAACAATAGACTCGTTTATTATGAGATTAAATAAAAAATACTTTGTAATGTAAAATAATAAAAGCTATCGTAATAAATTTAAAATTCTTTTATCAAGTCTTTTTTGTCATTTTATTTAAAATGCTTCCTATATTTCATTTCGCAAAGTCATGAAGGCAAAGTTATGAAGGCTTATTTTCATATAAATCCTCTACAATAGAACAAACACCGTTTTATTTTACGCCAAAATATTATAGACCTTTAAATGCCCGGTTGTCACGCAATCATAAAATTATTCGCGAAGTATGTTCGCAAAAACGGTATTTTAATTTCGCGGACGGAATTCAAATAATGAATTTCATTGCTGAAGCAATTGATTTCTGAAATACCTCTAATATTATCGATTATTTAAATTAACTGAAAATCGGTTTACATTAATAGTTTTCCATAAATATACCATCGACATGTGATTGACAAGGTTTGCACTCGTCAACAGGTTGATGTTGTATAAGTTCTGTTGGTAATTATCGTTCTGAAGAATGACCGGCTATCAGAATCGAAACGTTGGTTGATTTAAATGACTTGTATCGTATTTCAAATATGATTTAAGATTTTCACGGCCAAAAGTTTTTTTGTTATTTGTTTTTGGGGTGTTATGCCGTGTTGCCGTGTTGTAATAACACATCTGCCCTGATGATGGACACTGCAATGCTGTCCGAAACGTTGGCTAAAGAAGGAGTTAGCACAACACGGCATAACACCCCAAAAACAAATAACAAAAATGTATCGTATTTATTGACTAGATTAGAATGGCTATATACTTCCTATCCTTCCACCTTTCATCGTCTTCCCTTCCCCATTAACTTCCGCCTTGCAACCCCATACACATACCCCAATTTAGGATGTCATATCCCACTACCTCCGGACAACTGGGAGCAGTAGGCACTCTTATACGGTATTCGCATAAAAAAGTTTAATTTTAAAACTATATTTATTCAACGAATTTAACTTTGATCGGTTGAATTGTTTGGCTGTTTTGTGTTTTATAAAATTATTTAAATATATTCGGGAGCCTCTATGGTAAACTTTTAAATGCAAAGATAAAGCTTGATGTTCTCTCCTTCTAAATCTGTTTTTATTTTTCTTTGCTTTCTGCAAACACTAAAACAATATGGCATTATAGGATGGGGTGGAACTTATAAAAAAAAAAACGCACACAACCACTTTATATAGCACAAAAAATAATATTAAAAAAATTCTAGTCATCAAAACATTTGTTTAAAGAATTTAAAATCAGAAAACTAAATACATTATACTTCTATCATGCAACATTACAAATTTACAAAGATAATATTCTAAATAAAAGTGCACCTTTTAAAAACAATCGATTACTCAGAAAAACGTCAATACTCCCAACTCCGAAATGTAAAAAATCAATGGGGAAATTCTATAGATATCTTGGAAAAAAAACCACAGAGATTTTAAACTTCACGTTAAAAAACACACTGAAAATGTATTCAGTTTACATTTTCACTTTGGCATATTACAAAAAAAATAAATAACAAAATTACACATTCCCCATAAATACAAGCCTAGCTTTATTATGGTGGTACATCTTATGTATAAAATAAGGTGAAATAATCACTATATTTTCTGTAAATTTTGTAACATTATTTTGTGTGTATTAATATTTAAAAAAAATATATATATATTTGTCTGTCTATGGTAGCATGGTACACTAAAGAAAAGGAGATAGTGTGTGTTTGATGTGGATCTGTCATTTCGTGACAGATATAACTCTAATTGACCCGAGTGGTTTTAACTATCCCACAGCCAAGTGGGGGGAGTAGGTAGTACCCAAAATTACTATCCTCCTTATATTAGCTTAAATACTTGACATATCATTTCAGTATTTTACGTATTTCTGCGCAAATACATAAGTTACCATTAATAATTGACTGAATAATTGGGATTTCTATTGTTTAAAAGCCCATAAGACAGAAAAATGCATGGGGTAGTCGGAAGATCCACTTGGTTACAGACGTTTTGTTTGGCATCTTGGCCTGTCAAGAGTTAACTATGTTTTGCTCTCTTATAGCTATATTTTCGACGAGTTTCTTTATTCTATGACGGAGTTGTAAGGTTGTATTGTTTTCATCCACGCAATAACAGTCAATATTTGAACATTTCTGTATTGTAAAAGGTTCCACGTTATTAGAAATTCAAAACGTTGCGTGTGTGTACTGTGCATGTGTACATATTATTATCTGTTGAGGTTTGGAATCATAATATATAATATGATCAAAAATCAAGAAATGCGTTGTGGGCGTGTTTTGTGATCCAAGGGTCTAACCATCATGTGCTTAAATTTTAAATGGAGAACTGTGTTTCATCAAAATATACTCATATGTTGTTATATTTATTTGATCAATATTGCAACTTATGTTGGCCTTTACATGTTTTTTTCATCAAGTACAGCTGATTTATTTTGTGAAATTGCTTAACTTTGGATTTGCAAAAGAGCGTTGGTTGGATGGCTGAAGGTTTAGAATTGTATTAATAGTTTATGGGCATCATGCCTGTTTTGTGTACTTTATTAAAATTAAATAAATAAATTAAGACGAAAAGAGAATAAGGCCTTAGACACATTACGCTATATTGGGCGTGGCAAGCACGTATTATGTGTCGGGCTGAAACACTACGGTATAATCTTCTGCAGGAGAAGGGTCAGATCAATTGGGGGACTGCCGCGGAATATCATTTCTTTGTATGGGAGCTGTCACTTTGACAGATGACAGCCACGTAATTACGGCGCTCCGTAAATTGTTCTGACCCCTTCTCCTGCCGTAGGTAGGGGTGGAGAGGGTCGAATAATTTTTAAATATAGCCTGGCTAGCAGATCACAGCGCCTATCGTCGCCACGCCCACACTTATAGCACATCATCTTTTTAGGTGTGACAGGTTTGTATGGGATTGTATAGCGAGCAATATGCAGTATCAACATTGGTTTCCATTCAAATCTACATGGAAGGTAATTCTATTGTGTATTATCTATTCAGTAGTTGGAATTAAACCAAAACAGCCGCACAAACACCAGCGTAATATAATAATCACTTTTTTTCTAAAATAAGGGTGAATCCAACTAACATCATTTTCTCCCGGAGGTTTTGATGATTTGCACCTTTTGAAGTGGGGGTGTGTTTTACCAGTAATAATTATCGCGGCGGCCAGATCTTCTGGTAATCCAAGATGTGGAATTTAATTTCGCTCCGACGATAAACACATCTGAGCCTAAAGCGCGCTCTGACGTCATTAATCATGCACGTCGGGCCCGGGACGGTAAGTGGCTTCCGTCGGATCGGTAGAAGCAGGGCCGAAGTGGCCTGGTAAATGCGCAATTTTTTACGGCAATATATTACCGTCTTCTTCTTTATTTTCTTCATCTTCTTTTAACTGGTGACATTGCCGTAAAAAGTTGAATTACCAGAACCTCAACCTGGCGATCCTGCGAGCATCAATAACGGTTTGCGTATGGAAATTGTGATAATTTCACGATACCTTCTTTGTTACAGCGGAGACGGTTTACGGATCGTTCCCTTGAGCACCATATCGTAGGCTCATTGGGCTATTTGCCATTTCACCTCATTCCTTTAACAGTAACTCGGTCCCTTTGATAAGTTCACCAGCGTTGTCATTGGATATTTAGCTGTCTCCTGGCTCCTTGGTATCTTTTCCTTTTCCCCATCAGGATGGGACATTAACACAATAGGTGAATCAAAATCTCTTCATTCTCTTCACATTGCCTGCATCTATTGGTGTTTTCCACTCCAAACAACTGCATGTATCTCCTGAGATGGCAGTGTCCTGTTAGTAGTCCTACCAATTTCTTCTATGAGTTTCTGTCCATATTGAGTAGTTGCCTGGTTCATCCACGGTATGGTCCGTAGTAGTTTGGATTGTCTCATTCCGGTTATGATGCCTTTTGACGTACATCTTTGAACGCAGGGCTTCCTTTTCTAAAATTCAGTAAAATGTAGTATGGATGATATTCTTTGTATCGCCCCGGTGAAAGACTACTATTAAAAACGTAAGATTGCTTGTAATGGCTTTAGCTGAGTGTCTAGTGATCTGAATAGACAGGTTCATCTCAAACTATATTCAGCCACACAACTAACACCAATTTTGGCAGTTGGTACTCTTGCCTGGTATTGCAGGTTTTTTTAGTAGGTATTTGAAAAATAGGTTACCACGCGAAGAACAGTGGAGAAAAGGGATAAGGTATCGAAGTGTAAGACATTTAAATGTAATGCGAATAATGGACAAGAGAATGGTTGCTAATATTACCATCGGCTTAAATTTCTAAACGCTGGAATAGGTCTCTAAGTGATATGTTATAATAATACCCTCTTCAGTGATATATCAAAAAATAACTTCTGGGATCATTTGGGATTTGTCGTCAAGTTAATTAAAAAGATCTGTCGGATTCGTGAATTATTTAGAAATATATTAATTCATTTTCATATAGATTCTATGTTTTTGAACGTTTCTCAAAATGACATACCATTTTTGAAATCAGTTGAAATTCTCTTTCATATTATAATACAAACTGTTATTATGCAATCAATTTTTTTTTAAATTCGATTGTTGACATGTAAACTGTAAAATTACCTTTAAAAGTTTAATTTTACTTCTGTTTCTTTTTTGTAAAAATAATTAATAAAAATATTCATAAACTTTTTTGACAAATCTTTCGCAACGTGAAAAAAATGACGGTCGATGACTTCATAGAATATATATTCCGAAACCGGTCGGCGTTTATTAAAAAATAAATGTATACTGGTTCAAACAAAGTTAAATTGTTTCATTTATTTATAATGTATAACCATAAAGCTATGGCTACTTTCAAAAGTAAATATTATAATTATTTGGGAGTGTATATTGTAAACTTTCAGATGAAAATACAAAGTGTCGTGTTGCCACTTTCTAACACTGCTTAAATCATATGTCAAACAGTAATACGAAAGGAGATGGAAGGACTTTTATGAGTCCGTATCAATTTGTGCCGTAAAGTACGCAAGAATACTCTTCTACTATTAACTACTATATAAGTACTTTAAAATTATAAGTACTTTAAAATTAATCTACCTATCTCTGGCTGAATCCACAATCCGTTATGGAATCACTTCTTGGGGACATTCTTGTAAAACCAATATAATTTATATCCAAACAGTACAAAACTCCCTTACAAAATTGTTAATCCATAAATATACCAATGCACATGCAGAAGTGACACTAAATTAATATACAAGTCTCTGAATGTTTTACCTGTCAGAGGATTATTGTTTTATAATATTGTAAGTCAACATCTTATATTGTCTGATTCCTTGTATGGTATAGAGATATGATTGTAAGAACTGATGGTCCCGAAATGTACCAATAAATACGGTGAAAGATCCCTAAACTTTATTGTACCCAGAATATTTAATAAACTACCAATGACAATTAAAAATATAAACGTTTTTACAGTCAAAGTCAAATATAATCTAAGGAAATGGCTATTAGATAATGAGGATTTATATTGATGCACTACTGAAGACCTTTTTTTCCTAATTGGAATTCACATTCTAGGGAAATGAAAAATCGTTATAAATTTGTATTACCTTATGTATATTAAAACCATAGAAGTACTTGTTGATTATATTCATTTGTTCATATTAAATTCATTTGTGCTTGTGTTGTTATATGACGCTTATACTGCTTCTTACATATCTATATTTATACAATTCTGTAATTTAACCAACTTATCATTTATTGTTAATTTATCATCAACATTATACATACCTACATACTGTTTACCATTGTACCATGTTATTGAAAAAATGTTGTCATTATGTACCTGCTGACAAACTACATAAATTAAGTAGTTTAGCAAGTTTAAATGTTAATAAATAAAAAAAATAAAAAACTAACTAACTAACCATCACGCCGTTACCCCGCAGGGGTAGGCAGAGAGGACGCACCGCCAAACAACTCGGTCTTGGCACACACTCCTTGCCTCACTCACATTCATACATCGTCTCATATTATTATCTCTATTCATGTACTTGGTAATAAAGGGACAAAAAGACCCAAGGGGTTAAACAAGTAGATGTTAGTCCGTCCCTGTGCACTATTGCGCAGAGGACTACCATAGCTACTGTCGGGTTATATATATATATTATACATGGTGAAATTTAAAATGCCTGAATCCCTAATGCCGCTTCCGCGTGGCTCAGCTCGAGAGTATCCGGTACTACCGCGCGCGCTGAATGGACCAATTCCTAAGGCTGTTTTGTGAATGGGGGTGTTTAAAAAAACTAGGCTGCGTGAAAGGGAGCCTTTATGGCAGAAGTCTACAAAGCGGGCCATACACGGAATTGCACCTTAAATTTATGGATACAACTCAATCTGCTAGTGAGGCCCAGTGACCTATTTATGTTTTAAATTTTTTTTTCAGAACAATTAAAATATTTAAAACATATCTATTACTTTAATAAAGTTTTTTCCAATGTGACTATTATTTATTTGTAGGTATTTTATATTTAAAAAAAGCATTTCATTAGGGGTGATGAATACAAGATTCCTAACTGCATGACTTCGAAACCTACGTAACTGGTACTAGTGCTGTTTCGCTACAGTTCGCAGGGCAAATATCATCCTGATTGCCAACCTTCGATAAAATATGAATTCCGAAGACATAAAAATATTTTATGTATTTAACCATGATTATAACACCATAACACCAATGTGGTTTATTATATTAACTAAAATGCAAGAAACTTTCCAAACAAAAATGTATCATTTAATTTTTTAGAACAACTTAATGAGTAAAACCTCAAATTGTAATTTTTAATTATTGAAGACAATAGTACCGAAAAATGTGTAAGAAAAATGAAGACAATGTCGGTAGTTCTTATTCGAAGTATGGTACCGTTTAATATGACCAAAGGAGATAGGGACCCATTAGCTCAGTTGGTAAAGCTGTGTCCCGTCAAAGCAAGGATCCTGGGTTGGAGTCCTAGATGTGACCGTATCTTCATCTGATTTTTTTTCAAATTTTTATTTAAGAATCGCTTATATCAACTGTATCAGGTTGGTTTTGAAAATCTAATCTAATCTAAAAATACGTCCCTTTAAAAGACGCCTCGCTAATACTTGAAGAATATAAGGAACTAGTTGTCTTTAAAACCAACTAAGTGGTTATACTTATTAGATAAAGAAATATTGGTTTTTGGAATTAAAGATAATTTATCAATCCCATTCTAAACGCAACGTGCCACCAATCTGACCGCTCCATCTAGCTAAACCGAGCTTAATTTGGCCGAAAGCTCCCAATGTTTCGACGGTGGTCGCTCGATAAGCCCGACCTAGTAACGCAATGGAACTGATATAATTAAATTCCTTTCTTGTTCTATTGGTATACTGAACCTTTTTGATCACGAGAGTCATAAAAATGAATAGTTTTTGTATATATTCGAATTGTTGTTTAATGTTTCGAATTGTTGGTAGTGTAAAAACCCACAGAATATATGCGTACATCTCTCCTAAAAAGTGACCGCTCATTAATTTAATAAGGTCGGCATCACTATCTAATTCGTAAATAAGGTATAAAGAGGTGGACGATTTACAATAATATTTATTAATAGTCCTAGTCCTAGTACCAAAATATATAGGATATTTAAAAAAATCATTTCTCTGAAATTAATTAGCTATTCTGGGGAAAGTACTCATAGTAGATTATATACTATTTTTAATAACATAAACACATTATCCGGTAAGACGGTACAGTGTACAAAAATATAAATGTGCATAAAACAAGTAAGTTTTTACAAAATAGAATCAATTGGCGAAAATTTCGTGTCGGCGATCAAGAAGTTAGAAGTCTCACATTGTATTGCTTTAATTAAAACGATAATTTACTGAAGATTAAAAGAACGTTTACATAATAATGTGATGTCAGACTGGTGTGGTTTAGTCTAATGTATAAGATACTAGTGATTTCACTTTTAATTCTTGTGTTTCATTTTGATCCAATGTTGGATTGAGTATATGTACACCTAGTGCATGTCTGCCAATGTGTACTAGACTCATGTACCTGCAGTTAACTTTTTTAAATATGTAGTTTTAAAGAAAATATTTTTTAACACTTCCTGAACTCTTAAGGTATTGCTTCTTGCACGACAGCCATTTCGGCCCTTAAAGGAATGTTTAAACTTCGGCAAGTTAATAATTTGCCCTTCATAATGCTTTGTTTTTATTGATTTACTACGATTACCGTAAAATACGTTATGTTGTATTGCCAACTTAACAGATAAACTAATTTATAATAAAAACTGAAAAAAATATATTATGGTCAGAACTCTGCAATCATTCCAAAGAAGGCATATTTTAAAACAATATGTAAAAATAATTAAAGGTCATAGTGATAATTCTTAAATATTATTGAGATGTGAGAGCGATAAAAATTATCGAATTTAATTAGGACACAATAGATCAATTGGTAAAGAATTGGTCTGGGTTAGAGTCGCGACCGTTCTCTTTCTATTTTCGGTATCTTATTATGTTTTCATATTATCATTGAGTTATTGTTAATATTATTTTCAATCATTAATATACCTAATGAATAGTGGTGGGCCCAGAATGGTATCTTGAGGTACCCTATATTTGATTGAGAAATGAAAAAGACTAATCGCCCAATGGTTATTAAATATAAACGTAATGTTTAGTCCTGGCTTGCTTCCATAGTTCCTTACCCCGCTGCAAAGAATGTTTCTTACAATAATCAACTCCCGAATCACTTTGACTAATGCAGCGGATTATTATTCCCAAACGACCGCAAAAACCTCCACTTCCTTTGCGGGGGTAATGGAGGCTTTACCGCTATTTCTGCAGCGAAATATAAACCTCTATCCTTCACATTTTGTGTCTTCGTCGATAACTAAATATTATATCTATTATGTTAACTAGCTTTATGATAATGAAAATCATATTATATGTAGGGGGTTTACAATAAAAAATATTTATATTAAAATATTG
This sequence comes from Hesperophylax magnus, assembly GCA_026573805.1. Lineage (NCBI taxonomy): Eukaryota > Metazoa > Arthropoda > Insecta > Trichoptera > Limnephilidae > Hesperophylax > Hesperophylax magnus. The sequence goes on along the minus strand of JAIUSX010000117.1, from coordinate 5,757,866 downwards.
ACCACGATACCAATCAATTCTGGTTTCATGGTTTTAGAGACAATTTATTAATGGAAATTATTTGTGACTAAATGGAACTTTTAAAGTGGTAGAGGCACATAAGAATCGAGGCGTTGCATGAAGTAGCTTTAGCCGTGTTTGGTGACTATATCTGAATACCCAGGTATTTCCAACTTTCTCATTCTCCATGTCCTTCCCTTCCACATTACATGACTTTAAACGGTTAGGAGCAGTTGGGACTTGTGCGTAATATATGTGAAAACAGTCTCGCTCTTCCTGTTTGCCATATTTCGATTCTCTGTTGGTTTGATATTTTGATTTTTTGCTGAACAATGTTTTGTTGTCGCTACTTCAAAAATTTTGTCTTATTTTTATTTGATCAAATATTTCCTCAAAAAAAATCATCCGAGAAACTCCAGAAAAAGATGCTACCTATAGACAATATTATTTTGTTAGAATATATGATACATAGATTATGATAGTTATTCCCGGAATTTTATTTTAAAAAGTTTTATTTGCTATCCAAAACAATCCCTCGTTTAACTGCGACAAAATAATAGGTTGGGGGGAAAATGGGTCATTAAAACTTTCCATGTCCGGAATTAAAGTTAAGTCCTTTATTACTACGATACTGAGCCAGTTTTTACTGCTAACACTAAAATTCTAATGAGATTTTTGATTGCACTGGAAGTCACTGTGCGAATGTATTGCTCGTATTTGCCTTTATTGTTTTATTTATTATGTTTTTGATGCAAACTGCTCTATTTTTTTTAAAGGATTTTAACCAGCATATTTGGAGTCAGAAACGTGGAGGTCATTTTGTTGCCCGATAAAACATATATTTTTAAAAACAAAAAACAGACGTCGCCACTGATCCCACTTCTACACCTCGCAACGGAATACGTGATACGCGCTCTGTCTCGTCTGTTACCGTGCTGTTTGAACGAGATGGAGTACGTATCACTAGGCTATAAAACTACCCAGTGGCAACGTGTGACGCATAAAAATATCATCAGATAACAAAAATGACATTTACATTTTTAAGAATCGCTACATACACGTACTTCACTACAAATTTTACTACAATTTTAAAATGTTTTTATTTGGTTATGGCAACACTAATTTTGAATATTTAGCTTTAGTACATTCAGATTTGAGGTTATACCTGACTCCCCGAATTTGACAGGAAAAAAACGGGCTTTGGCGCATTTGAATTTGTAAATCTGTGTTTTTTCCAATTCGACATTGTAAATAAAATAATTTTCTTAATCCGTTTTATTAAAACTTCAAAATTTTATTTAACTAGTTATGTATTGTCGATATAAAAGCATCGCGTTCTTATTGTGGAATTCAAAGGCCATCAACGTAAAGAGTTTCTTGCTAGCGTGAGCTTTCGTAAAATTATTTCTCTCCATTTGCTTTGGCCGTCGACTTTCACGCGATCTGATTACGGGTTCTAACCATTGAAATTCAGAAAAATAAATGTTAAGATTTTAAATTCAACCAGCAGAAATGAGCTCCTTTTAAATTGATAATGTATATTTTTCTATCTATATTTCTGTAATAAAATACTCAACTTTCCTTGCAAATTGACGGCAAGAATTATAATATTTTTACAATATAATCCTCACAGTTGATATTCTTATTTCCAGATTAAGTTTAATAAATACTTTGCTTTCCACTGTCGCTCGATTTCAGAAGAACTGGGTGAAAACAGCGAGGAATATATTTTATTTATTTATTAACGGACATCGTCCCAATTACAAAATAATAACACGAATACAGTAAGATGAAAAATACAGGAGTAGACAAAGGAACATGAAAGCAAAGACATAAGCCAGATATAATATACATTATTTTATGTTACATTAAATAATATATATAATATTTTATGTTACATTTAATAATATATACCTCATCCCATACACACAAGCAATTGCTTATTATGGGAGAACATTGAAAAATAATAATAATAATATAAGAAAATAAAGTGACAAGTCGAATCAAGTCAAGACCACGCCGTGGGTCAGGACCACAGGACATAATATTCCGTCACTTGTTTAGCGACCGGCAAAAATCATTCAGACTTATCCCAAAAAAGTTAAGGTTTTGACTTGAGTTGACCAGTCTACACATTCTGGACAATGGTGAATAATATCCAAAATTTGTCGAATGATGGTTGAGGAAGAGCAGTTCATTATTTCTGAGTCTGTGCGAGGGGATATTGAAGGGAATGAGTTGCAGTAGAGTAGGTGAATCAATAATACCATTTATAATTTTGAAGAAGCAAATGAGGTCATTTCTTTCCCAACGGACTTCCAAAGGAGAGAGGTTTAGAGTTAGTTCAATTTCATCATATGAGTATTTGCCTTTTTCTAATCCTAGCCTCCTAGCAATCCCTCTTAAGAACCGATGTTGAACAGATTCAATGCGTTGAATGTGGAAATTTTAAGTACGTTTTTAATTTATTTTACAAGCAATAATATTCGCCTAAAACACTCATCCACATTGAAAAATCTCCTGATAAAAGATACATGACGCCAACGGGACTCGAACCCGGGTCCCGTCGATTTCCGGTCGACAGCTCTGACCACTGAGCTATGGCGGCTTATCTCTTATCCGCGAAATAATTCAATATATACTAGTGTTTCATTCAACAATTACTGCTTGTTACATTTTTTCACCTGAAAACAACCAACTTTATTTTATATGAAATTATTGCTTGTAAAATAATTGTTACCCTCTGTGCTATGCATAAAAAATCTTGTCTTAAACATTAGTTTACCAAAAAAATAATAATTAACGTTTTTAATTTGTTTAAGTTGTTAGAGAATATTTTGTCATGTAGGTATATTTAACAGATAGGTATATTAGTTGATCTACCTGATGAAATAGTGGTGGACTCAGGATGGTACCTTGAGGTACTCCATATTTGAGTCCTTGAGAAATAGTAAAAAGCAACTGGTTGTCATCATTGCACGGCACAAAACAACCAACATCCTGCGAATAGTTCGTGAGCTAGACTGCACCCTGGCTTGCGCCCGCCTCTGTACAGTAAGTACGCCGCAGCTGTGAGGAAATCATTCCTACGTCGCTCCTTGATTCCACCTTGCATTATTTATTTTCTGGCTTGTTTATTGTTTGCGTTTTTTCCGGCATTTCCATAAACTATGCATTCCTTCTTCGCTGGCCGCCGTTGCCAGCGCGTATATCACGAGCTGAGTGAGTGTTTGCTACGGAGCTTCTGGTTTTCTAGCACTTTTTTCTGTATATTTATGACCCATATACGATCCCCGCGTGCTCACAAGTACCTCGGCTTGCTGCATTTTTAATGATAATTGGTTCCGAATGCAGAAAACGTGTGGATGATTTGTTTAATGTTCCAGGAATGGTTTAGACGGATATTTTTATGCAAAAAATATTATAGAAAATACAAATTCCTTCGAAATAATTTGGAATTAGTTATAATTTCTCACGCCAACTTGACACCACGTTATATTACGTCATACCACTACAAATGCGCTAGAGTGGTGAACTCTTGACTCCGTACCCGGAGGTAGTGGGTTTGAAACCCGGTGTGCACAATATTTATTTGTTATATTATGAAGCATTTCGAATATATTTTAGTTAATTTTTCAATGGCGCCATGTTCCACCGTTGTTGTGTAATACATTATCTGTATCGCCCTGGTGAACGACCAATATTACTAGTAGTTTTGTAAACAATAGACATTTTGATTTGGTGTTAAACAATTTTTTTTTTCTAGCCAAAATTTGTCGTCACTTTGTCTTGAAAATTCATCTCTTTTTTTACATTAGCTCCACACAGGAAGCCTCAGGGTATATATAATCTTTGGAGATGCTGTGTAAAGGATCTTTTTATGGAAAGGGAGGAAAGAAAATTCTGGGATGGAAAAAAGTATGAAGGGTGGGTAGGAATCTGGGGGTCAATGTGTCCAGGAGTTACGGATGTATGAATCCATCCCTCCCACTGCGGTGCAAGGCGATGAGTCGAGAGCGAGTCCCCCTGGAGAGGTCAAAAGGTCTCCCTCAACCAATCTCTGCCGATTCGGCCCGCTGCGCTGTAGGTGTAAGACCTAGACAAAATTCACACTATGAACCCGGGTATCCCTGCTAAGTCATCAAACGTATCAAATAGCGAACTCGGGGTGACCTATGGCAGGGGTATTGGTTTTCCAATAGATTGTTCCCGGGGCGACAGTACCCATACCCGCCTCCAACATTATAAAAATGTATTTTTTTACAAATGTTTTCTTTTCATTTCATCTTATTTCCAAAGTGTGATGGAAAATGTGAGATATATTATTTTCCTCGAAAAAATCATTCGAGAAACTGCGGAAAAGACGATATTTATTTTCTTAGATATAATATTTATTTTCGTTATTGTATTCAAAACAATCACCCGTTTAACTATTTAAAATGTTTATTATTCCAATTATAGCTAGTGCGCCAGCGCGTATGAGCGCCCTCTGGCGGAATAAAAAAGTACTATCAAACACGGCTACCATCTTTACAGGAGTGACCGGACCAGAAACGACAGACGATGTGCAAGGTGGTCGAGTTGAAACAGGACTCCGCTACGCTCAGTCAAAAAATCAAATCCGGGTTGCTTTATGATGACATAATCCGTGTTTAGTGACAGATCTAAACTACTCGATTCTTCCCAACATTCCTCTACCCCATCTTCTTCCCCTCCTGACCTATGTTAGCCTCATAATAGTTATAGTCCCACCGGTTTCAGGACGTCTGGACACTGCTTCGGCAATCACATAAAATGTTTTTTTTTTTGCAATAGTTATTTGGTTTTAAATCCTTAAATAAAATATCAAAAATTAATAATTCTTTTTCCTAAGCCGGAGCGTGCACTATATATATACTTCGGCGCATTTGGCGGAATTTTGCGGTTTTTCCTACAGATACATTTCAGCTTTTTTCCTGTTATATGTACATATTTTGGCGCCTGCCTAGCGAATGTCCCACCGCCGCCATTAGATTCTCTTTAGCTCCCGCGGTTTAATTCCTTCTTTTTTCCACTTTTCCGGAATATTCTGGAATACCCCGACTATATTGGTTTAGCCTGACAGACGAGATTGAAAACCCTGAACGATGTCTGTTTCGCGTTTTATTTGCATGTTTTTTTTAGTGCGGTGACAGCGTTATGCCATGTGCACATGCCGGCCCTAATGGCAATATTACTAACAAAATTTCCAGTAAGAAATATATGTTTTTTTACACACTGTGGTAATTAAATTTTCAGGCAATTTCAATATAAAATTTTACAATACAAATGGTTTCAATGCGATGTAACAATCAATCATTTCATAGTTTGTGTGGTTAGTTCATCAATTTTTTTTACTATCTGTCACAGTCGTTTCCAAATTTTTTATACGTGTATTGCTTTCAGATTTCGTAAAAAATCGACTCGAACTATTTCGAACAACTTTAAAAATATATATATTTTTAATCAAACGGAAGCTCTCTGGTCGTGCCCCAGTTTACCTTGTTCCTTCATTTAAACTGTAACCCGGTTCCTTTTACCAGTGTTATCATTGGATATTTAGCTACTAGTTCTACAATGTTACCATTCTACATGGAACCATTATTGATTTGTATAGTCCTCATCATTTCAAATTTCCTGCATCTATTGGTGTTTTCCATTTCCAACCGCTTCATGTTTCTTCTGATGTGGCAGTGCACCGTTTGTAGTCCTACCACGACGATTCAAGGGGTGAATTGTCCATATTTAGTAGTTGCCTGGTTCGACTAGCTAGGATCTGTTCAGTTTGTGTCGTTTCAAAAAAGAAATAATTCTAATAATAAGTAGTTCAAAACCATATAAATAAGTCGTCCCAATTTAAATCGTCGTCATAATGGCAAATATTAAATACTTGCAGATCATAAAAATAACATTATTTACGCCACGCAATATAAAATAATTTATCATTATTCCCAAATGTTCAATCGATTTTCGGTTAACTTTTAGGCTCTCTCCTCTCATTATTAGTGCAGACGCAAACCTTCCCCTAGCGGAAAAAATAAAAACTTTATTTCATATTAAAATGAAAGCTCCCACGGGAGAGCTTGTTACTCGTATGCTACCATTACAAAAAAGCATTGTATGATTGCATCCAGTCAATTTCTCTCTCCTCACCAATTCAAACTACCCCTCCTATGTGTCGTCTATTATATTGCATAAGTACTTTTATGCGGGTGATACTAAATTTTTTCCGCAGATTTATTTTTATCATAGCTGAATTTTTTCTGTCACATAAAAGTTGACACATTGGTTGGTTGAACGGCTAGAGTTCGTGCAGTGAACAACTTTCAATTTGATGAGTATCTTTAACGTTTCAATGATTTTATATTATTTAATTAATAATCGCACTTATAATTTAGCAAGTAAAACCGTAGGTAGGTACTTGTTTTTTTCGTTATTTTAATTATTGTCTATCGGGGATTAGGGGACGAATTCAGAAATATCATATATGATAGTAATATGAAATAGGTTATTATTTAAGATAATCTCTATTCAGATGCAGAGTTGAAAAAATAATTATATTAAATTTCCTTGATCATCGAGGCGCTTGTGATGAAAAGATAAATATATAATCGCAAAGTATGATTTGAAAATAATAAAAAAACATTTTGTTCAGTTGTTCAATATTTTTATATCAACTTTTTTATAATTCAATATAAAAAAGTTGTTCAATATAAAGTTGTTCAACACAAAATTCACAGTGTTTCTTTTAATGCTACTTAATTCCAATTTCCAAATTGTCAAGAGATTTTCGTTCTTTTCTAAATATATCGTGTTTTATTACATATTTTAACAACAGTCGCTAATCATTTTTAAAATTGGCGCGCTCTCTCTATCGTTCGTATTTAGGATATATCCCCCTTTCAAACAACCTTCAGTAATCTTCTTCTTCTTTTTATACACTTTTAACGAAACCTTAAACCATCTGATTTATTGAAAATTCAACCTGCTTTGATTCTATGAAGTGTTGTATCAATAAAAGTAATTAAAAAACAGTACAAATTGTACGCGTTCTTTTAAAGTACGGTTATCATTAATAATACCTACCTAAACATTTATGCTGTTTTTTTTAATATTATTTCAAATGTTTTTATGACTTTCAAAAAAAAATAAATTTTACTAAAAGAAAAAGCCATCGCTTACAAAACAATAGTCTTATTATTTGTATCAGAAGTTTCAAGTTTCGGATAATAAATCAACGAAAAGAGTTCGAAGCCAAATGCCTAACTAAATCAGTTTTACTTGTGTTCTTTTAGTTCGGTCTCGACTTTCTGGGCTAGACTTGAGCTTGTAGCGGTGACTGGTGCCACGAAACTTTTAAGCTTTTCTGTACAAAGAAAATCTCTGGCTTTCTTTAAACCGAAGATTATATAAGTGTAAAGAATGTAGAATAAAAATAATCATTTATGAATCACAATGGACCTTCGAATATAGACATATTCGAACCTTACCAGAAATGCAGCAGTCGAAATAAAATTCAATTTAGAAAACTTCGAAAAGAATCAACGAAGAATTTAGCAAAACTCTTAAATAATATCTAATGATGAAACGATAGAGAATATGGTGTTCATCACATTAATTTTGAGAGATTCTACACTTAACAGCTTGTTTAAATCCATATATATTTTTTATCCACACAATCTAGAGAGGCGATATGCGATTGCTAAATATTGCATAAAGATATTAACCCGTTGTAATCCGATGTCACAGCGAGCGGCCATGCCCAATACGCGGACGTCACAACAGCTGTATTGTGAAAACGTATACATTATAGTATATGCATGCAGGATACCTAGCATCGAAAGAGTGAAACCTTTTGATTGTTTGATTGAAAATGTAACACTTAACTTATCACTGCACTTTTTCCAAATCACTACTTCATTTTAATTTCTGCATTTTATACCTACTGAGGTTTTTTTTAAGTATATATTATTTAATAATATAATTTTTCATTTTAATCGATTGTACGTCTATTCTAAAACTACTATAAAAATATTCTATTACCTACGTACTAATATTTGGACTGTGAGAAATAACCCACGAAAAACTGCAATGTTTTTGGCTTCTTTAAGCCTCCGTATACCCAATTTTTAACAAGTTTCTCGTTAACTCTTAAAGTTTTAAGCTCCAAAAAATATGTGTTATTTTTTAAGAAAAATTACCCCGATAGAAAACATCGAAAAGTAAGTTCCGCAAATTATTATTTTAACACATTTCGTTCTGTTATTTAATATGTTATGGTCATGAAGAAATTCACAGTGTATCTTTAAATGCAACTAAAGCATTTATCGAGAGTTTTTTTTTAATTTATTTCAAACGAGTCGTGTTTTATTAAATATTTTCACCATTTTTACTTAATTATTATCGGTTTTTTTTAATATTGGCGCACTCCCTCTAACATTAGTATTTACATATCTCCCCTTCAAACCATAATTGAACGCTTACTACGGGGCCTTAACATTTAAAGGGAACATTTGTTATGAATATTTTTGAGAAAGATCCTGGTACAGGCTGTATTTTTAATTTTTTTTTAATTATATTAGCCATTGCTCATAATATTATGCCATTTGATTTTGACACATTGACATTCTTAACATTGGCGTTACCAGTGTAAATTTTGTGGATAAAAAACATAAATGGATTTAAACAAGCTGTAGAATCTTTCAAAATTAATGTGATGAGCGCCATATTCTCTATCATTTCAGAGATTTGCTAAATAATATTATTATTATTATTAACGTCTCGTTGATTCTTTTCGAAGTTTTCTAAATTGAATTTTATTTCGACTGCTGCATTTGTGGTAAAGTTAAGCAGTTGTTTTTGGTGGAGTTTTTAGACAGACATAATTTTTTTTTTACAAGATAATACATTACAAAATGATAACAAAGTTATAATATATTATTCCCAGTGAGTTTACAAAACTCATTTCGGGAAAGACAACATTAGATTAAGGACAAGACAACATAAATACATACATTTAAATAAATAAACGTAGATGTTATTATGGAGTTACAGAGAAAGATTGTGTTAGTCATTAATAAAACTGTTGAGGAAATAGCTTTTAAGAGCTTTTGCCAATGTTTTTTTGTTCATTGCCGGAAGTTTTAAATTTCTAGGTAATGCGTTATATTGCTTATGTGCAATGTATTGTAAGGAGTTAATTCCAAATTTGGTCGTGTAAGTAGATGACGATAAATGTATTTTATTTTGTGATCGTGTTTTGTGCTGGTGTTGGTGATAATGCTAAAAGCTTTCGTGATGTCTAACTTAAAATTTTACTTTTAAAGTCGGTAAAACGGCATTATGTTCATTAATTGGTGAGCAATTATTATTATTTTCTAATTCAAGGCCCCAGATAACTTAACCCCTTTTTCTAAGAAATTATGAGAAACTATACAAAATTAAATTCACAAGAGTTACAAAATACAGGAAATAAAAAATAATTAGGTTAAATTAGTAACAAAACTGTAGTTAATAATAAATTGTAAACTAGGTAGAAATCATTAGTTCATATGACATTTCAAGTTTAATAGTAAAAATTGAATCACCTACAAGTTGATTATTAGACTATGCCTTCTAACAAAGCAGCAATTGTTGATCATTGAGATATTCCTCTATTTTAGCTTAAAAGCCCCAAAAATACAAAATAGATTAACAAAAAACAAAAACTTACGTGACTGGTATAATGGATCCATTTGGACCCGACAGCAACGCTTACCTCCACTTCCAGTAAATTACAAGTGTCGAACTTTCAGCACCGGCTGCAGCACGCGACTTTAAGAGATTAGCCAGGTTCGCAAAATTCTAAAGCCGCAAATAGGAGAAATTGAGTTTTAATTTATTTTTGGTTGGGTCCAAATGGACCCACAATTTCAGTTAAGGGATTATAATTCCTAGAATTTTCTCATAGTGCACGTAGAAAAACGCATATGAATGATTTATTAAAATCCGGTTAAAAACATTATGGCAAGCATTTCGAAATAAAATATATCATTCAGAATACATCGGAATACGTGTTCATGCAGGTGCTCTTTTCTTGATAAATATTTATTTATTTATTTTATTGATACATGATTTAGAGAGTACATGTGGTTTTTTGTGATATTTCACCCTCCATGCTAGGGATGATCCTGTGTTATGGCGGGTGAATTTTACAGTTTGCGGACATAGAATCTATACATTACTGTAATATTAAAAAAAATAAGAAAAATGATGTTTAGCTAGTTTGAGTTGCAAAAAGAGGATGGAGAAGTTAGAGAATTATAAGAAGATGAAAAATTTGAGAAATTATTAGTAAATAGATCACACTAATTAATTATGTACATACTATTCCGCTAAGTTAGGGAATAAGGATATATTATGTTTTGTCTGAAAGGTGATTAAATTGATAGAGTGTAGAATTAACGGGTATTGTAGTTGTAATGTATTCCGTGTGTAAGGATCCATTTCGTAAGTTGTTTTTTAAAGGAATGGTGTTGACTCACGGTTTTTAGGTTTTCAGGGATAAGGTTAAAGATTTTAGGAGCTAGGAAGAAAAATTGTCTGTATTTTATATATATTATATTCGTGTTTTACTGATAATTTATTAGGAAATCTGTCAATTCGTTCGTTAAAGGCCTGCAGTCCCGTTTTTATCACGAATATAATAATTTTACCTTAGAGTTTAAATAAATTAGCCACATTTTATATCAATAAGTTTTCTCCATGTTCGTTACCGAAAAGCGAATGCCACGAGGCCCGGGTCTGCAACGGCAATCAGTTGTAATTTAGGAACCGCCACAAAAACATTTTAATTACAATAATAAAATGTATCCATACAAAATAATAGGTCACTTGCGGGTTTATTTTTAAAGGGTACCAAATTATGACATTACGAAAAAGCCATATCATGTAATAAATGTTAACAACCTTTTTGATAATCCAACTCCTCTCCAAATTAATACGGAGTGAAATTTTTCGTTTTATCCTGAACATGAATAGAACTGCGATGTTCAGAATGATGTCGAAGTGCACATAACTGGTGAGTTTCATTCTGAACATTAATAGAACTGCGATGTTCAGAATGATGTCGAAGTGCACATATCTGGTGAGTTTCATTCTGAACATTATTAGAACTGTGATGTTCAGAATGATGTCGAAGTGCACATAACTGGTGAGTTTCATTCTGAACATTAATAGAACTGCGATGTTCAGAATGATGTCGAAGTGCACATAACTTGTGAGTTTCATTCTGAACATTAATAGAACTGCGATGTTGAGAATAATGTAGAAGTGCACACTACTAGTGAGTTTTATTCTAAACATTAATTGAACTGAGATGTTCAGAATGATGTGGAAGTGAGTTTCAACAATAAAAGAAATGGTGTGTTCATTTTCTTATAAAACCGTTCTTGTGATCACCGAAAAAGATTTTAAAAATATCGACGTTTGGAATACAAGAAAAAGATTTATATTGAAGATAAAATTTAATTATTTTGTTAATAAATTTATTTCTATTTTTACAATATTCCACGAAAATTCGGATTTTTTTTACCGTTCTAAATACATCGAAGTGTAGGAACAGATTTTGTCATCAAAAATAATACTAATTTCAGTTGACTGTGCATGAAGTGTTATTCCCGCGTGAATTATTCCTTCGAGTAATTTTTCACGTTCAATTAACACAACTGCTTTGAATTTAAGGGTCAGTGGAACTCATTGTTCAGACAAGCGGTGATGTAGGTACCTACCTTTAATTAGAAAATTATTTTGATTTTATTAATCAACAATTCCGTGTATTTTTTTTGTATAATTTTTTGACAGTTATTGTGATTTTTCAAGTTTACTAACAGTGTTCACTTGAAAGGTAAATGTCTGACGTCTTTCTCTAATTTGTCAACATTTTTTTATTGAAATTTTTCAGAAAGGGTACAAATTAACTACATATTACCTTGCATTCTTAATTAACTGATTTAATTACCCAGTTAGTAGAGAAATATTTTCGTGTGTAACTAGTATATTTACTTGTAGAATATGTTGTCGCAAAACTGCGATTCCACTGTATTAATTGGTTTTTTAAGGTGCTTCTAAGATAAGCTCTGTGCCACCCATACGAAAGACCAGTCCCAAAACTATGTCAACTGCTATATTATTATCTCATTTAAATTTGTATGCATCCGCTAAACCTGATGGACAATTTTCTTCGATGTTTTAAATCTGGGATTCTGGAACATAAGATAACCCCAGATTGGTGTATAGGAAACAAAGAACTCAACGTCGCAGTTGGGGCCACAAAACTCTCAAATCCTGAATGCTTCACTAGTAATATATGGGTGATATATTTCATTTGAAAACTAATCAGTATAAATGTTGCATATTCTATCACTTTTATTCTTCTAGACACAAATAGACCTATGTACCCATATAACTTCTCCGCTTCTACTATTTTGTTTTGTTGAATCTTTTAAACTCAATTATATGCGTTAGGATTCATTTTTGCCATTATGTTTACATTCTTCTTTATTGTATTAATTTTTAAGTGTTTACTCTGATACAAAATGCTTGTATTTTTTTAAAAAAAGGCCCCATAGGGCGTGTAATAAATAAATAAATAAATAAATATGAATATTAATAATATATTGTATTCTGCGTTGGTCAATATGTTGCCCTGTCTGAGGTATTATTATACATTAAACTTTACTAAGCATACTGTCACTTTTAAAGTTAGGTTTGTCATCTTTCAACAATTATACCCATCGTGGTTACATTTTAAGTTGGGTACATTAGGTAGGTAGGACAAATTCAGTATTTGACGTTGATGTTTCCTATCCGCCAAGTCTTGCATACCTACCAATCCCATACAATCTGTTAAAAATTGCGTTCACATAATATTTAAATAAATAAATATTATTTACCTGTACAATATAATTGCTTTAAAATAGTTGGTATATCTAGTTACATAATTATAAATATAAATACTTACAGCTTCACAAATCCCGCAATTATAAATACCCCAGATTTTTTGATGGGCCTGCGCGCTTGCTTACGTTTAATATTTTCAAAACATTTATTACAGTATTATTATTTTCAAATAAAGCGTTTCACACATAAGTCTTCCATGTTTTTTTTGCCTTAGGCGGTGAGACCTTTGGTTGACATTTCAAGTGAATTTAAATTTGTCGTTCTCAGAATTAAGGTGTTTTGGCTGAAAGCTTCGTGGAAATCAGTTACTCTTATTTTTTTAAATGAAACCTTCACAGGAGGCCCTGACGAAAATAATATCCTTAAGGGCTTGTGAAGCTGTGTGGAGGGTTTATTTTTAAAGACAGGAAGAAGAGGAGGTGCTGGTAAGAAAAAAAGGTGTGGGGGTGTGCAGAAATATTGGGATCCCACCTATCCCTCCCGCTACGGCGCAAGGTGATGAGTCAGACCAATTGTAGAGGTCTCTCCAACTGGCCTCTCTCGATCTAACATGCCACGCAGCTGGTGGGCAGGCGCATCCTTAATACGCTTCACCCAATGAACCCGGGCACCCCTGCTAAATCGCCAAACGTAGCGACCCACTTGGGATGACTTATGGCAGAGGTGTTGGTTATTCAATAAATGGTTCGCAAGGCGGCGGTTCCCAAACCCGCCTCCCAAATTGCATTCCACTCCTTCTTATAATGTGATTTTTCAAAGAAAGACAAAAATTCCCGGGTTACAAATAACCTGAGAATATTTTGGCTGAATATGTTGCTTGTATTGTGATGGATGACTTAGCCAGCCGAGGGAATGAACACACTACTCCTGGGTGGGACCTAAACGCGATGTCAACTGAGCCGCCGACCGGTCAAGATAGATCTAGTCTGTTTATTCACACAGATGCATTACTTATATACAGCATGCTTAAAACTTGTTATTCTACTTCGTCATCAGTCAATCACCACCAACTCAGCTGAACTACTCTCGAACAACAAACAAACGTTCATAGCCATGAGGTATCTTTTCGTATACTTCAGATTCCATCAATCTTTCCTTCGATTATCAATGAAGTCAATCAAACCTTACAATTAAATATACTCGAACAACAAACGAAGATTCATAGCCATGAGGCATCTTTTCGTATACTTCAGATTCCATCAATCTTTCCTTCGATTATCAATGAAGTCAATCAAACCTTACAATTAAATATACTCGAACAACAAACGAAGATTCATCGCCATGAGGCATCTTTTCGTATTCTTCAGATTCCATCAATCTTTCCTTCGATTATCAATGAAGTCAATCAAACCTTACAATTAAACATACCAATTTCGATTGTCGGTGCATGGGTGCGTGATTTGAAATTGTATTCCGTGTAATGCGTCTTAGTTGCGCGTGAGGTTTTAAAATTGAATGGCCTTAAAATGTTTACCCTTCACCCCCCCTTTGCCCCTTGTCCCCTTTCTTTGACCCGGGCCAAAATACAAGGAGCATTGTTATCGTTGCATCTTACCGCGAACATTCGTGTCATTTGTGAATACCCGCATATGTTGAACTCGACTGTGACTGTTTTTTTTTGGAGCATCATAATCGTCCAGTGAAACGTTTTTACCCGCCGCAGTGAATGTCACTGTTTTGTTTTGTGTTAAGTGAGCGTATGTTAAAAGGGAATTGCCCTTAATTGCATGCAAGCTGATAAGTGAAAAGGAACCAGCGGCTAAGGAGAACGAGACCAGGGTAAGTCTTTCGCCTTTCCCACTCATTTTCCTCTTGCAAACACTAAGGCAAATTCAATTCGTTTTTGTTTTATCGCTATCGCACGTTTAGTCTTTATCGCACCACCGCATCCAACCCCGCACAATTGCGAACGAAGGATTTGCGCACCACCACGTCTAATTATTCAAGTGCAATGAACTTTTAATTTTCTCAATTGAAACTGATAATTATAAATTCTGTTAGACAAGCGATAAAGTTGATACCAAAATTATTATTATTGAAATGTCTATATCTTTTGTTTAAATGTTTGACAGATGCTTAGATGAATGAATAGAATGAATATACGTTATACGTTACTGTGAACTAGATCCAGCGGACATGCTTTGGCGGGCCGTTCATATATATATGTCATTCGTACTCACATATTATTCTCCGAATGGTTATCCTGTTCATTATCAGTGCCGCATTTATTGTTCGATCAGTATAAATATAAAGTGTCTTGTATTGTTATGATGTCATGAATAGATGTCGAAATGTTTCGTTGTTATGATGTCATGAATAGATGTCGAAATTTTTCGTTGTTATGATGTCATGAATAGATGTCGAAATTTTTCGTTGTTATGATGTCATGAATAGATGTCGAAATTTTTCATTGTTATGATGTCATGAATAGATGTCGAAATTTTTCAAGTTTATTAACATTCGATAAGTATTTTTTTTTTTCTTTTGATAGACAATGATGCTGAAGCCATTTAATTTTTAATACATTGTGCTTCACAAATCCTACAATTGCAATACCCTACAATTTTTCGCATGTCTGCACTATTATGTATTAATAAGTTCTTTACACTTGTGTTTGCAAATATTGGTGACAATCTCTACTTATGCATAGGTAGATTTTTTTAACAGTCGCTATTTTTTAATTACTGCCGATAATTTTTTTGTCCTGTCGAATGCGTTCCAGTAAGTTCCCTACAATTTATCTACACTTTGATTACGTACTAATTGAAGACGTTATCAGTGGAAAATATTTTCATCGTTAAATTGATTGGAGCGAAGAATAAATATACAGGCTTTTGTGCGGCTTTATTCCGGAAAGGAATAATAAAAATCTTTCGGTCTTCGGTAATAATTTCCCGATGCCAAATTTTGGGAGTATATAGTTACGTTTACCAATTTATTAAATTGGGGCTGAAAATTCATATTTTTACATTTACGTCTAAAAAAAAAAGATTTTTTTTTCTATTTTTACGGTAAACGCGCGTTGATGATCTAAATAAATTTTAACCAAACAATATAATTTTTTTATTATTAAATGTATTTATAAAACTCATTGTAGGTCGAGAGGGACTTAACGAGAGGAACAGGTACAATTTTACAATGGTATTTTGATATCAAAATTATATGTTTCATATACAAAACAGTACCAAAATAGAAAAAGGGAGGTTAAGTAGAACAAACAAGACGAAACAAAAAAGGAAACAGACAGGGATGCACACAATGATTTTCAAAAAGTATAAGCTAGAAGAAACAACAGCAACAATAGTTGAAGCACGGAGAAAATTGGTAATTTATTAAGAATCTCTTCAAATTATTCGTAATCCGGTTACAAACGGGATTGCAGGCCTTAACGAATGAATTAATAGAGTTTCCTGATAAACTTTTAATACATCACTAATGTATTATCACAATGTAATAATCCTAATATTTTCGTATTTGGTCACTTTATATCATCAAGGTAAATGCACGTGCATGAACACGTGTTCCAATATATTAGTTTTTCAGGACATTGCGTGCAATCCCATCTTTAACCCAAAGGACCAAAAATTTTAAGAGAATCAAGAATAAGTGTCGAATCAGTAGAGACCTGAAATTTTACTGTAAAGGAAGCATTAGACATTGTATCAGTAGAGACCTGAAATTTTACTGTAAAGGAAACATTAGACATCGTATCAGTAGAGACCTGAAATTTTACTGTAAAGGAAGCATTAGACATCGTATCAGTAGAGACCTGAAATTTTACTGTAAAGGAAGCATTAGACATCGTACCAGTAGAGACCTGAAATTTTACTGTAAAGGAAGCATTAGACATCGTATCAGTAGAGACCTGAAATTTTACTGTAAAGGAAGCGTTAGACATCGTATCAGTAGAGATCTGAAATTTTCGCGTTAGCGATAACGCGAATGCTAATGCGAAATTCGCAATTTAAATAATGGCAGATCTTCTGGTTTTTTACAGTAAAAACTAATTATATACATTAAAAATATATTCTTTTGTCTGCGGTTGTGACTTGCTTTAACAGCCCTAAAATGGGAAGTACATAGCTAATGGCGCGTTCTCACCTGATTTATCCACGAGTCTCTGGTCAATTTATAGAACGAAATCCATTCAACTTTGCATTTCTATTATAAAGAGTCTCACGGACTTATTCCATGGATTCTTTGAAATAATTCAACAGATCAGATGAGATTTAGGCGTAAAATTCATATTTCAATTATGAATAAAAGAAAATCAATGCGGTTACGCTGCTTTTTTTTACTGCAAAACAACAAGTACAAAATATCGCTTATTTTGGAAAATACCGCCGCTTTTTCTTTAAAATGATCTGTTAAGAATGTTGCCTTAACTTAAAAATAGAAAAAAAGTGGACGACCGACCTTTGACTTACTTTCAATGTGAGTTTTCCCAAGAATTCCTTAATAAAGAATGTAAATTTTGCCGAAAAATAACGCAATTTTTTTAGTTCTCTACGTATCGTTTTTTTTAAAACGTTTTATTTAAAAGGTACCTACGTAGGTACATTGACTATGAAACTTCTCAAAATATCAGATGAGTTTGTATTCGAATGTCATGGATGCCTTAAAACCGTAAATTTCGTTTATGTTGCTCAATAAAACCGTATTATACGCGGCATTTGATAAAATTTCTTTATGGAGAATCATAAAGATACAATTTGGGAAACTTCAACAATAAATCCAATAAAAATAAAACTCGTTTAACTAAGCCCGCATATACTCAGCGCTGATCCTGAATTTGACGACCGAATATGGGCAAATAATGCCGTCGTTTATTTCTTAGCTTCTCCGTCCCAAATTGGCGGCAAATCCGAAAGGCGGGAAAATAAAGAATCCCGCTGTCTATGGATGCGGTGTTGCCAGTTGCCAAACAAATGTACATTTGAATAATCCCCGAGTTGGCAACACTGCGCCGGCCATGTTTAACATGCGGAACGCGCGAGACTTGTCAAACGCACGTAAATCAGCATTATAGCGTAATGAGCGTGGCCTCGCCCATACTCAAACACATACACAGGGTGTAGCAATGGGAATTAATCCTAGGGGCTGATTTGGAAAATCAATATACTTAAAAAAAACTCATATATTTCCTCCATTGCGAATGATTAGGTCTTTTAAAAAATCTGATTTAATTTCTGCTACTTTTTTCGTCAACAAACTTCACTTCACACGATTCTTTGCGAAATAGGCCACTTGCATACATTTTATAATGACTTATAACAAAAATATTAATAAAAAGTTAGGAACCTATAGATACATAATTTAATAATAAAAAAATAAACAAAACGCACAATTAGCACTCCACGTCACTTCATAAAAATCTTCGGTTTACGATTTTTTTTTAATAATATACTTATATATACTTCCGTAGACTTTTGACGTTTTGAATTTTGACAGGTCGGCTGAGAACCATAACGGAGAGGGTGCGATCTTTAACAAAATCCGAATATATAATTTAATTTTTAAAAGATGGATACTATCAAACATCAAATAAGACGTTTAATATTAAGATATGTTTTAAACATGATTATAATTTCATTGCAAAAAGTGATTGATTTTGATATAATTTTCTTGTTTTTTAAATGTTTCATTTTGTTAACGAATTTTAATTTTTTTCATTTTTTCCTTCCATATTCTTAACACGTTTAATTTAAAACTTTATAGTGTATATTCTATAATACATTGCGTAGATAGTATTTTTTATCATAAATAAGTTGATTTTACTGTTAATTATATGGATCAAGTAAAAAGGTTATTTTATGACGTCCAACATTATGATGATAAGATAATAATATGGATTTAGCAAAATGAATGTAATATTTTTGCTACGCAATAATTTTTCTTTACGCTGATTTTTGGCTATTTTTTTCGCACACATAAATTATGTACAGTTAAGTTTTTAAAAAATGATTATGCAAATGTAGTTTTCAAAAATGCGTTTAAAAAATAATATTTGGACCGTCTTAGAATTTTCGCGTGAACCAATTATTTAAAAAATTTTTGCAAGTGGCTCATTGAGATTACCTACCATGAAAGTTGCTTTCTTACTAATTCTCTATCTTGATTATGTACTATTGAAATATAAAGATAGATTCTTGTCGAAAGAACCCTTTTTAAATTCATCTATTTGAAATCACATTTTTTTTCGGTAATGAATGCAAATCTTGGGTCGTGAAATTATCCCACTTCCCGACATCCTATAAAGCTGAAACTCCGCAGAAAGACTCGATGTCGATAACAATGCATTAAATGTATTGTTGTCAATCACGTACACACAAGCGTAAATATATGCATTTCTCCGAAATCAGATGACATTACATCACTCAAAATACGAAATAAATGTCGGTCCTACTCGATCCGGTTAGATTATCTACTCCAGTTTCTTGGTAGGAAGGTTCAATTTCCATTCAAAATGTTTTCAATTTAGTTTATTTATTCACAACTAAATTTAGTTTATTTATTAAAACTACTTTTAAAACAATTGTTAAAAAAATCTCTCCTTGCTGTAATGTGATCAAATTTGCGAATCGTTTTCCCAGCAGTGGGCCCAGTCTATATAATATCGGAAAGCCGAACTCAAGAGGCAATAAACTAAAGGGTTAGTAAAGATTCAAATAATTTAAATTTGCTCTCCCAAAGTTACAGCATGTAGGTATACCCTTATATCCTATCAGTGAGCCAGTACTATTTTCTAATGTTTCAAATATAGTTACAAAATTGAGTACATCATTTTGAATAACCCTGTATTTAATAGATCTATTTGTAGATTTATTTATTTTATTTTAAATAAATAAATCTACAAATAGATTGACATTGATAGACTGTATATTTGTAGATGATAATATAATTATTTATATAATATGAATTGAGCTACTGAAATCTAATTAACTTCGATAATTTTAATAAAGCATCTGGGTTCGAATCCCAGTTGCGACCGTTTTTTTTGTTGCCTTATTCTGTTTTCATATATCATTGAGATTTGTCAATGTTATTTTGAATGATTCATTCTTAGAATGAGGTTTAAAATTCAGTACGCTAATCCTAATACTTGATTTAATTCTGTCTGAATCAAGTATTAGGATTAATGTATTGAATTTTAAACCTCATTCAATGATTAAATCTTAGAATGAGGTTTAAAATTCAATACGTTAATCCTTATACTTGATTCAGTTCTGTTTTTGGTATTTTTTAGATTGCGCACCAAGTATCTAAGCCTTTTTGAAAATGGATTCTATTCGTAAAAAGTCATCATCTATGGTAGTAAATTCCGATTAAATGCGAAATGAAAATACAGCGCAATTTTTATTTTTTTTTTATTTTCAATGGTGTGATAATCCAATATGACAAAGGCGTGCAATTATTATTGTAGTGCTTTGTCAGCTTATTGTTATTTAGTGTCTCCGCCATAACTTGCGACAAGAAATTTATCCTCCGCAAACTATATTTCTCCATTTGGAGAAAAAACATGGCTTTATGATTCAAAGACTGAAATACATAAAAGTGGATTGTTTTGACAATATTTTCACTTGTTCTGTCGCCTTTCTCGCGTTTGTTTCTTTTTAACCATCATTATGATTTGTGGATATTCGTTTTTTCGTATATATATTATTTCTCTGGTATTTTTGCGAACTCTCTTTCAGCCTCTTCGTGATTATTTTTTGGGTTATTATGCCGTGTTGCGCTTCCTCCTTCTTTAGTCAACGTTACAGTGTCCATCATAAGGGTAGATCTGTAGATTGTGGTGAAGCGAGTGTTAATAAATAGAAGTTGCACCGTGTTGCAAGCATTAATTCTCTTGGGACCAGTATTTTCATAGTTTTTACGTTTTGTTTTGGTGTAACCATCAAGTACCGGATATCTACATCATTTTTACAATTGGAAGTTTTGGCCAGTAATTAAGGTCTTCTCAATCTTCCGTGACTTATACTACTACATCTCTTGTCTGAATTCACACAATCATCAGTTCCAATTTGCAAAATTTCGTAAGAAAATTTCATTTCATTACGCCGGAATATTTGCACGTACAACCAAAATTAGTAGCATTTGGCAACTTCTCGAGTCGGTTTTACGTTCACTTCGCCGACACCAAAATCTCAAATCTCAAGCGAGGTGACGAAGCGACACCTCTCGACGCTCAGCTCGGGAATTGTTGCTGAAACATCTTAGACACGTTAGTTGTTCCGGAATGCTTTGGATCTGCAAATATGCAGGGCCTTAGACAATAAGGTGTAGCTTCATAAATATACAATTCTCATTTACATAAGTTGGTACTAGAGTTTGAAACAATTAAGACGTTGACATGTGAGTTTGCAACCTTTTTGGATGAAATGACTAAAAATATTTATATAATGAAAATCATCAATAAATTATAGGAATTCTTGATGTAAATATCGCAACAAAAATATCTTTACCACGTGTATAATTTAAGAAATATTTAATACAGTTTAGGCGCGTTTATTGTTCTTTTTCATAGTTTCGTGGTGTCAATTATCCATGGAAAAATTATGTAATGATATTATTTATCATTTTAAAATACGTCGATTTGAAATAAACTTTTGTTTTAAATCTTGAAAACAGAAATTAAACGACTTTCCAACATACAATCAAGGTGAAACTCGGCAGATAAACTTGTTATCGAGGACAATTCATTTTGTCAACTTTTAGTGGCAATCAGTAACACACAAGCGGACATCTACGCATTTCTCTGAAATCGGATGATGTTATTGCAGTTAATTTACTTAATAAATGTCGGTCTTACCCATCGGCATTTGGTGGGGTTGGTAAATTTTTTTACTTTACGTTTTGGTTGTTTTATTTAAATTGTAGAAATGGGAAAAAAGGCCATACAAGACTCTAATAACGGGGGTTTTCTCGAGGGTCAAGTTATTTATATTTAAGATTAAGAAAAAAATACCTTAAAGTTTTAAATATTTTATGTAAAACGATTTGAAAATTTTATAAATCGTTTTTCAAGTATTAAATTAGCGGTAAGCACCACATTTTATTTTTCTAAACGATGAATTAGTAACTTCCAGAAGGATCCCTCTAGAAACATTTCAAATTTTAGTAATACGTTCATTAGAAATAATTCAAATAATCCCCACGAAAATATAATTTTTTTATGCCTGCTAGGGCAAATTTGACCGTAGGTCCATCTATTACGCCGGACCGCACCCCGAATATTGTTAATACATGACTTCATTTTATTTCGTTAAGATTTCCACTTTGTTTTACAGATTTGGTATGGAAACTTCAACCGTAGGTCTTTCCAATACACCAGGGCAGCGCGTCGCATATTTTTGTGCATAGCTTCTTCTCTTACGTCGGTAAGATTCCGACTTTCTTTAGGGTATATTTTCGTCGGAGAGATGCTGCAGGAGTTACTCCGCTCAGGGGAACATTTCCTGTATTTTGTATTAGAATGTATAATCTGCACCATGGCTAGATAGCGATTTTATCGTTGGGTTTTCATGGTACCCGGCCATGAATAGTTAAGAAAGTGATTTTATCAATGCCTTTACCAGGGGAATGTTTGTATCTTAATGCAGAGTGTTATCCCTGATCCACGAACGAGCATTCAGTAGTATTCGATTGACTTTGTTTTGTAGGGTTTGTAAGGGTTTTCTATTGCCCAGCCTGTAAATCAGGACGCCATACTCAAGGGGTATAGTGAAATTCCGAAATATCTGTATTTCGCAACTATAGGGTTATAGACGTTCTGCAGCTATTCGCAACACCCTTAATTACTGACCTTGAATCTTATCTTTGTAAGGTGCCAGCTGAAATTCCCGGAGTTACTAGTTCTACACAGAATTTTTCGGAATCTAATGTAGGCCTCCGTGCTCGACTAGCAATCCGAAGGTCGCGGGTTTAAATCCCTGCGTGCACAAGTAAATTCTATTTGTTTTTTTTTTCTTTAATAAATCATTAAAAATAATAAAAGTTATATTTGTGCACGTTCCACAGTGGGGAAGACTCTCAGTTTTGCCCTGGTGAAAGACCACCAATCAAATTTAAAAATTGGCTTGAAATGGCTTTAGCTATGTTTGGTAATTACATCTGAATTACCAGATACTTCCCCACTATCCTTTTCCTCATTTCTTTCCCTCGCTCATTTCCTTACAATATACCCCAATTGGGGATGCCATAGTCTCACTGGCTCCAGATCGCTGGGTCTCTTGTGCGGTATTCACATAAAAAAATTAAAAATACAGTTTTCTTCGTCTTGTTTTGAAGTTAAACCGTGCGAAATTTCATCAAATCTCGGAATAAAACTGTAGATTTGTATAAAAATCAAACAAATAAATTTAGTGAACATGTGTAGATTAATACATAGAAATTGTTAGCACAATCATTTTATGTTAGTGTAGCAGAGCTGCAATTAGGTTCCTTTTCCTTTTTCCTTCTGGTCCTCAATCCTTTGTATGGGCACGTATTCCAGGACATAACTAAGAGCCCCTGAGGTGATGTCTCACAAAAGAGGCGCTATATAAATTAGCCAAGAATAAATAAACAAATAAAACGAAACAGTGCCCACTGGTGTACCGGTCGCACCAGCACAGGAGTACTCTTAGCTATGCTTCATTCGATGATTTATAGCTAAAATTTTCGATTGATTCATAGATTTCGCTAAAAATTTTCGTGAATTTGGTTGCTGAGGGTCGGTGACACGAACAAAACACTAATGATGGATTGAGCTTCATATCGCGTTTCGTGGTAAGCAAATTACTAGTGTATTTCATGAAATGACTGCATAAAAATTGGGACCCTACAAAACTGCAATTAGATTTACTTTTGCGGTTTTGCTGCATTTTATAAAAATAATATTTACCCTGGATGCTGTTGATGCATATTAATTTTCTTGATGTTGATTACATATCTCGGAATAAAGTTTTTTTTAATACACGATGTTTGAGTATTAGTAGAGTTGTTTCGTTAATTCACAATAAATATATTGGACAGTCGATTTGTATCGTTTGTAAATAGCAAAGAAAACTGCTAAGGTGTAGTCGTATTTTCAAATTTATGTATTTACCAAAAACATTTATGGTTTGTACAGGGTTTTCCAATAAGAGGTGTTATTTTGATATTCAATCGTAAAAGATCAATAGTTTCGCTGCTTGTGTGGCAAGTAGCGCCGTCTTGTTGAAAGTAAACGTTGTCCAGATCAATACCATCCAATTCCGGCCATAAAAAATCATTAATCATCTCTCGATAGCGCAATCCATTCACCGTAACTATTGCTCCAGCCTCATTTTCGAAAAGTAAGGTCCAATGACTCCGTCGGACCATAAACTGCACCAAGCAGTCATACGTTGAAGAAAGAGAGGCTTTTCAACAATAACTCTTGGGTTTTCCGAGCCCCAGATGCGACAATTTTGCTTGTTGACGAAGCCACTGAGGTGGAAATGGGCATCATCACTCAAGATGATTTGCATTTGATTCACTCAAGTGAATTTTAATAATTTCAATTCGTTGTTGAAGCGTGTATTGTATCATTTTTATCAATGGCGTAGTTTTTACTGTCAAATGTCAAAAAATGACAGCTTCAAAAGTAACATCTACCGAAATAGCGGGCTATTCAAAATAACACCTCTTATTGGAAAACCCTGTAGTCATGCGAATATTATTTAATACACTGTTTTGTGTCACTATTTTATGAGATAAATAATTGATCCAATAAATGGTTCCCGGTGCGGCAGCACCCATGCTCGTCTTGCACATTGAAAGAAAAAAAAAATAATAAAAGAATTGCTATTGAGATAGTGACGTTTCTTTGGACAAATTGTATAGTTCCTTATATGATTTTTTTTTATTTTATATAAATGTGCGGTTTGTAATGAAGTATTTTGGTTTTGATTTATTGAATAATTAAAAAATAGAAGTATACTTTTTGTACACGAGGTTAATTGTTCACAGAACTACTAGTTTATTAATTTTTAACCTAACTCTAAATCTATTTTTCTAAAATCATCTTTCCAAAAATCAGGACTCAATTTACCTTTTAGGAATTATTAAAATAATATCAACATTTACCTACCTCGTATTTTCATAAAGGTAAATTGTCTGTAGCCATTATCTCCCAGCACATTTTATCATACTGCTCCCCGAGCCATTACTGTAAAAACGAGCTAAAGCAAGCAAGTAAGCAAGGAAGTAAGCAAGGAAGTAAGTGAAGAAGTAAGTGAGGAAGTTAGTAACCGCCAAAGATATTTTGTGGCCACGGGAAGTAAGATCTTT
The DNA here is from genome assembly GCA_026573805.1 of Hesperophylax magnus. Classification (NCBI taxonomy): domain Eukaryota; kingdom Metazoa; phylum Arthropoda; class Insecta; order Trichoptera; family Limnephilidae; genus Hesperophylax; species Hesperophylax magnus. The sequence continues at coordinate 5,732,615 of JAIUSX010000117.1, read as the reverse complement.
TCTTTCCATTTCACGTCCGGGAATTTTCCCGCAGGGCTATTTCATAATCAGGGCCGTCCTTTGTCAGATTCCGATTTTTTCCAGAATACCCCTAAGTAGGCTTACAACTCGGAAACCATTGTAAATTATGGGTTATAAGTATTTACAGACTATTTAAAGGAAAAGTATTTTACAATAAAAATCATAATCGAAAAGAACAATGGCCTCCGTGGTCGAGGGCTAAGGCTTTGTTATATTGATGCGTAAGACTATCAAGCCGGAGATCGCAAGTAAATTGCATTTGATTTAAGTGTATTATTTCACAAAGTACTCGTTGGAAATAACATATAGTGTATTTGCGGCACGTTCCAGAGTGAAAGATACTCTCAATATTGCCCTTGTGTAAGACCATCATTCGGAATGTTGAAACGTTGCGTTGCTTGCAATGACCGGTCGGTGACTGAGTTAACATCGCGTTTGGGTCCTACCAAGGCGTAGTGTGTTCAATTCCTCGGCTGGCTAAGTGTTCCATCACAACATAAACAAAATTTTACGCTTACTGTGGTGTTAGTGGGAGATTTTCAAATATTATTAGGTTATTCGTAACCCGGGAATGTTTGTCTTTCTTTTAAAATAAATAATAAAAGAATTACTTTGGCCGTGTTTGCTGACCACATTTGAATAGCCACGTACTTCACAATCTCCTTCGCTTCCCCAATACCTTCAGCCTCACAAAATACCCAATAGTCCTCTGTATGGCTTCAGACGGTTCGGAGCAGTTGAGACTCTTGTACAGTGTTGTTATGGGGGATTTAGCCAGCCGAGGAATTTAACTCACAACGCCTGGATGAAATCCAGATGCGATGCCATATTTATTTTCAGTTTAGTGTACATTTACACGCCGTATACCAAGAATAATTGCTTACATAAAAATCTTCCTTCTCTCACATCTTGTATTTATTTTAATTTTATTAGTTATTTTGAAATTTAAGTTTACAATTATAATACTACATTTTATCTTGCCTATTGTTGTTCTTACAATCAATTTTGAATTTCGGGCGAAGCTTGATACCAAATCACTATTTTGATTAATCTTTATAACGAATTGGTGTACATTATGAATACTAAAAAATATGCTTTAGACAAATAAAAAAATAAATTACTCATTAAAAAATATTAATGTAAACTACAAAAAAAAAAAAAAATTATCAATAGAAATGTATGAACGCATAAATGAAACAACTTTTAAAAAATACAGTAATATAGTTAAGGCGATGCCATACGTAGTAATGCAAAATCATGTGTTTTTGGTTTGAAAATTTGGTCACCTAGAAATGTTTCAGATGCTTTAATTAAATACTGCGAGTAGAATACATCTTGGCCTTTGAAATAATCGAGTATTTTTTAGATAAGTCTTTTTATAAGCCCAGAAAAAAAATAATGTAAAGGCCTATGAAAACTGCTTTAAAGTTCAAAATCTCCTACTTACGAACCCATATTCGGTTATAATTTTATTGTATAATGTGGCAAATTAAGTTATTTATTAAATGATCGATAAAAAATTAAATATTTATGCCTGAACATCCACAAAATAAAATAAAAGCCACTTTTTGGCCATGTTTTTTTCTTGCATAAATCAAAACAGGCGGATGGTGTTAATCGGGAATTTAAACGTTATCGCCATCTACGTAAGGGTTGTTATTGATAGCGGCTCAATTTAAAATATTACACGAGGTAGTGCATCGCCTTAAGCTTATCCGTGACAGTTTCGCTTGATTAACTTTTTTGCATTCTTATAAAATTATTTACAAAATAAATAAAAAACAGTTTTGTGCTTGAAATCGAACGTTTCTAGACTCTGTTTGTCAAGCGATTTTAATGCCTATTGCCTACAATATAAGGTATACCAAGAATATACATATTTTAGGCTTGTAGCTTCCTCTTAATAATTGTTGTAGTTGTAATGGTTTCCCGCAGCGCATTGTAATATTTCACCTATTTGTAGAATAAACTGTTTTAGATTATGAAAACAAAGATTTATTTTTAAATGGAAACAAAGTTTCTACCGAAATTGATTTGTAATCTAGATAGTGTCTAGGAAAACATATCCGATTTTTATTTATATGGAATCTTTTTTAATTTTTATGTGTATTGTTCTTTTTCATGTTTCGCTTAGATTTATTAGTATTATCTTCTTCTTCAATGATATATTACATTGATGGGGATAAGCTCCAAAATAAATTAAAAAGAAAAGTTGTTCCTGAGCATTCAATTTTTTTGCATTTAATTTTATGTATTGCATAAATGGACTCAAACCCTAAGTGGTTAAATGCATATGCAAAGTAAGTTGTTTGACGTGACAATGTTCGTGAAGTATTTTTTATTTCTTGTTATTGATCCAGGCATTAGGCAATATTTAGGTTGTAACTTACCATAGTTTTCATTTTACAGATAATTGATTTAGAACCTCTCTGAGACTAGGTACTTAGTACTAGGTTATTCCAAAATGTAATTTACCTAATGTCTGACCAGGGCAATACTGATAGATTGTTTCTTCTGTAATTATGTACAATTGCTTTGTGTTGTTGTTTTTTTAAATTATATCTGTGCAATAGCGCAAAGATACCTCATATAAACATTCTTAAAATATGTATATATTTCTAAGCTTTGTTTTGAACTCATAACCTCTGGTTAAAATCCAAGATGTTTTCCGCTTTAATTTATTTTATTTTACTCAATTTGCGAAACGCTGCAGGGATTTTATAAACATTTTACATGTCGAACAATAATATGGTAAAAGAGGAGTAGGTACATTAGTTAGTTAAACAATATAAAAATAATAGTAGCTACGAAAGATTATTACAAAAAGACTACTTTTGCTTTGATGCAGAACGGAAAGATTGTGAATATGTCGAAAATGTTTCTGTAGGTATTACTACTTGTGGTGGTAGTGGTAAAAACACGCCAGTTTTATGAATACGAAGTACTTTATAATAATAATAATATTTAGATGATTTGTATAGCGCCATTTTTGTGAAAAATTACCTTAAGGGCGCTGTACAAATAAATTTATGATACTTTTCTACAAATATCTATATTATTACTAACTATAGGCTAGTCAAAATATTATTAATTTATGGCTACAGATTGCATCCATCGGTTCGTCGATCACTAATACAAATCTATATGTACAATGCATTTGATTGATGAACTTTTTGCTAAAATGTTAATAGGTTATTTTATTATTATTTTTATACAGACAGATAATATACAGTACCGCACTTAGCTGGTAGATCACTTGAGATTTACACTATTTATTGTTTAATATAAATATTTAGATACGGTTCGCACGCACAGGACATAATTGGAATTTACGGTATTTATTTTAATCATATGTATTTGTGTTCTTTAATGAGCGTGTTTTGAAAAGGAATTTTTTTACTCGGCGGTACTATAGTACGAGGTTTTGATCAGAATTCATCTTCGTAAATGTGATTCGTCCCTCGGTATAAGACAGATTTCTAATAATGTAAATCCAATATATATGACAAGAAATAACAACAAACACGTACACGTAACACTAGATCTTATAGTCAAAAACTTATCCAACAAATAACTACTAATACAACTTTTGGGCAAAAAAGCTTTTTATATCATAGTATTAAACTCTACAATAAAATACCACTCTCACTCAAAAACCTCAACATTTTAACATTTAAATCTCAAATAAAAAGCTGGATACTTAATATAGGGAGATCTGAAATAGAAAATATACTGAAACCAAATACAGACTAAAACCGAATCTACTAAACTGAACTATACAAAAAAACACTATCTTACATATTTTAAAATATTTAAAAAAAAAAAAATTATACTACATGAAATGTTTATAATTAAATTCATATGTTACTTTGTTGTTATATTAATTTCTTATAATTAAATTATAATATGTAAATGAAATCCTCAGCACGGGAGATCCCAGTGAGGATATCATTAACTCTATATGTTACTAAGAAAAGAAGACAATAAATCATTATTATTATTATCTACTTTACAATATAACATATGATACTACATACATTACAGTTTTTATTTGACCCTGTATCTTTCTAGAGTAATTTTAGCCACGTTCTGATTCGGATATTCGATATAAGGGATGTTTTTATTATGAATACCTGTTGAGAAATTTCTATTTGTTACTAAAAAATATAGACATAATTTTTTATGATAAACTAATGTTTATAGACAAGGTTTTTTATGCATATTACAAACGATAACAAATGATTATAAGCAATAATTAGTCGCCTGAAATATCAATACAAATTGAAAATATCTCCCGAGTAAAAAAAAATGCCGCCGACGGGAATTGAACCCGCGCCTTCTGATAGTGACATGTCAGGTGGTCCAGAGCACTGAGCTACGCCGTAAAAAAAATAGAATTTGATTTAATTATTTGTGTGTTGGAAATAATCAGAAGGTGCGAGTTCAATTCCCGTCGGCGGCATTTATTTTTACTCGGGAGATATTTTCAATTTGTATTGATATTTTAGGCGACTAACAATATTTTTTATCATCTAATTTTTTTCTTTTCTTTTGTTGCAGGTAAATAAATCATTACCAATAATGAAACAACTGAAGAAGGAACGAGGTAAGATGGCGACAGTTGTAACCTACTGTGACCTTAATGAAGTATCGTAAGTAAAACGAAGGAGGAGACCGGCTTGAGTCGCTCTCGGCTTTTTTAAACTTATTTTTTGCACACTTAATCTATTCTTGCCTTCATACATCATGATCAACTCTTAGTAAGTCCTGACCGCATCTTCGGAAGAACATATTCACTGCCTCATGCAGTTTTCTTCCAGTTTATTTTCACATTTTATTCCATCACACTACGTGACGCCTCTGTAATCTGTTTTATTCGTAAGTGCAGTCTAATTTGAGCCAAACGATATTTTAATCGCAATATACGAGTACATAAGCATGAGTACACCACTTTCAATACTTGAGTAACCTAACTTTTCAACTTTCTCCCTCAGAAAATCGACTGAAAATTGTAATATCTGTCATTCTCCGCCAGTCTGAATTTAAACAGCAAAACGTATTTCTCATTCTATTCCCTTTTCCCAATTGCTTTCGAGTTTATATTTCTCTATTCATTTTTTTATATGAAAATAAAACAATTACTTTGTTATAACTACGTAATTTTATTTATTCAATTTTCTATAACCGATAATTTTCGCTTAGTACAAGCATCTTCAGGGTTTAAAATTAAACTAATCAAAAATAATGTGTGTGTTTATATATGCAGATAAAGTGAGACAAAACAAAAAGTGAGAAAGCATGAACTTAAAATCTAACATATTAACAGCGAGAAAGAAAGAAAACAGATAATGTCGTATACATAATGGGATAATTATACATTACACCCCATTTCCTTGATATTATATATACCTCGATATGATAAAAATGAAAACAATGTCGGTAGTTCTTATTCGAAGTATGATACAGTTAAATATGACCGAAGGAGGTAGGGTCACATTAGCTCAGTTGATAGAGCGGTGCCCCGGCAAGGCAAGGGTCCTGGGTTCGAGTCCTAGATGTAAACGTATCTTTTTTTGATTTTTCTGTTTCAGATTTTCGTTTACGAATCGCTAATATTGTCTTCAATAATTAAATATTAGAATTTTAGGTTTTACTCGCTAAGTTATTCCAAAAATTTTTAATTACTATTACTATTTTACCCTCACACGACACTTGTGTATATTTCAATATCATTTATTTGGACTTGTTTCTTTCTTTTGAAATGGTTTTTCAAAATACCTTTATCTTCTTTCTCCGTCAATCCGTCAATTCTCAAATTCCTACATATCCAAATGTGAATTACACACCACTGATTATTCCAAGTTTATTTGCAAACCACCCACTAGCAATTTAATAATATACTCACCACCCAAAGTCCAACAGCCCAACATAATAACCTTATATTGGTACCCTATCGATGGCAAACACATTACTGGATATTTATCGGTGTACATAATTAATAATAATGTCCATTGAGCACTCTCTCGCCATTACGGTGATGTTTATCCATATTGCGTTTCGTGCTGAATTATCTGCTAACTGTTTATGCCGTTACATGTAGAGCAGGATACACCCCTTACAACTCCGCATCCCTGTGCAATATGCCTTATACCATTACACCATACACCCAGGGGCGCTATCTATTTATGCACAAAAGCACTGCCTACTCTTCCTCACTCGCAAAAAAAATGATTGCAAGAAATCAATCTATATGTATCAAAACCGACCTCTCACTACTATAAGGTATCGAAGGCACGAACTAAGTAACATGTCATATTTTGTCTTCACTTGATACAAAAATATACATATACAATGCTCATTCAAAACACGATTCGTTTGTGTTTGGTGTTGAAAAAGGGCGCGCCTTTCGGTACAAATCACAAATGTGGCAATCAGTGCCATCTGTTGGTACCTCTAATAATTATCATATTATGTTAAATTTATATTACGATTTGATCTTTTACACAATTTTTTTAAATGGAATCAAGACCAACTATCACTAGATTCTTTTTACAAATCGGGAAAATTCAATTTCTACAATATGCCAATATTTTAGAACAGAATTACTAGCAAGGGATTTTTTTAACCTGCTGGATCATTTCCAGCAATGCATAAAGAAGATTTTCTCAATCCATTTTTTAGTGAATTATAATAGGTTCAAAGTGGATTGATTTTTTTCTAATTATATGAAGTAAGTATAAAATTGGAAAAGAAACACTATGAAGCAGTTATTTAGATATTTAATATTGCTTAGGTAATTCCAACCAACATCAGCTAAACTTCTGGAAAACCAACGAACATATAATAAAGCAACCACAGCATAAAAACTTTACGTTGCTTGAAATAGCCTTAGCTGTATTTGATGTCCAGATCTAAATAGTCTGGTAGGTACTTCCCAGCCTTCGTCCTCTCCGTTCCCTCCCTTCAGTCTCAAAACATTCCCAAAAATAGGCAATGCCTTTTTCCCGCTGACCCCGACCAGTTGTAGTTGCAGAAACTCTTTTGCGGCATTCTTATAAATATATATTTTTAAATATTATTGGGTTAGTTATTTATCTATCATCACCTTCCCAACTATTTTGGCCATAGTCAAAATTAATATCAATCACTGTCTACTAAGAAACCCTGAAACTTTCTATATTCCTTTCCAAAGAACCGACTTAACCTTTTCCCAACCTCTTATGCAAATCTAAAAAATTATGTAACATGCTGCAGTGGCAAGATTCTGGACATATTTAGCGATAATCCCTGGAACGTTACATAATTTCTAACATCTCTTGACTTCACATGACGTATTTCTGGTATTGTTTTACATACTTATTGTTGTATGTTTACATTACACCGTTTGTTATTTCTTTGTATTTTTTTATGTTAACCTTCTGTACATGAACTAAAATAAAATCGTAGGATGCAAAATCATTCATAATGCTTGATTCAAATCTATTTCATAGATCGTCATGTTGATGTTGAGTATCATCGGTGCTACAACCCTTGGAGAGTCCTGACTGCCTCCACTCCTGCCAATATTCTGATGCCTTCCTCCAGTTCATTATCCCCAAAGATACGGCATTCGCCTCCACACAAACAAATAGCCTATATTTGTCTCCCAACATCCTGCAAGCTTATTACTTACTATGAAGAGTCCTATAATAATGAACCAAACGGTGTTGAAGTTTGCAACATAGTCTGATTTCCTTCTCAGCGCGCACCGAAGCCATTTCCGTTTTATGAATCTCTTACAATAAACGCAGAAAATTTCCGTTTAAAATTATGAAAACATGTAATGCTTAAAGCTTATCCCAACTTTACAGCGTATACTTGCAACACGGCATTAAAACTGAATCGTTATAGTCAAGTTACCCCCTTGTAACATGGCTCACATTACCATCAGGTACACTAAATTTACATGTACAATGTACAGCACGTTCATGTTAACCTAAATAATATGCGAACCTAGTGCAAAATGCACTTTTATTTTATACCAATATCCCTAGACAATATGCCAAACTGTGGTACTGATAGTGCTAGCATGTTTTGCGTATGTATGGGTATTCCGACACGTTGTGCCTAGGTGTAATAAACAGTGGTGATTTTACACACACACGTTCACACCTCCAACCACACTTCCGGACTTATGTGCAACGTATAATATGTACAATTTGCAGTTTACATATATTTGTAGGTGCATACAGCGAGGGACCCTCGCCAAATAGGTCAACCGGAACCATAATTTGTAGTACGCCTAGCCCACTAACTACCACTGCAGCGATGCCAATTCCGATGAAAATATTGTCACATCTGTGAAAGAGCGACTCTTTTACTTTTTACACCTTTGAAGGTGTTCCGACGAATTTGCGTTTTTACGACTCTTTCCTCCCCAAGGACTGGAGTCAACAATGCACACCTAAGCCAAATTCTATTTTGACAGTACCGACATATATTTCGTGTATTAACTGCTGCAAATTTTTATTTTTCAATACAAATATTATTTATTTATTTATGTCTATTCTTGAATACACATTTTACAAATGATTACAGTGGTTGATATTGTAGTACAGAGAAAAAGTACAGAAAAAATGTATAAAAAATAAAGAACATAGGTTGATATAGGTAAAACTGTGTGGGTGATATTGTGTGTTACGTGAACACCTCACTAGGAGAACTTGTGCTGAGGTGTTACACACACCACACACGGACAAAGACACTTTCAATACTACGCAACCAAACTTTTTAACAGTATGCCCATAACTTTGAAACAATTAATGACTACAAATACATCTACAAACTTTCTCAAAAAACATATCGTAGCCTGGATAAAAAATCAAGATATTCACTTTATTCAAAAGATTATAATTCCAAACTAAACATAACCAAAATATAATAAGTAAAATTAAATATTATACACGTTCTTCAAGAATTATTCAAAAATACATACACTCACATATAAATGTGTGTTTTCATGTTTAAATATATGTCTGTGAAAAAAAAAATTAACTTTCTCTACAACACATAAATACCTGTCACACTTAATCACAAACACGTTAACACCTCATAATGTCATCCAATTTCAGAAACTATGTATGTGCGCGTGTGTGTGCATGAGTTTCAGCTCGATCGAATGTCTGGAAGTGGGTTAGTTTCCACTTCATTCATTCATTCAATCATTCGAAATATTTTTTTTTTTAAATAGTTCAATGAAACCGAAAAGCCTTAAAACACGTTTTCCGCCATGATCATAAGAATGCTCAAATACATAAAAGCTTACTTTATGGAATCAGAAAAAAATCTCGAAGGACCTAATAACAACCTTGGTGATTATTGTGCCTATTAACTGAAGTCCTGTTTTGAGTCGACCGTTTTGCATTTCGTCTGTCTGTAATTTTTTTTGTGCGTTTTGACTTGTCAAATCGGATTTATCAATATCATGATACCTACCTTATTGATAAAACTTCAAAAAAGAAACGACATTGAGATAGCGACAAATCGTATAATTCCTTATTTGGAATGAAAAAATGTCATATGAAATGTATGATTTATAATTAAATAGGTATGTATTTCAGTGCCTCTTACAAATATCACGATTTCAGAAGAAATTTTGATTTTAAATAAAGGAAAAAATATAATGAATTAGAAGCATATTTTTTTAGTAATTCTGACCTTGCAATTATGGCAGGAATGGGCCTATTAATATCCTGAAAGCTTACGGGATCAATGAAGACCCTTAAATGAACCATCTTGAAACCAAAGCTTCTTCCATTGCGACTATGTTACGACATCCTCCGTGGCTTTTTCGCTTTGCAATTTCCATACTGTCACTTGTACTGTTACTTGTTTCCCAGTGTTATGTGAATTTGCCAACCAATTCCAGGTAAACGCGATTTTGGGTAACCTTGCTAAAATGCGCTGTAAATTCCCGCAAGGAGTTTATTTTCATAACCTTATCGGCAGGTTCAAATGTCCCTTATTTAGCCCTTAACTTAGCGTTAATTCAACTTTGAGCCCAGTTGGCATTGGCTGTTTGAGTTTTCGCACATTAAGGATTGGTTGTTTCACAGAATTTGAACAATTCATCAAATTTCAAAGTTAATTTTCAAGTTCTGTGAAGCTTCTATTCAAGTTCTATTATTATATCATTATTGGCCAGGGGCTTCACAAAACTGAAATCACGACAGAACTTGAATAGAACCCTCACAGAACTTGAAAATGAATTGACGAATGTTCAAATTCTGCGAAACAACCCGTCCTAAGTCAATCTCCCTAATTTTAAATCATGATTTAGGTTAGGTTAGGTTAGGTTAGGGTAGGTTATGTTTGGTTATGTTAGGTTAGGTTAGGTTATATTTGGTTATGTTATATTAGGTTAGGTTAGGTGTGGTTAGGTTAGGTTAGGTTAGGTTAGGTTACGTTAGGTTAGGTTAGGTTAGGTTAGGTTTGGTTAGGTTAGGTTAGGTTAGGTTAGGTTAGGCTAGGCTAGGTTAGGTTACCTACGAATAGGTTATTATTTATTACGTATTATTCCCTAATTTTAAATCATTAGTTACGTTAGGTTACCTACGAATAGGCTTTTATTTATTACGTATTTTCCATTAATTTTAAATCATAAGTTAGTCTAGGTGTTGCACATGTTGCAGATTGGAAGACGACGGCCGAGGACAGAGGGCGGTGGAGGCTCATGTTAAAGGAGGCCAATTCTCGAAATGGGCTGTAGCGCCATTGAAGAAGAAGAAGAAGTTAGGTTAGGTTACCTACGAATAGGTTATTATTTATTAAATATTATTCCCTAATTTCAAATCATTAATTAGGTCTGGTTAGGTTACCTACGATTAGGTAATTATTAATTATTTCCTAATTTTAAGTCATGAGTTAGTTTAGGTTAGGTTTTCTACGATTTGATCATTTAATTAGCATAAAAACAATTCGATTCGTTTGCGTGTTGTGAATCAAATGAATTCTTCTCTATCCCCCGGCGTGTGGGGTGTACCTATTAGGGTATATTGGGGTATATGCGAATGTACTCGAGTATGTGCGGGTATATTCGGGATGCTCGTAGGCTGTACTCTGCGAATTTCCCCTGGGTATCTGTTCGTCAGTTTATTAGATTAAAAGGGATTTCCCTTACAAAAGTACTCTTTTTCCTTAGAAAACTTCACGACAAGCAACCCTGGATTATTTCCGTTCAATTTTTTTTAATACAGTTTCATAATAACATTATCATCGGCATTTTCCTTTCGGCTCCGCAGTGTTTGAGTACTTCAGAGTGGAATTATTTAATAATCGAATCACAACAATTAAGTTTTTCATCTGATATTTTCGTACTACTGTTGCATGGAAGCGTTTGCTTGTGCTTGGAAGAGGAGTGTATTTATTATTATTATTTTTTATTAGGTACAATACTTTATATATTTTACTCGGTACAGTACTTTATATGTTTTATTAGGTACAATACTTTATATATTTTATTAGGTACAATACTTTATATATTTTGCTCGGTACAGTATTTTATATGTTTTATTAGGTACAATGCTTTATATATTTTATTAGGTACAATACTTTATATATTTTGCTCAGTACAGTACTTTATATATTTTATTAGGTACGATACTTTATATATACTTTATTTTATACAATACTTTATATATTTTATTAGGTACAATGCTTTATATATTTTATTTGGTACAATACTTTATATATTTTATTTGGTACAATACTTGAAAATGTGGGCTTTACTGGGTGTTTTACCCGTTCTGAACCCCCCATTTAACAATTTAAAAATACTATGCAATGAGACAATTTTCGAAAGTTATATAAATAAATAAATGTAGAAAATGCTTAAGGCATTAGATATAGTGAGGTATATATACCGGTCGGTGGCCGAGTTGACATCGCGCTTGGGTCCCACTCAGGCGTAGTGTGTTCAACTCCTCGGCTGGCTAAGTCCTTCATCACAACACAAGCAACATTTTCAGCTTACTGTGGTGGTAGTAGGAGATTTTCAAATATTGTCAGGTTATTCGTAACCCGGGAATGTTTGTCTTTCTTTTTAAAAAAAAAAAAAAAAATTAATTAATTAATTTCATCTAAATAAAAAGTAAAATTTCAATTTTATAAACTCATATGTCAATATTTTTTTACTATATTGCTATTTTGTATTATCATATTTGAATATTCTTTTAGTCTATTCTCTACGTTTATATTATTTAAAATACAAGTTAGCAACTTCTTATATCAACCAAGAAAACTTTTCATAATATTTATAAAGTGCAAAAACAAAGTAAAAGTCAATACACTAGACTAAACATGAATCGCTTTTAATAAATATGCCAATTTCTGACTGTCCTAAAACAGGTAATCTCCTAGTTGGACAGCCAAAGATCACTTTAATATGTCATGTTTTTAAAAAAATTAATAAATTAAAAAATTTATGAAAATAGCAGCCAATAAAAATATGCGTTAAGAAAATGAAGATATCGTTTGTAGTTCTTAGTCGAAGTATAATACCGTTAAATATGACTGAAATAAATGAAGCTCGGATTAGCTCAGAGGTAGACGAGAGCCCCGGCAAGGCTAAGGTCCGGGGTTCAATTTCTAGATAAGGCCGTATCTTTTCTGTTTCAAATATTCGTTTGACAACGTCTTCAATTATTAGATACATATAACAAATGTCAGATAAAGAATTCTTTACAACGTTTTATTTTTATCTAAAAAGATTGTAATAATTTTCTGCCAACTTGCTTTAAAGACTAACTTCATTACAATAAAGACTTCCACACATCATACAAGACAGAGAGAAAACACTAGACTAAAAAGATTGAACCAATCAAGAATTGTTTGAGGCAACCAAAATAGCGTTGTTCCCAAATCTGTAAATAGTACATAACAAAGTCACTATCTGCGTCTGTCTGTTTGTGCGCTTAGTTCTTCAAAACTATGCAACGGAGTTTTATAGGGTTTTCACTATCATTTAGAAAATTTCTTCTGGAAGGTTCGTATGTATAATACATGGATATCATACACGAAGGACTTATTTAAGGACTTCAAAGTACTAAATATAAAATCCCTATACATCAAACAGTTATCCTCCTTCTACAAATTCAAACATACGAAACAAACCATTTTTTAATCAACCTATAACACAAGTAATTCCAACCAATCCAACTATACTATTCCAACAACAAGAACCTCAATGGCGCAGTCACAATATAATTTTCTTGCTCCTAAAATCTTCAACAATTTACCAATAGAAATAAAGTCAATTGCCAAATACGACAGTTTCAGGAAGGCGCTTGGGGATTTTTTGATGATTGAGTGGGATAGTGTCCGTAACCTGCTTCTCGTACTCAGATAGAGGTGTATATGTTGTTTACAAGTGTAAGGAATAAGATACATGTATGTAAGTATATGTATGTATATATATACATGTATGTTTGTATAAATACTTGCGTGTGCATGTGTATGTATGTATCTATATATGTGTACTACTTTATATATTAGTGTATATTTTATAGAAAACTTTGTGAGTTATTGAAAACATTTTTTTACCAATTTTCAAATTTTTTTTTATAATTCTACCAAAATATGTTTGCACTAGACTTAAATTCAAACTAACCATTCCTCCATTGGGCTCCATGAAACAGACAGCTGCCTAGTATGGTGTTCTAATGTATCTTCTCTAAATAAATTTATTAATCATGTAACATGTACTTATAAATAAAAAAATGTATATATATTTATTGAAAGTAGAGATAAGACAAGTAACGCCGAGTTCACGTAAGCTAGTAAATAAACATATTAAGAAATTATTACAAATAAGCAAATTGTAAATTAAAATACTAAAATGTATGTTTATATTTGACGACGTGAAGTGTCCTCCGTGGACGAGGGGTGAGGCTGTCAACTGGTAAGCCTGAGATTGCGGGTTCAAATCGCCGGCGTGCGCAATATCATGACGAAATGCAAAAATATTCGGATTTTCACCAACACGTTTTCTGATATCATGATAATGACAATCTATAATATCTATAAAATGTTTCCATGATAACTCAACACAGTGACTATTCAACACACTTTTAAAAAGTGATATAAAGTTATTAAAATCGATGAAAAAATATTTTTTAAACCTAACCTAACCTAACCTACTTAACACAGTTAATAAAGGTTTTGTTTCATCACTTTCCATGACTTTACATAACTTTTTAAAGATGTGATGAATTATCATTTTGATGATTTATCCGGTCACCCTATAAAATATATTTTTTGTGCATTTAAAATTTGCTTCTGTAGAAACTAAATTTCTCAGTTTTCAGTTTCGCAAGTTGTACCTACACCAAATCACGGACTATTCTGAATTCTTGACACATCAGTTCCAATTTTGAAAACGGCAATGAAAATTATTTTCTGTTAGCATTGTTATGTGATATATAAGTAGGTACTGTATCGCTTGTCTGAATTCTTCCGACAATAAGTTCCAATTTTTGAAAATGATCTTTAAATTCAAACCATGTCCGAGTTCATTGAACCAGAGTTACATAGACAGATAGACCTATAGCCGAAATAATTAGTTTTGATGATAACATAACAGGACCAAACCAAAATTACAAAAAAGATGCATTTTGAAAACGGATAATATGAAGTCCTGAAAAAAGTTGAAAAAAAACTTAGATCAGGTTCTTAGAAAGTGTACTGTTGTTCTGTTTAGTCGTGGAACCGTAAAATAAAACGTAGTCTTGGACATAAAGTTAGTATGTAAGTAATAACCACAGACGATAATATAATACTTGTCACTTGACGTTTCGGGGGTAGTTTGTTCGGCTCTCACTCAGCGACATCTGCACTTGTCCCACACAAGTTAGTCATACCTCAGTTCAAATAGCGACGAGTAATAGCAAGAGAGGAAATCTACCAAAACCACCTCAACCCAGGCCAGGGCACTCGATCAAGTCGGCCTCTTATTTATATATGATCTTTGGCACACACTCCTTTCTTCATTATTATTCATACATTGTCTCGTACATGCTCTTCTGTTATTATGACTCTTGACGTTTCCCGACTAAAGTATCTCAAGTATTCCAGAGTGGAAATTACTTTCAATATCACCCTAATGAAGGTTCCACTATTTAGAATTGAAAACCTAGCTAGAAAAAATGGGTTTTTTCGTGTTTGGTGACCAGATCTGAATAGCCAGGTACTTCCCCACCTTACTCTTCTCTTTCCCTTTCCCACAACATTTTTTTTAGCAAATTTTTATAATATTTATCAAGTACATCAAAAAAAATAATCAATATATTATAAAAGTAAGTATACAGTGTGCACGCCGCTAAAACTCAGAAACGAGTCCCGGAACGATAAAGGAGTTGTTTGGTGTGGTAGCCCTCTATCTCACATCCATGAAGAAGTTTCCCGTTTTTACCTAAAGGGCGTGCTTTTAAAAATATCTAGAACAGTCCAGAACATTCAAGAGTATTCGAAAGTATTCTACAACATTCCAGAACATCCCGGAACAGTCTGGAATGTTGTGGAATGTTCGAGAATATTCTGTTAGAATGTTCGGAAACATCCCAGATAACAATGAACTAAAAACTGGATTACAGGTCGTTTCCTGATAGTAATAATAATAATAGGAGTTTATTCCGGAATTTGGGGAGGTTTGTGCATCCCACATATCCCATAAAATATGTGCAATAATATTACAATAATATAAAATAATAAAAACAACACTAAGAAAAGACGTTAAGCATTAGATTGACGGGGCCAACAGCATTCTCCAGTGCGCTGCGAAGCTTGAGTCTGGAATCTGTCGGGATTCCATGATAAGTACATTAAACTTTTAGTAAATTCGTAATCTTGTCAATACATTGGTATCTGTAAATAGTATAAAACAATGTCACTATCCGCATCTGTCTGTTTGTGCGCTTCGTTATTTTAAAATATACAACGAAGTTTGAAAGGGTTTTCACTATCATTCAGAGAAATTCTTAGAGATGGTTTATTTATATAAAACTAGGATACAATATTTATTGAAAGTAGATAAAAGTCGAGCAACGCCAGATACACGTCAGCTAGTAATAAATAAGTGAATAAGAGGCCTACTTAAGTCAGTGTTCCGGCCCGTGTTGAGGTGGTTTTGTATCCGCCCACTACCCACGATCCACGATCCAGTGAGAAACTTGATATTTCCCGGCAAAGCCTCACTCGACTGGTTTTCAAAGACGATGCAAATATTGGCAGGATGAAACATCTTGCGGGATGATCGGCTTAAGTCGCTAAGGCTCTTGATGCTGATACCTGATACTGATACTTGCGATGGAGAAGGATCAATTTCTTGCTGAATTTCTATGGTGCGTCTTTGCAGCAGGATTTAGTGAAAAACACCAACATTTTTTTTATAAAACCAGCATTAGACACGTATTCCGTTACTCCCTGTAAGTTTTTTAAACATTAAAAAAATAGATAGAAATACAAAATAAGTCTTTGTCTGTTAAATCGTCTACGAATTTGTTTAAATTCCAAAAAACACCTGACTATGTACCTGTATTGGTGCAGAAAAAAACACTGATTGTTCAATCATATATATTTTCATGCCTTTAAAGTATCTTTTAATATTTAAAAAGCTGCCCTGAAGTAGACGATGTTAACTGACAAAAAAGTATCGATATATAGCATTTGAATGCATAAAAATTACATAATTTATAAAAAATTAAGAGTCTTTCATTAAACTTTTATCAAATGACAATACAGAGTTATGTTGGTTACAGTTAAATGATTTGAAACATTGATAATTAAAAAAATACTTGAATAAAATGGGAAAAAAATGTCGGTTACCTTCCTTTACATGAACACAAGAACCAATTTATGGTTTAAACATATTTATTTGAAACAAATCTAATAAGTGTAAAAAGTAAAAAATCGGATACCATAGATAATATATCTCAAAATCAGTGCATCACTCCGAAAGTGATCTTTAGCGAAAGAAGACATCAGAAAACATACGAAAGAAACGATTTTTGCAAAAATGTCAGTTAACATAGTCTACACCCGAGCAGTTTTGTATGCCGGCGAGAATAAACGAGGTTTTTATTAAATTATTTTAAGAATTAATTACTCGCCTGAAATGTCCATACAAATTAAAATATATCACGAGTAAAAATAAATGCCGCTCACAGGAATTGAAACCGCACCTTCTGATGTCCGGTCAAGTGCTCTGGACCACTGAACTACGTCGGCTTATGCCCAACACGCCAAATAATTCAATATGTAGAAGTACTTCAATCGACAATTGACGGATATTTCAGGCGAGTAATTAATGCTTATAATAATTTGTTATCCTTTGTGCTATGCATAAAAACCTTGTCTTATAAACATTAGTTTATCATTAAAAAATAAGAAGTTTTTTATTGTTTTTAATTACAATGATGCCTCAAAATAAGTTTTCTGTATTCGAAGAACTTTTTTTAAATAATTTTACCTACTTAATTACTATTTATCTCATCATATCACAATTTAATTCCAATTCATACAACTATCAAGCCTAATGTCAACGCGGTTCGCATTCTTGACAACTCCCCGTGACATTTGCCGCAACCCGTCGCCAAATAATGGCAAATTGTTGCGGGAAAAAAACATTATGCGCACAAAATTAATGAGTAACAGACAAGGCCGCCATGATACGTCATAAAGTATGTACACCGAGGATAATTTACAATTTGCGGTGGCGGTACCAACGGTACACAATGCGGTTAGTTTGTGAATTTGCCGTTATGGGTTATGCTGGTTTTATTAAATTAATAATAACTAATTTGCAATGATCGTCTATTTACACGTCGTTGTTTTGGGACTGAATTTGAAAGTCGGGTATAAATAATAAAAAAATCGGATTGGTTAAGTCGAGACATTATCTAGGATATTAATAAATTATTTTGAACTTTGTAATCACTCAGCTTTCGGAGTATCTGGGCCGAAGGCTTGGAATAAACTCCCTCCGGAACTAAGATCCATAACAAGTTCAACAGAATTCAGGTCTAAACTAAAAACTTACCTTTTTAAGCTGTCATACCCTTAAATTAAATATACCATTCTTGAGAGAAAGTCCAGTTATATCCAATTTTCCAATTATGTCCTAAATCCTGTATCTAAATTTAGCTAATAAACAATTAGATAATGTTAATTAAGTGTTAATCTCAAGTGACCTACCAGGTAAGTATTGTACTGTATATTATCTCCATAAATAGTTAGTAATAACATAGATCACTGTTGGAATGTATTATAAATTTTTACAGCGCCCTTTAGGTGGTTTTGCACAAAAACGGGGCTATACAAGTCATCCAATTATTATTATTCAAAATAATAGCAGTAAAAAATATGGGGAAAAATAGTTAACGATAAAATTTGGTCAGTGGCTGATATGGCATGTAGTAGAAATCTGTATTTTGGTAAAAGCTACTATTGGTTTGAGACTTTGCTAATTGTAGATCATCAGCTAAGACTAACCAAATACTTTCGACAGAAATGTCTAATCGAAACTTAATAAATACGAAATTAAAGAGTAAACTCTTTTTTTATGCCTGATTAGATTAGGTTAGATTTAGGTTAGAGGCTGGCTTATCTTCATAAAATACCTAATTTCTGAATATCTCTTTAAAGTTTTTTCAATTTATAAATAAATTATCAAGTAAGTGCTCTGGGCGTTATATAATTTATTCCTCGGCTTTGCCATTCTATCTCCACCCTAATTCTGGTTGGGATTATTTTTCTCGGAACTATTCATTCTCTGTGTGAACCTTTTCTTCTCAGACACGAAAAATCACTCAATTCGTTGCTAATGGTGTTTATATTTAATTGGATCGGTTTTGGGTCCTTCTGAGAAATAATACAGCCTCATTGGTAAAGGATAAGATTAGATTTTCTAAGAATAAATTAACCCCTAAATATACCCCTAAATACCCCGTATTTAGAGTTTTCAAATATATTATACTGACTCTATTTAGTAAAAAAAAAACTTTATTTGGGAACACATTTTTAAAAAATTCACTTTTTACGAAATTTCATCTGAAACAATAACATATATATTGGCGCAATATCTCCTTTGAAATTCTTTGAGATATCTTTTAAGCTTAGATACACTCTTCTCTTTCATGAAAAAGATCCTAATAATAGGGTATTTTTCATAAAATACCTAGAAATAATTGATCAAAACTTAAATTGGAACAAAATTTTACAAAAACTAACCAATTTTTTCAAAACAGTAATAAATATTTTAGTTAAAAAGCAATTAATTAAAATTTATTACGCCTAAGACCAATTTCATCTACAAAATGGTCTTTAGGATGGGGAAGTTCATGCGATTCCATTATAAAACCAGTCCTCAAAGCACAAAATGCAATTTTAAAAATTATACTTGGAGTTCCCGTAAGAACTCCTTCAGACAATGTTTATAAGGCCCTAAATTTAATGTCTCTGAAACAATTATATTCAAAAAATATTTTAATTTACGCATTCAAAAACTTGGACAACGTGCAAATTCACAAAAACCTCATTACAACATACATTCCAACAACCTACGACTAAAACAAATTTTGGACAAAGAAATATGCAATATCTCTTAAAAGACTTGAAGATACGTAAACATAAATTAATTAGGTACTTATCTTGAACTTTGTTTAAAAATACTTCTTCTTATTTGATATCATCCAGTAATTCGCCAAATATCAATATTTTTTGATTTTGTGCGATTTTTCTGAAGCGTGTTCTCGTTTTATCTGTATTCCTTGTTGTGATTACGTCCGTTATGATTTTGTGTAATCCATCTAATTTTATCAATTTTCAAAACCTGGTTTTTGCCCTGTATTGGAAACGCTATAACTTTGCAGGGATAAAATTCCCCAGAAATTTATGTTTGGTTTGTTTGGCACCTTTTTCATATTAATTATTTGTGTACTCTCAGTAGACTATATGTAATATTTCTATTACGTATTTGCGTTTGTGACAACTTGGGTGAGATTGATTGGCGAAGGAGGTCCAGTGATTTCTTATGATTTCTAAAGTGATAGATGCTCTCAGTTCGCCCAGGTGAAAGACAACCATTCAGAATATGTAACGTATTCCTTTTCACTTAGATTTATAACGTCGATAAATATTAGTGGCTTAAGTGACTTACTACAATTATGTTTTTATTTATACAGATAGTTTGTGAGAAACCCGGATATACAACAAACTGGCTGGGACTGACTGTACGATTTTCGTTACTAAAAAAACTTGTTTTTTTTTTTTTTTTTTTTTTTATATTTACTCCACACAGGAGGCCCTGAAGAAAATAATTTCCCTCAGGGCCTATGTCATCTTTGGGGATGCTGTGTGGAGGGTCTTTTTGTGGAGAGGAAGGAGTGAACATGGGTCTTGAAGAGTCCCATGTTGTAGGAGGGAGGAAACACAGAGGCCGGCAGTTCGTTCCACAGCCGAGCTGTTGAACTTAAGAACGAATCGTAGAAGCGACCCGTTCTCATGTGACAAGTGTCAACTGTGTACAAATGTTGGGCGCGCGTTTGGCGTGTATCCCGACTACGCACCGGTGCCGAAGGGATCAATGACGCTAGTTCCTCAGAGCATCTTCCATTGTAATACCGATAGAACAAGGACAGCATACCTACCTGACGCCTGTGCTCTAAAGATTGCAGTCCGTTTGTTAAGATTGGGGAATCTATCAAACGGACCGCCCGTTTCTGCACAGAGTCAAGGGTTTTTTTCAGGTATTTTGGGGCTCCAGACCAGAGATGGCTGCCAAATTCGACAGTAGGGCGCACTTGCGATTTGTACAGGGTGAGCAGTTGTGTACTATTAAAGTATCTGCGGGCCCTGTACAGTACGCCCAGCTTCTGAGAGGCCAACTTTACTCTGGCTTCGATGGAGCCCCCGTACCTGAGCTGGTCACTTATAGTTACACCAAGCATATCAATGGAAGGCCTGTTCGGAAGATTGCTTCCGTTGAAGGAGACTAGATTATCATTTGGATCCCTTTTAGACGTAATCAGACAGGATTGGGTCTTTGAAACATTAAATTCGACGAGATTATTTTTACCCCAGGAGGAAATACTCTCGAGATAACCGTCCATTCTCTGCTTCAAAGCCCTCCGAGCCGTTGGAGTTTGTGTGCCCTTTGGGGGCTTGTCAAACAAAAAGCTATCATGAACTGTACTGTCATCCGCGTAACAATGAATCGGTGCACATGTCAAAAGGTCATTGATGTGCAACAAAAACAAAGTCGGAGACAGAACCGATCCCTGTGGGACACCAGCATTTATGGAGTGCGAGGAAGAGGTGAAACCGTCAGCAACCGCCTGAATCGACCTATCCCTTAAAAAGTCAGCAATCCACGTACACAGGGATGCGGGAAGTCCGTAAGAATGCAATTTGTTGACAAGTCCTCGGTGCCAGACCCGGTCAAAGGCCTTAGATATGTCTAGTGCGACCGTTTGGGTCTCACCGTGACGTTCCAGGCACCGCCCCCAAACATGCGTCACATACGCGAGAAGATCACCGCACGAGCTGTTCCGCCGGAATCCGTATTGACGGTCGTTGATAATTTTGTTCTTCTCGAGGTATGTGAGCAGTTTGTCGTTGATCACACGTTCCATCACTTTGGACAGAACTGATGTGATCGCTATGGGGCGGTAGTTGGCCGGGTTGGAGCGGTCACCTTTCTTGGGAATAGGGTGAATTACCGCTTTTTTCCAACCAGAGGGCACAGTGCCACACTTCGGGGACATTTTGAAGAGCTTTGTCAAAACTGGAACTATTTCCGCAGCACACTTCTGCAATACCAGGGCAGGTATTCCATCAGGTCCACTAGCTTTGTTAACATCGAGCCCCCGTATGACGTGGAGTACATCCCGATGCCGGATCCTCAGCTTTTTTATAAAGAAGCCGCAGTGAGGAACCGACGGCGGAACAGCACCCCCGTCGTCGAGGGTCGAGTTTTCCGCAAACATTTTCCCTAAAAGGTTTGCCTTTTCGGTGGCGGTGTTTGCTAGTGAGCCGTCAGGTCTGGTAAGAGGTGGCAAACTGGGTTTGCAAAAATTTCGACCTATTGAGCCCGCAAGCGACCAGAATGCTCTGCTGCCATGCGGGCAGGCAGCCAGCTTTTTGCTGATCTGCAGGTCGTGTTCGAATTTTGATCTATTGATGATTCTCTTGCATTCCTTTGCCGATTTGTTGTATGCTGATCTGCTTTCGGGCGTTCGAGATGTGTTGTAGGCTCGGTAAGCCGCGTTTTTTCGTCGAACTGCTTCGGAGCATTGTCGACTGAACCACGGCTTTGAGCCCACGCCAGTTTCTTTAGTAGTCGATTGTATGAAGCCATCCATCGCCGATTTGATGACTTCACCAATCTCCTGGGCACATCTTGAAGGGTCCGAAGTCCGAAAACAAACAGCTGACCACGGAAAAGCATTGAAATGGGCCCGCATACCGAACCAATCTGCTGACCTATAGTGCCACACTTTTCTCCTCAGCCTCTCATTGGTTGGTCTGAGGCTAACGGGGATTGATGTCGTCACTAGGCAGTGGTCAGATGATCCCAGAGGCGCTGTGACGTCAATCTTATAACCGTGTGGCACAGTAGTTAAGAATAGGTCTAACAGATTGGAGCGGTGAGTCTGGACATCAGGAACCCTTGTAGGCTCCTGAACCAATTGCTCTAATCCGTAGCAAATGGCAAAGGATTCCGCCTGTCGGCCAGCCGAGTCCGTTGGGCCTGAGAACTTCAACCATGGTTCGTTATGAACGTTGAAGTCCCCCAGAACAACAAACTCGGCCGAAGGGTAGCGGGGCAAGAGATCATCAATAGTATCGCTCAAATGTTTGAAGAGCTCGGAAGTGTCTGATTCGCTATGGTTCGGTGAGCGGTATAGACATGCGTAGAATCTTGCCGTACTGGCAAGATTGACGCGCACCCACATTACGTCGAATCTGGAGTTTTCCAGACTCAATAGTCGCACACAGTTGACGTCAGCTCGACTATAGAGGCAGACTCCTCCTTTCAGCCGGAATTTGCTTGCGAGGGTAAAGCCCGGGCAGTCCAGATAGGAGGAGTCTGGCGGCTCGGCTATCTGAGTTTCGGATAGGAAAAGAAGGTTGGGACGTTGGGACAAAAGATGGTGATGGACGGAATTTAAATTTGTGTGCAGGCCGCGAATGTTGGCAAAATTTACCAACATTTGTGTCTTTATAATATATTAGCTGGCATGTACCCGGCGTTGCTCGGGTTATGAATGGTTTAGAATAAAGTTTGAGGTCGTAAATTCTAGTGTACTTGAAAACTAGGTCTATTTTCAAGGTGGAGATAATATTATTCTAAAAGATTGAAATTTTATTTTTCACTTGATCAAGCCACGTCTTCCTCGGGCGTGCCTGACTTCCACCATTCGAACTATATATCACATTGTTACTATTAAAAAAATACATTATATCGACTATTATTCGACTCTGTATCTCATTCTAGTGTAGAGATAATGCGAAGTCTTCCCCAACTCCTTATACCATTCAAACCACTCTCTTAACACTCCTGGCAATAATAAAAACAAATTTTGTAATAAATAGGTCCAGTCGTTTTTTAGTCTATAGGGGACAAACAAACAAACATTTTTTTTTATATATAAACATAGAGTATCACAGATTTTCGTATCTCATATATTCTCCATTCCCTCTTTCTACCCCAGTGAGCACCAATCGCAGGAGAGAGAATTAACATGATCGGCTATTGTAGATTTTCAAATATCGAATTCAATGAAGTATTTTCTATGCGCGCTTTAATGCTTTTTAGTATTATAAAGCCTTTTGTGTTAGATTTTTTTTTGTGTTCGCTCTTCGCAGTGTATTTTGTATGAATTTAATATGCTCATGTTTCCCAGCCCTGAAATCTTTAAAAGCGAACAAACGTCAAAAGACCCGTAACAAAGAAATATGCTTTAATATTCCAGAAATCTGGAGCACAAAGCGTGATTCTGTTTTTCCTACGCAATTTCATGAATAAATACGCATTTGTATACAAAAGTAAATCGATGAGTATAATATGAAAAATTCACACATTTTTCTTATAAAAATAATAATGAGTAATAATAATATTTTTCTCTACTCACCAAATATCTCAGACCCGCTATTCACTTTGCTTTATTATTTTTTATAACGATAGCGACTATAATTGCACCAAATAAGGGTTTTCCAAACATGTTGTTTTTTGGAACTCAATTAGATCTAACCTAACCGACTTATTCCGGTATAAATAAATGAGTGGAATAAAATAAGGTAAGTATTCAATTTGCTTACTTTATACCTCGGTTAAACTATAAAACCGATGTTAAAAATTAGTCAAGCCGCAAATCTATTACTTTTCTCGTATTAAATATTCCATTTGAAACGGGTGAGTTTTGCACTCTGGAAGTTGGTTGGCTGGGAACTTGTCCCGAACTCGCGCAGAGGACCGACTTTTCAGTTAAAATCGGTTCTCATCTTAGTTTCTAAGTTTTCAATGCATAAATTATGTAAGTCATTGATAAGTTTTTCTTATGACAGTATACGGGCATAATATATCAGCGTCGCGGCGCCGCATCTGGCGAAGTCGACGCCTTTCAGATGGAAATGGTGCCCATCTCCGAAAAGCTTACCTACGTTCTATTTTTATTGAATCCAATGAATGAAAAATGGTGAAAAGTCTCCATTTTTATTGAATGTATTCCCAATGGTTTCCTGTTTCAAGCTGTCAGAGACGTTTAGGCAATATGCAATATAGAAGTCTTTCATTTTATGAATAATTATTATTCCACTATGGTAAACGTTGAAGAAGCTTAACGGAGAGTTTTTATCATAGTTGTTTTATACTGAATGGTTAGTGCAAAGATCTCTCTTACGATTTTGTAATTTAATGTTTTTTAAGGAACAAATTATAAGCATTCAGTACGAAAAAAGGACTTTTCACTGTAACAACACTAAGTAGGAATTGTATTATTTCCTTATTGTTGTGTATTTTCTAACGCAGATATTATAGTTGTATAATTTTTGAAGTTGAAAGTATTTATAAAAATATATATTTACCTCAGGATCATTGGCTTTCCATAGAGAGAAATCTGTAAAAAATTTAAACAAAACAATTGCACATATTAAATAACCAGTGGACCCCAAAATGCTTCGCTATTGGTAATGTCTTTCTCGGGCGTCTACGCTGCCACTCATTTTCTTGCGTTTAACCGTTATGAACGTTAAAACTAGATACTTAACCTTTTCTTTTACTACTATAGTAGATAGGTTTCGTTAGGTACTGTATAACAGAAATTAGCTGTGAATTCTGTAAATTATTCGTAAGAATATTAATGAACTTGGATGAAGTAAAGAGCATATGCCAGAATAGGGATGTGGCGCACGTTCAATCCTCTTTACACTGTAAGTTACTTACGATACGAATGATAAAACGTCTTTATTTCAGAATTACAGTTAGAAAAAGGATTATATCATGTCTGTTTTTGTAATTCATTCCTATTTCCTGCGTACAATTTTGATTCTAGCCATTTTTTTTTATTCAGATCGGCTATAAATGTTCCCATCATAAATGTTGGCAGGATGAATAACACCGGAAGGCCGGATTTCCAATACGAGATATACCAAAAGGCAACTATTCCAAACATACTGCATGAGCTTTTCACTAGCGAATTATGGAAAACGTACGCACAAGGCGTAATGAACACACTCCGAGAGCAGAATAACTATGTATATAGGGCGCTGTTCCGCCTCCCTTGGCGATGCAGCGCCTCACAGATGTTCGTAGAGGGAAGGGTGCATGGGTTTGCTGTATTGATGCGCCACAATATAGTGGGGATGAGTCAGCGCTACCGGAGATCGGAAAACACTCTTGTCCAGGCCGTCGCCCAGTGACATGGCGCGCTCCTACACCACAGATGTGCTAAATATGTTTTTTTTTTTAAATTTTGTTTATTCTAAACTTAATATCATGTAATTTACTTACGTGTACCCTTTTATATGGCAGACAGGGTAATGCACTAATCGCTCTGTTCAGCTAAAATAAACAAAAAATATTATTTAAATATTGAAGACAATATTAGTGATTTCTAAACGAAAATCTGAAGCAGAAAAATCAGAAAAGGAAACGGTCACATCTGGGACTCGAACCCAGGACCCCTGTCTTTCCGGGACAGTGCTCTACCAACTGCGCTAATGGGACCCTATTCTCCTCGGTCACTTTTAACTGTATCATACTTCGAATAAGAACTACTAACATTGTCTTCATTTTTTCACCGCACATTTTTATTGGCAACTATCTTTATGTATGATCGCAAGATTCAACCCGAACTAAATGCAATCCAGACAGCGTCTTTTAGATAAACCTATCTTATTTTTTTATTTAATGTGCGACATCTGTTGACTTTTCTGCAAGTCTAGAATGAATATTTATTTTTCGGAATAACTTTATTGAGTAAAACCTCAAATTGTAATATTTAAATATTGAGCAGAAAAGTCAACAGATGTCGCACATTAAATAAAAAAATAAGATAGGTTTATCTAAAAGACGCTGTCTGGATTGCATTTAGTTCGGGTTGAATCTTGCGATCATACATAAAGATAGTTGCCAATAAAAATGTGCGGTGAAAAAATGAAGACAATGTTAGTAGTTCTTATTCGAAGTATGATACAGTTAAAAGTGACCGAGGAGAATAGGGTCCCATTAGCGCAGTTGGTAGAGCACTGTCCCGGAAAGACAGGGGTCCTGGGTTCGAGTCCCAGATGTGACCGTTTCCTTTTCTGATTTTTCTGCTTCAGATTTTCGTTTAGAAATCACTAATATTGTCTTCAATATTTAAATATTACAATTTGAGGTTTTACTCAATAAAGTTATTCCGAAAAATAAATATTCATTCTAGACTTGCAGAAAAGTCAACAGATGTCGCACATTAAATAAAAAAATAAGATAGGTTTATCTAAAAGACGCTGTCTGGATTGCATTTAGTTCGGGTTGAATCTTGCGATCATACATAAAGATAGTTGCCAATAAAAATGTGCGGTGAAAAAATGAAGACAATGTTAGTAGTTCTTATTCGAAGTATGATACAGTTAAAAGTGACCGAGGAGAATAGGGTCCCATTAGCGCAGTTGGTAGAGCACTGTCCCGGAAAGACAGGGGTCCTGGGTTCGAGTCCCAGATGTGACCGTTTCCTTTTCTGATTTTTCTGCTTCAGATTTTCGTTTAGAAATCACTAATATTGTCTTCAATATTTAAATATTACAATTTGAGGTTTTACTCAATAAAGTTATTCCGAAAAAAAAAAAAAAAAAAAATATTATTATTATTAAAACCTAAATTACAAGATCGGGACACTCATTCAAAGCAGCCTCCCAACTTGTATCAGATTCTGCAAAAATTTGTTTAAAAAAAAACACTATTCTTATTCAAAAAAAAATTTAAATGTTTCAGTTAAATTTTTTTTTAAATGTAAAAATACCTTTTTTGGAGGTTCTCAAAGAAGGAGGCTGATTTTTCCTGGCCTTGTGATCTGTGATCTAGGAGGTTTTTTTATATACCCACCCCACGTTGGGCATCAAAACTATGTACGTATTATGTACTTTGTTCATAAAAAACTACTGATGTTTTTATGAACAAAGTAAAATTAAATTTGTGCATACATAATTGACGCTCGAAACAATAAATTTGATGGGGATTTTGGTAGTTTTAATTCCCGTTTAGTTTTAAACAGTTTTTGCGAAAATATCTTTCGTTTAAGGCATTTTTAAAAATATATGGATAAACAACGCCACGTCTTATCGTAATTTTAGAATTTGCGGTTATTCCGTCATTAATCACTTTTTGCTTACAGTCAAGGAAAAGTTTACGCTTATTTACGGTATCACATAGAGAACCCAAAAAATTATTGCTTTCGATCTGAGGCATTTCGATTTTTTTCAGTATTTTCCTAGATTTTTCGGCAACCAAACGGTTAATTAAAACCTTTTGGAGCCGCGTCTACTCTTCGACACATTTTAAAAGACATTTAACAGCAGATGTTAACCCACCGGTGAACGATTATTTTTTCAAATTTGGAATCGATTTATTCTAAAACGAAAGCTCAAAAAGTTTAAAAACAAAATCGACTCAATATGTGATGTAGAACCATCAGTTTCCAATTCGTACTACGATTTTCCGAATACCGTACACAACCCACATTTAGAAGGCTTCGAACTAACCATTCATATTCTTAAATTCGAATTTAGGTCGTGGTTACAGTATGGTTTTTGTAATCACAACGAAAGCGCTCCCGGAAATTTCACTTCGTACACTTAATTTATTTCATTAACGCCATAGACATATGAATATTAGTAGACCTGCCCTAAGTGATTAAAAGCGTATTATCCCCACTCCCTATACCGGTTCCATTGAGCCGGCTGGGCTCGCGTTTGGCCTCAAATGAAATTTGAAAACGTGACGTCATCATTCTTGTGCGAACTATGGTCGAGGCATCATCGGTTCATTTTACTAAATAACACGGCAAAATTTTGACTTGTACTATGAAAACTGGTAAAAATAGATGTGAAAAAAGAGAATAAACCCAATTGTCGTATTACATTCCATATATAAGCATTATTTTACTTTATTTTAAGCATATTCACATCGTATAATATGAATCAGTTGTTACTATCACATAGAGAAACGTCTGGACGCGAAACACAAAGCTGGTTGGTTGCTGGGAAGTAAATTATGAACATTTATAAAAGTGTCTTAACTAAATACTCTGAAACTAACTACGACTCTGAAAATAAAAGCTGCCTTACTTTGCCGAATTTGGACTTCGCAAATTTGTTCATAACGTGGCGAGTAATTTGCGCTCCCATGTAAAAATGTCTATTCATTCAAAGCAGATTTTACTTTTAAGAAGTAAATGGTGATATTATAATGCGAGATGCCTATTTACTGTCAGATTGATTTATTGACGAATCACAGTCAGCTTCACTCGTTCCCTCGTTCCCTCGTTCTTCAACAGTTGATTTTACCCCTCGCCCATATCTTCTCGTCTATTAATTCCTATGTCTGTGATTAACGCAGATTTTTTATGATTTTTTTCATTTTATTTTATATTATAGAAACAAATAGTACATGATTTACAGAGATGAAACAATATACAGGAATAAGATACTTCATGTTGTGTACCTATGATATGTTTCCTTGTAATGTCTGCTAAGTGGTATGTTTATTCCTTAATTACCAGGTGACTTGTGTAGTTTATAGGTGTGTGTGTGACGTGTGTAATGTATGTGTGAGTGTTTGTGTGTATGTGTGTGTGTGTGTGTGTGTGTATGTGTCTGTGTCTGCATGTATGCGCATTGAATAGTTTAAATTATTGACATGATGCCACGTTTGAATTTGGGCAGTTAATTCCCAAAAAATGTCAATGTTAGAGTTAAGACAAATTTAGAGTTAAAACGAATTAGATGCTGCATTTGTTTTATAATTTAGCGTGTGGAATAGAACTGTATGTCGTGCTAAGTCCTCCTGTCATTTATAGTATATAAAGTAAATATCTGTTTTCCAAGTTGACCACATGTCATTAAATATGTATAAATGTCTTCCCAGGGCTCCGAACAAATCACTTCTTTATCTCCATGCCTGTCCGTCGGCCTCTCTGGCTTTCTGACTACCGGCCCGGAAGAAAGTAATTATCAGCTTTGTTCGATTTCGTTCTGTTTCCCATTTTACAATTTCACTTCGCTAGAATTCACTACTCAATCTATATCGATCTCGGGGGTTTGTTCGCCTTCTCCCGAGGAGCCATTGTGTCACGGGCATCCCTTGTTTTTATTGAATTTAAAAATAAGAAAATCAATAGAATGAGGTGTTCTTTTCATTTATCAAGCTAAAGTGTCCCTCAAGGATCTATTCTTGGAACACTACTTTTATAAATATACTTATTTTTAAAGAAAGACAAACATTACACCTACTGCCATAATTATAATGTCAATTATTACTTGTGTATGGTGGAGGACTTAGCAGAGGAATGAACCTGCATGTTATGTTGCAAACCCGAAATGAAAAAGTTTGCAATTAAAAAACTCAATACAATTTAATAAAAAATCATCTCTTAGTTGTATTTGAATTTGCTATCTGTTACGAAAATTTGTTTTTATTTTATCAATATATCGTACCAATATAAATACTCCTTCCGTAAAATATATGTTATGAATTTATGCAACCAAGTTAAGATGAGATGTTTCATTTGCACGAAGCAAAGAGTGTTTTCCAACACAAGGTTGTGTGGTGCTCAATCCTCTCTGCCTTCCCAGCGGAGAAATGGTACAAACTAAAGTTAAAAACAACTGGTCTCCCATTTGTATCGATTTATATAATAGTATTAATAAAATTTATAAAGTTTTCAGAAACACTGTTGCAAATATTGAGACAACTGATTAACAAAAAACGTGTTGTCTTTAATCCTCCTTTATTGGCTTGCTTATTTCGTTCCAAACTGTATTTGATTTCTATTTAGTAATTTGTTTCAGTGTCATCCGCTTTTCCAAAAAATCCACTGCTTTCTCCCTAATTGGATCAACCGGAACGAAAAATGCTTTAATATTATTAATTCCCTTTCTGCAGATAATGTGATTTTAATTTGAAAAATTCTACGCATTCGCTTCATTTTGTCCTTTGTTAGCTGCCATTTATCTACGAACTGTCCCATTTCTGAATTTGTCCAATCGGATTTTGTTATTATATTTTCTGTTACTTTCTATATTTTTCATGCACTGTACCGACAAGGATATAATTCTGCTCTCAAACACAGATGATTTACAACTCTTTTTTTAATTCATTCGTCTGTTAGAATTGCACTTTGGTTTTCTTGAATTAATGTATGAATAAAGTGGAATCTTGGAAGTGGTAATTAAACAACTTCCCGACATCCAACCGAGCTGAAACTCAGCAGATAGACTCGTTGATAGAAACATATTCGCATTTCTCTGAAATTGGATGACATTGCCGCAGTTATTATATACGATATAAATGTCTGTCCTAATCAATTGGTATTTGGCTCAGTGGTTAGCGCGGTTGACTGCAATCCCTGGGAAGGAAGGTTGAATACTCTGTCGAATCAAAAAAATCAATGATTTTTGTAAAAAAAAAATGTTGATTTCGGATTGAGTTCAACTCGTAGAGCAGAAGTTGTTACAGCTGTACGTTTACATCTTATTTTATTTGAAATTCATTTTACTAGAAAAAAGTTATTTATTAGAAAAAATATATATGAATTCCGAAATTGTTGAAAGCAGTCGTTACTAAATTGTTGTGGGCCTTATATTTTAGTTACATGAATTGGCTCATTTATGTAACCAGTATCTGTTTATTATTATTTTTTTATCTAATGTGTACCAACGTAAGGTTTGTATTGGTTTGAGTACCAATAGCTATATTTTGCGCCCATAGGGTGATTCTGTTGTAGATATAAATTATCAAGTTTTTTTTATTTTATTCGTAAAAGGCAATCAATCACTCTGTAGTTAAACACAATAATTGAATTAATACAAAAACTGAATTGCAGGCTTAACGGCATGTGGTAATGTCTATTGATTATATAATAATTATTGGTGAATGTTGGGAAGTAAAAGCTTCATAAATGCACTCATAGAGGGCAGTGCACAGAGCTTGCTTGGAAGTCCGCAAGATGGCAGCTATTAGTCAGTAGTCGCCTGGACCGGTTAGAATGCTCCCAGACAAACTTGGTGTTTTCAGATCTCATTTAGCCAGCTCCTAGTTAGGTCGACTATCGAGTCACCATTGTAATACGCGAAGTATCTATTATTTAAAATCTCCTTCCACGACGAGTTGGAGAACTGTTTGTGGGAACACAACAGTGAAAAATAACTGGTCCCAACTGCTCCCAATCGTCTTAACCCAGTGAGACTCACTCATCCTCTATTGGGGTATGTTGTAAGGCTGAAGGTAGTGGGAAGGGGAAGGAGATGGTAGGGGAGTATCTGACTGTTCAGATCTGCGCCTGAAACACGGCTAAAGCATTTTCAAACAAAGTTTCAATTCTAAATTGTAGTCCTAAATCAGGGCGATACTGAGAGAATATTCTACTCTGGGACGTGTCGCAAGTATACTATATAAACTTTCAAATAAATAAATTAATCAAATTAAAGTTGTTTACGCCGGCATTTGAACTTGCGACCTTCGAATTGCTAGACGGGAGCCTTACCCCTCGACCATATTAAGTTATTATGTATAAAGTTCCTCTCTAGTTTCTTCTACGTCTCAAAGAAAAAATGTTCCCTCTTTCTGAAGCAAGGCTTTGAAATTTCCTGTTGCCAATTCCACGGTTATTTGTAGGTCTCTAAACTCTCGTAAACCTCTATTCAATTTTTCCAATATTCTCAAATTAAAGCAAAATTTCCTTGTATATTTCATACTCGTGATCTAGTTTATTTGCTTCACATGTTTTTAAAAAGATATTTTCCGTTACATTTGATAAAATTCCAGCTTTATCGTTTTCGGAGATTAAATTTCGTTTGGGATTTTTTGTAAATCATGAGAACAGTCATACCAGTCTGCTGTTTTTTAACTCTGCTTAATTAGAATTCTAGGGAATTATTTATAAAATCTTCCAGATAATTGAAAACAACTGTTGATTGTGAAGCTGTAACGTTTTTTTATGTTATGATGACTATTAGTACAATAAACAAACTAATTTGAACTTTGGTCTTTGACGCCACACTTCAACATAGATTCTGTTTTATAAGTAGGAAATATGCCAAACTTACTTAATAATAGGGTTTAGCGATTCCGCATCCCGCAATCCGGCGGGATTTCGGTAATATTTGATGTGCCGGATTTGCGGGATTGGAAAAAACCTGAATTTACAATAAAAATATTTTGGTATGCACGCGCTTGAAAAATACAATGTTAGCAGTGTCAATATTTGACGATAAAAGAGGACCTCGGCTTGATGTCATAGGAAGTGCTAATAGAGCCGAATCTCAATCTCAGAAACTTCAAGACCTGAAATCTGTTTTGAAGAAAGAGATGCCCCTTTTTAAGAACGGAGACCTCAATAGTATCACAGATCTTTAATGGTAGTCCCACCTACTAGTGCTTTTCGCCGTTGGGCTTTTATGCACAAATTTAGTGTCCGTTTACGTGTGGTTGATATAGAACTCTTCATAGTAGATGCTTTTACCATATTACTTATTATGTTCCTTTCCAATGTCTTTCTATAATATTACTGTTAACAAAGATGATCGATACCAAATAATACATTTTTTTGCCTAATTTCAATTTAACAAGACTTAATAAAAATCCCGCAAATCCCGCGGGATTTTTAAATTCTATCCCGCAATCCCGCAGGTTTTCAAAAGTTAAAACCCGTAACAATTAAGTCTTTATTATAAAAGTAGTATTATGTAGTTTCAATAAGTGCTAGCATTTAAGTTAGACTTTGATTATTGTACCACAAGTAGTGTTTAATTTATTTTTTTATATTGTTAAATTAATATTTCAAAGTTACATATCTCATAATTTCGAGCTGAAAATAGTTGCATTGATCTTGAAAATCAAGACAGAAAAATCTATTTAAATTTCATCAATTAATCCGCTCAGATTTTTCTCATTATAGTTTAGATTTTGGATGTATCTCGCAACTATTATTTTGAAGAATAGTTTAGCACCAACCTAACATTACCTAACTATTTAGTTTCCTTCCAGTGTGCTAATGACGCCGTTTTCACATGTTTTCCATACGAAAGCGCGCTTCGCCGCGTGTAGCAAGTTCTAAGTACTCACAGCGACATGAGAAATACCGTCGTTAAAAAATCCGTATTTCTTGTATTTTTCGCGTATTTTTTTTCTTTATTGGATCTTAAACATATTTCCGTGTTTTATGGTTTGCTTCTAGGCACTTATTTTTTTTCGAGTGGTGTAATGCTTGACGTTAAATGGGTTGTCCTAAATTTATGCGGATCATAAACTTCGTTTACGCTTTTTTCGTGGCAGTTTTAAAGCGATAAATTCCATACCAGAAACAAGCTCGTGGAAACATTTAGTCTAATGGCCAGATATGATTGAGGTCTGATGTGAAAAAAGAAAAGCTTGGACGCCATCCTTTGAAAGTTTCCCAAAATAGGAGCTTATTTCTCATGGCTTCGAAAGGCTTTTTCTAAATCTCGGTACGGGTTATAAGAGGCTGTTTTAAGTGTTTTTTTAAGTAAAAAAATATTTGAAAGTGACAAAAATCATTGGAACTTAAACCAAAAATGCAAGGCCTATCCGGACTATATTAGCTACTCATATAAGTCGTGCTATCTCAGTTTTCATTACGGTAAGATACATGATTTAAACAGTGTTAGTAAGAGATAAAATCACGCTTTGTATTTTCATTTAAAAGTTAATAATAAATGCGCCCGAAAATTTTGAAATAATTCTATGAAACAACATTA
The DNA here is from genome assembly GCA_026573805.1 of Hesperophylax magnus. Lineage (NCBI taxonomy): Eukaryota > Metazoa > Arthropoda > Insecta > Trichoptera > Limnephilidae > Hesperophylax > Hesperophylax magnus. Next base: position 5,698,088 of record JAIUSX010000117.1, on the reverse strand, counting down.
AGCATTTGAAAGATATTTGTCGAGGTTTGCAAATGTTTCGATATACACATAATTTTGAATATAAAAGGAAAAAAATGAATCGACCTAATTTTTATAATACCTTTATCTAATTAAATATGTTTTTTTTAGTTTAGTGTTGTTGTAATAGTTACAGTTTACTGCAGAGTGGTAATAATTACAGTTTAGTGTCGACTGGTAATATAACACTTTAGTGTAGAGTGGTAATAATTACAGTTTAGTGTAGAGTGGTAATAATTACACTTTACTGTAGAGTGGTAATAATTACAGTGCGTTCAAATTTTTTTATATTTTTAAATACGTATGTCGATTTGTACAACAACAATCTTTAATTTTTTCTACTTTCAAAAACAGTGTTTTATTTTCAGTAAAAACTGTGATTCTATTTGTAATTGAAAGTCAAATCAAGGGAATATTTGATAACATGATATTATTTTTTCGAGGCCCGAAGGGTTAAATTATTACAGTGTAAATGGTTAGAATGAAAATTAGTATTGTAATATTAGCGAGATAATTAAATAGGGAACTACAGCGAACTTTCTTAAATAAATGTGACAAGAAAGTCAAGTCCACCAATTTAAAGCCAATGATAATCATTGTTGTCTAATGCAAGACATTGAGACTTGCTCCCACAAAACTCAGTTCTCAGGCCACAAATATTTTTATCTTCAATACACCCCAAGGCATTTTGCAGAATATACTTAAATAAATCTCGTGTTTCTTTTATTTCTTGGAGCAAACGTCTTCTGCAGGGCGGTTTTCAGCTGCAGTGAATTTTAATTTCCTGCCAGCAATTGTGCAAATGCTGCACTTAAATCCTCTCCATCCGTTATCTGAACCTCTCTTCACATCCTTTCATCCCCCACCCTCTCACCATCTCTCCACCCCCGCCCTTGCTCTCTGTGTTATGGCTACACTTTTTTATTTATCTAGACGACTATTTTTTTTACTTTTTTTATTCTTTTATAACATTTCTTTTAACTTATCCGTAATCTAAATACTTGACAAGACAGCAATTACTTAGAGGACAACTTCACTTCGTGGGATTATTGATATTATTTTTGGAATAATGAATTCCAGTCAATTTGTACTATTTTAATATATACTTAAATGCGAGCATTTATAATTTTTTTTTACAAATGCCGACAGATTGCATTTTTCAAAGTCCGTTAAAACGATCGAAATCAAACGGGGTACACGTGACGTCCAACTTACTTCAGTTTTGTTTTGTCGGTTAACAGTTAGGTCAATCCCACTCGGATCGGTATGAAAACAAAGAATTCCAATTTAAATATTTAGCAAGTTTTCTGAAAAAACGTGAATTCATTTGAAATAATTTGTAAACCGTAGTAGACATTTATACAGAATTTAACATATCTGCCCTGATGATGGAAACTCTAATGCCGTCCGAAACATTGGCTAAAGAAAGAGGTAGCGCAACACGACATAATACCACAAAAATAAATCATTACAAATGTTATAAAGCTTTCGATTCGCGATAATGCAATAAATATTTAAAGAAAGTTGTTTGGTTTTGAATTTTCTCACTCCACACATCATCCCCAAAGATGACATAGATCCTGAGGTAAATTATTTCCCTCGGGGCCTTCTGTGTGGAGTTAATGTAAAAAAATAAAAATATAAAGTGGCAGTTCAATGGAGCCACATCCACTGTGGCGGGAAGGCACTAGCCAGTACACGAATAGATTTTTAATTAACCCGCCCCAGTTCGATATCAAAGTTTTAATAGCTTAAATAAAACGAATCAACTGGTTCATTTCGCCAGTCGCTTTTCCCATATTCGTTTTGTCGATTGGTTATATAAAACGGTTTTATGCTGTCGCTGTTTATTTACTTGTGGCATTAGTGTATGAGCTTACCCATAGATTGCACTAGAAGAGTCTATTAGGCTACCCATAGATGGCGTTAGCTGTCGAAAATAATATGATAATAAATAAGGTGAGAACCTCAAGGTCGGGGTCCATGTTATTCCAACCGCCTGCTATTAACACACTATGAGCGGGAATGGTATTTTTACCTGCGCGGCCGACTGGTGCTTATCGGCGGGACGGGTAAAAATACCCTTTACGCCGGCTCCACTTCAAAGGCGAGGAAGGAAAATTATTATTATTATTTCCCGTGACTATTTAATCTAAACGCTTGAAGACATTACAAACTACACACACATATAACAAAAAAAAGATAAGCCGTTGTTTCTTTTATGTACACACATACTCTTGCAATAATTAGGCAATTTTATCGTGTTAAATTTCAAAGATTGTTTGTTAGTTGTACTGGGAATATGAGTACCTATTATATTTTTATGACGTGTTATAAATTCATTGGACCTCTCTTATGAGATAATCCCGAGGATGTTAATTACAATAATCATTTCCTGAATGACTTTTCCCGGCACTCATTACTTGTGAAGAAAGAGTGGCGCTAATATACACGTGCTTTAGTTATGATATACAGAGTTACAAAACAGACGTGTTTTTTTAGTGGAATTTATTTAATTGATATTTTCTTTTACCCTTCAAAAATGTTTTCAGATAATAACGAAAGTCATGAGGAAATATTCGCCGATAATTTGTCTGCCCATTCTGGTGAAGATTTAGCTGAAGCGATATATTTTTGCGCTATTCGCGAAAAACACCCGCTATAGGCTAGAGTCTATTGTTTGAAGCGCCCGACTACAATGTGTTAAGATATACAAGTGTTATAATTAACTCTTCACAGGCCAAGATGCCAAACAAAACGTCTGTAACCAAGTGGGTCTTCCGACGACCCCGTAAATTTTTTGTCTTATGGGCTTTTAAACTATAGAAATCCCAATTATTCAGTCAATTATTTATTATTTTTTAATAATAAACTACTGTTTATAAGACAAGATTTTTTTATGCGCAGCACAAAGGATAAATGCATGAATGTTTTAAGTGACTAATTTAAGCTTAAAATAATTTGTTATCTTAAAAACTTGTCTTATAAACATTAGTTTATCATTAAAAAATAATAATATTTGACAAGTCAAAATATTTCACCAACAAATGTACATATAATATGTCTCGACGCCATCTAGTGGGAAATTTAGCACTAACAAAGCCTTTCCTACAAAATAAAGTTGATTGTTTAGAAGCGAAAAAAAAAATAATAAGCAGTAATTTTTTAGTGAAGTACTAGAACATATTGAATTTTTGGTGTGTTGGAAATAAGCCGACGTAGCTCAGTGGTCTCAGAGCACCTGACCGGACATCAAAAGGCGCGGGGTCAATTCCCGTCGGCGGCATTTATTTTTACTCAGGAGATATTTTCAATTTGTATGAATATTTCAAGCGACTTATTATCGCTTATAATAATTGGTCAGTCAATTATTAATGGTAACTTATGTATTTGCGCAGGAATACGTAAAATACAAAACTGATATATCAAGTATTTAAGCTAATATAAGGAGGATAGTAATTTTGGGTACTACCTACTCCCCCACGGATAGTTGAGGAGAGTTCGTGAGAAAACCCCGAAACAAAATTTCCTTGTTGTGGTACATTTTCAACTGTGTTTATTATCTTTGTCGGTTCCTTAATAATTCCTCCAATAATCAATGTTAGGCATGATAAAATTCTTCTGCGTGGATCCTATATCATATTTTACTACATCTAAACTATTTTCTCCAGATGTCTTATAGTGTTAGCTAACATAAGTATTATTTTAATATAAATTATTATTTATTATCCAAAAATATCATTAAATCGCAGACAGCCCTGAATTATGAAAGCCAAATTGCGATACCTGCCTAGCTATTCCAAGTAGAATTATAATTTTGAAGGTAACAATAAACTCACTACTAATTACTATATTATAACATTTTGCCAGATTATAATGTTAACAAGTCAATTTTTTTATACATATTAATATTCTGTTCAAATAAAATATTCTCTGTTATTAAAACATTCTATACATTAATAGAATTTATTTTATATTAATTACTATGTATTATCATAAACACTTCATACACAATTTATGTCAGGTCTTATACAAACCTAGTATTCATTCAACTATCATTACACTAGAAGATATTTCTTTATGTTTTGTCTCACTGCACTTCTATTAACAACTGAATCACTTACAATAATATTTTTGTGTACACATTACTTGTTCTGTAATTTATTAGTAACATTCTCCTGTCTAATACTGTATGCTTATAATCCGATGTACCACTCTATTGTAAATGCCATTTTAATGAACAGAAATAACGCGGACGAACATAAATGAATACATGAGTACGAAATGTAACGCAGCATCTCCTATACTTATCCTTTATTCTTCTTCGTCTCCCTTTTCTATACTAATTAATTTTAAAACATGACAAGACTCCTATCTCTAAGTTATTTTAACATTATAAGTTTTTTGACTTAACCTTAACTAACATCAATTTTTTTAAAGATCTTTGTTTTATATAAGCTATTTGTTTCTTACAAATATTTAGCATCATTGCTATCATCAATAATAATAATTTCAGTTGTTTCAGTCTGTAACTATGGCTTAACGAACTCTAGAACTCGGATTGTGTGAATAATTCATGAAACAACTTTTATATTGATGCAATATAATATTATCAACAGAAAGTTAATTAATTGACATTTTCAAAATTGGAATGTAGCTTGTTAAAACCTCAAACAAAATACTAAAGTCTCCGGAATTAAAAGCTCTGTTGGAGTGGTTTTTACCGAAGTTACCAGTCACTAGTGTTTGTAGTACCTTTGAGGGGGTGGCCTAGTTTTTGTGACATTTAACTTTGTTGGGGGTAATTCGGGCCCAGAGAGGGCTGCTAACTTGACAGAACATTCCCTAATGATCACTCCACTTTTAGAAATACATTTTCTAATGTTGCAGTAACTTGTTTGAGGATTTATTTAATAATTCATTTATTTCGCTAGTTTGTAGTTTATAGGTTTTTATTAAAATATTTTACATTTCATTTATAAAAATAAACAATATTTAATTAAAACATATAAGTTTATCAACATATTGAATTTGATAGCAAAATGTATTTACGTCTAGATAGTAGAGCTGTATTTTCTTTTTTTTTTGCTATTTATAAATAAGATAACTTAGATTAGTGATTCCCAAACAAGGAAACTTTTTTTGTTATTATTATTTTAATGATAATGTTATTTTTGAATATAATATCTATACATTTGTTATACCGAAACGTTAATTATATGAAATTCCTTCGATAGAAAAAAATCGCAAAGTAAGAACCGAAAATTATTGAAAACACGTTTTGTTCAGTTATTTAATATGTTATAGGCATGAAAATATTCACAGTGTATCTTTAAATGAAAGTAAAGCTTTTATTGAGAGATTCTTCGCTCTATTTCAAACGAATCGTGTTTAAATATGTTGATCTTTTTCGCTTAATTGTTATCTTTCTTTAATATTAGCGCGCTCGCTCTAACATTCGTATTTACATATTTCCCTTTCAAACAATCTTAATATTTGAAGGCATAACTTGCAGAAAGTTTATTTAAAAAATTAAATTAAATTAACGCCATCTATGAACGCGCAGATTATAACGTGCGATACGTTTACCCTTAAATATTTTCAATTTATATGAAATTATCGTGTTAAATTCTTCTTCTGAAATGAGTGCCTACTTACTTCAGCCAATGAAGTCAGAACCACTCGTTATTATTATTTGTGACCAAGGAATCATTTTAATCATTCGCAGAAGTCACTTACTCTTTTCTGAGTTGAAGAAGCTTCGCATAAGAAATACAAGAGTCCTTTGTATGATAACTGATAACATTCGGATCTTGGTCCAACTGTAAATGTTGCCACTTGTGTGCGACATAACTCCATTCATCTGGCGGTGGCGTTATACCACCCATCCTTTCTTATTTCTGATACCCTGGCACGACCCTTATATTATTATTATTCTCAGTTTCTTTGTTGAGAAATACGAAGGCATTCAAAAGCAGGCTGCTTGATGATTATTTGTTTTAATGAGAAATTAAAGACAAGGACGGGTTTTTTCAGAGAATTTGAACAATTCTTCAAAATTTCAAAGCTAATTTTCAAGTTCTGTGAAAGTTCTTTTCACGTTTTGTTATTATTTCATTTCTGTGAAGCAACTAGCCTATAATGATATAATAACATAATTTGAATAGGACTTTCACAAGACCCGGAAACTAACGTTGAAATTTGATCAATTTTTCAAATATTGAGAAACAACCCATCCTTAGGACGGGTTTTTTCAGAGAATTTGAACAATTCTTCAAATTGCAAAGTTAATTTTCAAGTTCTGTGAAAGTTCTTTTCACGTTTTGTTATTTTTTTTAATTAAATGAAAAGTACATGTAAGTAATAAGGCTTACAATTTACAATGACAATCTTTAATACTACTCTTCCAGAGAAGCATTCGCTTGTGGTTGAAAGAGGAGTGTACATTAAAAGTAAAGTAAGTAAAATGTACAATGTAGTAGCTACAAAGTAAAATGTAGTAGCTATATATAAATAAAAATATGATGTTATTAGTTTCTGGGATAAAGACAATTATTATTTTTTTTTATTAATATGTATACTATATTTGGAGAAGAAATTGCTTCTTAAGTAGAATATTTACTTTTCATTTTTTTGATAATTTATCTTTAAAATATTTTTTTCAAAATGCTCAAAGCTTGGCTTTTGTCGTTTATGATTCTGATTTTTTCAGGGAGTTGATTGAAAAACTTCAGTTTCAGTTCTGTCAAGCAACTAGCATATAATAATATAATAACAGAACTTGAATAGAACTTTCACAGAACCCGGAAACAAACGTTGAAATTTGATGAATTGTTCAAATATTGAGGATCAACCCATTATTAGGACGGGTTTTTTTCAGAGAATTTGAACAATTCTTCAAATTTCACAGTTAATTTTCAAGGACTGTGAAAGTTATATTCAATTTCTATTATTATTAGTCCTTATATACTCATAATAAATATAAATTTTGATTTTTCCACAATTATCTTGTACTAGTCGCCGTCGTTTCCAAGGCATTACACAGAGTTTTTTGAAAGCAGATGTAGTGAGGTTATTTCCTCTTATTTTGAAGTCAAGTGTGTAAAATTTCATCAAGTTGTATCATATTTTGCTTTAATGGGTAGAAAAGAGGGATAGGGGTGGTTTTTCAGTCTCGGAATAAAATATGCACGCCCCATACACTCTTTTTTATATAAATAATGTGTTTTGTATACTTCTTTATTACTTAGATTACATAAAAAATGTTTTACATTGAATTTTATGTAATGACATTCAAAATTGAATATATACTCGAACGCCAAAAAGAGCAAAGAGTAAAAATACAAACATTTTAAATCGGTTTTCATTGTAAAAGTATTGAAATCACTACGCAGCAAGAAAGCACGCTCATTGAACTTAGTATCTGATGTTCGCTTTGTTTCCTTTAACCTTCCTATGACGCTGCTGACCTAAGTTAACGCTGTTGACTGTCGTTAATTGGCATTTTTGGAAATACACAGTTCCGATAAGTAAATCAGTTATACTGTGTTACATGCTCTGTAATTATAGATGTTTTTGGTATTAAACTATTGCCATCCCTACTGTTATAAAAAACCTGAAGCACCCAACCTCTCTTACAGTTATAGGAATCTGGTATGACTAGTAGGAATGTAGTGCCTACCTTGCTTCACATACGATATGGTTGTCAGTATGAAAGTATTGCAATCCCCACGTAGTTAGAAAACTACCTGAATCACCCAGTCTCTCATACAGTTATATGGATGGGATATGACTAATGGAAATGTAGTATCTACTGTGCTCCACGTACGATATTCCCTAATTAACAAGGTGAAGCACAACTCTCTCACGCATTTATAGGGATGTGATATGACTAGTAGGAATGTAGTGCCTACCCTGCTCCACAAACGATATGCCTTTATAATTGTAACATGCTCTCTAATTATAACAGTTTTCGGTGTGAAAGTATTGCGATCCCTACTATTATAAAATAAGCTGAAGCACTCAGTCTCTCATACATTTGTAGGGATGTGATATGACTAGTAGGAATGTAGTGCCTACCCTGCTCCACAAACGATATGCCTTTATAATTGTAACATGCTCTCTAATTATAACAGTTTTTGGTGTGAAAGTATTGCGATCCCTACTATTATAAAATAAGCTGAAGCACTCAGTCTCTCATACTGTTGTAGGGATGTGATATGACTAGTAGGAATGTAGTGCCTACCCTGCTCCACAAACGATATGCCTTTATAATTGTAACATGCTCTCTAATTATAACAGTTTTTGGTGTGAAAGTATTGCGATCCCTACTATTATAAAATAAGCTGAAGCACTCAGTCTCTCATACAGTTGTAGGGATGTGATATGACTAGTAGGAATGTAGTGCCTACCCTGCTCCACAAACGATATGCCTTTATAATTGTAACATGCTCTCTAATTATAACAGTTTTTGGTGTGAAAGTATTGCGATCCCTACTATTATAAAATAAGCTGAAGCACTCAGTCTCTCATACAGTTGTAGGGATGTGATATGACTAGTAGGAATGTAGTGCCTACCCTGCTCCACAAACGATATGCCTTTATAATTGTAACATGCTCTCTAATTATAACAGTTTTCGGTGTGAAAGTATTGCGATCCCTACTATTATAAAATAAGCTGAAGCACTCAGTCTCTCATACAGTTGTAGGGATGTGATATGACTAGTAGGAATGTAGTGCCTACCCTGCTCCACAAACGATATGCCTTTATAATTGTAACATGCTCTCTAATTATAACAGTTTTCGGTGTGAAAGTATTGCGATCCCTACTATTATAAAATAAGCTGAAGCACTCAGTCTCTCATACAGTTGTAGGGATGTGATATGACTAGTAGGAATGTAGTGCCTACCCTGCTCCACAAACGATATGCCTTTATAATTGTAACATGCTCTCTAATTATAACAGTTTTTGGTGTGAAAGTATTGCGATCCCTACTATTATAAAATAAGCTGAAGCACTCAGTCTCTCATACAGTTGTAGGGATGTGATATGACTAGTAGGAATGTAGTGCCTACCCTGCTCCACAAACGATATGCCTTTATAATTGTAACATGCTCTCTAATTATAACAGTTTTTGGTGTGAAAGTATTGCGATCCCTACTATTATAAAATAAGCTGAAGCACTCAGTCTCTCATACAGTTGTAGGGATGTGATATGACTAGTAGGAATGTAGTGCCTACCCTGCTCCACAAACGATATGCCTTTATAATTGTAACATGCTCTCTAATTATAACAGTTTTTGGTGTGAAAGTATTGCGATCCCTACTATTATAAAATAAGCTGAAGCACTCAGTCTCTCATACTGTTGTAGGGATGTGATATGACTAGTAGGAATGTAGTGCCTACCCTGCTCCACAAACGATATGCCTTTATAATTGTAACATGCTCTCTAATTATAACAGTTTTTGGTGTGAAAGTATTGCGATCCCTACTATTATAAAATAAGCTGAAGCACTCAGTCTCTCATACAGTTGTAGGGATGTGATATGACTAGTAGGAATGTAGTGCCTACCCTGCTCCACAAACGATATGCCTTTATAATTGTAACATGCTCTCTAATTATAACAGTTTTCGGTGTGAAAGTATTGCGATCCCTACTATTATAAAATAAGCTGAAGCACTCAGTCTCTCATACAGTTGTAGGGATGTGATATGACTAGTAGGAATGTAGTGCCTACCCTGCTCCACAAACGATATGCCTTTATAATTGTAACATGCTCTCTAATTATAACAGTTTTTGGTGTGAAAGTATTGCGATCCCTACTATTATAAAATAAGCTGAAGCACTCAGTCTCTCATACAGTTGTAGGGATGTGATATGACTAGTAGGAATGTAGTGCCTACCCTGCTCCACAAACGATATGCCTTTATAATTGTAACATGCTCTCTAATTATAACAGTTTTTGGTGTGAAAGTATTGCGATCCCTACTATTATAAAATAAGCTGAAGCACTCAGTCTCTCATACAGTTGTAGGGATGTGATATGACTAGTAGGAATGTAGTGCCTACCCTGCTCCACAAACGATATGCCTTTATAATTGTAACATGCTCTCTAATTATAACAGTTTTTGGTGTGAAAGTATTGCGATCCCTACTATTATAAAATAAGCTGAAGCACTCAGTCTCTCATACAGTTGTAGGGATGTGATATGACTAGTAGGAATGTAGTGCCTACCCTGCTCCACAAACGATATGCCTTTATAATTGTAACATGCTCTCTAATTATAACAGTTTTTGGTGTGAAAGTATTGCGATCCCTACTATTATAAAATAAGCTGAAGCACTCAGTCTCTCATACAGTTGTAGGGATGTGATATGACTAGTAGGAATGTAGTGCCTACCCTGCTCCACAAACGATATGCCTTTATAATTGTAACATGCTCTCTAATTATAACAGTTTTTGGTGTGAAAGTATTGCGATCCCTACTATTATAAAATAAGCTGAAGCACTCAGTCTCTCATACAGTTGTAGGGATGTGATATGACTAGTAGGAATGTAGTGCCTACCCTGCTCCACAAACGATATGCCTTTATAATTGTAACATGCTCTCTAATTATAACAGTTTTTGGTGTGAAAGTATTGCGATCCCTACTATTATAAAATAAGCTGAAGCACTCAGTCTCTCATACAGTTGTAGGGATGTGATATGACTAGTAGGAATGTAGTGCCTACCGTGCTCCACATACAATATCTTCCCGCCTATCAAATAATCCCTTTTGGACTTTCGCCACCAAATCAAAACGGCTGTAATTACTTGGTTCCGAGAAACGAGCTCGCCGGCATCGTTAGTCTATGGTTTTTATGGTATATGGTTTGATTGGGGAGATAAATTTATGGGTTGATTGCCGATTACTTCTCAAAGGCAAAAAGCCTACGGGAGCGGCATTTGGTGTCTCTCCGCCAAGTAGTTTATTTTTGAAAATTCGTGATAACTTCAATGGCAACTCACTTTACAGAATCCATCTATCTATTTATATAAAAAAAGTGTGCTCTCTGGTGGGAGGGCGGACTCTATTTGATTTTTATGCAAATTAACAGTTTTATTCCAAAATGAATGAAATTTTGCCCACTTCACCTTCAAGAGACGAGAAAGGTCAGTCATGTGAGATTTTGTAAAGCCATCCCATCTCTTTTTCCCTCCATTTAAAGCAGAATTATGATAGTTCTTGATGAAATTTTGCACACTTGACGTTAAAATTAGGAAAATTGCTGTCCACATTTGATTTTTAAAAAACTCTGTCTAATGCCTAGGCAGGTAGTTTATAACAATAATTTTTTTGTAGCTTTTGAAGAATTGAAAAAACAGGAGTACATTGATCAGCCGTCGTTGTGTTCGAAGGCGGATAAAAATTTGATCAAACGCTGAGACGGACCGAGAGTATTTCTCTTTTTTTATCAAATAATATGGCCTCTGGTTCTAAAATGTCTCATAGATACATTAAAAACTGTTTCATCGAAAATGACGGTAATTTATTATCGCTTCCAAGCACGGCAGATCGCCAACGAATGACCAACAATTCACATCGATAAACATATTTAATCGAAGTAAATTACAGGTTTTCGATAATACCTTTATCGATGTGCCTATATCAGGGGGCCAAGAGGGAGATTCCGGTTCAACTTAAGGAAAAGGGAGTGTTCTTAACCTTAAAATTGTTAACGACTTATTCGTTAACTGCGAATCTATTTCTCTCGGATGATGATGGCGGAATTGTCCTTAATTTCAAAATTTACGTCTTTTTCGTTAACTGCAATTCCAGTTCTAGTGAAAAGTCGTTAAGTTTAACCCCCCCCAGGACTATTAAATCCTCAAATATTACAGACACTTATGGTCACAACTCTCTAGTTCTCAAGTGACCTACCAGGTAAGTATGGTACAGTATATTATCTGCCTTTACAAAATGTAAATAAATAAGAATAATAACATTTGTACATTTCTAGAAATGTATTATATATTTGAGGTGATTTTGCACAAAAACGGCGCTATACAAATCATCCAAATATTATTATTATTATTAACTAAGAAGAAGGCATCTTATCCATTCGACCTTTGGAACCTATTTATTGAACATTATATTTGTCGATCTCATATTACAAATTCAAAATTACTAATATCTTCTTGTAACAATTTTTTTCCCCTTTTTGGCAGTTAACTTTTTAAAGTGACCGGTGACCGGTCGGTGGCTGAGTTGGCATCGCGTTTGAGTCCCACACAGGCGTAGTGTGTTCAATCCCTCGGCTGGCTAAGTCCTCCATCTCAACACAATTAACATTTTCAGCTAAGTGTGGTGGTAGTAGGAGATTTTCAAATATTATCAGTTTATCCGTAACCCGGGAGTGTTTGTCTTTCTTAAAAAAAAAAAAATGATTACGAAGTTTTAAAAAAATTGGTTCGTAACCTAGATAGTCGATTTTGTATTTATACGGGATCCCTATTAACTTTTTTAAGAGTTTAAATATTCATTCAGGAACAACTTCAAGGAATGTATAAAAACAGCCAGCACATACGAAAAAATCGAATTAAGGCTTTAAAAGAATATTTTTTAAAAACATATAGAAACGAAAATACGTAATTCTTGTAATATTGTATTTTGTCTCGTTTCTTTCTGTCTACTTTCCTATCTCCTGTATTTGTAATCGAGCATAATCTAATTTTACCAATGTATTAGTTTGTAAGTACCTTCTTGTAAATTCTTACCTTGGCTTTGTGCTTATGTGTATATCCCTGTCTGTTTCCTTTTTTGTTTGTTTCTTATTTGTTTCTTATTTGTTCTTATTTGTTCTTATTTGTTCCCTTTCTCTATTTTTGTACTGTTTTGTATGTGAAACTTATAATTTTGCCATTTTTCTATTTCTTTACTGTTTTGTTTGAATCTTATAATTATGATATCAAAATACCAATGTAAAATTAAAGCTCATCAGAATTGCTCTAGAGAAAATAAAAATAATAAATGTTTAATTTGTTTTATTTTCACTTATTTGACGGTTAAACCCATCAATGTAATATACCATGGGTGAAGAAGATAATACTAATAAATCGAGAGAAAGAATAAGAAACATGAGACAGAACAAGACACAAAAAATAAAAAGATTACGATCACACCTAGTATCTTATCTCTTGATATATTACATTGCTGGGTATAACTTTCAAAATAAATAAAAAGAAAAAGTTATTCTTAAATATATATATTTTTGTTCACTTTTCCCGTAAATTAATATTACACAAGGTTTAAAAAACAAGTTTAATCAAGGTGAAATCAAATACTTGGAACATGTTTGCAAAATTATGTTCGAGCTTCTCCATTCTCCAGTTACCACATCATTAAAAAAATTAAGGATATTTTTTTCATAAGCTTGCGGAAAAACCTCCTTGCGAGTATAATATGAGCCTTTTCAATCCTGCATGGTGAATGGATAAACTATTCCTCATTCACTAACCATCTTTCAACCGTCAGATCCGGTTGAAAGGTTTTAGGGAATAAGCCCCGAGCCTTGAAATGATTCATACAAACTTATGAGTGGTCTTTCTTCCATGGACACAATATTACTAACCAAGAAGACATCAGAAGTCTTAATAAATAATTAAAATAATATTTTACTCCACTCAAATCAAATCTAGAAGAGAAACGAGTATCTCTGATTACTATTTGTTGAGTGTGTTATAGATCTCTGTTCCTTGAAAACTCAACACATGAAAAGCAACACATCTTTGAAAAGTGATATTAAGTATTTTTTATGTGAAACAACATAAGAGTCACATCTGCTCATAAACGTCGGGACCCATTGAGAGTATGGCTTCCCCAATTGGGGTATGTTATTTATTAATTTATTTGCTAAGACATACACAGTACAATAAGATACAGTTAGATATTTTTAGTTATTACATAGTTGTAGTACCTATTACGTATGTCCATAAAATATCATTACGTAATTTCGCCTGAGATTGTTATAAAAGGAAGGAAGAGTATGGATAGATAATAATAAATGAATTGAAAACAAGAATTATAATAAGCTCACGAATTGTAATTGACTGTTAATACATAGAAGTTTTGAAAAATGATGTGAAAATATTTTTGAAATATGTCATGCTAAGAAATTTAATAAGTTAATTTTGTATGTTAGAAAGGAATCATGAAAGATGTCTAAATGTAGTAATTTTTCGTAATGGGTGTATGTTGTGATTGCGCCAGTAATTACTGAGTTGTTTGGATTTTTTTTTTTTTTGTTATAAGGGTAAGAGTGGGGAGAGAAAGGAGATGGAGAAGATGAAGGTGGGGGAAAAACTAGCTATTCATATCGGATCACCAAAGCCATTTAAAGCCATGTTTTATTTCTCAATGTTGGTCTCACTCCAGGGCAATACTGAGGGTATCTTCCACTCTGGAACGTGAAACAAATACAATTTATATTATTTTATTTATTTATTGAAACCTTAAAGGCTTAGCATGTATAAATGTATACTTCTTTATAGTTAAGTTGTTCAGGACTACAATTAGTGGACATAACATCAGTTAAACAATCTCGTTATTAAATTATGTTAAGCATAGTGTCGTGTTTGGTCATTTGATGGATGACTTAAGGAAGACCAGAACACGTTTATGTTGTTGCTTTGTGTGTTTTCGGGTGAAATCGGTTAGGAACTACTAGTTAGTAGTTAATCATATAATTGACAGAAATTATTCCTTCCCGAAATGCTCAACCTAACAGCTTTTTTACCTTTTCGCAGAAAAACTAATTTGTTTCGAACTACGCTGGAACCAGAACGTGCACATTAAGAACTGGTGTCTTGTGTCACCTGGGGGTGAAGTAGGGAGGGGGGCGCTTTTGTCATGGCAATACTCCCCTTCACCCACCACCCCTTCAACTCACAACCCACAACCCTCTCCACCCTCGACCCCGCTGGCCGGTACACTGGTGACAATGGAGTACTAATGAGCCGGCTCCCATTATTTCTCGCTCGCTTTTGTGTCGACTGTACGTATAGTCAGTTCAACTCCTCAGTGTTTAAAGTTCACAGTGCCATAAAACAACGTGGAAATCGCTATTACATCAGAAGTCAGAAAGTTTATAAAATATTGTATTTTGTTTGAATTTGCAAGCGATTTAAAGATGAATTTGCAGTTTTATTAAGTGCCTGCGCGGACGACTTTCGTCACTCCAACAGATTCGTCGTGTTGAAAAATCCACTGCAGTCTTAGACATACAAAGTAACAGATAATGCCTATGAGCGAAAGTTTCGAGGAGATGGGATTATTCATTAAATGGATCTGACAGTGTACAGACAACTTGCATTGTCCTATCAGTATTTGATCTTTGAAGATAAAATCTGGTTGCAAATAAGTAGTCCTTCTTACAATGACACACAAATTGCTGGCTTCGTTAAAATCTTAACTGCAAATCCCGAATCGGATAAACAGTTCGGGCTTCTTATCTTCTTCTCGGGTAAGTTCGGGCTTCTTTCCAAAATCGAAAATATTGTTACTCTATTTAGTTGAAAATGTGTTGTCATTTACTTTCACCACCCATTTTTCTAACGCTATGCAATCCAATTTGTAGGCGGTTCGGTTAAAAACTAACATTCAGACCATGCATAGAAAAATCACACGATGAACTGCGTTGCAAATCAAACCTTACTTTAGCGAACTTCACTTATGTGTGCAGGGTTTGGTTATTTCAATTTGTTTATTGTTTTGGTGTTTAATTTGTAGAACTCCATTTAATTTTTTAAAATAAATTTAAGATAAATCTAATTAAATAATGTTATAATAATTATTAAATTCTACAAGTATTTCTGTTATTTTTACAGTTTTTAATGTGACAGCTGTTTCGGCTTTTGAGGCCATTATCAAACAGTTTGATAATGGCCTCAAAAGCCCAAACAGCTGTCACATTAAAAACTGTAAAAATAACAGAAATACTTGCAGAACTTAATAATTATTATAACATTATTAAATTTGATTTATCTTAAATTTATTTAAAAAAATATTTCAATTTGCTCTCTTTGGTGGTCAATGTATGACTGATGTTGTAGTTTATTCAAAGCATTCTCGAACCCTCCTGGTGTCAAACAGCTGGTCATTTGGTTTGCCTCCAGCTCATAGAAATGATACCCTGATTTTACTTTAGGGCAAGTCTACTCTTTTGTAATGTCTATGATTGATGTATAAATATTGATCCATTGTTTAGTGATCCATAGACCTACTGGCTATTATCGTGTGGAATTGGTACGTGGGCAGATAGACCGGCAAAATTAAATAATATTACATACTAAAATAACATCCGTATTTTCACTAGTTTAAAATGTGCGATAGTAATAATGCTTCCATTATTATTGCTTATTTAAACCGTTGGTACTTCCGTACTTCTAAAATTCAAACCGTGCACATATACCTTTGTCTATGCTACAATAAATACACGTTCGTTTTCCATAACGTAGAATCCACACTTTTGTTCTTCCGTGTGTGTGCCCAACATTCAAATTCAGATCTTATTATGTCTCTAAAACAAATTTACACACAGCGTTGGCATAAACATAAACCCTTTAGTGGGTAGATATAAATCAGCGGGGCTTAAGTACGCTACATACATTATATTCTGTATTTCTATGTATTACAGGGGATCAGAACTCTTTGTGAACATTAATTATTTTTCAAACAAAAAAAAAGCAAATAAAAATCACCGTCATCCTCTACGTTATGTTTTTTCTCTAGCCAATATTGAAACATCACATTTTACTTGTTGTTTGTTTTTGTTATAATTAATAATAAAGAAATTGCAACGATATAATAATCACCATTTTAATTAAATGTTTTCTTATTGACGCTTTACAAAATTGGGTTGAGAAACCAATGACATGTTAAATTTACTTGTTCAACATGTTCAAATGATTTTTTAACATGTTAACGAATTGCCTATAATAAACGTAGTCTTCACTATTGCGATTAATTCTTGGGTTATTATGCCGTATTGCGCTTCCTTCTTCTTTAGCCAACGTTTCAGACAGCGTTATAGTGTCTATCATCAGGGCAGATGTAAAATAAAATTATTTATGTCTCACTCTGGAGCATTTTGCACTTTTTTTAGTTTAAAGACTTATTTGATGCCTATTGTATCACTGTTTTTTTGGTTTTACTTACTGGAAAAGCTTCGTTTTCTGCTTCAGTATTTTTTTAAACTTTAGCTCCACACGGGAGGACCTGAGCAAAATAGTTTCTCCCAGGGTCTAAGCCATCTTCAGTGATATTTAGTCGACAGTCTTTTTAAAAAAGCAAGGAGATTAATTTAAAAATTAGAAGTGGGTAAGAATGTAGGGATCAATATGTCTTGGAGTGAGGTACTTCTGATTGGGTGGAGAGAGTCCTGCTGGAGAGGTCGAAAGGTCTCCCTCAACCAGTCTCTCCCGATCCTACCCGCCACGCAGTAGGTGGGCGGACGCATCCGCCGCCAAAACCCAGACAAACCTCATGAACCCGGGCATCCCTGCTAACACCAAATGCGGCAAACCACTTGGGGTGACCTAATGCATATTTACACATATTTCCTTTAACTAAAATACATTATAATAGTGCATAGATTTACTTTACTTCTATGCTAGCGTTTTAAATTTCACTACTAATCTCAAGAATTTATTAAACTTATCCTGCATTTTTTTAAAACGTTTTGACTTGCTCGCGTACCAAAAGTGCCGTACCCCCGCCGCGGGGAGGTGAGATCTCCCTGACCCTTTACCCGGCCCAGCGTAAAAATAAACAAGCTTTTCGATCCCTGCCAATGACTCAATGTTGCCAACCCCTCCTTGACACATTATCTCTGAACTGTCACCGCGAATGTGGCTGTGTTATTTTTAACGCTCTAGGTCTAGATGTATTATTTCTTACTATTTTTCTACGCCTATGAAATAAAATAACAATATTTTCATAGATCCTCGAAAACAGTAAATTTATTAATCTGAAGAAATTTATTAAAACATTATTGTAATCTTCCATTTAAATAAAATTTTAATGTTTGTTTGTTCAAAATCTTAAATCTCCGAAAGTTCTTCAATGATTGCTTTGAAATTTTGATATAACGATGCATTGGAATGCGCGTGTGTTTTTTATGTACCTTTCTTATATAGAAGTCACCTGTGTTAGGTAAAAACAATACTTTTTTGAAAATCAGTGCAATCTTTTAGACAAACATGCTCTTTTTAAATATATATATATGTATATATATTTTATTTTATTTTTAAATTTAAAATGAACATTTTGCCACGGTCGAGAATCTAACCCCGATCAACTGCTTGAACCAAAGATATTAGAAGAACGAGATGTGCTATGAGCAGTTCATACTGTGTGGAATTGTTTTGCCGAGTGTCGCCGGTTTTGTTCACCAATACTACTGCACACCTTCGCTTACGCTAAGGCATCGCTAAGGTATCCGCACTAATACATAGAACAGATTTCTGTGCGTACACGTCCCGATACCGTTCAAAGTACCCTAATTAGTTAGTACTCCGCCTACCGTCCGGCGGCCAACATAGCATATCTCGTTCTTCTAATATCTTTGGCTTGAACTGACTATTACACCACCAAATATTGTAAGTACGGCGGCATATATTCATTTCATATACAGAAAATAACATGAATTTTTGTATTTTTGAATTTTATTTATATTTTTAAATAAATATTAAAGGGGCTATTAATTCTGTCTTCAGAAAGGTAATAAAATATTAATATAATTGTGATAAATTTTTATAATTTTTTTTCGTATATTTAATAAATAAAAATATTTAGTATGTTGATATTATACATCACCGTATAATATATTAAAAAAATCAAGAAAATTGCATTAAAAAGTGCAAGGCGATGGGTCAAGAGAGAGTCCGCCTGGAGAGGTCAAAAGGTCTCCCGCAACCAGTCTCTCCCTATCCGACCCGCCACGCAGTAGGTGGGCAAAGGCATCCCCCGACAAGACCTAGACAAAACTCACCCCATGAACCTGGGAAACCCTGTTAAGTCACCAAACGTAGTGAACAACTTGGGGTGACCTATGGCAGGGGTGTTGGTTACAATACAATACAATAAATGGCTCCCGGGGCGGCGGTTCCGCCTTCCAAATTCTTGAGATTTTTTGTACACTGAGTTCAAAGTGAGCAGCATTCTCGAATATACTTGATGAAGCCAAAAGAATATATTCAGAAACAAAACTCCCCACCGAGAGACAGCCTGGGTTCTCATTGCCTCGCAAAACCTGATTCTTCATTAATAGGTTAAGGTGCTCCCATAGCCGCTGTGCCCACATGATGCACAGATAGGGCCTTAAAGAGTCCTCGATGTGTGAATGTGGTGCAGTGCAGACCACCAAACATGTGATCAACGAATGCCCGCTCCATTAATTCCCCGGCGGGATTGATGAGGTTCACATGGCGACGCCTGAGGCCCTAGAATAGCTCGCATACCTAAATAGATGTCCCCCTCTGACCCCCCACCATACGTAAGAAGAAGAAGAAACAAAACTTACCAATTCTTGATATTTTTTTCCTGGAATACCTACTCGTTTTATGGTGATTTCTACTTTATATCTAAGATGGTAATGTTATATAAACAATATCGTAATATTTATTCATTAAATATTATATTTCATCGTATTAACTTCAAGTGGATTCTCAGTAGCTTCGTCTTTCAGCAGTTTTTCAGCCTCCTTGAAAAGATTCAATAATGAGATTCAGTCTTGGGTCGTGACCTTGCTAGTCGCCTGCTGAATAGTCAATTCCACTAATAAATAACATCCAATCCTTGAAGCCTCTGCCAAAAGAATGAAATAATTGACAGCGCCAATATATTACTTCAAAATCGTCAATATTCGCTGCCCACACTTGGATATTTCTTAAGGGTTACTTGAAAATTGTAACCACAGATTAGTGTAACGCTTAGAGTCTCAAAACTATGCCGTTGGGTTCAGACGTGAATTTTCCAGTATACACTAAGAAAACTACTGAAATAATCTGATGGTATTATTCGTTTTTCTGTTAAAAACGGGATTGGAGGCCTATAACGAATGAATTGACGAATTTGATAACAAACTATCAGTAAAGGACGAATATGTTATGAGGAAGTCGGAACATGTGTTCTTGAAAATTATAATATTTTTTGCATCTCGTCCATTATGTTTATTCGGACAATGCCACTTTCATGAACACGTGTTCAGATATATTCTGAATGACTGATATTTTACTAGGAAATGGTCATGTAGTCACACTTTTAACAGTATTTTTATTTTAAAAAAAAGAATTTATTTTAAGCTTTATGATCTTCAGTGAATTATTGTATAATATTAGTTTTTTGAGATTTGGAAAGAATGTAAGCGTAATGAGCAAGTTTAAGAAGGAGACGCATAGATGGTTTGGACATCTAAAGCGAATGAACGAGGAAAGGAGTTTAAGGAGAATATTTTTTTTTTTTTTTTAAAAAGAAAGACAAACATTCCCAGGTTACGAATAACCTGACAATATTTGAAAATCTCCTACTACCACCACAGTAAGCTGAAAATGTTGCTTGTGTTGTGATGGAGGACTTAGCCAGCCGAGGAATTGAACACACTACGCCTGGGTGGGACCCAAACGCGATGTCAACTCGGCCACCGACCGGTCAAATATATGACGCGAATGCGAATGGTAGAAAAAGTAGGAGAGCCAGATACTTGGGTAGTTGGGCCTTGTCGGAAAAATAGAAGATTTCTCTTTAAGCTAACTTCGAAATTTGATGAATTAGAAAAAAAAACAAATAGAGTCGTCATAGTTCCACTGGCTCCTGGCAGTTAGGAATCTTGTAACCCTTCAACAAAACATAATCTATAAATCAAATGAAAAACATAATTTATCGCTAATTTTGCTCATTCCAAAATAACGGGTTTCTGAAAATAACAGACCGTTCTACAAGTCTCACTGTTCTTGTATCCGCCCATCTCTTTGCTCGCCGTTCCACCCACCCTATACAAAGTATTACCCAACCGTCATATATTCAGGTCCTGATCGATAGCCGTGTTGTTATCCGAGCACAGAAATAACGAGGATGTGCTCGAATGGCCGCCATAAATATTGCTTTTGGCCGGCTCTGCCAACGGGTGATGTTTCCATGGTAAAGATCATGTCGTTTTTCATGCGAATTTATCTATGGTTCAGATAATCTCATTTCGTATTGACGTCTTTAGATAAGCGATTGCCTTGAATCACTCAAACACTATACACGGTATCTGGAAACTCCTAGTACAAGCATTCTCAGTATGTTAATCGTGGACCATTCGCTTCTATAAGGATTCGCTTCTATAATGGGATATCTCATTTTATGCTTATTTGAGTCGAACAGTTAGTACGAGAATAAATCGTTTTTTAGACTCGTTGTTTTGTAATATTATTATTGCTTTTACAAACACCTACTTGGAGCCGCTCCCTTAACCCGCATCACAGCGACGCCCAACCATGTGGCCATCTATTTGTCTGCGATGTACATTGTGCACACTGCAGGGAGTTGTGATGTGTCATACAAAAATCTTTCTTAGTAGATTTTGAGCTCTTTTTTAGCTAGCTCTTGGTGAATATTTTTATCATAAATTGAACAACAAGCACCAACCACAAGAGAATATTGGATGAAGCTATCACTCCAAAATCTGTAATATAGATAACTTCTTATTTCTTGAAATTCACGTAAAACAGTTTTAAAAACCTGAAATGTAAATTTAAAAATGTTTTTGCTAAAAAATAAAGCCTTCTTCCGTTATTTTTCCATGTTTTTATTATTTATTCTTTTATACAGTTTCCTCGCCCATTCAATAAATATTCTTATTGATTTTTCGCTAAATACTATGATAACACATCTTATTGGAAAACCCTGTAGATTATATTTTTATAAATGTGTATATATATATATATTTGTTAGGTTAGGTTAGGTTAAGAAATATTTTAAATGTGAAAACAATCAAAAATGTGTACAATGCTCTTGTCCACTCTTTGCTTACCTACGGAATCATAGGCTGGGGAGAATCCTAGAAAAATAATCTAAACTCTGTAAAAGTTTCACAAAGAATCATCATAAAAGTAATACCAAAAAAAAATTCTACCTTCTCAACAGAGTCACTATTTAAATTGTTTCCAGTACCAAATGTCAATGACATATTTAAGCAAGCTTCCATTGTAAAAATGTGCAAAGAAAAAAATAACAAAGAATGCCAAGAATTTTACAAACTAATGAGAAATAGAAATCAATTTATTACACCAAATTTTAAAACAATACAAATGCAAAACCATTATATTTACCAAGTCATTAAAAAACTACAATAATCTCCCTTCTGAACTGCGCTGTACTTTCAACCAATCAAAACAAATAAATTAAATGAAAAAAAATTCAAAAAAACTTCAATTAAACATTACATTGAAAAATCTATATTCTATACAAAAATATTATTACAACACAAAACCTATGTAAGAATCGTGGCTCCCTTATCAGACACAAGAACTTCTCTTTTCTGATGAGGTATGCATAACCAACGATGTTCTAAAATGTAATATTGTTGAATATTTATGTATCTATACATTCCTTATATTACAATAAAAAATAAGTACTAATTTCGGTTATCTGTGCTGTGCGCTAATTTGATGAAAATTTTCACTTTATGAACTCAAATACGCATTTTTTTGTTTTAAGTTTTACTTTCAAATTTGGAACTGATTGTGTTAAGAATAATTTAGATAAAAAGATAAATTGTCTCTTTCAAAATTGGAATTAAATATCCCTTGATTTTTGACGGATCTACGCTAGCCATTTTTTAATTTATAGCCCATTTCAAAAAATATGAAACTTATATGTTGGAATTGCAATTTACAGGAATGTTTACTGAGCCAAGTTTATAAATGTTTACAATTTAGAGTAAAATGTACAAATTATTGTATTTTTCTTAATTAAACGATTTTAAAAACATAAAATATTGAAAGGAATTTGGAAATAAAAATCTCTCTGGATATTATTAAAAGCTTCCATGATATATACATAGTTCCCCAGAGATATTTTCCTTTCACTTTAATTCTGCAGAACATTTTCGGATGGAATAATTAATTATCGGAAGAAGCTACTTTATTTTTAAGGTAGGCTTTCTTACTGAAAGGAACCGATCGATGTAATTTCGATTGGTACAAAAACAAGTCTATGGCCTCAAGGTTAAAGATATGTGCTTCTTAATTTTGAATAAAAATCTACAAAGATCTCGAAATATCTCGAGTAAGTTTTCTAGTTTCACTAACTCATATATCTGCCAAACTTTTTTACTCTACGGCATACTTCCGAATGGCATTTTTTCCGCGGCATACCAAATAAAGAAACACCTTCAAATTAAATGTACTTGACAGTCACTTAGACAATGAAGGCTTCCATTGTCCATTAGGCTGTTGTCGTCACCACAACTCGTTCAAGATACCACACGGCAAAACTAGTTCTAGCACATCGCATGATAAAAGGAATAGTGCTATTGAATGAAATTTCTGAAACAGTAGATATATTTAATTACTCTTTAAATAAACCTAAACCATTTTTGTGGAGTTTTTTTTGTTTTTTCTTCAGAATTTTTAAAGTTAAAATCCCGGCCGTGTTTAATTCGTGAAAATCGCGCCTTTGTAATTTTTTCAGGTGACCCAGAAGGATATGGTTTAAAGCGCCACTTCAAAAATCATCATCTCTGGAATTCGTTACCAATATTAAAATAAGGAAATGTATATACGCGACATTAAAAAAAAATTAACTCCACTTCGTAGATCGTAGTGTCGTCTTTGGGGCTACTATGTGAAGGATATTTTATGAAAGGTAAGTAGAAATCTTCCATCTTGACGAAACCTGTGGAGGAAACACTAAGCACGAGAACGAGTCGTGATAAACGACCCATTCTCGTACGGCGAAACAAATACCGTTGCCACCTAAAGTTTATATTTATGCGAATCTAATATACGGACTTCCCATATATTAACATAATAACTTGCTTACTTCTACAAATTAAAACAAAAAACTGTAATTACATCTTTTACTTTTTATGAATTAATAGTCAATGTGGACATTTAAATTTCCGTTTTTTTGCATCTGAGGCCCAGTTGTTTCGCAGAAATTCACGTGTGATAAAGCCATCAAATGGTGACTCAGCGCCATTTTTTTCGGCACTTGAAAAGTTTTCGTTAAATGCCGATTATAAAGAGGGGTTGTTTCATGGAATTTGAACAATTCATCAAATTTCAAAGTTTATTTTCAAGTTCTGTGAAGGTTCTATTCAAGTTCTATTATAATATCATTATAGACCAGTTGCTTCTCAAAACTGAAATAACAACAGAACTTGAATGGAACCTTCACAGAACTTGAAATTTTATGCATTGTCAAATACTGTAAAACAACCCGTCCTAAGTCCTTTTCAGCTTTTGAACAAATATTGATGAGTAGAAGATGACAACTATCAGTTTGTTAAGCTTGTGAGCTTGTTACAATTTCACAGAAAGCTGAAACGCACCTAGAATCGGCGTTTAACGGGGACCTTCGAAATGTCACAAAAAAACCAAATCGTGCTGTTTGGCCATTTGATGACAATGTTACATTTGAATATCTGCTAAAAAACTGTGCCTAAATGTGTCTAATGTCTAAATTTTCCATGCTGAAAATTATAAACATTTTTTAACTAACATTTAACATTTTCTGTTTCAGTCAAATTTATTCGAGTTCTCAATTTGTTCAAATAAAATTACAGAATTTTTTTTTTCTTTGTCCTCGATAAATAATACGAAAAAAGTGCTTGGAAAGCTTATGCGAATTTATTAATATCGTTCTAGCTTTGGGTAGGTTCTTGGTAAATTTTCTTCAATACTCCAATGTGTAAAACTCCCTTTTTTAATTGTACCGAGCAAATGAAAAGGAGTTGGTTTTGACAGATGGATTATTTAAGGGATAAAACGGAAACATTTGGATAAGAGAAAGGTTTTCGATTTGTTGGAGGCGATGTTGAAATGAAATGATTCAATAATTGTTATTTAAAATATGAAAACGTAGATTATGTGAAAATTTATTTCATACTAAAAACTTATTTAGGTACAGTATTAAAATATTTAAAACTTACAACATTCTGCATGTGGCACCATCACGCGACGGTTCAAGCATGTAAAGTTGTCTTTTGAGGAATTCCAGTCAATTTTTTTGATATATTTTTTACTTCTTCTTTCGTATAGTGGGGGGTCAGATGAGAACATCTACTCGTATGTTAGTGAGCCAGTCTAGGGTCTCAGGCGTCGCCCTGTGGACCTCCTCAATCGAGGTGAATGCAGCGGGCATTTTTTGACCACAAGTTAGGTGGTCTGCACCGCACTGCATTTACACATCACCGATTCTTTAAGGCCCCATCTGTACATCATAGTTTTATTAAAGTTTTCATAGTGAAATAAATTCATGCTTTTTTAAGATTTATAACCATTTTTCCACTTTGGTTTCAATATTTCGACTTCGAAAATTCTTGACCAAAATAACATTATCTGTTGACTCGTTTTAACTCGACCGTTTGGTATTTCATGTGTCTGTAAAATAATTTGTTTGGATGTCCGGTTTTAGTTTTCTAAAATCTATTGCATTCACTCTATTATTTAAGTAAGCCTTACTTTGACCAGATGGCTAATTTTGATTACAATAATATTGATAATTTTTATTCCAGGAAGTGGGGAGGTTAGTGCAATCCCACACGTCTCATATAGATATATATTTGTGAATATATTGTTTTTTTTTAAGTCTGAAAATTTATAAAAATAAACAAAAATTATGTGAACACAAAGAAGTTTAAGAGATACAAGAAAATCTAAAAATAAGCAATTAAAAATAAGTATTTGGGCGTAGTCTAGGAGTGGCGCTTGGTGCTGGTAGGCGGCTGTCACCATCATACCGTGTTGGCGGAGGCCATTAGCCGCATCCTGGCTCCATTGACCAGTGACCCGGTGTCTCATCAGGCCGGCAAATCCATTCAGTCCTAGTTCCGTAAACATTATATCTTCTGTATCCAAATATTATTCTGTAGGCGTTATTATATTGGTTTCGGAGTCGTTTCATCGAGCAAGTTTGGTAGTGACACCATGGCTCACACGTATATAGGCTAGTACAAAATGAATAGAACAACGTTTTTTTAACATTATTGCTGCATTTGTAAAATCTGCGGGCAATCATATTAGACACTATAATGATACTTTATCGTTCAATATCTGTTCAGTAAAGATGAATTAAATCGTCGCGTTTATTTGGACTTTCTTATTAGCATTTTTTCAATATTATGCTACCTACCTACCTAGTGCTAGTTTGAAAAAGAATTGTCATTGACGTTTCTTTCGACAAATCGTAAAATACTAGTACCTGCTAGTTTTAAAAAAGAATTGTCATTGGCGTTTCCTTCAACAGATCGTAAAATACTAGTACCTGCTAGTTTGAAAAAAGAATTGTCATTGACGTTTCTTTCAACAGATCGTAAAATACTACTACCTGCTAGTTTGAAAAAAGAATTGTCATTGACGTTTCTTTCGACAAATCGTAAAATACTAGTACCTGCTAGTTTGAAAAAAGAATTGTCATTGACGTTTCTTTCGACAAATCGTAAAATACTAGTACCTGCTAGTTTGAAAAAAGAATTGTCATTGACGTTTCTTTCGACAAATCGTAAAATACTAGTACCTGCTAGTTTGAAAAAAGAATTGTCATTGACGTTTCTTTCGACAAATCGTAAAATACTAGTACCTGCAAGTTTGAAAAAAGAATTGTCATTAACGTTTCTTTCGACAAATCGTAAAATACTAGTACCTGCTAGTTTGAAAAAAGAATTGTCATTGACGTGTATAATTGACATTGATTTCGACAAATCGTAAAATACCTTTTTTAAAAAAAGACCTTCAGAGAAACATTTGGTTTTGATTTATTAAATAAGAATCATACTTTTATCTGCGCAAGGTCTTCTATTGACAGAACTACTGTATTAAAATCATTAAGGTACCATATCATCTACCAACAATACCGAAAAGTATAATACTCATATATTTTTTTCGCTATCCCTCACTATCAGAATAAAATATTTTTATTTTCTCGCCTGTCGCGTTGCCCCTGGCAACAGCTGATAATAAGGACTCTTTGTCCTGCCCTCTGCCCTGTGCCCTGTGCCCTTCAGGAATTATGGAAAGTTGGCGCAACTTTTCCGAATAATAAATCTCCCAGTGTAATTGTCGGCCACCTTTTTATTATTTCCTAAGGTTAGCGTTACTCGAGATTAAACTTTTCGAACGTTTTTTCGCATTCATTTGATTAGTTTTAAAAGCTTTCACTTGAATCGGCGGAATGAAACGTATGAGAGAAAGATGTTTTACAAATTTTGATGTTTACGATGACACCGGCTAAATAACATGATTTCAATTACGAATTTTTTTACAAAATCAAAATAACTCTTTCTGCTTTCGTTTATGTAAATACCCTAGAAAATAATATATATTTATTTTAATAAAATGCACGCTTTATCTTTGTGTAGGTACATCACTTGCTTATCTTTATTTTTTTATTGATTTATTTATTTGATATTATAAAAACAAACAGTACATGAATTACATTGATGAAACAATATACATGAACAAGATACCTACGATATGTTTCCTTGTAATGTCTGCTAAGTGGTATGTTTATTCCTTAATTACCAGGTGACGTATATAGTATATAGTGTGTAGGTTTGTGTGTATGTATGTGTAAGTGTGTTTGTGTGTATTTATATATATATATATATATGCGCATTGAACAGTTTATATTATTGACATGATGCCACGTTTGAATTTGGGCATTGAATCCAAAAAATATTAATGTTTGAGTTTAGAAAAATATTATTTAGTGTGGAATACTACTGTATGTCGTGTACGTCTTAAAGGTATGTCAAAATTAATAAGGGACAGAAGTTCGGTACAGTCGATTTTATTGTTTAAAATTACGCTTATAAAAAGAAGTGCACTTGTAAAAAGATAGCTAAGGTGTTCTGCCGCTTAAAAAGATAGATAACTAAGGTGTTCTGCCGTTTAAAAAGATAGATAGCTAAGGTGTTCTGCCATTTAAAAAGATGGATAGCTAGGGTGTTCTGCCGTTTAAAAAGATAGATAGATAAGGTGTTCTGCCGTTTAAAAAGATAGATAGCTACGTTATCACTTTGGATAACTTTGGAAGATGCAGTAATTTGTAAAATGAATGTGCTCTGCGCAAACCACGGATTGATTATTTGGTTTTGCTGTAAATTCTGCATTTTTTCTTGTTGGATTATTTTTTGTATACATCTATGTATCTTAAAAGTAATCTTACGACACATGTGTCATATAAAATGTAATAAATAAGAAAACATCATGCGGGGGTTGTGATCACTTGGGACTTTGTACTTAAAAGTTTAGTATGGGCCAGAGGAATGTACCACGCAACTTTGTTCCTTTGCCACCGTGGCCGTTTGTTGTACGATTCTCAGACAAAACTTCCCAAGTAATTTCAAAGTTTTTACAAAAAATATAATATTGAATTCTCGACCCTCGACTCTCGGGGCGGGTGGGACATCGATGTAAATAAAATATACAAGTTTTGATCGCATCTTTTTGTTTAGGTTTACTAAAGAAAAAAATATTTTAATTCTTGCCTGATTTCCTGAGAGTTTTGGCGGACTCCTTCTTCAATCACGTTAGACAAATAACCTATGTTTGTGGATTAATGTTTCGTTGCTAAGTTACTAAGTTCATTAAGTCTTAAATAAAATTCTTACGAAAAATATTTGGGTTATTTATAAAATAATATTATTTATTTTTGTTATTTCTATATAATTTTTATTTGTTTTTTTTTTTTTAATTTTTATGTAACACAGTTGACGGTATTTCCAATGTCACCCCATGAGATACATGATTCCTTGTTCTCAGTATCCTGGAATATAGCTTCATTATTTGATCCCCTTCTAAACAAAACCATGTCTTAGGAATGGAAAAAGTACAAGTACAGAAGTTTATGCATTACTTGTATATGAGAGAATATACGTACTATCCATTCCTGTATCCATCTTTGTTCATAACAGGTATGCTTGATTTTAACACCTTAGAAGCCTGTCAAAAAATATTTTTAGTTCAACATTTTTTTGTTGGTGTTAATCTCTGGAACTATACTTAATCCACTTACGTTCAAAGAGGTTAACGTGTGCCTAACAAGTATACTAGTGGAAGTTCCCATGATTTTTTGTAAGCTCCTAAAGTATGACTTCTGCCTATCAGAACGCGACAATCAACAGAGCGACTAAATTGCTTTACTATTCTGCAATAAACATTGACATTTTCAACGCCACTAACAGACAGTTCTGCAACTATCTTTTGACGCTTGTGACAAAATAGTAAAACTGCCCCCATGACCTCTTATTATATGAATATGCAAACATGAATTATAGATTTTATTGTATTTAATATGCGTCTATGTACTAGAGAGAGGTTGTAAGTGCGTCATCGCCGATCGCCCTGATCCTTCTTACATGTCTTTCATGAAAACGACAGAATATACAAAAACTTTGACGTCACCTACGATATCTCTCTGGGATTACTTTAATAGTTTACATATTCATATTCGAAACGTTGTAAAGCGTTTCTTGAAGTTGCTCTACTTGTTTTTAGTGGCAAGATCTGAATAGACGGATCTTTTCACCCTTATTATTGTCTTCTCTTTCCTGTCCTTACTACCCTTCATATCCTACTATGGGTAGTTGAAACACTTTTGCTGTATTACATTATATAATCCAATTAGAGTAAATAAAAACTAGAAGTGCCTTCCAAACAAATTTGAATGAAAATATTTTTTTTTTATTTAGCTTAATATCCAGCGCTTTGTCTAACACTCGCCTGAAATCGTGAATCCATCCATCCCATTTGAATTTCATATATTCCAACACAGATTTTGTATTGGAAATTTAATCCCCAATTAGACAAATATTTGGATCACGAAAAACGTCCACAAGAATTTTCTTTCGTTCTTTTTTGTTCTATGAAAATAAACACACACTTTTTCATCCAGACGATTCCGTTTTTTCATATTAACCAGTTCGCTAATTTGTGTTTGTCAATTTTTTTCAGGAGCGGACGAAGTGTTCAAGTTCATAGGAAATGACTCCCATACGGACCACTTCAGGATGGTGGTGAAGGACGGTAATTCCCTCCTTGTCGGAGGAAGGTAAGCTATTTTCATTTTTATTTGGTTTATAAAGGAAAAAAGGATAACATTGCTAATTAAAATTTACTATCATGAATTTCTTGCTATAAAAGCATAGTCCTGAATTTGCCTAAGACCAATCCTTTTAAAATCTTTTCACTCATTTTTTATATATGACCAGTCTATGAAAACTCGAGTCTACACATACTCCCAATCCATTTCCAGGCCAAAACATTTGCTTGCCAGAAAACTTGATACCAACACACATAAGATGTTATTTGTATTTTTTCGGACGTGACGGAAATAAACTGTAATTTGCCAACAAACTATTCACGTTTTTTCGTTACTTTCGTTGTATTTATTATGATTTGATGCACATAACATTCTTTTAACTCTACTGTTTTGCTGAACACATCAAGTTTCGCTTGTACCCCAACCTTTGGGACAATATTATAACAGCTTAGTAAAAAAATGATTGTTAACATTATATTTTCTATAATGACTGAAACAAACTACCGATTCACGTTTATATTCAGTTACCTGTTTTCTTTATTTTTATCTTTGGTAATAACACTTACAGATATTTAAAATTTAAAAGCTAGTTGTTACGAACAGCATTTTTCAAATAAGTTGATGAACTGTTCGATTTGGTATATATTTCATTACACTGCCTCCAAAGGATATTAAATTCCATATTTAAAATATTAGTTAGGTACCCACTGGAATAAACCAATAAACTAAGCCTTTGAAATATTCTGTATTGCTTCGCATTTCAAATTTACTAGCACACAAAGCAAACATCTCCGAAAAATCTGCAGCGGAACTTTTCCTCGCTCATCCAATATTTACCGCGGCTTCTATAGCAAATAAAAATCTCCGTTCCGAGCACCGATTGCCCCCTATTAGCGTCAACTTAACGGCTGGCGCGATGTACCGAGGTACAAGTCCCTCCCCGATTCACCCGATCTGGCCGGCTATCTCTTCGGTAAATCTCAATCAGCCGTACCTACCTAGACAGTTTATGCCTCGGAAAGGGGAAGGCTGGAGCCTATGATACCCGCCTTGCCTACGAATCGAAAAGCATATTAATAATGTCGTTCCGCGATGTTTAGTTGGTAGCTTCTTAGTGTAGTACTCCCCCTCTACCTATTGTGCACTATCCTCGTTTCACAAACAGAACTTCAATCCGAAAAGTGATGTTACAACACTAATACTAAACTTTCTCTACGTGATTGCAATTTTTATCAGATCTCAGATTCCATCTGCCATCGTAATATAAGCCTGCTGTTCGTAAAAGCCGTTACTATACGTTGGCTTGCCGTAAATAGATAACTAAAATATAAAAAATCAACTCGTTTTTAACATAATGCATCTATTTGAATTAATAAAATGTATTTATTATTAATAAATAGTATTTTAAAAATATATAATTGTTTGACTGAGGATTGAACATTCATCCCGAGGGATTGACTAAAATGAGTGATCCGTGCTATCACTTAAGCCAAATCGTAATTGGATGCCAAGATTTCGTGTATTAACTGCTGTAAATTTTTATAATGTCTTCCAATATCAGAGAAATGCGTCCACATGCGCGAGTGTGAGTGAGTGCTTGAAAAAGTTGATGGAATGCATTGTCATCTAGTTTCAGCTGGATCTGATGTGGGGAAGTAGGTTAATTTCCACTTGCAAGATTCCACTTACTTCATTCATTTATTGTATTTAAAAATACAGAAATAATTTGTCATTAGTAAGAGTATCCAAGTAGTACGTTGATCAAAGAGAAGGGATAGATTTATACGCGTATAAATTAAAGGATGAGCGGTTTAGATATGAGTAACATATGTATAGAAAATGTGCCTATACGTTCAATTTAAATGTTATTTTCTTATTGCTGCAATTCGTACGTCTCGATTTCTTAGATTAAATTGAATAACTCGATTCATACCGAATTGGTTTCGATTTATCCTTAATAATGTTTGTTGATTATCATTCAACACACATCCTTAGGATAAATCGAAACCATTAGAATACCGAATTGGTTTCGATATATACTTAAGGCGATGCACCACGTCGTGTAATATTTTGAATTGAGCCGCTATCAATAACAACCCTTACGTAGATGGCGATAAGGCTTAAATTCCCGCTTAACACTATCCGCCTGTTTTGATTTATGCAAGAAAAAAACATGGCAAAAAGTGCCTTTTATTTTATTTTGTGGATGTTCAGGCATAAACATTTAAATGTTTTCCGATCATTTTAAAAATAACTTAATTTGCCACATTATACAATAAAACTATAACCGAAAATGGGTTCGTAAATAGGAAATTTTGAACTTTAAAGCAGTTTTCATAGGCCTTATAATTTTTTTTTCTGGGCTTATAAAAAGACTTATGTAAAAAATACTCGGTTATTTCAAAGGCCATATACTTTCGGTATTTATTTAAAGCATCTGAAACATTTCTAGGCGACAAAATTTTCAAACCAAAAACACATAATTTTGCATTACTACGTAGTGCATCGCCTTAAGAATGTTTGTTGATTAACATTCAACACATATTCTTAAGAATAAATCGAAACCATTAGAATACCGAATTCGATTCGATTTATCCTTAAGGATGTTTGTTGATTATCATTCACACCATTCATTTACGTAGATATCTGTTAAGAATCGCTGTTTAATTTCATAAGCCATTTAAAGAAAAGAATTCTCTCATTCATTTGAGCTAACTTCCACATTTTACTTGTGCAATCTCATTACTCTTTCTCCAGGGACTTTAAGAGCTTCTTAAGCTTCCTCTAAGACGGTGCAATAGTAGTTTTTCATTGCCTTTCACAAATTCTAGTCTCCGCCCAATTTGCAGTCTTTCCACATTTACACATTCGTAAATCATCCCCCTGCTCCTTTACGACCTCCTTCATCTCCTGCCCTCCTGGTAGCTGGTAGCCTCCTGGTGGAGATGTCGGGAGATATTTCATCCGCTCTGTATTTTTTTACACCCTTAATAAGTAATATCGTAAAACTGAACTTTATGGAGGACGGTTAATGTTCACTAAATCATTATCAAATCAATATTTTATTTTTTGCTTACCATTTTCCCATTTTCCTGTTTGATGAATATGTTCTGAAAAAAACTGTGTTACTAAAACTATTTTTAAAGACGTTTTTTAGTTTTAAGTTCAGTGAAATGTTTGAAGATTTTCTTCTTTCGTGTACGAATCAATTTTTTTATAACTTGGTACTTCACTACGAACTGTAAACAAAATTATGTATTAGTGAAGTACCCGTGAAAATCACAGGATTATAGAGGCGCTATTGCTTACTAATATGTCATCAAATCGTGTTCCACTTTTATCACGCTGGTAGCAGTGCGCGGGTATCGGATTTGATAGTTTCCGGTCGTTCGGCGTTAGACAGTTGGAGGTCAAATTCGTGGACTCATAGGAGGCAAAACACGTGGAACCATCGACCAACAGAGTTAATATATCGATGCGTGGAACCAATGTTTCGTTTCGCGTCTCATTTAAATGTACTATTTCAATAGGGATAGTCAGAATTCCGGAAAATCAGTTCCATTTTCGAAAATTGCAATTTAAATAATTTTCTGTTCAAAATATTACTTAGGTAGGTACTTTATAGCTTGTGTGAATTCTCCAAGCAAACACTTCTGATTTTGAAAACTAAGCTTTAATAGTCTAAATTAACTAGCAATCCGGAGGTCGCGGGTTTAAATCCCGGCGTGCGCAAGTAAATTTTATTTGATCGATTTTTCTTATTTAATCATCAAAAATAATATGAGGTATATTTGGAGCATCCATCAGAGTTGAAGATACTCTCAGTATCGCTCTGGTGTAAGACCACCGTTCAGAATTGAAACGTTGCTTGAAATGGCTTTAGCCATGTTTTGGTGACCAGTTCTGAATAGCCAGGTACTTCCCTACCTTCCTCTTATCCACATCCTTCCTCTCCCCACTACCTTCAGCTTCACAACATACGACAATTTGAGGTGCCATAATCTCACTGGCTCCAGACGTTTGGGAGTTGTTGGGACTCTTGTGTTGTATTCTTTTTTTTTTAAATGCAGTATCCTGAAACCCACATTGTTACTCTTGAAAAAAATACACTTAATTTACTTTGATTTGACTGCGTATCAGAGGTAATGCGTTAATTCTTCCTAGAGCAATCTAAACTTTTTGTTAATGTTAAAAAAACTTCATTCCATGGTCTTTAATTCGACTCTATATCTCATTCCAATGCAGAGATAATTCGTTAAATCTTCCTCGAGGCGTCTCGTTCCCATCCCTTCTACCATTGAAACCACTCTCTAAACACTCCTGGAATGGAATGGATTGGAAATAAGCCGACGTGGCTCAGTGGTCCAGAGCGTCTGACCGGACATCAAAAGGCGCGGGTTTAATTCCCGTCGGCGGCATTTATTTTTACTCGGGAGATATTTTTAATTTCTATAGATATCACAGGAGACTAATTACTCCTGAAACTAATCAGAAGAAACTTTGAAATTTTTCAGCGTTATCGGTCGAGTCTACAGGAAAATAAATATTAATGTTTTTGTTTTTTTTTTTTTTATAGTGAATACCTCACAAGAGTCCCAACTGCTCCCATCTGGAGCCAGTGAGACTATGGCATCCCCAATTGGGGGATGTTGTGAGGCTGTAGGAAAGTGGGGAAGGGAAAGAGGAAGGTGGGGAAGTACCTGGCTATTCAGATCTAGTCACTAAACACGGCTAAAGCCATTTTGGAGCAACGTTTCAATTCTGAATGGTGGTCTTACACCAGGGTGATACTGGTAGTATCTTCCACTCTGGAACGTGCCGCAAATATACTGTATATTATTTTAATTAATTAATTGTGAAATAACACAAATTAATCAAATAAAATTTATTTGCGCACGCCGGGTTCGAACCCGCGACCTTCGGAATGGCAGTCCAATGCGTTACCACTGGACTATGCCGGCCGTGTATATATATATATATATATAGATTAAATAAGCTCTCGATAATCTACATTACGTTCTGCACTTTTATTTATATAACTTTTATCTTGTTGAAAAGTTATGCCACTTCTAAAACTGTATGATGTTACATTTTAAGCGAAATAACTTGTAATCTGTATTTTCGCTTCTTGTTTTTTTATCAGTTCTATTCGGGAAACTCTGAATAATACATCCAGTAATGAGTCTGGGGGCATTTTCAAAGTTCTGCCGAGCCGGCAATCAAAATTACTGTTTGACTGGCAGAAGTAATTCACTGCATACTCCCACTTTAATGACATGGTTGTTATATTATCTTGTTTAAAACACAGCTTCCCAGAGATAACTCCAAACTATGGGACATTAAATTTGAGGCCCTCGCTCGCCGTGACAAGGGGAGTTATGGTGGACGTAAACGACTGCGCTGGGGATGAAGAACAACCACCGGTTTGATGAGAAAACTACCCTTAGCTGTAAAGCAAAAATATTATTAAAGATAAAAGTTTACAACTGAAATGATCATGTTTTACAATGTATAAATTTGTAAGATATGTGGATTCGGTTGAGTCCTTAAAATTATGTTGCGATAAAGTACTTATTTAGTTTGTTAGATAAATAAATATCAAAATGATATTATTATACATTTAAAATTTGTATTTCTTTTGTTTAAATTTATTTCACATTTCGAAATTTAACAAGTGTACTAACGATGTTCGTTCGAAATGTAAATTTATGATCGTGTTTTGAAAGGCAATGATCCTGATGCAAATATTTTTTTATAAATTCTCTCAACTTCACAAATCCTTCAATTATTATATCCCGTGATTTTTCACGGGCTTGCCCTTGTGCATCAATAATTTTTTTAACGTTTTTTGTGGAAAAGTGCTTTACACTTATTCAAATGACTGAAATTAACCAAAAAATAAGAAATTAATTCCAAATTTAATGCATCTTACCTTTGACCACTGACCACTTAGTGACTTATAACTAAATAACGTGTTTTAAATTTTACACAACTGATTAACAATCATTTCTGTAAAATAAAATTTGTTTAAACATATTTTAAACACGTTTGTGTAACAAATTATTATGAGCAATAATTAGTCGCCTGAAATATTAATACAAATTGAAAATATCTCCCGAGTAAAAATATATGCCGTCGACGGGAATTGAACCCTCGCCTTCTGATATCCGGTCAGATGCTCTGGACCACTGAGCCACGTTTGCTTATTTCCAACACGCCAAATAATTATATTCAAAAATTAATTTGGTTGTTTACAGGTGGAAAAAAATATAAAAAAGCAGTAATTGTTGATTGAAGCACTAGTACATATTGAATTATTTGGCGTGTTGGAAATAAGCCGACGTGGCTCAGTGGTCCAAAGCACCTGACCGGATATCAGAAGGTGCGAGTTCTCATTTAATAGACGGCTTGATTTTTGTATCGTACAATTTATTCCATAAGAATTAATTATATCTCGCAATACATCCGATGAATTGAAGTCCTTCTAAAGTATTTCTGCCATTATTATTAGGTGTGAATATTCTGAAAACGTATTATGCCAACCTACACTATAAATAAATGGAATACCTTGTTGTATCTCTGGGTTTCCCACAAACTTTCTTATTAAATAAAACTGCGGCACAACAAAACACTTGGACATAATAATCTTAATAAAATTAGCAGGCGGTTGGAAGAATGCGGACATAGACCTTATTTATTATACACTCGGTCTCAACAATACTTGACTAAACGCTAACTATGTTTAACCTAATATACTAAAATCTAGTGAGCTCTTACACTAATATTCAGTTTAATTTAATTTTCTATATAATAGTTTTTAATTCTTTTTTTCGAGGCATTTAAATCACTATTTCATTGGTTTAATCTTGAAATAGTATGAGCCTAAGACACAACATTACCGCGTACCCTAGTAACGTTAGCAGTAAACCAAATTATCTGTCTCCGAATGATAAAGATAGTTTGATATGTCCGAAGGGTTGACCGGCCAACTTAGCAAGCCTAACTGGCTTACCGCAATTTCCTTTGAGGTGTCATCTCTGCCATAGTGAATATCTCAGGAGGGCTGCTCTAGAAAATATCTGTTAACTAGAAATGTAACCAAATTGTGCTCAGTGTTCGGTCTTCTTTGATCCGAATAAATTGTTATTATTACGATACCTTACAATACTTGGTACATTGGGAAAAATATCTTACTATGCTTATATACATGGTAAATTGGGAAAAATATCTTAATATAATTATATACATGGTCTATTGGGAAAAATATTTTACTATACTTATATACATGGTACATTGGGAAAAATATTTACTATACTTATATACACGGTACATTGGGAAAAATATCTTAGTATATTTATATACATGGTACATACGGAAAAATATCTTACACTACTTATATACACGGTACATTGGGAAAAATATCTTAGTATATTTATATACATGGTACATATGGAAAAATATCTTACTATACTTATATACATGGTACATTGGGAAAAATATCTTACTATACTTATATACATGGTACATTGGGAAAAAATATCTTACTAAACTTATATACATGGTACATTGGGAAAAATATTTTTTTAGCAATGTAATTTTTTTTTTTAATAATGTAATTTATTCAGTTTTATCGAGTATATTGGCCTCAAATCCAAATTTGAGTTTTGTATGAAAAAGGTCAAGCAACCGTTCCTCTTAAGCCCCCGCGTACCTGTTTTCTACCGATTTATAACAAGTTTCTCGTTAAATCTTTAAATGTTTAAGTTCCAAAAAAATATATGTTATTTTTGAAGATAATATCAATGGCGAAAGTTATGCCGAAACGTTAATTATATGAAATTCCCTCGAAAGAAAAAAATCGCAAAGTAAGCTCACTAAACTTGGCGGCTATTGTGTCAATGAATAGTTATTCTTTTTATTCTATTGACCACTAGTTCTGTGAACAGTATACCTCGCATTAAAAAAAATGTGTTTCCAAGTTTTTCTTATTTTATAAATCAAAACCAAAATTTCCTCTGAAATCACAATATTTTTAAGTACATACCTACTCACTAAATGTTAAAACATATTTTTCATATAAAATTTGTGTTTACAAATTCAAATAAGGAATATTTTACGAGTTTTTTCAAAGAAATTTCACATTTATTGCAGTTTAACGGGATTGTAGCTTGAAAACCAATAAAAATAAAAAATAAATTCTTTTCAATATTGATTGATTATTCCGTGAGTGGTTTATTTATGATTATTCCGATAGACAGGATCCATGTTCATGCGAACTCTGATAACAAAAACAAAATTACAGATAAGTGAAATGCCAAATCGGTTTAAAACAGGACTTATAACATTATTTCCTGCCGTGTACTTAATATCAGGGACTTTGTGAACATGTTTGTATGAAATAACTCAAACATGTTATTTCTTTAAAGGTCACTAATTTTCTAAAGCCATCAAGTTGTTAAAGTTTTTTTCTACTGCATATATACGACTATGCGAGTACTATCTGTTCCTTTCACGCAGGAACCTTTCCCTCTAATTTGCTGTTGATAAAATAAAAAGCTTTAGTAATTTGAACAAAATTACACGGCCCTACCTGTGTTTTCCTCTTAATTCATGACAGCCCCCATTTACAGTACCCCACTCTCTTTATTTCTCCACACTTTTTCTGCTTTCTCGTATTTGATTTTAATAGTTTAATTATGAAACAATATTATTTTACCTGTGCATGTGAGATGTTACATTTTAATATTGAAACTGATGCATGTGTTGTAATTTGTAATAATAAATAACACCAAATTATAAAAAAAAAATTAAATCCAAACAAGCGATTAATTACCTATATACAATATATTTAATCGGACGATTATTTATATTCCATATTTGATGTGTATTGAAAAAAATTTATAAAGTTCCTCGTACATTCCGGAAAAAGACGTGAAAGTTTAATGTATGGTACCTACATTTTTTTTCTTTATTCATAAAATATATTTGAATACATTAATCTTAAATTTAATGCAGAAAATCTGCATTACTCCAAATGTCACTATTTTTGTTTTAATTTCATTAGAGCTTGTTGAAATCTCCCGATAGAAAATATTATAATATTTATTATGTCAGTGAAGCCACTAGTAATATTATAATATCCTGGGTGAAGCCACTAGTAGTAATACAATATCCTGGGTGAAGCGACTATTAGTATTATAATATCCTGGGTGAAGCCACTAGCAGTATTATAATATCCTGGGAAAAGCCACTACTAGTATTATAATATTCTGGGTGAATCTACTATAATATCCTGGGTGAAGCCACTAGTGGTATTATAATATCCTGGGTGAAGCCACTAGTAGTAATACAATATCCTGGGTGAAGCGACTATTAGTATTATAATATCCTGGGTGAAGCCACTAGCAGTATTATAATATCCTGGGAAAAGCCACTACTAGTATTATAATATTCTGGGTGAATCTACTATAATATCCTGGGTGAAGCCACTAGTGGTATTATAATATCCTGGGTGAAGCCACTAGTAGTAATACAATATCCTGGGTGAAGCGACTATTAGTATTATAATATCCTGGGAAAAGCCACTACTAGTATTATAATATTCTGGGTGAATCTACTATAATATCCTGGGTGAAGCCACTAGTGGTATTATAATATCCTGGTTGACGCCACTAGTAGTTTTATGATATCTTGGGTGAAGCCACTAGTTGTATTATAATATCCTGGGTGAAGCCACTAGTAGTAATGCAATATCCTGAGTGAAGCGACTAGTAGTATTATAATATCCTGGGTGAAGCCACTAGCAATATTATAATATCCTGGGTGAAGACACTAGTAGTATTATAATATCCTGGGAAAAGCCACTAGTAGTGTTATAAAATCCTGGGTGAAGCCACTAGTAGTGTGAAATAAAACTCATCTATTCTTTAATAATTCTTATCAAAATAACTCTCATTTTTTCGAGCAGATGAAAAAGCAATGTTTGTATTTCCACCCAATTCATTTTTGATAGGCTTCCTTTTAATTATCTGAAAAAATACGGCTTCACTCGTTATTCCCTCCTTCCTCCATTTTCGTTTTGTTTAAAGGCTACAAAGGTACTTGGATTATCTTTTTTTTTATTCTGCAGGTTTATTAACTTCTCCGGCACTCCTCTGTTTTACGCTCTCTATTTACTTTCCAGAAATGTGCAGAGTTGGAATATTCTCTACCATTCTGTTATTTTATACATGGCGTTAATGTGATAATTTAATTATGTACCTAATACCTTCTTTCTTCAGCAAATAAGATTAAAATATCAAAAGGAATCAATTAGTATAAGTGCATGAATTTTCAGTCTAGGAATAACAGTTTCCGTAGCTTGGAGGTCTACGCATTTGATTTTGAATCTGAAGGTTGATGGTTCAACTCCCGCCCTTGAATTTTTTTCTGTACTAATGTAAAAATAATCGTGTTTTTAACGTTTCTTTTCTGATTGGTGGTCTTTCACAAATTCCCTGCGTTGCCCGGGCTTTAATCAGATGTAGTAGAAAGTAATTTTCCTTTTATCTTGAACGTCATGTGTGCAAAATTTTATCGCGTATAAAAATTCTGCTTAATGGGTGGGAAAATGGAATGGGGTGACTTTTAGAAATCTGAAAGATATTAATCTTATTTCTGTTTTGAAGGTCAAGTGTGCGAAATGTCATCAATTTAATTTAACTGTAGATTTATTTAAAAGATCTAATCCACACCGGGACACTCTTCTTTATACATATAGATTAACTATCTAACCATTACGTCAATTCCCAAAAGGGTATGCAGATATGATTGAACATAAAACAACTCTCTCTTGGCACATACCCTTTGCTTCATTCACATTCATGCATCGTCTCTTAAATACCCTTTAGTTATTTTTGACTCTTGACATGACCCTACTCAAGTATGTAAATGGTTATCCTGGTTGTACCATATCTTCTTAGGCATTATTTACTGATTTATTATAGAATTCACTTTTGCATGTATATTCTCCTATAATACCTATATCTTCGTTCGTCTCTACATGTCCAAATCATCTTAGCCTTCCTTTCTTGATATCATTAATTACGCTTACATCAGCCGTGTATTATTTGCAGATTTATCACACAATTTTATCAACATTTATCACACAATTTTACCAGACGTACGCCTAAGAGATCTGTTTTCTACAGTATTCAGTAGATACAAAAATATCACCATTACATATTTCTCCGTTGTCGAGGGGGGAGTCTCTCGACTAGCACGCTGGAGATGGCGGGTTCATATCCCAACGTGCGCAAGTTATTTCACAAATTACTCAATTAATAATGTTATATTAGCGGCACGTTTCAGAGTGGAAGATTCTCTCAGTATTGCCCAGGTGTAAGATTACCATTCAGAATTGAAACGTTGCTTGAAATAGCTTTGACCGTGTTTGTGGTACATCCCCACCTTCCTATTCCCCATCTCATTCCCCTCTCCGCTACCTTCAGCCCTACAACATACCCCAATCGGGGAGGCCATAGTATCTCTTGTCTTATAAGTCTACCGGTATAATAATAAAGAAACCATGTGATGGTTACTGATTTAGGTGAAGTTGTAACCACTTACCTTTAAAAAACATCATAAAATGGAAGCTT
Source organism: Hesperophylax magnus (assembly GCA_026573805.1). Taxonomy (NCBI): domain Eukaryota; kingdom Metazoa; phylum Arthropoda; class Insecta; order Trichoptera; family Limnephilidae; genus Hesperophylax; species Hesperophylax magnus. Next base: position 5,656,143 of record JAIUSX010000117.1, on the reverse strand, counting down.
GCCGAGTCGCACAGGCTTCGAGCAATAAAAAATTTAAATCATTAAAATTCTCCGGGAGTCTGATGAAATATTGCTTACCCAGATTCTATAAATATTTCCAAGATTCATTTCTTTACCGTTTTCGTTGTGCGCTATCATCCGTCAGCGTCAGACCGATGTCGGGATGTGGAAACGCTCCTTAGGATCTCGGCTCGCAGAATCTTTAAAGATCTCTTCAATCCACTTCACATACCGAATAATATATTCATGTTGTTTCATGCGATTCTTACTTTCCTTCTCACGCACGGATTCCGTACGCCCGTTAAGAGGCGTCTATAGTGCGCACTGACGAGGTTGTACATCTGTGCATAGCGTATATGCTAATCAAAAAAAATAATATTAAATAACCTTGCCTAGCGAAGTCTTGTTTTAACTCGACCATTTGGCATTTCATATGTCTGAATTTTTTTTGTTACGTTCCGGTTCCGGTTCAAGATGGCGGCCGTGTTGGATACTACGTTTTGATCACGCCAGAGTTTGCATAATCGTGATATTGCGAGCTGTCAAATCGTAATAATCAATATTATAATTAGTACCTACTGGCCTGAAGATAGTTTGACAAATGATTTGTCATTGAGATTGTGACGTTTTTACGAACAAACTCCTTATATGAAATTAAAAGTTGTTACTTGAAATATATAGTGTATTATTAAGTAGGTAGATATTTAAGCAGATACCTTCTTTTAAGATTGTTGTGATTAATTTTTAGGTTACTATGCCGTGTTTCGCTGATCAGGACAGAATAGGTGTGTAAATTGTGGTAAAGTGTGTGTTTATTATAAGTGATAATGTGTTGCGCGCGTTAAAATCTTGGGGCCGGGGTATTTCAGTATAATTAATAATAAAATTAATCTGATTTTCTGCGTTTAGTTTTGGTGTAGCCGTCCGGTACCGGATACCAAGAACTATTACGCTTAGCCCCTTAGCGTCCCTATTAATTTTTAAGTTTTTTTGTGATATTTCCAAGATAAGCCTCCTTAGCAAGCGTTCAAAAAGAAAAAGAAGATGGTTTGAAAGGTTGATAATATTTATATAAATACGATTTTTTGAGGAAGGGCGCTAATGTGAAAAAAATAAATATTAATTAATAGATGTCAGCGAAAATATTTAATAAAGCATTACTTATTTAAAATAGAAAAAAATCTCTCGGTCAGTGTCTTAATTACCATTTAAAGAATCACTGTGAATTTTTCATACCTATTACATGCTAAATGATATAAACAGATGTGTGTTAATATTCGGATCATATTTGGCGTTTTTTTCTGTCTTTGGACTTTAATATATTACTTTTCAACTCGGCAAATTTACAGAGATTTTTTTTAAAGAAAGATAAACATATCCTGGCAATATTTTAAAATATCCAACTACCACTACAGTAGGCGGAAAATGTTGCTTGTGTAGTGATGAAGGACTAAGCCAGCCGAGGAATTAAACACATTACGCCTGGGTGGGACGTAAAAGGATGCCAACTCAACCACTGACCGGTCATTATATATTTGTAGATATCAGATGAAAGTAATAAGGATTTAAGATTTTGTAAAATCCAATTTATTCTATTTTCCATCACAAAAATACATACTCTTGATTGTGTGATCGCACGTCGCGTCGTCCAAAAACCAACCCTTATTTCTCAGATACATAAATGTTTTCATTTTTTCCTAGGATATTTCGCCCCCGCCTTGTCCCCCCTCACGTAGATAACCCTGCTATGTTCTGTTTACAGAGACGTGCCTACTTAAAGAGATCACTCAATAAAACTTGTATATTCTCGTTTTGTAAGGAAACGACTTTGTAAGGATATCACTATAGTCCTTTACGTAAAGCCTTCGTGGTATACAGTTAGATATTTCTTTTAGCATGTATAAAATCGGACATCCTTGTATCTTTTCTTCTGTTTTTTTTTCTTTGTTCAGTATGATCATCAATTTAATTTTCTCATTTCGGTTAGTTTCAAAATTGAAATTGATTGTAATAACGCGAAAATTCCGTAAAATCTTATACTAATATTATATTTTTACAGAAAAATATTTGAACTGTTTTTTCGAAAACGAAATTACAATATAAGACAAAGTGCAACAGAGCATGAAAATAAAGTAAAGTATTGTATTAATACGTCCATGCAAACTAAATAATAACATAGTCTTTTCATGGTTGATTTTAGAGATATTATCCCGTTTTGCACTTTCTTCTTTTATTGTTTGTACGTTACGTTTGAAATTTCCCCTGAGTTTCAATTATTTTTTTCCAAAACGTTTTCTCTTAATTGAACAAATGAAAAACGTTGAAGACAAAAATATATGAAGTCTCACCGTTAACTTAATTTTCTGAAGTTTACTGAATTGACTGAAAAACTTCAAAAAAGTCCAAAATTTCATGATTGCAACCGGAGTCGAATGTGTTCTATCTATATATCTAACCATCACGCCGTTTCCCTCAGGGGTAGGCAGAGAAAACCGCCAAATCTCTCGGCCTTGGCATACACTCCTTACTTCATTCACATTCACACATCGTATCATCTCTTGATATGGCCTAAATGTATTTGTTTTTATAATCGATTAATAATTTATACGAATAACCAGATGAAAATAAATCATATACAGGGTTTTCCAATAAGAGGTGTTATTTTGATATTCAATCGTAAAAAATCAATGGTTTCGTTGCTTGTGTGGGACGTAGCGTCGTCTTGTTGAAACTAAACGTTGTCCAGATCAATACCATCCAATTCCGGCCATGAAAAATCATTAATCATCTCTCGATAGCGCAACCCATTCACCGTAACTGTTGCTCCAGCCTCATTTTCAAAAAAGTAAGCTCCAATGACTCCGCCGGACCATAAACCGCACCAAACAGTCACACGTTGAGGATAGAGAGGCTTTTCAACAATAACTTCTGGGTTTTCCGAGCCCAAGATGCGACAATTTTGCTTGTTGACGAAGCCACCGAGGTGGAAATGGGCCTCATCACTGAAGATGATTTGCATTTGATTCACTCAAGTGAATTTTAATAATAAAATAAAATACTTTTTTGTTTTAAAACCACGATACCATCGTGGTTTTAAAACAAAAAACAAAAAAGTATTTTATTTTATTAAATATGTCAAACCACAAAGTGATTGCTTTCTACAATAATATGAATTTTAATAATTTCAATGCGTTGTTGAAGCGTGTATCGTTCCATTTTTATTAATGGCGTAGTTTCTTCTTGTCAAATGTCAAAAAATGACAGCTTCAAAATTAACATCTGCCGAAATAGCGGGCTATTCAAAATAACACCTCTTATTGGAAAACCCTGTATATTCTGAATGAAAGTTTGCTGTTTTATCTGATATTTGTAGTCATAATATTTTTCACTGAGGTTCTGTATTGTCTGTCGACGTGCTGTGTTCTTCCTTTGATATTTTTTTTACATTTTCATCGTGGAGATTCGACGAATTAATATCAGCTTTTCTGTGTTGATGTCGACTTCATCTTTCATTTCGTATTTTATTTACTTTACTGCAAATGAGAACAATGAACTCTATTTTTCTACTTTTCTCTGCCCCTTAATCTTTCGTCATTATTTATAAGCTTCATCTGGCATTTGACAAACCGCCTCTTGGAAATCTGTATTAATTTACTAATATTTCGGTTTCTTTCTTTTCTCAGATTGCTTTCGTTTTGTTTCGTGTTTTTTCTTATTTTCTGCCGTCCCAAAGTGACAAGTGAAAGATTACTCTGCCGTTTATTTCCACTGAGAAAAATAAACAATGTATATTGTTATAAAAAAAAATATTTTTGTCTTCATTTGTTAGATTAGAACAAACAAAATGGGCTATTTAAGGACACCTATGCATCGTGTCCACCGTAACTAGGTCAAGCCAATATCTAATTTAGATGAAATAATACTACGTGTTTATCTCAGAAAAATCTTACGAAGGATGACTCATTCTTTTGGAGTTATGAAATTATTCCAGGTTGCTCTTTCTATAATTTCTTGCGTTGTGTTTTCAACACGCTGTTCCATTTTTATCGTGAGGTATGGAGTTCGGATATATCTATTTATTTGTCTATAATTGTTTAATAAGATTTGGTCGGACAAGGTGATTTTTTTTCAGTTTTATAGCCAATTTTTTTCTGAAACTCTCCAATACGTGTAGAAATTTAACAAAAAGAAACGATAGTGAAAGTTCAGTTTTAATCAATAATACCTTAATTTTCTGAAATTACTAAGAGTTGAAGATACTCTCAATATCGGCCTGGGGTAAGATTCAGAATTAAAACGTTGCTTGAAACGGTTTAAGTCTTATTTGGTGACCAGATCTGAATAGCCAGGTACTCTCCCACCTTCATCTTCCACATCTCCTTCCTCTGCTTACTACATTCAGCCTCACAATATACCCCATTTGGGGATGCCATAGTCTCACCGGTTCCAGACGAAAGGGAGCAGTTGGGACTTTTGTGCGGTATTTACATTCAAAAGTCGTTTTTCGACAGTTTTTTTTTATCTACTTCAATACGTTGGCAAACTTTTTGTTTTAAATTGATACAATTTTTGGAATTCTCAAAAAAATGTCATGTCGTTCAAATAGTATTTCAGTTACAACTGTCCCACCCTGTACTCCGGTAGAGCCAGTAGTAGTGACATCTGATATATTTTATTCTCATATCTGTTCGTTTGACGCCTTCGTGTATCCGTTCTGAATATCAATTGGATTTTCTTTAGATTTTTCGACTGTAGGGGATGCAAAATGATAATTTTTAAAATAGTTCTAAAATATATTCGAACCTTACACGCCTTTGATATGAAAATGTGTTTGTACATTGACAGGATCTCCCGGTTAATCCTGCATTACAACTTTCTTTTAACATTAGTTCCACAGAAACATAATTTCTCTCAGGATTTATCTCATCTTTACTGTGTGGAGAGTATTTTTAAGTAGAGTAAAGAGGACAAGTTCTGGGAAGGAAAAACGTGTGAGGAGTAGGTAGGTTTTGGAGTCAATATGTTATGAATCCATCCCTCATACTGCGGTGCAAGACGATTCGCCTGGAGAGGTCAAAGAGTCTACTGGCCTCGTCCGATTTGGTCCGCCACGCAGCTGGTTGGCAGATGCTTCTACCGCCAAGACCTGCGCCAACCCACACCACGAACCGGTCATTAAACATAGCAGTTCTAAACTTTAACCCTGATTAGAGTTAATGGATTAAAATATTAGTTGATTATTTATGTCAGCATTTTTCTTGGTTCTGACAAATGAGTTTGTCGGTACCCGCTGTTGGTATAGAACTCGATGCATCATCCGTCGTCAAGCGGTTAAGAACCCTATCTATGAACGTGCACAAATAAATTTAAATAACTATTTATTATTACACATATATTAACATAAATATAGTAAATAATATAGGAAATTAAAGCATGTTCCAGAGAAGTAGATACTCTCAGTGTATCATTTCCAACGGTGCTCGAAATGGCTTTAGCCGTACTTGATGACCAGGTCTGAATAGTCAAGAAAATTTCAAACTTCATTTTATCCATCTCCTTACTTTCCCCATTTCCTATCAGTCAGAATCAGTTGGGTTTTTTGCGGTTTTAAAGTAAAATGTGTTTGAAAACTTCTCAATCTATGCCTTTATTTTAAATTCTGTGCAACGACAACCCCTTTAAAGTTATTTCGTCCTTGATTTTTTATGCTCGTACCGGAATATGTATGCATGATATTCCTCGAAGGAAAGGAAAACGTCGAAGTGATAAAAGATTATTTACACAGTAAAAACCGTATTTCAATATCACTCGTAATTCAGCTTCGGAGCTGAAAAATTATCCATAAAAATATCATGCGATTGTGCGAAAAATATGAAATAAAAATCATGATTATTTAACGAATGAGATCTAGTTTTACCCTCAGAAATGTTTATGAAAAGGAAAAATCTTATTTTTCAAATTTATTTTATTTATTTGTAGTATTTTTATTAATTTCAAGCAGTTACAATACATCTATCTAACAAAAAGTTGTCCAAAGAAGCGAAGTTAGCAGTCCACAGTGGAGTGCTGGTACCTACCCTGATGTATGGAAGTGAGGCATGGAACTGGCAAAGAAAGGATGAAAGTAGATTGAATGCTGTTGAAATGAGGTCCCTGAGGCGTATGTGTGGTAAAACCATGTATGATCGTGTGAGGAATGTGGAGATCCGCAAAGAGTGCAAGGCTGATGTAAGCGTAATGAGTAAGATCAAGAAAGGGACGCTTAGATGGTTTGGGCATGTAGAGCGAATGAGCGAAGAAAGGAGTGTAAGGAGAATATACGATGCAAATGTGAATGGTAGCAGAAGTCGGGGACGCCCGAGGAAGACATGGAACGATCAAGTGAATCAGACACTTGAGTCGGGCCATGTCAAGAGTCAACAATAGAAGAGTATGTATGAATGTGAATGAGGCAAGGAGTGTGTGCCAAGACCGAGTTGTTTGGCGGTCCGTCCTCTCTGCCTACCCCTGCGGCGAAACGGCGTGATGGTTAGTTAGTTAGTTACAATACGATAAGTGATTATTGACGAGATGCTGACATTTTTAGTAGTGTGCTTCGATGTTAAGAAGCGGGTAATCTTAAAAATAAAAACGTTTCGAATCCAATACAAAATACAGCGCCAAAATACATTTTTGACGTCACTGGTCACTTCCACAGATTCAATTAGTTTTTGGAGACATGAAAAATTAAAACTATAAAATAAAAAAATATACATGTATTTAAGTTAAAAAGTCACAGATATTTTTAATAGACTGCAGTTACCCATTGCACGTGTAAATATTCTCAATTTAGATCATAAAATATAATCTTCTTCCAAACGGGTAGCAAAAGACCATAAGTCATCCTGCTCACTTTATTTTTCCTGAGAATCGCGGAGATAAATCCATTTTCTAATTATTATTGTTCCTTCAAGTAAAAAAAGAACTAGAGAGGGGGGAGGCAGATTGGAAAGTTCACAGAGATAATGTCGGCTGAAGATAAAATGAAAGTAAAGGACGAATGGTGAAACTCTGGGCAATTTAAATCAGTTTTGCTTGAATGAAAAAAATAAAAATCTGCCCGACGTTTACGGAGCTCTTACTCCACTTGAGAGAAGGAACGAATTAAGTTATTATAAGCAAAATAAAATTGTTAGTCAACACTATTTTATTACATAAAAATTCTACTGAAACTAATTAAAAAATATTTCGACCATAGAATAAAGAACACAAGGAAGTGCCTTGTGGGCGTGTTTTCTTGACTCAATAAAGGTGTTTCCGTATGAATAAGTATATATTCTAATATTCATTAATACATCCATCATATTGTAAATTTTTGTTTTCTTGATTGAATGAATGAATGAGATGAATTCTTGGACGTAGAAATTAACCCATTTCCCGACAGCGTATTTCCTTTCCAGTGTTCTATAGGGGGCAGTCATTGATGTGGGGGCAGTACTAGATTTTAGAAAGAGATTTTGCGTAACAAACCCGTGCGTGTTTCAAGGTAGTACTGCCTCATTGAACACGGAAAAGGAAATACGCTTCCCGACATCCGATCGAGCTGAAACTTGGCATAAAGACTCGTTGTCAATGACAATGCACCTATGCATATCTCCCTATTAACAGCTGACATGCTTGCATATCTCTGAAATTGGATGACGTTATAATTAAAATTCTACAGGATTTAATATACGACATAAAACTTGGTCCTCTACGATTGGGATTTGGCTTAGGTGTTAGCGCCGTTAACGGTGTTCGCTTATTTCAGTCAGCCCCTGGGGAGGCAGGTTCAATCCTCAATCAAACTAGGTCGAAAATTGAAAATAGATTACAGTAAAAATACCTTGTTTTTACGGGTTGATTTTTATATCAATATCAGACAGAATAAATGATAAAGTTTTAGAAATTTTTTCGCAATTGTTTTTCTTTTTTCTATTTTTTTTCCGCTACACGACTTAAGAGCGCAAACTTATATCTGTGTTGTTTTGTCAAACTTAGGCGATCTCTGGATTCGGCTGATGGGCGGAATTCATCTGAAAAGTACCCCATGGCAAAAACTACCCCCGTTTTCGTGCCCCATTTGAAAACAACACACACTTTGCATGCATTAGCGATTACAATCTACGAACGGAGGCTTTACGTTTGTTTGCAAAAATGTTTATTCGAGTCGTAAAAACATGTTCAACTCATTTTATCTCCTATTTCAATACTTTTTTTCGTGTGGGCGTATTTATACTTTTATAATTTTCAGAGCTTCAAGTATTATTTCTATTATTATTTTTTTGGTAAACTAATGTTTAAGACAAGATTTTTTATGCATAGCACAAAGGGTAACAATTATTTTACAAGCAATAATTATTCGCCTGAAACACTCATCCACATTGAAAAATCTCCTGATAAAAGATACATGACGCCAACGGGACTCGAACCCGTGTCCCTTCGATTTCCGGTCGACAGCTCTGACCACTGAGCTATGGCGGCTTATCTCTTATCCGCGAAATAATTCAATATAAACTAGTGTTTCATCCAACAATTACTGCTTGTTGTCATGTATCTTTTATCAGGAGATTTTTCAATGTGGATGAGTGTTTCAGGCGAATAATTATTGCTTGTAAAATAATTGTTACCCTTTGTACTATGCATAAAAAATCTTGTCTTAAACATTAGTTTACCAAAAAAATAATAATTAATATTTGACAAGTTCAAGTATTTCACCTAAAAATGTAGACAATTTGTCTCGACGCCATCTAGTAGAGAGTTAGCACTTACAATGCCTTTCTCATATAAAATAAAGTTGGTTGTTTTCAGGTGAAAAAATCTAACAAGCAGTAATTGTTGAATGAAACACTAGTATATATTGAATTATTTCGCGGATAAGAGATAAGCCGCCATAGCTCAGTGGTCAGAGCTGTCGACCGGAAATCGAAGGGACACGGGTTCGAGTCCCGTTGGCGTCATGTATCTTTTATCAGGAGATTTTTCAATGTGGATGAGTGTTTCAGGCGAATAATTATTGCTTGTAAAATAATTGTTACCCTTTATTATTTCTAGTTTTTTTAAAGACCCAGTTGCTTCTAATTGACCGGAGTCAATGGGACTATGGTATCCTCAATTAGAGTACTGTGTGTCTGAAAGTGTGGAGAATGAAAGTAAATTGGAAGAAGATCTTAGAAAGTACCTGACTATTCAGATCTGGCCACCAAAGCTTAAGTAATTTCAAGTAGTATCTGGATTCTGATTTGTGGACTTACCTGTCTTCATGTATACAATTTCACAATATTTTTTAAAACACATATATATATATTTTTCATGTATTTCTCAGTAAGACAAATGATGGCTTTATTTGGAAATATCCGTGCTAAAACCCTAATTTTGCGATTCTGTTAATCCGACTCTTGACATGACCCAATTATTAATTGATCAATTTGACTAACTTGATCAAGCCATATGGTCTTACTGGGGTATCCGACTTCTTTTTTCATTTACTCGCGTATCCTGTATTCCACTTCCATTGAAATCGGAGGTAACTCAATACAATGATAATAAATTATTTTCGAAAAAAACTAACTTTTTATGGTTAAATTATTAGTTTACTACTAAATATAACACTATGACCTTATATACAATACTTTAATGTACAACATTTATTTACGCCTACCATTTTTGACACAAAAGTTCCCCTGTCACGTAAAAACACGTATTTCAATTAGGTGATACTTGTAATAATTAATCGTTAAATACGAAGATATTATTAAATCTGAAACATGAAAAGGTGAATTAATTGAGGATAATAACATCACACAGGTGAACTCCTAGCGTGGAGGACATAATACCATACCATTGTAATACAAATATATTTAAGAATAAATAAAAAAATAAAAAATAAAATAAAATAAAATATAAAATATTGTAATTTTTTAATTTTAAAGACGAGGTCGATGACAATAATCAGGTCTCACTTGCGCAGTGGTTAGAGCGTTGTCCCGGTAAGAGAGAGATTCTGGGTTTGATTAATTAATATTATCTTAATCTTCAACGATTAAATATTACGTTGATGTAATAATAATGTGTATTGTTTTTAAATGATAAACTAATGTTTATAAGACAAGGTTTTTATGCATAGCAAAAAGGATAACAAATAATTAGTCGCCTGAACAAATAATAATATTTGACAAGTCAAAATATTTCACCAAAATGTAGATATAATATGTCTCGACTCCATCTAGTGGGAAATTTAGCACTAACAAAGCCTTTCCTACAAAAATAAAGTTGGTTGTTTACAGGTGATAAAATATATTAAGCTGTAATTGTTGATAGAGGTACTAGTACATATTGAATTATTTTTCGGGTTGGAAATAAGCCGACATAGCTCAGTGGATACAGAGCACCTGACCGGACATCAGAAGGCACGGGTTCAATTCCCATTGGCGGCACTCGGGAGATATTTTCAATTTGTATTGATATTTCAGGCGACTAATTATTGCTTTTAATTATTTAAAAATAATGTGGGTTGCTTTTTACAAAAAAAGATAATTCATGGAAAAAAATACATTTATATAATCCATAAATGTGAGTGGCATTCATAGTCAAATGGGCGGTGCATTTTTAATAGCTACCTGCAGCGTGTAACTGATTTCACCGCAGTGTTGTACGTGCATCAACCTTAAATGCAGTCAGCCGTGTCTCATATTGCCTCCATCGACCAGTGGATATTCGACAGTCCAGTGTAGGCATTCTATAATACGGAGTCCGTATTCGGCATTTAGCATTCGGCATTCGGCATTCGGCATTCGGCAATCTGGCCAATTTATCATTTGGGAGTCGAGCCTTTTTGTTTCCATTTCCAATATTTGTTTAGACCACAGAACTCCGCAAATCCCGCAAATAGATATTCAGGGAACGGACATCGTATTTCATATTTGCATATTGATAAATTCAAATACTGCACTGACATTTATCACTGCATCAAATAACATGTTTTATAGTATGAAATGAAAGCAAATATTGCGAGAAATCAATTTCATTTTATGATTTCTCTCTAAATTTACTTAAATAGAACTCGACTCATAAAGACTTATTTCATATAATTATTTTAATCTCCGGTACGAAAATTTTGATTTTTTTTTTAATAGGCTGAATTCATGTTGTTTTTTTAATTGATACTATTAATACAAGTACAGATTAAGGCGATGCATGCAAGGGCATTTGGAATCCAGCCGCTAAGAATAATAATCCTTATGTACATGGCAACAAGGTTTTAATTCCCGCCAAAGGCAAAGCTTAATGCTAAATCACTATTTTGATTAATCTTTATAACGAATTGGTGTACATTATGAATACAAAAAAATATGCTTTAAATAAATTTATTGTTTTCCTATCGTTTCGCTTGAGTAGAATACAAATAAAAAAATAAATTACTCATTATATAAACGTTAACTACTTAAACTTGCTACTAGCCATAAATGTGTATATTCTTGGTATTCCTTATATTGTAGGTAATAGGCAGTAAAATCGCTTGACAACGGAGTCTAGAAACGTTCGATTTCAAGCACAAAACATGTTTTTATTTATTTTGTAAGTAATTTTATAAGAAAGCAAAAAAGTTAATCAAGTAAAACTGTCACAGATAATCTTAGCTATAATACTGTATTTTTTAAAAGTTGTTTCCTTTACGCGTTCATACATTTCTATTAAATAAATATATTGTAGTTTATTTTTATATTTGTTATTGAGTGATTTATTTTTTTATTTGTATTCTACTCAAGCAAAACGATAGGAAAATCTTCAATTTATCTAACGCATATTTTTTTGTATTCATAATGTACACCAATTCGTTAATCAAAATAGTGATTAAGCATTTAGCTTCGTTTTAACTGATACTTTTTTAGGAATTCTATAAATTCATTCGACAAAGGCTTGCAGTCCCGTTTTTAGCAGGTAAACAAATAATTCAGATTTTTAATAAATTAATACTATTTCAGATTAGTATGTTTTCTGCGTGTAGACCTGAAGACATTGACTTAATCATAGTTTTATGATTTTCGTCAAAAAAAATCATGAAAAGCTATCAGAATCAGAACGACAATGTCCCTGACTCCGTCTCACAGTCGAGAATATTATACAGTTTCTAGAACCTATTCTGTAATAAATGGTATAAAACGTGCCGTTGGTTCAAAGCGCCTTTTAGCGGGGATCGCCCCATTAGAAAAAACTTCAATAAAAAGAATAAGTTGATCTGTAAAGAGATATCCGGGGAGAAAAGAAATGAGAAATCTTCCCTCAATAGGGATCTGTAAATTTTCGAGTTTATCGTACGAGGGAAAGAATACAATGGGAGATTATTAGAGAAGGGTGCTGGGCAGGGGTGGTACTTCACATTTCTTTACAATAAAATTCTTTTGCTGGCTTTTTCTGGCAGGTATAATATATATTGTTATTAAATGTTATTATTGTAGGCGCAATTAACAATTTTAAGTTTTGACTAATGAGAAATTCTATTCAATCGTTCATTTTTTTATTATGAACTTGCTGTACTCCGCCACGCATTGCTGTGGCTCTGTCGGTCTGTGCACATGGAGAAAAAATAATATTTTTTTACTTTTATCTCCAACAGATGGCACTGTTTTAAAAAATATATGTTTGTCCAACAGATGGCGCTTTTTTTAAAAGCATGGTTTTACCTATCACAGGTGACAAAAAAGCATGTTTTTACATGTCACAGGTGACATCTATAAAAACACACGTGTGAAGAACTTTCGGAGATTTTGAACGAACGAACATTTACATTATTATTTAATTTAATTTACCTTAAAAATTAAGCTATGGAAGGTGTTGTCCAAGTATGGAGTGAAAACGAATCTCACACATGCAATTGCCTTTCTGTATGAGGGAAGTGTTGCATGTGTTAGGGAGAACGGTGGTTTTGCGGGTTAACTACAGATACTTGAGTCGGGCCATGTCAAGAGTCAGAATAATAAAGGGTTTTCCAATAAGAGGTGTTATTTTGAATAGCCCGCTATTTCGGTAGATGTTACTTTTAAAGCTGTCATTTTTTGACATTTGACAAGTAAAAACTACGCCATTAATAAAAATGGAACGATACACGCTTCAACAACGCATTGAAATTATGAATATTCACTTGAGTGAATCAAATGCAAATCATCTTGAGTGATGAGGCCCATTTCCACCTCGGTGGCTTCGTCAACAAGCAAAATTGTCGCATCTGGGGCTCAGAAAACCCAAGAGTTATTGTTGAAAAGCCTCTCTATCTTCAACGTGTGACTGTTTGGTACGGTTTATGGTCCGGCGGAGTCATCGGACCTTACTTTTTTTTAAAATAAGACTGGAGCAACAGTTACGGTGAATGGATTGCGCTGTCGAGAGATGATTAATGATTTTTTTATGGACGGAATTGGATGTTATTGATCTGGACAACGTTTACTTTCAACAAGACGGCGCTACGTGCCACACAAGCAACGAAACCATTGATCATTTACGATTGAATATCAAAATAACACATCTTATTGGAAAACCCTGTAGAAGAGTATATATGAATGTGAATGAGGCAAGGAGTATGTGTCAAGACCGAGTTGTTTGGCGGTCCGTCTTCTCTGCCTACCTCTGCGGGGAAACAGCGTGATGGTTAGTTTTTTTTTTTTAATTTTTTAAAAGAAAGACAAATATTCCCGGGTTACGAATAACCAGACAATATTTCTCCTACTACCACCACAGTAAGCTGAAAATGTTGCTTGTGTTGTGATGGAGGACTTAGCCAGCCGAGGAATTGAACACACTACGCCTGGGTGGGACCCAAGCGCGATGTCAACTCGGCCACCGACCGGTCAGATAGTTAGTTAGTTTAGATTTAGCTTCTAATTTAAATACCAGTATTTTTTATTTAATTTTAAATTAATACTTATATTACGTATCGAAGAAAACAATTAATGTCCAAATCATTACGGAAGAAAACAATGTACTGCTTTACTTGCCCTTCTCAGTACTGCTTTAAATTTTATTGTAAACACTCTGTCGGTTATTGTCACGATTGTTGGTACCATTTTTTTACTTTGAAAGATGAACACGAATCTATATATTAGTTCTTAATACAAATGAAATTATAAAAAATGGCGAAAATAGGACGGTTATACCCCAATTGGGGATTTCATAGTATCACTAGGTGCAGATGGTTGGGAGCAGTTGGAACACTTGTGCGGTGTTCAGACAAAATATTAACAGAATTTGAATATTTTTTGAAATTCTGTGAAACAACTGGCCCTATGAAAAAAATTTGCTCAAAATTCTATTGGAGTTTTCTAAAAGACAACATTAAAACGTAAAATTGTGCGAGTAGAATATAGCACAATAGATCCGTCTAAAAATAGAGGAAAATCACTCAAAGCGAAAAGAAACGACAAAATTCGAAAATATTCTATGACTCTCTAGAAATCGTGCCAAAGAAATAAGGATCAAATTATAATCCCCGTAATCTCGGCACTCAGTGTAAGTGTAGGTCCTAACACTAATAGGATGGGACGAAGCAATAGGTAAAAAGTTCAACTCTGAATGACCTTTCCTGATACGCTTTTGATATAAATGAACAATTTTTTTGTAGAAAAACTTAAAATTTAACTGTTTTAAAAACATAATCTTGAGGTCCTGAAGTAAGCGTTCAAATATTATATAGTAATGAAAATAATTCAGGTAGTTATAAAAACTATGCAATATATATTTAATTATTAGTCCGATTGTGTATGATATGTGTACTATTTAGGAACATTTTTCATTTTTTTTAAAGATTGTTTTTTAATAATACATACGGTTTTGTGTCAAGTGTTAAAAATATATATTGACTGTTTCGATATCTCTTGGAATTGCAATTTAGATTAAATTATTGCAATGGAAGGATATAAAAAGGAACGGAAATAATACTGCTATAAGGATGCCACTAGATTAGGTGTGGCGAACCTTTTTGGACCCGCGTGCCAAAAATCCTCAAATATTATTTCTAGATTGTGTGGCGTGCCCAAGCTGTAACAAAAATTAACCAAATAGATAAAATAAAAAAAGTTTTTTTTGAAATTTTATTCAGATGCTTAAAAATTACAATAGAGTTTCATAAAAATAAAGTCATAATCAATAAATGTACATATTAGCTATTTATCAATGAGATTTTTGCTGTTGTACATTCGATGACAAATTCTTAATATCTGGATCATATTTCGTCACTTTTAGTAACACACACGACCAACTGGATTCATCAGTCATTCTCGTTCTTGAATCACATTTTACGAAATTCATTTCTGAAAATAATGACTCACAAGCATATGTAGAAGAGAAAATTGATAATATTGCTCTCGCTAGTTTTTTTAAATCTCTAAAGATTTCTGGAATGGCTTTCCAAGTTCTCTTTATTTCTTGTTCTGCATTTTTATTATTTATGTTCGTTAATCGATCGCTTTCAATTATTTCCAAATCATTTCTCAAATCAACATTTTTTTGTTTCCATAGCGAACTCGATTGGAATTCGATAAATTGCATTTCAGAATCTTCTAGATTTAGCCACTCGAAAATCTCCAAGCTGATAGTGTATCTAGAATCGTTTGAATCTTGAAGAAAACTCGTTGATTATCGATTAAATAACTACAGAAAATTCTTGTGTTAATTTGATTTGATCTGGCTTTTCTTCTGCCAATAAATAAACCAATCATGTTGCAAGCGTAAAAAAAATATTCCTATCGATTTCTCTGGAAAAATTGCAGTTTCGGCGGGGAACATTGAATGAAATTTTCAAATGTAACGTAAGTTAAATTTGAGTTGAAACAACCCAATTCTGGTTTGAAAAAAATCAACATAATGACTGTTACATTTGAAAAGAAAAGAAGAATATGAACGATTGTTCAGATATTTTTGAAACAACTGGTCAAATCAAAAAAAAAAATTTTTTAAACTTAAAAATTAAAAAAAAAAATTTGAACTTGGAAATCGTTAGTGTGCCATCGAAATGATCAAACGTGCCACCTCGGGCACGCGTGCCCTAGGTTCGCCACACCTGCACTAGAACATCGAAAAGTCCTTCTTTGTTTATGGTATCTTCTTTGTTCCTTCAGATGCCTAAAAACTGTACGCAACGCGGATTTGAACTTGTGACTTGTAATTTGTTGCGCGGTAGAAAAGATACTTCCCGATCACTATTCTTCTCCTGGTGACAAAAATATTGGACAGGTGTGAGAGGTATGAATTAAGGCGAAGCTTAATGCCAAATCACTATTTTGATAAATCTTTATAACGAATTGGTTTACATTGTGAATACAAAAAAATATGCTTTAGATAAATTGAAGGTTTTCCTATCGTTTCGCTTAAGTAGAATACAAATAAAAAAATAAATTATTCAATAAAAAATATAAAGGTAAACTACTAAAAAAATTTTTTTTTAATAGAAATGTATGATCTCATAAAGGAACAATTTTTAAAAAATACAGTATTATAGCCAAGATTATCTGTGACAGTTTCACTTATTTTTTTTTGCTTTCTTATAAAATTATTCACAAAATAAATACAAACCAGTTTTTTGCTTGAAATCGAACGTTTCTAGACTCCGTTTGTTAAGCGATTTTAATGCCTATTACCTACGATATAAGGTATACCAAGAATATACACATTTTTGGTCTCTAGCTTCCTCTTAAACTAAAGTCATAAAAATAATAATCGGCAATGTCCGAATATTCACGTTTATTAAAAAGTTACATTAAAAAACGCAGACATAAACTAAAAAATATCGTCGTAATTCTCAATCATTTTACTTCTTTGGTAATTTTTGGGGAGACTTTTTAGAATTTATATCAGTCTCTTTATAAAATAGTAAAATCATTTTATAAGTGATGATTTACTTCCAAATATCATGTTTTCATGTCGTGCTAAGGATTCATTAATTTTCTACACAAGCCTTCAATTTTCATGATGTTAACATTTCAACGCCATCAACTCATATTTCACCAATATCATAAAAATTAAATTGTTAACCGTTTATAGAATACAACAATTATGTGTACATTTTTTTAATAAACTTTTTCATTTAAAATTAATTTCTAAAACAAAAAATATTATTTTGCTGTTTTTAATTTGCTTTTCTATTCTAATATATTTTATGTATATTCTGTATGTCAAGTCTGTTTGGAAGTGTGACTAAAAATGCATTTTAAGCTTTCCACGCCACTATTCACAGCTTGTAACTTAATTTTCTTCGTGAGTTTGAAAAAAACAATTTTTGTTTAAAAAATCATCATTTTTTTTAAATATAATTCTATTTGTTTTCTTTATAGGCGTATTTATTAAGACCCAATCCTGTCTGATTACGTCTAAAAGGGATCCAAATGATAATCTAGTCTCCTTCAACGGAAGCAATCTTCCGAACAGGCCTTCCATTGATATGCTTGGTGTAACTATAAGTGACCAGCTCAGGTACGGGGGCTCCATCGAAGCCAGAGTAAAGTTGGCCTCTCAGAAGCTGGGCGTACTGTACAGGGCCCGCAGATACTTTAATAGTACACAACTGCTGACCCTGTACAAATCGCAAGTGCGCCCTACTGTCGAATTTGGCAGCCATCTCTGGTCCGGAGCCCCTAAATACCTGAAAAAAACCCTTGACTCTGTGCAGAAATGGGCGGTCCGTTTGATAGATTCCCCAATCTTAACAAACGGACTGCAATCTTTAGAGCACAGGCGTCAGGTAGGTATGCTGTCCTTGTTCTATCGGTATTACAATGGAAGATGCCCTGAGGAACTAGCGTCATTGATCCCTTCGGCACCGGTGCGTAGTCGGGATACACGCCAAACGCGCGCTCAACATTTGTACACGGTTGACATTTGTCACATGAGAACGGGTCGCTTCTACGATTCGTTCTTAAGTTCAACAGCTCGGCTGTGGAACGAGCTGCCGGCCTCTGTGTTTCCTCCCTCCTACAACATGGGACTCTTCAAGACCCATGTTCACTCCTTCCTCTCCACAAAAAGACCCTCCACACAGCATCCCCAAAGATGAATAGGCCCTGAGAGAAATTATTTTCTTCAGGGCCTCCTGTGTGGAGTTAATATAAAAAAAAAATTAATAAATAAATTATTATTTTTTGTTTGACTAAGGATTGAACCTTCCTGCCCAGGGACTAAAGTCTACCGCGATTACAACTGAGCCAAACCCTGATTAACTAGGACTGACATTTATTTCGTATATTAATCGCTGTAATGTCAAACAATTTCACAGCAATGCGTATATGTCCGCGTGTGTATGCGCGATTGCCTCGAAAGAATGCAATGTCATCGACAAACAGTCAATCTACTGAGTTTCAGCTCAATCGGACTATTCTTTCATTTAGGAAAACAAAATCGAAAATCAAAAACATATATTTTAAAATGACTTCCAATTATAGGTAGTAAGTACATGTATATATTTCTTCCAAGGTAGTGAACGTAGAATTTTATGAAATTGTGCAAAAAAATAACATTTTCAGATTTTAAATGTGTTCGTTTTTTTAGATTTTTTGAAATTTGACGAAATTTCTAACTACAAAGAGAATACTGATTATTTCCAAGTACCTGCCTATCGATTCTCCAATCCAGGCCGCTCGCAATCGCGGTAGAAAGTACATATATTGGTCGACGTTCTTATTTTTTAGTTTGGTACATTACTTACATACCCCAAACGTCAAAAATCATTCGACTCGGGAACCACTCGTTGTTCGAGTGGAATGACTTCGTCGATAATCAAGGCCCGAGTCCATACACGTCAAGACACGTTTTATGCATATTAAAAAAATAATAATGATTTCTTATTTTTCACGAACATTTCTAGGATTTCGTGAATCATCGAAATATTACATTTACTTATTAGTATGCATTCATTGATATGCAACAAAATTCCTTTTATTTTCTCACCACTTCAGGCATACCTGTTCCGGGGTTGTACAAATATATAAATGTATTGCATTGTTTAGGTGGTGGGTTTAAAATAACACCCTTCCCGGTAATCGACGACGTTTTCTGTCAGGAGAGAGCGTGATCGTCTCGAAATGCATTATTTATGGTCGCCCCTTCTAACCTCCCCCACCTCTTCCGCCACCCCCCGTCGATACTTTCAACCTGCCCACCCCTCTTTGTTAAATCAAACCACCCCTCCGTGATGCTGAAACTTGCCAACCAGGGTAAACCCCAAAATTGGTGGCGCGTGGTGGGAAAATCAAAATGTTTTATTTGGACTGTGAAAATCACGCATCTTAGGAATTCCAGGCAATGTTTTATAGTCCAACTAGGGTGAAAAATACGTGAACTTTTAATTGAGGAATTGGTGAAGCTCAAAGTATTAAAATATATATATATTTACTTCATGATCATTGCCTTTCGAAAGAAGAAATTTACCTTAAAATGTTAGTGGGTAAACTTGAAAAATTATGGCATTATATATCAATCTAGTATCTGTCAAACATTTAATCATATTTAGACCGCTAGGGCAAGATGTTTTATAAAAACCATTAATAAACGTTCGCCCAATGTACTAGATACAAATTATTTAACACCTGCTTTAATAAGTTTTTTTAAAGTAGCCTTAAATCCAAAATAAAATTTTACGAAAGGGCACCGTATTCAATAAATTGTTTTAATTTAAGCTAACGATGGAAATCCATTAGGTAATGCGTTTTATGAATTTGAACCAAAGTTATCTCGAAGATTATAAAGCCACGATATTTTTCTTGCACATTACGTTTTTTTTCACTTTTCTCCATTTTTAACGATACACGGTGAAAATTTAATATTCCTGATTTATTAAAATCCCGTTAAAAAGGTGATAGCATGCCATTTCCCAATAAACTATTAGCACATTCATAATATATCGTAACACGTTTTCATGCAGCTGCGTTTATCTTGTTGTTATATAATGACAAAATACGAAAATATTATTTTTTTATGAACACGTGTTCCAACATCGCCATAATACATTCGTGTTTTACTGATCGAAAAATCTGACAATTCATTAGTTAACGACCTGCTGTTTCGTTTTTAACAGAAATAAGAATAATTTTAAGAGGTTTTTAATAAATTAGCAATATTTTGTATCACTATGTTTTCTTCGTGAACACTTTTTTATGAGAAAGTGCACCAAAGTACCAACTGCTCACAACCTTCGGGAGCCAGTGAGACAATGGCATCCCCAATTGTGGTATGTTGTGACTCTGAAAGTAGTGGGGAGGAAAAGGAGATATGTAAGAAGAATGTAAGAAAGTGCCTGGCTATTCTGTTATCCATCCAACCTACTTTATAAGGAATGTAATGTTATGTGTATAAAACAGCTATATATCACTCAAATACTTTGTCGATTTTTTATCAATATTAAATTTGCTGAAAGAACACAACAAATGCGGACAACTAGAATTAGCTCTACATTGAACTTTGTGGCTGTACATACTAAAACTTCTTTTGGTCAAAGAAATTATTTATATCAGGCACCACTTATGTTTAATATTCTTCCAAATCATATTAAGTCTACCAATTCCTTAGTTAAATTTAAAAATTTAATTATAATTTTTGTATTGACAGACAATTGTCTTAATATTTTTTCATCCTTGTCCTTTCTTAAATAATAAGATTTTATATAAGTCCCATTTACTAAAAACTGAATGTCACCCTATCTGTCTTTATTATCTACTTTGCTTCTTCTTTTGAATAATGATTAATTATTAGTTATGGTTCAAATATTGTTACAATATACTGTCCATCTAAACTACCCATCTGGTAACACATCTAATACTTATTTTTCTTTAATTTTGAAATATTTTGTGTTTGTATGTAGAATTACTTTATGTTTGTGATTACTCTTATGTTTGCTTCACTATAATGTAAATTGTTAACCTCGATACAGGCTCAGTCCTAGTGAGGTTGATTTTATGAGAAAAAAAAAGTGTTTTATGTATAGTGAGATGCAATAAATAAATATTCAGAACTGGTCACCAAACACGGCCAGATCCATTTCAAGCAACGTTTCAATTCTGAATAGTTGTCTTACACCAGGGTGATACTGAGAGTATTTTCCAACTTGACGCATAGAAACAAATCATGGGATTTCTTTTAATCGCTTGATTTCAGCTTGACCCTTTTAAACTACAAACAAGGCGAAACATTCATTTGAAATATTAAATGTGCTGAAAAGACATTTGACGTACATGAAAAGGGTGGATATATGACTCCGTGTGTCTTTCATTTATTTAGCTTCGTTCTTTTAACTTGTCATTATTTTATTTCCTGTCACACAATATCCTTGCAATACCCTAAATGCCTATTTTCTTTAATATCCTGTGGCGATCCCTTCCTCATGTCCATCTCTCTGGACATATATTCTTACTAATTTTCCATTTCCTTCGCCGTCAGTCATTTTTCCCTTACGCACAGTTTTTTTTGTTTGTTCTCAAGACGTCTCCACTCTGAAATGGAAGGTTTTCCTAAACCATTGTGTAAATAAACGTAAGAGAATATTATCATGCTGAGAATGGCTTAAAATGAAATATAAAAGCTTCCACCGAAAAACTTATTACTTACCTTTTATTGGACAAAAACGTAAAGCAAATCTAGGTTGACAATTTATTATTACATTTTTGTAATTATTTTTTCATTTCTTTTATAGTGCTTGTACCTACCTACTCTTTATTATGTAAAGAATATTTGTATACCATTTTGGTGTTTATTTAAGTTTTTTGTTTCGTTTATATCATTTTAAGCGAAATAGCTATCACGCAATAAATATTATTTACATTTCCGTCAGAAATTAATAAAAGTAAATTATTAACAAACATGATTATATTATACAGAGTGTCCGGAGTTAAAATGCGCAAACTAGGGGAGGTGGCACAGCGAAAAGTAAAAAAGAATAATAACTTTTCCCAAATTCCATTGCTATTTTTGTTCCCCACAATTTGTTTTTCGATATAAGAATTTTTTTATGCAAACAGTTCTACTTTTTTCCATGCAAAAAATTCTACTTTTTTACCTGAAAAATACATCAAATCGTGAAATTTCAAAAAAGTAAATATTTTTTTTACTTGTACTATCATGTAGGATCACTTCTCGAAGTTTGTGCACTTTATCTCCAGACTCCTTGTATTAACCTTTTTGTCTGAGTTTTTTTTTTACTTTTGTACATTTTAATGATTTTTCACAATGACACGATCACAGTTATAATATAAAGTGATATGGCGAACTGAAAATAAAACAATTGAAATTTCATGAAGCCAGAACTCATATCTGGATATTTTTCCGTAGTCGGAATATAGGTTTTCTCATATTTACTAAGTTAAAGCATTAAGGGTACACTTAAAAGAATTCAAAATCTGATCTTTCATAGATGGCGCTAATTTGATCAATATAGGAAAAAACAATTTTTTGCAAGTTTGGCTTTAAAATATTATGATGAATTGTTTTTTGTGCCCGCACATACGGAATATGAATACGAACAAATAGTTTTGTCCCCTACACAAACTCAATTATTTCAAGAAAAGCATTCAAATACAATATTATATTGGTGATTCAATCCAATATTGTATTTACATGCCTCTATTGAAAGGATTGAGTTTTTATCCCGACAAAAATATGTGTTCCTACTAATTTTGCGTATGTACGGGCGCAAAAAAACAATTCGTCTTAATATTGTAAAGCATATCTTGCAAAAGGTGTATTTTCATAAGTTACGCCATGTATGAACGCATAGATTACAACGTGCGTTACGTTTACCCTTAATAATATTTCCTTCAACAACGAAAGTATTCTTTTCATCATGTCAGTGCTTTACCGAAAACAGTGTTCCAATTCCAAAAAAACCTTTTCCTGCCTTTCGTTTTATCTTTGACTTATAGCGTAAGCACACAAAGACAATAACGAAACAAAAGGCTCCCTGTACAAAAAATATTCGGCTTCCCGCAACTAGGATCGTCCACCATTCATTATGTCAGGATGACCACAAGAAAATGATTCACGTAAACAATGGTGCTTTTTGTCCTTCAATTCGAGCTGTTTGATTTATATTTCGGCCGTAGGCAACCTACAAAAATATGATAAATTAATGTGTTGAAATTGGCGCAATCTATATAAAATGGCGGCGATTTTTTCGTATACAATATCTAAGTTGAATGCCAGTATTTTATTGTAATTCTGACAAGCCTGTTTTCATTGTGAAATAATATTTAAATTTAGTTTAGGTGGTTATTTATTTGATTACAACGGATCCGATTTGAAGTGTTAAATGGCTATATACGATTTTGCATCAGATGACTTCATCATAGTTATTGATGAAGTCATCTGACTATGATGAAGTCATCTGACTATGATGAAGTCATCTGACTATGATGAAGTCATCTGACTATGATGAAGTCATCTGACTATGATGAAGTCATCTGATGCAAAATCTTATGTAGCTATTTAACACTTCAAATGGCTACATTATTAATAACTATGAAAATTAAAATAATGTTTTGTCAAAAATGTAATATATTATAGTATTTTTTTTATTTTTATTTATTTATTTCATCAAATAAATTACAGAATATATCATTAGTAAAATACTTATATGTAAGTTAGTAACAATGACATTGTTGAAAAACTAATGTTACAATAATAGAACAGTTTCTAATAGAAGAAAAAAATGTATATAAGAGTGTTGTATAGATATGGCATAATATACTATATTTTAAGTTTTGCATAACCTGCCTCACTGGGCGAACCTATGTTGAGGCAGATTTTTTAGTTAATTATTTCTCGCATTTTGCCTATGGTTTACTTATAAATGTTTACTTACAATGTCTATTGCATAAAAACGGAATAGGCCTTAGGTTGGATAACTTAGAGGCGTTAGAATTAAGGAAAGCCAAAAACGTCAAAAGCAAAGTCATCAACAACCAAATAAACCTAAATAAAAGCCCTATACTCAGATTGTTCCCTATTGACAAAGAGCACTCGCATCTCAATCTCTCACCTATCCCTACCTCTTCCACTGTAGCTCAGACCGTCTACTTACCGTGATGTCAACACATGTTAATTTATATTTTAGATATCTAGGTTAGTATTATACAGTCCTGATGAAGCTACGGTTGTAGTGAAACCCGGTCGACATTAAGTATTTACCTATAAGTGATGTTTACAAAGTTATTGTTTAATTTTAAATTATAAATGTTTATATATGTTCCAATACAGCAATACATTATTTTAGGTTACATTTTTATTAACATATACACAATACAAACATATACTATATTATATACTAAACTATTATAATATATTTTTAGCATATACACAATACCCAATACTTTATCGCTTAAAACTTCCAATATTTTTAAATTACACTGAAATTCAGCAGCGATCGACTGAAATCATCTACGTTCGAAGCAACACTACCTATAATATATATTAACTTTCCGAGGAAATATAGCAGATTCGGTAATTTTATTTAAAATTACACATAATTTAATCGATAGTCCTGATCTTCTTCAACGCCTTTTATTCCATGTTCCCAATCGCAACAGCAGACAGTCGCTTACTTTTAATCTCCCTCTTTGTAAGACCAATTCCAAACAAAACTCATTTATCGACAGATACACACATAATTTATTACCATACTGACATTTTTAACTCGACTTTACGCGACATAAAACAAAAACTCAATAATCAACATAACTCAAACTAGAAGTTCAATCCATATATTATATTCCCGTCCTTTGCCTCTTAATCCTAATCCTATATTTCCTCCCCCCCCCTTTATTTTCATATGTTCTAACTAAACAAGAAATTAATTTTAAGAGAACATCTCTATGATATTGTACACCTTACCATTAACTATTTGTCAGTGGAAAGTTCATAATTGGCATAATTAATTATATTATTACTGTATTGTTGTATAATTACAGATTTGCTGTCAACTTTTTCTAAAATATATAAATAAATGGTTCCACATGACTTTGAATATCGCAAAGTTTCCTTGTGACCATATATCTAACTCATTACACCAGTCCATTACGAACAACGTGACCCACAAAGCCTTTGCTTTCTCAAGCCCGACGACGTATCGTACTCCTTTTGAATGCAATAATAATTATTTCGTCCTTGTGGTTACCGGGTTTTGTTGATAAACTGCACCGTCCTGCAGACCCCATTGAGTGCAAACGACAAGGAAACTATCCTTACCTCAATAGGCTCGCCCACCTTCAAACTTGTCGTCCTACCGCAAAAGACCTACCACTAAATAATGTCACGAACAAACTAAATGTGGGATTTGGTCAGTAGTTATAAACATTTGTGCAGGACGTTTATTTCTCTATTAGCCGCCATCGTTCATAAACTTTGCCTTTCTCGTCTAAAGTAGGTATTAGGTATAATAGCATTTTAATTCTATCAGCAATATCATTTGTACCTAGATTGCATGCAGTGCGCATTTTAACTGCGTTCGTGGTCGAGGGGTAAGGCTTTCGACTTTCAATCCGAAGGTTGCGGGTTCATATCCAGTGTTCAAATCCAGTTCCAGAGTGAAGATACCTGGTGTAAGACCACCAGTCAGTATTGAAACATTGCTTGAAATGGCTTTGACCGTGTTTGCAGACCAGATCTGAATAGCCAGATACTCCCCTATCTTCCTCTTCTTCATCTCCTTCCCCTCTCCTCTATCTTGAACCTCACAACATACCCCAATTGGGGATGCCATAGTCCCACTGGCTTCAGACGATTGAGCGCAATTTGGACTCTTGTGAAAATAAAATCACTTCTTTATACTTTTGTAGAAATAGTAGATATTTTCAACTGTACAGAATGTAGTTACAAGAAGGCTATAATAGCATGCTTCTTTAAAATATTATAATAACAATAATGTGAAAATAATTGTTCACTATCACGTTCGGTTATCCAATAAATGGTTCTCGTCGCGGCGGTACCTATACCCGCCTCCCAAATTGAATTTATTATTCATCTAAAATTAATCAAATTAATAATTTTATGGTAATTTCAAGGCAAACTAAATTTTATTCTTTCATTATTGGCGCTATAATTTTCCCTATGAAAGATAATTACGTTTCGTGGGCGCTTTTGTAAAGAAATGTTGATATTATTATATAAAGATAGCAACATTTGCTACTCCTGTCAAAATATTTACCATATTGCACCTATTGTGAGAGATTCCGCTAGTTCGCTACAACTGTCATACACAGCCATTTGTCTCCTAGCTCATTCCTGTTTCTATGGATTTGTCTCGAGGAAAAACGATCAAAGACTCAAATTTAATTTTAAAACGAAAATATTGCGGACTGAAGGTGGACGTGGACGTGAAAGAAATGGATGAAACCCATGACCCTTCGGTAGAATCAGATTTATGTTTTTATTTATTTATTTAGCTTCTATTTGGCGTATTTTTAGTTATGAAGGTCTTATACAAGAACTCTTGGCCAATTAACCTCATGGAAAAATAATGAATCCTTCAAAGCTGTTAAAAGCAGTGCAATCAGAAAGTCTGTGAAGAGGACAATGGCGAGTTTTGAGTCATGAAGTATCCTAATATTAAGTGGCTAAAGATATTGGGTCGGAGAAGGAGATGCGGCAGAGGAAGGATGCGAAGTACCTGGCTATTCAGATCTGGCCACTGAACTATTGGCTAGTCATTTCAAGCGACGTTTGATTCTGAATGATGGTAATTCACCATAGTGACACTATTATATACTCGCACAGCCCCGTAAAAAATCACGGGATATTATAATCGCAGTATTTATGAAATATTTGCTTCAGGGTCTACCTATAGAAAAAATGTTTAGAGACATTTACATTTCGATCAGAAATTTATAATTCGGATGAACACCGTTATTAAACTTCAAAAATCATTTAAAAAAAATCGAAAACGTAAACAAAAGAAATGCATATTTAATTGATTTATTGTTTTTTATTAATTATTAAAATGAAATACATTTGGTACCCTCTGTATTGCTTGTCTGATTAGATTTAATTAAGACTTATCAGTTCCAATTTTGAATATTAAAAGTTCATTGAATTTGAATAATTTTACGCACTACGCAGGAATATACAGTAATTATAATGAAATTAGTATAACACATTATTGTAAGCATTAATTACACGCCTGAAATATCCATACAAATTGAAAATATCTTCCTAGTAAAAATAAATGCCGCCGACGGGAATTGAACCCGCACCTTCTGATGTCCAGTCAGGTGCTCTGGACCACTGAGCTACCCAACCCGCCAAATAATTCAATATGTACAAGTACTTCAATCGACAATTACTGCGTATTATATTTATTTCACCTCTAAACAACCAAATTTATTTCAGGCCAGCAATCTTGGTGCTGTGCATACAAACCTTGTCTTATTAATTGAAAGATTAGTTTATCATTTAAAAAATTACGAAATTAGTATGTTTAATTATTTTATATGAATCTATAACGTGTGAAAGAACACATAATTCTCCCATGTAATTTCTATGCTTGGTTGAGGTGTCCAATTTCATTCGTATTTTTTTAAGAGGCAAAGGAGTTACAAATATAATTTTAGAATTTCTTAGTTTAAAATCTGGTCCTAAACTTTCGAGAACGTGGGAGAAGGTAAGTTAGGCACAATTATTGCAATGAAATTACAAGCTATTATACTTACATATTTTTATTTTTTTTGGTTTATCGTCCTTGATCATTGCACCCCTGGTGGCCTCGAATGTGTGCAGTTTAGCATTCCTGTGTACATATTAAATGGGCGCAATTAATTTGTGTGAACGCTCCTCTACCCCGCGCGGAATTCCGTCAAGGATGCTCACGGTTAAAACAGGGTTGTCACTTGTCACTTATCACTTGTAGCAAGTCCCCTATTTATGCGGGATACCTATCGCGATCCGGAATTTCTGGGGGATGAAATTAAGTCATTCGAGTTTAAAATTTCCTGGTCGAGAAGGTGAATGATTTATAGAACGAAGTTTTTCATTATAGATCAAAACCATTAGTTTCCTTTCCAGAACTGAACATTGTAACTTTCCTGCATTTAAATCAGATGTAAGCAATATTTTCTTTATATATTAAACGACAAGTGAAAATTTTAGAAAATTCTGCTTTAAAGGGTGGGAAACAAGTGTCGAAAATTTCATCAATCTCGTAATAAAACTGTAGATTTGTATACAAATCAAATCCACGCCGCCTGCCCACCACAAATTGGACTAGTTGAAGTCCCCAGCATTGCCCGACTTTACACTTTTTTTCAAAATCTAATATAGACAGTGAACGTCCTCTTGTTTTAAAGGTTAAGTGTGCAAAATTTCATTAATCTCGTAATAAAACTGTACATCTGTATACAAATCAAATGCACTCAGGTTGCCCGCCACAAATTGAACTAGCCTAATTAACTATGAAGAAAAAGTGATTTAGCTTTTATTAAATGTTTTTATTTTTATAAAAATGCGATATTTTTTATTTATAATTTTCGTCAACCCTTAATAACCAGCAGTATTGTCGCATGTGAAGTTCTAGCAGTGCTATAATATCTACATAATTTTCATCTGTAGATCCAGTACATCTGTACAACTGAACGAGTTTGCACGCGGAGGCAAGCGTGCCCGCTCCACCCATTGTCGGGAGTCATTCTTGTGTCAGGGTTTTAATGTCTCCCTCTCCCCCTACCACCCACCCCAAGTGTTGGTCCTCCGCTCCGTTTATTCCACACAAGCCCTGAGGAAGCCGAGGGCTGATTGACATTATGCCGTTCGTCTTCTGTTGTTAGTCTTTATTGTTGTTCCGGTGTAATTACATTTCAGTAAGAGAAGATGTTGTCTTCCGTATCGTGCGCATTACTCATCACAATAGAAGCGAGGGTGCTCTGGATAAACGCTGTTATTATTAATTATTGTTTGCAGCATGTCTATAAATAATGGTTCATATTTAATGTGTTCATCTTTATACCTGCTTGTTTTACGTAATCCATCGTATTATCTGGTGTAGGTACTCTAGAGTTCACAATGTTTTAAAATACACTTTATTTGTCGTGTGAAATCATATTGTACACTAGCGTAGACCAGTGAAAAATCACGGGATATTATAATTGTAGGATTTATGAAGCTGAAAGTATTTATAAAAAAAACTTGCTGACGTGTACCCGGCGTTACTGGGGGTTATCCTTAGGTGATAGACATATATCAATGCATATTTTGTTGTAGGCCTTTTTAAGATGTACAATTCCGTAGTATATTATTTTGATGCATCTCATAAGGTTTAGCCAGCATTAGCAATATAGTGCTCGAAAATATATATTTACGGCTTGATTATAAAACATCGGCTTTTTTCTACTTTCTATAAATATAATATGCATGTATTATATATTGAAACCTTCCGGAAGAACTGTTCTAAATGACAGTGAAAACTTTAGCGAAATCCGTTGCGTAGTTTTGAAGAACTAAACGTACAAACAGACAGACGTAGACATATTTAAAGATGTTTGCTTCCGGTTCATTTCCTTTAAACTTGAAAAATTTCGACATCTGCCAATCATTTATGATGATATGATATAATACTTATCAGTTCCAATTTCTAAAATTAAATGTACATTAAAGTAATTAAAAAATTTACACATTACGCAGGAATACGCAATCGCTTCACGCATACACCGACAACCGCAATTAGTATCTTTAATTATTTTTAAAAATTGTTGTAAACTGAATTTGTTTTCATTTTATTCACATTGTCAAACCTCATCAACATCTGTCAACTACGTAAACATAACAAAGTATTGACTGGTTAGTGGCCGAGTTATCAAAAGCGACATGTAAGTTATATTTTTCGCTTTTTATAATGATACCACAAAGACTTTGGAGGATATTCGTAATCTGTGAATTTTTATCTCTCTAGATGTCGGAATTACACCGGGAAGTCATGACACGATCAAGTTATTCAAATACTTGATAACCGACTGCAAAAATAAATTCAAATCATATTCTATTATGTACTTACAGAGAAATTGTTGTGAAGCGTATTCGGTTTTACTCGGTTCTCGAAAAGTTTTTAAATATTTCACAAATTTCATATGCATCATTCATCTCGATTATACAGATTCGAAAAGTCCCAATTCGATTCTCTAGATATCCAAGTTGTTACATAATTCCTGTAATTTCCGTGTTCCAGTGATTTCAATCAAATCAACGGCTTGCTAATACTCGACCTGTAAATTTTCCTTAAGTTACTTTCCAGTATTTTCCAGGTTTACCTATTCCCTCTCTCTCCAGAAATATATTAATCACAGTCGGCCGAGGGAAAAGTTTCCTGCAAAATATTTGCATAATGAACCACCTGTCTGCACTATCGTCTCAATGATTCCTTTTAGTTCCAACTGCTTGAACTTCTGTCGTAGGCGAAACTGTAGGAATCTAAGAAAGATTAAATTAATCTTCAGATGATGGAAAACTATAATTATTCTCAGTAGTTTGTAATGACGTTAAATCGTGACAGGTTCCTACCTCGGACTTGTAGCTTTCTAAATTTGTTTATTTATTTACGCCCTTATCGCTTTTACATAAAACAAGTGTTAAAATGGAAGGTGCTCCGAGGAACTAGCATCATTGATCCATTCGGTACCACATGAGAACGTGTCGCGTCTACGTGTTCTATTTTGTGGTCCCTGGGGTGATTTTTAATCACAGCATTGGAGGGGACCCACCCTTTCCCAACGGCCGTGTGAGGAAACTGATTGTTTAACCTCCTTAGCCGCACACATCAGGACTCTAATTTTTTTTGTAAAAAGAAGCTAAATTTATTTTAAAACGATTCTAGACCCTCCAATGTCCCTGCATGCATGATTGTTAGTACGAAATAAAGTATGCATACTTACATTAATAGTAACACAAAATAAGAACACATCAGAAATGTGTTCGCCTGGTGGTTTGGCATCTACAATTAAATAATAAATAAGGAGAACAATTTAATCACAGCAGTGAATTTTAGGTCACAAAATATTGATTATTACGGAAAGATTTGAAGATTTTCAAATGAAACTTTAACAATGCCACAACTTAGAGCCACTCATGCTAATAGTATAGTAAATATCTAGCTTGACAATCGGGCCAACAATTTTAACCTGCTCGAGGGAAATGACTCTCCTATGTTTATTAAGAGAAAAAAAATGTACGAGTAGATGGCATTTTGGTATCGAATTTACAATACTAGTCGGGTCGGGGGGTGGCGGTTACTCGGCTGACTGACGAGTATATTATTTGGTTAGTTAATAGCCGAGTTGACTGATGCGTCGGATTCCCACCCAGACATTGTGGGTTCAATCCTCTGCTATTCAAAGTCATTCATCATTGCACAAGCAACATTTTTTGTTTATAATGACGGAGTAGGAGGAATTCAATTATTGTGAGTTTACTCATAAACAGGGAATATCTGTATCTTGTATAGGTACGAATCACGAGTAACTTTAAGTGAATCTAAAGTCATGGTGTTTGAAAGAGAGAGCGCACAAACATTGTGCAATATAGTTGTCATTGGTGACTAATTGGATCAGGTGGATGAGTTTGTTTATTTGGAAAGTATGTTTACAAGAGATGGGAAGGCTGACAGAGATATTGAAAGAAGTGTAAATGCAGATAACTCCATTAATGAAGGACTGAACGCGGTTGGCGCTATCAAAAAAAACTGTCAAAAGAAGCGAAGCTATTAGTCCACAATGGAGGACTGGTACCTACCCTATGGCAATGAGGCTTGGAACTGGCAGACGAAGGATGAAAGTATATTGAATGCTGTAGAAATGAGATCCCTGAGGCGTATGTTTTGAAAAACCATGTACGATCGTGTGAGAAATGTAGAGATCCACAAAGATTGCAAGGCTGATGTAAGCGTAATGAGTAAGACTAAGAAAGAGCGCTTAGATGGTTTGGGCATGTCGAGCGAATGAACGTAGAAAGGAGTTTAAGGAAAATATATGACGCAAATGTGAATGGTAGAAGAAGTCGGGTACGCCCGAGGAAAACACAACACGATCAAGTGCATCAAATACTTGAGTCGGACCAAGTAAAAGTCAGAATAACAGAAGATTATGTATGAGACAATGTATGAATGTGAATAAGGCAAGGAGTGTGTGCCAAGACCGAGTTGTTTGGCGGTCGGTCCTCTCTGCATACCCCTGCAGGGAAACGGCGCGATGGTTAGTTAGTCAGTTAGATACTTTAATATTACCGTACTGCATTCGTGCTACACGACATTCAGATAGTTTCAATTTAACAGATTAACTGCAGTTTCCATTAAAGAATCTAATTTAATATCATAGCATAACGTTGCAATTCCCTGAATCTGCGAAATAAATTCTTAATGGCCTTTTCAGAAAGATTTTGCAATGGATAGATTTATTTCCCATTTTATGATCCAGCTTGTCATTACTCAGGATTAATGTTTTCTCTTCCATTAAAGTTTTAGTGATATTTTTATGATAGTCGTGGATTATGGAATGGATGGAATTCTAGACTTCATTATTTGAGAAATAAAAGTTTTTTTTTCAATAAAGCTCCGTTGGATTGCTTTGAACTAAATATCTTAATTTGTTTAGAATTTTATAACATTGTAATAGAACACTTTTAACTGTGTATGTAAAACACTACAGCCTTACTAAAAAAATCACTTCACAACCTTTAAACCGTGTTTTTGTTATACATTGTATAAATACTGTAAAAGTTTTGATTCGAGTTGGTACTAATAAAAATATCTTTAACTGGGCTCCAAAAGAACTGGCAACGTAGCACTCATCAGACTGACACTTGAAATTCCCATCTTGATAGAGTGAGGTTATTTCAGACATATTATTTTAATAAAAGTGAGGTGACAGTTTTATTGCAGTTTCCTTATACAGGGTGTCCGGGGGTAAAGTGCAGTAACTTCGTGGGGGGATTCTACATGATCGTAGGAGTAAAAAAGATAAATAACTTTTTCCGAAATTCCAATTTTTTATTTTTCATACAAAAAGACATACCTGCTAAAAAGCCATAGTGTAGGTGCAAACTTACCCGATAAATTCGCAAGTGTGAACGTGGCAACGTTGCATATTTGTGAGTGGCGCGTATCCATGGAAACCGCATGTGAATTGTAAACAATAACAACACAGAGTTCGCCGTATGTTTTGATATTTTACCAAATTCAAAAAGAGAACTGCACTAAAATCACGTTACATTTTTTATTATAAAAAATATTAATAACTCATTGAACACTTAACTAATTTCATCGCTTTTTACTAATAGGCCACTTGCATCATATTTTTCAATTTTTTTTCCGGTTAAGGAAAATATTCTAAGACATTCTGTATTATTATTATTTTTTTAATCGTATTTTTGAAACCCTGGGGATTTTTTGAAAATTTCAATCCGAAAAATCAGACCTTTTTTTATAAACCGGAAAGACGGGACATAATTTTATAGGTGAGAAAAAACAATGATTACATAGCCGAAAATCATTTAAAAAAAAGAACGTTTTCCACACGAATGACACAGCAGAATAACGAGGCATACCAAAAATATTACATCTCATAAATATTTTTTTCCTTGATCCATCTTATTGATCATAAATCATTATAATGTACAACGTCTATATTAATAAATCCAATGTAATATACTTGTACTTGTAAATTATAATAATAATAAGAATATTATAAAATTTGATTTTGATAAAATCAGCACCATAACCATTATACCTCTAAAACACGTACCGACATCTAAATTGTACGGGGTTCTCTTCACATCTGTCAAAAATTCAAACCAAATGAAAAGTTCGCAGAGAACAAACAATAAATCTAGTGAACGAATTCAAAAATTCTTAGATAAATTAAATTTTCAAAGTTGTTTACTCCGCCCGTCAAATTTTGTGACACATTACATTCAAAGCACGATTTACTAATAGCGGGGGGTGCAGGAGGGGGTGCGGGGGACAGTTTACCAGCTGACCGACTGAATTCGGGTGCCGGGGGTAGCGGGGATTAGTTGCCGAGGGGGCGCGGGATGTAGATTTGGCAACGACGAAATTAATAATGCCGTCTAGGCACGTCGGAGAAATTTTTCGTTATTAGCTTAAAAGTACATCTAAAAGTTGGAATTTCAGAAAAAGTTATTTATCTTTTTTACTCCTACGATCACGTAGAATCACCTCCCGAAGTTACTGCACTTTACCACCGGACACCCTGTATAAATAGAATGTTTTTTTAATTTCGAATTTGTTGTAAAAATATTTATGATTTTTTTTTCACCTTTAAATGAATTATATAATAAATTAAAGTATTCCATTTTACAAATATCAAAGTATATTTCAAATTCAAAAATCTAAAAGGTCTTAGTATCTAGTTTCTTAAAAATGTTTATCGCGATATCTTCAAAATGAAGAAATATATAGCGCATTTGAAATACCTTGGAAAAATTCCAAAATTCTATGAGATATACAACAGATAACAACCCTCTTAGGCTGTGTAAAAATAAATATATCTATCTTTACATAAAACTATTTTATGACCGTTAAATGTCAGTTTATATTGCTAAGGATTTTATATACACGGCCGTTTATCAATTGTATAAAATATTCATCACGTTTATTAGTCAGGCTATATATGTTAACTTTACTAAATTGCAAACGCGCTCTCCAGTTTCATCACAATAATACCTTTGTCGGGTCAGTTGTAAAAGTTCTAACAAATATGGTTAAAATTAACTAAATTCTTTGAAACTGTATAGAAACATCTTTTTGCATTAAAGCAAAGAAAATTTGCTGTGAATATAACTGAAAGATATTTATTTCTGTATTATGTTTTCAAAATGATATTTATTCATTGTCTTAATATATATTTATTGTATTGTTTTGTTCTGATATTATGTGTTATATTATGCACTGATATTAATGTCTGTTTTATGTTTTTTGATATTATGTGTTATATTATGCACTGATATTAATTTCTGTTTTATGTTTGTAAAATTATATTTACAGGATTTTCCAATAAGAGGTGTTATTTTGATATTCAAAGAAAAATGACATTTTTTAATATAAATAATTGAATGTTTATTTCATTATAAAGAGGAAGGTATGCCGTTAATAGTGAAAAATAACATCAGTCAAATGACCACCACGACCACGCCTACAGGACCATATCCTTTTCGTGAAATTTTCCATAACCAATTCGCAAAGTGGCTGCCTTATGTCCTCGATAGCCTCGCGAATTCCATCTTTGAGGTCTTGAATCGACGCTGGGCTCTTGGCGTAGACCTTCTCTTTCACGTGGCCCCAAAGGAAGAGGCCAATTGTGATCACCTCTGCGAGATATAACACGGTCCGGAAACTTTTCCCGTAAAAGATCAATGGTTTCGTTGCTTGTGTGACACGTACCGTCTTGTTGAAATTAAACGTTGTCCAGATCAATACCATCCAATTCCGGCCATAAAAAATCCTTTTATGGCCGGAATTAAATACACATAACACCTCTTATTGGAAAACCCTTTATTTATTGTACTAACTAGCTGACGTGTACCCGGCGTTTTCGGGGGTTATCCTTAGGAGATAGACAATTACTATCTCAGACTTTTCTGTAGACCTTTTTATGATATACAATTCCATAGTAAATTACTTTGATGTATTTCATAAGGTTTAGCCAGCGTTAGCAATGTAAGCGCCCGAAAATAATCTTTTTACGACTTAATTACAAAACATGGACTTTTCTCTACGTTCTATAAATATAATATTCACGTATTATATATATGTATATAGGTATAAATCTTTCGGGAAAAATTCTCTAAATGAGAGTGAAAACCCTTACCAAAATCATTTGCGTAGTTTAGAAGAACCAACTAACAGACAGATGAGGATATCGACTTCATTTTATTCTACTTAGAGATATATCTTTCTTGTATTGTACTGATATTATGTGCTACATTATGCACTGATATTTATTTATGTTTTGTATACGCCCTCCATTACATGGGCAAACATTAAAATTACATCATCAAAAATTATTTCAAAATTTTTGAAATAATAAAACATTGTATTATAGGTAGGTACTTTGTCGCTTGTCTGAATTCTGCACACAAGTGATTTCAATTTTCTAAGTGACACTTAAGCTCAAAGTAATATTTTGTTAATTGAAGCAAATTTCACGGGGACGAATTTCACGGGACAACAACGCACAAACGACCGAAAATAATGTTTGATTATTTAATGACAATGATCTTTTATGAAAATAAGTATATTTTCCAAAAGTTCAAAAGTTAATTAATTTATACCAAATTCGTAAGGTTTTTCGTCATGAAAATTTGGAGAAAATACTCATATATTATTGCTTGATAAACAGTAAATCATCTGAATTTGAAGTTATTCGTAGTAGGCGTGTATTGACTTTGTTGGTTTCTGTAAATTCATATTTAATTATAACATAGACGTTATTAGAAATCTTCACGAGCTCTTATTTATTTACTGTCGTTGTCTTTATTCGCAAATCTCCATAATTATTTATTCTCCGGTCACTCTTTCAATAATAATTTAATAATGCGCCGTAAAGAGCTCAAGTTCACCGCAAGGAGCTCACTGCTCATGAGCTCCCACCGCGCGCCGTGCAAACAATCAAACATCTCGGCTCAATTACATCAAAGTCTTTATCCTCTCCGCCTACAAATGTTTGCCCGCAAAACTGCAGCGAGGAATCAAAGGGCCACCTTTGTTCCCGGCGAGGGAAAGCGGAAAGTTCGCCGAAGCGGCTGACCGCATCAAAGCGATCCCGGTGCAATCAACGTCGAAATCTTTCGATCGCCCCTCCGCTTATATGCCAAAGCAAACCCTGGCTTTGATGACTTCACTGAGAAAGATGCAGCACTACGATGGCATTTTGTCAAACAATTAAACAAATCCAAACATATGCAGGTAACGAATAATATGACAATAATAATTTTCTTGCTTTTATCTTCTCGCGCATTAGTCCTTCAATAAGATTATAGTATATTATTATTAATATATCCTTGATATATCAGGGAGAAGTAATTGATAAGTTAAGCTCCGATTTATAATGCACTAGCTGACGTGTGCCCGGCGTTGCTCGGGGTTATGAATGGTTTGGAGTGAAGTTTTAAGGTTGTAAATTCTAGTTTACATAAAAACTGGGGGCATTTTTAATGTGGAAATTACATAGCTGTATTTTAATAAGTATTTCTTTCACTCAAACGTATCGTGTCTTCCTCGGGCGTCCTCGACTTCTCCTTCTTCTTCTTTCCACGTCATACATTCTCCTACACCTTTTTCTTTGTTAATCACAAACGCCACATTGTACCAGACATAAGATTATATTGATCGTGCCATGTCTTCCTTAGACGTTCCCGCCTTCTTTAACCATTGTTTCCATGTCATATATATATTCTCCTTATATATTTTTCTTAGTTCCTTACTTACGCTGCATTTAACCTCATATATTTATTTGATTAATGTCTTCCTTGGGTGTCCACTAATGCTAATTTCTAACAGTATGGAAGGTCTGCAGTCTTTCATGCCTAGGATGAACGAAGCATATACATATGAAGAATGAGTTAATGATGAATGTAAGCAAGTCCAATATGCATAGCTGTGAATGATGATTACTTAGAGCAGGCGGATGAGTTTGTGTATTTCGGAAGTATGTTTACGAGAGATGGAAAAGCTGATAGAGATATTGAAATAAGGGTAAATGCATTAAACCAAATAATGTTTTAACGAACGCGGTTAGCGCTGACAAAACATTGTCCAAAGAAGCGAGCCTAGCAGTTCCAAATGGAGTCCTTGATGTATGACAGTTAGGCATGAAACTGGCAGAGGAATGACGAAAATAGACTGCATACTGTAGAGATGAGATCCCTGATATGCATCAGATTTTATCACATACACATGTTGTGATAAAATCATATAACACCTAACAACCTAACCTTTTTAAGACACTGCGTAATTTAACTTGGTCTAATTCTCTCCGTGTGTGTCCCTATTCGTGAAATTCGTGCCTGTGTAATTCCGTCATTCTGCACATCCTCTAACCTCTTTCATAATTCACAGTAAGCCGTTATTCCTTTGACTGAGCGCCCGCGTGTCTAAGATTTAATTTCTCCTTGCCCTTCCCCTTCCCTATCTCTGAACCCCCCTCCCACGCTGCTGGTTGCTCCCTTTACTTCACTTATCACCGCCACTTTGATCTTTCGTTACATGCGGAAATATTCACGCAAGCATTAAAGCTTAGGGAATAATTTATGAAAGCAGAATAAGAAATCAAAAGGTTACCCT
Organism: Hesperophylax magnus; assembly: GCA_026573805.1. Taxonomy (NCBI): domain Eukaryota; kingdom Metazoa; phylum Arthropoda; class Insecta; order Trichoptera; family Limnephilidae; genus Hesperophylax; species Hesperophylax magnus. The sequence continues at coordinate 5,617,826 of JAIUSX010000117.1, read as the reverse complement.
ATTTTTGGGGAGTTTTTCTTGATGATTCAACCAGCAAAAAATTGGCTTCTTATTGTTGCTTACCATTGTTTATTTTTGTGATTATTAATTATTATGCTTAACTCTTTGGCGTATTAAAACTATACAGGGTGTTAATGGACTTACTTGACTTATTTTAACCAGTGATTACAAAAGTTATTTGGAGTAAAGAATGTGACTGAAATTTCGGTCTACGGTTTTATGGAAAATTAAAAACATAGAAAATCAGTAGGCATTGGACATTAGAATCAATTTCATGAGGGGTTGGGCGGTTACTTGACTGAGTGACTAGTGACGATCTGTGGAAGATATATTTGGTATTGTTTTTCCCAAAAAATATTAAAAAATCAAAAAAGTCACCATAGACCAAAATTTCATTTAAATTTTTTACTCCAAATAATATCAGGAATCACTGGTTTAAGTAAGTCAAGTATGTCCCCTAACACCGTGTGTATATATGCCTTTATAACATTGTCCACGTGTAATAATTATTCACCATCTACTGTATAATCTTTCAATTTATATACAATTAACATTATTGACTATTTGAATACAAAATACGGTTAGTTGTTTATTCACAGGTCTCCTCACTGGGTATTTCTGTTCCGAGGCGGACTTTAGGTAATTGTGTTGGTCTTACATCACGATTTCCTCTCATGTTTGTTGATTTCATCGCCTTTATGTGTTGTCTATGTTGACTGATTCTTCCTCATTCAGACTTCCTCATCTTCATGTTTGATTACTATCGGTGGTGTTGGTATTACTTCATAACTTTGGTGATTTCCTCATCTTCACGTTTGTTGACTATCGGTGGTGTTGGTATTACTTCATAACTTTGGTGAGTGATTTCCTCATCTTCACGTTTGTTGACTATCGGTGGTGTTAGTATTACTTCATAACTTTGGTGATTTTCTCATCTTAATGTTGGTTGTCATGAGGTTGTGTTGGTATTACTTCACAAGTTTTATGATTTCCGCAGCTTTATGTTTGTTGACTTTGGGTTGTGTTGGTGTTACTTCATAGCTCTTAAGATTTCCTCATCTTCGTGTAAGTTGACTATAGGTTATGTTGCCATTACTTCATAACTTTTATGATTTCCGCATCTTAATGTTTGTCGACTATAGGTTGTGTTGGTATTACTTCATAACTTTTATGAAATGGTGTTTTTAAACTTGTTTATCTCCGTGTTATTTTTAATTTCATTGGAAGAGCATTATACAATGTTATAGCATGCAATTTTATTTTTTTTCAAAAATATTTATTCAATTTTGGGATATTCAATAGATTTGTGGTTTTCGTCCTTATAGTGTCGGTATGTTGGATTGTTAGATTAAATTACATTACATTAGATTGTTTATGAACTGTTTTGTATTATTTCCCATGAAGTTAATCTTAATCATTTGTATCATTTCCTATGAAGTTAAACTTAATATGATTATGTCAGCGTAATTATTCAAGACGACTATTTTTTCTCAAACCCTCCCAAAAGAAATAATTTCCATAACTCTGTACAATCTTTCTCCAAAAAGTACGCCGAACATCATTAATTTAATACAACTTTTCTTCCAAGAAGCTAAATACACCTTCCTGTTTAAAGTGTAGCACCATCTAGTATTTATACTGATCTGGCGAATATTCATCTAAGTAGAAACTTGAACTTAGTTCTACATTTTCATTTTTCGAATTACTTAAACTGTTTCAAAATTATTTTCAACCTTTAATGTTTTAAATTGGTTTAATCTTTAAACATTTTTGGATTGTAATTGTAATCTTGTGAGCCAATTATACTTCAGCACCGACATCAAATTTTTATTGGTATATAATACCAATTCGTAATTTTAAAAAAAATTCAAAATTATTAACCTAGTTTTTACAACCCCACTTCGTCCATTTTTTAATATATATTTTTTCTTATTGAAAAATTAATTCAATAGGTATGGAAAAGCTTTATACGTACTTATTTTTCACATAATTACGCTGCCAGCTGAAAATGTTGTTCAAATTTCATGAATCAAGAGCTCACCGTTCAGAAGTGTTTACTGCTTCAGTACATAGATATTATAGACAGATTTCACTATCGCTAACAAATTCATTCCAGGTCTCAAAAAAAAACATAATATTTTCCTAATTTGTAGTTAGAAGATTTCGTTATAAGCATTTAAATTATTAGGTAAAGCGAATATGAATTTTTAATTAGAACACTCGAATGGATGGAAATTGATTTTTTTTGTTGTTCGTTTTGCTGTATTTTCGTATAGGTATATCTTAAATTACGCAAAACTTTTTACAAGAATTTGGTCGCATGCGATAACAGTTAACAGCGCAAATGTTTGTTTCTAATTAATTTTCCCTGGCTAACTATGTCATTGATTCATCTGCTTTTAATCCTGTCTCGTAAGTAATACAATATACGTTTCTAATAATTTGTCTGCGTCCGCATGCAGTTGGCACAAACGCCTCGGACGGAGAACCGATACCTCGTTTCTCGTAGCACCTACTGATAAATCAGCCACGCCCGCTGTATCCATCTGATATTCCCAGAGAATTCTCCTATTCGACTACCGAAGCGATTCCGAACAAGAGCTAAACAGATCTGTTACTCCTGTAGTCACTGGAATTCTGAAGCAGAGATCCGCAAACTTACAAAATAATATAATTTAATTAAGGCGATGCACTACGTCGTGTAATATTTCAAATTGAGCCGCTATCAATAACAACCCTTACGTAGATGGCGATAAGGTTTAAATTCCCGCTTAACACCATCCGCCTGTTTTGATTTATGCAAGAAAAAACATGGCCAAAAAGTGCCTTTTATTTTATTTTGTGGATGTTCAGGCATAATTTTTTTTTTTTTTCGATCATTTTATAAATAATTTAATTTTCCACATTATACAATAAAATCATAACCGAAAATAACTATTCATTGAAATAAGATATGAACAAAAAAATTACAAAATTAATAATTACATACATTTTTGTACATCTTAACTGTTAAAACTCGTAAATATAATTATTATGTAAATTTATGAACCAGAACTTCAATCACGTACTTTCAGACAAAAGCTGGCCACGTGGAAAAAACCTTAACTTTGCGAGTGTTGCCACTTCTTAAAAGTGTCAGTGGTGTTACCAACAACAAAAATAACCAAGGAATGGCCATCATATCCTAGTTATTTAGAAGTAGAGACAGCGTAAACACAAAAATCAGGAAATATTGGTACTGTCCCTATTAATATGGCAACCTACTGTAATATTGTTCTATCAATATATAACCTTTGTATTGTTTGTATTATTTTGTAAAATTATTAAGTCGAAGCCTAATGCTAAATCACTATTTTGATTAATCTTTATAACGAATTGGTCTACATTATGAATATCAAAAAATATGCTTTAGATAAGTTGAAGGTTTTCCTATCGTTTAATTTGAGTAGAATACAAATAAAAAAATTAATTACTCAATAAAAAATATAAATGTAAACTACTAAAAAAAAAAATTTTCAATAGAATTGTATGAACGCGTAAAGGAAACAACTTTAAAAAAATACAGTATTATAGCTAAGATTTTCTTTGACAGTTTCACTTGATTAACTTTTTTGCTTTCTTATAAAATTATTTACAATATAAATAAAAACCAGTTTTTTGCTTGAAATAGAACGTTTCTAGACTCCGTTTGTCAAGCGATTTGAATGCCTATTACCTACAATATAAGGTAGGTATACCAAGAATATACATATTTTTGGCTTGTAGCTTCCTCTTAACCTCAACACAGGTTTGTCCTAGTGAGGTTAAAAATTCTATCGTAAAAATAGATACAGTGTAAAGAAACAATAAACAATTCTTTCTCACTCTATCCGATACACACTCCTTTGCCTTGTCAGCATTCATTGTTATTCTGACTTTTGATGTGACTCAACTCAATTATTTTATTTACTTGATAGTGCCATGTTTAAAAAAAGTCGTTATCAATCAAAAAAAGTTATACTTACCATAAAATCGACTCTAAATGTGATTCCACCAGTTTCCCGGTCGTACTACGAGTTTCCAGACACCGTGTCCTATATATTATCTACTAGTTGATGTTTACGCGTAGTTTTTCAAAATCTGATGTAAACACCTTTGATGTGACTTTTTCCTGTTTTGTAGGTCATGTGTGCGAAATTTTATCAATTTCGGAATAAAACTGTAGATTTGTATAAAAATCAAATGCCGTCACGCCACTCGCCCATATTATAACAAACCCAAATTTCGACAATGTTCAAATCATGAAATTTGTGAACGTTTGATAATTGGATTTGAACTTTGTGACGTATTGAACCGAATTAATTTAGTATTAAAATGAGGAAGGAAGAACCCAAGGTAAGATAATGGCCCAGTGACAAAACCTTTGTTAAAATCTGCTAAAACTTTATTTAGATTCCATATTTGGGGGCCATTGCATTACTGAACTAACGTTTTACTCTTTGCACACCTTAGTTAATTTAAACACCTCATCAAACAACAAAGGGGTCAAAATCAAGATACCTCCCTTTATAAACCAATGTCTATGTGCTCTATTCCTTTTGATTTAGTGGTCTTGCATTACTCTGCCATAGACGTTCATTTTTTTAATCTCAGGATCGACTAGAAACTTGCCTTCTAGAAGTCTCACCTTTGCGAACTCCATTAAAAGTTTCACGGAGGACCTAAAAGTTTGAAGACGAAGGACAAGGGTAGAATTAAGGGAGTCCAGTGCATCAAATTCATCCCTTAACTTGACTAAGTAAAGGTGTCCCTTGTTCATTTTACAGCGGTGTTTAATTTCATTCAAACTTGAAGCGTATCTCGAGAAAAGGGGTTGATTGAATTTCTGATAACGGTAAGATCTGTATTTACTTTGTATATTAAGTTTTATAGTTATACTGCGCAGATCCGTGAAAATTCAAGGGATTTGTAAATCCAATTTTGAGAAAGACAATTAAAATAATTTTCAATTATTGAAGACAATATTACCGTTTCTCAAACGAAAATTTGAAACAGAAAAATATACGGGCGCATCTGGGACTCGAACTCAGGACCTTCACCTTGCCGGGATGCTGCTCTACTAACTGCGCTAATTACAGTATCATACTTAGAATAAGAATTACCAAAATTATCTTCATTTTTTTAACGCATATTTTTATTGGCTACTCGTTTGAGAAGCGCTAATATTGTCTTCAATAATTAAATATTAAAATTTGTGGTTTTACTCATTAAATTTATCCATAAATTTAAAAAATATTGTTTGTTCAAATATTTACACGCTTATCTGAATTGGTTCCAACATTTGAAAATGACAACTTAAGTTAAAAATACCCACAATAATATATATTATGCATATGTATTTATGTATAACTATCACAAATGAACGCTTTTAGCCACGCTGTCCTCGTTAACAAAACCAGAACGTTTAATAATTTGATCTCCGGTCTTAGAGTTATCGCCCTTGCAGAGCCGACATTTCACTGCATCGGGCCAACTTTGCCCTATGTTTAATCCATCCTGCGCTCTCCGGCTCCGTCGACTTGGAAAATCACTTTGACTCTCGACTCTTGGCTAATCTGTCGCATTTAATGTTTTAATGTCCCTCATTCATGGATTAAATAACTGGAGGTATGCTTCAAGCTCCCAGGATGTTGCGACGTGATCAAAGCGCGTTACATCAGCGGCGTAACTTAACTTCATTTCATTAGAGGGGAAGAAGTTCTCAGTATCTCCCTGGCGACGAAGACAACTTGAAGTGGTTTGGCTATGTTTAGTGACCAAATCTAAATGGCGAAGATCTTTCCAACCTTGTTCTTCTCCTCCCTCTCCCCTATAAACTCAAACCTTACAAAATTTCTCAAATGGGGGTAGCCACAGTTCTTGCGTAGTGTCACTTTTAAAATACATATTTTGTACGATCACGCTGTAATTGCGTCACCGTAGTTTTGGGCAGAGAAAGACCTTATCCTTTCTCTGTTCCAGGAGACTTGTAATTCGACAGGAGATTGCGCTACCTCAACCAACACACAAAGTAATCGCCAGATTTCTGCACTTACTTTGGTTTGGTGATTATTTGGTTTGATGTCCAGCGGTTGCACTTGCGAAGAACGTTCCATTAATCACAAATCACTCATTTCTCCATGAACTAATACACCCAATCGGCGATAATGAGATTTAAGGTTTGAATTCCTGCTATATGGCTGGTGGGAGCAGAACAAACCTGATAATGCCAGAAAAATGATAAACATCGAAGCGAAACATCTAATTAAATTTCACTTTTGTTTTCATGAATGAATGTATGAATGAAGTGTATCTTGGAAGTGGAAATTAACCCACTTCCCGACATCCGATAGAGCTGAAACTCTGCAGAAAGACCTGTTTTAGGTGACAATGCAACTTTTGGTGGAAATCACGCATTCACACGCGGATATATAGGCATTTCTCTAAAATCGGATGACATTACAGCAGTTAATAAATTGTTTTAGACAAGACATTTTAAAAGTTCACAGCAGCCAGTCAGTCCCCGGGGAAGAAGTATAAATCCTCAGTCTAATAAAAAAAATCTATTAATATAAATAGAGTTGTTGGTTTTTTACTGGTTGATTTTTACTCCAATTCCAACAAACCAACCTTTTATAATTGTTTAGCTTTTTTTCCTTTATAAATGGGAAAAAGGGGCCTGCAGGAATAACTTGCCAATGGTCATGCCGGTGAGGAGCAACATTTTGTTGTTGAGAGTCAATTCGAATATCGAAATATAGCATCAATGAAGCTGCCTTCAAAAGGCAAGCTCTGCGACTACTAGTAAAGTTTATACAGCTGTTTAAATAGCTGTTTAACAGCTGTTTAAATTTACTTATTTCTCCTAGTGTATTTAAAAACGCACTACAATTAACAATTTTTAAATGGTTTATTTTTATTAATATTAAACCGAATTTCACCTGCATTTTACTGTGTTCAACTACAGATAGGATAAAAATGTGTTACTTTTCATTTTATTATAATTCAGTCATAATTTTCCTTATCTCGGGCATTCTTGGCATATTTTAAGTTATGTGCTGTCTGATATAATTCCTGCCTATTCCTGGCATTCAGTGAATATTATCATATTTCAACTTTTCTCTATGAAACTAAAAGCATCATTCAAAAACTCTACCGAATAGCATCTAAGCCACTATTATTCTCGCCGTCTCGTATCTCAATGCGATCTGTAAGTAAAATGGGTTTTAAAACCACTTAGCGTTAAATTTTGGATAAAAGTAGTGCTCTCTTTTGCTTGGCAATGTCAATTTAGTGCGCCTCATAGAAAAGACTTGTCATGTCAAAAGTTACTTGATAAATGTACGCTTGAAATGGTGTGGCACCCTTATAATATGATGTGACGTAAGAAACGCCCTTGAGTAAGTTCAGAGTTCGTTACGTATGGCTACATCACGTGTTAACAGTGAATAGATAAAACATATACACTTTTTGTGTGTTTTTTGTTTGTTTTATGTGAATACCGCAAAAATCCCAACTACTCCTAACCGCCTGGAGCGAGTGAGCAACCCCAATTGAGGTATGTTGTGTGGAAGGTAGTTGAGAGGTGAAGGAGGTGGAGAAGAGAAAGGTTGGGAAGAACCTGACTATTCAGATCTTGTCACCTAACACGGCTAAAGCCATATCAAGCAAAGTTTCAATACTGTCTTACCCAGCGGCGGCTCGTGACTTTTGGGTGTACTAGAGTGCTAATACCATGATAAATAGCATTATTGATATTGTTGTAGCAGAAATCGTCTTCTTTTTTTTCAAAAAAAAACTTTAAAAATCTGCAAATATTCATACTTAAATCAATTTTTTTTCTGAAAAAGTATCGTTTTTGTTTCGGGGGATGTTTATTCCAAGCCCTCGGTCCAGATGCTCCGAAAGCGCGATCACCAAACGTAGTATTTGGCTTGCACTTTCACTTTAACCTACCTATACAGCCTTCTTACGGGGTTGGTCTTACGTAGATTATCAGTGTTAAAAGTTCTTCAGTAGAACAAATGCTTTTACGAGGATGAAGTATGGCAAAATTCTTACAAGGAGGAATTACGGAAAAATAATCTGTTCCTCCCTGCATACTCACAGCTACTGCAGCTTTCACACCTTTCTGCATCAATTAGTGAGCTTTCAACACAATATCTGCGAGCCGTGAGATATTTTTAGAAAATGGCGTTATGTGACGTAAAGGCATTTACATAATTCTTTTGCATTAATAACGCGCAAGAGTTACAGAATTTTAGGAAATTTATTTATTATTTAAAATTATTCGCATAGTGTTATTTGTAGCACGTATTTAATGTTTTAAATTGAAACTTTCATTCTTCTGGTATAGCAGTGGCCCAGGGGTAAGGTTCTTGACCAGCGATCCGGAGGTCGCGGGATCAAATCCCAGCGTGCGAAAGTAAATTTTATTTTATATTTGTTCTTATGAAGCAGATATTTTGTGATGTGATATTATAATTTAAATAAAACCATAAAATAGTAAGCACCACTTTCATTGTTATACTTATGCCTACCGGGTTTCGCTACAACCGTGATTTCTTCGGGGCAGTAGTGAAACCCGGTCGGCATAAGTGTAAAGGCTGGTTTAGAGAGACCCTTTGACCTCTCCAACTGGTCTCTCGACCCATCGCTTTGCATCCCAGTTAGAGGGATATATTCATATATCTGATACTCCTGAACACATTGATCCCTAGATTCCCTCCCAACCCTCATACTTTCATTTGTTATTCTCGCCAAAACTCTGTTCGGTATATTTGCTTCTATTATCAAAATGATGAATTTTCAATTTGTAATATATTTCTTTGTGTTATATTATTTTAAAAAGAATAAAAAAATGTTATACTATCAAAAATTAAAAAGATTTTTTACTTTAATTTTAACTTCCTCCGATAAAAATCACAATTGTTTTAGTATCAAAAATGTTTGCTTTCATTTTCACTTCCTTCAATAAAAATCGATACAGATGGTTCACGTCTGCCAAGCGTCCCGTGACGCCTATTTTTTTATTTGTTTATTTTCAACATATTTTATATTTCAAGATTTATAAATATATAATATTAGATAGTAAATATGCTTCTAATACTTGAGTTCTAGCAATTTATCCTCTCTCCTTTCCTTCCTAAAATAAGTTGTTGCCATGCGATAAATACTCAAATTTCTAAATATCATATTACAGTTTCTTAGTTCAAAGAAAACACTTGATATCTCTCACTTATTTCCACGCGATTTTTATATTATTAAACGTTGTGTTTTTACTACAAATAACAATAAGAAACATGACAATTTTTTCAAGATCATTATTTTCTAGACACTTTTCAGCTTCTGTCCAATAGTTTGTGAAATAACCAACAATTCATCACTGCAAAATGTCTTTATGATTATTTCGCGTGTGAGGAAACCTTCGCCAAATTTTATTCCATTAAAAGTTTTAATAAAGGTCACGGGGAGTTTTTCTTAAAAACATTGACATGAACTTAAAAGTGTATTCTCTCCACCTGAGCTTTAGCGTCGTGATTTCGCCCAGCATTATCTGCGTGTAATTTTAAATTCAAAGGTCCTTTAAGCTGTTCAGCAATCATGTCTTCTATATAAATAAAAATGTAAATGTTCGTTTGTTCAAAATCTTAAATCTCCGAAAGTTCTTCACCGATTGCTTTGAAATTTTGACACAACGTTGCATTCGAATACGCATGTTTTTATGTACCTATATTATATAGATGTCACCTGTGGCAGGTAAAAACATGCCCTTTTGAAAAACAGCGCCATCTCTTGGATGTAACAACAACACGCGCTTTTGTTTCTCTATCTGCACAGACAGACCGAGGCACAGCAATATTATCTAGATGTCACCTGTGAGAGGTATAAATATGTTTTTTTTAAACAAACAGCGTAATGTGTTAGGCAAACATGTTTTTTTGAAAAAACAGCCCCGTTGGTTGGACGTAAAAGCAACACGCGATATTGTTTTATTGGAGGACTTAGCCAGTCGAGGAATTGAACACACTACGCCTGGGTGGGAACCAAGCGCGATGTCAACTCGGATTATATAGATTTACCTTTAGATTAGCTATTATGATCGACAATTCGTCATATATCGGGTCAATTTATAGAACTGCTTTGATTGAAATTACACTGGGATACTTCCAGCTGCGCGAAACAGTTTAAGCTATGTTTAGTAAACTCACAACTTTTCCAAAACTTTCAAGTCCCACCACTAAAAAATACATATACAAAAAATACGCTGCTTCAAATCCACAAAGATCTGTATAAGAAGTCACACCATGCCATGGTTCGTGTTGAGAGCAATAGGCAAAATACAATGGGTCGCTTATGCACTCCATTAATGCACACCAGTTTTGCACAACACTATTACACGTACACTGGAGTGGTGTGGTTTAATCAACTAACGACAGAGATGAGATTAGAACCGGACTATAATAAATTTAAAAATAAAATAAACTTCACTACCTTAAATAATTTAGCGAATTAGAATGGCGATGACATCTCACTATATTATTGTATAAAAAAACTAAAATCTCTTCACTTTATATGTTTTTATGAATTTTTTCTTCTATTTACATATTTATGTATGTTAAGTTTTTATTTTTTTCCCTTTACACACGAGTTTTAGACTCTCTTTAATTTTTATTTGAAATATGTTCTTACTATGTAAATTTAAATAATTATACTGTATTTTATAAAATAAATAGAAATATTAAAAAAAAAAAGATCACAATAGCCAAATACTTACCAGCTAAAATAATGTCAGGAATCACTGCTTAACGTAAGTCAAACAAAAAAATTTAAAATATTGCGATTAATAGGATATCGATGACTCGTTGGAGAGATCAGCAATAATCAGCCATCATGTGGGTATACCATCTTCCTTGACATCTCTTTTTCTTTCCCCTGCTCTAAGAAGTGCAACATTAGAGCTGCTACGAAAAAAATAAGTTGTTTTTGGAATCGGCACATCAAAAATACTGGTACTTTTCCGCCACCAAAAAATAATCTTTCGTTGGGCTGTGAATAGAACGAATCAAAAGTAAAACCGACAGCATTTAAATAAATTATTTCGCTCTTCGTGTCTTAGAAAGTGGCTCCCAACATCCCGCTTGTTCCAGACAGTCGAGGTCCAAGGGTATAAATCTCAGAAATTGCCGAAAAAATCAATGATGCAGTAGCCAGGAGCTGGGAAGGACCATTAGGTCCGATAAGACTACTACTTAATGGCTGCCAATGATGGAGACAAACTTTCCTTTCTTTAATTGTGTATCCTTCTATCATTGGAGGCATCCATCTTCCTCGGTGTGACAGGCGGGTGTATCCGACCGTGACGGATCGTGACACCCAGTGGGTGGTGGGTGATGTCTGGGCCACCCTCCTCCCCCGGGGTGAGATCTTTTGCCAACCTATTTAAGTGGTTGTGTTTTCTCCGGCCCCACGCAAGAGTGGGTGGGTTTATTGGTAGCCTTAATAACAATACAGTAATAGGAGCTCCTTGGAACAGTTGTAGAACTGGTCTTGTAGAATAGCCAATATTGTGTTATTGCATTGCTCTGTGCTAATTAAGCTTGGTGGTTGGCAAATATATCATAAATATATATAACATCTAGGTTAGTGAGCCAGTCTAGGGCCTCAGGCGTCGCCCTGTAGACTTCAGCGATCCCGCTGGGGATGCAGCGGGCATTATTTGACCAAATGCTTGGTGGTTTGCACCAAACCGCATTCACACAACGCTGACATATATATGTTTTTGTATATATTTAAATTTATGTAAAAGTTATACATTTTTAAATAAGAGGTACTTTTTAAATCTTAAATATATTTTTAAATACCATTTTGTAAAAAGATATGCCATACCAAATATACATTAACGCCAGAGCGTGACATGCAACCTCACGCGACTAAAATCTACATTTTATTTACTAAATTCAAAACTACATTATAACATAAGTAATGTGGACATTAGTAATTCAACCTTAGTGCTGCATTATCTAAAGTTACTGTGTTGTTTTAAGCTTGCATATTAGCACAGTCTTCTGGATAAAGTGGTGCAAAACTCGATTTACTATGAACAGTAGTAGTTCCTTTTGTATCCCGTACCTAAGTAGGTGTTTTTTTTTTCTTTTCAAGGAGTTAAAGTGAAGTCTCCCACCACCCCTTTGCCTGTTCATAAGTTAGTCGAGGTCTCTCATCATCCTCGCTGAGGAGGGTGTGTGGGGGCCCACCCAGTACAGGGGGGTGGTTTGGGAAGACCCTGAACCCAAGGGTATTGAATAATCAAATTCAAGATGTAATTGTTGCATGGCTGTGGTCCGATTCTACATCTAATTGTTTTCAAATCAATTTACTGGAACAACATTACCCTGCTCGGTGCTTTCCTAATTATCTACTGGTATTCTAAGATCCCGTGGGGCTAGTTTTTGAGTGGGTAGTGGGTAGTTCAAAATGACCTGGAACTATTATACTACGTATCGTCATTATAACATTATTATTTAGAATTTCCGTTTGGGAGAGAGTATGTAACTTTTTAGTTACATGGACTAAACAAAGTAATTGTGTATAAATCTACATGCATATTTTGCGTGGAGATTAGATCAGGATATCTAGCACGGTTGATCGATAAAGGTTTTATCGATAGTGTCGGTAACTTGTGATCATTCCTGAGCATGACTGTAGATCGTCAACGAACAAACAGCAGTTCACAACGACTAAGTGTTTGTAATGTATTCGATGCGAGGTATTGTTTGTACGTTAGCGATCTGCTATCATGCTCGGGAACGATCACAATTTATCGACATAATTTATAAATCTTTTATCGATCGACCGTGCTATGTTAACAACTGCATGTTTAAAACTATGTAAATATTTGTCAGAAAATTTAATAATTTATTTTATGCCGAGCTTTCCCAAGGGCTATTGGGGTGAGGGTATTTCCTTTTCCGTATTCAATAGGAGGTAGTACTTCATTGAAACACGCACATGTTTGTCAAGCTGATTCTTTTTCTAAGCTGATTCTTTTTCTAAACCTACATCCTGTGTCCTTTCTAAGGCGCAAATCCTCCAAATGCGCATGGGTTTGCAACGCAAACTGTGCAAAATTGGAGGACGCGCGCCTTGAATTGAACACGAGTTTAAAAAGAGAATTAGCGTAACAAACCCGTGCTTATTTTGAGGCAGTACTGCCTCCTATTGAACACGGAAAAGGAAATATGCTAGAGGTGACATGTCTCGAAAAAACTAGTCAATTTTTATTATTATTCGAAATGTTTATTTTTAACTCTACTATATCCTCCCCACCTTAATATATAATTTTGATATAATGAACTATTTATATAGGGTAAATTGTATGTCTGTAGGATATTTTTTTAGAGATCTAATGGGGTTGGGTAATAGAAAGAAATAGTTTTGTGCCCTACGGTCTAAGCATACGACTTTGATTTTTGAATCTCACATTGAATTTAGAAAACACGTGATTTTTTTTTTCATTTTTATTTGGGCACTACTTTGACGTCGTGCTGATTTTTTAAACTTTAATAGTTTTCTCATAACTAGCGTTCGAGCTATCATGAGATAACATCGCAAATTATGATTCAATTTACCTATCTGTGCGGCCCAAAGCTTTTGTTTAGTCTTACGGAATTATATTCAATTTAAAGCACTGTTAAACGAATTGTAAATAAAATACATAATTCAATATTCAGTAATACACAAAAAAGTGTGCTATCTATTCGTATCTGTTATCTGAAAACATACAAAATTGTTTTTCTAGCAAAACACGAAAATAGTTTTTTTTATTTTTTAACGTTTGTATTTTTATGTCTTATACCTCAAGAGTGTTTTTTTATGTATGTATAAGTAAGCGGTATGGTAAAAACTAAGAAGCTTGTTGTTGTTACTTAAATTATACGTGAGAGATATAGTTTTTGAATTGTTGATATCCGTAAGATTAAATAAAAAATAGATCCGAAATTTTTTTTTGTCAACCTGTTTTAAAATAAACAAAATTTTAAAAATGATTTGACGGAGGATTGCACCTACCTTCCCAGGGACAGTAGTCAAGCGCGCCAACAACCTCGCCAAATGCCGATTGGCTGACATTTATTTCGTATATTAATTCCTGTGATCATCCCATGTCAGAGAAATGTCTTTACGAGTATATCTTCAAGTTTCCGCTCGATCGGATGTCGGGAAGTGAGTTTTTCCGCTTTCAAGACTTGCATTTATTACCGAAAACAAAAATGATATTCAAATAGATGTATTTAAAAATGTTAACGGTCAACAATTCGATTTCTCTTAAAAATCAACGGAACACGGAGAAAAAAATAATTTTGCTGATTTATTAAAAAATCTCTTTGCAATATTGTTAATCCTGTTAAAAACGGGACTTTGGGCTGATTCCTGATAAACTTTTAGTAAATTCGTAATAATATCGGAATCGGTGTTCATGCACCTGCTTTTGTCTTAATAATATACAGGATGTATCGGCACGTACCCGACAAACTTTAACCAGCTATTCCTTAGCACATTTGGAGTAAAAAATGTTATGGGCACTTTGCTGTCCGGTAACATTTTTTTTTAATAAAAAATTTATTATTCATATTTTCACCACATGTCGCCTAAGTTTTATCCTTTGTCAAAGTTTGAAAACCCATCTGGCAATATTTTGTTCGAGTTTCGTTGAATAATGTACGTACGTACCTACGTTGGCGCGCTTTTACAATCAAAACGAAATGGCACGGCACCATTCGTCTCATTTTTAACTATTATTATTTAGTGTGTACGAAAGAGCGAGGACACTTTTTGACACAATTGCTAATAACAGCTGCTGAACACGAGATACAATGCAAATGACAGTGACGGAGTGTGGATTTTTTTATTTATTTTTTGTTTTTAATAGAAAAAAAATGTTACCGGACAGCAAAGCGCCCATAACATTTTTTACTTCAAATGTGCTGAGGAATAGCTGGTTAAAGTTTGTCGGGTACTTGCCGAAACACCCTGTATAATGACGAGATGAGAAAATCTTAGAATTTTTATGAACGTTCCGACAAAAATTGGTATTTTACAAAAATTTTATCAGGATACCTATCAAATGGATTACGAATAATTTGATTAGATCCTTAATAAATTACCAATACATTTTATCAGTAAGATATCCCCATGTATATAATTTTTACTGGAATTTATCAATAATTACTGGAATCAATACCACAGATTAAATTAGATGTTGCCAAAATATCCCAATGATACCAAACCAACTAGCACGCATTAATTCATTTACTTCCACCTCGATCTTTCCGATAAACATACACAAAATCTTATTTCGTAAAACGTAAAAGAAAGCGGAAAAACATTCATTTCCGTGGTGTGGAGAATTTATCAAGATTTCCAAGAAACTTATTCCTATCCGTCTCTTACATTAAATCTACCCAATCAATCCAGCACGTGGCCATGTAAAATGCTAGACTACCCACTTCTACTTATTATTTTTCTTCTTCTTATTCTACTCACCACACAGGGGTACGCAACCTTTATTCACGAGAACACGATTTTCGATAACAACGTTTCAAATCAGCCGCCAACCTATAATTATTATTAAAAATTTTCACCCAACCATCTCATAATATGTATTCCAATATCAGTCTCCGAGATCAGAAAAGACAGAAATGATGAAAGACTATGATCAAAACTAACACAATTAGTGGAGCCGCCACTTAAGATTTTGTGAATTTAAAACATCTATGGATTGTTCGTTTGATCATTAATTCTCCCCCTCTTGCCGCATACAAATTGATATCAAGTCAAGTGTTTCAAACTGTACTTACCCAAGATTTTCATTAAACGATAGAAGCGGAATAATAATTATAATTGATTTCATAATTAACTTCAGCTGTGTATTTTCCATTAAATTGACCGACTTGCCGCCAAGTGGTTATGGGCGTTGATTTTACACCCAATTATAACAATGTTTCTAAATGTCTAAATTTCTTGTCAAAAAAATGCGCCACAGGCAGACTTTTAAGTTGATAACGATACGATATCGAAAATCGAAACGATAATTACATGAAATTGCAAAGTATGCTCTGAAAATTATCATAAACACATTTTGTTTTGTTATTTAACATGTCACAGGTATAAAAAAATTATATATTTTTTATTTTATTTTATTTGAACAGTGAAATGTAATTTATCAATGCTCCAATAGATCAGAATTGAAATTCTGCGGTGAACTGAAAACACGTTGTGAAGACATTGTACAAATAAAAAAAGTTACGCAATTTTTTTCGATGGCTTCCGTGGTCGAAGTTTGAGGCTCTACACTAGCAAATCCGGAGGTGGGATAATTAATTCATTAAAAACAATAGGTAAGGGTAGTATGTACCTCCCCGGGAACCATTTATTGGATAACCAACACCTCTGCCATACGTCATCCCAAGTGGTTCGCTTCTTTTGGTAACTTAGCATGGGTGTCCGGGTTCAAAAGGTGAGGTTTGTCTAGGTCTTCGATAGACTGGTTGAGGAAGCACTTTTGATAGTGTATCTTTAAATGCAACTAAAGCATTTGTCCAGAGATTTTTGCTCTCTTTTAAACGAATCGTGTTTTATTAAATATGTTCACAATTTTCTCTTAATCATTGTCGTTTTTTTTATATATTAGCGCGCTCCCTCTAACATTCGTATTTACATATATCTCACTTTCAAATCATCTTCTTCTTTTAGAACTTTTAATTTCGAATTGTGAATTCGTGTTCCGCCGTTTGCTTACCCCTTCACTATCCTCTTCGGCAAATGGAAGAAATAAGTATTCATTAACTCCCTTTTTGCGAATACAATAAATAAATTATCCTTGGCCGATTACACTGTGTAAGAAATTGGGGAAATATTACTTGCTTATTCTACCGATTGCTTTCTTTTATATTCATCAATTGACGAAGTTTATCTTACAAATATTGGGAATTATTATTATTTATTCTCTTTTACAAAGATATTTTGTCCATTTCTTTAGCGTAATAAGAAGTTAACATTCAATGTTAACCATTCCTTTATTTTCTATCTGTTAATAAAAGCATTTCAACGAGGTTTTTTCATGGAACTGATTGATTCGATAATTTGTTTTTTGCCGATTTAAATATTTATTATGAAACTAGCTAATGTGTACCTGGCGTTGTTTAGAGACTTATGAATGGTAAGGAAAAGTTTTGAGGTTATAAATTCTAGTTTACCTGTCAACTGGATACATTTTAAAAGCAACATACTATTATTTATTATATTAAGTAAGCCATGTCTTCCTCGGATGTCCTAGACTTCTTTAACAATTCACTTCTGTTATATCTGCCTTTACTTAAGCAGACTTCGGGTGTTGGGAACTCTTACAATCAGTAAAAGGTTCCTAATATTATACTGTTTATTTACGTTACAATAACCTGTCTGGCTAGCTACAGCTGTTCGTTACCCGAGGGTAGGTAAATCTCTGGGCCCGCAGATGCTTGCTTTGCCGATAATATCTATCGCTAGTACCTGCCATACACTAGCGTCGTATGGCGGACCCTGGCGTAGGCTTTATGTCTACCGCCATCTACCGATTAACTACTCAACCTGATTACCATACATCACAACTTCCAAGTCATACATTCTCCTCACACCTCTTTCTCCGTTCATCACGTATGCCTCATTTTACCACAAATAATTTTTCCATTCGTGTATTTTTTACCAACCTGCTTGTAATATTCACATTTTTTCTTTAAAAATCTACATTATATCAGTTCAAAAATAAGAATTAAGTCTTTCTCAGGCGACCCTACTTCTCTCTAAACATTTCTGGCACTAATATGAACAAACTTTGAAATTTTCAGCGAAACTGGTTTACTTGTTTTGCAGTCCATAGGGCACAAACAAAGAAACATTCATTTTTCTAAATACATATATGATCTAGAATATAGGTTGGTAACATGACTTAACTTTTTTTTTCTAAATTCGTATTTTTTAATTTTATTTTATTTGAACCGTAAAATGTATATATCAATGCTCCGATAGATCAGGATTGAAATTTGGCGGTGAACTGAAAAAACGTTATCTAGACATTGTAAAAAGAAAAAAAGTTATGCAATTTTTTCGATGGCCTCCGGGGTCGGAGGTTAAGGCTCTACACTAGCAATCCGGAGGTCGCGACAATAAGAAAATTTGATTAATTTAGAGATTTGAGGTATGGGTAGTACCTTCCCGAGAACCATTTATTGGATAACCAACACCTCTGCCATAGGTCATCCCAAGTAGTTCGCTTCGTTTGGTAACTTAGCAGGGGTGCCCGGGTTCAAAAGGTGAGGTTTGTCTAGGTCTTGGCGGTAGATGCGTTTGCCCACCTATTGGGTGGCTGGCCGAATCGGGAAAGTTTCGGGAAAAATTCGGGAAAAACCGGTTGAAGGAGATAAAATAGACCCCCCACACAGCATCTCCAAATATGACACAGGCCCTGATTGAATATTTTTTCGTCAGAGCCTCCTAATGTGAAAAAATATGTACATAAAAAATTTTAAAATTTTAATTTATAATACAAATATGTAGAACAAAAATTCGCTCTTGACAAGCAAGAAAAAACATTTATTTAGTGGAGCTTAATGTGGTAGTAATTGAAAGACATATTACATCAAGTATTACAAAAATAGGACAGGATATAACATTTATTAAATTCAATACAGAATCGTATAAAACAACCACAACAAAAATGCAATATGATAATGAGAACAATTCAGAACGGCTTCCTTTTTTCAGTGTACGTCATATAGTCACTGTTGTCATTTATTGGTAACCATGAGAATACAGGATGTACCTACGTAAAACAAATCAAATTCATAACAGTATTTTATGAAGAGCAGAAAAGTTGCTCAAGAAATATCATAAAAATTCTATGCACAAAATGATATTATTACGCAAATGATATCCCATTAAAAATTTGCGGTGGAGATAAAATTTATGTATTTTTTCCATCCTTTCTACATAAATTACAACTCTTGACTATTTTATCAAGTTTCATAAAATAATCACTACATTATAGCTTAATTGGCAACTAACTATACATGGTGTCCTGAAACTAGTAGTACAAGATAGAATCTACATCACATTTTAAGTCTATTTTGCGCTCTAATTTTTATTTATTTGAGCTGTCGTTTTCGAGTTAAGTTGGATTCTATAAAAAATTTAAGAAAAATGTAAAAGTTTATTGGTAGACAGTAAAATGCTCAGCTCTCTACTCGAGCAACTGCAAATCGTCCCTGCAATCGATATATTATATTTCATTATTATTTGTGTTATTTTGATCAGTTATCTATATCCTATAATAATCCTTATTCATATGTTTTATTAATAGGAGGAAAAAAAACATTTTTTTATAAATTAATCACGTATTTTTGCAATTTAACTATTTTTTAAAGTTTTCTTCTAATTTAATTTATTCTAGTAATTTGAAATATAATAAAAATAGATTAATTTAATTTAAAATATAAATAACAATAGATTAATTTAATTTAAAACATAATAACAATTGATTACTTCTCTCATACATAATTTCAGTCAAAAAATAACACCACCTGAGAGTAATTTCATAGTAAAATTCCACATCGAATTCCCATTCCTCGCTTCTATAGCCTAGATGTAAAACAGAGCACAAAGTTGTCGCTCAAATCTCACGATGTAATTTGTTAATTTTATCAGCCCATAGCAAGCCTGAAAAGCATCGCGTCACAAGTTAAAGAGATGAACTTAACAACCGATGTCAACTTTTGTACAAATCCTCTAAAAACGTACGCAAAACCAGCGAAGTTCAATTTGTGGCAAAAGTGTTGTCTTAATTTGTTGCATGACTTGTTTTGCTAGAAATAAATATAAGATTTCTTTCAATTTAACTTTTATCGATACGCCGCCACCTTGAAGCTATCCATAAGTTTTTTTTAATATTTGATTTATTGAAATATTTGTAACTGCCTCAATTTCGTGTTTGAAAAATGATCTTCACAAAGCTAGTCTAGAGCGTTCGATGAACTTGCTGTGAAGACAAATTTGCCCCGTGCAGACCAACAAAAAGTATGAATCATAGCTTCGTCCAATGTTTCGACTGCCAGATAATGCACTTTCTTTGTGATAAAAATGTTCTTCAACCAATATTTTAGATTTCGGTGTTAATTTTAAGATCCACACGCCCTGTCTAGGTAATACTTGGTCGATGGACCCTGCCTATTATTCAACAAAATGACACACTAGCAAAATTATAGATTTTTATCACAACAAAAAAACTAGCCACAAATGGAAAAGATTTAAAAAAATTGTGTTATTATCTTACGTGTCCAGATGAAAAAACAATACCGGACTGCTGGTACGGGAGGTGGAAGAGTAATATTTTGATGTAGTGCCCGGGTCAGATGGAAGGCCCTGATAAACTGCCATAAATTGAGAATAATGGTGCTCGGCAGCCATAACACATCCAGGGATCGTCAACTCGTTGCGCACGAGTGCTTTATCAATGTCGCTGACGACAGATGTGCGTCATTTTGTAAAGTTCTGTGATTTTCAAATCATTGTCACATTTGAAAATCACAGGTTTCTTTATCTACCAACATTTGTGGAAATGTTATCTCATTCTTATTGTGTACGATTTGTTAACCATCGTGTGTATATATTTACTCACAGACTCATTTAATTTACATTGGATCTTCTTCTTCAAACAAGAAAACTATTCTTGAACCTCGTGAAACTCGTAACCTTGTACTGCTGCATTCATTTTCTACCTTATTAAACCTAGCCTGTTAAATACAGAACCTATTTTTATTCCAATAATATTTTATTAGAATGCATCACTTTAGTTGAAAGTCAACAGTGTGACTGTACTCTAATGTTGAAATTCAACAGTGTCATTGTACTCTAATCTTGAAAGTCAACAGTGTCATTGTACTCTAATGTTGAAAGACAACTGTGTCATTGTACTCTAATGTTAAAAGTCAACCTTGTCATTGTACTCTAATGTTGAAAGATAACAGTGTAATTATACTCTAATGTTTGAAAGTCTACAGTGTCATTGTACTCTAAAGTTGAAAGTCAACAGTCATTTTACTCTAATGGACATAATCACTAGATAAATACAAACTATAAGTCAAACTAACACATTTTTAAACCACTAATTTATTTAAATTTATCAATTGGCTTGGCTTGAGTTAAGGGGCAACGATTTAAACTAAACAATAATACACCTATGAAGCTTCAACCAAGTGAAACCGGTTAATAAATTTAAACATATTAGTGGTTTAAAACAAAGTCAACATAATTAATATTATGGTAAACCACAAATTAGTTGCTTTCTACGAAAAAAAAACAACATATTTTAATCAAAACCATTATACATATAAAATATTGAATTATTATTTGTAAAGTTGAAAGGATTAACATATTTTAAATTTTATAAAACTCAATTCATGTTTAACTTTTTGTGAAATCAAATATAAGCGCATCAGCTGAATACTGCCTGATCATTTGAAAATAATAAAGTTTTATATAGTATAATAGTCCCGGAGAGTCCAAAAGGAGGTCGTGCGTTGCGTCATCGTTTTAGTATCCTCTGTCTTTTTAGTTTTCATATTGGGCGTGTAATAAGGAAGATTTTTCGTTGATTATAAATGTACGATCTCTCTCTGGGACTGCTGTATACATGGTAATGTAATATAAACTGGTACTTATAATAAATTACAGGAAAGGAACGAAGCAAGTGCATTATGTAAAGAAATGTGTGGGTAAAATACAAAATAAGCGAAGGCAGAGGCTGATCAGTGAGGCAGGGGGAAAGAATGTGAGTTTTGTTATTCATCATAATTCTTTATGTTTTTATGTGTGTTTGACCATTATTGTGTATTATTATTTTTTTAATATTGGATCGAATATATGTACCTACACAGTAACTTTATTGTTGATTCTGAAAAACATACATAATTCCTGTCACTAGAGATGGTTGGCAATACCTTCCTTTCCGTCCTTCTGTCGGCCATTTTCGTCAGACGTTGCAAAAATTCGCCATTACACATGTCCCGAATGGGCCAGAAGTAACTTGATGGCCTGAAAGTGATATTTTCTCTCTATCTCTAGAGGACATTGAAGTTCGTCCGACTATCTGCCTCATCTTTATCTTTAATGGAGATTCAATAAACTTTTTTCTATTTGACTTTCGCTCTTCAAGGGTGCCCCTTGTCATTTACTCGAGAATAAAAGTCGAATGAAATGCTAATAGGCATATATGTATTATTATTTATTACAAGCCATTTGTAAGATTTAATAATTATCCAGAGGCAGCTTCATACTTTAAAATTGATTCACTGAGTGTACGGAGGCATCATAAGGATGCACTATTCGTGTATAAAGTAGGTAACAATAATATTCAATGCCCAGAGTTGCTAAACAAGATTCCATTTAATGTACCTGCGCGTTCAACACGCTCTTGTGTCCTGTTCAAGGTTGATCAATGCAAAACGAACTCTAAGCAGAATACTTGCCTGAACAGACTATGCAATAATTACAATAGCGTATTATCGAAGGTTTATATTTTCAGTTGCGAACTTAAGAAATACAAGAGGTCCATAAAAGAATATTTCTCTGATGGTTTGTGAATAATGTTTATGTCCCTATTGTTTATATCTCTATTATGATTTGATTATGAGATAAACTATGTTTCTTAGTTCGGCCTGTGAAAACGTTTAAAAAAAGCATAAAAATTATGGATGAATAAATAATTGATTGAGCGTAGCGAAGTCCTGTTTTAACTCGAACGTTTTGCATTTCGTCTGTCCGTAAATTTTGTTTGTACGTTCCGTTTCCGTTTCAAGATGGCGTCGTTTTTAATGGTTCACTAAAGCTAATTTATTCAAATGTAACATCGTTGTGCCTATTCGCATTATTTTTTTCAATATTATGGTGCATAACGGATAGAAGAAAGTTTGAAAAAAAATTTCGATATGTGACGTTTCTATGGACAAATTGTGTAATTTGTTTATTTTAGATTTTTTATGGCTACATAAATAAATGGTATGTAATTAATTATGCTGGTATTTAAATACCCAGGTACCTACTTACAAATTTAATTTTTTCAGAGGAAATTTTGGCTTTAATTTATTAAATATTAACAGAAATGCTTGTACAGCCGAATCAGTGCTACGAGTAACTACACATTATGTAATTTTATCTTTTGACATTTTAAAATTTCGCTAGTGATTGAACTTTTGGTCAGTAAAATAACTTCCGGTTTGTTACCAAAAATGGTACCATTACTAGTCTAGTATTTTTTTTAACTCTTAATTGTTTTTTTACCCGACATGTCACAATTCCGAGTAAAACGATTGGCATTAGTGTTCTGATCTGTATAATAATTGCCAGGGTAGCTTCTAGATTTGATGCTTTACCTAAGGGTATTATTTTACTGATTTGGTTTTAATATCTCGGAAGTTTTGTCGTATGACCTATATATTAAGTTACAGCCTCCACTGCCCTATCCCGCGTAGCCATGGCAACGGTTACAGCATCCTTGTGTAATACGGGCATCAACTCCAAATCTCTAATAATAAAGGTTAGGCCGGTGTTGTTTTTCCCCGCCATTTCCCCCGATGTGCTCCGGTGTTTCACATCATTGTTTTTAATTAACGTGAAAAGGGTAACCCGGGCGGAGTGGAATGCGGTCCCTGCGCGAACCACCCGACCTATTCGCCTTTTAGGCCCCAGTGCGGGCCAACCTTTATGTCTGGCGTAGCTTTAACTCTTGTCGTACAAATGACACCATAATTGATGAACTAATAATAAAATAAGTGACGTAACCCACAAAATACGTTAAAAAATAATAAAAGAAGTAACGTAACCCAGAAAACACATGAAAAATTAATAAAAGAAGTGACGTAACCCACAAAATCTTCGTGCTAAAATTACACATCAACCATCAACTACGTTTAGCAGTTTACCTTTTGAAAGAGCACCCAGCAAGAATGTCGTATAATAATAATAATATTTGGATGATTTTTAAAGCGCCGTTTTTGTGCAAAATCACCTCAAGGGCGCTGTACAAGTATATAATTCATTTCTTCTATGTTATTACTAACTATATATGGAGATAACATACAGTACAATTCTTACCTGGTAGGTCACTTGAGATTAACACTTAATTAACATTAACTAATTGTTTATTAGAGAAATTTAGATACAAGATTTAGGACATAAAATACAGTAATCTATCAGTCAACGTAGAATTTAACCAGAATGACATGAATTAAGGTACTTTATTTGCGTTTCTCTTGAAACTTTTAACGTTTATGTTGAAGATATCAAGAGAGATAGTATTTAGCAGCACCATGCCTCGTATCGTGGTATTCTGAACCAACACGTCTATTCTACATTGTGGCATGTAAAGCAGATCGTGGTGCCTCCCCAGGCAGTAGTTGTTTGGTACAAACAATTTACAGCATTCCATGAGGTATGTAATATCTATCCCTCCCCACTCTTTGGCTTGAGGCTCTGATAGCGCGTCTCAGAGAGCAAAATTTCAAAAATTCAATTTTTTTAATAATAAAACTTTACAATTTTGAGATTCTGCCTGAAGTTATCACAATTTGACATTTTGCCTACTGCCCACTGGCCACATCTTATCACTTAAATATGTATGTAAAAAAATCAAGACTGTTAGAATAATATAATAAATGAAAAACTTATCGTATTGATTGGTTTCTTTCCAATATTTTTTTATCTGTAGTTCACCGTATTGCTCGTAAGCCACATGTTGTCGATATCTGTTCTGCTTTTAGGGATACAAACATTTAACAATCCACGTTTTAGGTTACAAATATTCCACGTAATTGTTGCGTTCTTTACCCGCCACCCAGTACCCACCCGGTGCCGGGCTTACGTGGGTCGGCAACAAAACTGTTAGAATTTCTCGATTGCGTCCGCCCGCTTCAGTTTGCATTGTTGGAGAAAGTATCAAACGAAATTCTCCCATTATTTTAAACCCACACACACGATACGCCAATTAGGTTGGCCAGTACCAAGGTTCATAGAAATTTATTTAAGATGGTTGGCTTATACAGGCCATTTCAGGAAAAAAAAACTCATCGGGCCGCTCGCAAGCTCGTGACGTAGATCGGAGACCAGTTGGAGTTCGAAAATAACAATCCCTTCGGCACCGGTGCGTAGTCGGGATACACGCCAAACGTGCGCCCAACATTTGTACACGGTTGACATTTGTCACATGAGAACGGATCGCTTCTGCGATTCTTTTGTTTCTACATTTTCACAATCTTGTCTTCTCAAAAAGACCCTGCGTACAGCATCACCAAAGATAACATAGGCCCTGAGGAATTTATTTTTCCTCGGGCCTCCTGTGTGGAGTTGATGTTAATTTAGCTGTGATGAAAAGAGTTTGGGCTACTTTGGTATGGAGAGGAGAAGAAAATGGGAAAGAGGAAGGTGGGGAAGTACTTGGTTATTAACATATGGTCACACACATGGATTCTATATGGTGATCTTTCACGACTTTACCAATGCGATGCTCTTTATAAGAGTATCTAGTACCATGTGCCACTCTTTGTATAAATAAAATTACTTTCAACACTTTCTTTGTCATTATAATTTGCTAAATAATGAGACTTTCAATTTGAAAATTTGAATGTCTTCAAAGGAAATATGTACAAGGCGCTAATAAATAATCTCGATACTACATCATCAATGTAGAAGTAAAATTGCAAATATTCGTTGGATTTTCCCAATTTATTTCGAACATTAGTTTGAGTAAAATATTAACATCGCATTATAAATTAGTCATTACAAATGAATTCCGAGTCATTTGACGCCACTCGTATTGCAGTAAATTCAAATCTTTTAGTGGAAAATGGGCTTCTATCTACGTCACGATTTTCTAGCCAATCACCGCTCTACCCCCTCGATGAGCTAACCTTGTTAAATACGTTTGCCAGGACAATAAAATGTAGATTTTTTTTCACTACCATGGCAACACCGATTACGGAAGAAATTATATAATACAACACATTCAGATGTTAGGTTACGCAAGGGGGTATAATTCCGATCGAAAATTGCAACCGAAAAAAGACACGGTAATCTTCATGGCTTGTGACGTCACACAATTGCATAACCACATCCACCAACGAAAAACTCTGAATGCCCATAGAATAACCGTTAAGAGATGAGTGCTGGCGGAGCAGAATATATATGGTGGTTTGAAATGTTTTGTTTTTGTTTCTTGTGCGTTTTTTTTTGTAGTCCCGACGCCGACGTAAAAATCAACGTAAATATTTTGAATACCTTATCTGCTGAAAATGTCGAATCCTAAAGTTCATTGTGTTCATTGTGTGTTGAAAGCAGTACAATTCAATTCGACATAAGTTTTTTTGAATTTATTTTTCTGTGTCTTGTTCTCCTTCATGTTTCCTTTAGATTGATAATTTATTTTCTTTTTAAATGATTTATTATATCGTTTGGTATAATCTTCAAAAGTTATTTAAATGAAGTTGTTCGAGGAACGAACAAGGGTTAGGATAGCCGTACTTTAAAGGGCTATTCCACACAGATAAAGCATAAATGAAGTGTATGGCTTGTGACAGGCGAATGCGAAAACACAATTCGTTAGGTTAATTCACAATCAACTTACCGGGTGGCGAATGAACTCTGCATGATGAGACTCATCTGTCAGCACTGGGACGGTGATCGTGGTTTGTTAGCACTCGTTATTTTAAATTAAATTGCGATAAAATACGTATTAAGTGATTATTCCGATAAATAACCGGCGATGGTGTACACATTGGTTTTGACAGGCCGAACGGTTTTGGGCGACTGTTTGGCTCCCGGCACTCCGTGGTTATAGCTGACATGTGTGAATTTAAACTGCACAGTTCAAATGCTGACCATACTATTGGTTAGCACACGGCCTGTCAAAAGCAATCGGCGTGACGGAACAGATGTTATTCCAATAAAATTATACAAAATCTCTATTATTGTTCGATAAAGGAAATAAATACTTAGATGTTCAAATAAGAGTTTTTTCGGGATTTTTACACGGTTTTATGAAGTCATTATAATGAGCTGAATTAACAAGTAATTTTCCTTGGCTGAAAAGCTCATGCTATTAAAATGAATCGTAACAAATGTCGGAACAGAGAAGCTACCGCTCTAAGAAAATATTCCTGCTGAATAATCTGTTTTAAACAAAGCTCAAGTGTAAATACCGGCAATAGCAACGGCTTGTAGCTCGGAGCTTTCAGTTCTGCCGAGCTTTAGTGAAAAGTGCATGGAAATAAAGACCTTGGGTGTGCCTTTGTACAACTCGCTGCGTTTTTAACGATGAAAAATGACTTCGAATGTGTTTCATTAATTCCTTGGCTTCCTAGAGCAACATTTAATATTACTACTACTAGATTGCTTGTCTTCTTCCGAGTACACTCTCTTGTCGATGTTTCTTTTATTATTTGCAATAATTGTAAGTTTAACTTCAAGAAGCCGATGGAATTATGGCATCCCATTTTTTGGGAAAATTTTGAGGTTGAAGGAAGTGGAGAATGGAGAAAGAAGAAATGAAGGGTGAGACCTGGCCAAAGTCATTTGAGTCGTTGACTTGCAAAACCCGCTTTGAAAATTTCTGTTAGTTCTGATACATACACAAAAATTCCAGAGTTGGTTTTTGCAAATTGTCGACTCATTTATCGTTTCGAGTGTTGGTATCCAGGGCGACATTGAGAGTGTCTAAAAACGTCTTTAATTAATCATTTGGAAATTTTGGAGTCTCGTTCTGTTACTCCATATGCCATGATGGAAGTGACGTTGCGAACGAAAAATAGTTCCGTTGATTTTATTTTTTTTATTTTATTTTAAATTATAGAAACAAACAGTACATGATTTACAGAGATGAAACAATATACAGGAATAAGATACTTCATGTTAGGTACCTATGTTAAGTGGTATGTTTATTCCTTAATTACCAGATGACGTGTGTAGTATATAGGTGTATGTGTGACGTGTGTAATGTATGTGTGAGTGTTTGTGTGCGTGTGTATGTCTGTATGTGTGCGCATTGAACAGTTTAAATTATTGACATGATGCCACTTTTGAATTTGGGCAGTGAATCCGAAAAAATGTCAATGTTAGATTTAAGACCAATATTATTTAGAGTATGAAGATCTCGGTTAATTGGCGAATTAGATGCTGCATTTGCCGTTAGCGGTTTTTACTCGTTGACTCACGTTCTTTGATTAATCTTCTTGTAATTTCAATTTTAATATTTTTTTTTTTCTTTTATGCACTATTATTTTATTTCTTCGTAATAATTAGTTGATGTTTTTACCTAAATTAATTAATATTAAAAATACTAATTTTAGTTGGGTGTCTGTAAATCCACTTGAACGAACTCGCATTTGCTTTGAATTTAAGTGTCATTTTCAAAATTGGAACTGTGTGTTTGGACAAATTCAGACAAGCCCTTGATGTGATTTTTCACAACAGCGGCGCTATATAAATTAGCTAAATAAGAATAAAAATACAGCTTTAATACGCACCTATAATAAAATATTTTAACACGAAATTATTTTAATTGCCAAAATCAAAATTGGGTCTGATTTTTCGAGACTTCTCAGACAATCCGTGATTTTTAATGTGCTACTACAACTGTAAAACACATTTAATATTACATATAATTACTAACTAAATAGATGTTTACATTATAACATCAGCAACAACACCATGTATAATGTGGTCTTAACGCGGGGTACGCAGTGAAAACCCATTTTTCTTTTTTTTCATATTCATAATCTGTGAACTAATGAATAAATATTCTGAAATACTTCGTCATTAGTCATTATTAATGTACTTTTTTATTTATTCATTTATTTAACGCCCAGAGGGCTTTTACATGGTTGGTAGTATAATTTTAATTTGACAGATACTTTGAAACATAAAAAATAAGAATAAAATTACATTTGATAAAAGCTATGCAACAAATCATACAAACACAAAAAACAAAAACAGAAAATTACAGCTATTTGTAGGTTTACATGATGTGTTTAGGAGTATTGTTGAAATAAATGTTTTAAATGATCCACAAAACTCTCCAAGTTGGTATTGAATATGTCAACATCACCCAAGTAATGATTTCCCATGGTGTGAAGTCGTTGTATCGGAGAGTGGGCAATGTAGTTACGCTTATGTGTGCTGCTGTAGAATATTGTATTTTGTCGTGTTGTTACTGTGGTTGTATGTTCGTTTATAAGTTGCAGGAGTTCACAACAGTCAAATTTAGAGTTAAGTATTTTGAATAATAACGTTAAATCGTTTATTTTACGTATATCTTCTAATATATGTATTTTTAGAGTATTTAATAAGAAATTGTATTTTAAGTCTTCGACAGGGATATTTAATTTGTGTTTCAGTGTTTGTGAAAGTTTGTCGAAGTTAAACTTGATTAGTGCATATTTCACTGCTTCTAAAACTATGTAACCGGTACGAGTACAGTTCCACATGATGGTTTCGGGCTGCAGATATAAAAATGCTACTTCTTAATCCCATTCAATGGTTTAATCGCAGACAACTAAACTCTACTCAACAAGAACACTTTCTGAACGACTGAACCCTTTATGGTCTCCTCACTTTAAACCAAGAGAAGAAGGAACTGAAAGGATTAATAGGGGGATAAGATAAAACGTTCCTTTTTTAAATGAACTTAGTAAGACTTATGTACTTTTTTACTTTAAGTTTTTTTTAAACTTGGTATAACTTGCTTAATTCCAGTGGCTCTACAACCCGGTGGTACCCTGGGCGTTTCTGCCATTTTTAAAACATCTGATATTTTTTTATCTAACATTAAATTGAAAACATTTATTTTGCTTTCTTAAAAAAAATATACAGTCCATGTAAGAGGCCACCATTCAGAATGGAAACATTACTATAAATTGTTTTAGGTGTGTTTCTTACATTTGAACAGCAAGGTAGTTCTCAACTTTTCTCTTCCCCACCAACTGCCGGGACACTTCCGTCAGTCTTCCAAGATACTCAATTGGGTATGATATAGTCCCACTGGTTCTTGGCATCTTCTTAGCTTGGTCGCATATTTAACGTTATCCTGGTAAGACAGAGATCGTGGGTTCGATTCCCAGTTGATAAATTTATGTTTTTTTTTATCTGTGTCTTGTTGAACAAACTTTACATTTTTTTATTTGTGTCTTGTTATGTTTATTATTATCTTAACTACATATAAAAAATGTAAATGTTCGTTTGTTAGAAAATCTTAAATCTCCTAAAGTTCTTCACCGATTGCTTTGAAATGTTTACACAACATTGCATTCGAATACCCGTGTGTTTTTATATGCCTATATTATATAGATGTCACCTGCGACAGGTAAAAA
Source organism: Hesperophylax magnus (assembly GCA_026573805.1). NCBI lineage: Eukaryota > Metazoa > Arthropoda > Insecta > Trichoptera > Limnephilidae > Hesperophylax > Hesperophylax magnus. The sequence goes on along the minus strand of JAIUSX010000117.1, from coordinate 5,587,362 downwards.
CAGGCTTTTTTGAAAAACAGCGCCATCTGTTGGACGTAAAAGCAACACACGCTATTGTTTCTCTATCTGCACAGACAGACAAAACCGTGGCGGGGTACAACTAGTTAATAATAATAATAAATAATAATATTTTAATGATTTGTATAGCGCCGTTTTTGTGCAAAATAACAATTATATAATAATTTTTTATTTATTCATGGGTGTTATTATATTTACATAATTGAAAATAAATACAAACACACATTCAAATTGAAAAGCCTTCTGCGTAGATTTGAATGAAAACCAGCGTTGGCACTGACTTAGCACCTTTTGACCAGTAAATCGAGACAGCTAATAAACTTTGTCATTCTATCTGGTTTTGAATTTGTACTCAGAGATCAATTTGAGATTTAAGCAAAGAATGATCAGACTTTTGGATGAAGAAACATGCCCACGTCACTTCTTCTTTATTCTGTAATTATATTGCAAATGGTACATCGATTTCAATTTCAAAAATATCACACACGTACGCGCAAGGAAATTATATTGTGTACTACAGTCGATAATGGTTGATTTTGCATATACAACTTTCAGTTCGATATTTTTACTGACTTCCCTTTTACCTTCGCCTACAGATTAATATGGTTTTCAGTAAAAAAAGTTATAACTTCATATAATATTTATGTAGCTTTAAGGTTTCCAATTCAAACCCTTTTTATTTGTGAGCTAAATTAGGCTGTTGTTTATGTGAAAGTCTCGGATCGGTCCAGCCCGCTCAACGCAAACATTTAGCCTATACCGGAAATTCGCAACAACGAATATTGGTATACATTAGCATATGTTATACTTCATGCTAGCTACTTTCATTACTGGGGCTAAAATTTTAGGTGTCTATAAATAATATTACATTTATATACGCACAATGTGGACTAGATTTCATTCCGATGTGATTTACAACGACTTTACCAGTGTTGCCAGTAGCAGAGGTTCATAATAGTTCATAAGAGTATTAATTGAAGTACTAGTTGTAAAATAATCCATGACCGAGTAGCTACCTAAAAATCAAAATGTACCTACCTTAAGAGGAAGCTACAAGCCAAAAATGTGTTTATTCTTGGTATATCTCATATTGTAGGTAATAGGCATTGAAATCGCTTGACAAACGGAGTCTAGAAACGTTCGATATCAAGCAAAAAACTTGTTTTTATTTATTTTGTAAATAATTTTATAATAAAGCAAAAAAGTTAATCAAGTGAAACTGTCACAGATAATCTTAGCTATGATACTGTATTTTTTAAAAGTTGTTTCCTATACGCGTTCATACATTTATATTGAAAAAAAATATTTTTAGTAGTTTACATTTATATTTTTTATTGAGTAATTTATTTTTTTATTTGTATTCTACTAAAGCTGAACGATAGGAAAACCTTCAATTTATCTAAAGCATATTTTTTGGTATTCATTATGTAGGTACACCAATTCGTTATAAAGATTAATCAAAATAGTGATTTAGCATTAAGCTTCGCCTTAACACAAAAACCTTCTATTTTTTCACATTAGCTCCACACAGGAGGCATGTATAAATCCATCCCTCCCACTACGGTGCAAGGCGATGTTCTGAGAGAGTCCTGCTGGAGAGGTCATAAGGTCTCCCGCAACCAGTATATCCCGATCCGGCCTGCCAAGCAGTTAGTTGGCAGACACATTTTTCGACAAGATCCGGACAAACCTCACCTCATTAACCCGGGCATCCCTGCTAAGTCACCTAACGTAGCGAACTACTTGTGGTGACCTATGACAGAGATGTTGGTTGTCCAATAAATATGTTATATCCGACCAAAAGTATGTTTTTAAATTAAAGCTGATTCTTAACATGCAAAAAGTTAGAAATCAATAATTTTAATTATTTTTTTTATATTTATCATGGTGAACAAAGTTTCATTAATATTTGAAAACATTGTAAATGGTGGTTAGCTTTTCATTTTGTGGTAGGTACTCATGATTTTTGTTGCTGTTTGTCAAACTATAAAAAAGAAGAAAAAAAACTCAAACGGTGAGCTCTGATGTCATGAAATTTGCACAGTTTTCATGTTAAACTCCCCTATTTTCAGCCTGTAATATCATTTCCATCATTGATTCTCATTCGAGAAGCAAAAAAACGCAAAAAAATCAAGTGGGAATAAGATGGAAGGGAGCAAATAAGCTAGTAGAACAATGTAAAATCCATTCTTCATTGCTAAATTGGCTATAGATTACTGACTAACTCCAACCCCATTTTCACCTTCAGAGAACGTGTTCTAAAAAATGTTGTGCCGGTCGCACCGGGACAGGAGTGGTACATTCGTGTCGTATCGATAAACCCATTAATTACGCGCCCACACCCACGTTTTCAACGGAAACCACCACAGTCTAAAAACTCCTTTTTCCAAAAATAGAAGTAACAATTAGTTATTTATGATCGTTATTAAGTGATTGAGCAAGCCATTAGCTAGAAAAAATGTGGCCACGTATACCAATCTCACTTTATTCTATAAACCTAACAAATTTCATATATGTATATCTGCATATGCATAAGGTTATAAATTGAGATTAAACATATACATTAGTTAAAGCTTTTGTCTCGCAATGTTCTAATCTAGTAATATTATCATAATGACTGTACAGTTTAGGATTGTCGTAGACGGAAGTGGCGCCATCTGTTATTTTCAAAAAGAACTGTTGAAGTTTTCGAACAGTAAACGGCATCAGTGGGATTTTATCTGCTAATACTAATAATTGTTATATGCTGGAATAGAGAAATCTAAAATTGTTTAATAAGCCGGAAATTACATGAGTGTGAATTTCAAGTACAAATATTACATAGGGACGGAATTTTACGTTGATATAATTACACCTACTGTAATTAAACGAAATAAACTTGTTTTTTACCACGGTGCTAAAAAATCCTTGTAGTTCCTTAGCCGTGTACTTAGTACACAGCGTACAAATTTTGAAAGTTGTCATTTTTTAGTTGGATAAAAATAAATAGTTTACAATTTATTACTTTTTCAATCATATTAAATCATTTTATTGATAGTTCATAATACGGACACATGCGCATAAGTAAAATGCCAATTAGTGCTGAAAGCGAGGAAAAATGAATGATACGTGCATTACAGCCGTCCATGTGAGAGGCACAAGAGTCCCAAATACTCCCAACAGTCTAGGGCCAGTGGGACTATGACATCCCCAATTGGGGTATGTTGACAGGCTGAAAGTAATGGGGAGGGGAAGGAGATTAGGAAGAAGCTGGGGGAGTACCGGGCTATTCAGATCTGGTCACAAAACACGACTATAGCAACATTTCAATTCCGAATGGTGGTCTTACCCCAATGCGATACTTAGAGTATCTTCCACTCTGGAACGTGCCGCAAGTATACTACATGTATTTTTTTGTAATGAATACATTGTGAAATAACACAAATTAATCAATTAAAATTTACTTGCGAACGCCGGGATTTGAACCCGCGACCTTCGGCTTGCTAGTAGAGAGCCTTACCCTTCGACCACGAAGGCCGTAATAAATGTAATATCGATAGTAATGGAGGGTGAAACAGCAAATTTAGAATCAATGTCCAGTCTTTTCACTATAGTGTCCTCAGCGTACAAAGTCGTGAACTTTTAAATATAAGTGTGATTATCTTATAATTCCACTTAACACATGTAGGCCATCGATATGTTGACAGCATTATTGAAAATAATTATTATCGACATGTCTTATCGGCAAAGTAGGGTCAGTGGGTTTAAATTTTGGACTGTGTTCGTAATCACTTAACAATAATGATTTAACACGCAAAACTCAACATAATATTTGCACCCGCTATTCATCACACCAAAAATGTAAAATTCCTCCAACAAAAACAGCCTTCGCCCAACGACAGTTCTCTTATATAGCGCCTAAAATGTTCAACTTAGTGAGTATTGATATTAAGACATCGAAAACTGATGATCTTAATGCCATTAGTGTACAGAACTGGTTATTTGCTTAGGGAAGGAAATATTATAAAGAATGCCTTACATCTTAAAACGGTTCTTATTTTTTCATATTTCTCGAGTAAAAATTTTATCTCTAAATTAACTTTCAACAAAAACTTTATATTATGCTGATGCGATTATTCTTATTTTTATTTCTATTATTCCTAACATTATCTATTATTTTTATTTGTATCCTACCTTATTTTTATTTGTATCTTTATTATTACAAGATTCAATCTACCTAATATTATATATTCAGAATTGGTTATTTATGAAGGGAAGGAACTATTTTAGAGAATGCCTGACATCATTAAATTAAGTTCATTTGCTTTATTATTCTTTTCTTTTTAAAACTTCGTTTTAAAATAATTAATTAATTTATCTTTATTTTCATCTCTTTCTTATTTTCAGTTAAAGTATTACCTATTTCACAAATACATTACATTTCACAAAATAATATGTTAACAAATGAATCATGTATTGCATTTATATAATTATACACAAATTTCGACTACCATAATACGGACATGTGTCTAGTGTGGTAGTCGAAAAGCATGTAAAAAAAACTGTATTCAAAGATATTGTTATGAATAAAGAAAAAAAAAATTTAAAAAAAAATCATGTTTGAAAAAAAAACAAAAATTATGTTAGGTTTTTTTGACTTGTGCAATTCTACTACGCGTAATCTAATTAGATGTAGATAATTCTCTCCATGTTTAATTTCGTCCATTGTAAATTCGTGTAAAATTATAGTAGTGTGACCTGAATTTTAGGTGTGTAATTTAGCCACATAAAATAGTTAACTTTAAAGCTTCCATTCACCGTAAACCACCAATTATTTAACGGGATATTTTCTTAAAAAAAAAATAATATATCGTTACGCCACAATAGTTGTAAAACTGACGTATTATATTTTAACGGGCCTCTTTTTAAAGTAGTTTAAATAATTTAAACACAACGAATTCTCGCCGCTCACTCAATTGCGCGAAAACAAAGTCTACATTTCCCCGCTTTGCGTTTCCATTGTTTGAGTTTTCCCTTGTAGGAACTGGAGACTAGACTAGGTACTATGTAGATAAAGATATAGACGGGATGGGACCAATCTCTTCCGTTCTCTAATCCACAAAGAATCGGCTTAAGGCATCCGATATTTTAAGCCCACAGCATCTCGGAAGATGACGCCTGACAGAATGCGATGAGGATAAAAAAGTTGAATATTCTCCAGCGCTGGTGTGATAAGAGGAAGAATGATCGATCTATCACTAGTTTTAATGGTTTTCATGTAAGCATTCTTTTTGCTTTTTTAGATTAATTGGATTTTCGTTACACAATTTGACTGTGTTTTTACAAAGTTTGAAAACATTTAAGTTTGTTCTCAGATTTCGATTTACACAATCTAGAACTTAAACAAAATTGGTTATTAATTAAGCCCCCGCATTCCAAATTTCTACCGATTTAGAACAAGTTTCTCTTACCAATTTAAATTTTCAAGTTCTAAAACAAATAGTTATGTGTTATTTTTTACGAAAATATCTATACATTTGTTATGCCGAAACGTTAATTATTTGATATTCCCTCCTAGAAAAAAATCGCTAAGTAAACTCCGAAAATTATTAAAAATTCTGTTATTTAACATGTTATAGGCATGAAAAATGTCGCAGTTTATCTTTAAATTCAACTAAAGCCTTTATCGAGAAATTTTTGCTTTATTTCATTTTCACCATTTTCACTTGATTGTTATCGTTTTTTTTTATATTAGCGCGCTCCCTCTAACATTCGTATTTACATATTACCCTTTCAAACCATCTTGGAACGCTTAATACGGGGCCTTAATTGGACAATATATTTGGCGAAATATATTTTCTATCATGAAATTTTTCTTGCTGAACAGTTGAAAAATATCAAAGAATCACGGCATCTTAAAAGAGAAATGAATATATGAAAACTGAATAATGCTCCTTGTAGAAATGGTGCTGCGAAATTAAAGATAATTTATATACAGTCTATTTGAACCATTTTTCAATTTGGGAGGCGGGTTTGGCTACCGCCGCCCCGGGAACCATTTATTAGATAACCAACACCTCTTTCATAGGTCACCCAAAGTGGTTCGCTACAATTGGTGCCGAGTTCATTGGGTGAGGTGTGTTCAGGATGCGCCTGCCCACCAGCTGCGTGGCGTGCCAGATCGGCAGAGGCTGGTTTTTGGGCGACCCTTTGACCTCTTGGGATATATTCATACATCCGTCACTCCTGGACACACTAATCCCTAGATTCCTACCCACCCATCACACCTTTTTCCTTCTCAAAACTTCTTCTCGTTTCCTTAAAAAAACCATGAAGGTTTATTGGATAAATAATTTAAGAGACATGTAAATAATTAAATCTTGTCTAATTATATCATTTTGTATAACTTTTATGTTCAATTATACACATTACTGTTTTGTATAGTAATGAACGCAGTCTGTTACACAAAAAAACTGTTTTGGAAGATTTTTAAGGTGTTCCCTTCCTAAAAATAAAGTGTAGCATTAATGTGCGAAATTGGCTATTATCCCTACTTCTTGATAATATTTTACTCAACGCATTTATTTATGTATTAATTTTCGGAAAATCGACAGTTTACATTTATTTCAGTTTATATCTACATAAGAATTATATAGCCAAAATAAGACCAATTATGGATATCCTCCTTGTAACGTTACCTCTACTGAGATAGCATAATAAGGAATAAGTAATTTAAATTTGTAAGAAAGGAATATGAAACATAAACAATAGAGTCATAAAATTATTCACAAACCATCAGAGAAATATTATTTTATGGACCTTTTGTATTTGGTAAGTTCGCAACTGAAAATATCCACCTTGGATAAATACCCTATTTTAATTATTGCATAGTCTGTTCAGGCAAGAATTCTGGTTAGATTTCGTTTTACACTGATGATTTATGAATCGTGCATTCGTTGTGTGGTTACTAGTTACGGGCTAGGAGCTATCACTGCCATCCCCGGGCTTCGATCTTATCCTCGCAATTTACTTCGCAGAGTCGCAGTCAAATGGATTAGTATAATTGGATTGTAAAAACTCGATAGCTTTGGAATCCTTCCTACTTCCTTACTGCATTCCTTCATCCGATTCAATAACGAATCTCTTCTTTCCTTTCGGATGATTTTCTTATTTCTTTACTAAGCTCCCCGTTTTGCCAGTTTCCCCTTCTATGCTGTTTGACTTTCCGTGTTGAAGTAATTTGTTTATTCAAAATTGCACTTGGATTTTGGCAGCCTTTTGTAGAATTGTTGTATTAAATAGGATTACAAATCGCGATCGTGTCATGCCCTCTTCGTATTCGTCAATAGTTTTGACGTTTGAATAAATACGTATATTAATTCTATGATATAAATACGCCAGCTTTGTACATAGATTTCATCAAACATCATTGTTGCTTTCTAATCCATCAATTATAACAATATATATATATTATGTTTATACGTATGTTTATTCTGTGAGATAAATGCCCCAGCTTTGTACATAGATTTCATCAAACATCATTTATTATAACAAAATTCTGGTGTGATACTTCGAAAAGCTTTAACACATCAAAAAACACAATGCCAACAAAAACTACTTCATTTTTACACGAATATTTTTCTTCGTCAACTCAATTACTTAATTTTGTAACTCATCATCTAGTTTTGGGATAACCATGCTTTTGTCAGGCCAGATTAGAATTTATTGTTTCATTCAATGCAGATTTCTGTTCCTACGTGTGTGTTAAAAATACATATTTGTACTTTCTAGGTATGCAGTCGGATTGGACGAATATCAAGTATTCAACCAAAATACCGGTAATTGTAATAATATAATGGTTAACTTCAATCGCGAGGTATTTTGAGGCCCCGGGAAGGTAAAGTTAAGTAATTACTGTTGGGTATTGGTTTCTAATATGTCAAGTAGATAGGTTCATACTTTATACATCCATATAATATCAACGGTATAAATATACCATATACAATGAAAGTATAAAATGAACAGAAACTCTTGAAGAATATAACAGTAAGAGATAAATGTCCAAATAAAATCACAAACAGACGAAATGCTAAACGGTCCAGCTAAAACGGGACTTTTCTACGCTCAGACAATAATTCTGGTTTACCGAATAACCAATTTTCAAATTTAGTTTAAATTAATATTGATTGACAAGATATGATAGTACACTCCGTGTAGTTTAATAGATCCGCTACCTCATTTTTCTACGTCATTTTTAAGAGTCTCAAAAGCTCCCAAACGTCTAGAACGAGTGAGACTATGGCATCCCCGATTGGGGTTTTGTGGAGTAGTACCTATTCAGATTTGGTGACCAAACACGGCAAATCAATTCTGAACGGTGGTCTTATACCAGGGCGATACTGAGTATGCTATGTATTATTTTTAATTAAGTGAAATCGAAACATTTTCTTGCGCACGCCGGGATTTGAACCCGTGACCTTCGGCTTGCTAGTCGAGAGCCTTACCCGTCAACCACGTAGGCCATCAAATTATATTCATCTGCGTATCTACTACTAACTTTATTTAATAATGTACAAGCGAATGTTTTGAATGCTTATTCCTGGTATTGTTACATTTAAACATGGTTTTGGAACAAGTAGCTCTCGTAGGTATATGAAATTTAATAAGATTAAATAAATTCGGGATGTCTATACTACCATTAGCAATTCTGAGCTAGAACCCAACATAGGTATTACTTAACATGCTATCCACGTTTGTATTGATATTATAAAAGTGTTTTTTTCAAAACGAAACTATAATTCCATTTTTTGTAACGGACGTACTGCTCCAATATCAGCCGACGTCACCCCATATTATTAATTTGCCATTTGCCTTAACTTTGTCTGTCCTTAAATTGAATAAACTGCCCTCTATGTATGCGAAATTGTTATGTATAATGAAAATGTAATGTAAAAACAATAAACGAAACGTCGGAGCTTGGCTAGAGGTATACGGGCAGAGAAGTATTGTGAGAGCTGGTAAAATCAAAATAATATTTTAATTCGGGCACGATTGTTAGAACCGTGCCAAAACGTAGTGGGAAGCCGTGCCGTGCGCCATGCGCCGTCATAGCGTCACAAATGACCGGTGGTACGCCGTCATTACGTCCCACGGGCACGGTTCTGAGGATCGTTCCCAAACAAAGGAAGGCCGTGGTCACGTTCGACCACGGCCCGAAACTACCGGCCGAGCGGCGGTAGACGGCCCGGCGGGGCGCCGCGATAGCGTCGCAAACACGGCTCACGGATTCCAGGAATCAAAGAGATAGTGGGCCCGTGTGCGCGTCGCGCGCCCGCTGGTGGCCTATAAAACGGGCAACAGGCCCTCACAACGTCAGATAGCCAGCAACACTCACCAGCTCAACACCTCTCTCTCTGCTCTGCCCTCTACCTCACTCCGACTTCTGCTTCTACTCACCTTCTTTCACTCTGACCCCCGCCTCACCCTGGACCACGGACTTGCCTACCCCTTCGGACCAGACTCGGAATCAGCTCAAGAACAAGCGACAAGCAATCGGACCAGCTCTACAGCGGCTTCAGAGACGGCCCCGTTCTACCCCTCCACGCCACTGAAGGACGACATCTCCCGCCTCCACAGATTGGGATCACCGGCCCAATTTACAGTCTTATGTGTTACCATTACGTCTGATACAATTTTTATTGTAACAACTTTTCTTTAACTTTTGAAGGTTATATCCATCGATGTAATATATCATTGAAGAAGAAGATTTACTAACAAATCTAAATGAAATAGAACAAGACACAGAAAATTTAAATATAACGTCCACAACTAGGTAGGTGAGTTTATTTTTCCGTTTAGATTTGTTAGTATTATCGTCTTCTTCAATGAAACTATAACTACTGAGCGTATCGATGTCCTGTTTAAATTCGATCAGTTGTCATTTCATCTGTCTGATAATTTGTTTGTTGAAAACATCTTCGGTGCAAAAAGGTAGCCGTGTTGAATACTACATTTTTATCCCGCCAGATTTCGCATGAGCGCTCTTACTACGAGCTATCCGATAGGAATAATCAATATTATGGTACCTAGCCGCCTGAAGAAAGTTTAAAAAAAAGAATTATTATCGAGATGACATTTGTTTAGAAAAGTTGTATAATTCCTTAATAGACATTTAAAAAACGTTAAATAAAATATTTGTGATTTATAATTAAGTGGTGAGTATTTAACTACCTACCTATTTGCAAATCGCATAATTTCAGAAGAAATTTTAGTCTTGTTTTATACAAAGATAAAATTACAAAAAATTATAAAAAAATCCGAGTTATATACGGGGGGTATAACTCGGATTGAAAATTGGAACCGAAATATTGTGACGTCATATGATTGCCTAACTATATCCACAGTATAGTATATAGTAAAATAAGTAGGCTCCGAGTGAGAAATTTACTGTCTATATAATTGGCATATCTGTGGTTTTTAGGACCAATTTGTTTAATACAAAAAGCCTAAAGATATCGATCGATCTAGTGAGTGGTTTATCTGTGTATAGACCATTCACAGAACTACACGGAGAAACCTACTGATATAAAATATGGATTTTTTTTTAAAAAAGCTGGTCAAATTATTCGTGCTCCTGTTGAAAACGGGATTGCAGGCCTTTAACGAATGAATTGACAGATTTCCTAACAAACTATCAGTAAAACATGAATGTGTTGTGAGGATGTCGGAACGCGTGTTCATAAAAATTCTAATATTTTCACATTTCGTCATAATATTTATCAGGATAAGCGCAACACATTCTGATAGTGTTAATATTTTTATTTATTTATTTATTACAAAATAATATAGGGTGTCAAATTATAACAGTATCCAAAATTATTTATTTTTTTCCTAATTATTTTACTACTCCATGAGGTGAGCTCCAGGAGCTCGTGTTTATATATTATTCTACTACTCCATAAGGTGAGCTCCAGGAACTTGTGTTTATATATTATTCTACTACTCCATAAGGTGAGCTCCAGGAACTCGTGTTTATATATTATTCTACTACTCCATAAGGTGAGCTCCAGGAACTCGTGTTTATATATTATTCTACTACTCCATAAGGTGAGCTCCAGGAACTCGTGTTTATATATTATTCTACTACTCCATAAGGTGAGCTCCAGGAACTCGTGTTTATATATTATTCTACTACTCCATAAGGTGAGCTCCAGGAACTCGTGTTTATATATTATTCTACTACTCCACAAGGTGAGCTCCAGGAGCTCGTGTTTATGGAAGTAGTGAGTATATACAAAAAGATAATAATGTTTAAAATGTGATGTGTGAACAGTATTCAAAGTCACAAACAAATTAACATAATTTGATCTTTAAATTAGCTACAAACATAATTCGATATACATCATTCACCCTTTAAATTAACTACAAACATAATTATAACAATTATTATAACCAGTATTATAACAATATTATTTATAATCTTAGGGAAATCAACATTGCAAATTTAAACTTTGTTGATGAAAATGTAGTAGAATTAGCTAACTTACTTCATAATAATATAAACAGATATATAGATGTAGAACCAACAGTTAGACCAAAATTACCGAAATTGCATACGTCAAAGAAATTATCTAAATTAATTTTTGAATTAAACAACATAATTTTACCAAAAATCATATTTGACGATATTAGTTTTTTTAGATCTTCATACAATAGTATACGCTAGTGCAATTACTGTTTGTAATAAGTTAGGAATTAAATTATCATCCTCTGGCGATAGATCATATAGTTATAGTAAACCAGAATGGCAGATCAGATTAGAAAATGATGTAGTATTTTTAAGAAGTAAAATAGCTAGAGTAATAGAATATAAAAATGGAAATAGAAGTAGGAAAATTTTGAGACATATAGATGAAATTGGTAGAAAATTTGGTTATAACATTGATAGTCATAATAATGAAAATATAATCAATGATTTATTGGATTTATTAAAACAAAAATTAGGCGTAAAAGCTAGTAGATTAAAAAGATATAATTATACGTATCATAAAAAAATAATAATAGATTATTCCAGAAAAATGAAAAAATATTTTATTCCAAACTTGACGATAAACAAAATATTATTTTGAATAATAATATTCCGTTGCCATCTGAATCAGATATGCGCGATTTTTGGACTAAAATTTGGAGTAAAGATATAAAACATAACGAATCAACTCCATGGATAGAAAATGAAGAACTCAATTGTTCAGGTATTGAACAAATGAGTTTTTCTAATATATCGGTTGAATTGTTAACCAAAATTATTAAAAATACTCATAATTGGAAAGCCACGGGTTGCGATTGGATACATAATTTTTGGTACAAACGTCTGACTACTTTACATCCTCTTTTGGCAAAAAATCTTTCAAAATTTGTCAGTCAACCTCAAAATTTTCCAAATTTTCTAACTAAGGGCATTACTTATATGTTACCCAAAAGCGAAAATATTAATAATCCTTCTCAGTACAGACCCATTACATGTTTACCAACAATATACAAAATTTTAACCTCTTGTTTAACAGATTTAATATATACTCATTTAGATGAAAAAAATATTTTATCTGAACAACAAAAAGGTTGTCGCAGAAAACATATGGGATGTAAAGAACAATTAGTTATCGATTCTGTAATTCTAAAACAGATTCAAACTCGAAAACGTAATTTACATACTTGCTATATAGACTACCAAAAGGCTTTCGATAGTGTCCCGCACTCGTGGCAGATCAAAGTATTAAATATATATAAAATTAACCCCATTATTATTAGCTTTTTGGAAAATATTATGTCCTTTTGGAATACTAATTTACTTATCAATTTAAAAGGTAAGAAAATAGTAATACCGGGCATTTCAATTAAAAGAGGGATTTTTCAAGGAGACTCATTGAGTCCTCTTTGGGTTTGCTTAGCATTGAATCCTCTATCTAAAATGTTAATTAAAAGCAAGTTTGGAATAAAAGTTAAGGGTAATACAAGGGAGAGTAGTACAATTTCGCATTTATTATTTATGGATGATATAAAATTATTTTCGAATTCTGAACAAAATTTAGAGAAAATGATTGAGGTAGTTAAAAACTTTTCAGATGATATCAAAATGACTTTTGGTTTAGATAAATGTAGAACGATCCATATAGAGAAAAGCAAAATTGTAGATGGGGACGAGAGTATATTTAGAAATTTCCAAATTACTAGTATGAAAAGGGATGAGGTTTATAAGTATTCAGGATACCCACAATCAAATAGATTAGACCATACTAGTATTAAAAATGATATTAGGATTAAATTTCAAACTAGGATCAGGAAAATTTTAAAATGCAATCTATCTGCTAAAAATTTAGTAAAAGCAATAAATACTTGGGCAATACCTCTATTAACGTACTTATTTGGCATAATTAAATGGTCTAATACAGATTTAGATAACTTAGAAAGATTAATTAGAACTACGCTAACAAAGTTTAATTGCCATCATCCAAATTCAGCTATAGAACGAGTTAATTTACCTAGAAATTTAGGAGGTAGAGGCATAGTCAAAATAACTTCTTTGAAACATAATCAGGTAGAAATGCTAAGAACTTTTTTCCATAGGAAAGCTCATAGCTCAGAAATGCACAAAATAATTTGCAATGCAGATAGAAATATTACACTTTTAAATTTATACGATGAGAATGCCAACATTTTTATAAATCCCAACCAGGACCTATTAGATTCCTGGTCAAATAAAATTTTACACGCAAAACACTTCAATTATCTCAACCAAACGTATGTTGACAAATTTTCGTCAAACAAATGGTTGAGTATTGGAGAGTTGAGCGCAGAAATAGAAGGATTTATGCTTGCCATTCAGGATAGAGTCATTAATACTAAAAATTATAGAAAGCATATAATCAAAGATACAAATCAAATTGATGATTTGTGAAGAAAATGTTTGGCTTTTCCGGAAACTATAGAACATATTATATCGGGATGTTCTATATTAGCACCGTCCGAGTATACATTTAGACACAATCAAGTTTTAAAAATAATTCACCAAAATTTGGTAATTAAACATAACTTGATTGACTGCCGTAATATAGTACCATATTATGAATACGAACCAAATTCATTTTTAGAAAACGAATTTTATAAAATATATTATGATAAAACTATACTAACAGACCGAACGATTAGTCATAATAGACCCGATATAGTTTTACATGACAAAATTAAAAAAAATAACTTATATCATTGATGTCGCTATTCCAAATTCCTGTAACATTCAAAAATCTGTTAATGAAAAAATAAGAAAATACACAGATTTTGGAAACGAAATAAAAAGAATTTGGCATTCTCAGACTACAAAAATATTACCATTCGTCATTTCGGGTACTGGCATTATACCTAGCTCTCTCATTAAAAATTTAGGCGTATTAGATCTATCAAAAAATTTATATATAAAGATGCAAAAGTCGGTCATTTTGAATACATGTAGGATAACGAAAGATTTTTTAAACATTTATGTTGAGGGATCAGTAGGATTTATAGGCCCTGTTAGAAGTTCTACCGAGCCGAACCCTCTGATATGAAAATATCTGGAGTCGGTGAATTTTTTTTTCCCATTTGATCTCTGGTGAGTTGACGTGTTGTTGTTCTTGTATTGTTTTGTATTTATTTTACTTATATAATGCACTTGCATAGTGTTGATTGACTAGCTGATCATTTGTGGAAATGTGAATGGAAGGGTTTAGTTTTTCCTATGGGGAAGATTTAACCCGGACAACAAAATCGGAAGCATAATTTTTTAATAATTTCCGACTTTATGTCCGGGTTAAATCTTCCCCATAGGAAAGACCAAACCCTTCCACACACTTTTCCACAAATGATCATCTAGTCAATCAACATTATGCAAGTGCATTATATAAGCAAAATAAATACAAAACAATACAAGAACAACACGTCAACTCACCAGAGATCAAATGGGAAAATAATTCACCGACTCCAGATATTTTCATATCAGAGGGGTCGGCTCGGTAGAACTAATATTAATATTACAATAGCTAAAGTTTTTCTTTTAATGCTAGATAGTATAGTTATTTGTATAGCGCCGTTTTTGTGCAAAATCACCTCAAGGGCTCTGTAAAAATATATATTACATTTCTGCAATGATCTATGTTATTAGTTATTACTAACTATATTATATGAAGATAATATACAGTACCATACTTACCTGGTAGGTAAATTTTAGTAGCGAAATTTAGGACAAAATTGGATATAATTGGACTTACTCTTATGGGTACAATATATTATTATCCAATTCCAGTGAGTTAATCTTCTTTTTGAATTGTTAAAATTTTAATTTCATTTGGAAACGGCATGCCATTACGTTTTTAACAGGATTTTAATAAATCAGTGATACTCATTTTTCTTCCTTTATTAATATAATATGTGTATGGTAGATAGAATCTCACCATACGTGTATTTGTAATGCGAATATGTTTATTCGTAACACACACACGCAGGCCGGAACAACATTTCGAAATGCAGGAAATGTTTTTCGCGCAGCCGGGCTAACTTTTCCAATATCCCAACCGTTTGGGAAAATGTGCATAAAATTCAATTCCCGCCCTTTTAGCCCCGCCGCATCGTCTTCTTCCGCCTTTGATGAAAGTTCTCGCTCATGGGGGATATGAGATAAAATATATAAAAGCGCGCGCACACGCGTCAACTACTTAAATAGAGTGTGGTTGTGTTATTGTTGCAAGGCAGGTGATGGAGAACTTACTTAAGTACTTACTCCAGTGTTATGCACTTACTACTAGTATTTCATGAATCTAAGGAAAACTTTTATATGGAAAATGTATCACCGACCCGCGACGTGGGGCGCCGCAGCGCTTGATTTATTTTATTTTCTAAGTTGGTGCGTTGAAGGAAAACTTTTACATACTGACGGTTTCGAGCTTTATTCTATCCACACATGCAATTTTTCTTTTAATTATTTTCCAGTGTGTGGGAGTTTGTTAAAACGTGACAGAGATGCAAACAATAAAAGTGCGAATACGTGGGTACACTGGGTACCACTTTTAATATGGTAAAATGCGAATTTAGGGTTACAAGTGTCGGGTCGGTTGTATGTCTAATATTAAGCCTTAGATTGCGAATCGTGATCTGATAAATATTATTGTTTTAGGAAAAGGTTTTTTATGCATAGCACAAAGGATAACAAATTATTATCAGCAACAATCACTCGTCAGAAATATTCATACAAATTGAAACTATCTCCTGAGAAAAAATAAATCCCGCCGACGAGAATTGAACCCTCACTTTTTGATTGCCGGTCAGGTGCTTTGAACCACTTAGCTACCTCGGTTTATTCCCAACCTGCCAAATAATTCAATATGAACTAGTATTTTAATGAACAATTATTGCTTATTATATTGTATTGCTTATTATAGTGGTTTAAAATCTGATTTTTTTCAAGAAAGGCCTTCTGATACGACATTGTATCGGTGATACAATCTAGTGTTGTTCTTGTATTCCTTTCTTAAGGCGATGCACTACGTCGTGTAATATTTTAAATTGAGCCGCTATCAATAACAACCCTTACGTAGATGGCGATAAGGTTTAAATTCCCGCTTTACACCATCCGCCTCTTTTGATTTATGCAAGAAAAAAACATGGCCAAAAAGTGCCTTTTATTTTATTTTGTGGATGTTCAGGCATAAATATTTAAGTTTTTTTGATCATTTTATACATAACTTAATTTGCCACATTATACAATAAAATCATAACCGAAAATGGGTTCGTAAGTAGGAGATTTTGAACTTTAAAGCAGTTTTCATTGGACTTTTTTTCTGGGCTTATAAAAAGACTTTTATAAAAAATACTCGATTATTCCAAAGGTCAAGATGTATTCTACTCGCAGTATTTAATTAAAGCATCTAAAACATTTCTAGGCGGCCAAATTTTTTTAAACCAAATTCACATGATTTTGCAACGTATGGCATCGCCTTAAGACAATTGATTTTTTATACGGACAAAACTATATATTCATATTTCGTACGTACATGCCCAAACAAATACATTTATCTAAATATTTTAAAGCTCAACGTGTTACTTCCTAAAATAATCACCATCCATGAACGATTTTTAAAGCATAACTTGCAAATAGTGTTTTTTTTCCTTAATAACGTACGTTACGTTTAACCTTAAAATGACAATCACATCTATTCAAAACAGTGTTCTCCAAAAACTTCACAAAGTTAAACTTCAACCTATTATCATATTTGAAATTTTCGAGCAGGGAGCAAGCCATAGTCTTCAACTAAGGGCTTCATTATTATGTTAGAGAATTCTTCAATCCTATTAGCAGTTTCTTAGTTAAAACTAGGGAAGCCAATGATTGGCTTTGATCACCCTCAGCATAAATGACTTATTTTAGTTCTTCATCACGAGGATTCCGGAAGGTTGCATAGGTTTCCGGTAGCTACTTAAAAGTTTACTCCGTGGTGGGGATTTGCTTTGCAAGGATTATTATGATGTAACGTTTTCAGCATAGAATTCAAATTAATAGACCAGCCAATCAGGGGATTTATCAATAAATTAATCTGACAGTAAACCCACTAGCATTGTAAGATCACCATTCGGTCCTCGAAAATAACATATGCTTAAGAATTACTAGTCCTTTTTTACAATGGTGCCCAAATTGCTTGCTCCGTATTTTTTTACGTAATTTCTTAACTACGTATCTGAAATCGAGTAAACAAAAGTTCCGGTTTGTTTCCAAAATGCTATATTTTGTTACACTATTTAATTTGACACTTTTATAAATGTGTATTAATTTACCCATCTTACTCAATTTTAACGTCACTGTTCGAGGCGATTCGTTTAAGAACGAACATTCAGATCTTGCCCAGAAAAGTACCACGATGGACCGCGCTGCAAACCGTCGCCTTACTTTAGCAAACTTCATTATTTCAACGTGCACTCTTCGGTGGTCATCGACCGACTGATGTCGTAGTTTATTCCAAGCATTCTCGAACCCTACTGGTGCCAAAATTATGGTCACGTGGTTTGCCTTCAGCTCGTCGAAATGACACACAGATTTCATGCTAGGGCAAGTCTATCAATTTGCATGTCTATGGTTTTCAGTAAAATTTTGATTTTAATTCATTAATGTCCACTCTGATGAGCTTGATCCGTGTTAGAACATTAAAAAAATGTGATATGATTTGGATATTTTTAATGTTTTTTTTTGTGTCTAACAGACTTGTAAATATTTACGAGTATTAATCCTACTTTGTTACTTAATTGTTTACGAAGGCTGACAGAGATAATGAAAGAAGGTTAAATGCAGGTACTCCATAGTGGAAGACTGAACGCAGTTGGCGCTAACAAAAAAATGCCCAAAGATGCGAAGCTAGCAGTCCACAATGGAGTGCTGATACCTACCATGATGTATGGCAGTGAGGCGTGGAACTGGCAGATGGCAAGGATGAAAGTAGACTGAATGCTGTAGAAATGAGATCCCTGAGGCGTATCTGTTGTAAAACCATGTACGATCGTGTGAGAAATGTGGAGATCCTCAAATAATGCAAGGCTGACGTAAGCGTAATGAGTAAGATTAAGAAAG
Source organism: Hesperophylax magnus (assembly GCA_026573805.1). Classification (NCBI taxonomy): domain Eukaryota; kingdom Metazoa; phylum Arthropoda; class Insecta; order Trichoptera; family Limnephilidae; genus Hesperophylax; species Hesperophylax magnus. The sequence continues at coordinate 5,568,722 of JAIUSX010000117.1, read as the reverse complement.
GGATACTTAGATGGTTTGGGCATGTAGAGCGAATGAGCGAAGAAAAGAATGTAAGGAGAATATATGACGCAAATGTGAATGGTAACAGTCGGGGACGCCCGAGAAAAAAATGGCACTATCGAGTAAATCAGATACTTCAGTCGGGCCATGTCAAGAGTCAGAATACTAGAAGAGTATGTATGAGACGATGTATGAATGTGAATGAGGCAAGGAGTGTGTGCCAAGACCGAGTTGTTTGGCGGTCCTTCCTCTCTGCCTACCCCTGCGGGAAACTGCGTGACGGCTATTCAGTTAGTTTATAACAGACTCCGTCCATTTGCTACACGCTTGAACAGTCATGTGTTATTTCAACACATAAAAAGTTAACCAGATTAAGATACATTTTTTTTTAATTTTTAAAGAATGTTTAACAAAATTAAAAAATATTAATAATTCGTAAATGTTCTTCATAAACCTCCAATACTTCACAGATTGCTTTCTTTTGAGTCAAAAATGCTTCGACTGTCAGATCTGAAAGAATGTCGAAAATTTCAGTTATCTGCTCTTAGCGAATTACCTATTTCGTTAGATGTATTTTTTCATAGAATCCTCAGGGGGGTTTGTTGGCGCCGATCATGCGCGTAATGAGTTATCGATTAGCGACGTGTCCCCCCCCCCGGTCCTCGCATATCCTAAATAAGACATCTTATTTTTATGATAGCGTTGTTAATTTTAATGGATTTTCCTCCAGTAAATTGACGTATCTCCCCTTGCCTCCGGCGTTCTGCTTCCGATTGACGTGATTTGTTACGAGTTATTTGTTTTTTCTGCTTTACTTCGTGATATTTTATATTTGTTGAATGTGTTATTTTTAGAATTGCTCTAATGGAAGTAGAGATTTGTTTATCTATTACAAAAAGTATATAACATAAATATCATCAGCATTCGTTTGTCGAGATGTGCAGCTTTATAATTTATTATTGTAAATTTATTGACATAGAAAATAACCTACAAATTTATTACAAAAATGAACACTACTGTTGTTCAAAGTAAAATTACAGTTGGGCACTACGTTTAAAGTTCACAACAATAACATTCTACTGAATATATAAGTATTATAAAGTATCTGCGGTTTAGAGTATCAGCCACGATTATAGGATAACCATATTAACAATGACAAGAGGGACAGTATCAGGGGGGCATAATTCCGATCGAAAATTGGAACCATGAATATTGTGACGTCATATTGTTGCCTAACTATATCCACCAATGAAAAGCGCTGAAATCTATGGAATAAACTTTCAGACATTTTCATTGGTGTATAGTATAATACGTAGGCTCCGAATGAGAATTCTAATCTATATATTGGCATATCTATGGTTTTTAGGACCAATTTGTTTCATACAAAAAGCCAGGATATATCGATCTAGTAAGTGGTTTATTTATGGGTAGTATGATTAAAAATTATCCAAAAATATCAGTAAATAAATTAAAGTTAAAATAGGTAAATAATAACAGGTAAATATTGTATGTAATTAAATGTGAGTACCTAAATATAAGCAAATCAAGAAAAAAAATAATACGTACATAAATTATGTAGATAATAGGAAATAAATTAGGTAGAAAATTATTAAGTTAGTAATAATAATTCGTTTATAATAATAAATAAGTAAAGTACTTAAATATGGATAAAATCGAATAAAGGGTTTCCACGCTGATTTATGACATAAACGACAACGTATGAACGTTTCTTTGGTTTGAATTTGACACATATCTTTCTGTTACCTAGTAAATCTTTTTAAACATTTTGGGTATTCATATATGTAGGGTTATCATACAGAACGTAATGAATAAAATACATAACATTACAATGTTTGCACTTAATAAAATATAGGAGGACTACGTGTTATATTCTAATAAATAAATAAAATTCATAACATTACAATGTTACCACGTTTGCACTTAATAAAATATAGGAGGACTACGTGTTATATTCTAGTTTAATAGTATGTTTTTTTTAAATACGTCTATTTGAATTTCACTTTAGTTGTCGGGAATGAATGAAAACAAATCTTGGAAGCAGAAACTAACGCGTCATCTGATCGAATTATAGACTGTAGCTAGACTCGTTTTCGATGACAATGCATTGGTAGTAATCACATACACGGACCATTGAGTTATATATAAATTGAGTCTACATTCCTTGTAATATCATTGTGAAATTTTTTTCCCGTTCGGGAAGTAGGAAGGGGGTGTGGCGGCTGTCGATGTTGCCTGAATACTTCCGCGAACGAACTCAACGAACGGGTTAAAGGTAACCGGCTTGCCGCCGCCAAATGATCCAAGAGTTCTAAAAATTAATAAGTGAATTTACACGTAGGTACTGATACTGATTATGGTAAAACCCTACTGACAGATGAAAGGTCATACCATTGCTTTCCTTATATTTTTCAATACGACTTGTACTGATAATTCGATTATCACTGTATTGTAAAAGCCATTTTATGGCGTTTGAATAAATAAATAAATAATATCTCAGCGTGCATGTCGGCATTTTGTAGTTATCACCTGAGACCTACGACCGGCGAGCACTTGTTACCGACTGATGCCCTAGATATCTCACATCGGAAAATGATCCGATATGCTTGGCCCATAATTCGAACGCCAAAGCTGACTATCCATATATCTCATACACACGCGCTCGGATAAACGCATTTCTCTGAAACCTAATGACATTACAGCAGTTAATATTTGAAATAAACATCAGTCCTATCTACTCCTTCCTACACAGGAAGATTCACTCCGCAGTCAAACCAAAAAAAATATTTTAAAAGACAATTTAAAATAGATGTATTATTTATTTATTTATTTCATTTTATTAACGCCTAGAAGGCTTTTACATATACATGTTATGGGTTTTGTTGTTCAGTAGCATTATAAAATATTTTAATTACATAGCATAATAAATTGAGTATGAACTTACATAACAATGTGTAGGGTTATTGTTATGGTGTTATTATTTTATAAACATAAGCAAGCAAAGTTTATTGTACAAAGTACGTCGGTTGAATATTTTACAGAACATAGGTTAAACTAATACATAAACTTGAGAAAAATATAACAGATATAGGTAGGTAGTTAAGTAGATACAATTCAAGTATATAGTTACGGTGTTATTGGAATTTGGACAATGAGTTCGATAAGTTTATATAAATATAGTGTAGTTACAAGAGTACAATAATGTAAGTAGGTAATACACACAAGACAAGTAAGTTTGTTATTATTATTATAAAGATAAACACTACAGTTTGTTGTAAACCATCTTTGTAATCATCAATCTTTATTTTGCCCGATTGGGAATTTTACAAAACAAAGCTTAGTTAATGAAACAATAAAATATGCGTTTGAAAAAAAATTATGAATCTGTTACAAACATTCTAGTATACTGTATTTTAGTTTGTATACTGATTGGTGATGATAAACATCAATTGAGCTATACTTATTACCGAGTATGTGAAGTCTTTGAATAGGTGAGTTTTGAAAATAATTGTTAGCAGATATGGGAACATTATATAGAGCGGTCTGTCGAGTGTCGCGCGTAGGTACACGGAGCGATATAAGACTCGTCAAATCAATGGCGTCCAGTCTGCCATTCGAAATTTTGAAAAGAGATACTAAGTCGCACACTGTGCGTCTCAATGATAAATCGGTTAAATTTAGTAAGTTCATGAGGAAAGTGTAATTAAGATATTCGTTTGTAATTCCTAATTTATAATTAATAAATCGCAGAAATTTATGTTGCACTCTTTCAATTTTTAATTGGTGAATCTTATAAAATGGAGACCAGATTGTTGAGTTATACTCTAGATTACTTCTAACTAAACCAGTGAATAGCAGTTTGAAGGAATTTATTAATTTAAAATCTTTCGCTGTCCTTAATATAAAACCCAAACGTTTCATGGCCTTGTTGGTTATTTCGTTTATATGAGGAACAAATGTTAGTTGCCTGTCAAAAATAATACCAAGATCCTTAATATTCTCAACTCTTTTTAGGAAAATGTTGTTGATGCTATATTGATGCGTAATGGGATTTTTGATTCGGGCAAAAGTTATCGTTTGACATTTATCAATATTGAGAAATAGTTCATTGTGGGTGCACCACTCTTGTAGCCTCACAAGATTAAATTGTAGTACGTAACAGTCATGAATATTTGTAATGGTTTTATAAATTTTGAGATCATCTGCAAATAAGAGAATCATGACTCCATCAAAAACCGTAGTTATATCATTGATAAACAATAAAATTAGTACTGGTCCTAAATGAGACCCCTGTGGGACGCCGGTAAAGACTTCGAACTGGTGTGAATAGTGTGAGTTGAGTTTAACACATATTTTTCTTTTATGCAGATAACTCTCAAACCATCTCAAAATATTCCCTGTTATTCCAAGGGCACTAAGTTTATGTATGAGAATTTTATGTGAGACTTTGTCGAATGCCTTACTAAAGTCAGTATACACTACGTCTGTTTGAAGACGCTTTTGCATTGTATTAAATAGGTATTCCTGATAGATCATCAAGTTTGTAAAAGTAGATCTTTTTGCCATGAAACCATGTTGACGATGTGAAATAACTTTGTTAATCTCAGGCGAGAGTTTAGAAAGCAGAGCAGATTCAAATAGTTTAGGGATTGACGATTGGATACATATAGGTCTATAGTTAGAGATATCTGATCTATTTCCTTTCTTAAAGATTGGAAATAGAAAACTGGTTTTCCATTTTTGTGGAAAGGTACCAATTTTTAGAGACAAGTTAAAAAGTTTAGTTAGAGGTAATGTTAAAACTGATAAGCATTTTGATAAGAAAATTGGAGGAATGTTATCGGGACCAGCCGATTTATTAATATCAAGGGATTTTAATTTAGTTCTAATATCGCTTTCTTTGAATATACATTGGCTAAAATCGATCTTGTTGTCATTGTTAGCTGTAGTTGTATCGAATAATGGAGAGTTATTTGCAGTATCATAGACTTTGCTGAAAAATTCAGCAAACAGATTGACGACTTCTTGGGGGGTATCGGCCATTTTATTATCTAAATACATGTTTGACGGAATACTAGAGTCATTATTATTGAGCATGTTCGCAAATTTATAAATTTTCTGAGGATTAGCTGCTGCCAATTCTTCGCAGTTTTCGATACACCTTTTGTAACATAACTTGGACATATTTTTAGTTGTCTTTCTTAGTTCACAAAATTTTACATAATCTTTAGGATCACGTGACGATTTATAAACTTTATGAGCAATTTTTTTGTCTCTAATTATTTTAATAAGGTCGTTGCTAAACCATTTTGGGTAGTTGTGCACAGTGATTTTAGTGACGGGTACAAACAATTCAATTGCATTATTTAAAATTAAGTAAAATTTGTCTACCATTACATTTAGGTTTTCTTCAAAGTCAAGAAAGTTCCAGTCAGTAGACAATAGAAGATTTGTGATTTGCTTAAAATCAGCTTTGAAAAAGTTTAATTTTGTTGATGGAGATGGATTTTTTTCTATTTTTGAACTGTAGCATTCGATCGTTAAAGGAGGGTGATACTTGTCGATTGGGAGAATATCTTCAGCAGATGCGGATACTTTTACAGAAGAAGAATTGGAAAACACTAGATCGAGAAGACGAGCGTTAACATTGTAGACATAGTTTAACTGCCGGAGACTTAAAAAATTTGACATCTCGATTATATCATGGGAACCATGATTGATGTTGTCCGTGCATGAAGTTTTATTGTTTTTTGTGTCCCACGTTACATTAGGTAGATTATATTTCAATGTTAGTACAGGCAATGCACTTCAGTGTTAATAGTGTAACTTTTACTAAGTATCGTTTCCGGGAGTAGAGATTGCAAGTCCGGATATCTTACAATACAAAATCCGGATTTGCAATCTTAATCCGGATCCGGGAGTACTACATATTGACGATGCATAGACATGCATCCACTCGTAATTCGCCAAAAGAGTATGGACGTCAACTGACATCTTTCACTTAGGGTTATAAGCTAGGGTTCAATCCTATCTGCCTAAAAAATTGAAATTAAAACCATAATAAGTAATAAGAAGTGATGATAAAACAACACCGTGTTTTTTTATTATCTGATACTAACCAAAATTTTGTCTTTGTTTTAGAAATCTGGTTCACAATCTGAGCTTGGTGGACCTGACTGAACAGCGTCGTCTCGTTTGGATCACACCAGAAGATGACATCAAGATGTGTCTCATCAAAGGGAAAGATGAGGTAAGTCGAACATTTGCTCAAAAAACTCCAAATTTCGCCTGAAAAATGACGAAGCCAAAAAAAGTCATTCATTCAGATGAAAGTTAATATACACTTAGGACGGTTTGTTTCACAGAATTTGAACAATTTATCAACAAGTTAATTTTCAAGTTCTGTTATTATTTCACCTTTCTGAAGCAACTGGCCAATAATGATTGATATATATATTTTTTTAAAGAAAGACAAACATTCCCGGGTTACGAATAACCTGACAATATTTGAAAATCTCCTACTACCACCACAGTAAGCTGAAAATGTTGCTTGTGTTGTGATGGAGGACTTAGCCAGCCGAGGAATTGAACACACTACGCCTGAGTGGGACCCAAGGGCGATGTCAACTCGGCCACCGACCGGTCGAAGATTAACAGAACTTGAACAGAACATTCACAGAACTTGAAAATGAATTTTGAAATTTGATGAAAGGTTCAAATTCTGTCAATTAACCCGTCCTTAGGGGAGGAGAGTATTTTTTTCTTTATTCGTAATATAAGTTATTGTATATAATTTTTTACACACTGAGAAAACTTACATATTTAAATTACCGTTATGTTATTAAAATCCGGTCAAATTGTTCGTTTTCCTGTTAAAAATGGGACTGCAGGTCTTTAACGAATGAATTGACAGATATCCTAACAAAGTATCGGTTAAAAGCGAATGTTTTATGGGAACGGCGGAACACTTCGTCATGATTTTTATATTAGTTATGTTCTCGATATATTCTGAATGACTAATATTTTATCAGGAAATCAGAATGATCATTTTTATCCGTGCATGCTGTAATGGCGATCATAACGGAAACACAAAAAAATTAAGAACAAATCGTTTAAATAAATAACTATTTATTTATTTCTTTTCTCGTCTATACATTTTATAGGCGATTACAGGTTACGTAAATAGGTTAGTAGAAGTGTTTTTTGAACACCTCACTGAATACACCTCACTCTATACATTGTATACCTGAATAAAATCTTTTTGAATTTTATATTTGTTTTCGTTGAATGAATGCAAATCTTCGAAGTGACACTCGAAAGATTCTATTCAGTCACTAGTTTATTCAAACTTATTTTAAATGTTACTAGACCTCGGGTCCAAAGAATTACGATTCTATTTTTTTTCTTATTTAATAAATCAAAACCAAAATTACCTATGATGTCAAAGGATTTGTAAGTAGTTACTTTAGTGCCTAAATAATTAATTAAATCGTTTTACATTTGAAAAATAATCATTAACCTGCCATGTGCCGATGCTAAATTATCTTTTTTTATCAACTTTGATTATATTTTTGTAACAACTTACTTACGAAATTCTGTTTTTGTTCATTTTACTGTCTTACGAGATATTGTGTTGTTGAGTTCTTTGATAGTGCCTATAGGCTACTGCGGTGCACACCAGGTTAAAACGGTCACCATCTTGAAGCCGGAACCGGAACGTAAAAAACAAATTTACAGATAGATGAAATGCCAATTAGTCGAGGTATAACAGGACTTCGCTACGCTCAGTCAATGTATTTGTAATAAATTTAGAACAAGGTACGATTTTGTACTGTAAATGGCAGAAAACAGGTTTGTATGATTATAGAAGATGGAATATCTCTGGAACGCTGAACTCTGTTGTCATGAAATTTTCATAGCTTTTTGTTAGAAATTTCAAGATTAACGCTTTTTACTTAATATTGTCAATATTTCAATTTTGACTTTTCAATATTGAACCATGGAATTCGTAATATCCATTAAACTTTTATACTGATCAGACCAAAGATATTAGAAGAACGAGATGTGCTATGAGCAGTTCATACTGTGTGGAATGGCTTTGCCGAGTGTCGCCGGTTTTGTTCACCAATACTACTGCACACCTTCGCTTACGCTAAGGCATCGCTAAGGTATCCGCACTAAAACATAGAACAGATTTCTGTGCGTACACGTCCCGATACCGTTCAAAGTACCCTAATTAGTTAGTACTCCGCCTACGGTCCGGCGGCCAACATAGCATATCTCGTTCTTCTAATATCTTTGGATCAGACTATCTGTCTAGTCCAACAAGAAAATATTTCGAAGTTTCGCACAGAAACTACAACGTATAATATAATATAACATTTTATAATTGCGTTTTTGTAAATTTTGTGGAACGCGAAAAATTTTTTTCTCCGAATTTGAGAAAACATTTAAATTTTGGATTCTGCGAAATCTTTTTACTATTCTAAAATTAAAACGAAAACTTAAGCCTCCATCTACATCCTTAAATAAATAGAGACCTTACAAACGGAACAGTGGAAATATTTTTGATTGTTTGTTTAGCGAGCTTCATGATCCCTCATTATAATAATTCAAGCACAGACCCGTGAAAAATCTCATATTAAAATATGTTAGTAAACCTAGTTAGTTACCAAGTAAATAACGCTTTCTTGGAAATGGAAAAATCACACACCCTTTAATTTAAAAATCATCATTACTTTGCTTGTTTTCAAAGTTAGGCAAATCTAAGAAATTTGAACAAAATAAATACACATTTCAAATATAGGATTAAATTAATAATTCTCTGGTAAAAATATATTATATTATGGATGAATTCCCTCCGGAACTAAGATCCATAACAAAGTCCAACAGAATTGAGGTCTAAACTAAAAACTTACCTTTTTAAGCTGTTGAATTAAATATACCATTCCTGAGAGAAAGTCCAATTATATCAAATTTTCCAATTATATCCTAAATTCTGTATCTAAATTTCTCTAATAAACAATTAGTTAATGTTAATTTAGTGTCAATCTCAAGTGACCCACCTGTTAAGTATGGTACTGTATATTATCTCCATAAATAGCTAGTAGATCATTGTAGAAGTTTATTATATATTTGTACAGCGCCCTTGAGATGATTTTTCCAAAAACGGCGCTATATAAATCATCGAAATATTATTTTTGTTATTATTATATGGGTACTTTATCGCTTGTCTGAGTTCTTAACACATCAGTTTCTAGTTTTTAAAATGACAATTAAAATATTTTTCTGTTTACATATAATATTGTAGGTGGGTAGCAATGACATTTTGGTTACAAATATATCTGAATGCATTAAACCAGACATACGTCAAAAACTGATGACCTTTATACCATACGTGTTCCGAATTGGTAATATATACATCGAAAACTGATGACCTTTATACCATAAGTGTTCCGAATTGGTAATTTATACGTCGAAAACTGATGACCTTTATACCATAAGTGTTCCGAATTGGTAGTTTATACATCGAAAACTGATGACTGATGACCTTTATACCAGAAGAGTTCCAAATTGGTAATTCATAAATGAACGGGACTATTTTAACGAATACCTCACATCATTAATTTTTTCACTTAATTAAAATTATTTTATTTTTCGAATCTGTATTTCCATTCGTTCAACATGTAAAGTTACTTATTTATTTTAATTTAAGGATATCAACAGTTATTAATAAGTTTGATTTATACATGTGCAATTCCGCATTCCGAATTTTTAACAACTAATTTGAACACTTTTTTAAAATTAGTTTTTTTTTTTTTTTCAAAGGTAATATCTAAACATTTCTAAAGCCGATAGAAAAAAATCGCAAAGTAAGCTCCGAAAATAATTTAAAACACTTTTGTTCTGTTATTTAATATGTTATAGGTATGAAAAAAATCGCAGTATAACAAGCTAACTTAGGCATTTGTCGAGAGATTTTCGCTAAATCACAAGTCGTGTTTTAGTAAATATTTTCATAATTTTTGCTAAATTATTATTGTTTTTTTAATATTAGTGCCCTCCCTCTAACAATCGTATTTACATATCTCCCTTTTAAACCATCTTCTTCTTCTTTTTGAACGCTTACTACCGAGCCTTAACAAAGAAACCAATTATTAATTGTTAATTATACTCTATTTAAAAAATTAACAGGTATTAATTATGTACAAAAATTTCGACCACGATAACTAACAAAGAAATATAAAATTTCAATACAGAATAAATATTATTTTAATAATATATTAATTTTAAAAATTTATCTACTTTATCACGTGGTTCCCACAAACAGTTCCAATTTTGAAAATTATAAGTTCGTTTAACATGAATAATTTTTTGGGTTGTGTAAAGTGTGAAGAGCTCCATGCGATATTGAATGAGGACAAACCTCGTGCTGTTGGTGGACGCGGTAGTCTCTCTCGCTGCAGCAGCTGGTCCAGTTTCTTCACCACCTAGGATTCTTGCTGCCGAGTCTCCATTTTCTATCTTCGTCGAACGTCACAGCGGTGCTGCCAAGGTCTGTTATCTATGTGAGGAATTGTGTCAGCGCTTTATTAGCAGCAGACACATACCAGGATGGATGACGAACCTCGTGTTGGCACTGTTGGTGGACTCTCTCGCTGCAGCAGCTGGTCCAGTTTCTTCACCACCTAGGATTCTTGCTGCAGAGTCTCCATTTTCTATCTTCGTCGAACGTCACAGCGGTGCTACCAAGGTCTGTTATCTATGTGAGGAATTGTGTCAGCGCTTTATTAGCAGCAGACACATACCAGGATGGATGACGAACCTCGTGTTGGCACTGTTGGTGGACTCTCTCGCTGCAGCAGCTGGTCCAGTTTCTTCACCACCTAGGATTCTTGCTGCAGAGTCTCCATTTTCTATCTTCGTCGAACGTCACAGCGGTGCTACCAAGGTCTGTTATCTATGTGAGGAATTGTGTCAGCGCTTTATTAGCAGCAGACACATACCAGGATGGATGACGAACCTCGTGTTGGCACTGTTGGTGGACTCTCTCGCTGCAGCAGCTGGTCCAGTTTCTTCACCACCTAGGATTCTTGCTTCAGAGTCTCCATTTTCTATCTTCGTCGAACGTCACAGCGGTGCTACCAAGGTCTGTTATCTATGTGAGGAATTATGTCAGCGCTTTATTAGCAGCAGACACATACCAGGATGGATGACGAACCTCGTGTTGGCACTATTGGTGGTCTCTCTCGCTGCAGCAGCTGGTCCAGTTTCTTCACCACCTAGGATTCTTGCTGCAGAGTCTCCATTTTCTATCTTCGTCGAACGTCACAGCGGTGCTACCAAGGTCTGTTATCTATGTGAGGAATTGTGTCAGCGCTTTATTAGCAGCATTCACCTCTGCCACAGGTCACCCCAAGTGGTTCGCTACGTTTGGTGACTTAGCAGGGGTGCCCGGGTTCATGGGTTAAGGTTTGCCCGGGTCTTGGTGGCGGGTGCGTCGGCCCACCTTCTGCGTGGCGGGCCGGTTGGGAGATGCTGGTTGAGGGAGACCCTTTACAACCGGTTACCGCTGTCCGGGCCGCTCGATAGTACAGGGGCCCGACCCTCAGGCTCACGACTAAGGGTGGGCTGCCCCATCAGCGAGTGAAAAAACCCCGCCACTGCTGTTGTGCCGGTTCGTGACCGGAGGGGACCCAGCAGCAGCGTTTGGGGCGCATTGGATGCCCTCTCCAGCCGGACTCTCCCGGCCTATCGCCTAGCACCGCAGTGGGTGGGCTGGAACCAAACGCTCATCACTCCTAGACAGCCTGAACCCCAGATTCCTACCCACCCCTCATACCTTTCCTTTCCAGACCTTTCCTTTCACCTCCTACACCTACAAAAAAAAAAAAATTAATTAAATTCATGAACATACAAAACAACAATCTTAACATCATTACAGCGGCGAGTAGCAGGCGTCCCCGGTGCGGGCCAAAACTGTTGGTAAATTTTGCCAACATTCGCGGCCTGCACACAAATTTAAATTCCGTCCATCACCATCTTTTGTCCCAACGTCCCAACCTTCTTTTCCTATCCGAAACTCAGATAGCCGAGCCGCCAGACTCCTCCTATCTGGACTGCCCGGGCTTTACCCTCGCAAGCAAATTCCGGCTGAAAGGAGGAGTCTGCCTCTATAGTCGAGCTGACGTCAACTGTGTGCGACTATTGAGTCTGGAAAACTCCAGATTCGACGTAATGTGGGTGCGCGTCAATCTTGCCAGTACGGCAAGATTCTACGCATGTCTATACCGCTCACCGAACCATAGCGAATCAGACACTTCCGAGCTCTTCAAACATTTGAGCGATACTATTGATGATCTCTTGCCCCGCTACCCTTCGGCCGAGTTTGTTGTTCTGGGGGACTTCAACGTTCATAACGAACCATGGTTGAAGTTCTCAGGCCCAACGGACTCGGCTGGCCGACAGGCGGAATCCTTTGCCATTTGCTACGGATTAGAGCAATTGGTTCAGGAGCCTACAAGGGTTCCTGATGTCCAGACTCACCGCTCCAATCTGTTAGACCTATTCTTAACTACTGTGCCACACGGTTATAAGATTGACGTCACAGCGCCTCTGGGATCATCTGACCACTGCCTAGTGACGACATCAATCCCCGTTAGCCTCAGACCAACCAATGAGAGGCTGAGGAGAAAAGTGTGGCACTATAGGTCAGCAGATTGGTTCGGTATGCGGGCCCATTTCAATGCTTTTCCGTGGTCAGCTGTTTGTTTTCGGACTTCGGACCCTTCAAGATGTGCCCAGGAGATTGGTGAAGTCATCAAATCGGCGATGGATGGCTTCATACAATCGACTACTAAAGAAACTGGTGTGGGCTCAAAGCCGTGGTTCAGTCGACAATGCTCCGAAGCAGTTCGACGAAAAAACGCGGCTTACCGAGCCTACAACACATCTCGAACGCCCGAAAGCAAATCAGCATACAACAAATCGGCAAAGGAATGCAAGAGAATCATCAATAGATCAAAATTCGAACACGACCTCCAGATCAGCAAAAAGCTGGCTGCCTGCCCGCATGGCAGCAGAGCATTCTGGTCGCTTGCGGGCTCAATAGGTCGAAATTTTTGCAAACCCAGTTTGCCACCTCTTACCAGACCTGACGGCTCACTAGCAAACACCGCCACCGAAAAGGCAAACCTTTTAGGGAAAATGTTTGCGGAAAACTCGACCCTCGACGACGGGGGTGCTGTTCCGCCGTCGGTTCCTCACTGCGGCTTCTATATGAAAAAGCTGAGGATCCGGCATCGGGATGTACTCCACGTCATACGGGGGCTCGATGTTAACAAAGCTAGTGGACCTGATGGAATACCTGCCTTGGTATTGCAGAAGTGTGCTGCGGAAATAGTTCCAGTTTTGACAAAGCTCTTCAAAATGTCCCTGAAGTGTGGCACTGTGCCCTCTGGTTGGAAAAAAGCGGTAATTCACCCTATTCCCAAGAAAGGTGACCGCTCCAACCCGGCCAACTACCGCCCCATAGCGATCACATCAGTTCTGTCCAAAGTGATGGAACGTGTGATCAACGACAAACTGCTCACATACCTCGAGAAGAACAAAATTATCAACGACCGTCAATACGGATTCCGGCGGAACCGCTCGTGCGGTGATCTTCTCGCGTATGTGACGCATGTTTGGGGGCGGTGCCTGGAACGTCACGGTGAGACCCAAACGGTCGCACTAGACATATCCAAGGCCTTTGACCGGGTCTGGCACCGAGGACTTGTCAACAAATTGCATTCTTACGGACTTCCCGCATCCCTGTGTACGTGGATTGCTGACTTTTTAAGGGATAGGTCGATTCAGGCGGTTGCTGACGGTTTAACCTCTTCCTCGCACTCCATAAATGCTGGCGTCCCACAAGGATCGGTTCTGTCTCCGACTTTGTTTTTGTTGCACATCAATGACCTTTTGACATGTGCACCGATTCATTGTTACGCGGATGACAGTACAGTTCATGATAGCTTTTTGTTTGACAAGCCCCCAAAGGGCACACAAACTCCAACGGCTCGGAGGGCTTTGAAGCAGAGAATGGACGGTTATCTCGAGAGTATTTCCTCCTGGGGTAAAAATAATCTCGTCGAATTTAATGTTTCAAAGACCCAATCCTGTCTGATTACGTCTAAAAGGGATCCAAATGATAATCTAGTCTCCTTCAACGGAAGCAATCTTCCGAACAGGCCTTCCATTGATATGCTTGGTGTAACTATAAGTGACCAGCTCAGGTACGGGGGCTCCATCGAAGCCAGAGTAAAGTTGGCCTCTCAGAAGCTGGGCGTACTGTACAGGGCCCGCAGATACTTTAATAGTACACAACTGCTCACCCTGTACAAATCGCAAGTGCGCCCTACTGTCGAATTTGGCAGCCATCTCTGGTCTGGAGCCCCAAAATACCTGAAAAAAACCCTTGACTCTGTGCAGAAACGGGCGGTCCGTTTGATAGATTCCCCAATCTTAACAAACGGACTGCAATCTTTAGAGCACAGACGTCGGGTAGGTATGCTGTCCTTGTTCTATCGGTATTACAATGGAAGATGCTCTGAGGAACTAGCGTCATTGATCCCTTCGGCGCCGGTGCGTAGTCGGGATACACGCCAAACGCGCGCCCAACATTTGTACACAGTTGACACTTGTCACATGAGAACGGGTCGCTTCTACGATTCGTTCTTAAGTTCAACAGCTCGGCTGTGGAACGAACTGCCGGCCTCTGTGTTTCCTCCCTCCTACAACATGGGACTCTTCAAGACCCATGTTCACTCCTTCCTCTCCACAAAAAGACCCTCCACACAGCATCCCCAAAGATGACATAGGCCCTGAGGAAAATTATTTTCTTCAGGGCCTCCTGTGTGGATTAAATATAAAAAAAAAAAAAAAAAAAAAAGACACATACCAGGATGGATGACGAACCTCGTGTTGGCACTGTTGGTGGACTCTCTCGCTGCAGCAGCTGGTCCAGTTTCTTCACCACCTAGGTTTCTTGCTGCAGAGTATCCATCTTCTATCTTCATGTCACCTGTTCCTGTTCTTCATTCTACTTTACTTAACTTCACTTTATTTTGGTAATATTTATATTTTTTGTAATACCTGCATCAACTGTAAAGCGCCCCTGAGGTGATAACTCACAAAAGCGGCGCTGTAAAAATTGACCAATTATTATTATAACTTCACCTTCTTGATGTTGCCATTTAAAGTAATTTTACACACAGTACAAAAAATATAAAAAAATAAATATATTTAGGTTCGAAAGTACCTACGTATCTATTTTAGTGGCAATATCTTATCATCATTTTCCCGCCGTAACTGCAGTATTCGACCACCCAATTAAACCTCTCGCCCTGCAAACCCCAAACAACAATGCCGTCGGTCAACCCAACCAAAACACATTGCACAATTGCACATGCAGTTTGCTGGCGATGCGGTATTCATTATATTATGCAATGAGGGTCCCTTAATACTTGATGCAGAGATAGGTAATGTGGTCGCTTTTTCAAAAACACCTAGGGGCGATTCCCGTTCTAGTTAAAGATACAGAATTGTCCTTAACTGTTATTCTAATGCCTTGTGAATGATTAATATAATAATACTCCGGTAGTGCTTTAGTTTATTAATAAAGGCGTATAGTGATTACGCATGCGTGTAGCCTAGCTGAAAGCTGGTATGTGAGAGAGCGATGTGATGCTAAAACACTTGCTTATATACTATACAGTATTACCATCTCGCTCTGTACTGGCGGAGTCATATTGATAACCATTTCTAACACCACTGTCATTCGAAAGAAAATCGCAGTTGACGAAGTTAAGGTTAATGCTGCTGTCAACTGGGAGAACTAAAATAACAGAAAAAGTCTTTGATAATTTTAGGTTTAAGTCTTTCGGAAAATAACCTGTACAATGTACAGGGTGTACAAGTGAAGTAAAGTTTATTTATTTTTCGGAATAACTTTATTGAGTAAAACCTCAAATTGTAATATTTAAATAATGAAGACAATATTAGTGACCCAGTCCCAGATGTGACCGTTTCCTTTTCTGATTTTTCTGTTTCAGATTTTCGTTTAGAAATCACTAATATTGCCTTCATTATTTAAAGTTTATTTATTAACTATCTGAAGTCTTCGGCGTTGCTCGGGCTTTTCACATAGATTTTATTTAATCAGGTGTAGACAGTTAGTAACCTTCTTCTTGTTTAGAAGGTCAAGAGTGCAAAATTTAACCAGTGGGAATAAAACTGTAGATTTTTATTAAAATCAAATCCACCCCGCTTGCTCGCCCGCTCGGGCACCGACGCTCGCATTTATATAAATAGATTAAATACTAATACCTACTTTATTTAACAACAGTATAATTTTTTTTTTTTTTTTTATATAATTTTTATACTTTTGTTAAATGGTATAAACATAATTTTAAAAAATAAAGGGCAGAGGTGTGGCTTATGCACGTGCAGCTTATGAAAAAAAAAATTTATGTGAAACCGCAAAACAATCCCAACTGCTTCCCAACCGTCAGGAGTCAGTGAGACTATGGCATCCCCAATTGGGGTATGTTGTGGGGCTGGAAGTAGTGAGGAGGGGAAGAAGATGGGGAAGAGGATGGGAAGTACCTGGCTAGTCACTAAACACGGCCACAGCCAGTTCAAGCAATTTATGAATTCTAAATGGTGGTTTTACACCAGGGCGATACTGAGAGTATTTTCCACTCCGTCGTAACGTGCCGCAAATATACTAAATATTATATTTAATGAATAATTTGAGAAATAACACAAATTAATCAAATAAAATTTACTTACGCACGCCGGGATTTAAACCCGCGACCTCCAGTTTGCTAATCAAGAGCCTTTCCCCTCGACAATGGAGGCCGTCAAGGCTTGGAGGAAATATATCTAGTTTCACAATTAATAGTTAAACTTTAATAAGATAATTGTAATTTAAAAATTAAATAGGCTAACTTAAATATATTACAGGCATCATGCTAGTTTTATGTAGTTAAATAAAATGTAATAAATAATTCAGTTAGTCATTTTCCGCTCCACTTAACTTCAGCCTCTCTTTTCACTTGTGTTGCATCAATCTATCTTATTTGCTAATTAAAGTGATAAATCTTCCGAACCGGAGTTTTCCACCCCTGCTCACGTGGCACAGGGAAGTTTTCCAGCGGCGCGGGGTGGTAACACCAGGGGCGCTCACTCGGTAATGAGATTGTCTTTATACGAGCGAGCCCCAACCGGGCCGGAAGTTGGTCGCAGGGTACTTTCTACCACAATAATTGGTTGCACCCTCACGTTTTAACTGCATTCTAAACAACACTAGGGTTAGTGCTTGACCATTAGTTTAAAGTCCGAGGTGTTCGGCTATTTTGGTGTTTTGTTAAAATTACAGCACGTAATTAACTATATGAATAATTGAAACACTGAATTATTTTATTTTATTTAATATATGAGCGCTGTGCGCTTGATTATGATATATTAATTTTTTAAACAATAATTAACATCCAAATATTGTATTAGAAAATACAACTTTAAATGCCAATGAGATAGAGCGACCGCTCGCGATAGTAACGACGCTCATGCACTCTGGCGAAATAAAATGGTACTATCAAAAATGGTTACCACCTTGAAAGGATTGACAAACAAATTTTCAGATAGACGAAATACATAAGTGGTCGAATCCTAACTGGACTTCGCTACCCTCAGTCAATTATTTAAAAAATCCTTCTATGCAAATAAAAATCATAATGTTCGTTTTTTCAAAATCTTGAATCTCCGAAAGTTTTTCACCGTTTGCTTTGAAATTTCGACACAACTTTGCATTTGACTACGCGGGTATTTTTATATACTATATTATACAGGGTGTCCGGTGGTAAAGTGCAGTAACTTCGGGAGGTGATTCTACGTGATCGTAGGAGTAAAAAAGATAAATAACTTTTTCTGAAATTCCAACTTTTAGATGTACTTTTAAGCTAATAACGAAAAATTTCTCCGACGTGCCTAGACGGCATTATTTTTTTCGTCGTTGCCAAATCTACATACCGCGCCCCCCCGGTAACTAATACCCGCTACCCCCGGCACCCGAATTCAGTCGGTCAGCTGGTAAACTGTCCCCCGCACCCCCTCCTGCACCCCCCGCTATTAGTAAATCGTGCTTTGAATGTTATGTGTCACAAAATTTGACGGGCGGAGTAAACAACTTTGAAAATTTAATTTATCTAAGAATTTTTGAATTCGTTCACTAGATTTATTGTTTGTTCTCTGCGAACTTTTCATTTGGTTTGAATTTTTGACAGATGTGAAGAGAACCCCGTACAATTTAGATGTCGGTACGTGTTTTAGAGGTATAATGGTTATGGTGCTGATTTTATCAAAATCAAATTTTATAATATTCTTATTATTATTATAATTTACAAGTATAAGTATATTACATTGGATTTATTAATATAGACGTTGTACATTATAATGATTTATGATCAATAAGATGGATCAAGGAAAAAAATATTTATGAGATGTAATATTTTTGGTATGCCTCGTTATTCTGCTGTGTCATTCGTGTGGAAAACGTTCTTTTTTTTTAAATGATTTTCGGCTATGTAATCATTGTTTTTTCTCACCTATAAAATTATGTCCCTGTCTTTCCGGTTTATAAAAAAAGGTCTGATTTTTCGGATTGAAATTTTCAAAAAATCCCCAGGGTTTCAAAAATACGATTAAAAAAATAATAATAATACAGAATGTCTTAGAATATTTTCCTTAACCGGAAAAAAAATTAAAAAATATGATGCAAGTGGCCTATTACTAAAAAGCGATGAAATTAGTTAAGTGTTCAATGAGTTATTAATATTTTTTATAATAAAAAGTGTAACGTGATTTTAGTGCAGTTCTCTTTTTGAATTTGGTAAAATATCAAAACATACGGCGAACTCTGTGTTGTTATTGTTTACAATTCACATGCGGTTTCCATGGATACGCGCCACTCACAAATATGCAACGTTGCCACGTTCACACTTGCGAATTTATCGGGTAAGTTTGCACCTACACTATGGCTTTTTAGCAGGTATGTCTTTTTGTATGAAAAATAAAAAATTGGAATTTCGGAAAAAGTTATTTATCTTTTTTACTCCTACGATCATGTAGAATCCCCCCACGAAGTTACTGCACTTTACCCCCGGACACCCTGTATAAATGTCACGTAAAAACATGCTTTTTTTGGAAAACAGCGTTATCTGTTGGTCAAACATGCTATTTTTGAAAAACAGCACCATTATGTTCGACAAACATGCTATTTTTAAAAAAACATCTTCTGGACTTAAAAGCAACACGCGCTACTGTGTCTCTACCTGCACAGACAGAGTGAGCCACAGCAACTCGTGGCGTGGTACAGCTAGTATATATATATATATATATATATATATATATATATATATATATATATATATATATATATATATATTAAAAAACGTATGTTTATACCAAATTAACCTAACTGATCAAACATAATTGAATTTTAATAAATAATGGTAGGTATTATTAAAATCGGATAAACCCATATATATTATCATAGGTTTAGTGTAGGTTTTTTGTGGTTTTTATAAAATTTCATTGCATATCAATGGTTATAGTTTAATTTCTATTACTATACTGGTGGTGGGCGGACGAGCGGATCACACACAGGTGGTCGCACCTGATTTTTATAGTGGCTTTTACCAGGTACATGAACCAAAACAATAAATGTAGTTTAGCCGAGTCGGCATAATATAATGCTAACTAAACCTCTTACTAACACATTGTACCCCGGAGCCATTTAAACACGTGATTGTATAACCTCGTTGAATCCCGGTCCCGTGTTTTCACGTGATTGACCAGCCGTCTAAAAATGTGCATTTTAGTGGCATCTAGTGATTTCTACTACTCGAACCATTCCAAAGCTGTCCGATACCCTGTCGAACCTGCAAGGGGTGTGCAAAGCACAAAAAAAGAACTGAGACCCGGCACATGTGCAAATATTGCAATGTGACTCTCCATAAAGACCGATATTGTCAAAACTACCCTACAAAAATGAGGTATTAAAATGTTTTAAATAAATACGAGAAGTTTCAATTGATTTAACCCAGTATTTTCATAAAAATAACACTTTTAAGAAACCCTTCACAAAACACAAAAATTCACAAAAATGGGCCGGTACAGGGTAAGTTTTATCTGTATTCAGCCGGTGCTTACAGTGTTAAAATTACCAAAATATATCATTTTGGTTTCATAAAGTTTTTAAATTTTTGTTAAAAATTTATAGGTATAATTATTTACGACTCAACGATTTTTGACATGCTATGGAAAGTTTAAGCAGTGTTCATATGTTTCCATATTATTATTGGTAAACATTGATAACAAATAAACTAAAATTTAGTGCGATCCATAGCTAAGCATTCTCAGTACAATATTATCATGAAAATTATGATAGATACTTTGATCAAATGTATTTTTCCGCCTCGGCAATCCTGAGCGTGATACCAAATTCATGTTTAGAAAAGGGACGCTTTGATAATTTTTATTATTTGTAGAGCAGATGGATGGAGGAAGGATTATTTGGAGAAAATATAACGAGAAAGAGTATGTTAGAAGTCGGCGGGGACGCTTGAGAAAGACACGGAACAACCTAGAGAATCAAATACGTAATTCGAGACATTTCAAGAATCATAATAACAGAAGAGTACGAATAAGACTATGCATTAGGGTGTATCGATTTTTAACTTTTTTTTTGTTTTCAAATTCCAAGTTGAAAAAAAGTTGCTACTAGGTACCACAACTTACCACAAAAAGTTTTGGATTTTTAAAAAAATGTTTAGGTCTCCCGCACAAGGCCTAAAGTTTTAATTTTTTTCAAAAAATATCAAATTTTTTAAAAATTAAAATCGTAACTTTTGTGTTTATTCCAAGTTAATAAACAGTAATATTAGGGCATAAAAATAAATAGGTAGTTTAAACTTAAAAAAACATGGTTTTTATATGTACACAAAATTACAAAATTTCATCAAAATTAACAAACTTTAGGGCTTGTGCGGGAGACCTAAAATCCATTTTTTATTAAAAAAAATCGTTTCTTACTTATTTTTATGCCCTAATATTACTGTTTTTTAACTCGGAATAAACACAAAAGTTACGATTTTATTTTTTTAAATATTAAAAAAATTGATATTTTTTGAAAAAAAAATTAAAACTTTAGGCCTTGTGCGGGAGACCTAAACATTTTTTAAAAAATCCAAAACTTTTTGTGGTAAGTTGTGGTACCTAGTAGCAACTTTTTTTCACATTGGAATTTGAAAACAAAAAAAAAGTTAAAAATCGATACACCCTACTATGCATTAATGCCAACACAGAGTAGTTGTGTGGTAATCCATTCTCCAAAGAAACAGTGTGATTTTTAGTTAATTTAGTCCAGTTTTTATTACTTTTTTTTCATTAAAAAATAACTGCATTCCGCTCTTTCCGGACAAAAATATACAGTCCACAATTTCGCGAATCGCATTACGTAAACAACAAGTTGCAGTAATTCGTCCATTAAGTCGGGCCAACGTCTAATCCGCCTGTTCAAGCGATTAGTTTCCGCCGTCCGTCCTGCAGCGGCCATTAGTCTGCCGAGGAATTTGAATTAAAATGTTGCAATCCTTTGCGCAGAAACAAAGAGCGCGACACAATCGCCATCGGGCTGTGCAAACAGTAGTGCACAGCGGCGTAGCGCGTCAGTAGTATGTAGTCGGCGCACACTGGGCAAAACAATTATATGTGTCATTATTTCATTAGGTTTTACAAATATAAAAATGTTAATTACATATGTAAACTTTTTTTATATATTATATGCAAACAACTTAGTTACGTAACTAATATAACGAAAAAAACATTTTAATTCTCTTTATCTGACATTTCATCACTACAATCGTCATCAGTCTGAGTACTTGGATACCAATACTTACTACCGATCACGTTTACATTATTACACATTTTAAATGGCCCAAAATTAATAAACAATCAAAAAACTATAAAGTGCTCTTAAATTACAACAGCTACTAGTTCTAAAAATGTCCGAGTGTAATCCCGGACAGTTCCGCAACATAACAAAAAATTTATGTATAATTGATGCACAATTTTACTCATCAAAACAACGTTAATTTTCAAATATAATACGGAAAAATAAGATGCATACATCAACTTGATGGTTTCTTAAACGCTTTTGGGGTTTATATCAGGTATATTCCGAAATGAATATGTGAAACTAGGTGCAAGTAACCAACGTACCGTTTCCACGAGCGACCGATCTCTAGTGAGGGGTATGGCGGGGAGTATGCTTGGTCTATCACATCTACATGTTAACACAATTACGCTTCCGTTAAAGATGTACTTCGCAGAAAACGAAGCGAGACTGTGAGTGTGATTTTTTTTTGTATGAATATGTAGTTTGCTGCCCCACTGTGCGGCGGCTGGGTTTAAGAGTAAAAATACGTCGATAGCGACGTATAATACGGTATAAGGGTGCTTAGACTGCTTAGGTATGCTTTTTGTTGGCATTTCTATTATCAGTTATATTAATTCAGTTGGCTAAAATGTTAATTATATCTTAAAATGCACATGATATCTATTGTTATTTTTCTTTTGAAAATCATAACTAACTAACCATCACGTTTTTCCCCTGAAGGGGTAGGCATATAAGACGGACCGCCAAATTACTCTCAATATATAAAAAAATATACGATTTATTTTTATTGAGAGCCCTGCACTAATAGAGTCACGCAAACTAAAAATATCTTACACTGCAACCATAATTTCAACAACACTTCGTCATAAACTCTCTTATGCTACGCATACACAGGTTAAGTAATCAAAATAAAAAGTTATGCGAATATGCATATAATTTGAACAGCACCCAGTAAACTTATATACCTTCCAAATATATACCTCAATAAAAATGCTAAAAAATATCTTTTTTTTATTTTTTATTTTTTTATTTATTTTATAAAATACAGTATAATTATTTAAATTTACATAGTAAGAACATATTTCAATAAAAATTTACATGTTTACCTTTACAAGAGTCTAAAACTCGTGTGTATCATATTAGCAATTTTTGTATCATACATAGAGCCATTAATAGAGGTGCTACTGTGTATTAATATCTCGTAGAAACTTGTTCCACTATTAGAACGCGATAAGCGGCGCGGTAAACTACCGGAATCGGTAGTTTTAGTTCGTGTGTTGGAGTTCAGCTGGAGAACAAAAAGCGGATCCTATTTTTTCGCTTTATGTCTCATCTAAATATAATACATCAATGGTCTCTTAAGTCTACCATTCAATTAAGATGTTTGTATTGATATGAATGTCTTAATATTTTTTCATCCTTTCTTAAATAATGAGATTTTATATAAGTCTAACTCATCTAATACATATTATTTTTATTCTTTTTTAAATATTTTGTTTTTGCATGTAGTATTACTTTATATTTGTGATTACTCTATGTTTGCTTCACTCAAATGTAAATTTTTAACCTCGATACAGGCTTAGTCCTAGTGAGGTTGATTTTTATGAGAAAAAACTTGATTTATGTATAGTGAGAAGCAATCAATAAATTAATGATATCATATAATTGTACGTGCACACAATCCGTGTTAGATGTATTATGTCATGTTTACGGAAATCCTGAATGTTGATGATGACTTGGTGTAATGATAATGGGGATCTACTCGCGTGATCTCCCATTTCAATCTCGTCAACCCACATTTTATTCTCTTTGACGAGGATCTCCAGCAGGTGAAAATCGACCCTTCGGGGTCAATTTAGACCATTTTGGGAACCTCTGATCTACACGTTTGATCATTCTTAATTTATTTTTATTAATTTACGCTTCCCCTCTCCCCGTTATATCTGTCACCAACAGCAGTAGTGTCTTCGAGGAAAACTGAGAACTGGGTTAGATAGATAGGTCCTGGAAAATTAATTGCTATGTTGCTTAAAATGGATGCCCTTAATTACATACTAAACATATACAGGGTGTATCGGCATGCACCCTAAATATTTTAAATAATTTAACCAGGAATTCCTCACCATATTTGCATTAAAAAAAATTATATCACATGACGCCACTGACACGTCGCAACGAATCACGTGATCACATGTACCTTCGGTGATGCTGGAACCAGACGGAGTGCGTATGATGCGGATACACGTGATGCGCTAGGTTGCACCCAGTGATAACGTATGATGGAAAAACATATTTTTTAATTACATCGATTTGAATTTCACTGATAATAATTACAAATCTTGGAAGCGGAAATTAATCCACTTCCGATAAAGCTGAAACTCGGCATACAGACTCTATGTGGTTGAAAGTGCATTCTATCATTTTATTTTAGTGGCATTCACATATACACACGCGGACATATCTCTGAAATCGGTTAATGTACGAAATAAATTTCGGTCCAATATTTATTTATAGACATTTGGCGAGGTTGTTAGCGCGGTTGACTCGCTAGTCCCTGAGAATAAAGTGCAATCAAGGTTTTTATAAATTTATTTTTTATGTTTTTAATTTAAAATAAAAATTATCGGACCACAAAATGTTTTGTTAAACGTAATTAAACGAATTATATTGCCCCCTCAAAAAGTTAGTTTCTGCTGTTTTTTGCAGAATTCAACTGTTTTTATTGAAAATCTAATTTTGCTACCCGGCTTTACCCGAGTTGAAACATTACATTTAATATTCGAAATTTCATTATTGAATAATTGAAAAGTCTTTTAGAATTTATATTATGTCGTCTTGTAATATTTATTGATTCATTTAAAGTGTGTTTTGTTGACCTTGTAATTTTTCTTGTCATAACTTTGCAGAATTCATGAAATTCACCTTTCTGGAATACTACAGACAAATCATTTTGAAGAGCGCACATTTGAAACATCTGCTCGCAGTCCCCTCTTACCCGCAGTAGTCCTAGGAGTTACACCACAACACAAGCAAGAATCTCTTTATTCTGATTATTTATTAAACCAAACTCTAAATTCAATCATTATATTTCAGTGTTACCAACGCGAATATTTTTTAATGTAGGTACCTAATATTACTATTTTTGCACAGTAAATATTGGATTTACGCAAAATGTGCATTTTCCTGAACTAGTAAGCGCCCATAGGCATCGTGTTAAAAACATTTCGATCCATTTGGTTTTATTGTCACCGTAGATTTATCCGCGCATTTCCCTTGTATCGCGATGCGCCATTTTTTCCGTCTGGTAACACTGCCGAATAATGGATGGTCTCATTAGACACGTAATGCGCGCTTTTAGCCCCGCTCGCGCCGTCTCTATCCGGCCCCGAACACTTTGTTCCCGGCGGACAGGGATGGGTATAGCGGAACGTGCCGTGAAAACCCTAGGGAAAACTCGCTGCAGTAAACGCGGTCCAGATTCCACGAAAGGCAAAGCAAATTTTTAGACCGTTCATAAAAAAGTCAAATGAAATGTACTGTGATTTTTTTGATGCGTTCTTTGAGTTTGTGCCTTTTTGCTACGTGGTAGCGTACTATCCGTCACACACATAGGGAGGTGGTACTATTAAATTTACCGGAATTCGTATTCATCTAACATTTCACTGCATTGACGTTAGGTGTTAAGGTGCGTCCACACCAGTAACAAAACGTGTTACAAAGAGTTATATAACCAATGTTATGTAACTTGTTAGAAATTCAACTGAAAAATGTTGTATAACACGATGTTGTGTAACTTTTTTTCTGTTTTTATAGCAGGTTACATGTTACCCAGAGGTTGTCGGTAAAGATCAAAGGAATTAGATAACTTGGTTGTATAACAAGTTGCAAGCTCGTCCACACACACAACAAAACAAAAAAAAAAAACACAAAAAACAAACAACCCACCTTTCAGTGTCCTCCCATCAGTTGATGGAGAACTATCTGTAAGTGAGTGTGTCTGAGTGCGTGGAGTTTTTTTTAATTTGACTGGCGTTCTTTGTTTTGTGTATTTTGTGAGGTATTTTTTGAGGTCTTTTGGAGATGGAGTGGACGAAGGAGAATACCGAAAGATTGATTGAGCAGTATCGTGAGAAAGCAGTACTTTGGGATCCACAACACAATGAATACAAAAACCGTAATAAAAAGCAAGATGGTTGGGCTGATCTAGCTTCCGATTTTGAAGGAAACGTGGATGAGGTGGAGAAGAAAGTTCGGATGCTAATTGGACAATTCCAGCGCGAATTGAAAAAAGGGAAGAGTGGAGACGGAGCTGATGCCCCTTACAAGACCAAATGGATATATTTCCACTCTCTGCTTTTTCTAAAAGATAAAAACACACCGAGGCACCAACAAGAAGTCGGACAGCAGCTCACGGGTGAACTGCAGCAACCAGATGAGTCCACACAGGCGTCAGATCAGGCACAGGTAAACACACTTCAGTTTTAATTAAACTTTAATTAATTTTAATTACATTTTATACAGTTTAATTTTTCAACTTTAATTTAGTAGTTAACTACCTATTTAGTAGGTACCTACATAATAATTATTTGTCACTAAGAAGAAAGTGGGAGGAGAAAAACAATGTAGGTAGGTACCTACTTAATCCCTCGCATTCAGTATCTGTTTTGCCACGGCACTGATCCCTCTTCAGATTGAAAAAAAGCGCTGATTTCATTACGAACCATTCTGCCGACGTCGGAGGGTTTTCTCGGGATCCTTCTGAGCCGCAGAAAGGTATCTGTTGGTTCACCCACGATTCTCCAATGTCCAGGTGTAACTTCACCGGAGGAGGTATCTTCATCATCGAAGGTCCCAGGGGGGGTGTACGATGATGCTGATTGACTTTTTCGAAGAAAGTTGTGGAGGAGGCAACAAGTTAGGACAACATTTTCTGCAGTTAGGGGCTCAAGAAGCAGGGGTTTTCTGAGGACTCTGAATACAGCTGACATTATACCAAATACATTTTCCACAGTGCGCCTTGCTCTGCTATGTCTGCCATTATATATTCTCTGTGGCGAACCTTTTGCTTGTGCCCCCGGATACGGTTTCATCATGTTTGGCAGTAACTGAAAAGCGTCGTCACACACAAAAACGTAAGGAGTTGGCAGTGTTCTCCCAGGCAGAGGTGTTGCCGCTGGCAAATGTAAATGTGATGTTTCAAGAAGCCTCTTGAACTCTGTACTGCCAAACACGCCACCATCAGATATTCGCCCTTGGCATCCAATGCTGACATAAGTAAAACAGTAGTTTGCGTTGACGATGGCCATAAGTACAATACTGAAATACCCTTTGTAGTTGAAATAATCACTACCGCTGTGTTTGGGAGCTTGCAACGTAATATGTTTCCCATCAATGCTGCCACAGCAGTGAGGATAATTCCATTTTTGGTCAAAGTCAGCAGCTAAATCAAGCCATTCTCCTTGACTGCTTGGGGTCTGCAAAAAAAGAAAATATTTCATCATATACTTATTGTTGACAACCCACTTCATTTCTTTGAATTAATGAAATTTGTTTTTCTTTATAGGGGCCAGAAGAGACACAGACAGAGCAAGAACAGTCTACTTTCCTTCCGCCATCTCAAATGAAAAGACCCAGCAAAAAGAGATCCCACAACGACAGTATGGCCAGGGAAGCATACGATGTAATGAAAAAGCTTAGCGCCAGGACCAGGGACGAGTTTGATGTATTTGGGGAACAAGTAGCTATTGCCCTGAGAAATTTGAAAGATAAAATGTTGGTGGTGGACACGAAACATCAACTTACTAACATTTTGTACCACGCAGAAAGGCAAGATCTACGCGGAAGACCACAAGTCTACGGTCATGGAAGCCCACAAGTCTACGGTCAAGGAAGCCCACAAGTCTACGGTCAAGGAAGCCCACAAGCCTACGGTCAAGGAAGCCCACAATTCTACGGTGACGTAAGCCCACAGTTGCACCCTAGTACCCAGCAAGTCTACTCTGCTGTCAGCCCAGATGCTTACTCTGCAGCTAGCACATCTGCCGAACCTAGCCCCGTTGACCAAGCAACGACTGACTCGTTGAATTTACTGGATATGTAATTGGCTTTTTAATTGTTTTTTTTTTCTTCATTTTATTTAGCATTATTGAAAGTAATAGTATATAAGTTTGCATAATATATATTAAAGTTTGCATAATAAAATATTTGTTTGAATATAATTATTGATATACATACCTTGATTACATCCTTCAAGAAGACAATAAGGGCCCTACAGACTTCAGGAACAATCTTGGAAATACTCTGCTTTGAGATCTTGAATAAGTAACTCAAGCTTTGATAGGAATCACCACTCGCCAAAAATCTCAGAGTAACTGCAAGCCTTTCTCTTGCAGGTATAGCCCATCGATAATTGGTGTCCTGCTTTGCAATAGTTGGGGCAACATTGATCAAGAGATATTCAAAGTCAGAACTGCTCATTCGAGCGAAATTCCGAAAACTCCCATCATCCCTGATTTCCCCACTAAGGGGATCTCTACCGTCTTCAATCAGATCCTCCATCAGGTGAGTTCCACTGTAACGATGTCGAGCTTCCAGCGAAGGTCGCACCCACCATCTGCGCTGAGTTGGTTGACGGTGAGTTGATATAATTACACAGGCCGCGGCGGCCAGCAAAACCTCTTCCTCCGAAGCCATGATTACTACTGAATCCTCAAATGATTGAAAGTGTTGCATTTCTTGTTTCATGAGGTGTGGACGCGTTTGCTAGTTGTAACTTGTTATATAACAAAATTATAAAAGTTGTACAACAAAGTTTATACAACATATATACATGTTTTAAAACAATTGTTATACAACTTTGCTATTTCGTTACCGGTGTGGACGTACCTTTAGGTTGCTTCGCATTTAAACTCACTTCATTTTAGTGCAGCGCAGTCCTTTGTGAAAAATTAAATGCTATTCGAAACCACTTAACGATCCCATTATTTGAACAACGTTCTCGGTAATATCACCTCGAGCTGCGATATCCATCAAATGTTTCTTTGAGGTTATGTGCAATGATCGATCTTAATAAGTATGACTTTAACAAATTGTAAATAAATAATGTCGTAAATGGATGATTGTTTCTATCTTTGAATACCATAACTTCAAAATTAACATTATTTGTACACATTCTTGGCATTGTAATTTTTTTTAATAAATAAATAAAACTAAATAAATAAAATTAATTATGAAACTTTATGTTTCTCTTCTCTGCAACAATATTATTATGTTATTTTTTGTCAATTGTTTTAAACACATTTTCATACCCGAGGTATTGAAAAACATATTATTTGTTTAAAACCCCTTTTTTATAAACAAAATAAAAAAAAAACTATTTTTGACTGGTCTTCGGTGACGTCACGGGTCACGTCCATAGATTCCATGTTGTCTGAACTTTTGTATGTTGACAAGATGTATTATTATTAAATTGAATTAAAAAGGTTATTTTTCAAGTTCTGCGAAAGTTCTGTTTTTATTTCAGTTCTGTGAAACAACTTGATCATAATTTTATTTTTTATTATAGAAACAAACAGTACATGATTTTTTTATTATTTTATTATGTAATAATTAAACAGTTTACAATGTATAATAATATTTGCTAACAATAATGATATATAAAAATTAGTAATCACAATTTTTTTTTCAATTTTTTTGATGTTTCTCTTTTATGATTTACAGAGTTGAAACAATATACAGGAATAAGATACTTCATGTTGTGTACCTATGATATGTTTCCTTGTAATGTCTGCTAAGTGGTATGTTTATTCCTTAATTACCAGGTGACTTGTGTAGTTTATAGGTGTGTGTGTGTGTGTGACGTGTGTAATGTATGTGTGAGTGTTTGTGTGTGTGTGTGTGTATGTCTGTATGTATGTATGCGCATTGAATAGTTTAAATAATTGACATGATGCCACGTTTGAATTTGGGCAGTGAATCCGAAAAAATGTCAATGTTAGAGTTAAGACAAATATTATTTAGAGTATGAAGTGCTCGGTTAATTGTCGAATTATTTTTATAATTTGTTTTATAATTAAGCGTGTGGAATAGTACTGTATGTCGTGTACGTCTCAAAGGTATGTTAAAGTTAATAAGAGACAGAAGTTTAGAACAGCCAATGTCATTGTTTAAAATTCTGTGTATAAATATTGAGTCAGCTACTGCTCGTCTTCGCTGCAAAGTTTCAAATGTACACTCAAAGTTATTGTTGAATCTGTAGGTAATATATTTTATAAATTTGTTTTGGATATTTTCTATACTATCCATGTAAAGTTTATAATGTGGATTCCAAATAGGCGATGCATAATAACAGAACTTTCACAGAACTTGAAAATTAACTTTCAAATTTGGTGAATTTTTCATGAACTTCATTTATCCCATCCAGAAATAGTAAATTAAAATCCCGGGAAACTGAAAACTGAAACGCGAAATTCCTAGAACGACTTATCTGCGATTGGCTCAAGATATGAAGGCTGATGAACAACCTGCAAGATATAAGATTAAGACGTTAAAGGAAGCGCATATCTGTAGGCGCGAAGAAGAAGAGAAGTGGTGGGCGGGAGGCGGAGGGTGAAGGGAGTAGAACAAAAAGCAATTAGCAAGAAGAAAGATTGCGGGAATGGATAAGGAAGGAGGCAGCCTTGTTAGTAACTGTATAATTCTACATTCTACCTTCTACCCTATCTGCAAATCCTACCCATTCTTTTTCTCGGCATTTCGGTGAAGACCAAAGTTGGCAAGCAAATTGTAGATTTTCCACAAAAAGACAATATTACTTTATTCAATGTTTTTTATAGTAGAATAACTTAATGAGAAATACCTCAAATTCTAATATTTAAACATTGAAGACAATGCTAACTTAAGTAAATAGATGTCGCACATTAAAAAAAGATATATTTATCCAAGACACTATATAAATTACAATTTAATTCGAGTAGAATCTTCCAATCGTACATAAACCAAGCAGTAAAAAATATGCTTTTAGAAAATGAAGATAATGTTTGGTAGCTCTCAATCAGTACAGTTAAAAATAATGTACATACGTTGATATTGTCGAATTAGCTTAGTGGTCAGAGCACTTCCCCGGCAAGGAAGAGGTCTTGAGTTCAATTCCTAGGTGCGACCGAAACTTTTTATGTCTTTTCTGTTTCAATGATTAATTATTTAATTGGTTTCTGTCTTCCACGGATGTAGAACCATATTGATAAAGATGGCGTGAAGTTAGAAATAACTTGGAAACGTACACGTCTCATTCTAGTGTAGTTTTGTTAAAGACGGCCCTGACGATAACCAACATCTACCAGTAAAAGGATAAGATTTGCATTTTTTCCCCAGAGTGTCCCTAGGCAACACATTCAATACATGTTTCAGCTTTCTCCTGATTTTAGGCTTTATCTTATGCATCGTTAGCTTACAAAAATGAATTATTATTACTCACATAATCATCACGGTGCTACCCAAAGTTATCCAGTTCCCGCCTTCTCAACTCGCCCCAATCCTCTTTCTTGCAATCAGTCCACTTCTTTCTCGCTTGCCTCGATATTTAAAGTTTCCTATTATCTTGTATTATTTCATCATGGTTCGTATTTCTTTAGGGTTCTCTGTCCATCGGAAGATCAGACCTCATCAAACTGCATTCGCTGTAGTCACAGCCGCTGTGCGTATGTGATGCATAAATGGGGTCTAACGGATTCTGAACTGTGTGTATGTGGATATATGTAAACAACAGAATACATCGTAGAAGAAAGTCCCCTAAAATCTGTTTCCTTATTGCACATCTGTGCTGAACCAAGCTGCTGACTCCCGATGCCGTCGACTGTCTTGAATAACCTCAGCATTCCACTTTGACCTTCACCAAACTCTCCTCCACCAAACAAAGAAGAAGAATAATCGTTGTTTCGATAGTTCTTGGAATATCCCGGAAATATTTCTGGTGTATGAAATATAGAAATAAACTATGAGAGGATGCCACCAAAATAATGAAAGACCTACCTTTGGTCTTGGTGTTTTCAATGTTCCCTCTCTCTGCCAGCACGAAAAACTCCACGGCGTATTGCACTTAACCCGGAATTGAAACCTAACAACCTGTTATCAGTGGCGCTGCAGAAATGGTACTGAAGGTACTTCCCGTCTCCCGGTGACAAGGTTATAGAATAGGAAGGTAGGGAGTAAATTATTATAACAATCGGCTATATGACCGAACAATCATAGTCAGCCCATCGCAGTATCTGGGACTGACAAATGGTTGCAATGGCTTTACAGCCATATCCTCTCAACGAGCATGTGCTGATTGAGAGGAAATCTTTTCATCTATGAATCAATTTGTTTGTGTCAGTAATGTTGATATCAACCCATTAAATAACAAGTGTATTACCTGAACATTGACTTGGATTTGATGTGTTCCTTTTGGTGTGTGTTTTAGTACTTAGTTTCTTTTCTTGATTGGGCTCGAGATAATGTGGCAAGATTTTGTTTGTTGCAAAACTTTGTATAAAAAACACACAAACCGGGCGGCCAATAAAACTTTCTCCGCTTTGTAACAAACTTACGCATAATTTTACCTTTTTATGGTTCTTTATTCTGAATTAGCGCGAATCAATAAGCCGAAAAACCTCGTTATAGCGTTTAATTTGCATCGTACCTTTTTTAAATTTTAAAACTTAATAGAATTTGAATATTTTTGCTTTCGAAATAATATGATAACCTTGAAGGGTCTGGCTAATATTGGATAGGAAACAACCTTCGTTGGTATAATCTGTAATTCAATTTATTTCCTCATTTTCCAATAATATTAAGCTTTACTCAGAACGAAGCAACATAACATTCTTTAAAAAAATACATATTCATTTTTATTAATGAAAAGGGGATTTGTCTAGGCTAAGTTTTTTTTAAATTTATTTTTTAGTTTAAACCGCGTGAAAGCATATTTCAAATTTTTAAACAATTGCCTGTTGGTCTGTGTAAAATTCAATTAAATGTTAAATATATTTTATATCTGTTCTAAAATAACTAGCATATACAAAGAAACAATTATGGTTCAAGGATGTTTATAAAATATATAATATCAATAAATTGTGTTATGAAAGTGAATGTAAGATTTTTAGAGAATGTGTATTTTTACTTTACGTAAATTTAATGATCACTGTGATTGTCCTTTTCGAATTCGAAAGCTAATTTTGAAATAATAAAGTCACCCGTGTTGATGACAATAGTTATTTTGTTCTTTGAAAGGCACAACAAATGATGTTTTGTGTTTTGAAAGCTAGAATCTAGAAACTGGAATGCAGTGGGGGTCAGTAAAGGCTCAGAGTTTGCAAAAATAACGATATTTCGTTTAGGCTAATTCCTTCAGTCTAATCTTTTATCAAATTATATCTACAATTTGAGGTAAAAATTAAGGTAATCTGACAAGGTTCAGGTGAGTTATTAGTATAATTGTGCATGAAAACGCACTAAATCGCCCACCATAGCAAGTTGATTTACATCCTTCAAAATTGTGCCTCGCTCGCTCTAAAGCAATCAGAATATATATGTATCTATTAACTTAATTTTTTTTTTAAATTTGGAAGGGTATAAAAAACAATGGATTTTCGATAAAAGTTAATTATATTTATTTCCTTCTACTATCACGTAGAATCACCTCCCAAAGTTTGTAGACTCTACCCTCGGAAACCCTGTATAGTTCCTGCATCAAATACCACAGTTGGAAAGTCTTTAATCAAAAATATTGTTTAGCTAAATGAGGTAATAGATGCCATCTCTGAATAGATTTACGTTTCTGCAAAATGTTTCCTGTTTTTTTTTCAGGGCCTGAAACATCGCGATAAAGCTGCTCCTGATTTGATTAAAAAACTTTTCTCAATTATTTCAGCGGGATGTTGACGGCTTCGTGGAAAGCTAATTTAGAACGCTTATATTATTATCATTTTACTGCTACTCTTATCCAGGGCCGGATTAAATAGCAGGCAGAGTAGGCCATTGCCAAGGGCCCGATACTTTCAGGGGCAACGCGAAAACAGATCAAGCAGACTACCTCAGTGGTCCCTTTAATGTTTTCAAATTTTTGTATCTTGTTGTTATTTCTCAGGCGGAATTACCGGTACCCTGTTAAAAATAGTGATTATGCCAAATTCTTGATCAAATATTAGTCATTCAGAATATATCGACAACACTTGTCCTTTTCATAATAAATATAATGAAGGAATGCAACAATATCAGTATATAAATATCAGTAGTTGAATGAACTCCGTCATCGTAAACATTCCTCTTTTAACTGATACTTTGTTAAGACCTCTTTCAATTTATTCATTAAAGGCCTTTACAGTCCCGTTTTTAACACGAAAGCGAATAATTTGAACAGATTTTTAATCCCCGCAATATGGTGATCCAATATGGCACCCTTTTTTATTTAAAATGTTTAGGTTTTTATCGATCGTGAAAGAAGACAAAACGCGGTTAGCTTCCTCTGGAAAGTTGAACAGTAAATTTAATTATTTTTTACCTGAAATAAAGGAAAAAATTCGCCTGCAGTGCTTTTTCCTGTGCACTATGATCTAAATAACATTATTTATTATACATATGTAAAAAGTAGAAGAGGTCTGGGACGCCCGAGGATAGCACGACCAAGTGAATCAATTACAGAATAATATTAATTATTTTGTGCATTACAGACTATGTGTCCATTTACAATACACATGTGACATAAACTACATATTTTTAAAATGAAAAAGAATCATAAAATACATGAATATATGCCTCTTGAATCCTTCAAGGCGACTGTAAAAAATGTCAATAGTCTTGGAAAAGTTATCTGACAGCGCTTTACCTCGTGCTGAGCCAGTGCGTCTGTTTTGCTATGTGGGATATATAGCAGATCATAGTGCTGTCCATGGGTGTAGTTGTTTGGTACAAACAACTTATAGCATTCCAGTATGTATGGGCTATCTGTTACATTATTCATAATTTTATTCGCCGTTACTGCAAAGGCCCCTATCCTCGTCGACTGAAGACTTCGTGATGCATGAATCTCGGATACCTTCTACGCATTTTCATATGGTAACCGGATAAATCATCACAATGATAATTCATCACATCTTTGAAAAGTTATATAAAGTCATGGAAAGTGATAAAACAAAACTTTATTAACTGGGTTATGTAGGTTAGGTTAGGTTAAAAAAAAATTCCTTTCAATGACTTTATATCACTTTTTAAAAGTGTGTTGAATTGTCACTGTGTTGAGTTATCATGGAACCTTTCATATACATTCCAAGATAAAGTTGTACGACGGTCTATTATCTCTGCCTGCCCCTTCGAAGAATCGGCTTGTGGGTTAGTTAGTAAGATGAGAGATGTATACTTGTCAACCTTTGACTTTTTGAAGGGCCTCCCCAGTACTTAATCCGGCCCTGCTCATATCTTTTTCTTTCTTTTTTGATGTCCTCCCTTCAAATGTAATTTTTCTGTCAATTACCCCCCGTCAAACGTGACGAACGATTTCATCAGATTCAAATAATGAGGTTTTTTTTAATATTAGATAGATTTCTTGTATTCAATATGTTGAGCAATTTCAACAGAACGTATATATATTAAAACGTAATATTCAATTGCGATTAAGAGTTGATCTGAATAATATGTAGGTATATATGTATATTTACAAAAATTGGTAAATCTGGAAGCCTTTAAAGTTTTTTAACCAACCTAAACTAATCATTTTGAACAACCTTCATTCCGTATTGGATAGTTATATCGATGAAATTGTCAGTCAATGTTTATTGAAAGGTTCACTAATTGACTGAGCGTAGCTAAGTCCTGTTTTAGCTCGATCGTTTGACATTTTGTCTGTCTGTAAATTTGTTTGTACTTTCCGTTTCCGTTTTCAAGATGTGGCCGTGTTGGATACAGAATTTTTATTCCGCCACGGTTCGCATGAGCGTGGATACTTCTACGAGCTGTCAAATCGGAATAATCTATATTAACCTTTCCTGCCTGAAAAAAGTTTTGAATTAAAAAAATGTCTTTAAATTAGTGACCTTTCTTTGGACAAATTGAGGAGTAATTCCTTATTTGAAATATTTGTATGGTTTCCATTTTAGATTTTTATAAACCTATTAATGTGCTTGTAATGGTCGCTCACTTGCAGTTGACTCCAAGAACACAAACTTAGATTTGTGTGTATTGGTGCACATTATTCAATTTCGAGAGTTACGTCCTTTCCAAACGTCCTACTTATTATTAGCAAGAAAGGGGCAACTAGAGTACCTAAAATACCCAACGAATTTGAGTATTAGAAAAGTTTTTTCAGTAATTTGATTAGTTTTCCAATGCATTATTCTATAGTGTATATTTGTATATATATGTTTTTTTTTTTCGAATAATTTTTAACTGAATTTTTTTTTCCGAATAACAAGTTCGAACAAGTGAGGACCGTGTTGGACTCAACTATCAATTATTTTCATGGATGCATATATTTTATAAAATTTAAAAATTTCGTTTTTTCAAAAAATATACTCTGTCGTAACAAATTTGTGTATTTTTAAATTTGCGCTTTATGCATATTCCTGGATAAACAATTCGTTATGAAACAAATTTCCCTTAGAGAAAATATATGCACGTTGTTCTGTAAATAATGTACACGCCGTAATCACGCCCTTCGCTTCAGTTTCATAAAAAAACTCCACTTTGAGAATAATCCACTTTGTGTTGTGCAACACACAAACAGCGAAAGAACGTCCGAGGATAAGTCGCATCGCTTTGGTTATACATTTTTTATTACTTTATGTATTAATATAATCGCGCTTAAGGTCATCATCATCTGTTAACTGTTAGCCTAAATCTATTTCCAAAAAGTATTATTTTGGAGAATTTGCAATTTATTTTCTTCTCTGTCATTACATAAGAAAAGAATCGTTGAGCAGTAGTTAAAATATTGAGCTACAATGTGTAATAAAAATCGTGAAAAAACACTACAAACGAGTAGTGTAGGTTTGAAGTATCCATCTGTCAAAAAATAAAATAGAATGGGGTATCGTGCGTTCCGTTGTTTTCAATTTTGAAAAGGAGATTCAACTTTAAATTTCGGTAGAAACTGTCGAGTAGGTAAGTGCACAATAAATTAGTAGGTAAGTGAACAATAGCCAGAGGAACGCCTCATCAAATACGAATTTTATTTTTTTTAAATAAAACACAGTTAAAAAGTTTTTCGGCCTCTACGTAATTTACGATGAAATGCGTTTCTTTTTACATACGATCTAAACGTCGGTTACCCTTCCCAACCTTCCTCTTCCCAATCTCATTCTCTTCCGCACTCCTTTCAGCCTCAGAATATACCCCAATTAGGGATGCCGTAATCCGACTAGCTCCGGGATATGGCTAGAACTTTCTATTTTATTTATTTATTTATTTATTTATTTTGTAAGAAACAAACAGCTTTTATATAATATACAATGATAGATATAAATATACAAGTTAACTGAAGTCAAGCCACAGAAGTTTCTTATGTTAAAGTTCATTGGAAATGAAGTTTTAATATCTTAAAATTAATTTGGTGTTAAAGGAATGGAAGAGGAAGAGGAAAATAGGAAGAGGATAGGAGATGCTCCCGATATATTCCATACTCTCATATTAATAATCGATCGTACGCATTACTTCATATCGATATTTCTTTAGGTTATTACCAAAAATGTCAATGCAGTAAAATTTTGTATTGTATTGTGCACATATACGAGGAATTGGGGAATTTTTTAGAATGTTTGTTCTACACGAGGGTAGATAAAATAAATCAGATTGTCGGGTTGGTCTAGACGGAATATGAAGATTTATTAAATTGGTAAGTTCTGGAGGGCGATTCTCGTTCTACTTAACGACACTAAAATCGTCCTTACATTCAAATTAACGATTTTTCTCGGTTTATTCGTATGAAGCGATTCCGGTTCTCTCGTTGACAGATGGAATCCTTAGATTTTCGATTGCGCGCCAAAATTTTTAGCCTTACGCGAAGGGTACCCCTAGACCTGTCATTCGGCGGCCGAACGCTAGCGTTCGCGGAGAATTTGCTTCATTTAATTGTGACGTTTTGACAATTAGCAATATTTGCGTAGTTTTAATAAGAAAAAACTTAATATTATCGTAAGTATTGACTGTAAACATGATTAGTGACTTGTTTGTGGCACAATAATGCTATTAAATGAATTGAATCAGGTAATTGCGATGTTTGTAAAGTACGTAACATGTCGAAAGCCAGATAAGTGATTTAATTTACAATAAACTACATATACCATTGAGGATTTCTACATAAATAATAATAAGTTTCTGGCTGGCGCTCGAAATTGTGGGTTTTGAAGTTAACCACAACGAAATAAGAATCCCTTTCATTCTTAAATCAACTTGGGTGACAGTTATCGCCATTCGGCAGCGTTAGTTTGACAGCAAACGTCACTTTAGAAGTGGTGAATCTGTAAAAAAGTCATTACTATCCAGCGAGGTAAGTACCTTTTCACAAAACGTAAATCTTCGATAAATGGCTTATTTATGTCATTCATAAATAAAATAAGCAGTTATTAAAATGCATTATAATACAAAGTATTTGTTTTTTTAAGTTTTAGTTAGAAACCTTGCGTCACTTAATTATATTTCACCAATTTGTGTTTTCAATAATCTCTTAACAATTTCTTAACCACGCTTCTTTAGGATTTTTTACTAGGTCTCTCAAAAATCGATCTTGTAAGGCTATCAGAAGAACGAGAATCGCTTAATAGTTAAGAAAAGATGTTACAAGCGACGGACAGCTATCTTTCGCAAACGATAGCAGTCGTTGACGAATGCTATCATTTAGCTTAAGGCTAAAAGAACGAGAATCGCCCTCCTGGTGAGTCCAGATTGATCAAAAATTAGACGTCGTGTTTGGAGGGAGTTAAAATTATGAAATTTAATGGATTTAAATTTATTTTGAACGTTATATGCTAAGATATATCAGTTTTTATAAATTCTCTAACGATAATGCAATTTTTTGTTTGTAGTGTATCTTCCGAGCTAATTTGGTTACATTATTCGCTGTTTTGGTTACAAAATTGCAGGTACCACCCGACATGACTGACCCAACTCATTTAATCTCATCATCACTTTTCAGTATCCTCTGCAGTAGAGGGCTCGTGGGCTGATAACAATAAAAAATGTATTTATTAATTACAGACCCGTGTACGAGTGTGCTCGCATTACTACAAAAACTGTGGAATATGCATCTGAATTGCACAAACGAACGGTGCTCTATAATCAAAGGGTGTTAAAATTTACTCTTTCAACAAAATATTGCACTCTTTCAGAATTTTGAATGTGCTAACAGGAGGACAAATTGATATTGTAGAGAGAATTTTTACTGTGATCTCATCGGCTTTAAATAGATTTTATTAAAATTTATAATATTGAGTTTTCCAATAAGAGGTGTTATATGTATTTCATTCCAGCCATAAAATGATTTTTTATGGCCGGAATTGGATGGTATTGATCTGGACAACGTTTACTTTCAACAAGACGGCGCTACGTGCCACACAAGCAACGAAACCATTGATTTTTACGGGAAAAGTTTCCGGACCGTGTTATCTCTCGAAGAGGTGATCACAATTGGCCACCGAGATCTTGTGATTTAACATCTTGCGACTTCTTCCTTTGGGGCCACGTGAAAGAGAAGGTCTACGCCAACAGCCCAGCGTCGATTCAAGACCTCAAAGATGGAATTCGTGAGGCTATCGAGGACATAAGGCAGCCACAGCAGCGATTTGGTTATGGAAAATTTCATGAAAAGGATATGGTCGTGTAGGCGTGGTCGTGGTGGTCATTTGACTGGTGTTATTTTTCAATATTAACGGCATACCTTCCTCTTTATAATGAATTAAACATTCGATCATTTATATCAAAGAATAGCATTTTTCTTTGAATATAAAAATAACACCTCTTATTGGAAAACCCTGTATAATATTGTGTAGGTACCTAGCTTTGCTAGCCGTGATTTTAAAATATTATTTTACGATCCGACATGTGCTTTTATTATGTTTGGAGTAATTAGTCAATGGTGGAGGGTCTTTTTAAAGAAAGGAAGGAGAGGAGGTTCTTAGAAGGAAAAAGGTATCAGGGGTTGTTAGGAATCTGGGGGTCAGTGTGTCCAGGAGTGACAGACGTGTGACTCCATCCTTCTTACGCATTGAACTGTCTAAGTCATAGAGGTGAGGCGTATTTATCGTACCCAGTAAAAGTACCGGGTATTTCCATGCGATACCTTGTACATGTGACAGATCTCTAAAATACCTGGTTCCAAAATACTCAAGAGTATTTTTTATCAGGACTAAATATTTTTAATAGGTACTTTTACCAGGTATTTTTGATAGGTATTTTTGACAAGTATTTTTAATAGGTATTTTTGATGGGTATTTTTAGCAGGTATTTTTGATGGGTATTTTTAGTAGGTATTTTTGGTAGGTATTTCCGAAGGGTATTTTTGATGGGTATTTTAGTAGGTATTTTTGGTAGATATTTTCGATGGGTATTTTTGATGGGTATTTTTGTTGGATATTTTTAGAAGGTATTTATGATAGGAATTTTTGTGTAGTAGGTATTTTAGACGGGTATATTTGACTGGTATTTGATCAGATATTTAGCGAGGGAAAAAATGTGGGGAATTTTTTCGAAATGGAATTCCGTAGCTACCCCCTCCCCCACGGTTTTTGAAAAATTATTGTGGGGAATCACATACGAATATTTTTCTTGTGCGGAATTTTTTTTTCAATGAAGTTCCGTAACAACTAGAGTATTTTGTCACCGGTATTTTTTTGTACCTGTACTCATTGTACCCAGTATCGAAAAGTACTCATAGGACCCACCTCTACTAAGTCACCAAACTCTACTAAGCGAACCACTTGGGTTTACCTCTGGCAGAAGTGGTTATCCAATGAATGGTTTCCGGGGCTTCCGCCTCCCGCCTCTCAAATCATCCCCAACCGTCTGGAGCCAGTGAGACTATGGCATCTTCAATGGATATGTTGTAAGGCTGATGATAGGTAATAGAAAGATGAAGGTGGGGAAGTTTTGAGGATTAAAAATTATGCAAAAAAAATAAAACTTTTTGTTATTAAATGAAGTTAACTACATTTTCATGATTTGATTTAATTCTTAATTTCAAAAAACGTAACTACGTTTAAAAATATGGTTAGTGTAATCAATATAATATAACGTCTTGTAGGTACAGTAGGCAGTAAAATATGTGCAAAACCTCCCTCACTTTTCGATGTTTTTTCTCCCTTTCATAAAGAAGACAATTTTTCAATAGATTTATATTTAAGGCGATGCCATACGTAGTAATGCAAAATCATGTGTTTTTGGTTTGAAAATTTGGTCGCCTAGAAATGATTTTAGATGCTTTAATTAAATACTGCGAGTAGAATACATCTTGGCCTTTGAAATAATCGAGTATTTTTTATACAAGTCTTTTTATAAGACCAGATAAAAATAATGTATAAGGCCTATGAAAACTGCTTTAAAGTTCAAAATCTCCTACTTACGAACCCATTTTCGGTTATGATTTTATTGTATAATGTGGCAAATTAAGTTATTTATAAAATGATCGAAAAAAAAATAAATATTTATGGCTGAACATCCACAAAATAAAATAAAAGACACTTTTTGGCCATGTTTTTTTCTTGCATAAATCAAAACAGGCGGATGGTGTTAAGGGGGAATTTAAACCTTATCGCCATCTACGTAAGGGTTGTTATTGATAGCGGCTCAATTTAAAATATTACACGACGTAGTGCATCGCCTTGATAGTTAAGATTTTTTCTTATTCTACGCAATAATTAACCCAAAAGTCGCTGTTTCAATCCACTGATAGGTAAGTCCTCCATCTCTGCACAAACAACAAAAGGTTTTCAAAATTTTAAGGCCTTTTGAAACCTAACTTAGCAACCATCACACCATTCCTTGCTTCAGTCACATTCATACATCGTCTCATACCATTCTGTTATTCTGACCTTGACATGACCCGACTCAAGTATTTAGTTGACTTGATCGTGCCACGTCTTTCTCCGACGTCCCCTACTACTTTAACCACTCACATTTGGGACCTTTCTTTGTTCATCCGCTCTATGATGATGATGATACGTGTGATGATTAGCGCGTTGGTTTGGCCCCTTGAAATCTGGTTGAATGAACTCAATTTTATTTGAATTTAAGCATCATTTTCAAAATTGAAATCATTTATGTAGAGAATTCAGACAAACGATAAATGGTATAATATTTCATTATTTAAAAAATTAGAACTGATTTGTCAAGATTCAAGAATTAAGACTTTCCCGTGATTTTTCACGTGTCAAACATATTAATTTCGGTTGTCTGTGCGTGGTTGCTGTCCCGTTGAAATCATTTTCAAAATTGAAATCAGTTATGTTAAAAATTCAGACAAGCGATAAAGTACCTACCTAATTACAATATAATTTTTAATTATTTGAAAAATCGGGACTTATTTGTCAAGGATCAAGAATTTATACTATCCAATGATTTTTCACGCTAATATTAATAAAAATTTACAATATATATTTTTTTATCTATTTAATATCAACGGTTCACATTAATTTTACTGTAATTTCGCATCACAGTAATTGCAAGCTTCTAAATTACTAAGAATAAATGTATTCATTGAAAATATATGATAGTATAGCCTTTTTGTACCTAACTTCCGTGCAGTTAAATAGATCCGCCACTTCTGCGTTTCTATTGCTAACTTCGTGTAATCTAGATACAAGCGAGTGTTTGAAATGCTCAGTCCAACAAAATCCTGTTACATTTAAACAGGATTTTGGAACGTGTAGCTCTCGTGGGTATATGAAATTCAATGAGGTTGAGTAAATCAGGGCTGTCTATACAACCATTTACAATTTTGAACATAAATAGAGGACACAGACCCAGTCGAACGGTTACAAACAACCCAAGATTTTAAGCGCACA
Source organism: Hesperophylax magnus (assembly GCA_026573805.1). Classification (NCBI taxonomy): domain Eukaryota; kingdom Metazoa; phylum Arthropoda; class Insecta; order Trichoptera; family Limnephilidae; genus Hesperophylax; species Hesperophylax magnus. Next base: position 5,525,681 of record JAIUSX010000117.1, on the reverse strand, counting down.
TCATTTCTAACATTAATTATTTATTTTTACACCATGTTTCATGTGTCTGAACATTGAAGTATCAATTTCCTTTGAAAGCCTTTGCAGTACGTCTATGTACGTACTAACAATAAAACTGTCGACGTGGGTGTGAAATTTAATGGATAATGTCAAACTCCAATCGACGAAGAAGCTTTCCTTTAAAATAATTACTCCCTCTGAAGGTTGAAACAATTGCCCTTCAATAGTAGTAAGAGGGATGGACCCTTATTAATTCACCAATAAATTATAGAACACTTTAATCTTCTGGGCTCCTAATCCTTGACAGATTTAAGTCGATCGACTTAACTCCATCTTGGATATTGCTAAAACTCTCAACGAAAGCGCAGACTTAGTGTTCGCGCGTACAATCTGGCAACAAAAATGTTTTTGACCAAAATAAAGGGCGTTGTGATCCTTTAAATTTCTATATATACTCGTAAGTGACAACACCTAGATGGATCAAACGTAAAAAGATGTGACTTTAAAAAATCCAAATGATCCAGGTGCATATTTTTAGTTTTTAGTGGATTTGCTGAATTCCCTGGCGTAGACCGGACTTTACGCAGAGTTTTTCAAATTCTCGTAAAGACAGTTACCTTCCTCTTGTTTTGAAGGTCAAGTGTCCTAAATTTCAATCATGTAATAAAACTGTAGATTTCTTTAACAATAAAATCCAAGCAACCCTTCCGGTGTCATTCCGGTTCTATTGTCCTTAACCTTAACCTTAAAAAGAACTTCGTCAATTGCGAGAATTTCGTTACCTGCCATTCCAGTTTTACTTAATGGTAAGGAATTATCCTTAACCTTAGAATTAACGACGTTTTTGATAAATAAGGGCGATGCCGATTTCTATAGGATAAGGAGTTGTCTTTAATATTAACCTTAAACTGATCCACTTTTTCGTTAGCTTCGATTTCAGTTCTCTCGGGAGATAGAACTGGAAAAGTCGTTAATTTTAAGATTAAAGACATTTCCTTATCCTTAAGTAGAACCAGAATCACAATACGTTGCCTGTTTTCGTGTCCTTACTTTTATTCTCCTCTTCTTCGTCCCCAAAACAATAGTTCTTTCATATGTATTGATATATTTTTATTTCGCAGGAGAGCTGCCAGAACTACGTCCGTATCCTGGTGGTGCCTTCACCAGGGAAGCTCCTGGCTTGCGGGACTAACGCCTTCAGGCCGGCCTGTCGCCAGTACACTGTGCGCAGCGATGGGTACGCCTTGGAGTGGGAGAAACTGGGACAAGCCATCTGCCCTTACGACCCCTGGTCAAATTCCACGTCAGTCTATGCCGGTGAGATACCATTTAACTATTTAAACAACTCTACGTAACGACACATTAAAAAAGTCAACATTTTATTGTGTTGAAATGGATTATTTATATTAAATAAAATTTCATTCAATTTTGACGGAATGTTTATTTCAACTATTGTTGTTTACAGATGGCGTACTTTATACGGGCACAGTGGCGGATTTCAGTGGCATGGATCCCATCATCTACAGAGAACCTCTTCAGACCGAACAGTACGACTCCATGAGTCTCAACGGTATGCATAACACACTCCAAATATCTTCATAATATGTGTTATTTCCTATTTCTCATATTTGTTATTTTATTTATTTGTATTTCAAATGATGTTATATAGGCCATTAAACAATTCAATTTTCGAGGCACTTTGGCTTTTTTGTGAATTGTTATTTAATGCCGGAAACCCGGGCGTTTATTGCAATAACATGAACAATATAACAAATATGAAAGTAACCCGCCTCACTACAAGATTTCTGTTCTGAGGCGGGTACATATATTTGCTTACACATACATTTATACAAATTCCATCTATAGTTATATACATATATAGTTACATAAAAACAAGAATTTCATAGGAACTTTAAATTTACAAAATGGTAGCGTCTAAATCACATAATAATAACATTTCAAAAAGTAGTTTAAACAAGAGCATTAGGTATTGATAAACTAGGCATGCGTAAAACATAAGCAGTTTTAATAAGAAAGAGTAAATAAATGTAAATAACACATGTTTGTAGATAAGGAATGAGAATTAGACTAAGAAGGGATTGCTAGAAATTTGCTGATGCATGCCCTTTTTTTATGTAGTAACCATGTGTTGAAATGTTTTAGTAAACTGTTTGGGTGTTTATGAGTGTTGCAGTAAGTGGTTTCTTTTAGGAGGTGTTGAAGATGTAAGGTGCTAGGAAGGATTCGTGCTTTTTGGCAAAGGTTGAATTAATTTTTGGCACTTGAAGGTGATTCTGTGATTTTGCCCTTGTGTTATGTGGGTGAGTTACGTGGCATGGTGAGGATTTAATGCAGTTTATTTGGATGATCTTTTTAATGAATAGTTTCCTAATATCAAGTATATTATTTGTAATTAGGAGATTTTCGGTTGGATGCATATATGGTTTTTTGAACATAATCCTAATTAATGTTTTATGGGTTGTGTTGAGGGGCTTAAAAAACTTATCAGCGGCTCTCCCCCAGGCTGATAACCCGTACGTTAAAAGGCTTTGACATAATTATTAATTATTATCTATATATAAAAAAATATTAATGTTTTTTTTTGTATAAAATCTTAAATCTCCGAAAGTTCTCCACCTTGCTTTGAAATTTTGAAACAATGTTGAATTCGAATACGCGTGTGTTTTTATATACCTATATCGTATAGATGTGAGCCCTTGAGTTGATTTTGCACAGAAACAGCGCTATACAAATCATCCAAATATTATTATTATTATTTAAAAACATGTTTTTTTGAAAACCAAAGCCATTTGTTGGACAAACATGCTTTTTTTCAAAAACAAAGTCATTTGTTGGACAAACATGCTTTTTTGAAAAACAAAGCCATTTGTTGGACAAACGTGCTCTTTTTGAAAAACAAAGCCATTTGTTGGACAAACATGCTTTTTTGAAAAACAAAGCCATTTGTTGGACAAACATGCTTTTTTTCAAAAACAAGGCCATTTGTTGGACAAACATGCTTTTTTGAAAAACAAAGCCATTTGTTGGACAAACATGCTTTTTTTCAAAAACAAGGCCATTTGTTGGACAAACATGCTTTTTTTTCAAAAACAAAGCCATTTGTTGGATAAACATGCTTTTTTCAAAAACTACATCTACTGCTGGACGTAAAAGCAACACGTGCTATTTTTATCTATCTGCACAGACAGACTGAACCACAGCAACGCGTGGCGGGGTACACCTAGTTATTATTTAAACTATCTTGCCTTAACTGTTTTAATACAATGAATAAAAAAAAATTAAAAATAAGACCATTTTTCCGGGTGGAAATTTATACATGACAAATTTGTGTTCCAACGTAAATTGGTCGATTCATCAAAATGCTATTTAAGGACGGGTTGTTTCGGAGAATTTGAACAATTCATCAAATTTCAACGCTCATTTTCGGATTCTGTGAAAGTCCTATTCAAGTTCTGTTATTATATCATTATTGGTTAGTTGCTTGACGGAACTGAAATAATAACATAACTTGAAAAAATCTTTCACAGAAAATTAATTTTGAAATTTGAAAAATTGTACAAATTCTCCGAAACAACCCATTCTTAATCATTTATATTTTTTTGGTATTTCATCATATTATTTATTATATGGTAAATAGACTATTTTTTAAAAATAATTATCATAAACTCACAAGTAATTGCCAAAGTTGCCTCTAACATCACGAGAAATTGTAATCATTAATGGCCTATATATGATAATTTAAAACATAAATAAATAAAATAGCACATATCCTTACTAGAAATTTGCTATACCTCCCGATTTAGAATTATTTTTCAGTTTGGTTGGGTGTTTTGGCCTCAAATTCAAAATGTATTTTCAGTTGGTTGGTTCTTTTGGCCTCACATTCAAAATTATTTTTTAGTTGGTTGGTTGTTTTGGACTCACATTCAAAATTAATTTTCAGTTGGTTGGTTGTTTTGGCCTCAAATTCAAAATTAATTTTCAGTTGGTTGGTTGTTTTGGCCTCAAATTCAAAATTATGTTTTCCTTTGAGCCGTTCCCCTTTTTTTTTTTTTTTTAAATGGCTTTTCACCCCAGTGGAGTGTTCTCCTTGAATCGAGGAACATGTTTTATTGGACCAAGACAAGAAAATTTCGTACACATTTTCACTCGCTCGTCAAAACAAGATTCGATCACTTATTGCAGTAATAAAGCCTAAAATATAACGCACACTTTTATTATACCTACATATACGTTAATTTGCAAAACAATAAATTAGTGAACGTTTAGACACCCACATAACCTATTTTACGGAAGAAATGTTAAGATCATAAATAAAGCTTTTTTATGATAAACTAATGTTTATAAGACGAGGTTTTTTTATGCATAGCACAAAGGAAAACAAATTATTATAAGCAATAATTATTTGGCGTGTTGGAAATAAGCCGACGTAGCTCAGTGGTCCAGAGCACCTGACCGGACATCAGAAGGTGCGGGTTCAATTCCTGTCGGCAGCATTTATTTTTACTCGGGAGATTTTTTCAATTTGTATGGATATTTCAGGCGACTAATTATTGCTTATAATAATTTGTTATAAATAAAGCACGTCACAATTTTTTTTTTCATTCAGAACTTTCCGCTTTTTGACGACTGCAGTTACCCATCAAATTCCACTGTATTTTTTGTTAAATTAAATTTTATCTACAGAGCTTTAAAAATGCACTGCGTGGCGTTTAAATTTTAAATAGAATGCTTTATCATCTGTAACCAAAAGTAATTTCATAGCTTTAAGATATGTAGATATATTCCGCCATTGCAGTTGACCGGGTTATGTGTGTAATTTGTTATTTTTAAGCTCCCAGCTGCGAGCATAAACATGACAAAGAGCGCATAAAATGGCGCAATTAAAACTGGCATAAAATGAGCACCAAATTATTTCAGTTCAAAAGCTGTTGACTACTTATTTCCAGTTAAATTTATTAGATAAGTATTTATTTATACTATTTTTCAAATTATCAATTGATTCAGTGTTACCGTGGAATTAAGTGGCAACAAATAAAAGTAAGGATGGGTTTATTATCCAGAAATAAAAAAAATATTTAAGTATACTAAAATGTATTACCACAAAAAAGACATCCTACCTGGCAAAGGCTTGCATAGGTAAAATGAAGGCGTGATACCAGTTAGTTCTTGATGCGAAACAGTAGATTCCGGTTCTTCACAGCAACTAGTTGTAGTCCCAGTCTACAATTTATCAAAAAAATAATGCTGTAGTCCAATGCAAAACAGCCTCACGCTGCTGGTCTCCAAAAGGGTCCCTCTTAACCAATCAGGATCGGCAGATGTCATCCGATTCCATCAATCCAATGGTCAATGCTCCATATGCAAAGCTGATGCTCACAAAAATTGGCGAATGTGTTCGTTGAACCTCAGCCAAGAGGAATGCCCGCTGCTCTGGGTTGGTGATCAAAGAATGGCGACTGCTTCCAATCGGGAGTCGCTATATGCACAGCGACTAGTCGACAGGGGGCGTGGCCAACATATCCGAGCATACCCGAGCCGTTCCGAGTTGCAAAATCGGGAGTCGCTATATGCACATCGACTAATCGACAGGGGGCGTGGCCAACATATCCGAGCATACCCGAAGTGAAGTATAGGTATAAAAGGGACACTTTCTTTTGAATCACAAACCATGTTACACAAACCTAGCGTAGCCGCTAAACTAATTGAAAACTGGGATGTTTTTCTTGCCTTGACGCGAGCAGGCGGTATTAAGGGGACACTTTCTTTTGAATCACAAACCATGTTTCACAAACCTAGCGTAGTTCTAAAAAGGTTTGTTTACATTATATTATTACAACGCCATTTCTGACGTTTCGTTTCACTGATTTTGCAACTCGGAACAGCTCGGGTATGCTCGGATATGTTGGCCACGCCCCCTGTCGACTAGTCGCTGTGCATATAGCGACTCCCCTCAAATCAAATCACAGATCCTTGCTCACTCAGGTTTGGCAACTCTCCAAGTCAAAATTCCAGGGCTGCCAATTTGACCAATAGCAAAATGACAATGTGTAGGTACTTAAAGGTCCCACACACAGATGCGATGTAAGTAAAGTGATGCACACACCTTGTTACAAATCTTATATGTAACATCAGTTAATTATTTAATCGATTTTCACTATCCTGTATGTGGTCCAGGAGTCTTAGGACTAGTTGATTTACAAGTTCTGTGGTGGTTCTATTCAAGTTCTGTTATTATATCGTTGTTGGCCAGATGTTTCACAAAAGTGAAATATTAACAGAACTTGAAAAGAACCTGCAAAGAAATTTGAAATTTGATGAATTGTTCAAATTCTGTGAAACAACCGGTCCTTAAAGCCTTACCGTCTAACTAATTATGTTATTACACACCCGTTCAACGTTGGTATGGTAAAGCCGGCCTTGAGCCTGGTATAAGACCGTTTTAACTAAACAAACGCTTTGATATAAGTTTTTCACTGATCTGACCTTACGCACCGCGTAATATTTACACCAAGTTTTTTTAGTAAGGCTGTATGTAAATTTGAGATTTTAGTTTTAGTTTAAATCGTTAGCTATAAATCACACTTCTAGGATTTTACTGCTCATTGCTGGAGATGGAAGACTGGAGTATATAACATATGTTATCAATAAAAAATATTTTTTGTAAATATATTTATGTACATTTTGGAGATATTTTGACATAAGAATGATTCAAAAGAAATACTTACCATTTTAAAAAAAGTTATATTTATATACCTTCCTACCCTGAAGAAGGTATGTTCAAGTCGAAAATTTTTTGCTTTATATTCAAATATATTCTGTATAATAAAGTTATACAATTTTCTTTTAAATAATGTTACGACAAAGTTTTCAAATTGCCTTCATCATCCGATACAATTTTTATTTGAATGTGACTTTTCTTATAAAAGTGTGTTATTTTTATTTCCTGGTAGCCATTATTACCGGGATTAGTGTTTCTAAAAACTATTACCTTTACACGGTGTCCGGAAAGTGGTAGTAAAAGATGTCATAAAGACGATGGAAACTGGTCAATCTGTATGACTTTTTTTATTTTAGCTTTATTTTTCCAGTAAATCCAGTCTGAAGTTGGAATTTTTTTAGTAACTTTGAAAAAAAAAACTGTAAAAACGAGGGGTTCAATAACGCTTTTTTGACACTAAAGTTTTTTTAACCCTTTAGTTGCTGAGAAAAATGGAAAAAATATTTACAGTTAGTTACAATGCCATATAGATTCACTACTTTCTAGACTCCGTTTATTTCACTGGCACAAACTTGAACAGAGAATAAACTCGAATATCAATATTTTTTTCTTTTTAAATTTAATCCTGACTTACATACCAACACACTCGTAGTTTTACCTCCGTTAAAAAAAATATGTAAAATAAATTGAAATTATATACAAAATTTAGTAGGTAGAATTTATGTTGACTAGTTATTACCAGTGAAAATCATGAAATGTAGATACGTACCTTGAATATCACGGTATCACAATAATATCTCTGACGGTATATTTTTTGCGATTTTATTACAGCTCCCGACTTTGTGAGTTCCATGACCCAAGGGGACTTCGTGTACTTCTTCTTCAGAGAGACAGCTGTCGAGTACATCAACTGCGGCAAGGTAAGTGCCTTCCCTGATAATCAATATCACATTACACTCAGAGCAAGCGAAATGTTGTTAGCCGCTAGGCCCAATAGCCAGCAGCTATCGATGTCGATACACTGTTTAACACTACGGCTAAAGGGTGTCTAGAATTACAGAATCGTATTGTGGCACCCGAAGCGTCAGTATTCACAGAATAAAGGAAATGATACACTGGGCTCACGTACGCAATGAATGTAACGCATTGATATGCCTAGAGAGCTTGCAGATGCTTCAGAAACGCAGTTGTCACATGCAACGCAACCCTACGCCGACTACGATGTGCGCCGTTATCGGCGTGGGACGTGTGAAAGAAAGATGGCGTACGTGGCCTTATGAAGTGATTTATAGTGTAAATTCTATTGAATATCGCGATACTACGATTCAAACTTACGTTGTATGCGTAGGAAATGCACGCCGGTCTGGGAATGTAGTAGTGCACACGTTGCGTACGTGGACTCAGTATGTCCTTATGTACATTTGATGCGAACAACAGATACTTATGGTTGTGTGTATTTATGCTTAATATGTATACCTACACTTTCGAGAGTGATGCTCTTGTAGAACGTCACTGAACGGTGAAAAAAGGTTAGTTTTGATGAAAATGTATTAAGGCGAAGCTTAATGCTAAATCAATATTTTGATTAATCTTTATAACGATTTGGTGGACATTATGAATACCAAAAAATATGATTTCGATAAATTGAAGGTTTTCCTATCGCTTCGCTTGAGTAGAATACAAATTAAATAATAAATAACTTAATAAAAAATATAAATGAAAACTACATTTTTTTAAATAGAAATGTATGAACGCGTAAAGGAAACAACTTTTTAAAAATACAGTATTATAGCTAAGATCTTCTGTGACAGTTTCGCTTGATTAACTTTTTTGATTTCTTATAAAATTATTTACAAAATAAATAAAAACCAGTTTTGTGCTTGAAATTGAACGATTCTACACTCCGTTTGTCAAGCGATTTTGATGTCTATTACCTACAATATAAGGCATACCAAGAATATACACATTTTTGGCTTGTAGCTACCTCTTAACTTTAAAGAGTTACTACCGACAGTAAAATGAATTTTTCGATATCGCCAAAAATTACGAAGTTATGTGCTTTCAAAGTGAACTTGGGTAAAACGTATGTAATGGTGTCTTGTGACGTCACACGAGACATGATTTTGAAGAAATTATCTCAATTCGAATGGCAGCGCTCTATTACCGCCGCGTATCACCGTAATGTCACTAGCGTTTCTGCCGGCTACAAATATCATTATTTTGACGGTTTGATAATATTTTCGGTATTTTCAAAAAATTCAAACGTTTTGTCCTCGGCGTGCTCTAATATGATACATTTGTAAAAACAAGAAATTTCGCTGTAAGATTGGAACTCATCGTATATTCTTCTATACTCGCCAATAAAAATAAAACGCTGTCGGAAGACTCAAAAATGTATAAATATCTACATATTAACCACCTATGCACCCAATTCTAATTATAATATGTTATTCGCCTAAACTATATTATTTCTCCAATCTATCTATATTAAATTAAGTATTACGCGTTCACCCGTTGACAAAAAGTTAGTATTTACCTTTTTACTGACTTGTAAATACTGGCTTCTACGATCGCGGTACCTCAGTGAGTAAAGAGTAGCTGAAGCTGGTCTTAGCGAATATTTATTTTTAAAGCGTTTTATTTAAATCCCAAGTAATTTCTTATAAAAATGCCTATTTAATTGCATTGGTCAAGCATTTTCCCTAAATGCTGTCCAAAGTTTTCCCGACGTGGAAACATTCTCGAGCTCTCCGCTCTCCTGGTCCGGGGTAAGTGGTGGCGCCACTTGATGCCCCTCCCCAACCATGGTCCGAATGTTGCCAGCTTCCAGTCTCGTCTCCCCAGAGGTGGACAGGGTAAAAGAAAAATAATGTCGGGAAATTATGACTATTAATTTTTTTTCGGAGAGCATTTGAAATCGAACCTCTAATACGCGTTATGGACGATTCCCAGATGAGATGGTTTGAACAATTTACTTACGGTCTTTGCGTATAGGATTATTTCGGTAATTCCAGAGGGAAGACATACGGTTGAATGCTAAGTCTTTGAATCTCTAATAGTATAAAATAAAGTCGCTATCCGCATCTGTCTGTTTGTGCGCTTATTTCTTCTAAGCTACGCAACGGATTTTGGTAGAGTTTTCACTACCATTTAGAAAATTTCTTCCGGAAAGTTTGTATATATAAAACATGCATATTATATTTATAGAAAGTAGAGAAAAGTCGATGTTTGTAATCAAATCGTAAAAAAATATATTCTGGCGCTTACATTCTTAACGCTGGCTAAACTTTAGAAGATACATCAAAATAATGTACTACGGAATTGTATATCTTAAAAAGGCCTAGAGAAAAGTCCGCGAAGGTATATGTCTATCGGCTAAGGATAATCCCCAGCAACGCCGGGTACACGTCAGCTAGTTTAATATATTTTCGTTAGTTTTAAACGTTTACTTAAATCCAACAACTATAGTTTTGTTGAACCACCTATTTGAATTAGATTGCCTCAGAGCGGTGGGTAACTTTTTACTCCACGTTCAAGTATTATTTTTTTTCTGAACAATATATTGCCATTTTAAACTGCAATAAATATTTAATTCACTTTATTTATTTAACAATCCGAAACAACTTATTAATCCATTATTGTACAGATTTGGAGAGATGATTTTATTCATCTTTTATTAGAAATAAATTTTATGACAGTGAAGCAAACTATATATTTGAACTTATTTATTTTTATACATAAAATGAACATAGGGATGATTTTTTTTTTTTTTTTTTTTTTAATTTATTTAATATTTGTATGTTTTTTACAATAAATATAAAATTTATACATATTATACAGTGTTATAAAGGTAAATAATAATAGCTTTTCCTCACCATAAAGAGACGAGGCTCTTGTGTTTGGTGAGTGAATCCTAGCTCAATTATATGGAATCATTTTTTTTTTTTTTTTTTTTTTATAGTGAAAACCTCACAAGAGTCCCAACTGCTCCCGTCTGGAGCCAGTGAGACTATGGCATCCCCAATTGGGGGATGTTGTGAGGCTGAAGGTAAGTGGGGAAGGGAAAGAGGAAGGTGGGGAAGTACCTGGCTATTCAGATCTAGTCACTAAACACGGCTAAAGCCATTTGGAGCAACGTTTCAATTCTGAATGGTGGTCTTACACCAGGGCGATACTGGTAGTATCTTCCACTCTGGAACGTGCCGCAAATATACTAAATATTATTTTAATTAATTAATTGTGAAATAACACAAATTAATCAAATAAAATTTATTTGCGCACGCCGGGTTCGAACCCGCGACCTTCGGAATGGCAGTCCAATGCGTTACCACTGGACTATGCCGGCCGTCATGTAAGTAAGTAAATAATATATTTGCAAAACCAAGGGGATAAGTAAGAAATAGGCAAGATTTATCAGTAATACAGTTTCAAGATTTGAAGGAAATAATAATAAGAGTAAGATATGGACTTTTAAAGTAGTTTTAGGTAATTTTTTAATTTTATTTTAAATTCCTGAATATCTTCAATATTTTTTAGATATAATGGAAGGATGTTAAAATATGTTATACCTAGATAGAGATAGGTATTTTGTGTGTGCTTTGTATTAAGTTTTGGGATTTTGATAATTTCTTTACATTATCCTTACGCAGGAGGGCCTGAGGAAAATAATTTCCCTCAGGGCCTATGTTATCTTTTGGGATGCTGTGTGGAAGGTCATTTTTAAGGAAAGGAAGGAGAAGAAGTTCTGGGAAGGTAAAAGGTATGAGGATTGGGTAGGTATCTAGGGATCAGTGTATCCAGGAGTGACTGACTCAATGGATCGAGAGACCAGTTAGAGCGATCAAAGGGTCTCCCCAAACCAGAGAATCCTGAACACACTTCACCCGATGAACACGGGCACCCCTGCCAAATCACTTAACGTAGCGTTCCACTTTGGGTGATCTATGACAAAGGTGTTGGTTATATAAGAAATGATATTTCCCGGGGCGGCGGTACCCAACCCGCTTCAAAAATGTCTAAGGAAACGAAAAGAAAAATAAATGACAATCACGGACATAGCACGAGAAATGCGAAGTAAATTAGATTGCCAGCAAGGAAGAAATCAAGCACCCAGAAATCTCTGATGTACCCAGCCATCCAATTTTATAACAAAATCCCGAATGAAACTACTAAGATTAAAAATATTTTAAAAATGAATTAAGAATGTATGTCTACCTCAAATAGTATATTATTAAATAAATTAAAATAAGTGTTTTTTTAATACACATTTTAACGCTTTTCTGATTCCCACAACCAGTTCCAATATTGATAATGACATTTAAATTCGATACATAACCAAATACAGGGTTGTCCAATAAGATGTGTTATTTTGAACAGCCCGCTATTTCGGTAGATGTTACTTTTGAAGCTGTCATTTTTTGACTTTTGACAAGTAGAAACTACGCCATTAATAAAAATAAAACACGCTTCAACAACGCATTGAAATTATTAAAATTCACTTGAGTGAATCAAATGAAAATCATCTTGAGTGATGAGGCCCATTTCCACCTCGGTGCCTTCGTCAACAAGCAAAATTGTCGCATCTATGGCTCGGAAAACCCAAGAGTTATTGTTGAAAAGCCTCTCTATTTTCAATGTGTGACTTTTTGGTGCGGTTTATGGTCCGGCGGAGTCATTGATCCTTAATTTTTCGAAAATGAGGCTGGAGCAACAGTTACGGTGAATGGATTGCGCTATCGAGAGATGATTATTGGTTTTTTATGGCCGGAATTGGATGGTATTGATCTGGACAACGTTTATTTTCAACAAGACGGCGCTACGTGCCACACAAGCAACGAAACCATTGATCTTTTACGATTGAATATCAAAATAACACCTCTTATTGGAAAACCCTGTACTATCGTTCACTAAACCAGAGTTACAGATAGACAAACAGCCAAAACCAGTATTTCTGTTTATTAATCTGATAAAAGGATGGTCCCAACACTGCCAACATATGAACAAATTAAAGCACTATAGTATGAATTGGATTCCACATATTATTTATTGAAGGGCAAAAATGTTGTGCCCACTCCACAATTTTCTGTGCCCATTTGGATGGCAAGTCCAGCGCTGCGTCTCCATTGAATATCTCAACGTTTTTCTCTGGATCTTTCTCCAATTTGCCTCATTACCCGTCCAGACCGGGGGAGGTAAGGGCACTCAACACTCGGCATGCAGGATCTCATTGGAGTCACACAATTTTTATATATATTTCTTAAAATAGTTACCGAATATTGGTCGTAGAAAAGTGGCGTAGGTACTTAAATAGTTCTCAAATTTTTAATTAATATACAATATAATTTCCTTGTGCGTACTTCGGTAGCACTCTCAGATTCCATTCCTGGAAAGTACAACGACATCATCTAAAGTACAATGCACCATCTCTTTTATCAATATGAGATAAATAATTAGTGGTAAATAGTTAATTAGAGAACATAGTCACCAATTTTTTGATACGTACATACAAACAAGTCACCATTTTTTTGATACGTACATACAAACAATAGTCACCAATTTTTTGATACGTACATACAAACAATAGTCACCAATTTTTTTAAAAGTATACACAGAATACCCTCACCAACTTTTTAAATAAATATCTAACTATCTGAACATATAATATGTATTTCTACTTTCATGAAATACCTACAACAAAGATGGGTGAATATTTTCGTTTCTAGAAGTTACTGATTGATTATTTCATAATAAATGTAGGTTCGAGACTCTAGATAAACTGCTCGCTCGCTAACTTCTTTGTTCCTTGTATGAAAATATTTTGCATGGCAACATTTTATTAAAATAATGGTAGATAATAACATTTTCAATTGTATTTAAAAATACATATATTATTTGGAAAGATCATAATATTTCTACGTTCGTAATCATACATCAAAGTTAATGTAGAACCTATTGTTTCATAATTAATGTAGATAGGTTGCTATTTGTAGGCATGGCAACATTTTACTAAAATAACGGTAATGGTAAAAAAAAAGCAAAAGCTAAAAAAATAAGTCGTTATTTCAATATTGACTATCTCTTAGGCCCTCCAATAATGTCAATATTGAAGTCTATTGTAAATAGTAAATAAATTATGAACGAACTCAATTTTCTGCGGGCACAATTTCAAAGTTTGCCAAACATGTTAACGGAGGAAAATGTCAAAAAGCCGCCGCCTCGCCGTGGAGTCGAAGGAGATAGCATCCATCGGAGGCCTAATGGCGGGAAAACGCCGCCAGCGCTCCCGCGGCAGGAGAGGAAACTACTTTATCAGCACCGAACGAGAAATCGTTTCAGAATAGTACCTACCTACTGTGCAAATGAAAAAGACGTAGGTACCTAACTGCCTAGTTTAGTTTCACCCTTGGCGTGTTTTATCTCGGTACGTACCCCATTAAGGATGTCTACGTCTGAGAAAACTCATATTTTAATAAATTGATTAGTGATTCTTAAAGGAGCACGTTTTAGAAAGTGAAAAGTAGACTGAAGCAAATTTTTATCAATTTACCAAAAAAAAAAGTAGACAAGTACTAATTTTATTAAAACTTTAGCTCAGAATCGATGCCAAAGATTATACACACTTTTATTGTGTAGGTATGCCTGATCTTATTATATTGCCTACCCACGTAGATTGTGTTATCTATTCAATGCCTACGTAGAATGGTTTTGTTGTTTAGTATGTTTTTATTGTAAAATTCCATTTATGTGTGACTTTCTCAGCTCTCGGCTTTCTCAAATAATCTCCGCAGTCGGGAAATGAAAGCATCTAGTTCCTACCTTCCTACCCCAAGATTAAGTTCCAAGATAACACATCCGACTACCTATTCTTATTGCAAGCACTTAGCCCGCCTTGAAATATTCTGCCATTCTGTTACGCTCGCGTTTCACGTGCCGTTTTAAATGGCCGCCTCGCTAGACGTTAGATTTTATTCCGATTCAAATCGATGACGTCGTTACGGCGATATGATATTCCAGTCACCTGGGGACTGTTAACAAAAATTCCACTTTATGTACAAAGGCAATGCTTTCGGATTCGTTTTGTGGTATTTTGTAGACTCCTTTGACTTCCACCAATTCCTCTCGGAAATTTAATTTGAAATGTAAAATTGTTCACTGTTTCTGCAAAATATTATTATTAAAGTAGTTATATTTTGACTGCGGCTAACAATGCAGTAATTTGAATATTACGTTTCTTTACTCGAAATATTATTTCAGGATTAGTGCATATTTTTTTCATCCAGGTACCGGCACGTTCAAAAGTAACCGGAAAAATAAAATTAAAATTTTTAGCCGAATAATATTCGAAATGGAGTTCCGGGAATCTTTGCCCGTTCAACAATAATGGAAGTCCTTACCCCGAAACCAAAAATACACCATCCGAATTAGATCAACACGGGTAGAAAGCGGTGTTTCCTTTGAAAATATTTAACCTTCGATCCATTAGCACGTCCCTTTGTAAGTATTTGAGAAATTGTAACACGAAAATAAACGAACAAGTCAATGGAATGGATAAAATAGCAAACCATCTAGATTTGAAAATCCACTGACTCCTAAATTCTGTGGTTTTTAAATTGTTAAATTGTCATCAATACTTTTCAGGCTTTCAACTCAACTATTCCTACGTTATAAACAGTAAACAAAATTTCTTATTTAGCTTCAACACTACCATTGTGCGATGTTATTTTTTCGCGCGTTTCTCTCGCATTTTGAATAAAACGTTCTATTCACAACTTTTATGGCTGTATAGCGAGAAAAACATTGGCACGTAAGTACCTTACGTGGGTTTCTATATGGAAAAATATTTTGTTTTTTATTCATTCTAATATAAACAGCAGACTGGCTGGGTTTAAAATTCTCCCACGTTGCCATCATAATAATATCTTCGTTTCAATTGGTGTTTCAATGACGTGTCTGCAAACGATGAAGTTAAATGAAAATGTTGCTTTTCTAACCATATATGAACTACTAGTAGTTCTGTGAACAGCAGATCTCGCGTTCAAAAAGTATGTTTCTGATTTTCTCTTATTTAATAAATTAATCAAAGCCAAAATTATTTCATCTGAAATATTAAGATTTGTAAGTAGGTACTTAAATACCTACTGTGTACTTAATAATTCATTGTAAATCATATGTTTTATGTAACTTTTTAATTTCAAATAAGGAATTACACAATTAGTCCAAAGAAATACCACAGTAAAAATATTCTTTTTTCAAGCTTTCTTCATGCACGTAGGTACCTACCATAAAGTCCAAAAAACGTGATGATTTCACATTTGAAAAAATAATCTTTACTGAACCATTAGAACTTTTTTTTAAAATTTGACCTATAAAATTCAATTTTTGGACTCGATTTACTCGAAAACGAGAGCTCAAATCAAACACAATTATACGACAAATCGACTCCAAATGTGATGTATCACTAGTTTTCCGCTTGTACTACGAGTTTCCGGAAAGCGTGATTTCTCGTAGGTACTCATCAAGGAAACCGATGTACTTTGTATGTGCTTATTATGTTACGATCTTCAGTTCGGTGACTGTCGCTAATTACCAAAATCAATTACAGTTAAGATTCACTTGGGTTGAATTTGCCCCGTGTCATGTACACACATGCATACACATTCATCTTATATACTTTGGGTAAGTAGTTGGTAAGTTAATAATGCACGTAAATACATACTATAAGCAAAAATTAATAAGTAAGTACCTTTTCTTGGATCTCCTAACGGCTGAATAAATCGGTGGCAAATACCTTATACATTTCTTGTTATTTTGGGCGTTCAAGTGAGCGCCCACACCTTCAAGATGATATTATCTTATATCCTGCACAAGATACTGAAAATGAATTTCAAAGGTCTTAAAAATGATTCTTTCCAGAAATTAAAAAAATATATTGAATGCCTTAGTAATCTTTGGAGATTAGATTTAGAGAGAAATAAAATGGATGATCGTAATAACTTGACAAATGTAAATATTATGAATATACATATTATGATATGATCCACTCTATATATATAATCTACCACGGGATACACATGTCAAAGATATATACTCACAGACACAAATACTTCCTTTTACGATTCTGCCAAAGTATAACATCACAACTGCCATTCTACAAATAATTCAACACTCCTCACACACCAACACTAAACCGGTCTTTAATTCCGACATACACCAGCACAAAACACGATCACAAAATCAAATACACTTATCTTCATCTACTTACACGACTAAATTTTGAATTAACTCCTTACAATCATTGCATAAAAGCAATACAACGCATTACCTAGTAATCTAAAACTTCCGACAACAAACAAAAAAACATTGGCAAAAGCTCTTAAAAGCTATTTCCTCAGCAGTTTTATTAATGACTGATACATTATTTCTTCGAAACTCCAAAATAAATTGTGCGTTTATTTATTTTAATGTATTTATGTTGTCTTGTCTTTAATCTAATGTTGGCTTTCCCGAAATGAGTTTTGTAAACTCACTGGGAATAATACATTATAAATTTGTTATTATTTTGTAATGTTATTATTTTGTATGTGCAATAAATAAATAAAGATACACAGTGTGTCAGGGTGATACCGTGAAGTAACATAAAAATAAAATTGTCATTAAGGTCCAAATAAATAATATTTAAATTATGATGTATTTTCGAAAAAATAATCGTTTATGGAACCTATCCTTTATTTTATAGTAAACATTATACCGTCCACTGCAAACCGTTATTGTTTCACTAAATGCTAAATCTGTCTGACCGACCGTATCCTAACGACTAATTGGCTAAACATATACTTATCTATAATACACGTTTTGAACAACTTTCAGCAACAAAAAAAAGTTCTGCTTGGACAACTTCGTTTTGTTTTTTTTTTCTAGAATTTTATAAATCATCTGAAAGTAAACACGGTGTATCACACCTAATAATAATACTATGAAACCCATCTCCCCAGTCTCCTACCTATTGGCCTGTGTTTGTCGGTGCATGCATCAAATAATGTTTACTCAGCTCTAAGTAAGTACTCCGATCAATTGAACGCTCCGCTGTCATCTAATTCGATACGTGTAGCAGCGTTAATTAAAGGATTGTGGTACCTACGTGCACACTTCAAGACGTCTGAAGCCAGCGCAGTCAATAAACAAATCAAGATGTGGGGTGATAAAGACATGCTGCAGATCCGTTATCCGTTGTAACTTCTCTCTCTTCTTCCACGAACTTATGCACTATGCATAATAGAAAAGGAAGGTTCCAACGCAGCTCTCAGTGATTGGACCATAAAAGATAGATTCTGCACGTTTGAATCGACATTTCCAAGCATTTTCCAAGATTTTCACATGTTTTAAAACTGTTCGCTCCAAAACCTAAGCCTTCCGGTGTACTTGCAGTATATTTTCTGCTTTAATCTCTAAATGGTATAAAATAAGGTCGGTATCAGCGTCTGTCTGTTAGTGCGTTTAGTTCTTCTAAACTACGCAGTGGATTTTGTTAGGGTTTTCACTATCATTTAGAGAATCAAAATAATGTACCAGGGAATTGTATATCTTAAAACCGTCTACAGAAAAGTTTGCGATGGTATATATGTCTATCTCTTAAGCATAACCCCAGAAACGCCGGGTACACGTCAGTTAGTATGAAATGAAATGAAAAAAAAGGATTTGTAGGTAGTACCAGGGGCGTCGCGTCGCCAGCTACGAAGCTAAGGGGGTGGAGGTGCACCTTATTTTTGAAGTGAAACTTCTTTACGCGCGTCATGCAATTTCGAGGACCGGAGTAAAACCGACTCATGGCCGTCACGAAAAAACGTGATCATTTCACTATAGGAGCCTAGCTAATATTATATACCTAGTTTAAGTCACCCTCCAAACTCAGCTTCGCGGTCTAGAGGCAGAGCACCCGACTCTCGTCGTGAAAAACCGAGGTTCGATCCCCGCTTAAACTATTTATTTTTTCTTTTTGTGATTTTTTTAATACGAGGAAATGTGATAAAATGCCTTCGTGCTGCGACTTTTAGATATTTTAACTATATGATATTTTGGTCGAATACGTAATAACCGTGGTCTAGAGTCAGAGCGTTCGACACTCGTTATGCAGGACCCGGGTTCGAATCCCATATTTTTATAACTTTTAATTTTTTTATCAACGATTTGTAATAATGTAGTAAAAAATTACATAAATTTGTTTATTTACCTTTACTTTAATTTGCGCGAGATACCTCTCCTCGCGGTCTAGAGGCAGAGCGTTCGACACTCGTTATGCAGGACCCGGGTTCGAATCCCATATTTTTATAACTTTTAATTTTTTTTATCACATGCTACTTATAAATATGTCAATAGACAGAAAAAAAAGAGAGAATGAAATGAAAAGAGAGAGAGAAGAATACTAAAAGTTTCACTTCCGTCGTGCGTGGGCTTCCACACACTGTATTTTTTTTTATAGAGATTACGAAAGTAGTCAGAATAAACTAGAAATATTTACATAAACGCTCATGTGTACACGGCGTTGCTCTGGGTTATGGACAGGGCCCTCGTAAGCCGTGAATGGGCCCATGGGCATAAAAAGGGGCCCCCTTTGAACGCGTATATTTAAATATTATTTTGCTTTAAAAAAAAATCCATAATTATTTTCAAATATGTAGATTACCTACATAGATATAAAAAATGCAAATACCGCACATAATTTTCAATTCCACAATATTTCAAAAAAAATTTCAATTCTCCGAGTTTTCGGAGCCTGTAAAACTACAGCAAATATAAAATATGATGTATTATATTCCAAGTCCAATGCGTATTTTAAAAGCATCGCCAAAGATGAAATTTGCCTAAAAAGGAACTTATTTTTATCGAGACCTCCTGTGTGGCGTCAATATTATTATTTTTTTAAATGTAAGCCAGGCTGGGGCCTCCAACCCATGTTTGGAACTCTAGGCCGGGCCTCTCGGGCCTAGGCGGAGTCCGGCTATGAACGAGACGACGCACGTCTGTACTGGCACTAAACTAATCCCATATATTATTAAATTGTATGCCTACTTAAGGCGATGCACTACGTCGTGTAATATTTTAAATTGAGCCGCTATCAATAACAACCCTTACGTAGATGGCGATAAGGTTTAAATTCCCGCTTAACACCATCCGCCTGTTTTGATTTATGCAAGAAAAAAACATGGCCAAAAAGTGCCTTTTATTTTATTTTGTGGATGTTCAGGCATAAATATTAAAAAAATTTCCGATCATTTTATAAATAACTTAATTTGCCACATTATACAATAAAATTATAACCGAAAATGGGTTCGTAAGTAGGAGATTTTGAATTTTAAAGCAGTTTTCATAGGCCCATACATTTTTTTTTTCTGGGCTTATAAAAAGAAACATTAACTTATAAAAAAAAAACAAAACAAAACACAGGCGACCAAATTTTCAAACCAAAAACACATGATTTTGCATTACTACCTATGGCATCGCCTTAATTATAAATGACTTTTTTCCTTTATTTTTTTATTACCAATTTGTCTAGAGGGGTGGTTACCATGTACTATGATATATTGTTAGTCTGTTGACTTTTTTTTCATCCGCAAGTAAATGTTTCTAATGAAAGAGCAGTATTATTTATAAATCAAAGATACTGTATAATTTTGGATCAAGGTAGAAATATAAACCCACTTATTTCGCCAGAAATGTTTATTGCAGAAGAGACATAAAAATGATAAATCAACCTATTTATTAACTTTTAACAGGGAAGAATCTATGGCGACATCTATGAAAAACTATCCTAACATAAACATCAGCTCAAGTATCTACATATAGCGACATCTATGCAAAGCTACACTAAACTCTATTTTTTAACATAAACTCCCCCCGAAAAAAGGATTGGAGGTCATTTTTTCTGAAACAAACCCCAAAACATAAGAATAAAAATTAAGCAGCTAAATATCTACATATATGCCAAAATTAATTTGGAAGAAAGAAAAATAGTAATTATTAACTATAATTGTTAATACTAAAAATTGATTAACAATGAATATTTGAAATAATAGGTAACCTATTTCTAAGCATAAGTTTAAACATAAGACTACTCTAAAAAACGAAATGACAATTTCAAACTAACTAAAATTATACAAATTAATTATGAGATTAAAATTATTACTTTCGTTCAAATCAAATTCATGCAATTCACTAAGCTATTCTATACTATAATTTAACAACTAAGATAATTCCAATAACCTTGTTCTAACAGAAATCATAACAATAATCAAACATAAGACAAATAATATAGACAACACAACATGGAGCGCTGGTTTCCTGGTCATCCTTCTTAAGGGTTTGTGTTTTTCTATAGTTCATTACCACATTTATAATTAGTTTCTTCAGATGTATTTGTGTAGTTTGAAATTACATATAGCCAGCAGGCTATCTCGGTTTATAAGCGTTCATTTTTTTCTTGGTATATACGGATCTACAATCCTTTTTTTATTTTGTACATTTTTTATCAAACTCGCAAGTTTTATTGTTATCCACTTTTTTATGCATTGTTTTTACCTTTTATTTATTATTATTTCTTCCTTTTCTTCTTTTAATTTATTATTATTATTTTCTATTTATGATAATACACAAAAATTTTATAATGTTCTTATCACGAAACTTTTTATATTGTTTTGCACAAAACCTTTTTTTTTATTTTGCGCTTACTCAGCGTCTGGTCCGTTGGGTGGGGGTGTCGACATTTTCAGCTCCTCGTTGTCATCTATTGGCAACAGACAGATCTTGGAAATGGCCCTCTGGATGATGCCTTTCGACGTGATGATGGTCGCCACGCGAACTCTTCCATCAGCGCCAGGATGAACGGCGCTCACACGTCCCAGTCTCCAGTAGCAAGAAGGGACGTTGTCCTCCTTTATTACGACCATGTCGCCAGACCGCATCTGCCTTTGATTCCTATTGGTCCATTTGCTTCTGGTTTGAAGTTCTGCTAAGTACTCCTTCCGCCACCTCGACCAAAAAAATTGTACAATCTGGATTAGTTTTTGGTAATTGTTTAATCGATTGAATGTGATATGTTCCAAATTTTGTTCTGGAATCGCCGCCAAACTAGTTCCTATTAGAAAGTGACCAGGAGTCAAGGGATTAAGGTCATAAGGATCATTTGATAAGGGAGACAGTGGCCTGGAGTTTAAGCAAGATTCAATTTGACACAACACCGTATTAATCTCTTCATAAGTTAATGAAGCGATACTGGTTATTCTTTTTAAGTGATGCTTAACTGACTTTATCCCAGCCTCCCAGAGCCCCCCAAAGTTCGGCGCACGAGCTGGTATAAATTGCCATTGTATTCCTAATGTGGATAAATAATTATCAATTTTATCATTAGACATATTTAAAAAATTATAAATTTCTCTTAGTTCATTATTAGCCGCTTTAAAATTGGTTGCATTGTCCGAGAACATTTTGCTTGGTCTACCACGACGCGAGATAAACCTTTTCAAAGAGTTTAAAAAACTCTCTGCGCTCAAGGACAGCACAGCTTCTAAGTGCACGGCTTTAGTGACCATGCATACGAACAAGCAAATATATGATTTAACGCTATGTGATTTTCTGTGAATACCCGACTTTATTAATATTGGTCCACAGTAGTCCACTCCTGTTATCTGAAATGGCCTACATTCAGTTATTCTTTCAGCTGGTAGGTCGGCCATCAACTGCTGTTCGGATTTGGGATTACATCTATAACAAATTATACATTTTTTTATTATCTTTTTTACAACATTCCTTCCCTTAATCGGCCAAAATTTCATTCTAATCAACGCCAATAATGACTGCGTTCCCGAGTGTAAGTTCAAGTAATGATAGTGTTTTACAATTAGCTCTGTTAATTTATGATGCGAAGGTAACAAAATTGGGTGCTGCTGGCCTTCGGTTACCATTTTACCTTTGGAGAGCCTTCCCCCCACACGAATTAGATCCCTTTCAATAAAAGGATCTAATGACTTTAGTGCACTATTCCTAGGTATATTACCTCCATTATTTAAAGCTCGAATTTCGTCTCTGAAACAGTATGATTGCGCCCGAGATATTAATTTGTTTACTGAATTTTCCAACTCACTAACTGTCAATTTACTATAGCGGCGCTGCGAAGGGTTTCTACAATTAAAAATAAATCTATTAATGTATGCTGTTACTCTCTGTAATTTGGAAAAATTGGAATATCTATCAAAAATGTCCCAGTCCTGTTTCACAGCAGACAACAGCGCCGAGCTTGTTTTGATCTCTGGTGGATCAATACAAAATGAGTTGGAATTTGGCCAGCACGCTGAATCCAACGTCAGCCAATCTGGACCATGCCACCAAATGCTGGAAATTAATAACTGTGAAACGCAGATTCCTCTGGAAAGCACGTCTGCTGCATTGTCTTCCGACCGTACATGGTTCCATTGCTCCGGCTGACTGGTTTCCTGGATTTCCGCCACTCTATTAGCAACGAAAGTGTTCCATCTTACTGGCTGATCCCTGATCCAGCACAGTACTATTTGGGAATCACACCAGTATGTAGTAGGTATATCCGGAGTACATAGAGCATCTTTAATGTAATTCACTAGTCTTGTCAGTAATACGGCTCCACATAATTCTAACTTGGGTAGAGAAACACTTTTCAAAGGCGCTACCCGTGATTTGGACATTATCAAATTGGAGTACTTCTTACCCAATTTGTCAGTAGACACCATATAAACACAGGACGAATATGCCTTTTCTGAGGCGTCACAAAATCCATGCAGCTGTAAATTTACATGATCTTGACATATTATCTTTCTACCTATTCTTAAATAATTTAATTGAGGCAGTTCATTCACATATGCTTCCCATGTCTTCAACATATCATATGGAATAGGCTCATCCCATTGAACCTTTGCCTGCCACAATTTTTGCATCAATAATTTAGCAATAACAGTAACAGGACCTATTAATCCTAACGGGTCAAATATGGACGCAATGCATGACAGCATTTGTCGTTTACTATTAATTGGATTTTTTAATAACTTCACTGTGTATAAGAAATTATCCTGCTGATTGTTCCAAGACAGGCCTAATATTTTGTTGTCATTTGAATCTGTACTAATAATCATATCTGACATGCTTTTTTCCTTCGAACATAATGAGGGCAAATTCGACCGCCATTTCCTTAAGTTCATTCCCGCGGATGCCATGATAGATATTAGTTGTTCTTTAATTATTAAACAGTTTTCTTCAGTTTCATCTCCAGTAATTAAATCATCCACATAAAAATTATTCTTTATAATCTGACTGACCTTGTGGTTTGATGATATATTTTCATTTCCCAGCTGCTGGAGGCATCTAGTTGCCAAAAATGATGACGGCCCCAGACCGTAGGTAACGGTGTTAAGTCGATAATGCTGAATTTCCTCCTCCGGGAAATTTTTCCATACTATTCGCTGTAGATCTCTGTCTTCGGGTCGCACCAATATTTGCCTGTACATTTTCTCAATGTCGGCTGTTATCGCGTACTGGTGTTTTCTGAAACATATCAATTGTGCGGCTAAATCTTTCTGTAAAACAGGTCCTATCATGAGAGCATCGTTTAACGATATACCATTGGATGATTTTGCTGAACCGTCAAATACCACTCGAGTCTTAGTGGTAGTGCTTGATTCTTTCAATACTGCATGATGTGGCAAATAAAAATAACAATCTTCATTAGAAGGTGCTTCGCACCGGGTCATGTGACCCAAGTCTATATATTCCTGCATGAATTCTTTATATTTTTTCATCAGGTCAGGATTTGAAGAAAATTTCCTTTGCAAATTGCAAAGTCTTTTTTCCGCCATAGGCAGCGTTTCTCCCAACTTTTTAACACAGGGGCGCTGTGGTAAGCTTACCATGAAACGACCATTGTCATTCCTTTTATAAGTGTCCTTGAAAATCTCCTCGCACGCTCGCTCCTCATGGCTCCGGTGCTTCACCGGTTGGAATTCTTCTAATTTCCAGAAGTTTTCAATCTGTTTATGGATTATATTTAATGATAGTTGACAAGATTTTACTGGCCTTATTATTTTTGTTGTGACGATGGGTCCTGACACCAGCCATCCGAATTCAGTGCTCTGTAATATGGGTCCTGAGTCTCCATTTCGAAGTTGATCTTGCTTCATAATTTCCCAAAAGGTTTCCGCTCCTAGTAGCATATCTATGGAGCTTGTTTCATAGAAGGCAGGATCCGCTAACTGAAGACCATCAGGTATGTTGGCATCCTTTCTCTGAAAAGAAATTTGCGGCAGATGACTTGTTACCTCTTTCAAAACGAGACATTCTATGTCTCTTTCATACGGTGAATAGTTCGAGAAAATTCTTAAATTTATGCTATTTTTAATATTCAATATTTTGTTTTGGATTCCGGTAATCGGTATGTTTGCCCTTTTGGGTTTTAATTGCAACCTTGTTGCAAATTCTTCTGTTATAAAATTGGACTGAGAACCACTATCCAATAAAACTCTAGCCTTAATCAAATTTCCGTTATTATTCAACACTTTAATAACGGCGGTAGATAACAAAACAAAACTATTAGATATTTTCGTAGAGTGATTTGTAACTAAAGGTTCATTATTTGATGTTGATGGTGAATCCCTATCCTGAGACTTCGAATTATCTGTTTCCTTTTTTAAATGCAACAAAGTATTGTGCGAGTTATTTTCACATATACGACAATTGTATTTACTTTTACATTCTTTTAGCTTATGACCCAAGCACAAACATTTCAAACACGCATTTACTTGACGTATCTTTATAATTCTATCCTTAGTATTTAATATTAAAAATTTTTTACAATTATAAACCTTATGATCGCCCTTGCAAATAATACATTTTGTCATTTGAGGCGTTAAAGAAATCATAGCTTCTTTTCGGTATTTGAAAGGAAAAGTTTTATTTTGATTAAATTTTCCTTCAGTAATCCCAGCAAATTCTAAAATCTGAACTCGATCTGATAAATATTTTATAAACTCTTTATATGTGGGTAGATTCTCTTTTGTAGCAAATACTTCCCAATGATGTCGAGTTTCACTATCTAGTTTTCGCGACAATAAATATATTAACATGATATCCCAATTTTCCGTGGGTATATTTAACTTATTTAACGATTTTAAATGTAATTCGGATTCATCGATAAGATTCCTTAATGCTACGGAATTTTCAAATTTTATTTCAGGCAATTTGAATAATGCTTCAACGTGCTTATGTATAATAATTTTTATATTTTGATAGCGAGAAGTTAACATCTCCCATGCAGTATGATAGTTCTCCTGGTTATTTGGAAGTGAGGTTAATAATTTAGCTGCGTCACCTTCGAGGCATGATCGCAGATAATACAATTTTTGAATAACTTCTAAAGATGGATTATTTTCAACTAAAGCAACAAAAGTATCCCGAAAATTCAACCATTTTTCGTAACTCCCATTAAATTTTGGCAACTCAAGTATAGGCAAACGTATGTTATGTGATGTTGTATTCTGAACTTTATTTAACAATTTATCTTTAGCCTTAGCAACAATATTATAATATAAATTTTCAAATGCTTGCCTTTCTGTTTTGGTTAATTCTTCCGGCGAAATTGCTTCTATGTTATCTTGTAATGAGTCGAAGGTGTCTAAAATTGGTTCAAGTTTCTTCAATCTGACTTCAATTTCAGATTGCGACAAATTATCACCGTTTATATATTCATTGAACCTAGTTAATTTCGCCTTGCAAATTCCACGCTGGTTAATCAAAGTTTTGAGATCCATTTTTAAATATCAAGAAAGGAGGTATTCACAGAACGTATTGTCAAATGATAATCACTTGTAATCAATCACTACACGTGCACTGTCCTTGATCACAGAACTTTACTAATTAACCGATAAACAATGAATTTTATCTGAATTTTATAAATGCAACAGCTCGATGGCTGTCAAAAAGAAAACAATTTGACACTATTGTTATTCTCTCCACAATCTCCACCGCGCATGCGTCAGCTTGCTTCGCGGCTGGGTTGGTGTTTTTACCGACTCGCGGTAACTTTCGAAATTTAAACTAACGGATTTTCAAATATAACCGCTCGTAATAAATCTTTTAAGAAATTTAAAATACTTGCTTTGTATTCTAACTTCTTTTTATATTGTTGTAACAATTATTATTGCTTACTACAATTTCGATGATGGGTATGAAATCAATTCAAACAACACTTGGTAACAATCAGCCCGATTCAATTTTAAAACAAACAAAGAAATACGGCTGTGTAATAAATCATGCTCTCCTGCCTGGGAAAATAAGGTAGGTATATGGGATATGGTCACTTGCCCGTTTTTCTGAAGATCCCCTCTGATGTTGGATGTTGAAGATGTTTGCTGGTTCTTTTATCATCCGCGATTCAATCGATAATACGGATGCGGCACGAAGGTCCAATGTATAATTTTGGATCAAGGTAGAAATATAAACCCACTTATTTCGCCAGAAATGTTTATTGCAGAAGAGACATAAAAATGATAAATCAACCTATTTATTAACTTTTAACAGGGAAGAATCTATGGCGACATCTATGAAAAACTATCCTAACATAAACATCAGCTCAAGTATCTACATATAGCGACATCTATGCAAAGCTACACTAAACTCTATTTTTTAACAGATACAAAATAAAACATTGTAAAATCTGAATTATTATGCTTTGTACAAAAGTTTTATTTATAATTTTTTAATCTAAGTTTAATCTATACATCGTAAAGAAGTCGAAAATGCGGCCCTGCTACGCTTATGTAAATTTCAATGCTTTTTTAATGGATTTCGGTATTTTAATTTCGAATTTACCTTCTAACATGCTTTCCATCGATGTGCTGGTATTTTGATGTCTGGAAGCTCTTAGTAAAGGCGGGAAACTGGTCACCGTCACATTTGGAGACGATTTTGTGGTATAACTTTGATTTGACCTTTCATTTTCGAGTAAATCGACCTAAACGAAATGTTAAGAAGAGCCGAAAAGCTACGCGTTTTAGCGAATCTCTCCTTATTTCCACTAATATTTAGATTGATAATTGAAAAAAACTATATTTCTTATATTATAAGCTGTATAATTTATTTTAAAGCGTAGAACCGGCTTCAAAAGTTTTTAACCCTTTAGTTGCCGAAATAAAGGAAAATTAAAAATGATAAAAAAAAAACAGCGAAATGCTCAGATCGAAAAAAAAAGTTTTTTATGTTCTCTGGGTGATGCGGGCTCACCAGTTTACCCGCTTGTACTACGAGTTTCCGGACACCGTGTATAAAGAAGAGTTTCGCGGTGTGGGTTTATTTTTTATTCTAATCTACAGTTTTATTACGATACTGATGAAATTTTGCACACCTGCCCTACAAAACAAGAGGAAGGTTGCTGTCTACATGTGATTTCGTAAAAAAAACCAACTCCCTTTTCAAAATCCATTAAAACCGAATATTGACACTCCTTGATGAAATTTTGCACATTTGACATTAAAAATGAGAAAAAAATACTGTTTGTATCTGATTTCGAAAACCAAACCTGCATAAAGCCCGGAAAGTATCAGCTAGTATTAACAATAAAAAGGTAAGATGCGATCTTAGAATGTTCTATCATAGTGAACATATAAACTTGCTGTCCCTTTTCCGCTAGTCACAATAAGTAGGCGTAAACTGGACAAAGGTCATCGCCCATAACTATATAAGCAAATTAATATACTTTTTTAAATCATTAGGCTAATGGAAAACATAGCTATATTGATAGAGATATGTGCTTATGTATTATCAGCATCAGCCATTTTCTATATCTTACATTTATTAATAGTATAAGTAGTCCAAGGAATTAATGAGATGACAAGTAAAATCAACAAACTGTGGTGCAAAAACTGACACAAATAAATCTATTAATAACGATGTGAACCTAAAATATTGAAAACCGAGATTATTTCACTTGCGATATCATGCACTCAATCAAACTGGAACTGTCATGAATAGGACACGCTATAAGCTTCCTAACAATATTATTTACAAAGTATACACTTGCTGTCCCTCTTCCGCTAGTGACAATAAGTAGCCGTAAACAAGAAAAAGGGCTGTTTCTTATCAGTGAAAGCTTATACCGATGCAACTCTCGCTGTGTTGCCTTGTAGAAAAAAAACTGTTGTCATTATTACATAATACAAAATTTATGCATTTTCTTTCTTTCAGTCCGTGTTCTCCAGAGTGGCCCGCGTATGCAAGAACGACCATGGAGGACCACACCGCTTCCGGAACCGCTGGACATCCTTCCTCAAGAGTCGCCTCAACTGCTCCGTGGCTGGGGACTTTCCATTCTACTTCAATGAGATCCGTAAGTCTGAAATCATAATTAAATAAAATGGAGTTACGGGTCAATTTTTTTAGTCATGGCACTGTACATACAGTCACAGGCTCTAACAACTCTAATGCAAAGTTTCAAATGTATTCATCAAATGTAGTTCATTTCGACGGTTAATTTACATTATCCTCAATAGGGTATTTTCCCTCTTTGTATTCTAAAAAAAAGTACTGAAATGAATGTATTTTTATGTTGACAATTAAATTTTCCATAATTATTTAAAATGTGCCATTTTCGATTTACCGCCAAAATGACATGTTCGTTTTTATTCGTGAATTTGGTGACGTGATGTCACGCCGGGCGATGTTGTTGACACCCGTCTTACCAAAGATTTGCGTTTTCTATGCCATAATGACGTTGTAGCCAGTTGGAACCATTTCGTAAGATCTTTTTTTAAATGAATATTACATATTTTTATTACGATAAATAAACTAATCTTCCACACATTATTACAGTATTGTTGGATGAAACAGTTTCAACCTATCATACGTCATCAATTTCACAAACATTATTATATGTTATTTCTTCTTACAGAATCAATGGCTGACCTCATTGAAGGAACATACGGTGGCACATCAGCACAGCTGGTATACGGAACCTTCACCACTCCACCAAACAGCATTGCGGGCAGCGCTGTGTGCGCATTTAGCTTGCAAGACATCGCCGACACGTTCGAGGGCAACTTCAAGGAGCAAACTGCACTCAACTCTAACTGGCTTCCTGTCAATAGCGGAAAGGTAATGTAACTTTTATAAAATACAAATTTAACCAACCTGCCTACCAATAATTTAAAATTTAAATCATTATCATAGTGCTCCTAGTAGCATAGCAACTCATGACTTACCCGCTATTAAGGTATCAGTACCTACCCAAACATTATTATTTTGTTGCTGGTACCAATTATTCTAATTCAAATTTTGGAATACAAAGCGTCAGTATTTTTCAGCAGATTTCCATTGTTTCTCTGGGTAAGATAATTAATTATAGCATTTGTGTTTTCTATGTTAGCTAACGGTTTAATTCATTGTTATTATTCATTAGCATAAGCATAATATTCAAGAATAATAATGTAATTTAAATATATATACATATAGAAATATTTAATCTGACAATTCGTGGTGGAATTTCATTATATAATGAAAACTTTTTTTTATTTCTAACCAGTTTCAGCTTATGACAGCCATCATTGTGGGTCTATTCGCCAGTTCGTGCAATACGTAAATATGTTACCTTTGTTCATTCCAGGTTCCAGACCCACGTCCTGGTTCGTGCCACAATGTCTCCGGAGTCTTGCCAGATCAGACACTGAACTTCATCAAGACTCATTCGCTGATGGACGAATCAGTGCCAGCTTTCTTCGGAGAACCCATTGTCATTCGCATTAGCTTCCAGTTAGTATTAACATTAACATCTATATAAGTTGATATACAAAGAGATTACTGTCTATGCCCTAACACCGATTTCTTCAATTGTAAATCGTGTAATAATGGCATTATAACAATAAACTTGTTGAATTCCACTGCACGCTTAATACGCAAAATAATTATAAATACCACATGGTTTCAACTTAGTCTACTTGTTGCTCTCCGCACCAAATCATCCAGGCCATGTCACCCACCATCTCAGATTTTGATGAAACTTTAAATTTTTAATCCTTCCATATAGATAAGAAAATATACCAAATTTTACCTTCCTACCTCAACTCGTTTTTTTTTTATGGGCAGTTGAAGTTTGGGCAAAATAAGCGTTTTTACATATTCCGAGCACTCCGGAAGAGCTTGTACCTTCAATGAAAAAAAATTGTATCTTTGTCATTTATAGTGCAAATGCAATGAAAATTTTCAATATTATCAAGAAAACTATGCTGATTGCAGAAAAAAATAAATAAACCCTTTACATTTATCTACTTGACTTTAAAAAATTACCAAAAGTAATTTTTTAAGTAATTTTTGGGACGGAAAAGGTACTTTACAAAAAAGCAATATCTCGGGAAGGTACAGTGTTAATGAAGTAATTTTTTTTTTTATTCATATCTACAAATAGCATAGAATCACATACAAAAATAAAATTCATGGCATTTTACTTGCTTCAATAAATAAAATCCATTTTAAACTTTTTTCAAACTTTTTGTAATTTTTTTTTATTCTTATCTACAATAAACATAGTACAACCTAAAAAAATAAAACTCCTGGTATTTTGTGTGCTTCACAGTGTAGAAACGTTTTTAAAATGAGAAATCTTAATCATACAGAATTGTTCCAAGTTTTTAAAAATCTAGATACTGTATTTGCAAATAAAAAAAGTCAAACTTATTCGGTCCTTTACAACATGCTGGTAAGCTTGCAATGTAAGCTTAAGGCACCAACAAAATAATGTACCTTGTTCCTTACCCTGAATGCATACACCATAGCAATATTTTATAACAAGATCTACTTTTTAATTTTTTTCAATACAAAGTTAACTCTTTAAAAAACAAATACAATAAAAATAAAACAGGCAATGTAGGATTAGGTTAAATGAAAGTACATTACAATAATATTGTTTACAAATAAATGTTCAAGTTCATTTTTTACTTTTATTCTTGATCTGACCCATAAGATGGTTGAACTTTTGATCAGCATGATGAACGTCTTTTTCAAGAAAGTAGTAAGCTCTTCCTGAACCTTTTGTTGTGGGAGGGTCAACGATATTAAAAATATTTTGTAGTTGAACAAAACAAATATCTTCTTTTTGATGTGGCCAGTAAAAGGATGGAGCTGGGCCAAAAGGATGCATAAACTTGATTGATACATCACACTCGTCTTCATCTTTGGAAACCACAAGTCCAAAAAACCAATGGTTGTCATATACGCAAGCTACATAAGAGTTTGTACAAATTTGTACCATACTTAGTTGCTCAGAGCGATTTCGTTCCCCACTGAAGTTAAAAATCAAAGCATAATCTGAATCTGAACTTATCCTTTTTGTGCCAACTTCATTTTCAGACAGAGGAACAAAGCAGTGGAAACCTCGAGTGCCTGGTATTGTTTTAGCTTGTGAAAAACGCTGCTGTAATTGTTGCCTGCAAGTGAATAAGCTTTCTTTTCTCAGCAAGTAAAAATATATATTTTCTACTCTCGACTGACAAAACTTAAAAGTTTTGTCTACAGTTGTGATAGTGTTGCCAGGGCCAAGTTGCAAACTTTCTCTAGTTAGAAGACGTTTTACTGTTCCACCTATTCCATCACAGGGAGATTTCCCATGACTCGTAGCAAAAAACGACCAACATGCTTTCAAGTTGAAGTCTTTTTGATGGTGACACAGATTTAAAAAGTTTTTGCAGTTTTTATATTGCGCTGCGCAACCATCAGTAAAATAATGAATACTTTGAATTTGGGGAAATTTTTGATTTAAAAATTGAGCAACAATTTTTTGAGTTTCGTAAACGAAACTTACATCATGTTCCAAGTCATCTGAAATTACACACAAGCTTGACACTGTGAGATCTTTGCCAGGCTCTTCACAAGTGTAAATTACCACTGGGTGGAGTGAACAACTGTCTTGCGTCCAGTGGTAACCCTGGACTTCATTCTGGATAACATAGGAGAAGTTTTCACTGAAGTCTAATAACACAACAGCTTCATTTATCTGAAGCTGTGCTTTTAGGGACTCTTTGAGATATTTTGATTGAGACTTTGTTATAAAAGAATGAGGAAGAAGTTTTACAAGACTCTTCACAAGATGTTCTACATATTCATGAAAGGGAACTGTAACTGAAACCTGCTGTGTTCTATCAGTAGTTACCCATGCACTGTATGTAATTTCATCTTCTTGGTCCCATTCTTCAAATTTTTCTAACAAATGTTTCTTAACATTTTCACTAGATGTTGAACACTTATCGCAATGTCGAAGCATACAGTCTCTATTGTTCTTTGAGCACACTAAGTAGTCCATTAAATCATTGTACGTTTCTTCACTGTCACAAGCATTAAGAAGCAACACTACATTTTGATGAATTGCACAAACGCAGACAGAATGAGAGCCTGGAGAACCTACTGGCACACACCATTTGGGACGCAACCAACAAAATTTCGAAATCCCAATTTTTGAAGCAGGGTATTCAAACTTGAAGGTAGCATAAAGTTCATTCAGGTTACAAAGCAATAGTCTTTTTTGTTCATAAACATTTTTGGTTATGCTAGTATAACTTTTTTTGTGACATTCAGTACCATTATGTTGTCCCACACTACATTTAACTAAACTTGTTTCGATTAGAGACATTTTAACAACGTACACCATAACATGAAACAACTACTGTATTTATATAGATGATCACTGCTTTGAAGCTGACTCAGAACTAAGCATGTCAGAGGAAACAAAGCATGTAGTATCCTGCAAACTTAGTGATGAGGCAGATAGTAATTTTCATGTTCTGTCTTGTTCTTGTTGCAGATACATCATTTCCATGTAGTGACTTGTCTCTAGGACTGTTTCTTTGATATTAGTCCATTCATTCAACCTATATTACTAGCTATATACCTAAACTATAACTTGCCCAATTACAAACTAAAAATAGATATAAAAAAAATCACAAAAAGTTTGAAAAAAGTTTAAAATGGATTTTATTTATTTTTGTATCTAGATTTAAAAAAACCTAGAACAATTCTGTATGATAAAGATTTCTTATTTTAAAAACGTTTCTACACTGTGAAGCACACAGAATACCAGGAGTTTTATTTTTTTAGGTTGTACTATGTTTATTGTAGATAAGAATAAAAAAAAATTACAAAAAGTTTGAAAAAAGTTTAAAATGGATTTTATTTATTGAAGCAAGTAAAATGCCATGAATTTTATTTTTGTATGTGATTCTATGCTATTTGTAGATATGAATAAAAAAAAAAATTACTTCATTAACACTGTACCTTCCCGAGATATTGCTTTTTTGTAAAGTACCTTTTCCGTCCCAAAAATTACTTAAAAAATTACTTTTGGTAATTTTTTAAAGTCAAGTAGATAAATGTAAAGGGTTTATTTATTTTTTTCTGCAATCAGCATAGTTTTCTTGATAATATTGAAAATTTTCATTGCATTTGCACTATAAATGACAAAGATACAATTTTTTTTCATTGAAGGTACAAGCTCTTCCGGAGTGCTCGGAATATGTAAAAACGCTTATTTTGCCCAAACTTCAACTGCCCATAAAAAAAAAACGAGTTGAGGTAGGAAGGTAAAATTTGGTATATTTTCTTATCTATATGGAAGGATTAAAAATTTAAAGTTTCATCAAAATCTGAGATGGTGGGTGACAAATCCAAAATTTTCTGGATGATTTGGTGCGGATTGACCTTACTAAAAAAAAACTATTTATGTCATGGGAGATGGTAATTTATATCAGATCAGAGTCCTTTCTACGTTTTTCCAACGAAGAAATGTTTAAAGTTTCTTCAATTTCATCATATGAGTACTCGCCTCTTTCAAGTCCCATCCTCCAAACAATTCCCCGTAGGAAGCGATGCTGTACGGATTCGTTGTGACAAATGTGGACAGCATAGAAAGGAGACCAATAAATAAGTGATGCAATAAAGTTCCATTTTTGTTCAGTCAAAGTTATGTTTGAAGATTATGAAATACGAATAAATTATTAAAATCACCCTAACTATCAACCTAAAAACCTTTTGTATGCATGTTTACTTAAACCCCTGACTTAAATAGTTGTCTCCATTAGATAGATAAGTTGAAATCAAGTGTTGTTTATTTAAAGAGCCTTTGCATGCAGCGGAATTCGACAAATTTACCATTATAACTAAATAATATTGCTGGTGATGTAAATTTTTAATATGTAATTACATTAATCTTGTTTTGTTTTTTCAGTTATCGCTTTACCCAAATTGCCGTTGACCCACAAGTCAAGACTCCCGGGGGAAAGACATACGATGTGCTCTTCATTGGAACAGGTAAATTAATTTCTTATCATTTACTCAAGAAAATTTCTCTTTTCGCTTGTAAGTATGTATACATATATGTAAATACTTTAAGATATCCACGTAATGTACCTTTATTATATGTATCGATATTTGGATACGTTGGATTGGGGCTACGATCGTCACCACTGAGGAAACAACTACAGAAGAAGATTTCTTCTGATTTCATATGGTGGTACACAGACAGGCAACTACATTCTAGATCTGTACCACAACCGTTAAATCTTCAGCCTTTTTAAGTGTACATACACACAATGTCCAAACGCTCTTGAAAAAATGGCATTAGTTATATCCATGAGATAAACACATTTGTATGTTTTGTTCGTCTCTGTGTAAACAATTTATTAGAGAAGTCAGTAGATTAAAACTTTTAAACATATCTTTCCTTTCTAATTTTAGCAGCAATTATTACAATTTTGTTTTCATACTTTTTAACAATCCATTTTTCTTTCACGTTCCAGACAGCGGAAAAGTAATCAAGGCTATCAATGCCAACTCAGCCGACTCTGTCCGTCACGTGAACCCCGTTGTGATTGAGGAGCTACAAGTGTTTGGAGCCCAGGAGCCCGTCAGATCCCTGAAGGTGGTCAAAGGGGTGGGCAATGGAGCCCCTTCGAGACTCATTGCTGTCTCTGACACGCAAGTTCAATCGCTGAGGCTACATCGTTGTAATTCTGACAAGATCACTTCCTGCAGGTTAGTGCCTTATTGTGATTTTTTTTATTTATTACTATTTTTATGTTT
The DNA here is from genome assembly GCA_026573805.1 of Hesperophylax magnus. NCBI lineage: Eukaryota > Metazoa > Arthropoda > Insecta > Trichoptera > Limnephilidae > Hesperophylax > Hesperophylax magnus. The sequence continues at coordinate 5,489,818 of JAIUSX010000117.1, read as the reverse complement.
TAAGTGTCGAGAGTTTATTTTTTGCATTAAAATTAATTACCTTTTATTTCATTGACATCAAAATAATTCAAACTACCAAATTTGAATTAGAAAATGGAGAAATATGAACAATTACTCTTTTAACGTTAGTAAAATGACATTAACCGTCCCCATTTCCTCGATATTCTATGTATACAGTGCCGGGCGATATTGCTTTAGGCTGGTTTCGGAACCGAAAGAGTACCTCAACATTATATACGTTCTGTGTGCGTGCATTGGCCTGCCGCTACATCGCTGTCACTCACTAATTATTTAATTTTTTTTAAAATTGTTTTTTTTTTTGTGAATGATGTGCATTAATAGGAATGCTTCAGACACATTAGTTTGGACATTTATGTTTAAATAGTAATCATTTTTGTATTACCTGCGAGCAAGTTTCATAAATTTCATGTCTGTGTCTAAAATAAATAAATAAATAATCAAATTACACATCTGCCCTAATGATGGACTCTACAATGCTGTCCGAAACGTTGGCTAAAGAAGGAGGTAGCGCAACACGGCATAATACCCCAAAAACAAATGACTATAATACTTTTGGCCGTGAAAATCTCAAATCATACCATAATATTTTAATAATTTCCATATTTCATGCTTTAAAAAATTTGTGTATATTTTTCGATAAGCTCACTAGGTATATTCAGTTCTTATAATCCTTGTAAAAGCCCAGCTGGGAGTAAAACCAAAAAAAAATTAAATATAGTGAAAAAGTTTTGATCACAAATCTCCTTCTGTTTGCCATATTTTGTATAAGACTGTTAAAATAAATCCTTTCTGTTTGGTTGCAGCGAATGTGTGGCGCTCCAAGACCCGTACTGCGCATGGGACAAGCTGTCGGGAAGATGCCGGGCCGCCGGTGCCCCCAGGTGGCTGGAAGAGAACTTCTTCTATCAGAGCATTTCAACCGGACAGCACGCCGCTTGCCCACAGAGTGAGTATCCCTTTATTATTGATATCATTTTCATTTTATACCTTGCAATAGCAATTGAATCACAGTACTATTTCATTATTGGGGGATAGGTTACTGTAACGCACTGACATGGTTCCATTTCAAAATAGAACATTGAAGAAAAGTGTAGAAAAAGCACAAACAAACAACAAACCTAACCTAATGCCTAATTCACACGAGGACAGGACTGTCCCAGCTCCAGACCCATCGTTCTAGTGTGAACAGGAGGACAGAACAATGAACCAAGACATTGTCTTAGAGATAAACAGGCAAGCTATCTCCGCAGGACAATGTCTTACACCCACCACCGCGCCCGGCCGCATTGTCCGCATGTAAACGCGCTTGGACTGGATGATTTCGTAATTAGTTACTGTATTTTTAAAATGTCTGTGTTGAAAAAAAATTACCTATATCATAGGTACCTGATAATTGATTCTTTTAAATATTAATTTCCTAGCTTCCAAGTACAATCAACCATAGTAAAATTGATTTATTTATGTGTACACACTTTAGAAAACCACTTCATATTTTTTTATGTCTTGTCGCCGTTCAGGCAAAAGTCACCAAGTTTTGAAATCTATGAATTTGAATGTTAGAGAAATAATCTTATTTGAATGCTTTTAATTTTTTTTCTTCTTAAAACTTAAAACTTTAAAATTTCTGTTGAATAAACTTAATATATTATTTTAGCTTTCACGTTTGCAGTTTCTAAAAAATGTGTGTTATGGTTAAGTAACAATTGCCTGAACGGCGACGATGTATAGTAGTTGTTGATCATTAATAAAAATTACCACTTTGTTTCTTCATTTCCAAAATCAATCGATACATGTAAAATGTGCATAATTTTGAAAAAACTATTTGCTTTTATAACCATGCTTCAACTAAATCCTTCATATTGTCCTGTAACGGAGAGATCGCTCTTTCTATTGTAATATGCATTGTTTACATAAAAGCGGTATGTCTATGTATCATTGACCCAGTAAAATTCTATGCCTATCATTTTAAAAATAAATGGCAGTAGCGCTTCCATAGATTTGATACCCCACAGCTTGACTAAAGTAGCTATGCACATTCCTTGAAACTTCTCAATACGTTGATTTTAAACACAGGCAAAATTCTTGGTAAAGATGCGGGCAGCGTGGGTGGCCTCAGTTCCTCGCAGCCCAAATACAACGAGGTGCCGCGGCCTAGCAAGGAGCAGCCACGCGGGGAGGTCATCAACATCATGCAGGATAAGGACTTCAGCAGCAACCAGCCGGAGGGTTAGTGGATACCGTGGCTTGTCTTTACCTTTAAAAATTCAATAACACTGATGAATATGATATAATGGGATTTATGTTAAGCAACTCCAGGTATTTTTGCAGTTCAGCCGCGATTCGTATACTATGTATACTATAGCTTAGTACATAGCATTTTGGATAGAGGCTCATTAACAAGGGGACCAGTGCATTTTACGTATTCTCTAATATAGAGAAAGTACAAAAGAAGTTTCTGAGATTTTTTTATCTCGGTATTATCCTGGTTATATCCATTAACCATTTTGTCTGGTATGCTATTAATAGCATCACCGATAAAAGGAAAACTACTTTTCTGATAACAGCACATAACTTTCTGAATGGCCATATTTGTATTCCTGATATTATACAAAAATTTGAGTTTTATTTTCCCGAAAAATTCACGCTCGCGCAGGCACAGGACTTTTGTTGTTCCGAGATGCAGAACTAACCTACCATTGGTAATGCTTCTCAGAAAAATGATTCTACTATTAAATAACTTGTCTCCTGACATACATATTTTTCAATTGTGTTATCATTTAACTGTGGTTACTATTACTGTTAATGAACATTTAAAATAAAATAATGTATTTGCAGGGCCCGCCGTGTTAGCAGCCGATACTCTGTCCCCCAACTACTCGGCCGAGACGCTGGCCCTGGCCGTGGCGGCGGGGGCTCTGGCCGCGCTGGCCGTGGGCTTCGTGGCCGGCTACTTCTGCGGCCGCAAGTGCCACAAGGATGAGGATGACAACCTGCCCTACCCCGACACGGAGTATGAGTACTTTGAACAAAGACAGAATATTAATAGGTACCTTTATTTTTCCAGACAAACAAATAATACTAACCATAGTAAATTCATTTCATCATATTCGACAACGAGAGATACCACCAAAATTAGACTAAAATCAATTTCAACCTAACCTAAGCTAATGCGGAAATTATAAATGCGTAGTAAAAATATGATCTTTCGGTAATATAGCTGATGATGCGGTGCTGATTGTTAACAGAATGGAAGATCTACAGACTCACGTGTCTATGATGAACTAAGCACGTATGTAGAATGAGTTAATGAAGAATGTAAGTAAGTCTAAAGTCATTGTGTTTGAAAGAGAGAGTACGAAAACAGTGTGCAATATAGCTGTGAATGAGGAATACTTGGAGCAGGTGGATGAGTTTGTGTATTTAGGAAGCATGTTTACGAGAGATGGGAAGGCTGACAGAAATATTGAAAGAAGGGTAAATGCAGGTAACTTCAATAATGGAGTACTGAACGCAGTTGGCGCTAACAAAAAATTGTCCAAAGAAGCGAAGCTAGCAGTCCACAATGGAAGTGGATGAAGTGCTGATACCTACCCTGATGTACGGAAGTGAGGCATGGAAGTGGCAAAGAAAGGATGAAAGTAGATTGAATGCTGTAGAAATGAGATCCCTGAGGCATATGTGTGGTGAAACCATGTAAGATCGTGTGAGAAATGTGGAGATCCGCAAAGAGTGCAAGGCTGATGTGAGCGTAATGAGTAAGATCAAGAAAGGGACGCTTAGATGCTTTGGGCATGTAGAGTGAATGAGCCAAAGATAGGAGTGTAAGGAGAATATACGATGCAAATATGAATGGTAGCAGAAGTCAGGGACGCCCGAGGAAGACATGGAACGACCAAGTGAATCAGAAGTGAGTCGGGCCATGTCAAGAGTCAGAATAATAGAAGGGTATGTATGAGACAATGTATGAATGTGAATGAGGCAAGAAGTGTGTGCCAAGACCGAGTGGTTTGGCGGTCCGTCCTCTCTGCCTACCCTTGCGGGGAAACAGCATGATGGTTAGTTAGTTAATTAGTTAGCTAGTAAAATAGGAATATTAATTTCAATAAATTTAGAAAAATTATACATATTAAATTTCCATAAATTAAACTCTTTTACTTCTTTTCTTGGGCAATGTGCATTTTTACTACAGCCTCTATGGTCTGCATGCCTCTAGTCAGTACTCGTTAGGTATTTAAACTAGTTCACTGCATTCAGTCGTACCTACTTCATTTATGCATCATTCAAAAATCAATTGTCTAAAATTCATATTTCTTTAAAACCAATGTGCTTGTAGGACGGATTCAAATGTCACATTGTCAACAAATGGTCATTCAGCGCCATTTTGGCAGGTGAAAGGTCCTCGTTAAATGCAGATTCTTTTCAGCTTTTGAATAAATTATGATCGCCAGAAGTTTGCCAGCTTATTATAATTTTGTTAGATAGCTGAAACGCTCCTAGAATCGGCATTTATTGGGGAACTTTCAAATTATCATAAAAACAGAATGGCCATTAGATGACTTTGTCACAAGTGAATTTCTGCAAAAAATTATTATTTAATGCAGATGAAGTAGTCATAAGTGGGCCTGAAATTTCTTATTTAATGCAGATGAACTAGTCATAAGTGGGCTTGAAATTTCTCATTTAATGCAGATGAAGTAGTCATAAGTGGGCCTGAAATTCCTCATTTAACGCAGATGAAGTAGACATAAGATTTTTATAGCACCGACAATATAAGATTACTTGTCTTAATAGAATAGTATTCGTAATTTCCAACTTATCATTTCATTTTAGCATGTATCATTTTTTGACTGTCATTATTTACTATTTAAATTTTTCATTTTTGATTATACTAACACCCAGCATTCAATGATGGTCCCAACGTTGACTCATAAGTATATGTGAAAGTTGGAGGATTCCAGAGTGCCCTTTGAGAATTCAGCTAACTATTTCCGTGTAATTTGTAGAATCCAAGCGGAACCGAAGCTGTTGTCTCAAGTGGAGGAAGTGACATACGCCGAGCCTGTCCTGGCGCCGCCCTCCGCACCGCCCAAGGGACCCCACTCCCCGCGCAGCACCCTCCGAGGGGGTAAGGCCCCGCAGCCACCGCACGGGGGCCCCTACGCCCCGCACCCCCATGCCGAGACCTTGTTCCAGTTCCAGCAAGACGGAGCAGCTGGAGGTTACAGACCGGGCAGGGACAACTTTGGTACCCTGCGCTCCCATCAGGTAGTTAACAAATAACTCAATCTTCTAATGGGTGTTCCTCCCAAGTAAGCAGTGATGGATTTACCCATATTGTATTTTTAATTACTGCAAAGTGCAGGGTATACAATAAAATAATATAACCTGCTGGTGTCTCCACAACATCAAGCACACACCGACTTTTCATCAAATCTGGGATGCATGCTCCCTCAAACTAGAACCACATTCGCTCAACGACAATTCTGTTTCATCGCTCCTAAAATAAACAATGCTTTGAACACCGATATAAAGTCAAATAATTCTATATCCCTTTTTACTATCCGTGTTCAACATTGGCTATTTGAAAGGGGACGAGCTTTCTTTAAATGACATGAGTTCCTAACACTGTTTAAAAAAAAAATACATATATATATTCTCTCGTAGCTAAATTCAAATTTGACAATGTTACCGTAAATAGATGCATTTCTAGATAAGAACGTACCACGATTAACCTGTGTTAAAGAAAAAAAATAATGATATAAAATAATTTGGTATAATATATTATTTAATATACATTTGGTATACATTGAAACTTTAAAAATGCTCCCAGCATACTAAAAATATTTTATTCGCTTTTCAAGGAAATAATGTATCTTAATATTATTCTAACTTGTCATTTCATCACTTGCAAACATATTTATTTTGTCTGTGAAAAAGCGCATTGCAAATTCGGTGTCAAATGTCATAATTCAGATTTTCAAAAGTCACAGTACTGTATTTATTTACAGCAAAGCCTCATGTGACTTAATTTTATTTTGAATAACGGTTATTTAGCTGTAAAATATGTAAAAACTCAATAATATTTTCGTATTTCTTCATTATGTTATGAAAAAACATTTCTCTGAATATTAGTAGCTATCCTGGGGAACCACATAGCATAAATATATACACTTTTTTATGAATATATAAGCACATTATCTGCTAAGACAACAATTTACAGAAACATCATTTCAGAAAATAAGTAAGTCATTACGAAAATAGTGTCAGGTGGCGCATGGCGGGCTGCTCGGAATTTTAGCTTGGCATTCCAAGGGTTAAATTATAAATGTCTACCATCATTCTCCTCAGAGACATGTTCATTAGGATGTTGGTCCTGCCTATCAGAAAAGTAAAAAGCCTGTGCTGCCTAGCTCTGGTGAAGTTATCGGGGACATAAAGCGTAATTGCAAATGTGCCCATTGAGCAGCTTAGTAAATAGTGCAAGGGAGAAAACTGGCTTTTAGACTATTCCCAAGTCATCTTGTTGTGGCAACTCCCCTGTAACGCTGTCTATTTTCTTTTAGTATGATTGTTTCCAGTATGTTATGAATATTTAACAAAAATACTAACAGTATATTTGTTTGCGATGTTGTCGGCGTTTCAGGGGGACGGGTACCGGCGTGGACAGGACGGCTTCTCCACGACCCGCAGTGTGAAGAAGGTTTACCTCTGAGAAACAAGCGGGGCCGAGGGGAGGGGGGAGCCCGCCAACCACCGCAGCCACCACCGCTCTACCACTCAGCACCACCACACCCTGGGTAAGCACCAACCATACCACTACACTGTCCACAGCCCTGAATAGGCAGCGGCAGTAGCAAGCTACCAACACTTATATCATTTACACCTTCTGTGCAGAGTACAGTAATACTTGTAACTAACTGGCTTGTTCTCTTCTGCAGTGTCTCAACGCAGTAGTGGTTCGGGCTCGTGCTCTGCGAGTGGTGGGGGCAGCAGCCCCTCTCCCTCCCCCCCGTCAAGCAGCCCCTCCCCTCCCCCCAACCACCAGGACATGCGCCCCCGAACCCCTCCCCCTCCGGCCTGTAGCTACATCTACCGAACGTAAACTGTACGGGACAATAACCCGACATGATCACCGTAACATACGCACAACAAAGTTATCCCAGTGTTTTGTCATCAATATTTGACACACCCTGTGTTCAGGTCAACACTCTTCTTTAGATTCCGTGTCACTAAATCACAAGTGGGTAGAAATGCGTGCAAAGTCATGAAGTATACGCCAGATAGTGGTTGTTGGTACCACGTAGTTGCGGTTGCAAATTTCTTCAGTGCAAAAGGCTTATTACGTGAATTGACAATTTTATTGGTGAATTACGTGTTTACTTTTTGTAACACAAATCGCTAGTCGAACTTTGAAAAAATTTGGACCTTACAGAATAAGATTGAAATGATTTATGATCTAAGTGTCATTTGTTACCGATATCGATGGTATTGATATTGGGTTCAGAGTCCCGCTGAGTTCATGTGGTATGTAAATGCTAACAATGTGAATGGAAGGATGTTAGCTATTTGGAGTGTAATATCAATGAGGATTCTCTATAACTCTGACAGTTTGTCTGTCAATTGGAAAGTGCCATAAACATGATATTTTTAACTGGAAAATGGTTACATTATTTGAATTGTTACATAGAATTTAATGAGGTTAATCTATTTACCAAATAGGATTCCGATACAATTTGTAATGTGTTATAAAAAATCTAAAAATCTTGGCATACATAATGTCAACTTAGGAATATACCTAAATGTAAAGATAATTATTGTTAATATGAGAAAAAAGTAATTAAGATGTTTGTGTGAAAAAAGTCACCAAATTTAAATGGTTATTGTTTTCTTGAATCATTTCCTACGTTTTGATTCAAGAATGGACCAGAAAACGCTGTATAGATCTGTGAGCGATGTACATTATAAAAGATCTTACCATTTAAATGATTGTATTTGTACATAAACTGCCATTTTGAAACAATTCTTTTTTTCCAACCTTTACATCTGTAGGTAGAATGTTTGTAAATATTTTCAACTTATTGTACAAGTCTATGTATCTGTATTTTGGTTTACTTTTATTGATTGTATTTATAAACAATCCTTAGCATCAAAAATACTGTTGAAAAGATTCTCAGTCTTCCTGTTGAATTTATTTTTAATTGGTACATTCTCATAATTAAATAATTAAAAACAAACGCTTCCAATGACAAAATAGAATCAAAACTTGACATTGCTTTTATTTGATAATAAATAACCATTCCATTGCACTGTATATTTTAAAATGTCTTGAATGACACATCTATACGTACTTTATTAATAATAATAATTAATATGATTGACATTTATTGTATAATTCCTATACATATAGCAAACAGTGGATATTTTAAATCTCTGACTTTGTTCTTTACTAAAGAATTATTTTTCTTTAAACAGATGAGCTTACACTTCCACTGTTGTAAATATCAGATTGCACATACAGGAATGTGTATTTTCCTTAGCGTTTGTCCCATCATTTAGTTCTTCTTGTTGTAATTGTATAACTCTATCGCCATGCTGTAACATAATGAATAACCCGTGCGCTCCACAAAGTTATATAAATACATGTTCACAAGAAGGGCTCGACAATAAAAATAAATTGTGTAAAAACATGTAATATATTATCTCTTTGAAAAAATACTTTTTTTAATTTAATTCGGTATGGATAAGTTTTGTACGTAATAATATTTTGTCTTTGAGTAATAATTATTTAAAAAGGCAAAGAATGTTCTCATCAATTCTGTTGTAACTTTTGGCACCGGTGTAACTTTCCATGAACATTACGGTAATGTAAATACTTTGCTGGGAACCCGTGCAAAATTGTAATGTAATATAATACATATTGGACTGTACTTTTACATTGTGTTTCTTGATTATGTAGTAATTTAGATTCTGCCAGGAGTTTGTATGAAACCTTGTTACAGTTAGTCTAGCGTAAGTTTGAATGTTTAGTTCTGCATAGTTCTACTGTAAGTATAAATAATTAGTCTCGCTACGTATCTATTCATTAAATTGTGTAAGTGAATGAATTATTTAATATATAATACTTATTCAAACTCGTAAATAAATATATATTCATATATGACAAGATAATTCTTACGTATAACTCTATTATGTCATTAAAAGTGCTTCTTATGAATGTTTTAGATTTTTAGGAGAGATTTCATATTGTGACCTTTAGTGAAATAGTTTCAATGACTATTTTTTTTAGATGAATTAAATGTGTGTTTTTCTTTAATGAATTTGTCAATCTTTCTTTAACAAAGGTTAATTCAGATCGAGTAAAGTAAGAAATCATTTCATTTTACAAATGTATATTATTATGTATTATGCAGTTAATGAAAAATAAAATATTATATTTGTCGCTGGCAAATCAACAAAATTCGTTCATAATTTGACAAAAATAACAGTTGTTCATTAACTTAGCCAAACATCATATTTTTTACATTAAAAACACTTCTATTCGGTGATTACAGAAGTATGTACAAAAAATTGATGAATAATTTGTGAAATATTTATGTGCATATTTCAAACTGTTTCTGAAGGGATAACTTTGGTGTTTTTAGTGTATTTTCATTAGACACTATTTTTAAATACTCTTAAAACATGGTAAATATTTATAAAGAAGTCAATTGTAAATTTAACATATAATAATTTGAAAGTTAATGGAACGGTAAATTTCCATTTTCACCGTAGAATCACTAATATACTTTTGGTGTCCAATGAACTATCTGGGATTTTGCAGATAACTTTATGGCTTCGTTGAATACCCTTCGATAACTTTTGAAATTAAAAAAAACCATCATCTTAAAGCATTAAATTAAGTGTTTATTTATGCATTCAATATCATCTCAGATAGTTTGAATGATTGTTAGTTGGTCGATAAAAAAATTCCACTTCTATATTAAAATTAAAGTCTTGATTCTCGTTGGCTACCTGCAGGTAACTTTGCTAATTGCAGGCCTCGGTAACGCTTGTGTTGGTTTTACATCAAATTTAGTATTTACCAATTACAAGATTAACCGAGACATGGGACTATTTGTTTTGCTAGTTAGTTATTTGAGTTCTTCGTAAACTAATATTACTAAGACTGATTGACGAATGATTAGTACTGAATGAAATAACCATTGTGGATGCATTTTATAGTTAGAACTCACTAATAAGTTATGTCTTTAAGACCTTACTACATTTGGAAAACCCTTCCATTTTTTTATCATCTCACTTTAAAGTCATTTGGTTGTTTCTCTTTTGCACAAAAAGTATTTTCTAAAGCAATATTTAGCGCAAGGGATTCTGAACTTATTCTTCATACAGTTCTTCTGTACTTAAGGGTTAAAATCGCTTAAAAAAATGTAATCGTTTTTGTATGGAGGACACCGGTGTCCCATCCACAGCCGACAGGTTAAATAGTGATTAATCTTTTTATTTATTCCGTTCACATTCTTAACCCAATATTAACTAACTTATCTGCTTCTTTTAGTAAGAATATCCTGTAATTGCCTAATAATATAATACCTCTTTACTTAGATATTTTATTCAAGAAAGTAAAAGGTGAACTCATTTTATGCTCGGCGTGATTTGTTAATAATCCTTCTCTAGGTTAAAATTTTTTTTTTCAATTTATTTATTATTTTCCTCATAATACCAAAGATATATTTATCCGATTGCTCGTAGTTTGTAGAGTTAATCTCTCTTTGTTATTACTGGCAGTTTAAATTAGACTTACAAAATGTAACTAGGTAAATAATATCATTCCATTATTATTACAGTTTTGTAAAAATACGGTATTGCTTCATAAGACAAAATTCACCATTTATATGTTCACATGTTTACTTGCATTAACTGTAGTCCATTTTCTCATCACAAAGGTATTTAAGTAAAATATTAATTATAACATTATTTGCATACCAAAACTTTTATTTGGGGATATTTGTTCATCAAGGAATATGATATCATATGTATGTAGATTCTGAATTTTTTGTTGTTGATAATCCATTAAATTTTACAGATTTTTGTATTAAAATAATAAACATACAGCTTTTACAATATTTCACATAAATTATCAAATAGTTTCTAGTAAAATACATAATTATAGATTCCAGTAAAAACATTAGATGAGAAATCATACTGCTCTACAACATTTTGTTATACAATGCATATAGGTTATGTAGATTTAAGTGTTTTATACATTTTAAAAATGCATTATACTCTTGAAAGCATGACTAGGAAATGTGTAAATACAAGATTAAGGATACTTATAGATTTACCGCTGTTCACCATTTTGCCCTTTGCGGAAATGCTATTGCTTATAAATGTATTTTATACAAAGAAAATCGACCATTAGGCATGCGTCATATTGACTTTTTGTTGCGTTGCATTGAACCAAATATTCGAACCTTCACTTTACCAAGTTATTTCATATAAAATGTTAACACATCGATAGACAAATTGTTATCCAACTTTACACAATTTCCATCACATTTATTTGGCTAATGATGTTTCTCGTGATTTGTTTTGCCACAGCTCGTCGATTATTTGAATTCTCGTTAAAATGGTAGCATAAAAGTATAGGTATATGGAGAGTGTTGAATTAAAATTGTTTTTCTTTAATCGCTGAATAATATTAAATGCTAAATAAGTGTGATGAAGTCCACCATCTATCATCACATTATCGATACAAAATAAATTATTACAACATCAGTTTTATAAAATTTTTACATTTGATAGCCAAAACAAATTGGTTAAATTGTTTATGTTAAAGATCTATTTATAAAAATGTGTATAAGTAAAGATCAAGCATTAGTTTGGACATATATAAATATTATAATTCCGCTAATATGTACGATTAAACATCGTTATACTTTCCTTGGTACATTTTAAACACATAAATAGCGTATATTTATAAATAAAAGAATAGTTTTAAAAATGTAGTTTGAGCAGAATTAGCAGTCTGAGGAAAGCGATTGGTTTTCACTAGCATGCCTTCATTTATATTGGAAGCCTGACTCCGTCACGGTGGTCGGCTGTCGCAGTACTCTAGTCCCAACAGATTCATAGCAAAGAAGATATTTTCCTGGGTCATGTAATATAACTGCTGGCTGGTGTAGGAATAGGGCTTAGGAGATAGGGATAGGAGAGCATGCAGAAGGCGTAGCGAGGGCGGGAAGGAACTATTGTATTTATATCTACAAATCATGTTGCCTAGTCTCTAACTTAAAGGGGCGGAATGACTTCACTGAGCCTCCTAGGATAAGTTCAAACCAATTATTTGTACTAAATATGAAAGAATAAACGTATAAGATGAGTAATTCTAAAGTACTTTACAGTTTCACTACTTCAAAAATATATTTGCTTTATGAATTATAATTATAATTATTGTAATTTTACAGTAACATTTAGTTTGTTTTATTTGTATAAATTAAATTGCTAACACAGACTACTTTTATAAGCCAAGCAATACTTTGCTTTTATATTATTTCATATTTTTTTACATCTAGGGAAATATTTTGAATTAAGTTTGGATTACTTTTTAGATGACATTGTTTGATACTTTTGAACGCCAATTGAAAATGTTGATACGGTTCAGAAACGGTTACCTGTAGCGGTGCTTTCCTGCACATTTTCTGGTAATGGTTGCTAAATATTTTAGTAACAACATGTATTAATTTCTATAGAAATAAAATGAAATTTAAAATATATTTTGTGTGTTTCATTTTCTTCCTTCTGTGTTCCTTGTAATGTTTTTAAATCATAATATCAATAGCGAACCAACATGGATTATTCCTAAGGTAGGTTACACATTACGCTATACGCATCGTGGCTTGGCCTATTTCCGCATATCGCTCACCATACACTACAAATGGGAATTTTTGGCGAGCGATATGCTGGAGTTGGCCGAGGCACGAAAATATAGGGTGGTCTGTCTCAGGCTTTATCTTCACAGAAAGAATATGCTGAAAAAGTCGCACCCTGAAAACTGAGATGTGTCTTCGATTTCTAAAAATTATGCCTACGTGAAAAGTAAGTCAAAATCATTTAGAATTAACCCAATCGTGAGAAACTCTACAGCAGTGTTTGCAAACATGAAAAAAAGTGACCCAACAAAACTTTGGGCAATGCACAACTATGTAAATAATACACAATAACTACATATTTGATTATGATGACAATCATCAAACGATTTTTTTCTTTTCTTAAATAAGGCACCACAGAAGCAGGTCACTTACAACATCAAACTTTGAGATTTTCTTTTAGATTTACGCGGTCAGAGAATCGATTATCGGTTTACACCAAATCAAAATACCAGAAATAAAAAAAACCTGGAAGGTCATAATATTTTTCAGAATTTTGATACCATGATAATAAAAATTCCTAGAAGTTGACTGGGATTCCACTACAACAAACCCTACGTTATCGGGTACACAGATGAAACACTTTGTAGTAAGAATGGACGTTCAGTAAGCCTTAAAAAAGCTGGTCTGCCTGTGCACCTCTTGGAGGGTTCTGCGCTGTCATGGAAATAGTGAACGAATTTTTTCGACTTCAATGTTTCGTTTTAAATTTCGGTGTCGATTAGTAGATGAGATAAAAACAGATTTGCCTATGGCAATTTGGTACTTTCACCAAGCAGCCAGATTTAAAGTGCATAAAAAAATTTGTTATTTGTTTTTGGGGTGTTATGCCGTGTTGCGCTAACTCCTTCTTTAGCCAACGTTTCGGACAACATTATACAGTGTCCATCATCAGGGCAGATGTGGGATGTGATGATGGACACTGCTCTAAAACTAGCTCTAAAAGCTAAAAGAGCTGGGTTGGCAACACTGATGCTGTTCATGTCAAAGTTCGTTCCGCGGCTCCATCTCATGAGGCTGGTTGAGTGGAGGTGCATAACATGGAGTTGATATCTGAAGAACCACAAACCAGAGTAGTATAAAATAAAGTCGATATCCGCATCTGTCTGTTTTATAAACTACGCAACAGATTTTCAGAGAGTTTTCATTATCGTGTAGGGAATTTCTTCGGGAAGTTTTGTAAATATAATACAAGCATATTATATTTATAGAAAGTAGACAAAAGTCGATGTTTTGTAATCAAATCTTTTCTGTAGGCTATTTATATCTCCTAAGCATAACCCCAGGAAACGCCAGGTACACGTCAGCTAGTTACTTATAAAACATTATTATCAGTGACAACTTACTGGTGACTTTTAAGTGAGCTACAGTGCTAAGTTGAAAATATGACTTTTTGATGTTGCTGTAGCTGAAAATGATGTTTTAATTTTTTTGTATGAAAATTTGAACAGAAGAATCCAATAAGAAACGACACCAATAATGTCGTATTTTTCAACCTTAGCACTCCAGCTCACTTCAAAGTCACGAGGTGCCACAAGGTTATTATCATAAATATTTAAACGTGATTTGTAGGAAATGTTTTTTATGATTTTTTTCTGAATCAAATCAATTTTTTTTATATATAATATGACGAAATGCATTAATGGAGATATATATAATAGTCAACGCAAACTCTAAATGGCTTTGTACATATACAAAGTTTACTTGTTAGATAATGACAATGTTTGTGAAGTCTTCTATATTTCTTGTTATCAATCCAAGCATTTTGGCTGAATTGTTTGTGATTTGATGACATCATTTGTTTGATTTTTGACATGATTTCATGATTTGATTTTGTGACACATCGACCAGATAAGTTCTAGACCGGGCCTTAGAAATATGAGTCATTAAAAGTAAAAAATTATTATTTTGAATTGTGGAATGAAAATATATTTTGTATTTGGAAAGGTCAAATTATAGTGTATATTATATTATTATAGTGTAGTTAATTATTTACAGATATATATTAAAAAAAAGGGCACGTTGTTTCCCAGAATTTGAACAATACATCAAATTTCAAAGATGATTTTCAAGTTCTGTGAAGGTTCTATTCAAGTTCTGTTATTATTTCAGTTATGTGAAGCCCTGGTCAATAATGATATCATAATAGAACTTGAATAGAACCTTCGCAGAACTTGAGAATCAACTATGAAATTTGATGAATTGTTGAAATTCTGTGATAATTACTAGTAATTTTTTTTTTTTTTTACTACTAACGAAAGAAATTGTTTGAAAAAGAAGCCTTTAAAACATGAGCGAGTGAACAAATACGTTGGATTCCCACCCAGGCGTCGCGAGTTCAATCTAATGCTAGCTAAGTCCTCCATCATTGCACAAGCAACATTTTATGCTCAGATAAAAATATGAAATATATTTTTCCTAGGTCTGTGTCCCCAATGTGTATCGTTTTGGCACCTAGCCCCCTCTGAAAATTTAATACAAATATTAATTTGTATAGCGCCGCTTTTGTGAGATATCACCTCAGGGGCGCTTTACAGTTGATGCAGGTATTACAAAAATATAAATATTACAAAAATAAAGTGAAGTTAAGTTAAATAAAATGAAATGAAGAACAGGAAGAGGTTACATTAAGATAGAATATGGAGACTCTGCAGCAAGAATCCTAGGTGGTGAAGAAACTGGACCAGCTGCTGCAGCGAGAGAGTCCACCAACAGTGCCAGCACGAGGTTCGTCATCCGTCCAATCCTCACATAGATAACAGACCTTGGCAGCACCGCTGATTCCCAAATGTGACATATTATGCCTCGGGCTCGTGCCCCTAGAGTAAAGACGGAACTGCATAAGGGCAACTTACAATATTTTTCCTATAATAAATTAGGCATAGGAATAAATATTTTCTATATATATTCTGATCATTATTTTTAAAACGTATTTTAGTTTGTTGATCTTTATGAATATCTATTAAAGACCTTGGTGTCTCTCTTGATAGCAAGCTTTCTTTTCGGGATCACATAACTGCAATCGTTAATAAATCCCTCAAACTACTTGGTTTCATCACTAGAATCACTTCGGACTTCAAAAACGTAAATACCCTTAGAACTCTTTACTGCTCCTTGGTTCGCCCCCATCTTGAATATGCTTGTGTTATCTGGTCTCCTTTTTATGCTGTCCACATTCCACGCATTGAATCTGTTGAACATCGGTTCTTAAGAGGGATTGCTAGGAGGCTAGGATTAGAAAAAGGCAAATACTTATACATATGATGAAATTGAACTAACTCTAAACCTCTCTCCTTTGGAAGTCCGTCGGGAAAGAAATGACCTCATTTGCTTCTTCAAAATTATAAATGGTATTATTGATTCACCTACTCTACTGCAACTCATTCCCTTCAATATCCCCTCACACAGACTCAGAAATAATGAACTTCTCTTCCTCAACCATCATTCGACAAATTTTGGATACTATTCACCATTGTCCAGAATGTGTAGACTGGTCAACTCAAGTCAAAACCTTAACTTTTTTGGGATAAGTCTGAATGATTTTTGCCGGTCGCTAAACAAGTGACGGAATATTATAAGTGTCCCGTGGTCCTGACCCACGGCGTAGTCTTGACTTGATTCGACTTGTCACTTTATTTTCATATATTATATCTGCCTTATGTCTTTGCTTTCATATAACTTTGTCTAATCCTGTATTTTTCATTTTATTGTATTCGTGTTATTACTTTGTAATTTGGACGATGTCTGTTAATAAATAAATATATTTTTTCAAGCCATAATATTTTTGGTCCATACTCTGGATTGCTGGCCACGCTTAATTAAATTATTTTAAATGGCTGTCATCCAATAAAACGAAAATGCATTTTCGTTTTACTTACTATTCCGAATTTCTACCGAACTATAGCATATTTCCCTTGAAGTTTTTAAGTTCTTCAATTATTTTCTTGTTCTATTAATTATGTTCTTCGTGTTATTTTTTAAGATAATCTCCGAACATTTGTAATGCTAAAAAAGTAAATTCATTAAAATCCCTCAATAGAAAAAAATTGCGAAATATGCTCCGAAAATTAAAAAAAACACGGTTTGTTCTGTTATTTGACATATTACAGGTATGAAAAATTCACAGTGTTTCTTTAAATGCATCTCAGACATTGTCGAGTGATTTTAGCTTTATTTTAAATAAGTCGTGTTTAATAAAATATTTTCACAGTAGTCACTTACTTCTCTGTCTGTTCATTCCAATCGCGTTAAGCTGGCTCTACACTCGCGCGCGAAGTCGCGCCGTGAATTCACGCCGTGAATATACGCCGCGATTCGCGCGTGAACTGTGTCCATCCACACTCGCAAAGCTTCAGTCTTGTTCGCGGCTTTAAAACGCAAACCCTTTGTCGCGGGCCAAAAAATCGGGGAATGGCGCGAAGCGCGAACGCGAAGATTGCGAAGGCGTGAACAAGATCCACACTCGCGTTTCACGGCCTTCGCGGCCGTTCGCGCCGCGAGTGTAGAGCGCGCTTTATATTAATTACAATCTCTACATTCGGATCTAAGTCCCTTTCAAACAATCTTCATTCGCCGCTTGGAGGGCTTGCCTAATAGACTTGCGCTCATAAATAAACCACTCTTGCGCTTGTGCTTTCGGCACCTAAAATTACGAGATTTATTGAAAATAGAATTTTATTGCAAATAATTGAATAATTTATTTTACGTGTTGGCTATATTATTTTTGAAACATGGGAAGTAAACAATAAAAAGTGTCGGATTTCAAAAAAAATATTAAATCTCCAAAGTCTCGATGCATATTGTAATCTAGACGGTAAGAAGAAAATATTGAATATTAGAATTTTAAAATTAAAATTTTCCAAAAATCCATATATTTGCCTTTTATCGTGTTAAGCGTAGCCAGCGATCCTGAATAATTACCGTATTTTTCACTGGAGTTCCTAATTAACTAAAAACATAACTTGTACAAAGCTAATAAATTCCCTAGATTTAAAAAAAAACGATTTTCTTCTCCCAGTTATAGGGAAAATTCCCCAAACATTACGTCAGTGCGAAAGCCCGAAGCCCAGATGATGAGAGTGTTTACAACAGAAAAAATATTGCGCAATAACACGAACATTGTTAGCTTCGCGAGTAGGACCAATAATATTTTTTTCTGTGAAAATCATGTGTGAACGATCCCTAAGAAAATCTAGTTTATGTCAAATGGACTCAAATGGTGTTTTCTTGACGTTTGTTATCTGTCTAAAATTATTAGTCATTTAATTTCATCGCGACTAGCATGTAATTAAAAATTTTCTAAAATAAATATACGTACAAGATGAACGATGTAGACGAGTGTATAAGGCACAAAATAAACTGGCCACAGCTCCCAGCCCAAGTAAAACAGGTTGGTATTTTATTACGTTTCTTTTATTGATATTGATAGTTCTAATATTATCATCGCTGTCGCGTTAAACGGCGATTCTTTTATCCTAAAGCATGAGTATATTTTATGTATTTGTTTGTAAATAATATCAACACAATTTTATTGCAATTTACAGTTACTTGGCAATTCTCAGAAGGAATATCAGAGGTACATATTCGAGTTCAGCATCAGAAATCAGTTAAGATACCGCGGAAATCTAGGTTAGCATTGCTTACTACATAATATTTAACATGTTTTTGATATTATAAATAGATTTTGTTTTGAAATTGTAGCTTATTGTCGAATTATTAACATTCTAGTGAGGACTATACAAAAGGATGAAAGAAGATATTATGAAGCTCTTGTGCAAAGCAGTATACGAAGCCTTATGTTGTTCCCATATCATCTTGCTGACATGGTTGTCAAAGGTTTGTTTGTATTCCTATTGCTTAATAAAATTTGGTGCTGTTCAACCTTTGAATATAAACCTCTGCCCACTAGGTAAGTTTTTAGATTCTCACGGCCAAAAGCATTTTTGTTGTTTGTTTTTGGGGTGTTATGCTGTGTTGCGCTAACTCCTTCTTTAGCCGACGTTTCGGACAGCGTTGCAGTGTCCATCATCAGGGCAGATCCGGTAGATCCGAAGATCTTCGGATCTACCGGATCTGCCCTGATGATGGACACTGCAACGCTGTCCGAAACGTCGGCTAAAGAAGGAGTTAGCGCAACACGGCATAACACCCCAAAAACAAACAACAAAAACTCTGCCCACTAAGTTAATTAGAATCCTTTTCGCATTACCTGTAGCGCTCTTTTATAATTTGCGTAAATATATACCTAACCGCTGCACTTTTAACAGGCACATATTGTGAAAATTACACTCCGTTTCAACTTGATTACTATAAAAAACAACTACTTACTTCGGGAGAGATGAAATAAGATGCATTATTATTTCATTGTTATTCTATTAAAGTTCAAAATTTTCCTTATCTGAAACAATCCCTTTTCTGCCATTTAAGACTTTTTAGTATAGTGTGACACTTGTGATAGTTTAATTTCAATCTAAATGCGCATAAATAAGGAAAACCTTAAGTCTGCCCCAATTGAAAAGTTTAAGATGTTGTGTAGGAGCCATATCAAGAAAGAAAAAAAAAACATAGTATATTTAAATGTAATAATTAATTAGTCATTTGTAATCTTAAATGTACAAATTACTAAAATAAAATCAATAAATAAATAAAAATAAATGACTTAATTAACCCAAGCTAAGAACCTAATAACCTATTTTGTGCATGTAAATAGTTGTTTCTAGTAATTGTTAAACAAAGTTTAATTTCCATAAACTGTGCCTAAAAATGCGGCGTTTGGGCAAATAAATACTATATTTGTTTTATCCTCTATCTACTACTCAATTACTTAAGGATTTACATTATAGATGTAAAACAGAGAAAGATTTAATATTCTTAAATAATCCACTTACAAATCGTCGCCCTAGTGCTTAATTGTCCAAACGACCAATTCGAAAATTGTTCAATCTCCATTTTAAAACTAAAAATAAAGTACCAAAAATGATAATTAGTCAGTTTACTAAAGACGGGTTGTTTCGCAGAATTTGAACAATTCATTAAATTTCAAAGTTGATTTTAAAGTTCTGCGAAGGTTCTATTAAAGTTCTGTTATTATATGATTACTGGCCAGTTGTTTCACAAAACTGAAATGATGAAAGAACTTGAATAGAACCTTCGCAGAACTTTAAAATCCACTTTGAAATTTTATCAAATTCTGTAAAACAACTCGTCCTAAAAATTACTTAAGGCGATGCCATACGTAGTAATGCAAAATCATGTGTTTTTGGTTTTAAAATTTGGTCGCCTAGAAATGTTTCAGATGCTTTAATTAAATACTGCGAGTAGAATACATCTTGGCCTTTATAAGCCCAGAAAAAAATTATGTATAAGTCCTATGAAAACTGCTTTAATGTTCAAAGTCTCCTACTTATGAACCCATTTTCAGTTATGATTTTATTGTATAATGTGGCAAATTAAGTTATTTATAAAATGATCTAAAAAAAATTTTATATTTATGGCTGAACATCCACAAAATAAAATAAAAGCACTTTTTGGCCATGTTTTTTTCTTGCATAAATCAAAACAAGCGGATGGTGGTAAGCGGGAATTTAAACCTTATCGCCATCTACGTAAGGGTTGTTATTGATAGCAGCTCAATTTAAAATATTACACGGCATAGTGCATCGCCTTAAGCTAATGCAACCCTTACTTTTACGAAAATAGCTTCAGCTTAGAACTATTGTAATGTTTCATTGAAGTAAAGAAAGTAAACCTCCTCTCCTGTAAAATTTGCTAATTGGTCGTTTGGGCAAATAAGCACTAAGGCGACGAAATGGTGCCGTGCATTTTGAGTTCAGCTCGATTAGGCATTCTTATTACAATCACTATCTGTACCCCGCCACGCGTTGCTGTGGCTCAGTCTGTCTGTGCAGATAGAGAAACAAAAATGCGTTTTGCTTTTACATCCTGCGCAGTTTAAAAAAAAAGTGTTTTTACCTGTCACAGGTGACATCAATATAATATAGGTATATAAAAACACATTCAAATGTAACGTTGTGTCAAAATTTCAAAGCAATCGGTGAAGAACTTTCAGAGATTTAAGATTTTGACCAAACGAACATTTTTATTTATATGTATAGAAGACTAATCCATCATTATCGTTCAATTGACATATTGATGCCTAGTTCAGTGAAGCACAACCCAATTTCGTGCGACCCACTTGACATGATAGGTGTGTAAAAACATAATGTCGTTTCTGAAAACATAAGAGTAACGGAAATGGGTTTTGATATTTCTTCCATAGACATCAAAATATTTAATGGTTTCCATTCTGTTTTATAAAAATACAAATGGGTATCGCGACAAACTAAGGATGTTTTTGTTATTTGTTTTTGGGGTGTTATGCCGTGTTGCGCTAACTCCTTCTTGAAACGTTGGCTAAAGAAGGAGTTAGCGCAACACGGCATAACACCCCAAAAACAAATAACAAAAATACTTTTGGCCGTGAAAATCTTAAATCATATTTAAACTGTAGTGGTACGCCACTACTTGATTCGAACGGCATTCTAGAAGTTTCGGCTTTTTCCAAACAAGCTTCTTGGATGTTCTTTTATTCTTTTTAATTTTGTTTTGGCAATATCTACATAGCAACCAAACGTTCGAGAAGTTTCTTCACCTTATAAAAGCGGCAGCGTGAAGGAACTCGTTAGTAGTCAGTCAGTCATCAATCCGCCGTCAGTTTACAAGGATCAACGAGTGATAATCCGCGCGCGCCTTATTTGCGCGAAGGACAATATTCCCGGCTTCGCCCGTATTCATAATGGACTCCATCGGGACATCATTATAGCGCCTTGGCCCCGGCCGCCGTCCCTGGCCAGCGCTACAACGGATTACAGCGCCCTGGTGCCAGCGCCTCTGACCAGCGCTTCATCCACGCACCATGACCACCACGAGGACACGCAGCATCCTCACTGGTCTACACAGCTCCCGCTCAACCGCCTACAAGGTCCACCGCACCTTCGGCCTTCCCGTCAGAGTACCCGAAGACCCACGTTCTTCGCCAGTGCCTGACAGTCAACGAGTCCGGTCACCAGCGCCCGGCGTCGACTCACTAACCCGCGCTTGACCAGCCATCACAGCCTGCATCCGGAAAATACTACATCTGTCCTACGTCATCTCTTCATCACGGCAAACTGACTCAATAAACACTGTGACCTTCACGACACGTCTTTCATTTCGTGCCTCTCACAAGATCCTAAAAAAACTAAGGATGGGTTGTTTCGCAGAATTTGAACAATTCATCAAATTTCAACATTCATTTGCGAGTTCTGTGAATGTCCTATTCATGTTCTGTTATTATATCATTATAGACCAGTTACTTGACAGAACTGAAATAATAACAGAACTTGGAAAGAACTTGAAAATTAACTTTGAAATTTTAAAAATTGTTCAAATTCACATTTTTTTAAAGCTATCAAGTCCACCTACTGCTAAGTTAACTGTGTCATGCTGTTGGTACCCTACCCCCGCCAGCCCGCGAATATTTAAAAAATTGATCAATTAACCCTCCTAAAAAGGTTGTGCATCAATACCTTAACTAATTTTGAAGTTATTGACTCAATTTATAGAATTAAGTTTAATCTATAGCAGCACTTAGTTGAATCCTACAAAGTATAGTAGCGTTGGTAATGTAGTTTTAGTGATTTGTCTTAAATGTAGTATTGTTCTAGTTACTCTATTATTTTTGTTACATGTTTTACTAATATTCAGTTTATCAGTTTACTGTTATATCATGCTTAAATTTTTTGGTATACTTTTCGATAGCTCGCTATGTATATTCTATCCTTAACATCCATCTAAAAGCCCAGCTGGGCGTAAAACCAAATAAAATAAAAATAGGTTTTTAGTTATTTCCCTGTAGAACAAGGGTATAAATCTTGGCTAAAATATAATCCGTAAATATCTGTGGTACGTATTGATTCAATTATATGTCTGGGATCATTGAAGAAAAACATTTATATTTGACACAAATGTTGAAAATTAAATATGTATAATGTATGAAGACGGCACTCTGACTTGTGTTTTAATAATTTACATTAAAAACAAATAATGTTAACATTCCACCATTGCACGAAATCTAAAACTGAATAATTCATCAAATTTCAAAGTTAATATTCAAGTTCTGTTATTATCCAAGTAATGTGACAGAATGACAGAACTTGAATAGAACTTTCACAGAATTTGAATTTTAACTCTGAAATTTGATAAATTGTTCAAATTCTCTGAAATAACCCGTGTTAATGTTAGTTTTGTAAACGGACTGTGGCTGAGTTGTCGAATGTGTCGGGTTCCAACTGGACATCGTTGGTTCAATAATTCTTCTGTTAGCTTTAAGTCCTCCATCATTGCGCAATCAGCATCTTCTGCTTGTAATGATGATAGTGGGAGGTTTTCAAATAGTGTCCGGTTATTTATATTTGTATTAAACATAAACCCACAAACAAACTCGTAGTACAAGCGGGAAATTGGTGAATCTACATCACATTTGGAGTCGATTTTGTGTTATAAACGTTTTTGAATTGAGCTCAAGTCAAATTTTTTATTTTTTTAATGTGTCAAAGTATACAACTGGCTCCAAAGTTTTTTTAACCCATTTTTAAGTAAAAAAATCGAAATGTTCAGATGAACAAAAAAATACATTTTTTGGGTTCCCTGAGTGATGTTTATTCACCAGTTTCCCACTTGTACTATGAGTTTCTGAACACCGTGTATGCAGATAGATTAATTTGGTTTTCTTTTCAGGATTACGGATAACGCCTTTCACCTATTACAAGGAAGTTGTCGGTCTCATAATGGAAATGGAAAAAAGTTACGATACTCTTCCAAACTTCACAGCTGCTGATTGTAAGTTACAATTATTGTATCTTGCTCACTTATACTGTAATTGTTGTATCTCCGCGTTTTCTCGCAAACTCTCTTATTAAATAAAACTCTAACTCAACAAAACACTTTAACAACTTTAATGTGATAGATTGATAACGGGCTCCGATATCTTAATCAGCGGCAGTTATAGGCCGTCGGAAGGGTATGGACACCGACCTTAAGGTTCCTACCTTATTTATTATACACTCGGTCTCTACGATACTTGACAGCTAACGCCATCTATGGGTAACCTAATAGACTAATCTAGTGCCATCTTACACTAATATCAAGGATATTACAGTAATTATTTTGGTATGTTATGAAACCTGATGTCGAGAGTCAGAATAACAGAGAAGTATTTGTGTGACGACATGAATTTAAAAGAACCGAGAAGTGTTATGTCACAGAGTTATGTGGCAGTCCATCCTCAATACCTACCCCTGCGGAGAAGCGGCGTGGTGTTAGTTAGTCATAGAGTATTTTTTTAAATTATGCCAGTACTCCTAAATTGGCACGATCTGCCTGCAAGAAGTTTATACGCCATTGCAAGACTTTGGAAACTTTCAACAACTGTCTAATTTGTGAATATATGATACTAGGATTCAACGATTACTAACAAAACTCTTCTTGAAATGAGAAAGACCATATTATCTTAATCAATATGGACAGAAACCCACTGAGGGAACTGGTAGGACTACTAATGGGACACTGCTATCTATCTGGGAGTAGAAAACACCAAGAGATGCAGGAAATGTGAAGAGAATGAAGAGACTCCAATTCACCTTTGGTGCCAATGTACCGCTCTGTTGGGAAAAAGGCTCAGATACCTGGGAAGACACATTGTAGAACCAGAAGACATAGCCACATATCCAACGACAACCCTGGTAAACTTTATAAACGGGACTGGATTACTGTTAATGGAATGAGGTAAAGTGGGGATAGCACAATGGGCCTATGGCCTAAGTGCTCACGGGAACCTTACGTCAACCGTCTCCTGTAATAAAAAAAATAAAAAAATAATGAGTAATCTAACATCCTTTTCTTTGTGTTGACTCACATAGAATCGGTAACCCTAAAATTTATTCAAGCCCAACTCCAATACCACCTTATTTGATATATAAATCTTCCTTCTGTATTTAATCGAACATCTTTATATTCGGCTCTCCATGCAGCAATAGACCATGCTATCCAAAGGATCCTGGTTCATCAGGGCAATTGGAGTAGAAGTCATAATCCCCAACGATGAGGAGACGATTCAAGAAGATGTAATTTAATGTTTTTTTCCTAGGTCTCCGACTGTTGGGCATTGGTCGTAATGAATATATTGAGCTGATGAACCGAGCCAGAGGAAGGGGCCGGGCTCGTCGGACCTCGGGGCGGAGGCTGCTCCCCTCCCTGCCCTGTCAGCCCCCTCTGCAGCCCTGGTGGAGGCTGGAACTAGGACTGGTGCTGGAGGACGACGTGAAGGTAATTACAGCATGACAGTTAATTTTGCATACAGCCAGAGGAGGAACTAACTAATAATTGAAATTTTTTGTGTTTTGGAAGGTGGATATTTTTTGCTTTTACCCCGCACAAGAGGCCCTGAGGTAACAAGGCTAATATAATTTCCCTCGGAATGTCTATGTCATCTTTGTGGATGCTGTGTGGAATGTCTTTTTAAGGAAAGGAAGAAGATGAAGTTCTGGGAAGGAAAAAGGTATGAGGGGTGGGTAGGAATCTAGCGATCAATGTGTCCAGGAGTGGCGGACATAAGAATCCATCCCTCTCGCTGCGGTGCAAGATGATCGGTCGAGAGAAACCAGATGGAGAAATAAAAAGGTCTCCCCAAAACGATCCGCCGCTAAGATTTGAACAGACCTCACCTGATGAACCCGGGCACCTTGGGGTTACCTGTGGCAATAAATGGTACCGATACCCGCCTCCCAAATTACACTGGTAATTACATGGGTAACACCGCCAGGGAAGCATTCATTGGATAACCTACAACTCTGCCATAGGTCACCCACCCTATGTGTTTCACTACGTTTGGTAATTTAGCTCTGGTGCCTGGGTTCATAGGGTGAGGTTTGTCTAGGTCATGACTGTGGATGCGTCTGCCCACCAACCTCGTGGCCAGATCGTGAGAGGTAGAAGGGGAGCCTATGACCCCTCCAGCCAGTCTCTCAACCCATCACCTCACACCGCAGTGGAGGTCCGTTACTCCTGGATACACTAACCTTTAGGTTCCTATCCACCTCTCATACCTTTTGCCTTCCGCATTTATATTACTAACTTTTGTATTCATTTTCAGTATTTAAATGACGATGAACGGACCCTAATTGACACCCTGATTGATGAAGGCTCACAAACGGCTGGTACAATTGATCATGCCACAGTTCACAGTTTATACAAGTAAGAAAACTACATATTTATATACAGGGTTTTCCAATAAGAGGTGTTATTTTGATATTCAATCGTAAAAGATCAATGGTTTCGTTGCTTGTGTGGCACATAGCGCCGTCTTGTTGAAAGTAAACGTTGTCCAGATCAATACCATCCAATTCCGGCCATAAAAAATCATTAATCATCTCTCGATAGCGCAATCCATTCACCGTAACTGTTGCTCCAGCCTCATTTTCGAAAAAGTAAGGTGCAATGACTCCGCCGGACCATAAACCGCACCAAACAGTCACACGTTGAGGATAGAGAGGCTTTTCAACAATAACTCTTGGGTTTTCCGAGCCCCAGATGCGACAATTTTGCTTGTTGACGAAGCCACCGAGGTGGAAATGGGCCTCATCACTCAAGATGATTTGCATTTGATTCACCCAAGTGAATTTTAATAATTTCAATGCTTTGTCGAAGCGTGTATCATTCCATTTTTATTAATGGCGTAGTTTCTACTTGTCAAATGTCAAAAAATGACTGCTTCAAAAGTAACATCTACCGAAATAGCGGGCTATTCAAAATAACACCTCTTATTGGAAAACCCTGTATAACTAGCTGTACCCCAGTCTGTCTTTGCAGATAGAGAAACAATAGCACATGTTGCTTTTACCTCCAACGGATG
Organism: Hesperophylax magnus; assembly: GCA_026573805.1. Taxonomy (NCBI): domain Eukaryota; kingdom Metazoa; phylum Arthropoda; class Insecta; order Trichoptera; family Limnephilidae; genus Hesperophylax; species Hesperophylax magnus. The sequence goes on along the minus strand of JAIUSX010000117.1, from coordinate 5,462,923 downwards.
GCGCTGTTTTTTAAAAAAAGCATGTTTTTACCTGTCACAGTGACATCTATATAATATAGGTATATAAAAACAAACGCGTATTCGAATGCAACGTTGTGTCAAAATTTCAAAGCAATCGGTGAAAAAATTTCGTAGATTTAAATTTTTAACAAACTAATATTAACATCTTTGTTTATATAGGTTTCTAGCTTTGCTACCCGGTTTTAACACATTTTTTCATATTGAATAATGCTTCTAATGGAAGAGCAGTACAATCATAAGATACAAAAGAACAAGGGTTCCTGACTGGTCGATTTAGAAGCAAATTTTGGTTGATCTCAATGATAACTGAATTTTGAAAATAATTATTATTTACGTATTTTAAATTGACAACTATGGATAAAATTACATCTTCCCTCAAAAATGCTGGGAACCCTTGATGTAGAAGTAGGGTGCCATACTTATTTGAGGTCGGTAATTATTTTTTACCCTAGTTTTCATGGGGATGGACTTCTAACAAGAATTTTTGCTATTACTTTTGCACAAATGTAATAATTTGCAACCCCTCGACAACTTGACCTTCTTGAATTTTACTGCTTGAATTTTACCATGCTGGCATAACAAGGGTCCCATTCGTTAGTTATATCTTTGAAAATAATACTTATATTTTAATGATTTTTTTTTTTTGCACACACACCAACTACAAAATTATTGTTTGAAATTAAAGCCTTCTTTTTAATACGACTCCATAAACTGAAGTTAAAGTCTGATTTTGTTTGACAAAGTTTGATTCCGACTTTCACGTTCCCGGTGTGACAAGCGTAAGGATGTATTACCCATTCTATGGGTTTAATATAGTATGCTTTTGATAAAATATTGGAACCCTTTCGAAGAGATTGATATAAAATTATCGGACAGCAATGCCTTTGCCAAAGTAAGACTGGCGTAAAAGCTAGAACTACCTTTCCCGCCGGAAATCCTACAATAAAAACAACAATTTAACCGTGCACCTTAAATAACTGCCATTTGCTTAAAATCCTACACGGTTTTTTTCTCCCTTCTTTAAAGTGGTCAGACACGATTTACACAGTGACGAGTTGCCATTGACGATATGTAGTTCTGTAAATTGATTTCTAAAACATGCATACCAATTTCCTAGCGTATAACAATATATGAATTAATTGAATCATCAACCACAGAAGAAATTCCCGACACATATTTTGCTTATCTATCTGTCTCAGTAAACCACAATTTATCTTTAATTCACTGTATCATACAGAATGGAATGAGTGTAAAATATAGAGTTTACAATAAATAGCAAACCACTACTTTATCAAGGTTGGCGCGCTTAAAATGTAATATTTGCCAAGTTAGAGTGATTTTATATTCCTGTTGTATGTACGTAGACAATAAAGATAAACTATTATGTACACGAAAACATGTATAAAGGATGTTTTTTTATTAAATATTTTCCAAATTAAAAAGCCTCACTAGATAAGTAAAGGTAAATCATTTTAACCCTCCCGTACCGGAGGGGGGTGTTACACATACCCCAAATGAGAGATTTTTTGCGATATCTAAGTTGTTTTTGGTCGCAAATTGTTTTTGAATCAGTTTGTGTTGGACTGTAATTAATATTTATATAATGCTTTTGGTTTATTAATGGTTTTTACCACTTGGAATAGCTGGTTAAAGGTTATTTAGAATTGGGAGGGAAGTCTGACATGGTGGTACTCAAATAGAATTAAATAAAAACGCCAACCGCAGTGTGTGTTTGTACGTGGTTTGGCATTTTCAGCTATTCCAAAACCGCAGTGTTTAATCGCAGTGCGTGCATCCACTTACCCCTGATCTTCAAGGTCACTTGTGAATCAATATTCAGTTTTATTAATAGATATACACACTGAGAGTCACTAATGTATAATTCCACACTGTCAGACAGGGACAGGTATTTGGGTAACAGGTTAGGTGGGGAAATACAGGAACATATGTTAAAGAGAGAAGCATATAGTCACGTCAACACATCACATGTTCTACAAAAACTATTCGGTAATTGATCTGTATTTAACCCTTTCAGACCCTGTGTATATTTGAAAATACATAGATTTAGAGCGAATAAAAATTGGGCAGTTATCGTATTCCAATTTCTGGTATAACTGGCTTTGTACACTATTTTTTATTTACTGAATTTTAGTTACTAGTTCAGGCGGTAGCCATTTTCATATTTTGAAAGGTAATTTTTATATTTAATCTCGACCAAATTTTTTTCTCCCGTTTTTTTTGTGATAAATTGAACTGTTAAACTTACTGTGAAATCAGATAGGAACGCATTAGCAGAATGCTGTCTGCTCATTAATTAATAATAATAATGTAAGTTTTGAATGTTTAATTTTTATATTTAACAATACCTTATATTTTTGGGGTACAGTGTAAGATTTGTCATTTTATGTGAATTACATCTTTTCAAATGAAAGTAGCAATAACTTCTAAACTATCGAAAAAATAAATTACACCAAAAATTTTCAAATATCAATTGTTATCAAATATGTCCCACCACTGCCAGTTTTAATTCAGGTCTGAAAGGGTTAAAAAAAATTATTCATTTACGATTTTTTAAGATATTAAATAAAATCGATCTAATTCTGACAAAGTTACTCTCCTCTCACCCCCCCCCCCCCCCCTTCCTCACAAAACCCCTCCCGGACTTCCATGTTTTCATCCTGTTGAAACCAAAATTATGAATTATTCAGAGATGCACCTATGCAATGATGACTGGTTGTATATTATATACATATTATTGGGGGGGACAGACTAGAGAAAAGTCACCGGGGCAAAGTAACCAGGACTAATATCGTCCATCTCTAATAATATGTATTTTTAAACTCCGCAGAAAGGGGCTGGTGTACATCGACGTGCCGATAACCGGAGTAGATCGCGTGCGCGTGCCCCCGCTGCAGGGCTTCGTCATGAACCGCGTGATGGGCGACTACTTCGAGACACTGCTCTACAAGATCTTTGTGTCCATCGACGAGAACACCACCGTCAGCGAACTGTCCTCCGTGCTGCAGGTGGACGTGGACCTCGTCAAACAGGCCGTGTCGCTCTACTGTCGCCTCGGCTTTGCGCACAAGATAGACCTGCCACCCATCAATAACCTGCATCCTTCCTGGCACAACTTGACGCCTGTTAAAATGTAAGTAAGAACTTTTATAAATAGATTTAACCTCTTGAACGTCTAGCCCAAAATCCTCAAAACCTGTTTACCAGATAATATATCTTATTATTCATATATATTTCATGTTCATAGCATAAAAGACGTTTCACCAGAATAGATAACACTATTAAATTTTTTTTTAAATTAAATCTCCCATTTGGGAGACAACTGTCGGAAACGATGTAAACATTATGAACTGGTTTTATTATTTCTACATAAACCTGAGTATATGTCTTAAGGCGATGCACTACGTCGTGTAATATTATAAATTGAGCCGCTATCAATAACAACCCTTACGTAGATGGCGATAAGGTTTAAATTCCCGCTTAACACCATCCGCCTCTTTTGATTTGTGCAAGAAAAAAACATGGCCAAAAAGCGCCTTTTATTTTATTTTGTGGATTTTCAGGCACAAATATTTAATTTTTCATCGATCATTGTATAAATAACTTAATTTGCCAGATTATACATTAAAATCATAACCGAAAATGGGTTCGTAAGTAGGAGATTTTGAACTTTAAAGCAGTTTTCATAGGCCTTTTTTCTGGGCTTATAAAAAGACTTATCTAAAAAAATACTCGATTATTTCAAAGGCCAAGATGTATTCTACTCGCACTATTTAATTAAAGCATCTGAAACATTTCTAGGCGACCAAATTTTCAAATCAAAAACACATGATTTTGCATTACTACGTATGGCATCGCCTTAAACGAAAAACAATATTCAAAATGTTCAATGCAATAATGACCTTGACTTTCCTTTGAAAACTCTAATTTTGACATGCACAGATAAAAAAAATTCTAGACAGTCAGAGAGGCTACATTCATAAAATAAAAAGTAGCAACTACAGTGTTATCAGTGCAAGCGATTCTGATATTGTCCTCTATACAGTTTACATAGCATAAAGGTTAAAATCGCCTGGCAAAAAATTCCAACATAGATGATATTAGATGGCTCACATGTGAGCGAGCGCTGAGTACGGTTATAAAAAATGTCACTCACATGCAAGCAAAAACCGTTCCACTGATGATGATGAGTCTAATACGAGGGTGGGTCAATAAGTCCTTAGAAAAGCCGACAGGTGGCGCGACTAGTACTGTAAGCGGTTTGTTTTCATGCAGCGGCACTACCGATTCAGTATGCTGCGAAGTTTCAAGCAGATTGGTCGGGTTGTTGTGTGTTTCTCGTACATTTAAAAAAAAAATTTTGCTTGTTTACAAAAATGGAGAAAATTGAGTTTAGAGCTGTTATTAAACATTTTAATATAAAAGGGTTAACAGCAAAGGAAATAAAAAAATGAGTTGGATTTAGTTCACGGCACATCTGCTCCTTCACTTGCAACTATTTATAACTGGTTAAATGAATTTAAACGTGGTCGTACATCAACAAAGGATGAACCACGCTCAGGACGTCCTGTAGAGGTGACTACACCAGAAATGATCAATAAAATCCAAGATATGGTGTTAAGTGACCGAAGATCAAAGTTGAGTGAGATAATTGAGGTTACAGGGATCTCTAAAGATAGCGTCATTTCTATTTTACATGACAAATTGGGCATGAAAAAAATTTCTGCAAGATGGGTGCCGCGTTTGCTCACAGTCGACAATAAACGCAATAGGGTGGTGGCCTCTAAAGCCCTGTTGTCGCTCATGCAACGCAATCCGGATGAATTTTTTCGTCGCTTTGTGACTGTAGATGAAACATGGATACACCACTATACTCCCGAGACGAAAGAAAAAAAAAAAAAAAAAAAAAAGAACAGTCAAAGCAGTGGATTGCGAAAGGCGAACCATGTCCAAAGAAGGCGAAAACCGTAAAATCAGCTGGTAAGGTTATGGCTACTGTATTTTTGGATGCACGTGGAATTATTTTCGTTGACTATTTGGAAAAAGGAAAAACAATAACAGGGGATTATTATGCATCTTTATTGGACCAGCTAAAAAACAAAATTGAAGAAAAACGGCCTCATTTAAACAGGAAAAAAATCCTCTTTCATCAGGACAATGCCCGTGTTCACACATGTTTACGATCAATGGCTAAAATTGAAGAATTGAAGTTCGAATTGGTTGACCACCCACCGTATTCGCCAGATTTAGCCCCCAGTGACTTTTTCCTTTTCCCAAACTTAAAAAAATGGCTAAGTGGACAACGTTTATTTTTCAAATGAAGAAGTCATCGATCGGAAAAATGCTTATTTTGAGGACCTTCCGAAAACTTATTTTTCTGACGGTTTAAAAAAAATTGAGAAACGTCTAACCAAGTGTATTGAGCTCCAAGGAGATTATGTTGAGAAATAAAAAAAAAAATACAAAAATACAAACTGTTTTAATGCTTTTTTCTAAGGACTTATTGACCAACCCTCGTATGATTTGAGTTTTCACAGCCAAAAGTATTATCATGATTGATGTCGTGCCCTGATGATAGACACTGTAACGCTGTCCGAAACATTGTCTACAAGAGGAGGAAGCGCAACACTGTATAATACCCCAGAAATCAATCACAACAAGGTTTAATTATTTTTTTATAAGGTGGATACGTTCCACAGAAAATACCAAATAAATTTTTTCCCTCTCTGTCAGAAAATAAAATGGATCTGTTTTGTACGAAATCACTTTCATCATTAGAAATACTCAATTCTAAGTACAGATATTGCCATTATGCTCTGCTAACGTAGTGAAAAACAATACAGTGTAGTCCCTATAATCCAAACAATTAAAAACCAAGCCAGTTCGGTTTAACAAATTTTTGGATTACTGGAATCTTTAAGAAACAGCTGCATTTTCGGTACATTTGAGAGTTTGACGTTTTCCGGGACCTTTTAACATATATATTCTATGTAGTCGACAATATTTTTTTTTATCTTTCAAATTGTTTTCTGTTGATATACCAATGTTATCATCCCTCTTTCAAAATCTCTATAAAATTACACTTACAATTACACTTTTCTCAAAACAGTCGACGTTTCCACCCACACATGTCCACATGTCCGACGGATAACTCGTCAAAATGACAATTCAACAATAAAAATTATATAAAGTCATAAAAAGTGATGAAACAAAAATAGGTTATGTAGGGTAGGTTTATAAGGTTTTTTTCATCATTTTTAATGACTTTATATCACCTTTTAAAGGTGTGTTATCATGGAACCACCCCCCTCATCCGATGTTTCGGATTACAGAGACATCCGAGTTTTGACACTCTTTTTTATAATTTTATTATATTGTTTTATAGAAAAACTTTTTATGGAAAGAACATTTTATTTAAAATGTGAATACCTCACAAGGCTCCCAATTGGGGTATGAATTAAAAGATACAAGCGTCTCATCATTCATCAGTAGTTATTTACGCACCTCACTCTTTCTCTTTCTAGAGCCCGCCCTGTCACCCCTCTAACATTTGACCAAAACTCACAATCCAGTTCCCTTGAGATGGAGCCTGTTCTGACTAACCTGCCTGAAACTCCTCTAAGAGAGGAAAGGGTTCGTACTTTACCCCTTATTTTATTTTAACTATTAATTAGGTTTACTAAGCATAGTAAGAGGTAAACCCCTCTCATTTGCCGGCTGTTAAATTGCGTTTTTATGCTAGCTGACAGTAATTTCGTAATTGTTCACTGTTGTTTTACAAAATGATGTTTTTGTAAATTGAGGCACTGGATGAAGTAAAAACTTTGATTATGTTTTGAGTAAAAGGCGTTTTTTTTAAATGCATTGTACTCACTTGTAACTAGTGTTAATTTTGCGAATAGATCCATCTGTGTAAAACCTACAGAAGTAATATGTATTTACATAGCAGATAAAGAAAGGATTGGAGATACCAAAAAGGCGATCGTAACAATAAATAGCTTTCGGGTGTTTAAGTTGTTTTTGCATTCAGCTCCTCAATTGTAATGGTCAACCAGATAATGTGTATAAAAATTTATCAAAATTTTATTTATACATATTTATTTATTACGTTACGTAGAATCATTTATACCTGCATACTTACAGTGAAACTCTCTTATAAGGTTTTCCATGGAACCGGAAAAGATTACCAGAATCTTCTTAAGTGAGAAAACCTTTGTGAGTTTATTTATTTATTTATTGTAAGAAACAAACAGCAATTTTGTACAGGATGAGTTATACAAGAGGTTAAATATGAGGTAAGCCAAAATAGTTTCTTATGCTAATGTTGGTTAATATGATATAATACAAAATTGTAATTGGTTATAACCATTAACTGAAAATGAAATTAAAAAAAAGAAAAAAAAATCATATAAATATATTAGAAGGAAGAAGGAATAGGAAAGGGCAAGAGGCAGAGGAAGATGGAATGGGGACAGGAGATGCTCATGTTGTACCTTTTCTATAACTGTGCATTAATTTAATTAACGTTTGTGGTCGTACGCTTGACTTCGTTTCGGTATTTCACAAGACTATTATTAAGAATATCGATATTGTTAAATTGCGTGTTATAAAAAATTGTAGTTAAATTAGGCCATCTTTTATTTAATGTAACGAACCAAAAAAATTAGATAATTATTAAGCATGAAAGCTCTTAAGAGGGTTTCACTGTATATTTTGTTAGTTTTAAGAACACATAATAATAATATAAATAATGATTGTTGTATTTATTTATGTTGTGATCGTTCACTTATGCAGTTCCATTTGCAGCCAATATTTCCCGGAGTGTACAAGGATTCAAGCACGGACGACCGGCGCGGCCCGAGGTTTGCTTTCTTGTTCGATTCCACCCTCACAGCGTACCTGATGATGGGGAACTTATCTCCGGTAAATATTATTAAATTACCTGAATTGTTAATACTATATTATTTATTGACACTTTGTATTATTATAGCTCGTATTATAGGCAGGCTTATTGCTTGGTGGCAATTTCTACCAACCAACCCATACTGTGTGTGAAAATCATCACAATTATTATCCTACAAAACAATGTGTTTTATAAAGGACAATAACTTTTTGTTAACCTTCCAAAAACTACGAGTCTGAATGATTTGTATAAGTATTTTATATCCATTTATCTCTATTTTTACTAGACTGTGTTGTTATTTTATTGTGAAATGAGTTATTTCTTAGATGTATGAAAAAATCTTGCACACATTATAATAAACATTTAAAAAGAAAATACTATCATCAAAAACTCTAGTTATTTATGCTTTGTCCAATGAAGTTTGTGAGTTCTTATTGAAGCTATTATTATTTTCTAGGACCTGAAGAACCATGCGGTCACAATGTTTGAAGTGGGCAAACTGTGTGATGAAAGTTTAAACAGTTTCCTCGACGAACTTGATAAGGTAAATATCCAAATTTTGTCTTCCATTGAATACAACTAGCTTAACTACCCTACTTGGCACGATATTACAACTCTTTGGTTATAGATCGGCTGGCAGGATATAGAGGGGGAGGCCAAGCGCTACTGGACGCACGCTCTGGTACTGCGCAGCGCCCTGCGCGCCCTGGCTCCCCTGCGCCCCATGGACCTGGTGCGCTGCGAGAGCCTGCAGTCACTGGATGCTGCCACTGCCGCCAGGCTGCTGAACAACAAATACAAGTGAGTCAATCCAATCATTGTCGAGTAGTATTGTTCTAATTGAGGGTAATGGGCGTGCGAACAAACTAGCAAGGAAAGGGGCGGAAGCACCACTATTGAAAGGTGGGTCAAATCCCAGCATTGGAAGGAATAGGAGGGGGCAACCGGAATAAGACAGTCCAATGTACTCATAAATGGTTCAGATCCTTACTAAATATAATATAATATAATATAATAACCAGGCAACTATTAACGGGACACTGTCATCTCAGGAGATCCATGTAGCTGTTGGGATTGGAAAACACCAATACATAGATGGAGAAAATGTGAAGAGAATGAATACACTCCATTTCACCTTTCGCGCCAATATCCCGCCCTGATGGGAACAACATTCAATGAACAAATATACAATGACGACCCTGGTGAATTTGATCAAACAAATTATTTTACTGTTAAAAGAATGAGTTGAAATGAGAGATAGCACAATGGGCCCATGGCCTTCGTGCTCACAGGAACTATCTATAAACCATCTCCGCTTTACTAAATAAAAATAAAATTTAAGTACCGCTTTGACAGGAGATAGATGGGGAGGCAAAGCAGTCCTCTATTAATGGATGGATTCATTCACGTTTTTCATCACACTTCCCCAATTTCTACATATTATACAGTCTTATTTACACAATACATAAATATATGTCTTACGAAATGAACCAAGGTTGCCCTGATCGAACTAAGTGTATCTAATTTGCAGACTCCTGGTATCTATGGCCCCCCTGTCCCGCGAGGTCCGCCCCCCTATTGGGGCTCCCGTAACGCCCCCCTTCCTGGGTCCCTGCCCCCAGGAGACCAACTCGCTATGGTTCAAGCTGTACATCTACCACGTCACGGGGTATGGGCCCCCCACACTCATACTCACCAAGGGTAAATAATTTTTACTTTATTCATTCATTTCTGTGCACTAAACATTGAAAACAAGCTGTGTAGTGATGTAAAAATATAGTTTAAGAATTAGTTTGTCTCTAGAATGAAATTTAATGTTATTTACAAATGTATTGTATTAATTAGAACATGCTGAGAACAGAACTTTTGAAAATACCGAAATAGTACAGAAGATAATAAGCTGTCAAAACGTTGATATTTGCGGCTGACCGTAAAGCGTGTGACGTCACGAGACAAACGCAATGGTACTGCAGCACTGCCATTCGAATTATGAATTGTACTGCATCGACTTCTTCACAGGACTCTACTGTATATATATTTTACCTATGTTCACTTTGAAAGCTCGTAACTTATAACTGGAGATATAAAAAAACTATTTTTTTTTCGTTATTAACTCTTTAAATATAATACATTTTCATCTAAATATAAAATTAGAAGACAAACTCATCACCACTGACGGTTTTTCAAAGATATCCATCAGCCAAGACTAGTTTTCTGTGAAAATTCAGCCTGGAAGCTGCTTGAAAAAAAAAAATCGTATTTGTGATGACGCCACATTCGTCATGTTTACGCAAAAAACGCCATTTTTATGAGAATAATGCGAAATTCGGATTTGTTGGAAAATTTTCGTGTTTACAGGTATTTTAAAATAAGAATGAAATATTGTACATTCTAAATCTACACAAATAAAAATGTAAATGTTTGTTTGTTCCAAATCTAAAATCTCCGAAAGTTCTTCAATGATTGCTTTGAAATTTTGACACAACGTTGCATTCGAATAGACGTGTGTTTTTATAAACCTATATTATATAGATGTCACTTGAGACAGGTAAAAACCGGCTTTTTTTTCAAACAGCGCCATCTGTTTGACAAATGTGATTTTTTTTTTTTAATAACGCCATCTGTTGGACGTAAAAGCAACACTCGCTATTTCTTCTCTATCTGCACAGACAGCTTAGCCACAGCGACGCGTGGCAGGGTACAGCTAGTTTTAAAAATAATAAATAAATTATGCAAATTTCACGTAAAAATATTACCACTTCTAGTTCGTCCGGCTTATTTTTGATAATACATGTTTTAAATGGTTTGACAATATTGAAGAAATAATCGAGGATGTCACAGAAATATGTGACATGTGAGTTACATAACCTAACCTAACTGTTCTTCCTTTATCTAGGGAGCAGAAGGGCTCCCAAACCTACCAGCTTTTAGTTAACTCTTGACAGGCCAAGATGCCAAACAAAACGTCTGTGAACAAGTGGGTCTTCCGATGACCCCATTCATTTTTCTGTCTTATGGGCTTTTAAACTATAGAAATCCCAATTAATCAGGAAATTATTAATGGTAACTTATGTATTTGCGCAGAAATACGTAAAATTCTAAAATGATATGTCAAGTATTTAAGCTAATATAAGGAGGATAGTAATTTTGGGTTCTACCTACTCCTCCACTTGGCTGTAGGACAGTTAATGTTAAACTTTATTAGAGCATCGACTACTTGATAATTTTAATAAAAACCTTTGTGTAAATCTTGACCACTTTAAGGTATGTAACTATTAATGAATTTATTTGCAGGCACAGTTCTGAAGCACCTCCCCCGCCTGTTCCTGGGATTCTCACGCTTGCTGGTGTCATCGTGGCAACACGAGGCCGTGGTGCTGGCCACCTGCAACTTCCTGGCCATCAACGCCACGCTCAAGTACAGCCCCGTTATGATACAGGCGTACGGGGTGCGCGACGCCGCCACCACCACCCTGGTACCTTTTCCGTGCACCCCAGATGACAAGGGTAATTGTTTTCTATTATTCTTTATAATGGTAAAATAAGCACTTTGTCATTAACCTCTAATTGCTAGTAGCTCGCCTCACTTGCCTTTTACGGTACTTTGAACCTTAAAAAATGCTTTATTTGCTTGGCAAGGAAATAATGTATTTTAATATTGTTCTACCTTGTAGTTTTGTCACTCGCAAATATATTTATTTTATCTGTGAGAAAGCACGTCCAAAAATATTAAAAATCACGGGATAATATTGATTCTTAACAAATAAGTTTCATTTTGGAAATGACACAATAAAAATATTACGTTATACGTTGATACTTTATCGCTTGTGTGAATTCTTCACACAATCAATTCCAATTTTGAAAATGACGCTTAAATTTACAGCGAATTCGAGTTCATTGCACCAGAGTTAGGCAGGACGCACAGAGACATCCAAAATTACTATTTTTGATTTATTAGAAGATTAATGGCAAAAGAAGAGTTGGTATTTATTTTTTATTGTTCCATTTTAATTATTGGACGTATTTATAATGATGGTACTCTTATTATTTAGATTATTTGTGGCGTCTGAATATTATTTGTCTTTCTAAGTTAATAAAATAAAAACAATTGCCCCCAGATGACACGGATACCCCCTGGTGGCAGCACTCGGCGCTGAAGAGATTGTCCACCAGCATAGACCTGGAGCACACCTGTGGCTATATCACCATGGTGGACATCGGCGTGCAGGACTGGGGCATTGAGACCCTGCCCACCCAAGTCTCTCTGGGGAAGAACCCTATTTGTAAGTGAATTAAGAGCAATTAATAGCAAAGTCATCATCAACCAAATCAACGTAAATAAAATTCCGATACTTAGGTTGTTCCCTATTTACAAACTTCCCTACTCTAGTACCTTCTCCCCTGGAGCTGAACCCAATTTTTTGCAACCCTATATGATAGCTTAATATATTGGTAACACTTGTTACTTGTAGATTTTACTCTGAAGAAGCTACGGTTTGTAGTGAAACCGGGTCAGCATTAAGTATAAAAATATATACAGGGTTTTCTAATAAGAGGTGTTATTTTGAATAGCCCGCTATTTCGGTAGATGTTACTTTTGAAGCTGTCATTTTTTGACATTTGACAAGCAGAAACTACGCCATTAATAAAAATGGAACGATACACGCTTCAACAACGCATTGAAATTATTAAAATTCACTTGAGTGAATCAAATGCAAATCATCTTGAGTGATGAGGCCCATTTCCACCTCGGTGGCTTCGTCAACAAGCAAAATTGTCGCATCTGGAGCTCGGAAAACCCAAGAGTTATTGTTGAAAAGCCTCTCTATCCTCAACGTGTGACTGTTTGGTGCGGTTTATGGTCCGGCGGAGTCCTTGGACCTTACTTTTTCGAAAATGAGGCTGGAGCAATAGTTACGGTGAATGGATTGCGCTATCGAGAGATGATTAATGATTTTTTATGGCCGGAATTGGACGGTATTGATCTGGACAACGTTTACTTTCAACAAAACGGCGCTACGTGCCACACAAGCAACGAAACCATTGATCTTTTACCATTGAACATCAAAATAACACCTCTTATTGGAAAACCATTTATAAGTGGTGTTAACTAAGGATGGGTTGTTTCAGAGAATTTGAACAAATCATCAAATTTCAAACTTCTTTGAAGGTTCTGTGATTATTTCAGTTTTGTAAAACTACTGGCCAATAATGATATAACTAGCAGTTAAAAACCCGCTCCGCGGGTTTTTGCTGCTAGGCCCTGCGGGCGGCACTTGGTTGGGCTTCGCCCAGTTTATGTGATACTAACAGTTACATTTAATAGGTAGATATTAGATCATTGGGTAGATATATAATAGAAAGACATTCTGCACCATTAAACACCCCTCACCCCAACATAAATCTCGTCAATGAGAAAAATGTTTCCTCTTCCATACCACCGAAATGATTTAATTTTTAAATCGAAATTAAATTGCAAAATATTTATATGTAATTCGAAAATAAAAAAATTTCAACATATTACAATATTACATATAACTTTGGTAAAATAATATACTCTTACCAAAAGACTGTCAAAGTAATTACATTTTTTTTAAATATATTAAGAATTATTTTATTGGGATAAGTCCTAAAAATCTACATATTTGGGTGAAATAATATTACGCTCTTACCTAACGATTGTCAAAGTAAATACACCAAAACTCTCTTAATTCGCGAAAACCTTACAGGTGGGATAAATTGAGTCATTTTCATTTCAAGGGACACAAAAAACAAAACTTTTTAAGCAAGTACAATTTATTATACTTTTATTTTTTACAATCTACAACATAATATTATACACTTTCATTAGGAAAAAATCTCTTTATAAACAATATTATCCGTATACCAATCAGTCAGAATTTGTATAAATAACGATGACTGCGCTCAAACTGTCCATAAGAAAATACTGGTTCAGGAAGTAACAGTCCACCCCGTTCAAAAGTTTGTCCTTGAGATTTATTTAATTTAATTTAACTGGAAACTGTTTCCTGCACATATTGAATTATATTTTAACATCCGACAAAGTGTTTTAAATTCTAGGAATGAAATGTACTGTACCTTTTCTGTTCCCTGTAATGATTTTGGCTTGAATTAAGTTACAGCTGAAATTTTTATAGCACCGCTTTTGTGAGATATCACCTCAGGGGCGCTTTCCGTTGAAGTACATCCTCATTGATTGCATAAACATGACTATTTTTAGGGCACAATATGGTACGTTGACTCAACCCTAAGGCATCAGCAGTTGTATGTGTCTCACCGTATATATAGTGAATAATATCTTACATTGGGAATAAGCACAGATGACTCTAATGTTCCTTCTACAAAAGGAAGTTTGCCATCTTCCATGTCCAAAAGCCATTTAGAAAATATATTTTCACTTTCTAAAGCTCTGACATTTGTTTTTAATTGAATAGTTTTGAAATGGTACCAAAGTGTGCTGCTTTTATGCAAGCGGCAATTAATTGTCCTCGTGAAGCACGTCGACACACTGGAAGGATCTGACGAAAGTCTCCGCCCAAAACAATAACTTTGTTACCAAAGACAGAATCACTTCCCATGATATCACGTATAGTACGCTCAATTACTTCTAAAGCTACACCTGCCATCGGTGCTTCATCCCATATTATAATATCTGCTTCCGTTATAATTTTCCGATTCTTTGATGTGAACTTACACGTTGTATTGTCCTGTAAATTGAGGGGTAAATTAAAAGCAGTATGACACGTTACCCCACCTGGAAGCAAGAGTGCTGCAATGCCTGTCCAAGCGACTGATAAAACTCTTTTACCTTTTCGTCTTAGAGTGTGAATTAAAGTTTAGTAAAGGTATGTTTTCCCTGTTTCGCCTGGGCCATCAATGAAGAAAAATTTATTGTCATCATTTTCATGTGAAAAAAACTTATTCAAAATAGAATTATATGCTTGAAGTTGTACGTCATTGAGTTTGGCAGCCATCAATTCACCTAAAGTGTTTTCAGAAATTACATTAAAATCAGATACTTGTCCAAAACTGCAACTTTCATCAGGTTCAGGTAAGCCCTGCATTCTGCAAGATGAATTCTCCTTCATGAGAATATCCTGTATGTTTAAAAGACAAAGTTTTATAGCTGTTTCTTCAGCAACACCATGATGAAAAAAATCTTCAGCCGAAGATCGAAGGGATACATTGTATTAAAATTAAAACAAATAGATGTCTAAGAATTTTAGGCGTCAAATACAATGAAGCCTCCGTCATACTGCGACCATTCTCGTATGTCATCAATGAGCTTCAGTTCACGCGCCGCATCATGAAAAGTAGCTACATAGTAAATTGCCATCAACAGTTCGCAAAGATTCAAAGGATGTAGCTCCAGCCACCTTTATAAGAATCAGCCGTAAATGATACAGTTCTATATTTCTAGGAGAAATTGAAGGTATTCATCCAATGATGTTTCCGCCTCCCCGCTGTCGCCTCGTCCACTTTTTACCAGCTGTAAAGACATAGTTATTTGGTACATCTTGATAGAGAATAGAGCGTCCCTCAATATCTTGAAGATTCAATTGGAACCACGCTGTTAAAGAGGTGTTCCTTGTAGATGCTTCCCTGAGAGCCTGTTCCTCCCGCCCAGAGGGGAGGGAGGAACAGGTTTATTTTGTAGAGACAAAATAAACAGATTGGCTGTCGGGTAAATGTAAAGCCAGAAGTAAAATTGAGTGAGATTGATCATGTATAGATAAATAAATACTATCCAAAGAGGAACAAATTTTAACATTAATATGAGCATCATATTTTTTGCTAAGGAATGCATTATATGGAACAACAAATCGATTGTCGATACGTATATCCCGAATAACGTGATTTTCAGAAAAATTATCACGTCTCCTGTAATCTGGGTAGCCTGCGGAATTATTATCAGTAGCATCTTTAAATGATTTGGGGAATTTTTTAGAGCACTTACCGTCTACCATGCAGACTGACCTTGGATTAAGTACGCCACATGGTCCATGAATGTTATTTTTTTTAAATAATACGGTACAAAGCCGAATTCTTCGGATGGGGTAGTTTTGCAGATACGGCATTATCAATATCAGAAGCTGTATACAACTTATCTTCGCTGCAAAGTGTAAACACACCATGTAGATGAGGTAGTCCTCTTTTTTGCTGTTCAATTGTATACACCCAACAAATTACCTTTCCAAAAACATGTTTCTCAGTCATATCATGAATAAATTCCTTGACTTTTAGATGGAAAACCTTGGCTACTATATCAGGCCTGTCCGCGGCCGATTGATAATGTTCCAATTCGGTTGGTATTTCTGGCCATTTGGGATTGCACGTAAAAGTTATGACGACGACAGGACGACCAAATTTACGTACCATAGCCATTGAAACTTGATAAAGTTTATTCACATGGCGTGGTCCACCAGTAAATGAAGATGGAAGAATGACTGTATTACCTGCACATACTCCTCTATCAGTGGCTAAATTTCTTACATGGTTTTGCAAACCTTGATAGCATTCCACTCTGAGGTGTCGTTGGTTTTTCCTAATGTAATCTAGGCGACCAGATTCATAAATAATGATAATAGATAAATAATGTAAGCATGAATTAAATACTGTTGAAAAAGTTTACCCGCATAATGGATTGGATTAAATATGTTTCTTCGCACTGCTAATTTACTTGCATAAAACTACATAGCAGTTACAGTATGACATTGAGCAGTACAGAAATCACCATGATGCTTAAAGCCTGGGGTCCAACCACATTCACCTGATGGAAATAGTAGTGGGAAAACCATAGGATCTAAATGCTTTGATAAAGTTGCCATCCTTTGAAGTCCTTAACATTTTTAGGTTAAACAGCGATATCCATACCCGATGGCAAATTCCCGTCTGTCTGCTACGTATACCATGGCGATATCGTGAGAACTGGTTGGAGCATTTTACATCTGATGAACGTGTAAATAATAGACGTATATCTCTCACCTGCCCACCCTCAGCCGCAATGCGTATTTCTTCTTCCTCGACAGATTCTTTTAGTTTCTTATACTGATGAGGGCTTATTTGGCGCATTTCACTATCAATTATTTGCATTATATTTTTATAGCAATCGGCATTAGATGGATGACTCATACGCACTCTAACAGCCTCATCAGGATCGTATAGATAAAGCTGAGCATAGGAAGGTATTTCACCTGCAACTTGTATACTTCTGGAAGTGAGATGATAAACCTAACCAGAAATTTTTAAACAATATGGACCATTACCTGGGATATTAGCTATTTGCGCTCCAAATGAGGCAAATCTATTAGCACTCTTGTATTCACAAATAAAATTCTTAAAGTTTTTAGATTGATTACAATCTCCTGTCAATAATTCGGTGCTGGATAATAAGCTAAAATTTGTGGTATTATTTTTCCAGTATGACAGCAAGAATGTAACAGTTTACCTTTTTATATGACACTCTTTTGATATGACGCCGAAATAATTCTGTTCTAGAAGCACATAATTAGGATTATTGAGCACACTTCAAGAATACACTACTATCGCTTCGCTTGGTAAATTTCCCTCTCATTCGAACATTCCGAAATTCGACCAATTCTGGTAAAATATTGTCCACTTTCCTTTTAGCCATAGTAATTAAATTGAAATAATAATCTGAAAACAAAATATTTCTTTTTAGCGATTCACAGGTAGTTTGTAAACAAATTTCTTAGTTATCACGTCAATAATTCTGTAATTATCACATATGACACATATCAAACATTGACAGCGCATGGTGGCGCATGGGGTCGGTGTTGTAATATCAAAAAATAATTAATTACGTATTTAAGTATCGAGTGGAACTGGTTATTTTAGCAGTCGGCTTTTTATGGTGGATTTATAACAATATATTATATTTATAATTATATATTTGTGTATATATATCTAACTTTAAAAAATTACACTGACATTGTACATTGCTTGACACTAACTGGCTGTAAAGGCTTTTTGCATTGATTGGAAATCGATATACGCTGGCAGCACTGAACAATGTGTCTTTCGCGTGAATAATGATAAACGTCAAATTTCAATACGTAATTGTGGATAATTTTTACTGTAATGTAATTAATCCAATGGATTGTGAACTTTCTAAAACATATTTTCTTCGATATTATCCAAAAATTATATGAGCATCGTGTCTTAATTTTCAAATCGTGTCTTAATTTTCAAATCGTGTTAATTTTCAAGTTAGCGGAATTTAACCGAAACAGACAATTTAAATTTGACCAATCAGAGGGCCTACACCGTCCAGACGCTGGCATAATAATACTATCAGATTACAGAACTTGAAAATCAACTTCGAAATTTGACGAATTGTTCAAATTCTGTGAAACAACCCATCCTTAGTTATTGTTATCTCATTTGAACGATAATTAATTTTATAATCAATAATAGCAAATATCTAGTACGGATATGAGCAACTTTATTTGTTTGTCTTTTAAATTATAAAAGATAGGTTATTTAAAGAACTCAATTTTTCATGATTTTAGATTGGCAAATTTGGCAACTGTTTGAGTTAATAGTTATTATTAAAAAATAATACCAAATAATGAAATTTAAAAAAAAAAAAATTGGGTTGTAATTTTAGTAATTTTATGTAATTTTATACGCCACAAATTAGTGTTGCTACATAAACCAGTTATTTTTTTGGAATTCGAGCCCATCAAAATGCCTTTTTAATCCTTTTTCATTTCTATTTCATCATATTTCTTATAATCCTTTTTGCCTGTAACTTATTGTTTTATGTTTACATATAATTGTACACCCGTTATTGGTCAGTTGATATTTATTCTTTGTCATTTATTTCAAACAATATGAATGGTAGCAGAACTCGGAGACGCCCGAGGAAGACATGGCACGACCAAGTGAATCAGATACTTGAGTCAGGCCATGTCAAGAGGCCATGAATGTGAATGAAGCTAGGAGTGTGTGCCAAGTCCGAGTTGTTTGGCGGTCCGTCCTCTCTGCCTACCCCTGCGGGGAAACGGCGTGATGGTTAGTTAGTTAGTTAGTTAATCAGTCATTTATTTCTTTGTAATTTTTTTCTTGCTAAACCCCCTGTCCATTGTGTACATTATTAATACACTACACATTTTTTTTAAATTTAAAAAACTACTATAACCATAGACATATGAATATTAGTAGACCTGCCCTAAGTGATTAAAAGCGTATTATTCCCCACTCCCCATACCGGTTCCAGGCTCGCGTCTGGCCTCCCGTGAATTTAGAAAACGTGACGTCATCATTCTTGTGCGAACTATGGTCGAGGCATCATCGGTTCATTTTACGAAATAACACTGCAAAATGGTGGCTTGTGCTAACTTGTAAAAATAGATGTGAAAAAGAGAATAAACCCAATTGTCGTATTACATTCCATATATAAGTATTATTTTACTTTATTTTAAGCTTATTCACATCGCACATGGATCAGTGTAGAAACATATACTATCACATCGAGATACGTCTGGACGCGAAACACAAATCCGTTTGCATAAGAATCAGGGATGTGCCTTCGCCTTTTGCGCTTTGATGACATGCATAATCGTATCATTTGGAACTTCTATTTTTTCATCTGTTATATCTTGCTGGAACTCCGTCGTATTAATACAAGATAATAAACCAATCATTTTTAAATTTATTCCACTTTAATGGCGTTATTACTAAACGAGTTTTGAATTTTACACAACTCATAAACAACACTTAATATAGGATAAATGGTTGGTTATCAATTGTGAAAAATTGGTATGTTTGGAAGTAAAATTTGGATACAGTGAGCATGTTTGGAATGAAAAATGTATGTGTCATTAATGCTGTCCGATGATATTTTGTATCTATTCAAATTAAAAATATTATATTTTTCTATCGCACGTCGCCACCGATCATTATCTTTGGAACATTCTATCACACGTCGCAACGGACCACGTGTTAGGTACGCGCGTTATTTCGCATGTACGGTACTGCTGGAACGAGAAGGAGTGCATATCACGTAATGCGCTAGGTTATACCGAGTGGGGATGTGTGATAGAAAAACATGTTTTTGTTTTTAATTGAAAAAGTGTCATCGGACGGCAAAATGATGTCCAAATTTTTACTCCAAATACTCTTAGGAATCGCTGGTAAAAGCTGTGTGTATATAATTTCATTTGTTTTACATTTCTATTATCTTCTTAACCACTCGGAACATTAGAACGTCAAAAGACGTAAATATGATAATAGCGGTCAAGACATTAGTACGTCTTTTCACGTAAACGCGCGAGATTTTACAAAAATCGATTTATTTCCATCACTAGTATACGGATTGCCATGATTTAAAAAACAGAGTATCGATAATGAATAACGCTACGCGTCTGCATTCAAGAATATCTATGGAATGTAGAGGTGCATTATCTGAGTCGATTGAATCTGTCATCTCGTTCGTTCATAATTTATTGCGTTTTTAAATAATTTATTAAAAATATTTTAGTTTGGACGGTTAATATTTAGAGGTGACTAATAGTTTTTAATTATATTTCTTCAATATATAAAGTGTTATTTCTTTATGATACTCAGAAAAAAGTACATTTTTCACAGCTTTGAAATAATGGTCAGCGATTTTTACATATTTTTGACGTTTTCAGAAAATGTATATTTAGACAAGCAAATATTTACGTATAACAAAACAATACGATAGTGAATTTCATAATCTTTCCAAAACATTTTTTAGAATGAGGCTACGTTTCCCAAAACGTGAGTTATGAAGCTTTTAACAAAACTCGTGAATAACACAAAAATTTTCGCGTTTTGACAGTTCGCAAAGGAACACAAAGTAAATAAAAGTCCTTTTCTGAGAGGTTAAAAGTGAAATGTTATATATTTTCTTAAAGATTTCATTATTTTATTATTAATAGGAACAGAGCGGTTGTGACAACCCTCCAACATTGGTCGAATGTAGCGATTCTCAAGTGTGCTCATGGTTGGTTGCTGGGAAGTAAATTATGAACATTTATAAAAGTGTCTTAACTAAATACGTAAACAAGATATTCGACTCTGAAAATAGAAGAAATTTATTTTGCCGAATTTGGACTTCGCAAATTTGTTCATAACGTGGCGAGTAATTTGCGCTCCCATGTAAAAATGTCTATTCATTCAAAAGCAGATTTTACTTTTAAGAACTAAATGGTGATATTATAATGCGAGATGCCTATTTACTGTCAGATTGATTTATTGAAGAATCACAGTCAGCTTTCTTCTCTGCGTCCCGCAACTATTGGTTTAACCCCTCGCCTTTTACTTCTCGTCTATTAATATTCATATGTCTGTGACTATAACCTTATAACTTTAAGATAAAAGGAATTCCCTAGTAAGATGTGCAGACTATGTTTTTTTTATGTTAAAAACTATTTTTTTTTAATGAATAAATAAATTGAGTTTCTCGGAATGGTAGATACTTTCAATATCGCCCTGGTGGGAGACCATCGACCACCATTCAGAATTGAAAAAGTGCTTGAAATGGCTTTAGCCATGTTTGGTGACCAGATCTGATTAGCCAGATACTTCTCCATCTCATTCCCCTCCCCAATACCTTCAGCCTCACAACATACCTCAATTGGGGATGTATTTGGGATAATCTCACTAGCTCCAGATGATTGGGTGTAGTTGGGACTCTTGCACGATATTTTCACTAAAAAATAAATAAAGGTATTTTTATAAGATTTTATGTATTTTTTCTAGCTTATCTTAATGAGATCGTTATCTAGTTTTACATTTGTATTCTCTTTAATTAAGTACCTATGATAATTATGTGCGAAGGACAAATCTAATCACTGTCTAAACTTCATAATGACTATGTATATATATATTTTTAAGGACCTTACTATGATTCAATAACTGATAACTTTCAAATGGAGATTTTATATCTTTAACTTTATTATTACAGCTACTGTAAGACGGAAGTCCAAACTAACAAAAGTACCCTCGTCACAAATGAGCTTCGATGACTCCATCATCGACAGTCAAAATGTATTTGAAAAGCCCACGGATCACAGTCATATCATCAGCCAAGATCAATCTAAGACTTCATCCAGCGAGGACGTCAAGATCAATGAAGATAGTCTGAGGAAAGAAATCAGAGAAAAACTGCATCTGGAAGGACACGTCAGCAGTCGATTGCAATCACCTAACGAATCACATTTCGCAGTCACTCCAACGGGACAGAGCAAAACTCACTCTCCTGCAAACGGTTTCACAAGCGTCGACTGCTCAAACTTACTGTGCCAAGAACTAGATCAATTAGAAAAACAAAATGTCGAATCCGATAACCCCCACTCCTGCAAAGTACCCGACAAAAGAAAAACCGAAACGGACGGGTTTAAAACGGACGTGGGTAAAGTTTTGCGGTTAGAGTCGATGATTGACAACCTGATGAGTCCGGTAGATGAAAATATCTCCATGTTCTCGCAGCTGAACAAAGAGATGGAAGAAAAAGAAGTTAAAGCAGTTGAGAGCTGCTCTGCAGAAGGACCTGAGGAGGCAATAGAATTAGATGAAAGACTTCAGCGCAGAGATTCAAAAGCCGAAGTAAGATAATATATTCTTTATCATTTTGTTTATATATTTACCTAATTTTATTGTATTTTTACCAACCCATTGGCCTTGAACCCCGCCGGCCTCGGTGGGGGTGTATTGCTATGTCTTAAACTCCAACCATGCCAGGACCCTGCACTACGATACAAGTGACATGTATTTTAAATTTTAAATGCCAATCGCTCTGTAGATAATGAAGCAATCATTTCGTAGCGTTGACAATATTAACGTTTTTAAAGTTTTTCCCTGATATCTACAAATTAAGTTTTGTTAGCATTCGGCGTCATAGTGATTTTTCAATAAGGCGAGTGGATCTGGAGTCGATAAGCTCGCTTGAAAAACACGTGGTGGATGCTTTGAGGACTATCATACCAAATCAATTTATTCAGTCAAACTTGGTTATATCGAACACGAGGGGACCGACTAAATTTGCTCCTTATAGCCGTTAATTGTTATATCCAAAATACGTTTTTTTTTAAAGTTGTATGTACCTACCTACCTGCCTCTACTATCAATATATTCGCAAAATTACAGTATGTTTTCAAAATACGAGTAGGTATTACTTATTAAAAAAAATAATTAGAAAAATAACTTTTTTACTACTCAAATTTATGATTAATGATTGTTTTAAAGATTTCGGTTTCATGCTTCTTAATTTCCTCTTCAAAACAATCAAGGCATTATAACTATCATCAACTGGTTCAAGGCTTCCAAGAAAAATATCACTAAATTATGCGTACTGTATCTACCGCTTGTAAAATCTCACTTGTCATAAATAACTAGCTTGCTGGATGGTTTGGGTTTAGGCTGTAATATTTTACTTGCATAAACCAGTGATGCACAACCCGCGGCCCCATTCTTGCGGCCCGCATGTCAATTTCATACGGCCAACTTGGCTATAGATAAAAATCTAAATGTTTGGGGTAATTCTTAAAAACCCTGGCTGAGAACATTTTTGTAGAGTTTTGGTTAATTTACGCAGCATTTCCTAAATTGAACCAAATTTGAAGAACCGGTTTGCAAAACACGAAATTCAAAAAAATCAACAGAAAACTTAACTCTTGAATATCCCAGTCAACCCCATCCCCCTCAACGAAAACAAAAAAAAATCCACTTGTAGGTGGCAGCCTGAAAAAGTTGTGCATCAGTATCATAAATTTACCCCCTGCGGGGTTGTAGGTACTCGTAACTAGGTACCTTCATAAACATATTTATTGGTTTTTAAAACAAAATTGACGAGTTGTAATACAAAAGAAGACGTAAAAAGGGAATGAATTTGCAAAGCTCAAATTTCGCATGACTGTCACAGATTTTATGACAACTTTACATTGTGCCCGATGCATAGCATTGGTTCACATAGCCGACAATCTTAAACAAGAAGTGCCATAAAAATATGTATCCGTTCTTGAATAACTACTTTTTCAAACCCAACGATCCATTCATGTATTCAGAAATTGTGTTGACATAATTATTTGCTTGGTATAATCAGTGCATCGACCTCGTTATAACAATCAACAATTCTATTTAGATAAGGTTGAACTAAAATATCATTTTGTAATTGCTCATCATAGCCATGAACTCGCTATAGCCGCGATCGTTATAACCAAGTTCCACTGTATACATACTTTTTTAAACTCAATATATATTTTTTTGCATAACTTGATCCAATACACAAGTAAATTTAAAAATATTATTATGTGTTAATGTATAAAAGTTGCATTAGATTTAGTACACCACTGCAGATTTAAAATTGGTGAGGGCCGATTTTTTAGCGTAACAATATCGAGGTCAATTGGTTAAATCACTAGCGCAGGTGCGTGAAAAACCGTTGGATATTATAATTGTAGGATTTGTTAAGCTAAAAGTATTTACTAAAAAATATATTTGCCTGACGAGCCTTTAATTTTTAACGTTACGTTAAAAATTACGGCATTTATCCAACATGACACGACATTATAAAAATACAAATTATGTTATATTCGCTTCTATGATAACTCAACACAGTGACTATTCAACACACCTTTAAAAAGTGATAAAAAGTCATTAAAAACGATGAAAAAAAAAAAATTTAAACCTAACCTACTTAACCCAGTTAATAACGTTTTTGTTTCATCACTTTCCATGACTTTATATAACTTTTTAAAGATGTGATGAATTATCATTTTGATGATTTATCCGGTCACCTGGTCACTATTCGAATAAAAATTGTAACACTGCCTATGAAAATGATAGCCATTCAAAGAATATCTATATGAACGGGCCGCTAAAATATATCTACTGGACCTAATTCAGTGAAATTATGAGCATTGTCTTAGGAATGTATCTTCAGTGTATTAATTCATCTAGCATCAGCCGTCAAGCATTTGAAATTGACATTTCGAATAAAGAATTATTTATTAATAAAATTATTTTGACGCCTACCATCACTTGTCTGACATGATAATAATAGTTCTGATTTTGAAAATTGAAAGTTTATGCATTACGCAGAATAACCCTTGACTCTGTGCAAAAACGGGCGGTCCGTTTGATAGATTCCCCAATCTTAACAAACGGACTGCAATCTTTAGAGCACAGGCGTCAGGTAGGTATGCTGTCCTTGTTCTATCGGTATTACAATGGAAGATGCTCTAAGGAACTAGCGTCATTGATCCCTTCGGCACCGGTGCGTAGTCGGGATACACGCCAAACGCGCGCCCAACATTTGTACAAGGTTGACATTTGTCACATGAGAACGGGTCGCTTCTACGATTCGTTCTTAAGTTCAACAGCTCGGCTGTGGAACGAACTGCCGGCCTCTGTGTTTCCTCCCTCCTACAACATGGGACTCTTCAAGACCCATGTTCACTCCTTCCTCTCCACAAAAAGACCCCCCACACAGCATCCCCAAAGATGACATAGGCCCTGAGGGAAATTATTTTCTTCAGGGCCTCCTGTGTGGAGTTGATATTAAAAAAAAAAAAAAAATCATTACATTAACAGCCCAAAGTAGTATGTTTAATTATGTTTTTATCTTGCAGAAATGGACGTTGCTGGAGTGCCATTTTGGTATCCCATTATTTGACGAAGATGCTAACCAAAAGATATGCAAAGCCATTGTCACGAAGCTTTCACAAAAAGATAGGTATGTTGATTTGGTTTTTAATCTGTACGAGGTATTGATATATGAATAGTTTTGTGAACCTAACTAACTATCACGCCATTTACATTTCTCACACAGTGATACATGGTTTTACCACACATAGTCCTCAGGAATCTCATTTCTACAGCATTCAGTCTACTTTCATTCTTCCTCTGCCAGTTCCGTGCCTCACTGCCATACATTAGGGTAGGTACCAGCACTCCATTGTGGACAGCTAGCTTCGCTTCTTTGGACAATTTTTTGTTAGCGCCAACTGCGTTCAGTCCTCCATTAATGGAGTTACCTGCATTTACCCTTCTTTCAATATCTCTGTCAGCCTTCCCATCTCTCGTAAACGGTGACCGGATAAATCATCGCAATGATAATTCATCACATCTTTAAAAAGTTATATAAAGTCATGGAAAGTGATGAAACAAAAACTTCATTAACTGGGTTAAGTAGGTTAGGTTAAATTTTTTTTTTTTTCATCGTTTCTAATGACTTTATATCACTTTTTAAAAGTGTGTTGAATTGTCACTGTGTTGAGTTATCATGGAACCCTCGTAAACATACTCCCTAAATTCACAAACTCATCCACCTGCTCCAAGTATTCACAACTATATTGCGCACTATTTACGTACTCTTTCAAACACCATGACTTTATACTTACTTACATTCATCGTTAACTCATTCTTTTTCTTTTTTTTATTTATTTATGTCTATTCTTGAATACACATTTTACAAATGATTACAGTGGTTTATATTGTAGTACAGAGAAAAAAGGTATAAAAAATAAAGAACATAGGTTGATATAGGTAAAACTGTGTGTGGGTGATATTGTATGTTACGTGAACACCTCACTAGGAGAACCTGTGCTGAGGTGTTAACGTATTTGTGATTAAGGGTGACAGGTATTTATGTGTTGTGGTAGAAAGTTATTATTATTATTTTTTTTTTTTCACAGACATATATTGAAACATGAAAACACACATTTATATGTGAGTGTATGTATTTTTGGATAATTCTTGAAGAACATGTATAATATTTAATTTTACTTATTATATTTTGGTTATGTTTGGTTTGGAATGATAATCTTTTGAATAAAGTGAATATCTTGAGTTTTTATCCAGGCTACGATATGTTTTTTGAGAATGTTTGTAGTCAATAATTGTTTCAAAGTAATTGGCATACTGTTAAAAAGTTTGGTTGCGTTGTATTGAAAGTGTCTTTGTCCGTGTGTGGTGTGTATCGGAATATTCAGTGTTTTATTCTTCATGCATACTTCGTTTATCCTAGACACGAGATACCCTAGATCTTCCATACTGTTAGGATGGGTTGATGGGTTCCGTGAAAGTCCCATTCAAATTCGGTTATTATATCATTATAGGCTAGCTGCTTGACAGAACTGAAATAATAACAGATCTTGAGAAAATCTTTCACAGAACTTTAAAATTTGAAAAATTCTCCGAAACAACCCGTCTTTAGACTTACTTTCATCAACTCATTCTTCGTAAGTAATATAATATCTATATCTTCTTCCTTTTAATGATTTGTCTTTCTGATCTTGTGGCCGAAATATTTATTACTGACATCAGCACCGCATCATCAGCATACAACATACTTTCAGATTACCCAATTTCGCACCCAATCCCACCTCTTTCAATTCTTGTATACATACATTGAATTCATATTATGTTGATATATGTAATAAATATCTAATTGTGTTTTTTTTCAGTCTGGATAAGCTAACCGAATCGAATAAGTCCCTCTCAGTTGATTTGTTAACATTCATTAATCAGTGTCAGGTTAGTAATGTGATTTATTCATTATACAACTACAAAGTTTTTTTAGCTAATCTCTTTCAAACTACAGTACTAATCCGCCACCCCGAAAACCGAGAAATAGTCCAATTAGTGAAAGCAGCGGTTTATAGTGCATATATACTAAATATGCTAAAAATTAAAATGAAAAGTTTATTGTAAAATAAAACAAACACCGCTATCTATCTTTCATAAGAGATATGTTTTGGTTTGAAGTTAGGGTGTCATGTTTACGCTGGCGTGCTCCATTTTGTAAACTTATTCAAACAAAAAACATTGCAGGACGAAACCGAGTGTGTAAGAGTAACAAACCTAAACAGTGGAACTCAAACACGGCTACTTTTTTTTAATTTCCAAAAGGAACCAATTTATACTATCGGCCGTTTATAATTTTTATATATTTTGAAGAATTAAATGGCAGATATAATATGCCTTAATGACGAATAAAGGCTCAAATATGCATAAATCATCAAAGAGCTCAAATATGCCCTAACCATCAAAAAAGCTCAAATATGCACTAACCATGGAAAAATTCAAATATGCACTAACTATCAGAAAAGCCCAAATATGCACTAACCATCAAAAAAGCTCAAATATGCACTAACCATCGAAAAATTCAAATATGCACTTACTAT
This sequence comes from Hesperophylax magnus, assembly GCA_026573805.1. NCBI lineage: Eukaryota > Metazoa > Arthropoda > Insecta > Trichoptera > Limnephilidae > Hesperophylax > Hesperophylax magnus. The sequence continues at coordinate 5,434,783 of JAIUSX010000117.1, read as the reverse complement.
CAGAAAAGCCCAAATATGCACTAACCATCAAAAAAGCTCAAATATGCACTAACCATAGAAAAATTCAAATATGCACTAAATATCAGAAAAGCCCAAATATGCACTATCCATCAAAAAAGCTCAAATATCCAGCAACCACCAAAAAAGCTCAAATATGCACTAACCATCAAATATGCACTAACTATAAAAAAAATTAAATATGCATTACTTGTGCATAAAATTCGATGTCTAGTTATTATGATGTTGAATGGATTAAAGGGGATTAACTATGTAGTACAACACTGTATCACTTGAACCCACATTTGTAATTTCTAGTACTTCCCGGGTGAGGACATGGGAATAGTGAAGAGGGGGCATCTCGTGCCGCTGCCCAAGAAGAACTTGGCCTTTGAGAACGGAAGAATCAGTCTTTGGACTGGTAAATAATAATATGTATGTGATTAGATAAGATTTACTAATGACTATTATTTATTAAACATTATGCATACTTACCATTGTTATTTTGTAAAAAAGATTTTATTTGTTGAAACGTGCAGAAAACTTTTATCATTCCTTCTTTTATTTTTGTCCGCCATAATAATAACAAATTTTATATTTTTAATGACTTATTACTAAACTTGCATTTCATCAAATGGTTTTAACTTTTTAATATTAACCTTGTTCTCACTTGCATCTGTAAGGTTGATTGTTGTACATATTAAATCAATCTGGTATTGATTATTACCATGGACGCCGAGGGACTGAGTCTGGCTCAGGTTTGCTTATTATCGAACCCCGCCACAACGATTCCTTGAATTCGGACTTTGGAGTGATTTGCGAGTGGCGCAGAGTGAATGGTGGCGCGTGGCTGGGCAGAGGAGTTACATCTGTATCTGGCACTAATCTTGTCATTTTTTACTTCATACGTAAAGTACAGCATGCAAGACAACAATATTGTGATGGTGTGTTATGTTTCAAGTAACCTTTTATTTCTATGCACATATCTTAATTATGATTGGATGATTTGTATAGCGCTATTTTTATGAAAGAATCATATCAAGGGCGCTTTATCAATAAATAGTAGGCACTGCGATTGCTGATTGATTTATTCCCCCTGAGGCCCCCCCTCTATCCCTTGGCGGCCTCGATTATTACACTGCATTTCTCGACAAAATAGACTTAAAATTCATTCCATCCACAGTTTTCAGGCTACGTTATTATTTGTGTGAGATATGATTTAGTATTAAGGTATAATAATATTGCATAGCCAATACCTAGTATTTAGACAAACCTTCTAGTTTGCCGCCCCTTGGCTTTAAAATTATTGAATAATTCCTGCTAACAAGTGTAATTAATCTAAGAAATTAAAAAAATGTTTTAATTTTTGACTTGGTATTTTGTACAGTTCTCTGATGAATTAAGATTATATTTTGACAAGAACAACAATAATTCTATCGTACAAATATTTTTTTCTAATTTAATTTTATGTATTTTACATTGCAATTTTATTTAAATTTTCAATTAGAATATTACTTTTTTGAAATAATATTATTTTTGCACTTGTACACACTTTATGTGCTAACTAAACTAATTCTCAATCTCAAAACCCTCCAAAAACTCACAAAAAAGTTTTACCTCCAATAATCCATCTGTCAAAACGCCGTCTATACATACTTTGTTTTACTTCTTCAAAATTGAAATAATATTTTTTTAAATCTACTTTATGCTGCCTGTAAATAAGCAAGTTTTTATGACAATGTATTTCTTTCGCCAACGAAAAAAGAAGATGGCAAGAGATTTCCATAAAAACTTGCTTGTTTGCGGGCACCATAAAAAAGTATATACCACACTATATAAATTTCACAGTAAGGTTAAGTCATTAGGTATGTTAACCCTTCAGGCTTTAAAATATTTTTTACCTACAAGTCCCAACGACACAAAGAAATTTCAAAGAGTTTCTGAATTATAGTGATTTGTTTTTGGGGTATTATGCCGTGTTGCACTACCTCCATCTTTATCCAACGTTTCAGACAGCATTGCAGTGTCTATCATTAGGGCAGATGTGGATTACACATGGCCATAAAAATCTCAAATCATACCTGAGTTTCTGAATGCTTCCAAGGTATTTTAAATGTGCTATATATTTCATATTTTTGGAGTTGCCGTAAAAATAAATGCCATTTTAGAAACTAAATAAAATCATCTTTGAGGTGTTTGTATTTGAAATAAATATTGATATTTCTGAATAATAAAATTTTAATATCAGACACCAAAATGTTGAGAACAAACATTTTGACTCTAAACATCCACAATTTTGAAAGAATTCAAAATTTAGAAAACACATTCCTTTTGTGTGGGGAATTAGAAACTGTGGTGTCACTTTTTATGCCGTTTATGCAATAAAAATATTTTTTTAACTTTAAATGACATTATTTCATCTATATGGCTTAACCCCTCCGACTTTTCGCGAACTTGAAGCTAAAATGTCTTTACCGAAATGTCAATTTCACGAAAACGTTGTGTTATTACCGCCTCACAATCAAAGCTCTATAAATGAAACATTACTGAACGGAGCCGAATAGTAAAAACTGTTTTAGAAAGGTTACAAAATAGGCTTTCAAATTGTTGTATCATAAATAAATATTAACATTTGTAAATATTTAAATTTAGAATGGAAACATGAAAAAATTGTAAAAATGACTCACCTGTAATGTTTTATGTAAAAACGATACTAAAATCACGGATAATGTAAAAAAAAAACACTTATTTCATCGTACAAATGTACAATAAACAATTCTGTCACTTCACTTTTTGACCATTTCATACAAAATATATTTTTAAAAAAATAATTAAAACTGGGATATGTGGGAGGCGGGTCGGCACGTCAAACGGCTTTCTTGGCGTCGTTTTACGATTTGGCGGGTAAAATTTGCTTCCACTGAGTAGGTCTTTTTACGGGTTTCTATGGATAACTTTGAATAGAGATGTGAAGCTTCATTCAATACGAATATTCTACTTTTTGTTTTAGGGATGTCACTAGAAGAATAACGGAGTTATGACGATTTTTGTGGAAACACACGCGTTGACGTGTAAACACGCTTATTGTACTTGACTGCTATCGTTATTTTATCGTGTATATCTGCTTACGTTGCTGACCGGTTAACTCCTCTTTTATTTACTGATGGCTCCAAATCTCCAGACTCTCCTAACCGTGGTATAGATAATAAAGATTACTAAAATAAAACCAGTTTTCAATATTTTCAGCCAAGTGCAATGCAATAATTGGATCTCTCAAATATATAATCAAAAATAGTTTTGAACATTCCCTTGTTCTCTCTGATTCTCTCAGTTCCCTCCAAAAACTTAAATCCAGCCCTATTTTTCATCCTGATGATCACTTTGTATGCCTTAGTCGTATGGTCTCCATTCAAAGCTCTGGAAAAACCGTAACTTAGAAGAATAATTATTTCTCTTCCCAACGACAAACAAATCACGTATCTCCGCATTATATAAAAAAAAAAAATTCTTTATGGATACCCCGGTCAGATCTGTCCTTCAGAGACTCTAATAATATGATGTTTAGGGCTAGTAATGTCCTTTCGAGGCTTGAGGGGTTAAGTTAAATACTTACAATGATTATTCCAGAATATGTGAGCTTTTTTATGCTATTTTACCGCTGATACATTTTTTGAAAACATGAAAGTAAATAACCTTTTCAATTTATTTGATTTCTAGTCTGACTCTAAGAAACTTTCCAAAAGTTCCATGTTTATGACTTCTTACTGTGAAACTTTTATGTGTATTTCTTTGCCAAGATAAGTACATATACTAAAATGTGAAGTGATTCTCGAATGTTACCATAAATAATGAACAATTTAGCCATCTTTTTCTTCAAATTAGTACATATTTTCCATGAACCTAAAAGCCCTGGACGGAGCTATTTGAAAACAATTTGAAGTCGCGCGGTGAGGGGGAAGATGTGTGAAAAATGCCAAAACCTACTTAACCTCTCAGAAAAGGACTTTTATTTACTTTGTGTTCCTTTGCGAACTGTCAAAACGCGAAAATTTTTGTGTTATTCACTAAATTATTATTCGTGTCTAAATGTACCTTTTCTGAAAACGTCAAAAATATGTAAAAATCGCTGACCATTATTTCAAAGCTGTGAAAAATGTACTTTTTTCTGAGTATCATAAAGAAATAACACTTTATATATTGAAGAAATATAATTAAAAACTATTAGTCACCTCAAAATATTAACCGTCCAAACTAAAATATTTTTAATAAATTATTTAAAAACGCAATAAATTATGAACGAACAAGATGACAGATTCAATCGACTCAGATAATGCACCTCTACATTCCATAGATATTCTTGAATGCAGACGCGTAGGGTTATTCATTATCGATACTCTGTTTTTTAAATCATGGCAATCCGTATACTAGTGATGGAAATAAATCGATTTTTGTAAAATCTCGCGCGTTTACGTGAAAAGGCGTACTAATGTCTTGACCGCTATTATCATATTTACGTCTTTTGACGTTCTAATGTTCCGAGTGGTTAAATTCTTTAATGACATATCCCATTCCTTGTCTAATCAAATACCCAATAAAAAATCATAAGCCAAATATAACTGCATCAACAACACAAAAATAAAATTATAATACTTCATTATGCACCACTTTGCACAAAAATCATTTTTAAAGTTGGTTATACAAGATGGCCGCAAGGCAATTTCCCCTCGCCCTAGATTTGGCTTCGTTCATACAAAATCGCACTAATGTTCTATCCAGGGCTTTTTAGGTCCATGATATTTTTAAATATTGACCATAAACAATAATAACAACTTGAATATTTATACTATTTGATGCATTACTTTTATGGATTAATACAAATGTTTTAGTACTTATTTGAATATTTTTACAAAAATAGTGATGTGTTAGAAAATCGGCACGCTTGTTTTAGCACCCGATAATAATTGTGAGATTTTTTTTATTCCAAACATCCGTTAAATAGGATACACTGTGGGTTCTCCGCAAAAATAGGTACTTACAAAATGTATATTTATTTAAAATTTTATGAGAGCCTTTTAGCCACTGGACCTTATTTAGCCACATTTTGGACAATTTGCAAACGCCCGCGATCTCACGCTGTTCAAAATGTGGGCAATTTGAAGAGATATTTTAAAACACTCATTGGAATTATTTCATAAGAGCCAGCGCGTTGGAATCTTTGATTAATCACAAAGATAACAGTAGTGTGAAATTATTAAAATATTTTTTCTTACAAATCATTGATCATGTGTTTACATATTAAAAAATGCATGTTAGAACTTAAATTTATAGCAGTGCTTATCAACTAGGCCATAGACAACACACAGAAGTCGTAATATTTAATATTGCTCCACAAGTAGTTACCACAAATGGTAATTATAAAGTAATTAATAAGCAGAATTCACGCTTTATAAATTTAACGATTTTTTCATGATTTCTAAAAATATGCGATAAACGGTCAAATGTAGGTGCATTCAATGGCTCTCTAGCTCTATAAGCACTTAATATGTCTCTATATTAAAATTCGGAGATATAATTTTATGAAAGAGGGAAGGAAATTTCCAAACCAAACACTTAAAAATTTCCCTGCACTCAAGGCTGAAATCGATTATATATCAGAATGCTCCAGTGGCTAAACTACATAAGTAATGTATTATATTCCGAAACCTTTTAATTTTTGTATTTAAAAAGCTTCAATTACTACCGGTAATGAGGTATTTTCACAAACTGTACTGTTAAAAATGGTTCCAACTGGCTACAACGTCAACACCAATGTCTGGCAAGACAGCTATCACCAACGTCGCCCAGCGTGACGTCAACCCCGCAAAATTCACAAATAAAAACAAACACGTCATTTTGACGACAAATCGAAAATGGCACATTATAAATTGTCATAGAAAATTTATTCGTCAATATTAAAAAATAAATACTTTCTTTGTCGTTATTTTTTTCAAGAATAAAAAAAAACATTGAAAATACCCCATTGACCAATTCAATTCTAAAAAATGATAAATTGTCCGTAAATGTCTTATAAATGTCTGTAGTTGAAGATTATTGTTGTATTACTGACATTACTGTCCACTAACTGTAAAATATTATTGAATGTTCATAGTTTATTTGAATAATTTTGTTTTATTTTAATTTTCAGATATTATTTTTTTTTAATATAGAAAACTAATTACTGCTATATATATAATTTGAATAATTTTACAGGATGTAAAAAAATTACTTGTGATAAATTTTATTCCACAGTGTAAATAATTATATACAAAAGTGTGATCTTCTTCCAAATTGTATCTATGTATCTCTTGCGTAAACACAAATCAGTTTTTAAAATGCTAAAAACTTTTTTGCCTAGTAGTTACGTAGTGTAGAAACGTAAAAGAATTTTATAGAATTATATATATTATGTGAATGAAAATAAATACATATTCAGATGTAGTATATAATATATTTATTTAAGGTAGGAAATATAAAATTGTTTCATAAATGTTTTTTTATTCATTTCTGTTATTTAAGTCGCAATGCATTTTGTACTATGTACAGTGCATACATAATAAATACAAAATTCTACTAAAATCATTGTACAAAGCGGAATCAAATACAATTTGATATTACAAATACATTTTTATCTAAAATTGTCATTGATAATAATAGCACTTTGTTTACATTATTGCCCTTGATTTATAAAAAGTACACAAAATACTAAAAGCGCCAAAATGTTATGTTAATTAATACAACTACATAAATATGGTTATTTAAAATCAGTATCTTTGAAATAATGGATGTTGTTATGACCCCACTGGTTGCGGGCAGCTGGGCAGCTGGGACTGCTGAGCGGTATCACATAAACAATGAAACTTCTAAAGGCTATAAAGCACTTGATAATGCCGTTGGCTCTCAGATCTCTCAATTTAAAGCTAAAACTCAGGGTTGCCAATGCATATATTCTAAAATACACACAAAAGATGTTAAAATTCTCCACGATTGCCATTATAATAATTTAACTTCCAAAATGATACAAAATTAGCTATTTTTTCTCGAGTGTATTTCGGATTTTCGTTCAGGCTTAAATAATATGTTTGAAAAATTGTTGCGAACAAAAACGAAATGATAGTACATTCTCACTCTTTTTAAATTAGTTTTTATTGGATTATTTTTTATTAACAGAGTGCTAACAAATAATACATATTGATAGAAGTAATTAACAACATCAGTAAGTGTTCAGCAGACAGAGGGTTAATATTAAGAAAATTACAAAGTAATAACAAAGTGTATATACATCAACCGTCCAATGACGGTGCACAACAACAGTATGTTATTTCAAATGATCTGCATACGGGTAAGTATATGATATATGTTCCAAGCAGTTAATTAATACCTCCCTAATTGAGAATAACTCGTGTTTGGAATATGGTTGGATAATCAAAAAATAGTCTTTCGATTGGTATTTGTTATGTCGGTGTTACATATAAGATTTGTAACAAGGTGTGTGTGCATCACTTTACTTACATCACATTTATGGTCTTGGTGTGTGGGACCTTAAGGCTGGCCGCATACATACGTTTTTCGTATTCGATTTCCGAATTCGTTTTCCGTATTCGGACATCCGAATGCACGGAATCAGTAGAAAATACATTAACTGCCGCACACGTTCGTTTTAGTTCCGAACGGAACAAATTCCTTACGCACGTTCCGAATGCGAGCCGGCGCGTTCGGAGAAACCGGATGGAAAAAACCTAATGACGTCATGTGGAACGCAGCTATTGCATACAGTTTGTTTGTGCCGACGCAAACGCACGGAAATTTCCGTTCGTAATACAGTGTTGCCAACGGATCTTGACCTAATATCGCCGTTTCTCATACATAAGGTAGCGTAAAGTAGCCGAATTTGCTGTTAGGTGGGACATGTTTAAAATTGATGTTTTTACGTGAAAATAAAAATTTCGTGGGGGGGGGGGGGGTGGCTAGAAAATTTCAAGAAAATATAAAATTTATCCCCAGAAAAATAAATTTCATGGGGGGGGGGGGGTGGCTAGAGAATTTTTCGGGATATGTTTAAAAAGGCGACCAGTCGCCTTTTAGATTTTTTCGGCGCCGATTCTCGCTCTGAGTAGCCTAAATGGCGATATATCGCCCTTGTTGGCAACACTGGTACTGACGTTTATACATTCCGAATGAAGAAAAACGAACGTTTGCGCTAGTCTCACGGAATTCCGAATACGGAAAACGAATTCGTAAATCGAATACGGAAAACGTATGTATGCGGCCAGCCTTAAGTACCTACACATTGTCATTTTGCTTTGGTCAAATTGAGAGCCCTGGAATTCTGACTTGGAGTTGCCAAACCTGAGGGAGCAAGGATCTGTGATTTGCATTGGAAGCAGTCGCCATTCTTTGATCACCAGCCCAGAGCAGCGGGCATTCCTCTTGGCTGAAGTTCGACGAACACATTCGCCAATTTTTGTGAGCTTCAGCTTTGCATTTGGAGCATTGACCATTGGATTGATGGAATCAGATGGCATCTGCCGATCCTCATTGGTTAAGAGGGACCCTTTTGGAGACCAGCAGCGTGAGGCTGTTTTGCATTGGACTACAAGATTTTTTGGATAAATTATAAACTGGGAGTTGCTGTGAAGAACCGGAATCTACTACTTCGCATCAAGAACGAACGAAGAACGAAGGCAGATTATATAGTAGGATGCTAATTAATTTATTTTTTATTGTGTCTTTTTTGTGGTAGTACATTTTTAGTATTCTTAAATATTTTTTTTATTTCTAGATAATAAACCCATCCTTACTTTTATTTGTTGCCACTTAATCCCACGGTAACATCGGTTCTAATATTGTCGAATCCCCGCCTTTTCCCCACATAAAGATTCTCCCCATTCTTAGAAATTCTCCGCAAATTGGCAACCCTGCTGAAAACTAAATTCAACGTTCTGTATGTCTTCTCGCGGAAGGCTTATTAAATCTCTACATCCTCATGAAGTTCCTGGTAGGATACCGCTGATCCTCCTCCATGAAAGGAACTGGCACTGGCTGCTGCTGATGAACCGGCTCCGAGTCCATCATATAACTACTGTTCTGCTGTTTGGCCTCTTCGTGAGTCTTTGTATGCAACCTTAAACCATACTTGGTTTTGTAAGTCTTGCTGCAGATGTGGCAGGAGAAGTTCCTAACTCCGGTGTGTTTGACCAAGTGCTGTTCCAGGCATTTCCTGGTAAAGAAGGCCGAGCTGCACTCCTGGCATTTGTGGTTCTTCTCCTGCAAGTGGACGCGACGGATGTGGGCGCGAAGATGACCTCCCAGTGTGTATTTGCACGGACACTGCTTGCATTTGTAAGTTTTTGCTTCCCTGCCATGCTTCTCGGACATATGCTTAATCCTACAAATAATTAAATAATATTAATTCCTTGTGTGACATTTTCCAAAATTGAAACTGATGTTATGAAACAAATTTACCTTTTGCTGTATGTATCCAATGCTTCTCCACACATATTGCATTTAAATAAAAGCTTGTGCCCTTTATGTGTAACTTTAACATGTTTGCTGAGGTTGTTTTTGTTTTTAAATGATTTTTCGCACTTTTCACACTGGTAACGCACGTCCGTGTGAATTTTGATGTGGAACTCGAAGCTCTTCCTCGTGGCGCATATCTTGCCACAAATATCACAAATGTGGTTGGGATAGTGTTCCGGCATGTGGTTTAGAAGCTCCCTACAAATAAAGCCATTTTTCAAGAAATCTAATTATACAAGATCCTTTCTTTTGCGAGTACGTCTGTCCATCTGTACGAGTGTAAACTTTTCAAACGGTTAAGTAGATACGTACATACATATATGATTTACAGGTGTCCGGAAACTCATAGTACTAGCGGGAAACTAGTGAATATACATCACATTTGGAGTTGATTACCTCGAGTCCGAAGTTGTAATTATTGAAACAAATTTGAAAAATCTATCAGTGAATATCAGTTATCAATATCGACTTCTTTTAAAATGCGTTGAAGCATAGACTCGGCTTCAAAAAGAAAAAAAAATCGAAATGCACAAATTGAGAGGTTTTTTGGTTCTCTATGTGATGTACCAGTTTCCTGTTTGTACTTCAAGTTTATATATATATATATGTTTTATATGGCTACCTTTTACAGATCATTTTCAAAAGTGGAACTGTACAAGTCAAGTTACATCCTATGATTTTTCACAGGTTCTTAAAAATTTTGTTTAAAAAATTATTTTATATAATACAGTACTTACCCAAAGAAACTAAACTCTTTATGGCATATTTCACAAGTTCTGTCCGTGCTATCCAGACAATACGGGAGAGTAGAGGACTCGCCAACATCAAACTCCATCTATAAGACAATTATTATTAAAAAAACGTCAGTGTGGAGCATAGAAGAAACAAGTCTGACCATTCTGGTCTTAAATTTCAAATACAGCAATTCGTTCCATCATCATTAAGAAATTTTGATTTTAAAAAATTGAAGTTTTTACTAACTATAACACATCTATTTTCAACCTAGTGGCGCCATCTCTTGGGCCGGCTAGTAGCCAATTTAAAAAAAAAAAAAAAGGTTTTTCTGAGGATTGAACCTTCCTCCCCAGGGACTGGCTGTTAAACTGCTGTGAACTTTAAAAACTAAAAATAATAATAATAATTTTGATTTGTCTGAGGATACAATAGTCCTCCCCAGGAACTGGAGTAAACCGCATTAACAACTGCGCCAAATCGCGATTGGGTAGGACCAATATTTATTTTGTATATTAACTGCCGTAATGTCCAATTTCAGAGAAATACGTATATTTCCGCATGTGTATGGGGGGGTGATTGCCACCAAAAGTTTCACATTGATCAGATATCTTACTCTATTAAAAACCCTTTGTGACGTGGTAACAGGTTTGAAGCATTCCTCGAAAAAATCCTCATCTGAAGAGCTCTCTGAACCTGATGGAAGCTTCGAAGAGGCCTTCGGAGTCGGCAGTGCTGGTCGCTCCTCGGCTGCTGGTTTCATAGCTGCTAGTGGTGCTAGTCCATCGGTTGGTGTTTTAAAATCTGACAACAGGTTAACCACTCCTGTAAAATTACACATATTTACTTAAAATCTTATTAATTTGATACCAAGTTTCGACATTCTATTAAATAATAATTTAATAATTTGCAGTCCCGCAACCACACTGTCAAAGTAAACTAAAATTACTGATAACAAAAAAAAAATACATATTTTAAGTGTACATTTTAATTTTTCTGTGGTTAACTTCTAGATTTTAATAAAAAGCGTGGTGTTTTCTCTTTCTAACACCATTTTGATCATATTTCTTTGCATGACAGTAAGGGAGACACAACGATTTCTATGAGATCATATGAGCTGTTCTGAAAAGCGAACAAATTGACTATGTAACAACTGCTTGTTTGCAAAACTGAACAAATTAGCCTAAGGGGTTGAAACATCAGCTAACATTGCATAAGAGTTACCAATGTGTAAACTATTTATAACAGAATTGTAGCCTGAAACGTTACTATAATTGTCACAATAATATGTACTAGGGAAACCTTGGTCTATTGGTAGGAACATGAAAGTGGATCAACATTAATTTATCAGGGCTATCCAAAATTGAATATGGACCAAACTATGTCTTATAGCTCCATAGCTCACGATAGATAGGATGTTGTTTGCTAAAAATATTTATTTTGAATGACTTACCTTCTTTAATTACAAGTGGACGATCATCATCATAATTGAAATCATCATCATAATCGTCGTTATCACTTACGACGTACATTTCATGATGGTCAAAATATTTACCGGTATCATTTTTTCTTTTCTTTTCTGAAATAGCAAAACACAATCATTACTTCTACTATTGCTTATTTTACAGTTTCGACTAAATAATTTATATAAATTGTTTACTTAATTTTTATTTAATACATCATCATCCTTTACCTTTCCTGGAACTCTTTTTTGGTTCTGTTGATAGGGGAGATTCACAGGATATTGCCGGAATGTCTTTTTTAGTTTCTGCAAAAAAAAAAACATTGTAAAAAACCATCCTTGTTTGTCAGGGCGGAGCATTTAAATAAATGGTATATGACTTCTATTCTTTTATTCTACACAATTACTTTACGACATAAAATGGAAGACAGAAAGTACATTAGTACTTGTATTTATTACCTAGCTGAGAATTGAGGTAGTTTTTGGCAGATTCTACGCATTCTCGAAAGCTGACGGTGGCTCGTAATCTCCTGACGCAATCTGAACAAATCCATCCGTCATTTGCTGAGAGCTGAAATAACACAGAACAGGTTAAACCTTCACACGGCGTCCCAAAAATGGACTTTTGGAGCCAAAATAAATATTTTATAAAGCAACGGTGTTTGACAATTTGAGCCCTTATGCGGAAAAACAGCGTTATGTGAAAAAGTGAGTTCTGATATATGGCTAACATTTCATTTGACTGTAGTGAGCATGTACACATTTAAAGTCAAAGAAATGTACATGTAAGGTATTTTAATCAATGTTTTATGTATTTTAATCAATTTATTCAAACATACGAATCTAGTAAAAAAAAATAATGCCATTTTTCTTTATATTAACAAAATTTCCTAAAAATTTTAAATTCCAACATGTTACAACATATTAACAAATATCCCAAAGTAGAAATAAAACTTTATTTCCATAATAATGACAAACATGTCAAGCGCCGATCGCACAAACCGTCAGTTTCAATTAAGCAATAGCCGACTTGTCTTGACTAAAGTCAACAGTCAACAGTAAACTGTTGTATGGAAAAAGAGCGCGCCACCGGCCTTGTACTGCCATCTGTGGTTGAGATTTTAAAACGATTTTTGCTGTAAATATAGATCGATATATAGCACGTAATTTGAATGGATCTGCATTATTTCGATAACGATATAGGTTCAATTATAAACTATTTTTACCTGTTTTGAGAAGCACATTGTAAGCATGTCCGAATAGATCTCATTCCTCCCACGGTACAAGTATGGCTTAATAATACTCCGCAGATCTTTAGTAGAAAGACAGCATTGGCACAGATTAGACTCCGGTAAGCTCAAAATATGCACGTACTGAAATTCCGGCTTCTTCATTGAACCACCCTCGGCCATCTCTAATGTTGTTTATTTCAATACTTGTTTTCACTTCACTTCATCATCTTGAACAATTTATTAAGGGGTATAAACATAAAACATAGCATTCCCCTCAACAAGAGCCCATTTGCATAAATAAACCACTCACCCCATTAGATAAACATTCTAAATTAAACGGAGAAATTACCAAGATAACAAGATATTCGGAAATAATATATTCGAAAAATAACTTTAAAAATAATCATTATTTTTTTTCAAATGATTTTACGTAATTAATATTATAAATTGTGAATAAATCTGTAATGACATTATTGATTTGCTGTTTAAAATAATCATATCTATATATGTATATACATGTATAAAGAAAATTGTCTGTGAAGGGTGGGCAGCCTGGCTTTGATTTTGATATAAATCTAGTTTTATTCCAAGATTGATGAATTTTTGCACTTGACATTCAAAACAAGATGAAGGTCACTGTGTACATTTGAGATTTCGAAAAACTACCCCATTCCACCTCTTAAAGCAAAATTTTGATACTTAATGAAATTTTGCACGCTTGACGTTCAAAATAAGAGAGAAATTACTGTCTACTAAGCCCAGGCAACGCCGGGGAATTCAGCTAATGCATAAAAATTAATAACATTGTCATTTTTTTATTTCCCACTACATTTCATAATAGTGGGTATAATTTTGAACAGAGGTAAAAATACGGACGTTACTTCAAAGAAATCCATACCTTTCTGATAAAAATATTACGGCAATATACAAAAGCATTTTCTTGCCAAGCAACTTCTGCCAGTTTCTTGACCTACTTTTTTTTTACACTCGTCACAGTCTCCGAGGGATCTGCATTAGTGAGATGCTCATATATTCAGCTTTATTTGCGTCGCCATGTCTACAATTTCAGGATTTGCCTCAAAGATTTCTAAATAATCTACCAACTGAGACATATATTATTCCAAGCCGCTTAGCAGCCCTTCCTTATAACTTGTCAACTGCTTCTTCACATCCCATAACATTAACACACTTTTAAAAGTTCTCCTTAAGTCCCCGCATACCCAATTTATACCGATTTATAACAAGTTTCTCGTTAGCTCTTTAAGTTTTTAAGTTCCAAAAAAAATATATCTTATAATATGTATTTGTTATGCCGAAACGTTAGTTATATGAAATTCCCTCGATAGAAAAAAATCGCAAAGAAAGTTTCGAAAATTATTAAAAACACGTTTTGTTCTGTTATTCAATATGTTATAGGCATGAAAAAAATTCACAGAAATTAAATGAAACTAAAGCATCTGTCGAGAGATTTTTGTACTCTTTCAAATGAGTCGTGTTTTATTAAATATTTTCACCATCTTTGCTTAGTTATGATCGTTTTTTAATATTAACGCGCTCCCTCTAACAATCGTATTTACATTTCTCCCTTTCAAACCATCTTTTAACGCCTACTACGGGGCCTTAAGTTATAATGCCTAAAAGCAGTTATGACATGTTGATTCATCGACTGCAGAGATGAGGTGGTGTCAGGGGGTAGAGACTATAACTTTAAAATTTGGGTTAGACGTCTAAAAATAGTGTGACCAGGAGCATTGTTAAAAAGGTGTTCAATTTCGAAAGTTATTTCAAATAAGCTTCATCTTCTAGCACAAATAGCTATTGCTGCAGTGACCCAGGCTCTCCTACTACGTCTACTCTTCCAGTAGACTGTAAACTTAAAGATGTTATATTCTTTAATGATCTTGGGTTTTCCGCATTGTAAATTAGCAAAAGCTTTTGTTTAAGGTTACCAAAATGGTTACATGGTAACTCATCAAAATGACAATTCATTCATTAAAAATAACGAAACAAAAACTAGATTAAATAGTTACCTACGTAATCTATTTAAATGAGTTATTGCTTCATCACTTTTTAAAGACATTTTGATGAGTTATCCGGTCACCGTTGAAAATCTGGTTGTTTGAGTAGTCACTGTCGTGGATGATATTGGCTCGCTCGGGTGGAAACCTTTCTGCAGTAGCTGCTTCTTCCTATATTTAAATATTTCTTAAACCTTTCAAACCAAGGTCTGCTCCAAACGCATTGGCCTTAGCTGCTTCACCTCTCCTACGATTAATTTCATCAAATAGATTTTGGGGCTTGTTTTGAATGATAGGCTGATTTAGAGGAACGTGCATGCTAGTCTGGTCATTTATCCATATATATTAATAAGTTCTTCAATGCAATTAGACAATCCGTTTTCTAAAATTAGGAATACAAAAAGGTATAATAATATAATACAAAAAATACACTTTTCACTTCGTTGAGATATTTAGCATTGTCTTTGAGCACAGAGAGTTAATTGCACTGATAGCAAGAGTAACCGTGTTTTTTTTTTCAAGTACCTTACAAGCATAAATAATAATACACCCATACAAATAAATAACATGGGAAAGTAAATATTGTATGGAGAATCAAGAGTGACAGGTGACAGGTTAAGCCAAGTTACGTCGGTAAACAGATTTCTGCTCTGCCGATACCGGACGGACAAGGGAGCCAACCTAAGAGTATGTGTGACTCATAAATATACCACTCTCGTGTGACTTATCTCAACGACTTCAAGAGTGCTTCAAGGCAGTGTTGCCGAAGCTCCCGATTTTTCGGGAGATCTCCCGATTTTTCACTTCATCTCCCGATCTACCGGAATGGCATCAATATCTCCCGATTTTTCAAAGCAAGCAGCGAATCGTCGTCACTCGACGATTCTTTGTTTATGGTCTGCTAAACAGGCAAAAAATTGTCTCTGGCAAAAAAAAAAATTCCCCCGAATAGGGTATTAACAAGAATAATTAGAGAATACTGATTATCTAAGCTTTTTTTTTTTTTTTAAAGAAAGACAAACATTCCCGGGTTACGAATAACCTGACAATATTTGAAAATCTCCTACTACCACCACAGTAAGCCGAAAATGTTGCTTGTGTTGTGATGGAGGACTTACCCAGCCCAGGAATTGAACACACTCGGCCACCGACCGGTGTATGTATGTATTAGACCTATACAAACCGATAATCTATGAATTTTACGAGCGAGAGTTTAGAATGTATTACGTAACGCCTCGATTCGCTTTTTTGGTTCTTCGTTCCTCGTACATATAATTTTTTTTAATTGTGTAATATTAAGTTTTATGTATAAATATCAATGTCATCAATATCTCTATACTACTATAATATTGAATTCTTATATGTTATCTTTAAAGATAACTAGATAGTTCTTGCATTCTCTCTTCCATTTACCGATAGGTGTTATTTTTATGCTTTCTGGCAGTACATTGACATTTTTTATTCCTATATGGTGTAATATTCTATCGAAACACGTTAAAGTTATCTTTATTATTTCGATAACACATTGTGTATTATTAAATTTTCTTTATAAATATCAACGTCATCAATATCTCTGTTTTACTGTTAGCCAATTTAGCTCCTGTAACATTTTGGCTACTTTAAAAATCTATTTCGCCTAAGTATTATTCACATTGCTATATTTTGAACAATTTGCAACTTACTTTGTTCTCTGTCATTTCACCAGAAAAGAATCGTTGGACAGTTGTTAAAATATGGGCTAAAATTGGAGTTACGAGTATATACTGTAATCGCAGATTATTGGAACAACTTTTGAATAATTCTTCCCAGAAAAGAGATACTTGTACCCAAGTTTCTATTGTAAATGCGCAGCATGCTTATAAAAATTAAATCTTAATCTAATATAACTCCTAATTACTCCATAGCAGTAACAATTTCCACAATTTTATTTTCGCTCTTGCATTGTATTTTTTTTTGCTAATTCATCTGCTAAATTAGTAGGTATTTCATAATAAAAAATGCTAAACAGTTAACTATTGGGTGACAGCGGAATGTTTACATGTGAAGCCAGGTGATATGAAGAAAAAGCTCTTGAGGTGATTGGATGGTTGCTTATTAAAATTGAAAATAAAAAGATTGTTTCGTTTCATTTAATCGTAGACACATCCCGAGGACAAAAATCGTTACTTGTTTGAATGCCGCTCAATTTTAATGTACATAGATAGGTATTCAATAAATTTTGACGTCTCTTGAACTGACAGTTCAAATTTCACAAAAAATGTTCTGTGTTGACAGACGTAAAAATAAGTCTCCATCGAATGTTACGGAAAATTGCGTCATTCCATGGGCAACATCTACAATTATGCTGCTTCTTGATTTTTTAGATCGTTGTTAATGGTCTGCTTCGGAAATAGTAAACGGGATTCGGATTGTTGACAAGGGAGAATTTTTATTATAATAGTTCTAGTCATCTCCCGATTTTTCCCGATTTCTTCAAATTTCTCCCGATTTCTCCCGATTTTTAGGCAAAAATTCTCCCGATTTTGAATTTTTAGTTTCGGTAACACTGCTTCAAGGCGTCTTTTAGCGCGCTAGCAGACTAGTGCCGGATGCCGGGCTGAAACCGGCGTGCTACAACGGTGTGCTACCTTGTTGAAAAAACCGGTAAATCATAATAAAGAAGGTAGCACACTGCACCAGTTGGCTGGTGGTTTTCGCCATAGATATTTCTATTTATTTTGTTCCTAATTTGTAATAGCCATAATTTAACTTCACCTCCGAAATTATTATTTATTTTTTCAGACAGTATATGGACAGTATCCTTGTTTTTGTCAGGAAGGTAGTATTGTGAGGCCATACTGGATCGTGATTATATCATACAAGGTAGAATTCCGTCGTTCTGCCTTATTTATTCATGATTTTACCTGCGTCTATAATTTATTGTCTTCCTGAAATAAAAATGCTTAAAATTTAACAGAGTTTTTCGTTTTCCTGTCGTGAAGTAATATTTTGACATTTCAAACAATTTTTATTTTTTAATTATGTTAGTATAAACAAGTAGGCTCTGAATGAGAATTTGACTGTATGTATATTGGCATATGTATGGTTTAATAGAGGACCAATTTGATTCATACAAAAAGCCCGAAAATATCGATCTAGTGACTGGTTTATTTTATGATATTTTCTAACTGTACGAGTCGGTGTGCACCCGAGCTCAAATTTGAGCACTTAAAATATTTAAAAAAAAATGTGCATGAGAATATCGAGCCCTTCAGATGAAAAATAAAATAAATAAATTACTTCAAATGTTATCATTTATAAAAGTTCACATTAATGAAATCAACCGTTCATGTTTGAATGGAAAGGTAATTGTTTTATTACCCATACGATTGTTATAATTTATTATCATAAATATACTTCTCATCAAGATTATTCCTAAAAAAAATAGTGACATCTTGAATAATATTTTATATTTTCAGAAATTGTTATCAAATGAATTGCTCTTTTGTACTTGATTTTTAAAAGCAACGCGTCTTCCCGTCTCCCCAGTATGCCGTATTTTTATAATTTTTTGTTCCATATTTTCTTTTATTTGAATGTTATTTTATAATCGACACATTCCAAACCGAATTATTGTCTTTGGTTTCAATGTTATCTTTATCTTCATTTCTATTCTGAATTCTGACAGCCGATTACATACGTCTGTTTCCGAAGTGCGTTATTTAGTTTAATATTCGTTAAATTCATTGTAGGTCTTAAAGGTGTCTTAAAATTTTGCGAAATAATCAGTAGTTCTTGCTAAAACATACGTCTATTACAACATCAGCGTGGATTCAAGCATGGAGGTCGATTCATGGCAAAAACCTTCGCTCGAGCCTTGTTCCAGCACCAGCCTTTTGCCGACAATCGACGAATCCAGTGTTTTAGGACACCAAGAACCTAAAGAAAGGTAATTTGATCTTTTCAAGTACTTACTTATTTCCTTTCATGTTTATTTAAACTTGTCAACAGCGATGTGCATTTTTTGCAGTCGTTACGCACGAGTGGTTCATTGTTATTTATTACACGCGCGATAAATCCGCAAACAAAAAAAAATTGCATGTTGTATTTTTTGCATAGCTTAGTCATTCCTCGCCCAAAATAAATGTCGCTATCATTAAAAAATCTAGCACACCAATTGCCAACTCATGTGTACTTAAATACATTTTTTAATAAAACAATTTTCATATAATCAAGTTAGTAAAGTTGTATTGTGATAATATTTTTGTGCAAGCCAAGAACAAATAATAGTAATTTTTTAAATGTTTTCAGGCTGGTTAAGGTTCTGGACCAAGTGGAAGCCCGAGTGGAGAGGTTGCGCAAGGATGCAGCCAGAATCGAAGAGGAGAAAGATACTCTCCTGGCAACACTTGACGCTATCAAACATTCCGAATGGATGCTCGAATTAGATGAGGGTATGTCATATATTCCTCCTCTTTAGCGATGAGTCGTACAATTAGCATCAGCACAGCTACCTGTTTTGAATAGCCCTATTCGTACGACTCCCTTTAAACTGTACCATGACTCGATTGAATGGTTAGTCTTTTTTATCATGAGATGTTTTAGAAAAAAAGCGCCATTCAAATTATCCACGTATCAATTGTTATTACATAATCAGAGACGTGACAGTGTGACATCTGGACTTAGGCATATGTACCAACACCTGCTAACTACTTAGCATCTTATTTTTCTCGTGGTACGAGGTGGCGCATAGGTACCAAGAGTCGTACGACCATTCATACGCTGGGAGCCGTATCGTGCGAGCACAGTATTCTCATTGCTCATACGCTCTGAGCTCACGGCTCCCGTTCAATTGAGCCATTGTTCAATTGAGTTGACTCTTTGAGCCGTACAAAAATATTGAGCTTGCACCTTGACTCCTGCCATAAATAAACCACTCACTAGATCGATAACTTCGGGCTTTTTGTATGAAACAAATTGGTCCTAAAAAACATAGATATGCCAATATATAGACAGGAAAATTCTAATTGGGAGCCTACTTATTATACTTACACCAACGAAAAACTCTGAAAGTTTATTCCATA
Organism: Hesperophylax magnus; assembly: GCA_026573805.1. Taxonomy (NCBI): domain Eukaryota; kingdom Metazoa; phylum Arthropoda; class Insecta; order Trichoptera; family Limnephilidae; genus Hesperophylax; species Hesperophylax magnus. The sequence goes on along the minus strand of JAIUSX010000117.1, from coordinate 5,414,721 downwards.
GACTTTCAGAGTTTTTCATTGGTGGATATAGTTAGGCAATCATGTGACGTCACAATATTTCGGTTCCAATTTTCGATCTGACTTATACCTCCCTGACTCCTGCTCTCAAGCGATGCACTACGTCGTGTAATATTTTGAATCGAGCCGCCATCAATAACACTCCTTACGTAAATGGCAATAAGGCTTAAATTCCCGTAACACCATCCAGCTGTTTTGATTTATGCAAAAAAAAAACATGGCCAAAAAGTGCCTTTTATTTTATTTTGTGGATTTTCAGGCATAAATATTTAAATGTTTTCCGATCATTTTATAAATAACTTAATTTGCCACATTATACAATAAAACTATAACCGAAAATGGGTTCGTAAGTAGGAAATTTTGAACTTTAAAGCAGTTTTCATAGGCCTTATAAGTTATTTTTTTCTGGGCTTATAAAAAGACTTATGTAAAAAATACTCGATTATTTCAATGGCCAAGATGTATTATACTCGCGGTATTTATTTAAAGCATCTGAATCATTTCTAGGGGACTAAATTCTGGCGCTTTGTAATACTACATAGTGCATCGCCTTAATAAAATGAGTCACAATCCATTACTACTCCTCTTGCTTATTGTTACAGTTTAGAGTCAAAATTATAATCAATATTTATTTTCTAACACTTGACGCTATCAAACGTTCTAAGTGGATGCTCTAGTTAGACGAGTGTGCGTCATATAAATATTCCTCTTATTTTTATTAATTTAGAATTAATAATACCTATAATTAGTATTTATTTAAATATAAACACTTTGTTTTATAGCTTTTAGTATGGTAAGCAGTGGTGGATCGTGTCTTTTAAGTGAACTAGATTGCTAAGATTGGAAAATACGACATTATTGATGTTGTAGTTGAAAATATATTTTTTTTTTATTTTCAATATCTCTAAAGAATTTTTTTAAATATTAAAAATCATTTTCAGCTACAACAAAAATCAATAATTACATATTTTTTAATCTCAGCACTCGATCTCACTAAATAACCATTACTCTATTTTGTAAAATTGAAAGGCACACAAATCATCTCAAATCAAAACAATTTGTACAATTGTAAGTAAGTTTCTATAGTAAAGTTCTTATACAAGTCCCTGGAAAAACCAAATAGACAAGGTTTCTTTTGAAATTTAGCTCTCCTGTAAAATTAGAATTTTCTTGTTAACGTCATTCTGGCTCTAAGCCACGGGCGGCTGAACCATCAGGTCAATAGGACAATGACCCCCCCAAAATTATAAGATGAAAATAATATTTATTAAATTTTATGCAAATCAAAATAACACTGACCATAATTGATTTGAATACTGCCAAATAGCGAGCAGCGACAAATTGGCTTTTGGCGAGTAGTGACATCTAACATTTCAGTTAGAAGCTACCCATTCTGCATGTATCTACGCTCGGCAAAAAGCCCGCTAACCCAACTTCTGTCTCACAATAAACTATTCGAGACAAAGAGACTGTAATTCTATGACTTAATATTACGCAAATGAAATTTCGCTACCTTGGCTTCGCTTTGCTCGTTTGGGTCATGTAGGTGACAAACTCACAGAGACAATACGATGAATATAATTATGTGTTAGAAAGAGATAGTTATAAACGTAGGTCGAGTAGTTATACAAAGAGTAAACGTCGCGTAAATTTAAATTATTTGAATAGTTCGGAATATTCTTGTGTTATTTTTGTAATTTGTGACGAGTCATTATATTTTTCCAAACCAGTTGATTTCATATTAAAAGAAAAATACAATTTTGTCTGTTATCACTGACCAGTTCTCGGCGGTTATAGAAAATAACTTGATTGAAAACATTTTTTCTTTATTTTTTACTATTTTTTTTATTAAAGAAGATTCAATAAATGTAATATATCGCACATTTTTCTTTAGGCAGGGAAATGTATTGTGTATTGATTTCCAAATAAATATTACAGGGTTACTCTGTATTCCTAATTCATTGTAGATAATTAATTACCACTCATACAAAGTTGTAAAATGCTAAGTTACGTGTTTATTAATGTAAATTATAAATAATGTTGTCTAGGATGAACGAAGTATGCATGAAGAATGAGTTGATGATGAATGTAAGTAAGTCTAAAGTAATGGTGTTTGAAAGAGAGAGTACGAAAACAGTATGCAATATAGTTGTGAATGAGGAATACTTGGAGCAGGTGGATGAGTTTGTGTATTTAGGTAGCATGTTTACGAGAGATGGGAAGGCTGACAGAGATATTGAAAGAAGAGTAAATGCAGGTAACTCCATTAATGGAGGACTGAACGCAGTTGGCGCTAACAAAAAATTGTCCAAAGAAGAGAAGTTAGCAGTCCACAATCGAGTGCTGGTACCTACCCTGATGTATGGAAGTGAGGCATGGAACTGGCAGAGAAAGGATGAAAGTAGATTGAATGCAGAGGCGGTTCCTTGGTACGTGCATTTGTGCATTGCACTGCTTGTCTTCAGTCTCCACATAACAAATTACAACGACATCTGTGCCCCAGTGATCGATGTAAGAAATTCGTAATTCCCGTCAGGTCATTATTTGAGCTATCTTCTAGTAAAAAAATCCCGCGCAAGAGCAAGCGGTCGTGCATACCCCGATATGCGCAGAACCAACTTTTACCATACTACTAAAACAGCATCGGGCGGTATCGAGACAGCCCGAAGTAGCCGAAACGGTGACATGAGCGAGACAGATTACACTCTTAACGTCAAATTACGTGTTAGAGCAGTGCAGATACATAACCCATTCCGTGCATTATCGAAGTGCTTTGACGACGAGTGAATTTTGCATCACTTTGATCATGTGTAATCCAATGCGTTTGGAATGGATTCGCTTAGAAATACTAATGTTCAATGTTAACGCAACAACATTAACACATTGGAACTCGTTCGCGGTGAAATCAAACGGTTTCGCTATATTTTCAACGATTAATTGAGTGTCCTTTATTTTCGAGATAATTTTGTATTATTTAATCAGTTATTTTACAAATATAACTTAGAAGATAGAATGAATTGCAGTAGGTGTTCCCATTCATTAATTTGCTCCACCTAAATTACAGACTAGGTACATTTTAAAAGTGAAATGCACTGCTGGTAATTACAGTCACGGGCCGCGTCTGATTGAATGCTGTTGAAATGAGATCCCTGAGGCGTATGTGTGGTAAAACCATGTATGATCGTGTGAGGAATGTGGAGATCCGCAAAGAGTGCAAGGCTGATGTAAGCGTAATGAGTAAGATTAAGAAAGGGACGCTTAGGTGATTTGGGCATGTAGAGCGAATGAGCTAAGAAAGGAGTGTAATGGTAGGAGAAGTCAGGGACGCCCGAGGAAGACATGGCACGATCAAGTGAATCAGATACTTGAGTCGGGCCATGTCAAGAGTCAGAATAATAGAAGAGTATGTGTGAGACGATGTATGAATGTGAATGAGGCAAGAAGTGTGTGCCAAGACCAAGCTGTTTGGCGGTCCGTCCTCTCTGCCTACCCCTGTGCGGAAATGGCGTGATGGTTATTTAGTTAGCTAGTTATAAATAATGTTTAGCAATATCAAAGTATAATTTGATTTGAATTGATGAGATGCCTACAAATTCATTGTCATATTAATTAAAGTTTTGTCACAAATATATTTTTTTAAGTGACTTTTCGTTTCTGGACCCCTAGAACCGCCTCTGCTCTAAGCCCTCAATATATCCTTTATCTAATAGCATAGTTCCAGTTATTTTATGAGTAGTTCTGTACCCCTTAGAGACGCTTTATCTAAGTCTGATCTTACTATCTGTGATGACCTCGGACTGTAGAAAGATTGAAATACACTGTCATACACATAAGCACTTGTCTTTTTATTGACTATTCTTCACAATTTATAATTTATATCAAGAGAATTAGAACAGCAAGGAAGCCATAGATATCTATATAGCTATCTTTTAATCTGCCGGTCTACGCCATTTATATCATAAGGAGTGACAACTACGGGAACTATGTATTTAAAACTACTGTCTATGCTTTTCATTTCAAACTATCACACTATCCTATTTTTCTTCAAATTTGTTTGTTCTGTATAAATAACTACTCATGTAAACAAAGAGATGCGTTGTTGATTAAGTGGTGTTGCCGTTTGTATTTGCAGTTGAACGTGAAGATGTACAACATTCCCTGGGTCGTGTGCTAGATCGCTGCTCCACCGTGGAAGCACGTGTCAACACCAAGAGGGATCAACAGCAAGAGGAAGCTCTCAATCAGGTTAGTTACCGCCCAACTTGTATTTCGTATTTATTCAAATCCATGCATCGGTTTCAGTAATAGTCACTTTTTCATATTTAAGCACTCGAGCGATAGCATATTTAAAAAAAGATGTCTGGGAGTTTCTGTTTGGAATTTACTAAAAATATTAAAAAGGAGTGTAAGCGACAATTTGTAAATTATACAGGAGAAGGTTTTTTTTAATTAACTTTCTTAATTGATTCCAAAAAGGATTTAGGTTAATCAAGATTAATAATCTTTGGTTCCTGCATGTATGAAATGAAAATACTTTTTATTTGAATGCCTCCAGTTGTCGAGATAGTGGCGGTAATGCTGTTTTGCCTGTAACCCTAACAGATTTTTTTCCCTCTGAAATGTCGCTTACGCCATTAGGAGTAGATTTTTTTTTAAATTTTATCATGCAATAGGCCATAAGTAACTACTAATAAAAAACATATATATTTTTAAAGTAATATTTTTTTAATTATCTTGCTTGTACTTTACAGGGAAAATTAAGAAAAAATGTTATTTTCTAAAAACAATAAAAATAAAAATGTTATTTCCAAAACAATAAAAATAAAACAAAAATATTTTAACAAATAATAAACATAATAGATACAACATATATATTTTTTTAATAATAGCACTTATATCTGCAATTTTTCAAAACTTTGTTGGTTTGAGCCACATTTTTCAAAACTATTCACATGTCTTCCTGGTCGGATTCAGGTAAGGTATCTTCCACTGTGGATCCATGTGGCAGTTCCAAAAATTCATGCCTCATCCTCTCAGGAATAATACCTTTCTCGCAGAGACCTTTAAGATCCCTATACTTGATCTCCGATATTGGCAATTTAGCACTGTACAGTGTTGGTGGCAGCGATTGAAGTATCGCGGCACTTGATCGGGATCTGATTGCATTGTCCAGGTCTAAGAGCTCAATCTTACTCTCATTGAAAAAGCCGTACGTTACTTCAATATTTGACGAGTTGTTTTTAAATGAGGCCTGTCGTAACTCTCCAAATTTAATTTTAAATTTTGAAGGAATGTAAGCAGCAGCAAAGGTTTTCCAGTCCCGGAATTCTGCATGTGACACAACAATGATTTGATAATTTTTAGGCTGTGTCCTAGCATTGGAAATTATGGTGGGCCATTCTGATGGAGCCCAAATCACCCTGCGCCTGATGAAAGTTTTAATTGTCGCATGAATGGAATCGACCGGCATCATGGTGTGACCTGGTAACAGAAAATGTATTTCTAAAGATTCAATGAAAGTTGCATTTTTCATGAAATAAGAGAGCATAGCTAACATTGCTCGGTTCTTATTTTGACCAGCGCAGCTATCACAGTACAATAAAATCTTGGATTTCTTCCTCGCTTTTTTAATCATTTCCAAATATTTGTATATTATTGTGCAGATTTCATTACAGCCACGCTTGCCATCAGTTTCACCCCATAGAAAGCAATATCCATTCTTCGTTCCACTTTCGTAGATACTCTCATTATAGTATGCGTATTTTCGACGATAATACAAATTTACGCTTGGGGAGTGGTTAGCACCTTCTCGAGGTCAAAACTTGCGCACAAAATATCATTATCATTTTTGCTTTTAGCCTGATCATTAATAAAGATCTCTTTGCATTTTTCCTTTTCGCTGAGGTGACTTTTGTAAATATCCATTTCAGTTTGCTGAAGCTTCTCGTCACCGGACAAATTTTTCACTTTCTCACATAAAGAACACTTCCTTTTTAGGTAAATGAAAACCCAAGTTGAAATTCGTATTAAATATTTTTCTAAAAATATTCAGACTCACAATGTTACTATGCCCAGATTCATCTAATGAATTAACATTTTCAATGTATATTTTATACACAGTTTTCACATTACGCAAATCGGCAGGAAGATATCTTTTCGAAGATTTATTTCGACAGTAGTGAGATGGAACAGCGGGCAATTGTGTAATAAACTTTATTACCATGTCCTTTTTATCTTGGTCCTTTTTATTGGATGGTTCGTGCTTTCCTCTCATATCGGCTTTAGAAAAATTATTTTCTAAATTATTATTGCATGCATGCCTGATAGTCATTTGCCCGATGTCAAGAGTTTTCAAAATAAATTGCTGACAGACTTGAACTCTTTTCCTGTTCCAATTTATGAAATATTTATATGATGTGTTTCTTCTGCTATCATTTTTAGCCCTTTTTATTTTGATTGGCTGTTTGTTTATACACAAAAGAAGCCAGTCCCTCTGCCGCTGGTTGCTGGCCATGCCCCAATAAAATGCATGTATGTTAAGGCGATCTTCTTCACTGAATTGAATGGCACAATTTTTGCCACATTTTTTATTTAGACACGGATTTGGTTTAACACTTTTGTGCTGTCCAGTACATTTTTCTCCTCTCCTTCGCACTCTCTTTGGGACTAATTTTGATTTCCTTAACCCAGCATATCCAACAGATAAATGTGGATCACTAACACTGCCAATAAGTAAGCTTTCATCGCTCATTTCTGCATCTGCATCATTGAATCAGGCTTCCAAAACTCTTCAGATGGTTCGAAATCTAAACATAATTCAGTATCGGAGAATTGAACAATTGGACTTAAATGTGCTGTTGCTGAAGTGTTCCCATCACAAACATCTATTTTCTGATTATGGGGCTCCTCGTCAATACATAAAATTGTTCTTAAATTATTATCGGGGGGTTCCAGAATGTCCATCGAATTACTTTTGCTATCAGTGTAATCTACTAGACGGACAGTGGTCAAAGGTTTCGGTAATGTAGGTGACTTTCTTGAATCACTATCTATCTTTGGCAAAATAATCGGTGAACCTGAAGAGGTATTGGCTATAGACTGTAATGCTATTTCTACCATCTTACGCGTTCGAGTTTGTGGAGCCATCTGCACAAGAAAAGTATTTTGTATTAGTTTACTTCATAACACAATGACATTTTACCCCTTAAACGCACAGTGCTGCGTAGTAGGTAACAGTAATTATACTAATATTATATAACTAATTATGCTAATATTTAAATACGTAACGTTAAATTAAACAGATTTACCGTGTAGAATTTCCGTTGCAATCAAAAGCGACGCGCCGCCACCCGCTGACACGTTCGCACTGGTCATCCGATGGACGCTAACTGACAAAACTGGAACATTCTCTACCGTTCGGCGTAAGAACGTAACCGACCATATTGTCGCTTACGCTATCAAATGACGTCGGTTGCGCTGTTTTGCTTGCCTACAAGATTTGTAAGGAAGTTCATACGCTAAAAGGCACAGGTACCAAAAAAGCGTCAGGCGTATAAGATGGAACTGTTATATTTTTGTCGCATAAGTATTAGGTAACATTGAACGGCTTTCGTTAAAAATCGTAATTTGACAAAAAACGTCGCTTACGCTGTTCTGCCGATTATGGCTCGATATAAACTGCTTACTGTGGTTTAAAGCCAATTAATCCATCTATATTTCACCGCTTATCACATATTTATTGTTTTTATGTACATATATTTTTTTTAATCATAAAATTTATTGATGTGTGAATTGTTTGTCAATATTGATTGCTACTATTTCTGTATTTTGTCTATGGTCTACTGGAAATGTCAATATTCATAGATATTGAAAAAAATACAATTATGTTATGTGCTTAGATTTTTTTTTTTTTTTTTTTTTTTTAAAAAAGAAAGACAAACATTCCCGGGTTACGAATAACCCAACAATGTTTGAAAATCTCCTACTACCACCACAGAAAGCCGAAAATGTTGCTTGTGTTGTGATGGAGGACTTAGCCAGCCGAGGAATCGAACACGCGACGCTCGGGTGAGACCCAAGCGCTATGCCCACTCAACCACTGACCATTACCACTGACCATTCCCACAGATATTATGTGCTTAGATATTAAAAATACATTTTTAATATAAAACTTTGTCTACATATAATTTTTAAATATAAGTTATAATACGGCACTAAAAATTATCTGGAATATTCCATGATAGGTAAATCATTGACATCTTGTGATATTTTAATAGAAGTCTAATCAAGCAAGTGACTAAACATAGTAGCTGATGCGGGAAGTTATAAATAGAAAAAGATATGGTCACGTCTAGGACTCGAACCCAGGACCCTTGCCTTGCCGGGACATCGCTCTACTAACTGAGCTAATGTGACCCTATCTCCTTCGGTCATATTTTAACTGTATCATACTTCGAACAAGAACTACCAACAATAATTTAATTATTAACTATCGCTCGAGTGGTAAAAGAAAGATTTCTAAGTAATGAATGAAGTACATATTAATTTATTTGAATACTATCTCTTCCATCAGGTAAACCAGTCCATCGACTCCCTGGTGCTGGGCGTGCGAGAAGACCCGGTGTTCGCTCATGGGCGCTGCCAGGCTTTTATGGCTGCCTGCTCCTCGCAGTCCCACGAGGTGGGCAGCGGCACCGGCAGCCCCGCTCTTATCGACACCCACTTCGAGAGCGTCATCCTCGGCTGCACAGTGGATGACCAGAAGAAGGTTAAGAAACGGCTACAGGGGCTACTAGATTATTTCGCAAGGCTGAACGTGCGGAGCACGTAAATTAAGACTGATAAAACTTAACCCAATGATAAATGTCTCAAAATTTTATGATAATACATGCCGTAAAACTCTCTTATAAGGTTTTTTCAAGGAACTGGAAAAGTAAACTTCTTATGTTGGGAAACCTTGTGTATTCAATTAGGCCATTTGTTAACTTCAAAACTTCTTATGTTGGAAAACCTTGAGTATTCAATTAGGCCATTTGTTAACTTCAAAATTTCTTATGTTGGGAAACCTTGTGTATTCAATTAGGCCATTTGTTAACTTCAAAACTTCTTATGTTGGGAAACCTTGTGTATTTAATTAGGCCATTTGTTAACTTCAAAACTTCTTATGTTGGGAAACCTTGTGTATTCAATTAGGCCATTTGTTAACTTCAAAACTTCTTATGTTGGGAAACCTTGTGTATTCAATTAGGCCATTTGTTGACTTCAAAACTTTTTCTTGATGTGGTGATGTTTTTAATGGGATGTTGAGGTTATTCAGCCAGTCCACAGCAGAGTCACATGATCCCGCACAGTTGTGCCTCCAGGAAACTGGTGAAATGAATTTACACATTTACACAATTCCGAGTCCTTTAGGCTTCTTACATGGAGATCTTATGAGGGAGTTTAACTGTAATTGGGAAGAGGCCATTAAATGATATAACTAGTAGTTTGGTGAGCAGTAGACCTCGCATAATGTTGATTATTCTAATTTGACAGCTTGTGACGCGCATGCAAACTCTGGCGCCCACACAGACAAAATCTTCACTACGCTCAGTCATTTACTGTCGATTCATTCAACATTTTTTTATATAATTTTCAAATCCAGATTCTGAGCAATTTATGTTTCCCTTGATAAATCAATCTCATGAGGCAAACTTTCAGCTTATTTTTCATTAATTAATAAATCAATGATGAGGCTCATTATTGACCCTTTTTCATTTAGTTAAACTAATTCATAAATAATGAGGTTCATTATTAACTTATTTTCTTGAGTCTAATTTAAATTCTATAATCCAGTGGATTCTAATTAGTGGTACGCTTACCCCCTGGGTACGCACACTGTGCGTTACAGACTGTACGGTCATTTTGGCTACAAGGGGTATGCGAGTTTGGGCTCTTAAGGGGTAGTAAGGAAAACTAATTGGGAACCACTGCTCTAATCGAACTAAAACATTTGGTGTATCTAAAAAATACCCAAAAATCTTTTGAACCTAATACAGTGAAACTCTCTTATAAGGTTTTGCAAGGGACCGGAAACAAAACTTATTATTTGGGGAACCTTATAAGAGTGGGTTTCACTATATTCGCCAGAATTTCAATTCATGGAATAAAGTTATGTTCTTAGATATGTACTTTTGATCTCTGTTTTTTTCTGAAATCTTAGCATGAATGCAAAAATTCAATATTATCGCTTCCGGCTTTCTTCTTAACAATTGTGCACCAAGTGGATTACTTAAATAAATAATAATATGTGATATTTTAATAATTTTCTAGGGTTTGAATAGTTTTGTGATTCAAACTCAGTGTAATATTTTTTTACCTATTGTCAATTAAAGTTAGAATTGCACTGCGGGTAATCTTTTGATTAATAATAGTAATATGTTTAATTATAATTTTTCTCTTCAGCCATTTCACCTAATCATATTTCACCTAAAATATATTTAAAAAAAAAAAAAAACTCTTTTGCCTATTTTGTATTTGTATGCTAAAAAATATTTTGCTTTGATAACATTTTATTTTTTTTACATCTTTCTTTTTCTTCTTTTGAAATGTAAATTCAATGGATAAATGATAAGTTATTTACGCAAGACATATACATTCCATTTCAATGTATATAAATATCTGTGTAAAATTGTACAGTATACATAATTTTTCTTTTCTTCTTTCTTTTTTGGAAGACTACCTCAATTTGTTTTTGTATCTTAAATAGTATAATAATATTTACATTTGAGGCAAACACAAATGAGGTTGTCATAAAACATTCAATCATTTTATAAACAAAATGAATCCTTCAGATTGTCAAGAGGCTTCTATTTTATTTAAGTTTAGTTTTAGTTTATCTATAGTAAAAATAGTGTTTTATCCTGTTTTAATAAATTGCACATTTTGTATTTTACCACATTTTTGATAAATGCACCTAAATAGTTTATTTTAAGGTAATTAAAATTTGTGTTGAAATAGAATAGTGAAACTCTCTTAGAAGGTTTTTCGAGAAAAACATTTTTATAATATGTGATTCCTTATTTTTTTTCAAGAAAAATATGAAAACTTCTTATAGAGAGGTTTCACTGTAGTACAGGATAAATCTTAATAATTTTGTACTACAGCAAAACCCTTCTATAAGAAGTTTTTATTGTAGTACAAGATATGTTTTAATAATTTTGTACTACAATGAAACCCCTCTTACTTTCACTGTAGTTCAAAATTACAGTGAAATAAGAAGTTTTCACTGAAATTTTGTCTGAAAACTTCTTATTGAAGGGTTTCACTGTAGTACAGGATAAGTATTAATAATTTTGTACCACAGTGAAATTAAGAAGGGTTTCATTGTAGTAAAAAATTATTAAAACATATCCTGTACTACAGTGAAAACTTCTTATAGAAGGGTTTCACTGTAGTGCAGGATATGATTTAATTTTTTTCGTTTTTCTTTAAAAAATGTCTTGATGGTTTTACTGTATTTTTTTAATTGAAATACATATTATAAAAATGGTGATTCCATGGATTAATCTAGAGAAATTGATTTAGTCCCTTTTCTGTGAATTTTTTTTTTCTAATGTTAGTAATTAAAATTTTATCCCAACCTCTTGGCTTTAGAATCGGCAACCCTGAAATTAATCTGAAAACTTATAATTTTTCAAATAAAATGTAAATCCATTATATGAATACGACTTATTATGTGCACAGCAGGTGTAATATTTTACAAACCAAAGGATAATAATATGTTTGTCATTAATATATGTTCATAATAAAATGTATTTCGGAGACATTCAGTCCCGTCACAATCCAAGGGAAGTTGTATTTTTTTTAGTTCTACATAGTACATACAATGAAATAAGTTTGAGTATTGTTTTTTTTTAGAATGAGTATTTCACCAATTGGTGAGTAATAATCACGGAATAAAGAATAACACAAGAAGTGTCTTGTGTTTCGTGATCCAAATATAAGCCTAATTCAGGCCTACATTTCTGTACAAAACTGTTTAACCATGATATACAATGTCAGTCAAGTGTAAGAGAGACAGACCGCACGTCAGTCAGTCAGTCGCATGTTTGTTTCCATTTAAATTTATATGAAATGCACTTCTAGTTTTCTTCTTTATTCTATGGTAATAATAAAGACAATATCGGATGTGTTTGTTTTTTGTAAATGAATAATAATAATTTATCTAGGAGTTAGTTTGTTTGCAGAGGTGAAAGCACCCTCTAAACATATTTTCATTGTATGGAACAGCGCGTTAATAAATTATATACATATTTGATTAAAAGTTGTATTCCATTTCAATTCACCCTTGTCTTCATTTCCAGTACTCCAAAATCCGCAGATGACTGATAATTATTATGTATTTTGAATTGAAATTGTAAGTTGCTTGAAATTGTTTGGTTTAGCTTCGTCCTCGGTTGATCGTGATCATCAATGATTTCTCCCGATCACGAACCACCAATGATTGATCGGGTCCCGCGTAATGGGCATGGCGAACGACTATAGATATATAAATTTTGTAGACCGGGAAATTTATTTTGAATCCCATTCTCGCCATAGAGAAATAGAGATGGTCGATACCTGAAATAGGCTGTCATTTGCTGCTCCAATCTGGAACCGCAGTAATACTCCATTTCAGATTGCCATTTTTATTTCTGTATCGTGGGAACAATCCACACAATTCATACACCTATGATTAAAGATCAGGTTAATTTGACCCAATCACTTCACCAGTTGATAGTGATAGACCTTGGTCTTGGAAAATGAAGTAGTTTGGCTGTAACCAGATCTGGATACCCAGATAGTTTCCAAACTTTCTCTTCCCTTTCTCCTTTTCTTCCCTGCTCTTAGTCTCAAAATATTCTCCAAATTGGAGATGCCATAGTTCCACTGACTCCGCGCAGTTGGGAATATTGTGGGATGTATATATTTTCAAAATTACTTTTTTGTTTAAAATTACTTCCTGCTTTTGTTATATGAGGTGCATAGGTAATTATTTGTAACATGAAAAGTTTAAAAAAAGCACATCAGTTATATTATTTACATTTCCTTTATTTAAATAACAGAAAGGCTTATTATAACATTGGTCCATTTATATCTTCTAAAGGCCTGCATCAGAATCAAATACATTAAAATAATTATGAACAATTTTTAAGACAAGATTTTGTTTGACAATAAAAGTTATATAAATATAATCATACACATCATCATAAAGTCATCAAATGGCCATTCCGCACCATTTTGTTTTTTTGACATTTGAAAGGTCCCCATTCGACGATTCTTGGTGCGTTTCAGCTTTCCATCAAATTGTTATAAGCTGACAAAGTTAACAACATGATAGTGTTATCCTCTTCTACCGATCACAATCTGAAACGGGCTTAGAATTGGTATTCAACGGACACATTTCAACTGTCAAAAAAAACAAAATGGCGCAGAATGGTTATTTGATGACAATGTTACATTTGAATTTATGTGAAAAACCCGTCTTTGAAGTTCTGAAATTATTCAAATCAATTTTCCGGGCCATCCAAAATCATCAATTGAGATATCGAATTTCACTGCATTATTATTATAATTAAAGTAACTTGTTTTATTCAGCTATTTTTCAATAATTCACAGCTAGACAAGAAAACAAACGGCAAATTTTCCCTTTGAGCAGTGTCTTTAGTTACGCAATTCCTAATGACTTTAAAAAAGTAAATTACATAATATTGTACGTGTGTGCATAAAAAAAGTGTCGCGCAAAGAACAATAAATATTCCTAAATAATAAATTAAACTAACGGGTTTGACTAAAAAATATTTGGATGAATTATTATTGCACAATAAAACGTTTATTAATGTAATTCTATTACCAGTTTCATCAAAAGAACCCTTCGTCTTGTTACCAGCTTTATTATGGATTTACTATTGACTTTGTGTGTGCTGCCGATAGGCATAATAAAAAAATAAAAAATCTCTGAATATTAATTAGCTTTTTTGGGAAAACTTCTTATGGTAGATTTTATGTGGGGCTTAATGCTAGAAGTGCCTATGTCAAATTTGTGAATCGCTCAGGAACGAAAATTGTGTGTCGATTTCTTGACGTAAAATACGCAGAAACAATATTTTGATTCCTACATTCGATATAATTTCATTGATTTTGTATTTCACTGAAAAATCATTCATTCCATTTAAATAGAGGACAATTTTTAAGTAATTTCTGGTACCTAAATCAAATTTCCATAAACTGACATGGCACATCTAGTATTAATCCCAGATATACTATTTTTATGAATATACAGGGTCCGTCACGCGAATCACATGGTTTTCAAATAAGATGTACTCTGTCAGTTTGGCTTAAAAAAGGTTTTTGTTTATGACAAAACATAGTGTAAGATGGGAATTTTTTGTTGGCAATTTACGATTTGAAGATCATGTCGCCGTCTCTTAGATGTTTGTCATTTACATTTATGCATGATTGTGGGTCTCGAAAACTTTAAGTAGCATCAATTAACATCTGACGTAGAATCCAAATGATTTCACCCTGTCTTGAGATCTTCAAGGCAGTCTGGCTTGTCAGCGTATACTCGGGACTTGAGATGTCCCCACAAAAGAAGTCACATAAGTTTAGATCAAGGGAGTGGGGAGGCCGGTGAATATTGCCAAATCTGGAGATAAGGCGGCCTGGAAACTGATCCCGTAAGACAGCCATTGAATTATGAGCTGTGTGCGTTGCACCGGTAGTTTTCAGTAGGGTCCACGACATCGTGACAACTAAAGTCCCCACTCTAACAGAGAAATCGAGGCCACCTATACACCACTCTGTGAGGCCAACCACTCGGACGTACTAGCCAATCAAAAAACATGTTCGTAACGAACCCTTTATAAATACATTATCTGGTAAGACCGTACAATTTATAAATGAATCGTAAGCACAAAAGAGTTAATTTTTTTGTTGGAAAATGAAATTTTATTTATTTACCACCTAAATATTTCTATTTATTATTTTTAACATCTGACAGTAAGAAAAAAGAAATTACATAGTTTTATTTGGATAATAAAAGGCATCTCTCACGAATGTTGTTGTTTCACATTGTCTTATATTTTATAATATGATACATCAAAGTTTGCAATAAGAGTACGGTGCTGTTGGGCTTTTAGCATTTTTGTCTGCCGATAGATCGGCACTCTTAGAGTAAAAAGTTAAATAATGTATCTTCTTTTATTAGTCTCATTTCGTCAGCTGGGCACCTATATCTGATACTATTATTGCTGTTTTTCTTGTTAACATGCCAAAAACAGTTCTATCCTTGTGTCAATGACGAATCTACGTCAATTGTTATAGGAAACTTACCTATATTTTAGCCGAACGATTCAGAATAAAATATTACTAAATCTAACTAGGTATCATATTATTTAAGGTACTGCCCTACCGTAATAACTAAGTTTCTATAATATTCTACAGGCGTTTCTTAAAACACTTTTCTTCTTAGAACTGCGGTGCTTTCCTGGCCGCAGTACGATGGTCCCATTCGTTGGCTGAGATAGATGACTAGGGCTAAAGGCACCTGAAAAATTCAATTATATTATTTAATTATCACAACAACAAAAAAATATGGAATAAATTAAAAAGTAAATAATTCTGTCAGTGAGTTTCAGTTGCCGAACTTCATTCTGTTGCCAGCGCCATCTATGAGAGAGAGAGAGAGAGGGGTTACAGGGGTTTGCCTCCAGAATGACGGAATGAGTCACATAAAGAATCTTATCTACCTACATCAGGATCTTGAGTCAGAACTTTTAAGATATGAGAAATAAACTCCATCAATTTCCCCACTCGACACGGTAACATAACGGCTGTAACAGATGACCTTTGGAATTCCAAAATCATTGGACAACATCCTTGGTTTGAAAAAGGGAAATAGTGATTGGTAATTCACATCAATTTAATTTTGTGGAATATTCCCGAAACGGAAAATTTTGTGGAAATTTTCATCTAAATGTTGAAATCCCAAGACTAACCGATGAGGTTAGGTTACAACCTCTCCTACAACAAAAGGTAATGATCTTTACAAATGCATTAAAATTTGATATCACAATTATTAATTAGAGCATGGTGAGGACAGAACTTTTGAATTTTTGAAAAATACTGAAAATTAACAAAGACAATAATATATAAGCCTTCAAAATGTTGATATTATGATCAGTGACTGGCACGGCAGTGATGCAGCACTGACGTTGGAATTATGAATTGAGTCTAGTGTGACATCCCCAGACACGACTGTATACAATAAATAAATATCAGTGCATGTGGCGCTGTACCGGAACCCAGCAGCCAAGGTTTTTTACCCAAGTTCACTTTGAAATCTCAGATATTTTTGAGATACCGAAAAACTAATTTTCCTATCGTTATCAACTTTAAAAACATAATACACAAAAAAAATTTATAGATAACCTCACATAGAATAATTCCCCTAATAAAACAAAATAAATTCCCGACTTTGGGAAATTTATATTTGGTCGGGGAATATTCCCAGGAGCCCATCTCTACCTACGGATAAGGTGGGCTGTAGATCCAAAGTAAAAATACCAGCTTCTGATGGCTATGATACAGCGTCGAATTTTACAATAGGATGAATGGGTGAACATTCCAGCCCCATCTTATGAGGATCCAACTTATTTGCAACGGGCCCATAGTTCCCCTCTATATGAAGGGCTTCGTGAGGATAAAAGAATTTTTCTCTATGCTAATGTTTGCCACCTGTCATTTGTATTTGAAAAAGTCAAGTTTTTTATTAGAAAGCAAATTATGTCTGAAAAACACAACAAAGAGATTGATTAGTCGAGATTTTTGACAACAACTGAAAAAAGGTTAGAAAATAAATAGTGGCAATTTGGCAGTTGCGGTATTAAAAAAATAAACAAAACGTTCCTTAATTATTTATCCTAACTGTTTGAAATTGGTTAGTTCACAAATATATAATGCTGCGTATTACATGAGAGAAAATTTGCGTAAATTATGGGAAAGGAGCGAAGCAATCGCAAGCAGCATTTGATTTCTTTTGTGGTTGCTTCGTGCTTTCCCATAATTCGTGGTTCACTCGTGTAAATTTTCTAAAATCCTGGTTGCGTCATTGAACTATAGTGTGTCCTGTATCGCAGTCTTCTTGAGGTTTAGGTGCTCTGAAGCTTCCTTGGAAGAATTAATAACGAAACTCACTGATGGCAATGTGGCGTCTGGTCTCCAGTAGGTCCTCGGCCTCCTCGTCTTGCCGGTGCAGCTCTTGCAGGCAGCGCGCGGCGAGGTGACGGAACACGGCTCCCACATTCACATCCTCCTTCACTGAGGCACGCATCAGGCGGCATCCCAAGGAACGTGCTAACAGCTCGGCTTCATCCCTGGAATCACACATTAGGAAATTGTTTATTCCATATAATTTAACATGTATATAAGAAGACAGCACAATATACAAGCAATCTCCTGACAATATTTATAAATTTTATAAGCTTGACTGTACGGATTATACTTTTTGTGCTCTAGATGTAGAAGAGGGAACTTAGCATTAGTTTTATTTTTTGTTGGGTAGGTACCTACTATTGTCTATTTCTATTTTTATTCATTTAATATCAACGGTATAAATACACCATAAACAATAAATCATATAAAAAGAACAAAAACTCTAGAAGGATGTAAAAGTAAGAAAAAAAAAAAGAGATACAAGTACATCATGAAAAACTAACAAGTAGGCTTAGGTTAAATTAATATTGATTGAAAAGATATAACAGTATAGCACTCTTGTACCCAGGGTCGGCTCTACGCGGGCGCAATTGGAGCAGTCCGCTCCGGGCGCCGAATGCCAAGGCGCTGATAATTTCTAAAGCCTAACAGTCCTAACATATCGCCCTTGAATAATTAACTAACATAACTCCCCATTAAATAAAAACGGATATACTATTATTTTTAATTTTAATCATCTGAATATTATTGATTACAGTGATCACCTAGGCATCTACTGGTTTTGACAAGGGGCGCTAAAATTTTACTCGCGCCAGGCGTTCTCGCCACATCTGCGTATTACTAACTTCATGTAATCTAAGTACAAGCGAGTGTTTGAAATGCTCAGTCCTGGTATTGTTACATTTAAACATGATTTTGGAACGAGTAGCTCTCGCAGGTATAAATTTAATGAGGTTAAGTAAACCCGGACTGTCACACATTTTCACATTATTCTCAAATATTAACTAACATACTAATATTTTTATTTCGTCTCCCCTTTTTCCTTTATTAAATCGATGACCAATAAGGATGAAAATCAAATTCAATAAGACAACAAAATTCCGGTATTTTGCAAGTGCCGAGTCATAGATACTTTCCTGGTGAAAGACCATCTCACATAATCGAAATGCTGTTTGAAGTTGCTTTAGCCCTATATAGTTTACACTTGCACTACCACTGCATACCTTCTGGCATAACAAAATATATTGGGTAAATATACAGAAAAGTGGGACAAAGTTAATAACTCCATTTTACTTAAAAACACTTTGTACAGAAATGGGGTTTATTTTGTTTTATTCGGTACATCATGCCATTTTAAGCATCAAGTTTTGAAGATGACATCAGAGAGATGATGGCCCCCTGCAGCAATACATTGATGAAGGCGATTTCTGAAGCTTGCGGTGAATTTTGGCACATCTCGACGGGTGTAACGAATATGATCCTTGAGTTCTTCCAAGGTGTGAGGCCAATGTTTAAAAACATTTTTCTTCAGGTAGCCCCACAGGAATAAGTCGTAAATTGCAGCCGGAAGGTCTACTGAGTGGTGACGAAAGAATGGCCATTTTCAAGAAACGTGCGGACGGTGAAGCCCCGGTGTTGTCCGGAACAATCCATGGTAACGACTGAAAACAGCACAACCCTCCCGACACAATTATACCCCTCCCAAGTTCCTACCCCCACCACAGGGCATGTACCGGCCCTTCAAATCTACACTGTCTGTTTTGCTGCACCTTATTGCATTTAAAAATATTTAAATCGATTATTCACTTGGTGGCCATTGTTATTAATGTGAAAGTTTTACAGTTAGCTTTCTTCTCTTCTTTAACCCAAACAATGAACCTAAAAACCTAAGATAGGTTCTTAGTTTGGGTTCAATTAAAACTAATAAAGAAAACTGTTCTAAAACAACTTACTTTAGTTAACTGAGGACTGCTTTTCTGTATATTTACCAAATATTTTTATTATTTGTTACCATCCCATTCTTTCCCATTAGCCTCAAAACAAATTCCAAATTGGAAAGGCCATTCTAGATTGTTTATAATAATAAATTATTAATCTCAACTTCTATAAAAAAAAAACCATACAAAAAAATATACTCATTAATTCATTATTCGTGGTTCGGTGGATCTTTGGTGGGATCATATTATGATAATTAATCTCATAAATTCAACAAAAAACACGAAACAGGATTTTTAAATATTTTTTTATTGATTGAATCGAATTTATTATGCTGTTATTGGCTTTATAAAAAGTAGTTCAAACTCAAAACCCGATAAATAATTAAACATGTGTTTTTGCTAAAATAATCAGTTATCTTAAATGGGTTATCTTATAATTGTTAATAAATGGCTGTTAAATATTTTGATGGTGTGAAATAACTTAGATAAGTTTTTAATTTTATTTTTCTAGTCTAATAATGATAATGTAATGTATTTAGGGTAGGTACTTGGAGTTTATTTTATCAGTGCTCTGAAGGTACCTACTTTCTTCTATTATTTCTCGTCTAAGCACTGTTAACCCTTGGAATGCCCTACAGTTAATGTTTATTTCGTTGTGTTGGTGAACCCAAAATCTTTTTTATGTTCTTCTTTATTGGTTTGGATAAAGAACAACAATATTATATGTCGCTAGAGTCACTTGACATTGTATAAATTCCACGGCTGCACTTCAAACCAGCTTTAAAGAGTATCATATCGGTAGGCTACTTGTGGTTGCACTGTCGCGTAGCTTGTAAGTATCTTTGTATACATAGGGCAGGAGAGTGTCAGAGGTAAAATGAATATCGCCCACCCTACGCCGACTGACTCTATTAAATACCTTACTCGTTTCTTTCGAAATTATGTTTTTGTAAATCGTTCTGTATTACCAGATATTTTTTATATAATAGCCGTACCCCTCCACGCGTTGCTGTCGCTCAGTCTGTTTGTGCAGATATAGAAACAATAGCGCGTGTTTCTTTTTCAAGTCCAAAAGATGGTGCTGTTTTTCAAAACAGCATGTTTGTCCAACAGATGGCGCTGTTTTAAAAAAAGGAAGTTTTTACCTGTCACAGGTGATAAAACTGCACGTTTTACCTGTCACGGATGACATCTATGTAATATGGGTATATAAAAACAAATGCGTATTCGAATGAAACGTTGTGTTAAAATTTCAAAGCAATCGGTGAAGAACTCTCGGAAGTTAAAGATTTTTAACAAATGAACATTAACATTTTTATTTATATAGATTTTTAAACATATTTATAAAAAGTATAATAATATATCTGTCTTATGTATTTTCTCGGCGTAGCTACTTACATTCAAACAAAAAATCACTCTAATGTTATAATAAAATATGTAATAAAGAAATATGAAAATATTCTTGGGTTTTATTATATTTTCAGTAAAGCGAATTAAGTGATCTTCACAATAAAAAATAAGGTTAATGAGACTTTATTGGAAATAAATACAGTACTGTATTGGATTTGTAAATACAGTTAAGTACTGTAGTGGCTTTAAAAATCGAATATAAGTTAAGAATATATTTTACACTCGACGAAACGAGAGTCTAGAACAATATTATGCTCCATTATTTTATTGCCAGGCGAATAAAAAATATTTGAGTACTTATGCCATTATGTTAAAAAATACAATAAAATCGGGGAAAGTGCAGTGATGGTGCAGTGAACTACTAGCGAATCTACGGTAGATTTGTCGACGCACTATGGGTAGAAATAAATGTCAGAAATCAACGGTGAACTTCTCGGCTCATTAAGGGTTAGTAAGCATATTGAAGAGATTAAATAGGGATATTGTTCCATTTTGAAAGCGTAAATAATACGCTGTAAATTTCAAAGAAAAATATTGTTTGACAGGAATATTGGCGGGAGAATTTTGGATGCGAAAATTAATACCAAAGTACCTACCTACCTAGGGAGAGGAAGACAGAGGTTAAGACGTTAGAATATGGTTAGAAACAGTTAGAAAAAGTTATACGATTGGTTGTAAGTTAGCTCAATGTGTTGTGGAAATAATTTTACGTGGAGAAAAACAATTGGTGCGATTTGGACTTGATTCTATCTCCAGTTAAATACATATTTTTTTCGTTTTTTTGGTGGAATTATTATGGCATTCCCATTTGTCAAGAAATGTGAGCCTGAAGGGGAGAAGAAGATGATTCAGTATCTTTGAACAGTAACACAGTCGATCAATAAAGGTTTTATCGATAACATCGATAACTTTTCATCGTTCCCGACCATGACTGCAAATCGGCAAATAACTAACAAGACTTCACAACGACGTTGTTCCCAACTTTTCGAACGATCAATCTCAGGCTCCGCTCAGCCAAGTGTTTGATCAGTAACTTTCAATTCACCCGTTTCCAAACATCTTTACGGTTGATTATCGTAAGTGGCCTTGCCCACTTTCGTAGACAATAAAATCAAAGTTAAATTAATACTGACGAATTAATTATTGTATTTATTATTAATGCATATATTTTTTTAAAATTATATGCACGTATTATGTTAAAAACGAATGTAATATGTTAAAAATAAAGTGTTACTTTAATGCCACCGTGTCTTGGCGTCGCGAATATTTTTCACTCTGTCGACAATTTTTATAACTATTCACTTACTGAGGCAATCTTAATCCAGTAGTTTGGCTTCCTTAAATCTGTTGATCGCTCAGTCGTCACGTGGTCGTCACCTTTCCGTTGGAAAGGGCGTAGTTGTGCGTTTGAGCAGTGTTGAGCTAAAATTTCGGCTCAACTGTTAATCAGTAGGATTGGGAACAACGGCCGGAAGCTCTTAATTTATTCGACGTGGACTGTTTTATGTACGTTAGCAATCTGCAGGTGTGCTCAAGAATGATGACAAGCTATCGACATTACCGATAAATCTTCTATCGATCGACCGTGCCAGACACCCTGATCTATCATTTTAAGCCACTTTTAATTCCTGAATTAATGAAAGTTTATTAAACCCAAGTGTAGGTACCTACTTTGAAAATCTACATAGAAAATCATGTAGGAGTGTAAAAAAAAGTTGTTTGTGTGCCAGTTAGTTTTTTTTTATATATTTTTTATTATGTCTGCGAACTGAACTATTCTGGCTTACTGTGAGTGGTTTATTTATGGGCTTACTTTTTACATCCATGGAAAAACATTTAATGTTGAAGTTATCAATGCATTTCTATTTATGTCGGTTTGTTCAGCAAACAAGCGGATTAAAACTGGTCATTCTAGACGTGTTAAAGTAACCAGTAGAAATAAATAATAAATCTCTACAGAGAGAGTACGCATAACATTTATTATTGACTTTACTGTGAGAAATATAGCAAAAACATGTCAAAGTAAACAAGTCAGTAAAAAAATATTGCGATCTTTGTAAATTATTTCATATTTATTTTGGAAATAGTAAGTACGTAGGTATCTACAACTTTGTGTTTATGCAAACTGAACATCCAACCGGTTTTGTCATCAGGTAAATTCACGGCTAGGAAAATTCATTTCATGGCTAGGAAAATTCACTATGGAACATGGGGAAAATGATTGGCCATTACTTATTTGGGAGGATAGAATAAAGAATAACACTTGAAGTGCCTTGAAGGAGATATATACCACGAGAGAAATTGATGCTATTGCGAAAACTAAAGGAATTTTAAAAGTAATAGTTAACCCTGGGTGAGGCATGGGCGTGGCTTGTGTAAGCTTACGTACTTAGAGGAAATTTGTGTATTTTTGTGTCAATTTCACAGGGTTGCCAAAATCGAAAAAAATAATTTTCTTCGTGAAATTATATTAAACAATGAGAAGTGCTTTCACACAAATTTGAATGGAAAAAAAATGTTCCATTTATCCCAATAGCCCAGCGTTCTGTCTCACTTACACACGCTTAATATCATAGATATTCATCCCATTTAAATTTCGTAAACACGGTTTTTTATATTGAAAAGTTAAGCCTTACTTCTTGTGTTATTCTTTATTCTATGTTTGGAAGTGTGTTTTTTCGGAAATAATTTTGTACAACTGATAACGAATTATAAAAAGAAATTAAATGAAATAACAGTTCCGTTAGGTTAGGTGAAGTTCGGTTGGCTTAGATTAAGGACAGGTTGTTTCACAGAATTTGAACAATACATCAAATTTCTATATCATTATTGGACAGTTTTTTCACAAAACTGAAATAATTACAGAACTTGAATAGAACATTCACAGAACTTGAAATTCAACCTTGAAATTTGATGAATTGTTCAAATTCTTTGAAACAACAAGTCCTAAGTCGTTACTATTTATGTTATACAGTCTCTAGCACCATTCAGACATTTTTTTTATCAGAGCCAGTGAGACTATGGCATTCCCAATTGGGGTGAGATTTTGTGGATTTTTGTGAGACTGAAGGTAGTGGGGAGGGGAGGGATATGGAGTAGAGGAAGGTGGGGGAGTACCTGGCTAGTCAGATCTGGTCACCAAACACAGTTAAAGCCATTTCCAGCGACGTTTCAATATGGCGATACTGAGAGAGTATCTTCCACTCTGGAACGTGCCGTAAGTAAACTGTATATTATTTTTAATAAATAAATTTTGGAATAACACAAATTCATCAAATAAAATTTACTTGCGCACGCCGGGATTCGAAACTGCGACCTTCGGATTGCTAGTCAAGAGTCTTATCCGTATATAAAATGATTCTCTCATAATTATAATTATAAAAATGCAATATTTAACATTAAAAATTTGTAAAACAACTAATTACTTTCATATACATCAAAATTTTTGATTACTTATTTGTAAATATTCCTTTTTATCGTTTCCTGTAAGGTTTCCATTTTGTGGCTCGAAGGGTTTTACCAAACCACGGCAGTTTTGGAAATTAAAAGTTCATTGAACCTGAATAATGTCACGCATTAATTTTACATTACATACCCATGCACCGACAACCGAAAGTAGTAAGTTTATTGATAATTGATTTATACTTACGGCCCGACGACGCTTTGATCCATAAGGTCAATTTTGTTTTGAACTATTACTGTAGGTATATCACCGCATTCGTTTTCCACCTGAAAGAAAAACATTTTTAATTATTAAATGGCGATTGGCATAGATAATATATAGAATAACTATCTATTCTATGCAGATTGGCGATTGATTGACTCTATTTATGGATCTCTAATCTCCTGACTTAAATGAAGTCTGCAATTTTTTTGTTTGGGTTTTTATTATTTAGCCCGTCAACTTTTTGCGGTTCTTCACCGATTTTTTTAAATATTATTTATAGCATCTCTGACATTGATGCGATCGAACGGGAATTTTATTAACAGATTATTTAAATATATATTTGATGTCTGCACACCTCAAACTTGTTTTAATTTCCTTCATTAGAATATAAAAAAGTAGAAAATATGGTTCATAAACTTACCAGGAACTTATCGGGAATTTTCAGGAAAAAACTGATTTAATCTTTCTCTCTCTTTTTCTTTATTTTGCACGGACCACAGCTAATTTTTTTAAAACTTGTTTCTGGCTTTCACTCTTCAAGGATGTTCTAGACTATCATTTCAAATTATGGAAAGAGGGATAGTGAATTTATATATTAAATTTGTTTAAATGGGCACATTTCAAAAATATATTGAAGATTGGTGTCGAATTAAGACATAGAAGAGATGTTGAATGGAGGGGAGGCATTTTTAGATAAGGCTTGATAGAAAAGAGGATATTGGTTTAGAGAAGGACAGCCAAAAAATATGTGATCTAAAGTTCCCACTTCTAGACCACGGAATGTACAATCTGAGAAGTCAAGCACGTGATTTTTATAAAGGTGAGAAGGAACGGAACCATTTCCAATTCTCATTCCATTAAGTGAGGAAAATTTCTTTTTTGGAAAAATTGAGGAATCGTTGAAACTATGGTAATGTAAATATTAATCTCACACTAATTAAATGAGGTGATGAGATGAGATGAAATTAGATGAAATTAAATAAAAAAGAAATGAGATGAGATGAAATTAGATGAATTAAATTAAATTAAATAAAAAAGTAATGAGACTACACGAATTAAATGAAATTAAATAAAAAAGAAATGAGATTACACGAATTAAATGAAATTAAATAAAAAAGAAATGAGATGAGATGAAATTAGATGAAATTAAATGAGATGAGATGAAATTAGATGAATTAAATGAAATTAAATGAAATGAGATGAAGTTAGATGAATTATATGAAATTAAATAAAAAAGAAATGAGATGAGATGAAATTAGATGAATTAAATGAAATTAAATGAAATGAGATGAAGTTAGATGAATTATATGAAATTAAATAAAAAAGAAATGAGATGAGATGAAATTAGATTAATTAAATGAAATTAAATAAAAAAGAAATGAGATTACACGAATTAAATGAAATTATATAAAAAAGAAATGAGATGAGATGAAATTAGATGAATTAAATGAAATTAAATAAAAAAAGAGATGAGATGAGATGAAATTAGATGAATTAAATGAAATTAAATTAAAAAAGTGAGATTACATGAATTAAATGAAATTAAATAAAAAAGAAATGAGATGAGATGAAATTAGATGAATTAAATGAAATTAAATTTAAAAAAAGTGAGATTACATGAATTAAATGAAATTAAATAAAAAATAAATGAGATGAGATGAAATAAGACCAAAACAGTTGAAAGGAGGTCAGATGAGATGAAATCACATGAAATTAGATTTTTATTAAATGATATATACCAATTATGAACCTTAATATTATATTTTGCAAAATATGTATGTATTAATGTAACCCATATGATCTATATTAAAATAATAAAAAAAAAAATAAAAAAAAATATTACTAGAATCTTAATAACAACAAAACAAGTAGTCACGCTGTGCTGCCACAAAGCAACTTGTCTGCAGGTTCTAACATTTTTCTTTAATTTAATAAACATAAGATGAGATGAGACCAGGTGAGACGAGTTCAGGTGAGATGAGATCAGATGTGATGATATGAGATGAAATGAGGTGAGATGAGATGAAAATAGATGAAATGATAAATAAATAGTAATGAGATAAGATGAAATAACATGAAACCAGACGAAATGAGATATAATGAAAACAGATGAGATGAAATTAGATGAGATGAGACCAGGTGATACGAGATCAGATGAGATAAGATCATATTATATGATGAGATGAGTGGAAATAAAATAAGATCGAATGATATGAGATGAAATCATATGAAACTACGTATAAAAATGAAATAAAAGGAGATGTAATAAAATGAAGTCGGTTGAAATGATAATGTTGACTGACTTTAAGTTTCCAGGAGTGCGCCGCCTGGAATGAGTCCCGGTCCGTGGTGGAGAAGGCAAGCACGCAGGCCTGCGCCCCCCGGTAATACGCCTTGGTGATGGCGTCGAACTCCTCCTGGCCCGCCGTGTCCCACAGCATCAGGCGGACCTCCTCGCCATCTAATCTGACAAGTTTACACGCAGAAACATTAATCGAGAAACACAATATGCACTAGCGCAGAACCATATTTTTATAATTATATAATTTGTGGTATTTATAAAATGTTGTATTTTAATAAGGCCATGTCTGAGTTACAGATTCTCCACTACAGGTACGAGAGAAAATGTACATTAATGCACAATATAGGATCACCTTTAATAATGGTGAAATAAAATTAATCGAATAGAAGATGAGAGATAGGAATTCTCTAGGATGCTTGAGCACTATGAATTTGCGTCTAATTTTCAACGTCGAGTGGGGGTGATTTTTTGAAAGTCAGCGTGCAAAATTTTATCAATCTCGAAATAAAACTGCAGATTTGTATAAAAATCAAATCTTGATTGAAAGATTGACTTTATAATGGTATAAAAATAAATAAAGTTGTGATACTGATAAATGGAGATCTACAAATTAAACTTGATAACCATAAATATATAGTGATACTTACTCTATTTGTCTTTCCAGGAAGTCAACCCCGATGGTTTTCTTGTACTCTCTGGTGAAGGTCCCCTTGCAGTATCGCTGGATCATGCTAGACTTGCCCACTCCCCCATTGCCTACAATCACCACCTGCAAATTTACCATCATCAATTACATACATTGTAATAGGTCAATGCCCATCAATAGTTACCCATGAACAGCTGTTGTTCAATACTAAGACAGTGGTCGGCAAACCGCGGCTTGCGAGAAACATGTGGCCCTTTGAGTACATTCAACTATTTACATTGATTATATTATGTATCTACATATATATCCAACACGGAGAAAAATTACTGATAAAAAATATTGCTAACTTGTTAAGAATCTCTTCAAACTATTCGTAATCAGATTAAAAACGGGATTTGGGCCCTTAACGAATTAATTGATTGGTTTCTGGACAACTTTTAGTAAAATACGGACCTATTATCACGACGCGCGACGTCGGAACACGTGTTCATAAAAATCCTAATATTTCCGCATTTCGTCAATATCAAGGCAAATTCAGGTTGAATTGAATGAACATTTGTTCCGATATTATTACAAATTTACTAAAAGTTTATCAGGAAACCGCCTGCAATCGCGTTTTTAACAAGATTATTAATAATTTTAAGAGATTCCTAATAAATTAGCGATACTCATTTTTCACGACGGTATAACAATATACTCGTAAATAATATAGATAGTGTTAAAAGGCATACCTGGCAACTATTTAATGGCATTTTGAAATTGGATGAAATTTTTTAACATCGTTTTTTTTTTAAATACTGGTCATCGAGTAATCTCTTAACCCCCCGCCCCGACCTTAACTGTCTAACCTATTGATTTTTAAAATGATTTTAGGTGAAAAAAAATCACCCCAAAACCATAATGCCATTTACATTTTTTACTCCAAATAGCTGGTTAAAGTTTGTCCAGTAAGTACCTACGTTCTATAGCACACTGTATAAGTTTTATTCAGATCGAAGTGAAAAACGAATATCAAATAAACTGATGAAATGTGTAATTATAATATCATGTACCTAGGTCATGCAAAAGTCGACCATATTCTTATCAGCGTGAAAGACACTTTAAAACCAAACTGCACTTTTTAAGCACACACTTAACAAACAAGAGTTGGAATGTTGAATATATGACCCAAAAAGCTTGCATTAAGGTGACTTTATACCGTTATGTGGGTAAAAACTTTATAAGAAATTACTACTAATTTATAAAGCCGACATAACTGGGTTATACTTGCAACCCATTAATAAGGTAACCAACCACGATAGTAGGGGAGACCGGGGACAATTTTACTACGGGTCAGTAGCACCAAGGCGAATAACTCACTAACTATAATAGGTATGCTTATGATGCGTTTTTGTGCGATGGCTCTGACACGTGCGGACTTGTTGCCAGTATAGTGATGCTATTCCTACCGAATTTTCGATAGATCTACCGATTTCAGCTAAAATCTACCGATATTCATAGAAAATGTACCGAAATTTCGGGTATCTACCGAACATTTTGAAAATCTACCCAATTAAATTAACATCTTAGGATCCTCATAGAAAATGTACCGAAAGTTCGGAAATCTACCAAACATTTTGAAAATCTACCTAACATTTAAACTAATATCTAGCAACTGGCCCGGGGATCAGGGTCAGTTTTAGCATTTCACCCTATCTATTTACGCGCTTGAAGCTTAGCAACAAAATTATCTGCCGTTGAGAATTAGTATTTTTTCATGAACCTTATACCGAAGACGTAGAAAATGGTAAAAGTCAAATTGGTACAACTGTTCCCGGTCTTCCCTACCCAAGGTTCTTATAAAATATGAACCTTGGGGTAGTACCTACCAACTTGTAAATATGTAGGTATCACCTACCTAATATATGTATTTAAATTATATGATAATGGGCAAGTAATTTTAGAAAGAAAAAAAAACAGCTGTGCCGGGGATCAACGGAGAGGAAATAACGAAAGATGACAGAGCCACTTTTTTCACGAGAAGACCCAATTTAGATTTGTTTCTAATTTGCACAATTTATTCTGAGTGACACTCCTGATGACATGACAAATAATGAGATAAGTATTAGATCCCGATTTGGTAGATCCGTAAATAAACCTGATTGATATAATTCATCGGATTACAATTTTTACAGTTGTTATACTGTATTTTAAAAACTGCATGGCTTTATTACTGTCATGAGCGTGTTTAAAAAGGAAAAAATGAACCGGTAAAAGCCAAGTTTTTTTACTATGATACCTACCTACATCTACTAAAATGTCTTTTAAAACTTAAAAAAAACTCTGGGTTTAACCTTTCTAGTCAGAAACGGGAGTCGACAACTCTACTGACCTCTCCGAATGCCGATCGGATAGGACTGACATTTATTTCGTATATTAACTGTTAACAAGACATCCGATTTTTTAATAATGCGGAAATGTCCGCGTGTACAATTATCACATTGATAGATTACATTGTCATCGACAACGAATCCATCTGCCGAGTTTCTCGATCGGATACCGGTAAATGGGTTAACTTCCAAGTTTGCATTCACAAAAGCTTAGGTACTACAAATACCGATAACACATACTACGTTTGGTCAACGAAACTTTAAATACTTTGCGACAAGACTCTACAACATTCTTCCAGACAGCATAAAACAATGTGATTCACAAAAAAATTTCAAAGATAATGTAAAAATTTGGATCAAAAATAAGAATAGGGCCTTCACCGGTGCATTCACCCAAATTCGCAGTTATTGAAGTCACCACATTATTGAGCGAATACATTTTAATACAAGTATAGGTACCAGGTTCAAAGGCATTAGGAACTAACACGAAAAATTCTGCCTCAACACAGGCTAGCCTAGTGTGGCGGTATTTGAGAAACCTCAACTGTACTTTTATTTTCTTTTTACTTTCACAATATTTATTTATTAATTTAAAAAAAAAACATGACAGTTAAACAATATACCTCCGGGCCAATATTATGTTTGTATTTTTCTGTTAATTTTATAACCTTAAATATAATAGTTAAAAAATCAATGTACACCATAATATGTATGTATAGTTGTAATGTGTAAACTTTCCTAAATAAAGATATTATTATTATTATTCAACGAAACAAAAGTGAAATTCAAATAGGGGTATTTAAAAAAAAAAACAAGATAAAAATCACGCGCGAACGAAATATAAACCAGAGACAGTTTGTAATAATACCTTTGTCTATTAAAGAAATTTGATCAGCTTGAAATTTCATCCGGAATCCAGTTTTTCATTAAACGCCTTAGAATCTAAGGTTATGGCTTAGATGAATTAATTAAACACAAAACCCCTGTAACCAAAACGTTTACCCCGGTAGTTTTACTCTTTCGTTGGCCCGGAGGTATATTGTTTTAAATGTGAAACATAATATGATACTGATACTAAGAATTAATTGTAAATTATCTAAAAAGTGGTTGAGACTAACATCAGACGTGGGAACGGTAGGTAGGTACTACCTGCACAAATAATACCGGACCATCCAACGGTTCAAACAGTAGGTACCTACACAATTTATTACCAGTTCTGCAAACAGTACCTAGACCTCTCGTCCAAAAAAGTATGATTATAATTTCATCTTAGATCATAAGATTTGTAACTTTTGCGCTTGATAATAATTTTGTATAAACCATCAATATTATACGTAGGTACTTAACATTTTTTTATTTCACTATAAACTTTAATAAACGTTGAACTCCGCTACACGCTTAATTAAGACGCAAAACAAATAATTAGCACTTGGTTTCAACATCTATGTATATAAATAAAAATTTAAATGTTCGTTTGTTCAAAATCTTAAATCTACGAAAGTTCTTCACCGATTGCTTTGAAATTTTGACACAACGTTGCATTTGAATACGCGTATGTTTTTATATACCTATATTATATAGATGTCACCTCTGACAGGCGATTAACATGCATTTAAAAAAAGCGCCATCTGTCAGATGTAAAAGCAACACGTGATATTATTCCTCCATATGCACAGACAGACTGAGCCACAGCAACGCGTGGCGGGGTACAGCTAGTTACTATAATAAATAACTATTTATGTGGTGGAAGTTGGTAAATATGTTTCAAAGTTCCATTTTTTCACATTCAAAGTTTTATTTGAAGGTTATGAAATAAGCATAAATTTTTAAAATAACCCAAACTAACACCTTAAAAACCTATTTTGTGCATGTTTACTTAAACCCTCGACTTAAATAGTTGTCTCCATTAGATATTTAAGTTAAAATCAAGTGTTGTTTTTTTTAAACAGCTTGCAGCGGAATTCGACCAGTTTACCATTATTTATTAGTCCTTTCTTCAGGCCAGGATGCAAACAACAAGATAGCTATAACGACAATATTGTCAGCCGGCGCATGGTGGGCGATTGGCATTTAATCCATCACACACTAAAACCCAGTATATCAGTCGGTCCGTATCCTCGCTATGTGCCACATTCCTCACTCAAATTTAAGCGGGCTAAATCGGCCGCTTAAGCCTTGGTAAGCCACAGAATAGATCCTATTTTAGACGCTGAGGCGCTAGCAGCAACAGATGTCAAATATGAAGTTTACGTGATTAATTGCGAAAACAACCTCATCGAAATATAAATAAATTGCCTGATTTTATCAGTATGGACTATTGTATTCATCGAGCGATGAGGGATGTTGATGTTATTAATTGATAATCAATCCAAAATAGACAAATAAGGTATTTATAAGAGGAATTTTTCTACTTCAGAACAGTGTTTACAGCGGTTTTTTCATCATAATTTCATGAATAGTTAATTGACTCCAGCAAAACAAATATTATTTAAAATTAAATTATCACCACGCTGATTGAAGTGGGGAATTTTATCAAAAAAAACTCGTAAATTAACCCGCCAAACACATTAAACAGAACAGGCGCAGGTATACCACTCACGTAGACAGTAATTTGGTTTTACATAGAAAAATTAAGAATATTCCTCTATTAAAATCATAAACAATACTTGAAATATTACTGATATCTAGACTACCGACCTATATACGGATTATGTTCTAAGCCGCGCTAAGCTCTACATTCCAACCAAACTGAGATTTAAATTAACCGATATACCGGGTCTAAGGAGGACTAGGTCGTAGAAGGATGTCATTCCAAGAGTTAAATTGGTCTAAACATCAAAAGCAACAGTCGTAGTCTATTTAAGTAGATACTTAGAAATCGGGGCATCTAATTTTTTCATGTTCATTTCCTTCAAGCCATCCGCATGCCTGAATAAAGTGTTATTATGTAGGTGGGTGCGGAGAAGTTGATGAATGTGGTATAATTATTCATCATTTACAAACAACAAAGGACCAGATGGGTGATTCTAGCGTAGGTAGGACGTATAGATAGGAGGTTTTAGAATTAGAAAGTACCAATCGATTAAGAACAAAAACTGCGTTAAATCAGTAACCGGACAAAACCGAACAGCTACAAAACAGAAACAAAAAGTCATGAAAAGTGATTTAAAAAACAATTAGATTTAACTATTTTTGCTTATTGTTTTTTTTTATATCACTTGACAAAACAGAACAGTTTGGAAAAATGCTGTAAAGTCATGTAAAGTGGCGATAAAAAAAGGTTAGGTTAGGTTAAATTTTTCCATCAATTTTTAACGCCATCGTATTACTTGACAATACAGAAAACTTTTAAAACATCAGTGATGAAAAACCACAAAGTTAAAATATTTTATAGTTATTTGTTTTGGGGGTATTATGCCGTGTTGCGCCAACACTAGATTACGTTTAGATGTAGGTGTAGATGTCGTTTTACACATCAACCTTAGATTACACATCTGCCCTGATGACGGACACTTCAATGCTGTCCAAAACGTTGGCTAAAGAAGGAGGTAGCGCAACACGGCATGATACCCCAAAAACAAATCGCTATAAAAGTTTTGGCCGTGAAAATCTCAAATCATACCTAAAATATTTTAGTTTATTTTTTTCATCACTTTTCACACATCAATTTTCAAAAATGTTCGGTTCTGTCGTGAAACTGTCATATTTAGACGAAACAATTCCAAAGATCTGTGCAATATTGCAATTTTTTTTTGGATTTTACTGTTTAGGTATATTATTTTAATTGAAATTACTGCTCAATATGTTTTATAACATATGACGTTCGTGTAGGTACCTACTAACAACTAGATTAATCAAAATTATTCATTTGACATTTAATGTCGCTGACAAAAACGCAAAAAGAGTTTATTCAATTTATTGTTGTTGATTTTTTATCTCAACCCAAAAAGCGTAATTTGAATTAAATTCTTCAACCACTATAAACAAAAATAGAAAAAATAGTCACTACTCATCAGTACCTACTCATCACTGTCCCCAAAAAACATATAATTTGCTCTTTCCCTTCACTCAAAACAACAAAAACGGGAGATATATAGGTATATAATAACTCATTTGTCCAATTTTGCGATAACTAACTGCTATGAATATAATGATTCTACTTTATGTAATCAATTGGTCTTAACCTTAATTGAGAATCCCCCTTTGTTCACGCTAAACCGTTTAATGTCACAGTTACCTCAAAATATTAGTAAAAGTAGGTTAAAGATGTTTTTTGAAAACAAAACAGCTGCTGTGCGAATTTAATCAATCTAGTAGATACCTCCCTAGATTTTTTTCTTTCAATTTTGTGCCATATGGACTATGGATGATTAATTTAGATCAGCGGTTCCCAACTTTTTGGGGCTAATTCCCACTTTTAAGGTTCATCAATCAGAGTGTGAGAACAGAGAACATTTTACTAGGCCTAAGGACAAACAAATTTGATTGATGCTGTTGATTCTTATTGTTCGAAAATCGGAAGTCAAATTAATTAAAAAATTTTAACACAAAAATTCTTTGGAATTTTATGAAATAACCTTTAAGGCGAAGCTTAATACCAAATCACTATTTTGATTAATCTTTATAACGAATTGGTGTACATTATGAATACCAAAACATATGCTTTGGATAAATTAAAGGTTTTCCTATCGTTTCGCTTCAGTATAATACAAATAAAGAAATAAATTACTCAATAAAAATATAAATGTAAACTATTAAATAATTTTTTTTTCAACAGAAATGTATGACCGCATAAAGAAAACCACTTTTAAAAAATGCGGTATTATAGCTAAGATTATCTGTGACAGTTTCACTTGATTAACTTTTTTGGTTCCTTATAAAATTATTTACAAAATAAATAAAAACCAGTTTTGTTCTGGAAATCGAGCGTTTTTAGACTCCGTTTGTCAAGCGATTTTAATGCCTATTACCTACGATATAAGGTACACCAAGAATATACACATTTTTGGCTTGTAGCTTCCTCTTAAATTGAATCTCAACAACAACAAAAAACGGAATTCTCCACAGAGTTTATCGGAACCGGTAATAATGTTCCTGGTTATAATGTTCCCAGTAAAAATGTCTCCAGTTACAATGTTCCTTACTAAAATGTTACCTACCAAAATATCCCCGGTTAAAAGAAAACCCCTGTCAGAATTTAACAATTAAACGTGTTATGTTTTTTTAATTATTTCAATCTTGTACTTAATATATTTATCTAATACTTGCTTTTCAAATTAACACCATCAACAATATCAACATCCTCCATGGTAATGTAATATTTGTGACTCTGCAGCTAAGTTATATTCATTTATTAATGTTATTGTAATATTATGTATGTTTTGTCGTAGTGTGCAAATAATGAACACTTTGAGACTGCTCTTTATCAGAATTTCGTCGGGCAAATACCAAATAGTCCTTGAGAATCTGATTAGCATTTTATTCAGGAGCTGTGGACGGCTGGGAATTTGTCCAATGAGTCTCTTGCATGATGATTTTACGATTCAGTAAGGATTAGATTCTACTACTACTATTAATAATAAGATTGCATTTATTAAAGCGCAATTATATTTCTCAAGACCCCGCTTTTCACGTTATTTTTTTAGCTCTGTGCAGAACCGATAACGTAATTAGACGATTCTAATCTCACGATAGAAAAAAAAAAAACTGGAAAGTTTGATCGAAAATTATTAAAAAAATCTGGTTCTGTTTTCGTGTTATATGTATGAAAAAAATAAGCTTTTAAAATAGTTGGTGGTGTAATAATCAGCATAGTTGCATTCCAACCAGTTGATCGGGTTACGATTCTCAGCAGTGGCAATTTTTGTTTTTGTTTTTACTTTATTTTTTATAAAAAAAATACACTCATTTATGTTTTTATTTTATATTAAAAAAAATATTATTTTTATCCCGTGATTTTTCACGTGTCTGCGCTAGTGTTGTGTGTAAAAAAAACAGCCCATTTGTCACAATTTTCAAATTTCGTTATCAAGCGAAACCGAGCAGGTAATATCTTTTAAATGTGAATTTTACCACTGTGGTTAAAACCTTTGAAATAAATAAATAATTAAAATTAGTTATCATTTCGTTTTACCAAATTGTGGTAGTTAAACTTGACAAACTCATCGCCAGATATAAAATACACATAACGCAAAAAGGATCGTATTTTTATGGTAGCGAAACGTGAAAAAATACATGTATTTCTCTGCTTTATTGTAAAAATAACCATAGGGGTGTTTTAATTTTTTTCTAGATCAGCAGAAAAGAAACTATTCACACGATTTTTTCAAAGCCAATTAAAAACTCATGCAAGATGTTCATTCAAATATTTTAATGTTTGCTCCGAGCAACATACTTAATACTAATCATGTAAATAGTGAGATCAGACGGAAGATGGGATGTGTGAATAAAGTGAGATAAAGTACGAACAGAAATATAGGAATGTTTTGAATGGGCCGTAAAACTTTATGTCTTCATAAAACTAGTTTTATTTCAACAAGAAATTCTTAATTTATCACCTGCTAATTTGATTAATTATTTCCATAGATAAAAAGTTATGACGATTTCTATTGACTATTGGTAGCTCACCGCAATTGCCTCGATTTTATGGTATTTTGAACCTTAAAAAATGCTCCTAGCATACTTAAATATATTTTATTCGCTTGGCAAGGAAATAATGTATCTCAATATTATGTAGCTTGTCGTTTAGTCATTACAAATATTTTGTTTTTGTTTATTTTATCTGTGAAAAATCGCGTCGTAAAATTTCATGTCAAAATGTCATAATTCCGATTTTCAAAAGCCGTAGTACAGTACTGACTAGATAGTTGATTTATGGTACTGACTTATTATTAATGTGAAAAACGCTTATTTAGCTGAAAAATGTCGGAAAATATAATAAAACTCAAGAATATTTTCGTATATCTTCAAGTATTATATATTTTTTTATAATATTAGACAGAAAAACTTGAGAAACTACTTATGATAGATATATATTTTTTGTAAGACGGTATAATATGTTATATTTTATTATAAGCAATAATTATAATCCTGAAACACAAATATAAATTGAAAAAAATCTTCCGAGAAAAAATAAAATCACTTATTATTTTTTGGTTCCATGATATTTCATCAAAATGAAAATTCAACACACCTTTAAAAAGTGATATAGAGTCATTAGAAGTGATGAAACAAAAACCAGGTTTAATAGCTACCTGCGTAACCTATTTAACCTAGTTTTTGTTTATAAATGCCGCCGACGGGAAATGAACCTGTACCTTCTGATTGCCGGTCAGATGCACGGAACCACTGTGCTACGTCTGCTTATTTTACCCGCCAAATAATTCAATAAAAACTAGTATTTCATTCAGCAATTATTGCCTTTGGATTTTTTTTTCACCTGAACAACCAGCATTGTTTGTAGGAAATACTTAATTTCTCACTAGATGGCGTCAAGATACATTATATCTTCATTTAATGGTGAAATATTTTAACACGTCAAATATTATCTCGGAAGATTTTTTTCAATTTATATTTGTGTTTCAGGCTAATAATTATTGCTTATATTATTTTTTTATGTTTTGTGCTATGTACGGCGGGCGATTGGCATTTTTTCCCTGGTGGTCCCTCTAATATCAATGCGTGGTGAACTTGTAAGATCGCTCCATCCATAAGTAGACATTGTACATAGATTGCAGACAATGACAAAGCAAAAATAATGGTCCATTGAAATGTGTTTCTATTATTCTCCAGCCTTGATCTTTACAATGAACACAGCACAACATCTCAAAAACACGAATATATAATTTAGTCAATATTCAAATCCCCAAACCGTCTCGAGCAGTGACACTGTGGCATCCACAATTGTGGTATGTTGTGTGGCTGAAGGTAGTGGGGAATGAGATGAGAAAGAGAAAGGTAGGGAGGGTATCTGGCCGATACCGAGAGAATCTTTCACTCTGGAAAGTGCCGCAAATATACCGTAGATTATTTGTAATGATTTAATCGTGAAATAAAACAAATTAATCAAACAAAATTTCACGATCTCCCGTCTAACATAAGTGGAAAATGTTGCGTGTGCAATGATGGAGGACTTAGTTCGAATATAAATTTAACCCACGATATTTGGCTAGGAAGTGGAAGTGGCTAGGGAACCCGACGCATTCCACACCTATAGCCGATGTTACACAGAGTGTAACTGGACGTACTCTAAGCGATTCTCGAGATTATCGGGAGTAAAATAATGTAGATGTGGTTTTGATTTTAAATCCTTCTTTTTTTTCAATTAAAAACAACTACATTACATAATAATAATGATAATGATTTATTGTCTTCTTTTCTAGAGATAATGATATCCTCACTGGGATCTCCCGTGCTGAGGATTTCATCTACATATTATAATTTTATTATAAGAAATTAATACTACAACAAAGTAACATTTGAATTTAATTAAAAACATATTTCATGTAGTATAATTTTTTTTTTTAAGATTTTTAAAATAAGTAAGATAGTGTTTTTTTGTATAGTTAAGTTTAGTAGATTCGGTTTTAGTCTGTGTTTGATATCAGTATATTTTCTATTTCAGATCTCCCTATATTAAGTATTAAGCTTTTTATTTGAGATTTAAATGTTATAATGTTGAGGTTTTTGAGTGAGAGTGGTATTTTATTGTAGAGTTTAATACTATGATATACTTTTTTGCCCAAAAGTTGTATTAGTAGTTATTTGTTGGATAAGTTTTTGACCATGAGATCTAGTGTTTCTATTGTACGTGTTTGTTGTTATTTCTTGGGTTTTGTACTTATGAATGTAAATGAGTATAGTTTTAGAATATAGTTGTTTAATTGTCATGATGTTAAGATTGGTGAAGATTTCGTCAGTGCTAGTTCTTACAGGAACTTTCAGTATAATTTTCATTACGGCTTTTTGAGTTTTAATTAGTGGATTTAGTATATTATTGGATTTAGTATAATAGACGCAACGTGTTAGTAATTTATCGTCCTATCATGTCTATGTAATGGTTGGCGACACTTTCATACTAACGTTTTTCTAAATTAATTAAAAAGTAATCACACTCCTACTTATTCCACCCAAACTTGTAAAATCCGCTGAGAAACTCACTTATATTTCTGCTTGTTTTTTCGTGGACAGTAAGGCATAGAACTGACAGAGGAAATATAAAAGTAGACTGAATGCTGTAGAAATGAGATCCCTGAGGCGTGTGTGTGATAAACACATGTATAACCGTATAAATAATGTGGAGATCATGTAAATTCTTGCAAGACTGATACAAACGTATTCAATAAGGTAAAGGCGAGACAATGTTTGCTGGAGTCTGACATTTTAATTAATTCCGATGAATTCGTAACGCCAATATAAGCAGTCCCTGCGGATATGAGTTATTTATGTTTAATATTGATTAAAACCGTACCTTACCATTAAAATAATTTGTGAAAAACGGTTTTAAAATCTCCTAAAACGTTTTACAACTATTAAATTAGCGGTAAGCATCACATTTTATTTTTCGAGACGATGAATTTGTAACTTCCCGAGGGATTCCTTTAGAAACGTCTGAGATTTTAGTATATAATACGTTCATCAGAAATAATTTATTTATTAATTAACGCCCTTTTTCGGGACTTTCACATATTAAGAAATATACATAACTGAATTGTTTCATTAACAACATTTTATATTTGTTTAAAGATAAATTGAAGATTTCCACTGACTTGTTATAATTGTTTCCCTCCATTAGTATTCTGGGCAAAGAGGAATACATATGGTAGTTAGTCCCAGAATTTCTGCACTGAAATAAATCCTGACTTCTAGTATTACGTTGTGTATTATTATTTTTTGCTGTTAGTATTATATCATTATTATTTATTTATTATTATATTATTAAAATAGACCCCACGGAAAGATCAATTTTCTAGACCTGCTAGAGCAAATTCGACCATAGGTCCGTCCAATACGCCGGGCCGCGTGCCGTTTATTGTTTTTACACGACTTCATCACTTATGTCGTTTAGATTCCCACTTTATTTTAGAGATTTGCTAGGGCTAATTCAATTGCAGGTCTGTCCAATACGCCAGGGCCGCGTATGCGTTGCATATTTTTCTGAGTTCTTTAAGATTCTGAATTTATTTAGGGTATTGTCTCGTCTTTAGAAAGAAAGTGACATTAGAACTTTAGGTCAGCCCACCCCCGCACCGTCCCTCACCTGGTACAAGATACGAACGATATAGACTAAATGCCTATTCCATGTTGTTTATTTTCTACATTCTCCGTATTGCGCATTGTCTATTTTCTTTATCGTGTATATATATTGTATTACATTGCCTGTATTTTATATTGTCATATTAAAAGCTGTATTTCCGCAAGTCTTATTTGTATAAATGTCACCAGGCTCAATAAATAGGCGGAGCGGAGACAGGACAATACTGAATTTGAAACAGCGCAACGTTTGTGTAAATTGTTTATTTATGTTTTTTTTTTAATTATTTAAACTCTTGACAGGCCAAGATGCCAAACAAAACGTCTGTAACCAAGTGGGTCTTCCGACTACCCCATGATTTTTCTGTCTTATGGGCTTTTAAACTATAGAAATCCAAACTTATGTATTTGGGAGGGAATACGTAAAATACTAAAATGATATGTCAAGTATTTAAGCTAATATAAGGAGGATAGTAATTTTGGGTACTCCCTACTCCCCCACTTGGCTGCGGGATAGTTATAATACAAAATTAAATATATACATGAGAGGTTAAACAAGGTTAAGAGTCAAAACAGATTCTAAATATGCTAATAAATGTTGGTTAGAGATAGTAGTTTCATGTTGCGTAAAATTTAAGGCGCTGCACTACGTCATGTAACATTTTGAATCGAGCTGCTAACAATAACACCCCTTATAAACACGGTCATAAAGTTCAAATTCCCGCTTAAGGCGAAGCTTAATGCTAAATCACTATTTTGATTAATCTTTATAACGAATTGGTGTACATTATGAATATCAAAAAATGTGCTTTTGATAAATTGAAGGTTGTTTCTATCGTTTCGCTTTAGTAAAATACAAATAAAAAAAATAAATTACTCAATAAGAAATATAAATGTAAACTACTAAATTTTTTTTTCAATATAAATGAACGCATAAAGGAAACAACTTTTAAAAAATACAGTATTATAGCTAAGATTATCTGTGACAGTTTCACTTGATTAACTTTTTTGCTTTCTTATAAAATTATTTACAAAAAAAATAAAAACCAGTTTTGTGCTTAAAATCGAACGTTTCTAGACCCCGTTTGTCAAGCGATTTTAATGCCTATTATCTACAATATTATACCAAGAATATACACATTTTTGGCTTGTAGCTTCCTCTTAACACCATCCGCCTGTTTTGATTTATGCAAGAAAAAAACATCGCCAAAAAGTGACTTTGATTTTATTTTGTTAACGCTCAGGCACAAAAATTTTAATATTTTATGATCATTTTATAAAGAACTTAATTTGCGACATTATACAATAAAACCATAACCGAAAATGGGTTCGTAAGTAGGAGATTTTGAACTTTACAGCAGTTTTTATAGTCCTGATACATCATTTTTTTCTGGGCTTATAAAATGACTTAATAAAAAAAATACTCGATTATTTTGAAGATATGTTATACTAGCAGTATTTAATTGAAGCATTTAAAAATTTTCTAGGCGATCAAATTATTAAATCAAAAACACATGATTTTGTATTGCTACGTAGTGCATCGTCTTATGTATATATTTAAAAAAAAATCACATCTCTGAATATAACTAGCTTTTCTGGGTAAACTACTCATGGTAGAATATATACTATTATTATAAATATATGAACACATTATCTGGTAAGAATTTACAAAATCAGCGATCGCACGACGAAAATTTAGCGTCGGCGGTCAAGAAGTTAACCTAACAAGAAGGTAAAGGGAATACAGAGGGATATACTTAGATTACCAAATATCACAGGGCGATTTACTCTGAACAAAGTGCAAAGAATATATTATAAGCCATATTTTGTACGGTGACCGGATAAATCATCAAAATGATAATTCATCACATCTTTAAAAAGTTATATAAAGTCATGGAAAGTGATGTAACAAAAAAATTATCAACTGGGTTATGTAGGTTAGGTTAGGTTCGGTTTAAATTTTTTTTTTCATCGTTTCTAGTGACTTTATATCACTTTTTAAAGGTGTGTTGAATTGTCACTGTGTTGAGTTATCATGGAACCATTTTGTACTACTTAATTGCTCTAAGATCTTTATAAAAGGTTGTTATCGATAATTTTGTTTAGAGAAACTCAATTTTTCTGTACATTTTTTTAATGTTTTAGGGCAGGTTGCTTCACAGAGTTTGAAGAATTCATAAAATTTATCTTAGTAATTTTATTTACATCAAAACGTATTTTAAAGGTTTGTCTCTCCATTATAGTTAAAATGTTAATAATGACAACAGATAATATTTTGATCTTCATTAAGTATTGTCATAATAATTGATTCAACGGCCTCCGAGTTCGATTGGTAAGGCTTTCGACTAGCAATCCAGAGGTCGCGGTTTCAAATCCCAGCGTGCGCAAGTAAATTTTATTTGATGATATTTTTTTCATAATTGAACGATTTGTTAATTAAAAATAATTTTAAGATACTCTCAGTATCGCTCTACCATTCAGAATTGAAACGAACCAGGTACTCCTTTACCTTCCTCTTCCCCATCTCCTTCCCCTCCCCATTACACTCAACCTGACAACATACCCATAAATTCCTAAGACACATTAATTTTAAACTCGGTATTCCCATTGAAAATATAAATTATAATTACTTGATGAAAAATCTAAATTTATTAAAACTCTCAGATCGAAGAATTATATCCGACTTAATATTTATGTTCAGAATTGATCTCAAGGGTGTAATGATCAGCCCTTTCTACTTCAAACTTTTCCTTCTCTTCTTTCTACGATAATTTTTCTTTAAAGTCCCATAGGTAGCTTTTCCATAAGGCTTTGCATATGTGTTCGCAGGGATGGAAAATTCCCCCCCTGCCGTCTCTACGAGCCTTTGCTCCTCTCTTTATTACACACCCCTTCAAGTGTGTACATCCTAGTTTGTCCACGTGACGTACGACCTTGAACGTACTCATTTCACGTGACGGTGCAGTATAAAAAGGCTTCACCGAACGTTGTGTTGGTTTTTTGTTTCTCGGTTTAGAAACCTAGTTATCTATGTATGTGTGGTATCCCTTGGTTCTTTTGAGATAGAGTGAGTTGAATCCATTATCGCTGTGTTTTAAAGCCATTTCATAAACCTTATTTTTCTGAAGTCGCCCGCTCTTCAAACTAGCTACGTGATTCTACCTGTCATAGGGTAATGTGAACATAATAAAGTGTTAGATTTTATATATGTGATATACATACGCTAAATTTATGGTGTTAGTTGTCGGCGCCATCCATGTATATATTTTGGGAGGGGAAGGAGAGGAAGGAAATGAATTTTTTTCAAGTTAAGATTGGCTCCTCCTCT
This sequence comes from Hesperophylax magnus, assembly GCA_026573805.1. NCBI lineage: Eukaryota > Metazoa > Arthropoda > Insecta > Trichoptera > Limnephilidae > Hesperophylax > Hesperophylax magnus. The sequence goes on along the minus strand of JAIUSX010000117.1, from coordinate 5,371,558 downwards.
TTACCAAACAAAACCGATGGATGATAATTTGAGCAAGGCGATCGATATCTGCGTGTCTGGATATCACAACCGGCCGGGTCTCCCCTTGTTCCAAATCGGCAACCGTCACGCCAGAATAAAGAAAACCAGGTCTCATCACCAATTTCAGAATTGCCCCAATCTCATACACCTCCAGGAAAAACTACTTTACTGAGTGTAGAAGGAGAAAACCATGACATCCCTTGTCACGAATCTAGTCGCGAAAATGTGACACGTAAGGTCCTAAGTTACGTGCCACCTCTAGAAAACGTTGTAACTCCCTCGTCGTCGGGGATTTACATCCCTTTCTAGGTCAATAACATAGATAACACACGACGATCTTGTCGACATTTAGCCTGCTTTTTAACGATAGGTTGTGTGCCTACCCATTCAGCCAATTATCATGTGAGATATATGTAAGGTCTACTCGAAATGCCAAATTTAGGATGAGGACTGTCTGTACTTTAATATTTGGTTCTAGTAATTATTTTATGAGGTTACTAGCATCCTCGTGTATTAGGTATGGGTAACTTCTATTGAATACCTATCCTCTCAGGTAGGTATAAACGGATAATTGGTTTGATTTTTGCATTTAATTTAAAGAGGCTGCCTACCTCTCGAAAGGTACCTGTTGAGAAAAGTTGTTCGGTTGGTAGTTTTATTTCGGAGATTATCATCTCCCTCTTTTGACTCTAGATTTGTTTTGTGCATCCCAATTCGCAGCTTAGAAAGTCAAACAATAAATGAAAAGTATTAAATTAGAAAGTCAAATAACAGAAGAAAAGTATTCATTTTGTTTTGTCTGGTTGCATCCGAACGCTTTCTATTCGGGCGGTCATACGCTAGCAAAACTTCCCCTTTGACTGACTGTACCTGCGTCTTGTCCTATATATGAAAAGGTCATTGGCCCGTCTCCCACTCACAGCTGATTTACAACTCGCCTAGCACATTCATTTTAATGAGAACATTATTTGGGTTGCAGGCGTTGTAAACTCGGTTCCTGTACTTTGGTTGTACCCGTCCTTTAAAAAAGGGTCCTCTGGAATTTAATAAATAATATAAAAACTCACCCTGTTAGTCACCTCCAAATCCTAGTGTGAAACTTACCTGGTTACACTATATAGCTAAATCAGTTTAATTTTCGATCTCCTCCCTATCGGCTTCTTTCATCATTTTAGCGAAACCCTTGCAATCTGTTCAATTTTGTTCCCCTCCCTACACCTTTAAAAGGGTAATTAAATAACTCTGTAAATAAAATTGTACCTCCCTAATTTAACCTAATCTCTGTCAGGATTCGAACCCGAGTTTTTATGATTTGTTTGGATTCCCTGGTTTACGGTCTCAATGTGGTCAACGTGTTAGAACACCACCTGAATCAAACACTTCCTGCCTTTAAATACGTTCACTCTGTTTTAAACGCAATCATTATCGTTATTATTTCCATGTTTTTAAGACGAGTAATTTAGTTGGGACCGTATACACGTTTAATTTAACACATTTTATATTATAATCGCGATCGCACAACCCTTAGCGCCCCTGGGGTGATTTTTCACAAAACGGCGCTCTACAAATTATCCAATTATTATCATTATTATTATTATTCTCACTGAGTCCAATCACTTTTTCACTTTAATTCAATATTCAGGAAAGCTTTCTAACACCATCTGAATTCTCTAATTAACTGTAATACACAACACTTCTGATTTGTATCGATTTCACGGAGCTTTCAACGTACACAAGTTCAAAACCCGACTGCCTGTATTTTGAATCCTGTGGGAATGTGTTTCTTCAAGGCCCGCCTGTCAATAAATCTTATGTTCTTATCCCAAACAAAAATTTTTTTGGAGCATGTTCGTTTCGTTTGTTTATTTTACGTGAGTATTCAAACCATCACAAGGGAGATGGGGAAGAGGAAGGTGGGGAAGTACCTGGCTATTCAGATCTGGTCACCAAACACGGCTAAAGCCATTTCAAGCAACGTTTCAATTCTGAATGGTGGTCTTACACCAGGGCGATACTGAGAGTATCTTCCACTCTGGAACGTGCCGCAAATATACTATATATTATTTTAAATTAATTAATTTTAAATTAATTAATTGTGAAATAACACAAATTAATCAAATAAAATTGATTTGCGCACGCCGGGTTCGAACCCGCGACCTTCGGATCTGTAGTCAAAAGCGTATACCACTAGACCACGCCGGCCGTCGCTTGTACCTAGGTTGCATGAAGTTAGTAATAGATACGCAGATGTGGCAGATCTATTTAACTGCACGCAAGGTAGGTACAAGAGGGCTATGCTATCAAATCTTTTCAATCAATATTAATTTAATCTAATTCTACCTTATTTGCACTATAGAAACTTGTTTACTTACTTACTTACTCTCTAATGTCATTTCACAATCAAATGCCACATATATTTGTAATTCTTTTTTAAAAATATTTCTACGATTTTAACTGTGACATGATATCATTGTTAATGGTATATTTATACCGTTGATATTAAATAAATAAATACCCCAATTGGGAATGCCATAGTTTTACTGAATCCAGACGGTTGGGAGCAATTGGGACTCTTGTAAAGTATTATCATAAAAAATATATATTACCATAAAAATCATTGATTGATTTTTCGTAGAAATTTTTAATTACTGTCATTACAATGAAATCAGGAAATACAACATCGTGCTTGTTAATGTACAATAAATAAATATATTTATATATTCTGTCCGTTAACTATTTTTACATCCAGCGGATTAATTAACATCCGGCGATTGAAAAGTTTTTAATTTGCTTATCAGGACCAGAGCTAGTCAACCGTTTGGCTTTGTGGGGAGATAAGCTTTAATCATGAACAAGTTTTGTGTTTGATGTAATAGGTTTTTTTTTTATCTATTTTCCTGAATTAATTAAAATGCATCTCGCGAAGCGTGAAATATTTAATCTACGGATGATTAGTTGTTATTATTTGATGAGACAGTGGCGTGCATGGCTCTGTGACTAAAGATAAGCTGCGTCTATTTAATCAAGTTCCGATATGATTTTTTTTCTAAATATTAGGACACTAATTTAAAATGGTATTTGTTTTGCCGGAGTCAATGCACTATTCTTGATATTACAGCGAACAAACCGCTGAAAACAATGACGTTGAAAAATCTCCAAAACATACCTTACCAAACTATCGGTCTTACTAAAAAACGTGGAAAAATTTTATTCAATTGATCAACGACAGTGTGAAAACATTACTAATAAAGAAACGACAGAAAATAGCTAATGTAAAGATATATACATTGTTTACACAGCCAAAGGGGGTTATTTATCTATTGTCTAAACTTGAAATTTCTCATCAAATATCGGAATATTTCCAAGGTACTTAAAATGTGCCATATATTTCTTCTTTTTGAAGATGTTTTTGAGGATCGTGATTATCGCCAATTTAAATTGGTTGTTGGCTGAATGATTCTGTGGTTGTCCAATCCGCAGAATCCAAGGTTGCGTGATTACTCTCGGTGTGTAATAATGAGAATTCGGATATTTCCAATTTAGTTTTTATTTTAACAAAACTCACGTTACAATAATTTTATGAACACAACAGATCAGGGATTTAGGGCTAGACCGCTGGAGACAGAATGAATTATTTGCCGCGCGAGGTATCGCGCGCAGGTTTACAATGCTACCAGCCTCACAAGAATGTGGGTAAAAGTAATGTTGTCATTATTTTCGGGAGACGTAAACTCCCTATAATTTACCCTACAATGTCGTAAAAACAAATACCATTTTAAAAAACTAGATAAATTAGCTTTTAGATTTTTGTATTTGGAATAGACTTTGATATTTATAAATTGGAATATTTAAATTCCAAACATGAAAACAGTAGAAAAAATAAACTGATATATTTTTACACAAAACGTCGAAAAATTGAGAGAATGCAAAATTTTAAAAATATATTCTTTTTATATAGGGAATCTGCAGGAAAACTGTCACTTTTAATCTTGTTTTTACCATAAAATATTATAATAATTCCCGGAGAGTAACAAAAACAATAATGAAATTTTGAATTTATTGTTGGCGCAGTATTTACCTTCACAAACATAAAACATTTGTGTTCTTAAAAAACATCATTTTCATAGAATTCTTATTAAATTCATGCGGTAACAGTCAATTAAAGAATAATGTGTTCGAAATGACCCAACTTTTTCAATCCGGAAATTCACGTGTTAATGCGGAAAATCCAACATTGCTAGTTCTTTCGGAGACTAGTTATAGATATATTTTGTTAGTACTAACTTGCGCAACTATACATACCTACTAACATATGTTCCTGCATTCCCTCACCTCATTCCCTTACCCAATTAGCTATCCTGTTCTGACAACAACACTCTAAAACTGTGGAGTACCTACCTCAGTGACAATTTATCATTACCTTACCACTCAAGGCAAGTCGTGCAGTGTCTACATCTTTATGATCATCTTTGTGATCGTCAGAGTGTATTAATATCTAGTCTGCTTAAATAACCTGGAAAGTTTACATATGTACTCTCGCAAGACGTGTTCCAAAGGACCAGGGATAAGTCAGTTCTTAAATGTAACTAAATGTTAACCCGCTTCCCAAATACTTGCGTCCACTTGAAAGGTTACCAAAACATATTGATTAATTACAGTCCACAAAATTGATTCGCACGCAATCTGCGACTACATTTAGTAAGGCGGTATTTGTCTATTTATTGATAGATTATCAATTAATAACATCAATATCCCTCATCGACCGATTTATATAATAGTTCACACTGATAAAATTAGGCAATTTACCTGCATTTTGGTGAGATGGAAGTACTTAATTAATAACGTAAACGTCATATTTAACATTTGTTACTGCTAGCGCCTCGGCGTCTAAAAAGGGAATCATAAAAAAAACACTTACAAGGGAACTATTCTGTTGCTTACCAAGGCGTGAGCGGCCCCCTTAAATTTGAGCGAGGAATGTCGCACGAGGGGCCACGCTAAATCAATCAACGTGAACTGTCATATGAAATATTATTTCGATGGCGATCTGATGTTTTACTCGGGAATGGTGCCAAATAATCGATTTTATTTATAAAACTTTCTTGATGTGCTTGTACTGAGCTCCTGATGAGGTAGGTGGTACATTGTTTATTAGTGTCACGTCTACCAAGCTCAAACTACGTGGTAAAATGCAACGAGAGAAGAATGTCGATAAACAGGCAGCCAACAAGGCGATTTAAGAAGCGCAATCATTTTTTTAAATCTACCTACATATTGACTTCCACGGTCCTTGCAATCTAAAATTGACATATATTTTTGTATTAATGTGCTCGAACCTAGAATTGGCTTCAAACTCAGGCAATGTGTTTCTTTTGTTTCTTGTTTGTTTCAAATTTTCTTAACGTTTAATGTCTTTTGTTTCTTGTTTCTTTCAATATTTTTTAAATATTCATGTTTTAATATATTTGATGTTTTCACTTATGATATTAACGTACGTACTTACCTAATTGAGAACCGGCTCAATTTTTAATTTTAACGTTGTTGCTTAAGGCGATGCACAACGTCGTGTAATATTTTTAATTGAGCCGCTATCAATAACAACCATTACGTAGATGGCGATAAGGTTTAAATTCCCGCTTAACACCATCCGCCTGTTTTGATTTATGCAAGAAAAAAACATGGCCAAAAAGTGCCTTTTATTTTATTTTGTGGATGTTCAGGCATAAATATTTAATTTTTTTCGATCATTTTATAAATAACTTAAATTTCCACATTACACAATAAAATCATAAGCGAAAATGGGTTTGTAAGTAGGAGATTTTGAACTTTAAAGCAGTTTTCATAGGCCTTATACATTATTTTTTCTGGGCTTATAAAAAGACTTATCTAAAAAATACTCGATCCTTTCAAAGGCCAAGATGTATTCTACTCGCAGTATTTAATTAAAGCATCTGAAACATTTCTAGGCGAACAAATTTTCAAACCAAAAACACATGATTTTTGCATTACTACGTACGGCATCGCCTTAAACGAAAACATAGAAAAAATCTTTAAAAGTTAACCTCAAATTTTAAATGCCTTCCTAAACCTCAAAAATCACGCAAGCGGCTCATTGTTTGGTCCCACCGTGATCACATAATATGCAAAAATTAATATAGATATTCTTTTCACACATTCTTGTTGTATAAATTGTGAGTTTTTTTACACACATTAATTATAATAATCTAGAACAAACCCAACATTCGAAGCACGTTAACATCGAGGCGGTGAGAAATTGTGACTCTTCTTGTTGCAATTGCCAGCAAGATATAATAATATATTTATGTAATATCATAGGAGGGCATAATTAATAGAAGATTTCACATGCTTATTTGCGTATGCATCTACTCTAACAGAGGTTTAGAGTCTAGATCAGAGGTTCTAAACCTTTTTGGGCCCACTGCCCACCTTTCAAAAATATTTTTCTTCAACGCCTCCCACGTTTCTTCGAAATAAACAAACCCATTCAAAAATTATCAATCATTAGCTGACGTATACCCGCCATTGCTCGGGGTTTGAAACTCAAAATCTTACTCAATGATTTAGAGTAAGATTTTGAGGTTGTGAATTCTAGGATAAATACCAACTTTTGGATACTTTCTATAAACACGTGCATGTATTGTATACATAAACCTTCCGGAAGAAATTCTCAAATGAAGAAATGGTAATCAAAACCCTAACGAAATCCGTTGCGTGGTTTAAAAGAACTAAGTGCAGTTCGATTTTATCGAATTAAAAAGATATTTTTTTGTCAAGAAATCTTTTGTAATTTTATTTATATCAGAGCATTTTCAGATCTTTTTGACTGTATCTTTGTAGATCTTGTTTTAACTCGACCCTTTGGCATTTCATCTGTCTATAAATTTGTTTATACGTTCCTTTTTCGGTTCAAGATGATGGCTGTTTTAATGGTTCAGTACTATTTTTAAATACATCCATTCGAATTTCACTCTTGTTTGATTATTAATGAATGCAAATTTTGGAACCGGAAATTAACCAATATCCCGACATTAAATCGAGCTGATAGACTCTTTGTTTATGACAATGCATTCTATCAACTTTTGGTGCCAATCACGTACACACAGACATAAACGCATTTCTCCGATATAACAGCAGTTAATTTACGAATTAAATGTCGGTCCTATGGGACAATACAAAGGCATTTGTAATGGTTGATTTTTTTTAACGTTAAATCTTCGCGTTTATTATTTATTTATTTTACTTATTTGCATTATTTCAATATCATGGTACCTACCTGCCTGAAGAAAGTTTAAAAAAAATGTATTATTGTCACTGCAATAGTAACGTTTCTTTGGACAAATTTTATAAGTAAAATATATGGTTAATAATTAAGTAGGTAGGTATTTGAGAACCTACCGCAAATCTCATGATTTCAGACGAAACTTTGGTGTTGATTTATTAAATAAGCGAAAATTAGAAACCCTTTTTCTGTCGCTATTTTATTAATAATCTCTTCAATTTATTCGAATTTTGTTAAAAACGGGATTGTAGGCCATTGACGAATGCATTAAAAGTAAAGTAAAATAGCATTGTTTTTTCACGATGTCCACTTTTGCACTTCGTCATCATATATTATTAAGACAAACGCAGGTGCGTGAACACGTGTTCCGATATTATTATGAATTTACCAACACTTTATCAGTAAGCGGCTTGCAGTCCCGTATTTAACAGGATTACCAATAATTTGAAGAAATTTTAATAAACCACCATAACTAATTTTTCTCCGTGTGCAGCACGTTCCAGAGTGGATCATACTTTCAGTATCGCCATGGTGTAAGACTACCATTCAGAATCGAAACGTTGCTTGAAATGGCTTTGGCCGTGTTTTGGTGACCAGATCAGAAAAGCCAGGTACTCTTCCCCGCCTTCCTCTTCCCCATCTCATTCCCCTCCCCACTACCTTCACCCTCGCAACATCAGTCTCACTAGCTCTCTCACTGTCTACAGTTGGGACCAGTTGGGACCAGTTGGGACCAGTTGGGACCAGTTGGGACCAGTTGGGACCAGTTGGGATCAGTTGGGACCAGTTGGGACCAGTTGGTACCAGTTGGGACCAGTTGGTACCAGTTGGGACCAGTTGGTACTCTTGTGCGGTTTACATTTAAAAAAAAAATCAAAAATCTGTGAATAATTTTTCTGAACTGTTTCCGATCCCTGCGTCTGTTTAAGAGAATAACGAGACAATAGATTGTTGGCGAGATTTGTTCTCACATCTCTTGATATCTCGTCTGAATAGTCGGCAGGAATGTTAACAAAATTATTCAACAACTGTTATTTATTTACCTTTAGTGCAATCTCTAACTCCTCTTCCCTCATGTCTAGCGCAGTATTTAATGCAGAAGTGTGTGAAAAACAACTACATTGTCTCGCACTTAGATTTCAAATGTGACTCGCTCCTAAACAGCTACTAATCCTGGAACAAAACAAGCACATTTGAAGATAGAACAATGACTATTGCCAAATATAACAAACATTTTTTAAACTTTGTGTTTGTTTGTCTGGGTTTTCTGTTTGATCGGCTGATTTCTTTATGGTTTTTATTGAGCTTGATTCTTTTTGAGAAATGATAACGGAAAAGTTCTTCGAGTATTATTTTTATTGCTTACAATAAATATTGCTTTTATGATTTGATCGTAAATAAAGGCTACAGGATTTGAATACATTGCGATGCAAATTTGGAAGTAATTAGATTACCATAAGAATGTTGATCTGTAAACGGTATTATATCTTTGTAATGGCACCGCTGACGAGTGTTTTAAAATAATATGAGAGTAGCTGGATAACATACCTTGTGTTGTCTGAATTATTAAATCGATATTGTGATTTGAAGCAACAGGAAGTGTGGCGGGACGAGGCGGCCGGTCTTAATTCCTTCCATAACTAGGGTTCCGGACATTTAACTCAAAACTCGAAGCTTCCTGACGAAAACAGTGTTTCCGGGTGCTTAAGAATCAGGGCAACAATGCCCGCGGGCGCAATGATACTCCCCGATATTTGGCGAACTTTCCAAGTTAGTCTTCACAACACTAAACTTTCTAGCTGTGTACCGTTCACATATTCCGTCATCGAAAACTCGACACAATACCGGGTGAAAAAAACCTCGGTCGGTTCAGCGCACTGGCGATGTGAGGATCACACGAACGGAACAGAAACAGAATTCTGCGGCAAAATGCCGTCTCTCTGCCTCGGTTCTCGGGCTGGGAGAGGAACCAACCATTCGGAGCGATTTATCACGACTGATCGAACTTATTATATATTCGCTGAAAACTTGGTAATATTGTGAACACGGATCGGAAACGAGGGAGATACGCCGCGACCGTAATGTAATGCCACCACGCCACGACAGGTGAGACTGACTACAACACAACAGCAACAGGTAGAATAAGATACAAAAAAGCTCCAGTGTATTAGTTGATTACCCGTGTGTGTGTGTTCTGTACGCGTGTACCTGTGTTCTGTCGTCTGTGTTGAGAGAACTTTGAACACCAGCAAGCCGCTAGCACTCAGTGGGAGAATGCCGGATTAATAAGTATAATTATTCCGATTTTAATCCGATAATACCAAACGCGACAAAGAAATCAACGGTTAACGTTTTCTTTGGCAGATTTCTCATTTATTATTCGCTCGTGAAAACAATCTGAACGATAAATTATTGTAAGTTTTATCGGAATTCTGCAGTAAACTTTGAAAATAAAAGATTACGGTGAAACTTGTCGTAAATATATGAATTATTCTGACGTTATAGAAATATTAATTGATTCTTAGATAATGTAGAATGGAAGAGATAAGTTTTATAGCCGGCTGGCTTTTATTAAGCGAAGCAGATTCAATCATACATGGTGAGAATTGATGAGAGTGAGTTGCTAATTACAATGGTTACAGGTTCTTCACATTGGAATATAGGAGCTAAGTAACAAGTTACAAGGATACACATAAAAGCTGCGGTCAGGGAATAATTAAATAATTCTGCGAAAGATAATTCATTCAATAGTAAGGATCAAGTTGTGATTGAATTTTTTTATAATTCTGATTACACAAGGGACTGAAGGGACTAAAATCAAAAGGAAGAAACGGACGAGTCAAAATAAGCTCTAAGGAGAGTAGTACACCAAACACATTTTCTTGCCATTTTTTGCCTACAAATCTACAATATTGTGGTTGTAAGTCGGTGTTCTATCTAATTCAGGATTGTAATGCATAGTTTATTGATTTTAGAATATCAAGATGACCAAAGAGCATCATTTTGTTAATGTGCGTCAAAACGTTTTTTTTAGCAATAAATTTGTTGGAGATTAACAAATTTAAAATGATTTGAATACAAGTACAGGGTTTTCCAATAAGAGGTGTTATTTTAATATTCAATCGTAAAAGATCAATGGTTTCGTTGCTTGTGTGTAAACGCTGTCCAGATCAATACCATCCAATTCTGACCATAAAAAAATCATTAATCATCATTTTCGAAAAAGTAAGGTCCAATGACTCCGTTGAAGATAGAGAGGCTTTTCAACAATAACTCTTGGGTTTTCCGAGCTCCAGATGCGACAATTTTGCTTGTTGACGAAGCCACTGAGGTGGAAATGGGCCTCATCACTCAAGATGATTTGCATTTGATTCACTCAAGTGAATTTTAATAATTTCAATGCGTTGTTGAAGCGTGTATCGTTCCATTTTTATTAATGGCGTAGTTTTTACTTGTCAAATGTCAAAAAATGATAGCTTCAAAAGTAAGTAATAGCGGGCTATTTAAAATAACACCTCTTATTGGAAAACCCTGTACAATACAAGATTTGACTATGTAGAACCAATGGAACATCTGATTAGAATTTATTACACCTCCATTTGGTGGGTGTGGTGAAGTTATGTACCCAATAAACATGCCTAAAGCCATTTCACTCGACATATCTGTTTTTATGTGATTACCGAGCACATGGAATAGGCCCAACTGCTCCCAACCATCTGGTGTCCGTGGTATTAGATACACGAGGATAAATGAGTATTGCTAATTTATTGATAATCTCTTTAAGGCGATGCACTACGTCGTGTAATATTTTAAATTGAGCCGCTATCAATAACAACCCTTACGTAGATGGCGATAAGGTTTAAATTCCCGCTTAACACCATCCACCTGTTTTGATTAATGCAAGAAGAAAACATGGCCAAAAAGTGCCTTTTATTTTATTTTGTGGATGTTCAGGCATAAATTTTTTTTTTCGATCATTTTATAAATAACTTAATTTGCCACATTATACAATAAAATCATAACCGAAAATGGGTTCGTAAGTAGGAGATTTTGAACTTTAAAGCAGTTTTCGTAGGCCTTGACATTATTTTTTTCTGAACTTATTAAAAGACTTATCTAAAAAATACTCGATTATTTCAAAGGCCAAGATATATTCTACTCGCAGTGTTTAATTAAAGTATCTGAAACATTTCTAGGCGACCAAATTTTTAAACCAAAAACTCATGATTTTGCATTACTACGTATGGCATCGCCTTAAATGATTGGTATTCCGGCTTAAAACGGGATTGCAGGCCGTCTAGGGGAGATAGGGGAGGTTTGGGCAGTCGGGAGACATGGGCACCCCCCTCTAATTTCAATTCAACTATAGAATTTATTCTTTCCCTATTTTGGTAGTTTACTTTACCCACTGGCAACACTGTTCATCCACAGACAAACTGTCATTTCATTCAGTTGCCAAACCTACACGTTTAATAAGGTTAGGTGACAGTCAAAGTAAATATTTTGTTGTGATTTCGCAGTGAATAGACGAAGAACCAACGAAAGGTATGTATGTTTTATATTTTTTTTTCCATTGTATATTTGTTAACTTATAAATTAATCCGAAAGTCAGGTTAAAATATCTAACCAAAAAATTCCACAGGATTATTAAATTAAGAAAATACGCAGAGGGAGCAATGGTCACTTATTTTGAGGGAGGTTTGGGCATGCCCAATGCTCCCACCTATAATGTAGAGTATATAATCATGTAGTTTATTATACGTTAACCGATTCCATTAAAATGTTTAATTTACTTAAATTACAGAAAGATGCCGTTCAAGTTTAAAAAAAAGGGTATGCGACGCGAAATTCCGAAAGACATTATATTATGTGCCATAGAAGAAGTGTCAAAAGGTGGAAAGGTAAAAACCACTGCTGATAAATATCAAATCCCTAGATCAAACTTACAAAGATACCTTAAACAAGGATATGTAAAGGATTGTTCATCCAGATTTATATCTTCACAAATTTTCACAGCTGAAGAAGAAGAAAAATTGGCGAAGTACATGATGGTTTCTTCTAAACTTAATTATGGATTGACAAAGCTACAAGCTCGTAAATTGGCCTATGACTATGCTTTAGCAATAAAGCAACCGTTTAAGATTATATAACTCTTAATGTTTGCTTTATATATTAGATATTGTATGCTTTATAGGTCATGCCCAAACCTCCCACAGGGGGTGCCTAAGCCTCCCTACCATGGGGAGCTTTGGGCACAACTGACATATTTCTGAAAGTTCTTTTGTAACTTTGAGACTGATTATAATTTGGAGACTTTTATTTTTAATACATGTAGCCAAATGTATGGTGCAGTTAAAATTGGCAATACATTTTGATTTTTATTAAAAACTTGTTTTTTATTAATTATTTTGTGAAAAAGTGCCCATCCCTCCCCTACCTCCCCTATTTATAAACTTTTAGTAAATTTCCAATATATCGGTGTTCATGCACTTGCCTTTATCTTGATAATATACAATAACGAAATGTGGAAATATTATGATTTTTATAAACACGTGTTCCGACATCGTGATAATACATTCGTTTTTTAGTAAAGGGGTCATTCCGCCGTTTCGTTCAAATTTGCCTGTTTCCGCGGATTTTTTTTTTTGCCTTTTTACTATATATTTTTATAGAAATGGGTTCCCGTACCTATCAGATGTATAAAAGTGAAAAGGGCACCTTTGTGCGACACTTGGATTCGAAGAAAATTGATGGAAGGTAATGAAGGTGTGGATGGCATTGATGTATTATACTAGATTAGCCCTGTCTAGTTAAATTAATTTAAAAAAAACGCCAAGTATCGTACGTCACAAATATGGAGATGAACTTAACAAACCAACTCTGTTTAAACTCCTTGTACAAGCGTTCAAACTCGTAAGCGAAACCACGGAGAATTTGTTGTCAGAGGTGTTTTAATATGGACATAATTCAAATTTAAATATTTGGAACTGGGTTATTTTTGTAATTGAAAAAATAAACTTGCCTAGCATAGCTGAGAAGCAAAATAGCTTACTCTAGACCAACAAAAGGTAAAATGCAATGCACAGTGCCCATTTCGCATTGCGACACAATGCGTGGGCCTTTTCATAAATGTGCACGTGAACCAAACCAAAATTGTGTTGGGGTTATTTTTAAATGATTATGCCGTGTCTAGTCTAATTTAGTCTATGGTGGATGGTAATGAAAAACTGTTGGATGGTAATTTAAAAATTTGGATGGTAATGAAGTTTGGTAATGAAATATTAATAGATGGTAGTGAACATGTTTAAGGTTCTTAAAATGTCTGTGAATAATGAAATTTGAATAGAAATTGAATAATAAAATAGATTTCAAATCATGCTAAGTATCATTTGACGTGGTGAGCGGATTAGGAAAAAGAAGAAAAACCTATTATAGTGAAAAACTAAATGCTTTATTCAGACTTTTGAACATTGGAGACAAGAAATACATTTTTTCATACGTAATCAGTTCTGCTTACTTATGCTTTTGCAATATCTGTATGAATTGTTAAAAAATAATAGAAAAAAATATCAAAATACAAATTAAGAAAAGGCAGCTGGAACATCAAACCCAACACAACTAAAATTTTCCTATTATACTACTTACCCAGAAATTATAAGGAATAGTCAAATTCTTTATAATTACGTTTTATAAGTAGGTCTGTACACAAGAAATACAAAATTTTCACATTCCTAAGCAAACATTGTAATATTTGAAAAATAGAAATAATAAAAATAATAATTAAAAATAAGAAAAAATCAGAAGTCAATTGAAATGCAGTTTAAAATAAAATCAGAGATACTTAAAACAAACACAACATATGTAACTAATAAGTACAAGATAAAGGTCTTACATCTAAATAGGAACATAATATTTAAGGAACTTGAGATCATTCTTGTGAAAGTTTTTGCTGGAAAACTATTTCAAATCAAAGTTCGGCAAATTTTTGAAAGTGAATTGTCCTCTTTCATTCTCATCTGGATCTTGCAAGCGCTGAAGAATTTGTGATTCCAAAATGAAATCGTCGTCACTAATTGTTGGCCAGACAAATTTTTTGGAATTCCCTTGAGCTTTTTTCAAAAAAATTACTTTGTACTCTAGTGTGTACTCATGTTTTCCAATAATTTTCCCAATGAAATAATGTATCGTGTTAGTTATTTTATATTGAACCATTATCCAGTCATCTAAGTAGTATTTGAATGGCGCCTCCTTATCCTCTTTGTTGGTTTCCTCGTCAATATCCATGTGTGGGAGTTCCACAGTTTTGGGGGACTGCTGTTTTGATTCATCGAAATCAGGATATTCTACTCTTAGGGATCGGATGAACTTCTCGAACTCACATTGATCGAAAGGATTGAATTCTTGCGTGCTATTTTTATAAAGGGAATAATGCTGATAGTCGAACGGGACGTTTGAGAGTATTTTCACTTTACATTTCTTTTCTATAGTTTTAGCAGGCTCTGGCGTTGAAGCAATAGTACCGTCCAAAAACATGGAGCCGTCGAATTCGCTCAATAGCATATTGTCATCAATATTATTGAAAATAGTAGGCGAGTCAATTTGTAGGCTTAAGTTTTCAATATTCATGTCAACTGTGACATCTATACAGGCTTCGTCATTTTCTACATTCAGTACTCCCAGATGTTTGCTGTGCTTACATAACAGATTGCTGTGTTGGCAACTGAAACAGCTGAGGCTTCTTAAAACAACACTGTATGGCAACGACGAAGACCAAATCACCTGATGTACTTTGATTGTTCCTTTAAATCCGGGAAGTTTTTCTGGAAATTTATTCCGATATAATTTACAGAGTTCTTTCGCCATCTTCGTCTTTGCTCTCTCTGGGCTCTTTCACTCATATCTTCAATGCTGCAAATCTTTTTTTGCGCTTTTCGCATTAAGTATCTTTTTTTTTTCTTTCGCTTTCTGAAGACTGTACAGTTCCGGATTGTTTTTAATCTCAGCATATTTTTGTTGCTTACGCAGCCTGTCCTTGGATAACTTTTCTTCTTTTTTCAGTTTTTTATTTAACTTTGCCATTGTGGATTATGGTGTTTAGCCTGTAACAAATAATAAAGAAAAATTATCATAAGTATCGGATCAAGTGAGAAGTTGAATAACAAATATGGATAATTTCAATTTCGTTACTTTTACAGGAGAGCCCAAAAATTGTTTCACTACTTTTATATCTTTGTTTAATATTTTTTTCCCTAAATGATTTAAAATCTAACAGTAATGATATGGTTTTTTAATCAAGAAATTTGCGTTGGACTCTTAATAATGCCCTTTATATAGATTTTTGTTCAAATCTGGATTTGTTTAGAAACTTGAAATTTTGTAAAAATTCATCTGTTTTAATAGACAACTGAAGTAATGAAGATAAGTAATGAAAATAATTGTGACTGTAGGGGAATAGTTAAACCATTTGTTTAATATATTATTCGTTTACATTTGAATAATTATAATTATATCATTGAATAAAAAAATCGATTTTCAAATAAAAATTCGCAGGGTAAATTTTAACAGATTGTTTTTCCATATCAGTAAATAGATAAAACGAAAATATGTATTTCACCAAAACTGAAATTGTCCGACGCTAGAACGCAAGAAACTGCTTTTATTGATAATATTAACTTTTATGAACCCCCAAACATGGTCCCAGATGCACGTAAAAATAACCCTTACAAATTTATCATTACCCTCCACACCTCTAAATTACCATCCGGCAAAAAATTTTACGATACGGAAGGTAATGAGACGGAGGGTAATGAGGTTTTGACAATCTTTCCTTAATAACTCGCTTAATAATGACATTACAAATCTTTATGTTTCAATAAAAAATAGTCCGACTAATTATAGTTTATAGGTTCATGATTCGAATTTTTAAAACATGTACTTACTTTAAAAAATGCTGGAAGGTAATGATGCCTGGTCGGTGACAAAGTCGTTTTCGAGCACGGAGATCGCAGATATTTCTTTATTCAGCGACGCACGTCCTCCCCCGTCCAGATATAGCGGTACACTGATTAGTAACGGAGGCGCGGGGTGGGGTACAGCTGACGAACAGTGACAAACACGGTCACAATTTTAATTACCGCTTTGGCGGAAGACGACAGCGATTTTTTCTGGACAAAAACAAAATCTCAATTCTTTCTATGATACAGTAACTTTAAAAATAAATTAAACACCAATAAATATGCAAAATTAGTTGTACATTCAGGTCGATTAATGAATGTAGTGATTTTACTAGTGTAAAATGTTCTTATTTATTGATCAATTTACCGGTCCCTCATTTACACGGGGAAGGTAATGAGATTTTAGCATGTTTTTTGTATACCATAAAGTTATTAAGTAACAAATGCCTAATCCGGTAAATACTACTTTTTCCTTTTTTAAATAACTACATTTTCCAATAAAACTTTCTTGAAAAACATTATTTTTCATATGACTTTTTTGCAAGAACATGCGATTTGAACGAAACCGCGGAATGACCCAAAGGTTTATTAGGAAACCTATCAATTCATTCGTTAAGGGTCTGGGATCCCGTTTTCAACCGGATTACGAATAATTTCAAGAGATTCTTAATAAATTAGAAAACATTATCAGTAATACTTCTCCATGTATGGCAACACCAATTGGGGTACCTATGTTTTGGGGCTGAAGGGAGGCTAAGGAGACGGGGAAGAGGATGGTCGGGAAGTATCTGGCTTCTGAGGGTGATACTGAGAGTATCTTCCACTTTGGGCAGTTATCTTACAGTCGGTTTTAAATGGTGGTATCTCTTATCCCTCCAGTTTCCAGGGTCCAGGCTTCAGATTCCAGGCCCCAGGCTCCAGGCTCCAGTATCCATAATCCAGACTCCAGGATACAGGCTCCAGGCTCCAGGCTTGCGGGCAGGGGGCATAATAAATCTACTTGAAAATTTAATATATTTTATTAATTTTATTAGCAACCAAATTAATTTTTCCCGTAGAAAAAAATGACTGCTAGTAAAGTTTGAATATGTTTTCTAATAGCATTCCAACTAGTTTATAATGGGCTTATAATAAACTAATTTAAAAATGCAGACAATTAATTGATCATCAGTATTCATCAGCAATAAACGACTAAACATTTTGTCTAATTAATAAAAGCCGGATGAAATAAATTATAGACTCAATAACAATTAATGAATGTACATATTTTGAGAACATTAAATTTTACCTTTGTATCATATCATCTTGTAATATAGTTACAGTTTTGGGAGGCGGGTATGGGTACCGCCACCCCGGGAATCTATTATTGGATAACCAACACATAGGCCATAGGTCACCCAAGTGGTTCACTACGTTTGGTGACTTAGAAGGGGTGCTCTGGTTCATCGGGCGAGGTGTGTTTAGGTCTTAGCGGCGGATGCGCCTGCGGAAAAATGAGTTTTTCAAAATTTCATTTAGACAGTCAACTTTCTCTCATTTTGAAGATGAGGTTTATGAACCTTTTCTCACCGCACATTTATCATACTTGTTTGATGAAATTTTGCACACTTCACGTTCAAAATTTTCGGAAAGGCAAAGTCAAACAAAAAAAAAATCAAGACATTGGCATTTGTCGCGTCAAAAAGAGTCATTTTTACGACTCAATTTTGAGTTCAACACCTCGATGTGATATGATTTTTCCACATGTGTTTCCGCCCTCCTATAACATGGGTCTAGTCAAGACCCATCTAACTCCTTCCTTTCCTTAAAAATACCCTCCACACAGCATACCCAAATGTGACATAGGCCCTGAGGGAAATTATGTTCCTAAGGGCAAACGTTGCTTGAGTTTTTAGTTTTTAGGTCCTTCTTCGCGAGCTAACATTTCGAAAAACCTTGCGATTCCCATCATCGGGGCAGATATGTAAACTATATAACTATTCTGTTGTTATTGTCATTTCAAACTGTACTCAAATTCTGACCTTTAACAAGAACGCAATAATTTTTACAACAGTCATTATTTATTAAGGTCGGAGTACATTATCTCCCTCTTACTCATAAACGAGGCGTGTAACAGAAAGAGAACAAACGACGGCGCTTTTGTGGTAAAACAAAACCCACACTACAAACATCTGAAGAAATATTTTTTATGTAAACATCACACAAGAGTGCCAACTGCCCAAAGCCGATGTGACTATGGCATCTCCAATTGGTGTATTTTTAATGTGAATAATGCACAATAGTCCCAACTACTCCCAACCGTCTGGAGGCGTTGAGACCATGATATCCCCACTTGGGGTAAGTTGTAAGGTTGAAGGTAGTTGTAAGAGGTAGTAGATGGCCAGGAGGAAGGTGGGGGGATATCTAGCTATTCAGATTTGGTCATCGAATACGGCTAAAGCTATTTCAAGCATCGTTTCAATTCTGAATAATGGTCTTACACTAGAACGAATCTGAGTGTATATTCCACTCTGGAACGTGCCGCAAGTATACTGTATATTAATTTAAATGAATTAATCGTGAAATAACACAAATCCATCAAATAAAATTTACTTGCGCACGCCGGGATTTGCACCCGCGACCGTCTAATTGCTAGTCGAGAGCCTTACTATGCCTCGACCACGAAGGCCGTCAAATGTGTTGAGGGGAGTGAGGATGGGAAGGGGATGAGAGATGAAAGATGGCGGTAAATAATTGTTTTCAAAATCGATATGTTTGTTCAAATTCTTGACGGATGCTTAGATGATTTATTATAATGAAGATACGATACTGAGACGACGTGTGCGTTCACTGAACTAGGTCCAGTGGACATAGTTTAGAGGTCCATTCTTTGAATGGCTATTTTTTCATAAGCGGTGCTACATTTTTTGTTCGATCATGATATGAATAAAGCGTGTCTTATATTTTTATAATGTATTCGGCTCATGCCGTAATTTTTCAAATTTACTAACATTCAATAGGTAAATTTACTAACATTCAATAGGTAAATTTACTAACATTCAATAGGTAAATTTACTAACATTCAATAGGTAAATTTACTAACATTCAACTGGTAAATTTATTAACATTCAATTGATAAATTTATTAACATTCAATAGGTAAATTTAGTAATATTCAATAGGTAAATTTACTAACATTCAATTGGTAAATTTATTAACATTCAATAGGTAAATTTAGTAATATTCTATAGGTAAATTTACTAACATTCAATAGGTAAATTTATTAACATTCAATAGGTAAATTTACTAACATTCAATAGGTAAATTTACTAACATTCAATAGGTTAATTTACCAACATTCAATTGGTAAATTTAGTAATATTCAATAGGTAAATTTACTAACATTCAATAGGTAAATTAATTAACATTCAATGGTTAAATTTATTATTTTGGAAGGCAATTATTTTTTTACTTAACCTTTACACAACAGGTCCAGGTCAAGGATAATATTTACTCTCAGGGCCAATGTTATCCTTGGGGATGTTTTGTGGAGGGTTTTTTTTATGGAAAGGAAGGAGAGGAAGATCAGGGACGGTAAAAGGTTTGAGGGTTGGGTAGGAAGCTGGGGTCAGTGTGTCCAGGAATGACGGACGTTTGAATTCATCCCTCCAACTACGTTGCGATGTTTCGAGAGAGTCCTGTTGAAGAGGTCAAAAGGTCTCCCACAACCAGTCTCTCCCGATCCGGCCCGCCACACAATAAGTGGGCAGACGCATCTGCCGCCAAGACCTAGACAATCCTCACCTAATGAACCCGGGCACCCCTGCTAAATCACCAAACGTAACGAACCACTTGGGGTGATAGAGATGTTGTTTATCCCATGAATGGTTCCCGGGGCTGCGGTAATCATACCCGTCTATCAAATTAGCAATGATTCCAACGCAAATATATGTTTTTTTTATAAATACTTTCAACACCACAAATCCTACAACTATCATAATATCCCGTATAATATTTCACGGATCTGCGCTAGAATTTCATAAATTCTATCAAATTCTTATTCTTAATTCTCACAAAATAATAGATTGTTTGATCGTGAGCAATCAATCTATGAAATTACATCTTCCGTGACACTAAAACGTCTAATTGGCCAATAGATCATTACGGTACAGTCAGTTAAAATATTAAAAAAACATAGGTTCGTTGATGACCCTATCAAATATCACGCCCGGTTCAAGATAATGACCGTCTTCGTTAAAAAGCTTTGAAAGAAAACCATGACTAGCTACCAAATTAATTTACAGATATACAATCATATACTGCGCAGGCTGTCAAAAGAGGAACTACAAACTTACTAAAAAACAAACGAACTGATGGCATGACTGATCAAATTTTAGTCATTCAGAATATATTGAGAACACGTGTTCTTTTCCTAATAAATATCATGACCGACGTATGACATATCAGTATTTGAATGAACACATTTTTTTTTTTTTTTTTTTTTTTTAATTGTACGCCAGACAGGTAAGTCCACAGACAT
Source organism: Hesperophylax magnus (assembly GCA_026573805.1). Lineage (NCBI taxonomy): Eukaryota > Metazoa > Arthropoda > Insecta > Trichoptera > Limnephilidae > Hesperophylax > Hesperophylax magnus. Next base: position 5,350,765 of record JAIUSX010000117.1, on the reverse strand, counting down.
AGGAATTAATAGACGAGAAGATAATGGCGAGGGGTAAAATCAACTGTTGAAGAACGAAGGGCGTAAGGCTGACTGTGATTCGTCAATAAATCAATCTGACAGTAAATAGGCATCTCGCATTATAATATCACCATTTACTTCTTAAAAGTAAAACCTGCTTTTGAATGAATAGACATTTTTACATGGGAGCGCAAATTACTCGCCACGTTATGAACAAATTTGCGAAGTCCAAATTCGGCAAAAAAATTCGGTTCCATTTTCAGAGTCGAATATTTCGTTTAAGTATTTAGTTAAGACACTTTTATAAATGTTCATAATTTACTTCCCAGCAACCAACCAGCTTTGTGTTTCGCGTCCAGACGTTTCTCGATGTGATAGTATAATATGTTTCTAAAACTGATCTATATTATACGATGTGAATATGCTTAAAATAAAGTAAAATAATGCTTATATATGGAATGTAATACGACAATTGGGTTTATTCTCTTTTTCACATCTATTTTTACAAGTTTTCATAGTACAAGTCAACATTTTGCCGTGTTATTTCGTAAAATGAACCGATGATGCCTCGACCATAGTTCGCACAAGAATGATGACGTCACGTTTTCAAATTTCACTTGAGGTCATACGCGAGCACAGCCGGTTCCAATGGAACCGGTATGGGGAGTGGGGATAATACGCTTTTAATCACTTAGGGCAGGTCTACTAATATTCATATGTCTATGGGTAAGTCCAATTATGGTACAATTTTATTAAAACTAACAATACATGTACATATTTTTTTTAAAAGATGTTTCGCCGTCCTCATAAAACATTCTTATATAACTGATACTCTTATAAGAACTCTGTCAATTCATTCGTTATAGGCCTGCAGTCCCATTTTTAACAGGAAAACTAATAATTTGACCAAATTTTTAATAAATTAACAGCATTTTTTTATCAGTAAGTTTTCTCCGTGTGCGTATATTTCTACCATGTACGTGATTGACACCAGTTGAAAGCATTGTCATCGACATCGAGTCTATCCGCCGAGTTTCAGCTCCATCGGATTTCGAGAACTGAATTAATTCCGATTCTAAGATGTAAAATAGATGTATTTAAAAATTACAACATCTGTCAAAGATTTAAACAAAATAAATATCTACAAGTTTCAAATAAAGAATTATTAATTCATAAAATAATTTTTGTATCTACAGGGTTTCCAATAAGAGGTGTTATTTTGATATTCAATCGTAAAAGATCAATTGTTTCGTTGCTTGTGTGGCACGTAGCGCCGTCTTGTTGAAAGTAAACGTTGTCCAGATCAATACCATCCAATTCCGGCCATAAAAAATCATTATTCATCTCTCGATAGCGCAATCCATTCACCGTAACTTTTGCTCCAGCCTCATTTTCTAAAAAGTAAGGTCCAATGACTCCGCCGGACCATCAACCGCACCAAACAGTCACACGTTGAGGATAGAGAGGCTTTTCTACAATAACTCTTGGGTTTTCCGAGCCCTAGATGCGACAATTTTGCTTTTTGACGAAGCCACCGAGATGAAAATGGGCCTCATCACTCAAGATGATTTGCATTTGATTCAATCAAGTGAATTTTAATCATTTCAATGCGTTGTTGAAGCGTGTATCGTTACATTTTTATTAATGGCGTAGTTTCTACTTGTCAAATGTCAAAAAATGACAGCTTCAAAAGTAACATCTACCGTAATAGTGGGCTATTCAAAATAACACCTCTTATTGGAAAACCCTGTACTTTATCGCTTGTGTGATCCGAATTAAGCTACTCAGTTCAAATTTTGAAAATTAAAAGTTAAAAATTATTGATTAATTTTACGCATTACGGAAGAATACGCATCACTTCCCGCATGCAGTCATACACCGACAACTGGAATTAGTATGTTTGGTTATACTACCTACTAATATTCAATGCTTCTGTCCACACGACGCTCGCACAGGAAACTGAGCCGCTTTCGAATAGCAAGTGAATTAATAAATACTTTAAAATTGATGGTATGTTAGTTGTAAGTCTCTTCATATGTAAATATATATGTCATTAAGACAGTAGGTATAGGCCTTAGTCGTAAGTCACTCGATATAAGTCTTAGATGTAAGTCACTAGTTATGAGCCTTAGTTGTAAGTCGATGCAAGTCAGTAGTTAGTATTATGAATCCCAGTTGTAACCCAGATGTATTTATTATTTAATAAATATATTTGTACAGCGCCTTTGAGGTGATTTTTCACGAAAACGGGGCTATATAAATTAGCGAAATATTATGTTTATAAGACAAGATTTTTATGCATAGCACAAAGGACAATAAATTATTAGTCGCCTGTAATATCAATACAAATTGAAAATACTACCTAAATTCAATAAGTACTAGTACATATTGAATTATTTGGCGGGTTGGAAATAAGCCGACGTGGCTCAGTGGTCCGGAGCGTCTGGCCGGACATCAGAAAACGCGGGTTCAATTCCCATCGGCGGCATTTATTTTTACTCGGGAGATATTTTTAATTTGTATGGATTTACAGACGACTAATTATTGCTTTTAAAATCATCCGATTTTATGTCCTGGTTAAATCTTTCCCATAGGAAAAACTAAACACTTCCACACACTTTTCCACAAATGATCATCTAGTCAATCAACATTGTGCAAGTGCATTATATAAGTAAAATAAATACAAAACAATACAAGAACAACACGTCAACTCACCAGAGATCAAATGGGAAAATAATTCACCGACCCTAGATATTTTCATATCAGAGGGTTCGGCTCGGTAGAACTCCTAACAGGGCCTATAAATGATCCCTCAATATAAATATTTAAAAAATCTTTCGTTATCCTACATGTATTTAAAATGACTGATTTTTGCATTTTTATTATTATTATTAATGTTATTATTATAGCCCGTACACTTTTTTGCTCTTTTGCTCGTTGGGAGTGGCTTAGTGCGCTGTCCGGGAGACGTGTGGGCGAAAATTGTGACATTTTAAAATTTATTTATGTGAATACTGCCCGGAGTCAATGGACCTATGGTACTCACAATTTAGGTGGGGGGAAATAAGATGGTAAAAGAAAGGTTAGATTAGGTTAGGTTGACTTTCAGATCTGGACACGAAACACAGTAAAAGTTTTCGATTGGCGATACTGTGTTTTGGTTACCGTGGTATAATTTTTTCGTGCAATATGTATGTACTTATTTATACGAAATGCGCCGTTAAGCGTTACAAATTTGATCAAACACTTAAATGGACCGATAATCAACCGAGGTCATTCAAATGTCAATCAATTAAAATGGTCGTTTCACCCTTTTTGATCGACAGACAAATGTGAAACAAACCCTGACCTTAAGGCGATGCCATACGTAGTAAAGCAAAATCATGTGTTTTTGGTTTGAAAATTTTGTCGCCTCGAAATGTTTCAGATGCTTTAATTAAATACTGTGAGTAGAATACATTCTGGCCTTTGAAATATCGAGTACTTTTTAGATAAGTCTTTTTATAAGCCCAGAAAAAAATAATGTATAAGGCCTATGAAAACTGCTTTAAAGTTCAAAATCTCCTACTTACGAACCCATTTTCGGTTATGATTTTATTGTATAATGTGGCAAATTAAGTTATTTATAAAATGATCGAAAAAACATTAAATATTTATGCCTCAACATCCACAAAATAAAATAAAAGGCACTTTTTGGCCATGTTTTTTTCTTGCATAAATCAAAACAGGCGGATGGTGTTAAGCGGGAATTTAAACCTTATCGCCATCTACGTAAGGGTTGTTATTGATAGCGGCTCAATTTAAAATATTACACGACGTAGTGCATCGCCTTAATGAAAAAAAAGCTAATATGAAAATATTAAAGCATTTCCTATCGTTTCCTTTTGAGTATAATTAAATAAAATTGTTAGTTACTTTATGGCGTGAACTACAAAAAACTTTCTTTTACGTTAGAAATGTATGAACAACTTTTTTAAACAGCATTATGGCTAAGATTATCTGTGACAGTTTTCTTTCATTCCCTTTTTGTCTTTCTTATAAAATTACTAGCTGTCGTGTACCCAGCGTTCTTGGAGGTTATTCTAATGAGATAAAAATATACCATGGCGGACTTTTCTGTAGGCCTTTTTAAGATATACAATTCCGTAGTACATTATTTTGATGTATCTTATAAGGTCTAGCCAGCGTTAGCAATGTAAGTGCCCGAAAATATTTTATTTACGACTTGATTACAAAACATCGACTTTTCTCTACTTTCTATAAATATAATATGAATGTATTATATACATAAACCTACCGAGAGAAATTCTCTAAATGATAGTGAAAACCCTATCAAAACCCGTTGCGTAGTTTAGAAGAACTAAGCGCACAAACAGACAGACGCGGATAGCGACTTAATTTTATACTAAAAACCACTTTTGCGCTTGAAATCGAGCGTTTCTATACTTAGTTTGCCAAACAATTTTAATGCTTTTTTACCTGTGTTCACGACGATGTAAGACATACTGGAATATACATATTTTTGGCTTTTCACGATTTCCACGATTATATTAGGTACCTACTTACTTACAATAATTATGTCAACTTTCAGCTACAATTAATTATCTTGTAAATAATGGTTGCACATTGCATCAAAACTTTAACGATTTATCTTTACGTCAAGTTCTTCCATTCGTTCCACGCGTCTAACTAATGAAAAACATCATTAGAACCAAGCGTGCGTTTTTTCTTCACACTTCATTGCATAGAACATCTCACAAAAAAACGGCCGGGATCATCAAATAAAATTAAATAATATTTATTAGAATAATTCTTATACCTACGCTCGATAAACTGTAAACTATCTACTTATCGAATGGATCTTAATTTTAAATTTTCTAATTCTTTCTACTCAGAGCCGGTGTGACTATAGCACCTCGATTGAGGTATATTATGAGGCTTAATAGAGTGGGGAGGGTAAGGAGCTGGGAAGAAGACGGACAATTTAATCTGAGAGATGTCAACGGAGCTCTCAGCGGCAGGACCATATACATACATATTTGGTCGAAAATCGACAAGTTTTTTTTTCTTAATATTTTATAATGTTCTGAAACACAACAAAAACGCTTGAACGAGTGTAGGTGCGCTCTGATATCTTCAAATTTGACACATTATTTTGGAATTCAACTATTTTCAGCCCGTAGAGGTTTTGTGGACGGAACCAATGTACATATTTCTGTTGCATGAATGTGTAGTTTATGAGAAAAGGGAAGAAGTTACAACTGACACGGGTAACAGTGGTTTAGTAATTTTAATATACAGTGTTTTCCAATAAGAGGTGTTATTTTGATATTCAATCGTAAAAGATTAATGGTTTTGTTGCTTGTGTGTCAAGTAGCGCCGTCTTGTTGAAAGTAAACGTTGTCCAGATCACTACCATCCAATTCCGGCCATAAAAAATCATTAATCATCTCTTGATAGCGCAATCCATTCACCGTAACTGTTGATCCAGCCTCATTTTCGAAAAAGTAAGGTCCAATGACTCCGCCGGACCATAAACCGCACCAAACAGTCACTCGTTGAGGATAGAGAGGCTTTTCAACAATAACTCTTGGGTTTTCCGAGCCCCAGATGCGACAATTTTGCTTGTTGACGAAGCCACCGAGGTGGAAATGGGCCTCATCACTCAAGATGATTTGCATTCGTTCGTTTGCATTCAAGTGTATCGTTCCTTTTTAATTAATGACGTAGTTTCTACTTGTCAAATGTCAAAAAATGACAGCTTCAAAAGTAACATCTACCGAAATAGCGGGCTATTCAAAATAACACCTCTTATTGGAAAACCCTCTATATATCTGTCACGTGGCGCCTGGAAGACATGAAAGTAAATATAAATAAAACTAAACAGGTATTACAAGTATATTTTTGATAGTAAATAATTATTTTATTTTTATTAAAATATATTACAAATTACAAATTACCCATCTAGGTGCGCCATAAATGTTTAAAAAAAATTTATGCATATCTATAGTTATAACCTCAACACAAGTATGTCCTAGTGAGTTAAAAATTGTAGCGTAAAAAAAGATACGATAAAGAATAAAGAATAAAGAATAAGGAATAAAGAATAAAGAATAAAGAATAAAGAATAAAGAATAAAGAATAAAGAATAAAGAATAAAGAATAAAGAATAAAGAATAAAGAATAAAGAATAAAGAATAAAGAATAAAGAATAAAGAATAAAGAATAAAGAATAAAGAATAAAGAATAAAGAATAAAGAATAAAGAATAAAGAATAAAGAATAAAGAATAAATAATAAAGAATAAAGAATAAAGAATAAAGAATAAAGAATAAAGAATAAAGAATAAAGAATAAAGAATAAAGAATAAAGAATAAAGAATAAAGAATAAAGAATAAAGAATAAAGAATAAAGAATAAAGAATAAAGAATAAAGAATAAATAATAAAGAATAAAGAATAAAGAATAAAGAATAAACAATAAACAATAAACAATAAACAATAAACAGTTAACAGTAAACAATAAACCATAAACAATAAACAATAAACAATAACCAATAAACAATAGGTAGGTATCTACCAAGTGAGAAAATAATGTATATCTATTTCTTTGCTAAGCCGGACGATAAAACCAGTGCAATTAAAGTGCCGTTTTTGGTTTTTGAATAATCTTCGATTTACTGCCGCGTCTTCAGCAAAACTAATTTTGTTTCCTTTTGACATCGACCACTTTATTTTTTGCTGTGCACACTAATCCGAGCAAACTCCGTTGCGTTTTCAACTCCCAACAAAAAAACGTTTGGTACGGTTTCTCCAGTCAATTTCTGGCGAAATTTGCATAAAAATGTCGATTGGTCTTATTTGACAAAGCTAACTTGTGGTGTTATGCTTCGTTGACATATTTACTGCAAGCAAGTCTAGACAATACCCATATTTTTATCTCAATTTATCTCCTACTGACTTTAAATCGGACGATGTTGCTGATATGATGGAAAAATTAGCCAACCGAGGAATTGAACTCAAGGTGGAATCCCGAGTAACCCGACGCGTTTGTGATGTCGGCCACCGACAGGGCTGTAAAGTAAAGTTAAAACAATATATATATTATGTTCCACTTCTGTGCGCCCTTGTCTCCTGCAGTGTAAAGTGGGAAATCACATCGCAACCCGGTTGGGAGGAAAGGATTTATTAATGCGGGTCTTGAAGAGCCCGGATTATGCGAAGGGGGAAAAACATATCGAGGTAGCACGTTCCACATATGACCCGACTTTACACAAAAACGAATCGTTCTCAAGAAGCCAACATTAACTGTGAACGGGTGTTCCGCTCGTGTCCGTCAAGTTTCGGGAACGTACGTGCACCGGTGTACAGGGAATCAATACTTCTAGCTCCATAGAGCAGACTCTATTGAAATACCTGAAGAACAGACCTTATATTTTTTAAATGATTAAATTGTGAAATAACACTAATCAATCAAATTTACTTGCGCACGCCGGGATTTGACACTGCGACCTCCAGCTTGCTAGTCGAGAGCATTATCCCACGACCACGAATGCCGTAAATATTAAATGATCTTAAAATATGTCCTAGGTAAGTATTTAAATTATTGAAACTTTTAAAGAATGTAGGTAATAATTTTCGAGTTTCAAATTCAACTGGCGGCCACACCGGTATAAAAATATATATTTTATATAAACCATTCCGATAGCACAATTAAAATGAGATAAATATCCCGGTGAGTTTTAAAATGGCTTCTTAAATGACATACATCACCAAGTCGTTGTAGAAAAACCGGTTTGGATTTTGTAAATTCAAATTATCGGCCATCATTCTAAAGTATATTTTATGGCTGTTTTTAATTTAATTATGTCATTATGTTCGTGTCTACCAAGTGTATCTACCTACTACTGTTTGTAAAATTATAGATACAACATTAGGAGGTAGCAGTTTGTAATCAAGGTAGGCAGTAGACAGCGAATTAATTTTCCATCTTACTGCAGACGTGGAAATTTTTCGTTAAAAATAGCTAAGATGAAGGCTAAGCCGATGTTGGTTAGGATTAATATCCATGCAATTGCTTCATTTATTCATATTACAAGCCAAATAATAAAAATAAAAATTCCATATATTTTTCTGACGCATAATAGGGTATTTTTACTGTTTTTTATCCTCGTAAAAATTACGATTTGAAATGTGCCATTTTCGATTCGCCAACAAAACTACTTTTTTTTTATTTAATATTTGAAAAAAATATAATTTTTTTACATACAGGATATAAACAAGATATAAAACAATAGAAATTAAAGTAGCCTTTCCTCACCATAAAGAGACAATGCTCTTATGTTTGGTGAGGGAATTCTAGTTCAATTATATATATGTTAGTATTAAGGTAAATAGATATGTTTGTTTTTATTCGTGACTTCGGCGACATTGAGGTTACTTCGGAAGAAGTTGGTGACAGCCATCTAACCAGATAAGGGCGTTTTTTATTTCATAATGACGTTGTAGCCAGTTGGAACCGTTTCGGAATGTACGGTTTTAGATCGTTTTTAAATCAATAATTATGAATGAAAATATTAAAATTACATATTTTTAGTACGATAATCATAATCAGAAAAATTAAACTTCTGCACACCTTTATACAAACGTATGCATATGTTTCTGAAAATACCCTATTGCATGAAAGAAAGCCAATATGACATTTTTTGTTTCGTTAGTAGAATTGTACTAATTAATAGATGTATCAACATTTGACACTGATTGCTACACTTGTGCCGAAAGGCACCACCTTTTTTGACACTAACAAGAGCAAGTATTCCCTTGAATGCGCTTTGCTCACACATCAACGTTTTTCTGTATTTTAATTATTTATTTTTGCTTTTTTTATCAAGGGTGATCTTGGCCATACACAATTAACATTTTTCCTTATAAACAAATACAGCAAATGTGAGTGTATAAATATAACAGTAGGAAATTATAAAAAATGCATGTCATTTTGCATATTTAGTTCCTGCTTTTGACACGTTATGGTAGAGCTGTCATCAGCGCTGCGATTCATAGCTGGAACTTCACGCATATTTTTGAAAGTGTTGATTAATTTCTTACAATAATTTTAAAAATTTTAATATTTCTTGTGAGTAAGGTAATATATACATGCCTCTGGTAGGTATGAAGAAAAGCTAAATATCAAACTGAAAATTCTGTTATGCACGATGTCAATACCTGTTTGCATTATGTATTTAGGTTCATACTTATTTTCAAAGTTTTGTGCAGTTTTTTAAAGCTTTAAGTCCCAACCAATGACATCGATGTCAATCTGCATTATACGATCAAAACTAGAATACGCTTCTGCTGTTTGTTCCCTACACCAGCAATAATACATAGAATTACTAGAACAAATATTTATATAATAACGCATGGTGAGTACCCGTGATTTATGCAATACATGGATTTACTCTCTGAAACGCAAATCTAGGAGGAATTGCACCCTTACAGTAACAGCATTTGAAATAATCAACTAAGACAGCCCACACCTCATGGAATGCTATAAACAACTGCCGCCAAGGTCGACATCACGACTTGCTCTATTTTTCACCAGGCAGAACGGACGTTCTGGCCCAGCATAACATGACAAGAGGTATGGTGCTGCTAAATTATATCTCTAGGTCTCTTGACATTTTCAACATTAGCCTTGAAGGTTTCAAGAGTCATTTTAGGCTGTAAAATATGTAAAGTGATGTAAGTCATGTGTACTATAACAGAATTATATAAATCTGTAATACACATTATTAAAAAAAACATTAACAGGCTGTTACATTACGTAGATAAATATAATAATAATTAGGTTACAACCCAACAACCAACGTTTCTGTGTAACTCCGGTTCATCGACCTCTAGAACTGGGATTTGCTTTGCTTTTCAAAATTGGAACTGATTGTCGTAACGATTCTGATAAGTAGTTACCAAAGTTATTTTTTAAATTTAATCATTTATGTTTGAAAAGGGTATTTCTTTTGTTTAAAAATTGACAGATGTCGTAATTTTCAAGTTTATTACCGGTGTTCATTCTATCCTGAGGGAAATATATATATTTTTTTAATATTTTCAGCCTTAAAAATCCTACAATATAATATCCTGTCATTTTTAAATCTGTTAGTAATACCCACATAATATATTTAATCATTTACGTAGATATATTATATGGTTGTTTATCATTTGTGTAAAATTTAAAACGCATTTATTAGTAAGGGGAACAGTGTGGAACAGCCATGTACCTACATTAAGAATGAACTATCTGGCTGGGCATAAAAATAAGCACATCAATAATAGTTTTATCGACAATATCGGATATTTGTTGACAGTCCCGAGTACGACCGCAGATCGTCAATGACAAACAACAGTTCCCACTAAATTAAGTCAACAAACAAACAACAGTACAGGTCGACCAAATCGTTTTTTCGAACGTTGAAAAATAACCGATATTGACGATAAAAACCTTTACCGATGCCCTTGTGCTAGGTGCTCTTATGAAACTACCTATTTAACAATTTAATTGCCTATGTAAGTATAACAGTTTGACGTTTGATTTTGACGCGTCTTGCATACCGACATTCATAGACAGCATAATTTATTACATTTTGATAATTTAATCTCTAATTGCATTCCATTCTGCTCTGATTCAAACTGAAATATAGAACTAAGATATATCTAGATATGAAATTCAAAAATATACGAGTCTTCACAGCTGCTTTTTACGGTTAAGTATATCAGCTGACCGAAAAGCTGCGTGACAGGTCCGCCTCTTGTGTTTAAACGAATCTCCTAACAGCATGGCGGATTGACGATATATCTACACTCGATATTATGGCATCTCCAAAGCAACATCTAATAAATAACAATAATTACAAGGCAAGCTCATGTACCCAGAACTGTGAACTGACACCGCTTTAATTCAAATAATATCAGGTCCATACATTCCATTAAGTTTTGTTACGCCTCAGCTGGGGGCTTAAATAAAAAATAATGTTAAATTATTCAAAACTATTATCGAAAAATGACGAAAGGTGTCTGGTGCATGACTACGTAACAGTAGTGTATTATCATAAAATACATATTAATTTTCAAAATTGTATATGGTAGTGCAGACAGCCTTGATTTAATTAACCTCATTGAATTTCATATACCCAAAAGAGCTGCTAAACCGTGTTTAATTGTAACAATTCCAAAACTGAGCATTTCAAACACTCGCTTGTACCTAGATTACATAAAGTTAGTAATAGGTACGCAGATGTAGCGGATCTGTTTAACTGTTCATAAGCTAGGTACAAGAAGGCTATATTATCACATCTTCTAAATTATTGCTAATATAACGTAGGGTAGACCGAGGCTATTCGGATAATTTTTTATGTTTTCTTGAAAAAATTAAAACTAATGCATTTTCGAAAAAAAAAATTATTTAATATTAAGCATTTGACATTTTTATATGTTTTAATTTTAATGATCATAACATAAAGTAACGTAAAAAAAACATATGACTATTACTGTAGACCTCTCCACTGATCCGAATCACCACATATATATGTGGTGATTCGTATCAGTGGTGGGGCTACTCGGATCAAACCCGAAAAAATAGTTAAGTATAAAAAAAACAAAAACAAAAAATATGTTTTAGAACCCATAACTTTTATGAAAGTATCATGACACTTATTACACACCGCACAAATAAAAACATTCTTGTCGTAACATTTTTCGTGGCACCATTCTTCGCAAGAAGAACATTGAATCCAATCTTCCTTTGGAGGATGTACAAAAGCTTCATTGCAATAAATGCAAAACCACTTTCTTAAGGCCCCAGCCGATGAAGAAGATGTTACGGAAGATTTTTTAACTTTTAGTCCCGGGGTACCTTTTCCTTTGAACTGTAATTTTGGGCGGTTTTCGGCGAGAGATCTTTTGATTTCCTTTGCGTTCGAGGTTTTTATTTTTTCTTCAGTATCTTTACGCAATTTGGAAACGTTTACTGGATATGTAATATGAAAAATTGGCACCTTTGCAACGCGGGAGTTCTTTTTAGTTGGCACATCCTTTTCGGGAAGATGTGCCAACTAAAATTGTAATGTATGGGATTACATAGCTCACAGCAGCACTACGTAATCCCATTTCACCGGATTTTACTTTCCTAACGGTTTCATCCATTGCAATTTTCGACCATGATTGATTAATTGTCTTTTTCACATAGTTGCACACCATCTGTTTCAAATAAAAATATAAAACAATTCGAATTTTAAAAGCATTAAAATATGATCCAAATAGCCCCCCCACTGTCGGTCCGTTTAACCTCACATTTATTAATATGATATTTTCTCAAAGTAAAGTACAAAAACATACAAAATGCAATTTATTGCGCTTTAATTCTGTTTACTGTGCATTTGATTGATAAATATATAACATATGAACATGACTGAATAGCTTACCTTTTCAGAAAAAACACTAAGAACGCAGAGAACAATATTACATCAGGCATTTATTTGAGACGTAACTTGTACGATCTTCACACATCGATTTTTAGCAGTCAACCCACGCAAACTATAATATCGGTAATTTTACTATTATGACATACGGTAGATGGGGACGCTATGTCAAAATTCTTTCATTGTCATTTGGTTACAATAGCCGAGATATATCCATATTGCTTAGCTTGATCCGAATAACTCACCTGATCCGAATAGCCTCGGTCTACCCTAAATCTACTCATACTTGTTGATAATATTTTGTATGTACTTGTATCTCCTTCTAGTATTATAATTTCATACTTTCTGACGTCATTTTATGATCAAATGCCACAGTTAATTGTTATTCTGTGACATGTAATTGTGGTATATTTATACCGTTGATATAAAATAAATAAATGGGTAGTAAATGGCATTTACGTGCCCCTTGAATCCTTCAAAGCTACTGTTAAAAATGTCAACAGTTCTCAACATTTATTCAATAGCGCCATACCTCATGTCGTACTATGCCGAACCAGTATGTCCGTTCTGCTATGTGGGATACATAGCAGATCGTGGTGCCATCCCGGCTGTAGTTGTTTGGTCCGAATAACTTATAGCATTCCAGGAAGTATGGGCCATCTACTAAATTATTCATAATTTTACACGCCATTACAGATTATTATTATTAGTGCGTTTTATCGAGCAAATCTTCGTGATGCATGAATCGCAGGTACTCTCCATGGTTAAGTATGTGACTATTCAGCTCTTGTCTACAACTTTTGACATTTCAACAAACGTTTCGATTCTGAATGATTATCTCCCACTCTGAAACATGCCGCAAATACTATCAATTGTTTTTAATTAATTAACTGTGAAATAATACAACTTATGATATTATGATGCTTCCCAACCTTCATCGTCTCATCTTCTTCCTCTCTCCAATATACACGGAGACTTACAACAAACCGCAAATAGGGGTGCCGTGGTCCTACTGACTTCAGGAATTAATCAGTTTTATTCGTACTTAGTGAGGTTTCGCGTCTTACCGCGCGTTTAAGCTATATTCCTTTTATGATGATCTGCACGAGGTTCCTTTGAACGTGCGATATGTAGATTTATATTTTAATGACCGTATAACTCAATTCAGCACGCCTTTAAAAGTGATATTAAAGTCATGAATGTGATGAAAAAATCCTAGGTTAAATAGTTTGCGTTTATATATATATAATTTCGTTTTTTTTTCATCAAATTTAATGACTTTTTAACACTTTTTTAAGTGATGAAATAGTGATGATAGTCATGTTGAATTGTCACTGTGTTGAGTTATCATGGAACCATTTATAATATACCTACCTAATAAGGCGATGCACTACGTCGTGTAATATTTTAAATTGAGCCGCTATCAATAACAACCCTTACGTAGATGGCGATAAGGTTTAAATTCCCGCTTAACACCATCCGCCTGTTTTGATTTAAGCAAGAAAAAAACATGGCCAAAAAGTGTCTTTTATTTTATTTTGTGGATGTTCAGCCATAAATATTTAATTTTTTTCCGATCATTTTATAAATAACTTAATTTGCCACATTATACAATAAAATCATAACCGAAAATGAGTTCGTAAGTAGGAGATTTTGAACTTTAAAGCAGTTTTCATAGGCGTATACATTATTTTTTTCTGGGCTTATAAAAAGACTTATATAAAAAATAATCGATTATTTCAAAGGTAAAGATGTATTCTACTCGCAGTATTTAATTGAAGCATCTGAAACATTTACAGGCGACCAAATTTTCAAACCAAAAACACATGATTTTTCATTACTACGTATGGCATCGCCATAATAATAAATTATGTAATCTGACTGTGAAAACATTTGATACAGATTTAACCCTTACTAGTCCTATATCGACTGTGGCTCGACACTGAATTTCTTCCTCAGACACGTATGTCGAGTCAAGCTCGAGATTTTTCGCGACGCACTTTACAAAATATTATAGAATAATTTAATTTGATGTTTTTCTTCCAGGTGCTTTGTAAAACTTAAACGATGGATGAATTTTTATTTTATTACTATTACTGCAACGTGTTGCTATGGCTCAGTCTGTCTGTGCAAACAATAGCGCGTGTAAAAATAAATTATAATTAAATATAAATTTAAATGATTAATGATACCTCATGGTAAATAAGAATCTAGAAAAAGAAAATGAAAAAAAAAATTACCTTTGGTAGGTAGGTATCTAGTATTTTCGTTATCATCGTTGTGCTGAATCCTCTACGGTTATACGAGATGTTATAACGGGATATAATAACTAGAAGAAACTTTCGATTCTCTTCGATCAATTTAGAAATTATTTGTAATTTCCTTTGTAGATATTCGTTAGAGGGTGACCACATGTCGGAGTTTGTTCGATACCAGACTTTTATTTATGTCGTCAGATTGGTATACCATCAGAGGCGGTTCCTTGGTACGTGCATTTGTGCATTGCACTGCTTGTCTTCAATCTCCACATAACAAATTACAACGACATCTGTGCCCCAGTGATCGATGTAAGAAATTCGTAATTCAAGTCAGGTCATTATTTGAGCTATCTTCTAGTAAAAAAATCCCGCGCAAGAGCAAGCGGTCGTGCATACCCCGATATGCACAGAACCAACTTTTACCATACTACTAAAACAGCATCAGGCGGTATAGAGACAGTCCGAAGTAGCCGAAACGGTGACATGAGCGAGACAGATTACACTCTTAACGTCAAATTACGTGTTAGAGCAGTGCAGATACATAACCCATCCGTGCATTATCGAAGTGCTTTGACGGCGAGTGAATTTTGCATCACTTTGATCATGCGTAATCCAATGCGTTTGGAATGGATTCGCTTAGAAATACTAATGTTCAATGTTAACGCAACAACATTCACACATTGGAACTCGTTCGCGGTGAAATCAAACGGTTTCGCTATATTTTCAACGATGAATTGAGTGTCCTTTATTTTCAAGATAATTTTGTATTATTTAATCAGTTATTTTACAAATATAACTTAGAAGATAGAATGAATTGCAGTAGGTGTTCCCATTCATTAATTTGCTCCACCTAAATTACAGACTAGGAACATTTTAAAAGTGAAATGCACTGCTGGTAATTACAGTCACGGGCCGCGTCTGTATACCATGTATTACTTATTATGTAAGCATGTACAGTACATTATCGTGATGAATTTTTGTGTTATTATGCCGTGTTGCGCTTCCTTCTTTAGCAAAAGTTTCCAACAGCGTAAAATATTATCGGGGCAGATGTGCAGATTGTTCAAATGTGTGTTTAATTATGGAGAAGTAATGCCTACCGTGTTGCAAAAGTAAATCTTTAAATTGTGACTCGGTCAAGTAAGTACCCACTGACTCTCCACTCGGTCATTGCGATCAGCCCAGGCTGTCAGTGATAGAAAAAAAAAATAAAAAAATTAGGTGTGTGTGACGTTTGTTGTTGTAAAAGTTTTATATTTTTTTCTCTTTTCCCTCCATCGCGAAACCATGTTAAGGCGATGCCATACGTAGTAATGCAAAATCATGTGTTTTTGGTTTGAAAATTTGGTCACCTAGAAATGTTTCAGATGCTTTAATTAAATACTGCGAGTAGAATACATCTTGGCCTTTGAAATAATCGAGTATTTTTTAGATAAGTCTTTTTATAAGCCCAGAAAAAAATTATGTAAAGGCCTATGAAAACTGCTTCAAAGTTCAAAATCTCCTACTTACAAACCCATTTTCGGTTATAGTTTTATTGTATAATGTGGCAAATTAAGTTATTTATTAAATGATCGATAAAAAATTAAATATTTATGCCGGAACATCCACAAAATAAAATAAAAGCCACTTTTTGGCCATGTTTTTTTCTTGCATAAATCAAAACAGGCGGATGGTGTTAAGCGGGAATTTAAACGTTATCGCCATCTACGTAAGGGTTGTTATTGATAGCGGCTCAATTTAAAATATTACACGAGGTAGTGCATCGCCTTAACAGCATTTTAAATTAATTTCAATTAACTGACTCGCCCGCTGTTTCTTCTACATTTGATCACCTTTACAATAAGTCGCTCGGTCGAGTAACAAAGCGTGTGTCTCGGCCGAGCACTCGGGAGGTGTAATTCGGCCTTCAGAGTCCCAGAAACGCCACCTGTTCAAGAAGTAATTCGATATTTAAAAAATATCAATTTAACCAGACCTAAGCTAAATTTGACCATACCTCAGGCACTCATAAACGCTTCACTTCTATCTTCAGTGGTTTTTCACGAAAGAATAGTTTGGTTCACAATGGCCTTGAAAGGTTGGGAGCTACTTTTTTCCCTAGTTTTGTGGGGCTTCTTGAAATGTTTTCTGTTTTTATTTGTGAATACCGCACAAGAGTTTCGACTGCTCCCAACCATCTGGAGCCAGGGAGACTGTGACATCCCTAATAGGTGTATGTTATGAGGTTGAAGGCGGTGGAGAAGGGAAGAAGATGAGGAGAGGAAAGTACCAGGCTAATCAGATCTGTTCACCAAACACGGCTAAAGACATTTTAAACAACGTTCCAATTCTGAATGGTTGTCTTTCACCAGGGTGATACTGAGCGTATCTTCCACTCTGAAACGTGTCGCAAATATGCTGTAACATTTTTTTTAATTTTATCAGTTTTTAATTCCGACATACGCCAGCACAAAACACGATTACAAAATCAAATACACTTATCATCATCTACTTAAACGACTAAATTTGGAATTAACTCCTTACAATACATTGCACAGAAGCAATACAACGGATTACCTAGTAATCTAAAACTTCCGGCAACGAACAAAAAAACATTAGCAAAAGCTCTTAAAAGCTATTTCCTCAGCAGTTTTATTAATGACTGACACAGACTTTCTTTGGAACTCCAAAATAACTTCTGCGTTTATTTATTTTAATGTATTTATGTATTGTCTTTAATCTAATGTTGTCTTTTCCGAAATGAGTTTTATAAACTCACTGGGAATTATACATTATAAATTTTTTATCATTTTCTAATGTATTATCTCGTAATAAATAAACAATACAAATTTATTTTTTTTTTTCCTATGACATAATTTTAAATTAAATATGAAAATAATACTTTTATAAAACTCACAATCATAATCATTGGAATGCACCAAAATGAGCTCCGCTATCGACCGGTCCCGAACCCTTGTAGCACGTTTTGATGTTTTCAATATCTGGCCTCACGTATAAAAAGGTCAGCGTCAATTTTGTTTGCGATAAAAAAAAATGGCTTCTGACTTGTTATAATAATTAACAATAATAATAATATTACAGAGAACGGTTGCTATAGTAATTTAATCTTCGAAACAACTTAATCAGTTATTTTGTTACGTTTAGATCGTTAGTTTTAAATTGTAAAATCTATCATAATAAATCCGTTCGTTCGTTCATAATTAAAATCATGATGCTGATAATAATCTGAAATAGATCAGTTGAACATTATCTTATACAGGGTTTTCCAATAAGAGGTGTTATTTTGAATAGCCCGCTATTTCGGTAGATGTTACTTTTTGACATTTGACAAGTAGAAACTACGCCATTAATAAAAATGGAACGATACACGCTTCAACAATGCATTGAAATTATTAAAAATCACTTGAGTGAATCAAATGCAAATCATTTTGAGTGATGAGGCCCATTTCCACCTCAGTGGCTTCGTCAACAAGCAAAATTGTCGCATCAGGGGCTCGGAAAACCCAAGACTTATTGTTGAAAAGCCTCTTATCCTCAACGTGTAACTGTTTGGTGCGGTTTATGGTCCGGCGGAGTCATTCGACCTTACTTTTTCGAAAATGAGGCTGGAGCAACAGTCACGGTGGATGGATTGCGCTATCGAGAGATGATTAATGATTTTTTATGGCCGGAATTGGATGGTATTGATCTGGACAACGTTTACTTTCAAACAAGATGACGCTACGTGCCACACAAGCAACGAAACCATTGATCTTTTACGATTGAATATCAAAATAACACCTCTTATTGGAAAACCCTGTACTAATACTAGCTGACGTGTACCCGGCGTTGCTCGGGTTGTGAAGGATTTGGAGTAAAGTTTTGAGGATGTAAATTCTACGAAAAACAGCGACTTTTCTCTACTTTCTACAAACATAATATACATGTATTATATATATAAACCTTCCGGAAGAAATTTTCTAAATTATAGTGAAAATCCTATCATTTAGAGATTAATCATCTTATAAGTAAGTACTTTAAAAACGTATTGTTATATCTTTCTAAAAACCATTCAAAAATAATATAAATGGTTTGTTAGTGAGGTCAACATCCATAGTAGAATTATTGTAAAATAATTATTGACTTACACAATGTTAAATATCTTCATGTTTTAGTTTAGGTAATTTAATTAAAAAATCTAATTAGGTAAGTACATGAAAATGAATACGAAACGGAAACACTAAACTCGCCTACTGCAAACGTTACATTAAACTTACCTACGAAACGGAGACGTTACGTAAGGCTCTCGACTAGCAAGCTGGAGGTCGCGGGTTCAAATTGCGGCGTGCGTAAGAAAAAAATCTAAACTCTTGAATTCCGCTGCATGCTAAGGCTCTTCAAAAAAACATCACTTGATTTCAACTTTTGTCTCTAATTTAAGTCGGGGTAATTTAAGTAAACATGAACAAAATAGCTTTTTAGGGTTTGGTTTGGGTTATTTTAATAATTTATGCCTATTTCCTATCTTCAAACTTTACTTTGATTGAGAAAAATGGAACTTTATTGCATCTTTTACCATCTCCCTCAATATCTAAATCTCCCTTAAATATATATCATAAATAGTTATTTCTTTTAGTACCTACTTAAGTTGAAGTGCTATTTTTGCGCACTAAACATTAACCAAGCGTGCAGCGGAATTCGACAAGTTTATCGTAAATTTTATTTGGTTAATTTGTGTTTTTCACAAATTACTGATTAAAAGTAATATACAGTAGTACCTCGACATACGAGTTTAATTCGTTCCGCAACCTTGCTCGTATCTTGAATTACTCGTAAATCGATGCAGATTTCCCCATACAAAACAATTAGACTACCATTAATCCGTTACAACCCCCAAAATGTCACCCCAGTTATTTTTGTTACGTGGTTTTGAATAATAAAAACGTATTTATAAATGACAAATATTTATTGTACAAAAACAAAAAAGACAATGTAAATGTCTTTGCCTTTTTCGCTATATTTTTTTCGCTTTGACCTGTAGGCCGTTTAGAAAAAAACATGTCCAAGGAGGTTTGTTTCTTCCTCCCTCTCAGAATGTTCCTGAAATGAGTTAGGCAAGTGTCATTAAAAAGATCAGATGCACGACTTGCTGCAACTTTTTCTGGGTGTTTCTTTGGGTGCGCTACCGGCCGACCTGCTAAACCGAACTCGTATCTCGAATTTCGCTCGTAACTCAAAGCAAAAAATCACTCGCTCGCCGGCTCGTATCTCGAAAAACTCGTATGTTGGGGCACTCGTATGTCGAGGTGCCACTGAATAGTTATATTTGCGGCACGTTCTAGAGTGGAAGATACTCGGCAGTAGAGAAAAATGAAATCAGCCATGAAAGAAAAGCCACCTCTTTCTAGAATTTGAATTAAGAATATTAAATTTTATAACTTTGTTCTACTGATTTATTTTTCAATGGACCTGTTCCACCCTGCCAGCAGCTGTCAGTCCGGCCTGAAATAAATAAGTTTAACACACTTCTCAGCTTAAAAAATATACATGTATATTTTAAATTCCAGGAAAATCAAGACGACAATCTTTTTAACATCTACAAGTGCTGTAAATTGTAAGGTGGGGAGATGACTGAAGGCAAGGCCGGCGCAATGCGGGCGCAATTGGATTACTCCGCTCCGGGCGCTGAATTGCCAAGGCGCTAAAGCGCTGATAATGCTTAACACCCAATAATCCGAGCACATCGCCCTTGAGATTATTTTTCGCGAAAACGGTGCTATACAAATCATCCGAATATTATTAATTGCAGTGGTCACCTACCTAAGCGTCTAATGGTTTTGACAAGGGGCGTAAAAATTTAACACGCGCTAGACGCCGTTTTGCTCAGGGCCGGCCCTGGAGAGGGGTGAAACAACACAAATCAATTACTTAGATAAATTTTACTTGCGCACGCCAGAATTTGAACCTGTCATCTCCGGATTCGTAGTCGAGAGCGACCACATCCTCGACCACAGAGGCCGTTATGTTTCAACATAGAAATCTTAGCTGGCATTATTGAAGACAGCAACTTACACCTCTAACATCATACCTTGCAACTACTGTTAGGATATTTAACTTGCGTAACTTTGTCTACCACTGGAGAGTTGTTATTTTGCCGCCCTGTGCCCCAGGCTGTAGGCGGCGAGTGGCAGTAAAGACTCTAATTTGGTATAGCAACATTGTTTCGTATTTATTTTACAATTTTATTATAGTTTTTATCTTTTACGGCACTAGAATCACTTGAAAGGTAGGTACTTGCTGCTACTCATAAATAAACCACCCCTGCTACTGTTATTATTATCTGCAAAACGCAGCTATAGGTAAAAGTTTTTTGCTAGCAAATGTTGCCACCAAGGAAATTTAAAAAAAAAACGCCATAGTATACGGAGAGACGCCCTCAAAATGTGGAACTGGAGAAGAATAATTCTCAGAATATCATGGCAACTGATTATGTAGGAGCTAGGCATCGTAAATAGGTTGACCGACCGAAGTTTCGATTTCGATTTCGGCCAGTTTCGGCCGCGGTTTCGATTTCGGCCACAAATTCGGCTCAGCCGAAACCTATGTTGGTCATGACTGTCGGATCTCGTTCGGCTCTTGGTAAGTATTCGGGTGCGTGAGTATGCCTCTAGAATCTATAATGACTTATTTTAAAAGAAGCTGAAAGAAGATAAGTTTAAAGGGTTTGTAATAATCTTAATTTATTATTTATTTTATTGTCAAAGTTGATAATTTAAATATGAATCAATTTAGAACAATAGTGAGTAGTTCTAAGATCTTTTTATCTTCCTTTAAATTTAAAGTAGCAATAGCGAACTGCATTGAAGAACTGTGTTACATAACAACCAAATTCCCGGAATATTTTTTATCACCGCCGTACTATGTAATCTATGGTTTACCAACCATAAGAAGAGAAACTCAAAAAGAGAAACCCCTTTTTGCATTTGACCAAACTTTTTTGATAATGTTTTATTTACTCCTCATTTATTTTCTCATACTTATTAATAATACTTAGTTCATCCGCTCACAGGACAACTGAAAAAAAACAGTTGGCAACTCAAGTTAAAATCCTGTGTATTTCAATGGCGGTCCGCACACGGCGCAACCATGGCGCGGTTTTCAACGGTGACGCAACCAGTCACTCGCAACTCCGCCTGCGCCCCTGCGCGTTTTCAGTTTTTCTGTAGCCAGTTGCCCATAGATATGTCAGTTTTCTAGAAATTTGCTATTTGTCCATCGAGAGCTGTCAGGTTTAAATATGTCCGAGCAGGATAACATTAAATTTGTTCAGGAAGTTGAAAAATTCCCGTTTATTTACGACTGCTTCCTGATTATGCAAGAAAAGAAAAAAAAAATGGGGGCTTCAACATTGCTTGATTCTGCAGACCAGTCAATGCCATATGATAGTGACAGCTGAAATCGCTAAAGCAAATAAACCACTCACGCAAGTGTCCTTCTTCATTCTATGGTGTATGGTTAAACAAGCTTAGATAATTTGTGAAATCGTAAATTTGAGTTGCGTCGTGAGAAAACATAAATCAACTATCTTGAGAGAAGCTCGATTGCCAACCAGTTTGCAACTGGCTGGTTTATTTATGCAACCGGCAGTTGCCAGCCAGGAGAGTGGTCTATTTATGCCAGACAATTTCCGTTTAGTTTCAGTTGCCCCATGAGCGGATGAACTAATAGTTCTCATCATCTTAATATACACGATATCCATACTCCTGGAGTTAGCATAAAAATAAATATTCCATTCCGTTCACTAAATTATTAATCTGTTATTACTAACCCCGCATATTCTCGACGGACTAAAGCATAGTACCTAACAAATGTTTTTTATGTGTCGTGAGTGGTTTATTTATGAATGTGTCAATACAATAAATGTTGCCATGTAAAATTATTTGAAATTCATCAAAATTAGACAACTTGCAAATCAGACGAAAACGGACAAATCGGGTTGAAAACAAATAATAATAAAGTGGAGTGACATTTTCTGTGTTTGCACTTTGTAATAAGTGTTATTATTGATAAAATCTAGTAGGAATATTTTGATTTCAAAATGCCACAGTATACAGGTACGCAATATAAATATATTGTAGAAATGTGCAATGTCACCGGTTACGGATGAGGTTATGTCAAAATGTAATGTCATTCTCCGTGTTAACTGATAAAAATGCATGATTTAACCTCATAAACGTTTCTGATGAATGATTTTTGGATCCCTAGTTAATTTTCTTAACAATTTTTTCCCTAATTTGTGCAATTTACATCTGGAAGGCTTGTAAAATGCAATCAACATGTATCTGGGCTATCACCATTTTGGGAAAAATATATTAAAACTTGACACATTCGCAAGCAAATAGTTCAGAGATGTATAAAATTGCATTTTAAATATTCCACGTTCCAATGAAACTATGCTTCGCGTGTGAAAGCTTATAATAAGTAGCCAGTCTGACAAGTCTCTATAAAAAATACACGTAAACTTCAGATCAAAATTTATCTGAAACTGTTCAACATGGAGAGTGTCTCAAATTATTTAATTTGAATCACAAATTAATTTTGTTTTACTATCAACTCATTATTATGAAAAAGGCAATCATTGAATACTTTTTTTTCAGTGAAGATAAAATGGGGAAAAGAACTGTACCAAGGAGTAGATGTGAACACGGACGAGGACCCGATGTTGTTCAAGGCCCAGATTTTTGCTCTGACGGGTGTTCAACCTGAAAGGCAGAAGGTTATGTGCAAAGGTGTCACCCTGAAGGATGATGATTGGGGAAATGTCAAGCTCAGCAATGTTAGTATTCATTTATTTACTAGGCACTCTTTGACTTTGTGTCTACCAATCTCGAATCACAGGTTCGTGGCATCTCGTGTACACCTTTATTTCAAATTTCCTTACTATATCCTTTTACAGCCCTTCTTCTCACCATATTTATTTCCTAGTTGCTGTCGATATTCGCAATGCCATTTTCATTAATTCGTTATGTCACTAAATTCAGCATATGTTTGGATTTCGTTTCTCTCCCTCTTCTTCTGTTATTATGTATCTCCGTATACATTTGGTCGAAGACGCTTCTTCCAGGGATATGGAAGTATCCGATACTCATGTCGTGTACTCGCATGCTAAACAACTTGTCGCGCACAGTCCGTATACGTCGCCACTGAAATCACGAGATCCGCGTCACCAGCAATCATTGTTAAATTCTCAGAACATTAAAACTAGAATGCTTTCATAACCTCACTCACTATCAAACCGTTTCTGTAGTCATCATTTTTTATATGCTATCATTCTCTGTTCACTGTTTTGTGTTACTGCATACAGGGCAAACTTGTACA
Source organism: Hesperophylax magnus (assembly GCA_026573805.1). Taxonomy (NCBI): domain Eukaryota; kingdom Metazoa; phylum Arthropoda; class Insecta; order Trichoptera; family Limnephilidae; genus Hesperophylax; species Hesperophylax magnus. The sequence continues at coordinate 5,326,680 of JAIUSX010000117.1, read as the reverse complement.
TGAAATATATTATATATATACATATATATATATATTTTTTTTTTTATATATTCAATAATATTGTTATTGGGTTTATAAAAACAGTTTATTTTTAAACAAGTTCTGCTGTGTAATTATTATTACGCGTGACAGCTGTTTCGCCCTCTGAAGGCATTATCAAACTGTTTGATAATGCCTTCAGAGGGCGAAACAGCTGTCACGCGTAATAATAATTACACAGCAGAACTTGTTTAAAAATAAACTGTTTTTATAAACCCAATAACAATATTATTGAATATATAAAAAATAAAAATTAAAATGGAGTTCTACAAATTAAACTTAAGACCCGGCATTTTCAATTTCTACCGATTTTATATCAAGTTTCTCGCTAACTCCTTAAGTCTTGGAGTTCCAAAAAAAAAAATGTTGTTTTTGAAGATAATATCCATACATTTGTTTTGCCGAAACGTTAATTATTTGAAATTCCCTCGATAGAAAAAAATCGCAAAGTAAGCTCCGAAAATTATTAAAAATTCGTTTTGTTCTGTTATTTAATATGTTATAAGCACGAAAAATTCAGAGTGTATGTTTAAATGCAACTAAAGACATTGGAGAGAGATTTTTGCTTTATTTCAAATGAGTCGTGTTTCATAAAATATTTTCACAGCAGTCGCTTACGTCTGTTCGTTCTAATCGTTTAAAATATTAGCGCGCTCTCTCTAACATTCGGATTTACATAAGCCTATTTCAAACAATCGCCATTCGCCGTCCAGACGGCAAGCTTGGTGGACCTGTACTAGTATTTTTGGCATCGAAAATTGCGTAATTTATTGTAAATAATATTTAATTTCAAAAATATTTGATTAACTTATTTTACGTGTATATAGCTATATATCAGTTAAATAATATTTTTTTTAAAATGGGAAATAAACAAAAAAATTGTCGAATTTCTAAAATAAATTATATCTCCAAAAGTCTCAACACATGTTGCAATCTAAACGGTAAGAAGAAACCAATTTCAGTTTATGCTACATAATATATTTATTATTATTTTGAAAATAAGTATTTGAAATATTTACTAGTATATTATGTAGTAAAAATTACACCTATTTTATTATTTCAGAATACATACATTGGGAGATATTTCTAATTCAAATGCATTGGAAACTGGAATTGCCGGGTAAGTTTTTTTATTTAGTTTTTATTGTTGAGGAATATTGCGATTTTTATTGTTGAGGAATGATGGTTTGGGCATGTAGAGGAAATGGGCGAAGGAAGGAGTGTAAGGAGAATAGACGATGCAAATGTGAATGGTAGCAGAAGTCGGGGACGCCCGAGGAAGACATGGCACGACCAAGTGAATCAGAATAATAGAAAGAGTCAGAATAATAGAAGAGCATGTATGAGACGATGTATGAATGTAAATGAGGCAAGAAGTGTGTGCCAAGACCGAGTTATTTGGCGGTCCGTCCTCTCTGCCTACCCCTGCGGGTAAACGGCGTGATGGTTAGTAAGTTAGTTAGTTTGTTGAGGAATATTATACAAACGAAAATAATTATCGTGATTTCTTTTTGGGGTAACTTTCTGTATACAAAAACACAAAATTCACCACAATCTACACATCTGCCCTGACGATGAACAATGCTAAACTGTCCGAAATGTTAGCTCAAGCGCAACACGGCGTAATACCCCAAAATATATCCCGACGATACTTTTCGCCCTCAGAATGTCAAATCATAAAATTATGCAACGTCTAGAATTTTGCGACCCGTTACTAGGCGAGCTTTCACGTAGGTTTTTTCTCTCGCGGTTTTTGCACCGGGGAGTTGAGGAATATTAAACTGTGGGACAATTATTTATTTAATGAGTCAAGCAGTTTTTTTAAAATATTAATAATAAATTTAACTCTTACGTATAAATTTATAAAATTTACATATTTCTTTGTAAAATTATAATTTCATTTAATTAAAAAAAAATACAGTCAACGCAAAAAAAAAATAACAAGCAAACTTCAGTATCAGAAATTATCGTTAAGGGACAACTCCGTATAAAAAATGCATTAAACTTATTCTATTACAAAATATTTTTTCTATTGTTTTTTATTTTATTTTATTAGGTACAATATTTTTTACAATTCAAGGTTTTCAGTAATGTAGGCCTCACTGGGTGGCTTGCCCGTGCTGAGGCCTTCATTTTATAATATAAAAAAAAAAACTACATAATACATTTAATGAGAAAAATTATACATTTAAAATTAAAAATACATAATAATATATTTAATTTTTTTTTTTTTCAAATAGTACATTGAAAATAATCTTGTGTGTTTGTGAGTGATGTGTGTTTATATTGGTTTTGTGTGTTACGGGTAGGTTTTATTTATAACTACATACTTATTTGTACTTTTAATTTATTTCAGAATGCGTTCATTTGAAGATACGAGTATATATAATGCATTGGTAACTGGAAATTCCGAGTAAGTTCGTTTTTTATTGACCATTGAATAATGATACACAGGAGTCCCTGAAAAAAATAATTTCCCTAAAAGCCTGTGTCATCTGTGACGATGCTGTGTGGGGGGTCTTTTGAGGAAAGGGAGAAGTTAAAAAGTGTCTCGAAGAGTTCCGTGTTGTTGAAGGGAGAAAATACAGAGACCAGCAAATAATTCCTCAGTCGTGCCGTTGAACTCGAGAACGAGTCGTAGAATCGACCCGTTCTCTTGGAGCAAATGTCGACCGTGTACAAATTCTACCCAGTATACTTTTTTACTGTACAATTTTTGACAGTACCTAGGCGATCTATTTTCAATAAATTCTAACCTTTTTTCAGATGTGACTCTACTCCACTGCGTAATGTTTTCCCTACAACTTGTAAAGGAGTTGAAGTACAAAGGTGATAATTAAACCGTTTGAACCCCTCACTTATATTTTTAAAAAATCACTTATATTTGCAGTTATACTGATTTTATTTTGTTCTAGCTACCATGATCAAGGTGAAAATGCATTACCTACTCAGAATAAAGATAATCCGGAAAAGCCAAACATTTTCTACATAAATCATCAATTTGATTTGTATCTTTGATTATATGCTTCCTATAATTTTTAGTATTAATGACTCTATCCTGAATAGCAAGCATAATTCCTTCTATTTCTGCGCTCAACTCTCCAATACTCAACCATTTGTTTGCCAAAAATTTGTCAACATACGTTTGGTTGAGATAATTGAAGTGTTTTGCGTGTAAAATTTTATTTGACCAGGAATCTAATAATTCTTGGTTGGGATTTATAAAAATGTTGGCATTCTCGACGTATAAATTTAAAGGTGTAATGTTTCTATCTGCCTTTCAAATTATTTTGTGCATTTCTGAGCTATGAGCTTTCCTATGGAAAAAATTTCTTAGCATTTCTACATGATTATATTTCAAAGAAGTTATTTTGACTATACCTGTACCTCCTAAATTTCTAGGTAAATTAATTTGTTCTATAGCTGAATTTGGATGATGGCAATGAAACTTTGTTAGCGTAGTTCTAATTAATCGTTATAAGTTATCTAAATCTGTATTAGACCATTTAATTATGCCATATGAGTACGTTAATAGAGGTATTGCCCAAGTATTTATTGCTTTTACTAAATTTTTAGCAGATAGATTGCATTTTAAAATTTTCCTGATCCTAGTTTGAAGTTTATTCCTAAAATCATTTTTAATACTAGTATGGTCTAATCTATTTGATAGTGGGAATACTAAATACTTATAAACCTCGTCCCTTTTCATACTAGTAATTTGGAAATTTCTAAATATACTCTCGTCCCCATCTACAATTTTGCCTTTCTCTATATGGATCGTTCTACATTTATCTAAACCAAGAGTCATTTTGATATCATCTGACAAGTTTTTAACTACCTATATCATTTTTTCTAAATTTTGTTCAAAATTCGAAAATAATTTTATATCATCCATAACAAACGCGAAATTGTAATACTCTCCCTTGTATTACCCTTAATTTTTATTCCAAACTTGCTTTTAATGAACATTTTAGATAGAGGATTCAATGCTTGGCAAAACCAAAAAGGACTCAGTGAGTCTCCTTGAAAAATCCCTCTTTTAATTGAAATGCCCGGTATTACTATTTTCTTACCTTTTAAATTGAAAAGTAAATTGGTATTCCAAAAGGACATAATATTTTCCAAAAAGCTAATAATAATGGGGTTGATTTTATATATATTTAATACTTTGATCAGCCACGAGTGCGTTATTTTTATTATAATGTTATATTGCAAGCATATTAGATAACTCTTTATATTGTATTGTTTAAATGAATAAATAAATAATTTTAAAAAGTCTTCTGTTTTACAAGTCTTTAGGAGGAATCTAGAGTTCAAACTCTGTTGATATAAAAAAGCTTAAAACAATAAAAATTATCTTTGTGGTATATAATTATTATAAGCATACTATATATAAGTGTATGTTATTTATAGAAAAATAGGTTTAATATATTTATGCATAAATCTTACAAGAAAAATCTTAATTCATTTAAAAAAAAAATGGGTTTAATTTTATAGGAGAAATTTTTAAATATGTATTCATTTTATAAAAGTATATACATAAGTTACATTTTAATTTAATATAAAAAAGATTTAATGAATTAAATCTGTAATATCCTTAGTTTGAGAATTGTAGGCGTTCTAAGTCCCGCGCGTGTCCACTGTGTCCAGGTCAAGTAACGTCGCTAGTATTTGTCCACCGAAATAAAAGTTTATTTATCAAATACCAAATACCTAACGATCGGCGGACTCATGTCGACCCTTACTACTTGTTGCCGTTAAATGCACTGCGAATTTTGTTAACTACATGTCACATGGAGAGTATAAGTATATCATATGACCAACTTTTGGTAAAATTAATTTTAGTTCTCAACAATATCAACAGATGTAGCAAACGCAAGAAGTGAAATATCTAAAATTGCTATCTTAGCGACAATCAAAACCCTATGCGCAGTTATGAAAACTAAAAGAGGTGGGCGTTACCCAAATCGCAATTCCAAACAGCATATACTGGGGCTTAATAACAATAAATAAATATTATATATAACTTTATTTTCCCCAGGGTGCCATGGTGCTTGTGATGGGAAGCAAGGAAGAAGATGTCCCGGTAGAGCCCGTAGAAAAACCAAAGTTCGTAGAAGATATGAACGAGGCAGAACTCGCCTCAGCTGTAAGTATTTTATTTTTTAAAGCTTTGTTTGTAGGAGACAGAGATTACAATCGTTAGATTTTTATGCGTAGACAACGAAAGACTAATCTCCCTTTCTGATGTTGCTCACAGCAGGAAACTGGGTTCGCCGTCATTATTTTTTTTTATTCCTTATCTTTGTTGACAACCTCAGGTCTCACATAGACAACTCCGATGGCTTTGATAGCATGGCAAATAAAGAAATTATCTTGGTTTACAAGCTCTAGCTCCTTTATAACGATGGTCGAATCACACATGATGGACCTTTAAGTTAAAAAAGGTTTTTGAAACTGATTGCGTAATCTTTATTGATTGTCCTTACAAACATTTTATTACATTTTTACATATCGGAAAAAAACAACGTTTGCGACTAGGAGTATTGTATTATCGTTTGCAAAATCTTTTTTTAGAGTATATTTCTAAATTACAAACTATGGTCTTTGTAGCAATCAAATTTTACACTGTCTTGAAGGTGATTTTTCACAAAAACGGGGTTATTTAAATTATCCAATAATTATTATTATTGTATGTTACCAGTGGAGAGGAAGAATAATGATTATATGAAAATGATTTATTTAGATAACTATTCACATATCAGCTTGAGCGGCGTTTGAAGACATATCTCCGGATAATGGTTCCGGAAATAGCCAACAGGCAATGTGGCGCACTGGTTCCGTGATGCCAGCACTCGGAAATAATTATATTAAACTTGAGAGTAGGAACCACCACAATATATAACATATGTATGAATATGATTCATAATATGGGGTTGACCTTAAAATGTCTTGTTTTGTGTTCACTAAAATATACAAGTATTTATATATTATACATATTACGTATCTTGGTTACAGATGGACTTACCTGCGGGATTGACCAACCTAGGAAACACTTGCTACATGAATGCCACGGTGCAGTGTCTCAAGACCGTACCAGAGCTGAGAGACTCACTCAAAAAATTCAAAGGTAATTTTTTATTATTGGTTACCAAATTGCTGATCTGGTTGTTTCGTCCGTGGTATAGCTAAAGCAGTGGTTAAAATCTATGATAATTTTACCAAAACATTTTTAATGCCATAACTCTCTTCCCACATTAAAAAAACTTCCATTTTTAAGCGGTTTGGAATATTTAGCATGTTTATTTTTTTAATGTACACAACATTCAGAGGGTTAACAAGAGGGTGAAAAATAACAGAATATGTGCTAACCTTTTCATATTGGTGTACAACAATATGCAAACATAAAGTCGATCTCCGGCGACCAAATGTTTTCAAAACATTGGACAAAAACAAAAGCATTGGGTCGGGGCCACTTTTTTGGTTTTCCATCAGCCACGGAAAACAAAAACATTTGTCGCCCTGTCCCAATGTTTTGAATCATTTGAAAAATTTGATTCAATGTTTATGATACTATTGTGGTACCATTTTGGGTGACAGGCGGTAGTAGCTCTGCTCTCAATCAAACAACTGGATGACCATAGGTTTTAATCACCGCTTTAGCTATACTCTCCCCCTTACTCATAAACGTGTTTTAAAAATTAACACAACTGACAACCAATTAGTTGTGTAAAATTAGTTAAGGCCTTCTATCCTTTAGCGTGCTTTACTCATAATATACATTTGAGAACTGTCCAGATAGTAACTAGATAGAAGCTTCACCGCGGTAGATATTCTCAGCGCATATCGCCCTTGTGAAAAATCACCAGAATCGATACTTTGATGATTAGATCCGAATAGCGAGATTCTTCCCAACCTTCCTCTACTCCACCTCCTTCACCTCCATAATTCCTTCAGCCCCACAACATACCCCAATCAGGGATGCCATAGTCATACTGCCTTCACACAGGTGGGACTAAAAAAAGTTTAAAAATAGAAACACAGCATTGAATATTCAGTTTTCTATGGTCTAAAGCAGAAGTTCCCAAAGTGGTCTATATGGACCCCCAGGGGTCGATATCGGCTTGCTGGAGGTCTATGTCAGTGAGAAAAAAATTTGGGTGTCCACGAGATTCAAATGGGGGTACATACGAGCGGACCCCCATTTACCTCAAGTCAACATTTAGGAGTTCCGTAAATGACACAATAGACCTAATACAAATATAATAGACCGAGAAATTACTTATTTGATATTTCGTAAAGTTGTTAATTGAGGTATATAAATAGAGTCTACGTTCCTTGTTCCTTTTCTCGTCAGAATTAATATATTCAAGCAAATCATTGCACATTGGAAGCCGCGAATTTTCCTAGTTCCCCAACTTGTTTTTGAAAAACGTCCAGAGTAATAATGACTTTCAACATTTAAATGCACTTCACACAGACTTCAAAACTAAGCTTGAGGACATTTTGACTATGTAAATGGAACGTTGAAGAATCGGATATCATGTGACAAGAAAAACTGACCGGAATAAGGACTGACAAAGAACTTAACCCCTCCGACTTTTCGCGAACTTGAAGCTAAAATGTCTTTACCGAAATGTCAATTTCACGAAAACGTTGTGTTATTACCGCCTCACAATCAAAGCTCTATAAATGAAACATTACTGAACGGAGCCGAATAGTAAAAACTGTTTTAGAAAGGTTACAAAATAGGCTTTCAAATTGTTGTATCATAAATAAATATTAACATTTGTAAATATTTAAATTTAGAATGGAAACATGAAAAAATTGTAAAAATGACTCACCTGTAATGTTTTATGTAAAAACGATACTAAAATCACGGATAATGTAAAAAAAAACACTTATTTCATCGTACAAATGTACAATAAACAATTCTGTCACTTCACTTTTTGACCATTTCATACAAAATATATTTTTAAAAAAATAATTAAAACTGGGATATGTGGGAGGCGGGTTTTACGATTTGGCGGGTAAAATTTGCTTCCACTGAGTAGGTCTTTTTACGGGTTTCTATGGATAACTTTGAATAGAGATGTGAAGCTTCATTCAATACGAATATTCTACTTTTTGTTTTAGGGATGTCACTAGAAGAATAACGGAGTTATGACGATTTTTGTGGAAACACACGCGTTGACGTGTAAACACGCTTATTGTACTTGACTGCTATCGTTATTTTATCGTGTATATCTGCTTACGTTGCTGACCGGTTAAGGGGCAGTTCTGTAGGGCCAGCTACAGAAAGAAATTCCCGTTGCTTATCCTGCTTCATTTTCATTTGGTGTAATACCTCACAAGGGCGCCCCTGTCTGCACAGTGTAAAGACAGAGGAACTATACCGCCACCCGCTTGTTGGACAGGCAAGGGAAGGGAATCTTTTTACGAAAAAAATAAATGATTATCACATCGGACATTAATAGTTTTAGGAAAATTCAAAGGGGGTCTACGGAAAAAAAAATTTTTGGCAAGTGGTCTACGGGGCAAAAAAGTTTGGGAACCTTTAGTCTAAAGATAAATATGGATGTTTTTATCAATCCAGGTGACCGCGGGAATGGAATCGGTGGAGTTCTAGTGAGCGCTCTCCGCAGCACTTACGAGGGCATGGAGCTGGCGGCGCGCATCCCTCCGCTGTCCCTGCTGTCTGCCCTGCACGCGGCGCTGCCCCGATTCCGGGAGCGCGAGGCCCCGCAGGGACCCTCAGGGGGCGCTGGCAGCTCGGGAGGCGGCTGGGCCCAGCAGGACGCCAGCGAGTGTTGGACCGAGCTGGTCAGGATACTGCAGCAGAACCTGCAGCCGCTCGACGGGACCAACAAGTAAGTCCTAATGAAGTGTATTTGGAAGCGATTTATTTCAACAACTCGCATAAATAGAGCGGCGATCATTTCTCTTATTGAATCATCCACAGAGATACAGATTGTCCTTGTATTGGTGGCGGATGCGTCTGCCCACCAACGGGGTGGGCTGGATCAGAAGAGACCCTTTGACCTCTCCAGCTGGATTCTCTACACCCATCAACTTGTACGTCTGGGTGGGATAGATTCATACTTCCGTCACTCCTGGACAAACTATCCCCCGGATTCCTACACACCCCTCATACCTTTTTCCTTTCCAGAACTTCCTCTCCTTCCTTTCCTTAAACGACCCTCCGCACAGCATTTTCAACAAAGTCATAGCCCCGAGGGAAATTACTTTGTTTGTGTGTTGAGTAAATGTAAAAATAAGATTCTCAAAGGACGAGAAACAAGAAGAAAAAGATACTTACATCAGATTTCCTCTTCCAGATCTGTGATTGACCAATATTTCGGCGGTAAACTGGACACGGAGATGAAGTGCGTGGAGTCGGATGAGGAACCTGTGGCCACTGGAGAGGAGAGCTTCCTGCAGCTCAGCTGCTTCATCTCACAAGACGTCAAGTACCTTCAATCTGGACTACGATCAGTAGGTTTATTTCTATTGCCATACTTAGATTGCTCAAAAGACACTGCCATCTTCTCAAAACAAACATCCTCAGCGTGTCATCCACAGCATGTCATCAACAGCATGTTATAAAATAAATCATGATGCTACAAAATAAACCAATTTAAATTCAATTTAAATTCAATTCCTCTTTGGAGAGAATTATAATCTCATCTGACGCATGCAGCCCTGCGGACTGGAATTCACCAAACTGTTATTGTAAGGACACACTGGACCCAAGTAGGCAACAGATTAAGGCATCTGGACAACTTACAATCCATAAAATTACTTTGAAAATAGTCGCTTTACTTGTCACACGCAATGCTATCCTACGCTCCCTCACAATGCCGATCTACGCTATCCAGATCGGCGTGGGATTTGTGAAAAGCCTTCCAACGAGTTGATATGATGTTTAACCTTCCAGCGGGCGCGTTGAAAAATTTTCCTTGAGCGGGCGATTGTCGTAAATTTTACGTCATCGAGTTTTCTCCATGTAAGTGGTGTTTTCTTTATATAAATGTTAGGGAATTTCTTTAACGTTATAAAAAATGATAATAGGCAGTACTTAAAAAAAAATTTGACTTTCTTAAAAAAAACGAAGCAACACTCTAAACATGTTAATATTTCAAAACAAAATATTTTACCGACCTATTTAGTCAGAATCAATATTCTCATCCTTACAATTGTTACAAACCAACTGAAGAATGGTTCTTGCATGTACAGGACTGTTAACGGCAACATTTCATTGATGCTGAGGATCTTTTCTTATCCAGTGCACATAACCGACATAAACCTTCCGTTTTCTTCTTCTGTTATCGGTTCAACTTCCCGACCGTAATTCACTTTGAGAAAAGCACTTCTATCTTGCGGTAAATGTTTGACATTTGATTTGACTATAGCATAGCTCAAAGCTCGATGCTTACGACTAAGTGGTAAGAGTAGGGGAAGCGATAAGGCGCGTCTGTCGTAAATTTTACGACAGCGCGCCCGCCCGCTGGAAGGTTAAGGTTATGTTTATTGCTCGCAATAGGGTGAAAAGGTGAATCGAAAGCAAATACATAACTGTAATGTACATATTATTATACTTAAATATTTTCCATTTCTCCATTTTTTTAAATATTAGGTAAACTTGTAGAATTCCGCTGCATGCCGCAGGCTCTTTAAAAAGCAACACTTTTTTTTTTTTTTTAAGTCTAAGGCGGTTTACTTACGTTCCCCGCGAGCACTTAGGCCATAGGCCCATTGTACTATCTCCCATTTTACCTCATTCCCTTGCCAGTAACCCGGTCCCTTTTATGAAGTTCACCAGGGCTGTCATTGGATATGTGGCGATGTCTTCTGGTTCCACACTGTGTCTTCCCAGGTATCTGAGCCTTATTCCCAGCAGAGCGGGACATTGGCACCATAGGTGAATTGGAGTCTCTTCCTCCTCTTCACATTTCCTACAGATGTTGGTGTTTTCCACTCCCAACAGTTGCATGTGTCTCCTGAGATGGCAGTGTCCCATTAATAGTCCTACCAGTTCCCTCAGTGAGTTTCTGTCCATATCGAGTAGTTGCCTGGTTCGGTTAGGGTCCGGTCCGTTTATGAGTACTTTAGATTGCCTCATTCCGGGTGCCTTCTTCCATTCCTTCCAGTGTTGGGATTTGACCCACCTCTTGATATGTAGTTTGGTGTGGCAAGCTGCTACTCCTACGGCCGGCTCAGATCCCGCAAGTGGTGCTTTCGCCCCTTTCCTTGCTAGTTCGTCAGCCCGCTCGTTGCCCTCAATACCTTTATGTCCTGGTACCCAGAGCAGGGTTACTTTATTGATGGTCGCCAGTTCTATTAGGATAGTCCTGCATTCCATCACCAGTCTGGAGTCGCATCGGTTACTTTCCAGTGCCATTAAGGCCGCCTGGCTATCCGAACATATGTTTATGTTCTTATTTCTGTACCCGATATTCATATTCTCCTGTGCGCAGGCTAAGATGGCTTTCATCTCAGCTTGAAACAAAGTGCAGTGCATTCCTAGAGGTATACTGAGTTCCCTCTTAGATCCCTGTAGACAGACCCCGGCCCCTGTTCCTTCCTCCATCTTGGACCCGTCTGTGAACCAGATTAGTTCCTGTTTGGAGTTTGGACCTGGGACCGAGTCCCATTCCTCCCTTGTGGGGTACGTCACTTTAAACAGCTGTCCGAAGAAGTATTCGGCTTGCTTGCCGTCCTGCTTCATCCCAGCCGTCGGACTAATTGCCCTCAGTCTTATTCCTATCTCCGTGTGACTGTTTCTGGGCAACTCTCCTCTCCATTGGCCATTGCAATGTAACCTGTAGGCTGCCGCCATCGCCGCCCCCTCTATTTCTATGTTTAGTGGGGGTAGGTTCAGCAGCACTCCCATGGCTAGTATTGGAGTGGTTCTCATGGCTCCTGTGATGCTTCTGCATGCAAGTCCCTGTATGTGATTGAGTGTGACCATCACTGTTTTCAGTGTTGTTCTCCTCCACCCGACCAGGGCTGCGTGCATGATCCTTGGTTTTACAACGGCTGTGTAAAGCCATTGCATCATTTTAGGTTTGAGACCCCACGTTCTGCCGCAGATTCGCCTAGTTGCCCACATTAGAGCACAGGCCTTTCTGCCTACAGTTTCCACCTGGTTTTTCCAGCTCAGTTTGGCATCTATGATGACTCCGAGGTACTTAACCGTGTCAGAGGGTTCTAATTCCTTTCCATAGAAGGTTGGATTGCTCCATCCTTCTAGTTTCCTTTTACGCGTAAAGATTACTAGTTCTGTCTTGTCTGGGTTGACTGACAGTCCTGTTTCTTCACACCATTCTTCCACTGTTGCCAGTGTTGACTGTATAAGGCCTCGGGTTGTGTCTGCATCCCAACACCTTATTATGGTTGCAATGTCATCCGCATACCCTTGCGTATATAGGCCCCTGTTGTTGAGTTTCCGGATGAGGTTGTCCACCACCAGGCTCCACAGCAAGGGTGATAAGACCCCTCCCTGTGGACACCCTCGTGTCACCAGCACTTTGATGCTTACCTCACCCCTTGTCACCGTAAGTATCCGGCCTGAGAGTATGTTCCTCAGCCACCTTCTGGTGGTTTTGTCGAGTCCATGTCTTTCTGCCGCTTCATCAATGGATTTAATAGTGGTGCAGTTAAATGCTCCCTCTATATCAAGGATTAACCCTACCGCCAGTTCCCCAGTCGCTTGTGCCTGCTCCAGTTTGTACACCAACCTGTGCAGTGCCGCGTCGACTGACTTACCTGCTTGGTAAGCAAACTGTAACTCATGGAGGGGTTTCTCTTTCAGTGCCCCGTCCCTTATGTGCCTGTCCATTAGCCTCTCCATTGTCTTCAAAAGAAATGAGGTGAGGCTAATTGGGCGGAATGCACCTGGTTGGTCGTAGTCAGCTCTCCCCGGTTTGGGTATGAACACTACCCTTGTCTTCCGCCATGGTATGGGGATGTATCCGAGGGCACAGCATGCCCTCAGGATCTTCGTCACCGGAAGTAGGATTGTATCTAGGCCCCTCTGTAGAAGTGCTGGAAAGATTCCATCCTCTCCTGCGCTTTTAAAAGGGTCAAACCCTCTGATTGCCCATTTAACTCTGGAGGGAGTAACTATTTTAGCCGCAGTGTCCCAGTCCTTACCTTCCCGTGTAACTCTGGCTGGTGGTGGACCGGTGTCATCTGCTTCTAACTTTTTGTAGCCGGGAAAATGTTTCCCCAGCAGTACCTCCAATTCCTCCTCACAACTGTTGAGTCGCTGTCGCTTGTGCCTAGGAGGTTTACAAATATTGTCAAGCTATTCGTAACCCGGGAATGTTTGTCTTTCTTTAAAAAATTAAAATATATCTAATAGAGACAACTATTCAAGTCAGGGGTTTAAGTAAAGATAAACAAAATAGGTTTTTAGGGTTTAGTTAGGGTTATTTTAACACATAATTTATGCATAAAAATCCTAACCTTAAAACCTACTTTGATTGAGAAAAAATGGAACTTTAATGCATCTTTTACCATCTCCCACCACATAAATAGTTATCACTTGTAGTAATTATGTTGAAACCAAGAGCTATTTGTATATATTTTTTGTGTATTTAGCGTGAAGCGGAATTCGACAAGTTTATCGCAAAACGAATCATTCAAATTATGAAGTACTGCTATATCCTTAGATAAACCGACAGGTGTCGATGAGGCTCGCTATCCATCACATCGCCAACTCTTCGGTGGCGCAAAGAGGAGGAAGGAACTCGAACAATGTCGAATTGGTACGTGGAATATTAGAGGAGGTATGGAAAGAAAGATTAATGAATTGTGTGACACGATGGTTAGCAAATGTTTGGTGGGACGCTTAGATGGTTTGGGCATGTAGAGCGAATGAGCGAAGAAAGGAGTGTAAGGAGAATATACGATGCAAATGTCAATGGTAGCAGAAGTCGGGGACGCCCGAGGAAGACATGGCACGACCAAGTGAATCAGATACTTGAGTCGGGCCATGTCAAGAGTCAGAACAATAGAAGAGTATGTATGAGACGATTTATGAATGTGAATGAGGCAAGGAGTGTGTGCCAAGACCGAGTTGTTTGGCGGTACGTCCTCTCTGCCTACCCCTGCGGAGAAACGGCGTGATGGTTAGTTAGTTAGTTACACCTCCGTGACATATCAGAATTATCAAAAGATTGTCTAGTAATATTCAGCAAATTTTAAACATTGATATTAATTTTTTTTTTCTGCATTCAAAGCTCCAGATTTCTGTTAGTTTGAATTTTATTTGATTTTGTTTTTACTATTCCTTTGTTTTATTTGTTTACAGAAAATGCAAGAACAAATTACCAAGATGTCTAGCGCATTAGGAAGAGATGCTGTCTTCACAAAAACAGTAAGCACGATTTACTTGACCTAACCAAGTTTCTCCACTAATTTCCTTACTAACATAATAAGCTTCCGGATTCCACAACGTAATACTAGAAGTCAGGATTTATTTCACTGCAGAAATTCTGGGACTAACTACCATATGTATTTCTCTTTACCCAGAATACTAATGGAGGGAAACAATTTTACCAAGTCAGTGGACATCTTCAATTTATCTTTAACCGTTAGAATGCTAAGCGTCGCAAAAGCGCTGCGATCGTTTGTGTCGAAAATTGCGGCGCAGCGCAGAAGCGCTGCGAGTTTCAGTGTGTTTTTGGTGCTCCGCGGGAGTGGACGTACGCTAATCTCGCGCGTAATTTGTAACGAGAGTGCATTCTTATACATTTAAAAATTACTTTTTTCCATTTTTTTAATATTATTTTAAAAAAATAGCTATGTCACGTGCTATTATTTCGAACGTTGATTCGATTCCTAGTGATTCTAAGGGAGGTGAAACAACAGATACAAATAGTGACGATAGCAGTATTATAACGCATTGAAGAAAAAGATTGAGGATTGAAAGTGAGCCTTCTATCTCCTCTTCATCTTCAGAAACAGAAGAAACACCAAATTTTGCCAAAATTCCTCCGACAAAAGTGTTTTCTAAAGCAACAAATGAACAATTTCAATTTCAAAAAGAAATAAAATTGATATTTTAAGCTTACTTTTTCATATTCATATCAATAAACATTTTTTCTTTATAATGCAAAAAGAATTAATAAAATTGATTGATATTTGTCTAAATTAGAGTGTTTTATTTGACACCATTATTTTTTCCTCTAAATTAATCAATATGTGTATAGCAATTTACATTTATTTTTGCAAAAATGATTAGCACTAAAACGGTTAAACAAATATAAAATGTTGTTAATGAAGCAATTCAGTTATGTACAATAAATAATGTATATTTCTTAATATTAATATGTAAAAGCCCCGAAAAAGGGCGTTAATCAATAAATAAACATTATTATGTATTTTTTTTAAATTATTTTTTACAAGTTGAAAAGAATGTGACCTTACTGGTGTACCCCACCGAATATTTTTTACAAGTTGAAAAGAATGTGACCTTACTGGTGTACCCCATTCTAAGGTCACATATGATTTCCTAACACAATTACAATAACCGTCAAATTGTGTTACGTTGTTGCCACATCCTCTCAGCTCGCGACAAATGTCTCAATGGTGGACACAAATCGTAAGGCGACCAAAATTTGACAAAGACTAATTCAACATTTTTTCTTTCAGGCTAAAATTAGTCGCCTTCCCGCCTACCTGACCGTACAGTTTGTGCGCTTTTACTACAAGGAAAAGGAAGCCATCAACGCCAAAATACTTAAAGATGTGAAATTTCCCATCGATCTCGACGTTTACGAATTGTGCTCCGCTCAACTGCAAGAAAAACTCACACCCGTCAGAAATAAATTTAAGGTACATAACCCAATTCGTTAATCTTAAGTATAATAATATTAATATTATTATTTTTGGTTGTGATACACAAAATAATTGTATGTTATTTTTAAGTTTAAAACTACTATTATGTAATGATATTATTTTTCTTACTTTTGTACTCTATTATATGTTTATTTATAAAAGGCAATATAGCCGTTTATGTATTTAAAATTAAAATAAATAAAATAAAATAATCATCGATAGAAATCTACCACTGTGTCGGTCATCCTGAAATGCCATTTGACAGCAACAAAAGTTACAAAGGTGGAAATAAAATTGTCCTGGAGTGATATTATGTTTGTATTGGTGTCTATGTATGTGTTTCCATGGAGAATCGACCTTTTGTCTTTCTTATAGCTACTTATAGTTTTAAGCGAAAAGGACATCATGTCAAGTCAAGTTGGAATAATAGAGTATTTATCAAATGGTATATGAATGTGGCAAGGAGTGTGTGTCAAGACCGAGTTATTTGGCAGTCCGTTCTCTCTGCCTTCCCCTGCATGAAAACGGCATGATAGTTAGTTATTTAAATAGACATCAAGACAAATTTTATAGTGTTTTTAGTGTCTTTTTATTATATCAAATAATTTTCTCTTTTTTTCTTTTCTGAAATTGAATAACATGTTTAAAACATGCTTTATGCAAGCAATGCTTAAAGGTTATCCTTAAAGTCCGTTGAATAACAAGCACTGAAGATATCTATATAAATAAAAATGTTCATTTGTTCAAAATCTTAAATCTCCGAAAGTTCTTCATCGATTGCTTTGAAATTTTGACACATCTTTGCATTTGAATACGCATGAGTTTTTATATACCTTTATTATGTAGATGTCACCTGTAACAGGTAAAAATGTGCTTTTTTGAAAAACAGCGCCATCTGTTGGACAAACATGCTTTTTTGAAAAACTGCGCCATCTTTTGGACGTAAAAGCAACACTCGCTATTGTTTCTCTATCTGCAGACAGACTGAGCCGCAGAAACGCGTGGCGGGGTACACCAATATTTATTAAACTTCAACTACTAGATTTTTGACAAATTTACGCCATAACAATCTACTCTTTAAAAACGATTTAACCAAGTATGTATTACGAAAATACTCAAAACACACGAAACACGCAACATAAATCAAAGGAATACCTAAAGTACAAAGGACAAAGAAACTTTTGATATTTTGCACACAAACTAAACAATAACTTACCCAACAAAACAGACAAATAAAAAACCATTTTTAAAATCGCCACTAAACAATGGATATACAATAAGGTAGGCGACACATTACTTAGTCTATTTCAGCATATTGCTCGCCATATAGTACCAATCTATGGAGAGTGATACGCTGAAATAGGCCTAGCCACGAAAATATAGCGCTCTTATAGCGTGGTCTGTCACAGGCTTGAAGGTTATGCACATGCATTGGTAAACCATAGCCAGTGTATTAATTATATGTGAATTGGTAAACCATAGCCAGTGTATTAATTATATGTGCATTAATAAACCATAGCCAGTGTATTAATTATATGTGCATTGGTAAACCATAGCCAGTGTATTAATTATATGTGAATTGGTAAACCATAGCCAGTGTATTAATTATATGTGCATTAATAAACCATAGCCAGTGTATTAATTATATGTGCATTGGTAAACCATAGCCAATGTATTAATTATATGTGCATTGGTAAACCATAGCCAGTGTATTAGTTAATCTTACTCAAAACTCTGCCTCAATACAAGTATTATGTATAGTGTATACATAATAGTGAGGCAGGTTATGTCCAATTTAAATATACCTACTGTTATTCTATCGTTAATACTGTGCTATTATATTTTTTTTTCCTAATACTGTTCTTATAAATGTAATGTCGGTAATGACCGGTCGGTGGCCGAGTAACATCGCGCTTAGGTCTCACCCAGGCGTAGTGTGTTCATTCCTCGGCTGGCTAAGTCCTCCATCACAACACAGGCAACATTTTCCGCTTACTATGGTGGTAATAGGAGATTTTCAAATATTGTCAGGTTATTCGTAACCCGGGAATGTTTGTCTTTCTTGAAAAAAATATTAAAAAAATGTTACTTTTATTAGTATGTATGTTTTGTTTTTGATAATAATAAATAATAAAAATTTAACTTCTTCGATAGTTGCAAAATTACTTTGTGGCATCATTTTAATTGTATGAAAATGAAATACTTTAATTTATTTATTTATTCATGTTCTCCATATAACGGCTATACTCCAATATATTACAGAGCAGATTACAAATTTGAGGTACAAGTAAGAATTAAAGGTCATATAGACAATTTTACTATTTTGTGACATGCGTCATAAGAAGACGTTAAAAATGTCGATGGTCAATGCAGAATTGTTAAGCAGTTGAGTCACTCAGTTGATTGACGAGTCAACTCAACTCAATTATCCTGACGAAGAAGCCATTGGCTTTGAAATATGAAGATTATTATCAAAAGTGGTAAATGCAAAGTATTTCATTTTCATGTACTTAAAATTTAAAAATGCATCTTTATCTCAAGGTTGTGATTAAATTATAAAATCAGAAAGTAATAATTTTTTCTTGTCAATTTCAGGAAATAGACGAGGCTAAAGTAGAAGCATCACTAAACGCCAAAGACAAGAATAAAGGCGACGGTCAAGCAAACAAGAAGCATCTGCCTCCCGTGGCCAAACCTAAAGGAATCGCACAACCCTTTTCATTCGCTGAAGGTATGCGTGATTTTATTTTATTTAGGAAACAAACAGTCATTTATATATTTGGCATAAACAGCAATTATTTACAATATTAAACCAATAATGTTCCATTAATTCTAGTCGTTGATTCAATATTTGCACCTATACAATATATTTATAAATGACAAAGAAATATAAAGAATAAACATTATAAGGGATTACAAAATGTTATAAAACAATTAAAGACAGTTAGTAGTAAAACAGTTTTCGCATGATTATAATAAAAACAATAAAATAAACTAACTAACTAAAACTAACTAACTAACCTAACTGATAGGCATTGTGAGTTTTACAGATACGTCCTATTAAAGAGTTTTACGCATATTTGGCTTTACAGTGTGGTGTTCTGAATAAGTCGTTCGATCTGGTGTTGTGTTCAGGGCAACGAAATACATTCTTTTCTAGCAGATATGATGAATCAACAAGACTGTTCACGATTTAAACAACCCTCATTAAAATAAGACCCTCCACACAGCATCCCAAAAGATGACATAGACCCTGAGAGAAATTATTTTTCTCAGTGCTTTCTGTGAGGGGTTGATTTAAAAAAAATCTAGACCCGAAGCCGAGGAGCTTACTGCGGTTCTTTTAATTTATCTGTAGCTATTTTTTCTTCTATCGCCACCTTTTTGATCCACATTACAGTGTCATTATCACTAAGATTGGTTTTTTGGTTTGATTTTTTCAAACTCCGTCACATTTGATGAAAATCAACATGATCAGTTCATTTTTGACATTTGAAAGCTCCCGTTAAACAACCTATTTTACCTTTTGATCAAAGTGTGATCAACTGACAGGCATAAAAACATGACCGTTATTCTTTACTTTTAACAAATAGATCAAAATTTAAAACGTGCCGATAATCAGCGCTCAACTTTGATTTGATCAAAAGGTAACGAATTCATGTAAAAATTAATGTTCTGTTTCAGACGTGGGCAGCAGCAACAGCGGCTTCTATAGCCTACAGGCCGTGCTCACCCACCGGGGGCGCTCCTCGTCCAGTGGACACTACGTGGCGTGGGTGCGCTGGGCCGGGCCCCCGGGGGGCAAGGGAGGGCCCGAGTGGCTCAAGTGCGATGATGACGATATCACCCCTGTCACGCAGGAAGAGGTTCTCAAACTGTCGGGCGGAGGTGAATATACCATGCATTGATATAATAGAAACAATGACTCTCCCTGAGCTAGAGAACTAAATATATAAATATGCTGGAACAGATAATCCTGAAAAAATTCGTCAGGTATATCTATATGCAAATGCATGGAACTTAACCAAGGTTCTTGCACCATATTTGCACCCTACACGTCTGCCCTGATGGGACACTGCAAGAGGCGGAAGCTCAATATGTCGTGTTACCCCAAAGATCTGTTATTTATCTTTTTTGTTGTAAAAAAGAACTAACATGGGCCATGTTTTATTCCTTTCAGGTGACTGGCATTGTGCTTATGTCCTGCTCTATGGACCCAGAGTCTTGGAGTTGGAACCAGAGAGCGAACCAATGGAGTCGACATCATCAGACCTTGTTTTAGATTAATTATTATTATTGTCTATGGATATTGCATTGAGGTGTTCTAAACTTAAATTTTGCATTTTTTAAATAAAAGAAAGCTTTAAAATAACATTGTTAGAAATTGACAGATTGTTATATCATTCGAAATGTCAAAAATGAAGTATGTTGAATATTGTCCCTGTTGAAATCTGGTCTTTGAATAAAGCATGCTTTACTACCGTCTAGTTACTTGTGTTTTTACTCATAGTTAATTAATTGTAAATATTTATGAACACATACATAATTAAGTATTTAAGCTTTTTAAAATGTCAGTGAGATCTGAACCTCATAAATAAAATATCAGATTTTTTGGCATGTCGTTGAAGAAGAAAATCATTGTGATTGTTTTTGAATTGGTATTTGGATTTTGTCTTGGAATGTTATTTCATCATTTTATACTGGGATTGTTTGACTTTCCAACGAAAATTGACAGAATTCTTTGGGTGATTCTCTGCGTTTCTTTGGGTAAGGAAAATTTTAATTCTAATTCTTTTTTTTGTGTTATTTTACTATCATATTACGATCAAAACATAGTGGGTAAACTTGTCGGTAATTAATCAGAATCGCTGGCCACAGATAATATGAAATATTTCTAATTAAAACCTTTTGATTCACCTTAATTACTATAATAGGAAACTGACTGCATTTGGGAAATTTTAATTTTTAATTAAGTAAAATGAAAATTCGCTTTCGTTGTATGGGATGACAGCCGTAATAATTTCTGTTGATGACATTTTCGTTTGTTAGTATATTTTGTTGGCTAGAATTTTTACCATTTACTCTATGCAAATACTAGGTAGGTACTATTTTGGCCGAACTCGAAAAAAGAAAGTTATTTATGACAGTTGAATGACGTAAATTTAAAAAAAAAAAGTAATACAATATATCAGCAAAATAGTGCCTACTTAAAAAGCATAAATTATTTATTTAGGTATTCTTATTATTTTAGTTTACCTAACCTATAATAACCCTACCTAACCTATCATAACCCAACCTAACCTATAATATCCCAACCTAACCTATCCTAAAATAACCTAACCTATAATAAATAACCTTACCTTTTTTTCAATATTTCTTTATTTATAAAACATACCTTTATTTTATTTTTCAAGTTCGGCCAAAATAGTACCTACCTAGTATTTACATAGAGTAAATGGTAAAAATTCTAGCCACTCATATCAGGAATACCAACAAAAGAAAATGTCATCAACAGAAATTATTCCGGCTGTCATCCCATACAACGAAAGCAAATTTTCATTTTAAGTAATTAAAAATTTCCCAATTGCAGTCACTTTCCTTTTATAATAATTAAGGTGAATCAAAAGGTTTTATTTAAAAATATTTCGTATTATCCGTGGCCAGCGATTCTGAATATTTACCAACTTGTCGAAATCCGCTGCATGCAATGGCTCTTTAAAAAACAAAACTTGATTTCAACTTAACTATCTAATGGAGACAACTATTTAAGTCAGGAGTTAAAGGTTAAACGTTTTTGTTTGGATTGAATCATCGGTACAATATTGTATTTGTATGCCTTTCTCGAAAGAATT
This sequence comes from Hesperophylax magnus, assembly GCA_026573805.1. Lineage (NCBI taxonomy): Eukaryota > Metazoa > Arthropoda > Insecta > Trichoptera > Limnephilidae > Hesperophylax > Hesperophylax magnus. The sequence continues at coordinate 5,304,943 of JAIUSX010000117.1, read as the reverse complement.
TAATTTTCTAAACAAACTAAAAAAATATATTTCTTTATATTCATATTGCCTATGTACGGGCGCAAACAAATAATTCGTCGTAATATTGTAAAGCAATATCTTGCAAAAAGCGTTTTTTAATAAATTAATTAACGCCATCTATGAACACGTAGAATATAACGAGCCTCGCGTTTAACCGTAAACATGCATAGAATAAGTTTTTAGGGTGTTAGTTTGGGTATTTGTAATTGCTCCCCTGGAGGCATAAAAAATCTATATGAATAAAAATGTTAATGTTCATTTGTTCAAAATCTTAAATCTCCGAAAGTTCTTCACCGATTGCTTTGAAATTTTGACACAACGTTGCATTTGAATACCTGTGTTTTTTATATACCCATATTATATATGTCACCTGTTACAGGGGAAAATATGATTTTTTTTAAAACAGCGCCACATGTTGGACTAACATGTGTTTTTTTTAAAACAGCGCCCAAAGGAATGGAAAAGCACAGCTCGACTTCCCTCCAGATGTGGACATAAACCGACTAATTAAGTTTTCTTTTCTTTTTCAGCATTAGGATATGTTATATCAGTTCAAATACGGTGTATATCCATTTTAATATTGCCATATCTCTTGAGGCAGACTGGACGGAATATTCTCAAGGCATTCCTTCTGTCTTGCATCATAGCTGGTAAATTTGTGGAATTTTAAATACGGAGATGACTTATTTTATGACATTATTATCCTTAAGTATACTATGCATAAGTATAAATTTGTCTGTACCTCCTCGGACTCTGTGACTCCTTCAAATAACATAAATATTACACCTATTTGATTGAATCCATCGATACAATATTGTATTGAAAGAATGAGTGTTTATGTGGACTAAACTATTTATTAATATTCATATTGTGTGTGTACGGGCGCAAACAGCAAACGAAAATGCAAATTTTAAAGCATAACTTGCAAAAAAGTTGTTTTTTTTTTCTTAAATAATTAAATTAGGGATATCTATGAAAGAGCAGATTATGAGTTCTTTTAAGTATACCCTTAGGGGTAAACCTAACATAAGTTATAATATGCGCTTTCGTAGATGGTGTTAAGTTAATTATTTTATCAAAATACGCTTTAAAACTCAATTCTTTCAAGAAAAGCATACAAATACAATTATGGATTGAGTCACCGATACAATATTGTATTTGTATGCCTTTGTTGAAAGAGTTGAGTTTTTATGCGTATAAAAGTATTTATTCATATTCCGTATGTACGGGTGCAAACAAATAATATGTTAAAGCATAACTTGCAAAAAGTTATATGAATCTATGAATGCATAGATTATAACATATATCATATTGCAAAAAGTTATATGAATCTATGAATGCACAGATTATAACGTATATCATTTGATTACAAAAAGTTATATAAATCTATGAATGCATAGATTATAACATATATCATATCATTGCAAAAAGTTATATGAATCTATGAATGCATAGATTATAACATATATCATATCATTGCAAAAAGTTATATGAATCTATGAATGCATAGATTATAACATATGTTCCGTTTAAATCTGCATGTTAGATTTCCAAGTTTGTTATATTTGCTTAGCTAATACTGGATTATTTTTCTTTGAGTGTAGAATTTCTTTGAAAATGTGTTTCCCAAGATAATTTTACAAAAAATCAGATAAAATATTTTACACAATTACATAGTTATTGCAAATAAATCCCGATCTTGTCATAAATAGGATAAAAGTAACATGATATACAATGGATTAAATTTGGCATAGTAAACTGTACATAAAAAAAAACTTAGTTTTAAATTTCTGTACATAAAAAAACTTAGTTTTAATTTTTTTTTACTTTAAACATAATTTGATCTAATTAGCTTCAAGTCTACCACTGTAGGTTTTAGATCACGCCCAGAATTATCTAACTCCAACGACAAATGCTGCCAACCTCGATGTTTCGTAGTTATCATAACAATTTGCAAACCTAATGAAATTATTTATTCAATGTAGGTCCAGTGCATAACCTTTTGAACAATGGAGAGAAAATAATCTACGTGTTTGTGTGCAGTGCCCAATTGCAGTGCAACATCACAATGACACGACTGGAGCTCATGTACCAGCCGTACACACAGGCCATCTTCAACATCAAGCCCAAGAATCCTGATATTAGGGATACTTTTCGGTATTATATCATTCTTGCTGGAAGTGTGAGTTCAGCCAAATAGTCTCGATTGCTCGAACTCGCCGAGTTCGGTGGAACGAAACTCATTGTGTGCGTTCGGCCGGAATTGCCGAACCCGGTGGAATATAACGAAGTTGGGGAGCGATAGGAGTTAAAAGAATGACAAACTTTTAACGAATCAGATTTACTTACCATTCACTTATAATTCATTGATTGGTGTTGTGCGGTGTAACGATTGTAAATCACTAAACAATCAAACAGTGGTTTATTCTTTACCTAAAATAAATGCTGTTCATTATAATAATATGTATTTTATAATGCGGGAGTTAAAAATAAACCAATCTGTTTGGTTCCGTCTTCAATTTTAAAATCCATTCCACAGGCCCCGTCCTGATAATTATCTAGTTAAGGTGATGCACTACGTCATGTAATATTTTAAATTGAGCCGCTATCAATAACAACCCTTACGTAGATGGCGATAAGGTTTAAATTCCCGCTTAACACCATCCACCTGTTTGGATTTATGCAAGAAAAAAACATGGCCAAAAAGTGCCTTTTATTTTATTTTGTGGATGTTCAGGCATAAATATTTAATTTTTTTCGATTATTTTATAAATAACTTAATTTGCCACATTATACAATAAAATCATAACCGAAAATGGATTCGTAAGTAGGAGATTTTGAACTTTAAAGCAGTTTTCATAGGCCTATACATTATTTTTTTCTGGGCTTATAAAAAGACTTATATAAAAAATACTCGATTATTTCAAAGGTCAAGATGTATTCTACTCGCAGTATTTAATTAAAGCATCTGAAACATTTCTAGGCGACCAAATTTTCAAACCAAAAACACATGATTTTGCATTACTACGTATGGCATCGCCTTAAGAGTTTTTCTTAGATGGTGGTGCTTGCACCGTCTGACAGAGATAGCATTCGGTGATCTCATAGCCTCAGTAAGAACGGACATATGCCCTGTAAGAGTTTTATTGTAATTATCTTAATAACGAACAACTCATAATGTTTAACGAATCAAGCACTTTTTGAAGACTCCCGAACACAAATGTATTTGACATCAAAACAATACTTACACTGTACAGCAGTACAATACAATTGCCATTGTTGGAGGATGGTTGAATGTGAGTTCGGAACCAGTGAGAGTGAATCCAGATTTGTTCCATTATATTTTGTGAACTTGTAGGAAAGCAAACGCCTTCGGAATCGGATTGATTGTAATCGTTCCGGCTGGAACGACTCACTCCTAATCCTTGCACAAATTAGTGTATTTTTTTATAATCTTATGTTGACATTTTGTAACAGACGCTTATGATATTTATGATGGTTTTTTTGAAGGTGTTACAATTTTAGACGTACCGCCAATTAACTGTATCAGCAATCGGTATGCAATCGTAGCATTAAGTAAAAATTTTTCATACGTGTCCTGGTATGGTTTCCATGAGATTGTATAAAACGCCCATTAGACCACTATTATTACTGGTCTAGTATAAAACTGTCCTAAGGCTTATTTCGCAGATGGCTGTGACAGTTGATATCCACGGTAAGCAGTTTGACTGCAAGATCGAACAGTTGTTCATAGTTTTTGGATGAGGCACGCCAGCCCTCACAGCAGTCACGAGTAGTTAATGTGTCACCACCAACCATGTGAAAATTACGTTGTGATTTGAAAATACAAAATTTGTTGACCTAGAAATTCAAGACAGTAAAAACTTTGCATATTTCGTTTTGCCATAGCTCGCCGCTGTCTAGTTTTTACTGCATCAAACAAACAGATTTTCTGCTTTAGATGTAAGACTACTACAAGCTTAATACATATTTACACATCAATTTAGATTTTTTTATGTTTGAAGGGGTATTGAAAATATGGTGCAGCCAATTCGAGATGAGATTGATAAACCAGATAAGAATGTGGAACCAAATGCCAAAGTAGAAGAAAAGTACAAGTCAGTATATGGTGTTAATCATTAAATATACATTGGTATTTTTATTATTATATATTATATATAGAGACACCCATTCATAGCATTAACGATATTTTCGCGAATTAAAGCGATAAATGGTGTTTTTAGTGATAATAAAAAAGATGTTTTAGTCGCTATAATCTTGTATTGTAGAAACATGTGCCATGTTGAGTTTCAATCAATATTACAATAAACATGATTCGAGTGATTTTGCTAATTTAATTGTTTTTCCCTTCTTGACGTTATCCTATTTAGCTATGAAAACGCAAAATTAAAGCTATAAATTATAGCTATAAGCTATATGACCGGTCTGTGGCCGAGTTGACATCGCTCTTGGGTCCCACTCAGGCGTAGTGTGTTCAATTCCTCGGCTGGCTAAGTCCTCCATCACAACACAAGCAACATTTTCAGCTTACTGTGGTGGTAGTAGGAGATTTTCAAATATTGTCAGATTATTCGTAACCCGGGAATGTTTGTCTTTCTTTTTAAAAAAAAAAAAAAAAAAGCTATTTTTTCAATAATTAATGCTACATTTCTTAAAAATTAAAGCTATGAATGGGTGTCTCTAATTATATATCTTGCTGCATAATATTATCAATCAAGATGAGTTATAAAACTCAATATGTATTATATACATATCGACGGTTTAAAGTCAAACAATGTTATCTACAAAAAGACAGCACTAATTCGAGGGCTTAACCCCTCAGCTAATTTGTTCTCTTTTGGGAACAACTCATGTTGTCTCGCAGAAATCAATATGTCTACCTTACTATCATGAAAAATTATTAGTTTATGATACAACTTAACTGCATTGTATCTATATATGTACAAAAATAAAAATCTCGTGTCACACATGTTGTTATGAAGTACAATCACCCTATTTATATTAAAAAGCACGGTCACCTTATTTCGCATAAACCTAGGGTCACCCTAGAAGCAGTATTTGTTTATCCCCACTCCGGCGGACAAAACACGCCAGATGGTCAAGCGGCCGACGCTTGCACGTGCAGCCCCCAGTCAGAAATCAACCGCGGCCTCGGCCACAGCTAGCCTCAGTCCCGCTCGCCGCGTCCCGCGCACGGCAAATATTCAAGCATGACGCAATATACCCGAATCTCGCGTAGCTCACGCATTCTAAAACGGACTCAATTGATGTAATCAATATTCTGCCGCACCATTCTTGATAATGATTCGGATCCAATATTTATATTCGGCCCGTCGGAGTCATTCTACCGCTAAATTCGCGTGTGCACCAGCCAGACCACGAGCACTCATCATGACGTGGCAAACAGTAAGCAAACTTCAGAATATCCCCTTTCCTTGTGTTCAAAACCGTAAATTCATCTAGATACCGATTCATCCTGTTGAGGGAGAGAGAGAATTCGATTATAATATGTGTTCTTTAAAGCTAATATGCGATCCATTGTATCCTACTCAAATAAACCTTGTCCCACTTGTATTGCGTGTAATAATTGTAGTGACCTTTCCCATATACTGACCGTTGGACGTGGAAGTGAACTGAGAGTCCCCCACCCTTGACGAAACATAGAATCTCACCTGTTCTACCTTGAGCTAGCATATCCTAACCCATCTTGGTTCAATTCCAATTTGGAGCCTAAACACCATTTAACATTACGCTGACTTTCATGGTTTTAAACCTATTCATAACAATGTTTGTGGTCGCACTCCTCCGAAACGGCTCGACCGATTTTTATGAATTTTTTTATGTATATCTGTTAGGTATGAGAATAGGTTCTTAAGTATATTTCATACCGTTAGGTGATTAGGGTGTCCCTATCCAGAAATTTTTTTCTGCTTTTTTTGACAAAATTATATTTTGTATTTTTTATTATTTGGTATCAAAAAATAGCTATTACTCCAAATTTTCACCCTCCGACCCCCACCCTACCATTTTTTAATTGTGATTTTTGTATTTTTGTATGATAAAATTTAACCGTTGTTCACATTTCAAACGGAACGAAATTATTTACATTGTTGAATAACAGATGGCGCCTCATCGAACATTCATCCACATATGCGCAAGTCATTCACGAGAAGGTGATTGGTTTATTTGAAGCGTCGCGACTTTTTGACATTTGGCATTTGTTATGTATCACAATGCAGTGCATGCATAATTTCGTACGATTTATTTTAATTTATCTATTTGTGTGCGTATATTACAGTGAACAATGCCAGCAAGATGCAAGGGGGCCCATTTGTGCCGTCGAACGAATAAAGCAACAAACATGCGAAATAGTAGAGCAGAAAGAACAGACATACAAATCCAACAAGATACCGAAAATGTGCTTGTGAGCATGTCGCAATTGGGTAAATCTAAATCTCAAGAGGAATGAGCTGAACGAAATCAACAATGACAATTGGAACAGAGAGAAGCTCGCCAGTTCGTAGTTGACACAAGCAGAAGAAATGACCGACAACGCCAACAAGTACATCGAGCATTTACATCTGCTTCGTTCCTTCGTCTCGCATTCAAGTACTAGCCTGATATTGAATATTCCACTCATCCGAAAGTGCTGTTTGGTGCTATGGACAAAGAATGTCATCATTATCATGCGCTAAAATTCAAACATGAGTCAACCGGGATGTGTTGCGCATCAGGAAAAGTGCAACTACCAGAAATTGAGGCACCACCAGAACCATTGAACGGCTTGCTCATCGGCACGGATCCAGATTCAAAACTGTTCCTGAAGTCCATTTGCACATTCAATTTATGCTTCCAAATGACTTCGTTCGGAGCAACAGAAATAATTCACAATACTGCGGCAAATGGTCAACGATTCAATTCAACGTTCAAAATCAAAGGCCAAGTGTACCACAAAATAGGATCATTGCTGCCGATGCCAAACGAATCACATAAATTTTTACAAATATACTTCATGGGCGGTGAGGATATCAAACGTGTGGATGCACGTTGCAGCTACAATAACCTCAATTCGCCTAATACCAGGCGCATCGTCGGCAAACTGGACGCCGTATTGAATGAGCACAATGAATTTTGAATATTCAAAATAACCCAGACGCAGTGTGCAACATAAAAAAACAATCGTCCATGGCCACAGTGCTGAAAAAATGCAAAATTATCATCTGGGATGAATGCACTATGGCACACAAACATTCTCTTGAGGCGTTGAACAGAACACTCAAAGACATAAAAAACAATGACAAACTATTCGGCAGCACTCTGTTACTCCTTTCAGGTGATTTCAGACAAACACTTCCAGTTATTCCACGTTCAACGTACGCTGATGAGATCAACGCTTGCTTGAAATCATCGCCACTGTGGCGTAATGTTGAAAGAGTCCAGCTAAAAATAAACATGCACGTCTAAATGCTATAAGATCCATCATCTGACACATTCTCCAACCAATTGTTAGATATCGGCGATGGAAAAGTTGCTGTCTATGATAATACTGGATGCATAAAACTGCCCACTAATTTCTGCACAATTGTTGATTCGCAAAATGATCTCATTGACCGCTTATTTCCAGATTTAAGCACACAATACATAAATCATGCGAGACTGGCAGAAAGAGCCATTTTGGCAGCAAAAAATGTGGACGTAGACGATTTAAACTTCAAGATACAGCAGTCGTTGCCAGGCGACTTGGTATCATATAAATCTATCGATACATTTTGCGATTCCAATGAAGCTGTAAATTATCCAACAGAGTTTTTGAACTCACTGGATTTGCCAGGCATGTCACCACATCTTCTACGACTGAAAGTTGGATCTCCGGTTATTTTACTTCGAAATTTGAACCCACCACGTCTGTGCAATGGCACGCGATTGGTCATTAAAAAAATAATGAAAAACATTATAGAAGCCACCATTTTGAATGGCAAATTCCAAGCAGAAAATGTTTTGCTGCCACGAATTCCCATGATTCACACAGACGTGCAAATTGAATTCAAACGCGTTCAATTTCCTATTAGATTGGCATTCGCAATGACGATCAATAAGTCGCAAGGCCAAACGATGTCTGTTTGTGGCTTAGATTTGGGAACACCGTGTTTTTCACATGGACAATTACACGTGGCATGTTCTCGCGTGGGCAAACCATCGAGCTTATTTGTGTTAGCTAAAGACGGACCGACAAAAAATATTGTACACTCAATTGCTCTTCGAAATTTATATTGATTTTCTTTATTTCATTTTCATTCTTTAGGATAAAAAATATACAGATTTTTTTCACTTTTCATTTAACTTTTAAAAGATCGAACAATGACTATGTCCGTTACTTTAATGAAACACATTGAATTGAGAAAATGAATGGTTGGTGTTTTTTTGTTTTTGTTTTTATCATCGTCTTCAGTGCTCCATTCACCTTTATGTTATTTTTATTTAACAACAGAAATATTCAATATAAATAATTTATATGGCAGAACAACGTTTGCCGGGTTAGCTAGTAAATGTATATATTTTTAATTTGTGATATATTTCTTTGTGTATTTTTTAATAATAATAAAAAAAATCTTTTATAATCAAAAATATAAAGTTTTTTTTTATTATTTTACAACAAATTATTAATCCATTTACAGTAGTACATACAATCTTGTCATTCTGACACTCTTAACGTCTGGGAAGATAATTATTCAAAAAAGGGCTCATAAAAAGGAATTAAATACATCCACTGTTTCAGAAATTTCATTCAATAGCACCATTCCTCGTGTCATGCCATGTTGTGATAGAACATCTGTTCTGCCTTATGGTATTTTTAACAACTCATGGCGACGACTACGGCTGAAGTTTACAGGCACGTAATTAATAATAGACTTGTTTACTTTCATTTTCACTTCCCTCAATAAAAATCAATTTCGATGTTTCACATCTGCCAGGCATCCCATGACGGCTATTTGTTGTATATGACGTTATTTGATGTTTAAGACCTAGAATTATTTGTATGTTTTGTAGAGAATGTTGTTTGACTTTAAGCCTACATATAAGTTATGTAATGTATATTATCCACTCGCACGATTTTTGGCATATTATGGCAAGTTTGCGAAACGTCTTGAGCGATCGCTTGTCAAAATGTGTCAAGTTTATAGAACCTAAAACATGGGATAAACAAAGAAATTCAGGTGGATTCATTGACTTTAAAGCGCAGTTTGCAGTGTTCATATTTTTCCGAGTTTTATGTTAATATTCCGAGGAATGATATTAATTAAATAATATGGCAAACATATATATATATATATATATATATATATACAGGGTTTTCCAATAAGAGGTGTTATTTTGATTAGCCCGCTATTTCGGTAGATGTTACTTTTTGACATTTGACAAGTAGAAACTACGCCATTAATAAAAATGGAATGATACACGCTTCAACAACGCATTAAAATTATTAAAATTCACTTGAGTGATTCAAATGCAAATCATCTTGAGTGATGAGGCCCATTTCCATCTCGGTGGCTTCGTCAACAAGCAAAATTGTCGCATCTGGGGCTCGGAAAACCCAAGAGTTATTGTTCAAAAGCCTCTCTATCCTCAACGTGTGACTGTTTGGTGCGGTTTATGGTCCGGCGGAGTCATTGGACCTTACTTTTTCGAAAATGAGGCTGGAGCAACAGTTACGGTGAATGTATTGCGCTATCGAAAGATAATTAATGATTTTTTATGGCCGGAATTGGATGGTATTGATCTGGACAACGTTTACTTTCAACAAGACGGCGCTACGTGCCACACAAGCAACGAAACTATTGATCTTTTACGATTGAATATCAAAATAACACCTCTTATTGGAAAACCCTGTATATACACACCCATCGCTCGAGTGGTTATATAAATATATTAACCTTTTTTGTGTGTATTCAAGACCTGTTCCCAATGAATTGCCTGCTTCTAAACATAATAAGAATTATGAGAAGAAAATGGAACTGAGATGTGAAGATATGATCAGTAGAGGTATGTTTAATCGGTTTTATATAAATAAATAAAAAATTTTAATGTTCGTTTATTCAAAATCTTAAATCTCCGAAAGTTCTTCACCGATTTCTTTGAAATTTTGTTTTTATTTGTATTTATTTTTTAAAAAAAGAAAGACAAACATTCCCGGGTTACGAATAAACTGACAATATTTGAAAATCTCCTACTACCACCACAGTGTGCGGAAAATGTTCCTTGAGTTGAACACACTACGCCTGGATGGGACCCAAACGCGATGTCAACTGAGCCACCAACCGGTCGAAACTGTATTATATAGATGTCACCTGTGACATTAAAAACATGCTTTTTTAAAAAACAGTTCCATCTGTTAGACCTAAAAGCAACACAAACTATTGTTTCTCTATCTGCACAAACAGAATGAGCCACAGAAACGCATGGCGGGGTAGAGCTAGTTAGTAAATAAGAAGTATATAATATTAATATGAATGCATTGTTATAATATTCTACATACATATTTTATTTATAGCAACAAAAGCATGCATAAAAATATTTTCAAAAACCTATGATGAATGCATAGAAGCTTCAGTTTGGGCAATTGGATGGGCGTACTGCTGGCCTATGAAAATGGACTTTATTTGCAACATCGCCCAAGAGTTCAACATGTTTGGTTCTTGCAACAGAAAGAATATGGTCAGTCACAGTACACATAATATCGATATTATTAACACACTTTGGGCGGGAAAGATAGTTCTACCCATTCGATCGGTTGATGCTTAACGGCGAGTGGGTAGTTCTACCTTTTGGGCCGGCCTCATTTCCATGGCAGAAAACACAGAATTATTTAATGTTGTTATATGAATATTATATACCAATCTCGTTGTAAAGGTCCCAACTATATGTACCTAATTATCGAATCGTAATGCAAGTCTTCTTTTTACATTTATCTTCGTGCCTTTCGTTTAGTATATCATTTATTATTGAAATAATTCAATTCCTGGAATGTGGATTTTTATGACCGTGAAACCCGATTCGAATCTCTATCTCTGTTCTGCCCCACTCAACTCCTACGTGCAAGTGAGCGAGAGATGTCGGGCGTATTTAAAGAAAGCAGGTATGGGCATGTTCCGGTAGGCGGACCGTAATAAACATATTAGAAGGTTAATTGAGTTGCATTTCAAATAATATTCGAATAACATTTAGTACTTTTATAGCTTGGGTATACTGAATTACTAGGTAGAAATTTTTATTAAAATATTTTAATTATTTTCGAAGATATAGAGATTCAAAACAAATTAAAGTAATTCTCGCGGGACCTTTATTTTCACGCGGAGACAACGTAGCGCCAGCACAAAAAATACCCGCCAGAAATGTGTTAATAATAATGATTGGATTGTTTATGTATTACCATTTTTGTGGGAAAATTGACTCAATAGTGCTTTTCAATTTAATTTATTTAACCTATATCTTAGATTTTTATCAATCTCGGAACGAAACTGTAGATTTGTGTAAAAATCAAATAAACGCCGCCCCCCTGCCATATATATATAAATAGTTAACAAACAGCTAAGATTTATTACTAGTGACTTACAACTAAAATTTATAACTGAAAAAGGTTCAAAAGAAAACACAACAAAAGAGAAATACATGTGTCACTAGCTCGGTGACATGCGTCAAAAGGTAGTCGATAAACTGTCTCTAGTGATGTTAAAAATGTGAACAATAACCGCTCTGTTGATTAGGACGTTCTGTTAACCAAAAGTTCTCGCTTTTGGAGCATAACCTTTACATAAGATCTTTCACAAGTATAGTTTTTATGGACGTACAAATTCACCTCTTTCAACGTAGATGGATTACATAATATCTATCCCGGGTTTACCATACTCTCCTTACAGTAAACCAGTCTTTTTAAAGTTCACCATGGTCATTGTATTGAATAAGTTTTTCTAAAGAAAAATCAATTAATTTGACGTTTTTCTGTAAATATTAATAATATATCAGAAATATTTTTTCTATGGCACACGCCTATCTCAAATATTATATTGACTAGTGTTGAATAATGTAATGTAAAACTTCTCTTATGACTATTTTGTTGACAAGCGATTATGGTTGATTTCAATAAGCTACCAACAGAATTCAAAGAATAAAAATCCATGAAAAGATAATGCCGTTGCCATCTGGCAACGCTGGCACATGACGAGTAAAAATCTTGCGTAGCCGATAGGAAACTCCCGCACACCGAATCAAGGTTAATCAATCATTACTATGTATGTTACAGATCGACAAAACGATGGGCAGCAGTTATGAAAGGTTGCTGGCGATTCAGAAAAGTTACCAGAATGATACCGATAATGTTAAAGTAGTATACAATCTAAAAGGAGGCATGGATAATGCCTTTTTGCACAATGCCCGTGAAGCTGCTACTTTGATTAAGGACGAATTGAAAGGGAAAAAATCTTTTCTCGCACGTAGGTTAATTTTTTATAGAAAACTATTCTTTACTTGTAAAACTAATGTAAAACGCTATCTAGAGCGAATAAAAATGGGCAGTTCTTGTTTTCTAATTACTGGTACTACTGGCTTTACGGACTAATCTTTTCATTGAATTTTAGCTACTCCTTTAGGCAGTAGCCATTTTTATATTTTGAAAGATTATTTTTGAGAACTTCACTTTTGAACAGTTTTTTTTCTGTCTAGAATGTATGATATACTATCACGGTGACCGGATAAATCATCAAAATGATAATTCATCACATCTTTAAAAAGTTATATAAAGTCATGGAAAGTGATGAAACAAAAACTTTATTAACTGGGTTAAGTAGGTTAAGTTAGGTTAGGTTTAAATTTTATTTTTTTTCATCTTTTCTAATGACTTTATATCACTTTTTAAAAGTATGTTGAATTGTTGATGTGTTGATTTATCATGGAACCACTATCACATCATGATGCATTTTATTGAGCAAACTAATACCAATACATTAGTAAGCTCATTTAATACATCATCATGTGAAAGTGTATGTGACTATTACAGCGTGATGTATTGTATTGAGCGGACTAATACCAATAATTATTACCAAATATAATAATTAATACCAATACATTAGTATGCTCATTTAATACATCATCCATCATGTGAAAGTGTATGTGACTATCACAGCGTGGTGTATTGTATTGAGCAGACTAATACCAATACATTAGTATGCTCATTCAATATATCATGTAGTGAAAGTGTTTGATAGACCATCACAGCGTGGTGTATTGTATTGAGCAGACTAATACCAATACATTGGTATGCTAATTTAATATATCACGTTGTGAAAGTATATGATAGACTATCACAGCGTGGTGTATTGTATGGAGCAGACTAACACCAATACATTAGTATGCTCATTCAATATATCATGTAGTGAAAGTGTGTGATAGACCATCACAGCGTGGTGTATTGTATTGAGCAGACTAATACCAATACATTGGTATGCTCATTCAATATATCATGTAGTGAAAGTGTTTGATAGACCATCACAGCGTGGTGTATTGTATTGAGCAGACTAACACCAATACATTAGTATGCTCATTCAATATATCATGTTGTGAAAGTGTATGATAGACTATCACAGCGTGATGTATTGTATTGAGCAGACTACATAATACCAAATTCTTTTAATTGCATTATGCAACATGCATGATGTTGCAAAGTACCTACTTAGTGCTTCTTTTTTCTTTCACGTTTTTCTTAGTGATAATAGAGCAATGGTTCCCAATTAGCGGTACACATACCCCAAGGAGTATGTAAGGTTGTTTGAAGGAGTACATGCACGCACTGTACAAACACCGTGCGGTACGGACATTTGGCTACAAGGGGTAAGCGAGTTTGGGCTCTTTCTTGAAGTGGTACTCAGGAAAAACTAATTGGGAACCACTGGTTTAGGGTATAGGTTAAAAATCAAATGTAAAGTATTTGGGACACATTGTGTGCCACACCAATTTCTTGCAGCTTTTTAAATCACACAGTTTTTCTGTTAGTAATGTTTATGGCATTTATATTGGTCTTATTTGTAACTAACATTGCTTGTCTTTATTTTGAAGGCATCCTGAAGGCAATTGATATCCTAATGGCCCTGATGTGCGTCCGCCTGATGTTTGTAAGTCAGAAATACAACGAAAAATACCTGATCAAAATAGACTATGATAACATTTACATCACGCAGTACTTTAGGAAAGTTGACAACAGACGCCAGAAGGCTGGGAAACTTTATATACTGCCCTTGGATTATATGGACAAGGTAACTAAAAAAACCTTTTTTAATGTTAACACCACATAAGTTACATTCTGTTTCCAGTTCAAGATGGTAGCCATGTTTTATACTATCTTTTTATGCCGCCAAAGTTTGCATGAGCACAGATCATACTACGACCTGTCAAATCAGAATTATCATTATTAGGTACCTATGAAGAAAGTTTGAAATGAAAGTGACTTAGGACAAATTGTATAATTCCTTATTTGAATTTCATCAAATATTTACGGTTTGTAATTGAGTAGGTAGATATTTAAGTACCTACTTACAAAACTTATGATTTCTTAAACAAGAGAAAATTAGAAACATACTTTTTCGGATGCAAAATTGGTCTTCAGTCTTTTTTTATTTTATTTTATATTATAGAAACAAACAGTACATGATTTACAGAGATGAAACAATATACAGGAATAAGATACTTCATGTTGTGTACCTATGATATGTTTCCTTATAATGTCTGCTAAGTGGTATGTTTATTCCTTAATTACCAGGTGACTTGTGTAGTTTATAGGTGTGTGTGTGACGTGTGTAATGTATGTGTGAGTGTTTGTGACGTGTGTAATGTATGTGTGAGTGTTTGTGACGTGTGTAATGTATGTGTGAGTGTTTGTGACGTGTGTAATGTATGTGTGAGTGTTTGTGACGTGTGTAATGTATGTGTGAGTGTTTGTGACGTGTGTAATGTATGTGTGAGTGTTTGTGACGTGTGTAATGTATGTGTGAGTGTTTGTGACGTGTGTAATGTATGTGTGAGTGTTTGTGACGTGTGTAATGTATGTGTGAGTGTTTGTGACGTGTGTAATGTATGTGTGAGTGTTTGTGACGTGTGTAATGTATGTGTGAGTGTTTGTGACGTGTGTAATGTATGTGTGAGTGTTTGTGACGTGTGTAATGTATGTGTGAGTGTTTGTGTGTGTGTGTGTGTGTGTGTTTGAGTTTGTATGCACCTTTATTCGAGGACCTTCACAGGCCTTTAGACCCAGAATCCGAGGACTCACACGAATCCGAGGACGTCCTCGGATTCAAAATGCGAAAAACTGAATATGTACCTATAATCTATGCGTTCTGATTGGTCAACTGTCGAAATTTTGGGCCGATCGGAGAGAGTCCTCATTTTCGTGGCGAAAAATATCGTGTTTAATTTGGCTAGTGTTTCATTAGTACGGATGTGTGACCACCAGGGCGGCGCCGCTAATGCTGGAAATCACACACAGACCCTAAACCGAGGACTCTCTCAAAGTCCTCGGTTTCGTGTTAAAAGGTGCCGATTGCCGGAATGTGAACACCAGGAGGCGCTGCAAGCTCGAGTGTCAAGAAATCTCACCTACGCCCTAAACCGAGGACCCGTCGTTCGAAATTCCTACGTGCATTTGTATATAATAAGTATTGCACTATTAAGATTGTGCCGACAAGGAATTCAGTTTTTGACTGTTGAAACAAAATTCAATATTGCGTTTAGTTCGTATTGTGAACTATGTTCTGTAATACTGTTTAATTCGATGTACGGTATTGTAATATTTAATAAGTAATTAGGACACCTGATCAAGTATTTGATTAATCCGCGTCATATATTCTTCTTTCACTCCATTCTTCGTTAATCCGCTCTATTTCGGTACTTTCCGTATTATGAACGCCGATTACTAGCCGATCTGCTGTTGCACCGGGCGGCGTGTTTCCTTTTACGTGTTCAATAGGAGGCATCATTGCCTCGAAACCCGCACGGGTTTGTAACGCCATTCTCCTTCCAAACCCGTGTTCAATATGAGGCACGCGTCCTCCTACTGAACACGGGTTTGTAACGCCATTTCTCTTTACAAATCCGTGTTCAGTACGAGGCATGCGTCGTCCAATCGTTTATAATTACCATGCGCATTAATTGAGCACCACGGATCCGTGTTGGTTTCGAAAGATTTTTATTTTTTAATGCCCTAGTGGACTTTTACATGGAATTTTAGTAATTGTAAGAAAACAAGACAAATGGATATAATTAAATTTAGTGCAAATCAGTAAAATATCAATACGATGATTCAATATATAATACTGCTCTTAGCCTGAAATGATAAATAAAAGAAACTATTTATTTATTAATATAAACGCCATAATAGGCTTTAACATTAAAGTGATACATTGTATTATAAGTATGCAGTAGTACATAGAAGGGAAAAATTATTTTAAGTATTAAGGACAAAATAAGAATGTGAGTACTTAGAAATATTATCGCTGAAATGATACAGTTGTTATTAGAAGTACCCTGAGATAATGTTGAAAGAAAATAAAAAAAAGAACTATGTACTTTTGTTATTTTGATTGATTAATATAAGACATAATATCAAACAAAGTATGTATGTTTGGAAAATCTAGTATTTAGATACAGGATACAATTATTTAATGTGGGTTACATAAAAAAAGAAAAAATATGAAGTACTCATAAGGTAAAGAAAGTTATAATAATATAGAACATTTTATGTAATTCCTTGGGCCTCGACAGTATTTTGGAAGAGGTTTAAAATATTGCCGTTTTGTAATAAAATCCCAATAATAGAATATTTCTAAATATATCCGAAAACTAATAACCATTTTGGGAAGGTTATGAAATGTCCTTTCAAATTTTACAATTCAAAATAAATATTTAATTTTAAAAATATAAGTATTTTGCATGCCAGCATAAGGAAGTTTTAAAAATGACTCATCTTACGATTTTTGTAACTAAAATTACTGATAATGAAAAAAAACGCATTCATATTGTGATAGACTAATGTATTATAAACGATATTGTCATCTCAGTTTTTGTCGTGCCATATAAAAAATAATCAATATAAAATGCTCAAAGTACATAATTATTTTTTCAAATAGCGTTTGGAAACTTAGGATTCGTTTATGTTGGACTTCTTAATTATTTTGCGGTAAATTTTTAGATTTTTTTATAAAGCGTGATTTTTTCTCTTTTTATCATATCCTAACCATGAACCATGAAAGTTAGGGAGATACAACGATTTCTATGAGACATGAGATTAAAAATGTGTAAAAAAGGTGACTTGTTTTTAAGTAGAATAGATCAAAATTATTAACATCAAGTATATCTATTAATACATTCGCATGTTTATAATTGAGTATTGAAATTATTATGAACTTTAAAATTATATTTGTTTGAAATGTTTAATCAGGTATTGTTAAATCTAGGCTATCAGTTGTAATAATAATTTTGGATTAAAAATCATAATTTTGGAAAATCATAATTTTGAATAAATTATAACATAAAAAAGTAAGTGTGTGCTCACAATTTCTGCGTTATAAACCAATAAAACAGAATAAATAATAATTTTATTTACTCGTCAGGTATATAACATTATAATAGAGATTAAAAAAAATAAAATATGACGAGTTGTACCTATTAAAAACCAAGGATAGAAATAAAATTACTCGCTCCGCATCGAAGGAGTACAGTCGCGTAATTTAGTGACAAGTAAATCAAGTAATATAGTTTACATTAATAACTCGCCCACCTGGGCGCTCCATTCCATCCAATATGGAAACTCAAGAAATTATTAAAAACATTAAAGATTTAATAAACAAGATCACTTCAGTGAAGGACTCAAAAATAAAATTAACACTGGAACAGAACATTATATCACTGGAAGAAAAAATTCAACATGAACTAATAAACCTACAAAAAAAGATTATAGAATTACAAGAAACTAATATTAAAAACAATAGACGCACAGAAACTAGAAGAAATTCATAATAATAACAAAAGGACATATGCAAATGTATTAGGTGACAATAAAAACTTCGTGAATACAAGTGCACACATCCCAGAACAGAAGCACGCCATCATAATTACATCTAAAAACACCTTGAAGGCCGAAGATATAAAAATAAAAATTCAAAAAAACATTAATTTAACTAAAATAAAAGTTGGAGTAAATGGAGTCAAAAAAATCGGAGAACAAAAATTACTGATCTCAAGTCAAAAAAAAGAAGATGCAGAAAAGTTAACCGAAGAAATTAATAAGGTAATTGGAAAGGAAACATTGGCCGAAGAAATAAAAAAAAAGAAACCGTGTTTAATGTCAAAAAGGCTGCAATGCCAATTGACTGAAGAGGAAATTATAGATGGGATTGTACAACAAAATTAAGGATTAACCCTGGAAGACAAAAACAACATCAAGCTTATCAAAGAATTAAAAAACAAATACAATGAAGGAAAAGAAAACGACACCACTAACTACATTATTGAAACAACCGGTAAATTAAGAAAAACGCTACTAGAAAAAAACAAAATAAACATCAAATTCCAAAGAGTATACATAGAAGATTGTAACCCGCTTACTCAATGCTACCACTGCCTTAAGTTCGGCCACACAGCGCAAAGATGTCTCGCCAGGACGCAGCCCCCCATTTGCCCTCATTGCACAAAGGAGCACATTCTGTCTAAATGTGAAAATAAAGAACAACCTCCAACATGCAACAATTGCTGTGTTCAAAACAAAAGATTTAATATGAATTATTCTACAGAACACAGAGTTGATAGCATGAAATGTCTCTATCGGCAAAAAATGCTTCAACTAGCTAGAGAGCGCATCGACTATGAATAATACGGTAAATTTCATTTCTTTAAACTCTAATCTAAAACTTAAAAAATGAATGATTTTTTATGTAACGCATTGGATAAAAAAATGTATATTGAAGAAAATTTATGTCAATCTATGAAAGATTTTTACTTAATTTGCACTGAAAAAGGATTTACCCTATTTCATGTAAATATTAGAAGTTTAGAACGAAATATGGATGAATTAGTTATAACATTAAAAGAATTAAATTTTTTCCCGGGCCTGATTGTCTTAACAGAGACACACTCTGCAGGCGAAATCAATTACACTATTCCAGGCTACACATACCATGCGACAATAAACAAAATAAACAAAAACTCAGGTATCGGATTATTTATTTCTAACCAGTATAATGTTCTCAATATTAAAGAAATAATTAATGTTAGTAATGTTAACATATTAAATATAGAATTTAAAGACGTAAATAAATATTATAACATTATTGCTATTTATCGGACACATACATCGATAGTACCTCAATTTATAGATGAATTAAAAAATATTCTGTTAAATTTTAGAAATAAAAATACTATTATTGTTGGAGATATGAATTTAAATATTGCAAACGACTATTCTAGTAAAGATAAAGACACATATCTAAATATGTTAGCAGAACTCAATTATTTATCGTGCATAAATTCTTATACTAGAAATATTAAAGGTCAACGCCCCTCATGCTTAGATCACATTTTTACAAATATTCCTGATATCCAAAATATAAAATCAGCTGTCATTCATACAACTATCACTGATCATTATTCATGTATTTTTAACTATAAATTAAGCAATCCAACTTTGCCATTATTTAAACAAAATAATTACTCAAAAAAAGTACTTAATATGGATACATTAAAACACCAATTAGAATCAGAAAATTGGAATAAATTATTACAATGCAATGATGTCAATATATGTTGTAAAATGTTTGAAGAAAAAATATCTAAATGCATAAATGACTCGACAAATAATAATATAATAACCAAATCCAAAGTGTCGAACTTGAAACCTATAAAACCATGGATTACTCATGGTTTAGTAGTATCTGTACGACATAAGCAAGCTCTTTACAAATTAACTACTCAACAACCAAATAATAAAAATTTACTAAATCATTTTAAAGCATATAAAAACAAACTTTCATATATTATAAAAAATACAAAACAAAAGTATTATAAACAAAAGTTGAATCAGGCTGAAAATGATAGTAAAAGAGTGTGGACAGTTATAAATGAAATAATTGACAAGAAAAAAAACAAGAATAACGACATCGCTACTATATTTCATGACAACATGAAAACATGTTGTAAAGAAAATCCCTCAAAAGCTGCAAACATATTTAACACCTTCTTTGCGAATGTAGGGGAAAATCTTGCCAATCTCATTCATACTGACCCAAATATAACATTTTCAGACTGTAGTATTGATACTGACAATAATATAGCAACATTCCAAGTCACCACAGAGAACGAAATAATATCAATTATAAACGGTATGCAAGGAGGTTCTGCCCCGGGTTTTGATGGAATAACAGTTAATATTTTAAAAAATATTAAAAATCAAATTTCTAAACCGTTAAAACACATAATAAATATAAGTTTCCAAAGCGGAGTGTTTCCATCAATCTACAAATAAACTACCATTACTCCAATATTTAAATCTGGTAACCCAGAAGAAGTTAGCAATTACCGACCCATATCAGTAATCTCGAACATAGCAAAAATTTTTGAAAAGATAGTTAAAAAAAGGATAAACCAATTTGTAAAATGTAATAAATTAATTAATGAAAATCAGTTCGGTTTTATGGAAGGTAGAAGCACTCAGGATGCAATTGCAAAATTAACTAGTCTTGTTCATAATTCATTAGATAAATCATTAAAATGCATTGGAATTTTCATAGATCTAAAAAAAGCTTTTGATAGCATATCACAAGACAAACTTATAAGTAAATTAAGAAACATTGGATTAAATGGTACAGCTATAGAATGGATAAAAAGCTACCTTTTCAAACGCCCTCAAGTCGTAAAAATCAACGATGTACTTAGTCAACAAAAAACAAGTCACCTCGGCATACCTCAAGGTACAGTCCTGGGACCGTTACTGTTTATCATTTATGTAAATGACATATTCAATCAAAGATTAAATGGAAAAATAATATCTTATGCTGATGACACTGTCATAATAATTGAAGGTACTGATTGGAATAATGTTAATAACTTAGCAAATACTGATATTAATATACTGAAAAATTGGTTCGATAAAAACCTCCTCTCATTAAATACTGAAAAAACAAAATGTATCCCATTCTCTATCAACAAATTTAAATTAATACCAGAATTAAAAATTATAATACATCAACTTAAATGTAACAGAACTAATTGCAATCAAGAATGTTCTATACTTAGTCTAACTTCTGAAATTAAATATCTTGGTATATATATAGATCAACATTTTAAATGGAAAAAACAAATTTGTGAACTTGTCAAAAGAATTAGAAAATGTATTTATATATTTATAAGACTTAGAAATATTCTTAGACTAGAAAACCTAAAAAGAGTGTACTATGCAATTGTACAATCTATATTACAATATGGTATTATTGGCTGGGGAGGAACTTATAACAATATATTAAATCCACTTAAAATAGTTCAAAGATTGATAATTAAAGTAATATTGAAAAAACCATCCAAATTTTCTACTGAGGTTCTCTTTTCAATATTCAATGTACCCACAATAGACAATATATATAAAAAATATTCAATTCTACAAATTTATAAAGAAATACAGTTAAATAACTTACAATTTAATTCATCAGCAAGATATCAAAAAACTATCAAAATCCCAAAACTTAATACAAAGCACACACAAAATACCTATCTCTATCTAGGTATAACATATTTTAACATCCTTCCATTATATCTAAAAAATATTGAAGATATTCAGGAATTTAAAATAAAATTAAAAAATTACCTAAAACTACTATAAAAGTCCATATCTTACTCTTATTATTATTTTCTTCAAATCTTGAAACTGTATTATTGATAAATCTTGCCTATTTCTTATTTATCCCTTTGGTTTTGCAAATATATTATTTTCTTACTTACATGATTCCATATAATTGAGCTAGGATTCACTCACAAAACACAAGAGCCTCGTCTCTTTATGGTGAGGAAAAGCTATTATTATTTACCTTTGTAACACTGTATAATATGTATAAATTGTATATAATTATTGTAAAAAACATACAAATATTAAATAAATAAAATAAAAAATAAAAATAAAACTACATTCAAAGATGTATACGTTATGTGAGGCTACATAACTAGGTACCTACAAATAAAAACATAATAATTTTTTTTTAAATCAATATTTTTTGGCAGGAGGTTCATTATCATCAATATTTAATGCAATTTTGTGAATACGTTTTCTCTTGATCAATTAAGACTTGGCTGGTCGTCCTGATTGAATCCTTCCTGTAGCCGCATGATAGACCCTTTCTTTGCGGCGAGCGATCGATATAGGTTGTACATTAATTTTTCGAGATCTTTGCCGGCTATTTTTTTTCCACAATATATATATATATATATATATATATATATTTTTATAGTAATACCGCACAAGAGTCCCAACTGCTCCCGTCTGGAGCCAGTGAGACTATGGTATCCCCAGTTGGAGTATGTTGTGAGGCTGAGGGTATTGCGGAGCGGAGGGAGATGGGGGAGAGGAAGGTGGGGAAGTACCTGGCTATTCAGATCTGGTCACCAAACACGGCTAAAGCCATTTCAAGCAACGTTTCAATTCTGAATGGTGGTCTTACACCAGGGCGATACTGAGAGTATCTTCCACTCTGGAACGTGCCGCAAATATACTATATATTATTTAAATTAATTAATTGCGAAATAAAACAAATTAATCAAATAAAATTTATTTGCGCACGCCGGGTTCGAACCCGCGACCTTCGGATCTGTAGTCAAAAGCGTATACCACTAGACCACGCCGGCATAAATGATAGTATACTCAAATTAAGCTTTGACAAATCACATCCAAACTTGGTGAGAATTTTTGTATGTTGAGCATTTGAATTCCTTTCCAAGATATTAGTAATTCTTTGCCACTGGGCTTGAATATTTCAGGCTAATAGCAGTATTATATATCAAATCATCGTATTAATATTTTAATAATTTACACAAAATTTATTGAATTCATTTGTCTTGTTTTCTTACAATTACAAAAGCCCACTAGAGCGTTAATAAATAATAAATACCTAATAAAAAAGGTTCCCTGATTATGCGTTTTATTGCCCATCCTTAATACATAACAATTTACACATACAAAAAATGTCTCGAAACAAACATGGATCCGTAGCGCTCAATTAATGCGCATAATAATTATAAACGATTGGACATCGCATGCCTCGTATTGAACACGGATTTGGAAAAAGAAATAGCGTTACAAACCCGTATTCAGTAGGAGGACGCGTGCCTCGTATTGAACACGGGTTTGGAAGGAGAATGGCGTTACAAACCCGTGCGGGTTTCGAGGCAGTACTGCCTCCTATTGAACACGGAAAAGGAAATACGCCACCGGCGCGCGGGTGGAGGGGTGCATTGCCTGTCGGGTGTCAGCCGTAATGATCTCTTACCAAATTCATATATTTAGATAGGCAATTCAATTTTATTTTGAACCTTTTTTTAAGTTTTGTGCAAATTTATATTTTAAATAAAATATTTAGCAATACGATGAGGCGTATACTTTTGTTGCCTGTTCACCGAACGAGCGAACGTTAGGACGAGCCGCGACGCTTCCAAGATACGTGTAAGAAATTCGTTCCACACTATTTCGAGGACCCAAGACCTCCAAAAACTATAGACCACTAAATCGAGGACCTTCCGAGATCCGTGTATTTTACGTATGTGTAATCCTGAATACGTGGACAGGCCTCGGATATGGGAAGTCCTCAGTTACCGGCTGTGTATTCCGGTTTTTTGAGGACCGTTTTCTAGGTGCTTACCGGGTGTATGATGAAACCGAATAGACAGCAACGATCACGATTAACTTGAGTATACGTATAAGTGTAGAATACATGTCTACTTTATATAATATAACAGGACCTCGAATTCGGGTAGCCAGTTGAAGTCCTCGAAATCGGGATTGGACAAACAAGGGTGTGTGTGTGTGTGTGTGTGTGTGTGTGTGTGTGTGTGTGTGTGTGTGTGTGTGTGTGTGTGTGAGGGTGTGTGTGAGGGTGTGTGTGTGTGTGTGTGTGTGTGTGTGTGTGTGTGTGTGTGTGTGTATGTATGTATGCGCATTGAATACTTGAAATTATTGACATGATGCCACTTTGAATTTGGGCAGTATGTCGTGTACGTCTCAAAGGTATGAGACGTACACGACATACAGGTTTGAAACATTAAATTAGATAAGTTATTCTTACCAATAGGATTAATTTCTACTTTTTACAAATCTTAGGAGGAAATTTTGGTTATGATTGTTTATTAAATAACAGAAATTTTAAAAAACCTTTTTGGACGAAGTCTACCTTTTTTTAATTTTTTTTTCTATCATGCGGAAATACTTAATTTGTTTTAAGTTAGAAAGAGAAATAATAATTCTTTCCAGCTTGCCTTAAATATTTATACTGACAGCCATAATAGCCAAAATAAATAATTCATATTTCGCGCCGCTGTCGTAACAATCGGTTTAAATTTTTAAATTATTATTTATTAAAGAGATAAAATTGAAGGTACAGTTTTCTTACAGATTCTTACTTGTTTTCCAAATATCGAATTCTCGCAATTTTTCTATGATTGGAGTAAAAATCTGGTTTTTGACAACATTTTTCACGTTTGATATTAAAACTTTATTATTTAGAAATAGTAATGTTTATTTTAAATGCGTACACCGAAAAGATAATTTTATCTTACTTCTAAAACAGTATTTTTTTTTAAAGAAAAGGAGGGTTTAACCTGGTTTGAAACTCAAAGAAAGATCGAATTAGATATAAACTTAATAAAAAAATGGTTCGACCAAAACTGTCATTAAATACTGACAAAACATTTATAATACTTTTCACTCTCAATAAAAATGCTATCCCTGAGAATTTAAACATATGTATACACTCATATAACTGTAATATCAATTCACATCTATGTAAACCTGACTGCTCTGTACTCACAGTTAAAACTAATTATCGATATCGATATATTACAAAAAAGTATATTAAATCCTCCAAAAATTAGGTTAAAAAAAAACAACAAAATGAACTCTATGGTAGTAGATATTTAATGTCTCATAAAAACTCCAGATGTATTTATCGAAAGTTAACCTTTCCCTTACTGTGCTAAAAAAATCCACGCGGTCCGGTGCTGTGTATTCAATACACATCTCAAAATAAGCGATTTAATATCGGAAAAATATGAATATTCATAGCTAATCGATTATGTTTATTGTATTTCATATAAAAAGTGATAATAATTGTAATTTAATTGCTGAAAACATGAAAAAATCATCGGCAGATGCTAAAGAAACGTGCGAGGGGTCGAGGTATCGATGGTCTAAATCAAAATACAACTGCAGACGTGTTGATGTCTCATGTTTCCGCATAGCGAATTAAAGCGGGACATCAATAGCGTGTCATTTCCTCGCACACTCTTCGCGTATTAGTATCACACGGTTGATTGTATTGGTGTATTTGTTCCCGATTTTTGACAAAAATCTCTGATTTTTAATTGAATTTGAAAACTATGTAAAATGTAATTTTTTAATTCAGTGCATAAATGTATGACGGAGGAATACCTAAAATCTGAACCCAAAATTTATTATATTTATAGAGTTATTGAAGTTATTAGAAGCAATGTGTAGTAAATACACACCACAGATAAGGAAAGGTTAACATTGTAAAATTCTCATTAACCAATACCCATTAACACTAACATGTGGCGCCAACTGATTGCCGAGCGGTGTACGGGTTGGAAAGGTACCTAAAATGGCGTGGATCAATGTGGCAAGCTAACAAAAATATTTTCAATTTAACCTAGTAGCGAGTTCCGCCGAGTTAATGAAGCAATTCTTTGCTGTTTTTGTGTTAATGTAATAGGATTTTTTCTGCAGGTGGAAACCAAGTATATTAATGAGTACTCTTTTCGCTGCGGGCCTATTAACCGTATGACGATGGTCCAGCAGCTGATGAGACTGGTCATGGAGATTATTACAGCCACAATCTTCGTTCTGCTGGACAACCTCTTCTACGATGCCTTGGATATAGTGAGGAAGAATGCTGATATGACCATACAACAACAAGGATCACACAACATATCTCTTCAGGTAGTTCGTATTTCATTTCCACAAATTATCAATTTAATACAGTACTTTCTCACTATCCACCACCCCAAAAACCGGACAAGTGTCCATTTAGTGAAAGTGGCAGATTATAGTACATAAATACAAAATGTGTTCAAAAAGAAAAACATGTATTGCGTAAAAAACAAACACCACCATTGATCTTACATAAAATTTTCATTTTTGGTATAAACAGTTAAGTTGTTTTGTTTTCGCGTGCGATATTACACCATTTTGTAAATTTATTCAAACAAAAAATGTTGCAGAACGAAACGAAAAAAAAAATGCAATAGTTGCCAGAATACACAGAGATCTAAACGAAATGTCCTAGAACAACAATAATGAACCCTGGTGACTGGTAAAATGGTCAGCTCTTGCAAGCTAGACTGCGGTATTAAACTAACTGTGTGTGTAAGAGTAAGGATTATAGTAGTTGTCGAATAATCTAGCGACTGATTACTGAGAGAGCACTACAGTATCTTTTCAATGAATCTGCACTGATTTGCCTGAAACTGACTTCAACATACTGAGCACCGACTTGAATGTGTTCAGCCATTTCACGTGGAAATGTTACTAAACAATTTGTAATTTTTATTGTTTTAGATAAAGGGAACGGGCTTTGTTGCTAAAATAGTCAGGTCAATGTTGAAAACATTTAATATAAGCAAGGAAGTAAAGGTAACTCGAACCACCACCGAATGCCTTCCTAACCCATCCATGATGGACACAATGTGGCTATATAAACTGTACCTTGGGTACGCTTTGTTGGTCATTCTTGTATTGATAGACTTTTACATTTCAAGACTACGCAGGTAATAATTTGAAACTGTAGATTGTTGTATCGGTCGCCCAATTAGAACTCAACTGAGGTGACCGACACATTCTTAGGATTTTGTATATTGATGCATATTTATACACTTCCTTAGTGCTGATATTGAGTATCTACGTCAATTCAATTTCAGAAAAATTTGCTCTTTTTTCTATCGAAAACGAGAAAAGCAGAGAATACTGTTTATATACAACAATACCTTGAAAGCCCGAAAAAATTTCATAAGGTATATTCGAAATGTCATAAAAGAATTGGCTTCGGAAGCCATGCTCACGACAAAGCCTGGTGAGCAGCTGTTTGCGCCCAAAAAATACCCCAAATGTTGCGCCTGGCTGAAGATATTTGAACTGAAGAATTGCAATCTTTGCGGAAAGAAGGAGTCATGTTGGAGTGAGTACTTACTTATTTTTATAAGATTAGAATGCAAATTGTCTGTTTTTGACGAAATCCTGTTTTAACTCGGCTGTTTGGCATTTCATCTGCTGTAAATTTGTTTGTACGTTCTGTTTCCGGTTTCTAAAATCTGCTGCATCCACTTTATTATTCAAGCAAGCTTAACTTTCACTAGGTGGCTATCTTTGTCTGAGCTTTTCAATATTGTGGTAGGTACCTGACTGAAGAAAGTTTGAAAAAAGAATTGTCATTGGAAAAGTGGCTTTCGTTTGGATAAATTGTGTCATTCCTTGTATTGAAATGTTCTCATCTTTGCAGCTATTTTCCATCATGAACTATGAAATAATTATTTAACTCTTACGGCCTTTGTCCATGACACTTCTTTTTTTTTGAGTAGCCCACGACGTAGGAAAAACGCTTAGAAAAGTTTCTGAGAAAGTCACGGTTAACTTTTTCGAGGTGTGTTCTTCAGTTGTCACTATTAAGTGCTAAACTACTGACATTCATTTCAACTACTATAATAATAAGAAAAAAAAAAACATATGCATACGTACACCAACTATAATATCGAGCCTTTCCGGGCAGAAGATGATAAGCGGCAATTAGACGATTTTCGTTTTTTTTATTGAATTGTTTAAAATGCATATCCGCAGGGACTGGCAAAATATCACACGAAATACAGCAACCGGAGTCATAATAAATGCATTTTTCATTTTATTGTATGATTTTTTCTTAAAGTTTTTGGCCAAGCAAAGCATCGTAAGCGTCATATAAAAGAGTACATTCTTAAAATGCATCGGGAGCATTTTAAATAAGAATTCAGAAACATTAAAAATATGCACAGTGTTCTGAAACTATACAAGCGTATACACTGTTGAATATATTTTGTTGACTTGAGGTTTAGTTTCGAGTAAATTGAGTCCGAAGTTGGAATTTCTTTATGTTAAATTGGATAAAATACGGTTGCTTAGGGGTTAATATCAGCTTTTTGAGGTCTTTTAAAATGCTTCTAGGCGTACATCGAAACAAAAGTTTTTTTTAATTCTCTATGTGATTTAGATTTACCAGTTTCCCACTTGTAATACTACGAGTTTCTGTACAAAAATATTTGCCTGAAGAGAGAAAGACTGAGAATATTTTTTTTTAACAAAATAAATTTCCAAAAAAGTACTAGTGTTTCTTTTGTGAAAAGATTAAATATACTACACCAGAAGAACATAACATTGAATTTCAAAGGGAAGTTTGTAAACAACATTTACCTGAATAGGTAGAATGTAAAAAATCACTTTTAGCTAACCTAACCAGAGGAAGATAAATCCAACTTTGAAAATAGCAAATTTTTAAAACAATGATCTCAAGTCCCTCTGTGCTATGGGAATTATAATTATTCATTTTGGATTCATAGAAGAATATCACGCGTTTCCCCAAAATGCTGATTTAAGTGCCATGTGTTTTGCCAGAAAATGATAAGGGAGACCAAGAATTATAATTTATGGAACAAAGATTATTAACAAACTATCATTAAATATAAAATTTATATACCGTGGATTCTTTGATTTTAAATAGAGTTCACTGAATTTATTTTTTGTTTATCATTGTTTTTCGATTGACCTTCCACTTCTGGACCCCTGGAGCCGCCTCTGATGGTCGCGTCACAAATTTGTTTGTCTTAAAAAGATGAAAGACAATTTCAAATGGAAAATTGCACTGCTCTCATAGACTGTCAAACAAAACTTCTATATAACTCACCGTGTTGACACCGAATAAGAAGTACCAACTGCTCCCAATCGTCTGGAGCCAGTGAGACTATGGCATCCCCAATTAGGTGTGGGTATCTGGCCTAAAGCCATTTCAAGCAAAGTTTCAATTCTGAATGGTTATCACTCTCCGGCGATACTGAGAGTAACTTCTACTCTGGAAATGAATTGCTGAATTGTCATTACTAAAGTTTATTTTTATCAATTCTGAGAATTCAGTTTCCACTACAGAACTAGAAAACAAAATGGTGGCTGTTTTAACCTCAATATAATTGTCTTATTTTTTTCAGAAATCTGGGGAAGGCTCTCAAAGAACGCTCCTTTCATCATAAAGCTTTTCGAAGAAATCATCTACGTATGTCCAGCTTGCAATTTTACCTACTGTACAGAGTGCTGGACTAAACTAGGAATGTTTTGCTATGCCTGCGAATTTGCTTTTGGCCGGAAGGAACTTCTGGACCCTGAAAACATGATCAATAACTTATAAGATATAATTATTAATATTAATGTTTTTAACCTAATAAATCAGATTATGGATGCATTTTCAATGATTATTATTGATACTATAGCTTTCATAAGCAATTAGGCCATCGGCCCACTGCTATATTTCATGTTTAACCTTTTCTAAGCCCAGCTCGGCGCTCTTCGGGGCTGCCGGCTGCTTTTTGGAAGCGCTCCGAGTTTATTTTTGAAATCCTGGGAAGTCCTCAATTTTCCAGGTGTAAATTTAGCATAAAATAACCGCATTAAGTTTTAGTTTACGTGTATAAAAGTAAAATAATTTTTCTGTTGCCCCTTCGGGCTTAATTCAAGTTTTAATATAAAGTTTTACATATTTTTAGTTCAAATCTGCCACGTTATCCAAAAAGTGCACAGTGAAAGGCAAAGCATCGGTCGTCGGTTTTAAATGCTTACCACATGTGCACGGTGATAGACTAGTGAAAAGTTTCAAGTGCGTGTAAGTGATTTATGAGGGTATCCTTTGGGCTATGATGGTTGTAAACAATGTCGGATATGACCGGGCCACACTGCTCAGACTTAATAGTGATAGTGTTTATTTGGACCCTGCAATAGCTGCAAAGATATCGCTGTATAACCTTGGACGCGTTATTACTAAAACAACTACCCGTAAAATTAGGTTTCGTGGTTGCAGAGCTGGACGCAGTAGGAAAAAACATCTGGAACACAGCATCGAAATAGTTACGTCACCGCTAACAGAAGAACAGGGAAAAGTAGCAACTCAAATTCTCCCGAATCCGGAGAGAGAATATAACACAGTTAATGCTTGTATACAACGGCATGCCAACTTTAAGAGCCATCAACTAGGTATAGGATCCTGGAATGTTAGATCTCTCAATAACAAGATAGAGGAGGTAGGGGAGGTTTTCAACGAACAGAATCTTCATGTCCTGGCCATAACTGAGACTTGGCACGAAAATAGTGACTCTTTTTCAATAAAGAGACTCCGAGCTTTAGGTTATGTCGTGCTAGAAGAAGCCCGACCTAAAGCAACAATTTCTCGGGATGACAACATCGCTAGCGTAAATCACGGGGGTATCGTGATTTTAGGTCGCCAGGGCTTGCGTTTAACAAGGGTGTCAATTGGTGCATACCGAACCTTTGAGCACTTGGGATGCCGAGTTTCGTCTGCAGGAGCATCATTCATTTTATGTACCCTATACCGGCCTGGTTCAAAACAAATCACTTTGGACTTTTTTAATGAATTTTCGTGTTTTCTCGAGCGGGTTGTGGGACTTTCCGATAATATTTTCATAACAGGCGACATTAACATTCACTTAGAGCGTCTAGAATCACCAAATACTCTTAAATTCACTGATTTATTAGACTGCTTCGGATGCCGTCAATGGGTTAATTCCCCAACTCACGATGCTGGCGGAACTTTGGACATTTTTATCTCAAAGTCAAGCGGTCCGTTTCTGGTAGCGGATAGTGTGGATGTAGGACTATCAGACCATCGACTTATTCGCGCAGAAATCGATTTTAACCCACCGAAAATTCCTTACGTTACTATCACATCAAGAGCATGGCGCGGTTTTAACTTTGACGACTTCCTGTCAGAACTAAAAGCTTCTCCGCTCTGTACACATAGCGCATGGGAAACAGAGTCGCCAACCAAACTAGCAGCAGATTATAACACCATCCTTTCAACCCTTTTAAATACATATGCTCCAATTTCTACAAAAACTCGGCGTCTACGAAAATCTGATGCCTGGTTTGACGAAGAATGTAGGAGCCAGAAGAGATTGATTCGTAAATTGGAGAGGTCCTACAGACACTCGGGGGTTACATCACGGAACGATTGGATACAGGCTCAAAAAGAGTACATGATCTTAATCCGTTCAAAAAGGTCTGAATATTGGACAAATAGGATCACTTCAGAGCGTCAAAATCCACGTAGTCTTTGGAACTCGGTTAAGACAGTCATTGCTGATGTCCATGCACCAAATACAATCGACATAGCTCCGGAAATCTTCTCCAAGTTTTTCCTTGACAAAATTGAGTCAATACGAGCCCTAACAACCTACGCTCCACCACCGTATTTTACTAAATGCAATAGAGAAAACCTTTCTGCCTTCAAACCTACATCCCTAGAAGAAGTAAGGAAATTAATTCTTACTTCACCGAACAAGCAGTGTTCGCTCGACCCTATTCCAACGTGGCTACTGAAAAAGTGTTGCAATGAAATTGCTCCCTTTTTAGTTCATCTTTTCAATAAGTCACTTAGCACGGGTGACTTTCCAAAATCCCTTAAATCAGCTATCGTAACTCCATTATTAAAAAAACCACAACTGGACGCTGAAGATCTTTCAAATTACCGACCCGTTTCAAATCTGCCTTTTATATCAAAAATATTAGAAAAAATCGCTGCCTCACAGGTCATATGTCACTTAAATTCAAATGAATTATTAACTAAATACCAATCTGCATATAGACGGTTCCACTCCACAGAAACCGGGTTACTACGTGTTTTGTCGGACATAACTACTGCCATTGAGTCGGGTAAACTGGCACTTCTTTCAGTCTTGGACATGAGTGCTGCATTTGACACGATTGACCATGACTTTCTTATTAAACGATTAGATGAATCATTTGGTTTAAACTGTGATGTTAAGACCTGGCTGACATCGTACCTGGCCAACCGTTTACAAGCCGTAAAAGTGGGAAAAAACCAATCAAATTATGCAACCCTTTCATCTGGAGTACCCCAAGGGTCCGTTCTGGGCCCACTACTCTTCATCCTCTTCACAAATGATGTCGCTAAAATAATAGAATCATTCGGCCTTCTATCTCACTGCTACGCTGATGACCAGCAAGTTTATTTTTACTGCTTACCAGAAGAAATAAACAGTCTAAAAATTCGTATAACTGAGTGTATAGAAGCAATTACTCGCTGGATGACCTCAAATAGATTGAAACTGAATCCCACAAAGACTGAGTTTCTGTGGACTGCTACAAGCAGACGTCAGCATAACATTGAAAACTCCCCAATAACCATTTCCGGAAGTGACATCACTCCAAAAACGTGCATCAAATTACTGGGTGTCAATCTGGACGCTAATTTTTCCCTTAAAACTCAGGTGAACAGAACTGTAAGCACGGGGTTCTTTCAATTAAGGCAAATTAAAGCAGTGCGGAGAAACCTGCCAACAGAGGCGACTAAATTGCTAGTCAATTCCTATGTTGTTTCACGTCTAGATTATTACAACGGAATATATGCAAGTCTCCCTAAATGTCAAATCAACAAATTACAATCCGTTTTCAACGCCGCGGCAAGGCTTATCACCGGAGTATCTAAATACTCCCACATTTCAGAGCATCTCAAAAATCTGCACTGGCTCAAATGTCCTGAAAGAATCCAGTTCAAGGTATGCTGGATGGTATTTAAGTCACTTAACGGAATGGCTCCGGCTTATTTATCAGAATTGTGTATTCCAGAAGATTCCAATTCCCGACAGTCAACCCTTAGGTCAGCAACGTCATCAGCTATCGGAAGGTTGAAGGAACCAAAGCGCACACCAGATACTAAGTTCGGTGAGCGTGCTTTTGCCGTGTCAGGACCTAAAGCCTGGAATGGACTGCCACATGATTTGAGAATGATCGCAGACTCGACAGAATTTAGGTCTAAACTTAAAACGCACCTTTTCAGACAGTCGTATCCATAATTTCAGAAACCTCCACTTTCACAGTTGACGGCAATTTAAATTTAAATTAACAAAATGTAAAAAATACTAAAAATAAAATAAAATAAATAAAAATAATTAAAAATAAATAAATAAAAATGATAACAACTAACAATTTGTAGGCTTTTAAGACAGTTAAAATACATTTAAATTAAAATAAAAACTATAGCAGACTTAAGATCATGCGACGACCAGTGTTTTTTTATATAGTGTCCTCTGCGTGCAGTTCTATCTTTTATAAGCATAAACTTTTTAATATAAGTGTGTTTGTTGGAAGTGACTTGCCAGGTAAGTATGTTTTGGTATCTTTTCTAAATAACAAATGTAGATCCTAGGAAATAAATTGTACAGCGCCCTTGAGGTGATTTTTCACAAAAACGGCGCTCTACAAATTATCCAATTATTATTATTATTATTATTAGCTGTCAGTGGTTATTTGCATAGATATCCAAATTTAAGGACTTGTGAACCATATTTTTGGCACCAGGATGGTTCGAGAATGCGTTGAATAAACCGTGACATCAGTCGTACATTGATCACCGAAGAACGTACTTTGAAATAACCAGACCATGCACAGAAAAGTAAAGTTCGTTAAGGTAAGGCATAGGTTTGCAGCGCTGTCCATTGTAAGACTTTTCTGCCGTGATCTGAATATTTCTTCTTAAACTAATCGCCTGCCATAGCGATGCTAAAATTGAGCGAGGTGGGTAAATTATAACAACACATTTGTAAATCTAACTGAATAGTGTAACAAAATATAAAATTTTGGAAACTAGCCTGAATTTTTTGTAAGTTTTTTCGCAGCCAGCAGTTGTAAAAATTACTAGTTATTTGTAACAAGTTTTATTTTCGAGGACCGAATGTTGATATTACAATGCGAGCTGCTTGTATACTGTCGGATTCATTTATTAACAAATCACCGAAAATGGGACGGTCACGCCGCCTCCAGCGCTCCACGCAGTATGTTTGTTCCCCTTTCCCTGATTGGCTCGTCTTTTAATTTGAATATCCATGGTTGTTTGGCAATGTCTCATTTTTTTATGTTACACCTCACAAGAGCACCCCTGAGAGCCTCTGTCTACACAGTGTAAAAACAGGGGAAACTATATCACCACCCTATTGGGCAGCGTTCTGAGGCGGGTTACGGTTGGGGCCGTAGGAAAGAATTTATTAATGTGGGTCTTGAACAGGCCTGGATTATATGAAAGAGGAAAACAGATGCCGGTAACTCCACAAACGAGCCGACTTACACAAAAACCAGTCGAAGAAACGGCCCGTTCTCATGAAGCCAACATTAACTGTGAACGAGTGTTCCGCTCGTGTCTGTTGAGTTTAGCTTCTTTGTTCGGCTGTCAACGGATCCTCTGCACAGAATCAAGAAGGTTTATCAGGTATTTTGGGCTCCAGCCCAGTTTCTTCATCCTTGTCACATTTCCTAAAGATATTTATTGGTGTTTTCCACTCCTGTACATATATATCGGTAAAGAATTAGATTAGAATTCACTCATTGAGCGTTTAGGGGGATGGGGATTCTTGAAAGGAAAGTAAAATAAGAAGAACAAGTTCAGGAACAAGTGCTTTAATTGCACAAATATTTGCAGTAACTAATATTACAAAAGTATTAAATTCATTCATTATGATATAATGTAGGTATGTATATATGTATGTATGTATGTATTACACTAATTGTACTGGTACATACAGAATTAATTACAAAGATGAGACATTTGGCTGTGGTCAGAGTCAGTTCCCTAGATGAGGTAGTCCGTTCTAGTCACATTACATTATTTAAATAAATAGGAACTCATTACAGATTCTCTCGAGGTATATCATATAAATATACATTAAAAGTCAGTCATTATCTCTCATTATTTGAACATTTCTCTCATTAAATACATTGGATAATTCATTATTATTGAATAATTGTGACACAAAACACAACATAGAAAAATTCACAAATCAAGCTGGATATTTTTTAAATATCTAAAATACAATATACATAATTACGCCTTCGTTTCAACTTTTAACCTAGAAATAAGAATTAGCTACCGACTGATCTCGTTCAGTAAACAAATAATAATGCCTGCTGCGGACACAATCGTATTGCAGTCTTATTAGAGTTAATGCAATAGCATTGCAGTCTTATATATTCAGTCTTACTGTATCAAAATAAAATAAATTTAACCGTTAGGCGGCTCTAACTGGAGATGGCGGATGCTGGCTGTTCCCCTCTCTTCCTTCCTACCAGGGGGAACCCAACTAGTTCCCAACCAAACAAACGCACATAAAATGATCTTACAAATAAAACAAATCTTAGAAATTATTTAAGTTATTGCAGAGTTAAGGAGAATACATTTATATAGCTACAATCACAACACTGATGGCTTCTTTCATTACATTTCATGTAAATATTAACCAAATATTGTATTTTATTAATACGCACATGCCTCTCCGTTTCACTCTCAAATATATCATCTATCATATCTTAGTAGAACCGAAGCTTCACTTCGACTTCTGAGGTAATGTTTCTGAGGTAAACAAATGGTATAACTTTGTTATCTATCAACCTAACCTGCGTCCGCAACCTCCCAACTCTCCCACTCAAACAAACAGTCAACAATCCAATCCAGTCTACAATCTCTCCAGTATTGCTTTCAGATCATCGCTTCCATCCAGTCACCGCCCTATCACCCACCTGCCATCACACGGTGTAGGGCGCTCCATGTCATATTGACCGCAAATGGCCTTGTCAGTGTACAAATATTAGCAACTTTGAGAATTGATTGGGTGATTGCAGATTCGCATAAATGTAAGTAATACTTGTTTTCTTTTCAAAATATTTGTACAAATGTTTTACCCGGAGTGTTGCTCTCGCGGGCGTCGGGCAGGCCCTCCACGATGACAACCAGCCGGCCCTGCGGGGTGAGCCCCACGTCCGTAGGGCGGTCATTTTCCTCGGGCCCTGTCCCCTTCACCTCCAGGGCCCACTGGAACTCCAGGCAAGGGGAGAACACTATCACACGCTGGTTCTTGGAGTCTGCTACTATTATCCTACCTTCGTCATCACAGATGATCCCCGAAGGCCGACTGAACTCCCCGATAGCCAGGCCCTCGTAGCCCTTTGCACCCAGAATAGATGTCAATGTCGAATCTATCAGCAACAAACGATGGTTCTCAAAATCAGAGATAATGATGTCTCCCAAGGGAGTGAAGCACACCCCGCGCGGCGTGGTGAGCCCCTTCAGCATGCGACTATGGTTGATGCCGTCAAACATCAGCATGGTGATAAAGACTCCCTCGGAATTGAACAATTGGATACGATAATTCCGAGAATCTGTAATGACGATCTGCCGTTCCGAGTTAATGGCTACATCCCACGGGTAACGGAATTGACCACAACCCTTACCGTAGGTGCCAAACGTGAGAACCAAGCCACCAGTCGGAGTGAAGATCTGAACTCGGTGATTGTCTTTGTCCACGACGACGATGCGGCCTTGCACATCTGTGGTTATTCCGGCGGGTAGGTCAAACTCTCCGGGAGCCGTGCCCTTGGTACCGAAAGTGAGTTTGAACATCCCTTCTGGACTAAAGATCTGGATACGATTGTTCCTTCTATCGGCTACGATAATATTTCCTTCCTTGTCAACGCACAGCCCCCAGGGCCGGCTGACTTGTCCGTCTCCTTGGCCATCTGTGCCGAAAGTGATAGTAGGCATGCTGGGGAGAGGGCTTCGGCTCTGCTTGGCCACCACCGGAGCAGCACTTCCCGGTATACACTGTCCCGTGCCTTTCCTGATGTTTTTATCTGCCGCAGCAGGGTTTTGAATGATTCCCGCCACAGCGTTTGGAGTGGTAGGGATGAAGCCCTTGTTGGGGGGGACTATAGGCCCGGGCCTTTTTACAGCTCGCTGAATATCTCCAAATCCTGAATTTGCCGTCGGTATAGGAATGGGGGTGCTAGCTCCGTTATTGCTAACAATATTGACCTTATTGTTGACATTATAAATAGTGGACATCACGTCTCCTTGTTTTTTAAGTTCCATTACCAATTCGAAATTGGGCGATATGAACAAGAATCCTTCATCCTTTGGCTGAAGGCTCTTATACATATTGGCGTAGAGCTCGATCTGGCCATCAGCCTTTTCCTTGGCCAAGAGCATCTCCACTCCTTCTGATTCCAGCACCTTACACAGATAGTCATTAGTCTGGGCTAACCCTGCCAAGGCGTTGCGCAAGCCGTGCATCTGATCCGACAACTCATTTAACTTAAGTTGTCTCATTTTTGACACCTTTTCCAAAAGTTGTCGCTCTCTTTCTTCGATGGCCAGAATAAAGTGTCGCATGGCCTTGCGTATTTTCATAGAGACTTGTGCCGCGTCTCTCTCCACGGTTCTGGAGATGGCGACGGCTTTATCGATGCTGTGTTTGATGAACTTAGTTCCCAGTTTGCCGCTCTCGAATGACTTTTGCACTTTAACTTTAGACACTTGGATGGCGTCTTGAATCAAGACAGTAACGTGATCCTTGTGCTCCCAGAGGGTGCACTCCTGGCAGACAATCTTCATGCACGTCTCGCAGTAATATCGGATGGTCTCGCAGTGGATCTCGCACTGGAAGTCTTTGGGGATATCGTTGTAGGTGTTCTTGAGGATGGCGGGAGAGTGCTGGCCGGCGGGGACGATGGTGTGCTCCTTGGTGCAGCAGTCGAAAGAGGGCACGCTGAGGCACTCGTGGCAGTAGGTCTCGCGGCACTCGAGGCAGCGCGAGGAGATGGGACGGTCGTCACACTTAGAGCAGGACAGAGAGCCGGCGGAGGACGAGGTCTGCGGAGACTCGGAGAGGGACAGGTCGTCCAGCTTGCCCATGGCGTGGAGGATGTTGGAGCTGATGAGGTCGCAGGGCGGCTGCATGTAGGGCGGCTCCAAGTCGGACTGGCCAATGGCCTGTAGCAAGTTGGACAGGAACTTGTCCATGCCGCTGTTGTGCGGAGACGGGGACACTTGCGCCTGCGCCATAGAACCAGAATAGTTCATCGCATTTGGTATCAGCGCCATTTTTCCATTCATTCATTTATTTCCTCTGTAACAAAAAAAAAAACATATATTTTAATAAAATTAAAATCAAACTAAAAACGTGAAAGAATTAAAATGATCAGTCATTAAAACGTACAAACAATCTAATAAATAAATAACACTTCTTTTAGCAAATATATTATCATTTAATAATATATATTTACGACAGTACGGAGTGTAAATTTAAGGAAATTAAAAAAATTGTGGTAAAATAAATGAGGTCTATCTACTATTAGAAAGGCGTTTAAAACTAAAAATATTTAACTTCCGTTAGCAAACGCAGCAACAAAATGGGAATATTATTACCGATGATAAACGCAGAACAGTGTTCACTTCTGAGAGTCGAGTTATCTGACGGCGCAACTCACATTTTCCGCATATATAAGCAAAGATTTCACCACAAAAGAATTAATCGCACAATAATAATTTAATCAACAGATTCTGGAAAGTGATCGACATTCCGATTAAAAACTAAGAACGTGGAAAGACGTATTAATACAAAAAAAAATTACATTTAATTATTCTAACAGCACAACCAGTCACAACAACCGTCTTGTTGAGTCTAGTGCGGTCTAGTGCGATAACGCGTGAGATAAACTTGCCTAGGGCAAAACTCGACACAAGCATCCAACGCCCCGCGTCGACAAAATGCGCAAGTAAATTTCATGACACAAGTAAAAAAGTAACAATGCATTCCATACAAAAATCCAGAATACTATGAGAAATATGGAACCTTTTTGAAACGAACTTGTACTGCGTGCGCACCTCGGCTCTAGAACCCTCCTAGGCAAACCATTATTATTTTTTCTATTGAACGTCACCCGTCCTCAAGGGGTGGAGAAATGTTAAATCTTCAAAGTAAAGCGGACCTTTTAGGTAGAAAAGCAGTTGTCTATGTATGAAGGGAGTGAGGTAGTTGTTGGGATTTCGAGGAGGTGCCCTTTGTATTTTGGGGTGGCCCCAGGGATACGGGCTGCTTGTTGGGGCGGTCCCCGAGTGGGCGAATGGGAATAGGTCGGGTATGCGTAGGGTGACCATAAAACTAGGCACTCAAATAAAAAAAATTAAAATTTCTTTCGAAGAAAATTTCTTCTGAAAGCTTATCACTAAATTAAAACACAAATCACTTTAAATATAACCTCTACATGTTTCATGAACAAAGTTCACCTCATCAGGGGAGTAAGTCAAAAATTAAATGTAGATTATAATTAGAAAGTGGAAGGGGTGTGGAGGGGTAAGAGTGGGCGGAGTTTTTCAGAACTTAGAACTTTTTCAGTGAACTTTGTTCATGAAACATGTAGAGGTTATATATATTAAAGTGATGTAAACAAAGTTATTTGTGTAAGATTGATTATTGGTTCACATGATTGGCCAACACTGAAAAAGACTGATTATTTAAGTTCATACTGTGACAAAGCCTAAGCATGATTGTAAATCCATGCTGGGAAAACATCTAATCATAAATCCGAGTTAAAAGCCTAATAATGTATGTTTCACAGAACTTGAATATTGGTCGGTGGCTGAGTTGACATCGCGTTTGGGTCCCACCCAGGCGTAGTGT
This sequence comes from Hesperophylax magnus, assembly GCA_026573805.1. Classification (NCBI taxonomy): domain Eukaryota; kingdom Metazoa; phylum Arthropoda; class Insecta; order Trichoptera; family Limnephilidae; genus Hesperophylax; species Hesperophylax magnus. Next base: position 5,264,827 of record JAIUSX010000117.1, on the reverse strand, counting down.
ATTCAATTCCACGGCTGGCTAAGACCTCCATCACAACACAAGCAACATTTTAAGCTTACTGTGGTGGTAGTAGGAGATTTTCAAATATTGTCAGGTTATTCGTAACCCGGGAATATTTGTCTTTCTTTTAAAAATTTAAAAAAAAAAACTTGAAATTTGATGAATTGTTAAAGTTCTATAAAACAAGTGGCCCAAAGCACGAGTAGTTTGGCAAATTGGGGTCACCCTTCAGGAATATTCGCTACGTGTCCGCTGGCTGCAAGGCGCGGGGGCGCCCGAAGTCCTAAACCCTATTTTTACCTTCTAACCAACCAACATAGAGTCCAACCAAAAACCCAACAAACTGCCTGCAACTAAACCCAGTCACAACTACCTACAAACTATTTGCTCCTTTCGCTTTGTATTTTCCAAGCGATTAGTGAAATTATTGACTACTCTACTGAAAATGAAAATCGGGCCTTATCTGGGCGATAAAATGACTTCGTAGAATACATAATATCATCTTGCGTATCGAAGAAATAGGTAAAGTTGAATCTGAAAACATGACACGTGTGTCATTCACTTCCCTATTCGAATACCATATAAATACATAATTATTATTAAAAAAATTATTATCTTACTCATTCTGAAATTTTGTATGATTTGAAAGAAGGCTGTTGTCGCAAAATTGCTTAAGAGTAAGCTACAAGCCAAAAATGTGTATATTCTTGGTATACCTTATATTGTAGGTAATAGGCATTAAAAGTCGTAGGTAATAGGCATTAAGGAGTCTAGTAACGTTCAATTTCAAGCAAAAAACTGTTTTTTATTTATTTTGTAAATAATTTTATAAGAAAGCAAAAAAGTTAATCAAGTGAAACTGTCACAGATAATCTTAGCTATAATGCTGTATTTTTTAGAAGTTGTTTGCTTTACGCGTTCATACATTTCTATTGAAAAAATATATTTTTTAGTAGTTTACATTTATTTTTTTTATTTTGTAATTTATTTTTTTATTCGTATTCTACTCATGCGAAACGATAGGAAAACTTTCAATTTATCTAAAGAATATTTTTGGTATTCATAATGTACACCAATTCGTAATAAATATTAATCAAAATAGTGATTTGGCATTAAGCTTCGCCTTAACCCACTTTCCGACATCCGATCGAGCTGAAACTCGACAGATAGACTCGTTGTCGATGACAATGCATTCTATCAATTTGGTGTCAATCACGTACACACACGCGTACTTATAAGCGAAATATTACAACTTTTTTGCTTTCTTATAAAATTATTTACAAAATAAATAAAAACCAGTTTTGTGCTTGAAATAGAACGTTTCTAGTCCGTTTGTCAAGCGATTTTAATGCCTTTTACCCACAATATAAGGTTTACCAAGAATATACACATTTTTGGCTTGTAGCTTCCTCTTAATTTCCGCTACCAAGATTTGATTTCATCCATTACCGAAAACAAAAGTAAAATTCAAATAGATATTAAAAAATAAAAATAAAAAACTCAAACAAACGAATATATTATAAAAGACAAATCGAATAAATGTTTAATTTATGAAATATCCGTAAAATATTATACCAAGCAAAATATTGAATATTCTGTAATAGAATGAAGAAAGCAAGTAGGTAGCAGGTACCGACCGACACATGTTTTAAATGTGGGACCTTTAGTCCTTCAAAATAGATGTTATAATAAGTGACGAACGAAAGAAATGGCATTACAAAAATAATTGTAAAAAAGACCCCTCGTAAAATAAACTCGACCTTCGGCTAGCTAATCTTAATTCGATGACGGAAAGAACCCTGGGGTTGGGATTTCCAGTCCGGAGTTGTTCCACTAATTTGTGTCCATCCAGCCAACCTTATTTATGACCACGTCTGGCGACAAATCATAAGAGAAATTGCTAAATTTCAACGAAATAATATTTACAATGCTGAAATACTTAGTAGTTGTTCCAATGGTCATTATTTGGAAAAGAAAAAAGGTATGAGCTTAGTTAGAGTATGAAATAAATTGCCACTACTCGAAAGAATTAAGGCGATGCCATACGTAGTAATGCAAAAACATGTGTTTTTGATTTGAAAATTTGGTCGCCTATAAATGTTTTAGATGCTTTAATTAAATACTGCGAGTAGAATACATCTTGGCCTTTGAAATAATCGAGTATTTTTTTAGATTAAGTCTTTTTATAAGCCCAGAAAAAAATAATGTATAAGGCCTATGAAAACTTACGAACCCATTTTCCGTTATGATTTTATTGTATAATGTAGAAAATTAAGTTATTTATAAAATGATCGAAAACAACATTAATATTTATGCCTGAACATCCAAAAAATAAAATAAAAGGCACTTTTTGGCCATGTTTTTTTCTTGCATAAATCAAAACAGACGGGAATTAAGCGGGAATTTAAACCTTATCGCCATCTACGTAAGGGTTGTTATTGATAGCGGCTCAATTTAAAATATTACACGACGTAGTGCATCGCCTTAAGAGGAAGCTACAAGCCAAAAATGTGTATATTCTTGGTATGCCTTGTATCGTAGGTAATAGGTATTACAATCGCTTGACAAACGGAGTCTAGAAACGTTCGATTTCAAGCAAAAAACTGCTTTTTATTTATTTTGTAAATAATTTTATAAAAAATCCAAATAAGATAATCAAGTGAAACTGTCACAGATAATCTTAGCTATAAAATTGTATTTTTAAACGTTGTTTCCTTTACGCGTTCATACATTTCTACTGAAAAAAAATATTTTTTAGTACTTTGCATTTATATTTTTTATTGAGTAATTTATTTTATTTGTATTCTACTCAAGCGAAGCGATAGGAAAACCTTCAATTTATCTAAAGCATATTTTTTGGTATTCATAATGTACACCAATTCGTTACAAAGATTACTCAAAATAGTGATTTGGCATTAAGCTTCGCCTTAATTAGAAATGAGATTCCTGATGCGTATGCGTGTCGTAAAACGATGTATGATCGTGTAAGAGATGTGGAGATCCGCAAAAAATTCAAGGCAAGCAAAATGAGTAAGATTAAGAAAGGGACGCTTAGGTGGTTTGGGCATGTAGAGCGAATTAGCGATGAAAGGAGTGTAAGGAGAATATATGACGTTAATGTTAATGGTAGCAGAAGTCGGGGACGCCCGAGGAAGGAAACTTTTGGAGATTTGAGATTTTGAACATACGAACATTTTTATTTATATAGGATTACAGGCTCGGTACAGGAGGGTATGTTTCTGTATGTATGTTTGTATGTACAGACACTATGTACTACATAGTGTAATAATCACAAATCACAATGGCTCCTCCACTTTTGGTGTGCAGATTGGTCGTTGCTCGGCGACAGTCGGCACGCTTCGTCAGTAGCAAGTTTATGTGCGATATTTCTCTTTGTTTCTATTATATATATTTGAAACAAAATAGAAAAAAAATACAACTTTAATTCATTCATAATGGAAGAATTTCGATATCTTAATGCAATCATTATTCTTATCTTCGAAATATCTACGCAATACTAATGTCGTAAAATTCCGAAAAATTGTGAAAAATTATCGGGGAGGCCTCGGTTCTAAATAGTAAGAATTTTAAATGTGACACAACTTATTTTACACGATAGATTATTATATGAAGATTATTATTTACGTGATAAATTTAAATGTCAAAAAGGGTCAAGTTGAATAATAATCGTGTTATCAGATTTCTGGACGGGTTGTTTCGGAGAACTTGAACAATTCTTCAAATTTCAAAGTTAATTTTCAAGTTCTGTGAAAGATATTTTTAAGTTCTGTTTTTATTTCAGTTATGTCAAGCAACTAGCCTATAATGATATAATAACAGAATTTGAATAGGACTTTCACAGAACCCGTAAATGAACGTTGAAATTTGATGAATTGTTCAAATTCTCCGAAACAACCCGTCCGTTTCATGCATTGAGTTCTTGAGCATCAGAGGTGTAGAGATTGACGATGTTAAGCTACACGATCATTTTTGTAACTTTTTTTTTGTTTCTCAGAACTGCTCAAGATCTGCGAGATTTATTTTTGTATAAGCGCACATCACGCAAATGTGGTAAAAAGATTTTTTTAACTGATTAATACTCAGTGGAGCAGAGAGATGAATAGAATAAGTGTGCAGTCAGTTAAATCTTTAAGGACGGGTTGTTTCGGAGAATTTGAACAATTCATCAAATTTCAACTTTCATTTTCAAGTTCTGTGAAAGATTTTTTCAAGTTCTGTTTTTATTTCAGTTTTGTCAAGCAAATAGCCTACAATGATATAATAACAGAACTTGAATAGGACTTTCACAGAACCCGAAAATGAACGTTGAAATTTGATGAATTGTTCAAATTCTCCGTAACAACCCGTCCTTATTCTTACTCAATACAACTCAAAAACATGTGAAGATTTTTATAATTATTTGTTAAAAAAAACCAAGAACTTCTTTGCAAAATTGGCAGCTCAGATAAATATGATTAAAATAAAGTAAAATAATATAAAAAATTCGCTTAATTTCTGAATGTCCTCCTTTTTACAGAAAATCCTCCTTTTTAGACCCATCTGCCCTCGTTTATCAAATCATCACGTGGCAACTCTATTCACAAGCCATGTGCAAAATACGGGGCTATTTGTTTGACAAAATCAAGAGATTTTTTTTATGTTCCTCAGGAGGAACTCTAATATTGAAAGGGTTAACCGCCCGCTAAGGTATGTCCACTGGGCCTGCTTCAGCGAAACTTATCGTTTTTTTTAAGACAAACATTCTTGGGTTACGAATAACCAGACAAAATATTTAAAAAAATCTACTACTACCACCACAGTAAGCGGATGACGCAAATGCGAATAGTAGCAGAAGTCGGGGACGCCCGAGTAACACATGACGCGCAAAATATTTAAAAAAATCTACTACTACCACCACAGTAAGCGGATGACGCAAATGCGAATGGTAGCAAAAGTCGGGGACGCCCGAGTAACACATGACACGATCAAGTGTATCAGATACTTGAGCCGGGACATTTCAAGAGTCAGAATAATAGAAGAGTATGTATGAGACGATGTATGAATGTGAATAAGGCAAGAAGTGTGTGCCAAGACCGAGTTGTTCGGCGGTCCGTCCTATCTGCCTACCCCTGCAGAGAAACGGTGTAATGGATGGTTAGTTAGTTAGTGTGTGATGGAGGACTTAGCCAGTCGAGGAATTGAACTCACGACCTCCGTATCTTCACTATATTACTTCATATAAAAGAAGATACTGGGAAGATTAATCCTTATTTTTAAAATGATACGAAATAGATTTCCATATATATATTTTTTCTTCTTCTTCATTATAGGAATCTCTTTTTAAATGTCTGCTCAGAAAAACCTCATTTCCGAGCACAAACTGCCTCCTGTTTTATATTATGTCTTTAGTTTTAATATTCTTGTATTGTCCTGTCCTGCTGTTATTGTTATTCTAAGTTTTGTCATCACTTTGTATAAACAGTGTATTTAGTGTTATAATATTAGATCTGTATTGGGTAAGGCACACTACGAATAATTTTGAGAACATGACCACTAATACTAAATTACCGTTTTTAATATTGTTATACTTAAGAGGCAGCTACAAGCCAAAATGTGTATATTCTTGGTATACCCTTATATTGTAGGCAATAGGCATTAAAATCGCTTGACAAACGGAGTCTAGAAACGTTCGATTTCAAGCACAAAACTGGTTTTTATTTATTTTGTAAATAATTTTATAAGAAAGCAAAAAAGTTAATCAAGTGAAACTGTCACAGATAATCTTAGCCATAATACTGTATTTTTTAATAGTTTCTTTTACGCGTTCATACATTTCTATTGAAAAAATTTTTTTTTTGTATTTTACTTTTATATTTTTTATTGGGTAATATATTTGTATTCTACTCAAGCGAAACGATAGGAAACTCTTCAATTTATCTAAAGAATATTTTTTGGTATTCATAATGTACACCTATTCGTTATAAAGATTAATCAAAATAGTGATTTAGCATTAAGCTTCGCCTTAAGCGCAACTAAAGTGAAATGACACTAAACTGCGCTGTATAAATGACATGTTATTATTATTATTATTGGGAATGTAATGATTTTTACAGCACGTTTTGGCGAAATGATTTATGTATTCAATAGAAAAAACTAATAAGGAAAACTCATAATTATATGAACAAGTTTAGTATTTCATTTGCAGTATAATAAAGATAACAAAATAAAAATCGTAACTCTGTCCGCCATCTTTATCCGTGTACAAAGTTTAGAGATATGTCGTTCCCTTAGATTAAATATACCATTCCTAAGAGAAAGTCCAGTTATATTCAATTTTTCAATTAAGTCCTAAATCCTGTATCTAAATATCGCCAATAAACAATTAGATAATGGTAATTAAGTGTTAATCTCAAGTGATCTACCAGGTAAGTATTGTAATGTATATTTTCTCCATAAATAGTTAAGTAATAACATAGATCACTGTAGAAATGTATTATAAGTTTGTACAGCGCCCTTGAGGTGATTTTGCACAAAAACGGCGCTATACAAGTCATCCAATTATTATTATTATATCTATACATTGTAACGATGCACCGCTACTAATAAAACTATCTAAGCAAAAGTTTACCATTTCTAAATAAAACCTTTTTTTATTTTTGTAGCCATAAACAAGCAGGCAATTGAGAATCCTGAGAAGGAAATTAGAAACTTGCAATACATACAAATGATCCGCTAACAACCACGTCTTATCTAAATAGTATAAAATAAAGTTGCTATCCATGTCTGTCTGTTTGTGCGCTTAGTTCTTCTAAACTACGCTACGGATTTTGATAGAATTTTCACAATCATTTAGAAATTTTCTTCCGGAAGGTTTATATATGATACATACTAATATAAGTTATATCCAAACATTACAAAACTCCCTTACTAAATTGTTAATCCATAAATATACCAATGCACACAGAAGCGACACTAAATTAATATACAAGTCTCTGAATGTTTTACCTGTCAGAGGATTATTGTTTTATAATATTGTAAGTCAACATCTTATATTGTCTGATTCTGATTGAAAGAGTTTTCCATAAACATAATACAAGATTCACTCAAAATGAAGGATTGGTGGTCCCGAAATGTACCAATAAATACGGTGAAAGAACCTTAAACTTTATCGTACCCAGAATATTTAATAAACTACCAATGACAATTTAAAATATAAACGTTTTTACAGCTAAAGTCAAATATAATCTAAGGAAATGGCTATTAGATACTGAGGATTTATATTGATGCCCTACTGAAGACCTTGTTTTCCTAATTGGAATTCACATTCTAAGGAAATGGAAAATCGTTATAAATTACCTTATGTATATTAAAACCATAGAAGTACTTGTTGATTATATTCATTTGTTCATATTAAACTCATTTGTGCATGTTTGTTATATGAGGCTTATACTGCTTTTTAATTATTTATAATTATACAATTCTGTAATTTAACCAACTTATCATTTATTGTTAATTTATCATCAACATTATACATACCTACATACTGTTTACCATTGTACCATGTTATTGCAAAAATGTTGTCATTATGTACCTGCTGACAAACTACATAAGTAGTTTAGCAGGTTTAAATGTTAATAAATAAATAAATAAAATAAAAAATGCATATTATATGAGATACATCCACGGAATTTTATATCTTGAAAAGGCTACAGAAAAGTCCGCGATGATATATGTCTAAGTCCTAAGGATAATACAGCAACGCCGGGTACACGTCAACTAGTTTATTTTAAACTAGCTGAAATGTACCCGGCGTTGATCGACTTTTCTCTACTTTCAATAAATATAATATCCATGTATTATACCTATATTTAAACCTTCCGGAAGAAAGTTTCTAAATAATAATAATTGGATAATTTGTAGAGCGCCGTTTTTGTGAAAAATCACCTCAAGGGCGCGATAGTGAAAACTCTATAAAACTCCGTTGGATAGTTTAAAAGAACTAAGTATAGTGACTTTGTTTTATACTATTTATGAATTTAACACTTAAACAAATGTATCTTATTTTCGATGTGTCGGTGGTCATTCTCATAAATCATTTTTTGTTTTGAATGTGGATTTTTTTTTTTTTTAAATAAGACAAACATTCCCGGGTTACGAATAACCTATTACCTACTACCTACTCCTACTACCACCACAGTAAGCTGAAAATGTTGTTTGTGTTGTGATGGAGGACTTAGCCAGCCGAGGAATTGCAATTGGAACACACTACGCCCGAGTGAGAGCCAAGCGCGATATCAACTCGGCCACCGACCGGTGGCCTATAATATTGTACTATGGAGTTGATAGTACAATTATATGCCATGTTATATGAATAATTTTAAGAACATGACCACGATACTAAATTACTATTTTTAAGTTTGCTATAGTAAAGCTCACTTGAACTGAAATGACACTAAATTGCGCTATATAAATGCTGTGTTATTATTGTTACTAAACCTTACTGGGGCCTGGCTCTTAAAATGAACTAAAACTTTTTAAATGTTTTAACTTTTTTTTTGGTTTAACTGAGATTGTATCTTCCTTCCCAGGAACTGGAGTATATATTTGAACAGCGCCCTTGAGGTGATTTTGCACAAAACGGCGCTATACAAATCATGCAAATAATATTATTATTAACCGCGCTAACACCCTTGTTAAATGCCGAGTTGGCAGGACCGACATTTATTTCGTATATTATTTGGTGTAATTTACGTAGGTACGTGATTGCCACCAAAACGTGATATAATGCATTGTCATCGACAACGAGTATATCTGACGAGTTTCAGCTCGACCAGATGCCGGGAAGTGGGTTCATTTCCGCTTCGAAGATTTGCATTTATTCATTACTGAAAACTAAAGTGAAGTATTTAAAAATAAATCTGTCTAAAGTTCTACAAAACAAAACAAAATAATTTATACATTTTTAGTTAATATGACAAAAAAAATTACACGCGCCCAGAATCATAAATTCACATGCTGACTTTTGTAAAACGATACTTCTCTTAAATAAAATTCTATTTTTCTGGGAAATGTTTTTCATGAATTGGCGAAACGTGAGTCAGCTACAATTATATAAATGGGATTTTGTCGAAACGCAACCAGAGATAATGATGACAATTAAAACAGTTTTTAGAAAGGGGATTACAATATTAAAAGTATGTCCAATTATTACTGCTATGACACAATAATTATCAATTCATTCATTAGGACGAATTTCGTTATCGTAAATAACGAATATAAAGTAGATATTAGACGATATAGCAATACTTGGCATTCATGATGTAACTATTTCGAAAAAATATGACAATTGGACACATAATTGATATGTTATCAGGAAAGTCCACATGGAGGATAACAGGTAACAAACAATCTGTTGAGTAATTTATTCAATGAAATATTTTAAAGCATTAATTTTTTTCTCAGAGATGCAAAATTTGTTAAAAAAACCAGGCCATAATTATATTACCATAAAAGCACAATTATTATTAATCAAATAATCTGACAGGATCTATCTACAGCTGGATCTATCAGATTTTTAGAAAAAGCGTTTAAAAATCAATCAAATGAATTGGTAATCGACAATTTTTAATTTTTTTTAATGATCTTACAACATAATATATATGGACGCGCTGAAGAAATCTCAAAGTGGCAAGCCAAAAGCAAGACAATTGTAGTGCTTTCGATTTAGTACTAAACTGCCACGCGTAAGGTAGTATGTTACCTCTAAGTAAATTGCATTTAAAAAGTTCTAGTGCGCTCGTGTGTAAAGAAAAAAAGTTTTCACTGCACAGCAAACATTAGTAAATGACAAGAAATAACATTTCGTTCGCAAATACACAAATTATTGAATTTTTTATACAGGATGTATCGGCACTTACCCGACAAACTTTAACCAGCCTTAGCACATTTGGATTAAAAAATGTTATAGGCACTTTGCTGTCCGGTAACATTTTTTTTTAATAAAAATTTTACTATTCATATTTTCACCACATGTCACCAATTTATTTATTTATTGGACTATTTGTATAGCGCCGCTTTTGTGAGATATCACCTCAGGGGCGCTTTACAGTTGATGCAGGTATTAAAAAATATATAAATATTACAAAAGTGAAGTTAAGTTAAGTAAAATGAAGTACAGGAACAGGTGACACGAAGATAGAAGATGGAGACTCTGCAACAAGAATCCTAGGTGGTGAGGAAACTGGTCCAGCAGCTGCAGCGAATGAGTCCACCGCGTCCACCAACAGTGCCAGCACGAAGTTCGTCATCCGTCCAGGTATGTGTCTGCTGCTAATAAAGCGCTGACACAATATCCTCTCACAGATACCAGACCTTGGCAGACCTGTGACGTTCGACGAAGATAAAAAATGGAGACTCTGCAGCAAGAATCTTTGGTGGTGAAGAAACTGGACCAGCTTCTGCAGCGAGAGAGTCCACCGCATCCACCAACAGTGCCAGCACGAGGTTCGTCATCCGTCCAGTCTGCTCTTTTATCCTTTGTCAAAGTTTGAAAACCCATCTGGCAATATTTTATTCGAGTTTCGTTGAATAATGTACGTACGTACCTTCATTGGCGCGCTTTTACAATCACAACGAAAAGGCATGGCATCATTCTTCTCATTTTTAACTATTATTATTTAGTGTGTATGAAAGAGCGAGGACGCTTTTTGACGCACTTGCTGATAACAGCTGTTGAACACGAGAAACAATGCCAATGACAGTGACGGAGTGTGGATTTTTATTTATTTATTTTTTGTTTTTAATTGAAAAAAAATGTTACCGGACAGCAAAGTGCACATAACATTTTTTACTCCAAATGTGCTAAGGAATAGCTGGTTAAAGTTTGTCGGGTACGTGCCGATACACTCTGTATAATACTATCTGACTTGTACTCCGGCGTTGCTCGGAGTTGTTAATCATTTAGAGTAAAATTTTAAGTTGTGAATTGTAGGATAAACATTGACTTTTCTCTACTTTCTATAAATATAATATGCATGTATTATAGGTAGCAGATGTCGGGGACGCCCGAGGAAGACATGGCATGACTTGAGTCAGACATGGCATGACATGAGTCGGGCCATGTCAAAAGTCAGTGAATGAGGCAAGAAGTATGTGCCAAGACCAAGTTGTTTGGCGGTCCGTCCTCTCTGCCTACCTTTGTGGCGAAACGGCGTGATGGTTAGTTACTTAGTTAGTGAAGTCACTAGCAGAAGATTCCATACAGAACTGCCTGAATTGTTCCCTTACTATAGGGAACATAATTTTATGCGCAGGGTCTAGCATCATTTTTGAATTTTGATATATTGGCATACTAATATCATAATGAATTTATAATAATGGATGTTGGAAAATATGTATTTTAGGTTTGTTTTATCTCGAAGCATTCGGGTTATGTCGATTGCTTACCGATCCGTGGGTCGACGGGCTTATTAACACTATTATTTACAGAGAAGCGATAAATTTAATTGTGTTTTACAATGATTAAATTGCCAAAGCAGTTGTTATCACATTTCCGAGGAAGTTTATAAACGATAACTAGGTCTGTTAGGTTTCTCCAACTAAATTTTAATGGTGTTACTGATAAGCTGTGTGTTATAAAACATATACTCATATGTAATATTTATAAGAATGTAACATAACTAGTTAGCAGGGATAGGCGGTAGATACTAATATCGCCCTTTTAAAAGACCAACATTGAAACGTAAATTAAAACTGGCTTTAGTAGACTTTGGTGAGCAGATTTAAATAGCCAAGTACTTCTCCACAATCTTCTACCCCATACCTTCCATTCTCTAATGCCTGCAGCCTCTAAACCCCAAACTGAGGATACCATAGTCTCACTGGCTCCAGGCGGTTGGCAGCAATTGAGACTTTTGTGCGGTAAGCTAAATCACTATTTTGATTAATCTTTATAACGAATTGGTGTACATTATGAATACCAAAAAATATGCTTTAGATAAATTGAAGGTTTTCCTATCGTTTCGCTTGAGTAGAATACAAATAAAAAAAATGAATTACTCAATAAAAAATATAAATTTTTTCAATAGAAATGTATGAACGCGTAAAGGAAACAACTTTTAAAAAATACAGTATTATAGCTAAGTTTATCTGTGACAGTTTCACTTGATTAACTTTTTTGCTTTCTTATAAAATTATTTACAAAATAAATAAAAACCAGTTTTGTGCTTGAAATCGAACGTTTCTTGACTCCGTTTGTCAAGCGATTTTAATGCCTATTACCTACAATATATACCAAGAATATACACGTTTTTGGCTTGTAGCTTCCTCTTAAAAGTTGCTCGTAATGATGTACATTTTACAACGCAAACAACAGTTATAAAGCGATGTCGTGTTTATTTATCAACGCGCAATAACTGTATTTTATAAATTGAAAGTATGGAATTGAGGATAGTTACTGCGGTGAGTGGGAGAGTGTGAGGGGTGTGGGGTATCATGCGAGAGGGGGGAGGGAGGCGCGCGCAGGCGCCGGACTGACCTTGAACGCAGATCGACTTGGGGTAGGTTATCTCCCAACGCGTACGACTACACACTATTCTGTAGCTGTACAACAAATTACTGTTTGTATCAGAATCAACCCCCCCCCCCCCTCTTCCTCCCAGTAATACAATATTATGCAGCGCAATAAACTATGGAATGCTGGTACCTACCCTGATGTATGGCATTGAGGCATGGAACGGCAAATGAAGGATTATATAGACAGTAGTTATAGGCCTTAGATGTAAGTCACTAATTTTAGTGATTATTATTTAATAAATATAATTGTACAGCGCCCTTGAGGTGATTTCTCACAAAAACAGCGCTCTATAAATTAGCCAAATATTATTATTATTAATAATGAAAGTAGACTGAAATGAAACTATAGCAGACTTAAGGTCATGCGATGACCAGTGTTTTTTGATATAGTGTCCTCTGCGTGCAGTTTTATCTTTTATAAGCATAAACTTTTTTAATATAAGTGTGTTTGTCGGAAGTGACTTGCCAGGTAAGTATGTTTTGGTATCTTTTCTAAATAACAAATTTAGATCCTAGGAAATAAATTGTACAGCGCCCTTGAGGTGATTTTTCACAAAAACGGCGCTCTACAAATTATCCAATTATTATTATTATTAGACTGAATGCTGTAGAAATGAGATCCCTGTTACCTATTTGTGGTAAAACCATGTGAGAAATATGAAGATTTGCAAAGAATGCAAGGTTGATGTAAATGTAATGAGCACGATTAAGAAAGGGATGCTTAAATGGTTTATGCACGTATAGCGAATAAACGAAGAAAGGAGTTTAAGGACGTGAATGAGAATGAAAGGGGTGTGTTCCAAGACCGAGTTGTTTGGCGGTCCGTCCTCTCTGCCTACCCCATGCAGCAAACGGCGAGATGGTTGGTTGGTTAGTTAGCTAGCAGTAAACTATGCATAATAGCCGTTACTCGTCACACCTAAAATGTGTAATTCCTCCAACAAAAACAGCATTTGCCCAGCGACAATTCTCTTATATTGCTCCCAAGATATTCAATTCACTCCATAAAGATACCAGAAAATCGGAAACTGAACATCTTTATTTAAAAAAATATTCAGAATTGGCTATTGGTAAAGGGAAGGAACTATTGCAAAAAATGTCTCGTGTTATTAAATTATTTTTATTTTATTTATTATTTAATAAATGTTTACATGTTACATTTTTTCACATTTTTTTAACTATCATACTAGGCTAATGCCCGTTTTGTGGTAGTTATACATGAAATAATAATAAAAATAACATAAAAGAAATAAAAAAAACTATTTTATAGAAACATAAGTATGTAAGTATGAATCATACATGAAATAATAATAAAAATAACATAAAAGAAATAAAAAAACTATTTTATAGAAACATAAGTATGTAAGTATGAATCATACATGAAATAATAATAAAAATAACATAAAAGAAATAAAAAAAAAACTATTTTATAGAAACATAAGTATGCAAGTATGAATCATACATGAAATAAAACTAAAAACAAATATATTAAAATTAATAGTAAACTGAAAAATAAAGAAAAAGTATATGTATCCTCTTCGGGCCCCGGGTATCATATGTGATACTCACTGTTTTAAGCTCACAAAATATTTCCAAGTCATTATTTCCAATGGAGATCCAAAGTATCTGATAATGAAGATTCCTACCTTACCGGCTAGGAGCATTTGGACTGATTTGAAGTTAGTTTGAGTGAACTATTGTCTTTGAAACATCGTGATTTGTAGCTGTCAAAATGTCTCGGAGAGAAAATGCAGGTAAGGTGTTATTTTATTATTTTAATCATCCAATTGTTATTATAATTGTTGTTTGTTTAATTCACTATCGTTTAATAAAAAAAAAATATAGCTATCGGCGTTTTTGTTAGATTTATGGACATTTTAAACTGAAGTATCATAGGTGATGCCGCGGGCCTCTATGACATCTTTTATTTTCATTTTAGGGTTGGTTGAGGATGAAATCGAAACGGAGTTGCTACTTCCTATGGATCCAAATGATTCCGATTTGGAATTCGATTATGGTTGGCTAGGTGATGAGGATAGTGAGGAGCAATTCGAAATTCGGAGACCTCTTAGCCCTTTACAAGTAGAAGATGAAGAAGATTGGAGCGACGCTGATGATGTGCCACTAGTAGATCTCCAAAATGTGAATCGGCATGATCCAGTTAATAAGTGGAAACATAAACCTAATTTTGTCGCTACAAATTTACATTTAATAAATGGATGGCACCCAATAGATGTTGAAATACAAAGCTGTGAATCAAGAGAACCCATTGAGTACTTTTCTAAGTACATTGATAACAATATTTTTGATGAAATTTCATTACATACTAATAGGAAATTTGTAAGGAGCACAGGCAAGACTTTGGACACGACAGGTACTGAAATAAAAGGCTTTATTGGAATCAGTATGATTATCAGCCTTTTGGGTCTTCCTCGCATCCGCCAGAATTGGGCACAAAAAACTAGAATCCCTATAGTTGCTGACAACATTTCACGCAAAAGATTTTTTAATATACGCTCAAACTTAAAACTTGTCGATGATAATTCTGTGTCAGAATCAGAAAAACAACTTGACAGCTTTTGGAAGGTCAGACCAATTGTACTACGGGTTCAAAAAGGTTGCCTACAAAATGATAGAACAGAAAATATTTCTATTGATGAACAAATGATACCCTTTCAAGGTAAATGCAAGAACAGGCAAGTCATTCGCGGTAAACCTAATCCAGTAGGAATCAAAAATTTTGTTATGACTACTTCGCAGGGTATACCTTTGGATTTTTACTTGTACGAAGGTAAAGGAACATCGGTGGAGTCCGCTTTATTCCCAATGCCTGAAAAAATTCATGTTGGAGCCCGATTTGTATTAAAGTTGGCAGATACACTTCCTACTGGCTGCACTGTGTATACTGATAGGTATTTCACATCTATTCCACTACTAGAAAATTTGCACAGCAGAGGCATTCTTGGAAGTGGTACGTTAATGCTGAACCGGATACCAAAAGGAATATCCATTAAATCAGACTCTCAACTGAAACGAGCTGGTCGAGGTTCCCATGAATGTGTGGTAAGAGGAGACAATAAGATATGTATTGTCAAATGGCTAGATAGTCGATCAATACACTTTTCTTCCACATCATCGTCAGTTGAACCTCTCAATCAATGTCGACGATGGTCCAAGCAAGAAAACAGGTACATCAGAGTATCTCAACCTGCCGTGGTCCAATCCTATAACAAATATATGGGAGGAGTAGACTTGTTGGACAGAGTCATTTCAAAGTATTCCATGCGAAACCGAACTAATAAGTGGACTGTTCGAATAATTTACCATTTTTTTGACTTTGCTGTAGCAGCATCATGGCTAAAATACAGATTGGAAGCCCAAAAACATCTTCCCAAGAACAAGATATTGGACTACTATGACTTTAAATGGGATATAGCAAATGTTTTACTAGCCGGATTAGAATCGACAGATTTGGTAGATGATGAAAATGGTGATAGTATTGAGATTTGTGAGAGACCTCGAAAACGCCGATCTGTGCAGCCTTTACCACACAAAGAATTGAGGACAAAAAAGGCTTTACATTTGCCAGTTATGATGAATGATCAGCAGAAGAATCGTTCCAAATGTCGTTTGCCCGGGTGTAAACAATTAACTTTTGTAATTTGTGAAAACTGTCAGGTTTATTTGTGTTTTTCAATGGATCGCAACTGTTTCAAAACTTTTCATTCAACCAGCTGAACTGATTATTATTATTTATGTATTATTTTTTATTCAAAATTATTATTATTTTTTTCTTTCAATTACACTTTATGTTTTAGGTGGTAGGTTATAGTGCCTGAAACCACAATTTTTGTAAAAAAAAAAAAAATCATAAAAACAAACATAAACATTACTATTTTATTTCTATTACACTTGATTAATCTGCTTTTTGAATTATTAGCATAAAAAGCAAAATTGAAAAAAAAACACAATATTTGTTGAGCTAGAGTCCCCAAGTATCATATATGATACCATCCCTTACTCCCAAACCGGCCATTAAAAAAAAAAAAATAAAAAATGTGGTCCAAATATGATAGTAGAGAATACGAAAATAGTAGAAAAAAGTTTAAAAGTCTAAAAAAATGGTCTTGGGCCCGAAGAGGGTATATTTAAAAAGATACAAATAAAAATTAAAAATATTAAACATTAAGATTAAAATATAAACATAATTAATATAGATTGTTTAATGTATATAATTGTTTGTATTATTAATTATTATTAGTTATTTATTTGTATTATTAATTATTTATTTCATATTATATTCCATTCTATTCATATGTTTTCTTTTTTAATCTTTTTTTCTTTCTCTTATTTTCTGTACATCTTAACATTGTAATCTAAAGAATTATGGCTACCATAATAAGGTAATATAATATAAATAATCGAGTATTAATTAGATAAGTCTTTTTATAAGCCTAGAAAAAAATAATGTATAAGGCCTATGAAAACTGCTTTAAAGTTCAAAATCTCCTACTTACGAACCCACTTTCGGTTATGGTTTTATTGTATAATGTGGCAAATTAAGTTATTTATAAAATGATCTAAAAACATTTAAATATTTGCCTAGTATGGTGGCTGCAGACAACAAAAAACTGTGATCATTTAAATTTTTACAAATAAAGAAACACAAAAACAAAAAAACAAAAATATATTTTAAGACATCTATTCCAATTTCAATTCGTTTTTGTGAATGAATTCAAATCTTGGAAGTGGAAATTAACCCACTTCCCGACATCCGATCAAGCTGAATCTCGGCAAATAGACTCGTTGTCGATGATAAAGCATTCTAACAACTTTTGGTGGCAATCGCGTATAGATCAGCAACATCATCAGCTGTAGGCAGACTGATAGAACCTAAGCGCAAGCCAAATACTAAGTTTGGTGATCGCGCTTTCGGAGTATCAGGGCCGAAGGCTTGGAATAAACTCGCTCCGGAACTAAGATCCATAACAAGTCCAACAGAATTCAGGTCTAAACTAAAAACTTACCCTTTTAAGCTGTCGTACCCTTAAATTAAATAAACCATTCCTAAGAGAAAGTCCTGTTATATTCAATTTTCCAATTATGTCCTAAATCCTGTATCTAAATTTCGCTAATAAACAATTATATAATGTTAATTAAGTGTTAATCTCAAGTGACCTACCAGGTTAGTATTGTACTGTATATTATCTCCATAAATAGTTGAGTAATAACATAGATCACTGTAGAGATGTATTATAAGTTTGTACAGCGCCGTTGAGGTGATTTTGCACAAAAACGGCGCTATAAAAGTCATCCAATTATTATTATTATTATATACAATCTGGTCACCGAACACGGCTAAAGCTATTTCAAGGAACGTATCAATTCTGAATGGTGGTCTTATACAAGGGCGATACTGAGAGTATCTTCAACTCTCAAACTAACCATTTGTCCCATCTGCTATCGAAAGGATGCAAATAGAGAATTTTATTTATTATTATAGTCCTGCGGTGAAAAGGCTTATTAGTTAGTTTTAGTACTGAATTTATTTATAGGTTAACCCTCGTATAGCTTATATTTATTGTGAAGAAAGTTTATTTAGCTGGAACATATGATAAATCATAAGAATATTTTCATTATTTTTTATTATTTTTTAGAGAAAAAATAACATTTCTCTGAGAATAAGTTTATCGGCTCTACAGCGCCCTTGAGGTGATTTTACACAAAAACGGCGCTATACAAATCATCCAAATATTATTATTATTATCGGCGTGATGATTAGTTAGTTAGTTAGAAATGTCTTGAGACTGATTTAAGGCGATGCACTACGTAGTAATTTAAAATGATGTGTTTTTGGTTTGAAAATTCGGATGCCTAGAAATGTTTCAGATGCTTTAATTAAATACTGCGAGTAGAATACATCTTGGCCTTTGAAATAATCGAGTATTTATTAGATAAGTCTTTTTTATAAGCCCAGAAAAAAATAATGTATAAGGCCTATGAAAACTGCTTTAAAGTTCAAAATCTCCTACTTACGAACCCACTTTCGGTTATAAAATAAAATAAAAGGCACTTTTTGGCCATGTTTTTTTCTTGCATAAATCAAAACAGGTGTTAAGCGGGAATTTAAGCCTTATCGCAATCTACATAAGGTGTGTTATTGCTAGCGACTCGATTCAAAATATTACACGACGTAGTGCATCGCCTTAATACCTTTAGGTTTCGGTCCATTTAGCACGAGCTGTCTCTCTTAGTCGACTCTCTCATCTCAATAAGGTCTGCAGCTTGTAGAACTTTTCTGCGCGGGGTCTTACAACACCCAGTATACGTTGATTCCTTACCGACCCGTGAGGGAGCCTTTAACACTTTTACTTGCATCATATTATATTAATAACACGAACCTAAAGAGCCCTGGACAGAGAGCATTAGCGCGATTTTGTATGAAAACATAAAAGCCAAATCTAGGGTGAGGAGAAATCGCCTGGCAGCCATCTTGCATGACAAAATTTTGTAATGATTTGTATACAAATAATGCACTACTATTTGAATGTTACATTGTTAACGCATTGTTGTCTTCTGCTCCGTCCAGAGCTTCTTGGGTTCATGTTTCATAATGATAAAACACGACTCTGTATTGAAAATTTAAGGCCCGATTGGCCAGAATTTTGGATCATGGAACACGCCCATAAAGCATTTCTAATGACTTCGTCAGACCGGAGGCTATATGAGGGCTATCTGCGTGAAGCAAGGGAGTGCTCAGTGCTCACTCTCAGTGTTGGGGCAGGGACCCTCCGGGGTAGGCAGGGGACAGTACCCGCCGCAGGGTACTAGAAGCGCGCGCCGCTAAGCCGAAGGCCAGAGTATCGATCCAAAACATACTGCAAACGCTGCTCCCCTAACAGCAGGGTACACGGGATTGCTGCAAGGTTCAGTGCTGGGGAACCATCATGCATTGTATGTTTATAATACATACTTGCATTTTTGTGAAATATTACATACACTAGAGAAAACTTACTGATATAAAATATTGTTAATTTATTAAAAATCTGGTCAAATTATTCGTTTTCCTGTTAAAAACGGGACTACGAGGCCTACAGCGAATCATTTGACAAATTTCATAACAAACAATCAATAAAGCACGAATATGCTATGAGGACGTCAAAACACGTGTTCTTAAAAATAATAATATTATCGCATATTATACATTTATTCGGATAAGGCCACCTAAGTGAACGTGTTCAAATATATTCTGAATGACTAATATTTTATTGGGAAATGGTCACGCAGTCACATTTTATAAAAGACGTACTCGATTTCTCCGTGAATTAATGAGCTGAAGCGATATGTTTTAATAATAAAATAATAATTATTGGATTATTTATATAGCGCCGTTTTCGTGGGAAAATCGCCTCGGGGCGCTTTACAACTTGTATGTAACCTATAAGACGTATCACTCACACTTTTAATTAATAACTTATAGCTAAAATATATTACTAGTGACTTTGAAATAATAAATAAAATTTTGAAATATTTTAATTAAAAACGGACACATGCAATTAAAAATTTTAAACGCAAATATACCTAGTTAAAGTTTTTTAAATCGCTTAATGATGGTTGTTTTCTTGTAAACTTTTTACAAAACCAAAACACATATTGTAAACGTTACATTTTGTAAATTTACGCCTTGTTTTATATAAACCTTGATCAGAACTATTTGGCGGTTTTTTTTTTTATATAATTATTCTATGATAAACAATTAAAATCAAATAGAAAACTCGGTGTGTTCTCTTTCTAAATTTGTTTGTGCTATGTCTGACCATAATAGAAAAGAAGATAGATCGAGTTTTAAGAGGACGTATCATTTGGTGACATTTATAGCACTACGTGACCCGAACGGTTAAAACGTTTTTTTTATAAATTGTTATAAGGCGATGCACTACGTCGTGTAATATTTTAAATTGAGCCGCTATCAATAACACACCTTACATAGATGGCGATAAGGCTTAAATTCCCGCTTCACACCATCCACCTGTTTTTATTTATGCAAGAAAAAAACATGGCCAAAAAGTGCCTTTTGTTTTATTTTGTGGCTGTTCAGGCATAAATATTTAAATGTTTTTCGATCATTTTATATATAAACAACTTAATTTGTCACATTATATAATAAAACCATAACCGAAAATGGGTTCGTAAGTAGGAGATTTTGAATTTTAAAGCAGTTTTAATAGGGCTATACATTATTTTTTTCTGGGCTTATAAAAAGACTTATCTAAAAAATACTCGATTATTTCAAAGGCCAGGATGTATTCTACTCGCAGTATTTAATTAAAGCATCTGAAACATTTCTAGGCGACAAAATTTTCAAACCAAAAACACATGATTTTGCATTACTACGTATGGCATCGCCTTAAAATTATTTAGCAATTAGAATTAGCTCTACATTGAACTTTGTGGCTGTACATACTAAAACTTTTTTTGGTCAAAGATATTATTTATATTACTACGTTGTGCATCGCCTTGAAAGCAGTAACGAAACTTGGGCAAAGCTGGGTTAGTGTGAAAGAGAAATTAATTGTTATTCCATTATTTTTTGCAGTAAACCACAAGTTAAATCATAAGCGTTACTTCACGGAAATATAAATAACGTGTGACAAAGCCACGATTTAAAATTCGAGAAGTTACAGGAATTGACACGGGATCGTTCTCAATCCAGATGCAAGCCATGTGTGGAGCTTCTACTCTTGGTAAAAATGGGAACCTTTTGGGATTTCGAACAAAAGCCGAGGTCCCAAGATTGATGATACTAATGCTAACAAAGGAATGGTCATTTTCTTGCAATACTAAAAACTTTCCAATCTCTTATTCAATGTCACAAAAGTACACATTTTTGTGACAATTTATTGCACACGATACGAAACACACGTGTGAAGTTCACAGACATAGAACAAACATTCCATAAAACGATGTGAAAATTTCTGTAAAAAATTGACACTAGCTTTCAGATGAATGAATGCGCATTAATAATAACGATATTTGGCTAATTTATATAGCGTCATTTTTTAAAGCTTAAAAGACACCTATGGCTCTGTTTGTTATTATTTTATTTCGGATTATAAACATAACTAAACTGCCAAAACAGTTTGTCAGCAGGCCAATTTTACAATAATAATGTTAAGGCGATGCACTACGTCGTGTAATATTTTGAATCCAGCCGCCATCTATAATAACACTCCTTATGTAGATGGCGATAAGGCTTAAATTCCCGCTTAACATCATCCAGCTGTTTTGATTTAGGCAAGAACAAAACATGGCCAAAAAGTGCCTTTTATTTTATTTTGTGGATGTTCAGGGATAAATATTTAAATGTTTTTCGACCATTTTATAAATAACTTTATTTGCCACATTATACAATAAAACCATAACCGAAAATGGGTTCGTAAGCAGAAATTTTTGAACTATAAAGCAATTTTCATAGGCCTTATAAATTATTTTTTTCTGGGCTTATAAAAAGACTTATCTAATAAATACTCGATTATTTCAAAGGCCAAGATGTATTCTACTAGCGTTATTTATTTAAAGCATCTGAAACATTTCTAGGCGACCAAATTTTCAAACCAAAAACACGTGATTTTACATTACCACGTATTGCATCGCCTTAACACTAAAGCACAAATATAATGGGAAACAACATTACAGAAAATTGAATATTAGGGTAAATGCAGGAAACTCTTTGAATGGAGGACTGAACGCGGTGGGGGCTAGCAAAAAAATTTTCCAAAGAAGCAAAGCTAGCAGTCCACAATGGAGCGCTGTTACCTACTCTGATGTATGGGGAACAGACAGGATGAAGGATGAAAGTGAAGGAAATGAAAACCGAATGCTGCAGAAATGAAATCCATCGTGCGTCTGTGTAGTAAAACAGTGGCATGTACAGGGTTTTTCAATAAGAGGTGTTATTTTGAATAGCCCGCTATTTCGGTAGATATCACTTTTGAAGCTGTCATTTTTTGACATTTGACAAGTAGAAACTACGCCATTAATAAAAATGGAATGATACACGCTTCAACACCGCATTGAAATTATTAAAATTCACTTGAGTGAATCAAATGCAAATCATCTTGAGTGATGAGGCCCATTTCCACCTCGGTGGCTTCGTCAACAAGCGAAATTGTCGCATCTGGGGCTCGGAAAACCCAAGAGTTATTGTTGAAAAGCCTCTCTATCCTAAATAACCCTCAGCAACGCCGGGTACACATCAGCTAGTTTGTTTATAAAAGGCACTGAATCCGGTATTCTGGGGAAAATATAATAAATATATTATAAATACTTTTAGCTCTACAAATCCCACAATTATAATATCCGTTGATTTTTCATGGAGGCCCGCGCTAGTAATTTAATAACTGTGAATTCATTTTTACGAATTTATTCATCAGATAATTTAGTAAGTAAAAAAAAACAGAATTTCCGCAGGTTTGCCACGCCTAGCCATAAAAATAAACGATCTAGGATCTGCAGGAGGAGCCAGTCCCACTGTCGCCGCTATTGCAGCAGAGACATTTGGAAAACATAGGGAATATTCGCCAAGTTGGCGAATAAAATTATGAAACTACTCAAAAAGGACTACGTCAAGAAGTGATGTGGGCTGGCAGGATCCTTTCCTCCTTTCTCAAAGTTAGGCAGGCGTAATAATATAATCCTCTTTTTCTTGAATGATAGGTCACAAATTATTTAAAAAAAAATAATAATATTAAAAATTGTACAGAGACCCTGGGGTAACTTTTCACTAAAATGGCGCTTTAAAAATCAATCAATCATTACTATTATTATTATACAACAGCTTCTTTTTTGTAAAAGTCAATAAATATTTCAAAGCTCCATAGTTCATAATGGAAATTACGTCGCCAGCTGAAAATAGTCAGTTTGAAATTCACGATAGAAAACGGTGTGCAAATTTCAGGACGTCAGCGCTCACCGTTAGACATATTGGAAAATATGAAGAAAAAAAAACTTTGCGTTTTTTCTTACTTTCTTTACAGTTAAATGGGTATTTAAAAACTACTTTAACAATAAATAAAAACTATGCGAGATTTCGCGATGTTTTTTCTGCTTTACCACAAATTTATTTGACGTCACAAAAAATAACTGATTGATTCCTCCTATATTATCATGCTGGTACTCGGTTGCCTTGATCGTGCCATGTCTCCTGTGTGTACAATATAATTTATAGTGAAAGAAGGACAATACTTATAATGAATTCTTAAGAAAGTGCAAACAAATGAATGGTTGCCGAAAAAAACCCCAATCCATTTAAGTATAGCAATTTAAAAAATAGGTTCACAGAAAGGTCGAATAGCATTATAGCACCTTCCTCTATCCCATCTCTTTCCCCTCCCCGTTACCTTAGCCACACGACATACCCCACTCGGGGTATGTCGTGTGGCTATAGTCCCTATATGCTATAGTCCCGCTTATTCCAGATGACTGAATTTTAATGAAACAATGAGTGTTGTATGCAAGACAGAGTTTTGAGGCGGTCTATCCTCTCTGTTTACCCCCTCGGTGAAAATGTGTGAAGGTTAGTCAGTTACGACATGTCATCTAAATCTGAACAAGCTGATACGACATATTATTTCCAACCTTCCTGTTTCTCAGTATAAAATTAAATCGTGGCATTGAAAATTATCAAGTAGAAAATTTCTAACCATTAACGGTATACATCAACCGGGTGAAATCACATAATATCACCCTTTTTACAAAAACGCTAAAAATACTTGGCACTAGTAAACTGGATCTATTTCGAGCGGGTATAAAATTCCACCCTCGTTGTTTAAAATTTGCCAAACCATACCCGCCCTTATCACACGTGCACAAAGAGACTGTTTCCGCTAATCCGTTTAGGGGAAAATCCTGCCCCAAGCGTACCCAACCTGACCTACCCAAAACCTGGCAACGCCCTCTCCTGTCTCTTTCTTTCCAACATGTAATCATATAGCTGTATCACTCTCGTGCGAAAAAGGCCCAGATTTTTTCTGGTTTTGCACGGTATTTGCTGCCTTCGTAGGTCCATGGGGTCTACGTGTGTTTGTATTTTTATTTCTACAAATATTTAAATGTATTTATTGTACAGAACGTACTTATTTTGTTATGTAAACCATAACTTGAAATTATTTGTAGGTAGAAAGGGCTAACAGCAAAAATCACGGGATAGTCTATATTCCTGACAAATCTGTTCCATTTTTTTAAATAATAAAACATACCTTATCGCTTGTCAGAATTATTCTTATATCAACTGATTCCAATTTTGAAAATGACAAACAACCACGCACAGACAACCGAAATTGGTATGTTTAATAATATAATGTAGATACTATAATATCAACACAACATTTTTCTTGAGTCTTGTATTTTTAACAGTAAAACAATTATTTTATGCTTCTTGCTCAAGATAGAAATTGCAGTGTTGGCCTCGATGATCGAAATAGATAAGGTAGTGCAAATTACACGACGCCAGGGCTCACCGTCTGAGAATGTTGAGAAGAAAACAGAACTTTGGAGTTTAGATATTAATTTTAAAAAATTGCCAAGTGTGAATGGAACGTTAGAGTACCTACCTGTTATAAGTACTATCGCGGTAGTTATTAGACAAAACGATTTACAAAAAGTATAATAACATTTTCATTAAAAATATTATTCTTACAACACGGACATCATATTGTTTTATATCAATACTACGTATACCACTTGACAATCTTAGTAGGTTCTGGAATCAGTAATCCTGAATACCTCAATCTGTTCGAAGGCCTTGAAGAAAGCTAGAAAATAATTCGATTTCTCACGAATAAAATGCTCAACAAAGAACGCGCCGTTTTCACAGCGGTTTTCCGCGGGAAATGTTCGGACATCTTCGGAACTTTCCGGAAGGGGGCGGAAAACACTTAAAGCTTTCACAGTAAAAAAACTCATACTATGTACAAGAGATTTCGGTTAATCTTGGGTTAGGTTTGAAGTTTTCCACGAATTTACCCTCCAACAACAAGGAAAAATCATCGTAATGTAAATAATAAATTTAGGAGGGAAAATATTACGTTGTATCGACGTTTGATTTCAATATTCTACAATTTTTTTAAAATCGAAGATGTGTGTAGTGATTTGCCTTAGGTATGCCATTTGAATTGAATATGTTTTCTAGGTTTTTTATTGTTATTACAAAGTAGGGATGTCGGTGGGTACTTACTTGCATACCAAATAAAACCCTTTTACGTTTTAACCCTTTCCAATAATTAATTAATTCAGTACCTACATAACATTTTTTACTAGCCGCCCGGAGGCTAATTTGGATTTTAGATGATGAATAAATTTAATCTCCAGTACCTACCGATCTTCGTAATAATGTATTTTTTATATTAACTAATAATACAAATATTATAGACTATTAATGCACGATGTGCCGGATTCCTCGTAATAAATTTTGTGGCGGTCTATCCTCCATCTACCACATTCCTTTTTTTATCCACTGTCCACAAAATACAAATAATATAATGTAATAAAATTACGCAGTACATTCCATTCAAATAAAATGTTGCAAATTTATTTCGATGAATCATAGGCAAATTCTTATACAGGCACTTATTATGTAATTTTCGCTAACTACTATTGATAAACAATGATGTCGTAAGCTTAATTATTCTTTAATCATTCCCCCTTCCGGTAAAGAATTACTACAAAATCATGCAAAGGGATGATATTGTCCCAACAGTTAGTTACTGGGTTAAAAAATTCAAGGTCATGTTTTTTACAGGTTATTTTAAGAGCGGAATGCTCCGGGAAAAAAATACTGCCTAGCCCATTCTGATCTAGGAACTGGGAACCAGTACCTACCTCATAATAAGGGTCCTTGAAATAGAATCAATAACGGGAATGAAAGCCCCCCACTGCCCTTACCCCTGCCCGTGCCCCTTGCAACCAAAGAAGGTTACATTAAATTATGGCATTTTAAAATAAAACCAGAATTTTTTGGCGCGACTCATTTTATTTGTAATTTAAAAACTTCATCTAAGTAGGTAGGTACTTTTAATTATTGGCCACCGAAATAAAGTGATGTTTAGGTTAAATTAATAGAAAATGCACCATGAAAATACGTTTAAAAATGTGTTAATAAGAGTATCTAAAGAATGGAATAAAAGTTAGTGTAATATCAATAGTAAAATGTAAACGAGAAAATACGCATTTAAAATAAAATGTGGACAAATACGCGTTTGTATGAGTAATGCAAAAAATAATAACATGGAAGGAAATAATTCAAAACAACATTAAATTCCGTCAAACTCGACGAATAATTTACATTCATTGCATCAATATTATAGGAACTGTTGTATGAATGAAACGTATCGCTGTTTATTATTTCAACAGTAGAAGGCAGTGATTTAAACATGTGCCATAAGCAGATGTTCTATAATGCATTCTAAAATGGTAGGAGATAAACAAATGGAATTTACCCAGCACCGCCGGCGTATGTCAAACGCCGTTCAATAGAAACCAGTGCCCATGGCGCAGTAGCAACTTTTCGAGTACCTACGTCGTTAAAACAATAATCATGCTTTGAATAAATCGGTAATTAATAGTACTTACATGTCATTCAATGATGGTGTACACAAAAAGGCGAATTAAATAATGATTTACATACTAAAAATAACACAACTTCTCCCGCCGGTAAATACGACCGACTTGTTCGATTTTTTCCAAAACTGTTTGATCTGTGTGATGTATGACCAGGGTTGCCAACCGTAAAAAAAATTCCCTCGTACGGATGCAGCTAAAAATCTCGTACTTTGACTTTCAAACCTCGTACCAGGGATGGTATGCCCAAAATAATTATTTCCCCAGATTTCGATGCGAAATTTCCCTAGAATTTCCCTACATTTCGCAAACCTTGAACAAAACAAGAACTTGGCAAACAAAACCCGCTTCGGGGGGGGGGGGGGTAGGATTTGTGTGGTATTAAAAAAAATCTTTATTGTTACTCTAGTTAAATCACAAAAAATTAAATGTAAATCAAGGTAACGAATCTAATTTTACGTCAGGAACATCCTCACTGTCATCGTTTTTTCTGCCGTATATATTTAAACTAAACAATTGGAAGAAACAACGAAAAGACTAGGTATTTAACAATAAAAATCTTCTTCTTTTCAAAAACTTCAATTAGCTACACGTACTAACGTAGTACAACTAAACACGGCCGGCATGCAACAAATGGAACTCGTAAAAAACAGAGATAGTAGAAATTTGCGCTCTGTGTCACAGCGACGACTAATGCGAAGAACGAACGAACTGTTTTATTATTCAGGGATTTCAATAATTTTATTATTCGGGGATTTCTCGGTTGATGGGATAGCTACCATAGACAATCATCGCGCAAATACGGCAATGTAATTTTTGGTGTAAGAAGTTCCTACAAGTTCTGATAGATGGCACTAGTTTTTACTGTTATATAATAGTGATGTAAAATGTTCGTATAGCCATAGGTATTATCAAAATCTCGTACATAATTGTACGAGGTTGAAAGTCTCCTCGTACCTCGTACGGAAGGCCACAAATCTCGTATTTGTACGAGGAACCTCGTACGTTTGGCAACACTGTGTATGACGGTCTGACGGATGTGGGTTGCCCGCATTAATAAAATCATTTTGCTATTTACTATTTTGCCGAAATTAATAAAAGCTTACAACGGAAAGAGGGTTATTATTATAATATCGCGCGTCAGAAATGCGCGAATACCAACAATTTTATGACTATAAAAATGAACTTTTTTTGGTCACAGGTGGAATACTATGAAATATAATATAGTTTTAGAAACCGTTTTCTTATATCACTGAATATTATTTTTTTACAGCTGTGTAAAAATCATGAAATCAGAACTTTCAGTTGAAATCATATAATTTTTAAAAATGATATTTATAGCAGATATTGTATTCATATCCACGGAAAATAAAAATATTATCTACAGAATTAAAAATCTTTATTCAAAACCAGCTTTAATTTGTCAGGGGTACGCAATAAAATCCTTATGCTTGAATTATTATGTTTACTGGTAACCCTTAAGGGACCATATATGTTAATAATATGTAATCGGATAATTTGTATTGCGCCGTTTTTGCAAAAAATCACCCCCCAGGTAATAATAATAGTATCCAATCCATAAGGATACCGACAGTACCTGGAGGACCTGCTGGTGGACGTGCGCTGCTCATCATATGCAGAAGTCAAAAGAGCCGCACAAGACAAGGAAGAATGGAAGAGGAGATTAGATGAAATTGCTGCAAACCAATCCCAGGATTGAAACCAGAGAGAGAGAAGGATATAATAAGGATTGTTATTAAAAAATGAACGCTATATTTCTGTAAAATTACTAAAAAATAACAATACACCAAGTAAAATGGTGTTCCCAAAAGACTTTTTTTAAAGATCTTTTAAGAAATTAGAAAATTGTCATTGAATCATAATAATATATGACAATACAGCCGATTTTAGCAGTTTTCTTTGATTTGGTCGTATCTAGTTCTAGTTTCTAGTATGTAGGCCATAAATCATAAATAAACCACTCACATGTAGGCGCTCACAATATTGAAAATGTTGCTGTGCTTATAAAATAATACACAAAACCATGTTCAGGTACCGGTGCAAAATAAGTTTTTAATTATTATCGTTCGTCAAATTAAGTTTTTCGATATTATTATATATTCGGATATGAAAAAAAGAGAAAAGTTTTCTTGATGATAACATTTATTCCTTGTTTAATTTTATTTAACTATTTTGGCATTGCAACACCATTGATAAATTCGCGCGCTTTTGAGCTGATTCTGTCATAAAGAGCGTGCGTTCATTTACTGTTTGTTTTCAAGTTTTGTCTCCAAACTTTACAAGCGTGAAGTTTATGTGTGTTTTTGGATTCGTGTTACTCGTGAAATTCGCACATCATGTCTTCGCCGGCGAGAGCAGCGAAGACTCCCACGCGTAAAACTCCAACCAGGACTCCATCGAGGCTGACGGCCTCCCAGAGTTCCAATGATGATGTTGATACACCGGCGAGGAGAACTCGCAGCGCCAGGGATGTCGTAGTTCCAGAGACCCCAGTCCGAGCCTCTGGCACGCCCACCGGTAATTTACAAACATCATCAAAACATTCCTTCAAACTTGGTTATGGTTAAAAAAATTTTTGCAACTTCTGAACGTAATTATAAAGTAACATTTTTGTTGCTTTTCTGAGTTTTGTGTTTTCCTTTATTATGGCATCCAAACTAGTCATTATGGTTCTGATCATATATGTTGCAGATGAAGTATGTGCACCTAATGTAATGACCATAAGCAAAATTGGATTCATAAGAAAATGGATAGTTTTGAAACTTATATGAGATTGTATGGAAACCGTGATGGTGGAAATGGCTATAATGATCCACGTTAACTACGGAGACACAAAGTAATCACGGAACAGATTACACTAGAAGTTCTGTCAACAGTAGACTTTGCGTACTGTTGATTGCTCCGACTTGACAACTCGCAAAATGTACTATCAAACAAGGCTACCATCTGACCGGACATCGAACGTACAAACAAATTTACAGACAGACGAAATGCTTAGTTGTCAATTTAAAACAGGACTTTTCTACACTCATCACGCATATCAGTATTTAGGAAAATAACCGTGAGGTTTCCTCTAGGGAATATTTTGACTTTCTTTATAATGGAATGAGTCGTGAAGATAACTACCCATTTTGGGGAGAAAAGAAAAAACTGAATCATTTAGCAGCCGTTTTATAATGTGAGTACTGCACCAGAGTCCCAACTGCTCCCAGCTGTCTGGAGCCAGTGAGATTACAGCATCCCCAAATGGTGTGTGATGTGAGGCTGAAGGTAGTGGCGATGGAAATTAG
Organism: Hesperophylax magnus; assembly: GCA_026573805.1. NCBI lineage: Eukaryota > Metazoa > Arthropoda > Insecta > Trichoptera > Limnephilidae > Hesperophylax > Hesperophylax magnus. Next base: position 5,234,327 of record JAIUSX010000117.1, on the reverse strand, counting down.
ATGGGGAAGAGGAGGGAGGGGGAAGTACCTGGCTATTCAAATCTGGTCACCAAACAAACCATTTCAAGCAATGTTTTAATTTTGAATGGTTGTCTTTCACCAGTGTGATATTGAGAGTATCTTCCACTCTGGAACGTGCCACAAATATATTGTATATTATTTAACCTTCCAGCGGGCGCGCTGTTGTAAAATTTACGACAAGCGCCCGCTCAAGGAAAATTTCTCAATGCGCCCGCTGGAAGGTTAAAGATAATTATTAGGGAAACAACACATATTGAAATAAAATTTACTTGCGCACATCCTGATTTGAACCCGTGTATTTGTAGTGAAGAGCCTTACCCCTCGACCATGGAGGCCGTCAAAGGCCACAAGAATGAGTTGTAAAAACGACCCTTTATCATCAGGGCCGCTCTGAGCCAAACGGCACCTGGCGCGAGTAAAATTTTGACGCCCCTTGTCAAAACCAGTAGACGCCTAAGTGGGTGATCACTGTAAACAATAATATTCGGATGGTTCGTATTTTTAAGGAGCGCCGTTTTTATGAAAAATAATCTCAATGGCGACGTGTTAGGACTGTTAGGTATTAGGTATTAGGTATTATCAGCGCCTTGGCAATTCGGTGCCCGCAAAGGGCCGGCCCTGATTATCGGCCCCATGTATCAGAGCGTACCAGAGGCGGCTCCAGGGGTTCAGAAGTGGAAGGTCAATCGAAAAATATGAAATGTTAATACATATTGCCAATGCGTAATGAATATTAAAAAAACACCAATTTATGTCATTGCTGGTACCCACCTATTCTGAAGCCGCTAGTACAATATTGTTTAATTTAAAATGATTTATTTACACATATAACTAATTAATGTTTTTTATTTTTTCACCTAAAGATCTTTTCCTATTAAAAGTTTTAATTTTAATTTTTATTAACTCCAAACACAGTCCAATGTTTATCAGTACACTTAAAAAGTAAATAATGAAACAAAAGTACCTATACATTCATTTTATTGCACTGATAAAAATGAAACTTTTGTTTTTAACCTCTTTATTTTTCTCTTTTGTAACATAAACTAATTGTCACTTTATTTGAATATGTTTGTCGTGATTCAATGAATTATTTGCGATTTCTTTCTATATGATATCCACAGAATTTGTCATTTAAAATTATTCCATGCATGCAAATTATGTCAACAATGGATAAACATAATTTCAAGTTCAAGATAGCTATCATTTATAACACAAAAAACTTGCGACTGACATTTTTTCACATCTCCCTAAAAAATCAAACGGAAAAATCAGAAAAAGTTACGGTCGCATCCAGTGGCGGCTCATGACTTTTGGGTGTACTAGAGTGCTAATATTATAAAAAATGGCATTATTGAAATTGTTGTAGCTGAAAATGATTTTTAATTTTACAGCTAATTTTAGTTTGGCCGTGCGCGGCACGAATTTCCTGACCCAAAAGTCACGAGCCGCCACTGGTCGTAGATATCTCTATCTCGCCGCGGTCATGTCTGAAAATCCCTTGAAAATAAATTTTGTATGATACTAAGCATACATACATGATAGAGTTTACCTCTTTTGTCTGTATAGCAAGAGAAAGAAAGGAGATAGCTTTGGGACAAAACTTGAAGTGACCCACGCTAGGTACATACAGTAGCTTTTCATTTGAACGCTAGATGGCACTGGAACTCGCTATTTCCGTATGAATATGCACAAATTTTAAAAATACATGATAGAGTTTACCTCTTTTGTCTGTATAGCAAGAGAAAGAAAGGAGATAGCTTTGGGACAAAACTTGAAGTGACCCACGCTAGGTACATACAGTAGCTTTTCATTTGAACGCTAGATGGCACTGGAACTCGCTATTTCCGTATGAATATGCACGAATTTTAAAAATACATGATAGAGTTTACCTCTTTTGTCTGTATAGCAAGAGAAAGAAAGGAGATAGCTTTGGGACAAAACTTGAAGTGACCCACGCTAGGTACATACAGTAGCTTTTCATTTGAACGCTAGATGGCACTGGAACTCGCTATTTCCGTATGAATATGCACGAATTTTAAAAATAAATTAATAATTGGGTAGTTTATAAAATCCTTTTTTTTTTTATATTAATGCTATTGCAGAATATTTTGACAGGTCATTGACCAAAAGACCTTCGTAGACGAGCCGCCACTGATGTTAGGTATTAGGTGTTATCAGCGGCTTTGCACTTTGGTGCCCTTATAGGGCCGGCCCTGATTATCATGTGACAAATGGCAATCTGCCTTGATTTTGTTTTGATTTTGATTCTGGTGAAACTTTCGCTTTCCATTATCTCATCATTGTGTAGATATGTAAGTAACTAATTTTTTACCAATGAGACCCGACAATATTTACATCTTGTTTAAGAAAATATTTTTTATGTTTTTCAGATGGGGGTACTCCTGTGACCCCTGGAGGCCCTGTGACCCCTGGCAGGGCGGTGACCCCCAGGAGGGCGGGCACTCCCAGCCACCTGCCAATGACGTCACCTGCGAGGACTCTCGGAGCCAACAGCCCGGCAGGTACGGACACAACTTCAACTTTGTGATCATACAAAATGATTGCAGCTAAAAAAATATGGGAAAAATTAGTTGAAGATAATATTGGCAATTCTGAGATTGATATATTATGAGATCGACAAATTAGTGAGTTCTCAATGACTGACTGGTTTAAGGATTGTTCCGGTAAGACAGAGTTCTCCTGTGTTCGATTCCTAGTTGAGACTGTTATTTTTTATTTTCTGTGTCTTGTTCTGTTTCATATTTAGTTTATTAATATTATCTTCTTCTTCAATGGTTAAAAATCTGATTGTTTGTAGACCTCCTTCAGATATATGTCGTAGGTGCAGTGTTGACTATTGTGAAAGCTTAACTCTTCCAGAATGCATAGATTGAACGCCTAGCTGTCCATTGAATCCTGAGCATTCTTGGCCAGTATCATGTCTTGAGTGCCTCTATCTTTTCACTGGCTGTATGAAGTGTCCATGCTCCCATACCATGTGCAATTTAGAATATACGAGAAGATCAGAGATATGATTAGTCTTATCTTAGTGTACTGTTAATTCATCTTATTTGCAATACACTTGAGATGATCGGGAGATTTCAATAAGCTTCGGTTCATCTGAGATTAGATGTATGCTTATTATTGTGACGTATTTACCATAAATTTCTAACTGGACTAGCGTTCTAGAGGATGCTCTGAGTTATTCTGAAGCGAGAGGATTGCTTACTGAAGAAGCTCGCCCGTAGATCGGCTAACATTGTCTATCTTCATAACCATTCGGGTATTAGACCCAAACGTCCAACAGTTGTCTCTTATAGTTACTCTATCATGTGGTACTACTACTGACACCTATGGAGACACCTTAAAACTACATAAACTGTATATCCTAACTTGAAACTACACACTTTAACGACATCTGTTGAGCGGCATTGTAACTACACATATATTTACAAACACTACAGTTTTCTTTATTATGCCTCGGCAACACTCTTGCAGAAGTGGTGCTTGACGTTCAGCCGTAATGTAGAAGACTCACTGTTACTTGATTCACCTCCACTGCGCTGACCCATAGTGACTTAGAGTTAAAGCGCGAGACAATTCATCATCATGAAAGGAGTACTGGTAATGGGCTCAAGCAAACCAGTCGTCGCCACAACTTGTTCAAGATACAACACGACAGAACAGATGTTCTAGCACAGCGAAGCAAACAAGAGGAATAGTGCTATTGAATGAACTTTCTAAAACAGTGGATATATTTAATTACTCTTAAAATAACCAAAACTATCTTCCCAAATGTTAACAATGTCAAAATAAGAAATCTTGTATTGTAACTGGATAAATAATCTGTCACACAGTAAAACAAAACCAATAATCAAACTAAAACTATGCAATACTATAGCACTTTGACTTCCTCGCCTTCAAATTTTCCGCTTTATTTCTGCGAAAAGGTCTTTTCTTTTGAGACGACTTCTTCTACCGAGCTACCCTCATTAATAATAATAATATATGGATGATTTGTATAGCGCCGTTTTTGTGCAAAAACACCCCAAAGAATTTGAACAAATATGTAATACATTTGTAATTATTTATTTATATTTTGTACAGGCAGATAATATACAGTACCATACTTACCTGGTAGGTCACTTGAAATTAACACTGTTTATTGTTTATTAGAGAAATTCAGATACGGTTCATACGCACAGGACATAATTTGAATTTCTTTAATTCTTCAAAATGTAATATTTGTCCTGCAGGTCTGCGCATGAGTGAGATAGACATCAGCTCTCCTCTCAACTATGGCTCTCTGAGCTCCGTGTCCACCCCCCATTCCGGCTTCCGGGGCACACCGATACGCATGCGGCCCGACATACGCACAGACCGCACCATCCGCCAAGTGCCGCTCAGACAGGTAATCGTCTGTTTCTATCCGTAAAGTGAAACCCTCATACAATGTTCCTATCACCAATACGCACAGACCGCACCATCCGCCAAGTGCCACTCAGACAGGTTCTTAACCCACTCAATAAAAGGTTTTCCCACGTAAGAAGTTTTTTTTTCTCATCTTTTAAAAAACCATACAAGAGTGTTTCACTATATTAGTCATATTAGAATTAGTTTGTCATCTAGATTTTTTTTTATGAAACCCTTGCTAAGTCACCAAACATAGCGAACTCATTTAGGTAACCTACGGCAGACGCGTTGGTACTGTTGGTTATCCAATAAATGGTTCCCAGAGCTGCTGTACCCATAATCCGCCTCTCAGATTAAAAACCCTTGCTTTTCCTTACTTATAAACATATTGTAAATATTACATGCCCCTAAGGTCGGAATAGTAAAAACTTGACTTATTACCATATCATCAGTATAGTTGAACTGGGCTTATTGCCGGCTTAACTAAACTAACGCTGAACCTGCGTGTAAGAATCTAATAATAAGTAAGACAATAAATGTAAGAGTTGGATAAAATCTTTATGTTAAAGTGTAAAAAATACAATAAAAAATTCTTTGTTTTCATAAACAAAAGAGAAATCAGAAAAAAATTGACCATTAAAATGATAGTACAGTAAAGTCTCTGTAATCTGAACCACTGGGTAACGAGGGCGGGGCGGGACGGGTGGGTGGAAAACACAAGATGTTAACCGTTAAAGAAAAAATGTGATGTATATAATTTCCTGCAAAATTAACATAAATTGCCTATTTTACCAAAATGGATTCATCGAGGGGTGAAGAATATCGACGATGTTAATCGATGGTAAAGGATGGTATCCAATTAGAGTCTGGTGAGGTATAAGAGTTATTTTAAAAGTTCCAACAGTTTGGTCGTCATAAGTTCTCAAATAGTGCACCAACTCCAGCAAAACAAATACTATTTACAATAAATTAGTAAGCACCATACTAATTGAAGTGGGGAACATTATCAAAAATTAACTCTGCTGTTTAACCTGCTTAAAAATTGCGAAATAATGAAACAAGGCAATGACAATAGTTTAGTTTTGTAAAGAAAAAAGAAACACAAAATCATAGACAATACGGAGTTATGTGCTAAGCTCGTCATTCCAACCAAGCCGGGCTTAAAAGCAACTGATATACCGGGCCTTAGTGGGGAGAGTTGTATGAACAAATTCCAGTAATCCAAAAATTGGTTTGGATTACTGGAATTACTGGAACAAAAATGGCAAAAACTGCACAGGCTCAGTTTTAAATTATTCCGATTATAGAGACTATACTGTATATAAATATCGACAGTCCTGAAGTACAAGGTCGAATGTGCAAATTTGTAGTTTTGCAGTAGAGCTGTTTAAATTTTCGTTTCTGCATTTTTACTAAGTAACTATCCATTACGCGGTTTCCGCAAGGGTAGGCAGAGAGTTTGGACCGCCAAACAACTCGGTCTTGGCACACACTCCTTGCCTCATTTACATTCATACATCGTCTCATACATACTCTTCTATTATTCTTGACATGGCCCGACTCAAGTATCTGATTCACTTGGTCATGCCATGTCTTCCTCAGACGTCCCCGACTTCTGCTACCGTTCACATTTGCATCATATATTCTCCTTACACTCCTTTTTTCCTTCATTCGCTCTACATGCCCAAACCATCTAAGCGTCCCTTTCTTGATCTTACTCATTACGCTTACATCAGCCTTGCACTCTTTGCTGGTCTCCACATTTCTCACACGATCATACATGGTTTTACCACACATACGCCTCAGGGATCTCATTTCTACAGCATTCAGTCTACTTTCATCCTCTCTCTGCCAGTTCCATGCCTCACTTCCGTACATCAGGGTAGGTATCAGCACTCCATTGTGGACTTCTAGCTTTGCTTCTTTGGACAATTTTTTGTTAGCGCCAACTGCGTTCAGTCCTCCATTAATGAAGTTACCTTGCATTTTTACTGTTTTTAATAATATATTTCTCCAATTAAATATTCAACAACACTATATTTCTTGATTTAAAAAACAACAAAACTTCAAACAGCTCTACTGCAAAACTACAAATTTGCACATCCGACATCGTTCTTCGGGACCGTCGATATGTTTTAAAAATAAATATAATCTGATATTAAATATCATAAAATAAACAACACTTTGAAAAGTAACAAATTCATTATAAGGAGTATCCCCTTTAATATTATATCCCCATTAATATATGTTCTATAAACCATAGTACCGTCATACCGATCAACAGTCCTGCCGATAGTCTTTTCAGAAAACTGAAGAATGCGCCACTGCAGTATTTTTTTTTCTGAAAATAAAACGGTTCTTATTAAATATCGTCAAAAAGACTTTTAGCAATCTGGTCAACAAATAAAGAATTCCAATTAAAAATATGATTTATTTATATTTTTACAGATCATACATTAGTCGCTAAATACTTAGTTTTGAGATTGTTATCATTGAGGTAAGGACACACTGGGCCTACGTACGCTAGGTGCATACTTGTGCTATGCACGCAACGCAAATTTGAATTGTAGTATAGCTACACTCAAAGGATTTTACGTTATACATCACTTCATAACGTCTTACTAAATCTATTACTTATTTGTCTCTCCCATTTTAACAACAAATAAGATGCTCGGGTGTAGACCATGTTAACTGACATTTATGCAAAATGTTTTTTTCGAGGAAATAGATCATTTTCACAAACTGTTTTAGCAGACGATTTCAGCCACGTAATCAATGGTATCCGACATACTGTTTCATCGCACTTCTCTCCTTTTAAAAATAATACAGGGTTTTCCAACAAGAGGTGTTATTTTGATATTCAATCGTAAAAGATCAATGGTTTCGTTGCTTGTGTGGCACGTAGCGCCGTCTTGTTGAAAGTAAACGTTGTCCAGATCAATACCATCCAATTCCGGCTACAAAAAATCATTAATCATCTCTCGATAGCGCAATCCATACACCGTAACCGAAAAAGTAAGGTCCAATGACTGCGCCGGACCATAAACCGCACCAAACAGTCACACGTTGAGGATAGAGAGGCTTTTCAACAACAACTCTTGGGTTTTCCGAGCCCCAGATGCGACAATTTTGTTTGTTGACGAAGCCACCGAGGTGGAAATGGGCCTCATCACTCAAGATGATTTGCATTTGATTCACTCAAGTGAATTTTAATAATTTCAATGCGTTGTTGAAGAGTGTATCGTTCCATTTTTATTAATGGCGTAGTTTCTACTTGTCAAATGTCAAAAAATGACAGCTTCAAAATTAACATCTACCGAAATAGCGGGCTATTCAAAATAACACCTCTTATTGGAAAACCCTGTAGTTTATTATATTTTTTCTTGCAATTAAATATCAATGTATATCATGGTCACCCTACACGTTTACTACATTATACTGTAATGAATTGGCTGGAATTAGATTAATAGGTACCCAATTCGTAGAAACGTTAATGTAACAATATTGTTCACTTAAAATACAATCTTTGTGCTATTTCTTATTTTTATTATTTTGTAAAATTATTAACCTCATCCATTATTAACCTTCCTAGTGGGGTTAAAAATTCTAATGTAAAAAAAGATACAATGTAAAGAAAAAATAAATAAATGTAAAGAATGGTAAGTGATGCAAGATTGCAGATGGCCTATACATAACACATTATTCTGTGTCATCATAATTTATGGATGAAGTGATTGCAAACATTGTAAATTCTGTAGATTTTTTTTTGACAGTGTAACAGATATACCTTTTCTGCCGTAAACAATAACGCAAATTCTTCAAGGAGTGAAGAATATGACCACAATAAGATTTTGATCCATTTCTAACCTGTTTCATGTAAAGCATGTTATGTGTTTTCGTTTAACTTGTTTTACATGCTACCACTTTGATTGGATAAAAGGCTTTTAATGGTGTCTAATAATGGTAATGGCATCGGAATTCTTTATTTTTATCACTCCTGACAAGAATTTTTCATATAAAATAAGGAAAATGCATGACCAAATGTCATATTCACCAATGAGTCCACTACTAGAAATTTATAACCGCACTAAGGTTTTTTTATTTATTCTTAAATAAATTAGTATTACAAAAGTATAGTATATTGTCCTCCACGCTAGGAGTTCACCTGTGTTGTGGATGACTTTTTTCAATTGTAAAGACTAACTAACTAACTAACCATCACGCCGTTTCGCCGCAGGGGTAGGCAGAGAGGACAGACCGCCAAACAACTCGGTCTTGGCACCCACTTCTTGCCTCATTCACATTCATACATCGTCTCATGTAAAGTTATATAATAGTAAACAATACATTGGAGATTAGTTACTCAGAGAAACAATAAAAATTAAAATATAATATCGATTTTTTACATAGTTTTAACAAAAACAAATGCGAAATATAACAAATTAACCCTTTTGCTGCCCGAATGTAAACACAAAATAGATACTCTCACGCCAAGGGTTTTTAGAATTTTTTATATTGCGTCATTATTTATTGTCCTCAGCACTTAGAGATTGTAAATTATTACCAAAACAAAAAAAAACTTGTTTACGTTACACTCTTGAAAAGTCTAAGCAAGATATCTTTATAAATTGATGCATTATTTGACGAATAAAAACTATCTATGAAACATCAACAAACTTCGACCCGCCGCCATTATCAAATCAGTAATCTCACCAACACATACAGACATACTATAGTAATATCAGTACTCAAGTCTCCGAAGTGGGACCTCTGCGACGGCTCACCATTTTTCACGATTCACTTGTGATAATATTATTGTTTAAAACTTCATTATTTATTCAACTTTTATTTACAGTTTCTTATCGTATTATTTATGTTTATAGTTTTTATTCGAATGGTAGACTTAAAAACAGGGATGAATACACAATGCCACATTACACTGGGAACACATATCTAGCCATTTTTCTGCGGCTTTGTAAGTTTTGTATTCGCACAAACATGGCCGGCTCTGTATGGCTTGGATTGTTTTGATGTTGCCGGTATTGGCTCAGACGTAATGGTGTGTCATGATGAGACGAATGAGGAGTTGAGTCGAGTTGAGTATTTTTGAGGTGTTTTGCGATTAATTGTCTTATCACACATAACTGATAATCGGAGAAGCTCATACCTGAATTTTTTATGCTGTTGTGTACAGTAAAAGAATTTAACAGATATAAGATAGAGACAATATTCCCTTATTTGGTCATCAGACAAGTCGCGTCGAGCCATGATAGAGGGTTACACAAAAAAAATATTAGGAAAAACGACAAATTAACACAATAATTAGTTTCTAAACACAGATAATTAAAATAAAATGTATATGATTATTTTTTCACTCGAAAGGCGGATATAACAACTTATTTAATTTAAAATAACAAAACATGTTGATTAACACAAAACTTATTTGCACTAAAAATATGAGTAGTTAATAAAAACAATTTGTTAAAATAATAACGTTAGAACCACGATTCGTTGCAGATTCTAAGTATTCGCGAACCGTCGAGATAAGAAGGAACCACGTGATTCACTAACACAGCTACGCGCGCGCGGGGAATTCAAACACTGAGAGGGGAAATATTGTAGTCTCCAGTTTGACGAGGTCTTTCATAATATAAACAAAATCATTTGTCACATCTGTGTAGAGATGTCGCTAGATAAAGGTTCAAATTATTTTTTAAGCCCGAGTTTTGCGCCATCTATACAGAAAGTTCCGAGATATCGCAAGATGAAATTAAAATCACGTATGATTGCGCGCGGCAGCGAGGGCCCGGAATCTTGAATCAAACATAGATGCGCACGGCAGCCTCCGGGTTAAATATTTAAAAGGATTGTAGCCAGTTCATATGTGTTTTTTGTATTCTGTAAGATTAGATGTTTTATATTGTGTTGGAAGTGAATTGTATAGTTTTATAGCCTGGAATCTGTAGTGTTTTTGTCCAAAGGATGTGTTGGTTTTTGGTATTAGTAGTTGGTGTGCATGTCTTGTTCTTGTTTGAATGGATTACTTTGAGTAGCGTGTACAGATTAGTCCGCAAATCGAATTTTAAGTTGCATTCAAAACACAAGAATGGTTTAAACTTCCACGAGCTTAAATAATCGTTACATGAGGAACAAGCAAATGATTTTCCTCAGAATTATGCACCATAAATATGGTGTGAAACTAGAATTTAAACTCCATTCGGAACAAGCGAACTGTTTCCTTCGAAATGCGTTTTTAACACATCATTCGGAAGACAAAACTTCTTTTAACTTGAGATTGAATCTTTGCCCGAGTCTCCAGCTTTGATTAAGGCTACACCCAGTACTTGAAAATAGATTCCAATGTTTTCCAATTTTAGCAGGATCTTGGATTGTATAACTGAGAACAATTCATTTATTGTTTTTAATTCGTAGAACTCCATTTAATTTTTAAAAACCGGTTAAACTGATTTACTGATAAACAAATCGGTTTATCCGGTAATAAATCATTTTAAATTGGGAGTGGGTAAATAGAATCATATAAATAAGTCGTCTAAACGTGGCTAAAACCACAGTTTGAAAATGGCCTTGAAAGCCGAAACAGCTGTAACAATAACAAAAACCAAAAAATACTTGCAGAACTTAATAATTATATTATTAAATTTGATTTTAATTTAATTTAAAAAAAAAAACAATGTTTTCCGATAATGGTTTCCTTCTTAAATGCATCTGCAGATGAATCCACTACTGAAATTTTATGAAAAAAACCAATTTACAATGTCCGTATGTTATATGGCGTGTTAGTATTCTCTTTCCTTCCGAAAATGGTCAAAAAAGTTACTGTCCAATATCTCAATTTCGCGCGTAAAGTGTCAGGACTTGAATGCACATGCGGCTCTTTCCCTAAATTCGCATGCTTAATTACGCGACCTAAAATTTTTCATATTTTAATTTATTTATACTCTTAGTAAGTAATGTCCAGTAAATAAATCAACAAAAAAAGCCAGCGGTAACATAACAACAAAACGAACAATATCGAATTTGAATAAAAAATATTAAGACTTTTAAAAAATATATTCACATAGATCAAAAAACACTGATTCTGAATATAAAATTCTAAATATTTCTATATTTTTACTCTCAGAATTATTGACTTGTTCTTGAAAAATGATTTAAAAGCTTAACTGTGTATACGCTCCATGATTGGTCGAACGAAATCTGATGTCAAATGTACTCCACGTTAAGTTTGTACAACGTAATAATTAAACATCTCTTTCAGTTACATGCATACTTTGATAATAAGAGGGAGGTGTCGCTATACAGTTTTGAATTGTGTAGCTAGGTATGTTGAGTTTTTGAGATGATTTGCATTTGTATTTTTAGTTTTATCGATTTTTTAACTTACATCGTAGTATCTCCTAACATTTTAGAAAGTTTTGTTAAATTCAAAGTGTTATTATTATTATTATTATTATGTAATGAGCAGGCAGCATTCTGCTGATGCGCTCATATCTGATTTCACAACAAGTTTGACAGTAATTGAGTTGTTTTAAGTTTGAACTAAGTCCTTTCTTCTCTCCAAATGTGAATCCAATAGAGCTTTGAATTGATTTATATTTGTTGCATCGATGACATGTTGTGGGAGTTTGTTCCAAGCATCCACTACTCTATTTGCAAGGAAGTGTTTTCTAGGATTAGATGCAAAAGGCGTTTTGGTAATTTTTTTTGAGTGTCCACGGAGATTTATATTTTTATTAGTAGTATTAGATTTCTTGGATGCTAGGGCAACTGTAATGTCCAGATAAAATTTTGAAAGTCTCGATCAAGTCACCCCTTTCTCTTCTTTCTTGTAAGGTTGGTAATCTTAGTTCCTTTAGTCTATCTTCGTATCGTAGATCTTTCAGAGCTCTTGGTATTTTAGTGAAACGTCTCTGTACTCTCTCTAACAGATTTATATCCTTTGCGAAGTAAGGACTCCATATTTGGAAAGCATATTCCAGGAGAGGTCGCACATATGTTTTATATATTTTTAACATCATGTCCGGTGTTAGGTCAAGGAAGGTTTTCCTGATTACATATGTTACTGAATTTGCTCTTTTCACAATTCCAGCGATGTGTGGTTCCCATTTCAAGTCCTGTGATATGGTAACTCCTAAGTCTTGTTGTAATGTCACTGCTTTTAGAGGTGTTCCATTAAGTTTGTAGGCAAGTGTAGGGTTAGTTTTTCCAACATGTAGGACAGTGCATTTTTCGACATTGAGTTTTAGAAGCCAATCTTTTGTCCATTGATATATTTCGTTTAAATCGTTTTGCAGTTGGTTGTGATGAGTGTGTGGGTTGGCAAAGAATTTTGTATCATCTGCAAAGCAGCTGGAGTCTGATTTTACTATAGTATGCAGGTCCGTGATGTACAAAATAAACAAAACTGGACCGAGAACTGATCCTTGAGGGACACCACTGGTCACATTTCGCTCAGATGACAGTTGGTTGCCAATTCGAACTTGTAATTTTCTCTCAGTGAGGAAGGATTTGATCCATTCGAGAAGTCGTCCTCTTATGCCTAGGAATTTAAGTTTAGCCAACAGTCTATTGGTTGGAACAGTATCGAAGGCTTTCTCGAAGTCGAGATAAATTACGTCAGTGGGAATCCGTTTGTCCCACTAGTTTGTCCAGTAATCTATGTTAAGAATGAGATTGGTAATCGTGGATCTTTTTGGCACAAATCCATGTTGTTTGTTTGAGATTATGTCAAGTTTGATCAGGAATTAGCGAATCTTGTCCACTATTATTCTTTCCATGGTTTTGCAGATAATACTAGTCAAGCTTATAGGTCTGTAATTTGCTGGTTTGAGTTTATCACCTTTTTTGTAGATGGGTGTAATTATAGCTCTCTTCCAATCTTTAGGGAGTTTCCCATATAAAAAGGATTGTTGCATAACCAGAGCTATGGGATGACTGAGAGTTGCTGCACACTTTTTGAGAACAATAGCAGGAATATTATCGGGGCCAGTAGCGCTATCTTCTCGCAACCCCTTCAAAATATTCTCAACTGCTGATGGAGTGAATTCTATTTCGCATAGTGAACTATCTACATACACATCTTGACTAATAGTTGGTATACTGGTGTCTGGTTCATTTACATAGGTTTTTTTCAAATTGTGTTGCAAGGATGTTTGCTATGTCTATCTCGCTGGTAACTGTTTCTTTAGAGAAGTTATATAGTATGGTTGGAGTAGACACTTTCGAGGCAATCTGTTTCCTTATATAACTGTAAAATGGTTTCTGTCCGCTGTCAATCAATTTTTGCTCAAAGTTTTTTCTGGTATTTCTTAGTTGCGACAAAAGGTAGTTATTTTTCAGTTTATATTCTCTGTAATACTCATTTTCAATCTCATTTACATTCCCCATGTGTTTTCTGGATAATCTATAACCATCCCAGGCTTTCTTTTTCTCTTTAATCAATGCTAGTATGTGTTTGTCGATCCAAGGTTTGTTTTTATTGTGGTTTTTATTGCCTTTGAATAGTGGTATTTTTGACACAATCTTCTCTTCAAACATGTTTGTAAAAAAGTTTCACTTTTCTTCAGTTGTAGTGGTTTCCACGAGAGACCACATTATATCACGAGTGCTTAAGGTTTCATTTATTTTATCATAATCTGCTATGTGATAGTTGGGTCTCGGCTTCTTGCCTCTCGGGCTGGAGGATCCGTTGTTATGGCTGGTACTTACTTGTAGAGTTGACAACAAACATATATGGTCACTTTTGCCTATAGGTGCTAGATATTTTATATCAGTAATGAGATGTTCATCATTGCACAGGACTAAGTCCAATAGAGATGGGGTATTGTTGTCCCTGTATCTTGTAGGTTTCTCTTCCAATTGCCAATAGTTACTGTTCAAGTACATATCCTCAAATAAGGCCTCGGGGCTGTTTGAATTACGCACTTCTGTAATGGGCCATACCAATTTGGAATAATTGAAGTCTCCAAGGATTATTACGTTTGACACGTCAGCTATTCTTTTTAATTGGTGTAATCACAGACATAGGAATTAATAGACGAGAAGATAATGGCGAGGGGTAAAATCAACTGTTGAAGAACGAAGGGAGTGAAGCTGACTGTGATTCGTCAATAAATCAATCTGACAGTAAATAGGCATCTCGCATTATAATATCACCATTTACTTCTTAAAAGTAAAATCTGCTTTTGAATGAATAGACATTTTTACAAGGGAGCGCAAATTACTCGCCACGTTATGAACAAATTTGCGAAGTCCAAATTCGGCAAAAAAATTCGGTTTTATTTTCAGAGTCGAATATTTCGTTTAAGTATTTAGTTAAGACACTATTATAAATGTTCATAATTTACTTCCCAGCAACCAACCAGCATTGTGTTTCGCGTCCAGACGTTTCTCGATGTGATAGTAACAACTGATCTATATTATACAATGTGAATATGCTTAAAATAAAGTAAAATAATGCTTATATATGGAATGTAATACGACAATTGGGTTTATTCTCTTTTTCACATCTATTTTTACAAGTTTTCATAGCACAAGTTAACATTCTGCCGTGTTATTTCGTAAAATGAACCGATGATGCCTCGACCATAGTTCGCACAAGAATGATGACGTCACGTTTTCAAATTTCATTTGAGGCCATACGCGAGCACAGCCGGCTCCAATGGAACCGGTATGGGGAGTGGGGATAATACGCTTTTAATCACTTAGGGCAGGTCTACTAATATTCATATGTCTATGGGTGTAATAGTTTTTGGTGGTTTTCGTACGATGCATTTGGTGGGCAGTAGACACCAGCTAGGATAGTTTTGAGATGGTCTATTTGCATGTCAATGAATAATGCGTCAATTTGTGGGTAATTACTAGAACTGTTTTCCAGGGCTTTGTTCACTGGGCTGAAATTGTCAGGACTATGGTCCTTTTCTTTACATATATTGCTACACCACCTCCTCGTTTTTCAATTTTGAAATTGTCAGGACTATGGTCCTTTTCTTTACATATATTGCTACACCACCTCCTCGTTTTTCAATTCGACGGTCTTTGCGGAAGAGTGTGTAATCCGGAAGATCCACTAACGTTTCTGGTATCTCTGCCTTTAGCCACGTTTCTGTCACTATTAGTACTGTTGGTTTTGTAAGGTTTATTTGTGCAAGAACAAGATCAAATTTCCGTGTGAGAGAGCATAGGTTCGTATACAGTATTGAGATATTGACTATGTAATTATTTACATGTTTTTTGGAATTTTTATAATTTTAGGGCATCCTTTGATGTATTTGATTGTCAATTCCTTCTCCCCCTTTTCTGTTCTTTGATGCAGCTCATTCCTTAAATCAATTAAATGCTGCCGTTGCATCGGAGTTTGATCTGATTTGATTGAGTTTGGTTTTTTTTGTTTATTTTTATTTTTGAGAATGGCTAAAGCTTCACCCCGTGTTTGGAAGATTATTTTTATCGGGCGAGGGAATTTTTTTTCTGCTGAAGGTTTTCCAAGCCGGAGCACTTTTATGTTATTTTGACTTGTGCTGGTGATGCTTCCTATAACTTTCCAGCATTCTTCGGTGTCTCGTAATTTGCGTTGTTCGGGATCTGGCAAGTCACACTCAGGGATATCAAACATAATAATGTTTTTTGCTCGGGATTGCCGATCGCTAAGTTCACTAATCATGTCTTCTGTGCATCGCATTTGTTGCTGTTTTTTGCAGGCGTTGACTTCTTCTTGGAGGTCCCGAATTAGTTTGTGTAGTACAGGTATTTGTTGAAGGCCACTCTCACATTCAGGACACAAGAATTTCATTCTGCGGTTTTTGAGCTCTAGGTATCTGGTTTCCGTTGCGGATAAGCCCGAACATTTAATGCAAACATTTTGATTGCATCCATCACAAAATGTTAAATATGTTAAAATGGAATAGAATATGGATAAATGCAACTAAAACAACTAGCGCGACCGCGGCTAAAATTACGTACATGCCAATTTAATGTTTTTATAAAAGTAGGAACTTATTTCAAATTTACGTAAATGCAATGACAATAAGGGTGAGAGCGCGCCATACTGCCGCGGCTTGAGCTACGTAAGTACATCGATGATATTGTGTAGATTTTAGTGTACGGGTTTTTCTTAACTTTTTTATTAACTATGATTTTATTTTTATTAACTATGCGACTATTGATTTCTGAGTAAAATCAGAATTTATTAATGGTAACTCTGTAAGTTGCTATAAATTGTGGTATTGTAACTTACAGTGTTGTTTACATTGGTAATTTTCCTATACGCTACTTACGAAAATCGCTTAGAGTGTTATTTATACTGGTAATATATTTTTAATTTAAATATACAAACACATTTCAATACTTTACAAATTTAGATATTTCAAGGCTGATTGCGATAAATATGTTTGTTCATATGTTTGTTTGTACTACGGAATTTTATATCTTAAAAAGGCCTACAGAAAAGTCTGCAGTGGTATATCTCCTAAGGAATCACTTAATCCAATCCACGGAATCCACAGTAATCGCTTTTATCTTTTACATGTATTTGTCATTTATTTTCCTGATCACAGTTTTGTAGTTAAATTATGTCTCGAAAACGTAGTAGTTAAGAATATAGGCCGTAGTACAAGGAATGCAAAAAGAATGCGTTTGGGTATGTCTGATGAAAACGAAGAAGAAAGGGAAATCCGGCTGTCAAAAAGCAGAGAAAGTACTTCTTCGTGAAGAGATAGGACTAAAAATAAAGGTACCGAGCAAGCTACGTTCAGAATACAATCAACAAATGAAGTGGAGAAATATCAATTGACTCATTACATCTGTACTTCCGAAGCAGTTTGGAAGATTTTATCATTCAACCTGCACCCACGATTACACTCACCTTGCCGTTCATTTATAAAATGGACGGAGGGTTTATTTCACTGAAAACAAAATTAATGACGTTGTTACTAATCCTCGGGATACAACACCAACAGCATTTACAAGCAAGACGATTTCGCAAAAACACAGACATATGACAGTTCCAAGCTATTATACGTGGATCAGACTACCAAAATATTCCAACAGAGAAAGCAAGGTACTCCAGTTGACGGCTTTCCTGGAGTTAAAAAAACTAATACTCTTGGGAGGGTCTATGTAAATCATGCCATCAACAGCGAATTTTTTTACTTTTTTAGAATGTTACTTCATGTTGTAAAAGGGTCAACATCTTTTGCACACATCAAAACTGTACAAGGAGTTACTTATAATACCTATCAAGCAGCATACAAAGCAATGGGTCTCTTGAAAGATGACTCTCATTGGGACAACATATTATCAGAAGCTGTTATTTGCAATTCAGCAAGGTCATTGCGGTATTTCTTTGCCTTTATCGTAGCATTTTGTCAAGTGACCGACTCTATTATGTAATTCTATGGAATAAATTTAAAGAAAATATGGCTGCAGACATTTTGATTTGGCTACGGCGAGAGTAGAAGAATTACTTTATGGCAAATCTATTAAGGATTTTGGACTGCCGATGCCAACTAATATAACAAACTCGAATTTTACCAGTGCCGAATACACAAGAGAAACGTCCTATGATCAATCGAAACTGTTACAAGTTGTAGCTCAAGATGAACATCGACAAAAAAAAGTACGCTATGCGTTATTAACATCGATTGATGGGAACCAAGATAAAATATTTTCCTTGATGCTGCATGAGGTACGGGAAACTTTTAATCAATTTGCTCTTAGCCAAAGAAAAAACTGGTAAAATTGCGCTAAACATTGCATTATCCGGCATTGCTGCTACACTTTTGGAAGGAGGCCGAACCGCACACGCGACATTCAAACTCCCGCTAAAAATCGCTACTGATGATACTGACAGTGTTTGTAGTACTTCCAAACAGAGCAATACTGAAAAATTGATGCAGAACTGCTCATTAATAGTTTGGGACGAAGCTACCATGTCGAACAAAACTTCCGTGGAAGCATTAGACAGAAAAATGCGTGATTTGCACAGCTAAAACTCACCTATGGTTAGATGTATATTTTGTTCTCAGGTGACTTTCGTCAAAACTTACCGGTTGTGACGAGAGGTATACGTGCTGATGAAATTAATGCACCATTAAAAAGATCTTACCTTTGGCCATATGTAAATATATTCGAACTTAAAAGCAACACGGGAGTCTCATTAAAACAGGCTTTTTGCAGAGTTGTTGCTCAAAATTGGGAATGGGCAGCTACCACAAGACAATGGGAGAATTTATCTCGACAGTGACAGTGACTTTGTGTTTTGGTTGGTCGACAATGTTTATTCCGAAATTAATGACATAAGTTGTAATACTATACCTAGGTTCAAGGAGAGAGCAATTCTGTTACCTACTAATGAACAAATAAATTGATTCTCTCGAAGATTGATGCACCGATGCAAGCATGCCACTCTGTAGACACTGTACTCGATATTGAAGGGGCTGTTCATGAAGTCTTCTGAACTTCCCCCACATTAATTGGTGTTGAAAGTAAGGTGTCCTATTATTTTATTACGGAACCTTAATCCAACCAAATTGTGCAATTGTGTACATGATTGCAGGTAAAATCTTTAGGAACATTTATAATATAGTGTACACCGTTTCAATTTAACTAACTGTAATTTGCAGTAAAACTGTCTTTTTCAATGACCATTAACAAGTCACCGGGCTCAAACATTCAATGTTGCAGGTTTACATTTGAGCGTTGAGTGTTTTTCACATCTATGTAGCCTTAACTTCTAAGCAAAATCTTTTTGTGCTGTCTAATGAAAGAACAGCTGTAAACATTGTACGTAAAGACATTCTGAGGTTACTGGCAATATAGTTTGATTCAAGATAAAAAAAATGATATTTACAGCTAATATAATCTAAAAAAGATGTGCAAAAAAATGTATGCTTACAATAAAATATTAATAAAAAATAAAGCGCATTATGTATTATTGCTAAACGCACTTTTTGGAACTATATACTGTCAATGTCAAAGCGCTAAAAATGTATCGGATAGTACATGTGTCGCTCAAACCCTTATGATGACACATTAGTGCATTGCACCCATGTGAAGCCGGGGCGGGTCGCTAGTATTCCTATAAGCTACTTACGTAAGTCACTTACAGTGTCAAGATTGGTAATTTTCCTATAAGCTACTTACGTAAGTCACTTACAGTGTCAAGATTGGTAATTTTCCTATAAGCTACTTATGTAAGTCACTTACAGTGTCAAGATTGGTAATTTTCCTATAAGCTACTTACGTAAGTCACTTACAGTGTCAAGATTGGTAATTTTCCCAAAAGCTACTTACGTAAGTCACTTACAATGTTACATTGGTACTTTTTCGACAATTTACTTACATTTCTTCCTAACATTGAAAATTTATTTATTTTAGTCCTGCACATCGGACAAGGAAACCAATTCTGTTTCTTCAAAGATTTCTTATACCGATTCAAGCATTTTAAACAAAATGTATGTTTGCATTTTATAGTGACAGGAGATATTGTGTTGCAAAGACATATTGGACATATTGGATTCATTATAAAAGCAATATTTGTTAAAAAATTCTTATTTGAGTCTTTACTGCTCTGTTCAAAATTAAATGTTGTAAATGTGACAGTTGATTATTTTCTGAGTTTGCACTCTTTATTCAAAAAACTTGATTTTTTTTTAGAATTGTGATAAAATACAATAAATTAAATTAATCGTAAGAACTACATAATGTTTTGTTATTTAACCTTTTGTTCGTCATCGTATCTTAAGATTGGAATAGTGCGGCACATACGTTGATGAATACTAATAATTGATAATTTTCAGGGTGAACTGCCGGGTCCCGGGCCAATAGACTCCACGCCCGTGGAGCCGCAGCTGGTGATCTGGGGCACGGACGTGGTAGTGAACGAGTGCAAGGCCAAGTTCAAGCGCTTCATCATGCGCTACATCGATCCTGATGCAGAGGAAGACGAGAGGGGCGAAGCCATCAATCTGAATGCTCCGCTTTACATGCAGAAGCTGGAGGAGGTGGGTTCTGGTTCTGATAGATTTACAACTTATAGTTGTAATGCTGTGTCTAGGGCCGCAATATTTAGGGGGGTGGTATTTCGCTGAAACTGTAAAGACTGTAGTTTCCATATTAAAATACTACGGTCAAAAAAATA
Source organism: Hesperophylax magnus (assembly GCA_026573805.1). Taxonomy (NCBI): domain Eukaryota; kingdom Metazoa; phylum Arthropoda; class Insecta; order Trichoptera; family Limnephilidae; genus Hesperophylax; species Hesperophylax magnus. The sequence continues at coordinate 5,213,737 of JAIUSX010000117.1, read as the reverse complement.
TATTGCAATAAAATAGTACGTCAGTTATTTCGCAGAAATTCACTTGCGACAAAGTCTTCAAATGACCAATCAGCACCATTTTGTTTTTTTGTGTCAGATAATTTAAATTAACGTTTTTTTGAAAGATAGATTCCCGTTAAATATCGATTTCAGCTTTTTGAACATATTGTGATCAGCAGAAGATCATCGTGTTGTTAAGCCCATCAGCTTATCACTTGATAGAAAGCTGAATGTGAACTTTTATTTGGCATCGCGCGGACTAATGATTTAAATTTGTGCGCCAGAAGATAATTGAAAAATTCAGATAGTTTAAGCGAATTACAATAAAAATCTAGATACACTGAATTGTTTTTATTTCATTTACGTAGTTGTATATCATATCTACTTTAAGATTACGATTACGGAAGGATTTTTAGAAAAAATGTCTATGATAAACTCAAAATATTCTTTAACCAAGGGATTTTCGAACTTTTTACCTAAAGTTGCAGTATGTATTTCATGGTTCCATGATAACTCAACACAGTGACAATTCAACACACTTTTAAAAAGTGATTAAAAATAATAATAATAATACTTGGATGACTTGTATAGCGCCGTTTTTGTGCAAAAACACCTCAAGGGCGCTGTACAAACTTATAATACATTTCTACAGTGATCTATGTTATTACTTAACTATTTATGGAGAAAATATACAGTACAATACTTACCTGGTAGGTCACTTGAGATTAACACTTAATTAACATTATCTAATTGTTTATTGGCGAAATTTAGATACAGGATTTAGGACTTAATTGAAAAATTTAAAAATTTGTGATGAATTACGATTGTGATGATTTATCCGGTCACCGTATTTCATATAGAATTTACCTAAAGTTGCAGTATGGATTTAATATAGAATTTACCTAAAGTTGCAGTATGGATTTCATATAGAATTTACCTAAAGTTGCAGTATGTATTTCATATAGAATTTACCTAAAGTTGCAGTGTGTATTTCATATAGAATTTACCTAAAGTTGCAGTATGTATTTCATATAGAATTTACCTAAAGTTGTATGTATTTCATGTAGAATTTAAAAAATTACAGTTTAAATTTTCATTCACTAGTAACTTTAGACATTTAACTAACTACCCATATAGAATTTTTAGAAAAATTATTTGTGGTGTTTCTTGTACGCGAACATTACAAAGTGACATTTAGCACCACTTTTAAGATCTGACCCTTAATTACTTGATTTCATTTATCCCTAATCTATTTTTATTTCTATGATGTTTAGAGTGATTTATTAATGTTTGAAGAAGGGATGTGTGAGAGTTATAGGTTATAGGTTAGACCTTATAGTTCCAGAGTAACTGTATTATTGCATAGTCCAAAAACTAATTAAATGGACAAATTTTTTTAATTTCTCTTCTATTTTGTCCCAGATCCTTTCACTGGAGGAGCCATTCCTCAACGTGAACTGCACCCACCTGCAGACATTCGACGCAGCGTTGTACCGCCAGTTGGTCTGCTACCCTCAGGAGGTGATCCCCACCTTCGACATGGCTATCAACGAGATGTTCTTTGAGAAGTACCCGGCCGCCGTGCTGGACCACCAGATCCAAGTGCGCCCTTTCAACGCCGAGAAGACCAAGAATATGAGATCTCTTAATCCTGAAGGTAACATTAACAAGATAACAAGGCCCCTTTATTCAATATATTATTAGTAGTTATTATAATATATGACCTACCTACTTGTTACTGATAGCTTATCTGAATTTGAAAAGTTTGTAGACGGACAGATTTACTCGTAAAGGAGAGTTACCAACTTGCATGTTGAAAATTCCAGACATCGACCAGCTGATTACCATTTGCGGTATGGTGATCCGCACGTCCAACATCATGCCGGAGATGCGCGAGGCCTTCTTCCGCTGCATGGTGTGCTCCTTCAGCACGTCGGTGGAAATTGACCGCGGCCGCATCGGCGAGCCCACGCTCTGCACCAACTGCAACACCAACCACTGCTTTACGCTTATTCACAACCGCTCGCAGTTCACCGACAAGCAGATGATCAAGCTGCAGGAGTCTCCGGGTAAGCAAAATCTGTATTTATATATTCTCATATTTTCTTCCTCTTGTCCTGTTCGGGTCGGGGGCCCATCGCCTCGACAAGGTACCTCCAGGCGTCTCTTGGTTACTTGGGCTTCCCCTCACACAGCCTCTGGAGTTCCTCCTTTCTAGTAGTAACTCGGTCAATTACATTTCAATTTTTAACCTCACTAGGACTAGCCTGTGTTGAGGTTAATAAGTTTATAAAATAATCAAAATAACACAAATATATTGAAGAACAATATCGTTGCATTAATGTTTAATTACAATATTTATGAAACTGCGACAGACTGAATGAGATCCCTGAGGCATATTTGTTATAAAACCATGTATGATCGTGTGAGAAATAAAGCTGTGAATGAGGAATACTTGGAGCAGGTGGATGAGTTTGTGTATTTAGGAAGTATGTTTACGAGAGGTGGGAAGGCTGACAGAGATATTGAAAGAAGGGTAAATGCAGGTAACTCCATTAATGGAGGACTGAATACAGTTGGCGCTAACAAAAAATTGTCCAAAGAAGCGAAGTTAGCAGTCCACAATGGAGTGCTGGTACCTACCCTGATGTATGGAAGTGAGGCATGGAACTGGCAAAGAAAGGATAAAAGTAGATTGAATGCTGTTGAAATGAGATCCCTGAGGCGTGTGTGTGGTAAAACCATGTATGATCGTGTAAGAAATGTGGAGATCCGCAAAGAATGCAAGGCTGAATTAAGCGCAATGAGTTAGATTAAGAAAGGGTCGCTTAGATGGTTTAGGCATGTAGAGCGAATGAACGAAGAAAGGAGTGTAAGAATAATATATGATGCAAATGTGAATGGTAAGTTGGAGATCCCCGAGGAAGACATGGCACGATCAAGAGAATCAGATACTTGAGTCGGGCCATGTCAAGAGTGAAAAGAATAGAAGAGTATGTATAACACGATGTATGAATGTGAATGAGGCAAGGAGTGTGTGCCAAGACCGAGTTGCTTGGCGGTCCGTCCTCTGCCTAAACGAAATAGCGTGGTGGTTGGTTATCTAGTTCGAGACAGCTCGACTTGGCAGGACACGTAGCAAGGATGGTAGATATCCGGCCACCGAAGAGTAAGTTCAAGTCTGTTGGACAAAGAAGTATTGGGACAAATTGACATTACAAAATTCTTAATTTAAAAATATTTTTAAATGAATTTATGAACCAAAATTACATAAATATAAAAAGTGAGTATTAACAATGATAGTAGCAACAAACCTTGCCTTTTAAAGGCTGCTTCATTAATACTAAATATATCAACATCCATATTGATTCTGCTCAACAGCATAAAATAAATAGATGGGATATTTTTCCAGATGACATGCCGGCGGGCCAGACACCCCACACTGTGGTACTGTTTGCGCACAATGACCTGGTGGACTGCGTGCAGGCTGGAGACCGCGTCACTGTGACAGGCGTGTACCGCGCTGCGCCGCTGCAGGCCAACCCGCGCCAGGCCAGCGTCAAGGCCGTCTACCGCACGCACATTGACGTGCTGCACTTCCGTAAGGTGGACAGCAAGCGGCTCTACGAACAGGAGGAAGGGTGAGTTAAATCTAAAGATAGCATATTTATGAGATTTCTCTACCTTAGGGAGTATGGCTTACTACCTGTGGCTCTAACGGAATGAACCATCTACATGTCAGAAGGAATGTGCACATTGCTATACATTTATTCAGTTTGTACATAAGTATTATATAGTAAAATAAAACCAATTATAGATTTCCTCCTTGTAACATTACCTCTACTGAGACAGCATAATATGGAGTAAGTTATTTAAATTTGTGAGAAAGGAATATGAATTAAAAAATTTATACAAAACAAAAGATTATATAAAACAAAAAATTTACAAAACAGTACATTAGGTATGGATTAACCTCAACAGTACATTAGGTATGGACTCCATATTTGGAAAGTGTTGTGTTCCCACAAACAGTTCTCCAACTCGTTGTGGAAGGAGATTTTAGAGAATAAGTTCTTTATATTAAATCAGTGATTTATTCAATACTTCGCGTATTACAAGAGTGACTTCGATGGTCGACCTAACTAGGAGCTGGCTTAATGAGATCTGCAAACACCATGTTTGTCTGGAAGCAGCCAAACTGGCCCTAGTGACTACTGACTACTAGCTGCCATCTTGCGGACTTCGAAACAAGCTCTTTGCACTGCCCTCTATGAGTGCATCTGTGAAGCTCTTAGCTAACTCACTTCCCAACAGAAAGCGTATTCCAGGAGAGGTCGCACATATGTTTTGTATATTTTTAACATCAAGTCTGATGTTAGGTCAAGGAAGTCCAAATATATTTTTGAAATTTAGCATCAATGAAGCTGCCTTTAAAAGGCAAGCTCTGTTGCTACTAGTATAGTTGATACCCACTTTTTATATAATTCTCCTTTATGAATTCATATAAATGTTTTTGATAAATAATAAAAGAGTTGAAATAGGCTTATGGGAGTTATGAGTACTGTCTCTGCCAATCATCATTACGGTGCTATATCCCAGGGTAGGATTTGACCTCTTCCACAAACGCTCTGACTGCGGTGCCACATCTCCAGTCCTCAGTCCTTCCCGTCCTACTCTAATCCCTTTCCACGCAGTCTGTCCACCTATTTCACTGGGGCACCCAAGTGGTCATGTTTTTGGTATCCTGTCATCTGGCATTTCATGTCTTTGGTGCCACAGAATCTTACAATGGTCTCATGCTCTAATAACTACTTTATATTTTCCAGCAAGCAGCACCGTTTCCCCCCAGAGCGTGTGGAGTTACTGAAGCTGCTGTCCCAGAAGCCGGATGTGTACGACCGCCTGGCGCGCGCCATCGCGCCTTCCGTCTACGAGAACCTCGACGTCAAGAAGGGTGTGCTGCTGCAGCTGCTGGGCGGCACCAAGAAGCACTTCCACACTTCGGGCCGGACGCATTTCAGGTCAGATTTTTAACAATAATATCAGTTTTATTACATTTACTGACATAACCCATTTTCCCATGAGTCGGTAAGCAATCGACATAAACCCAAAGCGCAGAAAATTAAATTCGCCATTGTAAGATAAAGGTCTGCAGCGCAGTTCAGTGTTGAACTTTTCTGCGCAGGGTCTTACAGCATTTGGTTTATGTCCATTGCTTACCAACCCATGGGACGACTGGCTTAGACACAAAGCAATTGAAAAAACAAAGGGTCCCAGAAAAATTTGACAGAATAATGTTGAGTTTTGAAAAAGCGCTCCTCCTATGTGATGGAAGAAATTTTTTGGACCTTTCGACATTTTTCACTTATGCCCTTCCGCCAAATCTTAACTTTGATTGTTTCTAACCACTATTTTTTTTCCTACAGATCTGAGGTAAACATCCTACTGTGCGGAGAGCCCGGCACCAGCAAGTCCCAGCTGCTGCGCTGGGCCCACTCACTACTGGGGCGCGCCCAGCTGGCCTCGGGTCGTGGCTCTTCAGCTTCGGGGCTCACAGCCTACATCACGAGGGATCCTGATACAAGACAGCTGGTACTGCAAACGTAAGTTACTGTAGTCATGTCAACGAATTCCCATTCCATTCATTCCCCTGGTACTGCAAACATAAGTAACAGTAGTCATGTGGTCAACGAATTCCCGTTTCATTCGTTAACCAGAGAAACTAATGAGGTTAACAAGGCGATTCCCGAGACCTTAAACTTTTTTATTTACAACAAACGTTCCCGGATTACAAATAACCTGAGAAAATACATTTTTTTATGTGACATCTCACAACAACACCCGTCTGTGCAATATAAAGACAGGGGAACTATGTCGCCACCTGGTTGCGCAGCGTTGACATACGGGACTTTGAAAAAACTCCTACTACCGTCACTATAACAGGAAAATGTTACTATGAAATTAATTTGTAATATTTAATTATTGAAGACAATATTAGCGATTCCTAAACGAAAATCTGAAACAGAAGAATCAGAAAAGGATACGGTCACATCTACGGGTCCTGGGTTCAAGTTCTAGATGTGATCGTATCCTTTTCTGATTTTTCTGTTTCAGATTTTCGTTTAGGAATCGCTAATATTGTCTTCAATAATTAAATATTACAATTTGAGGTTTTACTCACTAAGTTATTCCAAAAAATAGAAATTAATTTGTGTTATTTCACAATTTATTCATTTAAACTAATAAATAGTATATTTGCAGCACACTGTGGTCTAAGACCACCATTCAGAAGCGAAACGATGCTTGAAAGCCATGTTTGTTATGAGATCTGAATAGTCAGATATTTCCCCACCTTCCCCATCTTCTTCCCCATTTCCTTCCCCATCTCCTTCCCCTCTCCACTATCGTGTAGCACGACTTAAAATCTATGTTGCCTTTCCAGCGGAGCCCTGGTGCTAGCCGACAACGGCATCTGCTGCATCGACGAGTTTGACAAGATGAACGACTCGACGCGCAGTGTGCTGCACGAGGTGATGGAGCAGCAGACCCTGTCCATCGCCAAGGCGGGCATCATCTGCCAGCTCAACGCCCGCACCTCTATCTTAGCCGCCGCCAACCCCGCCGAGAGCCAGTGGAACAAGCACAAGACAATTGTAGACAATGTCATGTTACCTCACACTCTGTTGTCTAGGTGAGAAATTTATCATTTTAATAATTAATCAATCACTTTATTAATTTTAAGAACATTACAAAATAAAATTTCAATTAGTTTTTAAAAGATATATAAGGAAAAAAATAAGGGCCTTACCAATTAACGCATCTTAAAATTTAAAGACTGATAAGCCATTAATGTGTTGTAAATAGTTGTTCATCAAATTATTATAAGCGTTAATTACTCGGCTGAAATATCCATTCAAATTGAAAATATTTCCTGAGTAAAAATAAATGCCGCCGACTGGAATTGAACCCGCACCTTCTAATGTCCGGTCAGGTGCTCTGGACCGCTGAGCTACGTCGGCTTATTCCCAACCTGCCAAATAATTCAATATGTACAAGTACTTTTATTGCTTATTGTATTTTACCTGTAAACCACTAAATTTATTTTTGTAGGAAATGCTTTGTTTGTGTTTAATTTTCCACTAGATGGCGTCGAGATATATTATATCTACATTTGTTGGTGAAATATTTTGACTTATCAAATATTATTATAATTTTTTTTTAATGATAAACTAATATTTATAAGACAATGTTTTTATGCATTGCTAAAGGAAAAAATATGCAATCCTTTTTGCTCTGCATAAAAACCTTTTTTTAATGATAAACATTAGTTTATCATAAAAAAAAAATAGTTCTTTATCAGTTGTTCAAAATCCAAAACATGCCCTAATAAGTGTGTAAATATATAAAAGTAGATTTTATTTTTGCAGCAACAAAACAAAGCTTGCTTGTCTAAATTCTTATTCGTTGATGTTAAATATACCAACATCCAAAGTGATTCTATTTAACGAGATAGCTCTCCCCACCAACAAGACCATTGGCAAGTTTGTTCTGTAGCCAGGAAGATAAAACAGTCTGTGCTGTCGGTGACGGAGATAACCAACGGGAGGATTGAAATTAATGGTCCCCATGATTGTTGAGTTTTCAAACCATCCACAGTCTGACAATGCAATGTGCTTTTGACCCGTAGATGGTTAATTTCGAGCATAATCAAAATAATGTCAGTAGGATAGAGCCAAAGGCAGTAAAAATTTTAAAATTGTTAATGGTATTATAGACAGCCCTGATTCATTAAGTCTAATTACCTTCCATATACCTACAAGAACTAGTCGATCCAAAATTCTTGAATATGAATATGTTTCATTACAGAATATGTTCCATTACAGAATATGTTTCATTACAGATTTGAACTCAAATTTTTGGAGCCTACAATGAATATGTTCCATTACAGATTTGACCTCATATTTTTCGAGCCTACAATGAATATGTTCCATTACAGATTTGACCTCATATTTTTGATGCTGGATCCCCAAGATGAGCTGTTTGACAAGCGTCTGGCCACCCATCTCGTCTCCCTTTACTACAAGGACAAACCAGAGCGTAACGACGAAGAGCTAATTGTGAGTATACTGTTTTTAATGGTCCTCAATAAAAGTAGATTTGTTTTTTAAATTCTATGAAATGAATGTTTGCATCAGCAATCAATATTTTCTTACACCAAACTCAATACAGAGTAGAATTTAACCCTTGGGACCTTCTAAGACCCAAACAGTCCCAAATGCCGTGCGCGCATTATACTCTCCTAAGACCATATTTGTCCCAGAACGACCGCACATTATTAAAATGCATATATCTCTCTTCCTCTCATCTAAAAATTAATTATTTCTTCTATGTCAGAAAGAGAACGAAATAGTTATTGTTATTGTCTTTGAAAAAATGGAAGCTTGTAGAAGGTTCGATCCGTGCAAATCAACAACGTCTCAAGGGTTAATTCCCTTTAATTCAAAATCTACAGAAAACAAAAACAAAATTTCAAATTAAGAAATTCCCACGTACAGTAGAACCCCGTTAATTCGAACCCCGATAATTCGAAAAAACGCTTAATTCGAAATTTTCGCCAAAAAAATTTCCGCAGAAAAAAATTTTTGTACAAAATTTTTTTTAATTCGAAATTCGTTAATTCGTAATTCGAAATTTATTTTTGTCCGCGCACGAAAATTTGTTCGTGTAATTCGAATTGATTTTTGCGAAAATAAATCATAATATTTCGTAAATCTGAATCTAAAAGTCAGCCGTGGCGGTAAAACGCCGAAAAATGTATTTTTTCGTGGTTATACATCGTCCTAATTAGTATTATTATTTTGTAAATCTGAATCGATTTACACTGGAATGTTGTATTTTTTCAAATTTATTTTGAATATCCGAGTTTGAAGGGCCGAGAAAATACGTTTTACGCAGATATATGTCGTAGTTTTACGAGTTTACACCAAATATCTGTATTTAAAGGGTCGGCCGCGACGAAACTCGGCCGCGAAATTTCGATTTACGCGTAAATGTATCGTATATTTATGAATTTATTTCGAATATTTGAATTTAAATTGGCCCGCTGCGACGGAAATCGGCTGTGAAATCTCGATTTACGCGGAAATATATTGTATTTTTACGAATATCTCAATTTAAAGGGTAGGCCGCGACCGAAATCGGCAGCGAAATCTCGATTTACGTGTAAATATATAGCATTTTTACGAATTTATTGCGAATATCTGAATTTAAAGGGCCCGCCGCTACGGTAATCGGCCGCGAAAATAAAGAAATAATTGGTATTAATACGAATTTACAACTAAAATACCACCCGGATTTGAAGAGGCGGCCGAGAAAATCGATTTTCGGTGTATTTTTTCATAAAATTTCGAATTACGTGGGAATTCGTTCATTCGAAATTTGATTTTTGATGTCCCGTGGATTTCGAATTAACGAGGTTCTACTGTAGTTGGAAAATAGAAAAAAATATATATACATCTCGTTGAAAAGTCAAGTTCCGCCGTTGCCCATTCAAATCCAGGTACGTATTCAATGTAAATTTTTAAAAATACAATTTATTCAATCCGACTTTCGGCCCTTCAAATGCAGACATTTAAAGTAAATTTGTAAAAATACAACATATTCACATGTAAATCGTGGCCGATTATGGGCACAGCCTGCCTGTCACATTTAGAATTACAAAATAATAATACGAATTAGGACTATGTATAGCAGCGTAAATTGAAATTTTATTAGCGTTTGCGGCTGGCCTGTCAGATTCAGATGTATGCATATTTTGCAAACCAAAATAAATGATGAATTAACTAATTTCAAATAAAAACAAAAATTCTGGGGTTTCTTTTTGCCAAGTCACGCATTTTTTCAAATTATCGAGCTACTATAATATGATATTTAACACATTGTAGTCGGGCGCTTCAAACAATAGACTCTAGCGGGTGTTTTTCGCGATTAGCACAAAAATATATCGCTTTCTTAAAATTGACACAATTTCTAAACCAAATAATATTTTCGATTGAAATTTTCAAAGAAATCATATGAAATTTGACCATCAAAAATAAATTATAATTGCTTTGATTACATCATAATTTCACCACATTTCAAAGCTGAATATAAAAACCTGATATTAATTCAGTAAATAGCATTCAATATTTGAAAATTCCATGTAAAAGATAACATGTTAATTCATACCATATAGTTATATAATAAATAATAATATATATTTGCCATTTTGAAAAATAGTCCAATACGTGAAATGACTCAAACTAAACTGGAGATTTAGATCGCATAAAAGCTCTAGATTTGTGGCGACGCCTTTACAAGCGGCACACTAGTCAATCCGGACAAGGCATCTCAAATAATGTCTACAGAGTGTCGCCTAGCAGCCAGGTAGCAAATTACCCTCCAAGGCATTTTATTTCACGCTGATAACAAACCCGTATAATGCCGTTTCCCGCCAATAACCGACAGTCGACAAAAACGGAATTTGCCGTGTCCCGCAGTTGACTGACAGTCCGCGAAAAACGGCAAATGCCGTGTCCCGACGACAATGTGTTAATAGAACAGTTACCTGATTTAAATTAAATTAATATATTTTTAAATTATAATTTATGCGCAGTTCATCAGAATGCTATTTTCACGACAAACGAAGGCCTCTGGCTAGTGTAACGTCTACCACCAGCGCATAATACTTTCAGAAATTCGTCTTCAATTTCATAACAATTTACCATATTGTGAGCAAATTTGACAGACCGTCCAGTAAGCACGGCCATCTCTAAAAACTGACCGAATTTAGATAGCTTATATTAAGGTCCGTTAATGCCATGTTTATAACTCCGTTAAAAGTTAAAAAATTACCCACTCATTCCATTTACTAAAATATCAAACGGTAAATTGACATCTCATGTTTTTTGTGTCGTTAAAAATGTTTTGCTGTTTTATGTTTCAGGATATGAGTGTGATGAGAGATTACATAGCCTTCGCCCAGGAACACATACACCCAAAGCTCAGCGAGGAAGCCCAACTTAAACTTATCAATGCCTATGTTGACATGAGGTAGAAATCCCTTTCATATGTCTCCTTGCCAAAGAAATTCTTTTTATTTCAAACACTAATATGTCTCCTCGCCAAAGAAGTTATTTTTATTTCAAACACTAATATGTTTCCTCGCCAAAGAAGTTCTTTTTATTCAAACACCAATACATATGTACCCTCGCCAAAGAAGTTATTTTTATTTCAAACACTAATATCTCTCCTCGCCAAAGAAGTTTTTTTATTTCAAACACTAATATTCCATAAGATTCTGTTTTATGAGAAAATTTCCTGCTTAGCCACTATTTAGCGATAGCTACCCAAGTTTAGGTAGCACCGTTCATGTCCTTAAGCGATAGCTACACAAAACTTGGGTTAGGTAGGTAATTTTTATGAATTAAGCTGTTTTTTTCTTACTTTCCGCAATCGAATACCATCAAACGTCACTGACGTTCCTCTTATGGAATATTCTAAATAAACATTCTCGATCATGTTAGATCATTTTAGACGCAATTTTAAACTGTTTTCTAAGAACGGAATAACTTTTAACATGTTAAAAATGGCATGTCTGAATTATTGCCCCAAATAAGTACAGGTTAATGCAATTTTGATAACTAATTAATAATTCACGTGTTTATAAATTTGAAGATTTTTTTTAAAATTTACTAAAACTAAAACTATGGGATAAATTATTAAATATAATTGAATTCTGGTTTGTATGTCTCCATATTAATATTTCGAGGTATGATTTTTGAAATGGGTATGGCTAAATCCAAAACCGAAAGCCCGAAAATCTGGATAGAATGAAAAAAATATGGTTCCTCAACAAAATGATTATGTTTTGAATAAGTTTCACAATACAAAAATAAATGTTTAAAATCTGTATAATGTAATAATATTTTGTGTTTTTAGACGTGTGGGCAGCGGTCGTGGACAGATAACAGCGTATCCCCGTCAGCTGGAGTCCCTCATCCGTCTAGCGGAGGCCCATGCCAAAGTACGCTTCTCCGACACCGTAGAGGCCAAGGATGTTGATGAAGCCTCCAGGTAATAAACATTCTGTTATTATCTGCCAATATTCAATTGACATCGGCGGCGAGATTCAGAAGAGATCTATTCAAAGAGATGTTATACTCCGCCCACCAAAAGATTCCCTGACTGCACAGTGAAGCCCTGAAGCAGTATTCATTACAGCATTCATCTAACAAACATGTAACTTTCCATGACCAGACTGCACAGAGAAGCCCTGAAGCAGTATTTACTCTTTCTAACAAACATGTAACTTTCCATGTCCAGACTGCACAGAAAAACCCTGAAGCAGTATTCAGTTTTTCTAATAAACATGTAACTTTCCATTTCCAGACTTCACAGAGAAGCCCTGAAGCAGTCAGCCACCGACCCCATCTCGGGCAAGATCGACGTGGGCATCCTGACCACGGGGCTCAGCGCGGCGGCCCGGAAGAGGCGCGGAGAGATCACGGGGGCTCTGAGGAAGATGCTCCTAGCCAAGCAGCCCCGGCCCCCTTCCATGCTTCAGACCAAGCTACTGCAGGAGTTGAACCAGGCCTCACAGATTGTGAGTTCTAATTATTACCTGAATCTATTTGTTTTGATATAAATTTAAAAAAAAAGATTATTGTAGAATGTGTTCTTGAAAAATGCTATTTTTGAATTCTTATTGGTCTATTTGATAACTGTTGCGTTTTCTGAATGTATCTGAATATTAAAAAGTTGTTTCTGAAAGTTGATGAAATACTGATACGTACTGCTTGCTGTCTTTGTTTAAAAAAATTCCAAATTTATAATAATGTTGTGTGCATTTTTTTTTTCAGTTGATTACCAGAGAACAATTCGAAGACTCATTGAAAGACTTACAAGATGATGGCTTCATTGTTGTCATGGGACGCACAAACATCAGAATCTGTTAAACTTATCTCTCCGATATGAATTACTCCATCCATCATAAGAGATGGCAGTGAATTTTTGTTAGATTCTGTTAATAATTTAAAGAATCTCAATTCCACATCCATCGCAAATGAAAATACATGGAATCTTACAAAAAAATGTCAAAAATGTGATTGAGACAAATTAATTAATTCTAACTGATAAATTGTTCTGGGCTGTGTAATAAATAAATGACATTTTTGGTCATGTTGAGAAAATTAGACCTTTCTTCTGTATAAATTCACCTTCACTGCAGTTGCACATTGTCGTTGTGCTTGCACTACACAGTTTTACCAAATTTTACAGCCTTCCAGTTTTGTATTAAAATGCATCCGCAAACAACATTTGAATCAGTATTGTTCGATAACGAATAAACTTCTAAGTTCTGTAAAAAATATAGAAGCTCATTTTTTTTTATTAGTTTTGTTTAGTACAATCTACAATAATGAAAATTATTACCATTCCATGTTTGTTATATTTTCATTTAGAGTACCTATTATTGTTTTAACTTTGATCAATGATAAATGATTTACATGTTATGTAATTTACTTGCCTTTTGTTACTTTGAGGATATGTATATTTTAAAAAATAAAACAATTGAAACAGTTTAAAAAATATAATTTTTTGATTGTATACATTTAAATAAATACATTTAGTGTACTTAATGAATTATGGTCAATTTGCGCACAAGACAATAATCATATAATATAATATAGCGATTCTCGACGCAGTTCACACTTGGTAGGCTTCGACTTAAATTTCGAGTCAAATTACAATCTAAAAATGACCATGTTGTAGTTTCACCATTTTTAAAAGAAGCAAAATTGCGGAAGTAGTATTAAAAAAATATATTTTATAGTTAGTAGAAAATATACCAGGAGCACATTATTTTGAAGAGGTAGATCTTCTATATAAAAAAAATTCTAGACTGTCCAACTCAGTAAATGCATATTTATGAACCATCTACCAGGAGCACAAGAGCTTGAAAAGATTAAGCAAATGTATTTCACTTTGCAGTGCCTACATATTTTTTAAAATTATTTAATTGTGAAATAACACAAAATAAATTAAATTTACTTGCTCACGCCGGGATTCAAACATACAACTTCCAGATGAGAGCCTTACCCCTCGACCACGGAGGCCGTGTATTAAATAATAATCATATCAAATAAAAACAAATACTAGTAAAGTATGTACAACACAAGAGTTATTAACTATATTATGTATTACATTTGTGAGGTTAGCTTTAGAGTTTAGATTACACATCTGCCCTGATGATGGACACTGCAATGCTGTCCGAAACGTTGGCTAAAGAAGGAGGTAGCGCAACACAATGCATAATACCCCAAAAACAAATCACTATAATACTTTTGGCCGTGAAAATCTCAAATCGTACCATGTATAATATATGTGTATTAATTTAATTGTTAAAACTACCACACATTAAAATCACAATACATTTCGAATGCAACATTAATAATCATTTATCTCTTACAATAATATAATAATTTTAACCTTCGCATTGCTGGTGTACTTATACAATAACCACCACATGAAGCACACCGTCAGACAGTTTCTTTTAACTCGTTCACTGCGGTCCACCAACTGTTGATGATCTACAATCGATTCCCCGATAATTCGTTTCTGTTAATTGATCCCCAGACAGTTGATCCCTTACACAATGATCCCCAGCAATTCGTTCCCGTCAATTGATTCCCCAGACAGTTGATCCCTTACACAATGATCCCCAGCAATTCGTTCCCGTCAATTGATTCCCCAGACAGTTGATCCCTTACACAATGATCCCCAGCAATTCGTTCCCGTCAATTGATTCCCCAGACAGTTGATCCCTTACACATCGATCCCCCGACAATTCGTTCCTGTCAAATTGACTCCCCGTACAATTGATCCCTTCTCCAGTTGATCCCACAGAAATTGATAAGACTTTGTTGTAAAATACAGGTGTCCGGGGAAGTGCACTAACTTCGCGAGAAAAGAAACACCATTTTAACAGTTAGGTATGTCTCTACAACTAAATAAACACAATGTTAAAAGTAAGTCTTTGGAGAAAACACGCACTGAATAAGTAAGGCTTAATAAATACACTACATTAACAAGTTTTAATTATAACAAACAAGTTTTTAAAGTCGAACACTGCTAGGTACATTAAATCAGATCTGCTTTGCAAATAAAATAAAAAGTTATTGACACGACGCACGGCAAGTACACACACATTTGTTGCATTCAAATTCAACATTGGATGACGTGGGACGGTAGATTTGGCAACCACACAAAATAATAATGCCGGCCGCACACGGCAGACCAATTTTACCTGAAAAGTAAAAATTTAAATTTCAACTAAAAGTTGGAATTTCGAAAAAAGTAATTTATCTTTTTTACTTGTACTATCAAGTAGAATCATCTCCCAAAGTTAGCGCACTTTACCCCCCAAACACCCTGTATGTAAGTGGTTGTCACCACCCGGCTCCATGTGATATTTTGATTAATTATTTAATAATACATTATTAAAATTCTTTTACATACCATCGTCAACCGCTGGTAGACTTATTTTTTTTTTTTTTTCATAGTTTGATCTTAATGCACAGCATGTACAGTAAATAAATAAAAAATCAAATTGCATTGCATCGATCTTTCACAGTATGAGAGACCGGCAGGGAACATGTTGAAACAAATTCATTAATAGATGCGCCTACTTATGAATTAATCAAAATAATGCAGTCAATAACGAATACAAGACACACGTTGCATATTTTATTATGACCTAGTGATTGACTTAATCCAAAAAGGGACACTTACTAACATCAAAATTAAAAACTAAACATAAATCTAATGCCAGTAATAAGAAGCAATCATTCACCACTGAGATAGATATTGTTACTTCAACCTTTACAACATAACCTAACCCATCAAAGGACACGTTATGACACAATAGACCCATATGTACACTTCGGAGCTACGATACGACGCACCGCGCAGAAATGTGTCAAACGGACTGCGCTGTAAACTGGTTACCTTACTTTCGAACTTAAGGCGATGCAATACATATGGTAATGTAAAATCATGTGTTTTTGGTTTGAAAATTTGGTCGCCTGGAAATGTTTCAGATGCTTTAAATAAATACCGCGAGTAGAATACATCTTGGCCTTTGAAATAATCGAGTATTTTAAATATAAGTCTTTTTATAAGGCCTATGAAAACTGCTTTAAAGTTCAAAATTTCCTACTTACGAACCCATTTTCGGTTATGGTTTTATTGTATAATGTGGCAAATTAAGTTATTTATAAAATGGTCAGAAAACATTTTGATATTTATGCCTGAACATCCACAAAATAAAATAAAAGGCACTTTTTGGCCATGTTTTGTTCTTGCCTAAATCAAAACTGCTGGATGGTGTTAAGCGGGAATTTAAGCCTTATCGCCATCTACATAAGGAGTGTTATTGATGGCGGCTGGATTCAAAATATTACACGACGTAGTGCATCGCCTTAACTTTTTTGGTGGCCTGGAATGGCGCACGGTAACGTCGCACGAAGTGGACTTAGAATTGTCTACATTTTAGTGAAACTTCATGAATCACATATGCGACAGTCGCGTATGTTAGGATAAAAGAAAATTAATTCATTGAAGCTATTGGATTAATATTCTAAGAATCACATTTGGGATATTTTATCACTGAAAAAATGCACATCGAAGTCTTATTCCCTAATTATTTGTGGCAAATTGATGAAAATGCTTCTTATACATACTAAAGTTATAAAAATTGCATTGATTTGCTTAACTATAATGTACTGTGTGAATAATCTAATATTTGTTTATTAGATTCGGCCTACATAAAATCACAAGTTGATACTTTGTTCCAGTATTTCATTATATCTGTAACGTAAAGTATGTAAATATTTTTTTTTACTAATAATAAAAGTGGAAGCAATAAAGAAGTAGAATCTCTTACAATACAAAAATTATAAAACCAAAACTTTGTTTTAATTCTTGACATATCACATTATATTGTTCTTCATGGACAGTCATACTGCCATGGCCGCTATCTTGTCTCGTTTAGGTTTAGATTTCACGCACATTTAGCTATTTTGTCATCTTCATACTTGCAAACATCTAGCACGTATTTGTTGAAGCTCAACGGCCTGTCGAGGTTCACATGGTGGCCGGAACCCTCGATTATCTGTGGAAGTAAACAATCTTCAATCGTGGTATTCGGAATGTTGGAGGTATACATTTCCATCATGGGAGACAAGTTACAGATATTTAACCTCTCAGAAAAGGACTTTTATTTACTTTGTGTTCCTTTGCGAACTGTCAAAACGCGAAAATTTTTGTGTTATTCACGAGTTTTGTTAAAAGCTTCATAACTCACGTTTTGGGAAACGTAGCCTCATTCTAAAATATGTTTTGGAAAGATTATAAAATTCACTATCGTATTGTTTTGTTACACGTAAATATTTGCGTGTCTAAATATACATTTTCTGAAAACGTCAAAATTTTTTTTAAAATACTGACCATTATTTCAAAGCTGTGAAAAATGTACTTTTTTCTGAGTATCATAAAGAAATAACACTTTATATATTGAAGAAATATAATTAAAAACTATTAGTCACCTCAAAATATTAACCGTCCAAACTAAAATATTTTTAATAAATTATTTAAAAACGCAATAAATTATGAACGAACAAGATGACAGATTCAATCGACTCAGAAAATGCACCTCTACATTCCATAGATATTCTCGAATGCAGACGCGTAGCGTTATTCATTATCGATACTCTGTTTTTTAAATCATGGCAATCCGTATACTAGTGATGGAAATAAATCGATTTTTGTAAAATCTCGCGCGTTTACGTGAAAAGACGTACTAATGTCTTGACCGCTATTATCATATTTACGTCTTTTGACGTTCTAATGTTCCGAGTGGTTAAGGGAGAAGGTCAGATGCGATCTGTGCGATGCGAATGAAAGGCTTACCTTTAGTGTGTGGGCCTCCATAATGTCTATTAGATAACAAGGGATTACGTTTCCATCTTATTATTTATTACTGTTATATTAAAAGAAAACCATAGACAATTAAAGTAAAAATGAACATCTTTTGTTTTATGTATGGTTTACAAGAGAAAATTGAACTTGCCTCAATATTGACATAGCTGTCCTTTCTATCTTCCTGGATGGCGGGTCCCACGGTTCTGTCCACCCAGGACTTGGAACCAAAGAGCATGGTGAGAGGCACACAGCTGTCGAGGCGGTGCATCCGCCGGATGATGGGATTCTTGGCAAATGCAAAATAGTGCATCATGACGTGGAAGCCACTTTCACCGCTACAACATTAAATTAAAAATTAAATTTCTATTTAAGAAGGTAAGTTCACTACGACAGGATTTCTTAAACTCGTTGGGTTAAATCTTCTGCAAGTACTCGAACACTGCACAGACAATAATTTCAGGATTTTATGATCAGAGCAAGAAGAAATCATATATTGCCGTGTTTATTAACAACTTTAATAACTCACGTCGGCTTCTGACTGTTGCACTGGTGAATGTACTTGGGTATGAGGTCAGCCGCGTTGGGCATGATGTCCGCGAACTTGGCCACAATGTCCGCACGCAGGCGGCTCACAAAGCCCTCGCCCCAAGGGCCAGCCGCGCGCAAGGCCCACAACGGGTTTAGGGGTCGGATCAAGGCCGCTATGGCCCGAGCCCACACGGGCAGGTTGTAGTGGGAGCTCACATTCTCGGGACTCTCTGAGATGCCCCAAGCATCTGCCATCACAAGGTGATTTACTCTGTTGACAGAAAAAAATATTAAAACAAATATATACCAATATTGTATTTTACAATAAAAATTTTGGCCCTAACCCATAAACTGCCGGATTACCAAGGTGACGAACCACGTATTTGCAAAGCTTATACCCTTTCATTGATGGTGATCATTATCTATATAAATAAAAATGTTAATGTTCGTTTGTTCAAAATCTTTAAGTCTCCGAAAATTCTTCACTGATTGGTTTGAAATTTTGACACAAAGTTGCATTCGAATACGTGTGTTTTTATATACCTACTAGTGGACCCGGGTAGACGTTGTCCTGCCATAGACCGCAAAATATCGAAAGCTTACGCAATTTAAACATTAATTATGACCCTTTTTTCTTATAAAAATCCTTAAAATCGCATTAAATAATGTTGGGCTATGTTGTTTCTCTATCTGCCCAGACAAACAGAGCCACAGCGACGCGTGGCGGGGTACAGCTAGTTTATAATAAATTAGCTTTTGTTTGTGCAAACCTAACTTAACCTACAAACTGCCTTAGACCAGATTTTGCTACCATAATCGTTCAATCTCATTAAAATAAAATTTATGGACTAAATTGTATAAGGCTTTGTAAATAGTTTTGCACAAAAAAAGGTACTTTATTATAGCCGTCACCGTGACTGAACTGGTATAGGCTTTGTAATAATGCTACTGGACCATTTAAGTGCCAGATTAGTGAGATTCTACTGTACTACGTAAGGGTCATTTTCCAACACATTTTGTTATCATCTGACTTCATCAGATAAAAAAGTTAATTATAATAATCATACACCATATATATTTTCTTGAAAGTCATTATCATCTTATCTACAAATAATTCTATATCATCAATCTGTTAGTTCATTCCATCACTCTTGTGTACATCTAAATGATTTCTGCTTATACTTTTTATCAATTACCGCAGTTCCGCAGAAGGGATTGGCCTATGTTTTCACGTAACAACAATTTCCACCGTAGTTTGTAATAATTTAATTTAACATAAATTTATTAAATAAATGTAATCAATTTACATGGGTAATGTCGAATGTCATAGAGAGTTAGGTATACGAGGTTTGTTCAAAAGAAAAGGTGAATTTCGAATTTTTTCGAAAAGTATTTATTTATTCATCAATATCCATTTTCTCCCATTCAAAGAAATCCCCCTCAGATATAATGCACTTATGCCAGCGCTTCTTCCAATCCTCGAAGCACATCTGGAATGCGCTTTTCGGTATGGCCATCAGCTCGTTCTTCGATTCTGACTTTATCTCATCAATTGTGGCAAAACGCTTTCCTTTCATTGGTCTCTTCAGTTTCGGGAATAGGAAAAAGTCGCAGGGAGCCAAATCTGGTGAATACGGTGGTTGAGGCATGATTACGGTGTTGTTTTTGGCCAAATAATCATGAACAAGCATTGATGTGTGAGCTGGTGCATTATTGTGATGCAAAATCCATGATTTGTTTTTCCACAATTTCGATCGTTTGAGCCGTATTGCTTAAACGCAAACATTGCATAACTTCCTTGTAGAATTCCTTATTAACCGTACGACCTATTGGCAAGAACTCATGATGCACCACGCCATTGTAATCGAAGAAAACAGTGAGCAAAACCATCACATTTGATCGAACTTGGCGTGCTTTTTCCAGTCTGGCCACATCCATTGGGATGATTGGGCCTTTTTTTACAAAAACACTTTTTTGAGACAAAGTAGACTCGCCGAATGCCACAGTCAACATTTTAAGTGCGTTGGAGCACTTAATTCCATTTTTAACGCAAAATTTAATACATATTCTTTGATCCATTTCTTTCAAAAGTAAAAAGTCGAAGAACTCACAAAAACGTGACTAACCTTTCCAGTTGTCAAAAACAAACCACTAATCCAAAATGGCTGATAATGCTAACATATGTGTACCTACATAACAAAAAAAAAATTCGATTTAATCGAATGTCCACAGCTAGCGAAAATTCAAAATTCACCTTTTCTATTGAACAAACCTCGTATACACGGTGTCCGGAAACTCGTAGTACTAGTGGGAAACTGGTGAATCATTATGAAAATTAGAACATTATGTTTTTTTTTTTTTTTCAGCAGCTAAAGGGTTAAAACAACTTTTGGTCTGGGTCAATGCTTCGACGCATTTTATGACATTAAAAAGTTGGTATTCTACCTCTAATACCAGCTTTTCAAATTTGACCTAAAAAATTAAGCTTCAAACTGGATTTACTCAAAAACGAAAGTTCAAATAAAAAAAGGTTATATCACGAAATCAACTCGAAATATGATATGAATTCACCAGTTTCTGCTTGTACTGCGAGTTTCCGGACACTATGTAAAGCTGGGGGTGTAGCACAGTGAAATCGATAACTTTACAATATCGAATTAATAGGCATAGTTATGGTAGTTACCGATGTTTCGAGCACGGTAGCATTGTTGATGCCCAGACCGATGTTGATAATGCAATAAATCGGAATCCGATATACGCTGGCAACACTGGCGCATCTCTATGAATTGACATTCCTTTTGTTTCTCGGAACTGGAATGGAATCAATTGATCGTGTCTTAAATGAATTAATTATGTCTATGGATCGTGTATACGATTTCTTTCAGTTCTAAGAGTTTAGTTAGTTCTCCCTCATTCATTAATAAGCCAGTTATTTTACATTACGAATGACATTATCCAAAAACTTATCCAACACCTTCGAGGCCGCATTAAAAGTAGCGGCTTTTGTCTACCGACTGCCGGAAACATATTCTGACTGTGCTCGCAAATATCACTAACTGACCATAGATTATGGATTTCGTCAATATCATATTAACACAGGGCTTTTTTGATTGTCTGTGCTAGACCTCCCGATCACTGCAATCTTATGGAATGTGGAAAAATAAAAATATAATAAAATTTTGTTGGAAAAGTGCATATTTCCAAAGTTTCCGTGTAAAGTTCTTGAAAACCTCGTTCATCTATTCCTTTTAAAAGAAGTACGTATAAGACTTAAATCTGCATGCCACAAAAAAACTATGTTCACCAATTCAAGTCAACAAACTGTAGACCAATAAAAAGTGGAACCAAGATAAAAATGATATTATATATTGATATATTATATACTGACCGAACGATTAGTCATAATAGACCCGATATTGTTTTACATGACAAAATTTAAAAAATAACTAATATCATTGATGTCGCTATTCCAAATTCCTGTAATATTCAAAAATCTGTTTCTGAAAAAATAAGAAAATTCACAGATTTAGGAAATGAAATTAAAAGAATTTGGCATATTCAGACCATAAAAATATTACCATTTATTATTTCGGCTACTGGCATTATACCTAGCTCTCTCATTCGAAATTTAGGCGTATTAGATCTGTTAAAGAATTTATACATAAAAATGCAAAAATCAGTCATTTTAAATACATGTAGAAGAAGGATTTATAGGTCCAATTAGAAGTTCTACCGAGCCGAACCCTCTGATATGAAAATATCTGGAGTCGGTGAATTATTTTCCCATTTGATCTCTGGTGATTTGATGTGTTGTTTTTGTATTTATTATGATTATATAATGCACTTGCATAATGTAGATTGACTAGATGATCATTTGTGGAAAAGTGTGTGGAAGGGTTTAGTTTTTCCTATGGGGAAGATTTAACCCGGACATAAAGTCGGAAAAAAAAGTTCAATGAACAAATGCCGTTTCAAACAAATTTAACTCAGCAATTTTATCTAAGTACTTGTAAACATCAGCGGGCTTAGATAGCCGGTACAACATTATGTGCATAATAGATCACAGGCAGGTCTTCATCCAATCAAATTCAAGCAACACATTCAATAAATTAGTGATGGGTCTGATTGCATTGTGTGCCAGGCACTGCTAAACAAGTGACTAGGTACAACAGTTACAACTCTTACCAGTGCCACACCAGTCAAGTACAGCACTAAACAAACAGGCAGGACAAAAGCAGGATGGATTCATTACAGAGTTTCCTAAACTTTTTCAACTCCATGTACAGTCGTATGAAAACGTTGAGATTCGTGAAAAATGCAAGTCTGATGGTGTAAGGAGGATATATGGTGTGATTGTCAATGGTAGAAGAAGTCGGGGAAGCCTGAGGAAGGGTTCCATGATATTTCATCAAAATGACAAATAAACACACATTTAAAAAGTGATGAAACAAAAACTAGATTAAATAATTACCTATGTAACTTATTTAACCTAGTTTTTGTTTCACCAATTTTCACGATTTTATATCACTTTTTGTAGGTGTGTTGAACTGTCATTTTGATGAGACCCGGTCACCGTTTGTTATGAGTGCCATTTGAACAAATATTATTTTAAGAAATTCTGTCGCAAATCAATTTATTTAAAAAATAAATAACCTGTGGCCGATGTTTGGTTTATTGCAAACTTTGATTTAACAATTGCAAACAAAAAAAATATTTGAATGAAGATAGTAAAAGTTCGTGGAGACTGAGAGATAAAATGCTAAACATAGCGGCTTCTGACGTTAATACTATTATCTGTTTACTGATATTACAATGGACAATAATTACGTTATCATATCTGAAACCGAGATTATGCACTTCCACAAAATTGCAAGCGGGAACACAAAAACTATCTTTTCATATTTATATTAAACTAACTACCTAACTGTCACGTCATCTCTCTGCAGGGGTAAGTACAGAGGATGGAAAGCCAGACAACTCTTTCGTGGCACACTCCTTGCTTCATTCAATTTATACGTACTGGCTCACTGTTGAGAATTGGCCAAGGATTGCAAGAGAATTTTAAACAAAGCTAAGAGCGATAACTTCCAAAGAATTGGCAAAAAGCTGACAGACAAAAAACTCTGAAAAGTAAAAAATCCCACTGGTAGCCATTCTTTCTGGTAGCTGGGTCAATCAGTAGAATTTTAAGCAGGACTACTTTTCCATCTCGGAACATGCTTGGCTAACTCGGCCGGCGAAAAAGCTGAGATACTTGGCAAATTTTTTGCAGAAAACTCTTCAAGATAACAGTCTGGCACTGGGGACTTGTCAGGAAGTTACTATCGTAAGGGATCCATCCAACCCTGCTTGGTTGGATTGCCGACTTAAGGAAAAAAAATTCAGTCCGCAGTTGACGGCTCTTCTTGCTCTCTGCACAAAATCAATGCAGGGGTCTGGTGCAATTTGATGGGAGCACCCTTCCCATTAAAGGCTCCATTGAAATGCTTGGAGTGAGTACAAATAGACCGGTACAAATACCGAAGTTACATAAAAGTCGGGCATCTTGTACAGGGCTACAAGATTCTTCAATAGTGACCAGATGCTACCTCTGTACACATCTCAAGTACATCCATAAATTATTACTTCTGCAAACGAGGGCGGTCTGTCTGATTGACAATCCGTTGTTAAGAGACTGATTACCATCTTTAATGCAATGTAGGCATGCTGAGTCTGTTCAACAAGTATTTCAATAAAGAAGCCAGCAGCATTAATCCCTTATGTGCCAGCATTTTTTATCCGTCATATTATAATCATACACTTACTGTGATAAGCTTTTGTATTCCATCACGTAATATTAGAAGTCGGGATTTATTTCAGTGCAGAGATTCTAGGACTAACTACCATAATATATACGCGTTATTGCCCAGAACACTAATGGACGGTGATAATTACGCCAAGTCAGTGAAAATTTTAAATTTATCACTTAATAAATACAAAAAGATTCTTGCTGGGGTAGTTTAGTTAAGCATAATGTTATTTATTTTTTAAACTGTGTAGCAATAATATAATTGTGTGTAACTATTCCTATGAAAATGCCTAAAATGGGCGTTAATCTATACATATAAATAAAAATGTCAATGTTTGTTTGTTTGTCTGAAAGTTTTTCAAAGATTGCTTTGAAATTTTGACACAACGTTGCATTTGAATACGTATGTGTTTTTATATAAATATATGCTTTTTTTGAAAAACAGTGCCATCCGTTGCACGTAAAAGAACATGTGCTATTGTTTCTCTATCTGCGCAGATGTGGGGTACAGCTAGTAATAAATAAATAATCAGACGTTGAGTTTCTATAATTGGATTGCTTTTAAAAACTTAACAATGAATGGAAGTATATTATGTTGTTAGTTAATGTGATGGTCACCTGTTTGGGTACTGCATGGCGTATGACACGGAGATGAACCCCCCGAGGCTGTGCCCCACCAGGATGAACTTGTCCAGCTTCATGACCCGCCGCCACTCCTCCAGCGCAGCCACCATCTGCATCTCCACCACCTTGGGCTCCGAGCTGAACGTGGGACGCGAACTGCTTGCGAATCCTGGAACCATAATAAATAATAAAGGTAATCAACTCATTTACTTGTTATTTACAAAACAGTCTATAATCAGAACAATTGAAAACTGAGCCTGTTTGGCTTATAATGAATTTTCGGTAATAGCGCATTTTCGGAACATTTAAGAGTTAAGTTTATTCTTTTTATCTTTCAAATCAAGTTACTGTGGATTTACCAATATCATATTCCCTCGCTAACTTCGTACAACTTTTTTTACTAAGGCCCGTTATATAATTTGCTTTTAACCCGTGGACTGCCGATGGGTCTTGTTAGAATAATTTGTGATGCGATTTTGACCTTAACGCTTCGAAAAATTAATGAAAAACAAAATCACCATCGATGGGCTAATAAAACTTTGGGTTCCACTAATATTTTTCTGTTTTATGCTACGGCCTTCAACAGGTTAAGCTCAGCAAAGGTTGAAATGTTGAGGTAAGCGTGGATTAGTGCATAAATCCGTATATAGGTCGTAATCATGGACATCACTTTGGATATGGTTTTGTCTATGATTTTAATAGAAGAATGTGTTTCTTTTTTAATACAAAACAGAACTACTGTCATCATGATGTTTCAAAAAGTCAACGATCACAGTTCATCTTTATGCAAGTTTAATTTAATAAATTTTTATATAAAGTTCCCCACTTCAAATAGCATTGTGTTATATGTGAGAATACTAATAATTGTAAATAGTAACTTTTTTTAAAATCCACTAAGTAATGATCTATCAGCATGTACCCGAAAGATGTATATGTACATATACGTCATTTTGCGGCCCGGAGATATTTTATTCAATTTTTTAAAATATATATCTTTCACATGTCGCCATTGATCCCACTACCACACGTCGCACGTCACACGTCTGTACGGTGCTGCTAGAACGAGACAGAGTGGGTATCACATGATGCATTAGGTAAACAGTAGCGACTTGTGATAGGAAAATATTTTTTTGTCAATTGAAGAAAAATGTCATCGGATAGCAAGATGATATCTACATTTTTCACCCTAATTATGGAGTACATGAACCATCTCTAACAAGAACTGCTAAAATAAATACATGTCTGTCTCCTTACCCAATACGTCGATGGCATGAACAGGTCTTTCTGCAGACAGTTGGTCAAGGTTCATGACCCACAACGCCACCCCGGATCCCATGCCGTGGAGGAGCACCAGCGGAGTCTTGGTGGACTCCTCGTTCATGGAGATGGTCCATATCCGGTCGTCTTTACCCACAATGGGACCGATGTGTATGTACCGCCCATTGTAGGGCTTTTTTAAATCTGAAAGTAAAGAACTTCAAAATTATTTATAGGCCGCGAGTGACCTAGTTAGTAGCTGACCATGCAGTAAAAATTACTAAAAACCAATCTATTAATCAACAACAATTTTTTTATTTTGAAGGGCTTCTTTCTAATAAAAAAATCATATTGAACGGTATTACGAGGGTCATCGAGAAAGTTAGGTTACAACATATTAAATCTTATCAGAAAACCAGTATGGATTTCGAAAGAATATGGGAGCACAAGATGCAATATTAAAAGTAACCGAGACCATTCTAAAAAATGTTGATCAAAAAAAAAGTTGCATTGCGGTATTTCTGGATCTGAGCAAAGCTTTTGATACAGTGTCCCACAAAATCCTCCTTAAAAAACTGGAAAATATAGGTATTAAAAATTCAGCTTATAACTGGTTCAAATCATATATGACTGACCGCAGCCACTCACTAAAAGTAGACAATATAACAAGCCCAAATAGATACATAACTTACGGAGTTCCCCAAGGAAGTACATTAGGACCCATCCTGTTCTTACTATATATTAATTCCTTATGTCAGCTTGACATTGGTGGAGATATTATATGCTTTGCGGATGACACTGTTCTTGTTTTTACTTCGGATTCTTGGACAAGTGTATATAAAAATGCAACTGAAGGAATAAACAAGATTAAATATTGGTTGGACAATAATCTGCTGACACTAAATATAGATAAAACAAAGTACATGACATTTAGCATAGATCCCAGACGACAACCAAGACTTGATGAAAACTTAACCATTCATGACTGCACATCTAAAAACAACTGCCTATGCAACCCATTAACACGAACCCAGGTAATTAAATACTTAGGCATTTACATTGACAACTATTTCAGATGGACAGAACAAATAAATAAAACAGCGGGCAAAGTTAGAAAACTGATATATTTCTTTAAGAACATACGAAACATAATGCAAACGAAGACTCTAAAAACAATATATTACGCACTAGCCCAATCAATTATCACTCACGGTATGATTGGTTGGGGTGGTGCTGCTAAAACTAATATGGACCCTCTTGTCAAAGCGCAAAAAGCCTTAATTAAAGTTATCACAAAAAAACCTTACAGATTCTCGACAATACAGTTATTTAAGGACTTCACCGTACTGAACATACAGCAACTATACATAAAAATTATAACTCTATATTACCAAAAAGACAAACTTAACCATCATACTATACAACACAATTACGAAACAAGAAACAGACATCAACACATGACCCCGAAGATAAATACCACCTATGGACAAAGACATTTTCATAATCTGGCCCCAAAAATTTTCAATTTAATGGAAAAAGATATTAAAGACCTGGCAACAAGTGTAAATATAAGACACAAAATCCACACATGGATAGTCAACAAAGGCATTGTATACTGCGGACAGATAACATCTACAATACCATAAATTATAGCACACTCCACGCCCGAATTTTTCTCTTCTGTTCTCACTCATTTATATGTATTTTCATTATTTCTTATGTTTTTCTTTTTCTTTTTAAAATTCTTATCTTTCTAATTATTATATTTCTTTTTTTATTTATATTTTATGTATATCTTTTTATTTACATCTTTGATTCTATGTAAATTCGCATTATCTAAAATTAAATCAAACTGCCGCCACCTCAGAACAGGCTCAGCCTAGTGAGGTGGATTATACCAAAAAAAAAAAAAGTTAATTTATTGGTTAATAAATAATAAAAAAACATTTATGTATGATTAAAAAATGCTTGTATTCGATTGAAATTCGCAGGATACTTCAAAAATATATTAAACTATTTTTCAACATTAGCACCGTCGAGATTGAGACATTTCTGTAGTCGGGGCACCAGCTTTTGTATGCCAGTGTCATAGACCTCTGCGCGCCAGCTCTTTCAGCTACTTCTTCACAGCTTCCTCGATCTCCTGATCGTTGGAAAAACATTTCCCACCCAAAAAGTCCTTTTGAATAGGGGGGTGGATGACAATATCCCATCCAAACCTGACCTGGCGTTGTCTTGACCGTCCGGGTCAGCATTCCCCTTCAACGATTCTGAATTTTTCTGACGCCACTGAAGTGATTGTCTTTTGGATTCTGGGTTGTAGTGACACGCCCACGTCTCATCCCGCGTCACGATAGAGTCCAGAAAATTTTCCCCCCCTCCTGTGCAAAAAGATCCAAAAATTCACGCGGATCTCGCATGGACGAGAGTTGGCAGGAGCGCGCGACAACCTCTTCATTGGAAGAATTTACTGTGACTGAACAAAATGGCCGACAAACACACACCAGACAAAATCCCTGTGAAAGATTATGGGATATTTTAATAAGGAATTTGAGTAAAAAATATTTTGACTTTCAAAAAATATGTCCGTGTAGATCAAAAAACGCCGATTCTGAATATACATATACATTTTAATATTTTTTCTCTCTGAATTAATAAATTGTCATTGAAAAATTATTTGAAAGCTCTATTGTGTAAACGCTCCATGATTGGTCCAAACAAATGTAATTACTTATCCTAGGGAACCTTATTTGAACATTTAAAATGTTTCATTTTTGGTCATGCTTTAAAAAAAATTTGCATTAAGAGATTAAGAAAAATTATTTATTTCTACTTACGGGATAGAATTTCTTTTTCCACAGATCGAAGAAGTGGCAGAGAGAACTTGGACCAGTTACACCATTTTGACTGGTCACTGAAACAAACCAAAATATATATTAGTTCTACCCAGGAAGCACTGAAGAAAATAATCTCCCTCATGGCCTATGTAATCTTTCGGTATGTTGTGTGGGGGGTCTTCTTAATAAAATAAAGGAAAGAAAGTTCTGGGAAGAAAACAGATGTGAGTGGTGGGTAGGAATCTGATGGTCAGTATGTCCAAGAGTGACGGATGTACGAATCCATTTCTCCCACTGCGGTGCAAAGCAATGTGTCGAAAGAGTCCTGTTGGAGAGGTCAAAGGGTCTCCCACAATCCGTGTCTCCTGATCCGGCCCGACATGCAGTAAATGGGCAGACGCATCCATAGCCAAGACATAGAGAAACCTCACCATGAACCTGGGCACCCCTGCTAAGTCACCAAACGTAGAAAACCACTTGAGGTGACATATCGCAGATGTGTTGGTTATCCAATAAATGGTTACCGGATACGGCGTTACTCATACCCGCCTGCCAAAAAAAAAATCAAAAGTAGTTCGAAAAACTTTAAAAATCTCCATAGTATTGGTGTACACAAATACATTCCAACATATCTGCTTTAAAATGATTTGCCTGTACAAGATTTTAAATTATTCAATTTCATAAATGCAAGTTTCCACTCTAACCTCTCGAGTGCCGACATGTCCTTAACTATACCGCAGCCAAGTGGGGGAGCAGGTAGTACCCAAAATTACTATCCTCCTTATATTAGATTTAACATATTTTTATTTATTGGACAATTTGTATAGCGCCGCTTTTGTGAGATATCACCTCAGGGGCGCTTTACAGTTGATGCAGGTATTACAAAAAATATAAATATTACAAATATAAATTGAAGTGAAGTTAAGTTAAATAAAATACAGGAATAAGTACAGGAACAGGTGACACGAAGATAGAAGACTCTGCAGCAAGAATCCTAGATGGTGAAGAAACTGGACCAGCTGCTGCAGCGATAGAGTCCACCGCATCCACCAACAGTGCCAGCACGAGGTTCGTCATCCGTCCAGGTATGTGTCTGCTTTTAATACAGCGCTGACACCTCACATAGATGGCAGCACTGCTGTGACGTTCACCATGGCAGCACTGCTGTGACGTTCGGCAAGTCCATCATTCATCTCCATGTAATCCTGTTCCTGGTGATTGTTGAAGTGGTGCATTCTGACCGCAATAAAAAGCGACGGTCGGGATAATAAATTACCATGGGCTTAACAAAACACTTGCTAGGGCCTTCAGAGTTTCCGAGAATTCCGTTGAAAACATCTGGGGTGCATTTACCGATCGACGTTCGTTTCGAATGTAGAATATTTTTGAGCAAAATTTACGAATATTCACTTTTAACACACTACACTCAAATCACATATTAAAAAGTTCTAATTACTGGTTGTTAAGTTTATTTTTATTTAAGTTAAAATGTTGATTGATTGATTTTAAAAATAATTTCGAGGAAGCGTTAGGACGCGTCCGGCTGCCACGAAGGGCGCTGCACATAAATAAACTTAGTAGGTATTTTATGTATTTCTGCGTAAATACATAAGTTACAATTAATAATTGATACTTACATAAAAATATTATCTGTTGTCATTAAGTGGTACTATTTACAAAAACATAATGTTACAAAAAAAACAAATAAGTTGTTACGAAAATAAAACCATGATGGCGAAAATTTAGCTTCGGCACAACCTGGTACCACAAGCCCTGTGATTTTTCCCGTTGTGTATTATTCTGATTATCAATTTAAATTAAGTCGTCTTGGACTCGTTTTTATTTAAGTGTGTGGAACGAACTTCCTGCATCTGTTTTTCCTCCTTCATATAATCTAGGCCTTTTCAAGACCCGCATTAATAAATCCCTTCCTACAGCCTAACCCGCCTTACAACGCTACCCAACCGAGTAGCGACATAGCTCCCCTGCTTTTACACTGTACAGACAGGGGCGCTCTTTTGTAAATTTAAAAAAGGTCTCAAAGGGATGTAAAAAAAAATAGTAAATATTATACAAAGCAATCAAAAATATGTTTTTTTTGCATAATATACATTTACTGTCATTTGAATGAAATTAAATGAAAATTATTAAATCAGGACTACAGTTTAAGAACCACTACAGATACGATCATTTTTTTAATCACCATGCGTCATCCTCGTCACTTCAACTCTGTAACAAAAATGACGATTAGCGATGACTTGCAATGTTTTGCTATGGAAAGAATTCGCGTTGGTACCTATAACGAAAATAATAAAACTTCATAAATGAGATTAAAAACCGTAAGCTGGCTCTACATTCGCGCGCGAAGTCGCGCCGTGAATTCACGCCGTGAATATACGCCGCGATTCGCGCGTGAACTGTGTCCATCCACACTCGCAAAGCTTCAGTCTTGTTCGCGGCTTTAAAACGCAAACCCTTTGTCGCGGGCCAAAAAACCGACAAAAATCGGGGAATGGCGCGAAGCGCGAACGCGAAGATTGCGAAGGCGTGAACAAGATCCACACTCGCGTTTCGCGGCCTTCGCGGCCGTTCGCGCCGCGAGTGTAGAGCGCGCTATATGAATACGATGAAATAATATCTCGGTTCGCGCCAAATTCTCGTATGAAATCTGGAATTCAATCAAAAATCTTTTTAAATGCATCTACAGGGTTTTCCAATAAGAGGTGTTATTTTGAACAGCCCGCTATTTCGGTAGCTGTTACTTTTGAAGCTGTCATTTTTGACATTTGACAAGTAGAAACTATTCCATTAATAAAAATGGAACGATACACGCTTCAACAACGCATTGAAATTATTAAAATTCACTTGAGTGAATCAAATGCAAATCATCTTGAGTGATGAGGCCCATTTCCACCTCGGTGGCTTCGTCAACAAGCAAAATTGTCGCATCTGCGGCTCGGAAAACCCAAGAGTTATTGTTGAAAAGCTTCTTTATCCTCAAAGTGTGACTGTTTGGTGCGGTTTATGGTCTGGCGGAGTCATTGGACCTTACTTTTTCGAAAATGAGGCTGGAGCAACAGTTACGGTGAATGGATTGCGCTATCGAGAGATGATTAATGATTTTTTATGACCGGAATTGGATGGTATTGATCTGGACAACGTTTACTTTCAACAAGACGACGCTACGTGCCACACAAGCAACGAAACCATTGATCTTTTACGATTGAATATCAAAATAACACCTCTTATTGGAAAACCCTGTATTTGAATTTCACTTTTGTTTTAAATAAGGAAGTTGAGTCCATTTTTTTTATTTTTTTTTATCAATGTTCGCATTCAAACTTAAATACTAGTATTTTTTTTTTTTTTTTTAAAGTTTGTTTTCATAATTAAATTAATTCTCAAAGTTTAAATTTTATTAAGCCCGCCAAAACGAGCGGAATCCGAGCGGTAAGAGGCGGGGTGTGGTGTGACGTCATTCTAACTGTGAAAACCACGACGCTCAAGCATTTTGTATGGAAAAAAATTTAATTCTTCAACAAGGAATTCCAGTAATTTTTTTACCAATGTTAACCGTCTATTAGAATTGATGTTATTAAAAAAAAAGAAAATTGATTAAGATTTCATAGTTAAATTAATATTTTAAGTTAGAATATTTGCTTTTCCCGCCCGGTACGGTACTTGTACGGTATTGCCGTCGCTACTTGTTGACGTTCCACGCGCTAATTCAGGACCACCGCGCAGAAAAGTAAAGACCAAAAGTAAAATAACGGTTTACAGCCCAGTTCACTGTGAGACCTTTCTGGGCGGCCGGCGGCCTGAAATGTATCACATGCTATGTGACATGTATAATAATAAAAACTTCTAAGTTATGCAATAAACAACATATTATTATAAAGCACTATACTAATATGTATCTTTAGAAATCCATTTCATATAATAATAACAACAAATACGTACATATATTTGACAAACCCAAATAAACCTTTGGCCTATACACCTCTCTCATCTAAACCGACCATCTCTCATGTAATAGAAAGAGATGCACCATAGGTGATCCGTTGAACGTACAAGTCACGACACATGTGACGTCAGAATTCTTTCGACCAATCGTGGAGCGTATACACTCTATTGCTATTGAATGCTTTTTCAATAACGTTTAACTAATTCTAAGAATAATAATATAGAAATATATTTATATTTTTAGAATCGATATTTTTTTATCTACATGAACATATTTTTTATAAGTCAAAATATTTTTCACTCAACTTCCTTAATGCAAATCTTGGAAGCGGAAATTAAGTTTAATTAATCTGAAACTCGTTGTCGATGACAATGCATTCTTTGGTTGCAATCGCGTACGCACAATGTAAACGCGAATGTATACGCATTTCTATGAAATCGGATGACATTACAGCGCGTAATATACGAAATTATTGTCGCTCCTACCCAATCGGCATTTGGCGAGGTTAGTAGAGTTGTCGTCGCCAGTTGACCACTGGGTAGGAAGGTTCAATCTTCAGTAAAACCAATTATATTTTTTTGAATTTCAAAAGACATTTTAAAATAATTAAATTAACGTATTAATTTTATAAATTAACTGTAATTAAATAATTTCCCTCGGGGCATGTGTCATATTTAGGGAATGCCGTGTGGGTTAGGTATCTGGGGGTCAGTGTGCGACGAACGTATCCATCCCCCCCCATCGTCACGCGAGTCCAGCTGGAGAGGCCAAAAGGCCTCCCACAACCCGCCTCTCCCGATCCGGCCCCCCAGGCATCTGCCGCCATGACCAGTACAACCCTCACTCCATGAACTCGAGCACCCCTGCTAAGTCACCAAACGTAGTGATCCATTTGGGGTGACCTATGCCAGAGGTGTTGGATATAGAATGAATTGTTCCGGAGTGGCGAGCGCCCTAACCCAAAGCCGCCTCACAAATCGATAAAATTATATAAATAATCTGAGATATAAATCTCAAATCATGTTTCCGTGATTATTGATTAAATTATAAATTTATATTCGTTAATTGATATCCCAATTCTGTCGGCTCTGGTAAGATGTTCCTTATAACTTATAACTCACAAGGTAAAGCGATATTTACGGAACAATCTACCAAACCAGTTTGATCCGAAATTTACAAAAAAAAACGTAATTTCGTTATTAATCTTCGGTATTTTACGTAGGTACCTACCTCTTCATTCAAAGAAGATTTAATCAAAATCTACTTGACAAGGTTAACTGTACCGGTCAAAGGAGGTTCTAACGAACAAACAATTTTTGAACCCAAAGATTAATCTACAAAATTCACAAAAGTCACCTACTGCAAAGTTGAGTATGTCGATCTGTACCTTTTATGTTACATTTGAATAAATGAAATTATACGGCTTATGAACACACTTTTTTAGGTTTATATAAACAATATACAGGGTTTTCCAATAAGAGGTGTTATTTTGATATTCAATCGTAAAAGATCAATGGTTTCGTTGCTTGTGTGGCACATAGCATCCAATTTCGGCCATAAAAAATCATTAATCATCTCTCGATAGCGCAATCCATTCACCGTAACTGTTGTTTCAGCCTCATTTTTGAAAAAGTAAGGTCCAATGACTCCGCCGGACCATAAACCGCACCAAACAGTCACACGTCGAGGATAGAGAGGCTTTTCAACAATAACTCTTGGGTTTTCTGAGCCCCAGATGCGACAATTTTGCTTGTTGACGAAGCCACCGAGGTGGAAATGGGCCTCCTCACTCAAGATGATTTGCATTTGATTCACTCAAGTGAATTTTAATAATTTCAATGCATTGTTGAAGCGTGTATCGTTCCATTTTTATTAATGGCGTAGTTTCTACTTGTCAAATGTCAAAAAATGACAGCTTCAAAAGTAACATCTACCGAAATAGCGGGCTATTCAAAATAACACCTCTTATTGGAAAACCCTGTATTATAGGTTAGGAACCTACCTAAGTACCTACGCATAAAAATATGAAAAAAAAACCATGCTACTAAACACGCAAACGTCATCGTAATTATTATTTAGGTAAGTACCTGCGCCATACAAGAGTAAAATAACAATAAAATTAACTGTAATAAAAAGCTACGCCTACCTCTTACATAATAATGACTATTTAATATATACGAGTAAATCTCTAAGTACTTTGCCTTAAAAAGTGCCAAAATGCCCTCGTGTGTGATTAGAAAGTGTTTAATTAAAATTTTAATCTTTCGGCAAACACTAATAAAGCCAAGGAAATATATTTAATTTGTAAATGCACGCAAATTGTTTTTTTGGCGTTGCAACTGATAAACAATCATTTAAAAACACGTTCATTAGTAAAGGGTTGGATATATTGTGACCCTGATCGTGTAGGCGGCCCAAAGCCAACATGTCCAGCCGACCATGACGTCGCATTTCTGTACGAGAATCTGTTTACCAGACATTTTTTTTAAAGATATACAAACATCCCAGGCTACGAAAAACCTCACAATATTTGAAAATCTCCTATTACCATCACAGTAAGCGAAAAAAATGCCTGTGTCGTGATGGAGGATTTGAACTACGCCTGGGTGCGACTCAGATGCGATGTAAACTCGGCCACTGACCGATCAGCATGCATTAATTATACTGTTGCCAACTCAGCTCTTTTAAAGCTATATCTAGCTCTAAATAGAGGTCATCAGCTCCAAAAGTGTGGTTTAGTTTCATAGCTCCCTTTTCAGATGTTTAAGCTCTTTTTTTTTTTTTTTTTTTTTGTATTAGGCAATTCACCCTAAAGAGAGTGCTATGTGCCGTTAAAGTTAAGGGAGATGGTTATAATTTTATGGGAAATCTATACGGGAATAGGAAATCTCAAATATTGAAGTCATTCAAGTCTATGAACTTGTATAGAACTGAGAAAATGTGAGAATTGTTGAGAGAAAGTAAATAAGGAATACTAAGGGGAGATTGGTGGGTGATTTTTATAAGTAAACGATAAATGCCTTTGAAGGATGAATGATTTTTACAATTAAAGAAAACGTGATCAAGAGTCTCATTTTCCATACCGCACTGGCAGAGTGGACTATCTAGGACCCGGATTTTAAACAAATGGGATGCAATGGAGCAATGACCAATTCTCATTCTCGAGATACAGGATATAAATCTTTTGGATTTTTTCTTGCCGTGGAACCAAGGTTTACTTGGAATATGATTTTGTATTCCAGCATAAAAAGCACCAGTTCGGGTTTTCGTATTAGTCCAATTTTCTTCCCAGGAGCGGATCATGTTGGATTTAAGAATTGGGATGACGTCAGAGATAGGAATTCTAAAATCTAAAGGATTAGAGCCAGAAATTGTTCCAAGTTTAGCTAAAGAATCGGCTTTCTCGTTACCCTCAATTCCTAAATGGCCAGGGACCCAAACCAATATTGTCTCGAAATTTAATTCATTTAGAGATTTAAGGGTGTTTCTGATATTATAAATAATATAGTCTTCTGGTTTATGGATATTTGAGGAAATTTTCAACACTGCGCTTAGTGAGTCAGTGCACAGTAAGGCTCGTCGAATATTGAAAAGCTGGATTTGGCTCAAAGCTTGTTCAATTGCGAAGCATTCTGCAGTAAATATGGAAATTTCTTTAGGCAATTTATAAGACAAATCTAAATCGAATTCGGGAATGTGTACCGCAGCTCCACAATCTTTGTTATCAGACTTAGAACCATCTGTGTAAATGAGAGAAAATTCTGGAAACTTAGAAGATGTAATGTTTTTAAATTTTTCCTCAACATTTTGATTAGATGAGGTTAAAATATCAGTTCGGAAGTCTGAAGTTATAACGTTGGGGATATAATTGATAGAATCAAATGGGATGGTGAAAATAGGAAGGATAGGATCTTTTTGTAGATTTTGGAGGGAAGAAGACAGAGATTTGAATGAAAGAAAACTTTTTAGAAGGAGAGGAAGTCGATTTTTATCTGTCGATCTTTTTTCGTTATTTAAGTAATTGAACAAATAATCAAGGCTTTGTTCTAAAGGGTGACGCGAAATAGAAAAAGATTTAAAAATATATTTATCAGCTAGGAATTGTCTCCTTAAAATTAAGGGGGGATCAACACATTCTACCTGGAGAGAATTAATTGGAGAAGATTTCATCGCTCCAATAATTATTCTGAGCGCTTTGGACTGAATTCTTTCAAGTTTTTTGTCCAAATATTTAGGAAGAGGATCAAAAAGAAATGTTCCATAATCCAAATGGCTTCGCACTAGAGCACCATACATTAATTTAAGAGTAGTAGGATGAGATCCCCACCACACTCTGGAAACAGCTCGCATAATATTTAGCCCCTTTTCACACTTAGCCGAAATGTTCTGAATATGCGGGAGCCAGGAAAGTTTATGATCCAAAAGTAGTCCAAGAAATTTAATTTGCTTAACGATTTGAAGAGGGACATTATCAAAGCAGACAGAAAAGGGGGGTATTTTTCTTTTGCGCGTAAAAGCCACTACTTTGGTTTTAGAGGTAGCTAAATTCATCCCATTTGTCAACAACCAAACTTTAATATTATGTAAAGCCAAATTCAATTCCTTCGCAGCGCGCGATAGATTTTTGTGTGATAAATATATAAGGAAATCATCAGCAAAATAAAGTCGCTTGATAGATGAAGGAATTACACTGTCTAAATCACTTATATATATATTAAATAATAATGGACTGATTACGGACCCCTGAGGTAACCCCTTCCATAGTTTGCGATTTATAGTTTTTGAGGAAAAGTGGATAATAATGGATCTGTCTGTTAGTAAATTAATAATAAATTGAACTAGTTTTAAGGGAATTTTTATTTTAATTAATTTTTCTTTCAAAATGTTAATTAATACATCGTCGTAAGCTGACGAAAGATCAAGAAATGTGGCCAGAGTGCAAGAATTAAGGGACTGAGATATACGGATGTCTGTTGTTAACACACTTAAATTATCTATGGTTGATTTCTTTTTCCGGAAGCCATATTGATTACGAGAGATAATTCTGTGATTTTCAACAAACCATTCCAATCTGTTCTTTATCAAGTGTTCTGCTACTTTCATTAAACATGACGAAAGAGCAATAGGACGATAGGATGAGATTTCAGATGGATTTTTGCCAGGTTTTAAAATCGGAAGGATTTTTTGAACTTTCCAGACTTCCGGAATAAATCCCGTTTCGAACATGTAATTAATTAGGGATAAAAAATATTCAACCGACATGTCTGAGAATGCTTTAATGAAACTATATAAGATTCCATCAGGGCCAGGAGAAGAGTCTGGAAGGGAATTGATTACTCGATTTAATTCACTTATTGAGAAAGGAGAGTCCAGCCAGCTAGAGTGAGATGGATAAGAAATAAAGGAAGGCATTTCCTCACATCTGGCAACTGACGGAGGAGCTATCTTATCAGCAAAACCTATAATAATTTCTTCTGGAATATGTTTAGAACGCTGCGGAGTATATGACGAACCGAATTTTTTTAAATTGGACCATACGGATGACTGGGGAGATTCAGGAGACAAGCGTTCACAGAATTTTCGCCATCCAGACCGCTTTTTGTTTTTCAAAACGCGTTTCGCTTCTGTCTGGGCGCGTTTCACAGAAAGGTAATTTTCGAAAGACATACATTTACGGAAAATGGAAATTGCTTCTCTTCTGGATTTAACGACACTAGTGCATTCTTCATCCCACCATGGGGTGGAATGTTTTATCTTAATGTTAACATTACGTTTTTTAAGTGTTTTTTCTGCAGCTTTTATTATCATGTTAGGAAATAATTCACATTGTAAACTAGTGTTGACAAGGGAAGACTTAGATGCTTGAACAATGGAGTCTAATTCTGAAGAAAAATTTCTCCAATTTGCGTCTTTCGTTTTAAATTTAAAACTATTGTTTATCGAAAAGGAATGCGTGGAAGATAGATGGTGGAAGGTAATTATTATAGGAAAATGGTCACTGGAAAGGGGATCTTTAAGAATGTTCCAAGAACATATGGGAATCACCGAAGATGAGCAAAGAGATAAATCGACTGCACTTTTCCGATGTTGAGGGGCAGTGAAACGAGTTGGAGATCCATCATTTAGTATACATAAATTATAGGTATCCATAAAATCTAATAGATTATGGCCAGAACGGTTTGTTAACTCACTGCCCCAAGAAGGAGAATGAGCATTGAAGTCCCCAAGTATCATATACGGGGGACGAATCTGGGATATAAATGTTGACCATTCGTTTTCAACAAAAATTGTAGAGGGAGGGATATATATTGATAGTAATGTAATATCAGATATAACAGCAGCTACTATCTGAAAATTATTGGAGAGAGTGTGGAAAATAATTTGTTTAAAAGGGATAGAATTATGTATAATAAGAGCAGTGCCACCTTTGCCATCCAGTCTATCATGTCTTAGACAATGATATCCAGGAATATTAAATTGGTATGAGGGTTTTAACCACGTTTCGGAGATGGCAGCAACTGAAATATTATGTTCATCAAGTAACTGTACAAGATCAATTTTGTTGGCGAATAGACTTCTACTATTCCATTGAAGTATTTTGCTCATTTGCGGATACATCGGGAAGGCTAGAGAGTAAAGATTTCATATAATCGGCAGCGTTGGACGGTACTTTATTGTTATTTGAAAGGATCGTAATTAATAGGGTAATTAAAGTTTGAATAAAAGAAGAATTTTCAATCGTGACTTTAGGGAAGATATCGGAAGTGGAACAGTTTTTTAAGGCAGTCCCATTGGGAGCCTGGGATTTATTATTCCCATTCGGGTTAAGTAAAAGTTCATTATGTAGTTTTTTATCGAAAGAAGGAATAAATTTTGGATTAGATTTTATCGGTTTGAAAATTGTTTCTTTGTGGGAAGATGATAGAGGGGACTTAGGGGAAGAAAAATGAAAGAGAGAAGCGTTAGACGTTATCTCTGCAAAAGATTTTTTTGTAGGAGGGAATAATTTAGAGGCCTGAAAGTAGGAAATATTGTCTGCAGCCATTGACTGTTTGATATTTCTCTGTCTAGATAACTCTGGACAGGCCACACTAACAGCAGTATGGTTGCCCTTACAATTAATACAAATAGGGTTATTCGTTGTATTTTGACACTGTTCAAAGGGATGATCCTCTCCACAATGGAAGCAACAAGGAGGGGAACGACAAATAGGTTTTGAATGGCCAAAACGGCAACAGTTGAAACATTGGATAGTCGGGAATCTGTATATTTCAACGGGAAGAGCGTTATAATAAATAAATACACGGGATGGTAATGTTTGACCTTCGAAAGTAATAACAACGGATTGGGAAGGTTTCCATATAGTGGTGCCGGTGGAAGTATCCTTAAAATTCAAACGACGTGCTTTTAAAACTTTTGGAGTTAATTGAGAGTCATTAAGAGCATCTACTATTTCTGTTTCTGATAGATCGGTTGGGATACCTCTTACTCTGCCCATTCTGGTTAAATTGAATGTAGGTATGAAAGATTTAAATTTATTATTTGAAAGAGAACCTATTTTTTAACAAAATCATTAGCTAATGTGGCTGATTTAAATTCTATGGATAGTTT
This sequence comes from Hesperophylax magnus, assembly GCA_026573805.1. Taxonomy (NCBI): domain Eukaryota; kingdom Metazoa; phylum Arthropoda; class Insecta; order Trichoptera; family Limnephilidae; genus Hesperophylax; species Hesperophylax magnus. The sequence goes on along the minus strand of JAIUSX010000117.1, from coordinate 5,173,110 downwards.
GTATCGACCTTCCGGTTTTATTGATCCATTTATAATACCGAGGTTATTGAGTTTTGAGCTAAAAATAAATTTACCAAAATCCAGGGGATGAATTATTTTCCCCTGTTCAGTCCTTTGGACATTGACAATAAATGGAGCTGAAGATGAAATAGAATACATAAGCTCAATGGCTTTTGCTTCTGGAGGAATGGTATCATTATAACTTCCATGAGAGATTGGGGCTTCGTTTGATTGTGAAGGAGATTTAATTTTAGGAGGTACATTAAGGCAAAGCGGAGGACGTCGTTTTCGTGAAGGAAGGGTTACAGAAGTCTGGGTATCATCAGTATCGTAGTCGTCTACAATATTAGAAATGGGTTCAGGGTCCGGAGGTCGATTTTCATCTTCCTCCATTTCAACAAATTTAAAAAAAAAATTAAACAATAATTATTATTTTAGAAATAATAAATGATAGAAATAATACACGCAACTTCGTCGCAAACCAATAACACAAACAAAAATAATGAATACGAAAAGGTAACAATAAATAAATCTTATCTGTACGCCGCGCCGCCGTCAAAGTAAGCCGTCAAACACAGAGCACTGGTAAACACGACTGCACACTAAGGTGGAGTGAAATTTTTTTTTTGAGAATTTCGAAATCGACATAGTTGGGAAAGATGCTCCATATATTAACGATTACAACAAAAATAATAAAAAAAATATATTCACAATACCTGGACATCGCCAAAGCTTTATATTTTATCATTTTCACGATTTTACCTAAGTATTTATAGCTCATATACGCGAAATAAAACACACATAAAATTTGTATTTTACCATTTATTTTACAGATAAATTCGTAGATTGTTAGAATGGAACAAATATTGGAAATAAAAAATGTACATATATTATTTACCGCGTTGAAAAGCTTGAAAATTACAAAAGTTACTATGAACTGTACTGCATTTTGGTGTTAAAAATAGGCATAAGGCGTCGTGACTCTAACCTTGATTTTATTAATCCATCTCGCCTCAAGGGTCCACAAACAACGGTTAAGGCTTCTGTTACAATTATCACACATCTCTCTGTAGCTTGAGGAAAATTCAAGGAAAATGCAAGGAAAATTCTTTATCATTGGTAGTATGACATCCTCAATTATCGTGTGATCGGTAATGGCTTGTAAAATTGTCTCGTCGCTTACAAATTTGGTTAGTGGTGGCTCGGTTATATTTTCCCACTTTATAACATCAATATAATCATCTGCTGAAAAATATAAAACAGGCACTTTGAAGGTACGAATAAAGTCTGATTGCATTTTCATTTGCCGAGCTTTCAATATTCTTCTCAACGCCAACACTCTTATGTATTTTCGGTTGTCGTTTAACATGGCTAACAATATATTTTCGTGATGATTACTGGATCAATAATATCTTTTAAATCACTGGGCAAATACCGTGAAAGCACTATTGTTTCGTGTAAATGCCTTGCACCGGAAATAAATAATGGTTTGGTCTTAATGTTGAACCACATAGGTGCGTAAACTGTTAATACAAATGTCGTAAAGTTACCATATTGTTTTATGGTTTTAGGGTAGAAATGTAAAGCCGAAGAATCCGATTCGCTGTAGTGAGCCACCTGGATTGTACAATTTTACGGGGATTTGTTTTTGGTAAATTTTCAATGCAGAATCCGGAGTCAATAGTTTTACACATTTTCAGTAGATACAGCTGATCTGTACTTAAATCCTGTGTATTTGTCATACTTGGTAATGAACATTGAATGATTTTAAATTTCACGACAGGAAGTTGTTCACACTTATTTAAAGATTTACCAATAATTCCAGTGAAATTTTGCGGTCCTGTCGTGGTTCCATCGATGTTCTCAAAGAGATGTCGCAAAATGAGTTCGTTTGCATGTAATTGACAGACAATCCACTGTAAAGGCCGTTTGAGATGTGATTCAATGCGCCGAATAACATCAATTGCAACAATTTTTTCCAAAGCAATATCTTTCGAAGACAGTAATGAAATAATTCCATTACTTATTGCTTCAGATTTTCCGGTTTTTAATGAAATGTGTCCCATGTACTCGCTACCTATTCTTTTACTAAACTAACGTGTTCTTCAGTTATTATTTTTCGCCGGTTGTCCTCCATGCTTAAAGTTTTGTCCTTCCGTTCGTCGAAGTATAAACCAAATTGATTGGAATCAATTACTAACGGCTTAATAGTAAGGGCAGTTCTTTTCTTCATTCGAGCTCGACGAATTTTACTCCTTACACAACGCGAGATGTATCGTTCTGTGAAATTAAGCCAACATCTTGTAATACAGCGGAAACAATTGCAGCTCCTGCTCGATCTGAAATACAATATCTGTCTAATGTTCTGGCCACAACAGGGAAGTCTTTCACCTCATGGTGAAAATTATTTGGTTGTGCTTCACTTTGCATTATTTCTTGAGGAATTGAAGACGAAGCACATTTTTTGAGAGTCTAAAGTTTAAACTACAAGAAGGAATAGCGTCAGTTAATTTGTTTTTGCACTCAAACTCATCATGATGACGTTTTCTTGTCAATAAATTCATGTTTTTTTTGTAGCATCTCGGTCCAGACCTCCTATCATCATTTTTCGATCCGTTCGCTGATCCAGTAGGAATTTTTGTTCTTTGATGGGAATTTTTCGCTTCTTTTCACACGAACATAAGTCAAAAGATGTGCATCTGCATGTCGCTATATCAAAAAGAAACGGGGTTTTTTCTTTGAAGTGTTAAAGTTTTTGAAGATTAGCCGTAAATTTTTTTCTGCTTTTGGACGACTTATTTACTAAACTATAGTACTTATTATAAATACGTACGAATCCGTCTCGTAATGCTCCTGTGGTCAATAATGGGAATTGACACTCTATTCCAGATATCCTCTTACTTCACGGAAATTTCTTCATATGTATCTTTAAATTGTTCTTTTTTAGAATGGTGCACCCACAAAACACATCGTAATACATCTTCACAAGTAGGCAAAACATTCAAAGGTAAATCACTTCCAGAACCGAATACAAGACAAGTTAGTTCACTTCTTAACATTGCCATAATGTTCAACTTTCAAAGAACAGTCGATATAAACACAAACTTTAGTTGATTTATCCTACTGCAGCGCACAATTACAAGTACCCATAGTTTAACTGTTTAACTGTTCCTATAGTCCTACTTTATAATTATATTGTAAAATAATAATGTACTTATATTGTAAAATAATAATGTAATTATATCATAGGTAATAAATAAACACTCAATTTTTTTTACATAATTATAAGCATTTCTAAGAATCGGGAGAACATTATTGGTGTTTTCAGTGTTTTTATCAAAAATTCAAAGTGGTGGCGATGTCGTAATTATAAATAAATATTTTTTATATTTTTTTTATTTAAGATAAGTACATAACGGAGCACCAATCCCGCGTAAGCCGAATTCTATATTACGAAAAAAAAAATTCTCCATACTAGACCGCTCCACCTTACTGCACACTACCGAGGTTCGGTGACTAATCTAAGCTCTTTTTTTAAACAGAACTCACTCAGTAAAATAAATACATTTCCAATAAGAGGTGTTATTTTGAATAGCCCGCTATTTCGGTAGATGTTACTTTTGAAGCTGTCATTTTTTGACATTTGACAAGTAGAAACTACGCCATTGATAAAAATGGAACGATACACGCTTCAACAACGCATTGAAATTATTAAAATTCACTTGAGTGAATCAAATGCAAATCATCTTGAGTGATGAGGCCCATTTCCACCTCAGTGGCTTCGTCAACAAGCAAAATTTTCGCATCTGCGGCCCGGAAAACCCAAGAGTTATTGTTGAAAAGCCTCTCTATCCTCAACGTGTGACTGTTTGGTGCGGTTTATGGTCCGGCGGAGTCATTGGACCTTACTTTTTCGAAAATGAGGCTGGAGCAACAGTTACGGTGAATGGATCGCTATCGAGAGATGATTAATGATTTTTTTATGGCCGGAATTGGATGGTATTGATCTGGACAACGTTTACTTTCAACAAGACGGCGCTACGTGCCACACAAGCAACGAAACCATTGATCTTTTACGATTGATTATAAAATAACACCTCTTATTGGAAAACCTGTATAAACGCCGCTTGCGGTTGCTCCTTTCCTTTCCCATAATTCGCAGTTTGGCTCACACTACGGTTCGCAAATATATACGTATCATTAATTATTATTATACATGCATAATACATTATAAACAATTCAAGAACATTGAACTTTAATACACACTAGACGTCGGGCATTTACCGAGCGCTGCTGAAATCATCTCGAATTGATATGCGTCGGTGTGGACACGTCCGTACCTACTAAGATTACTAGTCGCGCGGTTCTAGTTGCAAAAAGAAAACTCATTGTTTCATATACAGGTGCACCCGCACGCGACTAAACAACTTGCACTAGATTTTTGGTCGCTGCGACTAGAAATCGCAGTGGAGTCCAGGCCTAACTAGGTACCGACTAATATATAAACAAATCCGGTGAAAATCTAGTATACAAAATACACAGCGACATTGTGGCTGCACTTTAAAAAAAATTGGCAAAGCCGGGTAACTACTAAATGTTGAAATTGGATAGCTAATACAAATGTTGAACGGATAGTATGACTCATCTGTGAGGTCGGGATATTATAAGGCTATACTGCAAAAAGTATTTTAAAACTTAAAAAATTGTTTGACTGAGGATTGAACCTTCCTCCCCAGGGAATGGAATCAACCTCGCTAACAACCGAGCCAAACTTCGAATGTAGGACCGACATTTATTTCCTATATTAACTGTTGTAATGTCATCCGATTTCAGAGAAACGCGTTTATATCCGCGTGTGTACGTGATTGCCATCAAAATTTGATAGAATGCATTGACGTCATCCACGACGAGTCTATCTGCCGAGTTTCAGCTAGATCGGATGCCGGGAAGTGGTTTAATTTCCGCATTCAAGATTTGCTTTAATTTATTACCGAAAACAAAAGTGGGATGGCGTTAAGTTTGTTCAAAATTATTATAACAGGTAAAGATTATTAAAAAATATAATTTCGATAGTATGTGCTCTTGATTTGATCAATTTGTTTATCGCCATTGAATAATAATATTTTGCCTTTATTTTGCATAACATTATAATAATATATGTAGATTTTAAAATGTTTATTCCAAACTCATTATTTCCTGAAATCCTCAGATTTTCCGGATCAGGCCGGTCAACGTATCGAAAGATATTTACCGTATTTTTAATAAAACAAACTATTGAAGCTTAAAATATTATAATACAAAATAGGTTGCGCAATATGTATTAGAGTTGGGTAATTGGACCCAAACAACACAAACTTTGGATTGTATGTATTGGCGCAAATGTCGTTGCGAAACTCCCTGAGAAACAAACGCAGGTGACATTGGCGGGAGATTTAAACTAAGAATTACACACGAAATTGGTAAGAAACGTCGATTTGGCTGCAAAATTGCAATGTTTATCTCACTTTATAGGTTTTAAATAAAGCTAAGTACATAATATAAGTTTTATTGTAAGGTAAAACTTTTTCATTTTCTTTTGTTTACGCCTGCTTATTGTTTTTAGCGAGAGACAACCTTTTTTACTCTTAAGAAGACAACACGTATGGGTATTATAGATATACCTGTGATAAAATTATAAGCAGGTACCTACCAATTCGAAAAGTGTATTCAATGTGTTATTTTCATCATATTAAAAATGGAACATTTTTCAATTTCCCTGAAATTTCGGAATTTATGACGAATAACAAAGAATAATCCGTCAGTAATGTCCTTATTAGTATATTGTTTTGTTTACGCCTGCTTATTGTTTTTAGAGAGGTACAACACACGTATGGGTAGTATAGGTAGGTACTTGCGAAAAATAATAAGTAGGTACTTACCTATTCGAAAAGTTTTTCCAATGGGTTCTTTTTATCATACTAAAAATTTAACTTTTTCAATTTCAGTGGAATTTTGGAAAACAACATGCTGTATGCGAGCGATGCATATTTGAGTACTGTGTTGGGATCAACTTTGGCAGCGATACCTATTTTATACAATTTCCCAACAATCTGAAAATCTTGGGTAGGTACTTGGAATTTTGAGAAAACCTGTTGCAAAATATATCATAATATTATTATTTACCCACCATAAAAAAAAAACATTTTCCCTCTTCAGTTTTTATAGAATAGGGAAATGTAATAAACCTAACCTAACGATGGCTACATTTACTTCCGGTAATAGGAAAATCAATTTGGGTTAGACACGAAAGAAAACGTTTAACCTAATCTACTGGAAAAGTATACGGAATGTACGTCACCCGGTCACCCTCTTCGTTTAAATATTGATTTGTGTAAATAGTTACAGAATGCTAGTCATTTGAATGATTGTATTATATTATAAACTAAATTTGTTGATGCCCTAATCGTAGGTTCTAAATATATTCAAGGTCAGTATAATTTGGGTAAACTAAACAAACGTCTTATATTGATATATTAGGTTTATGTAATAATAAGATCAATTACCTTATTTCACTGTCATCTTCCACTGGTTTCCTCGTCATTCTGTATAAAATAAACGAGATGACAACAAATACATAAACATACATTAGGAGAATTTAGAATTCGCGGAAATAGCCTCCTGCTCGCGTCAAACCGGCTATTTGAATTTGACTGAAGTCGAAATGTCAGTCAAGTGATATGAATGCCGAAAAATTTTATTTCCCAGATTTCGACCTGATAAGGTGTAAAATTTCCCCATAAAATCCCTAGATCCAGAATACAGTACTCACACAGATGCATTGCTTGCAAACAGCACGTTTCAAACTTCTTCTAACGTATAAAAGAAAATTCCAGTAAAAATGAAAAAAAAGGTACATTTTTAACATAATAAAAAAAGAAAGCACTTAAAAAATCTGTATTCAAATTCGATCAAAGTATAGTGTGGACTTGTTGTCCCTTTCTCGCTAATAAAAATAAATAAACATAAGCAAGATAAAAGGTTATTTCTTAGTGACGCAAGGACTCCATTGTCATATGATGTGCGTCAATACACATGTTTGTTTTGTTTGGGTTTACTTTTGCGACCTATGCGTTTCCGTATAAAAACCTATAATATATATATATATATATTTCTAAAAACCCACACACGGTATTATTTATTTTGTCTCTTTAGCACGTGTAATGAATGTTCTCACGTCTGTAAAATAGGGCGCTGATCAGTCCTGAGGTAGCCTCTAAATCCGTGCTTATAATGGGCCTGGTCCTGGGGTGCGAGTTCGCTGCTACTGTGGGGTATTCGAGGACTAGGAAGTCAGGGTCCGAGGAAGTGCAGAGTCAAACAAGGTCCAGTGTAGAAGAAGGCAAAAAGCAGTCAGGCAGGGCGTAGAGCCGTAAAGAGAAAAGTTGGCGAGTATTGTCGACACTAGGTTTACGGGAGTACCGAGGTGAGTTGCAAAAGGGGTGCGCACCTGTATTTATCGCGGACCCACCCCCACTCTTTGTTCCGGCAGAGTGGTGGGTCCAGGTGGGTCTATGCGCGACCGTTTTTCATGAGGTGAGGTTTTCATTCTTGCGAATGTTTCGCAAGTTGTAACATCGGAAACGTTCGCGTAGGATGACGACACAATTGTTAATAAAATGCTGCTCTTCACGATCTTTCACCCGACCCAAACTACTTTCTTCCAGCACGTTTATTAAAGTAAGGGAACAAAGGTGCAATGGTAAAGCATGGGGGTCCCCGGCCCAACATATTCAGGGTAATTATAAATGTCTTTTTTTAAACTAAATTTTACATAAAGTTATTATGCTTAAGAGATTTCGGCCTTTCTATTTTACTATTTATTTTGTAATACCGTCGGCCAAACTCTCGTAAGCTAATCCTACGCATAACAAACACAATAATATTCTTCAATTTCATGCCCGTTTCATAGGTTCTACTCGCGATGAGGGAAGGTGGGGCGCGGGTAAGCGAGGCTCAGGTATTGAAGCCTCACGTAAATATAAATATCCCCACTCCCCGCACCCTTTATTTGCGATGAGCGCTGTTCAAGCGCAGGGAAAATAGAAAACGAAGACGATTTCCCCGACGGTACAGCACGGTTACGATTTATTATCGTGTTAACTTGTCAGTGCAAAATAAATATGATTTTAAAGTGAAATTATTATAAACGGAAAATATTAATGTCACGTATGTGTGAAGTTAAAAGACAGTATGAACAAGGTAAAAATATCACAATATTTATGAAAATAAAAACGATAACGTTTTTTTCCCAAGATGTAGGGAATTTTTTCGGTTGATGACATCACCGACTGATTGACATGTCCAGTGATAAGTCAGATTATAGATGAAGATTTTACTTCAAGGTTCGTAGAAAATGTATTTGTTAGCGCAATATTAGTTCATCTAGGGGGTACAGCAGTGATTGGCTAGAAATTCGTGACGTAGCTAGAAGCCCATTTTCCACGGGGAAATTTGAATTTGCTGAAAAACAAGTGGCGTCAAGCGACTTGTAGTACTAATATTTATTTGTAATGCATTGGTAATATTATATTAATTATTGCATTAAAACTAATGTTCGGAATAAAAGGGAAAAATCCCAGGAATATTTGCAGTGTGAATTTTTTATTTATGTTTGCAATTTTACTTATGCTTCGATTGAGTCTAGGTTATTTATTAGCGCCTCAAACATTTGCCCTTGAAAACATTAAAATGGCTTGAAACGGCTGTGCTCTAAAGATTGAAACCCGTTTGTTAAGAAGGGATTAAGTAAAGTACAGAAGAATCTATCAAACGGACCGCTCATTCGTCAAGGGTGTTTTCAAGTATTTTGGGGGCTCCGGACCAGAGGTGGCTGCCATATTTAACAGTGGTTAAAAGTATGTAATCGTGATGATGAAGTATAAAATATGTAGTATTATGTTCATTTTCTTATGTTTTGTGGTTATTTATTTTGTTATTTTAAAAATAAAGAAGACAATTGGGGAATGTGAGAGATTTGTGGAGGAATATTAGAATAGGAGGTTAAAGTGTAGAATTTATGGGTGTTGTGATTGAAATGTAAGGATCGATTACATATACAGAAAATACTGTCTCTTCGGATAAGGCCGTTCGTAATCCATGGTTTCAGCTTTTTTTTTGTTGGGTGCTGTTTTTATTGGGACAGATGCTTCATTGATGTTGGCAGTTAGTGATGCAGAAAAGTTTTCAAGGGCTATGTTGACATTTTCGGAAAGCAGGGTTTTCTCCCATTTTTCTGGTTCTACATACTTTATCAGAAGATCCATTAACAGTGTTATGGGGAGAATTGCTGGGCTTGGAGGGAGAGGACTTTGAACTGTGCAATTCTAGGATAGTTGAGTAATGATCTGTAACAGTCAATTCAAACACTATAGATTTAGCAAGCCATTTAGATCTAACCATGATGTAATCTATGCATGTCAGTAGTGAGTGTGACTCGGGTAGGTATGTTAATGTATGGTATAAGGCCATTTAGGGCCATTAGGTTTAGGTAGTCTATAGTGTGAGGGCTGGATTAGTTTAGTATGTCTATGTTAATATCACCGATTATAATGAGATCTTTGGTTATACCATCAACTCTCATATCGAGGGAGTGAACAAAGGGTGAGACAGTGCTGGGCTTAGGGGCGATATATAGCGACACAGTTAAGTTATCAATAGTAATATTGAGACAATTTGCGTGGTCAACAGAGATTTCAGACACCACAGGGTTTAGATTGGATTTGACATAAACTATGACCCCGTCGGATTGAGATCTGTGCCGAGTTGTATTGTGCACAGAGTAGTTATTTATTATTTTCTGGATATAATTTACAATAATCCAGCACTCCGACGGAACGATAATATTGAATTCATTACCTGAGTCAGTTAGGAGTACAAGTAAGCTGTCGAAGTTTTTACTGAGGCTACTGATGTTCATGGCGAGTAATTTTAATGTCGTTGGTTTGGAGATAATTTTTTATACATATTCGTATTATTTGTCATTTGTACTGTTATATTAAGAAAATTATCAAAAGAGTTAATCAGGTCCATTGTATGTGTCTGTGTATGTTGGGTGATTGGATTCAACAAAGACTTTGTAAGTTATAACGAAGCGCTTGGCTGAAGATGCTTGATCTTTGCAATTAAATTAAACAACGATTAAAAGAATTATGGATTTTAAAAGACTTAAACCATTGAAGGATTACAATAATCAAGATAATTAAAAATAAGACTAGAAAAATATTTAAAAGAAATAACTCAATTATTCATTTAAGAAAGTAGAAATAATTTGGAGGAATTGAAAGAGTTTTAGAAATCAAAGTAATCAAATGAATCAATATTACATTAAGCAAATCAATTTAATTCTTTGTTTAAATTATGTTGGTAATATGAATTATATAAGGTAATTTTACTTTTTGTTTTTTTGTTTCACTTGATCACGCCATGTTTTCCTTAGGCGTCACCGACTTTTTCTACCTTTTACTACTGTATACCATATTGTTACTGTTAAAGAAAACATTGCATTGACATTAATTCGTAAGTACAGAGATAATGTGTTAAGTCTTCCTCGGACGTCCCTGACTTTTTCTGGGGCAGGGGGGGGCGATTGTCTCCCCTAGAGAATTTTTTACAGGCAGCGCCAAAACCACAAATATGTTATAAAATACAACCATTTGAATTTCACATTTGTGTTCTTTACCGAGCCTTTGTTATAACAATGTTCCATCTGACGAGCCAAAGCTAGGCAATTGTGAGCTCTAAAGTAACTTTCTTCAAAGCCCATTATCGCATAATATTGCTGTACAAAAGAGTCTGCTAGACAAAACGCGAGTTACTTATCATTAAAAAAAAAAACAATATAAAAATTACTTTTACTTGAAAAGTAATGCCATCCGTAGTTTTTAACTTTCTTCCTTATGGTCATTACTGCATTTCATTGTTTAACATTTGGAAAACCGTTAGTGCACCAGTGACAAGAATTTTTTCCCGCCGACAAACCGTTCATGCACTGCTGGCATTGGAATTTCGCCCAAGCTGGAATTTTTTGATATGCGTTTTAAACCTGTATGCCATGAGAAAGTGAATAAAAATTTTTAACAGAATCGCTTGCACTTGAAACTATTAGTTCTTTTTTGATTTCCCTCAAAAAGGGTCTGATGTTCCACAGGTTTAAGGTAACAATAGCACTTTATAGCTTGTGAAAGAACAACTGGTGTAGTAAGCCACGCCCAATTGTGCCCTGTTGAGTTTGATGTGATGTGCCCAATTGCCACTTCCTCTCCCTTCTTTCCTCCATGCTTGAAACCAAACCAAAGCAATCCAAGAATATAATTTATACAGATGAGTATCGTGAGATTCAAAATTCGAAAAATTTCATTGAGTTTCGGTAGATATTCTATGGATATCGGCAGATTTAGTTAGTTAGTTGTGAACACCGTAAAAATTCATGTGACATAATTAGGTAGCAGTAATCAATAAAATACATTTAAGTATAATATATACATTTATTTTTTAAACGTAATACATAAATTTTTTCGTAGAAATATTTACATAAATATTTGGCGGCTTTATCAGCGTAATGTCACAACTTTTTGTACCCGCTTTCAATTTGATTAAATAAAATTAAACAACAATAATCATACTCCTAGTAAAAGTAAAATATAAATAAATATTATAATTTCAACGAACATAACAAAATCTGACAAAATTAATCTTGCAGAACTATATATGTAATATAAACAAAAACATTCTTGAATGAGAAGAATGTCCTTCTTAGGACGGGTTGTTTTGGAGAATTTGAACAATTCATCAAATTTCAACGTTCCTTTTTGGGGTTCTGTGAAAGTCCTATTCAAGTTCTGTTATTATATCATTATAGGCTAGTTGCTTGACAGAACTGAAATAATAACAACTTGAAAAAATCTTTCACAGAACTTGAAAATTAACTTTAAAATTTGAAGAATTGTTCAATTTCTCCCAAACAACCCGTCTTAACTTTTTTAAAATTTAAATGTGCGAATAAGAAAAATAATAATTTCAAATAAGTAAATAAAATAAGAAAATCTTTACATTTAGGTTTTTTTGTGATAGAGATATCAAATATTACATGAGGTCAATTTTTACCTTTTAACTCAATCCACAACATGAGGGACTGAAGATCATTAAAATCTCTGGTGCCAGAATAGTTTGTAGAAGCGCTTCGTAACAGAATCCTACCACCCAACCTTACATAAACAAAATGTATAATTTATCTTTTACATTAAAATTTCACACTTTTAATCTCCATATTAACTATAGATACCAAAAGTATAAGTCATCAACCATTTTTAGTATGAAATTCTTTTTCGTGAGAAAGATCCACTATTAAATTTCACTTACACGACAGCGTCCACCCTCGCAGGAACGAGGCCGGAAGTTTGTGATGAGAGGGTAGATACCCTCAACTCTAACATTCATTGGAACAAAAACTTAAACAAATTGGTCACGCGCGCTTGTGCGTGTACTTCGGCCACTAGCGACACGTTTGGGCGTCACAATAACTTTTATAGTGGCGGCGTACGTCAATAGAAATCATAAAAAATACTTTCGTATTCAAATTTTCTATTTTTGTTGAAATTTCATTTCATTTATTACATTACGCCGGTCATATTTTTACAAATTTTCGCTAAAACAAGCTAGACTTTTTTGCCTAAACGAAGATGAGCCACACACAATGATGACGTAAAAGCAATTATGAAGCTGGCTACTGGCAATTTAAACGTCTGTATAATAATGTACCGTCTGTCCAGCAAAAGCCGGCACTCCTCATATTAAATCTTTTACATACATACTTATGATATTAACCCTTCAGGCTAATTTCTATTTGTTCACTTAACGGGTCTCATGGAAATCGTTGTATCTCCCTTACTATTATGGTGAAAAATATGATCTTACGGTTTTAGAAAGAAAAAACACGATGCTACATATTTAAATATTGAAGTTAACCACAGAATAATTAAAATGTACACCTATATGATACCAAAGGTTCATACCAAAATATGAGATAAATTTATGAAATTTGTGAATTTTTCACTATGTAATTCTTTTTGTATAAAACGATCAAAAATGAGGTGACAATAATGTTTATAATGCATTAGACTGTTAAAATATGTATTTTTGTTTTCGTTTCAAATTTTTAGTTCAGTTTTTATAGGAAAAAAAGTAAGATGAGCAATTTAAAAAAAAAATTGTTTTACATTAAAAATATTAATATTTCTAAAATAATACAATTTGAAAGCATATTTCATAACACCTTTTAGGATACATTCAGAGATGTTCAATTTATTTAGATTTCGTTGCAACGTAGAAATACACACAAATTCCCCCAGCATATGATAGCGTCGTTAAGAAAGATAACAGACAATACGAGGCCTGAAGGGTTAACGATTTTAAGTTAAATTTCACATTTTTCTAGGATTAAGATAGCCCAAGATATCTCTTTTTCAAAGAATATTGGAAGGTATCTTGAAAACATTCTATTCACACAAATAAGTAAAAATATTGTCAACACATATAAACAATATTCCTGTTTTTTTCCTCATTGATCTAAGTACAATAAAATATTATGTAAACAAATATGGGCCTACCTATTTACAACAAAAAGAAAACCAATGATACTATGGTTGCCATTAACCCTGCGTTCCTAACAGCGTGTTCCTGTCTGATTTATTCTATAAGAATTTATGTTTCTATTCTATAGGCTGCCTATACATACGTAAATTTTTCCATTCACGTAAGTGACTTTTGGACAAATCACCAATGTAAACGTTCTCTTACCGTAATTTACAGCAAGTTACAGAAGTCGTAAGAGGCGTTTTTGAGAGTTCTAATTCTATGTCTATTCTATTTTCTATTTGAATCTGTTCCAGTATAGGGCGAAGAAAACTGAAGACTAAGGACGGGTTGTTTCGGAGAACTTGAACAATTCTTGAAATTTAAAAGTTAATTTTCAAGTTCTGTGAAAGATTTTTCAAGTTCTGTTTTAATTTCAGTTTTGTCACGCAACTAGCCTATAATGATATAATAACAGAACTTGAATAGGACTTTCACAGAAACCGAAAATGAATACATATTGAAATTTGATGAATTGTTCGAATTCTGCAAAACAACCCATTCTGAAACATTGGTCTCATCATGGTACATGTTAGGCTGTGTATACATCCGCGAGCCGAACCACCGAACTGAACCTCAACTTATAGGAAAGAAATGAAGCAACCGTAAATGGCGCAAAACGCCGCTTGCAGTTGATTCGTTCCTTTCCCGTAATTCGCGTTTACACAAAATTTCCGCATTTTAGCAATTTGGGTAAATATTTACCTAACCACCAATTAAGTATATATTATTAAAATTTATTCACAGATTTCAGAAATAATTACACTTCTTTCACCTTAATTACTTACAAGGAACAACTATTTACATCGGAAGAGAAGGTAAAAGATGCATTCAAATTCCATTTTTATTCAATCAAAAAACTTCCCTCATACCTTTACCGCCATTTTGGATATTCTAGTATGATTTAACCCAAACTAATAAACTATTTTGTGCATCTATTAATTGAATAATTGTTGTAGTAATTGCTGAAATAAAGTGTAATTTACATAATCTGTGCAGCGGTTAGGTAAATAATTAGCGCAATTTAGGCTACGCCTCACATTAAAACTTTAAATTAAAGTATTTAATTCAATACATCGCTTAAAATTCTGTCAAAACATCAGCAAAATTTACACCACCTAAATCCTAACCACTCAGATCGGTTTTACGAAAATCAAATAATTTCTCTTTAAGCCACTCCGCTGGAAATTTTTGCCTGTACTGTAGTTTAGGCATTTTAAAAATAATCACTCAAAAAACAAACAGTACATATTTCACGATTGCAATCGGTATTGCATGGCTGTGATGCAGCGGAACTATCGAACTAGAACAAAGCTAAGAGACAAAGGCCCAGCAATATACATGTTCAATGAACAAAATAATCCTGAGTTCCCCAAGGCCAATGTTCCTGTAAGTACCTATGTATGTTAGTATAAATAAATATTTGCCTTGAGAAATTTCCAGAAATCAAATAGTGAAACTAGGAACTCCCCATTATTTCAGTAAATTGGGAATAACTTTGTTTTTATCTTCAATAAAGTTTATTTGATTCCTCCAGAACATCTTTCACCCGTAAATACCGTTAGACACGCAATTCTCCCATTTCGAGGGAACTCCAATCTGCCAGATACATTAAAATCTACGGGGAATCTGTCAAGATGGCAACACTGGACCTGGACAGTCTAAGTATCAGGTCTACCTTTGGGTCAGTTAATTGAAACGATCGCGCAAGTGATTAACAAGGGTAAGACGTAAAGAATAACGATGAAAGATAATCAACAGGTCCCAAAGCTTTCAAGAACAGAGTCTCGAGGAAAAGCACACAGACTGTGATGACTTTAATGTGACAAAATTAAAAGAGTGATGCAGAATGATTTTGAAAGAGAAAATCTCGGGGAAAAGGAGCAAGTAGGAAGTGAATGCATACAGATCACTGTAATAGTATTATCTAACAACTGACCACAATATTATTCTAAAACAAAATTAGAAATGTAGAGAAGGAACTCCTACAATGGTGTACTCTTTTTTTATTATTTGAAAGCTGTGTAAAAATGTTGGTCCATTGTAAATAACACAAATCAAAGGGTTATTATTAATCCTTATTTCGAATTTTT
Source organism: Hesperophylax magnus (assembly GCA_026573805.1). Classification (NCBI taxonomy): domain Eukaryota; kingdom Metazoa; phylum Arthropoda; class Insecta; order Trichoptera; family Limnephilidae; genus Hesperophylax; species Hesperophylax magnus. Next base: position 5,157,349 of record JAIUSX010000117.1, on the reverse strand, counting down.
AAAGCATTTTTCCCAGTCCAGTTTGGGCCCAGTAATTTTATTTTCTTACAAAAATAGCAGTTCATTAACAATATTAATTATTATTTAAGTTAAGACAAATACATAAATACATTGATATAGAATAAGCAAGATTGGTCTCTACGCTTTAAAAAAAATTCCGGGTCATGTAATAACTTGCGCACTTTAGACATCAAATTTGTTGTGGATGACAACATTAATTCGGTATCAAATAGAAGGAAAACACAATGTTATTTAATATAGCTAAAGCATTGATTAAAATCAATGGTTATTTTTCCAAAACTTCATGATTGCAGGCGGTCATAGTTCTCCATCAAATGATTGAAAGATAATAGGTTTTGACCACCATTTTAGAATTACCACAGATCTAACATCCGATCGTAATGTCAAAAAGATACAGCGACGCAAGTCTCATTTGATTTAAGTTTTTACCAGCAAAGAGCCAATTTAGTAAATTCTATACCCATGTTGTGTTCTCTACAAACATTACAAAGTAATTTCTCCACAGCTCAGATGAAAATGAGATATGGTAATGGCGCTAAAATGTCCGTTGTAACCTGTCCTTATGTCGCATGTGTATAGGGAAAGGTTATAATGGATCCATCAGCGGTACCTTTGTTCAACCATACAAAAATGATTAAAAAATTTGGACATTTGCTCAACATTAGCTAATATCCAATAACAATTAATTCTACAGCTGCAGTGTCGGCTAACTCCTAGTTTCCACCGTTTTGGGGCTCTGGGGGTTAGTCTGGTCGCACTCCTGGTCGGATTCCGCCTCGTCGGTGGGTCTGATGGCCGGGGGGGCCTTCTCGGTGTACTGACAAGCTTCCCGCACATACTTGTTAAAGATCTCCGGCTTGTCAAGGTACACGTGGTGACCGGCTCCGTTGATAATCTAAACAGAAGAAAATAAATATGAATATGGTATGAATTAATTTATAAACACAAACTAGCAAAAGGGTATTGGATGTTTTTATCATAAGAGTCTTTGGATACATGCAAGCGGGTTGTCTGGCGGATAAGGTACAACCTCAGGCTATAATCATTATTCGAGACGTCAATAAGAAGATTTATAAAACTGGGATGGTTCCGTTGAGAAGGATTTGTGAGTGATAACCAAAAAGGCTTCATTATGGTAAGCCTGCAGGAAGAAGAAATGTAAAAAAATGATCTCATAATATGACAGATTAGCAGGAATGTTTGCATATCATCGAAGGCAATTCATCACAGTGGAAATCTGATTTGGACAATTTTATAGGAGAGACGAAAGACCGGGGGGTGCAAACGCATTCGAGATACAGTAGAACCTTGTTAATTCAAAATCCACGGGACACCTAAAATCAAAATCAATACGAATTATTCCCGTGTAAATCGAATTTTCGCAGCCGATTACCGCCGTCGGCCCTTCAAGTTCGGTTATTCAAAGTAAATTCGTAAAAATACGATATATTTAAGCGTAAATCAAAATTTCACGGACAATTTCAGTCACGGCCGACCATTTAAATTCAGATATTTGGTGTGAATTCCTAAAACTACTTCAAAATCGGATATTCGAAATAAATTGGAAAAAATACGACATTCCAGTGTAAATCGATTCAGATTTACAAAATAATAATACTTATTAGGACGATGTATGATGACATCTACCAAGCTCCCAGACTCTCTACTCATTTACGGCTCCAAAGACTAAGATGGGCCGGACATGTGCACCGAATGCCAAGCACACGTGTACCAAAGAAGGTTCTAACAGGACACCCGGGAGGCAAACGAAAGGCGGGCAGACCTAGGCTGAGATTGGAGGACGATGTCAGGAAAGATGCCAGAGGACTACTCCATGTTGCAGATTGGAAGACGACGGCCGAGGACAGAGGGCGGTGGAGGCTCATGGTAAAGGAGGCCAAGGCTCGAAATGGGCTGTAGCGCCATTGAAGAAGAAGAAGAAGAAGGCGATGTATAATCATGTCTTTTAGATTCAGAATTTTTTCGAATTACACGAACTAATTTTCGTGCACGGAGAAAAATAAATTTTGAATTAAAAACCATTTTGTACGTGGATATTTTTTTGGTACAAATTTAGAATTACGCGTTTTTACGAATTATCGGGGTTCGAATAGATCAGATGGGAACGCATCATTATTTGAAATTTAAGTACCTACTTACAAATCATATGATTTTAGAGAAAATTACGGTTTTGACTTATGAAATAATAGAAAATCGAAAACATACATTTTAGGATACGAGGTCTACTGTTCACAGAACTACTAGTTTAATAAAATGAATACATTCACTAACCTGAACATTGACGAAGGAACTGTTGGGTCGGTGCTTCTTGATGATGTCCCCCGTGACGTTGTCCACCCAGGAGCGGGAGCCGAAGATCAGTGTGATGGGGATGTCGTCCCGAATGCTGTCTATCCGGTTGATGATGGGGTTCTTGGCCCAGCCGAAGCCCGACATGAGGGCATGGAAGGCACTCTCGCCGCTGAAATACACATTATTTTACAAATATATACCTTTTAAAAACAGTAGAATATGTTTATAGTTCATATTTACATTTTGTTTATAGTTTTGATTTTGAGACTTATCATCGAGCCTTCAACGAGGTAAAAATTAACTCCGACATGATTCAAATAGTGCGATAATCAATCATCAGACGGACCCAACTGTGCTTGGAAGTTAACGGTGGACATTTAAAATAATTTATGTGACGTGTTTGTGTGTTTGAATTGGAGATCGGAACATCGCTACATATTGTGAGTACCTACCTGTGCTAATAATAATTTCTATCCGTTGCGTCGGCGTCTCAGATCGAATGACGAAAAAATTTTAACCCTGAAATCGCCGAAAAATATTTTTTTTTTGTTTTTTTTTTTTTTTGATGAAATGCTCAAACACAAAAACTTTATGTTTATTTGGGTTCCCCATGTGGTGTAGATTCTCCAGTTTCCCGCTTGTACTACGAGTTTCCGGACACCGTGTATATATAAAAATTCAATCTCCGTATGTTTGTGCTTGCAAAACTTGAAAAGTAGTCTACCAATCTCTATGAAAATTTCAAAGTTTGTCCTTATTAGTGCCAGGAGTGTTTAGATAGTGGTTTGAATGGTAGAAGAAGTCGGGGACACCCGAGGAATACTCAACGCAATATCTCTGCACCGGAATGAGATAAGGAGTCCAATTAAAGTCGGTGTAATATAGTTTTTTAACAGTAACATTGTGGTATACAGTAGTGAATGGTGGAAGAGATGCCCGAGAAAGATATTAGTAATAGCGAAGCTTTGTGGGGTCCATTAGTATTGTACGAGTATGTAAAAGAGATAACCTATTTCACCTTATACCTTTGACAGTACGTCGCTCTAGTTCGTTTTTGTCCAACAGACCATTTTTGGCAAAATTGAGTTAAGTATGCAGTTGTTCTCAGAAAGCATTTATTTATACGATACAGTGAAAAAAAAAATTTGAAAAATATCTTTAGTGTGTTTTCAAAACGCAGTTTGTCTTAATTACACCAAAATTAAATCAATATTCCGAGCTTGTTTATCCAACTCTGTGTCTTACATTCAAATTAAAAACGCGTTTTCTGCATAATTTTAAACATTTGGAACGAATTTTACTTAAAAATAATAATTTCATTACTTTAAATCATTTTAGTAAGCTTAGAATGAGCTAATTTCATTGTACAGGGTTTTCCAATAAGAGGTGTTATTTTGATAGCCCACTATTTCGGTAGATGTTACTTTTGAAGCTGTCATTTTTTGACATTTGACAAGTAGAAACTACGCCATTAATAAAAATGGAATGATAAACGCTTCAACAACGCATTGAAATTATTAAAATTCACTTGAGTGAATCAAATGCTTGAGTGATGAGGCCCATTTCCACCTCGGTGGCTTCGTCAACAAGCAAAATTGTCACATCTGGGGCTCGGAAAACCCAAGAGTTATTGTTGAAAAGCCTCTCTATCCTCAACGTGTGACTGTTTGGTGCGGTTTATGGTCCGGTGGAGTCATTGGACCTTACTTTTTAGAAAATGAGGCTGGAGCAACAGTTACGGTGAATGGATTGCGCTATTGAGAGATGATTAATGATTTTTTATGGCCGGAATTGGATGGTATTGATCTGGACAACGTTTACTTTCAACAAGACGGCGCTACGTGCCACACAAGCAACGAAACCATTGATCTTTTACGATTGAATATCAAAATAACACCTCTTATTGGAAAACCCTGTATATGCGTTTTTCGTAAAAAAAACTTTGAAGCCCTATTTCTCCCGATTTACGTTTTGGTCTGTTGGACAAAAACGAACTAGAGCGACGAGTAGCCTAGTTTTTTTAAATAAAAGTCATGACGGTTGTTATTGGGTGTTTGGTAGTACAATGTCTTCTGGCTCCATAACACTGTGATCCCATCATCCCATAAAGGACATAAATTAATTGGTTTCACCAGTGAATTATATTTTCAGCTATTATAGAGAGTACTCATTTGTATGTTCCCGGTGGTTATCTCCATCACCAACAGCACAGACTGTTCTAACTCCCAGTCTGCAGGACTAGCTTGCCAATGGTCATGCCGGTGGGGAGAGCAATCTAGCTGTTGAACAGATTCAATTCGGATATCCACATATTTAGCATCAATGAAGCTGCCTTTAAAGGGCAAATTCTATACTACTTTTATGATTGATAATCACTGCTTATATTTATGTATGTATTTACAAACGCACTAAAATGAACAATTCTTTTATGTTTTTAAATATATATTTTTATTTTTTTTATTGAATAAATAGTTAATACATACCAACAAACAAGTCCTGCTAAGCCAATTGAATTGGCTTGTCAACAGGTGCTTAAAATAAATAAATATAAAATATAAATTGAATTGAATTAATACTGATCTATTCTAGTAATAGACTAAAAATGTATGATATTGTGTTTTCTTATTTAAATACTAGATATACCTCGCCACGCTTAGCTGTGGCTCGGTCTGTCTATGCAGGTAGAGAAACAATAGCGCACATTGCTTTTACATCCAACAGATGGCGCTGTTTTGAAAAAAGCATGTTTGTCCCACAGATTGCGCTGTTTTTCAAAAAAGTATTTAAGTATTATAGGTATATAAAAACATATGCATATAAGAATGCAACATTGTATCAAAATTTTAAAGCAATCGGTGTAAAACTTTCAGAGATTTAAGATTTTGAACAAACGACATTTACGTATTTGTTTATGTATTTATATATATATATAGATGGTTCGACAATAAAAAAAAGACCATTCCGTAGCATATTCTGGAATGAAGAGCGGTGTGGAAGGCAAGTGCAGAGTGGCAAGCCAATGAATGCTTGTGAACTACTAATAAATTATGCCCTTTCTGCAAAAAGCAAGAAAATGTGACAAAAAATAGAAAGTTAATTCAACTTCAATATTAATTGTGTGGATCAACATGTAAATAATTTCCTCACCTAGGACTCTGCGAATTGCACTGATGAATGTACTGCGGGATGATGACCCCCGCATCGGGCACGACAGGTGCGAACTTGCGCACGAGGTCGGGGCGCGCCTTCTCCACCACCCACTGTCCAAGGGGCCCGGCGGCCCGTAGCGCCCATAGTGGGTTGAGCGGCGCCACCACGGCCACCACTGCACGCACCCACAGAGGCAGCTGATAGCGCTCCGCCACATTGGCGGGACGCTCGGGGAAGCCCCACGGGTCGGCCAGGATTAGGTGCTTCACTCTGGAATTGTCATGATGTTGTACATTCAATATATTAAGTTGAAAATTTAGGTACCTAGCGGTGAATCTTTAAGCCATTGAATTCTATGGGCCAGTAAAAAATGATGAAATACAGTATAATTAGGGTAGCGCCTTAAACGGAAACCAGCATTAAAGATTAGCATATCATTAGGAGATTTGTGATTGCATCGCAGTCTCTATGTGCAATGGGCGTTACGCGATGATGAACTAATATGATAATGGCAGGGACAAAAATTATTGCGTCATCTATGTGTAATTTAAATGACTATAATAATTATTAATATAACAATATCTAGAGAATTGAACCTTTCAGGATGTTGCATGGAGTAGGAGGCAGCCAGGAAGCCTCCCATACTGTGGCCGAGCAATATGAACTTGTCGATGTTCATCTCCTTCCTCCATTCTTCTACCGAGTTCACGAGCTGCATCTCCACCAGCTTTGCATCGCTGCTGAATGCCGGCCGGGAACTGCGACCAAATCCTAAAAAGGAAGAGATTACTGTAAGGTTTACAGACTTAAAGGATAACACACACAAAAGTTGTGTGTGTTATATGTACATATGTATCGATAAATATATATTTAGGTATTATTATCTCAACATTTCCTCATTTTAGAGTGGAAGATGTTTTTTTTAGTATCGCCCTGGTGAAAGTTCACCATTCAGAATTGAAACATTGCTTGAAATGACTTTAGCCATGTTTGGTGACCAGATCTGGGTCAGGTACATCTCCACTTTCCTTTTCCCCATCCCTGTCACCTCTCCGCTACCTTCAGCCTCTTCACCAATTTTAAAAGCCATAGTCCTACTGACTCCAGACGGGTGGGAGCAGATGAGATTCGATGAGACAGATGAGATGTCGTAATCACATAAAAAAAAAACTCATGTTAATAATTGTTAGAAATATATATTTTCAATCCCTTATTTAGTGATAAATATGAATGCCAACACAAAATTAAATAAGGATTTTCTTTGTTAATTTCTAAGCTAAGCTACCGGTAGAAATGTGAATTGAACAAAGCAAAGGATTCACAAGGATATTACATTACCCAGTACATCAATGGCATATACGGGTCGCTGAGTGGCCAGGGAGTCGAGGTTCATGACCCACATGGCCACCCCGGCGCCCAGGCCGTGCAGCATCAGCAGCGGCGTCTTGGGTGACTCCTCGTTCAGGGAGATGGTCCATATCTTGTCAGCGTTGCCCACCACAGGTCCGATGTCAACGTACCAACCGCGGTAAGTGGTCTTCAAACCTAGGATCAAAGGAATAAGATTAATTTACTAACAATTAATCACAATAAGATAGGTGATACATTACGCTATACGCATCGTGGTTTTGCCTATTTCAGCATATCGCTTGCAATACACTACCGATGTGAGCGATGAAATAGGCCAAGCCACGAAAATATAGCGCGCTTCTAATGTGATCTGTCACGGGCATTACTTTTTAATGAACACAACCGTGCTTTGATTATGGTATTACAGTCTTATAATCCGAACGTTCGGTTTAACCATAGACATATGAATATTAGTAGACCTGCCCTAAGTGATTAAAAGCGTATTATTCCCCACTCCCCATACCGGTTCCATTGGAGCCGGCTGTGCTCGCGTATGGCCTCAAGTGAATTTAGAAAACGTGACGTCATCATTCTTGTACGACCTAGCGTCGAGCTATGGTCGAGGCATCATCGGTTCATTTTACGAAATAACACGGCAAAATCGTGGCTTGTGCTATGAAAACTTGTAAAAATAGATGTTAAAAAGAGAATAAACCCAATTGTCGTATTACATTCGATATATAAGCATTATTTTACTTTATTTTAACCACTCAGAACATTAGAACGTCAAAAGACGTAAATATGATAATAGTGGTCAAGACATTAGAACGTCTTTTCACGTAAACGCGCGAGATTTTACAAAAATCGATTTATTTCCATCACTAGTATACGGATTGCCATGATTTAAAAAACAGAGTATCGATAATGAATAACGCTACGCATCTGTATTCAACAATATCTATGGAACGTAGAACTGCATTATCTAAGCCGATTGAATCTGTCATCTTGTTCGTTCATAATTTATTGCGTTTCTAAATAATTTATTAAAAATATTTTAGTTTGGACGGTTAATATTTTGAGGTGACTAATAGTTTTTAATTATATTTCTTCAATATATAAAGTGTTATTTCTTTATGATACTCAGAAAAAAGTACATTTTTCACGGCTTTGAAATAATGGTTATCGATTCTTACATATTTTTGACGTTTTCATAAAATATATATTTAGAAACGCAAATATTTACTTATAACAACACAATGCGATAGTGGATTTCATAATCTTTCCAAAACATTTTTTAGAATGAGGCTACGTTTCCCAAGACGTGAGTTATGATGCTTTTAGCAAAACTCGTAAATAACACAAAAATTATCACGTTTTGACAGTTCTCAAAGGAACACATAGTATAAAAATGTCTTTGTCTGAGAGGTTAAGCATATTCACATCGTATAATATGGATCAGTTGTAGAAACATATACTATCACATCGAGATACGTCTGGACATGTCTGGTCGCGAAACACAAAGCTGGTTGGTTGCTGGGAAGTAAATTATGAACATTTATAAAAGTGTCTTAACTAAACACGTAAAGGAAATATTCGACTCTGAAAATAGAAGAAATTTATTTTGCCGAATTTGGACTTCGCAAATTTGTTCATAACGTGGCGAGTAATTTGCGCTCCCATGTAAAAATGTCTATTCATTCAAAAGCAGATTTTACTTTTAAGAACTAAATGGTGATATTATAATGCGAGATGCCTATTTATTGACAAATCACAGTCAGCTTTCCTCTCTGCGTCCCGCAACTCTTGTTTTAACCCCTCGTCCTTAACTTCTCGTCTATTAATATTCATATGTCTGTGGGTTTAACAAATATTAAGATTACTGGAATCTTCAAGAAACGGCTAGATTTTCGAAACCTTTTAACGTAGATGTTACAGATGTTAAGTCCGAAGAATAGTTCATACGCAAAGATGGTTATATATATATATATATATCACCAATTTTATAAGTTTCGTCTATGATTTTAATAAAGTGTGTGTAAATGTGTTTCTTTTTTTTTGGATGGTGGCAAAAACTACATAATATTATGTACAGCCGTCGCTATGTTTCAAAATGTCAACAACCGCAGTTTATTTTCACAAGAATTTAATTTACAAGTTATTTTTTGATAACATTCCCTACTTCAATCAGCATGGTGCTATATGCGAGGATACTAATCGTAAATATGTAGAATATGTTTTGCTGGAGCCAGTTCATAATTCATTAAACTATGACAAAATACCCGCTGAAAATAAACTGTTCTCACATTGCAACTGTTAAAATCCCTTATACCTGGTAAGGACCAGAATGTTATAAATTAATATCATCCACATTCCTCATCGCTCTACCAATCGAAGTCCATACTGTAAAAGTAGGTAATTTACGTAAATTTTGGTGAAAAAAACATTTTTTCTTCAATGGTCTTGGGTTTTCCAAACACCCACTCCGGCCCCGCCACCCGGTGGTTCAGATTACAAGTGGTTCGGATTATAGCGGAATTACTGAATAATTATCAGAGTTATAAAGATTCTCTTGTTGGCAGCAACGATAATAACATGCATTTTACTTCGGAACAAATGCATTATGTGGAAAAGTACGGCAGCTTAAATGGTTATTTTATTTTTTTATTAGTAAAAAAAGATACACGAATTACATTGCACAATATAATACAGTTATTAATTACATAATATAATATAAGTATTTGATGTACCCCCATAAATAAGCAGGGCTTGTGTGTATGGGGGGTGTTGTTATATTGTTTTAAATTTGATGTGATTCAGTTCAAGTGTCCGGAATACTTTTTAAGGTGGCTTTTGAATTCTTTTATATTTGCATTCATGTTTCTAATTATTTCTGGTAATGAGTTAAAAAATTTAACTCCGAGATATTCATTGTTGAACTGTCCTATTATTTTTTTACATTTCTGAGTAGGAAGTATTTACGTTTGTCTAAGATTTCTGTTATTTTTAAAGGGTGCAACTTTATTTTGAATATTGTTTTTATAAATTTGTAATGTTGCGTGGTAGAAGTATAATGCACTTAATTTTCTGACCTTAAATTGTTTGAATAAAAGTATAATAAGAGTCTTCCCTTATACTAAGAGAATTACTATATAATAGTTGTACCCCGCTACGTGTTGCTGTGGCTCTGTCTGTCTGTGCAGACAGACTGAGACAAAAATCTAAAGGTAATATACTGGCAGCAGAAAAGCTTGCCGTTTAAAAACAGCCTCACTGGTGCTAAGTATTTAAATATTAATTTTTTTACTAGCTGTACCTCGTAGCTGTCTGTGTAGATAGAGAAACAATAGCATGTGTTGCTTTAACGTCCAACAGATGGCGCTGTTTTTCAAAAAAGCATATTTTTACCTGTCACAGGTGACATCTATATAATACACGTATATAAAAACACACATATTCGAATGCAACATTGTGTCAAAATTTCAAAGCAATCGGTGAAGAACTTTAGGAGATTTAACATTTTGAATAAACAAACATTAAAATTTTTATTTACATAGATAGATAGATATAGACAATTAGTTTTAAGGGTGGCCCATTGGGTACACTGGATTTAAATTTTCCATCATATTCTTAATATTTAGTTTGTCCACCCTAATGATTGACCATTGAGATTATAAAAAATGAATATACAAAATAATAAGATATTGTAATAAACAAAAATACATTAGGCAGTAGAAAAAATAGCGATTTAGTCGATATTAATTTAGCACCCTTAAAGTGATTTTTCACAAAAACGGCGCTACACAAATTATCCAATGAATATAATTATTATTGAAACAGGTCACAGGTGTGGCTGCTGGCTTAAGCCTAATTAAATACTAGGTTAAATCACACCACATCAAATATCCAAATAACTGCCTTATTTATGCACATTTTCTATAATTCATCTATTTTCTTTAAACAAGCCAATTACTGGGTTATATAAAATTTACCATATTAATTTTTTCAATCATAAAATGGCATGAGAGGAAACCAACATAATATTATAGTTATCTCTTTAGTCATGTTGTACTAATTAATAGAAGTACCAACAGATAGCACCGATTGCTACACTTGTGATTTCTACCAAAAGGCACGGTCTTTATCGACAATAACGAGCCATCCCTTGAATGAACATTGCACAGTTTTTTATGTCGAAAGGAGACAAAATATATGGTGTTGGAATATGATTTAGTTCTTGCCTTTGACACGTTATAGCCGTCAGTACGGTGCGGTTTACTTTGCGCATATTTTTTAATGTGAAATTTTATAAATGTATTTATATCTTTATACGAGTAAGGTAGGGTAGGCAGTGCTTATGTGCCTATATATACCGCACGCCCCTGCATATCTACTTGAGCGATTGGTTTATTAATTATATATGGCAATATATGAAATGCTTACCGCTGTATGAAGCCTGTGAATCCACCTAGATTTCGCCGTTTATCTCATATTTTTAGGTTCTATAAATTCGGCACATTATGGCAAGCGATTGCTCAAAATGTTTTTGCAAACTTGCCAAAGTAAGTAAGTTTATATTAAGTACAGTGCAAAGTACTTAATATAAAACTTAAAGTGGGTTCCAAATCCTATTTACTTAATTTGAGATGAATAAATTACCATGTTTAATAACTTACTGTGTCTAATACCTAATTCTAAAAACCCTGGAAAATCGCTCTTCCGTGTTCCCCTGTCCCGTTTTCCTGATGCAAAATACAATATTCACGAGGTTGGCCGTTGTTTCTCTGTGCATATTTCTTACTTATTTAAATTTTTTTTTTTTAAATATCACACAGGGTAGTTAAACCACGCAGTTAAGGAACTATACTGAGCTTACACACATTGGGGGCCCACTCGCGGTTTTGCAGCTCCTCCGTGAGTTCGACAAGGCGCTCTTAGTTGACCTAATATTCGAGAATCGTCCGGCGACCCGAATACTATTCATACACCTCGAGTCGCACGGAGCTGATATTCCTGACAGTCCCTCGGCGCCAGTCACTCGGTTTCTGAAAAGCACGGTTTTGTGTTAATACTAGCATGGATCTAATATTCGGGAATTGTCCGGCGACCCAAATACTATTCATACATCTCGAGTCGCCAGTCGCTCGGCGCCAGTCACTCGGTTTCTGAAAAGCACGGTTTTGTGTTAACACCGGCATGGATCCCCATATACCTCAACAACCGAGCGGTATTCAAAAGATATTTAATTTTTTCTCCCCTATGTAACTCCATGAAACAAATCGCAAGCCTGTTTTCTAATCTATATTATTATGTGCCCCTTGAAACGATTTATTACTCACAATTTTTGGTTGCGTAAGTATAATATTTCTAATACGCAAAATAACAAAGAAAGGTCGTAAAATACATTGTGTAATTTCAGATCAATAGCATCATCCTAGTCCATTATTTCTTTATCTAGGTACAATATTTGCTATCAAATGACTGTTCAAAATTTTTACATGATTAAAGACGTCACAAATGAAATACGGGTATAAAGTTCACAAGAGAAAAGATTAGATTTCACACAAGGTCGTTGTTTGAGAATTTCCTGATAAAATGAAATCTGAATTTATTAGGTCAGTTGAGACAGAAACCTTTATAGATTCTTTTTTATTTTTTTTTTTCAAAAAAATAGTTTTGTTTCCGTTTTTAATGATGTTTATAATATGAAATAGTGTGTAAATACCAATTGACATAGTATAAAAAAATAATATAACTATTTCACATAAATTGAGAGATAGTAAAAAAATAAGATTTATTGATTCAGTTAATTACTATTGTAACGGGATTATTAAATAAATGCACAATTTGAACGGTGAACACAATTAGTCTATATTTTGGGTACAATCAATTTGTAAGTGTGACACATATTTATAGCAGTACAATGATAGTAAACAACCTCTCTATGAGTTTACTGAGGAAACAGGTTATATATATTAGTTAAATGGCTTTCTCAGCGATTCATAGACCACGGATTTTGGCATCCCGCAAGGAACTGTACTGGGACCTATTCTGTTTATTATTTATGTCAATGATATTTTTAGAATACTGACAGTAGAAAGGTTAAGAAAATTAATGTATATTTTTATTAGAATACGAAACATTTTAAATCTAAAACTATTACGAACCATATATTTTTCACTGATTCAATCTGTATTGCAATATGGAATTGTTGGCTGGGGTGGTGCATTCAAAATCTCTCCCTTGCCTTTAAAAATCATCCAGAGAATATTAATAAGAATAATTATAAATAAGCCATTTGATTACCCCACCATCAGATTATTTAAAGAATTTAAAGTCCCTTCTCTGCTTATCATTTGTCAAAAAACATCATTTTAAAAATTCATAAAGATTCTTCCAACAACGAAAACCAAACACTTTTTTCGAACAGCAATAGACCAAATGTGCATGGTACTATAACCACCCTGTGCTGCCACCACCACTGCTCAACAATTTTATAAATATAGTGGAGTGAAATGGTTTAACCAATTACCTCCAAATGTAAGATTACAAAAAAATTACGTTAAATTAAAAAACACCATTAAAAATATAATTCAATAGAATTTCTTCAATTATTACACTTTTAGCGTTTGCTTGAAAAAAAAGGTGTGTTACGATACTGTTTCCATTAAAAAAAATTTAAAAAAAACTTTGTAATATATATAAATTATAATTGTACATCTTTAAACCAATAAAGAAAATAAATTTAAAAAAATCATTCCCCCCAAAGGAACGTAATATGTTCCTTTAACCATTTGTTTTACAAAAAAGGGATTTTTTCATCTCTGGGTTAGCTAATCTCCAAGCCAACTATTTATAAAACGTCGCTGGATTCAGTCCTGCCAGAGGTAACCGAAGTTAGGTAACTTAACTTTCTAGTGTAAAACATGACCTTTTATCGGTCATAACGGCTGCGACATCACTTGCCAGGATCACATCTGTAAGCCAGAGCGGCGGGGTTAAAACACTAACCAATAGCATCCCTCACCCTAATTATTAAGTAACGAAGCGATACGGGAATGATAAAGTATTCGAGGGAAGAACTATTCAATACACGCCGGAATTAGCATAAAACTAGATAGTTTGTTATACTATCAAAATATTAAAAATGCAGACAATTATGTCATTATGAAGCTTTGGAGAATGTCACTATGTTTATAATGAAACAAATCATTTAAAATAAATACAGTATTCTTCTCTGGGGGTTTCTTATACATACCTTCTTTACTGTATAAAGCGATGTAAATAACAAAGTGAAAGCAATGACAATTTATAATAAATAATATTCAAGGCTATATAATTATAAAGGCGACCACTAATATCTTATCACTTGTGCATTTTAATACTACTTAACTTGTGCGAGGATGCTAACTTCAAAAGTGCCATGTCATAAATAAATAATTATTATAAATAACCACTTTGTAAGTCTTGCAAATAATCAACAACAAAAAATTAATATATCTGAAAATACGCGTAATGTTCTGCATAAATAAACAAATCCCGGGAACCATTTATTGGATAACCAACACCTCTGCCACGGGTCGCCACAAGTGGTTCGCTACATTTGGCGACTTAGCGGGGGTGCCCGGGTTCATGGGGTGAGGTTTGTCCAGGTCTGGGATTGGATGAGGTCGGTTGAGGGAGACATTTTTTAACTTCTTCATTCGGACTCTCTCGACCCATCGCCTTGCGTCGCAGTTGAAGGGATGGATTCATACGTCACTTCTGGACATATTGACCCCCAGGTTTCTTCCCATCCCTCACACATTTTTCTTTCTCCAGAACATCCTATCCTTCCTTTCCTTAAAAATACCCTCCACACAGCATCCCCAAAGATGACATAGGCCCCGAAGGAAATTATTTTCCGCAGGACCTCCTATGTGGGATTATTGTAAATTAATAAATTAAAAACCTCAATGCTAGGGTTGAATACAAATATTACAAATTTATACAATTTGTCTTTTTTTAAATTTTTATGTGAAAAGCCCAACTGCTCCCAACCGTCTGGAGCCAGTGAGACTATGGCATCCCCAATTGAGGTACGTTGTGACGCAGAAGGGGAGGGGAAGGATATGTGGAAGAGGAAGTTATAGAAGTACCTGGCTATTTGGATCTGGTCACCATTTCAAGCAACGTATCAATTCTGAATGGTGGTCTTACACCAAGGTGATACTGAGAGTATCTTCCACTCTGGAACGTGCCGCAAATATACTATATATATTATTTTATATGAGTAAGTTGTGAAATAACACAAATTAATCAAATAAAATCGACTTGCGCACGCCGGGATTTGAACCCGTAACCTCTGGCTTTCTACGGCATATCTACGACTACAATCGATTTGCATGTCAGAATCTCTTCGTCATATTTCGGGTCACAATAAAATTGTGTGAATACAAAGAAAATAATTCAATCATGGTTTAAAAAAATGTACTTGTCTTATTAACATTAATAGCACTATCAACTAACATCATTTAGAAAACAGATACAAAATATAAGGTGTATTTACATGTAAATAAAAATATAGTGTTGAGAGTTACCCAGGATTCTTGATCTAGCATTTAGAGTGTTGAAAACAACATATCAAAGTGAACTTTACATATTTATTAGGTTTCCTTATGTCGTCTATTTGGTGTACTATTAACTAATCTTGAACGCTGCAGTCAACACTCCCACGTCCTAACAACCTAACATGCGCTAGTAAAACTAGGGTTACAACAGGTACCAGAAGATAAGTAATTAATGAAAAATAAACAGAAGGGCTAAACATGTTCTAAAAATCCAATATGGCAAAAATTATATTAATATGTATGTATTTTTGTTGTTTATTTTGAAATGATATGCGTAGGAGGCCTTGATACTGTAAGAACAATAAACTCTCGAGATATAAATAATATAAAGAACTAATACTTTATGATTACGTTCAAAAGTGCGTATCGGTATGTGTTATGATTATGTACAAACATTGAGAAATCTGTATATTTTTTTTTTTTTAAGAAAGTCAAACATTCCCAGGTTACGAATAACCTGACAATATTTGAAAATCTCCTACTACCACCACAGTAAGCTGAAAATGTCGCTTGTGTTGTGATGGAGGACTTAGCCAGCCGAGGAATTGAACACACTACGCCTGGGTGGGACCCAAACGCGATGTCAACTCGGCCACCGACCGGTCATATATATATAAAAATGAATGTTTCTTTGTTAGTAACTCCAAAACTACTGGACCGATTTCCCTGCAAATTTCAAAAATTGTTCTTATTAGTTCCAGGAGTGTTTTAGAGAGTTTTTTGAATTGTAGAAAAAGACATGGCACCATTATAATACAATTGTAGTATTTCCACTTTTAAAATGCACCCAGTTGACAGATACACTAAAATTCACACCGCAAAACTTCACCCAAAGCCATTCACAAGTCCCCAAGCAACGCCAGCTAGTTACTAATACAGACAATATTACGAACTTCTAATGCTACATATACATACGCCAGCCGAACTGCCAAGCTGAACCAAGCTGATTTGTGGATGTTCAGGCATAAATATTAAATTTTTTTTGATCATTTTATAAATAACTTAATTTCCACATTATACAATAAAATCATAACCGAAAATGGGTTCGTAAGTAGGAGATTTTGAACTTTAAAGCAGTTTTCATAGGCCTTATACATTATTTTTTTCTGGGCTTATAAAAAGACTTATCTAAAAAATACTCGATTACATATTTCAAAGGCCAAGATGTATTCTACTCGCAGTATTTAATTAAAGCATCTGAAACATTTCTAGGCGACCAAATTTTCAAACCAAAAACACATGATTTTGCATTACTACGTATGGCATCGCCTTAACTATTCGCAGCCCATAATTGAAACATAGCATAATATTATTTTAATTAACATTAGGGATTCTGTTTGAAAAATAATCCCATGCCTTGTCCTGCAGGACAAAACAATGGGTTGATAATTTAGGAATTGTCGAGGAATAAGTTACATATTCTTAATGCAGGTAAAAGTATTGTATATCGCAAAAAAGTGAGCTTCCTCAACCAAAAGTAAATAAAAATCTATGCTTACCGAAAATGAACATTGGCGAACCAAAGTAAAAAAAAAGTAATTTATATATATATTTTTTTTTTTAAATGAATAATGTGTCGGTGGAAGATATTTTGGTTATACTGTTATACTGTTTTCTTAACTTATGAGAAAGGAACAAAAGCAACCGCAAATGGCATGAAAAGGTCGCTTGCAGCTGCTTCGTTCCATTCCCGTAATCCGTTCACAAATGTATACATACCATTAGATAGCATTTTCATATTCTGACAAAGAGATTAGATTGTTATAGAATGGTTCAGGTGAGAACCCAGCATTAGTCTCTTTTCACAACGAGTGGTGAATCTTTTATATATATATTTTATATAATCTTATTAAAACAAATTAGTTTTTAATATTTAATGTGTTTAAATTAGCAATCTTTATTGTTTAGCTCTTAACAATTCAATCTGGACAATGCCCATTAAAATAATTTTACAAAATAAATAAATACTAATTGATCAATCAGCAGAACCAGAAAAAAACATGTTGTTTCAATAACAAAATTAAAAAATATATTAACAACATTTAATCTATGATTTTACATACTTATATATTATAGATGTTATTGTCTCACAAAATTAACACAACATATGGCAAGTAACAAACAAGCTTATATTTCCAGTAAGTTCTAAATTCAAACATTGAGCATGTATGACAAGGATGGACATTCAAAGAACGTGTGTGTGTATGTACCAAACAGATATAGGACCGGGAAGCGTTTACGTATTTAAAAGTTGCATTGAATACTATATCTCATGATACTACGCGTACGCTAATATGAATATGTAACACAGTATTAAACAACCTACTGCCAATAAGTTGTCCTTATACTTATGTGTTGCTGTGTTAGCTATCTCACTTTCTCTATTGGCGTTTAATATCTTCTGGAAACAATCGAAATTAATGTATCGTAAATAATTTCGGTGATGTGTCTGTAACTCCGGTTCAATAAACTCTAGAACTGGGATTTGCTTTGATTTTCAAAATTGGTATTGATTGTGGGAACGATTCAGACAAGTGATAAAATAGGTACCAAAATTATTTTATTAATTGATAATTCTATATTTAATGTGTGTGTATTTCTTTTGTATAAATTTTTGACGGATGTCATAATTTTTCAAGTTTACTAACGGTGTTCATTTGAAAGATAAAATTCTAATTGTCTAAGAAATTAAAAACGTTTGTTTTTGAAAGGCAAATGATCTCGAGAG
This sequence comes from Hesperophylax magnus, assembly GCA_026573805.1. Classification (NCBI taxonomy): domain Eukaryota; kingdom Metazoa; phylum Arthropoda; class Insecta; order Trichoptera; family Limnephilidae; genus Hesperophylax; species Hesperophylax magnus. The sequence continues at coordinate 5,139,181 of JAIUSX010000117.1, read as the reverse complement.
AATTTTTTTTGCCGTACAATGTAAAAACTTTCTCATCACACATATGGCAATTAGCATATTTTTTCCTTGGCTCTTTGAGATCTGCCAAAATAAAATCTATTTATCCTACAACCAATATATAAAATCATGATGAAAGAGAAGGGGGCCTTTTTGGCCCGGAGCTCTGTATGCCAATATTTCAAAAGTCAAAAGTCTTTGAGATCTCTATGTGTCTGCATACCATAAATAAACCACTCACTAGATCGATAACTTCGGGCTTTTTGTAAGAAACAAATTGGTCCTAAAAAACCATAGATATGCTAATATATAGACAGGAAAATTCTAATTCGGAGCCTACTTATTGTACTTTACACCAATGAAAAATTCTGAAAGTTTATTCCATAGACTTTCATAGTTTTTCATTGGTGGATATAGTTAGGCAATCATGTAACGTCACAATATTTCGGTTCCAATTTTCGATTGGAGTTATTATTCCCTGGTGTCTACTTGTTTGTAATTTCACTGCATTAATAACAAAATAACATGCATTTGTCATCGTTAAAAAGTAGAACTACGGGGAATATTTAAATTCAAGAATTATGTTCATATTTATCATTTACTTCAAAATCATTCCTTCTAGAATGAATTGAAAGTTTATAGTTCAAATCTTATACAGCCGTGGAAAAGAATAATATCAACTACCATAATTAGGGTATTTATTAATAGTAATAATAAAACAAAGGAAAACTTTTAAATAGGACTGTTTTTAAAAGATATATTTTTGAAATGGTAGTTTATAGGAAAAGACAATAATTCACAGTTTTCAAATACTAATATTTTCAAAACCAAGCATCTTTTTCAGGATTTATATTTATATCTGTGAATAATACAATATGAGTTATTTGATTTTTAAATTGTGCAGTGAAAAAAAATTTTTGATTAAATAAATGGTTAGTTAATATTTCCCTAACCGCTGCACTTTTAATAGGCACAGATTATAGAAATTAATACAAGAAATAATGATTTACGTTGTGATAGATGGTTAAAGATGCATTCTAATTCTGTTTTTATTCAATCAAAGTTCAAAATTTACCTTATAAATTATAAAAACCCTTTTGCCGCCATTTTGGTATTTTTTTGGAGTAACACTTGTGAAAGTTTTGTTTTAATCTTAATACATATAAATTACATAATTAACCCAAACTAAGAGACTAATAACCTATTTTGTGCTTGTAAATAGTTGTTTTGTTGTAGTAATTGTTAAAACATAGTGTAATTTCCACAATCTGTGTCTAAAAGTGAGGCGGATACGTTACTATATGATTCGGTGAAGTTTTTCTGTAAGTTTCTCATTCTAAGGCTAGCTTTAGACTTGTAAGTTTTTTCGTAAATTTATGACTTCTAGCCAATGGGCATATTGCATTTTGAAAATCCAATATGCCCATTGGCTAGAAGTCGTAAATTTACGAAAAAACTTATAAGTCTAAAGCTAGCCTTAAAGAACAAATCTTAATATATGAAAATTCAGCCTACTTATGTTCGTGCTCACAAAACTCAAAATATAGTTGACCGATATTGCTGAAGATTTTTAAGTTGTTCTTATTAGTGCCAGGAGTGTTTAAGAGTGGTTTGAATGATAGAAGAAGTCGGGGACACACGAGGAATACTTAACGCAATATCTCTACACCGGAATGAGATATGGAATCGAATTAAAGTCGATGTAAGGTAGTTTTTTAACAGTAACATTGTGGTATACAGTAGTGGATGGTGGAAGAAGTCGGAGACTCCCGTTAGAGACATTAGAAATAGTGAAGCATTGCGGGGTTCAAATAATAAAATTGTTATTATTTTTGGTAAACTAATGTTTTTAGGACAAGATTTTTTATGCATAGCACAAAGGGTAACAATTATTTTACAAGCAATAATTGTTCGCCTGAAACACTCATCCACATTGAAAAATCTCCTGATAAAAGATACATGACGCCAACGGGACTCGAACCCGTGTCCCTTCGATTTCCGGTCGACAGCTCTGACCACTGAGCTATGGCGGCTTATCTCCTACCCGCGAAATTATTCAATATCTACTAGTGTTTCATTCAACAATTACTGCTTGTTACATTTTTCACCTGAAAACAACCAACTTTATTTTATATGAGAAAGGCATTGTAAGTGCTAACTCTCTCACTAGATGGCGTCGAGACAAATTGTCTACATTTTTTAGGTGAAATACTTGAACTTGTCAAATATTAATTATTATTTTTGGTAAACTAATGTTTTTAGGACAAGATTTTTTATGCATAGCACAAAGGGTAACAATTATTTTACAAGCAATAATTGTTCGCCTGAAACACTCATCCACATTGAAAAATCTCCTGATAAAAGATACATGACGCCAACGGGACTCGAACCCGTGTCCCTTCGATTTCCGGTCGACAGCTCTGACCACTGAGCTATGGCGGCTTATCTCCTACCCGCGAAATTATTCAATATCTACTAGTGTTTCATTCAACAATTACTGCTTGTTACATTTTTCACCTGAAAACAACCAACTTTATTTTATATGAGAAAGGCATTGTAAGTGCTAACTCTCTCACTAGATGGCGTCGAGACAAATTGTCTACATTTTTTAGGTGAAATACTTGAACTTGTCAAATATTAATTATTATTTTTGGTAAACTAATGTTTTTAGGACAAGATTTTTTATGCATAGCACAAAGGGTAACAATTATTTTACAAGCAATAATTGTTCGCCTGAAACACTCATCCACATTGAAAAATCTCCTGATAAAAGATACATGACGCCAACGGGACTCGAACCCGTGTCCCTTCGATTTCCGGTCGACAGCTCTGACCACTGAGCTATGGCGGCTTATCTCCTACCCGCGAAATTATTCAATATCTACTAGTGTTTCATTCAACAATTACTGCTTGTTACATTTTTCACCTGAAAACAACCAACTTTATTTTATATGAGAAAGGCATTGTAAGTGCTAACTCTCTCACTAGATGGCGTCGAGACAAATTGTCTACATTTTTTAGGTGAAATACTTGAACTTGTCAAATATTAATTATTATTTTTGGTAAACTAATGTTTTTAGGACAAGATTTTTTATGCATAGCACAAATGTCCTAAAAACATTAGTTTACCAAAAATAATAATTAATATTTGACAAGTTCAAGTATTTCACCTAAAAAATGTAGACAATTTGTCTCGACGCCATCTAGTGAGAGAGTTAGCACTTACAATGCCTTTCTCATATAAAATAAAGTTGGTTGTTTTCAGGTGAAAAATGTAACAAGCAGTAATTGTTGAATGAAACACTAGTAGATATTGAATAATTTCGCGGGTAGGAGATAAGCCGCCATAGCTCAGTGGTCAGAGCTGTCGACCGGAAATCGAAGGGACACGGGTTCGAGTCCCGTTGGCGTCATGTATCTTTTATCAGGAGATTTTTCAATGTGGATGAGTGTTTCAGGCGAACAATTATTGCTTGTAAAATAATTGTTACCCTTTGTGCTATGCATAAAAAATCTTGTCCTAAAAACATTAGTTTACCAAAAATAATAATTAATATTTGACAAGTTCAAGTATTTCACCTAAAAAATGTAGACAATTTGTCTCGACGCCATCTAGTGAGAGAGTTAGCACTTACAATGCCTTTCTCATATAAAATAAAGTTGGTTGTTTTCAGGTGAAAAATGTAACAAGCAGTAATTGTTGAATGAAACACTAGTAGATATTGAATAATTTCGCGGGTAGGAGATAAGCCGCCATAGCTCAGTGGTCAGAGCTGTCGACCGGAAATCGAAGGGACACGGGTTCGAGTCCCGTTGGCGTCATGTATCTTTTATCAGGAGATTTTTCAATGTGGATGAGTGTTTCAGGCGAACAATTATTGCTTGTAAAATAATTGTTACCCTTTGTGCTATGCATAAAAAATCTTGTCCTAAAAACATTAGTTTACCAAAAATAATAATTAATATTTGACAAGTTCAAGTATTTCACCTAAAAAATGTAGACAATTTGTCTCGACGCCATCTAGTGAGAGAGTTAGCACTTACAATGCCTTTCTCATATAAAATAAAGTTGGTTGTTTTCAGGTGAAAAATGTAACAAGCAGTAATTGTTGAATGAAACACTAGTAGATATTGAATAATTTCGCGGGTAGGAGATAAGCCGCCATAGCTCAGTGGTCAGAGCTGTCGACCGGAAATCGAAGGGACACGGGTTCGAGTCCCGTTGGCGTCATGTATCTTTTATCAGGAGATTTTTCAATGTGGATGAGTGTTTCAGGCGAACAATTATTGCTTGTAAAATAATAAAATTGTAATGAAATAATATCATAACACAACATGAATTTTAAAAAAATAACACATTGTTTTCTTATAGCTTATTCATAGAAGATACAATATCAGAATCCGATTCGCCTAAATTAATGTGTGTAATACTTAATGATTATAATTGGATAAATTAGACTTACATGCTAAAATCTTCTTCTCGGCGGCCCTCAGCATGACAGTAGAAGAGCGTGACCAGCTGAGCCAATCAGGAAACCAGCCGCTGCAATTAAATAAATAATTGTGTCAAATTTAACTTCTCTTGACAGCTGAAGATTTTTGGAGGTTAGTAAAAGAAGTTTGGCAAGCACGGCATATTTTCAAAAGGTGATGATCCAACTACTTAAAAAATAACGATCTCTATCCAATAATAAAACTACGTAAAACTAGTGACGTAATTTTGATTCATAAACTAACATATCTACGCATTAGTAAATATAAAAATAAATTACATATTATGTTTGTTACAACCATCAAAATGCTAAATTATGACAATGGTGGGGAAACTCAGGCACATACCCTCAAACAAATAAGGTTTTAGCGGCAAAGTCTGATTTTTAAGTCGAAGCAATGTTTATTAGTAAAGGATATAACCTGTTGTCAGGGTTAACAATTTCACACTCTTTAGCCATTGGTCAAAAATTTTACTCCACTTTTAGAAACAAAAAATATTTTTATTCAATGCAATGCAAACACGCAGCATTACTCACGAAAACAAAATACCTTATCATTATTTAATTATCACAAAAACATCACCGACTTCGACTTGTCATAATTGCGCTAGTGTTACCAGTGGTTGTAAATAACAATATTAATATAAAAATGCCAATGTAGCGAAAAAATATTTATACACTGGCAAGATAATGCACTATGCAGGTAGGCAATATCTTGCCAGATATTATATCAGTAATTTTTAGTAATGGTATCACTCACCATATCTTATCAGGGCTCCTACTATAGAGCAACTTGACGGACGTAAATATTTCCCTTAGCAAACTTAGAGCAAGGTCGTATTCATGAAGCCGCCAGAGATCTCAGCTCCTCAGAATCAAAATAATAAGAGACTTCTTATCACACCCATGAGTGCTCCAAAAACTTTTGTGTGTAGGCCAAACTACTTAAAATACAAAATTTGTATTTAAAGCTTATCTTGTTAGGGCTCCTACCATAGAGTAACTTGACGGACGTAAATATCTCTCTTAGCGAACTTGAGCAGCAACTATGAAGCCGCCGGTGATCTCAGCATCGTACAATAATAAGGGACTTCTTGTCACACCCATGAATGCTACAAAAACTTTTGTTGTGGAGGTCAAACTAATTTAAACACAAATTTTGTATATATGTATAAACAAATGTTTATTGATCGGAGGAAAGAAGAGTTAAATTTGACGAATTTCATATTATTTGTTGCATAAAAAAATATATTTGTAATAGTGCTAAAATATTACTTGTTTCTGTTTTTAAATGACGATTTATTAATTTCACATGTAATTAATTATATATTATAAAACTTACATATTAAGAATCGGCGTTTGTTGATTTATAGGAATACATGATTTTTAAGCCATAATATTTTTCACTCAAGTTGAAGAGAAACTTCTTCCAAGAACAACTTTAAAAAAAAAAAACTTTCGTTTCGTTTTACAAACAGAAGTATTATTTATGTTTTTTGAGGACTATCAATTTTTCACGTCGTAATTATGAAAGTTCGTGCCTGTTCCAATTTCGTCTATTTAAAATAAAAACATAAATCCCAAAAAGCGTACATTTTTTTACTAAAAAGACCGTTCTACTAATCCCACTTTACCTAGCAAAAAAATAAGTATGGTAGAGTGGCAGAAAAAGCCAACATTTCCCCCAAAAATTACCTTGATCCGTTACTGGTAGTTTCCATAGCAACGGAATCCATACAATTCTTAAATATCATGTTGAAATTTCAGCAAAATTTCTCAAAATCATAATCAAAATGATTCAACCAGTTTTTATGCTGGAGTTAAATCACAAAATATTGCCTGGAGTTGTGACCATAGGAAAATATGATGGTACACATGTTTGTCTTACTGCTGCTACTACGGCTGATAAGGTTAGGTATCTTCTTTTTAATTTCCCCATCTTTATAATTGTCAACATGAAACTTAATATTAAATATATAAAATTACCAATTTCGGTTGTGCCTTAGTCTGTTACTCCGGTTCAATGCACTCTAGAACTTTTGATTTGAATTTAAGCTTCATTTTAAAATTGGAAGTGTTTCGAAAATCCGGACAAGTACTGCCAGCCCATAATATTACATTTAAAAAAAAAACTATTTTAACTATCATTTTCAAAATTGGAACAGATTTGTCAGGAATTCAGAATATTCCCATTGATGTATTATACAGGGTTTTCCAATAAGAGGTGTTATTTTGATATTCAATCGGAAAAGATCAATGGTTTCGTTGCTTGTGTGGCACGTAGCGCCGTCTTGTTGAAAGTAAACGTTGTCCAGATCAATACCATCCAATTCCAGCCATAAAAAATCATTAATCATCTCTCGATAGCGCAATCCATTCACCGTAACTATTGCTCCAGCCTCATTTTCTAAAAAGTAAGGTCCAATGACTCCGCCGGACCATAAACCGCACCAAACAGTCGCACGTTGAGGATAGAGAGGCTTTTCAACAATAACCCTTGGGTTTTCCGATCCCTAGATGCGACAATTTTGCTTGTTGACGAAGCCATCGAGGTGGAAATGGGCCTCATCACTCAAGATGATTTGCATTTGATTCACTCAAGTGAATTTTAATAATTTCAATGCGTTGTTGAAGCGTGTATTGTTCCATTTTTATTAATGGAATAGTTTCTACTTGTCAAATGTCAAAAAATGACAGCTTCAAAAGTAACAGCTACCGAAATAGCGGGCTGTTCAAAATAACACCTCTTATTGGAAAACCCTGTATTTAGATGAGACAAAAAGCGAAAAAATCGGTTCCACTTCTGTACCTCCAAATAGTCCAATTCGACCTCCAACTCTTCTACAGCTCTAACGCCGAACGACGGGAAACTAGCAAAACCGGTCCCCGCGCACTGCTACTCGCGTGATAATAGTGGAACACGTTTAAAACGAGATATTAGTACACAATAGCACTTTTATGTTTATCATGTGATTTTTCAACGGTTTGCACTAGTGACATTAATAATTACTAATTAAGATTCAAAGGATCAACGCAAAATCAATAAAACTTAGCGCTCTAAGTAATTATAATAATTGTTGGGATGCCACAAACACAATATGTATTAATTTTATGGTATTTAGGGCGATGCAGTACATCGCGTAATATTTTAAATTGAGCCCCTATCAATAACAACCCTTACGTAGATGGCGATAAGGTTTAAATTCCCGCTTAACACCATCCGCCTGTTTTGATTTATGCAAGAAAAAAACATGGCCAAAAAGTGCCTTTTATTTTATAAGCAGTTTTCATAGGCCTATACATTATTTTTTTCTGGGCTTATAAAAAGACTTATATAAAAAATACTAGATTATTTCAAAAGTAAAGATGTATTCTACTCGCAGTATTTAATTAAAGCATCTGAAACATTTCTAGGTGACCAAATTTTCAAACCAAAAACACATGATTTTGCATTACTACGTATGGCATCGCCTTAAAATATTTTTTTTTACCTGACCTACTTTTTCTGCAAACTTATACTTGTTACAATAAAGGTAAAAATTTATTTACTGATACATATATCACTCCGCAACTCCGGAGGTTCCAACCCCCACTTTGAAATTCGCTGACGTCGATCGCGTTTTTCATTTAATAATCGTATTAATGATTGATGGCAGTTGAATATTATCACTGACAACACAGGCAAACACAAAACATCTATTTTTAAACGTAAGTATGTTAGTCCTAAGTCGAACTTTAAGCCACAGCTGTAAATATGTATGTCAATAAGTCACTAGTATTAATTCGTTATAATAAACCTTAGGCGTAAGTCACTAGATATAAGTCTTAGATGGCCTCCGTGGTCGAGGGGTAAGGCTCTCGACTATCAAGCAGGAGGTCGCAGAATCAAATCCCGGCATGGGCAAATAAATTTGATTAATTTTTATTATTTTTCAAATTACTCATTTAAAATAATATATAGTATATTTGCGACACGTTCCGGTGACGAGATCTGAATAGCCAGGTACTTTCCCGCCTTCCTCTTCCATCTCCTTTCCCTCTCTGCTACATTTAGCATCACAACATACCCCAATTGGGCTACCATAGTCTCACTGGCCCCAGACGATTGGGAGCAGTTCAGACTCTTGTGGGGTTTCACAAATTTTTTTTTTTTTCAATATCACCAGTTTTAAGTCTGTAGTTATAAGCCTTGGTCGTAAGTCACTAGATATTAGTCTTAGATCTAGTTATTATTATAAATCTTTATATATATATATATTTGTACAGCGCCTCGAGGTGATTTTCCACAAAAACGGCGATACATAAATCAGCCAAATATTATTATTATTATTATGAACAAAGAGAACATTTTTGTTTTTATTAATTCATAATACCCTTTGAAGATAGAAAGTATATTGTTGTATGTTTCCAGGTTATAATCCATAGTCCTCATAAAAGCAATAGTATTAGCTCGGGAAGGATGCAATGGTCTGAAGCCCATAAAGAAGTAGCCATCTTGAATATGAGCCAATCTGTAACAGCATTAGAAGCGGGTCAGTTGTATAATCAAGTTGAAAGAGATATTCTGTTTATCGGATCACCGACACAGTTGTTAGGTAAGTAAATAAACAAAGTCACAAAAAATTCCAATATCGCAAATAGATCTTGGGTTTCTACTTTTATTTTAATTTTCATTTCACTTCCAACAAGAATCTTATAAGAACTTTTACTGTTGACTTTTTACTGCTTCATTTGGAAAAGCACGAATCTAGCAAAACCAATTTGTTCAAAGACCAGGATATAATTTTTTTTCAAAAATGGTTGTAAGTTTAAAATATGGAAATAAAAATTATTTTAGAAATTCATAATTTCAGTATTTTTCACAAATTATGATTTAAGATGGGTTGTTTCAGAGAATTTGAACAATTCATATAATTACAAAGTTGATTGAATAGAACCTTCACAGAACTTGAAAAATAACTTCGAAATTTGATGAATTGTTCAAATTCTCTGAAACGACCCATCCGAAGTATGGGTCGTTTCAGAACTTTCAGTCTTTCACAGAACTTGAAAATTATCTTTGAAATTTGAAGAATTGTTTAAATTCTCTGAAATAGCTCATCGTAAATGTTTATTTTTCTGATTATGATTATCTTGCTAAAATATGTAAATTCAACATTGTCATTCATGATTATTGACTTCAAAAAATATCTAAAACCGCACATTCCGAAATTGTTCCAATTGGCTACAACGTCATTATGACATAGAAAATGCCAATAAGTAAGACAGCTGCCACATTTGTTGCCTGGCGTGGCGTCAACGCCACCAAATTCATGAATAAAAACGAACATGTCGTTTATTGTTGTCGTCGAAAATTTATTTGTCAACATAAAAATAAAATAAATTATTCACAATAACATCATTGTAATATTTTTAGAGAATAAAAAAACAGTGAAAATACCCTATTATTGGGATCGACCAAATTTTGCTCCACGATTGACCAGTTGAATCATTGGGAGAGTTGGTCAAGCTCCCCAAATTGTAATATAGCATACTGAATGTATTATCCACAATACTTGAATAATTTTTCCAGCATACGACGTTCAGGAGAATGCAGACATTTTCTTCAAAGATACTCCCAATGGAGTGAGCCAGATTGTCGTCGGGAAGTTTGGTAAAAACTCGGAGCCACTGGCCATTATCGGGGGCAACGGATCCGTTCATGGTCTCGACCACCAGGGGAATGAGGTCTTCTGGAATGTGGTGGGGGATGATGTCAAGTCCATGATTCTGATGGACTACGATAAAGACGGGACCAATGAGGTTAGTAGCTACTAAGAAATCAGTTCCTTTTATATAACACCGCACTCAAATGCCTGAAACCAGTAGTGGTATTATGCCACGAAAGTGGATGTTTTATTCTATTTAATGTGGATGACTTTATATTAAGACACTGATTGTATTTTATGAGATAGACTTTTATTCTTGTGACGGTTATACAGAGAGCTTGTTAGCGTGACCACAGACGACAATACAATGTGTTACAATCACCTCTAGCACTAGTGATGTGCGACACCAATAGTGATGTTACATCCCCTTTCTTTATTTATAAAAACAATAAAAATTCAAATACATTGATATTAGACATTATGCTTACATACAATACAATAAAATCTTAAATACACTGACATTAGACATTATACCTATCGGGTTGTTTGACCACTCTACCATATCTGGTAATGTAAGGGTTGTTCAAATTATTATATTCTCCCACCTGTCCCTCATCTCCAGCTTCTGCCTCTTCAAGTGCCGGATCAGATCGCATGGACAGATGGTCATTATTAACATTTGTATTATATCTCATTTTTAAGTGAATTCTATTTCGTCTGTACGTGTTACCATAATAATCTTCAACAATATAAGACCTGTTACATTTTAATTTTTCCTTGACCACAGCTGGTAACCAATTACTTTTAGGGTTTTTCTTAAAATACACATAATCTCCTGTTTTAAATATAGACATAGGTTTTGCATTGACATTATAATATTTAGAATTTTTTGAATTATTTTTTTCAACGCAGTTTTTGTAATCTGAGAATCTTACAACCTTTGGTTTTAATTTAATTTGAGTTGAAGGAATATTCATTCTTAAAGTTCTAGACATTAATAATTGAGCAGGTGACGGTAAATTGGCTTTAGGTGTGTTTCTATAATGTAATAGAGCTATATAAGGATCTGTATTTGTTTCTTTTGACTTTTTTAGAATATTTTTTATAATTTTAACAGAACTTTCTGCCTGACCATTAGATTGAGAATGATATGGACTAGTAACTACATGTTCTATATCCCAATCGTATAAAAATGATTTGAATTCAATAGCTTGAAAAGGCGGACCTCCATCAGAGACTAAAGACATTGGTATACCATGACGTGCAAAAATAGATTTTAAGTGAATTATGACATTTTTTGCAGTAGAATTATTATTTAGGAAAGCAGTTTCAATAAACTTTGAATAGTAATCTGTTACAATGAGGTACGTTTGATTATCAAAATACATTAAATCAATACCTACTTGTTGCCATGGAAACTTATTAATTTCATAATTTATCAGTGGTTCCTTCTGATTAGAAACTTTAAATTTATTACATATTTGACATTGCTCAATTAAATTTTTTATATCTACAGTGATACTAGGCCAATATAAAGTATCTCTAGCTAATCTTAAACATTTGTTTATTCCTTGATGTCCTTCATGTATTTTGTTTAACATTTCTTTTCTCATAGTTTGAGGTACTAGCAATTTATTACCCTTAAATATTAACTCATTAATGACATGAATTTCGTCTTGAATATTATAATAACATTTTAAAGTGTAATGAACTTTATCTTTGCTATTCGGCCAACCTTCATAATAATATTTTTTTAATATTTGCATAGTTTCATCCAAAGCAGTAGCATTACTCAATTTTTTACGATATTCTTCACTAATAGCTAAGTTCATATATATTGAATTTACATGACAATGTAGATCAGACTCATAATCGGGTATATAATGATCTTTTAAAGCTGCTCTAGATAAAGTATCTGATATATACATTTCTTTACCTGGGACATGTATAACATTTAAATCATAAGATTGAAGAGCTAACATCATACGTTGCAATCTAGCTGGTACATCATGTAAAGGTTTTTTAAATAAATAGACTAAAGGTTTGTGATCAGTTTGTACTGTCACTTTGTTACCATAAATATACTGATGAAACTTATTACAACCAAATTGTATGGCAAATAATTCTTTTTCAATTTGAGCATAATTTTCCTGCGACTGTGTCATTGTTTTTGAACTAAATGCAATTGGACGGTTATTTTGCATAATAACTGCTCCTATAGCTGATTTTGATGCATCGACTGATAAAGTTAGTGGTATTTTTGGATCATAATGACTTAAAACTGTTGCATTTGAAATAGCCTCTTTCAAAGTTTTAAAACATTTTTCACAATTTTCATCCCATGACCATATAACATTATTTTTTAATAAATTTCTCAAAATTTGTGACTTATTTGATAAGTTTTCAATGAATGGGCCCAAATAATTTACCATTCCTAAAAATCTTTGTAAATCTTTGACATTTTTAGGAGACGGCAACTCTAAAATAGCTTTGACTTTCTCTTTGTCAACTTTTACTCCTTCCTTACTAAAAATATAACCTAGGAAACATACTTCCTTGACTAAAAATTTACATTTCGACTTATTTAATTTTAAGTTGACTTCTCTAGCCCTTTCCAAGACTTTTCTTAACCTAAAATTATGAATTTCTTCAGTTTCTCCATAAATTAAAAAATCGTCGACAAAAATTAATATACCTTCCAGATCTCCAAACAAATCTACCATAATCCTATAAAAAATTTCCGTTGCTGCGTTTATTCCAAACGGTAGTCTTAAATACCTGTACCTTCCAAATGGAGTTTGAAAAGTACATAAATCACTACTTTCTTCATCTAACTTCAATGACCAAAATCCAGAATAAGCATCTAGATGTGAAAAATATGCAGCACCTATAAGTTTTGATCTAATTTCATCGATGTTTTTTAATGGAAAATATTCTCTCATTATGCAGTTATTTAATTTTCTAGGATCAAGACAAATTCTTAATTTACCTGACTCCTTGACAGTTATGACAACAGAATTTACCCAAGAAGTAGGTTTAGTAACCTTTTCAATGACCTTCATCTTGTCCATGCGATCTAATTCCTCACGAAGTCTGTTTTGTAAGGCAAATGGGACTTTCCTCGGAGGATCAACGCACGGAACGGCATCTTGACGAAGTTTGAGATGAACGACAGGTGGTAAACATCCGAGACCCTGAAATATGTCATTATATTCAGTAAATAAGGTGTTATGATCATATTGAACATTAAATATTCTTTTTATAATTCCAAATTTCTGAATAGTTGGAAGACCTAAGACTGATTGACATTCTATATTTGTGACAAAAAATATTATTTTACTTATGACATTTCCATTGATTTGACATACAATATCACAATGACCAATAATAGGTATTTTATTACCTCCAAATCCTGACACTTTTGTAAAAACTTTTTGTAAAATTGTATTACATAAATTTAACTTTTTAAAGTTTGTCAATGACATTACATTTATATCAGCTCCTGTATCCAAGATACAGTCTAATGTTTTATTATTAATTATTATATCTATGTGCCATGCTTGACTTGAATAATTGTTATTATTAATATTTCTGATTGTTGCAATAAAATGACCCTCAGTGAAATTAGCACTGTCATCATTGGGTTTTGATGACTCTAAGTTAAAATTTCTGACTTTATTGTGACAATTATTTTTAAAACAATATTTAGCAAAATGACCAAAAGAATTACATGACCTGCATTTGACATTGACTGCTGGGCACTTGTAGCGATGATGCTGACCACATCTTCCACATGGATTGATATGACCACTTGACCTTGGCTGTGATGATGATGATGGTGACCCATGACGACTTGAAGATCCAAACTGACTTGATCTTCTTGAAGTTGACCCTCTTAGACTTGACTGACATGATGCTCTCGACTGTCTTGAAGTATTTTTATTATGACTGATTTGAAGAATATTTTCTGTGTGTGTTTGTTGGTTAATTTTCTCTGCATTGCTTTGTGACAATAAGATGGTTTTTGCAATTTCAATCGTTTTTTGTAATGACAATGTAGAATCTTGTAATAAGCGTTGACGGATATGATTTAAATTTGCACACATATTTGCAATAAATATGTCTCTTACCAGAGATTCTCTTAAATTTCCAAATTCACAATCCAAACTTAAATTTTCCAAGTCCAATAGAAAATTATTGATGTCTTCTGAATTATTTTGTTTTCGTGTAAAAAATGAATTTCTTATCATTGTTAAGTTTTTGTGAGGTGCAAAATATTCATCAAACTTTTTCTTGACTTGTCGTAGCGTGCTTGATTCCATGTTCATGTTAAATGATTTGAAAATTTCCATACCTTTGGAGCCAATTGAATGAAGCAGAATTGCGATTTTTCTTTGTTCTGTAGCTTCTTCCAAACCTGACGCTACCAGGTATATTTCGTAGTCTTGCCACCAATTTTTCCATTTTGAATCATTATTCATATTATTTGACAACACTTGCAGATTTGACAGGGCATGAAAATCATGTTGTATGTGTGACTTTTGCGCGTCCTTCGCCATTTTAAATTATACTTAATATTTTTCAATTTATGTTATTAACATCCAACTTCCAGTATTATTATATTATTACTATTTATTATCGATATCGCACTTCTGACACCATGTTTTATTCTATTTAATGTGGATGACTTTATATTAAGACACTGATTGTATTTTATGAGATAGACTTTTATTCTTGTGACGGTTATACAGAGAGCTTGTTAGCGTGACCACAGACGACAATACAATGTGTTACAATCACCTCTAGCACTAGTGATGTGCGACACCAATAGTGATGTTACAGTGGAGAAGGGAGGAAACTGACGAAGATAAAAGTTAGGGAGTACCTGCTGACTCAAATTTGGTCACTAAACATTGCTAAAGCCTTTTCAACCAATGTTTCTATACTGAATTGGAAATTGGGATTTGGATCAGATTGATATTCACAAGTTTAATAATTTCCACTTTGGTATCTTTTGCTTTGGATTGATATGCATGCTTAGTTAGTATCTTCCACTATGGAATGAGATGCAAGTTTAGTATCTTCTTCTTTGGAATGAGATTCATGTTTAGTATCTTCTGCTCTGGAATGAGATGCATGTTTAGTATCTTCTGTTTTGGAATGAGATGCATGTTTAGTATCTTCTGCTTTGGAAGATGGGAGATGCGAACTTAGTATCTTACACTATGGAATGAGATGCAAGTTTAGTATCTTCTGCTTTGGAATGAGATGCATGTTTAGTATCTTCTGCTCTGGAATGAGATGCATGTTTAGTATCTTCTGTTTTGGAATGAGATGCATGTTTAGTATCTTCTGCTTTGGAAGATGGGAGATGCGAACTTAGTATCTTACACTATGGAATGAGATGCAAGTTTAGTATCTTCTGCTTTGGAATGAGATGTATGTTTAGTATCTTCCACTTTGGAATGAGATGCTTACGTAAAAATGTGAAATATTTTTTTCTTATATGTTCTATGTTTTCAATGTGTATTATATGGAAAAGTTCATGGTTTATTTTCCAAGTCCCGTGTCCTCAATGTGTAACATTATAATAGCTTCCCATAGATGTCATGTTATGCCTTAAAAGGTACTTATCTTCTATCGGGGCCTCCTATATAGAGATAATGTTAAACAATAAAATAAAAATCGGTCCCCGGCCAGGGCCTTTCGGCCCTAGACGGAAGTTCGGCTCTGAACGAAACGTATAACGAAGTTTTTTACTATATTTTTTTTCGTTTTTACTGAGGATTAAACTTTCCTCCCTGGGTACTGGAGTCAACCACGCTAACAACTGAGCCAAATCCAGATTGTGTAGGACTGAAATTTATTTTGCATTAACTGGTGTAATGTCATCAAATTTCAGAGAAATGCGTATATGTCCGTGTTTGTGTGCGTAATTGCCACCAAAAGTTGATAGAATGCACTGTCATCGACAATGAGTCTATCTGCCAAGTTTCCGGGGATATCAGGGGAGGCATTAATTTCTACTTCCAAGATTTCATTTCATTCATTCATTCATTCAGGAAAACAAAAGTGAAATTCAAATAGATGTATTTAAAATAGATTTGTGGTTTTGGCGCCAGTTACAAACATCTTTTGTTTCCATAAATTTTATTTTTACCATTCATTTGTCTAGGGGGGGACAGGTGCCCCTCCCTGCCGACACCCGTGGATCATAGTAAGATTGGATTATTATTTTCAGTTGTTAGTTGGATGTTCCGACTACACAATAAAGATATTCAAAGAGGATCAAGTGCTTCTGGAGTTGTCGGAAACTGAGATCCTCATCGGCTTGGCTGTGATGCAGGAGCAGCGCTTTGCTTATGGTTTATCTAATGGGACTGTTGGCATTTATGAGGAAGGAATTCGTTTATGGCGGGTTAAGGTAACTGACATATTTATGATATTTACAGTTTTAAAATCCAATCGCTGCCACGCCTGTTAACTAGGGTTAAAAAAAGTAGATGTCTAAATAAGATGTTATTTTATATTCAGTAACAAAAGCTTGGCGGCGATTGGATTTGCAAAAAAAATGTGTCTACCGCACCCTTGAGGTAATTTTTCTACACTACGGCACTATGTAAATTAACCAATTATTACTTCATATGTGGAGATATCCTAAGTAGAATTGAAAGTTTGTTTTATTATTTGTGGCTCATGGCAGCCGACGGGTTATAACTTAAGATTGTGATAATGTTGAATATTATAAATCAAATGTTATGGTTAAACTTAACCTTCGTTATAATCTACCCATTTATAGATGGCGTAAATTTAATTATTGTATGAAAATACACTCTTCGCAAGTTATTCTTTAAAATATTAACATAAATTACTTGCTTAGGCCCGTACATACGCAATACGAATATCAATCGATAGTTTTGTCCGTATAAAAACTCAATTCTTTCAAGAGAGGCAGACAAATACAAAGTTGGATTGAATCACAGATGCAATATATTACGATACGATACAATAATTAAATTTATGCCATCTATGAATGTGTATATTGAAATGAACGTTACGTTTACCCTTGATACAAAAATATAATAAATTTCACAAAAGGATCCTTCCTATTTGCATATATTTTATATAAAGAGCATCTTGCATGCATTTTTATTTATTTTTTTAACGAAAAACTAATGTTTATAAGACAAGGTTTTATGCATAGCATAAAGGATAACAAATAATTATAAGCAATAATTAGTCGCCCGAAATATCAATACAAATTGAAAATATCTCCCATCGCCATCTAGTTAGAAATTTAGCACTAACAAAGCCTTTCCTACAAAAATAAAGTTGGTTGTTTACAGGTGGAAAAAATATAATAAGCAGTAATTGTTGATTGAGGTACTAGTACATATTGAATCATTTGGCGGGTTGGAAATAAGCCGACATAGCTCAGTGGTTCAGAGCACCTGACCGGACATCAGAAGGTACCGGTTCAATTCCCGTTGGCGGCATTTATTTTTACTCGGGATTTTGAAAGTTCTCTAATAACTGAATGGGACATAGGCTTTTCTTTAAATCGTGTGGCCTTTCAAATATCAATAAAGATAACGATTCTTATTTCTAAAAAATTCTGAGTGCATTGTAAATCCTTCTTGAATGGAAAAATAAAATATTTATGCAAGTGGTTCATTATATACGTTATTTAAAATTTGATTGTTCTAGTCTAAAAACACACCGATACAAATATACAGCTACGACTTGCTGGGAATGGGAAGCTGCCAGTTGATAACTGGCTGGTCCAACGGAAAGATAGACACCCGAGATGTTAAAACTGGAGATGTTTTGTTCAAAGACAGCATGGAACAGTCCATTGCTGGGATTGTGGAGGGAGACTACAGGGGGTTCGGGAAGAATGATCTGATTTGCGTATCAATTGAAGGCGAAGGTACCTAATTTAATCTTCAAAAATTTTACACCTCTCAAACCGATTCGTGGGTAAAAACTTGAATTTTATGCCAAAATACACAATTTCGGCATAAAATATTAATATTTTTTCCAATATATTATTTATATGGTATTACAAGTTCAATAATAATAATGATCTCTGATGAGTTGAAGTGTTGTTCTTGTATTTATTATGCTTATATAATGCACTTACATAATGTGGATTGACCAGATGATCATTTGTGGAAAAGTGTGTGGAAGGGTTTAGTTTTTTATATTATTTATATGGTATTACAAGTTCAATAATAATAATAATAATAATGATCTCTGATGAGTTGAAGTGTTGTTCTTGTATTTATTATGCTTATATAATGCACTTACATAATGTGGATTGACCAGATGATCATTTGTGGAAAAGTGTGTGGAAGGGTTTAGTTTTTTCTGTGGGGAAGATTTAACCCGGACATAAAGTCGGAATCATATAAAAAAAAGTGTTTTATCTTTTTTCTTGTTGTAACAAATAGATATAGTAATATCCTCATTAGAATCTCCCGTGCTGAGGATTTCATTTGCATATGAGTAAAATTTAGTAGTATGGATAATATAAAGTAATTATAAATATATTGAATAGTGTTTTTTCTTAAATAATTATAAATATATTACAAGGTGTTTTTTTGTTCAGTTGAGTGGTTTCGGTTTCAGTCTGTATTTGGTGTTAGTATATTATCTATTTCTGATCTCCTTATGTTTTGTATCCAGCATTTAATTTGAGATTTAAATGTTAAAATATTGTTGTGAGTTTTGAGTGAGAGTGGGATTTTGTTGTAGAGTTTAATACCATAGTACAGGAAGCTTTTTTGCCCAAATATTGTATTTGTTGATGCTTGTTGGATATGTTTCTGACCATGAGATCTAGTGTTTCTAATACAAGGTTTTCCAATAAGAGGTGTTATTTTGAATAGCCTGCTATTTCGGTAGATGTTACTTTTGAAGCTGTCATTTTATGACATTTGACAAGTAGAAACTACGCCATTAATAAAAATGGAACGATACACGCTTCAACAACGCATTGAAATTATTAAAATTCACTTGAGTGAATCAAATGCAAATCATCTTGAGTGATGAGGCCCATTTCCATCTCGGTGGCTTCGTCAACAAGCAAAATTGTCGCATCTGGGGCTCGGAAAACAGAAGAGTTATTGTTGAAAAGCCTCTCTATCCTCAACGTGTGACTGTTTGGTGCGGTTTATGGTCCGGCGGAGTCATTGGTTAGTGTCCATACTTTTTCGAAAATGAGGCTGGAGCAACAGTTACGGTGAATGGATTGCGCTATCGAGAGATGATTAATGATTTTTTATGGCCGGAATTGGATGGTATTGATCTGGACAACGTTTACTTTCAACAAGACGGCGCTACGTGCCACACAAGCAACGAAACCATTGATCTTTTACGATTGAATATCAAAATAACACCTCTTATTGGAAAACCCTGTACATATATGTGTTAGTTATTATTTCTTGTGTTTTGTATTTATGGTAAAGGAGTAATCACATTATTTATTCACGTTACCGCAAAACTTCAGGGGGGACGATTCACGAGAAAAATAACCCTAATAGAGTTTTTATAGCAGAAATATAACATGGTGAAGTGTTAGAATAGCTTCACTTTTAAATTAATAAGGTTAAGCGCATCATTAGTTACCTGCAGACGGGGCTGTACAATTCACGTGAGCCAAGAGCTAGCAAGTAAGTTAGTAAATACTTGGACATTAATGGGAAGACCCAAATACAATATTATAATCACAAATGATTTTGTACACCCTGTTTTGCCCTTTTGATTGCTTAATTCATTATTTGCTAGTTGTGAATGGCTCATGCGTGTTATGCAGCCCGTGTGCATGAAGCTAATAACTGCGGGGCATTAATTTAAAGTCTCCTCTATCAATTTCTATGACCCCAACCTAATTGACCTTTACCCTGTCAAGACTTTGATGAAAATATATATTTTTTGTGTGTATTCCAGTGAGAGGCTATACAACGTCCACTGATCAAGTGAGCCAAATCAATTCGAAAATGGAGCAAGAATCAATAAGTGAGTTATTCACAAGAAAACAAGCATTGTTACTGGAACTCAAGCACTACGATAGCAACACCAAGTTCAATGAGCAATACGACAAGAACAGGGAGATCGGAGATACCCCGTATACCCCGGCAACCGCTATGGGAATCATTCCTGCCAACACAAGGCTGCAAATTGGGCTGTCTACTAATCATGGGGATGACAGCAAAAAGGTTATATTGTTGGCATTCTATCGCAGAAATGCTTACACCATGAGCACAGCTTCTTAGGTCCAGCATAAATAAACCACTCTCAGGTCCAGTTATCCATCCATCCAAGCGAAACAGTTTAAGTGACATCAAACAACTGAATGACCATAGATTTAACCGAAACTTTAATTGTACCACAGATAACTCTGCCACTCGTTGCCAGTATGAAAAAAAGTCACATTTAATGGAATTCATTCCTAATTTATTTTTTTGGATAAAATCAATCTAGTAAAACCTCAAATTGTAATATTTAATTATTTAAATCAGTATTAGCGATTCTTATTTCCTATTCGATTAAGAAAATTTGACCATACATAAAGATAGCAGTCAATAAAAATATGCATTAAGAAAATGAAGACAATGTTGGCAGTTCTTATTTGAAGTATGATACAGTTTAATATGACCGAAGGAGATTGGGTCCCATTAGCTCAGTTGATAGAGCAGTGCCCCGGCAAGGCAAGGGTCCTGGGTTCAAGTCCTAGATGCGACCGTGTCTTTTTCTGTTTCAAATTTTAGTTTAACAATCGCTAATATTGTGTTCAATAATTAAATATTATACTCTTTAAAAAGAAAGACAAACATTCCCGGATCACAAATAACCCAACAATTATTTTAAAATTTTCTACTACCACCACAGTAAGCGGAAAACATTGCTTGCGTCGTGATGAAGGTAGCCAGCCGAGGAATTTAACTCAGGACGCATGGGTGTGATCCAGATGCAATGTCAACTTAGCCACTGACCGGTCAATATCCGTCAATGTCCGGTTAATCTAGTCATTTAATAAATAAAATAATCTTAAGCATTAATTAATTCAATTGGTAAATTTTATTTCCACAGGCAAACGTGCAGGTTGCTGTATCCACTAACAACTTCACAATAATAAAGGCTGTGATGATATTTGCCGAGGGGATTTTTGAGGGCGAGACTCTCATTGAGCACCCAACTCAAAGCCAGCTCAGTAACAACCTGGACATTGCCTTGCAGCCTCCCAAAGATGTGGCAGTAGATATTCATATAAAGGTTTGTTGTGAACAAGAAACCTGTTCTGTCTAAACCACCAAATTATTTTTTTTCTTTTATTAACCTTTAGGCCGGGGGTAAAATGCCAATCGCCCGCCGTACACCGGCTGACACTATTTTCCTAATAACTTACTTGTTTTTGTAAATTGAAACAACTTATCAGATAATGTGTTCATACAATTATATGTCTATCCTACATAGTTTCCTCAGAATAGCTAATCATTCAGAGAAATGTTTTTTTTTTCTATCTAATGTTATGAAAAAATTTAATCTAATGAAGACGTATGAAAGTATTCTCAAGATTCATTATATTTTCCAGCTAAGCTAAGCTTTTCTAAAAAAGCGTTATTTACAATAAAAATAAGTTATATTTTAGATAATTATGATATTTTACATTGAATTATGCTACGCACTTTTTCACAGATAAAATAAATGACGAAACGAAAAGCTTGAATAATTTTAAGATACATTATTTCCTCGCCAAACGAATAAAAAAAATTATTAAGCTAGGGCCAGTTTTTAAGGTTCAAAATACCATAAAATTGAGGCAAGTGCAGTAAATTACTAGCAAATCCACGGTGGATGTCAGGGCACACTAAGGGTTAATAAAATAAAATTGCATTTTATACATGTTTTAGGCATTCGTCGGATACCCTGACAGCAGCCAATTCCACGTCTTTGAACTGACGAGACAACTGCCACGCTTCTCAATGTATTCCATGCCTGACACTGACGAAAGCCGCAGATCTGACGATCAGCCTCCTCTGAACGTCTCAACTAGCAATGCCACGTTCATCATAACCGAACGAATGCAGCGAATCTGTATTTGGCTAAACCAGAACTTCCTCCTGCCTGATGATGTGGATGTGAACCCTAACGACTCTCAGGAGCTGCACATCCTACTGAATTGCCTCAGAGATGGCACTTTATTGCTGATGGATTTCGAGGCCAATGGAGAAGTGAAGTTTAACACAAGTAATATGGGATTGGCGGGGGATCTTGTACAAAGTTTGGGAAATTTTCTTAATTTGGAACATTTGCAGGTAAAAAAATTACTACACTTAAGGTATGCATGTATAAAACATCAGAAAGGCACTGTAATGATAGCCATGCACACATAATTTTCGTTTCCATAGAAGCATTCATACCATCCGTTTTCCGCTGATCCTTAACGATCACATTAGGTGTAACTAGCTACAAACAAACACCGCTATCGATCTTTGGTAAAATTTTTATTTTTTGGTGTAAAGTTAAGGTTTTGTTTACTTTTCGAGAAGACTCCATTTTATAAACTTATTCAAACAAAAAATGTGGCAGAGAACAGAAACACAGAGGGCTAGCCAAAATGTTCTAAAACAAAAATAATCGACCCTGGTGACTGGTAAAATGGTCAGCTCTAGCAAGCTAAACGATGTTATGATAACTGAGTATGTAAGAGTAAGATAACCCAACTCGTCGGTATACAAAGCTTGGCGCTCTAGGCAGTCTAGCCACGCAGTGGACTACTGAATTTGACATACGACTGCTAGCGAATTATAAAGTTTGCTTTTGTGCTTTCAACTATTAAAAATAATGGCGGATTGTAGTACTTGTTAGATAATCGAGCGATGGATTTCTGAGAGAGTTCCGTAGTATTTTTGTGATAGATGCTCGTATCGCCCTGGTTTATTCAGAATCGAAACATTACTTGAAAATGGCAATAGCCGTGTTTAGTGAGAGACCTGAGTAGCCAGGTAATTCCTAACCATCCTCTTTCCCTCGCTACATACCTCAACTGAGGATGCCATCTTCCCTGGACAGTTGAAACTCTCGTGCAGTATTTACGCAAAAAAAAAACTTCAAGTAAGAATCATATTAACGCTATTCCTTTTCAAGACTAAAGGAAATTTCACCGAAGAAGAGGCTCGTCTCCGGGAGCTGGTGGAGAGTCTGGATGGGATCCAGGAGGCGAGGATGAGACTGGACACCGATGTGGCGGAACAAATGCAAATGATAAAGAGCCTGGTCACTATGGCGGAAGCTAAAAGAGCGCATGATCTGTAAGTTCCCAGAAAAAAAATGTCTAAAGTGGAATAAATCAGGCCAAAGGACCTTAAAAACCAAACTTTTCTAGCATAAAAACTGCTTAGTGCGGTTTAAAGCCAATGAATCCACCTAGATTTCACTGTTTATCCCTTTTTTTGGTTCTATGCTCGTGATCGCTCAAAACACTTGTGCAAACTTGGCATGACATGCCAAAAAACGATTGAGTGGACGTGTGTTTTATTTTGTGTTCTAGTTTACCAAATCGCTCATTTGCGACAAGAACGTGTTAACGAAAATGTGTATCGTTATGGAATAATGATACAGTAGAATCCGGCGCATCGCGCTCTACTTGCTGCTGAAACGCGATATTTCTAGCGCCAATAATAACCGAGTAATGAGGGAAAAGGTCGGCGACTATCGGTTTAGCGCCATCTCTTTCCGCCCTTAAGTTTAATGCAAGATCGGTTCACGTCAGTTGTCGCCGCTCGCTTGAGGAGGAAAGTGCTGCCCGATTGCGGCAAAAACGTAACAGCTCATGGTGTCACGGTTTTGATGAAAGGTAAATACGACTTTTTGTTTTTTTAGTGATTTATTTTTGCAGCTATAACGGGACATTTTGTATGTGGGTCATTATTGTAGTAAAAATAGTAATCGCATGCTATGGTTTACATAGGATTGTACCGTTGTTGCTGAAATAAACAATGTTTTTAGTTGGTTAATTTAAGATGTTCCGTTACAGTTGATAATAAAAGTACAAAATGTTTGATCTTAATATTGGTTATCTCAAGTTAATACATTCTTGATAAAAAATAATAAATTTTTACAACGAATAGCTTACAATGTTGCATTATAAATGATAAAAACATTGTGTAATTACAATTTATTTTTCAGATGGAATCACGGTCTAGGAAGATTGTAAATCTTGCCCGAAGAATTAATGAACATTCACCATGTGAATCAGCACCGGAAGAACAACAACTGCAATGTAACCGGCCTCGTTGCGACTCGACTAGTTCTTTGAGCAGCAGCACTTCTTCATCATCAATACCATCAATTATTGAAGACTCTGACGACTCAGTGAAGGATCCTGACTACGAATTAGTTCAAGATCAACGAAGAATTGAGAGTTCTAGTGAAGGTGAAGATTAAGATATAATTATGGACGACAACGAAAATCCTAATAAGACTGATATACGTACTATACAGACTGATGATAAACAAAAAAATGAGAACGCAACAAATATAATGCAAAATACGATTTTAAATGAAGAAATAGATAACACAGCTAAACAAATGATGACAGGAAATGATGATAGAATGAGACAAGAAAAAATGCTGGATGCTATTGCAAGCATCGTGCCCACAGAAAGAGAAACGTTTGTATCTGAAAATAGATATCCTACTGCAGACATACAGATGAGCACCAATGAAGAAACAACACCTGCTAAAAAAGCAAAAAAAAGACCATTTAATGAAGCAATTGCACCTAAAAATCAACCACCACCTGCAGATGTACAGATTAGCACAAATGAAGACCCTACACCTACAAAAAAAGGAAAAAAAAGACCACTGAATAAAGAAAAATGGAAAAAAAACATTACTAAACAGTTAAGAAATGCAGGACAGTCCTACGAATCAAAAGCATCACAAAAAACTGTTCCGCCCCGTCAACTAAGAGAACCCTGTAAGGAAACCTGCATTTTCAAGTGTCAAAATTTTTTTTCCGAAGAACAACGCCGTGAAATACTGAAAGATTACTGGAATTTAGGAGAGATTGAGAAGCAATGGAGTTTCATTGCTGCATCCGTTGAAGAAGCCATTCCAGCAAATCGTTATGTCAAACTCGATGATGAAGGAAAGGTTATTGAACCAAAGCGAACTAATAATGCTTTTTATTTGATTTCGAAGGGGAAAAAATATAGAGTGTGCAAGGTGTTTTTCAAGAATACGCTTTGTATCAATAATCGCCCAATAACAACTGCATTAAGCAAGAAAAATAAGGAAACAAATATTTCATTGATGACAGATAACCGTGGACGACATGGAAAGCAACCAAAAATTGACGATAATATTAAAGAAGGAGCCAAGCAGTTCATAGATTCAATACCCAAAATTGAATCTCACTATACACGAGCCCATTCAAGAAGAAACTTCATTGATGGAAGCAAAACCATTGCTGATCTGCACCACGATTACGTCGAAATCTGTAAGGAAAAGAAAGTTCCTTTCATCAACTATGTAATGTTCTACCGGATTTTTACTCAAGAGCACAACTTATCATTTTTTACACCAAAAAAAGATATGTGTGACGTATGCGAAGCGTTTAAAAATTCATCACCCGAAGAAAAAGAAGCTAAAAAGGACGCTTATGAAAAACATCATGAAGAGAAGACGCTATCACGATTAGAAAAAGAAAAAGACAAGAAAAACGAAGAACTGACAGTATGCGTATATGATTTGCAAGCGGTATTTCAGTGTCCGAAAGGCGAGATATCCGTGTTTTACTACAAATCCAAATTGAATGTACTCAATCTCACAGTATACGACGTCCAGAAGAATACTGTAGAATGTTATGTATGGGATGAAGCAAATGCAAGCAGAGGTGTGAACGAAATAGGTACGTGTGTATTTAAGTATCTCGAGCAGATATCAAACGGTACCGAAGATAATAATATGAATGTAGTATTTTATTCTGATAACTGTGCTGGCCAACAAAAAAACAAATTTATGGTGGCCATGTACCTTTTCGCGGTTCTGAAATTTCCAAATATAAAGTCAATAACACACAAATATTTAATCAGAGGACATACCCAAAATGAAGGGGATTCGGCACACTCACAAATAGAAAGACAAGTGTGAAGAGAATTGCGAAGAGGACCTATGTACACGCCCGATGCATTCATCAGTGCTATCAAATCTGCTCGTAAAAAGAGTGAGCCATTCCGAGTGAACGAAATGTGCTTTGAAGATTTTTATGACTGGAAGAATGTATGCAGTTTAATGTCTTTTGCAATACAAAAAGATGACGAAAACGTTCCAGTCAAAATCAGTGAAGTCAAGATGATAAAAGTCATAAAGGAGGATGTTCGGGCAATTTATTACAAAAACTCATACGCAGAAGAGGAGTTTAAAAGAGCTATAGTCATAAAGAAGAAAAAAGACATTGATATTGAGGTTAAAAAAGCCTACACAACTAAACCCGGAATAGCTGAAAGAAAGAAGGCTGATCTAATGGAACTGATCAACAAAAACCACATTCCAAGGTACTACAGACCTTTTTACGAATTTTTGTAGATTTAAGTGTTAAGTTTTTTATTTCATTTACTCAGATTTTATTATTGTTAAGTGAACTGTGAATTCAGAAATGCCTTCCTGGCATTCCTAAATATTTAATAACGTTATAATTGCTAACAGTTGTGAGTAAAAGTAAAACTACAGATATTAGTGTCTGGTTATAATTATAATATTTTTTTAAATGTGATTATTACTTGTATTTCAGCGAAAGTTACACAATAACTTCGCTAAAATATCTTTCATTTTGTAAAATAAAATACAAAAAATACAGAGATTTCTACGACAGAAACGTGTCTTAATTAAAATGTTCCATACATTTATATTACAAATTATCAATAAAAACGTAACAATACGACATAACTTGTAAAGGTTTAGATTTTATTCAATTTTTTTTCAAGAAAAACGGTACATATCTGTTTGTTTTGCAATACTGCAAATTTTTTACAAGAATAACGCAACAAGGAGGACCCTTTTTTAAATAAATAATCATAATAAATTTAATAACTGACATAAAGGTCTGAATGCAATTTGATCCAAAAAAACGAAAACCTTGAAGTTATGTTGTATTGAGCTGAATAGTCTAAACATAAAAATTAAAAAGTTACAGGCATTTTAAACTTTCAAATGCGTTTTATCACAAATTGAGATTTTTACTTTGTCACGTTCTTGTCGCAAATGAGCGAAATGAATTAATGCCTTTCAGACCAGATATGATGAAATGCTACGGCGAGCTAATGGATATCAACGGCGATCTAATACGAGGAAATAACATACGCCTGAATAACCATAAGGAAAATACGGCAGTCTTAAAAGAAATTAATATGATCATTCAGAAGGCTTCGAGATTAAGAAGTTAGTTACAATTTATACTTGCGTTTCTTATAAATGATTTGATTACTTATTACAAGATATTATTCAATGATTTTTTCATTTTCAGTGGGAAAATATTCATCAGCTATGATCAACCATTGTAAAACTGCAATCAAAAATAAAAATGTTGATGCTTTGATCAAAATAATCAGCATCGGAGAAGCTTAGAATCATTATCAATAAAACCAAAGTGCACACTTTAAAAATGTATTAAATAAATAAGTTATCTTAACATATAAATTAATAATAAACAGATCTTTGTTGCAAACAGAAAATTCCATAGAAAAATATAGTATGTGAGACAATTGATATAATTTGGTCATTGTTTTCAGTATATGTGTATGTTTGTATACAAAATATTACAACTACATGTATATACTTTTGGTTCATAAAAAAATATACATATAAGTGAATTAACGAATCACAGCTTTTATTTCTTTTACTTCATCCTACATGATGTTTTTAGTAGTCAAAGTATAAAATCTAATGTATATATTATAAAAAGAAACCCGTGTTTCCCTACCCGCCTATTTTTCTTCACAACCAGCCACTGCCACCCACCGGTGGTTATGGTGGTAGATAGTCCTTGGTGTCACTTCGAAAGTAAGAGAGCTTGGTGGGGGTGGCTGAGCATGGGTGGGAGAGTGGGTGACGAAAATGTGCTTTGTTATGGGAAGGCTGCAAATTCTTCAGATTATTTCAGAATGGGCCCGCCGACTGTGTCGGTGAGTCTGGAAGGTTCCAGGAAGATCATGAAGGTTCTCGAATGTTCTCTAGGGAGAAAGCTCAAGAAGGTTCTATAAGGTTCCAAACTGAGTGGCGGAGTGTGTCGGTGAGTCTAGAAGGTTCCGGAAAGTTTGAGAATGCTCTTGAAAGCTCTGGAAGGAGCCACAGCAACGCGTGGCGAGGTGCAGCTGGTTTAATATAAAAATATAACGCGTACACGGCCAAATGAGTCCACCAATCAAAACCAAGTCCAAAAAACAAAAGTCATGAATTGGCCATAGATATAATGCTCTATTTTAGAATTTATAAAGGAATATGTAGACACATTGTCAAAACCGTGCTGTGAAAACGGTATCGATGGTAGACCATTTTCTATGCAAGCCATCACATTACATATCTGGTTTCTCATGCAATCAAACGATCATTGTACATGGCATGAATTTTGTATGGTAGATGTCTAAAATACCAAACTTTGCGGGGCGTAAACCTTATCGCAGCTAACATTGAGAAGAACCTTCTTGTTGAAGCCATTGCGAAAGTGTTCACAGTCCAACAAAGAAAAGTTGCGAATAAGCCGTAAACAAAAGATTACTACAATTTATCATAATCAATATATCGAAATTTACAATGCTCTATACATTATTTTCGACATCCTTTAAAAGACCAAACTTTGTGTGGCGTAATGAACATCATCTGAGCTAACATTGAGAAGGACCTTCTGATAGATATCGTTGCGGGAGTGTTCGGTGATGATGAGGCGACTAGAGCCTAGCCGACAGCATATTCCGAAGGTATCGGTTACGGAGGGAGTTTTGAGGCCACCGAATGCGCAGATGGTCTCCAACTGCTTGTGAACCATCTGGAAGGTGGTTTCTTCGATTCCTGTGCGCTGAACCTGAAAAAGAAATAAAAAATTTACTTTGTTACTGCTTGAAATTGTCGATATTTCTTGTAGCAGTTTGTGCATTCCTAACCTAAGGCATAGATTTACTAGTAGTTCTGTGAACAGTAGACTGCGCTTCCAAAAAGGATGTGTCTAATATTCTCTAATTTAATAAATCCAACAAGGCACAACAACCTTGAGCGGAAACGGAACACTCAAACAAATTTGAATATAGATGAATACCAAATGGTTGGGTTAAAACAGGACTTCGCTACGGTCAATTATCCGTACCGCCAGTTTCACGGTGCAGTGACAGATGTCCAGCGCTCGCCGGGCATCACCCAACATGGTGACACATACTGATTACTAACCTCAGCGGCGATGGCTTGCAGGAAAAACTGCTCCATCTTGGATGAGGCCCTGATGGCCTGCACCTTGGGGCTGGCGATCATCTCAGCCAGAGCCGTGTTGACGTGCGGAAGCCCTACCTGCTCCCCCCGGCCCTGCTCCGCCAGCTCCACGGCACGGCGACAGATGTCCAGCGCTCGCCGGGCATCGCCTGACACGGCCGCCACTTTCCTACAATACGAAAAGGGTTTTACATTAGATATATATTTCGTTTATTATTTTGATTGATGACATCGCAGATGCATTCTTCATTTAAATCTTAAGATTTAAAATAAAATATAATGTCGGTATTTTTGAAAAACAGTTAAATCCATTTTTTAAAGTGTTTATTTTTTGATAATTCTTATTGAAAGCACTTTTGTTTTTGATTTTCCTTACAAGTAAAGGTTACAATTTTAAATTTAAAAATATTTCCTTTGATTTATCCTTCGCTTTCAAGTGCATTTTTCTCAAAACTTCAAATTTGGCTGATTTTCGAAGAATACTGACGATATCGAGGTCTTAAAGTCGAATAACGTTCTTGTAAAAAATATTAATTATTGATATATCTTTCTGTAAATAACGTTTGACTTTAACCACTCAGAACATTAGAACGTCAAAAGACGTAAATATGATAATAGCGGTCAAGACATTAGAACGTCTTTTCACGTAAACGCGCGAGATTTTACAAAAATCGATTTATTTCCATCACTAGTATACGGATTGCCATGATTTAAAAAACAGAGTATCGATAATGAATAACACTACGCGTCTGTATTCAAGAATATATATGGAACGTAGAGGTGCATTATCTAAGCCGATTGGATCTGTCATCTTGTTCGTTCATAATTTATTGCGTTTCTAAATAATTTATTAAAAATATTTTAGTTTGGACGGTTAATATTTTGAGGTGACTAATAGTTTTTAATTATATTTCTTCAATATATAAAGTGTTATTTCTTTATGATACTCAGAAAAAAGTACATTTTTCACGGCTTTGAAATAATGGTAAGCGATTTTGACATATTTTTGACGTTTTCATAAAATGTATATTTAGAAATGCAAATATTTACGTATAACAACACAATGCGATAGTGGATTTCATAATCTTTCCAAAACATTTTTTAGAATGAGGCTACGTTTCCCAAAACGTGAGTTATGAAGCTTTTAGCAAAACTCGTAAATAACACAAAAATTATCACATTTTGACAGTTCGCAAAGGAAGACATAGTAAATAAAAGTCTTTGTCTGAGAGGTTAAGCTTTCCAATTATTAGTATATTTTTTGTAGATAACATTATTTGACTTTTAGACCTAGAATTATTTGTATGTTTTTGTAGATATGTAACATTATTTGACATTAAGCCCTCTATATGTACAAGTGAATTACCTTGATACCAACTGCACAGCGTCAGACTTGAAGGCTCCTGTATCAGCAAGCCGGGCCGACACAATGCTCTGCAGCTGGGTGTAGGTGTAAGGTTGAAACGTCAATCTAAAAATAATAAACATTAATTTGATACAAACAATAAAATATTCAATCTACTATATTCAGATAGCAGGTCGCTCTCCCAACAAGTGAATTTGAGTTCAGTTTAGCACAATTGCTTTACAATAAGAGAGGTTAATATTATGACACAGAAATATCAAAAATAGAATGTTGTTAACCCCTCGAGCTAATTTGGTCAGTTTGGCGAACAAAAAGTTATTACCCGTAAAGTCAATTTGTTCACTTTTGGGAACAGCTCATGTGATCTCATAGAAATCGTTGTGACTTTCTTACTTGTCCTGTTGTGATTTTTTTTAATTTATTTATATATATAAAGTTTTATTGTAATAGTTTTTTCAATTAATTTTCATAATTACAAATAAAATTAAATACTTAGGAAAAATAATGGACAAAAACCTAAACTGGAAAGATCAAATCAACCTTACCATTAACAAAATAAGGAAATTAATTTATATTTTTCTGAAACTGCGTAACTTTCTATCATTGGAAAATTTAACTTCAGTCTACTACGCATTAGTACAATCGAATCTCCAATACGGTGTAACCAGTTGGGGATCCGCATACAAAACTAATCTCCTACCTATTGAAATTGTACAACGTCTGATTGATAAAATAATATTGAAAAAACCTAGAGATTATCCAACTCAACTTATATTTGAAGAATTTAAAGTACCAAAATTTAATGATCTTATCCGAAAAAACATAATAATTCAAATAATAAAAGAAAAACAAAATCATAATTTTTCAACTGAAAGACGTACTCGTCAAAAACATATATTTCCAATACAAAAATGTAACACCTCATTTGCACAACATCATTACACATTTCTAGGCAAAAAATACTTTAATAACCTACCTGATAATATCAGAAAAATCGAAGACGACAAAATCCTACTCAAAGCGATCAAAGAACATTTCAATGTAAAAAAATCAAAATAACGAAAATCGTTAATTAAATAATGTAACGTTATAAATCGTTAAATTGTACATTGTTGATATACATTTATAATTTTAATGTTCTTAACTCCTGAAATTATTAATAACATTACTTACATAAATAATGTTCATCTCAATACTTTAAACACAAGCATCTGCTTCCATAAAAGAGTAAAATCAAAAAATTAAAAAAAAAAATTGTGAAAACTAATTTTTATATATCATTATTGTTGGCAAATATTATTATACATTGTAAACTGCTTAATTATATAATAAAAAAAAAAATAAAAAAATGCCCGTCTCGCGGTATATCCTTACCTATGTCGAGACTAAATATGATCTAAATAGTGTTAGAAAGCGAAAACACCATGCTTTATATTCAAATCTAGAAGGTAAAGCTAAAGGGACCTAAAGGGTTAATGATATTGAATTATGACACTATAATTCCATTCTTCTTCTGGCGACCTCCTCCATTGGAGGTTCAGCCTGCTGAAAGTCAACCTCCAATAAAAGAGGGTACTAGAGAAGAAACAGCTGTTAACCTGGTGAGCCCCAGCCGACTGGCAACACGCCCCATCAGCAGTCTCTCGGGCAGGTCCATGGTGTTGGCGATAGCCACTACCACGAGGTGCGCGGCAGAGTGCGCTGGCCACTCCAGCAGGTTGTACAGGACATCTTGGCGGCGGTTACAAAGCACGTCCAACTGAAAGAAGCAAATATAAAATACATTTTAATATCATTTCCAATTCTCTCACAATGATTAACTCTTTCACTGCCAGCTTATTTTTTTCCACTTATTATAATAAGCTTGAACCATATAGATAGCTCTATTATTGTAACATTATTCTTTCAACAATGTCATTGTTACTAACTTACATATAGTTATATAACTTACTAATGATATATTATTTATTCTGTAATTTTTTGAAGAAATAAATAAATTTTTTAAAAATTTGCCACCTCTCGGCGAGTGAGTTTTTTGCCTGGAGTGAGTTTTTTTTTTCTTCAATTTTAAATTATTTTTTAATACATTAAATATGTAATAATAATCTTGTATTGTGAATAAAAATGTGATTTAGATCAATCCACATTAATAAAGTAAATAAAAATGATAGCAGGTTTTAATAATCATCAACGATCAGTTTTGCAAAGCAAATCGATATATTTTCTAAAAAAAATATTTCGTTAGAATTTACGCTCCGGTACTTCCACAATCCTTTGGGACTTTTGTTCGTTTGGACAAACCGTTTCGTCCATACGCGCGGCAAGATTAAGAACACCTACTTGGGTTAAGTTCAGATTACTTGGGGCAATAGTAGTTTACATGCCGTAGAGTGGCAAAATGAACCAACTAATTTTCTAACCAACTCTTAGTTAAGATTTTTTTCATATCATATAGGCACAATAGAATCATACCGATGAGAGCTTTGAACCTTGAACATTGAACCTTCCATTTGAACCTCTCTTTCTGTTACATGCTTGTGACATTTATAGGAAAAAATGAGACGTTACAAATCTTATAATTTTCAAATAATTTTTGGATATATGTGCTGTCAATCTGGGACCTTACAAAAATGGTTCTACAGCTTATTATATTGAAGCATTAGTTGAAAAAATTTTTGGGTATAAGGTCACCACTGACCAGGTAACAATAATGAAAAATCAAGTTATTACCTCGTCAATAAGCAATACGGTTGTTAATCTCCTCGGTGCTGGCTTGGTAAACCTGGCTTCAAGTAAGTTACACGCTTGCTCCCACGCCACAGTTTTACCTGAAAAAAAAAAAGTGTTCTGTTATCTCTGAAAGAATGGCAGTAAAAAGTCGACACCGAGCTTTTTCACAGGCAAGTGTCAGGTTGATCAAATTCCTTGACAGATAGATTAGTCAGACGCGTTTTTGTGTAAGTCGGCTCATTAGTATAACGAGCACTAGCATTTGTTTTTCATCCTTCATATAATCCGAGCCCCTATCTCAATCTGCCTGACATCACTGCCCAACAGGGAGGTGACATAGGTCCCCAGTCTTTACACTTTAGACAGGGGTGCTCTTGTGAGGTGTCACATGAATAAAATTTTAATTAAAAAATTTTAAAACCCATTAAATGGAAGAATAAAAAACGTTTGGCCTACATAATCCAGTACCGAGTATCTATCAAATGACGAAATTCATTCACCATGAAGTCACACCCAACGCGCCATAGATTTAGTGCATTGTATAATAAAAAAATATATATTATACAGTGCTCTCTCAGTAACCTGCTCGATTATCCAACAACTACTAAAATCCATTGACTACAGAAGAACCTCGTTAATTCGAAATCCACGGGACATCAAAAATCAATAACGAATTCCCACGAAATTTTATGAAAAAAAAATAAAAAGTCACCGAAAATCGAGTTCATCAGCCGCCCCTTGAAATTCAAATAGTATCTTTGGAGTAAATTGGTAAAAATATGAATTATTCCCTTGTAAATCGGATTACCATCGCGACCGGCCCTTTGTAAAAATACAATAGGCGTAAATCAAAATTTCAGGGCCGTTTTCCGTCGCGGCCGAATCTTTAAATTCAGATATTTGGTGTAAATTAGTAAAACTACGACATATTTAAAACGAATTTTCTCGGCCATTCAAACTCGGATATTCAAAATAAATTTGAAAAAATACGACATTCCAGTGTAAATCGATTCAGATTTCTAAAGGGCGATGTATTACAAAGTAAAAATACAGTTTTCGGCATTTTACCGTCACGGCTGTCTTTTAGATTCAGATTTACGAAATTTTATGATTTTTGATCATTTCACAGTTCTCAGTCCTCTGTGTATCGCCGCATCTGTTTCTGCTAGTTCATTCTGCCACATTTTATGTATGAATAAGTTAACAAAAATGGAGTCTTCTCATAAATGTAAACATGACACCTCAACTTTAACCCTTCAAGTCTCGGAAGGACATTACTAGCCACAAACGTCATATTTCATTAGAGGCTCTGAAGGACAGATCTGACCTGTCTATACATTATAAAAATATTTTTATCTTTTTTTCTATAATGCTTAGATATGTGATTTGTTCATCGTTGGAAAGATAATGATTATTCTTCAGTTTGTCTTAAATGTTTATACACAATATTTTGGATAATATCGGAAAAATTGTCAAAGTTTATGATTACAAATTGGCAGGATTTTTTCATTGAAAGTTGAATGTTAAAATTGTTTATGGCTTAAACGGTTTTAAAAAGCGAAATTACAGTTTCCTTACACAAAAGGAAGGTGTTTTCTAAATATTGATTTCTTTCAAAATTATGGACGTTTTGAGTCAAAATATTTTTTTGTCCAAATTTAAATTTTTTTTTAAATATCTATGCATATTTCAAATACAAACAATTCAAAGATAATTTTATCAAATTTCTAAAATGGTATTTCTTTTTACGCCATCTTCAAAAATAAGAAATATGTAGCTCATTTTAGATACCTCGGGAACATTCCGAAATTCCATGAAATTCGACCGTGTCCTTGGGACTTTAAAAACTTGGGTTTGTAAAAATATTTTAAAACCAGGAGGGCGATTCTCGTTCTACTTAACGACACTAAAATCGTCCTTACATTCAAATTAACGATTTTTCTCGGTTTATTCGTATGAAGCGATTCCGGTTCTCTCGTTGACAGATGGAAACCTTAGATTTTCGATTGCGCGCCAAAATTTTTAGCCTTACGCGAAGGGTACCCCTAGACCTGTCTTTCGGCGGCCGAACGCTAGCGTTCGCGGAGAATTTGCTTCATTTAATTGTGACGTTTTGACAATTAGCATTATTTGCGTAGTTTTAACAAGAGAAAACTTAATATTATCGTAAGTATTGACTGTAAACATGATTAGTGACATGTTTGTGGCACAATAATGCTATTAAATGAATTGAATCAGGTAATTGCGATGTTTGTAAAGTACGTAACATGTCGAAAGCCAGATAAGGATTTAATTTACAATAAACTACACATACCATTGAGGATTTCTACATAAATAATAATAAGTTTCAGATAAAATGGCTGCAGAATAGCTGGCGCTCGAAATTGTGGGTTTTGAAGTTAACCACAACGAAATAAGAATCCCTTTCATTCTTAAATCAACTTGGGTGACAGTTAGCGCCATTCGGCAGCTTTAGTTTGACAGCAAACGTCACTTTAGAAGTGGTGAATCTGTAACAAAGTCATTACTATCCAGCGAGGTAAGTACCTTTTCACAAAACGTAAATCTTCGATAAATGGCTTATTTATGTCATTCATAAATAAAATAAGCAGTTATTAAAATGCATTATAATACAAAGTATTTGTTTTTTTAAGTTTTAGTTAGAAACCTTGCGTCACTTAATTATATTTCACCAATTTGTGTTTTCAATAATCTCTTAACAATATCGTAGATGCTCTTAACCACGCTTCTTTAGGATTTTTTACTAGGTCTCTCAAAAATCGATCTTGTAAGGCTATCAGAAGAACGAGAATCGCTTAATAGTTAAGAAAAGATGTTACAAGCGACGGACAGCTATCTTTCGCAAACGATAGCAGTCGTTGACGAATGCTATCATTTAGCTTAAGGCTAAAAGAACGAGAATCGCCCTCCTGGACGGTTAAGGATTAATGTATAGGATATAATAAGAATTTATGTATTTACCTGTAAGCTGTCTGTATATATGAACATAAGCCTGCCTTGGCTCGGTAAGCCGCATTCCATTGATCTCAATGAACTCAAACTTGGGCAGCTCATTGTGCTTCACTTGCTTGTTCAAACACCTCACTACTTCCGTTACTGTGGCTGTCTTTCCCGTTCCTGGGACTCCAGAAATGTACATGCAACTGAAAATAAACATTGAATTATATTTCAAATGGGATTAATTTTCGGGTGCAGTGTTGCGCTTCCTCCTTATTTAGACAGCGTTACAGTGACCATCATCAGGGCAGATGTGTAGATTGTGATGAAGTATATATTTATATATGTAGAAGTGATACCATGTTGCGCACGTTAATTCTCTTAGGTCCGGCGTTTCAGTATAATTAGATAAAAATTAATGTGGTTTTCGGCGATTAGTTTTGGTATAGCTGTCAAGTATCGGATACCAAGAACTATTGAGCTTAATCCCGTCGTCTTTATTAATATATGAACCTCTTGTTTGCCCACGTTTCCGTAGGGATTTTCGATTACAAAATCATTTCTCCGAATATAACTAGCTTTTCTGGGGAAACTACTTGTGTTAGATAATATACTTTTTTATTTAAACAAGAAATACAAACATTCCCGGGTTACAAATAACCCGACAATATTTGAAAAACTCCTACTACCACCACAATAAACGAAAAATGTTGCTTGCGTTGTGATGGAGGACTAAGCCCAGACCCAAACGCGATGCCAATTCAGCCACTGCAAAAAAACAATTTAGTTATTACGAAAATAGAATCAGCTGGCACACGGCAAAAATTTTCATGGGCGATCAAGAAGTTAATGAGGTTTTTGTGGATTTATACTGTCTCCGTAATTAGGCGTGCTTAATGCTTTTTGGGTCTTCACAGAATTTCAGGAACAAATCTGAAGTAATGACTGGTTTCAATAAGTGCTCGGCAATTGCCGATTTGTCCGGATGGCCGAGTTTGCACGCTCGAAAGTGTTCTGAGATCCTTTTAGAGAAAATCATATCTATATTTAAATTGATTTACTTAGTGACTGTTTAGCTTTAATCTTGACTAAAGCATGCTCAGATGTACAATTTGGCTGTTTCCAACGCAACATAGCAAAACACAGGGAATCCAGTTGCCAGGATTAAGCTTGGGCAATCAACGGATATTTGGACTGTCAAGTGACACGTAATTTTGATTTTAACTTTGTACATATTGATTGAAATAATCACAAATTATAAAAGAATGTATCTAATTCTTACTCATAATATCATATTATTTGTAATATGAATAACACAAATATTCAAGCTCTCAAAAAATCAGTACAAACATATCTGCTTGTTTTTTTGGATTATTTGACGATCTTTTGGGCTGTTCAAATATTGTCAGGTTATTTGTAACCTTGAAATGTTTAGCTTTCATAAAAAAAATTTAAATTTAAATCATGTTGACATTTGATAATTGAGAGCCGTTATTGAGTTTCACCCTATGAGGTTTTTAAAATATGATTATCCAAAACACAGTATTTTTAAATGAAGAAAAAGGAGGGTAGCACAAAAAAATGTTTGAACCGACACACAAAATGTCTTGAAACAAGTGTGGTGAAAAGATTTGCAAAAAAACTGTGCAAACTAACCCCCCACTATTGTCACTTATTTTGCCTTCTATAAAAGTGAATATGTTGTTGAATTCTTCCTCCCTGCATGGCAAACTCAGTGGAACGGCAGACACATGGAGACTCTCTCTGGCTAGTTGCAGACCACCATCTGCAATCAATAAATCATTTAACTAATTTAATAATGTGGAATAATTAAATACTTTTAATAATAGTGAGGCCATGCAAAGACAGAGTTGTATGGCCGCCTATCCTCTCTGCTTATCCCTGCAGAGAAACGCCTGAGGGTTAGTTACAACACGGGGCAATTCAGCAACAGTACAATGTATAAAAAAAAAATAAACTCTACTCTTGCTGAGAAGAAAAGCTCCATATTTGTAATATTATTTTAAACATAATTCTGCATTTTTTTAATAGTTTAACTGTAGTCATCATTCCATAGCCAGTGGCACTATCTAATTGGAATATGTTGTGAGGCTGCAGGGAGTAGTGAGAGGAAGGAGAGATTGTGGACTGGTTTACAAGTTTGCCACAGAGTCCAGATCGCTCTTGATAGATTACAAGTAGTGAGAGGAAGGAGAGATTGTGGGCTGGTTTACAAGTTTGCCACAGAGTCCAGATCGCTCTTGATAGATTACAAGTAGTGAGAGGAAGGAGAGATTGTGGACTGGTTTACAAGTTTGCCACAGAGTCCAGATCGCTCTTGATAGATTACAAGTAGTGAGAGGAAGGAGAGATTGTGGACTGGTTTACAAGTTTGCCACAGAGTCCAGATCGCTCTTGATAGATTACAAGTAGTGAGAGGAAGGAGAGATTGTGGGCTGGTTTACAAGTTTGCCACAGAGTCCAGATCGCTCTTGATAGATTACAAGTAGTGAGAGGAAGGAGAGATTGTGGACTGGTTTACAAGTTTGCCACAGAGTCCAGATCGCTCTTGATAGATTACAAGTAGTGAGAGGAAGGAGAGATTGTGGGCTGGTTTACAAGTTTGCCACAGAGTCCAGATCGCTCTTGATAGATTACAAGTAGTGAGAGGAAGGAGAGATTGTGGGCTGGTTTACAAGTTTGCCACAGAGTCCAGATCGCTCTTGATAGATTACAAGTAGTGAGAGGAAGGAGAGATTGTGGACTGGTTTACAAGTTTGCCACAGAGTCCAGATCGCTCTTGATAGATTACAAGTAGTGAGAGGAAGGAGAGATTGTGGGCTGGTTTACAAGTTTGCCACAGAGTCCAGATCGCTCTTGATAGATTACAAGTAGTGAGAGGAAGGAGAGATTGTGGGCTGGTTTACAAGTTTGCCACAGAGTCCAGATCGCTCTTGATAGATTACAAGTAGTGAGAGGAAGGAGAGATTGTGGGCTGGTTTAGAAGTTTGCCACAGAGTCCAGATCGCTCTTGATAGATTACAAGTAGTGAGAGGAAGGAGAGATTGTGGGCTGGTTTACAAGTTTGCCACAGAGTCCAGATCGCTCTTGATAGATTACAAGTAGTGAGAGGAAGGAGAGATTGTGGGCTGGTTTACAAGTTTGCCACAGAGTCCAGATCGCTCTTGATAGATTACAAGTAGTGAGAGGAAGGAGAGATTGTGGGCTGTTTACAAGTTCGCCACAGAGTCCAGATCGCTCTTGATAGATTACAATTTTATTGGCTTACCTTTTAAAATCACAGGATTGTGTCTGGCATGAATAGAAGGTGTCATATCACTAGATTTATTTTTTTTACTAATTGGAGTTTTGGCTGCAGCTGGAGTTTTGACTTTAGGCGTTCCTTTAATCCGTTTAGGAGTTTTAACTAGAAAATCTTCCCCACTGTCAGATTCACTTATTCTAGATTTGCTTCTTTTCGGGGTGCTCAGTAAGTTCCTAGTTGTTTTTCTACTGGGAGTTTGAGGAAGTTGTTTCTTGGGAGAATCGTCTAAGTAGTCATTATATTTGACATTTTTCGTAGCTACTCGGGAAGTGCGGCGCTTCGAAGGGGTATCCTCAAGGTTGACAAGTGCTTTTGATAGACGGCTAGATTTTTTGCCTTCAAAATTAAGAACTCTCTTAGCGCTTGCTGGAGCATTATCGGAAGAGCTAGATTCGTCCCCGCTCTCGAGAATAAATGAGATATCGGCATCTGTGATTTTCTTTCCATTCATTTTACCATGTAGAACCTTTGTTGGAGTGGCATCGTGAGCAATAGTTGATGATTTACGTTTACTGCCTTTTTCAGGTTCTTCTTGGTTATTGGTTATGTCTCTCATAAGGACAAGTTTGGAGTCGTCTGCGTTTTTCACCATCCAAGGTCTCGGATCGACCAAACTCGAAGCAGCAAACTTTTTTATGAGGCTATTAGGAGTCTTATTCAAAGCAATATTCTCTCTCCCCTTAGATTTCGGTGTTTTGAGTAGCAAATTAATAGCGGAAAACTCTTTTCTTTCTTCTTCTAATATTGGTAGCAATGTGGACTTCCTCCTGGAAACTGTGACCAATTGAAATCGACACACAAATGTGCTTTTAGATGTTTGGTTTTTGACAATTTCTGAAATAGCGGCTGTGGTGGGTAATTTGAGGATTTCGCAACGCTTGAAGAAGGTTTCAATGGATACATCTTTGTCAAAAGGTCGATGATCTTCAATTACCTGAAAGATACATGAAATTTAATATTATGAAGGGTTTATAAACTTGTATAAAGTTATTATTGTATCAGCCCGGTGTACAAAACACAGGCGACGTGTAGAGTTTATTAGTTTGATGTACCAATTCACACTTATATTCAGCTTGTCATTGTGGACATAATAATAATTCGATAATTGAACACTTTGAACACAAATATTGACAGAAGCCAATGTTGAGATAGTTCCATGGAAATGGAGTGCGAATGATAACATTATTAAAAAGAAGATTGTAAGAAGGTTGCATCAGCTTGATTTCTTGAAAATATTTTATGATTCACTAAGGACGGGTTGTTTCAGAGAATTTGAATAATTCATTGAATTGCAAAGTTAATTTTCAAGTTCTGTGAAAGTTTTTTTTTCAAATTCTGTTATATCATTGTTCACCAGTTGTTTCACAAAACTGAAATAATAACAGAACTCGAATAGTACTTTCACAGAACTTGAAAATGAACTTTAGAAATTAGAAATTTGATTAATTGTTCAAATTCCGTGAAACCACCTGTCATAAAAGTTATATTTCACATAATTTTGTTCCCCGGGTAATTACTACAACATGGTAAGTCCGAAGTCAGCTTTTCAAGTTACACACAAAAATAATATTACTATTTCTTTCATGATTTCACAGTTACCTAGTGGTAGTAATTACCCTACTATTTTATGATTTCAGAGTTACCTAGTGGTGGTAATTACCCCACTATTTTATGATTTTTTAAGTTACCTAGTGGTAGTAATCACCCCACGATTTTATGATTTTCTAAGTCACCTAGTGGTAGTAATTACCCCACTATTTTATGATTTCAGAGTTACCTAGTGGTAGTAATTACCCTACTATTTTATGATTTTAGAGTTACCTAGTGGTAGTAATTACCCCACTATTTTAATGCTTTCAGAGTTACCTAGTGGGAGTAATTACCCCATTATTTTATGGTGCAATATTTTCATCTGACTTTATGATTGTCCTATGATGCAATGTCCGTACAACATGTTCCCATGCAGTTCATGCTGCAAAACTTTGAAATAAAAAAAAAAAATTGTAAACATTTTTTTTTTCATTAGTGCCCAAATAAAAATTTAAGATAAATTTCTTTTTTTGTGCAATTTACAAAAAAAAATTGCAAAATAATTTTGTGCAATTTACAAAAAAAATTGCAAAATAATTTTGTGCAATTTACAAAAAAAATTGCAAAATAATTTTGTGCAATTTAATAAACACACCCTTTAATAATTATTATGACTACCTGCTCGGTCAGCTGTTCTATAAATTTTATTGATTTGGAATTTTACAATCTTTGATTTTTTTATCTTTTAAACGATAATTGGAAATGTTAGCCCAACATGTGGATTTCGACTAGCAAAAGTAAAGCTAAGATTACAGAGCAGTGGTTTCCAATTAGTTCTTCCTGAGTACCTCTTCAAGAAAGAGCCCAAACTAACGTACTTTCTATAGCCAACCACTGGGTTAGTAGCCAACTATTGGGAACCACTGCACTAGACAATTTTCTTTTGTAATATCACTGCTACATGTGAAAAATTTTATTACAATATTTCTTAAATTACCTTGAATAATCTCCCCCCAAAGTTTTTTCAGTACGAACGAGAATCACATAAAATACATAAACATTACCTCTAAATGTTCATTTAGCACAATGTCGGAGTCTTTGAGGCAGATGGCGGGCACGTCAGAGGCCTTACAGAACCACTGCACGTGCGCCCTGAACCTATCCTGCAGGTCCTTGTCGTGACTCTCGTACAGCTTGACCAGCCGCCCCACGTCGCATCCCTCCAATGTGTCGGGCTCTGCCGCGTCGGCATTGGAGATCAACACGCAGTCGCCCACCGAGGCGATTATGTTCTTAAATTTGAACTTGCTGAAATTAAATGAGAATTTTTCATCATCCGATAATCAACTTACCACTAAGAGTCCAAGGATGACATTGTTAAAAAACCAAAAGACTATAATAGAAAAGGCAAAATTAACTGGTTTGATCATCGGTGGTCATCTCCGTCACCGACAGCATAGTCTGTTTTATCTCTCAGGGACTAACTCACCAATGACCCCCATGGTCGAGGGGTAAGGCTCTCGACTAGTAAGCTGGAGGACGCGGGTTTAAAATCCCGGTGTGCGCAATTAAATTTTATTTGATTGGTTTGTGTTAGGTAAACAAATTACTCATTTAAAATAATATATAGTATATTTGTGGCATGTTCTAGAGTGGAAGATACTCGCAGAAACACCCTGGTGTAAGACCACCATTGACCATGACCTTTTTCTACTTCTCTGTAATATTATTTTGGTGTATAACCGTTTTATGGAGACCATCTGTCTTCTAAATATAAATAATAATGTAATTGTTCGTTTGTTCAAAATCTTAAATCTCCCAAAGTTCTTCGCCTTGAAATTTTGATACAATGTTGCAATCTAATATGTATGTG
This sequence comes from Hesperophylax magnus, assembly GCA_026573805.1. NCBI lineage: Eukaryota > Metazoa > Arthropoda > Insecta > Trichoptera > Limnephilidae > Hesperophylax > Hesperophylax magnus. The sequence continues at coordinate 5,095,776 of JAIUSX010000117.1, read as the reverse complement.
TTTTGATATACCTGTATTATATAGATATCACCTGTGACAAGTAAAACATGCTTTCTTTTAAAAACAGGACCATCTGTTGGACGTAAAAGCAAAACGCGCTATTGTTTCTCTATCTGCACAGAGAGCTGGCGGGGTACAGCTAGTAAAAAATAAATATATGAATACTTAGCACCAGTGAGGCTGTGTTTAAACGGCAAGTCTTTCTGCTGCCAGTATAGTACCTTTAGATTTTTTTTTTCTTTATTTTATATGTATACTTTACAATTTGTTAGGTATTTAAAAACTACTTAAAATTGACTTTTTGTAATGTTTTTAAAGTAATAAAAATTAAATTGAATTGGTAAGACATTGCAGAAGAATTTTCCTTTCACCATTTTCCCCGGGGAACATCTGTGCTGAACCAAGTGACTCCTGATGCCGTTGACTGGCTGAAGAACATATATCACACGTGGACCTCCACCATGCTATTAAATATCAAATTGGCGTGTACAACGTTAGTTAGTAATGTGCTTAAAACATTTACAACAGAAAACCATAGAGCTACAATTAGAGGCAATACTGGATACTATAGCTCGTCGAAACTTGTTCCACGATAAGAACGCGATAAGCGGTGCTCTTAGACCGGATTCGGTAGTTTTAGTTAGAGAGTTTAGAGAGTTGGGAGAGTTGGAGGTCAGTTGGGGGTCAGTTGGGGGTAAAAAAGCGGAACCTATGTTTTCTTTTCATGTGTCATCTAAATATAATAAAGCAATGCGGAAAACAATTTTTTGTTACAAAATATCAGATCAGATAAATATTACAATATCGAAAAGTCAAACAATATTTATTTATTTTTATTTAAGTACATAAAACAGGCATGGTGCCCAAAAATTTACATACATGGATGTTTAAATACCTAATATTGTACGAAATACAGTAATAATTAGTTTTCTAAGTAAATCTCGTGTCTCCTAACAATAGAATAATCTCCTAAGGTAGAATTATTTAATATAAATTCAACTATATTATGTTATAATAACATTATAACAACTATGTTATAATAACATTGTTTTCAAATGGCCATTCAGAGCCACTTTGTTTCTTTTGACAGTTGAAAGGTTCCCTTTAAATTTAGATTAGAAGTCAGTTTTAGCTTTTGAACAAGAACAAATTGTAATCAGCAGAAGAGGAACGTTACTCTCCTCATTTGAATGAACTAAGAAGAACCAGTGTGACAGTAGTATGTGGTCGGTAACCAGAGATGTGCTTTATTTCAAATAAATCCATTTCAAATGGAAATGCAAAATGCAAAATGGGTATTTTCCATTTTGCATTTTAAATGCTTTTCTAAAAACCATTTTGCATTTTGCATTTTAAATGCTTTTCTCAATGCATTTTCCATTTTAAATGCTTTTTTGCAACATTCTTCCAACTATCTCCACTCATCTTTTTTTCATAAGCCCCAAATATCAGTCGGTCCTCAACCTCGCTATGAGAGATAATTTACATTTGTCAAGTTGCTCCCTGGTAGGAGCCCTGGCAATTAAGTGATACCATTACAAAACATACTGATTCAAATACTGAACATGGGGCCATGACGCTGTAATATTAAATGTTAGATAGCAGTTTCTATGTTTTTACGTTGGCAACATTAGTCCCGCGAAAAAATTTTTGTTGTTTCATAATCTGTAGTCACATGAAAAAAAATGTTTTTGGATTTAACATCATGTAATATGTTTGTTCTACATTGATGTCCATTATTAAATGACAAAATTGTTTATAAATTCTATAATTATTTTGATTGTTTGACCTGAGAAACCATTTTGCATTTTGAATGCATTTTGAAAATAGGTATTTTGCATTTGAAATGCTTTTCTAAAAACCATTTTGCATTTTGCATTTTCAAATGGAAAAGTTTTGACCCATTTCCATTTTGCATTTCAAATGGTTTTGGGTACCCATTTTGCACATCTCTGTCGGTAACACAGTTGCCTTTGAGCATAGGTAATGTCATTAACTGGTTAACTGGAACATAGTTGCCTTTGTGAATAGATAATGTCATTAACTGATGAGATATGTGATTGGGAACATAGTTGCATAAGTTAGTAGGCACTATGTTATATTTTATCAATTTTGGAAGTACTGAGCCAGATTCCACTTTGTCCTCCTTGCCAGTGTTTCGGAAAACATTCAACTACACATCATCGGGATAATATCCTGAAAACCTCCCAAAAGCACAACCAATGAATGAAAGATTGATTTTGAAAGTGTGAGTAAAAATTTGGTTACATTGACGAATGATTTGAACTATTATGGACAAGGAAAGAAAACTCACGTATAAAAGTCTGCAATTTTGTATCTAAAATCAGGATCATTTGATTGCTGCCATTCGGCTTTCTCACTTAACCACTCAACTGGTTTTGGTGCCGATTTCTTAGACATGTTGAATGAACAAATCAATGCTAAAACTTTGAGTAAACAAATCTTTAACAAACAAACAAAACTAAAAAGTATAAAATAACAACGGGTCTCACGAAGTAAATTCACATGTCACAAGTCAAAACTCTGATAAAAAATATTTACGCGCGAAATTTTGACACATCTGTTACTTGGCGTTATACGGACACCCTAGGGTTTAACGTTTACACGCCAATTTGATATTTAATACCATAAACATAAGGTGTTTTGTTGTACTTTGCTCAAATAATATGTGTTATTTTCAAATTTATTGTACATATTATTGTTATAGTTATAATAGACTAAATTCACTAAATATGCACTAAATAGACGATAGGCTAACTGCTTACCGCTTATCAAATGGAGTAAAAAGTTACATTAAAAATATACATTTTCAACCCAAGATAGGTAAATGTTCATCAAAATTTAAGTTTGTGTTAGTCAAATAAAGTACCTGATACCAAAAATATTACCGTTTTCTCACAAGTTTTTAATTTGGCTTCTGTTTACATTTTAAAGTTCAAGCATCACTTCATCAGTTGTGGATAATTGTTTATTTGCGTTGCGGATTTACTATTTTATACATTCGCTTTTTGGTACACGTTTCTTTTTTGATGTTCCTTGTCGTTTTGGGTAAAGTGTTTAGGGAATCAAAACTTGTTTAGGTGAACAAAGTATTTGTTCACCAAAATATAAAGTAACGGACCATGGTTACAACAGTATTATTATAGGTACCATCACGCCGTTTCTCCGCAAGGGTAGGTAGAGAGATGGACAACCACAGAACTCTGTCTTCACAATGACAAAACAAAGTTAAAAATATTAGACAGGATATAGAAGTTGGCAATGTTTCATCTAATGATCATGATCGAGATATCACTTTTATACCATCGATTCTATTAAAAAATAATAGTCAATTAAAATATTTGTCTGTCGCACTGAAGAAATAAGTCAACATGAATATATTGCGAGCGTAGGTCAATTTTTACCTTACATGGGTTAAAATCGATACAACTTTTGCAACTAGCATCGAATTTCTTTCTTGGACAGATTATATTATAGGAGTCGAAAGGTGTTATGAATGCTGGTGAGATTAGGTTTCTTCCAATCTTGGAGGAATAATTGATATTCGAGGTATTAAAAGTTTGGAGGAATAATTGGTATTCGAGGTATTCCAAGCATGGAGGAGTAATTGGTAGTCGAGGTATTCCAAGCTTGGAGGAATTTTTTTTTTTTTTTTTTTTTTATAGTTAATACCTCACAAGAGTCCCAACTGCTCCCGTCTGGAGCCAGTGAGACTATGGCATCCCCAATTGGGGGATGTTGTGAGGCTGAAGGTAAGTGGGGAAGGGAAAGAGGAAGGTGGGGAAGTACCTGGCTATTCAGATCTAGTCACTAAACACGGCTAAAGCCATTTGGAGCAACGTTTCAATTCTGAATGGTGGTCTTACACCAGGGCGATACTGGTAGTATCTTCCACTCTGAATAATTGGTATTCGAGGTATTCCAAGCTTGGGTGAATAATTGGTATTCGAGGTATTCCAAGCATGGGGGAATAATTGGTATTCGAGGTATTCCAAGCATGGAGGAATAATTGGTAGTCGAGGTATTCCAAGCTTTGGGGAATAATTGGTATTCGAGGTATTCCAAGCATGGAGGTATAATTGGTAGTCGAGGTATTCCAAGCTTGGAGGAATAATTGGTATTCGAGGTATTCCAAGCATGGAGGAATAATTGGTAGTCGAGGTATTCCAAGCTTGGAGGAATAATTGGTATTCGAGGTATTCCAAGCATGGATTCCAAGGACCAAATTTATATCTCACTAGCAGAAGCCCGGGGTGATTACCGGGCTTTACACAGAGTTTTTCGAAATGTATTAATTTATTTAGAATAGTGGATCCCCCGCAATGCTTCGCTATTGCTAATTTCTTTCTCGGGCCCCTTCTACCACCATTCACTACAGTAGTAATAACTGTATACCACAATGTTACTGTTAAAAAAAACATATTACATCGACTATAATTCGACTCCGTTTCTGATTACAATGGAGAGATATTGCAAAGTACTCCTCAGGCATCCCCAACTTCTTCTACTATTTAAACATCTCTAAAAAACACTCCCGGCTCTAATAACAACATACTTTTAACAAAATAATTTTCATCGATGTCGGTCGACTACTTTTTGAGTTTTGCGAGCACAAACATAATCAGGCTGATTTTTATATATTAAGATGTTCCCGAACGTTCCACACTATTCCTGAACATTCCACAACATTACAAAATGTTCAAGGATGTTCTGAAATGTTGTGGAATGCTCTCGAATGTTCTGGACTGTTCTAGAAATTTCTAGAACATTCAGTCATTTACTTCAAGCCCTTATATCTTCAAAAGCACGCCTTTCGACTTGCGAGAAAAAACTTACATGTGTAAAGCCAGCCTTATAACTTTTACGAGTAATGATTATGAAATGTGTATAACATAACATACATCGTATAACATACTACATCGTACTACTCCAATGACGGAAATGGCCTTGAAATTTCTCGCACGATAACAACATTATTGTATAGAGTAACCAAAATTTATTGATGGTAAAAAATATATATTTGTATATTCCTAACCTAATAAATGTTAAATAATATTTATTGTGGTTTAACCGTTAATTCAATAACTTTTGTGGATGTTCAAACTAAAATAAGGTTCAATCATAAAATTCATCCGGTTAGTTCGTCAGTTGTCGAGCGCAAAGTTCGTAAAAAATAGGATGTTGTCGCAACTGAAATACCGCACGTGACCTAAAAGCAGACTATTCCCACTCCCAACGCAGCAACGTCTGGTCACCTCGAAACAGGTTTACCGTAAATTTGTACTCGGCTAGATGCTGGCTACCATCGCTACAACTTGATTACTTGATGCACTGCTTGATGGCATTTTTATGTACACTATTACTTTAATCCACTTCTCACTTTGACGAGACGCGGACCTGTAATAGAGTTTGATATTTAATATCTTTTATAAACAAGATTAGTAAAATGTCTCTGAAACTTTATCATTTTGCTGCAAGCCCGCCGTCGAGGGGTGCTCTTCTAACTGCTAGAGCTTTGGACTTAGACGTTGAATTGAAAATTGTCAACTTGTTTGCCAAGGAACAGTTGAGCGAAGAGTTCATCAGCATTAATCCTCAGCACTGCGTTCCTACATTGGACGACAATGGCTTTATTTTATGGGAAAGTCGTGCCATCTCGGGTTACTTGGTGTCGAAATACGGAAAAGACGACACACTTTATCCAAAGGAACCGCAGAAGAGAGCTGAAGTTGACCGGCTTTTGTATTTTGATGCCGGCACCTTGTTTGCCAGAATTCGCCAGATCGCCGTGAGTATTGTTTTATTTTATGTATTATTGAACGATCTCAGCCTTGCCGGGGTTTTTCGGTCGCATCAAGAAATTGAACCCAGTACCTCACCCGACAAGGCTGAGGTCCTGGTTCAATTTCTAGATACGGCCGACTTTTTCTGGTTTTTCTGTTTCAAATTTTCGTTTGAGTGATTAAATAATATTAAAATTTGAGATATTAATCAATTTATTAAAAAAGTAAAAAAGATTATTTTATATGTATTATCTAGGATTATTAATAATGGCGTGAATAAATACCTACTTTTGATTTTGAAATCAAGTGCTCCGCCTGTTCTGCTATGTATCTACTAATTTACCTACTCTGTATGACGTCTGTAATCTGTTGTCTGTAGGTACCGTAGATATAAAACCATTCATAAGTGGTTTATTTATGCACTCACGTCTACTTGAGAGTTTAAGTACATAGGTATGTACCTACGCTCCACAAAAATGATTAAAACTGTTAGGCAATCGTCCCACGGGTCAGTAAAAAATCTTCAAAAACCGAGTCATATAAAGACGCGGAAAATATTGCGCGATGCATGCTGCATGGTCTCCAATGGTCTCTGCACATGGCAGATAAGCTATTTAGCTTGTATCTCAGTAAAATGTAAATTACTTTTGCGGCATTGCATATTTCTGTCATCTGCTTAACGCTAATGTCATCTTATCATCTGACTCATAAATAAACAAATCTGACTGTAGTTTGTAATTATCTTCAAGGTTCGTACAAAATTTTCTATGAACCTTGGGCATGGATGCCTTTCGACCTACATTATTTATTGGAGATTGCTTGTTTGTTTGTGTGCAATAATGACAGATGACAGGAGACTGCCGAATGGCCCGTAAACACATACACAATAAAGCGGGTTTTCTTTCATTTTGTGTTTTGTGTTCAGAAGCTGCATGGTCTCCAATGGTCTCTGCACATGGCAGATAAGCTATTTAGCTTGTATCTCAGTAAAATGTAAATTACTTTTGCGGCATTGCATATTTCTGTCATCTGCTTAACGCTAATGTCATCTTATCATCTGACTCATAAATAAACAAATCTGACTGTAGTTTGTAATTATCTTCAAGGTTCGTACAAAATTTTCTATGAACCTTGGTGCTACGACCCTCGGTTGAGGCGCAGTAAATAAAAACTTAACTCTGTACGGCGAGCGGTTGTCGAGAAGTTCTCTTCGTGGTTGATATATAATTTAGAGATCTGGACACTGAGGATGTGTATGTAAGATCTGCAGGTGTAAGTGTGTAAGTATCTTGGGGTGATACTAGTTCCAGTGTGTAAGTATCTTGAGGTGAATATATGGATTCCACACAATAACAACTTTATAGATTTAGTTGAATTACTTTATTTTAGATAGAAGTACACTTATTTACTTAATTAAATGATAAGTACATTAATTAAATGACAATGACAATAATGCGTAGAGGTGCAGCGTGTAAGCAGCACAAGTGATGTTAATTGTGAACCTAGGGGAACAGCTTGTTCCTGTTTATATAGTATTCCGGGTCTCTGGGACCGTGAGAGCTTTGTGGACTTTAATCCCTAAGATGCAAAAAAGGGTCATGTGACTAATTTGAATATTGCATCATCGATTGGTTTCCCAAAATAATAGGGTTCCTTTTAAAAGTGCCGAAGAAATGAATGTTTGCCATTATAGCTTACTTTTGGGGCACCGGCTAAGATTAACAGTAATATTAAGATGTAGAAAGAAATAAAGGTTGACTTTAATTACTTAGATTTATAGCATAGGCTGGGATTATAACATATCTCCCCCCTTAAAATGAAAGCAACGGTTTTTTAAGTTTAGTTGCTGTAATTATACTTCAAATTATTTTCACTTGAAGATAAATCTTGAAGAGGTACATCTTCGTTTTCCAGATTTGTTAAATTTCTGAATGTCATGCTTGGTTGGATCCTTGTAGTGGATTGTCTAGGATTGTTACATTGATTATATATCCTGACACAACATTTATTATCGTCGTCATTATTTAAAAAGTAAGAATTAATTATTCTAAAGAATTTACAACATTTCAATAGTTTGTAAACAATAAAAATAGTTAGCATAGCAGATAACGTATAGATAACAATTTGAAATTTTGTTGAATGTTTAATAATGAGTGGCTTTGAATTATATGATTTAAGATCGTCATTGAATTGGTCGATTTTATGAGATGCCAAATTAATGTCATCGTGTTGCAAGTTAATTAAATTTATCGGTTCAAGTTCATTTAAAGTTTCATTATATTTTTTCATATTACAGCAATTGTCATCGACAATGTTTAAAGTTGTAATAGGGTTAACATATTCTGTGATGAGATTACTTTTTGCAATTAATTGTGTGAGACCTGCATAGGCTCTACAACTTGAATTTAAAGTTAATATTCCAGTATGGAATAGTTTGATATCAAAAATATTATTTCTATCTTTACAGTCGATAGTTATTTTAGAAGGATGAGAATAAGTAAAAATCCATTTATTATTTTTTATAGGCTGCCATAAGATTATGTTGCCTTTGATGATCCTACTAAAACATTCATTAGGTATTTCATTAATATAAGCAGACAATAAAATTGTCTCGCATATTGGATCGGAGAGAGTGGATAACACATCTAGATCCTTACATACAAAATTTTCATTGGTAATAGTTTTACAATTATTCTTAAAATTATCAAGGTACACATAAAAAGATTTGTCCTTTGTGATTGCTAAATATTTATGGTTAGGAATAATTAAGGAGAAGGTATTAGGGATATCAATATTTGGAACAGGTAGAGGAACTACATGAAATAGGTTGTATTCCTGCGAAGTTACTAAAGGTATTTTTGTTATGAAGATGAGTTTATCATCAATATAATAAGCAATTAAATCTGATACATCAATTAAAGAATGAATATTTTCGAGTTTTAAACTTAAGGGGAATTCTTTTCCGCTTGGTAAATGTTTAATATTAGAGTTTAGTTCGAAGTAAAGTTGTTGAGGAGTAATTATGTCTGGATGTAAAATTCCTTGTTTAGAAAATAAAATAGCATTGATTAAGGAATCAATTTGTTCATAAAAGTATTCGGTTGTTTCGAATAAAGAGCTTGTTTGCGAGATAAGTATATTTTTAATTTCTTGCATATTCATTTTATCGTGGTCTTCCTTAAAATAGTTATTTATTTTTATAATATTTTTATTCATAGTATATTCGTCAAAGTTAAGTTTAGTAAGGGTTGAATTGAAATTTATGAGAGTCGATTTAGTGACTTGTAATTGTTCTTCCATCAGATTATAAATATGTTTGTCATCTGACATGACGCGTTCAATCGCATCGTCATAATATTGCGCATCTTCGGAGTCGAGGGTTCCGAAAACAGCTTTAAATATTTTTCCAACACCATCGATTAAACCGCGTTTTGTGCGTTGGTTAGAAACGAGGTGTGTAATTGATTCATATTTAGTTTTACATTTTTTAATAGTATTAAAAACAGGTTTTAAAAGATCTTTGCAATTGTCGTTAGGTACGTATGATAAATATTTGGAACATGTGCTTTTAGTTAAGGCATAATTATCTTCTAAAATTCGTATTTGTCTAGGGAAGGTACTAATATTTAAGTGGGTAATGACTTTCCAATCATCATTATAAACTTTTAATTTTCCAATTTGATCGAAAAAGAGTCCATTTCCAGTAGTTATTGGTTGGACGTCTTGGGAAAGAATTAAAATAGTCTTGAAGGACCTGGAACAGGAGAGAAAGCGCGATATGGCTTAATTCTGTTAACATGGAATCTTTTTAATGAATTATTTTCCATTCTTATGGTAACATTATGATTATTATGAACCTGTACAATCTTGTACGGTCCTTTCCAATTAGGAATAAGTTTCTTGCTAAATGATTTAGGTTTATTAGTATTTTTTATTAATATTAAGTCGTTAATTTTGTAAATATTATTCGATACATTTTTATCGTAATATTTTTTGGATGTCTCTTTGGCATGTCCGATTCTTTCACGGGCAAGTGATCTGGTAATGGCGAATTTATACTTCAATTGGTTAAGATAACTTTCGTAAGTTGGGTTTGAATCTGGGTTTTCTAAGGAGCTTGGTAAAATAGGTTTATGTCCAAAGACAAGTTCGTAAGGAGTGAATTTAGTTGTACAGTGAGTACTTGTATTATATGAAAACATAGCTAGAGGGATATAGTCGTCCCAATTTGTTTGGTCGCTATCTATATAATGAGTAAGATAATCCTTTAAAGTAGAATGAGAGCGTTCTAGTGCTCCATTTGTTTGTGGGTGATAAACGGTAGTTTTCAAATGTTTTATTTTAAATAGGTTGGTAAGATGTTTAATTAAATTACTAGTAAATTGAACACCTTGATCTGTGAGGATTGACTTAGGTATTCCATAGTGAGAAAAGAATTTAACGAGGCAATCAGCTACAGTTTCTGTTTCTGTAGAGTTAACTGCATAAGCTTGAGAAAACTTTGTAAGATCGTCTTGAAATGTGACGATGTATTTATTATTATTGACAGTTTCATTAAGTGGTCCGACTATGTCGACCGCAATTCTTTCAAAAGCTTCCGTGGAAGTGGTAGTGATTTCCATTGGAGCTTTATATGCTCTTCTGTCAGTTTTATTTTTCTGACAGTGGATACAATTTTTCACATAATTTTCTATGTCATCTTTCATTTTTTCCCATCGGTATCTTTCTTTGATCCGACTGTAGGTTCTGAAGAAACCTGGATGTCCGGCCATAGGGCTATCGTGACATTCTTTTAATATTACGGGAATTTGCGAAGTTGAAGGGTTAATGATTTTATTGTGATTAATATTGATTTTAATCTTTAAGTTCCTAAAAAGATATTGAATAATTTCCTTTATTTTTATAAAAGGAATGGAATCAAATGAGTTTTGGAAGTTCGGTAACGTAATTTCAGTTACACGTTTTTCAATAAGTTTAGATCTCAAATTTTTAAGTGTTAGGAAAATATCTTTAGGAGTTGCTTTGTCGAAGTAATGAGTTTTGGTAAAGCAATGAAAGTAAGTTTTCTTATTATCTGTTGATTTTGATTCATGAATACCATATAAATTTTTTGGTATTTCTAAAAGTTCGTCAGTGTCTGAACAATTGGATAATATTTCAGCACAGAAAGGGTTTTGATCATCTAGATCGATAGAAGTTGGGTATGCCATATATTTTGACATATTATTTATAAAGAATGAATCATGTTCATTAAAACTAAAAATAGTTGGTTCATTTTTATTAGAATAAAATTTCACGTAATTTTCGTAAGTATCATTATTTATATTATTTTCTAAAGGTATTGGTGATAGAGTATCATCTATTTCTAAATCATTTGTAGGTAAATTATTAAGATAAGTTTCTAAATCATCGACATTTATTTCGTCGAGACATGGTTTGTTTAAAAGATCAATAATATCTTGAGAAGGTGAATTTTCATCTTCTGTTACAATGTTTATTGGAATACGAGACAAACAATCGGCATTAGAATTTATTCTGCCTGGTTTGTATTCTATTTCGTATTCGTATTCTTCGAGTTTTAATCGCCAACGTAACAATTTGCTACTGGGATTGGTAACATTCATTAACCATTTTAATGGTCTATGATCAGTGTAAATTTTAAATTTTCTTCCGAAAAGGTAAGGACGGAAATGTCCTACAGCCCAAACAATGGCTAAAAGTTCTTTTTCAGAGGTACTATAATTACCTTCTGCTTTATTTAAAGTTCTGGACGCATAAGATATTGGTAAATCTTCTCCAACTTTTCCTTGGCTCAAAATTGCACCTATTGCATAATTTGAGGCGTCAGTAGTTAAAACGAAATCTCTAGTGAAATCTGGATATTGTAATATAGGATAAGAAGTTAATTTTTCTTTCAATGTATCGAAAGCATTTTGCTGTTCGTTTTTCCAGTCAAATTTAATATCTTTCTTTAGAAGACAAGTTAAGGGTTTCGTAATTTTACTGAAGTTTTCAATAAATCTTCGGTAATAACCAGCTAGACCTAAGAATGATATAATTTCTTTAGGATTCCTGGGAATAGGAAATTCAGAGACTGCTTTGATTTTATCGGGGTTAGGAGTAACACCGTCGTTTGAAATTAAATGACCTAAATAAGTTACTTCTTTTCGCATGAAATGACACTTATCTGGTTGAATCTTCAGATTATTATCGGCAAGTCTTTGAAATATAGCTGTGAGTTTTTTAGAGTGATCTTCTATAGAATTTGCGTATATGACAATGTCATCTAAATAGACGAAACAATATAATCCTTGTAAGCCGATTAATGCGTTATTCATTAACCGTTGAAACGTTGCTGGAGCAGTCTTAAGACCGAAAGGCATACGTGTATATTCAAAATGTCCATTGGGAGTAGAAAAAGCAGTTTTTGGAATATCATCTTCGTGCATAGGGATTTGATGAAATCCGCTAACAAGATCTAGTGTTGTGAAGTATCTACAATGACCTAATTGATCTAAGATATCTACAATGTGAGGTAATGGAAAGGCGTCTCCGACAGACACGTCGTTGAGTTTCCTATAGTCTACGACTATTCTCCATTTAGGTTTTCCTGAGGAGTCATTTTTCTTTGGTACAACCCATATAGGAGCTGACCATGGTGAAACACTAGGTTGAATAATACCATCTTCTAACATTTTATCTATTTGTTTATTTACTTCTTCTTTATGTACTTCAGGGTATCTATAATTTTTCGTATGTATTGGACTTTGAGTATTTGTTATAATTCGATGTTTAATAGCATCGGTTGCTGTAAGTTTGTCGCCTTCGAGATAAAATATGGAATTATAATTGTCGCAAATATCTAATAAGGAATTAATTTCTTCCGAATTTAAATGATCTATACAAATTTGATCACGAATTAATTTTTTACGTTTTTTACCATCATTATTAGAATTTTGATTAAAATGGTAAACATTTTCTGGGATAGGTTTTAAGTAAATTTTCATGATATTAATGTCAACATATTCGTCTGTTGAATTCAAAATAGTACAATACGATTTATTATTCGCATCTACTTTAGTTATAGCATTTGCTAAATATACACCTTCAATAGGTATTTCTACGTCGATAATCCCTTCTTTAATTTCAGGGTTTAAAATATCGATTTTAATAAGAGTTTCTGATCTAGGGGATAAGGTAAATATAGGAGTCAAATGCTCATTAGGATCAGAAATATGTAACTTTAAAGAGTAATCGTTAATACGTATTACGTTATTTTTATAATCAATTTTCGCATTTTTGTTTTCAAAAAAGTCGTTCCCTAAAATTCCGTCATAACCAAGGTTTAAAAAGTCACTATCCACCGCGTGGAGATCATGAATAATAGTTTCATTGCCGAAACTTAATTTAATTTGAACGATTCCAATAGATTCGATCGATTTTTTCGATCTACTTATGCCATTAATCTCTATAATTTTGCCCGAATTTACGGAAGTACCTTCGCCAAGACAGTGAGTCTTGATGAGGGATACGGCTGCTCCTGTGTCGACAAGAAAATGTCTTTTAAAAATAATACCATTTGTAGGTATTTGAAGAACCACATGACGCAACGTATCTGAATGAGATGGCGAATAATTTATATAATTTTTATTAATTAAATTTTTATTAGATGTTAACATGGAACGTTTGAATACTCTTGAGCCTAGCTCGCGACTTACAGTAGATCGGCTCGAGATTCTACTGCAGATCTGGAGTTTAAATGATTTACCTTTGAATCATTTTTCCTTGGTAGGGAAGACGAATTAAGAGTTGCAGAGTTGTTGGGATTTGGATTTTCATTTTTATATTTTAATACTCTGCACTCATCTATTATGTGACCAGGTTTTTTACAGTACCTGCACATTTTATTATTATAATTTTGTCCCGAATTTGGACTAAAAATTTTATTATAGTTATTATTATAACTTGATCCCGAATTTGGGTTATAAGATTTATTAAATTTATTATTATTATTTTTTACGAACATAACTTTACGTGTATTAAAGTTCGAATTATTGCTTTGATTTTTATTTTTATAACAATTGAAATTGTTATGTCCCGATTTACCGCAAATCGTACATGATTTATTATTAATGTTATTAGTTTTAGAGGAATTCAGTAACTTATTTATTCTCTCTTCCTCTAGTGATATTGTAAATGCTTCATTGAGGTCTTTCGGATTGCGCGATCTCAATATTGTAGCTATGGAAGGGTTAGTTCCATACATAAATGTTTGCATACCGAGTTCTTGGATGCTGGCTGTTCTGCCTAACATTTCTGCGGGATTATTATTATTTTGATTAATTGAGACTAAGAGGTTTTTTATGCAATTTTCTATCCGTAAAATATATTGAGATACGTTCTCATTATGAAATTGTTTGCAATTTTGCAATTCCAATAATAGGTGTGCATAGTGTTTGCGTTCACCGAATGATCTTTTTAATAGATCTTTTAATTCTGACCAATTATTGAGAACGTGATTGGCACAGATGACTTCTGCTTGGCCTTCTAATGAAGTTAATATATATGAAAGGAGCGTATTCTGTTGATTAGGCTGAGCTAGTACTACAGCCCGGTCGCAATTAGTTAAGAAGGCACAGAGTTTATCTCTGTTTCCATCGTAAGATTTGATAAATTTAAATAAAACAGGTAATGGTAAAGTCATTTCCTGGGATTCCTGGGATTCCTGAGAGGACGAAGTAGGTTTATCGTTCATTTTGAGAAGTATTTATTATTATTAAAGAAGTTAACTGAATTTAACGCGAATTAATTTAAGAGGTTTTTATTCAATTTTAATTATTTTACGAAATTTATTATTACGCGTTGAAGAAAGAAAAAGAAATATAAGAGTTTCACTAATACACGGTTCACGGTGTATAAGCGAGAAGAAATGCATTAATTGTCAATAAGGGAATTGGGAAAATACAGTGTAAAAATTTCTACAGGACAAAAATTTTTATGGACTTACAGTAGAAGAAGGACGAGTCGCCAGTTCATACTGCTTGTAGAAGTGAAGGTCTCGATGCTCGTGGTTTAGAGTTGACAGGATTGGATTCTTGGCTGCTTGAAGAACTGAAGTTCACCGTAGATGTTGTCTCCGCGATCTACGTTGTTGCCGTTTTCTTCTCTTCTCCAGGGTTACGTCGATGAGTTAGGTTGATTTCAGGGAGAGCCGTCCCTGCCTTCCGAAAAAGGGTTTCTCCGAGGAGAGTATCTGCCAGACTTGTCGTCGTTGTTCCGGTGAAGTGATGAGGTAGGAGTCTTCCGTCGTCACAGAAGGTCCTTTGGGAATGTCTTTGCAATCCCGCTTCTGACACCAATTTGCTACGACCCTCGGTTGAGGCGCAGTAAATAAAAACTTAACTCTGTACGGCGAGCGGTTGTCGAGAAGTTCTCTTCGTAGTTGATGGGTAATTTGGAGATCTGGACACTGAGGATGTGTATGTAAGATCTGCAGGTGTAAGTGTGTAAGTATCTTGGGGTGATACTAGTTCCAGTGTGTAAGTATCTTGAGGTGAATATATGGATTCCACACAATAACAACTTTATAGATTTAGTTGAATTACTTTATTTTAGATAGAAGTACACTTATTTACTTAATTAAATGATAAGTACATTAATTAAATGACAATGACAATAATGCGTAGAGGTGCAGCGTGTAAGCAGCACAAGTGATGTTAATTGTGAACCTAGGGGAACAGCTTGTTCCTGTTTATATAGTATTCCGGGTCTCTGGGACCGTGAGAGCTTTGTGGACTTTAATCCCTAAGATGCAAAAAAGGGTCATGTGACTAATTTGAATATTGCATCATCGATTGGTTTCCCAAAATAATAGGGTTCCTTTTAAAAGTGCCGAAGAAATGAATGTTTGCCATTATAGCTTACTTTTGGGGCACCGGCTAAGATTAACAGTAATATTAAGATGTAGAAAGAAATAAAGGTTGACTTTAATTACTTAGATTTATAGCATAGGCTGGGATTATAACATTGGGCATGGATGCCTTTCGACCTACATTATTTATTGGAGATTGCTTGTTTGTTTGTGTGCAATAATGACAGATGACAGGAGACGGCCGAATGGCCCGTAAACACATACACAATAAAGCGGGTTTTCTTTCATTTTGTGTTCAGAAGTTTCACTTCAAGTGAAAGAGGCAAAGAAAGTGAACCGTTTGACTCCCACTTTAACAGACGATAGTGAATCAAATCAGTCACTGTGGTTTGACATGGTTCAAACTTCACCTTGTTCTGAGATTTGAGGTGTCAAAGTTTGCAAATAAGATTTCTCTTGATATATTTACCGATTTCTGATTTTGAGGTTGAATTTTATGTAAAGTATTTTCGTTTAACATATTTTAAACACATTCCTAAACGTGTAGATAAAACCATACGCGACCAGCTATGGCATAGTAATTCGTTGATAATAATACAATTAATAATTCATTCATACAACATAATAATAAATTTGTTCAAATCTTATTCGTAAAAGTAACGAAAAATTTATTTATTTATTTGTATACGTCCAATTAGGGGTTTTACATATGATACAATTAAAAATACATTTGATATAATCGGAAAGTAAAAGAGATATAACAATTAAAATATGTACCAAGTATAAAAATATTAACTTAAAAGCAACAAACACAGTAAACTATACGATGCACATTCCTATTAATTTAGATACATTGAAAATTTATATACATTACAAATCTATCAAGATAGACATACAGATTTAATAACAATGTTTTTATAGGCTGATAGACATTCAGTACCGTTGGTGTTCATATGATATGTAGTCCCTGCACTGTGCAGTCGGTTCATTACTGAATGTATTTCTGCTTTGGTACCTGCAATTTTACAATGGTAAGGTACCTTCTGACGAACCGTTCTACTAGGCACATGAAATTGATACCCTTTTGATACACGACATGTCGTTTATATATTTTATCTAAGTTGATGCTAGGTTTTTATTAGAAGATGACATAACAGAAGGCGTAGATACTAAGTAGTAAGTAGGTACTCAAACTACTTAAGTCTGTACTTGTAAAAATAATAATAATTAACTTCAGATTTTTTTTAGATCCCCCAAGAAACACGTCATACATACTTTTGAATCAGTGTACCTACGTAGTGCGTAGGTAATACCATGGTAATACTAATAATAATAACATAGCATTTGTCAAGTGTCACTTCACTTGTGCACAAACGTCTGTGATACAAAATTATTACAATATGTTTGTAACGTAATAAAAAATACGTACATTTTTTACAAATAAAACATCACCAAATGGCCCAACACTGACTTCAACTTATTTTAAATTATGGAGGCGTATTACAAAAGTAGGGTTAATTTCAGACAACAATTTTATAGTTGGGGTGTGATGAGTACTATGTAAAATTTTCATTAAGGCGATGCCATACGTAGTAATGCAAAATCATGTGTTTTTGGTTTAAAAATTTGGTCGCCTAGAAATGTTTCAGATGCTTTAATTAAATACTGCGAGTAGAATACATCTTGGCCTTTGAAATAATCGAGTATTTTTTATATAAGTCTTTTTATAAGACCAGAAAAAATAATGTATAGGCCTATGAAAACTGCTTTAAAGTTCAAAATCTCCTACTTACGAACCCATTTTCGGTTATGATTTTATTTTATAATGTGGCAAATTAAGTTATTTATAAAGTGATCGGAAAAAAATTTAATATTTATGCCTGAACATCCACAAAATAAAATAAAAGGCACTTTTTGGCCATGTTTTTTTCTTGCATAAATCAAAACAGGCGGATGGTTTAAGCGGGAATTTAAACCTTATCGCCATCTACGTAAGGGTTGTTATTGATAGCGGATCAATTTAAAATATTATGCGATGTAGTGCATCGCCTTAAAATATATGTGTTATTTTCAATGATATAGCTCTTTAAAAACTAAATCCGTTTTCTCGAAAGGGACCCTTGTTTTCGCCATTATAAAGTGTGTTAAAACGAATTATTTTTTTGCGCCCGTCCGTATCCCGTCGTGTTCGTATAAAAACTCAATTCTTTCAAGATAGGCATAAAAATACAATATTGTATCGGTGATTCAATCTAGTATTGTATTTGTGTGCCTTTCTTCGAAGAATAGAGTTTTTATAATGACAAAACTGTTTATTCATATTACGTATTTACGGGCGCAAACAAATAATTTAAAGCATAACTTGCAAAAAGTGATTTTCATAATCTAATTAAACTAACGCCATCTATGAATGCATAGATTATAACGTACGTTACGTTTACCCTTAAATATAATCATCACAACAAAGTTATTTCTGTCCACGAAATCCACTGACATAATACAGGGTTTTCCAATAAGAGGTGTTATTTTGAATAGCCCGCTATTTTGGTAGATGTTACTTTTGAAGCTGTCATTTTTTGACATTTGACAAGTAGAAACTACGACAATAAAAATGGAACGATACACGCTTCAACAACGCGTTGAAATTATTAAAATTCACTTGAGTGAATCAAATGCAAATTATCTTGAGTGATGAGGCCCATTTCCACCTCGGTGGCTTCGTCAACAAGCAAAATTATTTGTTATTGTTGAAAAGCCTCTCTATCCTCGACGTGTGACTTTTTGGTGCGGTTTATGGTCCGGCGGAGTCATTGGACCTTACTTTTTCGAAAATGAGGCTGGAGCAACAGTTACGGTGAATGGATTGCGCTATCGAGAGATGATTAATGATTTTTATGGCCCGAATTGGATGGTATTGACCTGGACAATGTTTACTTTCAACAAGACGGCGCTACGTGCCACACAAGCAACGAAACCATTGATCTTTTACGATTGAATATCAAAATAACACCCCTTATTGGAAAATCCTGTATTTACATAGATTTATTTTAATACCATCTGAAATGAATTCTAATTTAATATATATATATATATTAAATTAGAATTCATTTCAGATGGTATTAAAATAAATCTATGTATATATATAATAATAATAATAATTGGATAATTTGTATAGCGCCGTTTTTGTGAAAAATCACCTCAAGGGCGCTGTACAATTTATTTCCTAGGATCTACATTTGTTATTTAGACCAACTGTGCCAGCACGAGGTTCGTCATCCGTTCAGGCATGTGTCTGCCGCCAATATAGCGCTGACATGTGTCTGCTGCCAATAAAGAGCGCTGACACAACATCCTCACATAGACAACAAACCTTGGCAGCACCGCTGTGACGCTCGACGAAGACAGAAGATGGAGTCTCTGCTGCAAGAGTCCTAGGTAGCGAAGGAACTGTACCAGCTGCTGCAGGGAGAGAGACTACCCCGTCCACCAACTGTGCCAGCACGAGGCTCGTCATCCGTTCAGGCATGTGTCCGCCACTAATATAGCGCTGACATGTGTCTGCTGCCAATAAAGAGCGCCGACACAACATCCTCACATAGATAACAGACCTTGGCAGCACCGCTGTGCAAAATCACCTCATCCTAGTTTACCTTAGTCTCTCCAGTCACCTCCCAGCCTTTCATGCCACCTAGTGCATCCTCTCGACCCTTTCAGACTCCTTCCTGGCTCCAATACATTCTTTCTATTGTCGTGATCCGACGATTTCACACCTCTGTCTCAGACCCTTAGGGCTCGCTTATCGCAGGCTATCATAAGCAAAATCTTGAACCAAAGTCAAAGTGAAGTTTATGTGTGTCATCTGTAACAAAATACATAAACAAAAACAGAAAATAAAAACAAAACAAAAACTTTAAACAAAATATGGCTTATCTGTCCTCCAGGCAGACATCCTCGGTTGAAAAGGTCCCGTAAATCCCGACACCACTTGACACTTGAGTCAGGTATAAAATCTTCGACTGCATTGAGAAATCTTTGTTCTAGCTTCACTTTCAAAATTTAATCGGTTTAAAATGCTATAATAATTGCAAATTCCGGCTAAACGGTAGAAGTTACGCGCATTTCGTGAAATAAGAAGGTAAGCACTATATAAAACACGGATGCTGAACAATTTTCAGCGATCTCTTAACACGGGAAACCTTCTGAAAGGATTAAACAAACCGGAGCGGTTAAAACACGTCATATATATTATACATATATTATAAAAAAAAACCCGTGTTTCCCTACCCGCCTAATTTTCTTCACAACCAGCCACTGCTACCCACCAATGCTTAAAGTGGTAGATAGCTCTTGGTGTCACATCGAAAGTAAGGGAGTTTGGTGAGGGTGGCTGAGCATGGGTGGGAGTGCATGACGAAAATGTGCTTTGCTACGGGAAGGCCGCGAATGCTTCAGATTATTTCAAAATGGGGATGCCGACTGTGTCGGTGAGTCTGGAAGATTCGAGAAAGTTCGTAAAGGTTCTCGAATGCTCTAGAACAGGTGTGGCGAACCTAGGGCACGCGTGCCCGAGGTGGCACGTTTGATCATTTGGATGGCACACTAACGATTTCCAAGTTCAATTTTTTTTTTTTTAATTTTTAAGATTAAAATTTTTTTTTTTTGATTGACCAGTTGTTTCAAAAATATCTGAACAATCGTTCATATTCTTCTTTTCTTTTCATATGTAACAGTAATTCTGTTATTTTTTTTCAAACCAGAATTGGGTTGTTTCAACTCAAATTTAACTTACGTTACATTTGAAAGCACGGATTTAAGTCACTGGAAGATGTTATGATTCTTGTAACAAAATTGATCAATTTGATATCTGCACGCGGATTAAACAAACGAAAATTTTTAGAATTGTTAAATGAGGTAAACTCAGTATATAAGGGCTTACTTATGTACAACAATGTGCGATGGTTAAGTCGTGGAAAAGTTCTTCAAAGATTCGTTGAGTGTTTGGAAGAAGTTAGGCTTTTTTTAATAAATGAGAATCTCATTGAAAAATATAATGAGTTACTAGACCTCGAATGGCTTTCAAAATTAATGTTTTTTACTGATTTGTGCTTACATTTAAATGAATTAAAAATTAAATTGCAAGGCGTTAATAAAACAATTATTGTTATGTTTGATTTAATCTCAAGCTAAATTAAGCTAAATTAATTATAAGCTAAATTAATTTCAAGCTAAATTACAAATTTTTGATCGTGACGTTGTATCTAACACCTTCAAATATTTCCCAAATACAAAAAAACTTTTTGCAGAAGAAAAGCCAGATCAAATCAAATTAACACAAGAATTTTCTGTAGTTATTCAATCGATAATCAACGAGTTTTCTTCAAGATTCAAACAATTCAGGAGATTTGAAAAGATATCAAAATTTATTTTATATCCAGATACACTATCAGCAGATGACCTCCATTTGGAGATTTTCAAGTGGCTAAATCCTGAAGATTTTGAAATGCAATTTATCGAATTCCAATCGAGTTCGCTATGGAAACAAAAATTTGTTGATTTGAGAAATGATTTGGAAATTTTTTTTTTTTTTTTTACAGTATTACCGCACAAGAGTCCCGACTGCTCCCGTCTGGAGCCAGTGAGACTATGGCATCCCCAATTGGGGTATGTTGTGAGGCTGAGGGTATTGGGGAGGGGAGGGAGATGGGGAAGAGGAAGGTGGGGAAGTACCTGGCTATTCAGATCTGGTCACCAAACACGGCTAAAGCCATTTCAAGCAACGTTTCAATTCTGAATGGTGGTCTTACACCAGGGCGATACTGAGAGTATCTTCCACTCTGGAACGTGCCGCAAATATACTATATATTATTTTAAATTAATTTTTAATTTTTAAATTAATTAATTGTGAAATAACACAAATTAATCAAATAAAATTTATTTGCGCACGCCGGGTTCGAACCCGCGACCTTCGGATCTGTAGTCAAAAGCGTTTACCACTAGACCACGCCGGCCGTCAATGGAAAGTTCAAATAATTGAAAGCGATCGATTAACGAACATAAATAATAAAAATGCGGAAGAAGAAATAATGAGAACTTGGAAAGCCATTCCAGAAATCTTTAGCGATTTAAAAAAACTAGCGAGAGCAATATTATCAATTTTCTCTTCTACATATGCTTGTGAGTCATTATTTTCAGAAATGAATTTCATAAAATGTGATTCAAGAACGAGAATGACTGATGAATCCAGTTGGTCGTGTGTGTTACTAAAAGTGACGAAATATGATCCAGATATTAAGAATTTGTCATCGAATGTACAACAGCAAAAATCTCATTGATAAATAACTAATATGTACATTTATTGTTTATGACTTTGTTTTTATGAAACTCTATTGTAATTTTTAAGCTTATGAATAAAATTTAAAAAAAAAACTTTTTTTATTTTATCTATTTGGTTAATTTTTTTTACAGCTTGGGCACGCCACACAATCTAGAAATAATATTTGAGGATTTTTGGCACGCGGGCCCAAAAAGGTTCGCCACACCTGCTCTAGAAGGTTATGGAAGGAGAAAGTTCAGGAAGGTTCTATAAGGTTCCAAACTGTGGGGTACAGCCAGTTATTACCTATATCATAAAAGTAAATTAAAACGTTTAAATGTCTAAAAAAGTTATTTATCTTTTCTACTTGTAGGTACTATCATGTAGAATCACCCCCCGAAGTTTGTGCACTTTACCCCCGAACACTATTGTATATTATGAATATTATTTTCTTATCTTACGAGCCGGACGTTGTTGAGTAAGCTGGCAAGTGCCATTTCGCACTTATGTTGATGGTTTATCATATAAATAGCGCTGTACAAAATTACTTGGCCAATTAACACATTTATGTCGAATTTATTAAAATTTGGAGAAGGAATGTCGTTTAGCAGGAAGTCGACTGTGTGGATATATGTATTATACATTTCTACATTTTCACTAATTTTCTGTTAATAATACCGAGATTTTTAGAACAATCAGAATTAGAAATTGAACATAAAATTTTCCATGTATTTTTAACGGTATCCATAGTTTGTGAAAATACCACCATTGGGCTTGGGATAGAAAGCGTTTGACTAATCATATCTGTTCAACAAACATAGCTAAAGCCATTTCAAGCAACGTTTTTATTCTGAATGGTGGACTTTTACCATGGCAATACTGAGAGTATCTATATCACTCTGGAACGTGCTTAAATCTGTTTCCGCAAACCAACAACTACAAATCGGATATAAAAACCCATTCCGTATTCTAAATTAAGGCGATGCCATACGTAGTAATGCAAAATCATGTGTTTTTGGTTTAAAAATTTGGTCGCCTAGAAATGTTTCAGATGCTTTAATTAAATACTGCGAGTAGAATACATCTTGGCCTTTGAAATAATCGAGTATTTTTTTATATAAGTCTTTTTATAACCCCAGAAAAAAATAATGTATAGGCCTATGAAAACTGCTTTAAAGTTCAAAATCTCCTACTTACGAACCCATTTTCGGTTATGATTTTATTTTATAATGTGGCAAATTAAGTTATTTATAAAGTGATCGGAAAAAAATTTAATATTTATGCCTGAACATCCACAAAATAAAATAAAAGGCACTTTTTGGCCATGTTTTTTTCTTGCATAAATCAAAACAGGCGGATGGTTTAAGCGGGAATTTAAACCCTATCGCCATCTACGTAAGGGTTGTTATTGATAGCGGATCAATTTAAAATATTACGCGATGTAGTGCATCGCCTTAATAACATTCTAGCGAGTTCTGTGAACAAAAACGATGCCCATGTTCTGAATGAAGTATTTTATCATCTCAGAAAATCAAATTTATTTAGAAAATTGCTCGAAGCCATTGGAAAAGAAACCATTTCCAGGTTCCGAATGCAATTATTAATTTATTTTCTGTACAGCATCGCATTCTTGCGTGGTCTGGAAAGAAATCATTCGCATATTCTGAAAGCAATGAGTAACTAACTGTCTCTAAAGAATCTCTCTCTGGCAAACTCTACAAAGAAATCAATGTTCTGAGTGCAAAGCGTAATTGCATAATTCCTCTTTTACGAATATCATTCTGTCTATATCATTCATTTTGTGAAAAAAAATTCACCAAGCTTAGAAAGAAACATTTATTTTGTATTTGGTATTGTTATATTAGACTTAAGCCCAGTTTCAGGCGGGTGTAACTATTTCTACACAAATATAAGTCAATTTTTCGCACCGCATAATATTTACGAGTACACTGCGTTGTAAGCCTGCATCAGTAGCATAAATAAACCAATCTCTAGATCAGTAGTTTCTTCCAGACACCATGAGTAGTGAATGAGTCGTTGCCAACTAGCAAGTAAGTTAATAAATATTTACACATGAAGGCCCGAATCACAATTGATTTTATGCACTTTATTTTGCCCTTTTTAATGCGTAACTGCGAATCGGTCGCAGGCCTGTCGTTGATTTATGGGCCTGTCTGGACGAAGCTGGTGAGCACTGGTGAGGTGATTGGTTTATTTATGCTGGTGAGTGGTTCCTTCAGGTTCCTTAAAACATGTGGCGCCCGAATCTTTCGCGGACCGGCGGTTTGGAAAAGCTGAGTTAACTAATAATGAGAAGTACCTACGTATTTCTATTATACCTATATCGTATATTAATGCGTTTTAGTACTTTTAGTGCTATTTCGTTTAAAAAAAACGTATAATTTGACATTTTTTCTTCACGCAATGTTTTGACATAATAATATTAAGGCGATGCACTACGTCGTGTAATATTTTAAATCGAGCCGCTATCAATAACAACCCTTACGTAGATGACGATAAGGTTGAAATTCCCGCTTAACACCATCCGCCTGTTTTGATTTATGCAAGAAAAAAACATGGCCAAAAAGTGTCTTTTATTTTATTTTGTGGCTGTTCAGCCATAAATATTTAATTTTTTCCGATCATTTTATAAATAACTTAATTTGCCACATTATGCAATAAAATCATAACCGAAAATGGGTTCGTAAGTAGGATATTTTGAACTTTAAAGCAGTTTTCATAGGCCTTTGCATTATTTTTTTCTGGGCTTATAAAAAGACTTATCTAAAAAATACTCGATTATTTCAAAGGCCAAGATGTATTCTACTCGCAGTATTTAATTAAAGCATCTGAAACATTTCTAGGCGACCAAATTTTCAAACCAAAAACACATGATTTTGCATTACTACGTATGGCATCGCCTTAAAATATTTTTTTTTACCTGACCTACTTTTTCTGCAAACTTATACTTGTTACAATAAAGGTAAAAATTTATTTACTGATACATATCTCACTCCGCAACTCCGGAGGTTCCAACCCCCACTTTGAAATTCGCTGACGTAGATGATCAACATGATCAAGTAGTAATCGAGCGTAATATTTCGGTTCCGTATAAAGGGCCCACTCCACGTTGGTGCCAGCGTGTAAACGCCGGCAGTCGACAACGTTAATCGTTTAAAAACGGTATAAATATTATAGAAAATTTATTCGTCAACAGACAAATAAAAAAATGCACTTCACTATCGTAATTTTTTTCCTCACCTTTTTAGGGAATAAAAAAAAAACAATGAAAATACCCTATTCTGATTATTGCGTTGACCATTTGATCTTCTTTTTTTATGTGAATACCGCACCAGAATCCCGCCTGCTCCGGCATCCCCAATTGTGGTATTGTTGTAAAGCAGAAGGTAGTGGAGAGGGGAAGAGTTGGGGGAGAGAAAATTGGGGGATCTAGTCACCAGAGCCAAAGCCATTGTAAGCAACATTTCAATTCTGAATAGTGCTCTTACACCAGGGCGATACTGAGAGTAGCTTTCACTCTGGAACGTGCTGCAAGTAAATTGTGAAATTACACAAGTTAATCAAATAAAGTTTATTTACGCACGCCGGGATTTGATCCCGCGACCTTCGGATTGCTAGTCGAGAACCTTACCCCTCGACCACGGAGGTTGTCAAATATAGATGGATGTGAAAATTACCGCAGCCGCGGCAATTTATTTGTACAGCAAGTTAGAATATTAACCATTGTAATTCTTAAACGTAAATAATCATTCACACAATAATCAATACGACCGTCTCCGCTGAAAGAGTATTGCAAATTGAAGTCCGGGCCAACGGCCAAATCGCCCTGTTGCCCGTTGGGCCAGCACATTGGCCTAATGCATTGTGTCAACGTGGACATTAAGCTTTATTTACAAAAAATACAAACATTACAAAGGGCATTTGATTTATATAAACGCAGCAGACACGTTGTGCGCACCCCGCCAACCGATCAGACAACGTGACTAAGCCGCGTTGTGAGCAGTCAACCTATTAGTCATTAAAAATGATGAAAAAAAAACCAACAACCATTTTTCATCGCTCTGATGGCTTCATAAAAATAATATTTTAAAAGTGTTCTGTTAGGTCTGGTTACCGTTTACATATATTACTTACATTTTATGACTTAATTAAACCCTTTCTGTCTTGTTTCAGTTCCCAGCTTTGTTCTTGGGAGAGAAAAAAGTGTCTCAGGAGAAGAAAGACAGCCTGAACCAAGCCTTTGGTTTCTTGGAAACATTCCTGGAGGGAAGGAAATGGCTGGCCGGAGGTGACCACTTCACCATCGCTGACATTGCTAATATCGCCTCCGCCAGCGGCATTCTGGTAACTATATTGATGTAATAGTGCTGCTCATAAATAAACTGTGCTGCTCGAAAACACATGCCTAACTTTTGTGCTATATTCCCTATCTCTCAGTGGGATAGTGTACCACGGACAGCGTTGCCAGACATACCAATTCTTGTAGGATATCCAGCTTTTGAAGTAAAAATTGATTGTCTGCATGGGACAGTCAAATGATTTCGAATAAGATTTTATTTATCTATTCACTTATACATACAGTTTACAGGTATACATATTGACATTGGGTGCAAGTAGTACAGATAGATGTTCCAAATATAAAACATGGTAGTAGAACGAAATGTGATATGCAACTGTATATACATGATTGAAGCTTAGGTAGTACTGTTCTGTGAACACCTCACTAGGAGAATCCGTGCCGAGGTGTTCGCATGGATGTTATTCTGCCGTCGTAGGTGGAAACATAATATCCTCCTTGGTAGTCTCCACCGTAGTTCCACCCATGATGGCAGTATTTTACATTATTAGGTTAGAAGTTAGAAGCTGTGTTGACATGTTCATCATAGTATTGTATATTTAGCCCTTTAGCACGGCTCAATATGTTTGTGCATTCAGAAAAAATCATATGCAAAGGTATAGCGCAGCTCTGGAGCTCACGATTATGTGGTTAGAACATCTCCAACAGCTACTACAGTCCGTAGTCATATATTATTTTTAGTGATGCTTAAACAATGTTTTTATACAACTGTCAAATGGCAGGGAGTGAGACATTGTTAGTATGATCGGTTCTCTTGTCTAAATTATAAACAAGTATCTGTGGTGGCGTGACTTTGTTTTATGTAGAAATAGAGTTTTATTACAAGATTGTTGAAATTTTTCACACTTCAGACCACGAGGAAGATGATGGATTACAAAAGATTTCTAAAAGCCACCCCCATCCCCTTTTCTCGCCCCTTAAGCAGAATTTTGATACTTATTAATGAAATTTTGCATACCAGACGTTATAAATAAGATATTGCTGAAATATTGTTTTTGTAATGCATTACTAATTTGTGTATCTTTCACTTACTTAGGCAGCTGGATGGAACATAGACGCATTCCCTAATGTAAAGAAGTGGGTTGCAAATTGCGCTCAATCTATTCCCGGATACGAAGAGAACAAGCAAGGAGCTGAGATATTCGGAGGCGCTGTCGCTAGCAAACTCGACGCCGGAGAAATCTAATTTGAATTACATGAATGAGCTATATAGTACTTTCTCTTTCAAAACGATGATTACTCAATTACTGGTACAGGGTCTTTATTGGGGCGTTTATGTTGGGAATTGTAAATAAATAACCCCTTTAAGGAATGATGTGTTTTTATTATTTGATTAATAAGATATTAAATTGATAATATACATGTTTTATATATTTTGTAGAGTCAAAGTTTGGTAATTTTCAAAACTTGCAACTTTTCATTGTAAGCTTTTCTTTTGATCACAGAAGTGGATGTGTACCCCAAACGCTCTAATATGTCTTGTATCTCATCAGGTATGTTGTCCTGAATGACCAGCATGTAGCAAACTCCCTCGGCTGACAAGATCTGGGGCAACATGGCTAGAAATCTATCAATGACTTCCCTTCCTTTGATTCCTCCCGCCCAAGCCTTGGAAATATCACTCTGGACTATTTCTAAACTTTCAGTCACCACGTAGGGAGGATTAAATATAACTACATCCGCCATATTCCCCTTTAAACATGAGGCGAGATCCATATTGATACAATCAATATTTGTGTCATTTTTCTTACTGGTGGCAAAGCTAATGCTGCAAGCTTTTGGGTTAATGTCTACACCGATGCAGAAACAGGAAGGGAAAGCTTTAGCAAAGGCGGTTATGTTGATTCCACTTCCAGATCCGATCTCCAGGCAGACGGTTGGCTGTGATTTAGATATGTGTTCAATCTCAGATTCCAGAGCATCCAGCATGAGGAAAGAGTCCTCTGAAGGCTCATAAACAAACTCATAGTCACTCTCTTGGATGTGAGACAGTATGGGAGTCTCCATGGCAAAGCGAGTGTTTAGTTAATGTTTCCTTCTTGGGACACGTCGTTAAAACCTGACGTGGAAGCGGCTTGCTCGCTGCTTTCTAAAAGGGCCTGTTTCCGAGCCGCTTCCCTCGATACCAAATGATGAACCTTATCCAATCTCTCCTGTAAACAATTACTATCATTAAAAAATTGTAACTATTGTAATTTAACAAATCTACCGAATTACAATCAAATAAAAGTATGCCCAATTGTGTTGATATTACCTGAGTACTCTGCAAAATTGTTGATATCGCTGTTATCTTGCGTTTACTATTCATCAACTTTTTAACATACTCCTCGAGATCTAAGAAATTTGACTGACTGTCCGATATTTTCTTCAGTTCGTCGGCGAGTCCGTCAATTTGTTGTTTCAATTCCACTTGTGATATCCTTAAAAAATTAATAACCATCAGTTTTAAAGATTGTCAATGTGAAATTAAATAAAACCAACCATTTAACATGGGAAAAAATATTTTACTTAATACAAAGAATATTTATAGATCTATACCTAGTTGCCCTAACACTTTCATCTAATTTATCAACCGTAGGTTTTAGAAGTCCCATAAGACCTTCCACTAAAGTATCTCTAGTCGGATTGTCACAAAAGTTTTCTGTATTTTCTTCGACAGACGTTGCAGTACTCTCTGTATCGCCATCCATTTCTGAGTCTATACTGATCGCATTGTAAAACCATAAATTATTCGCACAAGAATTTATTTACTGACAGTGCAGTTTCAGTACACATTTGTCAAAATAATAATTATTATAAATAAACCACTCATCAAAATTACATTTCAATAGACGTTCTGACATGCAGTGTTACCGAAACTAAAAATTCAAAATCGGGAGAATTTTTGCCTAAAAATCGGGAGAAATCGGGAGAAATTTGAAGAAATCGGGAAAAATCGGGAGATGACTAGAACTATTATAATAAAAATTCTCCCTTGTCAACAATCCGAATCCCGTTTACTATTTCCGAAGCAGACCATTAACAACGATCTAAAAAATCAAGAAGCAGCATAATTGTAGATGTTGCCCATGGAATGACGCAATTTTCCGTAACATTCGATGGAGACTTATTTTTACGTCTGTCAACACAGAACATTTTTTGTGAAATTTGAACTGTCAGTTCAAGAGACGTCAAAATTTATTGAATACCTATCTATGTACATTAAAATTGAGCGGCATTCAAACAAGTAACGATTTTTGTCCTCGGGATGTGTCTACGATTAAATGAAACGAAACAATCTTTTTATTTTCAATTTTAATAAGCAACCATCCAATCACCTCAAGAGCTTTTTCTTCATATCACCTGGCTTCACATGTAAACATTCCGCTGTCACCCAATAGTTAACTGTTTAGCATTCTTTATTATGAAATACCTACTAATTTAGCAGATGAATTAGCAAAAAAAAATACAATGCAAGAGCGAAAATAAAATTGTGGAAATTGTTACTGCTATGGAGTAATTAGAAGTTATATTAGATTAAGATTTAATTTTTATAAGCATGCTGCGCATTTACAATAGAAACTTGGGTACAAGTATCTCTTTTCTGGGAAGAATTATTCAAAAGTTGTTCCAATAATCTGCGATTACAGTATATACTCGTAACTCCAATTTTAGCCCATATTTTAACAAGTGTCCAACGATTCTTTTCTGGTGAAATGACAGAGAACGAAGTAAGTTGCAAATTGTTCAAAATATAGCAATGTGAATAATACTTAGGCGAAATAGATTTTTAAAGTAGCCAAAATGTTACAGGAGCTAAATTGGCTAACAGTAAAACAGAGACATTGATGACGTTGATATTTATAAAGAAAATTTAATAATCCACAATGTGTTATCGAAATAATAAAGATGACTTTAACGTGTTTCGATAGAATATTACACCATATAGGAATAAAAAATGTCAATGTACTGCCAGAAAGCATAAAAATAACACCTATCGGTAAATGGAAGAGAGAATGCAAGAACTATCTAGTTATCTTTAAAGATAACATATAAGAATTCAATATTATAGTAGTATTGAGATATTGATGACATTGATATTTATACATAAAACTTAATATTACACAATTAAAAAAAAATTATATGTACGAGGAACGAAGAACCAAAAAAGCGAATCGAGGCGTTACGGCCGTTACGTAATAAATTCTAAACTCTCGCTCGTAAAATTCATAGATTATCGGTTTGTATAGGTCTAATAGATACATACACCGGTCGGTGGCCGAGTGTGTTCAATTCCTGGGCTGGGTAAG
Source organism: Hesperophylax magnus (assembly GCA_026573805.1). Classification (NCBI taxonomy): domain Eukaryota; kingdom Metazoa; phylum Arthropoda; class Insecta; order Trichoptera; family Limnephilidae; genus Hesperophylax; species Hesperophylax magnus. The sequence continues at coordinate 5,065,121 of JAIUSX010000117.1, read as the reverse complement.
TCCTCCATCACAACACAAGCAACATTTTCGGCTTACTGTGGTGGTAGTAGGAGATTTTCAAATATTGTCAGGTTATTCGTAACCCGGGAATGTTTGCCTTTCTTTAAAAAAAAAAAAAAAAATGCTTAGATAATCAGTATTCTCTAATTATTCTTGTTAATACCCTATTCGGGGGAATTTTTTTTTTGCCAGAGACAATTTTTTGCCTGTTTAGCAGACCATAAACAAAGAATCGTCGAGTGACGACGATTCGCTGCTTGCTTTGAAAAATCGGGAGATATTGATGCCATTCCGGTAGATCGGGAGATGAAGTGAAAAATCGGGAGATCTCCCGAAAAATCGGGAGCTTCGGCAACACTGCAGTGACATGTTCTGACAGCTCCACAAATTTATGTTGCCAACATTTTAATTTTTAAGTATTAGATACTTACGTTATTCCGGGATGGTCGAAGGTGGGGTTAAAGTGAACAGTTAACCTATGAAAGCATTTTTTGTTAAATTGTTTTCTTTTTTAAATTCTTTACTTCACCATGATATTTTAATGTTTCTGCTGCCCCAATGGTCAATGGTATTTGTGGGCAGGCTTTGAGGCGTTTTTTTTCGTGTAAGCATATTTAACTATGTAATGTTCAAAGTAATTATAAATTTTAACGCATTATATGGCTTTTACTGGCCATTGAACAACAGCCTCAAACCGTTATTTCAATTTGTGATTATTTAAGTTTCTAAGGGATCTTTGGAATACTGTCTTTGTTCTATCGGTATTTCATTGAAAGTAGCTCCTAGGATCTAGCGTCATTGATCCCTTCGACACCGGTGAATAGTAACCAACAAAAGCGCGTCCAACATTTGTGCATGGTATGTGACACTTGTCTCATGTCTTTTCTACAACTCGTTCTTGAATTCCACAGCTAGGCTGTGGAACGACATGCCAGCATATATTTCCTCCTTCCTGCAACATAGGTCTCTCAACACGCATGTTCACTCCTTCCTTTCCTCAAAAACACCATTCATAGAGTATTCCCAAAGATGACATAGGCCCTGAGGAAAATTATTTTCTTCATGGCTTCCTGTGTGGAGTTAATAATGTAAGAAAAAATGTACAAAATTTCCTAATCGCTTTTATTCGTACTGTAAAAAGTAGGCTTACAGCTAAAATGCTAACACACTCTACAGAAGAACCACTCGCATTCTTTGAATCATAAATAAACCACTCTCTGAATGACGGATATATTTACGCCCCTGGGTATGGGTACGCCGAAAAAAAAATCTTCCCTGCTTTTTCGCCAAAACTCCCCAGATTTCATAGAAATTCCACACATTCGAAAAATTCGAAACTTCGAACTTGAAAAATAGGCCAAAATGGAAAAAACGAGTTTAAATAGACGCAACAGCTAGTAGCTAGTAGCTCAGCCAGTATGGAATTTTTACCATTTTCTTAAATAGATTCAACGAACCTATAATTTATATTACTTTCACCGAGCATTTATAATTTTTCTTATAAAGCAACGAAGCTTTATAAGAAAAAAGTCCTTTGTGTAAAGCATAAATATACTACTCTGTGTAAAGGATGTTCTCGTATTCACCGGCTGATACATTGAAGAAGAACCCAATCTAGTGTTGCGCACTTGCAGTGTTGCCAACGAAGGCGATTTATCGCCATTTAGGCTACTCAGAACGAGGATCGGCGACGAAAAAATGCAAAACGCGACTGGTTGCCGATCAGGCTACCTCAGATTCCGATTAGGCTACCCTCAGATATTTTAATTTTAAGGGAAAAATGTGAGGAATTTTTCGAAATGGAATTTCGTAGCCCCCCCCCCCCCCCCATGGATTTCAAAATTGTTGTGGGGAATCACACAATGTTTTTGGCTGTGCGGAATTTTTTTTCAGCGAAGTTCTGTAACAACCCCCCCCCCCCCCGTGGATTTTAAATATTTTGTGGGGAGTACTCATTTTTGTGGGGAATTATGTTTTACAGAAATTCTCTGACAACCCCCCCCCCCCCCCCTATGGATTTCGAATAATAAAAGGGGGAATTAAGCTCACGTACAATATTTGTGGGCAGAATTTCATTTTAAAAATTCGGCTACATTAGGCTACTAAATGTTTGAAAAACGGCGACATTAGGCCAAGACCCGTTGGCAACACTGGTGACATGTGATATTTTGACAGTGAAATCAAGTGAAATGAGTAAATGACAGTGAAGCAGAATGAGAGTAGTTTATTTATGAGCAGAATGGTCAATAATGGTTGTCTATGTCAGAAGTTCCCGAAAATTCTCAATATGTTCTCAAGAGAGTGGTTTATTTATGGTGGTAAATAAACCAGTTGATTAGATAAGATTGGTATATTTATGATTAGATAATGCGTGGTGATTGATCTGTGAGTGGCAGGGGCGATGGGCACGGCATAACCATACTGAAAACTTGATATTTCGTAATAACAATATCAAATTATCTGGACAGACATTTATTTAATTAACAGGTATTTATTACTATATAACTTAAAACACGGTAATATTAAGTTTTTTTTAGTATTCCACTGGGCCGATATAGAACTATCTGTTTGCATTAGTTCATTCCACGCATCTAAACATGTTTTGTTAACTTTTAGGAATCCCATATTGGATCCATTGGATAGTGATCAGAGATAGATACATCGGAGCTGAGGAAAATGGAAATGGTTGGCGCAGTATCTGGAGGGGAGATTAGACCACCTCTTGAAGATCCCTTTGAGTTGATCACCCTGGCTTGCAAGCGAAACCAGACTGAGCTGTTAAAGTCTCTGCTCAGTAGTCAATGTGAGAGAGTGGCGTCTATGAGAGAGTGGAATTATACGGATGAAGAAGGACACAATGCGGTGTACTACGCAATCCGCTCCAGCAATGTGGAACTCCTGGATACGCTCCTGACACTTCTCAGTAACTCTGCATGTCCTGAATTATTGGATCGGCTTCTCTCCATGTCCCTAGACGAATTACTCTTGAAAAATGTCCTTATTGAAAATGAGATGCAATTGTTTGTCCAATCTAAGATGATTAAGTTGCGTTTCTACTCTAAAGACAATGAACTCCCCATTACTCCAGAAAAAGACCACATTCAACAGAGGCTTCAATTAATGATGCATAATATCTCAACTCTTACGACAGAATACTCCCACAAGAAAGTAGACAGTCGGTTTATATATATTGCCAAGTTCATAGCGCAGAATATGCATATTTCAAAACAAGTATTGAAGTTCACATACTCTGCGGTGCCTTGGGAGGAAATTGAGTTTTGTTTGGTATGTTTCATATCCGCTCACACCAAGCTTAAACATATGAACTTGTTTTATCTGTCTGTACTGAGAAAGGGTCCATTGCTAAAGGCATTGGCTGATTTTTCTCAGGCCCTACGTGATTTGGAGGAATCCATCCATAGTTCCGACGTCACCAAACTTCGTTCCAGAGTCCGATCGAGCCGTGAAAAGGTTGTTGCAGGCATCATCGGCAAATACCCCCAATTCCAAGGTTTATACATTGATTACAAGGTCGTACGAGATATCTATTCTCTGGATATCATGAAGAACTACATTGATTCAGCCTTGCCGGTGGACCCTGCGACAAGAGAAGGACAGCTGACCATCAAGAGGACTCTGCAGGTGCTGGGAGAACACCTGAAGGACACCCTAGATAGTCCCAATCTGTCCACGGCTGTGAGTGACCTTCTACTGTCGATGGCACCAAGGGCAACCAGAAACATTCTGAAAGAATTACGCAACTCCATATCACACATCCATTTTATCCAAGACAATGACAACGCAATAGAAGTTTCTAAATTATACTCTAATATTCTAAACGACATCAAAAAGATTGCCACAGTTATAAGTGACGTAGATTATATGAATAAAATCAATGTTTTAAAACAATTAATTTCAGATGAACAAATAAACAGTGAAAATTTAGAAGAAATAATGTTTTATTCACAATTAAGTTACTTCTCAGTATTTTCAAATTTGAAAAGTAACCAATATTTTACCACAAAGGAACACCAGAATATTGGAGACATCATTGAAGAAATCGGCCAACTTATATCAGACAAAACTCCGTTTGAGGAGAAAACTTTGATGGATATAAAAGAGTTAAATAAATCCAAAATAATAAACGGAAGTTTACTAGAACCTCTTTTTAAAATTATTACTTATCTACAAAGATTAGACTCTGTTTTCAAACGTACAATGTGCCGCAGGAGGAAGGTCAAATACTTGGACTGGTGGAGGAAGCATTACTTTCCTGCAAACATAACATACCCTACAGAAGAAGACAATTTGGAAGTGTTCAGGACATTGGAATCATTATCAAACAGCCTTTATGAAAGCGTGTCATTGAGAATCCACCCTGAATATGCAAATGAAATAAGCTATTTACTATTTAAAATCCAGGTCCTACTAAATAATAAAAAATACACTATCAACTGGATTGACGAATACAGAACACAATTGTCATTGCACACACACCATGATAAAGACATTAACTTGAAAGTAAAGGCACAAACTAATAATATTCCCAAAGATGATATTTTGAATGAACGCATAACCCTACACCTGTGTGAACTTGGAGAGGCTATTGGCACCGGCAGAACACAGCACTTATCTCGCAATCTACTTCCATTAGTCCAAAAGACTAATCTCAACAAACTAAGGATCGAAGCTCTCACGCTGGATACCATGTCGCTGTTAGAAGAAAAGACCAAGTGCCTATCTAATAATTGGCTTTATCTCGAAGACAATATGCCTTTCTTGAGCGGAAGGGTGTTGAGGAACTATCTGGCTCACGGCAACCCGTTGGTTGACAGTATTCTATTTAGCGACTCTTTCTCTGCCATCATCTTGAACATTATGATACTTACAGAACCTGACACGGAAGAAATACTCATTTTAAACAATAGAAAAATGGGCAAAATATTAACTCCGAATATAAAACAATTGGAACAGAAATTTGACCAGAATTTGGTGATTATAAACAAACAGGGAGAGATGTGTAAAGTTTTGCTTGAAGGAAACCTAGAGGGTTTGCAAACGTGTCTCCGAGAAGGGGCGGACTTATATTCCAGAAGTACAATCGATTGTTCCACCACATTACACGTCGCTGCCAAAGGAACCAGTGTTGAAATTGTTCAAATGTTAATTGAATACAACATCAGCCCAGATTCGAGAGATACAAATGGGCAGACCCCTTTGCACATAGCAGCAGCTTTTGGAAGAGATGCCATTGTGAAATATCTCGTGGAAGAGATAAGTGTTTTAATTGATCAAGTTGATACTACTGGAAAGACACCACTGCACGCGGCAGCTCTAAACGGTCGCAAGGAAACTGTTGTTACACTATTGTCTCTCGGAGCGAATGCCTGCATTAAAGATGTTGAAGGCTTCTCTGCTTTATATTACGCATTAGTAAACAATTTTATAGAATCAGTCAAAGTTCTACTAGAAGTTGGTCCTGCGGAAATTGACGATACAGGTGATTTTACTCCTCTTCATATAGCTGCTGAGCACGGGCACGCAGAGCTGGTGCAGTATTTACTGGAGAACGGAGCTGAAGTCAATGCCAAGACTTCTCAAGGCATACGTCCCTTGTATGTGGCAGCGAGTCATGGTCATCAAGAGGTTGTTATAAATCTCATAAAACATGGAGCCTTTGTGAACTTGCAAACTAACAATGGTTTTACTCCTTTACATTCTGCAGTACTTAATGACCACGAGGATGTAGTGAACATCCTTCTGAAGGAAGGAGCCTTCGTTAACATAGTCTGCAAGAACTCTCGCAACTCTCCCTTGCATACAGCCATCACTAATGGTCACAAAGTAATAGTCCAGATGATTTTACAAAACCTCCCTAATATTGACGCTTTGAATAATGACAGGTCGACTCCACTGCTTTCTGCAGCAAGGAGCGGAAACTGTGATATAGTTGAACTTTTGTTAGAAGCTGGGGCTCAGTTGGACTGTAAAGATCCAGATGGTTTTTCTGCATTACACATCAGTGCTATGTCGGGTCATAATGATATTGTTACCTCATTGCTGAAACGGGGATTCATTGTTGATGCAAGAACTGCAAAGCAACTAACACCATTACACTTGGCTGCAGAAGGGGGTCACCGGGAAACTGTAGACATCCTGTTGGCTGCAGGAGCTGATGTCTGCTCTGTTAATGATGATGGTTCAACTCCTCTGCACCTGAGTGCTGGTAAAGGACATGCGGCGGTTTCAGAATCTTTAATAATAAAAGGTTCCAATGTAAATACCAAGAACGAAAATAATTTCACATCTTTGCACTTGGCTGCCAAAAAAGCTTGCAATGAGAAAACTGTTCAACTCTTGCTAAAGAGAGGAGCTAATGTTGAAGATGTTGTGGACAGCAACACGGCCTTGCATATAGCATCTTTTTATGGACATAGTGGCGTTGTTAAAGCATTGATTGAAGGACAAGCAGACGTCCATGCTATAAATGTGTACGGTGATTCCCCTTTACATGTAGCAGTAACAGGAAACCACAAAGAAATCGCAAATCTATTATTAGATAACGGTGCTGATATAAACGCTGTGAATGCGAAGCAATATTCTGCGCTATGTTCCGTAGCCCACAATAACAATAAAGAACTATTGGATATATTGCTAGCCAAGGGAGCTGATATTAACTTCGGGGGAGGTAAACCATTAACTGCTGCAGTTTCTGCGGGACATAGATTTATAGTTGAAGCATTGCTTAAACATAAAGATTTGGATGTTCTTATTAATGTTGAAGGACCAACTTTCTTGCAGTTAGCAGCCATCTCAGGCTGGTGGTACATAGGCCGAGCTCTGATAAACAAAGGGGTCGAGATTGACTCAATTGGTCCAAAAAACTTTACAGCATTATTACTGGCTGTGAAAGGCGGTCATAAGGAGTTTGTGGATGTCTTGCTGGACAACGGAGCTGATGCTAATCTAATACCTAATGGATTGGCTTCACCGCTGCATTTAGCAGCTACCCTGGACCATCCCGGTGTCGTGGAATCTTTGCTTCGTTCGGGAGCCAAACACGATCTAGTGGACAAAAGGAACTATACACCGATAGAGCTAGCAATCGTTTACAATAAATTGAATAATCTGATTTGTTTCTTTAAACATTGCAACGTTAAAATAAATGCTAGAAGCAGTGACGACTATTCGCTTTTGGATTTGGCAACTAAAGAGGGAAATCTTGAAGTCGTGAAATACTTGTTAGACCGAGGAGCCGACATAAACGCTACAGATTCGGCTGGGTCAAAAGTGATACACATAGCTGCTTACGGAGGACATGTGAAACTGGTAGAGTTGTTCCTCGAGCACGGGATGGGTATTGGCGAGCTCGGTGAATCTGGTACAACACTGTTACACTTGGCTGCATTAGGTGGACACCCAACACTAGTTCAAAACTTGATAGATAAACACGCTGACGTGAATACAGTTGATATGGCGGGCAATCAACCTATTCACTATGCTGCTAGGAAGGGGCACAAGAAATCCGTCATAGCTTTGCTCAGTAACGGTGCAGTGTATGACCCTACGAATGGTGATGGTGACACACCGTTAGAATTGACTACCGATGCTGACACCAGAGAGCTGTTAGTTTCTGTAGGACAACTCTTTAAGGCTGTAAATGAGAATGCTGTTTCAAAAGCAGAAAAAATAATTAAAGATATTGGAAAAGCGGTTGAAGCAAAGGACACACATAACTCCTCACTTCTTCATTTGGCTTCTGGGAAAGGCTTTCAGGAGATATGCAATATTCTACTGAAGAATAGAGCTAATCCTAATGCTGTCAGAAAAGGTGGGAAAACTCCTCTCCATTTTGCATCTGAATTCTCTCATCTGGGAATCGTTGTATCTTTGTTACAAAATGGCGCAGTGCACAATATTGAGTCAGAGCATGGAAAAACACCTATTGATTTAGCAACAAAGGAAAAAAATATTTATTTACTGAAACTTGTGGAGGACTCTTTCAAAAAAGCTGAACATTGTGACACTGAGGTGATTGAAGATATTAGCAAAACTGGTGATATTAAGATCATTAAAGCCATTCTCAAGTCTCGGAATACGCAAGGAAGCACTCTTGTGGATGTTGCTATTAAAAATAACTTTCCTGAAGTGCACAAGTTATGTGACATTTTGCAAGACTATTCTTCTCGTCTGATGAGTGTGAAAAGTTTGGTGGAACTCGAAAACTTCACAGAAGCTTTGTGTATTTTAAATGAACTATTAAATGAAAGAGAACATTTGTTAGGAAGTGATGACCCTGGCACCCTTCTTATTAAAGAAGAGATAGCTCACACATTATACAGTCAATCAAAATTTTTCAACGCTTTATCAATATTTCAAGAAATTTATGATAAAAGAGCATATGCCCTGGGACCAAATAACCAACTTTCACTTCGGACGAGAAGTCAGATTGCTATGACACTAGTGCGGTTAGGACGGAGCCAGGAGGCTTTGGAAGTGTTTCAGGAAGTTATCGCTAAACAAAAGGAAGTTCTGGGCGAGGACCACATAGCTCTATCCCAAACCAAAATACATATGGCACAATGTCTGCATAATTTGAAAAAATTTGACGAAGCTTTAAAAATGAATTTTGAAGTACTAGAAAATTTTAAAAAATCTGGTACTGCTTTAATTTTGACTGTTCTTACCAACATTGCCCTTGTGCTCTTACAACAAGGAAAGCTTAAGGAAGCTTCAAGCATTATCAAGATGGTTTACGAGGATACTAAACGCATTTATGGAATAAATCACATCAGAACTCTGCGATCCCAAGGTGACTTGGCGCGTGTTCTTAGGGCACAAGGTCAAACTGCGGAGGCCCTTGAGGTCTACCGGGAAGTCTACGCAATTCAGAAGAATGTCTTAGGGCTCAACCATGCTGATACTCTTGTCACCTGCGCCAATATTTCGACCCTTTACCTCTCCCAAGGCAGACCATTTGAAGCGCACAAAGTTTACAGGGAAGGACTGGAATTTCGGGATCCCCAAGTAAAATTGTCTACAGTGTCAGCTTTGGACGCAACCTTTAAACTGTATAAAAAATTTATAACAAATGGATTTATTTCAGGAATTGATATTTACAGTCTTCAAAGAAGCTGTGAAACGGATATTATTGAGGCCGCTAGAGAAGGTGACATTACCCTGGTAGACAGTTTGATTCGCCATGGATCGGACGTGAATACGGCAGACCCAGACGGAAGAACACCGTTGCATTTCGCTGCAAGTAGAGGACACGCAGATATTGTTAAGTTGCTGTTGAAGAGTGGAGCTGATGGTAATGCCGTTTCCGTCAAAGGGAATACAGCATTGCACACTGCCGCCCTCCGAGGTTGTGTGGACAGCGTTGTAACCTTATTGCAGACTGTGAAGACGTTTAAAGCTAGAGCTTACGATGATTTCATCAATGCTAAAACTATAGTGGGCGGTGCCTCTGCTTTGCACGTGGCTGCCAAGAAAGGGTTCCTTGACATTGTGAAAGGTTTGCTAGAGCACGGCGCCATTTACAACAGCCCGGATAGGAGTAACGGGCACACGGCGCTCCAATGTTCGAGCAGTCAGGCCGTAACCTCCGTACTAGAGTTGGCCCAGGAGATGTTTGATTGTGCTGAGAAAGGAAAGATACCGCAGATATCAGCGGAGAAAATGGAATACTTGCAGGTCGTCATGGCCTCAAAAAATATGCAACACAGAACACCTGTTCAAGTGGCTCGATTTCACCATCACCACAGTGTGGTTGCCTTCTTTGAGGGTGCACAACAAGCCAAAATAATTGAAAATTCTCACGGCCAATAGTGTTCTGTTGTTTAACTTTTGGGGTAATAAAGCATGTTTTGCTTCGAACATCTTAACAAATTATCCCCGCGGCACCTATGTAAGAATCTGTTCAGAAGGCACGATTTGACTAGCGTGATTGCGAGGTATTATGTACACGTACAGGCCGTCCAGACACGCACACGGTATTTCACAGTTTGCGCATAAATCGCAAACACACGCCGGACTTTCGCTAAGGTACTCCGGCAACCATGTCAGTTCCCACTCTGGAACTTGCCGCTAGTATATATTATTCTAAATTAATAAATTGTGAAATAACTTACATTCATTAAATAAAATTTCAGAATCAACCCTTGAAGATTGTCTTATTCTATCAATGAACAGCTCAGCCCATGGCAATGGAAAGATCCAGAGAACATCTCACCTGGTCCCACAATCGGGTTAGCATAGTCCCAGTTTTGGAGATAAAGACGAGTGTCACATAGTAAACGAAACCGCCTTTGCCTATCCACAAAGTTAGAAAGTATAATGCTACCTTTCCTTAGTTTAACCCCATTTGTTCGCTTTAGGGAACGTCTTATAGAAATCGTTGTTTCCCTTACCGTCATGGTGAGAAATTTGATCTAATCGGTGTTAGAAAGAGATAACACCACGCTTTACATTAAAACCTTGAAGAATTAAAATGTGCACATATTTGAAACCAAAATTTTCGACCGAGATATGAGAAAAAACTTTGAAACTTTATGAAATGACAAAAAGTTAGATGACATTAAAGTTGCTAATACATTTGCATAATAAAATGTAAGTATTTTTTTTTCATTATCAGTAATTTTATAAATAGTGAGCTATTTTTAAAACTTTTATATCTAACTAGCTCACATGTACCCGGTGTTACTGGTGGTTATCCTTATACTATCTTGTTAGAAGATAGACATATACCATTAAGGACTTTTCTTACTCTGTAGTACATATTTTGATGTACCTATCTCATAAGGTTTAGCCAGCATTACCAATGTAAGCGCCAAACGCATGTTTGTCCAACAGATTGCGCTGTTTTCCAAAAAAGCATGTGTTGCTTTTACATAAAACAGATGGCGCTGTTTACAACAAAAATCATGTTTGTCCAACAGATTGCGCTGTTTTTCAAAAAAAGCATCTTTTTACCTGTCAGAAGAAACCTTCTGGAAGAAATTCTCAAAATGATAATGTAAACTCTATCAAAATCCAGTGCGTAGTTTAGAAGAACTAACCGCACAAACAGAAAGACGCGGATAGCGAATTTATTTAATAGTACATATTTAGAGATGAAACAAACTGAAATTTATAAAACATCGTCCCATGATATATGCATTATCCATGAACAGACAATAATTACAATAGCGTATTATCCAAGGTTGATATTTTCAGTTGCGAACTTACCAAATACAAGAGGTCCATAAAAGAATATTTCTCTGATGGTTTGTGAATAATGTTTATGTCTCTATTATTTATATCGCTATTATGATTTGATTTTTTTTTTTTTTTTTTTATTAGGTACAATATTTTTTACAATTCAAGTTTTTCAGTAATGTAGGCCTCACTGGGTGGCTTGCCCGTGCTGAGGCCTTCATTTTATAATATAAAAAAAAACTACATAATACATTTAATGAGAAAAATTATACATTTAAAATAATAATATATTTAAAATTTTTAAAAAAATAGTACATTGAAAATAATCTTGTGTGTTTGTGAGTGATGTGTGTTTATATTGGTTTTGTGTGTTACGTGTAGGTTTTATTTTTATTTATCTACAACCTCTCTCCATGGCTATAAATGTATTGTTTTGTAAATTTTTCATTTTATATAATATTTTGTTTTGTATACATTTTTTAATTCATATTCCTTTCTCACAAATTTAATTTACTTATTCCATATTATGCTGTCTCATTAGAGGTAAAGTCACAAGGAGGAAATCCATAATTGGTTTTATTTTAACATATAATACTTATGTACAAACTGATTAAATGTAAACTGTCGATTTCCCGAAAAGAAATAAATAAAAAAATAATCTTAAAAAAAAAAAGTTGTATTAATGATGCATGTATATGTATAATCATTTCATTTCACTAAAAACTACCCAAAAGCTAATGTTATAAATTATCTATTAAATTACGTATGGAAAAAAACGAGTTTCAACTTGTACTAAATAAAAACAAAGTATTAATTATTTATTAAAAAGAAAACACATACATTCTGTGCTATGTATTACAAATATTTTTCATCACTCAATAATGAGGTAATTGACAGTATGTATTACCATTGTACTAAAAATACTTTTTTTCTGCTTAACATTGTCATCAAATGGCCAATTAGCGCCATTTTGTTTTTTTAGACATTTGAAAGATCCGCCTAAAACGCCGATTCTAGTTCCGTATCAGCTTTTTATCAAATTGTTATTAGCTGAAAAGAATAACAACACGAGAGTCAATAATAATGTTTGGATCATTTTTGTAGCGCCGTTTTCGTGAGAATATCACCTAAAGGGTGCAAATTTTGTAGCAAAAAAGTTGTGCTTTTCTGCTGATACGAATGATGATGAATTATGAACTACGCCCGAGTATACTCAGGCGGCTTTTACGTGCGATAATTCTCACACCCACGATAACTCGGGCAAACTTTACCTGCAGAAAAGACTATTCCCGAATATACTCGGGTGAAAATAAATACGATTTATAATATATGGAAGCCGGACAAAAGACAGCTGCGTTGATTTAAAACGAGATACCACCCTCCCGTCTCCCAATATGTTCAAATCAGGCGATATCACACGATGTTAGTACTGAGCAGTGTTTTGAATTAATAAAAATTCATATCTTGTTTATGAACTTCTTGACACTATGCACCATAATCCTAAACTTTCAGTCCCGTAATAGCTTTTATGAAGGATATATATGTTCAGTAAATAAAATTAATTCATTAAAAAAAGTGATTAATGATCACTGAAGGGGTTAACTTGGAACTTATCAAGTGTTACTGATTGACCATTATTTGACGACAATGTTACATTTGAATTTGTGTGAAGTAACCCAACCGTAAGTGTAAAATGTGAAGGCGTTTAGCTTGGGGTTGGTGTTTCTCCCCCTCCCCTCTTCCTGCGCTGGGGGGGCGGCGCGGAGCGGGACAGGTGGGGGGGGCGCGCCAGGCGGGAGAGGGGGGTGCCGTGGGTGACGTGGCCTTGTGCCTGCAGGAGGATGTTTAGCTGTGTGTGGATGTCCCCCAGGGTCTCCCGAGTCATCATGTGGACCCGGTGATCGGATCGGTTGTACATCAGGGCGTTGTTCATCATGAGAAGGACGTCTCTGCGGAAATCTTTAGTTGTTCTGGAAAAAAATAAATTATCAGATTAATATTTGCATGCATAGCTTTACCTTAAGCGGAGGATGTAGGGTTTAGAGCTAGGAAAGTTGCTGGCTTAGAGTAAAATTATTTTTAAAACACTCATAACATCATTAACAAAATGCAGTAAATTCATTTTGAAGCATATTTATATTTTATAATGTTACCACACCTGTATCATACACTCCATGATAAAACTTTTTACTCCTACACCAAATTCCTAGTACTCTTCATTGGTGTACAAATACTAAAAAAACATATTTTTCACTATTTTGTTCTTATGCCATTCACTATGAAAAAAATATATACATATAACTCAAGCAGTGGACAGAGAGAGAAAAAAAAGCCGGCTTTGGATGGGTGAAAGTTGGCTAGAATCAATGAAATGTTACCTTACAGCATTGGAATAATTATTAATGCCTAAGTCCAAAGCTGATGAAGAAGAAGAAAGAAGAGAATTACCTGATGACGCCCATGTCAATATTCTTGCGTATGGTTGAGAGATCCATGGGCTTCTTCACGACCTGACTGTATCCAGGAGCGAGGTCATCGGTGATGGGTTTGGTGAAAATCGAAGCGTATTTCAATGTGTTTAACCTACAAAAGGTAAGGACTTGTCAACGCCTATTTCAAATATATTAATGTTTGTTTATTTCAACTAGCGGTGAGTGCAATTCTGTCTGCCACATAATAAAATCAGACATCTAAATAAATTACATGATATTAAATTGAAAATAAAATAAAATCGTTAACACACCTAGAATGAAAATATTTGCAAAATTAAAGATATTATAGGTAAGTACTTAATCACTTGTCTGGATTCAAAAAGATTATTTTTTAATTGGATAATAATTTTCTCATCAGTTCCAATTTTGAAAATTCCACGTTTGTGTATCACAAATATATGCAAATATCCAAAGGTCCTGTACAGAGCTATTCGAGAGCAATTTGAAGCCACGGGGAATGCCAAAACTACTTAATTTTTTTAATGACATATCCCATTCCATGTCTCATCAAACACTAAAAGAAAAAAAATATATACGTCTTTATAACTGCTTTAACAACACGGAAATAAAATCATAATACTTCATTATGCATCACTTTGAATACAATCATTCCAAAAGTTGTCATACAAGATGGCTGCCTGGCAATTTCCCATCACCCTAGATTTGGCTTCAATGCCATTTGTACAAAATCACACTAATGCTCTGTCCAGGGCTTTTTAGGTCCATGTTTTTAACTACAGTAAAACCTCGTTAATTCGAAATCCACGGGACATCAAAAATCAAATTTCGAATTAACGAATTCCCACGTAATTCGAAATTTTATGAAATAAAAATAAAAAATACGCCAAAAATCGATTTTCTCGGCCGCCTCTTCAAATCCGGGTGGTATTTTAGTTGTAAATTCGTATTAATACAAATTATTTCTTTATTTTCGCGGCCGATTACCCGTAGCGGCGGGCCCTTTAAATTCAGATATTCGCAATAAATTCGTAAAAATGCTATATATTTACGCGTAAATCGAGATTTCGCAGCCGATTTCCGTCGCAGCGGGCCATATAAATTTAAACATTCGAAATAAATTCGTAAATATACGATACAATTACGCGTAAATTGAAATTTCGCGGCCGACCCTTTAAATTCAGATATTTGGTGTAAACTCGTAAAACTACGACATATATCCGCGTAAAACGAATTTTCTCGGCCCTTCAAACTCGGATATTCGAAATAAATTTGAAAAAGTACGACATTCCAGTGTAAATAGATTCAGAATTACAAAATTTTAATACTAATTAGGACGATGTAAACCACGTAAAAATACATTTTTCGGCGTTTTACCGCCACGGCTGACTTTTAGATTCAGATTTACGAAATATTATGATTTATTTTCGCATAAATCAAATTTTTCGAATTACACAAACAAATTTTCGTGCGTGGACAAAAATAAATTTCGAATTACGAATTAACGAATTTCGAATTAAAAAAAAATTTTCTGCGGAAATTTTTTTGGCGAAAATTTCGAATTACGCGTTTTTTTCGAATTATCGGGGTTCGAATTAACGGGGTTCTACTGTAACACTGGCAATTTATTCTTTATTGAAATATCTAAATTATATTACTTTCAAAACTGGGCGTAAAAATCCAAACCTATAGATAAAAATATATAACAGAATGAAAACACCCAGAAAATCATTAGTTTTTTGCCAATACATATCTCAAAAAGTACTTTTTGGAGGGTGACCTTTTTTGATACTAATCGTCACGGCAGGTTTTTTGACCAAAAACTGACCACGAACTGAATTAATTCTTGTGCAAACTTGTCCTGAATTTGTTGATGTGGTAAAAATAACAGAAAAATGTGTTTTTGTATTTATTGAACAGATTTTTTTTTTTAATATAAAACTAATATTTTAATAATTTTTAACCCCTCCGACTTTTCGCGAACTTGAAGCTAAAATGTCTTTACCGAAATGTCAATTTCACGAAAACGTTGTGTTATTACCGCCTCACAATCAAAGCTCTATAAATGAAACATTACTGAACGGAGCCGAATAGTAAAAACTGTTTTAGAAAGGTTACAAAATAGGCTTTCAAATTGTTGTATCATAAATAAATATTAACATTTGTAAATATTTAAATTTAGAATGGAAACATGAAAAAATTGTAAAAATGACTCACCTGTAATGTTTTATGTAAAAACGATACTAAAATCACGGATAATGTAAAAAAAAAAAACACTTATTTCATCGTACAAATGTACAATAAACAATTCTGTCACTTCACTTTTTGACCATTTCATACAAAATATATTTTTAAAAAAATAATTAAAACTGGGATATGTGGGAGGCGGGTCGGCACGTCAAACGGCTTTCTTGGCGTCGTTTTACGATTTGGCGGGTAAAATTTGCTTCCACTGAGTAGGTCTTTTTACGGGTTTCTATGGATAACTTTGAATAGAGATGTGAAGCTTCATTCAATACGAATATTCTACTTTTTGTTTTAGGGATGTCACTAGAAGAATAACGGAGTTATGACGATTTTTGTGGAAACACACGCGTTGACGTGTAAACACGCTTATTGTACTTGACTGCTATCGTTATTTTATCGTGTATATCTGCTTACGTTGCTGACCGGTTAAATAAAATTAATTTAAATGCCGTAAGATGACAATACTATTTATGTAAAAATTAGCATTCAGTCGAGAGGCTTAAATTATGGTGGCCTGGACAGAAGGCCCCATATTTAACTTAATTAAATTCTTAAAATAGCCAAAATGAATAATTCATATTTTGTGCCGCTATCGTAACAATCGATTTCACTTGAAAAATGATTTGTTGTTTTTTTATTATATGAACGAGATAACAGAGAAGTTACAGATTCTGACAAATTCCCCAAACAAAATGAATGTGTTTTTGAAAAATCGAGTTCTCTCAATTTTTCTATGATAATTTTATCTAGTTTCTTAAACAGTATTTGTTTTTACGGAAAATTTAAAAAAATAAGATATATATAGCGCATTTAAATACACAGAAAACATTGTAAACTGAACAAATGTGATGATGGCAGAATAAACGTGTCAATACTTGTCCTGGTATCATACCTGCTGTATGCTAAGAGAATGGCCTTTTTCCAGGTGCGATATTCCTTGTCCGGTTCGGTGGCGGAGGTGCCCGGAGGGGGGGGCGTGGAGGGGGCAGGGCTGCCGGGCAGCGAGTCCAGAGGAGTGGACGGACTCTCGGAGCGGGAACCCGATACTGAAATTCAATACACAAATGTAATTATTACAATTACTTTAGTTTTTAAATTCTGCTGAAAATTTATAAAATATATTTTACTAGAAAGGATTACAATAATATTACATATGTATTTAAGCTCAACTTTTTAATATATCTTTTATCGTTTTGCATTACTTAATTATTAACTGCCGGGTGTAAGTGGGTGATATCCAGTTAAAATGAAAGGTATAAAAAAAATACTTCTCAACTAATATCTGAGAGTTACTGGAAAGGGCAAAAGGAATATTGACCGCTCAGACCTCTGGTATATTTTATCAGAAGACCAGAGTATTTCCACTTTGCAATAAAATCCAAATAAATGGAATATTTTTGAATATATTCGAAAACTAAAAACTGTTTTTGAAAGGTGATGAAATATGCTTTCAAATTTTATTATTAGAAATAACCAAACCATTTTTTAAATATGAAAATTTTAAATGCAAACATAAAAAAGTTGTAAAAATGGCTCAATGGTTTAATGGTTAATTTCCGTGATATATGGGTATGTAAAGGTTAAGCAGAAAGTGTTGCTTGACAAAAGATCTAGCTAGCAGAAGACTGAATGCCGGGATGGGAACCCAAAGCTTTTGACCCCTCAGTCTAAACCATCTACATATTTATCTTTAGCATGCCTCATTGTATCGCAGTTCGTCTTTGGGGATTCAATGCGAAAGGTCATTTTAAGAAATGGAAGAAGTGGACCAGGGTCTCATGTTGTATGAGGGATGAAACACAAAAACCACTAGAACGAGTTGTAAAAAAGTTGGGCATGTATTTGACATGTCTCTCGGCTATATCTTGATGTGAAATTCGACAACAATAGTAAATATGTTTTGATAAAACAAACCTTCATTTCTAAATCTCCTGCTGAGGCTCTTCTTATCGGTAGACCCTTGGGAGTTATCCGATCCAATCTCATCGCTGTACTCGGACTTGTTGGATACCACACCCTCCATTTCCGCCGGGGACCCAGCCGCCTCTTCCTTCTCCGTTTTCTTCCGCGAATAGTCTCGCTTCGTCTTGCCGGGATTCATCTCCTTGATGACTTCAATCGGGGTATCATCATCGGTTTCTGTATGAGTTTCCACCTGCTGGTGCTGGTCAGTTGAGACATTATCCGTGTTTGAATCCTTCGATTCCAGAATCTCCGAGTTTTCCATTGTTTCAATTTCCTAAAACAAATCAATAAAAAGATTTAATGAATTGCTAGGCAGGATTGAATTATAAACCTAAAATGAAGTAATCAGCAGCAATATCAAATGTACAAGACAACAAGACAACAAGACACAAGACCTTCCCTCTCACGGGAATTATATTACCACCTGATTGACCGACAATATGAGATAGTTAATAACGAAAGGGCAGTCCGGTTGTGAAGAGATCTGGATTGAGTGAGAGAGTATAGAAGGATGCCGTTAGTTCGTTTACATGTGTAACGATTTACATAAGGAGTCGAAGAAATTACCAAATCTCATTGAGCCAACAATCAACTGTGAACAGGGGTTTGGCTTTATCCCACCGAGTTAGTGCACTGGTTTGCAGTGGATCAATGCTGTTCAGGTCCTTCCACACATCGGCATTGACCAAACATTAAATTTGTTCCCCATTATCCGATATTTGTGATCACTGTTTTTTTCTTAGCTGAATTAATTTAACTTACCATATTACTGGTTTCATCTAAATTTTCATCTCTTGGAGAGACTTCTTCTTCTTCCATTTCGCTATTCTCGGATCTCTCAGCCAAGTCTTCATGGGACCTTTTAGCATCTAGGTCTTTCTTTATATCGGCCACCTTTTGATTCATCTCTCCATCGCTACTGTCTTCGTCTTCCGGGATAGTTGGCTCAGGTGTGGCATCGGTATCTATTTCCATTTTGATTGTTTCATCATTCAAATTTTCAACAGGTTCAATTTCTTCTGGGTCGGGTTTTTCATTGGAATCCCTGGAAAACCAAGTTTAAAATTACCTAACATTTTTACAAATCTTGTAGTGTTGGCTAACCTAAAAGAAGAAACCAAATTTACAGAAAATTAACCAGGAACTCAGGAATACAAGTGAGCATGAAACCATCGCATCGTAAGAATTTGTAGGTCTTAAAGTCTGTGATGGGCTGGATAATTTGGGAATAATGCCATATGCCAAAAATGATGACCAACTGGGTCAGCGTAAGTGACCCAGAGTCATTCGAATAGTGTGGAATAAGATTAGACCAAGATGGGGAGGACAGAGAACTGGATAAGAACGGGTAGGAACCGGAGTAAGGAAAAATAATCGATACGTACATCATCTAGTACAATAAATAAAACATACTCTTTAGTGACTACATTGTCAGCTACAGCTGCTTCCGTTTGGTTTTCAGGTTCAGGGGGTGGCGTTGGCGGGTTAGGAAGGACACTTCCACTCGGCGGTACTTCAGTATTAGAATTTTCATTCACATTCATTGGGGATAAGAGTGAATTTAGCACATCTGTACCACTGTCAGCACCCGAGGGAGAAGAAACCTCATCAAGACTGGCAACGCTTCCCGTAAGCTCTCTCTTGTTGAAGAGGTTCTTGTCAGAATGCAGGGTCCGGCTGTGTGAAGACTTGTGGATTGAAGAAACTGGCGGAATATCCAAATCGATATCAGAAAACGCATAAACGTCTTCGGCTTTGATTTCAATGTCGTCTATTTCAATTTTTTCCGGTGTTTTTTCAGTTTGAGGGGATTCTTTTGTCGGCATCAGCTCCGGTGGTGGAACACTCTGAAGAGGTGGGATATTGCTGAGGGCTTCAGAATTTGAAGCGTCGCGGAACTGCTGCTCAAATTCCTGAAGTTCCGATTTGATCTGCTCAATTTTTAGGAGTTCGGACTTTGATACAGATATTGATATTGGCTGCAGCATGGGGGGCTCCGTCGAAATGACTGGTAATGGATTTGATGTCTTTTCCAGCAGGAGTGATAGGGTGGGCGCACCAGCTGATGGACTGCCGACTTCTATAAAAGACCAATGAGTTTTAAAAGACACTAGCCTAAATTGATACAGATCTTAAATATGCTTCAGGTTGTAACCTGAAAAAGGTCAGGAATTTTTGCTCTACTGAAATCCCAAAAGATAAAGTGTAATCCACATCGATATGAAAGCAAACTGATTTAGTCACCAATTTACGTAAGACTTTTTGACAAGGATCCAGAGAAGACAACGCAATTGATTTTCTGTTCAAGAAAGAAATTTGATATTTGAAAATAATGGATCAATTTCAACAGAAGTAAGGAAAAATTGACATTACTTCTCGCACACGGACACATCAGTTTATCTCTTCAGCGAATGTAATCTATTCCAATTAGCATATTAATGGCAAAGTTTAGTTACCCATGGCGGAGTTTTGATGATGCGTGGGGCTCTGCAGTAGCGAGGTGAGCAACGGGGCCGCCGCTCCTTCTGTCCGTCGCCACGCGCGCTCAAGCAGCCCTCGACGCTGCTCCCTTTCGCGCAGCCACTGCGCTCTCCGCGCCACTCCGCGTTCACGCTCCCGCTTTGCGTTCTCCAGCGCGGTGTTCAACTCGCGGACGCGGCTCTCCGTGATGCTTTCCGAAGTCAATTCTTTGACTTCTTCCTGTGATAATAAATAATTTTAAAAAATTCGAAATTAAGTCCTACGAATTTTAAAATACCAAATACTGCAGCATAGTTATAATACCTCCAACTTCTGACATGTCCCAGACATTCTGATGGTATGATACACTATCGCCTCTGTTATTCTGACTCTTGACATGACCTGACTTGGTAATGCCATGTCTTGCAATGAATAAGTTATCAATCCATTTTACCTTAATTTTAGCAAATGTCCTTGCTGTCTCCGCCATCTCTTTCTGAAGCTCCTGGATCCTCTGCTGCGTCAGCTTCTTCACGATGCACTCCTGCGGGGTCTCCGTCACACCCTCGCCCGCCCTCTTCTTGCGGCGCGGGGTCTCCACGTTCTCCAGCATGGTGCCATACTGTGCCGCACAGTTCTTCTGCGAGAACCAGTCAGGCGGGCGGTTGGGATCCCCTAGGGATCTCAGGGCGCGGGACACCGACATCCAGTTCTGGTCGCCGCTCCGGACCACGGAAGAGGCGAGACATAGTTTTTCTTGGGTGCTCCATGTGTCCAGTGGCACACGCTTTATCTGAAGGCGCTCTTGAATTGAAGACATTTCTTATCCCTTTAAAAATATATATTGAATCAAAAAAATTATCCAAGACAAGTGTATCCCGAAAGAGTTTGTCTTTAATAAGGTATAATTTTTAAAAAAATTATCAAACAATTTTTATTGTTATCAAGTTATTTTGTTTTTTTTTTCATAACTTAAAATACTATTATACTTTACATCACTTTTCAAAAGTGTTTCAATCGGTATTCTTCCAAAATGGTCCGTCAGTTTGCAAATTTTCGCGTTAATTAATATTTACGTAAATAATATGAAATAGCACTATTTTTTTAAATCGTAAATAAAAAAGTTTTTGTTTATTGTCATTAAGTTGAATCAAACCTTTGATTCAACTTAATGACAATTTTACCATAACTTTAAATACAGTTTTAAATGACTAGTAACTGCGCACAATTTCAAAGGTCCACAATAGGCGCTATTTATGTCAGTGTATTTACCAGGGGGGAGGTCAAACCCCCTTCGTTTGGTTCTATTCTTATGAAAAGAAAGTTATATTTAAAGCGCTATAACTAATACCATATTATAATAAATATAGGAGCAGCGCACATAACTGTCAACGACAATATTATGATATCGACAGGAGACTTCTGTTTATTTACAAAGTTAAAGTCTGCATAGATTGCAAAGTAATTTGTATTAATAGCCCTACATTACATTATTATTGTTCAGACAGGGTAATTGTACATTTAACTCGAACTTATTATAGTTATCATGTTATGAGAAAAATGCGCCGAAACTACACGCCAGTAATCGTTATATATTTTTATGCACACAATTAATTCAACATAATAAATAACTACCTGGCGTTTTATGCACAAAGTAAAAAATGTGTTTGGATATTCTTTTCAAAAGCAAAACTTTATACATCCAGAAGAATATCTGTAATATCACACGAATATTGAAAGAGAATGCTTTCCGGCATTTCGGTGCGAGCGAAAATTTAACCATAGAAAATAACCCCGAGGTAAACGTCAAAAATTATAAATATAAATCTCTATGGGCGCTTTGTCTCTGGACGTAATAATTGATTCGATTTCAAGAGACGTCGGCATTTCTGTGTGTCAACATTATTTAAAAAAAAATATTTAAATATTATTTTCTCATCCTTGGTACTTGGAATAATACAATATCCTTCTAAAAAATCTAATGATAAAATAAATTTTAATATAATAAATGTTGGGACAACATTTAAAATATAGTTTTTTCTTCAAAATATTGTTAGGTTTCTTCCTACTTTTCTTTGCTAAGACCGATCAACACTATTGAACCATTTTATTTGATCATTGAATTGAACTCACAGTGTGAGTCCCACACTTGATTGTCTCTTTTCTAAACAAGAAAACAACACAATGACCGGTCGGTTGCTGAGTTGACATAGCGTTTGGTTCCCACCCAGGCGTAGTGTGTTCAATTTCTCGGCTGGTTAAATCCTCCATCAAAACACAAGCAACATTTTCCGCTTACTGTGGTGGTAGTAGGAGATTTTTTAAATATTGTCAGGCTATTCGTAAACCGAGACTGTTTTTTTTTTAAAAAACACACTAATTTTAATTATTTTGTACGAAAATCCTTCTCACAAAAGTATGATATGTAGTTTTTTTTTTTTTTTTATAGTGAATACCTCACAAGAGTCCCAACTGCTCCCGTCTGGAGCCAGTGAGACTATGGCATCCCCAATTGGGGGATGTTGTGAGGCTGAAGGTAAGTGGGGAAGGGAAAGAGGAAGGTGGGGAAGTACCTGGCTATTCAGATCTAGTCACTAAACACGGCTAAAGCCATTTGGAGCAACGTTTCAATTCTGAATGGTGGTCTTACACCAGGGCGATACTGGTAGTATCTTCCACTCTGGAACGTGCCGCAAATATACTATATATTATTTTAATTAATTTAATTAATTAATTGTGAAATAACACAAATTAATCAAATGAAATTTATTTGCGCACGCCGGGTTCGAACCCGCGACCTTCGGAATGGCAGTCCAATGCGTTACCACTGGACTATGCCGGCCGTCATAGTCCAGTTATTAAGTTAAGTCCAGTTAAGCGTTATTCTTTATGCTCGATACAAGAGATATTTACGAATGTTAAGTTGTCTTATGCTAGGAACCTGTCAAGATAAGCCTAGTGATGATTAATATATTATATATAGGTATATATACAAATTAAAAATCATTTTCTGATCTGATTCTTGTAAACTGTCTCCGCTGCGGAGAAGAGCGCTATGTTGCTAATTTTATTTAAAAAAAAAAATATTTTTTTATTTATTTAACGCCCAGAGGATATTTGATAAAAGCTATGCAACAAGTCATACAAACACAAGAAACAAAAACAGAAAATTACAGCTATTTGTTGGTTTACATGATGTGTTTAGGAGTATTGTTGAAATAAATGTTTTAAATGATCCACAAAACTTGCCAAGTTGGTATTGAATATGTCAACATCACCCAAGTAATGATTTCCCATGGTGTGAAGTCGTTGTATTGGAGAGTGGGCAATGTAGTTACGCTTATGTGTGCTGCTGTAGAATATTGTATTTTGTCGTGTTGTTACTGTGGGTGTGTGTATGTTTATAAGTTGCAGGAGTTCACAACAGTCGAATTTAGAGTTAAGTATTTTGAATAAGAACGTTAAATCGTTTATTTTACGTCTATCTTCTAATGTATGTATTTTTAGAGTATTTAATAAAAAATTGTATTTTAAGTCTTCGACAGGGATATTTAATTTAAAATTTATAAAACGTAGAATTTTTTTTTGTATTCGCTCAATGTTGTTAATGTGAATTTTGTAAGATGGAGACCAAACTACTGAGTTATATTCAATTAGACTTCTTACTAGAGATACGTATAATAGTTTAATGGCTTGTAAGGAATTAAAGTTTTTAGTTGTTCTTAATACGAAGCCTAGTGTTTTCATACCCTTGTTCACAATTTGATGGATATGATTGGTGAAACTTAGTTTTTCGTCCAAAATAATTCCAAGATCTCTCATTTCCGTGACTCTTTCTAAAGCTATGTTATTGATGGAATATTCGAATAAAACAGGATTTTTGTTTCTGAAGAAAGTCAAGGTTTTGCACTTTACTACATTTAAAAATAAATTATTTTGAACGCACCAATCTCTAAGCTTACTAATATTTGATTGTAGTATATGGCAATGATTTATGTCAGTTATTTTCTTGTATAGTTTGATGTCATCTGCAAAGAGCAATACCTCGACATCGTTGAAGCAATTGGTTATATCATTGATGAAAATGAGGAACAAAACCGGGCCAAGAACTTATAAATAATCAGAATATCATTTTTTAATTTAAAAAGAATACAAAACCTAATGTGATTCAAATTAACTAATATTTACCATTAGGCCGTAGAAAACAAAACGAAAACTTACTATTTTTGCATGTTTATTATCAAAAGCGAGTATTTTGATTTATTTATTAATTTTTTAAAAAACATGACATATTACAGTGATCTTTGGCTGTCCAACTAGGAGATTACCTGTTTTAGGACAGTCAGAAATAGGCATATTTATTAAAAGCGATTCATGTTTAGTCTAGTGTATTGACTTTTACTTAGTTATTGCACTTTATAAATAATATGAAAAGTTTTCTTGGTTGATATAAGAAGTTGCTAACTTGAATTTTAAATAATATAAACGTAGAGAATAGACTAAGGTTATTTTTTTACTTTTTACTTTGACTTTTAGATTATTCATAATTATAGAAAATTTTAATATGTAATTTTATAAGCGAATGGCCTTTTCCTCCGAGGGCTTGTCTATTGATGTAATAAAATTATACAGTAATCATGTATCACCACCGTATACATAAACTACTCTACCGTATACGTCAATGCTTATCTTCCTCAAAAATGTTCAAAGAACAAACATAAATAAAGATCGTATATTGATAAAAGTAACCACTTCAAAAAAAATTATCGCTAATCGCTAATCTTATTGATTATTATCCATGAAATAAAAATAATAATCAATAAGATTACTGATTTTTATTTCTATAAGAATTCACTCAAAAATTGTGGTTTAGATTTTGCCTTCCGCGCAAATAATAATTTGGGATCATTTCTAAAAGAATAAAAAGTATGGTTAACTTAAAAATACCGGAATTTATAAACTCCGATGTGGCGAATTCAACGCTGTATATATCATACTGACTGGCTTATCCTTTAATACTAGATTCAAAAAACATATTAGTGGATAAAAAATAATAAATGTCAAAAATTTGCTAAACATCTCCTAGATAAAAAAAAACACTCACTCAATAATAAACCGATTCCGTTAGATATACAAAATAAAGGCAGTAAGCTCAATCTTATTGGTTGGAAATTAATAACAAATCTAATAATCCTAAAGCTAGTTTAATAAATTAACAAAAAAAATGTAATTCGCTCGCCACCGTTCAAACCGAGTTCAATTATTATAGAACATAAAATAATAATAATAATGTAAAATAATCATTGATGTAATAAGTCTAATATTAGTCTATGAAAATAATGCATGAAACCCCCAAGTCATCCAAATTATTAATTTGGAAACACCTTTCTTCAACTACCTTTATTCAAATTTAAACAATACACTAATTGTGGGAACTTTAAAGAGTAAAAACAAATAACATTTTCCTATATTTACTCGGTGATCAATAATGACGTAGGTAATAAAAATGAAATGTATTTATTTTCATTATCAATGCCTATAATAAAATAATATAAATATACCGTCTGTTAGAGAATTAACCACAGTTTGATAATGCATCCAGAGGGCGAAACAGATGTCATGCGCAATAATAATTACAAAGCAGAACTTTTTTAAAAATAAACTGTTTTTTTTTGTAAATTTGGTAACAATATTATTATAGTATATAAAAAAATAATTAAGGTTATTGTGTAATGAATTTTGACAACAGCCACAATGCTATCCATTATGTAAAATTCATATATAATTAAGAATTATCTTATACCCCATCACACAGAGCGATTTTAGTTGATCAAGTCATCATAAATGAAATTGTCGATAAAAAACATTTAAAAAATAAAACAATCAACAATGTAAACCATAATGATTCAAAAATCTGCTGTAAAGATAAACCTCTAGAAGCCGCAAATGTATTTAACAATATTTTTACTAATGTAGGAAAAAACCTCGCTAAAAAAATCCAACAAGGCCTTACCCCAAATGACCCAAATACTACAGTAAATAATGAGCATAAATTTGAATTATTTCAACCAACAACACCAGAAGAAATTGAACAAATTATTACAGGTATGAAAGGAGGTTCTGCCCCTGGTTTTGATGGGGTCACAATACAAACACTGAAATGTATAAAATCACAAGTATCAAAACCATTAACTCATATAATCAATACAAGTTTTCAAAGCGGAGTTTTTCCATCCATGTACAAACAATCTGTAATTATACCAATATTTAAAACCGGCAATACGGAAGAACCAACCAATTACCGCCCTATTTCTTTACTATCAAACATTGCAAACATATTTGAAAAAATTGCCAAAAAAAGAATAACTCAGTTCATAAAGATTAATAATATAATTCACGAAAACCAGTTTGGATTCATGGAAAACAAAAGCACAAAAGACGCCATTGCTAAATTATCTAGTACTATACAAGACGCTTTGACAAATCATTAAAATGTGTTGGTATTTTTGTTGATCTCCAAAAAGCCTTCGACAGCATATCTCATGTCAAACTAATACAAAAATTAAAGATCGTGGGTTTTAATGACACAGCATTAAGTTGGCTAAAAAGTTATCTTCACCAAAGAACACAAGTTGTAAAAATTAATCACGCATCTAGTCTACCACTCACAAGTGATTTTGGGATACCACAAGGTACTGTTTTGGGTCCATTACTTTTTATCATGTACGTAAACGATATTTTTAAACAAAACCTCCGTGGAACAGTTATATCTTACGCAGATGATACAATTATCATAATTAAGGGTAATGACTGGAAAATTGTAAATGAAAATGCAAATAATGACATCCAAATCCTAAAAAACTGGTTCGATACAAATCTACTTACAATTAACGCAAAAAAACAGTTTATATACCATTCACAATAAATAAATTCAAAACTTACCCCAACATTCATATAATAATACACAACAAAAAATGTAACAAAGATGTTTGTAATAAATCATGTACCATACTAAACCAAACAACTGAAATAAAGTACCTCGGTGTAATTGTAGACCAACATATGAAATGGAACAGACACATATGTGAACTTGTTAAGCGCATTAGAAAATGTATCTATACTATATTCATTAGATTAAGAAATGTTCTCAAGCTAAACAACCTGAAAAAAGTCTTTTTTTTTTCGAAGGAAGCAAATACTTTGGGGTGTGACATATTGAATGAAAAAACATACACTTAGTAAGACACCACTTTATTTTTGAATCAATAACGATAGCCAACCGGGTTTCGCTTGTCCCAAGCTTCATCAGGGCTAAATATCAACTAAAGCTAAATAGATACAGGCACATATAAATATAGGTAAATGAAAACAATGAGTGAAAGAGATACAAAACAGATAGAAAGAGATGCAAATAGAAAAGGTGGAGACAAATTATTAAGGATGATGAGGAGGGAGGGGGGGGGGGAAGGAAATAACAGTTTCAGCGGCGGAATAAATTTAATATGGGACTATCAGATAAATTAATTTGGTTATTTATTATATTTAAATTATTATTAACTGCTTTTTTTATTTCAAGGGCTTCTAAGTTGTTTAATCTAATTCCAGATCCATTTTTATGCAATATTTTTGTTCCAGAGATTTTATCGAATGAATGATTAGATTCTATTAAATGATTCGCAAATTCTGAAAAGGCATTATTGTTTAAACATCGTATATGTTCTTTTACTCTTAAGTTGACATTCCGGGCCGTTTTTCCGATATAAAAAGCAGAACAATCATTACAATTAAGTTTATATATGCCCGAGTGGCTTAGTTTATCGTCTTTATCTTTAGTATTAATTAAATATTTTCCTAAATTATTATTAGTGTAAAAAGCGGCTTTTATTTCAGATGGGAATTTTTTAACGCTTAAAGAAGAAAAGTTATTTGTATACAGAACTCTACGCCATTGGAATGTTTGATTTATGTTTATATTATTAGGGTTATAAGATTTGTTAAATAGAAATTTATTTGATGCTATTTGTTTCAATTTTTTATTAAGAATATTGTCTATTATTTTTGTATCATACCCGTTATTTAAAGCGATTTGTTTAATGAAAAACGGCCCGGAATGTCAACTTAAGAGTAAAAGAACATATACGATGTTTAAACAATAATGCCTTTTCAGAATTTGCGAATCATTTAATAGAATCTAATCATTCATTCGATAAAATCTCTGGAACAAAAATATTGCATAAAAATGGATCTGGAATTAGATTAAACAACTTAGAAGCCCTTGAAATAAAAAAAGCAGTTAATAATAATTTAAATATAATAAATAACCAAATTAATTTATCTGATAGTCCCATATTAAATTTATTCCGCCGCTGAAACTGTTATTTCCTTCCCCCCCCCTCCCTCCTCATCATCCTTAATAATTTGTCTCCACCTTTTCTATTTGCATCTCTTTCTATCTGTTTTGTATCTCTTTCACTCATTGTTTTCATTTACCTATATTTATATGTGCCTGTATCTAATTAGCTTTAGTTGATATTTAGCCCTGATGAAGCTTGGGACAAGCGAAACCCGGTTGGCTATCGTTATTGATTCAAAAATAAAGTGGTGTCTTACTAAGTGTATGTTTTTTCATTGAAAAAAGTCTATTACGCACTAGTCCAATCATTACTTCAGTATGGAATCATTGGGTGGGGAGGTGCATATAAAAAAATTTTAAGCACTGTAAAAGTGGTACAAAAACTAATTATTAAAGTAATTTTGAAAAAACAACCAACATTCTCTTCAGCATCATTGTTCAAAATTTTCGAAGTACCAAAAATTGAAGACCTCTATAAAAAAGATGCAATATTACAAATATATAAAGAAACTGTAATAAAAAAACTTAAATTTAACTCATCCTGGCATAATTTTAACATCCAAATTCCTCTATTTTCAACACAACAAATGCACAATAATTACATTTACAAAGGCATAAAATATTTTAATAGTCTTCCCGAAGAAGTGAAAAAATACCAGATTTTATTTTTTTTAAAAAAAGGGTAAAATTTATCTTTAAAAAAAAATTAATATCACCTTTCAAATTTTATAACTTCAATTCATGTTACAACCAAAATTAACGTCACAATCCTCTTTGTTTATATTTATTGTACTGTATTTATGTTAATCACTGATATAAACATGAAATAATTGTGAAATAACTCCTACACCAAGCTCAAGAGCTAGCACTCTTCATTGGAGTAGAAATTCAATAACATATGTTTTTCACTATTACCTAATTTTATGTACAATGTAACAATGTTATAAGTTAAACAATAAAAAAAAGTCGGAGTTGAATGACTCTTGAAAGCTAATCGACAAGTGTTGATCTACTAAAAATCAACTTTAGTTACCTAAATGACGAAAGTTGAAAGCCCGTCTACTTTTGTTCAAGTATAAGTCATCGTTCGATTTTCCCGCCGAATGGAAACTTGTGAACATATATTTCAAGTCCCTTGCGATTTTTAGTTCCCTGCGGTGAGAGTGGTTTATTTATGCCTGCGGTCGAAAGTAAACGTCAGACCGAATAAAAGTCGTTCAACTAAAATCGCTCTGTCAGAACGGGCCATTCGGGACATTAGCGTTTCCCGCATAAATAAACCACTCTTGTTTCCCGTGATTGGTTTATTTATGGCGTTTCCCCATGTTCAGAAGCAAGAAGTTTACAAACATTAGAATGCCCGGGACACTGCAATTAATAATATTATTTTTGAAATGTTTATTGTAACTTAGTAGTTATTATTATTAAATAGCACGTCTCTGAATGTTTAAAAAATAATTCTTTTTTAT
This sequence comes from Hesperophylax magnus, assembly GCA_026573805.1. Classification (NCBI taxonomy): domain Eukaryota; kingdom Metazoa; phylum Arthropoda; class Insecta; order Trichoptera; family Limnephilidae; genus Hesperophylax; species Hesperophylax magnus. Next base: position 5,034,978 of record JAIUSX010000117.1, on the reverse strand, counting down.
CTTCATAACAAATTTTAGGGCATCCAATATGATATCGACTATTGCAATGGCACATAAATAAACCACAATGGCATATACGCAAGTCAAGTCAAGACAGCTCATCTGAGTTCAGAGCAAAACTAAAAAAACTTAATAAAATAAACAAAACTAAACTCATATTTTCAACATGTCGTATCCAGAATAATGATTTTTTTTTTTTTAAATTTCTCAGTAGTATTTCATTGCTCAGTCCAAGGGATTCTTCTCCTTGACTACCCACTTTAATGTAATAACCATTTTTTATGACTTGCGGAGAGTCACGGAGAGTACTTCTCACCTCTTCAACAATACTCGTGCAAAAAAGAAAGCATGCATTTAATATTAAGCCAATTAACATATAATTAAAGGAAAAAAAAAATTCTGCTTGAGAAGGGACAAAAAATCCACTTCGTCGAAGTAGCTACCTACTTTCATTGTCCTACAAGCGCTGAAAAATATAAATGTCCTGTCACTCCTGCTACTTTTGGCGGGATAATCAAATATAAATAATTGACCGATTTTTAAAGCTGTCAGTTCGACTTGTCATTATTTTTACGTGAGTGGTCTATTTATGATTTTTACCATTGGTCTCTCGAGCAGTGTTTTGTGGGGGTTTCTTTGATCGATAACTCATTCCTCATTCGTGACCTCTGTAAGTAACATTGTAATCTTCATTCCGTAAAAAATCAAAATCAGTTTACGCTCACAAAATATAATGTATGCTCCCAGTTATTTATTTACTTCAGTGTTATATTTAGAGCTCGTGTCAATAATCATAATAATTGATATCGTTAACTACATCTTTACTTTCATTATATGGTCGTGTCACGTATTTTATTTATATTATATAACACCTAGCACGGCGGTGATTAAACACATGTTTTTTTAGCCTACAGAAAAATTGTTAGTATAGTCCTGCTACTGAGAGATCCGTTGTAATCCCCCTTTGAGAAGAGGGAGAGATTCAGTCTATTCAGAATTCAGAGATCGGATCCGTGGGTGGTTTATTTATTTCGGAGCCGATCGGAGCTGTCGGCGGTACGCGTACCGTACGTAATATATTATATTGATGAATTCTGTTTATATCTGTAGTTTGTTTGTATTCAATGCTTAAAGCCGGCTACAGGGTTGCCTTCATTACACGGCCACCTTGTAGTCTGGAAATTTACTGCTTGGCATTACTAATGCCATCGATTAACTATGTAAATATTGTAGGTTATGAATTTAAATCGAACAAACAAGCTATAAGATAAAAAATATAGTTAAATTAATTTATCGTATCACTCACAATAATATATCCTATCTGACTTGTAGAACATTAGGAGATAGTAAAAAAATTATGATAAAAATTACACAAAATGATAATAATTTTTAAAATCTAATTTAAAAGTTCCATTACATAACCAAGATTATATTTTAAATATTTATTATAACATTGAATGATGATAAGTTTTCTAGTTAACATCCTGACTCAATTCACTTATTTGTGTAATGTCTTTCTGAGACGTCTTCAATTTCTTTTATCCACATACGCGTCATAATATTATAGTGTCCTCATTCTTTACACTCCTTTCTCCACCCGTCAGCTCTACACATCCAAACCATCAAAGCTTCCCTTTTTAAATCTTGTCCAAGTTTTTTTTGTCGACCTATCATTTTCTTTGACCTTTTCAACCTAGCATTTTCTTTGACCTTTCACCGACCTTCTTTCTGATGGTCTCAATCGTAATATAGTTGTGCACATTTTTGTTGTTTGTTTTTGGGGTGTTATGCCGTGTTGCGCTAACTCCTTCTTTAGTGCAACACGGCATAACACCCCAAAAACAAACAACAAAAATGCTTTTGGCCGTGAGAATCTAAAAACTTACCTAGTTGTGCACAGTTTGAAAACGGTTTAGTATATATATTATATTAATTAAACATTATCAGTTTCATTAAATTTTATGACTAAAAATCACGGTATATTATAATTGAAGGATTTGTGAAGCTGGAAGTATTCATAAAATATATGCCTCAGGATCATTGCCTTTCAAAAACAATTTTGTTTACGAATTACAGAGAATTTGTACAGTACAGTACAGTGTGGATGTAATTTTAGAATCTGCCGTTGGCCATGGTCACACTCTATGAATGAAGTCAATGTTCCCTTTTTGTAGTTGGTACCCAACTTTCTGGGATATATTAATTATAATATCCTGAAGGTTTTCACTTCTTGACATCGGAACTCCGTAAATTTCAACATTACATAGTCTATCGTATTGTTGTCGTTGATTCATTTTCATATTTCAGTGGAAGATGCTCTGAGGAACTAGCGTCATTGATCCCTTCGGCACCGGTGCATAGTCGGGATACACGCCAAACGCGCGCCCAACATTTGTACACGGTTGACATTTGTCACATGAGAACGGGTCGCTTCTACGATTCGTTCTTAAGTTCAACAGCTCGGCTGTGGAACGAACTGCCGGCCTCTGTGTTTCCTCCCTCCTACAACATGGGACTCTTCAAGACCCATGTTCACTCCTTCCTCTCCACAAAAAGACCCTCCACACAGCATCCCCAAAGATGACATAGCACCTGAGGGAAATTATTTTCTTCAGGGCCTCCTGTGTGGAGTTAATATAAAAAAAAATATATATTTACGTCCTTTACAACTTTCTTCAAATGAATAACTTCGCATTCCAGAGAATCAATTTTAGCGGTTTTACTGCTCAAAGCTATCATTTTGGTGTTTAAAGTTTCAATTTGTGAAGATAAAAATTCCACTGATTTTATAAAAGGTTCCAATTGATCTGTAAAGTCCTTAAATCTTGCTTCTAGCTTACAAACAATGTTTTTTTCCATCTCCTTAAGCCTGTCATCGAGGGTTTTTGAGAGCTGGTTAAGGATTTCATTTAAATTTACAGGATTATCGTCAATACTTTGTTTGTTTGCCCTCGTATTATTTTTCATTTTGTTGTTTAAATTAGAATATCACTTGTTAATTGAGAAATAATAATAGTCAATGTGATTGGTTTGACTTCAAACACCCAGCAAATAACAGTACGGGTGGAGATTTAATAACCAATGAGAGATCTCCGCAGTGACGACACTATTTTGATGACCAATGAGAAATCTCCGCGGTGACGACACTATTTTCTCACTTCAATATTATTATTTTGCACAGAATGGTAACAACGATTTATTGCAGTTTTGCACTTGTAGATCAGATAAATATTTGCCCTTGGTAGATTGAGAAAAACTGCATCGATTTATACTTATTTTTATTGATAATCACAGTAATTACAGAGACCAATGCTTATCAACTGTTAAACGTTGTTATCTGATTCTCTTGATCGTGCCATGTGTCTTCTTTGGGCGTCTCCGAATTTTCTATCATCCACATTTGCATCATATATTCTCCGTACACTCTTTTCTTCGTTCATTCGCTCTGCATGCCCAAATTATCTAAGCGGTAATCTTACTTATTACTCTTACATCAGCCTTGCATTCTTTGCGGATCTCCACATTTCTCACACGATCCTACATGGTTTAACCACACATACGCCTCAGGGATCTCATTTCTACGGCATTAGTCTAGTTTCATCCTTCCTCTGCCAGTTCCTCACTCCCATTGTTTGATCATTTCTGCCCAACAACATTTTGATACAAATAAAAAATATTTGTAGAAGATAGATGAAAAATATATATTCAGTGAATACTGAATAATATAATAATAAGAAATTTGGGTTAGTGGCTGAGTGGTCCAGAGCATTAGGTTTCCGAAGCAACATTTTCCGCTTATAATCATAGAGCTTTAATTAGAGGTGCTACTACTAATATCTTGTCGAAACTTGTTCCACTATTAGAATTCGATAAATGGTTAATGGTAGACCGGAATCGGTAGTTTTTGTTAGAGGGTTGGGAGGGTTGCAGGTCAGTTGGAGGTCAAAAAGCGAAACCTATTTTTTTGCCTATAATGTGATTGTAGTAGGGAGGAATACAAATAAATTATCAGGTTTCTTGTCGCTGATAATGTGCGTCTTTCGTTATTTTGTGAATTCAACGATGATATTACAAAAAAGCCTTATATTATTAAAAATGATTGAAGATAAGTGATAATGCAGTATTTTCTGTTTATGTGATATCTTTAATATATTGTAGGGCAATATATCTAATCATCTATCATCAGTACTTCAGTTTGCTAAAGTATTGAAGAAATTAAGTAATATTTACAGTATTCTTTAAACACTTTTCAGGCATCCTACATAATCCAACTGCTTATACGAGGGTTGTCCCAGAAGTAACAAAGAAAACATAAAAGATTTGGGAAAAACTATATTTATTTCTCAACATAGTCTCCTATTAGCTCTATACACTTTTCCCAGCGATGTTCAACAGCTTCGATACCCTGTTTATAGTGAGAACCGTCGAGATCCTTCAAATAGCCATACCTCTTTTTACCTTACCACTGAGAGGCTAAATCTGGCGAATAGAGTGCGTGAGCAATTTGAACATTAACTTATTGATATTGGTCATCGCGATAATAGATTTGTGAACTGGTGCATTGTCTTGATGAAATAACACATTCTTTTTCTTGATTACATCACTTAAACGCTGAAATAAGTTTTGCATAATACTCCATGTTAATTGTTTTTACTTTTTGAAGATAATCAATGTAAATTTTCCCACGCGCAACGTTAAAAAATGACGCCATGATCTTGCCATCAGATGGAACTGTCTTCGCCTTATTTAGAGCCGATTCTCCCATTTCAGCCCATTGTTTTGACTGTTCTTTCGTTTCAGGTGTGAAGTGATGGACCCATGTTTCATCCTAATCGGCGCAAAAACTATGCTGTATTGCGGTGAAACATCGCTAAACACTCGATTGAAATATCCTCACGATTTTTGTTTTTGTTCCATTGTGAGTAAATGCGACACTTATCTGGGGCACAGCTTTCTTATGTCTAAATTTTCAATCAATATGCAACGTACAGCACTTTTTTCAAATGCCTACCATGTTGCTATAAGTTGAAGGTCATCCAATATCATTTTGTGGATTTTCTTCACCATTGCTGGCGTGTTCACCTCATTTGATCCACCACTGCGATGTTCGTCTTGGAAGCTAGTCTAGTTTCTTTTAAACTTTGCCACCGAATATTTTTTTGCTGTAAATGAAGGAGCAGACTCCCCTAGAATAGAATCTAGTTCGGCTTTGATATTGGCTGGACTGAGACCTTTCAAATTGAAGTATTATATCACATACTTTGACCAATTTTTTCCATGTTTAAAAATTCACTGAGAGCGTTCACTATTGATGGCTATCAAACAAAAACAAAAACAACGTAGCGTCTTTAAATTTCGAACTTAAGGTTTATAAGGTTGGTACTTTCCACCACAGGAACAACGACCGCCATCCATAAGTCAGGTCGGGTACTTCTAGGACAACCCTCATAAATAATTAGTTGAATACATTAATTTTCAATCTAAAATTCACAATTAATAGTAGATGCACGATTGGTGGTAGATAATGTCAGTATCGTCCTAGCAAAAGACCACCATATAGTAGCCGTGTTTAGTGACCAGATTAGAATAGCTAGGTACCCACTTCTCAACTTTCCTCTGCCTCACGACATACACATTAAAGATGCCTAGCTTCATTCACATTCATACATCGTCTCATACATACCCTTCTTTTATTCTGACTCTTGACGCGGCCCTACTCAAGTATTTGGTTCACTCCATCGTGCCATATTTACATAGCGCATCCCCGATTTCTTCTATTTTTATTTATCAAAAAATATGTACACATTAATATATTATTACATATTTTTATCAAAAAAACAAAGTTTTTTTATTCGTCCTACGTCACCACACGGTACAAAATTATTCCTCATTGCATAATAAATTGTATAAATTATTCATATCTCTGAAACAGTTGACTTTGAAAGGTTCCCTTGACCATAATAATGTTGAATGAATTAATTTTGCTAATAGAACTGCGGCCATCCATTCATGGAACTCTAAAAATAGTAGTTAACACATTGTGGTCATTAATTCTTTAACTGTTCGGTATGCAATTCTGTCAAAGTGACAATTTTTCCAAAAAATTTGCTGGATAATTTGCCCGGAAAGCAGTTAATTCTTCCTTTCTAAGTGAAGCTTACCAATAAAAGATTATGTTACCTTAATTTAAAAATATTTTTGCACTTTCCTAACATAGTTTGGCAGCCCTGTTTGGGTACATTGGGTGCATAGCTTTTTAGTTATAGTGGAGTGAGTATTTCTTTATGAGATGCTCCGGTATAGGATAGTTCAGATTAGCCAGCTCAAAAAATATATTGCAATTATCATTTTATTTTTGTGTTTTGGTGTCACCAGGTTTTTTTGCAAAATACATAGGTGAAGTGAAATAATTTTAAATCTCCGTGCGTCGACCAATGTTCCTTCGAAGGTGTGAGGGTGTGCAGCCCCACATCTGTTAAAAATTGTCCGCACACATTTTTTCATCTTTCGCACACATCTCGAAGAAAGGAACTTGTCACCAGATATGATTTGAGATTTTCACAATCAAAAGTATTATTGCCACTATTTAGATTGCATTTAGTTCGGGAAGAATCTTGCCATCATAATAATAATAATAATATTTTGGTAATTTTTATAGCTTCGTTTTCGTGACAGATCACCTCAAGGGGCTTAATCGAATACAACGATAGCAGCCAATTAAAATGTGCGATAAGAAAATGAAGACAATGTCAAAGAATACAGTTGAATATGACCGAAGGAAATACCGTTGGATTAGCTTAGTCGGATCAGTGGAAGCAGCGCCCCGGCAAGGCTATGGTTCTGGGTTCAATTCCTGGATGCGACCAGTGGCGACTCGTTACTTTTGAGCGTGAAAGAGTGCTATGTTTGAAAAATTCGACATTATTGTTGTTTTTTTCAAAACAAGATTTTTTCAGGAAATTTCAGTTTAGCCGTGCACTGTACGGATTTCCTGAAAAAAAAAGGTTTCTGCTACAACAACATCAATAATGCCTTTTTTGTAATATTAGTACTCTAGTACACCCAAAAGTCACGAGCCGCCACTGGATGCGACCGTATCTTTTTTTGATTTTTCTGTTTCTAATTTTTGTTTGAAAATCGCTAATATTGTCTTTAATGACTTAATATTACAATTTGTGGTTTTACTTATTACAACATAATATTTAACACAGCGCTGTAGTGCAATTTAAAACCGATTTTTTTTTAATTTTTCTTAGAACATGAACAAATATTATATAGAAAATGATTTTATTTAACCCTTCAGTCTAATTTGTTGGATTTTGGGAACAACTTATATGATCTCACAGAAATCGTTGTGTCTCCCTTACTATTGTGGTGAGAAATGTGATCTAAACGGTGTTTTTTTAAAATTTTAAAATTTTTCTGTTTCTAATTTTTGTTTGAAAATCGCTAATATTGTCTTTAATGACTTAATATTACAATTTGTGGTTTTACTTATTACAACATAATATTTAACACAGCGCTGTAGTGCAATTTAAAACCGATTTTTTTTTAATTTTTCTTAGAACATGAACAAATATTATATAGAAAATGATTTTATTTAACCCTTCAGTCTAATTTGTTGGATTTTGGGAACAACTTATATGATCTCACAGAAATCGTTGTGTCTCCCTTACTATTGTGGTGAGAAATGTGATCTAAACGGTGTCTTTCTAACGAAAGAGAAAACACCACACTTTATATTTAAATCTAGAAGTTAACCTCAGTAGAATTAAAATGTGCACCTTTATGAAACCAAAGGTTCCGACCGCAATTTTAAAAAGCTTATATGAAACTTATTCTAAATTTTTATATGAAACAACAAAAAATTGAGGTGACCAAAATGTATATTACATTTGTCTAATAAAATATATGTATTTTTGTAATTGTCAGTAATTTTGGTGACAACAAAACATAAATTAAACCATTTAAAAAAAAATTATGTTTGCATTAAAAATTTTAATATTTCAAAAAATACTTGTTTATTTCTAATAATAAAATTTGAAAGTGTATTTAATCAACTTTCAAAAACAGTTTTCGGATACATTCAGAAATTCTCCATTTATTTGGATTTTATTGCAAAATTCAACTCATAAATATTTATATTGATTTACACAATAGCCTGTTTTAAATTTTATATTAAAATATAATGTTAATTTCATATAACAATCAAGGGGCGCTAAAGCCATTGATTTACTGCCCAAAATATATAAAATCATACACATAAAATTAGCCACACAAACCTAGTCGCTCTAGTCACCCGTCACCCCTCACTCCGGCCCCTGGGACCTCTCCCAGGCTTGCAGGAGTATCTACTCTAATCTACTATTGGTGGCACGGCCTCGGAATTTTTTTGTTAGTAAACAGATCTGGGCATTACAGGTTTTGGTTGGGATAGAGGGCTCGATAACAGTATCAGTCCTAATATATTGGGACGGATGGCAACCCTAATCGTGACGCAAGCAACATTTCCACTTATTGTAGTAATGTGGTAGGATATTTTCAAATATTGTCAGGTTTTTTAAACCCTCAAAATGTTTGTCTTTCTTTTTAAAATAAAAATATAAAATTTAAACCTCCTACTATAATAATTACCATTGAAGTAGCTTGTGCAATGATAGAGGACTTAGCTAGCAGAAGATTGAAAGCGTGATTCCGCATTGAGAAGCCGGCACATTTTTCCTCTCTGCTACTAACCAAGAAAGAACTGCTATTACCAATACATACGGGTATGTTAATCGGAAAAGTAATTATCATTCATTATTTAATATCTGATTTTCCTTTGTGAACAGCCTGTAGGAGCTATCAGCCTATCATGCGCCATGAAAGTAAACTAACACTCTGGCAAAGGTTTACGGAGAAGGGCTACGTAGTAGTGTTAGTAACTCATAACTTATAAACAGGAATACACTCTACTTTCCTGCTATTACTGAAGGTGCATTTCTGTATAGTAGACGTGTCAACAGTTCTGTCTGTCTCTATTTCAAGAGTCAATTGCCTACATTAAAGTGCTCATTAATTAAGTATAATACATTTGTATTATCCTTTGCCATTTCATTAATTCCATAAACTTAATTAATAATCATTAATTAAAAATTAACTTTTATTTTTGAAAGCTGGTAAGTCAATAAGGTGAGTTCTTTTCAAATCTATTATTTTAAAATTTCTTTAAAAAATACCCACCATATTTTTTGTTCTTTAGAAAATCACGAAAATTAAACAAGATAATTAAAATTAAAGTGAATAGTGGCAAAGTATTCAATATATTTTAAGATCACGATGGAAATCTAATTTATTTGAATATATTATTGGTCTGCTGTGAAAATTCATCAACAACTGTTTATTGCAACTTATTTAATGAAATTTTCTCATTTAATTTGGCTAATGTGTTTAATTGATATTATTTTTGCAGAAAGCCACCAATATCATGTATTTCCCTTCAAGATCATGTATTTTAAGCTTATCATTCTGAAAAGCCAAAATAGTTAATTCATAAAAAAAATTTCAACGACATTAACATTTCTTGTACATCTACAAAATACAGCAGTAATATTTGTCCTAGAATGACCTTCCAAACCCACCTGATGTTATCATTTTTGTGAAAACATTTCCAAGTGTTTCATTGAAATAAATAGCTTTTTTTAATACTGGCTTAGTTCCAATAAAATTTATTTACCTTATCGTCTTCCCTTTAAAAAACTTGTGTAAAGAAAATTTTTTATTGGAATTAAAAAAAACAGCTCGTAATGTTTTTAATGTGAAACATCTTTTGGCGCGCCTAGGAAGGTAAAACCGACAGGACGGCTCCGAAAAGAACGTATCACGCCAAAACTCTTTGCGGTATATTTGCTTCTATTCTCACTAAAATCGGCAACGAATATATACTGCACCATGATGATTTTTTAATATTTAACACATTTCTTTGTTTATATTTTAATAATAATACAATGATTGTTTTTACTATCATAAAACTTGCTTACTTTAATTTTCACTTCCTTCAATAAAAATCAACTTCGATGTTTCACATCTGCGTCCCGTTCCGTGACGTCTATTATTTTAATTTTTGTTTATTTCTTACTACATAATATGTATTTGGAAGAAAAATTCCCCCCCCCCACAAATATACATCAGTTTTTCAATTTTTCTGCAGATACTCAGGTATTCAGTTTTTCAGCGAGTTTAGAATTTTTTTTTAATGCAAAACTAACAAAACAAAATGAATGTATCCAAAACAAATTTGCATACTTGCAATCTATCCCCATTTGCATATCTTGTACAATAAACAAGTGAATAACAATATTAATTAAACATTTTGTAAATAAGGGGTTATAACATTTTGAAAAAATAAAAAAATAGCATTTGGCCGGTCAGTAGCCGATAACAAATTCGTCAGGTTCCCCACCCTAATTTCGTGGGTTCAATTCTCTTTTAACAAGGTCCCCATCATTACACAAGTAAAAAATAGTATTTGGCCGGTCAGTGGCCGATAACAAATTCGTCAGGTTCCCCACCCTAATTTCGTGGGTTCAATTCTCTTTTAACAAGGTCCCCATCATTACACAAGTAAAAAATAGTATTTGGCCGGTCAGTGGCCGATAACAAATTCGTCAGGTTCCCCACCCTAATTTCGTGGGTTCAATTCTCTTTTAACAAGGTCCCCATCATTACACAAGTAAAAAATAGTATTTGGCCGGTCAGTGGCCGATAACAAATTCGTCAGGTTCCCCACCCTAATTTCGTGGGTTCAATTCTCTTTTAACAAGGTCCCCATCATTACACAAGTAAAAAATAGTATTTGGCCGGTCAGTAGCCGATAACAAATTCGTCCGGTTAACCATCCTAATGCCATGCATAGTAATGCAAAATCATGTGTTTTTGGTTTGAAAATTTGGTCGCCTAGAAATGTTTCAGATGCTTTAATTAAATACTGCGAGTAGAATACATCTTGGCCTTTGAAATAATCGAGTATTTTTTAGATAAGTCTTTTTATAAGCCCAGAAAAAAATAATGTAAAGGCCTATGAAAACTGCTTTAAAGTTCAAAATCTCCTACTTACGAACCCATTTTCGGTTATGATTTTATTGTATAATGTGGCAAATTAAATTATTTATAAAATGATTGAAAAAAAAAATATATATTTATGCCTGAATAATCCACAAAATAAAATAAAAGGCACTTTTTGGCCATGTGCATAAATCAAAACTGGCGTTTGGTGTTAAGCGGGAATTTAAACCTTATCGCCATCTACGTAAGGGTTGTTATTGATAGCGTCTCAATTTAGAATATTACACGACGTAGTGCATCGCCAAATAAATACATACAAAGAACAACGACAGATTTACACAACAGTACCTACATCTTATAACAGTTTATTATTTGTTGGTTTGTTGGGGCGATTTTAGAAATTAGAATTAAGGATAGAATATTGTTAAAAAACCATTTTGCAGATACACAATTTTAAAATGGAAATGACACTTCTATAAGATAAATTTAATAAAATATATGTACTCGACAAAATGCATTTTTTTCTCTAAAAGTACATTTTTACTATTTTATTAATTGTTGAAAAAAATTGCGATTTAGCCTATTTGTGCCTATTTTGATTTGCCGCCAAAATGACATGTTTGTGAATATGCAGTTGTTGAATTCACGCCGGCCAACTTCTTATAGTAATCTTACCAGCCACTAACGAATTTTTTGTCATGATGGCCTCGTAGCAAGTTTGAACTGTCTAGGCACGTGAGCTTTCCGATTGTTTTCAAATCAACAAAAATGAATGAAAATATTAAAATTACACATTTTTAGAAAAATTATCAGAATTAAAAAAATTAACTTTAAATCTTCCATACGTTTTTAACAGTATCCATAGTCTGTGAAAATATCCCGTTGAAAACATTGCATGGGATGTTTACACAAAGTTGATGTGGAAATTTCAATTTATCATACTTGACAATATGACTTGTTCATTTCAGTATTATCAGCAATATACTGATGATAAGATAAATAATATGTAATCTATAAATTTAATGACGATAGTTAATTATTTTTGTGATGTACCAACGTAATATTATTATGATAGTGGACAGTTCTCCAATTCATTTAGATCAAGTCAGAACTCTGACAGTTTGTGAAGTTCAAAGTAATTCTGTTACGGTTCGTGGATTCATTTGACTAAATTCGATTACGTCACCTGAACTTGTCTAATAACTTTCAAAATACCCAAGCAATAAAATCATTAAAATTTAATTGCTTTTAATTTAAATTATGAAATTAACACATGGTAAAACTTTGTATGATTATGTTATAATTGAGGAGATTTGGGAATAAAGCGTAATGGTTAGGATTAGAAAATAATGTTGATGGTTTTGGCAAGTAGAGCGGATGAACGTAGAATGGAGTGTAAAGAGAATGTATGACGCGGAAGTTAATTGTTTGAAAGAGTCGGGGATGCCCGAGGAATACATGGCACGGTCAAGTGAGTAAAATACTTGATTATTATTTTTTTGGTAAACTAACGTTTAAGACAAGATTTTTTATGCATAGCACAAAGGGTAACAATTATTTTACAAGCAATAATTATTCACCTGAAACACTCATCCACATTGAAAAACCTCCTGATAAAAGATACATGACGCCAACGGGAATGTAACAAGCAGTAATTGTTGAATGAAACACTAGTATATATTGAATTATTTCGCGGATAAGAGATAAGCCGCCATAGCTCAGTGGTCAGAGCTGTCGACCGGAAATCGAAGGGACACGGGTTCGAGTCCCGTTGGCGTCATGTATCTTTTATCAGGAGGTTTTTCAATGTGGATGAGTGTTTCAGGTGAATAATTATTGCTTGTAAAATAAAATACTTGAGTCGGGTCATGTCAAGAGTCAGAATAACAGAAGAGTATGTATGAGACGATACGTGAATGTGAATGAAGCAAGGAGTGTGTGGAGTATTGTTTTGTCTCTGCCTACCCCTGATAATGCCTTGAAAGAAAATCCACCTTAATCAATGGATTCAGAGGAAACCGTCCTCTTATAACTACTATTTTTTAAGAAAACCTTTTTTAATGTGACAATTTTTTTCTTTTCAGATCTTAAAATGGCAAAAGCCGCGACTGTCAAACTTAACAATGGCCAAGAAATGCCCCTTTTGGGTCTAGGAACCTATGCTGTAAGTATATGTTTATATCATTTGCTTTGGAGTGACTTCAATTTTAGATTTTTTTTCAAGTTTTAAAATTCAGATCTTTTCATTAACCAAAACCCAAAATCTTATTATATCATGTGTGAGCCTTTAAAACTGACTGAATTAATTTAATTGAATTATTTTTACATTATAATTAATTGATTAATGTAATTAATTGGATGGAAAACCTATAAAATAATAATAAGAAAGCATAATGACAACATACTATGAAAAAACGTTTAGAAAGAGAAGAATACTCTGAATAGGTAATACAAATAGTAGCCTTCCATGTAGATTTGAATGGAAACCAATATCACCACTGACTTAGTAACTTTTCGTCACTCTATTTGGTTTTTGTCCAACAGACTATTTTTGGAGAAATTGAGTTAAGTATGCAGCTGTTGTTCTCAGAAAGCATTTATTTATACGATAAAGTGAGAAAAAAAGACGCAGTTTGCTTTGATTCCACCAAAATTAAACAACATTCCGAGCGTGTTTATCCAACACTTTGTTCTACATCCAAATTAAAAACTTGTTTTCTGCGTAATTTTAAACATTTGGAATTAATTTTACTTAAAAATAATAATTCATATTACTTTAGAATGAGCTTAATTTCATTGAATATGCGTTTTTCGTAAAAAAAACTTCGAAGCCCTATTTCTCCCGATTTACGTTTTGGTCTGTTGGACAAAAACAAACTAGAGCGACGTTTTGACTATTGGATTGGGACAGCCAATCAACATTGTGCGCTCTATTTCTCTTACACTGCATGGCATCGTATACTAATCCCAGGGAGAGATGTATGCACATCATCGACGATCATCCTAAAAGCTATTCATAAAAATCTTCCTTCGCACAAATCTTCTATGAAAATGAAAAAGAAACTAGAATATCGAATGTCTTTAATCATATTCCTACGTCATATGTTCAACTAAAAACTTAATATTTCTTTTATTTTTTTTTACGTTTCATTATTAGATCACATTTCCTCTTTTATCTTTAGTAAGTTCGAATTTGAATAAATCACTTCCTCAAAAATATTATTGATGTCCATTAAACATTAAATGTAAACCTTGGAAATATATCATTAAACACTTTTCATCATTTAAAGATGTACTTTATCAAAATTGTTTATATTAGGTATGTTGTTATGTATTTTTCTGTTATGGTTTGTTTTGTCGTTATTTTATTGGTCAATGACATAAATACTCTTATCACTGTCATATATGCATGCATAAAGACTGTTTATAACGCTAATAAATAAATAGACATTTCGCAAACATATGTTTCTTTCGAATTGTATTATGGTATTGTCAGTTATAAAAATATGAGAACAAAAAATTATTGCTTTATTCGATTTTATTTATTTACATTAACTCCACACAGGAGGCCCTGAGGGAATAGATTTCCCTTAGGGCCCATGTCATCTCTAGGGATGCTGTGTGGAGGGCCTTTTTAAGGAAAGGAAGTAGTCATGGGTCTTGAAGAGACCTGTGTTGTAGAAGGGAGGAAAGACAGAGGCCGGAAAATCGTTCCACAGCCGAGCTGTTGAACTCAAGAACAAGTCATAGAAGCGACCCGTTCGCATATGATAAATGTCAAACGTGTACAATTGTTGGGCATTGAATGAGGTAGACATTTAACATTAATTACATACTTACTCGTTAATTATTTTACATACCTTAAAAATAGTATGATATTATCGTTATAAAGTTTACGCAAGTTCCCGTCCGAAATGACTATATATATATATATATATTTTTTTTTATCATTAACATCTTATATTCTTTTAAACTTTATACTCCTTATTATGTTTTATATTCTAGACTTTTTTGATTCTTTATAAATTCCTGTATATTTCAAACTTTTGATATATTCTTTCAAATTATTTTATTTTAATTCACATAAACACTAACTCGCACATACAAAATATCATAAGTTTATTTTTTCTTATCAGTACTTACATTGATTTCTTAAATTGAAAATATATATTTTCTTCTAAATTATATGCTTCTTATATTCTCTTAAATTCTATAATCCTTATTTTCTTTTATATTGTATACTTTCTATATTTCTTTTAATTTCTTCTGTATTTCATATTTCATTCTTGATATATTCTTTAAATATAGTTTATATATAATCAAGCACCACAACACGGGCATGTGCCTAGCTTGGTGGTCTAAACATTCTCAATGACTGTAATAAACAATGCACTAAATATAGAAAATTAAAAATAAAATAAAAACAAAAAAAATGGTCACTGTCACCCATAAATATTAAAATAAACAAGTTATGACGTACATTCCTTTCGAATGCTCCACGATAATGTGCATACATACTGCCTGGGAATACTATATTCGCTATTACATTTGATTTTCAATTTGAACTGTTAGACCGAATTTATGAATTTGAAATTTGAACAAAGAATGTTCAGACTTGAGAGAAACACGTCCACATTGCATTTCTTGAATATGTATAAGTTTTTCATAGCCAATAGTGCGAAACGCATGTTTATTTATGCATCCGTCCTGATGATGGACACCGCAAGCCTATCCGAAAAGTTAAAACAAACACCCTTAAAAATAAATATGCATGTCTTTTCAGGAATGTTTGAAAGTTAATATTTTATGTTTGGTGCCCAATTTATGTGGGCCGGTATATTGGTCAGAATATCCATACAATTTTACAACACTCAACATCTTCTCAAAAGTGATTGTTGTTGGCACGGATAGTGATCTTTTGGTATTACTTGTAAGTCTTGCTCCTGAAGGAAAATCTATTTTTTTCTGTAAAGATGTGATCTTTTGGTATTACTTGTAAGTCTTGCTCCTGAAGGAAAATCTATTTTTTTCTGTAAAGATGGTCCCACTCGGGCGTAGTGTGTTCAATTCCTCGGCTGGCTAAGTCCTCCATCACAACACAAGCAACAATTTCAGCTTACTGTGGTGGTAGTAGGAGATTTTCAAATATTGTCAGGTTATTCGTAACCCGGGAATGTTTGTCTTTCTTTTTTAAAAATTAAAAAAAAAATTAAATTAAAATCTCTGCGGCTGTTACACGTGATCCATCAGTGACTACTGACCGTACACGAATATATCACCTGTGATCTATAAAGTTTCACTAAAAAACATACATTATGTTAAAATGTGCCTCGTGGTCAGATAAATTGCTTTGGAAAAGCCCCGAATGGAAAGAGTTGAAATATAAATATTTCCCAAATGCTGTTAACCTTTATATGAGTGCAAATAAACCATGTCTTTGGTTATCCTATAACTATCAGAAATGAGGTGAAAGGGTTAAGCTCTTAATATAATGCAATTGCAAATAAAATAGTAAATAGTCAGATGCAGTAAATTCAAGCTGCTTCATTAACATAAATAATAAAGGTTAATTAGGAAGTTCCAAGTTTTCAGTTTTCCATTGAAGATTCTATGCAGTATACCGACCCATTTAAATTGGACTTAACCAAAGAGAAGGCATATAAATAATTTATAATAGGTTACATCCCCGGCATCATTCTTACAATATTTAAATGGGTCGGTATACTGCATTGAAGATTCTATGCAGTATACCGACCCATTTAAATGGGACTTAACCAAAGAGAAGGCATATAAATAATTTATAATAGGTTACATCCCCGGCATCATTCTTACAATATTTTTGGGAACTATTTAAATGAGCACCAAAGTATAGTGAAACTCGCTTAAGAAGTTCTCATGCTTAAGAAGTTCGCTTTTTCAGTCCCTCGAAGAATGAATTTGAAAAATGTTCCAATTCTTCCCATGGTTTTCCGGCTTAAGAAGTTTTTTTCCGGTCCCTTGGAAAAATTCTTAAGAGATTTTCACTGTATTGATTACCAAATTGCTTATGATAATTTAGTAATTGGTCGCCTAAATATGTTTTTGATGCCAAATATAATAATAAAAAATGACCACCAAAACACAATTATTTTAATTTATTAAAAATAATTTCAGAGCACAAAGTGTATTGGTAAATGTCTGAAATTTTTTTAGATAAGATTTCGAGATCGATCACAATCCAATCAATCTTTTTGCTTTTCTGTCTTTTTTTTTCTATTTCATTTTTATTAAAGCCTACAATTTTAAAACGTTGAATTTAATTTTAAAATACTAATTTATTTATTGATCACCGGAATCTTGATACGTCACCAAATATATATATTTTTTATCAGAACCAATTATCAATCATTTGGGCAATTTTGGGAGATATAAAGATATATTATTTGAGAGATCTTCACAGACAACAAACGCCCGTACAGTCTTTTTGGGAGATATATCTCCCAGCCTGACACTCTCTCATAAAAGTTGTGCTATCTCATTTTGTATTACGGTGCAATATATGATTTAAACAGTGTTAGACAGAATATATATATAGTAAAAGTTTACCATAGACGGTCAAAAAAATTGAAATAATTCTATGAAACAACATTTAGCATATGAAAATTTTTTGTCAAGGCTTACAAATTTTTTAATAAATATTTTTTTTTTTAAATCACAAAAAAAAATTAAGTGACAATATCTTTTATTATACCTTTTTCTGATTAAATATCTTTTTTAGTTTTGTGTAAAGTGGCCATTACGGTTTATACTGTAAAAACCACCGATAAGCGACTTTAAAAAGTTGATCTGTGTTTGCATTAAAAATTTTAAATTTTATACGTCGATTTATAATTCTGTAATCTGAAAGAATCATTCATCTGTTTTCAAAAACAGTATTTTATTTTGAAATTCATTCAAAAATGAAAAAGTTTTACCTTACAATAAAACTTATATTATGTACTTAGCTTTATTTAAAACCTATAAAGTGAGATAAACATTACCATTTTGCAGCCAAATCGACGTTTCTTACCAATTTCGTGTGTAATTCTTAGTTTAAATCTCCCGCCAATGTCACCTGCTAGTTCCAAATGCATCCTTGAGGCGGCGCCAGTAGTGGGACGCCACTAGTGACGCTATAATTTCCGTCGATTTATAATTCTGTAATCTGAAAGAATCATTCATCTGTTTTCAAAAACAGTATTTTATTTTGAAATTCATTCAAAAACAGAGAATTTATCTGGAATCGAATGTGATAATATTTTCCACGGAATCTGTATTCTGACAGTTCACTTAAATAAGATGTCAGAGGCTTAGGGGTTAGGAGGTTTAGTTAGGTAAGATTTAGGTTAGTATTATTCCTTGTTACAATATAACCTAATAAAAAAATAATGTTAATTAATTTATTTGTTGAATCTATAACCTTATTGATGCCTAGCTTTTGGTGCTAAAATTTTATTTTTGGTGGAAAAATGCAAATATTTGGGCATCAAAACATTGGTGCTCAATTAAATACGAGTGTATGATTTTCATGGCTGGGAGGTACATATTTTATGGGGGTCACTATTTCCTAGTTCATAAGTGTTTATTTTTTTATACAATTGCGCAGTTGAACTTTAACCTGACTGATGAAGGAAACGCTCTTCCCACTCTGTCCCACCTGGATGAGGTAAAGTATTGGTGATTCTGCCAACGATAGCTTTGGTATGGCTCAAAATAAACACACCCTAGAAATTTTATATTACGGGGTGATAATTTATGATAATCTAAACGAGCACACAGACAATCCTATTTGATCAATCCTAGCCAATGAACAGAAGAGTGATCTTTACTGATTTGAAAGAAAACTGATCAATTAACGTACCACCTTTCGGCTTCTATTCACCAGACAGAACAATGAAATTGATAATCCGTTCAAAAGAGAATTTCTATATTTAAATTTTTTTTGTCGCTTTCTCCCGTTTCTATCGATTTATCTCTTTGTCGTTTCAAAAGAACAGTATGACTCATTTTAACCCTGTCTGTATTGTGCAAATTGAGAGAACATAATTTATAAGACATACCTACAATGCGAATAACTAGGTTAAAATTGATAAATTGTTTATGACACTATACAGGGTATAACAGCACGTACCCAAAGGATTTTATCCAGCGATTCCCGAGCATATTTGGAGTAAAAAGCGTAAATGTCATTTTGCTGTTCGATGATATTTTTTTTCAATTAAAAACAAAACATTTGTGTCGCTATCACACGTCGCCACTGATCACACTGGTACATGTGGCGACGGGATCATGTGATACGCGCTCTCTCTCTCAAAATCTGTCCGAAAGTCCGAAAAAATTTTGATCGGACAGCAAAACTGACTGACATTTATGTCAGGTCTTATACAAACCTAGTATTCATTCAACTATTACTATACTGGTAGATATTTCTTTTAATTATGTATTGTCTCACTGCACTTCTATTAACAACTGTATCACTTGCAATAATATTTTTGTGTACACATTACTTGTTCTGTAATCACTCTATTGTAAAAGACATTTTATGGCGTTTAAATAAATAAATAAAATGACACCTACATCTTTTACTCCTATATTAGGAGCATATTGCTCAGGAATCGCTGGTTAAAATTCTTCGGGTGTGCTGTTACACCATGTATTCGCAAAATGTATTTTCGCATTATTTATAAGAGTGTTCAAATTCTAATAAACTTTACATAACTAAACGCACTCAGTAATAAAATCCCTAGCGGTTTTTTGGTGTCCAATTAGCGAGTTTGTGCTGTAAATAGTCAATATATTACTTAATATTTTTTGTTCACAATATTATACATTAATGATATATAGTGAAAGTGATTAATGATATATAGTAATGTTATGTTATAAATTAAAAGCCATACCAGATATATCGTTGGCAGGTCTATAATTTGAGTTAGTTTGTAAGAGACCTGTTATTCTAGAGATTATATCAAATTTATAACTGTGTACCAACCATGAGAATTAAAAGCATATCTATCTACTCTACGTTGAAAACCAAGCACAGTAATACATTATAGACCGTACTAAGCCTATAATATTGGAACCAACAGTGCTACACTCGCCAAACTCATACACATACACATGCGCATCTTCTGTCTCTGTTGCTGTGAGTGAGGTTGAAAAAAAAGACAAATATTAAATTTTTTAGTCATAGACACCTAAATCGATAGACTTACCCTAATTTAAAATCTGGGTATCATTTCGACAAGCTGGAGGCGTACCATGTGACCATATTTTTGGCACCAGAACGTACGTTGACCGCCGAAGAGCGCACATAGAAACAACCAGACCCTGTGCAGAAAAGTAAAGTTCGTTGAAATAAGACAACAGTTTGCAGCGCAGTCCATTGTGGGACTTTTCTGCGCAAGGCCTGTATGTTCGTTTTTAACCGAACTATCTACAAATCGGGTCGCTTAGCGACACACAAATAGGGGAGGTGAAGTAATTATAACACATTTGTAAAAGTGTCTAACTAAGTAGTGCAATAAAATATTTAGTTTTGGAAATAATCTCGAACTTTTGTTTACCCGGATTTGTAGTTAAAGTTTACACGCACCCAGTAATTTGTGTGCCATTGTAAAAAGGACTAGTAATTCGTAAGTAGATTTTATCAGGACTAAATAGTGATATTACAATGCGATTAGCCTGTGTTCCAACAGATTCATTTATTGACAAATAATTAAAGGAAAATGGTCAAGCCCACTCCCAACTCCGCGCACTTGGTTTGTTCCCCTTTCTCCGGTGGGCTGGTCTATCAATTTGTATGTCTGTGGTTTTAGTGTAGATATTCAGTACCTAGAAGACACTAATAATTTCTGATACTCAGAAATTAGTGTCACTGATTTTCCCTTTGTGTGGCCGGGCAGTGCTGTCGTCCAGTGGGTTTCTGGAAACTTTTTGTTAAAAAAACATATTTTCTGGAAAGCTGTTGATTTTTCCTTGCCAGTAGTATAATTAATATTATGTATAGCATTAGCTGCATGGTAGAACATATCATTTTTGTAAGTACAACATGTATTGTAAGAATTTGTTGCTGAAAACCCATTGTTACAAAACTTGGGTGACACCACCGTGGCATTTCCCCTTTTTGAACAATACGCAACCTTTTCTACTATGGATCCTCATTAATCACTTTTTCCATCAGCCACAGCTTTCGCAAATCACAGAGAGAAAAAATCTTGTGTCTGGAATTTGCTAAAATGTAGAAAAATAATAATTGATGAGGATTTAAAAATGATCAAACTTTGTACTTATGCATAGGATATATCTGTAGTTCATTGCATCAAATACCATTGTTTGTAATGTTTGGTTATTATCTATTTTCTTCCTATTTAGAGATGCAACGATTTTACGACCATGTGTTTATGATAAGAGTATAAAATGGTTATTTACGATTTGCAGTGATTGTAGATTATAGTAGGCAACACATTACGCTATGTATATGCATCATGCCTTGGCCTATTTCAGCATATCGCTCGCTATACACTACCAATGGGAACGTATGGCGAGCGATATGCTGAAGCCACGAAGATACAGCGCACTTATAACGTGGTCTGTCACAGGCTTAAGAACAAACAACCTTAACCCATTCACCGCTATGCATAAATAATCCGTGCCTTCAGTGCAACGTGCATAGGTATTTTATTATATCTCGTATCCAAAACATACTCAACTCGTATTTCATCTGCCACCGGTACAAACGGTATTCAGAAATTATCTTATAAAATCTTACAACAATTCCATTCCTGGACTGTATTACTTTCACGTCTTGTAAACTTTTTCCTGTCTGTGTTTTAATATTTTTAAGCATTTGTTTATTTAGATTCTGTAGAACCTTTTTTTTGTAACAATAGATTTGTTTTTATTAGGTAAATAAATAATTTATAAATAAAAGAGAAATTAGGAAAAAAGTTGAAGTAAAATTTGAATGCAAATTTTTTAAATATCTTATGTGTGGCTAATATATTTGGGTTCAATTTACTTTTTGAAATATATTTTTATTTTTTAATGAAATTTGTCGAATTAACATCTGTATAATATTTTAATTTATACAAATATGGACAAATTTAAATAAACTTAAAGGGGATTAAAAAATTATGTCAAGAAGAAAAAAAATTAACACATATATGAGTGTAAATCAGAATACGGTGAGAAGGTTAATTTAAAGAACATTTAAAATGTATATCTTTGCTTCACCGCGCACTTTAATTTTTTTGTCGTGTTATACTTAGCTGTAGGCAACTTAAGTGCACTCTTATGCAAACCAACACTGCCTTTCATATGCATCATACTTTTTAAGTTGTCCTAGTTGGAATATAAAATGATGGTTTGTATTTTCTGAATTCCCAGCGCGACGGCAGCCAGAACAAGGAGTGCCAGCAGTCAGTGGAGGCGGCTATAGCAGCCGGGTACCGCCACATTGATACGGCGGCCTTCTACAAGAATGAGGAAGAGGTTGGACTCGGTATCCGAAATAAAATTGCCGATGGGACAGTCACACGTGAAGAATTATTTCTCACAACAAAGGTTTTTATGGTTTTTTTTCAAATGTAATTTTTTTAATGTAATAATCGTGTAAGTTGAGCCTATATTTAATGTGATAAGAAACCCCATAAAATATGGTATTTTTAATAACAGTAAGTCTACACATTAATAAATATAAGAATTGTAAATTCATGCTCGATGGCTCGATCGAACATGTTGACTTGGAGCTATGCTCGTCATTGCGTCCACACGCTTGAGCAGCTCGACACAAGACACCATAGATATATGTACCACCAAGACACTCAATCAAATCGTAAATTTCTGTCGAATATTAAGCAAGAATTACGCTTCTTGAATTTTTTCACATCACACAAAAAAGCATCGAGCGAGATGGTTCGCCCGTTGAGACATATTCATAAGATGTTTCTGATGAAATAAATTGGGGTTTATCCAAAATATCACAACAAAGCTATATTTCTGCTCTTATTGCTCTCAAAAATAGTAAAAATATAGACACAAATCTTGTAGAAACGAAATTATCTTAAGTTCCCCGTAATTGTATCACTTTTGCTGCCTCCTTTTGACATGAGTAAATTCCGCATGTCCCGCAAGTATGTAAACTCGAGCTCGAAACCCCCCCATTGCTTCATTCAATCGCCCGTCTTCACGTTCTACTGCGTCCTATCATCATTGAGCGTAAAACTAATGAAACAAAATGGCGCATGTATATTCGAACATCGTTTCAGATCTTCTTTCGGATCTTCACCCACCTTCCTCTTTTCATTAGTTTTCCTACTCTTTTATGCGACCCTCGAACACGTAAAGGTTTGCCAAGCAGTGGTAAGTCACACTGGACGGCCGACATTTCTTTCCTAGGTTATCAATAAACATCCGACATTGATCGTTGGGCTCGATGAAATGTGCCCTATTTTCATATGAGGTAAGCACTACTGAACTTTGTGAATTATAAATCTTTTTTTTTGTATTTCAGCTTTGGAATGACGGACATGAGACTGAAAAGGTGAAGCCGGCTTTGGAAGCATCCTTGGCTCGATTTGGCTTGGACTATGTCAACTTGTATCTCATACATTGGCCAATCGGTGTGAAGGTAATACATTATTCCCATAAATACAATATTAACATTTTTTTAAATTAAACAATAACTTTGTAAACATCACTTATAGGTAAATACTTAATGCTGACCGGGTTTCGCTATAACCGTAGCTTCATCAGGGCAGTATAACATTTTTAGTGTTATACTGCCCTGATGAAGCTACGGTTGTAGCGAAACCCGGTCGGCATTAAGTATTTACCTATAAGTGATGTTTACAAAGTAATTGTTTAATTTTAAATTATAATGTCACATCACAAAGTAACCGCTTCATATGAAGAAACAATATTAACAGATAAATAATTAAACATTGGCTATTATCGTAACAGTAATTTCGGAAAGCAATCTCACAAAATAAAAATATATATTTTAAAAAGTTATAACAGCATGATATGTAGTTTTGAAATTTTAATCTAACAGGTTTATTTATTGCACTTTATTTTATTCAGTGGTCGGGATTAAAATTGAAAGAATGCTAGGCTGTTGCAAGTATAACAAAAAAGACAAACCTTAATGGTTTGAAAATACATATTATAGAGGGGATGAACTTAGAAAAATAATATAATGAGAACATATATCGCAAAAGTGAATGAAGAGCAGAAAAAGTCGGGGACCTTCGAGGAAGACGCAATATTAGACTTGGTTGAAATAAGAAAGTCAACTGCCTCGCTCAATCGTTCAAATAGTACTGAAGTTATGGTGATGGAACCTTGAAACCATATAAGCTACCTCTAACTCTCAACGGACGTTTGATCAATTTTTTTGTAGAATTGTAATTTTTTTTTTTTTTTTTAATTGACCTATTAATCCCAAATTTGTGAATGCAGGATGACGGAACCTTCAACGATGTTGACTACCTGGACACCTGGAAGGGAATGGAGGAAGTCCTCAGCCTCGGTCTGACCAAGACCATCGGAGTCTCCAATTTCAACATTCCCCAGCTGGAGCGTCTGCTCAAAAGCTGCAAGGTCAAGCCTGCCGTCAACCAAATTGAGGTAATACCTTCTTCTTCTTCAAGAACCCTCTGGCATCCAGCAAACAGGATAGACCGCTACACACTCCTTGCTTCATCCACATTCATTTATGATCTCATACACCTAACCATCATGCTGTTTCTCTGCAGGAGTAGGCAAACAGGATAGACTGCCACACACTTCTTGCTTCATCTACTTTCATTTATGATCCCATACACACTCTTCTGTTATTCCGGTTCTTGACATGACCCTACTCAAGTGTATTACACGTTATTGAATGTGTTATGTCAAAATCGTGTTTAAAAAAATTGACTGAGCGTAGCCAAGTCCGGTTTTAACTCGGACTACTCGAGCGTTTTCCATTTCGTCTTTCTATAAATTTGTTTGTTAAGTTCAGGTTCCGGATAAAGATGGTGGCAAAAATCATTTCTCCGCATATAAATAGCTATTCTGGAAAAAATAATTAATCAATAATTAGAAACATACTTCTTTGGACGCGAGGTCTACTGTTCACATAACTACTTGTGTTTTTTTTTTAAGATTCAATTATTTGTATGAATGTGTACCCCTTTGCTTGTGATACTACTCTATTTTGTTGGATGTTTCCAGATGAACGCGAACCTGACACAGAAGCCCCTGCTGAAGTTCTGCAAGGAGCACGGCATTCTAGTGACGGCCTATAGCCCCTTTGGCTCCATGCCAGAGATCCGCACCACTGCGACATCGCCCGCGCCCCGTATGGACGATCCCATCCTCACCGCCATCGCCAACAAGTACGGCAAGAGCACCACACAGATTGTGCTGCGATACCTGGTGGGTTCATTCCTCCTCTTCTTATCGTACTAGATAGTACCGGTATCGCCCTGGTGAAAGACCACCATTCAGAATCGAAATGTTGCTTGAAATCACGACGTAGATATGTTTGGTGACCAAATTTGAATAGCCATGTACTTCCCAACCTTCCATTTCCCCAACTCCTTCCCTTTCCCTCTCCCTTCAGCCTCATAATATACCTCAATTGGGGATGCCATGGTCCAACCAACTTGGAACAGTTAGAAGCAGTTCGATCTCTTGTTCTTGCTGAGCTTTCTGTTTACTAATTTTGTTTTGTATGTTCCTAGTTGGATAACGGCGCCGCTGCCATTCCCAAGTCGGTGACCCCGGCCCGCATCGCCAAAAACATCGACATCTTCGACTTTCACCTCACTGCCGAGGAGTTGGCCCAGGTGGATGCCTTCAACAAGGACTACCGCGTCGTGGCTGTGCCCTCCTGGAAGGACCATAAGCATTTCCCCTTCTAAGTGCAAACTCACAATCCCGCCATCAACAACATAAAGCCTTATAACCTTCAAAACCTCAACTAATATTGTGAACCTTTACAATGCGATTGGCCTGTCAAGTGGCACGTTTTGACAACACATATGTGTTTTAGTGAAACTTCATGATGACATATGCAACAGTTGTGTAGATTAGGTTAAAGCCTTTACTATGTTGCAACAATAATTAACCTTTTCAATACCAGAGTTCCTCCTGAGGAACATGAACAGACAAATTTACATCTTCTGATTTTGTGAAAAAAATAACCCCGTATTTTGTATATCGCTTGTGAAGGATATTCCTTAAGGTCTATTTTTTATGCTAAGTTGCAACCTTCATTCCAATAACAAATACTGTAAATATAATGACAGATCCTCTTATGGCTGTTTTGCTTGGACTGGGATCCATTATTACGCATCAAATTAATATATTTTTAAATAAAACAATTGTTTGGGCGATAGGTTTTTTCTTTACTAATAAAAAATAATCCTTTCAGGCCTAAAAATAATAAAAATCAAATTTATACCAAAAAATTTCAAATAATTATTTAAGTTGTTATCAGGCTTAAAATGTGGTCTATATGCGGAAATAAAAGTGCGGTACTGAAAGAGTTAATATGTAATATAATTTATACTTTTCATAACAATAATTATTTTTAAAATGTATACATTATCTTTTTTTAATAAATATAATATGTTGTATAAAGAATAATTATTCTCTTCTTCAAATACATGTATTCGAATTTCACTTTTAATTTTTTTAATGAATGTAAATCTTGTAAGTGGAAATTAATCCACTTTCGGACTTCCGATCGAGCTGAAACTCGGCAGATAGACTCGTTGTCGATGACAGAGCATTCTATCAACTTTTGGTGGGGTCAATCCGCACCAAATCATCCAGGCCATGTCACCCACCATCTCAGATTTTGATGAAACTTTAAATTTTTAATCCTTCCATATAGATAAGAATATATACCAAATTTTACCTTCCTACCTCAACTCGTTTTTTTTTATGGGCAGTTGAAGTTTGGGCAAAATAAGCGTTTTTACATATTCCGAGCACTCCGGAAGAGCTTGTACCTTCAATGAAAAAAAATTGTATCTTTGTCATTTATAGTGCAAATGCAATGAAAATTTTCAATATTATCAAGAAAACTATGCTGATTGCAGAAAAAAATAAATAAACCCTTTACATTTATCTACTTGACTTTAAAAAATTACCGAAAGTAATTTTTTAAGTAATTTTTGGGACGGAAAAGGTACTTTACAAAAAAGCAATATCTCGGGAAGGTACAGTGTTAATGAAGTAATTTTTTTTTTTATTCATATCTACAAATAGCATAGAATCACATACAAAAATAAAATTCATGGCATTTTACTTGCTTCAATAAATAAAATCCATTTTAAACTTTTTTCAAACTTTTTGTAATTTTTTTTTATTCTTATCTACAATAAACATAGTACCTACAACCTAAAAAAATAAAACTCCTGGTATTTTGTGTGCTTCACAGTGTAGAAACGTTTTTAAAATAAGAAATCTTTATCATACAGAATTGTTCTAGGTTTTTTTAAATCTAGATACAAAAATAAATAAAATCCATTTTAAACTTTTTTCAAACTTTTTGTGATTTTTTTTATATCTATTTTTAGTTTGTAATTGGGCAAGTTATAGTTTAGGTATATAGCTAGTAATATAGGTTGAATGAATGGACTAATATCAAAGAAACAGTCCTAGAGACAAGTCACTACATGGAAATGATGTATCTGCAACAAGAACAAGACAGAACATGAAAATTACTATCTGCCTCATCACTAAGTTTGCAGGATACTACATGCTTTGTTTCCTCTGACATGCTTAGTTCTGAGTCAGCTTCAAAGCAGTGATCATCTATATAAATACAGTAGTTGTTTCATGTTATGGTGTACGTTGTTAAAATGTCTCTAATCGAAACAAGTTTAGTTAAATGTAGTGTGGGACAACATAATGGTACTGAATGTCACAAAAAAAGTTATACTAAGTCAGAGAAATTAACGAGTGTGGATTTGTTAAGTGAATTTGAAAAAAAGCTTATTCAACAAAGAAGTTTTGTATCTACAGACTTGGTTTTCAACATTTGTGAGCACCACAGAATATTTAACTTAAATAAATATGAAACATTTCAAAAAGCTTGTTTTGACCCGTTCCAAAGCCACAAAAGGAAAATTACAAAAACTTTAAGAACAGTATCCTTGGAATTTTCAGAGAACATTAATACCATTCTAAAAGTAACTAATAAAGCAATCCCTGGACAAAAAAATTGTAATGCATGCAGAGCAAAAATTAGTAAGAGCCAAAACCTTAACAATGAAATTGAAGAGCTTAACACTTTTCAAGAAGACATAAGTGAAGTTGAAAATGTTTTAAACAAAGAAATTTTTTTACAAGAAATCAACACTTCTTTAACTGACATTGGAGAATCTCCATTTAAACTACATGCAATACCATCCCACAGTAAGTCTAGTTACGCTAAACGGAAGTTAGATTCTGCTTGTTCAACCTTAAAGAAAAAAGTAAGTAAAGTTTTAGAAAAAGAATTTTCCCCAGTAAAATGTGATGCAAAAATACCAAGATGTATTCAAGAAAAAGCTAATGACATGGACAGGCTTGTTGAGTTGGTTAAAAAAAAATTGGAAACACAAGTTACACGCCGTGAGAGAATTCAGCTTCTAACTCTCGCTCCAACTTCGTGGAGTAGAAAAAAGGTTGCTGAAGAATTCAGTGTTGGTGAATACTCAGTTCGTAAAGCACGAGAGCTACTAAATGAAAATGGTATCATTGCTTTACCTGATCCAAAAAAAGGAAAACCATTAGACCAAGGAACAGTTACTTTGGTTAAAAATTTCTACCAAAACGATGAATTTTCTCGTGTTATGCCAAGGAAAAAAGATAAAGTTAGCATAACCAAAAATGTTTATGAACAAAAAAGACTATTGCTTTGTAACCTGAATGAACTTTATGCTACCTTCAAGTTTGAATACCCTGCTTCAAAAATTGGGATTTCGAAATTTTGTTGGTTGCGTCCCAAATGGTGTGTGCCAGTAGGTTCTCCAGGCTCTCATTCTGTCTGCGTTTGTGCAATTCATCAAAATGTAGTGTTGCTTCTTAATGCTTGTGACAGTGAAGAAACGTACAATGATTTAATGGACTACTTAGTGTGCTCAAAGAACAATAGAGACTGTATGCTTCGACATTGCGATAAGTGTTCAACATCTAGTGAAAATCTTAAGAAACATTTGTTAGAAAAATTTGAAGAATGGGACCAAGAAGATGAAATTACATACAGTGCATGGGTAACTACTGATAGAACACAGCAGGTTTCACTTACAGTTCCCTTTCATGAATATGTAGAACATCTTGTGAAGAGTCTTGTAAAACTTCTTCCTCATTCTTTTATAACAAAGTCTCAATCAAAATATCTCAAAGAGTCCCTAAAAGCACAGCTTCAGATAAATGAAGCTGTTGTGTTATTAGACTTCAGTGAAAACTTCTCCTATGTTATCCAGAATGAAGTCCAGGGTTACCACTGGACGCAAGACAGTTGTTCACTCCACCCAGTGGTAATTTACACTTGTGAAGAGCCTGGCAAAGATCTCACAGTGTCAAGCTTGTGTGTAATTTCAGATGACTTGGAACATGATGTAAGTTTCGTTTACGAAACTCAAAAAATTGTTGCTCAATTTTTAAATCAAAAATTTCCCCAAATTCAAAGTGTTCATTATTTTACTGATGGTTGCGCAGCGCAATATAAAAACTGCAAAAACTTTTTAAATCTGTGTCACCATCAAAAAGACTTCAACTTGAAAGCATGTTGGTCGTTTTTTGCTACGAGTCATGGGAAATCTCCCTGTGATGGAATAGGTGGAACAGTAAAACGTCTTCTAACTAGAGAAAGTTTGCAACTTGGCCCTGGCAACACTATCACAACTGTAGACAAAACTTTTAAGTTTTGTCAGTCGAGAGTAGAAAATATATATTTTTACTTGCTGAGAAAAGAAAGCTTATTCACTTGCAGGCAACAATTACAGCAGCGTTTTTCACAAGCTAAAACAATACCAGGCACTCGAGGTTTCCACTGCTTTGTTCCTCTGTCTGAAAATGAAGTTGGCACAAAAAGGATAAGTTCAGATTCAGATTATGCTTTGATTTTTAACTTCAGTGGGGAACGAAATCGCTCTGAGCAACTAAGTATGGTACAAATTTGTACAAACTCTTATGTAGCTTGCGTATATGACAACCATTGGTTTTTTGGACTTGTGGTTTCCAAAGATGAAGACGAGTGTGATGTATCAATCAAGTTTATGCATCCTTTTGGCCCAGCTCCATCCTTTTACTGGCCACATCAAAAAGAAGATATTTGTTTTGTTCCACTACAAAATATTTTTAATATCGTTGACCCTCCCACAACAAAAGGTTCAGGAAGAGCTTACTACTTTCTTGAAAAAGACGTTCATCATGCTGATCAAAAGTTCAACCATCTTATGGGTCAGATCAAGAATAAAAGTAAAAAATGAACTTGAACATTTATTTGTAAACAATATTATTGTAATGTACTTTCATTTAACCTAATCCTACATTGCCTGTTTTATTTTTATTGTATTTGTTTTTTAAAGAGTTAACTTTGTATTGAAAAGAGTTAAAAAGTTGATCTTGTTATAAAATATTGCTATGGTGTATGCATTCAGGGTAAGGAACAAGGTACATTATTTTGTTGGTGCCTTAAGCTTACATTGCAAGCTTACCAGCATGTTGTAAAGGACCGAATAAGTTTGACTTTTTTTATTTGCAAATACAGTATCTAGATTTTAAAAAACTTGGAACAATTCTGTATGATTAAGATTTCTCATTTTAAAAACGTTTCTACACTGTGAAGCACACAAAATACCAGGAGTTTTATTTTTTTAGGTTGTACTATGTTTATTGTAGATAAGAATAAAAAAAAAATTACAAAAAGTTTGAAAAAAGTTTAAAATGGATTTTATTTATTGAAGCAAGTAAAATGCCATGAATTTTATTTTTGTATGTGATTCTATACTATTTGTAGATATGAATAAAAAAAAAATTACTTCATTAACACTGTACCTTCCCGAGATATTGCTTTTTTGTAAAGTACCTTTTCCGTCCCAAAAATTACTTAAAAAATTACTTTTGGTAATTTTTTAAAGTCAAGTAGATAAATGTAAAGGGTTTATTTATTTTTTTCTGCAATCAGCATAGTTTTCTTGATAATATTGAAAATTTTCATTGCATTTGCACTATAAATGACAAAGATACAATTTTTTTTCATTGAAGGTACAAGCTCTTCCGGAGTGCTCGGAATATGTAAAAACGCTTATTTTGCCCAAACTTCAACTGCCCATAAAAAAAAACAAGTTGAGGTAGGAAGGTAAAATTTGGTATATTTTCTTATCTATATGGAAGGATTAAAAATTTAAAGTTTCATCAAAATCTGAGATGGTGGGTGACAAACCCAAAATTTTCTGGATGATTTGGTGCGGATTGACCCGGCAATCATGTGCACGCACGCGGACAAATACGCATTTCTCTGATGGATGACATTACAGCAGTTAACACAAAGTTTGCGGGGGGTTTTTTTAATCAATCTACGCCGTAAAGCGGGCAATTTTTATCAGGTACACGCGCTAAATTACATTTCATGTAAAATAGCTATAACTTCTGAACTATTGATCAAATTTAAATAAAATTTTCAGTATTTTACCTTATTCGAAATCTCTTATTATGATCTGGTCACAAATTTTTATATTTTTGGATAAACAATTATGATGTTTAAGTTTAAATTTAAAAATTGAATAAATTTAATAAAAATTAGTCTGAATCCGAATTGCTTGAAATTGTTCGTCGGAAAAAAGTACGGGGACTTCGTCTTCACTAAAATCAAATTCATCATCTGTATGTTTCTCATAGTCACCATCACAAGAATAATTTGACAAATTATCAGTACACAATTTTCCATCACTCTCATCATTACCGTAGTCTATTTTTATTGGGTATTTTTTATGAAAAAATATCCCTTTATTATGAAAACAATATGTAACAAATAACTTTTCAACACACATTACGAATGTATAATACAATGATCGGTATTTAGTACGAAATTTTTAAAGCGGAATGTAGGCAGAAACGAAAATAGAAAACGTCTTGAACGAAACAATCTTGCTATAACACTGAAGAAATGTAAGGATTAAAAAAACGAAATGTTTATCTTAGAGCTATTGTATTTCAAGGGCATGTTTAATTCCACCAATTGCCGGGTACCTAGTACACATCTCACGAGAGCTGATGCCTGATTTTTACTTCACAGAGTAACCAACATCATACGTTTCTCGTAATATATTGTTACTCTAGTGTACAATGCCTTTTGGCGTCTCCCGCGCTTTACCAATAGTGTACAAATGCAAAAAACGCTTTTAAGCATCTTCCGCTCTCTACCAACAGTTTGCAAAAGACGCATTCAAGCGTCTCCCACAAACTATGTGTTTAATATATACGAAATAAACGACATTGTTAGTGTGGTTGACTCCAGTCCCTGGGAAGGAAGGTACAATCCTCAGTCAATAGATGTATTGTATTAAATGTCGGTCATAAGGCATTTGGCGACGTTGTTAGCGTGATTGACTCCAGTCCCTGGGAAGGAAAGTACAATCCTCAGTCAATAGATGTATTGTATTAAATGTCGGTCATAAGGTATTTGGCGACGTTGTTAGCGTGGTTGACTCCAGTCCCTGGGAAGGAAAGTACAATTCTCAGTCAATAGATGTATTGTATTATACTAAAATAAAACATTGTTTTTTACAGATTGATTTTTTTGAAGAAGTTCGTTTTTGCCTATTTATCTAAAAAAAAATGTGTTAATTTTTTATTCAATTTCTTTACACACTTTTAAAAATGTTGTCCCATCATGACAGTTGGGTGTAACGTGGAGAACACCAAAAGCCAAAGTAACGCATAGAAGAAAAACACATTCCAGCTTGGCTCACTTAACTTTGCAGCAGACAAAACAGTAACTAACGAATAAATGAATATACAAAGTATCTACAGCGGCAATGCCCCCTACACTACTGAACAAATAATCCCTTCAAGTGTGATCTATAACATCAAAAATACTGATTTCGGCTGTGGGTCTGTCTGTTATTTTAAAAATTGGAACTGATTGTGTGAAGAATTCAGACAAGCGATAAAATACACTATACTACCTATAATATAGTATAGTGTACTGTACGAAACAATATTCCGTCCGTACAATACTGTAAATGCGTAGGTAGCTGGGTACACTTTTATTAGTGTTTCAGTCTTGGTGGATGTTTGCAGAGGTTTTTAATGGAGTTTAATGCCAAGATCAGAGAGGGATTGATTCCCAAGTCTGAGTCGACGAAAAGAATTTAAGACTGGCAAAACTGAATTTAATACTGAATTAAAAACACTTGAAAATATTTTCTTGAGACTTGTAGGCTTTGGAGATGGTTTCTTCAGGAGAGAAGTTTCTCTTTCAGGGGTAGTTTTTGAACTGACTTTGTATGGAATTCGGTTCTCTATTTATAGAACGTTTTCAAATCGAACCCTCTCGGGGGAGTTTTCACCCCTTTCGTGAGGGGTGAGTTGGTTAGGTATTTTTCCTCTTTACAATTAATTTGTTTAGAGGAAAGTTATATTTTAATATTATACCTTTTACCAGGTCAGTTCAATTTACCCAAACCACCTCCTTCAGTCCCGTTTATTTATTTTATAATAAATTATACAAAGTTTCATATTGGGGTTGAAGCAAAATATCCTTGGTTTGAACATTTCCCAAAGAGTAAAAAACATATTTAGGTACAATTCTTTAAGTTATTATGTTAGTATATAATCATTTCTTGATGTTGATATTTATTCTGTGGTCGTATCTTCTGATATTTTCCTGTAAATTGAGTCTGATGTCATCATAGGTGGTCGCATCAATTTTCGTTATCAGTGTTTGATAAGAGCTTCAATGGAGTATGCGGAGCTGTGATTGGTTGAAAACTCGGCGGCCATCATGGAATTCCTTCCGGGTAGTATGGAGGGGGGGTCACGTAAATACTGGGTCGCCCCCTTAGAGTGGTTCATTCCGTGGATTGGTGGCTCTTCAATGGAGTATGCTGAGCTGTGATTGGTTGAAAACTCGGCGGCCATCATGGAATTCCTTCCGGGTAGTATGGAGGGGGGGTCACGTAAATACTGGGTCGTTTCCTTAGAGTGGTTCATTCCGTGGGTTGGTGGCTCCGAGTGAGGTGCTGGATGGTTATTTTCAGATGTATTTCAGGTTCTGCTGTTATATTTCTATGTAATTGTCTTGATTAATCACATACAGCACATAATTTGATTAAGTAATTATGATTTGAAGATTTCCAATTGTGTCGGCGACACGGTATCGAGCGGTTTCGGGGTTTGAGTGTTTTTGTAATTTTTACGTAAATATGAATTCCTCTGAAAGATTCTGGAGGTCTGGATACGTATGATACACTCCCCCCGTACAGTCTTGCCTGTAATCAGCTAGTTCTTCAGACGTATCTTCTTTTGATGTTTCCGCAGGTTGTTATGTCCTGGTAATGAGGGATAGCCGCTCAATGCTAGCCCATCGATGGAGTGTTGTCCAAGCTTTGCGATGTCAGTGAGGGATAGCCGCTCAGTGCCAGCGCCATCGAGGGGGTGCTGTTTAGACTTCGCCGTGTCAGTGAGGGATAGCCGCTCAGTGCCAGCTCAGTAGGGGGGGGGGGGGCCCCAGCGGGGTAGGAGGTGGGAGTCGATTTTGCCATGTCAGTGAGGGATAGCCGCTCAGTGCCAGCGCCATCGAGGGGGTGCGGGCCAAACTCCGCCGTGTCAGTGAGGGATAGCCGCTCAGTGCCAGCGTTGTCTGGCGCCCCCTGCGGGAGTAGGAAGTAGGGAGTAGTTGTCCGGAGATGCCAGTATAGACAAGTTCTGTCACTTGTGTCGATTTCTATTTGTTGGGGTTGCAGGAGACGTCCAGTGCGGCCGGGAGGATGACGGCAACTTTTACTGCCGGTCTTATGTAGACTCCAGTGCTTGTTTGGATCCGAACAGTTCGGACTTGACCATCGGCTGCAGGTACTGCTTCGATGACACGGCCACGTGGCCAGTTGTTCCGGGGCAGTGCTGGATCCATGATGATTACTAGGTCGTCCTTTTTAATTGGTGTAGTTGGATGGTGCCATTTTTGTCGGGCGGCCATAGTGGGTAGGTACTCGTGCAACCATCTTCTCCAAAAGGCGTCCGCGAGTTGTTGTCCAATGCGCCACTGACGGCGGAGGCACACTTCTTCTTCTGTTTTATTGTAGAACGATAATTGAGGTCGTTTCCCGGCTGATCCCAGTAAGAAGTGGTTGGGGGTCAGGGGCTCTTCGTCTCGTGGATCGACCGAAATGTGGGTGAGTGGGCGGTTGTTCACAATGAATTCGGCTTCCGCTAGAGCTGTGCGTAGAGTTTCTTCTTTAGGCGTCCTTTCCTTAAGCGTGGCGTTTAAGGCCTTTTTAACCGATCTCACTAATCTCTCCCAGGCTCCCCCCATGTGGGGACTCATTGGCGGTATAAAGTGCCATTCTATGCCCTGAGTGGCTATTGCGTCGATCATCTTGGTATCCTGGCTTAGTGACATCAAGGCGTCTCTCATCTCAGCGTCGGCTCCATGAAAGTTCGTGCCGTTGTCAGAGTATATGGCAGTTGGTTGTCCTCTTCGTACGGTCATCCTTTGTAGGGCCATGATTGCGGAGTCAGCTGATAGTGAAGTAGTTAATTCCAGGTGGATGGCGCGTGTTGAGAGGCAGGTGAAGATAGCTCCGTAACGTTTTTCTCTGTGTCTGCCGACTGTTATGGTCATAGGACCGAAATAATCCAGCCCGCAATGTGTGAATGGGCGGACGTGATGCATCAGTCGTGGTGGTGGTAGTACGCCCATCTGGGGCGGATTGGGTTTGCTGCGTCGTATGCAGCACATTGGGCAGGTGTGTGCAATCTTTCGTCTTATTGTACGTAGTCTGAGTATGAAAAAATGGCTGCGTAATTCTGCTACTGTTTTTTCCGTACTGGGGTGATCTGATTTCTTGTGGTAGTGATTAATCAGGAGACGGGTGTACGCGTTGTCGCCATCCAGGATGATGGGAGTCCGGGCTACTTCTTTAGCCTTTTCTAATGTTTGCAGGCGTGTTCCCATTCGGAGGATACCGTCCGGGCCGAAGAATGGGTTCAGAGGGTTGAGGCGGCTGCTGGCGGGTAATTTTTTCTTTTCTCGTAGGGTATTTAGGGCTGAACCGAAAGCGTCTTCTTGTGATCTTCTGATCCATTTGTGTTCAGCTGTTTTTATTTCCTCCGCTATTAGTGGTCTCTCTGGGGTTCTGTTGGGGCCCATCCGGCATCGTCTGGTAAAGCGGAGAATCCAAGCAGTCGAGCGGATCAGTCGGTGCCATGATGAGAATCGTTCAATTGCTGGTAGAGATTTGCCTCTTTTGATGATGAGTCCGACGTAGAAAGGTTTGACTTCCAGAGTTAGGTCATCGGGTTTATGGGCGGGTGCGCGTTCTTTGGGCCATTTGTTTTCCGAGTGGGTAAGGAAGGCCGGGCCGGAGAACCATCTTCCTTCTGGTGTCAGGTCGGGTATTTCGAGGTCCCGTGTGCCGATGTCAGCAGGATTGAGTTTCGTAGGTACCCATTTCCAGTCGGGTATTCAGGTCAGCTCGTCTATCTTTCCTAGCCGGTTGGCCACAAATGTTGAGTAGGATCGTGGGTCGGTGCGTAGCCAGCATAGTACTGTTGTGGAGTCTGTCCAAAAACATGTGCGGCGTATGTAGGCTGTGCTCTCCTTCTGGATTGTTTGGGCGAGTCTGGCTGCCATGAGGGCGGCTTGCAATTCGAGGCGAGGAATGGAGAGAGGTTTCAGTGGTGCGACTTTGCGTTTACTTGCAATGAATGTCGTCTGCCTCTTTCCCTCCATTTCTTCGGTGAAGTAGGCTACGGAGCAGCAGGCTTGTTCTGATGCGTCACAGAAGAGATGCAGGGTTACGTTGCTCTGTTTGTTGTAGAGGCAACGTCTCGGGATTGAGATGTTGTTTGTGTGTAGTAGGTTCAGCCAGTTTGTCCATTTCTGGGCGTGTTCGGGTTTGATGGATTCGTCCCAGCCGATGTTTGATCGCCATACTTCTTGTAGAAGCATTTTTGTTCTGATCGTCAGGCAGCCGATGAAGCCCACGGGGTCGAAAATTTTCATAACTGTTGATAGTAATTGTCGCTTCGTGGGTAATGTGATAGCTTCAGACGGAGTCATCTCTTTAAATGAGTATAGGAAGTGGTCTGTGGAAGGGTCCCAGATGAGTCCGAGTACTCGTTCTGTTTCTGGGCTCCCGTTGCTGATGGCTATTGTGGTGTTGGTGCGATCTTCGGCAGGAAAGTTGGCAATAGCTGCTGGATTGTTGGATGCCCAGTTGGTCAAATGGAACCCTCCTTTCGCGAGGAGGGCACTCACATTTTGGGTGAGTTTGGCAGCTTCCTGGTGAGTGTCTACCGCATCCAAGTAGTCGTCCATGTAGAATTTAGCGCGATTAGCTGCTGCGGCGGATGGGTATTCGTGTTGGTACCTCTCAGCGACCTTGTCCAAAACAAACTGGGCGCTGCTTGGTGAACAGGTGGCGCCAAACATCATCGAAGTCATTTGGTATGTTTCGGGTTCGTCCTTGGTTGATGTTCGCCACAGGAATCGCTGTGATTGTTGGTCTTCCGGTTTTATTTTTATTTGTAAAAACATCTCTCTGATGTCAGCAGCAATGGCAACGTTTCCTTCCCGGAAGCGCATGATGTTTCCCAGGAGTGATGACAGCAGGTCGGGGCCTGTGAGCAGCTGGTCATTGAGTGAGGTTCCTCGGCATCGGCTGGCTGCGTCGAACACCACTCTGATTTTCCCTGGTTTATTGGGGTTGGTTACTGCAAAATGTGGCAGGTACCATCGTCGGGGTGTACGTGTGGATGCTTCGTTGTTCGACAGCTTTTTCGCATAGCCTTTGGATATCAGCTGATCAATCTTGTCAGTGTAAGCTGTTTTCAGGTCCTTATCTCTTGTTAATTTCTTCTCTAGGGAAATGAGCCGTCTCAGTGCGCACTGTCGGTTGTCAGGTAAGGTGGTTTCTGGGTTGCGCCATATCAAGCCAGTCTCCCATCTTCCAGTAGGGAGGGGGCGGGTTGTTGCAGTCATCAGCGCAATTGCTCGTTGTATGTTTGTGTTGACTCGGGTTGCTGCGGTCACGCCAAGTGAGTCGATGGTAAAATTTGTTTTCAGAAGTTCTTCCAATCGTATGTCTGAGGCAGTTTCACGTTGAAGTGCCAATGTGGTGGCAGGGTGGTCGTATCCTGGGTTTGATCCGCCATGGGCGATCCATCCTAGTGTGGTGCGTGAAATTATTCGTGTTGTATCATTATTTTCTTGCACTTCTCTTGACACAATTAGGTAGGCGTTATCTTGTCCAATTAGTATCTTCGGGATGACGGGTTTTCCGTGGATTTGTTGTTGAGGAAGGTTGAGGTTGCTGGCGGTCTACCATCCCGCTGTTTGGTATTGCGTTAGTTATCTCCTTCATAAAGGCAGCGAGTTGGGTGATGGTGGCAGGGGGGGCGCTGTCCACGGACTTCCATCAGCCAGGCTAGTCGTAGAGTGTTTGGTAGCTTGTCGGTAATGTCGCTCAGCAATGTAGGGTTGGTGAGGTAGCCATCGGTTTTCAGGAACGGCTGTGGTTGGTACTCCATTGTGTTATGAGTTGGGTATTCTTGTCCTGATATGGTGATGTTAGCTGCTGGGCTCGGAGGTACATTTGGAGTTGCTTCAGGTGCGGTTAAGTTGAGCATGGGTTGGGTAGCAGTTTGGCGTGTTGCTTCATTCAGGGCTGATTGTAGTTCTGTGATTTGTCTATTTAGTTGCTCCTCCCGAATGCGCATTTCTCGGCGTAGCATTTGGAGAGAGTCTTCAGTTGATTCAGAAGGTGCATCGGGCTCTTGGGGTTCTCAGTAACAGGTTGGGTTCGGTTTCGGCTGGTTTCAGATGATGTTGAGGCCTTGCGGCCGCTGCGAAGTGACGGCATCACCACCTTTAATTGAGACTGAAGACGTGTGTGTAGATCCGGCTCGAAGGACCAAATGTACGAAACAATATTCCGTCCGTACAATACTGTAAATGCGTAGGTAGCTGGGTACACTTTTATTAGTGTTTCAGTCTTGGTGGATGTTTGCAGAGGTTTTTAATGGAGTTTAATGCCAAGATCAGAGAGGGATTGATTCCCAAGTCTGAGTCGACGAAAAGAATTTAAGACTGGCAAAACTGAATTTAATACTGAATTAAAAACACTTGAAAATATTTTCTTGAGACTTGTAGGCTTTGGAGATGGTTTCTTCAGGAGAGAAGTTTCTCTTTCAGGGGTAGTTTTTGAACTGACTTTGTATGGAATTCGGTTCTCTATTTATAGAACGTTTTCAAATCAAACCCTCTCGGGGGAGTTTTCACCCCTTTCGTGAGGGGTGAGTTGGTTAGGTATTTTTCCTCTTTACAATTAATTTGTTTAGAGGAAAGTTATATTTTAATATTATACCTTTTACCAGGTCAGTTCAATTTACCCAAACCACCTCCTTCAGTCCCGTTTATTTATTTTATAATAAATTATACAAAGTTTCATATTGGGGTTGAAGCAAAATATCCTTGGTTTGAACATTTCCCAAAGAGTAAAAAACATATTTAGGTACAATTCTTTAAGTTATTATGTTAGTATATAATCATTTCTTGATGTTGATATTTATTCTGTGGTCGTATCTTCTGATATTTTCCTGTAAATTGAGTCTGATGTCATCATAGGTGGTCGCATCAATTTTCGTTATCAGTGTTTGATAAGAGCTTCAATGGAGTATGCGGAGCTGTGATTGGTTGAAAACTCGGCGGCCATCATGGAATTCCTTCCGGGTAGTATGGAGGGGGGGTCACGTAAATACTGGGTCGCCCCCTTAGAGTGGTTCATTCCGTGGATTGGTGGCTCTTCAATGGAGTATGCTGAGCTGTGATTGGTTGAAAACTCGGCGGCCATCATGGAATTCCTTCCGGGTAGTATGGAGGGGGGGTCACGTAAATACTGGGTCGTTTCCTTAGAGTGGTTCATTCCGTGGGTTGGTGGCTCCGAGTGAGGTGCTGGATGGTTATTTTCAGATGTATTTCAGGTTCTGCTGTTATATTTCTATGTAATTGTCTTGATTAATCACATACAGCACATAATTTGATTAAGTAATTATGATTTGAAGATTTCCAATTGTGTCGGCGACACGGTATCGAGCGGTTTCGGGGTTTGAGTGTTTTTGTAATTTTTACGTAAATATGAATTCCTCTGAAAGATTCTGGAGGTCTGGATACGTATGATACAGTGTACTTTATCGCTTGTCTGAATTCTTCATACAATCAGTTCCAATTTTTAAAATAACAGACAATATTTTTTTATCAGAAAATTATTTTGATTGCATATTTGAATGTGTATTTCTGTAGTTTAAATTTTTTAGCGTTATCTTGACAAGTAAAGTCAGATTTTGTGATTTTTAAAGGGTCTCTACTTTTTATCTACATGACGTGCTATTATCAAACCTACAATAATAATATTCCGTGATTTTCCACAGGTCTGCACTATTTTTGTAAAAAAAACCAACGCTGCCGATTTACATAAAATCTTTCAACTCATAGGCCCCAAACAAGCCAGTGGAATCGTTTTATCTACCTCTAGAAAGAATTTCAGTATTTGAAAATGTTAATAAATTTCAGCAGAAGTAGGAAAAACTGACCTTACTTTGACAACACAAACATCTTGCCCACAACACACTTCTACCAGTTTTCTGTCTTCCGTGCCAACTGTAAAGTTAACAGCGTCTTTATGTAAGAGACAAATATAGACTAGAACAAAAACACATTTATTTGAAAATAAACAGTCTTTATTTATTACATTTAAAAAAATTATTATATAAGTACACTAAATTTAATATCATAATGCCGTTTATCAAAATACAAAAATAGCTCTCATCATGCTAGTTTCAAAATATATATAAATAATTCTAATTTAATATAATATAAATATATGGCGGACACATACCTAAATTTTATGTTGGAATCGGGAAAGATACAATTTTATTATGTACATACAATATATATGATTGACGATATAATGATTACCTTAACACGGTTTTACAAATAAGCCAGGCATATTATTATAGTCTATGGTAAAACAATCTACAAGCATACCTTTAATTAATTAGAATAAATCACAAATAACTTTGTTTACATCACTTTAATATATATAACCTCTACATGTTTCATGAACGAAGTTCACCTCATCAGGAGCAAGTATATACTAAAGTCAAAAATTAAATAATGAAGAATTGGGAATTACAATATTGTTAGACGGGAAAGACAATTCTGAAAAACTCCGCCCACTCTTACCCCTCCCCACTTCTTCCACTGTTCAATTGTAATATATATTTAATTTTTGACTTAAGTATATACTTGCTCCTGATGAGGTGAACATTGTTCATGAAA
Source organism: Hesperophylax magnus (assembly GCA_026573805.1). Lineage (NCBI taxonomy): Eukaryota > Metazoa > Arthropoda > Insecta > Trichoptera > Limnephilidae > Hesperophylax > Hesperophylax magnus. The sequence goes on along the minus strand of JAIUSX010000117.1, from coordinate 4,993,370 downwards.
CATGTAGAGGTTATATATATTAAAGTGATGTAAACAAAGTTATTTGTGGGTAAGTTTTTAGATTCTCACCCGAAGATGTTCGGATCTACCGGATATGCCCTGATGATGGACACTGCAACGCTGTCCGAAACGTCGGCTAAAGAAGGAGTTAGCGCAACACGACATAACACCCCAAAAACAAACAACAAAAAAAGTTATTTGTAATTTATTCTAATAAATAATGACATCACAAAGTGATAAGCTTTCAGAAGAAATTTTCTTCGACAAAATCTTTAATTAATATCTATAACTGCGAGAGAAATAAAGCATGACCTTGAAAATAAACTAATATAGGTACAGACAGTAAAGATCATTAATTTTATATTCAAGTCATAAATCTCCATTCAACAGGAGATATTATGAATAAATATTATTGCTTAAAGATAAATTAATTAATGTGGACGCATTCATTATCAATAAATAAAGACTTGTTTGCTGATTATCACAGGAAATATCAAAGACAAACGAAGGATTATTTTAGTTTTGTATACCAAACTACGTATGTATTATTATTGTTTATTATAATGTTATCCTAAGAACATTGTGACGGAAAATAATATCTTTGGCCGGAAAAAGTTGTACCGCCAAACTTACATCTATGGCTAGACCGCATGCAGAAGACGGTGCACCCGTCTCTTGCCATGATTTATTATTAGTTCGTTGGCGTTCGATGGTAGCTTCAATGCTGCAGTCACCTTCGGCATCGTGCTTTATTCCGGACGATGCTACATCTTTTGTTTTATACGAGATTTTATTATGAAATTTTACTAATGATTCATATTTTTATGATGTCATAAAACATGACATGTGTTTTTAAATCTAGTTTATTTATTTTTTGCATAAAAATAGAGAGAGGTATATTTGTGACGCATTGTTTTATGGATACCACACCGTAGTCTCAACTATGACATCCCAAATTGGGGTAAGCTGTGAGATTGGAAGGAGATGAGATGGAAGGTTGGGAAGTACCTGGCTATTCAGATCTGGTCACTAAACATGGCTAAAGAAATTTCAAACATAGTTTAAATTTTGAAGGGTGGTCTTTCACTGAGAGAATCTACCATTCTGTGACATGAAACTATGGGTGATTTCAACTAGAAGTACCCTGAACATGGTCATATGACAATTCCAATTGGGGAACATTTTGACATGTAATGAAATGAGGTAAGAGAAGGAAAGGGAGAAGATGAAGGTTGAGAACGGCCCGTCTATACATTTCCGTTACTAAAAATAGCCAAACATTATTTCCAGCAATACTTCTATTCTGGATCCACTGGGTAAAACTAAGGGGTTTTTCTTTTCTGTAACATGTTACAAATAAGACATCCAGTACCAATTTTCGCCATGTGTCAAAATTTTCATGTTTTTGAAAAATTGCAAAAAACATTTTACAGTACTTTTTATGCCGAAACATATTAAGTGAAAATGTAATTATTTATAAAAAATTAAAGTCCACCATGATTAAAAAACAACAGTGTCTCAAATATTAACGCCACTAAGTGCATTTTAAGAATTCCAAAGACGGATTTCGAAGTTGTATTTGTAATAATAATAATAATAAGAGTTATTATTTTATTCCAGAATGTATATAGAACCTTCTGCTGATCACAATTTGTTCAAAAGCTGAAACGGACTTAGAATCAGCATTCAACGGGAACCTTTCAACTGTCAAAAAAACAAAATGGTACAGAACGGCCATTTGATAACTTTGTCACACTTGAATTTCTGTGAAACAACTAGGCCTATAATCATTATAAAACATTTTGAAAACTAAAACAATGCTTCATAGAAAATGTATTGTAACAATAAAATTTCATAGTGGACACAATAATAATATTATCATAAAAATCTTTTCTTTGTTTTATCAAGAAAACTTAATAACTATGAACTACGTACGCATGAATTTAAAAAGACTAACATTATTATAATATACATAATATCATTTCTTTTAAGACACGGCACACACCATTAAAAATATAGGTTCCGTGATATTTCATCAAAATGAAAATTCAACACACCTCCAAAAAGTGATATGAAGTCATGAAAAGTGATGAAACAAAAACTATGTTTAATAGTTACCTATGTAACCTATTTAACCTAGCTTTTGTTTCATCACTTTTCATGACTTCATATCACTTTTTGGAGGTGTGTTGAATTGTCATTTCGATGACATACCCGGTCACCAAAAATATAATATATTTATAACTTGCACAAATTTAACCCTGCCGAAGATAGTGAGTGCCACAGCGCCAATTATATTATTTGTAGTGCCTGATTTCACCACCGGCAGAGATAAAATGTTGGAAGTACATATACACCACACTTTCATACATAGTACCCACAATTAAATTATTATTTATTCCGTTAATTTTGTTTATACACGTTGAGGGAAAGAAGATGCTTTTCCTTAAATGAAAATATTTGAGAAATAATTCTTTGAATATTTAAATTACAACATTTCTACATTATTCAACAAAATTTAACCTGTAGGAGCCGGAGCCCTGCAATTGCAGTGTTAAAGAATTGTGGCCACGCACGTCTGGGTTTCTTACTGTTACTTGTTAAATACAAGAATCAAAACGTATAGTCTTCATGTTGGCCTTAACAAAATGTATATGTAGTCTTCATGTTGGCCTTAACAAAATGTATAGTCTTCATGTTGGCCTTAACAAAATGTATAATCTTCATGTTGGCCTTAACAAAATGTATATGTAGTCTTCATGTTGGCCTTAACAAAATGTATAGTCTTCATGTTGGCCTTAACAAAATGTATAATCTTCATGTTGGCCTTAACAAAATGTATATGTAGTCTTCATGTTGGCCTTAACAAAAATGTATTTAATTTTTTTTTGCGAGCTCCTACAGTTTAAAAACAAATTATTGAATGCATTACATAAATATATTTTTTTGCTGCAAAATATTAGAAGTTGCAAATTAGTTAACTAACAAAATAAAAAGATTGTTATGATAAGGGAATGGTGGTATAGAGCCGTGGTTCCCAGCTATTTTTGACTTGCGTGTATCCAATTAAAAATGTATTTTTGAAATGCAACGGAGACGCAGGTAACTTGGCTGGTGAGGTAAGGAACCTATGCTATAGAGCTTTTGCAATAAACACATATTTAAAAAAAAAAAAAACGTAACAATAAATACCTCCAAGAACCAATTACAAATAATAATGCAACTAAATTAATTTTGAAAGGGTAAAATTTTTTTGAGACTTTTTGAAGTATTTTGTATATTTGTAATTCAGATGAAACAGTTAAAATAAATAATAATCCAAAGAATTGTGTTCACTCCTACTGAGAATGTATTATTATGTAACTAAATGCAATAAATTTTAGAGGACAGATACAAACATGGATGAATGTTGAGTATATTTGTCAGATTTGAATTTAAATTGCTGTTGAAAAAAAGGAAGAAAGAAAAAGAATATCAAGGAACGTCCACAAAAACTTGAACCTTACAACACTGACTGTTTCAAAGCAATCAATCGCATCACATGACCATTTTTACACAATGCATGTGTTGCAAGCACAACGCAGTGTAACTTCATTTATCGCATGTGCGACATACATGCCACTGATGAATCGCGTGTGCAACAGTGGCGTAGGTCAGGTTAAACAATATAACAGTACAGATAAATATGAATGTAGAAATTGGATTCCAGATTAAATAAGCTACCTACCTAAACGCAGTAGAGCAAACTGCCAAAGTAACCACTGCGAAAAAGGCGCGAGATCTCTCAAATTGAGCACCATTTATGCATTCTATGCAAAACAGAATATTTTTTATGAGCATCTCATCATCTAGCATAATTTTCCATACAACTAGCAAATTCAATCCTACCAGAATTTTTCTTTTTTTTTCAATAATTTATTGTAAAAGTACTTTGTGGAACCATTTTTCAATTAAATACCTAGTTTTAAACACTGTTTCTAATAATATGCACGGTGTCTGGAAATTCGTAGTACCAGCAGGAAACTAGTGAATCTGCATCACATTTGGAGTCCATTTTGTAGAATAACTTTTATGTTTTTGAGTAAATCTAGTCCAAAGTTGGAATTTTTTTTGGGAAATTTGAAAAAAATCGATTGCCAGGGGTTTTATATCAGCTGTTTAATGTCTTTTAAAATGCGTTGAAGCGTAGACCTGGCGCCAAAAGTTTTTTAATCTTTTTAGTTGGCAAAAAAAGTAAAAAAAAAAAAAAAAAGATTCATCAGTTTCCTGCCTGTACTGCCTGTTTCTGGGCCAATGTTTCAGAACCAATGGTTCCTTCATCAGGAATCAAAGCGTACAAAAAATGAAAATGACATAAGTATTTTTTTACAGTTGTGTTTGTCTTTTTTTACTTTTTATATTACTAAAAACAGTGGTTAAAACTAAACTCCTTACTAATGTGTTTTAAATTTTACACAATCGATACAAAACCATTTACCCTACATTTAATGTTTATTTATCAGTTGTGTAAAATTTAAAACAAATTTATTAGTAAGGCCGTGTTTAATTATTTATTTAAAATAATATGTATTCTAATATCACTGTGTGAATGCATCATGAAGGTAAAACTCAAATTTCATTGTTGAATTGTATTGAAATTGAAGTTTTACCTACTGAACAAATTTTCCTGATAAATGTGATTTATCATCTGTTCAAGAAAGAATTCAATATTTAAACAATTTCAACAGAAGTAAGGAAAAACTGAGCTTACTTTGGCAATAGAGACTTGCCCACGAAACATTTTTATAGGATTATCTCTTCTGTGTTAGAGTATAATTGCATATAACCACTGGAGTATTATTGCCCACATTTTGACCAATTTGCAAACACCTGCTGACTAAAATGCGGCCAAATTGAATTTAACTAAATTAAGTTTAATATTTACCGTTTAAGAAGAGATGTCTCGCATCCTTCTTAATTATTTGCTGCATTATCTGGAACTTCAACAAAAAAAAAAAATTCATTACGGTGTCACCGTTAGGTCTAAAAATCCCATGGATGTTTATTTTAGGTAAATTCTATTAGGTATTGTATTTCAATGTGGTCGTCAATGTTCTCAATCCGTTATTGATTGAATCCAAAACCAAACGTACGGTAATCTCCAGCGCTAAAGGAATTGTTAATTTAAATGTCTTGTCGCTCCAGTGTTTAATTGTGTACAACCAACACAATTATGACTATGTAGGTATACAATTTATTTAAAAATACACAAAAACTCTTCAAGTCATACACCATTGTAGGTCTTTGTTGAGGTATAACAACCTAAAGTGGGATTGACTTGTGTTGGTTTCATTTGCATTCACAAAGCATTATGGTAGATTTTTTTATTACAGTATTCTAAGTTAGTGATGATTCAGAAGGTTGGATATAATAAATTGATGATAGGACAGAATGCAGATGATGAAGATATTTGGCCTGTACTCTTTGGGAACAGAAACGGTTATGCCCACTCTTGGGTAGGCTTCCGCGCTGGTCACGCGTTGGCCCCCAGCAGTCTCTCGTCGGCCGATAACTCGTCACTTTCCGATTCAGTCTTGTCCTTCTTGATGGAACGGTATCGCACCTGAAATTATAACACAATGTTTTATTATTACGTACATAATATTGTCGCTGAGCTTTTTTTTATGTTACAGGAGTGCAAAAATGCATTTTTATGCAAGAAAATGATGGGAGACTTCTATTACTTTTCTTACTGACTTTTCCCCAGTCAGTATGCCGAGCACTGTGCTAGAGAAGTCATCCTTTTGGCTGATGTGAGTTTTTTGGTGACACTTGTTTTGTGTGCTCCTCGTTTTTTATCATGGCTGATTTTCAAAATGATCCAAACTTTTTATCCAAGGTCATCACAGGTTACGAATCATGGTACTATGAATAAGACCCAGAAACAAAGCAACAATCAATCCAATGGAAGACTTCAAATCTCGCCCAAAAAAGCTCTGAGAGGAGTTGTCCATTTAGTGTCTGTTCTCCATTTGAGTTTTCCACATAGCATCATCCTTGTAGGTCGTTTTTAACACTTAAAGAGTTTCTGTGTTCATGACGATCAAATAAAAAAACTATCACCAAAAAATTCATATCAGTCAAAAGGACGACTCCTCCAGCGCAGCGCTTGGCATACTGACTGGGGAAAGGTAGCTGTACATGGTCCTACCGGCAGAACCCACTACTACAAAAACTGAACCTTCCGCAACATCAGTTCAGTTTCTTTTGGGTACTTCCTCGTAGATATTATTTATTTGGATTTGATGTTAATCTTAGTATTAGCATTTGATTTTTATTTTTTTTGTATATAGTTATGCTATTATCCATGTATTATGATACACTTACATACATAAATTATCAATTTCCTCTGTAAAAGCCCGATAGGGCGTTAATGAAAAATAAATAATAATATATATACTGACTAATTTTTTCCCAATTTTTCAATAAAACATTTTTTTCTGATGCATTCCATAAATACTTATATATTGTTATAATTTTATCCAATACATAAACGTATTGCGTAGGAATATCTAAAATATGAACTGTGTGTTTAGTATATTTACAGAGATACTGAAATAATTATAGACATGTCAACTTAGTTGACAGCACCGCAAGGAAAGATTAAATAAATTCTTAACAAGGTACTACATAACTTAAAAATGAACTGCTGCAGTTTCTGATAAATTTGACTATTTCACAAAGAGATATATTACGCGGTGACCGGATAAATCATCACATCTTTAAAAAGTTATATAAAGTCATGGAAAGTGATGAAACAAAAACTTTATTAACTGGGTTAAGTAGGTTAGGTTTATTTTTTATATTAACTCCACACAGGAGGCCCTGAAGAAAATAATTTCCCTCAGGGCCTATGTCATCTTTGGGGATGCTGTGTGGAGGGTCTTTTTGTGGAGAGGAAGGAGTGAACATGGGTCTTGAAGAGTCCCATGTTGTAGGAGGGAGGAAACACAGAGGCCGGCAGTTCGTTCCACAGCCGAGCTGTTGAACTTAAGAACGAATCGTAGAAGCGACCCGTTCTCATGTGACAAATGTCAACCGTGTACAAATGTTGGGCGCGCGTTTGGCGTGTATCCCGACTACGCACCGGTGCCGAAAGGATCAATGACGCTAGTTCCTCAGAGCATCTTCCATTGTAATACCGATAGAACAAGGACAGCATACCTACCTGACGCCTGTGCTCTAAAGATTGCAGTCCGTTTGTTAAGATTGGGGAATCTATCAAACGGACCGCCCGTTTTTGCACAGAGTCAAGGGTTTTTTTCAGGTATTTAGGGGCTCCAGACCAGAGATGGCTGCCAAATTCGACAGTAGGGAGCACTTGCGATTTGCACAGGGTCAGCAGTTGTGTACTATTAAAGTATCTGCGGGCCCTGTACAGTACGCCCAGCTTCTGAGAGGCCAGCTTTACTCTGGCTTCGATGGAGCCCCCGTACCTGAGCTGGTCACTTATAGTTACACCAAGCATATCAATGGAAGGCCTGTTCGGAAGATTGCTTCCGTTGAAGGAGACTAGATTATACTAGGTTAGGTTAAAAAAAAAAATTTCATCGTTTTTAATGACTTTATATCACTTTTTAAAAGTGTGTTGAATTGTCACTGTGTTGAGTTATCATGGAACCATATTACGCATTAGTGATCACTGAAATGCAGCCATTCAGAGTAATATAACTTATTTATTTACATTATACCAGATAAGACTAGAGAAACGAACGCGGTTTTATTGTATTTCTGATAACTGCCGAGATTTTTACACCCGTATAATCATTATTATTCTGAATACAGTTGCAAGATGTTCGTTAGACGAATCCCAATGAATAGATATTATTGCAAAGAACTCAACAGCTAGAACATATTTCAGCGAAGCATGCAAACATCTTATCTTTAAACACAGTCAAGTTCGTTCATAACGACTTTACGATGTGAGTAAACTGGGTTATCATAAGCTAATGTTGTAATAAGCAGAATTAAATTTACAGAAAACTGTCGGGAAGTAACCTTAACTTTATGGAGTAGCATTTAGCAAAAGAATTTTGTTCTTAAATTACTCTTATGCAGTTTCTACAACATCTTAACTAAATCATTTTTTGTATACAGATTAAATAGCTACGTCTAACTTAAAATGAGATAATACAACTAGGTTTCTAAAATTGACAGCAGAGAAAAATCAAACTATTCAAAGTTAGATTATCAATTAACACTGGTTACCTCTCTTACTGTACTTACTGTCCCTTCTGTACAGCTTCCCAACAAGAGATTTTATTGAGAAATCACAACATTTCTACAGTGATAGAACAAAGCGGTATAAAATTCCCAACATTTTTAACAGATTTAAGAGACAAAATATTACAAAAACAAAGTCAGGTCATTCTACCCCTGTAAAACATCAAGTTACATATTATTTTATCCGTACCAAGTAAATGATAGAATTAAAATAAATTAAGGCGATGCCATATGTAGTAATGCAAAATCATGTGCTTTTGGTTTGAAAATTTGGTCGCCTAGAAATGTTTCAGGTGCTTTAATTAAATACTGCAAGTAGAATACATCTTGGCCTTTAAAATAATCGAGTATTTTTTAGATAAGTCTTTTTATAAGCCCAGAAAAAAATAATGTATAAGGCCTATGAAAACTGCTTTAAAGTTCAAAATCTCCTACTTACGAACTCATTTTCGGTTATGATTTAATTGTATAATGTGGCAAATTAAGTTATTTATAAAATGATCGAAAAAAAAATTAAATATTTATGCCTGAACATCCACAAAATAAAATAAAAGGCACTTTTTGGCCATGTTTTTTTCTTGCATAAATCAAAACAGGCGGATGGTGTTAAGCGGGAACTTAAACCTTATCGCCATCTACGTAAGGGTTATTATTGATAGCGGCTCAATTTAAAATATTACACGACGTAGTGCATCGCCTTAAGAATGTAAATCTATAAAAATAACTGAGATCTAACTGATTTCTCAGTTTTTTATAAAAAAATTAAAATAAGTTGGGCAGTTCTCGGAAAAATAACATAAGTCACTGATAGAATAAGATTTTCAGATTCTGTTATGCTTTCCACATTAATTTCATTGTTTCTAGTATTCACATAACCCTCAAAATATTGCAAATATTTGTTTCTGTCATCAATATTCTTATCGACACTAAATAATCTAAATTGTACACTATTTACAAAAGTTAAAGCATCTTCCATTACACGCGATAATGGAGTCTGTTCAATCTCTTTGTAGTCTTCGCAATGTTGTGCAAAACTGCAGCGGCCGCAATGAGGCCTTGAACCTTTAAAATGTCCAGCCTCACTCTGAGGGAAAGTACAGGAAATCGCCTTTTCCAAATTGCAAATGTACGTTCAATGGGGTTCCTAGTCTTAGTTAGTGATTCGTTGAAAATCTTTTCAACTTCACCTTCAGAATCTCGTATGGGTGTGATACAATATTTTGTAAAGGCGTAGCCACAATCTCCTAACAATATATAGTCTCCGAAGAGGCCATTTCGAAACTTCGACTGCATTAATAGCTATAGTGCAGAAAAACCTTGTAAGCAGCATCATTAAACAAACATGACCGGTCGGTGGCCGAGTTGACATCGCGTTTGGGTCCCACCCAGGCGTAGTGTGTTCAATTCCTCGGCTGGCTAAGTCCTCCATCACAACACAAGCAACATTTTCAGCTTACTGTGGTGGTAGTAGGAGATTTTCAAATATTGTCAGGTTATTCGTAACCCGCGAATGTTTGACTTTTTTTGAAAAAAAAAAAAAAAATATGACTGTATATTTTTGGTATTAATACTTAGTAATATTATTTAGGTTAATCTTTTATGTATTTATTTACCTTAGTTTTAACTTTAGTGGTATCTGGATGTGGACGATACATGAGGAAGTTATCTGTCACCCAGAACATTAATATCTGAAAGTAGAAAGAAACAAACAATGAAATTTAAGGTTTTTTTAAGTTCACTATTTTCCACAAAGCATAACTTTTACCGATGGTGGATAATAATAAATTACTGTGTGATAATATTCTTTATTCCATAATATGCAATATTACTGTAACCAGAGTCAGCACATTCCAAAGTGTTAGATAATCTCAGTATCAGTTGAAAGACCATAATTCAGAATCAAAATGTTGCTTTAACCTCTTCTCGCATGACTTATCAAATCTAGAAATATATATATATATTTAAATTCATCTCTTATTTTATTTTTGATGTTAAAGATTGTAAACTTTATTATGAATTTGCTTGTTTTTGAGTTAAGGAATGGTCACGCATTAATGGACCAATATTGTTTTGAAAAAACATCTAAAATAAAATAAGAGAGGTCTCATTAAAATTTGAAAAATAAATATTACATATGATAAATAGTGTTTTTTTGCTGAAAACTTTAATTTATGTGGTTAGCAAAACAGCATCCATCAAAATCTTTCCAAATTGGGTGTAGGTACTATGTTCATGTGTTGAATTGTGTAAAAAGTGCAGCATTTAACATCTAACGAAAAATTTGCCAAGGATAGCTTGTGCTTGACACAAAATATAAAGAGCGGGAGTTAAAATTAAAGTTTCAATTTGCTGGCAACAGATTATTAAATGGCTTTAGCCGTGTTTAGTGACGAGATTTAAGTTGCCAGAAACCACCCAACCCTTTTCATCCTCATCTCCTTTCCCTTTCTGGGGGAGCCATTGTTCCATTGATTCCGGACAGTTAGGACTCTTTGGTGCTATCCTGATGTTGAAAGAAGAAAGAGGGGAATGAGGTAGGGAACAGGAATGTTGCGAAGCGCCTAGCTATTCAGATCTGATCACTAAACACAACTAAAGCCATTTCACCAGGAGTATATCGGAAATAATAAAATAAGCTTACGTTAACAAAGAAGGGTATAATCAGCATGATGACAGCCAGCTCGAGGCGAGGGTCGGTGACGGGAGACAGGACGAGGTTGGTGACTCCCACCTGCGCCAGGAACCACACGGAGATGCCCATGGCGGCCTTCATCACCACCATGATGAGGGCGTACAGGGCGCACTGGCAGCCCCATGCTGCGGCTGACGCAGGCTTGCCTATAAATGCATTCATTATTTGACAAATGAAATATTCATTCAAAATTAAAGTAAGGCTTGAAACTTTACTTATACTCAAACATAGTTAACTGACTTCCTAATAAAAGTTATTTTTTATACAACTTCAAGTCATATTACTATCTAAAAATTTTCTTAAACCTCTTTTCTCCATATGAAAATATAATAACCAACAGAGCGTAAGGTATAAGCAATTGGAAATCCCACACCTTGCACAAATAGTCAGTCTCTTTGTTGGTGTGGTACAGCGACAAACTATAAAACTAGTTTTATATGTATTTTCCATCCTGTTCGTCTTACAAAAAAAAAAATGTAGGTATAAGTATCTACAATATTAACAAGAAAAAAAAGTTAATTCTTTATTTATGGCTAATATGCGTTCATGTATTGTTCCTTCATTTAGGTCTCATGCGGTATCATATAAAAAAAAATTATATAAAAATATAAATAATTCTTTTATGTGTGTTTTTATAATTGAACTAGCCGAACCCCGCCACGCGTTGCTGTCAGTCTGTGCAGGTCAAAGATATTAGAAGAACGAGATGTGCTATGCGCAGTTCGTACTGAGTGGAATTGTTTTGCCGAGTGTCGCCGGTTTTGTTCACCAATACTACTGCACACCTTCGCTTACGCTAAGGCATCGCTAAGGTATCCGCACTAATACATAGAACAGATTTCTGTGAGTACACGTCCCGATACCGTTCAAAGTACCCTAATTAGGTAGTACTCCGGCTACGGTCCGGCGGCCAACATAGCATATCTCGTTCTTCTAATATCTTTGGTGCAGGTAGAGAAACAACAGCGCGTGTTGCTTTTACGACCAACAGATGGCGCTGTTTAAAAAAAAACATGTTTTACCTGTCACAGGTGACATCTATATAATATAAGTTTATAAAAACACGCGCTTATTCTAGTGCAACGTTGTGTCAAAATTTCAAAGCAATCGGTGAAGAAATTTCGGAGATTTAAGATTTTGAACAAACGAACATTTACATTTTTTTTTATATATTTGGATTATTCTCACTCATATGTTACCCATATATAAAAATCCAGTTAAAGAAATATATTACGTAAAAGGATAAGCTATGTACCCATGCTCGTTCATGCTAGATGGTTTTGTGCTCATTTGAACATGTCTCAACGTGTGTACCTTTTCGCTCGATGCTTTTTTGTTCGATATCGAGCAAACGGAAAAAGATTTAAGGGCTGTAATATTCTTGCTCAATGTTCAACAGAAATTTACGGTTTCACTGATCGTCTCGGTGGTATATCTATGGCGTCTTGTGTGGACGCAACGATGAGATCGAACATGTTGACTCGGATTAATTCCGAGTCAACATGTTCGATCGAGCCAAACCGTCGAGCATGAATATGCATGTAGCTATAGATCGGGGTCCAAGTTAGCTAGAGGTCGTAATAAACTAAAAAATAATTTTTTGGAATAGTTATGGCTCATTATGTAACTGATCAACTGTGTCTGTGTGTCCGTGACAGATAATATTCTAGCAATTTGTGTAAAAACATATTCAAGGTTAGCTATCGTCACACACAATAATTCCCTCAGTCGCAGAAATATTCAATAAAAACACTTTAGATTGTATTTCTTGCTGCTTTTTTTCATCTTGTCTCCCACAACGATTAAGTAATTAAGGTCAAACGAGCGTTCAATATAATCTACGTATTCATAGATGGCGTTAATTTAAACATTATTATTATAATACGCTTTTTGCAAGTTACACTTTACAATATTTAGACGAATTATTTGTTTGCGCTCGTACGAACGCAATATGAATAAATAGTTTTGTTCGTATAAAAACTGAAATACAATATTACACCAATACAAATACAATATTGTATAGGTGATTCAATCCAATATTGTATTCGTATGCCTTTCTTGAAAGAACTGAGTTATTATACGGACAAAACTATTTATTCATATTGCGTATGTACGAACGCAAATAAATAATTCATTTTAAGGCGATGCCATACGTAGTAATGCAAAATCATGTTTTTTTGGTTAGAAAATTTGGTCGCCTAGAAATGTTTCAGATGCTTTAATTAAATACTACGAGTAGAATACATCGTGGCCTTTGAAATAATCGAGTATTTTTTAGATAAGTCTTTTTATAAGCCCAGAAAAAAATAATGTATAAGGCCTATGAAAACTGCTTTAAAGTTCAAAATCTCCTACTTACGAACCCATTTTCAGTTATGATTTTATTGTATAATGTGGCAAATTAAGTTATTTATAAAATGATAGAAAAAAAAAGTTTTTTTCTTGCATAAATCAAAACAAGCGGATGGTGTTAAGCGGGAATTTAAACCTTATCGCCATCAATGTAAGGGTTGTTATTGATAGTGGCTCAATTTAAAATATTACACGACGTAGTGCATCGCCTTAATATTGTAAACCATAACTTAACGCCATCAATGAATGCTTAGATTATAACAAATTTGGTGTTTATGATAACCTTAATGTAAATGATTTATTTGAGTGCCTTTTTTGCCATTTGAATAACCTTCAACTTTGTGTATTTATGTAATTTAGGCTATTTTAGAAACCTCTATAGTAAAAAACTACTATAGTAAACTATGTTTATTATTAACCGTATTAAAATAGATTGCTTGTAAATTCGAGAGACTAGAAATTGATAAGCCATATTAGATTATTATGCATTTTTGTTGTTTGTTTTTGGGGTGTTATGCCGTGTTGCGCTAACTCCTTCTTTAGCCGACGTTTCGGACAGCGTTGCAGTGTCCATCATCAGGGCAGATCCGGTAGATCCGAAGATGTGGAATCACATCTTCGGATCTACCGGATCTGCCCTGATGATGGACACTGCAACGCTGTCCGAAACGTCGGCTAAAGAAGGAGTTAGCGCAACACGGCATAACACCCCAAAAACAAACAACAAAAATGCTTTTGGCCGTGAGAATCTAAAAACTTACCAGCTTATTATGCAGCTTATCGCACTAATAGAGTAGGTCAGTTTCACTTTTTTTCGAAAAATATATATATATATTTTTTTTTTTTTTTTCAGTTTCAGTGCCGGCAACCCGGGCGTTTATTTAATTTCATGGTTGTTTACATTGTTTTCTTTTCTTTTACCCGCCTCACTAGACAAAGTCTGTTCCGAGGCGGGTAAATCACATATTATATTTGTTCCAAAAGAAATGTATGTATTTAAAAAAAAATATATATATATATGTATGTAAAAAGACAAAAAGATACAATTATGTGGTGGTATATTAAATATTTACATACATACTTTTTAAATTAAATTTTGTGACAATTGAATATAGATATAGCGGTTACATGATAATTAGTATTGCAAAATTGCAGTTTCTCGCATTTGTTTTATTTGAATATTATATAATTTCGTGAGAAATTGTATGAAATGTTATTTATTTAGAATATTTTGATATTTTTTTGATATTTGATATCTGTTCTTTCCTTTTCATTCAGCCATAATACAAATCTTTTGAACAGCCAATTCAAATTATTTGGGGTGACGATTTTTTGTTTGTGTTAGGAAGGTATTGAAAATGTGTGGTGCTAGGTAAGATTCGTGTTTTTTTGCAAAAGTTGATTTGATATGGGGAACTTGAAAGTGCTTATTAATTTTTGCTCTTGTGTTTTGCGAGTGAGGTATGTGGAGATGTGAAGTTTTGATACAGTTTTTGTAAATGATCTTCCTTATGAATAGTTTATTTACGTCTAGTAATTTGTTTTTGATCATTAGCTGTTCCGTTGGATGTTGGTAAGGTTTTTTAAACATAATTCTAATTATTGTTTTGTGATTTATTTTAAGAGAATTGAGGTAAGTATCTGCTGCTCCTCCCCAAACTGATATTCCATACGTTAAAATACTTTGACAGAGTGCGAAATATATATTTTTGAGTTGATTTAATGACATGATGTTTCGTATTGTTTTGAAGATGTATGATAATTTTCGTATTTTTTTTGATAATATATTAATATGGAGATCCCATTTTAGTTTATGGTCTACAGTTAAACCTAGATATTTAATATTGTCTGCATAAACAATATTGACTTAAATGTGTACAAATTTACTATTAAAATCAAATTTTAGAAGCTTAGTTTACAACAATTTCACATTGTTGATCAAATTGTGATCAGCTATATATACAGTATAACGGTCATGCTGTTATGCTTGTCAGCTGCTTATAATTTGACCAAAAGTTGAAACGCACCGAGAATCGGCGTTTAAAGGGACCGATCTAATGTGAAAAATGGCACTTATCATCAATTTGATTTTCTTCAAATTTGATGCATTTTGAAACACCGCAAGCTAAGATTATACTTCTCCACAAGGATAAGCAAGTATCCAATTAGCGATGGGTCTTGACCCATTTTATTAAGAGAGGGAGCCACGGTACCAGCTCAATATTTTCGTACGGCTCAAAGAGTCGACTCAATTTAACGGGAGCCGTGAGTTCAGAATGTACGAGCCATGAGAATACTGTGATCCACGATACAACTCGCCGATACCAGTCTGTATGACTCTTGGCACTGGTACGTCACTCGCACCACGAGAAAAATAATATGCTAGTTAGTTAGTGGGTGTAAGTACACATGTCCAATTCCAGATGTCGGACTGTTAGACGCCGCCTCTAAGTATGTATTAATATACTTGGATATTTTTTTTGTAATCTTATAAAAAAGAGTAAGCATTGAGCCACGGTACGGTTTACCGGGAGTCGTACGAATACGGCTCATCAAAAAGACCTAGCTCAATTGTGCGGCTCGTTCATGAATGACTCAGCCCTAATCCAATACTCGACTATTCAAGTATCTCGGCGACTACCGTCATACTTCACGCACACTTTGCCTACATTTTGTAAACTCGGCAACTCTAGACTCCAGTCAGGCAAGGTTGTCGCCACTTACATCACTTGTGGCAGACATCTTTTAACAATGTGTTTAGTGTGCTTTAGATCAATGCTAGGAACAAAACAGTCGACAAAGAATGACAGGATAAAAATACAACAGGTACAGCAACTGTTTGGTTATGAGTGAGGTTATGAAACATTCTAGTTTTGACGCTTAGAGAATTCAACAATCATTGGTGGCAAAGCCGGGGTCTCATGATTTCAATAGCAATGTGTGCGGACTGTGCGCGACAAGTTGTTTGTGATGTGAATACGTCATGTCATGTCCTAAGAGTGTAATATATTAGTCATCAATAAATAATATCAAATAATGCGTACTAGAAAATAGATAGCTAAAGGTCCCAAGAGTTCAAATCTTAGGTCAGGTAACAACCTTTTATCTGGTAGTTTTTTTTAAATTCATATATGATGATTATGTTCATTTTTTCAATCTTTTAAAAATAATGTTAGGATTAGGTTAGGTTAGATAAGTAAGATGTAAGATAATTTAATGATTGACATTGTTAAACCTTATTACCGTTACTGTTTACACACATTTAATAATTGACATGTATGTCTTATTTATGTAGATATTATAGATAATCAGAAATTGATAATTATTATGCTTGCAATAAATGATAAATTATAGACATATATCAAATTAATACTAGGGCAGTTGCGAGAGATAATATCAGATAAGGCTCACTGCAAATGATATTTATTTAAACAATATTTTAAAGGACGTGAGGTAGGTTACTTGAAATATAATTTCCATCTTAATTCAAAAATGTCAACCTTTTTTTTAAAGTCCTAGTTTTAGCAGAAAATAGTTACTATAATTGCTGTGACTTTATTCCCATCTAACTTATTCCTCTCTTTCATATATAAATAAGATTATATACTATTTATATAATGAAGAGTGTCTGTGGCGGGCAGCGCTGATTTTATTTTTATACAAATCTACAGTTTTATTCCGAGATTGATGAAATTTTGCACACTTGACCTACAGAACAAGAGGAAGGTCACTGTCACTTCCCTTTCCCCACCCCTTAATCCAGAATTTTGATACTTCTTGATGACTTGACGATAAAACTTATTTATGATTTAGAAAACGAAAATTTATGATTTTGAAAGCATCTGATTTCAAGAGCTCTGGCAACGTTTAAGGCTTCAGCTGGTGTATCTATAATCAACTGTGTATGAAACAAAAAAAATCCTCAAATGGTGAGCTCTGGTGTCATGAAATTTGTCTGTCTGAAATTTCTAGAAAAACGTAACATTACTTCCGTCATCAGCTATGGAGCTGTGTAATATTCATTTAACTGCCAAAAAATATAGAAAGATGATATATTTTTTGGTGTATGTTTTACAATTTTTAAATAACAAAAAAGATGTGTTCTAACTCAGGGAAGTCAGGTAGGAACCTCTGGTTTTATTTATCTGTATGTGCTTGAAACGGTGAAAAATGTTATAAGGATTTGTTTTTGGGGTATTATGCCGTGTTGCGCTACCTCCTTCTTTAGCCAACTTTTCGGACAGCATTGCAGTGTCCAACATCAGGGCAGATGTGTAATTAAAAAAGGGTTAAAAAATGGGTTGTGGGGAGAAATATTGCATAAAAAATTTCTTACCATATTCTCCAAAATTGATCATGTGATATCCATAGACTCGAGACAGGGTCTGAGCCAATCTAATGCCGGCCCAGATGATCAGTAGTCCCAGCGTAGAATCCAAAAGGAAATTGATTATGTACCTGGAAGAACACGCACTATAAATAAGTAATTGAACAATTAGAATAATCAATGACTTTCGCATAAAATACTGGCGGCAATTCCACAACCAGTGGGCCGCAACAAACAAAGTCGGGGAAATCAACTCCAGAGGGTGTGCAAGGAGCGGCTGAACCTGCGATGGACGGAGGCCGCTGAGGTAGCAGAGGACAGGGACGGCTGGAGGCGCTAAGTCGAAGCAATGGGACATGGAGAAGAAAATGATGCAAGTAAATTGTACAAGCATAGAAAGAATGTATAAGTACATACTTATACCAGGTGACAGTCACCGTGGTCAAGGGGTAAGACTCCCGACACGCAAGCCAGGATTCGCAGCGTTCTAATCCTGGCGTATGCAAGTCAATTTTATTTGATTAATTTGTATTATTTCACAATTTACTAATATAAAATAATATATAGTATATTTGCAGCACGTTCCAGAGTGGAAGATACTCTGTTGTAAGACCACCAATCAGAATTTAAACGTGGCTTGAAAAGGCTTTGGCCATGTTTGGTGACCAGATCGGAATAGCCAGGTGATTCCCCACCGTACTCTTCCCCTCCCCAATACATTCAGCCTCACAACATACCCCAATTGGGGATGCCATAGTCTCACCGGCTCTAGACGGTTGGGAGCAGTTGAAACTCTTGTGCGGCTTTCATATAAAGTTGAAATTAACACATTTCGGCCGGGAAAGGTAGTTCTACCCGTTCGGTCTACCTTTTGAGCCGGCCTCATTTCATTAGCAGAAAAGACGGAATAATTCAATGTTTTTATATGAATATTACATACCAATCTTTTTGTTACTCTTTTTCTATATTACTATGTATGTATCTAAATTGTATATGTATCAAAAATTTTGTTAATAAAAAAATAAAAAAATAAAAAATAAATAAAAATAAAAAAATCTCTTTGTAAAGGTCCCAACTATACGTACATAAGTATCGAATCGTAATGCAAGTTTTCTTTTAATATTTATCTTCGTGCCTTTCTTTTACATCGGTATTTCAAGAAAAGGACAGTATTTATTATTATTATTTGTTATTGTAATAATTCGATTCCTGGAACGAGGGTTTTTATGACCGTGAAACCCGATTCGAATCTCTATCTCTGTTCCGCCCCACTCAACTACTACGTGCAAGCGAGCGAGAAATGTTGGGCGTATTTTAAGAAGGCAGGTATGAACAAATACCAATAGGCGGATCGTAATAAACATATTACAAGGTTAATTGAGTTGCATTTCAAATAATATTCATTATTTTTTATAATGATAAACTAATTTTTAAAAGACAAGGTTTTATGCATAGCATAAAGGATAACAAATAATTAGTCGTTTGAAATATCAATACAAATTGAAAATATCTCCCGAGTAAAAATATAATAAGCAGTAATTGTTGATTGAGGTACTAGTACCTATTGAATTATTTGGCGGGTTGGAAATAAGCCGACATAGCTCAGTGGTTCAGAGCACCTGACCGGACATCAGAAGGTACGGGTTCAATTCCCGTTGGCGGCATTTATTTTTACTCAGGAGATATTTTCAATTTGTATTGATATTTCAGGTGACTAATTATTGCTTATAAATAATATTCAATTTTCGTTTAGTACTTTTATAGCTTGGGGATTCTGAGTTACTTTTTTAATAAAAAATGAATGCAACAAGTGGAGTTCTACAGGGTTCACACCTTGGCCCAATCTTATTTATCATGTTTATAAATGATCTTACAAAAATATTTCATGATGTATCTATCTTACTTTTTGCTGATGACCTCAAAATTTATAGAACTATTCAAAATATTTACCATTTCAACATTCTTCAAGACAATATCAACAAATTATTAATTTGGTGTAATGAAATATACTTTACTTAAATATCTCAAAATGTCAAATAGTTAGATTTTATCGAAGCCTTTTATCCTCTTTGCCCAAAATACTAATGGAGGGAAACAATTATACCAAGTCAGTGAACATCTTCAATTTATCTTTAAACAAATATAAAATATTGTTAATGAAGCAATTCAGTAATGTACAATAAATAATGTATATTTCTTAATATTTTCATGTAAAAGCCCCGAAAAAGGGCGTTAATAAATAAATAAATAAATACTTTGTTTAATTTTTATTAATTATATACCCGGCTGAAAGGTGTTAATATAAGAGATGTAGTATAAGTAGCCTCATTTCCAGGGGCAAAATGCCACAGATAGCGAAATCAATAGTAAAATGCAAGGAGATAACAATATGTGTTAAATTATATCTCAAAATATGGAACAAATTTAATAATATTTAATCGCTTCATTTAAAAACAATAATCAAAGGCATACTACATTAATGCATACATTTGTTAATTAAGGCGATGCACTACGTAGTAATGCAAAATCATGTGTTTTTGATTTGAAAATTTGGTCGCCTAGAAATGTTTCAGATGCTTTAAATAAATACCGCCAGTAAAATACATCTTGGCCTTTGAAATAATCGAATATTTTTTACATAAGTTTTTTTATAAGCCCAGAAAAAAATAATTTACAAGGTCTATGAAAACTGCTTTAAAGTTCAAAATTTCCTACTTGCGAACCCATTTTCGGTTATAGTTTTATTGTATAATGTGGCAAATTAAGTTATTTATAAAATGATCGGAAAACATTTAAATATTTATGCCTGAACATCCACAAAATAAAATAAAAGGCACTTTTTGGCCATGTTTTTTTCTTGCATAAATCAAAACAGCTGGATGGTGTTAAGCGGGAATTTAAGCCTTATCGCCATCTACGTAAGGAGTGTTATTGATGGCGGCTCGATTCAAAATATTACACGACGTAGTGCATCGCCTTAACAAATTAACGCACTTATCATCTGTTGGCTGATTAGAAACTGGTTTGAAAAACCTTAAGATGAAAGTGTAAACAATGTTTCTCATAAGGTTTTTCATTGTTCTGTTTTTTTTAATTTTCCCGCAAGTATTATTGACATAATTACATTTGTTATTACGTCTAACATGTTATAGATGCACTTGCAATAATTACCTGGGAAAGACTGATTTTAAAATAAAGGAGAGCAAGTTACTGACATTAAATGCGAAATAAAGCAAACAGAAAAGAAGAAAAACAAATAGGTCAGAGGAAGGACCAAGCCATGCTGCAAAAGGTGTAGATCAAAATTTTATCAAAATTGAAATCACTTCTATTGTCTATCATGTGGTCCCTTTCCCGCTAATAACATTAAGTAGGCGTAAGCAAGTAAAAAGGCTGTTTCTCAGTGACGTTTGGCAAAGACAAAGAAAAAAAAATATATATATGTATATAATAAGCAGTAATTGTTGATTGAAGCACTAGTACATATTGAATTATTTGGTGAGTTGGAAATAAGCCGACGTAGCTCAGTGGTCCAGAGCACCTGACCGGACATCAGAAGGTGCGGGTTCAATTCCCGTCGCATTTATTTTTACTCTGAAGATATTTTTTAATCTGTATTGATATTTCAGGCGACTAATTATTGTTTATAATAATTTGTTATGCATGTATGCACCTATAACGCCAATTGCGTGACCTACAATAAAAACACAGCATCTTCCTTTACACAGAGTCTAAGGAAAATACTGTGTTTTTAGTTAACGCGGCAGAACTAACATTGACAATGGAGTAATGTGGTCAGGCCGTTGTGGCTGTAACATGACACCAATATAAATAGAGAAACTTACCACGTGCAGGGGTCCCCGATGAACTGTGAGGCCAGCCACACGTTGGCCATGTGGATGATGAAGGCGCCCATCCCCTGCTTGGACGTGTCGTAGAACCAGATCAACCATGATCTACGAGCAAAACGGGGTTCACAGAATCGTTTTCCTGAAAAAAAAATTGCATACATTAATATTATTATAATATTTGGTGATCTTGTTATGTTACTTTTGAAGCTGTAATTTTTTGACATTTGACAAGTAGAAACTACGCCATTAATAAAAATGGAACGATACACGCTTCAACAACGCATTGAAATTATTAAAATTCACTTGAGTGAATCAAATGCAAATCATCTTGAGTGATGAGGCCCATTTCCACCTCGGTGGCTTCGTCAACAAGCGAAATTGTAGCATCTGGGGCTCGGAAAACCCAAGAGTTATTGTTGAAAAGCCTCTCTATCCTCAACGTGTGACTGTTTGGTTCGGTTTATGGTCCGGCGGAGTCATTGGACCTTACTTTTTCGAAAATGAGGCTGGAGCAACGGTTACGGTGAATAGATTGCGCTATCGAGAGATGATTAATGATTTTTTATGGCCGGAATTGGATGGTATTGATCTGGACAACGTTTACTTTCAACAAGACGGCGCTACGTGCCACACAAGCAACGAAACCATTGATCTTTTACGATTGAATATCAAAATAACACCTCTTATTGGAAAACCCTGTATAATGGTGCCAGCTCGTTCAGTGACTTGTAAACCATAAGACAAATTATAAACTGAGCTCTTTCTATTTGACAATATTTGGTGGCACCACTCGACTCGAGGTACAATGTATTCCGACGCAACAGACGAATCGATGGTATAACTATGGGTGGTGGGGTGAACACCTTGATATCCCTTATCACTTTCCTCTCCCATCCCGCTACAACGCCAAAACCTGTCTCCCACTCTATCCATCCTGTATACTTATAAACACATATATTCTTGTATAATGCATTATATAGGTTTATTACATTTGTATACTTAAAACACATATATTCTTGTATAATGCATTATATAGGTTTATTACATTTGTATACTTATAACCAGAAACTTTTCTGTGCCTTTGTAGATCTACAAAAAGCATACGATCGAGTCGATAGGAAAAAGCTATGGAAGGTGTTGTCCAAGTATGGAGTGAATACAAATCTGACTCAGGCAATTGCGTCTCTGTATGAGGGAGGCGTTGCATGTGTTAGGGTGAACGGTGATTTTACGGGGTGGTTTGATATCACAAAAGGTGTTAAACAAGGCTGCGTAATGTCACCGTGGTTATTCAATCTATACATGGATAATTGTATATAAGAATTGAAAGAGGTGGGATTGGGCGCGAATTTGAATAATTTGAAAGTATGTTGCCTGTTGTATGCTGATGATGCGGTGCTGATTGCTAATAGTATAGAAGATCTACAGTCTCTCGTGTCTAGGATGAACGAAGTATGCATGAAGAATGAGTTAATGATGAATGTAAGTAAGTCTAAAGTAATGGTGTTTGAAAGAGAGAGTACGAAAACAGTATGCAATATAATTGTGAATGAGGAATACTTGGAGCAGGTGGATTAGTTTGTGTATTTAGGAAGTATGTTTACGAGAGATGGGAAGGCTGACAGAGATATTGAAAGAAGGGTAAATGCAGGTAATTCCGTTAATGGAGGACTGAACGCCGTTGGTGCTAACAAAAAATTGTCCAAAGAAGCGAAGTTAGCAGTCCACAACAGAGTGCTGGTACCTACCTTGATGTATGGAAGTGAGGCATGGAACTGGCAAAGAAAGGATGAAAGTAGATTGAATGCTGTTGAAATGAGATCCCTGAGGCGTATGTGTGGTAAAACCATGTTTGATCGTGTGAGGAATGTGGAGATCCGCAAAGAGTGCAAGGCTGATGTAAGCGTAATGAGTAAGATTAAGAAAGGGACGCTTAGATGGTTTGGGCATGTAGAGCGAATGAGCGAAGATAGGAGTGTAAGGAGGATATATGATGCAAATGCGAATGGTAGCAGAAGTCGGGGACGCCCGAGGAAGACATGGCACGATCAAGTGAATCAGATACTCGAGTCGGGCCATGTCAAGAGTCAGAACAATAGAAGAGTATGTATGAGACGATGTATGAATGTGAATGAGGCAAGGAGTGTGTGCCAAGACCGAGTTTTTTGGCGGTCCGTCCTCTCTGCCTACCCCTGCGGGGAAACGGCGTGATGGTTAGTTAGTTAGTTACTTAGTATACTTATAAACACATATATTCTTGTATAATGCATTATATAGGTTTATTACATTTGTATACTTATAAACACATATATTCTTGTATAATGCATTATAAAGGTTTATTACATTTGTATACTTATAAACACATATATTTATTTATTTATTTTATTTATTTATTTACACATATACGGCACAACACGTGCCATTAACATAATTGTATAATGCATTATATAGGTTTATTACATTTGTATACTTATAAACACATATTCTTGTATAATGCATTATAAAGGTTTATTACATTTGTATACTTATAAACACATATATTCTCGTATATTGCATTATATAGGTTTATTACATTTGTATACTTATAAACACATATATTCTTGTATAATGCATTATATAGGTTTATTACATTTGTTCTACTTCCATTTTTATACTTATACTATTACTTAGTTCGGCTTTTAAATTTGTAGTAATTACTTAGTCCTGCTTTTCTATATTTTAGTCTACATTCCCTAAATAATTAGTTGTATATTACCAATTCAACCATCTGTGAACATTTATAATTGGTCTGTTTCTGTTCCATCCTCCTTTGTATATTAATTAATATTAAGACTGTTTATGTTCCTTAAAATAAATAAATAAATAAACCAGGCAAGCAGCATTGAGTTTTTTTATATGTATACATATTACATTCATTCGAATGTGATTTTAAACTCTATTAAATTTACTGCAAACTGAACAACTTTACGCTGATGAATGTCAGCGGACGGTGAACAGCAGGCGTGGGCAAGGTCTACCGAATTACTTCCGAATAAACTGGGAACACACGTAGCACGGCGCACCCCCTCCCCTCACCAGCGCCGCATACCGCATGCTCGCCCTTCTTAAATAAAATTCGTTTACTGAGACACGTATTGCATCGACTTCTGATGGGTACTTGTCCCAATTAAACTGAATGGTGTCCCAGGTAACCGTAGTAAATTAGTAACAGTTTTTTTTTTTGATTTCTGTTCCTTGGGTTTTGTCCCAAATAACTGGCAGTCCCAATAAACCGGTGTGCCAATTAAGCAGAATCGACTGTATGTAATAATTATACAAATAGTTACAGCATTGTCATTATCAACTTCATATTCATCGTCAAAAAGGATTGAGAATACTTCTGTAGTTTGCAAATGGAAAGCATAAAAGTTACTAACATTTTCACGCAGGTTTGATATACCACAAACAGAGGCACATGATGATCAGGTAGTAAAAATATGAACATAGTGTACTATGAATCAGAAATATAAACAGCTTTCAGAAATGCACATAAAGAAGGAACACGAAATATCTAACATGATATAGAAATAATAAAAATATAGAAATGGAACATGAATAACCACATTACGTAGTTATCCAATTTGATAAGCCGTCATGTCAACAAAACGATGACAATATTTGTTTACAAATTATAAATTGGCTTGCTGAACTGACCTTTGCCTCATCATAAACAGGCATTTATCACAGCAAAACCAATACATTATTTATTTCAACGATAGTTGTGAGAAAAATCTTTTCAGGACAAGAATTAATTAAATATAGTCAATTTAAATTTGTGACAGGAAAAAAAAATGTAAAGTTGAAAATAAAATGGAACTTTGCAGGATAAATGCATTTTCACAGGCCATGTTCAGATTGGTGTATATTTTTGGTGTACTTTTTGCCTACCATTTCAGAGATTTTGGTGTCAAAGTGAACGAATTTAACTTTGTGATAAATGTTAATGTGTTTTCTTTTTTAAAATTTATTATTATTATTGATTATTTATTACCTACACAAAATGAGTCGGAAATTATACCCAATGAAGGGTCTTACAAGTAATTAATGGGTATGTACATTATACATGTTTTGTATTTGAAACTTGACAAAACAATATCAATCTTTAAATCTTTCTATGATTAAAGGGTTTTTAAGGTTGGTTCAATTCACTTTCATTCACCTTGAACTAAAAAGATCAATGAATCATCTAAAATAAATAGCTAGTTCTGCAAATCATCCCAATTGCATTGATTAATCGTGTTTAAAGTTAAAATAGAATGAACCAAACGGATAAAAATTTAAAAGATTAAAAAATCTTTAGTTTTCATCAAATAAATAACAGCGAAAATCGAATATAAAGTGAGTTCCTATGGATGACAGTTTTATATAATCAGAATGGAAGAGCACACTTGGTCCTTAATAAATAAAATTATTCAAAAACATTAAGGCGCTGCTCACCAATTAGGCAAGTGAAGGCCAAGCCAGCAAGCAAGACTTGAAGGAACCATCCATATGTATCAGTTAGTGCATCTTTACTGCAGTGAAGACGAGACCACTGAGTTCCATCCACTGTACCATTAGTCAATATTTGAGACATAATATAGATTTAAGAGAGATTCTTGCAATCACGTATCACTACATTAGCATGTTGATTACTAAGACAAACACGGCATAACAGGCTTAAATTATCCAAGTCGCAAATAAAACTAGTCAAAGGTGTCTGCACTCATTCACAAGATTAAGCATTTCAGTACATTAAGAATTGATTTTTAAGTAGAACACGATTTATTAGAACGTACTCGAGCGCGATTAAACAAGATGTAAAATACAATCGGACACAATATTATGACCACCTATGACATTTGACATGTCTAAAGATTCATAGAAATAAACACATTTTTAAAGGAACTGTCAATCTACAATTTACCATCGACAACTCACTTTAAAGTGAATATTTTTTTAAAAGCCTTAGAGTTTGAACGTTCTTATTGGATATCTCAGTGATATTAAAGTCCCCACACACGCCATATCAAATTCTAATTGCCGGGCTGGAACTGGCTTTTTGAAAACGACATGATAGCGGCTAATATGCTGCTTATAGACACGAGAAAAACGTGCAAGCCGAGCTACGAATTACGAAAAAGAACGAAGCAACCGGAGCGGAGTTTAATGCCATTCGCGGTTGCTTCGTTCCTTTCCTATAAGTCGCGGTTCATATCGGCAGTTCAGCTCGGGTGTTTATACGCACCCTCACATGTTCACTTCGGAGCGACGTACCGCGTGCCACTCCAGGCCACTGTGTAGTTCAAAAGTAAGGTAACGGTTTACCTGACCTGGAACGGCACATGGTACCGTAGCTTTTAAATGTACGTATGGATGGACCTGATATTTTCTTGTCGAAAGTCAGGCCCGGCGCTGGATGTGCTCCCGATTTGCATATCGCGTATGGGATCATGTATATATTATCGCCACGATAGTAGCGGTTTGGTGCCATTGTAAGTGTGCTACCCTGCACCCCGCGTATATTTCCACACAAATCAACACCAGATGGAGAATTCCGGCCAGGAACCAGCTGCAGTATGCTGGCGACTATATTCCTTTTCATCGTTCAATTATTTAGCCATAAGTTTTGGTATTGTTAGTGCATATTTATAATTGGATGTATAGTTATTATATACCGATACAATATATGTCTGATGAGACACCAGGTCACTGGAGCCAGGATGCGGCTAATGGCATCCGCCGACACGATGGTGACCGCAGCCTACCAGCACCAAGCGCGTGAGTGAGTGAGTGTTGGGCCCAAGATCACTCAAGACCACCCCCTACATAGTTAACTTATTTTTCTTTTTCTATTTTTGGATTTTCACATGTCTATTATACAAACACATGGGACATATGGAATTGCACTAACCTCTCCACATCCTGGTATAAAAATAATAATAATTATTATTAATAAGCTGGGATACCACTTCAGATGTTATAATAATAATATTTTGATGATTTGTATAGCGTCATTTTTGTGCAAAGTTTGCTTCATTTTTGGGAGTATGTGCCGATGTTTACACATTACAAATCCATAGACATGACATTTTCGAAGATGGATAACTCTTATTACTTATAACAACTATTAACAACCGACTTTGACAAATTTGTTGTGCGTACGTGGAGCCGGCTGTCAATCGTATTACTGACATTGCATTACTACGATCAATTTCGTAAAAATTGTATTTTCTTCGTAGACGAGTAGAAAATCATTAGGTATGAAACGTTTATATTCATATTATAAATCCTGTGATTAGTCCGACGTCAATTTTTTTATACTGCTGGAGATTTTCCGATAATATATTGTTAAATTACCAACGTGTATGTTTTTTTCAGGACAAAATGATTACTGATATGCAATTGGCTGTATTCTCCAACGTTCTTGGAATATCACTATTTTTACTAGTAGTGTTATATCACTACATCAATGCGAACGCCAATAAAGCAAATTGAAGGTAAATATTGATGATTTTTAAAAAATTTACATTTCAAACTGTTCTCTGGCCTTTATGTATACATTATTGATAATATTAGACAACCATTACCAAATCAAGACCTGCTTCGAACCCTCATTTAATGGTCCTATAAAATCTTATAGATTGTGATTAAGTTAGATCTAGGATGGTGCATATCCAATACTAGGTTATTATTTATAGCATCATTTTTGTGAAATGTTTACTAGTTCTTAACTTTATTATTATTAGCCACAGAGCGCCATCCATTAGCCTACCTAGACTGTGCCAAACGCTTCACAGTACCTACATGTCACAGCAAACTTGGATCTATCTTATTTTTTCTTTAGCATGCTAAACTCTTCTGTAGTTTGTCAGCATGTACATATTGACAACATTTCATATATAACATGGTACATTTAAAATATTTTCAAACGGTATAATAATGATGATGAAATTATAAAAGACAATGACAAATAAAGTACATTAGAGGAACCTTCCAAATAAAGTAATTTCTGAAACATTTATGTTTTTTTAAGCTGACAAATGATTGAGACTAAAAGGGTTTAGTGATCCTACATCACAAGTCATTCTCTCTTCTTCCCAGTTATTCTTAGGACTGGTTGTTTTGGAGAATTTGAACAATTCATAAAATTTCAATGTTAATTTTCGTGTTATGTGAAAGTCTTATTCAAGTTCTGTTGATATATCATTATAGGCCAGTTGCTTTACAGAACTGAAATAATAACAGAACTTGAAAAAATCATTCACTAAACTTGAAAATTAACAATTAACTTGAAACAACCCATCCTTAGATATTATATGGTAACGGTGGATCAATTTATTTATTTTTCCATGCGTCAATTATAAATATATGTTTTTACCTTTAAAATATGTATTTTTTTTAATTTCTCTGCGAATTTATGATTTATTTCTTAGTGTTTTTTTTTTACTTTTCAGATGAGCTGTGATCCTTGTGGAAAATGCACCTACCTTACCGTTTTAAGTATCTTTGTAAAAAATCCATAATTTTAAATTAAATATGAACAGTTAAAATACACATCATGCAGTTTTCATTTTATTTTATATTATACTTTCATTTTGTAACAGAACAATATTCATTGACGGTCAGCACTCGGAACTTTGACCTGCTAATCCAAGAAGTACCGCTAAGGTATTGAGATTTTCAAAGCCAAAAGTATTATAGTGATTTATTTTTGGGATATTTTGCCGTGTTGCTCTTCCTCCTTTAGTCGACGTTTCGGGCAGTGTTACAGTGTTCATTATCAGGGCAGATATGTAATATTACAAATAAAAAAATAAATCACGATGACTACTGCTATGCTTTATACAGGGTGTCCGGGGTGAAAGTGCAGTAACTTCAGGAGGTGATTCTACATGATGGTAGAAGTAAAAAAGACAAATAACCTTTTTTGAAATTTCAACTTTTAGATGTACTTTTCAGCTACAAACGAAAAATTGCGCGGGCGTGTGCGTACTGTATTATTATTGCTTTTGGATCATTTGAAATCGACCGGCCGATCCTAGAACTAACACCCGCTACCCCCCTTCCCGCGCTTTACAGCTGGTAACAGAATATCTGTGATTTGTTTACTTTAAAGAAATATTATAAACAAATACCTAACATGTGGGTTACATAACTTGATAATGGGTTAGAGGGCCTGAAGGCCGCCTGTTACCTAACAGATTCATTCATTAATTCTTCTGAAAGCTGATTACTTCAATGATCGATTCATGCCAGGAAAAAGATAAGGATTTTTAACCCACATTTACGACAACATACCTCTCAACGACGGAAACTTAACGAATACCTACAGTTGG
The DNA here is from genome assembly GCA_026573805.1 of Hesperophylax magnus. Taxonomy (NCBI): domain Eukaryota; kingdom Metazoa; phylum Arthropoda; class Insecta; order Trichoptera; family Limnephilidae; genus Hesperophylax; species Hesperophylax magnus. Next base: position 4,963,529 of record JAIUSX010000117.1, on the reverse strand, counting down.
AAGAAACCAACACACTTTTTGTGAAAATCATCGTGTTCAAACCCTAGATACCTTACTGTCTGAGGAAACTATTTGGTGAAAAATACTTTTTCACGTTGGGGGTGTACCGGACAGCAGGTGGATGTAATGATAAACAACGTCACCGGTCTCGCGCTCGACAAGCACACGAAGCGAATTTATCGGGTAAGTGTGTACCTCCACTAAGGATTTTTAGTAGGTATGTCTTTTTGTATGGAAAAAAAAAAGTTGGATTTCGGTTTTTTATCTTTTTTGCTTCTACCATCATGTAGAATCACCTCCCGAAGTTACTGCACTTTGAGCCCGGACACCCTGTTATGTATTTTATGTACACGTTGGGAACATGTAAGAGACTTCCAATGAAGAAAGTTCTTAGACTGTGAGCTTTTGAACTCTATTCTTTCGAATTGGAATTTTAGGTAAAACATTCGAAAATGCTTTCACTGATTTTCAAACTGCACCTTTTACAGACAAAGAATTTATAGATTACCGTTTGAATTTAAGAAATACATACTGAGGATTACAGGCTATTACACAATAGGTGTTTTTAAAAAAAAGCGTTCGCTTTGTTAACAAGCATTTTAAGAACCTATTAGGGTACGTATACATTTACGAGCCGAACTGCCTGCGAGCCGCTGTTTCGCATATTGGGACGTCTTTTTTAGCACCGATGAACTGAATCTTAACCGGTTTCAGCGAATAACTTTCCTGAAGGTCTTTCGACAAACACGAAGGAGTTTGCATCTCACATTGGGACTGCGTTGATTGTGGTTTACTGTGTTTTTTGTTCTCTCGTGCCACCAGAGCCGATCCAGGCATCTATTTATTTTATCGGTTGTTTATTTTATTTCATTTTAATGGTTAGAAGAAAATATAATAAAAGATATAAATTTGTTTTAGACCACTTTAATTTTAATTGTACTCTACCGGTTTCGGAAGCACCCTTCCTTCGTCAGGAGAATATTAAAACAGTTTTAATATTCTCCTGGCGAAGGAAGGGTGCTTCCGAAACCGGTAGAGTACAATTAAAATTAAAGTGGTCTAAAACAAATTTATATATCTTTTATTGTAAATTATGACGAGCCACAAAGTAAATGCTTATTACAAATATGTATAATAAAAGTCATTGATATTTATAAAACCAAATGTTTATATACATAAGGACCACATTACATTGTACTTTGATGCTAAAACCAAATATTTACTCTGGGTTCCTATACATTTTTGGTTTAAATTTTTATTTGATATCAGCAATTTAATTTTTTATAAAATACTCTTTAAACAAAATACAATATTTATATGTGTGTGCCCTATAGACTCAAAAATTACTGGGCCGATTTCGCTTTGTTTGGAGTTTGTTCTTATTAGTGTCACACGTCTTTAGAGAGTGGTTTGAATGGCAGAAGAAGTCAGGTACGCTGGAGAAAGACTTACGCATTATCTCTACAAAGTCGAAATAAGACAGCTTCCATGATGGAGGGGTAAGGCTCACGACTAGCAATCCGGGGGTCGCGGGTTTAAGTCCCGGCTTACGCATGTTAATTTATGTAGTGAATTTGTGTTGTTGATAATAAGATAATTGATAATAAGATTATACATATAGTACAAAAGTTTGCGCCACGTTCCAGAGTGGTAGATACTCTCAGTATTGCCCTGGTGTAAGACCACCATTTAGAATTTATTTATTTTGAAAAGATACATTACATTATATGGAAGGAAGACTTTTGACTGTCCAACTAGGAAGGTTTCCCCTTTTAGGACAGTCAAATTAACAGGTTTCAAATTATCATACATGTACACAATTACATAACAGTAACATTACAAAATACATAATAGTAACACAATTACATAGCAGTAACATTACAAAATACATAATAGTAACACAATTACATAACAGTAACATTACAAAATACATAATAGTAACACAATTACATAACAGTAACATTACAAAATACATAATAGTAACACAATTACATAACAGTAAAATTAGAAAATACATAATAGTAACACAATTACATGAGTTATAAAATTTAGGTACGTAATTTTTTCCGGTTATACATTTATGATTTTACTTGGATATTATCGCAACAATTGAACAAAATGTATGATTATATCTTTGCTCAAAATAAAATCCCTTTCAACTTCCAACCCTGCCAGATCTGGGGACTTGACATACCATAACTGACTGGTGGTCAGTGATAACAGGCCCAAAAAAATTTTCCTAGATTGTTGGGTAGGCAGAATCTTATTTGAAAGATTCCTCCTTTGTACATTAACTATTAACTCCACGCAGGAGGCCCGGAGTAAAATAATTTCCCTCAGGGCCTATGTCATCTTTGGGGATGCTGTATAGTGGGTATTTTTAGGAGAGGAAGAATTGAATACGGGTCTTGAAGATACTCGGAGCATCTTCCATTGAAATACCGGTAGAACAAGGACAGCATTCCCACCTTTGAAAAACTATGTTATATTTTGTTTTTATGTAAATACCGCACAGGAATCTCAACTGCTCTCAACCACTCCCAACCGTCTGGAGCCAGAGAGACTATGGCATTCCCAATCGGGGTATGTTGTGAGGCTGAAGGTAGTGGGAAGGGGAAGTAGATGAGGAAGAGGAAGTTATGGAAGTACCTGGTTATTCAGATTCGGTCACCAAGCACGACTAAAGCCATTTCAAGCAACTTTTCAGTTATGAATAGTGGTCTTAAACCAGGGCGATACTGAGAGAATCTTTCACTCCGGAATGTACCACAAATATACTTTTTTTATTTAAATACAATTAAAGCTATATCAAGAAACGTTTCGATTCTGAATGGTGGTCTTATAAAAGGGTGATACTGAGAATATATAGCGATCTGGTACATGCTCTTAGTCGTTGCGAACTGTAGTTTGTTTGTTGGCGATCTGCAGTCATGCTTGGCAACGATAACAAGGTACCTGTAGATAAAACCTTTATCGATCGACCGTGCTAGCTATCCTGGTTGCTTCTATGACTCGAACTTGGTTCAACAGCTCGGCTGTAGAACGGTTTGTCGGATTATGTGTTTCTCCCTCTTTCTACATGGGTCTCTTCAATACTCATGTTCACTCTTTTCTTTCCTCAAAAATACCCTCTATATAGCATCCCCAAAGGTGAAATAGGTCCGAGGGAGAATATCTTGTGTGGAATGTGAACTCTTGTCTAGAAAATGTTTTATTTTTATCACACTTCTTTAAAATTATATACTGATTTATGATGTCTGTGGTAGTTTGAAATACGACTATGCACACTCTCTGAGCGGGTTCACTGCGACACGGGAGAGAGCAAACTGTGTATAGAATATTGTAGGGAAACTAGACGAGAGCAACACGTGCACACTGGCTTCCAGCCTGTGGACATTAAATGTATCAGCAAGTGTGTACAGCACTACTGCGGCCACCTGCTGGTTTGTTACGTTATGGTTTCACAAAAAAAAAGACCAAATTTGCAAACCATCGGCTTGCTTGTGTATATCCACCCTTGGGTATACACATGCAAACGCGCACTTCTAACCAAGTGTTTTTTATATTTTGTCCATACAAAAACTCAATTCTTTCAAGAAAGGCATTCAAATACAATATTGTACCGATGATTCAATGCAATATTGTATTTGTATGCCTTTCTTGAAAGAACGGGGTTTTTTTATACGGACAAAACTATTTAATCAAATTGCGTTTGTAACGGCGTAAACTAATAATGTGTCTTAATATTGTAAAGCATTACTTGCAAAAAGTATAATTTATTTACTGCCCTCTATGAATACGTAGATTATAACGAACGTCACGTTTAACCTTAATAGTGATTATTAATTATTGTAAAACAGTATTCAGTAAAACTGTACGGAATCAAGGATACTTTGATCCCGCAGTAAAAGAGGAACTAGATAAATAATTCTTTGCCACGGAGGTTGTCAATGTTATCGCACAAACAAAAATTGATATTGTTTGGGTAATAAAATACCAGGTTACTTGTAGGTAGGTTATTCATAAGTATGGTTGCCCATTGAGTATCATGAAAATTATATTATTATTTCAAAATAATACTGTCAGATTAACTCCATACCAACTTTGTAGGTAGGCAGTGAGGGTGGTCCGCCACACAACTCTGTCTTAGCCCACACTCCTTGCATCATTCACATTCATACATACTTCTGTTATTCTGACTCGACATGACCGGAGTGAAGTATTCGATTCTCTTGATCGTCCCCGACTTCTTTTACCATTCATTTTCGCGTCATATAAATAAACGGAAATGCATATGTAAGTGCGATTAAATAAATTATTAATAAGTAGGTATAAGATTTTATTTTATTTATAAGTTTGACTACAAGCAATAATAATACTTTCTTTGATCTTGTCTTTGACTTATTTATGCCAACGGGACTGAAAAAAGCGGCTTATCAATAATAGGCGACCGGAAAACTCATCAAAATGACAATTCAAAATACCCAAAGTGATATAAAGTGGTGAAACAAAAACTTAGTTGAAAAGTTTTTTTTGTCGGTTTTTATTTATATTATTTCTCCTAACGTATCACATTGATTATTTAATAAACTACGCAAAAATATATAAATAGCACTTGGTTTCAACTTGATTTCTAAAAGAAATAACTAATTATGTGGTGGGAAATGGTAAAATATTCATTTAACTTCCATTTTTTTCAATGAAAGTTAAGTTTGAAGGTTAGGAAATACGCATAAATTATCAAAATAACCCAAAGTAAACCCTAAAAACCTATTTTGTCCATGTTCACTTAAACCCCCGACTTAATAAAATATTTAAGTTGAAATTAAGTGTTGTTTTTAAAGAGCCTTTAGATGCAGCGGAATTCGACAAGTTTACCAATTCTTTTTATGACTTTTTGCAGGTGTGTCGAGTTATCATGTAGCCTCAATATTCAATAATAATATTACAAATCAGCTAAACATAAATGCTTATCAAATTGTTTTTCAATCAGGAAGTGTGGGTAGTATAACGCTTAAATCATAGATGTCGCTATCGTACCGCCTTCTCAATAAATTTATTACCATTTCTGAGATTCTGAGTTCAGCCAGTGCGCATGCTCCGTGTTCTGAGCGGTTGTTACGGCTGTCATCTTGGTTGTAATGTTTTGCAACCGTCGAATTATATTTATAAATCTGTATGTTGTCATATTCTGATCGGGTTAGTTTTTAAGTGATTGGAAAGTTATTATCTAGAAGAATTATTCAGCATTCGCATTGTGTTTTAGCTCGAGTGTTTGTTTTGACAGTTCCCGGCGACCGCAACAACGCGCTGCTTGTCAGTTGAATCTTGTTGTGTCACTTTTGTTTTTGTTGTCAAAAATTTTCAAAACATTTCCGCAGACAAATTTCAAACTGTCATATTTTCTCATTGAAAACCATTTGAAAAACGTCTGATTTTTTAAAACGATACGAATGTTCCGTTAGTTAGTGGAAAATAATTTTCGTGATATTTGTGCATCAGAAAGCGTACTATCCAGGCAATTATGATGAAGATCAAACTATGTAAGTAATTTTAAATGGTTGTTAAATGTTTGTGACCGATTTTAAGATGTTTTAATATCTGTTTAGAGCTGTGTTCATATTGATTGACGTTTTATATGTCACAGTGACGTTTGTTGATGCCGTTGCAAATGATTGCCGCCATTTTGCGTGTTGTGTTTACAGTTGGGAACATTTTGAATGGTTGCATTTTCTCGATAAGATATTATATTTCTTTCAAAAATGATTTCTACTGAACGAATGTCTATTTCATTTTTGACCGAAAAGATTTATTTCGTTTTCAAATAAGGAAGCTAATATTTTTTATTGGTCGTTATACCTATTAATTTATTCAATGGTGGTACAAACTTTTTAAACAAATAATTGATTTTCCAGGCATGTTTTGATATTAATTTCTTTATTGTTAGTGATTTTTTCATGTTGGCATTACTCGTACATAATAATATATTATGTATACTTACCTACTTCTTATTTTCTTACTTCATGCCCAGTGCCTTGATGTATTATTCATATACCTTCCTATTATATTATAGGTCTATGACAATTGCATGTATTTATTATTCAAGTCGCCCGAAGTCAAATAATTTTCATAAAAAAATTACCAGATGTTTGTCCAATAATTAGTACATCATCTTAAATATTGTTTTAATATTTTAAACTTATATTATAAATGCAAGACTTTGCATCGAGAAGAAAATCGGGTTTGAATATCGTGACGCGTGATGTGAAGTTTCCTGCGATTACGTATTTTTTTCGATACGTTCCGGCCATCATTTAAAAAAATAAAGAACATTTTTTTTAATACTCTGCATTTATGTTATGATGAAAGTAGCAACTTAACACTTTATATCCGGTTTGTGCCGCTAGACCCCGCAGGCACCTTTTTAGTGCTTGGCCCTTTTCATCGATTTACCGTGCTTATATACGAATGTTATTAGTGGGTATAAATTATGTATTCTTTATACTTTGCAGCAATGACGTTACAGTACATCTAGACTTGTTATTGTCTGACAAAATGAAGATAAAATGTGGTTAATTCTTAATTCAAACGTTGTTCATATACGACAAAGATAGACATTAAAAAATATATGTGTACGAACGATATAACCGATATGACCCGGCGGCGTTTTCGTATTCAAAAGTTGCGTCGAATCAAGGCGCGCCTGGTGGATTTTGAGGTGTCAAGGAAGTCAGTGCCGCGCCATAATAGAGCAATGCCAGTTTACAAATACCCGATCATTGTTGATACTCGTTGGTACTGCTGATTTGTGTGTTGTTGTACTGCAAGAATATAAATAAACTGAGTGATTAGACTATTTTAAACAACGAAATTTACTTAACAACGGCACTGATTTAGCTTTTGCGCGCCAATACCTCTACTCTAGTCAGTCTTACATTTTCTCTATGACGCATACAATCTTCGGGCTGGAAACAATTGTATTATTTATAATAATCGATAATAATAAATAATATACGTGTAGGTACCTACAAGGAATGTTATTCCTTGGCTTTTACAAGTGCTAAGTTATGAAAACATTTTACTTTAATAATAATAATAATAATACCTGGATGACTTTTATAGCGCCGTTTTTGTGCAAAAACACCTCAAGGGCGCTGTACAAACTTGTAATACATTTCTACAGTGTTATTACTTAACTATTTATGGAGAAAATATACAGTACAATACTTACCTGGTAGGTCACTTGAGATTAACACTTAATTAATATTATCTAATTGTTTATTGGCGAAATTTAGATACAGGGTTTAGGAATTAATTGAAAAATTGAATATAACTGGACTTTCTCTTAGGATTGGTATATTTAATTTAAGGGTACGACAACTTAAAAAGGTAAGTTTTTAGTTTAGACCTGAATTCTGTTGGACTTGTTATGGATCTTAGTTCCGGAGGGAGTTTATTCCAAGCCTTCGGCCCAGATACTCCGAAAGCGCGATCACCAAACTTAGTATTTGGCTTGCGCATAGGTTCTATCAGTCTGCCTACAGCTGCTGATGTTGCTGATCTAAGCGTTGACTGCCTCAGACCAGTGTTTTCCGGGAAGCATAGTTCAGAGATGTAGGGTGGGGCCATTTCATTGATGGATTTAAACACCATCCAGCACAGTTTGTACTGGATTCTTTCAGGGCACTTGAGCCAGTGAAGGTTACGAAGGTGTTCTGAAATGTGCGAATATTTTGAAACCCCGGTTATGAGCCGTGCTGCTGCATTAAACACTGATTGAAGTTTGTCAATTTGATATTTTGGAAGGCTGGCATAAATGCCGTTGCAGTAATCGAGACGTGAGACTACGTAAGAGTTGATAAGTAGTTTTGTTGCTTCTGAAGGAAGGTTTCTTCGGACAGACTTGAGTTGTCTTAGGTGAAAAAAACCGGTGCTTACAGTCCTATTTATTTGACTTTTAAACGAAAAGTCTGAATCTAAATTGACACCGAGAAGTTTGACTGTTGTTTTTGGGATGATATCGCTGCCGGAAATAGTAATAGGTGAATTGTCTATGAAATGTTGACGTTTGTTTGTAGCTACCCAGAGGAACTCAGTCTTAGATGGATTGAGCTTCAGCTTGTTTGAAGACATCCAACGAGTTATTGCTTCTAGACATTCAGTTATACGGATCTTGAGACTATTGATTTCATTTGGAGCGCAGTAAAAATAAACTTGCTGATCGTCAGCGTAGCAGTGAGACAAGAGATCAAATGACTCGATTATTTTGGCGACATCATTTGTAAAAAGGATGAAGAGAAGTGGACCCAAAACGGATCCCTGGGGTACCCCTGAAGAAAGTGTTGCGAAGTTGGACAATTTATTTCCAACCCTCACGGCTTGTAAGCGATTGGATAAATAGGATACCAGCCAATTTTTTACGTCGGAGTTCAAACCAAATGTTTCCTCTAATCTCCTAATGAGGAATTCATGATCAATCGTGTCAAACGCTGCACTCATGTCTAGGAGTGAGATAAGTGATAACTTACCTGACTCTACGGCCAGAGTTATGTCTGATAGCATACGAAGTAGTCCGGTTTCAGTTGAGTGGAACTTTCTGTACGCAGATTGACGTTTTGCGAATAATTTATTTGAATTCAAGTGACTGGTTATTTGTGCGGCAGCAATTTTCTCCAGGATTTTTGAAATAAATGGTAAGTTTGAAACGGGCCGATAATTACCTAAGTTATCGGCGTCTAGATGTGAATTTTTCAGGATTGGTGTAACTACAGCTGACTTGAGTGGTTCAGGAAAGTCACCCGTGCTAAGTGATTTGTTAAAAACATGAACTAGGAATGGAGCTAAAACAGTAGAACATTGTTTTAATAACCATGTCGGTATGGGATCAAGACTGCACTGTTTATTAGGCGAGCTTGAAATAATTTTTATTACTTCTTCCAGCGTTGTGGGTTTGAAGGAAGACAAAATTCCTTTAGAATTTAATGTGAATATTGGCGGAGGGGCGTGAGATGCGGAAGCACGAATGGATTCAATTTTTTCCCGAAAAAAAATTGAGAAAGCTTCCGGGGTAATATCTATTTTCGTTGGAACAGTGACTTCCGAAATTACTGTCTTTATTGAGTTCCAAAGACGTCGCGGGTTGGTTCGCTCAGAGTTAATCTTTTCTTTCCAATAGTCTGATCTTTTGGAATTAATTTTACACGTATACTGTTTTTGAGCAAGGATCCACTCGTCTCTTGTAGTTACAGAAGAGTTTTTCCTATAGGTCCTCTCTAATTTCCGCATAAGTCTCTTCTGGTTTCGACATTCATCGTCAAACCAGCCGTCAGACTTTCGAACTTTCCGTGTTTTTGATGATGTCGGGGCATATTTATTTAACAGACATGAAAGTATTTTATTATATGTCTTGACAAGTTCGGTAGGGGTCTTTGTTTCCCAAACATTGGGTGTACATAAGAGAGAGGTCTGTAACTCTTCCAGAAAATCGCTAAAGCAAAATTTACGCCATTCCCTTGATACAATTGTTTTATATGGTACTTTAGGCGGGTTAAAATCAATATCAGTGCAAACGAGCCGAGCCGAACCGAGCCGAACTTTGTCGAGTAATGAAAACATTTTAGCATCACTCACGAGTAGGGCTGCCACCTTTCAAAAACAGTAGACCCGGAGATTTTAGAAATATAGTTTTTTTATTAAAATAAAACTTTTTTAGTATGAATTATTTAATTTAGGCAAAATGTCACCGTATACTACCATTCGTAATGTTTTTTTTTTTTTTTATATAAATGACCTAGCTAGTGCTAAGCTGACTTGGACCAGCTTAGCACTTGAAACCATATTTTTCATTCTGAAGGGATAGTTTAAGCATCTTTTCTTGCTCAGGTTTATTCAAAAATCCTTGGCAATTCATATTGTAATTAATCTTCGCAATTAACTCTGCCTTCACCATGTCCACTGACAAGCAGTTTCGCTCGTATGTCCACAAATTTCCCATTAAAGAAAATACGCGTTCAACGAAAGCATTGCTTACAGGGATTGAATTTTTTTTTCCAATTATTTTTGGCAGTTCGGTGAAGGTTGAGGTAACTTTGAATAACTGAACCCATCGTAAATCAACAGGCAATGTGGAATCATTAGATTGTACGAACTGAGGAAATACTTGGTTTAATTTTCGGGTCTCATCATAAAGTATATTATCTTCGTCGATATTTTTCAAACCAAGTGATTCGACAGCTTCCACAGTATCTTCGTAACTTAGTGCACTTGTTAGATCGAATTTGGAAAAGATTTTGAATACAGAATCCTCAAAATCATAATATTTCTGTATGTATTCAAGAGTTCTCCTGTAAACCTCATTGGTTTCTTTTTTTAATTGATCTTGATCAGAAGGCCTCAAAAACTTTATGTTTCTCATTATTTTGGCACCGTAAAATACATCATGCAGTCGGCTTTCAACCTTGTCTTTTATGTTTCTCACAATTGGGTGCAACTCAACAGCTGTCACGGAGTTTTTTTCTAGCAATACTATGGCTTCTTGAATAAATAAATATAAATATAAATAACATTCCTGTAGTGTGATCTTTGTAGATAAACTTCTAGCGTCATTGGATTCGCCTTCGCCACACTCTTGTACGAATTCCCATATTATTTTATGGCATGTTACTTCACCACGACTTTTAAAATACGCTGTTACAGCAGGCCACGACAATTTCAATCGGTCGTTGGCCCATGTCGTAAAACTTTTCTGTATTCAATTTCGAACTCCTCAAAAAATGTTTGTAATTCTCTCGTGCATTTTGCACTGTTCGAAAATTCCGCATACACTTTCATAGTCAAGTTTTCCACGTCGTATGTTAAAGCTTTCATGCCATTTCTTCCAGCGTTGTGAAGAACGTGACAATTACAATTTGCTTTAACGACTTTGGTGTTGTGAATATTTCTCATTAATTTTTTGGTCCGCGCCATGATGGTCGTCTTTCGCTTCGCTGTCACCGCCCGGTCTGACCCGGAGATATCGGTGTTAAACCCGTAGCCCGGACATGCACCATGCAAACCCGTAGACTCCGGGTCAAACCCGGAGAGGTGGCAGCCCTACCCACGAGGGTATGTACACATTTTTTTAATGCAATTAACTTTGAGGAAGCACACGACCTTACGCGACGCGTGACAGTTTAGTACTAAAAATCTAAAGTACTACAATTGACGTACTTTTTGCTTGCTTATCTGAGATTTCTACAGCTCGTCTACATATTGTAACGAAATCGGATATACGTGATGCAACTAGGTAACGTTATGGTTATTGACGAGAACATCGCCGGCATCCAAGCCATGGAGGGAGGGGGGCAGATTAATTTTTTTTATAGAGCTTACAGGGAAGGAACAAGGAAGTGGTTAGAATAAACCAGAAATATTTACATACAAGCTGACGTGTACCCGGCGTTGCTCGGTGTTATGAATAGGCCGTCTTAATCCGTGAAGGGGCTCATTGACATACATTGGTTGGGGGCCCCTTCTGAAAGAAAACAAACCTCAAAGTCACAGTTTTTTCTATTTTTTTTTTGAAGTGGTTCGTGCTAGTCAGTGCTATGCCACCTAATCGCGATTTAGATACATGAGCATATTTAAAACTTTAAAATAATTGAAACCAATTCTAAATACCGCTATTTATTTATTTTTTAAATGTGGATTACCTATATAGATAAAAAAATGCGAGTACCACATTATATTAGTTTCAATTACTCAATAACCTCGGAGCCTATGGAACTATGGTATTCTCAACTGGAGTAAGTTACGAGAACGAATAGAGCAGAAAATTAGTTACAACTCTCACAGACACAGAAAAGCACCGCAGGTGAAAATTTTCGAAGGTATCCCCAATAGGGGTAGGTATGTGGTAGGGATGAAGGGAGTGAAATATGAATTATTTCATTCACAAACACATGGAAAAGGCAAATAAATAAAAGCTGCCCAGCTGTCCCCCTGCCGACGCCCATGGTTATTGATATAATTGTATTATGTAGTAGTTTTTTTATAACTCCACTCAGGAGGTTCTGAGGGAATCAATTGAGATGCTGTGTAGAAGGTCTTTTTGAGGGAAAGGAAGGAGTGAACATACATTTTGAAGAGATGCCTGTTGTAGAGGGAAGGAACGCATATACCGAAAGTAGTTTTACTGAGGAATTTATTGAGAAAAAAAGATTGAAATGAACTGATAAAAAATAGAGGGCCCGCAATCGTTTAAATGGCAACCACAAGTTGGTTCGAAACTTAAAATAATGTCATTTAAAAAGTACAATGAAATATGATCGAAGTGTATATTTTTCACATTGTACGCGGTATTCAGAAAGTAGTGGAAGTTTGACGATTAGTGTTAGATAACTAAATATTCTTAGTTTTTATTTTTACGATAAGCGAGGCGGAAAGCGCGTGGCTGTGTTTTTTGTTATTTTGAAATGTACGTACTTAAATCAAAAAAGCCATTTAGTAAATGTTGAATCTAAATAATGAAGTATCCGTAAGAAATACACACTTCGTAGTACTTGTATCACTTGTATGATCGGTCGGTGGCTGAGTTGACATCGCGTTTGAGTCCCACCCAGGCGTAGTATATTCAATTTCTCGGTTGGCTAAGTCCTCCATCACAACACAATCACTGTGGTGGTAGTAGGAGATTTTCAAATATTGTCAGGTTATTCGTAACCTGGGAATGTTTGTCTTTCTTTACAAAAATAGGGGGATATAAATATTATTTTACAAGCAATAATTGTTCGCCTGAAACACTCATCCACATTGAAAAATCTCCTGATAAAAGATACATGACGCCAACGGGACTTGAACCCGTGTCCCTTCGATTTCCGGTCGACAGCTCTTTTATCAGGAGATTTTTCAATGTGGATGAGTGTTTCAGGCGAACAATTATTGCTTGTAAAATAATTGTTACCCTTTGTGCTATGCATAAAAAATCTTGTCTTAAAAACATTAGTTTACCAAAAAATAATAATGGATATAAATATATATTTTTTTGTTAAATCAAAATAATAAATAAGTATGTTGAACAAATACACACTCTATGTTGCCATATTAAAAAAAAAGTTCCACTTCATAAAATTTCTGCATTTCTTTAAGTATAAATAGGAAATATACAGTTATATATTTCAGCGCCCTTGAGGTGTTTTTGCACAAAAACGGCGCTATACAAGTCATCCAAGTATTATTATTATTATTATTATACATGTGAATTAAATTTGCATTTAAGATGTTGGGTATAAAATAATCCAGTTAAGTTCCATTTACAATACTTTTTTATGGTTACAGGTTAGCAAGAAAGTATATATTTAAAGTTATAAGTGAAAGATGGAAAGTATAGTCGAATATTTATTTACGTTACAATAACCTGTCTGGCTAACTACACTATTCGTTACCCGAGGGTAGGTAAATCTCTGAGCTTCCAGACGCTTGCTCTATCCGATAATAGCTCTCGCAAGTACCTGCTATACACTAGCGTCATCTGACGGGCCTTGGCGTAGACTTTATGTCTACCGCCATCTACCGATTAACTACTCAACCTAATTACCATACATCACAATCTCTTAGGGAATTATTTTGCAGATATGTCTGAGTAAAGAGTTTTGGACGTATTTCGATTTGAATTGTTGTATGTAAAATAAGATATTCGAACTGGTATTACATTCGGGGCAACGAAATGCAATCTTTTCTAATAGAGCTGGTGAGTCAATAAGGCAATTTTTCAGATATTTTAATACTAAAGTGTATTAATATTAATCGAATTCAGATGTATATTGTATTGAACTCATATTATTATTATGGATTATATTTACACTATTTGTGGAAATATTTGTAGTTTGGAAGAGGACAAAAACAGATTGAAAATAATCGTTAACAAAAATTGCAAATTTGTTGCCCATCACTTTAAGAAGAGTTTTGTTTCGATTTTACGAATGCTTTATTTTTAACTCAGCTTTACTTATATATAGGTGTTATTGTCAAACTGTATGGCCGCGCGGTAGTGGAGGTAGCTACCTAGTACCTAACCTTATAAGTAACAATATACTACATAACCTACTCAGCGCGCGGAGCTATCAATCCGTCAGCCCATTGAAATGTCAGGTCCCGACATTGCGAGGTCCAAGCACCGACAGAGAGGCCATTAGATTGAACGACAGAAGCTCAAAGCTCCCGACAGTCCCGACTCCCGACTGAACGACGTAAATAAACCCGGTAAACCGACTGCAAAAATGTCCAACTCGTAACTGACTGATTCACGAACTTCAAGAAGGATTCTAATAATTCAGAATTACTTTTACTGCAAAGAGGCGCACGTGAATAATTCTATTTTAATTGGATAGGTTCAGCTACAGATACATTGCAGTTTTGGACAATACCGCTAATAACGCTATAAAATATAATTAAAAAAACACGAAAAGAATATTGTCGAATTGAATCGCAGTACCTTTGAGTATTTGCTGGGTAAGAGGGAACTGCGGGCGGGTGTTCAAAAACTATACTATCGGTGTGCACAAACACATTCAATGCATCCTCTTTGTATCTACTATTAAAGAAACAAATTACTAACTCTTAATTTGCACATGGAAAAAAATGTGGCGCCTTGAACCAAAACCACCTAGATCGTCACAAGGCCAGGACTCCGAATAAAATATGGCGCCTTGAACAAAACCACCTTAGATCTTCGTCTTTTCAATGCCTTTGTACTGGAAACTTACGCCAGTGACATATACTGAAAAATGCCGGTTTCCTCTCGGGGGTACCTTTTTGAAAGGATTTGCAATGAAACACAACTTCACGAAAGTCGTCGGGACAATTGACTGATTGGGCCAGTTGTTTGCATATTTATTCGTTTAAAATTAAACAGTTTCTTCACGTGGTAATGTGCAGCAATTATTCTTATCTCTAAACGGGATGCATGAGCATCAAGGAACCAAGAAAAATAACCGAAATTTAATTAAGACAGTTAAATCCCATTTGACACATGACACGTGTCCGGTGATAAACCTCATGAAGGATTCAGCATCGTAAAATGTGTGATAACAGATAAATATTAATTTCCTTAATTATTTAGGTACATCCATCTGCCGTCCGGTACAGCCTTCAAAATACTATTCTAATGACACCCACAAAAAACTCTCATATTTTTTATCGTATTTATCCAAAATCAATGTATCACAAGCCCCCTCTACACTGAATAAAATTGGCCTCTTAAATTGTTAGTTACCCTCCAAAAAAAGGTTTTTTTAGGTTCTCATTCAACAAGCTAAGAGGTCGGTATGATTCATATCGTGCCTTGTGATCTAGGTGGCTTTGATTTATCTCCATTGTTCAAATTTTCGTTTGCGTTAGTGGCCTCATTCGTGATTATGTACCTACTTCACCCAAATTTCCATTCAATTTTTTCATTAATTTATAGGGATTCTTGCTTGTGTAATGATTGCTGTATCGTAGGACTACTGGTGTTCAGATATATTTAGAATCAGTTTGAACCTCTGTCGGTGTGCCCCATATGAAATGTGTGCTCAATTACATTCAAACGTGCGGTCTTTACAATAATTTGCTGGAACTTGATAAACATTTTGTATTTCTTGGGAAGTCACAAGATCGTGTTGTTAAGATAATTTATTTTTGATATTTCAACTGATGCAATATTTCTAGAAATGCATTATTTGAGCAAATATTCAGGTAATGCTGCTAATAGACAATATTTATCTAGTCGTTTGAAAAAAACTACATGAAAACATGATTCAATTAGACCCCCCCCCTCCATTAAGGCGATGCCATACGTAGTAATGCAGAATCATGTGTTTTTGGTTTGAAAATTAGGTCGCCTAGAAATGTTTCAGATGCTTTAATTAAATACTGCAAGTAGAATACATCTTGGCCTTTGAAATAATCGAGTATTTTTTAGATTAGTCTTTTTATAAGCCCAGAAAAAAATAATGTAAAGGCCTATGAAAACTGCTTTAAAGTTCAAAATCTCCTACTTACGAACCCATTTTCTAAAATGATCTTAAAAAATTTAAATATTTATGCCTGAACATCCACAAAATAAAATAAAAGGCACTTTTTGGCCATGTTTTTTTCTTGCATAAATCAAAACAGGCGGATGGTGTTAAGCGGGAATTTAAACCTTATCGCCATCTACTTAAGGGTTGTTATTGATAGCGGCTCAATTTAAAATATTACACGACGTAGTGCATCGCCTTAATAATTTAGCCAAAATTATTATCATGATTAATTTTTGGGTTATTATACCGTGCTGCGCTGCCTCCTTCTTTACCCAACGTTTTGGACAGCGTTACATTGTCCATCATCAGGGCAGATGTATAGATTGTGGTGAAGTTTGTGTTTTTCTGTCCAGAAGTGATACCGAGTTGCAAGCGTTTATCCTCCTGTTAATGTGGTTTTCTTCGGTTAGTTTTGGTGTAGCCGTTTAATACCGGATACCAACAACTATTATGTAAGTCTGGCCCAATCGTCGCTGTTAATTATTATTACTATGTTATTTATGTTTTATATTATATAATATTTTCAAGTTTATCATTGCGCATTATTATGGACTTGTGTCGCCACCAAAATAGGATCGTGACCTTTTAATTTGTATTATTTTGGAAAGCAATAATAATAATTCTTCAAATAAAAGTGAAATTTGTCTACCGAATCGTTTAGCATGTTAATTCTTATAAAACAGTAATATTTATTCTTCACGGTGCTCGTATAGCTAATGGTTTATGTACATACAGCTGGACAACGATAACTTTGCAGTCGGTGGGGTCGTCCACGTTGGGAATACCCGATAATGGAGTCGCAAATCTTGTCTGCTAATCAATTTCTGGTTTTATTTGACACACCTATCGGGGAGCTGTGGCCAACAGCTGGAATTGGAAAAAAAATCTGACTTACCCCTGGTCTTTGGTACACGCCTTGATGCAAATCGATGTTTTGGCCTTGATGGACACTGCGGGTGATCATTGCACAGCTTCCGTAATAGACTCGAATTAAACGTACTCAGTTGGCGATCTGCAGTCATGCTCGGAAAGATGATAAGTTACCGACATTATCGATAAAACCTTTATTATTCTCCCGTGCTAGATAACCTGGAAGTCAGAAACATTTTGCTTGAATAAAGAAAATTAAATTTAATCCTGGATTTGTATTAACTTTTTATAGATTTTCGAAAACCATGAATATCAATTTTTGGAACAATGTTTTTTCATAGGTGTTTGTTTGTGTGACGTATTATCTCTAATTTCTAAATAGTATAAAACAAGTCGCTATCCGCGTCTGTTTGTTTGTGCGCTTAGTTCTTCTAAACTATGCAACGGATTTTGATATGGTTTTTATTACCATTTATAGAATTTCTTCAGGAAGGTATGCATATATGATATATGCATATTATATTTATTTATAAGATACTGTTTCCGATATTTAAAAAAAAAAACAAAATTGTAATTGTACATCTTTTAACCAATAAAGAAATAAAATATATATATATAAAGTAGAGAAAAGTCGATGTTTTATAATCAAGTCGTAAAAATATATTTTCGGGCTCTACATTGCTGCCTAAACCTCATGAGATATATCAAAATAATGTACTACATAATTGTATATCTTAAAAAGGCCTACAAAAAAGTCTACGGTGATATACGTCTATCTTCTAAGGATAATCCCCAGCAATGCCGGGTACACGTCAGCAGAGATGTGCAAAATGGGTACCCAAAACCATTTGAAATGCAAAATGGAAATGGGTCAAAACTTTTCCATTTGAAAATGCAAAATGGTTTTTAGAAAAACATTTCAAATGCAAAATGCAAAATACCTATTTGCAAAATGCATTGAAAATGCAAAATGGTTTCTCAGATCAAACAATCAAAATAATTATAGAATTTTTAAACAATTTTGTCATTTAATAATGGACATCAATGTAGAACAAACATATTACATGATGGTAAATCCAAAAACACCACGACTACAGATTATGAAACCACAAAAAATTTGCCCGGGACTAATGTTGCCAACGTAAAAACATAGAAACTGCTATCTAACATTTAATATTACAGCGTCATGGCCCCATGTTCAGTATTTTTTGTAATGGTATCACTCAATTGCCAGGGCTCCTACCAGGGAGCAACTTGACAAATGTTAATTATCTCTTGTAGCGAGGTCGAGGACCGACTAATATTTGGGGCTTATGAAAAAAAGATGAGTGGAGATAATAGGAAGAATGTTGCAAAAAAGGATTTAAAATGGAAAATGCATTGAGAAAAGCATTTAAAATGCAAAATGGAAAATACCCATTTTGTATTTTGCATTTCCATTTGAAATTGATTTATTTGAAATAAAGCACATCTCTGCACGTCAGCTAGTAAATAAATCATTTGTATAGCACCGTTTCTGTGAAAACCACATAATTATAAGTATTATTATCATGGTAAATAATGATTTGGAACTTAGCTCCAGTTAGATGATAGGGTGGGAGAACCATGCCATTTGGACCGCTCCACCTAACCTGGTTAGATTCTAACCGATCGGTGTTCCTCTCTTGGCCACCTGTAAAGTTATCCGTGTCAACTGTTGAGCAGTATTTCATCAGCAATTTTTGGCACTCATATACTATTAAAGTGTTAATGACTTGTAATGTACAGTAAACATGTTATTTGAATAAATCGATTTAGTTTGATGCTTTGTAGATGTTGAATATTACATTTGATAGCGCGTTTGCCGCCCTCCAACAATACTGGCTAGGAATTACGCTAATTCTAAATTGATGTGCTAGATACACATTATAAAAATATGTATTTTTCCTATTCAGAGGGAGATGATTTTTTTTTCTTTTAACCTGGTGTAGTTTTTATTTATTAAAGAAATAAGGTAATCACGTATAAAAGAGTATTTTCATTGTGTTTGTACATATTATAAAATTTGAATAATACTCTTCCATGGAAACGTTAGCATTTGGTTGTTAGAAATTCTACTGTACATTATTTTAGTTTAATTTTTTTATTTAGTAAAAGATTATACATTTATATACATTATTTAAGAAATGTTTTGACTGCCCAACTAGGAGGATTCCGTTTTAGGACAGTCAAATTAGGATGAGTTTTAACATTTTGATAAGTATAATATTAAAATAATAATGAAATAATAGGTATGTGTACTTTTAACTGGTGCCTAAGCCTACTAACATATTTTGTATAAATATGAATAACAAAGAGAAGAAATAGAATAAAATAAAATATAAGTAATTAATAACATGTAAAAAATTATCATTTTTTATACGCCCATTGGGTACTTGCAAATGTTTACAATTTTGTACATAATGATTATAAACAATGGTTGCAAAAATGGTTTTACGATTGGTTAACAATTGGATAAAATAAGATAAATAATAATTATCAAATGAAATTATTAGATATAATTTCTTGACATAAAAATAATGTTTTAAATATCGAATTTGTTTAATTAAAAATGTCAAAATCATTGGTGTCTCTATTTATTTGCCTAACTATGTAGGCAAGGAATTGGCGAGTTTGCTACATAATTTGTATTTGAATGGTGACATTAAAATACGTCTTTATGCATAGTGTGTCGAATAAGTACTCTTAAATTGACCAGACTCAGAAGTTCGCGACAGTCGTGCTAGGAATTTACAATTTTGAAAAATAAACATAGATCGCTTAAAAAATAATTATAAGCAATAATTAATCGCCCGAAATATTAATACAAATTGAAAATATCTCCCGAGTAAAAATAAATGCCGCCAACGGGAATTGAACCCGTGCCTTCTGATGCCCGGTCAGGTGTTCTGTATCCACTGAGCTATGTCAGCTTATTTCCAACCCGTCAAATGATTCAATATGTACTAGTACCTCAATCAACAATTACTGCTTATTAGATTTTTTCCACCTGTAAACAACTAACTTTATTTTTGTAGGAAAGGCTTTATTATTATATAGATATTTTCAATTTGTATTTATATTTCGGGCGATTAATTATTGCTTATAATTATTTGTTATCCTTTGTGCTATGCCTAAAACCTTGTCTTATAAACATTGGTTTATCATCAAAAGATAATAGATCGCTTATCCTACGCCGATCCTTAAGTGTATGTACGTACTTTTAAGAATTTTAAACTTAATTGTGTCGTAGTAATGTCGTAGATGGTTAGGTATAGTAGGTATATTATGAATGTGAATGATGCTAATAGTGTGTGCGAAGATAGAGTTATGTGGCGGTCCATCCTTTTTCCCCATCCCTGCTTGGAAACAGCATGATGGTTAGTTAGTTGGATTAGTTTCATAATGCAATGTCAAAGTTTGCCATGGAAAATGGCGTCCTCGAGTCCTCGAGTGCACATCGCACAATTCAATTACCCGTCGCTTCAAACTTCACCACAGCTTTTAAACGTTTAATACTATTATGTAACCAGTACATACTACCCGGTTCAGCCCGAGTGTAACACTTTTTTCTTATTGAACAATTGAAAAATGTTGTTCAAACTACTTTAGTGCGTGTTATTGACGGTTAAATTGAAATTCCTAAGCTCCATATTTATCTCAAATGACCCTGAATAACTGGTCAGAAAAAGTTGTGAAATTTTCATGACACCAAAGCTTTGTGAGTTTTCGGTGTTTAAAAACAAAAGATTTTCGGCTTTATAATAATTATAGATTTAAAAATCTTATTTGATTACAACATGGTCTATGTATTTTTTTGGTGACTGGATAACTCATCAAAATGATAATTCATCACATCTTTAAAAAGTTATATAAAGTCATGGAAAGTGATGACACAAAAACTTTATTAACTGGGTTAATTAGGTTAGGTTAGGTTTAAATTAATTTTTTTTCATCGTTTCTAATGTTTTTTTATCACTTTTTAAAAGTGTGTTGAATTGTCACTGTGTTGAGTTATCATGGAACCATTATTTTATATGTGACTGCTATTCATTTCTTCTGAAGGCGGCCACTTATTAAAATTTCTGTAGATATTTCACTCAGAAATACCTCTGTAAATTTCGTACAAAACAATATTGTTTAGTTCAGATTGAGAATATATTTTGAATCCATTATAATTTAACATGTTTTATAAACATCCCCCTGAATGTCTTATTTTTATTAGGAGTTATACTCAACCCCTCACCAGAGGGTAGGTACGAGTATGACTTTCCCTGCCAACAACTTTCGTGTCCCCCTTTCGCGGTGTAGTTGGTACTTGCCCGCTCCACTCAGATATTACATGAAATGTATGTATATTCTGGAACTCGAACCATAAATAATAATCATCGATAAGCGAAGCTATCAAAACTTTGAACGGTATTTCGGCAAAATACTAATAAGCGATAATTTATCGTGAATTATTGGTACCTACTTATGTACCTTGTTGATAATTCAATACGCACGCGAACTGGATAATTTACGTACGATTAACTATGTGTTTTTGATTATTTCCAATTAAGAACTAGTTCGATTTGTTTTTTATCTATGCACTCCACTGTATGTGGTTTTAAAATAAGAATGTCTGTAACCAGCTGCATAATTTATTAATCGCGTGCTGCAGTAGGTAGGTACCTACTGCCATTGTTTACCGTGGGCCGGTCAGAGTGCAGAGGAAACGAGGAGTCCTAGAGGTCATGGCGCCTTAGGTTAGCGACGCATTACGCTATACGTACCATGGCTTGGCCTATTTTAGCATATCGCTCGCCATACACTACCAAAGGGAATGTATGGCGAGCGATATGCTGAAATAGGCCAATCACCGGAATATTTATTTATTTAGAATTAACAACACAAGTGCCATTTACATAAATGGAATTTGTTGACGGTACAATATGGAAAGAAATGAAAAATATAAGATTATATGTATAAGTCAACAAGAAAAAAGAAGAAACATTAATACAAAATTATTAACTCTTCAGGATAATTTGTTCGCTTTTGGGAATAACTTTATCTCTTACTGTCATGTTGAAAATGTGATCTAACGGTGTAAAAAAAAAAAAATACCACGATTTACATCCAAATCTATAAAAAGCACAGAAGAATGACAATGTGCACTTTTATGAAACCAAAGGTTCCGAAAGCAATAAAAAATTTGTGATTTTTTTATTAATTATTTTTACATGAATCAACAAGTCAAGTGAGGTGACAGTAACGTTTAAAATACATTTGTCTAATAAAAATCAAATAAAATGTTTATTTTTTTTCGCTATCAATAATTTTAGTTAGAAATAACGAAAGGTGGGCTATTTTTATATTTTTTTAATGTTCGCATTAAATAATTTGAATATATCAAAAATTATATTTTTATTTATAATAATACAATTCCAAAGAGTATTTTATCAACTTTCAAAAGCATTTTTTAGTTTTCAGATCCATTCAGAAATGTTCCATTTATTTGGATTTTATTGCAAAGGGGAAATACTCTGACCTCATGTCAAAATATGGCGGAAATCCGAAGAGTTAGATTAAATAAAAAAACAAACAAAAACATAAAACGTGTTATGCGGTGATATCATTAATATATGCACTTCTAGAATGTTTAATCAGTACAGATTTATATTATATTAAAAACATCAGCTAACATTGCATACGAGTTACCAGTGGTGTGTAATCTATTTATAACAGAATTGTAGCGTGAAACCGTAGAATGATTGTTACAATAATACTTACTAGGGAATCTTGATATGATGGTAGGAACATGATAGTAAATCAACGTTAATGTATCAGGGCTATCCAATTGATAATTTACAATTTTATATGAAAATGTAAGATATCGCGTGATCTGTCGAGCTTTATCGTTAAGAGGAAGCTACAAGCCAAAATGTGTATATTCTTGGTATTCCTTATATTATAGGTAATAGACATTAAAATCGCTTGACAAACGGAGTCTAGAAACGTTCGATTTCAAGCACAAAACTGGTTTTTATTTATTTTTTAAATAATTTTATAAGAAAGCAAAAAAGTTAATCAAGTGAAACTGTCACAGATAATCTTAGCTATAACACTGTATTTTTTTAAGTTGTTTCCTTTACGCGTTCATACATTTCTATTGTAAAAATATTTTCTTTAGTAGTTTACATTTTTTAGTATTTTTTTTTTTATTCTACTCAAGCGAAGCGATAGGAAAACCTTCAAATTATCTAAAGCATTTGGTACCATTTTGGTATTCATAATGTACACCAATTCGTTATAAAGATTAATCAAAATAGTCATTTGGCATTAAGCTTCGCCTTAAATCAGTTTTTCTTTTAAATCTTTAAGAGGAACGCATATGGTGTCCATTTCACAATTTTTTTGTTGTTTCTACTAGAACTAGAGTACCTAACTAAACCAGATCAAATGACATGTGTATTATTTAGTACACGGGGGAAAGTATTTAGTGTCGTCGGCATCCGGCGCCACATCCCAGGTTCGGATTTGGCCTCCTCTCAACATTTACCTCCAGTCCTCAGTCCTTCCCGTCCTTCTCCGATCCTCTTCCACGCAGTTCCACCCACGTCTTTTTCGGCCTGTCTCTGGATTATCATCGCGGTGCTATATCACATGGTGGGATTTGTCCTCCTCCACAGATGTTCTCCAACTCTCCATTGGCTCCAATCCCTCGCAGCAACAGAATTCGGCCTGTCTCTGGATTATCATCGCGGTGCTATATCACATGGTGGGATTTGTCCTCCTCCACAGATGTTCTCCAACTCTCCATTGGCTCCAATCCCTCGCAGCAACAGAATTCGGCCTGTCTCTGGATTATCATCGCGGTGCTATATCACATGATGGGATTTGTCCTCCTCCACAGATGTTCTCCAACTCTCCATTGGCTCCAATCCCTCGCAGCAACAGAATTCGGCCTGTCTCTGGATTATCATCGCGGTGCTATATCACATGGTGGGATTTGTCCTCCTCCACAGATGTTCTCCAACTCTCCATTGGCTCCAATCCCTCCCAGCAATAGAATTCGAATACCCTTCCAGTCTTTAATATCCCTGATATCAGTATTTGAGTTCACCCATAGATGAATGGCACTAGAATAGTCTATTAGGTTACCATAGATGGCATTAGCTGTAGATAATAATAATAGACCTATAAATAAGGGGAGAACCTTAAGATCGGGATCTATATTATTCCAACCGCCTGCTAATTAAGATATCAGAACCACTCTCAATCTATCACAATAAATTTGGGAGAACCTCAAGATCGGGATCTATATTATTCCAACCGCCTGCTATTTAAGATATCAGAACCACTCTCAAACTATCACAATAAATTTGGGAGAACCTCAAGATCGGGATCTATATTATTCCAACCGCCTGCTAATTAAGATATCAGAACCACTCTCAATCTATCACAATAAATTTGCGAGAACCTCAAGATCGGGATCTATATTATTCCAACCGCCTGCTAATTAAGATATCAGAACCACTCTCAATCTATCACAATAAATTTGTATAAAATTATTCATTCCAAACTAGACCGTTCTGAACTCCTGCATCTTATCAACTTTAAAGTACTAAATCGAGCAACCAGGCAAAATATATTATTCTACAACAAAAATTCCGGGTCTAACTATCACAAACACGCACCTATACCTCGCCTTCATACATTTGGAAACAAATTCACCCTAAATATCGACATCTTTAATATAAGATTATCATTATTTATGACATACCTGAATGATGTTTTTATGTAGCATTATATTATTATTTATGAGCATCGCGTAGGAGCGATTACATTTTTTTCTCCATATACTTCTTATTATAAATTACTTGTATTAATTATTATTTTTTTGGTAAACTAATGTTTTAAGACAAGATTTTTTATGCATAGCACGAAGGAAACAAAACATTAGTTTACCAAAAAAATAATAATTAATATTTGACAAGTTCTAGTATTTTCACCAAAAAATGTAGACAATT
This sequence comes from Hesperophylax magnus, assembly GCA_026573805.1. Lineage (NCBI taxonomy): Eukaryota > Metazoa > Arthropoda > Insecta > Trichoptera > Limnephilidae > Hesperophylax > Hesperophylax magnus. Next base: position 4,938,592 of record JAIUSX010000117.1, on the reverse strand, counting down.
TGTCTCGACGCCATCTAGTGAGAGAGTTAGCACTTACAATGCCTTTCTCATATAAAATAAAGTTGGTTGTTTCAGGTGAAAAAATGTAACAAGCAGTAATTGTTGAATGAAACACTAGTATATATTGAATTATTTCGCGGATAAGAGATAAGCCGCCATAGCTCAGTGGTCAGAGCTGTCGACCGGCAATCGAAAGGACACGGGTTCAAGTCCCGTTGGCGTCATGTATCTATTACAGGGTGGCCACAGACCTGGAAAACCGGGAAAACCGGGAATTATCAGGGAATTTTACCGAACCGGGAATTATCAGGGAAATGTCAGGGAATTTTAAAATATTCTTAAAATATCAGGGAATTCCAAAAATAAAATGAAATTCGTTATTTACGATTTGTGAAGTCCCAAAGTTGTGTTTTATTACTTTTACTTGCGGCGTGTGTAACAAAAGATATGCCGACAAAGACAAACTAGATAAGTAGGTATTTTTTTATTATTATTTTCGTAAATAGCCCTTGCAACACAATCATGTCGTAAACCACCCGCCTTGGTTTTTACCCTATACTATGTAGGTGCGAAATCTGTAAAGAAAAAGCTAGCAAAGTTACAACAAAGTGTCAAAAGGGTCGGACACCCAGTACGGTCGTAATAAAATTTAAAGATCATCATTATCAACATTTTTACAAAGTGTCAATACAGTAGAACCTCGTTAATTCGAAATCCACGGGACATCAAAAATCAAATTTCGAATTAACGAATTCCCACGTAATTCAAATTTTTATGAAAAAAAAAAATATATATGCCGAAAATCGATTTTCTCCGCCGCCTCTTCAAATCCGGGTGGTATTTTAGTTGTACATTCGTATTAATACCAATTAATTCTTTATTTTCGCGGCCGATTACCGTAGCGGCGGGCCCTTTAAATTCAGATATTCGCAATAAATTCGTAAAAATGCTATATTTTTACGCGCAAATCGAGATTTCGCTGACGATTTCGGTCGCGGCGTACCCTTTAAATTGAGATATTCGTAAAAATACGATATATTTCCGCGTAAATCGAGATTTCGCGGTAATTTTCCGTCGCAGCCGGCCCATTATTTCAAATATCTGAATTTAAATTCGCAAAAATACGATATATTTCCGTGTAAATCGAGAATGCGCGGCCGATTTCCGTCGCGGCCGACCCTTTAAATTAAGATATTTGATGTAAATTCGTAAAAATATGAAATATTTCCGCGTAAATCGAATTTTATCGGCAGTTTTTCGTCGCGGCCGGCCTTTTAAGTTCATATATTTGAAGTAAATTCGTAAAAATATATCATATTTCGGCGTGAATCGAAATTTTTCGGCCGATTTCCGTCGCGCCGTATTTTTAACTCGGATATTCGAATTAAAGTTAGTAAAAATACGATATATTTCCGCGTAAATTGAAATTTCGCGTCCGATTTCCGTCGCGTCGGGCCCTTTAAAATTCAGATATTCGAAATAAATTCGTAAAAATACGATATGTTTACGCGTAAATCGAGATTTCGCGGCCGATTTTCGTCGCAGCGGGCCATTAAATTCAAATATTCGAAATAAATTCGTAAATATACGATACATTTACGCGTAAATCGAAATTTCGCGGCCGGGTTTCGTCGCGGCCGACCCTTTAAATATAGATATTTGGTGTAAACTCGTAAAACTACAACATATATCCGCGTAAAACGTATTTTCTCGGCCCTTCAAACTCGGATATTCGAAATAAATTTGAAAAAATACAACATTCCAGTGTAAATCGATTCAGATTTACAAAATAATAATACTAATTAGGACGATGTATAACCACGTAAAAATACATTTTTCGGCGTTTTACCGCCACGGCTGACTTTTAGATTCAGATTTACGTAATATTATGATTTATTTTCGCAAAAATCAAATTTTTTCGAATTTCACGAACAAATTTTCGTGCGCGGACAAAAATAAATTTCGAATTACGAATTAACGAATTTCGAATTAACAAATAATTTGTATGAAAAATATTTTCTGCGGAAATTTTTTTGGCGAAAATTTCGAATTACGGGTTTTATCGAATTATCGGGGTTCTACTGTACTTACTTTTGTTTATTTGTCTATTTTTGTCTGGTCTTTTCATTTGTACACAAATTGTCTTCAGGCGAAATATCATAAATTTGTAATAAGTGTATTTTGTTTTGAATAGATCATTGTGGTGCAAGGAAATAATAAATGCTTTAGATGACGGAATTCCCTTTATTTATGTATCTGTTCTAATTTTCTGGCGTAGATGAAAATCGTGTTTCAAAAATAAAATTTTGAATGATATGTCCTTATACCAAATAAAACATATCAGGGAAAAATATAGAAACTGCCCTGGAAAACCTGGAATTATCAGGGAATTTTGAAATCCGTTTTTTGTGGCCACCCTGTATTATCAGGAGATTTTTCAATGTGGATGAGTGTTTCAGGCTAATAATTATTGCTTATTAAAAAATAATTGTTACTTGTATTCAATTGTAAATTACGTATTATTAATCTGTACTATTATTTTTATGCTCTCTGCACTTTTAAAACAGGTTTATTTATTTATTTCTCTTCTCCTTTCTTTTTTCTTATATTATGTACATCTAAATGTATTTTTTAAGGTTTTTATTTTAATTTATTTATTGTTTTTGTGGTTAATTCGTAGAACTCCATTTAATTTAACATAGCTAATTAAAATCAAATTTAATAATATAATTAAGTTCTGCAAGTATTTTTTAGTTTTTGTTATTGTTACAGCTATTTGGGCTTTCAATGCCATTTTCAAACTGTGGTTTTAGCCAAGCTTAGACGACTTATTTATATGATAAAAGAAATAATCTAATTTTAATATTTAAAAAAAACTGTTGTCACTGTATTATGCAGTAATGTTGTAAAATATATTTAATGTAAAAGCCCATCAAGGCGTTTAAATTAATAAATAAAAGTCCAAATGTTTGGATGAAGCGATGAGTTTTATTGAATAAGAGAGTTTGAGAGAAAGCAACACATTCCTCAATCCCTCCCGTCCTACTCCAATATTCTTCCACACTCGCTCCCAGAAATCGCTTACACAGGCCCTCCCACAGTTATAAGTTATGCCGTCCTGTCATTGCTTGGCATTCTTTCAACATGTCCGGCCCATCGCAGCCTGTGGGACCTTCAGATTTTTACGATGGTCTGATTTTTGGCTCATTTTAATTCTACACGATTGATTTTCTAGCGGATGTCCAAGACAGCTAATTTATTTATTTTTCTTTGGGTTAAGCGTTATAATAATAATAATATTTCGATGATTTGTATAGCGCCGTTTTTGTGCAAAATCACCTCGAGGGCGCTGTACAAATATATTATACATTTCTGCAATTATTTATCTTATTACTAACTATAGACTAGTTAAACTATTATCAACAGATTGCATCCACCATCGTCGGATCACCAATACAAAGCCATATGTACAATGCATTTGATTGATGAACATGATGCTAGAATGTACATATTTTATTATTACTATTTATTTACATTTTATACAGGCAGATAATATATAATACCATGTTTACCTGGTAGGTCACTTGAGATTAACACTGTTTATTGTTTATCAGAGAAATCTAGACACGGTTCTATCGCACAGGACAAAATTAGAAAATTAGAGATGATTGGACTTTACGGTATTTATCTTAATAATATGTAATTACTGAAGACAATATTAGCGATTCGTAAACGAATATTTGAAACAGAAAAACCAGAAAAAGATACGATAGGAGTGCTGCCCGATCATTAACAATATGAGTGTTTAAATCCTGTTCTGCATCACAAAGTATAATGTCACATTGTTCCTTTCTGATGCACAGTATATGTTTTTTACAATAGCGTCCAGCACGGCAACCACGAAATCTAATTTTACGGGAAGTAGTATTATTATCGCGTCATACTGTGATATTTTTGCAGCTAATATAGGGTCCATTACAAAACTTTCACTATTGAGACTGAGTAGTGTCGCCCTGTCGTATCGGATGTTGTTTACAATCACCATAGATCAAAAAATGCCCATTATAAATCACTCACTTGACGCACTGACACTTTACACTGTTCGCTAGTCTTTCACCCTGCACGTATTGCCAGCACCTTCGGCAGATAACCGACGCTTCAGCGTTATAGTGCCCTTTTAAAACAACGTGGCAGATTTGAACTTAAAATATTTGGAATCGAATCAGCGCCACTAAAATGTATGTACCATGTCTCACAACCGTAGGTTATATATTCTCTTTTGATCGATGAAAGGAGCTGGAGGTGACCTTAAATGTATCAAACCTCCTTTCCTCCCGATAACACAATCATCAAAATAACGAAACAATTTTCAAAAGCCAATAAATGGCAATATTGAATTCTCGCATAATTTGTTACTGAAATAAAATCTAATGGAGTAGGTTTTTGGTCTAATTTAAATTCAGAATACCTATATCGGACGCTTGTTCATTATAATTTAAGAATGACTTTATATTGTTTTTGTTTACATCTTTCGCTACTATTTACTACTATAAGAAATAAATAAATATTGTTTGCGTATAATGTTAATCCGTGGATGTGACATTAATAAACTATTTTGAAATTGTCCACATTCACGGAACTCTGCATTGTGTACCTAGCTTTAAGATTGTCAAATTCCTTGAAATGTAAAAAATGTAACTTGTAAAAAAATAAACAATAAACAATTGGCCGGCGGGTAGCAAATTAGAAAGTGTGGGGTCCAAGGCTGGCTGGTACGCTCCAACGGCTATAGAAATCCGACCAATGAGAAGCCATAAACGGTCCGCTGGACCTTGGCTGACCTTTTTTTATGTGCCGTTGCCGAGTCGCAACTTTGACAAAAAGCAGCATTTTTAAATTCTAAAGTCTCTTTCTCCATTGGATCACCCTCGCCTCGGACCTCCGCATCTACGAGCTACCTGCCGCTGCCCCTTTCTGCCAAGTTCTGAGAATTTTATTGGCCTTTCTCCATTGGATCACCCTCGCCTCGGACCTCCGCATCTACGAGCTACCTGCCGCTGCCCCTTTCTGCCAAGTTCTGAGAATTTTATTGGCCTTTCTCCTTCAACTGAAGAATCCTGCATCGACAAGATTCCGGCGGGCACCACGTGGCTTAAGAAGCTGACATACTTAACTGCCTTTTTAAAGGCAATCTTTCATTTATTTGCATTTGCACAAAGTCGTCTATATACCAGAAACGTCCTTTTCAGGACGAGGTTCAATTGATTTGCATTTTGCACAAAGTCGTGTATATTCCAGAAACGTCCTTTTCAGGACGAAAGTCAATTGATTGGCATTTACAAAGTCGTTTGAGTCGTGTAACTAACCCCTATTTTTTCAGTCTGTATGCACACGACATTTAGTCGGGTACATAATTGGTCCTTCGTAACCGGGTTCAACACGACTTCACGCCTTCTGGTAACCGGATTCAACACGCCTACACGCCTTCAGGTCATCAGGTCTACACGCCTACACGCCTTCAGGTCATCAGGTCTGCACGCCTACACGCCTTCAGGCCTTCAGGTCCACACGCCTACACGCCTTCAGGTCATCAGGTCCACACGCCTACACGCCTTCAGGCCTTCAGGTCCACACGCCTACACGCCTTCAGGTCATCAGGTCCACACGCCTACACGCCTTCAGGTCATCAGGTCCACACGCCTACACGCCTACACGCCTTCAGGCCTTCAGGTCCACACGCCTACACGCCTTCAGGTCATCAGGTCTACACGCCTACACGCCTTCAGGTCATCAGGTCCACACGCCTACACGCCTACACGCCTTCAGGTCATCAGGTCCACACGCCTACACGCCTACACGCCTTCAGGTCATCAGGTCCACACGCCTACACGCCTTCAGGCCTTCAGGTCCACACGCCTACACGCCTTCAGGTCATCAGGTCCACACGCCTACACGCCTTCAGGTCATCAGGTCCACACGCCTACACGCCTACACGCCTTCAGGCCTTCAGGTCCACACGCCTACACGCCTTCAGGTCATCAGGTCCACACGCCTACACGCCTACACGCCTTCAGGTCATCACGCCTTCACGCCTTCTTGAAGGATGTCACCTACTCTACGCAGCGGGCGCGGCGTTTCGAGCTCCTCAGAGACATCCCAGCCCGCCCCCGCTGTCCCCGCTGCTCCAGATGGGCCTTCGCCACCTCTAGACTTGGGCCCACTTACCTCGGGCTCTTCTGAGCACGCTGTCGCCAACCGAGGTCTCGATGTTGCCGCGCCCGCGGTCCCGGCCCTCCTTGCCACGGGCCCCGCTGTCCCGGCCCCCCTTGCCACGGGCCCCGCTATCCCGGCCCCCCTGGCCCCGAGCCACGCATCTATCTGCTCCGATGATGTCGCTTCGCCTGGGCTTACGTCAACCGATGACACCGTCCAGAAGTTACGTCGAGAAATGCGTGCCATGCAACAACAGCACGCCCAGCAGATCGCAGACCTGCTGGCGGCCCTGAGGCCTGTGCAACCAACCACCGCGCCGGTGATCGTCCCGGCCACGGTGTCCTACGGAGTAACCACGCCGGTGATCGTCCCGGCTGCGGCGTCTCATGAAATAACTACGCCGGTGAACATCCCGGCCCCTACCCCGGCATTCGTCGGAATGCAGCCGGTAGCTTGTGTCGGCCACACGGTATCGAAGCCTACCGTAGTCGAGCGACCCGTGTCTCACGGGGGTACAATGCCAGCCTACAACTCGGCCCCAATCATTACGCCCGTTTACGGCTATACCGACGGCATGCAACCGGCACCTGAAGTCGGCCACACGGTATTGCAGCCTGCCATAGTTGAACGACCTGTATCTCACATCGGTCACCCACAGCATGCGCCTCCACTATTTGCGCCGGGCCCTGATCTACAGACACACCTTGCCGCATCGTACAGTGAGCCGCGGCCTGTCAACCTGCACAATGGGCAGCCTGCCAGTCTGCCCCATGCGGATATACCTACTCAGCCAGGGTATAATGTGCACCTCAATCGGCAGCTCCATCCTGGTTACCAGCATCAAACCTCCTCCAGCCAGGAGTTCTCACCAATCTTTCCACCACCACCTACTGCCGATGAGACTTCTAGACACACAAGTGAGTGGGCACACCAAGGCGCGGACTCCGTGGCGCAACTTGCTTCTGCAATTACAAACGCCTCGCGATCCGAGGATAGCCCCCGTCCCTCCGTAGAGGATGACATAAGAATGGCTGCCCTAATAGCCAGGCAATCTACCGCCAAGGACCTACCTTCCTTCTCGGGGGACCCGCTCGAGTGGCCTACGTGGATGGCCCAATATTCACAATCCACGGCCACCTGCAAGATGACTTCGAGCGAGAATCTCATTCGGTTGCAGCGTGCACTGAAGGGCAAAGCCCGAGAGGCCGTCGGCCCCCTGCTGATGGATCCAACGCAAGTCCCCGAGATAATTGCCGTCCTTGAGCAGCGATACGGCGGCTCGGGTTCAATTGCTGCCTTGATGCTGGAGAAGGTGAAAAAACTGCCGCATCTCACCGCCGAAGCATCACTTGAAGACCTGGCAGATTTTTCTGGAACAATCCAGAACCTCGTGGCGTCGTTGCGAATCTTGCGGACCGACGGGTACCTCACTAATCCTGCCTTGCTGTCTGACGTCACATCTAAAATGCCGTGCACGTTGCGACTAGCCTGGTTGGCGGAAGTGCGCGGACAAACAGTTCCCGCCACCATAACTCAGTTCGCGGCATTTTTGAAAAGTTTTGCAAACGCGATCCCCTTAAGCGGAATGGTTGACCCCGCACGGTCTGCACGTGCCCCGCGCCGCGAACAAGTTCATGCAAATGTGCCCGCTAACTCAAGAGTGAACAATAAAAACAAAAACAATAGTGAAAACATTAATTGTGCGCAGTGTGGCGGGAACCATAAAACTCGTGAGTGCCCGGCATTCTTTGCGAAATCAGTTGATCTCCGCTGGGAAACAGTGCGCGCGAGTTCTTTGTGTCGCAAGTGCCTAGAAAAACACTATACCCGCGAGTGCACCTCTAAAGTGTGGTGTGGAGTAGGAGGCTGCCGCGCCCCTCACCACAGGCTGCTACACAACCCCGCGCCCGCTTCCGCGCCAGTGAATACCGTCGTGAGTGGTGCCGTCAATCTATGACGCCAGAGTACGGATTGCCGTGTACTACTGAAGATCGTGCCAGTAGTACTGAGCACTTCGTATGAAAATGAAGCTTCAGTGTTCGCGCTTCTTGACGAAGGCTCCACGGTAACCCTCATTGATGCTGACACTGCGGCACAAATTGGCGCGAGCGGCCCAGTCCAGGGGCTAAAAATTCATGGAGCAAAGGGAATGTGCACATCTGACTTGCACTCCCGCCGGGTGAAAATAACCATAAGAGGTGCTGGTAGCAGTGATGAGTATCATATTACGGCTCACACAGTGACTGACCTCAGTCTACCGGAGCAGCGTGTCCCAGGAAGACGCGTCACCCCTCGGATACTGATCGGGCAAGACAATGCTCATTTGATAGTATCAAGAGACGTGCGGGAAGATTTCGGCACCACGCGAATAGTGTCGCGGACCGCACTAGGGTGGATTGCCCACGGTGGTACCGATCCTGGCAGCGACGGCCCAGCTACCACCCTGGCCCTGCAGATGGAGACAGCCGCAGACATCCGCCTGAGAGAGTTGGTGAAATCCAACTTTGCCGTCGACTCTCTCGGCGTAACATCTGCGGCCAGAGTCAATGCGAGTGAACTCAAAGCCAGAGCCCTGATGGAAAAGACCACCCGTCCTCTACCAAACGGCAGGTGGGAAACCGGGCTATTATGGCGAAACCCGGAAGTCACGTTGCCCGACAATTACCACTGTGCCCTGAAACGTTTACAGTCCCTCGAGAGAAAGCTGGCAGCAGATGCAAGCCTAGCAGCGGCCTATACTGACAAAATGGGTCAGCTGGTAGCTAAAGGTTACGCCAGGAAACTGTCTGATCGCGAGATATCAACACCTGCCCCTCGGAAGTGGTATCTCCCACATTTTGCGGTGCTCAATCCAAACAAACCCGGAAAGATTAGAATAGTCTTTGATGCTGCCAGTCGATGCCGAGGGACTTCGCTAAATGACCAGCTGCTCACCGGTCCTGACCTGCTGTCTTCTCTTCTTGGGAACATCCTTCGCTTTAGAGAAGGGACTATTGCCATAGCAGCCGATATTCAGGAGATGTTCCTGCGCATCAAGATAAGGAGGAATGATCTGCAGTCACAACTGTACCTGTGGAAGTCACCAACATGTCGCGAACCTGACACATACCAGTTGACATCAATGATGTTCGGGGCCACATGCTCGCCGAGTAGCGCCCAGTACGTACGAGACAGGGTTGCCGGGGAATACGAACACGAGTACCCGGCCGCCGCGGCAGCCGTTCGTTCCAAATTTTATATGGACGACTATTTGGATGCGGTAGATACTGCTAGCGAGGCTGCCGCACTAGTACAAAGCGTGAGTGCCCTTCTTGCAAAGGGAGGGTTCCACTTGACGAACTGGGCCTCTAACAGTCCGGAAGCCATCGTTGACATTCCTTCCGGAGACCGGGCGAGCTCCACAGTTCACATCAGCAGCGGGGACAAAGAGATGGAGCGAGTACTAGGGCTAGTGTGGGACCCATCCACTGACTGCTTCCTTTACTCTTTTCAAAATGCAGTCAGCCCCGAAGAAGCTGTACGGCCCACCAAGAGGCAGCTTCTCTCCATCGTAATGAAGATCTTCGACCCGGTTGGATTCGTCGCGTGCCTCACAATACGGTCAAAGATCTTGCTACAAGCTGTGTGGCGGTCGAGTGTTGGATGGGACGACTTGATCACCCTTGAGCACGCCGAGAGATGGAGAGATTGGCTAAGCTTGCTTCACGAGAGCAGCGTTTCGGTGCCGAGGCGCTCCCTCCGGCACAAGCAGAGCAGCGTCACCTTACACCTATTCTGCGATGCGTCCGAACAAGCTTGCTGCACCGTCGCATACTACACAGAAGACGTGCAGGGAGTTTTACACGCGACATTCCTAGCCAGCAAGTGTAAAGTGGCTCCACTCAAACCCCTCTCCATTCCCCGTCTTGAGTTGCAAGCCGCACTCATGGCGGCTAGATTAGCCAAGACCATCTTAAAAGAAAGCCAGGCTTTAATAAACCGGACTATCTTCTGGACAGACTCTTCAACCGTTCTGTGCTGGTTACGTACTGATCCACGCGCCTACTCTGCATTCGTGGCAAACAGATTGGGTGAAATAGATGAGATGACCAGCATACCTAACTGGAGGTGGGTGCCGACGAAGTTGAACCCCGCCGACATCGGAACACGTGACTCTGAAGTGCCTGATCTACCACCAAAAGGAAGATGGTTTTGCGGCCCTGCATTTCTTACTGCACCTGAAAGCGAGTGGCCAAAGGAGCGATCTCCCACCAAGAAACCCGACAACGACGTATTGGAGGTCAGGCCCCATTATGTAGGCCTAATAACCACTACAGGAGAGGCGTTCCCCTTAATCGAACGGTTCTCATCTTGGAACCGGCTAATTCGATCTACAGCATGGATACTCCGTTTTGTCAGGCGGTGCCGATTGGGGTCTCACAAACCCGCCGAGGGCACATTACGAGCAGAGGAACTGAAAGAAGCAGAGATCAGATGGGTCAGGAAATCCCAGGAAGACGCCTTCGCAGCTGATCTGCATACCATACGACATGGAAAGGCGCTACCTGCTGGCAGTCGTCTTAATTCCTTGACCCCCTTCCTCGGCCCAGATGATGTCTTGCGGATGAGTTCCCGATTACGAGCCCTGACAAAGACCACGAGCGTGGCCAAGACCCCCATCATATTGGATGGCAACGACCCGTACGCTCGGCTGCTGGTACGCCACTACCATGAGAAGGGAGACCACCCTAGCACCGAGAAGACAGTGGCGGAGATGCGCTGCAGTTTTTTCATTCTACGGCTCCGCACTATCAGCCGGAAAATAACACACGACTGCCCCACTTGCCGCATACGAAGAAGCAAGCCCTCTCCACCATTAATGGGGGCGCTACCATCTTACCGCCTGTTACATCATGTGCGTCCCTTTACTCACTGTGGGCTGGACTACTTCGGGCCAATGGAGGTCACAGTTGGCAGACACCGGGAGAAGCGCTATGGGGCAATTTTTACCTGCCTTTCCACCCGCGCTATTCACCTGGAACTTGCTGTTACGTTGACTGCCGACTCTGCCATTATGGCCTTGCAAAGAATGACCGCCCGAAGAGGTCAGCCCGAAGTTCTGTACTCGGACAACGGAACGAATTTCCATGGTGCAGACGCTGAGATCAGGGAAGCCTTGGATTCACTAAAACAAGATTCTAGAATTATGGACGCCATGGCTACCAAAGGCATTGAGTGGCGTTTCATACCGCCACTCAGTCCCCACATGGGGGGAGCCTGGGAAAGACTAGTACGGTCGGTGAAACGGGCCTTGAAAGCTACCTTAAAGGAAAGGGCGCCGAGGGAAGAGACCCTGCGCACAGCACTGGCAGAAGCTGAGTTTGTTGTCAACAACCGACCACTGACTCACGTCTCTGTTGACCCACGAGATGAAGAGCCCTTGACACCAAACCACTTCCTTCTGGGGTCAGCCGGAAAGCGCCCCCATTTGTCCCTGTATGACAAAAAAGAAGAAGAGGTATGTCTCCGCCGCCAATGGCGTATCGGGCAACAACTTGCAGATATGTTCTGGAGGCGCTGGCTCCGAGAGTACATCCCCACTATGGGCGCCCGACAGAAGTGGCACCACCCGGCCGAGCCCATCAAAAAGGATGACCTTGTGGTGATCATGGATCCTGCGCTACCCCGGAACAGTTGGCCGCGCGGCCGAGTCATCGATGCAAAACCCGCCGCTGATGGTCAAGTGAGGACCGCCCGCATTCAAACAGCTTCCGGGATATATGTGCGGCCAGCCGTTAAGATTGCCGTACTGCTGCCAGCCTCAAAATCCACCACTCCAGAACCATCTACAACACGGCCCGTCCAACTGCGAACCAGGGGTACCGGTTGTCCAGATCGTCGAAACACTTCACGTCCTCCCAAATAGCTTGGCGCAGAGGGCTGCACCGGGGGGAGTATATCGGACGCTTGTTCATTATAATTTAAGAATGACTTTATATTGTTTTTGTTTACATCTTTCGCTACTATTTACTACTATAAGAAATAAATAAATATTGTTTGCGTATAATGTTAATCCGTGGATGTGACATTAATAAACTATTTTGAAATTGTCCACATTCACGGAACTCTGCATTGTGTACCTAGCTTTAAGATTGTCAAATTCCTTGAAATGTAAAAAATGTAACTTGTAAAAAAATAAACAATAAACAATTGGCCGGCGGGTAGCAAATTAGAAAGTGTGGGGTCCAAGGCTGGCTGGTACGCTCCAACGGCTATAGAAATCCGACCAATGAGAAGCCATAAACGGTCCGCTGGACCTTGGCTGACCTTTTTTTATGTGCCGTTGCCGAGTCGCAACTTTGACAAAAAGCAGCATTTTTAAATTCTAAAGTCTCTTTCTCCATTGGATCACCCTCGCCTCGGACCTCCGCATCTACGAGCTACCTGCCGCTGCCCCTTTCTGCCAAGTTCTGAGAATTTTATTGGCCTTTCTCCATTGGATCACCCTCGCCTCGGACCTCCGCATCTACGAGCTACCTGCCGCTGCCCCTTTCTGCCAAGTTCTGAGAATTTTATTGGCCTTTCTCCTTCAACTGAAGAATCCTGCATCGACAAGATTCCGGCGGGCACCACGTGGCTTAAGAAGCTGACATACTTAACTGCCTTTTTAAAGGCAATCTTTCATTTATTTGCATTTGCACAAAGTCGTCTATATACCAGAAACGTCCTTTTCAGGACGAGGTTCAATTGATTTGCATTTTGCACAAAGTCGTGTATATTCCAGAAACGTCCTTTTCAGGACGAAAGTCAATTGATTGGCATTTACAAAGTCGTTTGAGTCGTGTAACTAACCCCTATTTTTTCAGTCTGTATGCACACGACATTTAGTCGGGTACAATACCATTATTATAAAAATAATGTTGTTCTAATGTACTAAGTAAAGGATTCTAAGAATGTAGTGGGTACCTACACCTACACCTACCCGCGGCAGTTAGGATCGTATATTCTCCAGCCAGAAATAAGCAGCAATTCGTTGTTCTCTTTGCCCGCTTCTCCGGTGTAAGCCGAGATCCGCCTGTTGCTAATTAATCTTGTCTTTGTTTATACACAGAAAAGGTTACCGCAGAACCACAGTATTCCAGAAAACAATAAATCTTACCGAATGTCTTCGTTTTTTTTTTTAAATGAAATGCTTTATTTTTCCTTAAATTTAATTATGTTTTCATTATTCATTCGTTGTGTACATACTTTCAATGAAATTTATCTCATTCGCAGAAATTATTATAGATATTGCCTCTTATTTTGGAATGAGTTTTGGGTAAGTGCTTTTTGTAACACATCGACGGTTTGATATAATTAATAAGGTATTATATTGCAGGCAAAACAAAATTTTATAAAAGAAAAGCAGTGGGTTTAGATAAAGGTTTGATATTGGTTTAAAATGTGTACCTACCTAATTTTGTCGAAAATTTGAACTAATCACTCTGCAATGTCATGAAATGCCGGGAACAGTGCGAACCCTAATTGCGATGTGTTCTTCCTCATCATAATTCATATATATATATATATATATATGAATTATGATGAGGAAGAACACATCGCAATTAGGGTATATATATATTTTTTTTTTTTTTTTTTTTTTAATGACTTATGTGTTTAACTTGGCTTTACCGCGTAAAATCTAGCTTTATCTAGCGCCATTACTATAATTTATTCCTTCATCGTCGTTGTGTTCATTACATTATGTCATTTGTGATGTATATTAACGCCCAAAAGCTTTCACGCCCGAATAAAGTCCAATCTTCTACCAACGTCAAGTCTTTTCCGTGTCTATTGTTAGGCCTGGAACAGTTCCTGTATCTGTTCGTGTCGGTGACAATAATGACATCGTCCTCTTGTCTTCCCTCTTCTCTGTGCTCCTGGTGTTCTTTTAAGTGAATAGCTCTCCAGAGTTGAATTGCACGTTTAGAAAAATAAGCACGTACTCAAGTCGATAAGGGTCATCAATGAAAGGGGGCGTCACAGATTTTTTTACAAGACTAATATGGTTTATTCTGGACCCAGGGGAGAGATTCCCGTTCTACTTAAGTATAAGAAATTGTCCTTAACCTTAAAATTGTTAACGACTAGCACGCTAACTTCGATTAGGGACAATTGCGGTTCTTAAGGATAAGGAAATGTCCTTAACCTTTCCTTGACTTTCGACAGCGACAAAGAAATAAGAATAAACTAAGTTAAGGACAATTCCTTATTATTAATTGACGATTTTTGACAGCGAAAAAGAAAAAAAAGAAACGAGAATAAAGTAGGTTAAGGACAATCCCTTGGTGACCGGGTATGTCATCAAAATGACAATTCAATACACCTACAAAAAGTTATATAAAGTCATGAAAAGTGATGAAACAAAAACTGGGTTACTATAAAACCTAGTTTTTGTTTCATCAAATGACTATATCACTTTTTAAAGGTGTGTTGAATTTTTTTATTTGACGAAATATCATGTGATATAAAATTCCGCGGTACATTATTTAGATGTATCTCATAAGATTTAGCCAGCGTTAGCAATGTAAACCTTATGAGATACATCTAAATAATAAAATTCCAAAGTACATTATTTAGATGTATCTCATAAGGTTTAGCCAGCGTTAGCAATGTAAACCTTATGAGATACATCTAAATAATAAAATTCCAAAGTACATTATTTAGATGTGTCTCATAAGGTTTAGCCAGCGTTAGCAATGTAAACCTTATGAGATACATCTAAATAATAAAATTCCACAGTACATTATTTAGATGTGTCTCATAAGGTTTAGCCAGCGTTAGCAATGTAAACCTTATGAGATACATCTAAATAATAAAATTCCACAGTACATTATTTAGATGTATCTCATAAGGTTTAGCCAGCGTTAGCATTGTAAGCGCCCGAAATGTATTTTTTACTACTTGATTACAAAACATCGACTTTTCTCAACTTTCTATCAATATAATATGCATGTATTATATATATATAAACCTCCCAGAAGAAAATTTCTAAACGGTAGTGAAAACTCTATCGAAATCCTTTTGCGTGGTTCAGAAGAACTAAGACTCGATTAGCGACTTTGTGAAGTTCTACAAATTCAAGTGAATCAGATACAATAAGACGAAGTATTTGTTTGCGCCCGCACATAAGCAATATGAATATAAATAAATAGTTTTGTCCGTATAAAAACTCAAATCTTTCAAGAAAGGCATACAAATACAATATTGGATTGAATCATCGGTACATCAATCGCCATCTATGAACACGTAGATTATTTATTTATTTACTTATTCACGTCATGAAGGCTTTTACATGTAGGGGAGACCTGTACAAAACCGTATACCGGGGTAAAACCGTATTTCTCTTTAAAAGCTTTATTTCTTTAAATATTCCCTCCACGCATTCCGCCCATGTTAAGCCCCCAAATCAACGCAAGTCAGCAGGAAATTGTTAAAACAAGCCTGCCCACTGGCGAGATAATACGCTCATTAAGTTTTTCGGTGATCTGATCTAATTTTACGGTTATTGAAATAATGAATGGTGAAGTTTATATCATTTGCAGGTGAGTGACATATCACATACTATAATTATGTATATTTTAAATTTGATTAAGTAAAACATTTGGGTGATTTTCGTGACAAGTTTAACATTTGTGAAAGAATGTGTGAATAGAAGTTTATCGGGCACAACCGTACGGGGTAAAACCGGCCAGTATACGATTTTGACCAGGAGTATTTTCGTTGAAGCATTTTTTTATTTGTTTACAGACGTTATCATCATGCCTCGTAATTACCAAAGAAAAACTACGAGCCAAGACTAGAATACGGAAAACCATTAAGAGTGTCGTCCCAGGAACTATGGGTTACCTAAAAGCATCAGAAATCTACGGAGTGCCGAAATCACTCGTTGATCACGTTCTTACCATGGAACGTCGCCTATTTGGGATAACTTACAAAGATCTTCGAAGCTTAGCATTCGAGTTGGCGGAATCCAACAAAATAGTGCATAATTTCAACAAAACTGAGAAACTGTATATGGTATACGGTTTTACCCACCCCCCGGGGCAAAACCGGAAAAATTAGAGGTTTTGTTTTTTTTTAAATACATTTACGAATAAGATTTTCGTAAATTTTTCTTCTATGTTTTGTTCCTTATTAAATTTATTAATAAAAAATAATTACTATCAACCTTATTTTATTTTTAATTACTGAACTACAGAGCTTCTGCCTTAGCTATACGGTTTTGGACAGGTCTCCCCTACTTGATGTTTAAGGTAAGAATAAATCATAACGAACGTTTAACGTGTTTAACCTTAACGTAAATATGACAATTATTATAATTAATTCTATTTATGTAATCTTCGATGAGGACTTATTAATATTATAGGGTATTTATTGTCATTTATTTTTGCTGTAGAAATTAGATCCCTGAGGCGTATGTGTGGTAAAACCATGTATGATCGTGTGAGAATGTGGAGATCCGTAAAAAGTGCAACGCTTAGAAGGTTTGGGCATGTAGAGCGAATGAGCGAAGAAAGGAATGTAAGGAGAATATTATATGATGCAAATGTGAATGGTAGCAGAGTCGGGGACGCCCGAGGAAGACATGACACGATCAAGTGAATCAGATACTTGAGTCGGACCATGACAAGAGTCAGAATAATAGAAGAGTGTATGAGACGGTGTATGAATGTGAATGGTAGTGTTTGCCAAGACCAAGTTGTTTGGCGGTCCGTCAACTCTGCCTACCCCTGCGGGAAACGGCGTGATGGTTAGTTAGTCCATCCTTTCGCAATTATTATATCCCTAAACTGCACATACAGAACCTACTTTTTGGGACATTTTCAATGTATATTTTTATCAATATTCATAAAAATACAAAATAGCACCAAAACACCACCACCAGGTAATAAATAAATTCTATTTGCCGCCATCGAAAGGAATATCAACGTCAATATGCTACACTAGCCCCTCTAGTGGCCAGCGTTGTTGATACTGACAATATTTTACTGGAGTTTGACACATTATTTATATTATAGGGTATTTGGTTTTATTAACCCCTCAGGATTTTAAATATTTTTACGAACAAGTCCCAACGACATGGTGAATTTTGTTGGAATTTCGGAATGTTCCCGAGGTATCTAATTTGTGCTACATATTAATTATTTTTTATGTTGTCGTTAAAAGAAATACTATTTTAGAAACTAGATAAAATTATTTTGATTCGGACGTCCATAATTTTTAAATAATTCGATATTTATAAAACATATTCCTTTTGTATAGGTAATAAGTAATAAAACTGTCACTTCACTTTTCATACCGTTTTTACAATAATAATAATAATATTTGGCTAATTTATATAGCGCCGTTTTCGTGAGAAATCACCTCAAGGGCGCTGTACAAATATATTTCTTAAATAGTTAATACTAGAACTACTGACTTATCTCTAAGACTTATATCTAGTGACTTACGACTAAGGCCTATAACTACTATCTAACGTCATATATACGAGTATTTACATATTTAGCAACTTACAACTAAAATTAATATTAACAATCTAATCTTACTAACGCCAGAAGAAGAAGGAAGTTCTATTATATTAGGGTGTTTTTATTGTTAGCTGGATATATATGTTAAATGAATGAAATTTATGAATAAAATCAATCGTCAATCTTAAACGCATTTAGATGTTTCATCTTCCAACAATTAAACCGATTGACTTGTTATGTTCCCGCTGATGTTGTCCATTGTCCATTGGTAAGCAAGTCAATAGCAAAATTGAATGAAGTTCCAACTGTCAATAAAAAAATGCCGAAATTCGTAATCATACACATTGACAATTTAAAAAAAAAATTATCCATGTAATAATGTATGAATATTTTAAACAAACTGTGAAGAATAATTATTTATCTTTCCAATGACGAACATCATAGAAAAAAATACTTTTACGATGTATTGACGCCACGGTCAGATCTGTCCTGCAGAAGCTATAATGGAATATGATGTTTGTGGCTAGTAATGTCCTTCCGAGGCCTGAAGGGTTAACATAATATAACCACCCTCTTCTACTATCTTCCAAGAAGCTAACATCCTCAAAACACATCCGGGGTTAAATATTCGGGTAATATTTATAAATGATGGCAGATTTCCATAAGTTCCGAGACACTACATCATCTGAGCTACCATTAAAATTCTAGGCGGCGTCCATCAGCGGCCCGCGAGCGTGTCCCGAATCCCGAACAGTTCTCCCGCCCCAAGCCACCCCATCCCACAACTCAGCGGGTCTTTTTTAATTTTCCGCAAGTCTCGTAATAAGTAAGAACTTTCTTGGGTTCTGGGTTGGTTTTGTTTCGATTAAATAATTATTGGTTTATTCGCAAGGACCACTGACTGGGAGAAAGGGATCCCGTTGAGTTGATATATATTTTTTGTTACAAAGTTCTTTAATTTTGTCGTTATACTAGTCCCAGAGAGAGGTCGTACGTGACGTCATCGTAGTATCTTATGTGTTTTTCGTTTTCATGCAAGACGTGTGAGAAGAAAGAAGTCTATCGTAGATTACGTACGTACTAACTTATTACTTACTTACTTTATTACTTACTTAATTACTTCTCAGAAATGATCAATATTTGGTGTTAATTATTTCATGAAATTTCTGTTTATCGTCGTAAAATTGTGCAGCTTTTTTTAAGTATCTCCAAATAGAATATATGGGGATGCTGTGTTGAGAGTCTTTCTTGGGGAGAGAAGGAATAAGCCTGGTTTTTGAAGAGATGTTATAGGATGAAAGAAGAAAAACAGAGACCGCAAGTTATTTCACAGAAATGTGTAAACGACCCGTTCTAATGTGACAAATATTGTGGGCGCATTTGGAGTGTTGCTAAATCTTGACCAACTCATCGGAACTGCACTTGTATCACTCCTGTAGATTTAATTGCACAGGAGAAAAGTCACTGATATAAAATATTGCTAATTTATCAAGAACCTCTTCAAATTATTAGTAATCCCGTTAAGAACGGGACTGCATGCTCATAACGAATGCATTAATAGGTTTTCTGTAAAAAAAAAGTATTATCGTGATTTCGGAACACGTGTTCATAAAAATAATAATATTTTTGTTCATAAAAAAAAAATAATAATAAAAAAAAAAAAAAAAAATTCGTATCTTGTCATTATGTATTATCGAGGCATGGTTCAAGTGCATGAACAAGTGTACCGATATATTAGGAATGCACTAAAATTTTATCAGGAATTGGCCTGTAATCCCGTTTTTAACCGGATTACCAATTATTTGAAGAATTTTTAATAAATCAGTAATATTCATTTGTATCCGTTCATAAAGCTTTGTCTTCTATTAAATGTCTATGCTAACCATCTAAATCAAAGTTATCAAATAACAACCCTTAATAAATCTTATAATAAAATAAATAAATAATAAAGTAAATATCATTGTACCTTGTACGATGTTTGAAAAATATATATTTTTAAACATTCTCATGAAATAACAGCAATAAAGCGTGCCGACATTTAAAGTGCAAATACACAATTCTGTAATGTAACCGCTGTTTCTCATATTTCACCCCCATTAGTGGGGCGGGGTGTCACTGCTTTTACGCGGAGGCTAGACCAGGGTTGCCAATAATAATACTCGATATATTAGTGGGGCGGGGTGTCACTGCTTTTAGGCGGAGGCTAGACCAGGGTTGCCAATAATAATACTCGATATATTAGTGGGGCGGGGTGTCACTGCTTTTATGCGGAGGCTAGACCAGGGTTGCCAATAATAATACTCAATATATTAGTGGGGCGGGGTGTCACTGCTTTTATGCGGAGGCTAGACCAGGGTTGCCAATAATAATACTCGCTATATTAGTGGGGCGGAGTGTCACTGCTTGAGGCTAGACCAGGGTTGCCAATAATAATACTCGATATATTTCATTTATGCTAGGAATCGACTAATAGATACATTAATGATTTCGGGTCATTTTTGTGAATTTCACCTGTAAGTAACACTTGATTACAAACCATATTTTTTTATGTAACACTTTTTTTATTGCAAATAAGGAGTCATGCAATTTGTCCAAAGAATCGTATCTATCTCAATGACAATTTTCTAAAACTCTATTTTTTTAACGCTTTCTTCGGGCAAGGGTAGGTAGGTACCATAATATTCTAAATGTCACATTTGAAAATATAATTATCTTTAGCGAACCATTAAAACGGCCACCATCTTGAAACGGAAACTAAACCTACAAAAAAATGTACAGACAGACAAAATGCAAAACGATCGAGTTAAAACATGACTTCGTTACGTTCAGTCTATAAATAACAATTTTCAACCCTTGTAGCTAGTAGGTAGAAACACTGAAGCGTCTCTAACGAGTAAAGTTGCTAACAAGTCCGTCGTCGTTAATGTCCGTTCCGATAGCAGACGCCCCCTTGATTGTAGTACCTACCTACCTAAGCACAGAAACACTGCAATGTGCCGGACTTCCCCAACAAATTACTGCTAAATTGTGTTTCCTATTTTATCGTCCCGCCCAACGCAGGGTTGAAATTTAATATACACAATGATATATTTATTCCGCATTTTTAAAATTAAATATCGTGTAATATCTAAGCATATTTTTAACATGACCCCATCATCTTCTGTCGATTATGTTTTTTGGTTATAAGCCGTGTAATAATCCCCTCTCCCCCTCCATCATTTAGTCGAGTCTAAGCGTTCTTCTATATCGCTATATTTATTTGTTTAATGCTAGTCTCACACGAGAGCTATACTCTCATAATATGTGGTGAATTAGTATGAGCCCGCATATCGCGCATGTATTTCAAAAGAACCACAGGTGCGAAAGTCGCGATTTTCAGTTAAACATGCAGAAGTATCCGTGAATAATATAATATAAAAAATAATATATTAGGTATAAGATGTAAAATTTTATAACTAAATAAAATATGCATTAAAAAAAAAAAAAGAATTCAATTCCGTGAAAAGGCCAATTCTGCTATTTATCTAATTTCACCATTGTTGTAAGATATTATGTTTCTTTGCAATTATTACAAACTTTATGTATTTTTTAATGTAAAGTGTGTGTTTTTTTATTTTTTTTAAAATATACTGATTTCAGAAAAATATTTTTATGCGTATAATATTGCAGTTGTTTACTTTTTTTTATATATTATGAAAATTCGTCAAACAATTTTCAGATACCGTTTTCTCAAAACATGAGATGTCTAGATACATAGTTAATCATTTTCAAAATATATTAATCATTTTTACAATTAAAAAAATTGTGCCATAATCACGGCTTTTGCCACAGACCACCATTAAAAACATCCTTAAACTTAATACTTTTTCAAATCTTTCAAAAAACTATTCTAAAGTCAAATTATTATAAGCAATAATTAGTCTATATATAATATGTCTCGACGCCATCTAGTGGGATAATTATCACCAAGAAAGCCTTTCCTACAAAATAAAGTTGGTTGTTTACAGGTGAAAAAATATAGTAAGCAGTAATTGTTGATTGAAGTACTAGTACATATTGAATTATTTGGCGTGTTGGAAATAAGCCGACGTAGCTCAGTGGTCTCAGAGCACCTGACCGGACATCTAATCTTTCTATATTTCAGGCGACTAATTATTGCTTATAATAATTTGTTATTCTTTGTGCTATGCATAAAAAAACCTTGTCTTGTAAACAAGTCATCCACAAAATACGAAAAAGTGGTTAAAAAAGCATACATTTAACTAAAAACATCAAATTTTCAATCGCAATTACCTCCTTGATCAAATTTGTTTGCTTCATGTGTTTGTTTCATAGGTAGGTACTATCTTTTTCCAAGTTTCTTATACAGGGTTTTCCAATAAGAGGTGTTATTTTGATATTCAATCGTAAAAGATCAATGGTTTCGTTGCTTGTGTGGCACGAAGCGCCGTCTTGTTGAAAGTAAACGTTGTCCAGATCAATACCATCCAATTCCGGCCATAAAAAATCATTAATCATCTCTCGATAGCGCAATCCATTCACCGTAACTGTTGCTCCAGCCTCATTTTCGAAAAAGTAAGGTCCAATGACTCTGCCGGACCATAAACCGCACCAAACAGTCACACTTTGAGGATAGAGAGGCTTTTCAACAATAACTCTTGGGTTTTCCGAGCCCCAGATGCGACAATTTTGCTTGTTGACGAAGCCACCGAGGTGGAAATAGGCCTCATCAATCAAGATGATTTGCATTTGATTCACTCAAGTGAATTTCAATAATTTCAATGCGTTGTTGAAGCGTCTATCGTTCCATTTTTATTAATGGCGTAGTGTCTACTTGTCAAATGTCAAAAAATGACAGCTTCAAAAGTAACATCTACCGAAATAGCGGGCTATTCAAAATAACACCTCTTATTGGAAAACCCTGTATTTCATAAAAAATCAAGAGAGTATTATAGTGTATAAATCAAGCATGTATTTCCTATGCTGAGCAAACATTATGTATTCTGTGTGGACTACTCAATTGTAACGCCAAACGAACACTTTTAAGGTATCACAACACCCTAATAACGGGGGTTAGCTCGAAGCTCACATTTTAATTAATTCCGACAAATCCATAACTAAGATATCTATTTTTTTCAGACCGATACCCACAGATCTGAGTTATTTTTATTTAAGACTTAAAAAACAGTACACTACCATTAAAATAATTTTAGTAAAACTTATTTGAAAAATTTATTCAAATGTTTTTACTATAAAATTAGTGGTAAGCACCATATTTTATTGTTCTAATCGATAAATTCCCGAGTTTTTCAGTTAGAAATATCTGGTTTAATAATACGTTTATCAGAATCAATTAAAATAAACCCCACGGAAAGTTCAATTTTCTAGGCCTGCTAGGGCAAATTCGACCGTAGGTCCGTTCAATACGCCGGGGCGCGCATCGAATATTTATGTACACACCTTCTTCACTTACGTAGTTAAGATTCCCACTTTTTTAGAGCATTTGCTAGGGCAAATTCGACTGCAGGTCTTTGCAATACACCGGTGAAGCGCGTCGCATATTTTTGTACACGCGTTCTGCACTTACGTCGTTTATGATTCCGACTTTATTTTAGGGTATTGTGTCATCTTAACATAATGATTACTTCTATAAACCTTTTCTAGTTAATACTATTGTAAGATAACATAACAAGTAAAAAAGAAAAAAACAACTATTTCGAAATTCCAAAGTTTTATGTTGGTTTTTAAGTAAAAAAGTTGGATTGTATTTAAAATTATGTTTCTTCTATCGACAAATATTTTTGTACAGGAAAATAAACATTGTTTTATTTTTATTTTTATTACATCTACCACCGAGTAGAATCACCTCCCGAAGTTAGCACACTTTACTCCCGGACACCCTGTATATCCTTGAGTCAATTTTAGGCAGTACAACCGACTCATGGTGGCAAGACAGGACGACGTTCTTGCATAGAATCGGGACGCCAATCTTGCACGGAACGACGCTTAATTCGACCAGCCTCGTGACTGTCGGGTCTTTTCGCCCGGCCGCCAAAACTCTGCGCGGTATATTTGCTTCTATTCTCACTGATGAATTTTTAATTTACAATATATTTATTTGTGTATATTTTGATAATAATTAAAGAATTGTTTGATAATAAAAATATAAAGACTTGTTAATTTCATTGTCACTTCATTCAATAAAAATCAATTTTGATGTGTCATATCTGCCAGGCGTCCCGTGATGGCTTTTAAAAAACATTTCTCGTTTACGCTTTCGTCAAACGCTACAAAGCAGAACCAACTATGCCCTAAATCATGTCTACATAAAGTTTATTCGTTCAACCTATCGATATAAACAATATGTCGATTGTTCAAATCCATCATCAGACGATCTTTTCTCTCTCGTAAATTGAAGAAATCATAATAACCTGATAACTGATTTTCTCAGGAAATTCTATCAATGGTTAAAGCACGTGCCGCATGCCGGCAGGATTGTGAGTTCATCAAACTTTGCTGTAACTCGCCTCTAGCTTTACGTGTATAGAAGCGAAAATTGGACCATTGATTAACCACCGACCTGTTCAACGGGAAATAATCATTTTCAACGGGAAGGAAGAAAGAACTAATAAAAATAACATTTTTTAAATATATTCCAATAGATTTTAAACAATCCTTTTGTTCATTGCATTTCTATGGCGGCCTCCGTGGTCGTAGGGATAAAGGGGTAAAGCTTTCGACTAGCAAAGTCAGAGGTAGCGGGCTCAAATCCCGGCGTGCGAATTTAAACGTTGCTTGAAATGGCTTTGGCCGTCTTTGGTGACTTCACCACCTTCGCCATCTCTTTCCCCTCCTCATTACCTTCAGCCTTGCAGCGTACCCCAATTAAGGATGCCATAGTCTGACTAGCTGCAGACGGTTGGAAACAGTTGAGACTCATATACAAAAACGTTTTTGTACTAAATTATTTCTAAACTGCCGGCCTCTGTGTTTCCTCCCTCCTACAACATGGGACTCTTCAAGACCCATGTTCACTCCTTCCTCTCCACAAAAAGACCCTCCACACAGCATCCCCAAAGATGACATAGGCCCTGAGGGAAATTATTTTCTTCAGGGCCTCCTGTGTGGAGTAAATATAAAAAAAAAAAAAAAAAAACATAAAATTATGTTTAACTCAACCGATACTTAATACCTAATATACAATACTGCCCCCATGGGTGGAACCACACTGTCCTACTTGAGAATCTCACAAGACGTTATCAAAATAATAATAATAATAATGTTTTAATCATTTGTATAGCGCCGTTTTCGTGAGAAAATCACCTCGAGGGCGCTCAACAACTTAATTTATACATTTTACCTATTTCTATCACTTAGACTTATAACTTATTACTAGTGGCTTATAACTAAGATTATAGATAGTGACTCACAACTAATATAACACCACAGCACAGTGCGGTGTAATATTAGTAACACAAAACCCTACTACTAACATATTTACATACAGTTACTGATTATTAACATTTTCTGTGTTACTTGAACGTATTGTTTATGTATACTGTAGTCATCTACAGTTGCGGTTCGTGGTATTCTCAAGTGGTGGTACAGAAATTCTAAGACATATTTAATCAAAATGTACTTACTGTTGTTGTCTCTGTATGGGCAATATTGCATAACTAGCGAATTAGACAATACGGCATTTGCCGAAACTTTCGTAAAAGTAACTAAGGAATATAGCGTCTTATCTAAAAAAAATGATGATTTTTAAATACGAAAACATAAATAGGTATAGATACATTAAAATCTGTTCACTCTACTTGTAGACTTACAGATGACATTAAGCAAACGAGCAGGTTGGATAAATACAGGAACAAGAAAATAAAAATGTACAAAAATTTACTGCACTTACTATAGAATGTTAAATACCAAAACATTACATAACAAATAACATTTAATTTGCATCCTTATTGTCCCCTAAGACCTGCTGGTCAAGCTCCGGAGGTCACGTAGCATCAAACATCATGATTCGCGGCGCACCAGGATAGTGTTAATTTGGCATAAGTTTGCGATAACACCGTCAGGGAGATTATATTTTTATTTTTTGTATGAAACTTTTTGTGCTGATTCTATAACGCACAGAATGGGAATACCGGGTTGACTCTTTGACCTCTTTTTCGGTCGCGTGGATTTTAAAGGTTGACTTTTAATGGCGTACTATTTTTATTATGTGCTGATATTATTACAATGCAAGTCTGTCTTAAATAAATAAATTTTCTCATCTTTTTAATGGGGAGTTCACCGCACAAACGCACTCTAGAGAAAACCGCCACTGGTCATCTGTAAAATGTTTGTACGAAAATAGAAAAAAATAATAATTGATTTGTAAGAGCGGTCCAAAGCGTTTGGTTTCAATTTAATTCCTTACTGGCTTAGTCCTCCATTATTGCACAGCCAACATTTTTCCTATAATGATAGTAGTAGAAGAATTTCAAATATTATCAGGTTATTCACGTTATTAGGAATGTTTTTTTTCTTTAAAAAAAGAAAATTTATGATATTGGACAGTCGATTTCGACAGTTTTAATCGATCTGCAGCTCCCATGGAAGAAAAAAAAACAAACATCATTCTGCAAACATCAATATGAATTGTAATATTATTGAAGCTGTCGCTCAATCAAATGTTTGTTGCAGACCATTATTTCCAAACATACGTAATTATAACACGTAATCAAGTACCAATTAATACATTAAAGCTTTATTATCCCTTGAGGTGATATCACAAAAAACGGCGCTATACAAATCATCCAAATATTATTATTATTATACCTTACAGTCAATTTTGAAGACACTTCCTCTCCTTCATTTCCTCAAAGAGAACATAAGTAAATTATTTTCTGGGCCTCTTATGTAGAGCTAATGTTTATTTATTTATTAACGCCATATTGGGTTTTTACCAATTATAAATTAAATTGAAAACAACAGTATAACATAAAAAATATTTTAAAAATAAAGCATAATATACTTGTTAAGTAATTATCACACTAACTTTAAAGAACTCAATAAATTAAACTAAATTTATAAACGAGTATGAAAAAAATATATCAAAAGAAATTGTGAATACTAGCATATTATGCATAAATTATGATTACTCATTATTTAAATTAACTAAAAGTTACTGAACTGATTTGGCTTTGAATGTGCCAATATTAAAATTGAAAATATCAGCGACATCTATAAGCTCATTGCCCAGGCTATGTGTTCTCTCCATAAAAGACTTGAACACAAAGTTATTGTTGTGAATTAATACATGTAGTAACAAGCTTTTAACGTCAGTGCTGTCAAATCTTAAATTAACAATTTTATACAATAAAAGTAGATCAAATATTTTTCGCCTTTCAGATCATTTCTCTGAATTGAGATTACCTTGTAAATTTACATAATTGTAAAAAAAAATCTAAGATGCTCTTAACTTGGTGCCTACCTTATAAGTAAGTTACAACTAGGTAAAAATATAAGAACTGCAAGTTTTGTGTACAGTACAATTTAGACTCACACGTAATCCGAGTCGTCGGATTTCTCTCAATGGAGCAATGAAGCAACGGAGGCAGTGCTGAAGTGTTGTAGCGTGTTGTGTGTCTGTGTTGTGACAAGTGTTTGGTCCCTTGCCGAAACAGCGTCCAACGTCGGACGCGCTTCTATTTCGGCAATAGGACGCTCCGTGTCGGCTCTCGACTGTGGCTGTCGGCAAGTTGCCAAATCGCGTCCAAGTCCAAACAGTCCCAGCGAATATCTCTCCGGATAACTAATCACTGGTCGTGCATTGTTTCGTCAGCTATGTGTTCGCCTCCTCATCGCCGCTGTCTTCTGCGCTTTCACAATAAAATAACGTGGGACGCGATGCGTGGAAAACCAACGAACGCCGCCACCTCTTGAGCCTCGGCGTAAACACCGCGAGAAAATCTGGCTGATTAATCTAATGTTGGAATGCGGAAAATTGTTACATATTCGACGTGAATGAAGATGATTGTTATCCTCTGTAGTTCTTCATTCGCTTCATTAAATTTTATGTTATATATTCTTTAATGAATTTCGATATTTGAAAATGTTTGATCAATCCCACCCGAAGTGAGATAAAATAAACCTTACTACAGACACACAGAAACGCCCACATCACGCTTATATCGGCTTATATCTTCAGTGAACCCAATGAAGATTATCCGAATACTTTATCGTTTATTAATTTCATTTGAATGTTGATTTAATTCCATTTCTTTCGCCCGCTAAATAAGTTACATTATATTACTTGTATTTTATACTTTGAGCTTTTAGTATAAACATTGTTAGTCATTATTATTATTGCTTAGCTTAGCATGCAGTTGAGCGCAAAAGGCCGTCTCGTTTACGACATTTTTCAAATGGCGTTGGCTCGCGGAAGATGTGAATGAATATTATTTGGGTTTTCTTGTTTGAAGGAACGTTTGGAAACTTAATCATTTAATACGCAGAAGTTATGACCGCGAAACAATCTAAAATAAAATAAAATAGATAAACTAGTTGAATGGTTCTAAGGATAACAATTATTTTACAAGCAATAATTATTCGCCTGAAACACTCATCCACATTGAAAAATCTCCTGATAAAAGATACATGACGCCAACGAGGTTCTAAGGATCTTTTATAAGTGGCGATTTATTTATTTATTTCTCACAAAAATGGGTGATGTGCTTAAAATATTGTCAGTCTGTCAGGGCGTAGGGATGCCAGGTACATAAAACTAACAATTTTGAACCTGTTGGAATTACCCGTATGCGAACTGTGAAATAAAGTGGTGCCATCACGGCGTGACAAATCAACGTATTGTGTCTTGGGGTATTTCCGCCTCGCCGAAGACTTCTGAGGCATCGATGAGCGCCGCCCATGTTTCAGAGTAATTTCAATACAATGGTCAACATCCACGTTCTGCGCGTTTAGATAATAATTGATGTTCCCAGACCGCATTTGGGCTCGTTGAGCTATATGGAATCCGCTGGTTGACTAGTATTACTGTAATTCCTTCGATTTTTGCTGGTGTTGTTATTGTTTGGTAACTATTATTTTTAGTTTGACCGAAATTTTGGGAGTGCGTATGTCCAAGGCTGCTTTTGATAGCTCATAAAACAGTTCCGTTTGAATTTAAAGTTTGAAGCAAAATAAAGCACTGTTTTTCGTGAATTATTTGAATCTTGTTATGACTATAAAATACAAGGACACAACCATAAAGTAAATTGGTATTTGTTGTTTTATTTCAGCACTTCTTATTCGTTATCAAATTTGTCTATATTATTTAAACAAGAAAAACGTTGGGAAAGTCATAGAAAAACATGTTAGGACCAGAGTTCTGCATGTTTCTGCATTTTTATAGTCGCCTTTTCTTTTTGGCCTACCTCTTTTTAATAATAAAACAAGATAAATATCATCCAATTGCTAATAACTTATAACACACTTTCCACTTTCATAGTTACCATACGCTTCTCTTGATTCGAGTTCTCAGTTGCGAGTTCTCAAAGACATATTTTAGGAGACGTTGTAGGCAGAATTTTGATAGCCTATTTTGGATGCTTAGCTATAGAGCATTGTTCTCAGCACCACATTTCGTAAGCGTCTTTCAGTTTCTTTTTCGCTGACTTATGTACAGAATTCACATAAGGATCTACTCGGCGGATTTGTCCGGCAACACACACGCGGACAACCAGACATTCGAGCCAGGGCATGTCTAGGGATTTTTTTTTAGATCTAGGGAAACAAAAAACTTTTTAGGGAAGACGGGAAAAGCACACAATCTATAGAAAATTTAAAATTTTGGTCTTGTATTCAAAATTGTGAATACAAACATACAAACTCATTCTGCAATCTAGGGGAAAACAATTGGACATACCATCTCTGAATGACGTCGATGCTCATCGACTGCGAATGCGGTCATGCTCGGCGAGCCGATCCGTTGCTTACATCCACACACGGATCGGCTCGCGACTGACAGCGGACTCGCTGGAATGCACGGGCAGATCCGTGTGTGAATTCCGCGCATAAATGTCCATCCTGTCCACGTTTCCAGTTTCCTACAGTATAGTACCAATCTGTCTATCCCTTCATAACATTATGCAACCTGAAAAGATCGTAGATGATTATGATTACTTCCCGTTTTAAATGTGAATGTAGGCACAAAGAAATGTCAATCTCACAATACAAACAGGTGTACTTAAATGACAGAATGAAATCGTGTCACGCCAAAGGCCATAATTCAATCGACCAACATGCTTTATTGCCTTCATCACGGCCACTCGCAGACGAGCCCCAACATTGGTTGCGTAAATATTAACTCGTTTTTTACTCCCGTTCTGCGTCAAAGAAACAACTGTTGGACAAACAATGAAATCTTATCTCTGACTACATAAAAATGAACGTCTCGAAATATCTATCCAGGAGTAATTTAGTTTCCTACTTTAATATCCAAATATTTATTTTTTAATTTTCGTGATACGCTTTAAATCCCTGGTCAAATGAGCCATTATTCTACGTTTATAATCTCGTGAAGAAAGATGTGTCTCAAATAATATTCTGAATTTTAACTCTAAGTCTTATCACTAGCCGAATTTAGTCAAATTGTACAAATATTTTCAGTAATAAACCGCTTAAATGAGAAACATACTCTTATGATGTCGTATGCAGATGAAAAGTGTGGCAGCTGTTGCCATGGCAACAATGGTGACGGAAGTTTCCTGAAAAATAGTTGACTGAAAAAAGACGCGCAGGACAGAGCTGGGTGTTTTTTTACTCCCAATCTAAACGGAACTTCTAATCTCTACGTGACGCGCGCGAGTGCAGATGGTTAAAATCGCCCTTCGACGTAACTCTGGTTCAATGAACTCAAATCTGCCTTATTTGGATAAGTGTCAGTTTTTATAAATTGATCTGATTGTGTGAAGAATTCAGCGTTAAAGTACCATGTATTGTGTAATACTAGCGCAGACATTATTTAGCGCCGTATTTTAGAATTCCACACCAATCCGTGATGTATCGTCTGCGCTAGTACATAAATAAAACTTTAAGGCGAAGGTTAATGCTAAATCACTATTTTGATTAATCTTTATAACGAATTGGTGTACATTATGAATACCAAAAAATATGCTTTAGATAAATTGAAGGTTTTTCTATCGTTTCGCTCGAGTAGAATACAAACAAAAAACATAAATGTAAACTACTAAAAAAAAATTTTTTTTTCAAAATAAATGTTTGAACGCGTAAAGGAAACAACTTTTAAAAAATACAGTATTATAGCTAAGATTATCTGTGACAGTTTCATTTGATTAACTTTTTTGCTTTCTTATAAAATTATTTACAAAATAAATAAAAACCAGTTTTGTGCTTGAAATCGAACGTTTCTAGACTCCGTTTGTTTGTGAAGCGATTTTAATGCCTATTACCTACAATATAAGGTATACCAAGAATATACACATTTTTGGCTTGTAGCTTCCTCTTAACTCTTGTGCACACTTTCTTCCCCAGAAATATTCGGAAAACTTTTCTAAAGCTTTGAATGGTTATTGCTTGATCTAAAGTGTTTCTTCACAACTTACTTGACTAAGTAAACTAACTTATGGCCATATGGAATGTGCCGCTGGTTTCCATGCCAAAAGCACGCAACAAAGTTCCATAATAAATTCACAGCAACCAACCCTCCCTCATATCGCGTGCAATTTACGGCTTACGTGTTTCTTATGTGTAAATTTGGAATGCTGTTGATTTTCGTTTCAGCAAATCCACTCATTCTTGGACCCAGAGGTCCTTACAGATTGTGAATACTGCGCAAGAGTCCCAACTGCCGGGAATAGTGGAACTATGATATTCTCATTTGGAATATGTTCTGTGGCTAGGGTTGCCAGATGGTCCAGATAAAAAAACCGAACATTTTTCATCAAAGGGTCTCCCCTTTGATTTTTTTGGT
Organism: Hesperophylax magnus; assembly: GCA_026573805.1. Lineage (NCBI taxonomy): Eukaryota > Metazoa > Arthropoda > Insecta > Trichoptera > Limnephilidae > Hesperophylax > Hesperophylax magnus. The sequence continues at coordinate 4,906,909 of JAIUSX010000117.1, read as the reverse complement.
GCAATTTGTCGAAAATCAAAGGGTCCTTTGATAATCATAAACCCCTTTGATTTTGGCCAAAACAAACTGAGAAAATTTCTGAGGGTCAACATAACGAAACATTTAGTAAACATTAAAACATAACATATTTATTATTACTATTGGTTAGCAAAAAATAATTTTTTAACACATTTGGCACTAGATGCTACTGCTTTTAATAATCGTTCATTGCCTGAAATTGTATCTTTAAAATCACTGCAACTGACATTTAAATTGAAGAAAACACAAAATTCGCTTTTTACGGTATTCACACCTAGTTGATTTCTTTCTTCAGTCCATACATTACCCATTACACTAAAAACTCTTTCTACGAAAGCATTGCAGACGGGAACACTGCACACATACTGTACAATTTTCAACAGATTGGAGCAAGTCTTGCTAACACCCGCCAGAATCGCTCACAGCTTTTGCTCTGTAAATTATCTCGTGAGTGAAGTATATATGTCGCGTATTTTAAAAAAAACCGGACACTCTATTGTCCGGTTTTCCAAAATTTTCTAGACCGGACAACCGTTCAAAAAACCGTACTGTCCGGTCCAAAACCGGACATCTGGCAACCCTGTTTGTGGCTGAAGGGAGTAGAAAGAGATGGAGATGTATAGAGGAGACTTGATGTGAAGAGCCAGGTATCTAAATAGGGCTAAAGCCATTTTAAAAAGCAACGCTTCGATTCTGAAGCGATCTTTAATACTGAATGTATTTATCACTCTGCAACGTACTGCAAGTACTGCGTAATCTCTATAAATAGTATAATATAAAGTCGCTATCCGCGTAGACGCTTTGGTCTTAAATTACGCACCGAGTTTTCACTATCATTTAAAGAATTTTTTCCGGAAGGTTTACATATCTTATATTTTTATACAAAATTATAAATTATCAGTTGGATATCCCTCATATATTAATGTTGATTCAATTTCATGCACCTACCATTAGATCAAGGTCATCTAGTATGTATTATTGTGACAATTATACCACAGTCTCAGGATATAACTCAGTTATAAATAGATTGCACACACTTGGGAAATTTTATGCTAATATCGCAGATACTTTTAATATTCCCCTTGTAAAGTGTAAAGCTGCACTAATAACACATTTTAACGCCACTTATTTTAATGAGGTCACTACATAACAGGCTATTGTCATTGCTTCTTTCTTTACTGTTATTTTATAACTTAATTTAATTCTGTAATTTTTCTCATCGAAGTTTAATACTGCACATGTATTTGTAAAAAAATAAAATAAAAACTTTGTATGTAAATGGCACTTGTGCCGTAAATTCTAAATAAATAAATAAAATATATAATACGTGCATATTATATCTATAGAAACTAGAGAAAAGTCGATGTTTTATAATAAAGTCGTAAAAATATATTTTCGGACACTACATTGCTAATGCTGTCTCAACCTTATGCGATAATTTAAAATAACGTATAACGGAATTGTATATCTTAAGAAGGCCTACAGAAAAGTCCGTTATGGTATATGTCTATCTCCTAAGGAAAACCCCCAGCCACGCTGGATACATGTCAGCTAGTTTGTATTATATTATATGAATACATAAATTGACGACATCTGAATCCGGTGCCAAGAATCTAATTAATACGAATGGAATTATTTATTTTGTTTAGTGTGTTATTTTACATAATACGAAGGATTTAAGTACATCATTATTGATTAATCCTTGTTGCGTTACCTCCTTCTTTAGCCAACGTTTCGGACAGCATTACAGTGTCCAACATCAGGGCAGATGTGTAAACATTTCAGATATTTACACATTTTCCCTGATGATGGACACTGTAATGCTTTCCGAAACGTTGGATAACGAAGGAGGTATCGTAACACGGAATAGTACCCACAAATTAATAACTATAAAATAAATCATCAAATTGAAAATTGAAAATAATATGTTATCCTATACCCCCCTCAGAAGCAACCTTTCGGAATGGAAACGGTGCTGCCTAAAATTTTCTTTTTTTTTGTATGTTTTATTTAGTTAAAAAATTACATTTTTATATTTAGTATAAACCTTTAGAATTACTAACAAACTTATTTCCTACATCTAAAACTTATTCTTTATAGCATTTAGGCATGATCCACGAAAAGCTGCAAGGCTTTTAGCTTCTTTAACATCCGTCGGTAGTTCATTGAATAATTTGATTCTCTAAAATAGAGATTATTTTGGGTTCCCGAAAACTTTGTTTTCGGCAGTCTAAAATCTCCACAACTTCTCGTGGGGTAGCAATGTATTTCATCTAGTATTTTTAAATCTAGTAACCAAATTCAAAATTGCCACGGTTTTCACTACCTTCCTGTTCCTTCTTCCCGTTTTCGTAAAAATAATTAACATCAATTAGTGGCAACGAAACTTTCAGAAGTCTAGACTCCCAGAACCTGGGGGAAATGTTCGCAAAGTCACGGAAAACAAGTGTTTATCTTCTGATGGCTTGTAATTTATGAACGGACTGCTTTCGCGGTTTCTATTTGTGTACCTCGCGGCTCGTGTTGCACTTTTTAATATTATTATGTATCTATATAAATAATAAAATAAGTATGTCGCTCGTGCGTTTGTGTGTGACTGTAAATAAATCCGCGGCGTGGGCACAAGAGCCGCCATATTGTTAATAACGTTGATTATTTATTATCGTGAATAGAGCACGAGGGTGTTTCGCGGTTTCCCTCTGGCAACTATTTTATCACTTGTCACTGAACTCTGTACAGGGCTTTCACAAAAGAGACTTTTTTTCCAATTTTTCTATTTTTCGCCCTTTAAGAGTGCTCTAGGGCCTCTAGGCCATCATTTCAAATTATTGAGAGACGGAATTTTCTCACTAGCTTCCAACCGTCTGGAGCTAGTGATACTACACAAAACCCGATTGCTCCCAACTCCCAACCGTCTGGAGCTAGTGAGACTATTTATACGATCTCGCGACTATTTTTCATTGATTCCTGCTGGAGAATCATACTCATAATCTGAACGCCTTCGATCTTCCTCTGCACAGAACAATTTAATTACATACATATGTATATGATACTATGTAGTAGAAATTAGTCCAGTAAATAATTTGTTTATTGATTTATGGAATAAATGATTATTTTAACTCTAACCTACAAGTTTCTTGCATCATTTAACCTTCCGAGCATCGAAATGGAAGCACATACACATCTACATACTACACAAAACCCGATTGCTCCCAACTCCCAACCGTCTGGAGCTAGTGAGACTACACAAAACCCGATTGCTCCCAACTCCCAACCGTCTGGAGCTAGTGAGACTACACAAAACCCGATTGCTCCCAACTCCCAACCGTCTGGAGCTAGTGAGACTACACAAAACCCGATTGCTCCCAACTCCCAACCGTCTGGAGCTAGTGAGACTACACAAAACCCGATTGCTCCCAACTCCCAACCGTCTGGAGCTAGTGAGACTACACAAGACCCGCTTGCTCCCAATTCCCAACCGTCTGGAGCTAGTGATACTACACAAAACCCGATTGCTCCCAACTCCCAACCGTCTGGAGCTAGTGAGACTACACAAAACCCGATTGCTCCCAACTCCCAACCGTCTGGAGCTAGTGAGACTACACAAGACCCGCTTGCTCCCAACTCCCAACCGTCTGGAGCTAGTGAGACTACACAAGACCCGCTTGCTCCCAACTCCCAACCGTCTGGAGCTAGTGAGACTACACAAGACCCGCTTGCTCCCAACTCCCAACCGTCTGGAGCTAGTGAGACTACACAAGACCCGCTTGCTCCCAACTCCCAACCGTCTGGAGCTAGTGAGACTACACAAGACCCGCTTGCTCCCAACTCCCAACCGTGTGGAGCTAGTGATACTACACAAGACCCGCTTGCTCCCAACTCCCAACCGTGTGGAGCTAGTGATACTACACAAAACCCGATTGCTCCCAACTCCCAACCGTCTGGAGCTAGTGAGACTACACAAGACCCGCTTGCTCCCAACTCCCAACCGTCTGGAGCTAGTGAGACTACACTGAGAAAAAAGAGTAGTGCTACTTACTTATAAAATAAATTCCTGATCCCTGATATTTTCCAGGAAAAATCATGAACGAACATGTGAAAAGATTTATAATTTATTTTATACTTTGGCCAACCCTATTCATTTTAATTTATGGCAATTACCTAGTGGTGTCTTGGTGATATTAAAAATTTAATGTGTTCGGGGAAAGTAAAGTGACAGTTGTATTACATTCCTGTCTTATTCCATTCATATCTACTGAAAGCAGATATATTACGATAATGTAGTTTATGGCTATGCTTATAAATGGTTATTTTGGTCAGAAGAAGAGATTTTCAAGAAATCGACGTGCTTGACTGGTATTCGAAAGTATTTAATAATATTACTTAGATATAGGTAAGACGTTGTAAGAAAGGTCCAATCAAATAGGACATAATACTCGTATATTTTCCTTATTTTGTTTATTTCATACGATCTCGCGACTATTTTTCATTGATTCCTGCTGGAGAATCATACTCATAATCTGAACGCCTTCGATCTTCCTCTGCACAGAACAATTTAATTACATACATATGTATATGATACTATGTAGTAGAAATTAGTCCAGTAAATAATTTGTTTATTGATTTATGGAATAAATGATTATTTTAACTCTAACCTACAAGTTTCTTGCATCATTTAACCTTCCGAGCATCGAAATGGAAGCACATACACATCTAATAAATAAATGAAAAAAAAACTTTTTTTTAACCCTTCAGTACTTTCATCACTTTTGTTCAGTTTGCAATGTTTTCTGTGTATTTCAAATGCACTATATATTCCTTATTTTTTTAATTCTGTACAAACAAATACTGTTTTAGAAACTAGATAAACATATCTTTTCCGTGTATGCATTTAAAATACACATTACTGTTTGTTCCGTCACGCCGATTTGCTTTTGACAGGCCGTGTGCTGACCAATATTATGGTCAGATTTTGAACTGTACAGTTTGAAATCACACACGTCAACTATAATCACGGAGTGCCGTGAGCCGCACAATCGCATCAAAACGTTCGTCTTGTCAAACCAATGTGTGTACTATCGCCGGTTATTTATCGGAATAATCCCTCAAACGTATTTTATCGCAATTATCGCAATCCAATTCAACATAACGAGTGCTACCGTACAACGATCACCGTTCCAGTGCTGACAGATGATTCTCGAGATACAGATTTCGTTAGCCACCCGGTAAGCTGACTGTGAATTAACCTTACAAATTGTGTTATCGCATTCGCCTCTCATAAGCCATAGCCTTTATCCATGTTTTATCTGTGTGGAATAGCCCTTTAAAATACGGCTATCCCAACCCTTGTTCGTTCCTCGAACACTTTTTCTAAATACTAAAATTTCAATAGCAAACGTAAAAAATGTAGTCAAAAACGCTAACCACATTTTTATTTAATTTTTTACTCCAATCGTAGAAAATTTTTCGATATTTCGAAAACACATTCGTTTTGTTTGGGAAATTTGTAAGAAAACTATCACTTCACTTTTATTTCGTTCATTTAATAAAAAAATAGAAATAAATTTTCAAGTTAAACCGATTGTTAAGATTGCGGCGCTAAATATGAATCATTAATTTTGGATTTTTTTAGGATTTTATTAATGTATTCCAGTATATAAATGTTTGAGGCATACTGGAAAGAATTATTATTTCTCTTTCTAACTTCAAAAAAATTACATATTTCCACCTGATAGAAACAAAGATAAAAATACTTTTATAAAATATGGACGCCCGGTCATATATGACCCTAAAATGCTGGAAGGGTTAAACCGCTTAATTGAGTTATACAGGTCGACCGGTTTCTGTTGCACTCAACCTTCTTCAGGACAATGGAAATATAAACTGAGTTTATATAAAATGGTTTAAAACAAAGTATTTTATATTTTCTTCTATTCAATGTCAAGCCACAAAGTGTTTCTTCGATAATTTAATAAATTAAGATTGTACCTTTTACATCATAGATCATATCATAAATCATTTCCATTTCATTCTTAAGCACTAATTTTCTTACTTCTCCGAAAGGAGAGCGTCCCGTAGGTGCACGAAAAAAACGTACCGATATTAAATATTGCTAATTTATTAAAAATCTCTTTGAATTGATAGGTTTTTTGTTAAAGTTTTAGTAAAAAAAGGTATCATCGTGATGTCGGAAAACATGTTCATAAAAATCAAGATATTTCTTATTTCGTCATTATACAGGGTTTTCCAATAAGAAGTGTTATTTTGAATAGCCCGCTATTTCGGTAGATGTTACTTTTGAAGCTGTCATTTTTTGACATTTGACAAGTAGAAACTACGCCATTAATAAAAATGGAACGATACACGCTTCAACAACGCATTGAAATTATTAAAATTCACTTGAGTGAATCAAATGCAAATCATCTTGAGTGATGAGGCCCATTTCCACCTCGATGGCTTCGTCAACAAGTAAAATTGTCGCATCTGGGGCTCGGAAAACCCAAGAGTTATTGTTGAAAAGCCTCTCTATCCTCAACGTGTGACTGTTTGGTGCGGTTTATGGTCCGGCGGAGTCATTGGACCTTACTTTTTCGAAAATGAGGCTGGAGCAACAGTTACGGTGAATGGATTGCGCTATCGAGAGATGATTAATAATTTTTTATGGCCGGAATTGGATGGTATTGATCTGGACAACGTTTACTTTCAACAAGACGACGCTACGTGCCACACAAGCAACGAAACCATTGATCTTTTACGATTGAATATCAAAATAACACCTCTTGTTGGAAAACCCTGTATATTATCAGGGCAAATGCAGGTACATGAACACGTGTTTCGATATATTAGGTAATACTAATAGTTTAACGGGAAACGGCCTGCAATCCCGTTTTTATCCGGATTTTAATAAATTTGCCATATTCATTTTTCTCGATGTGATTTTTCACAAAAACGACGCTACTCAATTCTTCCCATTATTATTATTATTATAGTCTTAACATCCTTTCCGTGTTCCCCTCGGGAGGCCAACAATCCACCCCGTCTCTTAGGGTAGTTTTCCACCGAAGTAATATTGTTTGGGCTCATTTGGGTTGCTTTATCTTGGCCAACCAATTAAGGCGGTCCATTATTTTGACGGTTATAAATGACTCCCAAACAAGTTGAATATTGCTGAGTAATCACAACACTTCACTCTGGATGCAATTAACGATAACAATACATAGCCTTGTATGTGCCTAGCTTGTCTGCTACCTTTAGTTATTGTTTAAATATTTTCTTCTCCTCTTTCGCGCTTACAGTGTACATGAACCAACCGTTGTCAGTTTTCAGTATCACTATTGAGAAACCAATACTCGAGTATTGGAGGGGACCCACCCTTTTCCAACGGCTATGAGAGAAAACTAATTGTTTAGCCTCCTTAGCTGCAGACGTCAGGACTCTGCATTTATTTTTAAAACGATTCTAGACACTCCTGTCTCTACATGCACGATTGTTAGTAGTACGAAATAATGTATGCATATTTACATTCATAGTAACTTAAAATAAGGACATATCAGAGTTGTGTTCGCCTGATGGTTTGGCATCTAAAGTGAAATAATAAAGAAAGAAAACAATATTTACAGGTGTAAGTATGATTAAAACATCAAAATATACAGGGTTTTCCAATAAGAGGTGTTATTTTGATATTCAATCGTAAAAGATCAATGTTTTCGTTGCTTGTGTGGCACGTAGCGCTGTCTTGTTGAAAGTAAACGTTGTCCAGATCAATACCATCCAATTCCGGCCATAAAAAATCATTAATCATCTCTCGATAGCGCAATCCATTCACCGTAACTGTTGCTCCAGCCTCATTTTCGAAAAAGTAAGATCCAATGACTCCGCCGGACCATAAACCGCACCAAATAGTAACACGTTGAGGATAGAGAGGCTTTTCAACAATAACTCTTGGATTTTCCGAGCCCCAGATGCGACAATTTTGCTTGTTGACGAAGCCACCGAGGTAGAAATGGGCCTCATCACTCAAGATGATTTGCATTTGATTCACTCAAGTGAATTTTAATAATTTCAATGCGTTGTTGAAGCGTGTATCGTTCCATTTTTATTAATGGCGTAGTTTCTACTTGTCAAATGTTAAAAAATGACAGCTTCAAAAGTAACATCTACCGAAATAGCGGGCTATTCAAAATAACACCTCTTATTGGAAAACCCTGTAAAAGCCGCGTATCGAGGGCAGTTTATCCCACTATCACAGGAAAATCCCGGCGAGAATACTTGAGTAGTAAGTAACTCACCCCTCGTACCTTTTTCCTTCCTCGAACTCCCTTAAAAAGACCCGAAACACAACTTCACCAATGATGACACAAGCCTTGAGGGAAGTTATTTTCCTCAGGGCCACAACCCACGTGGTTGATGTAAAAAAATGTTTAAGGCGGTGCACTACGTAGTGTAATATTTTAAATCGAGCCGCTTTGAATAACACCCCTTATGTAGATGGCGATAAGGTTTAAATTCCCGTTTAACACCATCCGCCTGTTTTGATTTATGCAAGAAAAAAACATGGCCAAAAAGTGCCTTTTATTTTATTTTGTGGATGTTCTCGCATAAATATTTAATTTTTTTCGATCATTTAATAAATAACTTGATTTACCACATTATACAATAAAATCATAACCGAAAATGGGTTCGTAAGTAGGAGATTTTGAACTTTAAAGTAGTTTTCATAGGCGTTATTATATTTTTTTCTTGGCTTATAAAAACACTTATCTAAAAAATACTCGATTATTTTAAAGGCCAAGATGTATTCTACTCGCAGTATTTAATTAAAGCATCTGAAACATTTCTAGGCGGCCAAATTTTCAAACCAAAAACAGATGATTTTGCATTACTACGTAGTGCATCGCCTTAAATTATGTCTTATTTATTCTATCAAGTTTAATTTATTTTTTCTATCATGTTTTTGTATTGTTACAAGTTTATTTGTAGTTCTTATTTGGTAGCATCTCATATCGCAGGTTGGCTGTCTTCAGGGCAATCTTCGCCCTGCAGGTTGCACCCTCACTTGGATTTGTACGCCAAAAAATGCAGTGTCTTCCATAAATCTTCGCCTGGATTATCAACTAGACGTACCTATTTATGCAGAATGCGTGCAAACCACAATTTGTAAAATCGATTTTTACGTCTTTTCCTGCAGATAAATGTGAGATCTTTTGATCTGCTGAAATCATTCAAGCTCCAAATGCGATAGATTTTTTGCAATTCAATTTTATATAAACGCACAGTGCAGTTATCTGGCGTACAAAAGGTGATAGCCTCAGGTATTATTTTTAACATCGTTATTTTCCTCATATTATGGACCGACATACTAATGTATGTATTTAATATTATTTTGGAACTAAAATGACACTATATTAGGTGCAGATTTCCGCAATATTACATTATTAAATTGTCATAACACTATGTAATATTGCACTATCACTACATGGTTCCAGGGGCTCGATTCTCCAATCGAGATCAAGAGTTATTCGTTATGTGCCATCTTCGAAAGAAAAATTAACCGTCCTCTCGATGAACTTTATCGAATGTTTTATTTACAAATATTCTTGAATGTCGGAATGGTTGAAGAGATGATTATATTGGCAGCCCCGTGAATATTGACTATGTTTCTGACGTTTTTGATGTTTCGGGAAATGGAATAAGAGGAATTTCTCGGAAAGTAAAAGGTATGAAGGTTGGGTAGGAATCTAGGGATCAGTGTGTGCAGGAGCGACGGACATATCAACATATCTCTCCCACTGCGGCAAGACCATGGGTCGAGAGACCACTTGGAGAGGTCAAAGGGTCTCCCCAAACCAGTCTCTCCTGATCTGGCATGCCTTGCAGCTGGTGGGCAGGCGCATCCTGAACACACTTCACCCGATGAACCTGGGCACCCCTGCTAAATTACCAACGTAAATACCCAAACCCACCTTCCCAAATTGAAAATGCCACCAACATCGCCGGTAAATCAGCCATTATAAAGCATTTTTTTAAATAAACAATGCTTGAAGAGTGAAGCGGAATGGTTAGGATTGTATATTATCCTTAGATACTGGATTTTGACAGCCGTCGAAGACAAGCTGGTATCGACTGGTTCGACCCACTCGTTGTTGTGGAATGATGTTTGACGGTTGCAGCTTAAGTGTGTACCTTCGACGAGACTCGAGAATAAGAAAGTCGACCAATGTATGTACTTTCGATGATAATAGCGACCGGCCTGGATCGGAGAATCGAGCCCCTGCTACCACCTACGCGACGATGATTGCCTTTGAAGCTGGCTGGATGTTTGCCTTTGATGTTGGGAAAATTGGGGGTTTTGAAACCAGCTGTTGATCGTAAACCTGAACTAATCGACTTGCTTCGACTAAATCTGCACATTACTCGATTCTAACTCGCCCTAAATAACTACTGCACTAATAAAAAATATAAACAAATCTTAAGTCGGTTAAGGAGACCTATAAATTCCTCTTTTTAAAATGTCCGCTTTTGACATACATTGATACTTCAAATTAAGATATTAAGGGACTTTTGCAACTGCCATAAATTCAAACGTGGCACGGTCATTCTGTAGTTTTAGTTTCTGTAGTTTTAGTTTGAAAAATGCCACAGTTTTTATATGTGACGCCTATAATATTTGAAACTTAAAATTCTACACAACTTGTGGAAATTTTATTTATTATTACGAACTTTCCTGGATATTTTAACTTTTTTTGTTGGTTTTTAATGCTGGATTTCTAGGTTACCAAGCCATATATATTTTTTTTATTGTTGTCAAGTTTAATTTGTATAAAATCCGTTTTAATTTGAAGTTTTAAAAAAAATTTAAAAAATCATAATATTTTCGATAAGTTCGACCAATTTGTAGAGCTTTTATATTAAAAGTCCCAACTCGTAAGCTAAGAAATTGAAAATTAAAAAGCCATTTTTCAAGATGGCGGCGTTTCCTCAATGTCTTAGACGATCAAATAGAGCTGATCGTTAATCTAATATAACTAAATAAAATGGTTGAAATATCCCAACCTTAGTTATTTTTCCTATTAAATAACGTGCCTAAAGAAACATCTAATACAAAACTCTCGCTTTTATTTCCATCTCAAGGGCTATAAATATTCAACTGACCTAGAGCATTAACGTTTGAGAACTCTATTTCTAAATACGTGTTTACCATTTTATTTTGTCATCAAAACTATTTGGCAAACTCTGCATGTTTGAAACGGATCGTGTAATTACGATCATTAAACCTGTATCAGTGTCGTCTTTATTTGAGAAGCTTATTTACCTAGGCCTGTGAAAACCCTCTCTCATCACTGTCACTTCTGTCAGATCACTGAACAGAAAATCCCTAGCAGTGTGATCCATACAGATTTAAAAGAAAAATGGTGTCGTCAATTTTACATAAGACCGTTACGCCTCAGATAGTCCATTACCACATTGATACTGTCCACACTGATCAATGTGGATCTCCTAGGATTCGAGGCAGTTAACCTAATCCAACCAACAATTTTTTTTTAGCACCAGAAAGGGGTATTAGATTTCGATGAAGTTGTCTCCTGCAATGAAATTTCATATTTTTCACGAATGTATCATATTAATAAGAGCATATTGAGGACAGAATTTTGTCCTCAACATGCTCTTATTAATATGATACATTCGTCAAAATTCTTATTAATATGATAAATTCATAAGAATTTTTACGAATGTATCATATTAATAAGAGCATGTTGAGGACAGAATTTTTTAGCAGTAGAAAGGGGCAATAGATTTCGATGAGGTTGTCTCCTGCAACCAAATTTAATATTTTTTACGCATGTATCATATTAATAAGAGCATGTTGAGGACAGAATTGTGGAATGTTTGGAAAATACCTAATATTACCGGAGATATAAGCCGTCAAAATGTTGATATTTGCGGCCGGCCGGAAAACGTGTGACATCACGGCACTTGCGCGGCGGCACTGCAGTACTGCCGTTCGAATTATTAATTGTATTTAACTGAATCGTGTCTCGTCACGAGACACCACTGCATACGTTTTAACCATGTTAAGTTTGAAAGCTCATAACATCGTCCTTTTTGAAGAAATCGATGAACTAATTTAGAACATTTTCATCAAAAAAATTAGGAGTCAATCTCATCGTAATAATATTTGCACACGGAGAAAAATAAGTATTGCTAATTTATCAAGAATCTCCTCAAATTATTGGTAATTTGGTTAAACACGGGATGGCAGGCCGTTTACTGGTAAACTTGAAGTAAATTCCTAATGTATTGGAACACGCGTTCACGAACCTGCATTTGCCTTGATAATATATAATGACGAAATACGAAAATATTAGGATTTTCATGAATATATTCGTCATTTACTAAAAGTTTATCAGGAAACCTGTTAATTCATTCGTTATGGTCTGCAACCCCGTTTTTAACCGTTTCCCAGCAGTAAGAGATTCTTAATAAATTAGCAATACTCATTTTTGTCCGAGCATTAATTTTCAACTATTGCTTGATAGATACGTTCAAAAAAATTTTCACCTGATTCGGGTTCACGGACACGCCCACAATACTCTTCTACCGGTTTTTCACTTCAGTGTGTCAGACTACCTATACGGACGCACGGGGACCAAGTCGTGTATGGGCTGTCGGGGATATTCACACACATATGCTCGGATCGTCCACAAGTCGTCGGTCCCTCTAGTAGTATTTGTATAATTTTATCCAACTTCATCTGTCACGCGTCTGATGAACAGAGGAATTTCTGCCAATTGAATGAATTACTATTTTTTGCGTAAGCTTGTTTTGGTCATGACATTAGGCAAGTGGATGTCAAACGTTTCCTTCACACGAAAAAATATGTTTTGAATATTATATTATTTTAAATATACATTATTAGTATCGTTGAATAACTAATTTTTAGTTAGAGAATTTAGAATCATAATTGTTTGTGTTCTGCGAATCCGAAACTGCTTCCGAATTACAGTTTTAGATGACCATGAATAATGGACTGTATATGAACTTGAGAACGAAAGGAAATTGATGATATTTGTTGGATTTGGTTGATCGTACGCGTAGGGATGGAACAAGGCATGAAATTAATGATGTTTATTGGAACTGGGTGATCATTACGGCTCATAACCGGGGTTTCAAAATATTCGCACATTTCAGAACACCTTCGTAACCTTCACTGGCTCAAGTGCCCTGAAAGAATCCAGTACAAATTGTGCTGGATGGTGTTTAAATCCATCAATGAAATGGCCCCACCCTACATCTCTGAACTATGCGTCCCGGAAAACACTGGTCTGAGGCAGTCAACTCTTAGATCAGCAACATCATCAGCTGGAGGCAGAATGATGGAACCTAAGCGCAAGCCAAATACTAAGTTTGGTGATCGCGCTTTCGGAGTATCAGGGCCGAAGCCTTGGAATAAACTCCCTCCGGAACTAAGACCCATAACAAGTCCAACAGAATTCAGGTCTAAACTAAAAACTTCTTTTTAAGATGTCATGTCCTTAAATTAAATATACCATTCCTGAGAGAAAGTCCAGTTATATCCAATGTTCCAATTATGTCCTAAATCCTGTATCTAAATTTCGCTAATAAACAATTAGTTAATGTTAATTAAGTGTTAATCTCAAGTGACCTACCAGGTAAGTATTGTACTGTATATTATCTCCATATATAGTTAGTAATAACATCAGATCATTGTAGAAGAAATGTATTAAAAATGTATTTTTTTTCATAAGAAGCAATTACTTTGTGGTTAGACATTATATTTTTTAAAATAAAACAAACACTTTTTATTTAACCACGAATATTTATTATTTTACACATCGACAGGTTTCGCTTCAACTAAGCTTCATCAGGATATGATAATAACTGTTATTATTATATCCTGATGAAGTGTTTGTTTTATTTAAAAAAATGCATATCCTTAAAAACGACGCTCCACACGCATCCCAAAAGATGACGAGGCCCTGATGGAAATTATTTTCCTCAAGGCCTCCTGTGTTGGGTCAATGTAGAAAAAAAAACAGAAACAAAATTGTATTGATTTTATTGAAACAACATTTGCCGGAACCAATGTTGGGAAGCTCCAACCGAAGATTGTCTCCCGCTGATTCCCGAGACCCGAGTGCGTATTTTTTCCCAGCGAGGATTGACATCTGGCCCGCCATTTGTAGGAAAACACATCATCGCCAGTCTCGCAAAGTCCTACTTCAATTAGCTATACAGTGTTACCTAGATATTACAGGGTTTATCAGCACTTCCCGAAACACTAACCAGATATTCCTGTGCATATTTGGAGTAAAAAATATTAGATTTCATTTTTCTGTCCGATCACATATTTTTTTCAATTAAAAACAAAAACACTATCTAGGTTACAAACAAACTTTGAAACTTTGTATTCATTCAAAAAATATGTAAAAAAAATATATATTTTATGTGGCACCGCACGCGAGTCCCAACTGCTCCACATCGCCTGGAGCCAGTGTGACTATTGCATCCCCAAATTGGGTATGTTTTGAGGCTGAAGGTAGTAGGGAGGGGAAGCAGATGGAGAAGACGAATGTAGGGAAGTACTTGGCTATTAAAATCTGGTCACCAAACACGGTCAAAGTCATTTCAAGCAACCATTCAATTATGAATGGTTTACTTACACCTGGGCGATACTGAAAGTATATTCCATTCTGGAACGTGCCGCAAATATACTGATATTATTTTAAATGAGTTAGTAAATTGAGAAATATCACAAATTAAAAAAATAAAATTTTCTTGCGCACGCCGACATTTGAACCCGCAACCTCCAGCTTGCTAGTCGAGAGCCTTACCCCTCGACCACGGAGACATAATGTAAATTCAGAATGTCTTCAAATATGAGATCGACAAAAATTATGTAAAATAATTAACTCCCAGTGGTTGAGTGGTTAGAAGCGTTGTCCCGTTAAGACAGAGATCCTGGGTTCGATTCCCAGTTGAGACTGTTACCTTTTTATTTTTCTGTGTCTTGTTCTTTTTCATGTTTCGTTTAGATTTGTTAGTATTATCTTATTATTCAATGATATATTACATTGATGGGTATAACCTTCAAAAGTTATTCAAAAAAAAAAAAAAATTATCTTTTATTTATCACTCTTCGCCTCTGATCACACTGTGGCGACGTATGATGGAAACATATTTTTTGATCACACTATGGCGACGTATGATGGAAACATATTTTTTGATCACACTATGGCAACGTATGATGGAATCATTTTTTTTTATCACACGGTGGCAACTTATGATGGAAACATATTTTTTGATCACACTGTGGCGACGTATGATGGAAACATATTTTTTGATCACACTGTGGCGACGTATGATGGAAACATTTTTTTTTATCACACGGTGGCGACTTATGATGGAAACATATTTTTTGATCACACTGTGGCGACGTATGATGGAAAAATATTTTTTGATCACACTATGGCGACGTATGATGGAAACATTTTTTTTTATCACACGGTGGCAACTTATGATGGAAACATATTTTTTGATCACACTGTGGCGACGTATGATGGAAACATATTTTTTGATCACACTGTGGCGACGTATGATGGAAACATTTTTTTTTATCACACGGTGGCGACTTATGATGGAAACATATTTTTTGATCACACTGTGGCGACGTATGATGGAAACATATTTTTGATCACACTGTGGCGACGTATGATGGAAACACATTTTTTTGTTTGAAATTGAAAAAAAAATGTCATCGGACAGCAAAATGACACCTACATTTTTTATTCTAATTATTCTCAGTTATATAAATATGCTGGCTAAAGTCTTTCAAGTACGCGCTGATAAACCCTGAAGGAATGCATGAATGCTTTTGGTGACAAGGCAAAACAGTTTAGAAGGTTTATCCTATTTTCTGACGCCCTTGTGTATATTTATTACGTTGGCTGTCGGTTACACCCGAACACGGAACTTGCCGATAGGATAAGCTCGAT
Source organism: Hesperophylax magnus (assembly GCA_026573805.1). Classification (NCBI taxonomy): domain Eukaryota; kingdom Metazoa; phylum Arthropoda; class Insecta; order Trichoptera; family Limnephilidae; genus Hesperophylax; species Hesperophylax magnus. The sequence goes on along the minus strand of JAIUSX010000117.1, from coordinate 4,890,878 downwards.
TTTAATGGGTTAACATCACTGGTCATTCTTAGCAAGCTATAAGGAGACATAATTAGTTTGCAAAAAATATTGTTAATTCTTATAAGCAATAATTAGTCGCCTGAAATATCAATACAAATTGAAAATATCTCCCGAGTAAAAATAAATACTGCCAACGGGAATTGAACCTGCACCTTCTGATGTCCGGTCAGGTGCTCTAAACCACTGAGCTATGTCGGCTTATTTCCAACTCGCCAAATAATTCAATATGTACTAGTACTCCAATCAACAATTACTGCTTTTATATTTTTTCACCTGTAAACAACCAACTTTATTATTGTAGGAAAGGCTTTGTTAGTGCTAAATTTCCCACTAGATGGCGTCGAGGCATATTGTATCTACATTTGTTGGTGAAATATTTTTACTTGTCAAATAATTCACAGACTCCAGATATTTTCATATCAGAGGGTTCGGCTCGGTAAAACTCCTAACTGAACCTGTAAATCCTACTTATCCCTCAATATAAATATTTAAAAAATCTTATATTTTAAAATCTTAAGTAATTTTTTTTTCGACTTTATGTCCGGGTTAAATCTTCCCCATAGGAAAAACTAAACCCTTCCACACACTTTTCCACAAATGATCATCTAGATTCTAGTCAATCAACATTATGCAAGTGCATTATAGTATAAGCAAAATAAATACAAAAAAACACGTCAAATCACCAGAGATCAAATGGGAAAATAATTCACCGACTCCAGATATTTTCATATCAGAGGGTTCGGCTCGGTAGAACTCCTAACAGGGCCTATAAATCCTACTGATCCTTCAACACAAATATTTAAAAAATCTTTCGTTATCCTACATGTATTTAAAATTACTGATTTTTGCATTTTTTATATAATTTTTTTGATAGATCTAATACGCCTAATTTTTTTATGAGAGAGCTAGGTATAATGCCAGTAGCCGAAATAACAAATAATAATATTTTTATAGTTCATGAATGCCAAATTCTTTTAATCTCATTTCCTAAATCTGTTAATTTTCTTATTTTTTCAGAAACACATTTTTGAATATTGCAGGAATTTGGATAGTTCTATCATAATAATATAGTTTTATCATAATATATTTTATAAAATACATTTTCTAAAATTGAATTTGATTCGTGTTCATAATATGGTATTATATTACGGCAATCAAGTTATGTTTAATTACCAAACTTTGGTGAATTATTTTTAAAACTCGATTATGCCTAAATGTATACTCGGACAGCGCTAATACAAAACATCCCGATATAATATGTTCTAAAGTTTCCGGAAAAGCCAAACATTTTCTACATAAATCATCAATTTGATTTGTATCTTTGATTATAATATGCTTCCTATATTTTTCAAAAAAATGTTTAAAATAAATATACAAACTAAAGAATATAAGGATTACAATAAACGTTTAGCAGGCATCATTGTTTTATGGAAAATGAGTTTATTTTATAATCACTTTGCCAATTTTTATCGAAAGTGCAACAAGATCCCAAAATGCTTGATCATTATTTCCGAGATATGTGCATATTTTCATCCAGACCTCCTCCTTCGAAGGCGTTGCGGCGTCGCAAGTGAAATTTAAAAATCACAAATGGCCAAACGATTTCCGTTTACGCGATGTGCTTTCCATTATAACATGCAGAAGTGTAATCTTCCCGGGCAAAACCCGCCGCCGCCATTTGGTTCCCGTGGGTCTTTGCCCTGTCCCGCCGGAGCGAGCTTCCATTTCCACACATCACTGTTTTTTTTTTCGTTGGTCCTAAATCTTAATCAACCGCTGAAAGGAACTGGGAAGATTCCAGGGCTGTACTTGTTGCAACATAATTATGTGGGCGCTGCAATAGTTTAAATTACGTTAAGGCCCCTTAATAAGCGTTCAAAGAAGGTTTGAAAGGGAGATATGTAAGTACGAATGTTAGAGGGAGCGCGCTAATATTAAAAAACGATGACAATTAAGCGAAAATGGTGTGATAAAAAAAAATATTTAATGAAACATGACTCGTTTGAAATAGAGCAAAAATCTATCGAATAATTCTTTAGTTGCATCTAAAGATACACTGTGATTTTTTTCATGCCTGTAAAATATTAAATAACGGAACAAAACGTGTTTGAAATATTTTTCCGAGCTTTTAATATATTTTTATATAAGAATACTTTGCGATTTTTTTCTATCGAGGGAATTTCATACAATTAACTTATCGGCATAACAAATATATAGATAGTATCTTCAAAAATAACTTTTTTTTTGGAACTTAAAAACTTAAGGAATCAACGATAAACTTGTTATAATTAGGTAGAAATTGTATATGCGGGGGCTTAAATAGCAACATAAAGATGTTTCGAAACTAAAAGCATCTTAGTAATTTTTTTAAGTACTCCATGGTCGAGTGCACGTGTTTACATTATATGCACAATTAGTGGTACTTTCCGAAAATAGATGATTCAATATGTATTCTGTGTTAATTACTCGAACTTCTTTCTTTTTTAACGCTTTATAAGCGAAATAATTGCATGAAGATGTGTTATTTGGTATTTTTCTGACGTGGGTATATATTATCAAAGGTTACATTTATTAGAAGCATCAAAATTCAATCATCAATAATTATTTGTTAACCTTTATGCTATGCATAAAACCTTGTCTTATAAACGTTAGTATATCATTATAAAAATGTCAAAAATATTTCACCAATAAATGAAGATATTATATGTCTCGACGCCATCTACTGAGAAATTTAGCACTAACAAAGCCTTTCCTACAAAAATAAAGTTGGTTGTTTACAGGTGAAAAAATATAATAAGCAGTAATTGTTGATTGAGGTACTAGTACAAATTGAATCATTTGGCGGGTTGGAAATAAGCCGACATAGCTCAGTGGATACAGAGCACATGACCGGACATCAGAAGGCACCGGTTCAATTCCCGTTGGCGGCATTTATTTTTACTCCGGAGATATTTTCAATTTGTATTAGAATTTCGGATGACTAATTATTGCTTATAATTATTTGTTTACCATTTCCATTTCTACCGACGAGAAAGCATTTTTATCGTACCCTGTAAGAAATATCGTACCTACGTACGTATTTTCCTTTACTACAAAACTTCTGTAGAATGCTAATCCTAGACAGCTTGCATTGTCCCGTTTGAAATTTCCAATATATATTTTCCTGTCTGTAGGTGTGTGGGTACAAAACAGTAGACGAGACTGCAGTCTACAGGCTCCAAGCCACGATATGAAGGAACTGTATAGCTATGTTGTTTGTCCACACAGAATATGCACTCGCAGCACACTGCACCGGTACGACGATGCTACTGAAGTGTGTTGTGGGTGTGTCCGTGTGCCAAAAGTAGGCACAATCTCTCCTAATCAAACATTTGCTTGTGTTGAACCGAGTGTTATGTTTAAACCTGGGTAAATTTATCCCAATCGCTAGGATCTGCGATGTTTTTTCTCGTCTTTAACCAGTGGTTAATCAATCTTCTGTTTTACTAACGACTGATTTATTGTTTTTGTGTTTATTTTGTTTGACTTCGTTATAATTTATTTTCATAGATCGTTTGTCATTTGCTTCGCCACACTTTTACACACAGTAAAACTGTCACTCGCAAAATAAAGAATTTTTTAGAAGATTTTTTAAAACAGTATTTAAAAAAATCATCATGTCAGAAACAATTTATATAGCCATTTATGTGTACAATCAATCACCCCAAGCGCTGATATCCAGTCAAATATTATATTGTTGAATTCAAAATTCGTATATATTATATTGGTCTTTTTAATTTTCTATAGAGCAACGTAGCACGTTATAATATAACTAGCGCAGACCCGTAAAAAATCACGGGATATTATAATTGTAGTATTTATGAAGCTGAAAGTATTTATAAAAATATTAGCATCGGGATGACACGATCAGAAATTTACCTTTTGAATGAATATTGTTACTAAACTTGAAAATTACGACATCTGTCAAAAATTAAAACGAAAGAAATTCACATTTCAAATGCAGAATTATTAATTGAAATAAAATAATGTTGGTACTTAACTACTGTTATATGACATTCCTTAAGTTCTGAATGAAACAACGTGCTTGGCTAGGCTGAAAAACGGAAAAGTTTTTTTTTCACATCATAGACAAGTTTACACCATTAAGAGACAAGTACATAAAGACATGGTATTTTGAGCATATTATAAGACCCCCACTTTCAAAATACAGATATTTTACACATTAAAATACAACAGTTACGATGCCTAACATTTAAAAAAATTATAACGTTTCACTGAAGCTAAGCTTTTAGTAAGTATGTCTGCTGGCATATAATTAATTTTAACAATTTTATTACTAATTATTCTTCTACAATAATGATAGCGCACATCGATATATTTTGATCTGTTATGGAATACAGGATTTCCTGGTAACTTTTTAGGGCTTCGATTATCATTATACAAGTTAATTGTATACATCTGTACAGTTATCTCATTCTGCAAATTAATGAGATACACAGCTTCCTACAACCCTCTGTAATTGCCATGTATTCAGCCTCAATACTTGAAAGTGATACAGGAACTATCGACATGACCAAGTCTTCGATAGGACATCTCATTGATTACCATCGCTGCAGCTGACAGGTGTACTGGTATATTTAATTTATATACCCCATTAGCTAATGTAGCTGTAGCCACCAAGACTCTTCCTCTGTTGTAGATATCACAACCACTGTTTCTAGAGATCACTTTGCTACCTTTCTTTATTAGTTTACTCAATGACAGAAAATTTGTTGTGAGTTACGGAACACATATAACCTCTTCTACTGTCACATCAAAGTTGCATTTATCTGTACAAGTAGTAATTTGCACGTTATCGGAACATTTAACGGACACTTTGTTCTCGTTCGCAACAATAATTTCCTTCGTCCAGTGTTCGTAAGACGCATTTACGATCCAATGTTCATTTGTTGTCGACTTGTAACGGTAGCTTCCGAGTCAACAAACTAGTCACATTTATTGTATAGCCGCTTAGGAAAGGACAGCACTAAACACATTCGTTTGTTTTTGATCCATTTCTTTGGAATTTGTTGTACTTGTGCACTGATTCCGTTACATTTACATTTGAAACGTTTGATCTTCGACTTTGACAGATGCCCGCCGGCATATTTTTCGCGTTTTTTGGCTTTCTCTATCGGTTTAACATTTTTTCTAATGTTGGCCCCATTGGTTTTTCTGTCGAAAACTACCAAACGCACCACTGTCACTTCCACTGAGTTTCTTTGTCGTTTTTAATTCTTTGATAATATGTACATAAATGGCGGGATCTATTGTCAATATCAACTTGGCTCTGGTCTTGGCATCTTCTGCAGCTGCAACTTGTGCTTGACGTTCGTCTGGATTAATGCATTCTAGCGTTCCTTCCAACACTAAGAAGTTTTCTGCCTCAAAGCACCACTCACGATAGTTTTCGCGTCCTTTAAGTTTGGCTACACTGACAACATAGCTTGAATTAGACGCCATTACGTTTGCTCACAGCTCGACTGCACAAACACAACACAGCTAACTGTTCTCTTGGTGACCGGATAAATCATCACAATGGTAATTCATTCATCTTTAAAAAGTTATATAAAATCATGGAAAGTGATGAAACAAAAACTTTATTAACTGGGTTAAGTAGGTTAGGTTAGGTTAGGTTAAAACAAAAGTTTTTTCATCGTTTCTAATGACTTTAAATCACTTTTCAAAAGTGTGTTGAATTGTCACTGTGTTGAATTATCATGGAACCGTTCTCTTTGTGCAACCTATTATCAACATCCTGATACTACACTGTCGCTGAGAAACTAGTTGATCGAGTCAGGAATGTCCTGGGCCCATAACCAAAAAAATGCTTGCACAAATGTTTTGATATTTGGTTTCTAACGTTTTATTGTAATGACTACGTCTAGGATGATGAAAATGTCGTTTTATTATGTAATAAATTGCTTGATGATGGATGTGTGGAATAAAATTGGTGATTGGTATGTGAGTTGACATAATTACTACATACTGACGAGGTTACAAGTAATGATGGCAACCTGTCCTAGGCTCATACACTGTGTCCGGATACTCGTAGTACTGGCGGTAAACTGGTAAGTCTACATCACATATACCCACAAAAAATCGATTGCTTTTTAAACAGTTGATATACCCCTACCTACCGATTTTTTTTTTAAATTTGACCCAAAAACTTTGAATTTGATTTCCTCAAAAACGAAAACTCAAATCTATAAAAGTTATACCACAAAATCGACTCCAAATGCTAGATTCACCAGTTTCCCGCTACGAGTTTCCGGACACCCTGTATTACATGCTCGATAGTCCCTTTCATAGACATACCTTAGTTCCCACACTTAGAGCAAATTTGTTACTTTTTTAAAAATCTATCTATAGTAATTTTTCACTAATACAGGGTTTCCCAATAAGAGGTGTTATTTTGATATTCAATCGTAAAAGATCAATGGTTTCGTTGCTTGTGTGGCACGTAGCGCCGTCTTGTTGAAACGCTGTCCAGATCAATATCGTCCAATTCCGACCATAAAAAATCATTAATAGCGCAATCCATTCACCGTAACTGTTTGCTCCAGCCTCGTTTTCGAAAAAGTAAGGTCCAATTACTCTGCCGGACCATAAACCGCACCAAACAGTCACACATTGAGATAGAGAGGCTTTTCAACAATAACTCTTGGGTTTACCGAGCCCCAAATGCGACAATTTTGCTTGTTGACGTAGCCACCGAGCTGGAAATGGGCCTCATCACTCAAGATGTTTTGCATTTGATTCACTCAAGTGAATTTTAATAATTTCAATGCGTTGTTGAAGCGTGTATCGTTCCATTTTTATTAATGGCGTAGTTTCTACTTGTCAAATGTCAAAAAATGACAGCTTCAAAAGTAACATCTACCGAAATAGCGGGCCATTCAAAATAACTCCTCTTATTGGAAAAGTCTGTATATGAAAATACAGCGAGAAGTAGGATGTTTTAATGATATATCATGTAAGTATACTTTTGTCATCAATTGAAAAGACAAATAATAAACAAAAGTTCCAAGGCTAATTTAATTCCTCAATATAAAATAAAATTGGGCTCCTCAGAAGATTGCACAGTGCTTAAGACCTTTTCACTTTATATTTATTAGCATTTCCTACGCCGTCGTTCAGGGCATCACTTAGGAAAAGCGTCATTCCTGCAGCGGGGGAACGAACAATCATAGGCACAAGAAGTAGGGCAGTCAGTACAAGTGGCACAGTTGGAAGTGTCGGTACCTACGAATGCCCGCTACTGTAAAATTGGTACTGTCGCGACACATTTAATTGGTAACAAGACAATTTCACACTCGACTGCACACGGACCCCCCACTAACTAGTGCCAGAAGAAAAATCTTCTAGCCAACTATGAAATTGCTTGGATGGGAAAATGGTGAATCACAAAAACTTTTGGTGCCGGGTCTACTCTTGGATGCATTTTAAAACAGCTCATTTAACCCCTCAGACGATCGATTTTTTTTCAAATGATACCTAAAACTTTTCAACTTTGGCCTCGATTTATTCGAAAATAAAACTAAACTCAAAAAAAATATACAACAAAATCAACTCCATAATATATGATATATGTTCCCCAGTTTCCTGCTTGTACTCCGAGATTCCGCACACCGTGTATACCAAAGATATTAGAAGAACGAGATATGCTATGTTGGCCGCCGGACCGTAGCCGGAGTACTACCTAATTAGGGTACTTTGAACGGTATCGGGACGTGTACGCACAGAAATCTGTTCTATGTATTAGTGCGGATACCTTAGCGATGCCTTAGCGTAAGCGAAGGTGTGCAGTAGTATTGGTGAACAAAACCGGCGACACTCGGCAAAACAATTCCACTCAGTACGAACTGCGCATAGCACATCTCGTTCTTCTAATATCTTTGGTGTATACACTAGCGCAGACCCGTGAATAATCACGTCTAATTTTTTCACAAATTAGTAAAAATTTTGAAAATTACGCGATTAAAATAATTTTCTGGTCAAATATTATATTGTAGGCAGGTACTATATCGTTTGTCTGAATTATTCACGCGATCAGTTGCAATTTAGAAAATGACACTTAAATTCAAAGAAAATTTGAGATGATTGAACCGGAGTTACGTAGGACCCACAAATAAATTAAACTAGTATTTTTATCTATATGTTGATCAAACCTGGCTACAACATTTCAAAAAAAATCTGATTGTTGTCTTCCTTACTGATCGATCTAACATCAACATTTTCATATTCAAACCAAAGCAAAAACTATCTAAACATTTAAAAAAAGTAAATAAAAAATTTTCTTCCATGTACCGTGGAAGTAATCGTGGTTCTCAATTTGTGTGTCACATTTACATAATTTCGTAAGGGGAAATCGTAAATTGCCTAGTTTATTATATTAGGTGTTTTATTCAAATAACACGGTTCTACCAAATTAGCATTTTAGACCTTTGTGCATCAACTAGGCCGGGCTTCAAAAGATATTTATTTTTAATGTGGTCCATTTTCCGCCACCTCCGAACGTGACGCATGGATTTAGAACTTTTAAATCTCACATCAAATTAGTTTCGTAAAAGTTCTGTTCTGTTATTATATCATTAGTAAAAAATTAACTTTTAAATATGATGAATTACTCGGACATCTTTAAGGCGATGCACTACGTCGTGTAATATTTTAAATTGAGCCGCTAACAATAACAACCCTTACGTAGATGGCGATAAGGTTTAAATTCCCTCTTAACACCATCCGCCTGTTTTGATTTATGCATGAAAAAAACATGGCCAAAAAGTCCCTTTAATTTTATTTTGTGGATGTTCACTCATAAATATTTAATTTTTTTCCAATCATTTTATAAATAACTTAATTTGCCACATAATACAATAAAATCATAACCGAAAATGGGTTCGTAACTAGGAGATTTTGAACTTTATAGCAGTTTTCATAGGCCTTATACATTATTTTTTCTGGGCTTATAAAAAGACTTATATAAAAAATACTCGATCTGAAACATTTCTAGGCGACCAAATTTTCAAACCAAAAACACATGATTTTGCATTACTACGTATGGCATCGCCTTAAGTAACATGCCTATTTGATTTTCTGTCATTTAGTTTTTATTTTACGACTTAATGCTGGAATATGCAAATTCATCTTTTTTTATTTCAGCTTTTAAAATTTGATTATTGTTCCAAAATTACATGCTATTAAATGATGCCCATCGTCTTACTGTTAATTTTTTACGTAATTTTGACCTATTCTACTTCCAACCAATACCTTTGGAGCTTGGACCTTAGGATATTGGGTCGATATACTTGATATGCAGTGTCCCGGAAACGAACGCCTGTCTCTGCCACTCTACCTAACAATTACACGATAAAGAAGGCTTATTATAAAATTATTGATTTTAGCGTTTTTTTGTTACTTTCATAGCTGTCTCTTAAAGGCTCTTGTAGCTTAAGGTAGGTGACACATTACGCTACACGCATCATGGCTTGGCCTATTTCTGAATATAGAATATATGCTGAAATAGGCCACGCAATTATAGTGTGGTCTGTGACAGACTTAAACCTCATCATTTTGATATTCGGGTGACGATTTTAAAGAATGTAAAATAATGACTCACAACATTGTCGTCAAATCTTCAATGAGCCTGTTACATGAATTTTATAACCAACGAGAAATTTATGTGAATAATTTCTACAGAGAATTCTAAGTGTGAGAAATAAAGTAGGTAAGCACTCTTCTTCTTCCTAGCACTATCCCAACTCATTGCCTAGGTAGGCTGTTGGGGTCGGCTCTTCTCGTTCTCAGGTTATAGCTTCTTCGGTTCTGAGTGTCGCTTTCATCTAGGCCGTTTCTTTGTAGGATTTTGGAGCATTGGGTCATCCAGGAGTTCTTTGGTCTACCTCTGGATGACTGTCTTTGAAGCTCTATAGACATTGCCTGCTTCACTGTGTGGTCTGGTGGTCTCCGTCTTATGTGCCCATACCATCTTAACTGTCGTTCCTCTAGCTTACTGTTTATGTCAGTGACACCCAGGCTACCACGAATGCGTGAGCTTTTAATTTTATCTTTTAATGATACTCCTGCCGTCCATCTAAGCATTCGCATTTCTGCTGATTCGAGTTGCCTAGAGTAGGAGTTGTACATAGTCCAGCATTCGGAGCCATACATTATCGCGGGTCTAACAATAGTCTGGTATGTCTTTCCTTTAAGTTTTATTGGCATTTTCGTGTCGCACAAAATTCCTGTTACGGATCTAAATTTCATCCATCCCACTCCTATCCTATGGTTGACATCCGCTGCACATCCTCCGTCTCTGTGGATGAGTGAGCCCAGATACTTAAATGAGTCACAGTTGGCTAATGTTACTCCATCCAATTGCATCGAAGGAGTTACAGCATTTGGGTCTTCAAATGGTAAATACAAATATTCAGTCTTTTTCCTGCTAATTTTTAGTCCATTATCCTCCAGGATCTTTCTCCACCTTTCCAGGCTATTTTGTAGATCACAATGATTTTCTTCTATCAGTACTACATCATCTGCAAAAAGCATAGTCTTGAGAATACTGTTCATTTCTTGACTCGTTAGGTAATTCATGACCATTATGAATAGCAATGGGCTGAGGACAGATCCTTGGTGTACCCCCACTTTAATTGGAAATGTTGGTGACATCCCTGATGTGCATCTTACTCGTGTTTCTACGTCTGTATACATATCTTGTATGGAGAGCACATATCCTTCTGGTACGTTATGAGATCTCAATGCCGCCCATATCAGGCTTCGGGGTACCCTGTCAAATGCTTTTTCCAAGTCTATAAATACCATGTGTAAATCTTTTTTTGCATCTCGATATTTTTCAACTATGATTCTGACTGTTTGAATAGCATCTATTGTTGATTTCCCCGATACAAAGCCGCATTGATCGTCGTGTATTTTTACAATATTCCTAATTCGTGTGTTTATAATCCTCTCATATATTTTCATGGTGTGAGATATAAGCTTTATCCCTCTATAATTGTCGCACTTCCTAGAGTCTCCCTTATTTTTGTAAAATGGAAGAAGATAGCTTTTCCTAAAGCTTTCTGGCATTGGTTCTCCGGTCAGTACTTTATTATACAGGTTGCACAGCCATTTATGTCCCACTTCCCCACACTCTTTCCATAATTCGGCTGGAATATTGTCTGGCCCCACTGCTTTTCCCTTTTTCATTTGTGATATGGCTACTTTAACTTCTGTCGGAGTGATTTCTTCAACTGGCCCCAGCACTGGTTTCTCTGACACGTGAATTGTTCTTGGAAATTCTTCGTTCAGTAATGTAGAATAATAATCTTTCCATCTTTCACATATTTTGATTTCGTCTGTGATCAACTCACCGTCAGTGTTTTCTATGTATTTGGGTGTTCTAATAGATTTGGCCCTTTCTCTCCTGTGTGCTGCGATTTTGTATATTCTTTGCACTCCGTTGGGTGTTTCTAGGTCATCATACAGCTCTCTCAATGCCTCATGTTGTGCAGAGGCAACTATTTTCTTTACTGTCTTTTTGATTTGCTTATACACTATCCGGAGTTGCTCTTTCTCGTTATCGCACTTACATTGTGACCAGTTTCTGAAAGCAGTTTTCTTCTCTTTTACACATTTTTGCACCTCGTTTGTCCACCACCATGATTCCTTCTTTATTTTCAGTTTACCTTTGGAGACTCCCAGATGTTGTTTGGCTTCCTGTAAACATACCTGTTCAAATGCTTTCCACATTTCAGTTGGGTTTTGTGTCTCTTCATTTTGGAGATTTTCAAGCATCCAGTTTTGGAGTTTTGACGTTAATTGTTTTCCGTTTTCTTTTGAGATATTGAACCACTTTATTTTGGTTGTTGGTTTTATCTTGTCCTTATACAATTTATGTCTAGTTAAATGTAATTCCAGCAATAGTAGGCGATGTTGTGTTGCAAGGGGTTCACCAGGGATAACTTTACAGTCTCTGAGCATTTTTCTCATTTCGTTTCTACATAACCAATAATCTATTTGTGTTGCAGCATTTCCACTTTTGTAGGTTATGAGATGTTCTGGTTTCTTTTGGTAGAATGTGTTCACGATAGTGAAACCGTATGCATCTGAGAAATTTAGTAGCTCATCTCCTAGTTCGTTTCGTGCTCCATATCCAAAGCCGCCATGGCTAGTATCATGGCCACTATTTGACATCCCCACATGCCCATTCATATCTGCCCCCATCATGATAGCTTCATTTTCTGGAATGTTTTGGATTAATTCTTCCAGCTTGTCCCAAAAACTGTCTCTTTCTTCTCTATCACATCCCATTTGTGGTGCATATGCACAAATGATATTGTAAATAGCGTTACATATTACCAGTTTTAACATTATAATTCTATCATTGGGTGCTATTACTTTTATCACATTTTCATGAAACCTTTGCTGTAGTACTATGGCTACTCCATTTCTGGTACTACTTTCTCCGTAGTAATACAGTTTGTAATCATTTGTCTGTGTTTCTAGGTAGCGGCACTTGTCTATATTTGTATTTTTCCATTTGGTTTCTTGAATGCATGCAATATCAATCCTACGTCTTCTCATCAATTCGGCCAATTCTTTGCTTTTTGCTGTAAGCGTTCCCAGATTCCAAGTAATGGCTCTTATCTTTTCAAACCCAGAACGACTGGCTTTCCTCCGCTTCATTTTGCTTGCCCCTGGAGTCCTGCAAGCTGACCCTAACATAATGTCAGTCTCTGGATCACCGAGGAGAGATTCCCCCTCGCTGCCAGACAGGGTAGTGCATCTTTGCGTATGTTTTTCCATGAAGCTTTGGTTGATTGACTATGGTTTTTATCCACCGATGGTCGTCAGACGTGGAACCAGAGTGACCCAACTAACTAGGGCTGGATCCGCTATCATTGCCCGTTTATGGTCAATTATCGGATTAAACTAATGAGCCTGGATACCCATTAGATATGGTGTATGCGACTAGTACCCGAATATGTCGAGTTGCCACACCCACCATTTGTGAGCCGCCACTAACATGCGGAACAGACGCTCACTGCTTCTCACTTTAGCCGTACTTTTGGGGTCCCCCGACGGATTGGTTACCATCAACTTCACCCTCCAGTCCGTTGCCCGTTGGTCACCGCGTGGAGGTATGAGAAGCGAGGGTGGGAGAAGCTATGTCGGTCCAGGCCCTAGGACCAATGTATTGCGCTATAACCACCCGACCAACCTAACCCAAAGTAGGTAAGCACTGTTGTTTTTAAAATATATTATTGAGACATGATACGTAGAAGGTACACGATTTTAGCTCAAGACATCATGTATTTAAAAAAAAAATCAAATGTAACGAAAAAAGGATTTTTTTTTATGATTAACGTTTTAAAATTGACATTGATTTTTATCATTTTAGTTGCCACCTTATTAAAGAAAGTGTATCTAATCTTCCACAATTTGATTTATTTCTTCGACTATGAACCCTATGACGGAAGTTGGAATAATATGTTACAAAAAAAGCGTCAATATTCCATAAATTTAATAGGAAACATAACGATGATCAAAAGTCGCCTGTGTTGGAGCAGGGACGCAGATCAAACCACCCCCTTAAGGGGGAGGTTGATGACATTAAAAAACAAAAGTTTTTGTCAATCAAGTGAACTGTCATAATTCTTACAAATGGAAATCTATTTATTGGTTACTAATTGAATTAATAAAACCTAACAATATCCTAAAAAATAATCATATAAAAAATCCTATATAATCCTAAAAAGAAAATAATAAAATTAAAATTATTAACTCTGTTAAATTATATGAATATGCTTAAATTGTCAGACAGAAGAATTTTCACTGACTTGGTATTTCTATATAAAATTCTAAATGATTTAGCTAATAGTCCGGTATTGCTAGAATTGATAAGCTTCCGGATTCCACAACGTAATACTAAAAGTCAGGATTTATTTCAGTGCAGATTCTGGGACTAACTACCATATGTATTCCTCTTTGCCCAGAATACTAATAGAGGGAAACAATTATGCCAAGTCAGTGGACATCTTCAATTTATCTTTAAACAAATATAAAATGTTGTGAAGCAATTCAGTTATGTACAGTAAATAATGTATACTTCTTAATATTCACATGTAAAAGCCCCGAAAAAGGGCGTTAATAAATAAATAAAATATATATGTAAAAACTGAACTACTGGACAGTGGACAGGAACAGGAACGTAATTCCTCTGGATTTGCTGCTGATATTTTACGCGGAATATTATGTCCAAGCCAAGATATCTGTGACCTTCCTGGACCACACGAATATTATAATAAACATCATCCTGCAAGTAGTCCATTCGCTCCTAGGAATGAAATGTTTTAGGAGTCGGTTGGTATCTCGTGGGCAGTCAATTAGTAAGGTCGTGGCAATTACCGCTGGTCACGAAGATGTAGGGCTCTGAACCTAATCGTGTCTGTTTACAGCGGTATAATACGATCTGCAAGCAATGGAGATGGGACTAAGTACCACATTATTATCTTCATGCAAACATGTTTGGAGGTTTGTTTGTTTCTAACTGTTACTCGCAGGCAATGCCGTTGCTCTTTAACCAAACTCTGTTTTTCTACGGTCACATCATATAGTTATTTGATGTAGGCTAATGGAACTAATCATTAATTTTTCGAAGAAAACTTTTTGGGAAAGGTTTTCACTTTGTGATGGCATTATTTATTTTAGTAAAAAGACAAATAACTTAGTTTACACAAATAAAGTGATGTAAACTAAGTTATTTGTCTTTTTATTAAAATAACTAATAGTTATTAGTTGTGAAAATATAAGATTTGATGTTTTTTTTCCAAACTTTATAGAATTCCATCGAATGGCTTTCGGCTTGTGCAATGCATTTTCAATTGGCTTAGAATTTTTTTGTGAATAGATTTTTCCATTTAGAATACTCGTAGAATTGCTAAAAATTACCTGTCTGTGTACATATATTTGAATTTCACTTTCGTTTTTGGGAATGAATTAATTCAAATCTTAGAAGCGGAAATTAACACACTTCCGGACATTCGATCGAGCCGAAACTCGGCAGATAGACTCGTTGACAATTCTATTATATTCTATCAAGTTGGCTGTAATCATTTACACACACACGTGGACATAAACGCATTTATCATCCCACCCGATCGGCATTTGGCGAGGTTGGTAGAGATTTCCGCTCCAAATCCTGGGTAGAAATGTATAATCCTTAGTCAAATCATATTTTTAACTTTTAAAAAACATTTTAAAAGAGATGTATAATATGAATTTTTTTTTTTGCACGTTGATTTTTTAAATAATTATACCTCAGGTCAATGAATACAATGATCTGAGAATTAAAAAATGCGTTAAATTGCATAATAAAATTAAATTTTTTGTTATGACATTTTGTTGAATATTTTTTTGTTGTATATGACATTTTGTTGAATATTTTAATTTTTGTTGTATATGACATTTTGTTGAATATTTTTTTGTTGTTGTATATGACATTTTGTTGAAAATTTTAATTTTTGTTGTATATGACATTTTGTTGAATATTTTTTTGTTGTTGTATATGACATTTTGTTAAATATTTTTTTTGTTGTATATGATATTTTGTTGAAAATTTTAATTTTTGTTGTATATGACATTTAGTTGAATATTTTTTTGTTGTTGTATATAACATTTTGTTGAAAATTTTATTTTTTTTTGTAAATGACATTTTGTTGAATATTTTTTTGTTGTTGTATATAACATTTTGTTGAAAATTAAAAATTTTGTTGTACATGACATTTTGTTGAATATTGTTTTTTTACGTAAATAATAAAAGCTCTTAAAAATTTACCATTTATATATTAAAACTGAATATTAGTTCGTCGATTTGAGCTAGCGCACGTTGTTTTAACATAATTATAAACTAAACCTTAATTATTTGATTAAAAAATCCTTGTACACTTATTGAACATTATTTATGTACCTTTTATTTACGTACATCTCCAATGTGCTTTATGTAATAGTTTTACTGCAAAATTGACGGATACAACCATTTGATTGGACTTGCGTGCATATTGTTATTAGTTCAGGCCTGTTTCATACATCATACGTATCAGTACACTGTACAATTTACATACACTATACACGTTCTTGTTGAACAATGCATGTTTGAGACCCTTGAATGATTCTCCCGCACTCAGATGATGATGTTAAATTAGTATGTAAGTATTTCAATCATAGAATAAAGAATATCACAAGACGTGCCTTGTGGGCGTGTTTCGTTATCCAAACATAAGCCCAATTTTGGCCTGTATTTTCATACGAAGCTGTTTTTACGAAAATATCATTACGAAATTCAAATGGGAAAATAACAATAATGATAAATGTTTTATTTTTTATTTATCCTTTTTGTAACAAATAGATATAATGAAATCCTCACTGGGATTTCATTTACATATTATTATAATTTACTAGTATGGATATAAGTTTTTTTCTGAAATAAATTACATGGTGTTTTTATTGCATTGTTTAGAGGTTTCGGTTTCAGTCTGTATTTGGTGTCAGTATATTATCTATTTCTGATCTCCCTATATTGTGTATCCAGCTTTTAATTTGAGATTTAAATGTTAAAATATTTTTGTAAGTTTTGAATGAGAGAGGGATTTTGTTGTAGAGTTTAGTATCATTGTATAGGAAGCATTTTGCCCAAATGTTGTATTTGTAGTTGATTATTAGATATGTTTTAACCCTGAGAGTGCGTGTTAGTTGTTATTTCTTGTGTTTTGTATTTATGAATAAAGGATGGCGATATACAATTTCTGGCAAGTGCAAGAGAGACAGACTGCGTGCTAAATAGTATAGAACCAATATATACAAAGTCAGTTATCTTATTTATTCTGTAATGTCGGTTTAATAGAGTATTGTTTATGATGGAAATTATTATTTTCTAAAATCCAACTTCTTCCATTCTCCACGTTGAGCTTCTGTCTGCGTGATATTTTAAATAATTCTACACATTCTTGTAGCTCAGTTTAGTGATATTTCACCTCCATTGCGTAAACATACCCGTATTTTACACAAACAATAAAAAAACAAATTTGTAGCATAAGTTTTCACTAAATTGTGACCAATCCGTATAAACCCAATATGATAAATAAGTGCCTTTCATTTTATTTTGCCGATGTTCAGGCATAAATATTTTTTGGGTTCGTAAGTAGGAGATTTTGAACTTTAAAGCAGTTTTCATAGGCCTTTACATAATTTTTTTCTGGGCTTATAAAAAGACTTATCTAAAAAATACTCGATTATTTCAAAGGCCAAGATGTATTCTACTCGCAGTACTCGCAGTATTTAATTAAAGCATCTGAAACATTTCTAGGCGACCAAATTTTCAAACCAAAAACACATGATTTTGCATTACTACGTATGGCATCGCCTTAAACATTATTTAAGTGCCATAGTCTTATGACATCTTGCCCAAAATAATATAATTTGGCTTCATAACCAGTATCTGAAAACATTGTTGCGTAGTTATGTATTTAAATAGATTGTTATTTGTTATCATAAGACTACACAGTAAATTTTCAAAATAAACACTTTCGAATTTCACTTCACTTCGTGATAAATTATAATTTATGATCTCTGAAATTTCGGACGTGAGATTTTCTTCTCGCTCTGACTTACCTTATGGACTATTTACTAATAGATTAAGGTCCTCGTTAGAGAAATTATACACTGTTAAAAAAATTGTGATAAAAAAATAGGAAGGAAGGCACTGAGTCTATAACGCATTAGCGGAATCAATTATATGCTATGGAGTATATTATAACGATCAAAAAGTAGGTACATAAATAAAATTAAACAAATACAACTATGTTTCCTAAAATTGATGTAGATAAAGAAACATTAAATTGTAAAGCACTTAATTTATTCAATATTCTTGTTTATAGATCTGGGGGATAAGTAAGCTTTTCTTGCGTTGAAAAAGATACCTTAAAGTTTTGGACTAATAAATATGAGGTCAAGGATGCTAGTATTTGTTTCGTGTAATACATTTCCAGTTATTTCCGTCTACCACGAGCTTTCGCCAAGTTTCCTGATTGTCTTTCAGCATTATTCAACGTGCACGAAAGGCGAATTATTTTAATTAATTGCTTCAAGGTCTGGCTTTTGTTTCTGATATCAATAACTACTGTTATAGAGGGTGTTAAGGGACGTACATGACTTACTTTTAACCAGTGATTCCTGAAATTATTTGGGATAAATAATGTTAATGATTTTTTTTGGCTCCGGTGACATTTTTGGTTGTTTTTTTTTCAAATGTAGTCTCTCAACCAAGTAAGCGCCCGACTCCCCACCCCTACACTAACTGTTTATAACCAATATTTTTAAAAAAAAATCTTTTAGTTTAAAAAAAAAGTTAATGACCTCATGAATCACTGGTTAACAAGTCAGGAACAACTCATAACAACCTATATATTGTTTCATTCTTCCCTACGGACTTATGCGACTGTCATTATTACGGTGCTACTTCATCGTGGTGTTAGATTTGTCCTCCTCCACGATTTTTTTCTACGGACTCCGGCCCTAGCCATTGGCCTCGAGTCAGTCCAGTCCTAAGGACTTCCCATTCTGTTCTAAATTGCTTTCACCCAGTTATATTCCCCGGTCTACCTCTATGTCACCCATTTGGTCAAGATGTTTGTGTGAAAGGTCTTCTGGTCTTCTAATAATAATATTTACCTTTAATAATACAACCTAGGTGTATAGGAGATGGTTTGGTTACCTCATTTCCTGTAACAATAACCCAGTCCCTCTAGCGAAGATCACCAGGAGGCAGATTCCCGTTCTTTATCCTTAGCTCAGAAATATATCTATCCCCCTCATTTTAGCTTTGGCATCACGGTAGCGATCGCCACACGGCTATCGCACTCACTCTAGATTATGGCAAAGCTAAATGAAGGGGGCTAGGTATATTCCTTAGCTAGGGAAAGATCGGCCTACAGGGCTGTCACTTGGCATTTGACTATGTCTCCTGGTTCCACAAGACGTTTTCCCACGTATCTGCGCCTTCTTCCCGCCAAGGAGTGATGTTTGCATCTTGCATGAAATGGAGTTTCTTCGTCCTCTTTACATTCCCTACAACCTTTGGGCTCTTTTAACTCCCAACCGCTTCGTGTGTCTTCTCTGTTGTTATAACGGTATTCCAATGAAAGATGCTCAAATAAACTTTTCAGTTCAACAGCTCGGCTTTGGAACTATCTGTGTTGTCTCCTTCCTACAACATGGTTCTCCTCGAGACACTCCTCCCACTCCCAAAAAAGACCCTTCACACAGCAACCTCAAAGATGACATAGGCCCCGAGGAAAATTATTTTCTTCAAGGCCTTCTGTTTGAAGTTAAAAAAATGCCAAATTTTATCCTGTCAATAATAATAATAATTGGATTACTTCCATAGCGCCATTTTCGTTGGATAATCACCTCAAGGGCGCTTTCTGTAACGTATTTTTTCATTGTGCTTTCTGTCCTTTAGTTTTCCCTAGTGCATTTGCATAGTTCTAGAATTTGATGTCTAAAAACAGATGAAGTGTAATTAATTCTTTATCGTAGTTGACTAATTAAAAAATCTGACCAGAAAGCAAGACGAACTGAGGCGACCGCTCGCTTCCTCCGACTTAAATAGATCATCCCGCTCATCAAGTTTGCATCTATAAATGCAATTGTTCTGTGCTAATGAACCGGTGTTGCCTGTTGCTATATCACGGTGACAGATTGCCTACGTCTTGGCAAGCTCGTGTGCGCTGTCTATTTCGAACAGGTACCTACTACAACTGTTTTCTCTATGAAAATAAAAAATAGCTTCGTTCGTCTCGATTGTTCATGTTTCAAATACGTACAATTTAAATGTGGAACGCGTATTTTTTCCTGCGGGATATCGAATTTTTGCATGTGTAAACACATTCTTTCTTTTATTGGACCTGTCAAATAGTATTTTTCTTAGTGCGCTTCGAGTCGAACATTTTGTAGATATTTACCATATTGTGTTGATTTTTTTCTCATTATCTACTTCTGTGTAACCCGTATGAATGTTCATACCGCGAAAATTCAAGAACATGTGAAAAGAAAAATGTTTTTCATTTAACGCTCGGTTTACAAGGAGGCTAGGTAAAATTCTAGGTTAAACCTGTCAAATACCGTAGCATGCAAAGGCTCTTTAAAAAAACAACACTTGATTTCGACTTTAATAATGGAGACAACTATTTAAGTCGGGGGTTTATATTTATTTATAACGAGTTTCTCTTTAAGTTAAGCTAAGTTTTTCAGTTAAAAGGGCTATTTTTAATGTACGAGAAATATCCATACATTTGTTATGCCTAAACATTAATTTTATGAAATTCCCTCGATCGCAAAGTAAGCTCCGAAAATTATTGAAAACACGTTTCGTTCTTTTATTTAATATGTTACAGCAGTGTTTTTCAATCTTTTTGAATACGCGACCCCTTTACAGGTTGAAAAATTCTGGCGACCCCCTTTGGCCATAGATAAAGTTAGTAATTTAAATACGTTAATTATTTTCTCTATTTTGGTACCTATATTCATTGTTACGGCCTACACTCTGCAAGGAAGCCGCGAGACCATTGAAAGTAAGGACGAGGTACGTGGAGGCCCCGGCTTGCGCGGGCCTAATTTTTCATCTCACAACCACAAGCATCAAAAAGAAGCTGATAAGGTGTTGGATTTCTTTGAACGAAAGTTGAAAGCTATTAGCCAGTAGCAAAATACTACGATTCAGGTAATAAAACAGTGTTGTCCTAGTCTCCATATAGTGTTGATAATTGAAATATAATTTAATTAAAATTAATTTTGGTGTGCTTCCGCGCGCGTATTTTTTAATAGCAATTGTTAATTTTTTTAATTGTCGCTAAAGCAGGAAAAACGCACACAATAGCCGAAAATGTTATTTTGCCAGCATCTCTAGATATGGTTGAAATTATGGTCAGCAAGCAAGAGGCAAACAAGTTAAAAAGAGAAACATAAAATGATTTGATTATTAACATATCAAAAATAGAACCATATTTTTGAAAAATAAACAAACCCATCCTTCCGAATAAAACAGTGTTTTTATTGTAGTTAGAACCTCGCCTTTTTCCTTTTGCCGGCGAACCCCGAGTAAAGCTTCGCGACCCCCCTAGGCGTCGCGACCCACAGATTGAAAGACACT
This sequence comes from Hesperophylax magnus, assembly GCA_026573805.1. Classification (NCBI taxonomy): domain Eukaryota; kingdom Metazoa; phylum Arthropoda; class Insecta; order Trichoptera; family Limnephilidae; genus Hesperophylax; species Hesperophylax magnus. The sequence goes on along the minus strand of JAIUSX010000117.1, from coordinate 4,869,610 downwards.
GTGTTACAGACATGAAAAAAATCATAGTGTATCTTCAAATGCAACTACACCATTTTTCTACAGAGTTTTGCTCTATTTCAAACGAGTCGTGTTTTATTAAATATTTTCACAATTTTCGCTTAATTATTTTCGTTTTTTTGTATTTACATATCCCCCCTTTCAAACAATCTTTGAGCGGTTTTTTTTTTATTTTTTTTTATTTAGTAAAAGATTTATACAGGACCTTAAGTAAACATGCACAAACTAGGTTTTTATAATATTAGTTTGGGTTATTTGAATAATTTATGCGTATTTCCTAACCTTCAAACGTAACTTTGAAAAAAAAGAACTTGAATGCATCTTTGTATTGATATTAATTGTAGTAATTATGTTGAAACCAAGTGCTATTTATAATGTTTTTTGCGTATAAGCGTGCAGCGGAATTCTACAATTTTATCAATTCAACAATAATTCCGTTTCACGCTTTGTATGCATAAATTATTAAAATAACCTTGGAGGAAATATATTTTCTCTGTGGAAATAACACTTCGACTTAATTGCTACAAGAAGCAACTATTTACGTCGGGGGAGATGATAAAAGATAAATTGAAGATCAATTTTTTTTCAATCAATTTTACGTGTTTTGTTAGAATGAATATTATACGACGCTTGTCGGAAGGTTCCGTAAATCTTTATGTTATGGAACCTTCCGACAAGCGTCGTATAATATTCATTCTAACAAAACATTTTACGTGTTTTGTTAGAATGAATATTATACGACGCTTTTCGGAAGGTTCCGTAAAACTTTATGTTACGCTGATACGATTATTCTTATTTTTATTTCTATTATCCCTAACATTATCTATTATTTTTATTTGTTATCCTACTTTATATTTATTTTTACAAGATTCACCTACTTCAACTCCTTTCCTGTATGTGATCATGTATCTAATATTATACAGGGTTTTCCAATAAGAGGTGTTATTTTGAATATGTTACTTTTGAAGCTGTCATTTTTTGACATTTGACAAGTAGAAACTACGCCATTAATAAAAATGGAACGATACACGCTTCAACAACGCATTTAAATTATTAAAATTCACTTGAGTGAATCAAATGCAAATCATCTTGATTGATGAGGCCCATTTCCACCTCGGTGGCTTCGTCAACAAGCAAAATTGTCGCATCTGGGGCTCGGAAAACCCAAGAGTTATTGTTGAAAAGCCACTCTATCCTCAACGTGTGACTGTTTGTTGCGGTTTATAGTCCGGCGGAGTCATTGGACCTTACTTTTTCGAAAATGAGGCTGGAGCAACAGTTACGGTGAATGGATTGCGCTATCGAGAGATGATTAATTTTTAGTTAGTTATTTATTAAGTTAAAAGAAATACATATTTCGCTTTGTTAACTTAAGTGTACATTGATTAAAAACAAAAATAATATTTATATAAATAATTATGGTTTACTACCTAAGTAACATATTTTTCTTAAGTAAGAGCATTTTGGTTTTGCTCATTGATCTTGAGGGCAAACAGTTTTTTCTTAAATATATTTATTCTATTTACGGTTGTCAGGCTATCAGGAAGGAGATTATATATGTGTACACCCTCATGGCCTATGTTTCTTTTACCGCACTCTGTCTTTGCTGAATTTGTGTATAATTTATTGTGTTATCTTGTGTGGTGGTCATGTACTTGTGATGTTTTCATAAATGAAGTATTTGTGTGTATGAGGCCATTTTGGATTTTGTGAATTAATAGGCATATGTTGTATTCGTACAGTTTTCTAATTTTAAGTAAGTTAGTATCTTGGTATACTCTTTTGGTGGGGGTATCTGGTCTATAGTTAAATAGTTTTTTTATAACTTTGTTTTGTATTATTTGAATTTCGTTTAGATATGTGATGTTTGTGTTTCCCCATATTTCTATGAGATAATTTAGGTGGGATTGAATTAAACTAAAGTATAATCCCCTCTTTACTTGTATTGGTAGAAGATGGGCTATTCTACCAAATACACCAATTAGTGGGATAATTTTTTCTTTTACTTTTTGTATGTGGTGTTTAAAAGATAAGTGTTTATCGATATGAAGTCCCAGGTATTTTTCACTATCTGAAATTTGTAGGTTTTTTCCTTCTATTTGCAAAGGTTTATGAGACGGCGTTTTTCTTTTTTGTGAACTTAAGATCATGTAATTTGTTTTTTTAGTGTTAATAGTTAATATATTTTTAATTAGCCAGTTATTTAATTTATTAAGATCCAGTTGGGCTTTTTCAAGTAAGTTTTCTAAGTTTTTACCAAAGTAAAATATAGCAGTATCATCCGCGTATAAAAAAATTTCCCCATTTAAGTTTAACTGACAGATATCGTTAATATATATTTGAAACAAGAGAGGCCCTAATATGGATCCTTGAGGTACACCATAATTTATATTATTGTGTTGACTGTTTTTGTTATCTAAGCTGACATATTGCATTCTGTTATTTAAATACGATTTAATGAGTTGGAGAGCAGGGCCGGTTACACCTATTTTTTCAATTTTTTTTAGTAGTATCACATGACTCACGGTATCGAATGCTTTTTGGAGATCTACGAGGATTGCTATAGCGTAATTTCCATTGTCTATGCTGGTTCTTAGTTTGTTTATTAGATCATTAGTTGCCGAAAGAGTATTTGATTTTTTTCTGAAACCGTATTGTTTATTATATAGCAGTGATTTGTTTAGTAGAAATTTGTTTAATCTTTCATAAATTACATGTTCGAAAATTTTTGATAGAATTGGTAAAATTGAGATTGGCCGATAATTTGACGTATCCGTTTTTGATCCAGATTTGTATATTGGTATTACCTTCGCAATTTTAAAGCAATTAATGGTTTGTTTATGGCAGGAATTGGATGGTATTGATCTGGACAACCTTTACTTTCAACAAGACGGTGCTATGTGCCACACAAGTAACGAAATTGATCTTTTACGATTGAATATCAAAATAACACCTCTTATTGGAAAACCCTGTATATTCAGAATTAGTTATTTATGAAGGGAAGGAACTATTGTAAATTGTAAAGAATGCCTGACATCTGACAATTAAGTTCATTTGCTTTATTATTCTTTTATTTCATTTAAATTCTATTTAAAATTTCTTTTTAAAATAATTAATTAATTTTTCAAAAGAAGCAAACACATTGTGACTTGACATTTTAAATAATAAAAAGGGAAACACAGCAAACACATTGTGACTTGACATTTTAAATAATAAAAAGGGAAACACTTTGTGTGACTGTAAACAAAGTGTTTCCCTTTTTATTAATTAATTAATTTATCTTTATTTTCATAATATCAACAAGTAAAGTCATTTGTTTATTTGCCCATTTATATTTATATTTATTTTATCTCATTAAAATCAACAGTTTGCAATACGGATGGTTTATTCTCGTGAAATGTACTTAACTAGAAAACCAGTTAAAGTATTACCTATTTTACAAATACATTGCATTTAACAAAATAATATATTAACAAATGAACGTGTATTACATTTATATAATTATACACAAATTTCGACTACCATAATACGGACATGTGTCTAGTGTGGTAGTCGAAAAGCATGTAAAAAACTGTATTCAAATATATTTTACGAATAAAGGGAAGAAAAAAAAATCTAAATACGAACTATTTATTTAAGTAACCCAAACCAAGAACCTATTTTGGCATTTTTTTCCTTCTCTCGTGACGTAAATAGTAAATTCCTTGTTGTAATTAAGTTGGAAGGAAGTGTTACTGCAATAATTTGTGCGTATAAAGCATGAAGCGGGATTCTAGAATTTTACCCAGAGGTCCTCAAACTTTTGTCCCGCAGACCACGTGCCGATATTTTCTGTTTTTGGGTAAACCCCCGCTGTCCTAGGATTGATTTTTTACAAATTCATCGTGAGGTGATTTTGCACAAAAACGGCGCTATACAAATCATACAAATATTATTATTATTAAATGTGATTTTAAAGCTGACCCATTCATAGGGTTTACTTAAGAGTGGAGAATTATTAAATTATTATAGTTGAACATTTCTTGAGTAAAAGACAAAATACAAATCTAGTAATATATTAAATACACAATCAAAACTTTTAATAAGATGGATGAGCCTTATTTGATGTCAAAATATCAATACAAAAATAATTTTACCAAGTTGTACTTGGTAAAATTATTATACTATTCTATAATACGAGTATGAAACCACAGAAAAGTGACATTCCCTAAAGTTGTGGCTTGGAGGCTTTTTACCAATACACCATCGATGTAATAACAATATATATATTATTACATGAAATAGATATACATCTATTTCATAAAAGTATTACGTAGGTACCTACAGAGGTACTATCTGTATTTAATTAATTTGTTTTTGAAATACATTTCCGGGAAGCCAAAATTTTGTTGACTTCCTGCCTAAATTGGATCCACTCTCGTGGACCCCCGTTTACATCTCATGCACCCCTATTTTTTGTTCATTGACATGGAACCCCTGCAGGTCTGGGGTGGATCGATATAGACCACTTTAGGAATAACTGATTTAACCGAAGGTTGTATTAACGTATAATAACTCCTACATTAAGCAAGATTTCAATTTTGAATTGTAGTCTTACACCAGGGCGATACTGAGAGTATCTACCTCTCTGGAACGTGCCGATTAAGTAATCAAATAAAATTTACTTGCACGCGCAGGGATTTGAACCCGCTACCTCGGGATTCGTAGCCAAGTACCATAACCACTCAACAACGGAGGCCATCACGAATAGCTAAACTATATTACAACTGAGAATACAATATTAACAACGAAGGAGCATGCTGCAATAAGGGCAATAACTCCAAATTCCGGAGAATCGCTTTTTTAATTCCTTGATCCTTTAAAACGGTGTCCGGATAAATCATCACATCTTTAAAAAGTTACATAAAGTCATGGAAAGTGATGAAACAAAAACTTTATTAACTGGGTCAAGTAGGTTAGGTTAGGTTAGGTTTGAATTTTTTTTTCATCGTTTCTAATGACTTTATATCACTTAGGTGTGTTGAATTGTCACTGTGTTGAGTTATCATGGAACCCTTTAAAACATGACAGCTAAAAATCTCATGTACAAACCTGCGTTGCTGACCGCGATATAGGCTTCGCAAGGAGACGGAAAAAATCCCTTCTTTAGATAGATAGATTTTGTCCTATGTGACCCATGTTCGTTGTTTGTTTTTACTTGTGGTTAATTTTTTTTCATAGTTTTGACTAAAATTGTGCTTTAATATTACTAATTATAGTTTTATGTGAGCGTTTGTTCATATGCGTCATCGTCAAGCAGTTATGAAGACGAGAGCTCATCCAGTTTCGCTGAATTGCACCCATATTTTAGGAAGAAAAAACTTAATGTCGGTGTAAAAAGAGGGGTTATTGAAAGTTTGTGGGCAAGCAATATACGAAAAATAGGAGAAATTAATTAAAAATCTTTACCTGCAGCAAAATATATGCATAATATTTTCTATCTTACTTTCACAAATTTTTGAAAGATGTGTAATCATAAATTTGTATCGTGTAACAACTAGATGATTCCCAGTCTTGGAAATAAAAAAAAATTCAGGATATTTTTATAACTTCTCGTTGGCTATATAGGTACCTTGACTAAACCTAACTTCTTGTTTGCTATATATAGGTACCTTGACTATAACTTCTCGTTTGCTATATATATATATATATAAGTACCTTGACTAAACCTAACTTCTCGTTTTCTATATATACGCACCTTGACTATAACTTCTCGTTTGCTATATAGGTACCTTGACTTAACCTAAAATGCCACAACGAAGTAGGCCTACTTAAAATCTAATATAAGGTGAACCAATTATCCTGAAAATATCAGCTGAAATTTGGCGGCCAAAGGTACTTATTCGTATTTCAGCAAAGTTGGTGAGATTTCAAAATACAATCTAACGTTCAAATTATATAAGTCCATTCGTAACATTAGTCTTTTCTTAATCTTATAATGCAATATACCAACCATTTAAGTTATAAATTCTTTAACAATCAGGCCTGAATTTTCTCTGCAAGATGAAGATTAACTACCACTAAAATCTGCTTAATCAAAATACATTGAATCTCTGTTGAATGTTTTAACTCTAGAGGCAAAAAAGGTACGAAGAGATGCTATTTCTCGATTTCACATAAGGAATTTTTTTTTTGTGGTACAAACTTTATTTTATTATTAAAACTACCCAATTTTATTTTTATCTTAAACCCTTTGAAAATTAGTAATTATTTTATATCTAACCTATTCCCTGCAATACGGGCAATTGTTTTCCAAGTGCATCGACGCAAAATTCTCTCACTTAAAAAATAAGAATCACACATTTAACACATAAACAGGGTTTTCCAATAAGAGGTGTTATTTTAATATTCATTCGTAAAAGATCAATGGTTTCGTTGCTTGTGTGGCACGTAGCGTAGTAAAAAACAAACTATAATAATATATATAGTATACATTTATTTTATTTCTGTTCGAGTATACATTTAGGCACAATCAAGTTTTAAAAATAATTCACCAAAGTTTGGTAATTAAACATAACTTGATTGACTGCCGTAATATAGTACCATATTATGAATACGAACCAAATTCATTTTTAGAAAATGAATTTTATAAAATATACAGGTTTTCCAATAAGAGGTGTTATTTTGATATTCGATAGTAAAATATCAATGGTTTCGTTGCTTGTGTGGCACGTAGCGCCGTCTTGTTGAAAGTAAACGTTGTCCAGACCAATACCATCCAATTCCGGCCATAAAAAATCATTAATCATCTCTCGATAGCGCAATCCATTCACCGTAACTGTTGCTCCAGCCTCATTTTCGAAAAAGTAAGGTCCAATGTCTCCGCCGGACCATAAACCGCACCAAACAGTCACACGTTGAAGATAGAGAGGCTTTTTAACAATATCTCTTGGGTTTTCCGAGCCCCAGATGCGACAATTTTGCTTGTTGACGAAGCCATCGAGGTGGAAATGGGCCTCATCACTCAAGATGATTTGCATTTGATTCACTCAAGTGAATTTTAATATTTTCAATGCGTTGTTGAAGCGTGTATCGTTCCATTTTTATTAATGGCGTAGTTTCTACTTGTCAAATGTCAAAAAATGACAGCTTAAAAAGTAACATCTACCGAAATAGCGGGCTATTCAAAATAACGCCTCTTATTGGAAAACCCTGTATAATCAAAATAAATAAGAGCAATATAAAGTTAATTTTATTTATGTAGTCTTAAAAAATTAGCACCCTTGTAACTTTATTTCCATATTTGCAAAATTACCGTTATTGCAGCCTTGTTCTCAATTATTATCCTACTCCCATAATTATCACTTATAAGCGTATAATTTATGAGGTTGTGCAATGATTTAGAAGTCGGGTGGTAGAAACCTTTTCTGCTTGAGGAAAATGAAATTTAATGATGAATAGTCTGCGCCCAGCTCAGGATTGATGGCCCACAGACGTTAGAGGCGGGCGGCTGTCTGCGAACTGAGATCACGAGTCCAAATAATTGAGTGGCTTTTTGGTAATGTGCCCCTCGTGCCAAATCCTGGGCGCGTGATTCCAGTGATCACCAAAGTGGTAGACGTTGTAGACTAGAGCTTCTGGGGTTGATCTACGTGGCAGAGCTGTATGCACATCATGGGTTATTATGTAACATAATATCCCATGTAAATCAGCTGTTAATTGTATCTTAACCCGGTGTGAGTGAGGTCGGGTATGTCATACCCGAGAAGTTTTTAAACACAGATAATTTAATGTTATTGCTTTGCAAATCCCGTCGTCTTAGTAGATGGAGGTAATGGAGTGGGGTCGAGGTGCAGTGTTGAGTTTCCGGCGTCAGCGGGAAATACACGTGTGCAAAGGTGGCTAAGGTACTTCACACCCGACTGTTACATTTTTTATAGTATTGTTATAGTCATAGGGTTCTTTGAATTATTTTTAGATTTAGTTATTTTTATAATTATAAGATACTATAGTTATGTTGATTACCAAATATTTTAAACTACCAAAACTTGTATTCTTTCAAAGAAAATATAGACACTTTTTATTTCAATAAAAAACGCCTTTCATTATTAATCATAGTATTTAACTACTCGTCTTGTTAAATGGATACTATTATTAATATCTCAAGTAAAAAAAAAAACTAATAAACGTTTACTTCAAAAACTCGTTTACTCTAACTAATAACCATAGTATATGTACCATATTATAGTATCAAAAATTCGGCATCAAAGTTTCGGGTATCTTCTACCCGCCTCATAGCTGGTGTAATAATTACTCACTTCATTCACGACGGATTAAAATGCGTCGAAGCGGTGGACCCGGATCCAGTAGTTTTATATTAGAAACTCAGATTATTAGTAACCCGGTTAAAAACAGGTTTGCAGGCCGTTTCCTGATAAACTTTTCGTAAATTCCTAACATATCGGAGCAACTGGTCATGCAAGTATAATATGTAATGGCGAAATGCGAAAATATTACGATTTTTACGCGAGCTCTAGTTCCAGAGTCTATTAGCGAACTGCTAATGGAGTTCGCCAATGATTAAAAATAAGAAAAGATAGTTTCGTCCAAAAAATAAATAATTGAGAAACAATAAGTTTGGGAAACTATGGTGTAAACCAATTTATAGGTTGGTATATTATGAAATAAACCCACACATTCAAACATACAAAGTTCTATTTCTCCTTCCTGCATTATGGTTCCGTGCATTTTCCGATTCTTTGAGACGAAGTTCACCTAATTTTCAGTCTGCCACGGTACGTTAAATTTTCCGTTTTTTCAAATGTTTTCATTTTATCATTGCAATCAAAACTCCCACTTCCGACTAATGTAAACAAAATAAAAAAAGTGTCAGTTGGCGCGTTCCCAACATTTTGAACTTTCGCGCTGTGAATAATGTGGCTGGCTGTAAAGTGTTTTTAAAACATGATTTGACCTTTACGCAATTTGTTTGGGCGTTTTGAACATTTCTCATGTACACAGATTATTAATCGCACGTTTTATTGAGGTTGCTTTTCATTTTTTTTTTTTTTTTCTTCATATATACGGCATAACGTTGCCGTCAAGAAACGTAAGAATAGTGAAAGTACAAAAACTCAAACAAATGTATTAAGTAACAAGCATAAAATGTAAAAGTACAACAACTCAAATAAAAGTAAAAGTACAACAAGTCAAAGAAAAGTATAAAGTAACAAGTATAAAATGTAAAAGTACAACAACTGAAAGATAAGTATAAAATGTAAAAGTACAACAACTCAAAGAAAAGTAACCAGTATAAAATGTAAATGTACAACAACTCAAAGAAAAGTATAAAATTTAAAAGTACAACAACTCAAAGAAAAGTACAAAGTAACAAGTATATAATGTTAAAACAATTAAATATCTAAAAGTATAAAATGTACAAAAAATATTATTTATTTAAAAAGATTTTAAAAAGTGAGTACTGCTAATTATGAGCAATGAAGAAGAAAATAATTACCAGGAGAAGAAAAAAGAAGAAAACACTAAATCAAAATTTTATTTTGATTTAGAAGGTTTTTTGAAATGAAGGTTTTTACACTTTTAAAATAATAATAAATTTTAATATTTAATTTTGACGAAAAATAGATACATTTGGACCACTCCCGTCATTATCATCATTGATGAACTTCAGTACGTTTTTTTTGTGTAACTAATAATAATAATAATACTTGGATGACTTGTATAGCGCCGTTTTTGTGCAAAAACACCTCAAGGGCGCTGTACAAACTTATAATACATTTCTACAGTGATCTATGCTATTACTTAACTATTTATGGAGAAAATTTACAGTATAATACTTACCTGGTAGGTCACTTGAGATTAACACTTAATTAACATTATCTAATTGTTATCCAACTAATTAAAGTTTTGCGTGCGTATCAGTATCAAGATGAGTTCATTAGACGTGGATGAAGGATTGAAGACACATAATTGAATACGCTAGAAATGTCTTCCTTTTGTAATTAATTGAAGTTTTGCGTGCGTATCAGTATCAAGATAAGTTCATTAGAGGTGGATGAAGGATTGAATACACATAATTGAATACGCTAGAAATGTCTTCCTTTTGTAATTAATTGAAGTTTTGCGTGCGTATCAGTATCAAGATAAGTTCATTAGAGGTGGATGAAGGATTGAATACACATAATTGAATACGCTAGAAATGTCTTCCTTTTGTAATTAATTGAAGTTTTGCGTGCGTATCAGTATCAAGATAAGTTCATTAGAGGTGGATGAAGGATTGAATACACATAATTGAATACGCTAGAAATGTCTTCCTTTTGTAATTAATTGAAGTTTTGCGTGCGTATCAGTATCAAGATGAGTTCATTAGACGTGGATGAAGGATTGAAGACACATAATTGAATACGCTAGAAATGTCTTCCTTTTGTAATTAATTGAATTTTTTCGTGCGTATCAGTATCAAGATGAGTTCATTAGACGTGGATGAAGGATTGAAGACACATAATTGAATACGCTAGAAATGTCTTCCTTTTGTAATTAATTGAATTTTTTCGTGCGTATCAGTATCAAGATGAGTTCATTAGACGTGGATGAAGGATTGAAGACACATAATTGAATACGCTAGAAATGTCCCCCTTTTGCGTTGTACCAAATTGCAATGCAGAACTTTTAAATTTATCTAATTCAGCAGGGTGCTTCCCAACCTTCCTCCTCTCCATAACATTCCCTGTCCACTGTCTTTACACGAAGAAAACTTACTGATTCAAAATCTGGTCAAATTATTCGTATTCCTGGTAAAAACGGGACTGCAGGCCTTTAACGAAAGAATTGAGAGGTTTCCCAACAAACTGTCGGTAAAAGACGAAGATGTTTTGGGGATGTCGGAAGTACGTTTTTTTTATATTTTTTAGGATAGTCGCAGCTGCGTTAATACGTGTTCAGATATGTATATTCTGAATGTACTGATAGTTTGTTAGGAAATGGCGTGCCACACGTTTTTAACAGAATTTTAATAAATCAGCCATATTCATTTTTTCTGTGCTACCACATTAAGTAACTAAGTGGGGGAAGCCATCGTCCCACTGTCCCGGGGCAATTGGGATTCTTGTTAGGTATTCACATAAAACAATAAAAATTGATGTTTTGAAGAATAATTATTTCAATATGCGCCATTAATTAAAGTAATTATTATAAGCAATAATAAGTCGCCTGAAATATCAATACAAATTGAAAATATCTCCCGAGCAAATATAAATGCCGCCGACGGGAATTGAACCCGCACCTTCTGATGTCCGGTCAGGTGCTCTGGACCACTGAGCTACCCAATCCGCCAATTCAATATCATAACATAAAACAATAACATAACAACCAACTTTATTTTTGTAGGAAAGGCTTTGTTAGTGCTAAATTTTCCACTAGATGGCGTCGAGACATATTATATCTACGTTTGTTGGTGAAATATTTTGACTTGTCAAATATTATTATTTTTTAATGATAAACTAATGTTTATAAGACAAGGTTTTATGCATAGCACTTAGGATAACAAATTATTATAATAATTTAGTTTATCTAATGAATAATTAATATTTTTTAATAAAAAATATTAATTAAACTGCCCAAGGCGCCATTTGGCTCAGGGCCAGAGCTGTGGTAAACCTATGTAGGTGTAGGTATTACAGACATAATATGTAATCTTTCCTCGATTTACTTTATTTTTGTTGTTTGCCCTTGTGCTTCATCGCATTTCCCGACCCCTCGCCTTCTCCGTTGTTTTGGGGATGGCTTAAGCCTGCTCTTGAAAACTCCACTTTAGTATAATGTACAATATTATTGATCATATTGTATAATTTACCGATTTGATCATCCCAATATGAAGCACTAGATAGCCGACCGGCTTAAAATTATGAACGTTAACACAATATAAGTTTCTGTCAACATTGACCCGGTGTTTAGTCGACTTCTGATAGCATTCGACCGTGACGTTTGACTTCTACTAAAATATGCTAAGTTTATCCGTTCCCTATGCAAAATTAACATCATTTTACAAAACGATCTAATTTGACTTTGATGTTTCTAAACGATAAACAGCTGATAAAATGTGTCAGTGCATCGTAACGTACCATCGTAGGACAATCATTTTTTATCAACATTGATTATATTGTCGATATAGCCCCCTCATTCCTCATTCCGAATTTCTACAGATTTATAATACATTTCTTTTTAACATTTTTAATTTTTTAGTTTGTAATTTGTAGAACCGAAACAGTTTTATATGAAATTCCCTCTAAAAGGAACTCTACATAGTGCTCTACACATTAAAAAATAAATAACCTTTTCAAAATTCCAATTTTCATTTTCCCATAAAAAAAATAGATAAAAAATAGATTCGATAGCTCACTCGGTATATTCTGTTCTTAAAATACATGTAAAAACCCAACTGGGCGTAATACAAATAAAATAAAAATATTAGTACGCTCCCTCAACATTCGTATTTACGTATCCCCCTTCCAAACCATCCTCTTCTTCTTTTTAAACACTTACTACGGAGCCTTGAGCAGCGCCGGTCGAGATTGATAAACTAAATTCGACACCTTAGTGTGTCGTATCGATTCTGCTTAGTTGTCGATGTGAGAATGCTACTGCTGTATAGCCGGCGAATCAAAGGGCACTAAGCCCCGGTAATAGCGACAGATAGGACACTCGGCACGCGCGCCTCCCGAAATAAACGGCAAAGCGCATTCCGCTCTTGCTCCTAAAGTTGTCTCGCTTTATTCCTGACCGTCTTGTTTCTTGACTGTCTCTTCAGTTTTGTTATAGCTGAACGAGGATCGTTTTATAATAACGTATACGGTATAGCTATCTTCCTAGTTGGCTGATATTACGGCGCTTAATTAGCTACATGGTCAGTTACGTTGGGGGATGATGTTTCACGTTTGCTTCAAACCTTTTACGTGTGACATAGTCATCAAATGGCCGTACAGCGTCATTTTTTTTACTGTTGGTAGTTTGATTTCGTTGAAAATTTGTTGAAGTCCTTTTCAACAAATTGTGATCTGCAGAAAAGAGGACAGGTAAGCTTGTAAGTTTATTACAATTTGATAGAAAAATGAAACGCATCTAGAATCGGTGTTCAAGAGGAACCTTTCAAACGTTAAAAAAACAAAATAGTGCTGATTTGATGACAATGTCACACGTGAATTTCTGTGAAACAAACTGGGTACATGGAGAAAAATGAGTATTGCTCATTTATTAAAATCCTGGTAAAAACGTGACAGCATGCCAGTTCTTGATAAATTGTTAGTCTATGCAGCTGCGTTTATCTTGTTATTATATGAGGACGAAATGCGAGAATTAGAATTTTTATGAACACGTGTTCCGACATAGTCATAACGCATTCGTGTTTTACTGTTATTTTATTAGGAAATCTAGTTTTATCAGTGTTGTTATTGTATAAAATGACTAATGTTCTTCATGTATACATACCACAGTTAAATATTTATAAAAAAATATTGACTGAACTATCACTTAACATAGATAATACAGTCAATATCGTATTTTAGACCGAGAGCAAGTTTAGTAATGTTGTAAAACAACCATTTCAAATAGAAACATCGTACAATTTTTAATAAGTACAACTATTTATTTGACTTGTGTATCTTCGTACCGGCAGGCTCCCTCCTTCACCCCCTTGAAACTTTATGTTAAAAACACCCCACTTAAAGTCCCTGAGGGAGATTTTATCGCATTTATCTCAATTGTGCAAATTTGGGGTCAGACTGCTCTTGCGCTAGTGGTCTTTTCGATTTTATCTGTACTGCATACCATACACATTTCGTGCATTTGGGATCACGTCTTTCATTTTTTCCTCCATTGCCAGATGTCTGGTCGGACAGGGTACATGTCCTTTTAAAGCTTCTACGGTATATAACGCGTTGATAATGCCATTTCCATGGGCTTGATGGCATATTTGCTGTCCACCAACATTCTTCTCTAGGCGTTATTCCTTTCGTTGTACGTGCGTGAGCCAGCGTAGTTTTGCTTTCTAATCTGTTTGCGTCACCTTAATTTATCCCTTTTTTTATTTCGGATTGTACGTTATTATAATTTGGCTGGGTCTAGCGACAGTATAGACATCTTCTTGGTGTGTAGATGTTAGTATTGAGTTGATCGTAAACTACCCGATCACTGTAACCCGATTTCGAACCACCGAGCGATCGGGTTACTTTTTTTAAAAAAAGAACTATATATTTACGAATTTTGTAGACCGTCATCTCGTTCTCGCGAGAGTCTATAGATTGGCTATCATTTACCTACTACCTACCCACGTCAAACGAAAGTACCTGATCAAAGGTCGGGTGACAGGTAGTCGGGTCTCGTTTACGACGGGTACTTTTGGCCGGTGGAGGGCGACGCGCGCATCGATCTCTCTTCTCTTCACTATGGCATTTTTGTCCATGTGTAAAAAATTGCTTCTCGATCAAATAGCGGGTACTCTCGACCCCATCACTTTCCCAGTGGGTCATGAGTTTTTGTAAAATAATCGATCGACCCAGCTCTACTAGAAGTTGTTCTTTGCGTCTTATATGCCAGCTTTCGGCCCCGTATATTATCATGATCATTTTAGTGTTATTTCAGTCTTTTTTTATCTAACATTCCTCCTATGAACTTCCGCCATTTAAGTCGTATAAATAAAAATCACATCAAAATTTACGCTATGCGTAAAATTGTTGTTCACATTTTTCATTTGTATGCTTATGTTTATTTAAAATCAGTGGTCTGAAATAAAATAATGATTATGATACCATTAAAATGCAACCAACCACGGAAATCTAAAATACTGACTGGCGATACCGCACAGGAGTTCCAACACCAGTGAAACAGGAATACCAATTATGAAATTAATAAAACGTAAAAATTTATTTTGAATTTTTCAATTTGTAAACAATGAGAGTAGAAATGAGGACACCAAATGGTTGCATTGTATTCAACCTGACTTCTAACCAGAGACGTGTATAGTAATTTTATAGTTTTTATGTTATTAAAGTCTTTAGCGATTCTGAGAATAAATCCAAGCATTTGTAATCCCTTACTGGTAATGCTATTAATGTGATTCAAGAAGCGTAATTTGGAGTCAAAGATAACCCAAGGTCATTGAATTCAAAAACTCTTTTTAGATTGGCATTGTTAATTGAGTAGTCGAATAATAAAGGGGTTATCTCCATAAATAGTTAAGTAATAACATAGATCACTGTAGAAATGTATTTTGTAAGTTTGTACAGGGCCCTCGAGGTAATTTTGCACAAAAACGGCGCTATACAAGTCATCCAATTATTATTATTATTATTTATCAACACCATTCATGCAGATTTCAGTCCAAAATAACACAGCTTTTCAATTTTAAAAAAATATCGCAATCAACGAAGATAATAAATATCTCATATTTAGATTATTAAATATAAGACATGAAAACCGAAACTAAATGCATAAAAACAAATTTGTTATGTTAGGATTAAACTAAGCCTAAGAAGATAAAACTGGCAGAAATCTATAAATGTTTATAGCTCACAACGGAAAGCTTTCGTTTCGTGTTCCGTTCATACCCAAAAACCTTCTGATTAATTTATGCGCATATAAATTTGTCATGTGTTGTGACAACTATTTTATGGACAATATATTTATGTGCGTGCGTTACGTTTTCACATGAAAACTGTGGACTAGTGTAGACAGTAGACATTTTCTACATCTATATTTGTTATTATACTCTTCCAAAGCAGGGCCTAATTTACTGACTACAGACATGGCTGACTTCATTTTAGTCTAGTGACGTCTGCAGATGAGATAGTCTACCTTTTTGCAGGATATAATTATTTTTTTTTTACAGATTTTTACTCATAGTTTTCTTCTTCCTATTATCATAATCATGGCGCACTGTGGCGGATGTTTGAACGCTGGCACCCCGAGCGGCATGTTCCCCAAATGATTTTTGTTAACTAATGAATTCCGAATTGACCCCTGACATTAAAAATTTCACTGAAAATAACAGAACACAGATATATATACGGGGCGCGCATTTACGTTGCGGTATTTGTATGTGTGAAGGAGTGCGGTATTATGCTATATACATACGCGAGCCGAACTGCCGAACTGAACCTCAACTTATGGGAAAGAAACGAAGCAACCCCAAATGGCGCGAAACGCCGCTTGCAGTTGCTTCGTTGCTTTCCCGTAATTCGTGGCTCGGTTCGCGTTTAAGGCGAAGCTTAATGCTAAATCACTATTTTGATTACTCTTTATAACGAATTGGTGTGCATTATGAATACCAAAAAATATGCTTTAGATAATTTGAAGGTTTTCTTATAGTTTCGCTTGAGTAGAATAAAAAAAAAACTACTAAATAATGTTTTTTTTTTCAATAGAAATGTATCAACGATTAAAGGAAACAACTTTTAAAAAAATACAGTATTATAGCTAAGATTATCTGTGACAGTTTCACTTGATTAACTTTTTTGTTTTCTTATAAAATTATTTACAAAATAAATAAAAACCAGTTTTGTGCTTGAAATCGAACGTTTCTAGACTCCGTTTGTCAAGCGATTTTAATGCCTATTACCTACAATATAAGGTATACCAAGAATATACACATTTTTGGCTTGTAGCTTCCTCCTAAGTTCGCAAATGTATACGTACCATTTTTTTTTTTTTTATTAGGTACAACATTTTTTACAATTCAAGTTTTTCAGTAATGTAGGCCTCACTGGGTGGCTTGCCCGTGCTGAGACCTTCATTTTATAATATAAAAAAACTACATAATACATTTAATGAGAAAAATTATACATTTAAAATTAAAAATACATAATAATATATTTAAAATTAAAAAAAAATAGTACATTGAAAATAATCTTGTGTGTTTGTGAGTGAAGTGTGTTTATATTGGTTTTGTGTGTTAGGTGTAGGTTTTATTTTTATTTTATGCTATGAAATTTTGGTAATATTGTCTTTTTTGTTCTTTAATCCATTTTGCAATTTTGTGTGTGAATTTATTTTTATTTTCCTCAATTTTAATTTCAAGTTTTAAATTGTTGAAAGCTTTTATTGCATGATATTGGTAGTGTCTTTGTCCAAAGCTTGAATTTACTGTCGGAGTTTTTATGTTTTCTTTGTACGCTTGTCTAACTGGTCTGTTAGTGTTATTTTGTGTATGTTGAAATTTATTTTTTTTGGTCAATTACGATTCCTAGATACTTTATTTGTTCTGTTTTTTCTAGAGGAGGGCAATCGCAGATGTTGGTGTTTAAACATTCGTGTATTTTTATGGTGTTTGTGTTGTTTTTTGACTGTCCCGTGCTATTTATACTGTATGTTGTGAATTTTGTCTTTGATATGTTAAGTGTAAGTATGTTTGAGTCTAGCCATATTTTCACTTGCGAGATTCCCAAATTCGCTATGCTATATACATTATTCCAATCCTTAGATTTGAAGAGTAAAACTGTGTCATCAGCATAGCTAACTATTTCACCGTCTATTTTCATGCTGCAAAGTTCATTTATGTAAATAGTAAAAAGAACGGGTCCTAGTATGCTTCCTTGTGGAACTCCATATGTGATCGGCAGTGGTTTACTAGTATGGTTGTTAATTTTGACTTGTTGTGTTCTGTTACTCATATAACTTTTTAATAGTTGAAGTTCCTTGCCTTTGATACCATTAGATTGTTTGTGAACTTATTAAATAAAAGTAAAAAATAATTACTGAAAATTATTCTTCAAGGTCGAGCTTTATTTAGATATGTTTTAATAAATTATACGCGTTGTCTTAGTTCAAAGTAAACATTTTATTTCCAAACAGTTTTTTTTCCATATTTTTGTCTTTAATGGAGAGTAGGAATAACAAACTAAAATTTTAAAAGCAAGTTAATGCATTATCTTTTTCTGTAAAGGAAAAAAATAATAGACGTCAAAATCAAAGTCAATTTACTCTAGCAAATACATTTTTAAGGAATGTTTTGTAATTTTTTTAAAAATAATATTAACCCCTTTATGTCTGAGAAAGATCAGATCAAATTTTGTTTTATGTTCAATTTAATATTTTTTAAATAATAGCACGAAGTGTGCAAAATTTCATCATGAAGTAACAAAAGTCTGTTATGCGAGAAAAAGAAGTGGGAATGGGGTGGTTTTTCTCTTATTTTGTCAAGGTTTAATTAGTGTGCAAAATTTCATCGTTATCAGAATAAAACTGTAGATTTGTATGAAAATCAAAGCCACGCCGACCGCCACAGGCACTCTTGTTTATATAAATAGATAAACACTGACAAATGTTTACAACCACTGTCTGAAAAATAATGCAAGGATCTTCCGAAAGATTGAGTAGGTACCAAATAAATCTTGACAGTGTTTCTCAGAGATTTTTTTATTATATTCACTCAGAATTTTTAAAAAGCTAAAGAAAAATATTCAGACAGCTTTTATCATTGAGACGTAATATTTAAAATGTCTTGGCAATTTGGCAACACCACTAGACGAGATAAATGTTCTTTATTCGTCGTAACAAACTGAGCTTTTCACCAAAAATACCTCCGTATTCCAATGTGTCGTTTAGTGAGGGTATCAATAAATTTTATGTTATTTTGACGATCTCCAAGATTGAGTGGTTACGGATCCTGGGCTGCGAATCCTGGGTTCAAAACCCGGCGTGCGCAAGTAAACTTTATTCGTGTTATTTCACTATTTTTTTCATTTCAAATAATAAACAGTGGTTCAAAAAAAGTTAATTATTTTCATTTAAATAAATTGTATATTTGAGAGTGATAGACCTTTAGCTTGAAATGGCTTTAGCCGTGGTTGATGACTAGATCTGAATAGCCAAGTACTTCTCCATCTCCCTCTCCTCATCTCCTCCTCCTCGCCACTACCTACAGCCTCAAAACGTGCCCCATTTGTGGATACCGTACGATACGGTTCTTTAAGGTCCTTCTTCCATACGGATACGAAAGTTTTCGACAGTCGACGATTCTAGTATCTTAACGACTACCGCCATACATCTGCGCGGAGATTCGTACGCAGGCACACGTTGCCGACATTTTGCAAACTCGTCTGCGACGCCAGTTTTCCGCGATTATAGCCGATAATAGCGCGCTTATTGCGTGGTCTGTCACAGGCTTAATTTCAAAGGCGCTACATAATTTCATTGGAGCGCCTTCTATTTAATTTTTTATAAAAGATGAGCAGCATTCCTAACTTACGTCTAAGTCGTTACCACTCACGTCGTCAAGACATGGCGGAGCAATAAATAAATATGACAGTATTAATATATACTAATGTCATAATGTTAGTCTCATCGTCAATTGTGTCAGACATTTTGTAACAATTCTTGTGTTTTAAATCAATGCTAGAAACTACACAGTCAACAAAAATTGACAGCTACAACAGTTGTGAGTGAAGTCATGAATGCTAGATTTTACGTTTTGAGAGGTGGCGGCGATGTGGGTCTCTTGATTTCGGTAGCGTCGTATACGGACTGGGTGCGACAAGTTGTTCGCGACGTGAATACACAACATCAGTATCGGATACTTGCGTATTCCTATGGAAGAAGGGCCTAATTCGCACTAGCGATGTGTAGGTTCAGCCGGATTGAGTCCTTGAGCCCGAGTCCTTTGCGGGAAGCGGGTCCTACTCCCACTCCTTTTCGTAATCAACCACTCCCAGAGAACTCGGTCTGGGACTCGGACCCGAATGCCTCCAATCAACGACTCCCCGAGAACCCGGACCCGAGAATGCCTCTAAGGACTTGGACTCGGACCCGAATGCCTCTAATCAACAACTCCCAGAAAACTCGGACTCGGGGTCTCGATTCGAGATCTTACTGATTTTATTTTTCAATGCTTTTTATGTCTTATGAATAATACGGGGGGATTTTGCGATATTGCTGATTCTTTTAACTGTTTGTAACAATTTGTATAATTTAATTTTTCAATTCGCAATTTAAAAAAAAAATATTACATTTTTTTATGTTCATTTTTTTTTATGTTTTATCTTGATTTAAAAAATTCAATACGAAGATATTTTGAGTTTATTTATGATTCTTTTGACTGTTATGCCTATTTGTACATTTTTTTTTTCGGATTCAGAATTTAAAAAAAAACTTACTGATTTATTATTTTTATGTTCAATTCTTATGTTTCTTTTGTTTCATGATCTTGTTTTAAAAATCAACACGTTGGCATTTTGAGATATTGCCGATTAGTTTAACGGTTTTTATGTAAAATCTCAATGATTTATCGCAATTCTTTGATGTTTTATATTTTTATTTTAGCCCCTCATATTTGTAGGCGCTAGGTACCTACTGTAAGTAAAAATTATTGTTTTATTTTAAAGTTTTATTTTAATTATCGTTCACTATTTTTATTTTTTGTGTTATTAAAAATACAAATTTCAGTGGTGTCTGTCTGTGTATCCGTAACTCTGGTTCAGTGAACTCTAGAATATGGATTTGCTTTGATTTTAAAAATTGGAACTGATTGTCAACTGGTATTGGAAAGATTCAGACAAGCGATAAATTAGGTACCAAGATTATTTTATTCAATAATTGTTTATTTAAAATGGCTATCTTTTGTTAAAATTTTTTAGCAATGTCGTAATAGTGTTCATTCGAAAGGCAAATTTCTGGCAAATGTTTATTTTTAATGATCCTGAGACATATATATGTATATATTTGTGAAACCAAAAGGAAAAATATACAAATCAAGTATATAATATACACAAATCCTACAATAATATATTGAACAAAGTGTGTATGTATTGTAAAAGTAAAAAAAAATGGACTGGAATAAATAGATATTAAAACATGTTGTTAATTGTTAAAATTTTAATAGTTCAATGCTGTACCTAACTACTTCCTGACTTTGTTTTTAAAACATCTCGCCTTTACTGAGTTTCATTTGATAGAGGCTTCGACCAAGTACCTTTATCTATATCGATGGACAGAGATTATGAAAACGACAAATTCTCAACGACAACCGAAATTTATGTTACTACATTTGATTTATTACTGCTTACGCGTGTGCTAAAATTATCATCTGGAACTTGGAACCTAATACTACATCCGTTACGGCCTCGCATTAGCCGTAGCCCAATCAGCTGGAACACGACAAGACACGAATGGATTTCGTTGAACTTCGCCAAAATGTAAACTGCACAACTCGCGACTCGGGTGCGATGGGTGACGGGATTGACTCCGTGTTCTCGTGTGGGTCCGAGTTCTTGTGCGGGTCCTTGTCCTGCTACGGGTCCGAGTTCTTTCGCGGGTTCTATCCGAGTCCGAGTGCCGAGTCCTTGGCCGGACCCGTGCGTCCCGGTAGTCGCCCAGTACCCAGTCCGCACCCAAGAACTCGGACCCGGGACCCACTCCAAGAACTCGAGTTCTTTTAAAAGGAAGCAGTCCTCGGATGCCTCCGGAAAAATGCAGAACTCACCCACCTCTAATTCGCACTCCCTATGTCTTGCACTGCTATAGTTAAATGCCTCACGCGTATTCAATGGGCCCAATTCTATCCCCAGCAATAAATCTTCGATTTGGCTGCATCTCAGTGTGCAATAAACACGACTGAATTGTTCGCGTGACCATCTAAACACCATCATAAATCGATGTTAGTTGTTAGTATCTACCTTTTTTTATTTATTAAGATGCTACCCGGCTTCGCTCTATTTTATTGACCCATCCCTTTATCGACATTTTGCGAAATTTAATATTCAATCGGAGATCTCTTTAAATACATCTATTTCAATTTCGATTTTGTTTACTTAAATGAATTCATGCAAATTGTGGGATTGGAAACTAACCCACTTCCCGACACCCGATCTAGCTGAAACCCGGCAGATAGACTCGTTGTCTATGACAATGCATTCTATCAACTTTTGGTGGCACTACACTCACACACACACACACGCATTTCTCTGAAATCGGATGAAATTTCAGCAGTTAATGTAATAAATAAATGTCGGTACTACCCGATCGGCATTTTGGCTAGGTTCTGTCTGACTATAGTTCCTAGGTAGGAAGGTTCTATACACAGTCAAAAAATTTTTTTTCTAAGTTTTTAAAGACTATTTGAAATGGATCTAGTATAGTAAAAAAACTTAGTTTTTATTACGAATTTTTAAAAAAATATATAAATACCGCATAATAGTCCCAAATGCTCGGGAAGGAGACGTTGGAGAGGAAGGTAAGGAAGTACCTGACTATTCAGATCTGGTCACCAAACGCGGCTAGAGCAACGTTCTAATTCTGAATGGTGGCCTTACTGGGAGCGTATTCTTATTAATAATTATTATTTAAATTAAACAAATTAATCAAATTTATTGCTCCCGCCGGGATTTGAACCAGCGTCCTCCGGATTCGTTGCCAAGCCGATAACCACTTACATACGGAGGCCGCCAGATTTGATAATGATTTATTTATTATAATGGTAATGTCACACCAGAGGCGGCATGTCATATCGCCGTGTTGTGTAATTGACATAAGTAGATTTACGGAGATCGTTTGTTCTGTTGCAATCAGAGCGTGGCGGTGCGCACTGTGCACGCCCAGGGACGGATTTACGGCTCCCCCGTTAAACTGGATGCTGGGTACTTCTGTATGCTATTGTAGATAACAATTTACTATCAAAATGTTTTCCAAACAGAAATAATTCGTCCTTAAAACTTTAAAAAGCATTGTAATGGGTGCATTTTTGGACTGTTTCTTATTCCTTATTACTTATAAACGCGCAGAATTATAATTTATTTATTTTATTTATTTATTTATTGATACATTACTCTACAGTACTTCACATTTCAATTCAGCAACGTTGGCCTCACTGGGTTGTTCACCCGTGCTGAGGCCCCCATTTTAAAATATACGAATTTATACATTTAAACAAAAAACAACATTAAAATAAAGATAAATTTACACCAAAAATAAAGATTAGAAATCAAAATCCAATTCTCACACCAAAATAAAAACATTAGAAGGGAATGGAAATCGGCACTTACAATGATCTATGTGCTTGTGCGTGCCGCTTGCCTTATAATTTTTTTTGTGTTGCGTGTATATGTTTTATTCTCTTATGTTATAGAATTTTGGAAATATTGTCTTTTTTGTTCTTTAATCCATTTTTTTATTTTGTGTTTGAATTTATTTTTATTTTCCTCAATTTTTGTTTCAAGTGGAAGACTGTTGAATGCTTTAATAGCGTGGTATTTATGGTGTCTTTGTCCAAAGGTAGTGTTTACCGTCGGAGTTTTTATGTTTTTTTTATACGCTTTTCTGACCGGTCTATTAGTGATATTTTGTGTTTGTTGAGGATTGTTTTTTTGGTCGAAAATGTAGTTTAGTAGAGTTTTAACATATAATTGGCGTATATCAAGTATGTCACAGCTTTTAAATATTTGGTCTGTGTCGGTTAGTTTATATTTTTTGAGTATTACCTTTAATATCGTTTTCTGTGCGATTTCTATTTGAGCGATAGCTGCGTTTGTTGCTCCTCCCCAAGCAATTATTCCATATTCTATTATTGATTGGCATAGTGCATAATATATTGTTTTCAATTGTTTTATTTTATATATGTTTCTTATATTTAGGAAAATGTGTATTGTTCTGAGGAGTCTATTTGTGATTTGTTTGATGTGATGTGTCCATCTAAGATCTAAGTCAATTACGATTCCTAGATTTTTTTTTTTTTTTATAGTGAATACCTCTCAAGAGTCCCAACTGCTCCCGTCTGGAGCCAGTGAGACTATGGCATCCCCAATTGGGGGATGTTGTGAGGCTGAAGGTAAGTGGGGAAGGGAAAGAGGAAGGTGGGGAAGTACCTGGCTATTCAGATCTAGTCACTAAACACGGCTAAAGCCATTTGGAGCAACGTTTCAATTCTGAATGGTGGTCTTACACCAGGGCGATACTGGTAGTATCTTCCACTCTGGAACGTGCCGCAAATATACTATATATTATTTTAATTAATTAATTGTGAAATAACACAAATCAATCAAATAAAATTTATTTGCGCACGCCGGGTTCGAACCCGCGACCTTCGGAATGGCAGTCCAATGCGTTACCACTGGACTATGCCGAAACTTTATTTGTTCTGTTTTTTCTAGAGGGGAGCAATCGCAGATGTTGGTTTTTATGCATTCGTGTATTTTTATGGTGTTTGTATTGTTTTTTGGCTGTCCTGTGTTGGTTATGCTGTACGTTGTGAATTTTGTTTTCGATATGTTTAGTGTGAGTGTATTTGAGTCCAACCATTTTTTCACTTGCGTGATTCCTAGATTCGCTATGTTATAAACCTTATTCCAATCCTTAGATTTAAATAGTAAAACTGTGTCGTCTGCGTAACTAATTATTTCTCCATCTATTTCCATGCTGCAAAGTTCATTTATGTAAATTGTGAAAAGAACGGGCCCTAGTATGCTTCCTTGTGGAACTCCGTGTGTAATCGGCAGTGGTTTGCTAGTATAGTTATTAATTTTGACTTGTTGTCTTCTGTCGCTCATGTAACTTTTTAATAGTTGTAAATAAATAAATACTTTATAATAACGGGTTTTCCAATAAGAGGTGTTATTTTGAATAGCTCGCTATTTCGGTAGATCTTACTTTTGAAGCTGTCATTTTTTGACATTTGACAAGTAGAAACTACGCCATTAATAAAAATGGAACGATACACGCTTCAACAACGCATTGAAATTATTAAAATTCACTTGAGTGAATCAAATGCAAATCATCTTGAGTTATGAGGCCCATTTACACCTCAGTGGCTTCGTCAACAAGCAAAATTGTCGCATCTGGAGCTCGGAAAACCCAAGAGTTATTGTTGAAAAGCCTCTCTATCGTCAACGAGTGTTTGGTGCGGTTTACGGTCCGGCGGAGTCATTGGACCTTACTTTTCCGAAAATGAGGCTGGAGCAACAGTTAGGGTGAATGGATTGCGCTATCGAGAGATAATTAATGATTTTTTTATGGCCGGAATCGGATGGTATTGATCTGGACTACGTTTACTTTCAACCAGACGGCGCTACGTGCCACACAAGCAACGAAACCATTGATCTTTTACGATTGAATATCAAAATAACACCTCTTATTGGAAAATCCTGTATGTGACTGATATGGTATGTCTATTCAAAATATCGAATGGCAAACTGGACATCATAGATTTGCGAGTACCTCTACACCGAACACTCGAATGAATGCCCTGTGTAATGTTCCAAAATCTGCTAACAATTATTTCGTAAACTCGCCTATTCAAAGATTGCACAGACTAGGTAACAAGTATAGTTCAATCGATGTTTACCGCTGCCAATCAGTGTCAAAATTTAAACTCAGTTTAATGGAATGTTTAATCAGATATAAATATTTTTCTATTAGACCCTTTGTCGATTCTTATCCTAATCTTGCGTAATAGATATTGTTAATTAAAGTTACATAGTTTATAGGCTAATGTGAACAACAATTTCATACTTTTTTATTCAATTGATTAGTAGTATATTGGCAGATCATCTATTTTTATTTCACTTACTTAGATTCCATGTTACCTACGTTTCATAAACTCTTATGTTTCATGTTACCTATATTTTGTTAACCTATGCATTGTTAAATCTTATTTTTTATGAAATCTGTATATTCTTATATATTATGTAAACTCTTTATTTTTATTGTATTAAAAAAAAATAATTGCATTGCATGTAAAAGCCCTATGGGCGTTTAAATGAAATAAAATAAAATAAATAATGTAACCCATCCAATGCCAGTGTTCCCCCTCAGGAACACGAAGATAAAAATTTTTAATAACTATTTGAGGCCGAAAAATTAGGAAAAAAATCTAAATTAGAAAAAAAAATTATACACCAATTTTTTAAAAATCTAACCAAGCATAAAATAGGGTCTATATTATGTAAAACAACAGTGCGATGCTGAAAGTGTTAAAGTCAGTCATCAAACACGAACGGTTTTACTCATAATAGATAATACGGAGGGATAAGAACAGGTTTGATAGATTCCCCAATCTTAACAAACGGACTGCAATCTTTAGAGCACAGGCGTCAGGTAGGTATGCTGTCCTTGTTCTATCGGTATTACATTGGAAGATGCTCTGAGGAACTAGCGTCATTGATCCCTTCGGCACCGGTGCGTAGTCGGGATACACGCCAAACGCGCACTTAACATTTGTACACAGTTGACATTTGTCACATGAGAACGGGTCGCTTCTACGATTCGTTCTTAGGCTCAACAGCTCGGCTGTGGAACGAACTACCGGCCTCTGTGTTTCCTCCCTCCTACAACTTGGGACTCTTCAATACCCATGTTCACTCCTTCCTCTCCACAAAAAGACCCTCCACACAGCATCCCCAAAGATGACATAGGCCCTGAAGGAAATTATTTTCTTCAGGACCTCCTGAACTGTGTGGAGTTAATATTAAAAAAAGGGTTAGTAGAAAACGTTACACATAATCACGCGCCTGCGTATTGCGTATACCAGCCGTAATACGTCAGTATTAGCGGCTGACAGATTTTTAAACCGTCAGAAGTCAGAACCCCAAGATTAGGGACGTATTACTATGGAATTAAGATGGAGATCGCGGATCTGTTTGATTTCACAAATATCCATCGGTCGCGCAATGAAAATGTACAAAAGCAGTAATACCCATTGGCAGCACTATCAGAGTAATATTTTAAATCTATATATCGATATACCAAAGCAAATACGGAACGCATAATCAAATTGGCCAAATTTCGAAGCAATTCAAAGCAGACCGGGTTAATGACATCGCAAATTTCATCTAAAGAAACGTGAAGTTAGCAACTAAACTCGAAATGCCAATATGACCATGTTTTTGAGGATTGGAATAAAGTAGTGCCAGTCAAAAAAAATCTTGCTTGAATATTATTATTAGTAAATATTTTAACCCAAGCAGTATACGGCCCTTCTCACCGTATAGCTATATCAGCGCTGCAGCGGCGTATTAGGGAATCTTTATAAGTAAGACTGTACGAGTTAACTGTTAACCCCTAGAGAACATTAATTAATTATTTTTTAAATATATCAAAGCATGCATTTATAATATGAATATTATTTTTGAAAGATGAATGTGAGCGTGTGCAGTGTGCACCCTTTTCTTGGCAGTTATCCGTTATGTGGTATGAGGTTGGGGTAGGAATCTAGAGGTTAGTATGTCCAGGAGTGGCGTAGGTATGAATCCATCCCTTCTCCTGCGGTGCAAGGCGATGTTCTGAGAGTGTTGCTGGAGAGGTAAAAAGCCTCCCTAAGTCCCCGGTAAGTAACCGGTCGTAGCGAATCACTTGGGGTGACCTATGGCAGAGATGTTGGTTATCCAATAAATGGTTCTCGGAGCGGCGATAATACAATTTTCAAAGAAACTTCTATTATTACATCTTTGCTTATTGTTGATGTGTTTATTAATAATAATTATTTTTTGTTCCAGGTAAGTCAAACAAGTTTCTTCAATTGTCCAACTAAATTGGCCAGCTCTATACTTCTATTGGTATGTAACATGAAGAAAAATACGTTATTTTGTTTTTTTTTTTAACTTTTTTAAAAATTAAATCAAATTTAATGGGTTGTTATTAAATTCTGCAAGTATTTTAGTTTTTTTTATTATTGTGACAGCTATTTCGGCTTTCAAAGGCTTTTAAATTAAATAAAAAATATGGAACTTTTAAATTTGTTAAAAATTCGGTTTCCTTTCCGAAAATAGTTTTCAACCTGCACGATAAATGGACTCTCGTTTTTTTCAGGAATTATTAATCGTTTTATTTGTTGATTTTGTGTTCATGAAATTCAAAAAATTAAACATTTACTCCCTACTAATAAACTTGTTTTAAATATTTCACGACTGAAAACAACCATTTACCATACATTAATGGATGTTTATTAGTTGTGTCAAATTTAATGCACGTTTATTAGTAAAGCCGTATAAATGTAGATACATGCTGCGATTTTAAGTGTTTATTGGCTATCATTAAATAGCATAACGATTGTCAATGAACCCCAATATCGATTCTCTAATCCAGGCCGCTCGCAATCGCCGTCGAATGTACATACATTGGTCGACATTCTTATTCTAGAGTCTCGTCGAAGGTACATAACGTCAAAAGTCATTCCACACTTGGGTCGAACCACACGTTCGAGTTGAATGACTTCGTCGAGAATCGAGGCCTAAGAAAGTAAATACTACATATACTAATATCACACTTCAAGCGGACTTGAATAAAAGGGTCCCTTTCGAGAAAATGGATTATGCTTTAAACCGCTATATCTTCGAAAAAAATACATAAATTTTGATGTTTTTTTTTACATAGTCGTCACAACTCTCCAACTATAAAAGTACTGTCTGAAATTATATCCTACTTTGTAATATCAATCCATAAACTGAAGTTCAAGTTAGTTTTGAGCCATTTAGTGAAGTTTTATGTGTAAAAAACGTACTTATTTTATTATTACGAAAACATTTTTTTTACTGTCGCACAAATCATTACAAAAAACAACGATTTCCGCACAGTGGCGTAGCTAGGTAACCAAGGGCCCTGGGGCAAATTAAAAAATGGGGCCCCACTGCTATGTAAACTGATTAGGTTTTATCAAATAAAAATATGAAATATACAAACACTTTAAAAATGCTAAGCTACTTAAGCTCTTTTTTGTGCACTGCAGACTGCAGGGCAGGTAATAAAAATATTAAACAGTAACAACATAAATTACAATTAATACTTGGTGTAGGTTTGGCTAATAAAACGAAATAGAGAAGATTCAAGGGTTTATTATATAAAGGTCGGGCCTACCAACTGACTAAATAACAATTATATTTACATTTTTTTTCCTAGCTTTAGTTTTCGCAAAAGTATCAATGACTTCGTTTAAATCCAGGCTTGATGCGGTTTTGTTTTCAATTGCTATTAGCGATAAATGTCGGAGTCGAGTTTGGCCCATCTTATTTCTTAAATATTTTTTTATAATTTTTTAAATGACCTTTCAGCTGCTGCAGAAGTGACAGGAATTGTAAAGAATAATAACATTAGCACTCCATATTTGTTCATTATTTCCCTACATAATTGGTGAACAGTCCATGCTTGAATTAGTTGAGGTAAAACTAGATGGTAAATATTAATAAATTGAAGTGAAAAACTAGGGTCTATTATATCTGAATATTTTCTTTGGAATTCGTCACACTTTTGTAATAAAGTTGCTTCATCAACATGTAATAAAAATGTTGGTGTTAGAAAATCGAATATATGACAGACTGCACTCATACCAATAAAACGTGTATCTAATTGAGATATTACTGTGTAGTATGTACTTCTAGTACATTATTGAAAATCTCAATTTTAAATATTTTTTCTCGGTTTGGAAATCGGTGATCAGCAGCTAATTCATCAAACTGTTTTTTTTACTTTTCTTTGCCTTTTTTCTTGAAAATGGGTATCAATACCATATTTTCTTGCAGATTCACTGGCTTTGCACTTGAATAATTCCAAATCATTTTTATAAATTTGCAACTTTGCTTTGGTCTCTGCTAAAACTTTACTCGCCTCGCCCAAATTGATGTCGCATTTTTGTAAAGTTTTGGATGCATAATTGATGTCGTTCAATACACTGTGCATGAATTCGCAAAGCAACACGAACTCGAAATTAAGCATTTTTGTTTTAATACTCTCTGCTTCACTACGCTCATCTTTATTAGGATTCTTTGTAACTATTTCTGATAATGCTTTGATAATATCAAAATAACGAAGTTTTATTGCAGATATCGTATTGACCCTACTGGACCATCTAGTCGGATTTAGTTTTTAAATGTAGAGGTCTGTGGTTCCTCCAAACCCTCCGCTCGTATGTGTGTCATGCAAACATCATCCACGTTCACATGATCGGCGGCGGAGGTATCTCCAACTGCAATAATTGTCGAATCTTCTTCAGTAGGCTTCTCAACCAACACTGCAGTTACCACATTATTTGAGTCACTATCAATAGAAATATTTTGGCCAGATGTACTTGCAGAAGGCTGACTAAAAAACTTGGCAATTTTGGGCAATTTTTGTTTACTATCTTCTCTTTCTTGGCGTTGTTTGCGTTTAAATGCACCACTGGGTTTCTTCTTTTTATCCATATTTTAATACGCTACAAGTGTCGTTGGGGAATGACGCACATATCACTATCCCAACACTGCCAACCTACAGAAAGAATTTAGGGGAATTCCCTAGGCATTACTTTAGAATTTCTCTCAACTGAGTTGTCATAATTAAAGTGGGGTTGCAAGATGCAACCTGTCATATTTATTTTAAAAATGGGAGAAATTTCCAAAAGTTCAGTTCGATCTAGATTTCTGGTAAGGATTCGAGGCCCCCCTGAGCTTGAGGGCCCCGGGGCACTGCCCCGCGTAGCCCCTAGGTAGCTACGCCGCTGTTTCCGCATGTCAGTACCATAAGTGCAAGTATTTATTACCCGTTCTACGGGCTTAGCATAGATTCCTTTCCACACAAGAGATAATATAATAATTTTTTTTTATTTATTTTATTTCATTTTATTAACGCCTAGAAGGCTTTTACATATACATGTTATGGGTTTTGTTGTTCAGTAGCATTATAAAATATTTTAATTACATAGCATAATAAATTGAGTATGAACTTACATAACAATGTGTAGGGTTATTGTTATGGTGTTATTATTTTATAAACATAAGCAAGCAAAGTTTATTGTACAAAGTACGTCGGTTGAATATTTTACAGAACATAGGTTAAACTAATACATAGACTTGAGAAAAATATAACAGATATAGGTAGGTAGTTAAGTAGATCCAATTCAAGTATATAGTTACGGTGTTATTGGAATTTGGACAATGAGTTCGATAAGTTTATATAAATATAGTGTAGTTACAAGAGTACAATAATGTAAGTAGGTAATACACACAAGACAAGTAAGTTTGTTATTATTATTATAAAGATAAACACTACAGTTTGTTGTAAACCATCTTTGTAATCATCAATCTTTATTTTGCCCGATTGGGAATTTTACAAAACAAAGCTTAGTTA
The DNA here is from genome assembly GCA_026573805.1 of Hesperophylax magnus. NCBI lineage: Eukaryota > Metazoa > Arthropoda > Insecta > Trichoptera > Limnephilidae > Hesperophylax > Hesperophylax magnus. Next base: position 4,838,524 of record JAIUSX010000117.1, on the reverse strand, counting down.
ATGAAACAATAAAATATGCGTTTGAAAAAAAAATTATGAATCTGTTACAAACATTCTAGTATACTGTATTTTAGTTTGTATACTGATTGGTGATGATAAACATCAATTGAGCTATACTTATTACCGAGTATGTGAAGTCTTTGAATAGGTGAGTTTTGAAAATAATTGTTAGCAGATATGGGAACATTATATAGAGCGGTCTGTCGAGTGTCGCGCGTAGGTACACGGAGCGATATAAGACTCGTCAAATCAATGGCGTCCAGTCTGCCATTCGAAATTTTGAAAAGAGATACTAAGTCGCACACTGTGCGTCTCAATGATAAATCGGTTAAATTTAGTAAGTTCATGAGGAAAGTGTAATTAAGATATTCGTTTGGAATTCCTAATTTATAATTAATAAATAGCAGAAATTTATGTTGCACTCTTTCAATTTTTAATTGGTGAATCTTATAAAATGGAGACCAGATTGTTGAGTTATACTCTAGATTACTTCTAACTAAACCAGTGAATAGCAGTTTGAAGGAATTTATTAATTTAAAATCTTTCGCTGTCCTTAATATAAAACCCAAACATTTCATGGCCTTGTTGGTTATTTCGTTTATATGAGGAACAAATGTTAGTTGCCTGTCAAAAATAATACCAAGATCCTTAATATTCTCAACTCTTTTTAGGAAAATGTTGTTGATGCTATATTGATGCGTAATGGGATTTTTGATTCGGGCAAAAGTTATCGTTTGACATTTATCAATATTGAGAAATAGTTCATTGTGGGTGCACCACTCTTGTAGCCTCACAAGATTAAATTGTAGTACGTAACAGTCATGAATATTTGTAATGGTTTTATAAATTTTGAGATCATCTGCAAATAAGAGAATCATGACTCCATCAAAAACCGTAGTTATATCATTGATAAACAATAAAAATAGTACTGGTCCTGACCCCTGTGGGACGCCGGTAAAGACTTCGAACTGGTGTGAATAGTGTGAGTTGAGTTTAACACATATTTTTCTTTTATGCAGATAACTCTCAAACCATCTCAAAATATTCCCTGTTATTCCAAGGGCACTAAGTTTATGTATGAGAATTTTATGTGAGACTTTGTCGAATGCCTTACTAAAGTCAGTATACACTACGTCTGTTTGAAGACGCTTTTGCATTGTATTAAATAGGTATTCCTGATAGATCATCAAGTTTGTAAAAGTAGATCTTTTTGCCATGAAACCATGTTGACGATGTGAAATAACTTTGTTAATCTCAGGCGAGAGTTTAGAAAGCAGAGCAGATTCAAATAGTTTAGGGATTGACGATTGGATACATATAGGTCTATAGTTAGAGATATCTGATCTATTTCCTTTCTTAAAGATTGGAAATAGAAAACTGGTTTTCCATTTTTGTGGAAAGGTACCAATTTTTAGAGACAAGTTAAAAAGTTTAGTTAGAGGTAATGTTAAAACTGATAAGCATTTTGATAAGAAAATTGGAGGAATGTTATCGGGACCAGCCGATTTATTAATATCAAGGGATTTTAATTTAGTTCTAATATCGCTTTCTTTGAATATACATTGGCTAAAATCGATCTTGTTGTCATTGTTAGCTGTAGTTGTATCGAATAATGGAGAGTTGTTTGCAGTATCATAGACTTTGCTGAAAAATTCAGCAAACAGATTGACGACTTCTTGGGGGTATCGGCCATTTTATTATCTAAATACATGTTTGACGGAATACTAGAGTCATTATTATTGAGCATGTTCGCAAATTTATAAATGTTCTGAGGATTAGCTGCTGCCAATTCTTCGCAGTTTTCGATACACCTTTTATAACATAACTTGGACATATTTTTAGTTGTCTTTCTTAGTTCACAAAATTTTACATAATCTTTAGGATCACGTGACGATTTATAAACTTTATGAGCAATTTTTTTGTCTCTAATTATTTTAATAAGGTCGTTGCTAAACCATTTTGGGTAGTTGTGCACAGTGATTTTAGTGACGGGTACAAACAATTCAATTGCATTATTTAAAATTAAGTAAAATTTGTCTACCATTACATTTAGGTTTTCTTCAAAGTCAAGAAAGTTCCAGTCAGTAGACAATAGAAGATTTGTGATTTGCTTAAAATCAGCTTTGAAAAAGTTTAATTTTGTTGATGGAGATGGATTTTTTTCTATTTTTGAACTGTAGCATTCGATCGTTAAAGGAGGGTGATACTTGTCGATTGGGAGAATATCTTCAGCAGATGCGGATACTTTTACAGAAGAAGAATTGGAAAACACTAGATCGAGAAGACGAGCGTTAACATTGTAGACATAGTTTAACTGCCGGAGACTTAAAAAATTTGACATCTCGATTATATCATGGGAACCATGATTGATGTTGTCCGTGCATGAAGTTTTATTGTTTTCTGTGTCCCACGTTACATTAGGTAGATTGTAGTCTCCTGTTAATATCAAAGTGGTATCTGGAAATTTTCTTCGTATTGTTTCAGCTTCGAGGTAGTGGTCTTTGTATAATTGAGCATCAGAAGAAGGGGGTATATATAAGCAGCCAACAATAATTTTTTCCTTATTGGTAGACACCATGATGAATAGTTGTTCCAGATGAGTGTAGATGCATTTGAGTTTTCTTGAGTTGAATTTCTTATTTACGGATATTAACACACCACCTCCTCTAGTTTTATTGCTATTGCTTCTATCTTGTCTGTACACTGTGTGTTCAAAGAAACCCAATTCCGTAGTATCAATGTTTTTGTTCAGCCATGTCTCAGTGAAAGCGTAAGAATCATAATCCAGAGTAGGTAAGGTTGATTTCAGGTCCTGTAATTTTGTTCTTAGTCCACGTACGTTTTGATAAAATATTTTTATTTTAGAATTTAGTTTTTTGGGTTCGATTTGACTATCGACGGATTATTATTTATGTATTTTATCGTGATATCCGTTTCACCAGAAGATTTTCTATTTTCCAATTCTTTTCTTAGGTCACTCAATTGTTTCCGCTGCATAAATGACTGATCTTGGTAAATACGTATATTATTTTTTAATGCGTGTTTCTTGCTTAATAGTATTTTCGGCCATTTAGCTTCCGGAAACTCGATTTTAATTCCTCTTGGTTTATCGGCACGCCTTTGACCCAATCTGTAAATTTTCAAGTCAAGATTTAATGTTGACATATCTAAATCTGAAATTATTTTTTTCACTGACACTATGTCGCTATTTATTGATTCATTCTGAGATAACGATGTATTCTCCGGAATATTATGTAAAAAAATTATAGTGGGGACCCTTGCAAAAAGATTGGTATACAATATTCATAAAGAATTATCGGTTACATGATAACTCAACACAATGACAATAAAACATACCTTTACAAAGTGATATTGTCTTTGAGAGCGTTTAAATTTTTGGATCACCACCTTTTATGACTTTCTATCACTTTTCAAAGGTGTTATTGAATTGTGGTTTTGATGTGTTATCCGGTCACCAGAATTATCGGACAGCAATGCCTTCCAGCCATTCAAAAAGGACCGGGGTAAAAGGTAGAGCTACCTTTCCCGCCGGAAGTGTGATATTATTGTCAACGACCTTTGTAATGAACTACCCTCCTTGGGGGTAAGGCTCTCAACTGGCAAACTGGAAGTCGCGGTCTCAATATATTTAATATATTCGATAATTCAAAACACGCACAAAATTCTGTTTTTCATCCTTGTTATAAATCGTGCCTTTTCAAGACCCGCATTAATAAATCCATTCCTACAGCCCGTACCTTAACCCGCCTCACAAGGCTGCCCAACTGGGGGGGCGACAAATCTCCCATGCCTTTACACTGTACAGACAGAGGCGCTCTTGTGAGGCGTCACACAAATAAATACAAAAATGTGTTTTGAACATCAACATTTTTTTATTTTTTATTGTTGCTACATTATTTTACAATATTTATATTCTAATTCAGTAATGTTGGCCTCACTGGGTTGTTTACCCGTGCTGAGGCCCCCATTTTATAGTATAAGAATTTATACATTTAAAAATAAAGCAACATTAAAATAAAGATAAATTTAAACTAAAAATAAAGATTACAAATTAAAATATAATTATCACACTAAAAGAAAAATATTAAAAGAGAATGGAAATCGGCATTTATAATGATTTATGTGTTTGTGCGTGTTGTGTGTTTTATATTTTTTTTTTGTGTTGCGTGTATATGTTTTATTCTTTTATGTTATAGAATTTTGGTAATATTGTCTTTTTTGTTCTTTAATCCATTTTTTTATTTTGTGTTTGAATTTATTTTTGTTTTCCTCAATTTTTGTTTCAAGTGGAAGACTGTTGAATGCTTTAATAGCGTGGTATTTATGGTGTCTTTGTCCAAAGGTAGTGTTTACCGTCGGAGTTTTTATGTTTTCTTTGTACGCTTGTCTGACCGGTCTATTAGTGATATTTTGTGTTTGTTGGGGTTTGTTTTTTTGGTCGAAAATGTAGTTTAGTAGTGTTTTAACATATAATTGGCGTATATCAAGTACGTCACAGCTTTTAAATATTTGGTCTGTGTCGGTTAGTTTATGTTTTTTGAGTATTATCTTTATCATTGAAAATGATTATAACATCAAGAATGCTACATGGAATTAACACAGCTTTGCTGAATTAAAAACTCGATTCTTTCAAGAAAGGTATGCAAATACAATATTGTACCGATGATTCAATCCAATATTGTATTTGTATGCCTTTCTTGAAAGAATTCGGTTTTTGTACGGACAAAACTATCTATTCATATTCATATTGCGTATGTACGGCGCAAACAAATAAATTTGTCCTAATATTGTAAAGCAATACCTTTCAAAAAGCATATTTTATTAAACACGTAGATTATAACGAGCGTCGCGTTAACCTTAATTTTTATAATTATATTTTCACGGTTTAATCCACGTTTTACTTAATCAAGAACTAGGATTTAACGAAATCATTTCACCAACTGTGTCAACGTTTTTTGGCATCTTGAAAAACGACTTGGGAGTGTTTCTGCTGTTTGTTCGTAAACTGGACCACCCCACTTTTTAAAGCATTTTGATGTATTTTTTAAAATCAAAATTGATCAAAATACAAATAAGGAAGCGCAAAACACCGCCACCAAAAACTAAATAAATTCAAATTGCCGCCATTGAAATGAATATCAATGTTAACATGCTACACTAGCTCCTCTAGCGACTAGAGTTGTTGAAATTGCCACTATTTCACTGGAGTTGGACGTATTATTAATGTTATAGGGTGTTTGACTATACCGTCGTAGGAATTTTGAGGGAAAAAAACGCATGTGTATTTAATATATTTAACTTACTTTTGCCGGGTTCTGAACCAATAAACCTTCGGATTCAGTGTCAACCGTATTGCCGCGAGCGGAAGTCATCTGATTTATAGGTACCTGCTTATCTCCAACTACTCGCATAATGTAAAATGTTAACAATACCTATTAGATCAGAGGTTCCCAACCGACGGCAACTACAAATCGTTGACGGCCTCCGTGTTTGAGTGGTCACGATCCTCGGCTACAAATCCGGAGATCGCGGGTAGTATTTGCAATTTGCACGGTGTGGTCGATACTTTCAGTATCCCCCTCATTAAGCATTGAAATGACTTTAGTCGTATTTGATGTCCAGTTCTGAAGAGCCAAGAACATTCCCTCCCTACTACCTTCAACCTCACGACATACCTACCCCAATTGGGGATGCCATAGTCTCACTGGAACAGTTGGGACTCTTGTGCGATGCTCACATAAAACTAAATTGAAAAACCTTTTTGGGTCCATTGCACACTTTTCTAGTAGGATAGTAGACCTGTCTATATTTTTCAGCAAACATTTTTTGATTCCAAATGCCAGTTGTTTCACAGACCTTGAAGAGTTCATTAATTTTCAGAACTAATTGTCAAGTTCTGTGAAAGTTCTATTCAAGTTCTTTTATTATTCTATAATGGGCCAGTGGTTTTACAGAACACGAATTTTAATAGAACTTTCACAAAACTTAAATACATATTATATTTGAAATTTGTTCAATTTTCATACAAATTGCCCTACACTTGGACACCTAAAATAATTAAGAACCCAAACATATTATTTCATTTTGATTACGGCCTTAAAACCCTCACTTGTTTACGTTTCATTTTCTAGTTCTTTTTTTATCTTATCGTCCGTCAGTGGCCATGTAAAATCAGGCACTCCTAGTTAAATGTAAACATTGCTCTAATTTTTTATCACATTTCGTCTTAGATAAGCACTATAAATGTAAAAATGGAACCTTATATCAGAAGTCCGTCAAATATTCGGTAAATATTATACTTGCCGGCTTATCAGCTTACCCAAAGAACGGTGAAAATCACGCGTGAGGAATCCCACCAAATTTTACATGATTAATTTTGTAACAATAATCATCATCTAATTTAAATACCATAAATTTATGTTTTTTCACTTTTAGATTTTCTTATTCATAAAAATGGGCTCGATTTGGAGAATTCAGTTTTCCCGAACGTCATAATATATTATATACCTACGTCATAGTATTTTTCACTGGAGCTCTATTCTTTCACACAAACGCATTTCATTTCGTATAATAATACAGAGTGTCCGGGAGTAAAGTGCACAAATTTCAGGAGGTGATAGATAGAAAAGATAGATTTAAAAAAAAAATTAAACGTTTTAAGGTAGTTTACTGGTACAAGAGTAACAATAATATTCTTCTATGGAAAAAAATAAGGGAAAAAAAACAATGGATTTTAAAAAGTTATTTTTCTTTTTTTTTTACTTCTACCACCACGTAGAATTACCTCCCCTTAAGTTTGTGCACTTTATCCCCGGACACCCTGTATAATAAATTATTTTCTACTTCTGTCTTCTAGCAGCAATAAGACTGAATTTAAGAATATCAACACGGTGGGAAATACGCATGGGCATGTGCCACCCTTAGAGTAAGAACTCTAAGGTGCTACCCACCAGAGGCAGTACCTTATTTGTGCATTTTTGCATTGCACTTCAGTCTTCACATAACACACAACGACATTTGTGTCCCAGTATATATATATATATATATATATATATATATATATATATATATATATATATATATAATATATGCAGATTACTTCATAACGATAAATCACGTGTTTGAGCAGTGCAAATATATAACAATTCATCCCGGGCACTATCGACGCATGCGCAAAGCGCCTTGAAGACTAGTTAATTTAGCACCACTTTGATCGTGGGCAATCCAATGCGTCTTGTAGACGATTTACGAATACTAATTTACAATGTTAGCTCTACAACATTCACACATGGGTACTCGTTTGCGGTGAATTTAAACGATGTCGTGAGTTTTTATATGATTTATGTGAACGCTCACGGAGTAGTTTTATTTATTCAATTATTTTAGAAATGTAGCTTATTGCAGTATCACTCATTGATTAATTTGCTACATCTATGTTACATACTAGGTAGATTTTAAAAGTTAAATTCTTTCTTTGAAATTTGATTGCCCTTACGAAAAAAACGGTATGTTATAATATCTCACTTTATATGTAATTAGACATTTGTGTTATCACCGGCTTAAAATAACTTTACAACCTATAAACCTTCCTATCTGAAATTGGTTATTTATAGACACCAACCAATTCCGGTGATTTAATGCTAAGTTATATTTATAATGACTTTGTAAAAGAAAAGGAATTATTTTTAAAAAACATATCGAAGGTGAAAAAATCCACTGGTTGACTGAGCATAACGAATTCCTGTTTTGACTGGACTGCTATGCATTTCGTCTGTCTGTAAATTTGTTTCTACGTTCCGTTCCCGTTTCAAAATGTATGCCGTTTTAATGGTTTATTAAAAATTATTTTATCAAATGAGAAATCGTCGTGTTGGTTTGGATTTTCTTATTAGCATTTTTCAATATTATTGTACCCAATAGCTTAAAGAAAGTTTGAAAAAATAATTGTCATTTGAATAGTGACGTTTCTTTAGACAAATTATACCATTCCTTTCATGAAATTAAAAAAATTACATGGTTATTATTATGGTATTTACATAAGTATCTACTTACAAATCTTATTAATCAGAGGGAAGTTTTAATTTTAAATTATTAAATAAGATTAAATTAGAAGCATGGGTAGTTTTTTAGTCTACGCTTAGTGAATGATGTAATATTTATACTAACTCTTAAAAAAAATTATATAAAAAAAAATTATAATAAAATTTATTTATTTTTTATAATTATATAAAATTGAAACTATAGAACATATTATATCGGGATGTTCTATATTAGCACCGTCCGAGTATACATTTAGGCACAATCAAGTTTTAAAAATAATTCACCAAAATTTGGTAATTAAACATAACTTGATTGACTGCCGTAATATAGTACCATATTATGAATACGAACCAAATTCATTTTTAGAAAACGAATTTTATAAAATATATTATGATAAAACTATACTAACAGGCCGAACGATTAGTCATAATAGACCCGATATAGTTTTACATGACAAAATTAAAAAAATAACTTATATCATTGATGTCGCTATTCCAAATTCCTGTAACATTCAAAAATCTGTTAATGAAAAAATAAGAAAATACACAGATTTAGGAAACGAAATAAAAAGAATTTGGCATTCTCAGACTATAAAAATATTACCATTCGTTATTTCGGCTACTGGCATTATACCTAGCTCTCTCATTAAAAATTTAGGCGTATTAGATCTATCAAAAAATTTATATATGATGCAAAAGTCGGTCATTTTGAATACATGTAGGATAACGAAAGATTTTTTAAATATTTATGTTGAGGGATCAGTAGGATTTATAGGCCCTGTTAGAAGTTCTACCGAGCCGAACCCTCTGATATGAAAATATCTGGAGTCGGTGAATTTTTTTTCCCATTTGATCTCTGGTGAGTTGACGTGTTGTTGTTCTTGTATTGCTTTGTATTTATTTTACTTATATAATGCACTTGCATAGTGTTGATTGACTAGCTGATCATTTGTGGAAAAGTGAGTGGAAGGGTTTAGTTTTTCCTATGGGGAAGATTTAACCCGGACAACAAAATCGGAAGCATAATAAAATAATAAAAATTCCACATTCCCTTGGAATATGGGGAAATATTTATTATTTGACAAAACTATTTTATTATTTGACAAAATTCAGATGAGCTTATTTTCTACCCTGCGTTAAGAAATACACATTTCACGCATTAACATTATTTTTCACTAGCTGTAACCCGCTACGCGTAGCTGTGGCTCAGTCTGTCTGTGTAGATAGAAAAACAATAGCGCGTATTGCTCTTACGTCCAACAGATGGCGCTATTTAAAAAAACATGGTTATCCAAAGGATTGCGCTGTTTAAAAAAACACATGTTTTACCTCTCACATGTGGCATCTACATAATATAGGTATATAAAAACACACGCTTATTCAATTGCTACGTTGTGTCAAAATTTCATAGCAATCGGTGAAGAACTTTCGGAGATTAAAGATTTTATAAATTTTTTATAAATAAAAATGTAAAAGAAAAATTTTTTTTTTTTTACATAAAGACAAACATTCCCGAGTTACGAATAACCTGACAATATTTGAAAATCTTCTACTACCACCACAGTAAACGGAAAATGTTGCTTGTGTTATGATGGAGGACTTAGCCAGCCGAGGAATTGAACACAATACGCCTGGGTGGAATGCAAACGCTATGTCAACTCGGCCACCGACCGGTCATATATATATATATATAACCTTTCGTAGCACGAATTAGGTTATTCCCTTTTTACATTCAAAACAGATTTTGTGGTTCCCATAGACCTATTGTAGCCTTTTCTTTAAATCCTTCATTCCATTTTTTATTCCTTACCGTATCGAAATTCTCGTTAGTTAATCGATGGGATTTACTTATTGCCTTTGTAATAAAAAAACTAATTAAGTATTCAATTCATGCGTAAAGTGGATTGTCACTGTTCTAAGAAAGGGCACAATAAAAATCCTTCTCGTTCTTTGTTAAACAAAACCCTGTAAAATCACACGACTAACCTGCTGTTCTTCGGTTGATTACAAATTAAAAACAAGAAAAAAACAGCATTTTATCCCAAAGTCAGCCATGAAGATGCGATCACCGAACAGATAACATGAAGAGTGCTTACAAAACCCGAATGTATTTAACCCTTCAGGTTTTTAAATATTTTTACCACAAAGTCCATGCCGAGTCCAAGTCCAAACGACATGGTGAATTTTCTTGGAATTTCGGAATGCTGCCGAGGTATCTAAAATTACTTATTTACATCACTTATTTTTTAAGTTGTCGTTAAAAAAATACTATTTTAGAAACTAGATAAAATTATCTTTGAAATATCTGCATTTGAAAAAACATTGATCTTTCTAAACAATAAATTTATTTTATATCAAACATGAAAATGTTAACAAAAAAATTTACCACGACATTTTGACTCAAAACGTCCATAATTTTGAAAGAATTCGATATTTATAAAACATGTTCCTTTTGTGTAGACAATTAGTAATAAAACTGTCAATTCACCTTTTATGCCATTTATACAATAAAAAAAATATAAATAAATTGTTTAACTTTCATCTGTCAATGAAAGAATGCCACCAATTCGTAATCATGCACTATTTAAAAAAAATTTATTCATGTAATAATGTATAAATATTTTATAAAAAACTGTGAAGAATAATTATTTGTCTTTCCAATGACGAAAATTTCACATATCTACGCATTTTAGAAAAAAATAAAAAAAATTCTTTTATAATGTATTATCCGGTCAGATCTGTCCTTCAGAGGCTATAATGGAATATGATTTTTGTGGCTAGTAATGTCCTTCCGAGGCCCGAAGGGTTAAATTTCAAATGGATTAACGTGGGTAATCCCTAAGTAAGGCCATTCGTACACGGAGATACATGACTCGACTCGAGTTTTGTGCGCGTAGCATACGCGCCGCTCGCGAGTATCCGACATGCTATTCTGGTAGTGTTCGTACAAGACGCGACCCGTCGACTACGGGTTTGACGCTGTTGTTGCACGCTGCTGACAGTGCTGGTAGCACGCTAAGCAATTTGCGTTTGCATTTACCACTCGTAATGACGCCCGAACATGATTTGAACGTTAAATTTGTTCTGGAGGTGGAAAAATATCCATGTTATAACTATAATTTACCGGAGTAATCAGAAAGGGCTTGAGAATTGAGGTTGGAAAGAAAAGTCACTTGGCACTTGAAACCCTTTTTCTCTTTTGAACGTTTTTCCCAATTCATCGTGTTTCGAACCTGTTACAGGTCGATGGCTAAGTTGACAAATGCGTCGGGTTGAACCCAGGTATCGTGGGTTCAATTCGTCTGCTTCCTGCACAAGTACCATCTTCCGCCTATAATGATGGCAGTAGAAGGTTTTCAAATACATGTTAACACATTATTTGTAACCGGGGTATGTCGGTCTTTCTTTAAATAAATAAAAATTGATGTAATTTATACATATTATAGCTGAATTTTAAACAAACTATGTGCCAATTCGGGAAATTCGCTATTTTATTTTATTTTTATTTTTTATTTCTTTTCATTTAGGAAGCAAACAGTCGTACAGTAAAAAATTATAACAATAATCATTCATATGTTCTAGACCAATTAAGTTCCATTGAGTTAATTGTTGATTTAGTATTTTTTACCTACACAACATATTAAATGGCAAAAAAATAAACATAATAAAGAAATACATAAAATTAAAAACAAATAGAAAAAATACAACTTTTCGGATAGCTATACTATTCACTACGGGTGATAATGATGCGATTTTCACAACAAAAAAATCGAATAAAATAAGACTATTTTAATTTATTAATTTATTAAGCTGAATTTTATATGAATATATATTGCTATTGAAAATGTTCGTAATATTATGTTTTTATGGGGTATCTATCAATCATCACAATAATCAAATCATCAGAAACACTAATTTCGGTTCTCGGTGCGTACTGCGTAACTCTGGTTCAATGAACTCAAATTTTCTTTGAATTTATTTTAGTCATTTTCAAAATTGGAACTAAATGTGTGAAGAATTTAGACAGGCGATAATGTACCTAGATACCTGTTATAAAATATTATAAATATTTGAATTGTTATTTTCACAATTGGAACTGATGTTTCAAGGAGTCAAACTCTCCCGTGATTTTTCAATGTTGCAACGTTACATAAATTATTAGTATATTACCATTGGAACGGTGACCGAATAACTCATCAAAGTGACAATTCAACACACCTATAAAAAGTATTATAAAGTTATGAAAAGTGATGAAACAAAAACTAGCTTAAATAGGTTACATGCGTGACTATTTAACCTAGTTTTTGTTTCATCACTTTTAATGACTTTATATCACCTTTTAAAGGTGTGTTGAATTGTCATTTTGAGAAACCAATTGGAACAAGATTGCTACAGATTGGAACTTATTTTAAAATTGAGCGATTTATTTCAGGACTTTTAGATTTAGGTTCCGCTCAAAGTGTGAACATCTGCCCGCTCCGTTGTGGGAGATGGGGGGGGGGGATGTAGGGCGATCAATGCACCGTGGCGCGGTCGACAACCCCGCCGCCCCTCGCGCACCACCCTCGCCCCCTCCCCCGCGGGGCCCGCTGCACTCGCGCCCCCGGCGAGCCGATGCACCCCAGATATCGTCGCGCGGAATCGACATTTCATTGCGTGTAATTTTTAAAGCTTAGGACATCTACTGATTTGTGATCATGCCTGCTGTGGTGTAGGATACATATGTACGTAAAATCGATACAGTATAATATAAGCTGCAATATTGTAGAAAATACCGATTTGCGTATTTATTTGTTTTTAAACAATTTTTTCCTTAACTCCTCTAATTGTTCGGGTTTTTGAACAAACAGCTATTATCCCTAGAGTCAATCAGTGTTAGAAATATGAACTAAACAGTGTTAGAAAGAGAAAACAAGCTTTATTTTCAAATATAGAAATTAACCTCAAAATAATTATAATGTACACCTCTATGAGACCGCAATTTGAGAAAAAATTATGATACTTTGAAATTTTTATTTATTATTTTTATACGTAACGACAAAAAAGTGAGGCGATAGTAATGTTTATAATACATTTTTCCATTTTTTTTTCGTTAGTTAGTAATTTTAGTTTTTAGGGGGTAAAACGTAAAGTGAGCCATTTTTAAAAACTTTTTATGTTTGATTAAAAAATTTATTTTGAATAATTATATGGTTATTTCTTATAATAAAATTTGACGGCGTATTTCAACACATTTCAAAAACAGTTATTAGTTTTCGGATACGTTTAGAAATATCCCATTTATTTGGATTTTATTGAGAAGAGGAAATACACCAGACAGCATCTTTAAAAAATGTAACAGTCCATATGCCGAAGGCCTGAAGGGTTATCACGGCCAAAAGTATATTGTTGCTTGATGGGTCCTTTTGCTACTTGGGCCATCGATGGTGGACACTACAAGGCGATCCGAAATATTGGCTCAGTAAGGAAAAAGCGTAGAGTAAGACTTATAACCCCGAACAGCAGTTAACGAAATATGTTTTTTCTCGCAATTCCTCGGAAGTCATAGCGCACGAATATGCATAAAACATGGGATGTATTTATCCATGGTAAGCCATAGCAATTCCACAAAATCTCAAAGAGCGCTTATCTTTTTCTTTTCCTATTACTACTTTTGATAATTCTTAATTCTATCAATGAGTAATGTAGAGAAACGAAAATGGAACCCTTCATTACTTTAATATGTTCTAAGGACGGGTTGTTTCGGAGAATTTGAACAATTCATCAAATTTCAACGTTAATTTTTGAGTTCTGTGAAAGTCTTATTCAAGTTATGTTACTATATCATTATAGGCTAGTTGCTTGACAAAACTCAAAATAAAAACAGAACTTGAAAATGAGCGTTGAAATTTGATGAATTGTTCAAATTATCCCGGGCTTAATTATTGAAACAATATTCAAATTATGAAATACAAAGATCAGACAAGTAGAAAAGATTTAGGTGCAACTTGGACTTGGACAATTTCCCAGGGAACCATGATTCCAGTTACACCACGCCACGTCTTGTCCAAACAGAAAGTAAAAACGAGAAAAGCATTCATTTTTTATATTTATATTATTCTCTATAATTTAAATAGTATCTACCTGTAATAATAGAATGGGCCGATGTCTTTATTGGCCAGATAAAGACATCGGTCTGTTTTATTTAACCCCTGGTGAAAGCGGTTTTGACCCAATTAGGTCGTAATGTTTGTAAACATCGAATGGAATGCGTAATACATTTCGTGCTAACCAACAAGAATAATATAATTGCACTAACACGCGGCATTGATTCCTGAAACACCTGAAGTAAATATTTCATGTATTTTTTATTAAAACTTTGACGATGATTTTAAAATTTGTTGGGCGCAGTTACTATGGGATAATCATGCATGATTTTCTTCTTGATTCGTCTCTAATCCATCAAGATACGAGGAAACCTGATCTATCCCTAAATAAGTCTGCATTTTTGCTTCTAAGAATTATTTGTTACAAAAAAACTAATAAATACATTATTGATTTTATTTGTAATTTTATAACTTGACTTGGGGCGTGCGATCCATGCGATGTTCGCATAAAATAAAATAAGCTGAATGCTTAGTTGTTGTTTTTATTTGGCGCCCCTTTTAAGCTCGAGCCCTAATCCTGCGTGCATTAAACGTGCCGATAAGTCCACCCCTGTGCACCGTATTTTTTTACCCTGACAGCGTGTATAAAAATCACGTATCAATACAGAAACCGCCTTATGCGGCTGCTGTACAAATCCCGTATTACGGCAGGGCTTTGCATCTAATACATAAATAGTTCTCTAACTATAATAGAGTGCTCCATAATGCTTTCTTTAGATTATCTCGTTGAAGAGATAACCCGATATCAGTGTGCTGAGAGCGGCTGATTGGAAAATCGTGACGTAAGGGAAAATCTCTTCAAATTATTGGTAATCCGATTAAAAAAGGGATTGCAGGCCGCTTCCTGATAAACTTTGATTATATCCTAATATACCAGAACACGTGTTCATGCACGCACATTTTTCTCGTTAATAATATATAAAATATTAAGATTTTTTATGAACACGTGTTCCGACATCGTGATAAAACATTCGTATTTTACTGAAAGTTAATGGAAACTATGGAAACCTATCAAGAGCCTGCAATGCCGTTTTTAACCAGATTATGATTAATTTGGCGAGATACTTTTATTGGTAATTTTCTCCGTGTGTAAGTTGAATGGACATTTAGTTTGGCTTCATCAGTTTTCTTTCATTATTTTTTAATGAAAAACTAATGTTTATAAGACAAGGTTTCTTAGGCATAGCACAAAGGTTAACAAATTAATGCCTATAATAATTGGTTATCGTTGTTGCATAAGAAACCTTGTCTTATAAATATCTTTTAGTTTATCATAAAAAAATAATAATATCTTATTCAAGTCAAAATAATTCACCAACAAATGTAGATATAAAATGTCTCGACGCCATCTAGTGGGAAATTTAGCACTAACAAAGCCTTTCCTACAAAAATAAAGTTGGTTATTTACAGGTGAAAACATACAATAAGCAGTAATTGTTGATTGAAGTACTAGTACATATTGAATTATTTGGCGTGTTGGAAATAAGCCGACGTAGCTCAGTGGTCTCAGAGCACCTGACCGGACATCAGAAGGTGCGGGTTCAATTCTCGTCGGCGTCATTTATTTTTACTAGGGAGATATTTTCAATTTGTATTGATATTTCAGGCGACTAATTATTGCTTATAATAATTAGTTTTCTTTCAATTCGCTCACAATTCTATGAATGTTCTGTTCAGTTGGACCTCCCCTTTTTATTTCCGTTCTTTGAAGGTGAAGTAAAAATAATTGATGCTACCTATTTGTAATTGAGACATCTCGTTGGAAACTTTTTGTAAATAGTCTAAATCTTTGCACGCGATCGGGTAATTTTCAGACATTTTTCTTTTCTTGTGTTTCTGCCGGCCTAAAATATAACAGCTTCTGTCTACTAATTATGTCATTAGTAGACGTTAAAAACCAATAATTGTATAGGTTAATTTAATTGTAAAGGGTAACTAATAAATAATAATAGTAGCAATGTATTTATAGGGTTTTCCAATAAGAGGTGTTATTTTGATATTCAATCGTAAAAGATCAATGTTTTCGTTGCTTGTGTGGCACGTAGCGCCGTCTTGTTGAAAGTAAACGTTGTCCAGATCAATACCATCCAATTCCGGCCATAAAAAATCATTAATCATCTCTCGATAGCGCAATCTATTCACCGTAACTGTTGCTCCAGCCTCATTTTCGAAAAGTAAGGTCCAATGACTCCGCCGGACCATAAACCGCACCAAACAGTCACACGTTGAGGATAGAGAGGCTTTTCAATTATATCTCTTGGGTTTTCCGAGCCTCAGATGCGACAATTTTGCTTGTTGACGAAGCCACCGAGGTGGAAATGGGCCTCATCACTCAAGATGATTTGCATTTGATCCACTCAAGCGAATTTTAATCATTTCAATGCGTTGTTGAAGCGTGTATCGTTCCAATTTTAATAATGGCGTAGTTTCTACTTGTCAAATGTCAAAAAATGACAGCTTCAAAAGTAACATCTACCGAAATAGCGGGTTATTCAAAATAACACCTCTTATTGGAAAACCCTGTATAGATTAAGATTTCACCATGTAGTAAACTCAATAAGAATTGTTATGTTGCCGGTGTCTTTTGAAGCTTGTATATCTGTGAACCAGTCTACTTTGTCCAGTCTTTGATATCACCACCCCCAAACCCTTACTAAACTCCACTGTAACAGACGAACTTATTGTAGTCATGATTATTAATTGTGAAAAAGTTCCTTTCTTAAGAACTATGCTTGGTGGAATGCGTTCAGTTCATGAAAAAGTGGCATTAGATAATGCCCTTGCAACCATCGAGTTTTATTTAGGAGGGGGGATGGGGGTGTCGAATGTATTTGAGAGTGGGGGTAGGGGGTTTGTTTTATTTCCCCCTTGGTTTATTATTGAAGGCGGTCTTTTCTTACAAATTGACAGCATTTCCGCAATTTTCTTTTAACATTTTACTTGGAATCCTTATTTTATTGCGTTTATTTATTTTACAAGCTGGCACGATACGGGTACTAGTATAATATTACTTAATGCCATTTGTAAAGGGTTTTTTAAAATATTTATTTGAAAATGTTTTCAATGCACAGTAGTGTACCAAACTTTTTTTTATATACACCGCCAAAGAGTCCCAACAGCCATGATCCTGTTGAAATATAGCATCGCTAATTATTTGATTATGTTGCGCCCTTGTGGTGATTTTTCACGAAAACGGCGTTATACAAATCAGCCAAATATTATTATTATTATTATGTTGCGAGGCTGAAGGGAGTGGGGAGGAGAATGGGATAGGGAGGATGGATGTTTGTAAGTGCTGTTGGTAAAATTTTCATAGGTATTACGGCAAAAATAAATACATGTTCGAAC
The DNA here is from genome assembly GCA_026573805.1 of Hesperophylax magnus. Classification (NCBI taxonomy): domain Eukaryota; kingdom Metazoa; phylum Arthropoda; class Insecta; order Trichoptera; family Limnephilidae; genus Hesperophylax; species Hesperophylax magnus. The sequence continues at coordinate 4,820,970 of JAIUSX010000117.1, read as the reverse complement.
GTGAAATACTTGGGGCACATTATTAATCAAGATCTATCGGACGATGGCGATATCGATCGACAAAGGAGAAGCCTAAGCATAGTGCCTAATATGATTGCCCGCAGATTTTGCAAATGCAGCAATACCGTTAAAAAAATACTGTTCAACGCATTCTGTACTGGCCTGTATGTGACCGCAGCCTACCAGCACCAAGCGCCACTCCTGAGTGAGCGCTGGGCCCAATCGCACTCAAGACCACACCCTGCATAGTTGTCCTTATTTGTTAATTTATTATATCAATTATACAAAAAAAAATGTATATCTATATGGGACGTGTGGGATTGCACTAACCTCCCCTCATTCTGGAATAAAATTATTATTATTATAATCTGTTAATTGAATTAATTGAAAACGCAAATCAATGTTTTATAGTTGGTAAGCCGTGAACAAACTTCTAAAAGGTGAATCAATGTTTTATAGTTGGTAAGCCGTGAACAAACTTCTAAAAGGTGAATCAATGTTTTATAGTTGGTAAGCCGTGAACAAACTTCTAAAAGGTGAATCAATGTTTTATAGTTGGTAAGCCGTGAACAAACTTCTAAAAGGTGAATCAATGTTTTATCGTTGGTAAGCCGTGAACAAAATTCTAAAAGGTGAATCAATGTTTTATAGTTGGTAAGCCGTGAACAAACTTCTAAAAGGTGAATCAATGTTTTATAGTTGGTAAGCCGTGAACAAACTTCTAAAAGGTGAATCAATGTTTTATCGTTGGTAAGCCGCGAACAAACTTCTAAAAGGTTAATGAGTGCCTAACGCTGAAAATACCTTTTCAGTCCATTCTTTCAAAGTAACTAGCGATAGTACAAGGTGTTAATATCATACTAATAAATTATTTCAAGAAATTATTTATCGTTATCTTATTTCGGGAGACCCGTCTTAATTGAGTCGTTCAAGTGATTTATACCTTCTCGCTTCTTGTATAGATATTGTTCAGCTTTCTTTTGATTTATAGATTAAGCTACGCTTCTTGGCATTTAACACTACAGTCATAAAATTTTAATTGAAAGATAAAAGAATATCGTCTCTTTCATTTTTCTCAGCTCTCATATCGGAATTTTGTCGCGTATAAAAAACTCAGTGTGTAACTTGCATCTCAGATTATTTTCTGTATCGTGATTATTTGTTTAAATTTTTCCCTCATGACGTCCTCCTCGACTCTGGTCTCAAAACTCAAACTTGCAAGCTCAAAAATCGGTAATGTTTAGTGAAAAAATGACCTTAACCTTACGTATTTATTTATTAACAGTTTATATTATACCATTTTTATATGAGTATATGTACTTTGATCCAGAAATCTGTTTGTGTTCCTGTAAAATTACTCCAACTCGAATGTCGAGGTCAATCCATGAATCATCGCTTTTAAATTCATTTCAGTAATGTATTATGTAGCTTTGGAATGCTATAAGACAAGTCACCATATTTCAGTAATGTATTATATGTAGCTTTAGAATGCTATAAGACAAGTCACCATATTTCAGTAATGTACTATGTAGCTTTAGAATGCTATCAGACAAGTCACCATATTTCAGTAATGCATAATGTAGCTTTGGAATGCTATAAGCCAAGTCACCATATTTCAGTAATGTATAATGTAGCTTTAGAATGCTATAAGAAAAGTCACCATATTTCAGTAATGTATTATGTAGCTTTGGAATGCTATAAGACAAGTCACCATATTTCAGTAATGTATTATGTAGCTTTGGAATGCTATAAGACAAGTCACCATATTTAAGTCATGTATAATGTAGCTTTGGAATGCTATAAGACAAGTCACCATATTTCAGTAATGTATTATGTAGCTTTGGAATGCTATAAGACAAGTCACCATATTTCAGTAATGTATTATGTAGCTTTGGAATGCTATAAGACAAGTCACCAAATTTAAGTCATGTATAATGTAGCTTTGGAATGCAATAAGACAAGTCACCATATTTCAGTAATGTATTATGTAGCTTTAGAATGCTATAAGAAAAGTAACCATATTTCAGTAATGTATTATTTAGCTTTAGAATGCTATAAGACAAGTCACCATATTTCAGTAATGTATAATGTAGCTTTAGAATGCCATAAAACAAGTCACCATATTTCAGTAATGTATAATGTAGCTTTGGAATGCTATAAGAAAAGTCACCATATTTCAGTAATGTATTATGTAGCTTTGGAATGCTATAAGACAAGTCGCCATATTGTTTATTTTTGTAATCGTTGAAATCCGGGCGAAATTGAGCTCATGTAAAATATAAAACGTAAATAAGGATACATATGAAAATAACACGAGACCCATGAAATAAGACCAACCTAATCTTCATCTACCGCTTCGCCTTGCTCTTTCAAACTTTCTTACATTTTTCTCTTGTAGGGATGCCATGTCTATTGGCTCCGGGCCGTTAACCCTTAAGGTTTAGACCAATGATACTCAACCTTTTTCTTCTGCGGGCCACATTCATATGTTTGTAAAGCTACGCGGGCCGCAACACTATACTGGTCAGTGTTGCCAACGGATCTTGACCTAATGTCGCCGTTTTTCAAACATTAAGTAGCCTAATGTAGCCAAATTTCAGTTGCAGTAATTCTGCCCAGATATTCCCCACAAATATTCTACGTGAGCTTGATTCCCTCAAATTCCGCCCATCCAAAAACATCATTATGTGATTCCCCACAACGATTTTTCAAAATCCATGGGGGGGCGGTAGCTACGGAATTCCACTTCGATTTAAGATTTTTTCGATTTTTAGATTTTTTCGTTGGCAACACTGATACTGGTATGACAAAAAATATCATGAAACCCACCACCCCCGTTTTTACTGTGAATGTGACGCTTTTAACTTTGGAGCTGTCAAAAATGTATGTGTTGCCACGAGCAAAATTATTTGCGCGCATATTTATTTTGTCTGTCATATCTTTGTTTTTTGGATATAGATCTAGCGTGTGCAGTAGCAACACTCTTATACCAGATCTGATGTTGACACGACAACGACTATCCTCTTCAGTTTCAATGTCTGTACGTCAAAGTCATGATAATGTCATAGTCAACGAGATATAGAATGCCAGATTTTGTAAACCATGTTCCTGATATTAAATGTATTGAGGGCCGCACAAAATAGCATGGCGGGCCGCATGCGGCCCGCGGGCCGCAGGTTGAGTATGACTGGTTTAGACTATTAAATATGTTTACATACAAGTCCTAACAATGCCGACGCGGTAAAATTACGTGGAATTTCGGAATGCTTTCGAGGTATTTAGAATGAGCTATATTATTTTAAAGCTGTAAAAACAAATAACCTTTTTAGGAACTGGATAAAATTATCTTTGAGGTGCTTTGAATTAAAAATGTACATTGAATTTCTAAATTATAAAATAATAACAACAAAATTTACCATGACTCGCAATGTTCATAATTTTGAAAGAATTCCATATTTAGAAAACACTTTCCTTTTGTGTAGGGAATTAGTAAGAAAACTGTCACTTCAATTTTTATACCGTTTACACCAAAAATATATACATATACATAGTTTTTTAAATTTACACTGAAAGAAAAAACCACTAATTTGTAACAATACACTGACAATTTTTTGTATTTGGTCCATGGAATAAAGGCTGAATATTTAAGACCAGCTGGGAAGAATAATTACTTGATTTCTTTCCAACGACGAACTAATCACATATCTATAGCATAAAAAAAAATCTTTTATAATGTATAACGCCCGGTCAAATCTGTTCAGAGACTTAAATGCAGGTGTGGGGAACCAGCAATCCGCGATTTTTTTTTGGTGCGGCCCGCGAGCACTTTCAGTAACCATATTTGAAAAAAAATATATAAAAATACTTACAGAACGCGAGAACGGTTTTCTTTGGCGATAATTCAAATACATTTTTAAGACATTATTACAAAACGAAGAGAAAGGTAATAGCTGACAGGTACTTACGTATGCTCATACTTTACAATAAATCAGTTTAGACAGAAATAAATAAATGACGAACCAACACCCTATTCATTTTATTCTTCCTATTATTTCACTAATAAGAAATTACATGTGTAATAATAAATTATGAGTGTAATGCTAATTAAACCGGGGACTCGCTTACAGATAAAATTACAAAGATGGATTCATCCGCAGACGTATTTAAGAAGGAAACCATTCTCGTGTTTGAAGTGCAGTTTTAAAATTCTAGTAGGAGGAAACCATTCTCGTGTTTGAAGTGCAGTTTTAAAATTCTAGTAGGAGGAAACCATTTTTGTGCTCTGGGTGTAGTTTTAATTAAAAGCCGAAGACTTGTACAAGGATTCACTCTTAAAAACCTGTTTTGTGTTCAGAATGTAATCTGCCGACCCATTTTGAAGTAAACCATTCTCGTGTTTGAAGTGCGATTTAAAATCCAAGATGCAGAGTATGTGATGCAAAAATCGGAGGAAACTATTTTCATGGGGTGTAGTTTTAATCAAAGCACAAATATTCAATCTTAAGATGAAAGCAGATTTGTCTTCCGAATGATGTGTTAAAATTCCAGTTGCGGATTCATTGCTGACGCATTTCGAAGGAAACCTTTCGCATGTTCCAAGTGCGGTCCGCGGGTGATACTACAAACATCCAAATGACCCGCGATGATGGAAGGGTTCCCCACCCCTGTTCTCGTGGAATATGATATTTGTGGCTAGTAGTGTCCTTCCGAGGTTTGATGGGTTAAAGCTCTTGTGCGGTGTCACACAAATAACATAAAAATGCCTTTGACACGCAAGTGTACGTATATTTCAAAAGAGAAGGTCGCAAAATCATTGCAGTAGATAAAACCACTCGAATGCGAGTTGCGTGGTATGATACCTAGTGAGTAGTCAGGGGCGGATCCAGCCACATATTTTTTAAACGATACATTGTCATTGGTTTTTTTATGCTGCGATTATAAAGCCAACAAAATCAGGAAATCCAGTCAACTATTTTTTCAACAATATTCACACTTTAATTCCAGTTCAATTTTAAAGTCACGCCTCCGTATTAGAATATATTTTTATTTAAAAGATAATATTGTTAATTCTGTATTAGGTCACGATGGCCCAGTGAACTGAGGCGTTGTCCCGGTAACACAAAGATCCTGGGTTCGATTCCCAGTTGCGACTAGATTTATTAGTGTTTTCTTCTTGAATGATTAATAATATTTTTTTCACAGTTAATTACTGTCATATTGTCACGTGATCGCCCCTTGATTGCCCAGTGAATGATTGCCCAGTGAAACGATTGCCCAGTGAACTGAGGCGTTGTCCCGGTAACACAAAGATCCTGGGTTCGATTCCCAGTTGCGACTAGATTTATTAGTGTTTTCTTCTTGAATGATTAATAATATTTTTTTCACAGTTAATTACTGTCATATTGTCACGTGATCGCCCCTTGATTGCCCAGTGAATGATTGCCCAGTGAAACGATTGCCCAGTGAACTGAGGCGTTGTCCCGGTAACACAAAGATCCTGGGTTCGATTCCCAGTTGCGACTAGATTTATTAGTGTTTTCTTCTTGAATGATTAATAAAATTTTTTTCACAGTTAATTACTGTCATATTGTCACGTGATCGCCCCTTGATTGCCCAGTGAATGATTGCCCAGTGAAACGATTGCCCAGTGAACTGAGGCGTTGTCCCGGTAACACAAAGATCCTGGGTTCGATTCCCAGTTGCGACTAGATTTATTAGTGTTTTCTTCTTGAATGATTAATAATATTTTTTTCACAGTTACTTACTGTCATATTGTCACGTGATCGCCCCTTGATTGCCCAGTGAATGATTACCCAGTGAAACGATTGCCCAGTGAACTGAGGCGTTGTCCCGGTAACACAAAGATCCTGGGTTCGATTCCCAGTTGCGACTAGATTTATTAGTGTTTTCTTCTTGAATGATTAATAATATTTTTTTCACAGTTATTTACTGTCATATTCTCACGTGATCGCCCCTTGATGGTGCTCGGTTTGTTCTCCCTGCTTGCACCTCCATAGATCCGCCCCTGCGCGCTGCGTGCCGTGCTGTGTCCGTTGAGTGACATTATTTATGCATGTGTGTATTTCTGTGACCACAACTGCAAGGCTATTGTTGTTGAAATTAAATTATTTAACGTCCCGCTTTGTGGTATTGTTGCGCACTGTAAGTGCACGGGGAGAGTTTATTTTTGATTAGCGAATGCATTATTCAAAATTTGTCCTAGTGCATGACGTAACCGATTTTGTAACTGTCAGGTCTAATAACGAAAGAAGAAAAAATAGTACCTGCATAAAATAAATTAGTGTATTTTTTCATTGAACAATATTGCTAAAAGAATATTTTCGCTTTAAAGAGCTTAAACCCTGTCGTTTGTATGTTCATAAGCCATTGAGTTATACAATTAGAGCTTCATTAATAAAATAAAATTTAATTAATTAATGGGGTGTGTTACTGGTCTGGCTTCCTCCCTCGCCCTCTCCCCGCCCCTTCTCCCAACCACTTGACCCACTGCCGCGGACACGTGACATGATGTGCTACTCTCTATAAAATATAACTGAATTATACCACTACGATGTGATGTATCAACCATTTTGAAAGAATCGTGTATTGTTTATGTGTACACCGTAGAGGAGTCCCAACTGCCCGAAACCGGTACAAGTATAGCATTCATAATATTGGGGTATATTGTGAGGCTGAAGATATACACATCTGGACTTCTGACATTCAGACTACTGAGTTAATTAGTCCCCCCCACCCTTTCACTTTTCGCTTGCGGGAATGGCTGCAATCCTTTCGGTGGATTTGTTTAGACTTTTTATTATTTTATTTTGTTTGTCACTCATCGTGCTCTATTTATGTGTATGTAAGGATTCTGCGAAATTTATTTCTTTCGGAGGAGAACTTCCTAACCTTGATGTGATGAGGTCGTCTCCTACAACGAACTTTCTTGTTTTTTTTTTTTTTACAAATGTATCATATTAATTAGAGCATGCTGAGGATATGACTTTTAAAATTTTTGTAAATTCCTAACAGTAAAGAAAATACGAGCCGTCAAAATTTTGATATTTGTGGCAAACGGAAAAGCCAGTGACATCACTTATGGCATAATAGGATGGGGTGGTGCACCTGATACATTTATTAAGCCTTTACTAATAATTCAAAAACACATAATTAAAGTCATATATATCAAAAATAAAACACTCTCGTCCGACTTATTATACAAAGAATCTAAATTATTTAATATTCGTAAATTATTTATATTACAAACACAGACATATGAATATTAATAGACGAGAAATTAAGGACGAGGGGATAAAACAAGAGTTGCGGGACGCAGGGAGAAAAGCTGACTGTGATTCGTCAATAAATCAATCTGACAGTAAATAGGCATCTCGCATTATAATATCACCATTTAGTTCTTAAAAGTAAAATCTGATTATGAATGAATAGACATTTTTACATGGGAGCGCAAATTACTCGCCACGTTATGAACAAATTTGCGAAGTCCAAATGGCATTCATAATATTGGGGTTATTTATTCGGCAAAATAAATTTCTTCTATTTTCAGAGTCGAATATTTCGTTTATGTATTTAGTTAAGACACTTTTATAAATGTTCATAATTTACTTCCCAGCAACCAACCAGCTTTCTGTTTCGCGTCCAGACGTTTCTCGATGTGATAGTATATATTATGTTTCTACAACTGATCCATATTATACGATGTGAATATGCTTAAAATAAAGTAAAATAATGCTTATATATGGAATGATATACGACAATTGGGTTTATTCTCTTTTTCACATCTATTTTTACAAGTTTTCATAGCACAAGTCAACATTTTGCCGTGTTATTTCGTAAAATGAACCGATGATGCCTCGACCATAGTTCGCACAAGAATGATGACGTCACGTTTTCTGAATTCACTTGAGGCCATACGCGAACCCAGCCGGCTCCAATGGAACCGGTATGGCGAGTGGGGAATAATACGCTTTTAATCACTTAGGGCAGGTCTACTAATATTCATATGTCTATGATTACAAACAATGAAATATATATTTAAAGACAAAAATAATTTCAAAATAAATGAAAACAGAATGAGCAAAAGAACAAACAATATATTTTACACCCTCCAAACCAATACTAAATGAATGCTGACACATAGCAGTTTCATTGGTCCTCGTACATTTAACTTTCTACCACTACAAACTCAAATGATAAAATATGTAGAAGAGGTAAAATTATGGCTGAATGACGCAGATACTGAAACGCTTTTTCTATAAATTTATCTATCCTTCTACAACTCACTTGCTGTAACTTTCTAAACTGTAGTACATTATGTTTTCTCTTGACTTTTTATAATATCTAAAAACAAAAAACAAACAAAAAAAACTTTTTCACTTATTCAATTTTCGTTTCTATACTACCCACACTCCTGCAGTGCCTTAGTGGGTTTTCATTTCTTGTTTATACTATTTGTTATTATATATTATGTTATTGTTATTATATACTAGTGGGTTATATTAGTGGGTTTTCATTTCTTGTTTATACTATTTGTTATTATATATTATGTTATTATATACTATTTGTTATATGTGTAAAGAAATGAGAATAAATAAAGTAAAACAAAATTGTACTGAATCGTGTCAAGTGTAACGTCACGAGACACAATTTCAGACGTTTTACCCAAGTTCAATTTGAACGCTCATAACTTCGTCATTTTTGGAGATGTCGAAAAACTAATTTGACTGTCATTATTAACTCTTTAAATATAGGTATTCTCATTGGGAAATCCTCATTTTGGGGCTCTCAGACCCAACGTGTAGTATGGCTTTATTTTGAATGATTTCTAATCTTTGTAAGTGGCATTCGGAAGCCTGTGCCCAGAAGCTTGCATAATATATTGGTTTAGGCCTTTTTTGACTTGTGATTGACAGCTGGCCGAGGTGTGATGGCTGTCAGGTCGCCCTGTAGTTATGACTAGCGTGACACGCCGCTTCTCATTACCGACTTTAGCTTCATTCATTCATTCATTCATTCACCAATCACGCTCCATTCATGGCTGCGACTTTTCAGTACTACACACTTACACAGTGCCTGTATCCACTACGTTCTAGTTGGTGTAGGTACTGGGCGTTTACGGTAATTCGGAAACAACACAAACGCCGCACAGTGTCGGGAAAATATTTTTTTGCAGTCATGGTCTGATTATAAGAAAATTGTTTGGTAGCTTTTTAATCCTTCAAGATAAATGTAACATAAAGAAAAACAAAATTGGGTTCCTAAATTAAGGTATAGGTACTGAATAAGTTTGTGAAACACGGAATATACATTTTAGTCATTTATAGATGTATTATTAATATATTTTATAGGTTTTTCTTTTTTTTTTGAACGTTTAAGATTATTGTATCACGGAATTTAAAAAAATGTAAAGTTAATTTTTTTTTTTATGATAAACTAATGTTTATAAGATAAGGTTTTTTATGCATAGCACAAAGGATAACAAATTATTATAAGCAATAATTAATTTATAATAAGCAGTAATTGTTGATTGAAGTACTTGTACATATTGAATTATTTGACGTGTTGGAAATAAGCCGACGTAGCTCAGTGGTCCAGAGCTTCTGACCGGACATCAGAAGGTGTGGGTTCAATTCCCGTCGGCGGCATTTATTTTTATTCGGGAGATATTTTCAATTTGTATGGATATTTCAAGCGACTATTTTTATTGCTTATAATAATTTGTTTAAGTTTAAATACTGAAAAAAATCTTGAAACACTGAAATACGTAAATTTTATTATTTTTATACAATTTTATAATCTTTTTACACATTATGTTTTGTGGAGTGGCATACGTTAAAATAGGCGCATAAAAATAAGGTGCATTTACTATATTGAAGCAGAAAAATTTCTCTCGTAACAAAGCTGACTCTACGAAAACATAAAAATGCGTGTTTTTTTAAATATATTTTTTGAATCTCAGGAAAATTATATTATTTTATTTATAGCATTTAAAGAAGAAAAATTGAAAAATCTAAATAATCTTTAGTTATGTAGCCTAGGCACTAAAAACAAATCTTGATAATTTGCCATGTGAAATTTATTAAGGACGAGTTGTTTCGGAGAATTTGAACAATTCATCAAATTTCAACGTTCATTTTCAAGTTCTGTGAAATTCATATTAAAGTTCTGTTCTGTATCATAATAGGCTAGTTGCTTGACAGAACTACACTAAAAACAGAACTTGAAAAAGTCTTTCACGGAGCTTGAAAGTGGATGTTGAAATTTGATGAATTGTTCAAATTCCCCGAAACAACCCGTCCTTAATGTTTCGTTTAAATATTTATTTTGAAAATTGTATTCTTACTGGGGTTACTGGAGTACCTCGTATAAACGGCACATGTGTTTATATATAAATTTATTTATTTTGTCAAGCTATTTTTAAGTACGGTGAAATAAATTTTAATATAATAGAATATTAATAGGTAACCAATACTTAAATGTACAATGTTGGTAGGGAAAAATGTAAAACATAAGAAAAAAAAGGATTCTAGAAATTAACATAAGATATTTGAGGAAAAATAAAGGACTGTCGAATCTTTGAATATTGAATTTACCTATGAAGAGATAGGACATTTGAAACAATATTTTTAAATATTGGTTCTGTTTTGGTAAATGGGTAATGTTTCTTTACATTGTTTTTTTTTATTGTTGTTTTACGTTAGAATTTTTAACCTCACTAGGACAAGCCTGTGTTGAGGTAAATAATTTTAGAAAATAATAATGTAACAATATTGTTACATTAATGTTTCTACGAATTTGTTACCTACATGGTACTTATTAATCTAATTCCAGCCTATTCATTACAGTATAATATAGTAAAGATGTAGGGTAACCATGATATACATTGATATTTGATTGTAAAAAAAATGTAATAAACTATTATTTTAAAAAAGACCAGAGAAAAGAAAAAATTAGAATTACATTATAAAAGGACAAGGATAAAAAAATATACATACTATATTCTATTATATAATAATATGTTAATTTCCTGGACCATCTTGAATCAAGAGCCATGTACATTCAAATTTTTAAAAAATGTTGTATATTTACTATAATTTTCAAAACTAAAAAATCACCCTGTACCTACCAATTTTTTTTTTGGAAAATGACAAAATATAGGAAAATATGTAAATAATTAGTAGATATAAAGAATAATAATCCACATTCACTATACAGCTCTCTGAAGTATTTAAAAACAAATCAATAATAAATTACCATTATAACAGGCTTTGCGTCGTGTATTCCATAAAAAGTAAATCGAGGAAGTCAAATATATTGCAATAAATCAGTTGCAGCTATTAGTTAAATAGAAATATCGTAGTACCTATGTAGAACGAACGAGACATTATTACAAAAATATTCACAAATTAATGAAAAAAATACAATTTAATTGTTTGTACGTAGAGAGCAGAGATGTGCTTTATTTCAAATAAATCCATTTCAAATGGAAATGCAAAATGGGTATTTTCCATTTTGCATTTTAAATGCTTTTCTCAATGCATTTTCCATTTTAAATGCTTTTTTCAACATTCTTTCTACTATCTCTACTCATCTTTTTTTCATAAGCCCCAAATATCAGTCGGTCCTCAACCTCGATATGAGAGATAATTTCCATTTGTCAAGTTGCTCCCTGGTAGGAGCCCTGGCAATTAAGTGAAACCATTACAAAATATACTGATTCAAATACTGAACATGACGCTGTAATATAAAATGTTAGATATAGTTTCTATGTTTTTACGTTGGCAACATTAGTCCCGCGCAAATTTTTTTTGGTTTCATAATCTGTAGTCGTGGTTTTTGGATTTACCATCATGTAATATGTTTGTTCTACATTGATTTCCATTATTAAATGACAAAATTGTTTAAAAATTCTATAATTATTTTAATTGTTTGATCTGAGAAACCATTTTGCATTTTCAATGCATTTTGAAAATAGGTATTTAGCATTTTGCATTTGAAATGCTTTTCTAAAAACAATTTTGCATTTTGCAGTTTCAAATGGAAAAGTTTTGACCCATTTCCATTTTGCATTTCAAATGGTTTTGGGTACCCATTTTGCACATCTCTGGTAGAGAGTCACAGTTCTTAATTTCGAGGAACGTGTGTCGGGAAAGCTCAACAAGTGAATTTTGAGTCTGCTCAATATAATTGTAAAAAATATTATACTCACATAATTCGTCATACAAAAATGGAACTGCATTGATTTTATTTTAAGTTAAAAGTAATATACACATTTCACTTAAATTGATTAACTTCAACCGAAAACCTCAAATTACGTGCATAAATTATTATATCAGCATTTATTTTTGTAAATAACTCGACTAAAGAAGTTACAGAAGGTTGAATAAATAAATAAAAATAATTCTGCCAATGAATTAGTTTTAGATTCTCCGTCTATATAAATTAGACCAAGAGTGAAGCGATACATTAATGTTTCCTCCACAGTTGATTAAATTGATGTTTCCACCGCAGTTGATTAAATTAAATATTCTTTTATATTCCGAATGAAAAGTAATAGCTTGAAAACTTTTCCCATTATATTAAACAAACATTTTATTAATGAACGTACTGTACTACTAATTAAATGAAAATATATAAAAATCATATAAGTCTGGACAGAACTAACATTTTGAGCTAAATATATTTAGGTTAACGTATTATTTTTAGCAAGAATTTTTTTTTTTTTTTTTATAGTGAATACCTCACAAGAGTCCCAACTGCTCCCGTCTGGAGCCAGTGAGACTATGGCATCCCCAATTGGGGGATGTTGTGAGGCTGAAGGTAAGTGGGGAAGGGAAAGAGGAAGGTGGGGAAGTACCTGGCTATTCAGATCTAGTCACTAAACACGGCTAAAGCCATTTGGAGCAACGTTTCAATTCTGAATGGTGGTCTTACACCAGGGCGATACTGGTAGTATCTTCCACTCTGGAACGTGCCGCAAATATACTATATATTATTTTAATTTATTAATTGTGAAATAACACAAATTAATCAAATAAAATTTATTTGCGCACGCCGGGTTCGAACCCGCGACCTTCGGAATGGCAGTCCAATGCGTTACCACTGGACTATGCCGGCCGTCTAATTTATTAGCCTGAACACCTATATAAATTGAAAACATCCTCCGAGAAAAATATTATATTTAGATTACCCTATAAATGCACAGTAAAACGTTCTGTAAAGCATTTAATTTAGGCATAGGTACAAAAATTTGCTGAAAATTATATTACATATAAAAGAACGTATTCATATAGAATTATGACATATGAAAATTATATTATAGTTAGATTTTCTCGATAACAATGCTGTTGATACATTAACACAAATCAAAGACTTAGGCATCACTTTTCAATGAAATCTTTCATTTGTTTACCACATAACAGAAATCTCTAATAAGGGCTTAAACATGTTGGGATTTATAACTAGGCGAACCAGAAATTTTGAACAATGTATTAAATTGTTATATTTTGCCTATGTAAGAAGTCAACTTGAGTACATTATAATATACATGTACAAGCTGTTGAAAGAATACAAAACAAATTCTTACGTTTTATAAATTTTAAATGGGTATTCCAGCAATTATGTTGATCTACAATACTCTGTTGATTTATATGAATTTGCTCAAATTGTCAGACAGAAGAATTTTCACTGACTTGGTAGTTCTAAATAAAATTCTAAATGATTTAGTTGATAGTTGAGTCCGGTAGTGCTAAAATTGATAAGCTTCCGGATTCCAGAACGTAATACTAGAAGTCAGGATTTATTTCATTGCAGAAATTCTGGGACTAACTACCATACGTATTCCTCTTTGCCCAGAATACTAATGGAGGGAAACAATTATACCAAGTTAGTGGACATCTTCAATTTATCTTTAAACAAATATAAAATGTTGTTAATGAAGCAATTCAGTTATGTACAATAAATAATGTATATTTCTTAAGGCGATGCCATACGTAGTAATGCAAAATCATGTGTTTTTGGTTTGAAAATTTGGTCGCCTAGAAATGTTTCAGATGCTTTGATTAAATACTGCGAGTAGAATACATCCCAGCCTTTGAAATACTCGAGTATTTTTTAGATAAGTCTTTTTATAAGCCCAGAAAAAAATAATGTAAAGGCCTACGAAAACTGCTTTAAAGTTCAAAATCTCCTACTTACGAACCCATTTTCAAGTCCAAGTTATTTATAAAATGATCGAAAAAAAATTAAATATTTATGCCTGAAAATCCACAAAATAAAATAAAAGGCACTTTTTGGCCATGTTTTTTTCTTGCATAAATGAAAACAGGCGGATTGTGTTAAGCGGGAATTTAAACCTTATCGCCATCTATGTAAGGGTTGTTATTGATAGCGGCTCAATTTAAAATATTACACGACGTAGTGCATCGCCTTAATTAATAAATTGGTAAATACTTAATTGGTACTTTTCGAACAGAGATACATTTGACATAATGGAAATATTTTTATCCCCGCACTGAAGTTTTTACCCTTTTCAAAATAATTTTGTCAGTTTCCAAAACTACCAAAAGGTTAACGGCAAACATGAAAAATGATTTGTGCCGTGCCGCCATATGTGCAGCTAAAGATGAATTTACAAATCTGACTGAAGAAAAATATTACCTTTTACTCGAATAACATTAATATTTATGAGCGTATCATTAAAGAGAGCAGGAAAGTTCTGTTATTCTTACACTGTTCCTGCTATGCATTGGGACCAAAGAAAGTTACGACTCCGTCTCTCAGCCTTCCACATCAGCTGCTGTTAATGAAGAAAAAGAAGATGAAGATATTGATATTTTATTTCATTTCACTGATTTTATTTCTATGTTAAATTCATGTTAGCTTTTTTCTGGCATTTTTTAAAGTAATTTAGCATTTTTCCCATCACTCTATTTCTCAACAAATACTAAGTTAAATTTATGTTGGCTTTTTTTGGCATTTTTTAAAGGAATTTAGCATATTTCTGGCATATTTTTCCCATCACTCTAGCATATTTTGAAGTAGTTGAGTTGGCAACACTGCACGCCACTGGTAATTACGTAGTAGTCAGTAGTCTAGTAACTATCTCGTGCTGTACATGGGAACGAAGCTTCTATCCGCTCATTATATATCTCCCACACACCCAGCCATTGTTTACGTGGTGCATTTCTCACACAAACACATTTGATAGTTCCTAATAATATCATTGTAACGTTACTTTTAATCATTATTTTTTTTAATGATAGACAAGATTTTTATTCATTCAAACATTAGTTTATCATTAAAAAAATAATAATATTTGACAAGTCAAAATATTTCACCAACAAATGTAGATATAATAAAATTATCTCGACGCCATCTAGTATGAAATTCAGCACTAACAAAACCTTTCTTACAAAAATAAATTTGGTTGTTTGCAAGTGAAAAACATATAATAAACAGTAATTGTCGATTGAAGTACTTGTACATATTGAATTATTTGGCGGATTGGGTAGCTCAGTGGTCCAGAGCACCTGACTGAACATCAGAAGGTGCGGGTTCAATTCCCGTCGGCGGCATTTATTTGTACACGGGAGATATTTTCAATTTGTATGGATATTTCAGGCGAGTAATTAATGCTTATAATAAATTGTTACTTTTAGTCGGTTGAAAACTTTTGCAGCGGAATTACAGATATGCTTCCTTTTGAGGTGTCAAAGTTACGGTGAGGTATGAGCAATTCGTTAATTTTTGTTTTGGGTTCTAGTTCACCACAATTTAGTATTTTTTTCTCTGGTGATTGCTTCGATCGGAAGTTGGCTAGCATCAATCTTTACCCTACAGACTGCAGCTCGGAATAATTCAGTACGGATTCTATCCAGTGTTTAGTTTATAACTTTTAATATAAAGATCTTAATATTTGTTTTGTTTATGTTCGTAGTATAAGTTGCAAGGTTTGATTAGTTTTAATAATCTTAGCCGAATGAATGACGTAAAAGTCAAGATGTTCATTCAGCGAATATAAATGAGTAATTACAACATAGAAATCTATACAAATGTGTTTTTTTTTAGAGTAGGTAGGAGCTGCAATTTAAATTATTTACGAATTACAGCTTAGATCTTCAATTGAATCTTGGATTGCGCTATATTTTTTATAGAATTTGGTCGTTGTTGATGTTCAATTTGGCTCAGACTGTATGAGTCACGTGGAAATGTATTAATATTAAGTGGTATGTTGGCAAGACACAATCTTTCAAAATAAAATGTTAGGAATCCAGAAAATGTGGATGTAACAAAAAACTGCCATTCCACGATACGTTCGAATTTCACGTCATTGTTAAAAATCTATTTCATTGGCGGTGACTAAATTATTGCACACACTCGCCAAATATTAAAAAAAGATGCGTTACCCACTCGTTAAAAACTAATATTATCGCCATGGTGAGAGAACACCATCGAAACGTTGCTTGGAATGGCTTTGGTCGTATTCAGTAGCCAGGTCTGAAGAGCCAGGTTCTTCCAAACCTCCGTCTTTCATTTCCCCTTTTCTTTCCTACTGTCTTCGGCTCGAGACAATACGAATAGAAAGTTTCAAGCTCCAAAACATCAGTTAAAAGCTCCAAGCCCAAAATTCAGCTTAAAACTTCAAGCTCAAATCTCTAGCTTAAAGTTCAAAGCAGCTTTAAGCTCCAAGTTTGAAGCTCCATGTTTATAACTCCAAGCTTAAATTAAAGCTACAAGCGTAACGCCTCATGTCATTTCCAAGCTTAAAGCTTCAAGCTTAAAACATCTTGAAGCTTAAAGCATCTTGAAACTCCGACATTGAAACTTCAAGCTTACATTCCGAAGCAGCTTAATTCTCCGAATTTGAAGCTTTAAGCTTTAAAATCCAGATCAGTTCCGAGCTAAAAGCTCGAAAGTTAAAGCTCAAGGCTTAAAACTCAAAGCAACTTAAAATTTCCAAGCTTATTAACCGTAATCATCATCAGTAGGTATTATTCTTGGAAGTAAATTATAGTATTTTGGCGCCCAAGACAGTCATTCACACTTTTTCAGTAAAAATAGTCAGGAATGTTATGCGTCGAATTGGGTTATCAGAATTCCTATCTGAGATCAATTTGACGAAAGTTAAATTGATCTCGGACATCATTTTTGTAATAATCCACTTTGCCAAAATAGGGCGTTGTACGCTGTTTCATATTATTTTTTTATTCAAATCTCGGATGCTGGGTATTATAATGTACATTATAATGTTTATGTAGGTATGAACCATTTATCAACACATTTATATAATCATTTTCATTTATTATTAAATTCAAAAAAATATTTACTGCACAAAAATACAGAGTACAAAGGGTATAGCTTATAGGTTACATCCTATTTCTTACAGCTAACCCAACAAATACAAATTATATTACATAACCCAACAATTACATGTTAACAAATGTATGTAAATAATAAATAAAAAACAGAGGTATTTAATTTATGTAAGGTATTCATTTAAGGTGTAGTGACATTTGTTTAAAAGAAATGTTTTTAGTGATGATTTAAATTTAAGTATGTCGGTTATTTGTTTGATGCTACGTGGAAGGTTGTTATATACGTTAATGGCCATGTAGTGTCGTCCTTTTTGAAATATAGTTTTGTTTGCTTTTGGGATTAATAAGTTTTCTGTGAACCTTGTAGCGTGTTTATGTGTTGAGTTTTTTTGTGGGAACTTTTCTGGAGATGATCGAACTAACAGGCATAACTCTATTATATATATGTCCGTCACTGTCAGAAGTTTGAGATTTTTAAAAATTGGTATAAATTAATTAATTAATTATTTATTATTAATTAATTAATTTACTATGTGCCCCGGCAAGGCAAGGCTCCTGGGTTCGAGTCCTAGATGTGACCGTATCCTTTTCTGATTTTTCTGTTTCAGATTTTCGTTTAGGAATCGCTAATATTGTCTTCAATAATTAAATATTTGAACTTATTGTATGTCGCACCATGGCGATGTGTTAACGATGTGATGAAATATTTTGCACACGGTTAAATATGAGTATTGCTTATTTACTAAGAATCTTTTCAGATTTTTAGTAATCCTATTAAAAACGGGATTGAAGGCCTTTAACGAATGAATTGATATGTTAAACGTTTAATAAAAGAAATATGTAATATCACGATGTCAAAAAAATCATAATATTTCGGTTTTCCTTCATTATTATCAAGAAGGTGCATGGACAATTGAACACATCTGCCCTGATAATGGACACTGCAATGCTGTCCGAAACGTTGGCTAAAGAAGGAGGTAGCGCAATACGGCATAATACCCCAAAAACAAATCACTGTAAATTGAACATGTGTTCCGATATATTAATAATTGACTAAAATTGCAGGAAACAGCCTGCAATCCCGTATTTAGCCGTATTACGAAAAATCTGGCAGAGTTTCTTAATAAATTAGCAACACTCATTTTTCTTCGTGTAACCTGTTGCTATTGAAAAAGACGATATTTTTTAACACTTGTCCTTGCCTGAACAAAGATGATGCCAATTTTGTTTTTACCTACGGCGCCAATTTTTTTCAAAATGAGTTGAGTTGTTGCTACTGCACACCTGGGGCTGGCTGTTGGAACCTCTCCCTGTTTCTCGTTAATGACGCACGGTCTATCAGAAAGAGTTACCAGGGCCGGTCCAGAACCAGACGGCGCCTGCCGCGAGTAAAATTTATCATCGCCCCTTATCAAACCAGTAAACGCCTAGGTTGGTTGTGATGTCATCGCCTTGGCAATTCGGCGCTCGGAGCGAACTGCTCCAATTGCGTAATCTGAATTGTTTTGTTTAAAAATCGTTATTACATTTTTTTTCTTAGATTAACATAACCACCCCCAAAGTTTCGCGGTATGAGTGTGGAACACGGTTTTATATATTACTTTATTACATATGTTATTATACCTCATTATATATATATATATATATATTATTATATGTTAACCTCATTGAATTTCATGTACCCATAAGAGCTACTCGTTCTAAAACCCTCTTTAATTGTAACAATTCTAAGACTGAACATTTCAAACACTCGCTTGTACCTCGATTACATGAAATTAGTAATAGGTACGCAGATGTAGCGGATCTGTTTAACTGCACAGAAGCTAGGTACAAAAAGGCTTTAATATCATATCTTTTACTATATTTATCATATTTTTTATGATATATTTTATAATTCTACCAATACTTACGTAAAAAGTCAAATAAATATGTATATAAAATGAACTGCCTGGGGCAACTGAGGAAACTTGGGTCAATAATAATAGTCAATACGGTGAACCAACGGCTTGATTGGCACTTACCTACTTTCAACCAAAACCTGAAAATAAATGCATACATTTTAGCTATTGTAATATATTACATCATGTATCTATACTATCATATATTTCAATCAATACTAATCTAACCTAGTCTACCAATAAGTTTTGCATGTACTTGTATCTCTAACTTTTTATATCCATCTAGAGTTTCTGTTAATTGTATATTTTCTGATATCACTGTTTATAATTTACTGTATATGGTATATTCTATACCGTTGATATTAAAATAAATAAATTACACAGAACAACAGTACGTTGTTAATCTTACAATTAATAATCCGATTGTTGTATGATTTTAAATAAATCTGACGTCATTCGACCCCGATCGCAGCGTTTTGATTTCATTTCATTCATGCACTTCAGCGCATTTTGGTGTTTCGTGAAGATATTTACAACATTGTGACGTCATATAGTTGAAGACCGTACCGTACTCTACATTTCAAATCGGCTCGTTTTCACGTGGCGAAGAAATCTAACTGTAAAATTGAGATTTTTTAAACGTTTATTTTACTACGGAAACAAGCTTTACTTATTTTAGTACTGGCACTTATTTTAGACATTCAATACTATATAGGAATTTACCTGTAAAACTAATATCGACCATGTTCAATCCGTGCAAAATTCATCGGTTAAATTATTAGCTAAAAAAAAATTATACAAAGAAAGGCATAATATACCATACTTCTATCAGAGTCTCAACATTCTTTCAGTGAGAGCAATTCTGTGGTACAAAATTATATTTCAGCACATAAATAACCCTTTATATATAAACAGGCTAGAACACTATCATAATACTCGTTTTAACTTTAATGAAGGACTTACTGTACCTAAGCATCAAATAAATATGGACAAAGAACGTCAAACTATGTGATTCCCAGTTGTTTTAATATGTTACCTGCTGAAATTAAAAACTGTGCCCAAAACAAACAATTGGTGAGCTTACAGACTTGGCCTTCTGAAAGAATTAATTTATATTAGCTTACAATGATATATTATTCTAAAGACTTGTTAAAATTGTTATTTATGTTTTTCTTTTACTATATTTCTGTAAAATTAAAAAAAAATGTTTTATATAGTTGTAAAAATGTAACTGTAAACTCAATATAAAAAAAATTTATAATGTAAAGAACCCGTTAGACAAACTGCTAAAAAGTAGTTTATCGGGACTTTTATTTTAAAGTGTGTAAAATATAATAAAAAAATAAATATAGACAGGTTGATATAGGAAACTGGAGTAGGTGACTCCTACTTCATTCTTGAAAGCTGTGTGACCACATCCGTTGTTTCGTTGATCCATTATTTTTCCTTTGTTTATCTTCCCGAGGAATAGATTACAGGCCAGTGGAAGTGGTTTTATAACTGGTCCTTCGTTTGCTACATGCAGAAGGCACTTGGTGAGATTACTTAAGTCGCCTTATTAACAAATAATTCAGTTCTTTCATTCAGTTATGTCCTTGTGCGTCAGGAAGAAGGAGACGAGTCAAATTAGATCTACTAAAGTAAGTTCGCACAACTATCTCTCTGTTTTTCAAATACTGAATTATGGTTTCGTTTGACCTTTTTATGTGAGCAGTGTGAGCAACGCACAATAGTGAGACTTTGACATTACCAATAGGGGTATTGTGAATTGTGGTTTTTCACCAGGGCGATGCTAAAAGTATCTGCCACTCAGTCGATAAAAACGAGTTTCTGTCGTACATATAAATCTATTTTTTTTATTTTTTATTACATTACAAAATGATAACAAAGTAATAATGTATTATTCCCAGTGAGTTTATAAAACTCATTTCGGGAAAGACAACATTAGATTAAGGACAAGACAAATAAATAAAATACATTAAAATAAATAAACGCAGATGTTATTATGGAGTTCTAGAGAAATATTGTGTTAGTCATTAATGAAACTGCTGAGGAAATAGCTTTTGACAGCTTTTGCCAATGTTTTTTTGTTCGTTGCCGGAAGTTTTAAATTTCTAGGTAATGCGTTATATTGTTTATGTGCAATGTATTGTAAGGAGTTAATTCCAAATTTGGTCGTATAAGTAGATGACGATAAATGTATTTGATTTTGTGATCGTGTTTTGTGCTGGTGTATGTCGGAATTAAAAACTGGTTTAGTGTTGGTGTGTGAGGAGTGTTGAATTATTTGTAGAATGGCAGTTGTGATGTTATACTTTGGCAGGACTGTAAAAGGAAGTATTTGTGTCTGTGAGTATATATCTTTGACATGTGTATCCCATGGCAGATTATATATATTACGTACGACTCTATTTTGAATTACTTGTATTTCGGAACTTTTTTTTTTTGGTAATGGTTCCCCAGATACTAACTAGATAACTCAGGTGGGAGTGGATCATAGCATAATATGTTGCACGCAGTAAAGATGTGGGGAGTTCACCTTGGAGTCGATAGAGTGCACCGGTTATCGGGAAAATTTTGGATATTACATTCTCAACATGGGAGTTCCACGAGAGGTTAGAGTCTATGAGTAACCCCAAATATTTCGTTACTTGAACATGTTGTAGCTTTAAATCTACAGTTTTATTCCGAGATTAAAAAATAAATATATGTCAAACCGCACAAAAGTCCCACCTGTCTAGAGCCAGTAAGACTATGGCATCCTCAATTTAGGTATCTTGTGAGGCTGAAGGTAGTTGTGGTGGGGAAGGATACAGGAAGAGGAAGGTGGGGAAGAACCTGGCTATTTAGATCTGGTCACCGCACGGCTAAAGCCATTGCAAGGGACGTTTCAATTCCGAATGGTTGTCTTACACCAGGACGATACTGAGAATATTTTCCACTCTGGAACGTACCGCCAAAATACTATATAGTATTTTTAATAAGTAACACAAATTAAATCAAATATAATTTGGCACGCCGGGATTTGAACACGCGACCTCCGGCTTGCTAGTCGAAAGCCTTACCCCTCGACCACGGAGGCCGTTTCGATTGTGATATTATTCACACTTGACCTTCAAGAAAAGAGAAGTTGTCTGTCCACATTACATTTCGAAAAACTATCCCCAACCCCTTTTCGCACCCCTAAAGCAGAATTTCGACACATTTTGATAAAATTTTGCACGCTTGACCTTCAAAATATGAGGAAAATTACCGGCTATATCTGATTTCGAAAAACCCTTGTGTAAAGCTAGATCAAGTTGAAAATATTTTGAAAGCCGAACCACAACTTTTTGCCGCATGAAAAGTTGATATGTCAAAACTAACTAACTAACCGTCACGCCGTTTCCCCGCAGGGTTAGGCAGAGAGGACGGACCGCCAAACAACTCGGTCTTGGCACACACTCCTTGCCTCATTCACATTCATACATCGTCTCATACATACTCTTCTATTATTCTGACTCTTGACGTGGCCCGACTCAAGTATCTGATTCACTTGATCTTGCCATGTCTTCCTCGGGTGTCCCCGACTTCTGCTACCATTCACATTTGTATCGTATATTTTCCTTACACGTAAAAAGTCCAACAGAATTCAGGTCTAAACTAAAAACTTACCTTTTTAAGCTGTCTTACCCTTAAATTAAATATACCATTCCTGAGAGAAAGTCCAGTTATATTCAATTTTCCAATTATGTCCTAAATCCTGTATCTAAAATCCGCTAATAAACAATTATATAATGTTAATTAAGTGTTAATCTCAAGTGACCTACCAGGTAAGTATTGTACTGTATATTATTTCCATGAATAGTTAATAATAACATAGATCATTGTAGAAATGTATTATAAATTTGTACAGCGCCCTTGAGGTGATTTTGAACAAAAACGGCGCTATACAAGTCATATATTATTATCATATTATTATTATTATTACACTCCTTTCTTCGGTCATTCGCTCTACATGCCCAAACCATCTAAGCGTCCATTTCTTGATGTTACGCATTACGTTTACATCATTTGCACTATTTGCGGATCTCCACATTCCTCACACTATCATACATGCATCAACAGCATTCAATCTACTTCCATCCTTTCTTTGCCAGTTCCATGCCTCACTTCCATACACCAGGGTAGGTACCAGCACTCCATTGTGGACTACTAACTTCGCTTCTTTGCACAATTTTTTGCTAGCGCAACTGCGTTCAGTCCTCCATTAATGGAGTTACCTGCATTTACCCTTCTTTCAATATCTCTGTCAGCCTTCTCTGTCAAACATAAGATAAAAGATATTTTTGTACTCTTTCGTGTGTGAAACTTATAATTTTGATATTAAAATACCAATGTAAAATTGTACCTATTAATCCCATCTATGTATTGTAAGTTCATTCCGTCTTACAATGAGTTTTGTAACTCATAGGAATTGATCTAGCAAGAAATAACAGTAATATTACAATGTTTTCTCCGTTTCACTCTTCTTTTTAATAATTCCACGCAAAAAGTGATGTGTATTGTATGAAGCCTTGAAGGGCTTCGGCTGATCTTTAATAATAATTCAATCCAAGTACTCACTAATTCTAGTATTACTACACCGAAGGTAGTTCATCATTCGACTGGTTGGTGGCTGAGTAGGCATCGCGTTTGGGTCCCACCCAGGCGTAGTGCATTCAATTCCTCGGCTGGCTAAGTACTGGCTGGCTAATCACAACACAAGCAACATTTTCCGCTTGTTATGGTGGCAGTAGGAGATTTTCAAATAGTGTCAAGTTAATCGTAACACAGGAATGTTTGGTCTTTCTTAAAAAAATAATAATAATAATATTTTATGATTCAATGGATTAAAGCAATCGTTTCAATGGGTCAATTTCTGAAGCTGTAAAAATAATCACTTGAGAACTTTAATACCTCCTAATGGATTAGCGATTACGTCCTTCCCGTAGCCTATAATAAATAACCTGTTTACAAAGGTACGTGGTACTTGCTTCGGTAACAAGTGAGAAATGCAATTAAATATGGTTTTATCACTGATATGTATCTATATCAGTAGTTAGTGCACGGGTTGCCAACCAATGGGTCGCGTTGCGTTTTTAACATCGACTTGAAAGTGCATGACTTTTTTTTTAAAATTTTTTATAGTGAATACCTCACAAGAGTCCCAACTGCTCCCGTCTGGAGCCAGTGAGACTATGGCATCCCCAATTGGGGGATGTTGTGAGGCTGAAGGTAAGTGGGGAAGGGAAAGAGGAAGGTGGGGAAGTACCTGGCTATTCAGATCTAGTCACTAAACACGGCTAAAGCCATTTGGAGCAACGTTTCAATCCTGAATGGTGGTCTTACACCAGGGCGATACTGGTAGTATCTTCCACTCTGGAACGTGCCGCAAATATACTATATATTATTTTAATTAATTAATTGTGAAATAACACAAATTAATCAAATAAAATTTATTTGCGCACGCCGGGTTCGAACCCGCGACCTTCGGAATGGCAGTCCAATGCGTTACCACTGGACTATGCCGGCCGTCAAACTGACTGACTGTTTAGACTTGAAAAAAAAAAAGTGTTTTTGCTCAGATGACAAGAAATAAATTTGAAAAAAATAAATCACTTCATTTTTTCGTAAAAAATTTGTTATAATTTCGTAATAAATATTGTGTAATGTGTGACATAAGGAAAATCACAGAAAAGTTATTAAACGATTAAAAAATAAACATGTTTTACAATCATTAGTTTTTCTTAATCTTTTCAAATTTTTAATCCAAAAGAATTCGTAGACGATATAATGTTATGTTGTAACTCTACCACAAGATGCATTTAACGGTAATTTATTAACAATTTTGTATTGCCTTTATATCGTATTATCGTCTTAATAAATGCTAATTTATTAAGACGAGACAATACCCTAAAATAAAGCCAGAATCTTACGACGAATCTTAAGAGGAACGGCTGCGGTGCCTGTTTCATACAAAATTTAAATTTGGATTTACGGCTAAAATACTAGAGTAAACTGTTTTTTTTTTTTTTAGTTAAAAGACATGGTATATATAAAGTACGCATATGGATCAGATTTTAGATTTTTGCCTTAAATTATAGAATATTGGCCCCAGAAGATGACGATTTTACATGATTTTACGAGGCATCTTTGGCAATTTTTTGTGACCAAATTAAAGATATTTTTTGAAAAAATCTCACATATCCCGTCTCAGGCATATAATGAACTATACAATAAAATTTGAATCTTCACTGAAAAAAGTTTTATTTGCTTCAAAAGCCGAATTTGGTGGCCACAAATTCAACGTATATTTAACTAGCTTTTTTGTTATTGTCTCATTCGCACTTTCTTGAGTCGGGCTGGCTAGGGTAGGTGGAGCACGGGCCGGGGGGCAGGGGCTCGGGAGAGATCGCCCGCCTAACAAATACATGCATACGTCAATCGTCCTTCATTTTTTATTATTATTGCTAGTGTATGTATATGTGACATTCGCAGTCAGCCCGCGCGGGACTAATTGACGAATTTGTTACTTTGTTTAAGAATAATATTATTTTTAAACTCCACAGTTTTTAACCGAAGCATCCCCAAATAATTTATTTCATTCAACATGGGTAAGTAATCATTATTTGAGCATTTTTAACAATGATAATTAGGTTATGAATTAGGGTACTTACGTTATTGATTTTTATAAAATTTTATTTGTGTTTTAGGTCGAAAGTGGATACGTGGTAAGCCACCCAGTATGCACCGGAAAAAGAGTTTTTATTTATTTATTTATTTATGTAATTATTTATTTGCTTATTTATATTGGAGTCTGTTCTTACTATGCAACTACTACCTGTCCAACTTTTTTTTATTTTTCACCTTGTGCACATGTATTGTGTAGATTATAAAATAGGATTTTTTTCAGTATAAAAAATCTGGGACTAACTACCATAAATGTATTTCTCACTGCCTAGAATGGACGGAAATAATTATACCGATTCATTGAACATTTTTAATAAAATATGCTTGATGCTATTATTCTTGCTGTTATTGTTTTATTATTGTGCTGCTATTTTTATGGTTATTTTTATTTATAGTTGTATTACTTAATTTTTTTGTTCACATAATATTCTTCTTACACAACACTTAAAAATAATCTCGACCAAAATCCCAGTGATAAAGTCAGTGCGTGTTCGGAATTATATACACAGCGACACGACTTTATAACTTTCTTCCAGATAAAATAAAAAAAAATGTGATTCACAAAAAAATTTCAAAAGTAATGTAAAAATTAAAAAATAAAAGATTATGTCAACAGTAACAGTAAGGCCTTTACCGGTGCACTTACACAAATTTTAAGTAAGTGTATATTTCTATTCTCTACAATTATATTACTTACTGTTCATATATTATTTACTGCTGTTAATTCTATGTACTTATCTAATTTATAAACTTATTTTTTTTTTTATGCTTCCGATTTTGTTGTCCGGGTTAAATCTTCCCCATAGGAAAAACTAAACCCTTCCACTCACTTTTCCACAAATGATCAGCTAGTCAATCAACACTATGCAAGTGCATTACATAAGTAAAATAAATACAAAACAATACAAGAACAACAACACGTCAACTCACCAGAGATCAAATGGGAAAAAAAAATTCACCGACTCCAGATATTTTCATATCAGAGGGTTCGGCTCGGTAGAACTTCTAACAGGGCCTATAAATCCTACTGATCCCTCAACATAAATATTTAAAAAATCTTTCGTTATCCTACATGTATTCAAAATGACCGACTTTTGCATCTTTATATATAAATTTTTTGATAGATCTAATACGCCTAAATTTTTAATGAGAGAGCTAGGTATAATGCCAGTAGCCGAAATAACGAATGGTAATATTTTTATAGTCTGAGAATGCCAAATTCTTTTTATTTCGTTTCCTAAATCTGTGTATTTTCTTATTTTTTCATTAACAGATTTTTGAATGTTACAGGAATTTGGAATATAATAATAATAATATAATAATAATAATAATATAATACAATATAATAATAATATAATATAATATAATAATAATATAATACCTATTATTACTATTATTATAATTTCGTCTGTGGCCATATGTACAATGCACGTGTAAAATTTCCGTATCTCCTACAATAATACACGTATCGGCTAATTTAAATGAACTAAACAAAAGGGTGATTCCCCGTTCTGATGCAAATATATTCACGCACAAAAGAAAAAAAGCATTTCTCTTTTACTGGCCTTCAGTGCGTGATATTGTCAGTGCCTAACGTGTACATGCGCATATACCAATACTATTAAAGAATAGGTCGGAAGCCCTTGTATGTCTGTGTCTGCTAGTGGAATGAACTAAACGAAAGGGACATTTCACCGACTTCGTGCAAATATTCAAGCATTGAACTTAATTTCTTTTTTATTTAATCTCATATTATCTAACTTTTTTTGATAGCTTGCAACGTCAGCCGTACTAAAAGCCAGGTACTCCCTCTCCGTTCCCCGCTGCACGCTCCGTTAGAGAGGGACACAGGACAATAATTATTTTTGCGGGCGTCGAAATTTCGTCCGCGAAAACAACGCTCTTAAGTGAAGCGGCCGTGCACAAAAATATACGACGTGCGGCCCTGGTCTATCGGGCAGTCCTGCGGGTTGAATTTGCCCTATTAAATCTCTTAAATAAAATGGGAATCATAAGTGATGAAGTAGTGTAAAAACAATATTCGGCGCGCGGCCGAGCGTAATGGACGGACCTACGGTCGACTTTGCCCTAGCAGGCCTATGAAAGCGATATTTCCTTGGGGTTTATTTTAATTATTTCTGAACAACGTGTTACTAAAATCTCAAATGTTTCTAGAGGGATCCCTCGGAAAGTTAATAATTCATCATCTAGAAAAATAAAATCTGGTGCTTACCGCTAATTTTACAGTTGAAAAACGTTTTATAAACTTTTCAAACCGTTTTACACAAAATATTTTATATGTTTTTATTGATCTTAAATATAAATAACTCACATCCGTAGGGATAATCCATAAACATTTGAGATTGTAGTAATATCATCAGAAATAATAAAAATGTAAGCGTCGAGCAAAATCCCCCGTTATTAGAGTCTTGTGTTGAATCTCTTCAAATTGTCGGTAATTCCGATTAAAAACGGGATTGCGTGACATAAGAATGAAGAGGTTTCCCGATAAACTTTTAGTAATTTACGAAGATGTCGGAACACATTTTAAAGTGCAACTGAGCGGAAAATTGGCACCACAGGTGAATTGGAGTCTCTTCATCCTCTTCACATTTCCTGCCGTGTTGGCATCTATTGGTGTTTTCCACTCCCAACAGCTGCATGTGTCCCCTGATGTGGCAGTGTCCAGTTACTAGTCCTACCAGCTATCTCAGTGAGTTTCTGTCCATATTGAGTAGTTGCCTGGTTCGTCTAGGGTCCGGTCCGTTTATATAGTACTTTGGATTTCCTCATTCCAGGTGCCCTCTCCCATTCCTTCCAGTGCTGGGATTTGACCCATCTTTCAATATAAAAACTGCCACTCCTACGGAAGTGTTTCCTGTATCCTTACTATCCGTCAGCCCACTCGTTTCCCTCAATACCTGTATGTCCCGGAGAAGTAGTTAGTCTAAAAATTTCTGCACTACAACTGTACCCAATGTTACGTTAGCGTTTAGGCCATGTAATATACTATAGGTGTGTTACACAAATAGTCATCGCCGCACAAGCCGGCGGCAAAGCTTGATACTCCAATCATTCAGGGTGTGGATTATAGTCAATTTCCCAATTAAAACAAGTCTCTTGTGATGAAGGTTTATTATACAGGTAATACAGGTTATCAACAGATCTACAAAGGTTACACAGCTTTTTAAGGCCTAACTAGTTACTTAGGCAATCTATTGACTCTAAGGGCTCTGATTGACAAGGTATATTATGCGCTCACGTGTAATTTACGGCGGATGCGGTGAGACGGTCGGCAGGGGCCATGGCAGGTGCCAGGCAGGGTGCAGGACGGGTGCAGAAGGGCGGCCACGAGGGCACACCACGCTGGACAGCAACAGGTGCGCCAGAATGATGCGGGGCTGATGCAGAAAGGCGGCCACTAGGGCACACCACGCTGGACGGCAAAGGGACGCCAGGGCGGCGGCCGGAGTCGCAGAGACGATGGAGCAGAACGGGGGCACTGATTGGATGGCCAAGGGGGTCCACACAAACAGGCTAGGGCGGCAGACGCCCAGGGCTGAGGCCGGGGTCTACAAGTTCACGATCTCAGCCTGGGGTCGACGGTAGGTGGGGCAGCTAGCATCACAGGGGTACGAGGTTGGCGGCGTGGTCAGAGGCATGACCCAACTATACAACATAAGGTGCTGGTGGGAGACATCGGCAGACGGAGACAGGACCCAACTATATAACGTAAGGAGGCTGTGGTTCTGAGGGACTGGCGGCACACATGGTGAAACAAATCAGGCCGGTCCATATCTATGGCGACACCAATTTCGGCGGCGATGGTAACTCGGAACTAACACATTGTGTTGAGATCAGCGGGGTCGGCGGTCAACTGGCGCGTGGGCAGCTAGCCGCAAGTACTTGACCTGCGTTGGTCCTCGCTGGGGGGGGGCTTGTCCCACTCTTTGGCGCGTGCCCCATGCCCTTATAAGGACACGAAGTACATGATTGGCTGTTAACCCGCGTGATCGTGACAAGCAGAGATATCGCGGATGTACTTGTATGTATTGGTGATCTAACACGCCATCAGTGCGTGGTTCGTTTCCTGCAATCGTGTGGACATACATAACTTTGCAGTTAGCTCTAGCAAGCTTTGTGCAAACATAACACCAACTCCTAGTAATAAATCTTATAAGTAACGGAAATGGAATGCATAAAAAACACATATATACTTTATTCTTTTTTTAATGATAAACTAATGTTTATAAGACAAGGCTTTTTTATGCATAGCACAAAGGATAACAAATTATTATAAGCAATAATTATTCGCCACTTGTACTTGTAGATATTGAATTATTTGGCGGGTTGGGAATAAGCAGACGTAGCTCAGTGATCAAGAGCACCTGACCGGACATCGGAAGGTGCGGGTTCAATTCCCGTCGGCGGCATTTATTTTTACTCGGGAGATATTTTCAATTTTGTATGCATATTTCAAGTGACTAATTATATTATTGCTTATAACAATTTGTTATACGAACTTTGGCGAAAATACGCATAGATGTTTTGAAAAATCATTGGTTGTGAATCTGAGTTAGAGTAATGAAGATAAAAAAGAGATTATCTGTACATTCAAGCTTAGCATTAATTACCCCTTGCCGCTGAATCAACGTGACATCTGTAGCGCAAGAACGATTGCACCACCGACTTTATTGCATTTTAACGACCCAAACTAGTTTTGTAATAACGGATTTTTGTACGTGTTTTCATATCTCTTCTCGCCACATATGAAATACAACGTCTGTCAACGCAGAGCTTTAGGAGTGGCTTGGAGCGGGTCCAAGAAAAACAGAATTATTCTACCATGTTGACTTCTTTCTAAAGAAATGCGTCTCTCGGCTACATTTTCACACTGAACCGACTGAATTGTCCACTCCGGTGATGTGTTACTATTCTGGAAGAAACTGAACTGGAATTCGAGTTATATTATGCTATTTAATTGTGGACGCGTAATTAAGACCGCGAGTCGTTATGATCAATTTAGGTATCGCATCAGTCACGTGTGCGTATGTTACAGATAAAACATATTATGTATAATACTAAAATGAAAATGTTTTTTAATTATTTTTTTTTCAATAAAATCATGGGCATGATAACCTCAGTTAAGAGTCAAAGTCAAATAAACAGGCAAAGTTGGGAAAAATTACCCCGGAGGGTGAGTGAAGAGACTTTGGCATGCTATGAACTAAGCTAAGAAATTTACCCTTTGAATGTTAGTAAACTTGAAAAATGACATCTTTCCAATGACATTATAAAAATACAAGACACGTTATATTCACGCAAATAGAACAAAAAATTAAACATCGCTTATGAAAAGGATAAACTTAAAACCTCGTAGTAAACGTTCAAAGATGGTTTGAAAAGGGAGATACGTAAATACGAATGTTAGAGGGAGCGCGCTAATATTAAAAAAAAACGATAATATTTAATAAAACACGACTCGTTTGAAATAGGGCAAAAATCTCTCGACAAATGCTTTAGTTGCATTTAAAGATATACTGTGAAATTTTTCATGCCCCTATCATTTAAAATAACAGAACAAAACGTGTTTTTAATAATTTTCGTAGCTTGCTTTCGATTTTTTTTTCTATCGAGGGAATTTTGAATAATTAATGTTTCGGCATAAAAAATGTATAGATATTATCTTCAAAATAACTTCCTTTTTTTTTGGGACTTAGAGAAGGGTATGCGGGGGCTTAAAGAAGGGTATGCGGGGGCTTAAAGAAGGGTATGCGGGGGCTTAAAGAAGGGTATGCGGGGCTTAAAGAAGGGTATGCGGGGGCTTAAAGAAGCCTTTTTTTTTAAGATACGTGAATTAAAAATTATTCTTCACGTATTTCATTACCTCATTTTAAAGTTTTAATATTTAACACATTTTACTTTTATTCTGCATTGGTTGGTAGCTTTTGGGAGCTCTTCACCGCTCTATAAAGTTGTATTGAGTTCAGTGCTTTCGTCTTTTTTCAAAAGGGAGGTCTTATAATATGTATACTTTTGTGTGTATTAATCTTGTTTTTTTAATATTATTTGAGTATTTTTATTTCTATTTTCTTTGAAATGTCTATTTTCAGAAATAATATCTTGACATAAAAAATTGATTGTGTATGTTTTAAACATCGAATTAGTTACATTAACAATGTCGATATCATTACTGTATTCATTCGCTAAACTATGTAAATTTGCTACATAATTTGTTTGTGAATGGTGACATTGAAATAGGTCCTTATGCCTAGTGTGTCTAGTAGGTACTCTTAAATTGACCAGACTCAGAAGTTCGCAACAGTCGAGCTCTGAATTTACTATTTTGAAAAAGAAACACAGGTGACCGACAAAGACCGACAGTGTATTTTTAAGGTTATTATTATTATTAAGGCAATAATTATTAGCCTGAAACACTCATCCACATTGAAAAAACTCCTCATATAAAATAAAGTTGGTTGTTTCAGGTGAAAAACATGTAACAAGCAGTAATTGTTGAATGAAACACTAGTATATATTGAATTATTTCGCGGATAAGAGATAAGACGCCATAGCTCAGTGGTCAGAGCTGTCGACCGGAAATCGAAAGGATACGGGTTCAAGTCCCGTTGGCGTCATGTATCTTTTATCAGGAGATTTTTCAATGTGGATGAGTGTTTCAGGCTAATAATTATTGCTTATAAAAATAATTATTTTTAAGGTATTTAATAAAAAAAGTGTAGTTGATTTTTTCTGAAGGGATTAAAACTATTACTGAATTGTTTCAACATTTTGAATGTGAATTTTATGTTTTATTTAATTTTAACTTTATTGTTTTTTATTAAAATGTAAAATACCTTATAAACGTCTGACAAGATACATGATTTATATGAAATAATTAAAAAAATATATATATATGTTTCAATGAAATAGCTATACGACCGGCCCGCTAAAGTACGTCCACTGGACCTAGTTCAATGAAACCACGCGTGTTGTCTCTGTAACGTATCTTCACCCTATTTATTCGTCTAAGCATCTGTCAAACATTTAAACAAAACGTATTAAATTTTCAAAAAAAATTTTTTTTTGGTAACTATCGCTTTTCTGAGAAGATATAAGAACCTAGTTCCAATTTTGTTGGTTAAAAGTTAATTGAACTTGAATAATGTTACGCATTACGCAGGAATATTTCACATTTCCCATCCACCAATAACCGAAATTAGTAAATTTATTTATTTATTGCATCTAACTATAACATAAAACACATTTTTTTCATATAAAAATCAACCTCACTAGGACTAAGCCTGTATCGAGGTTAACAATTTACATTTGAGTGAAGCAAACATAAGAGTAATCACAAACATAAAGTAATTCTACATACAAATACAAAATATTTCAAAATTAAAGACAAAATAAGTATTAGATGTGTTACCAGATGCGTAATTTGACAGTATATTGTAACAATATTTGAACCATAACTAATCATTAATCATTATTCAAAAGAAGAAGCAAAGTAGAATCCAGATTTTTGTGCAAAGTCAATCCGATTGACTGGTTCATTATTATTTAGTCGCCCACACTGTATCGGATGGTTCGGATGACTTCGTGCTTCGCCAAGTGAATGGAGTAATGGAGTAGTAGTAAGCACTCGAAAAACCTGAATCTTGCGCAATGTTTCACTCTGCTTTTTATAAATGCTATATCCGCATGTTTTACCTCTGGCAAGACCTAATGGCTTGAGTTGTACATGATGTATTTAATAGGTTCGGCAGTCTTATTTTAATTTACGGAGTTGTGACGTTGCGACCTTTCCCTGGCCTTCACACACATACACACTTTTTGATTAATGCCAGTTCGGCTTCTGAAAACTCTGAAAAAGTTTCTAAATATACGCGGCAAGCTTTTTTTGTACAAATACAACATACGACACATCCCTCGCATCTCATATTCCTCTCTGCGTTCTGTCATTTCTGCCACGTGTCAGGATTTCGTTATGTTTGCTTTACCGCTGTTCGTACAGAGTAGTAGAGGCATTTACTCAAAGCGTGTCTGTTGTGTGAATGTAACAAGTAACAATGTATCCCATCCCACAGCTAAAGTAGGTGTGTAGGTTGCTTAGACATCAGAATTGATAGACTTGCCCTAACGTGAAATCTGGATATCATTTCGAAGAACTGGAGGCAAACCATGTGACAATATTTTTGGCACTAGGAGGGTTCGAGAATGCTTTGAGTAAACTACAACATCAGTCGTAGGTTGACTGCTAAATAGCACACTTTGAAACAAGCAGACCCTGTGCAGAAAAGCAAAGTTCGCTAAAGTGAGGCAACGGTTTACAGCGCAGTCCATTGTTAGGCTTTTCTGCGCAGGATCTGAATGTTCGTCAAATCGGGTTGAATAGCGACGTTAAAAATGAGCGAAGTGGGTAAATTATAAATTATCATTTATGAAAGAGTTCCAACTGCTCCCAACTATGAGACTATGGCATCCCCATTTGTGATATGTTGTGACGCTGAAGGTAGTAGGGGGGGAAGGAGATGGAGAAGACAAAGGTGGGAAAGTACCTGACCATTCAGATCTGGTCACCAAACACGACTAAAGGCATTTCAGCAATGTTTCAATTCTGAATGATGGTCTTATACCAGGGCGATACTGACAGTATTTTCCACTCTGGAACGTGCCCTGGCACACAAATATACTATATATAATATTGAATAAAATTTACTTTCGCACGCCGGGATTCGATCCCGCGACCTCTAGTCGAGAGCCTTACCCTTAGACCACGGAGGCCGTCAATCTAACTTAATAGTTTAACAAAATATTCAATTTTCAAGCAAGCCCGTACTACAGAAACAAAAGCGGTCCAATGATGGATCCCTGAGGAATAAAATCGTTCAGTATTTTCGTGAAAAAAATATCGTTTTCCGGAGATTGGTATTTTTTGCGAGCCGCAAATTTACCATATATTTATTTTTTTAGATTGAGTATAAAATTATTCATGCTATAAAATGGAGAAGAAGTAATAAATGAAAAAGTAAGATTTTTGGTAAAGTTTTTTTACCAAATTTTACATCATTGTTAAAAGGACTAGTAATTCTTAAGCAGATTTTATTTACGCCGACTAAATGGTGGTATTACAATTCGAGTTTCCTATATACTGACAGATTCATTTATTGACAAATTATAGAAAGGGAGACAGTCACGCCCCCCTAATTTGGATTTCAATTGTGTTTTGGGGGAAAACATAGAATTTATCAATCATGTTATAATCATCGTATTGCCGATATTTATTCGCATAAAATCTGTTTTTTGAGTGATATTATTATGTTTTAATTCGACGTCCATATATTCATTCATGACAACGGTACGAGGGGTGGGTAGGAATCTAGGGATCAATGTGTTCAGGAGTGAGTGAGAAGTATTTTTTTTAAATGTTGTCATGTAAAACTATATCGGGTCAATAATGACTAATCGTTCGGTCTGTTAGGATAGTATTATCATAATACAGGGTTTTCCAATAAGAGGTGTTATTTTGAATAGCCCGCTATTTCGGTAGATGTTACTTTTGAAGCTGTCATTTTTTGACATTTGATAAGTAGAAGCTACGCAATTAATAAAAATGGAACGATACACGCTTCAACAACACATTGAAATTATTAAAATTCACTTGAGTGAATCAAATGGAAATCATCTTGAGTGATGAGGCCCATTTCCACCTCGGTGGCTTCGTCAACAAACAAAATATTCGCATCTGGGGCTCGGAAAACCCAAGAGTTATTGTTGAAAAGCCTCTCTATCATCAACGTGTGACTGTTTGGTGCGGTTTATGGTTCGGCGGAGTCATTGGACCTTACTTTTTCGAAAATGAGGCTGGAGCAACAGTTGCGGTGAATGGATTGCGCTATCGAGAGATGATTAATGATTTTATGGCCGGAATTGGATGGTATTGATCTGGACAACGTTTACATTCAACAAAACGGCGCTACGTGCCACACAAGCAACGAAACCATTGATCTTTTACGATCGAATATCAAAATAACACCGCTTATTAGAAAACCCTGTATATTTTATAAAATTCATTTTCTAAAAATGAATTTGGTTCGTATTCTATATTACGGCAGTCAATCAAGTTATGTTTAATTACCAAACTTTGGTGAACTATTTTTAAAACTTGATTGTGCCTAAATTTATACTTGAACAGAAATAAAATAAATGTATACTATATATATTATTATAGTTTGTTTTTTATTTGCATGTAGTGTCGATATCCGCCCACACACGCAGGTACGTACTAATATATTTCACAACGTAAAGAGCTTGCTGCTCCAATATCCCCTCTTCGATAATTTATTGAAGTAGGCATTCGCGGTTTCATTTGGCCTTGAGGAGCGCTGATGGCCATTTTCAATGACGGAGCCATGAACGTCGAAATCAATTCACCTTCGTCCGCCCGCTGCCGGTGATGTAAAACTCTTTCGTTTCTGTTGTCATGGGATAATTGGCACATGATTTTAGAACTTATTATCTTTGTTTATTCAACAGCAATGGTTCCACGATAACTCAAAACGAAGACAAAACACACCTTTAAAACGTGATATAGTCATTAAAAGCGTTGAAAAAAAACCTAACCTAACCTACTTAACCTAGTTTTCGTTTCATCACTTTTCATGACTTTATATCACTTTTTATATGTTTGTTACTTTATTTTTATTTTGGTACAATATTATACATTTCTTAGTACAATCCAGTAATGTTGGCCTCACTGGGTGACTTACCCGTGCTGAGGCATCCTTTTTATAATACAAAAAAATATACATAATACATTTAAGGCGATGCACTACGTCGTGTAATATTTTAAATTGAGCCGCTATCAATAACAACCCTTACGTAGATGGCGATAAGGTTTAAATTCCCGCTTAACACCATCCGCCTGTTTTGATTTATGCAAGAAAAAAACATGGCCAAAAAGTGCCTTTTATTTTATTTTGTGGATGTTCAGGCATAAATATATAATTGTTTTCCGATCATTTTATAAATAACTTAATTTGCCACATTATACAACAAAATCGTAAGTAGGAGATTTTGAACTTAAAAGCAGTTTTCATAGACCTTATACATTATTTTTTTCTGGGCTTATAAAAAGACTTGTGTAAAAAATACTCGATTATTTCAAAGGCCAAGATGTATTCTACTCGCAGTATTTAATTAAAGCATCTGAAACATTTCTAGGCGACCAAATTTTCAAACCAAAAACACATGATTTTGCATTACTACGTATGGCATCGCCTTAACGATATACAGTTTCTCATATTCGCAGATTGATCGATTTATAATGAATCTTTTAATCACGGCCACCGTCGAAGTTTCTATCGAAGTTCCCACCAGTCATCTACCTAAAAGGTGCCGATGTATTTTGGGAGGTTCGATTAATGAGCCGTGTTCCGCATCGCTTTTTGTTTATTTTCTAATTCACGTCTTCGATGGCCAGACAGATGTGCAACAAAAAAGCGGAACGTACCTATCGAAATAAGAACGTTTAAGAACGAAATAATAAACGTTTTATTTTAACATTTCCCTTTTCAATCACATAATTACAGTAGAGATCTATTTTATTACTATTGTGATAAAATAAACGTAGCTTCATGATTTGAAATATGTTGAGAGTGAGGAAAATATATGACGCAAATGTGAATGGTAGCAGAAGTCGGGGACGCCCGAGGAAGACATGGCACGATTAAGTGAATCAGATACTTGAGTCGGGCCACGTCAAGCGTCAGAATATGTATGAATGTGAATGAGTCCAGGTGTGTGTGTCAAGACCGAGTTGTTTGGCGGTCCGTCCTTTCTGCCTACCCCTTCGGGAAATGGCGTGATGGTTAGTTAATTGTTGAGAGTGGCGATTCAGGTTTTATTTAAGGATAAGGAATTGTCCTTAACAATGTTTTAAATTTATTAAATATCTGGTGTAAGAACACCATTCAGAATTAAAACGTTGCTCGAAACGGTATTGGCCGTGTTTGGTGACCAGAGCTGAATAGCCAGGTACTTCCCCGTCTTCCTCTTCCCCATCGCCTCCCCCTCACAAAACACCTCAATTTCCAAAAGTCTCACTAAAAGAAAAAATGGTAGGTAGTCCCCGAATTTCAGTACTGAAAAAAAATTCCGACTTCTAGTAATCTGGTATTGGTGGAAACTTTAAAATAAAATGTAAAACTGACGTAATGGAGAGCATAAAAATATTAATTTAAATAAACTTTGGCAAAAATGCCCATCTACAACTTCCATCTTCCACGATTGTACGTAGAACTGAGTGATTATTCTCCGCCGATTGTCCCATACATTTCCGTTCAGCTTTCTGTCGTATTCGTTGAGCTATAT
Source organism: Hesperophylax magnus (assembly GCA_026573805.1). Classification (NCBI taxonomy): domain Eukaryota; kingdom Metazoa; phylum Arthropoda; class Insecta; order Trichoptera; family Limnephilidae; genus Hesperophylax; species Hesperophylax magnus. The sequence continues at coordinate 4,782,647 of JAIUSX010000117.1, read as the reverse complement.
TGGTTTTGTCCTACTAGTGCAGAGTCGGTAAAAATCACGAAATCTGACTTGTCAAGGTTAACAATCATTTATGTTTAACCCTAAGAAATTTACATTTCAAAAATAGAATTAAAATAGTTTTTTGTAAGAAATATTATGTTGTAGGTAGGTACCTACTTTATCAGATAGAATTTTAAAATAATTTTCCGTACAAATATTATATTATAGGTAGGCACTTTGTCGCTTGTCTGAATCCTTGACACCATCAGTTACATTTTTTTAAAACAAACCCCAGTTCATTGAACCAGAGTTTCAATCACTCACAGACAGATCCACAACCGAACTGAGTGTGTTTTATGTGCCATGTTGTAGCTGTGTTCTATGTGCCATGTTGTGACTATGTCGAATATTGTGGCAAAGTGCTGTGTATGCTGTGGCTCCTATTCTATGCTATGTGCTCTGAGTTTGGCCACTCGGGACAACGGAAATAGAACGGACAGCCGCATTCCGAATGGGAACAGAACTGTCATGGCAGCGCGCTAATTGCTCCTCTATTCTCTACGCCTCTTTTGCTGTCTTGTCTATGCTTTTTGATGGGCATATGTCACTGTCTGACGGTTTTTTTTGGTTGACGTGAATCAGAAGCAGTGTGTTATTTTTAAATGCATTTCTACATCGGTTTTTACAACAACTTTTTACTATTGTCATTTACCTTCTTACCCTATCAGTAAAAGCACTATTTTCGATTAATCTTTACTACGAATCGGTTTGCATTATGAAAATTTGCATTATAAAATTTGCATTATATTCTTCAATATAAGCTGAAGTAATATAATATAAATTATTTATAGTATTCGTGAATACTGTAAATAATTTTTAGATTTAAAGGAAGGTTTATTAAATGTATTAGTAAGTTATTCGTTATTATAACATTTCGATTATATTTTGTGTAAAGTTTGACTTGTATAAGCAAGCAACACAAAATAACCTCTGAATTGGGTAAGTTTTTAGATTCTCACGACCAAAAGCATTTTTGTTGTTTGTTTTTGGGGTGTTATGCCGTGTTGCGCTAACTCCTTCTTTAGCCGACGTTTCGGACAGCGTTGCAGTGTCCATCATCAGGGCAGATCCGGTAGATCCGAAGATGTGTGAATTTTGGTTGTCGCACAAACTAAATAAGCACAAACTCGACAACCAAAATTCACACATCTTCGGATCTACCGGATCTGCCCTGATGATGGACACTGCAACGCTGTCCGAAACGTCGGCTAAAGAAGGAGTTAGCGCAACACGGCATAACACCCCAAAAACAAACAACAAAAATAACCTCTGAATTATTCAAAAGTTTCAATAGACTGTCTTCGCTTAACCCTTTGGGGACGATAATAATAATATTATTATTTGGATGATTTGTAAAGCGCCGTATTTGTGAAAAATCACCTCAAGGACGCTGTACAAATATGTAATATATTTTCTGCAGCGATCTATCTTATTACTAAGTATAGACAGACATTTTTTTTAAATTTATTTTAAATTAAATTTTTTGGTGTTTGTTATTGTTACAGCTGTTTAGGCTTTCAAGGCCATTTTCAAACGACAAAAATACTTGCAGAACTTAATAATAATATTATTAAGAAATAAATGGAGTTCTACGAATTAAACACAAAAATAATAAATAGACAAACTAATATCAACTTATGGGACAGATTGCATCCACCGATTCGTCGATTACTAATACAAAACTATATGTAAAATGCATTTGATCAACGAACGTGATGCTGCTAATGGACATATATTCCAATTTATTTACATTCTGTACAGGCAGATACTGTACCATACCTGAGAGGTCACTTGAGATTTCACTGTTCATTGTCTATTAGATAAATTTATATAAAGTTCGCAAGCAGGGCACATAATTGGAACACGTGTGATTATAAATGCTATTATTAATGCTGGTATTTGTTTAATATATAAAAAAAAATTATCGACTTAACATAAATTTTTTTTAAAAATATATATATTTATATTCTTTAATGCGCCTGTTTAGGAGAGCAGAGCATAAGAAAATCTTATGTTTGGCGGTACAAAAGTACAAGGATTTGATTAGTCGATAAATATTCTACATTTTTTGTTAGTTTGGTCGTAATATTTTGAAACAACCTAAAATAATACACGTTTACTGACGCATCTGCTGTAATATCTTTTTGATCACCGTGTAGTCCACTCAGTTTTTGGGTTGAACACTCAACTCACAATAAATGGACGGCGCACATACGACGGGCGCGGTATCTTCATACAAGTACAAGGTGTCCGGGGGTAAAGTGCCCTTACTTCGGGAGGTGATTCTGCATGATAGTACATTTTTCGAAAAGAAAATTATCTTTTTACGTCTACAATCATGTAGAATCTCCTCCCGAAATGAATGCCCCAGGCCACCTGTATATTAAAATAGAACGGTTTTTCTGCGATCATTATACATGTGGCATCATTCTGGTATTGTTTCCAACAAGTTGTCATATAGTTGCAATATAATCTTGGATATAAATGGCAAATTTATTCGTGACAAAGCGTCCGATGTTAATTTTCCGTAATAAGGAATGAATTAATACATATATCCACAATCAGAATCAGCCAAAACTTGTCAATGTTTGTCTTAAGATTTATGCAGTACGGTCACCATATAGTTGTGGTCTAATCCCTCGAGCAGGTAGATAAACGTACCGGGTCGAAGTACATACTGGTTAATAACTCTCTTACGAGTGATCAACAGACAAAATATGTGATCCAAATAATATTAGGTAAATACGTACTTTCGAAATAATGTGTCATTAAAATTGGATAATTTGCATTTCCGAGGATTTTGCACACCTGGTATAGTTATAATTACCAGAATTTACTCCCGATTTCTCAGAAAATGTATTCAAACAGGCCGGACGCTGTCCCGCGCAGTGCGCGGGGTTACGCCCGTTCTGACTATATATATGCTTCCCGTTCAGTGCGCGGGATTTGTCCGGAAAGGGTTAAAGATTTCACAAAGCATCGTCAAATAATTGCAACAGTGCATGCGATATTGCGAGTTGCTCGAGCTTTAGAACTTGAGTCCCCGTTTTTAATATAGTAGATATACAAATTTAAAAAAAGGTATAATTTAAATATATATATTTTTTAACTTAATTGTATTTTATAATGTTTTCCCACTGGGATTTCCCGTGCTGGGGAAGACATTTGACATTTTTGGTATTTAAAAAAAAATTGATTCAATTTTAATATCAATATAATCCATTGATTGGTTTGTGAAATTTAACTACTAAGGGCAATAATATAATAATATCCTCTACCCTTTTCCCGCGTAACTCCATTTTATTTTCATTTTCCCGCTTGTATTTGTTTTCTATGGTAGATAAAGTGTGGCTCATAGATCGTTTTATCGCAGTACTTACTTATTTTTTTCCACTGGCATTCCTACCCAATGCTGTACTTGTTTACTAACCGAACAACACACATGTCCTGGAGTAATTCGTTGTGTTTTTTTTACATTCATTAATCTTTTCTTAGGTATCATCTTCCCGACTCCCTCCAAGCTACGTGGTTGATAAAGTAGTTCTTCATAACCTGCAGCAAAAATAATAATGTGACATTTTTTAATAGTTTTGCAATTTTTCCCTAAGTAGGTACCTCCGTTGGTTATTGCTTAATTTTAGTATCGTCCCTGTGATAGAATCTTCCTTACTTATTTTTTGGTAGTCGCTGAATACCGCCTCACGCACGCAATTTAAAATAAAATAACACTTGAGTTCAACTTAATTACTACTGGCAACAACTAATTCAATCGGGGGAGATGTAAAACATGCACAAAATAGGCTTTTAGGTTGTTAGTTTGGGTTATTTTAATAATTTATGCGTATTTCCTAACCTTCAAACATAATTTTGAGAAAAAATTGAACTTTTACCATCTTCTCCGACATAAATAGTTGTTTCTTGTAGTAATAAATGAGACACCAAGTGCAATTTTTGTTGCGTACTAAGCTTGAGGCGGAATTCGACAACTTTGTCGGTTTTTTTCGTAATAATAATTAACTCTAGTGAAAAATTGTAAAATATATTCCGATAAAACAATAAATGTCGATTCTTAATATAAGTTTTATTGTACGTACAATTATTAATAAATCCATTTTAAAAATGATATTTAAAACACCCTTGATACAACTCTGATGTTATGCTCCTTGTTCCTTTCTTCCTACTGTTTATTTACAGTCTCCCCCCGCTCTGCCTGCCCGCACAATACCCACATCGTTTGTATAATGTCAGAATAAATTTGTACCCACCGAGCCATCCCATAAAAATTAACTTTACCTGCCAATATAAAAGAATGAGATGTGATCAAAAAGTTTCGTTGTTTTTGTCAGAGATCCCTTGCCGTTGTATTTTTTAAAGGCCGCTCCGCTTGTCACATTTTGACTTTTGACAGGAGATCACGCGGCCACTGCGTTACTGCGTTTGTTTTCTCGCCACAGCCAAAGCTGGATGAGATGTCGCAAAGGGAAATAGTGCTTTCTGCTTTCTGATGCAAAAGTTTACGTCAGGGGGAGGCTCGCTGTCGACAATTTAAAAATAATACTAGATCGCGCGAGCGATTCGATTTCTACGGCCGGAAGGTGTATTTTTGGAAACTTGACATTTTGTATTTTGTCGGCGGTTCACCGATTGCAATGGCCGCCGGTCTGCGGCGCTGCATTCGCCGGGCCGTGAAGCGTGTATGAGAGAAAAAAGATATACGGCTTCGCGCGAGAAGAAAAGAGACAGCGACAGCCGCTAGCGCTTCCCGCCACCAGTCGCGCTCCGCTTCTCTCGCAAGCAACTTGCCAGTCTCTTGTGCACACTTTGCGTGTTGTTTCTGTCAGTTTATAGCAATATCAGTCGATTGTCAGACCTACAAACCTTTCCTCGAAGGCCAGTTATTGTTTGTGAAGTGTGAACTCGTGTGTCGGCGAACAGCAAACCGTTAACTCTGTGATTGTATGTGTTTGGTAGTTCCTCAGTGAGATGTTGCCTCCAGGAGGGGCTGTAGGAAGTGTAGGCCCAGGAGCTGACAGACGCAGGGATGTCCGCGACATGGCCAGAGAGATCCCCCGGGACGTGCGTTTCCCGCCTGCCCCCCATCTGCTTTCTCCGGGTGAGTCGAGTCGATACAATGTCCGCCCGCCCGCCATCACCCGCCATGCCAGATGTCACTTTGACGTACATGTCAAAGTGACATTTCAATCTAAAACATTACTTGCACCGCATTCGTAAACAATTATCACCAAAAGCCTAGTGCTATTCTAGGTCGGAAACATGAGGGATATAGCTTTATTGGTGATTTTGTGTAGTGTCGCACCAAAAGTAAAATGGCGCCAAGCACGCGCCTCGTGGGTTCGCGGCGTGTTGAGCAGAGGCAGGCGACCGCGGACCGCGTGCCGACACCATTTTGACGAAAAAACCCGTCTCTCCAGACCTTGTTAATTCATTTTTATCGTTAATTCCTTCCCAACGCCGATTTTGAGCTAAAACACGTGTTTTTGGCACATACGCCAACCCTTGATTCGTTATCGATTTTCCTAAAAAGATGCCCAAATGTTTGGCAGAATAACGAGAGCTTCCCACAACATTTCTACATATTTTCCTACTGAATCCCTTCATCATAAAGCCTTTCTCATCACAAATTGAGAGATTTTAAGATTGTTGTTGTTATGATTTCAACTGTCAAGATCTATTGCGGCTTCGTGTTTACAGATTTGCTATCGCACCTAGGTTCATTATTCCGCCGCGCGAGCGAGAGAGATAGTAATATGCGACATTTGAAAAGGACGCCGTCATAATTTTACCGGTCATTATTTTATCAAGCCTTGTCTTTTTTAATACAAATACAAATGCTATGGTTTATTTATTACATGGTGTTATTTAGAAATTCCAATAAATGATTGTCTCCCTGATCATTTCAGATATGTGTAGAGCTGAGATTGCGGAATTCAATATAAAAATATTCCCTAGAAAGAATTTCCAGCGCATTGCCTTCTGTCAGTTAACTTCAAGTTGACAGACGCCACAAGATGGCGGTTCGATTCAAATTCTTGAACAAAATAATAATATAATATGGCGTTCTTTTATTATCGTTTTCTTTGTTTATAAATGCATTATTCTGGTGAGGCTTAGTTTTAGATTTCATCCGTCATTACACTTGTATTATATCAATATCCCTCTTTGCGATCGTGAGGTGTAAATATGTATGGATTTATATATTTTTTCCGATCTCAGTAACTTCGCAAATGGTCCGCCATGCGGTTCCTGTCAGTTCTTCGGTACAAAATAAACAAAGCCTTGACGGCCACCAAAACGAAATGTCGTATTTCGGTTATTATCGTGTTTTATCTTATTTACCTTTTTCATATCAACTCCCATGGTTGGGAGATGATAATATTATAGATTTAAAACTTTAAAAAGTGTTTCATTTGGTTTTGATATGAAGTTTATTTACCTACGTAGGTACTTTATGATTAAGAGAATGGCGTGGGTAACTAGCACGGACGATCGGCAAAGGTTTTATCGATAATATCGGTAACTTGTCATTGTTCCCGAGCACGACTGAAGATCGCCAACAAAAAATAAAAGTTTACAACGACTATGGGCGGGTTGTTTCAGAAACTTCGAACAATTCTTCAAATTTCAAACTTAATTTTCAAGTTCTTTTCATGTTCTATTATTTCAGTTCTGTCAAGCCACTAGCCTATAATGATATAATAACAGAACTCGAATAGGAATTTCGCAGAACCCGAAAATCAACGTTGAACCCATCCTAAGTGTTCTTAATTTATTTGACGTGAATTATTGTTTGGACGTTAGCGATCTGCAGTCGTGCTCGGGAACGATGATAACTTATGAACATTACCGATAAATGCTTTATCGATCGACCGTGCTAGATAGATTCCTATTTCCTATAAAATCTCACTTTATTGTTTTTATATTTTTTTGTATGTAATGTATAATAGACCACCCAGGTAAGTATGGTTTTCTGTATCTGTTTGTAAATAATAAAATTGATTGTAATTGTAATTGATAAAATTGTACAGCGCCCTTGAGGTGATTTTTCAGAAAACGGCGCTATACAGTTATCCAATTATTATTATTAATGCATAACTAATTTTAAAATATTTCTCTCTTATATGTGTTGGGGGGGTTATATTATTTAGAAAAAAATCTAAAATCAGACGATTCTTTCCTTAGACTGTTTAAAAATATATTGATTCAGCCGAGTGGCCATTGATGAACTCTTCAATCCCTACCGTCGAGGAATTTAGTGAACAGCTGTTGTCAGATTTGTTTGTGTGTACGACATTGGGATTTGTTTGAGGTATGAAAAAAAAACCTGCTTTTGTGGGTAGGTACTAGGTACGTTCTTTGTCACGGGTCCAGTACACGTTGCCCCCAGTTCCTTCAACTCGAACGTAAGAATGATGCTTTTAAATCGACGTACGGCTTCGTTTGGGTGTCATTTTTCATTCGTCACTCAGTCACTATAATATATCTTACTAATTTACTTTTTGACTTCCAACTTACCTCCATTTTCAACACGCAACAACGCTGACTATTAAGGCGATGCCATACGTAGTAATGCAAAATCATGTGTTTTTGGTTTGAAAATTTGGTCGCCTATAAATGTTTCAGACGCTTTAATTAAATACTGCGAGTAGAATACATCTTGGCCTATGAAACAATCGAGTATTTTTTAGATAAGTCTTTTTTTTATAAGGCCTATGAAAACTGCTTTAAAGTTCAAAATCTCCTACTTACGAACCCATTTTCGGTTATGATTTTATTGTATAATGTGGCAAAATTAGTTATTTATAAAATGATCGAAAAAAAATTAATTATTTATGCCTGAACATCCACAAAATAAAATAAAAGGCACTTTTTGGCCATGTTTTTTTCTTGCATAAATCAAAACAGGCGGATGGTGTTAAGTGGGAATTTAAACCTTATCGCCATCTACGTAAGGGTTATTATTGATAGCGGCTCAATTTAAAATATTACACGACGTAGTATATCGCCTTAATAATTTAATTTCCTAATACCTATAAACAACTTGACTTTTTCGCCTCGATTTAATTTTATTGAATTGATATATTTTTGGATGAATTTAAATCTATTTTACCTGATATGTCTTCTTCCGGTGCCTTCTACTTTCAGAGGTTTGCGTTTTTTTGGGCAATCTGCACCCTGTAGGTTGCATCAAGTACCATTGAAAATTAATAATAACGTTCAGCTCCAGTAAAATATTAGCAGTATTAACTTGTATCGGATGACAACTCTGGCCGCTAGAGGCGCTAGCGTAGCATGCTATCAAATACCTTATAATTTCTCAAACTACTGACATTTTCCATACATTCCGATGGCAACATGCTACACTAGCGGCATGAGTTGTGCGCCTTGGTTTTATCTTGTACAATTTAATGGATCTTTTGTGAAATATATTCTATATTTTACGTTAATAAATTACAGAAATCGAAAACAATTAGATAACCCACAATAGACCGGCAACATAACAATTCTTATTGAGTTTACTACATGGTGAAATCTTTATCTATACAGGGTTTTCCAATAAGAGGTGTTATTTTGAATAGCCCACTATTTCGGTAGATGTTACTTTTGACGCTGTCATTTTTTGACATTTGACAAGTAGAAACTACGCCATTAATAAAAATGGAACTATACACGCTTCAACAACGCATTGAAATGATTAAAATTCACTTGATTGAATCAAATGCAAATCATCTTGAGTGATGAGGCCCATTTCCACCTCGGTGGCTTCATCAACAAGCAAAATTGTCGCATCTGGGGCTCGGAAAACCCAAGAGTTATTGTTGAAAAGCCTCTATCCTCAACGTGTTGGTGCGGTTTATGGTCCGGCGGAGTCATTGAACCTTACTTTTTCGAAAATGAGGCTGGAACAACAGTTACGGTGAATGGATCGCTATCGAGAGATGATTAATGATTTTTTATGGTCGGAATTGGATGGTATTGATCTGGACAACGTTTACTTTCAACAAGACGGCGCTACGTGCCACACAAGCAACGAAACCATTGATCTTTTACGATTGAATATCAAAATAACACCTCTTATTGGAAAACCCTGTATGTTTGTTACATGTCAATATATTCAATAATAAATTCATAACACCAACATTGAAGACGATTTGTAAGTTCAACATGAACACGGAATGCTACATGGAACTCAAATAACACATCTTTGCTGAATTTACCTTAATTTTATTATATTTTTCATGGTATAATCCACTTTTTACGTAATCTACGTAGTAAAACTTTTTATTTGCTAGGATTCAACGAACTCATATTATATTTCACCAACGTTTTTAGGCATCCTGAAAAATTACTTGGAGTGTTTTTGTTGTTTGTAATTATTACATCCGTAAACTGCACACACAGAACCTAAATTTAGAAAACGCAAAACACCGCGACCTACTACCAAATAAATTCGATTTGCAGCCATTGAAAGGAATATCAAAGTCAATGTGCTACAGTAGCGCATCTAGCGGCCTAAGTGGTTGATATTGCCACTATTTCGCTGGAGTTGGACGTGTTATTAATTATAGGGTGTTTTAATACTATTTGATCGGAATGCATGGGAAGTGTCAGAATTTGGATGTATTTAAACTAATGTGGAGATTTTGGTTGCATCCAGGAACAACTCTGCAGAACTGTTCTTGTACAATTACGTTTGACATAAACATTATTTAATGATTTAATATTAGAACCATTTTCTTTAGAGATATTTCTACATTTTTTTCTTCTAATTTTTAGTGTTCATGTTTATTATCCAAGAATAAACAATATGATGCCCACAAATGCTGGTGTCAGAGATCCGATCAGAAGAATGTGCGAATTGTTTAATCAAAATCAAAACCTGAAAGATTCAGACATATTTTTTGATGCGCTACTTTTAGTAAAAAAAAAAGATTTTCAAACGGTTTTCTTAAAAAAAAAAACTTCGTTTACTTTTTATTTACCTTTTAAAAATTTCTGTTATAACATTAGGTACTATTCATTTATTTTTATTTTTTCCACAACTTTTCTAAAAATTATATGTAAACATTTTTTTTCATTCTTTATTAAAATAAAGAATCAATTTACAGAGTATAATCATAAATGATAACTAAAATAATTCATAAAACTAATTTTTACTGCTTTTTAATATTCATTTATTGATATTGAGTACTTCTCGTATTTTCTATGTAAAATAATATTCTTATATATTAAATTGATTCCCTTTAATTTTATATGAAAAAAATATTGGTAAATGTTTATTAAACTTCTGTAATAAAAATTGAGGATGCAGGCGACTTCTAAAGTCCATGTTTTCTTCTAAATTAAAAAAAAAGTCATGAGTATATTACGCAAGGCTAAATAAAATCTGTCTCGGCAAGACGAAGGTCCTGGGTTCAAATCCTAGATGCGTGACGGTATCTTTTTCAATATTTTTTTGTGTCACATTTTCGTTTAAGAATAGCTAATTTTTCTTCAATAATTTTCTTCAATAATAAAATAAAATCATCAAAATGAGTTAAATCTACCTACTTCATTAATGTATTTTTCCTGTCAGATGTCAAACTATCTAATTCGGGAGTCAACTTAAACTCGCATCTGAATGTACCATATTTTATTCCGAAATCGGCATTTCTGTGTAAGTTATATAAAAATCGTTTCACTTCATAAAATTTCTACATTTGTTGTCAAACTGTACTTGACTCCCATATAATACGTGCAGATTCTTACAAGATGTCCCCATTTACCTTTTATTAGTTCTGTTGTGGCCGCTGATTGTCGCTGATCTCCGAGGCCGCCACCGGAGGGGGCTCTAATGACTACATTGAGACGCGATGTGCCAGTGGTCATCCATGATGCCTGATGCCTGGTACACTTCACTTAGCGGGGAAATACGTGGAGATTATTACCATTATCTTGTCGTACGCTGGACACACATGACTGAGCCGTTTGGCCCCGAGACATTTGGATGAGTCCTTTTGAATACCGTCCAAATTATGGACACACACACGACGAGCCGAGGCACGCCCATCTTGGCCATTGTGTAATAATTATGTCACCATCGAATGAGCTACATCATCAGCCTCACAGCGTAACCTATAGGGATTCCATAGTACAGAATCATTATTAAACTAACTAACCGTCACGCCGTTTCCCCGCAGGGGTAGGCAGAGAGGACGGACCGCCAAATAACTCGGTCTTGGCGCACACTCCTTCCCTCATTCACATTCATTCATACTCTTCTATTATTCTTACCCTTGACATGGCCCGACTCAAGTATCTGATTCACTTGATCGTGCCATGTCTTCCTCGGGCGTTCATGAAGAGACAACCAAAGGTTCAAGAATAGGTAAAAAAAGTATTAATTAAATAATAATATAATTCAAATATGTACAGTAATTAAATTATATCATTTAATATTGCGGGGCCTTGATGAAAATAACTTTTAAATAAACACAACTATTGATAGAAATCGAGATGGGACACCGCCACAATTCGACATGCATTGGGGAGGGTTGCTCCAAATGTCTAGCAGGGATGCGGGAAACGGGATCATGGAAAGGAAGGCGAAACGAAACATTAACCCATTTGCGTCAAAGTTGATGTGTTTTATAATTGCACTTAATGAAATTGTCAAATTCCTTCAACCATTTCCACTGATTGCCTGTTTGTTACTTTTGTTCTTCCACTTTTATTATTTTTTTAATATTAACTCCACACAGTAGGCCCTGAAGAAAATAATTTCCCTCAGGGCCTATGTCATCTTTGGGGATGCTGTGTGGAGGGTCTTTTTGTGGAGAGGAAGGAGTGAACATGGGTCTTGAAGAGTCCCATGTTGTAGGAGGGAGGAAACACAGAGGCCGGCAGTTCGTTCCACAGCCGAGCTGTTGAACCCAAGAACGAATCGTAGAAGCGACCCGTTCTTATGTGACAAATGTCAACCGTGTACAAATGTTGGGCGCGCGTTTGGCGTGTATCCCGACTACGCACCGGTGCCGAAGGGATCAATGATGCTAGTTCCTCAGAGCATCTTCCATTGTAATACCGATTGAACAAGGACAGCATACCTACCTGACGCCTGTGCTCTAAAGATTGCAGTCCGTTTGTTAAGATTGGGGAATCTATCAAACGTACCGCCCGTTTCTGCACAGAGTCAAGGGTTTTTTTCAGATATTTAGGGGCTCCGGACCAGAGATGGCTGCCAAATTCGACAGTAGGGCGCACTTGCGATTTGTACAGGGTCAGCAGTTGTGTAATATTAAAGTATCTGCGGGCCCTGTACAGTACGCCCAGCCTCTGAGAGGCCAACTTGAGATGACATCAAGAAAAATGCTCTCCAAACGAGAACTGTAGGCTGAATTATGGTTTATGTAAAAAATTGCTCATGTGAAAAAACGGAATTTGAATAAACCCGGGGCTGAGGACTGAAATACGGGTCGTGTGACAACCCTAGTTGAGGGTGGCGTTTGTGTAATCCCACTAAAATATGACTCTGATAAATTGAAGTTAATATTATTTTATAAATTATTTTCATGCGCTAAATCTGTCGCCTTATATACACACCCTGGTATAATAATATTTGTTTACCCCCCTGTATCATCATCAAAGTATTATTACGACGCGACGCGTGCGTTAAATAAGATATCACAGGTACGTTGAGGTACATTTGGTTCCGCCCTGTATAACATTACCCAATCAGTTCAGGTGCGATACTCCGTTGCTTGTTATCACGGCTCTGATTATTCGTTCCGCAAATACGGGGACACGCACCCGGCACCAAGAGTTGCCGGTAATGTTGCCAGCACCCGCCACCGCCTCTGCAGACCTGCGTCGTGATAATATTTCAGTAAAATTTCAAGAGTCCACCTCCCATCTCACTTAATAGTATATCTCTAGTGTTTGTGCACTAGCTACAAGTAAAACTGCTGTAACTACACGGTTCACATCGGCATTATATAATCTGATATGTAATATATTGTCTTTATATCTTATTCAAACAGACACACATCGGTATTATATAATATGATACGTAATATATTGTCTTTATATCTTATTCAAACAGACAGCTACCTGTCTTTATCAGATCCTCGCTACTAGTTGCGACTAATGAATTAAACTGATAACGTGTGCTACAAGGATGATAATGAGACTATCGAATTTGTAAATTGTACGGTTGATCAGTTTCACTTGTTGTAAGTCGGTATTACATACTGATAATAATCTGTTTTATAAATATCTTTTTCAACCAGACACCTGTCTGTCTTTATCAGAACCTCGTTACTAGTTGCGACTTCCGAGTTCCAAGGAGGTGTTTGAGATGAATTAGACTTGTGTTAAACTGATAACGTGTGTTGCAAGGATGATAATGATAATATCGAATTTGTAAATTGTCCGGTAGATCAGTTTCACTTGTAGTCGGCATTACATACTGATAATAATCTGTTTTATAAATATCTTATTCAACCAGACACCTGTCTGTCTTTATCAGAACCTCGTTACTAGTTGCGACTTCCGAGTTCCAAGGAGGTGTTTGAGATGAATTAGACTTGTGTTAAACTGATAACGTGTGTTGCAAGGATGATAATATCGAATTTGTAAATTGTACGGTTGATCAGTTTCACTTGTTGTAAGTCGGTATTACATACTGATAATAATCTGTTTTATAAATATCTTATTCAACCAGACACCTGTCTGTCTTTATCAGAACCTCGTTACTAGTTGCGACTTCCGAGTTCCAAGGAGGTGTTTGAAATGAATTAGACTTGTGTTAAACTGATAACGTGTGTTGCAAGGATGATAATGATAATATCGAATTTGTAAATTGTCCGGTAGATCAGTTTCACTTGTAGTCGGCATTACATACTGATAATAATCTGTTTTATAAATATCTTATTCAACCAGACACCTGTCTGTCTCTATCAGAACCTCGTTACTAGTTGCGACTTCCGAGTTCCAAGGAGGTGTTTGAGATGAATTAGACTTGTGTTAAACTGATAACGTGTGTTGCAAGGATGATAATGATAATATCGAATTTGTAAATTGTCCGGTAGATCAGTTTCACTTGTAGTCGGCATTACATACTGATAATAATCTGTCTTATATCTTATTTAAACAGACAAGTTCTGGTGATAATCTTTGACAGTATTTGAACGCATTTAAGTATCATATTAACCGCCCTCCACATTAGTGACTACATTATTTTAAAACTCACGATTTCTGACTATCCAAGATCTGAATTAAAAATCAAAACGCAGCTCCGCTATAATGACATACCCACTTAGATAAATTTTTAATTTATATTCGCTAAATATCTATATCTTATTTGGTCGTCCCACGGGTCTGTAAGCGACCGACATAACCCGAATGTTGCAAGACACTGCGCAAAAAAATAAGTTCGCTAGAGTATAGTAAAGTCTGCAGCGCGCTTCAGTATGGAACTTTTCTGCACGGGGGCTCTAGAAAATTTGGTTTAGGTCAATTGTTTACCGACCTGTGGAAAGACGGGCTTAATCCATTCTCAAAGGAAGTCGGGAACACATGTTCGTTGTGAGGTATCTACTTATTTTGCGAATGTAAACGTATGTGCGTAGATGATTGTTTTTTTTTTATGTGATGGCAAGCGTAAGCATTCGATTAAATAAACATGCATCACATTTCATTAATCTTATTGCCTCGTTAGTGTACAGTGTACATTGCTCGCATCTAAAAATAAAAATAACCCAAACACGGTGATTCCGTCAGATCTCGACGGTTTGTTGTTCGTTCGTTTCCTTAGCTGCCCGCTAAACTGCAGATAAGCAGTCACCGATAACAGTAGTCGTCTCGGTTGACCCTTCCGATAACACGGGCCCAGGGGCGGGGTATCGATCCGACTGTGGCCCCCCTATCGGCCCCCTATCAGCCGCCTACCGCCCTCCCATAGCCCCCCATGGCCCCCCAGCCCCCTGCCCCATAGCCCGCTCCGGCGATTTGCATTTTGTAAACAAGCGGCCGGTTTATTCGTGGATGTCGGTCGGTTCGCGTTGTTTGTTTATCGACACCATTGTGAAACAGATTTTATAATATTTCTGTCGATTGTTGTGTTGCTTTTGAATTTGTTAAAGACTAGTGGACCCCGCAATGTTTCGCTATTGCTCGTGTGTTTCTCGGGCATCTTCGACTTCTTCGACCATGCACTACTGTGTACCACAATGTCACTGTTAAAGAACTACATTAAATCGACTTTATTTCGACTCGGTATCCCAATCCTGTGCAGAGATATTGCCTTAACCTGTTAACCGGGAAATTCCGTTTTGAATTACGCAACATATAACGGGCGCGAACTCCTTCACCAGGACGTATCAGTACGTCACGCCCGGAGGACGTAATTTCATATTATTATTTTTTTTCATTTATGCATTATAAAAATGAAAACATCGAAATAAAAAAACTAGAAATTTTACAAACAATTATAAAGATTACAAAAAATATAAAAAAACGGTTTTAATTACAGATCAACAAACAAAAGTACACAGATAAAAGAAAAACATTGAGTTTAAAAAATTAAAATATGTAAACATTTAAAACTCAATTTCCGTGTGATATGCTTGGAAATATACGTCCCGCTCGTACTAGGGCGCAACATATATTTCAAGGACGTATTCATATGTCCTACCCGTACCCGATACTGTTTACGTTTGACGTATTTAAACGTCCCGCCCGGTTAACAGGTTAAGTATTCCTCGGGCGTCCCTGACTACCATTCAAACCATTATTTAGACCAGAAGTTCCCAAAGTGGTCTCTATGGACCCCCAGGGGTCGATATCGGCATGCTGGGGGTCTATGTCAGCGAGAAAAAAATTTGTGGGTCCACGAGATTCAAATGGGAGTACATACGAGCGGACCCCCATTTACCTCAAGTCAACATTTAGGAGTTCCGTAAATAACACAATAGACCTAACACAAATATGTATAATGGACTGAGAAAATACTAATTTGATATTTGCATTTTTATGAATTTCCCCATGAATTTCCAATATTTTGTGGGGAGCACTCATTTTGATTTTTTTTTGTGGGGAATTATGTTTTATAGAAATTCTCTAACAACCCCCCCCCCCTCATGGAAATAGGAACCGTCAGGTATTCAGTGGCTCGCCAGTGATTCAAAATCGTCAATTTCGCCCAACTGTTAAAAAGGTTGGGCAGCCTTGATCTAAATGGTTCGAAGATAGTGTCACTTAAAAATACACTGTTTCCCATACACAGTTTGAATACTTCATGGGTAATCAGAAATTTCAAATTTTCAGGTAATTTTATATTCTAACGTTTAATTTTGTATACCGTCCTGTAAGCGAGATAATTCCATCGAAATGTTCTGTACTTTTACATTGTAGTTATGTACCCACATATAAAAAGAAGCCGAGTGAAAACACGGATAAACATGAACAAAATAATTTTTCGTTTGTCAGCGGTATTACATTTTATCATTTATTGATTTATAGCCCTTCAAAAATTGACGCCTAATCGAAATATCAGAAGTAAGACGTTTTTATTGCGATTAATTATAAGAAGATAACATTATTTATTATTTTCCTGAACTTCTGATCTTCTGTGTTTTGATTTTTTATATTAACCCTCATTAACCCTCAGGGCCTCTGTCATCTTTGGGGATGCTGTGTGTAGGGTCGTTTTAGGGAAAGAAAGGGTGGGTAGGAATCTTGGGGTCAATGTGTCCATAGGTAACGGACTAATGAATCCATCTCTCCCACTGCGGTGCAAGCCGGTGGGATGAGAGAGTCCGGCTGGAAAGGTCAAAAAGTCTCTTATTGTTCGGTCCCTTCCTTGTCGTACTAAGAATAACCTGAAAATATTTATATTATTTGTACTTACATCATTACAAGCGTAGACTGTTGTTTGTGTAATGATGGAGGATTTAGCTTGCAAAGGATTTATTTATTAATACTACATTTGTATAGACTATTGCACAAAAACTTACATAAGTAATACATATTATGGTTTCTGAACATTGTTTTGATGGAATGCAATACTATAAGTTTTTCTACTTTCAGTGTAGTCCAGGGTATCTATTCCAGAGTCTCTACCACGAATTACTCGCTATGCGCCATCTACGAACGAAAATCTCTACGACTTTTGTCATAAGTTCTATATTTATACATTCTTGAGTGTCGCACGGTTGAAGAGATGACTGTGTTGGCAACCCTGTGAATATTGTCTATGTTTCTGATGTGTTTGAGGTTTCTATGGAGTTAATTTGAAATTTCAAAAACAAACCGTTGCCGCGTCGTTCTGTCAACGTTTTTATTTGCTACCGTACTTTTTCTGAAATGAATGGCGGTGGTGGATACATATCGAAATGCCAGAAAAATGGTTAAAACAACTTTGCAGAACTAAACGAATCCGATACCAACTTCGAAAAGCGCGCGGGAAACGATCTTTTTTTTGTATAAGGCAATTCACCAGGATGCAATGAGATTTTGACAGTTTTGCCGATCTCTACTGCTTCGACCCACTCGTTGTTTAAGTCGAATGAATTTTGACGTATGGCGTGTAGTATGTACTTTCGGTGAGACTCAAGAATAACAAACTCTACCAGTGTATGTACTTTCGGCGGAAATTGCGAGCGATCGAGACTGGGGAATAGATACCCTGGGTTCGAGTCCTATATGTGACCGTATCCTTTTATGATTTTTCTGTTTCAGATTTTCGTTTAGAAATCGCTAATATTGTCGTCTTCAAGAATTAAATATTACAATTTGAGGTTTTACTCAATAAAGTTTTTCCGAAAAATAAATAACATTTATGTCTTTGTCAGGTCGATATTAGTTCCTAGCTGTGCATATTGCCTGTTCTAATTGATGATTGAAGGAAATTAAAACCTCAAAATCAAGTTGGCCTGCTATTTATATAAGATCCTTCTATATAAATAGCAGGCCAAGTTGATTGAGTATCCTGGCCTGTGTTGAGCTGCCGGTCTTGCGTCGTTATGAGAAAGACTTTATCCAAAGCTCTGGGAGATAGGACTACGATACTCAACCTACGGACGATGCAAATGAATATGTTTATTACCCCGTTAATCGTCAAACGCTATATGATTAACGTCTCCAAACGCTGTTATTTACGGCGGATATTATTGCAATGCGGTGCGCCGGCGAATGGTGACCGCCTCACGTCACGTCGGCCGCATTGACAAACGCAGCGGCTCGTGGGCACCCACCGTGGGAGGGAAGGGGACCGAGGCAAGTTGGTCGGAATGCAGTTCGGCAACAAAACGTTTACCGGTTCCGGCCGCCGTTCCCGACTGCACCGGGACCAAACAGACCAGAGACAATGCTCCACTAATTCACTCTGCTTTCACCTTTCTTTCGGGCGAGTGACCCTGCAGTCTGCACCCAGCACTGTCAATACCTTCCCAAGCTTCCTCTTATTCTTTCTGCTCAAATTGAGAATGTGTTGTGTTCCCACAACTCGTCGTGCAAGGAGATTTTAGAGAATAAGTTCTTTATATTAAATCAGGGATTTATTCAATACTTCGCGTATTACAAGAGTGACTTCGATGGTCGACCCAACTAGGAGCTGGCTAAATGAGATCTGCAAACACCATGTTTGTCTGGAAGCAGCCTAACTGGCCCTAGCGACTACTGACTACTAGCTGCCATCTTGCAGACTTCCAAGCAAGCTCTTTGCACTGCCCTCTATGAGTGCATCTGTGAAGCTCTTAGCTAACTCACTTCCCAACAGAATGCTAAGGTCCTACTGACACTTTTTCCGTATAAACATGGAAGAAAGAAGAATACAAGAAATGCGTTTCGCAATCCAAGCTAGAACTCAAAGGTATTAATTAAATCAGTGGTGATATTAGTTTCAATTCACATCTACACGGAAGGCATTTCTAGTGTGTATTATCTATTCAGCGTGTAGTAATGTAAAAAAAACCCTTTTCTCATAAACCTGATTTATTATGATACGAGTATCTATGGTCAATTTATAGAACGAAAGTCCGCTCAACTTTGTTACTATTCCATTATTATCACCGATTTAGAAATATAGCTTATAAATATAGCTTATAAATATAGCTCCACTCTATCATTAACAACACAGAAAACCCAGAACACCAAATAATCATTGGAGACTTGAATATTAATACTATTCTTGACAATCATCGCCAATCCGATGATTATTTATGTTTTCTCACTGAAAACGCTTTTACTCCGATAATTGACACCCCCACTCGAGTACAAGGTGCAAGTAAATCATGCTTGGGTCACATCAACATTAAAAACATTGATTTCGCAGACTCATTTGTTATACACACAACAATTTCAGATCATTATACCACAGCGCTCGGCCTAAGAAATAAACCTTCCTCTCCTCCTAAAAACAAATATATTTCTAAAATAAATTATCACGCACTAATTGAGGAGCTGACAACAGAAAAGTGGCATAACGTAATAAACCAGACTGACACTGAGCAAGCAATGCAGCAATTTATCACTAAATTACAATACTACATATCTAATCACACTACTAATAAAGTTATACCGAACAAACAATTTAAACTTATGCCATGGATCACCCCTGGCCTAGTCAAATCCATCCACAGACGTAATCAAATGCATAAAAATGCTAAAAGACAACCAGATAATATTCTAGTTCAAGAACAATATAAGAAATATAGAAACATATGTAAAAAACTAATTATTTCCACTAAAGAAAATTTCTACAAAAAACATATATACGAAAACACCATAACTCCAAAACGTTTCTGGGAAATATTTCGTCAAATTACCAAAACAAAAAACAGCAAGTTGTCTTTCATACAATCATTTGATATGAAAAACACAAGTACTACTAACCCCAAATTGATGGCTAATTTTGCTAATCAATATTTCACTTCAGTAGGAGCCTCTCTCGCAAATAAAATCCTTGAAAAATGTAAGAAAACTGAATCTGAACTAGCCGACATACCTTCAACTGATCTTAATCTTAAAACAGACGAGATTCAAACAACGATTAATGAAGTCATGAAAATGATAGATGATCTGAAGCCATCGAATGCCTGTGGGCCAGACAAAATTTCCTCAAATCTGCTGAAAGTATTGAAACCACTTATAGCGAGTCCCATTGCATACATTTGTAATCTTAGTTTCAAGACAGGCACATTCCCAAACCACTTAAAACAATCAGTTGTTATATTGATTCATAAAAATGGAAACAAATCGGATATACATAATTATCGGCCAATATCTCTACTCAACTCATTCTCAAAAATTATCGAGAAAATCGTAAAAAATCGTCTCACCCTCTATCTTGAAAGACATAAAATCTTATCTAATAACCAGTTCGGCTTTCGTCCAGGTCTAGGAACAGAAAATGCTATTGCTAAGCTGGCGGATATTATTTCCAATAATATTGACCGGGGTAATAAATCCATCGCTCTCTTTTAGATCTTGCCAAAGCTTTTGATACCATCTCGCATAAAATACTTCTAAAAAAACTAAAGGCTATAGGTGTTCAGGGACTGCTATACAAATGGATGGATAGTTACTTAACTAACAGATACCAACAAGTTAAAATTAATGATAATGTTAGCGATCTAGCCCTTGTAGAATTTGGTGTACCCCAAGGGAGTACCTTAGGACCTATTTTGTTCAGTATTTATATCAATGATCTGTGTAACAGCAATTTTTCCAATCATATTATAACATTTGCAGATGATACTGTCCTAATATTTGAAGGAAAAACATGGAATGATGTACACTGCAAAGCAGAAAGTGGATTAAAACAGCTAAAACTTTGGTTAGACTATAATCTGCTGACACTCAATTCGGGAAAAACTAAATTTATACGATTTAGTGCGACAGAAGCGGGCCAACCCGAGGAAGCACATAATATTTTTATACATAACTGCATTGACTCCACTAACTGTAATTGCTATAAATTGGAATGCGTAGACAGTATAAAATACCTTGGTGTTATATTAGACAAATATCTTAGATGGGACGGACAAATAGATCTAGTTGCCACAAAGGTTAGAAAGCTTACGTACATGTTTATGACAATCAGAAATATCTTACGTAAAAAAGAATTGAAACTCATCTATGATGCTATGTGTGGGTCACTTCTAGACTATGCATCCTTAGGTTGGGGTGGGTGTGCAAAAACTGTTTTGGACAAATTAGCAAAAGCTCAAAAATCACTACTAAGGGTAATCCTCAAAAAACCATTTAGATATCATAGCGATGCACTAGTTGAAGAATTCCGAGTTCTGGATGTTAGACAACTATACATGAGAAAATTAATTTTAAACACCCATCAAAAACGCCACCTCTACCCATCTATTAACCACTCTCACGACACCCGCCACTCACGGAGAAATCCAATTGTACCACTCACAACTAAAACATCTCTCGCTCAAAGACACTTCTCATTCTTAGGTCCAAAACTATACAACTTCATACCCGATGCTTGGAAAAAGGAAAACACAGCTATTCTTCATAAATTGACCACTAATTGGTTTCATCAATTAGGTAGTAAGGAGAGTGAACTTTTACTACACAAAAAATGAAATCAAACACAAATCAAAAACAACAACAAAAACTCCAACAAAACAGTAAAAGATACGTTTATGTTATAATCTTTATCATTATATGTATATATGTACTTACCTAATACTTTTAAATTAGAATGCTACCCAAGCAGCAGTTAATCTTATGTTTAATCTAATATTTTATTTTATGGTATTTCTTCTCTTTGTTATTCATATTTATACAAACATGTTAGTAGGCTTAGGCACCAGTTAAAAGTACAAATACCTATTATTTCATTATTATTGTAATACTATACTTATCAAACAACTTATCAAAATGTTAATACTCATACTAATTTGACTGTCCTAAAACGGGAATCCTCCTAGTTGGGCAGTCAAAACATTTCTTAAATAATGTATTTAAATGTATAATCTTTTACTAAATAAAAAAAAAAAAAAAAAAAAAAAAAAAACTGAGCTGTCAGCGATAGGACCGCTAGTATTCTAATGCTGTAATATAGCTTATAACTGAGCTATCAACGATAGGACTGCTAGTATTCTTATGCTGTAATATAGCTTATAACTGAGCTGTCAGCGATAGGACCGCTAGTATTCTAATGCTGTAATATAGCTTATAACTGAGCTATCAACGATAGGACTGCTAGTATTCTTATGCTGTAATATAGCTTATAACTGAGCTGTCAGCGATAGGACCGCTAGTATTCTAATGCTGTAATATAGCTTATAACTGAGCTGTCAGCGGTATGACCGCTAGGATTCTTATGCTGTAATCACATGTTTAAAAATTTAATGTTATTATGATACTTATTTAATAAACCAATCACCTACAATTTATGAGTAATAATTTATTATTGGCGTATCGCAACTCAGTATGATAGTTTAGCAGAGTTCAAATGACAAAAAACCATTAAGCTTTTCCCCTGACCAAAGATATACGTACGCCGCTGGTAACAGTCCCTGAACATTTTTTTAACATTAGATCCACACAGGAGGCCCTGAGGAACATAGCTTCTCTCAGGGCCTATGTAATCTTAAGGGATGCTGTGTGGAGGGTATGGCAGAGGTGTTAGTTATCCAATAAATGGTTCCCGGGGCTACGGTACCCATACCCGCCCCACAAATTGAATAGTTGTGCTATTCGCATTATATTATTATAATGAGTTTGATATTTTTTTAAAACAACAAAATAACCGAATTCATTTATGAAATATTGTTTTCGTCGCACTGTTATTTTTCTTATATTTTTTTTACTCCTCCTCTCGTTACAGCTATTAAAAAAGCAGAAACTATGAGATCTTTTCTAAAATTATTATCGTATGCAAAATAGAGCAGGGACATGTTATTATTCTTCAAATGTATTGCCAATAATACATTATTATTTGCCCTCATTCTCTTCTCAATATTAAATGCATCATGAAATAAATTTAATGTCCGTCAAATTTAATGATATTATCTATTGCGTTTTTGAATTCAATGTTCATCCCTTTTGCTTTCATCTCAAATGTCTTTTATCTAATTTTATAATATAATAATACAATAAACTTGTATCTTTAAAACAAATGTTAATGGCACAATAGTCCCAACTGCTCCCAACCGTCTGGAGCCAGTGAGGCTTATGGCATCCCCAATTAGGGTACGTTCTAAGGCTGAGGATAGGAGGCTGATTTGATTCAGTGTCCCGGCCTTGTAATCTAGGAGGTTTTGATTAGAGTCGATGTAATGTAGTTTTTTTAACAGTAACATTGCGGTATACAGTAGTGAATGGTGTAAGAAGTCGGTGACGCCCGAAAAAGACATTAGCAATAGCGAAGCATTGCGGGGTTCACTAGTTCTTAATAAATTCAAAAAGATCGAGCCAGCTAGAAAACAAAAATCAACAGAAATATTATAAAATTTTGTCTAGTAAAATAAATCCAAGTCCTCAAATAAAATGATATCTCTTACTATTACTTGTTTGTTTGTTACCCGTGAGAATGACGGGATGTGACTTGACTTGACTTGCCGAGATGAAAACGAAGGAATTTTTGTTTTTTGTTTTGTTCGTTATCACATTAAAAAAAAATTCTTTCCGTCACATAAGTATGAGTTCCAAAAATTGCCAATATTTTTTATTTTATTTAATTATTTATTTATACGCCCATTGGGCTTTTACATACATAGTTAATAAAAAAATAATATTCTGAAGATTGCAAGTTCACAAAAGTAATAGTAAAAATACATATAACCATATCCATTTGACATATTATAACAGCAAGTAAATAGTACAAAAATAAGAATATTCCTACTCCTAAGTTATACAGACTTAAATTAGTTAATAAGAAATGTAAAGTTTATATGTAAATGCTAGGTAGTGGCAGCAGTAACCTGATACAATACAACACATAGTGTATGAGGCCTTTGAGTAAGAAAGCTAACGAAACAATAATTATTGGCAGTATTGTTAACAAATATTCTGCGTTTGACTGGTTGTAGTGGCCTGCTAAATCGAGGGCGATCGGTATGGGCCGATTTCAGGCGGTCCTCCTGTCAAGAATCTTGTGACAATTCAGCACACCTTTAAACAGTCATGAAAAGTGATGAAACAAAAACTAAGTTAAATAGGTTACTTAGGTAAGGTTTATAGTTGAGATTTTCATCGCTTTTAATGACATTATATCAATTTTTAAAGTTGTGTTGAGTTATCATGGAACCTTGATGGAATAATTCCATTATTTCGCCTTCAAAACTCTATCTTTTGGAAACACTTGTCAACCCTATTATTACACATTGGAATACAACAAGTTGATGGCATTATGACGATATTATGAAATAAACTTTAAATCGTCTCAAATGGCGTAGAAAACGTATGTGATTTCACAGTTCTATTAAATGCTACCACCTAGCGGCAAAAATAGTGCGAAAACAACACGTTTGTAGGAACGCGCAAGGAAATGATGTATTATTATCTTCCAACGCAATGCGTGTGACTTTAGTTTCTCGTTGTTGGCGCGCTTTTTCAGTTGTCAGTTGGCGCTGATGCCGGCCGCCAGATCTGACATCACGGCGATTTCCCGCGCTGTCACGTTGACAGCTAGCCCCGCGGCGCCATGTTCTCGATTGCCCAATGGCCGCCGAGCGACCAGCTTTGCCTAGCGCCGTTGAACGCCTACGCTACTTTTTTCAACTGACCCTGAATCTGAACTGTCTAGGTGCTCGGCTCGCATTTTTCTTATATAATAATAATAATATGCTAAGTTACATTAAAGCATTTTATACAACGCGTTTATGTATGCTAAAAATTAATCCTATTTTTAGTATTCGGTTCGCAATTGATCCCATACTTATAGTATATTATTTTATAAATTTTGAATATGATTATGGATATTGCAACCAGATTTGAAGCGAACATGCTACTCATACATATGCATTGCTTGCATACAATGTGTTTCAAATAAGTATAATAAATATACTTTTTACGTTATATTTTTAAAATATCATTAAGGTGGTACAAATCAAGATAATAAAAAATAAAAAAAAATGGTTGGTACTACCGTGATTTATTATTGGGATTTTATGCCGTGTTGCACTTCCTCTTTTAGCCAACGTTTCTAACGTTAGCTAAACACGACATGATAACCCAAAGATAAATCACGATAAGGCTGGCCGCATACATATGTTTTTCGTAAGGCGACTGGTCGCCAATTAAGCTACTTCAAAAACATCAATTTTAAACATGTCCCGAAATTCTCTAGCCACCCCCCCCCCCCTCCCATGAAATTTATTTTTCTGGGGACAAATTTTATATTTTCTTGAAATTTTCTAGCCACCCTCCCCATGATTTTTTTTATTTTCTGGGGACAAATTTTATCTTTTTGAAATTCTCTAGCCACCCCCCCCACGAAATTTTTATTTTCACGTAAAATCATTCATCAATTTTAAACATGTCCCACCTAACAGCAAATTCGGCTACTTTACGCTACCTTATGTATAAGAAACGGCGATATTAGGTCAAGATCCGTTGGCAACACTGAATTACGAACGGAAATTTCCGTACGTTTGCGTCGGCACAAACAAACTGTATGCAATAGCTGCGTTCTACATGACGTCATTAGATTTTTTCCATTCGGTTTCTCCGAACGCGCCGGCTCGCATTCGGAACGTGCGTAAGGAATTTGTTCCGTTCGGAACTAAAACGAACGTGTGCGGCAGTTAATGTATTTTCTACTGATTCCTTGCATTCGGATGTCCGAATACGGAAAACGAATTCGGAAATCGAATACGAAAAACGTATGTATGCGGCCAGCCTAATACAGGATTTTCCAATAAGAGGTGTTATTTTGAATAGCCCGCTATTTCGGTAGATGAAAAAAGCCCGGAAAACCCAAGAGTTGTTGTTGAAAAGCCTCTCTAGTCCGGCGTAGTCATTGGACCTTACTTTTTCGAACTTTTTGAATGAGGCTGGAGCAACAGTTACGGTGAATGGATTGCGCTATCGAGAGATGATTAATAATTTTTTATGGCCGGAATTGGATGGTATTGATCTGGACAACGTTTACTTTCAACAAGACGGCGCTACGTGCCACACAAGCAACGAAACCATTGATATTTTACGATTGAATATCAAAATAACACCTCTAATTGGAAAACCCTATACTATCGATGTCGATCAATGCCATTTTGACAAAGATTTATATATGTTTGGGCACTTACTTTGCTAACGCTGGCTAAACCTTATGAGATACATCAAAATAATGTACTACGGAATTGTATATCTTAAAAAGGCCTCACCATCTCAAAACTTTACCCCAAAACAAGTCCCCCAGCAACGCCGGGTACCCGTCGGCTAGTTCACCAGTAAAATGAATACAGAATGTCAGTCGTGAGTATGCAATAAATTATTTTCCGGTATTGAACAAGTCTATCGGAGTGCAAACATCATTAATTTGTTGAATCCCCCACCAATTTGACGAACCACCGCTCGACAAGCGCACCATGTACCTCTTGCCTCGCACGCTATAATAAAATCATTATAATAACAATATTCTAATTACATTGTAGAGAGTAAAAGTACAGTGCATGATATTAGTAGGTAGTGATGATATTATTAAGGTAACGACCAATGTTGCGATCTTTGACGCGATCGGACTCCCCGGACAAACAAGCCGGCTGCGGCGGCTAAATAAAGACAGACATTTGATGAATGAACTCGGAATATTTTCATAAAATATTTGTACTTATTCAAAACAGTAGATTTTACAAAATGATTTTTTTTTTGTTTAAAACCGCTTTATTTGATTTACACACGTTGACCGTTTCCGGTTTATTTCAACCTTCACCAGGACAATAAACATATTGACTAAATTACAGTGCAGAGGAAGATTACTGTAATTTAGTTTTTATATTTATTGTCCTGATGAAGGTTGAGATCAACCGAAACCGGTCGACCTGTATGACTGAAATAAAGCGGTTTTAAACAAATATCTTATTTGTATAATGTCTCAAGCCCACAAAGTGTTTGCTTTCTTCGATAAGACTTTAATATTGTTTAATTTTTTAAATGTTTTTTTTTTTTAATTAAAAAAAGCACTTTAGGTTTGTTTAAAACCACAATAAAGTGGTTTTAAATGAATGACTTTTTCATTTGTATATTGTCAAGCCCCAAAGTTTTTGCTTTTTTCGATAACAGCAGATTTTAATTAATTTGCCACTCGTTCTTGATGGTTTGAACCTGATTCAAGTGATAAAGTTACAATTTATTACAATGCACCTGTAGGTATATATTGAAGTATTTTGTCATTTTCAGGTAACTTGCAGTGTAAGTCTTTTTACTAGTCTTTGCATCTTGATGGCAGAGCCACACGAGTTCGTTACAAAGTCAATCGATAATCGATCGACAGGGTGCTATAGTAGGTCTTAATAATTTGAATTTCTCACTGGAAAGGAATAAAACCTTCCAGATCACAAGGCCGAAACACTGAATCAAATCGGCCTCCTAACTTGTATGAGAACCTCTTTTTTTAAATTAAGTATTTCAAAATGTGTCGTAAATAAAAATAAAAAACGTTTTTTTTATTGTGCCCCGTCCTTGTGATCTAGGAGGTTTTGGTATAACAGAAGGTACCTGACATTAGTTACAGGTTGGGTCTCCATCCCGTTTGAATTTTCGTAAACACAATTTTGTACTGGAAATTTAATCCTCAATTAGGTAAATATTTGGTTAATACCTTCGCCCACAAACCAATTGTCTTTAATAATATTCATGATTTAACATAGTCAGTAGTCGTGTAAATTGCCTTATTAATATCAAAAACCCGTGTAGCATTTGGTCACCTTCGGCTCGTTCGTTGAGTTCGTTCGCGGTCGGAAGGATTCGGGCAACATCGACAGCCGCCACACCCCCTTCATAGTTCCCGCACGGGAACAACATTTCACACTGATATGCGAGTCTAGAGTATAACTCAATGGTTGTTTCACAGAATTTGAACAATTCATAATATTTCAAAGTTCATTTTCAAATTCCGTTATTATTTCAGTTCTGTGAAGGACTGGCCTACAATGATATAATAACAGAATTCGAACATAACTTGAAAATGAACGTTGAAATTTGATGAATTGTTAAAATTCTATAAAACAACCCGTTCTTAATATTCAAATAATAATAAATTTAGGTTGGTTTTCTCGATTATTTAGTTTGCTTTCGCAAAAATAAACTTTTTCGATTTGAGTGTTAAGTTAATTCAGTATGTAAATTAATATTGCTCTACCTTGTCACACTTTCGGCTAAGTGGTTGCGGTAATTTGGAAATGTGACTGAAATAATATATTATTCAATCCTCTGCTAATTCCGTTACAAGTGGTGCATATTTGAAGCATGCCATGGCAGCTAGCAGCTATCACTAGTCTGGGCTAATTCTCCACGGTGATGAACCGGTCAATGCAGCTGAAGAGTAATGCACAGTTTCCAAAGCCGAGGCAACAAACAGCTTGGTGGAAATAGCTTTTCAACTGTGTTATTTATTCATTTACCTATTTTGCAATACTTACTGTAAGTTATTGCTTATTGTTGGTGCTAGACAGTGGAGGAGTAAACTAACTACACGATGCAACACCCCACTGCGCTGAGTTTTAAAAAAATAATGTCGGGTTTTCCAATAAGAGGTGTTATTTTGATATTCAATCGTAAAACATCAATGGTTTCGTTGCTTGTGTGGCACGTAGCGCCGTCTTGTTGAAAGTAAACGTTGTCCAGATCAATACCATCCAATTCCGGCCATAAAATCATTAATCATCTCTCGATAGCGCAATCCATTCATCGTAACTGTTGCTCCAGCCTCATTTTCGAAAAAGTAAGGTCCGATGACTACGCCGGACCATAAACCGCATCAAACAGTCACACGTTGAGGATAGAGAGGCTTTTCAACAATAACTCTTGAGTTTTCCGAGCCCCAGATGCGACAATTTTGCTTGTTGACGAAGCCACCGAGGTGGAAATGGGCCTCATCACTCAAGATGATTTGCATTTGATTCACTCAAGTGAATTTTAATAATTTCAATGCGTTGTTGAAGCGTGTATCGTTCCATTTTTATTAATGGCGTAGTTTCTACTTGTCAAATGTCAAAAAATGACAGCTTCAAAAGTAACATCTACCGAAATAGCGGGCTATTCAAAATAACACCTCTTATTGGAAAACCGTGTAAATGAATTAAATAAAATGTGTTAAAAAGCGTTTTAAAAATTAAAAAATTAGAATAATATCGGTGTATTAGGTGTTCTTTCCCAGCTTGTCAAAATATGGTTTAAGGGTGACGGTTATTTGAAATTTAATTATTTTTTTTATTGGTGGTGAGGCGTCGGGTACCCATGCTTCGCCGGTTCAATCACCTGCTAGTCAAATCCCCTATCATTGTACCTGCAGCATTTTCTGCATAAAATGATTGTAGTTCGAAAAATCAAGCATTTTCAGGTTATTCGTAACCTGGGAATATCTTTTAAATACATCTATCGGGAATGAATGAATGCAAATCTTGGAAGCAGAAATTAACCCACTTCCCGACAACCAATCCAGCTGAAACTTGGCAGATAAACTGTTTGTCGATGACAATGTATACTATCAATCATAGTGGTGGCAATCGCGGACACATGTACGCATTTCTCTTAAATCGGATGATATTACAGCAGTTAATTTACGAAATAATTGTCGGTCCTACCCGATCGGCATTTGGCGGGGTTGTTAGGAACGTACGATCCTCAGTCAAACCAAAACTAAATATCGATGTGTAATAGTAAAAAACTTTTAAAAAAAAAAATAATTATTATATTTATAAAATCATCGAAAAAAATTGAATACATTTATGCCTGAACATCCACATAATAAAATAAAAGGCACTTTTTGGCCATGTTTTTTTCTTGCATAAATCAAAACAGCCGGATGGTGTTAAGCCGGAATTTAAACCTTATCGCCATCTACGTAAGGGTTGTTATTGATAGCGGCTCAATTTAAAATATTACACGACGTAGTGCATCGCCTTAAGTAAAATTAACCATGCATAGCAAGAAGCAAGACAATAATAATAATATTTGGCTAATTTACATAGCGCCGTTTTCGCGAAAAATTACCTCAACGGGTGGATTTAAAAACAAATTCTTTATGAAAAGGTTACCTTGATCTTTGAAATTTGTGTAGAATACGTTGATTATTTTTACATAGTTATCCACCTTGTAGATGTTTTCGTTTACTTTTCATGGTCGTTTTTTTTTCTTTTACTCAAAAGAAAATCATCAATCTCCTTTTTTAACGGGGGGGCCTAAAATTTGAAGTTCCGCTACTGGTGCCTTGTTTGTTGCGAAGTGTTAAAGACAATATACCCCGCTACAGCCTACGACCGCATCTCACACTGATTACGAGGTCTGTATTTGAAATAACCCGCCATTGCTACAACCTACCAGAGTAGGGGAAATGAATTATTCCTAATTTCAATAGATATACATATTTAAAATTAATTATTCACTTCTTTGAGCGGGGAACCATATTGTTTCTGCATTACAATCAATGTAGGTACGTACATTGTGCAACTTTACTGTCATATTTTCACAATAATTATTACCGTACAAACTCGATATGCATTAGACGTGGCTTATAATTAAATAGAACAAATTGAAACTTGAGTTATTATAATTGCCCACAAGATATGTGAAATAAATACATCTTTCGCTTAAATTTATCTGTCGTACGTGTCATAACAATAATTTATTGTTTTCTAAATGTGAACGATAATCTGTTCCACGTTAGTCTCTTCGTATCATGAAATTTGAAATCAACTACCAAAAATATTCAGGCTCCCTAGCAAGAACACACCGATAAAAGTTTTATCGATTATGTTGGTTACTTTGTCATCTTTCCCGCACACGATTGCAGACGCCAACGAACAAACAATAATTGTTCACGTCGACTAAATATGCTTAAACCCTCAGGCTTCTGGCATATTTTGTCAGGAGGTATTTGGTATTTGAGTATTTCCGTTTCGCAATAAAATCCAAATAAATGGAATATTTCGGAACGTATCCGAAAACTAAAAACTGTTTTTGAAAAGTGATGAAATACGCTTTCAAATGTTATTATTCGAAATAAATACATACTTTTTGATATATTAAAATTTTTATAGCAAATATAAAAATTTAAAAAAATGGCTCATCCTGCTTTTTTAGACCTAAAATTACTGATAACCAAAAAATATATAAAAACACGCATTTTATTAGACAAATGTATTATGCGCACTACTGTCACCTCACTTTTTTGTCGATTAATAAAGTATTCGCCATTTTTTTTTTAAATTACGGTAGGAACCTTTTATTTCATGAAGGTGCACTTTTTAACCCTTCAGGCTAATTTGTTCGCTTTTGGGAACAACTCATATGGTCTCATAGAAATCTTTGTATCTCCCGTACTGTTATGGTGAGAAATATGACGGTGTTAGAAAGAGAAAACAACAAAACATAAGAAAACCGCACTGTTACGCTGAGAAATATAACGGTGTTAGAAAGAGAAAACACCACGCTTTGTATTAAATTGAAGAAGTTAATAACAGAAGAATTAAAATATATACCTTTATGAAACCAAAAGTTCCAAACACAATATAAAAAAAATAGCTTTGTAAATTTTTTGTTTTTTGAACCTTTCTAAACCAGTTTTTTTAGTTTTTGGATACATTCATAAATATTCAATTTATTTGGATTTCATTGCAAAGCGGAAATACTCAGACCTTCTGTCAAAATATGGCAGAGGCTTGAAGAGTTAATTCTTGTGTGGTTAACTTTTTGATTTGAATATAAAGAGTGGTGTTGTCTCTTCTGTTGATATCATATTTCTCACCAAGACAGTAAAAGGGAGACACCACGATTTCCGTGAGACCACATGAGTTGTTCCCAAAAGCGAACAAATTAGCCTGTGGGGTTAACTTAGTTAAGGGGTATAGATTTTACTGTCGTATCATCATGATCTGAATCTTGGATCTTGACGTCAGATTTTTTTGTAATTTGTCATTTAGTTTCAAGTCATTTGGCTCTCTTTTCTCCTCAACACCCAATTATGTACTAACTTCTTTTAGCTTTAGACGCCAAGCTAGAATTATTATTCTATTTCGAATGCGACGTGATAACATTTATGGAACGTGATCTCTTGAAAATACATACTATTTTTCTTTAAAGTGAAAATACCGCGCAAGAGTAAAAAATTACAAAATCTGAGATTCAATCGAAGATCTAAGCTATAAATCAACTGTGCTACCATGACATAAATTTTTTTTTTCGACTTTATGTCCGGGTTAAATCTTCCCCACAGGAAAAACTAAACCCTCCCACACACTTCAATGATCATCTAGTCAATCCACATTGTGTAAGTGCATTATATAAGCATAATAAATACAAAACAACACGTGAACAACACGTCAACTCACTAGAGATCAAATGGGAAAATAATTCACCGACTCCAGATATTTTCATATCAGATATATTTTCTTATTTACCTAATATCGCTTTTCTCTACTTTCCATAAATATAATATGCATGTATGGTATATGTAAAGATTCCTGAAGAAATTCCCTGAATGATAGTGAAAACCCTATCGAAATCCGTTGCGTAGTTTAGAAGAACTAAGCGCACAAACAGACAGACATATTTAGAGATTTTTTTAATGTGAATACCGCACAAGAGTCCCAACTGCTCCCGACCGTCTATAGACCCGCTAATTGGGGAATATTGTGAAGCTGTAGGTCGTGGGGAGGAGAAGGAGATGGAAAAGAGGAAGGTGGGGAAGTAGCTAGCTATTCAGAGGTGGTAACCAAACACGACTAAAGCCATTTCAAGCAACGTTTAAATTCTGAATGGTGGTCTTACACCAGGGCGATACTGAGATAATTTTACTCAAATACACTATATATTATTTTAAAAACACAAATAACACACATTAATCAAATAAAATTTTCTTGTGCACGCCGGGATTTGAACCCGCTACCTACAGCTTGCTAGTAGAATGCCTTACCCCTCGACCACGGAGGCCGTCAAAATGAAAACAATATTTAATTTTTATTAATACTGCATGACCGACGCTGCTATATAATTAAGAATATTATTCAAGCCCGGCCAACAAGGCCGACTGCGGCATTGATTCATACATTAATAATTCATACACTTCGGTACATAAAAAAATATTTAATGTATAAGATTTTTATTTACATATATTTGTTTTGTAAAATGCTCGAATTTTGTCCAGAATAGTATAAAGTGCGTTTTAGAAAAGCGATGTTTTTAAAGAACTCCGCGGTTTTCTTATTATATGTAGTTGATGAAGATAAATAAAGTCATAATATATTTTTATTTTTATTTTTTTAATATTTGTATGTTTTTTACAATAAATATACAATTTATACATATTATACAGTATTATAAAGGTAAATAATAATAGCTTTTCCTCACCATAAAGAGACGAGGCTCTTGTGTTTGGTGAGTGAATCCTAGCTCAATTATATGGAATCATGTAAGTAAGTAAATAATATATTTGCAAAACCAAGGGGATAAGTAAGAAATAGGCAAGATTTATCAGTAATACAGTTTCAAGATTTTCAGGAAATAATAATAAGAGTAAGATATGGACTTTTATAGTAGTTTTAGGTAATTTTTTAATTACCTTTGAACTTTACACGGACAAAAACTAGTAACGGAAATAATACAGCGCCTTTGAGGAGATTTTTCACAGAACGGCGATATGCAAATTATTCCATTATTATTATTAAATGTTGTCTCCAGAGAGAATTGAAATCGTCTCCCGAACGACTAGTAAGTAAAAAACAAGAACTACTAGTAAGTAAAAAACACGAACTACTAGTAAGTAAAAAATACGAACTACTAGTAAGTAAAAAATACGAACTACTAGTAAGTAAAAAACAAGAACTACTAATAAGTAAAAAAAAAACACGAAATACTAGTAAGTAAAAAACACGAACTACTAGTAAGTAAAAAATACGAACTACTAGTAAGTAAAAAACACGAACTACTAGTAAGTAAAAAATACGAACTACTAGTTAGTAAAAAATACGAACTACTAGTAAGTAAAAAATACGAACTACTAGTAAGTAAAAAACACGAACTACTAGTAAGTAAAAAATACGAACTACTAGTAAGTAAAAAACACGAACTACTAGTAAGTAAAAAATACGAACTACTAGTTAGTAAAAAACACGAACTACTAGTAAGTAAAAAACACGAACTACTAGTAAGTAAAAAACACGAACTACTAGTAAGTAAAAAAAAAACACGAAATACTAGTAAGTAAAAACAGGAACCATTACTAGTAAGTAAAAAACGCGAATTTTACTACTAAGAAAAAAATATTGTCGGTCGCATGCTATGTAATTTATTATATATTTATAATGACACACATAGAAAAATAAAATAAAAAATAAGATTTTATACAAAAAAAAATAGTTGCCTCCAGAGAGAATTGAACTCTCGACCCCTGGTTTACAAGACCAGTGCTCTGCCACTGAGCTATGAAGGCACAGACGAGCAGCGCCAAATACCCGTACGTATAGCGGCGCGCCTTGTGATGCTATCGTCTACCTACACCTACATACCTCCTTTATTATCTTCTTTTTATCGGAAACAACTCGCAAGCAGTATGCAACATGGCGTCTAAACGAAGACTCACACTACGTGAATCAATAAAAAAACTTGTTTTTTTTTAACACAGTGTTAAAAAAAATTGTACCGTCAATATCGCCACATGTTCCTAAACATCACCAGCTGTCAGTTGTAATAATCGTATTGGCTGCACGATTGATGTAAGGCGCCATTATTATTGAATTCATTTAAACGTCCCAAGTACACAATCTTTACACTGCAACACGATAACATACATTTAAACACCATACATACTATACATCACTATGGCAGGCAATCCATTGGTTACGAGCAGGTCAACATATATAATTGCCTTCCAGACAACATTAAAAATTGAAAAAGTATAGGTACATTTAAAAAAAATGTTCACTTTTATGCTCAATCAGAAAAACACTGAAAGTGAATAATGTTGATATGTTATGTATTTATTTTTTTGTGATGTAATTTAAAAAAATATATTTATTTTAGTTATTTTTAGTTAAATTAAAAATGTTATTTTAGTTAAATTAAAAATGTTATTTTAGTTATTTTTAGTTAAATTAAAAATGTTATTTTAGTTATTTTTAGTTAAATTAAAAATGTTATTTTAGTTATTTTTAGTTAAATTAAAAATGTTATTTTAGTTCATTTTAGTTAAATTAAAAATGTTATTTTAGTTAAATTAAAAATGTTATTTTAGTTATTTTAAGTTAAATTAAAAATGTTATTTTATTTTATCTGGAATAAAAAAAAAAGTTTAATTTATCTTCCTGATGTATATTTTTGTGCAAATTGTCATTACTTTGTTCAGGTGTAGTTCGAGTAGCTAGTAAAGCGAATAAGTAGGTGCTGTAGGGCGTTCTGTCACTATTTGTTCCGGATTTTACAACCAAATAAGGGTGGTGTTTTTTTTCTTAAATGTATGATTTTTATGTTATTTTTTTGATAATATAGTTAGATCTTCATTTCATTTTATTAATGTGGAGAAACGGAAAAAATATGGCTGGAGAAAATACTGCTTTTTTTATTGGGCAGGAAGATTTTGTTACGGTAAAATAATTCATAGTCTGCTCCATTCATAGATGGCGCTACTTCATTTTTTTTTTAATTTTCACAAGTTAATGCTGAAAATATTAGGAAAAATTGTTTGTTTGCGCCCATATGCAATATGAATAAATAATTTTCTATTCTTCTATTCTTTAACCCTTACCACTCCTTTGTCGAGTGTGGCTCGACATTATATTTCTTACACCAACTCCTATGTCGAGTCATACTCGACATTATAGTAACACAATTTCGAAAAATAATTTAAATTATCAAATGTATTTTTTTTTCTTTTAAACACTTTATATCTCATTCTGAATATTCCGAATACGCAAAATACATATATCTCGTCAAGTTTCGCCTTTTAGATAATTTTTAAAATCGTATTATTTTTAACCTTGTAAATGCACTGCGCAGTTATTTGGTTGCGACGCATGTAAGTAGGTAGGTAC
The DNA here is from genome assembly GCA_026573805.1 of Hesperophylax magnus. Lineage (NCBI taxonomy): Eukaryota > Metazoa > Arthropoda > Insecta > Trichoptera > Limnephilidae > Hesperophylax > Hesperophylax magnus. The sequence continues at coordinate 4,746,396 of JAIUSX010000117.1, read as the reverse complement.
TTGCCTGTCTACCTGCGTAACAATAGGAAGCGCTGAGGGATTTCTCCCAACACATAACAAAGGATTCTTATACCTATTCACTTGTTATCACATCATATTTTGTTCTGTTTGTGTATTTACATTTGTTTTTACTGTCCTCCATCCAAGAAATACCACACACTGAAAAATTTTAAGTGAATAAGGGCATATTAAGTTGTTAATTTTATATATTTCTATGTTTTTTGTACTCTATGTAAAGAAAGAGTAATAAAAATTACATATTTTAAAAAATTTTGTTTAACTTTTTATTGAGGCCACTTTTTATCCCTTTTTTGTAAATTAATTAAGGAGTTGGTAGTAGGTAATTAAAAAAAAAAATTAGGAGTGCAAAAAGTTAAGAAAGGCATACAAATTCAATATTGTATCGGTGATTCAATACAATATGGTATTTGTATGTATTCTTGTAGAATTGAGTTTTTATACGAAAAAAAAAACTATTTATTCATATTCATATTGCATATGTACGGGCGCAAACAAATAATTCGTCATAATATTTTAAAACAACGTCCAGAAAATAATTTGAATAAAATAATTAATTTAACACCATCTATGAATGCGTAGATTATAACGTACGCTGAGTTTATCCTTAAAGTTAAACGAGACGCTTGTTATAATCTACGTGTTCACAGATGGCGTTTATTTTTTTTTTTATTTCTATATATAATTTACAGTTTCACATAATTATTTATATTTATATATTATACATTTCAAACTTAAAACTATAATATGTTGTGTGTAAGGTAGGTTTGAGAAGGTGAAACTGTATGTGAGTAATATTGTATGTTTCGTGAACACCTCACTAGGAGAACCTGTGCTGAGGTGTTTACGTGTTTATGTATATAGGTGTGACAAGTATTTATGTGTTGTTGAAGTTTTTATTTTTTATAAGTTTTAATTTTAATTTTTTTTATTTTTTGTAAATTGAATATTCTTTTAATGGTTTTTGTAAATTGAATATTCATAATAAATATGTAAAAAAAATAAATATATTAATATATATTAACATATATGTAAGTGCATATATTTGTATTGTAAGTGTGAGTATAGTTGGTAAAATCTCGAAAAACGTGTTTATTTATTAATTAATTATTTGTTAATTAATATATTTTGTCAAAATACGCTGTTTGCAAGGTATTGCTTTACAATATTAAGACAAATTATTTGTTTGCGTACATTCGCAATATGAATAAATAGTTTGTTCGTTTAAGTTTAAAATATCAATTCTATCAAGAATACATACAAATACAATATTGTATTTGTATTCCATTCTTGATAGCATTGAGCTGTTTTTACAGACAAAACTATTCTCGTATTGCTTATGTACGGGAGCAAACCAATAATTTGTCTTAATATTATAAAGCAATACCTCGCAAAAAGCGTATTTTAATAAAATAAATTTATTAATGCCATCTGTGAACACGTAGATTATAACAAGCGTCGCGTTTAACCTTAATTTTTTTTTTTTTTTTTATTTATTTAGTAAAAGATTATACATTTATATACATTATTTAAGAAATGTTTTGACTGCCCAACTAGTAGGATTCCCGTTTTAGGACAGTCAAATTAGGATGAGTATTAACATTTTGATAAGTTGTTTGATAAGTATAGTATTAAAATAATAATGAAATATTAGGTATTTGTACTTTTAACTGGTGCCTAAGCCTAAAAACATGTTTGTATAAATATGAATAACAAAGAGAAGAAATACCATAAAATAAAATATTACATTAAACATAAGATTAACTGCTGCTTGGGTAGCATTCTACGAGTAATTTAAAAGTATTAGGTAGGTACCTACATATATAAATATAATGATAAAGATTATAACACAAAGGTATCTTTTACTGTTTTGTTGGAGTTTTTGTTGTTGTTTTTGGTTTGTGTTTATATTTAAATTTAGCTCATGTTTATTTATTTATTATGTTTCTTCGTCAATGCAATGTTCCATGTCCTCGTTCATATCGTGCAGTATGAGTGAACACAGGCAGGCATGCATGTGAATGTGTCGGCTATTTATGTTAAAAAAAATGCAACGGAAATGCTATCGTTGCACTCTGAACTTTTGGCACGATTTAATATGTGACGAGATTTCTTGTATAATTCCACATAATTTAGATGGATTTCTCGAGAATTTCAGCGGAACGAGCATACCCCGCCTTGACCTCTTCATATTACTAAATATGAGCTTGATTTAATCGGAAGTGATCTGATTTGTTTATTTCGATTAGAATTTAAATTATTGTTAAATAATAACTCTGTTAAAAATATATAATAATTATGACATAAAAGAAAGCGGAATACGAGAGTAGGAACATGTAAATCGAACATATTTAGAATTGTCAAAATAATAAATTCAAGTATGAATAAATTACTTTAGCGATATATTAGGTTGTTTATAGCTCGGTGGGGAGAGCGACTATGTTGGACAAATCGATATCGATAATTAATCGGAGCGCATACCGATTTACTTTATTATCAGGAATCAGGACAAGTTATGCTTGGTGAAACGGTTTGTTCTATAAGTAAATAGCTTATTTAAAGGTGTTTTGGAGCCGAGCTTTGCCTCTCTTTTCCTTCTGGTACCCTCCCGTATCGGAGGTTGGCTATCATCAGGGAAATCTTCTTTCTGCAGTATGCAGCCTCGAACAACTCTGGAAGTATCTAAGGGTAAGCAGATAACAACAGGAAGACAAGCTTTTCGATATTTTGTATTAATACCTGCCTTCTGATATGGCCAACTTAAGTTTAAAAGTATTTGTTTTCTTTTTGTATTGTCCACTTCCCGTCAGTCAAAATATCTCCGCCTCTATTCATTATGGGTACCTACCTATATAGCGGATTCCCTAAACTTATATCGCGGGCGGCGCTTTCCGACTCGTTAGCGCCCGTTTCCACAAGCGTCCTCCGCGCGGCGAGCGTCGTCCGTCACGGCGTCATCTGTCACCGCCGCGACGCCGACGTCTCGACATCCCGCCATACCATACTAATATCACCGCAACACCGCCAGGCGTCTATTTCGGCCCAAACATGCGGATCGCAGTAGAACTGGCATCCACTTGACTGTGATAGTGTAGCAGTGTAGATTGGAGGATGATAGACAAGGATGAAAGTGTTTTTATCATCGGATAAAGTAGTTGAGAATAAACAGAGGAAGTAATGCCACATTCTTCTTTTTTTAGATAATTTTTAAACTTTTAAGGGATTAATTTACTCCAGTAAGTGTATTGCAATGCAATACCACTTAACAAAGCTACTAAAAATAAGAGAAAAACTGTTGAAAATATCTATGGTAATGTTTATTTCATTCATAAGTGTTTATGAAAGATGATCTCTAATCTCGAAAGTGGTATGACTTAAATCTAATTTTATTGGGTGCTGTAGTAGCGACGAAGTACCAAAACTTTGGTTTTGCTATAGTATAGGTATACCTAAGTCAATATTTAATCCTTCACACTCGAGACCTTTCCTCGCCGCGGTATTTACCTACTTAACCCTCCCGAACCGAAGGGGGCTAATATACGTCCCCAAAAGAAAGTTTTGTGCGATATTCAAGTGGTTTTTTTTATGTCACATACTCTAATTTAGGTAATCCTAGAAAAAATATTCGGTTATCGTTCGGCATTTAAAATAAATTGCCTCGTTACTATTTTATAATATATTAACTAATTAACCATCAGGCCGTTTCCCCGCAGGGTTAGGCAGAGATGACGGACCGCCAAACAACTCGGTCTTGGCACACACTTCTTGTCTCATTCACATTCATACATACTATTTTATTATTCTGACTCTTGTCATGGCTCGACTCGAGTATCTGATTTACTTGATCGTGCCATGTCTTCCTCGGGCGTCCCCGACTTCTGCTACCATTCGCATTCCCATCATAAGAAATTATAAGATATTACATAATAGTAAAGGTGTTTATTCCAGAATGTGGGTAGGTATGCGCACATCCCATAGATATTATATTATATTACATTACATACCTTTATATACGATTCAAGTACGAACATTGTATTACAAAATTAATAAGAATAAAAATAAAACATACGGACAAAAGAAAAAGTATTTTAAGAGAATAAATAAATGTAGGTAAATAAAAAGAAACAATATCTATCCAATTCCGATGAAATTACTCCCCCCCCACTCTGATCACTATTATGTTTTTAATTCTCGTCGCAAACTTTTACCTTTTCGCATTATTTAATGATTGACTGCTGGGCAAAGATGGGCGCATGTCCTGTCAACGGGTAGGTATAAAAATGTATCACCAAAAAAATAGACACCGATATATATATGAGGGGACCCTGGAGACCCCCTTCAGGTGAAACACGATTTTTACCCTTAGGAACCTAAAGGTTAATAGGCATTCTCTTCCCATTATTTAATATTGAGTAACATTACCGGACAGAAAGCTTCTCTGCGGTTCCAAAATAGACGTATGACTGTGCAGCTTTAAAGTACTATTTTTAAACAAGAGCTTGCGGAATGCGAAGTCTTTGATACACATACATAATAATATGAACTCGTTTGGGAGGTCGTCGCGAATCTCTGACACTAAAAAATATACTTGAATACTACACTCCGGTGTCTCTGACTTCTTCCATCATTCACCACTGTATACCACAATGTTCAAAAACTACATTCAATAAAATTAATCGACTGCGTTTTATTCCGGTGCAGATATATTGTGTCGAATATTCCTCGGGCGCCCCCCTCCTTCCACCATTCAAACCACTATCTAAAGCAGAGGTTCCCAAAGTGGTCTATATGGACCCCCAGGGGTCGATATCAGCTTGCTGGGGGTCTATGAGATTCCACGAGATTCAAATGGGGGTACATACGAGCGGACCCCCATTTACCTCAAGTCAACATTTAGGAGTTCCGTAAATGACACAATAGACCTAACACAAATATAATAGACTGAGAAATTACTTATTTGATATTTGTATTTTTATATATCGTAAAGATGTTTATTGAGGTATATAAATAAAATTATACGTTCCTTTTCTCGTCAGTATTAATATATTCAAGCAAAACATTGCACATTGGAAGCCGCGAATTTTTCTAGTTCCCTAACTTGTTTTTGAAAAACGTCCAGGATAATAATGACGTTCAGCATTTAAATGCACTTCAGACAGACTTCAAAACTAGGTTTGAGGACATTTTGACGATGTAAATGGAATGTTGAAGAATCGGATATTATGTGACAAGAAGAACTGACCGGAATAAGAACTGACAATGAACTTAAGGGGCAGTTCTGTAGGGCCAGCTACAGAAAGAAATTCCCGTTGCTTATCCTGCTTCATTTTCATTTGGTGTAATACCTCACAAGGGTGCCCCTGTCTGCACAATGTAAAGACAGAGGAAGTATACAGCCGCCCGGTTGTTGGACAGGCAAAGGAAGGGAATCTTTTTACTAAAAAATAAATGATTATCACATGGTATGTTAATAGTTTTAAGAAAATTCAATATTCGGCAGGCAGGGGGTCTACGGAAAAAAAAAATTTTGGCAAGTGGTCTACGGGGCAAAAAAGTTTGGGAACCTCTGATCTAAACTCTCCTGGCACTAATAAGAAACAATCATTGAAATTTTCTGCGCTATCGGTTGACTACTATTCGAGTTTTAGATTATTACCTACATATTTTTGAGGTTTTATTACCATTTTTTTAAATTTGAATGATAATTTTCTCACGGCCATCACGATAGCGAGCTTTTACCGGCATTTATTTCATAATGGGCCCATTTCGCACAACCTTCGACGACAATATAGAGGAGACCTTCGGAACATTAAATCTGAAGTGGTTTTTGTGAACACTCGGCGCTAACTGTGTTACTTCACAACAAGACCGTAAATCAAATTTGTCGCAGTACTAATAGTGGGGATGGCTGTGTAAGCGATTCTGTACGCCAAGCTTTGATGGTCGGGAATTAAACGTGCGCGGTACCTACCTACAGAATAAAATGTCAATTTGACATCTGTCAGTCTGTCATTCGGTGTCCCCCAAAGCGTGCGGTTAATTCCCCGCACCTCGCCTCATTCGCGTTCTATTGTGTCTCGTGCCGTGTATTGACCCCCGCCCCCGTTTCCATTTACCTCGATTACTTAATTTGTACACATTGTGCTTACGGCGCAAGCCGTTTCCTTCGTCTAGCCACATTATAGCCTAATATACAGGGTTCTCCAATAAGAGGTGTTATTTTGATATTCAATCGTAAAAGATCAATGGTTTCGTTGCTTGTGTGGCACGTAGCGCCGTCTTGTTGAAAGTAATCGTTGTCCAGATCAATAACATCCAATTCCGGCTATAAAAAATCATTTATCATCTATCGATAGCGATCCATTCACCGTAACTGTTGCTCCAGCCTCACTTTCGAAAAAGTAAGGTCCAATGACGCCGCCGGACCATAAACCGCACCAAACAGTCACACGTTGAGGATAGAGAGACTTTTCAACAATAACTCTTGGGTTTTCCGAGCCCCAGATGCGACAATTTTGCTTGTTGACGAAGCCACCGAGGTGGAAATGGGCCTCATCACTCAAGATGATTTGCATTTGATTCACTCAAGTGAATTTAAATAATTTCAATGCGTTGTTGAAGCGTGTATCGTTCCATTTTTATTAATGGCGTAGTTTCTAATTGTCAAATGTCAAAAAAATGACAGCTTCAAAAGTAACATCTACCGAAATAGCGGGCTATTCAAAATAACACCTCTTATTGGAAAACCCTGTAGTATCATAAGCGCTGTAAGTTTCGTCCAACCGTCAGGTGGCCCCTCACTGGACACAATAATTACGATGGGCAGAAAAACGGCTTTACAAGGGTCGATCTATCAGAAGAGCAAGAGTTGTGTGGCGTTCTATTCTCTCTGAAATTACTTCATAATTAGCTTAAATCTCTCATCACACCAAATAACACTTGTACAATATATTATGGTTAGTATACATTTGCGAACCGAACCACGAATTACGGGAAAGGAACGAAGTAACTGCAAATGGCGTTTCGCGTCAGTTGCGGTTGCTTCATTCCTTTCTCATAAGTTAAGGTTCAGTTGGGCTCGCATTATGTTACACGATAATAGTAGGTACAGTCTCGTAGCGGCCCGTTTTTCCGTAGTGATAACATACCTACCCATTTTTATGCAATGATTGTAGGTCTGTAAGGTAGTGTGTAATAACTGTATGATAGGTAGGTAAAAAAATCTGATCTGCAACTTTCCGGATCTTTCGCTCCTGGTTTAAAATAGGTATATCTAACCTCGTTAAGCTTGAATTGTTAAATTCACGTTTCTACCTATTTTTGATTTTTATCAATCTTGCATTTATTTGAGTTATGGGGTGTTTCGCCATTCTCTTGATAGCTTGTTCATGCGATAACGTATTTTAATAAATAAACGAGAAAATACTCGCAATAGGTAGGAAACTCGGCTAAATTATCCGATATGTAGCCACTATTCATAGGCTCGAGTACGGAATAGTAAATTCAAACATAAATAAGGATATCTTAAATCGAAAATGCACGTTATCCCATGAATGAGCTATCAAGAGGATGGTGAAATCTCTATTAGACTCTCTGCGTCTGTTTGATATTGCGCTTAGTTCTTCTAAACTACGCAACGGATTTTGATAGGGTTTTCATAATTTTGACAATTTCTTCCGGAAGTTTTATATATATAATACATTCATATTATATTTATAGAAAGTAGAGAAAATATTATGTTTATCCTAGAATTCACAACCTCGAAACTTTAGTCCAAATCATTCACAACCCCGAGCAACGCCGGGTACACGTCAGCTAGTTAGTACCCCCTAATTTAATTTTTCAATTAGCACACAATTGCCGGACTTGTTTCGTATTCCGTCCTGTAAATTGTTATTTCAATTTGGTTTGTCAGTCACAAAAATTCAGGATAATTTTCAACACTAAGCCAAAATATCATTAATATGTACAAGCCACGTTTTATTTTGGTTCTATGACTTAATTTAATAGAACAGTGACTTAACAGAACGCCTTTAAAATTTTTACGCAAAAGTTAAACGCATTAAAAGTGATAAAATAAACTAGTCTGAATTCCTAACCTAACCTATTTAACCTATTATTTTTTTCCTCTCTTCATGACTAGATAACTTTGCGAAAGTGTTCTGTTTTGTCACTGTTCTGTATTGCCAGGTTTCCATTATTTTACAAGGACATTTTAAGAATTAAAGTTGGTTGAACAGAGATTAGTTAACCTTTATCGATTAATGACTAGTCATTTCTAATCGACGTAATCGCTTATCTTCCCGAGTAATTACATAATTATGTACACTTTACACATCTCAAGGCTTTCTGTTAATGTTTAGTTGCATGTCCTGATTGAAGATAATATAAGACCATAACCGGCCATTTTATAAATTAATTATATATGGTAAGATTACTAACTATCCTTTTAATAATTATATAACTATGTCATCTCTGGGGATGCTGTGTGAAGGATCTTTTTAGAGAAAGGAATGTTCTGGGAAGGACTGGGTAGGAATCCGGGGGTCAGTGTCCAGGAGTAACAGACGAATGAGTCCATCCTTCCCAATGCGGTTTAAGGCGACGGGTCGAGAGAGTCCGGCTGAAGAGGTCAAAATGTCTCCCTCAACCAGTCTTCCCGATCCGGCCCGCGTAGTTGGGAAAATTCATCCGCCGCTCAGACCCAGACAAACCTCACCACATGAACCCAGACACCCGGCTAAGTCACCAAATGTAACAAACCACTTGGAGTGACCTATGGCCGAGGTGTAGGTTTCTCGGGGCGGCGGTACCCATACCCGCCTCTCAAATTGTAATGTTGAAGTAATGTTAGTAAACTTGAAAAATTACGATATCTGCCAAACATTTAAACAAAGAAATAGACATTTCAATTACATACGACATAATTAATTGATTAAAATATAATAAATAATTTTTGTTCTACTGTATCGCTGTCTGACTTACAATCATTTCCAATTTGTAAAAAGGGTTTATGATGTTAAATTTAGGGAATCTTCGTGGGTGCAGTAATTTATTTTAAAATCTAAAAGGCATTTTTTTTTCTCTAGATCTGGGGAGACATTCATAACAATCCCAAAACTATACTAACGAGTAACGAGAATCGTCTATAAGAGCTGCTGATTTGAAATATTGCTATACCGGCCATATTATTAAAGTTAGTGATATACAGGGTGTCCGGGGGTAAAGTGCGCTTACTTCGGGAGGCGATTCTACACGACGGTAGAAGTAAAAAAGTTAAATAACTTTTTTTAGAAATTGTTTATTTTCCCGTAAAAAAATATATTTTCATATTTATTTTCCAATACCTAAAAACTACCTTAAAACATTTGAATTTCGGTAAAGTTATTTCACTTTTTTACTTCTAAAATCATGTAGAATCACCCCCCGAAGTTTGAGCACTTTACCTCTTATTCGCATTACGCGTAAACATTTCATCAGGGTGGGCCAACGTAACCCTGGTTCACGGTGTTGACAATTATTTTTTTTTTATCATAGAATAGGTATCCATCAAATTCATCTTTTCAACAAGTCAAAACTTCTTTCTTACTCTTTGGTAAGCACATTCTTAATTTTGGTGTTTGTTTTGACACTAGTTTTTGATAGAAGGCGGCGTAGGCGACAAGTACAAAACTTACGAATGCTGTTTGCGCAAACACAATAAAGATCTTCGTGGGGGCGAGACTGATGTGTCATACTCAGGGTAGGTACTTATTTATTTTTAAATTAATTCAAAAACATGACAACATTTTCATTGATATATGCCGTGCAGTACCCCGCAATCAACTCCTTGTTCGTCCTTTTCGTCTTCATCCGTGTGGAAATAAGCCGTACGAGAAGCATCAGCATGTCAATTTAATCAACTCTATTCTAAAACAATACTCCTTTATATTCATAAATACAGAACACAAGAAATAACCACTAACACGAACATAAGAAACACTAGACCTCAACTACAAATACAACATTCGGGCAAAAAAGCTTCCTATACTATGGTACTGAGATCTACAACTAAATCCAACTCTCATTCTAAACTCACAAAATTATTATAACATTTTAAATCTCAAATAAAAATCTGAATACAAAACATAGGGAGATCAGAAATAGAAACACTGCACTAAAAAACACCATGTAACATATTTCAATTTATTTCATAAAAAAACACTACATAATATCTTGATAATTACTTATTCAAATTCAAAAAAATATTTATTCCAAAAAATACAGAGTACAAAGGGTATAGCTTATAGGTTACATCATATTTCTTCCAGCTAACCCAACAAATGCACATTATATTACATAACCCAACAATTACATGTTAACAAATGTATGTAAATAAAAATTTAAAAAAAAAACAGTGGTATGGAATTTATGTAAGGTATTCATTTAAGGTGTAGTTACATTTGTTTAAAGGAAATGTTTTTAGTGATGATTCGAATTTAAGTATGTCGGTTATTTGTTTGATTCTACGTGGAAGGTTTTTATATACGTTAATGGCCATGTAGTGTGGTCCTTTTTTAATTTTAGTTTTGTTTGCTTTTGGGATTAATAAGTTTTCTGTGAACCTTGTAGCGTGTTGAGTTTTTCTGGAGATGCCGAACTAACAGGCATAACTCCATTGTAGGTATATATGTCCGTCACTGTCAGAAGTTTGAGATTTTTAAAAATTGGTCTACATGAATCCCGGTGATCAGAGTTTGTAATTTTATTATATTATTTATTATTATTATTTTATTATATTATTTACACTACTAATTTTTAATAATTTGCAAATGAAATCCTCAGCACGGGAGATCTCAGTGAGGATATCATTTTCTCCATTTGTTACAAAAACGGAAGATAATAAAATATTTAATATTTATTTGCCAACACAGTTCTATTAATTATCAGAACAAGGCGGTAGATGCGTGAAAATGTCTTTTACGACCAACTCCAAATCGATTCGGTCAAGTTTAGTCTGTTTCGCATTATGAATTATATCCGACAGCTCGTAATAGTGTTAATGTCTCTCGCCTAGATTACAATTCTGCTGCATATCTCTGAAGTATTATTAAATTAATAATTATTATTTGCCCGCAGTGACAGTTGCGCATGTTCGGGTGTTGGTTGGGTCGCTTCGGACACTCCGATGTCGTCCGTATTGCATTAGTTGGAATGCTGCCAGGACAGGTTTCGCGTTAATGCATAATGTAATAGAGTAAGGTTTAATTTCAGACGTCTCGGTCTACGCATAAATTAACCTGATAAGTACCCTTTGGTAATGTCCTAATATAAAATAATTTAAATACTTCCTTCCTTATGTATTTACATTTCCTGGGTAAAGATTAATTTCTTGTTTTAGTGGCCGGACTCCTGCATTTGCAATGTCGAAAAATTGTGCCCGCAGAAACAATGCATTGCAATTGCAGTGTCGAACTTTTACGTACTTTTGCCATTCGATTGGACGACATTGCTGAGCGGGTTGAGGAAAGAATTTGTTAATGCGAATCTTGAAGATTTGAAGACGAATGTCGGGATAACGCTTCACATCTGTGCCGTTTTACACAAAATAACGAATATAAGAAACAACCCGTTCTCGTGCGGCAGAATGTCAACTGTGAACAGGTATTTTCCCACTGCGCAGAGGATCAATGCGGCTAGTTCCCCTAACAGACTCTATTGAAATACCTGTAAAACAGCATTGCGTGATGTTTATCGCTATGTTAACATCGGATTATCAGATCAACCGTCCTCGTTTGGTTTTGGAGTATGTTTACGTTATTCCTGCGTTATATTGGAATGTTTCCCGTTGTAGTTTTTGCTCGTTGCACCCAACGGAGGTGATAAAATCTTGAACTTTTTGAACTTTGAACTTCTATACCACGAGGAATATTATTATTATCTTGTACTGTTACTTATCATCCGCTGCGATGGAGAACTTTATTTTGGAAAGAAGGAGCAATTGAAAGTAACGGGGTATTCGTGGTGGCAATTAATCAGACTGCGCTGCCCATATGGTCAGAAATGATTACTAGTTTTTCCACAAAGCGACTACTTGGCGGGCAGATGTCCAAAATGGCTCCATTTATACATATCATATTATTTATTATTCGACCTTCTTTTTAATGTCCCATGTCTGGGAGTGAAAGTTTTCCGTAATAAAATATTTTGTTCCTTGTTAATGGTGTCGTTTTGAAGTGTGTTGCGATCTCAATAACAAAGAATACTTATTCTTTTGTTAGAAAATTCTTTTGCTTAGAAATGTGTTCAAGTTTGCACTTGACGTCATTATTAGGAATCATTTTATCAAATTATTTTGTAGGTCATATGTTGGTAAGGACCTAGACTAGCTACACGTACTTAAGAGTTTCTTATAATGATGTACCCCGCCACGCGTTGCTGTAGTTCAATCTGTCTTTACAGATAGAAAAAACGGTGATCGGATAACTCATCAAAATGACAATTCAACACACGTATAAAAAGTGCTATAAAGTTATGAAAAGTGATGAATCAAAAACTAGGTTAAATAGGTAATTATTGTAATTATTTAACCTAGTTTTTGTTTCATCACTTTTCATAACTTTATAGCCCTTTTTATAGGTGTGTTGAATTATCATTTTGAGGAGTTATCATGGAACCCTCTGTAATCGTTTTCTTCGTATATTATTTATATTATATCTGAAATAATAGACATAATATTTATACCTGATAAAAAGTCGCATAGGGATTATTGTGATTAAATTTAAGTCCTCCAAAAGTTAATTTCATTATTAGTTGATTATTGCCCTTGGTTTTTCCTCGCTTAAAAACAATACCTATGTACGAGATAATAATACCAATAATCATAAATAACGACTGTGGAGACATGAATCTTGTTGGCTGACCTTTCTTCTTCCAACTTCATATTATTTCACAATGGCAATCAACTTCAACATCCATTAACTAAGTAATATTCGCACTTCATAATTATAACCAATGGGAAAAACATCAATTTAATATCAACTGTCGCTCTGGTGGCTTTTCGAATGCAACTGAATAATAATTTTGATTGATCATCCATTGATTTTTTTATCAATAAGCAATGTTAAGTTTTGTATAGAAGCTTTTATCGCCTTACTCATGCAGGGTTGCCAGTTGAACAGCTACTGAACACATAATGGAGTGTGATCTATGCCGACTGGAAAACTGTAATAGACTCGAAAGTCTAATTACAAAAAAAATTATTCAACGTAATTTGTTTTTACTATTTTATTATCTTGGTCGAGATGACAACAACTCACTTGGAAAACGATAGAAAATGTAACCTTATATCGTTGGTTAGTGAGGTCGTCTCCTAATTTTGAAGAGTTATTTTCGAAGTTAAAATTAGATTTTCGATATCTCCAATGTTGTGAGATTTCAAAGTGAAAACGTGTACCGTGAAATTACATACAGTACAATTCATATTTCGAATGGCAGAGCTGCAGTATCGCCGCGTATGTCCTGTGACGTCACACAATTTTCAGCTGGCCGGTATTCAAATAGTTTTGTCCTGAGTTCTAATTATTATTTTTTTATGTGAATGTCTCAACTGCTCCCAACCATCTGGAGTCAGTGACACTATGGCATCCGCATTTGGGGTATGTTGCGAGGCTGAAGGTAGCGGTGAAGGGGAGGAGATGGGAAAGAGGAAGGTGGGGAAGTACCAGGCTATTCAGATCTGGTCACCAAACACGGCTAAGCCATTTCAAGCAACGTTTCAATTCTGAATGGTGGTCTTACACCAGGGCGATACTGAGAAGTGAAACGTGCCTTAAATATACTATATATTAATTTAAATGAATAAATTGTGCAAAAAAAAATCAAATAACATTTACTTACGCACACCCGGATTAGAACCCTCGACCTTCGGATTGCCGATTGAAAGCCTTACCCCTCGACCACGGATGATACATTTGTAAAAAAAAAAAAATTTCTTTAAATACTCCGAAATCAATTTTTTAGAGTTACTCACAAAACCACACCTTTATTATTTCATCGCCCATGATACCTACATGCCACAAACACATTTATTGTGTTTTGTTTTTATAAACGGGTTAGGAAATAAAGCTATGGTATTAACCTTAACTAATACATAATTTGGTAGATTGCCTACGCCCCAGATCAGTTGCATAATTATATAAAAAAGTAAATCTACAATAAATGTATGAAATAGTTTTGGAATCTGTTTTCTGTGTCAACCCTGCCATCGCTTATTTTAGATTCGCATTCAATGCATTTTTATCGTTTTTCATGACCTTGAAATGAATGCATTTTTGCATACGTTAACATAATATTCCGTTGATAATAAATAATACCCCGCAAATTGTTGTTTACGACCATGACAGTAAACAAGTGACTAGACAATATACACTAGAAATGCCCTCCGTGCCCCATGCCTTGCCGTGTTCATCATGAGGGCAATTGGATATGATGATGGACACTCAAAAACCCAATAATAAATCACGATAGAATTATTATAATAAATATAAAAAATAAATGAAAAAATAAGAAAATACACAGATTTAGGAAATGAGGTAAAAAGAATTTGGCACTCTAATTATCTGTAATAATAATATTACTTATTATTTTTTTGGTAAACTAATGTTTAAGACAAGATTTTTTAGGGATATTTTCAGGCTAATAATAATTATTAGCCTGAAACACTCATCCACATTGAAAAATTTCCCGATAAAAGATACATGACGCCAACGGGACTTGAACCCGTGTCCTTACGATTTCCGGTCGACAGCTCTGATCATTCAAAATTTAGGCGTATTAGATCTATCAAAAAAAATTATATATTAAAATTATTATAGCTATTTTGATCAATATAATATTAATCACTATCCCATTAAATATGCTATAATATTAAAAAATCTGTTTCTGCAAAAATAGAAAATACACAGATTTAGGAAATGAGATTAAAAGAATTTGGCATTATCAGACTAAAAAAATATTACCATTTGTTATTTCGGCTACTGGCATTATACCTAGCTCTCTCATTAAAAATTTAGGCGTATTAGATCTGTCAAAGAATTTATATATACAAATGCAAAAATCAGTCATTTTAAATGCATGTAGGATTACGAAAGATTTTTTAAATATTTATGTTGAGTTATCAATAGGATTTATAGGCCCTGTTAGGAGTTCTACCGAGCCGAACCCTCTGATGTGAAAATATCTGGAGTCGGTGAATTATTTTCCCATTTGATCTCTGGTGAGTTGACGTGTTGTTCTTGTGTTATTTTGTATTTATTTTGCTTATATAATGCGCTTGCATAATGTGGATGATCATTTATGGAAAAGTGTGTGGAAGGGTTTAGTTTTTCCTATGGGGAAGATTTAACCTGGACATAAAGTTGGAAAAATTATTTGACCGTGAAAATCCTCAAATTATACCTTCGTTACATTCATTTTAGTGTGCTTTTTTTTCTAGTCTAGGGGATATAATAAAGTAGGCATTGCAGGTTGCCGGCTGTCGATTTAAGTTTTATTTAATTATTTTAAAAATAAGTTTTTAAATTCATTGTAATTATATTTGAATTAAATTTATAAATAGCAAAAAGCCCTATACCAAACCCACTGTCTCCAAGCCTACTGACTAAACCAAACCTACTGCAAGATAATGAGGCATAGGTACTATTTCATGATGCATTGTGTAACAAAGTGCGGAACACAAATAACTCTATTGTTATCTACCGACCAGGAAAGGTAGAGGGGATAAACTTATTACAATTTTTTTTTTTTTTTAAATTGAATTTACAACCCGTGGGAAATGTTCTGTCAAAAGAAAATGATCCCCACAATTCATTGGTATTTTTTCTTTTTATTCTTTTCCGTCTTTATGTCTGGGTTAAATCTTCCCCACAGGAAAAACTAAACCCTTCCACACACTTTTCCACAAATGATCATCTAGTCAATCCACATTATGCAAGTGCATTATATAAGCATGATAATAAATGATGATGATATTATAAATTTTATTACTTGTCCCCCACAAAATGAATATATGTACATCATTTCTCAATACGACTCAGCACCAGAAAAATTATTAATAAAAAAAAATAGTTACTTTAGGTAGGTAGGACCTTCCTCTTTTGCCTCTCCTTCCCCTTCCCACTCTCTCCGGCCTCACAACATACCCCAAATGGGGATGACATAGTCCTACTGGCTGCGGGAAGTGTGATTTAAAAATACTAAATCTTGTAAATAATGATTGTAAAGGTGGGTTATTTCCTTTATCTCATCATGTGCATCTCTCGTAATTCATTGTAATCAATAAAGGTGAGTAAGTTACTCCAGTCTACCTTTTCGCAACCGTAATAATATTGTTTATCATTGGCGGAAAGGTTGGTACGTCGTTAACCTAATTCCTGCCGCGGCGGAGTAGCAAGCCTGATAACGCCTCCCGTCGCTGTTGCCTGCAGTTGAAGCGTGTTTACTGTTTAAGGTAATGACAGGCCACGATATATGCATCAAAGCGTTTTATATCACACCTGACACAGATGATGTGTTATAAGTGTGGGCGTGGCGACGATGATGCGCCATGATCTGATAGCCGGGCTGTATTTGAAAATGATGCAACCAACTCTCCAGCCTACGGATCCCGTTCAAAGAAATGATATTCCGCGGCAGTTCCCCAAATGATCTGACCCCCTCTCCCGAGGAAGATTATAGCGTAGTGACGCCCCAACATATAATATGCATAGGTATATTATATGTTGAGGTACACTAGCGTACAAAGAAAACATAAAAACTCCGACAGTAAATTCAAGCTTTGGACAAAGACACTACCAATACCATGCTATAAAAGTTTTCAACAGTGTAAAATTGAAATTAAAATTGAGGAAAATAAAAATAAATTCACACACAAAATTACAAAATGGATTAAAGAACAAAAAAGACAATATTACCAAAATGTCATAGCATAAAATAAAAACAAAACCTACACGTAACACACAAAACCAATATAAACACACATCACTCACAAACACACAAGATTATTTTCAATGTATTATTTTTTAATTTTAAATGTATTATTATGTATTATGTATTTTTAATTTTAAATGTATTATTTTCTCTTTAAATGTATTATGTAGATTATATTTTCATATTATAAAATGAAGGCCTCAGCACGGGCAAGCCACCCAGTGAGGCCTACATTACTGGAAAACTTAAAATGTAAAAAATATTGTACCAAATAAAATAAATAAAAATCCCAAATAAGCGTTGTCATTGATGTATTTAGGTATTTAGTCTATGGTTGATGCGTAATCTGTCTTAGGCTTTACGTAAACAGTGAGGTGTCATTCAGAGCGCTGATCGGTTCCACGATAAATGCGATCACTTAAAAGTGATATAAATTCACTAAAAATTATGAAAAAAAAACTAGCCTAAAAACCTAACCTAACCTAAACCCAGATTTTTTCATGTGCGCGGTTACCGATCTGTTCACTGTTCACCACCGGTTTTCGGCTCAGCGCTACGAGCAATTTGCGTATTGTATAACAAGGAGACTCACAGCATACACGTCGCGTTAGCTCTCTCTGTTCTTGATAGTATTATTATCGTTCGAAATAGGTACCTGGCTTATTATTGAGAATTTCTGAACTTATGCAATTCAAAATAATGGTGTCGTTCGAGAATGATTTTTATGGTTACGGTGTGTATCGAAAACTTAACTTTTTAAAATATATTTGTTGTTTATTTTGTGAAGTGCGTTTGTGTTAATATAGGCGCCAAAATTATAGTTGACCCAGTCGCCTTTTGGATCAGGGCCGGCCCTATTTGTGTTCCACCAACTTGACTCCTTTATATACTCCATTCACATCATCACTTCCGTTATAGATCGCGCTGTTAGAGTTGACCCAAACAAAGCACAACCAGGATTGTTTGTACCTTGACAGGCCTTGCGAAACATCGCTGAGAAACAGCCTTTTTTCTTGCTTACGCCTACTTACTTAGCTAGAAAGAAACAACAAGTGATGATGATATGTTATGAACATCGAAAGTTTTTAATTTTCTCTTCTGTTGTCGAATAACGACTTTGATACATGCTGTATGCTAGCAATGCATTGCAGCTTCTGAGGTTGAGTGATAATAAATTATTTCCGTTATTCAGAATCAGTTATTCCAGTCAACCAAGTTGTTTTGTCAATAAATTCAAATTTGATTAGTTTGCGATTGCGTATTCACGTTTTACTATGACATAAAAATACATTTTCAATAATATTGTTTTCTGACATTGTTATTTTGTAAATTGATAACGATAACTACGTAAGTTTATTTAAATAAAGTAATATGCAATATTGTGTGTTACGTTTTTATCGCAAGCAGCTAAATAATTCGTTATATAAAAATAAGTGACTTTTAGTGGCATCGACCACCGAAACAGCTGTCACGCCATAAATAATTTAATGCGCAAACTAAATAATAATATTTTATTTAATAATTGAATACAATATTAGCGATTCTTAAACGAAAATTTGATTGTTTAATTTGTTGTTAGGAGTCCTAGATGCGACCGTATCTAGGAATCCCAGAAACGCATCTAGGACTCCTAACAACAAATTGAACAATCAAATTTTCGTTTAAGAATCGCTATGCGACCGCATCTAGGAATCCTAGAAACGCATCTAGGAATCGTAGTAACGCATCGTAGATGCGACCTTATCTTTTCTGATTTTTCTGTTTCAAATTTAAATCGCTAATAGTGTCTTCAATGATTAAATATTACAATTTGAGGTTTTACTCATTATGTTATTCCAAAAATTTGATTAAATAATGATCAAAATAGAAAAAAGAGCTCTGTTTTGTTTTTATTTCATTTAAAAGCGAAACCGATCGGCATCAATACTTTAGTGGTGTAGACCAATGATGTGCTTTATTTATGACGTCACACCACTACAAGTTTAACCTTTTATCTTCTTATATATATATATATAAAGGATTGTCTGTTTGTATTGGGCAGGATCGGTGATTGGATTTGTATACAAACCTACAGTTTTATTCTGAGTTGATGAAATTTTCCACACTTGACCTTCAAAGCAAGAGAAAGGTCACTGGTAAAGCCCGGGCGACGTCGTGGAATTTAGCTAGTTCAGAATTATCTTTTTTAGAGTCCTTGGTAGACAGCACGCCTAGTTACGGAGGCAATTGAAATCCCATAAACATAATAGAGACGACGGGGCTAAGCTTTTGATATACGGTACTTGACGGCTACACCAATACTAAACACCGAAAACCACATTAATTTAACGGATTATTATACTGAAATACCGGTCCTGAGAGGAATAACGTGCGCAACACGGTATCACTTCTACATACATAGGAAACACACACTTCATCACGATCTACAATCCACACACTGTAACGCTGTCCGAAACGTTGGCTATATTAGGAGGCGGAACACGGCATAGTAACTCAAAAATAATCACTATAACGACTAAATTGACTGTCCTGAGTTACTCCAATTAATCAGCATCCACATACCCGAAAGATCTTGCCGAAATTTACTACCCTTTTATTTTTACAACACCAGGACACTGTCTTATCAAAATTCCCCGATTCCAAGACTTCACAGTCTCGGAAATAAATATTCTGATCTGGGAGATATATTCCATCTTAAAAATAATCAATATAAATATTGTTTATTTCAATTCTTTTATATATCGAGACACAAATAGACATCTATAATTTCCGCAATATATATATTTTTTTTATTTTTTTATTTTGAATATCTATTTATGTGAGACTTCTTATCATTTTTACTAATGTATCTTATTTTATTATATGCTTTTGTTGTAACATTTAATATTTTTTTCTTTTTTGGTTGTATTATGTTTCCTTTATTATTTTAATTTTGTAGAATTTATAATAACTGTGATACTCAACTATTAAACTTTGTAGTGTGTAAAAGCCCATTAGGGCGTGTAATAAATAATAAATAAATAATAAATCAATTTCCAGCAAAGTTTCGATTATGAATTGTGAATCAGCAACAACAATGATCCTACTTCACACTTGCGATATAAAAAATAAATACATATTTACCTATGTCTATCAACACGATGAGACACCTGCCATTTCGCTCTTTCAAAACAAGCTCAAAGTGTTCATAAAATACCACCTCTTCATTGATGAGCTCTGAAAAAAAATTCACGTAATGTTTATTGTATAATTGAATATCTATAAACCTCGCGAGGCGTGCGTACGTGCGGTTTCATGCGCAAATAAATACAGCTGAACTCCGATTATCCGGGCCTCAATTATCCGCTAGATGAATAATTAACCGTGGTCCTCATACTAGATTTTGTTACGTAGGTACTTGATAATTTTGAAAATTACAAAGCAAGAACCAAAACTGACAATTATTACTGCACTTCAATGTTAGTACCTACATCAGTAATAAGTAATTAGTAATTAGTAATTATTAATAATGAGTTCTCTAGTTTAATATAAAGGGTTTTCCAATAAGAGGTGTTATTTTTGAATAGCCCGCTATTTCGGTAGATGTTACTTTTGAAGCTGTCATTTTTTGACATTTGACAAGTAAAAACTACGCCATTAATAAAAATGGAACGATACACGCTTCAACAACGCATTGAAATTATTAAAATTCACTTGAGTGAATCAAATGCAAATCATCTTGAGTGATGAGGCCCATTTCCACCTCGGTGGCTTCGTCAACAAGCAAAATTGTCGCATCTGGGGCTCGGAAAACCCAAGAGTTATTGTTGAAAAGCCTCTCTATCCTCAACGTGTGACTGTTTGGTGCGGTTTATGGTCCGGCGGAGTCATTGGACCTTACTTTTTCGAAAATGAGGCAACGAAACAATTGATCTTTTACGATTGAATATCAAAATAACACCTCTTATTGGAAAACCCTGTATCATGATAATATAGCATATTTAGTTTGTTGTATGTTTTTTATAGTCTTATTTTAGATTTAATTTAATTATATAAATGATAGATTGATCATACTCACCTTCACCAGCAGGCTACATACAGCAGGGTGGACCGTCGAAACTTTTTACGAATTTGAATACGTTATAGGTCTCAAAAGTTCGACCACCACTAGTTGAATAGTTATTATTTATGTACATTACTATATTTATATCAAAACCTTTTAGAATCATATAGGAAAACCTCTTGTTGTTCACACTAGAGACACATCAAACGTAAATATTATTTATTCCATACCCAAGCCTCGTGGGCATATTTCTGTACAAAACTGTGTTTCACCATCAAATGTAAGGAAACAGACCGCGTGCTAAATGGCCTATAATCATAAGGTACAGTCAGTGACACATTCAAATTTGGGTAATTATATGGGCCAAAAGAGTACTTTTGGCTTAACTAAACAAATATTATTATTATTTAACTTCAAAGTCATGCGCAATTTTTGAAAAACCTGTTAGTAGCGGAGTGGTCAAAAGCGTTAAAATATTCCTACCCTCGGGTTCTATCCTCTGCTGGCTTAGTCATTTATCTTAGCACAAGCTACAATTTCCGCTTTTAATGATACTAGTAGGGTAGTAGAGGTAATCAAATATCGTCAAGTTATTCGTCTTTGAGGTACTCAAGGAGGATACTGTGATTTCATCCATGGTGGCAGTAATGTTTACATAATAGGTTAATAGTTGTTACATCATAATATTACATAGACATACTTTCGTGAAAAAACTGTACTTAATAATATAATAATAATAATAATGTTTATTCCAGCTGGACAGAGCGGTGTGTGCAATGCTCTGCCTGCCATAAAAGTTGAGATTTAAGTTAATACATAAAAATAAAATTAATAAAGATATAAATAAAAATAATAAATAAAAAATCAATACATTGATGTGCACATTAGGACTTTATGGTGGCTTGAGTGAAATTCTCCATCTCCGGTGTAGAGGCGCTCCCTGCCACTGGGCAACGGCCTGGACAAGAGTGTTGTCCGATCTCTGGTAGCGCTGACTCGTCCCGGCTATTCTGTGGCGCATCAAAGCAGCGAACCCATGCACCCTTCCTTCGGTGAACATCTGTGAGGCGCTGCATCGCCAGGGGAGGCCAAATAGGGCTCTGTATGCTTGGTTGTACTGTACTCGGAGTGTGTTCATGACGCCTTGTGTGTATGTCGTCCATAGCTCGCTAGTGTAGAAGCTCATACAATATGTTTGGAAAAGTTGCTTCTTCACCGGAGGACTGCATACAGTTTATCTCTTTTAAAACATGTATTCAAATGAAAGGATATCTCGAAAAAAAAACATTCCGTATATATTGACGGCCCATCCTAGCGTACAATGTACATTAAGCACCGGCCGAATGTGTGATTTGAGCGCATTGTGTTATCTCGTCTCGTGTTTCGCACGACCCATCCACCATGACCTACACCACATCCCACACTACTACTACTATCGAAACGACTAGACATTTCACACACTACAGTAGTCACTCTGCCACGCTTAAAATAGCACATTTTTTTAAATTATTATTTTTCATTATTAATCCGACGTTATAAAACCCGGAGCTTGTCGCGCCGGTATCTAGTTGGCAACGTGTTGATATGTTATTTTGGTTAACATTCGAACAATAAACATTGCAACACTCAAACACTGACTGATTTGATTCGAACATTTATATTATTTGGCATAACATCACATTGACTTATTCAGAAATGAAAGGGGATTAGCCATGGTCAAATGACTGTCTTATTATTAGAGGATAATGGAATATTCTTCGATTTTAGTTTCTTGAGCTATTTTAGTTGTTTGAGCTATTTTAGTTGCTTGAGCTATTTTAGTTGCTTGAGCTATTTTAGTCCCCATTCAAAGTAAACGTTTCTCATATTGATTTGATACAAATATACTGGCTTCGCAAAACATTGGTTATCAATGAGATCCACTGGGATCACACGCCCAGCTTGGCTTTTACACGTTTATTTTTTTAACCCTTCAGGTTTTTAATTATTTTTACCAACAAGTCCCAACGACATTGTGAATTTTCTTGGAATTTCGGAATGCTTTTTCGAGGTATCTAAAATGTGCTACATATTACTTATATTTGAAGTTGTCGTTTAAAGAAATATTATTTTAGAAACTAGGTAGAATTATCTGTTAAATATTTGCATTTGAAAAAAACATTAATCTTTCTAAATAATATTTTTTTGATATCAAACATGAAAATGTTAACGCAAAAACTTACCAGGACATTTTAACTCGAAACGCCCATAATTTTGAAAGAATTCGATATTTATACGACATATTCCTTTGTGTAGGTAATTAGTAATAAAAATGTCACTTCACTTTTTATGCCATTAATACAATAAAAAAATATAAATAATTTCAACTGTCAATGAAAAAATACCGCCTATTCGTAAGCATGACTTTCGACAATTTAAAAAAAATTTGTACATGTAATAATGTAGAAATTTGATACAAACTGTGAAGAATAATTATTTATCTTTCCAATGACACAATATATACAGTATACAAATGTGTTTCCGTGTTGGAGTTGTCGCAATAATACGGTAGACGCAATAGGTGAGAGGTATATGGAAAGAAATCAAGTATAGTATTCAGGGCTGTAAATTACTGAATTTCTGATTATATATTATTAATACGTTAAGTCAATAACTATGTATTATGAGTCTTACAATATTTTTATTGGTATTGTTGTCCAGAAATGTTTTGAATCGGTTATTTTAGGAAATTATTAGATTATTTTGCGAGTTAAGTTCCTTATGAAGTACCTACTCTTTTTTCTATTATTTTTAATATCTACTGTTTATTTATTGGATATTGTTTGAATAACTTCCAAAATAATAGAATCGTTCGCATTGCCACTAATATTGATAGGCCATTAGTGTTGTAGAATATAATACCGGCTGTACACTACACATTATACATCTAGTTTGACATTTGGTTGGTGTTGCCGAAATGTTCCGCTCCGGGCTCTGCCAATTGGTGTTGACGGACGAGGAATGCAGCGCCCAGTTTGTTGCGAATGTCAACATTGGCTATAGTGATTGATCTAATAACGGCTGCACGGTGCAATGAACTTGCATAGCTGAATGTTATTATTTATTATTATTATGTACCAGCACTATTTATTCATAATAACTATTACTCTTCAGATGAAAATCAATTATCATTTATGTGTTAGTGGCTACTATTGGATGAGTTCTACAACTTGGCGGAGGTAAATATTTCATTTATTGCCTGCCTGGTTCATTGGTTTTAAAGAATCTTCTTGAATAACGCAATGTTATCAGGCATTACATTATCATTCTAATGTTATTAGTTCGCTCGGCATACATATCGCAAAGTTATTGCTTATCTATTGAAAGAACCGACAGCCATCTTCTAAGGATCAGAGAGTAACAACAGATGTGCATATATGCCTATGCACTTCTTAATTTCCTGGCATATGTAACAAATTTTATTATAATTGTTGACGGGTTTGGGTACCGCCGTCCCGGGAAACACTTATTGGATAACCAACATCTCTGCCATAGGTCACCCCGAGTGGTTGGCTACGTTTGGTGATTTAGCAGGGGTGCGCAGGTTCATCGGGTGAGGTGTGTTCAGGATACGCCTGCCCACCAGCTGCGTGGCGTGCCAGATCGGCAGAGGCTGGTTCGGGGAGATCCTTTGACCTCTCCGACTGGTCTCTCGACCCAACGCGCTGCGCCGCAGTGGGAGGGATATATTCGTTCGTCACTCCTGAAGACACGGATCCCTAGATTCCTACCCACCCCTCATACATTGTTCCTTCTCAGAACTTCCTTTCCTCAAAAAGACCCTCCACACAGCATCCTCAAAGATGACGCCCGCAGAGTTTCTTTCCTCCAAAAGTGTTAGTTTTAGATTATAACTAGCTGACTTGTACCCGACGTTGCTCGACTTTGCTCTACTTTCTATAAATATAATGTGCATGGATTATATATATATAAATATAAACCTTTCAAAATATGTTGCTTAGTTCTTCTAAACTAGAACTACAACTAAGCACACAAACACAGACGCAGATAGCGACTTTTTTAGTATAATAGAGTTCGTGAATGTTCACAAACATGTCAGATAAAATATTTAAAAAAAAACTGGTCACCATTTCTTATCCACAACTCGGAACAACGGGTTCAAGTGTACTCACTGTAAAATTAGCACTTTAGCTTGCGTTTGTCAAAGCGAACGTTAAGGCGATGCCATACGTAGTAATGCAAAATCATGTGTTTTTGGTTTGAAAATTCGGTCGCCTAGAAATGTTTCAGATGCTTTAATTAAATACCGCGAGTAGAATACATCTTGGCCTTTGAAATAATCGAGTATTTTTTAGATAAGTCTTTTTATAAGCCCAGAAAAAAAATATGTATAAGGCCTATGAAAACTGCTTTAAAGTTCAAAATCTCCTATTTACGAACCGATTTTCGGTTATGATTTTTATTGTATAATGTGGAAAATAAAGTTATTTATACAAAATAAAATAAAAGGCACCTTTTGGCCATGTTTTTTTCTTGCATAAATCAAAACAGGTGGATGGTGTTAAGCGGGAATTTAAACCTTATCGCCATATACGTAAGGTTTGTTATTGATAGCGGCTCAATTTAAAATATTACACGACGTAGTGCATCGCCTTAAGTAAAATTAACCATGCATAGCAAGAAGCAAGACAATAATAATAATATTTGGCTAATTTATATAGCACAGTTTTCGTGAAAAATCACCTCAAGGGCGCTGTACAAATATATTACTTAAATAATTAATACTAGAACTACTGACTTCTATCTAGTGACTTACGACTAAGGCCTATAACTACTGTCTTAATGACATATATATTTACATATGTAGAAGCTTACAACTAACATTAACAATCTAATTTTACTAGCGCCAGAAGAAGAAGGAAGTTCTATTATATTGGGGTGTTTTTATAATTAATTTTATAATCCGGGTGCGAAATGCGCCCAATGGGTTAGTTAGCTGGATATATATCTTAATAAGACAAGTATGTAGATATCCTATTATTGATAGCATACTTAATGCTATCAATAATACCATGTCCAATTACCGTCTGAAATTTCCGAAAATTCGCGGCGAGTGTATTTGACACGCAATCCGCCAAATAAACCTCCAGATAATTCTCCCTCAGTGATTACAAACCTAGGCGATTTTTCCAACTAGTGGGCGATTTAAGGCGAAGCTTAATGCTAAATCACTATTTTGATTAATCTTTATAACGAATTGGTGTACATTATGAATACCAAAAAATATTCTTTAGATAAATCGAAGGTTTTCATATCGTTTCGCTTGAGTAGAATATAGTAGAAATAAAAAAATAATAACTCAACAAAAAATATAAATGTTAAATACTAACAATATTTTTTTTCAGTCGAAATGTATGAACGCGTAAAGGAAACAACTTAAAACTTACAAAATACAGTATTATTATCTGTGACAGTTTCACTTGATTAACTTTTTTGCTTTCTTACAAAATTATTTACAAAATAAATAACCAGTTTTGTGCTTGAAATCGAACCTTTCTGGACTCCGTTTGACGAGCGATTTGAATGCCCATTACCTACAATATAAGGTATACCAAGAATGGTTCCATGATAACTCAACACACCTTTAAAAGTGATATAAAGACATTAAAAACTATAAAAAAAAAATTTAAACCTAACCTAACCTACTTAACCCAGTTAATAAAGTTTTTGTTTCATCACTTTCCATGACTTTATATAACTTTTTAAAGATGTGATGTATTATCACCACCAAGAATATATTCCTCTTAAGTTGCTTGTAGGGCAATCGAGAGTTCGTAAAAGTTACTTTGGGGGCGATAGGCATACTTCGTAAGTATCTTATTATAAAACATCGTAGTTTAGATGTGTCAGCGTTTTTTTTGTTGAGATCTATGTTTGATGCAATTGAAAGGTTTCCGTTTCATAAAATTCCAAAAGCTTTTATAACAAATTTTTCTTTGATGAGAATCAACAGCGTTTATTGGTTTGTCCTTGGGGCTAGTAAATAAAAAATCGCCTGCGGCCCTTTTTTGTAAGCCCAATGATTTATGTTTCGAATATTTTACGTTTTGTAGGGGGAACGCGACGTAATGCTGTTTATTGACTGTCCCGTTTTAACAGTGGCATTTAAATCTGTCTGTAAATTTGTTTGTTTATTATTTATTTGTTATGAGCTGTCAAATCGGAATAATCAATACTATGGTACCTATAAAAGATTATTATCAAGATGGTAACAATTATTTGAACAAATTGTATTACTATTTAACTATAACTTTTTTAATGAGAATCCGCGAGTCTTAACTGCTCCCAACCGTCTGCCAGTGAGAATATGGAGATAGGGAAGAGGAAGGTGGGGAAGTACCTGGCTATTCAGATCTGGTCACCAAACACGGCCAAAGCCATTTCGAGCAACGTTTCACTTCTGAATGGTGTTCTTACACCAGGGCAATACTGAGAGTATCATCCACTCTTTACACAGCCGCAAATATATATTATTTTAAATGAGATACAAATTAATCAAATAAAATTTACTTGCACACGCCGGGATTCGAACCCGTGACCTCCAGTTTGCTAGTCGAGAGCCTTACCCCTCTACCACGGAGGCCGTTAAAAAAAACCTAGTTATTTAAAAGTTCGTATCCATTTATTAAATAATAAAAAAATAAAAACATGCTTTATTTGTTATTCACAGAACTACTACTTAAATATATTGTGTAGAAGGGCGCGCATTGAAGAAAATATACTTGAAAAGTGGGCAATGGGGCGAAAAGCCGAAGGAACCTCTGCACTATCTTAATTGAATCTCGACTGATAAGTAGAATACAGATACGATTGGGAAATAAATTGTATATTTCCTTCACACACTCGTTGGAGCAGGTGGTCCGAACAGCGAACTTGGACTATTATGTACGTGATGTGGGGCCTGGGTATCTATTCCAGAGTCTCTACCACGAATTACTCGCTATGCGCCATCTACGAACGAAAATCTCTACGACTTTTGTCATAAGTTCTATATTTATACATTCTTGAGTGTCGCACGGTTGAAGAGATGACTGTGTTGGCAACCCTGTTAATATTGTCTATGTTTCTGATGTGTTTGAGGTTTCTATGGAGTTAATTTGAAATTTCAAAAACAAACCGTTGCCGCGTCGTTCTGTCAACGTTTTTATTTGCTACCGCACTTTTTCTGAAATGAATGGCGGTGGTGGATACATATCGAAATGCCAGAAAAATGGTTAAAACAACTTTGCAGAACTAAACGAATCCGATACCAACTTCGAAAAGCGCGCGGGAAACGATCTTTTTTTTTGTGTAAGGTAATTCATCAGGATGCAATGAGATTTTGACAGTTTTGCCGATCTCTACTGCTTCGACCCACTCGTTGCTTAAGTCGAATGAATTTTGACGTATGGCGTGTAGTATGTACTTTCGGTGAGACTCAAGAATAACAAACTCTACCAGTGTATGTACTTTCGGCGGAAATTGCGAGCGATCGAGACTGGGGAATAGATACCCTGAGCCTCCATCTTTTAAGAGGAAGCTACAAGCCAAAAATGTGTATATTCTTGGTATACCTTATATTGTAGTTAATAGGCATTAAAATCGCTTGACAAGCGGAGTCCCGAAAGGTTCGATTTCAAGCACAAAACTGTTTTTTTTTTTTTGTTTTTTTTTTATATTTTCGTAGAAAGCAATCACTTTGTGGTTTAACATTTTAATGAAATAAAACAATATTTTTTGTTTAAAACCACGACTTTTTATTAATTTTAAGACCGACCGGTTTCGCTTCACTCGAGCATCGTCAGTGGTTTTTATTTATTTTGTAAATAATTTTATAAGAAAGCAAAAAAGTTAATCAAGTGAAACTGTCACAGATAATCTATGCTATAATAATGTATTTTTAAAAGTTCGAACATTTCGACTGAAAAAATATTTTTTTTTAGTAGTTTACATTTATATATTTTTTATGGAGTAATTTTTTTTTTTATTTGTATTCTACTCAAGCGAAACGATAGTAAAACCTTCAATTTATCTAAAGTATATTTTTAGTATTCATAATCTACACCAATTCATTATAAAGATTAATCAAAATAGTGATTTTTCACCAAGCTGATCAGAAGAATCCATTTCTAGCCAAAAAAAATACCCTTCAAAATTCAAGTCTCTATGTCTATGAAAGGCGATTTTCAGCCCACTGTGCGACGTTCCTCTAATAGTGACATATTCCCTGTAATTCGTGAAAGGGGATTCTTAGATCACAAACTTTGAGAAGTTCCTATTCTGTATGATATTATTCAAAAGTGCCTACCTATGTATTATGATTGTTAGTAAATGAATGTTGACAGCTTCTTTCGTAAGTGATTCTTGCATTTCTCGCGCGCTTTGGAACGATACACGCTTCAACAACGCATTGAAATTATTAAAATTCACTTGAGTGAATCAAATGCAAATCATCTTGAGTGATAAGGCCCATTTCCACCTCGGTGGCTTCGTCAACAAGCAAAATTGTCGCATCTGGGGCTCGGAAAACCCAAGAGTTATTGTTGAAAAGCCTCTCTATCCTCAACGTGTGACTGTTTGGTGCGGTTTGTGGTCCGGCGGAGTCATTGGACCTTACTTTTTCGAAAATATTTTCGAAAATGAGGCTGGAGCAACAGTTACCATGAATGGATTGCGCTATCGAGAGATGATTTATGATTTTTTTGGGGCGGAATTGGATGGTATTGATCTGGACAATGTTTACTTTCAACAAGACGGCGCTACGTGCCACACAAGCAACGAAACCATTGATCTTTTACGATTGAATATCAAAATAACACCTCTTATTGGAAAACCCTGTAGAAACCATAACTTCTAAATAAATAAAAATGTAAATGTTCGTTTGTTCTAAATCTTATATTTCTCCGAAAATTCTTCACCGATTGCTTTGAAATTTTTACACAACATTGCATTCGATATAGTTACATCTATATTATATAGATGTCAACTGTAACAGGTAAATACGTGCTTTATTAAAAAAAAAAACAACAACAAAATGTGCTACTGTTTCTCTATCTGCGTAGACAGACTGAGTCACAGCAACGCGTGGCGGGGTATAGCTAGTTAGAAATAAGAATAAAGATTTAACTGATTGGTAAAAAGATATTTTACAGAAAATAGAAATAAAAGTCAAAATTTTTAATAGAAGATAATAATACATGCAAAATGCATTTTAAAAGGCATCTGCTGATTCGCTATTGTAATTTTTGTTTTATAAATGTTGATACTGTCTTCGTAAAAAAATGTAATAATATAATTGGATGTGAATAAGATTGTGTTGTACCTTTATAAAAGAGTTTTATTATGTTGAGGTAGGTCAGAATGTATGCGGTTGCCATTTTGTAGTACCTATCTTAAATATTTAGCTTTGGAATTCGTAGGGACCACTGAATAGATGATACACAATAGAAATGAGTTCCACGCATAGACATATGAATATTAGTAGACCTGCCCTAAGTGATTAAAAGCGTATTATTCCCCACTCCCCATACCGGTTCCATTGGAGCCGGCCGTGCTCGCGTATGGCCTCAAGTGAATTTAGAAAACGTGACGTCATCATTCTTGTACGAACTATGGTCGAGGCATCATCGGTTCATTTTACGAAATAACACGGCAAAATGGTGGCTTGTGCTATGAAAACTTGTAAAAATAAGATGTGAAAAAGAGAATAAACCCAATTGTCGTATTACATTCCATATATAAGCATTATTTTACTTTATTTTAAGCGCCCTTGAGGTGATTTTTCACAAAAACGGCGCTCTACAAATTATCCAATTATTATTATTATATTCACATCGTAAAATATGGATCAGTTGTAGAAACATATACTATCACATCGAGATACGTCTGGACGCGAAACACAAAGCTGGTTGGTTGCTGGGAAGTAAATTATGAACATTTATAAAAGTGTCTTAACTAAATACGTAAACGAAATTCATAAATATGTCTGTGGTTCCACGTCAATTCGATTGGAAAATAATGTCGCCACTGACGTAGTACATTTCGGTTCTATTTATATTTCCATTTAGCACTCGCTGTCTCTCTCACATCGTCTGTCGTCGAATATAACCAACCCAATATATGTACATAATAAAGATGATGAAACAAAGTTCTGCATACAAAATTAGTTCCAATTTTAAATTAAAAGTTCATTGAAAAATTACGCAATAATATTTTACATTACTTACGATATAAATATATTTAAAAATAGTTTTTTTCACGCTCATCATCTTCACGGCGATACTTACCAGTTACTTACAGACTAAGATCTAACCTCCTCCACAAAAGCTATCCACTGGTGTACGGAGAAAACTTGCTGATATTATAAATATTGCTTATTTATTAAGAATCTATTAGAATTCTTCTTAATCCGGTTAAAAATGGGTTTGCAGGCCCTTAACGAATGAATTGATAGGTTTGGTTGGTTTTAAAAAGGGAATGTACTATCTGTGTCGGAACATGTGTTATATTATCAAAGCAAATGGAGGTGCATGAACTTGTGTTCCGATATATTAGGATTATACTAAAAGTTTATCACGAAACGGCCTACAATTCCGAATAATTTGAAGAGATTTTTTAATAAATCGGCAATACTCATTTTTTTCTGTGTACATCGTATTTCTTGTGTCTTTTTTCTATGGTGGTGACACCTACATCTATTAAAATTCTACTAATTTCTGTGGTTCTTCTTCATAAGCCTTTTGCCGTCCAGCTTTGGATTATAATTAGAGATTCTATTGCGTACTAATATCTCGTCGAAACGTATTCCATCGAGAAACGGTACGCGAGCATAGAACTATGCAATTAGAGGCGCGTGTACTAATATCTCGTCGAAACGTATTCCATCGAGAAACGGTACGCGAGCATAGAACTATGCAATTAGAGGCGCGTGTACTAATATCTCGTCGAAACGTATTCCACTATTAGAACGCGATAATCGGTACTCGTAGACCGGTTGGAGGCCAAATCGGACCAATTAGACGTACAAAAGTAGAACCTATTTTTTCACTTCATGTCTCATCTAAATAATATAATAACTAGCTGACGTGAACCGTACGTTGCTGGGGTTATCCTTAGGAGATAGACATATATACTACCACATACTTTCCTGTAAGCCTTTGTATGATATACGAGTATAATTCTGTAGTACCGTAGTAGTGATGTATCTCATGACCCTTTGTATTGGTCACACATTAACCAATTCTAATAGTGTGTTATATTGTTCCTTCCAGCCCGGGACCGGTTCCCGTCGACCTCCAGCACCGACGAGAACGACAGCGGCTCGGACGGGTCGCACTCGGGCGGCGGCGGCCGGGGCGGCGGTGCTCGCTCGTCGGGCGGGCCGCACGGGGCCCACCAGCCCGGCAGCGTGCGCAAGCGGCGCGGCAACCTTCCCAAGCACTCCGTCAAGATACTGAAGCGGTGGCTGTATGACCACCGGTACAACGCGTACCCGTCCGACGCGGAGAAGCTGACGCTGTCGCAGGAGGCGAACCTGACCGTACTGCAGGCGAGTACATTACACTTATTATACTACATTACATATTATATATACACTAACATGTGGCCTGTATACATGGTATCCGGAAACTCGAAGTACAAGCTGGAAACTCGTCATCTGTAGTGTGGTGTAACTTTTTTTCATTTTGAACGCTAGTTTTCGAGTATATCGAGTCGTAAAAAATCGGTCGCTGAGGATTAATAGCAGCTGTTTACTGTCTTTTAAAATACATCGAAACGTAGACACCGCTCCCAAAGTCTTTAAATGTGTTCGAAAAAAGATTTTTTTTTAGTTCTTTTTGGTTTGTAGATTCAACAGTTTCCCGCTTGTACTGCGGGTTTCCGGACACTGTGTATATCACATGTATACTTTACTTCTCATAAACGAAACACGCAATATAAAGCTATGGTTTTTAGAACAGTCTGGAGCGTGTGACTGTGACATGACCAACTGGGGCATGTTGCGAGACCAATGAGAGTGAGTAGAAAGAGATGGGGAAGAGGTAGGTCGGGGAGTACCTTCCTATCTATTTAGATCCGGTCCAACACGGCTGAAACCATTTCACGCAGAGTGGTAAATATTCTCAGTATCGACCACCATCCAGAATCAGAAGGCTCATTAAAATGGCTTTAGCCATGTTTTGTGACAAAATCTGCAGAACAGCCAGGTACCTCCCAACCTTTTTCTACCACATCTCCTTATCTTCCCCACTTTTCTTCAGCCTCACAGCATACTATTTTGGGAATGCCACAGTCCCCACTAGCTCCGAACTCGGCCATAACCGAAATGTGAGAACTTTTATTATTATTTAATTCACAACATCGCAGTACAATAAATCTCCCAACAACGTAAAACAAGATGCTGCATGATAATATTATTATATTATTCAGGTCCACCAAATGGACGAACTTGCAGTTATCATAAACTATTCGCCTAGTTTCTTTGGAAAACCAGCTCTGTTTATGTTAACGACCGGCAAACAAATATCATAATTTCTCCGCGGATGTTTTAATTAGAATGTTTCGCCTGCGGAGCACTCCCCCATCACTTCTACTCCTTGCATTGAGACTGGGATCCCACTACATATAACCCTACGTCATCTGATACACAGATGAAACCACTTTGTAGCAAGGACGTTTAGTAAGCTTTAAAAACTGGTCTACCAGTGTGCAACCTGGAGGGTTGTTCCGTATAGTGATTAAAATTATGTTAAAACAACTACTACCTAGTATGTACATATAAACTTAACATTTTTACAAACAATTTTCGTCTTTATACCTTAGAAGTAGGCATATTCTTATTTTCTTACAACAGGCTTATACCTACAAACTATCATGTTTCCATTTGCTTGCTTTTATATGTCAAATGGTGAAGGTTATATTATTGCTTTTACTATTCTATACTTATAATCTTCACAATTTTTTTTATATAAACTATGTATGTAAAATGGCAGACCGAACGCCCTCGATTTAACAGGCCACGATAACCAGTCAAACGCTCTATATTTTGTTAACAATAGATATTCTTATTTTTGTACAACAGGTTTATACCTACAAATAATTATTGTATGCATTTACTATTTACTTGCTGTTATAATATGTCAAATGGATATGGTTATATGCAGGTATTATTACTGTTACTATTGTGAACTTACAATCTTCAGAATATTTTTTTTATGAACTATGTATGTAAAAGCCCAATGGGCGTATAAATAAATAAGTTAAAAAAATGGCAACCTCTTTTTTGTGAACAATGTACATTAAAAGATACAAAAAATGGAAATGTTTTGTTGTAGTAGAGATCGATTGGTAAATAATTGTCAGCCCTGTACTTTTTCAGTTTTTTTTGTGAGTACCGCACAAGAGTCCCAACTGCTCCCTACTAACAAAAGCCAGTGGGACTATGGCACTCCCATTTGGGGTATATTGTAAGGCTCAAGGGAAGGTGTTAGCTAATACGAAGGTTGAGAAATGTCATCAGTTAGTGTTAAGAAATTACATTTAAAACAAAATATCATATATTTATGATCGACAGATCACGGGATTCTTCAATGGGGTGATCTTGACCTCAGTCATTCGTTAATTACATTCATGCATTCGATGAAGTCAAAGCCACCTACAAAAATAGGTTCTCTAACCCCTTCAGCGTTTTAGGGTCATATATCTATGACCGGGCGTCCATATTTTATAAAAGTATTTTTATCTTTTTTTTTATCATACGGAATTACATAAATTTTTGACGTTAGAAAGAGAAATAATAATTCTTTCTAGTTTGCCTCAAGTATTTATACTGGTTCTCTCAATTTCCTATGATTGGAGTAAAAATGTGGTTAGCGTTTTTGACAACATTTTTCACGTTTGTTTTTAATTTATTTTACTATTTAGAAATAGTAATGTTTATTTTAAATGCATACATCAGAAAGATAATTTTATCTAGTTTCTAAAACAGTATTTGTTTTTACGGAAAATTCAAAACATAAGATGTATATAGCGCATTTGAAATACACAGAAAATATTGCAAACTGAACAAATGTGATGAAAGTACTGAACAGTTAATTCTGACGGATAATAACATGGCATTTATATAGCGCAGTTTAGTGTGATTTCACTTCAAGTGCGCTTAACTATACCAAACTTAAAAACGGTAATTCAGTATTAGTGGTCATGTTTTTAAAATTATTCCTACAGTGTGCCTTACCCAATACAGATCTAATATTATAACACTAAATATACTGTTTATACAAAGTGATGATAAAACTTAGAATAACGATAACAGCAGGACAGGACAAAAAGGGAATATTAAAACTAAAAAAATAATATAAAACAGGAGGCATGGCTGGAGGATGGCTGAAGTACGTGGATGACGTTTTTTCTACTCTTCTTATGAACCCCTATCCTAACAAAACATTTCCGTTTTACAATTACCATGACTGTTCAGAATTTGGAATCTTCATGTCATTCTTTGAGGTTTGCCAAACGACCAAGCCACAATCTGTTTATCAGATGACGTAGGGTTATGTGTTGTGGGCTCCCGGTCTAACTTACCAGTTGTGTTTTTGTCGCAAATAATTTAAATGTCCGCTGCAAACCCGCGATGTCTGCCACAGCTCCTCCTTACGTAAATTGTTGCAGCTGCCGCCGAGTTAGTGCCTGGATATCTGTAAGGAGGGTTGAAACTAACAGGGAAAACTTGTAATTAGGATTACGTTAGGTAGATATGGACTAAGGAATACTTATTGTGCGGATTCGAAACACGACGGGGGCAAGTTTTTTTTTTGGCTTATTTAATATATACAGGGTGTTAAGGGACGTACATGAATTACTTTAACCAGATATTCCTGACATTATTTGTAGTAAAAAATGTTAACGAAATTTTGGTCTTCGGTAACTTTTTTGATGTTTTTTTTCAAAATTAAAAAAAAAATTCAAAAAATTCTTCCACATGTCGACATTGGTCACTCAGCCAACCCCTCACATTGACCCTAGCTGTCCAATTCCTACAAATGTTTTTGTAGAAAAAAATTACATTTTTTACTCCAAATAATGTCGGGAATCACTTTACAATAATATCAATAGAATCACTTAACTAAATACATCCCTTAAAAATCTGTATAAATTAATTTTAAGTAAAATTAAAGATGTTTGGGAGCAGTTGGAACTCTTGTGCGGTATTCACATAAAAAAGAAAAACAAGTAGGTAACATAACACAAAACTACATACATTTTACTTTTTGCATGATTTGCTACTTGAATGAATTTTGCATCGGATAAAAACACTAATTATTTAGATCAGCAAGTGAGACATCACCAATTGGGTATTATTGTGAGGCTGAAGATAATGGAGAGGGGAAAGAGATGAGAGAGAAGAAGATGGGGAAATACCCAACTATTCAGATCTGGTCATCAAACATGGCTAAAGTGATTTAAAGCAACATTTCAATTATGAATGGTGGTCTTTCAAAGTATCTACCGCTCTGGAACGTACCGCACATTTATATTAGTATTTAGTCGGAAGGAGACAAATAACTACCTACTAGTTAGTGGCCGTCACTAAATTCCCCCAACCGTCTATTCTGGTAGCGAGGTTTATTTATAACAGCCTCTTATCTCTTGTTGCTTGAGAAATCATAGAAATTAATTTCCCTTGTTAAATAAATATGCTTTCGATAAATTGAAGGTTTTCCTATCGTTTCGCTTGAGTAGAATACAAATAAAATAATAAATTACTCAATAAAAAATATAAATAACTAAAAAAAATATTTTTTCAATATAAATGTATGAACGCGTAAAGGAAACAACTTAAAAAATACAGTATTATAGCTAAGATTATCTGTGACAGTTTCACTTGATTGACTTTTTTGCTTTCTTATAAAATTATTTACAAAATAAATAAAAACCAGTTTTGTGCTTGAAATCAAACGTTTCTAGACTCCGCTTGTCAAGCGATTTGAATGTCTATTACCTACAATATAAGGTATACCAAGAATATACACATTTTTGGCTTGTAGCTTCCTCTTAGGACGTTTAAAAGGTCATTTCTCTGAATATAACTAGTTATTCTGGAGAAACTGCATATGGGTAGATTATATACAATTTTATAACATCATTTTGCAAAAAACAAATAAGTTATGACGAAAACAGTATCAGATGGCGCACGGCAAAATTTTTGCGTCGGCACACCAAGAGTTAAAATAATTTTTTTGTGTCAGATGCCTAAATAGTATGAACAATTTTACTTTTAAATTATCATTCCCACTCCCGCGGTAAATAGATTTTTTAAACCTCAATCCCAATTTATTGTTTGAAACACGATCGCGAATTTGATCAATTCCGTGAACTGACAACTTCACCATTTTGTTTGTTTTCAAATTGATTCCTTTCGCACGCTTTTCAGAGATGATTTTTTAGAAAATTGTTATATTATTTCCAGTGGCGGCTCGTGACTTTTGGGAGCAATAGCGTGCTAAATCAAAATAAAATGGCATTTATATGTTGTAGCCAAAATTTTTTTTTTTTCAAAAATTCGATTTTTTTAATCTCTCAGTGACAAAATGTGAAGTATATTAAATTTAAGACGGGTTGTCTCGGAGAATTTTAACAAATCTTCAAATTTAATTTTCAAGTTCTGTTATTATTTCAGTTCTGTGAAGCAACTAGCCTATAATGATTGAACTAGCTTAATGAACAGAACTTGAATAGGACTTTCACAGAACCCGAAACAACCCATCCTTAGTGCTACACGTCAGGTTCAATCGATTTTAAATAATTCTATCTATACTATTCAAGGCTTTCCTAATTTCTAGAGCGCAGAATAAAATTAACCAAGTGTCCGTTTTTTTATTCTCGATGGCGTCTTTTCTGGCGGATAAGGAAGGAACCCGCGCGGAATGTTGCGAGTGTTGTGTTGTCGAGGCAATTCGGGCAATACAAAGTATAAATAAGACAGTAAAATAACCGCGGGACATTGTTTGGTATTCGCGAGGTTCTGTCACGTACTCGACTCCACCCGTCAACTAGCCTAATCAAATACTGATCGAATAAAAATAAGTTATACTGATACTGTACCCAACCAGATTATTGGATGGATTCGAACATTCTGTCGCCGTCTCACTTGGACGTGAGCCTCTCGCTTACCGCATTGTCTGATTGTCTCAAACTTTGGGCGATCATTATTTGAATGGGCTAATTTTCAAGGCGAGCCGGTAAAAAGCGCGATCTTTGACCATGACTTGCTGAGTGTGAACGATTTAATTCTCTATATTGGTGAAGTTTTTGTTCCTAGAACGTAAACGTGTTGGAAATTTATGAATTTATTAGCTGGCAATAAAAAATAATTTTATTATTACGTCACTGTGACGACACCAATGTTTCGTAAAACACTGTAGGTACGTCAGAGTATAGTGAAATCAGACTATCAATAATTTTCATTGATAAATAAGTGTTTACGAAAATTTTATTGAAATCAAAATGTCTTAATATCCTTTCTCAAATAAAGGTTTCGATTCCATTTCATTCCTATTTCTACCACTCCATTAGTTACATTGCTATTAATCTACTTGAAAATTCAAAAGGTTTATGCTACTCGTATTTATTTTAATTATAACAAAGAGAGTTTGGGATGTGGATAAGTAGATGTAGCAATATAATTTAATTAAAAAATTTCTTATCAATACTTTTTGCTTTCTTGAAGTGAACTAAAATAGTTAACTCTCTTTAGGTGTTTCCTTGGTCTAGGCCACACAGTTAATGCATATGTTTGTGGTAATCCAGTTTCGTTTAAATTAAAGTGAGTGATCTCTTTACTATTGAAATTTTTAAAACTTTTCTTTTTTTTTCCTACCTTAAATCCGAGAACATGAAATAGTTTCGTTATTGCACAAATTAGTATAGTATAGTACCGACATGCATAGAGTGTCGGTTTTCTGGGAATTCCCTGCCATCTCAGCTCCGGGGTCGCCTCCATCTGTTTTAATATATATTAGTTTTTGTTACTCGACACTTAATCTTTTTAAAGGGAAGGAATGAGAGGGGGGGGGGGGGGAAGAGGAGGAAGGAGAAGGGGTAAACTATATGAATGAAATATTTTTCAAACTACGTTGGCTCCTCCACTAACCAATACGATAACGGTGAATGGTGATCAGAAATCAAACATCGACTCTGACGCGGCTGGACTGTCCCCCCATAGCTGGCAACCCATTTCATAAAGGTGCCCTGACCTATGCGGATCCG
Organism: Hesperophylax magnus; assembly: GCA_026573805.1. NCBI lineage: Eukaryota > Metazoa > Arthropoda > Insecta > Trichoptera > Limnephilidae > Hesperophylax > Hesperophylax magnus. The sequence goes on along the minus strand of JAIUSX010000117.1, from coordinate 4,707,062 downwards.
TTCACGTCCGAGAGAAAACGAATTAAGTCATCACCCCATTTCCGAAATCGCTCCAACGCCCATACTTCCGGAAGAGCTACTGTACTGGCTCTAGATGGGGAAGGTAATTGCATCCCATATCATGATGCTAACGCGGAAAGTGTGTCATGTAGGTTTCGTCTGATGAGGCCCACCTCCCATGTGCTGTCAGACCTACATTCCACCTCAAAGAAGCTGTTGTAATTCCGCCAAGGGAGCGTTCCAGTTGGCTTACATCAGCTTCCCGGTTGACACCATTGGATAATGTAATAGCGCTGCGGACTTATCCTCATGCGATATCACGTCGTCGCCCCCTCCACGTGGATTTTACAGACACCCCAAGGTATCGTCATTCTAGACGCCCCGACAGCATACCATGTCCCTGTTCATTACAAGGCGTCATCACAATTTTTCATTCCTCTCTCGCGCCCCTTACGCAACATGGTCCCGTCAGAGGGAATAGTTTTCAACATCCCGTTAGTCCGCTACGTCCACGATGGCAACCCCTATCACATGATAGCGTGAGAAAAAAAATCCTTCTGATTGGTCCGTATTTGTGTGATACGTTGTTACAGCGTCACTATCTGTCATTAACCAACTATGAAGTTTAATCGAGGTTTAAATTCGGGAATGAGATAAAGGTTTGCGAATGATACTACCGAGGTAATATCGGACTTGTTGAGGAATCCTGAAAAATTGACATGTTGGTTTTATATACATATTAAAATGGATTAGTGGTAATTGTTAGTCGACAGATGTCAGCATCGCTCGTTCTGAATTAAACTGGAACACCTCAATTGGAAATGAAAAACACTTACCAAGCTCCTACCTGCTAAATAGCAACATCCTGTCAGGAATAACACGACCATTGCTCTTGGGTGGAGCGTCCCGTAATTACTACTAGATTTATCATACATAACATAACATATTTATAATACGGCTTTGATCGAGCCTAACACTCGCATTCCTATACAGTTCAAGAAGACATTTAGGTATATAAATTTTCAATTATAAATTTATTTATAATCCGAGACTTTATCAAAATCCTAAAGGGGAGATCTTAACACTTGCGTTTTATTTTGTTCGAGAAAGACTTTTATGTGTATTATTTTAATTATAAATTTATTTATAATCCGTGAAATTATTAAAATCATAACAATTGCGTTTTATTTTATTCGAGAAAGACTTTTTTAGGGTTTATTATTTTTAATTATAATGACTGTCTTTTATTAAACAACAATTCATGCTCGAAAACACGCGTCGTAATTACATGTTCTGATCAAAACTCCGTGAAACTGCTAAAACTCTTTAAATTTAAGCAGAATACTTTACTACTTTGATTCGAGATTTTTATCTTGAGGTATCTAGCACTGAGTTCCAACTCTCCCAAGTCTGAATTTAATTATACTTTCTCCAGGAGTCCAACTGACGTTGTTAACGCTTTTCAAGTGTCCAGCTAACATTGTTTGCTATATTCAGGTGTCCAACTGACTCAGTTAACTCTCTTTGGGTGTCCAGCTAACATTGTTCACTTTATTCAGGTGTCCAGCTGACATTGCTCACTTTCTTCAGGAGTACAACTGGGATGGTTAACTTTCTTCAGTTGTCCAGCAAGCATTGCTCACTCTCTTCAGGCGATCAACTGACTTTCTTATCACTCTTCAAGTGTACAGCTAACATTGTTTGTTTTATTCAGGTGTCCAGCCGACTTTTTTTTAACTCTCTTCAGGTGTCCAAACTAAGATTGTTTACTTTATTAAGATGTCCAACTGAGGTTGTTAGACTCTTTTCAGTGTCCAACTAATATGACTTATTTTCTTCAGGTATCCGACTAGCATTGTTTACTTTCTTCAGGTGTCTATTTTTTATTTATCTATTACAAGTACAGATATTGTTTTAGAGTACATTCCCGAAGTAGGACAGTCAAATTGAAGGTCATTTGACATAATATTATATAAGAAAAAAGAAATGTGTACATTGTTTAAATTAAACAAAAATATACAAGTTAAGCTAATGTATCGTAAAAAAATGCACTCTCCTGTGAGGTGTAATTTGTGTAAATTTATTTTTATTAACTTGAACAAATTATAAGATGCCGCCCTTCTTAATGTTTACAATTTATAAATGTAGCAGAAATAAATCCGTCTGTAATAAATTTACTTAATAAGTACGACAAGTGCGTACATGAGATTTGTTTCCCAAACAATCCTCATGCATCTTTATACAAACATACATAAATACTACACAAACATTTTATATACTCGAAACAATAATAAAGATTTACTCCATATTCCTGTAATGCATACTACTTTCGGACAAAGAAATTTTAGGTACATTGCAACAAGATTGTACAATTCTTTTCCAGAGAACATAAAAAAATATAATACTCAAACAAATTTCTAAAAGAACATTATAATTTGGATAAAAAGTAATAATAGGACCTTTACCGGTGCCCTCATCCGAAACTATTGATTTAACAAAAATATTGAGCGTTTTATATTATAATATAAGTGTAAGTATACTCACAAGTATTTAAACTAACTATTAAAATGACTGCCTCAACACAGGCTAACCGCTAGCCTAGTGAGGCAGGTTATGAGAATCCTCAACTTTATCTATTTGTTATATATTCTATCTATTTACATGTTTAAAGATGCAAATTTATTATTATTATTATAAATATTGTGACCCACAATAGCAGTGCGGACACATTCGTAAAAAACCAAGATGATTATTTATTTTGCCGTCATAAGCAAAAATAAATTTTCAATGGTCACATTAGAATATATGAGACCTTTTTCTTGTTTATCAATCTGTTATCTTGTTGAATCTAATAGTTGATGTTTCGCAGGTATGCAACTGGTTTATCAACGCCCGGCGGCGCATCCTGCCGGAGATGATACGTCGCGAGGGGCACGACCCCCTGCACTACACTATATCGCGGCGTGGCAAGAAGCTGAGCGGGGGCGGAGGCGGCGGGGGCGCAGGCGAGGGGGGCGCGGCACCGGCCTCGCGCCGCGCCTGGGACCAGGCCAGCAACGTGTCCTCGCAGGAGGCCAAGCACGCGCAGCTGGCGCAGGACCATGACTACGATGATGGCCTGCTAGTCTACAGGTTGCTTTACCTTATAAAACCATGTACAAACTATTGAAGGAATATAATTTAAATTCTTACGCTTTTTAATTTAAAATGGGTATTTCAGCAATTTTCTTTACACAACACATTTTTAAGTGATAAAAATATTCTTATCAGAAGGATTTTCACTGACTTGGTATTTCTATATAAAATTCTAAAGTATGCATTTGATAGTCCAGAATTGCTTGCATTGATAAGCTTTCGGATTCCTGTACGTAATACTTGAAGTCAGGATTTATTTTGATGCAGAAATTCTGGGACTAACTACCATAATATGCATTCCTCATTGCCCAGAATACTAATGGAGGGAAATAATTACGCCGAGTCAGTGGACATGTTCAATTTATCTCTAAATAAATATATAAGATTGTTACTGAGGGCAGTTCAGTTATGTATATAATTTTTAATATTTCTCTGTAAAAGCCCCTAAAAAGGATGTTAATAATTAAATTAATAGTCAAACCAATTCGTCGTTACATTAACTGTAAAACCTGCTAGACAAATTGTTAGTGAGGGGACTGGATACTGACAGGAGACAGCCAAGACTAATTTGTGAAAAGGCAATACTGCAGACTTACAAACTCGTCAAGAAGGCTCATATTTATCTGTACCAGATGAACACATCGATCAAAAATTATCAAATCTCCAAATTTTTTCTTCAACTTGAATTCAATTTTAATGACATATTTGGGGCCTAGAAATCGGAAGGTCTCATGTAAATAAAAAAAATCAGTTTTCTTTGAAATCGGTATAGTTCATTGTGTCTTGTGTTGGCTTTCTGTCCGGTGATTTAGGAGCTTAATCTTGTTTAAAATGGGACGAATACAAGATGGAGGAATTTGTTACAGAAGTGATGAGGACCAGGAGGAGTACTCCAGCTCCACCCCCAGCGAGGAGGAGGTGAAGTACGATCCCTCCGTGTGGCAGTCCGTCATCCGCTACGGCACAAACGACAAGGAGAACCACCCCGCCTCCAGAGGGTAACATATCTTTTAAATACACTCTTAGATACATTATACAAAAAATCCTTGACAGTATCGTTTATTTTGTAAACAAGTACAAATTAGTTACAAGGTTTATGTTTTGCAAGAGCCCTGTTTCATACAAAATAAAAACATTACCTTTGAAAATTATTTTTTCTTTCACATGTTTCATCATATTTCCAAAAAAGATTGAAAGTGATTTTTAAAAAATAACTTTGATTTTGTCACAAATAATTGCCTTAGTTCTCTCTCACAATAAAATTAGCATCTTTGTGGTCTATATTTCATAATTTAAAACAAAAGTGATCCTTACATACTAGATATTACTATAATTATATGGCATACCTTTTGATTAAAAAGATCACTCAGTTCCAAATTCAATCCAAAACACAATTTGTATGAAACAGTCCCCGCAGCCAGCTGATCCTCTAACTGAACTCTGTACGGAGGACTGGAGGAATCGACATTAACCGAAAGCAGTAAGAACGCATGATACCAAGATCACTCCGTTCCATGTATTTATATTGCGAATTTAGGAACCTCGCAAGTGAAAACATGGCTACACTCAAACATACTTACACTAAACATATTGGAAACAAAATTTACAACATACAGTATAAATAGCACGGGACAGCCAAAAAACAACACAAACACCATAAAAATTCACGAATGTTTAAACACCAATATCTGCGATCGCCCTCCTCTAGAGAAAACAGAACAAATAAAGTATCTAGGAATCGTGATTGATCATAATAACCTTAGATGGATACCTCACATTATACAAATCACAAGTGTAAGCCACCCAGTGAGGCCAAAATTACTAAATTGTACTAAGAAATGTAAAATATTGTACCTAAATAAATAAATAAATTGGCGCCGTACATGGAACGAACGGTGCAGCACGGGAGCAGTGTTGCCACTCACATTGCCCACATTCTTACCGCACCTGGTTTATGTCGATCCCATACCGATCCGTGAGGGAGCGAGACCGAGCTTAATATATATAACTTTAACAACATTGAATAATTCTAGGACGTCTTCTCTTCTGACTTGTAACAGATGTCATGAATTTATTGTTATAGGTCCAGTTCCGAGGCTATGTCGGTGCCACACAGCGAGGCCATCAACGTGGCGCCCTACTGGGCCGCGGCACACCCTCAGCTGGCGCACCTGCCTCAGCTGCCGCACCCCTTGCTGACGGGGGCCGCCGGGGGCCCCGCCCCTCGCAGGCACCCTCGCGTACAGGTACTATGCTACCCACTACCCTACATTATATAAATATATATATTTATACTTTAGTATTTGGAACTCCAGGATGTGAAATGGCACATTTAGATATTTACAATCAGAGAATTGGCTCCACCAAACTTGTTGCTAAGGGTCAGTTATTACAAACTCCAACGAATTTGATAACCAAAAAAAAGACCACCAACACCATTTTTAATTACTTAAATTAGAGATGTAACAATACTTGTTTTTGCCGATCCGATATCGATATGACCATGGGGCTTAGTCTGTATCTTTCAAAACGTTCGTACCACCGGTTTAGCCACTTCACAAACCCATATTAAATTAACCATTTCCTTACGGTGTTAAAAAAATTGATTGCTACCCTGCTGTGCTATACACTCAGTAAATATTTATATATTGTAATTATAAATAAAATAGAAAATTATGTTAAAAAATAAATTTATATTAATACTAAAACAAAAAGTTATGCCATTAAATTCGGGACAAAAATATTGGTCAGTTTCAATCTAAATCACTTTGGATGATCCCGTCCAAGTTAAGTAAAATGAGAATGTCGTCATTTTGTTTTTTACGGTCACATTTAATTTAAATGTGAAAATCGAACTTGGAACAATGTAATTAATTCTAAATGTCTCGTCGAAGACGTTTCGCAATTCTGATATATCAGTATCGGTTTTGGTATTGTTACATCCATAATTTAAACGATCTCCGTTGAATGGCGATTCCTACCCCCATTTAGCCTTTATTCAAATTATGATCAGCTGATATCGGTCATGTTGTTAATTTTCAGAAACAAATATTTTTTATTTAGATTTAGATATTAATTACTACAACAATTGCAAAGTGAATCATGCAGATATCTTGGCATCCTGTGGTATGGTATTTAAACCAGGGTCTAGATTTACAGTACCTAAAGCAATACAGTGGTGTTGAATAGGTAAATGTTTATTTTATTTTATTTTATTCATTGATCGAATGCGTATTGTAATAGACAGTTGAATCCTGCAACATTCATTATTGTTATTGATTCAATATATTGGCTTAGTAAATAATGTGGGTAAATAAATTATATTCTTCTTTCAAGGCATGACACTAGAAGCTACTTCAAATCTGGACCCTTTAAATAACCACCAGTATCTGCACTGTACAAATTAATATTTAGTTCACATTTTTAAGGAAACATTTCCACTCTTTGAGTTTCAGCGTTCTGTGATAAAACCTAAAACCAGTAGTGCACTTATATTATTTTCTTGTGATGATTGGCCTTGTTGAGATCATTGTAAAACTTGGGGCAAGAACAAGACAAATCCTTTTTGTAAACTGATAAAAAAAAAAAACTGCATTATCTGAAATGTTGGAATACAAAATTTTGAACGCGATTACAATTTATTAATGTGCAATTTTTTCAGGAAGTGGTCAATGATAATAAAGAGCTTTAGGGGCCACGTGGACTCTGGTGCCCTCCTCAAGTTCCGTAAGATTTTTCTAAATAAAAATACATGTAACCGGGCTGTCTGTGGCTTCCGCACTTTTCATAGTTCTCATTTACGGAACGGAATGTAACCAACCAACCAACCAACCAACCAATCAACCAATCAACCGAAGCAGTCTAATTCAATGGAGTTGTCTTGTTCTTGTTCTTGAACCGTGTTCTCATCATGAAACTGATTTTTTAAAATTATTATTTTTTCCATATTTCATATTATTTATGATTTTTGATTGAAAACATTAACATTAAATGTCACATTGATTGAACTTTTTCTGCTTTGAAACTGAAAGTGTGCTATGAATGTAGAGCTTATTAATGACGTGTCTTGACCGGGACTTGAACCCCCCACCTTCTTCACCATAACCACTAATCCTGTATACTCCTTTCTAGAAACTATCCCAATCCATGAAACATGCACTTCTCCCCTGTTACCGCCCGCATATTACGGTAATGTCTACTGTGTTTTTATCATTCCTTTATTGTCCTTATTGTATCCATCTATCCATCCCATTAACGAGGGTGTTTTATACATATATGCTTTATTTATGTTTGGCTTGTCCGTACTATTCTTTACATGTTTGTTTATCCCCCCTCTTCCAGCTACCCCCCCTGCTTGCCCCTCTCCCCCGACACCAACCCAATGTGGAGGTAATCTTTAACTTTATCATTTTCATTTGTATACTAAACATAATATATCATCCCATTCATTCTTCATATAGCTTGCCTACAGCCCACTAACTCTACTAGTTCTCTTTTTCTCTAAAAAGTTGACATTCAATTTGATAGACCAGCCAAACAAGGAAAGGGGAACAAATCAAGTTGTGCCGAGTGGGAAGGAGGCGTGACCGTCTCCCTTTTAATCTCTCAGTATACAGGCAACTCGCATTGTAGTAATCACTATTTAGTCCTCAAAAATGAAATCTGCTGCGTAAAAAACTTTACTACAGATTCCAAATCGGGTTAGCAAACGTTCTGGCTTGTTTTCAAAATTGAATATTTTGCTACACTATTTAGTTAAGACACTTTTACAAATCTGTTATAGTTTACCAACCTCACTCAGTTTTAGCATCGCTACGCCAGACTGTTTGTTTAAAAATGAACATTCAGATCTTATGCGAAAAGTGCCACAATGGGGACTGCGCTACAAACCTTTGCCACGCTTTACTTTTCTGCGCATGGTCTGGTTTTTTCAATGTGCGCTCTTTGGTGGTCAAATTACGACTGATGTCGTAGTTTATTTAAAGCACTCTCGAACTCTCCTGGTGCCAAAAATATTGTCAACGTGTTTGCCTCCAGCTCATCGAAATTATACCCAAATTTTATGTTAGGGCAAGTCTATCAATTTGGATGTCTATGCTTTGCAAGTTATTTTTTGCACTGAAGTCCTTAAATATTTGTTTTGTTTTTGGCTGCAGTTTGACAAATGTCGACCATTGCTGTTTAACCCTTTGGATGCGTAAATGAAGTAAAGTAATTAATATGTATTTCACATTGGCAGTTATCAGTTATCTGTTAAATGTGTAAATTAAGTGGAGTCACCCAAAGCAGGAGACATCCCCCAAATGAATTAAAAGTGTTGTGTTGCATCCAAAGGGTGAGGGTGTTGGTGTGTAAGATGTGTGTATTGATGTATTGTGTGCGTGTGTGTGTTGCAGGTGATGCCCGCCCGGCCGCCCTCCCCGCCGCGCCTGCCCTCCTCGCCGCCGCCCTCGCCCCCCTCTCCGCCCGCCCCGCCCCCGCAGCCCGCCCAGCCCTCTACGGACCGGGACAAGTTCAAGTGCCTCTACCTGCTGGTGGAGACCGCCGTAGCAGTCCGCCAGAGAGAGAAGGAACAGGAGGAGGTGCAGGTGTAGGCCGACCTCCCCTCCCGCTGGATTGTGCGATTGTGGAAGACTAGACACTAGACATGCCGCCCATACTTACCATGCTCCCAAATTGCACTTCTCCATTGTAAACTTACTTATATATCTGTGATCTTAGTGTTTGTGACTACACCGTGATAAGGCTAATGTCCAGTAATCCACATTATTGGGAATCTCATCACGGGGCTTATTGATAGTAAAGTTCATCTTCTGTTGAAGGAAACACGCCGTGTGAGCATCTTTATAAGCCTACTAATTCAATGTTACGGAAATCGCGTAACCTTCAAAAGGATAAATTCATACTCTCGCCCGCCATCATATTAATAACCATACCTCGTGGTTAAACAAGGTTCGTAGTTATTAAATACATTACAATATTATAATAAATTTACTGACAACATTTAAATAAACAAACTGTGATGTTTTATAGTCCATGTTTAAAAATACCTTGTATACAAAGTTACTAGTAAATTTGAAATTTAATTAAAGGATTGGCATTTTGAATGGATTTGATTAAAAGTACTTTGGCGTCGCGTGGAAGATGCTCTATTGGCACGTTGTATGTACCTTCTCAAGTGTATTTATTGTTTTGATTACGTTACAAACACTTTGGCATCGACAACAACAAACTATTGAATACGGACATTTTGTGATTAGTTGTGCAGGAAACTTTAATAAAACGAGTTCTTCCGACCTGCTTGTTTTACATTCATTGTATATAATTAATGTTAAACCAGTGTATTATTATGTGTTCAGTAATTAACAAAAAATATTGATGGAAGAGTGTTAGAAGTATGTTTTGAATAAATAAGTATAAAGAGGTCCCCATCACAGCAATAATCCCTCTCTGAACCTTCAGTCTTTGTAAGCGAGCTCACTGTTTATCCCTTACCTTTATATGTCATGTTATCTGCATACGTACACGCTCGTACGTCACATCTGTGAGCCATATGTGCCTTTATCAATGTATTATACATATTGCAATTATTCAGTCGGCCATTTGTTTATTCTTCTTTGACATCATTTGTCATGTTTGTGTGTGTATATACTAGACTTGTTCCTTTAGTTTGTTGTACTCGAGAGTTATGTCACATTACGTAGGCACAATTCTGTCACTTCACATCTTGTAGACTTAGGCCCAGTTGTTTTGCAGAAATTCACTTTCACAAAATCAATCAATCAAATGCCCATTTATCTCATTTCAATTTTTGAATAAATTGTGATCAGCAGAAGAGGACAACTATCGTGTTGTCAGCTTATTACAACGCACCTGGATTCGGTGTTTAACCGGGGATCTTTCCAATGTAAAAAAAAAAAACAAAATGGTGATAAATGGCAATTTGACGACAATGTTACATTTGAATTTCAGCAAACTGGGCCTTAATTGTACATTTGACTGCCAATCAAAGGATTGTATTCATCTTTACCGAACAAATTACATATGCAATTTAATTATGTTTTATCTATTGACAACACTAGTTCTGCGGGATTCTGCAGTGAAATGCTCTGCCTGGTCTGTATTCAATATGTGTAATTCTAAATGTTCCGAATTGTGGTTGAGGGGGAAGAAGATGAGAGCCTAGACACTCCGCTGTGTGCAAATGCATAAGAAAGAATTTTGATTAGAATACTTAATGATAATGGTTAAGCTTTTCAGAATTGGATTTATTAACATAACTTGCATTTTATTTTTGTGTTGTAAATAATTTAATTGCTAATTCTCACCCCGGGGGAGTGGAACGGAGGACACTTATGTTTTAGCGTTTATTGGATTTAATTGTAGTTATTGTAGGTAGTTTTGGGGTTTATTATTTTTTCAAAGAATGGCGTTAGATAATTGAGCCAAATATAATTTTAATAGTAACGTTGGACGCCCACCTCCTTTTATAACTAACCTTCTTATTAAATTGCTAAATTTAAATGGGTGTCGGTGGACACGTATCTTAGACAATATGCAGAATTGTGAGACTTGCTCAAAACAATTATTATTATACTTAGCGATATTAACATGTACTTTTAACTGTGTTAACTGTGGCAACACGCTTTACCGTTGTATATTCAGAATGGGAGATATTCTGTAACCAACTGTTACATATTCCTTCCTTTCTAACAAACAAACATACATACATGATGCCATAAGCCCTTTACCTTCTGTTTGTTTTTTTGTTTTGTCACAAACCTAAAAGATTATTGGAAATATGAATGCATGAAGTATTGCACCCCTTTTTAATTTTAAGATTATTTTTTTAAGCTTATTTTTGTTGCCAAACCAATTTTGTTTTTTTTTTGTATATTTTATCTTCTTAGGTTTGTGTCAATTATGGTTAAATTTATAAAAAAAATATTATTCTCATGGTTGTGTACAAGGTGAACAATTTTTTTAATAATCTCAACACCGTTAATACAGCTAAGCAAATAAAAATATGAGGCATATTTTCAGCGGTTATTTTAATTTAGCATCACATCAATTATATTTGTAATTTAAATCGATTGGAAAAAATATTTTGTTTTTATTTTCTTAAGATTTATTTGTACCACTATAATTTACCGCTGTTCATTATTTATTTGTGCATTGTAAGTGAAAGCAGAGCGTAGCGCTCGTGTAAGCAGTTAACTCCAATCAATAATCAGTGAACATGATGGCTGCTGTGTTCTGGGTGTCCTAAATTGATAGTACATTACGGTGTTCAACTCTTATTTATTTAAGAATTTATAGATAGGTAACTGGTGGAAAGCATCCCAGACCACTGAGGATTACAGTGAAACCCTCTTACAAGGTTTTTAAAAGGCCGGTTAAAACAACTTATGTAGAAAACCTTATATGTGGGTTTCAACTCATGCTTTTTTTTTTTAAATAAAATAAAAATTAAGGGACCGAAAAACAAACTCCTGTAGGGTGAAAACATTTATGTGCAGGTTTTATTATAGAGCAGAGACGGTTCACTTTTAGTTCCCGTGAGCACTTAGGCCCATTGTGTTATGTGCAGGTTTTACTGTACCTATAATGAAAAGATGACTAATTTCGAGCTTCCAGGTGTATGGATCACAACAAGACACACTTTATCAGTTATTCACAGCTTTACCGTCAATGGTCCTGTCCATTTGACAAGAAATATCATGTCAGTTGCTACATCACTACTAATAGATAATAGTGGCAGATTTCATATTTTGTCTTCAAATTTACTAGCATAGTGGTTTATTATATTTTTTAACACAAATTTTAGTAAATAGCTAATCAAGTCTTTTGTAAAAAAAACGTAGTTATTCAAATCTGTTAATGGTACCTATACAATAAATTAAAATTTCTCATCTTATAAGTTGCATTTACTGTGATGTACTATTTTGCATTAGTAGGAAATTCAATTTATACTATTGTGTAAAATATTCTGTAACAAGGAATCAATAATTGAATAAAATTATATAAAATGATTAGTTAAAAATGCAACTATAATAATAATGTAAAAAATCAAATCAACACAAATACTAACTTCTAGATACATACGATCCACACAATGTGTTTGAAACTTCAAATGCCGTTGGTTTTCAATGAATAATAATACGGTGAAACTCTCTTAAGAGGTTTTTCATGGGACCAGAAAAACCTTATATGCGAGTTTTACTGTGCATTAAAAAACTAATACCTACAGTTTGCAATATTCATTCATATCTTAACCACCGTGGTGGTATTTACAATTGTGATAATTAGTTATTAAAGCAAACATAATTCTCTTCCGAGCATTAAACTACGCAAGCAACACGAGAGAACACTCACTTTGAACCCCGACTACAGTCTCCCATTACGTTTCAGCATATGATGTGTATGACTCCAATCTGGCTACTTAATCTTTCACTGCCAATTAGTGTATGTAATATACATAATAATGGAACGGTCAGTTGGTTCGTTTCTGTTAATAATATTTCACCCTGCTCTTGTAATTAGGCTAAATTAATTACAATAATAACCTAGAAAATATCACTTAATAATTAATTATGTTTAATTTACAACTTAAGTGAAATTTATATCTATAATGCTCTTCCCAAATTAAGTTAGGGTGAGATTGTTCTGTGCAAACAATTTTTGCAAATAATAACATATTTTTTGACATAGAATACTCACGTAAAATATTTGTTACAAAATGAAAAAACTTTTTTTACGAAAACTTTTTTTAAGAATAATCTGATGGTAAAAGGATCGCCGTGGGACGAGCATTAGACTAATTTGTATAGATCCTGACAACTTACTAGGGACCTGAATTATTGTGATGGTGATGATACCGTCTTTCAGCTGATATCTGAATTCCCGTCGCGTTAATAACACTAATGGTACATGTGGCGCATTTACAAATCACAGGCTACTTATTGATTTACGGGTCCACCAAAGATGTGGTCACTTTTACACGTTTGAGGAATTTGTCATAATAACTGCTGTAGATTTGGTGAAATATTCAGGTCTCTAATCATTACTACTACCTTTGTTTTACTTGTATATGTAATGTTTATTTTAGGATAGATTCATACATTATGACACCAACCTACTGGTCTCCAGCCGATGGCTTGCTTCCCGGGCCCTCCACTAACTCGCTAAAGTAAATGAAACAACCGTCCGATAAAAACTTCAAAACAGTCGTCAAACACTTCCCATCAACATAGCTTTGTACAAATAAAGCTTAAGAATGTAGTGCATGTTTGGTAATTAAAATCCCAACTGCTACACGATAGATAGAATCCTTTAAAATCCATTGAACCAGTCATATAGCACTAAGGACGGGTTGTTTCGAAGAATTTGAATAATTCATCAAATTATAACATTCATTTTCGGGTTCTGTGAAAGTCTCATTTGAGTTCTGTTATTATAGAATTATAGGCTAGTTGCTTGACAGAACTGAAATAATAACAGAACTTGAAAAAATCTTTCACAGAACTTGAAAATTAACTTTGAAATTTGAAGAATTGTTCAAATTCTTCGAAACAACCCGTCCTTGGTGTGCATTTTTCAAAGCCCGCCAAAAAAATCGAAATACGCGTGATACCATAATGTATCTCGGTTTTGCTGGATGGTTAACAGTAAGGCCATTCCCACACGGGATGCTATGAAATCAGCAAATCCCAAAATAAATAATTGGCAAAAAATTAAAAATAGCATGAATACTTTTGAAATAATTTGTATACCGCAGTGGTGGTTTAAGTCTCTTGTGACTTAATCATTTTAAAATGGTGACTTATTAATTCTTCATTTAATTAAATTACATATTTAATTTTGGCTTTTGTTGATCTATTTGAATATATGTATACATATTTTTAAAGATATTATATCCTTATTAGGTGACCGTAAAAAGTTTTTATCCGACAGTAAGTGAAAACAGCATGGTTTGGCTTTAGACCAGTATGACAAGTGCATCCTGTATGAATATGATAATGCATAGGGTTGCCACTAATTGCTTAAGCCAATGTTATATTATTTTTATTGATTGTTTATTTTACTGCAGCATGAATGACATAAATCTTCTTATTTCGATTCAATTCATTTCAAGTTAATTTCGATTCTTTTCTCAATAAAAATTCGCTAGTAACGAGCGAGCATTATTTGTGGTGATCAAAATTCTAGGAAAATAAGGTTAAATTTGTTATCCAGCATTTTGAAAAAATAATTGTTTTTCTTATGTTTAAATTAAAATTTGCTACATCTCGCAGTGGCAATCTTATGTATGTTTTGAGTGAGAAATTTTGTTTTTTTTTTTTTACCGTCATGTTGGTCGTAGAATAGTTAGTAATGTACCGTGGCTCGTGCCGGGCGCCAAGCAGTGCCATAACTGATGTGCGATGTATTTGGCAAGTGTTGAAAACTGTCAGAACTCTAGAATAAATTAGAAGAAAGAATACTATGTGAGACTTAGAAAGAGTAAAGCATGTTGTGAATTTTAATAAGTGTTTTATTTCAATTTCCCTCTCCTCTTTTATCACAATAAAGTTTTTAATTCATATTCCTTTATTACAAATTTAATTTACTTATTCCATATTATGCTGTCTCAGTAGAGGTAAAGTCACAAGTAGGAAATCCATAATTGGTTTTATTTTGGCTACATAATACTTATGGACAAACTGATTAAATGTAACAATTATTTTAAAAGCAATAATTATTCGCCTGAAACACTCATCCACATTGAAAAATCTTCTGATAAAAGATACATGACGCCAACGGGACTCGAACCCGTGTCCCTTCGATTTCCGGTCGACAGCTCTGACCACTGAGCTATGGCGGCTTATCTCTTATCCGCGAAATAATTCAATATATACTAGTGTTTCATTCAACAATTACTGTTTGTTACATTTTTTCACCTGAAAACAACCAACTTTATTTTATATGAGAAAGGCATCGTAAGTGCTAACTCTCTCACTAGATGGCGTTGAGACAAATTGTCTACATTTTTAGGTGAAATACTTGAACTTGTCAAATATTAATTATTATTTTTTGGTAAACTAATGTTTAAGACAAGATTTTTTATGCATAGCACAAAGGGTAACAATTATTTTACAAGCAATAATTGTTACCCTTTGTGCTATGCATAAAAAATCTTGTCTTAAACATTAGTTTACCAAAAAAATAATAATGATTATGTAAACTGTCGATTTTCCGAAAATTTAAATTAAACAATATCGTCTCTGAGCAGAAAATGTTAGCGGGTTTTAACATGTCCCATTTCTGCATTCAATGAAACAAAATCTGATTTCGACTGTAATTTTAGGTGTATATCATCAACTAGTGGACCCCGGAATGCTTCGCTATTGCTAATGTCTTTCTTGGGCGTCTCTGACTTCCACCATTCACTACTGTACTAACTACATTACATCGACTCAGTATAATCATTCCAGTGCAGAGGCATTGCGTTAAGTATTATTCGGGTGTCCCCGACTTCTTCTACCATTCAAACCACTCTCCAAACACTCCTGGCACTAATAAGAACAAACTTTGAAATTTTCAGCGATATCGGTCGACTACTTTTCGAGTTTTGCGTGCACAAACATACACAGGCTGAATTTTTATATTAAGATTTTGTACGTAATATATTTTTAGAAAATTTACAGTTTTTACGTAAATTTGGACAACCATCCGTTAGTTCCATTCCGTGATCATGTATGTAAATTATTTTATTTACGCAGTGTTTACAGACTTTTATGTAGCAATAGTTTATAAACAATTATATTACTTGTATATAGTTTTTTTTAAATAATTTTTTTGTACGTAACTGAACTGTCCCAGCAACAATCTTTTGCATTTTTTAAGTGATAAATTGTCCACATTATTACCCTCCATTAGTATTCTGGACAATGAGGAGTACATATATTATGGTAGTTAGTCCCAGAATTTCTGCACTGAAAAAAATCCTGACTACTAGCAATCTGGTATTGGTAAAAACATAAAAATAAAACGTAAAAGTAACGGAAGTGGAAAGTATAAAAACTTCTACAAAATTTGGCGAAAATGCCCAACGACCTAATTCTTGAGCAATCTAGGATTCAATTGAAAGGTTTAAGCTATAAATCACAAAATAATCTAAAACTAGTAGATAAAAACCCGCTTCCGCAGTTTGAAAACTTCAACAGTTCTTTTTGAAAATAACAGAGGGCGCCACTTTTGTTTACAACAATCCTAAACTGTACAGTCATTAAGATAATACTATCTGATGAATACAGCTCTTTTACCCTAATATATAAATTTATATTGATTTCCAAGTTTTAATATTTTATTTACTTAAGGCGATGCACTACGTAGTGTAATATTTTAAATTG
Organism: Hesperophylax magnus; assembly: GCA_026573805.1. Lineage (NCBI taxonomy): Eukaryota > Metazoa > Arthropoda > Insecta > Trichoptera > Limnephilidae > Hesperophylax > Hesperophylax magnus. The sequence goes on along the minus strand of JAIUSX010000117.1, from coordinate 4,690,536 downwards.
AGCTGCTATCAATAACAACCCTTACGTAGATGGCGATAAGGTTTAAATTCCCGCTTAACACCATCCGCCTCTCTTGATTTATGCACGAAAAAAACATGGCCAAAAAGTGTCTTTTATTTTATTTTGTGGATGTTCAGGGATAAATATTTTTTTTTTTTTCGATAATTTGATAAATAACTTAATTTGCCACATTATACAATAAAATCATAACCGCAAATGGGTTCGTAAGTAGGAGATTTTTAACTTTAAAGCAGTTTTCATAGAACTTATACATTATTTTTTTCTGGGCTTATTAAAAGATATATCTAAAAAATACTTTATTATTTCAAAGGCCAAGATGTATTCTACTCGCAGTATTTAATTAAAGCATCTGAAACATTTCTAGGAGACCAAATTTTCAAACCAAAAACACATGATTTTGCATTACTACGTATGGCATCGCCTTAATATCTTTTAACGAATATCTCAGTCGACTGAATAACACAAAAAGTTTTGCAATTATAGCTTTTATGCGCCATTATTTTGTCGAAGTGTGGAGTGTCTTTATACAAAAACTGGTGTTTGAATCTGGACAATTAGCTAACTTACAATAACGTACCATTATTGGCTACTTGGTTCTTTTCAGCTTCATGTCTATGCCAAAAGATGGACAATAGATACACAAATCTCAACATTCAGTGTTGTGGTGTCCAAGAGTCTTGGCCAACCTGAAACCTGCTGGATTGCTGTGCAGTGGCGGTTTGCGGGGTTCAAAAGTGGGGAGGAATAAAAAAGTTTTTTAAGTAAGTATTATGTATACTGACATTGACAATATCTAGAAAAAATAAACTTATAATAATAATGTGCAAACATGGTCAGATTAATTACTAGACATACAACACAAGATGACCGTTAATGTTAACTGCAAATTCACCGTACTAAATTAATCCTAATTCATTTCGATTCCATGACTTCCCCACTTCCCTCCACCTATATGAAATCAGCGGCTCTCAGACTTATACAATTCATAAATTGGTAACATTTAAATTAAAGTTATACTCACAGACATATGAATATTAATAGACTAGAAATTAAGGATGAGGGGTAAAATCAACTGTTGAAGAACGAAGAGGGTAAGGCTGACTGTGATTCGTCAATAAATAAATCTGATAGTATATAGGCATCTCGCCTTATAATATCACCATTTAGTTCTTAAAAGTAAAATCTGCTTTTGAATGAATAGACATTTTTACATGGGAGCGCAAATTACTCGCCACGTTATGAACAAATTTGCGAAGTCCAAATTAGGCAAAATAAATTTCTTCTATTTTCAGAGTCGAATATTTCGTTTATGTATTTAGCCACTGGAACGATTTCGGTCGAAAAATCGACCACTTTTATTTTTCTGCGATTGATATCGGTCCAAAAATGGACCGATTTTTCTACCATTCGTAAAATATTTATTGTAATTATTTAAAACGCTTCCTTGGCCAGCTACTTGTTTTATCGAATAGCTGATAATATATTCTCTTTGTCTATGAACTTATCCGTTGTCTTTGAAGTGATATTTAACGAGTTTTCGCGGTTTTATAAGGCGTCCTGTCAAAAAACAAAACCATAAATTTTTAACATTCACGAAATTTTGGACTCTTCCTAAAATGCCGTAAGTAATTAATTTATTGGGTTTTTAACGCATAATTATATATTTGTGTTATTGTGATTGACTTATCTATCTTTGAAATGCGTTTTTAATTAGTTTGTTTCTAATATATTGTTTTGGTTGAAGTTTTTGTGTAAGAATACGTCAACTGAAGACGTCATCTGTTTTTGATTTACAATAATGTCTTATATACTGCACTCGCGCATTTGAAATATAGATATTCCATCACAGTGATTCAAAACAAAGAGATATATATAAGTTTTATTTGAATTGGTTCATTATTAATACAGATATTTGTTAACCAATTATTTTAAGTCATATGTCAAAAAGTTGACTCTTTTTTACATGTAAAATGGTGTAAAGCCTTCGTCACACAATAAAAATTTAGTAATTTAGTTGTATAATTAATTAATTTCTTCACTTTTACCAAATTTGTGCAGAAACAAATGTCGTCCAGGGAAAGGGAGCACTCCACGACCCAATAATTATTTTCAAATTTTATATTAGTGCAATATTTAACAAAATTTAAACATTTAAGTACTTACATTAAGTGTTTTCAATTTAAAATATATAGAGTGGTGCTGACTGCAAGAGGAGGCAGAGGAAGAGGGAGAGGTGGGGTACGAGCTGGTGCCAGACTACCTGCACGTGGACGTCAACGCAGAGCTGCAATTGCAGCCTCGTCTGGAGTGTTAGTATTTTTTAATGTTTTTTTATGAAAGTACTTTGCTGTGGCCGTTGAACTCATCATATATTTGTATTTATTTAAACAGCGACCCTGCTTTGCTACTGGTGCGAGAGGATCGCGTCAAGGCCCTAAAGGCTGTTAGGGCCCTGCCTGCTTCCTTCCGGCTAGAGCTGGAAAGCCGAAAATTCAAGAAGCAGGCGGCGCGCATTTTGCTCCCTACCGCACCTCCAAGAAAAACTAAACAAAAGTAAGCAATCGTATTTAGATGCTTGATACAATATTATTGTTTTTTCCTGACAGCGTTCCACTCTTACAGTGATAGTTGGTAAGATCAGCGCTCTGTGCATTTGGCACATTCAGTGCATATTTTACAGAGTTCTAATTTTATTGTTTATTTACATACTGTACTTACTGTTTCACACGTGAATGAGAACAATTTATATGATTTATGTAAATGTTTTCAGAATTCCATCTCCGGAGAGAACAACGTGTCCCTTTTCACAAGGGACGCCTTCACCGTTGCCACGACCCGTACCACCACCGTGGATGTCCACTCCCGCACAGATCCAATCAACGGCTCCCAATGCACCAATTATGCCTATCCGTGCAGCATCTCCCGAGCCGTTACCTGGGACATCGCGGAGTGGGGAACTCTTCTCTCCGGAGGCCCGCTATCACAGCGAGCTGTGGGTGGACGTGCCATTCTACCAAGAATTATCGGCGTTTGGGAACGGTGAGTTTATTTTTTAAAATGTCATACCAGGGGCTCAATATAAAATCAATTATCTATATTTTATATTGATATCTTTAGCACAGTTTCACTGTTGGTATATTGGCAGGAAATAAGCATAGTACTTAAAAATTCCACATAACAAACATACAAAATGTATTGTTGTTATGACGTGGATGCATCATTACACATCTTTTTTTTTCTGTAACGGGTATTGCAGAGTGAGAAATAAGACATGCCGAACTTCTTTGCGAGGATTACATTTGATTCACCGGCTTCTAAACGGTGTAATACAGCATTTTTTTCTTAAATTGAAAAAACACTTTCGCTTCACGGGACTCATTGTGTCGAGCTTCCTAGTCAAAAGCGAGGCTGTATTGGTAGGTGGGTTTTGTAACCGGACAAATTATCATTAAAATAGGTCGCTTTACGTAGTTGGTCACTTTAAACGGATACGTTTTCCTACTAAAAGTTATGAAACCTTACTAGAGTTTACATTATCGTCACTTAAAACAGTAGACCGTTAAATGCAAAGTCATTATATCCAAATTCTACTGTAAATTTGTGTTTTCTTTTATTTCAGAGTCAGACATGGGCAGTAACGTGGACGAGGCAGCTGTACTAGAAGAGTCTGTACTTGGAAACCGTGAGTTATAAAACTAACTAACTTACCTTCACGCCATTTCGGTAGGCAGAGAGGATGAACCACCATGCAACTCGATCTTGGCACACACACTCTTTTCTTCATTCCATACCTACCTGACTGTGCTATTCTGACTCCTGACATAGCCCGCCTCAAGTATTTGATTAACTTTTTATTTATTTTTTTATATGAATACCTCACAAGAGCCTCATCTGGAGCCAGTGAGACTATGGCATCCTCAATCGGGGTATGTTGTGAGGCTGAAGGTAGCGGGGAGGGGAAGGAGGTGTGGAAGAGGGAGGTGGAAAAGTACCTGGCTATTCAGAACTGGTCACCAAACACGGCTAAAACCATTTCAAGCAACGTTTCAATTCTGAATGGGGTCTTACACCAGGGCGATACTATGGGTATCTTCCACTCTGGAACGTGCCGCAAATATAATATATATTATTTTAAATGAATTTTGTGTGAAAATAACACTAATTATTCAAATATAATTTATTTGATTTGATCCCGCGACCATCGTATTGCGAGTCATAAGCCGTACCAGAGGCAGTGGGTTATCGTAATATAGACACATTAAATTAATTTGGGTTTTCTGTTGTTTCAGAAATGGACAGATCGAGCGACGAGGATGACGAAGCGAGTGACGTCGACCACGAAGAGAGCGATGAGGATACCTTCTGCATGCCACCAATACCTTATCATAATATTATCAACGTTTCACCTAACTCCGCTATGGCCATAGACTTTAGTAGACAAGACCAGGTAGATAGTGAGGCAATGCGTTCGATTCTGCCGCCTGAAGGTTACTCTTTCGATTGGTCTAAAGATATCTTACGTTTTACTGGGATAAGGGAGACTTTCACAGGCACGCCGGGACCAACTTTCAATACCGACGAAATGGGCAAACCTGTGGATGCCTTTCTTAAAATCTTTGATGCAGATTTCGTTGAACTGATCGCGAGAGAGACCAACAGGTATGCAGATCAATGGATTGCGAAAAAACAATTTAAGCGTCATGCGCGTACCAATAAATGGGCTCCCACGAATAAAGAGGAAATGTATGTATTCTTGGCAATTTTAATGTATCAAGGTATTAGTCCCCTTCCTGTTGAAAAAGACTACTTCTATTCAAAAAAACTCACCGCCATGCCTTATTTCAGCCGAGCCATGGATTATAATCGTTTTCTTCTAATTAAAAAGTTCCTTCACTTCACCAACAATGAAAGTCTTTCTTCTGATGCACCATTATCTGTGCGAAGGTTACAAAAGATTCAACCCGTCTTGGACCACCTCTCAAATAAGTTTGAGACTTTATACCTGCCCGAGCAAGACATCTCTCTGGATGAATCCTTACTCTGCTATAAAGGCCGTTTGGGATTCGTCCAGATGATCAAAACCAAAGCGGCCAGTGCGGGTATAAAGTCTTACGAGCTTTGTGAGTCCAAGTCTGGCTATCTTTGGAAATTCCAAATTTATACGGGGAAGACCATTTCCAGACAGGCTGAATCGACAAATCCAGACCAGGAAGATATGACGGAAGACATAACGGAAGATATGACGGACGACATGACACAGGCCAACTTTTTGGGTGCTCACAATATCTGCCCAGTTGGGGCCACTGCAAAGATAGTATACGACCTGGCCAGCCCTCTGTTTAACAAGGGGTATACATTAATAATGGACAATTTTTATAATAGTCCATTATTGGCACGATGCCTCAAAAGAAATGGGATGGACTGCATGGGCACATTGCGGTTAAACCGAGAATTTGTGCCCTCTGCATTTAAGTCCCATCTCCGGTCCAAACTGAGGGAAGGTGAGGTTGTATACTCGAACTGCGGGGACCTCAATGTAATGGTTTGGTTGGACAAAAACCTGGTAAGTATGTTGTCCACCTACCATAAGGCAGAAATCGGGGCAGTTGAAAAGTTTGGTACCTGGACTTACAAACCTCAACTCGTACTAGACTATAACAAGGTAATGGGGGGGGTTGACCGAAAAGATCAGCTTTTGTCAGGCTTCCCCATTGAACGACAGCGAAACCTGGTCTGGTACAAGAAGCTTTTCAGGAGACTACTAAGCGTTTCGGTGCAGAATGCGTATATATTGTACGGCTCAAAGCTCCGCAAGGAAAATAAACGCATTTTGTACCGAAACTTCAGGAGTGAGGTTGCGGATGAACTCCTTCTGCTGTTCTGTCGTAGTCAAATTGACACGACTGTGCGGACCATTGGCCTAATAGCTGAAGGAAAGACTCTGCGACCTATCCTGAAAGGCAACCACTTCGTGGTCCGTAGCGGGAAAAAGGTGAAATGTGCCTGGTGCAACATAAATAACATTTTCAAAAGGACCCTTACAAAGTGTGATGTGTGTGATGTGGCATTATGCTATGATTGCATGAAGCCATATCACACTACAATATAGATTTGCTGAGGGTTTTTTTTTATTTCATTTTTTTCTTTTTTGGTTTTTTAGTTATGAAATTCTAATTTATAAATTTAATTAAATTTGTTTGAACATCAATTATGATGGCCTGGATGGCTGGACTTATAATCATTTCTTTCCGCATACTCACGTCTCATGTTATGTTGTCCTCAAAGGTTCTATATGATAAGGTTCGGTGGACATTTAATATGTATATTTCAATTCTGATCATTGAAATATGCATGTTAACAAATGCACAGGTTTTCTCATTTTTCCCTGTTTATTGTACACATTAAATAACTCGTTTTATTTTTATGTCTTAATTATATTTTGTCAATTTTTCTGTAAAGATGCTTTTCCAGATCTAGTCACTGAACATAACTAAGCCAATTCAAGCAATGTTCAATTCTGAATGGTGGTCCCTCACCAGAGCGATACTCAGAATCTCACTCTATAGCGAGGCACAATGATATTATTATGTATTGATTTTCTTAAATTATGAATAAACCAATAAACTGAATACATTTTTATTATGACAAAAGGTGTAAACAATGTTTAAATCAATATACTGCTCTTTCATTGTAACCATACAACTGTAATATTGATTTTAAAGGATATTAGGGCTTAATAAATAAATCAATTATTGGTTCCATCAATTATTTTCCCTCCCCCATTTTTTTTCGATACCTTTGCGTTTAGATATAAAATTATCACTATGATTTTATTTGAAATTCTACGGTCATACAAAGGTTTGATATATATATACAAATTTATCATCATTTTACATATTCCGATTTACCCTATGTAGATTGACCTTAAGGTAGCTGTCAGAAGTGATTTTTGGTCAAATATTGGTGAATTTCATCAACTTTCAAAGTATCCCCCTGAAATATTGGCAATGTTTATATCTATGATATATATCTCACTTTAAGCCTTATTTCCTCGTTTTGCACGTAATATAAAAACATGGTTACAAATCTCCAGTTCTAATTTACAATTATTTAAAAAGTAGCACCATGATTTTGACATCGTGAAATAGGCTCTCTGTATAATTCATCAAATGAATAAAATAAAGCCAACACGGCGACTATGCTTATTAATAATTGTAGACAGTTAATGTATCTTCCTAACGTTATACCAGTTTTTGTGGTAAATTTATTATATAATATAATACAGTGATTTCAATTTTGACGCGTCACGCACTCAAATTTTACAAAATTATTTTCTGACCAAACTTTTGAAGAGATCTTAACATGCAAAAAAATATTTTTCTATTACATTCTTGCATCTGTGATTATCAAACAGGCCATAGAGAACATAAAAACGTAGAAAATATTCAATAAAGATTTTTAAAACTGCCACTGGCGGCAATTTCAAATCACAAAAACGCAAATTTCGCGCATTTATAAAGTTTAAGATTTTTTAATAATTTATCTATCAATTCTAAAAATATAGAATAATTATTAAAATATAGGTGAATTCATTGGCTGTATAGCACTATAATCAGTTTTATGTTTCCGTATTAAAATTCGGAGGTTTGATTTTTTTAATGTTGGCGGAAAATATTCAAAATCGTCGCCAAAAAACCGCGAGCAATCGGAGAAAAAAGTTTTTTGACGCGCGATCGTTCGAGTGGTTAGTTAAGACACTTTTATAAATGTTCATAATTTACTTCCCAGCAAACAACCAGCTTTGTGTTTCACGTCCAGACGTGTCTCGATGTGATAGTATATGTTTCTACAACTGATCCATATTATACGATGTGAATATGCTTAAAATAAAGTAAAATAATGCTTATATATGGAATGTAATACGACAATTGGGTTTATTCTCTTTTTCATATCTATTTTTACAAGTTTTCATAGTACAAGTCACCATTTTGCCGTGTTATTTCGTAAAATGAACCTATGATGCCTCGACCATAGTTCGCACAAGAATGATGACGTCACGTTTTCTAAATTCACTTGAGGCCATACGCGAGCACAGCCGGCTCCAATGGAACCGGTATGGGGAGTGGGGAATAATACGCTTTTAATCACTTAGGGCAGGTCTACTAATATTCATATGTCTATGGTTATACTATATTTTGGATGTATGGTATCTTTATCTATCTGGGAGGCTCAGCCTCCCCTGCCTCGTTGCACAAACTGCTACTGCTGTAACAATTATTTCCTTGGGAGAGTGGTAGGCTTGACTTATCGCCCAGAGATATAACCATTTGGGATCTAAACTTGAAATGGCTTTAGCTTTATTCAGTTACCAGATCTGAATGGCCTGGTGCTTCTCAAAATTCTTCCTCACAATTTTCACCAAATTGTGGGAAGCTACTGTTCCACTGGCTGACTGGGGGGAGGACTCGCAAACAAAAAGAAATAGAAGTGTGGATTGCAGAATGTACTATTGCCTAGTTTTTTATATGTGCAGCTGTTGACTACAGAGCACGAGGAATGCTGAGTATCTTCTCCAATCATAATCTTCTTCCATACATATATGTAAATAAAGGAAATGTTTGCATGTGCATGCGCTATAGACTTGAACTACTAGAACGACTTTGCTGAAAATTTCAAAGTTTGTTTATTTAGTGCCAGGAGTGTGCAGAGAGTGGTTTGAATAGTAGAAGCATAAAAACTTTACTCCAAACCTCGAGCAATGCCGGGCAAACACGTCGGCTAGTATTAGAAAAATACAGTGTGTGGCAAGCCTACGCACGACGGAAGTGAAACTTTTAGTATTCTTCTCTCTCTCTTTTCATTTCATATTATTATTATTCAGAATGCTGCACATTATAGTTTTAAAAAGCATAAATTTATTTATAGGCGTGTTGTTAACAAATGAACGTTTAACTAGATTCCTAATATTGACATATTTATAAGTAGCATGTGATAAAAAAAAATTAAAAGTTATAAAAATATGGGATTCGAACCCGGGTCCTGCATAACGAGTGTCGAACGCTCTGCCTCTAGACCGCGAGGAGAGGTATCTCGCGCGACGAGAACCGCGTATACAACGTGTACTCAATTGACTTGTCCCGCGCAAATTTTCAGTTTCAAACACGGCAAATGAATAATATCACATAACGTCTCGTTAACGCTTTATATAGGGTCGAATCGAAGATATATCGGCAGTGTGAAGTCATATCTGTCGTTTTTCAAAATATTTCCGTATATTTGTCCGTTTTGGAAAAGATCTATCGTGTTTTAACAGTCTCATACCCGTATGGAGTCTGAATTTGAAAAACATTTCTAAATTTTGAAAAACTCACTTACGGCTGTGTTTTTTACTAAAAAAACTTGTCACGCACGTCTGCGAGGGTAATTAGTCGCGTTATCGGCCTTGATTAGTAATTTTAATGATTCAAAATAAAAATAATTAATCAAAATACCGAGCGACTCTACCGGCTCGATTTGTAAGCTATATTTCGACCAAAATATCATATAGGTACCGACCGTTACTTCTAGCCAATTACTCGAGTGAACACCTGCCGGTCTAGAGTCTCACTAAATGGATTTACACATTTCGGGAGACTCTCGGTTAAAATTAACAAATTTATGTAATTTTTTACTACATTATTACAAATCATGTAGATATCTTCTTATATGTATGCCTGACAAAGTCGCAGCACGAGAGCATTTTATCACTTTTCCTCGTATTAAAAAAATCACAAAAAGAAAAAAAAAATTAGTTAAAGCGGGGATCGAACCTCGGTTCTTCACGACGACAGTCGGGCGCTCTGCCTCTAGACCGCGAAGCTGAGTTTGGAGAGTGACCTAAACTAGGTATATAATATTAGCTAGGCTCCTATAGCGAAATGATCACGGTTTTTCGTGACGGTCATGAGTTGGTTTTACTCCGGTCCTCGAAAATGCATAACGCGCGTAAAGAAGTTTCACTTCAATAAAACACAAGTTCTCGTACAAAATATTTATTATTGCAAAAATTCTTTTAAAAAACCTACATGGCACTTTTCAAAAAATATCAACTGAAAATCACAAAATAATATGAATTCTTACCTTATCCTTTCACCGTACATTTTATAAATCTTTTTCAACTACTACGTCATTAGGTTTCATACTAGCCATAGTAGTGTTAAAAGTGGCAAGACCAACTACCACCTCATTCCATCATTTCCCTGTAGAAGAGAAATGTATGGGATAAAAATAATAAAACAAAATCAATCCCCGCAGTCCGAACTGCGCCAATTCATAACCGGTTATTTCATGAGAGTAACTTATAATAATATTTAGGTATTATTAGTGTGCAATATTTTGCGCTTGAACTCCTCTTGTTTCTGTTTCTGACGTCTTTTCCTTTCCGCTCTTTGCTCCTCTTCAGATAAACCTGATAAGCTGCTCTCGGCTTGAACCTGTAATATTTTCCTCTACTTCTTTACTGGGACATGAGTTCACTTAATGTACTATCAATCTATGCAACAGGGTAAAAGTAAAAGCATGGTTTCAAAATATCAGAATGCGAATTGGTTTATAAAAAAATGTGCTTTTTATTGCTAACATTTGAAGTGTTGTTATTTATCCACCAATCGGTACAAATGCAAACAATCGTTTCGTAACCTACCGGTATAAAAAAGCACCAAAAAAGTATTTTTTTCCCGCAAAATGAATATTTTTGTACATACAAAGAGAGCAGTACACGCAATGACGTTACAATATATATAGACGCGCTGTAGAAATCTCAAAGCGGCAAGCCAAGCAAGTGGTTTCAAGAGAAAGTGAGATAGCAACATTATGTATAAGAAAAACAACCTAATAGAAGTAGATCATCTCATACAGTATTCCGTGTTCCGTTGACGCAAATACGAAAACGCCACACGCTATTGTTTATACGCACTTTTTTTTTTCATGTCTATCTTTGTCATACATGAACAACGTTTGAATTAAGAATTTACTGGACACATAAGAGTGTTTCTTTCTCGCCACATTCTATCTTGAGTTTGTGAGACAATAACGAGTCTAGCTGTATTGTAACGTCATTGAGTACGAGTCTCTGCTATTGTTATAATATCAACAAGACATAATAAATCAATAGGTACCGTTCTCACTCATATTCTCAACTCTCTTATTGCTTTTATACCTAAAATGACATCTTCATGAAATCATCAACGCCGTCAGCTACTGATAGCTGATGTGTAAAACTAACGCCATACTTATACCTGTACACGAGAAGAATACGGATGCAACTCCAACACACACAAAATGTTCAGGAGAGCCAAAAAGCTATGTGTTTTTAGCAAATCTCTAATTATTTCCACAAACATTATTGAAAAAAAAAAAACAACAAAATTTCTTTCGATTATCAATCAAAATATTTGTGGAGATAACGTGAGATCCGTATGTTTCTCGGCTACAGATATATATTTTGTAAAATACTTACAATCTAAATTTCCCTTCTAAAGTGTGATGGGTTAAACTGAAGTCGGGCCAATAACCGACTTCAGAAATACATAAATAAAATATAATTTATCATTACCAATATACAACTACACACATCAAAAGTTATCTCAAAATTTCAGATTCGTTATTCAAGCCGTTGAAGGTTTGCTATTAGAATATTCAAATAAAGTTTTGGAGAAACACGGCCTCTAAGTCACAGCAGAAGTCCGGTCGTCATACAAACCTAATACATCATATTATGATTTGTTCATTACATATCTGTACCCGGATGCAACATGAATGATTATCGAAAAAAAACAATATTCCTTTCAATTATCAATTAAAATATTTGTGAAAATAACAATAGATTTGTTAAAAACACATAGGTTTTCGGCTCTCTCGAATGTTTTGTGTTTTGGAGTTACATCCGTATGCTTCTCGGGTACAGATATTTACATTGTTTGAAGATCTAATGAAATCTCCTCCACTTTGATGAATATAAAATAGAGGGTGAAGGACAACTAACTCGTAGTTAGCATCCGGGACCGGGAGCATCCCTCAGTTTTTACAACTTATACGAGAGTACATACACAGAGATTGCTCATGTTACCAATTAAAAGTAAATACATAATATTATCAGGTACATATTTTACACTTTGGAATGACACATTTGATTTTGAGAATTGGCCACGGGAGCACCACATTCCTTATCATTCTGTTCGGTGACCCAGTTTTTAACTTTCTGTTCTGTCCAAAAGCCGTCATAGAAAATGGACGGCTTTATCCAAGAGCTGTTGATATTCACCGAGTGGGGCATGAAACTGTTACTGGGCGGAGAGAAGCCTCGAGAAACACTCCGTCCAGAACTGGAAGACTGAGAACAATCTGGCTGAGAGTTGATTACAAAGTTTTTAGGGGGTAAGTTACATCTCAAATTGATGTTACCGTGGTGCCGGTTGAAGTTGTCATATGTCAGGGGCCAGGAGGAGGTGGGCAGCAGCTCGGTGTAGTAAGCATTATGAAAGTGGGGTGGGTGGGAGTGAGGGGGCAGGGGTGGAGGGGGTGCGGCGCTGTGCACGCTGTACAGGGGCGACATCACGCGCTGCACCACATAACTTACATTAGGGGGTGCCTGTTGCAGCAGCGGGGGGGGCATCTTCATTACACTCTGGTTGGCAGCGAGCCCTTGGCTCATGCCCGCAGCCGGCTTGGCGGCATGATTGGGCATCTCCATCGGCTTGACTCTTGGATTACAACTCATCTGGGGTTTATCAATATGTGGCGTAGAGGCAACCGCAACAGCTGGTCTATGCGGAGATTTTGGTTGGTCCATTTTCCGACTGTCTCCAGAAGTACCGGAGCTTTCCTTTGAATCCTTGTGAGGAGGGCAATTCTGCTTTTTGTTGTCACTGTTAGCCATTATATTTCTAACTTCTCCGCCATAAACGGGCGCATCTGGATGGTTAATTGGTGCGCTGCTTCGCTCAGTGTTAGTCTGCACTTCCAACCTGTTAGATTCTAGTTGCTCTAATAGTTGAGTAGCGACAGTGCCACCAAAACTAAGCAATGTTTCCCGAAGGGCATTAGTTACAGAGGACTGAAAACAAATTGGAGTAGTAAATATATTATCAAATTTAAAAAAGCCAATGCCTTAAAATACAAAACATATACTAACTTTTCTAGCATTATGTATAGCAGATCCCTTTTGAGAGGCTACAGAAGTAGCGTATCCAACATCCTCTCTACTGATTCCCAAATGTTTCACTGTTACAGAAACAAAGGCAACAACGCCAGCGCTGAACTTTCCGTTGGTGTAATCAATGAAATCTACATAGGAAAAAAAGCATTAATTAGACCATAATACCAAGGATTAGGATAATTTAAGCAAAGAAAGCAAACTCCAAATTTACCTAAATCCTGCTTTGTGACGGACCAACTCCAATTTTTGAAACCCCACTGGCTGTGACCAAATGTAATAAGCCATTGCCTTTTCTTGTAATTACTCTCAGGATCGTTAGCATTGTTGGGAGCTTCTTCCGTTGGCGTACTTCCATCGGGCTGCAAAATAGTTAATCAAATCATATTATGGCTCAAAAACCAAAATACTTTATTGCGATGGCGAGTTTGTATACCAGTCTAATTGAACACGTCGAAGCCGGGAAACCTGCGTTTCTGTTCATCATTTTTAAATTTCAGAAGGTGCAGAACTTTCGATTCACGAAACAATAATAAACATTGCCCACAGCGTGTTCTAGCTATCGGCTGTGCGCGTATTTTGATAGTTTCGGCCGCCGAGGAGACTTATTATTGTTGAACGAGTTTCATATTTACGTACAGCGACAATAATATTGTGCAAATAATCGGTAAATAGCAGCAAATGAAATCTTTATGCAAACTGAACTGAATTAAAAAACTCACGCCGAAAAAAATTACATTACGTCAAAAATATCAAATGCCACTATTTTTCCATAGAGAATACAAAATGACAAAAAGTATCATAAAATAGCATGGACCTAAAAAGTAGTGATGGGCAAGATCGAAACATTAACTCGATCAAAATATTTAATTCGAAACATCAAAAGAATCGAATGATTAGGGTAAGGTGGGGTTTGGTAGTTAGTTTACGTTACGTTACGTTAGTTTTTAGGTTAAGTGAAGTGAAGAGTTGTTTTATGTTTGGTGGAGTGGGGTTGGGTGGGGTTGTGTGGGGTAGTGTGTGGTGTAGTGTAATCAGTTTATGTAGTTAGTTTATAATTGTCTGTTTCAGGAAATGAGGAAGCCGCTTGCCCGGAGTGAAACAGTCCAGCAATATTATTAATCCACGGTTTTTCAGGAAGAATCCGCTTCCAGCTGGTAGTCCAGTAACATTATTAATCAATTTTATGTGATCTGTTTTATCTGTTTCAGCTGAAAGAAGAAAGAGAAGTTTTCTTGTTTTATGTGGGGTATTTTTAAGCCGTCTAGTTTTTAAGACGTCTAGCTTTTAAGTCGTCTAGTTTTTAAGCCGTTTGGTTTTTAAGCCATTTATAGAGAGTTATAGGGCTACTGGCGATTTTCTCTTTAAAAAACTAGTGTTCTAGCTACCGCAAGGTCACTTGGAAAAGCTAACGCACCAAGGAGAGTGGTATAATTATGAAGCTCAACTTTTTTTCTTCTTTGTACTTTTTATACTCTTTATTATATTGTTTCTAACAAATTAAACCCTTTATACTTAAACCTTTTTATACTCTTTTTGTAATATTGTTTCTGGTATTTAAAATTCACACTTATAATAACCCAAAACTTAAATGTATTGTACATAAAAGTATTGTTTTTCTAACATTAAAAAAAACTGTTTCTTACTTATAATACTCAAAGCTCTAAGTCCAAAGCTAACAGCATAAAGCTAAAAGTTCAAAGTCAAACACTCAAAGCTAAGTCCAAATCTAAAAGCTAAAAGCTCTGAGCTCAAAGCTCAGTGCTTAAAATTCAATACTTAAGCTATAAATTCAAAGCTCGAAGTAATAAAAAACCTATTCCTCAGAGCAAAGAGCTTAAAAATAGAAGCTTAAAGTTCATCTATGAACTTTGAGCCGAAATTTTATAGCTCGGAGCTCAAAATTGAGTGCTTAAAGCTTAAAACTTGTAGCTCAAAGCACAAAATGAAGACTCAAAGCTAAAAGTTAAGTAATAAAAGCTCAGTGCTCCAAGCTCTGAGATCAACGCTCAAAAGCTCAAAGCCAAAGGGACCAAAAGCTTAAAGCTCAAAGATCAAAGCCAAAGTCAGTCAGTCAGTCATATGGTCAGTCACCAAACAGCTGCATTAGGCTGAAGGTTTAGTTAAACTTAAGGTAAAGAAATAGGGCGCCACCCCTGATAAGGACCAAACCTTCATTATTATAGTCAACCATGAGATTCATCATCAGGTCTTCAAGTCCAATAAGTAACACAGGTATAGAAGTATATAAAATATTGTAGGATCACACCAGGACCGCTTAAATTCATTAAAAAGAGAAATGTTTTTTTCAGTAACAATTAAAAAACAATCCATAAAATCTATCCTAAATATTTTTTTATAAAAACTACCGAAACATATGTTCTAAATTATCAAAACCTCCAAACAAAATATTATTTTTTAAAAATGATGACTGTAATAATGACCCTAAACGTATTTGGCAAATAATCAAAGAACTAACCTCCAACCTGGTTATTTTAAGAAAGAAAGAAAGTAGACGTGACACACTGTAATACTACAGTAGTAGACTACTACTACATACATACTAATGTAAGAATAACAATAAAATTAAGTAATAACAAACGTAGCATAGTGCCATATAGTGCACTTGACCGGCAGTCAGAAGGCTGCGGGTTCGATTCCCGTCAGCGGCATTTATTTTCCTCAAGATTTTTTCAATTTATATAGTTTTTTAACCATCGATATATTTGGTTGACGTTAAAAATTCTTAAGACATTATTTAGAAAAAGAAAAATAGAAAAAATTGAGAGTTTAGTTATACGTTCCTCAGAAATAATTAAAATGTGAGCGTCGAGCAATTCAAGTAATGACGACTGTTTTCTGGGATTTCCAAGGGATCATGATCGTATATTTAGAAATGGGCAATAGAATCACGGGAGAATAAATTATTCTGTATTATTAGACAAATGAGGAAAACGGCCAAGATTAGTACCCAAAAAAGATCTCTTACACCTTACACCACGACCCACGACTTAGCGCCGCACAATGGGGCCGATGACCCCGAAAGTTGGCATCAAATCAGTGGTTGCAATGACATCAA
This sequence comes from Hesperophylax magnus, assembly GCA_026573805.1. Classification (NCBI taxonomy): domain Eukaryota; kingdom Metazoa; phylum Arthropoda; class Insecta; order Trichoptera; family Limnephilidae; genus Hesperophylax; species Hesperophylax magnus. The sequence continues at coordinate 4,674,244 of JAIUSX010000117.1, read as the reverse complement.
ATCTTTTTCGATCTTTAGTTCCGTATAGACATGTTGATAAAAATAAGTGAAAAAAAATATTCGAAAAGTCACGCATACTTAGTACAAAAATATAAAATTGAATAATATAAGATAAATTAAATCAGTCAAAATGCTCACTTTATTTCTCGTGCTATTTATTGACAGTTATACACATAATAAATCGTCTTCATCATCTTGTGACAATATACTATCGTCATCACTACTTGATTCAACTATCGAATCATTCCTGGTAGTCGTATTAAGGTCTGGTGTCTTTAGCATTTTCAGTACTTCTTTTGAAATTGTCTTCATTGTCCGGCTACTGAACTTGTATTAAACGCTCAGCAGTGTGATCCAGCAATTGTTGCAATTTCACTTCCGCTGAAGATTCTGTGACCGTTATGAATTCACTTAATGGGTAACATTTTTTCTTAGCTCCTTGTACAATTTTGTATGAAGGAAATACCTCTTTATCCTTTTCTCTTATTAAATTGTATTGGTAGCGACTAAGTTTGGCATCTACAATCAAAGCGAGTGCTTCATCACCACTCAATACCTTTTTGTTTTGGGTTTTATCGGTAAAAGCTTTTCTGTACTTATTTGCTCTGGTTGGCGTACTTAACGTGACGTCTTTGACTACAGTCGATGCTGCTGCTTTACCTGCCAACCGAAAACTCATGTGGGTAGCAAAGGCTAACTCAGTACTAGATGTTTTAGATCGCAATAGTATAGTTTTATGACGTTTCGTATGCTCAGACGACATATCAAATGACAGTGTGGGTCGACCTCTTTTTGTTTTTACTATTTCTGGTAAAGGTTTATAATTCTTAAACATAAGGAGGCTTTTGAGCCATTCTTTTAATAAAAAATATTATTTAATAAAGAGAAGTCATGGATTCTGTGACACTTCAACCATTTGGTTTTCAATTTAGAACAGAATGCAGCTATTTCATTCAAAAGTTATTTTTGATTAAAGAGTTGACAATGAGTAAGTTCTAAGAGGTGTTTTTTCAGGAATTTTACTTTTTCGTCAACGCCAGAATTCTTCATAATCATGTATAATTCGAATCTCGTAAGAACCACGTCAGAAATTGTATCTAAAACAAAACACATTGATTATTAGACTACAACTGTTTTTATGAAAACTGATAGTCCTCACTTTCAAGTACTATAATTAAAAAAATTGTGCATACTTGCAACTACTTGTAATTAAATCTTGTAGCTAAGATACTAAACTATATAAAAACAATTAAAATATGACGGGATCTCGTGGAACTCTAAACTATATACCTCTATGTTTAATATATTTACAAGAAAATATTTCATTCAAATAGGTGTTTGTTTTAATTTAAATTTATGACATATAATATGAGGGTATCAATAACTACTATAATATAATAAAAGTACATACCATAAGACATCGTATCCATATTGAATTGGATCTGTACACTTGATAGATTTTGCTTCTTATAAACTTGAAAAGTATTGAAATTTACGCGCTTTCGAAAACTGACACAGTCACCCGCACAAAGATCAAGTTCAAACTGATCTCTTCCCGTCAGTATCGCGATTAGGGCGAAACGCTTCGGGGTAATTATGCAACACTCAATGAACTTCAAAACTAGCATACTTGCTTCATTGTAAAGAACATTTGATTTTCTGAATTTCAGCCAACGCGTTACATGAAGTCGCCCCAATGTGCGCCGGCCGACGCCATCACCGTCGACGGTCGCAATGGCACAATAATAATTATCGCATGATTTGGACTTCTATTTGCTTCCATATCCACCATATTCTGAGCCCAAGCGACTTTTTCTCATTTCCAAAACTTACGTAAGGTTCGGTTGGAAGAAAGTTACGACCAATCAGGAGCGTATTGATGCCGTCATTGTCCGAGTCCGAGTTGAAAATATATTTTTTAAACCGCCCTCATACAGTGTTCACGAGTATTTTCAAAGAAACCGAAAGTAATTAGATATTATTAATGATTCGAATCCGAAAGCACGGATTACGCAGAATTAATTGACTGTTACCACAAAGGAATTCATTCCATTTTCCTGTTGACCTAAATTAATGATTGAAGCAACTTGTCTCAGAACTCTGCCAAGGCTCCCAATATTGTTTATCAGTAATTACTGACTATAATTTACCACGCAAGACTTTTCCAAAATATATATCAAAATGTATAAGTATATCAGTGGTTAAAAAAGCAATTAATGAAGTTAAAATTGAGTTAAAATTGATGACATATCATCATATAAATTCATACGTATTTGTAAAATGCATTAACATTGTGGCTCGTCATAATTTACAATAAAAATACATAAATTTGTTTTTGACCACCAAAACCGGTAGAGTTTAAATAAAATTAAAGTGGTCAAAAACAAATTTAGGTATGTGTTTTTTATTGTAAAATATAAATTTATTGCTACGAGTGGCGTAGCGCAAGGGTGACATTTTGTTTTGTTTATATATGTTCGATGATGTACCTACATTTCCTAATGTTTGCAAATGATCTAGAATTATTTAAGGCAATAAGACATGTTAATGATTGCCATATATTGTCAAATAACTTGTCCAAACTTTTTATATACGGTGTCAATATAATAAATTACAACTCAACATAAACAAAAAATGTCAAATTATGAGATTTTATCGAATGAGGAGTCTTTTAAATTATTCTATTAGTGATTTGGGGATCAATGGTGAGGCACGAAATGAAAGAAGGTGTTGAAGGTCACATGTGTTTATTGGTGAGTCAGTAGCCGTGACAAGGAGATGATGAAGGACAGATGTAGAATACTCCGGTTGCTGCTGTGATGTGTTGGCAGGTCAAGCGCGGGTCAGTGAGTCGACGCCGGGCGCTGGTGACCGGGACTCGATGGAGGTCAGGCACTGGCGAAGAACGTAGGTCTTCAGGCACTCCAGTGCTGACGAGACGGCCGAAGGTGCGACGGACCTTGTGGGCAGTTGAACGGGAACGGCGTGACCAGTGAGGATGCTGCGTGTCCTCGTGGTGGTCATGGTTGCGTGGAAGAAGCGCTGGTCAGAGACGCTGGAACCAGGGCGCTTGTAATCCGAGTAGCGCTGGCCGCGGACGTGGCCGAGGCGCTATGATGATGTCCCGATAGAGTCCATGATGATAGGGGCGAAGCCGGGTACGTGTCCCTCGCGCTAGTAAGAAGAACGCGGGTGATCACTCGTTGAACCTTGTAGACTGGTGGCAAAGTTATGACTGACTGACTGGCTCGCTGCGTCGGGCTTATTTATACTACTCGGCCGACGGCGGCAGTAGGTAGATGGATGGCAACTAAATTCTAGGCACTCGCACAGACTGTGTGTTTCGGGAACCTTCGACATTGCGGCGATTAAGCATAGGCCGTAGACTCGAACCTTCTGGCGAGTTCTCGTAGTATCCCGGACTGAGTGCGCGTTAGTATTGTCGCGAGTATGCAAGTAGGTCTTGAAACAGGTAGGTTGCTTTGTTTTGATTTCGGCTGCAAATACGTACCTAAGTAGCAATTAGCAAGAACGTACCTAAGTAGGTCGAGCGTTTTATTATTAATTATTCAATGGATTAATATCGACGCTACAGACACCCCCTTCCCAGCAGCTTTGCTGAGGGCTGCGATAGAAGAAATAGCTCGGAGACGAATGTCTTTTAAACTGTGACACTTCATAAAAAAAAAAATTTTGCAAAACACATGTTCACAACACAGGTTGAAGATTCACTCAGATAACCATGGTGGCACTATTATCCGCGCTTGTGCGGAGATGGTCTGGTGCTGCTGCTCCGTGGTGCCTTTACTGATCACCCATTTTGAGACGGGGTTACCGGTGAGTCGGGGTAACACGATCACGTCGGGCTGCAGAATCACGTAGGGCTGCAGATCACGTCGGGCTGCAGATCACGTCGGGGTCACCACTTTGGGGATCAATGGTGAGGCACGAAATGAAAGAAGGTTGTGAAGGTCACATGTGTTTATTGGTGAGTCAGTAGCCGTGACAAGGAGATGATGAAGGACAGATGTAGAATACTCCGGTTGCTGCTGTGATGTGTTGGCAGGTCAAGCGCGGGTCAGTGAGTCGACGCCGGGCGCTGGTGACCGGGACTCGATGGAGGTCAGGCACTGGCGAAGAACGTAGGTCTTCAGGCACTCCAGTGCTGACGAGACGGCCGAAGGTGCGACGGACCTTGTGGGCAGTTGAACGGGAACGATGTAGACCAGTGAGGATGCTGCGTGTCCTCGTGGTGGTCATGGTAGCGTGGAAGAAGCGCTGGTCAGAGACGCTGGAACCAGGGCGCTTGTAATCCGAGTAGCGCTGGCCGCGGACGTGGCCGAGGCGCTATGATGATGTCCCGATAGAGTCCATGATGATAAGGGCGAAGCCGGGTACGTGTCCCTCGCGCTAGTAAGAAGAACGCGGGTGATCACTCGTTGAACCTTGCAGACTGGCGGCAAAATTATGACTGACTGACTGGCTCGCTGCGTCGGGCTTATTTATACTACTCGGCCGACGGCGGCAGTAGGTAGATGGATGGCAACTAAATTCTAGGCACTCGCACAGACTGTGTGTTTCGGGAACCTTCGACATTGCGGCGATTAAGCATAGGCCGTAGACTCGAACCTTCTGGCGAGTTCTCGTAGTATCCCGGACTGAGTGCGCGTTAGTATTGTCGCGAGTATGCAAGTAGGTCTTGAAACAGGTAGGTTGCTTTGTTTTGATTTCGGCTGCAAATACGTACCTAAGTAGCAATTAGCAAGTACGTACCTAAGTAGGTCGAGCGTTTTATTATTAATTATTCAATGGATTAATATCGACGCTACAGTGATATATCGTTAGTTTCTGTCTCCAAAATCAATGTCTAGGGTAGATGGTTTGATACGACACGCAATTTCATAAAGCATACAGAAATCGAAATAGAGGGGGCCCAACATTTTAAAGCTTGGAAATTGACTGCTGTGAAAATATTTAATAAAACACGACTCATTTGAAATAGAGCAAAAATCTTTCAACAAAATTCTTTACTTGTATTGTAAACATAATATACTCTTAATTTTTTCATGCCTGTATACATATTAAATAACAGAACAAAACGTGTTTTAATAATTTTCAGAATTTCATACAATTAATGTTTGTTATGCCGTTTTGTTCTTTTATTTAATATGTTATAGGTATGAAAAAAATCACAGAGTATTTTCAAATGCCACTAAAGCATTCGTCGAGAGATTTTTGCTCTATTTCAAACGAGTCATGTTTTATTATAAGTGTACTGGACATCTACGCCAGTGACATCGACTGTAAATGCCGGTTTCCTCTCGGGGGTACCTTGGGTAAGGATTTGCAAAGAAACACAACTTGCGAATGTCGTCGGACAACTAACTGATTGTGGCAGTTGTTTGCATATTTATTGAGTTCGAATTCAACACGTGTTAATGTACATCAAATATTCTTATCTCTAAACAGGATGCATGAGAGCATTAAGGAACCAATAAAAAAATGACTAAATTTTAATTACTACGGTTAAATCCCATTTGAAACATGATACGTGTCCGGTGATAAGCTTCAAAAAGGGATTCGGCGTCGTTAGATGCGTGATAACAGTAAATATTCATTTCCTTAATTATTTTAATGATTATGTCCATCCGCCTGCTGTCCGGTACAATAAGTTTTTATAATTTTCGCTTATTATCGTTTTTTTTAATATTAGCGCGCTCCCTCTAACATTCATATTTACATATCTCCCTCTCAAACCATCTTTGAACGCGTAGTACGGGGCCTTAAGATTATCTAATGATTTTTATAATATCAAAACTCGTCACTAGTAAGGAGTCATATCGAGTAAAGTTCTCTAATAATTAATAACACTAACAGACCAGTTAGACAAGCGTACAAAGAAAACATTAAAACTCCGACAGAAAATTCAAGCTTTGGACAAAGACATTACCAATACCATGCTATAAAAGCTTTCAACAATGTAAAACTTGAAATTAAAATTGAGGAAAATAAAAATAAATTCACACACAAAATTACAAAATGGATTAAAGAACAAAAAAGACAATATTACCAAAATGTCATAGCATAAAATAAAAATAAAACCTACACGTAACACACAAAACCAATATAAACACACATCACTCACAAACACACAAGATTATTTTCAATGTATTATTTTTTATTATTTTAAATATATTATTATGTATTTTTAATTTTAAATGTATTATTTTCTCTTTAAATGTATTATGTAGATTATATTTTCATATTATAAAATGAAGGCCTCAGCACGGGCAAGCCACCCAGTGAGGCCTACATTACTGGAAAACTTAAAATGTAAAAAATATTGTACCAAATAAAAATAAATAAAAATACATTGCTCTCCAAATAATGAAGTTCATTCACACACCATTGAAAGAATCCAAAATAAATTCTTAAGATATGTTAATTTTAGAGATTACTGCTACGTTCTTTTTTTAAAATTTGTCTTTATTCACTGTTTTTATTGTTTTTTACAGTTTGTGGGTATGTTAAAACCAACGCTAGTTTCATTATAGTATATAGAGTACATTAAAATAATAAATCAAGTATAATTATTTACATATAAACTTTACATTTCTTATTAACTAATTTAAGTCTGTATAACTTAGGAGGAGGAATATTATATACAGGTTTATATCTACAAATAATGATTGTATGTATTTACTATTTACTTGGTGTTATAATATGTCAAATGGATATGGTTATATGTATTTTTACTATTAATTTTGTGAACTTACAATCTTCAGAATATTATTTTTTTATGAGCTATGTATGTAAAAGCCCAATGGGCGTATAAATAAATAAATAATAAATCAATTACTCATTAAATTTGTTAAAATTATCGGAACGAAGAATTAATGCGATTTAATGTGTTTGTTTAAATAATTAATTCGTTTTTGAATACACCTGAGTTGCTACCTTTAATTTCGTTCCATGTTCCTGGCAGGACAGTTACAAGACAGTACCTACCATTCTATTGTAGCAATTCTTCTACAAGATCGCAGTATTTTTTTATTTTTATTTATTTTGTTATATAAATAATTAAACTTGTTTATAGAACCACTGGTTTAACTTCACTGACGCAAGTTTCGGATAGTAGTTTGTATAGGTACTATTTGTATAGGTGTATTTAATTTTTCTGTTTTCGATCTGTTGGCACTAGGACACTAAAAACTGCAGTTTTAACACTTAATAAAGTTATCACTTTTTATTAATATTATGTGTCGCTTTAGTCTTCAGATTTACTGTAAGAACGTTATTTTTATTATTTAGACTGGAGAAGAATTGTCGACGTTTGCACTATCAAAAGTATTAAAGTTTATAAGAAATGGTTTAACTCTGGATGTGCAGAATGAAGTTAGTCGATGTCTCATAATTTAAAAATATTTTCTTCTGTTTTTCTAGTTTATGTGAATATATTATAAAAAATATACAAATATACCTTCCTATTAACGGGATTATATAAATAAATATAATTGTAAACTTGTACTCCTTTATGCAAATTCTACGACAGTGTAACCACAAAGTTATTGAAATTATTATCACATTTCTTCATTATTTTGTCTGTGTTCTACATTACGAATGTAAAATTATTTTATTTATTTAAATAAATAAATAAAATAAGTTCCTAGGTATTTATGATTTTTAGTTGAAAAATTATATCATTAGACAGCAAAATGACATGTAGGTACTTTGTTACTCCAAATACGCTCAAAAATCGCTGGTTAAAATCCTTCGGGTATGTGCTGATACACCCTATATAATAATGATGAGTTTTTTTTTTAACAAACCTACACTTTATTCCGAGATGGATGACATTTTGTACACTTGACCTTCAAAACCGGAGGAAGGTCACTGTCTACATGTCTACGTGAGATTTCGAAAAAGCACCCATACCCCTTAGACAAGAATTTTGATTTCTCTTGATGAAATTTTAGACACTACTTGACGCTTAAAATAAGAAGAAAATCACTGACTCTGATTTCGAAAAGGCGCAACGCCGGGGACTTTAGCTAGTATTATTGATTTATTTATAACTAGCCGACATGTACCCGGCGTTGCTGGGGGTTATTATTAGGAGATATGCTAAATACAAAATAATATCGGCATGTTTACATGTCGGCTAGTTTATTTATAACTAGCCGACATGTACCCGGCGTTGCTGGGGGTTATTATTAGGAGATATGCTAAATACAAAATAATATCGGCATGTTTACATGTCGGCTAGTTTATTTATAACTAGCCGACATGTACCCGGCGTTGCTGGGGGTTATTATTAGGAGATATGCTAAATACAAAATAATATCGGCATGTTTACATGTCGGCTAGTTTATTTATAACTAGCCGACATGTACCCGGTGTTACTGGGGGTTATTATTAGGAGATATGCTAAATACAAAATAATATCGGCATGTTTACATGTCGGCTAGTTTATTTATAACTAGCCGACATGTACCCGGCGTTGCTGGGGGTTATTATTAGGAGATATGCTAAATACAAAATAATATCGGCATGTTTACATGTCGGCTAGTTTATTTATAACTAGCCGACATGTACCCGGCGTTGCTGGGGGTTATTTTTTTTTTTTTTTTTTAAAGTTTCTTTATTCTATAAAATTATTAGTTACATGCATTGAGGAATTTTTCGACCACCATGCTAGGCACATGCCCGTATTATGGTGGTCTATTTTCTATACATTAACATAAAGATTGTGCGGGAATATAAAATAAAATAACATATTTAAAATAATGTAAATGACTATAGTAATATAAGGAAGTATGGAAGAATACAGTAGAATATAAAAATATAATAGCATAATATTAATATAATATAATAGTACAATATAATAATATATATAATAATATAATATAGTATAATAATATAGTAGTATAATAATATAATATTTTTTAGTTGTTGTAAGTGTTATTTTTAGATACATAATACAATAGTATTTTGAGGAAATCTCATTTAGGTAAATTACATATGTATTAATGAACCACATTGTAAACTGTTGATTTCCCTAAAGTAAAATAGATACATAAAAAAGAATATAAAAAGGATATAGTTATAAAATCAAATCGAATTAGGAGATATGCTGAATACAAAATAATATCGGCATGTTTACATGTCGGCTAGTTTATTTATAACTAGCCGACATGTACCCGCCGTTGCTGGGGGTTATTATTAGGAGATATGCTAAATACAAAATAATATCGGCATGTTTACATGTCGGCTAGTTTATTTATAACTAGCCGACATGTACCCGCCGTTGCTGGGGGTTATTATTAGGAGATATGCTAAATACAAAATAATATCGGCATGTTTACATGTCGGCTAGTTTATTTATAACTAGCCGACATGTACCCGCCGTTGCTGGGGGTTATTATTAGGAGATATGCTAAATACAAAATAATATCGGCATGTTTACATGTCGGCTAGTTTATTTATAACTAGCCGACATGTACCCGCCGTTGCTGGGGGTTATTATTAGGAGATATGCTAAATACAAAATAATATCGGCATGTTTACATGTCGGCTAGTTTATTTATAACTAGCCGACATGTACCCGCCGTTGCTGGGGGTTATTATTAGGAGATATGCTAAATACAAAATAATATCGGCATGTTTACATGTCGGCTAGTTTATTTATAACTAGCCGACATGTACCCGGCGTTGCTGGGGGTTATTATTAGGAGATATGCTAAATACAAAATAATATCGGCATGTTTACATGTCGGCTAGTTTATTTATAACTAGCCGACATGTACCCGGCGTTGCTGGGGGTTATTTTTTTTTTTTTTTTTAAAGTTTCTATATTCTATAAAATTATTAGTTACATGCATTGAGGAATTTTTCGACCACCATGCTAGGCACATGCCCGTGTTATGGTGGTCTATTTTCTATACATTAACATAAAGATTGTGCGGGAATATAAAATAAAATAACATATTTAAAATAATGTAAATGACTATAGTAATATAAGGAAGTATGGAAGAATACAGTAGAATATAAAAATATAATAACATAATATTAATATAATATAATAGTACAATATAATAATATATATAATAATATAATATAGTATAATAATATAGTAGTATAATAATATAATATTTTTTAGTTGTTGTAAGTGTTATTTTTAGATACATAATACAATAGTATTTTGAGGAAATCTCATTTAGGTAAATTACATATGTATTAATGAACCACATTGTAAACTGTTGATTTCCCTAAAGTAAAATAGATACATAAAAAAGAATATAAAAAGGATATAGTTATAAAATCAAATCGAATTAGGAGATATGCTAAATACAAAATAATATCGGCATGTTTACATGTCGGCTAGTTTATTTATAACTAGCCGACATGTACCCGCCGTTGCTGGGGGTTATTATTAGGAGATATGCTAAATACAAAATAATATCGGCATGTTTACATGTCGGCTAGTTTATTTATAACTAGCCGACATGTACCCGGCGTTGCTGGGGGTTATTATTAGGAGATATGCTAAATACAAAATAATATCGGCATGTTTACATGTCGGCTTGTTTATTTATAACTAGCCGACATGTACCCGCCGTTGCTGGGGGTTATTATTAGGAGATATGCTAAATACAAAATAATATCGGCATGTTTACATGTCGGCTAGTTTATTTATAACTAGCCGACATGTACCCGGCGTTGCTGGGGGTAATTATTAGGAGATATGCTAAATACAAAATAATATCGGCATGTTTACATGTCGGCTAGTTTATTTATAACTAGCCGACATGTACCCGGCGTTGCTGGGGGTTATTATTAGGAGATATGCTAAATACAAAATAATATCGGCATGTTTACATGTCGGCTAGTTTATTTATAACTAGCCGACATGTACCCGGCGTTGCTGGGGGTTATTATTAGGAGATATGCTAAATACAAAATAATATCGGCATGTTTACATGTCGGCTAGTTTATTTATAACTAGCCGACATGTACCCGGCGTTGCTGGGGGTTATTATTAGGAGATATGCTAAATACAAAATAATATCGGCATGTTTACATGTCGGCTAGTTTATTTATAACTAGCCGACATGTACCCGGCGTTGCTGGGGGTTATTATTAGGAGATATGCTAAATACAAAATAATATCGGCATGTTTACATGTCGGCTAGTTTATTTATAACTAGCCGACATGTACCCGGCGTTGCTGGGGGTTATTATTAGGAGATATGCTAAATACATTATTTTGATGTATAGCCAGCGTTAGCAATGTAAGCGCCCGAAAAAAAAAGTATGACTTTACTACAAAACATCGACAGTTCTCTACTTTTTATTAATATAATATGCATGTATGGTATATATAAACCTTCCGGAAGAAATTCTCTTAATGACAGTGAAAACCCTATTAAAAACCGTTGCGTAGTTTCGGTGAACCAAGCGCACAAACAGACAGACAAGGGTAACGTCTTTATTTTATTAATTTGATGTGAAATAACACAAAATACAAGTTAAGTGTATATGTGTTACAGGGTTTTCCAATAATAGGTGTTATTTTGATATTCAATCGTAAAAGATCAATGGTTTCGTTGCTTGTGTGGCACGTAGCGCCGTCTTGTTGAAAGTAAACGTTGTCCAGATCAATACCATCCAATTCCGGTCATAAAAAAATCATTAATCATCTCTCGATAGCGATCCATTCACCGTAACTGTTGCTCCAGCCTCATTTTCGACTCCACCAGACCATAAACCGCACCAAACAGTCACACGTTGAAGATAGAGAAGCTTTTCAACAATAACTCTTTGGTTTTCCGAGCCCCAGATGCGACAATTTTGCTTGTTGACGAAGCCACTGAGGTGGAAATGGGCCTCATCACTCAAAATGATTTTTCGATGGAATTCTAATAATTAATAATAGTGAAATTTAATAATTTCAATGCGTTGTTGAAGCGTGTATCGTTCCATTTTTATTAATGGCGTAGTTTCTACTTGTCAAATTTTAAAAAATGACAGCTTCAAAAGTAACATCTACCGAAATAACGGGCTATTCAAAATAACACCTCTTATTGGAAAACTCTGTATATACATACATGATGAATACCCACTTCAGGCTAGGTGATAATATTTTTAATTTCTGAAGGTATCCCGGAGACTTTTTTGTTTGTCATAATTCAAGTCGCTTCTCGATAGATGGCAGTAATATGTGAAATAATTTCGCGATTAGTCATGAACGCTGGTTGCATTCAACAATGTTGATAAGAATGGAAGAAATACAAAAAATATCTAGTAGAGTGTGATCTTAGAGAAATAACACAGCCTTGTCAATCCTACTGTTAAATGATCAGCAAAATAATATATCCTTCCAGGTTAACCAGGGGCATTGCCAGCTTACAAGCAAGGGGGAGGCAGCCATTGACTAAATACAACACATCAATGGTTGTAGAGCCTACAGGGAAGAAACAAGGAAGTAGTCAGAATAAATTAGAAATAAAGCTGACGTGTGTCGACGGGTTATGAAGCCATAAAGGGACCTATCCATACTGAGTTTGGGGACCCCTTTTGAAAGACGTAAACATACAGGAAAATTCATTCAGCCGTAAACACTCTTCATTTTTCAAAACTTCTATGTATTAACAGTCAATTCGTGAGCATATTATAATTCTTATTTTAATTTATTTTTTTCTCTTCATACACTTTCTTCCTTTTTAACTATTACCTAATCATACATAAATTAAAACTTAAATTCATTGATTTTAACTTAAAATCATTAGTTTTCAGAACAATCTCAGGCGAAATTACATAATGATATTTTATGGACATACGTAATAGGTACTAAAACTATGTAATAACGAAAAATATCCTTATGGCCCCACCCTACATCTCTGAACTATGCGTCCCGGAAAACACTGGTCTGAGGCAGTCAACTCTTAGATCAGCAACATCATCAGCTGTAGGCAGACTGATAGAACCTAAGCGCAATCCAAATACTAAGTTTGGTGATCGCGCTTTCGGAGTATCAGGGCCGAAGGCTTGGAATAAACTCCCTCCGGAACTAAGATCCATAACAAGTCCAACAGAATTCAGGTCTAAACTAAAAACTTACCCTTTTAAGCTGTCGTACCCTTAAATTAAATATACCATTCCTAAAAGAAAGTCCAGTTATATTCAATTTACCAATTATGTCCTAAATCCTGTATCTAAATTTCGCTAATAAACAATTAGATAATGTTAATTAAGTGTTAATCTCAAGTGAACTACCAGGTAAGTATTGTACTGTATATTATCTCCATAAATAGTTAAGTAATAACATAGATCACTGTAGAAATGTATTATAAGTTTGTACAGCGCCCTTGAGGTGATTTTGCACAAAAACGGCGCTATAAAAGTCATCCAATTATTATTATTAACTTTATCTTATTGTACTGTGTATGTCTTAATAAATAAAACAACAAACCACATTATTTTCTACAATTTTACTGAAGGGGTTCAGGCAAGACAGTTCTATACGTGAACCATTTAAAAGTTAAAAATAATTGAAAAAAATTCTAAATACCCCTATTATCATTTTTAATTGTGTAATACACGATGTTTGTATGTAAATATTACTTTTAATTTGGAAAGGTCACATAAAAAATAAATATAGATATACATTTTTAGATTACCTACAGAGATATAAAAATAACAAAGTACCATAACAAGAAATAATAACAGAACTTGAAAATTAACTTCGAAATATGATGAATTCAAGTTGTGTGCAACAGTTTGTAAGTGCAAGGGTATAGCCACTTTTCTAGAATATCTAGAAGCTCAGGATCAGAGATTCCCAATGTGAGGGTCGTGGTCGCCAGGTGATTAAAAGGTGGGTCGCCAAAAGATCTTGACATTCAAAAATGAATTTGATTTCAATAGCAAACCAAGCGTGTGCTAAACGAAGCGACCTCCGATACCTAATAATAAACTTAACATTTCACTTTGACCTCGACCAACTCCCTTCCAATATACGAAGAAGAAGAATCAAGGCGTAGAAGATAATTCACCACACTTAAAAAAACTCTTTCTTAAAACTAGATTGATTAGAGTTCTGGAAAAAAGCTCTTTACTCCAAATAGATTGGCATTAGATTTCTCGGAAAAACCTAGATTGGCACTAAACTTCTGAAAAAAGCTCCTTATTAAAGCTAGATCAAATTATCATCTTACAAAGCTCGGGAACCCCCGCAATAGTTAATCTCAGATTTGTTTTGAATTGTTTTTTGTTCATGGGCGTACTGCTCCTATTGTAAAAAGAGCAACGTCATTATTCTCTCGTTATGGTCAGCGTGTACCTAACTAATGAGGTGATCTTTCATAATAAAATAATGGTAATCATAAAGACGTGTGTAGTGTGTAGGCAGATACATACCGACTATTAATCATCGATTTGGATAATCTCATTTGTTTCCAAGCAAATTAACAAAATGTCCGAATAGCCCAGGGGAGACATCAACATGGTGTAATGATGAAAAACTATTTTTTTTCTCAATTACTATTCTGCATTTTGTTTATAAGTACCAGAAGTGACTTGTGGGCTTGTTTCGTAATCCAAAAATAAGCCCAATCGGGGACTATATTTCCATGCAAACTGTGTTTTAGAAATTTATCAGATGGAGTTCTACGAAGTCGGGCGAGTGTAAGTGAGAAGGAACGCTGGGCGGTTGGACTAAATCGCATTTAAATTTCTATGGAAGGCACATCTAGTGTGATATTCTTTATTCTATTCATGCAACATATTTACATGTTTTTCTTTGCGGCAGGTAGAAGAGATTCCAAAGAACAGACTTTATAGTCCTCCGCTTCACAATATTTAAAGTAGCGACGTGCCCGACTGTATAGAACAGTGTGTAGGTATGTAAGTCAATTTGCAGTATTATTTAACCTAAATTTAATGACAGAGACATCTGTGTTAGGTATGTCTTCCTCGTGCGTAACAAACCGAGTCCAATCACTACGATAACCTACTATTCAGTGGCGGATCGGGCGCAATTGGAGCAGTCCGCTCCGGGCGCTGAATTGTCAAGGCGCCAAGACGCTGATAATACTTAACAGTCCTAACACATCGCCCTTGAGACTATTTTTCACAAAAACGTCGCTACAAAAATACACAAATCATCCGAATGTTATTGATTGCAGTAATCACCTATCTAGGGGTCTATTAGTTTTGACAAGGGGTGATGTGTAAAAGACGTTATGGTATGTTTTAAGGAGTGTAAAAAATGTTTTTTGAAAGACCTTGAATGTTAGTGTAATTACCACTGCACATAAGACAATAATATATTGTATGGACAAGGAAGGACTCACCATTAGGAAAAGGGGCACTCGTTTTCTTCCTGTCTATCCTTCTCATATATCACAGCAGTGGTACTGAACACAAAGCGGTTTGCACGAGACGTGCGCAGATGCAAAATGTATGTAGGCAAAGCAGCTCATAAATACGTTTCGGGAGCGGTTTATAGACGATCAGTGCGGGTGATTTCACAATGTGCATTAAATGTGCGGGGATAGAGAGGAAGGTAGGACAAGGAGCAACAATATTATTTCAGCACAGTGGTCGCATGTATGTACATATGTGTGCATGAGTTAATTAAATTAATTCAGTCATTGGCGTCCAAATTTTACTCGCGCTGGGCGCTTTTTCACTTTCCTACGTGACAAGAATATTCTTACTCATCTATTAAAAAAATAAATTAAGTCCCATTTTCCTACAAAAAAAGAATTCTCAAATCCATCACTGCTAACATCTGTCATCTAACTTCGCGTTGCACTCAATCAGCGAGGAATGACCTCGATCGAGTAAGCACATCTCTTTATACGTAAACATGTAGGTAACAGTACCTACACAGAAATGCATCAGATCCTAGAGATAATTAGTTCATTCAGCGTCGGTATACATAGGTAAGTACTTACATTAGTCGTAAGCAGAGATGTGCAAAATGGGTACCCAAAACCATTTAAAATGCAAAATGGAATTGGGTCAAAACTTTTCCATTTGAAAATGCAAAATGGTTTTTAGAAAAGCATTTCAAATGCAAAATGCAAAATACCTACATTCAAAATACAAAATGGTTTCTCAGCTCAAACAATTAAAATAATTATAGAATTTTTAAACAATTTTGTCATTTAATAATGGACATCAATGTAGAACAAACATATTTACATGATGGTAAATCCAAAAACACCACGACTACAGATTATGAAACCACAAAAAAATTGCGCAGGACTAATGTTGCCAACGTAAAAACATAGAAACTGCTATCTAACATTTAATATTAAAGCGTCATGGCCCCATGTTCAGTATTTGTATCAGTATTTTTTGTAATGGTATCACTCAATTGCCAGGGCTCCTACCAGGGAGCAACTTGACAAATGTCAATTATCTCTCATAGCAGGGTTGAGGACCGACTGACATTTGGGGCTTATGAAAAAAAGATGAGTGGAGATAGTAGGAAGAATGTTGCAAAAAGCATTTAAAATGGAAAATGCATTGAGAAAAGCATTTAAAATGCAAAAGGGAAAATACCAATTTCGTATTTTGCATTTCTATTTGAAATGGATTTATTTGAAATAAAGCACATCTCTGGTCGTAAGTCATAGAACCTCACGGGTATACAGATTATGTGAAGTAAGTACGCAACGTCGTTAATCTTGCAATCCTTGTAATACCTAAGACTTGTAATCCTCCTGCCTTATAAGGACACAATACAAATCGTGTTTTATCCGTTCCATAAGGCGTCAATCTATTTTTCTGCTTACTTGTGGATTACAAATTTTATAGGCAATACAACACTTACACACATACAAATGTTTAAATTTGCTAAAGGTCATATTGTGAAAAATGGTCACATTTCCTCCGAGCAATTATTTAATGCACATTTACAGAGAATTTTTTTTTTCGCATTATCTTACTACAGGCGTTTTAAAGTTCATTTAGTTGAGGTGAAAAAGTTGAGGCAAAAAGTGAATCAGCCCCAGAGATAGGTCGTACGTGACTTCTTTTTCGTTTTCTTGTAAGACTTCTGGACGACTGTCGTATAAGTACGTACGAACTCTCTCTGGGACTACCGTGAGATTGGCTTTGCATTTTGGAACCTGTAATATAGAATACTGGCTGACGTGTACCCGGCGTTGTTAGGAGTTCTTTTTAGGAGTTATACATATACCATCGCGGACTTTTCTATAGGCCTTTTTAAGATATACAATTCCGTAGTATATTATTTTGATATATCTAACAAGGTTTATCCAGCATTAGCAATGTAAGCGTTCGAAAATATTTTATTTACGACTTGATTTCAAAACATCGACTTTTCTCTACTTTCTATAAATATAATATGCATGTATCATATGCATAAATCTTCCAGAAGAAATTGTCTAAATGATAGTGAAAACCCTATCAAAATCCGTAGCGTAGTTTAGAAGAACTAAGCGCACAAACAGACAGACAAACGCGGATAGCGACTTTATTTTATACTATGTAGAGATAATGTAATGAGGAATATAAGAAGGCAATTTAACCGTAATTTAAATCTAAGCCAGGAATGTTATGGAATCGGATTGGGTTGTCAGGAGTTGATACTACATTTAGTCATTGATTCTACCCGATAGCAACTTGAAGAAATGAAATCAATATCTCTCAAGCCGAGCTTCAAAAGCAACCAGAACAACGGTGTTCGCAGAAGCATCAAAATTTATATGTTTGTTCTGCACCTAGAATAAAGAATAACACAAGATGTGTGAGCGGAAAATATAAGCCGAATATAGGTCCATTTTTTCATATAAAACTGTTTTCACCGTGCGATCAGTGGCGGCTCGTGACTTTTCAGTGTGATAGAGTGCTTAGTTTGAAAAATTCGACATTACTGATGTTTTTATAGCTGAAAACAATTTTTTTTTTGTAATATTCGATTTTTGTATGAAGATATTCAGGAAATTTCAGATTGGCTAACGGATTTCCTGGAAAAAAAATCAAATTTACTAAAAAAATAATATTTTTAGCAACAAAAACATCAATGATGCCATTTTTCGTAATATTATCACACATTACATACATTAATTGTTGGCGATATTCAATTTCAGGCAAGTGTAAGAGAGACAGACCGCGTGCTAAATGAGGCCTAGAACAAAAGTCAATTTCCCTCAGGGTCTATGTCATTTATAGGGATGCTGGGTCTTTTAGAGGAGAAGAAGGAGTGAACATGGATCTTAAAGAGACCTTTTGTAGGAGGGGTGAAGCACATAGGCCGGCAAATCGTTCCACAGCCGAGCTGTTGAACTCAAGAACGAGTCGTAGAAGCGACCCGTTCTCATGTGACAATATAAACAATGTACATATGTTAGGCATGCGTTCACGCATATTTGCTATTCAAATTTACATATTTATATATTTTCTTATTTATTCTATGGTTCTGCACATAGACAGTGTCAAAAGTCTGCGACCTGTGTCGGCGGCCTCGTGTGTAATTTGAACAATACATCAACTAGGATACGAGGAATTAGGAATTCAAAAGTATCACTATTACAATTTAATTCAACGTGTCTGCATTTCCAAAAAAAATATTAAAATTAGGAAATTAAAGTTCTAACTTTATTTTTATGTGATTACATCACAAAAGTCCCAACTTCTCTCGTCCGTCTGGAGCCAGTGCGACTATGGCATCCTCAGTTGTAATATGTTGGGAGGCTGATGGTTTGGGGAGGGGAAGGAGACGAGAAAGAGGCCGCCATGTTGGCGTTGAGTAGAGTTCCTCACTGCGTTGAACATAATCGTTTTGCAGAGCTCCCCCCGAAGAAGCCACCTGCGCAGGCCTGGGAAAACAGGTGTCCATTGTTCAAATAATCATAAATCTCAAGAATCGCGATCATCGCTACTTAATGTGACGAGGAAATACTCATTACTTAATTAACACAACAAAGGAAATCATTTATCAGGGCCAGCAATAAAATAGTCCTAAACATCACTTTGTAGTCTACTAACCAAAGCAATACTATTTACAAATGATTTGTCTGCAAATTCCAGAACAACTTGGTCTTGGCATACACTCCTTGCCTCATTTACGTTCATACATACTCTTATGTTATTCCGACTCTTGACAAGGCCCGACTCAAGTATCTAGTTCACTTGATCATGACTAATTTGAATGACAACATGAATAATTTCCAAACTATCAAAAGAACAAATTTGATCTACGACCATATTTCCCGTCACGGTTTTTTTTCTCGGTGAGTTTGCTGCCACTGGATCGCTCGATATTATTTGTCCAAGGAACCGACTATTTTTGGATCGGTTCCTTTCTTGCTTTTTTAAATTCGAAAATTTGAGCTGTGCTTATGAACAAAAAAAATGTTTTACATGTTATGTAAATGGTAATCTTGAAATTTTAGAGCTCTCAAACCGATTTGGTTAAAAATTGCTGTCAAAACATACAATTTCTGTAAGTAATTAACATAGACTAATGCTGTAATGAGTAAAGTTCCACACGGAACTGCACTGCAGACCATTATTATTTATTTATTTATTGGACAATTTGTATAGCGCCGCATTTGTGAGATATCACCTCAGGGGCGCTTTACAGTTGATGCAGGTATTACAAAAATATAAATATTACAAAAATAAGTGAAATTAAGTTAAATAAAATGAAGTACATGAACAGGTGATACGAAGATAGAAGATGAAGACTCTGCAGCAAGAATCCTAGGTGGTGAAGAAACTGGACCAGCTGCTGCAGCGAAAGAGTGCACCGCGTCCACCAACAGTGCCAGCACGAGGTTCGTCATCCGTCCAGGTATGTGTCTGCTTCTAATAAAGCGCTGACACAATATCCTCACATAGATAACAGACCTTGGCAAGAGATGTTACTTTTGAAGCTGTCATTTTTTGACATTTGACAAGTAGGAACTACGCCATTAATAAAAATGGAACGATACACGATTCAACAACGCATTGAAATTATTAAAATTCACTTGAATGAATCAAATGCAAATCATCTTGAATGCTGAGGCCCATTTCCACCTCGGTGGCTTCGTTAACAAGCAAAATTGTCGCATCTGGGGCTCGGAAAACCCAAGAGTTATTGTTGAAAAGACTCTCTATCCTCAACGTGTGACTGTTTGGTTCGGTTTATGGTCCGGCGGAGTCATTGGACCTTACTTTTTCGAAAATGAGGCTGGAGCAACAGTTACGGTGAATGGATTGCGCTATCGAGAGATGATTAATGATTCTTTATGGCCGGAATTGGATGGTATTGATCTGGACAACGTTTACTTTCAACAAGACGGCGCTATGTGCCACACAAGCAACGAAACCATTGATCTTTTACGATTGAATATCAAAATAACACATCTTATTGGAAAACCCTGCATAACTAACTTAATTTTCCGCGCAGGGTCTTGCAGCACTCGGTTTATGTCGATTGCTTACCGACCCGTGACATTACGAGCTTAGTAGAAATTATTTTTCATTCGTCCAGTGAATTTTAAATGAACGAAGTTATACAACATACCTATACGTGTAGGCGTTGAAAAATGATTTTAATAGAAGAATAAATAGGTACCTACGTTACAAGTAATTGTTTGCACACATTCTACTAATTGCTGTTGAACTTTGGAAAGATGCAAAACTCGGATATCAGGGAAATTAAATTGGGCGAAGGCCATCAAAAAGCCGCTTGCAGGGTCTAGCAGTAAAAAACCCGCGGATTTTATCTGTTAGTATAATATAATAAATCAACCACAATTGTAGTGATTTCATTTTGGGGTATTATGCCTTGTTGCGCTACCTCCTTCTTTAGCCGACGTTTAACGTTGGCTAAAGAAATAGGTAGCGCAACACGGCATAATACCCCAAAAACAAATCACTATAATACTTTTGGCCGTGAAAATCTCAAATCATACCCAACCAACCTCAAATACAATAAAATGTATATCATGTATAGAATAGTATAGGTAGGCACTGTGATATGTAATATAAATCACTCTTCAACTAATCATTGTAATTAATTGGTAATGCAGATTAATTAAGAAATCAGATGTCAATATGGTTAAAGGCGCTAATGATTAATTCGCACCTTTGATAGAAATCTGAGTTAATTTCATAATAATAGACATTACATCATCAGGACTTACGACACCACATTACAATAAGACTCGTCATATTATAAATAGTCGAACGACGCCGCCATGACACATTATCATAATATATATTTTATGTCACGTAGATGCAAATATTAATAAGAATAAGTTTAGAATAATAACACTAGGACTAGACAAAAATAAAGTAGCATTCCGTAGACAGAAAAAATCTAAACTTGTTTACCGACGGCCTGAGATCGAAGTATTGTTTCTACATACAAATGAAATTCTCCATAATTTAGAGACAAACATTTAATGATGTTCATCGTTTAGTTATTTATTTCTATTCGTACTTTACAGATGATTACAGTTTACATAGATAATATACAGAAAATAGAGAATAATCAGAAACTGTATTTCTGTAGGTAGGTTAGTTGTAATGTTTTGCTAACACATCAATCACTACGAGACCTGTGCTGATATTCTTTAAATAGTATAAAATAAAGTCGTTATCCGCATCTGTCTGTTTTCACTATCACTTAGAGAATTTCTTCCGTAAGGTTTATACATATATAATACATACATATTATAATTATATGAAGTAGAGAATTTCTTCCGTAAGGTTTATACATATATAATACATACATATTATAATTATATGAAGTAGAGAATTTCTTCCGTAAGGTTTATACATATATAATACATACATATTATAATTATATGAAGTAGACAATTTCTTCCGTAAGGTTTATACATATATAATACAAACATATTATAATTATATGAAGTAGAGAATTTCTTCCGTAAGGTTTATACATATATAATACATACATATTATAATTATATGAAGTAGAGAATTTCTTCCGTAAGGTTTATACATATATAATACATACATATTATAATTATATGAAGTAGAGAATTTCTTCCGTAAGGTTTATATATATATAATACATACATATTATAATTATATAAAGTAGAGAATTTCGGGCGCTTATTTGGCTAACGATGGCTAACCTTTATGAGGCACATCAGAATAATGTACTACGGTATTTGTCTATCTTCTAAGGATAATCCCCAGCAAGGCCGGGTACATGTCAGGTAGCATTTTTAATAAAGTGTTATTTTGCATTATTTTTTATTGATTAACTAATGTTTATAAGACAAGGTTGTATGCATAGCGTAAAGCAAGGCTGCCCAACCCCAGGCACGCGGGCCACAATGTGGCCCGCAAACGAATTATAAGTGGCCCGCGTGAAACATTTTCAAAAAACCCGCCAATCCGCCAATTTGAAAAAGTGTCGCGGGCCCGCGGTAAAACAAACAATGCAGCTTGCGCGCGGTCACCAGTGTTGCCAACGACGGCGATTTATCGCTATTAAAAATCTAACCTGTTGAACTTACTTTTGAAACAAAAATACACCGGTTTTTTTCGACATAATATTTTTCGCCTCGAAATGGAATCCTGTAGCCACCCCCCCCATGGAATTCGAAAAATTGCTGTGGGGTATCACATATGATGTTCGGAATTTTTTCTCAGCGAAGTTCCGTAACAACCCCCCCCATGGATTTCAAATACTTTGTGCGGAGCACTTATTTAGATTTTTTTTTGTGGGGAATTATGTTTTATAGAAATTCTCTAACAACCCCCCCCCCATGGAAATAGGAACCGTCAGGTATTCAGTGGCCCGCCAGTGATTCAAAATCGTCAATTTCGCCCAACTGCTAAAAAGGTTGGGCAGCCTTGGCGTAAAGGATAACAAATAATTATATGCAATAATCAGTTTCCTGAAATTCCAATACAAATTGAAAATAAATGAAGAGTAAAAATAAATGCCGCCGACGAGAATTGAACCCGTGCCTTCTGATGTCCGGTCAGGTGCTCTGTAACCACTGAGCTATGTCGGCTTACTTCCAACCCGCGTTTGCGTTGTTATATTTTAATTTACATGAAAAAAATCAGATTTTTCATCCAAAAATACATACAACCACAAATTTTAACTTCCCTACGAAAATGCGGCGGTGTCGGTCGTATTTTTACTTATTTTCTACCGTACTGAACAATAATTACAATCTGCTGAAATGATCGATATCAACTGAAACTTCAAAAGAATATCTACGATGCTTGTGACTTGCGCGTGTGTTCTTTGTATGTCAAATGCATAAAATATTCGACAACAGTGACAACAGATAACGGGCGGTCTACATAGAAGGCGGTCTGTGGAAGGACTACATCTGCCCGGACACACTAGTTTTCTAAGCAATACGGTTATATATACTATGTACATTGCATGATATATTACTTTATGTAAAAGCTTTTTTAGACATATAAATAAATAAATATATTAGTGAAGTTTTGATGATTTTTTTTCAGAATCACTTTCAGATCGCAAAACCATTGATGCATTCGAAAACGTCAATTGAATTGTAGCAATAGAATCAGCGATATCTCGATGTTACAAACTCTTCATGTTTTGAACATTAAGATAACTTTCATATAATAGCTTCTTTTAAAATAGTATTTAAGTTATTCTAGAGGCATATACAAGAGTCTGAGTAATGGTGCTGCCACACGCAAAGCTCACATCAAAAGTTAATGTACAGCGCATCATCTTTTCTACCGACACACGACGCTATCAAATATTTCTTCCTATGGTAGGAGAGGGGGTCAGTTGAATTCGAGAGCGGCCGAGGAACATAATTTCATCTGTCAAAGTGACAACTTTACTAAGGGAACACGGAACTTAGTTGGTAGCTACGTAATTAAAATGACCCCCTCTCCTTTTTACGGCGGAGAGGGGGACGCATAACTTTTCAAATATCGCTTCGGGAGCGGATACGTAAAATAAATTCGGTTAGCGAAGTTCAGAACCACACTTATAGCGCGTTATCTTTTTACGTGTGTCGGGTCTGTATGGGATTGTATGGCGAGCGCTATTGTGCTTTATATTATCTGTTGATGTGAGCTTTGCGTGTGGCAGCACCATAAAGCTTAACGTATCACGAATGCAGGCTTCAGATGATCTGAAGTTTCGGCTAATTTTTGGCCAAAACCGTAACTTCGTTCGGTCACTATAATATCCATATTCAGACTACATTTTCATTCTTTCATAAGATAAGGGAGACCTGACCAAGAAATGTTGTTGTTTTTCTTATATTGATTGTTTGGAGCTTGAGTGCGATATCTGCTAGACACTATTAATTTTTTTGTACTCAATTTTAAAAATATATTTACAGAGCACAAGAAACTAGCCGCCCTTGACCTAGACGAGCTGGATGAATTGGAAAACTCTGAAGTTGAAGCCGTGCTCCTGGACTACCATAGGAAGTGGATAGCGGAGATGTTGCCAAGCAGTTGGCGGGGAAGCCTCGCTTCGGCTCCGTGTAGAAGATCTCTGGTCAGGACTATGTGCAAGAAGTCAATAATGCAGGGAAGGATACTCGTACATCTTCGATAACGAATTTTGACTATGATAATGATTGGGATTAAGCCTCCGAGTTCCCAATTTCTACCGATTTATAACACGTTTTTCGTTAACTCTTTAAGTTTTTAAGTTCAAAAAAAAAAAGTTATTTTTTAAAATAATATCTATACATTTGTTATGCCGAAAAATTGATTATATGAAATTCCTTCGAAAGAAAAAAAATCGCAAAGTTAGCTCCGAAAATTATTAAAAACACGTTTTGTTCTGTTATTTAATACATTACAGGCATGAAAAAAATCACAATGTATCTTTAAATGAAACTAAAGCATTTGTCAAGAGATTTTTGCTCTATTTAAAAACGAGTCGTGTTTTAGTAAATATTTTCACAATTTTTGCTTAGTTGTTATCGTTTTTTTAATATTAGCGTGCTCCCTCTAACATTCGTATTTACATATCTCCATTTCAAAGGGGCCTTAATCAATTAATGGTAAACCAGCCTGAAAATTAAACATTTTTTAAATTAGTGACATTTTGATGATTTTTTTTCAGTATTACTTTCCAGATCACAAAATCATATATGCTTAGGAAAACCTCCATTGCCCCGGAGCCATATAAGCAGAGATATCGTGGAACGAATCCCAAACTCAACCTTGCAAAACACCCATGAGTATTATAATCTGGTGACTGTTTTATTTTTATACAAATCCACAGTTTAATTCAGAAATTGATGAAATTTTACACACTTGACCTACATAACAAGAGTAAGGTCACTGCTTACACTCACCTTACAGCAGAAATTTGATACTTTTTGATGATATTTTGCACACTTGACGCGCAAATTAAGAGGACAATTGGGGAGAGGAGAGTCGGGATTTTAGTTAGTTGAAAATACTTAGTAATCGAACTCCATTAATGGAGAACTGAACGCAGTTGGCGCTAACAAAAAAATGTCCAAAGAAACGAGGTTAGCAGTCCACAATGGAGTTCTAGTACCTACTCTGATGTATGAAAGTGAGGCATGGAACTGGCAGAGAAAGGATGAAAGTAGATTGAATGCTGTTGAAATGAGATCCTTGAGGCGTATGTGTGGTAAAACCATGTATGATCGTGTGAGGAGTGTGGAGATCCGCAAAGAGTGCAAGGCGGATGTAAGCGTAATGAGTAAGATTAAGAAAGGGGCTCTTAGATGGTTTGGGCATGTAGAGCGAATGAGCGAAGAAAGGAGGATATATGATACAAATGCGAATGGTAGCAGAAATCGGGGACGCCCGAGGAAGACATGGCACGATCAAGTAAATCACATACTCGAGTCAGGCCATGTCAAGAGTCAGACTAATAGAAGAGTATGTATGAATGTGAATGAGGCAAGAAGTGTGTGCCAAGACGGTTAGTTAGTTGGAAAAAAATTCGAACAAGTGTTTTGGGCGCCTGAAAAGTTAACTATCTAATATTGCATTGTTAATGGTGCTGCCACACGCAAAGCTCACATCAACAGATAATATAAAGCACAATAGCGCTCGCCATACAATCCCATACAGACCCGACACACGTAAAAAGATAACGCGCTATAAGTGTGGTTCTGAACTTCGCTAACCGAATTTATTTTACGTATCCGCTCCCGAAGCGATATTTGAAAAGTTATGCGTCCCCCTCTCCGCCGTAAAAAGGAGAGGGGGTCATTTTAATTACGGAGCTACCAACTAAGTTCTGTGTTCCCTTAGTAAAGTTGTCACTTTGACAGATGAAATTATGTTCCTCGGCCGCTCTCGAATTCAACTGACCCCCTCTCCTACCATAGGAAGAAATATTTGATAGCGTCGTGTGTCGGTAGAAAAGATGATGCGCTGTACATTAACTTTTGATGTGAGCTTTGCGTGTGGCAGCAGCTTTAGTGTTAGTGTTTAGTCTTTGGACTGTGATGCATACTGTGATGGGCAGGAATATTGACAGATCATTATTTGTAATGATTCCACGTAAAGAGTGATTCAACGGAATCCTACGCAAGGTCTAACGATCTACCTACCGAGGTGTACGTGTACTTATATAATATTACATATTACCTATGCTGTGATAGTGTGCAGTGAGTATAGGTCAGTTAATGTATGGCATAGTAATAATATATGTTAGTATATCGAAAATTAATAATAAAAATGCTAATTTTCTTTAGTATAAGAAAGGTTTTATTGAGAATTTTTGATATTAATTAATAACTTTCGGCACAGACGTAAAGGGGAGTCCCCGCAGAAGCGACTCCGCTGTTATACCGTCCGAGTACCGGACCGGGCCAATCAGTTTATTCAGAATGGTGAATTATTATAGAAAATAAAATTGACGCCAATGTGACCGGTAAAAGAGGTCGGGGACGCCCCAGGAAGACATGGCACGATCAAGTGATATGTCTCTCTATTATAAATATATTTTTATGAACGTTTGAGGTTATTGTAGCACTTAATAAAAAAAAAATTGAATCTTAAGTTTTAAATACTGAAAAAAAGTCGTGAAAACTGAAAAATGGTAAATTTGTTAATTTTATTATTTTTGTATGTATTTTATATTTGTTTTACAACTTAAGTTCTGGATAGAATAGTGTAGGTAATAATAGGTGCATACAAATATAGGGTAGGTACTAAATTGAACGGAATGTTTTTTTTAAATATTTTTTATGGATATACATACATTTATATTTTATTTATTTTGGTATACTGTTTTACATTTCAGAGTTATCCAGTAATGTTGGCCTCACTGGTGGCTTACCCGTGCTGAGGCCTCCATTTTAAAATAGTTTACAAAAGAAAAATTGAAACATCGAAAAAATATTTAAGGATGAAGATTGTAGGTACTAAAAACTAATCTTGAGAAATATGATAATTTATTTTTTGACAGAGACATAGGAAAATATGCAAATAATAAAAGTTAGTGGACATTAATAATATAAATCCAAATTCAGGATACAGCTCTCTGAAGTATACAAAAATAAAAATAAATAAATTATAAAAATTATCTCTCAAAATAGAGTACAGTTAATAAAAAAATTCCCGCAAATATCCGCAGCTGAAATTTTGCAACCTCTTGATGCAATAACTATTACATTTTTTCTGCAACCTCTCCATACAATAGCTATTACATTTTTTCTGCAATCACTTCATACAATAGCTATTACATATTTTCTGCAATCACTTCATACAATAGCTATTACATATTTTCTGCAATCACTTCATACAATAGCTATTACATATTTTCTGCAATCACT
Organism: Hesperophylax magnus; assembly: GCA_026573805.1. Classification (NCBI taxonomy): domain Eukaryota; kingdom Metazoa; phylum Arthropoda; class Insecta; order Trichoptera; family Limnephilidae; genus Hesperophylax; species Hesperophylax magnus. The sequence continues at coordinate 4,646,456 of JAIUSX010000117.1, read as the reverse complement.
TCATACAATAGCTATTACATATTTTCTGCAATCACTTCATACAATAGCTATTACATATTTTCTGCAATCACTTCATACAATAGCTATTACATATTTTCTGCAATCACCTCATACAATAGCTATTACATATTTTCTGCAATCACTTCATACAATAGCTATTACATATTTTCTGCAATCACTTCATACAATAGCTATTACATATTTTCTGCAATCACTTCATACAATAGCTATTACATATTTTCTGCAATCACTTCATACAATAGCTATTACATATTTTCTGCAATCACTTCATACAATAGCTATTACATATTTTCTATAGATTGGTTACCTGGAGGACCAAGGTGGACAAACTATATTTTAGTTTTATATAATTTTCTTTAATCTTTATTTTCGAGATCGTAAAAAATCCATAAAGTATGAAATATAAAAATAAAAAATATGTATGGAATAGCAGAACAAAAAAATATAATAAAAGCCAAAAGGAGTATTACATAAAAAATAAACCATATAAACGATACGAGCCTTCGAAATCAATGAACTTTCCGCAAATATCCGCAGCTTAAATTTTGCAATCTACTACTACAATATGGATTGAATATTTTCTATATATTGGTTTCCCGCAGGACCCAGGTGGAGAAACTATATCTAAGATTAAAAATATTAAAAAAAAATAATAATTTTGAGACCGTAAACAATCCATAAAGCATGAAAAAAATATGTAGGAATATCTGGACTTGATATTTTTGCAACTACTTAGTACTTACTACGATCAGGTATGATTTTTGTTTTGTTTTGTTTTGCGCTACCTTTCAATCTTTAGCCAACGTTTTGGATAGCATTGCAGTGTCCATTATGATGACATATCTGCCCTGATGATGGACACTGCAATGCTCTCCGAAACGTTGGCTAGGGAAAAAGGTAGAGTAGAAACGGAAAAACCCTAAAATAAATCACTATAATACTACTACGACATTTATTAATATTTTCTTTATATTAGTTTCCGTAGGTGAACAAGTTTAAAAACAATTAACTTATTATTTTTTATGAAGCATGAAATATAAAAAATAAAAATGTAGAAATGTAGGAAAAAAACACGAAAGAAAAGATGTTTTACATACATATAAAAAATAATATTAACGATAAGAGCCTTTTATCAACCAAAAACTAACATAATTTAAATTACTTCAAATGGAGTAAAGTTTGATCCACGACTATAACCACGCAGATTTAAATCAAATCAAGACAATCCTCCAAAAGTATTTTCAATCATAGAAAATATTAATTTCAATATATCGTCAAAATGTCCCATCGGTTGTATGGGATAAAGCCACCGTGCGCCGCCCAGTCCAAATATGAATCCGGTCTGTTGTTCCGATTTGGGTAGATACCGATAAACATCATCGAATCCGGTTCGTGATTAATTTGATACAATATCAATTTGGATCTGTGACGTCGACTGACGTCATAATTACCGCACCGACATAAATCATTGATTCCCAGATGTGTCTACGACACTCACTGAAAGAAATAAATAGAATGTGTGTCACTATCTCGGGTATATTGGGTCAAGTGCATGCAATATGCAGTTCCGGTATTATTGGATTCCCTTTTTAGCGCATCCATCAGTGATTGAATGAATATTACATTATGTTATCATTGCGGTTGTTCTGAGATATGAAATTAGATGCACTATTATTATTTCATAGTAATTTTACAATATGGACGTCACTTTACCAAGCACTACTGTTTCTAGAAATAACTAAGAAATATTTAAGTTTTAAGTGAAAACTGCACAATTTCCAAATAAGTTTTCTAACTACCCGAAGGCAGTGGGTATCCCCTTCTTACGGTATTTTATTTGGAGATTGGTTTCCCCTATTTGAGTATACTCGCGGTATTCTCTATTTGATTTTTCTATTACCATTTTGATGTGAATCCCACCCAAGAGTCCTAACTGCTCCTAACTGTCCGAAGCCAGTAGGACTACGGCAATCCCAATAATTGGGGTATGTCGTGAAGCTCAATGGAGTGGTAAGAAGAAGCAATGTAAGCGAATAAGGAAGTGGTATTACAAACTCTGATCGTTTAGATTCATGTAGACCTATGTTTAAAAATCTGAAAATTCTGACAGTCACAGATATATATATAATGGAGTTATGCATGTTAGTGCGATCATCTACAGACAAGTTCCCACTAAAAAAACTCAACACATAAATACGCTACAAGGCTCACAGAAAACTTATTAATACCAAAAGCAAACAAAACAATATTCCAAAAAGGACCATACTACATGGCCATTAAAGTATATAACAACCTTCCACATAACATTAACAAATACAAGATACACACAAATTCAAATCGTTACTAAACACTTTCCTTGTTAATAAATGTCACTACACGTTGAGTGAATACCTCACGTAAATGATACGCCTATTTTTATTGGTATATATATTTGTATTTTTTCATTTTTTTTTTTTTTTTTTTTTTATTAATATCAATAGCAAAATTTGTACATTATGTAGGTTTAAAGTATAATATAAGTATATTTTTTGTATTTTTTTCACAGTCCTCCTCACTAGGGTTTCCTGTTCTGAGGCGGCCTGTAGTTTTTCTTAAATTTTTGTATTTAGTTTTGAATTGTCTTTACATTGTCTTCATAATGTTTGTAAGTTGATTATTACTTTGATCTCTAAGCCATGTTTTGACTTTTGTTTTAAATATACTCATTTCGTTTATTTTTTTGGTTTCATTTGGTAGAGCATTGAACAATTTTATAGCATGGAATTTATTATTTCTCTGTCCAAAGGATGTGTTCAAACTGGGAGTAATCAGGATATTTTCGCTTTTTGCCCTGGTTGTGTATTTATGTTGGGCAGTGGAGTATTCGGATATGTTTTTTTTCAGTTTAAATAAAATATTTTTTGAATATAGTTTCTGTACATTGTAAACATTGAAGTTTTTGAATATTTCTTCTGTCGGAGTTCTAAGTGGAACTTTCAGTATAGTCTTTAATACTCCTTTTTGTGCTATATTGAGCCGCTCTGTGTGAGTGCTCAAGGCAGACCCCCATCCAGTTATTCCGTACTCTATTTGTGATTGACACAAAGCATAGTATACTTTTTTAATATCGTTTATATTGAGGATATTGCGAATGTTTCTAAAGAAGTATATGTACCTGGTTAGTTTTTTTGTAATTACATCTATATGTGAGTTCCAACGGAGATTATCATCAATTTCAATTCCAAGATATATTGGTATATTGTTATTTTATCTGTATAAACATTGTAATTATTATAATAAAACAAATAATATTATATAAACATGGTAATTAAATAAATATGGTTAGCTGGAAGAAATGGGGTCTACCCATAAGCTACACCTTTTGTAATTTTTATTTTACAATAAATAATTTTTGAAATGAAATAAAATACTTTTTGTTTTAAAACCACGAGTTTTTAACATTACGTGTTATCTTACCGATATAAAATGCCGCACAATTATTACAATTTAATTTATAAATGCCTGAATGGCTTAGTTTGTCGTCTTTATCTTTTGAATTGATTAGAAATTTACCTAAATTATTATTGGTATAAAAAGCCGGTCTGACTTCAGAAGGAAGGTTTTTTACACTTAAGTTAGAAAAGTTATTAATGAATAAAATACGGCGCCATTGATAAGTAATATTATCATTGATTTTTGTACAAGGACTAGCGAATAAGAAGCGATTACTGGCGATTTGCTTTAGATTTTACATACAAACGGGCATGGTAACAGACTCAATAATCTAGAAGCACTGGAAATAAAAAAAGCTGTAAAAACCAAAAGTCCTATTCTTAATAATCAATTAGATATATCAAGTAGTCCAATATTAAGTTTGTTCCCAATAAACCATTAAAAATGTCCAAGTTCTCCTTATCACCCCATGTCAGTTGATGCTTTGTTTCTCCATATACATTATTATAATCCATTAGTCTACATAATTATCGTTCGGTTTTTCCCATGTCTTTTGTACTTGTGTAAATGTATTGTATGATTTCTCTGTGTTTGTTATATTTATATCATGTTGTCTCCCTCAAAAATTTTTTTTATATATAAGCTCACACGTTGTACTTCTTATCTAGTAATAATTTGTACCCTGATGATGCTTAAGTAAAGCGAAACCGGTCGGTTCAAAAAATTATTAAAAACTCGTGGTTTTAAAACAAAAAGTATTTTATTTCATTTTAAATATGTCAAACCACAAAGTGATTGCTTTCTACAATAATAATAAATAATATTTGATTTGATTTGAAGGTTCGGAAGTACCCGGCTGTTCAGAAAGGGACACTAAACACAGCTAAAGCCATTTCAAGGAGCGTTTCTGTCCTAAATGGAGTTCGGAGTTTCTAAATAGAACCTATCAATAGGATAAATGTATTTTTTAGGCTTTATGTATAAAATACATTCATTGTATTGATAGGTTCTATTTAGAAACTCCGAAGAACCTATCAAAAGGATGAATGCATAAAATATAATATGTATAAAATACATTCATTGTATTGATAGGTTCTATTTGGAAACTCCGAAGAACCTATCAAAAGGATGAATGTATAAAATACATTCATTTTATTGATAGGTTCTATTTAGAAACTCTAAAGAACCTATCAAAAGGATGAATGTATAAAATATAATATGTATAAAATACATTCATTGTATTGATAGGTTCTATTTGGAAACTCCGAAGAACCTATCAAAAGGATGAATGTATAAAATACATTCATTTTATTGATAGGTTCTATTTAGAAACTCCGAAGAACCTATCAAAAGGAAGAATGCATAAAATATAATATGTATAAAATACATTCATTGTATTGATAGGTTCTATTTGGAAACTCCGAAGAACCTATCAAAAGGATGAATGTATAAAATACATTCATTTTATTGATAGGTTCTATTTAGAAACTCCAAAGAACCTATCAAAAGGATGAATGTATAAAATATAATATGTATAAAATACATTCATTGTATTGATAGGTTCTATTTGGAAACTCCGAAGAACCTATCAAAAGGATGAATGTATAAAATACATTCATTTTATTGATAGGTTCTATTTAGAAACTCCAAAGAACCTGTCAAAAGGATGAATGTATAAAATATAATATGTATAAAATACATTCATTGTATTGATAGGTTCTATTTGGAAACTCCGAAGAACCTATCAAAAGGATGAATGTATAAAATACATTCATTTTATTGATAGGTTCTATTTAGAAACTCCGAAGAACCTATCAAAAGGATGAATGTATAAAATACAATGATTTTTGATAGGTTCTATTTAGAAACTCCGAAGAACCTATCAAAAGGATGAATGTATTTTTTAGGCTTTATGTATAAAATACATTCATTTTATTGATAGGTTCTATTTAGAAACTCCGATGAATGTATCGGAGTTTCTAATTAGAACCTATCAATAGGATGAATGTATTTTTTTGGCTTTATTTATAAAATACATTCATTTTATTGATAGGTTCTATCTAGAAACTCCGATAATGTATCGGAGTTTCTAAATAGAACCTATCAATAGGATGAATGTATTTTTTAGGCTTTTTGTATAAAATTATAGCTTCAATCGGCAATGTATTTATTGTATACAGTCCACTTGAATAATCCCAGAGATTGGGAATGTGGAAAACTAAATTTACAAGCGCGTCAGTTTGGGATTTTAACGAGCGTTTGAAAATAAACCAAAAATCACTGAACAAATTAATTGCTAGAAGTGTGATCCATGGGTACCGATTTGAAAGAAAACGGCTGTCGTTAATTTGCATAATACCTTTCATCTCACAGGCCTCAGAGAGGCAGAGGCAGGAATTGATCATTTATTTAAGAAAAAAATATATATTTGAAAATGTTTAATCAATTTCAGCAGAATTTTGGATAAATTTAGTTTAATTCGGGCACACATACACGCCCACAACGTGCAAGTACAAATTAATGATTAAGTAGCAGGTTTGGTGGGTCATACGATTTAAATTGTTATTGTTTTTTTAATTATGTCATGTAAGACAAATCGTTAAGAGCGCACATTCGAATGAATCTGTGCACACCGATAGTGTAAAAAGTTTTTTGAACCATCCCAAGTTTGTAACACCCTCCCGCGGTCCCCTCTTCCCCGCTGTAGCCTAGATATACTAAGTGTGTAGAAATTATAATTTGTATTACGAAATAGGATGTACCTATAAGATATACCCTTTGTAATAGATATAAATTTTATTTGTAAAATTACGATTTTTAAATTTGAATCCAAAAATCCAGTACACCACTACACAGAAAAGAATATCTTTTTAAAAAAATTGTTGTAAGTAAATGTGTCAAAATTTTTCAATAATAATAAATGTGTCTAAATTTTACAATAATAATTAATGTGACAAAAATTTACAATAATAATCAATGTGTCAAAATTTTACAATAATAATGTAAATGTGTGAAAATTACGCAATAATAATCAATGTGTCTAAAATTTACAATAATAATCAATGTGTCAAAATTTTACAATAATAATGTAAATGTGTGAAAATTACGCAATAATAATCAATGTGTCTAAAATTTACAATAATAATCAATGTGTCTAAAATTTACAATAATAATCAATGTGTCAAAATTTTAAAATAATAATAAAACTGTGTGAAAATTACGCAATAATAATCAATGTGTCTAAAATTTACAATAATAATCAATGTGTCAAAATTTTAAAATAATAATGTAAATGTGTGAAAATTACGCATTAATAATCAATGTGTCTAAAATTTACAATAATAATCAATGTGTCTAAAATTTACAATAATAATCAATGTGTCAAAATTTTAAAATAATAATAAAACTGTGTGAAAATTACGCAATAATAATCAATGTGTCTAAAATTTACAATAATAATCAATGTGTCAAAATTTTAAAATAATAATGTAAATGTGTGAAAATTACGCATTAATAATCAATGTGTCTAAAATTTACAATAATAATTAATGTGTCTAAAATTTACAATAATAATCAATGTGTCAAAATTTTACAATAATAATGTAAATGTGTGAAAATTACGCAATAATAATCAATGTGTCTAAAATTTACAATAATAATCAATGTGTCAAAATTTTACAATAATAATAAAAATGTGTGAAAATTACGCAATAATAATCAATGTGTCTAAACTTTAAAATAATAAACAACGTGTCAAAATTTACAATAATAATAAATGTGTGAAAAATTTACATTAATATTGTGTCAAAATTTTACAATAATAATCAAGGTTACAATATAAATAGACGCATTGTAGAACTCTCAAAACGGCAAGCAAAAGAAACGTCAATTGTCATGCTTTCGATTTCTTAGTTTTAGTGCCAAGCGTTTCTTGTCATCTCACTCACACTCGTGATGCAGAATGTAGTATTAGACGCAACTTTTGAATACGAAAACACCGCCCGGTCCAATCGTTCATACACACATATTCTTGAAGTTGTCATACGTGAACAATGTTTGAATTATGAATATATATAATTTGACGGCCGACATAGTCCAGTGGTAACGCATTGGACTGCCATTCCGAAGGTCGCGGGTTCGAACCCGGCGTGCGCAAATAAATTTTATTTGATTAATTTGTGTTATTTCACAATTAATTAATTAAAATAATGTATAGTATATTTGCGGCACGTTCCAGAGTGGAAGATACTACCAGTATCGCCCTGGTGTAAGACCACCATTCAGAATTGAAACGTTGCTCCAAATGGCTTTAGCCGTGTTTAGTGACTAGATCTGAATAGCCAGGTACTTCCCCACCTTCCTCTTTCCCTTCCCCACTTACCTTCAGCCTCACAACATCCCCCAATTGGGGATGCCATAGTCTCACTGGCTCCAGACGGGAGCAGTTGGGACTCTTGTGAGGTATTCACTATAAAAAAAAAAAAAAAATACTGGAAACAAGAGTGTTTCTTACTTCCGACATTTTATCTTAATTTTGTGATATTAATATAATAAAACAAGTCTAGATTATTGTGACGTCACTGTGCACCAGCATATAAATAAATTGCTTTTGACTTTTGACATATGGATTACTCAATGATAAATACATTTAAATCAATGGAGAAATGCCGAAGTTAGATAAATCTTGCAGTGTTTTGGAAATGTGGATTTTTCTTCTAGAAAATATATTTTATTTCTAGAGCATTTCATTTACGAGATGTTCAGAATTGCCAAAATATGATAGTGCTGCAATCGCTTTTTATAAAAATGCTTCAAATCATTGAAGTTTTCAAGTGAATTCATTGGAAAACGGCCAATTTATTCCTCAGAGCTCAATTACCAAAATGGCGATTACGTTAGCTTACAAATACGCTATCTTTGAATTGACAGGTTTTCTCAAAATAAATCATGCACGTATCAATAAATACAACACAATGTAAGCCAGACTATGAGAAAACAAAGACTTTAATTTCATCAACAGACGTAGAGGAAAGTCGCCTAATATGAGACAGATTCTTAATAATATGAGAATTTTTTTTCTTATTCTGGCCCACGATAAAATAAGAATCTAAGTGCATGATTTGAGATGCATTTTGGAATAACGGCATGCAAATGTGTGAAATTTTAAAAAGCCTCACGGGCAAAGCACCCAGTGAGGCTGGCATTTTTATTTTTTATTTAATATAGATATAAGTGGGTACAGTGGTGTTATATAAATAACAACGCATTGAAATTATTAAAATTCACTATTATTAATCATTAGAATTCCATCGAAAAATCATCTTGAGTGATGAGGCCCATTTCCACCTCGGTGGCTTCGTCAACAAGCAAAATTGTCGCATCTGGGGCTCGGAAAACCCAAGAGTTATTGTTGAAAAGCCTCTCTATCCTTAACGTGTGGCTGTTTGGTGCGGTTTATGGTCCGGCGGAGTCATTGGACCTTACTGGAGGCTGGAGCAACAGTTACGGTGAATGGATTGCGCTATCGAGAGATGATTAATGATTTTTTATGGCCGGAATTGGATGGTATTGATCTGGACAACGTTTACTTTCAACAAGACGGCGCTACGTGCCACACAAGCAACGAAACTATTGATCTTTTACGATTGAATATCAAAATAACACCTCTTATTGGAAAATCCTGTATATAATAGGACCAATTGAAACTTCTGGATCATCTGTATGTGTAGGTGTACAAATATAGGATTCTGTTACATACTAAATATTGAGCGATTAAGAGAGTAATTAGAAACATCTAAATAAAGTGGAGATGGATATAGACTGATAATAAATATAAGGAAAGGGAAAAATAGGCAAGTATTTAGTTTATTATTCCCGACAAGTATAACTTCAGTTTGTTAATATCTTTTAATTTCTTTATTTCAATCGGCAGGTTGTTGAAATACTTTATTATTAAATAGATATAGTTGTTTTGCATTGGTTTGGTATTTTGATGTTGTATTAACATCTTTTTGATATGTGGGTTTCAAAGTTTTTGATGATATTATGTTTGTAAATTTGGATAATTGCATTTTTCTTGAAGATATCCTCTACTCGAGATACCCCGAAATCTGCGAATAGCGTTTCTGTTGGATATGTGGAATTCTTTAGAATTACTTTGATGATTAGCTTCTGGACCATTTTGCTCGGGGTTAGAATATTGTTGTATGACCCCTCCCATCCAATAATTCCATGCCAAATCACTATTTTGATTAATCTTTATAACGAATTGGTGTACATTATGAATACCAAAAATATGCTTTATATAAATTGAAAATTTTCCTATCGCTTCGCTTGAGTAGAATACAAATAAAAAATAAATTACTGAATAAAAAATATAAATGCAAACTACTAAAAAAAATTTTTTTTCAATAGAAATGTATGAACGCATAAAGGAAACAACTGTAAAAAATACAGTATTATAGCTAAGATTATCTGTGACAGTTTCATTTGATTAACTTTTTTGCTTTCTTATAAAATTATTTAGAAAATAAATAAAAACTTTTTTTTTGCTTGAAATCGAACGTTTCTAGACTTCGTTTGTCAAGCGATTTTAATGCCTATTACATACGATATAAAGTATACCAAGAATATACAAATTTTTGACTTGTAGCTTCCTCTTAATGACTGGATTAGTGTCTAGTATACACTTTTTAGGTTACTGAGTTTTATAATATTTCTATCATTACCAAATGATATTTTATAAAAAAATGATTCTAAGGTATGAATAAAAAAATAATACACTAGTATATATTTATTATCTATTCAGTGGTTGCATTAATGTAGGTATAATTATTAATTATGTAGCGTCGAGGATAATTAATAATAAATCGCTCGACCTACTTAGGTACGTACTTACTACTTGCTACTTAGGTACGTATTTGCAGCCGAAATCAAAACAAAGCAACCTACTTGCCTACTCGCGACAATAATACTGAAGCCCGTCTGGGATACTACGAGAACTCGCCAGAAGGTTCGAGTCTACGGCCTATGCTTAATCGCCGCAATGTCGAAGGTTCCCGAAACACACAGTCTGTGCGAGTGCCTAGAATTTAGTTGCCATCCATCTACCTACTGCTACCGTCGGCCGTCTAGTATAAATAGGCCCGATGCAGCGAGCCAGTCAGTCAGTTAGTTATCTATCAGCCGTCAGTCTACAAGGCTCAACGAGTGATCACCCGCGCTCTTCTTACTAGCGCGAGGGACACGTACCCGGCTTCGCCCGTACCACAATGGACTCCATCGGGACATCATCATAGCGCCTCGGCCACGTCCGCGGCCAGCGCTACTCGGATTACAAGCGCCCTGGTTCCAATGTCTCTGACCAGCGCTTCTTCCACGCAACCATGACCACCACGAGGACACGCAGCATCCTCACTGGTCACGCCGTTCCCGTTCAACCGCCTACAAGGTCCGCCGCACCTTCGGCCGTCTCGTCAGCACTGGAGTGCCTGAAGACCTACGTTCTTCGCCAGTGCCTGACCTTCATCGAGTCCCGGTCACCAGCGCCCGGCGTCGACTCACTGACCCGCGCTTGACCTGCCAACACATCACAGCAGCAACCGGAGTATTCAATTTTTGTCCTACCTCATCTCCTCGTCTCGGCTACTGACTCACCAATAAACACATGTGACCTTCACAACCTTCTTTCATTTTCGTGCCTTCACCTGATCCCCAAAATTATAATTTTAAATTCATAAACACAACGAGAAAATCCAGGGAAATGCAGTCAATTATTTAACTGGGGTAAATTGTATTAAAAACAGACTAGTCCTAGTGAAGTTAAAATATTTATCTGTTTGAATTTCACTTTTATTTTCGATAATGAATGAATGCAAATCTTAGAAACGGAAATTAACCCACTTCCCGACATCCGATCGAGCTGAAATTCGGCAGGTAGACTCGCTGTCGATGACAAAGCATTCTATCAATCACGTAACATTGGCATCAATAACATACACAAGCGCGGACATAAACACATTTCTATGAAATCGGACGACATTACAGCAGTTAATATACGAAATAAATATCGGTTCTACCCGCTACGCGTCTGGCAAGGTCGGTAGCGAGGTTGTCTCCGTTTCCTGGGAAGGAAGGTTCAAACTTCAGCCAAACTATATTTTTTAATGTTTTAAAGACATTTTAAAATAGTTGAATATGGCAAAAACAAAAAATTCGAACTGTGTCCTGGAATGGAAGAATTCGTATAAAAATGAATTGTCAAAACGGGTTGATGTTTATGGAATAAACAAGTTAATGTTTTAAATTTTACACAACTGATAAACAACCATTTATCATACATTAATGGTTGTATATCAGTTGTGAAAAATTTAAATATGTTTATTAGTAAGGCCCTTAATTATTAATGTTTCTACTACACTACAGCAATAGTGGAAAATCAATTTAATTTATATTATACGATTCATGTCCTAATATGATTTACCACCTGTCTCACTCACATTGGGAACACCGGTTTATTACAGGTATAAGGATTATTTGGAAATATTTTTTCAATTTACAAAAATTGGCTTAGATTGGATTTCCCGTTTGCACATCCCAAAAAAAGCATATTCCATTTTAGATAACCTTAGTTTAATTTATTATTATTTTTCGTTAAACGCTTCGGAATAAAAACGTTCAATAATATTGCGTTCATGAATATGCATCCGAACTACAAAAAATATGGTCATATTTGCACGTTCGAGTACCTAAATAAATAGGTGTCCTTGTTTTTCAAACAAAAGCCTATAAACATTTAAATGCAGTTCGAAAGTAAACAATGGAATTCCTTCTATTTAATTTGAATTATTATAATTCGAATAGTTGGCGCCAAATCTATGAAATGAAATGACACACGCAGAATAATACCCGTAGGAAAATTGCGTAATCACGACAACCAACGTTAGTTCTTTTCTGATTAATTCCGCTCGAATTACAAAACTCCATTCCGTCAGGTGATATTGATAATGTAGCTCCAAAATGTTGAAATAAGATAAAATATTTCCGTAATGATGACTTAGAGATGTCATATTTTTACATTATATAAATTTAAGTTCACTTCATTCATTTTTTCTACAAAGTAGAGATACAATATCTTGGCTTTACGCCATCAATATTTATATAATTATGTTCCTATAATAATGAAAGTGGATTCTGAATAACACATAAGTCTTACAGCACATTACAGATTTTGAAAAAAATGATTAAAACACCGACAAATCTAACAATAAGCGTTATTTCAACTCTGACGTTATCCAACCCCGATCGGGACGCTATCGCGGTGACTTTGAAAACTACTAGGCCTCTGGCACTGTTTACAGATAATAATAATAATAATAATACTTGGATGACTTGTATAGCGCCGTTTTTGTGCAAAAACACCTCAAGGGAGATGTTACAATACATCGTAGGAATTCTTTAGGTCAAATTGAAAATAAAGCGCCATATCCACCTCGAATGAAGCTAAGCTAGTAGGTACTAACTTAGTCTTCTTCATACTTTAGTTTCCACCACGATAGTATGAAAGTATGAAAAAGTCTCGTTACTTTGCGAGCTAAGCTATGTAAACTAAGTTGGTTCTAGCTTAGCTTCGTTCCCGGTGGATATTGCGCTTAAATAGATCGTTAATATCAGTAGACCCGGCACCATAAGTTTTTTAACCCTTAATCCCTCCAGCGTTTTAGGGTCATATATGACCGGGCGTCCATATTTTATAAAAGTATTTTTATCTTTTTTTCTATCATGCGTAAAGACTTAATTGTTTTATGTTAGAAAGAGAAATAATAATGCTTTCAAGATTGCCTCAAATATTTATACTGGAATCCATTGATCAAATCCTAAAAATTGCCAAAATTAATTATTCATATTTAATGTAACAATCGGTTCCTTAAAAAATATTTCTTGTTATATGAACGAGATAAAAGTGAAGGTAAAGTCCCCAAACAAAACGAACGTGTTTTCGAAACATCGAGTTCTCTCAATTTTTCTATGATTGGAATAAAAATTTAAGTACAAATATGGTTAGCGTTTTAGACAACGTTTTTGACATGTTAATGTTTATTTTTAATGCATACACCGGAAAAATAATTTAATCTAGTTTCTAAAACAGAATTTGTTTTTTTTTATTATTTATTTATCATGTTAAAAGAAATTTTACATTTCACTTTCTTAACTTAAATAAGTATATATAACATTAAATAAGTAGTTTTCTAATATTGTTCTAATAACTTAAGATTAAAAAGTTTTTTTTAAATACATTTATATTCTCCGTTTTAAGGTTATCTGGAAGGAGATTGTATATTTGTACACCCTCGTGGCCAATGCCTCTTTTGCCACTTTCAGTCCTTACAGTATTTGTGTAAAGTTTGTTATGTTGCCTTGTATAATGTTCGTGTACTTGTGACGTTTGTTTAAATGTTGTGTTTGTGTGTATAAGTCCATTTTGGATTTTGTAGATTAGGAGGCATATGTTGTATTCGTACAATGTTCTTATTTTCAAAAGTTTCACTTCCTGATACAGTTTTTTTGTGGGAGTGTCCGGGTTATAATTGAAGAGTTTTTTAATAACTGTGTTCTGTATTGTTTGTAAATCATTTAGGTATGTAATGTATGTGTTTCCCCATATTTCTATTAAATAATTTAGATGGGACTAGATTAAACTAAAGCATAAGCCCCTCTTTACCTCTGTTGGTAGGAGATGGGCAATTCTACCAAATACACCAATTAGTGGGATGATTTTTGCTTTAATTTTTCTACGTGTTGCTTAAATGTCAGATGTTTATCAATATGTAAGCCAAGGTATTTTTCGCTGTCTAGAATAAGCAGGTCCCTTTCTTCTATCTGTAAAGGTTTATGCGACGGTATTATTATTTTACCGAAATAAAAAATTACGCATTTAATAGTGCTTTTATAGCGCATTTAAAATACACAGAAAACATTGTCAACTGTAGAAAAGTGATGAAAGTACTGAAGATCGATAAAAAGTTTTTTGGGTTCTCCATGTGATGAATGCTTGACGCTTGTACAAGTGTCCGGTCACCGTGTACAGGTATACTTACTTAAACGAGAACTCTAATCGAAACATTTCCTTAAATTTTTTTTTATACTACCTTTATTGGCGCTTTTGCATCCATTAGTTTCTTTGACACTCTTGTAATTCTGCCTTATGTTCGTCTTTTTTTAACCGCTGAAGAACAAGTCGAAGTCGAAGATGACAGTGCAGACTGCAGCGGCCAGCGCCTTGCTTTGCCGACAGAACTCAGTACAGTTCTGTGAGTTGATCAGTGCGCAGGCACGTGGAGTTCGCGCCAAATTTATCGTTCGAAATTCAAAACACAGACTTGAAAGCCGGTTTCTGAACAAGGTCGAAAATGGACCCTGATGTAAGTGCATATATTCTTTATTTTGTGCAACTCAATTCAAGATGTTCTTATATGTGAAAAATTTGTTTACTTTGCACCATTCATTTTGTTGACATTTAAATTTAGACAATGTTTTGTGGTAAAACAGTGTATTTAGTTTTGTATTAAACTTTTGATCCATGGATCAGAACAAATAAAAAATAAGTAGCGTTTTCCTGATTTGATTTGTTTTCCTCGTTTATTTATTCTTTATTTTGTAAAATTGCATTCACTGCAACTGTTGACATTTAAATTAACTGTTTGGAGGTAAAATCGTATATAGAGTTGATTTTAAACTTTTGATTTATTTATCAAAAATAAATGAACAACATTACTTTTCTAAGGCGGCTTGTGTTATATTTATTCAGCATTATTGCATTCTTATTTATTCTATCAACATTGAAAAGGTCTGGTAGTTGTTGACATTCATATAGAAAAGGAGTATATAGGCCAAAATGTGTATATTCTTAGTGTGTCTTTCGCTCGAGCGATATACATACATTTATATACATTTACCATATTATTTAATTAATACCATTCCTCAAAATATTCATATGGAAACATATGAAACTGCTTACTGGGGTTTAAAGCCATTTAATCCACCTAGATTTCACTGTTTATCCCATATATGTAGATTTTATACATTTGGCACATTATGGAACGCGATCGCTCAAAACGTTTTGCAATCTTATCATAATCATGCCAAAAATCGCTCGAGTGGATATCACCATGAATATGGATAGTAGGAACAAAATCGCTTGGCAAACGGAGTCCAGAAACAGTCGATTTTAGCGCAAGATTTTTATCTTTCATAAACTTATTCAAGTTTATAAGAAAGATAAAAGTTAATCAAGGGAAACTGTCACAGATAAACTTATATTAGCCACAAAATTGTATTTTTTAAAAGTTGTTCAAAAATGTATGCATTTCTAATGAAAAATACAATTTTAATATTTTATACTTATATTTTTTTATAAAATAATTCAAAAAATATATTTTAATTTTATTCAAGCGAAATGATAGGAAATTTTTTAATTTATCTAAAGCATTGGTACTTTTTGGTATTCATAATGTACATTCCTAGTAAATATTAATATAATATAAGAAGTTCATTTTCAATATTTAAAATAATTTTTAACATTTAAATATGTTGATAATTAATAATTATGGATAAGTAACTAATAAATTGCATTAAATCAGTAACAACTTAAGAAAGGGACGCTTAGATGGTTTGGGCATGTAGAGCGAATGTGTGGAGAAAGGAGTGTATTGAGAATATATGACACAAATGCAAATGATAGCAGAAGTCGGGGACGTCCGAGGAAGACATGGTACGATCAAGTGAATCAGATACTTGAGTCGGGCCATGTCAAGAGTCAGAACAATAGAAGAGTATGTATGAGACGATGTATGAATGTGAATGAGGCAAGGAGTGTGTGCCAAGACCGAGTTGTTTAGCGGTCCGTCCTCTCTGCCTACCCCTGCGGGGAAACGGCGTGATGGTTGGTTAGTTAGTTACTTTTTTATTTTTTTCGTTTTTCGTTTTGAATGTTGTAACTTTTTCAGATAATAGTACCTACTTGCATCTGCATGATATTTTTTGTCATAAAATCAAGATAAAAATAAACTTTGCAATAAAACCACTATCGCACTTCTTAATTATGTCATAATCTCTTCATCTGTGCAATTGACAATATAGAATATTTGTTGACATTTAAATTTTAATGTGCGGGATAAGAGTTCATCAAAATTATTTAACATTTAGAAATTTTTTAGCAATTAAACGATTGAACATTTTTTAGGTTTGTTTCTTCTACTCTATTTTTAATTGTTCGTATTTCTGGTCCCAAATCATTATTAATTAGTTCCTGTCTCAAATGTTACCTAGTTATTTAATTCCTGTTCAAAATTTGTCGATAAAACACTAGGGTACTTTTCACTCATCAGGCATTATACAATAAATCCTTTCAATACCAGACTTTTCCACACGAATATGAAGTAAATAAATGGAGTATTTCGATTTTTTTAAACAAATCTATTTTGCGCATCGCTTGTGAAGGACACACAGTATGGCTTTTGGTTGCAATCTTAATTCTAGCGAAAAAACATACCATCAATATAATCAAAGAACCCGTTCCGGCTGGGATCCATTATTATTTTTATGCTATTTATATATTTATACACTGTAAATTAATATAGGGTTTTTCAATAAGAGGTGTTATTTTGAATAGCCCGCTATTTCGGTAGATGTTACTTTTAAAGCTGTCATTTTTTTACATTTAACAAGTAGAAACTACGCCATTAATAAAAATGGAACGATACACGCTTCAACAACGCATTGAAATTATTAAAATTCACTTGAGTGAATCAAATGAAAATCATCTTGAGTGATGAGGCCCATTTCCACCTCGGTGGCTTCGTCAACAAGCAAAATTGTCGCATCTGGGGCTCGGAAAACCCAAGAGTTATTGTTAAAAAGCCTCTATATCCTCAACGTGTGAATGTTTGGTGCGGTTTATGGTCCGGCGGAGTCATTGGACCTTACTTTTTCGAAAATGAGGCTGGAGCAACAGTTACGGTGAATGGATTGCGCTATCGAGAGATGATTAACTATTTTTTATGGCCGGAATTGGATGGTATTGATCTGGACAACGTTTACTTTCAACAAGACGGCGCTACGTGCCACACAAGCAACGAAACCATTGATCTTTTACGATTGAATATCAAAATAACACCTCTTATTGGAAAACCCTGTATATATTTTTTAAATTAATCTGTTGTTTGGGTGGTTGTTTTATTCCTTTGCTAATAAAACATAACTTTTTGAGGCTTAAAATTATTAAAAAAACAAAATAGAAAAAACCTAAATTAGTAAGAAAATAAAGTTATTACATATATAATTGTTAACAAAGAGGAATCTGGAAGAGTTAATGGATAATTTATGATTTAGGCTGTTGGGTGAATGGGCACGTTTTTTATCTACCTTCATTTATATTAGCAGCACCCGAATCAAGTGACGCTCTGTTGTAATCAGGTCGGTCGTTTTTCAATAAATCACGATAAAAAAAATATATAAAATAAATTATCGATATCAATTGAAAAATGTATTGACGGCCTGGCTAGCAATTAGAAGGTAGCGCGATCAAATCCCGGCGTGCGCAAGTAAATTTTATTTAATGAATTTGTGTTACCTATTTCACAATGTATTAATTAAAAATAATATATAGTATACTTGCGGCACGTTCCAGGGTGGAATATACTATCAGTATCGCCCTGATGTAAGATCATGCACCATTCAGAATTGAAGCGTTGCTTGAAATGGCTTTAGTAGTGTTTGGTGACCAGATCTGAATAACCAGGTACTTCCCAAACTTCCTCTTCCCCATCTCCTTCTCCTCGCCACTATATTCAGCCTCGTATCATAGAACATACCCCAATTGGGGATGCCATAGTCTCACTGGGTCCAGACGGTTGGGGTTCACATAAAAATATGTCCATTATTCACTACTTTCGTTCTCTTGTGCGGTATCCACATAAAAAAATATTATAATGTCACGGTACAACAGCTGATTTATAGCATAGACCTTCGATTGAATGTCAGATTTTGTAATTTTTGTAATTTGGTCATTATTTAGGTAATTCTTGGTTAATTTGCCTCCACAACAGCGACATAATTCTTATATTCTAGAGTTCTAGGATTCAATCGAATATCTAAGTTATAAATAGCGAGCACATCGAAAATGCATCTGCCCTAACACAAATACATTTTTCAATCGGTTTCCAAGTGTGAATTTCTAATTATATATTCGCTAAATGCACTGAATACATAAATACACACCGTTATAGAAATGTTTTCCACGTATATTTACCATGACTTAGTACCTTTTGACTGTTAGATCTAAAACTCCAATCAGCATGGCGTACTCTGTCACTCTTATGCTACGTATACATACGCGAGCCGAACTGCCGAAATGAACCTCAACTTATAGGAAAGGAACGAAGCACCCGCAAATGGAACGCCGCTTGCATTACTTAATTCCTTTCCCGTAATTCGTGGCTCGGTTCGCGTTTCGGTTCGCAAATGTATAAGTACTATTACACTGCCTAATATTCAACATTCCATTTGATTTTTGGTTCTTACTTAGAGACAGATTTTCCGAATTTAAATTTTAAGCAAAGAATAGTCAGACTTTTGGATTACGAAAAACGCCCACATCGAATTTCTTGTGTTCTTCTGTATTATATGGCTAAATACCCTATAAACACCTGCCACTAAATGAATATCTTAATCCAGTCGGCTCTCTTTGCTGAGAAAAGTCAAGTTATTATTTTGACGGCATTTAGCGAATATAAAGTACAAATGCGAACATGGAAATCGATAGAAAAACGCTCTTCGGTTAATTCACAAAATTTTGTAATAATTTCAAACAAGAATTATTTGGCCGTTGGTGTGGAGGGCCGTTAATAAGGTGACTCAGATTAAAAACGTTCATAAAAAAACCTTGATGAAACTTCTTTGTATTGTATTGTGATTTGTGTTACGGGCAGAGTAAAAAAATGAATCATCTCGACTTTGAAATTAATTTTATCTGGCAATCGCCGATCATCATGGTTTTGAAAATTAAATCAATTCATGATAGAAGTAACTTGATTCGAAGAATTTTAATTATTTATTGTTGATGATGCTATAAAAATTATCAAAAGTAAAATTTATAGTTTATGATGCCATGCAAATTATCAAAAATAATTTTTTTAGAAAATTTATTAATATTATTTTCTACCATTTCCTGGCAGATTTTTTTGGAAAGTTTCTTAGATAATAAACTGATTTTTTATATCATCAGATGTAAAATAAAGAATATAAATGTGGCCTAGCTCAGACGTGTGTTAAGTGCAGTCGATTATGTATTTTGTAAAGAATTTATCAAGACTACTCACTTTGTAAATAAACGTTTCGTGGGAAATTTTCAACAACCTATCGAACACTTAGGACGTAGGACTAATTTTCTCCCAGTAATCTGGGTAATTCGGTAATATGAAACAAATTAAATTAAATTACGAAATGACAACATGTATTCGGACAGGAATATTTTTCGTCACATTCGTAAATTCCTTCTGGCAGCAATTTGCGCATTTCTTCAAGGTTTCAATAAATCGTTTGATCATATGCGCTCGTATGAAAAAATATGCATCTCATTTATCGAATAAAAAAATATACGTAGAAACTTTATTTTTAAGGATTTACTTGTGAAATAATCAAAACAAGTTTTTACTGTCTTTTTAATTAAAATTTATCAATGCCAATCTTTATTGTTGTTTTCGGCGTCTCGTCTTTTTAAATCACTTCTAAAATATATTATATTAAATAATTCGTAGCTATCAATAAAACAATACATCAACGTTTTTATCTCCAAATTTATGATGTTTTTATGAAAATATTTTTAAAATCATGGCGTATAAATTTTAATAATATTGTTGATGATTATTGGTTACTGTTTTCTTTGGTATAGTCATTAATACATTATTTTAGATGACATCAAGGCATCATGAAAAGCTCTTATATGTCAAGTTAATCAACCTGATTAATGAATATGCATATTTATATACCTACTCGATTGCACAATTCCTCGACTTTAAGGCGATGCCATACGTAGTAATGCATAATCATGTGTTTTTGGTTTGAAAATTTGGTCGCTTAGAAATGTTTCAGATGCTTTAAATAAATACCGCGAGTATAATACATCTTGGCCTTTGAAATAATCGAGTATTTTTTACATAAGTCTTTTTATAAGCCCAGAAAAAAATAATTTATAAGGCCCATGAACACTGATTTAAAGTTCAAAATTTCCTACTTTCGAACCCATTTTCGGTTATGGTTTTATTGTATAATGTGGCAAATTAAGTTATTTATAAAATGATCGGAAAACATATATTTGTGCATGAACATCCACAAAATAAAATAAAATGCACTAAACATCTAAACTCTAGATGCTTAAATTATTAGTAAATACATTACTAATAAGTAAAATTACAATAATTTAATCCATCAATTTAATACCCACCACTTTGATCTAACAAGTACTTAGGAATCTGATATATGTGTATATATGTACCCCAACATAGGCCCGGTATATCAGTCAGTCCGTATCCTCGCTATGTGCGACATTCTTCGGCAAATTTAATCGGCCGCTTAAGCCTTTAATAGTTCCCTCATTAGACACGAAGGCGCTAGCAGTAACAAATGTCAAATATGACATTTACGTAAGTATCTATGTAATTCAATCTCATCGAACTATAAGTAAATGGCATAATTTTATCAGTACGGACTGTTACATTCATCGAGCGATGGGGGATGTTGATTTTATCAATTGATAATCAGTCTAAAATAGACAAATAGTCTGGTAAGGTATTATACGTGAATTTTTCTACATCAGGACAGTGTTTTCAGCGGTGTGTTTGTCATAATTTAATGGATAATGAATAGACAAATAGTCTGCAAAACTTCTAGTCTGCAAGACTTCTGCAAAACAAATACTATTATTGCTGATTATAGTGGGGAACTCTTTATCAAAGAATCAACTCGTAAATTAACCCGCCAAAAAATTGACATATTGAAAGCTCGCGATCTCCCGATGACGTAGAGCCATAGACAGTGGCGGCTTAGGGTAGATTGGCACCCGGTGCGGTTTTGTATTGAGCACCCCTACTTAAAATAAAACACCGAATACTAAACATGCTTACGAGACTTTATTTTACTGAAATATTCGATGACATTATCAAAATTTATTTTCCGTTCTCTTTCAATCGATAAAATCGAAAGATTGGTTAGTCGCGCTTGGCTCATTGTGGATCTTAAATAAGATTTTATTAATTTTAACTTTGAAAAGCTTCTTTCACATGAAGCCACCGAAACACAGATTGTCAAAAAAAATCTTAGACACAGCGCTAAACTTGGAACTGACTCAGAATAGCCCCATTTTACAATGAATCTGAGGAGCTCCAATGTAGTCCATTGAACTGCTTCGTGGGCAGAAATGTTGGCGGCTTCTAAATGGCGCCTTAATCGTAATATCTCCAACACGATATCCTCTCCTGAAAATTCATCGTAAATTTTTAATAAATTTGGAACCATTCCACGAAGATCTCCTTCTGGTGATGTTACCAACGTTTTTGTCTGAACAACACTAAATGTAACCAGAATAAAATCCATTGCCCTGTAACGATGGTCTAGTTCTTTGTAAAATCTATCGTGACATTCTAACATTGCTCTCTGCAGCTCGTCTGGTAATGTAAGACCAGCATCTCGGGCCATTTCTCCGGGCATACGTTTACGAAATCTCCTCCTTCCTCTTTTTCTTTCAATCGGTATGTCAAAGTCCTTACATATTTTTGTTGCGTAGCAAATAGCCTTTTCCACTATTTGATTGCGTTGACTTTGAAGAAAAATTTTAAGGGCCTTAATCTTTATTACACACTTTTCTAATGATAGCCCAGATGTTTGAATATACTTTTGCGTCTGATTAACTTCTTCTAGTACTTCACACCAAAAGGAAAGATAGCATAGAAAACTGAAGTCACACAAAGCTGGTATGAGTGTTGATGCTGCTTCCCTTGTCTCAACGTTTTCTTTACTGGTGTTGGGATCACACATATCTTCGAGTGTTGATACAAGCTTCTCAAAATTATTCTTCAATGGTTTAACAGCGTCGTGATGAGCACTCCATCTTGTATCTGATACGCCTACATTTTTCATTAATATTTCCCACCGATGTGTGGGTGATGAAAAGAACGTGTAAACTCTTTCTACAGTTCCGAAAAAAGTTAAACTTGAAGAAACGCTACCAAACGAGTGCACTCCACATAGATTAAGCGAATGATTTGCACAAGACGAAAACAAAGCTTTCGGGTTGCGTTCTTTGATTTTTGCTTGTACACCACCATGAATTCCTGCCATGGTTGCAGCATTATCATATCCTTGGGCTCGACATAGATGTATGTCTAAATTATCACTCCCCAGCTGTGTAAGGATATTTTCAGCAAGATCAACTGCAGTCTTTCCAGCTATAGGGAAAAAACCTAGACATGATTCCTTCACTTCAACTTGATCGCCTTGAATATGAACATATCTGATCACGTAACTCATCTGATCAACATGTGATATATCTGGAGTGCTGTCAAAAATAATTCCAAAATATTTGGCTTTTTTTCATGTCGTTTACAATGTTATCTTTCACTTCCTTCCCCAAAAGGTTTATGAACTCATTTTGAATGTCTTTGGACAAATATGAATCTACTCGTTTCCGGTTTATACAGGTGGCATGTTCAATTCTCAGCATGTGTTCTTTTAGCACTGGGTCATATTTCGACAGTAAATTAACTAATTCTAAGAAATTTCCTCTATTATCTGATGTAACTCCCTCTCTATGCCCTCTAAAAGATAGATTTTGGCGTGCCAGGAATATAATGACATCTAAAAGGCGGCTCAAAATATCACGCCACTTCTTTCTTTCTTGGTCAAACAACATCTGATGGTCATAGTCGATTGTTGAGTGGTATTTCGTGGCAGCTCTCTAATTCGTCTGACTCCTTCCCCTACCATAGGAAGAAATATTTTATAGCGTCGTGTGACGGTAGAAAAGATAAGCGCTCGCGGTTCAAAAGATATCTGCTTGCGCTTTTATAGCTGTGTGTGACGCAGGTCTTATTTGGCTGCACAAGTGTGTTGTCGTTGTCACCCCTTGGTCTTTGGTACCCGGGGCGGACCGCCCCTCCCGCCCCCCCCTTAAGCCGCCACTGGCCATAGA
The DNA here is from genome assembly GCA_026573805.1 of Hesperophylax magnus. Taxonomy (NCBI): domain Eukaryota; kingdom Metazoa; phylum Arthropoda; class Insecta; order Trichoptera; family Limnephilidae; genus Hesperophylax; species Hesperophylax magnus. Next base: position 4,622,761 of record JAIUSX010000117.1, on the reverse strand, counting down.
TAAACCACTTAATCAACATAGAAAAACAAGTACTTTCCTCTAATAAAATCCTAGACAATACTTGTAATATTGCTGATTAGGCTTCCGACCTATATACGGATTATGTTCCAAGCTGCGCTGGGCTCCACATTCCAACTAAGCCGAGCTTTAAATATACCGATATACCGGACCATAAACACTTTTTACTATCGACAATAATTTACACACTAAATGGGTAGGTATATATTTTGGTATTTAGCGAATATAAGAGATTAGAACATAAAAATGGATGGTAGGAGAGCTACATTTTCGATTAGAGCGAGTTATAACTTCAATATTTGATTGAATAATGTAAATGAATGTATCTGTAATAAATGACTACCTACCTAAAGCTTTCCTTCAATCGAAATCTGGGTTGCCTTCAACAAGCCGGGGCGATTTTTGGATTGCCCAACGGCCAACATACAATCACAACTGGAAATACCTACCGTGTCCTGCCTGAACAGTTTCATTTACCTGTATAATATATGTCCACCTGAGGTTTGGCATCTACACTACAACACTTAATGCAAAGTGTCGTACAACATACATGTAAATGTGACCGTATTATTAATGCGCCGATCCGAAAAGGACACAAGGTCGATGTCAGCATAATAATGTAACATAATATTACTAAAGAAACCCTTCGATTACACGTAGAGCGGACGGACGGAGAAAGGAGTAATTATCAGAAGAATTTATTATTAAGTCGAGAAACAAATTTAAGGCGTCATTCATGTCCAGGGTATCCTAGCTTAGTCGATTGATAAAGGTTTTATCAATAATGTCGGTAACGTGTCAAAGTTCCAGAGCACGACTGCAGATCGCCAACGAAAAAAAATAATCTTAATTTATTTGTTATGAACTGCTGTTTGTACGTTAGCGATCTGCAGTCGTGCCCGGTAACGGGGTGACAAGTTGTCGACATTATCGATCAACCGTGCTAGATATCCAGGACGGATAACAATACGAATGTTACTTACGTGGGAATAAAAAAAGTAAGTAAGGAAAAATTGAGCTTACTTCCAGCACACCAGACACGGCTACGACACACTTTTATCGCTTTGTATTTCAGTGGTTGTGAAGAATATTAGACATTTCCATAAATACTACTTGTATAATAGAGTTCGTACAAAGTAATGCTTTTTGGTATGACGCCAGGAATATCCGGACGTGAGGAATATTACTTACAGCCTAGTTAAACGAATCTTATAATAGTAACATTGTTTATTAACTACTTACTAATATTCCTGTTTTCATAAATGACTGCATTAGACGGTAAATTAATTACGTAATTCGTGGACATCCGCAGGTAAATAAGACATCATTAAATATATTTGCAATTTGTTTTACACTACACCATTTTCTTCAGAATATATATTGTCGTTATTATTTAAATCAGTGTTTCCCAAACTTATTTGGCTCAACCCTAAGAGGTAAGGGGAGTAAGCTCCTTTAAGGCGATGCACTACGTCGTGTAATATTTTAATCGAGCCGCTATCAATAACACCCCTTACGTAGATGGTGATAAGGTTTAAATTCCCGCTTAACACCATCCGCCTGTTTTGATTTATGCATGAAAAAAACATGGCCAAAAAGTGCCTTTTATTTTATTTTGTGGATGTTCAGGCAAAAATATTTTTTTTTCCGATCATTTTATAAATAACTTAATTTGCCACACTATACAATAAAATCGTAACCGAAAATGGGTTCGTAAGTAGGAGATTTTGAACTTTAAAGCAGTTTTCATAGGCCTTATACATTATTTTTTTCTGGGCTTATAAAAAGACTTATCTATAAAATACTCGATTATTTCAAAGGCTAAGATGTATTCTACTCGTAGTATTTAATTAAAGCATCTAGGACATTTCTAGGCGACCAAATTTTCAAACCAAAAACACATGATTTTGCATTACTACGCAGTGCATCGCCTAATTGAGTTAGTTTGGAGAATTTCAACAGCCTACACATTTGACATGGTCACAAAAGGACCTTAGCGTTCATAATCTTTGTATGCAAAAGACATTACAGCTTAGTTCCACGACAATTTCAGTGTTATCATTATGTGATTATAAATTATTAAAACGACACAATAACACGAGTAATCGTGACTTTTGACTCCTTGTCGCAATTTATCCAATTTTACAATCAATTACATTATTATGATGGTTAAAAATGACAAATGTTTAAAATTCAAGTGCACATGTAATGGCATTTGAGGATCGTGGAATATATTAAAGATAATCATTTTAAACAAATTGAAATCTTCTCTATATCTTCATATTACCCACTTAATATAATGCGATGCAAGACATCTGTCCCCCCTAGCACTTGTTAACGCATAGATAAAGCTTTTATCGATAATGTCGGTAACTTGTCATCTTTCCAGAACTTTATTTAGTGTACCTCCGTGATACGTTTAATATTTTGACTAATTTAATCATCGTGAACCATTGTTCGTTCGTTGACGATCTGCAGTCATGTCCTGGAATGATGAAAATTTACAGACATTATCGATAAAATCTTTACCGATGTGGTAGTACTAGGAGGCCAGGGGGCTAACATCTCCGCCTTGAAATGATCAAAATTGACACAATACAGGTTTTTATCGACATTATCGATGAATAGTCGATATCCGCTATGAATAATCTTTTAAATACACATTTTAATTGATATTTTATCGATTGGTCTTTAAAAGAATATTTACAATTGTTTTTTTTTTATTATTTATCTTTTAATCCAGCACTAATAAGAAGGTAAATGTGTGTTGTGTGTGTAAGTAATTTTTTAAAGAAAGACGAACAATCCCAGGTTACGTTAGGTTAGGTTTGGACAATATTTAAATTCCTCCTATAACCATAATAACATGCGGAAAATGTGTCTGGTAGAATGATTGAGGACTTGGCCAGCAGAAGATAGAACTCGCTACGCCTGTGTTGGATCCCGAAATTTTGCACCACTTAGCTACTAAACTAACAGGTTAACGTCCGGAGGTTTTCTTGCAGATATTCAAGATTAGGAAAACATAATAAATTCATATAACATACTTAAAATATATCAAATTCAGCGTTTTTATGAAAACTTGTTATCTTTTGCGGTTAACAAAATAATTGAATTATCCCCTCCCCTTTTTCAATTAGTCATTTTATCATCACTTTACATTCTGTAATTTATATTAATATCTGTAAAATTTGTTTGCCTGGGCGGATGTGGAAGGTTTTATTAATTTAAAACGATTCCCACAGTGATTCATGGCTGGCGAAATCGCTGGTTCACCATTGTGACGTTACGACGGCCACGTAAATCACATCTTCCGCAATCATGCACCTTCTAATCCGCTGTTACTGTTATTTGGACAAATTAAATCGGTCGGTCGATTTACGTTGTCTACCTGGCCTATAATGCTATCTATACATACTCGAGCCGAATTGCAGAGGTGAGCCTCAACTTGAACGGAACCAAAAGAAAGGAACGAAGTAACCGCAAATGGCGGGAAACGCCGCTTGCAGTTGCTTCGAGGCTCGACTCGTTTCGGTTCGCAAATGTATACTTACATTACAGAAGTCTTACGAAATCATCGATTCCGAATCAATAGATGGCTATTTATTTGTTCCAACTGATATTATATTAGCCTTCTGGCGTTCAACTTTGAACATCGATGTATTAAAGCTATAATATTGTATCTCCTTATAGGGAATTTAAACCAAACCAGTATTTCGAAATAAACGAAGTTATAAAATTAAAATCTCTTGAAATTTTTATACGATGTAAATATATATTGTATTTCGAAAGGCGCGAGTTAGAGATGCTAAATTTTCACTCGATAGGAGTAGTTCTCATTTTCACTACGAGTAGGAGTAGTTCTAATTTTCACTATGATTAGGAGTAATTCTCATTTTAACTATGAGTAGGAGTAGTTCACATTTTCACTATGAGTAGGAGTAATTCTCATTTTAACTATGAGTAGGAGTAGTTCTCATTTTCACTATGAGTAGGAGTAGTACTCATTTTCACTACGAGTAGGAGTAGTTCTCATTTTCCCCAGGAGGCCTCCTTCAAACGTCTTCAGTTTTTCCGATACTTTGACAAACAATATTAAAATATCAATGCAGTAAAATCCTCTAGACTCAAGTTGGGGTGTTTCACATTATTTGGTGGCCATCAAATCTACGATCAGTACCACTTTGAATATTCGGCCCCTGCGATTCCCGGCCCAATCAGATTTTGAACAAATTTTGATAGGCTGACAAGCATTACGGTCATTTGTTGGTCAACTAATTTGATGGAATTGTTATCAAGTTTAATTTGTAGAACTCCATTTTAATTTAAAGTTATTCTTATAATCTATGATCAATTCACAAAAACTGTTTATTTTTAAACAAGTTCCGCTGTGTAATTATTATTATTATTATTACGCGTGACAGCTGTTTCGCCTTCTGAGGGCATTATCAAACTGTGGTGAGGCTACTTACAGATGATATATTTATATTATTTCCATATGGGTACAATTACTTTTGGGGTATTATGCCGTGTTACGCTACCTCCTTTAGCCAACGTTTCGGACAGCATTACAATGTCCATAATCTGGGCAGTGTGCCACATCGGTCATCTTAATGCTTTTTTATTTATATTGATTATTATATTTTTATTGAATTGATTTGACGTGTTGTTTTTGTTGTATTATTTTGTATTTATTATGCTTATATAATGCACTTGCATAATGTGGATTGACTAGATGATCATTTGTGGAGAAGTGTGTGGAAGGGTTTAGTTTTTCCCGTGGGGAAGATTTAATCCGGACATAGTCGGAAAAAATATTAAATGAAAAAACTTTAAAAATGTCTAAGCAATTGGCTGCAGAAAAGTGCAAATAACGGTGAAAAAAAATATTTGAAAACATTTCTTTCCTATATTTTTTTAAATAAATTGGACTTAATTGTCGTGGTTGACCAATGACCACATCCGCGATAACCATACTAAAGTCTGAAGTAGTCACATACGAATTATTATCTATACATTGTTGCAATGCTAACTATTTTGGGTAATATCAGTCGTTGATTACCCGCTAATTGTGTCCACTAAAACCATGTCAGGGGTGGGAGACCTTTTAAATAGATCTTTATCAAATTATCAAAATTAAATTTTTTTATAAAAAAACGAATAAAGAACAAAAAAAATCTATCAGCCTCTGCAGAAAATCGTACGTTGATGCATTAAAGCTTATTTATACATTTCTAGACGAAGGTGGGGAGAACTTGCTATTCAGATCTAGGTCACTTTAAATAGCCGAAGAACAATATGGAACATCTTCCAATTTCAACAATGATTATGTACTAAGTACTATGAAAAAGTTTGATCAATTCATCTGAAGTAAGGGAAAAATGACCAGTCACTCCCGCAACAAGCTCTAGGCTTACCTCCCAAGTGACACACGCAAATCTGTGAATTGACCTAATTGACCTTACCTACCCACTAACTTGGTCGAAAGTTTAACCTTCGTAAGCGGATACAGCTTTATAGAGCAAGCATAAGTATAATTGTTAATCTCAGATGAGATGATAGTGAATAAGTTTATGTTAGGTCCCACGGCCGGAGGCCACACGCATTTAAATGTTTTGGAGTCATTCAAAAAAACTAATATCTATATAATAAAGGTTTATACAAAGTTTGTGAAGTTAAACAGAACTCGATGTAACAATTAAATAACAGATAATTAAACAGGGGCGAAAAATTTGCGTTAGAGCTAAAATAATTTGTGATTTTATTTTAAAAGTCATCGCATTTCCAAGGCAGCTATTTTCAAAAGTAACTTCCAATTTGTCACAAATAATATTGTCAAAGTTTCTCTAAAAAACATATAAAAATTGGATCTTTTGTGGAGTACATTATTTTAATATTAAAAAAAACTATTGTCAGCGTACTAAATATTATTGTATACTATTTAAACCTCTTATATACCCGTTAAACCTCTTTTATTTACGTTTCAAACTTCTTATAGGTACTTATACTTAGGTACATATTATTTTTAAATTTTATTCTGCATATATATAATATTTTCCCGTCTCACGACACGTGCGCCGGCATTATTTAAAAAAAATGATATGCTATATAATCATGTTGGTATCTCTTTAGTCATCTTGCATAAAATCTCGTTACACAAAACATAAAATTCAAAAATTTCACGCTGAAATTGCTAAATGAATCGCATACCGTTCTCTGTAATTTTAAATTAAACGTTTTAATACGCCTATAAAATAATAATAATTATTATAACCACAGTAATTATATGCGTATAAGTGATTTGAATATTAAATAATAAAAGTTGGTACTTTAACGAATTGGAAATGTATAAAAGTCACTGTGACGCGGGGTTTTGCACTGCTTCCAATGAATGGGTTTATTTAACGACATTCAGTATACGTGATGTCATGGAAAAACATTCAATATGACAGTGATCGAAATAGATACTCGTAAGATATAGTTATGTCATTTATATTGTTATGGTATTCAACATGACAGTGATCCAAATAGATACTCGTAAGATATAGTTATGCCATTTATATTGTTATGGTATTCAACATGACAGTGATCCAAATAGATACTCGTAAGATATAGTTATGCCATTTATATTGTTATGGTATTCAACATGACAGTGATCCAAATAGATACTCGTAAGATATAGTTATGTCATTTATATTGTTATGGTATTCAACATGACAGTGATCCAAATAGATACTCGTAAGATATAGTTATGCCATTTATATTGTTATGGTATTCAACATGACAGTGATCCAAATAGATACTCGTAAGATATAGTTATGCCATTTATATTGTTATGGTATTCAACATGACAGTGATCCAAATAGATACTCGTAAGATATAGTTATGCCATTTATATTGTTATGGTATTCAACATGACAGTGATCCAAATAGATACCTACTCGTAAGATATAGTTATGTCATTTATATTGTTATGGTATTCAATATGACAGTGATCTAAATAGATACTCGTAAGATGCCATTTATATTGTTATGGTATTCAACATGACAGTGATCCAAATAGATACTCGTAAGATATAGTTATGCCATTTATATTGTTATGGTATTCAACATGACAGTGATCCAAATAGATACTCGTAAGATATAGTTATGCCATTTATATTGTTATGGAATTCAACATGACAGTGATCCAAATAGATACCTACTCGTAAGATATAGTTATGTCATTTATATTGTTATGGTATTCAATATGACAGTGATCTAAATAGATACTCGTAAGATGCCATTTATATTGTTATGGTATTCAACATGACAGTGATCCAAATAGATACTCGTAAGATATAGTTATGCCATTTATATTGTTATGGTATTCAACATGACAGTGATCCAAATAGATACTCGTAAGATATAGTTATGCCATTTATATTGTTATGGTATTCAACATGACAGTGATCCAAATAGATACTTGTAAGATATAGTTTGCCATTTATAATGTTATGGTATTCAACATGACAGTGATCCAAATAGATACTTGTAAGATATAGTTTGCCATTTATAATGTTATGGTATTCAACATGACAGTGATCCAAATAGATACTTGTAAGATATAGTTTGCCATTTATAATGTTATGGTATTCAACATGACAGTGATCCAAATAGATACTTGTAAGATATAGTTATGCCATTTATAATGTTATGTTAACTTTCTCATTGTGATAATTTGCGATACCCGAAACTTAAAATGATCAATAATTATTTTCGAAATATAATATAACCGTTGTTATCTTTTGGAAAATAACACATTTACCGAAGTAAGAATTTAAAACAAAATCATACACAGCTGATTCTTCTAAAGAGAGAAGAAATTATGGTTGTGAAAATAAAAAAGATTTACGACTGCTTTTCCATGCCGTTGAAAATAAATGGACAACATTAATTATTTATAATACGATTAACAACATGTTTTGATATTCAGTCTATATTTTGTAAAGGCAGTGCAAAGATCTTCAAGGGAAATAATACACATATATTTCTTTAAATTATAGAGCCCAAAGGTAGATATATTTTTAATATTACTTTTTTAAATTAAATGAAGCGTTTTCATGTCATGGCGCTTTGAATATATAACTCGATCATCCTAGAATCAAATAGGTTGAATTAATTACGAAACTTGGAAGTTTTCTTCACCCCCAGGACCCTCCGGAACCCCAGAAAAAGCCACTAACTTGGAAAACACTAATAGCACATTGATTTTTAAATGATCTCTTGGCATATTTTTACATAAAATTAAGGAAAATATTAACTTTGTAATGGAAGATTTCGTTTCAAAATGTACTGACAAATCCTATTATTACTGCACGATTCACGCACCTATACAGACAAGCTACCAAAGTCAATTTGCAAATTTTAAAGGTTGCATTTCAGGAATGAAAATGTGGGTACTTACACCATTACATTATAATTTGAGTTATAAGTTAAGGCGATGCACTACGTCGTGTAATATTTTAAATTGAGCCGCTATCAATAACAACCCTTACGTAGATGACGATAAGGTTTAAACCGCCTGTTTTGATTTATGCAAGAAAAAAACGTGGCCAAAAAGTGCCTTTTATTTTATTTTGTGGATGTTCAGGCATAAATATTAATGTTTTTTTCGATCATTTTATAAATAACTTAATTTTCCACATTATACAATAAAATCATAACCGAAAATGGGTTCGTAAGTAGGAGATTTTGAACTTTAAAGCAGTTTTTATAGGTCTTATACATTATTTTTTTCTGGGCTAATAAAAAGACTTATCTAAAAAATACTGGATTATTTCAAAGGCCAGGATGTATTTTACTCGCAGTATTTAATTAAAGCATCTGAAACATTTCTATGCGACCAAATTTTCAAACCAAAAACACATGATTTTGCATTACTACGTATGGCATCGCCTTAATATTTATCGTATACATAGTATAATGGTGGAGGGAAAGAATAAACTGTACTTCTATCGGTGGATTTATTCAGTTTTATCCAACCTTGGTTTAAGCTTTTGTATTCCTAGTTCCACGGAGCTTGCCCATTGTTTGTTTCTTTTATTTATTGTATGGTAAATAATAATTATTATAAACATCGTAAACCTTATGTGTGATTGATTAACTATTTTCAATATTAGTAGTGGTTATAATTATGTCGTTTTATTGATTGACGTCTGATTATTAATCTTGGTTACACAATTCATGGTTAACAAGGAGGAATTATCTTTTATGTTAGGTAAGAAAAAAAATAGTTATGTGCCTGATTAATCAAACACAAAAGTATGTTTTCATTATCAATATTAATTAATTAACTCGGCACCAACACATGTGTAAATCAGTGGCGTACCAAACTGGTGGTCCCCGCGGCATCTTCTGTGACCTGAAATCTTTTCGAGGAGGGTTTTTCTAAATATCTAAGGTTGTGTTTGATAAATTAATAATTTATGTACATTATTTATAACGTAAAATATGATTTAATGAAAACATGATAATTATTATTATTATAATTAAAATTGTCTCAAATTCAAGTACTTTTGGCTCTTACGATGTTGTGTCGTGCTCTTTTTAGAGTTTCATGTCAATGCGTCGTACGCTTACGATATAGTTGTTTGGCACAAATGAATGTAGTTTTCGAAGGAAGCTGAATAATAATTAAGAGATATGTTTTTATTTATAGTAAAAAGTATCACTCCGTAGTTATATTTATTCATTTTAATTTACAATTTAGTAATTGCTTATAAAAATAAAATAAAATAATTTCTTTAGGTCGAACTGGTAAAAATAATAATATTCTTGCCGTTCGTGGAAAATTTTCACTCCCAACAGGTATGTTTAGGTAGAAAATTTTTATCTTTTTTATCGTTAAAATACATACCAATGTGATCGTTTTTGTGCAAAATCACATCAAGGGCGACTATATCGGTAAAGAATCCACTTGATTATGATTTTTGAGGTTTCTTTGATCGCAGGTCTTCGTAATTCATTAATTTTCTTCAATTTTGCTGATAGGTAAAGCCAATGAAAATGATTTCCAATCTTAGAAATCATCATGAGACATCGCGTGCATCTTTATTTCTTGGGGTCTGTTCTGGCGTTTCATAACATGGCAGGTCATTCAGAAGTCTCGCAGAATCTTTTCATTCGGGCATTCCAACCCATAAAAACGCGTCCATCAATTGTCTCGCCCAGTACGACGTAAATGATAAAACCAAATTTAAAAAACCGAAACAAATCCTACGTAAATTACCCCCCTAACTGCAGCCATGCACCATTGCAAATATTTTCACAAAAAACTAAATCTTATTTTCAAACAACCATAATTTAAACTCATGATGAAAGAGAAAGGGGCCTTTTTGGCCCGGAGCTCTGTATGCCACTTTATCAAAAAGGTCATTCAGATGGTGTCCAAATTATATTAGGCTAATAAATTACTCTATTATAGCAGGCACCGAGTCCACCCGCATCATTGTGTGTCCTGGCAAAAGGTAATTGATAGTTATTTCCTCAATAAATAGGGCACTATCAATAAATACGAAAGCATTGCTAGCGTGGCACTATTCCTATTTTGTCCTACTCAACTATCACAGTAAAATGCAACAATTTTAGCGGCATTATTAATTTTCATTTTCAGATACCTATTTGCAAATTTCTAATATAATTTTCAGATATGTAACTGTGCAAATTTCGTTGCATCCTCTTTTTCCATCTGCTTCTCCCCAAATAAAACAGTATGCGGTTTTGGTCCCACTATTACAAACGTTCTCACTATAGGAGACATATTTTCTTCCATAATACCAGTTCACACTCTCTCCATGGGGAGTGTTTAGGACCTTCTGTAAATCGAAACTAGCATGTAAACAGATTAATGCCAATTAATTTTTTACGTTCCACCTTGCCAGTTTGTAAACTTCCTAGGCGCTTATAAACATCCTTGGTGCTCATAAACTTCGTTTTGAAACTCAAAATTTTGTTCTTCTGGTGTAATATTTTTAACCTTACATTTAGCAAAAGAAACACTTGTCCTTTTTTGGAAAATTTAAATTTGTTTGTATTTCTTTTAAGAAAAACACATTGACTGGAGATATTCTCAGTCTTTTCCTCTTCAGCGAATATTTTTTTCCGGAAACTCGTAGTATTACAAGCGGGAAACTGATAAATCTACATCACATAGAGAAAAAAAAACTTTTTTTCGGTCTATGCCTTGAAGCATTTTAAAAGACCTTAAAAAGCTGATATATCCCCCCAGACCGTATTTTTTCAAATTTGACATATAGAAATTACAACTTCAGACTCAATTTACTCGAAAACTAAAACTCAAATAAATAAAAATATTCAACAGTGTATACATTTGTACTACGAGTTTCCAAACACAGTGTATATTTCTGAATTCCTTTGGAAGGTATTTTTTTTACTTCTTACTGTCATTTTTTCTATTTATTGTTTAACAAGCTTGCGAAATGTACTATTTTATATGACCCTTACGATGCATTGCTTGGCCAAAAAATTAAAGAAAAAATCATACGATAAAATGAAAAATTAATTTATTATGACTTCGGTTACTGCGTTTCATGGTATCTTTTGGCAGTCCACGCGGATATTTGTTTTAAGCGGATTCAATAATAAAAAAACTAAATGCCGGGAAAGGTGCGATTTGCTACTGCGTGCGGTGAATTTCCCACTACTTATATTCTCTATCGCACAGTTGCACAACCCCATTGCGTACATGCAAGCAGGGTGCACTGTTGGATTAAACTTCTCCAACTATAATCGCAAATTGGTAAATTGGTATCGGGAAAACAGCAAAAATCTATCTATGTGTTAGGTGTAAATAATATACAAACACATAATTTTACCTAATCCTTTTAGTATAAGGCAGTGCTCCGCAACCTTTTCTCACCTACGACACACCAAATTTCTTCCTAGAATTCCGCGGCACACCAAAAGCTAAAATATATAGATATTAAATTGATACACAAATTTTACAATAATTTCTTGTTTTTTATTTGAAAAGTACACATACATACATATAACTATAACATATTTATTTTTATGCAATCTTAATAATTATTATAAAATAATAATAAATTAATGAGCGATTAATTGTTAAATTAACTTGCGCTTGTTTCAATGAACACAAAAGTTTTATATTCGGCTCGATTTTTGACAGCGCAACCCGAAGTTCTTGGAACCTTTTAAGCATGACCGCTTATCATTTTTAATTAATACAAGCGTTGAAAAACTTTGCTCACAAAAATATGTCGTTGAAAATGGAAGTAGTGTTAAGAATGCCTTGACGGAAATGTGAGGATATTCTTTTTTAACGTAAATCCAGAAAACATCTAATTGATCTTCGGAGAAGTGAAGTTTTAATGTCATGTCATTATTTAAATCTCTAAATTCCATTAGAATTTGCAGAGGCAGTGCTTCCGTTGCTGAAAAATAGACAATATTATGAAAAATATTTTGTCATTGTCTATTAAATACATAATGAAATATTGTAAAATGTTAAATACATTGAATTTGACCACGGCACACCTGTGTCTGGCTCATGGCACACCAGTGTGCCACGGCACACCGGTTGCGGAGCATTGGTATAAGTAATAGTGGAAAATGGAAACGATGTAAGTATAAGAAAACCATGAAATGAAGATTTTTTTAAATAAAATGGATACATTTTTTGACAAACATGATTCTTGGGTTATGAATAAACTGACAATAGTCCTTCTTCCATCATTATAAACGTAAAATGTTGCTTGTACAATGTTGGAGGATTATGCTAGCAGAGGATTAAACCTGTGGTAACCTGATGCTTGGACAACTCAGTTATCAAGTTTTTGATTTAATTTATTTTTCTAGATGGAGCCCCAAGAAATAGAGATGGTGCATTTGTATCCCCTGGAGAATGCCGGCCTCCACCACACGGAGCGCTTCGAGCTGGTGCACGCCGAGCCACGCGTAGCCGTGCTGCGTCGGGGACAGTACTTCTCTGCCGCCATTAGGTTCCTCACCAGGCCTTATGACTTCTCCGTGGACCAGGTCAAGCTGGTGTTCTCTATCGGTGAGCCACTTCCCTTACCAGACAAACCAGACTAGATTAGGTTAGGTTTACTTCCCTTGCTAGATTAGGTTAGGTTAGCGCAGTTCCTCACCAGACTATACAACCAGGTCAAGCTGGTGTTCTCTATCGTGAGCCACTCTCCTTTCTAGATTAGGTTAGGTTAGGTTAGATCAGTTCCCAGGGTGCATCATGATATACCCGACGAATTTTAACCAGCGATTCCTGAGCTTATTTGGAGTAAAAAATGCTGATGTCATTTTGTTGTCCGGTGACATTTTTTTTAGTTAGGTACTTAAAGACAACAACAAAAATTCTGTACTTGTTGCAGTGGCGAGTGCGTTACAATCTTTTTTTTTTTTTTTTTTTTTTATTAAATATCAAAATAATATACAAAAATCAAAAAGTCCCAATAAACTACTTTAAAGTAGTTTGTCATTGGGTGCTTTTAACTTAAACAGATTATATCAAATGTATACATTCATATCATGAGAGGTGTAATACAATAAAAATAAAAACAAAAAACAATTAAAGCGTATGAAGTTAGAAATAGTTTGTATTAGAGTCTAGTACAAACTATTTCTTTCAGCTAGCCAATTTTTCAACAAAAAATTTCTTTTTATATTTGTACATTTTTTGATTTCTGCAGGTAACATATTTAAACAATTTGGTATCATGTAGTCTAGCGTTCTTTGTCCATATTTGTTTACATGCTTTGGTACGATTAGTCCTTCATTTAATGTAAAACGAGTATTGAAAGTGTGTTCCAGTCTATTTATGTACATAGGGCTATTTATGTGCTGAAAAATTATTTTATACCACATAATTGCTCTTACCGAGAGGATTTTCAGATTTTGATAAAGGTATGGAACATTATGCCTTTGTTCATATAAACTTTTATGAGCTAATAATTTAACAAGAGAATTTTGAACTGATTGAACATGATTTATATTTGTTTTAGAGGAAAATCCCCAAGCTGTAATTCCATACCTTATGATAGATTCAGCTAGTGATAAATAAATTATTCGAAGTGTGCATATTAGAACATAAAATTTTAATTTATATAATCTACTAATAATAGATCTCAGTCGTTCACAGACTTTATTAATCTGTAAATCCCATTTGAAAAAACAATCAATAATAACACCTAAATAAACATATTTTTTAACCAGTTCAATATTTTCACATGTACACAGCGCAGGGATACCAACATGTAGGCAATCTGAATTGTGTGTTTTAATTTCGGGTATAATAGTATTTACCTTGGCATTTGGTGATCTAATGTGTATCAATTTAGTTTTTTTTGCATTTATGATTAGGCCAGAGTCGTGAGACCATTTTAAAAGTTCAATGTAATCTTTTTGTAAAAGTTCAATACATAATTGCAAATTACTGCAAGAAAACACCAATGCAGTATCATCTGCGTACACAAAGTGTTTTACATGTTTAAAAATAAATTTAATAAAAGATACATAAATTATATATAAAATAGGACCTAATATGGAACCTTGAGGTACACCTGCTAAGATTTTTCTTTTTTTACTTAATGTGTTCAAAAGCTAGCAAAAAATCTAACTTGTCTTGTTGCAACGTTCCGTTTTGTTTCAACAGCATTGCACAGAATTTATTGTAATTACTTCACTATAAAACCTAAAGTAGTATTACATTATAAACCGATATTAATTTGTTTCCAGGCGACACTCCAAACGTAATCAAGAGGACGAAGGGAGCTGTGTTCGTAGTGCAGGAGAACCCGGAGCCAGAGAGCCTGCAATGGTCTGCCGTCGTGGTGGCGGAGCAAGATGACACCATCACTGTTGAAGTGAGTCTGTTCAATTTGTCCATCTAATATATCCGTTTGAAAGAATTCCCTCTCGTGGGTCGTCAGATCGCGGCTATCAGGTGTTTGCAGCTCTTCAGAAATCAACTATTTCACCTCCACTCAGCCTTATGAGATGGAGCCACTGTCAACGCAGGTCTTTTCATCTAGATTTAGCTCTAAATCTAGGTCATCAACTCAAAATAAATCGCTTAGGTTCATAGCACTTTATTTTACACAGAACTCAGTCACACTCACGTACATATAATGATAAAAATTGTTGAAATATCAATAGCCAAGCGAACTCACCGTCAAGTCCAAAGATAATAGAATACAACGTCAAGACGTGAGTGGTATATCTATGGTCAAGACAGAGCCATAGGTCGACAAGGCAATATGTACACAACAATCTTGACTGACAATACAGAAATCAGAATCCGGCAAGATATTGTCGTAAAAAGTTGCTCTATTACCAAAGGGTTAAGATTTTTGAGATAAACTGTATGATAAATTTTCTAAAGTAGGTTCAAATATTTTTCATAGAATTTAAGAATCTAAGAATGCTCTTTTAGTTTCTTCTCATGTCTAAAATGAAGTTTTAACCGTGATTTTCATTTCCTAGATCACAAGCCCTTGTGACGCGCCAGTTGGGGCCTGGTCTCTGTCTGTGGAGACCAGTGTGAAGGGGGCTCCCACTACTGTGAAAACCTTTGAATATGAAGACGATATCTTCATACTCTTCAACCCTTGGAATAAAGGTAATAACCATCGACCAAAATACGATGTATGTTATATTAAAAGTATATATTTTATATCGAAGGTAATAACTCATTTCACAAAGGCGCTAGAGGCAAAACGATCTAATGGGTTTAATCCGAGTCAGTCAAAATGGATGTGTGTTTTTTGTTTACATTAGCTGCACATGGGAGGCCCTGAGGAAAAAATATTCCCTCAGGGCCTATGACAAGAAAGGTAGGAGGGAACGTTCTGGGAAGGAAAAAAAACTAAACGCGAAACTAAAAAATATAGACTGCAATAATGACAAAATATTGATATCCCACGCAGTAATTTGTGTTAAGTGAATTTCGACATGATTATAAAAATTATGTGCAATTAATTACTGTTGTGTCTGGTCTAATCAAAGTCATGACTCATGACATTTGACAGCACAATATATTTTCTGGAGTTGGATAGTGATTTTTTAAAGTACTTTTATGACATTAATGAGCACAGTGCATTTTAATTATTATGAAGATATTATTTTGTGTTAAGCTACTTATTTTCGACATTTTTATTTATCTCTGCACAAATAGTGGCTAAATTGCTCCACAGCGTCCACATTTCCTGTTTCCTGGAAGACTAATTACTTAATTAGTGATATGCTTACATAGATATTTTTAATTTAGCAATGGCTGACATAACTTTGTACCAATGTCAGCTTTGAGAACCAAAACTTAACCCTTTAAACACCAAACGCCAACGCTGTTTAAAAGTTACGGCACAGCTAGGGTAGCTTTTATCAGCCAAAACCAATGATATCTCTATGCCTAAAACACAAAAATAAGTTGTAAATATCGACATTAAATTATATACGATTGTGCATATTTTAAACTTTTTGGTTGTTAATACATATTTGAGCCTTTTTTGGTCGTTAGTGCATATTACACAAACCGTCAATAATACATTTTACTCTACAAATATGAGCTGTTAAATAGTCCTGTCCCGATCCTGAGGAACTGGTTCTTTTCCTTCAGAATTTCCAAAATTCAAACTTATTATGACACTGAACAACAGTACCGCTTTCGGGAACCAGTTTTATTTTCAATGTTTTTTTAATTCCTTTATTTTTCCCAATTTTTACATTAATTACATACAATATTATATAAATCAATACGAATAATGAGAATCCACTAAGGCGCAGCCTGTGCGTGGGTAGTATATTTAAGTTATTATATTATTGTACCTAGAAATAAACAAACTGTGGGCATATAAAACAAAAACAAGATTACATTTTGTCTAAGCGGTTTGTATAAAAAGTGTTTACAATAGTGTATAGTGAAGTTATAAGTGTTTAGTGTAATATATGGTGAATATTTTATGAGAAACATAAATTGATAAGTACAAATTAAATAAAAAAACGTTTCAACTGCTGTATGGAAAAGCCATAATTTTAACTCTTTTAAATATTGAAGAAGTTTAGTAATCACTTGAATATTTTTCGGTAAAAGATTGAAAGTACGAGGTCCAATGAAACTGCAGTGTGTTTTTTGCATTTGTTTTGTGTTCGTTTGGGGAGTATAAAATACATTATTATTTCTAATGTTGATTCTGTTTTCAAAATAAAGTTTCAAAATACATTTCCTTTATTATAGTTGACTTCAGGTATATAATATTTTGGCATTGTTAGTGCATATTTCATCATTTTGAAAGTGCATATAATCCAATATCTACTTATAACCAATATGATATGTCTTTCCAGAGGACCAGGTGTATATGGATGACCAGTCCCTGCTGGACGAGTATGTGCAGAATGACGTGGGCAAGATCTGGGTGGGGCCAATGGGCTCCAGCCGTGGCCGAGAGTGGGTATTTGGACAGTTCGACGATACCGTGCTGCCCGCCTGCATGCTCATACTGGACAGGGCCGAGATACCATACACACAGTGAGTTTTATTTATTTATCTTAAATGATACACCTTATTAAGTACAAGGCTTTGTTTTAGACTGATTTGGTGGTGACTGGATTGCTTGTATAATTTTGGTGATAAATTCCATTAGAAGGGGTGTGATAATTCCTTGTGGCTTGTCACCATACTAACATCGTTTAATGTCCGGTCTGTATTTTGAATCTAGTTTAAATCTGTCTGGGCTTCTATCTTCCGACATGTTTCCCTCGGCTAGGATGGATGTAATTGGATCGAGTGTAATCCTAATAAGAATCAATGTTCTGGCATGTGGTGACTTCTGAAAGAACATGTATAGTTTATTTTTTATTGTATGACAGATTATTTATCCAGTTATAGTACACGATTTCTTGTTTTGACAATCTTAACATTTGGGAAGGTAGTTAGTTTACAAAATTTTTTAAGGTTATTTAAACAGTAATTAAAATATATTCACTGTTTATGAAATTTCATTGAAAAATACCATTCCCTTGTCATGGTATGCAGTACTAGAACATATGTTCTGCTGTGTGGTATCTTGAACAAGTTGTGGTTACGACTACGGCTGAGTACGGTTTTCAGGTACGTATAAGCCATCACATTCCAAGAGGAACAGGCTACCAATAGAGTTATGAATTATATTAATACACTCGTACACTCTGATATAATGAATTGCCGTTCCTCAATCAGCATTCCACTAATTATGGTTTCCATTCTCCTTTGTCCAGAATGGCGAGACTTGTCAACTCACCGTCAAGTCAAAGCATTGAACTGGATGAATTTCGACAGTCCATACGTAATGTGTAATTTTTAAAAGCCCTTTTGTAATTGTCTTCCATCTGTACTTTTTATATTATATGTATATTGTCATTGCTCATCATTTATTTATGCTCTCCTTTCACTGCCATCTCTGTTTCCTATTTGTGTAAAAAATATTATATTGTTAATGGACTATTTATTTATTTATTTTTTATTAATACCCCAAACTAAGCAAATGCCCGTATTATGGTGGTAATAAATAAGAAAATATAATATAAAAAGAAATCATAAGAAAATATAAAAAACATATAAAATAAAATATACAAATGGTAAAACAAAAACAAAAATAATAAATATATGTGCGATAATATAGATAAAGTCGGCATGAATTCACTTAATGGTCTTTCTTCAGTCAGACAATAATTTCTTTCAGGAAGCTTTCCGATTTTATTCTGCCACATTCTACGAGCCATACGGTTATTTTCTTTTGAAGAGGGCCCGTTTTAATCTTACTGCATTGCTGCTTGAACCCATTATACACCTTAGGAGCCAGAAATACATGGAAACGTTGTCCAAACGATGTGTTCATTTTTGGTACTATCATCCTTTGTTCTGATCTTAGTCTTGTTGTGTAACTGTGATCAACAAGACTATGAAGCTTGGGATTGTTCGTATAGTACATTATGATTGCATGTATATAAATCTGTCTTACGTCTAATAATTTTGTTTCCTTAAATAAGGGTGTCGATGGATACATATAAGGTTTTTTATCCATCACTCTTATTACAGCTTTTTGTGCCTTGGCTAACGGATCTAGTATAGTCTTGGCTGCACCGCCCCAGCTTAGTATGCCATTAATTATTATTTTTTTGGTAAACTAATGTTTAAGACAAGATTTTTTATGCATAGCACAAAGGGTAACAATTATTTTACAAGCAATAATTATTCGCCTGAAACACTCATCCACGTTGAAAAATCTCCTGATAAAAGATACATGACGCCAACGGGACTCGAACCCGTGTCCCTTCGATTGGCCCCAATAATTGTTACCCTTTGTAGTATGCCATACCTAATAATTGAATGGCACAAAGCATAGTACACAATTTTAATGGTTTTCTTATCAACAATGTTGCGTATATCTTTCAAGAAGAAAATTAGTTTGCGTATTCGTTTGGCCGTATTTTCAATGTGCGCTCTCCAGGTCAAAGAGTCATCTATTAAAATACCCAGATATTTGACTAATTGCACCTTTTCAAGGTCTTGACATGCGCATGGGTGAGATATTTGTGTTCCTGGGGTATAGGTGTCATTTAAATGTACTTTTATATTTATGTCACTGTTAGGTTTGCCTCTTTTGTTCATAGAAAAAAACATTTGTTTTTTTGGCATTTAATGACAAGAGGTTGCATTCTAGCCATTTTGATACTTTTACTAGACCTGTTTCAGATTTTGATTTTATCTCCTCCCATGTCTCTCCTTTGAAAAGTAAAACTGTATCATCGGCAAATGATATTATTTTCCCATTTTGTTTATATGCGCAAGAAAAAGTATTGGTCCAAGGGTACTGCCCTGGGGTACTCCGAATAAATAAAAAATCGTTCCGTCCTTTACGTTCTTTATGTCCGTAAATAAATATTAAAATTATGTATTACAATATATATTTTACTGACAAGCTTGTTGTACAAAGAAGCTAAGGAATTAATGTCTGAGGTGGCTAATATCTGTCGGATACGCCCTGTTACACCTTGTATACCGAACTGCATAGCTGATTAATTTGTATTTAGTGAACTCACATGCCATTTTTTCTTGTGCAGGCGCGGTGACCCTGTGAAAGTGACCCGCATTATTTCGAAGATTGTGAACTCTAATGACGATCAGGGCGTGCTGGTGGGCCGCTGGGATGGAGATTACGCAGATGGCACCGCTCCTGCTGCCTGGACAGGCAGTGCCGCCATCCTCGAGAAGTTCCTCGAGACCCAGGAGGAAGTGAGCTACGGGCAGTGCTGGGTGTTTGCTGGTGTTGTCACCGCAGGTAATGTGGTAGATCATAAACAGGGATGGCGAGGTAGTGCGAATAAGACAAGCTTTAACACTGTTGAAATAGTTAATTTAATTTTCCTTCATCTTGTCCCGTTCGGGTCAAGGAAACATCGCATGCAAAAGGAGCTCCCAGGCTTCTCTGTCCAGGGTTACTTCTGCGGCCTACACTTATAGCAGGCCCTTCCTTTGGAGTTGCTTTCTCTGACATAGTCTGGAGAGGCCAAATGGACATTTAAGACCTTTGGAATAGCCGCCAGTATTTTATGGTTTGTGTTAAATCCAATTGAAAAAATGGCACCAGAGACCAAAATAACATGAACATTTTTTACTTTACACAAGTCTGTGATCTTTTTTGCCGCCCCCCTGAGAGAATTAACAATTTAACTAAACTTTACATAAATAGTAAAATATTAATAAATCATGTGTGATGTAATTTCAGTTTGTCGCGCCCTCGGCATCCCGTCGCGAGTGGTGTCCAACCTGGTGTCCGCCCATGACGCCAACGCCTCCCTCACAGTGGACAAGTACTTCGACGCCAACATGGAGGAGCTGACCTTCGACCCTAACAACCCCATGGGCGAAGACTCCATCTGGAACTACCATGTGTGGAACGACGTCTGGATGGCGAGGCCTGACCTGCCAAAAGGTAAAATCTGCCTTATCCAATCTAATTATTAATATGTATGCTGTAAAGTGGTACCAAAGTCAATAATCAAATCAAATTTACCTAAATTTTGTTCAGATCCATGCAAACAGAAGAATAATGGAGTTCCAGGAGAATTAAATTATAATGCAAAACTAGATCGAAAAATTTGGGGAACCCCAGGTCACTAGGATAAGTACATTATTTGTCAACGTTTGAATTCTCCTTAATTTAGTTGTTTGTTTATTGGCGATCAAAGTGAAATATTGTTTGTTTGTTGGCAATTTGCATTTGTGCTCGGAAATGTGAAAAAATTAATAACCGATATTGTCGATAAGACTTTTTCCAGTCCCGGCGAGATTAGTACGCCATAGCGCCTCTATAAGTATCCTGTGAATTTTCACAGATCTGCGCTAGTAACTTAATAATGATTGTGTGATTTCTATGTCAGGTTATGGCGGCTGGCAAGCAATCGACGCCACGCCACAGGAGAAATCCGGCGGCTTCTACCAATGCGGACCCGCATCCTTAGAGGCTATCCGCCAGGGGGCAGTGGGCTACCAGCACGACGTACCTTTCCTCTTGGCTTCCGTCAACGCCGATCTCATGCGCTGGAAGGAAGACCCCACCCAGGCTCTGGGCTACGCCAGGATTGACAGCAATAAATATCAGTAAGTCCACTAATGTTGAATTATATTGTTTAAACATTTTTACGAGTGCTAATACTATCATAGGGTCCAAAATCGTGGAATTAAATAAAATAATTAAAAGTCAATGGTTCCGTCTACACAACGCGTTGAGCCGCATCCAACTAGCAAGTAAGTTAATAATTACTTGAACATTCATGAGAAAGCCTGTAAACTTACTTGCCCTTTTGCTAGTCAAGAGCTGCTCTGCATGTTGTACAGGCTTTTTGTGGACAGAACCAATCAGCAATTTCTTAAAAGTAATTTTAATTATAAAAATTGTCTTAATTAATTTTGTTTGTTTTGAAACGATAAATGTTATATTTCAAATGACCCAGTGTTGCTATATTAAAAAAAAGTGTGGAATTAAAAAATAAATAAAATACCGCTAAACAGACACTTTTTATAAAGTGACATCACAAGCTAAAAAAAATATTGATTGATTTATTTTTACAATTATTTAATTATTTTTTTTTTAAATTCTTGCATTTCCATACTCTCTATTTATTTATTTGTTAATACATACACAGAATAAGATACAGTTAGATACTTTTAGTTATTACATAGTTGTAGTACCTATTACGTATGTCCATAAAATATCATTACTTAATTTCGCCTGAGATTGTTATGAAAGGAAGGAAGTATGTGGATAGATAATAATAAATGAATTGAAAACAAGAATTATAATAAGCTCACGAATTGTAATTGATTTAGTTAATGTTGATAATTGTAAGTACCAATTTATTTGCAGTATTGGCAGACTGATTCTGACGAAGCAGCCCTTCGTGTTTGACCCCAACGGAGACACGGACCGGGAAGACATCACCTCCCAGTACAAGGCCCAGGAGGGGACAGAGGCTGAGAGACTCTCCCTCTACAATGGTGTCCGGGGCTCGGAGAGAGCAAAGAGGTACAATCAATATTCAATCTTCTTTGCAATAAAACAGAAAGTTGATTCGATTTGGAAAAACTGAGTGAAAGTGATGAATTTATATAGGTTTTTTGTATGAAATTTCTAAGTCAATACACTGTTTTCATGTCACAACATCACTTCCATCATGAGCTATGGAGCTTTGAAATATCTATTGATTTGTCAGAAAACAAGGCGCAATGCCATATTATCTGTTGCATATATTATATTGCTCAATAATGATAATTAATGAATATTACAAATTGATTGGTTAGGTCACCAAAGTGTGTTCCGAGAGATTTAATCTTTTCCTCCATCATTGCAAAAGCAATATTTTGCTCTTATTATGTTGGTACTAGAAGGAATAAAATTATTGTCAGGTTATTCATAAGCTAGGAAAGTTGGTCTCATTAAAAAAAAAGTTAAATTAACAAGAAACAAAACCATTTTGTTTCTTCTCCATATTTTGTTAAAAAATAATAAATTTATTTTAAAATTTAAATTTGTAACATTTTAGGATTTCATTTGCCTTTCTATCAATAAATTCTTTATGGTAGGTAAATAGTATATCGTCTACGTAAGTTCAATACTGCAAATGAACTATTCCCTGAACATAAGTAAGCAAGACCGCGTATATCCCTAGATAGTTTTTGTCCCTCTTGAACATTTTTACAAATGGTTTTTCTGCATTATTGGACTTACGCCGACAATATATATGCTGAGGAGGTGGGCTGTATAAAACATTGAAGGAGTTACATAATTAAACTATTAAACGGTTTCCAGATTCTATGCCATCCCTGATGAAGACAAAGAGGATGTCACCTTCGATCTTGTAGAACTGGATAAAATAAACATTGGGGAGCCTTTCCACGTTACAGTCAATATCACCAACAAATCTGACAAGGTAAACATTATTATACACTGTTTATTTACTTGAGAACACATTTTTTATATCATTTTTTACTATCGTTGGCGCCACCATTCTAGGAGAGACCAGGCTGCCTCTGCTCCTTATAGTCTCCAGCTGTTTTCACTCCAGTTCTTTCACCCGTAGTGGCCCACAAGAAAACTTCAATAAATAGATATTTTTGTTAAAGCCAACACAGTTTGGATTTTAACGAATTTTCGGATTATTTTTAGTCTTTAAGAAACAGCTGGATTTTTCAGATTATTTGAGAGTTTGAGGTTTTTCTGGGACCTTTTTAATGTAGATGCTACATAGTCGAAAATATTTTTATTCCTTTTACCTTTCCGGTCAGATACTGTGGATTTAACAATGTTATTATGTTCCCTCGCTAACTCCGTGCAACTCTTTCCATTTGCAAGTCTCTTTTAAAATTACACTTTTTTCTTTAATGGTTAGCGTGTTGTGTTTTTTCAATTACTTGAAAAAAAGTGTAAATGAGGCCTTAAGTTTTCTCTCTTCTTCGCAAGATGCGGGCCTCACGAAACCGCATCACCGCACAAATCCAGATGCCGTCAGCTAGCTAAATAACCCCTGCATCCCATTAAGACCTCCACCAACTCACCTTCACCATATGAAGAAGAAAAATCCTATTTAGTCATTTAAAAAGCCTATAATGCATTTTGTTTTTTTAGGTTAGGAAAGTAAAGGCTGTATTGAAAGCGGGCAGCGTGTACTACACCGGAGTGAAGGCTGATCTTGTCAATAAGGCAGAAGGACAATTTGTAGTTCAACCTAATTCCAGTAAGTTTTATCATATTATCAGAGGGGCCTTAGCACGGGTAGAGCAACCAGTGAGGCCCATATTATCAAATTTTAAAATATGTTGTATCTAATAAAAAAAATAGAAATAAATTATTTAAACAGAATAATATATCATAACCAGGAACCGTTAATTGCGTAACCAACACCTCTGCCGTAGATCACCCCAAGTGGTTTGCTACGTTTGGTTACTTAGCAGAGATGCCCGGGTTCATGGGGTGGGGTCATTGTCCACGTCTTGTCAGGTGGCGGATGCATCTGCCCATCAACTGCTTGGCGAGTCAGATTGGAAAAGGCCGGTTGAGGAAGTCTCTTTGACCTCCCGAGCTGGACTCTCTTGACTGAACGCCTTGCACTGCAGTGGGAAGAATGGATTCATACTTCACTCCCGAACACACTGAGCCCCAGACTCCTACACACCTCTCATACCGTTTCCCTTCCCAGAACTTTCTCTACTTCCTTTACATAAAAGACAAACCGTTTGTGAAATCGGTTGATGTTTTTACAATTTACACATACGTACACACATTTTGATAGATCAAGAATGATCTTAAATAAAAAGTCAAATCAGAAAGGAAATAAGGCTGTATTCATATTAGAAAGATCAATTGAAAAAAAACCTTTCACCAGCTGTTCCGACTATAATTTAAAAACAATGAAATGCAACTATTTTTAACTTGCTTCAAGCCATTTACATTAGCCCACTCCTAGTTCATTAGCTATTTTTCATATATTTAGAAAATTCTGAAAGGAGTAGTTAGTAAAATGAATGTAATTAAGAAATTAAATAATTATTACAGATGAGCAGATCAACTTGAAGGTCACTCCCGAAGACTACATTCCCAAACTGGTGGAGTACTGCAACATGAAGATATATGCCATCTGCACCGTACTGGAGACCAACCAGACCTGGGCAGGAGAAGATGACTTCCAAGTGCTCAAGCCATCCATCGAGATTAAGGTATAAGAATGGAATATATACAGGGTGTTAAAGGACGTACTTGACTTGCAACCAGTGATTGCTGACATTATTTGGAGCAAAAAAATTTAATTAAATTTTGATCACGGGTGACATTTAGATGATTATGTAGACAGACGCGGATAGCGACTTTATTTTATACTACAGGGTTTTCCAATAAGAGGTGTTATTTTGAATAGCCCGCTATTTCGGTAGATGTCACTTTTGAAGCTGTCATTTTTTGACATTTGACAAGTAGAAACTACGCCATTAATAAAAATGGAACGATACACGCTTCAACAACGCATTGAAATTATTAAAATTCACTTGAGTGAATCAAATGCAAATCATCTTGAGTGATGAGGCCCATTCCCACCTCGGTGGCTTCGTCAACAAGCAAAATTGTCGCATCTGGGGCTCGGAAAATCCAAGAGTTATTGTTGAAAAGCCTCTCTATCTGTTTGGTACGGTTTATGGTCCGGCGGAGTCATTGGACCTTACTTTTTCGAAAATGAGGCTGGAGCAACAGTTACGGTGAATGGATTGCGCTATCGAAAGATGATTAATGATTTTTTATGGCCGGAATTGGATGGTATTGATCTGGACAACGTTTAATTTCAACTAGACGGCGCTACGTGCCACACAAGCAACGAAATCATTGATCTTCTACGATTGAATATCAAAATAACACCTCTTATTGGAAAACCCTGTATTTAGAAATCTCTAATTAATTAATTATGTGTAATCACACATATTAAGTTTTGTATAACAAAGTACTCTTTTTAAGGTGAAATTGGTTAATTCAATTTTTTTTATATAAATATTTATTTTTAGTTCAACAATGAGCCAGGGCTTGGCAAGCCATCCATCGCCAGTCTGACCTTCAAGAACCCCCTAGATAAGGAGCTGACGGACTGCAAGTTCCAAGTGGCAGGCCCGGGTCTGGTGCGACGAAATGTGATCATCCTGCACGATGACGTGGCGCCGCACGCTCTCTTGTGGGCAGACCTTCCATTCACACCAACGGTATGTTCAAACCATCTAACAGATAATTAACTAACCAGCCAGATAACTCTACCTTGGCACGTACATTTGTATATCGTCTAATTCTAATACATACTATTCTCTTATTCTGACTTATGGCCCGACTCACTTCTTACTACTTGAATCACATCATTGTTTGGTGACTTCCAGATGGATTCTGTTAAAACGATCAGCACTGTAAAGGTTAACAGAAATCTTCTTTTAAAAAACCTCAATTTTTACATTCTGCAAAAAAACATTTTGTTCAAGATAATATAAAACTAATCGTTTTAATTTATCATTTCAGGGTGTTGGATCCCTGAAGCTTATCGTCACCTTCAGTTCTAAGGAGCTGCTGGACGTCACCGGCTGCGCTAGTCTGGAAGTCTTCTGAGCAGATTGCCTTTGAAATTATATTAGATTAAGTCTATACTTACTCATAAAAATACTTCACCAATGTGCCATTGAAATTTTTATACCTGATTATGTGCTAAAAATTATATAAGCTTTTCCAAAATATTTTTAATTTAGTCACCTGCAATTTTTATGAGCAGATGTGTTAATTTTATAACTTAAGAGAATTATTGTAAAAAAAACATATAAATTTGAATATACATATTATGTACTACAATGTAAAGTTTATTTTATTTATTGAAAATAAAAATAGTTGCATAATGTTCTTGGTATCGCAGCCAGAGTAGACCCGAATACTTACACAGATGGATTGCTTGCATACAGCATGTTTCAAACCTGTTAATACAATTTTAATCTATCTATTTATATAAAGAAGAGTGCCTATGGCGGACGGCGTGGATTGATTTATATACAAATCTAAAGTTCTATTCCAAGATTGATGTAATTTTTCACACTTGACCTTCAACCCCTAAAAGCAAAATAAAATTAGGGCAATACCGGGTACTTTAGCTACTGCATATAAAGGAGATAAGGCGCTCAATAAAACCATTTTGAAAGGTAACAAATTATTTCTTGCTAATAAACATATACGTGTTGATAATACAGAAAAAAAAACATTAAAAGAGTAAATAAAATTTCTAGTTTTAATTTATTCAACACTAGGGAGCAATCCTCTTAATAGATAATTGAAATAAAGCGCAATGATTTATGAAAATCACAATCGAATTTATTATACAAAGTCTATTGTGTATGAGGTGAATTAAATCTCAAAAGAGAATTGCTTACTAAGGTTCACAATGAAAACATTATTATTTTATAGATATCCACAACTCAATACGAAAACTCTCAGTTTTCCAAAACCTAGTTTGACAATCATTGTTAACTCTATTTAAAGTGTAAAGCTTTATAGTCCCCCATTCTATACTTCCCGGCTGTGCGTTTTGCTTGGCAGCCGGCCAAAATGTTGAATGTGGAGTTGACATGCGTCAAAAATCGTGCATCAAAACGCACAGCTGGGATGAATAGTCGAGTTTCATTTCAAACTTTCCTCAAATTTGACACTGTCACAATACAATGCTTAGCGCCATTGTGTTTTATGATATTTAAATGGCAACGTTTCAATTCTGAATGGTAGTCTATCACCAGAGCGATACTGAGAGTATTGTAACAAATCAGCTGACAAGCCTAACAACATGATCGTTATGCTATCAGCTAACAACAATTTGTTGAAAAGTTGCAAAAAAAAGATATTTAAAAAAACATCCACCAATAACAAAAAATTCAATGTATAGAAAATATTTGATTACAATATTGTAGAAAAGTAGATTGAAGGTAACTGAAATTAACTAATCTACACTGAAATCAATAAACTTAAGAACAAGTTCTTTCACAGAATTTAAACAATTCATCAATTTTCAAAGACGATTTTCAAGTTCTGTTATTATTTCAGTTTTGTGAAACAACTGGTCAGTAATGATAAAATAACAGAACTTGAAACTTTCACAGAACTTTAAAATCAAATTGATATTTGTTAAAATATTTTGAAACAACTCATCCTAAGAGAATTTGTTCTAACATCTAAATAATGAAAAATTACAAAAGTGTTATCCTAGTAGCGCAACCACAATCGATTGATAATAATATAATATGTAACTATGTACTATCTGGTAGACATTTTGTTCTTTCTATCTTTTTTATTACTAAGTATTATAATTTGTGAATACCCTCACAAGAGTCATATAGAAATTTGATATCTTAGAATTTTTTTCTAGAAAAAAAAAACACCAAAATGGCAGTGCATTAATTCTTTTAATATACTTCATTTAAAAACAAAAAAGTATATAAAAAAATAAAAAGATATCAGTAGATTAGAGGTGTTTGAATGTAGGAATTATCAAGGATTTCGCATAACTAAGACTAGATAAATACTATTTCTAAATAAACTTATCTAATAACCAAAGCTTACAATTAAACCCACACCATACAACTTTGGACAGTCTACATTGTTTAAAGTAATTGAAAAAAATAAAAATAAAACGGTAATGAGAAAATTAACAAATGAAATGATAAATAATTTATTTATGTTGCTTGTTTGTGATTCATTATTTGGCATAATGACAGTAATTGAAAATTGTTAAGCCATAATAATTTTTGAAACACAACAATAATGCAATTATGTACGACTTTTTAATGAAAATTATACAAATATATGCACATATGTAAGTGTAATACATACAAAACACGGGTAAACTGCTGATAGCTCCGTTGTAACCTCTCTCTTTCTCCCTATAATCGAGGCGTTTAATATACAGAAAGAGGTTACAAAGAAGCTCATAGCGTAGTCTTATTTTACTAAAATTACATAAAATATTGAATTATGTAATTTGTAAAGATTTTTTTTAATAGCTTGAGTTTTGATATGAACATAGACAATAGAAACAAAGGGAAATATGTAAACGTGCCGACGTTCGCTGAGTTACGACCAAACTGCAAAGACCATCAAAAGTTATGCATTTGGTGTGTAAGTAGAACAAAGGCAGAGCTTTTGTGCGTAGATGCGATTTGCAGTAGTATGGGTGAACGATATTAGCGACACTTTTGTGTGTGTGGTTTCATGCATATAATGCCTCACGTCCCATCTTCGTTGTTTCTTTTATCTATGGATATGAATAACAGATTTAAAATGACTGTTGTACACTCTAGGCGAGTCTTTTCCCCAGTCGAGGAAGTTGGATTGCAACTCTTTTCGCACAGTTATTGATTAGAATATAATAGGTTGAGAGGCGAAACCCTCTCGGATAGTTTCGCCAAGATTGGATGGATTAATCGGGAGAGTGTAGAGCAGGCATAAGAATTATACACAAACATTGTTCTTAAGGTGGCGATAATTGCATTTTAGAGGTATGTCACATGGATTTTATCGATAATAAATAATTATATCACAAATAAACGGTGATTTCGAAAATCTATTTATGGTGAAATTTCCTACAATACACAGTACGTAATGATTTAAGCGGAATAAATTTATTCCCAACATGATGTTTTAGCTTAATATTTAGTAGGAAAGAAGATCACGCACAGACACACACCCAGAAAGTGCAGGCAGACAGGAAAGTGCTAGACATTTATAGTCCTGATCTGCAATACCTGCTATTTCCACATTCATACAACTTTGAAAGAATGCTTGAAAACAGTGTCGTTTGGTAATAATTCTTTATTTAACAACAAAAAAAAGTTTTCTTTAAAATATTTTATTTTATATAAGCTTATTATTGCAAAGTGGAAAGAAAACATTCCACAACTCATTCATACAGTTTTAACAATTTTTACAGTAAGTTTCAAGTCAAGACTGACAAGTTGAAGGTTATTACACAAACAAAGTTACTATGTTCGTAACCTGGGGTATTGGGGTATGCATTTATTCATAGAATCAAGAAGAACAGTAGAAATGCCTTGCATTTAGATTTGAATGGAAACGAATGTCGCCACTGACTTAGTACCTGACTTTGTATGTCGCTATCCCATTTGTTCTAAACGAAAATTTCATAATGACGATTGAAAGTTCTGTATTTGGAATTTAAACAAAGAATAGTCTCACTTTTTGATCATGAAATACGCCCTCATTGTATTTCTTGTCTTCTTCTTTATTCTTGGTAGAGTAATATTTTCTCACTAAGAAAATGATGGCAGAGACCCACACTTGGGTTGTGTTATCACATTTAAGGCGATGCACTACGTAGTAATGCAAAATCACGTGTTTTTGGTTTGAAAATTTGGTCGCCTAGAAACGTTTCAGATGTTTTAATTAAATACTGCGAGTAGAATACATCCTGGCCTTTGAAATAATCGAGTATTTTTTAGAAAAGTCTTTTTATGAGCCCATAAAAAAATAATGTATAGGCCTATGAAAACTGTTTAAAGTTCAAAATCTACTACTTACGAACCCATTTTCGGTTATGATTTTATTGTATAATGTGGCAAATTAAGTTATTTATAAAAAGATCGAAAAACATTTAAATATTTGTGCACGAACATCCACAAAATAAAATAAAAGGCACTTTTTGGCCATGTTTTTTTCTTGCATAAATGAAAAAAGGTGGATGGTGTTAAGCGGGAATTTAAGCCTTATCGCCATCTACGTAAGGTGTGTTATTGATAGCGGCTGGATTCAAAATATTACACGACGTAGTGCATCGCCTTAATGACCATTAAATGATTGACGATTGGTGCCACTTTGAACTTTTGACATTCTGGGTTCTGGGCCCGTCTCAGCTTTCGACCAAGAATCATCGTTTAACGGGATTTAATGTAAAAATATCAAAATGGAGCTGATTGTCTGACACACCCAACCTTACCAGTATCGGAATAGCTATTATTAAATTCACAAATAAAGGGTGTCTTGACTGAAAGTGACTCACTTTGGGCGATGTTGCAGAGTTGTAAGACTTATTGCATCTTGTATTTGCCGGCTCCCTCAACAGAGAGCTTGCAGACTTGAGTGTAGATGTTGGGGAAGTATACGATGGACAGATAGACTATTTCAATATATGCGATGATGCCCACTGTGAGGATGAGATCGAAAATCGCCGGCTTTACGCTGAAACAAACGGGGTTAATTAGTTTTATTATTTGAGATATTAGTTTCCGTCATTATGTTTTACTTAGTTTCCATAGCAAATTTTGTACATGATGTTGGTATAAAGCAAAATATAAGTATAAATTCAAAGTTTTAATTTCTAAGGACGGATTGTTTCAAAAAATTTAACAATTCATCAAATATGAAAGTTAATTTTCAAGTTCTGTTATTATAATCATTATGGGCAAGTTGCTTCATAAAACGAAATGATTTTGCTTCATAAAACAGAACTTGACAATTAACTTTGAAAGTTGATGAATTGTTCAAATTCTGTGAACAATCCATACTAAGGCGGGTTGTTTCACATAATTTGAACAATTCATCAAATTTCAAAGTTAATTTTCAAGTTCTGTGAAGGTTCTATCCAAGTTCAGTTACTATTTCAGTTTTGTGAAGCAACTGGTCAATAATGACATAATAATAGAACCTTCACATAACTTGAAAATCAACTTTGAAATTTGATGATTTATTCAAATTCTGTGGAAACAACCCGTCCTAAGTGTTCTGAGGCGGCCTGTAGTTTTTTAAATATTTTTGTATTTTGTTTCAAGTTGTCTTTAAATCGTCTTCATAATGTTTGCAAGTTGATTATCACTTGGTCACTGAGCCACGTTTCTACCTTAGTTTTAAATATACAGTAGAACCCCGTTAATTCGAACCCCTATAATTCTAAAAAACGCGTAATTCGAAATTTTCGCCAAAAAAATTTCTGAAGAAAAATTTTTTCATTCAAAATTTTTTTTAATTCGAAATTCGTTAATTCGTAATTCGAAATTTATTTTTGTTCGCGCACGAAAATTTGTTCGTGTAATTCGAAAAAATTTGATTTTTGCGAAAATAAATCATAATATTTCGTAAATCTGAATCTAAAAGTCAGCCGTGGCGGTAAAACGCCGAAAAATGTATTTTTACGTAGTTATACATCGTCCTAATAAGTATTATTATTTTGTAAATCTGAATCGATTTACACTGGAATGTCATACTTTTTCAAATTTATTTCGAATATCCGAGTTTGAAGGGCCGAGAAAATACGTTTTTGCAGATATATGTCGTAGTTTTACGAGTTTACACCAAATATCTGAATTTAAAGGATCGGCCGCGATGAAACTCGGCCGCGAAATTTCGATTTAGGCGTACATGTATCGTACATTTACGAATTTATTTCGAATATTTGAATTTAAATGGCCCGCTGCGACGGAATTCGGCCGCGAAATCTCGATTTACTCTTAAATATATCGTATTTTTACGAATTTATTTCGAATATCTGAATTTTAAAGGGCCCGCCGCGACGGAAATCGGACGCGAAATTTCAATTTACGCGGAAATATATAGTATTTTTATTAACTTTACTCGAATATCCGAGTTAAAAAATACGGCGCGACGGAAATCCGCCGAAAAATTTCGATTCACGCCGAAATATGACATTTACTTCAAATATCTGAATTTAAAAGGCCGGCCGCGACGAAAAACTGCCGATAAAATTCGATTTACGCGGAAATATATCATATTTTTACGAATTTACATCAAATATCTTAATTTAAAGGGTCGGCCGCGACGGAAATCGGCCGCGCATTCTCGATTTACACGAAAATATATCGTATTGTTGCGAATTTATTTCGAATATCTGAATTTAAAGAGCCAGCCGCGACGGAATACGGCCGCGAATTCTCGTTTTATGCGGAAATATATCGTATTTAAACGAATTTAAATTCAGATATTTGAAATAAAGGGCCGGCCGCGACGGAAAATTACCGCGAAATCTCGATTTAGGCGGAAATATATCGTATTTTTACGAATTTATTGCGAATATCTGAATTTAAAGGGCCCGCCGCTACGGTAATCGGCCGCGAAAATAAAGAAATAATTGGTATTAATACGAATTTACAACTAAAATACCACCCGGATTTGAAGAGGCGGCCGAAAAAATCGATTTTCGGCGTATTTTTTTTTTTTTTTTTGTTCATAAAATTTCGAATTACGTGGGAATTCGTTAATTCGAAATTTGATTTTTTATGTCCCGTGGATTTCGAATTAACGAGGTTCTACTGTATTCATTTATATTATTTTGTTTGGTTTGGTATAGCATTACATACATATATAGTTTCATAGCATGGAATTTAATATTTCTCTGTCCCAAAGATGTATTCAAATTGGGAGTATCCAGTATGTTTTGGCTTATTGCCCTGGTGTTTATGTTAGGCAGTGGAGTATTTAGATTTAATTTATAATGTTTTTGTACTTTGTACACTTGAAAGATTTCAAATATTTCTTCTGTTGGAGTTCTAAATGCAACTTTTAGAATTGTCTTTAGTACTCCTTTTTGGGTTATGTTGAGCCGCTCTATGTGAGTGCAAAAGGCAGATCCGCAACCAGTTATTCCATACTCCATAATAAGTGAGGTAGATCTCCAGTCCTACAGCTTTGAATTAAGCATGAGGAGCTTGTCTCAAGGTCAGCATCAAAGAGATTTTAAGATCACAAGAGACTGGACATTGCCTCCTGCTGTCGATAAAAAAAATGATAAATGCTGGAAAACAATGCGTCGATAATAGATATTATCGACCAATGAACATAATGCGGAACATTTTTGATGATTTTTCCATTTCAGAGGAATACAATTAGTTTCGTCAAAGCACCATTTTAAAGCAATAATTATATTCTTACTTGTAAACATTGAGCATGGCAGAGGTGGGGGTGTAGGTAGAAAACTCAGGGTCTCTTTTATCGGGTGTGTAGCTGGAGGTGACCACCTCGGGCAGCAGCCTCGACAGCGCATCGGACAGGGCGGCCACCACGGGGCTGCCGGGCTGCGACACAAACTGCGTGGCGCGCGGCTGCGAGGTCAGGAAGGCCATCCATGACTCCAGTGACGCACTGTCCACTTTCTGCAAACAGAAATAAACAGAATGAGTCAAGTTAATGAGAACTGAGTGACTAACCATCACACCACAGGAACAAAGGATGGACCGCTACATAACTCTGTCAAGCCACATAATATTATTCCTCTTCTGTTATTTTGATTCTTTACATGACCCGACTCAAGCATTAGATGCGTTGGCCATGCCTTGTCTTCCTCGGGCATTTCTGACTTTTATATATTCCCCTCTCCGTTCACCCATTATTTTAAAACCATCTAAGCATCGCTTCCTTAATCTTGTTCATTAAGCTTACATTCTTTCCGGATCTCCACATATTATGTGTTACTCAGATATCTCTTCTACAGAATTTATACAACATTTGGTCTGCTCTCATCCTTTCTCAGCCAGTTCCATGTCCTGATGCCATGTATCGGGGCTGGTACCATCTCTCCATCGTTAACTGTTAGCCTAACTATACACGCTCGATAAAAATAATTAACTGAGTGTAGCGAAGTCCTGTTTCAACTCGACCACTTTGCATTTTGACTGTCTGTAAATTTGTTTGTGTGTTCCGAGTCCAGTAAATTCTGTCAAGATGGTAGCCGTGTTTGGTAGTACCCTGATTCTGCCAGAGGATGCTCATTCGCTCTTACGCACGAGCTGTCAATTTGGAATAATTAACAATATGCAAAGTCTACTTATAAAAACGTGGTAACAAAGTCTAATTATAAAAACGTAGTTACCAGCGATTCAGTGAAGATGGCGCTGTAGTCTGACACGGACACATTGTACAGGTAGCCGGCGAGCGCCTCGGCAATGATCTGCGTGTTGGTGGTCAGCGTTTTGACGTCGGAGTTGTCGTAAGTGTCCAGGAGGGAGCTGCGCAGGTTGGATTTGTGGCTCTGAAATCAATATGACGATTAGCATTAATATCAATGAAATATTACCCCAAGAGCATACCAGACATATCGACAAAGCAGAATCAACAACACAAACTAAACTACTGACTTTAGTTTAACAGTATCGCTAACACGCCTGGCACTGCAAATTGTATTGATATCATTTGATACATTTGAGGCGCTCAGTGCAAGACTGACCTAACCCCTTTTGAGGTGATATTGAGATATGATCAAAATAAAGTTCAACTGTTTTAAATAATTTTTTTTTATTTTAAACATTTATTGAAAATCAAATTGGAAACTTACAATCTTATTATTTTTTGTTGTTGTTTTATTGCAAATTTTTTACCTACGGCTTATTCAGATGATGTTGGGGATTTTGAAATGTCAAAGTTAAATGAGTTCATTTAGCAAAACTAATTTTATGAATTATTTTCGACTTTTACTGATTGCAGCAGCCAATAATTTCTATTGCCGATTGCAAGAGTGCTAGCGAAAGTCAAAGAATCACTGATAATGTTGATCAAAATCTTTATCGTGTCAATTTTAAGATAGTCTCGCTATAACATCCTGAGGTTCTCATAGCGACTTATTTACTTTTCAACGGAAAGTAAGCCATAACTTGTTTACTATAAATGGTAAGATTTACGTACCTTCAAAGCGCTCAGAGTGAAAGCGGGCAGTCTGCGAATGCTGAACCTCTCGTGCTCCCAAGCCAGGTTCTCGTCGGCCAGGTTGATCTTCTTGTGCACTCCGTCCACAGGCACAGCGCCTCGCAGCTGCGCGGCCTGCTTCAACTGCTTGTGGAATAGATTGATGGGGCCCCCGTCCTTTGGGGGCTTGGACACGTGCATCACCATGGAGCTGCCCGAAGACAGTGAGTCAAGGCAGAGGACAAACGCTGCATCCTGGTGAGCATCACAAATATATTAAAGGCAGTGGTCCTCACGAAAATGAGTGGTGCGCTAAAAATCTTGACAGGCTAACAATTTCGAAGCTTAACTGCTGGAATTATCTTTAAGCGAACTGTGAATAGTAGTAGTGCCATCTCTATTCGGTGCGGCTTTGGGTATTTCTGCCTCGCTGAAGAGTTCTGATGAAGAGCGTTGCTCACGTTTCAGAGAAATTTAAATACAATGGTCTACGTTCACGCTCCGCGCATACAATTGATGTTCCAAGGCAATGTTTCTTGGGGAGCAAAATAGATTCAGCTCACAACACGTGATACAAAATTCGAGCCGGTTTAATTTAATGTAACATTTTTACAGTGTTACTATTATTAGCTTTGATTTTTGTAAGTATTATAGACAGTATTGTAGACAGACTGAAAATTATGGAGTACATTGCTCCCTCCTTAGGGCCAGCTGCCACTGATTAAAGGGAAGCGCCCCACAGCTGGACGGCCTGCTTCAGCCGATTATGGAACAGGTTGATACGATTTGAATGAATCAATTGAAGACTCACCTGAATCAGCGAGCCATCCACGGAATCCACCTGATCCTCGATCCACTTTTTGGTGGCGTAGTAGTTCATGCGGGCGGCGCCGGTCAGCAGGAAGACCAGATTGACGGGCCCGCGCGTGCTTGCCGAGGAGTACAGCTGCGAGAAGACCCTGGCCAGCTCCAGCAGGGCTGCCACTCCGGATGCGTTGGAGTCAGAGCCCGTCGCCAACTCCTGCACAACCATACACACATTAAGATTGCACAGATGACAGCACACAACAAAAAGTACCTTTTTTTCAATACTTTTTAAGATCATAAAAAATGCTAGGAAGTAATGTATCTTAATATTATTCTAGCTTTGCGTTTCATGACTGGCAAAGATATTTATTTTATGTTAGAAAAAGTGCCACGAAAATTTCACATTAAATGTCATAATTCTGATTTTCAAGTCATAGCACTGTATTTACTTACAGGAAAGCCTTATATGACTTATGTTTATTGAGAAGAAAGCTTATTTAGCTAGAAAATATCGACCCCTCCTACGTAAACTACCGTAACCTACAAAATGGCAATTTTGAGTTTTTAATGTATCTACAGGGTTTTCCAATAAGAGGTGTTATTTTGAATAGCCCGCTATTTCGGTAGATGTTACTTTTAAAGCTGTCATTTTTTGACATTTGACAAGTAGAAACTACGCCATTAATAAAAATGGAACGATACACGCTTCAACAACGCATTGATATTATTCAAATTCACTTGAGTGAATCAAATGCAAATCATCTTGAGTGATGAGGCCCATTTTCACCTCGGTGGCTTCGTCAACAAGCAAAATTGTCGCATCTGGGGCTCGGAAAACCCGAGAGTTATTGTTGCAAAGCCTCTCTATCCTTAACGTGTGACTGTTTGGTGCGGTTTATGGTCCAGCGGAGTCATTGGACCTTACTTTTTCGAAAATGAGGCTGGAGCAACAAATACGGTGAATGGATTGCGCTATCGAGAGATGATTAATGATTTTTTATGGCCGGGATTGGGAGGTATTGATCTGGACAACGTTTACTTTCAACAAGACGGCCCTACATGCTACACAAGCAACGAAACCATTGATCTTTTACGATTGAATACCAAAATAACACCTCTTATTGGAAAACCCTGTAGTTTGGATGCTGTACAAATTTATGAAAAAATTATAAAAGTAAACAGATTTTTTTACACTGTCATTTATGACCAAAAAAAACTTTGCTTTAGACTGCTCTCCTCAACAATCAGGATTTTAAAGATTTACATAGGGGGGATGATTTAATAAAACCTAAGAATATTTTCATATTTCTTCAATGGTTCAACTCAACACAGTGACAATTCAACACACTTTTAAAAAGTGATATAAAGTCATTAGAAACGATGAAAAAAAAAAAAATTTAAACCTAACCTAACCGAACCCAGTTATTAAAGTTTTTGTTTCATCACTTTCCATGACTTTATATAACTTTTTAAAAATGTGATGAATTATCATTTTGATGATTTATCCGGTCACCTTCTTCAATATATAGGATGTCCGTGGGTAAAAGGCGCTTTTTTTTAAAAAATTCTATTGTATTTTCTTTTTAAATTTATAATATTTTTAAACTCTAATCTTCTTAATTTTTTTTCGGGAGCTTACATTGCTAACGCTGGGTAAAGCTTACGAGATACATCAAAATAATGTATTACGGAATTGTATTTCTTAAAAAGGCCTACAGAAAATTCCACCATGATATATGTCTATCTCCTAAGGATAACCCACAGCAAAACCGGGTACAAGTCAGCAAGTATTTTATAAATATATAAACAAGAAGAATAAAAAACAAATATAAACAACTCATCTGGTAAGAAGGAAAAATTTACAAAAACCAGACATAGGAATTAATAGACGAGAAGATAATGGCGAGGGGTAAAATCAACTGTTGAAGAACGAAGGGCGTAAGGCTGACTGTGATTCGTCAATAAATCAATCTGACAGTAAATAGGCATCTCGCATTATAATATCACCATTTACTTCTTAAAAGTAAAACCTGCTTTTAAATGAATAGACATTTTTACATGGGAGCGCAAATTACTCGCCACATTATGAACAAATTTGCGAAGTCCAAATTCAGCAAAAAAATTCGGTTCTATTTCCAGAGTCGAATATTTCGTTTAAGTATTTAGTTAAGACACTTTTATAAATGTTCATAATTTACTTCCCAGCAACCAACCAGCTTTGTGTTTCGCGTCCAGACGTTTCTCGATGTGATAGTATAATATGTTTCTAAAACTGATCTATATTATACGATGTGAATATGCTTAAAATAAAGTAAAATAATGCTTATATATGGAATGTAATACGATAATTGGGTTTATTCTCTTTTTCACATCTATTTTTACAAGTTTTCATAGTACAAGTCAACATTTTGCCGTGTTATTTCGTAAAATGAACCGATGATGCCTCGACCATAGTTCGCACAAGAATGATGACGTCACGTTTTCAAATTTCACTTGAGGCCATACGCGAGCACAGCCGGCTCCAATGGAACCGGTATGGGGAGTGGGGATAATACGCTTTTAATCACTTAGGGCAGGTCTACTAATATTCATATGTCTATGACAAAAACATATTTTTTGCAAAAATCGAGTTATTTCCAAAATAGTGTCAGCTGGCGCACGGCGGGCATTTCGGCATTTTAGGGTAGTATTAGGACATGAAAGCCTGGAATTCCAAGGGTTAATAATAAAGAATAAGGTTCTAGTTACCGGGGCAGCAGCGGAAGAGTCGTAGTGTGCCACAATGGCAATGGTGGGCACCTTGTTGCTGTCTTTGGTGGCCTTCCCTGCGTGCTCCTGGCCCATCAGCTGGCCGTGAAGAGTGACCACCTTGGACTCTTGCTTGGTGTTGGCCGCACTTGAAATAACTAAAAAAAAAAACACTCTAATCCGTAAATTTCTAAAAAATAATGTTTTTAATTCTCTTAAAGTTTTCAAAGCCAGTTTTTGACCGGCTTAAATGGTAGGCCATTCCTCGAATGTGGACCCAGCATGTTGAACACTATGTCTGTTTATTCTTGTTCAAAGACAAACACACACAAGTTTTGAGGTATCAAAATTTGAATGTTGGAGATAAACTCTTATTTGAATGGTTTAAATTTATTCCTATTGTAACAGAGCTAGATAAAACTTTTAAATGAAAAAAACTTTTATACACACACGCACACAAATCTGATTTTATCTTTATTCTCTCAGGAGATTGGTGCAGTAAAGATTCTTTTTTCAAATGTGAAATTGTCATGTTAATTCAGACATTCTTATTTGCATTTTTTCAATATTATGGTACCTACTGCCAAAAAAAGTTTGAAAAAAGAATTGTCATTGAAATAGTGCACTGCCATCTTTTTAATACAATGGTTCTTTGGGCAAATTGTATAATTCCTTATATGGTTTATAATTAAGTAGGTAGGAATTTAAGTACCTACCTACAGATTGTATGATTTCAGAGAAACATATAACCAGATACTGGGTAGAAACCGGATAAACGAAATTATATGTAGGTAAGTTTTTAGATTTTCACGGCCAAAAGCATTTTCGGATCTACCGGATCTGCCCTGATGATGGACACTGCAACGATGTCCGAAACGTCGGCTAAAGAAGGAGTTAGCGCAACACGGCATAACACCCCAAAAACAAACAACAAAAAAGAAATTATATGTATTTGAAATAAAACCGTGTACTGCATACCTATTTGGTAGCCATTAGCCGAGGCCAGATTGAACATGGCATCGGCGGCGCTCCCCGACTTGTCGTCCTTGGTGAAGCTGGCGGCAAGATCTTCCACGATGCCGTTCATCTCGCGTGACCACGGCGCAAAGTACACGGGCACGGAGATGTCCTGCACAGCCATGGCGTTCTCCAGCAGAAGCATATGCTAAATTAGAAACAAACATAATTTATTTCTGTTACGTACACATCAACATTGTCATTGATTTATGTGGGCATTTAAGATGCGGTATTTAGACTCATTCAATACTAAACTAATCAACTAGGTTCATAGGGTAATAAAAATTAGAAAAAAAAATAGCCTAAGAACCAGTGGCGGTCGGTCTCTTTTTGTAGAAGGGATGCTGGACATCAAATGTTTATACTCGTACTTACTAGGTACTTGATATCAAATATGCACATCTAGACGCCAGCCCACGAACAAGATACAATTAGGTACCGTCTAAAATTATCTCCATAAATCCATTAAGCTCCATAACTCAATATTTCCAGTATCCAGAATAAGTTTTTCCGCAAATGGCCGAGACACAAAACTTTTTCGCATTAATGATTCAATTATTATATCGCCACACAATTCACTATTATCATTTAGAACACGTTGGCGAAGTATCCATCTTATTTTGGGTATTCATTTTTATTTATTTAAATTATGATTAAAAAGTAAAGCGCAGGTTAATAATATTCAATAAGAATTCGACTTCAGTATTCGTCCATACATCAATAGCATGAATGGACGGACCGCGCCTGCTAAGAACCTATTTTATATGTAATACAAAATAGATTTTTATTCTACACTAAGGACGGGTTGTTTCGGAGAACTTGAACAATTCTTCAAATTTCAAAGTTAATTTTCAAGTTCTGTGAAAGATATTTTTAAGTTCTGTTTTTATTTCAGTTCTGTCAAGCAACTAGCCTATAATGATATAATAACAGAATTTGAATAGGACTTTCACAGAACCCGTAAATGAACGTTGAAATTGGATGAATTGTTCAAATTCTCCGAAACAACCCGTCCTAAGTTTCAGAGAATTTGAACAATTCATCAAATTTCACAGTTAATTTTCAAGGACTGTGAAAGTTCTATTCAAGTTCTATTATTATTTTAATTTTGTGAAGCAACTGGCCCATATTGATATAATAACAGAACTTCAACAACCTGTCCTAAAAGACTTTATATCACTTTTCACAGAATTAGTACCTACCTAATATGCATAGATTATTGTGGAATGGCAATAATGCTTTTTTTTACGGATGGCACTATTCTCTAATGTCATATGGATAAAGTCAACATGGTGTCCAGGGGGTTATTACTCAAATCAAAATTGGAATCGTGGTTTGTGACGTCACACAATCTCTAACAACATACACTAATGAAAAACTCTGAATGTCTATGGAAAAACTGTTGAAAGGCTGGCTGAGTGGAATATCTATGGTGGTTTGAAATCTTTTGTTTTTATGTCTTGTCGTTTCTTGTGCGTTTTTTATTGTGGTCGCTATGCCAACGTAAAAGTCAATGTGAATATTTTGAAAATGTCGATTACTAAAGTTCAGTGTAGTGTTAATGTCTGTACAGATTTCAATTCAATTCGACATAAGTTTTCGACCTATTTAAGTTGCAAGGAGAGTCTGTTTCGAAAATGGTCATGGGGCAGATTGGAATATATTGAATACCCAATATTAGCGAGATGTCCGTCAGTTTGTGGCTCTCATTTCTCAATCGGAAGCAAAAGGTCGAGTGGTTCGTTGCCAACACTTAATCTTCATGACATCTCAAACACAAATAGGACTCGTGATTGTAACCAAAAAAACCAGGTACGAACCTCTATTTTCTTTTTCATACCATATTCCTGCCAGGAATGTGCGTATTATATCATGCCAGGTATATTCCATCGTTCTACCTTATTCATTAATGATTTAACCTGTTATCTATTTATTGTCTTGCTGAAATAAAAGTACTTAACATGTAACTGAATTTTCCTATTATTAAACGGAGAAATATCGAAATTCGATACTGTCGTAGAAAAGATCAATCATAATATATTATAATAAAACAAATAAAAAACTTTATTCCACTTAATTTTATTTTGACCGTAACCGGTTTCAGCTCGTCAAAGCCATCTTCAGACTGGTACACAAAATTCTTAGTCTACGGTTTATATACACAACATATGGGGGATGGGGGAGAGGGGTAGTTTATAGGGTTTTAATCAATTTTATTTGTTACTAAGTCGTTTAAGATTGTGGAATTTCTAAACATTTGGTAATTCCAGTAAGCTAATTACCTTGGGTTTGTAGTTCATTTCAATATTTATTAGGGAAAAAACCTCACAGGTAATATGCATTAGACATAATTTTATTGTCAAATCATTATTTATGATGGGATTATATTTGCTTTTTGAAAAGATACATGTTTACATTTGAGAAATTATTATGGGAATTAAGAAAGTAGGGACTTAGCAACTGATACTAATAGCTTATTAATTACAAAGTTACTTATTGAAGGGGTACATGTTTACATTGAAGTAGGGATGGTCTAACCTAACTACATATTTTAATGTCGAAATTATTATGAAAATTACAATGGATACAAGAGCGGAGACTTGGCAAAAGATCAATCATATTTGAAAATGTTCATTCAAATTTCTAGTAATTTTCACAACAGCTCAATTGTCTTTCTCTGAAAGCTCTGCCCTAAGTAAATGAGCTGTAAATAAAGATACTTTAAAGCTCTTTTTTGCAGGACAATACTTTGTCAGATACAGCCTTGTTGTGAGGGAACATTTTGACTTTCAAACATTTTTATTTTTAAAATAATATTTTTGGCTAACGAATGGGATACGCTCCAAATGAAAATTATATTGACTATGGTCACTCCTTTTGAGTTTCCTCTACCCTCGTCGATGTGTGATGTAGACGAATCGCTTTAATAAAATGTGTCTAAATATTGGCAGATCTATAGTTAAATAGAGGACCAATTTGTTTCATACGAAAAGCACGGAGTTATCAATCTCGTGAGTGGTTTATTTATGATGATGTCTACTGACAATGGAAAATTGTGCTGATAAGGAACTCCTTTATCAATAATGACCATCTAACTTAAATACTAGTATTTTTATTGTAGTTAGTTTTAACAGTCTCAAAAAGCGTACTTTTTTCTTTCAATCGGGGAGTCAAGACATTTTTTATTCTTAAGATTACCCACCTTTAACGTTGAAAGAACACTAGGTAAAATGTTAGCATCTCGTCACTAATATTAATGTATTGAACCAAAGTGCAAAAATACATCCATGACCGCACATGATAAAAAATTTACCGGTGTTTAAAAAACCTGCATTACTACAAAAGAAAAAGACATTGTTAACCAGGTTATATTAATCACGGTTGTGATGTCAGAACATGTCAGAAACAGCAGATTCAGTCGTACCAACCAAATGGTGTGTTTTGATGTGATGGTGTTTTATTCGTTTTTAAATGACAATTTATAAATTCTACGTATAATAAAACTTATATATTCAGAATCAGCGTTTATTGATCTCTATGAATTTTTCTTTAAGCCATAATATTTTTCACTGGAGTTCCTTATTCAACAAAGCGTCTACTGAAAATGGAAAATTGTGCTAATTGAAATTTTCACTAATAGGAATTTAACCTTTTGTTCACCAACGTATCCTTAACCTGTGGAACAGGTTCCTTTTGAGGGAAATCAAAAATGAACTCTAAAGCGTTTCAAGTGCAAGCGATTCTGTTAAAAAATTAAATTAAATTATCCACTTTCTCATGGCATACAGGTATAAATCGCATATCAAAAAATTCCAACTAGGGCGAAATTCCAGTGCCAGCAGCGCATGAACGGTTTGTCGGCGGGAAAAAATTCTTGTCACTGGTGCACAAACAGTTTTCCAGAGGTTAAGGATACTATGTATTGACTCCTCAG
The DNA here is from genome assembly GCA_026573805.1 of Hesperophylax magnus. NCBI lineage: Eukaryota > Metazoa > Arthropoda > Insecta > Trichoptera > Limnephilidae > Hesperophylax > Hesperophylax magnus. Next base: position 4,578,472 of record JAIUSX010000117.1, on the reverse strand, counting down.
GCTAATTTGTTAACCTAACCTAACCTCTTGTTCGCCAGCGTATCCTTAAGGATACTATGTATTAACTCCTCAGGCTAATTTGTTAACCTAACCTCTTTTCGCTAGCATATCCAACGGAAACCAGATGCCTAGAGCTCAAAAACCGCAGAATGAAATTCTTGTGTCCTGAATGTGAGAGTGGCCTTCAACAAATACCTGTACTACACAAACTAATTCGGGACCTCCAAGAAGAAGTCAACGCCTGCAAAAAACAGCAACAAATGCGATGCACAGAAGACATGATTAGTGAACTTAGCGATCGGCAATCCCGAGCAAAAAACATAATTATGTTTGATATCCCTGAGTGTGACTTACCAGATCCCGAACAACGCAAATTACGAGACACCGACGAATGCTGGAAAGTTATAGGAAGCATCACCAGCACAAGTCAAAATAACATAAAAGTGCTCCGCCTTGGAAAACCTTATGCAGAAAAAAAAAAAAAAATGCCCGATAAAAATAATCTTCCAAACACGGGGTGAAGCTTTGGCCATTCTCAAAAATAAAAATAAACTAAAAAAACCAAACTCAATCAAATCGGATCAAACTCCTATGCAACGGCAGCATTTAATTGATTTAAGGAATGAGCTGCATCAAAGAACAGAAAAGGGGGAGAAGGAATTGACAATCAAATACATCAAAGGATGCCCTAAAATTATAAAAATTCCAAAAAACATGTAAATAATTACATAGTCAATATCTCAATACTGTATACGAACCTATGCTCTCTCACACGGAAATTTGATCTTGTTCTTGCACAAATAAACCTTATAAAACCAACAGTACTAATAGTGACAGAAACGTGGCTAAAGGCAGAAATACCAGATACGTTAGTGGATCTTCCGGATTACACACTCTTCCGCAAAGACCGTCGAATTGAAAAACGAGGAGGTGGTGTAGCAATATATGTAAAGAAAAGGACCATAGGCCTGACAATCTCAGCCCAGGTGAACAAAGCCCTGGAAAACAGTTCTAGTAATTACCCACAAATTGACGCATTATTCATTGACATGCAAATAGACAATCTCAAAACTATCCTAGCTGGTGTCTACTGCCCACCAAATGCATCGTACGAAAACCACCAAAAACTATTACACCAATTAAAAAGAATAGCTGACGTGTCAAACGTAATAATCCTTGGAGACTTCAATTATTCCAAATTGGTATGGCCCATTACAGAAGTGCGTAATTCAAACAGCCCCGAGGCCTTATTTGAGGATATGTACTTGAACAGTAACTATTGGCAATTGGTAGATAAACCTACAAGATACAGGGACAACAATACCCCATCTCTATTGGACTTAGTCCTGTGCAATGATGAACATCTCATTACTGATATAAAATATCTAGCACCTATAGGCAAAAGTGACCATATATGTTTGTTGTCAACTCTACAAGTAAGTACCAGCCATAACAACGGATCCTCCGGCCCGAGAGGCAAGAAGCCGAGACCCAACTATCACATAGCAGATTATGATAAAATAAATGAAACCTTAAGCACTCATGATATAATGTGGTCTCTCATGGAAACCACTACAACTGAAGAAAAGTGGAACTTTTTTACGAACATGTTTGAAGAGAAGATTGTGTCAAAAATACCACTATTCAAAGGCAATAAAAACCACAATAAGAACAAACCTTGGATCGACAAACACATACTAGCATTGATTAAAGAGAAAAAGAAAGCCTGGGATGGTTATAGATTATCCAGAAAACACCTGGGGAATGTAAATGAGATTGAAAATGAGTATTACAGAGAATATAAACTGAAAAATAACTACCTTTTATCGCAACTAAGAAATACCAGAAAAAAGTTTGAGCAAAAATTGATTGACAGCGGACAGAAACCATTTTACAGTTATATAAGGAAACAGATTGCCTCGAAAGTGTCTACTCCAACCATACTATATAACTTCTCTAACGAAACAGTTACCAGCGAGATAGACATAGCGAACATCCTTGCAACACAATTTGAAAAAACCTATGTCAATGAACCAGACACCAGTATACCAACTATTAGTCAAGATGTGTATGTAGATAGTTCACTATGCGAAATAGAATTCACTCCATCAGCAGTTGAGAATATTTTGAAGGGGTTGCGAGAAGATAGCGCTACTGGCCCTGATAATATTCCTGCTATTGTTCTCAAAAAGTGTGCATCAACTCTCAGTCATCCCATAGCTCTGGTTATGCAACAATCCTTTTTAGATGGGAAACTCCCTAAAGATTGGAAGAGAGCTATAATTACACCCATCTACAAAAAAGGTGATAAACTCAAACCAGCAAATTACAGACCTATAAGCTTGACTAGTATTATCTGCAAAACCATGGAAAGAATAATAGTGGACGAGATACGCTCATTCCTCATCAAACTTGACATAATCTCAAACAAACAGCATGGATTTGTGCCAAAAAGATCCACGATTACCAATCTCATTCTTAACATAGATTACTGGACAAACGAGTGGGACAAACGGATTCCCACTGACGTAATTTATCTCGACTTCGAGAAAGCCTTCGATACTGTTCCAACCAATAGACTGTTGGCTAAACTTAAATTCCTAGGCATAAGAGGACGACTTCTCGAATGGATCAAATCCTTCCTCACTGAGAGAAAATTACAAGTTCGAATTGGCAACCAACTGTCATCTGAGCGAAATGTGACCAGTGGTGTCCCTCAAGGATCAGTTCTCGGTCCAGTTCTGTTTATTTTGTACATCACGGACCTGCATACTATAATAAAATCAGACTCCAGCTGCTTTGCAGATGACACAAAATTCTTTGCAAACCCACACACTCATCACAACCAACTGCAAAACGATTTAAACGAAATATATCAATGGACAAATGATTGGCTTCTTAAACTCAATGTCGAAAAATGCACTGTCCTACATGTTGGAAAAACTAACCCTACACTTGCCTACAAATTTAATGGAACACCTCTAAAAGCAGTGACATTACAACAAGATTTAGGAGTTACCTTATCACAGGACTTGAAATGGGAACCACATATCGCTGGAATTGTGAAAAGAGCAAATTCACTAACATATCTAATCAGGAAAACCTTCCTTGACCTAACACCGGACATGATGTTAAAAATATATAAAACATATGTGCGACCTCTCCTGGAATATGCTTTCCAAATATGGAGTCCTTACTTCACAAAGGATATAAATCTGTTAGAGAGAGTACAGAGACGTTTCACTAAAATACCAAGAGCTCTGAAAGATCTACAATACGAAGATAGACTCAAGGAATTGAGATTACCAACCTTACAAGAAAGAAGAGAAAGAGGTGACTTGATCGAGACTTTCAAAATTTTATCTGGACATTACAGTTGCCCTAGCATCCAAGAAATCTTCACTACTAATAAAAATATAAATCTCCTATGCTATGCTATGTATTAACTCCTCAGGCTAATGTGTTAACCTAACCTAACTTCTTGTCCGCCAGCGTATCCTTAAGGATGCTATGTATTAAATCCTCAGGCTAATTTGTTAACCTAACCTCTTTTCGCTAGCGTATCCTTAAGGATGCTATTTATCAACTCCTCAGGCTAATGTGTCAACCTAACCTAACTTCTCGTTCGCCAGCGTATCCTTAAGGATGCTATGTATTAACTCCTCAGGCTAATGTGTTAACCTAACTTAACTTCTTGTTTGCCAGCGTATCCTTAAGGATGCTATGTATTAACTCCTCAGGCTAATGTGTTAACCTAACTTAACTTCTTGTTCGCCAGCGTATCCTTAAGGATGCTATGTATTAACTCCTCAGGCTAATGTATTAACCTAACCTAACTTCTCGTTCGCCAGCGTATCCTTAAGGAAGCTATTTATTAACTTCTAAGGCTAATTTGTTTGTTTGAACAACTCACATGCTCTCAGCTGGTAGGTACTTACCAACTAAGAAATGCATTATTAATATTTTGTCACACTTCGAAGAGACATCTATGAACATTGATCAGAGTACAAATTTTATTAGCAAATCCTATCATTTGCATAATCTGCATAAAATTGAGGACAAAATCGTAAATTTCCTAATACTCATGGATCGAGTCAAATACAAAATAGTATGTGATAAAACTATTATTACCACATTATTGGCATTTATTTAAATTTGATTTACATATTCAATATAACTTTTTTTATTTCAACTCTACACGGGAAGCCCTGGTAAATAATTAGATTAATAGAAGGTAAATAATTTCCCTCAAGGGCTATGCCATCTATTGGGATGCTGTGTGGTGGATCTTTTTAAGGAGAGGAAGGAGTGAACTCGAAGAGACCCATGTTGTAGAGGGAGGAAACACGGAGGCCGGAAAATCGTTGAAAGCAGACGAGCTGTTGAACTAAAGAACAAGGACAACTGTCAACCGTGTACATATTTAAGTACGCGTTTGGCGTGTTCCTCAATTTTGCACCGATGCCGAAGGGATCAATGACGCTAGTTTCTCGGAGCGTCTTCCATTGTAATACCGGTAGAACAAGGACAGCATACCTACCTGATGCCTTTGCTCTAATTGCAATCCCTTTGTTAAGATAGGGGAATCTACCAAATGGACCACCGGAGTAAAAAGTTATTTTCAGGTATTTTTGAGCTCCAGACCAGAGGTGGCTGCCAAATTTAACAATGAGGTGCACAGGGTCAGCAGGTGTGTACTATTAAAGTATTTATGGGACTTACTTGTAGAATTAACTACTATATTACATTACACGCCAGCAACGCTCAAAACCTTTCAGTGACTTAAAACAGAAGTTAGATGGCTTCATATACTTTTGCGGTTTCTCTTCTCATTATTAGGTCAAGGAAATAAATACTATTAGTATTTATGTAGGAATTCCATCATTTTACAAATAAAGAGAGTGATAAGTATGGCAAATTATTCAACAGATATATAATGTGACCATTTATGCTAAATACATTAATCTAAAATACGGGAAAATCGTACATTTGATAACCATCAAATCGGCGATCATTTGAACTCATTTCTAATATTCCGCGAGTTGTGCTTAAGTACCAATTAGAATTTTTCACATTTGAATGGGTTTGGTAAAGTGCTGATTCTCGATTCGTTTCAGTTTTTTATCAGCTCTCGAGCATAACGGCCTTGTTTTGGCTAACAGTTTCGCATCATTACGAATTACAAACAGTCTTTTCAGCTACTGAAAGGATACTCACGAAGTCAAGTTAGGAGTAAGAGTCACAAGGGCACCGATAAGGCAACTAAAACACGTCCATGCCTGCTGCAGGTGTAAGTCGTTGAACTTTTAAAGATTGTTCTGTGGAACCCCGGGGGTTCCGCGGAAAACATTTTGGGAAAATTTGGTGAAAGGCACATGAAAAAACAATAAGATAGAAAATTCAATACGGCAGTCATTGAGAGCTCTGCGGAAACCACTCAAATATCAAGCAGCGTTTATTAGAAACAGAAAGAGGTTAAAACGGGGTATTATTGATTTGCCGATTGCCAGTTTGCACACAAATAATAATAAAGCTTTTGGTAAACATTTCCCTAACCGCCGCACTTTTAATAGACAGGGTTTATGGAAATTACACTTCGTTTTAACTTAATTACTACACGAGAGTGCTTACATCGGGGGATAAGTGGTAAAAGATGCATTACAATTCCATTTTTATTCAAAGTTCAAAATTTACCTTATAAAAATCTCACTTTGCCGCCATTTTCTACCTTTTTTTTAGTAAAAGTTTTGTTTCAATCTAAATATGCATAAATTACTTAATTGACCCAAACTAAGAACCTATTTTGTTAAACAGTTGTTCCTTGTAGTAATCGTAGAAACAAAGTGTAACTTACATAAAATGTGCTTAAAAGTGCAGCAGTTAGGAAAATAATTACCAAGCTCTTATTCCAGCACGGCTGTGGGAGTGTGCAATGTGCACGACATGTGAAGAAAAAACAAAAATAATTGTATAGATTGCATTGGATTATCACCTTACAGCGTTCGTATCAATGAACATCTAAATAATTATTTATATCTCACCTCCCTCTCCAAGTCAGAGAGACTATTTAGATCACTTGGCAGAAGCAGTAGTAGGGCTCCCGCCTTCGATCGAATCTCCAAGAATTGGTCTACGGATAAATCCTGCAGCCTGGCCACTACGCAATGACGGGAAGTGCTCCATCCAGCTAATGATCGGGCCTCCAAGTTAACAGCCGCGCTCCTGCACCCTAAAACACCAAACATCCTTATTAACGCAAATACTTGTTTACGATATGTTTAAACGATTTATAATGATCTGCTTAAGTAATTACCGTGAATAACTCCGTGCAAATCGTACTGCTGCATTCGATATACAGGAAATTCATGAGATGCGGCGACAGGGTTTACTGGGGAAATAATTATGAATATGGGCAGTGCTACGAGCAGGTAATACGGCAAATACCCGCGGAACAGTTCCGCAAAACTATCTGCCTCTTCTAACCACATTTTAATTTATAATATCACTTAATCTGAAAGAACTAAAAAAACTCTTGACACACGACCGACCGACATGGATCTTTTAAGCATGGAAAAGGCACATAATCACTGACATTGACAATTGACAACTCGGAGGCATAATCATAAACAAATTAAGTTTATTGCGCAAAATAGTATGACATATTTTCTTTGCGGTTTGTCTGTGGTAAATTAAATGTCACATAATAAAGCTCTGTTCACATCCTCGAAGACTGTTCGACCAATGACCATAAAATACCTAAGAGTGTGTTACAACTTTACTTAGGGGAGTCTAATATTAACACTATACATGCAAAAGAAAAGGAGAACCGACTAAAAAAAAAAAAGTAGTTTCGTAGTTAAATTTTTTAAACATTTATTAAAAAAAGTGTATAAGATTGAGGGTTAGTTTTAATCTAGGCTTAATACTAGTCTTAAATTGTAATTCTTAAAATTTACCGTCCTTTTTCTTCATTCTAATTTATTGTTCATTCAATGTCTTTAAAAAGTAGGGACGCGTTACGAAATAAAAATTCAAAAATTGTTTGGGCACTTCCCTTTACGATGATTCTGGAACCGCGGATCTCCACGTTCGCACTTATGTCGCTGGCTGGCAGATTCTGATCATCCGATTCACTTAATGTTCAAAATCTTAATATATTTTATGTATCTTAATATTATGCATACATACACTTAATTGATATCTGGTTGCAATTAAATTCTTAATCTAAGTTGACAATTATACTCTTATATCTAGATTTATAATTATTGTCAAATATTTTAAAATTACATTTTTACAATACGACCTTCAAATAATTGCAATATAGCCCAGCCTTGGGCGAAGGTTTTTATTGCCCTTGGGTCGCTGGCTTAACATTTTCCCATTTCAGATTTATAACTCTATGAGGGTCTAGGTCTAGAGCTAAATCTGCGGACTAATAGGTGTATTCCTAGGTTGGCTTTCTAATTTTTTTATGACAGTTGCCGGCCAATTTATACAACTAAATATTTAAGTCTAGTAATACGAACTGCCGCCTCCATCTGTGTGTAAAATTATGGAGAACATATGCGAGCGCACGTCTTCAGTTTGGTCGTTCTGTGAATTCAAGTCACGTAGATACCTAGAGACATATCAAGTGTTTCAATAAAATACTTTTCAGCCAAAGAAAGACTGAACAGAAGTGAATGTGTCTGTACCGGAGTTTGTTTATGGTACCGGATTAGAAAGAAAAGTGATGTCGCCAAAATTGGCGACATCACTTTTTTATGTACATAAAATGTTTGTAGCCTGACAAAGAAACAATTGATTTTGAAACATGTTTTAATCTTTCGCTTCCTGGACCCCAAAATAGTTCTAAGAATTTGATTACACTTTCAAGAATTATTTTTATTTTTCCTTCCTTCCGAAAAAAAGAGATTGCTATATACATTTATAGATTTCTTTCTTCAAAATGTTCATACTGCTCATGTGATAAGTATCTTTTCAACAATATATCTTATCTTGTCATCAGTTTTCGGGTAAAATTCGGTTTAGGGGAGTCACTCGAATAACCGAAATTGAACTTGATTTAGACTAATTTAGGGCTGGGGAATCCGAATCTGAAAGATTAGGTGGGGGTCGGCACTATTAACTGAGTTATAGGGTCTTGAAATTTCGTAAGTGATACATAGAAACCATGTTTTATTTATCGACTATGACGAAAATTAAATTAATAACTGTTTAATACTTTTGAAATTTCAGTAGTGCCAACCAAAAAAAGAAAAGTGTTGCCATATTATAATAATATTTTTTTACAAAATATGTTAGGTTTTTAGTTTGGGTTAGAGTAGGCAGAAGAACATGGGAAAAAGGTATTAGAATTAAATCACAAACCAGTCTATACAAACCTAGCGTAGCCCACAAACTACTTGAAAACTGGGATATAACTCTAAAGGGGACGCGAGCAGGCGTTATTAAAGGGGCAATTTTTTGTAACAGGAAATAACATGGAAAAAAGGTATTAGAATTAAATCACAAACCAGTCTGTACAAACCTAGCGTAGCCCACAAACTACTTGAAAACTGGGATAAAACTCTAAAGGGGACGCGAGTGGGCGTTATTAAAGGGTCATTTTTTTGTTATAGAAAATCACAGTTAGTTTAGGTTATATATATATATATATATATTTAATATTTACAAGATTTTAAATAATAAACTACAAATCTGGCAAATGATATTTAATTTTCAGAATTTTCCATGCATTGATATTATTATTATATGGCAACACTTTTTATATTTTGGTTGGTACTGCTGAAATGTCAAAGTATTAAATAGTTTTATTTTTTTATTTTTTATTCTTTATATTGGCTTTCACCCATTAAGAGTGATCTTGGCCATACAATACAACATTTTTCTTATTAATAAATACAACAAATTACAGGATAAAATTGATTACACAAGATGACATAACATAACGTAACATAAATAAACCAAACATAACATAACATAACATAACATAACATAACATAACATAACATAACATAACATAACATAACATAACATAACATAACATAACATAACATAACATAACATAACATAACATAACATAACATAACATAACATAACATAACATAACATAACATAACATAACATAACATAACATAACATAACATAACATAACATAACATAACATGAACATAACATAAAAATATCATAACATAATATGAACATAACATATAATAAACATAACATGGGTGTAACATAAACATAACTTAACAAAAACAATACAGAGCTGGTAATAATAGGTAATTACAAAATTATAAAAAATAGGAACCTGTGCACAATAGTAGTGGGCATTTTTGTTATTTAAAAAGAACAGATTTTTCCAAAATTAGAAGCATTATTTTTTTTAAAACAGTACTATGAAATGAATATAAACAAATACAATAAAAGAATCAAGAAAAATATACAAATGCATAAAGAATAGTGTTTTAACTCAGTCAAAATATGCAGAGTTGGGATTAGTAAAAATAGATGAAAATAAAGATGAAAATAGGAACCTGAACAAATGAATACAAATGAAAGTGAAAGAAATTTGGTTTATATTTATTATTATGGTCAGATATTAAGGCCATTTTTATAAATAAATTTTGCCAACAAATAGTAAATTTCAGTAGTGTTTAGACCAAAGATATTAGAAGAACGAGATGTGCTATGAGCAGTTCATACTGTGTGGAATTGTTTTGCCCAGTGTCGCCGGTTTTGTTCACCAATACTACTGCACACCTTCGCCTACGCTAAGGCATCGCTAAGGTATCCGCACTAATACATAGAACAGATTTCTGTGCGTACACGTCCCGATACCGTTCAAAGTACCCTAATTAGGTAGTACTCCGGCTACGGTCCGGCGGCCAACATAGCATATCTCATTCTTCTAATATCTTTGGTTTAGACTAAGAAGGCAGGGTATACTGGTAGGCAATTTAATATCAAGTTTTAACAATTCATGCATGAAGTTTGGAAATTGGTCATTGATAGGACACTCAAAAAAATTATGGTCCAGAGTATCCTCTGACCCACAATCACAGTACGGCGAACTGACTATGTGGAACCTGGCAAGATGGCTAAGACAACAAGTGTGACCCAGCCGCATTCGGGTTAAGGAAGAAATATATTTTTTAGGCATGGTAGTGTATTTGTGAAACCAGGGCTTAACAGGAATAGAAGGTTGGATTAATGAGTACTGGTGACCTTTTATCAGAGAAGATTTTTTCCATTCAGAAGACCATTGGAGTTGGTACTTAGTTTTTAGAATAGGGAAATGGTCTCTAACCGGAATAGGGATATCACTTAACGGACCATGGGCAGTGGCTTCCTTAGCAATATAATCAGCCATGTCATTCCCAGTAATACCGAGGTGTCCCGGTATCCAGGCTAGGACCACTGATGCATGAACCAGTGACATGGAATGCAGTAGGTTCCTGATCGAGCAGATTAGAGAGTCGCTACTGGAATTGAGTGGGGATGCGCTTATTTTTGGTAGTGAGCTAAGCGAGTCTGAAAGGATGAGTGCGTTTTTAATATTTAATGATTTGACGAGTTGAAGAGCTTCTATGATAGCTATGCATTCAGCAGAGAAAATGGAGCATCCTTTGGGAAGTTTGTGTGGGAAACACAATTTTCTGTGAGGAACATAGACACTGGCCCCGCAATGGGAGTCCTGACTGAGTTTGGAGCCATCTGTGAAAAATTTTATGTAATTTGGCCAGTTGTTTTCAATAATTGTGTTAAATTCTGCATTATTTAATTGAGTTGAGTTTTTAATGTTTTTTTTACTTATTCCGATAAATTGATGGACCTTCGGATAGAAAGTAAGGCTTTCATAGGGGTATGAGTATAAGGGAAGAGATTCATTGAGATAGGTGTTTCTAGATAAATCCAGGAAAGAGTTGTAGCAATCATAAAAAAGTGGAAGGGTATGATTTTTCCAAAAGTGATTTGAATTAACTTCATACTTAAACGATTGAAGTATAGGAATCAAGGGATGGGATGTTATTGAACATATTTTTCTGCCAGGCATCGCCTTCTTATATGTAAGGGAGGTTCGCAACATTCCACTTGCATTGCGTTGATTGGAGAAGATTTCATGGCTCCTAAGACAAGGCGAAGTGATTTTGACTGGATTTTATCTAATTTATGAGAATTTGACATGGACATTGGATCAAACAGACAAGATCCGTAATCGAGATGGCTTCGGATGAGGGCATTGTATAGAAGTTTTAAAGAAGCTGGGTGGGATCCCCACCACACTCCGGCTAGAAATCTAAGAGGATTGATGTTGCTTTCACATTTTGTAACAATGTGATTTATATGAGAGTTCCAAGTAAGCTTGGAGTCCAAAAACATTCCAAGGAACTTAACTTCCTTCGAGATAGGGATCACTTCATCGCCAAATATTACCTGAATATCCGGAAGCTTTCGTCGACGAGTGAAGATGACAACTTTGCTTTTGGCAGGGGAAAGTTCAAGACCATTAATATTTAACCACGCCAAGAGTTTTCTAAGAGCGTTGTTAATTGCTGATGCTGCGATGAAAAGATTGGCGGATATTTTGTAAAACGTTAAGTCGTCAGCATATTGGAGTATGTTGCACATGAAATTAATAGATTTTTCCAGATCGTATGTGTAAATATTATACAGTATCGGGCTTAAGACAGACCCTTGCGGGAGTCCTTTGAATATTTGTCTTATGTGGGGAGAGGATTCGGATCCATCTACAAAAACAGTTCTCTCGGAGAGCAAATTGATAAAGAATTGAACCAATTTAGGAGGAATACCAATCGCCAGAAACTTTTCTTTAAGAATGGGTATATTTACATTGTCGTATGCTCCACAGATGTCTAAAAATACTGCAATACAATATTCGTTTTTAGATAACGCTAATTTGACATCTGTAACAAGAGAGGAAAGGTTGTCAAGGGTACTTTTACCCTTTCTAAATCCAAACTGGGAAGGGGAAAGAATATGATTTTTCTCTACACACCAGTCTAATCTATTCTTAATCATTCTTTCAGCTACTTTGCAAAGTGTTGAAGAGAGAGCAATCGGTCTCTAACTTGACCCTAGACTTGGATCTTTGGTACTTTTGCAAATGGGAATGATTTTTTGAATTTTCCAGTCCGGGGGAATAATACCAGAGTCCAGGAAGATATTGATGAGAGAGAGAAAGTAGAAAAGGGAATCGTCATCAGTGTGGCGGATGAATATGTTCAAGATTTCGTCATTGCCCGGAGCTGAGTCTTTTAGGTCTTCCGTGGCTCTTTTTAACTCGTCTATGGAAAATGGAGCATCTAACCAAGATGAAGAATTTGGGGAGTAAGATAAAACAGGCCCTTCGTCAAGATTAGGTACATAAGGGGGAGCAATTTTGTTAAGAAAGTCAGAACTCCAAATATCAGAATTGTGAGATGACTTCGGCAGGGAAAAGGAAGACCTAAACCTGCGAATCATGGACCAAACCTCCTCCGCCGAAGTAGCAGGGGATATATTAGTGCAGAAATTACGCCAGCTGTTTTTTTTTTAAAACAAAATGTACGTTTAGCAACAGCTTGGGCATTCTTGGCTTTCAAGAAATTTTCCATTGTCATCTCTTGGCAGTATGTCTTATTGGCCGCTTTCCTCTCCTTCAGCACTCGAAGGCATTCTTCATCCCACCAGGGAGGAAGGTGAGCCTTCGTGCCTACAGGGGATGATTTGGGAATAGACTTGACTGCAGATTTTAGAATGGAATCAGACCAAGATTTGTAAGAGGAGGTGCAGTTATCTGAAGAAGGGGTAGGCAGGGAAAGGGTGTGACCCTGGACAGATTCTCTAAAATGGCACCAGTCAGCTTTTTTTGTGATCAATTTTGGCTTTCTTTTAAAGAGGTTAGTATTTAACCCTTGAGCCAGATTTATAATGATTGGATAGTGGTCACTGCCGCAGGGGTCTGATGAAGTTCTCCAGGAAATTATTGGATATATACTTGGGGAACAAAGAGTTATATCCACCGCACTAGGGCTCTGCCCAGGCAGACTTAACCTTGTTGGAGATCCGTCATTTAGAAGGCACATGTTCAAGGAGTCCATAAGGTCAATTATTTTGATTCCTGAGGGATCCGTTGATGAAGAACCCCAGAGAGGGGAGTGGGCATTGAAGTCACCCAGAATGACCAGGGGAGAAGATATTTTTCTAAACATGTGGATCCATAATGAAATGTCAAATGGGGTAGAAGGAGGAATGTAGAGGGATACAAACGTAATATTAGAGACAGTAGCTGCCACTAACTGGAAGGATGAATCTGGGGGTTTAATGGAAATAGGGGTGAAGGACAGGGAGTTTCTGATTAGAAGGGCTGCACCACCCTTCCCATCAATGCGGTCGTCCCGCAGACATTGGTAGCCACTCACCTTGAAGAGCTGAGATGGTTTAAACCAAGTCTCAGAGATGGCAGCTATAGAAATTGTGTGTAATTGTAGAAGGCGGATGAGGTCAGCCTTATTGGAGAAGGCGCTTCTACTATTCCACTGAAGAATCCCTGCTGTCAGGGCAGCCATTGGAAACAAGAGAATTTAAGGAGGAGAGTATAGAGGCAGCGTTGGACGGTAGGGAATTATTGTTATTAATTATAGAGATAAGTAACATGATGAGAGTTTGAATAATATTAGAATTGTCATTAGAAATTATGTTGTTTGAGGAATTGCCATTTGAATCAGGGATAAAGGAATTGCAGTTCAAAGAATTGGTGTTAGGAAATACGGTATTTTGTGGAAATGGGGAGCTGATGTTACCATTTGGGAACAAGAGCTGGGAGTTATGGCCAAGATGATCATATCCGGGGGATTTAAGAGGACGAGAAGCAGATTTTGTCATTACAGTCTTCCTGTATGACGAGTTTGGAGAAGTAATGTTTTGAGATAACTGGGGTTGAGAGGCGACTTCAGCAAAAGATTTTTTAGAGGGAGCTATTATTTTAGAAGCGTGGAAGTATGATACGCTATCGGAAGCCATATAACTTTTAATGTTTTTTTGGCGTGAAAGTTCGGGGCAGGATGGATTTATGGCTGTATGAGAGCCTGAGCAGTTGATGCAGGTAGGGGGATTGGAAGGGGAGGGGCATTGCTCTGCTAAATGACTTTCTGCACATTTAAAGCAGCGAGGAGAAGAATGGCATGATTGCTTGGAATGGCCGAACCGACAACAGTTAAAACATTGAATTGTCGGGTATGAATAAATTTCCACTGGGAGAGAGTTGTGGAAAAGGTACACATGAGAGGGAAGAGATTGGCTTTCAAATGTTAGAACTACAGTTTGGGAGGGTTTCCAATCTATAGAATCGGAAGTCTTATCTTTATAATTCAGCCGCCTAGTCTTTAAAACTTTACCTGAAGATGCTGGGATAATAAGTTTTGTGATAAGTTCTTCCTCGGATAGGTCTGTAGGGATACCTCTCACTAGACCCATGCGGGAGACATTAAATGAAGGGATGTAAGCCTTGTATTTTTTGGCAGAGAGGTAGTCAATGGAATTTATAAATTTATTGGCATTGAGTGCAGTTGTGAACTCTACACAAATCTTCCTTCCGATCTGATACCACCTGGGGAAATGCCAAGTGGTTTTTTTCCTACAAATTTACCGAAATCAAGGGGATGCAATGAGTGGCCTTGTGTGTTGTTTTGCACATACACGATGAAGGGGGCTTTTGCTGAAGTCGGGTACAGTGAAGCGAGTGGAGGAGCGACAGTTTCTACAGGAACTGTAACCTGAGAAGATTCCTTTTTCGTAAGGACGCTAACTTTTCGTTTTTTGGGAGTAGAGGAATCAGTCATTATTTCAACCTCGCTAGCAATGTCATTATCAAAATTAACAGGGTTAGCATCAGGGGGGACGGGATCTGGTCGTTTCTTCCCCATGGCAAAGGCCATTGGGGCAATAGGAATGTATATTAATATAAAATAATACTTACTGGACTTGGTCAGCAATAAAGGCACTCAAAGAGGACAAAAAATATAGTTTTAACCGGCAAAAGGCAATAAAATTAGGTTTTTTCGTATTCGAACGGAAAAAAGACAAGAGAGTTCTTCAACTGTCAAAGTTCGAATCCAATTCATAGTTGAAATAATATAAAATATGTTTTCAAAGTGTTGCGTACGAAACTTCAAAACCCTATAACTCCGTTAATAGTGCCGACCCCCACCTAATTCTTTCAGATTCGGATTCCCCAGCCCTAAATTAGTCTAAATCAAGTTCAATTTCAGTTATTCGAGTGGGAATCTTTAACCGAATTTAATATATAAAACATGGTTTCTGTGTCGCGTGCGAAATTTCAAGACCCTATAACTCAGTTAATCGTGCCGACCCCCACCTAATTCTTACAGATTCGGATTCCCCAGCCCTAAATTAGTCTAAATCAAGTTCAATTTCGGTTATTCGAGTGACTCCCCTGAACCAAATTTATTCCCAGTTTTCACTGAAAGTTGCCTCAGTATATTACAAAACTTACCGAGCTATTTTTTTCATTTTCGGATAAATTCTCCCCAAAAAACATATTTGTAATATCTTATTTACTTCTTGAGGTCTCGATCAGTGTATTCATCTGAAGAAATATCCCAGGGCGTTGGAACTCCACTTTTCTAATCAAATTCTCTGTATCAAAAGACATCTTAAAGTTTATCAAAGAATAGAAAACTATCTGCTGCAACAAGGGGACTGAGCCTGCCTCGTACATTTACCTTAGTCGTATCTGGCTGCGAGCAGCAGCAAATTTTTACACTAATCCCACACAGGAGACCCTGAGGAAAATAATTTCCCTGAAGGCCTATGTCATTTTGGGGATGCTGCGTGGAGGGTCTTTTTAAGGAGAGAAAGTTCTGGGAAGGAAAAAGGTATGAGGGGTGGGTAGGAATTTTGGAATCAGTCTAGGAGTAATGCATATGTAAATTTATTGATCCCACTGCGGTGCAATGCAATGGGTTGAGAGACCAGATGGAGAAGTCAAAGGGTCTCCCCAAACCAGCCTCTCCCGATCTGGCAAGCCAAGCAGGTGATGGGCAGGCACATCCTGAACACACCTCCCCCGATGAATCCGGGCACCCCTGCTAAATCACCGGCCGTAGCGAGCCACTTGGGGTGACCTATGCAGAGGTGTTGGTTCCCGGGGCGGCGGTACCCAAACCCGCCTCGCAATTTGCCTGTGCATTGGCATGTTTCATCTGGCACCCCGCAGCCAACAATATCCGACTGCCTAATGCGTTCGCTTGAATACATTTGAAAACTAAATTGAAGATCATGTTGGCTCCACTACCTATTTAATTTACCTTTACGACAAGTGAAGCAAGCCGACCGCCATCTGAGATGGTCGTTTCGTTCATCCTTATCGCTCTGTCTGGCTTGTGTTTTATAACACGGCCGGGCGCCGTTACTACATCGGGGGTTTATATCTGCCTTTTTTAAGGCAAAATATTCTTGATAAGTAAAAAGAATATCGAATTTAAACTGGCCCTAAAGCTGAGGATCTGGAAGCGCAAGGCTTCCCAGCCATCAAGGTCGCAAAGATGACGACCCTGTCGGCGGAGTACCAGCTCTACCTGGCTCACTTCGACGAGGAAGTGAACATGGAACAGCTGCGAGCGGTTGTCAAATACCTATGCCACTGCCAAATCCACCTGCAGAAACATCGCAGTAACCACCTTCAACACGGGACCCAGTGTTACCGCTGCCAAGGGTTTGGGCACGGGTACCGCAACTGCTCACACACAACAAGGTGTGTAAAATGCTTAGTGGAGCATGCCTTATCTGAATGCCCCAAGACAACAAGGGATGAGCCCGCCGCATGCTGTAACTGCGGCGGCCCCCACCTGGTGAATTTTAGAGGCTGCCCAAAGAGGGTAGTATCTACATCTACATCTACATATATCTACCCCATCACCTCGCTCCAGCAGTGCACAATGCAGCCCCAATGCCCAGCACAACAGGGCTACAGCAGGCCACCTCCTGTCACCAACACGGCGAGGATGGATGGACGCACCTGGGCCAATGTAGCCAGAAGATCCGCAGACCCCGCCCCCCAGTAGCCCGACCTCCAGCCCCTCTCGCAGCTACGCCCACAGAAGGAGCCCCAGCGAGAACTGACATTGGCCGAGGATGATGTAGACATCATGGCCCTGCTCCAAGGCCTACTAAGAAGCTCGTCATACTGATGGAGCTTATCACATCCACTCTCGATGGATAATTCCGAGGTGGTAAAAATTCTTTTATGGAACGCCCTCAGCATCTGCTTCAAGACTGATGAACGCTCGCTCTGGAAAACAGCGGAGCCATAAAGACGCCGACTGGGAAGGATTCAAAAAGAAATTAACGAATGGATACATCTGACATCAGGAACTCTGCGCTCACCTCAAGAAATCGACGAGGCCACTAGCACTCTTACGAATATCATACAACATGCTCAAAACACATTCATACCTCTCAAAAAAGTAGTCTCATACACGATCACACTTACCGAGTACCTTTTGTCACTCATTAAGGTGAAACATCGCTTGCGACGCATATACCACCGCACGTGCGACGGATACTTTAAGATAGTCTACAACTGCTTGCAGAGGGAAATTAAGAGTGATATCACAGACCTCAGACGCCAACTATGGACAAAGAAAGTTACGTCACTCATGCCAAAGGACAACTCTCTATGGAAAATGGCAAACGCGCTGAGACGCAAAGATCACAAGATCCCCCCACTTAGCGAAGAGTTAGACGGCTCAGGATTGGCGATGTCACTAGAAGAAAAGGCAGATGCGCTCGCCGACGGCTTCGAAAGAGCCTACGCAGCCACGGACGGCCTATACAAACCAGAAACAGACCGAATAGTAGCTGAATCTCTACGAGACCTGAGTCAATCAGAGCAGATGAACATTGCCGATATTCACTTCACCATGCCGAGCGAGATTGCTGTCACAATCAAGCGATTAAAAACTAATAAAGCGCCGGGAAGCGATCAAATATACAACATTTTACTCAAACATTTACCTCAAAAAGCCATCATATATACTACAAAACTGTTCAATGCCTGTCTCATAACGGGTCATTTCCCTCATATATGGAAATCGGCAACCGTGCTGCCTTTCTCGGAGCCAAATAAGGATACGACGCAGCCGACCAACTATTGACCCATTAGTCTACTCTCCACCCTGAGTAAGGTATTTGAACAGATCATACTCAACAGGCTTGTCCCACACCACGAAGCAAACAAGACTTTGCCAGACGAGCAGTTCATCTTCAGAAAGAGCACTCCACCACCCACCAACTCACCCGAGTAGCGGAATTAATCGCAAGAAAATTCAATGAACACCGCTTCACCGCCGCTGCGCTCCTGGACTTAGAGAAGTCATTCGACACTGGATTGATGGATAGACGGGCTCGTGCATAAGCTGCACCATACTAAAACGCCCGTATACCTAACACGATTGGTTCAAGAATACCTAAAGAACAGATCCTTCAGATTCTCCATCAAGAACGAGCTATCGTCAATACGTGAGATTCCAAAAGGCGTACCACAAGGAAGTCTATTGGGACCCATTCTCTTCAACATATTCACACATGACATCCCCCGAGACGAAAGATGCAAGCTATCAATACGCAGACGACATCAAACTTTACGTTTCCTCGCTCTACGCAGACATGGCGGCAATATACCTACAGAAGTATTATAAAGAATGGCGCCTAAAGCTTAATGACGCCAAAACCGAAGCCATCATGTACACGAGGAAACGAAAAAATAGAACACCTGACTTCAACATCGAAATGGGTGGACATGTCATAGAACGGAAAGATGAAGTTGTATATCTGGGCCTGACTATGAACTCGCCACTCAATTGGAAATCTCTCATAACCTAGGCGCAAACAAGAACGCGACAGGCGATTGGCGCAATAAAGCCCATTTTCAACAGAAGAAGTCCGCTACATTCCAGAACAAACTCTTTGTCTACTACTCGCTTATCCGCCCTGTACTGTCGTATGCTATTGCTGTCTGGAATAGCATATCACACTCTGACCACACGAGACCACAGACACTTCAAAATTATTGCATAAAAATTACATACAACACGAGAACAAACCTGAAAAAACTACATGACCGAAAACAGATACCGACGTTATACGAATTACACACACAGAACGTTTTTACAAATAGTAAAAATCAACTCATTCTATAAATCGGAAAATACAATTCACCTAGCGACCTTACATTTAGATATATACACAGACTACCTAAACACATCCTGATGGACTTAGATCATATCTGGCACATACCAGATTTAGACGTAGATGGATAAGCAACGAGCAATAGGTATTTCCTAATCTCCCGATTTCCATCCCATTATATAATGTATATCTTTTTTTTAAGTTTCTTTATTCTATAAAATTATTAGTTACATGCATTGAGGAATTTTTCGACCACCATGCTAGGCACATGCCCATGTTATGGTGGTCGAATCTATTTATATAATATTTCGTAATATTTATGTAAATATGTTTATTCTTTATTCTCCCATAGGTATTTATAAACATAAAAACAGTCATACACACACAAACACCCCATAATGCAGGACATCATATACTCATCTTACTGAAGACCGTCTCTGTTTCATGTTGACAAACGGCCGCTTCCTCCTGATTGAGATTTTCTATGGTTTCCCTTAATTCAATAGGCGAATGCGGAGGAATTCCTAAGAATAGGCCATAGTCGACTCCTTCCTTCTCCCAACACAACACAAACAGACATGTACGTAATATATGGCCCGATGATGCAAAAACATGCAATTTTAGTAGGGTTTTTTAGGAAACAATTTTCTTCCTACTGAGAAAACACATGGCTTCAAGTCTATAATGGCCAGGTAACATTTTAAACACCCATAAGAGGTAAAAATTGCGAGGCGCAATGATGCCGTTCTATTTGTATAAAGAACAGTAACATTAAATTCAATAAATTTAAATGATTCACCACTTCATGGAATATAAAAAATTAGAAAATGAAAAATAAATAAAATTAAGTGTACTACATATACTGTAATCATATTGATCAAGGCCGGCCCTGAGCCAAACGGAGCCTGTCGCTAGTAAAAACCTCAAGAGTGCCGTACTAAGTGTAAGGTATTATAAACAACTTGGCTCCTTGGCGCCCGGAGCGGACTGCTCCAAATGCCTGCGCCTGCACAGGGCCAGCCAGAGCTGTCAATGTCAGGACATTGACATATGCAATACAAGCTTCTTACTTTTGGATTCTTTCAGAGAATGGATTTACAAGTAAATAACAACATCATTAATTGGATTCATTTATTTATTAATCACATGTACATTTTTCTTTGTAGGCTTGTTGAAATGACAAGAAAATAAATATAATATGTAGAAATAAATTATCACAATGGAAAAGTTTAAAGTTTCTCACACGCAGATCCACAGGACAGCTCTTACAAATACCATTTGGCGTTAATAGTTTAGAAAATCGCATATTAATAAATAATCTATTATAATAAAAGCTGCACAAGCTGATCATAAAAAAAAAAACAATTTATAAAAATTAAGAATTAAGTAGGTATGTAATAAAGTATTTATTTCAAAACCATAATCATTGCATTACGATTGGCTATTGAAGAAACATCAAAATGTTGTTCAAACGGTTTATTAACCTTTAACCTTTTGAACGCGTTAATTTGCTCCATTTTATCTATACCCGTACGCGGTACATATTTTCCTATGCACGCAATTAAATGTCAAATTATAGCATTCTGGCATGATTTATTGGACTATATGGACAGAACAGATTATTCTCCACAACATGAAACCAAATCCTCGTGTGTCAACACTCTTAGATGTTTATAAAAACAAAAACATAAAATTTCATACAAAGACGTACCGTATCTTTTGAATGTGGTCCCACCATTCACTCGGCGTGTGTGTACTTAGGCCACTGCATTGATAGACACAAGTCGGACACCATGATCACTTATCATTTTTAGTTATGAATAGTTGTGAATGACATACTAGTACTAACGCCATCCGTTGACAAAAATGTAAATTAAAGGACTAAAAGGCGCGAAGAGGCGCACTTGATTATCGATCTTTTTTTATGAAATACAATTTTATTTTTGAGAAATTCTTGTGGATGTCAGCATCGTGATAGTTCTACGAATGTCCAAGTGAGCAAGAAATACATTTACGACGAAAGAGCGCTGGAATATCGGCCGTCAAAGTTTCCGTATCAACTGTTGATACAGCCGCGTGTGAGTATAGCGGCCGGCATAGTCCAGTGGTAACGCATTGGACTGCCATTCCGAAGGTCGCGGGTTCGAACCCGGCGTGCGCAAATAAATTTTATTTGATTAATTTGTGTTATTTCACAATTAATTAATTAAAATAATATATAGTATATTTGCGGCACGTTCCAGAGTGGAAGATACTACCAGTATCGCCCTGGTGTAAGACCACCATTCAGAATTGAAACGTTGCTCCAAATGGCTTTAGCCGTGTTTAGTGACTAGATCTGAATAGCCAGGTACTTCCCCACCTTCCTCTTTCCCTTCCCCACTTACCTTCAGCCTCACAACATCCCCCAATTGGGGATGCCATAGTCTCACTGGCTCCAGACGGGAGCAGTTGGGACTCTTGTGAGGTATTCACTATAAAAAAAAAAAAAAAAAAAAGACTTTTTGCCGTAACAACAGTTGATACGGCCGCGTGCAAAGAGTTAACCAGAGTTGTTGCCATATTGAGGGTTGTTTCTTTTTTTATTATTCAATTTAAATCAAATTTAATAATGTTATTACAATTAAGTTTTGCAAGTATTTTAGTTTTTTTTTTATTATTGCCACGTTGAGACGACTTATTTATATGATTTTAATTTCAATTTCAATTTTTATGATATCTAAAATGATTTATTACCGGTTAAACCGATTTACTGAGAAAGTAATTTTGACATAATACTTGCAGTACTTAACCTCTCAGAAAAGGACTTTTATTTACTTTGTGTTCCTTTGCGAACTGTCAAAACGCGAAAATTTTTGTGTTATTCACGAGTTTTGTTAAAAGCTTCATAACTCACATTTTGGGAAACGTAGCCTCATTCTAAAAAATGTTTTGGAAAGATTATGAAATTCACTATCGTATTGTTTTGTTATACGTAAATATTTGCGTGTCTAAATATACATTTTCTGAAAACGTCAAAAATATTTAAAAATCGCTGACCATTATTTCAAAGCTGTGAAAAATGTACTTTTTTCTGAGTATCATAAAGAAAAAACACTTTATATATTGAAGAAATATAATTAAAAACTATTAGTCACCTCAAAATATTAACCGTCCAAACTAAAATATTTTTAATAAATTATTTAAAAACGCAATAAATTATGAACGAACAAGATGACAGATTCAATCGACTCAGATAATGCACCTCTAAATTCCATAGATATTCTTGAATGCAGACGCGTAGCGTTATTCATTATCGATACTCTGTTTTTTAAATCATGGCAATCCGTATACTAGTGATGGAAATAAATCGATTTTTGTAAAATCTCGCGCGTTTACGTGAAAAGACGTACTAATGTCTTGACCGCTATTATCATATTTACGTCTTTTGACGTTCTAATGTTCCGAGTGGTTAATAATATCATTAAATTTGATTGAAATTAAATTAAATTTTTTTTTAATTAATTGAGTTATAGAAATTAAACACAAAAACAATTAATATATCTAGGGTTGATGCGACCGCCTATCAATGCTGATTCTTAGTGTATCGACAGTTATTACAATCGCGTGTAAAAGGTTAAGATTTAATCGGTCAAACATTTGATTATGCAACTCTTAGTGGACGTGAAAAGCTTAGAATAATCCATTAAAAAATAATCACAGGTAACATGTCTATTATATTATACATTAGTAAAGTTAATTCTGGTGGTACTATTATACCACAGCATAAACATAATAATATTTTGTTAAATACATATTTTATAGATGCAAATCGATGTGAATAAAAGAACGCTATGATATGGACGGGTTGTTTCAGAGAATTTGAACAATTCATCAAATTTAAAATTCCGTAAAGGTTCGTTTTAAGTTCTGTTATTATATCATTATTGGCCAGTTGTTTCACAAAACTCACAATAACAATAACAAAACTTGAAAATAAACTTTGAAATTTGATGAAATGTTCAAATTCTCTGAAACAACCCGTCCTGTGTTTAGTTAGGTCACTAAAGACAGGTTCTTAACCTTTCGTGTGCCATTATGTCCAATTAGTATTCACATTTGCACTCAAAATATTTGTACCAACATGATTTGTATGTCTTGTGCCAAACACATTTTTTTGACACATGACGTTATGTGTCGCGCGCAAGAGTCCGGCGTACGAAAGGTTAAAGAGGTAGTGTGCTACACTCACAAATTAGGATATATAGATTATGTTGTGTTCAAACTTACAATGGCTTGGCATGCAGAAAGATGTAAAACTTACGACATAATACATATTATTTAAAATAATAACAAAGTCTAAGAATATTACAACATAAAATTGTGTAAAATATGTGACTGCATATGCATGACTGGCGGCAGGTGAAGGGACTTGAAAAATATGCATTAATTTGTAACATTATCCTAAAAGATGAATAAAGTGGACTACGATTCTTTTTCAAATATGTAATACTAAATTGTATATTTAAGAAACACATACATAAAACATACAAAGATCACTATTTTAGTAGGAAAGCAGATTTGCATATGGTGATATTATTACATCCTCATATTTCACAATAATCTGAAGTAAGTTCAAAATTGAACTTGAGTGAAAATACTTCCAATACATTTTACTGAGCAAATGTGGAAATATAACTATCATGCTAGGTATTCAGAGTACAAGTCGAAACAATGACATTTCGGTTCATTTTATTTTTTCAATCAATGTGATATCTATATAATATAGGTATATAAAAACACAGCCGATGCAAATGACGTTGTGTCAAAATTTCAAAGCAATCGGAGAATCAATCTTATTTAATCACCCAATAAAAGTAATCACAGTTTATACTTTTGAAATTGCTCTCCTGAAAAGTAGCTGTTTTTGACTCCTAATCTTTATACTTAGCATGATAGATATTGGAAAAAATGTAACAAAAGTAAACTAATTTTATAAATGTTTTATTCCAAAATGGCATTCAAAATGCTTTTTATATTTAGTTGAAAACATGTATGTACTTTCTAGTACATAAATGTACTACTTATTTGGTAGCCAATGTCTTATCACAGATCTAGTAGTCAAAACAATATATAATTGACCGCTGCATGAGAAAAGCAGCCTATGTAAAAAGTTCACGTTACTTTGTATCTAATTATTAATGGACATTTAACTCTATCGTTTATTCTAAAAAATTGATAAATTTTTGCAAATCAGAAAATCATCCACAGCTCAAACCATACTAAACAGTCAATTGATTTTTTTAACAATTTCTAATGTAAATTTTGTAGCTATGAAAACTAATTTAGTTGCAGATTAAAATATTTATTTGTGGGATATTTCACCACCCCTTGGTAAACTGCCGATTAACGCAATTCGACGACTAACATATATTATCTGTTTGGCCACCGCTGAAAGCTACCCATCAAGTGTGCTACTCTCCACTCAATCCTGCGATTAAGTAATTGGGAGCTATTCGACGGTGGTGAGACGGTCACCGGATTACCGCTATGATTAAAGTTACTCGACGAGTAGTTAACTATTTACTCAGAGGTGGTGAAATACCTCCATAAAAATCTTTTTTTTTTTTTTACAAAAAAAAAATATTTTTATATTTTACATAGTCAAATTGTTTTTTTCTTTCTTTCGTTGTTATACAAACCAAATAAAAATAATAAATACATTAAGATGCCTTGACAAAAAAAATACATCTGCGCAAAAGTAAAAAGATGCATATAAAAACATGTGCAACAGATAATTAATTTATCGTGTGTATGTAGAACAAGAAAAATTTATGTACATATATATTACACAGAAAACACATAAGTACTCGATATTAAATTTGTTATGTTATGAATACAATAGTTATAGAACCTCTTGACAGAAATTACACTATAAACTTTGCCAAACCTTCACTATTTTTTGTTGCTTTTTTATATCTGAGTTAATGAAATACATTATTGTGTAAAACTCCTTAAGGCGATGTACTATGTAGTAATTTAAAATCATGTGTTTTTGGTTTGAAAATTTGGTCGCCTAGAAATGTTTCAGAAGCTTTAATTAAATACTGCGAGTAGAATACATCCTGTGCTTTGAAATAATCGTGTATTTTTTAGATAAGTCTTTTTATAAGACCAGAAAAAATAATGTATAAGGCCTATGAAAACTGCTTTAAAGTTCAAAATTTCCTACTTACGAACCCATTTTATGTGGCAAATTAAGTTATTTATAAAATGATCGAGAAACATTTAAATATTTGTGCCTGAACATCCACAAAATAAAATAAAAGGCACTTTTTGGCCATGTTTTTTCTTGCATAAATCAAAACAGGTGGATGATGGTGTGAATCGGGAATTTAAGCCTTATCGCCATCTACGTAAGGTGTGTAATTGTTAGCGGCTCGATTCAAAATATTACGCGACGTAGTGCATCGCCTTAAACGCGTGACATTTTGATGCTAGGTGCCCCTGTAAGCGGCACTTTCTCTTTGATACATGTTTACAACTGTTGTGACGTGGCACGGCCGCTAGCAACCCGACTACCGTGACGTCTGCGTACAACGGGTTAATAATGTTAAATGTACATAATATACTCATGGATAAGTTTTTTTTGTCTAAAAATATATTATACCTTTACAAATATAAGATTAGTAGTGTTTAAAAATAAATATCCAATGCGTACCTCGCGTATTTAATGAAGCTTAGAATAATGACTTCAGTAGTAAAGGAAATACATTATCATGAATATAGATTTTACTCTTGTCAAATTGACCAGTAATTATGTTCATATTTCTGTCAGAAATTCAAAGTACTGCACAATCTAAGATTCAATCGTAAATCTAAGCGTAATTGTAAAAATATATAAACTGCAGGTTAAGTTAAACTAAGATTAATATTTTTACTAACATATGTTTTTAATACATATTGCGATTTACCACTTACATCTGTGATTGAATCTAAGATAGTATAATACTTTTAAATAATATGGTCACTGTGTTGTAAAACAGATTAAAATTTAATTTAAAATCGATAGTATTAAAAGTTAATTACAAACGAAAATTACCGATTTTCATTGATGTTCATTATTTTCATTGATTTCATAGATTTCACAGATATTCAAATGTAACATTGTCATCAAATGTCTCCGTTAAATGTCGATTCTAAGGACCGGTTGTTTCACAGAATTTTAACAATTTATCAAATTTCAAAGTTGATTGAAGTTATATGATGGTTCTATTCAAGTTCTGCTACGATTTAAATTTTGTTAAACAACTGGCCAATAATAAAATAATAACAAAATCCGAATAGAACCTTCACAAAACTTGAAAATCAACTTTGAAATTTGATGAATTGTTCAAATTCTATGAAACAAACCGTCATGAGTGTTTTAGCTTTTGAACAAATTGTGATCAGCAGAAGAGGGCAACTATCATGGTGTTAAGTTTGTCAGCCTTTTACAATTGGATAGAAAGATGAAAAATGAAGTGACCTTTCAACTGTCAAAAAAATAAAATGGCGCTGAATAGCCATTTGAAGAATTTATCATATGTGAAATTTCTGCGAAACAACTGGGCCTTAAGAGTGTTTAAAGTTTATCCATGGATAAATACTAATTAAATTTATAATGCATATCTAATAACTTACATGACCATGCAATTAATTATATATTTACAAAATTAATTTGAAAAATAACTTTATACATTATAGAATGGAGGGATATTATTGGTAAAGCTATTGAACAATGACTGTTGAAGTCATGATTTGGAATTCAGCTCTTTGATAATATTTAATTAAATGTGAATGAGAGTTGTGTAATAGTGCTAATATATTTATTAATTATTGATGATTTTAAAAAATAACGGAGCTTATTTGAATAAAAATACAATATTTAAACAATGTTATGATTTAAGTCTTAAAAAAAAATTTCATTTAGAAGCTGTTGCATATTACATCTTTTATGGATTATAAAAGATGAAAATAATACTGAAAATTTAAAAAAAGAATAAGTAAAGCTCAACATACTTGCTTTGCAGTCGGTCAATAATAAATTTTTCAAAATAAAGATTAACGAATTTATTTAGCACTGGTATCCCCAATATCCGAAGTGGTGATGTCATAGAAGACTGCAACGTTGAGGCTCTGGTAAATGAGTAACATTTTACGATAATTTCTTGCCGGCAAGTAATTCTGTCAAGATTTCCGTATTGTCTTATCAATATTGTGCCAGATTTTCGTGTGTTGCCTATTCTTGTCGACATATTGCTCCGTCTTGACGTTGAGTTCGTTCGGTATTACGACAATATTGCTGGGCTAAATCTATTTTCTTTTCGCTCTGTTACATTTGTGCGTCTCTTTTCGCCACCCACCTGTCACCAAAACTGTCAATTTCAAACGCGATTAATATTATTAAATAATTCAGCAATATTTTTTTCAAGTTTATACATATAAGTTTTTCTGTCCTATACATTACGGCAATCTTGATAGGATACGGAAATGTTGACATACAACACCTTGCCCTGCAAGACTATTGTTCAACAATAAACAATTATCGCAATTTATCTTGCTCGTTTACCAATAGCTTTACGTGTATAAAGTTGCCAATGTAGAGTAAAAAGACACAATAAACCTTTGAAAGCGTATCATTGTTTGGCGTGCAATAGTGCAAATGTGACATGAAATAAATTGTTCAGGAGGAAAAAAAAACGATCCAAAAAATGAACATTTCAACAAATAATGTTCGTTTCTTAATTTTTCCTTACTACTGGTGAAATTGAATATATAAATTCTTTCTTGAACGGACAATCAATCTCATTAACCTGTCTGGGGCCTAGGAGTCGAAAGTCGTTACGTAAACTGGTGACATCAGTTTTTTTTCAAATCGGTATAGATCACACTTCTTGATATTATCTGTTCAGTGGATAAAACCACCTAAAGTGAATTTTCACAACAAAAAAAAACGACGCTCTAAAAATTATCCCAAAATTATTTTTACTGTTATTGTTGACAAATAATATTGGATTATTTTTGGGAGTATAAATCAATGGAAAAAAACTTAGAGATAAGTAGTTTCTTCATATTAAAGTAGTCTGTACCTTTGATATAGAATATCTGTAGAATACAACCAAACAAAATAAAGGTCTTTACGCAGAGTTTTTCGAAATCTCATGTAGACAGTGACCTTCCTCTTGTTTGAAGGTCAAGTGTGCAAAATTTCACCAATCTCTGAATAAAACTGTAGATTTGTATACAAATCAAAGCCATGCTGCCCTTCTGCCACATACACTGTTCTTTATACAGGGTTTTCCAAT
This sequence comes from Hesperophylax magnus, assembly GCA_026573805.1. Taxonomy (NCBI): domain Eukaryota; kingdom Metazoa; phylum Arthropoda; class Insecta; order Trichoptera; family Limnephilidae; genus Hesperophylax; species Hesperophylax magnus. Next base: position 4,549,934 of record JAIUSX010000117.1, on the reverse strand, counting down.
AAGAGGTGTTATTTTGATATTCAATCGTAAAAGATCAATGGTTTCATTGCTTGTGTGGCATGTAGCGCCGTCTTGTTGAAAGTGAACGTTGTCCATATACCATCCAATTCCAGCCATAAAAAATCATCAATCATCTCTCGATAGCTCAATCCATTCACCGTAACTGTGGCTCCAGCCTCATTTTCGAAAAAGTAAGGTCCAATGACTCCGCCGGACCATAAACCGCACCAAACAGTCACACATTGAGAATAGAGAGGCTTGTCAACAATAACTCTTGGGTTTTCCAAGCCCCAGATGCGACAACTTTGCTTGTTGACGAAGCCACCGAGGTGGAAATGGGCCTCATGATTTTTCGATGGATTTCTAATAATTAATAATAGTGAATTTTAATAATTTCAATGCGTTGTTGAAGCGTGTATCGTTCCATTTTTATTAATGGCGTAGTTTCTACTTGTCAAATGTCAAAAAATGACAGCTTCAAAAGTAACATCTACCGAAATAGCGGGCTATTCAAAATAACACCTCTTATTGGAAAACCTGTATAAAGATTTAGCCTGTAACCAAAACCAATTACTTAAATTTGCAAAGTTTTAATATGGGTTATGTCTGCTATTATGGTGTTACTTTTTGTTTCATTAAGATCTCTCTAGAATAACTCTATATCTATGGCTTAGACAAAAACAATTAAAACAGAGAGCTTAAAATTAAACATACATTTTCACATCCATTTTGTCAAAACACAAGAAATTATATGACTACTTTCTAGATCTTTGTTTCACATAGGTATTTAAATAAAGTTAAACGCTACAGCTAGACTTAAAAACTATTACCTAAATTCTATCTTTGTCACAGCTAATAGCCTTAAATGGCCCGGAAAGAGACACAGGCATTTTATTGACGTTATCAATAGCAGTCAATGACAGACCCTGTTATAGTCAACAACAAGCCTAAAGGTGATCATCGGTGTCAACAAAAGACTGGTATTGGACAATGGTAGCCGCTAAAATGGGCACCACATTCTTTTAATCCTTGGTTTGTGCGCAGCTCAAATTCGAGTTCCAATAAAGATCTCTGTAGTTAGCGTGCGACTCAAATTAGAATCCTACAATCGTGTGTGGGAATTTCATTGATTTATTGAAAATAAATGATACTTTCTAGTTATAACTGATTCAGAAATGGAGCTTCTTACAGGCTTATGGAAATGAAATTCATGTTACGCGGTTTGTTTAAAATTTCCTACATTCCTAGGGTTATAGGTAAATTGATGTCAAACACTTAGTTCAAAGGTCATCATTGTCCGATTAGTAGTCCGCCGTTTGCGGATAAAATGCCCGTTTTGCTTTCCGGGTGAGATTCTGGCCAACATGTTTGTTTGTCATCTCCGCAATTTTAGTGCTGCCCCTGAAAGTTCTGCTGGGAGGTGTACCCGATGGTTCGACCCCCGATGTCAAGGGATTGCCCCGAGGCGATGCTGTCAGGGCTCTGGAGGGAAGCGCTGTAGGGGGGGTTTACGGGAGTGGTGCCCCCGGTCTCAAAAACGGTGCTGTCGTACACGCTGTTACTCTGGAAAGTGAGAGTTCATTAATTAAAAGCTTGAAAACATAATAAAGCAGAACAAAATAATATTTTTATATAGGCAAACTGTCCCGTGATACAACTTGATAATATTCGAAAAACTCTTATGTGATACCGTCATTATTGTTGGAAAATGTTGCTTGCGCAATGATGAAGGACTTAGCTAGCAGAAGAATTGAACTCACAACCAGTGGCGGTACTTAGTTTTGGTTTTGTACTTGCGAGAAAAGGTGGTGCGCTAAAAACATTGTCAGTCAGGGTGAGAACCTGACACATTTGCTCAGTTATTAACCGGTCATTAGTATGGCAACACCGATTTTAAAACAAATTATGAAAGATTCAAATGTGAGGTTATGTTGGACTCCCTAATTTGACAGTTAAACATTGGACAGTAAAAATGGCACAATTTTTTTTTTTAATTTGCTAAAAGTGCGCATTTTATCCACACACCTACCCAGTTGTCACTTACTTACCTGATATATATAGTCAGAGTCTGTCTTCAGTGAACTGAAGCTCTGTTGGTGCGGAAGAGACACCTGATCATCTTCCATCACCTCGTCCATCTGAGCCTTGTAAGAGAACATTATACTAGGCTGAGCCACACTGCAAGACAAACAAATAATAAATAACATAACATTCACATTGTTTGTCCTTTGGGGTAATACATAAAAATCATCAGTTTACTGCCAGAAGTCATTAAGAGACATTTTTGTCAAAATCGTATTAGAAGTCACAGTATAACTATTTATTTATTCCAGTAAATAAGTGTGACATATGGCAATAAAGTTGAGTATTTAAGCGATAGATGGCGCTAGTCATAAAGCTTACTCCAGAGTCCGACAGATGTCGCTAGAGTGTAACAATTACTTGTGAGATGATATTGACAGGGAACAAGCTTCTAGAACCAGAGAATTACCAATCCAGACCTATTATTTGTAACGTAAATAAACACAATTATAAGTAGAACCTTTTACTTTTTACAAAGAGTTCCCAACACTTAAATCTGCAAAGTAAGGCAGATATAACAATAAGTAGTTAAGTTTAAAACATTATTTATAGCTAATATAGCACCCTAATAGTCACTTAAAATAATTGTCGACACAAAATCACTCAAATATTTTGATGACTTTTGAAAATGGAATATTTGTCAAAATTAACACAAAATATGCCTAAATATTACGCTTAACAATCACTAAATTGGTGACTTCTGGCGAGGCAAAAAATATTACCATTCGTTGATACAAGATATCAACGAATGAGAAAGCTGACCAAATTTAGGTATGTGATTTTTATAAATTAAAATAAATTTGTCAATTTAAAAAAAAAATTATTTAACTCTAAAAATATGGGATAAGCGCTGAAATGTAGGTGCATTCATTTGCTTTGGGTAAGCAGTTCATATGTTTCTGTATTGATATTTGGAGGTATGATATTAATCAAACCGAAAACCGAAGAAAACTGAACACAAGGAAATCTCCATCGCTCGAATGGTTTGTTCGGACAATCGTAGTGCAAGCGGGAAACTGGTGAATTTACATCACATTTGGAATCATAATACCAATTTTTTATCGAATTTTAAGATTTTTAAACTTATTTTTTTCGTCAACTTAAGTGTCGAAAAAAAAATTTGTAGCCGGATTTACACTTCGGCGCATTTTAAAAGAGATTATTTAACCCGAATTCAACAAAAGTTGAATTCCCAAATAAAAGCAATTGTAATAGATCAGTGTTTTCAATCTTTTTGAATATGCGACCCCTTTACAGGTTGAAAAATTCTGGCGACCCCATTTAGCCATAGATACAGACAAAAAGTTAGTAATTTAAATACATTAATTATTTTCTCTATTTTGGTACCAATATTCATTATTACGGCCTACACTCTGCAAGGAAGCCGTGAGGCTTTGAAAGTTAGTTTGAATAAGACTTTGACTTGGCCGCCCCAAAGTGATGACGTGTTTTGGACGAAAAGAAAAGAAGAGTATCCAGAGCTGGCAAGGGAAGCTCTAAAATTATTAGTGCCATTTGCCACTTCATAATTATTTATTTATACTGTGTTTTTACAGATATTCTTATTTACGTGAGAACTATCCAGTTACAAAAACTCAGTTAAGTTACAGGCAAAAATCTACAAATTACATACATACAGGTAAAAATGCAAAAAAAATACATACAGGTAAATCTACAAAATAGCCTGGAAAGGTGGAGAAAGATCCTGGAGGATAATGGACTAAAAATTAGCAGGAAAAAGACGGAATATTTGTATTTACCATTTGAAGACCCAAATGCTGTAACTCCTTCGATGCAATTGGATGGAGTAACATTAGCCAACTGTGACTCATTTAAATATCTGGGCTCACTCATCCACAGAGACGGAGGATGTGCAGCGGATGTCAACCATAGGATAGGAGTGGGATGGATGAAATTTAGATCCGTAACAGGAATTTTGTGCGACACGAAAATGCCAATAAAACTTAAAGGAAAGACATACCAGACTATTGTTAGACCCGCGATAATGTATGGCTCCGAATGCTGGACTATGTACAACTCCTACTCTAGGCAACTCGAATCAGCAGAAATGCGAATGCTTAGATGGACGGCAGGAGTATCATTAAAAGATAAAATTAAAAGCTCACGCATTCGTGGTAGCCTGGGTGTCACTGACATAAACAGTAAGCTAGAGGAACGACAGTTAAGATGGTATGGGCACATAAGACGGAGACCACCAGACCACACAGTGAAGCAGGCAATGTCTATAGAGCTTCAAAGACAGTCATCCAGAGGTAGACCAAAGAACTCCTGGATGACCCAATGCTCCAAAATCCTACAAAGAAACGGCCTAGATGAAAGCGACACTCAGAACCGAAGAAGCTATAACCTGAGAACGAGAAGAGCCGACCCCAACAGCCTACCTAGGCAATGAGTTGGGATAGTGCTAGGAAGAAGAAGAAGAAGATACAGGTAAAAATGCAATTAAATACAGGTTATCGTACAATTAAAAATCTAAACAAATAATAATATAAAATTATACATAAGTAAAATGACAAATAATACTAGGGGAGACAAGAGACACGAGAGTTACAGTGATACATAATACAATTATCTAAACATAATATTTAGCAGCAGCAGAACATTCGTTACTTATGTGAACTGACATTCTCTTCAGTGGTGGACATTAAAACTAAAAAGATAAACAGACTTAACTTAGAAAATGATTTGATAATTAACATATCAAAAATGGCACAACGATTTGAAATATTTCTGAAAAATAAACAAGCTCATCATTCTCACTGAAATAGTGTTTTTATTATAGTTAGAACCTCGCCATTTTCTTTTTTGCGGTGACCTTCCGACCCCCCTAGGGGTCGCGACCCACAGATTGAAAAACACTGTAATAGATGAAAGTTCATAAAAAAAATCAACATTGTTATAATTTTAGCTTGGATATAACTGATTAAAGGCAGCTGAAACTTTAAAGTCGATTATGTCAGAATCAACATTTTGTTAGTTAACGACTTCTGGCAGTAAGCTGACAATATATAATATAATTTAAAAAACCCACCTGAAAAATTCGCTGAGGAATGTGTGGTAGACGAGCGGAGTAAAAAGGGTGAAGTACAGACAGGTGGTGACGTCCACCATGCACAACCCCACCTCCACACCCCAGTTCATCAGGCCCGCCCCCACTGCCTGAGTGCCGTCCAGCAGTACCAACAGCAGGATGTACACGTAGAATGATAGCTTGGCTGAAAGCAGACATTGGCAGTCATTTCTATCATATTGATTTATTTTTAGGGTAATCATGCCATTCTGCGCTTCCTCCTTCTACAGCCAACATTTCGGACAGCGTTACAATGTCTATCATAAGTGCAGAGGTGACAAGTTTTAAATTGAACAATCATAGAATGAAAAGATAAAGCGCTGCAGTCCAAACCAATAAATGCGGTAGGATTTTATCATTAAATTTAAAAAACCTATTAAAATACTGTTAACTTAAAATAGACAAAATTTCATACTTTGTAAAATGTTAAATATTTGATCATAGCACCTGGAAGCGTATTTCGTTTTCCGTGTTCAACAGGAGGCAGTACTGCCTTGAAACATGCAAAGGGTTTTTAACGCTAATTCTCTTTCTAGACTCGTGTTTAATTCAAGGCGGCGCACGGCCTTCAATCGTGCACGGGTTTATAATTACAGTGCATTGAACCCTTATAAAACGGAACCTATGCAAAATATGGCACAAATATTTTCTAGGTTCAAGGTCAAATCAATAAAAAATGCAGTTAATTTTAATCATTCATAGAGTTAAACCAAAATTTAGTATGATAACTTTTGGTATTTATAAAAGGAAACCTTTAAATAGCTTCAAACATAGATCTTATCAAAAAAGCACAAGCAAGACTTAAAAATCTACCCCTCTCTCTCGGCTCCCCGTACTTGCAAATATAACCCCACCAAATATCAGATGAGAGATTGCAACACTGAGAGAATACAAGAAGGCGCTGCAAAAAAGAGCGATACCCATGCACGATGATGTGGTCTCTCACCCTGCACCCTGCATGCCGCTTGAAGTCCTGAAAACCATTCTGGTTGGAAGGACAGAGGCTCCTCCGAATACCTCTCACTCCAGAAGTGGAAACATGAGTAATGAACGGACGACTTGAGAAATGCCCATCTCGAGCATGACCCCACTGAGACAGTCTGGATTCTCACTGCCTCGTCCGCCATAAATAGGATAAGATCCGCCCACAGCCGCTGTGCCCATATTATGCACAGGTGGGGCTTTAAAAGAGTCCGCGATGTGTCAATGAGGTGCGGTGCAGACCACCAAACGTGTGGTCAAAGAATGCTCGGTACATTCATTCCCCGGCGGGTTTGATGAGGTCCACAGGGCGAAGCCTGAGGACCTAGACTGGCTCACTACCTAGACGTTGCCCTCTGACCCCCTCACCATACAAAAGAAGAAGAAAAAAAAACAAAAAAGAGTTGCGAAGATGAAAATTTTTCTAAATTAATTAAAGTTGAATCACGAAATTCTGTTTCTTTAAGATTATGTCGGTAATGTAAAACATACAATTAAATTATATGGAAAATTAATTATGGTACCTACTAATATTTATGTTTTTTTTTTATAGATTGTTTTATATTATTGTACAGGGTTTTCCAATAAGAGGTGTTATTTTGAATAGCCCGCTATTTCGGTAGATGTTACTTTTTATAATCTAAGTTAATGCTATCATTTTTTTGACATTTGACAAGTAGAAACTACGCCATTAATAAAAATGGAACGATACACGCTTCAACAACGCATTGAAATTATTAAAATTCACTTGAGTGAATCAAATGCAAATCATCTTGAGTGATGAGGCCCATTTCCACCTCGGTGGCTTCGTCAACAAGCAAAATTGTCGCATCTTGGGCTCGGAAAACCCAAGAGTTATTGTTGAAAAGCCTCTCTATCCTCAACGTGTGACTGTTTGGTGCGGTTTATGGTCTGGCGGAGTCATTGAACCTTACTTTTTCGAAAATGAGGCTGGAGCAACAATTACGGTGAATGGATTGCACTATCGAGAGATGATTAATGATTTTTTATGGCCGGAATTGGATGGTATTGATCTGGACAACGTTTACTTTCAACAAGATGGCGCTACGTGCCACACAAGCAACGAAACCATTGATCTTTTACGATTGAATATCAAAATAACACCTCTTATTGGAAAACCCTGTATTATACTTTGTATTCTTTTAACAAAAACATCACTGAATGGCTAATGAGAAAAAAAAATGCAAGTGATAACCATCATAAATATCACCATTTTATGCGGGTTGAAAGATAAGTAAGTTGAAAAGAACATATGGTTAGTTATAAGCAGGAATTTTATCGATAGTAATTACAACGTACATAAATTTATTTATCAATAAACTTGAACTGCTAACAGCTCGTTTAATAGGAAGAATAGGAATAGGACCTTTGTGCTTGACTGATCATCATTCGATCAAAAGCTAAAAAGGGCCGAGTATCAGCATTTAACGTGGTTAAAATGTATAAAGTTCATAATTTTCGCTGATCAATTTTACGGACGTCAAATGTGATGAGTTTGAAACACCTCAACCAGAACACTAACTGAACAGGTTATTAATGATTATCGAATTTTGGGGTGTAGATATATATATATTTATACAGGTTGTAACAGCATGTACCAGAAGGATGTTAACAAGCGATTCCTGAGCATGATTGGAGTAAAAAACGTACATGTAATTTTGCTGTCCAATGATATTTTTTTTTAATTAAAAATAAACAATATATATTTCTATCACAAGTCGCCACTGATCACACTGCTTACGCGCGACGAGATCACGTGATACGCGCTCTCTCTCTCCTCTGTTAACATGCTGCTAGAATGAGACCGAGTGTCCACCACGTGGTAGAGACCCAACTACTCGTTTACGAAATGTGATAGAAAAATATATTTAACAGTTTGAATACCACCATAGATGATTCAAAACAAATGCACTTTTGAAAGGTAACTTACTTGGCAACGCTAATCTCTCGCGTAATCTCGTCCAGGGCAGTAGCAGGATGCAGAAGTAGATACAGGTGAAGAAGGTGGAGGAGCAGAACCAGAAGAGCATTCCTCCGTGGCCGAAGAGGTCAAAGTCCCGCGAGTCTATGTGGAAGCAGTCATCCGGCAGCACTATTTCCAGGGTACCCTGGGTCAAGGTGAAGGCCAGAGATATGGCGGACGTGGCCGCCAAGACGTGGCGGATGCTACTTCTACTGTCCAAGTGACCTTCAAATATAATTTAAGTACTCATATTTCTATACGGTGTGGAGTTCCTGGTCAAGGTGTAAGCTACAGAACTCGGGCTGAATGACACCAGGGAATAGTGTTAAGGATGTTACCTTCGAGATATAGAGTCGCATCTCGAGAATTTACACCTTACCTCAGCAATCGGAGATCTGCTGGGGTGGACCATCTTTTTCCATAGATACTCGTGGGACTGAATACCGTTTCAGCTTTTAATAAATAATAAAAACGATAGTGTGGAAACATGGACACGCCAGTGAATGAAAACAGACAGACGTCCTCAAAATGTGGTGCTGGAGAAGAATGCTCATTATTCCACGTATGTATTCTAACATATCCAATCTGGAAGAGTCAAAAACAGCATCAGCATCCAAAACAGGCTGTCAAATATCTGCCTGCATGTCACTCGTCAAACTGAGAACTTGAATCTGAAAAGCGTTGGATTTATGGGCCCATAATACACTTTTATCGGTTTATCTTTTCAGTGTCATAAAAGCAAAATAATAAAGGTTTGTTTATTTCATTCTTGAGTCACTGTATTATTGTAGTGCAATTATTTATGCTCGATACGAGATATGAAGACCTACTTCAGATATCTGTAACTAGGGACAAATATTTTCCATTGAATTCCAATAGAATAATAACAATAATTGATTTATTTAATGACCGAGAAAGTAATTTAACCCATTCACCGCTGACCACATTCGTACGAAAGACAAAAAATGCCGCATATGCTTGCATAATACTATATACATCAGGAACCAGAAGAAAAGAATATTTGAAATCTTCTTGAATTATTACTACAGGAAATAATTATCAACAACCATTTTTAAGGCAACATTTCCAGTTGGTTATACATGGTGTCTGGAAACTCGTAGTGCGAGCGGGAAACTGGTGGATCTACACCACTTTTGAGTCGATTTTGTGGTGATTTATATATCTGTCCGTGTATTTATATCTTTGTATTTGTAGTCACTTATGTTATTCTTCTTGACTCTATTTTCTATTGTGTGGTTTCTCGTTATATTTGTACTTTAAAATTATTACTAGCTGTACCCCGCCACGCGTTGCTATGGCTCAGTCTGTCTGTGCAGATAGATACAAGAGTGCGTATTGCTTTTACTTCCAACGGATGGCGCTGTTTAAAAAAAAAACATGTTTGTACAACAGATAGCTTTAGATTTTATTTATATAGATTGTGAAATTGATCTGCTGACAAACTGCTTTCGTAGCTTAGCGGGTCTTTATAATGAAGATAATAAAAAACATAATAATACTAATGATAATCAATATTATAACTCATTTCAGAACTGGTTGGGATGGAAAATTAAATAATTACAAAAAAAAAACTTTACAAACGCCTACCATCAAAAGGAGAGGAAAATTTAGCTTGGGCAACGATGCAGAACGTAGCTAGAAGATAATTGAACCCGTGACGCCGCAGTGGAAAACTGAATCTTGGACCACTCTGCCGCTAACAGCTAAATAAAAACTAAGAAATTAAGTAAAAATCTGAAAATTTACTTTAAATAATCAAAAAATAAATTACTTACCAAATGCCAACCCGAAAATGACCACACTCATTTCAGTGGCGAGAAGGAAGAATCGCACCATTACCCATAGGATCTTGTCGGCCAATCCGCCTACCGGCAATGCAGCATTCACAGTCATAGACACTATGCATCTTATCACGCTGACTATGATATTCCCCCAGACCAGCCCATAAAACGTCAGGAATATGGGACTGCTGGTCGCTCTCAATTTTAACTGAGCCTTGTTGAAACGAATCGCCAGAAAAAACAAGAACAGCACGTTCGGGATTACTATTATTAAATCCCATATTCGTACTCTGGAACAAAAACCAAAATTTTTATTAATAACCAGCGCAGACATGTGAAAAATCATGGTATATTATAATTGTAAGATTGATAATAACTGCATGTTAGCTAAAAAGTACAGATCCTTAAAAAATCACAAATTCTGATTTTAGATGTCAAGATTAATCCTAATTTAAATTTAAATAAAATAAATATACATTTCTGTTTCGTTATGACGTTTGTCATTTTTCTGGCATTATCAGCTTTGTTCTGCTTCCACCAACAATAGAGCAAGAATTCAAACTCCGCGCTTGATTTTGTACATGACAGGCACGCACCTAGAAAAGTGCGGCAAGTAACAAGCTAAACGTCAACGACTAAAGACCGGAGAGAAAAACCGCCGTTTTAATCTCATTATTCGTAGCACACGCTCGCCGATTGTGTGTATTAGTTCATGTGAAAAAGGAGACTTGTGGTTAATGGAACGTTCTTCCCAAGTGCGAGACCCGCTGGACATCAAACCAAAGAATCACCAAACCTGGTAAGTGCAGAAATCTGGCGATTACTTTGTGTGTTGGTTGGGGTAGTTCAATCTCCATTTCAGATTACAAGTCTCCTAGAACAGAGAAAGGATAACGCCCTTCTCTGCCCCAAATTACGGTGACGAAATTCCAGCGTCATCGCACAATTTCAAATATAGAAATAAAATAATGCTCTGGTAAAAAAAATATTTTACCATAGGGAGGTACTTCATCGCTTGTCTAATTCTTGACTTGAGTTATAATTTTGAAAACGACGCTTAAATTCAAAGCTAATCTGAGTTCCAGAGTTCAATGAACCAGAGTTACGGAGGACAGACAAACCGAAATTAGTATTTTTGACGATGTTCAAACAAAAGGAACCTTTCTCAAAATTTTCTTGTTGCATTTTTTCAATTTCATCTCTTGAAAAAAAAAATTCTATTATTGGTATCCATCTTTATATTCGCGAAGATTCTAACCAAAGCTAAACTGCAAATGTAAATCATCCATTTTTATTTATGGAACAATCTTTAACTTTTTTACCAATGATTTGGCAGATGTGCCCACATAGAGTTGGAAAAAACCAGGGGTTTTTTTTCTAATGGTTTGCCCAATCCGTTTCTAGCAAAACCTGTTGTATAGTTTAGAAGAACTAAGCGCACAAACAGACAGACGCGGATAGCGACTTTATTTTATACTATTTAGAGTTGTTTCAATAATTTTTAAGTTATTTAACACTTTCCCTGCGGGAGACGCACGCCTGCAACGCACTGTACATGCCCTGTACGCGGGTGGCACATCTGTGCGACGCAAAGTTTCTTCGGCGTTATGGGTATGAAACATGCTTGAGCACGGTAAAACTTATACTCCTAAAAAATCTCACATCTTTACACTACTGACATCTTACGATATTTATCCATAATACGTATCCTAATCATCGATAGAAAGATTTGAAGGGATCTTCCAACTCAGAGCGAAAAATGAATCAGTTTGAATTCTTCCCGCGTCTTTACACACGTTATTGCGCAGGCGCATTTTATAAGATTCTCAAACAGAGACGCTCGCCGTGTAGATTACATTGTTTTATCGAATTATTGTTTGCGTTTTCGTGGATATGAACTATTTTAATTACAGTGTACATTAATCTGATTTATCATATTTTAAAATAAGTTCAGTTACATACATTCATTCAAACTATTGAAGAAATATAAAATTTCGTCAGTGTTAGATTATTTTCAAATAAAGATACGTGGTTAAAACTTTTTTATAGTGAAAAATCAAGTGTAAAGTTGTACAAGTTTGACTTTTTATCAATTTTTGAAAGTATTTTTATTGCCAAAATACAAAATGTCGGGTCGTGGTCTTAATGACGAAGAAATATTTGGTGCTACTTTAGAAATAGATTCAGATTTTGAAATTAGTGACAGTGACGTCGATAATAATTGCGAAGCTGCTGAAATACATGAAAGCCATGATTCTGCCGTTATGCGTTGAGAACTGTTTCAAAATCACGATAAAAAAATATATTAAGTGATACATATTTACGGTGACATAATAACAGAAAAATTATTTCATTATTTTTGTAAATTTAAGTGTAGTTATTTTTTATTATATGAACCTTTTTAAGTGTGTCAATATTTCATGTATCCAGTCAAACGCGACATCGCACCCATAAATCAACCACTTACATCGCACCACAGTTGAAGAGCTCTACTCCGGTTTGTTTATAATCATGTGTATCGTTATCCTTGAAATATTAACATGGCCGCCCGGGCATACCATATCAGTTACATTATGAATATATACTTCGAATTTTTATCAAGCCCCATTGATGTTCAGATTGTTTATTTATACTTGAAAAGATAATTCAAGACATAAGCGACGTATTTTTAAAAACAAATTTTAAAATCCATGCGTGATTATTGTTTAAAGTCATAAATTAGATTGATGATAAATAGCCCCGCGTGTGAACGAAGTGATACAAATTAATGACGCATAGAAAAGGTTAAAATACAATATTTATAAAAAATTGCTGTGGCTTTGAAAATAGATTGAAAAATATTTTTTTAAATACTGAGTGCCTCGGAAAGCCTTTTGAATGTAAAACAAATCATCAAGCGAGAGAGTATATTATATTTTCTGTATGATTTTGGGTTTGGAGAATTAGTAATGTTTTTACCTCGAGTCTGCCACTTCCACATAAAGAATATGTTTACAAAATGATTCTTCTTGTACAGGAGGGAGAGTTGTGTTGCTGTTCCAAACATTATTTGCCGACGTTTCAGGCATTGTGATTATATAATCAATCTGCAAAACAATTTAAAATTACATAAAAGAATGAAAACACAATAGAAAAATGTTGTGATAAAAACAAACAAAAGAGTATTATAACTAGAGGATACCTTTCAATAATAAACTTTTGTTGTGACGCCTTTTGTAATCAGCACCTTGGAAGTTTTATGTAAACAAATGGGAATAACATGAGAGAATTCTTGATAGACTGGAATTAATTAATTTTAGTACTTATTTAAGTACGTCGTCGCTCCTTATATACAAAACACAGCACATTGTTCTATCTACATGTAAATAATAGATTGAAAAACCCTTTAAATGGTGCTTGTTTGTTTTGTTGTGACATATTATATCCATATGTTTAGTAGGACGGATTCAAACATATTATTATGAGCAATATTTTGTTTCCTAAGCGTGCAAGTTTCTTCGTAATAATATGTATGACATACACGCTCTTTCAACGCATTTCTCCTTGGTCATTCCATTATTTATAACCTTTTCAAAGTATAACCGAACTGTTCCTATTGTTGTACTTCTAGCATTTTTTTTGGAAATTATATACATAGTAAAAAGGAAAACACGAGCGTATTAAAATATTATGCACGGCCATAGACATATGAATTCCTATGTCTGTGTGCACGGCACAAAATATTAATCTAATTATGAAAACAAGAAAATTGTTATTTTTTTCAAATGAACGTAAATAACACTCACCTTTGGTTTTTCTATAAAATCCCATAACAATTTATTTTCCTTTTAATAATATCGCACTTATTATTAGTCAATGAATATCATTGCACCGTTCGATCTCAAAGATTATCATTTGCGTTTTTTGGTTTTCTATTTTACGTTTACGCGTTTACGTCAGATACAAACATAGAGAAAGTAATTGCCGAAGACATTATGTCGTCATCGGAAAAACAAGTTTTATTGCTGTTCAATTTTCCATAGATCTTGAGTTGATAAATCTAAAAATTAGGATATATATTTCAAGGTTGCGTGCGCCATGGACACGTCATTATTGTCTATGGTGGCTTGCGCTGTCATTTCCGTCATCTGAGAGTGGTTTGTTTATGGTATGGTCATCTATATATTTATCTGTGGTCACATCTTGTGTCATTCGTCTCCGGCTCCGGCATCAGCTATTCTCACTTTTCTCGAGCTGCTTTCCGGTTGGCAACGGTCTTTGTTGCCTTTTATTCCACTGTTGTTATTACATTGAATTACGATGTACCGATCGTGCTTCTTCCTAGTGGCCTGCTTCCTGGTAGCAGTGTCAGGCTCGGGTTCGGAGGAATCCAAAGGCCCAAAAGTAACAGATAAGGTAAGATTTAGAAGGTTGATAACCTTCAGTAATCTTGCTTTGTTGGCAGTTTTAGAAGAAAGATACTTGACTTAAAAAAATGCTTTGTTCTTTTGGAACATCCGACATACAATCATTATTTATATTGTGCAAATATAAAAAGTATCGTTTAACATTTATTTGCACAATTGTTAATGCATTGTTGATATAGCCGGTACTCTTCTATTATCATTTCTTTCTAATAACATGATCAATTATTACATTAAATGTGCTTATTTTATTAAATTACGTGTGCTGATTTTGTTATTTATTATTACTTTATTTAAAAGTGCCCAATTTTCATTGAAACAAATCTATTGGTAAATTTGTCGAATTCCGCTGGATGCCGCAGGATCTAAAACAACACTTGATTTCAGCTTAAATATCTAATGGAGACAACTATAGGGTTTCCCTGTATTTAAGTCGAAGCTTTAAGTAAACATGCACAAAATAGGTTTTTAGGGTGTTAGTTTAGGTCATATTAATATGAAACCAAGTGCTATTTATATTTTTTGCGTATTAAGCCTGCAGCGGAATTCGAAAAGTTTATCCTATTATTTTACAGTCTTGATAGAATTTAATTGAATTAATTATTTTCTTCCTTTTTATTTGATGATTAGAGTAACTAGCCCACGTCAGCTACATAACCTAATCACAATGTCAAGGGTTATCGTATATGATGATATGCAGAAAAATGTTTTATGTAAAGTTTTTTTAGTGAAAAAAAAACAATTAGTTTTATCTTACTTGTATTTATTTACCTTTTCTGTTACGTAATTACCTTATTTTAATAGAAAGTTCACAAGATTTATGCTTATTTTTTTAACCATATTTTTTGGCAGAATTCCATTTAAATTCAAATTTACTTGACCCAACTTTCTGGTTTCATAAGACCATGTCTCACTTTATAGTCACGCCACAGTAAACCAGAAAACCACAGCACAGATAGTTTTTTTGTTTTTTTACGAGATTTTCATGCCATAGCTTTTTTGCCAAAGCAACAAATCTAAGAGCTCTGATTACAGATTTTCATGGTTTATATTATTTACTGTGATTTATTTTTGAGGTATTATCCCATGTTGTGCTTCCTCCTTTAGTCAACATTCAGACAGTGTTACAGTATCCATCATCAGGGCAGATGACAAATAAATCTAATTAAGTTTAATTAATTAATTAAAATAATATATAGTATATTTGCGGCACGTTCCAGAGTGGAAGATACTACCAGTATCGCCCTGGTGTAAGACCACCATTCAGAATTGAAACGTTGCTCCAAATGGCTTTAGCCGTGTTTAGTGACTAGATCTGAATAGCCAGGTACTTCCCCACCTTCCTCTTTCCCTTCCCCACTTACCTTCAGCCTCACAACATCCCCCAATTGGGGATGCTATAGTCTCACTGGCTCCAGACGGGAGCAGTTGGGACTCTTGTGAGGTATTCACTATAAAAAAAAAAATAAATAAATAAACAAAGCAACCATTTTTTTATGACGAGGGTTCGCGTGATGCAAAAATTTTGATCTATCTCAATAATTTACATCATTATAATTAACTGTAAATACGTTGTACAAGCCGTTTTCCACAAAGGTAGGGACGGATGAGCCAAACAAATCGGTCTTGGCACACATTCCTTGCCTCATTCACATTCATACATCGTCCCATACATACTCTTCTATTATTCTGACTCTTGACATGACCCGACTCAAGTATCTGATTCACTTAATTATGCCATGTTTTCCTCGGGCTTGCCCAACTTCTGCTACCATTCAAATTTGCATCATATATTCTCCTTACAGTCCTTTCTTCGCTCATTCGCTCTACATGTCATATAATAATGTATTTTAACCTGTTGGGCCGGAGCATAAAAGAGAAAAAAAAATTATGCCTCCGGAGGTATTATTATTCATAAAAATCAAAAGTGGAATCTAAAGTTTTTTTTAGCCCAAGCGATGCTGATTTTGTTTTTCATACATTTTTCGAAGCATTAAGGTCAAAATCTCTTCACAAATTACTCTAAAAAGAAAAAATTTCGAATGCTCACGTGTTCTCCAGAGACCCATCGGCATTCCACTGGTTAATAGTTATTTCATTACAATTAAAATCGATTTTTCACTTTTATTTAACCCAAAATATTAACCTATGATCCTAAAATAGGTTCTTAGTTTGAGTTTAATTTTTTAATTAAAAAAAAAAACCAGACTAAAAAAACTATTTTAATATTATTATGTCAAAACATGGCATGAAGAAAAGACGTTAAATTATCCGTTTTTTTATTGATAGTATTATTTTTCATTTCCGGAAACTGAAATACTTACTTCTGATTGTTATCTAACTGTAAGTGTTTTGTGTCCCTATTTTCTGTATATTTAGCAAATAAAATTATTATGTTCATTTTTTAAATTTACAACCATGGGTGAAAATAATAATATTTGTTTTGCTAAATGGTCAATGGCTTTAATGGTCAGTTTTGAAGTCGACCCTTGAGAAAATTAACGTAAAAATTACCTTAGTAATGGGTGGGAAGTCTTGTCTTCTGTTATTGAAATTGTTGTTGTGTCAGTAATGCTTGCTTGTTTGTTGATGCTTTGGCATCCTTTGAAAACCTGTTTTTCTTTCGAGGTTACCTCTGTTATTTCATTATATAAATACACTTACATTTTGCCCTCTATGAGTCAAAATATTCTTGTATTTAATAGCTTATGTTAAAGGTTAACATGTACACATTATTTTGGCACTTATACATTTCGATCCCTTCTATGAAAATGTGAAATTTCAAAATGAAAACTTGTATTGAAGAGTGCCTAGCACTTATGCAAATGGTAAAGCCCTGACTCTCATATCAAAACCTGATATAGCACCTTTTTATTGACTGAGCGTAGCATAGTCCTGTTTTAAATCAACCGTTCTGCATCTCATCTCTCTGTAAGCTTGTTTGTATGTTCGGTTTCCATTGTGCAGATGGTGGCCATTTTATTTATACTATTTATTTATTAATGCCCTTTTTACGGTCTTTTATATATGAATAGTAAAAATTATATATTAATACAGTACACATTTATTATACATAACTAAACTGCCTCAGTAACAATCTTTTGTGTTTGTCGAGTGATAAATTAAAGATGTCCACTGACTCAGTATAATTATTTCCCTCCATAAGTATTCTGGGCAGTGAGGAATAAATATGGTAGTTAGTACCAGAATTTTTGCACTGAAATAAAGAGTATACATTTTTTAATAGAATCGCTTGCACTTGTAACACTATAGAGTTCATTTTTGATTCCATCATTGATTTCCCTAAAAAAAGGTCTGGTTTTCCATAGGTTAAGCCTCACAACATACCCTAAATGGGGATGCCGTAGTCCCAATGGACCTGTGGGACTATTGTGTCGTATTCACGTATAAAGAGTTCCATGTTTCTTTCGGAGCACTTTTAGTGTTCAAGCTTTAGATTGACGATGGCTGTACTACTGTAAATTAAATAACAGCACATCCTTAATCAAAGTCAAGCATCAGGTTTCCTGCAAGTTAGTTTCAAATCAAAACACCTAATAGGCAATTGAAGAGCCCGTTATGTGTACGTTACCGGCACACGCGCTGATTGGTGCTAATAGCCTTGATAAGTGGTATAACTCCAACTTACAATGGTACCACATATTATTATTTGGGAAGTGTATTTCTTGTCCATTATTTTGTTATTGTGATAATATTACTACTATTCCGGATTGAGTTAAGCAGATGTTTTGACAAATGTTGTTTGTGTTCAAGGGGCCAAATTGCGTTGGTTCAAATACTTGATACAGAGATCTGTGGCGGTATATCTTCTCTGCCTACCCCTGCGTGATGATTAGTTAGTCTATCAAAATAAATTTTTGATAATCTTTCCCTTAGACTGGACAGTTCTTAGAGCGGTCCAAAGCAACGGGTTCTCACAGCGAGTTCAAACAGACTTACTGTAATTTTACCGTCGACAAATATATTGTTTTTAACCGCTAATACAAACATTCGATTAAGTGTTTGTTTTTAACCGCTAATACAAACATTCGATTAAGTGTTGATTATTCCAAATAAACTTATTATTTAAAAAAAAATTTTATATACTAATTTGGTACTTAATTAAGGTACATGCGTAAAAATAACATGGTATGTCTTTTGAAACCTAGTAATCTATTTCATATTTACAAAATTGTCGAGAAAAACTCTATTAGCCTCTGGAAAACCGTTTGTGCACCAGTGACAAGAATTTTTTCCCGCCGACAAACCGATTGTGCGCTGGTGGCATTGGAATTTTTTGATATACCTCATACAAACACTACTTAATTAAAACTGTCTGTCAGCGCTTCTCAGATTGACTATAATCAAATACAGTTTTAAAATATTAATTTCTTAACACTCTTTACATAATATCCGGGATTTATAATATGTTGTATTGTATTTATAATAACCTACTCATTGTACTTTTTTATGTTGAAACTACTATTTCTATTGTTCTCTTTTATGTATTTTATATTTATATATTTTTTTTTATCTATGTATATTCTGTATTCATATGTAAAACAATTGTTAATCTTTTGTAAAAGCCGCTATAATCAGCGCTAATAAATAAATAAATAAATATGCGATTTAGTATGCCTTTAAAGTGCATAAAAAATTTAACAGAATCTCTTGCGTTTGAAACACTAGAGTTAATTTTTGATTTCACGCATCTAGCTTCTCGAAAAGGGTCTGGTGTTCCAAAGGACTTTATGATACCAATTGTAAAAAAGCTACATTAATCCAACATTACGTCAGAAGATTAATAAAAAATATAATTACAAAAAAAACATTCTGTTACTGCATCGTTTTGATCCAATAGAAAAATGCATGTGCAATTAAAAAAAAAATTAAATTATATTTACTTAGTTATAAAATTTAACATTTTATAAGTAGTGTACATCTATTCTAAAACTACTATAAAAATATTCTGTTACTCTTGTACTAATATTTGGGCATCACAACATACCCACAAAAAACAGCAAGACTTTTGGCTTCCTTAACATTGAACATTTTGAAACCGTTATAATAAACATTGTTTCATGTTGCTGATAAATTTGTCTTGGGAAGCCTAAAATCGGTGCAGCCTCTCGTAGGATAACCATGCACTGTATTATTAATACTAACACTTTTTAACATATAATCTGGTAACATTTTATTTTTACAAATGTTATTACAAATTCTTGTTGATGACGACACAAATGCTTGAATAAGCAAATCTGTTAATCCTACGCATGAAAAAAATGTGCACCAATAGAACTAGATATGCTAATAATGATTCGGCAGAATTGATTCAATGAAAGTTAGTGTTCTAGGATTAATTGTTCAATAAATAAAAAAGAGTATTGAAACTTGTCGGAAACCAGCTAGCTATACTACATTACCTGGTGTGAAACCCGCATAATCTTATTGTAATGTCCATTAACCCTCGGAATGCCAACGTATCCGTTGCGAATTTAGCTCATTTTTATTTTGAACCTTAAAAAATGCTCCTTGGATAACTGTTCATACTCTTTTATAGTCTTTATTTCTCGCACTCGTTCCATCTCTTTCATACTATAGCATCTCGCTCTCTCGTGCCGTCTCTTTCAGACATTTATTTATTTATTTATATATATAATTTGTACATTTATTTATAACAATTACAGGTAATAAAGCCTAAGACGTTATAATTGTACCATTTATGCAGTGTATATGCAATGCCAAAAATCTTGCAAATGCGCTATAGGACACAAAAAATAAATCTAATTTTTTATCTACCGCATTCAAAAAGCACGTAGCTCTCCATATCAGCTATACGTTAGTGTAGTTACACTTATGCTTCCCAAAGAAGCTTTGGTCCCTTTAAAATCCTTATAAGAGAGTATCACTGTAACAAAAATTGCCCTGTAAAACCTGTAATTTCTACTGAATTCTGTTTTCTGTGACCACCGTAAATAATTGATATAATTCCAGGTCTGGTTCGACATCTCGGTGGGCGGCGCCCCTGTGGAGCGAGTGGAGATCGGCCTGTTCGGCAAGACCGTGCCCAAAACAGTGGAAAACTTCAAGCAGCTGGCGCAGAAACCGCAAGGGGAGGGCTACAAGGGCAGCAAGTTCCACCGCGTCATCAAGGACTTCATGCTGCAGGGGGGAGACTTCACCAAGGGAGACGGCACCGGAGGCTAGTAGATCATTATATTCAAAGGGAGATATGGTATGGACTGTCGCTGAGCTATGACCGAACTGCATGATGAAAGTTATGCGTTTGGTTGGTGTGTATTAGACAGAAAAGCGGGGCGCGCGCCTATGTGCCTAATAGATGATTAAATTTCCAATACAAAACTGTGTTGACAAAATTCAAATGGGATGGAGATCCACAATGTCGGGCGAGTGTAAGTGAGACATCTGGATCATTGGGCCAAATGGAACATTTGTTTCTATTCAAATTTGTATGGAAAACACTCCTAGTGTTATTCTATGGGGCGAACGATGTTGACAACACTTTTGTGTGTGTTGTTTTATACTAATAATGGTTCATTACCTGTCTTCTTTGTTTCTATTACCTATGGTTTCTTCTTTGGCCGCCTGAAAAGTTAAGTTAGTCAACAACAGTGACCTCATAAACAATAGTGAAGCTTTCTTTTAGTGAATTTATCAAGTAAATAAGGCCGGAACAAATTAAATTATCTGGTTTTTGATGTTCGGTGGAGCAGAAAATTGTTTTGTAAAGAAATAATAAATCCAATTTCTCTTTACCATAATATTTTAATCATGCTTCAATTTTTTATTATTAAATTGCTGTACCCCGCCACGCATTGCTGTGGCTCAGTCTGTCTGTGCAGATCAATGACTAAAGAAAATGCCCCGTGCAGATTGAGACAATAGCGCGTGTTGCTTTTACGTCCAACAGATGGTGCTGTTTTTTTATTTGTCACAGATGACATTTATATAATATAGGTATATAAAAATACACTCATTCAATTGCTACGTTGTGTCAAAATTTCCAAGCAATCGGTGAAGAACTTTCGGAGATTTATGATTTTGAACAAATGATATTTGATTTAATGATATTTGATTTAATGATATTTGATGTTTTTAATGTTCAGGCATTTTCACATTTTTACAGCTTTATCCACTCGAACGATCGCGCGTCAAAAAACTTTTTTCTCCGATTGCTCGCGGTTTTTTGGCGACGATTTTGAATATTTTCCGCCAACATTAAAAAAATCAAACCTCCGAATTTTAATACGGAGACATAAAACTGATTGTAGTGCTATACAGCCAATGAATTCACCTATATTTTAATAATTATTCTATATTTTTAGAATTGATAGATAAATTATTAAAAAATCTTAAACTTTATAAATGCGCGAAATTTGCGTTTTTGTGATTTGAAATTGCCGCCAGTGGCAGTTTTAAAAATCTTTATAGAATATTTTCTACGTTTTTATGTTCTCTATGGCCTGTTTGATAATCACAGATGCAAGAATGTAATAGAAAAATATTTTTTTGCATGTTAAGATCTCTTCAAAAGTTTGGTCAGAAAATAATTTTGTAAAATTTGAGTGCGTGACGCGTCAAAATTGAAATCACTGTATTATATTATATAATAAATTTACCACAAAAACTGGTATAACGTTAGGAAGATACATTAACTGTCTACAATTATTAATAAGCATAGTCGCCGTGTTGGCTTTATTTTATTCATTTGATGAATTATACAGAGAGCCTATTTCACGATGTCAAAATCATGGTGCTACTTTTTAAATAATTGTAAATTAGAACTGGAGATTTGTAACCATGTTTTTATATTACGTGCAAAACGAGGAAATAAGGCTTAAAGTGAGATATATATCATAGATATAAACATTGCCAATATTTCAGGGGGATACTTTGAAAGTTGATGAAATTCACCAATATTTGACCAAAAATCACTTCTGACAGCTACCTTAAGGTCAATCCACATAGGGTAAATCGGAATATGTAAAATGATGATAAATTTGTATATATATATCAAACCTTTGTATGACCGTAGAATTGCAAATAAAATCATAGTGATAATTTTATATCTAAACGCAAAGGTATCGAAAAAAAATGGGGGAGGGAAAATAATTGATGGAACCAATAATTGATTTATTTATTAAGCCCTAATATCCTTTAAAATCAATATTACAGTTGTATGGTTACAATGAAATAGCAGTATATTGATTTAAACATTGTTTACACCTTTTGTCATAATAAAAATGTATTCAGTTTATTGGTTTATTCATAATTTAAGAAAATCAATACATAATAATATCATTGTGCCTCGCTATAGAGTGAGATTCTGAGTATCGCTCTGGTGAGGGACCACCATTCAGAATTGAACATTGCTTGAATTGGCTTAGTTATGTTCAGTGACTAGATCTGGAAAAGCATCTTTACAGAAAAATTGACAAAATATAATTAAGACATAAAAATAAAACGAGTTATTTAATGTGTACAATAAACAGGGAAAAATGAGAATACCTGTGCATTTGTTAACATGCATATTTCAATGATCAGAATTGAAATATACATATTAAATGTCCACCGAACCTTATCATATAGAACCTTTGAGGACAACATAACATGAGACGTGAGTATGCGGAAAGAAATGATTATAAGTCCAGCCATCCAGGCCATCATAATTGATGTTCAAACAAATTTAATTAAATTTATAAATTAGAATTTCATAACTAAAAAACCAAAAAAGAAAAAAATGAAATAAAGAAAAAAATGAAATAAAAAAAAACCCTCAGCAAATCTATATTGTAGTGTGATATGGCTTCATGCAATCATAGCATAATGCCACATCACACACATCACACTTTGTAAGGGTCCTTTTGAAAATGTTATTTATGTTGCACCACGCACATTTCACCTTTTTCCCGCTACGGACCACGAAGTGGTTGCCTTTCAGGATAGGTCGCAGAGTCTTTCCTTCAGCTATTAGGCCAATGGTCCGCACAGTCGTGTCAATTTGACTACGACAGAACAGCAGAAGGAGTTCATCCGCAACCTCACTCCTGAAGTTTCGGTACAAAATGCGTTTATTTTCCTTGCGGAGCTTTGAGCCGTACAATATATACGCATTCTGCACCGAAACGCTTAGTAGTCTCCTGAAAAGCTTCTTGTACCAGACCAGGTTTCGCTGTCGTTCAATGGGGAAGCCTGACAAAAGCTGATCTTTTCGATCAACCCCCCCCATTACCTTGTTATAGTCTAGTACGAGTTGAGGTTTGTAAGTCCAGGTACCAAACTTTTCAACTGCCCCGATTTCTGCCTTATGGTAGGTGGACAACATACTTACCAGGTTTTTGTCCTACCAAACCATTACATTGAGGTCCCCGCAGTTTGAGTATACAAGCTCACCTTCCCTCAGTTTGGTCCGGAGATGGGACTTAAATGCAGAGGGCACAAATTCTCGGTTTAACCGCAATGTGCCCATGCAGTCCATCCCATTTCTTTTGAGGCATCGTGCCAATAATGGACTATTATAAAAATTGTCCATTATTAATGTATACCCCTTGTTAAACAGAGGGCTGGCCAGGTCGTATACTATCTTTGCAGTAGCCCCAACTGGGCAGATATTGTGAGCACCCAAAAAGTTGGCCTGTATCATGTCGTCCGTCATATCTTCCGTTATGTCTTCCGTCATATCTTCCTGGTCTGGATTTGTCGATTCAGCCTGTCTGGAAATGGTCTTCCCCGTATAAATTTGGAATTTCCAAAGATAGCCAGACTTGGACTCACAAAGCTCGTAAGACTTTATACCCGCACTGGCCGCTTTGGTTTTGATCATCTGGACGAATCCCAAACGGCCTTTGGATTCATCCAGAGAGATGTCTTGCTCGGGCAGGTATAAAGTCTCAAACTTATTTGACAGGTGGTCCAAGACGGGCTGAATCTTTTGTAACCTTCGCACAGATAATGGTGCATCAGAAGAAAGACTTTCATTGTTGGTGAAGTGAAGGAACTTTTTAATTAGAAGAAAACGATTATAATCCATGGCTCGGCTGAAATAAGGCATGGCGGTGAGTTTTTTTGAATAGAAGTAGTCTTTTTCAACAGGAAGGGGACTAATACCTTGATACATTAAAATTGCCAAGAATACATACATTTCCTCTTTATTCGTGGGAGCTCATTTATTGGTACGCGCATGACGCTTAAATTGTTTTTTCGCAATCCATTGATCTGCATACCTGTTGGTCTCTCTCGCGATCAGTTCAACGAAATCTGCATCAAAGATTTTAAGAAAGGCATCCACAGGTTTGCCCATTTCGTCGGTATTGAAAGTTGGTCCCGGCGTGCCTGTGAAAGTCTCCCTTATCCCAGTAAAACGTAAGATATCTTTAGACCAATCGAAAGAGTAACCTTCAGGCGGCAGAATCGAACGCATTGCCTCACTATCTACCTGGTCTTGTCTACTAAAGTCTATGGCCATAGCGGAGTTAGGTGAAACGTTGATAATATTATGATAAGGTATTGGTGGCATGCAGAAGGTATCCTCATCGCTCTCTTCGTGGTCGACGTCACTCGCTTCGTCATCCTCGTCGCTCGATCTGTCCATTTCTGAAACAACAGAAAACCCAAATTAATTTAATGTGTCTATATTACGATAACCCACTGCCTCTGGTACGGCTTATGACTCGCAATACGATGGTCGCGGGATCAAATCAAATAAATTATATTTGAATAATTAGTGTTATTTTCACACAAAATTCATTTAAAATAATATGTATTATATTTGCGGCACGTTCCAGAGTGGAAGATACCCATAGTATCGCCCTGGTGTAAGACCCCATTCAGAATTGAAACGTTGCTTGAAATGGCTTTAGCCGTGTTTGGTGACCAGTTCTGAATAGCCAGGTACTTTTCCACCTCCCTCTTCCACACCTCCTTCCCCTCCCCGCTACCTTCAGCCTCACAACATACCCCGATTGAGGATGCCATAGTCTCACTGGCTCCAGCTGAGGCTCTTGTGAGGTATTCATATAAAAAAATAAATAAAAAGTTAATCAAATACTTGAGGCGGGCAATGTCAGGAGTCAGAATAGCACAGTCAGGTAGGTATGGAATGAAGAAAAGAGTGTGTGTGCCAAAATCGAGTTGCATGGTGGTTCATCCTCTCTGCCTACCGAAATGGCGTGAAGGTAAGTTAGTTAGTTTTATAACTCACGGTTTCCAAGTACAGACTCTTCTAGTACAGCTGCCTCGTCCACGTTACTGTTTCTGCCCATGTCTGACTCTGAAATAAAAGAAAACACAAATCTACAGTAGAATTTGGATATAATGACTTTGCATTTAACGGTCTACTGTTTTAAGTGACGATAATGTAAACTCTAGTAAGGTTTCATAGCTTTTAGTAGGAAAACGTATCCGTTTAAAGTGACCAACTACGTAAAGCGACCTATTTTAATGATAATTTGTCCGGTTACAAAACCCACCTACCAATACAGCCTCGCTTTTGACTAGGAAGCTCGACACAATGAGTCCCGTGAAGCGAAAGTGTTTTTTCAATTTAAGAAAAAAATGCTGTATTACACCGTTTAGAAGCCGGTGAATCAAATGTAATCCTCGCAAAGAAGTTCGGCATGTCTTATTTCTCACTCTGCAATACCCGTTACAGAAAAAAAAAAGATATGTAATGATGCATCCACGTCATAACAACAATACATTTTGTATGTTTGTTATGTGGAATTTTTAAGTACTATGCTTATTTCCTGCCAATATACCAACAGTGAAACTGTGCTAGGGATATCAATATAAAATATAGATAATTGATTTTATATTGAGCCACTGGTATGACATTTCAAAAAATAAACTCACCGTTCCCAAACGCCGACAATTCTTCGTAGAATGGCACTCCGCGATGTCCCAGGTAACGGCTCGGGAGATGCTGCACGGATAGGCATAATTGGTGCATTGGGAGCCGTTGATTGGGTCTGTGCGGGAGTGGACATCCACGGTGGTGGTACGGGTCGTGGCAACGGTGAAGGCGTCCCTTGTGAAAAGGGACACGTTGTTCTCTCCGGAGATGGAATTCTGAAAACATTTACATAAATCATATAAATTGTTCTCATTCACGTGTGAAACAGTAAGTACAGTATGTAAATAAACAATAAAATTAGAACTCTGTAAAATATGCACTGAATGTGCCAAATGCACAGAGCGCTGATCTTACCAACTCTCACTGTAAGAGTGGAACGCAGTCAGGAAAAAACAATAATATTGTATCAAGCATCTAAATACGATTGCTTACTTTTGTTTAGTTTTTCTTGGAGGTGCGGTAGGGAGCAAAATGCGGGCCGCCTGCTTCTTGAATTTTCGGCTTTCCAGCTCTAGCCGGAAGGAAGCAGGCAGGGCCCTAACAGCCTTTAGGGCCTTGACGCGATCCTCTCGCACCAGTAGCAAAGCAGGGTTGCTGTTTAAATAAATACAAATATATGATGAGTTCAACGGCCACAGCAAAGTACTTTCATAAAAAAACATTAAAAAATACTAACACTCCAGACGAGGCTGCAATTGCAGCTCTGCGTTGACGTCCACGTGCAGGTAGTCTGGCACCAGCTCGTACCCCACCTCTCCCTCTTCCTTTGCCTCCTCTTGCAGTCAGCACCACTCTATATATTTTAAATTGAAAACACTTAATGTAAGTACTTAAATGTTTAAATTTTGTTAAATATTGAACTAATATAAAATTTGAAAATAATTATTGGGTCGTGGAGTGCTCCCTTTCCCTGGACGACAACTGTTTCTGCACAAATTTGGTAAAAGTAAACAAATTAATTAATTATACAACTAAATTACTAAATTTTTATTGTGTGACGAAGGCTTTACACCATTTTACATGTAAAAAAGAGTCAACTTTTTGACATATGACTTAAAATAATTGGTTAGCAAATATCTGTATTAATAATGAACCAATTCAAATAAAACTTATATATATCTCTTTGTTTTGAATCACTGTGATGGAATATCTATATTTCAAATGCGCGAGTGCAGTATATAAGACATTATTGTAAATCAAAAACAGATGACGTCTTCAGTTGACGTATTCTTACACAAAAACTTCAACCGAAACAATATATTAGAAACAAACTAATTAAAAACGCATTTCAAAGATAGATAAGTCAATCATGATTACACAGATATATAATTATGCGTTAAAAACCCAATAAATTAATTACTTACGGCATTTTAGGAAGAGACCAAAATTTCGAGAAATGTTCGAGAAGTTATTATTTTGTTTCTGACAGGACGCGTCAAAAACCGCGAAAACTCGTTAAATAACACTTCAAAGACAACGGATAAGTTCATAGACATAGAGAAAATATTATCAGCTATTCGATAAAACAAGTAGCTGGCCATGGAAACGTTTTAAATAATTACAATAAATATTTTACGAATGGTAGAAAAATCGGTCCATTTTTGGACCGATATCAATCGCAGAAAAATAAAAATGGTCGATTTTTCGACCGAAATCGTTCCAGTGGTTATACTTTGTTATAGCATATTATTTATTGAATAATGTTAGTACTAAAAAAAAAAATTGCTGCTGTTGTTATTTTTACTAGTTGAAAGAACAAAATGAAGCTCTATAATTTCCCAGTATTTGTATGTCAAATACAGTAGTCCATCGCTTGCCTAGACTCTACCGCCGAGCATTGTACAACGGGATGGGACATCTTACTCTTACACACCAGCTAAACTGTTGTCTAGCCCTTCAGGCTAATTTGTTCACTTCTGGGAACAACTCCTATGGATTCATGGAAATCCTTGTATCTCCCTTACTGTCACGGTGAGAGTATGATCTAAGCGGTGTTAGATAGAGAAAACATCACGCTTTATATGAAAAGTGTGCACCTTTATGAAACCAAAGGTTCTGAACAAAATTAAAAAGAAAAATTATTCATTTTTTATTAATTATTTTTAAATGAAACGCCAAAAAAAATTAGGTGACAATAACGTTTGTAATACATTTGTCTAATAAAATATGGGTTTTATTTTTTTCTAAGTAGTAAAACGTAAAGTGAGCCATTTTTATGTTTGCATCCAAAAATTTTATATTTCAAAAACTATATTTTTATTTCTAACTAGCTGTACCCGTCACGCGTCGTTGTGGCTCAGTCTGTCTGTGCAGATAGTGAAACAATAGTGCGTGTATCTTTACATCCAACAGATGGCGCTGTTTTACAAAAAAGCTAGAAAAAAAAAAAAAAAAGGTACATAAAAACATGTGCGTATTTGAATGCAACGATTTGTCAAAATTTTCAAGGCAGTCGGTGGAGAACTTTAGGAGATTTAAGATTTTGAACAAACAAACATTTTTATTTATATAAATAGATAATAAAATTTTAAATCGTATTTTATCACTTTTCAAAAACAGTTTTCGGATACGTTCAGAAATATTCCATTTATTTGGATTTTATTGCAAAGCGGAAATACTCCAACCTTCTGTCACAATACGACAGAGGCCTGAGGAGCTAGCTTGCTCTCGTTGACCATTTTAGCAAGCGTAAACATGACACCTCAACATTAAAACTAAAAAAATTTACGAAACATCGATTGCGGTGTTTGATTTTATGAAATACCTGTTTTGATTTTTAGCATATTTTGTTTGTATTTACTACAATCCACCACTTTCACTAATTGAACACTTGCCTGGTTTTTGGGATGGCAGATTAGTAAGAGAGCACTGTATATGGAAAATCTTTGACTTTGTATATATTTTTACACAGAAACACCCATTTACGAAATTATTTTTGGTCTGCTGCAAACGTTAAAAGTGGGTTTCACTGTATTTAGACATTTTCCGTCATCTAACACTCTAATGGATATTTTTGTGAATAGGTCGCAGCATCTACGGAGAGCGCTTCCAAGATGAAAACTTCAAGCTTAAGCACTACGGAGCCGGCTGGCTGTCCATGGCCAACGCCGGCAAGGACACCAACGGATCCCAGTTCTTCATCACCGTTAAGGCCACGCCATGGCTCGACGGCAGGCACGTCGTCTTCGGAAAGATTCTCAGTGGAATGGTAAATATCAATTGTTTTAAATATTCTCAAAGAGGTTGTCTCCTAATTTTTATTATGATGAATATATTAGATTACATTTAAAGAGTTATTGAACTTGGGTAAAATGTATGCAATGTGTCTTGTGACATCACACAAGACACGATTCAGTACAATTCAAATGGCATTGCTGCAGTACCTCCGCTCATGTACCTTGATGTCTCAACTTTTCGGCCAGTCACAATATGATACATTTGTAAAAAATTTGTTTGTTGTATTATATTATGTTATTTGCTATACATGGTGTCAGCAGGAAAGTGGTGAATCTACATCACATTTGCAGACTATTTTGTTGTATTATATTATGTTATTTGCTATACATGGTGTCAGCAGGAAAGTGGTGAATCTACATCACATTTGCAGACTATTTTGTTGTATTATATTATGTTATTTGCAGACATCACATTTACAGACTATTTTGTTGTATTATATTATGTTATTTGCAGACATCACATTTGCAGACTATTTTGTTGTATTATATTATGTTATTTGCAGACATCACATTTACAGACTATTTTGTTGTATTATATTATGTTATTTGCTTTACACGGTGTCCAGAAACTCGTAGTACAAGCAGAAAACTGGTGAATCTACATCACATTTGGAGACTATTTTGTGGTATAACATTTGTGATTTTCGAATAAATCGAGTTTGAAGTTGAAATTTTTAAATTTATATTTGGAAAAAATCGGTCGCTAGGGTTTTATATCAGTTGTTTAACATCTTTTAAAATGCGTTAAAGTGTAGACCTGGCTCGAAAAAATTTTTTTAAACCTCTAGTTGCCAAAAATAATGGAAAATAGTTTTCTAAAAAAATACTATTAATGCAGATCAGATTGAAAAAAAAGAAGTTTTTTGTGGATTCTCTATGTGATGTAAGATTCACCAGATTCCCGCTTGTACTATTAGTTTCCGGACACCGTTCATGTAATTTTTTTGAGAAATGTTAACGAAACCCTTCCAAATTCAGTTGAAGTTCGCTAGCCTAACATAAATACACTTTTCTATCGATTTAAATATTTAATTTCTAATAACTTGTAGCGAATTCTTTAAATTTACACCTTTTTTTAAATTTATTTATATTTTTTTTTATATTAACTCCACACAGGAGGCCCTGAAGAAAATAATATCCCTCAGGGCCTATGTCATCTTTGGGGATGCTGTGTGGAGGGTCTTTTTGTGGAGAGGAAGGAGTGAACATGGGTCTTGAAGAGTCCCATGTTGTAGGAGGGAGGAAACACAGAGGCCGGCAGTTCGTTCCACAGCCGAGCTGTTGAACTTAAGAACGAATCGTAGAAGCGACCCGTTCTCATGTGACAAGTGTCAACTGTGTACAAATGTTGGGCGCGCGTTTGGCGTGTATCCCGACTACGCACCGGTGCCGAAGGGATCAATGACACTAGTTCCTCAGAGCATCTTTCATTGTAATACCGATAGAACAAGGACAGCATACCTACCTGACGCCTGTGCTCTAAAGATTGCAGTCCGTTTGTTAAGATTGGGTAATCTATCAAACGGACCGCCCATTTTTGCACAGAGTCTAGGGTTTTTTTCAGATATTTAGGGGCTCCGGACCAGAGATGGCTGCCAAATTCGACAGTAGGGGGGCGCACTTGCGATTTGTACAGGGTCAGCAGTTGTGTATTATTATAGTATCTGCGGGCCCTGTACAGTACGCCCAGCTTCTGAGAGGCCAACTTTACTCTGGCTTCGATGGAGCCCCCGTACCTGAGCTGGTCACTTATAGTTATACCAAGCATATCAATGGAAGGCCTGTTCGGAAGATTGCTTCCGTTGAAGGAGACTAGATTATCATTTGGATCCCTTTTAGACGTAATCAGACAGGATTGGGTCTTTGAAACATTAAATTCGACGAGATTATTTTTACCCCAGGAGGAAATACTCTCGAGATAACCGTCCATTCTCTGCTTCAAAGCCCTCCGAGCCGTTGGAGTTTGTGTGCCCTTTGGGGGCTTGTCAAACAAAAAGCTATCATGAACTGTACTGTCATCCGCGTAACAATGAATCGGTGTACATGTCAAAAGGTCATTGATGTGCAACAAAAACAATGTCGGAGACAGAACCGATCCCTGTGGGACGCCAGCATTTATGGAGTGCGAGGAGGAGGTGAAACCGTCAGCAACCGCCTGAATCGACCTATCCCTCAAAAAGTCAGCAATCCACGTACACAGGGATGCGGGAAGTCCGTAAGAATGCAATTTGTTGACAAGTCCTCGGTGCCAGACCCGGTCAAAGGCCTTGGATATGTCTAGTGCGACCGTTTGGGTCTCACCGTGACGTTCCAGGCACCGCCCCCAAACATGCGTCACATACGCGAGAAGATCACCGCACGAGTGGTTCCGCCGGAATCCGTATTGACGGTCGTTGATAATTTTGTTCTTCTCGAGGTATGTGAGCAGTTTGTCGTTGATCACACGTTCCATCACTTTGGACAGAACTGATGTGATCGCTATGGGGCGGTAGTTGGCCGGGTTGGAGCGGTCACCTTTCTTCGGAATAGGGTGAATGACCGCTTTTTTCCAACCAGAGGGCACAGTGCCACACTTCAGGGACATTTTGAAGAGCTTTGTCAAAACTGGAACTATTTCCGCAGCACACCTCTGCAATACCAGGGCAGGTATTCCATCAGGTCCACTAGCTTTGTTAACATCGAGCCCCCGTATGACGTGGAGTACATCCCGATGCCGGATCCTCAGCTTTTTCATATAGAAGCCGCAGTGAGGAACCGACGGCGGAACAGCACCTCCGTCGTCGAGGGTCGAGTTTTCCGCAAACATTTTCCCTAATAGGTTAGCCTTTTCGGTGGCGGTGTTTGCTAGTGAGCCGTCAGGTCTGGTAAGAGGTGGCAAACTGGGTTTGCAAAAATTCCGACCTATTGAGCCCGCAAGCGACCAGAATGCTCTGCTGCCATGCGGGCAGGCAGCCAGCTTTTTGCTGATCTGCAGGTCGTGTTCGAATTTTGACCTATTAATGATTCTCTTGCATTCCTTTGCCGATTTGTTGTATGCTGATCTGCTTTCGGGCATTCAAGATGTGTTGTAGGCTCGGTAAGCCGCGTTTTTTTGTCGAACTGCTTCGGAGCATTGTCGACTGAACCACGGCTTTGTATGAAGCCATCCATCGCCGATTTGATGACTTCACCAATCTCCTGGGCACATCTTGAAGGGTCCGAAGTCTGAAAACAAACAGCTGACCACGGAAAAGCGTTGAAATGGGCCCGCATACCGAACCAATCTGCTGACTTATAGTGCCACACTTTTCTCCTCAGCCTCTCATTGGTTGGTCTGAGGCTAACGGGGATTGATGTCGTCACTAGGCAGTGGTCAGATGATCCCAGAGGCGCTGTGACGTCAATCTTATAACCGTGTGGCATAGTAGTTAAGAATAGGTCTAACAGATTGGAGCGGTGAGTCTGGACATCAGGAACCCTTGTAGGCTCCTGAACCAATTGCTCTAATCCGTAGCAAATGGCAAAGGATTCCGCCTGTCGGCTAGCCGAGTTCGTTGGGCCTGAGAACTTCAACCATGGTTCGTTATGAACATTGAAGTCCCCCAGAACAATAAACTCGGTCGAAGAGTAGCGGGGCAAGAGATCATCAATAGTATCGCTCAAATGTTTGAAGAGTTCGGAAGTGTCTGATTCGCTATGGTTCGGTGAGCGGTATAAACATGCGTAGAATCTTGCCGTACTGGCAAGATTGACGCGCACCCACATTACGTCGAATCTGGAGTTTTCCAGACTCTATAGTCGTACACAGTTGACGTCAGCTCGACTATAGAGGCAGACTCCTCCTTTGAGTCGGAATTTGCTTGCGAGGGTAAAGCCCGGGCAGTCCAGATAGGAGGAGTCTCGCGGCTCGGCTACCTATTCGAAAAAAACTTATTTGCATCTTTCCGAATTTTGAACTCCCTGCATATTGGCCTGGAGCCAAGTGTCTTAGCAGTCTTTGTTGATTTCTGTACTATAAAAGTACAAAAACATGTTTTTTTAGAACCTCATAAAGGAAGGGAGTGACAATTTATTTGGATGTCTTTTTATTCAAGTTTTAAGGCGGTACTAACAATTACATCTGGTTTCAAAACATTGCAAATTTAAAAAAAAAAATCGTGTGTAATATTATGTCATATATGGTTGCGATATAACTAATGATTACATTTTTCTGTAGAAACTGATCCGTCAGATCGAGAATGGAGGCACCAACAGCCAAGACAAGCCCGTCCAGGATGTGGTCATCGTGGACTGCGGAGCCGAGACCGTCAGCGAGCCCTTCGGAGTCTCCCGCGAGGATGCCCTCAACTAATCGTGCCTACAATTAAATCCACCATCATGATAACCATTGTTTTGCACTTGGTACCCGCTGATTTATTTTTATTTTTTTTACAGCCATATTCAGCCAAATTGTGTTACTGGATTTATATTTTTTGTACAAAATCATAAGTTGGTCTTCTGTCTACTTTAAAATAAATTTTCTAAGAAAATTAAACAAGTGTTTTGTTTGTTGTACTATTTTTAATTAAAACATGGTAGTGTGTGTATTTCTTTAGAAGCTTAAAAGATTAGCAAATTATTAAATTACGAAATAATTCCTACACCTTGATACGCACCCACCCCACTGTTTGGTTTGGCAGCCACCACTGGTTCAAAATATCTGGAAAACCCTTGACTCTGCAGAAACGGGTGGCCCGTTAGATAGATTCTACTATTTAAAGGGATTGGAATCTTTAGAGCACAGGTGTCAGGTGGGAATGCTGTCCTTGTTCTACCAGTATTTCAATGGAAGACGCTCTGAGGAACTAGCGTCACCAATCCCTTCGTCATCGGAGCGCAGTTGGGTTAGTAAACAAGTGGCCGATGTAGTGCACAGTTGAAATTTGTCACATGAAAATGGGTCATTGATCCCTTCGGCACCGGTGCAGTCAGGAAACACGCCGAACACTTGCCCAACATTTGTTAAATTTGTCAGATGAGAATGGGTCGTTTCTGCGACTCGTTCTCGAGTTCAGCAGCTCGACTGTGAAATGATTTGCCGTCCTCTGTTTCCTTCCATCCTACTCCTACAACATGGATCTCTTTAAGACCTAGGTTTAAGATGACTAATTTATTTTCCTCGGGGCCTCCGATATTGACTTAATGTAGCTCGTCTCCGGAATTAGGGTGCAAGTTCTAAAATTTCATTAATTTCTTGACATCACCTCGACGCCAACCTCCAGACACCAAACCCTTCAGCGGGGTCAACTTCAGCGGCTTTTGTCCTTAATAGGCCCAGCCTCTGGTGGCCCACTGAATGTCTTCCCTCCGGAATGACATTCAGTTCTTTAAGCGGAGTCAATCTTCTGACAATCTGACGGCCGTTGTTCCCAATCCTACTGATTAACTGTTAAACTGAAATTTTGACTCAACATTACTGAAATGCACAATTATGCTCTTCCTAATGCAAAGCTCCTATCGAGTAAGAGGAATCAAACAGCTGGATTAACCTCTGGCTCAGTAAAAGGGTTAGGTATAAAAAGTGTCAACATAGTGAAAAATGACAGCAAAATGTTGAACGTCATTTATGGTTCATGCATTCTTTTTCATATTGGGTATTGCCAATTTTATTATTATTTTTAGTATCAAATTAATATGGACAGTAAAGATGAAGATATTAATGATAATATTTATAATAGATATTACGGAATGGAGGATAATATCGAGTTACACAGACAGCGACAGCTAAACGTTGAATGATGACAATGATTTCTTTAACCGTTTTCGATTGTCAGAAATGCCGTTTCGAATGCCGGATGATTTGTAAACTCCACAATATTAATTTTTCCATTCTGCGTGAAGTTCTTGCTACTTTTGATTTTTATTTTGTCTAAGTTGCTTAGTTTCATGTTAACACACAGATAGAACCATCAATCGTCAAATTCGTATTATATTAGATTGAGTCATCTCAATTGAGACTTTATGTACAGAGTAGCAAGGGTTTGGTGTTGACCACATCTCGGATCATCAAGGTTCTCTTTTGATTCACTATTGCATTCAATTTGTGAATAGTGTGATTAACTTGTGATGTTCAACTATTTTTCTTCTTTAGGGAGTGTACTCTCATCATGTGCCTTTGTAAGTTTCTACGATTTGCATAGGTGTTTTCACACTCCTGGCACTGGTAAGGACGCAGCTGGTGGTGGACAGATGAAATGTGATATACCAAAGAACTCTTGCACACATATTTCTTCCCACAATCGGAACACACATAATTCTTTACACCGGTGTGGGTCAGCTGATGCTGGCGTAGGTTACTCATGTTGACGGATTTGTGCGGACACCACTCACAGGCATAGGGGCGCTCCCCGCTGTGCGTACGCTTGTGCACCGTTAGGGAGTGCGGGTTGTTTGTGCGGTACTTGCATTGGTCGCAAGCCAGCGAACGCTCTCTGTGGGACATCATGTGAGAGTTCAAGTAGTACACAGAAGCAAACCCCTTGCCGCATACGGTGCACAGTACTTCTCTTTGATCCTTTATGTGCGATATCTGGTGGCGTTTTAGGGTGGATCTCCCATCAAAAGCCTTCCTGCATATGGTGCACCCGTAGATCGGGCGCATTTCTTCGTCTAACGGAGACACGTGATATAGCTCATCTTGTTGGCTGTTGCTGCCCTCCAGTCTTGTCCAGCAACATTTACTTTCGTGCATGAGTTTTGTTTCTTCATTGTTAAAATCCAGGTTACAGACTTTACACCTTAATTTGTGAATGTCAATGCTTTTTGTGTTTAAATTTTGCAAATTATCTTGCTTATCTCCGCACCTTACTCCCCCATTATTAGATTTATTGTTGATCTCACATAATTCCTTTACTTCCGGTTTGTCTGTCTCATCGGCTAAAAAGTCATCACAATCTGTTTCAATTTCTTCATGTTCCAACTGGTCTACTTCGATTTTCAATTCGCTCGCAAGGCATGGAATCCCTTTAACAAACGATCCATTTTCATCTACAGGAGTATTTTTATTATTCTCTTTTTCTAGAGCATATTTCAATCTATTGTCGGAGTCCTCACTCAAATTCCTAATGTGGAGAATCATCTTGAGAACATTGATGCATTTCTCGCATACTTTGTCCGGCAAGCCGTCATCTTCCTTGACATCGTTACCCAGGCATTGTATTGCGGAAGAAAGGTCCTGAGGATACTGAATTAATTCATCGCGGTATTTGAATAAAGGATGTAAATTACACCGGGACAGACAGATCCTGCAAACTTTGTGGAAATCGGGAACCAGTGGACATTCCTCCAAAATGTATCCTAACGATGAAATTTCGTAAAAAACGTCCATGACGCACCTAAAGTAATTGAATAAATTACTAGGAATTGTGATAGCAAGTTAGAGATTATATTATTCGTTTTTCCCGTTTTCTCCCTTGAATGTCAAAAATAATATTATATTGACACCGTAAACAAATAGACACTAATGAATCAAACGAAGCGAGTGGAAGTAGTGATGGGCAGGATCCATGCGGATCATATAAGAGACCATAAAAAACCTCACGAGTAGAGGTGAGGCGTATTTATCGTACCCAGTAAAAGTACCGGGTATTTCCATGCGATACTTTGTACTTGTGACAGATCTCTAAAATACCTGGTTCCAAAATACTCATGAGTATTTTATACCGGGACTAAATATTTTTAATAGGTACTTTTACCAGGTATTTTTGGTAGGTATTTTTAATTGGTATTTTTGATGGATATTTTTAGTAGGTATTTTTGATGGGTATTTTCAGTAGGTATTTTTGGTAGGTATTTTCGATGGGTATTTCTAGTAGGTAATAGGTATTTTTGATGGGTATTTTTGATGTGTATTTTTGTTGGGTACTTTTAGTAGGTTAATTTCTTGGGTAGTATTTGTGTCTGGTATTTGATCTGATAGCAAAAATGTGGGGAAGTTTTTGAAACAGAATTCCGTAGCTACCCCCTCCCCCATGGAAAAAATTATTGTTGGGGAAGCACATATGATGATTTTGCCTGTGCGGAATTTTTTTTCAGCGAAGTTTTGTAAAACAACCCCCCCCCCATGGATTTCAAAATTTTGTGGGGAATTATGGATCACAGAAATTCTCTAACAACCCCCCCCCCCATGGATTTCAAATATTTCTCGTAGAGTATACATTTTGAAATTTTTTTGTGGGGAATAATGTTTTTCACAAATTCTGTAACAACCACCCCCCCATGGATTTCGAATAATAAAACGGGGAATCAAGCTCGTGGGGAATACGTGGGCAGAATTTATGCGAGTTCATTAGAATTACTTATTCTGAATCAATACTTTTGAGTATTTTTTCACCGGTATTTTTTTACCAGGTATTTTTTTGTACTTGTACTCATTGTACCCAGTAACGAAAAGGACTCATAGGACCCACCTCTACTCACGTGATACGGTCCCCCCCCCCACCCTATTCGGCAGGATCGAAATATTTTAATCGAAACATCAAGATTATCATGGAATATCTCGGGGGATTAGCGGCACATAGACAAATTAGGTACTTTGGTAAGTAAGTACTACGACGGTGATATGTTTATTGTTTTATTTTCACCCGTTTACTTAGACTATGAATTTAAATGCTTATACTTATAAATGTAAAAGAAAGATTTTGATCGAAACATCAAAAAAACGCATGATTAATCGATTTAATTGCTCGTTGTTCAGAGAGAGCATTTTTTTACTCTTTATGCCCATTATCTACGACTACTAATATGAATGGTTATACTTCCGTGAAGTCTTCGATAAAATAATACGATATTTTATCTCCACGAATATAAAAATCTGGACACTAAACGAAAACCAAATATAAAATTAAATTATGTCAACCCTAGATTCTTCGTTATTTTAGGTTTTTTCACAAAAACGGCGCCATAAAAATAACCATTTTAATTTTAATCATAACCTTCCCCACTTAGTCAAAATGCCACTTGACATGACAATCCATGACAATCTATGCTCTATGCCACTTTATGCTGTTGTCGATTGTTGTCAATTGTTGTCAAAAGCGTTTGTTATGGTCCCCAATTCCTATTTACATTTCAATGTCACTTTGGGCTCGAGTCTTATTCTCATTTTCAGTATTAGTTGAGTATTTAAAATATGTGTTTATTCATTAATACAAAGACACTATAATAATTATTTACGTGCTGGAGCCGGTAATTAATAAAATAACGTCTTTACAATGAATGACATTTGTCGAGTATGTTTGACTGTTGGAGATCTGGTTTCTTTATTTGAAATCAGGGATTCTATTCAGTTATCTGCTAAAATGATGTTTTGCACATCTGTTCAGGTACGTTTTTAAAAGTAGTATGTACCTACCTACCTACCTGCCTCTACTATCAATATATTCGCAAAAGTACAGTACATTTTACTTATAAAAATACACTTTTATTACTCAAATTTTCTATCAATTATTGTTTTAAAGATTTCGTTTTCATGCTTCTCATTTTCCTCTTCAAAACAATCAACGCATTATAACTACCATCTCCTGGTTCAAGGCTTCCAAGAAAAATATCACTAAATGGTCTATCTTATCACTACCTTGTGCGTACTGTACCTACCGCTTGTAAAATCGCACTTGTCATAAATAATAGCTTGCGGAATTTCCCAAATGCAGATAGTTTCCTTTTATATTAATTAAGGTGAAAAAAGGATATATTTATTAAAAAAATCGTATTAAGCGTGGCTAGCGATCCTTAATAATTACCTTAAATAGCAAATCAATGTCTGTTTCAGATTGCTCCAGACGAAGATCTCCCTTTGAGAATCTGTCAACCTTGTATAGATCGTCTCAACACATCTTACGAATTCAGAATTCAATGCGAGAATTCAGATTTGAACCTAAGAAATAAACTATATAAAAGTCAAAAGTGCCCCAACAAATTATTTGTTAAAGTTGAAGATATAAGCCAAATAATTTATGATCCACCCATCAAATGCGAATTGGAAGATAGTGGATTCAATAACGAATCACCTGTTTCAAATTATGAAGATAAAAAATCCAATGTAATAAAATTAAGTAATAGAAAAAACAGTAAAAGAAAAACCAGCTTACGTAAAAAGGAATCTGTAAAAAAGAGAAAGTGTAAGCTGTCCTCGTCTGAAAATGAAGATATTGATATTTATGAAGCACTGGATTTTGCCGCAAATGATGAAAATTTTCTGGAAGAAGAAAAACCAAAAACAAAAAATACTACTTCCAGCAAAGTTTCCAACAAGCCTGTCAAGGAACAATGCTTTACCTGTGGAAAAGTTATGTCTTCTAGGTAACATTCCAAAGAATATTATATTTTAAAGAAAATAGAAATAATAAAATTAAAAGTAAGATTGAAATACACGCAAAATTGTGGCAAATTATTTTATAACATATATTCTTTATCACAGGTTAATCGTGGAACTTACTTATCTAGAAATGTACCTATGTACGGTCACATTTGAATTTAGCGATATAAAAAAATAAATGAAAAGGTTAAAACTTTTTTTTTTAACCCTTTAAATGCTGGAAGGTATTTTGCTTGGATGTACCGACAGGCCGCGAATTTTTTACACCGATACCTTGAAGCTTCATTTAGATCACTCTAAAGTCGATATAATATTATAATTATTTCTTCATCATCCTAATAGTTGTTATTATTTCTTCATTCCGTGGGTTCCATATTTTAGATTTTTAAAATTACTTGAGTTTGACAAGCAAAATCGTCATATAGAACAGCGTGTTAACGCGCTCATTTTGTATGGCCGGCCTTGTGAGCACGGCTACCTAGAGCGCGTAAACGCGCTTAAGGCACACAACCGGTTAAACAGTGTTAGGAACTCGTGTATTCTCTAAAGAAAGCTCGTCCCATTTCAAATAGCCAATGTTGAACACTTATAGTAAAAAGGGATATAGAATTATTTGACTTTATATCGGTGTTCAATGCATTGTATATTTTAGGAGCGATGAACCAGAATTTGCTTGATTTGAAATGCAAAGGCCAAGATGTGTTCTACTCGCAGTATTTAATTACGCCTTAGAAGACGGCTAATATATTGGAAATATCTCAAAGCCAAATATAATATTAAAAAATATATTTGAAATAATTTACAGGTCAACGTTTTACTTATGAATTTTCATGTACAATATTGAAATGCGTTCAAAACTTCTAAAACCCAGCTTTATATTTACTGCACATTGGGGCCGTTAATGTATTATGTAAGCACTATAGGGGGGCAGGGGGGTCTTTGCTTTGCTTATTTTTGATGACATGGGGGGTGGGGGGTCGAGATAGTGATTACGTCAGCACTGCTCAGCAATAGTTTTTTTTTTTTTAACATTGGCAACCCACACATTGTCTATGTTCATACATATTCGGGGATTCCCACAAATAATTAATACGTTTAGATACTCGCTTAAAAAACAGAATACATTAACAGAAAAATGCATATAGGCAGTGTTGCCAACGAAGGATTTCCCCCATGGATTTCAAATTAAAATTGTGTTGTGGGGAATCACATAATGTTTTTTTTCAGCGAAGTTCTGTAACACCCCCCCCCCATGGATTTGAAATATTTTGTGGGGAGTACTTATTTTGAATCATTTTTGTGGGGAATTATGTTTTACAGGGGTTTTATAATAAAAGGGGGAATCAAGCTCACGTACAATTTGTGGGGAATATGTGGGCAGAATTTATTTTATAGAAATTCGGCTACATTAGGCTACTAAATGTTTGAAAAAACGGCGACATTAGGCCAAGACCCGTTGGCAACACTGCATATAGGTACCAATTTTTACGTAAGCATGGGAGGGGGGGTAAGAGCTTTGCTTACTTTTGGTGACAAGGGGGAAGAGGGGGTAAATAATTGTAATAAATCTGCTTACGTAATACTTGACGGCCCCATTGCAGTGCACCTGAAGGTAGTCATGACTTCACTGAACTGCTAATGTAGTTGGTCGTATTCTAAGGGTTAAAGCATCTGTAATATTTCTATGCTTTCAAATTTTCAAACCAAAAACAAATAATTTTGCATTACTTCGCGTATAACTTCGAGCCAATTTATTTTGCACACATCAAATTTCGACAGCAATTTTGTATATGTATTACTGAATAATATATTATTTATAAAGGCAAAAAATTAATGTGTGTCATCGATTCGACGTTTAATCTAGCTATGCAACGTTTCCAGGTTCCGACTGAAGATGCACATGCGCATCCACACAGGCGAGAAGCCCTTCTCGTGCGGACACTGCGGCAAGACCTTCGCCCTGTCGCAGAACCTAAAGGTGCACCAGCGCGTGCACACTGGCGAGAAGCCCCTCCTATGCGGCACCTGCGGCAAGTCGTTTGCGCAGTCCTCTGGCCTTGTGGCGCACCAGCGGCTGCACACGGGTGAGACGCCCTACTCCTGCACGCTGTGCCCCCAGAGCTTCAGGACCTACGGACACCTGCAGTATCACAAGAGGTGATACACCCGATTTATAGCGTAGAGCTTATATTGTGACATCTGACCAATGTTTATAATAATTAGACCTAATTCAGGAGGTAGTATATGTACACAGTGTCTGGAAACTCGCAGGATGGTACAAGCAGGAAAATAATGAATCTAAATCACAATTAGAGTCTATTTTGTAATATAACTTTTTTATTACAACCTTTTGTGGAATAACAAGTAAATCCAGTCCGAAGTTGGAATTTTTAAGTCAAATTTGAAATTTATTTGTCACTAGAGGGTTTTTATTGGCGGTTAAATGTCTTAAAATGTTGTGTCGAAGCATAGAACCGGCTTTTTTAAACCTTTAGTTGCAAAAAAAAAGAAAAAAGTTAAAAAAAAAAACAAATGCTTGGATTGGAAAAAAAGAAGGGTGGAAGAGTGCGTACCGAGGCCGAGTCATGTGGCGTTCTATCCCTGCGAGGAAAAGGCGTGGTGGTTAGTTATCTTTTTTTAGATTTCAATTTATTGATAAACCAATCAAGAAATGGTAAGTTTTTAGATTCTCACGGCCAAAAGCATTTTTGTTGTTTGTTTTTGAGGTGTTATGCCGTGTTGCGCTAACTCCTTCTTTAGCCGACGTTTCGGACAGCGTTGCAGTGTCCATCATCAGGGCAGATCCGGTAGATCCGAAGATGTGTAATTTTAGGTTGTCGAGTTTGTGCTTATTTATTTGTGGCCTGGGCCCGTCCAAGTGCGAAATGCAAACGGAAGTGGCGACATCTTGTGGCGAATTGTGAAAGCACAGTATTTATGTTAGCCTGGGGCCCATCCAAATGTGAAATGCCAACGGAAGTGGCGCCATCTTGTGGCGAATTCTAGAATTAGAAAACC
Source organism: Hesperophylax magnus (assembly GCA_026573805.1). Lineage (NCBI taxonomy): Eukaryota > Metazoa > Arthropoda > Insecta > Trichoptera > Limnephilidae > Hesperophylax > Hesperophylax magnus. The sequence goes on along the minus strand of JAIUSX010000117.1, from coordinate 4,507,132 downwards.
GATTGACAGAGGTTAGAGTAGATGTACCCAGTATCAAGGTTTAAATGCAATGGTTTTATATTGTATTATTATATGGTATTGGAGTATACTTAGACATGTTATTTGCGTTTAGCTTTGGTGTAGCCGTCAATTACCGGATACCAAGAGCTCTCTAGCACAAACTCGACAACCTAAAATTACACATCTTCGGATCTACCGGATCTGCCCTGATGATGGACACTGCAACGCTGTCCGAAACGTCGGCTAAAGAAGGAGTTAGCGCAACACGGCATAACACCTCAAAAACAAACAACAAAAACAATCAAGAAATGTATACGATAAACGATTCCCAACGAAGTCAAGAGTCTCGAATGCCATTGTTTTTGCTAATCATGTGGTGCTAGTGTATTGTAAGTAGTTGTTAGGTTTTTTTCTGTGATTAGCAGAAGCTATACCAAATATTCATTTATTATAATCAGTTTTGTTGTTTTTATTATAATTATTTAATGAGCAGTAAATTTAATAAAAATTGAGTTGATTTAAATTAAAAATAAGTTAATCCTTTCTTCAATTAAGAATCCAACTAGTGATGCCGCCGGGTCTCATTTTCGGGAACCGGGTACCCGCCCGGTTCCTCAAATGGGTCAAAACGGGTTTTTAAACATTCAAAAACCCCGATTTCTGTAGCGTGTATTTGAATTTTGCCACCATGTATTGGAGGATGGAACCAACGGGTGAAACCAATCAGCTTTCGAACCGAGACACACCTCCTTACAGCTTTAAGCCACGCCTCTAAACAATCCGATCACTAGCTTGACCCTTTGCCGCTAATATTCCAGTCTTCTATCACCGCGCCGAGCTGGTCTACCAGGTACTGGCTGCAGTGTTTCTCTGTTAGATTCACTGTGGTGTGACAATCTCGTTAACATATTGTCTGCAGCTAGCTCAGAATAATACTTAAATATATTGCTGCTGTTCTTATACTTACCAATTCGTATGTTCTGCCTTCTCGCCAATTCGTGTCGCTTGGGTGGGGACAAGGGAGGTGATTTTAATTAATAACATCTATTAATTATGAGTCTCTATTATAATTAGGTTTGTCAAGTGTTAATACTAAATCTAAATTATACTTAGATCTACTTACATCTATAACTTAACTAGTTGTCATATGGTTCGGATTACTTCTCCACTATTCACATTTGTCATTGTTCACAGTTACTACGCTGTTGTCACTGAGTTGGTTCTGTTCGTTGGCCTTAGTAAAAGTCCTAGGTGGCAGCTTCTGCAGTTCTGCAACTCAGGTCTCCCGGCCGCTTCTGGTCACCGCGCTTTCTTCGCCTCCCGGCCGCGTCCTGTCACCGCACTTTCTTCGCCTCCCGGCTGCGTCTGATCACCGCACTTTCTTGGTCGCTGGGCGGAGGATAACATATCTTGAAAATCACTTTCTCTAACTTGACTGTAACTTCTTCATCCACCGCCCAGCATCACACCGCTGGGCGGGGAGCGCGTACTTCACCACCACTCCTGTCTCGGTCTCCTCTCTCTCCCGCCTCGATCTTGACTGTCCTCGTTCCTAAGCTCGTAGGACCTGTCGCCCTACCCCACACTTCTCCTTCTTTCTTTAAACCCCCCCGTCTGTCAACACTTGTCTTTGGGCGCACACTGCGGGACACTCTCAGTTTATATCTCAAATTTATTTGTGACGAAATTTGATTCGTCACAGTGGCCAGCACCGGCGTCTTGATTTCAAAGTCAGCATTGCCGTGACCGCCAAGTACCCATCATTGGCACATGACATCCAAGCGTCGGTAGTAAGCGCCACAGCGTTTACAGCCCCTAGCTCCTTATCGATGTCATTTTTCATTTCCGCACCCTACTTTTCTATGTGGGTTTTAATGGTGTCGGAATACACTGGTTTGTAGCTAGGCTCCATATAGGCTACTAGCTCCCTGAAACCAGGCCACTCCACCATTTCTAATGGCAAGTGGTGCTGCGCAATCATCGAAGCAGTCAATTTAGTGATGTTTTCTTGTCTTTTGGCATCACAAGTCCTGCCACTTGTTACTCCAAAGGAAGTAAGTGTTGGCTGCTTCTTGCAGCCAACTTCGTTGTTCTCGTCTTTTTGATGGATATTTTTTAGGTGTTTGCCCATAGCACTTGTCGATCCACTGTAAAGCATTTTCGAATTGCAAAGACTGCACAGCACTTTTTGTTCTTCTGGTAGCTCTTTAAAAAAATCCCAAACAAATGACACCTTTCTTTTTACTGCACTTGTCATTGTAGCTGCTGTTTTAATAATCACTCGACAATTATAAAAAACACTCTGATTGATTAGCACACATTGGGCGAGCGGGTGGTAGACGAGTTTTGGTATGTGTGCATGACTGGGTAGGGTGGGGGTAGTGGGAGACATGCAGCCCGTCGGTTCATGCGACTAGCTCGCAGTCGACAGCAGTCAGCAGTCTAGTCACAACAAATGACAGTGACTCACAGCGCCGGATGCATAGTGTGGGATAATGTATCGTGTTATTATACCGAGACACAACTGTTTCGACGAAATAAATACAAGACAGCTCGTTATACCATTGTTTTATTGTGTCTACAGTTAAAATAAATATCAAGAGGTCGTAAATAAATAGAACAGCATTCATCACGTAAACAATTCAAAAAAATTACACATCTTGAAATTAGGGCCGGTTCTTGCTGTCAGAACCGGGTCTCCTTCGGAGAACCGGGTCTTGTGGAAACAGGGTCGGAACCGGGTACCAAATACGGTACGGTACGGGCGGCATCACTAAATCCAACCAAACTTTAAATTGATTTATATTTGTAGCATCGATGACATGTTGTGGAAGTTTGTTCCATGTTTCCAATAGTCAATTTGCAAGGAAGCACTACTCTATTTGCAAATTTGTATTTTGTTTGCTTTCTTCAATGTTTTGTTTTATTATGTTTACATGGATGAGTGTTCTCGGATATTTTTTTCACTCTTCTGTTACTTATTTAAAGTAACATTAATCTTTTGTGTTTCTAGGCAGCATACGGGCGAGAAGAACTTTGAGTGCTCGGTGTGCCAGCGTGCCTTCATAACGCGCAGCGACCTCAAGCAGCACGGCCGCACGCACACGGGCGAGCGCCCCTTTGTGTGCACCGTGTGCGGACTGCGCATGGCGCGCTCTGGCCATCTCACGCGACACATGATGATACACTCGGGCGAGAAGCCGCATCGCTGTTCCCAGTGCACTAACTCGTACACGCAGCGGGCTGATCTGCTGAGGCACGCCAAAAGGCACGCTCGTACAGAAGGTGGACCTGCCACGACCAATAATATTTAGAATTTATGATATTACGGTGTCTGAGAAATGTACGTGCACTTAATTCTGTTTTTACGCAGTGGATACATTCTACTCAGAATGCTATGTAAAAAAAGCAATATATTATGTTTGAAAATGGGAGATAGATTCCACTGTATAATGTATATGTCACTATCAGACAATAAATGCATTGGTTTTCGCATGTTTGGTACAAAATCACTTTTATAACTTGAAATTCTATCTCAATTCCATACTTTTCTACATAATTTATAAGTACGGAAATAAATTACCATTATGCCTTGTGAACCGTGTTATTTCAAAAGCTTGTAAAACAGAATTGATTAACAATAAAAGTTACCCCTAATTCAGAAGCTGGTTCAGAGTTAGTAAGCATGATGAAGAGATTTGTACAGTGAGAAAAATGTACACCTGTGCTTTTTTTAAATTTACATCCTTTTACCGTTGAATTATGTCGGTGCGGTCATTTAAAGCAATTCTAACGATTGAAGCGCCAGATTAGAATAATGAAAAATACAACTGAAATGTCTGAGTTTAACCGCATTTCTGGGGTACTGGTGTTTTTCTCTGTTGCTCCTTAGTTCTAGGGAGAAATCCCCAGACTGGCAACTTCCCTAGCTGTATTACACTTTGTCCATTGTGACGTAGCTTGTTATTATATCTATCACCGAACTCAGATGTTGCATACGTCATCCATGAAATTTCACTAAAACACTGATACACATGTCGAAATGTGTCACATAATGGGATAGATTGGGTTGAAATGGCCAGCGCTGTAAAGGTTAATTTGTGTGTAGACCGGGTTTGAAAAGCAGTATTTTATGGCTTATAGGGAACCAAGGAGTGGAGAGACGAAGTCCTTTTCCACTGTGGGGCCTTTAGGGAACCAAGCAGGAGTGGAGAGGATAGACGAAGGTCTCTTCCCTCGTGGGGCATTCAGGGAACCAAGGAGGAATGGAGAGGAGAGATGAGGGCCTCTTCCCTCGTGGGACCCTCAGGGAACCAAGGGGGAGTGGACTCTTTCGTCGTGGGTCCTTCAGGGAAACAACGGGGAGTGGACTCTTCCCCCATGGGGCCTTTGGGGAACCAAGGATGAGTGGATATAAAGAGATGAGACCCCTTTCCCTCGTGGGACCTTTAGGGAACCAAGGGGGATTGGAGAGGAGAGGTGAGACCTGGGAAGACACATTGTGGAACCAGAAGACATAACCAAATCTCCAATGACAACCCTGGTGTACTTTATAAAAAGGATCGGGTGACTGTTAAAGGATTGAGGTAAAATGGGAGATATCACAATGGGTCTATGGCCGTGTTAGTGTTCACGGGAACTATATGTAAACCGTCTCCACTCTATAAATAAATAAATTATGTATTATTATTTATTCACATTCTATTTATGTTATTAATTAATAGTGAATCTATGTTTTCTATGTAAAATAAAACAATAAATTGAATTTGTAAAATTAAAGTGAAAATTATTAATTCATTAATATTGTCTTTATCCCCTCACACGCAAGTAATTGATTTTAACTACATACAGGGTGTATCGGCATGTACCCGACAAACTTTAACCAGCTATTCCTTAGCATATTTGGAGTAAAAAATGTTATGGGCACTTTGCTGTCCGGTAACATTTTTTTTTAATAAAAAATTTATCATTCATATTTTCACCACATGTCACCACTGTTTTATCCTTTGCCACAGTTTGAAAACCCATCTGGCAATATTTTATTCGAGTTTCGTTGAATAATATACGTACGTACCTACATTGGCGCGCTTTTACAATCACAACGAAATGGCATGGCACCATTCGTCTCATTTTTAACTATTATTATTTAGTGTGTATGAAAGAGCGAAGACGCTTTTTGACACACTTTCTAATAACAGCTGTTGAACACGAGAAACAATGCCAATGACAGTGACGGAGTGTGGTTTTTTTTGTAATTTTTTGTTTTTAATTAAAAAAAAATGTTACCGGACAGCAAAGTGCCCATAACATTTTTTACTCCAAATGTGCTAAGGAAAAGCTGGTAAAAGTTTGTCGGGTACGTGCCGATACACCCTGTATATTATTAGCAACAAAGCAAGTGCTTCCAAAATTGGTTTTCAATGTATGTATCAACAAATTGAAAAGAAAAACCAGTTCTCTTTTACATTTCAATTTGAGGGGCGGGTTTTGGTACCGCCGCCCCGAGAACCATTTATTGGATAATCAACACCTCTGCCATAGACCACCCCAAGAGGTTCGCTACGTTTGGTGATTTAGCAAGGGTGCTAACTTGAGTTCGAACATTAAAAGCCATCTTTTCAGGCTCTATGGTACCAAACGGCCTGAAATTTTAAATTCGTGATAAAAATCATGGTCTTAAGCGAAGTCAGTCAAAAAATCAGCAAAAAGTTGCATTTCTGTAAAAATCATGATATTTATGGGCAGTATTGCAAGACTTGGGTTCGGACTTTAAAGCCATTTTTTCAGGCTCTATGGTACCAAACTGGCTGAAATTTCGGAATAAAGATATAAATCATCGTCCAAAACGAAATTAGTCACAAAATCTGTATAAAGTTGCATTTCTGGAAAAATCATTTTCGTAATAAGCACTAATTTAAGACTAGGGTTCGAACTTTTAAAGCCATGTTTTCGGGCTTTACGGTACAAAACTGGCTGAAATTTCTGAATAATTTCGGAATATTTCTGGAAAAATGATTTTACTAATAGGCACTAATTTCAGACTTGTGTTTGAGCCTTGAAAGCCATTTTTCAGGCTCTCTGCTATCAAACTGGCTGAAATTTCGGAATCGTGACAAGAATAATGAACAAAAACGAAATCAGTCAAAAAATCTGTATAACGTTGCTTTTCTAGCAAAATCATTATTCTAATAGGCACTAATTTTAGACTTGGGTTCGAACTTTAAAAGCCATTTTTTCAGGCTCTATGGTACCAAACTGGATGAAATTTTGGAATAATGATAAAAATCATGGTCCAAAACGAAATAACTCACAAATTATGCACAAAGTTGCATTTCTGGAAATGTCTCTCTTCCTGTGTGCACTGATTTCAAACTTGGGTTCGAACTTAAGAAGCCATTTCTGCCCGTTCTACTGTACCAAATGGGATGAAATTTCGGAATAAAAATAAAAATCGTGGTCCAAAACGAAATCACTCACAAAATCTGTATAAAGTTGAATTTCTGGAAATATCATTTTTCTAATCGGCATTAATTTCAGACATGGGTTTGAGCCTCAAAAGCAATTTTTTCAGGATCTATGGTACCAAACGGTCTGAAATTTTGGAATCGTGACAAAAATATAGATCCAAAACGAAATCAGTCATAAAATCGGCATAAAGATAGATTTCTATAAAAATCATTATTTTAATAGGCACTAATTTGAGAATTGGGTTCGAAGTTTATAAAAAAATTTTTCAGGCTCTATGGTACCAAACTGACTGAAATTTCGGAATAATGATAAAAATCATGGTCCAAAACGAAATCAGTCTCAAATGATGCACAAAATTGCATTTCTGTAAATGTCTCTCTTCCTGTGTGCACTGATTTCAAACTTGGGTTCGAACTTAAAAAGCCATTTTTGCCCGTTCTACTGTACCAAATGGGCTGAAATTTCGGAATAATTATAAAAATCATGGTCCAAAACGAAATCAATCACAAAATCTGTATAAATTAGCATTTCTGGAAAAACCATTTTTCTAATAGGCACTAATTTCAGACTTGGGGTCGAGCCTTAAATACCATTTTTTCAGGCTTTATGGTACAAAACTGGCCGAAATTTCGGAATATTGATAAAAGTCATGCTCCAAAACGAAATCAGTCACAAAATCTGTATAAAATTGCATTTCTGGAAAAATAATTTTCGTATCAAGCACTAATTTGAGACTTGGGTTCGAACTTTAAAAGAAACTTTTTCAGGCTCTATGGTACCAAACGGGTTGAAATTTTGGAATCGTGACACGAATAATGATCCAAAGCGAAATCATGAAAAAAATCTGTATAAAATTGCTTTTCTGGAAAAATCATTTTTCTAATCGGCACTAATTACAGACTGGGGTTCGAACTTTAAAAGCCATTTTTTCAGGCTCGACGGTACCACACTGGATGATATTTCGGAATAATGATCAAAATCATGGTCCAAAACGAAATCAGTCACAAAATACGCACAAAGTTGCAATTGTAGAAATGTCACCCTTCCTGTGGGCACTAATTTCAAACTTTGGGTTCCAACTTTAAAAGCCATTTTTTCAGGCTCTATGGTACCAAAGTGGCTGAAATTTCGGAATAATGATAAAAGTCATGGTCCAAAACGAAATCAGTCACAAAATCTGTATAAATTTGCATTTCTGGAAAAATCATTTTTCTAATAGGCACTAATTTGAGACTTGGGTTTAGGCCTTAAAAGCCATTTTTTCAGGCTCTATGGTACCAAAGTGGCTGAAATTTCGGAATAATGATAAAAGTCATGGTCCAAAACGAAATCAGTCACAAAATCTGTATAAATTTGCATTTCTGGAAAAATCATTTTTCTAATAGGCACTAATTTGAGACTTGGGTTTAGGCCTTAAAAGCCATTTTTTCTGGCTCTATGGTTCCAAACGGGCTGAAATTTTGGAATCGTGACAAGAATATAGATCCAAAACGAAGTTTGTCACAAAATCAGTATAAAGTTGCATTTCTAGAAAAATAATTTTTCTAATAGGCACTAATTTCAGACTTGGGTTCGAGCCTTAAAAACCATTTTTTCAGGCTCTATGGAACCAAACTGGCTGAAATTTCGGAATAATGATAAAAATCGTGGTAAAAAACGAATTAAGTCACAAAATCTGTACAAAGTTGCATTTCTAGAAAAAATGATTTTTCTAATAGGCACTAATTTGAGACTTGGGTTCGAACTTTAAAAGCCATTTTTTCAGGCTCTTTGGTACCAAAGTGGCTGAAATTTCGGAATAATGATAAAAATCACGGTCAAAACGATCAGTCACAAAATATGCTCAAAGTTGCAATTATGGAAAAATGAAATTAGTCACAAAATCAGTACAAAACTGGCTGAAATTTCGGAAAAATGGTTCAAAACGAAATCACTCACAAAATCTGTATAAAGTTGCAAATCTAGAAAAATCATTTTTCTAATAGGCACTAATTTCAGACATGGGTTCGAGCCTTAAAAACCATTTTTCAGGCTCTATGGTACCAAACGGGCTGAAATATCGGAATAATGATAAAAATCATGGTCAAAATGAAATCAGTCACAAAATATGCACAATGTTGCAATTATGGAAATGTCACCCTTCCTGTGGGCACTAATTTCAAACTTGGGTTCGATCTTATTATTCCAATTTACAAATCAGGACCAAAAAATAATGTAAACAACTACAGACCCATAACGCTACTAAATACCATTTCGAAAATTCTTGAAAAAACTATTAAAATACAGCTTCAACACTATCTTGAATCAAATCACATACTCTCGATCAACCAACATGGCTTCAGGAAAAACATGAGCACAGAACATGCAATAGCTACTGTAACGGACTTCATTACAAAAAATCTTGACGCTAAGAAAAAAGTTGTATCTATTTACTTAGATCTATGTAAAGCCTTCGACACAATTTCACACGAAAAACTATTCATAAAGCGAAAACACATGGGCATTATTGGAATAGAATTCGATCTAATTAAAAGCTTCATGTCTGACAGAACGCAACAAGTAAAAATTGACAGCAAGACAAGTCATCCACTTTTGATCACGTACGGAGTCCCACAAGGGAGTGTACTCGGCCCTCTATTGTTCCTCATCTACATAAACGAACTATGTGACATTGAAATTGAAGGTAAAATCGTGACCTTCGCTGACGACACAGTACTTCTCTGTCAAGCAGCCACATGGAAAGATGTATTTATAATTGCCGAAAAAAGTCTATCAGTTGTCAAAAAATGGCTAAACTGAAATACTCTTACCGTTAATACAATAAAAACAAAATACATCACACATAGTATTACACAAAGAGGTCAACCTCTACCTAACATAGACCTGTTTCTAAATAACTGTGAACAAACATCACCCAATTGCCAATGCGAGCGTATAGAAAGGGTAAACCAGACAAAATACCTAGGGGCCATTATTGATTCACACTTACGCTGGACTGACCACATAACTTTCATTACTAATAAACTAAAAAGAGTCATGCACCTAATAAAGTCAATCAAAAACATTTTCCCACATTCAATACTTAGATAATACTTAGATCTATATATTTCGCACTCTGTCAATCGATTGTTACATATGGCATACTGGCTTGGGGAAGCGCAACAAACACTGCAATCGACCCAATACAAAAAATTCAAAAGGCAATAATTAAAATCATCTTGCAAGTACCATTCCACACAAATTCAAGCGAAATTTTCAAAACATTAGACGTCATGTCAATAAGACAACTTTATGCCAAATCTGCACTACTAAATTTCCTCCAACAGAAACTACACATTCCAATACCACCTCAAACAACAATAAAAACAAGGTCGACAACAAACAATACCCTGAACATACCGATAACATACATCACACACGGACAAAGACACTTCCAGTATTACGCTACAAAACTTTTTAATTGTATGCCCACCACTCTGAAACTACTACTAATGGGAAATACATACACAAAGATTCACAAAAAACTGATCACAGCCTGGATCAAAAAACAAGATATCCATTTTATACAAAACATTATAACACCAAACCAAACATAATCATGGATGAATGTGTATGTATGTATGTATACATGTGTTTACTTATATGTATGTATGCATGCATATATGTGTATTTATGTGTGTATGTATATACATGGGTGTATGTATATATGTGCACATAAATAAATATTTTTTTCCTTTTTCTTTAAATAACAATGTACTATAACCATTAAAAAAAATAAATTTAAAATCCCAACTTACACTTTTATATAAGAAAATTTAACCAATACACATAAATACATGTACCATTTAATCATAACCACGTAAACACCTCAGCACAGGTTCTCCCAGTGAGGTGTTCACGAAACATATAACATTACCCACCACAGTGTCACCTACTCAAACCTACCTCACACCCAGCATAAAAAATGAAAAAATAAATAAATAAAAAAAACACCATATTAACAACAGTTCTAAATTTATGTATTATATACAAATCTAAATATTTGGTAGACACTGTAATGTATGTATAGAATTAAAAAAAAAAACTTTAAAAGCCATTTTTTCAGGCTCTATGGTACAAATCTGGGTGGAATTTCGGAATATTGATATAGGTCCAAAACGAAATCAGTCACAAAATCTGTATAAAGTTGCATTTCTGGAAAAATCATTTTTCTAATAGGAACTAATTTGAGACTTGGGTTCGAACTTTAAAAGCAATTTTTTCAGGCTCTATGGTACCAAACTGGATGAAATTTCGGAATAATGATAAAAATCATGGTCCAAAACGAAATCAGTCACAGAATTTGTATATAGTTGCATTTCTAGAAAAATCATAAATCTTATAGGTACTAATTTAAGACTTGGGTTCGAACTTTAAAAGCCATTTTTTCAGGCTCTATGGTACCAAACTGGATGAAATTTCAGAATAATGATAAAAGTCATGGTCCAAAACGAAATGACTCACAAAATAGGCTTAAAATTGCAATTATGGAAATGTCACCATTCCTGTGGGCACTAATTTCAGACTTGGGTTCGAGCCTTAAAAGCCATTTTATCAGGCTCTATTGTACCAAACAGGCTGAAATTTTTGAATAATGTTAAAAATCATAGTCCAAAACGAAAAAAGTCACAAAATCTGTATAAAGTTGCATTTCTGGAAAAATCATTTTTCTAATAGGCACTAATTTCACACTTGGGTTCGAGCCTTAAAAGCCATTTTTCAGGCTCTATGGAACCAAACTGGCTGAAATTACGGAATAATGATAAAAATCGTGGAAAAAAACGAAATCAGTCACAAAATCTGTATAAATTTGCATTTCTGGAAAAATCATTTTTCTAATAGGCACTAATTTCAGATTTGGGTTCTAGCCTTAAAAGCAATTTTTTCAGGCTCTATGGTACGAAACTGGCTGAAATTTCGGAATATTGATAAAAGTGATGGTCCAAAACGAAAAAAGTGACAAAATCTGCATGAAGTTGCATTTCTGGAAAAATCATTTTTCTAATAGGAACTAATTTGAGACTTGAGTTTGAACTTTAAAAGCAATATTTTCAGGCTCTATGGTACAAAACTGGCTGAAATTTGATCGTCCAAATCAAAATCAGTCACGAAATCTGTATAAAGTTGCTTTTCTGGAAAAATCGTTTTTCTAAACGCACTAATTTGAGACTTGGGTTCGAACTTTAAAAGCAATTTTTTCAGGCTCTATGGTACCAAACGGGTTGAAATATTGGAATCATGACAGGAATATACAAAACGAAATCATTAAAAAATCTGTATAACGTTGCTTTTCTAGAAAAAAGAATTATTCTAATAGGGACTAATTTTAGACTTGGGTTCGAACTTTAAAAGCCATTTTTTCAGGCTCTGTGGTACCAAACTGGATGAAATTTCGGAATAATAATAAAAATCATAGTCCAAAACGAAATCAGTCACAAAATCTGTATAAATTTGCATTTCTGGAAAAATCATTTTTCTAATAGGCACTAATTTCAGACTTGGGTGAGAGCCTTAAAAGCCATTTTTTCTATCTCTATGGTACAAAACTGGCTGAAATTTCGGAATACTGATACAAGTCATGATCCAAAACGAAATCAGTCACAAAATCAGTATAAATTTGCATTTCTGGAAAAATCATTTTTCTATTAGGCACTATTTCAGACTTGGGTTCGAGCCTTATATGCCATTTTTTCAGGCTCTATGGTACAAAACTGCCTGAAATTTCTGAATAATTTCGTAATATTTCTGGAAAAATCATTTTACTAATAGGCACTAATTTCAGACTTGGGATTGAGCCTTGAAAGCCATTATTTCAGGCTCTCTGCTACCAAACTGGCTGAAATTTCGGAATCGTGACAGGAATAATGATCCAAATCGAAATCAGTCACAAAATCTGTCTATAATGTCATTTCTAGATAAATTATTATTCTAATAGGCACTTATTTCAAACTTGGGTTCGAACTTTAAAAGCAATTTTTTAAGGCTGTATGGTACCAATCGGGCTGAAATTTCAGAATAATGATAAAAATCATGGTCTAAAACGAAGTAACTCACAAATTATGCAAAAAGTTGCATTTCTGGAAATGTCTCTCTTCCTGTGTGCACTGATTTCAAACTTGGGTTCGAACTGAAGAAGCCATTTTTGCCCGCTCTACTGTACCAAATGAAAATTAAATCAGTCACAAAATATGTACAAAGTTGCAATTATGGAAATGTCACCATTTCTGTGGGCACTAATTTTAGACTTGGGTTCGAGACTTAAAAGCCATTTTTTCATGCTCTATGGTACAAAACTGGCTGAAATTTCGGAATAATGATAAAAATCATGGTCCACAACGAAATCAGTCACAAAATCTATATTTTTTTAATTTTTTTATTTATTTCTTTTTATTTAGGAAGCAAACAGTCGTACAGTAAAAAATTATAACAATAAACATTCATATGTTCTAGACCAATTAAGTTCCATTAAATTAAATGTAGATTTAGTATTTTTTACCTACACAACATATTAAATGGCAAAAAATAAACATAATAAAGAAATACATAAAATTAAAAACAAAAAGCAAAAATACAACTTTTCGCATAGCTATACTATTCACTACGGGTGATAATAATGTACTTTTCACAACAGAAAAATCGAATAAAATAAAAGTATTTTAATTTATTAATTTATTAAGCTGAATTTTATATGATATTAAGTTATGGTTGAAAATGTCTACATCTCGTAAGGCATTGTGAGTTTCACAGATACGTACTATTACAGAGTTTTGTGCGTATTTGGATTTACAATGTGGTATTCTAAATAAATCGTTCGATCTGGTGTTTTGCTTGGGGCAACGAAATGCAATCCTTTCCAACAGATATGATGAATCAACTAGGCAGTTCACGATTTTGTGCAAGAATAATGCATCAGAGATTTTTCTACGTTTATATAAAGTGACAGGGACAAATCAATGGTCACTAAAACGATACGATAGGTGTTTCATAAATTTGTTCTGAATATTTTCAATGCGATCAATATATGTTTGATATTGAGGATTCCAAATTACTGAGGCGAATTCTAGTTGTGACCGTACATATGACATATATAACAGAATTAGGGTGTGTGCTACCGTAAAAGGCTTTGTAATTCGAATAATGAAACCCAATTGCTTATAAGCTTTTTTTAGAATATTTTCAATATGATCCCTAAATAACATTCTAGAATCTAGTATTACTCCAAGATCTCTTATTGTTTCTACTCGTTGTAGAGGTACATGGTTTAGTTTGTAAATATAATAAATTGAATGTTTTTTTCGTGTAAAAGTAATAACATTACATTTATCTATGTTTAGATATAGTTGATTTTTTTGCAATATTCCTCAATTTTACCAAGGTCTTCTTTTAATTGGTCGCAATCATCTATGGAGCTAATACATTTATATAATTTCATGTCATCAGCGTAAAATAGGAAACAAGAATTACTAATAACACGATTCATGTCGTTTATGTATAAAATAAACAAGAGAGGCCCTAGATGGGAGCCTTGTGGTACCCCTGAGGGAATAATTATAATTTGTGACATGTAACCTTATATAAAGTTGCATTTCCGGAATAATCATTTTTCTAATAGGAACTAATTTGAGACATGAGTTTGAACTTTAAAAGCAATATTTTCAGGCTCTATGATACCAAACCGGCTGAAATTTTGGAATCGTGACGAGGATAATGATCCAAATCGAAATCAGTCACAATATCTGTATAAATTTGCTTTTCTGGAAAAATCATTTTTCTAATAGGCACTAATTTCAGTCGTGGGTTCGAGCCTTAAATGCCATTTTTTCAGGCTCTATGGTACAAAACTGCCTGAAATTTCTGAATAATTTCGTAATATTTCTGGAAAAATCATTTTACTAATAGGCACTAATTTCAGACTTGGGATTGAGCCTTGAAAGCCATTATTTCAGACTCTCTGCTACCAAACTGGCTGAAATTTCGGAATCGTGACAAGAATTATGATCCAAAACGAAATCAGTCACAAAATCTGTGTATAGTGTCATTTTAGAAAAATCATTATTCTAATAGTTTAAAAGCCATTCCTTCAGGCTCTAAGGTACAAAACTGGATGAAATTTCGGAATAATGATAAAAATCATTATCCAAAACGAAATCAGTCACATAATCTGTATAAAGTTGCATTTCTGGAAAAATCATTTTTCTAAACGCACTAATTTTAGACTTGGGTTCAACTGTAAAAGCAATTTTTTCAGGCTCTATGGTACCAAACGGGTTGAAATTTTCGAATCGTGACACGAATCCAAATTCCAAAACGAAATCATTCAAAAAATCTGTATAATGTTGCTTTTCTAGAAAAATCATTATTCTAACAGGCACTAATTTCAGACTTGGGTTCGAGCCTTAAAAGCCATATTTTCAGTCTCGATGGAACCAAACTGGCTGAAATTTCGGATGAATGATTAAAGTCATGGTCCAAATCGAAATAAGTTACTTATTATGCACAGTGTTGCATTTCTGAAAATGTCTCTCTTCCTGTGGGCACTGATTTCAAACTTGGGTTCGAACTTAAAAAGCCATTTTTGCCCGTTCTACTGTACCAAATGGGCTAAAATTTCGAATAAAAATAAAAATCGTGTTCCAAAACGAAATAAGTCACAAAATCTGTCACAAAGTTGCATTTCTGAAAAACACATTTTTCTATCACCCTTCCTGTGGGCACTGATTTAAAACTTGGGTTCGAACTCAAAAAGCCATTTTTGCCCGTTCTACTGTACCAAATGGGCTAAAATTTCGAAATAAAAATAAAAATCGTGGTCCAAAACGAAATTAGTCACAAAATCTGTCACAAAGTTGCATTTCTGAAAAACACATTTTTCTAATAGGCACTAATTTGAGACTTGTGTTCGAAGTTTAAAAGCCATTTTTTCAGGCTCTACGGAACGAAACTGGCTGAAATTTCGGAATAATGATGAAAATCATGGTCCAAAACGAAATCAGTCACAAAATATGCTTAAAGTTGCAATTATGGAAATGTCACCATTCCTGTGTGCATTAATTTCAGACTCGGGTTCGAGCTTTAAAAGCAGTTTTTCAGGCTCTATGGTACCAAACTGGATGAAATTTCGGAATAATGATAAAAATCATGGTCCGAAACGAAATCATTCACAAAATCTGTATAAATTTGCATTTCTGGAAAAATCATTTTTCTAATAGGCAATAATTTCCGACTTGGGTTCGATCCTTAAAAGCCATTTTTTCAGGCTCTATGGTACAAAACTGGCTGAAATTTCGGAATATTGATAAAAGTCATGGTCCAAAACGAAATCAGTCACAAAATCTGTATATAGTTGCTTTTCTGGAAAAATCATTTTTCTAAACGCACTAATTTGAGACTTGGGTTCGAAATTTAAAAGCAATTTTTTCAGGCTCTATGGTACCAAACGGGTTGAAATTTTTTAATCGTGACACGAATATTTATCCAAAACGAAATCATTCAATAAATCTGTATAATGTTGCTTTTCTAGAAAAATCATTATTCTAATAGGCACTAATTTTAGACTTGGGTTCGAACTTTAAAAGCCATTTTTTCAGGCTCTATGCTACCAAACTGGCTGAAATTTCGGAATCGTGACAAGAATAATGATCCAAAACGAAATCAATCACAAAATCTGTGTATAGTGTCATTTCTAGAAAAATCATTATTCTAATAGTTTAAAAGCCTATTTTTCAGGCTCTATGGTACAAAACTGGATGATATTTCGGAATAATGATAAAAATCATTGTCCAAAACAAAATCAGTCACAAAATATGCACACAGTTGCAATTATGGAAATGTCACCCTTCCTGTGAGAACTTATTTCAAACTTGTGTTCGAACTTTAAAAGCCATTTTTTCAGGCTCTATGGTACAAAACTGGATGAAATTTCGGAATAATGATAAAAGTCATTGACCAAAACGAAATCAGTCTCAAAATATCCACAAAGTAGCAATAATGGAAATGTCACCCTTCCTGTGGGCACTAATTTCAAACTTTGGTTCGAACTTTAAAAGCCATTTTTTCAGGCTCTATGGTACGAAACTGGCAAAATTTTCGGAATATTGATAAAAGTCATGGTCCAAAACGAAATCAGTCACAAAATCTGTATATAGTTGCTTTTCTGGAAAAATCATTATTCTATTAGGCACTAATTTCAGACTTGGGTTCGAGCCTTAAAAGCCATTTTTTCAGGCTCTATGGTACAAAACTGGCTGAAATTTCGGAATATTGATAAAAGTCATGGTCCAAAACGAAATCAGTCACAAAATCTGTATAAAGTTGTATTTCTGGAAAAATCATTTTCCTAATAAGCTCTAATTTAAGACTAGTGTTCGAACTTTTAAAGCCATTTTTTCAGGCTCTACGTAACGAAACTGGCTGAAATTTCGGAATAATGATGAAAATCATGGTCCAAAACGAAATCAGTCACAAAATCTGTATAAATTTTCATTTCTGAAAAAATCATTTTTCTAATAGGCACTAATTTCAGACTTGGGTTCGAACTTTAAAAGCAATTTTTTCAGGCTATATGGTACCAAACGGGTTGAAATTTTGGAATCGTGACACGAATAATGATCCAAAACAAAATCATTCAAAAAATCTGTATAACGTTGCTTTTCTAGAAAAATCATTATTCTAATAGGCACTAATTTTAGACTTGGGTTCGAATTTTAAGAGCCATTTTTTCAGGCTCTATGCTACCAAACTGGATGAAATTTCGGAATAATGATAAAAATCATAGTCCAAAACGAAATCAGTCACAAAATCTGTATAAAGTTGTATTTCTGGAAAAATCATTTTCCTAATAAGCTCTAATTTAAGACTAGTGTTTGAACTTTTAAAGCCATTTTTTCTGGCTCTATGGTACCAAACTGGCTGAAATTTCGGAATAATGATAAAAATCGTGGTCCAAAACGATATCAGTCACAGAATTTGTATATAGTTTTATTTCTAGAAAAATAATAAATCTTATAGACACTAATTTGAGAATTGGGTTCGAAGTTAAAAAGCCATTTTTTCAGGCTCTATTTTACCAAACTGGCTGAAATTTTAAGAGCCATTTTTTCAGGCTCTATGCTACCAAACTGGATGAAATTTCGGAATAATGATAAAAATCATGGTCCAAAACGAAATCTCTCACAAAATATGCCTAAAATTGCAATTATGGAAATGTCACCATTCCTGTGGGCACTAATTTCAGACTTGGGTTCGAGCCTTAAAAGCCATTTTTCTGGCTCTATTGTACCAATCGGGCTGAAATTTCAGAATAATGATAAAAATCATGTTCTAAAACGAAGTAACTCACAAATTATGCACAAAGTTGCATTTCTGGAAATGTCTCTCTTCCTGTGTGCACTGATTTCAAACTTGGGTTCGAACTTAAGAAGCCATTTTTAACCGTTCTACTATACCAAATGAAAATTAAATCAGTCACAAAATATGCACAAAGTTGCAATTATGGAAATGTCACCCATCCTGTGGTCACTAATTTCAAACTTGGGTTCGAACTTTAAAAGCCATTTTTTCAGGCTCTATGGTACGAAACTGGCTGAATTTTCGGAATATTGATAAAAGTCATGGTTCAAAACGAAATCAGTCACGAAATCTGTATAAAGTTGCTTTTCTGGAAAAATCATTTTTCTAAACGCACTAATTTGAGACTTGGGTTCGAAGTTTAAAAGCAATTTTTTCATGCTCTATGGTACCAAACGGGTTGAAATTTCGGAATCGTGACAAGAATAATGATCCAAAACGAAATCAGTCACAAAATCTGTGTATAGTGTCATTTCTAGAAAAATCATTATTCTAATAGTTTAAAAGCGATTTTTTCAGGCTCTATGGTACAAAACTGGATGAAATTTCGGAATAATGATAAAAATCATTGTCCAAAACGAAATCAGTCACAAAATATGCACAAAGTTGCAATTATGGAAATGTCACCGTTCTTGTGGGCACTAATTTCAAACTTAGGTTCGAACTTTAAAAGCCATTTTTTCAGGCTCTATGGAACGAAACTGGCTGAATATTCGGAATATGCCTAAAAGTCATGGTCCAAAACGAAATCATTCAACTTTAAGAGCCATTTTTTCAGGCTCTATGCTACCAAACTGGATGAAATTTCGGAATAATGATAAAAATCATGGTCCAATACTAAATCAGTCACAAAATATAAACAATGTTGCAATTATGGAAATGTCACCCTTCCTGTGGGCACTAATTTCAAACTTGGGTTCGAACTTTGAAAGCCATTTTTTCGGGCTCTATGGTACCAAACGGGCTGAAATTTTGGAATCGTGACTTGAATAATGATGCAAAACGAAATCATTAAGAAAATCTGTATAATTTTGCTTTTCTAGCAAAATCATTATTCTAATAGGCACTAATTTTAGACTTGGGTTCGAACTTTAAAAGCCATTTTTTCTGGCTCTATGGTACCAAACTGGCTGAAATTTCGGAATATTGATAAAAGTCATGGTCCAAAACGAAGTCAGTCACAAAATCTGTATAAAGTTGTACTTCTGAAAAAATCATTTTACTAATAAGCTCTAATTTAAGACTAGTGTTCTAACTTTTAAAGCCATTTTTTCAGGCCTTATGGTACGAAACTGGCTGAATTTTCTGAATTTTGATAAACGTCATGGTCCTAAACGAAATCAGTCACAAAATCTGTATAAAGTTGCTTTTCTGGAAAAATCATTTTTCTAATAGGCACTAATTTCAGACTTGGGTTCGAACTTTAAAAGCAATTTTTTCAGGCTCTATGGTACCTCATGGTCCAACACGAAATCAGTCACAAAATCTGTATAAAGTTGCTTTTCCGGGAAAATCATTTTTCTAAACGCACTAATTTGAGACTTGGGTTCGAACTTTAAAAGCAATTTTTTCAGGCTCTATGGAACCAAACGGGTTGAAATTTTGGAATCGTGACACGAATAATGATCCAAAACGAAATCATTCAAAAAATCTGTATAACGTTGCTTTTCTAGAAAAATCATTATTCTAATAGGCACTAATTTTAGACTTGGGTTCGAACTTTAAGAGCCATTTTTTCAGGCTCTATGCTACCAAACTGGATGAAATTTCGGAATAATGATAAAAATCATAGTCCAAAACGAAATCAGTCACAAAATCTGTATAAAGTAGTATTTCTGGAAAAATCATTTTCATAATAAGCTCTAATTTAAGACTTGTGAACTTTTAAACCCATTTTTTCAGGCTCTATGGTACGAAACTGGCTGAAATTTCGGAATAATGATAAAAATCATGGTCCAAAACAAAATCAGTCACAAAATATGCTTTAAGTTGCAATTATGGAAATGTCACCATTCCTGTGGGCACTAATTTCAGAATTGGGTTCGAGCCTTAAAAGCAATTTTTTCATGCTCTATGGTACGAAACTGGCTGAAATTTCGGAAAAATGATAAAAATCATGGTCCTTAACGAAATCAGTCACAAAATCTGTATAAATCTGTAGAAATTTCGGAATATTGATAAAAGTCATGGTCCAAAACGAAATCAGTCACAAAATCTGTATAAAGTTGTATTTCTGGAAAAATCATTTTCCTAATAAGCTCTAATTTAAGACTAGTGTTCTAACTTTTAAAGCCATTTTTTCAGGCTCTATGGTACGAAACTGGCTGAATTTTCTGAATTTTGATAAACGTCATGGTCCTAAACGAAATCAGTCACAAAATCTGTATAAAGTTGCTTTTCTGGAAAAATCATTTTTCTAATAGGCACTAATTTCAGACTTGGGTTCGAACTTTAAAAGCAATTTTTTCAGGCTCTATGGTACCTCATGGTCCAACACGAAATCAGTCACAAAATCTGTATAAAGTTGCTTTTCCGGGAAAATCATTTTTCTAAACGCACTAATTTGAGACTTGGGTTCGAACTTTAAAAGCAATTTTTTCAGGCTCTATGGAACCAAACGGGTTGAAATTTTGGAATCGTGACACGAATAATGATCCAAAACGAAATCATTCAAAAAATCTGTATAACGTTGCTTTTCTAGAAAAATCATTATTCTAATAGGCACTAATTTTAGACTTGGGTTCGAACTTTAAGAGCCATTTTTTCAGGCTCTATGCTACCAAACTGGATGAAATTTCGGAATAATGATAAAAATCATAGTCCAAAACGAAATCAGTCACAAAATCTGTATAAAGTAGTATTTCTGGAAAAATCATTTTCATAATAAGCTCTAATTTAAGACTTGTGAACTTTTAAACCCATTTTTTCAGGCTCTATGGTACGAAACTGGCTGAAATTTCGGAATAATGATAAAAATCATGGTCCAAAACAAAATCAGTCACAAAATATGCTTTAAGTTGCAATTATGGAAATGTCACCATTCCTGTGGGCACTAATTTCAGAATTGGGTTCGAGCCTTAAAAGCAATTTTTTCATGCTCTATGGTACGAAACTGGCTGAAATTTCGGAAAAATGATAAAAATCATGGTCCTTAACGAAATCAGTCACAAAATCTGTATAAATCTGTAGAAATTTCGGAATATTGATAAAAGTCATGGTCCAAAACGAAATCAGTCACAAAATCTGTATAAAGTTGTATTTCTGGAAAAATCATTTTCCTAATAAGCTCTAATTTAAGACTAGTGTTCGAACTTTTAAAGCCATTTTTTCAGGCTCTATGGTACGAAACTGGCTGAATTTTCGGAATATTGATAAAAGTCATGGTTCAAAACGAAATCAGTCACGAAATCTGTATAAAGTTGCTTTTCTGGAAAAATCATTTTTCTAAACGCACTAATTTGAGACTTGGGTTCGAAGTTTAAAAGCAATTTTTTCATGCTCTATGGTACCAAACGGGTTGAAATTTCGGAATCGTGACAAGAATAATGATCCAAAACGAAATCAGTCACAAAATCTGTGTATAGTGTCATTTCTAGAAAAATCATTATTCTAATAGTTTAAAAGCGATTTTTTCAGGCTCTATGGTACAAAACTGGATGAAATTTCGGAATAATGATAAAAATCATTGTCCAAAACGAAATCAGTCACAAAATATGCACAAAGTTGCAATTATGGAAATGTCACCGTTCTTGTGGGCACTAATTTCAAACTTAGGTTCGAACTTTAAAAGCCATTTTTTCAGGCTCTATGGAACGAAACTGGCTGAATATTCGGAATATGCCTAAAAGTCATGGTCCAAAACGAAATCATTCAACTTTAAGAGCCATTTTTTCAGGCTCTATGCTACCAAACTGGATGAAATTTCGGAATAATGATAAAAATCATGGTCCAATACTAAATCAGTCACAAAATATAAACAATGTTGCAATTATGGAAATGTCACCCTTCCTGTGGGCACTAATTTCAAACTTGGGTTCGAACTTTGAAAGCCATTTTTTCGGGCTCTATGGTACCAAACGGGCTGAAATTTTGGAATCGTGACTTGAATAATGATGCAAAACGAAATCATTAAGAAAATCTGTATAATTTTGCTTTTCTAGCAAAATCATTATTCTAATAGGCACTAATTTTAGACTTGGGTTCGAACTTTAAAAGCCATTTTTTCTGGCTCTATGGTACCAAACTGGCTGAAATTTCGGAATATTGATAAAAGTCATGGTCCAAAACGAAGTCGGTCACAAAATCTGTATAAAGTTGTACTTCTGAAAAAATCATTTTACTAATAAGCTCTAATTTAAGACTAGTGTTCTAACTTTTAAAGCCATTTTTTCAGGCCTTATGGTACGAAACTGGCTGAATTTTCTGAATTTTGATAAACGTCATGGTCCTAAACGAAATCAGTCACAAAATCTGTATAAAGTTGCTTTTCTGGAAAAATCATTTTTCTAATAGGCACTAATTTCAGACTTGGGTTCGAACTTTAAAAGCAATTTTTTCAGGCTCTATGGTACCTCATGGTCCAACACGAAATCAGTCACAAAATCTGTATAAAGTTGCTTTTCCGGGAAAATCATTTTTCTAAACGCACTAATTTGAGACTTGGGTTCGAACTTTAAGAGCCATTTTTTCAGGCTCTATGCTACCAAACTGGATGAAATTTCGAAATAATGATAAAAATCATAGTCCAAAACGAAATCAGTCACAAAATCTGTATAAAGTAGTATTTCTGGAAAAATCATTTTCATAATAAGCTCTAATTTAAGACTTGTGTTCGAACTTTTAAACCCATTTTTTCAGGCTCTATGGTACGAAACTGGCTGAAATTTCGGAATAATGATAAAAATCATGGTCCAAAACAAAATCAGTCACAAAATATGCTTTAAGTTGCAATTATGGAAATGTCACCATTCCTGTGGGCACTAATTTCAGAATTGGGTTCGAGCCTTAAAAGCAATTTTTTCATGCTCTATGGTACGAAACTGGCTGAAATTTCGGAAAAATGATAAAAATCATGGTCCTTAACGAAATCAGTCACAAAATCTGTATAAATTTTCATTTCTGGAAAAATCATTTTTCTAATAGGCACTAATTTCAGACTTGGGTTCGAGCCTTAAAAGCCATTTTTTCAGGCTCTATGGTACAAAACTGGCTGAAATTTCGGAATATTGATAAAAGTCATGGTCCAAAACGAAATCAGTCACAAAATCTGTATAAAGTTGTATTTCTGGAAAAATCATTTTCCTAATAAGCTCTAATTTAAGACTAGTGTTCGAACTTTTAAAGCCATTTTTTCAGGCTCTACGTAACGAAACTGGCTGAAATTTCGGAATAATGATGAAAATCATGGTCCAAAACGAAATCAGTCACAAAATCTGTATAAATTTTCATTTCTGGAAAAATCATTTTTCTAATAGGCACTAATTTCAGATTTGGGTTCTAGCCTTAAAAGCAATTTTTTCAGGCTCTATGGTACCTCATGGTCCAACACGAAATCAGTCACAAAATCTGTATATAGTTGCTTTTCTGGAATAATCATTTTTCTAAACGCACTAATTTGAGACTTGGTTTCGAACTTTTAAAGCAATTTTTTCAGGCTCTATGGTACCAAACGGGTTGAAATTTTGGAATCGTGACACGAATAATGATCCAAAACGAAATCATTCAAAAAATCTGTATAACGTTTCTTTTCTAGAAAAATCATTATTCTAATAGGCACTAATTTTAGACTTGGGTTCGAACTTTAAGAGCCATTTTTTCAGGCTCTATGCTACCAAACTGGATGAAATTTCGGAATAATGATAAAAATCATAGTCCAAAACGAAATCAGTCACAAAATCTGTATAAGTTGTATTTCTGGAAAAATCATTTTCCTTCCTGTGAGCACTAATTTCAGACTTGGGTTCGAGCCTTAAAAGCCATTTTTCAATCCATGGAAATGTCACCCTTTCTGTGGGCACTTATTTCAAACTTGGGTTCGAACTTTGAAAGCCATTTTTTCGGCTCTATGGTACGAAACTGGCTGAATTTTCGGAATATTGATAAAAGTCATGGTCCAAAACGAAATCAGTCACAAAATCTGTATAAAGTTGCATTTCTGGAAAAATCATTTTTCTAAACGCACTAATTTGAGACTTGGGTTCGAACTTTAAAAGCAATTTTTTTAGGCTCTATGGTACCAAACGGGCTGAAATTTTAGAATCGTGACTCGAATAATGATCCAAAACGAAATCATTCAAAAAATCTGTATAAAGTTGTTTTTCTTGAAAAATCATTATTCTTATAGGCACTAATTTTAGACTTGGGTTCCAACTTTAAAAGCCATTTTTTCAGGCTCTATGGTACCAAACTGGATGAAATTTCGGAATAATGATAAAAATCATAGTCCAAAACGAAATCAGTCACAAAATCTGTATAAAGTTGTATTTCTGGAAAAATCATTTTCCTAATAAGCTCTAATTTAAGACTAGTGTTTGAACTTTTAAAGCCATTTTTTCTGGCTCTATGGTACCAAACTGGCTGAAATTTCGGAATAATGATAAAAATCGTGGTCCAAAACGATATCGGTCACAAAATTTGTGTATAGTTTTATTTCTAGAAAAATAATAAATCTTATAGACACTAATTTGAGAATTGGGTTCGAAGTTAAAAAGCCATTTTTTCAGGCTCTATTTTACCAAACTGGCTGAAATTTCGGAATAATGATAAAAATCATGGTCCAAAACGAAATCTCTCACAAAATATGCCTAAAATTGCAATTATGGAAATGTCACCATTCCTGTGGGCACTAATTTCAGACTTGGGTTCGAGCCTTAAAAGCCATTTTTCACACTCTATTTTACCAATCGGGCTGAAATTTCAGAATAATGATAAAAATCATGTTCTAAAACGAAGTAACTCACAAATTATGCACAAAGTTGCATTTCTGGAAATGTCTCTCTTCCTGTGGGCACTAATTTCAAACTTTGTTTCGAACTTTAAAAGCCATTTTTTCAGGCTCTATGGAACGAAACTGGCTGAATATTCGGAATATGCCTAAAAGTCATGGTCCAAAACGAAATCATTCAACTTTAAGAGCCATTTTTTCAGGCTCTATGCTATCAAACTGGATGAAATTTCGGAATAATGATAAAAATCATAGTCCAAAACGAAATCACTCACAAAATCTGTATAAATTTGTATTTCTGGAAAAATCATTTTCCTAAATAAGCTCTAATTTAAGACTAGTGTTCGAACTTTTAAACCCATTTTTTCTGGCTCTATGGTACCAAACTGGCTGAAATTTCGGAATAATGATAAAAATCATGGTCCAATACTAAATCAGTCACAAAATATAAACAATGTTGCAATTATGGAAATGTGACCCTTCCTGTGGGCACTAATTTCAAACTTGGGTTCGAACTTTGAAAGCCATTTTTTCAGGCTCTATGGTACCAAACGGGCTGAAATTTTGGACTCGTGACTTGAATAATTATGCAAAACGAAATCATTAAGAAAATCTGTATAATTTTGCTTTTCTAGCAAAATCATTATTCTAATAGGCACTAATTTTAGACTTGGGTTCGAACTTTAAAAGTCATTTTTTCTGGCTCTATGGTACCAAACTGGCTGAAATTTCGGAATATTGATAAAAGTCATGGTCCAAAACGAAGTCAGTCACAAAATCTGTATAAAGTTGTATTTCTGGAAAAATCATTTTCCTAATAAGCTCTAATTTAAGACTAGTGTTCTAACTTTTTTTGACAATGTATCTATGGTCTCTTATGAGTTCGTCTGACGTTTTGTCACATGTTCGCGCAAATTTATAAAAAAAACAAGTAAAATTCAAAATTGAACGCATGTACCGGAGTGCTGACGCGACCAAACACAATTTCGCTTTATTTACGCTGTGTAAATCGTATACTTTAAATGATATTGTGTCAAAAAGTGATGTTTTTGTTTTTGTGATTTGAGGTTAGGTATCAATTAGGTACCAAGCGAATAGCTGACGCATCTCTTTATAAACTTTTATTTCTTATTGTAATTCGATATTAATAAGCCATGTAAATTCAATAACCACTCGTCCGAACGAGTGAACGGAACTAAATATGGAGGAATTAATAGAAAACATAAGAATCGATATTAATAAAATAACAACTGTAAAAGACTAGAAAATAAAACAAAGTTTGGAAAACAATATTAAAAAGGTGGAAGAAGCAATAAAATGTGAACAATTAAAACTACAAAATAAAATAATTCAATTGCAAGACCAAATAATTATTAATAATGAAAACTACAGTCAAAAATTAGAAAAAATAATCACAACAAATCAAAACTTAGAAAAATATCAAAATCTCGAAAATAAAACTAAAATCACAAGTGGAAAATACACGACACCTAAAATTCCAGTATTCCCCCCTTATAATAAAAACTAAAAACGAAAATGAAGACATAAAAGAAACAATCATGAAGAATGTAAAAATATCTAAACTAGGAATCGGAGTAACTAGCATCAGAAAGACATCAAAAAATGAATTAATAATCAATTTACAAAAAGCAGATGATATGGCCAACATCAAAAATGAAATCACAAAATTAAAACTTGAAGGAATACAAATTGAAAGCATTGATAAAAAAAGACCGTGCATGATATTTAAAGGAATCGACGAAAAATACACACATGAAGAATTTATATCGGATCTAATTCTGCAAAATGAAGATATAAAAATAATATATGAAAAGGATCCAAATAAAATAAAATATAAAGGAACCATACCAATTAAAAAATTTCTACAAAAAAATATCATCCTCGAAACCAGTGGAGATTTGAGAAATCTGCTAATTACGAAAAAAAAAGTTAACCTTGGTTTTTACCAAATAAAAGTTGAAGATTGCAACCCTCTAATGCAGTGTTACCATTGCCAAAAATATGGGCACACAGCAATGCGTTGTCTTCAACTTCCCACCAAACCAAAATGCCTTCATTGTGCGGGTGAGCACACCATTAAAGACTGCAACAGTAAAAACGAAACACCAAAATGCATAAATTGCACAGAACTTAATTTAAAATTCAAAACCACAAATCAAATAGCGAAAAATGTAAACACAGGATGAAAATGCTTGCCTTCGCTCAAGAAAAAAATGATTACAATTAAAAATGGCCGAATTTATAATAAAACAAATTGAGGAAAAATACAAAATAACCGAAGAAATATGTCAAAATATTACGGAAGTCAATAAATGGTGTATTTCAAACAATAACCCATTCTTAATATTACATATGAACATCCGAAGTTTAGCAAAAAACCTAGATGAATTCTTGATAAATATTAATGATCTGCATACATCACCCACCTGCATAGTGTTAACGGAAACGCACTGTAATGACAATCAATACATAAATGCGCTACCAAACTACAAAGGCATCGCTACAACAAGACCAATTAACAAAAATAGTGGATTAATTATATTTGTTAATAATGAGTGTGAAATTACTGACATTGAAGAAATATCTATACAATATGTAAACTGTCTAAAAATAGATATAAAATTAAAAAATAAATTATACAGAATTTTAACAGTGTACAGAACGCACAAATCAAACATAATTAACTTTACATACGAACTATGTGAATATCTTAGCAAATTACCGAGAATACTTACTTTTGTTTGTGGTGATTTCAATATAAATATTTCTGCAAACCATCACTCCATTGAAAAAAATAATTTCATAAACATGATGACGCACCTCAATTTTAAATCTTTTATCAATAATAACACTAGACAAATTAAAAACCAAACACCATCATGCATAGATCACATCTGGTGTAATATACATTTGAATGAAATAAAAAATATTAAATCTACTGTGTGGAAAACTAATATAACTGATCACTACGCGTGTCTTATACTACATGATACAAATAGAAAACTAAATACAAAACCCAAATTAAATCTTCCATATTCTCAAATAGACTACAAATTATTAGAAAAATCACTAAAAACTGAAAAATGGGAAGAAATTTTAATAAATAAATGCGCCAACCAAAGTGCATTACTGTTTGAAAACACTTTAAATAAACACGTTTTAGAATCAACAAAAAAAAAAACAAATCGTCCCCAACTCAAAAACAAGAAAAATTAAACCTTGGATTACTCTAGGATTAATAAAAGCCACTAGGAAAAAAAATAAACTTTATAAAATAACACAAAGGCCACTAGTTAACAATAAAATTGTATTATACTATAAAAAACATTAAAATATACTAACTACACTAATAAGGAAAACGAAAAACGACTATTACTCAAAAATTATAACAGAAGCTAAAGACAATAATAAAAAAATATGGTCAACAATAAATGAAATAATAAATAAAAAGAAAAAATATAAGCACATATCAGAAATCTCAGATGGAGAAATCATATATAACGTACAAAATGACACAAAAAAATGTTGTAATATTTTAAATAACTATTTTAATAACGTGGGAAAAAACCTAGCAAAATCCATAAATAAGACCAATATATCTAATCCACAACAAATAACACAATGTCAAATTAATAAATTTCACCCAGTCACAGAAATCGACATTGACAGAACTATTTCGAAACTAAAAGGAGATTCTGCCCCCGGCTTTGATAACATAGATACTAAAACAATAAAATCGATGAAAGAATACTTAATTCACCCCATAACACATAAAATAAACCTAAGTCTAGCAAATGGCGAATTTCCCAATAACTATAAAAGAGCAATTATAACCCCCATTTATAAAACAGACTGTCGTAAAGATCCACAAAATTATCGCCCGATTTCACTTCTCTCGAATATATCAAAAATATATGAAAAAATTGTAAAAAAACAAATTTGGACATTCTTAGAAGAAAATAAAATAATTAATTATAACCAATTCGAATTAAAAAAAAATACAAGTACTCACGACGCGATAGCAAAAATAACCAACTATTTATATACGGCCCTAGATTCCGATAAAAAATGTCTTGGCATATTTATAGACCTCAAAAAAGCTTTCGACAGCATATCACATAAAAAATTAATAAGTAAATTAAAATCAGTAGGGATTAGTGGAAAAGTCTTAGCATGGATAACTAGTTACTTATATAAAAGACCTCAACAAGTAAAATTACTCAATCAAGTCAGCGATTCAAAATATAGCGACTTTTCAATACCCCAAGGCACAGTTTTGGGACCATTGTTATTTATTATATATGTCAATGATATATTCAATATTTCCAAATATGGAGACATTGTCTCTTACGCTGACGATACAGTCCTACTACTAAAAGCAAACACCTGGTCAGAACTAAATAACATGGCAAATACAGATATCAATGAACTAAAATTATGGTTTGATGAAAACCTGTTGACTTTAAATTCTAAAAAAACTTATTATTTACCAATTTTCATTAAAAACAAGAAACACCTAAAGAAATAAACATAATTATCCACTCTGTGAAAAATACAGAAAACCACAAATGCAATATGTTATGCACAAACATAGAAAGCAAGACCGATATTAAGTACCTAGGCATAACAATAGACCAGCGTTTAAAATGGTCCCCACATATAAATATTCTGAACAACAGAATAAGGAAACTAACATATATATTTAGATGTTTAAGAGATATTTTAAACGAAAAATTACTTAGAACCAAATACTTCGCTTTCTGTCAATCAATTATACAATACGGCATTATAGGCTGGGGCGGTACATATAAAAATCAAACTCAAACAATTTACATATCACAAAAACTAATAATAAAAACCATATTAAAAAAACCCTATTCATATTCGTCCGAACTTTTATTCAAACAATTTAAGGTCAGAAAATTAAGTGCATTATTCTTCTACCATGCAACATTACAAATTTATAAAAACTATATTCAAAATGGAAGATAAACAACTGTAGAGCATCAATCGAGAGCTGAACTGGAAAATTTTCCCCAACTACCACCTATAACCAGAAATAATGCTCCTCCAGGACCTGCCAGACCTTCGGTAATAATTCACCAGTCAACAGACAATTCCGAGTCGACCCTAAAATCGCTGAAAAATGCTATCAATCCCAGTAAACTGGGCATCCGAGTCACTGGAATGCGAGAACTAAAAAATGGTGGGGTGTTAATACACCCCAGCACTTCTGCTGAGGCAGATAAACTCGCGAACGCTCCGGCGCTTAACGAAGCGGGATTAAAAGCAACCATTGCCCCAAATCGCCTCCCTCGCATCGCCATCCACAACCTCCCTCATGACATTTCGGCAGAGGAAATTATAAGTGCCGTTCATCTTCAATCTTCCAACGACACTGGTCGATCTTTGGAGAACTTAAAATTGACCATGTCTTTTTCCCATAAATCTGGCCCTCGCACTGGAAACTGCATCCACATTTTTAGAGTCCCTCCATCTGTGCGTCACTCTTTAATATCGCGAACTAAACTTGCCATAGACTGGCAACTACACCGAGTAAGAGACTGGGTAGACAGTTTAAAGTGTGGCCACTGTCAATTATATGGTCACACAGCTTCAAAGTGCCAAACTGACTTACCTACCTGTCCCCACTGTGCCAAAGTTGGCCACAACCGTGATGCCTGCCCCAATAAGGTGAAATCACCAGTATGCGCCACCTGCACCTTCTTCAGGAAACCGGCTTCTCACAATACTGGAGCTCAGGACTGCCCCGCCCGCCAGGCTGCTGAAAGACGTGAACTCTCTCGGATTAATTTTTTAGGTTGAACCTGATCAATCGTTCTGTGAATAATTCCTTCTCAATGTACTATCAAAATGTTCGTGGCCTAAACACAAAACTGAATACCATTCGCTGTAACGTCAGTGTGTGTCAATATGACTTTATATTTTTTACTGAAACATGGCTCTCCGATAATATCTCATCTGCTGAGCTGGGATTTTTTGACTATAACATTTTTCGTAGTGACCGTTCTACTTCTTCTGCGAAATGTAAAGGTGGTGGAGTGATGATTTGTGTAAACAAGAAATACCATTGCTATATTCTAGAGTCATCTAACAATGTGTCTGATCAATTGTTTCTATGTGTTCTATTAGGTAACAAAAAACTTGTACTCGGTTGTGTTTACATTCCTCCATCCTCGTCGATAGAAGTCTATAAGTCACATACTGTTTTAACTGAACATGTTTCTAGAAACGCTGATTCCTTATTTATTTGTGGCGATTATAATTTACCTAAAATATTGTGGCTGAACGACAATCAAGGTGTCAAAACTCCTACTAAAAATCTTTCCCCACAAGCTACTGAAATTGTAAATTTTTTTGCCTACTTGAATCTGTTTCAAGTAAATCCAGTCACTAACTATCTAGGTTCTTGCCTAGATTTAATTTTTTCTAGCATACCAAATATCATAGTAAGTGAAGCTGATGTCTCTTTGTTACCTATAGATAAATATCATCCACCTCTCTCTATTAACATCACTAATTTCTTCCAATTAGATTCTCTGAAACCAAGTGCCTCTTATCACTACAAATATCTTAATGGTGACTACTCTAATATGAACAAATTTCTTTCCCAGATTAATTGGTCAGTACTATTTTTAAAATCTGACATTAATGACGCTGTATTTAAATTTAATGAATGCGTCTCACGCGCTATAGATTTATTTGTTCCTAAGGGATGTTACTATCAACCCAAGTTTCCAAATTGGTTTAGCTCAAAACTCAAACAGTTAATAATTGAAAAAAAGAAAACTCATAAGCTATTTAAAGACACTGGCAACTTAAACTTGTATCGAAAATTTTCTCATTTAAGGGAACTGTCCAAAATCGAATCAGCCAAATGCTATAAATCTTATGTAGAAGTTAATGAGTCAAAATTAATGCAAAACCCTAAACAATTTTGGCAATTTGTTGCGCAAAAGCGTACTGATAATGATCTTCCTTCTAGTATGCACTATAATGAAACTCATGCTACTAACGGTCTTGACATCGCCAACCTTTTTGCTAAACACTTCTCCTCTGTATATTCTGGTGCCTCATGCAACATCCCTCCACTCAACTATGACTACAACATTGACTTGAATGATTGCCAAATCTCACTTGTAGAGGTATACCAATCTTTAAGTAAACTCTCTAACAAAAAAAGTACCGGACCTGATGGCATTCCAGAAATCTTGCTAAAAGAATGTAAATATTCATTATCTATCCCAATTTGTATGTTGTACAACTTATCACTCTCATCTGGAACATTTGCTGATTCATGGAAAATTTCATATATTCGACCCATTTTTAAATCCGGGAACAAGTCAAACATTGAAAATTACAGACCAATATCAATTATATTGTTACGTAATACAAGTCTCCCTATAAATTAGAAGGATGGTTACCTTAAATTAAATGAAGCTTGGTTACCCGATTGCTTCCGCAGCTGGCAACCGCGTGTTCGGACAGACCACCCAGTCAGTCACCGCTAGCAGAGCTCGCAACGCTCCGCCACGCGCCAGTCTCAATTCCACTCGGGCCTCGGTCGGTCACGCTTCCCGCGCTCCCCAGTCTAGAACCGCAAACGCTCGCAATGTTCGAGCGCGCAGATTACGTAATAATAGGAACAGACGTGATCTTGTTCCAGTAAATAATTAATGTCACGCGCAGTCAAGTCACTAACATGATTCAACATTCTAAGTTAACCTTTGTTCGTCGGACCACGCTTCCGTCCGATCATTTTGTGCTTCACCACACCAGCACTGTATCACCGGCCCTTTGGGGCACGGGCAGTGCCAGCTCGATACGTCATGCCGCCACCCATCATCCGAACCAGGAATCGTAAGCTTTCTCAGTAAACCCCCTTTCTTGTGTTCAACCAATTAAATTCATGTAAAATCCACGCTTCATCCTGTCGTCAATTTAGGAAGAGAGTAGAGAGATCTATGTCAACCCCGTATTTCTCGTGATGATTAATATACCTTGTGCCTTTCTACCCATGTGTTATAATTGTGTGTTGACCTTTCCAACCTCCTAACCGATGAACGAGCTGATGATCAAAGGAACTGCCCACCCCTGATCGTACACGAATCTCATCTGCTTTACCTTTCTACTGAGCTTAGCCAATTTATAACCAGGTTCGATACCGGTTTATCCATATGTTAGCAATATCTTGTATTCCAAAAATATTTGAGTCGATAATTACAAAGATAATCACTCCTATATTCAAAAATGTTCTGATTGATGAACAGCATGGATTTAGATCGGCAAAATCTACAACAACTAATTTATTGTCCTTTACAAATACCATTGTTAAAGCCTTGGAAGACAACACTCAGGTTGACGTACTCTATACTGATTTCTCCAAAGCCTTTGATAAAGTAAATCACTCGATTCTCATGGCCAAACTTTATGCTATAGGCATTAGAAACCCGTTGTTATCATTCCTTCGCTCTTACTTGAGCGATAGAAAACAAAGGGTTAAAATAAACAACTTTGAATCCTTTAACATTGACGTAACGTCCGGCGTTCCCCAAGGAGCTCATTTGGCCCCGCTTCTCTTCAACCTTTTTATTAACGATATCACCAAAGTTTTTTCTCATACACGCTTCTGGCTTTTTGCGGATGATAATAAGATTCTTCAGATTATTAAATCCTACCTTGACTGCTTACATTTTCAACGTGATATTGACTCGTTTAATAATTGGTGCAAAATAAACTGCATGGAACTTAATGTTGATAAATGTAAAATTTTGTCCTTTTATAGAACCAAAAAACCTATTCAGTTTGATTATAAATTAAACAATGTTTGTTTATCTACTGTAACATCTATCAAGGATCTTGGGGTCACTCTAGACTGCAAACTTTCTTTCCGTGAGCACATTAACAACATTGTTAACAAATCACTTAAACTACTCGGCTTCGTTCATAGAATAACCTCTGACTTTAAACATATAAGTACCCTTAAAACTCTTTACTGCTCGTTAGTTCGCCCTCACCTTGAATACGCTAGTGTTATTTGGTCTCCTTTCTATGCTGTCCACATTTGTCACATAGAATCCGTACAACATCGCTTCCTACGAGGAATCGCTTGGAGGATGGGTCTTGAAGGAGGAGAGTACTCATATGATGAAGTTGAACAAACTTTAAACATTTCTTCTTTGGAGAAACGTAGAAGGGACACTGATCTGATTTGCATATTTAAGATTATCAATGGTATTACAGACTCACCTGCTTTGTTGCAACTTATCCAATTCAACATCCCTTCCCGTAGACTCCGAAATAATGAATTGCTGTTCGTCAATCAACATTCTACCAATTATGGATACCATTCTCCTTTGTCCAGAATGTCGAGACTTGTCAACTCACTGTCAAGTCAAAGCATTGAATTTTGTGGTATATGCCTAAATGACTTTCGACAGTCAATACGCAATGTCTAATTTCTAATTCCCTTTGAACCATCTTCATGCTTTGACTTATTATTATCTCCCATTCTTACTTTTTATTATTATTGTCATTATTATTGTCTTCGCTCCTCATTTATATATGCTCTCCTTTCACTGTCATCTCTGTTTATAAAACTTATTCGTGTAATTAATATGTTGTTAATGGACTATTTGTCCGTAAATAAATAAATAAATAAATAAATAAATAAAATAAAATTACACCCTTTAAAAAAAACAGAATTCTTAGACAAACGTCAATACTTCCTACTCCGAAATGTAAAAAAACAATAGGACAGTTCAACCATGAATATCTCGGAGTTAAATTTTTTAACTCATTACCAGAAAAAATTAGAAACATGAATGCAAATATAAACGAATTCAAAAGCCACCTTAAAAAGTATTCCGAACAGTTGAACTGAATTGTACCAAATATAAACCAATATAACAACACCCCCATACACACAAGCCCTGCTTATTTATGGGGGTACATCAAATACTTATATTATGTAATTAATAACCGTACTATATTGTGTAATTATATTATGTAATTGTTATATTATGTAATTCGTGTATCTTTTTTTTACTAATAAAAATAAATAAATAAAAAAATAAAAAACTTTTAAAGCCATTTTTTCAGGCCTTATGGTACGAAACTGGCTGAATTTTCTGAATATTGATAAACGTCATGGGCCAAAACGAAATCAGTCACATAATCTGTATAAAGTTTCTTTTCTGGAAAAATCATTTTTCTAAACGCACTAATTTGAGACTTGGGTTCGAACTTTAAAAGCAATTTTTTCAGGCTCTATGCTACCAAACGGGTTGAAATTTTGGAATCGGGACACGAATAATGATCCAAAACGAAATCATTAAAAAAATCGGTATAACTTTGCTTTTCTAGAAAAATCATTATTCTAATAGGCACTAATTTCAGACTTGGGTTCGAGCCTTAAAAGCGATTTTTTCAGGCTCTATGCTACCAAACTGGTTGAAATTTCGGAATAATGATAAAAATCATAGTCCAAAACGAAATCAGTCACAAAATCTGTATAAAGTTGCTTTTCTGGAAAAAACATTATTCTAATAGGCACTAATTTTAGACTTGGGTTCGAACATTAAGAGCCATTTTTTCAGGCTCTATGCTACCAAACTGTATGAAATTTCGGAATAATGATAAAAATCATAGTCCAAAACGAAATCAGTCACAAAATCTGTATAAATTTGTATTTCTGGAAAAATCATTTTCCTAATAAGCTCTAATTTAAGAATAGTGTTCGAACTTTTAAACGCATTTTTTCAGGCTCTATGGTACAAAACTGGCTGAAATTTCGGAATAATGATAAAAATCATGCTCCAAAACGAAATCACTCACAAAATTTGCTTAAAGTTGCAATTATGGAAATGTCACCATTTCTGTGGGAACTAATTTTAGACATCGAGCCTTAAAAGCAAATTTTTCAGGCTCTTTGGTACGGAACTGGCTGAAATATCGGGATATTGATAAAAACCATGGTCCAAAACGAAAAAATAAAAACAAAATCTGAATAAAGTTGCATTTCTGGAAAAACCATTTTTCTAATAGGAACTAATTTGAGACTTTAAAAGCAATATTTTCAGGCTCAATGGTACAAAACTGACTGAAATTTGATCGTCCAAATGAAAATCAGTCACAAAATGTGTATAAAGTTGCTTTTCTGGAAAAATCATTTTTCTAAACGCACTAATTTGAGACTTGGGTTCGAACTTTAAAAGCAATTTTTTCAGGCTCTATGGTACCAAACGGGTTGAAATTTTGGAATCGTGACACGAATAATGATCAAAACGAAATCATTCAAAAAATCTGTATAACGTTGCTTTTCTAGAAAAATCGTTATTCTAATAGGCACTAATTTAAGACTTGGGTTCGAACTTTAAAACCAGTTTTTCAGGCTCTATGGTACCAAACTGGATGAAATTTCGGAATAATGATTAAAATCATTTTAAGGTTCCTGTGTGCACTGATTTCAAACTTGGGTTCGAACTTAAGAAGCCATTTTTCCCCGTTCTACTGTACCAAATGAAAATTAAATCAGTCACAAAATATGCACAAAGTTGCAATTATGGAAATGTCACCCTTCCTGTGGGCACTAATTTCAAACTTGTGTTCGAACTTAAGAAGCCATTTTTGCCCGTTCTACTGTACGAAATGAAAATTAAATCAGTCACAAAATATGCACAAAGTTGCAATTATGGAAATGTCACCCTTCCTGTGAGCACTAATTTCAAACTTGGGTTCGTACTTTAAAAGCCATTTTTTCAGGCTCTATGGTACGAAACTGGCTGAATTTTCGGAATAATGATAAAAATCATGGTCCAAAACGAAATCAGTCACAAAATATGGACAAAGTTGCAATTATGGAAATGTCACCCTTCCTGTGGGAACAAATTTCAAACTTGGGTTCGAACTTTAAAAGCCATTTTTTCAGGCTCTATTGTACGAAACTGGCTGAATTTTCGGAATATTGATAAAAGTCATGGTCCAAAACGAAATCAGTCACAAAATATGCTAAAAGTTGCAATTATGGAAATGTCACCAGTCCTGTGGGCACTAATTTCAGACTTGGGTTCGAGCCTTAAAAGCAATTTTTTCAGGCTCTATGGTACCAAACGGGCTGAAATTTTGGAATCGTGACTCGAATAATGATCAAAAACGAAATCATTAAAAAAACTGTATAAAGTTGCATTTCTGGAAAAATCATTTTTCTAAACGCACTAATTCTAGACTTGGGTTCGAACTTTAAAAGCAATTTTTTCAGGCTCTATGGTACCAAACGGGCTGAAATTTTGGAATCGTGACCCGAATAATTATCAAAAACGAAATCATTAAAAAAATCTGTATAAGGTTGCTTTTCTAGCAAAATCATTATTCTAATATTTTACACTTGGGTTCGAACTTTAAAAGCCATTTTTTCAGGCTCTATGCTACCAAACTGGATGAAATTTCGGATTAATGATAAAAATCATAGTACAAAACGAAATCGGTCACAAAATCTGTATAAATTTGCAATTCTGGAAAAATTATTTTTCTAATAGGCACTAATTTCAGACTTGGGTTCTAGCCTTAAAAGCCATTTTTTCAGGCTCTATGGTACAAAACTGGCTGAAATTTCGGAATATTGATAAAAGTCATGGTCCAAAACGAAATCAGTCACAAAATCTGTATAAAGTTGTATATCTGGAAAAATCATTTTCCTTATAAGCTCTAATTTAAGACTAGTGTTCGAACTTTTAAAGCCATTTTTTCAGGCTCCATGGTACGAAACTGGCTGAAGGTTTCGGAATAATGATAAAAATCATGGTCCAAAACGAAATCAGTCACAAAATATGGACAAAGTTGCAATTATGGAAATGTCACCCTTCTTGTGGGAACTAATTTCAAACTTGGGTTCGAACTTTAAAAGCCATTTTTTCAGGCTCTATGGTACGAAACTGGCTGAAATTTCGGAATATTGATAAAAGTCATGGTCCAAAACGAAATCAGTCACAAAATCTGTATTAAGTAGTATTTCTGGAAAAATCATTTAAGCTTATAAGCTCTAATTTGAGACTAGTGTTCGAACTTTTAAACCCATTTTTTCAGTCTCTATGGTACGAAATTGGCGGAAATTTCGGAATAATGATAAAAATCATGGTCCAAAACGAAATCAGTCACAAAATATGGACAAAGTTGCAATTATGGAAATGTCACCCTTCCTGTGGGAACTAATTTCAAACGTGGGTTCGAACTTTAAAAGAAATTTTTTCAGGCTCTATCGTACCAAACGGGTTGAAATTTTGGAATCGTGACACGAATAACGATCCAAAACGAAATAATTCAAAAAATCTGTATAACGTTGCTTTTCTAGAAAAATCATTATTCTAATAGGCACTAATTTTACACTTGGGTTCGAACTTTAAAAGCCATTTATTCAGGCTCTATGCTACCAAACTGGATGAAATTTCGGAATAATGATTAAAATCATAGTACAAAACGAAATCAGTCACAAAATCTGTATAAATTTGCAATTCTGGAAAAATCATTTTTTTAATAGGCAGTAATTTCAGACTTGGGTTCGAGCCTTAAAAGCCATTTTTTCAGGCTCTATTGTACCAAACAGGCTAAAATTTCTGAATAAAAATAAAAATCGTGGTTCAAAACGAAATCAGTCACTAAATCTGTATAAAGTTGCATTTCTGGATAAATAATTTTTCCAATAGGCACTAATTTGAGACTTGTGTTCGAACTTGATATGCAATTTTTTCAGGATCTATGGTACTAAACTGGCTGAAATTTCAGAATATTGATAAAAGTCATGGTCCAAAACGAAAAAGTCACAAATCTGTATAAAGTTGCATTTCTGGATAAATCATTTTTCTAATAGGAACTAATTTGATACTTGTGTTCGAACTTTAAAAGCAATTTTTTCAGGCTGTATGGTACCAATCGGGCTGAAATTTCAGAATAATGATAAAAATCATGTTCTTAAACGAAGTAACTCACAAATTATGCACAAAGTTGCATTTCTGGAAATGTTTCTCTTCCTGTGTGCACTGATTTCAAACTTGGGTTCGAACTTAAGAAGCCATTTTTCCCCGTTCTACTGTACCAAATGAAAATTAAATCAGTCACAA
The DNA here is from genome assembly GCA_026573805.1 of Hesperophylax magnus. NCBI lineage: Eukaryota > Metazoa > Arthropoda > Insecta > Trichoptera > Limnephilidae > Hesperophylax > Hesperophylax magnus. The sequence goes on along the minus strand of JAIUSX010000117.1, from coordinate 4,468,180 downwards.
AATATGCACAAAGTTGCAATTATGGAAATGTCACCCTTCCTGTGGGCACTAATTTCAAACTTGTGTTCGAACTTAAGAAGCCAGTTTTGCCCGTTCTACTGTACGAAATGAAAATTAAATCAGTCACAAAATATGCACAAAGTTGCAATTATGGAAATGTCACCCTTCCTGTGGGCACTAATTTCAAACTTGGGTTCGTACTTTAAAAGCCATTTTTTCAGGCTCTATGGTACAAAACTGGCTGAATTTTCGGAATAAAAATAAAAATCATGGTCCAAAACGAAATCAGTCACAAAATCCGTATAAAGTTGCATTTCTGGAAAAATCATTTTTCTAATAGGAACAAATTTGAAACATGGGTTCGAAATTTAAAAGCAATTTTTTCAGGCTCTATGGTACTAAACGGGCTGAAATTTTGGAATCGTGACTCGAATAATGATCAAAAACGAAATCATTAAAAAAATCCGTATAACGTTGCTTTTCTAGCAAAATCATTATTCTAATAGGCACTAATTTTACACTTTGGTTCGAAATTTAAAATCCATTTTTTCAGGCTCTCTGCTAACAATCTGGCTGAAATTTCGGAATCGTGACAAGAATAATGATCCAAAACGAAATCAGTCACAAAATCTGTATAAATTTCCAATTCTGGAAAAATCATTTTCCTAATAAGCTCTAATTTAAGAATAGTTTTCGAACTTTTAAACCCATTTTTTTCAGGCTCCATGGTACGAAACTGGCTGAAATTTCGGAATAATGATAAAAATCTTGGTCCAAAACGAAATCAGTCACAAAATATGGACAAAGTTGCAATTATGGAAATGTCACCCTTCTTGTGGGAACTAATTTCAAACTTGGGTTCGAACTTTAAAAGCCATTTTTTCAGGCTCTATGGTACGAAACTGGCTGAAATTTCAGAATATTGATAAAAGTCATGGTCCAAAACGAAAAAGTCACAAATCTGTATAAAGTTGCATTTCTGGAAAAATCATTTTTCTAATAGGAACTAATTTGATACTTGTGTTCGAACTTTAAAAGCAATTTTTTCAGGCTCTATTGTACCAATCGGGCTGAAATTTCAGAATAATGATAAAAATCATGTTCTTAAACGAAGTAACTCACAAATTATGCACAAATTTGCATTTCTGGAAATGTTTCTCTTCCTGTGTGCACTGATTTCAAACTTGGGTTCGAACTTAAGTAGCCATTTTTCCCCGTTCTACTGTACCAAATGAAATTAAATCAGTCACAAAATATGCACAAAGTTGCAATTATGGAAATGTCACCCTTCCTGTGGGCCCTAATTTCAAACTTGTGTTCGAACTTAAGAAGCCATTTTTGCCCGTTCTACTGTACGAAATGAACATTAAATCAGTCACAAAATATGCACAAAGTTGCAATTATGGAAATGTCACCCTTCCTATGGGCACTAAATTCAAAATTGGGTTCGTACTTTAAAAGCCATTTTTTCAGGCTCTATGGTACGAAACTGGCTGAATTTTCGGAATAATGATAACAATCATGGTCCGAAACGAAATCAGTCACAAAATATGGACAAAGTTGCAATTATGGAAATGTCAACCTTCCTGTGGGAACTAATTTCAAACTTGGGTTCGAACTTTAAAAGCCATTTTTTCAGGCTCTATTGTACGAAACTGGCTGAATTTTAGGAATATTGATAAAAGTCATGGTCCAAAACGAAATCAGTCACAAAATCTGTATAAAGTTGCATTTCTGGAAAAATCATAAGTCTTATAGGCACTAATTTCAGACTTGGGTTCGAGCCTTAAAAGCCATTTTTTCAGGCTCTACGGTACAAAACTGGCTTAAATTTCGGAATAATGGTAAAAATCATGGTCCAAAACGAAATCAGTCACAAAATCTGTATAAACTTGCTTTTCTGGAAAAATCATTTTTCTAAACGCACTAATTTGAGACTTGTGTTCGAACTTTAAAAGCAATTTTTTCAGGCTCTATAGTACCAAACGGGATAAAATTTTGGAATCGTGACACGAATAACGATCCAAAACGAAATCATTCAAAAATCTGTATAACGTTGCTTTTCTAGAAAAATCATTATTCTAATAGGCACTAATTTTACACTTGGGTTCGAACTTTAAAAGCCATTTATTCAGGCTCTATGCTACCAAACTGGATGAAATTTCGGAATATTGGTAAAAGTCATGGTCCAAAACGAAATCAGTCACAAAATCTGTATTAAGTAGTATTTCTGGAAAAATCATTTAAGCTTATAAGCTCTAATTTGAGACTAGTGTTCGAACTTTTAAACCCATTTTTTCAGTCTCTATGTTACGAAACTGGCGGAAATTTCGGAATAATGAAAAAAAATCATGGTCCAAAACGAAATCAGTCACAAAATATGGACAAAGTTGCAATTATGGAAATGTCACCCTTCCTGTGGGAACTAATTTCAAACGTGGGTTCGAACTTTAAAAGCAATTTTTTCAGGCTCTTTCGTACCAAACGGGTTGAAATTTTGGAATCGTGACACGAATAACGATCCAAAACGAAATCATTCAAAAAATCTGTATAACGTTGCTTTTCTAGAAAAATCATTATTCTAATAGGCACTAATTTTACACTTGGGTTCGAACTTTAAAAGCCATTTATTCAGGCTCTATTGTACGAAACTGGCTGAATTTTAGGAATATTGATAAAAGTCATGGTCCAAAACGAAATCAGTCACAAAATATGGACAAAGTTGCAATTATGGAAATGTCACCCTTCTTGTGGGAACTAATTTCAAACTTGGGTTCGAACTTTAAAAGCCATTTTTTCAGGCTCTATGGTACGAAACTGGCTGAAATTTCGGAATATTGATAAAAGTCATGGTCCAAAACGAAATCAGTCACAAAATCTGTATTAAGTAGTATTTCTGGAAAAATCATTTAAGCTTATAAGCTCTAATTTGAGACTAGTGTTCGAACTTTTAAACCCATTTTTTCAGTCTCTATGGTACGAAACTGGCGGAAATTTCGGAATAATGAAAAAAATCATGGTCCAAAACGAAATCAGTCACAAAATATGGACAAAGTTGCAATTATGGAAATGTCACCCTTCCTGTGGGAACTAATTTCAAACGTGGGTTCGAACTTTAAAAGCAATTTTTTCAGGCTCTATCGTACCAAACGGGTTGAAATTTTGGAATCGTGACACGAATAACGATCCAAAACGAAATCATTCAAAAAATCTGTATAACGTTGCTTTTCTAGAAAAATCATTATTCTAATAGGCACTAATTTTACACTTGGGTTCGAACTTTAAAAGCCATTTATTCAGGCTCTATGCTACCAAACTGGATGAAATTTCGGAATAATGATAAAAATCATAGTACAAAACGAAATCAGTCACAAAATCTGTATAAATTTGCAATTCTGGAAAAATCATTTTTCTAATAGGCACTAATTTCAGACTTGGGTTCTAGCCTTAAAAGCCATTTTTTCAGGCTCTATGGTACAAAACTGGCTGAAATTTCGGAATAATGATAAAAATCCTAGTACAAAACGAAATCAGTCACAAAATCTGTATAAATTTGCAATTCTGGAAAAATCATTTTTCTAATAGGCACTAATTTCAGACATGGGTTCTAGCCTTAAAAGCCATTTTTTCAGGCTCTATGGTACAAAACTGGCTGAAATTTCGGAATAATGATAAAAATCCCAGTACAAAACGAAATCAGTCACAAAATCTGTATAAATTTGCAATTCTGGAAAAATCTTTTTTCTAATAGGCACTAATTTCAGACTTGGGTTCTAGCCTTAAAAGCCATTTTTTCAGGCTCTATGGTACAAAACTGGCTGAAATTTCGGAATAATGATAAAAATCATAGTACAAAACGAAATCAGTCACAAAATCTGTATAAATTTGCAATTCTGGAAAAATCATTTTTTTAATAGGCACTAATTTCAGACTTGGGTTCGAGCCTTAAAAGCCATTTTTTCAGGCTCTATTGTACCAAACAGGCTAAAATTTCTGAATAAAAATAAAAATCGTGGTTCAAAACGAAATCAGTCACTAAATCTGTATAAAGTTGCATTTCTGGATAAATAATTTTTCCAATAGGCACTAATTTGAGACTTGTGTTCGAACTTGATAAGCAATTTTTTCAGGCTCTATGGTACCAATCGGGCTGAAATTTCAGAATAATGATAAAAATCATGTTCTTAAACGAAGTAACTCACAAATTATGCACAAAGTTGCATTTCTGGAAATGTTTCTCTTCCTGTGTGCACTGATTTCAAACTTGGGTTCGAACTTAAGAAGCCATTTTTCCCCGTTCTACTGTACCAAATGAAAATTAAATCAGTCACAAAATATGCACAAAGTTGCAATTATGGAAATGTCACCCTTCCTGTGGGCACTAATTTCAAACTTGTGTTCGAACTTAAGATTCCAGTTTTGCCCGTTCTACTGTACGAAATGAAAATTAAATCAGTCACAAAATATGCACAAAGTTGCAATTATGGAAATGTCACCCTTCCTGTGGGCACTTATTTCAAACTTGGGTTCATACTTTAAAAGCCATTTTTTCAGGCTCTATGGTACGAAACTGGCTGAATTTTCGGAATAATAATAAAAATCATGGTCCAAAACGAAATCAGTCACAAAATCTGTATAAAGTTGCATTTCTGGAAAAATCATTTTTCTAATAGGAACAAATTTGAAACATGGGTTCGAAATTTAAAAGCAATTTTTTCAGGCTCTATGGTACCAAACGGGCTGAAATTTTGGAATCGTGACTCGAATAATGATCAAAAACGAAATCATTAAAAAAATCCGTATAACGTTGCTTTTCTAGCAAAATCATTATTCTAATAGGCACTAATTTTACACTTGGGTTCGAACTTTAAAAGCCATTTTTTCAGGCTCTCTGCTAACAATCTGGCTGAAATTTTGGAATCGTGACAAGAATAATGATCCAAAACGAAATCAGTCACAAAATCTGTATAAATTTCCAATTCTGGAAAAATCATTTTCCTAATAAGCTCTAATTTAAGACAAGTGTTCGAACTTTTAAACCCATTTTTTCAGGCTCCATGGTACGAAACTGGCTGAAATTTCGGAATAATGATAAAAATCATGGTCCAAAACGAAATCAGTCACAAAATATGGACAAAGTTGCAATTATGGAAATGTCACCCTTCTTGTGGGAACTAATTTCAAACTTGGGTTCGAACTTTAAAAGCCATTTTTTCAGGCTCTATGGTACGAAACTGGCTGAAATTTCGGAATATTGATAAAAGTCATGGTCCAAAACGAAATCAGTCACAAAATCTGTATTAAGTAGTATTTCTGGAAAAATCATTTAAGCTTATAAGCTCTAATTTGAGACTAGTGTTCGAACTTTTAAACCCATTTTTTCAGTCTCTATGGTACGAAACTGGCGGAAATTTCGGAATAATGAAAAAAATCATGGTCCAAAACGAAATCAGTCACAAAATATGGACAAAGTTGCAATTATGGAAATGTCACCCTTCCTGTGGGAACTAATTTCAAACGTGGGTTCGAACTTTAAAAGCAATTTTTTCAGGCTCTATCGTACCAAACGGGTTGAAATTTTGGAATCGTGACACGAATAACGATCCAAAACGAAATCATTCAAAAAATCTGTATAACGTTGCTTTTCTAGAAAAATCATTATTCTAATAGGCACTAATTTTACACTTGGGTTCGAACTTTAAAAGCCATTTATTCAGGCTCTATGCTACCAAACTGGATGAAATTTCGGAATAATGATAAAAATCATAGTACAAAACGAAATCAGTCACAAAATCTGTATAAATTTGCAATTCTGGAAAAATCATTTTTCTAATAGGCACTAATTTCAGACTTGGGTTCTAGCCTTAAAAGCCATTTTTTCACGCTCTATGGTACAAAACTGGCTGAAATTTCGGAATAATGATAAAAATCATAGTGCAAAACGAAATCAGTCACAAAATCTGTATAAATTTGCAATTCTGGAAAAATCATTTTTCTAATAGGCACTAATTTCAGACTTGGGTTCTTTATTTTTTTTATTTTTTTTTTTTTTACAGTCATACCGCACATGAGTCCCAACTGCTCCCGTCTGGAGCCAGTGAGACTATGGCATCCCCAATTGGGGTATGTTGTGAGGCTGAGGGTATTGGGGAAGGGAGGGAGATGGGGAAGAGGAAGGTGAGGAAGTACCTGGCTATTCAGATCTGGTCACCAAACACGGCTTAAGCCATTTCAAGCAACGTTCCAATTCTCAATGGTGGTCTTACACCAGGGCGATACTGAGAGTATCTTCCACTCTGGAACGTGCCGCAAATATACTATATATTAATTTTAATTAATTAATTGTGAAATAACACAAATTAATCAAATAAAATTTATTTGCGGATCTGTAGTCAAAAGCGTATACCACTAGACCACGCCGGCCGTCAAAAGTTTAGCCTTAAAAGCCATTTTTTTTCACTTTGTCAAAAGTTCTAGCCTTAAAAGCCATTTTTTCAGGCTCTATGGAACAAAACTGGCTGAAATTTCGGAATAATGATAAAAATCATGGTCCAAAACGAAATCAGTCACAAAATATGCTAAAAGTTGCAATTATGGAAATGTCACCAGTCCTGTGGGCACTAATTTCAGACTTGGGTTCGAGCCTTAAAAGCAATTTTTTCAGGCTCTATGGTACCAAACGGGCTGAAATTTTGGAATCGTTACTCGAATAATGATCAAAAACGAAATCATTAAAAAAACTGTATAAAGTTGCATTTCTGGAAAAATCATTTTTCTATACGCACTAATTCTAGACTTGGGTTCGAACTTTAAAAGCAATTTTTTCAGGCTCTATGGTACCGAACGGGCTGAAATTTTGGAATCGTGACCCGAATAATTATCAAAAACGAAATCATTAAAAAAATCTGTATAGCGTTGCTTTTCTAGCAAAATCATTATTCTAATAGGCACTAATTTTACACTTGGGTTCGAACTTTAAAAGCCATTTTTTCAGGCTCAATGCTACCAAACTGGATGAAATTTCGGATTAATGATAAAAATCATAGTACAAAACGAAATCGGTCACAAAATCTGTATAAATTTGCAATTTCCGAAAAATCATTTTTCTAATAGGCACTAATTTCAGAATTGTGTTCTAGCCTTAAAAGCCATTTTTTCAGGCTCTATGGTACAAAACTGGCTGAAATTTCGGAATATTGATAAAAGTCATGGTCCAAAACGAAATCAGTCACAAAATCTGTATAAAGTTGTATATCTGGAAAAATCATTTTCCTTATAAGCTCTAATTTAAGACTAGTGTTCGAACTTTTAAAGCAATTTTTTCAGGCACTATGGTACGAAACTGGCTGATATTTCGAAATAATAATAAAAATCATGGTCCAATCAGTCACAAAATCTGTATAAAGTTGCATTTCTGGAAAAATCATTTTTCTAATAGGAACAAATTTGAAACATGGGTTCGAACTTTAAAAGCATTTTTTTCAGGCTCTATGGTACCAAACGGGCTGAAATTTTGGAATCGTGACTCGAATAATGATCCAAAACGAAATCATTCGAAAAATCTGTATAAAGTTGCTTTTCTAGAAAAATCATTATTCTTATAGGCACTAATTTTAGACATGGGTTCCAACTTTGAAAGCTATTTATTCAGGCCCTATGGTACCAAACCTGCTGAAATTTCGGAATAATGGAAAATTTTGGAATTTTCTGGAAAAATCATTTTACTAATGGGCACTAATTTCAGACTTGGGATTGAGCCTTGAAAGCCATTATTTCAGGCTCTCTGCTAACAATCTGGCTGAAATTTCGGAATCGTGACAAGAATAATGATCCAAAACGAAATCAGTCACAAAATCTGCATAAATTTCCAATTCTGGAAAAATCATTTTCGTAATAAGCTCTAATTTAAGACTAGTGTTCTAACTTTTAAACCCATTTTTTCAGGCTCCATGGTACGAAACTGGCTGAAATTTCGGAATAATGATAAAAATCATGGTCCAAAACGAAATCAGTCACAAAATATGGACAAAGTTGCAATTATGGAAATGTCACCCTTCTTGTGGGAACTAATTTCAAACTTGGGTTCGAACTTTAAAAGCCATTTTTTCAGGCTCTATGGTACGAAACTGGCTGAAATTTCGGAATATTGATAAAAGTCATGGTCCAAAACGAAAAAGTCACAAATCTGTATAAAGTTGCATTTCTGGAAAAATCATTTTTCTAATAGGAACTAATTTGATACTTGTGTTCGAACTTTAAAAGCATTTTTTTCAGGCTGTATGGTACCAATCGGGCTGAAATTTCAGAATAATGATAAAAATCATGTTCTAAAACGAAGTAACTCACAAATTATGCACAAAGTTGCATTTCTGGAAATGTTTCTCTTCCTGTGTGCACTGATTTCAAACTTGGGTTCGAACATAAGAAGCCATTTTTCCCCGTTCTACTGTACGAAATGAAAATTAAATCAGTCACAAAATATGCACAAAGTTGCAATTATGGAAATGTCACCCTTCCTGTGGGCACTAATTTCAAACTTGTGTTCGAACTTAAGAAGCCATTTTTGCCCGTTCTACTGTACGAAATGAAAATTAAATCAGTCACAAAATATGCACAAAGTTGCAATTATGGAAATGTCACCCTTCCTGTGGGCACTAATTTCAAACTTGGGTTCGTACTTTAAAAGCCATTTTTTCAGGCTCTATGGTACTGGCTGAAATTTCGGAAAAATGATAAAAATCATGGTCCAAAACGAAATCAGTCACAAAATATGGACAAAGTTGCAATTATGGAAATGTCACCCTTCCTGTGCGAACTAATTTCAAACTTGGGTTCGAACTTTAAAAGCCATTTTTTCAGGCTCTATTGTACGAAACTGGCTGAATTTTCGGATTATTGATAAAAGTCATAGTCCAAAACGAAATCAGTCACAAAATCTGTAAAAAGTTGCATTTCTGGAAAAATCATAAGTCTTATAGGCACTAATTTCAGACTTGGGTTCGAGCCTTAAAAGCCATTTTTTCAGGCTCTACGGTACAAAACTGGCTGAAATTTCGGAATAATGGTAAAAATCATGGTCCAAAACGAAATCAGTCACAAAATCTGTATAAACTTGCTTTTCTGGAAAAATCTTTTTTCTAATAGGCACTAATTTCAGACTCGGGTTCGAGCCTTAAATGCCATTTTTTCAGTCTCTATGGTACAAAACTGCCTGAAATTTCTGAATAATTTCGTAATATTTCTGGAAAAATCATTTTTCTAATAGGCACTAATTTCAGACTTGGGTTCGAGCCTTAAAAGCCATTTTTTCAGGCTCTATGGTACCAAACGGGCTGAAATTTTGGAATAATGATAAAAATCATAGTACAAAACGAAATCAGTCACAAAATCTGTATAAATTTGCAATTCCGTAAAAATCATTTTTCTAATAGGCACTAATTTCAGACTTGGGTTCGAGCCTTAAATGCCATTTTTTCAGGCTCGATGGTACAAAACTGCCTGAAATTTCTGAATAATTTCGTAATAATTCTGGAAAAATCAATTTTGTAAACGCACTAATTTGAGACTTGTGTTCGAACTTTAAAAGCAATTTTTTCAGGCTCTATGGTACCAAACGGGTTGAAATTTTGGAATAATGATAAAAATCATAGTACAAAACGAAATCAGTCACAAAATCTGTATAAATTTGCAATTCTGTAAAAATCATTTTTCTAATAGGCACTAATTTCAGACTTGGGTTCGAGCCTTAAATGCCATTTTTTCAGGCTCTATGGTACCAAACGGGTTGAAATTTTGGAATAATGATAAAAATCATAGTACAAAACGAAATCAGTCACAAAATCTGTATAAATTTGCAATTCTGTAAAAATCATTTTTCTAATAGGCACTAATTTCAGACTTGGGTTCGAGCCTTAAATGCCATTTTATCAGGCTCTATGGTACAAAACTGCCTGAAATTTCTGAATAATTTCGTAATAATTCTGGAAAAATCATTTTTCTAAACGCACTAATTTGAGACTTGTGTTCGAACTTTAAAAGCAATTTTTTCAGGCTCTATGGTACCAAACGGGTTGAAATTTTGGAATAATAATAAAAATCATATTACAAAACGAAATCATTAAAAAAATCCGTATAACGTTGCTTTTCTAGCAAAATCATTTTTCTAATAGGTACTAATTTGAGACTTTAAAAGCAATATTTTCAGGCTCAATGGTACAAAACTGACTGAAATTTGATCGTTCAAATAAAAATCAGTCAAAAAAATTGTATAAAGTTGCTTTTCTGGAAAAATCATTTTTCTAAACGCACTAATTTGAGACTTGGGTTCGAACTTTAAAAGCAATTTTTTCAGGCTCTATAGTACCAAACGGGATAAAATTTTGGAATCGTGACACGAATAATGATCCAAAACGAAATCATTCATAAAATCTCTATAACGTTGCTTTTCTGAAAAAAATCATTATTCTAATAGGCACTAATTTTAGACTTGGGTTCGAACTTTAAAAGCAGTTTTTCGGGCTCTATGGTACCAAACTGAAATTTCGGAATAATGATAAAAATCATAGTACAAAACGAAATCAGTCACAAAATCTGTATAAATTTGCAATTCTGGAAAAATCATTTTTCTAATAGGCACTAATTTCAGACTTGGGTTCTAGCCTTAAAAGCCATTTTTTCAGGCTCTATGGTACAAAACTGGCTGAAATTTCGGAATAATGATAAAAATCATGGTCCAAAACGAAATCCCTCACAAAATATGCTTAAAATTGCAATTATGGAAATGTCACCCTTCCTGTGGGAACTAATTTCAAACTTGGGTTCGAACTTTAAAAGCCATTTTTTCAGGCTCTATTGTACGAAACTGGCTGAAATTTCGGAATATTGATATAAGCCATGGTCCAAAACGAAATCAGTCACAAAATCTGTATAAAGTTTTATTTCTGGAAAAATCATTTAAGCTAATAAGCTCTAATTTAAGACTAGTGTTCGAACTTTTAAACCCATTTTTTCAGGCTCTATGGTACGAAACTGGCTGAAATTTCGGAATAATGATAAAAATCATGGTCCAAAACGAAATCAGTCACAAAATATGGACAAAGTTGCAATTGTGGAAATGTCACCCTTCCTGTGAGAACTAATTTCAAACTTGGGTTCGAACTTTAAAAGCAATTTTTTCAGGCTCTATTGAACCAAACGGGTTGAAATTTTGGAATCGTGACACGAATAATGATCCAAAACGAAATCATTCATAAAATCTGTATAACGTTGCTTTTCTAAAACAATCATTATTCTAATATGCACTAATTTTAGACTTGGGTTCGAACTTTAAAAGCAGTTTTTCGGGCTCTATGGTACCAAACTGAAATTTCGGAATAATGATAAAAATCATGGTCCAAAACGAAATCCCTCACAAAATATGCTTATAATTGCAATTATGGAAATGTCACCATTGCTGTGGGCACTAATTTCAGACTTGGGTTCGAGCCTTAAAAGCCATTTTTTCAGACTCTATTGTACCAAACAGGCTAAAATTTCTGAATAATAATAAAAATCGTGGTTCAAAACGAAATCAGTCACTAAATCTGTATAAAGTTGCATTTCTGGATAAATAATTTTTCCAATAGGCACTAATTTGAGACTTGTGTTCGAACTTGATAAGCAATTTTTTCAGGCTCTATGGTACTAAACTGGCTGAAATTTCAGAATATTGATAAAAGTCATTGTCCAAAACGAAAAAGTCACAAATCTGTATAAAGTTGCATTTCCGGAAAAATCATTATTCTAATAGGAACTAATTTGATACTTTAAAAAAATATTTTCAGGCTCAATGGTACAAAACCGACTGAAATTTGATCGTTCATATAAAAATCAGTCACAAAATGTGTATAAAGTTGCTTTTCTGGAAAAATCATTTTTCTAAACGCACTAATTTGAGACTTGTGTTCGAACTTTAAAAGCAATTTTTTCAGGCTGTATGGTACCAATCGGGCTGAAATTTCAGAATAATGATAAAAATCATGTTCTAAAACGAAATAACTCACAAATTATGCACAAAGTTGCATTTCTGGAAATGTTTCTCTTCATGTGTGCACTGATTTCAAACTTGGGTTCGAACTTAAGAAGCCATTTTTCCCGGTTCTACTGTACCAAATGAAAATTAAATCAGTCACAATATATGCACAAAGTTGCAATTATGGAAATGTCACCCTTCCTGTGGGCACTAATTTAAAACTTGGGTTCGTACTTTAAAAGCCATTTTTTCAGGCTCTATGGTACGAAACTGGCTGAAATTTCGGAACGATGATAAAAATCATGGTCCAAAACGAAATCAGTCACAAAATATGGACAAAGTTGCAATTATGGAAATGTCACCCTTCCTGTGGGAACTAATTTCAAACTTGGGTTCGAACTTTATAAGCAATTTTTTCAGGCTCTATTGAACCAAACGGGTTGAAATTTTGGAATCGTGACACGAATAATGATCCAAAACGAAATCATTCATAAAATCTGTATAACGTTGCTTTTCTAAAACAATCATTATTCTAATAGGCACTAATTTTAGACTTGGGTTCGAACTTTAAAAGCAGTTTTTCGGGCTCTATGGTACCAAACTGAAATTTCGGAATAATGATAAAAATCATGGTACAAAACGAAATCAGTCACAAAATCTGTATAAACTTGCTTTTCTGGAAAAATCATAAGTCTAACTAATTTCAAACTTGGGTTCGAACTTTAAAAGCCATTTTTTCAGGCTCTATTGTACGAAACTGGCTGAATTTTCGGAATATTGATAAAAGTCATAGTCCAAAACGAAATCAGTCACAAAATCTGTATAAATTTGCAATTCTGGAAAAATCATATGTCTTATAGGCACTAATTTCAGACTTGGGTTCTAGCCTTAAAAGCCATTTTTTCAGGCTCTACGGTACAAAACTGGCTGAAATTTCGGAATAATGGTAAAAATCATGGTCCAAAACGAAATCAGTCACAAAATCTGTATAAACTTGCTTTTCTGGAAAAATCTTTTTTCTAATAGGCACTTATTTCAGACTCGGGTTCGAGCCTTAAATGCCATTTTTTCAGTCTCTATGGTACAAAACTGCCTGAAATTTCTGAATAATTTCGTAATATTTCTGGAAAAATCATTTTTCTAATAGGCACTAATTTCAGACTTGGGTTCGAGCCTTAAAAGCCATTTTTTCAGGCTCTATTGTACGAAACTGGCTGAATTTTCGGAATATTAATAAAAGTCATAGTCCAAAACGAAATCAGTCACAAAATCTGTATAAATTTGCAATTCTGGAAAAATCATAAGTCTTATAGGCACTAATTTCAGACTTGGGTTCTAGCCTTAAAAGCCATTTTTTCAGGCTCTACGGTACAAAACTGGCTGAAATTTCGGAATAATGGTAAAAATCATGGTCCAAAACGAAATCAGTCACAAAATCTGTATAAACTTGCTTTTCTGGAAAAATCCCTTTTCTAATAGGCACTAATTTCAGACTCGGGTTCGAGCCTTAAATGCCATTTGTTCAGTCTCTATGGTACAAAACTGCCTGAAATTTCTGAATAATTTCGTAATATTTCTGGAAAAATCATTTTTCTAATAGGCACTAATTTCAGACTTGGGTTCGAGCCTTAAAAGCCATTTTTTCAGGCTCTATTGTACGAAACTGGCTGAATTTTCGGAATATTGATAAAAGTCATAGTCCAAAACGAAATCAGTCACAAAATCTGTATAAATTTGCAATTCTGGAAAAATCATTTTTCTAATAGGCACTAATTTCAGACTTGGGTTCTAGCCTTAAAAGCCATTTTTTCAGGCTCTATGGTACAAAACTGGCTGAAATTTCGGAATAATGATAAAAATCATGGTCCAAAACGAAATCCCTCACAAAATATGCTTAAAATTGCAATTATGGAAATGTCACCCTTCCTGTGGGAACTAATTTCAAACTTGGGTTCGAACTTTAAAAGCCATTTTTTCAGGCTCTATTGTACGAAACTGGCTGAATTTTCGGAATATTGATAAAAGTCATAGTCCAAAACGAAATCAGTCACAAAATCTGTATAAATTTGCAATTCTGGAAAAATCATAAGTCTTATAGGCACTAATTTCAGACTTGGGTTCTAGCCTTAAAAGCCATTTTTTCAGGCTCTACGGTACAAAACTGGCTGAAATTTCGGAATAATGGTAAAAATCATGGTCCAAAACGAAATCAGTCACAAAATCTGTATAAACTTGCTTTTCTGGAAAAATCTTTTTTCTAATAGGCACTAATTTCAGACTCGGGTTCGAGCCTTAAATGCCATTTTTTCAGTCTCTATGGTACAAAACTGCCTGAAATTTCTGAATAATTTCGTAATATTTCTGGAAAAATCATTTTTCTAATAGGCACTAATTTCAGACTTGGGTTCGAGCCTTAAAAGCCATTTTTTCAGGCTCTATGGTACCAAACGGGCTGAAATTTTGGAATCTTGACTCGAATAATGATCAAAAACGAAATCATTAAAAAAATCTGTATAAAGTTGCATTTCTGGAAAAATCATTTTTCTAAACGCACTAATTCTAGACTTGGGTTCGAACTTTAAAAGCAATTTTTTCAGGCTCTATGGTACCAAACGGGCTGAAATTTTGGAATCGTGACTCGAATAATGATCAAAAACGAAATCATTAAAAAAAACTGTATAACGTTGCTTTTCTAGCAAAATCATTATTCTAATAGGCACTAATTTTAAACTTGGGTTCGAACTTTAAAAGCCATTTATTGATGGCTCTATGCTACCAAACTGGATGAAATTTCGGAATAATGATAAAAATCATAGTACAAAACGAAATCAGTCACTAAATCTGTATATAGTTGCTTTTCTGGAAAAATCATTTTTCTAAACGCACTAATTTGAGACTTGGTTTCGAACTTTAAAAGCCATTTTTTCAGGCTCTATGGTACAAAACTGGATGAAATTTCGGAATAATGATAAAAATCATTGACCAAAACGAAATCAGTAACAAAATATGCACAAAGTTGCAATTATGGAAATGTCGCCCTTCCTGTGGGCACTAATTTCAAACTTGGGTTCGAACTTTAAAAGCCATTTTTTCAGGCTCTATGGTACGAAACTGGCTAAATTTTCGGAATATTGATAAAAAGTCATGGTCCAAAACGAAATCAGTCACAAAATCTGTATATAGTTGCTTTTTTGGAAAAATCATTTTTCTAAACGCACTGATTTGAGACTTGGGTTCGAACTTTAAAAGCAATTTTTTCAGGCTCTATGGTACCAAACGGGTTGAAATTTTGGAATCGTGACACGAATAATTATCAAAAACGAAATCATTCAATAAATCTGTATAATGTTGCTTTTCTAGAAAAATCAATATTCTAATAGGCACTAATTTAAGACTTGGGTTCGAACTTTAAAAGCCATTTTTTCAGGCTCTATGCTACCAAACTGGATGAAATTTCGGAATAATGATAAAAATCATAGTACAAAACGAAATCAGTCTCAAAATCTGTATAAATTTGCAATTCTGGAAAAATCATTTTTCTAATAGGCACTAATTTCAGACTTGGGTTCTAGCCTTAAAAGCCATTTTTTCAGGCTCTATGGTATAAAACTGGCTGAAATTTCGGAATAATGATAAAAATCATAGTAAATAACAAAATCAGTCACAAAATCTGTATAAATTTGCAATTCTGGAAAAATCATTTTCTAATAGGCACTAATTTCAGACTTGGGTTCTAGCCTTAAAAGCCATTTTTTCAGGCTCTATGGTACAAAACTGGCTGAAATTTCGGAATAATGATAAAAATCATGGTCCAAAACGAAATCAGTCACAAAATATGCTTAAAGTTGCAATTATGGAAATGTCACCATTCCTGTGGGCACTAATTTCATACTTGGGTTCGAGCCTTAAAAGCAATTTTTTCAGGCTCTATGGTACCAAACGGGCTGAAATTTTGGAATCGTGACTCGAATAATGATCAAAAACGAAATCATTAAAAAAAACTGTATAACGTTGCTTTTCTAGCAAAATCATTATTCTAATAGGCACTAATTTTAAACTTGGGTTCGAACTTTAAAAGCCATTTATTGATGGCTCTATGCTACCAAACTGGATGAAATTTCGGAATAATGATAAAAATCATAGTACAAAACGAAATCAGTCACTAAATCTGTATATAGTTGCTTTTCTGGAAAAATCATTTTTCTAAACGCACTAATTTGAGACTTGGGTTCGAACTTTAAAAGCCATTTTTTCAGGCTCTATGGTACAAAACTGGATGAAATTTCGGAATAATGATAAAAATCATTGACCAAAACGAAATCAGTAACAAAATATGCACAAAGTTGCAATTATGGAAATGTCGCCCTTCCTGTGGGCACTAATTTCAAACTTGGGTTCGAACTTTAAAAGCCATTTTTTCAGGCTCTATGGTACGAAACTGGCTAAATTTTCGGAATATTGATAAAAAGTCATGGTCCAAAACGAAATCAGTCACAAAATCTGTATATAGTTGCTTTTTTGGAAAAATCATTTTTCTAATCGCACTGATTTGAGACTTGGGTTCGAACTTTAAAAGCAATTTTTTCAGGCTCTATGGTACCAAACGGGTTGAAATTTTGGAATCGTGACACGAATAATTATCAAAAACGAAATCATTCAATAAATCTGTATAATGTTGCTTTCTAGAAAAATCAATATTCTAATAGGCACTAATTTAAGACTTGGGTTCGAACTTTAAAAGCCATTTTTTCAGGCTCTATGCTACCAAACTGGATGAAATTTCGGAATAATGATAAAAATCATAGTACAAAACGAAATCAGTCTCAAAATCTGTATAAATTTGCAATTCTGGAAAAATCATTTTTCTAATAGGCACTAATTTCAGACTTGGGTTCTAGCCTTAAAAGCCATTTTTTCAGGCTCTATGGTATAAAACTGGCTGAAATTTTGGAATAATGATAAAAATAATTGACCAAAACGAAATCAGTCACAAAATATGCACAAAGTTGCAATTATGGAAATGTCACCCTTCCTGTGGGCACTAATTTCAAACTTGGGTTCGAACTTTAAAAGCCATTTTTTCAGGCTCTATGGTACGAAACTGGCTAAATTTTCAGAATATTGATAAAAGTCATGGTCCAAAACGAAATCAGTCACAAAATCTGTATATAGTTGCTTTTTTGGAAAAATCATTTTTCTAAACGCACTAATTTGAGACTTGGGTTCGAAATTTAAAAGCAATTTTTTCAGACTCTATGGTACCAAACGGGTTGAAATTTTGGAATCGTGACACGAATAATTATCCAAAACGAAATCATTCAATAAATCTGTATAATGTTTCTTTTCTAGAAAAATCATTATTCTAATAGGCACTAATTTTAGACTTGGGTTCGAACTTTAAAAGCCATTTTTTCAGGCTCTATGCTACCAAACTGGATGAAATTTCGGAATAATGATAAAAATCATAGTACAAAACGAAATCAGTCACAAAATCTGTATATAGTTGCTTTTCTGGAAAAATCATTTTTCTAAACGCACTAATTTGAGACTTGGGTTCGAACTTTAAAAGCAATTTTTTCAGGCTCTATGGTACCAAACGGGTCGAAATTTTCTAATCGTGACACGAATAATTATCCAAAACGAAATCATTCAATAAATCTGTATAACGTTGCTTTTCTAGAAAAATCATTATTCTAATAGGCACTAATTTTAAACTTGGGTTCGAACTTTAAAAGCCATTTATTGATGGCTCTATGCTACCAAACTGGATGAAATTTCGGAATAATGATAAAAAATCATAGTACAAAACGAAATCAGTCACAAAATCTGTATAAAGTTGCTTTTCTGGAAAAATCATTTTTCGAAACGCACTAATTTGAGACTTGGGTTCGAACTTTAAAAGCCATTTTTTCAGGCTCTATGGTACAAAACTGGATGAAATTTCGGAATAATGATAAAAATCATTGACCAAAACGAAATCAGTCACAAAATATGCACAAAGTTGCAATTACTGCAAACTTTCTTTCCGTGAGCACATTAACAACATTGTTAACAAATCACTTAAACTACTCGGCTTTTTTCATAGAATAACATCTGACTTTAAACATATAAGTACCCTTAAAACTCTTTACTGCTCGTTAGTTCGCCCTCACCTTGAATACGCTAGTGTTTTTTTTTTTTTTGTATTAGGCAATTCACCCTAAAGAGAGGTGCTATGTGCCGTTAAAGTTAAGGGAGATGGTTATAATTTTATGGGAAATCTATACGGGAATAGGAAATCTCAAATATTGAAGTCATTCAAGTCTATGAACTTGTATAGAACTCAGAAAATGCGAGAATTGTTGAGAGAAAGTAAATAAGGAATACTAAGGGGAGATTGGTGGGTGATTTTTATAAGTAAACGATAAATGCCTTTGAAGGATGAATGATTTTTACAATTAAAGAAAACGTGATCAAGAGTCTCATTTTCCATGCCGCACTGGCAGAGTGGACTATCTAGGACCCGGATTTTAAACAAATGGGATGCAATGGAGCAATGACCAATTCTCATTCTCGAGATACAGGATATTAATCTTTTGGATTTTTTCTTGCCGTGGAACCAAGGTTTACTTGGAATATGATTTTGTATTCCAGCATAAAAAGCACCAGTTCGGGTTTTCGTATTAGTCCAATTTTCTTCCCAGGAGCGGATCATGTTGGATTTAAGAATTGGGATGACGTCAGAGATAGGAATTCTAAAATCTAAAGGATTAGAGCCAGAAATTGTTCCAAGTTTAGCTAAAGAATCGGCTTTCTCGTTACCCTCAATTCCTAAATGGCCAGGGACCCAAACCAATATTGTCTCGAAATTTAATTCATTTAAAGATTTAAGGGTGTTTCTGATATTATAAATAATATAGTCTTCTGGTTTATGGATATTTGAGGAAATTTTCAACACTGCGCTTAGTGAGTCAGTGCACAGTAAGGCTCGTCGAATATTGAAAAGCTGGATTTGGCTCAAAGCTTGTTCAATTGCGAAGCATTCTGCAGTAAATATGGAAATTTCTTTAGGCAATTTATAAGACAAATCTAAATCGAATTCGGGAATGTGTACCGCAGCTCCACAATCTTTGTTATCAGACTTAGAACCATCTGTGTAAATGAGAGAAAATTCTGGAAACTTAGAAGATGTAATGTTTTTAAATTTTTCCTCAACATTTTGATTAGATGAGGTTAAAATATCAGTTCGGAAGTCTGAAGTTATAACGTTGGGGATATAATTGATAGAATCAAATGGGATGGTGAAAATAGGAAGGATAGGATCTTTTTGTAGATTTTGGAGGGAAGAAGACAGAGATTTGAATGAAAGAAAACTTTTTAGAAGGAGAGGAAGTCGATTTTTATCTGTCGATCTTTTATCGTTATTTAAGTAATTGAACAAATAATCAAGGCTTTGTTCTAAAGGGTGACGCGATATAGAAAAAGATTTAAAAATATATTTATCAGCTAGGAATTGTCTCCTTAAAATTAAGGGGGGATCAACACATTCTACCTGGAGAGAATTAATTGGAGAAGATTTCATCGCTCCAATAATTATTCTGAGCGCTTTGGACTGAATTCTTTCAAGTTTTTTGTCCAAATATTTAGGAAGAGGATCAAAAAGAAATGTTCCATAATCCAAATGGCTTCGCACTAGAGCACCATACATTAATTTAAGAGTAGTAGGATGAGATCCCCACCACACTCTGGAAACAGCTCGCATAATATTTAGCCCCTTTTCACACTTAGCCGAAATGTTCTGAATATGCGGGAGCCAGGAAAGTTTTTGATCCAAAAGTAGTCCAAGAAATTTAATTTGCTTAACGATTTGAAGAGGGACATTATCAAAGCAGACAGAAAAGGGGGGTATTTTTCTTTTGCGCGTAAAAGCCACTACTTTGGTTTTAGAGGTAGCTAAATTCATCCCATTTGTCAACAACCAAACTTTAATATTATGTAAAGCCAAATTCAATTCCTTCGCAGCGCGCGATAGATTTTTGTGTGATAAATATATAAGGAAATCATCAGCAAAATAAAGTCGCTTGATAGATGAAGGAATTACACAGTCTAAATCACTTATATATATATTAAATAATAATGGACTGATTACGGACCCCTGAGGTAACCCCTTCCATAGTTTGCGATTTATAGTTTTTGAGGAAAAGTGGATAATAATGGATCTGTCTGTTAGTAAATTAATAATAAATTGAACTAGTTTTAAGGGAATTTTTATTTTAATTAATTTTTCTTTCAAAATGTTAATTAATACATCGTCGTAAGCTGACGAAAGATCAAGAAATGTGGCCAGAGTGCAAGAATTAAGGGACTGAGATATACGGATGTCTGTTGTTAACACACTTAAATTATCTATGGTTGATTTCTTTTTCCGGAAGCCATATTGATTAGGAGAGATAATTCTGTGATTTTCAACAAACCATTCCAATCTGTTCTTTATCAAGTGTTCTGCTACTTTCATTAAACAGGACGAAAGAGCAATAGGACGATAGGATGAGATTTCAGAAGGATTTTTGCCAGGTTTTAAAATCGGAAGGATTTTTTGAACTTTCCAGACTTCCGGAATAAATCCCGTTTCGAACATGTAATTAATTAGGGATAAAAAATATTCAACCGACATGACTGAGAATGCTTTAATGAAACTATATAAGATTCCATCAGGGCCAGGAGAAGAGTCTGGAAGGAATTGATTACTCGATTTAATTCACTTATTGAGAAAGGAGAGTCCAGCCAGCTAGAGTGAGATGGATAAGAAATAAAGGAAGGCATTTCCTCACATCTGGCAACTGACGGAGGAGCTATCTTATCAGCAAAACCTATAATAATTTCTTCTGGAATATGTTTAGAACGCTGCGGAGTATATGATGAACCGAATTTTTTTAAATTGGACCATACGGATGACTGGGGAGATTCAGGAGACAAGCGTTCACAGAATTTTCGCCATCCAGACCGCTTTTTGTTTTTCAAAACGCGTTTCGCTTCTGCCTGGGCGCGTTTCACAGAAAGGTAATTTTCGAAAGACATAGATTTACGGAAAATGGAAATTGCTTCTCTTCTGGATTTAACGACACTAGTGCATTCTTCATCCCACCATGGGGTGGAATGTTTTATCTTAATGTTAACATTACCTTTTTTAAGTGTTTTTTCTGCAGCTTTTATTATCATGTTAGGAAATAATTCACATTGTAAACTAGTGTTAACAAGGGAAGGCTTAGATGCTTGAACAATGGAGTCTAATTCTGAAGAAAAATTTCTCCAATTCGCGTCTTTCGTTTTAAATTTAAAACTATTGTTTATCGAAAAGGAATGCGTGGAAGATAGATGGTGGAAGGTAATTATGATAGGAAAATGGTCACTGGAAAGGGGATCTTTAAGAATGTTCCAAGAACATATGGGAATCACCGAAGATGAGCAAAGAGATAAATCGACTGCACTTTTCCGATGTTGAGGGGCAGTGAAACGAGTTGGAGATCCATCATTTAGTATACATAAATTATAGGTATCCATAAAATCTAATAGATTATGGCCAGAACGGTTTGTTAACTCACTGCCCCAAGAAGGAGAATGAGCATTGAAGTCCCCAAGTATCATATACGGGGGACGAATCTGGGATATAAATGTTGACCATTCGTTTTCAACAAAAATTGTAGAGGGAGGGATATATATTGATAGTAATGTAATATCAGATATAACAGCAGCTACTATCTGAAAATTATTGGAGAGAGTGTGGAAAATAATTTGTTTAAAAGGGATAGAATTATGTGTAATAAGAGCAGTGCCACCTTTGCCATCCAGTCTATCATGTCTTAGACAATGATATCCAGGAATATTAAATTGGTATGAGGGTTTTAACCACGTTTCGGAGATGGCAGCAACTGATATATTATGTTCATCAAGTAACTGTACAAGATCAATTTTGTTGGCGAATAGACTTCTACTATTCCATTGAAGTATTTTGCTCATTTGCGGATACATCGGGAAGGCTAGAGAGTAAAGATTTCATATAATCGGCAGCGTTGGACGGTACTTTATTGTTATTTGAAAGGATCGTAATTAATAGGGTAATTAAAGTTTGAATAAAAGAAGAATTTTCAATCGTGACTTTAGGGAAGATATCGGAAGTGGAACAGTTTTTTAAGGCAGTCCCATTGGGAGCCTGGGATTTATTATTCCCATTCGGGTTAAGTAAAAGTTCATTATGTAGTTTTTTATCGAAAGAAGGAATAAATTTTGGATTAGATTTTATCGGTTTAAAAATTGTTTCTTTGTGGGTAGATGATAGAGGGGATTTAGGGGAATAAAAATGAAAGAGAGAAGCGTTAGACGTTATCTCTGCAAAAGATTTTTTTGTAGGAGGGAATAATTTAGAGGCCTGAAAGTAGGAAATATTGTCTGCAGCCATTGACTGTTTGATATTTCTCTGTCTAGATAACTCTGAACAGGCCACACTAACAGCAGTATGGTTGCCCTTACAATTAATACAAATAGGGTTATTCGTTGTATTTTGACACTGTTCAAACGGATGATCCTCTCCGCAATGGAAGCAACGAGGAGGGGAACGACAAATAGGTTTTGAATGGCCAAAACGGCAACAGTTGAAACATTGGATAGTCGGGAATCTGTATATTTCAACGGGAAGAGCGTTATAATAAATAAATACACGGGATGGTAATGTTTGACCTTCGAAAGTAATAACAACGGATTGGGAAGGTTTCCATATAGTGGTGCCAGTGGAAGTATCCTTAAAATTCAAACGACGTGCTTTTAAAACTTTTGGAGTTAATTGAGAGTCATTAAGAGCATCTACTATTTCTGTTTCTGATAGATCGGTTGGGATACCTCTTACTCTACCCATTCTGGTTAAATTGAATGTAGGTATGAAAGATTTAAATTTATTATTTGAAAGAGAACCTATTTTTTTAACAAAATCATTAGCTAATGTGGCTGATTTAAATTCTATGGATAGTTTGTATCGACCTTCCGGTTTTATTGATCCATTTATAATACCGAGGTTATTGAGTTTTGAGATAAAAATAAATTTACCAAAATCCAGGGGATGAATTATTTTCCCCTGTTCAGTCCTTTGGACATTGACAATAAATGGAGCTGAAGATGAAATAGAATACATAAGCTCAATGGCTTTTGCTTCTGGAGGAATGGTATCATTATAACTTCCATGAGAGATTGGGGCTTCGTTTGATTGTGAAAGAGATTTAATTTTAGGAGGTACATTAAGGCAAAGCGGAGGACGTCGTTTTCGTGAAGGAAGGGTTACAGAAGTCTGGGTATCATCAGTATCGTAGTCGTCTACAATATTAGAAATGGGTTCAGGGTCCGGAGGTCGATTTTCATCTTCCTCCATTTCAACAAATTTAAAAAAAAAATTAAACAATAATTATTATTTTAGAAATAATAAATGATAGAAATAATACACGCAACTTCGTCGCAAACCAATAACACAAACAAAAATAATGAATACGAAAAGGTAACAATAAATAAATCTTATCTGTACGCCGCGCCGCCGTCAAAGTAAGCCGTCAAACACAGAGCACTGGTAAACACGACTGCACACTACCGAGGTTCGGTGACTACCTACGCTAGTGTTATTTGGTCTCCTTTCTATGCTGTCCACATTTGTCACATAGAATCCGTACAACATCGCTTCCTACGAGGAATCGCTTGGAGGTTGGGTCTTGAAAGAGGAGAGTACTCATATGATGAAGTTGAACAAACTTTAAACATTTCTTCTTTGGAGAAACGTAGAAGGGACACTGATCTGATTTGCATATTTAAGATTATCAATGGTATTACAGACTCACCTGCTTTGTTGCAACTTATCCAATTCAACATCCCTTCCCGTAGACTCCGAAATAATGAATTGCTGTTCGTCAATCAACATTCTAACAATTATGGATACCATTCTCCTTTGTCCAGAATGTCGAGACTTGTCAACTCACTGTCAAGTCAAAGCATTGAATTTTGTGGTATATGCCTAAATGACTTTCGACAGTCAATACGCAATGTCTAATTTCTAATGCCCTTTGAACCATCTTCATGCTTTGACTTATTATTATCTCCCATTCTTACTTTTTATTCTTATTGTCATTATTATTGTCTTCGCTCCTCATTTATATATGCTCTCCTTTCACTGTCATCTCTGTTTATAAAACTTATTCGTGTAATTAATATGTTGTTAATGGACTATTTGTCCGTAAATAAATAAATAAATAAATAAATAAATAAATTATGGAAATGTCACCCTTCCTGTGGGCACTAATTTTAGACTTGGGTTCGAACTTTAAAAGCCATTTTTTCAGGCTCTATGGTACGAAACTGGCTAAATTTTCGGAATATTGATAAAAGTCATGGTCCAAAACGAAATCAGTCACAAAATCTGTATATAGTTGCTTTTCTGGAAAAATCATTTTTCTAAACTCACTAATTTGAGACTTGGGTTCGAAATTAAAAAGCCATTTTTTCAGGCTCTATGGTACCAAACGGGTTGAAATTTTGGAATCGTGACACGAATAATTATCCAAAACGAAATCATTCAATAAATCTGTATATAGTTGCTTTTCTGGAAAAATCATTTTTCTAAACGCACTAATTTGAGACTTGGGTTCGAACTTTAAAAGCAATTTTTTCAGGCTCTATGGTACCAAACGGGTTGAAATTTTGGAATCGTGACACGAATAATTATCCAAAACGAAATCATTCAATAAATCTGTATAATGTTGCTTTTCTAGAAAAATCATTATTCTAATAGGCACTAATTTTACACTTGGGTTCGAACTTTAAAAGCCATTTTTTCAGGCTCTATGCTACCAAACTGGATGCAATTTCGGAATAATGATAAAAATCATAGTACAAAACGAAATCAGTCACAAAATCTGTATATAGTTGCTTTCTGGAAAAATCATTTTTCTAAACGCACTATTTTGAGACTTGGGTTCGAACTTTAAAAGCCATTTTTTCAGGCTCTATGGTACAAAACTGGATGAAATTTCGGAATAATGATAAAAATAATTGACCAAAACGAAATCAGTCACAAAATATGCACAAAGTTGCAATTATGGAAATGTCACCCTTCCTGTGGGCACTAATTTCAAACTTGGGTTCGAACTTTAAAAGCCATTTTTTCAGGCTCTATGGTACGAAACTGGCTAAATTTTCGGAATATTGATAAAAGTCATGGTCCAAAACGAAATCAGTCACAAAATCTGTATATAGTTGCTTTTCTGGAAAAATCATTTTTCTAAACTCACTAATTTGAGACTTGGGTTCGAACTTAAAAAGCCATTTTTTCAGGCTCTATGGTACCAAACGGGTTGAAATTTTGGAATCGTGACACGAATAATTATCCAAAACGAAATCATTCAATAAATCTGTATATAGTTGCTTTTCTGGAAAAATCATTTTTCTAAACGCACTAATTTGAGACTTGGGTTCGAACTTTAAAAGCAATTTTTTCAGGCTCTATGGTACCAAACGGGTTGAAATTTTGGAATCGTGACACGAATAATTATCCAAAACGAAATCATTCAATAAATCTGTATAGTGTTGCTTTTCTAGAAAAATCATTATTCTAATAGGCACAAATTTTAAACTTGGGTTCGAACTTTAAAAGCCATTTATTGATTGCTCTATGCTACCAAACTGGATGAAATTTCGGAATAATGATAAAAATCATAGTACAAAACGAAATCAGTCACGAAATCTGTATAAAGTTGCTTTTCTGGAAAAATCATTTTTCTAAACGCACTAATTTGAGACTTGGGTTCGAACTTTAAAAGCCATTTTTTCAGGCTCTATGGTACAAAACTGGATGAAATTTCGGAATAATGATAAAAATCATTGACCAAAACGAAATCAGTCACAAAATATGCACAAAGTTGCAATTATGGAAATGTCACCCTTCCTGTGGGCACTAATTTCAAACTTGGGTTCGAACTTTAAAAGCCATTTTTTCAGGCTCTATGGTACGAAACTGGCTAAATTTTCGGAATATTGATAAAAATCATGGTCCAAAACGAAATCAGTCACAAAATCTGTATATAGTTGCTTTTTTGGAAAAATCATTTTTCTAAACGCACTAATTTGAGACTTGGGTCCGAACTTTAAATGCAATTTTTTCAGGCTCTATGGTAGCAAACGGGTTGAAATTTTGGAATCGTGACACGAATAATTATCCAAAACGAAATCATTCAATAAATCTGTATAATGTTGCTTTTCTAGAAAAATCATTATTCTAATAGGCACTAATTTTAGACTTGGGTTCGAACTTTAAAAGCCATTTTTTCAGGCTCTATGCTACCAAACTGGATGAAATTTCGGAATAATGATAAAAATCGTAGTACAAAACGAAATCAGTCCCAAAATCTGTATATAGTTGCTTTTCTGGAAAAATCATTTTTCTAAACGCACTAATTTGAGACTTGGTTTCGAACTTTAAAAGCCATTTTTTCAGGCTCTATGGTACAAAACTGGATGAAATTTCGGAATAATGATAAAAATCATTGACCAAAACGAAATCAGTCACAAAATATGCACAAAGTTGCAATTATGGAAATGTCACCCTTCCTGTGGGCACTAATTTCAAACTTGGGTTCGAACTTTAAAAGCCATTTTTTCAGGCTCTATGGTTCGAAACTGGCTAAATTTTCGGAATATTGATAAAAGTCATGGTTCAAAACGAAATCAGTTACAAAATCTGTATATAGTTGCTTTTCTGGAAAAATCATTTTTCTAAACGCACTAATTTGAGACTTGGTTTCGAACTTTAAAAGCAATTTTTTCAGGCTTTATGGTACCAAACGGGTTGAAATTTTGGAATCGTGACACGAATAATTATCCAAAACGAAATCAGTCACAAAATCTGTATAAAGTAGCATTTTTAGAAAAATCATTATTCTAATAGGCACTAATTTCATTCTTGGGTTTGAGCCATAAAAACCATTTTTTCAGACTCTATGGTAAAAATCAAATTTTGGAATCGTGACATGAATAATGATCCAAAACGAAACCAGTCACAAAATCTGTTTAAATTTGTATTTCGAGAAAAATCATTATTCTAATAGGCACTAATTTTAAACTTGGGTTCGAACTTTAAAAGCCATTTATTGATGGCTCTATGCTACCAAACTGGATGAAATTTCGGAATAATGATAAAAATCGTAGTACAAAACGAAATCAGTCCCAAAATCTGTATATAGTTGCTTTTCTGGAAAAATCATTTTTCTAAACGCACTAATTTGAGACTTGGTTTCGAACTTTAAAAGCCATTTTTTCAGGCTCTATGGTACAAAACTGGATGAAATTTCGGAATAATGATAAAAATCATTGACCAAAACGAAATCAGTCACAAAATATGCACAAAGTTGCAATTATGGAAATGTCTATCATCCTATGTGCACTGATTTCAAACTTGTGTTCGAAGTTCAAAAGCCATTTTTTCAGGCTCTATGGTACCAAACTGGCTGAAATTTCGGAATAATGATAAAAATCATGGTCAAAACGAAACCAGTCACAAAATATGCACAAAGTCGCAATTATGGAAATGTCACCCTTCCTGTGGGCATTAATTTCAGACTCGGGTTCGAGCCTTAAAAGCCATTTGTTCAGGCTCAATGGTACCAAACAGGCTGAAATTTTGGAATCATGACAGGAATAATAATCCAAAACGAAATCAGTCACAAAATCTGTATATAGTTACAATTCTATAAAAATCATAATTCTAATAGCCACTAATTTGAGACTTGGGTTCTAACTTTAAAAAAAAGTTTTCAGGCCCTATGGTACGAAACTGGCTGAAATTTCGAAATTATTATAAAAATCATGGTCCAAAACGTAATCATTCACAAAATATGGACAACGTTGCAATTATGGATATGTCTCTCTTCCTATGTACACTGTTTTCAAACTTGGCTTCGAACTTGTAAAGCCCGTTCATTTTTGACCGTTTTACTGTACCAAATGGGCTGAAATTTCGGATTAAAAATAAAAATCGTGGTCCAAAACGAAATCAGTCACAAAATCTGTATAAATTTGCTTTTCTCGAAAAATCATTTTTCTAATCGGCACTAATTTCAGACTTGGGTTTGATCCAAAGGCCATTTTTTCTGACTCTATGGTCCCAAAACGGCTGAAATTTTGGAATCACGACAAGATGATCCAAATCGAGATCACTCACAAAATCTGTATATAGTTGAATTTCTAGAAAAATCATTGTTCTAATAGGCACTAATTTCATACTTGGGTTTGAGCCTTAAAAACCATTTTTTCAGACTATGGTAAAAATCAAATTTTGGAATCGTGACATGAATAATGATCCAAAACGAAACCAGTCACAAAATCTGTTTAAATTTGTATTTCTAGAAAAATCATTATTCTAATAGGTACTAATTTCAGACTTGGTTTCGAACTTTAAAAGCCAATTTTTCAGGTTCTATGGTACCAAACTGGGTGAAATTTCCGAATAATGATGAAAATCATGATCCAAAACGAATACAGTCACAAAATATGCACAAAGTTGCATTTCTGGATATGTCTCTCTTTCTGTGGGTACTGATTTCAAACTTGGGTTCGAACTTTAAATTTCATTTTTGCCCGTTCTATTGTACCAAATGGGCTGAAAATTTGGAATAGTGATATGAATTGTGGTTCAGAACGAAAACAGTCACAAAATCTGTATAATGTTGTATTTCTAGAAAAATCATTATTCTAATAGGCACTAATTTGAGACTTGGGTTCGATCTTTAAAAGCCATTTTTTCAGGCTCTATGGTTCAAAATTGGCTGAAATTTCGGAATAGTTACAAGAATAATGATCCAAAACGAAAGCAGTCACAAAATCTGTATAAAGGTGCATTTTTAGAAAAATCATTATTCTAATAGGCACTAATTTCATTCTTGGATTTGAGCCATAAAAACCATTTTTTCAGACTCTATGGTAAAAATCAAATTTTGGAATCGTGACATGAATAATGATCCGAAACCATCTGGAAAAACCATTTTTCTAATAGGCACTAATTTCAGACTTGGGTTCGAAGTTCAATAGCCATTTTTACAGGCTCTCTGGTACCAAACTGGCTGAAATTTCGGAATTATTATAAAAATCATTGTCCAAAACGAAATTATTCACAAAATTTGCACAAAGTTGCAATTATGGAAATGTCTCTCATCCTATGTGCACTGATTTCAAACTTGTGTTCGAAGTTCAAAAGCCATTTTTTCAGGCTCTATGGTACCAAACTGGCTGAAATTTCGGAATAATGATAAAAATCATGGTCAAAACGAAACCAGTCACAAAATATGCACAAAGTCGCAATTATGGAAATGTCACGCTTCCTGTGGGCATTAATTTCAGACTCGGGTTCGAGCCTTAAAAGCCATTTGTTCAGGCTCAATGGTACCAAACAGGCTGAAATTTTGGAATCATGACAGGAATAATAATCCAAAACGAAATCAGTCACAAAATCTGTATATAGTTACAATTCTATAAAAATCATAATTCTAATAGCCACTAATTTGAGACTTGGGTTCTAACTTTAAAAAAAAGTTTTCAGGCCCTATGGTACGAAACTGGCTGAAATTTCGAAATTATTATAAAAATCATGGTCCAAAACGTAATCATTCACAAAATATGGACAACGTTGCAATTATGGATATGTCTCTCTTCCTATGTACACTGTTTTCAAACTTGGCTTCGAACTTGTAAAGCCCGTTCATTTTTGACCGTTTTACTGTACCAAATGGGCTGAAATTTCGGATTAAAAATAAAAATCGTGGTCCAAAACGAAATAAGTCACAAAATCTGTATAAATTTGCTTTTCTCGAAAAATCATTTTTCTAATCGGCACTAATTTCAGACTTGGGTTTGATCCAAAGGCCATTTTTTCTGACTCTATGGTCCCAAAACGGCTGAAATTTTGGAATCACGACAAGATGATCCAAATCGAGATCACTCACAAAATCTGTATATAGTTGCATTTCTAGAAAAATCATTGTTCTAATAGGCACTAATTTCATACTTGGGTTTGAGCCTTAAAAACCATTTTTTCAGACTATGGTAAAAATCAAATTTTGGAATCGTGACATGAATAATGATCCAAAACGAAACCAGTCACAAAATCTGTTTAAATTTGTATTTCTAGAAAAATCATTATTCTAATAGGTACTAATTTCAGACTTGGTTTCGAACTTTAAAAGCCAATTTTTCAGGTTCTATGGTACCAAACTGGGTGAAATTTCCGAATAATGATGAAAATCATGATCCAAAACGAATACAGTCACAAAATATGCACAAAGTTGCATTTCTGGATATGTCTCTCTTTCTGTGGGTACTGATTTCAAACTTGGGTTCGAACTTTAAATTTCATTTTTGCCCGTTCTATTGTACCAAATGGGCTGAAAATTTGGAATAGTGATATGAATTGTGGTTCAGAACGAAAACAGTCACAAAATCTGTATAATGTTGTATTTCTAGAAAAATCATTATTCTAATAGGCACTAATTTGAGACTTGGGTTCGATCTTTAAAAGCCATTTTTTCAGGCTCTATGGTTCAAAATTGGCTGAAATTTCGGAATAGTTACAAGAATAATGATCCAAAACGAAAGCAGTCACAAAATCTGTATAAAGGTGCATTTTTAGAAAAATCATTATTCTAATAGGCACTAATTTCATTCTTGGATTTGAGCCATAAAAACCATTTTTTCAGACTCTATGGTAAAAATCAAATTTTGGAATCGTGACATGAATAATGATCCGAAACCATCTGGAAAAACCATTTTTCTAATAGGCACTAATTTCAGACTTGGGTTCGAAGTTCAATAGCCATTTTTACAGGCTCTCTGGTACCAAACTGGCTGAAATTTCGGAATTATTATAAAAATCATTGTCCAAAACGAAATTATTCACAAAATTTGCACAAAGTTGCAATTATGGAAATGTCTCTCATCCTATGTGCACTGATTTCAAACTTGTGTTCGAAGTTCAAAAGCCATTTTTTCAGGCTCTATGGTACCAAACTGGCTGAAATTTCGGAATAATGATAAAAATCATGGTCAAAACGAAACCAGTCACAAAATATGCACAAAGTCGCAATTATGGAAATGTCACGCTTCCTGTGGGCATTAATTTCAGACTCGGGTTCGAGCCTTAAAAGCCATTTGTTCAGGCTCAATGGTACCAAACAGGCTGAAATTTTGGAATCATGACAGGAATAATAATCCAAAACGAAATCAGTCACAAAATCTGTATATAGTTACAATTCTATAAAAATCATAATTCTAATAGCCACTAATTTGAGACTTGGGTTCTAACTTTAAAAAAAAGTTTTCAGGCCCTATGGTACGAAACTGGCTGAAATTTCGAAATTATTATAAAAATCATGGTCCAAAACGTAATCATTCACAAAATATGGACAACGTTGCAATTATGGATATGTCTCTCTTCGTATGTACACTGTTTTCAAACTTGGCTTCGAACTTGTAAAGCCCGTTCATTTTTGACCGTTTTACTGTACCAAATGGGCTGAAATTTCGGATTAAAAATAAAAATCGTGGTCCAAAACGAAATAAGTCACAAAATCTGTATAAATTTGCTTTTCTCGAAAAATCATTTTTCTAATCGGCACTAATTTCAGACTTGGGTTTGATCCAAAGGCCATTTTTTCTGACTCTATGGTCCCAAAACGGCTGAAATTTTGGAATCACGACAAGATGATCCAAATCGAGATCACTCACAAAATCTGTATATAGTTGCATTTCTAGAAAAATCATTGTTCTAATAGGCACTAATTTCATACTTGGGTTTGAGCCTTAAAAACCATTTTTTCAGACTATGGTAAAAATCAAATTTTGGAATCGTGACATGAATAATGATCCAAAACGAAACCAGTCACAAAATCTGTTTAAATTTGTATTTCTAGAAAAATCATTATTCTAATAGGTACTAATTTCAGACTTGGTTTCGAACTTTAAAAGCCAATTTTTCAGGTTCTATGGTACCAAACTGGGTGAAATTTCCGAATAATGATGAAAATCATGATCCAAAACGAATACAGTCACAAAATATGCACAAAGTTGCATTTCTGGATATGTCTCTCTTTCTGTGGGTACTGATTTCAAACTTGGGTTCGAACTTTAAATTTCATTTTTGCCCGTTCTATTGTACCAAATGGGCTGAAAATTTGGAATAGTGATATGAATTGTGGTTCAGAACGAAAACAGTCACAAAATCTGTATAATGTTGTATTTCTAGAAAAATCATTATTCTAATAGGCACTAATTTGAGACTTGGGTTCGATCTTTAAAAGCCATTTTTTCAGGCTCTATGGTTCAAAATTGGCTGAAATTTCGGAATAGTTACAAGAATAATGATCCAAAACGAAAGCAGTCACAAAATCTGTATAAAGGTGCATTTTTAGAAAAATCATTATTCTGATAGGCACTAATTTCATTCTTGGATTTGAGCCATAAAAACCATTTTTTCAGACTCTATGGTAAAAATCAAATTTTGGAATCGTGACATGAATAATGATCCGAAACCATCTGGAAAAACCATTTTTCTAATAGGCACTAATTTCAGACTTGGGTTCGAAGTTCAATAGCCATTTTTACAGGCTCTCTGGTACCAAACTGGCTGAAATTTCGGAATTATTATAAAAATCATTGTCCAAAACGAAATTATTCACAAAATTTGCACAAAGTTGCAATTATGGAAATGTCTCTCATCCTATGTGCACTGATTTCAAACTTGTGTTCGAAGTTCAAAAGCCATTTTTTCAGGCTCTATGGTACCAAACTGGCTGAAATTTCGGAATAATGATAAAAATCATGGTCAAAACGAAACCAGTCACAAAATATGCACAAAGTCGCAATTATGGAAATGTCACGCTTCCTGTGGGCATTAATTTCAGACTCGGGTTCGAGCCTTAAAAGCCATTTGTTCAGGCTCAATGGTACCAAACAGGCTGAAATTTTGGAATCATGACAGGAATAATAATCCAAAACGAAATCAGTCACAAAATCTGTATATAGTTACAATTCTATAAAAATCATAATTCTAATAGCCACTAATTTGAGACTTGGGTTCTAACTTTAAAAAAAAGTTTTCAGGCCCTATGGTACGAAACTGGCTGAAATTTTGAAATTATTATAAAAATCATGGTCCAAAACGTAATCATTCACAAAATATGGACAACGTTGCAATTATGGATATGTCTCTCTTCCTATGTACACTGTTTTCAAACTTGGCTTCGAACTTGTAAAGCCCGTTCATTTTTGACCGTTTTACTGTACCAAATGGGCTGAAATTTCGGATTAAAAATAAAAATCGTGGTCCAAAACGAAATCAGTCACAAAATCTGTATAAATTTGCTTTTCTCGAAAAATCATTTTTCTAATCGGCACTAATTTCAGACTTGGGTTTGATCCAAAGGCCATTTTTTCTGACTCTATGGTCCCAAAACGGCTGAAATTTTGGAATCACGACAAGATGATCCAAATCGAGATCACTCACAAAATCTGTATATAGTTGCATTTCTAGAAAAATCATTGTTCTAATAGGCACTAATTTCATACTTGGGTTTGAGCCTTAAAAACCATTTTTTCAGACTATGGTAAAAATCAAATTTTGGAATCGTGACATGAATAATGATCCAAAACGAAACCAGTCACAAAATCTGTTTAAATTTGTATTTCTAGAAAAATCATTATTCTAATAGGTACTAATTTCATACTTGGTTTCGAACTTTAAAAGCCAATTTTTCAGGTTCTATGGTACCAAACTGGGTGAAATTTCCGAATAATGATGAAAATCATGATCCAAAACCAATACAGTCACAAAATATGCACAAAGTTGCTTTTCTGGATATGTCTCTCTTTCTGTGGGTACTGATTTCAAACTTGGGTTCGAACTTTAAATTTCATTTTTGCCCGTTCTATTGTACCAAATGGGCTGAAAATTTGGAATAGTGATATGAATTGTGGTTCAGAACGAAAACAGTCACAAAATCTGTATAATGTTGTATTTCTCGAAAAATCATTATTCTAATAGGCACTAATTTGAGACTTGGGTTCGATCTTTAAAAGCCATTTTTTCAGGCTCTATGGTTCAAAATTGGCTGAAATTTCGGAATAGTTACAAGAATAATGATCCAAAACGAAAGCAGTCACAAAATCTGTATAAAGGTGCATTTCTGGAAAAATCATTTTTCCAATAGGCACTAATTTCAGACTTGGGTTTGAGCCTCAAAAGCTATTTTTTCCGGCTCTATACTACCAAACGGGCTGAAATTTTGGATTGCTGTCAAGAATAATCATACAAAACGAAATCAGTCACAAAATACGTATAAAGTTGCAATTCTGGAAATATCACCCTTCCTGTGGGCACTAATTTCAGACTTGGGTTCGAACTTTAAAAGCCATTTTTCTAATAGGCACTAATTTCAGACTTGGGTTCGAAGTTCAATAGCCATTTTTACAGGCTCTCTGGTACCAAACTGGCTGAAATTTCGGAATTATTATAAAAATCATTGTCCAAAACGAAATTATTCACAAAATTTGCACAAAGTTGCAATTATGGAAATGTCTCTCATCCTATGTGCACTGATTTCAAACTTGTGTTAGAAGTTCAAAAGCCATTTTTTCAGGCTCTATGGTACCAAACTGGCTGAAATTTCGGAATTATTATAAAAATCATGGTCCAAAACGAAATCATTCACAAAATATGGACAACGTTGCAATTATGGATATGTCTCTCTTCCTATGTACACTGTTTGCAAACTTGGGTTCGAACTTGTAAAGCCCGTTCATTTTTGCCCGTTCTACTGTACCAAATGGGCTGAAATTTCGGATTAAAAATAAAAATCGTGGTCCAAAACGAAATCAGTCACAAAATCTGTATAAATTTGCTTTTCTCGAAAAATCATTTTTCTAATCGGCACTAATTTCAGACTTGGGTTTGATCCAAAGGCCATTTTTTCTGACTCTATGGTCCCAAAACGGCTGAAATTTTGGAATCACGACAAGATGATCCAAATCGAGATCACTCACAAAATCTGTATATAGTTGCATTTCTAGAAAAATCATTATTCTAATAGGCACTAATTTCATTTTTGGGTTTGAGCCTTAAAAACCATTTTTTCAGACTATGGTAAAAATCAAATTTTGGAATCGTGACATGAATAATGATCCAAAACGAAACCAGTCACAAAATCTGTTTAAATTTGTATTTCTAGAAAAATCATTATTCTAATAGGTCCTAATTTCAGACTTGGTTTCGAACTTTAAAAGCCAATTTTTCACGTTCTATGGTACCAAACTGGGTGAAATTTCCGAATAATGATGAAAATCATGATCCAAAACGAATACAGTCACAAAATATGCACAAAGTTGCATTTCTGGAAATGTCTCTCTTTCTGTGGGTACTGATATCAAACTTGGGTTCGAACTTTAAATTTCATTTTTGCCCGTTCTATTGTACCAAATGGGCTGAAAATTTGGAATAGTGATATGAATTGTGGTTCAGAACGAAAACAGTCACAAAATCTGTATAATGTTGTATTTCTCGAAAAATTATTATTCTAATAGGCACTAATTTGAGACTTGGGTTCGATCTTTAAAAGCCATTTTTTCAGGCTCTATGGTTCAAAATTGGCTCAAATTTCTGAATAGTTACAAGAATAATGATCCAAAACGAAAGCAGTCTGTATAAAGGTGCATTTCTGGAAAAATCATTTTTCCAATAGCCACTAATTTCAGACTTGGGTTTGAGCCTCAAAAGCTATTTTTTCCGGCTCTATACTACCAAACGGGCTGAAATTTTGGATTGCTGTAAAGAATAATCATACAAAACGAAATCAGTCACAAAATACGTATAAAGTTGCAATTCTGGAAATATCACCCTTCCTGTGGGCACTAATTTCAGACTTGGGTTGGAGCCTTTAAAGCCATTTTTTCAGTTTCTATTGTTCCAAACGGGCCGAAATTTCGGAACAAAAATGGTCCAAAACGAAATTAGTCACAAAATCTGTATAAAGTTGCATTTCTAGAAAAATCATTATTCTAATAGGCACTAATTTTAGACTTGGGTTCGAACTTTAAAAGCCATTTTTTCAGGCTCTATGCTACCAAACTGGATGAAATTTCCGAATAATGATAAAAATCATAGTACAAAACGAAATCAGTCACAAAATCTGTATAAAGTTGCTTCTCTGGAAAAATCATTTTTCTAAACGCACTAATTTGAGACTTGGGTTCGAACTTCAAAAGCCATTTTTTCAGGCTCTATGGTACCAAACTGGCTGAAATTTCGGAATTATTATAAAAATCATGGTCCAAAACGAAATCATTCACAAAATATGGACAACGTTGCAATTATGGATATGTCTCTCTTCCTATGTACACTGTTTGCAAACTTGGGTTCGAACTTGTAAAGCCCGTTCATTTTTGCCCGTTCTACTGTACCAAATGGGCTGAAATTTCGGATTAAAAATAAAAATCGTGGTCCAAAACGAAATCAGTCACAAAATCTGTATAAATTTGCTTTTCTCGAAAAATCATTTTTCTAATCGGCACTAATTTCAGACTTGGGTTTGATCCAAAGGCCATTTTTTCTGACTCTATGGTCCCAAAACGGCTGAAATTTTGGAATCACGACAAGATGATCCAAATCGAGATCACTCACAAAATCTGTATATAGTTGCATTTCTAGAAAAATCATTATTCTAATAGGCACTAATTTCATTTTTGGGTTTGAGCCTTAAAACCATTTTTTCAGACTATGGTAAAAATCAAATTTTGGAATCGTGACATGAATAATGATCCAAAACGAAACCAGTCACAAAATCTGTTTAAATTTGTATTTCTAGAAAAATCATTATTCTAATAGGTCCTAATTTCAGACATGGTTTCGAACTTTAAAAGCCAATTTTTCACGTTCTATGGTACCAAACTGGGTGAAATTTCCGAATAATGATGAAAATCATGATCCAAAACGAATACAGTCACAAAATATGCACAAAGTTGCATTTCTGGAAATGTCTCTCTTTCTGTGGGTACTGATATCAAACTTGGGTTCGAACTTTAAATTTCATTTTTGCCCGTTCTATTGTACCAAATGGGCTGAAAATTTGGAATAGTGATATGAATTGTGGTTCAGAACGAAAACAGTCACAAAATCTGTATAATGTTGTATTTCTCGAAAAATTATTATTCTAATAGGCACTAATTTGAGACTTGGGTTCGATCTTTAAAAGCCATTTTTTCAGGCTCTATGGTTCAAAATTGGCTCAAATTTCTGAATAGTTACAAGAATAATGATCCAAAACGAAAGCAGTCTGTATAAAGGTGCATTTCTGGAAAAATCATTTTTCCAATAGCCACTAATTTCAGACTTGGGTTTGAGCCTCAAAAGCTATTTTTTCCGGCTCTATACTACCAAACGGGCTGAAATTTTGGATTGCTGTAAAGAATAATCATACAAAACGAAATCAGTCACAAAATACGTATAAAGTTGCAATTCTGGAAATATCACCCTTCCTGTGGGCACTAATTTCAGACTTGGGTTGGAGCCTTTAAAGCCATTTTTTCAGTTTCTATTGTTCCAAACGGGCCGAAATTTCGGAACAAAAATGGTCCAAAACGAAATTAGTCACAAAATCTGTATAAAGTTGCATTTCTAGAAAAATCATTATTCTAATAGGCACCAATTTTAGACTTGGGTTCGAACTTTAAAAGCCATTTTTTCAGGCTCTATGCTACCAAACTGGATGAAATTTCGGAATAATGATAAAAATCATAGTACAAAACGAAATCAGTCACAAAATCTGTATAAAGTTGCTTCTCTGGAAAAATCATTTTTCTAAACGCACTAATTTGAGACTTGGGTTCGAACTTTAAAAGTCATTTTTTCAGGCTCTATGGTACAAAACTGGATGAAATTTCGGAATAATGATAAAAATCATTGACCAAAACGAAATCAGTCACAAAATATGCACAAAGTTGCAATTATAGAAATGTCACCCTTCCTGTGGGCACTAATTTGAGACTTGGGTTCGAACTTTAAAAGCCATTTTTTCAGGCTCTATGCTACCAAACTGGATGAAATTTCGGAATAATGATAAAAATCATAGTACAAAACGAAATCAGTCACAAAATCTGTATATAGTTGCTTTTCTGGAAAAATCATTTTTCTAAACCCACTAATTTGAGACATGGGTTCGAACTTTAAAAGCCATTGTTTCAGGCCCTATGGTACAAAACTGGATGAAATTTCGGAATAATGATAAAAATCATTGACCAATACGAAATCAGTCACAAAATATGCACAAAGTTGCAATTATGGAAATGTCACCCTTCCTGTGGTTACTAATTTCAATATTGGGTTTGAACTTTAAAAGCCATTTTTTCAGGCTCTATGGTACGAAACTGGCTAAATTTTCGGAATATTGATAAAAGTCATGGTCCAAAACGAAATCACTCACAAAATCTGTATATAGTTGCTTTTTTGGAAAAATTATTTTTTGTAAACGCACTAATTTGAGACTTGGGTTCGAACTTTAAAAGCAATTTTGTAAAAATGTGTAAAGAAAAAAATAACACAGAATATTAAGAATTTTACAAACTCATGAGAAATGGAAATCAATTTATTACGCCAATCTTCAAAACAACTCAAATGCAAAATCATTATATTTACCAAGCCATAAAAAACTACAATAATCTTCCTTCCTAATTGCGCTGTATTATGAACCAACAAGAACAAATAAATAAAATCAAACTTTTTTTCCAAAAAAACTTATATTAAAAAATATATATCAAACTTTAAAATCAAACTTTTTTTCCAAAAAAATTATATTAAAAAAAAATATATATCAAACTTTAAAATCAAACTTTTTTTCCAAAAAAACTTATATTAAAAATATATATATATTATAACATTGAATCTAAGTAAGAATCGTGGCTTCCTTATCAGGCACAAGAGCTCCTCTTTTCTGATAAGGTATACATGACCAATTATGAACCTTAATATTATTTTCTGCAAAATATGTATTAATGTAACTTATATGATATATATATATTAAAACAATAAAAAAATAAAAATAATAAAAAAAATTTTCAGGCTCTATGGTACCAAACGGGTTAAAATTTTGGAATCGTGACACGAATAATTATCCAAAACGAAATCAGTCACAAAATCTGTAAAAAGTTGCATTTTTAGAAAAATCATTATTCTAATAGGCACTAATTTCATTCTTGGGTTTGAGCCTTAAAAACCATTTTTTCAGACTCTATGGTAAAAATCAAATTTTGGAATCGTGACATGAATAATGATCCAAAACGAAACCAGTCACAAAATCTGTTTAAATATGTATTTCTAGAAAAATCATTATTCTAATAGGTCCTAATTTCAGACTTGGTTTGGAACTTTAAAAGCCAATTTTTCAGTTTCTATGGTACCAAACTGGGTGAAATTTCCGAATAATGATGAAAATCATGATCCAAAACGAATACAGTCACAAAATATGCACAAAGTTGCATTTCTCGAAATGTCTCTCTTTCTGTGGGTACTGATTTCAAACTTGGGTTCGAACTTTAAATTTCATTTTTGCCCGTTCTATTGTACCAAATGGGCTGAAAATTTGGAATAGTG
Source organism: Hesperophylax magnus (assembly GCA_026573805.1). Classification (NCBI taxonomy): domain Eukaryota; kingdom Metazoa; phylum Arthropoda; class Insecta; order Trichoptera; family Limnephilidae; genus Hesperophylax; species Hesperophylax magnus. Next base: position 4,428,485 of record JAIUSX010000117.1, on the reverse strand, counting down.
ATATGAATTGTGGTTCAGAACGAAAACAGTCACAATATCTGTATAATGTTGTATTTCTCGAAAAATCATTATTCTAATAGGCACTAATTTGAGACTTGGGTTCGATCTTTAAAAGCCATTTTTTCAGGCTCTATGGTTCAAAAATGGCTGAAATTTCGGAATAGTTACAAGAATAATGATCCAAAACGAAAGCAGTCACAAAATCTGTATAAAGGTGCATTTCTGGAAAAATCATTTTTCCAATAGGCACTAATTTTAGACTTGGGTTCGAATTTTAAAAGCCATTTTTTCAGGCTCTATGCTACCAAACTGGATGAAATTTCGGAATAATGATAAAAATCATTGACCAAAACGAAATCAGTCACAAAATATGCACAAAGTTGCAATTATAGAAATGTCACCCTTCCTGTGGGCACTAATTTCAAACTAGGGTTCGAACTTTAAAAGCCATTTTTTCAGGCTCTATGGTACGAAACTGGCTAAATTTTCGGAATATTGATAAAAGTCATGGTCCAAAACGAAATCAGTTACAAAATCTGTATATAGTTGCTTTTCTGGAAAAATCATTTTTCTAAGCGCACTAATTTGAGACTTGGGTTCGAACTTTAAAAGCAATTTTTTCAGGCTCTATGGTACCAAACGGGTTGAAATTTTGAAATCGTGACACGAATAATTATCCAAAACGAAATCAGTCACAAAATCTGTATAAAGTTGCATTTTTAGAAAAATCATTATTCTAATAGGCACTAATTTCATTCTTGGGTTTGAGCCTTAAAAACCATATTTTCAGACTCTATGGTAAAAATCAAATTTTGAATCGTGACATGAATAATGATCCGAAACCATCTGGAAAAACCATTTTTCTAATAGGCACTAATTTCAGACTTGGGTTCGAAGTTCAATAGCCATTTTTACAGGCTCTCTGGTACCAAACTGGCTGAAAATTCGGAATTATTATAAAAATCATTGTCCAAAACGAAATTATTCACAAAATTTGCACAAAGTTGCAATTATGGAAATGTCTCTCATCCTATGTGCACTGATTTCAAACTTGTGTTCGAAGTTCAAAAGCCATTTTTTCAGGCTCTATGGTACCAAACTGGCTGAAATTTCGGAATTATTATAAAAATCATAGTCCAAAACGCAATCATTCACAAAATATGGACAACGTTGCAATTATGGATATGTCTCTCTTCCTATGTACACTGTTTGCAAACTTGGGTTCGAACTTGTAAAGCTTGTTCATTTTTGCCCGTTCTACTGTACCAAATGGGCTGAAATTTCGGATTAAAAATAAAAATCGTGTTCCAAAACGAAATCAGTCACAAAATCTGTATAAATTTGCTTTTCTCGAAAAATCATTTTTCTAATCGGCACTAATTTCAGACTTGGGTTTGATCCAAAGGCCATTTTTTCTGACTCTATGGTCCCAAAACGGCTGAAATTTTGGAATCACGACAAGATGATCCAAATCGAGATCACTCACAAAATCTGTATATAGTTGCATTTCTAGAAAAATCATTATTCTAATAGGCACTAATTTCATTTTTGGGTTTGTGCCTTAAAAACCATTTTTTCAGACTATGGTAAAAATCAAATTTTGGAATCGTGACATGAATAATGATCCAAAACGAAACCAGTCACAAAATCTGTTTAAATTTGTATTTCTAGAAAAATCATTATTCTAATAGGTCCTAATTTCAGACTTGGTTTCGAACTTTAAAAGCCAATTTTTCACGTTCTATGGTACCAAACTGGGTGAAATTTCCGAATAATGATGAAAATCATGATCCAAAACGAATACAGTCACAAAATATGCACAAAGTTGCATTTCTGGAAATGTCTCTCTTTCTGTGGGTACTGATATCAAACTTGGGTTCGAACTTTAAATTTCATTTTTGCCCGTTCTATTGTACCAAATGGGCTGAAAATTTGGAATAGTGATATGAATTGTGGTTCAGAACGAAAACAGTCACAAAATCTGTGTAATGTTGTATTTCTCGAAAAATCATTATTCTAATAGGCACTAATTTGAGACTTGGGTTCGATCTTTAAAAGCCATTTTTTCAGGCTCTATGGTTCAAAATTCGCTGAAATTTCTGAATAGTTACAAGAATAATGATCCAAAACGAAAGCAGTCTGTATAAAGGTGCATTTCTGGAAAAATCATTTTTCCAATAGGCACTAATTTCAGACTTGGGTTTGAGCCTCAAAAGCTATTTTTTTCGGCTCTATACTACCAATAGGGCTGAAATTTTGGATTGCTGTCAAGAATAATCATACAAACGAAGTCACAAAATACGTATAAAGTTGCAATTCTGGAAATATCACCCTTCCTGTGGGCACTAATTTCAGACTTGGGTTGGAGCCTTTAAAGCCATTTTTTCAGTTTCTATTGTTCCAAACGGGCCGAAATTTCGGAACAAAAATGGTCCAAAACGAAATTAGTCACAAAATCTGTATAAAGTTGCATTTCTAGAAACATCATTATTCTAATAGGCACTAATTTGAGACTTGGGTTCTAACTTTAAAAGACATTTTTTCTGGCTCTATGGTACTAAACTGGCTGAAATGTTGGAATAACGATAAAAATCATGGTACAAAACGAAATCAGTCACAAAAAATGCACAAAGTTGCAATTCTGGAAGTGTCACCTTTCCTGTGCGTACTAATTTCAAACTTGGGTTCGAACTTTAAAAGCCATTTTTTAAGGGTACCAAACAGGCTGAAATTAACGAATAGGGATACGTAACTTAACACAAAACGAAATCAGTCACAAAATCTACATAAAATTGCATTTCCGGAAAAATCATTACTCTTATAGGCACTAATTTCAGACATGGGTTCGGCTCTATGGTACAAAACGGGCTGAAATTTTTGAATAGCGATAGGAAACATAATATAAAACGAAATCATTCAACAAATCAGCAAAAATTTCCATTTCAGGAAAAATCATCATTCTTATAAGATCAGCTCACACCAGCTGCGTGGTGTGTCGGATCGAGAGAGGCTGGCTTGCGTAGACCCTTTGACCTCTCCAACTGGTATCTCTTGACCCATCTCCTTGCGCTGCAGCGGGAGGGATAGATTGTTTCTCCGTCAGTCCTGGACACACTTCTCCCTTGATTCCTACCCACCCCTCATACCATTTTCTTTATCAGAATTTCCTCTCCTTCCTTTTCTTTAAAAGAGCATCCACATAACATTTTCAAAGATGCCATAGAATTACTGAATTCTTACAATATTTATTTCAAGAGAAGTAAATTATGAAGATAAACATTTCAAATAAGGAAGATGAATGAATAAATATTATGGCTGTGCAAAAAACATGCATTGATGTTTTTTTTTTGTTTGAGACAGTTTGAAAATGGCCTTGAAAACCGAAACAGCTGTAACAATTTCAAAAAACTAAAAAATACTTGCAGAACTTAATAATTATATTATTAAATTTTCTTTTAATGTAGAATTCCGTTTTTTTCATTTTTCACCCCGAAATAGTGATCTAGCCTAATTATTTATTATTTACCACCCCCTGATATGCCCCTAGGTATCTACGTGACTTGAATTCACAGAAAGACCAAATTGAACACGTGCGCCCGCATATGTCTCTGTAATTTCACTCGCAGATTTAGGCGGCAGTTCGCCTTATTAGACCTTAAGAGCGTGTTCACACAGAGCTATAATATGCGTGGGATTGCGTATTTCGGCTTATCGCTCGCCGTACATTCCAAATTGGAAAGTATGGCGAGCGATATGCTGAAATACGCCATCCCACGCATATTATAGCTCTGTGTGTGAATACGCTAAATATTTAGTGAATAGCCTGGCCGGCAACCGCAATAAAAATTTAGAAAGCCAACTTAGAAATACATTCATCAAGTCGTAAATCTGAAATGGGAGACGTTAAGCCAGCGACCCGGCAATACAAACCTTCGCCTAAGGCTAGACTATATTGCAATTGTTTGAAGGTCTTTTGTACAAATGTAATTTTAACATATTAATAATAATAAATCTAGCGGTGAGAATGGCGATGCCAGCGCCATGGACCCGAACAACGTACCGAATTGGTGTAAATCGTAACCGCTTTAGTTCCAGCAACCTAACACAGGCGTGCTACGGTCGCCAGATTGCGCAGCTGAAGACGGATTTTATTCAGGAGCAAAGGGTGATCATCCCGCCCCTCCTTGGAGCGGTCGCCGAGACGCTTCCGCCCAGGAAGCTGCCCTCTCGGCAGATACCGTCTCGCCTCTCAACAATTCCGCACTCGACAGTCATCATCTCAGTCGCCGAGGCGCTTCCGCCCAGGAAGCTGCCCTCTCGGCAGTTATCATCTCGCCTCCGCCGAGAAACCTCCTGCCCTCCCCCTTGGAGTGGTCGCCGAGGCTCTTCCGCCCAGGAAGCTGCCCTCTCAGGAGTCGCTGCCTGCCGACTCCGCCCTTCGGAGCCTTGGCCCAGGCTGAACTAATTCCGCCCTTCGGATCCAACCCAAGTTGCCGCTTGTGTTATCGGTGATAAGTGCGAACGTGGAGATCCGCGGTTCCAGATAAGAATTATAATTTAAGACTAGTATTAAGCCTAGATTAAGACTAACCCTTAACTTTATATATTTTTTAAAAATAAATTTTTAATAGTGTTTGTAACTAAGTAACTTCTTTTTTTTTACTCGTTCCTAATTTTCTTTTACATGAATAGTATTAATATTAAACTCCCTTGAGTATAGTAAAACACCCCCTTCTTGACAATATTGACGGTTGATATGTCCCTAGGTATCTACGTGACTTGAATTCACAGAAAGACCAAAGTGAACACGTGCGCCAGCATTTGTCTCTGTAATTTCTCACGCAGATTGAGACGGCAGTCCGCATTATTGGACCTTAAATATTTACTGAATAGCTTCGCCGGTCCCGCAATAAAAATTTAGAAAGCCAACTTAGAAATACACCCATATAGTCGTAAATCTGAAATGGGTGTATTGTTAAACCAGCGACCCGGCAATAAAAACCTTCGCCCAAGGCTAGGCTATATTGTAATTGTTTGAAGGTCTTTTGTAGAAGAGTGATCATCTCGCCGCCCAGTGAGGCGGTCGCCGAGGCGCTTCCGCCCAGGAAGTTGCCCTCTCGGCAGTTCCCAGTCAGCACTCGACAGTTCCCATTCCGCACTCGACAGTCATCATCTCGGGAGTCATCATCTTGCCCTCCCCCTCGGAGCGGGCGCCGAGGCTCTTCCGACCAGGAAGCTGCCCTCTCAGGAGTTACCGTCTCGCCTCCGCCGAGAAACCTCCTGTCCTCCCCCACCTGGAGCGGTCACCGAGGATCTTCCGACCAGGAAGCTGCCCTCTCAGGAGTCGCTGCCTGCCGACTCCGCCCTTCGGAGCCTTGGCCCAGGCTGAACTAATTCCGCCCTTCGGATCCAACACAAGTCGCAGCTTGTGTTATCGGCGATAAGTGCAAACATGGAGATCCGCGGTTCCAGATAAGAATTATAATTTAAGACTATTATTAAGCCTAGATTAAGACTAACTTTTAACCTTATACATTTTTTTTAAATAAATTTTTAATAGTGTTTGAACTTAAGTAACTCATATTTTTTTACTCGTTCCTCCTTTTCCCTTACATGAGTAGTATTAACATTAAACTCCCCTTAAGTATAGTAATAACACGGTGAGTTTATTTAAGGTATTAACAGTAATGTTTCGATTTTGCTCATCACTAATGACATCTAGAATATCATAAAAAAACAAAGACAAAAAATGATCAATGATCTTCTGTGGTTAAGTAAATTTGACATAACCTGAAAAGCACTTCGGGTTATTTTCATAGACTTTTTAAATATTAATATAATTTATATAAAATTTCGATCTGACTCTCATTATGAATAATTTCACGAATGCTTATAAGCATGCATTAGTTTCGTTGAATTTACATAGCGTAAGGCAATGTATTTTAACGCAACAGTATCGTGGTAAGAAACATTTTTTTAACCCTTTTTATCTGTAAAATACGATATACAAATGCATAACTTACAAGTATACCGATAAAATGATAATATTAGTTTAATATAAATGTATTATTTCGGTTTTAGCGGCTTCCCTGTATGCGGGGCCTGCCCTAGGGCTTGACAAATATGTCATGGCAAGAGAGAAGGTGGCGACTCAAATGCATGGTTTAAGTGAGAAGTTTCGCATTAAAATGAAGGATTTTGTGAGCCAAGGATCGAAGAACATGATCTTCACCGAAGATCTCAAGAGTATGGTTCATTTAGGAGAACCTGATGATTTAGAACTTGTGCGTCAAATGATATTGAAGTAAGTAAGATATTCCGGTAATTTTTGGATAGGGCCTGACACGCTTATTACGAATATTTTTTAGAAAAAAACTTTATATTCGCCTTAATTACTATAAAAGAAAACTTTTTGCATTTCGGGCGGCGGAAAATTATGAATTTAAATTTTCAATTGCGTTAACCAAAATTCACTTCGCGAATCGATGCGGCGGCAATCAGCTGCCATTAGGTACGTCACTGTTATGTTGGTATCCCTGATACATTGCGTAGATACGACTGGCTAACTTCGTGGAAGACAAATGGATTTGTATCACAAACCATGTTACACAAACCTAGCGTAGCCGGTAAACTAGTTGAAAACTGGGATGTTTTTCTTGCCTTGACGCGAGCAGGCGTTATTAAGGGGCACTTTCCTTTGTATCACAAACCATGTTACACAAACCTAGGTATCCCACGAAGATAGCAACGGTCGTATTTAGCTCTTGTTAATGCATCAGTGATACCAACATAACAGTGCGTTCCTAATGTCGCCACATCGATTCGCGGAGTGAATTTTGGTTTTACGCAATTGAAAATCAAAATGCATAATTTTCCGCCGCCCGAAATGCAAAAAGTTTTCTTTTATTGTAATTAAGGCGAATATAAAGTTTTTTTCTAAAAATTATTCGTAATAAGCGTGTCAGGCCCTATCCAAAATTTACCGATATTCCTCGATTTATAAAAGAAAAAGAATTCAAAAAACCTGTAAACCATAACTACCCTACTAGGCATAGAGAAGCACAAATGTTCATTATTAAAATATCGCAAAATGTATACGGAGATAGAACAAAAAGACATAAAATTCCGGAATTATTTAACTCATTACCAGAAGATATTAAAAATGAGACATGTTATTCAAAAATAAAAACAAAATTTAGATTGTTCTACCTCCGTCAAACATAAAAACTATTAATATTGTGGATCAAGATAATTATTAAGTTCAAATTAAATATATTATTATAAGCTAATACATAGAAAAAGTGAGAGATTTCTTACAATTAAACTGATTGATCAGTTTTGTAGGATCTAAGTAAGAGAAAATAATGTACAAATAAAAAAAACTGAGTAAACATATACAAAAAAAAAAAAACTTAACATTTTGGAACACTTTCTTTCACATTCTATCAAAATACTGCTTAGCCCAAATCGAAACTGAATAAATAATTGACTTTTAACCATTATTGAAATACATCTTATTAAAGAATATTTTTATTTACTAATGTTGTTCCTTTCAGGTTCAATAATCAAAACAAAGAATTGCGATTTGGAAGTTTTATTTTTGGTCCTGTCGTCATGAGGTTATTCCACCATTTAGATCAACCAGATCTGGCGCTCAAAGTAAGTCCTGTTATATCTAATTTAGATCAACCAGATCTGGCGCTCAAAGTAAGTCCTGTTATATCTAATTTAGATCAACCAGATCTGGCGCTCAAAGTAAGTCCTGTTATATCTAATTTAGATCAACCAGATCTGGCGCTCAAAGTAAGTCCTGTTATATCTAATTTAGATCAACCAGATCTGGCGCTCAAAGTAAGTCCTGTTATATCTAATTTAGATCAACCAGATCTGGCGCTCAAAGTAAGTCCTGTTATATCTAATTTAGATCAACCAGATCTGGCGCTCAAAGTAAGTCCTGTTATATCTAATTTAGATCAACCAGATCTGGCGCTCAAAGTAAGTCCTGTTATATCTAATTTAGATCAACCAGATCTGGCGCTCAAAGTAAGTCCTGTTATATCTAATTTGTTAAAAATAAATACTTTATTTATACTATAAAGGCAAAATAATACTAATAGGTGCGTGTGTCGAATTGTCTTTTAAGGCCACACAGCCTTTGTGGGTTCAATTCCTCTACTAACTAAGTCCTCCACCATTACACAAGCCTCATTTTCCGTTTGTAATGATGGCAGAATGAGTTTTTCAAACATTTTCTGGTTATTCATTATCCGGGAATGTTTGTCTTTTTTTAAAGTTTACGTACGTACCTAAGGTAAAAATCACGTGTCACCCGAAGGGGGCCTCTAGAGTCCCCCATATATCGCAAAGCGATTGTATCTCCTGATATGCCTTTTGCCTTTTCTAGTAACGCTTAGTGATTACTTGCCACCTATCGTTTTAACCAGACTGCGCCCATCCTCGGCCAGCAGTCAATCATTAAGTAATGTAAAACCTTAAAAGATATAGTACAAAATCAATTGTAACACAAATAATATTATTATAGCTCTTTCCAGTAAAATGCGTCTTTTAAAATTGCACTAACGGCTTGATTACAGCGAAGAATTTAAAAAAAAAGTAACGAGTTGGTAAAAAAAGTAAAATTGGATAGATATTTAAAAAAAATTGTAATTTGATATTTTTTTTTAATTGCAGATCAATTACCAAATAGTTTTTCTATATTGCCTTAATTATAGAGTATGCTACGTAAAAAACAACTTATATCTGATATTGCACAAAACTCTATTTAGGGGGTAGTGTATTACCCCCATCGCGGGAGGGTTAAATTTTTTTTTGACAAATACATTTTTTTTTTCTTTCAGACATTCGAAGATCCTGAATCCTGTGGCTTCTTCGATCAGTTCATGTCTTACCATATCCTGATGGACCTCCTTTATAAGCACAAGAAGTATGAAGAAGCTTTAAGAGTGTTTGAGTATGCCGTAACCAAACAAGCAAATATGACTAAATACCCCAAGCACTTGGTCGTTTTGGCTATGGCTGCTTGCTACCAACAGGTGTGTATAATAAACTATATTAGTTCAGCTCTTTCCGGTTGGTTCAATTTGATCACACTTATTGTCAATTTGGCTTCCTGCGCAATACTGTTCCTGTTACTGTTCTGTTATGTATGTCTTATAAGAAAGCTGTTGTTGGCAATGAAAAATATATATTAACTCTTTAAATTTCGATGCTAGATGCTCCTTTATGCGGCACTTTTTCATTTATACGTGTTCGCAACCCAACTGCTGTGACAGAAATGACTACAATGGGTTAATAAAAGATATTATAATTTTCAGAATACAAGCGCAAGCTTTGAGTATGCCAAGAAGCTCTGGGGTAACTTATCTGAGGTTGGACACATCCCTATGAGGCGGGCGGTTACTTTCTTTGCCGGTAAGTTTTAACACGGCGAAAGAATTAATATTATTTAACTATTGGTTAATTCGGTTTTTTTCACTCTTTTCACACTGGCGGACATTATTATTCTTCTAAAAGTGGTGCGCAATCTGAGATTCAATCAAATAACCAAGCCAGAGATTCCCAACCTGAGCCAGATCGCCTTCCAGTGAGCGATTTAAGTAGCTGTGGGGCGATCAAGAGTTTTCAAACTTTTTCCAGGCAGGAAAGTTCTAGAATAACTCAGTAAGTAATGCTTGCTTGAATAATAAAGTGGATGCAGCAGATTTTCGAAACTGGAAACGGAATGTACAAACAAATTTACAGACAGATGAAATGTTAAACAGTCGAGTTAAAACAGGACTTTGAACATCCTAGCCGATTAAATGATGTAAATGTAAAGTTTTTCAATGAATATTTCAGGTCTGGCCTTGAAACAAGGAGCGCCCCATGTCGCCCTGGAAGTATCTATGAGTGTGAAGAATCAAATGTACGTCACAATCAGAAGCTTAAAGGTAACCTACCACACGCCATTAACTATCTTATGCAATAAGATCTCTCATGCGATGAGCTCTGGCTTCATGACATTTGCACAGTTTTCATTTGAAGCGCACAGTGGCATTTTTATCATTTCGCCTCTACCGGTTCCCGTAGTCAGATTTTTATGAAATTGGGAAATGTGATATTATAGAAAACCATTAACCCCTTAGGATAAATTGTTCGCTTTTGGGAACGGCTCATTTGGTCTCACAGAAATCCTTGTCTTTCCCTTACTGTCATGGTGCGAAATAAGATCTAATCAACACACCTTTAAAAGGTGATATAAAAAGCTTTGAAAAAAACTAACCTATAAACCTAACCTACTTTTTATTTCATCACTTTTTAAGGGTGTGCTGAATTGTCCTTTTGATTAATTATCCGGTAAGCCATACGTCTAATAAGATGCATGTTTTTTTTTTTTAAATTTCGTTATGAATAATTTAAGTTACACAAAACCTAAGGTGAGCCATTAATTCTTTTTTGTTTTGGATTAAAATTTAATATTTCAAAAATTGTATCTTTATTTCTAATAATAAAACTTCAAATTGTATTTCATCACCTTTCAAAAACAGTTTTTAGTTTTCGGATATGTTCCGAAATATTCCATTATTTGGATTTTATTGCAAAGCGGAGACCTTCAAACAGAAACAGGATTAAGAAAAAGAACATTTCAGTTTATTTTAGTACTAGGCGAGTCTTTATCAAATTTTCAGAATATGACCCTGCAAGCTGACGTTATCGATTAGTATTATAATATAGTATTAACAGACAAGATGCTAAAATGTTTGTTCCATATTTTCGGATATAAAGAGTCCTGAAATTTGGATGAAAATTGGTCAGAATCAAAATGTTGCTTGAAATAGCATTGGATGCTTTAGCGAGGTTGACCAGATTTGAATAGCCAGGTACATTCTTATTTCCCATCTCCTTCTTCTTCCCCACTTCTTTCAGCTTGACAACAAATCCCAGATTGGGTATCCAATAGTCCTACTGGCTCCGGGCAGTTGGGACATTGTTGATGTTGGTATTGTTGTTGCAGGTAGCTGCTCTTGCGGATTTGGACAGGGCGGATGACGCTCTGCCCATATTGAGAGGTGTTTTGGAATACGACTCTGCGGAAAACATGAAAAACACTTTCACCAAGGATGCGGTAAATATATTTATTAATATTTAAGGTTGGGGTGTTTCACTAATTCACTGCTTCTGGTTCCATTCGGGTTTAGTTCATTTACAAGCTCAAAATTATGTGGCAGAAAAGCAATTCATGAAAGGAGTTAAAAAAATCATAGAACTGCATAAAAAATACAGACAATATTATACAGTTAGGGTAATTGAAAAATTTTTTTACTTAAAATTACCTTTTCATCAATGATGTTTGAGTGTCATTGTTAGTTGTAAGATTATAAAAAAACTTTTGAAATTCAACGTCAATTTCGACTATAAATTTTTAATTTGTCTGAAATCTCTTTCCAGCAAAGAATATTTTGAATTCTGGGTACTGCATATTTTTGATAAAATGCTTAGCGTTCTTGCCAAACTATAGTAAAAATCCAAAATTTGCGTGATTATTTTTTTTTTTCATTTTATAAATAAAGTCTTAACGCATCTCCACTCAAAATACTTGACAAAACTAAACTGAGACATTTCACTTTCAAAGGTTGGCAATATAAAACATGCGGTTCCATGATATTTCATCAAAATGACAGTTAAACACACCTTTAAAAAGTGATATAGAGTCATTAAAACTGTTTCCTATTTAACCTAGTTTTTGTTTCATCACTTTTCATGACTTTATATCACTTTTTGTATGTGTGTTGAACTGTCATTTTGATGAGGTACCCGGTCACCAAAAAATGCATGTCAAACTGCACCCTTGTCAGTTTTACAAAAACATTTAAACTCCTTCATATGTTGTCACTTATGTAATTATTTTTTTACAGATTGATAAACTCAAGGCTTCAGTTGAAAGAAGTAACAACAAAGATGTAAACAGAGAACTAAATCCATTAATCAAAGGACTCGAGGACAGGAAATTAATTGATAGCAAGGTTAGTATATACATACTTGCAGAAATTTATTAAAGTGGAAGTAGAATATTTAATTTCTATGGCAACACTGAGCAATGTCAATTTTGGAACAATTATAGTTCATTCAAATATGTATGAGGTTATTCTTGCGAATATGCAAAAATTAGAATAGAAATAGAGCAAATGTGAGTGCACGACAATAACATTCTCATACGCTTCGTTCTATGAAATCAAATTCCTTAAAGGCACTAGTGTAGCATGGCTTACATCCATTAAAATGTATGAAAGAAAACCAAGCCATAGAACTCGCGCCCCTAGGAGGCGCTAGTGTAGCATACTGCCATCAGAATGTATTGGAAATATCAGATGTTGGAGGTGTTATAACTATTCTACAGTATTTGATGAAATTATTCATGTTCAATGTCCATTATTAGTATGAAAGCGCATGTAAAAGTGCATATCCATACTACAGCAAATTGCATTTATGCATACTGCCCAGCCATTGTTTCTAGCGTAGAATATAGAGGAATACTAGAAATGCCTTTCATATAGATTTTGTATAGAAACCAATTTAGCCACTGACTTAGTATCTTTTGGTTTTGGCCCATTTTGCATGCGATTTGTCTTTTTTTACACTGGCCTGACCGACCTCATGTATCGCTATCCCATTTGAATTTTATAATGATAGTGAAATACAGTTCTGCATATGAAATTTAACCTACTGCCGGGCGCGTGGTCAGTCTGCACGTCGCTTGCTCATGCGACTCACGAAGGCGCTCCCGGGATTAGGTTAAGCGGAGAAGACTTGGTTGATTGGATCACGAAACACGCCCACATGGCATTTCTTGTGTTCCTTATTCTATGGTTTCTAGCTACACGCCAAATGCAGAACTTAAATTGCTTTGATAGACCATGCAGTTTGGTTGTAGCTAAGCAATAGTCAACACGCTTCCATGTCATATTCCCATTTGTTTCTATTTTCTATGGTTTATCTCATTAGCGTTTCAAAGGTTGTATTATCAACCATATCACTTAAATCATATCACCAGATTTTTTTACTTATCCACTTGGGTGATAGCGTATTTACAAAAAAAATACCTTGCAAAGGAGGTTTCTGAGCTTTGAGTTTTGAATTCGCCCGCGCTCTTTCAAAAAATCATACCTCCAAATATTAATATGGAAACATATAAACTGCTAACTGTGGTTTAAGCGCTTGTTATATGCCAGCGGATTTTCTCAAACTGTCAAAATCTCTTCATTTTTTTGTCGCTAGAGGGCGGTAGTTGTACATTAATGAACTTGTCAAAATACAACGTCAAATGTGCGTCATGATCATGTCCCGCATCATCACGTACGCAATTGGAAATCGGAAATATTAAGTAAAACAAACAGCTTAGTAAAAAGGTATGACTTATTTGCAGAACCTACTATTTTGGTAAAGCATTTACTTTGACATTTTTTATAAATGTTTATCATTCACTTGCTGTTGTTAAATCTAATTAGATTTGAACGGCTTTTGGCTTTACGAATCGCATTTCAGAAACATTTCCTATACAAAGAAAGGTTGTTTTGCACGGTATTCGGAAACTCGTGGTATAAACGGTATAACTTGTGAATGAATCTACCTTTCATTTAAAGTCAATTTTGGGTTATGATCTTTTTTATTTGAGCTTTCGTTTTCGAGAAAATCGAAGGCGGATTTATTTGGTAGATTTATAAATTTTATATTTGATAGAATATCTATACATATTAATAATATTGACCTCGAAAAATAAAAGAAAGTTTTTTTTAAATTTATATATTTGTTAAATTATTCAGTGTTAACTAAACAATAATCTGTTTTAACCATGACAGTATCGTGCAAGGCATACTAGTACTGTATCAAAATATAACTAGCCGTTGGAAATAATAGTTATATTCATTTAACGACCAACGCTATTGAAAAAAATTACGTCAATGGGTTGAAATATAATACCTAAATACAAATATTATTCAACGAATCCACGATTCGACCTATTGTTTAAGATGTATTGACGCGTAATAAATATATGAAATGGTGAATCATTTAAATTTACTGAATTTAAAGTTACTGTTCTTTATACAAATAGAACGGCGACATATGCGCCTCACAATTTTTGCCGCATTTGGGTGTTTAAAATGTTACCTGGCTATTATAGACTTAGAGGCCTTGTGTTTTCTCGGTAGGGAAAAAATTGTTTCCTAAAAAACCCTTATTATTTGGAACTTTACAACACAATACGTAGATAGAATATCTTTGATTTGACAAATTGTGAATGGTTACGTGTGTATACGCAGAAAGGTGATATAATCGTAAATTTACTTATAAAGTTTTTTTTTGTCTGTTTAATCTAAAGATAAAAAAACGGTGATAAACTTGTTTACTCCTTATGTGAATACGCCTTACCATGTAAGGTCGGAATAGTGAAAAACTTGACATGTTATCACTTAAAATTGCCGATTTTACCAAACTAAAAATGATTTGGCGTGAGATGGTAATTTTTGGTTTGATTACCAAACGCGCTCACAACTGAGTCAGAGCGACAATGAATTCTCACACACACTTGCATAAAGGGCACGCAAATCAACATCGTGACGTTCGTGCTAACCGTTAGGAAAAGGTACGCACAACGCACATTGAATATTGCATTTTATTCGTTTCAAAGAATATGACAGTTCAAAAAATACAATGCGACAAATTTACGTGAAAAAAGAGTATTTGTGAGTACTTAGCGTTTTTGTAGCTTCCTAAAATTATTGCAATGCTTCAAGTGAGTCGGTATTCTTCTTTTAGACCCAGAAATGAAACATTTTGATGGCATTTTAGAAATATATACGCCGTAAAACAAGGAGCGTATAGTCCCACTACCGCTCTCGGGGGCTTCTCACCCGTAATAAGTAAAACAGTGTAAATGTGTTGAAAATTTGGTGCAAGATGAAGTATTTATTTAATTGTTAATATCCACAGATATCATAACGATAATAAGAGGCCGTACTTCTACAGATGTGTGTATTATATACATATTTTAAATTAAAAATATAGTGTAAAGCCGTTATTAACGCGATAATCATACATCCAAGTTTTAAAAGTGGGTTGTATGGTGTATCAATGTTTTTATTTTTTATAGTCGAATGCCTACAACAACTACAAAAAAAATAGGCAGACTGAAAAATAATAGTCCATTAATTGGTATTAAAAAATATGAAGTCTGAGAATGACATACGAAAGGTAGTATTAAGCCGTTTTAGGGAGCCGTTTTCCAGCAAATCACCATTATGCCCTATAACCCACTCTTAAAGCTAATTTGTTGAAATCTGTTGGTTAGCAAAAATTGCCTAATCTTGTACTTATTAGTGGATATTTATGAACATGTTTTTATAGTTCGTAAAAAAACTAAAAAAAATGTTTAAGGCAATGCACTACGACGTGTAATATTTTAAATTGAGCCGCTATCAATAACAACCCTTACGTAGATGGCGATAAGGTTTAAATTCCCGCTTATCACCCATCCGCCTGTTTTGATTTATCCAAGAAAAAAACATGGCCAAAAAGTGCCTTTAATTTTATTTTGTGGATGTTCAGGCATAAATATTTAATTTTTTTTTTCGATCATTTTATAAATAACTTGATTTTCCACAATATACAATAAAATTATAACCAAAAATGGGTTCGTAAGTAGGAGTTTTGAACTTTAAAGCAGTTTTCATAGGCTTTTACAATATTTTTTTCTGGGCTTATAAAAAGACTTATCTAAAAAATACTCGATTACATATTTCAAAGGCCCCAAGATGTATTCTACTCGCAGTATTTAATTAAAGCATCTGAATCATTTCTAGGAGTCCAAATTTTCAAACCAAAAACACATGATTTTGCATTACTACGTATGGCATCGCCTTAAAGTAGCACATATGTCGTAAAATTTCACATTATTATTCGTAAGAAAATAGAATGTCACGGTGAAAAAACCTTCCGAATTTAAAAAAATTTGGTAAGTATATTCTTAAATTTAATAAGTAATTATTAAATTTAAGAATATACTTACCAAATTTTTTTAAATTCGGAAGGTTTTTTCACCGTGACATTCTATTTTTCATCGAAAATAATAGAATGAATGAATAGAATAATAAAAATTAAATCTGTTTCCTTTTTATGAATTACTCTAAACGAATTAATATTTAACACTGCACAGATTACGTATTTAGAGCTAATATTGTAAAAATAAATAAATTAATACACTCGGCACTCCAAAACCAGAAATGTATCTGATGTTGGCTGCCGACAAAAATACACTTACGACGGGTTGTTTTACAGAATTTGAACAATTCATCAAATTTTAAAGTTGATTTTCTAGTTCTGTGAAGGTTCTATTCATGTTCTATTATTATATTGTTACTAGCCAGTTGCTTCACAAAACTGAAATGATAACAACAGAACTTGGATAGAACCTTAACAGAATGTGAAAATCAACTTTGAAATTTGATGAATTTTTAAAATTCTGTGAAACAACCCGTCCTTAGGCATTCTATTTTTAATTCTAGGATTTAAAAAAAAGTTTGATTAAACACGGAATTAAATAACAAACACATTGATATAATATAATTTGTAACAGAATTTCAGTAAAATAAAACATTCTCGGCATTTTGAAATCACACCTACCGGCATGAAATTTTTTTTTTACTGCTACATTTTTTTTGTTACAATCTAAATTAGAGGATAGAATTACTGTTTTGTTTTGTTTATTTGTTTTGTTTATTTAGGACTGCTGGCATGTCTCCGAAAACTGAATCAAGCTAGCGAGTTAAGCTCTTAGTTCTTTTTTTTTTTCAAAATAAATTGTCCAAAACCTTACTGATGCTTTCAACTTCTGACATTTCCCATGAATTCTGATGACAAATCGCTACACAAGCGCCTTCTATTTTATGTCTAATAAATTAGAGAAAACGAACAAAAAAAATTAGGTACTCTGCGTAAGATTTACTGCTTTGTTTGCTCGTACGTAAAAAATATTAAAGCGGCTATTAACTCTGTCTTTGATGGTTTAGAAATGTAATAAAATACTTACATAATTGAAAGAATTTTTAAAACTTATTTCCTTTATGTAGATTTAACCTTTTATGTAATCAAGAACATTTTATTTGCTAGGATTTAATGAACTCATATTACATAATATATTTCACCAACTAACCTGTTTTTTGGCATCCTGAAAACGACTTTTAGTGTTTTTGTTGTTTGTAATTATAACATTTGTAAACCGCACATACTGATCCTACTTTGTGGGACATTTTTTTTTATATATTTGTATTAATATTGATCAAAATACAAATTACAAAGTGCAAAACACCGCTATCAAGTACTAAATAAATTCAATCTGTCGCCATTGAAAGGAATGTCAATATGCTGCACAAGCGCCTCTAGCGGCCAGTATTGTTGATATTGCCTCTATTTCACTGGAGTTGGACATGTTATTAATATTATAGGGTATTTGCCTAAATTTTGGCAGCCATAGCTAGAGTGATGAGATCTAAATATAGGTAGCCACCGTTGGAGCAGTTATGACAGTCATGCGGGGATTGCGAAAAAGCCAGAATGTATACGTTAATTTGTAAATAATGTTTGTTTCAGACTATTGATGACCTCCTGTGTGTCCAAATTCAGCAATCCATTAACTTAAACAACCAAGATAATCGTCTGCACTCCACTTTCCGGAACAACACCGCGCCATTCAATAGGAAATCTTATTCTAGGCCAGGACTGACAGATAATTTGTATTGAATTAATAATTAGATTATGTTGTAATATTTAATGTACCTATTGTAGAATTTAACATAAATAAAGAGAACCACACATGTTACAACTTGTTTTTAATCACATAATTACAGTCCACGGTGACACCATTTATTGCAGAGTTAAGAATGTCAAGGTATAAGTTTATTTTGAGGATAGTAAACAGGAGAAGAAGAGAAGTAAACACAAAACAATATGGAAGTATAGTCTGATATTTAATAGTAAACAAAAATTGATGGTGCTGCAATCGTTTAAATGGCAACACCAAGATGGTTTATAGAAAAATGAATGTAAGTCTAAATAATCGCATTGGTCCAAGTATATATTTTTTACTTTAACCAGACGATGTTCAAATTCCACTCGAATACTTTGTTGGGAAACCGAAACAAACTGAAGTAGGTGTCAAATATGTGATTTTATATCTGCGTTTTTTAGTAATAGATTACTTTAGTAATATTTGTTTTGAGTCATAAAATATAATCAAATATTGAATTGTAATAAGATATTTACAATTTATGTTTGGATTAAGTCTGTTTTGGAAGACAATCTTGGAACAAACCTGTTTTGCAACACAACGGACAGCAACTTTCATAAGAGCCAATTAGGTGGTAGAGGTGAAGCGTATATACTAGAACAGATGTTTGGAACAGATATCTCAAAGATACTTTCGTACTTACTGTTTGTTCTTAAGTATCGCTCGTCTTGCTAGTATTGTGCGTCCCGCGAGTATTTTGTGTTCCGCAATACTCGCCAGCCAGACGCTGAGAAGAGTGTTCCTCTAACCTCATGAAAAAAATGTGGAGAATTTTTCAACAGGGATTTCTCTAGCTACCCCCGACCCCCAAATCATAGTGGGGAATTATACACCGGAGATGCATTCAGAAATTTTTGTGGGTAATTACATTTCTTAGAAATTCTCTAACAACCCCCCCCCCCCCCCCCTCATGAATTTGAAAATATATTGTGGGGAATCCACAACTAGCAATACCCCATACAATACAACTATTCCTTTTGACATACCATTACTTGTAAAAGTAAGTACTAGTGTGAAATACTAGTGAACAGGTATTTGGACTAGGTATTTATTCATACTTGTACCAGTTGTTCCAAGTATTAAGACGAGCTAATACGACTCACCTCTACTAGGCGGCCATTTTGTCATGTGACCAAATGCTCTGTGTTTCTATTGGCTGAAATGGAATAAGTCTGTTTTGGTAGTAAGTAACATTGGATGGAATAAGATGAATTTGCAAGAAACGGTATCTGAATACCCGACCTTCCTCTCCTCAATCTCCTTCCGCTCCCCACTACCTTCAGCCTCCCAACATACCCCGATTGGGGATGCCATAGTTTCACTGTCTCCAGACAGTTGGGAGCATTTAGGATTCTTGTGCGATTGCGCACAAAAAAAGTCATTTAAAAGTTATTTTTCTAAGGGAATAAGTAGCTTTTCCAATATAGTTAAGCAAAAATATTGCATTCACAGGTTAAATTTGAATAAGTCAGTTTTGCAAAAATACCCCCTCTTTTATGTTTAACCCGTAAGGATAATTTGTTCGGTTTTGGGAACAAACAGCTATTATCCGTAGTCAATTTGTTCACTTTTGGAACTCACTCCTATGTTCCCGTAGAAATCGTTGCATCTCCCTTACGGTCATGGTCATTTCATCACCTTTCAAAATAGGGTTCTCTTTTCGGATACATTCAGAAATTTTTAATTTATTTGGATATTATTGCAAAGAGGGAATACACACTATTTCTCTGACTTTCTGACAGCGTCTTTAAGAAATATGACAGAAACCTGACAGATAAAACTTTTTTACTCTAGGAAGACAATTATGTATAAGGGCAATTTTTTGTATTTCTGAAATGTATACAGGGTGTCCGGTGTTAAAGTGCACTAACTTCGGGAGGCGATTCTACATGATGGTAGAAGTAAAATAGATAAATAACTTTTTCGAAATTCCAATTTTTTTTTTCCCATACTAAAATATTTTTCCATAGAAACAATTCAACTTTTTAACCTAAAAACATTTAAATTTCGTACTTCTAAAATCATGTAGAATCACCTCCAGAAGTTTGCACTTTACCCCCGGAAACCGTGTATATCAAAAAGCCATTTATTAAATGTTAAATAAAACAAATATACAGATTAGTTGTTGTTTTCCCTGAAAAACAAATTGTAAATGTGAAGAACAAATTTCAAAGACAAAGCTTGCTTGGTGTTGCTAGTAACGAAAAATTTTGTAGCAATTGAATAAATTTCTACATGAGCTACTTATGTGTAAATAAATAATGACACAAAATTTCTTTATTAGGTTGGTTTATTTGTTAGCTACAAACATGATATAAATGACTTCATGGGATGCGCAGGTACTGTTTCATAGGGTATATGTATACAGGGTGTATCAGCACCTACCTGAAAGATTTTAATTAGCGATTCCTGAGCATATTTGGAGTAAAAAATATAGAAGTCATTTTGCTGTCCGATGATTTCATTTTATTTTTATGACACGTCACCACGGACATCACATTGCCATACTTTGCAATGGATAATGTGATACGTACCTCTGTTTCATCTGTACGGTGCTGCTATAACGAGATGGAGTGCATATCATGCGATAGGTTGTACCCAGTGCGATTTGTGATTGAAAAATATTTGTTTTTAATTAAAAAAAAATATATCATCAGACAGCAAATTTACATTTTCATTTTTTACTCCAAATATGCTCAGGAATCACTGGTTAAAATCCTTCGGGTACGTGCTGATACACCCTGCATGCAGGGTGTCTGGAAGTAAAGTGCGGTAACTTTGGGTGGTGATTCCACATGATAATACAAGTAAAACAAATAAATAACTTTTTTCCAAATTCCAAAGTTTAAAGGTAAAAAAGTATAATTGCATGGAAAAAAAAAGCAATGAAATTTTAAAAAGTTATTTATCTTATTTAATTCTATCGTGGAGAATCACCTCCCGAAGTTACTGCACTTTACTTTACTGCAAGTTACAGGACACCTGTATATATTTTTGAGTTGTTTATACAATTTGTTTAAAAACAAAATACTTAAGTACCAATATTTAGCTACCTATAGAATGAAAAATTAATTTCGATACTTTGATGACTTCATCAATTTGTCATTATTATTTTTTTTAGTTTCCGTTTGATTAACTTGGATTTTTCTGGTTAAAGCTTTGTATATATCGTCCATGCCAGATATAACAGTATATTTTTACTCTTAACTTAGTTTAAAATACAATCTACAAGCGATAAAAAATATTTATAAAACATGAAAACCCGGTTAATTACTAAATACCATTCAATAAATTTCGATGCATATAATTTGACTTGATAAAATTGACAATAAAATTCATGATTTCTAACATCATAATGTAACATACATCATATTGGTTTTAAATAAAGTTTTACATTTCATATAACATTTTATTATAGTGCTTTTTTATTACAAAGAAAATAATTATTGTGGCGAGATACAAAATATTGTTTTACCTACTAATTCACTTAAAATTAGAAATGATAAAATTCATTTCCTCTCCTAGCAAAGAAATAGAATAATCCGATTATTAGGTGAAAGCGAAACAAAACCTGTCCAAACACAATATATTTGTGGCAAGACAAAGTTGACTTATATTTTTTATACTAAATCACAGATAATCAAGCACTGAAAAAAAAATTACATAACTTACAAAAATAAATGCATTAAAAATAATTATTACGTTATGTACCGCTAACTGATTTTGTTTTTTCATCATGCTTTCTACAATATTCTCTTGAGATCAAAATCTACTAATTCCCTCGTCTAGGGAGGATTTACTGATCCCGTTTTGCCCACAACTTTCATTGAATCTAGGTAGAAACGGTAGAGGTAATTTGTGGCTGTATATGTTTTAGTACATTTGCAAAGTGAGTTAGTAGGGAATTGATATGAAATAATTACAGTTCGTTGATTGATCAATTGATAGGCTAATATAGATATACCTACCGCATTGGCGCAGGTAACAGAAACAAGGGAGATGTGCAATGGACCATTATCGCCAACATCGTTCGCCCATACTAATGCAAATTGCATCTACGCACAGCAGCACTCCTCCTTTGCTTCTACCTACACACCAAACGCATAACTTTCATTAGTAGTCATCGATAGTCGGTGCAATTTGGTTGTATTTCTCCCTTTATTTCTATTATCTATGACTAAGAGTTTCATCGTAACCTCTCCCTATTTTAATTACATACGTCATTTAGAAGAAAGAGTGAGAAGTTACAACAGAGCTCTCAGTGACAAAATACAATATTATAGACATTCAAAAATTGCACACCATATAAAAAGCAGAACATACACGCTTACATAAAAACAAACAAACAAGGTCTCACTACACGTATATAAAAGTTACTAAGACGCTTTAGACGCTACGTAATAAAATATTTCAAAAGGTTTACAATGACTGAACAAAAAGGTTTAACTGAAGCCCACAAATTCATGAACTAATCTGAAACACTTAACCTAGCGAACTTCTGCGGACTTGGATCACAGATTTGTATTCTTCATTGTAATGAAACTGATGGCACAAGGCACTTGTGACCTATCACAAGAAATGCACATTCAACAATTCAAAAGGTTCCCTGGTAAAAATACAACTAAACCAAGAGAACAGAGGGCACACTGTCACCATTCGCAATATTGCAAGTTTAACCATCAAATGGCGAATTGCCACGTTCCACTGGAAGTGATTCAACCTGATAAGCTGATGAATTTAAAATTCTTACTGGATTTTAGTATTCTTTTGTCCTGGCAAAGCAATGGTTCTTTTGAAATCTGTCGACAATGAAAATATTTTTTTAGTACTAAAGCAAAGCATGTAGCTTAAAATTACTTTTTACAAACATGTATATGTAGGTATCGCAACCAGTTGATTCGAACACGGCACGACACAGACGCATTGCTTGAATAAACCATGTTTCAAACTTTCACAAAACCATTGCAAAGCGGAAATGCTCCGACCGTCTGACTCAATAAGGCTGAGGCCTGAAGAATTAAACATTTTTATTGGTTTTTAAAACAAAATTAATAATGAGAAGTAAAAAGGGAACAAATTTGCAAAGCCCCTTGACTTTCGCAGATTTTATATGACAATAATTTTACATGGTGCCCAATGGATAGCAGTGTTTCACTTAGTCGACAATCTTACGCATGTAGTGCCATCAACATATGAATCCATGCCTAACGGGATTTAAGGAAATTCCCGCCGCGCTATGCCGCCACCTTTGTAATTGTTGTTTTTTCAGACCCATCGATCTATTTATGTATTTTGTGAACCATCCTCGTTATAATAGCCAAAAATGATATGAACATAAGCCTGAACTAAAATATCACTGGTTAATTGCTTATTATAGCCATACATATGTATATAACTCAATATTACCATGATCATTATACATAACCAAATTTGACTGTATAAATCGATGATCATATATCGTCCCCTTTTTTGCTAGTAAGTAGCTGTAAGAAAGATGAAAAAGGAAATTAATACATATGAACCAATAAGCACAATCTCAAATATGTATTTTTCGAATCACCTATAATTGTGTGACATATAAATAGACTTTTTGTTTGTTTGTCAAATTCTAAAAGAAAAAAAAAATCAATTCACTGCATTATTTGATTTTAAAATGGCCGACATTAGGCTATACGTAAGGCATTTTCTGTGCATTACCATTCAATTAAAATTAATAATCCATAAAAAGTTTATAACTAAATTACATAAGTAGCTATAAAATATAATAATGAAGCACATTCAGTCTTGTGGAACATCTATGCATGTCTAATTTAACACATTAAAACATAGAAAGAAACATTAAATTTGTAATTAATATGTATATACAGATTACCTAAACAGGGTCAACATTGATTACAAAAAGCCTCCTACATATAAAATTAATTAACAACACAAGAACTTTGTAAAATAAAAAAAGAGCAATATGTAATATTATTGTAAAATGAATCCATAAAACACATTTTCATAGAAAATAAATAGCACAGAAGTGAAAGAAATAAATAATACTATGTAATGATACATCATCACATAATATTAATATTTTGAACTATTGCAGATATATTTACAAGGTGTCCGGAATTTTGCGGTACAAACGGGAAGCTGAGGAATCTACATCATATATAGCAGCAGTCCGCAACCCCGGAGTCATATTATAATCATAATCGCCAAAAAAGTCAACAACATTCTGTACTAATTTTTGCTCAAAAAAATCTTTTTTTTTTTTTTTAAAAAGAAAGACAAACATTCCCGGGTTACGAATAACCTGACAATATTTGAAAATCTCCTACTACCACCACAGTAAGCTGAAAGTGTTGCTTGTGTTGTGATGGAGGACTTAGCCAGCCGAGGAATTGAACACACTACGCCCGAGTGAGACCCAAGCGCGATGTCAACTCGGCCACCGACCGGTAATATAAGTTAGTATAAGATATAAGTAATAAGGCCTAATATAATAATATATAAGGCCTCTCTGATTCTCCAATGTGCTCAATATGTGAAGAAATTGAAGATGTCCAACATACATTAACAAAGTGCATTAAGTATGAACAACAGAGAGTGACAATATTGATGACCTCGGACCCATCGGAAATTCTGAATTTAATAGCCTCAACAGAGTTCTATGCCATATCAAGAATCATGAAATTTATTCGATCATGTAAATTGGAAAATATTTGAAAGTGTAATCTTGGACAAAAGGCACCTTTTAAAGAACTTATAAATTATAATTAAAATATTTTAATATTGTAATTTTAAAAACTGAAGAGGCACAAATGACAACATTATGTGAGTCAGAAGCCTCGTTAATAAATTAAAAAAAAAAAAAAAAAAAAAAAAATAAGATATAAGTTTTCCTGTTCCCTCTCCCTATTATTTAAAAAAAATTGTGAATGAAATAATGAAAATCAGCTATTACCTGGAACAACCTTTGTTAACCCTGTAAATTTTAAGCCATCCTTGATTTTGAGGTCGCAGTTTGAAAAAGGCTGCTGACGTAGAGAACCCGAAAAAACATTTTTTTTCAATCTGAGCATTTTGATATATATATATTTTCCTCTTTCCCGCAACTAATGGGATCCAGGTCTAATCTTCGAAGCATTTTAAAAGACAGTGGGAAAAGTTTTATTTTTTTTTTCATTAACTCCACATGGAAGGCCTCAAGGAAAATAATTTCCCTTACGGTCTATGTCATCTTTAGGGATGCTATATGGAGGGTTTTTATGGGGAAGGAGTGAACATGGATCTTGAAGAGTGTGGGAGGGAGGAAACAAAGAGGCCGACAAATCATTCCACAGTCGAGCTGTTGAACTTGTTGTTCCTGACTAGTTCCTCGGATCGTCTTCCATTAAAATACCGGTAGAACAAGGACAGCATTACCACCTGATGTGAAACAGACAAACAAACAGCCCGTTTCTGAGGCAAGAATTTTGGGGCTCCAGACCAGAGGTGGCTGCTGAATTCATCAGTGGGGTGCACAAAAGTAACCCTTAACAACTTACGCCTTCCAAATTTGACCAGAAAAATTCCAACTTCGATTTACTCAAAAATACCTATACCACAAAATCGACTCCAGATGTAATGTAGATTCAACAGTTTTCCACTTGCACTGTCAGTTTCTGAACACCCTGTATAGTATAGTATTCAAGAATTTGTTAAAATCTGGTAAACCACCGCATTCCGCCATTGAACAGATTATTTCGAGAAGTGTAACCTATACAGATTTGAAAGAAAACTGAAGTTGCTAATTTATGCAGGTCAATCAATTTGATATGTTTGGTGAATTTCACCAGAAGTAAGTAAAAATTGGGCTTACTTTGGGTAAACTGACATCCGCAATACAATTCTATGAGTTTACCTCTTCAGTGGTTCTAGCATTGTCTGCCCAACATCACCATTCATTGAATAAAAAATAAAACATAAATATTTGAACAACTTAATAAATAATAGGTACATATAAAAAACATTGGTAATTCACGACACAATATTAAATCTATACATATTTTGGTAAGACGAACCAAAATAAAACATAGAGTGGTAATAAACATTAAAACTTAAATTAAAATGAAATCTGATTGAATAAACTAAAGCTAATAGTAGTAACGGACTGAGTGACTCGGTCGTTAGTCCTCAGCAGAACTGAGTGCCGAGCTCCTTGCACTTGATGATCAACTCCGTGAAGGTGGCCCTCTCTGTGGGGGTGAACTTCCAGCACGGCAGAAACATGTTCACGTACACTTCCACTGGACAGAATACCGGACATGCCAGCCTAGAACAAACATTCATTGGAAATATTAGTACACCTGATTCCTTTTTTACAGGGTGGATTAGTTCCGTGAAAAAAAAAACCTATTTAAAATACAGTAGATAATTTATAGGAAAATGGGAGGTTAGTTCTATAGGCAAGAAAATCACTCCAGGATGTCAAAAATTAAAATACAGAGTTTTCCAATAAGAGGTGTTATTTTGATATTCAATCGTAAAAGATCAATGTTTTCGTTGCTTGTGTGGCACGTAGCGCCGTCTTGTTGAAAGTAAACGTTGTCCAGATCAATACCATCCAATCCCGGCCATAAAAAATCATTAATCATCTCTCGATAGAGCAATCCATTCACCGTAACTGTTGCTCTAGCCTCATTTTCGAAAAAGTAAGGTCCAATGACTCCGCCGGATCATAAACCGCACCAAACAGTCACACGTTGAGGATAGAGAGGCTTTTCAACAATAACTCTTGGGTTTTCCGAGCCCCAGATGCGACAATTTTGCTTGTTGACGAAGCCACCAAGGTGGAATGGGCCTTACTCAAGATGATTTGCATTTGATTCACTCAAGTGAATTTTAATAATTTCAATGCGTTGTTGAAGCGTGTATCGTTCCATTTTTATTAATGGCGTAGTTTCTACTTGTCAAATGTCAAAAATGACAGCTTCAAAAGTAACATCTACCGAAATAGCGGGCTATTCAAAATAACACCTCTTATTGGAAAATCCTGTACATTATTAATTGAAATTTTCACAGCCAAAAGCATTATCGTGATTAAGAACTATTAATACGGGGCTAATAAGCTTCATGGTTCTTGGTATCCGGTATTAGAAGGCTACACCAAAACTAAACGTAGAAAACCACACTAAGACGGTTAACACTTGCCATACGGCATTCACATACATGAACACATACTTCATCACAATTTACACATCGGCCCTTATGATGCACACTGTAACGCTGTGAGAAACATTGGCAAAAGAAGGAGAAATTGCAACATGGCGTAATATCCAAAAATTTGAAGTTAATGGCAGAAGAAGTCGGGGACATCCGGGGAAGACATGGCACGATTGAATGAAATATTTGAGTAGGGCGATGTCAGGAGTTAGAATAACAGAAGAGTATGTATGACGCAATGTATTTAAATTTAATTTGTACAAAAACAGACCCAACAAACTAGGCGCACGCCCGTATTATGGTTAGGTCAGGTTTCGCACTAACAAGAATCAAGCAAGGACGTTTTAGGCCAAGACAGAGTTGTGGGGTGGTCCATCCTATCTGTGATGGACTACCGTGTGATGGTTAATTAATTAGTTAGTTACTTACTTGGAAAATCTGTCGTCCTGTGAGGCTATTTCGGGTCCCCAAGCCGGCGGCTCCACTCCGAAGGAGAACATCTCAAACAAGGTAACTCCGTAGGACCACACGTCACTCTTGGTTGAAAATTTACCATCTGATACACTCTCGGGTGCATACCTGTTCAAAATAAAGCAATATCACCTATTAACATTATTACTAAACAATTTAATAAGAAGCGTTATACAGTGAAACGCACTTACGAGTTTCTCACATAAAAACCTTCAAGCTCAACCCCCGGGCGGCGGGAAGCATCTTAAATAATTTCAACGCATTTGCCTCTCACCTGGGAGCTGACATTAGTTATTTCTGGGATTGATTATCTGCTGTCGTGTACATGCAAGTGTAAATTCTACTTGTAAAAAATCTCCAATCCTATCTCTATTCTAAATCATCTGTCTAAATTGATACTGAAATATTATTTGTTTAACTTTAGCAAGTATTGATAGCTAAGGAGAAAGTATTTGAATACCCTTAAGTTGATTTGAATCTCGGGCGTTGGTACGAACCATTACAAATTATGCGCAGTTGCAGTGGAACAAACAAAGACACCTCAATAGAACTGTGAGCCGATTGTTATATTTGTGCATTTATTATTTTGAAAATTATGATCGAAATAATAGGCATACTTCTACGAGATCAAGTTTTTTAGTTTGGAATTTTCATTGACAGTAACGAAATACATTCAAAACATTTAAAACTTATATAGCTATACACAATTTCACTGGACTGCAAATGTAGCCAGCCGCACTGAGGGGTTAATTCAGTAAAATAAAATAAAAACACATTTTATATTTTCGCCGTTATATTATGGTGTATGTAGCTCTTTTATGATTTGGTCACGTGTAACTATCTAAAACTTTTATTCGTAATTTACTACAAGTAAACGGTGAAACCCATCTCGCCAATGCTACGTTAGTGCAAATACAACGCTTAGGACGGGTTGTTTCGGAGAATCTGAACAATTCATCAAATTTCAACGTTCATTTTGAAGTTCTGTTTTTATTTCAGTTTTGTCAAGCAACTAGCCTACAATGATATAAAAACAGAACTTGAATAAGTCTTTCACAGAACCCGAAAATGAACGTTGAAATTTGATGAATTGTTCAAATTCTCCGAAACAACCCGTCCTTAGAATGCGTTGTTTCACAGAATTTGAACAATTCCTCAAATTTCAAAGTTGATTCTTAGAAAGTTCTGTGAAGGTTCTATTTAAATTCTGTTATTATTTCAGTTTTATTAAACAACTGGCCAATAATAATATAATAACAAAACTTAAGTAGAACCTCCATAGAACTTGAAAATCAACATTTGATGAATTGTTCAAATT
Organism: Hesperophylax magnus; assembly: GCA_026573805.1. Classification (NCBI taxonomy): domain Eukaryota; kingdom Metazoa; phylum Arthropoda; class Insecta; order Trichoptera; family Limnephilidae; genus Hesperophylax; species Hesperophylax magnus. The sequence continues at coordinate 4,399,665 of JAIUSX010000117.1, read as the reverse complement.
CTTTGAAACAACCCATTCTTAAAGATAAGATGAAAAAATTTACACAATACATGTACATGATTAGAACGTTGCACTGTATGTAGTTCCGTGTTTTAAAGATTTCCACCACAAAAATAATTATTAAGAAAAAATATGTGTAGTAAAATTAATACAAAGCTGATTTAAAAATATGTTTGTGTAATTAAGGCGATGCCATACGTAGTAATGCAAAATCATGTGTTTTTGGTTTGAAAATTTGGTCGCCTAGAAATGTTTCAGATGCTTTAATTAAATACTGCGAGTAGAATACATCTTGGCCTTTGAAATAATTGAGTATTTTTTTAGATAAGTCTTTTTATAAGCCCAGAAAAAAATAGTGTAAAGGCCTATGAAAACTGCTTTAAAGTTCAAAATCTCCTACTTACGAACCCATTTTCGGTTATGATTTTATTGTATAATGTGGCAAATTAAGTTATTTATAAAATGATCGAAAAAAAAAAAAATATTTATGCCTGAACATCCACAAAATAAAATAAAAGGCACTTTTTGGCCCTGTTTTTTTCTTGCATAAATCAAAACAGGCGGATGGTGTTAAGCGGGAATTTAAACCTTATCGCCATCTACGTAAGGATTGTTATTGATAGTGGCTCAATTTAAAATATTACACGACGTAGTGCATCGCCTAACATTATTCTAAAACAATATTCGACACAGTTAAATCATGAATGAGTTTACTTATTTGAATTTAACAAAGAACAATAATTCAATATATGTCTAATGACAAAATTATTTTGTTCTGCTGAATCAAAATATGAAATGTGCCACTTGGCAGTGTCGGCGAATACACACATTGAAGCAGCCAAAGCATTAAGAAGATCTGTTGCTTGGTCCCCAATCAATAAAAAGGTTTACCCACACATTTGTACTTTTGGTACCTTGTAAAACCTTACACGATAGTTTCACTGTGGTATAGACTTTCGCACCAAAGATATCTTGTTCTGGAAAGGGAGTAAGTTGGTGTCCACTGTAAGAATCAAACTCGATCTCACTCATGTAATCAATGCAGAATTAGTGCAGGTCCGTGAAAAATCATAGGGGCGCTATTGCGTGCTAATATCTCGTTGAAACGTGTTCCACATTATCAGGCAAGTAGCAGTGTGTGGGGACCGGATTCCGTAGTTCCGGTCGTTCGGCGTTAGGATGGGAGCCTGAAGGATAAATTAGATTGATCGAGGTGTTAAAAATTGGAACCAATTTTTTCGGTTTGTGTGTCATCAAAATATAACATGCGGACAGTCTGAACTCTCGACAAATCAGTTCCTATTTTGAAAATGGCAATTAAAATAATTTTCTGTTAATAATATTATATTATAGGTAGGTACTTTATCGCTCGTCTGAATTCTCCAAACAAACAATTTTGAAAATTAAACTTAAATCTAAAGCAAAAGTTTTAGAGATCATTTAACTGGAGTCACAGACGGAGTCACTTTTTAATTAAATGTTCTTTCAACCTTTAAGTATGTTTGCAAAATATGTAAATAGATTTACTGAGATGAGACTTTTCTATACTACCTACATTATTTAGGAAGCAATGAACAATATTTTACAGTAAATCCCACTTATAAGGTTTCTACACAAGAAGTTTTGTTTTTTTGGTCCCTTGGAAAACCTTATAAGAGTTTCAATGTATTTGCAAATACTATGTAAAATGGAGTCACCATTTGAGCGGAAGCTCTCGGTTAGTTTTCAGGATGTAGTAGTCTCCGTGCATGAACTGAGCCAGTCCGAAGTCAGATATCTTTACGTGGTCCTCGCTGACCACCAGGATGTTCCTGGCCGCCAAGTCTCGGTGCACGATGTTCAGCTTGCCCAGGTATTCCATGCCCTGAAAGTAAGTCGATTCAATTAAACTTAATTTGTCATCATTTCCTTTATCACTCCTGGCCACAGACACAAACACCTAACAACTGACAGTGTACTAGCGGCAATAGCGGAAAACATCTCGGATGTCTCATTATTCAAGAACACAGGCATTCGCGACTCATGACTTGGACAGCTCACGTTCGCTTCGTCGAAGTCCATGCAAATGCGATTGTGAAGCGGTATGAAGCGATATAAATTGATGCAAAGCGGTAACACTGTCGTGCTCTAAAATTTTCAATAACCTTTTATATCTGTTGAAGAAAGATTGAGGTACGAAATTAACAAACATTTTATTCAAACTTTTAAAACTGTTAGATACCAAGTATAATAATATAGAGAGCCGAGCATTCAATTCAAAATGTCAAACAAACTGACCGCATCGCAAAAGTCCCGTGTCGCATCCACCACTTCATGTGCCATTTAGTGGGGGTGATCATTTGATATTTTTACACCGCAACATTCGCATCAACTTCGTCCATGTAAGACTTCCGCTGTAGTTCAAATTTCACCCAATAGGTTTGGGAGTGGTTCGTGCTTCATTCAATCTTCAAGGGCGTTTTATTTCACGAATGGTTTATGTACCGTGGATAAAAAAAGACCACTCGAAATATATTAATTAAATTTCTACAAAAAAAAAATTCGGCGGTTTCGACACAGAGTGAAGAAATATTTTTCAAGTTACAATATGTAGAATTTGTTTATTATTCAATACATTTATCATAATTATTAATTTAGTTAAAAAAATATTTTTAGGCAGACACTCCTTGCTTCATCCGCATTTAAACAACAAATCATAAATACAAAAGTGGGCACACACTCATTGACTCATACACTTTACTGTTGCCTGCAACAGGCAAAAGCTAGTATTATATATTATTATAAAACTCGTTTCCTATTCAGGTTGAGGACACTCGTACACGGAGATACTTGTAAGCGACTCAAGTTTTGTGTGCGTAGCATACAAGTCGCTTGTGAGTATCCGCCATACTATTTTGCTAGTGTTCGTACATGACGCAGCACGTTGACTACAGGAATGACATCAGTCGCAGTGACTATGACCGTGAAAATAACCATGTTTATGTAACTACAATTTACCGGAATATGTAAGAAAGGATTTAGCGGAGAAGTTGGAAACAAAGTCAATTTGACATCGTTCGCGTGAAGTTCCTTGGTGACAACGATTACCCTACAATTAATATTTATTTTGTTGTATATTCAATTCTTTTTTTAGATCATTTTTTTAAGCTTACAATAAAGATAAAAAGGAACAATATTGTCTTGGTCGCGAGTCACTCGATCTGGAATTAACACGGCTGCATGGGAAAAAATTATTAAATTCAGCATAATTCAGGTAGCGCTGTATATGGAAACCAGCTTTCAAGAGTAGAATATCAGTAGGCGACAATCACGTAGCTTGTAAGTATCTCTGTACGAAGGGCCATAGACACGGCACCTCTGAATGTACCTGTCCTGCGCTGTCCAGCACATCTTCTCTCTGGAATCGGCGTCCGCGATTAAGGAAGTTGTACTACTAGCATTCTGAGCATATGTCCAAGTCACCTTATTGCGACTTTCCTTTGACCACTTTTGGCCGGGTCCAGCATCGGTGAGGGAATCGCGAACGTTGCATTTGTCCTTAATGATTAGGAGGTGAGCTAGGAGGTCGTTAATCCTCTCCCACGTTGCGTTAAGGTTGCAAGGGATCATGTCTTAAAATGTAATGGAGATTCTTACCACTGCGACGTCGCAGGCATACTTGAGCAGCTGGTGGACGGTGCAGTCCCTGTGGAAGTGAAGATAGGTTTGGAGGGAGCCGTTCGGCACAAATTCCATGATCAGCTGCACCTCAGGGTATTCCAATACACCGATTATTTCTACTATGTTTTTGTGTTTGAGGGACTGAAAAAACACAATTTTAAATCAGTTACATGGTTTTTAAAGTTAATTTTATTTTATTATATCTTAATAACATTTTACATAGTCCAAAACGTTGGCAAAAGAAGGAGTAATGATACTTTTGGCAGTGAAAATGAAAAATTAAACATGTTTCAACGTTGACAGATTTCAGAATATTGGGAGCACTATTGCCCCACTGATTCCAGAAAGGGATTATGCACTTATCATAATAAGTGACTGCAATTATTACTTTGCAGTCGGTGCACCATAGATAATGAATATGAAAAATACTAAGAAAGAAAAACAGGCCGAGAATTAATGTTTAACGGGGACCGCTCAAATGTCAAAAATTGAAAATGGCGCCAATCGGCAATTTGATCGTCAATCAAATGTGACAGAGGTTGATACGTCCCCATGGTTTGAATCTGGGTTCGGTGGAAGCAATTGCCATCTCAATTGCCCACCACTTCATACTAGAACATGTTAAAAAAATCATAAATTAATAAGCATACTTTCATGATTTCAATTTCTCTCTCAAAGTCATCAGTGGCAGTCTGAGCTGTTTGCTTCAACTTCTTGATGGCCACCTGCCGCGACTCGGAATTGTCACACTCCATGGTTCCCCTGAACACCTCGCCATAATAGCCCTGGATACAAACAAACAAATCAACTCATACAAACAATATTGTACATTACCCTTTACAAACGAGATGATACAAGCAAGAGTTTGTATTTGAAAAAACCCTGATGGGAAATGATCTGCTTTTGGTAATGGAACTGGTGTTGTCTGAATGTGCGAGAACTGTTCCAATAAGGTGAAGGTACATGCTTTTTTTGATCTTGTAAGGCCCGTCGTCCACAGTATTTGATACTCGAAGTTTACTGACCGCCATACATCTGCGCCGAGGTTTGTACACAGGTACTCCTTGGTGACATTTTGCTAACCAGTCTCCCGCTACTAGCCGGGTGAGGTTTTTTCCACTCACGTCATTGATACTTTAAGCGGAAGCTACAAGCCAAAAATGTGTATATTCTTGGTATACCTTATATTGTAGGTAATAGGCATTAAAATCGATTGACAAATCGAGTCTAGAAACGTTCGATTTCAAGCACAAAAGTGGTTTTTATTTATTTTGTAAATATTTTTATAAGAAAGAAAAAAAGGTAATCAAGTGAAACTCTCACAGCTATAATACTGTTTTTTTTTTTTAAGTTGTTTCCTTTAAGCGTTCATCCATTTCTATTGAAAAGATATTTTTTTTAGTAGTTTACATTTATATTTTTTATTGAGTAATTTATTTTTTTCTTCGTATCTACTCAAGCGAAGCGATAGGAAAACCTTCAATTTATCTAAAGCATATTTTTTGGTATTCATAATGTACACCAATTCGTTATAAAAATTAATCAAAATAGTGATTTAGCATTAAGCTTCGCCTTAAACATGGCATCACTTGTGTCAGACTTTTTGTAACAATGCATATAGATCAATGCTAGGAACAAAGCTTAAAAACATCTTTGTGAACTTGAACTTACCAAACATACAATATTCACTTTTGTGTAAATTTGTTGTGGTGTGTAAAATAAACCAGATTGTAATGAGATATAGTGTAATGTAACAGTCAACAAACATTACAGCTACAGCAACTGTTCGGTTGTGAGTGAGGGTATGAAAGCATTCTAGGACATATTGGCGTTTCGAGAATTCCACAGTGATTGGTGGCAACGCGAGTCTCTTGATTTCGGTAGCGACGTGTACGGACTGGGAGCGACAAGTTAGTACACAATACTCTTGTGAAAAAATGGCCTAACAAAAATTCCAAAGATGATAATCTGTATCAAACATGTAAGAAATGATGTTATTGTGTTATGATTGTATATAACGAGAAGAGATCGAAGGAAAACACAACAAAGCAAATACAAGATAGCTTTACGGCTATTTTGTGACATACATCAAAAGATAGTCGATAATCTGTCTGTAAGTGACGTTGAAAATATCAACGGGCAATGCAGCTCATTAAACAGTTGAATTGCTCTGTTGATTACCGCATTCTGTATGCAGAATTCTCACTTTCAAAGCATAAAAATAGTTCAATCATTGTTCCGTCTCGCCGATTGCTTCTGACAGGCCGTGTGCTAACCAATAGTATCGTCAGAATTTAAACTGTATAGTTTAAATTTCGCACACGTCAGCTATAACCACGGAGTGCCGTGAGCCGAACTAGTTGCATAAAAACCGTTCGTCCTGTCAAAACACCATCGCCGGTTCTTTATCGGAATAATCACTTTATACGTATCTTATCGCAATTTAATTTAAAATAACGAGTGCTAACGAACGACAATCCCGTTCCAGTGCTGACAGATGAGTCTCACCATGCAGATTTCACCATCGCCACCCGGTAAGTTGATTGTGAATTAACGTTACGCATTGTGTTTTCGCATTCGCCTGTCACAAGCCATAGACTTCATTGATGCTTTATCTGTGTGGAATAGCCCTTTAAAGTACGGCTATCCCAACCCTTGTTCGTTCCTCGAACAATCATAATATTTGTTAATAGGGCGGTACATACTCTCAGACCACCATTTGAAATAAAAACATTGCTTTAAATGTTTTTTTGTTATTTGTTTTTGGGGTGTTATGCCGTGTTGCGCTAACTCCTTCTTTAGCCAACGTTTCGGACAACATTGCAGTGTCCATCATCAGGGCAGATGTGTTATTTGAGGTTGTGTAAAAAATGTGAGCTTATGTATGAGGTTGTGATACCGTGTTGCCAGCTCCAACCCTCTGAGCTAACATTAACGTTTCATTTTTTTTTTTTTTTTTATTTTATTTAAAGTGGTTTTCTTCGTTTAGCTCTGGTGTATCCGTCAATTACCGGATACCAAGAACTATTGAGCTTAGCTCCATCGTCTCTATTAATGTTTACGGGATTTTTATGAATTTCAATGGCTTCCGTAATCAGCCGTGCTCTATAAGTTTTGGGTCTCCCCAGGATTTCAGGAACAAATCCAAAGTAATGCCCGGTGTCAATCAAATGCTCGGCAATTGCCGATTTGTCAGGGTGGCCGAGTTTACAAGCTCTGAAGTGTTCTGAAATCCTTTTGGAGATAGTCCGCTCTGTCTGGCCTACATAGACCTTGTCACATCCGGAACAGCTGTATGGATATATGGTGACCCGAGCGACCAGAATATGTGAAGAACATAAAATCGGAGCGGAACTTACGAAGCTGACCGATGCACTGGAGTGTAACGGTTACCCAGCAAGTCAGACAAGGCAAATCATAAGAGTCAAAACTGCACCAAACGAAGACAGAATTGAACAAGAGTCGAAAGGCTGTGCCTTCCTGCCTTATGTGCACAATGTAACAGACAGAATTGCCAGGCTATTGAGAAAGGAAAGTATCAAGACTGTCTTCGGAACAACAACAAAGATACAGGACTTACTGAGGTCTGCAAAGACTAAGTTTCCTCTGGAAACAGATGGAGTGTATAAACTCAGCTGTTCCGGATGTGACAAGGTCTATGTAGGCCAGACAGAGCGGACTATCTCCAAAAGGATTTCAGAACACTTCAGAGCTTGTAAACTCGGCCACCCTGACAAATCGGCAATTGCCGAGCATTTGATTGACACCGGGCATTACTTTGGATTTGTTCCTGAAATCCTGGGGAGACCCAAAACTTATAGAGCACGGCTGATTACGGAAGCCATTGAAATTCATAAAAATCCCGTAAACATTAATAGAGACGATGGAGCTAAGCTCAATAGTTCTTGGTATCCGGTAATTGACTGATACACCAGAGCTAAACGAAGAAAACCACTTTAAATAAAAAAAAAAAAATAAAAAATGATACGTTAATGTTAGCTCAGAGGGTTGGAGCTGGCAACACGGTATCACAACCTCATACATAAGCTCACATTTTTTACACAACCTCAAATAACACATCTGCCCTGATGATGGACACTGCAATGTTGTCCGAAACGTTGGCTAAAGAAGGAGTTAGCGCAACACGGCATAACACCCCAAAAACAAATAACAAAAATACTTTTGGCCGTGAAAATCTTAAATCATAATTGCTTTAAATGGCTTTAGCTGTGTTTAGTGATCAGATTTGCAAGGTACTTCCCAACCTTCTTCATTCACTCACAACATACCCCAATTAAGGATTCCATAGTCCCACTGGTCTTGTGCGGTATTCAATAAAAAGATTAAGCCAAACTTACCTGTCCAATACGGCCCTGCATTATGATATTGCAGTCTTTATCCAACTCCAGTACATTTTGCATTTGAGTATGGCTTGTGAAGTCACTAAAGTCATACGGTGGAGAGTCATCATCATCCTAAAAACCACATTATAAAATTGTCAAACAAAATGCCAAATGACAGGACACCAGAAATTATGACCAAGTGGTTTTAGAAGTGGAAGCGACCCAGAGGCAGACCGAGGAAGGAGTGGATAGACTGTGGGGAAGTGGATTGGAGCAGGATGGGAAGGATTGGGGACCGCAGTCAATGGAGAGCATGGTGCATTGCGGAGAAAGCCAAATCCAACCCTGGCATGTAGCGTTGTGATGATGATGTACTTTTATAAATGTATAATAATTAGTGATGTAACAGACCTCTGTTTCTGCTTAAAATACAATAATAACATCTTTTCAGATGCTGATTTTTTCATTTGTCCTCAGGTCAATAGAAAAAATAGAATCAAAAGGTTAATTATGAACCCTCTACACCTGTTATTTTTCTCATTTTCACTATGTTGTTTTTTTTCTTTATTTTGTTTATCTTTGATCAACTTGTTAACATTATTTTCATATACATAGTTTAATTTTACATTATCTATCTATATACATTTAATCTATGTTTTTTTAATCTTATTCTATCAATTCCACTTCGTTTTTCTTTAACCATTGATTTAGACTGGTTTACGCTGGTAACTTGTATAAAAAATGTATAAAAAAAAATATGCATAACTGTTTCTTCATCTTTAGGAGATGAGTTCTTTAGCAAAAGTATCCACTCCTGCTTCCGTTATAACACCTCAGTAACATCTAATAATAATAAAAAATAGCCGCATACCCCATCAAATGTCATGGTGGTGTTGACATCGCTCTGGGACGAAGATGTAGATCTCATGCTAAGATAATGTTGGTGCTCAATTTCACTGGCCTCCGTTAACAGGGCTCCATCTACCATGCTTTCACCTGAAAGTACACACTCAAATATTACAACTAAACACAATAATATTACTGTGCATGAAAGAACAGATAATACCGGTGGGTGAGTGGACGAATGTGTCAGGTTCCGTGGGCGTTGTGAGTTAATTTCATTTCATTACACAGCATAGCACAACATTTTCCGCTCACAATGGTGGTATTAGGAGTATTTAAAATTGTAGTATATATGAGTTTGGAAGACTAAGATAGTGATCCAAGAATGAGAGCACGAATGTATGTGTTTTAATAAACGGCGATTGCTATTCTGGGATTACGAGTGAAAAGTTGGATGTGTGACGCTCGTTAAGTTAATACATTGAACAAAATGTTCAGTGATTAATATATATACTATTAAATGGAGCTGGACTTATCGATATCCCTGATATATCAAGGATATAACACAAAAATTGTCAGGCTATTCGTAATCCGGGAAATTTTGTATTTCCTTTTAGAAAAAATAATACACATATATAACTTACCCGTTACGTTGGATGTGAGACTCTGAGCTGAACCAGTTACCAAGTTGGATTTGGGAGAGACGGTCTCGTACACATTTCGATGCGAGCAATGAACTAAAAAGAAAGAAATAATGATTTACCACGACAAAAGAAATCTACCCGTTAAAAGTACACAAGAACAGAAAATATGATATCAGGCAGTGTAAGAGAGACAGAGCACACCATGTTTATTCAGTGCTAACAAACTACAATACACTAGACACAAGAGATTGTATATCTTCCATACTGTTAGAAATAAGTACGGCATCATCAGCACTACAACAGACAAAATACTTTCAGTCAGTCTTAAAAGGCAGACTTGAAAAAACCCACGGAATAATGATACATTACAGTAGATAGAAAGGTTTGACAACTGAGTATTGTTGTGAATGATTTTTGATAGAACAAATCACATTCTTCAGAAAAAACATATGTATTTTATTAGACTTTTTTCACATTAGCTGCACACAGGAGGCCCTGAGGAAAAATTCCCTCAGGTAACATTTTATCTTTGGGGGATGCTGTAGAAGCAGTAGGCAAACGCATCCACCACCAAGACCTAGACAAACCTCATCCTAAGAACCCGGGCACCCCTTCTAAGTCACCAAATGTAGCAAACCACTTGACCTATGGCAGGGGTGTTGGTTATCCAATAAATGGTTCCCCGGGCGGCGGTACCCATATCCGCCTCCCAAATTGTTCCTAAAACCCTTATGATGGTGACAAGTGTATAGGACGGCCAGGAGGTTATTTTACATTCTCTCAGGCTCTTAGAGGCTCTTGAGGTGATTTTTCATAAAAACAGCGCTATAAAAATTATCCAATTATTATGAGCACACCTCTTTTCTGAACATGGAGGAGCTAACCTATAAACTAGAGACATCTGCTGTAGAACTCTGTGAGCTACTAACACTAGAGACATCTGTGCTAGATATCTCGAACTATCATAGGTATGATTAACGGGACCATACCAAAGAAAGCGATTGCAATAGCTCTGTATACGTTAAAAGTAGTTTGTGGCTTTACCTTGGTAGTGCAGATGGTTGATGTCTCTCATGATGACCTGCGCCCGCGCCCTGCGGTGCTGGTCGTGGTGCCAGCAGGACTGCATCACCACATACACCTCATGGGGACAGCCCACGGGTGGCTCCAAAGTGCGCTTGTCAACCGAATAGTTCTGTACACAAAATTAAATCAATTAAAAGAAGGCAGACTCTTCACAGTCAATATTCTTCTTCTTTCGTATGGTGGAGTGTCAAGGGCAACATCCAGGTCTGGGAGTCAGTCTTGGGCCTCAGGTGTGGCCTGTGGACCCATAGATGACGACATCTGTGGTTGAGGAGTAAGGCTTTTCTTGGCTACTTGACTTAATCCGGCAGGTTCAATTCCCAGCGTGCAGAAGTAAATTTTATTTTATTACTTTATGTTGTTTCAGTTGGGACTCTCGCGCGGTATTCACATTAAAAAAATTAAATAATAATAAACAGATAACAGAAACATAGGGAAAGGGTCTTTTGCCGAGCTACGAACAAACTACAGGGACTATCAAAGCGACTAATCAATGAAAGTTATGCTGTACAGGTAGAAACAAAGGCAAGATGTCATTCTATGTGTATGTGATTTGCAGAAGTAGATACACAAAACCCAATGTACAATACAATACAAAAAGTATGTGTTGTTGGCAACTCCAATTGAGCGATCTATATACAAAGTTACAGAAATTTATTTTTATTTATAATGCTACAAAGTGTTTGCTTTCCACAAAAATAGAAAATTCAACATTACCTTTTTCGTTAAAGGGTGACTCATCTGAGCAGGCGACAATCCAAAGGAGAATATTTCCCACAAGGTTGTGGCAAATGCCCAAACATCAGCTAAAGGCGACATTCGCGCTGCATTCATGTTGTTGAAAAATTCCACAGGCAGCCAATGATACCTAAGAGAACACAACACAAAATCAAAATTCAAGTTCAAAAGGCAGCAAATTATAAAAATATATATTTTAAAAACACTAAATTTATGGCATGGCCGCAAACAAGGGAGGAACTTGCCTCTCGTATAATGGGTTTACACTAAGGTTTTACTGTAATATGTACTGGGATGGTGGAGCAATAGACTGTAATTAACACAATTTTGTAGGAGTCGGACTATTGTTGTGGCACCGTACTTTGCCGAAGAATTATGCTGACATCATCAGCCGGCTAGCTACCGTGTCAGCCTTTTCGAGGCACAGAGATATGACAATATATTGATTACGCAACTGAATATTACTGTGGTTATCGTGGTGTATAAATGAAAGATCTCTCCAACTCAGGTATAGCGTTTATTGATAAGTTGACAGCTGATTTTACAATCGCAATATTTCACGTTTATTATGCACAAATACTGTGGAATGCTCCCGAAACTGGGTCGTAGTACGATAGGTAGTAGTAGCCGACGATAGTAAATACTGAATACTAATAATGCTGCTCGCTGCGTCGGGCTTATTTATACTGTTCGGCCGATGGCAACAGCAGGTAGTGAATTGCAACTAAATTCGAGGCACTCGCACAGTCTGGGCCTTTCGGGAATCTTCGACAGCGCGGCAATTAAGCATAGGCGGTAGACTCGAACCTTCTGGCGAGTTGTCGTAATGTACCAGACCGATTGTATTGTTGCCGGTAGGCGAGTGAGTACTTGAAGCAGGTAGGTTGCTTTGTTTACGATACGATTTCGGCTGTAGGTACGTATCTCGGGAGTAGGTACTAAGTAGGTCGAGCGGTTTATTATTAATTAGTTAATCTAGATTTTCTCGACGCTACATTACTAATTATGTAAATTTATGCCTCATATACTAAAAAAAACATCTTATTTCACTGCTACCACTAATGGGTTAGACCCCTGTTGAATTCCAATAATTTAGTCCAAACTCCAACGCGTTTGGTTGGATGGACAGCCGTACATAATTAAGTTGGTAACCTAGTGAATTCTATTAGTTGATTTTGACTTCTTAATTTGACAAATTTGGTACAGCGCCTCATGTAGAGCCATGCACCGACACATGTTTATTGACCTCCTCATAATGTATGATACCCACTTGAGCAATGGAGATTTCCAGGTATTCGGTATTCGATTTAATTAATATCTTACCTCTAAATATTAATATAGAAACATATTAACTGCTTACTGGGGTTTAGAGGAAAATAATCTACCTAGATATCACCGTTTATACCAATATTTTGGTATAAACATTTATACCAATATTTTCACACATCTGCCCTAATGATGGAAACTGTAACGTTGTCCGAAACGTTGGCTAAAGAAAGAGTTAGCGCAACACGGCATAACACCCCAAAAACAAATAACAAAAAACTTTTGACTGAAAATCTTAAATCATATTCAATATTTTGGGTTTAATATATATTTTTTTAAATCATTAAATGTATAATTCATAACTGCCTAAATTTGGGTAGCTATCACTCGAGTGGATAATGAAGAGAATGGACAACTTTGTAGACTCTTTATATAGCTACAGTTATCTCAATGTCATAACGTCTCTCTCACACAACTTCAGTGGCACATTCAATACACTATTGAATATGGATAGAAACTCACTGAGGAAACTAGTGGGACTGTTAACAGGTCACCTCAGAAAATGTGAAGAGGATGATGAATCCTAAGGGATTTGAAGGATCTATTCACCTATGGTACCAATGTCCTGTCTTGATGGAAAAAAGGCTTTGCAACCAGAAGACATCGCCGAACAACCAATGACAACCCGGATGAACTTCATTAGTCGGTTACTGCACCGGTACCGGAATTTAAAACATGGCGAAAAACCGGTGCCAGCACGGGTTCAGGATTTCATAAGCGGACTTCCTAGGGTTGTGAGGTGAGTTGAGAGGAACTTGAATGCCTTCATACTGCTTTAAAGTCGCTAGGGATCATGTTTCGGTAATGATAAAAACATTATTTATTGGGAGTGAAGTGGTTAAAAAAAGGAACCAAAAAACCTTAGTCAAACGCTTACAATAAATAAATCACATACTCATTTTCCCCATACGACGAATGCAGGCCCGGGTCAGACAGCTTGATAGAGAGGTGAGAACTGTCGTGACCAGCCACCAGCAGTTTGCGGCAGCGGATATTCCCGTGAACGAAGCCGCTCTCGGCGAGGCTCCATAGCGCCGAGGCCAGCGAGGCAGCCGCTTCCACCTGCTCTCGCATCCGGATACTCTTCTTGTTCTCCCTGCAAGACAAATACATACTTTTTACAAGTCCTAGTTAATACATAGAAAATGGGTCTTACAGGAAGATGAAGATCTATCAAGTAATCATGAACTATAGATCACGATACCATTGTAAGGTTTTGTAGGTCCCAAAAACTGCAATGTGCTGGTAGTGGTCTTGCGGAAAGAATGTCGAAAGATAGAATGCCAAAAGTTATGACTGTGGGTGCCGAAAAACGACCCAGAGGTAATAAAAAAGTTAATTTTTCGAAGAAAGGTTCTTCTACCCAGTTTTCACTTTTTGATGGCGTTGTTTATTTTATTAAAAAGACAAATAACTTAGTTTACATCACTTTATTTTTATATACACAATCTACATGTTACAAACTTTCCTCACTCTTACCCTTCCCCCCTCCCTCTACCAACCCCCCTTCAAAGGTGATCGACATTTAATCTTTAAATTTAGTGTACATTTACTCCTGATGAAGTGAACATTGTAGCGAAACATGTAGATTGTTTATATAAAAATAAAGTGATGTAAACTAGGTTATTTGTCGTTTAAAAAAAAAAATCTTTAACGTGTTGTCAATGGTCATTCAAACATCGTTAAACCGTCACCCCGATCCTAACTGTCAAATTTTATATGTTTCGGTAAAAAAAAAAAACTGGAGACCACAATTCCATACACATTATTACTCCAAATAAGCTTAGGGATCACTAGTTATTCAGCTACGTCTCTTAACACCATATAATATGCTCAATTACTTGGAAAGGTTTAAGAAAATTATTTTACCTGAGATAAAGGTCTAACGATCCAATTGGCAGGTATTCCAAGACCATGGCAACTGGAGATCTCAATATGACGCCGTATAACCTGACCAGAGCGGAGGACTTCAAAAAGGCCCATTGCCCAGCCTTATCAATAAACTCCTGAAAAAAAAACACATTTTTTCGGTTTAAAAATATATATTACAAATTATAGTCGGTGAAGAAAGTCTAGAAATTTAATAAAATTAAAATAATCAAGTCTCGTCGCGACCGTATTGTTTCATATTTTATTTGAGAGTTATTGACATCATTTTTAATAAGTTATGATTTAATGGAACTAAAAATGTTAATTACTGTGGTAACACCAATTTTGGAACAAATTTTAGTACACACAAATGTGAGGTTATCTTCGAATCCCGAATGTGACAGTTTGGCATTATTTACAGGAAAAACGACAATATAAGTGAGTAAGTACTGTTATGATGCAGTTGCGTAAAGTGCTTGATTGATACCCTGTTAATCAAGTACTTATTTTATTTTTCTTTTCCGCAGAATTGTGTATGGTTTTTTGGTGCTACCAACACTCCCGCGGAAACGGGAGGAGATGCAAGTCACTCTCCCTGGGAAGCAGCGAGGCGGGGCCGCTTTCTAAAGACAGTCGTATATTTATTATAATGACGGAAGTCTGATAATCAAGTTGGTTTTTATTTTATTTAATGTTGAACGGGCGTTAATCCACGGTCAATGGACGAGACTCGCGGACTATTTGAGACATGTTGAACGCGAGATCGATTTAAAATCACGTTGGAAAAAGTGTTGAATCGTGATCGCCGCCATGCGGCTAGAAAATATCTATATCTATAGTAGAATTTTGGCACATTACGAAACATAATAAAGTTCATGGGTTCTTCCTGGTAGAGCTGCTTTCGGCTGAGTACGCCACCAATACATATCCAGGCCCAGGCGCGATAAGTGTACTAATTTATAATTAGTACCCACAGTGCTACATGCCCGTTTGTCTATAAATCAATTTGTAACAGTTTTCTATGCTTGGTCATTTGTCCGTGCTTTGTTTTACTGTGCTTCAAATAATGCAGATGGCCATAATTTGGTTCTGATATTTG
Organism: Hesperophylax magnus; assembly: GCA_026573805.1. NCBI lineage: Eukaryota > Metazoa > Arthropoda > Insecta > Trichoptera > Limnephilidae > Hesperophylax > Hesperophylax magnus. The sequence continues at coordinate 4,384,057 of JAIUSX010000117.1, read as the reverse complement.
GCACCACTGTTTAAAAATAAAATTACCTTCATATGTTCACTGCTAGCATCCTGCTTCAACATCTTCATGGCCACTTCAAATTTCTTAGATTGAGCCACCTGCCATAGAGCTTTGTACGTCAGTGACAGATTCTCCGAACTCGCTATCCGTGTATCTAGGGAAGAAAAATACATGCTTGAGTTACACAGCAACTTTAAAAATCAAAATTTATGTGACACCTCACAAGAGCGCCCCTGTCTGTACAGTGTAAAGGCAGGGGAGCAATAGCACTACCCTTTTGGGCAGCGTTGTGTATCGGGTGAAGGTAGGGGCTGTAAGAAGGGATTTTTTAAGAGGCCCGGATTATATGAAGAAGGAAAAACAGATGCTGGTAGCTCGTTCCACATACTAGCCGTCTTACACAAAAAGCGAGTCGAAGAAGCGGCATCAACTGTGAACGGGTGTTCTGCTCGCGTACGTCGAGTTTCACGCACATGCATCTGTGCACCGGGGATCAATGCTGCTAGCTTTTTACAGCAGGCTCTATTAAAATACCTCTAGAACAGACTCAGCATGCCTGCAATGTGCCTGTGCATTAGAGATGGCAATCGGCCTGTTAACAATGGATTGTCAATCAGATCGACCGCCCTCCTTTGCATAGAATCAAGTAGGTTTATCAAGTATTGTGGGACTCCAACCCAGAGGTGGCTTACAAATTCAATTGTTGGGCGTACTTGAGATAGGGTTACTATTTAAGAATCTGCCAGCCCTATACAAGACACCCAGTTTCTTGGTTATCCGGGCTTCTATAGAGCCCCAATACTTGAGCCGGTCTGATATACTTACTCCAAGCATTTCAATGGATTCTTTATTGGGGAGGGTGCTTCCATAAATTTGCACCAGATAGTGATTAATCTACCTCTTTGCCGAAATCAGACATGATTAGGTTTTTGAGACGGTGAAACTGACCGGTTTGGCCTCACCCCAGGCACGAACCTTCTAGAGGTAGTGGTCAACTTTTTGTATCAAAACTTCCTGAGCTATACGGACATCATAAGTGGAAGGGGGCTCGTCAAAAGGATAACCCTCGTGAACGGTGCTGTCGCCAGCGTAGCAATGAACTGGTGCACATTTAAAGATATCGTTGATGTGTAAAAAAACAGTGTCGGCGACAGCACAGATCCTTGTGGCACCCCCGCATTCGTTTGGTGCGGAGTTTTGCAATAATTATTGCTATTAACTTGGTAGTTAGTTACATTGAACATGGATGACTCTCAGTGAAAGATGATTATTCGGTTGCCAAGACAGTTAGGCTACTATTGACTTGATGAATCCAAATGGATAACATCCTTCAGCCAAAGGAAGCAGCTCTCCTAATACAGGGTTTTCCAATAAGAGGTGTTATTTTGAATAGCCCGCTATTTCGGTAGATGTTACTTTTGAAGCTGTCATTTTTTGACTTTTGACAAGTAGAAACTACGCCATTAATAAAAATGGAACGATACACGCTTCAACAACGCATTGAAATTATTAAAATTCACTTGAGTGAATCAAATGCAAATCATCTTGAGTGATGAGGCCCATTTCCACCTCGGTGGCTTCGTCAACAAGCAAAATTGTCGCATCTGGGGCTCGGAAAACCCAAGAGTTATTGTTGAAAAGCCTCTCTATACTCAACGTGTGACTGTTTGGTGCGGTTTATGGTCCGGCGGAGTCATTGGACCTTACTTTTTCGAAAATGAGGCTGGAGCAACAGTTACGGTGAATGGATTGCGCTATCGAGAGATGATTAATGATTTTTTATGGCCGGAATTGGATGGTATTGATCTGGACAACGTTTACTTTCAACAAGACGGCGCTACGTGCCACACAAGCAACGAAACCATTGATCTTTTACGATTGAATATCAAAATAACACCTCTTATTGGAAAACCCTGTAGTTACGGTAGTGAAAATATTTATACCGTCATGGTTTGTTTTTTTATAAATTAAATCGAATCCGTGCAATAAAGATGATTTTATTCAAACGCCATAACTTACAACAGGATTAATAGACAAAAAGCTTTAAAGACAATTACCAATGTGCCAGGTAAAATGCCGAGCGGCCCGCCATGCGCCAGTTGACTCTATTTTCGTAATAACTTATGTGTTTGTTAAATAATGTTTTTGAAAAACGGTACCGTTTTACCAGATAATGTGTTCGTATATGTATTTATAATAATCGTATTATATCTTTAATGACAAACTAATGTTTATAAGACAAGGTTTTTTATGCACAGCACAAAGGATAACAAATTATTATAAGCAAAAATTAGTCGCCTGAAATATCCATAAGCCGACGTAGCTCAGTGGTCCAAAGCACCTGACCGGACATCAGAATGTGCGGGTTCAATTCCCGTCGGCGGCATTTATTTTTACTCGGGAGATATTTTTTATTTATTCTTCTTTTTTAGAATTTGGTATAATAATTGTATATATATATCTTTCCTGTTTAGTTTCCTTAGTATAGCTTCTATAATGTTATTAAAAAATATAATACAGGGTGTCGACGAAACGACAAGCTAGAATAATATTAAGATACATTATTTCCTTGCCAAGCAAATAAAATTTATTTTTGTATGCTAGGAGCAATTTTTTTCAGGTTCAAAATACCATAAAATCAAGGCAAGTTCGGTGAGTTGCACGCAAATCCCTGGAATTAAAAGACGAACTTTTGGTAAATTTCACCAGAAGTAAGGAAAATTTTTGCTTACTTCTGTCGACTTATCTCTTCAGTGACCTGCTTGGCATTTTAGGTTTACGAGTTGTCCTAGATATCGAAATAATTTTACAAGAATTACTATAGATTAACTGCTTGAACACCACTGGCTTAACCGCACTTGACTAGATTTTGTGGTATTCTGAACCTTAAAAAATGCTTCCAACATACGAAAATATATTTTATTCACTTGGCAAAGAAATAACATATCTTAGGTAATATGTATACGGAGATACTTAAAAGCATGTTTTGTTTTGTTCGCACACAACACGATGCGTCGACAACGTTTGACGTCAGTTGTTAACTACTGACAGTGCTGGTAGCACTCTATGCTAATTGCACATGCACCTACTACTCACTTGACAGAAATGGTGTCTGGGAATAATTTGAATGTTCTGGAGGTGGCAAAATATTAATGTTCGTATAACTATAATTTATAGGAATACATAAGAAACGAGTGGATTTAGGTTTGAAGTCAATTTGACATCTTTCTCATGTACTTCCTTGGCGGCGACGAATACACCACATTAATATTTATTTCATTATATGGGTAAACCCAAATTCTTCTTTTAGATCGTTTTTATTTTATTTATTTGTTAAGACATACACAGTACAATAAGATACAGCTAGATATTTTTAGTTATTTCATAGTTGTAGTACCTATTACGTATGTCCATAAAATATCATTACGTAATTTCGCCTGAGATTGATATAAAAGGAAGGAAGTGTGTGGATAGATAATAATAAATGAATTGAAAACAAGAATTATAATAAGCTCACAAATTGTAATTGACTGTTAATACATAGAAGTTTTGAAAAATGATGTGAAAATATTTTTGAAATATGTCATGCTAAGAAATTTAATAAGTTAGTTTTGTATGTTAGAAAGAAATCATGAAAGATGTCTAAATGTAGTAATTTTTCGTAATGGGTGTATGTTGTGATTGCGCGAGTAATTACTGAGTTTTTTGCTGCATTGGTATTATTGGCTTCAATATGAAAAAGTGTAGTGTGCCTGGAACGCCTCGTTGGAACATTTAAACCAATGACGGATAGCAATTCGGGACTATCTATTTTATTATTTAGCAGATTATGTAGAAACAACAGGTCTGACAATGTGCGTCTTTTTTGTAAAGTTAACATATTATTTGTAGTTTTGTTGTATTTCTTGAGTAAATGTTTATGCTTATAATAAAGGAAAAGTAGAACAATATTGTCTTCATCGCTAGACTTATTGACATTGTATTAACTCCACGGCTGCATGTGAAAAAATGAAAAGTTAAATATAATTAATATTATTGTAACCTTTCATTTCGTCACTTGCAAACATATTTATTTTATCTGCGAACAAGTGCGTCGCCATTGTGAAAGCACCATCGACCATGCAACAGACTTCATGTGTTTGTTTAAGTCATATTATTTATGTAGATTCATTATGAAGGGCTGTTATTTATCTTTATAAACATATAATAAACCTTTTACGGAGCTGGATACAATAACGACTTCAATGTCCGACAGTGCTATATAAAAAAAATTGTAATCCATGTTCATAAAAATAAAAACAAAATGAAAACAGCCGAACACAAACATCAAACCAGAAGGAAGGGAAGGAATGACCTTTCCGTTCCAACAAGCAACAGAGCGGCTTATCAAAAAATATTCTCATATCTCGGTCCTAAAATATATAATAAAATCCCCTCTCAGCTGAAACTGTGTGAATTGTCATCCTTCGGTCCAAGAGTGACAAAATGGTTGTTGGATCTAGGCAGGACTGATTCCGAAATGATACTAAAAAATGTAATTTGAAATCACGAACGCCTCTATGTATCTTTTTTATGTATCTTTACATAAATCTTCATTTTAACATACTTATTTTAGCTAGTCTTAAATCCTGTATTCGTCTAGGATAACTTGAAACTTGTAAATTTGACTGTCCTGAAACGGGAATCCTTCCTAGTTGGACAGTCAAAATCATAAAATGTAATCAATATTATATTATAAAAAAATAAATAAATGTCAACGCCTTTTTGGTATATCCAATCCCTTCTTTACCTGCTCTGTAAATATGACCCCACCTCACTAATAACTAATACAATAATAATCAATACTAATACAGCTAATATATTACTTTTTTTTACAGAAAATCTACACAATGATCAATGATTTTCAGATATACTGTTGCAATTTATTTATGTATTGTTATTTTTTTACGTTTGTTCTTTTAATACTTAGATACTATATTTTTGTTGTAATAACGATGCCTACTATTTATAAATATTATGTATTTAATTAGTAAATAGACTAACTCCCCAGTTAGACCCGAGATTTCTCTACTAACTGGGTAATTGAAATGTTCAATGAATAAATATCATGTATAATAAATATTATCCTGTATTTACTTAAAAAAAAAAATAATAATAAAAATTACCGAAATGTCCTCACCATCGAATCACAGGATCGATTACACAGGCCTGCGACCAAATTGCTTTCTTTAAAATAATGGGTGATTCTTATGTATTTTAGCGCGCTGAGTTCAGAAATGCGCCAGTTTTTTTTACAGCAGGTAAGCATTTTCCGCAAAATGCATTTTTCTGCGGGATTGCCTACCTTAAGGCGTATATTTATGAATATGCCGAAAAAAGTTGTTTTTCCTATTCGGTTTTATAGTTTTATATCAGAAACTATGAAATATGATAAAAATTAGTATATTTAACAGTATTAGTCAGCGTATGAATCATGAAACCCAGTAGAAAGGTGTCTTGCTTAGTGACTAAGATGGTAAAACCTGGATTTTCCCAGTATTAGTCAGAGTCTTTGGATGATCCCAAAAAAGTGGTTTTACCCCCACTTCACATCAATCTTGGACTGATGAAGCAGTTTGTCAAGGCATTGCCAAAAGATGGCGAAACGTTCAAGTACCTTGAAAAGATATTATCGAAGAACATTTGAGATATATATTGGCCCCTACAATCTTTGTTCCGATAATAATGCATAAGTGATAAATAAATGATGTTTTTTAATTTATCTATATTTACTTATTCTCTCATAATTACTACTCGTTTTGGTTTTTATTTTTTATTCTTATTTATAAATAAGTTCTGTATACTATCTATTGGATTGCACTAGCCTCCCCACATTCTCGAATAAGGGGCAGATAAACATGTTTTAAATTTAACATTATCTTAGATTCATTTATTTAAAACACGTTTACTAGTAAGGTCTACTACGTGCAAAAGTTTGAACACTAGTTACGAGAATATTAGATAAATTGCATTTCTAACTAAACTTTACTGAAAACTACAATTTTCATCATAAGTTGTTATTGCATCATAAATGTAGTTTTAAACAATCAATATTTATTTATTCTCAAACAGATTAATTCATTTTTGAATACAAATAAATTCCTAAAATAGCTAAAAATACCTCCTAGGAATTAGGTTGATTTTTATTTGCGGGACTGCCTTTCTTTTTTCCAATTTATCATTTTTTATCAGTTTATCTTATCTTCTATTTTTGGATTATCAGTTTTCAAATTTTTTTTATTTTTGGATTAGCTTTCTGATGTTCTATTTTTGCAGCATCAGTTTTGTGATCTTTTACTTTTGGGACACTTTTGTTTTTGGTTTTTTTTTTTTGTTCTTTTTGTTTTCTTTTAATTTTCTTTTTTTTTCCTCCTCTCTTTGACGCTTTTCAATCCTTTTTTGGAGCGGTACAGTCTTTAGATCGAATCTTAGGAATTTATACAGACCTATACACGTAATAAGGACAAAGAGAATTGAAACAACCATCACAAAAATCAATACATTATCTTCGCTTCCGAATAAACTAAAAAATGGTCCCACCAACTCATCCGTCATCAGCATGGCGAGAATACCAGTGTCTTTGACAATAACAGTAACAATATTTGTGGTCCAATTGAAACCAAAATCTGTGGAAACTTGGCACCTCCATAAGTGGTGAGATTTGTTCAGTTTGATGACCAGTCTATCAGTTAGCGGCAACAGAGTAACACCGTAACTTTTATACAAATTGTCATTCAAAAACCATTTCTGAGTTAGTTCTTCGTAGGCCATACCTAACGGTAAAGCTTTGCAAGGGATTATTTTTTCCGTATCGGTAAACACTACAATATCGTATTGTTTACTTTTCACGGCAAGGGTCTCCATACTCACTATCAGCTTCTTTTTGTGACGTCTTTGAACAACAAGTGAATAAATACCGGTATCCGCCGATTTAACTTTGTGGATATGTAATCCTTGCTTCTCCAAGTGTTTCCAATCTGTATGTTTCTTTATAAGCTTTAGTACTCTTCCGTTGAACGTCCAAAATACTTTGGTTTTTGGCGAGTCTTTGTGGAGGGACAACGCCATACGCACAGAGTGTTTAAAATATACTTTTTCGCCTTCATTTGCCACCAAACTGGAGTAATGGGTTTTCATTGCCAGTTTGATGTTTTGTACGGCAACAGGTGGCAGATCACCACACCTAAACTCGTTGCAGTGTCCAATGTCGGCGACGGGTCCGACGCAACTCTTGCCGTTTATGTTCGGTCGTGGAGAGTCGCAGGCGCGAAACCTTATCTAGAAATTTCAAAATACAAATAATAAAAATGTTGATTAATTGATAAAAGATTTCGTAATACTATGGTTGATCATTGTTTGATTTAAGTTCTATCAATTTTTATTCATGTAATGGCCTAAAAACAGTGTCAACTTCCCAGAGTCAATTAGATTATGATAACCTGATTATGGGGAATGTTGCGTGATGATAGAAATGGGAAGTGGGGAGGAGAAAGGATACAGGAAGTTTAAGACGACCAGGCTTTTGAGATCAGATCACAAAAGAATATTATCATTGGTATTTGAATAGAATTGCACATTTTGTATTGTACATGTGTAAACGATGTCTATCTACAAATAATATAAATGTATCGTCTGTAAGTGGGCTACCCACAGTTTGATAATGCCTTCAGAGGGCGAAACAGCTATCACGCGTAATAATAATTACACAGCAGAACTTGTTTAAAAATAAACTGTTTTTATAAACCCAATAACAATATTATTGTATATAAAAAAAATAATAAAAAAAATAAATAAAAAAAAATGTGTAAACCGATTTTTTTTTTCTATTTTTTAGATTTTGCTCAAGGCTATGAATGTGAATGAAGCAAGGAGTGAGTGTCAAGACAGAGTTGTATGCCGGTCCATCTTCTCCAACCAACTGCCCCTGCAAAGAAACATCTGCGTGATGGTCAGTTACTTAGGGCCGGTTTTATAACCATCCGTTCGTTATGCTTAATACTATTTTTAACTAATATTTGGTCTACCACCTGATTTTGCCGTTTTATAAACGTTCGCCAGGTCAACAATTGGTTAAATTTCGATTTATGCATAACCCACTGATTTTGGTGAGTTAAATGGGCAACGACCCGTTTTGTTGGCGCTCAAATGCTTTTTGACAGCTGTCAGTAGGTAGTTGTTGTATTGTTGGTTGTCTTTTACCCGGCGTTCGCTCATTTGAAACCGTGCACTATTTTAATTAAAAGATAGTAGGTATAACGTAATTTGAATTTGTGAAATGGATTCCTCATCAATTGACAATGTAAAAATAATTTGGTTAGATTAATGCGTACGATGCATAAAACTACATAATAATCATAACCAATCCACTACATTATATAATTATTAAATATAAATTTACATAGTTTTGAAGTATAAGTGGGTTAATATTGTATGAACAAATACTGCAAACTGCTCCAAACTTTAGAAATAACGACCGCTTTTGACAGCTAAAGTAATAACCATAGATGAAAACAATATCAGAGACAATTATTTACCAAAAACATTGCCAGTAAAAAAACTTTCGGACCAAATGTAACCGTTGACCGCTGATAATGCAAATTTGTTTATAGTACCCAAAAGAAGATAACGAACGGATAGCGGTCCACTAACGAAAAAAGGTTCGTTACGTAACAGAAATTTGGTACTTCGTTTATAAAACCGGCCCTTAGTTAGTCAAGCCTAAGCCCAGAAAAAATATGCATTCCAGTTTTTTTACATTTAAATGCAATTAAATCTAAGGACACATCAGGCAACAATTAAATTTAGGATGGCGATTTTCTACCACGGAATTAAGGAGAGTATAACATGTTTATATTGGAAAAAGCGCATTAATCTCACCCCTTTCCCTCCGTCGCACTTGGAGTCACATTCCCATTTGCTCCACGAGCTCCAAACCCCATCGATGGGATCCGCCCCGGGGTCCAACGGGTGACAGTTGGCTGCCCACATGACCCAACCTCGATCAACCACCAGGGTGTACCAGTACAGCACCAGCAGCTTGCCGGATTTGTACCTGAGCACCGATTTACCATTCCTCAAAACTTCAAAAATATTTTCAAAGAATACAATTTTGAATTCGGTCCATGTTTTTGTGGTGAAAAGTTGATAGCCTACATCCGCTGAAGCGAGTGAATTGGTTCCCGATTTCGTATTTTCTTCCAGAGATATTTTATTACCAATATTGTCAAACGATAATAAATAATAATCATCCGTATCTGAAAGCAGTACCAGTATTTGTGTAGTATTGTCGTAAAACGATGAAACTCTTTTAACACTGGTTAAAAGAGTTTAAAGACCACTGAAGGAAAAACTGAAGTGTGATGTGGGTTTGTCTGTTTGGCCGAGGTAAGGTCAATTTTCACACATGTGAAGTAAAATTATTGAGCAATTAAAACAAAACTAAATTCTTTCATTTTTTATGTGAATACGGCACAAGAGTCCCAACTGCTCTCAACCGTCTGGAGCTAGTGATACTATGACATCCCCAATCGGGGTATGTTACGAGGCTGAACATAGTGGGGAGGGGAAGGAGATGGAGAAGAGGAAGGTAGGAAAATACCTGGCTGTTCAGATCTGGTCACCATAAACGGCTAATGTCATTTCACAATGGTGTCTTTCACCAGGGCGTATCTGAAGATAATGAGAGTATCTTCCACTCTGGGATGTGCCGCAAATATACTTTTTTTATTATTTTTTTATTAATACATGATTTGGAGGGTACGTGTGGTTTTTGTGATATTTCACCCTCCATGCTAGGGATGACCCTGTGTTATGGCGGGTGCTATGTATATATTATTTTTAAATTAATTAATTGTGAAACAAAACAAATTAATCAAATGCGCATGCGCAGAATTCCACCCGCGACTTCAGGATTCGTAGTCAAGAGCCTTCACACTACTAGGAATTTTCCATTCAGTGGCGGGAACCATATTATGATGTATTGCATAGTAATTAACTCAGACAATGAAGCAAACATATTAAAATTCATCATTACTTGGTAGAATAGAGAGTAAAATGATAGGTTTTCCATCTCCCCTCAGGCGCAAAGTAAGACTCGCCTTCTTCTTAGTCTCCCACACACCCAATGACATGAATCGATAGATCTTATTTGAAGTGGTCTTTTCTATAAGGCATTCCTTATTGGGGAAGATTATACCGATGGGATGGTGCTCCACGGGTAGGAATGTAACGTAAAAAGGCTCAAACGTGTGTTTATCTTTTTTGTCTATCCACTTGAAGGCCTCCCTTTTGACGTCTTTATAACCAAATAAAATGCTTCCTCTAGCAAAACGAAACCAGTACTTCCCCCATTTCCCGATAGGTATTAACTCTGGGCAGATTTCCTGTTTCAAATAAGTCGTGTAGTTGTACCGGTCTACGTAGGACAAAATAATCTTCTGTCCGTCTTTGGTGATTTCAAAAGAAATGTGCTCTTTGCGAGACTTGGGGAAAATTTTAATAGTTAATCCTTCTTGCCTCTCCGTATCCCAAACTTTGAGTGATACTTTTAGAACTGAAACGGTAAAGATTATACAGGGTATTCAGTAAAATATTTAACAAATTTCAAAATGAGAATATCAATAACTTAACGAACAGGTTCCCAACCTTTTTACATTTGGAAAAAGCATTTTTAATCGCTGACGCTAAATTATCGCCGTGCACCGGCTGATTCTATTTTCGTCATAACTTACTTTTTTTAGACATAATGATGTCTTACCAGACTATGTATTTATATATTATGAATACAAATAGTATATAATCTACCAGAAATAGATTCCCCAGAATAGCTAGTTAGATTCAGAGAAATTAGAATAAGAAATATGTAACTTATTTAATGTGGTGGTTGAAGTTGTATTTCATTAACCACCTTCAAAATTAACTTTTTTTACTTTTGTTAAAGACAAACTTATGTCATTCTAATAAATTTTTGAACACAGCAAGTTATGTATGTACCGAGGAATACTTTTGCAGATCCAAGTACTTATCTAGTACTAGTAACAGAAATGCTGACTATCAAAGAAGACTATTTTGGAAATAATTTTTCGATCGCTTATATTCAATAGCCAATCAAAACAATACAAAGATTAAAAATTAAAAAATTTTCTAGAGTTTACTATTCCAAGACGTGCTTGGTATCGAATACCTGCTAGTCTTTATAGAAAGGTTGAAGATGAGGTAGCTTGGAAAAGTGCTTGGAATGCCAGACTTAGGCTGAAAATAGTGCCACGCATGTCTGTCGCGAACGGTAATGAACGATGAGCTGCAACGCTGACGTTTAGCTACACGCAAATCAATACGCGTTGCGTATGAGGACTATCGTAACGACCACACGTCGTCGGTCGACCAATGCGTTTATTATCTGTACGAGAGCATCGGTCGTTCAGTGCGGCGCTGATTGCATGAATTGATGGGCTCGCGTGTGCACAATCTTATAAAATTAATATTGAAACAGAGAGGGTTATTACTGAGGTGCACCTTTACCCTCCTCTTCGGGACTTATGTATTAATTTATACAGAGATAGGGATGCTAAGCTAAAATGTTAAGTCTTGCTAAAAAAAAAAAAAAAATTCAGTGTGTTAACCATTGTTTCCAAAATTCGATAAATATGATAAAACAACCTAATTAATTGAAGATGACTATACTCGGGCGACATCGGTGAGGTCATGTGGCAACAACGCATAGGCCAACGTACGATGGATCCCTGACCCGAATAGGAAAAATGGAAGAAGATGAAGACAATGGCTTACGACTCTCCGGTAATTAATTTGCGGCCCATAGGTTGGGAACCCGTGATATAAAGACTTTGAACTAACTTACATCGATTCAACTAGGAAATACTAGTAAAGTAGTTCCAGAGAGAGGTTGTACCTGACGTCATCGTTCTAGTATTTTCTATATTTTTCTTTTTCATACAAGACATGTGAGAAGGAAGCGTGCGATCATCGATGACATACGTACAACCTCACTCGGGGAATTCGAAGACTACCAGGTACCACAATCATCAAAAAATATTTTTACCGGTAAACTTCCATTCCGTAAATATTAAAAACATATTATTCTCATCAGCCGGAGAGACGAAAACTAAGGCGGAATGTTTATCGTCGTTACAATCGGAGACGTCACAGAGATCGACTGGCACACTTGTATCTTCAGTAAAGCAGTAGGGACCTTGGAAATAAATAAAACAAAGGTCAATAACAGAGAGGACAAATACGTTGAGTTACCGCGCAGGCGTTAATGATTGGATTATTGGATTGGAAAATCACCTCAAGGGCGCATGCGTTGCGGTTTAATCCAACCACGGGGAGAGCGACCCGCTATTTGAATACAGTAAATGACAAATTCGTTGTATTCTTTGAAACCCACTACACTAGTTCCAAAAATCTTGAGTTTTACATACTAAATATATCAACGGTACTTTTACAACAAATTAATTCAGCGTATTCTTTGAAACCTACTACAGCGATTTATTGTATGTGTATGCTAAATGGATAAAAGGTACTTTTACAACAAATTAATTCAGCGTATTCTTTGAAACCTACTACAGCGATTTATTGTATGTGTATGCTAAATGGATCAAAGGTACTTTTACAACAAATTAATTCAGCGTATTCTTTGAAACCTACTACAGCGATTTATTGTATGTGTATGCTAAATGGATCAAAGGTACTTTTACAACAAATTAATTCAGCGTATTCTTTGAAACCAACTACAGCGAATTATTGTATGTGTATACTAAATGGATCAACGGTACTTTTACAATTCAATGTACTCTTTGAAAACTACATTAGTGAGTTTACAAAATATTTACCGCTATGTATGTACATATGTACTTACCGATAAAAATCACTTCCCAACCGTTAAACGGTGTTTTATTTACACAATGCATAAAGACTTTAAAAGTTTTAATTCGATTTGGTACTAATAAAAATAAATCTTTAACGCATCTGATAATGATCCCATGCATGTGCAATTGGGTTTATTTTTCCCACTAGGGTGACAGTTTTTTTAATGTCTTCTGTAAATCTTAATTAATCATGTTTTGTTCATAAAATTTTCAATTTACTATAATATTCGTATAATTCAACATATTTGTATTTGTGTTATTTTTCATGAGTTTTAGTCAAGTAATTATACGATAATTGCATTTGTAAATTTTACTTTCATTTTATGTCAAAAAGTGAGGTTAAATGATTATAACAATCTTCATAATATCTGGAAAAATTCCGGAACATGATGAGAAATTATTATTATTAGCAGTTTATACAACAGATAAACAACCCTCCTTAGCTGTATTAACTATTTTATGGCTGTTAAATGTCAGTTTCTATTTTAAGTTTCTATTAGTAAGGTTTTCACCAATTCACCAATTAATAAACAACGGTTTACACGGTTGTTTATCAGTAACTGTCAAAAGTACTAACTGTATAAATTAATATTTTATACATATAAAATATTCAACGGTTATTAGTAAAGCTGTTAATGAATCAACTGTACTTATACAACAAATAGGAAATCAAGCATACTGCTTTCGGTTGTCTGTAATGTGCATTGTTATTCCTGCATAAAATCTGGTTCAATGAACTCAAAATTGATTTGAATTTAAGTCCCATTTTCAAAATTTTAACTGATTGTTTGAAGAATTCAGACAAGCGATGAAATACCTACCTATCAAACATAGTAATTTGGAGTTTCTGTGATGTTTAGTTATTCCTGTGTGAATTATCCCTACGTGAAATCTGATTCAATGAACTCAAATTTGATTAGAATTTAAGTGTCATTTTCAAAATTGGAAGCATTCAGACAAGCGACACAGTATCTACCTATAATTTAATATTTCTAAAAGAAAATTATTTTATTTATGTCAAAACGAATTTATAATTTAATAGCAGGAGCAAGCAGGTCAGGCTATTCATTCAGGTTATGTTTGCCTTTCTTTCATAAAGCATAAAGAAACTACTGTGGGATAGTGAATTATAAAGTCAGTTAATTAATTAAGATATTATTATCAATTGAGAGATTACAACACACCTCCAATGTTCAATGTTGGATTTCTACAGCGGTTCCTTGCTTTTGAAATACCCTCATCGAAATCAAATGCGTTTGAGACGAATTTGGTTTTTTCATCAGCGTCAACATTTTCCCAAGGAATACAAATGCGATTTTTTCTAAAAGAAGGTTTATCAACATTTTTATATTAATGGAAAGATAGTGGCAAAGCAAATTATAACCGAGATGAAGAATTCAATGAAATTTAAAATTTTATATATTTAGAGCAGGGGTGCTCAAACTTGAACTGCTGGCGATCTACCTCAATATTATTAGATTCCGATCGATCGACTCCGAGAGCCTGCAAGTATGTGTGATGCAGGATTGTCGTCTATGTAGGTAGGGTGTATCGTGGCGCAGGTATAAGTGTATATATAGGGACGTTGTATAATTGCATGGCCACGAATCTACATAGAATTTGGAGGAACGACAGAAATTAGTTCGCAATATGCATTTTTTTTAGTCAAGGTAGGTGGAGGTCTGCACTAAAAAGTCAATGAAAAAACTTATATTTATTCAAAATTGGAAGTTTATTGGTTCTTACAAAAAACAAACGAGTTCTAGATTCTAAACTTAACTAAATAATGACTTTGGATGTTGAAGCGTGGCACTGCATGTCCTCAGCATACTTTTCATACGATGGTACGTAATTACCGAGTGCTAATCGCAAGCACAATGACATATGTTCGTCAGTTAGTCGATTGCGATATTTTGAATTCTACAAGCTACAAATAAATAATAAAAAAGAAGACATGAAAAATGGGAAATTTTTCTTGAGATCGACTCAAAAAGCACTCGCGATCGACCATTTGAGCACCCCTGATTTAGAGCTTCCTTGAAATGAGCTATATATTTTTTTTATTGACACAAATGACGGGATGGAGATGGGGAAGAGAATGGTTAAGAAGCTAGGTTCTCCCAACCTTCCTCTGCCCATCTCCTTTACCCTCCCCTCTCCCTTCAGCCGAACGACATACCCCAATAAATAGAGAATCCCAAGTTGCACTGGCTACACGCAGTTTAGACACAGTGCGCCGGTCCTAACCTAACCATTGCGCCATGTCTAGGCAGGGGTAGACAGAGAGGACGGAGCGCCACACAACCCTTTTTGGCACATACTCCTTACTCTGTGCACGTTCATGCATCACCTCATACACACTCTTCGATATTCTGACTCTTGACACGACTCGAGTATCAGTACAGGTAAAATAGTGTTTATTAAATGACAAAATTCGTGCATTCATGAAACTTTGGTCATAAATACATTCATCTTAGGTAGTAAAAATGAAGATCTGCAGAGTCCACACAAAAAAAAACTAGTGGAACACACCTCTAGAGGGAGGGGAGAATTTTAGAAAAATACATGTTCGAGTGAGGTATCGTCTACTATGTTTTTATTTGTGCTAAATTAATTAATATACCTAGTGACATTTAAGTCCCCCACATAGTCAACTCCGGTACCCGATATGGCACAGGCGACGTTGGAGCAGCTCCTTACGCGGCACTTGGACTCATGGTACCCCGAAGGAGTCATGGCCATGCAGCCCGGGCCCCTCATGCCCTTCAAGTAGTCCCGGCAATAGTTGCTTGAGGCAGCTAGAGTGCTCTGATCTTTACCTTGCGTGGCCGAATCTGGAATATTTTTCGAGTCAACCCAGGGCAGGCAAGGGTAACCTGGAATGTACGAAATTTACAGAATAGATAGAGATATCAAATTATCTTTTCCAAACTCAATATAATCAACTAGTAGTTCTCGCATCCAAGAAGGTGTGTTTCTAATTTTCTTTAATTTGATAAGTCAAAACCAAAAGTGCGTAAATTTTAATTGAGGAATTGAAAAATTTGTCACAGTGTAAATCAACAACATTTTCTAACTAACTAACCACCACTCCGTTTCATGCAGGGGTAGGCAGAGAGGACGGACCGCCAAACAACTCTCTTAAATTAAATCTTAAATTGTCTTATGCATACTGTTCTATTATTCTGACTCATGACGTGGCCCGACTCAAGTATCTGGTTCATTTGATCGTGCCATGTCTTCCTCGGGCGTCCGCGACTTCTTCAACCATTCACATTTGCGTCATATATTCTCCTACACTCCTTTCTTCATTATTCCGCTCTACATGCCCAAACCATCTGAATGTCCCTTTCTTAATATTACTCATTACGCGTACGACAGCCTTGCATTCTTTGTGGATCTCAACATTTCTCACACGGTCATACATGGTTTTACCACACATACGCCTTAGGAATCTCATTTCCACAGCATTCAGTCTACTTTCATCCTTCCTCTGTTAGTTCCATGCCTCACTGCCATGCACAAGGGTGGGTACCAGTTCCCCATTGTGGACTGCTAGCTTCGCATCTTTGGAAATTTTTTTGTTAGCAACAACCCCGCTCAGTCCTCCATTCTTCTGGCCGGAACTTTAATGGAGTTACCTGCATTTACCGTTAAGTAAAAATACTTCTCAAATGATGATTTCACATTTGAAACATCTTGAAGCAGAAAAGGAATGTACAAACAAGTTTACAGACAGACAGACGTAATGCAAAACGGTCGAATTACACTAAGATTTCGCTACGCTCAGTCAATTACGTCAAAATTTTAACCCGAATTTATACAAACTTGGTTTTGCTTTGGACTAAAACATGAACTGTAATTTATAATGGAATAATAACAAGTAGTCACTGAAGAATTAAACCGAAAGAAGCGGGTCGTGTCCGTGTCTGTGTGCCCAGAATAAGTTTAATTTTATCTATTTATGGGTGAAATTGATCAACATTTTCAAAAACTGAATTTCTTTCTTGAACAGATATTCAATTCCAATGACCTATCAAATCAGCGTGGATCACACTTCTAGGGATTATCTGTTTGACCTTTCGACTCCTAGTCCCAAGACCAATCAAATTGGTTATCTGTTCACAGCGCCCCTGAGGTGATTTTTCACGAAAACGGCGCTATATAAATCAATCAAACATTATTAATATTAAGAAAGAATTCTTATATTTGAAAAAGTTAAATCAATTTGAAGTGGGATAAAATTTAACGTCGGGTTCGTACAATTTATTTCTTCGGTGTTTAGGTCGTATATATATATATATATAGACAGGGTGTTAACCGCCAGGGTCTGGTGCCCTGTAATTACAGTGTTGAAGAATTGTGTCCACGCAACGTATAAGGTCTACACTGCAATTGTAGTGTACACTTTACACAATCATTTTGCCTTTGGATTTTACTAAAATTTAACACAAAAATCAATCATGTAACTTTATATAAGTATGGTATTGTCTACACGTTAGCTTTAACAAAAAAGTATTTTTATTTATTGAAAATTCCTCCTACGGGTTAAGGTACGCACTACTTTAGTCAGTGGTTTCTGACATTTTTTAGAGTAAAAATGTAAATGAAATTCTGGTCTAAGGTGACATTTTTTGTGTATTTTTTTTTCTCAACTCAAAACATAAATCATTAGGTATTGGACAGTTAGGGTCAGGCTGAGAGATTGGGCGATTACTTGGCTGATTGACAAATGATGAAATGTCGAAGGATTTTTTGTTTATGAAGAAAAAAAATAGAAAAAACATTTCCAAAACATGGCCAAAATTTCATTGAAATTTTTTTCCTCAAAATAATTTCAGGAACCACTAGTTAGAGTAAGTCGAGTACGTCCCTCAACACCCTGTATATGTATGTCCTAAACGTCAGGAATCACTGGTTAAAGTAAGTCAAGCACGTTCCTCATGTCTCGTAACACTTAATTGTGTAGGATACAAATAAAAATATGTGAAGTTAATAAATACCTCCTTCAGAAATCCATTCGTTTCCAAGATATTCTATACCATGCGCCCCACAATTTGGTGGCTCAACTACTGGGATTGTAGGGGGTATACAATTCAAACTCCAATGAGAGACTGTCTTATCAGAACCAATAGAGTACCAATTTATACTTCGGAAGAAATCGTACTGCGAAGATAACATGTTCACATAACCTAAAAAATATTTAAGTTGTAGCCAAGCATCATAACAAATTATTCAAAATATTTTTACATTTACATTACTATCCGATGGATGGTGTCAGTTGATTATAAGACCTGAAGATCGAAGGCGACCAAAGACTAGCGAATGGATAGTCTAGACGCACGAATTTGTTCGCCTTCTTTCCTGTTGTCAGTAAATCAACAGATGCCAGTGTGAACGGCGTGCGCAAGAGTGATTGCGAGGGAAAAATTGCTTGCATTAACTCATGCACGTGCGAACTGTACAGTCGCTCGTTTATACTTTATGTTTAAATAAACAATAAACACATTTTGAGAAATTGAGTGGTCAAGTGATAAGTTACTTGTGTTAATTGATGCATAAATTATGGTTTAAAGACACAGTGACTGAACAAAATCTTTTAACTCGCATCTTGTGGCCGGAACTTTTGTGAGTGAAAAAAAAGCGAAGCAATGTGGACGAATAAGTGATTGCGAACAAAGGTTAACTGGCGAACAAATGGCCTCCGTGGTCGAGGGGTAAGGCTCTCGACTAGCAAGCCGAAGGTCGCAGGTTCAAAACCCGACGTGCGTTGAATTTTTATTTATGTTATTTCATAATTCATTCATTTAAAATAATACATAGTATACTTGCGGCACGTTCGAGAGTGGAAGATCTCTCAGAATCACCCTGTTGTAAGACCACCATTCAGAACTTAAACATTTCTTGAAATGTTTTTAGCTGTGTTTGGTGACCAGATCTGAATTGCCAGGTACTCTCTCACCTTCCTCTTTCCCTCCCACTACCTTCAGCCACACAACATACCTCAATTGGGGATGCCATAGTCTCACTGGCTCCAGACGGTTGGGAGCAGTTAGGACTCTTGTGCGGTGTTCAAATAAATAAAAAAAATAAAAAATAGAATTCGCTGATTCATCTCTCAAGTACAAATACGGAGGTCGCGGGATTAAATAAGTATGCAAGTAAATTTTATTGAATTAATGTTTGCTTCACAATTAATTAATTAAAAATAATATATAATATACCAGCTGAAATCCCCGATGTGGCCTGGGCTTTATGCAATTTCTTTCGAAATCAGATGGAGACAATCATTTTTATCTTATTTTTAACATCAAGTATTTTGAGCTTTAACCTTTCCGGTAATAAGTTAGGTAATGCTGGCCATGCTCTGGGGAGTGTGTTTTTTTACATAAATAATAAAATATATTTTTTGATTAAATTTTTTGATAATATGCAAAATAAATAACAGCCGATATCTCTGTCGATAATGATGTAAAATGTTTAAAATTGGTGTAAAGTTACAGTAATATGCCCATAGATGGCAATACGATGCATATTTACAGAATATGCATCGAATATGAATATGTGACGCCTGTCGTCCATAGCCGTCCATACTCCTTTGGCGAAAGTGTGTACCGTCGTTCATTAACGTCCATACTCCCGGAAAGGTTAAGGGGTGGGAAAAGCGTATGGGGATAGTTTTTTTTAAATATTATGTAGACCTTTCTCTCGATTTGAAGGTCAAGAGTGCAATATTTCATCAATCAAGGAATAAAACTGTAGATTTGTAAAAAAAAAAATAAACCACAAAAACTTTATATATATAGATAGAAGATTTGCAGCACATACCAGAGTTGTAGATACTCCCTTTAGTCATGTTTGGTGACCAGATTTGAATAGCCAGGTCTTTCCAACAGAAGCACTTCCGCATCTCCTCTCACCCCCCGTCCCCCCACTACCTTCGTCCTAACAATAAATCCCAATTGGGGATGCCATAGCCTCACTGAATCCAGACGATTGGGAGCAATAATTTAAATACAAATAAATAACCTAAATCTCCCATCCAATACAGGTTTAATGTGTCATCATGTATCGACAATGAAAATTGGTTCCATTTCCAGTAGTCCAACCTCTTGAATACGTTCGAACTGCCCAATACGATGGTCTCTTTATTATAATCTTCCAAGATCAAAAGTGTTTCTCTGTCTTTGCTGCCGATCTTGATTAGGATTCTAAATTTGTACGAAATAGGCGTAGACAGCAGTTCGATTTGAATAGAATGGTAACTCCGCGCGTAAATTTCCAGTTCGCCATTATAAGATTTTTTAGCAAAAAACCATTTCATAGAGAATTCCGTGTCTGTTGTCGTGTGTACTTCGCACAGATCTTGTGATTCAGGAAATTTCCACAGTATGTTTGAGCCGTGTAGCGAATAAAATGCCAATTTGTTTTCGTGGAATAGAGGCTGGCTCTTTGTAAAGCTGCCCGCGTACAAAACTTTGTTATTTTCATACGGTAAGCCTGCGACAGGAAAATCCGATTAGCAATTAAGAATACGTTATTAAAGATCTTCAAATAAATATTATATTAATTATTGGAACAATGTTAATAGCATTCAAACGATGAAAAAGAAAAAAAAACATTTAAGAACCAACTGTATTTATCCCTTTCAAGTTACGCAACGTTACCTCTTGTGCAAACTGAGACTGTTTCTCTATTACATTATTTATTGTTGGAAAATTATTAATAATTCTTTTCATGATGCCTATAATATGAATTATGTATATATGTACTCAAGATAATAGCATCGTCCGTCCAATCCAATTTAAAATATCTATAAGTTGTACTGTTAAGTAGGATGGGATGAGGATACAGTACTACTTTTTCAGTGCCAATATTCATTCCAGTACCTAGAAAGAAATATCTATATAAAATTTTAGGTCTTTTTTTTTTTTTTTATTATAAAGAAAGACAAACATTCCCGGGTTACGAATAACCTGACAATATTTGAAAATCTCCTCCTACCACCACAGAATGCGGAAAATGTTGCTTGTGTTGTGATGGAGGACTTAGCCAGCCGAGGAATTGAACACGCTACGCCTGGGTGGGACCCAAGCGCGATGTCAACTCGGCCACCGACCGGTCATTTCCCGGTCTTTCGTCAATCTATTGTTAAAATTGCATTTAAAGAAGACATTGGGATGATGTGTCCAAGTACTGTTATCATTTCGTTTCTTTAAAATACAACCAAATAGGGTTGAATTTAGACTATTCAGTAAATATGTAATTCAACTAATCAAGATGCAAGACGCGCACCGCCGTAGAGTAAATAAATATATTCTAAATATTATGTAAGAAAACTAAAGTGACAATCAAATCTGTTTAAATGCAATAAATAAAAATTGTGGGCCACAAAGAAGAATTATAAAAACAACTGTGTCACGAAAAGAAACGTTTGGAAAGCGCTGAATTAAAAGCTAGAATCCATAAAATATATATATAATGCTCCACACAGGAAACACGGCCTACTGTGTGGAGTTAATGCATTTTTTTTTAATGACCGGGTAAACTGCACAAACGTATAAAAGATAAATAACTTTTTCTAAATTTCAACATTTTAAGGGAGTGTTCAGATCCAAAGTTGTTTGCATGAAAAAAATAATATTCTTCTACAGAAAAATATTTTTTTTTTGTATGAGAAAAAAAGGGAATTTCTAAAAAAGTTATTTTTCTTTTTTACTTCTACCATCATGTAGAATCACCTCAAGTTTGGGCACTTTTCCCCAGGACACCCTGGATATTTTAATTTGTTTCTATCTATCCTGGAAAACCTGGAGTCTATGTTATATTAATTGATTTCTTATCCATACCAGCAGCAGAAATGATTATTTCCACAGCCATTCCCCACCGCACCACATCTTCCTTACTCCCGGGAATTGCGATGACCGATAGCGTCACCTTTCCATAGGCAAACAATGCAGAGTCCGGATCCCACAATTTCATTCCAAAAATCAAACTTGACGTGCCGGCACTCAGGGACACGTAATGGCCGTATTCACGCTCGATTGTAAGAGTCGTACGTTTCAAGCGATCACACAAGGGAATGTCACAAAATTCTTTGGCATACACCTTCTCAACTTCGGAATCCACATAACACCAAGGGCCTGCGGATATTAAATACAATCAAGTTCCCAGATTGGTAGATATCCTCAAATTCAGTATCGAAACGTTGCTTGAAATGGATTAAGTGCCAGATTTGAAGAGCCAGATACTCCCCGACCTCCCACTTCCCATCCCCTTTTTCCCCCACCCCATTTTTTTATATGCCCCAATGGGGATGCATTGGTGATGATTGCAGTACTGAATAAAGGCTAAATAATTCATATAAACCAATGAAATTACAATACATCTGGACTTGTTATTGTCTCATTAAATTGCGATAAAATGTGGCAAGTAATAAACACTGTTGTGATGTTTCCAGTAAATTCTTAATTCAAACATTGGTCATGTACGACAAAGACAGACAGTAAAAAACATATACATATATATATATAACGAAACAGACCGGGCGGTGTTTTCATATTCAAAGGTTGTATCGAATACTAACTAGAGGCCGACCAGAGAACGTGCTTGGGCGCCTGACAGATTTTGAGGTGTCAAGTGATCAAGTCACAGCCGTGCCTTAGTAGAGCAATGACAGTTTGCAAATGGCGGCTATTGTTGATACTCATTGTTACTGTTGAAATGTTATTCCTTGGCTTTTACTAGTGTTTTGGAAAGTAATTAAAACATTTCTCATTACACATGAGGGCATTATGGCACTTTTTTAAGACAATTTACTTAGAGTTAGCACATGACCTAGTGTGGCGCGTGACAGTTTAGTACTAAAATTACAAAATCGAAAGTACTACAATTGACATACTTTTTGCTTGCATCGTAGAGATATCTACAGCGCACCTATATACCTATTTGTAACGTCACTGATGTAAACTCATTTTGGACCATAAATATTTTAAGATAACAAAGGCCAAATGAACCCACATAAAAAGATTTTTTCAGTCCCTTGAAACACAAAGAAAATATTGGGTACCTCCTAAATCCCCATCGGGATTTCTACAAAAATGGTGAACTTCAACGAGGTTATTTTCGGGAAATTTACTTTTGTCAAACTGCGAAGCAGGCATGTAATGTCCACTCGGTAATTTAATCCGGATATCTGTCCAGTCGTTCAGCCACAGTCGGCACTTAGATAGAGAGAAACTCGAATGGATTTTCCCCGAATAGTCCATACCGACACCAGTAATCCTGCATTGCTTTGAGGAACAAAGTGGAATATTACAATCCTCTGATTTATTTTCACCAATGGTGTAACACCAGGGACCGCTCTCAGACCGTGACGGATTCCGGCAGTAGTTACTGGCACTCAAAATGTTCTGTTCTGGAAAATCCGCACTGGTTATGCCAATTTGAACTTGATGGTTGGGATTTTGAGCGTGCCACCGTTGGCAGTATTTTCCCGAAACAGATTTGTAGATTTGTCCGACGAATTCGAGACCCTTGTGTGATGTTTTACATTTTGAAAAGTTTATGTCATCCTCATTATCTAATTTTGCTATAGACGATCGAATCAAATAAAATAAAATAATGTTTCGGTAATAAAATAACCACATAATTACATAACTGTAAAGAGCAATAATAATGAATAATAAATTGTTCTAGTTTTTTTTTAAGTTTTTTAAATGCAAACATTCCAATTGACAGAAAATTTTTAAATATAAATTCATTAATAATGACTTGCTCAATGGATTAAAAGGTAGGTACTGATGACACAGTGACTATTCATACCTTTAAAAAGTGATTGAGGTCATGAAAAGTGATGAAACAAAAACTAGGTCAAATAGATTACATCGCTTTTAATGATTTTATATCACTTTTTAAAGGTGTGTTGAATTGTCATTTTGTTGAGTTATCATGGAACACTGGTACTATACGAGCAAACAATAAAAAAATACCATAAAAAATAATTAAAAATAAAAATTACTTACCTTTTATGAACTCCTGATGAAAACACATTATACATGTTAACTCAATAATAAAACACATTACACACGTTAACTCAATAATAAAATACATTATACAAGTTAACTCAATATTAAAACACATTATACAAGTTAACTCAATAATAAAACACATTAACTCAATAATAAAACACATTATACAAGTTAACTCAATTTTCACAAAAAAATAATTTATTTGTTACTGTACTACAAATAAATTTACATTAACCCGGTAATTATTTAATGTACCTACCGCAAATAAGACATTACAAGGAAAGATATCATAGTTACCCACATTGAAATAATATTTCATTACTGTAACAACCGTACTGTTTTGTTTCTTTAACTCGCCGCCATTGGTGACGTAAACGTCTGTAAGACCGGGTAATTCGAAAGATTCAAATAAATTTTTTACCAGCCATCGAATTGAGTTGCAATTTCGTGTACTTTCCTCATTGCGCGTCCGGCGACGCAGACTCAATCTCTGAGTTTTTGCGCCAACCCGGTGCTTGAGACCGGGGTATCAAACTATGTAGGTCAAAAAGTCATGGTTTAATTTTTAATTGTTTATAATTTTTGGTTTTATTTTGATATGATTATTGTGAGTTTTATTAAAACGAAAGACAAGATACACTTGCTACCATTGCAAGAAATATTTGTATCTAGAGCACGTAGTGCCAACATGCACTAGAAGAAGACTTTTGAAGAAGAATAATTTTCGAGGAGTGTTTTTTTTTTGTTTTTTTGGTTGGAAGGATAACATTTTTTGTTTGTTCCTTGTAGTTCCTAGTGTTATAAGACTGACAAAGAGCTGATTTAGCTATACAAAATTATGATTGCTAAAAGTTTCGTTATTTTAAAATAAACATTAAAAAAAATATATATCTTTTTAATGTTTGACCAAGTAAAAGTAACATGGAATACTGCTTATTAGTAAAATCTTAGGTTGAAAAACCCGGTGCGTAGGACCGGCGTCACCAAAGATGTAAGTCGAATTCACGTCACAAGTGGCGGGTTAGTATGAATTTAAAAACACACACACACACACACACAAGTCATTTTTGTTGTTTTTCAAAAGACAAAAATTAGTCAAAAGCTGGAAAAGCTGCACGCAGGACCAAGCAATGCTGGCCTATATTTATAATCTTCGATTACCTCTTTTTATGACCATATCCAAAAAAAAATCAGATTTCATACCGATGATGATTTCATAATGATGTCAATGAAGATGACGATAATGATGACGATGAAGATAGTGAAGTTGATGATGTTATAATGAAGACAATGAAGATGAAGATAATGATGACGACGAAGATAATGATGATGATGATGTTAATGATGACAATGAACATGAAGATAAGGATAACGACGAAGATAATGATGATGATGATGTTAATGATGACAATGAAGATGAAGATAATGATGACGATGAAGATAATTTAATTTCTGTTATTATTTAGTTATTTTATTTTTTTCTTATAATTTATTATTTATACTATCCATCTTGTAAATGTTAGTATGGTTACCCTATGCTTATGTCTGATAAGCCAGCACAGGTACCCTGTACTTTAGTTTACAGAAGAATATTATTGTTGCCAACTGACCAATGTTTCTTTTGTAGACATTTTTGTTTTACGTCTCGTACATTTGTTACTAAATTTTTGTTTATTTTTGCTGCCGGTCTCGACACATCCGTGTCATTAACTTTTCTTTTGTGGGTTTAAATTTAATTTTATTATTATATTAAGTTTACTTATATGTATTTTTTTAAATGATGTAATTGTAAAGCTGCACATCTTGATACAGGAATGTCTAATAAAAACTATTTTTTGAATAAATAAATAAATAATGATGATGATGTTAGAGATGATGTGTTAACATTAGATGATGATGAAGATGAAGATGATGGTGAAGATAATGATGATAAAAATAATAAAGACGATGAAGATAATGATGACAATGAAGATGACTATGATGAAGATAAAGATGACAGTAATAATGATGATGATGGTGAAGATTACAATAAGGAAGTTGAGTGAAAAATATTTTGACTTATAAAAAATATGTTCATGTAGATCAAAAAATATCGATTCTAAATATATAAATATATTTCTATATTATTATTCTTAGAATTAGTTAAACGTTCTTCAAAAAGCATTCAATAGCAATAGACTGTATACGCTCCACGATTGGTCGAAAGAATTCTGACGTCACATGTGTCGTGACTTGTACGTACAACGGATCACCTATGGTGCATCTCTTTCTATTACATGAGAGATGGTCGGTTTAGATGAGAGAGGTGTATAGGCCAAACGTTTATTTGGGTATATATATATGTACGTTTATATATGTACGTATTTGTTGTTATTATTATATGAAATGGATTTCTAAAGATACATATTCGTATAGTGCTTTATAATAATATGTTGTTTATTGCATAACTTAGAAGTTTTTATTATTATACATGTC
This sequence comes from Hesperophylax magnus, assembly GCA_026573805.1. Classification (NCBI taxonomy): domain Eukaryota; kingdom Metazoa; phylum Arthropoda; class Insecta; order Trichoptera; family Limnephilidae; genus Hesperophylax; species Hesperophylax magnus. The sequence goes on along the minus strand of JAIUSX010000117.1, from coordinate 4,357,626 downwards.
ACATAACATGTGATACACTTCAGGCCGCCGGCCGCCCAGAAAAGTCTCACAGTGAACTGGGCTGTAAACCGTTATTTTACTTTTGGTCTTTACTTTTCTGCGCGGTGGTCCTGAATTCGCGCGGGGCACGTCAACAAATAGCGACGGGAATACCGTACCGGGCGGGAAAAGCAAATATTCTAACTTAAAATATTAATTTAACTATGAAATCTTAATCAATTTTCTTTTTTTTTTAATAAAATCAATTCTAATAGACGGTTAACATTGGTAAAAAAATTACTGGAATTCCTTGTTGAAGAATTAAAATTTTTTTCATACAAAATGCTTAAGCGACGTGGTTTTCACAGTTCGAATGACGTCACACCCACACCCCGCCTCTTACCGCTCGGATTCCGCTCGTTTTGACGGGCTTAATAAAATTTAAACTTTGAGAATTAATTTAATTATGAAAACAAACTTAAAAAAAAAAAAAAAAATACCAGTATTTAAGTTTGAATGCGAACATGATAAAAAAAAAATTAAAAAATGGACTCAACTTCCTTATTACGATAACGGTGACAGTGGCGGTTAACATTATACAATAAAAATAAAATTGACTTACTTTTAAAGACAAGGATATCTTTGGTGTGAATGCATCGTGGCCCCTTGATGTTGGCCAGCATGTCCTCCAGGGTGTCCTGGCCGATCTTTCCTCCCACCCCGCGCCCCACGTCCTCACAGAGCAGAACCTGAGACTTGTCTGAAAACAATACAAAACCAATTATTTTACTATACACATTATGCAGAGTATAAAAAACCGGATCAGAATATTATAGAACACTTAAACAACTGTTGTTTCCAATCACTTAAAAAAAGAATAATTTATTACTTAAATATCTCAGAAGAGTCCTAACTGTCGGAACAAGATGGACAAGATCATCCCCAATCTGAGTATACATTGTGACTGAAGGGCAGGAGATGAGGAGATGGGAGAGGAAGGTTGGGAAGTACCTATATATTCATATCTGGTCACTAAAGAAGATTCTGAAGGTGCTCTTTCACCAGGGCGATAACGAAAGCATCTGGCACTCCGTATCCGACAGCATTTTTATTTTTACATCTAAGATGATACAATACGACCCCTTTTCTCAATACAAATTTGACATAGTTTTAGAATCCTACAATGCTTATTTATTTTTACATCTATGATGATACAATACGACCCCTTTTCTCAATACAAATTTGACATAGTTTTAGAATCCTACAATGCTTATTTATTTTTACATCTAAGATGATACAATACGACCCCTTTTCTCAATACAAATTTGACATAGTTTTAGAATCCTACAATGCTTATTTATTTTTACATCTAAGATGATACAATACGGCCCCTTTTCTCAATACAAATTTGACATAGTTTTAGAATCCTACAATGCTTATTTATTTTTACATCTAAGATGATACAATACGACCCCTTTTCTCAATACAAATTTGACATAGTTTTAGAATCCTACAATGCTTATTTATTTATATATATTTTATGTAGTTATAAAATTTAACATTTTACATCTAGTGTACATCTATTCTACACTAGATTAAAACTACTATAAAAATATTCCAATACCTACCTACTAATATTTGGACTTCACAACATTGAGACATAACCCACGAAAAACTGCAAGACTTTTGGCTTCCTTAACATTTAAAGGGAGTTCATTGAATATTTTGAAACCTTTATAATAAATATTTATTATAAATATTTTTGAATAATTTTTTAGGATTGCAAACGCACTGTAACAACACGGTACTTTCACAACTAATAAGATCTGATCTCACTATATTGTTGTAATACATAAAGTAAAATTATAGAAACATGGATAAAAAAATTAAATATTAACCCACAGACATTCAAATTAATATATAGATGAGTCAATCAGGGAAAGGGGAACAAACCAATTTGCGCGGAGGGCGACGTGATCGTCCCATTTTGGTAATTTGTCAATAAATTAATCTGACAGTATACAAGCAACTCGCATTATAATTTTACCATTCGGTCCCCGAAAATAAAATCTGCTTACGAATTACTAGTCCTTTTTACAACCCTTGGATTGACGGGCTCCCGCAAACTAATATTACTCTAGTGTGCCAGGGTAAAATGCCAAGCTGCCCCGGTTGTCACTATTTTCGTAATAACTTATAAATTGTACAGTAGGGTGGAACACTTTTATATGAAATTTTTTTCTTTTCGAAATTCGAATTGGAATACCAGGTAAAAGTTGCTTTATGTAATTGTAAATAACACTTCTCAATTTGGAACTTCTAGCTCGACAGCTTGAGGTCCCGCCATGAATTTTTATTTTTTAAGGTTTTATAGACGTTTTGTATTAAACACCCTTTAAACAAAATAATAAGTAAATATAATATATTATGCATTAAATGATAAAATAAAAGTAGATTTTAATTAATAAAAACATTTTTTTCAAAAGTAAACACAGGTTCAGAAAGTTATGTTGGTATGAATAAAATCATTTTTTTTAGCAAAAATCCTTTTTCGACTCAAACTTTGGCATGAGTTTTCGAGATGCTAATTTAGAAACCGGACTACTTCGTATGCTATCAGACATAACTCTGGCCGTAGAGTCAGGTAAGTTATCACTTATCTCACTCCTAGACATGAGTGCAGCGTTTGACACGATTGATCATGAATTCCTCATTAGGAGATTAGAGGAAACATTTGGTTTGAATTCCGACATAAAAAATTGGCTGGTATCCTATTTATCCAATCGCTTGCAATCACAAGCCGTGAGGGTTGGAAATAAATTGTCCAACTTCGCAACACTTTCTTCAGGGGTACCCCAGGGATCCGTTTAGGGTCCACTTCTCTTCATCCTTTTTACAAATGATGTCGCCAAAATAATCGAGTCATTTGATCTCTTGTCTCACTGCTACGCTGACGATCAGCAAGTTTATTTTTACTGCGCTCCAAATGAAATCAATAGTCTCAAAATCCGTATAACTGAATGTCTAGAAGCAATAACTCGTTGGATGTCTTCAAACAAGCTGAAGCTCAATCAATCTAAGTCTGAGTTTCTCTGGGCAGCCACAAACAAACGTCAACATTTCATAGACAATTCACCTATTACTATTTCCGGCAGCGATATCATCCCAAAAACAACAGTCAAACTTCTCGGTGTCAATTTAGATTCAGACTTTTCGTTTAAAAGTCAAATAAATAGGACTGTAAGCACCGGTTTTTTTCACCTAAGACAACTCAAGTCTGTCCGAAGAAACCTTCCTACAGAAGCAACAAAACTACTTATCAACTCCTACGTAGTCTCACGTCTCGATTACTGCAACGGCATTTATGCCAGCCTTCCAAAATATCAAATTGACAAACTTCAATCAGTGTTTAATGCAGCAGCACGGCTCATAACCGGGGTTTCAAAATATTCGCACATTTCAGAACACCTTCGTAACCTTCACTGGCTCAAGTGCCCTGAAAGAATCCAGTACAAACTGTGCTGGATGGTGTTTAAATCCATCAATGAAATGGCCCCACCCTACATCACTGAACTATGCGTCCCGGAAAACACTGGTCTGAGGCAGTCAACTCTTAGATCAGCAACATCATCAGCTGTAGGCAGACTGATAGAACCTAAGCGCAAGCCAAATACTAAGTTTGGTGATCGCGCTTTCGGAGTATCTGGGCCGAAGGCTTGGAATAAACTCCCTCCGGAACTAAGATCCATAACAAGTCCAACAGAATTCAGGTCTAAACTAAAAACTTACCTTTTTAAGCTGTCGTACCCTTAGATTAAATTTACCATTCCTAAGAGAAAGTCCAGTTATATTCAATTTTTCAATTAAGTCCTAAATCCTGTATCTAAATTTCGCCAATAAACAATTAGATAATGTTAATTAAGTGTTAATCTCAAGTGACCTATGTGATATGATGCACTTTTACTGAGATAATACAGACGGAGACCTCTAGCGGCAGAGTCGGAAAATAAGTAATTACAATCAAATGGATGGGTGGATGAAGCTTTACAGGGTCGAAGGCAGATGTCTCTGTGAGGTAGAGAGGTGGACCAATCGTAGGCCTCGATTTAATCTCCCACCAATCAAGAGGATCCAGAGGGTGCGAGGCGGCAAGTGGGCGTGGTTTACCGAAACAACAAAGGAATGGACTTTGAACCGGGAGGGGCTATCTCGATTTATTACAGGAAAAAACGGGAACCTTGGTAGAGGGTAGTGCGATGACGTCATGGGTTTGGAATGCAAGGGTGTGGCGAAACGGGATCGTAAACCATCGACGAACGAGGGGGACGTGTTTCAAGAAAGGTAAGAGACATAACGCGAAACGAACTGGGGACTGAGAGAAATTGGTAGAATCCTACGTTAAGACATACCGGAAGTGGAAATCATTGGGGGAGAGGGCAGTTACACGCGTCACTTAAAAGAAAACAACAGAAATAAGGGAAAAACAGGCAAATTACGTAAGAAAAGTGGAACAAAAAAGCAAACATTGAACTCCTATCGTAAGCATGACGTGGAACCGCAAAGAAACAGCGTTGAGGTTACAGGAGAATGATGGCGCGAAGTTAGTTGCGAAAGGGATACCAAGGAAAAAAAGGTTGGCGATGTCAGACACTTGAAAGCGCTGATTTTGAAAAAAAATACGGACATGGTTTTGGGCCATTAGGACGCTAATAACGATCCAACGAGGTGATAAAATTAACCCGCGTCTTATGGAGACGAAAATACATTAAAATTAATGTATAAACAATTAGTGGGGAAATTATGAGAGAGTACATTCGGGTTTGTTGTGACAGATACTTAAGGGCTCAGATTGATGCGAAATGACTTGGGGGATAAAGACAGGAGATGGGCGTTTGGAGGTACCACCCGAAGTTACACCCAAAATTACAGAGAGGGGTTGTAAGAATCCAGTAATAATTCTTGGGATAAAGTTGGTCGAAGGAATAGGCAGGGTATCAAACCGATGCGGACTAGAACGTGGAATAAAAATATAAACGAGATGATGTAAACTGGGACGTCTCAACTAAAACAAGTATCGATGGAAGCCTTAAATAGAAATAATCGGTGGAAAAAAAAAATGGAATAGCTATATTAGACCGTTTGTAAGGGAAGAGAACAAAATGTTAGAAGTAGGGGACGATCGTACGCGGGATGTTTAACATACACCGTTTGAATTGTCGGAAGTAATTGGTTTGGAAGAAAGAGGGGGAAACGGACGTGTACACCGTTTAAATTGTCGAAGGCAAAGTGAGGAAGATCAAAGCTAAGCTCGTGAAAGCGTTAAAAACAAAGCGTATCACATCATAAACGACGGCCATTAAATAAATTGTGCGGACACGATAGCATTTGAAATTAAAAGGCCCGGAATTCACACTACAAAAGGACAGCTCGCACTAGAGCGTAATATAGAAAACGCCGTATGGGAATACGGGACCGCTTCCCAGTCCGCGTCTGATCTTTCTGTCACATGAGACGAATGCCAGGGTGTTAACTTTCTTGAAATGATCAGAATGGCCTAATTAGCATGATGCGACTATGGACTAAATAGAAAAGAACATACGAGTCGATAAAGGTTAGAATAGCATGTATTTGACGTGATTAATGAGGAAACGGGACTATAAAAGGGCTGAATTTAGAAAAAACGGGGGTCTTTTCGTGAATTTTGACGGAGTTTGAAAATCGCCGGGAGCCGTTCAAACGCGTCGCGCCGCGCCCTAACGTCACTTGGTAACTATTTGTGGACTTAGGAAAATTCTCTAGTCAAAAACGTACAGTTAGATTCAGTGTTTGAAAAAAAATAATATTAGCATCGGACCTTAGAGAATTTTAGAACTTCAAAGAATTAGTTAAACACAGTATTTGGCGTGATAATAAATTAAGGTTGAAAAATTTAATTAATTTAAATTCAGTGAAAAAAAAAGATTAGAAACGACACTACGGTGTCGCGTTATAAGCCGAGTTGTTAATACGAAGTGTTGAAAGGGAGAGGGGAGACGGCTATAATCCGAGGTTAACGCGATCTTTCGTTGCCAGAAATTTAAGCTAGGAAAATGATAGCAACAATAATTAAAGATAAAATAATCAATATCGGATTCAGAGAATTTCGGACTTCGGAGAATTATTCAGATTCAGTGTTCACGTCAACTCGCGAATTCAATCGAAAATGATAGAAATAATAATAATACTTTAGTACTGGTATGAAAAGGGAAAATTAAATCGCGTACTCCACTTCGTGCGCTAAATAATAACCATACCTCGTTATAACAAATAGTAAGAACAAAAAAAAAATTACTGAGATTAGAGGACTCAATTCAGTGAGATAATCAGGGCGCGCGTTTAAACTAGGCATTTACAATCTGATAGAGGAATTATTGATAGACGGATGGAAGTATAAGAACAGGTTGTTTTGCCGTCGCTATCCCGGTGGATTAGAGGAGAGGGGCTCAGGTAAGTAAATTGCACGAATATAATATATTTGCAGGACAAAGATGGAGGCTGCTAATCCGGCAGTTATTTTGAAGGCGCCAGTTGGGACCGTAATTATGTACGTATTATCAAATAACATATGTATGTGTATGTACGAATGAATGCATAAGCTGATAAAATAAATATCATTTGTTCCATGACAAAACAATTATCAATTATTACGGGGACTAGGACCGTAATCGGAGTCCGTCATTAGGGCTCATTGTAGGTAAAGTACCTATTTATCGTGGAGATAATTCAAATAAGTGGGTACGACGCTCGTAACACGATAATACAAAGGAAGAAAAAAAAAAAATATATCCATTTCAAACCGGCTTTAAAATAGACAGGGCATTGACTCGAGTTGTGCGGAGGACAGGTTGATTTATTAGGGTCTGAAAGGGCAAACGGCCTTGAAGATTAAATGGGACACTAGGAACAGCTGAGTCTGGAATGTGGGGTTGGTTTCAAAAAAATACGGCGGATGAATGAATGGCGGCTTGGGTAATAAAGACTTGCTTCGAGGGTACGTACATAGCTAAAGTCATTCAACGGGAGGAACAAAAAAATCAGACGGTGTCTGAGAATAATTAAAGTAATTTTGAGCAGCGATTGAGGGTCTACGAACATAGCTAAAGTCATTCAACGGGAGGAACCAAAAATCAGACGGTGTCTGAGAATAATTGAAGTAATTTTGAACTGCGATTGAAAGTCTACGGACATAGCTAAATTCACTTAACGGGAGGATCCCAAGATCAGGTGGTGCCTGAGGGAAAATTGAATAAACAGGGCGGCAGACAGGAGACCGGAGGAGTCTGGGGACATGGCTAAAGGTCATATCTGAGTTGGTGATCTCTATAAATAAAATCATCAAACAAACAAAACCGTAAAATATTATGTGTATCGTAATTATTAACATTTATATTAGTATTTATGTATCAAGCGAACTGGTTGGAATTCACAACTCCTTCTCGGCGATGCTTGGTCTGGGATGTACTGTATAAATAGTACATTGCAGATTATAAAAACAAAACAAAGTAAATTTATATATATTTCTTGATATGTACTGTCTGCAGGGGGGATGTATGTGGTCTGGTAACTATCGGGATGATACACTACGGCTGCATACACGCCCTCTCAGAGAATGGGAAGCAGCCTAGGAAACTGCTCTCCACAAAGACCGCAAGTATATTTTTGCATATAGAACGAAACCGGTTCGTTCTAAGTAAAAGTAGTCTCGGAGGAGTTGGAATCTGGGAGCGTGAGAACCCTGTTGAGATTTGGACGTAGTATGTGACGACCACAGGAATGGTCGACTAGGACACGGTGACTTAGGCACCAACTAGGAGATTGGGTCGAGTGATCATGCCAAACCCAGATCGATACGGATCATTTTCACGTCTTGAAGGAGGCAGGAGCCAGATTTTGCTAGCAAAGTAATATTCCGAGTTCGTCATATATGCAATAACCGAATCGTACTAACACGCTTGAAATTAGTCCCATGTTATCCCATTTAGTAGGAGAGGTCGGCGATCCGGAGGTCCCGGAGGACAAATTATGATTGTAATGTACTAACAAATTATGTTTGACTTTCGTTTTGTGTATTAAGGGTTTATGACATGTCGGGAGGGCGGCTTAGATGAACTTCTAAGGAGATCAGATTAGGGAAGGTAGACAGTATGGAGAAAGCGGGGGTTTTAGGTATTTTGATCCAATTTCGATTCGTTAACTTTGAAATTAACAACTCTGACTTCATCCCTGTCCTAAAGAGAACTAGGGGTTACCAAACAAAGTAATTAAAAACCCGATACCATAAAGCAAAAAATCACACAACGTTTGGTGGGATTTAATTACAACTAAATACGAGGGAGTTACGTTGAAGGTCGTAACCGGCGTATTAATTTAACTAAGTACATTTGTCTTTATATAAATGTATATATATTACTTGAGAACCATGAGTAGCCTTCGTAGCTACCGAAGGGAGAAAGAGTTCTAGGGATATTTTAATACCAGTGGCCTAAGGTCACTTAGGTATTACAAAAAAATTAAATTCAAAGGGTGAAAGGAAGAAACATTTCACCTACCAGGTAAGTATTGTACTGTATATTTTCTCCATAAATAGTTAAGTAATAACATAGATCACTGTAGAAATGTATTATAAGTTTGTACAGCGCCCTTGAGGTGATTTTGCACAAAAACGGCGCTATACAAGTCATCCAATTATTATTATTATTATTTTAGATTTTATGAATCCCTCTCGTCTTGTCGTGTCGAATACACTTAGAGCTGCTTCTGTCACAACTTTTACAGATCTTTCCACAACCTGGGTGTGGCAAGGCAGTCTCATAAACTCCAACACTGTATCTTCTCACTTACACCAAATATCGGACATTTTAAATTTTGTCTTCTAGAAGTCATGTCAATTCACTTAAAAAACGTTTATCAATAATTACTCGTGAATATAATTGACGCACGACCTTTCGCCTTGAGACAATTATCGACACTACTTTAAATAAAACACTGCATTTCGTAGATTATCAGGTGCCGCCCCCCGCTTCGTCCCGCACTTTGCTCCTCTGCCACAGCGCCAAAGTATATTAAAATAAAGAAATATTTGATTGCAATAGCTAGTTGACTATATTTGAATATGTTATTAAATAAAATAAACCTATTTTAATAAATTCTGTACTATTTTGTAGGCCTCACAAATAGCCCCTAAACTGTCGTTTTTGTAAATGTTCGAAGTCTTGGCGGGGGCTTTTACCGTTGTCTGATATTATTTATATTTTTAATTGAGGTAATTGATGGCAATTGGCAACTTAATACAACTATTCCAAATAAAAATTAGAAAAAAAAAATTTCGTTCCGCCCTATTGTACAGTCTATCTACTAGATTAATTATAATTTAATTTATATAATTTTTATAAAAATTTATATATTCATAAAAATTGAATATATCCTATGTAGTTGCTCCAGGATAGCTACAGGGTGCGGCAAAGCAGACAGTGAACTTTTGAAGGGTATTTGTTTCAGAATTTGTTATTATATGATAGAGTTAAATTGAATAAATATCTTTATGTGTCGGCGAAACGGTATCTAAAGATTTCGGAGTCTGGGTGTTTGGCTTCGCCCTCTCAATTTTACGTAAATATGAATTTTATGTGAAAATGTTGGCATAATTCTGGACACGTATGATACTTATTTATTTATTTATACTGGGCTTTTACAGACGATCTCACGTATGTGAGAACAATCCAGTTATAAAAACTCAGTTAACATACAAATACACATAGAAAGACACGTTAATTCTCATATACCTAAATAAAGATTAAAATATAAAACAAATAAAAATAAAAATTCTAAATTAAAAATAATTATGAAATACATATATTACAGAAATAATATAATATAATCAGTGCAACATATTATTTAACAATAGCAGAATTTTTTTTCTGAATCCATACAAATTATCGACAAAAATATCTACTTCAGCACACTCAATCTTATTATACAGTCTACACATTTGGGTCACTGTACTTATATTTAAAGAAATGTTTTTTTTCTTTCTAACGTTGTAAAAAATATTATAAATTGAAGAAATAGGAAAATTCTAGATTTTTATTATATTTTCCAGCCAAATAAGCATTCTTTACAAAAAAAAAATAAGTCATACAAAGCTTTTCTGTAAATAAATACAGTACGATTTAGGTAGAAAGCAGTTACTTTGTGGTTGGACACATTAATGAAATAAAAAAATTAATTTATTACGACCAACTGCTTTTCTCTTAACACATCGTAACCCTGATGATGCTTGTGTTAAGAGAAACCGGTCAGTCGTTATACATTAAATAAATGGTTATAAACAATGTTATTATTGTTTTATTTCACAGTATGTACCATGACTTTTAAATATCGGAATTATGACATTTGACACGGAATTCGCTATACACTTTTTCACATATAAAATAAGTAAATTTGCAAGTGACGAAACAACAAACTAGAATAATATAAAGATACATAATTTCTTTGCCAAGCAAAATAAAATATATTTTAGTATGCTAGGAGCACTTTTTAATGTACAAAATACAAAAAATGCGCTGGAGATTTCTTGGCACACTAGAGGTTAATCTTGCTACATCAAAGTAGGTATCTAGGTAGGATGGCGGAGAATCCCAAAGCAACTAAGAATAGTTTATTGAACTCACCATATTCAGAAGGGGGTAGGCACTCTTGTAAGTAAATATTTCCATCAGGCAATCTATGTTTGGAGATCAGCTCTGTCCAACTGGGATACTCACTCACTTCATTTTCATGTAATGTATATGTATTTCCTCTTTTTTCTATTTTATATGTTTCTGGTTTTGTGCTGGAAAAGGATAATAATATGCTTGTAATATTTACCCAAAAATACTAACAGTAGGGGGTATTACACCGCTTTTGAGTAAACTATTGAGTAACTACTCTACAAGTAACTTTTATCAAAGGATTAACCGCTGGTATTTAACATTTGTACCCTTTGAATGCCAACTTATTCCTAGTAGTTAACCGCGCTATCGCTGGCATGCGAGGGGATTTGCATTTGGCAGGAAGTTGGCATTCCAACGGTTAACATTGCTCTAAAATCAGATATTTACTTGGAGGGTAGTGTTGGTGGTGAAATAGACACACTACTCGATGAGTAGCGTTAGTAGCGATAGTTTACTCAGAGGTGGAGATACCCTTGATCTAACCAAATTAGGATAAATTAATACTTTCTTAATATTCTTTCTTCTATATTTGACTATTGTGTTCAACTTTGAAAGCAAATTAAGAATATAGCAAATTAACACATTGACGGACACTTGCTGTAAAAGGACATTAACGTAAAACATGCTATCACGTGTCTTTCGTCACAGGACATGTGTTTTGTGAAGCCAATGAAAATCAGTAATAAAAAATTATCGTCTTTGGGTGTGAGTGCTGAGACCAGCAAGTATAGAGTGTTCACGTTGCAACACGATAGACATGCTACATACTACTGCAATATATAACTTGACTTCCCAGTCTGTTGTGTCGTACCCCTCCCTGATAAAAGACGTTTATGTACGTTGTGTCATATCACATCTCATCTAAAACAGCGTCAATACGTCTATTGACGTAGTGTGTCCATGAATGTGTTGAAAAAATTAAAATCAAATTAAATAAGTAAAAAAATTTACCTAGTTTTTGAGCAGACATCAATGTAAAAGGTGTCGAAATATTTTTCACATTGACGAAGGATAAAGCAGCCGGGTTTGTTTGCTCGTTTCTCTTCTAATTTGTGGTATGAAAATTCCCCTCTAGAAAAATAAGATCAATATAAAACATGCCTTAATTTTGATGGGATAATAATAAAATATGGTTATAATTTTAGCAGCAACATTTTTATGAAATATCAACTCAACAGCGCTTTAACACTTTAAGTGCGGTATGCCGATGTATCGGCATGATCATTTTTGCCCCTAGAGTGCGCATTTCAATATAAATATACACTAGGCCACAGAAAATGTTTCGTATTATCTACCGGTCTGAAACTTGGTCGCCGCATGTCATATTGGTCATTCGAAATTATTTTTTTTAATATGGCAAATAAAAGTTATAATTAATAAAAAATGTAATAAAAATATATGTATTATAAATTCAAATATAAATATACACTAGGCCATAAAAAAGTTTCGTATTATCTACCGGTCTGAAACTTGGTCGTCGCATGTCATGTTGGTCATTTGAAATTATTTTTTTTAATACGGCAAATAAAAGTTATAATTAATAAAAAATGTCATAAAAATATATGTATTATCGACAATCTCATGAAACATGAGGTAATTTATGATAAGTTTAATTGATCAAAATGTACTATAATAAATTTAATTGATCTAAATGTAATACATCAACTGTTTTTTTTTATTTGAAAAACATTGTGGCAAGATAATTGATATATTTAGCGATAGCTTCCAGAACTTTTCTAAATGTCTCTAATCTCTTGTAATCTAGTATTTCTATCTCTCTATTCAATCTCTTTCAGAGAGCCTTGAAAATGAGAAAGAATGCCATCCTCCCTAGTACTCCTGTCTGCCAGGGTTAATATGGGATAAGCCTGTACGGCATACTGGGCCGTACAGGCGTGCCTACCCCTTTCTGAATATGAAATAAAATGCATATATAAAATATATATATACATTTTTTATGTATATTTTTTCCAGGATAGCTACTTATATTCAGAGAAATGTTTTTTTTTTCTCTCTAATGTTTTAAAAATATACAGGGTGTCCGGAAACTCGTAGTACAAGCGGGAAACTGGTGAATCTACATCACATTTGGAGTCGATTTTGTAGTATATTTTTTTTTGATTTGAGCTTTCGTTATCGAGTAAATCGAGTTAGAAGTTGATTTTTTTTTTTTTTTTTTAATCAAATTCTTATAAATTATTACTGAAGATCAAAGTACCCAACTAATTAAAACTATTTGAAAGTAAAACAAATGAAGAAACTCGGATTTGAAGCATTATTTTGAAATCACCCTTTATTTAATCCGGTGAAATCATAAAAAATTTCTGCTCTGCAGTGTTAAAACATCTGTTGTTCAACCCTAAACACCAGAAAAAACTTTAACCCTAAAATAGCCGAAAAATATTTTTTTTAGGTTTTTTTTTTTTTTTTTTGTGAAAATGCTCAAATCAAAAAACTTTATGTTTATTTGGGTTCCCCATGTGGTGTAGATTCTCCAGTTTCCCGCTTGTACTACGAGTTTCCGGACACCGTGTATATTAGAATAAAGAATTACAAAAATATTCTTGGGTTTTATGATATTTTTCATAAAGCTAAATATGTAAGTGATTTTCACAGAAAAAAATTAATAGAGTCTTTCCTGTAAATAAATACAATTTGGCTTTGAAAATTGTAATTATTATTCACTTTCACAAATATAAAAATTCAATTAATTTTGAATTTAAACAACTCAATTACTATTAAATTGTAGTGCAATCAGATATGAGTGCAGAATGCTCGTTAAATAATAATAATAATAAAGATGAAATGAATATATTTGCATGCGACTAAATGAGATGCTACAATTATATTTTAATGCTTTATTTACTTGCCAGGCGAACAAATAATATTTAAGTATGCCATTATGTTACAATATACAGGGTTTTCCAATAAGAGGTGTTATTTTGAATAGCCCGCTATTTTGGTAGATATTACTTTTGAAGTTGTCATTTTTTGACATTTGACAAGTAGAAACTACGCCATTAATAAAAATGCTCTGAGGAACTAGCGTCATTGATCCCTTCGGCACCGGTGCGTAGTCGGGATACACGCCAAACGCGCGCCCAACATTTGTACACAGTTGACATTTGTCACATGAGAACGGGTCGCTTCTACGATTCGTTCTTAAGTTCAACAGCTCGGCTATGGAACAAACTGCCGGCCTCTGTGTTTCCTCCCTCCTACAACATGGGACTCTTCAAGACCCATGTTCACTCCTTCCTCTCCACAAAAAGACCCTCCACACAGCATCCCCAAAGATGACATAGGCCCTGAGGGAAATTATTTTCTTCAGGGCCTCCTGTGTGGAGTTAATATAAAAAAAAAATTTAAAAAAAGACGTAATCAGACAGGATTGGGTTTTTGAAACATTAAATTCGACGAGATTATTTTTACCCCAGGAGGAAATACTCTCGAGATAACCGTCCATTCTCTGCTTCAAAGCCCTCCGAGCTGTTGTGTGCCCTTTGGGGGCCTGTCAAACAAAAAGCTATCATGAACTGTACTGTCATCCGCGTAACAATGAATCGGTGCACATGTCAAAAGGTCATTGATGTGCAAGTCGGAGACAGAACCGATCCCTGTGGGACGCCAGCATTTATGGAGTGCGAGGAAGAGGTGTAACCGTCAGCAACCGCCTGAATCGACCTATCCCTTAAAAAGTCAGCAATCCACGTACACAGGGATGCGGGAAGTCCGTAAGAAGGCAATTTGTTGACAAGTCCTCGGTGCCAGACCCGGTCAAAGGCCTTGGATATGTCTAGTGCGACCGTTTGGGTCTCACCGTGACGTTTCAGGCACCGCCCCCAAACATGCGTCACATACGCGAGAAGATCACCGCACGAGCGGTTCCGCCGGAATCCGTATTGACGGTCGTTGATAATTTTGTTCTTCTCGAGGTATGTGAGCAGTTTGTCGTTGATCACACGTTCCATCACTTTGGACAGAACTGATGTGATCACTATGGGGCGGTAGTTGGCCAGGTTGGAGCGGTCACCTTTCTTGGGAATAGGGTGAATGACCACTTTTTTCCAACCAGAGGGCACAGTGCCACACTTCAGGGACATTTTGAAGAGCATTGTCAAAACTGGAACTATTTCCGCAGCACACCTCTGCAATACCAGGGCAGGTATTCCATCAGGTCAACTAGCTTTGTTAACATCGAGCCCCCGTATAACGTGGAGTACATCCCGATGCCGGATCCTCAGCTTTTTTATATAGAAGCCGCAGTGAGGAACCGACGGCGGAACAACACCTCCGTCATCGAGGGTCGAGTTTTCCACAAACATTTTCCCTAATAGGTTAGCCTTTTCGGTGGCGGTGTTTGCTAGTGAGCCGTCAGGTCTGGTAAGAGGTGGCAAACTGGGTTTGCAAAAATTCCGACCTATTGAGCCCGCAAGCGACCAGAATGCTCTGCTGCCATGCGGGCAGGCAGCCAGCTTTTTGCTGATCTGCAGGTCGTGTTCGAATTTTGACCTATTAATGATTCTCTTGCATTCCTTTGCCGATTTGTTGTATGCTGATCTGCTTTCGGGCGTTCGAGATGTGTTGTAGGCTCGGTAAGCCGCGTTTTTTCGTCGAACTGCTTCGGAGCATTGTCGACTGAACCACGGCTTTGAGCCCACACCAGTTTCTTTAGTAGTCGATTCTATGAAGCCATCCATCGCCGATTTGATGACTTCACCAATCTCCTGGGCACATCTTGAAGGGTCCGATGTCCGAAAACAAACAGCTGACCACGGAAAAGCGTTGAAATGTGCCCGCATACCGAACCAATCTGCTGACCTATAGTGCCACACTGAAAAGCGTTGAAATGTGCCCGCATACCGAACCAATCTGCTGACCTATAGTGCCACACTTTTCTCCTCAGCCTCTCATTGGTTGGTCTGAGGTTAACGGGGATTGATGTCGTCACTAGGCAGTGGTCGGATGATCCCAGAGGCGCTGTGATGTCAATCTTATAACTGTGTGGCACAGTAGTTAAGAATAGGTCTAACAGATTGGAGCGGTGAGTCTGGACATCAGGAACCCTTGTAGGCTCCTGAACCAGTTGCTCTAATCCGTAGCAAATGGCAAAGGATTCCGCCTGTCGGAGGAATTTACTCTTGCACACACCGTTATTGGTGTTTATTTTTGTTAACTCTCTATTGTGCACAATAAAAATAAAATGAAAATAAATACATACCCAACTGGTCCGTGGCATTTCATGTCATGCAACAGATGCAGGGCCGGGGATGTGACTACTTTACACAAATTGAATGTCCACTTCACCATCAATCTGTGAATAAAGAATATTAAAATTAATAAATATGTAAATAAAAATACAGGAGGATCTCATAGAGGTTAAGAGGCCAATTTGATTCAGTGTTCTGGCCGGACTGGGTCATAATTTTGAAGTCCAGTCATCTGGCACACTTTCAACATTTTATGGCTGCATGGTTGATGTAATTATCTTACCTATAGTATCCATCGCACACACTGATGAAGGAAAGCATTCTCTGCTGGTCGGAGAACTTTAAGTAGACAGGTCGGCCATTGATTCGGCTGATTTCAATGTTTTCGTCCTGCCCAGACGACATGAAGCAGAGTTCATCAATTGTGCAGAGGTATTCCCACTTTAAAGTAAAATATTAATGTATTTTTAGATATGATTTGAGACTCTCACAGCCAAAATTATTATTGTGATTGATTTCTGAGATATCATGCCATTTGGGATACGTTTGTCATGATGATGGGCACTGCGAGGCTGCCTGAAACGATGGCTAGGGAAGAAGGAAGCGCAACACGGCGTAATACTCCAATAATCATAATGTATCTGTAATTCAATTTATAATTTATAACATCACAACAAATTTCATCAACAACGTTAGTACAAGCGACCTCCGTGGCCGAGTGGTTAAGATCTGGTTCTAGGGTCAGGTTCAAAACACAGTGAGCGCAAATAAATTTTAGTTAATTGTGTGCTTGTGCATGTATTATTTTATCACATAACATGCATTAAACACATTCATTAGGCACATTCCAGAGTAGTAGATATTCTTAGTATCGCTCTAGTCAAAGACCGCTAATCGGAATCGAAGCGTTGCTTGAAATGGCTTCAGCTGTATTTAGTGACCAAATCAGAATAGTCAGGCACTTCACAAACTCCTCTTCCCCCTTTCATTCCACTCACCGCTTCTTTTAGCCTTACAACATACTCCAATGGGGATGCCATAGTCCCATTGAAGAATGTTTCGTCAACAGAACATTGAATGTAACTTGATGGATGAAGCAGTGCCCACATTATATGTTGGTATAATTATATTTATTAGGTTGTGGAGTAAAAAAAATACATATTATGAGAAATCACATATCGTCGTTTTGAAAATCGATTCACTTTTACTACAGAGTCAGCCTTGCCAGAAAAAAATATTACATATACTTAAATAAAGAAGTGTTGTCCGCAAATTTTAATAAAATGTTAAGCCACTGAATAATGACCATGGAAATGGTCTGGCATTGCCACCATCTTGGCAGCCATTTTTTAATGAATGTTTTGACAGATTGTTTTATTGATACGCCAAGTCCTCTCTTAGGTATTTTATTTAGTCATCGGTATTTACACAATAATAATAATAAGAAAGAAATAATTATCATTATTTAAGTTCTGTGTGTTTTAATGCTTGTTTTGGCCAGAGACAAAAACTTGTAACAACTTACACACAACTTGTCCATGGCGGGAAATGTCCCAGACACCATTATCCTAAAACAAAGGTATTTAGGACTCTCAGACATGTCACATCTCTTCATCTCGTTTGCTTACTTATAAACCACTTTCTGAATCAGGATATATTCTCACTAGTCCTAGATCGAACGTGATCGACCCGATCACCAATCACCAATGATTGATCGGGTCGCTTTTCAAAGAAGATTCAGTCATTTATCAATGAGCTATCAGCTCAGTCAGCACTCATGATGAGAGAGGTGAGCGACCATAGATATATAAATTTTTTAAACCGGGTGTCTGAATATTGTTCTCGCTGCAGAGAAATAGAGATGGTAGAGCAATAAAACTTGAAATAGGCTGTCATTGCGGTTCCAGCAGTGCCAGTCAAATTTGAAATTAAACATTTCTATTTTTGTGTGGCGAGATCGGGACTCGAGATGCCTGCTCTGTACAATTCATACATCTTTTGACCCGATCACTACGCCAGTGGGTCGTGATCGACCCGTGTTGCGTAAAATGATGGATCGACCCAGGACTACTTCTTTCACATTATACCATAATATAAGCTAAACACTATAAAACCCTAAACTACTTTTAACAATTTAAGAGATCAAAGTTAATTATTTAAATGAAAATAAAATATTGCACTAACTTCCTTCTTGGTTTTATTGTGCATTCTAAGCCCGGGTTCGTCCTTGTGAAAAGGCATCACGTGCAGGACTCCCTGGTAGCTTACAGCATTACTGACGTACAATACTTCATATTCTTCTGATAGGTAATTAGGCGCCATAGTGTTGAGTTTCTTCAGATATTGTTCTTTGATAAAACTGTAAACAAAAAACCAAAGTTAATAGTGTTCTCCTACTTTTCAGAAATGCAGAGTGAAATGTGCATTCCACACAACGAATAAAATCAGATGTGGTTAATATTGTGAGTGAAAAAAAATCATTAGGAATAAGGTGTTTTCACAAACTATGAATACAGTTAAAAAAAGGTGCCGAAGAATTAGAACAGGCTGTTTCATATAATTTGAATAATTCATCAAATTTTAAAGATAAAATTCTAGTTCTCTGAATGTCTTATTAAAGTTCTGTTTTTATCTAAGTACTGTGAAACAACTGGCCTATGATAAAATAATAACAGAACTTAAATAAAACTTTCACAGAACATGAATTTTATCTTTCAAATTTGATCAATTGTTCAAATACTTTGAAACAATCCGTCCTTAGGATGGGTTATTTCAGAGAATTTAAATAATTCATCAAATTTCAAAGTTGATTTCAGTTTTGTGAAACAACTGGCCAATAATGATATTATAACAGAACTTGAAAATCTTGAACTCTATCGTACTGTGTTATTCGTTTCCCCACCATGGGGGTGGATAGACCCTGTTCCTGCATCCAGTAAGGTGACATTAATCCGGTGCGGCCGTTCCACGAACCACGGGTGCCTCCCCCGACATCATGAGCGGGCCCGGGGAATGTTTGCGTGAGCCCGGTCCCCTTCCGTCCTGCCTCCGGTGACCTGAGGCTCACTTCATTCCCTAGGGTCTTTGGGAGTATCTCCCCCCCCCCTCCCCCTCATTTACATTTCTTCGAGGGTACTCTCGGAAAACTGGTTAAGGGACGCGGGTGCTTGGGCTTGCCTCTGCCGTCGATACGCGGCTTGTATATTTTTATGTTTCAATCATACTTCCACTTGTAAATATTGTTTTCCTTCTTTATTATTTAATTTCGGATGCCAAACCACCAGGCGATTTTGTGTTACTATTAATGTAAGTATGCATACATTATTTCGTACTAACAATCATGCATGCAGGGACATTGGAGGGTCTAGAATCGTTTTAAAATAAATGTAGCTTCGTTTTACAAAAAAAAATAGAGTCCTGACGTGTGCGGCTAAGGAGGTTAAACAATCTGTTTCCTCATACAGCCGTTGGGAAAGGGTGGGTCCCCTCCAATGTGCCGGGAGTTCAGATATTTCCAACACTAATCAGCACCTTTCAGAATTTGAAGTTTTTGAAGTATCCTCGTTTAACGCTAATTCTCGACCTGTTTTAGCTTATAGTCAAATTGTGATCGGCTGTCAAGTATAACGGTCAGGTTGTTATGCTTGTCAGATGATCACAATTTAATCAAACACTAAAATGGGCTGAGAATCAGCATTTAACAGGGACTGGTCTAAATGCTAAATGGTGCTAAGCATCTAATATTTATATTTGATAGAATCTGAAGCACCAACCTTATTGTGCAGTAGGAGTAAACAATTTACCTACCTATTTCAATGTTAGTACACAATTTGATACAAAATAATTATAACTAGGCTAACCAAAAATTTTAACAATATAAAGTGTATTAAATTGTTATATTTTGCCTATGTAAGAAGTCAACTTGAGTACAATTCTCCTGTCTGGAACCCACATTATAATATACATGTATAAGCTGTTGAAAGAATACAAAACAAATTCTTACGTTTTATAAATTTTAAAATGGGTATTCCAGCAATTATGTTGAACTACAACAAGTTATAAAGCTTAAATTATATGAATATGCTCAAATTGTCAGACAGAAGAATTTTCACTGACTTGGTATTTCTATATAAAATTCTAAAGGGTGATAAGCTGCTCAGTGGGTACTTTTCTGATATTCTGAAACACATTACATTTTATTGTTCCCGATAACATCACTAGAGCTAGGCAGCACAAGCTGTTTATTTTTCCAAGAAGCAGGACCAACCAACCTACCGATTATCATGCCATTGGGGAGAATGACTACACTTTTAACACCTTTCTTTTGAAGTAGACATTTTCCAGTAAATTAGTGACTTCAAGATTGCAATAAATATATTTAACACAATGCTGCGTCTCAACTAATGTAATGTTATTAAGGCGATGCCATACGTAGTAATGCAAAATCATGTGTTTTTGGTTTGAAAATTTGGTCGCCTAGAAATGTTTCAGATGCTTTAATTAAATACTGCGAGTAGAATACATCTTGGCCTTTGAAATAATCGAGTATTTTTTAGATAAGTCTTTTTATAAGCCCAGAAAAAATAATGTAAAGGCCTATGAAAACTGCTTTAAAGTTCAAAATCTCCTACTTACGAACCCATTTTTGGTTATGATTTTATTACAATTCATACATAATGTGGCAAATTAAGTTATTTATAAAATGATCGAAGAAAAAAAAATTTTTATGCCTGAACATCCACAAAATAAAATAAAAGGCACTTTTTGGCCATGTTTTTTTCTTCCATAAATTAAAACAGGCAGATGGTGATAAGCGGGAATTTAAACCTTATCGCCATCTACTTAAGGGTTGTTATTGATAGCGGCTCAATTTTAAATATTACACGACGTAGTGCATCGCCTTAATTGTAAATTTTGTGAAATGTAATTGGATTCACTGTTTTTCACAATAAATAAAAATTCAAAATGGTGTGAGATCGGTTAAAAAGAAAGTTACCCAGCATCTGCGTATCCGGATTTAGCGAATTGTGCCAAGGTGGTGTGGATAGGTTTTTTGGTAAACATCTTATGCCGTTTGATGACTTCTCTCGGTATATACTTTCTATAATCCTTTTCCACTTCCTCTCGATTCTTTTTCTCTTCAACCATCAGGCGGTACCTGTAACATAAAACATAAACATTATTTAAAAACTTTTCATCTGGGGAACTATGATCATCATGTTGCTACATCCCGGGGTGGGATTAGACTTCCTACACAAATGTTTTCAACTGTTTCCGGTCCCTGGTCATTGACCTCCAGTCCCCAGGCCTCCCTATCCTGCTCCAGTTTCTTCCAAGCAGTCAGTCCACCTCTTAGGCCCTTGGGGGATCTCTCGGGCCCATCTCTTAGAGATATGCAATTATCCGACATTTGACGACTCATGTTTCTTGGCGACTACCGCAATACGTCTGTGTGGAGGTTCGTACAAAACCACACATTGCCGACATTTTGTAACACGTCAGTTTCCTGCAACCAGTTGAGGAGGTTGTTACAACTCACGTCGTTGAGACGTAAACGTAGTTTCACTTGTGTCGGACATTGTGCAATAATGCATGTGCTTTATATCAATGATAGGAATAAAATAGTCAACAAAGAATGACCGGTTATAAAAATTACAGCTACAGTAATTTGTTGGTTACGTGTGACGTGTAAGTATAGTGTACACAACACGAGTATCGGCTACTTGAGTATCCCCGTGGAGGGAGAGCCTTACTTGGTCTGCTTCTGGGTCACTTCCACTGAGTCATCCACTTGGTTATGATTGTCGGTGTCCTGCCATCTGGCATTCTTTCCTAAGGCCAGCCCACCGCAGTCATTGAGAACTACAGAATCTTACAATGGTCTAAAGATCAAGTAGATATTTGAGTTCATGATTAATTTAAATTCTCTAGGATCCATTTGAATGGGACATGAGACAAATTGTTCAGGAGATTGAAAAAAACCACAACACATTTGCGATATTGTCCATGGAAGTAGTGTTACATTTGTCAAATATAACTAATCATCGTGCCAATTCGCCGCAGGGGTATGGAGTGGACGGAATACCAAACAACTCGGTCTTGCGAACATTTTAACAAATACTCAGCATTCTGTGGATGAACATACTTTGAGAAAATGATGACGAATCAGATGGCATTAAAATATAACTTTCGTAAAAATTGTCACGTTTGCAGTATTGCTTGTTGAATGGGTTAATATGTATCTTTGAACCTTATGATTTGAGAAACAGTGTAATCTGATGGAACTATTAAATCATGATTAGGAGTGTATTTACTAGGGGAAAAAGAAAGTCCAACAGTTTATTTTGTTTTCATAGTATTTTTATATTAAATTAATTAACTTACATATCAGTTATTCCCAGGCCAAGAAGTTCATCTCGATGCTTAGCGTATACAATTTCCGGTATCCTATTTTCAAGGACATCATTTTTCACTTGGTGAAAATAGTAATTGTGAGCTTGGACATCTAGATTCTTTAAGCGTGTTAAATTTGGAACCTAAAATAAATTAAATACATGGTGAAACACTGCAGTTGAATTCAATTAATTCCAGAGTTGCCGAGACCAATAAATTGACAAAAAAAATCTACAAATTGCACAATCAAAACGAATTTGTTCGTCAGTACAAAATTATTCATTTTTTGTTTGTACATAGAACTACTATGTGTTGAAAAGAATTGCTTGATTTAACAATGGGTTGATTGAAACATTGTTTTAGTGCAGGTAAAACCACGTTTGAAGGATGTTAATAACACACTCGATAAATTTCAAACTTATATTTACTACATATTATATAATGGACATTTTAGTTCAGTCAGAAAGATTAAGATTATATTTACAGAACTCTTTCATCAATTATTTGCTAGATTATCCAACAACTACAGGGTTTTCCAATAAGAGGTGTTATTTTGATATTCAATCGTAAAAGATCAATGGTTTCGTTGCTTGTGTGGCACGTAGCGCCGTCTTGTTGAAATTAAACATTGTCCAGATCAATACCATCCAATTCCGGCCATAAAAAATCATTAATCATCTCTCGATAGAATCCATTCACCGTAACTGTTGCTCCAGCCTCATTTTCGAAAAATTAAGGTCCAATGACTCCGCCGGACCATAAACCGCACCAAACAGCCACACGTTGAGATTAGAGAGGCTTTTCAACAATAACTCTTGGGTTTTCCGAGCCCCAGATGCGACAATTTTGCTTGTTGACGAAGCCACCGAGGTGGAAATGGGCCTCATCACTCAAGATGATTTGCATTTGATTCACTCAAGTGAATTTTAATAATTTCAATGCGTTGTTGAAGCGTGTATCGTTCCATTTTTATTAATGGCGTAGTTTCTACTTGTCAAATGTCAAAAAATGACAGCTTCAAAAGTAACATCTACCGAAATAGCGGGCTATTCAAAATAACACCTCTTATTGGAAAACCGTGTACTATAATCCGCCATTATTTTTACTAGTTGAAAGCACAAAATCAAGCTCTATAATTTGCCGGTATTCATATGTCAAACTCATTAGTCCGCCACATGCCTATACTCGAGCGCCAAGCTTCTTTACACCGACGCGACGGGTTGAGTTATCTTACTCTTATGCACTCAGTTACTATCAGGGGGGTATAACTCGGATCAAAAATTTGAACCGAAATATTGTGACGTCAGATAATATAACTATAACCACCAATGAAAAACTCTGAAAGTCTATGGAATAAACTTTCAGAGTTTCTCATTGGTGTATAGTATAATAAGTAGGCTCCGAATGAGAATTTTACTGTCTATATATTGGCATATCTATGGTTTTTAGGACCGAAGTTATCGATCTAGTGAGTGGTTTATTTATGGTTACTATACCGTCATCTAGCTTGCAAGAGCTGACAATTTTACCAGTCTAAAGGGTTTATAATTATGATTGTTGTCGAGTCCTCTGTGATAACTTAACTTAAGTGATAACAACTCTGTCTACCCCTCCCGCATAGGTACTTTTGATAGTAACCCAAGTGTAAGTTGGAATTATAATATTTTCTCTCATTACATACTCGACTCTAGTATTCTGTGGACTTAAGTCAGTATAGAATAAATCATATGTGCACAAAGAATTAAGTCTATGTGCCAAAAACATGAGAAAATGTCAAATTTTCGAATATAATGGATTTTTACTAAAAATTATATATTTTTTACACTGCATAATACGCATATTAATTATTAAAAACAGTTATAAAATACTAAACTTTGCAATTATTTATTTAATGACATTTTTTGCTTATTGTCATAAGTTAATACAGAATAATAGTTAATATGGAAACCTATGTGCACAAAAGAATAATTCTGATGTGCACAAAACATGAGAAATGTCCCAAAAACAATAGTTTTCTTAAGCTGGGAAGCTTTCCTAATAATTATTAAATATATATTTTTTAAATCCAGCAGACGCCATCATTTTTTGTCGTAGAAAAATCCATTTATGTTAGTGTAGCAGAGGTGCATATTCTTTTTTTGCAATTTATATTAGATCTTCGATTGATATACATATATTATCCAAGTACTGTGAAACAACCGGCCCATGATGAAATAACAGAACTTGAATAGAACTTGAAATTGAACTTTGAAATTTGATGAATTGTTCAGATTGTGTGAAACAACCAGTCCTTCGATTTATTGTGGATGGTCGTTAAACCATATAAGGAATGAATGCTAATACTTACTCTGAATCGTATTCTAAGAACGAGATTGCTATATTTTTCCACCCTGGCATTCGGAGGGAGATATATATTAGAATCGGGTAGCCTCAACGCAAACAGAGTGGTGGCGATGGGTGATATGTGGAGACTCCGGCAGACTATTGTACACAAGTCCTCCGCAAGGGCTGTGGAGCAACACTCCATCTGCTCTGCCTTCTCCCGAGTGGCGATGTTGATGTTTATGGGAATCATGTTCATGACTGATTTAGCTGTGTGTGCCTCTCTGAAGTCAGTCACATCTTGTACTTTACTTTGAAAATGAAAATGGTATTATGTTCATTTTCGGTGGATCTGTGAATGAAATGTGAAAAAATAATATATTATTACTCGCCCACGGAAAGTGATTGGGATAAAACAAATACATGATTTGAAGGAATTTGCTGAAATTCATATAGGGGGTTTAAATGTGAGTCTTGAAGGGGACCGGATTAAAAACCTAGCGCAGTTTCTATTTCAGCACACTAACATATTAACGTTAATTTTCAATTAAAATATGGGGCAATCAGATCTGGGTATTGTAAGGATCGTAGTAAAGTTCGATTGACCTTGCAAATGTGGCTCTTCAATTGTCATAAAAAAAATGTATAAATAATGAATACATTATAACTTGTTTATTTAGTACCTACTCTTATTGTACACTAGCATTTTTAGGGTAACACTTTTCAAGATAACGGTTATCTTAAGAATATTGGTTTGCATTGAAAACTGGTTCATTTGTATGGAGATAAATATATTTCTACTTATATGATTCACAATCGATTTATACTGATTTGTGGACAGATAAAACTCTTTACTAACAAACCAAACGCGTGCCAATTTCATTTTGACAAATACCGTGCAATGTAAATAAATGCTTAAATAAGATACGCTTCATTTCAAAAATCGATCAATAAGTACAAATCAAAAGGCCATAAATTACTGTATTTGCAAAGAAGATCACCAGTTTTTCAAATTCACCAGTTATGTACTAAATGCTTTCTTTTGCCTCCACAATATCAAAAACATGGATACAAAAGTAGTAGTATAGTAGTAGTATAAGTAGTATGGATATAATAACAATCACCGGAAGTCATGAAGGAGATAATTTTTTTGGGAGCAAACATACCAAAATCGAACGTTAGCTGCTTAACCTTTTCGGGAACAAAGTTTTACTCAAAAATACTTTCGAGTTCAACGATAGAAACTCGTAAACAAAACAAGGAATAATTTACACTTGGAAAAAATAAACAGCACCCACGAAAATGTGTATTTGTGTAAACAAACCAAGCTCACAATGAAATAAATAATCATAGGAAAATACATACATACTTAGTCTATTTTTACGTAAAAATGAACTAACAATTTTTGCCAGTTTTCCAAATATCTAACCATCTGCTCTTCCGATATAATTCAGCGGCAATAAAGAAATCTTACAGAAAAAAACTTGTATTCTCCGTAAATGTATCTATATTATCAATATAACCGCAAAATTTCCGCAACTGTCAAACAGAAATATAATAATTATTGACAAGAGCAATATTTCTTGGTTCTTCGGATTTCTGATCCATAGAATAATACATGATTGATATCATTATTGCCATTAGTGATGTCGCAATCGACACATTTTCAAATCGAGTTTTTCGATGCTGGAACATTTCTAAAATAAAACATTAAAAACCGGTCAATAAGCATTCGAGACAAACCGAATGCTGGATGACCCTGCGCAGAAAATTAAGTTCACAATGATAAGGTAACAGTCTGCAGTGCAGTTCAGTGTTTAACTTTTCTACACAGGGTTCTGCAGCATTCGGTTTATGTCGATTGCTTACCGATTCATGGGACAATGGGCTAAGACAATCTGATTTGGTAATTCTTCTCTCAAGAAAAGTGTAGGCGTGGGGTAGACCTATACATTGTGAATGTTTGCATTTTTTAGATGCTAGGAGGATGGTTGCCCCTATTTAGTTGATGAGACTAGTACGAGGTGCGGTGTTAGGTGTTACAGCAAAACCACTTCCCTTGTTATCGGATTTGACAGTTAGATCAAAACTATCTCCACCAATGTAGCGGTTACAGCCAGGACTTCGTGGAAAATCTATTAATCTATATATTTATTTACATGAAATTATTAGAAAAGAGTGTCTGTGGGTGGGCGGGCTTTGTTTTTCATTAAAAAATACAGTTTTATTCTTTACTTCCATCCCTTAAACCAGATTTTTTTATAATTCTCGATGAAATTTGAAACACAAGACGTTCGAAATATGCGGGAAATGGCTATCTACGTCTGTTTTATCAAAGTATGAAATCGGAGAGTTCATTTAATTACAATTTTCACAACAGCGCCCTTGAGGTGATTTTTCACAAAAACGGCGCTCTACAAGTTATCCAATTATTATTATGAGTAAACATGATTTGAAAGCCATCAAGGTTTCTTTATCAACTTACAGACGTTATAATACCATGAATATGTTTATGAGACGGTAATGTGCCAGAAATAAAAAAAAGTAATTCAAAATATGTGTTCTTAATTCAGTGATTCACTAACATTTCATTCAATTTCCACAAAGTGGCCTATTAAATTCCCTTGCCAGTCAAAAAAGGTAATGAAGTCTATTCAATTTTTCCTTTATTTTTTGTCAGTATAAAAAATGACGTGTCTGTGTAATGTGACAAGGAGCTGACTTTGAATTTTGACAGGGTAAATTAACTCAGTACCGAAATTACTGTTATTGAATTGCACCAATGTGTAAACATACAGCCGTTCCCGCACTTGGTAAAATTTTTAGATTTGGGTGTTTTTTTGTACTTTACAGCACGAACTGAGACGGACTCATAAAAGTCGTTATATCTCCCTTTGTATTACGGGAGTTGTTAGATTAAGCAGTGTTTAAAAGAGGCAACACCACGCTTCGTATATTCATCTAAAAGTTTACAATAAACTTCCAAATAATTGAAATTTATTCCATACATTCAGTCATAGCAACCAAACAGGGAGTTTTTAACATGATGGCGCTGTATTCAATTTTAAATAACGATTTGTAAATTCCATTACATTAAATAATATATTTAAAAAAAACTCAAAATCAGCGTATGTTGATACATATTTTTTTTGCTACAATATTTTTCACAGGAATTTCGACACTTACGGAGTCCAAGCTACAGTCATGCACTTTTAATATATTTAACAAGTCCACGTGAGTTCTTATCTAGGAATTAAGAATCTGATTATTTTATGAACAGATGAAGAGATTTTGAGTTTTTGTTCTAGAAGGATTTTCTTCTATTCTCTGGTTCTGTCTTTGGTTTTAAGCGGGAATAAAAAGTCTGCATTGTTTTGCAAATTGCCGGCTTTTTCGTCGCGTTCCCTTTGTTCGGATACTCTTACTAAACAAAATTTACTCCAACCGAATATACAAAACGAGTATTCAGGTATGTATCATATTTTTTCTTCCACTGCCGTCTTCCTTCAACTGACATTCAATCTTCTTTCACGTTATCGTGATTTGTACCGAATTGTCAAATAACCACATGTCGAAATGAAACCGAATACCATATTTTACATTCAACTTCCTGTTGTTGTTTTATCCGAAAATTAAATTAAAATTTGATCACATCGACTTGCCATAATATTATAACACCTATCTGCTACAAATAATTCTCGACGGTTTAGCTTCGTCAAAAGTTCCATTTGCGCATGCCGACTACCAATTTTTATTGTTTTGCACCTTTTTGAAATAGCGCAATCTGTATCGATATTATTATGTTATCGTGGATATTTTACCTATCCGAATCTAATCTGAAGAGAGGCCTATTGCGGATTATTTATCTTTCGATTGCTGGTTTTACCGCGAGTGTCATCTTATAATATTTAAATAGAATATTTTGAAACAAGATTTCATCAGTTGCTATCCAAGCAAGTCTCAAAAAGCTTCACTGGAAGATTATTTTGACTATTTTTAAATGCATTTGAACCAGCTAGCTTATTTACTAAAAAAAAAACTAAACAAAGATTATTACTATGAATATTTGGCCTTGAAGTTTTCACTGTTTAGAGAGAACTCACTAAAACGCCAACATTTTTATGCAAAGGAATGAGAACTGATGTACATATACCTAATTAATATTCAAAGGTCATTTCTCACTATAGGTGCAGCAGGAAAATCCTTTAAAAAGGACACATTTGAATGTATTTGCGCACACCGATAGAATCGAAAGTTTCAAAAAAGTTTTTCAAACTAGTTTGAACATCTGACCGCAGTCCCCTCTTAACCCGCAAATGCTTAAAGATATAGCGACGTTTATAAATTTAATTTCAATTTAGACTTGCTGTTAAATTTGACAGTATAGTTTAAGTTTTTTTGTATAATTTTTCAGTTTCCAACAAAAACAAAATCATTAGTTGATCCTTCCAGTACCCTACTACCCAAGCGTGTGTCTCTTTAACCAATACGTCTCTTTAACCAATACGTCTCTTTAGAAGACGGGTAATATTTTGTAAATATCTCCAAGCCAAATATAACATGAAAATTATATTTGAAATAATTGACAGGCTTCTACAATGTCAACGTTTTACTTAGAAATTTTCATGGACTGTATTGAAATGCGTTCAAAACTACCAATACCTAGCTTTACACCCCGCCTATTGCAATGCCCCTGAAGGTAGTCATGATTTCACTGAAATGCTATTGTAATTGGTCGTATCCTAAGAGTTAAAATGATTTACCTCTACCTATATGTACTGAGAAATGACCTTTATTAATGTTAAATATGTGTTTAAGTTTTCATTCCTCTGTGTATGCCTGGAATGAGAGCCAAAATACAAAAAAATGTCGGAATTTTTTCTTTGCTTGTTATAATATAATATCTAGAACAAATCCCCTTGGAAAATAACTTTGTATGAACATTAATACCCATAATGGATTGCTTAAAACAAAATATAAATAATGCAAAAGAATCAAATCAACTCGTCATGAAATAACTCATTATTGTATTTTTGTTTACTTTTCATGTGTGTAGAAAAAAGGGTACCTACGAATGGTAAATTTGGGGAATATTCCAGAAACAGGGATCATTGCGGGAATTGTGAAATCCCTGTGAAGTTATGTCCTACAGTGAAATTTCATGTTTAAAATGTATTCATTTTATATACAGTTCACTCCAATAATATAGAAAGAGTTCAGCACAAATTTCTTAAGTACGTAAATTTTAAGCTCAGAATTCCTATTGATTACATTAATTATGTCAGTTTGATGAATCAATTGCATCTAATAGCACTGTCTGACAGGAGAATTATATCAGACCTGGTTGTGTTACACAGAGTCATTAATTGATAGTCCTGCCATCATTGCCACTATTAAATTCCATGTGCCGAATAGGAATACAAGATAAAACATAACATTCTTCTGCAATACATGCATTATCAACTATCAGACACACTCACTGACCAATAGGAAGTATGGGGGTGCTATTGATTTATTTATTTACTCCATTTATAGAATTAAACATAATCTATACCAACACTTTGTTGAATCCTACAAATTAGAGTAGTGTTGGTGAATTAGTTTTAATGTTTTGTCTTATATGTAGTGTTGTTGTAATTTATTTTTTACTTTATGTTACTCTTACGTTTTACTAATATTGCTTCATATTTAGTTTTCTTTTTTTTTTAAATTACTTCTTAATATTTTCTCATTATACTTGTAATCACAATTTTACAATTGTGTATTTTGTACCTACTTTACAGTGGATTACATCTATTTACTGTCAGTATCTCCGGACCTCTATAATACAGATATTCTCCTATGTACACTGCATCATGTATCACTTTTATGTAAAAGCCTTTTTAGGCGTATATATAAATAAATAAATATCAATTAGAATATGCTTAGGACAGAACTTTCTGGAATTTTTGTAAAATATCGAATAGTACCAAAGATATAAAGCTGTATATTTGCTATATTTGCTAAGGCACTGCTGAAAACCAGCTACATTCCCGGAGAAATCCGGAATGTACAGCTGAGCAGTTGCCCTTTTGGCAATATAATCATCTAAATGTATGTATACTAACTATATGCAAACATGTAAAA
Source organism: Hesperophylax magnus (assembly GCA_026573805.1). Lineage (NCBI taxonomy): Eukaryota > Metazoa > Arthropoda > Insecta > Trichoptera > Limnephilidae > Hesperophylax > Hesperophylax magnus. Next base: position 4,326,845 of record JAIUSX010000117.1, on the reverse strand, counting down.
ATTATTGTCAAATAAACGTTTTTATTATTATATTTGCAGCCGGCTGATAGGCACGAGATTTTGAGGTACTTTTTTAATGAATGGCGCATCAGTACTGCAGCACTGCTATTCGAATTGTGAATTGTGTCTTTTGTGACGTCTCGAGACTTTATACGTTTTACCCAAGTTCACTTAGAAAGCTCATTATTTCGTCATTTTTGGAGATCGACGAACTAATTTTTCTGTGGTTATAACTTTTTAATCAAAAAAGAAAACCCTCAGTATAACTTTCTTTAATACAAAAAAATAAATTCCCGACTTTGGGGAATATTTCCAGTATGTAGTAAAAAATAATTACAATAATCACTATTTATTTATTTTTTTTTATTCATCGGCTGATTTAAAGATTTCCCCCACACAACTGTTTACATTTAAGTTCAACATAATGTTCTCCCTTGTAATTAGATAGGTAGACAGTTTAAATAATAAACAATATAATTTCAGTTGTGAAATAAATAATTCTTATATTTTAAGTACACATAATGAATTTATGCCGCAGTTCTTAAAATAGTTGCTGTTGTAATTGTCAACATAATTTATCTTACAAGCCGTTGATCGGGCTTCGTTTCTCAGCTGTGGCAGTAAATTTTTTTATTTTTTATATCCCGTGATTTTTCACGGGTCTGCGCTTAATATATATAATATATATATAATAATAATAATAATATTTATATATATAATATATATATAAATAATATTGATTATATTTTTGGTCCATTTGGCTAAATACCGACCTACACTGGTCGACATTTATACAAGTGCAGTCCCTTAAGCATAGCTAATTTTTTTTATATGTATTTAGTATCCATAAACACGAAAAGAAACAAAAAAAATTTTTTATAGGTCAGGTTTTTTTCTTATTTAACAATGTTTTTTTTTTACATAATTCTTCCATTGTATGACGGGTACTTTACTTAACAAAATTTCAAAACTAATTCAATTTAATTTTTTTTGCTCTTGATTTGCGCTTGTGAGTATCTTGAGAGTCTCTCTGCAGGGTCCAGCAATAGTCTGCTAGCATAGATGGACTCCACTTTCCTTGGTATTGCTTTTCCATAGCCGCAATGTCCTGGTGAAATCGTTCGCCGTGCTCGTCACTGACATCTCTCATATTTTCGGGGAAAAAATTCAAATGAGAGTGAAGGAAGTGTATTTTTAGTGACATGTTACATCCCATATTTTTATAGGCCATGAGCATTTCAGACACAATGCTGATATAGTCTTCAATTTTATGACTTCCAAGAAAGTTCTCGACAACATTCTTGAAGGCTGACCAAGCGGCAAGCTCGACTGTTCTCAACACTGTTATAAAATTCGGATCAGTTAAGGACCTCCCTTATTTGTGGTCCCACGAATATTCCTTATTTATTTTTTGCGTCGCTGATTTTAGGAAACTTTTGCTTTAAGTAAATCATGCCATTTCCATCCTTAGACAAGCCTTTTAAAAAAATTTTCATCAAATCCAATTTAATGTGTAAGGGTGGAAGTAAGATATCTTTAACGTACAAACTCCAACGGCTCGGAGGGCTTTGAAGCAGAGAATGGACGGTTATCTCGAGAGTATTTCCTCCTGGGGTAAAAATAATCTCGTCGAATTTAATGTTTCAAAGACCCAATCCTGTCTGATTACGTCTAAAAGGGATCCAAATGATAATCTAGTCTCCTTCAACGGAAGCAATCTTCCGAACAGGCCTTCCATTGATATGCTTGGTGTAACTATAAGTGACCAGCTCAGGTACGGGGGCTCCATCGAAGCCAGAGTAAAGTTGGCCTCTCAGAAGCTGGGCGTACTGTACAGGGCCCGCAGATACTTTAATAGTACACAACTGCTCACCCTGTACAAATCGCAAGTGCGCCCTACTGTCGAATTTGGCAGCCATCTCTGGTCTGGAGCCCCAAAATACCTGAAAAAAACCCTTGACTCTGTGCAGAAACGGGCGGTCCGTTTGATAGATTCCCCAATCTTAACAAACGGACTGCAATCTTTAGAGCACAGACGTCGGGTAGGTATGCTGTCCTTGTTCTATCGGTATTACAATGGAAGATGCTCTGAGGAACTAGCGTCATTGATCCCTTCGGCGCCGGTGCGTAGTCGGGATACACGCCAAACGCGCGCCCAACATTTGTACACAGTTGACACTTGTCACATGAGAACGGGTCGCTTCTACGATTCGTTCTTAAGTTCAACAGCTCGGCTGTGGAACGAACTGCCGGCCTCTGTGTTTCCTCCCTCCTACAACATGGGACTCTTCAAGACCCATGTTCACTCCTTCCTCTCCACAAAAAGACCCTCCACACAGCATCCCCAAAGATGACATAGGCCCTGAGGGAAATTATTTTCTTCAGGGCCTCCTGTGTGGAGTAAATATAAAAAAAAAAAAAAAAAAAATCTTTAGATTTTACTAAGGGAGCATGTTGAACATTCTTCGTGCCAGGTTTAAGGTGCTTTCTAGTAGGCCAGTCCTTGGTCTTTCCTGTCTCTGCTGTCCCACTCGCACAGAAAACAACAATACTTTGTGTATCCCGCTTGCAGTCCTAGCAGGAGCCCTATTACTTTTAGATCACCACATATTTTCCATTCGTATTTTACATATTTATTTTTTGTTAACAGCAGCTTCATGTTGTCATAGTTCTCTTTCATGTTTGTGGCATTCAAATGACATTCGAACCTAGTGTTGCCATATTATAAAAAAAAACAATGATAACTCACGAATAAATATGAATTAATACACATTTTAGTAAAACTTAAAACCCATAAAAACCTGACGTGATAGAAAAAAACTAATCACATATCTGAAATCAGCGTGAAATTTCCTGTCAGATTTGACTACTAAAAAATGTGTTGACCAGTGTTATAACGAACAAACAAAGTGGGACCTGTTGTAACCTTTATTTAATTGGAGAACTATTTGAACTTTAATCACTAGTTATCGGGCAAACGGACTTGCTGTAGATAGACTAAAAGCAAGCAGTATTTTTGTTTACATTTGAAATGTTTTTGTTTGGTAGAAGTTTTAGACATTGCTGTAATTTTTTAGGTGTAAATTTTATTTTGAATCAATCGCCTATAAGTTAAGTGATAAATTTTTAATCTTATTTAACCACACTCACCGGCAGTGCCTTTGTTGGTTCCTACTCCCTATTTTGTGATGGTTTATTTCAATGTACATTACTATGGAAAGTGGCTCAAATTGACTTCAACCACAGACATAGGAATTAATAGACGAGAAGATATGGGCGAGGGGTAAAATCAACTGTTGAAGAACGAGGGAACGAGGGAACGAGTGAAGCTGACTGTGATTCGTCAATAAATCAATCTGACAGTAAATAGGCATCTCGCATTATAATATCACCATTTACTTCTTAAAAGTAAAATCTGCTTTGAATGAATAGACATTTTTACATGGGAGCGCAAATTACTCGCCACGTTATGAACAAATTTGCGAAGTCCAAATTCGGCAAAGTAAGGCAGCTTTTATTTTCAGAGTCGTAGTTAGTTTCAGAGTATTTAGTTAAGACACTTTTATAAATGTTCATAATTTACTTCCCAGCAACCAACCAGCTTTGTGTTTCGCGTCCAGACGTTTCTCTATGTGATAGTAACAACTGATTCATATTATACGATGTGAATATGCTTAAAATAAAGTAAAATAATGCTTATATATGGAATGTAATACGACAATTGGGTTTATTCTCTTTTTTCACATCTATTTTTACCAGTTTTCATAGTACAAGTCAAAATTTTGCCGTGTTATTTAGTAAAATGAACCGATGATGCCTCGACCATAGTTCGCACAAGAATGATGACGTCACGTTTTCAAATTTCATTTGAGGCCAAACGCGAGCCCAGCCGGCTCAATGGAACCGGTATGGGGAGTGGGGATAATACGCTTTTAATCACTTAGGGCAGGTCTACTAATATTCATATGTCTATGACTTCAACTATATTTAGTGACTAGATCTGAATAGCCAGGTACTACCCAACCTTCCTCTCATCATTTCCTCTCGGCTCGCAATATACCCCAAATCGGGGGTGCTATAGTATCACTGGCTCTGGGCAGTTGAGATTCATGTGCGGTAGTCAGAATGAAAAAAAAATACAATGAATGTGATAAGTCTAAAACTGGAAATAGTGCCAAATGTACGTCGGTCACTGAATGAATGAGGAGCTGTAGTGCCACACGATTCGCTACGAGCTGCGTGCGAGAACCATCGGTCTGGCTCGTCAGCGCCACATCGTATGCATGACACTATTTCCAGCCTAACTAAGCGGTCAGAACAAATAATAATTATTTTAATAATACAGGGTTTTCCAATAAGAGGTGTTATTTTTATATTCAAAATGCTATCGAGAGATGATTAATGATTTTTATGGCCGGAATTGGATGGTATTAATCTGGACAACGTTTACTTTCAAAAAGATGGCGCTACGTGCCACACAAGCAACGAAACCATTGATCTTTTACGGGAAAAGTTTCCGGACCATGTTATCTCTCGAAGAGGTGATCACAGTTGGCCACCGAGATCTTGTGATTTAACACCTTGCGACTTCTTCCTTTGGGGCCACGTGAAAGAGAAGGTCTACGCCAACAGCCCAGCGTCGATTCAAGACCTCAAAGATGGAATTCGTGAGGCTATCGAGGACATAAGGCAGCCACTTTGCGATTTGGTTATGGAAAATTTCATGAAAAGGATATGGTCCTGTACGCGTGGTCGTGGTGGTCATTTGACTGATGTTATTTTTCACTATTATCGGCATACCTTCCTCTTTATAATGAAATAAACATTCGATCATTTATATTAAAAAATGGCATTTTTCTTTGAATATCAAAATAACACTTGATGGCCGGCGTGGTCTAGTGGTATACGCTTTTGACTACAGATCCGAAGGTCGCGGGTTCGAACCCGGCGTGCGCAAATAAATTTTATTTGATTAATTTGTGTTATTTCACAATTAATTAATTTAAAATAATATATAGTATATTTGCGGCACGTTCCAGAGTGGAAGATACTCTCAGTATCGCCCTGGTGTAAGACCACCATTCAGAATTGAAACGTTGCTTGAAATGGCTTTAGCCGTGTTTGGTGACCAGATCTGAATAGCCAGGTACTTCCCCACCTTCCTCTTCCCCACCTTCCTCTTCCCCATCTCCCTCCCCTCCCCAATACCCTCAGCCTCACAACATACCCCAATTGGGGATGCCATAGTCTCACTGGCTCCAGACGGGAGCAGTTGGGACTCTTGTGCGGTAATACTGTAAAAAAAAAAAAAAAAAAAAACACCTTATTGGAAAACCCTGTATATTTACTGCAAGATTAAGTTTCTTGAAGTTCTGCACAATAATTGGATAGTTTAAATATTAATTACCATTAATAAACTATTAATACCAATAATAAACAAACAGTGTTGTAATTTTTGTTTATTATTTCTTTCAGGAACAATGGCGGACGAATGGAATGAATCAGAGGTTTGTTGTTTATTACAAAAATTTATTAATATTTTTTAGTACAAATTGATTTTTAATTTATATTTTTTAAGTATACATTGATTAATTATTGCTAATCACTTGCCACGTATTGGTGTTCAATGTTATATTTTTTAGTACACATTGATTAATTATTGCTAATCACTTGCCACATATTGATTTTTAATTTATATTTTTTAAGTATACATTGATTAATTATTGCTAATCACTTGCCACATATTGGTGTTCAATGTTATATTTTTTAGTACACATTGATTAATTATTGCTAATCACTTGCCACATATTGGTGTTCAATGTTATATTTTTTAGTACACATTGATTAATTATTGCTAATCACTTGCCACATATTGATTTTTAATTTATATTTTTTAAGTATACATTGATTAATTATTGCTAATCACTTGCCACGTATTGGTGTTCAATGTTATATTTTTTAGTACACATTGATTAATTATTGCTAGTCAATTGCCACGTATTGATGTTTAATGCTATATTTTTTAGTACACATTGATTGATTATTGCTAATCACTTGCCACATATTGGTGTTTAATTTAACATTTTTTCAAAACAGTAAGTATTGTTGGCAAATTTCGATAATGTATCTTGATATGAATATTATCGTTAATGTTCCTGCAGAAATTTTCCTTAAGCGAGTTTAGATTAATTTAATTTGGCTCATTTTCAAACCTGACTCTAAAAAAATATGTGGTATGACCCACTAGCAGCCCTGAAAATTCTACTTGCTATAAAATATTGTACACTTTTATTGCAAGGTTGGTTTATCATAAGGACAACAAAAGGTTTTGTTGCTAACTCAAGCAATACTACAAATGATTTATCTGTAAATTCTATATGGATCGTTAAGGTTTCCAGTGATGAAAATCGTCAGACTCAGTGTTCTAATGTTGGGCGTGCGTTTGGCGTGTTTCCCGTTTATACACTGGTGACGAAGTGATCAATGACCTAGTTCCTCAGAAAACCTTCCATTGTAGTACCGGTAGAACAAGGACAGCTTACCTACCTGACGCCTGTGCTCTAAGAATTGCAATCCGCCTGTTAGGATAGGGGCATCTATCAAACAACGGATTGTTCTTTTCGGCACAGAGTCAGACTAATCTTTTAAATTAAAGTGATTTAAAGTCATTAAAAGTGATGAAAGAAAAACTAACCTGCAAACATAACCTAGTTTTTGTTTCATCACCTTTCATGTCTTTATATCAGTTTTTAGAGGTGTGTTGAGTTATCCGGTCACCATGAAACACATATCAATATGTCTGTTATTAGGTGCAGTTTAAAAACTAGTGAACTAGCCAATTTCTAACATTTTACTTAACGTTAACTTGAATTCTTTTAGATCAATAATTTTGATAGCGAGTAATTTAAAAAAAATTTATATTCAAATAAAATTTTTAAATTATGTTTTTTATTTATTAGGATCTGACGATGCCAACTATCGATTCGGGAAAAAGTTTCTCGGCCGGTAGAGGCTACACCCCTTTCCAATCAGACGACAATGGGGGTAAGTTAATAGTCCTATTAAAACAGAAAATTAAACTCATGAATGTTTTCAAAACATCAGACAAAAACAAAAAAAACATTGGGTCGGGGCCGCAATGTTTTTGTTTTCCATCAGCCACTGAAAATAAAAAACATTGGGGCCCTGCCCCAAAGTTTCTTGTTTGTATAAATATTTGGTTCAATGTTTTAGTAATACATATATGAATATATTAATAATTATAATAATAACAGAAACGCGGCTTTAGGGTTTAATTTGTGTGATATCATCCTAGATAGTAGTTTAAGAGGTTACCCATAGATGGCACATAGCTGTCAATAGTATCGATAATGCATGGAATGAGACTTGGATAAGTACGATTGCAAATCCAGAATCAATCCTATCGCCGCTAATAAAGCCATTCCTGCTCACTGTAGTTTATCGCTAAATAAATATCCAAAGTGTTTTGTTGACTCCGGAGTTTTTTAAAAATTTATTTGAGTTTCTGAGACAACCCGGAGTTACAACAATTTCTAATTCAATCATGGGGTTTATAACTTCACGCCTCCGTAAGAGTAGTTGATATTCTCGAGTGGTTGAGGTGGCAGGTTCAAATCTGGGGGTGCGCAAGAAAGTTTAATTAATTTTTGTTACTTCACAATTAATTCATTTGAAAAAATATATTTGCGGCACGTTCCAGAGTGGAAGATACACTCAGTATCACCCTGGTGAAAGACCAGAATCGAAGTGTTGCTTAAAATGCTTTTGAGATATTGTCATATCTCTGGTTTACTTGCAGATTTCTGTGTTGGGAACTCTTTGATAAAGTAAAAGGTTCTTTACTATACTTGCGTTTATTTACGTTAGAATAATTAAGTCTGGATTTAGCTACACTGTTCATTACCCGAGGGTTGGTAATTCTCTGTTTCTAGAAACTTGTTGTCTGGCAATAATATCCCACAGGCAATTGCTACACTCTAGCGACATCTGTCGGACTCTGGAGTAAGCTTTATGACTGGTGCCATCTATCGCTTGAAAACCCAACTTATTTCCAAACATCACAGATATCGGTTTTCAATCTTAGAGAAATAATCTTATTTGAATGCTTTCAATATAATGCGGCTAGATAAAACTTTGAAATCGCATTAACTTTAAAAGTGCATTTTTTTAATGTAACATATTTTATCTTTTAAATTAGCAGTATCTCAATGATGTGTGATGTGGTTCGGTGACTTTTGCCTGAAAGGCGACACTGTGTATCTACATTTATGTAATCTGATAACTAAGCCTACTGGTGGATTGCATTACCTTATTGCACTGGCAATGTACACCTGTGACCTTGCATCCATAATAATCTAAATATTTTCCCAAGCTCCCATCAATTATAAATAATACAAAGGGTAAAGGTTGGTTGTCATATAAATTGAAGGAATGTATTGTTTCCAGATTCCCACAGTGGCTACGGTGGAAGGGGAGGAGGTAAATAAACAATTTTATAATTAAATTACTTGTGTATTTGCACAATGCTGCAATGAAATTTATCTGTTAACCCCTAGAGCAATTTTGGGAGATATTTCTCCCAGACATCAAACACATGCTATCTCATTTTGTATTAGGGTGAGATATATGATTTATACAATGTTAGCACGAGGGAACACTACCCTTTCAGAACATGTATTATATATTTATATACAGTAGAACCCCGATAATTCGAAAAAACGCGTAATTCGAAATTTTCGCCAAAAAAATATCCACAGAAAATTTTTTTCATACAAAATGGTTTTTTAAGTCGAAATTCGTTTATTAGTAATTCGAAATTTATTTTTGTCCGCACACGAAAATTTGTTTGTGTAATTCGAAAAACTTCGATCAACTTATGACATAATTTGTCTACGAATTTCAAAATTTGTAAAAGTAGTTGCAAAAATGAAAATATTAGCTTTCAAAGTATAAACCTTTTGACTGTTGTTTTTCTTCTAGATTTATGTGGAAATAATAAAACTATAAATATTTATTTTTTTGACAGTTGTCTCCAAAATGGGAGATGAAATTTATTTTTTTTCGATTATGTAAGGTATTCTACGGAATTGTCTATAAACATGAAATAAATATAAATACAGTCGAACTTGGTTATAACGATCACGGCAATAGCGAGTTCACGGCTATAATGAGCAATTGCAAAACCATATTTTTGTTCAGGCTTATCTTCATATAATTGTTAAATGTTATAACGAGGTGGATTCACTGATATACTGAGCAAATAATTACATCAACACAATTTTTAAATAAAGGAATGGGTTAATTATTCAAGAATTATTCTGGAAGTAAGTAGTAACAAACAAAGGGGCGGGAATTTCCTATCCCGTTAGGGACGGATTCATATTTTTTATGGCACTACCTGTGTAAGATTGTCGGTTATGTGAACCGTTTGCTATCCATCGGGCACAATGTAAAATTGTCATAAAATTTGCGAAATTTGAGCTTCGCGCGTTGGTTCCCTTTTTACATCTTCTTTTGTATTACAACTCATCGTCAATTTTGTTTTAAAAACCAATAAATATGTTTGTGAAGGTACCTAGTTACGAGTACATCCCTGCACGGGGTAAATTTATACCAGTGATGCACAACTTTTTCAACAGAGGGGCCGCTTTGTCTATTTTCGTGAACAGGTTGCGAATTTACAAAGGGATTTTTTAAATTTCATTGAGGGGGAGGGGGTTGACAGCGAATTTCAAGAGTTAGGTTTCTGTTGAATTTTGTGTTATACAAACCAGTTCTTCAAATTTGGTTCCATTTAGGAAATACAGCGTAAATTAACCAAAACTCTATAAAAAATGTTCTCAGCAAGGGTGTTCAAGAATTACCCCAAACATTTAGACATTTCTCTACAGCCAAGTGGGCCATATGAAATTGACATGCGGGCCGCAAGAATGCATCACTGGTTTGTGACAAATAATGTTTTACAGCCGAAAACTAAAACAATCCCGCATTTATGACAAGTGCGATTTTACAAGCGGTAGGTAGTAGGTACAGCACGCACAAACTAGTCATAAAAAGATACACAATTTAGTGATATTTTTCTTGATTGATTGTTTTGAAGAGGAAATTGAGAAACATGAAAGCAAAATCTTTAAAAAAATCATTAATAATAAATTTGAGTAATATAAGTGTATTTTTCAAATTTATTTTGTTAATAGGTAATACCTACTCGTATTTTGAAAATATACTGCACATTTTCGAATATATTGATAGCAGAGGCATTTAGGTAGGCTACGATATACGACTTTAAAAAAACCTATTTGGATATAAAGATTAACGGCTATATGGAGCAAATTTAGTTGGTCCCCTCGTGCTCGTTATAACCAAGTTTGACTGTAATAAGATACATTTTCTGGTCAACAGAAAATAATCCAAAAAAAGTAAACATATTTTGTTATCCCGTTATCTAAATAAAACTCAAAATTATGTTCAGAAAATTCTCACCCCACAGCTGAAAGTATTTTGACTTTTTTCCTACTCTGATGTTCAACAGGTTTAGCAAACATGTGGGGGGGGGATTAAAACTGTAAATGTTAGTAGAATAATATTATATGTAATAAATGAATGTAACATAATGTTCCAGGTCGAGGAAGGGGCCGTGGGGGTGGACGAGGAGAGGGCCGTGGGGGCCGAGTGGACTACCGAGGCAGCCGTGAAGGGGGAAGAGGAGGTGGTGGAGGAGGCTACGGTGGTGAAAGGCGTAATAAATATGAAGATGGTGAGACCATTGTTCATATTAATAATTTATTGAAGTCTTTTAGTTCAGTGCTGTCTGACTACACAGGCGAACCCCTTAGTCCTGGGTCAATCCATAATTTTACATGACTAAGGTCTGAAATTAACATCGATTCCGTTCCAATTAACTTATTCTTTATACCTTTTCATGAAGGAACCTTTTCACTTTGGTGGAAAGGTTTATCTGTATGCTATAAAATCTATCCGGTCTATAAAATTAAAACATAATGATAATTTCCCACTCCGACCACTGGGGATGATTGAATTTATAATTTTTATCAATTCTTTTTATGCGACACCTCACAAGAGCACCTCTGTCTGTACAGTGTAAAGACAGCGGAACTATGTTGCCACTCGTTTGGGTAGCGTTGTGAGGCGAGTTAAGGTAAGGGCTGAAGAAATAGATTTATTAATGCTGGTCTTGAAGAGGCCTGGATTATATGAAGGAGGAAAACAGATGCCAGTATCTCGTTCCAAATACTAGCCGTCTTACACAAAAACAATCAAAGAAACAACCCATTCTCATGAAGCCAACAGCAACATCACCGGTGCACAGGGGATCAATGCTGCTAGCTCCTTAGAGCAGGCTCCATTGAAATACCTGTAGAACAAATTCAGCGTGCCTACATAGAGATGGCAATCGGTCTGTTAACAATCAGCCGGACGCCCTCCTTTGCACAGAATCAACTATCTTCTGTGCAAAGGAGTAACGCCCCAAAATACAAGTATTGTGTGGTGCCAGGCCGGAGGTGTCTCCCAAGTTCTATTGGTGGGTGTACTTGAGATTTGTACAGGGTTAGCAGCTGGTCACTATTGGAGAATTTGCTGGTCTTATGCAAGACGCCGAGGAAGCCAGATTTACTCAGCCTGCTATGGAGCCCCTATACTTGAGCCGGTCTGATATACTTACTCCAAAAAGTATAACCGTTTTTTTTTCTTTTAGATGGAGAATCTAACGGGTATGGAGATGATGGTGAAGATGGAGGAGGTATGTAAACTTCTAATAATATTTCCGTCTCTAAACTTACACTATTTTCCTCGATTCATGATCATGTCATAAATATTTCAATAACTTTTTTCTTCAGTTTAACCACTTGAGAGGTAGCTACCCAATTTAAGGAAGGTGATTTTTTATAAAATAAAATAGTAAATTTAAAATATTTTTTCTAATAAAAACTAAAAATATGGGATAAATGGTGAAATCTGATGGGATTCATTGGTTTTAAACCGCAGTAACAGTTTGTATGTTTCCGTATGAATATTTGGAGGTATGATATACAGATCGTAAACCAAACATCCGAAAATCTCCTTTGCTGTTTCCCCAGGCGCGCATGTGTGCAACAATTTTTATGACCATGCTCGGATATCGCGCACATGTACGCGCTCTAATACCATCCACCCTGGAATTTTTTTCCCATACGATTGTAACGTTTATGCATTGTTAAGGTTACAAGGTTTGGAGGTAGGCCCCATCTTGGAAGCCAGTTGTTAGGTTATAAAGTGGCGCAGATAGTCAAGGGTCCGCTGGAGTCGAACCAGGGCCATAAATAGGTTAGCTCAGTGGTAGGTGGCGATGAGATTCTTTTGTCCCCAAGGGAACTCTTTGCTTACTTCGCCGCTCCCATCGGTCAGTACATGGGGAAAGGTTATTTCAATATCACAAGCCAAAACGTGGTGAACAAAAGGTTTATTACAGTAGTATTACATGGTGGTACATCCTAACTATAAAAACAGTATTGATTCTATCTCTTGTTCTCTCAACAGGGTGAATTGGTACTACTGAGTTTACCAAATGAACACAAATATAAAAAGGGTTAGGTTGAAGTTGCTTACGGATGCGCCAAATAAAAATGTAGGTTGTCGCCTTGTTGTTCAAGGCGGACGTTGAATTGGTGCACACGCGATCTTGGTGGTGAATTAACTCCAAGGAGCCGAATATAGCGGAACTGGTTCATGATTTAAAGGTATCAGCGGTATATCGTTACACAACAATAGAGTTTAATTACGACGCGGGTTGACCGCGTTGTTTTGCAATGTCGGGAAGGACGCGGAGTGTGCTAGCGGCGCACTCGGTCGAGGCCTGATTCTGACTGCCGCGGTGTGTCCGAGGCCGAGGCCAGATTTCGACTGGCGGGCGCCTGACCATGTGTCGACGTATATAGTGTTGAGCGGGGAGGGGGCAGCTTCTATTGTTTAATGCGTATCAAGGTTCGAACGTGCTTCATAACAGCATTGAAAACTGTACATAGGACAAAATAAGAACCACTTGCACCAATGTTACTGTAGATTCTACAGTTTATTTCATGAATGCAGGCATCCTCTACAACAGGTTACCAAATAATTTGTCTTTGAATGTCAAAATTCATTTGCTTAAATCGGTGTCACAAAAATGAAAATGTTTGAGTTTTCAAAACAGTGTGAACATAATCATTTCTTTGAAAACACCTTTTACGATCTAAGATACATTATCTAGTTAAGGCGATGCCATACGTAGTAATGCAAAAATCATGTGTTTTTGGTTTGAAAATTTGGTCACCTAGAAATGTTTCAGATGCTTTAATTAAATACTGCGAGTAGAATACATCTTGGCCTTTGAAATAATTGAGTATTTTTTAGATAAGTCTTTTTATAAGCCCAGAAAAAAATTATGTATAAGGCCTATGAAAACTGCTTTAAAGTTCAAAATCTCCTACTTACGAACCCATTTTCGGTTATGATTTTATTGTATAATGTGGCAAATTAAGTTATTTTTAAAATGATCGAAATTTTTTTTTTATTTATGCCTGAACATCCACAAAAAAAATAAAAGGCACTTTTTGGCCATGTTTTTTTCTTGCATAAATCAAAACAGGCGGATGGTGTTAAGCGGGAATTTAAACCTTATCGCCATCTATGTAAGGGTTGTTACTGAAACAACATTAAAAAAACATAAATTGTAGTTTTTATTCTGATATTTGAGCAAAACAGATCAAGTTAATTTTCTCGCAGTTCCTTAAATTCTCACCCGACAGTCGGGGGGGTATTTTGACGATTTTCCTACTCCGATCGACGTTCAAAAGGTTAGTCTTCGGCATGCCATGATGCAAAACAAAACTTGGGTTGCCGTGAGGGGAGACTCTGTTACCGCTGTTGGCAATGGGAAAGCTAGACTTCTTGTTGAGATGGCAGAGCGTGAATTATCTCAACTAAATGAACTAATAATCATTTTTATTGACAATCAATGTTTTATGTGCTTATATTTATTTTTAGGTTACAGAGGCCGAGGTGGCGGTAGGGGCCGAGGAGGGGGCAGGGGAGGAAGGGGAGGTAAAAACATAATTATTATAATAACTTCACTTAAATATATTTTTCCATGTCCAAAATTAAATACATCATTTGCACAACATTATTATACTTACCGTGGAAGAACTTTTTTCAATGAACTATGTAACGACACGCTACTCCTAGTATTGGCCGTGCGCTTTACAGCCTGGAAACTTTGCAATAAGCGAAACGGCAGCTATGAACTTGCAAAAGTCACATTCTGATGTATGAGACCTTTCATCTATAATAATAGAAAGTACATCAGAATATGACTTGTTCAAAATCAATGTTGGCTTTTTGCTTGTGATGGCAGAATACATGTATTTATAATAATATTAATTACTTAAGAGTCTAGAGTAAATGGAGACTGTTAAAATGTCTAAAATTAAAAAAAGGTGCTGATTGTCGATTTGATGATTAATTTAATGGAGTTAAACACCCCGTCCTTAATAATTAAAAAAACATGAAAAATGTAATATTAATTTGATTTATTACCAGGGGGCTATGAGAATGGGGGCGGTGAGGGGGGTGACGGTGCCCCCGAGAAGCCCAGGGAGATTTACATCCCCCCCGCACCCACTGAGGATGAAAATGAAATGTTTGCTGCCGGCATTACCAGTGGCATCAACTTTGACCACTACGACAGCATTCAAGTTCAGGTAAGCACTAAAGAACGTGACTATATAGTAGAAATCCACGGGACATCAAATAAAATTTCAAATCAATGACTTTCAACATAATACGAAATTATAAAAATAAAAATCACCGAAAATCAAGTTCAACGGCCGTCGCATTAAATTTGGATAGTGTATTCGAGTAAATTAATACAAATTATTATTTTTTTTGGTAAACTAATGTTTAAGACCAGATTTTTTATGCATAGCACAAAGGGTAACAATTATTTTACAAGCAATAATTATTCGCCTGAAACACTCATCCACATTGAAAAATCTCCTGATAAAAGATAGATGACGCCAACGGGACACGAACCCGTGTCCTTTCGATTTCCGGTCGACAGCTCTGACCACTGAGCTATGGCGGCTTATCTCTTATCCGCGAAATAATTCAATATATACTAGTGTTTCATTCAACAATTACTGCTTGTTACATTTTTTCACCTGAAAACAACCAACTTTATTTTATATTAGAAAGGCATTGTAAGTGCTAACTCTCTCACTAGATGGCGTCGAGACAAATTGTCTACATTTTTAGGTGAAATACTGGAACTTGTCAAATATTAATTATTATTTTTTTGGTAAACTAATGTTTAAGACAAGATTTTTTATGCATAGCACAAAGGGTAACAATTATTTTACAAGCAATAATTATTCGCCTGAAACACTCATCCACATTGAAAAATCTCCTGATAAAAGATACATGACGCCAACGGGACTTGAACCCGTGTCCTTTTCAATGTGGATGAGTGTTTCAGGCGAATAATTATTACTTGTAAAATAATTGTTAAATTAATACAACTCCTTCCCGCGATATTGAAAATTCGCAGCCATTTTCCATCGCAGCCGGCCATTTAAATTCAGATATTCAAAGTAAATACGATATATTACTGCGTTAATTGAAATTTGGCATCTATCTGAAGTAAATTCGTAAAAATATGATATGTTTCCAAGTAAATCGAAATGTCGCAGCCGATTTTCGTCACAGCCGGTCCTTCAAATTCAGATATTCAAAGTAAATTTGTAAAAATATCACATAATTTCCGCGTAAACCAAATTTTTCGCTGCCGGCATTTTAAATTCATATTTTCCAAGTAAATTCATATTTTCCAAGTAAATTCATATTTTCCAAGTAAATTCATATTTTCCAAGTAAATTCATATTTTCCAAGTAAATTTGTAAAAATGTGGTATATTTCTGCATAAATTGAAATTTCACTTTTGATTTCCGTTGCGACCGGCTCTTTCAATTCAGATTCCAATGTTAATCAATTCAGATTTTCAAAATAATTATAATACGAATTAGGACGATGTACAACCATGAAAAAGGCATTTTACGGCGTTTTGGCGCCACGGCTGTCTTGTCAGATTCAGATTTACGAAATTATATGATTTTCAATTTAACCAATTTTCAAGCGTGGGCAAAAAAAAAATTTCAAATTAACAAATTTTTTTGGGCGATAATTTCGATTTACCCGTTTTTTCCAATTATTGGGATTTTACTGTATTGTGTGTATTTCAATTGAAATTTGGTGCCTCATCTACTTTTATTGACACACTTCTGGCAGGAAGGGTAGTTCTACCTTTTGTGCTGGTCCTATTAGAATGACGGAAAAGGCATTGCTGTCTGGTAGTTTTATATCAATCTCTTTGTAAGGGTCCTAACAATATGTATATAAAAATGTGAACCAAGTCCTCGCCTTCTTCAAATTCTTGTATTTTGTGTGGAAGAATATTTCATCAAAGGGAAACTATATTTATAGAACGGTTATACACTTATCGCACTGAAGATTTTTGAGCAAAAATTAAAAAAAAAAAATCCATATTCTACTTAAAATCATACTTCTTTTGTAGTTGGTTATTTTTTAATATTATCGAAGGAAGCAAATACTTTGGGGTGTGACATATTGAATGAAAAAACATACACTTAGTAAGACACCACTTTATTTTTGAATCAATAACGATAGCCAACCGGGTTTCGCTTGTCCCAAGCTTCATCAGGGCTAAATATCAACTTTTAGCCCTGATGAAGCTTGGGACAAGCGAAACCCGGTTGGCTATCGTTATTGATTCAAAAATAAAGTGGTGTCTTACTAAGTGTATATTTTTTAATAGTTTTTATTGCAAGGGGGGGGGGGATATTGAAATTTTATAGTGAAATATTGCATATTTCTTTGACCAAAAGTTGTTTAGTTGTATGTTGTAATGAGGAACTTGTGAATCGACTTGAGTTTGTATGAGCAAAGTTATCCTAGTTTTTGAATGAGTAAATTAAAATATCTTTTGCATATAATTTTTTCAGATAGATTCAGGGCGTTAAAAACATAGTCTGTAAGAGTTCTGGTGGGCACTCTCAAGTATAATTTTCATATTGCCTTTTGTGCTACGGGAAAATAGCCAGATTCACCAGTTTCCCGCTTGTACTATGAGTTTATGGACACCGTATTATTATTATTATGAATTCGTTATTTCAAAATTTGGTTTTTATGTCCCGTGGATTTTGCATTAATGAGGTTCTACTGTCTCCCCATAAAATTGAACAAACTCCCACAACATGTCATCGATGCAACAAATATAAATCAATTCAAAGTTCTATTGGATTCACATTGGAGAGAAGAAAGGACTTAGTTCAAACTTAAAACAACTCAATTACTGTCAAACTTGTTGTGAGATCAGATATGAGCGCATCAGCAGAATGCTGCCTGCTCATTACATAATAATAATAATAGTAATAAAATAGTTGCCAGTACTCTTATTTGATGTTCACTTTATTGCCATTACCCACCATATAATAATATTTTCAATTTTGTTTAACGAATTATATATTTAAAAGTCGCCAAGTAATTTTAATATATAAAAATTCAGCCTGCTGAAAAATTGCAACCTGTATGTTTGGGCTCGCAAAACTCAGAGAGTAGGTGGAGTGTTTATAGAGTGGTTTGAATGGTACAAGTTGGGGATGCCCGAGGAATACTTAACGCAATATCTGTGCACCGGAATGAAATATGGACTCCGATGTTGTGTAGTTTTTTACCTGTAACATTGTGGGTGTATATAGTGAATGGTGGAAGAAGTCGAGAAAGACTTTAGAAATAGGAAAGCATTGCAGGGTCCGCTAGTTGGTTCATATTTGTACATTGTATTGGCAGGTGACAGGCAACGAGCCCCCCCGCAGCATTGAGGTGTTTGAGAACGCCGGCCTGCGCCCCCTACTCGTATCCAATGTGGTGAAGTCTGGCTACACCAAGCCCACGCCCATACAGAAGCACGCCATCCCCATCATCCTGGCAGGCAGGGACCTCATGGCCTGCGCGCAGACTGGCTCCGGAAAAACGGTATTGTCTATCATATGAAATAACAATCAAATCAACACGCCTTCCATTGAAATGCTTGATGTAATTCTAAGTGACCAGCTCATGGCACTGGGGCTCTCAGAAGCTGTTTGTCCTGTACAGGGTCTGCAGATGGTACACAACTGTATATGACAGTACACTGTTGAGTTTGGCAGCCACCTCTGGTCTGGAGCTAATACTTAAATCTGCAGAAATGGGCCGTCCGTTTGATAGATTCCACTATCCAAATGGATTGCAATCTTTAGAGCACAGGTGTCACATGTGAATACTGGCCTTGTTCTACTGGTATTTAAATGCAAGATGCTCCAATGAAAAATTTGGATGCATGTATCATCATCATCACCACCACCACGGTGGTACGGTTCCATGATATTTCATCAAAATGAAAATTCAACACACCATTAAAAAGTGATATAGGGTCATTAAAAAAAGCGATGAAACAAAAATAGTTACCTTTGTAACCTATTTAACCTAGTTTTTGTTTCATCACTTTTCACAACTTTATATCACTTTTTGTAGGTGTGTTGAATTGTCATTTTGATGACATACCCGGTCACCCGGCGCTACATCCCAGGTATGGATATACGATACGCAAGTAAGCAAACAATGTGAAGGGGTGTACCTCATCCCAGTTACCGCTGGTGTGCTGGCGGTATAAGGTGCGCTAGTGTGTCATAGGCGTGGCTAACATAATATAACTTGTGTGTTTCAGGCAGCCTTCCTCTTGCCCATCATCAACAACCTGCTAGAGTTCCCCAGCGATGTGATGGTATCGGGCGAAGGGTGCGTCCAGCCGCAGGTGGTGATTGTGTCGCCCACGCGCGAGCTGGCCATACAGATCTACACAGAGGCGCGCAAGTTCGCCCACAGCTCTGTGCTGAAGGTGTGCCTGGTTTATGGGGGCACTGCCGTGAGACACCAGGCAGAGAACATCTCGGTAAGAACCACTTTTTGTTACTAATATTTATATTATATGTACTGTGTTGTGATTGATTTAATCATATATACGTGTTAAGTGAGGATGAAATGATTCGTCCACAACACCACCCAAGTATCTGATACTCGACAATTCAAGTATCTTTGCGACTACCGCTACACATCTGCACAGTGGTTCTTACACAGGCACTTACAGGTATGCCAGACTACCGCGACCAACCAGGCGAGGTTGTTGCCACTCACGTCGCAGAGACTTTATGGCATTACTTTTATCACAATGCGAATTCTCAACGCTGGTAATACTGCCTGCTTATTAACTAATAAGGATAAATCATAACAATGATCGGTGGTGAGGCGGGTCTCGCGATTTCAGTAGCTGTGCATGACAAGTTGCGACAACATGCGACGTGAGTGCAACATGCGTATAGGATACATGAATAGCCTTATCCTGAAATGTCATACGACGGCGGCAATAAACGTACATCGATAGAATAATTTAAATAAATTTTTATTCATTGTGATGATTGGCAAAATCCAAATTGTACAAAATGATACTTGGTTTTAAACTTCTAAAAAACTTCATGGTTCATCGATCATGTTATTAAAGAAAATTTGTATTAAAACTATTTTTCGTTGTACATATAGACATTTTGACTTGAGAGGTTTACATATCTTAGCGGCAATGTATGTACATAAAATATGGATATGTCAGTAGCTGTAATTATAGTAATGTTTGAATAATGGATTTCGTTTAACAGCGCGGTTGTCACATCCTGGTGGCCACTCCCGGCCGGCTGTTTGACTTTGTGGGCCGCAACCGCGTGAACTTTGAATGCATCCGCTTCGCCGTGCTGGACGAGGCCGACCGTATGCTGGACATGGGCTTTGTAAAGGACATTGAGAAGATGATGAACCACCCCACCATGAAGAAGACGGGCGACCGCCAGACGCTCATGTTCTCGGCCACCTTCCCCGAGGACGTGCAGCAGCTGGCGCGCCAGTTCCTTAACGATTACCTCTTCATCACGGTGGGCGTGGTGGGCGGAGCCTGCACCGACGTTGAACAGATATTCTATGAGGTGGACAAATACAAGAAAAAGTCCATGCTCTTAGATCTTCTGTCCAAAGACAGTAGGTTGCATTTTATTATGAAAGTAGTTCTCGTTCCCAGTATGTTGTGTTGCCAGATTGTTATAGATCCCAATTCACAAGCTTTACCCTCAACCCCCTGTATACAACCTTCACAACAATGGTGTTTTCATCGCAATCTATGTGTCAATCTAAATGTATTGTGAAAATGTTGTATCTCTTAGTCACACCATTCTAAAGGTATTTAAATATTTCATTATTATTGTCTTAAAATCCAATCTACTAAGGACGGGTTGTTTCGGAGAATTTGAATAATTTTTCAAATTTCAAAGTTAATTTTCAAGCTCTGTGAAAGATTTTTTCAAGTTCTGTTATTATTTCAGTTCTGTCAAGCAACTGGCCTATGATGATATAATAACAGAACTTGAATAGGACTTTCACAGAACCCGAAAATGAGCTTTGAAATTTGATGAATTGTTCAAATTCTCCGAAACAACCCGTCCTAAGAGATTTAATTTTTTTTAAATTTATTCATCTCAATGATTTCGGGAAATATGTACAATATCTTAACTGAAGACAAAAATGTTCACAAATGGGGGGCCAATGGATTACATATGCGACAACCGCATTAAATAGGTTAAGTTTGTATTTTGTTTGTTTATTTGCAGCGGAAACCCGCGCAATGGTGTTCGTGGAAACGAAGCGCAATGCAGACTTCCTGGCCATGTACCTGTCGCAGGAGCATATCCGCACCACATCCATCCATGGAGATAGATTGCAGAGCGAGCGCGAACAGGCGCTGGCCGACTTCAAGGTCGGGCGCTGCAAGGTGCTGGTCGCCACGGCCGTTGCTTCACGAGGACTCGGTACATATACACATGCAAATCTTATTCTTACATCCTCTAGTAAGATTATTTAGGCCCCAAAGACCGATGGAAAGATTTTTAGATTTTATTTTTATGTTAACATTTTCTCCTTTAAAAAAAAAATTCTCTCAGGGCCTATGTCATCTTTGGGGATGCTGTGTGGAGGGTCCTTTCAGGGAAAGAAAGGAGAGAAATTTCTGGGAAGGTAAAAGGTATGAGGGGTGGGTAGAAATCTGGGGTATGAATCCATCTCTCTCACTGCGGTACAAGGCGATGGGTCGAGAGAGAGTCTGGCTGGAGAGGTCAAAAGGTCTCCCTCAACCAGTCTACGGATCTGAACCGCCATGCAGTAGGTGGGCAAACACATCCGCATAACGTTTCATTTGAATACGTTTGTGTTTTTATATGCCTATATTATATAGATGTCCCTGTGACGTGATTAAAAACATGCTTATTTTGAAAAACAGCGCCATCCATTGGACAAACATGCTTTTTTTTTTTAAACGGTTCCATCTGTAGGACATAAAAGCAACATGCACTATTGTTTGTCTATCTGCACAGACTGACTGAGCTACAGCAACGCTTGGCGGAGTACAGCTAGTTTCTAATAATAAAATTTGAAAGCATTTCAATCACCTTTCAAAAACAGTTTCTAGTGTTTGGAACATTCAGAAATATTTTATTTATTCGAATTTTATTGCAAAGCGGAAATACTCTCGAGCTTCTGACAGAATGTGCCAGAGGCCTTAGGGGTTAACTTTTTATAACTGTCTACTGGTAACAGTTTCCTGTTAATAATAATACTAAATTAAAAATTAAAGAAATGTAGACCAACATTAACAAGGTTAAAAATAATCTGACAATAGTGGAACTGTATATTCTTAACACACTCTCCATATACTAACATCATTATAAGTGACAAATTGTTGCTTGTGCAATGATGGATGACTTAGATGAAGAGGATTGAACCCGCAACACCTGCTTGCGAACCCGACGCTCGCTTACTAACAGTTATCAAAGAGCTTTTTAAAAAATTACAAATAATCATTTTTTAATTTTTTTACCATTCCAGATATAAAGAACGTGGGCCATGTTTACAACTACGACATGCCAAAATCCATTGACGAGTATGTGCACCGCATCGGGCGTACGGGGCGCGTGGGCAACAAGGGGCGCGCCACCTCCTTTTACGATCCCAGCCAGGACAGTGCGCTGGGCGGTGACCTTGTTCGCATCCTCAGCCAAGCGGAGCAGCCTGTACCCGACTTCCTGCAACAGGCGGGTGGCCGCGGGGGATTCTCCAGCTTCGGTGGCGAGGATGTCAGGGTGAGTCCTTATTGTTATTGTGATAGCAGTCTCCAAACTCTGTCTACAAAGTTTGTACAGTATTTCTACAAACAGTATTTAATTGGAACACTGATAATTTCATACAAAATGGTTTTTTAATGAAAATTCGTAATTTATTTTATCCGCGTCTGAAAATCTGAATCTGAAAGACAGCAGTGTGTACAAATGTATTTTTACCTGGCTATTCATCATCCTAATTAGTATTATTATTTTCCTGTTGTATGCTGATGATGCGGTGCTGATTGCTAACAGTTTGGGAGATCTACAGTCTCTCGTGTCTAGGATGAACGAAGTATGTATGAAGAATGAGTTAATGATCAATTTAAGTAATTCTAAAGTCATGGTGTTAGAAAGAGAGACTACGGAAGTATGTTTACAAGAGATGGGAAGGCTGACAGATATTGATAGAAGGGTAAATGCAGGCTTGAATGCCATTAATGGAGGACTGATCGCAGATGGCGCTAACAAAAAATTGTTCAAAGAAGCGAAGCTAGCAGTCCACAATGGAGTGCTGATACCTACCCTGACGTATGAAAGTGAGGCATGGAACTGGCAGAGAAAGGTTGAAAGTAGATTGAATGCTGTAGAAATGAGATCCCTGAGGCGTATTTGTGGTAACTAACTAACTAACTAACCATCACGCCGCTTCCTCGCAGGGGTAGGCAGAGAGAACGGACCGCCAAACAACTCGGTCTTGGCACACACTCCTTGCCTCATTCACATTCATACATCGTCTCATACATACTCTTCTATTGTTCTGACTCTTGACATGGCCCGACTCAAGTATCTGATTCACTTGGTCGTGCCATGTCTTCCTCGGGCGTCCCCGACTTCTGCTACCATTCACATTTGCATCGTATATTCTCCTTACACTCCTTTCTTCGCTCATTCGCTCTACATGCCCAAACCATGTAAGCGTTCCTTTCTTGATCTTACTCATTACGCTTACATCAGCTATGCACTCTTTGCGGATCTCCACATTCCTCACACGATCATACATGGTTTTACCACACAGTCCTCCATTAATGGAGTTACCTGCATTTACTATTCTTTCAATATCTCTGTCAGCCTTCCCATCTCTCGTAAACATGCTTCCTAAATACACAAACTCATCCACCTGCTCCAAGTATTCCTCATTCACAGCATTGCATACTGTTTTCGTACTCTCTCTTTCAAACACCATTACTTTAGACTTACTTACATTCATCATTAACTCATTCTTCATGCATACTTCGTTCATCAAAAGTTCATACAAAGGCACTGAAAAGTTTGTGGTTTTTTTGCCAGAAACTTCTCAGTGAGCATATGCAATGAGAAGATCTGGTCCATGTATTTGTGGTAAAAACATGAATGATTGTGTGAGAAATGTGGAAATCCACAAAGAGTGCAAGGCTGATGTGAGTGTAATGAGTAAGATTAAGAAAGGGACGCTTAGATGGTTTGGGCATGTAGAGCGAATGAGAAAGTCTAGTGCAAAATATAGTCTCATGCTCCAACTGCACTGGAAAGTCTAGTGCAAAATTGATTGATAACTTTTCTGCTTTTAACCTAAACTATAAATGGACATTAATATTATTTTATGAAAGTTCATACGCAGTGAAACTTTCTTGTAAGGTTTTCTTATTTTGGACCTGAATTCTTAAATGGGTTTCATTGTAATAAATATATATTAAAACATTGTTTTGTTACAGACATTTGACGAGAACCCCTCATCCTCGGGTGCTCAAGAGGAGGAAGTTTGGTAGAAGACTTCAATAGACGGGAATCCACTAGTTTGTTGTGTGAAAGCACTATGAAACAATACATCTAGTGACTATTCCCCAACCACTCAAGTGTACCAACACTAATGTAAAAACTGTTAAAGTGCTACATTTTATTGAAACATCACTAATTTTGAACAATAAAGATTTATGTTTATGTTTACGGTTTTAAATTAGGTTAAGCTTATTATGTTTGAGTGTTAATAAAAAATAACCAACATTTTTTTTTTTTTATAATTTCTTTAACCACTCGTCAACAATTATGGTTTCATGTCAGATTATAGATTTATTTAGATTAGTTCCTGGCTATTTATATTTTTTTCAATATTTTCAAAGCAGATATGAAAGACTCCTTTAGATTTTAATATTGCAAACAGACATTATGCAATTAAAAGTATTAACATTTTTATTGCAAACATAACTAAAATTTTTAAATTGCATATTTCTTATAAAATTCATTTACCGCTTTATATATGAAACTAAAAAAACTACATTTAAATAGACAAATGCATTCTGTTTAAAGCTTATTGTTATTTCACTTTTTTTCGTTTCATGTAAAAATATATTATTTTAAATTGGCATACCTCGTCTTTGTGAACTGTTTGGCAGTTTTCTATTTGGCGTCTATGGTAAACCCTTAAATGCAAAGAGAACCTTTTTATAAACCTGTTTATATTATTAGTGTGTCTGACCATAATAGAAGAGGAGACAGAATAAGTTTAATAGGATGTGTGTCATTTGGCGCCTGATGTAGTACTTAGTGACTACTGATTTTTTGATGTTTTGTGACATATAAAGCACTTTGTAAACCCGGTGGCTAAGTGAGTTTTGCCAATTTTATATGTTCTTCATGTTTCTCGCCATTCTTTTGTTATTATTTTCTGCATGGGGGACTCATAAAGACTGTTTCTCTTGAGCTTAAATTCTGTATGTTTGACATTGTGCTACTTGCCGTCATTATTGCATTCCTACAAAGATGTAATATTATTCATGTTGTGATAGTACTTAAGATCAATAAATATAATCCAATATGTAACATTTGTTCTCCGAGGATGAAGTTTTACGGTATTGCTTGAAACTTTGCCCCCATTGGATGATGTGTACATAATACTAAAGTAATATTTCTCCAAGTTACACAATAATGACTCTGTATTTCTTCTTTTATCCAGGCAGCTTACTCAATCATTATTATTCTAGAGCCATTTTGAATAATTTTGTGAAAAGATTTTTTCATATTAGTAGCTCTGAAAGAATATTCTATACATAGTTTCTATTCAAAATGTTATTATTTAAAGTAGTCAAATCCATGTTTCCACGAGAAATTTGAATCTCAACTCAAAAGTAAAAAAAACTTAATTAGTCATATGATTTTATCTGTCTCTTATGTAATAAGAAAGAATCAAAGAAAATCCATTTAAATCGAGCACAATCGTTTTATTATTTAATATATTCTATAGTGAAGCCATTTGATTTAACGTACTGATTTATTATCTGTTTGTCAATTGTAACAAGTACTGTAGCGATGGGTGCTTTTTGGATAGGTGGGGTCGTGCTGTAATTATTAAAGGAAATTAGATCTGTATTCTAAAGGGGGTACATTCTTACTACCCTATTGCAGACGCAGCCTCGAGATCTTTATCTGTATTGTGATATGGACACTTGGAGCTTCTCACGTAGACTTGCCTCGCACACAATCTCATTCCCCAAGTGAACTGACGGACTCTGTGTGATTGTAAGAAGGCGTCCTTGGAAGGCTCCTGTTCTAAATAATGTCAAACTTTGCCTTAAAAGTGATGCTATAGGGGATGTGATCCCTTCATTTATTATCTGAATCATTTTGGAGATTTCTGGTCAAAGAAAGAGCGGTTCTTGTAACATGAAAACTATAATATTTTATTTAAATTTTAAGCTAGCTCACGTTACACAATACAATGTTTTAATATTTTGTAATGTATAAGAGCGGGTTATACGGTTTCCTCCGCTTTTATGTGCATAATACCAGTGCGGTTCAAACCGTGTATAGTGTTGTCGTTAACTGTTAGCTGAAAACTTTATGCTATTTGTTGCCTTGCGTGTGTTATTGATGAGTGAATTGATAGTGTTTGTGGAGAAACCAAAAAAACAGTTTTTTCTGAATAAAATATTTCGGTTAGTCGTCAATGCAGATCCCACACCCCTGAACATCTGCTAATTAATATATCTGCAAATCTAAACATTGCCTTGTTTGAATATAATCTAAACATGTCAAGTCAACAATCTGTTGAGTGCCGCTGGGCACACACTCCCATTATTCTGTATACCTTGAGAATGCACGAAAGCGTTATCTCTCCATATAGCTAAAACTGAATGAAACTATTAAATGACGATTTTACATAAGAGAGAATTTTGCTTTCTTTAAATATCTCTGGAATTAGTGTAAATATTAAAGCGAAAAATGTTCTAATAAAAATGTTGTGTTAATTTGTAGAATATATTTTTAGATTTTAGAATAAAGATATGTTTTGATTGTTTGGATTTTATTCAATTTTGGCTTTATGGCGACGATATATTCTTTCAAGAAAATGTAATTTTAACTCTTATCAAGATTATTATAAAACATGAAAATGTACCCAGAACTAAAATCTTTATTTTTCTAAGTCAACTGATGTTAAAGTTGTTGTTAATAGAGTACATATTTTGTTATAATTCCTTTAGTCTCAAATTGTAAGGAAAAGGTCACAGTTATCTTGTGATTCTACTAAATATAACGGGGTTCAACCAAAGAAGGCGGATGGTTGTCTAGGGCTACGGGATATACTGAATAGTCACTAGTCAGACGTGACCAGGACTATAAATACCATTACAGTGTGCAGTCAATCCTTGAGCTAAGGGTTGATTCCTTATTCTAATGTTACTATTTTCAAACTTATAGTCCTTGAAGAGGCATAAATTTATCATTTATTTGTTACTTTTTATTTCAATGTAGTTCAAACAAAAAAGTTGTTTATATATAATTTGATACACAATGTGATTTAGATTTACATTATAACAGATTAAAAAATAAACTATTTTCAATAATCTAAGACATTTTTATTAGGTTGATGTAAGATTTGTACCACAACAACCACACTGGCTCTAAATTGTTTGTAGAAAGGATTATCATTGAAATTACTAGGATGTGGAATTTTTAAATGTTTTATTAAATAACAAGTGAAAAACCATATACCGAAATAATTATGAAAATCAATTAGAAAAGTAAGGCTCCGCAGATGAGAGACTTTATTTGCGGCAACAGTTGTCTTGCAACGGTTACGGACCAAAATCAATTACAGTATATGGACGTACGTACGCCCACGAGCAACGCGACACACTAAGGAGACTTTTGGAATAGTTTCCAACTGCCGCCGCGACTAAAGTCTTTGGTCTGCGGGCGCCCTAACTAAAATTTAAACATTTTTGCTGAATATTGTATTGATATAAGGTATAATAGTAAATGTGATTTACACCATAAGGCGAATTATCTTTATGTTATATGTATGTATTGATGTACGCATTCATTATACATATCGCTACATAAAAATAAAATATGTCTCAAATAATGTTTACTTTCTAAACCAATTTTCACATTCCTTTCAAACTAATATACTTCCATTGGACCTCTGAAGATGAATCCCTAGAGAATGATTATTTTCTTCTATTTCAAGCGTTTCTAGATTAACCATTAGGGGAGTATGGCCGCACCGTGTACGTCCGTAAAAAAATATGCAAAAAGGAGTATGAACGTACACCCTGCGGCGATGTTCATAGAAATCCTCCTATTTTTTGTTATTAACCGAGTGCCAAAAAATTCATACATTTGCTTGTAAAATGCCACCAAAAAAACATTATTTTTTATGAAACTATATATTTTTTTAAAACCCCATAAATTCTTTGAATTTTCCAGGATTTCGATAAATCAAAATATGATATTGGTTTAGAATCACGCGGAGGAGGATCCCGAAGTCCAGGCGTTTCGAAAAAATGAGAATTTTCGGTAGAAAAATTGGTTCCGGGAGGTACATTTGAAAATGAGTAATTTCCGGTGTTACTCTCCATTTCTTGGTCACGATCCGAAGAATTACTGGAAATTCGCATCCTGCGGTTGGGAAACACAGGTATGACATCACTGATATCACTCTAATCAGAGCTACTCTTACTCGAACTTGAATTAGAGGAGTGGAAATCGTCGCTCCCGCTGTCAGACATTTCAGAGGACGCCCTCGACGTTATATTTTTTCAATTAACTAAAATAAAAAAAATAATAAATGAATCTGAAATTTAAACGGTTTACTACGATCTTACAACTATTAAGATAATATTAGAATAATATTTACCAACGCCGCAGCACCACACCCGACGTACGCGCGAATCAGAACACGACTGACACAATCGACGGAAATCGACGATCGGCAATATTCGTTAAAACACGAATCGACGAAAGTCGACGATTGGCAATCAAACGGTTAATATCTGAATAATTAGGTATTTTTTAAACCAAGTGAAATATTTTCTAATGCATTCTATAAATACATTATTAAAAATTTTCTATTAAAAATGTTTCACTCTTGAACACTTTTCTCTCAAATTCTCACTCTCTTAGAGGTTAAGAGGGTATTATCAGACACAGTCGATGTTGTATGTCAGGGTTTTATTTTTTTTATATTGTGAATAACGCACAAGTGTATCGAATGGTCCCAACCTGAGTCCGGAGCCAGTGACGGACTCAACACTACTTATACGACAGTAATACATACATTTGCAAGAGGTGTTTGATGAAACACGCTCCCCCCCCCCACCTTGTATTATCTCCTACAAACTCATTCTGATATCA
The DNA here is from genome assembly GCA_026573805.1 of Hesperophylax magnus. Classification (NCBI taxonomy): domain Eukaryota; kingdom Metazoa; phylum Arthropoda; class Insecta; order Trichoptera; family Limnephilidae; genus Hesperophylax; species Hesperophylax magnus. The sequence goes on along the minus strand of JAIUSX010000117.1, from coordinate 4,297,875 downwards.
CCCAACACTAATTCAGTCAGATTTATTCGATACACATACACACACATTTATATTTACATATTATAGCAATAATAATTTTCATAATATAACATTAATATAAGTCGATTATAATGTTTTTCACTTATTTAAGATTGATATTTCAGGCAACTAATTATTGCTTATAATTATTTGTTATCCTTTGTGCTATGCATAAAACCTTGTCTTATAAACATTAGTTTATCAATAATAATATTTGACAAGTCAAAATATTTCACCAACAAATGCAGATATAATATGTCTCGACGCCATCTAGTGGGAAATTTAGCACTAACAAAGCTTTTCCTACAAAAATAAAGTTGGTTGTTTACAGGTGAAAAAAAAACATAATAAGCAGTAATTGTTGATTGAGGTACTAGTACATATTGAATTATTTGGCAGGTTGGAAATAAGCTGACATAGCTCAGTGGTTCAGAGCACCTGACCGGACATCAGAAGGTGTGGGTTCAATTCCTGTTGGCGACATTTATTTTTACTCAGGAGATATTTTCAATTTGTATTGATATTTGTTAAGATTGAACAGTTTTTTTTTAAATTTATTTATTCGATTCTCCGTTTCGGGAAAGGTATTCTATCGGGAAGGAGATTGTAAATGATTTTGTAATTTTTTTTTTTTTTTTATTGAAGAGAAACCACAGATACATGGAGAATTCGCCTGCATCCTAACTATTTCTCACAGATTAACGTGGCAGCCTAAAATAATAATAATAAGCCTTTACAAATACAGTCGACTCTCGTTAATTCAAACCTGCGATAATTCGAACCTCTCTATAATTCAAAGTTATCACGAGTTCCCTACGAAATCTCTTTATATTTCGAACTAAATCCATACATTTTTGTACACTTGGTAATTCAAACGAAAAAATCATTGCTATATAACAAAACGACGCGTTAATTCGAACTCATCGGCGTTCAACATTCGACAATTCAAAGTTGCAGAGAGAAAGAGGCGGAAAGATTGTTACACACACGTTAGTACAAATACAATTTTGCGTCAAGTTCAAACGTTTATTGAATAGGAACTCTACTTCTTTCCGCCAAATACAACTTCCAAATTGCAACCATTGGACCAAGGGATCATCCATAATTTTAAGACGTTCTATCGCAAAGAAATTGTTAAGCTCGTTTTAGAATCTCTCGACAAACAGCTAACTGCAAATATCACTGTTCTGACAGCTATTTTACTGATTGACAAGGCATGGAGAGCTGTAACACCCCTAACGATTCTCAACTGCTTCAAAAAATCTGGTTTCTTAAAAGAAGATCAGGAAAATCTTCCAATACTTATGGATGATGAAGAACCAGCAATAGAACCATTAATTGACATCAGCGATGTGAATTTTCTTGACTTTGTTCAAGTGGATGAAGATGTTGCTGTCTCAGGTTCACTAACCGATGGCGAAATTTTATCTGCGACAGATACTAATGAAAAAAGTAACGATGAAGATGAGGACGATACATCAGAACCTTTGGCAGAAGTGTCAGTTAAGGAAGCAAGATCCTCATTCGATACCTTACAAACCTTCTGTCTACAAAACGAAAGTGATGAAAAAGCATTTCAGGCACTTTTTCTCTTAAAAAAAATTATTGAGAAGTCTGAGCAGCAGCAATGTGCTTTAAAGCAAACCAGTATAACAGAGTTCTTTCTTTCGAAAGATTAATTAATTCACATTATGATTACATGTATGTACACGAATGTACCTATAAACTTTTGTCATTGTTATAGAATAGGAGTTAATAAATAATAATTGATCAACACTTAAGAATTCGAAGTTTTATTTATTTACTCTCACAAATTTCGAACCATTTGATATTTCAAACACTCGATAATTCGTAATATTTTAAGAGTCCCTCGAGTTTCGAATTATCGAGAGTCGACTGTATAATATTACAAAATAAGTTATATTAACAATTGTTGCTTAAAAAAAATTTCTACTGTTTTCCCCGGTAGGTTGTGGACATATTTTTCCCTATTATTATTTAAACACTTATTTCGGTAGTAATTATAAATTTGAAATACATATGTGTTTATTTTGTTTAAATTTTTGAGAGTTAATTTCCTAGCAAGAATTGAAAATTTCTGACTTCTCCAATTTTACATCAACAAAAACATATCACTACAATATGTATCAATTAAAAAAGTTAAGTATTGGAAATAAAATTTCCTCTCAAAACCTATTATACATGGTGTCCGGAAACTCGTAGTACAAGCGGGAAACTGGTGAATCTACATCACATTTGGAGTCGATTTTGTAGTATAATTTTTTTTGATTTGAGCTTTCGTTTTCGAGTAAATCGAGTCAGAAGTTGATTTTTTTTTTGATCAAATTCTTATAAATTATTACTGAAGATCAAAGTACCCAACTAATTAAAACTATTTAAAAATTTAAAAGTAAAACAAATAATGACGAAAAAATTTGAACCCTGAAATAGCCGAAAAATATATTTTTTTGTTTTTTTTTTTTTTTATAAAAATGCTCAAATCAAAAAACTTTATGTTTATTTGGGTTCCCCGTGTGGTATACATTCTCTAGTTTCCGGCTTGTACTACGAGTTTCCGGACACCATGTATAAACAAATAAATATGTATAAATGAAAGATTTTTCACAATCACGCTGATGTATGACTCAAGATGTTTTTTTTTTAAAAAAGAAAAACATTCTCGGGTTACGAATAACCAGACAATATTTGAAAATCTCCTACTACCACCACAGTAAGCTGAAAATGTTGCTTGTGTTGTGATGGAGGAATTGAACATACTACGCCTGAGTGGGACCCAAGCGCGATGTCAACTCGGCCACCGACCGATCGTAGTGGCCTATGTAGAATACAATTATAAAAAGAACTGAATAATAATGTATAGCTACTTATTTTGTACCTACTGCAAACCAACATCTATTTATGTTAACGCACTTCCATGTCTAAGTTACAAATAACAACGTATTCAGAAAAAAAGCTGGAACCAAGAATTCAACATCCGAACCATACTGTAGACATTGCCAGTTGCGCATGATATGCGGCTTAAACTGAAATGGATATAGTATTTCTATCACGCTCTACAATTGTTCCAGCGAGAGAACTGTCTTTTAACGAAATCTGAGTTTTGCTGAGGCAGTAGCAAAAAACTAGAAAAAAGCATTGGATCAAACCCGAGTTTCGAATAGTTGGGAACTTATTCAAATACAATCCATTCACATTAGTTGGCACGAAGACATCATTTTGGTCAGTCAAATTAGTCCTCTCTAGCAATCAGACCAAGGATTATTCAAAGCCAGAAAATATTTAAAAACTGATTGTTGCTTACCGTGCATCTTCTTTTGTTACGGTGGAGTTTTAAAACTCCGCCGTAATGGTTCGTGCCGTGTTGCGCTCTCGATGGCTTATCACATTTTATCAAAAGCCGAAATGGACCTCGCACTGGCGTGACTAACGGTGACTGTTCAAATATCAAAAATAAAATGGCACTTATCGTCTTTTTGATTGTCAATCAAATGTGACAGAGTTTGAAACATCCCCGTCTAAGAAACTACAAAAGGACTAAAATTCATCATTCTTGCGTAGTATTTTCAGTTTTTTAGTGCTTTTTAATTTGTCCCTGACAATTATAATCCAGCAAGAGTAGGGAGTGTGGTGAACCCATCGCTCAGGGAGTGAAAACACGACCCACGATCACGATCCCAAGCTAAGGTGTGAACTACCGTGCTCAGGCTGAATGACCTGGGGAACAGTGTCACGAACGGTGCCTCCGAGAAACAGGGTCGCATCTCGGGAGTATTTAGACCTTACTTCAGCACTCGGGGTTCTGCTGGAGTAGACCTTCTATTTCCCTAGATACCCGTGGGACGAATATTGGACCATTTGAAAACTCCCTTTTCCCTCGTGGGGCCTTCAAGGAACTGAGGGGGTGGACTCTTCTGCCATGTGGCCTTCAGGGAACCAAGGAGGAGTGGAGAGGAGGGACGAAGTCCTCTTCCAAGCCATATTTTATTTAAGGTTTTTGTTTTTATTTTCTGTTTTTGTTTATGTATTTTGTTACAGATGACACACATACACTTCACTTTGACTTTGGTTCAAGATTTTGCTTATGATAGCCTGCGATAAGCGAGCCCTAAAGGTCTGAGACAGAGGTGTGAAATCGTCGGATCACGACAATAGAAAGAATTGTATTTTTTTCTGCTGGATTTTATTTAGGTATTGGAGCCAGGAAAGAGTCTAAAAGGGTCGAGAGGATACACTAAGTGGCATGAATGGCTAGGAAGTGACTAGAGAGACTAAAATAGACTAGGATGAGGTGATTTTGCACAGCAGTGCTGCCAAGGTCTGTTATCTATGTGAGGATATTGTGTCAGCGCTCTTTATTAGCAGCAGACACATGTCAGCGCTATATTAGCAGCAAACACATACCTGAACGGATGACGAACCTCGTGCTGGCACTGTTGGTGGACGCGGTGGTCTCTCTCGCTGCAGCAGCTGGTACAGTTCCTTCGCCACCTAGGATTCTTGCAGCAGAGTCTCCATCTTCTATCTTCGTCGAGCGTCACAGCGGTGCTGCCAAGGTCTGTTATCTATGTGAGGATATTGTGTCAGCGCTCTTTATTGGCAGCAGACACATGTCAGCGCTATATTAGCAGCGGACACATACCTGAACGGATGACGAACCTCGTGCTGGCACAGTTGGTGGACGGGGTAGTCTCTCTCGCTGCAGCAGCTGGTACAGTTCCTTCGCCACCTAGGATTCTTGCAGCAGTCTCCATCTTCTATCTTCGTCGAGCGTCACAGCGGTGCTGCCAAGGTCTGTTATCTATGTGAGGATATTGTGTCAGCGCTCTTTATTGGCAGCAGACACATGTCAGCGCTATATTAGCAGCGGACACATACCTGAACGGATGACGAACCTCGTGTTGGTACAGTTGGTCTAAATAACAAATGTAGATCCTAGGAAATAAATTGTACAGCGCCCTTGAGGTGATTTTTCTCAAAAACGGCGCTCTACAAATTATCTAATTATCGCGGGGCTTTTAGGGAACCAAGGAGGAGTGGAGAGGAGAGATGGGGCTCTCTTCCCTTTTGGGGCCTTCAGGGAACCAAGGGGGATTGGAGAGGAGAAATGAGACCTGGGAATACACATTGTGGAACCAGAAGACTTAGCAACATATCCAATAACAACCTTGGTGAACTTTATAAAAGGGACCGGGTGACTGTTAAAGGAATGAGGTAAAATGGGAGATAGCACAATGGTCCTATGGCCTAAGTGCTCATGGGAACTATAAGTAAACCATCTCCGCTCTATAAAAAAAAATTATAATCTAGCATTCAGTTAAAATGTGTCATTACTTAAAAAATCAAGTTATACATTAATTATAGGTGCCTGGAAACTAATGATAAAAGCAGAAAATTGGTGATCTACATTTAGATCTTGAGCATTTAGTATTTTTTTTCGTTAACTAAAGGGTTAAGGGTTGGTTGTTGGTTAAAAAGCATTGGAGCCGGGTCTACGCTTTGGCACATTTTAAAAAACAGTATACAGCTGATGTTTATTGTCTTTTAAAATGCGCCAAAGACTATAAAACCCTCAATTTAGCAACTAAATAACCAAATTTCAACTTCAGACTCGAACTTCATGAAAAAGAAAGCTCAAAACAAAAAAGTTATACCACAAAATCGACTAATATTATGATCTAGATTTCAGTTTCCCTCTTGTACCATGAGTTTCCAGACACTGTGTTGTTAGGAGGGATATAAATTCCAGGTAAAATATAAAATAAAAACAGAAAGTAAAATGGCAAATAGTTTTATTTTCCTTAATTAATTTGAGTATCATATTTACTACAATCACATAATATCATAAAATTGTTTTAACAATACCAATATATTTGTATTCAATTTACCAATATATTTTGCACAAAAACGCGCTATACAAATCATCCAAATATTATTATTATTAATATCATAAAATTGTTTTAACAATACCAATATATTTTTATCATACCTTACTCTAGTTGTATTAATGAAAGTTCTAAATACCAGAAATAAGGCAGTATTGCACACATTTCATCATACCTTACTCTAGTCGTATGAATGGAAGTTCTAAATACCAGAAGTAAGGCAGTATGGCATACATTTCATCATACCTTACTTCTAGTCGTATGAATGGAAGTTCTAAATACCAGAAGTAAGGCAGTATGGCATACATTTCATCATACCTTACTTCTAGTCGTATGAATGGAAGTTCTAAATACCAGAAGTAAGGCAGTATGGCATACATTTCGTCATACCTTACTTCTAGTCGTATGAATGGAAGTTCTAAATACCAGAAGTAAGGCAGTATGGCATACATTTCATCATACCTTACTTCTAGTCGTATGAATGGAAGTTCTAAATACCAGAAGTAAGGCAGTATGGCATACATTTCATCATACCTTACTTCTAGTCGTATGAATGGAAGTTCTAAATACCAGAAGTAAGGCAGTATGGCATACATTTCATCATACCTTACTTCTAGTCGTATGAATGGAAGTTCTAAATACCAGAAGTAAGGCAGTATATGCAAAATATCAAGAAATTATATTTCGTACTCTCCAAAACAATAAAAATGTAGACACGAAATTTCAAACTGCTCAAAGTTATCAATTTGCACATCGGACATTGTTCGTTGGGACAGTCAATTTGTGTAATGCCGATTTTTTTATCATATAAATAAGCTCCTTACATAGTTAAGGGAATACATAACATAAAGTTAGGTTTTATCACAGATTAGCAGTGATTTCACCCAATATATAATTTTTACAAAAAAATCTATTGGAATATACAATGAAACTCTCTCACGGTTTCCAAGGAACAGGAAAAAACTTCTATGTGACAAATTCCGAGTTCACACGAGGACAATACAAAATTGTCATGACTCAGCCCCGTAAATAGCCTCGACTGCGCAGGATTAGACAATGGAACAATACAACAATTCAATATGGAAATATGGGTACAAGACGACGAGCATTATGAGCGAGTTTGTGAAAAATATTAGGTATTTTGGGGAAATCTAAAAAAATTAAGTTTTTTTCATTACTTTGTAGGGCTAATTAATACTAATATTAAAAAGGAGTTGCTCCTCGTCACGTTCCGAACAAAAACTGGGAAGCAACCACAATACTGGATCACTCACAAAGGTTCACAAACTGTCTGACGTTCTAAACCCATTATATTAGCAACATAACAAATTACCATAGTCGTAGTACGCACGAATTGCGCACTACACGAGCATGCTACGAGTTTTCGCAGGTGGCGAGCTACGATCTGTTAATTGTCAGTTTTTTGACGAACACAAAGGATTTGCAGTGTCCACAGAGCAAAGCTGCTGGACGGTTGTTCACAGTTTCACAGTGGCAACGAGATTGAAACGTGGAATTTCTTGATAAGACTGAAATTGGGCAATTGAATCACAGTAAACTGGCGGGAATGGGTGCACATAGAATCTTCACTGTAGATGCGCGTAATGCATCCACGTGTTGCAATGTTGCATTGCTAATAAATGTACGGGGCTTTAGTCGCTGACCGCCGTGGGAGAATTCATTCCATTTTTTAAATTGAAAACACATTTATATCAACAGTTTAATACATACTACATAATATTTAAATCTCTTCACCGGTACACAACATTGTGCCCAAAAACCAAATATCATTACTACATGCTACATAATATACTCGCAAAGTCGATAATCCATTTTGTTAACCTTTACGTACCTGAAGGTAAAAATCGCATATCACACGAAGGGGTGTCACTAGCATAATCCATACATGGCAGAGCGATCGTGTCTCTCAATATTCCTTTTGCCCTTTCCAAATACTTGGATATTAGTTTTTTTTTTTTTTAAGTTGAGACGGTTGACGTAAAGTTCCCGTGAGCACTTAGATCATAGGCCCATTTCTTTAACAGTAAAACAGTCACAAGGGTTGTCATTGGATATGTGGGTACTGGTTCTACAATGTATCGTCCCAGGTATTTGAGCGATGTTTCCAACAGGGCGGGACATTGGCACCAAAGGTGAATTGGAGTCTTCATCCTCTTCACATTTCCTGTATCTGTTGGTGTTTTCCACTACCAACAACTGCGTGGGTCTTTTGAGATGGCAGTGTCCCGTTAGTAGTCCTACCAGTTCCCTCAGTAAGTTTCTGTCCATATTGAGTATTTGTCTGGTTCGCCTTGGGTCTGGTCCGTTTTATGAGTACTTTGGATTGCCTCATTCCAGGTGCACTTTCCCATTCCTCGCAATGCTGGGATTTGACCCGCCTTTCAATATGTATTTTAGTGTGGCAAGCTGCTACTCCTACGGCCGGCTTGGATCCCGCAAGTGGTGCTTTCGCCCCTTTTCTTGCTAATCCATCAACCCACTCATTGCCCTCAATTCCTTTATGTCCTGGTATCAGGGTTATTTTATTGATGGTAGCAGGTAAGATATTAGTTACTTCGTACAGTTTTAACCAGGCATTATGTACCTATCTTTTCCCAGCAGTAAATCATTAAGTAATGCAAAACGGCATAAGAGAACAAATTCGAGCGTAACTCAAATACATACATATTATAGTAGCCCTTTCCAATAAAATGCGCCTTTTACGAACATACTCGCAGTTTAATTGCAGCAGGGAATTGTTTGGAAAAGTAATAGGGATTCGGGGGAAGACGGGAGTAATTTCATCAGAATTCAATAGATATTATTAAATATCTTAAAAAAATAGTAACAGGATTTTAATTTACTATTTTTACACAAAAACTATTGAAGAAACGAGTCGTACTCATAAAGGTCAACATCAATTGTGAATGGGTGTTCCGCTCGTGTCTGTCGAGTTTTGCGTATGTGCGCCAGTGCATAGGGGATAAATGCTGCTAGCTCCTTAGAGCAGGCTCCATTGGAATACCTGTAGAACAGACTCAGCTTGCCTCTGTGCATTAGAGAAGCCATCGGCTCTAGGCTCCAGCCCAGAAGTGGCTCCCAAATTCAATTGTTGGACATACTTACATACAAACTCAATAAAAAGCTTTGAATTGACTCAGAAGGAAATGTATGTTAAAAAAAATGGTTATGTGAAAGAATTTTTTTGTACTAATGTAATTATGTGTATATTTTATGTACTTGTTAAAATTGTATATTTATTTAAAAAGTAATTGTTAAAAGAACCCGTTGACAAACTGATATCAATCAGTTTAACGGGACTTAATAGTAAAAAACTGTATTTTTGAAAGTTAATAAATAAAAACTTGAGATTAGTACAGGGTTAGCAGCTGGTCACTATTCAAGAATCTGCAAGCTCTGTAAAAGACGCCCAGTTAAATAGTTTGTTTACATTTGAAATTTAGATCAAATCAATCAATTAAATCAAATGGCAATTCGGTGCCATTTTGTTTTTTTGACATTTGAAAGGTCCCAGTTAAACTCTTATTCTAAGTGAGTTTCAACTTTCTATCAAATTGTAGTAAGCTTAACAACATGATAATTGTCTTCTCCTGCTGATCACAATTTGTTCAAAAGTTGAAACGGACTAGAATCGGCATTTAATGGGAACCTTAACCTTATGGCCACGTGTGAATTTCTGCGAAACAACTGGGCCTATGTTTCTGTCAACAAACCGATACACTTTTTATAAACTCAGTTGAATATGTTTTAACAATATAAATATATATTATCTAACGTATTTATCTCAAAATATAGTTTTACCGACTTTGCAAGTAGTAATCCTCCAACACGAGGGTTATGTTATATTGACATATTTTAATTACATAATACTGAGATAGAGAACGTAAAATTTTGTAACACAAAATAAATATACAGGGTGGGGCAGAAGTAATGACACGGTTTGTAAGACATTTTTTTTTTTTTTTTTTTATAGTGAATACCTCACAAGAGTCCCAACTGCTCCCGTCTGGAGCCAGTGAGACTATGGCATCCCCAATTGGGGGATGTTGTGAGGCTGAAGGTAAGTGGGGAAGGGAAAGAGGAAGGTGGGGAAGTACCTGGCTATTCAGATCTAGTCACTAAACACGGCTAAAGCCATGGTCTCATTGTATTGGGTGGACTGTTTGTATCATACCATTTCCAGTTGATGCCATGATTTGGACGGGTAAGCATCGTGGCTTCGCTGTGCGCACTTTTTTTTTAAATGGCTGTTCAGTCAGAGAGCTCTTCGCATGCACTTCAAACATTCCGATTTAATTATGTGAGACTTTTTTTCTGTAGGGTTATTTAAAGGAGAAAGTTTTCAAAAATCGCCCCCACACTTTAAAAGAGATTTAATTATTTTGTAAAATTATTAATTTAAACACAGGCTTGTCTTAGTGCGGTTAAAAATTCTAACTTTAAAAAAAGATACAATGTAAAGAAAGGATAAATAAATAAATTGTAAAAAATATATATATTAAAAAATAAAAAACAATGTATTTAAAATACATTGTTAGCATTATAGCAGGCAAAATGCCAAGAATATACAGTGAACTAAAAATGTTAATTACTACGGCAACACCAAGGTCTTAGACGTTCGTTGTATGTTGTCAAAAATCTGCTAGGAAGTTTTTCCGATCACTTATTTAAAATTTATTTTTTTTAAATTTTTTAAGCAATACATAGTGGAGCGAAGAAAGTAATTTATTCTGTATTTCACATTTTTTAACAGAATTTCGATGAGGAAGCTTGTGTTCAACTTAAAATATGTTTACAAAAGAATTTTGAAATGACTGCTATGTAGTGTGGTCTGTTAACCATTCAATTGTCCCGGTCCAGAATACTGGACCTGCACGAGAATCGAGAACACAATTTCAATCACAATCACAAAATTGGACTTGTGATTGCGCGTAAAAATCAATTAAAAGCCAATTATAAATGAGATAAATAGAGATGTAGCAAAGACTCTGCTATTGAATGTGCACTGTCCAAAACCGAAGACTTATGTGAAGTGGCAACACTGGATTTCATAGAGAATGTACTTACATATATACTAAAAATAATAATAATTTATATAGGGGTAAAATAGGTAATGATTGCCCGCTTAAGGTAATTTTGACTTTGAATAAATGTAAGTTTGGCCCTACCCACCATATTACAAAAAAATAAATAGTAGCATAATATTCAATTTCAAAATTCATCTTTTAATAATTATATTACAACATAACTAAATGTATTGATTGCCGACTTGTTCACAGTGCTTACCCACTTTAGTAATTTGATAAAAAGCGTTAATAAAATGAACCTGACGATGGTACCCGCTTATGTATTTGGTTTTATTATTAATAATAGTAAGACATATAAGAATTCCTGCAAACTTCATAATAAGTCTGAAAGAAAGTCTGATATCACTTATCAACCAATAGAGATATCTGTTAAGATTTCGGTGAAATATTTACATACAGATAGGGATAGTCAAAATGAGAGTAGGCAAACGCTAGTTGCGGGCAATTATTGTCTAGTTCACCTAACTTATTTTATGAAATATTGCACATTATCGATATACCTTCATTTCTATACAAACACGAATGAAGTTTTTCTCTTTCAGAGAATATTAATACTTAGTATTATTCAGAATCAAGAAGATCGTATTCTGTCGATGGATTACGCCGTATAATTATGTCGACGATTCTGAAAATTAAAAAAACATTATGTTTTAGTTACGCAACAATTTAAAAAAATGTTAACACGGTACAAGAGTCCCAACTGCATGAAGCTAGTGAGACTATGTTTTCCCAATTGAGGTATCTCGTGCAGCTTGAAGAAAGTGGGGAGAGGAAGGAAATGGGGGAAGTGGAATTTCATATTCACACATTGTCTCATACATATCTATTATTCTGACTCTTGACATGCCCGACTCAAGTATCTGATTCACTTGATCGTGCCATGTCTTCTTCTACCATTGCGTCATATATATTCTCCTTTCATTCGCTCTATATGCCCAAACCATCTGAGCGTCCCATTCTTAATCTTACTCATTACTCTAACATCAGAATATCCACATCTCTCACACAATCATACTTGGTTTTACCACACTTATGCCTCAGGGATCTCCTACTAAAACTAAACATAATACAATCTAATCATAATCATATTGAAAAATAATTTTATTAATACAACCTAATCATAATCATATTCACAAACAATTGTAATAATACAATCTGATCATAATTATATTGAAAAATAATTGTAATAATACAACCTAATCATAATCATATTGAAAAATAATTGTATTAATAATAACATTAATTAAAATCTGTAAATGAAAAAAAAAAAAAAAAAAAAATATGAGAAAATACACAGATTTAGGAAATGAGATAAAAAGAATTTGGCATTCTCAGACTATAAAAATATTACCATTCGTTATTTCGGCTACTGGCATTATTTATTTATTTATTTATTTCACGCCTATTAAGGCTTTTACATACATATATATAAAAAATATTTACGAAATTATACATTACAATAGTGCAGGAAACGACTATTAATTAATACAATTGCAGAAAAATAAATATAAAGTCAAAATATCACTCAACTTGATCTACACAGAATGCAGGCACAACATATAAAAAATCCAAAATATTTTTTCTGTTTCAGTTGACAAAATTATTAAATGTTAGTCAAATCAAATTAAATACCTTTATTGAAATATTCCACTACTCGATGAAAAAAAAAACTTCAATAGGGTATGCTTATATATTGAAATTGATGTACTAAATATATCAACAACATCTGAGTATTTGTTTCCTTTTATTATACTTTTATTTTATTATACTGGCATTATCTCTCATTAAAAATTTAGGCGTATTAGATCTATCAAAAAATTTATCTATAAAAATGCAAAAATCAGTAATTTTAAATACATGTAGGATAACGAAGGATTTTTTAAATATTTATGTTTAGGGATCAGTAGGATTTATAGGCCCTGTTAGGAGTTCTACCGAGCCCAACCCTCTGATATGAAAATATCTGGAGTCGGTGAATTATTTTCCCATTTGATCTCTGGTGAGTTGACGTGTTGTTCTTGTATTGTTTTGTATTTATTTTACTTACGAATAGATAATGCACTTGCATAATGTTGATTAACTAGATGATCATTTGTGGAAAAGTGTGTGGAAGGGTTTAGTTTTTCCTATGGGAAAGATTTAACCCGGACATAAAATCGGATAATTTAAAGAAATTCGCAAAGAATGCTTAAATGAACGAAGAAAGGAAGAGTGCAAGGAGAGTATGTGATGAAGAATGGTAGAAGAAGAAGACAGGGACGCCCGAGGAAGAGGAAGCACGATCAAATAATTGAGTTTGGTCATGCCAAGAGTCAGAATGACAAAAGAGTATGCATGAGGAGATGTATAAAACAGAGTGCGTACCCCTGCTGGGAAACGGCATGTATGATGTTTAGTTCATAGTAATGAATAGTAACTCACGCAATAAGCACGAAACAGATGATGTAAATTCCGGCCGTTATGAAATTATAGACTCCCGGGAATGTCTCCAGAGTGCGTTGGTACACGATGGAGTACAGCGGGGCGGCCATCAGCGGAATGATGGACTCCAGCGATGTGGTCAACGACAGAACCTTTCCCACATCCTCTTGCGGAACCACCTTAGTGAGTATGGCGCGATTTGTCGGCCCAAATGAAGCTCGAAGTAATGACACCCCAGAAGCTGTGAAAATAAAGGAAGGTAAGTAAAGTGTCTCACACAAGAGTCCCAACTGCTCCCAACCGTCTGGAGCAAGTGAGACTATGGCATCCCTAGTTGAGGTGTGTTATGAGGCGAAGGTGGGAAAGTACTTGGCTACTCAGATCTGAGAGTATCTTCCACTCTGGAATGTGCCGCAAAATACACCTTATACTATTTTTTGTGATTTAATTGTGGAATAACAGATACATAATTAACAAAAATTAATTTCTTGCACACTTGATTGCTAATCGAGAGCCTTACCCTTCGACCACGGAGAACTACTAATAAACCACACTCATTCTGCGCATAGCAAGAGATATGCACCTTCTTTTGCTTGCGGTCTGGCCAGGGATAAGCCAAACAGTGCCAGGTGCTATTAAAAAGTTCAAAAGCGCTGTATTAGGTGTTAGAAAACAAGATGCTGGTAATAACGAGCATCTTCGTTCCTTAGCGCCCGGAGCAGACTGCTCCAATTGCACTTGCACAGGGCCTGTTCTGGGTCTTTCTATAAGTACTAGATATTTTATTATTATGTATTTATTACCTACCAACATACATATTCCACGAAGAAGTTGCAAAGGCGGTTAAGATGGACCTCACCAAAGCAGAGATGAAAGACAACAGCGATATGACAGAATCATGGATGTGTAAAAACTTCTGGAAGAGGAACGAAGCCACAAAAATTCCGATGACAGAATTTAAGATGCCGAACGCTGCGTACCAGGCGTAGTCCCTCAGCACCCAGTCGAGCTTCTCCCTGGTGAAGAGATATGTGACGGTGAGGTCTCCTTCTTGGGAGAATATGGCCAGGGCTGATGAGAGCATTACCATCCACAGAATGGTTCTGCGGTAATGCGTTCGTCGCTTGAAACATGTCTTGATCATTCCAGTGGCCAGGCTGATGTTGAATATGCTGCATTTGTTCATCTGGAAATAGAATAGGGACTCAATTATTATAATGGTTCTTGTATTGTAAAAACAATAATCTAATTAGGTTAATTATCAAAACAATATTAATAATATAAACAATGAAATAGAATAGCTCACAATATAGATTTCTGGACACAGGGATGTGAATAAAGAACTTCTATTTGCCAAGTAACCAATCACACTATGAACCCCTTTTCAAAATTACAGTGTTATGTTTCTCCATTACAAAATTACACACATTCTATTTGGGAGGTGATTGTGGATACTGCCGCCCCGGGATCCATTTATTGGATAACCAACATCTCTGCCAAAAGTCGCCACAAGAGGTTCACTATGTTTGGTGACTTAGCAGGGGTGCCCAGCTTCATGGGGTGAGGTTTTTCTAGGTCTGCCCGCTTACTGCATGAAGGGCCGGATCGGGAGACTGGTCAAGGGAGACCATTTGACCTATCCAGCAGGACTCTCAGTGGGAATGATGCATTTGTATGCCTGTCACTCCTAGACACACTGATCCAGATTCCTACCCACCACTTATACCTTTTTCCTTCCCTGAACTACCTCTACAGGTTAAACCCTCCACACGCCTTCCCAAAGATGACATAGGCTCTGAGAGAAATTATTTTCCTCGTTGCCTCCAGTGTGGAGCTAATGTAAAAAGATATATATATATATATAAATATACATAATATATTATTTATGTACGTACTTCATGCGCAGGTAATGATTCTTCCAAATAAAATGCATAAATAGTTGAAAGGATTGTGACCACAGCGCAGATGGCAAACATATAGGCGTAGCCAATTGCCTTAAAGGCATACGGGCTGGACAGCGAACCAAGCAAAATACCCAGTAGCAGAATAGCCTCCATTAGTCCCATCCTGCAAACAAATACAACATGAAATGCAGTTGGTGGCGTAACCGTCCATTTACATTACCCAAATTAAGTAATATATTTTAAATATGGAATAAAAAAACTATCAACTCATGTTCATGATTGTGGAAAAAAATATTGTTTTTACTCTCGTGGTACGAGAACACCGATTGGACAGGGTTCTTCTAACAGATATATATATTTTTTAAATTACGTTTGAATGCAAAACCATTTATTTTGCTCATTTCTATAACTACATAGGTATCTGCACGATTAGGTATGTTTTAAAATGGTAAGTATTTAAACATTTTCCTTTAAAACATGTTAAACTAAAATACTTAACACAAGACTCAACCTCAAAATCAGAAATTGGCAAATAGATAATGAGAAATCATCTTTGAAAACTTTGACACCACATATCTCAGAACAAGGTAAAGTGAAGTTAGAACCATGTCCAACTGAGGTGATGACATTATCTTAGGTACTTATATACCTATGATCTCCATGAGAAATGCCTTCAAGATACTAAAAATATCTTGTATTTAAAGTAAATATACAAAGACAAAATACCTTGTATTTAAAGTAAACATACAAAGATAAAATAACACCATAAATTACATAAACAATCCTAACTAATATCATAAATGTTTGTTTGTTTGTTTGTCCTTCTTTGGAGCGATCGTTGCAATGTGATTTTTTGCATAGGGATAGTTGGAGGACTGGGAAGTGACATAAGCTACTTTCATCCAAGAAAAACATTCCCTTGGGAAAATTCTTTGTACAGTAATTTCTCCTTAATACCACACGAGCGAAGTCGCGGGTAAAAGCTAGTGGAAATATATTTACATTATATATTAGGATTTCTTTTGGAAGGGTGCAATTTCTATTTGGAATTTGTAATTACGATTCAGTAATGGGTCAATATTAGAGAGAAGCAAGCCGACCACCTGCTGAGACGGTCGTTTCGTCCATCCATGCCGCTCTGTCTAGGTTGTGTTTTATAACACAACCGGGTGCCATTACTTTGTCGGGGGTTTACACCTGCCAGCAATAAAACCATCTTTTTTAAGGCAAAATACTCTAGAAAAGTACAAAAAATATCGAATTTAAGCTAGCCCCACCGACTCTAAAGTCTCGTAGTAAGCATTCTAAAATAAGAAGAAGATAGTTTGAAAAGGAGATATGTAAATACGAATGTTAGAGAGAGCGCGCTAATATTAAAAAAACTATAATGATTAAGCGAAAATATTTAATAAAACATGACTAGTTTACAATACAGCAAAAATCTTGAAAGAAGTTGCCTTTAAAGATACAGTGTGAATTATTTCAAACCTATAACATGTTAAATATCAGAACAGAATGTGTTTTAAATAATTTTCGGAGCATACTTTGTGATTTTTTTCTATCGAGGGAATTTCATGTAATTACCGTTTCGGCATTACAAAATATATTGAGATTATCCTCAAAAGTAAGATATATTTTTAAGGGAACATAAAAACTTAAAGTGTGTAATTTTGAATGCGCTTAACCAGAATGAAATTCCCCAGGAACAAAATGTTTCAACTGATGTTAGATTAAGACACGTGGGTATTTTAGATAGGTTAGAATGAACTCTTCAGGCCTCTGTCATATTGAAAAATAACATTGTAATATCCTGTTTGCATTTTTTAGTCACCTGGCATGAGACATTTTCCCTTGTTGTCTGCTTGCCAAATCTGCAGTTTCACACCGATTGACACAGCCTGGCATATACTGTATTAATAATCTTGTTCTGTGCTTTATTTTCCCTTGTTGTCTGCTTGCCAAATCTGCAGTTTCACACCGATTGACACAGCCTGACATATACTGTATTAATAATCTTGGTCTGTCCTTTATTTTCCCTTGTTGTCTGCTTGCCAAATCTGCAGTTTCACACCGATTGACACAGCCTGGCATATACTGTATTAATAATCTTGGTCTGTGCTTTATTTTCCCTTGTTGTCTGCTTGCCAAATCTGCAGTTTCACACCGATTGACACAGCCTGGCATATACTGTATTAATAATCTTGGTCTGTCCTTTATTTTCCCTTGTTGTCTGCTTGCCAAATCTGCAGTTTCACACCGATTGACACAGCCTGGCATATACTGTATTAATAATCTTGGTCTGTGCTTTATTTTCCCTTGTTGTCTGCTTGCCAAATCTGCAGTTTCACACCGATTGACACAGCCTGGCATATACTGTATTAATAATCTTGGTCTGTGCTTTATTTTCCCTTGTTGTCTGCTTGCCAAATCTGCAGTTTCACACCGATTGACACAGCCTGACATATACTGTATTAATAATCTTGGTCTGTCCTTTATTTTCCCTTGTTGTCTGCTTTCCAAATCTGCAGTTTCACAGCGATTGACACATCCTGGCATATATTGTATTAATAATCTTGGTCTGTGCTTTATTTTCCGGTTAAATTTTAGGTATGGATTATCTAATTGGAACAAACCGTATAATTTCCACATTCTCACAATTAGGTCCATCTAAAGAAGACACTAGATGTCGCAATGGTAGTTCATTAGCGTGCAGCTGGCAGATAAGCAATTGCAGCAGCTCTCCGAGTCTCTTTTACATTCATGAAATAATTTCATTTTTCCGGCCAGTGTTTGCAGTTTACATAACAATCAACTGCAACAATATTCTCAATTTGACGATTTTCATCATCCAAAAGAGAAAATATAGCATTATCACTGTCTTTAGCAGTTCCAGACGCAGGCGTAGTGTGTCCGAGAAACACTGATACTGGCTCCTGCACAAGCGTTTTATGTTTTTCCAAGTTACTAACATGTCAATCATCATTATAGCAGCAGAAGGAAGGAGGGGTACATTAGCATGAGGAAGGAGTGGTGGACCAGACGAAAAGGAAGGAGGTGTTAAGGGGCCGTTCAAGTATTACGTAAGCAGATTTATTACAATTATTTACCCCCTCTTCCCCCTTGTCATCAAAAGTAAGCAAAGCTCTTATCCCCCCCCCCCCCCCCTCTCATGCTTACGTAAAAATTGGTACCTATATGCATTTTTCTAAGCGAGTACCTAAACGTATTAATTATTTGTGGGAATCCCCGAATATGTATTCGGTTTTCAAACATAGACAATGTGTAAAAAAAAAATAACTACTGCTGAGCAGTGCTGACGTAATCACTATCTCGACCCCCCCACCCCCCATGTCATCAAAAATAAGCAAAGCAAAGACCCCCCTGCCCCCCTATAGTGCTTACATAATACTTGAACGGCCCCTAATTTGAATCTTCAATCCAAAAAAGTTGAAATTAAACCAAACAGGAATTTGTGACAGGTAAAGTTTTCATGGATATTTACCTATTTCTTGTTAAGGGGACGGTATCAAATCTCGACTTCAGTACAGTTAGGTATTATTGCTACTTGTAAATGAATCGGTCGGCCGCTAGAACAGCTGCGGTTTCAAAACCAACACTTGCGTCTTTTGAGTAGATAGGGGGATGATTGACACGGTTTTGATAAAATACGAAATAAAAATACACGTGCTTTATAAAATTTATATTTATTTACTAAATAATGGATACAACTTGACAGAATAAAAATCATACTAGCAAAATAATGGATATACAGTCACATCTTTTACGCCCTGGACCTTTTTTGACGTCTCAGTTTTTTACTCAAAGTCATATAGAATCTAATCGTGTTTTGACTTGGAAAAGATTTTTGGTTCATAAATTTGATTGTATGGTTTGTGTAATGACAATAACTGTTTTTTTTAAATATAATATTACCAGAAAGCAATGGGTGTGAAAAAAGGGAAAACGTAAAATTAAGTTACGACAAATATTTTTTTTATTATATATTTAGTGCGATAGAAATGGAAAAAAGTTTATTTGTAAATCATGAATGTAATTTGAAAAATTATTTCAATGTTTTTTTCGTACTCGGGAAAGAATATATTTTACAATATTAACTTAGATATACAAAAAAGTAGAATGAAGTACATAAACTAAGAAAAAAACACAGTCTAAGATAGATATAAAGAAGTTGATAAAAATTGATATAAAATTATCTAAATGTCTTGGTTAAAAATACTTTTTTCATGTTTTTAGCATAATATCCTCGAAAAGTGCCAAAACTTTGGCTTTCTTTGTGGTTAAGGCTATTAAAAAAGTTTTTTGTACATTGTATAAAATACACTATAATTCTTACTATGCATGTTACCGGTAATATATTATTTTATATTTATTTTCTCTCTCTCTCATATATATATATTTATATATTTTTTTTTAATAATTTATTTATAATACTACTACCCGGAATTAGCCATCAACGAAATTCAGTGCATTTATCAATGGATCTCGAAACGTCGGCTAAAGAAGGAGTTAGCGCAACACGGCATAACACCCCAAAAACAAACAACAAAAATGCTTTTGGCCGTGAGAATCTAAAAACTTACCTGTTTTTTATTTATTTAAAATGACCTGTATCATATTTACTTTGAGATGACCGATGGATTTTAAAAAAAAATCTCTCTGATAGGAGCTATTCTGCTTCCAGCGAAGGCATTTTTGAAGTTTTACGTAAAGTTGCAATGTGTATTTCATATAGAATAAAAAAGTTTACGATAAAAAAAGAATTCACTGGTAACATAAGACATTTTTCTAACTACCCCTATAGAATTTTTAGATAAATTATTAGTGGTATTCCTTTTACTAGGTAAATACAAAGTGATGTTTAGCGCTATTTATGATACTTCCCTCTTAATTTAAAATTTATTATAGGCTTACTTGTATTAGTATACTAAAAAGTTCTTTGCTTTGACAACTGTACGCAGTTTTAATTAGTAATCAAGTGTTAAAAAGTTTCATTATTGTGAAGAAAATAATAATCTACATAATTTAAATACATGTGTATAACTTTTTAAAATTTATTTTCAAGGCGTTTTAGCAAGCTAATAACAATTTTAAATGCAATTTTCATTTTCTTTGCAAGATGCAACTTTTCAGATATACATAATGCGTTTCTGAATTCAAAAGTTGAAAAAAATTGATCCACCCTAATGCTCATGGCATCGTCTCTAGAAAATATTCTAGATATTATAAACTCTATGGTGTCAGATGACATTTAGATATGAATTTCGCTAAATATCAGTATAATATTATGATAATAATGAGATAAGTATGGCACGTGATTGGGTTCTTATCAACGTTTGGAATGATGAATCAGCAATTTGCATGTCAAAAAATACATTTTAGAGTGTTCATTATTATGATGCATAAAAGTGATAAAAATATTATTTTATTTTTTAAAAGAAAGACAAACATTCCCGGGTTACAAATAACCTGACAATATTTGAAAATCTCCTACTACTACCACAGTAAGCTGAAAATGTTGCTTGTGTTGTGATGGAGGACTTAGCCAGCTGAGGAATTGAACACACTACGCTTGCGTGGGACCCAAGCGCGATGTCAACTCGGCCACCGACCGGTTATATATTACCGCTTTTCCACAAACCTTACAGTGCATGGATGATCCATAATAACAATAGATTGCCCAATTTTCCACAAACCTTACAGTGCATTGATGATCCATAATAACAATAGATTGCCCAATTTTCCACAAACCTTACAGTGCATTGATGATCCATAATAACAATAGATTGCCCTCTTTTCCACAAACCTTACAGTGCATGGATGATCCATAACAATAGATTGCCCAATTTTCCACAAACCTTAAAGTGCATTGATGATCCATAATAACAATAGATTGCCCAATTTTCCACAAACCTTACAGTGCATTGATGATCCATAATAACAATAGATTGCCCTCTTTTCCACAAACCTTGCAGTGCATGGATGATCCATAATAACAATAGATTGCCCTCTTTTCCACAAACCGATACAAAATTTTGTTTACAAAAATTAAATGGGATGGAAATCTACGGTGTCGGGCGAGTGTAAGTGAGACAGAGCGCATGCTAAATGGAACATTTGTTTCCATTCAGATTTGTATGGAAGGCACTTCTAGTTTCCTTCTGTGTTCTATGATCAATTATTTTATATACATATTTGCAGAGCGCCATTGAGGTGTTTTATCACAAAAATGGTGCTATACAAATCAGCCAAATATTATTAGGATAAGAAAACAAAGATCTTTATTCACCTGAAGGATCTGTCTTTGGCGACGGTGACATCATTGATATAACAGAAGCAGCCGGTGATGACGGAACTGAGTCCGCCCAACAGGGAGTAGGGGATGGCGGGAAGCAGCAGCCACCAAGGGTTTAGGGTCTCCCAGGTGCTGAGTCCGCAGCTCAGGATGAAATAGATGCTGTAACCTGTAAAATGTACTAATTTATCCTGTCTTGTCACTTAAATATACATAGAGATGGTGAGCTTCAGTTTCTGAAGAAGTAATCCAAACGATTCGACAAGGAAAAGCAAACCTAACCTAACTTATTCTGTTATTTTATAATGTTCTGTTTTATTTAACTTAAAAATAGTATATAAATATGTACAGCGGTTACACACCGTCGCTCTAGTTCGTTTTTATCCAAATCGGGAGAAATAGCGCTTCAAAGTTACGAAAAACGCATATAAAATGAAATTAGCTCAATTATAAGCTTACTAAAGTGATTTAAAGTGATAGAAATTATTATTTTTAAGTAAAATTCCTTCCAAATATTCAGAAAACTCGTTTTTAATTTGGATGTAGGACAAAGTGTTGGATAAACAAGCTCGGAATGTTGTTTAATTTTGGTGGACATAAGACAAACTGCGTCTTGAAAACACATAATTTTTATTTTTTTTACTTGTATCGTATAAATATGTAAATGCTTTCTGAGAACAACTGCATACTTAACTCAATTTTGCCAAAAATGGTCTATTGGACAAAAACGATCTAGAGCGACGACACGTGACTTACATAAAAATCACATTACACGGGGTCATCGAAAAAGGTATTTGTTTACATTTTTTCAAATGAAACAACCAACTGTGTATTAAAGGCAACTTATTTATTTATACACAAAAACAGAAAATCTTAATTTCTTTTTACATTATTTAGACAGTTTCAATAAGATTTCTCCCTGTCGCACGGCAAACATATAAGCGATGTTTGACCTTCCTCCAGGTATGCTGCATCATATCAGGAGTCACATTTGCAATTGCCATGCGGGTTCTCTCACTCAACACCTCAGGCTAATTTGTCCACTTTTGGGAACAGCTCATATGGTCTCATATAAATCGTTGTCTCCCTTACAAAGAGAAAACATCACGCTTTATATTCAAATCTAAAATTTTGCCACAGAAGAGTTAAAATGTACACCTTTATGAGACCAAAGGTTCTGACCGCAATTTGAGAAATATCTATGAAACTTTGTGAATTTTTTATGAATTTACCAATTTGTCCAATAAGATGTGAATTTTTTTTGAATTTACCAATTTGTCCAATAAGATGTGATTTTTTTTAATAAATTTACGTATTTGTTCAATAAGATGTGAATTTTTATGAATTTAAAAATTTGTCCAAAAGATGTGATTTTTTTTAATAAATTTACGTATTTGTTCAATAAGATGTGAATTTTTATGAATTTACCAATTTGTCCAAAAGATGTGAATTTTTTATGAATTTACAAATTTGTCCAAAAGATGTAATTTTTTTATGAATTTACGAATTTGTCCAATAAGATGAAATATTTTTATGAATTTACGAATTTGTCCAATAAGATATGAATTTTCAGTGAAACAACACAAATTGATCAAAGGCGCACTCCGGAAATCGGAGGCCTGAGGAGTTAAATTAATTAATTGTGAAACAACACAAATTGATCAAATGCGCACTCCGGAAATCGGAGGCCTGAGGAGTTAAATTAATTAATTGTGAAACAACACAAATTGATCAAATGCGCACTCCGGAAATCGGAGGCCTGAGGAGTTAAATTAATTAATTGTGAAACAACACAAATTGATCAAATGCGCACTCCGGAAATCGGAGGCCTGAGGAGTTAAATTAATTAATTGTGAAACAACACAAATTGATCAAATGCGCACTCCGGAAATCGGAGGCCTGAGGAGTTAAATTAATTAATTGTGAAACAACACAAATTGATCAAATGCGCACTCCGGAAATCGGAGGCCTGAGGAGTTAAATTAATTAATTGTGAAACAACACAAATTGATCAAATGCGCACCCCGAAATTCGGAGGCCTGAGGAGTTAAATTAATTAATTGTGAAACAACACAAATTGATCAAATGCGCACTCCGGAAATCGGAGGCCTGAGGAGTTAAATTAATTAATTGTGAAACAACACAAATTGATCAAATGCGCACTCCGGAAATCGGAGGCCTGAGGAGTTAAATTAATTAATTGTGAAACAACACAAATTGATCAAATGCGCACTCCGGAAATCGGAGGCCTGAGGAGTTAAATTAATTAATTGTGAAACAACACAAATTGATCAAATGCGCACTCCGGAAATCGGAGGCCTGAGGAGTTAAATTAATTAATTGTGAAACAACACAAATTGATCAAATGCGCACTCCGGAAATCGGAGGCCTGAGGAGTTAAATTAATTAATTGTGAAACAACACAAATTGATCAAATGCGCACTCCGGAAATCGGAGGCCTGAGGAGTTAAATTAATTAATTGTGAAACAACACAAATTGATCAAATGCGCACCCCGAAATTCGGAGGCCTGAGGAGTTAAATTAATTAATTGTGAAACAACACAAATTGATCAAATGCGCACTCCGGAAATCGGAGGCCTGAGGAGTTAAATTAATTAATTGTGAAACAACACAAATTGATCAAATGCGCACTCCGGAAATCGGAGGCCTGAGGAGTTAAATTAATTAATTGTGAAACAACACAAATTGATCAAATGCGCACTCCGGAAATCGGAGGCCTGAGGAGTTAAATTAATTAATTGTGAAACAACACAAATTGATCAAATGCGCACTCCGGAAATCGGAGGCCTGAGGAGTTAAATTAATTAATTGTGAAACAACACAAATTGATCAAATGCGCACTCCGGAAATCGGAGGCCTGAGGAGTTAAATTAATTAATTGTGAAACAACACAAATTGATCAAATGCGCACTCCGGAAATCGGAGGCCTGAGGAGTTAAATTAATTAATTGTGAAACAACACAAATTGATCAAATGCGCACCCCGAAATTCGGAGGCCTGAGGAGTTAAATTAATTAATTGTGAAACAACACAAATTGATCAAATGCGCACTCCGGAAATCGGAGGCCTGAGGAGTTAAATTAATTAATTGTGAAACAACACAAATTGATCAAATGCGCACTCCGGAAATCGGAGGCCTGAGGAGTTAAATTAATTAATTGTGAAACAACACAAATTGATCAAATGCGCACTCCGGAAATCGGAGGCCTGAGGAGTTAAATTAATTAATTGTGAAACAACACAAATTGATCAAATGCGCACCCCGAAATTCGGAGGCCTGAGGAGTTAAATTAATTAATTGTGAAACAACACAAATTGATCAAATGCGCACTCCGGAAATCGGAGGCCTGAGGAGTTAAATTAATTAATTGTGAAACAACACAAATTGATCAAATGCGCACTCCGGAAATCGGAGGCCTGAGGAGTTAAATTAATTAATTGTGAAACAACACAAATTGATCAAATGCGCACTCCGGAAATCGGAGGCCTGAGGAGTTAAATTAATTAATTGTGAAACAACACAAATTGATCAAATGCGCACTCCGGAAATCGGAGGCCTGAGGAGTTAAATTAATTAATTGTGAAACAACACAAATTGATCAAATGCGCACCCCGAAATTCGGAGGCCTGAGGAGTTAAGTTGCAGATCCCAGATTTGAATAACATGTAGGTACATTATAAATATATACCTACTGGAGTGATTTGTGTCCTATACTCATATATATACATTTACCATATTATTTAATTAATACCATTCCTCAAAATATTAATATGGAAACATATGAATCCACCTAGATTTCGTTGTTTATCCCATATTTTTAGGTTCTATAAATACGGCACATTACAAGCGATCGCTCAAAATGTTTTTGTGGATACTGACTCTATTTATGTAAAGATATTATAGCAGCTGTGAATTCTTTGTTTAGAAAACCTGTTTCTAGTTGTTGAGAGGTTTTTTCCTTTTCATGAATAATAATGATTGTCTGGGCGATTGTTGAATGAAGGTCATTTGGCAGTAGATAAGTTAACATTGTGGTAGGTCATAGCTATGCAACATGAAAAATGCAAACAATGATGCTATGGATAGAATGCAAAACTTTTATGTCCTGTTTTTAATATTTATTATCTTCAATGATGTTACAATATCAATATAGACGCGCTGTACAAATCTTTAAGTGGCAAGCCAAAAGCAAGGCAATTGTAGTGCTTTCAATTTCTTAGTTTTAGTAATAAATTAAGGTTGTGTTCTACCTCTAAGTAAATTGCATTAAAAAAGTTTCAAAATTCCCTCGTGTGTGATGAACAAATGTTTTCATTACTCTGCAAATCCTACGAAAAGCCAAGAAATGAGATTTAATTTGTAATTACACACAAATTATTTTATTATTATATAAAATACAATTATTTGGATTGTTTCCTGAAGATTGTAAGTGCCATTAGAGAAAGTGAGATAGCGAACATAAGCATAAGAAGGACAACCCAATAGCAGTAGTTTATCTCGTACAGAATTCCGTGTTCATATTATAGTGTATTAGTAGATTGTATCGTACAGTATTCCGTGTTCATAATATAGTGTAAGCGAGTAAGCATATCTTGTTATCTCAATCACACCAGTGTTGTAGAATGTAGTATTCGAAGAAAACACGAAAAAGACACCTGCTATCGTTTATTTCGTTCATACGCATATATTCTTTGAATGTCTATCTTTGTTATACTTCAACAAAGTTTGAATTAAGAATTTACAAGAAACATAAGAATGTTTCTTATTTGCTACATTTTATCTTGAGTTTGTGAGACATAAAGATAAAACTCAGATAAAGTACCTCGGCCTCACCATTGATCCATACCTCAAATGGAATCTTCACACTCAAATAATTGCAAACAATATAAGAAAAACCGTGCACTTCTTCAGAACGATACGAAACTTCCTCAACTCACAACACTTGAAAATTGTTTATTTTGCACTCTGTCAATCTATTATTGAGTATGGTATCGTAGCGTGGGGAGGTGGAACTTCATCTGCACTAGACCCAATCATAAAGGCACAGAAAACTATTATAAAAATAATTCTTAGGCTTCCTCTAATTACTGACTCGAACTCAATCTTTAATATTATGAATGTGTTTGATGTTCGGCAGACATACGCAAAAACAATACTCTCTCACCTATACACAAATATACATACATACTATGAAAAAAGATCTAATACTCGCTGTACTCGAAGCAATAACAAAAACTTACTTCAAATTCCTGTAACGCACACTACTTTTGGTCAACGAAACTTTAGATTTCTTGCGACAAGACTTTACAACATTCTTCGTGATAAAATAAAAACATGTCATTCACAAAAAAATTTCAAAGATAGCGTAAAAATTTGGATCAAAAGTAATGATAGGGCCTTTACTGGTGCACTCATCCATCAACCTAATTATTGTATGTATTTTCATATAATTGTAGGTATATTATTAGGACTATAAACG
The DNA here is from genome assembly GCA_026573805.1 of Hesperophylax magnus. Taxonomy (NCBI): domain Eukaryota; kingdom Metazoa; phylum Arthropoda; class Insecta; order Trichoptera; family Limnephilidae; genus Hesperophylax; species Hesperophylax magnus. Next base: position 4,270,706 of record JAIUSX010000117.1, on the reverse strand, counting down.
AACTTGGTAAATGATGTATTGATATTGATGCTACCTAACTATTGAGTGTTCGTATTGTTATATAATTGTAGGTACGTTATAGTACTATAAATAAACTTGGTAGATAGCTGCCTCAACACAGGCTAACCCTAGTGAGGCGGGCTATGATAAACCTTAACACATAACTACATTGACATTTCTATTATTTACATTTATTTTACCTACTGTTTATATATTACTTTCCGTTGATAAAATTATATACTCATCTAATTTATAAACCAATGTACACAAAACAGTCTTTCATGTATTTCTATAGTTATAGTTTAAAAACTGCAACAATTGTTTTTCAATGTCACTTTTAAATACCCACAAAATTGAAGCAATTTTTATAAATCGGAATAACGGTCTTTCAATGTATGTGTGAAAAGTTGTACAACTAAATGTTACAACTTTGAGGCATTGCCAGTTTTGCTTTCATTTTTTTTATTTGCCATAAATTTTGCTTCAAGTACATGAAACATAAATGCAACATGATATTGTCATATTATGACACTGTCATGGCACTATATTAGAACTAATTTGTCACAATTCTATATATATCCAAAAGTTCTTCACTGATTGCTATGAAATTTTGACACAACGTTGCATTCAAATGTGCATGTGTTTTTATACACCTATTTTAAATGTATAATGTCAACTGTCACAGGTAAAAATATGATTTTTTTAAAACAGCGCCATCTGTTGGATATAAAAGCAACACTCGCTTTTGTTTCTCTATTTGCAGACAGACTGAGCCAGAGCAACGCGTGGCGGGGTAAAGCTAGTTAAAAATAATAAAAAAAATTACAAAATAAGCACCCGTTTAAAATGATATTAAATTTGGTACGAATGGGCAGGAGATAACTGCATCAAATATTCACGACAGTCATAAATAATTGTTGTAATCAATCAGCAATGCAACATGACATTGTCATATGACGTCACGTGCTACTGCTGACCCACTTTCATTCTTTATTACATAATAAAACACTGAAAAACAAATAACAATACATAACCTGCAATCAATTCATAATTCTGTCATGGCAGATAACCTCACCATAGCAGATAACCGCCATACACAAACATAAAAGCAAAATTGTTTCAGTTTGGTCTGAACATAAACGATCCAAACACGTCAGTTCTGACTGATCTTTGCAACGAGTGATCTAGCGATTAGCACTGATAAAAAGAAAAATCTCTGTACCATCTCAATTAAATCTACATCCTTCGCAAAATATGGAGTCTGGAAAGCATATTCCAGGACAGGTCGCGCTTATGTTCTGTATAATTCTAATCCGTAGGAGCCGGCAAGAATTTTCAATAAATGAATTCAAATAATTATCGATGCCAGGAGTGTTTAACCCTTAGAAGATGGCTAATATTTTGTAAATCTCTCAAAGCCACATATAATTTGGAAAATTATATTTATATTTTATTTGACAGGCATCTATAGGGTTTTCCAATAAGAGGTGTTATTTTGATATTCAAAGAAACTTTTCCCGTAAAAGATAAATGTACACGTAGCGCCGTCTTGTTGAAAGTAAACATTGTCCAGATCAATACCATCCAATTCCGGCCATAAAAAATCATTAATCATCTCTCGATAGCGCAATCCATTCACCATTAGTACACTTGATTCTGTTTTTACAGAGTGGATTCGTTCCATGAAAAAAATAAACCTATTTAAAATACAGTAGATAATTTATAGGAAAATGGGAGGATAGTTCTATAGGCAAGAAAATCACTCCAGGATGTCGAAAATTAAAATACAGGGTTTTCCAATAAGAGGTGTTATTTTGATATTCAATCGTAAGAGATCAATGTTTTCATTGCTTGTGTGGCACGTAGCGCCGTTTTGTTGAAAGTAGTCATTGTCCAGATCAATACCATCCAATTCCGGCCATAAAAAATCATTAATCATCTCTCGATAGCGCAATCCATTCACCGTAACTGTTGCTCCAGCCTCATTTTCGAAAAAGTAAGGTCCAATGACTCCGCCGGATCATAAACCGCACCAAACAGTCGTGAGGATAGAGAGGCTTTTCAACAATAACTCTTGGGTTTTCCGAGCCCCAGATGCGACAGTAAAAACACCTCTTATTGGAAAACCCTATACAATGTTTTACTTAGGAATTTTCGTGGACAATATTGAAATGCGTTCAAAACTTCTAAATCCTAGCTCTGCACACTGCACATTGCAGTGCACCTGAAGGTGGTTATGATTTCACTGAACTGCTATTGTAGTTGGTCGTATCCTAAGGGTTAAAGAGTGGTTCAAATGGTAGAAGAAGTCGGGGACGCCTGAGAAATACTTAACACAATATCTCTGCACCGGAATAAGATATGAAGTCGAATGAAAGTCGATGTTATGTAGTTTTTAACAGTAGTGAATGGTGGAAGAATTCGGAGACGCCCGAGAAATACATTGGCAATAGCAAAGCACTGCGTGGTCCACTAGTAACAAAATAAAAATTGCCTGGAGTTCCTTATTGCCAATGATAGCAGCGTACAAGTACAAGTTGAACTTACCAGACATAGCCAAGTAGATGAGTGGTTTCCGTCCGTTGGAGTCAGACCAGGGCCCAAGGAGCAGGCTGATGAGGGCGGGGAAGATGCCCATAACCAGGGTCTTGCCCATGATGATCTTGGAGGCGTACTCCTGCACCTCCAGCTCCAAATCCTTGGTGGCGTTATGGTCGCTGGACTGCACCAGTGAAGAGCAGATAGACTCATTGTAGCCCAGCGTCACCATGCACGTGCGGTATATTATCAGATTGGTAAAGATCGTTTCTGAAAATTACCAATTCGGTATTAATATGAATATTTCTTAAACAATATAATTTATGAATATGAAAAAATTCAAAAATTCATAATTCTTATTATCAGTAAATATAATGAATTCAAGCCACCATTCTTAAAATAGTTGATGGATTACACCATCTATCCCACCATTAGGTCAGCATAGTTGTCTTCCAAGCAGTCAATCGAGGTTCGATTCTCGACCGTGGTAATTTAATTTTTTTTTTTAATTAAGCTGACCTTTATTGACTGAAAATTACACCTTTTTTTATTTAGACAATGTATAGATAGTCCCACGAAGCTGCCACATGGCTGCTTGTCTGCAGGTTCTATCTCAATATACAATTATAATACAATATAAGTCTCCCGTTATATAAAATAAATAACAGACTCTTACATACAATCATAGAAATCACTAAAGCGTCTCAAGTACACTAACACTTTGAATGACAATACGATAACGTACATTCAAAAGTACAAGACAATATAGCACACAGATAACACACATTCAAAAGTAAGATAATACTATAACACACATTGAAAGTGAATAACATCGTACTGTAGCACAATGCAATAGAATTAAAATTCTAGTTAACTAAGTGAAAAAAGGTTATTTTAATTTTTTTTTCTGGCAATAAAAAGCTTGGTGAGTGAAAAAAAAAAATACATTCATTTATATTTTAATTAAAACTTTCAAATAATGTCTTTCCTTTTCTTCTTTGTTTACTCTATGTTTTATAGATATACAGATTTTTCATTTATAAGCCACATCTTTACAGTTTTCATGCTTAAATTCTTATTTTCTCCAAAAGCAAATTTATTTTTGAGCTTATTAAAAATCACTGGTACACAGTACTCCAGCGTTCGGCTTCCATACTTATTTGTTATTTTCAGCCCTTTTTTTTCTTTAAGACGTGTGCTGTGACTATGTACCAGTGGTTTTTTATAAGTACTATCGCCCCAGTTATCTTTAATGGTAAGGAACCAAAATAAACCTTTTATTGGGAGCAGGCCCTCCGTACAATATAAGAGTTGCACAATATTTTTACTTTTGTTTTTAAAAAATGGTTTTTCATGGGTCTGCGCTAATACAACATAATTCCGTTTTCAAAATTGGAAAAAATTGAAAATATATGTCTGAGGAAATTATAAATACAAAATTAAATTAGCCAGAGACACAACACATGCCGGTACACAGTGCCCCACTGCAAAACCAGGCTGGCCCAAAGACACATTAACTATATTGGCTAAAATTATTTAATTCCTTGCCGAATTCCATCAACATGTGCCAAAACCTAAACTCGTATAAAATAAATGTTAATAGCTGGGTAAGCAAAAATCTGGAAGTGAGAAACATTTTTCTATAATTTGTACTGCACCTATGATGCCTAAAATATGCCATTACCGTCTACATTAAAAAAAACTTTTAAATTACTTTTAATGTTTTTATTAAAATCACATTCATCTATCTATAGGTACTATATTTTTTTCTTTATTTAACCACCACTGTTTTGTATACATAATTTATAATTCCCACGCACAGACTTCGCCTTTGTGGGATTTTTTTTATTACTGTCTTATATTTTGTATAATTATACAGGGTGTATCGGCACGTACCCGACAAACTTTAACCAGCTATTCCTTAGCATATTTGGAGTAAAAAATCTTATGTGGACTATGCTGTCCGGTAACGTTTTTTTTTAATAAAAAATTTATTATTCATATTTTCACCACATGTCACCACTGTTTTATCCTTTGTCAAAGTTTGAAAACCCACCTGGCAATATTTTATTCGAATTCCGTTGAATAATGCACGTGTGTACCTATATTGGCGCACTTTTACAATCACAACGAAATGGCACGGCACCATTAGTCTCATTTTTAACTATTATTATTTAGTGTGTGCAAAAGAGCGAAGACGCTTTTCGACATACTTGCTTATAACAGCTGTTGAACACGAAAAGCAATGCCAATGACAGTGATGTAGTGTGGAAATTTTTATTTTTTTGTTTTTAATGAAAAAAAAATGCTACCGGACAGCAAAGTGCCCATAACATTTTTTACTCTTTTTAATTTTGGTTAAAATTTGTCAGGTTAGTGCCGATACACCCTGTATATGTACCTGTATGTATCAAAAAGTTGCCAATAAAAAAAAGAGAAGAATCTGTTAAAATCCAGACAAGCAATTGAGTAGGTACTTTTGTACATGTAATTTAATTTATATGATTTGCTTTTGCAGGTCTTTTAAAAGTGGAACTACGCAAGTCAAGTTACATACCGTGATTTTTCAGTAATCACGATGGTAAACATTATTCATGACAACCTTTGTGGCAGAGTAATTAAGATATTCGACTCTGAATCTAGAGATTATGGTTTAAAACCCAGCACGCCTAAATTAGTTTCCAGTGGGACTTTAGTGTCCGAGAGTGGGGTGTTGTGAGGTTTGAGGGAGTGGGAAGGGGGATTAGATGGTATGGAGAAAAGTTGGGAAAGTACCTGGTCATTTGTCATCTGGAAAAGTGCACTTTCAGCAGTGCAATACTGAGTATCTACCACTCAGGCTACTCAAAAACTTTACTGCCTATAGTTGTATTTCATTCTGTTATCATAATCGTGTACATTTAATATAATAACAATTTCATATTGACATTGTTTACAATAACATTGCAAAGTACCTACATGTGTACATGAACTTTATTCAAGCTTCAGTATTTCCTTCTCAGTCAGGAGTGGGGAACCTTTTCGCATTCGGGTCATTTGTATGTTTGTACCATCACCCGCAGGGCCGTACTCGATATATTATTATAACCTCATTATCCTGATACTTTTACCAAGTACTGATTTTATTTTATTTTTATACCACACCTGACATGAATGCTTCGAATAAAAAAATTGAAAATGCACGACCGAATGTCATGTTCACAAAGAAATCTACAACTAGAAATTTATAACTCCACTCAGAATGCGAGAATGGTTTCCCTTGAGTTGCGACTACAGATCAGTCGGAAAATCTAAATTTAAGCATTATTCTGCATAAGAGTCCACGAGCTCAAATAATCGTTACATGCGGACAAAACTGCTTTTAACTTAAGATTGAATTTTTGTTGGAGTCCCCAGCTTTTTGCAACACATAGTAGTCTGCAACTAGAAATTTAAAACTACACTTCAAAAACAAGAAACAAGTTTTCTTCTTAAATTTTATCTGCGAGTCCCCAGTTTAATTAGCATTACACTCATTATTTCACATTTAATTCCTTATTAGTAAAATTAAATTAAAAAGGGATGTTGAATCGCCTATTTATTCGTGTCTTAACCGCTTTCTAGTAACGTAGGTGTGTACGTAAATACCTGTCAGCTATGTTATACCTTTCTCTGGGTTTTGTAATAATGTCTTAAAAATGTATCCGAAGAAAGCACGAGTTCTGAAAGCAATTTTTTTATGGTCAGCAGGCTGCACCGAAAGTGCTCACAGGCCGCACCAAAAAGTCTCGCAGGCCGCAGGTTCCCCGCCCCTGTCATAGGTCAATAACTTTTTATAATATATTTGTGTCATGTTGATTAAATATTTTATCTGACCTCTCAATGTGTACAGTATCTTAAATAATGTATAATATATACTGAGCAGAAAATTAATAGAAGTGTGGTCGATACACATTTGAAAGAAAATAAGACCTCTCGACTCCTAGGCCCCAGACAGGCAAGGCAAGTGGCAGCAAACAGCTTTTTTTGTAATGGCAAAACACAAAGCTATTAATAATAATATTTGGATGATTTGTATTTGAACTTTTTTGAATCAATAAAATGTTATATTTTTTGGAAAAAGTGTATGATTTGTTATTTTAAGTGAAACAAGCTCTCCGAGACATAATGTTCTTTCAAATAAAAGTAGCGATAACTTCTAAAGTATTGAAAAAAAAAAAACTACAGCATTTTTTTCAAATAATTCTACAAGGCGCCAAATAATATGCTTTATCACTGCCAGTTTCGAAATTCAGATTCGAAAGGGTTAATCCAAATCCACCCACAAATATTGAATAATGGAATGTTTCCAAAATTTATAAATACAAAACAAAAGAAAGTGAAATACAACAAATTTACTTACAAATTACTTATTAAAAACAATAATCACTATTAAAAATACAAATTATTGTTCAAAACACTCGATTCAGTTTTGACTCTTTCTGCAACTCCAGATCAATGAACTCTAGAACTTTTTCTTTTTTATTTTAGTTTATTTCAAAAATTGGAAATGTTTGTTTGGAGTATTGAGACAACGAAAAAAAATTATCTTACCATTCATAAATCGTAACTTCTTTTCGATATTGTATAATAAGCCATAATCTAAAACTTCCAGTAATTGTTTGGTTTCGGTTGCCTCCTTATTGTACCTTAAAATGTCTGCTCAGAAGATTCTCATTTCTGAGCACAACCTGCCTCCTATTTTATATTATGTCTTTAGTTTTAATATTCTTGTTTTGTCCTATCCTGCTGTTATTGTTATTATAAGTTTTGTTATCACTTTGCATAAACAGCATATTTAGTTTTATAATATTAGATCTGTATTGGGTAAGGCACACCACACTGTAGGAATAATTTTAAGAACATGACCACTAATACTAAATTACAGTTTTTAAGTTTCTTATAGTTAAAGCGCACTTGAAGTGAAATGACACTAAACTGCGCTATATAAATGAAATGTTATTAACGATAAAGTACCTACCTGTAATTTAATATCTCTTTCAATCCTCATTGAAAGAAGGTGTCTTTCCGGATCGCTGGAAGTGTGCTCATATTACACCAGTATTTAAGTCTGGGGCGAAAAATGAAGTCCGTAACTATCGTCCAATATCTAAATTACCGATATTCAGTAAGATATTTGAAAAAATTGTTCATGAACAACTGTATGACTGTGTCCAGTCTGTAATAATTGCTAACCAACATGGATTCATGAAAAAAAGATCAGTTGTCTCTAATCTTGCAACTTTCACTGAAAATATTTCAAAATATATGGATGATCAAATCCAAGTTGACGTAATCTATACAGACTTCTCCAAAGCATTTGATAAAATTGATCACAGTCTTCTTTTATCTAAACTACTAGCTCTGGGAATTCACGGGGATTTGTACCGATGGCTGGTCTCCTATCTTAATGGGCGCACTCAAGGAGTAACTATTAATGGCTTCATATCTGAGATTGTAAATATACCTTCAGGTGTGCCCCAAGGATCTCACCTGGGACCGTTGCTGTTCACAATTTTCATCAACGACATTATAAAATGCTTTAATTATGCAAATATTCTACTCTTCGCCGACGATATGAAAATATTCTTTCCTATTAATTCTATTATTGACTGTTATAAATTACAAGAAGATCTATATAGACTTGATGACTACTGCATTATCAATCATCTCAACATGAACACCTCAAAATGTTATGTGATTACCTTCACTAGAAACAAAATAAAATTTGAACATAACTACTACATAGCCAGTCAAGAACTTAAAAAGGTTACACAAATTCGTGACCTAGGTGTTCTGCTTGACAGTAAACTTACATTCGAGGCGCATGTTGATATGATTGTGAAGAAAGCCCTTAGAATGTTAGGATTCTTATTCCGTATTGGAAAAGAATTCAATAATATTCAAACACTTAAAATATTGTATTTTTCTTATGTTCGTAGTCATCTTGAATTTGCTTCTCAGATATGGAATCCTCAATATAACATTTATGTAAAGCGCATTGAAGCCATCCAAAAAAAATTTGTCAATCATTTAAATTTTAAGATGAATATTGGTAACCACGGGATTAACAGCTCGATGGAATATTATGGACTAATACCATTAAAAACTAGAAGAGACTCCGCAGATATGATATATCTCTATAAAATTATCAGTGGCCTTATTGATTGTTCGCCCCTTTTGTCTGAGATTAATTTTAGAGTCCCTAGCTTTAGAACTAGAGATAAGTCACTTTTTCATCTTCAAAAATGCTCTACTAATCACAGACAAAACGCTTTTATTTTCAGAGCTTGTACCCTATACAATAAGAATTTTAATTGTATTGACATATTTTCGTGTAGTTTAGGAACATTTAAAAAAGATACCTTAGCTATTATTAAATAATAATTAATAACATACTGCAAGTTATCATGTTGTTGATATGAACCATGTCCAGTTACAAGTGACTCATTTTATAAACATCTGTTCAGTTTAGTTGTAGGTATATACATATATTGGTGATTATTGGTGTTGTGTGAGGATAAAATTGATATTTTGTAATTTACTTGTGTTCTTATATCCGATGTTATGTTTACTTTATTTAGTATTTTCTGTAAATATTTTTTGCCCACAGGTACTGGACCCTTAGTTTGTTATTATAATTAATTTTTTAAGTGAAAACCTATCATTAGATATTATTTGTATTTTTTATAAGTTAATTATTTAAAGATGTAAAAAATCTGTTGGTTTTCCTAAATAAACAAAATAAAAATAAAAAATAAATATTTTTAACAGTAAATTATTTTGAATTGCCATTCTCAAAATTGTCGAGAATTACTATCCCCATTGTTGTATTAAATTATTTTTAGATGATATACAAAGCGAAAAATAGGTTCCAGCTTTTTACTTTCAATTTGAACTCCAAACGACTCTTTAAAGCCGAACGACCGGAAACTACCGAATCCGGTCCCCTCGTACTGCAACTTGCGTGATAATAGTGGAATACGTTTCGAGGGGACATACGAGGTAAGCAATTCATATGACTATCCCGTGATTTTTCATGGGTCTGCGATAGTATTAAAAACACTAATTTCAGTTGTGATTATGTCCATAACTCCGGTTCAATGAACACTAGAACTTGGTTTGGCTTTGAATTTAAGCGACACTTTCAAAATTGAAACTGAATTTGGAACAATTCAGACAAGCAATAAAGTAGGTACCGAAATTATTTTATTTTACACAATACTAACACAGATGTACTGCTTGCATACAGCATGTTTCAAATTTGTCAACTTCATAAATTAAAATTTCAGTGAAATTGAAAAAAGAGTAAATTTTGAATATAATAAAAGAACAAATAGGAAACTTGTATAATTCTTACTAAAAAACCATAAGTACGCAAGACAAAAGGCTGTTTCTCAGTGACGTTTCGTAAGGACATCACTGTTTGATGGGTAAACATATTATGCAGCAATACACACAATAACAATCCTAATTGCGAGACCTCTAAGCTTTGGGGCGGTTTTACCATGTAAACGTTATTCTAATTAATTGGGTCAACTTGGTTAACTTATCATATTAAAATTGTATTCTTTAATTAAAAAAAGATTTTAGGGCCTTATATGCAAGATGACAAAACCATTACCTATTATTTAAAGCTTTGATAAAGTAATTATTGACTATCATGATTGTCACAATGGCAATAGAATTAATTTATTTGATGACAAAGTCCTGATTGGTAGTGTCTAGTAATACTTATTAGTAATATATTAGAATAGTTTAGTAAGTAGAAATACTCAAAAAATATATACCTGAGAAGGAATACGCAAAGAAGAATCCAAATATGGGAATATCTGTTAAATTCCTCCAAAATTTTTTCGATCTTTCACTTCTTGGCAGTTCCAAGTCAACAGGTTTATCTTCAGTTTCATTGTTTGTTTCCGCAATTGATACTGACGCGTTTTCCATTGTTATATTACTTTAATAAACGTTTAATAAAGTATAAATATCTTAATCACTCGTCATTATCTACTGAGTACCATAAATACACTTGTCCACTTGTCTAAAGTACTAAGCAAATAGCCGCAAAAAAGAAACAACGATTACAGAGATACCACTCCAAACCAAAACAGTCAAACACATTTATAAACCACTCACGTCAAACAGAGACAGACATAAATAAACCATTCTCGAGAGAGGCATAAACATAAATAAACCAATCACAGGCCTGCACAGGCCCGAACAGACTACAGCATGACTACAGATTATTCAAGATTCTAATCTTTTTGACAGCCAGTGATGGCATGCCCAATTTTTTTATTTCCCTAGATTTCAGAATGACTTTTGCATTAGGTATGTACTTGAAAATACTTTCAATTACATACCTTTCAAGTACATACATCGGAATTCCCCAAAATAAATTGCAATATATGGGGGGTGGGGGTGACTAGAAATTTCCGAGATGAATAATTCCCCACAGTATTATCGATTCCATGGGGACTAGAGAAATCCAGAATTAAATAATTCACCACGATATTTTTGAATCCTTGGGGAGTGAGGTTAGAGAATTTCGGACAAAAATTCCCATGAACATTACGAAATTTAATATAAAATTTGAATACAACCCTAGAATATTTTTTATTTCTCAGAATTTTACCTCATTTCTGAATATCCCTGGTTTTTTGTACTTTTTCACCTTTCCCAAAAACTTATTCTTTTCTCCTAGATCTAGGTAAATTTCCATAGACATGACATCATTGTCGACAATTCTCTCACTCCGTCTCACTCTCTCTCTCCGAGCAAAGATATATATTATTTATGTACATAATCATGAAATGTTTTTCGATGACAATGTGTCAAATTTTATATTCGCTCAGCGATTGGTATCATATACGTACATTAACCGATATCATAAGTGTTTCTGATCATGTTAATATATTATATATATATTTTTTTAGTATTGGTTATAATCTATATCCGTGCTGCTGTTAATTGATTATATGTAATTAGTGTGCTGAATAATCCTATCAGTGATGGTTTGCCGAAAAAATAAATCTCACCAGATTTCATAAAAACTCCCAGATTCGAAAAATTCGGTACAACATTGCTAATAAGAAAAAATGCAAAATAGCTATCGACGAGCAGTGGAGGGGGGGGGGGATTTTTTACAGTTATAAATAACGTTTAAGACGTAACCGGGCGTTGATTTTTCCATACAAACGTAGTCCCCATTTATCTTTCTGGATTTTAACCCTAGAGCAAATATTTTTTTAACATAAAATAGATATCGGCGACTTGCGTGTCGGTACGTTTTGTTTTTTTTTTGATAAATTGCTTCTTATAGAAGTTATGATCTTCCAAAAATCAATAAAATTGCCTGATTTAAACGCAGTCAAAAGACGTTCAGTCTACAAACTAGACAATATATTTTGAAAAAAAGCAAAACGGTCCGACTTAGAATAGTTTCTTCTTATGTAGTAGGTAAAAAAAAAATTGAAAATCGGTTAACTTTTGGAGGAGAAAAATGGGGAATACAAAACCTCGATTTTGAAGATTTCATTTAGGTATTTGTAGCCCGAGCTGCATATGTCCCTTTCGCTCAGTATTCGGGAGGTAATGGTCGGGGAGACAGGGTTTAGATAAATACGTATGTATTTGTGCGAAGTGATGTCACGTAGTCATAAATCGATATTCGATATTCTAGTGTTGTGTTGTCCCGAGTAATCGATGTTTTTTTTATTATTTTTTTCCGTTTGGTCACTTTTGTGTTTGTTTGGTGAAGTATTCCGATATTCTTACTTTAATTTCATATGTTTACGTAAAATAATATCTGTAAAAAAAAAATCCGTTACGGCCAGACCGACTCCTAGGTGATTTCGTTCCGTATTGCCAATATGGATACAAAACACTCAAATGGATAATTTTTTTAAAAATAACTTTTGGGTAACTAGCAAAATATTATAATTCTTCAATAACCTATAATGTATATATATATATATATTTTTATTATTATTTTAATATACATCATATGGGTTACATTAATATTTACATATTTTGCAAAATATAATATTAAGGTTCATAATTTTTTTTTATATTAACTCCACACAGGAGGCCTTGAAGAAAATAATTTCCCTCAGGGCCTATGTCATCTTTGGGGATGCTGTATGGAGGGTCTTTTTGTGGAGAGGAAGGAGTGAACATGGGTCTTGAAGAGTCCCATGTTGTAGGAGGGAGGAAACACAGAGGCCGGCAGTTCGTTCCACAGCCGAGCTGTTGAACTTAAGAACGAATCGTAGAAGCGACCCGTTCTCATGTGACAAATGTCAACTGTGTACAAATGTTGGGCGCGCGTTTGGCGTGTATCCCGACTACGCACCGGTGCCGAAGGGATCAATGACGTTAGTTCCTCAGAGCATTTTCCATTGTAATACCGATAGAACAAGGACAGCATACCTACCTAACGCCTGTGCTCTAAAGATTGCAGTCCGTTTGTTAAGATTGGGGAATCTATCAAACGGACCGCCCGTTTTTGCACAGAGTCAAGGGTTTTTTCAGGTATTTAGGGGCTCCGGACCTGAGATGGCTGCCAAATTCGACAGTAGGGCGCACTTGCGATTTGTACAGAGTCAGCAGTTGTGTATTATTAAAGTATCTGCGGGCCCTGTACAGTACGCCCAGCTTCTGAGAGGCCAACTTTACTCTGGCTTCGATGGAGCCCCCGTACCTGAGCTGGTCACTTATAGTTTTTATTTTTTTTTTTTTTTATTTTTTTTTTTTATTTTTTTTTTAATTTAGTAAAAGATTATACATTTAAATACATTATTTAAGAAATGTTTTGACTGCCCAACTAGGAGGATTCCCGTTTTAGGACAGTCAAATTAGTATGAGTATTAACATTTTGATAAGTCGTTTGATAAGTATAGTATTACAATAATAATGAAATAATAGGTATTTGTACTTTTAACTGGTGCCTAAGCCTACTAACATGTTTGTATAAATATGAATAACAAAGAGAAGAAATACCATAAAATAAAATATTACATTAAACATAAGATTAACTGCTGCTTGGGTAGCATTCTAATTTAAAAGTATTAGGTAAGTACATGTATACATATAATGATAAAGATTATAACATAAACGTATCTTTTACTGTTTTGTTGGAGTTTTTGTTGTTGTTTTTGGTTTGTGTTTGATTTCATTTTTTGTGTAGTAAAAGTTCACTCTCCTTTCTACCTAATTGATGAAACCAATTAGTGGTCAATTTATGAAGAATAGCTGTGTTTTCCTTTTTCCAAGCATCGGGCATGAAGTTGTATAGTTTTGGACCTAAGAATGAGAAGTGTCTTTGAGCGAGAGATGTTTTAGTTGTGAGTGGTACAATTGGATTTCTCCGTGAGTGGCGGGTGTCGTGAGAGTGGTTAATAGATGGGTAGAGGTGGCGTTTTTGATGGGTGTTTAAAATTAATTTTCTCATGTATAGTTGTCTAACATCCAGAACTCGGAATTCTTCAAATAGTGCATCGCTATGATATCTAAATGGTTTTTTGAGGATTACCCTTAGTAGTGATTTTTGAACTTTTGCTAATTTGTCCAAAACAGTTTTTGCACACCCACCCCAACCTAAGGATGCATAGTCTAGAAGTGACCCACACATAGCATCATAGATGAGTTTCAATTCTTTTTTACGTAAGATATTTCTGATTGTCATAAACATGTACGTAAGCTTTCTAACCTTTGTGGCAACTAGATCTATTTGTCCGTCCCATCTAAGATATTTGTCTAATATAACACCAAGGTATTTTATACTGTCTACGCATTCCAATTTATAGCAATTACAGTTAGTGGAGTCAATGCATTTATGTATAAAAATATTATGTGCCTTCTCGGGTTGGCCCGCTTCTGTCGCACTAAATCGTATAAATTTAGTTTTTTCCGAATTGAGTGTCAGCAGATTATAGTCTAACCAAAGTTTTAGCTGTTTTAATCCACTTTCTGCTTTGCAGTGTACATCATTCCATGTTTTTCCTTCAAATATTAGGACAGTATCAAATGTTATAATATGATTGGAATAATTGCTGTTACACAGATCATTGATATAAATACTGAACAAAATAGGTCCTAAGGTACTCCCTTGGGGTACACCAAATTCTACAAGGGCTGGATCGCTAACATTATCATTAATTTTAACTTGTTGGTATCTGTTAGTTAAGTAACTATCCATCCATTTGTATAGCAGTCCCTGAACACCTATAGCCTTTAGTTTTTTTAGAAGTATTTTATGCGAGATGGTATCAAAAGCTTTGGCAAGATCTAAAAAGAGAGCGATGGATTTATTACCCCGGTCAATATTATTGGAAATAATATCCGCCAGCTTAGCAATAGCATTTTCTGTTCCTAGACCTGGACGAAAGCCGAACTGGTTATTAGATAAGATTTTATGTCTTTCAAGATAGAGGGTGAGACGATTTTTTACGATTTTCTCGATAATTTTTGAGAATGAGTTGAGTAGAGATATTGGCCGATAATTATGTATATCCGATTTGTTTCCATTTTTATGAATCAATATAACAACTGATTGTTTTAAGTGGTTTGGGAATGTGCCTGTCTTGAAACTAAGATTACAAATGTATGCAATGGGACTCGCTATAAGTGGTTTCAATACTTTCAGCAGATTTGAGGAAATTTTGTCTGGCCCACAAGCATTCGATGGCTTCAGCTCATCTATCATTTTCATGACTTCATTAATCGTTGTTTGAATCTCGTCTGTTTTAAGATTAAGATCAGTTGAAGGTATGTTGGCTAGTTCAGATTCAGTTTTCTTACATTTTTCAAGGATTTTATTTGCGAGAGAGGCTCCTACTGAAGTGAAATATTGATTAGCAAAATTAGCCATCAATTTGGGGTTAGTAGTACTTGTGTTTTTCATATCAAATGATTGTATGAAAGACGATTTGCTGTTTTTTGTTTTGGTAATTTGACGAAATATTTCCCAGAAACGTTTTGGAGTTATGGTGTTTACGTATATATGTTTTTTGTAGAAATTTTCTTTAGTGTAAATAATTAGTTTTTTACATATGTTTCTATATTTCTTATATTGTTCTTGAACTAGAATATTATCTGGTTGTCTTTTAGCATTTTTATGCATTTGATTACGTCTGTGGATGGATTTGACTAGGCCAGGGGTGATCCATGGCATGAGTTTAAATTGTTTGTTCGGTATAACTTTATTAGTAGTGTGATTAGATATGTAGTATTGTAATTTAGTGATAAATTGCTGCATTGCTTGCTCAGTGTCAGTCTGGTTTATTACGTTTTGCCACTTTTCTGTTGTCAGCTCCTCAATTAGTGCGTGATAATTTATTTTAGAAATATATTTGTTTTTAGGAGGAGAGGAAGGTTTATTTCTTAGGCCGAGCGCTGTGGTATAATGATCTGAAATTGTTGTGTGTATAACAAATGAGTCTGCGAAATCAATGTTTTTAATGTTGATGTGATCCAAGCATGATTTACTTGCACCTTGTACTCGAGTGGGGGTGTCAATTATCGGAGTAAAAGCGTTTTCAGTGAGAAAACATAAATAATCATCGGATTGGCGATGATTGTCAAGAATAGTATTAATATTCAAGTCTCCAATGATTATTTGGTGTTCTGGGTTTTCTGTGTTGTTAATGATAGAGTGGAGTGAATTTAAAAATGAATCGATGTTGTGAAATGATGGTGATCTATAGATTGTAAAAATGCATAGGTTTTTGTTAAGCACAATTTTTAGACAATTTGCTTGTGTTAAGATGAATTCATCAACTTGCGTCTGTATACCGTCCCTGACATAGATTACTATACCACTAGCTT
Organism: Hesperophylax magnus; assembly: GCA_026573805.1. Classification (NCBI taxonomy): domain Eukaryota; kingdom Metazoa; phylum Arthropoda; class Insecta; order Trichoptera; family Limnephilidae; genus Hesperophylax; species Hesperophylax magnus. The sequence continues at coordinate 4,254,323 of JAIUSX010000117.1, read as the reverse complement.
TATTTATTATACTGGTTGTGTGGTACTCAGTATAATTTTGTATGTTTTTGGCAGTGAAGTATTTATTAATCCAGCACTCAGTTAGAACTAGCAAATCGAATTTGAAATTGAGTTGGTCAAGAAATACGAGAAAGTCATCAATGTTGGTAATACTTCTAATGTTTTGGTGAATAATTTTCAGACCGTATGATTCCCAACAATATTTATTCATGTCTTCGGGATTATCAATCACATTTTTGTTACATGTGAGTATGGTTTCTTCGGGGATATCAAGTTATACCGGGGATATAGTTATACCAAGCATATCAATGGAAGGCCTGTTCGGAAGATTGCTTCCGTTGAAGGAGACTAGATTATCATTTGGATCCCTTTTAGACGTAATCAGACATGATTGGGTCTTTGAAACATTAAATTCGACGAGATTATTTTTACCCCAGGAGGAAATACTCTCGAGATAACCGTCCATTCTCTGCTTCAAAGCCCTCCGAGCCGTTGGAGTTTGTGTGCCCTTTGGGGGCTTGTCAAACAAAAAGCTATCATGAACTGTACTGTCATCCGCGTAGCAATGAATCGGTGCACATGTCAAAAGGTCATTGATGTGCAACAAAAACAAAGTCGGAGACAGAACCGATCCCTGTGGGACGCCAGCATTTATGGAGTGCGAGGAAGAGGTGAAACCATCAGCAACCGCCTGAATCGACCTATCCCTCAAAAAGTCAGCAATCCACGTACACAGGGATGCGGGAAGTCCGTAAGAAGGCAATTTGTTGACAAGTCCTCGGTGCCAGACCCGGTCAAAGGCCTTGGATATGTCTAGTGCGACCGTTTGGGTCTCACCGTGACGTTCCAGGCGCCGCCCCCAAACATGCGTCACATACGCGAGAAGATCACCGCACGAGCGGTTCCGCCGGAATCCGTATTGACGGTCGTTGATAATTTTGTTCTTCTCGAGGTATGTGAGCAGTTTGTCGTTGATCACACGTTCCATCACTTTGGACAGAACTGATGTGATCGCTATGGGGCGGTAGGTGGCCGGGTTAGAGCGGTCACCTTTCTTGGGAATAGGGTGAATGACCGCTTTTTTCCAACCAGAGGGCACAGTGCCACACTTCAGGGACATTTTGAAGAGCTTTGTCAAAACTGGAACTATTTCCGCAGCACACCTCTGCAATACCAGGGCAGGTATTCCATCAGGTCCACTAGCTTTGTTAACATCGATCCCCCGTATGACGTGGAGTACATCCCGATGCCGGATCCTCAGCTTTTTCATATAGAAGCCGCAGTGAGGAACCGACGGCGGAACAGCACCTCCGTCGTCGAGGGTCGAGTTTTCCGCAAACATTTTCCCTAATAGGTTAGCCTTTTCGGTGGCGGTGTTTGCTAGTGAGCTGTCAGGTCTGGTAAGAGGTGGAAAACTGGGTTTGCAAAAATTTCGACCTATTGAGCCCGCAAGCGACCAGAATGCTCTGCTGCCATGCGGGCAGGCAGCCAGCTTTTTGCTGATCTGCAGGTCGTATTCGAATTTTGACCTATTAATGATTCTCTTGCATTCCTTTGCCGATTTGTTGTATGCTGATCTGCTTTCGGGCGTTCGAGATGTGTTGTAGGCTCGGTAAGCCGCGGTTTTTCGTCGAACTGCTTCGGAGCATTGTCGACTGAACCGCGGCTTTGAGCCCACACCAGTTTCTTTAGTAGTCGATTGTATGAAGCCATCCATCGCCGATTTGATGACTTCACCAATCTCCTGGGCACATCTTGAAGGATCCGAAGTCCGAAAACAAACAGCTGACCACGGAAAAGCGTTGAAATGGGCCCGCATACCGAACCAATCTGCTGACCTACAGTGCCACACTTTTCTCCTCAGCCTCTCATTGGTTGGTCTGAGGTTAACGGGGATTGATGTCGTCACTAGGCAGTGGTCGGATGATCCCAGAGGCGCTGTGACGTCAATCTTATAACCGTGTGGCACTGTAGTTAAGAATAGGTCTAACAGATTGGAGCGGTGAGTCTGGACATCAGGAACCCTTGTAGGCTCCTGAACCAATTGCTCTAATCCGTAGCAAATGGCAAAGGATTCCGCCTGTCGGCCAGCCGAGTCCGTTTGGCCTGAAAACTTCAACCATGGTTCGTTATGAACATTGAAGTCCCCCAGAACAATAAACTCGGCCGAAGAGTAGCGGGGCAAGAGATCATCAATAGTATCGCTCAAATGTTTGAAGAGTTCGGAAGTGTCTGATTCGCTATGGTTCGGTGAGCGGTATAAACATGCGTAGAATCTTGCCGTACTGGCAAGATTGACGCGCACCCACATTACGTCGAATCTGGAGTTTTCCAGACTCAATAGTCGTACACAGTTGACGTCAGCTCGACTATAGAGGCAGACTCCTCCTTTGAGTCGGAACTTGCTTGCGAGGGTAAAGCCCGGGCAGTCCAGATAGGAGGGGAAAACATAGATTGGTTTAACCAACAATATATCATGTCATCGGTTTAAACAGTAATAAATCAATGTATGTACCTTCAAAATTTACATTTGAAATAGTATAAATATGTCGTCTCAATGTGGACTAACCACAGTTTGAAAATGGCCTTGTAAGCCGAAACAGCTGTCACAATAATAAAAAACTAAAACACTTGCAGAACTTAATAATAATATTATCAAATTTAATCTAAATTAAATTTATAAAAAAATTAAATGGAGTTCTACGAATTAAACACAAAAACAATAAATACAGATAGGAGGAGTCTGGCGGCTCGGCTATCTGAGTTTCGGATAGGAAAAGAAGGTTGGGACGTTGGGACAAAAGATGGTGATGAACAGAGTTTAAATTTGTGTGCAGGCCGCGAATGTTGGCAAAATTTACCAACAGTTTTGGCCCGCACCAGGGACGCCTGCTACTCGCCGCTGTATTGATGTTAAATTTATTTTGTATATTCATGATTTTAGGTTTTTTTTTTTTTTTTGTTAGGGTATGAGGTGAAAGGAAGGTCTGGAAAGGAAAGGTATGAGGGGTGGGTAGGAATCTGGGGTTCAGGCTGTCCAGGAGTGATGAGCGTTTGGTTCCAGCCCACCCACTGCGGTGCTAGGCGATAGGCTGGGAGAGTCCGGCTGGAGAGGGCATCCAATGCGCCCCAAACGCTGCTGCTGGGTCCCCTCCGGTCACGAACCGGCACAGCAGCAGTGGCGGGGTTTTTTCACTCGCTGATGGGGCAGCCCACCCTTAGTCGTGAGCCTGAGGGTCGGGCCCCTGTACTGGAGGAGGCCCACCACTTCCCCGCCCTGTTTTAGGTACTGATGGTACCCCTTCAGAGCTCTCGCAAGGACGCTAATTTTTTTTGATACAACGAGTCTACATTTAAAATTTCAAAACAAGACCTCCAAAATGTCCATGCATACAATGTTATTTGCAGTATGCAAGTGCTGCGTATTAGTAACTTTTTAATAAGATCTATTCTATTTTGTTAGTTTAAACAAATCATATGTACAAAGTATCAACAAATCAAATAATAATTCACAGCCACCTGCAACATTGGTAAAGTGTGCGCCTCTTTGTGTGGTGGGGGGGTGTCGTCGCCCGCTCACAGGCAGACCTAGGGAGAGAAAACAGGGCATTGGATAGGTTTCACGGGGACCAGGTTCCGCGCCCTTGAGCCAGGAAACCGGTTGTGCCTCGACGAAAAATGTGAGTTGGGGTTGGGAAAAAAAAAATCCCGAGGACCATGAGGAGAAAGCGTCGGAGTACCTGGAGGCAGGCGGAAGGTCACCAATCGACGTTCAGCCCATCCTCAGTCTAGTTCCTGACCCCAGGGGAGGCGCAGCGGGCAGACGACGACACGAGTCCCTCATCGTGATTTGGTCATCCAAGATGTGTATACACAGACGAGGTCTTATGCCACCCCAGAGTTGGGGTAAACCGGGACAGAACAAAAAGAAAACAGTTCAGTACTGCTACCAGCAAGCACGTCACTCTGTGAAACATAGAAACAGAAAAAGAAAAGAAAGAAAATTGCAAAGAAATTTATAATAATCCGGTTTTGTACATGTCGACCTAGAAGAGAGATGGATCAATAAAGCATAGGAACAATAACTATATACATGAGAAAATTTACAACATCCAATAAAATACTACGCAAATACATACAGGAAGATTAAAACAATAACTATATACATGAAAAAAAAATTAAAAAAAAAATAAATTACAGCCAGCGACATGTAAAATGAGGTAATCTCGTCGTCCGTTAAGGCCAGGAGCAACACCTGGCATTATAAAGCTATTGAGTTTAATCTAATTCTCGACTCTAAGATCAGACCATCTCTCAACCCAGATCTTTGTGTACTTCCTCAGACACTCGAAATTCACCTTATTCGAAACGAGATCCGAATTACAAACCGGTCTCGTTGGTACATTTAAACCAGCCAATAATTCATCTCTTGCATCCGTCATTATCTCACAGTGCTACAGAATGTGCTCGGCTGTTTGGTCAGAATTGCCACAAGCGCAGTTTGGATGTGGTGACAAGGAGAGTCTATGTAATCTCCCTCTGAACTCTCCGTGTCCTGAGAGTAGTTGTGTAATATGGTGATCCAAATTGATGTGAGCCCCTTCCATTCTGATCTTAAATGATGGGAAGAAGGAGAAAGTCCATCTTCCCATATTCGATCTATCCCACCGAGTTTGCCACTCCTTGAGTGATAACTCACGCATTTGTTTAAGTAGACCAGGTAGAGTCCCGGCTCCACCCGGCGTAAGAGTTACACCAAGATGGGTGGCAGGAAGTCCCCTGGTCATCTTCTTTTTAGTTAGACTGTACCCCTGTACTATCGAGCGGCCCGGACAGCGGTAACCGGTTGTAAAGGGTCTCCCTCAACCAGCATCTCCCAACCGGCCCGCCACGCAGAAGGTGGGCCGACGCACCCTCCACCAAGACCTGAGCAAACCTTAACCCATGAACCCGGGCACCCCTGCTAAGTCACCAAACGTAGCGAACCACTTGGGGTGACCTGTGGCAGAGGTGTTGGTCATCCAATAAATGGTTCCCAGGGCAGCGGTACCCATTCCCGCCTACCAAATTGTAATTGGTCATGTATACCTTATCAGAAAAGAGGGGCTCTTGTGCCTGATAAGGGAGCCACGATTCTTACTTAGATTCAATGTTATAATATTATGTTATGTGTAAAATATATAATAATAATATATATATATATATATATTTTTTTTTAATATAAGTTTTTTTGGAAAAAAGGTTTGATTTTATTTATTTGTTCTTGTTGGTTCGTAATACAGCGCAATTCGGAAGGGAGATTATTGTAGTTTTTTATGGCTTGGTAAATTAATGGTAAAAAGATCATACATTCAATAAAAGCACCGGTGCTAAGATTCTCCATAGAAAAGACCATAGTAACAAATTGAATAACCTAGAAGCACTAGAAATTAAGAAAGCCATTAAAACCAAAAGTTTAATTCTGAATAATCAATTAGATTTGTCAAAAAGCCCAATACTGGGAATATTCCCTGTAAACTGTAAAATTCCCAGTATCCCTTAATCACCTTACAATTATTAATGCCTATTCTCTATTATTATAATATTTATATACACTAATTGTTTTCTTTTAATATATTGTTGTTTCATTTTGGTTTTACTTTCTATCTCCCTCTGTATGTATATATAATGACACATTTTGTATTATTGATTAGTTTAATTTTGTACCCTGACGATGCTCGAGTGTAGCGAAACCGGTCGGTCTTAAAATTAATAAAAATTCGTGGTTTTAAACAAAAAATATTGTTTTTATTTCATTAAATATAATGGTTTTGCATTTGAGTTGTTTTAAAGATTGGCGTAATAAATTGATTTCCATTTCTCATGAGTTTGTAAAATTCTTGATATTCTGTGTTATTTTTTTCTTTACACATTTTTATGATGGAAGTTTGAGATTTAATTTATCTATTTATTTTATATTGTTATTTAACTTCTATTTCGACAAATAAATATACAGCAAAGTGATGTAGCGTAGTATATCGAATTGTGTCGGTGCACTAGTGTTGTCTTTTCCCGAGTTATTGATATATTTTATTAGTTTTTTTTTTTGGTTTAGTGACTTATTTCGAGTATACCATACTTGCCGATCTTACTAAAATTGGACCAAATTCAATTTGTATACGTCAAGTACTATAAAAATTTTCAATTTGGGAGGTGGTTATGGGTACCTCCGCCTCGGGAACCATTTATTGGATAACCTCTGTCATAGGTCACCCCAAGTGGTTCGCTACGTTTGGTGACTTGAGCAGGGGTGCCCGGGTTCATGGGGGTGAGGATTGTCCGGGTCTTGGCGATATATGCATCGGTCCGCCAGTTGCGTGGCAGGCCGGATCGGGAGACCAGTCTAAACGCACGCTCAAGTCGCGACGCGACTGAGATGAGTTAGCAGCAAGAAGCCACCTGACTATTGTATGTGCGCGCTCAAGTTGAGACGCGACTTATTTGGACGAGTATTATAACAAAACCCTGTAGCAACCCGATACAGAATTTGGTCGTAACACGGACATGTACCTAGCATGAAAGTAAAAAAATCCTCAACTTACAATGAATAAAGAATTTTTTTTGAAATATATATTTTTAAAAAGATGCCATTTGCGTGGTGATCTGTTATAACAAAACACAGTAGGAAAAGTTGCGCCGTTTAGTCATGACATTTTCTATTATTTTCGAGTTACATGGATATTTAAATACTAGTTCATTTTTACTCATGATCCGATTTTCAGAACCCCGACATGTCTGGAGGTAGAGTGGAAAAAAATGGAGGTTTCCTCCACACCATCCGATTTGCAGTGTGGTGATTGGCAAGGGTGTTATGGCTTTCATGTCATTTTCAAAATTTCAACGAATGGCATTGGCGTTGGCTCTATCAACAAAACACAATAATAAGATTCGTAAAACAAAATAGTGAACAAAAAATTGCAATATTATATCGAAAATTGGTCACTTGCGATGTTTATGTGGTAAAAATTGGTCATTTTGGCCAAATAAACATCGCAAGGGAATTAAAACCTGTTGATTTCAGGAATTTTACTAAAATAAAAAATAAATATTTTATTTTAATACTTTTCCCTGTCTCAAACAACTTGAATGGTTTAGTTAAGTTTTGATAAACAAAAAAGATAACTATCTGTCCAAACAAGTATTTTATATTATTTTTAATTGATTAATTTAGCAAAACGACACAAATTAATTTAATAAAATTTACTTGCGCACGCCGCGAGCTTCGGATTCGTAGCCAAGAGCCTTACCCTTCAACCACGGAGGCAGTTCAAATGTCAAATGTCAAATGTCAAATCAAACGTTCTAGATGTATGTAGTTGCATATTTTCAATATTTTCTTCGTCAGACAACTCCACATCTGAATTCGCATCGCAATCCGGAAGGTCTTCTAAAAGTAATGCTTCAATCAAAGCATTATTTTTTTAAATATTCATTTCGAAGACCTGAAAAAAGCGTAAAAAAATTGTACGGGACGATTGTATAAAAAAAAATATTTTTAAAATACCCACATGAGGTAAAAATTGCGAGGCGCATATGACGCCGTTCTATTTGTATAAAGAACATTAACTTTAAATTCAGTAAATTTAAATGATTCACCTCTTCAAGGCATATAAGAATCTAGTAAATCAAAAAAAAATAAAAAAAAATTGTTGTCTCATATGCATTCGTGGACTTGTTCGATATAAAAATAATAAATTTCACTCATGTCTCAAACAAATAAAGTATAACAAGAAGTTACTGACGGTACTTATTAGTCCTTAACGATTTTTCGAGTTATTCAAACACTAATAACTAGAATTATGCACTAAAAACACATTTACTAGATAAACAAAACCTTAATTTCCAAGTGTAATAAACAATAATGGCACTTATCAATTAATAACTATTTTTAAGATTCGAACTTTGACAGTTGAAGAACTCTCTTGTCTTTTTCCGTTCGAATACAAAAAAAATCTAATTTTATTGCCTTTTGTAGGTTAAAACTATATTTTTTGTCCTCTTTGAGTGCCTTTATTGCTGACCAAGTCCAGTAAGTGTTATTTTATATTAATATACATTCCTTTTTGCCCCAATGGCCTTTGCCATGGGGAAGAAACCACCAGATCTCGTCCCCCCTGATCCTGACCCTGTTAATTTTGAACATGACATTGCTAGCGAGGTTGAAATAATGACTGATTCCTCTACTCCCAAAAAAAGAAAAGTCAGCGTCCTTCCGAAAAAGGAATCTTCTCAGGTTACAGTTCCTGTAGAGACTGTCGCTCCTCCACTCGCTTCACTGTACCCGACTTCAGCAAAAGCCCCCTTCATCGTGTATGTGCAAAACAACACACAAGGCCACTCACTGCATCCCCTTGATTTTGGTAAATTTATAGGAAAAAAACCACTTGGCATTTCCCCAGGTGGTATCAGATCGGAGGGAAGATTCCGCATTTGTGTAGAGTTCACAACTGCACTCAATGCCAATAAATTTATAAATTCCATTGACTTCCTCTCTGCCAAAAAATACAAGGCTTACATCCCGTCATTTAATGTCTCCCGCATGGGTCTAGTGAGAGGTATCCCTACAGACCTATCCGAGGAAGAACTTATCACGGAACTTATTATCCCAGCATCTTCGGGGAAAGTTTTAAAGACTAGGCGGCTGAATTATAAAGATAAGACTTCCGATTCTATAGTTTGAAAACCCTCCCAAACTGTAGTTCTTACATTTGAAGGCCAATCTCTTCCCTCTCATGTATACCTTTTCCACAACTCTCTCCCAGTGGAAATTTATTCATACCCGACAATTCAATGTTTTAACTGTTGTCGGTTCGGCCATTCCAAGCAATCATGCCGTTCTTCTCCTCGCTGCTTTAAATGTGCAGAAAGTCATTTAGCAGAGCAATGCCCCTCCCCTTCCAATCCCCCTACTTGCATCAACTGCTCAGGCTCTCATACAGCCATAAATCCATCCTGCCCCGAACTTTCACGCCAAAAAAACATTAAAAGTTATATGGCTTCCAATAGCGTATCATACTTCCACGCTTCTAAAATAATAAGCTCCCTCTAAAAAATCTTTTGCTGAAGTCGCCTCTCAACCCCAGTTATCTCAAAACATTACTTCTCCAAACTCGTCATACAGGAAGACTGTAATGACAAAATCTGCTTCTCGTCCTCTTAAATCCCCCGGATATGATCATCTTGGCCATAACTCCCAGCTCTTGTTCCCAAATGATAACATCAGCTCCCCATTTCCACAAAATTCCGTCTTTCCTAACACCAATTCTTTGAACTGCAATTCCTTTATCCCTGATTCACATCACAATTCCTCAAACAACATCATTTCTAATGACAATTCTAATATTATTCAAACTCTCATCATGTTACTTATCTCTATAATTAATAACAATAATTCCCTACCGTCCAACGCTGCCTCTTTACTCTCCTCCTTAAATTCTCTTGTTTCCAATGGCTGCCCTGACAGCAGGGATTCTTCAGTGGAATAGTAGAAGCGCCTTCTCCAATAAGGCTGACCTCATCCGCCTTCTACAATTACACACAATTTCTATTGCTGCCATCTCTGAGACTTGGTTTAAACCATCTCAGCTCTTCAAGGTGAGTGGCTACCAATGTCTGCGGGACGACCACATTGATGGGAAGGGTGGTGCAGCCCTTCTAATCAAAAACTCCCTGTCCTTCACCCCTATTTCCATTAAACCCCCAGATTCATCCTTCCAGTTAGTGGCAGCTACTGTCTCTAATATTACGTTTGTATCCCTCTACATTCCTCCTTCTACCCCATTTGACATTTCATTATGGATCCACATGTTTAGAAAAATATCTTCTCCCCTGGTCATTCTGGGTGACTTCAATGCCCACTCCCCTCTCTGGGGTTCTTCATCAACGGATCCCTCAGGAATCAAAATAATTGACCTTATGGACTCCTTGAACATGTGCCTTCTAAATGACGGATCTCCAACAAGGTTAAGTCTGCCTGGGCAGAGCCCTAGTGCGGTGGATATAACGCTTTGTTCCCCAAGTATATATCCAATAATTTCCTGGAGAACTTCATCAGACCCCTGCGGCAGTGACCACTATCCAATCATTATAAATCTGGCTCAAGGGTTAAATACTAACCTCTTTAAAAGAAAGCCAAAATTTATCACAAAAAAAGCCGACTGGTGCCATTTTAGAGAATCTGTCCAGGGTCACACCCTTTCCCTGCCTACCCCTTCTTCAGATAACTGCACCTCCTCTTACAAATCTTGGTCTGATTCCATTCTAAAATCTGCAGTCAATTCTATTCCCAAATCATCCCCTGTAGGCACGAAGGCTCACCCCCCCCCCCCTGGTGGGATGAAGAATGCCTTCGAGTGCTGAAGGAGAGGAAAGCGGCCAATAAGACATACTGCCAACAGATGACAATGGAAAATTTCTTGAAAGCCAAGAATGCCCAAGCTGTTGCTAAACGTACATTTCGTTTTAAAAAAAAAAACAGCTGGCGTAATTTCTGCACTAATATATCCCCTGCTACTCCGGCGGGGGAGGTTTGGTCCATGATTCGCAGGTTTAGGTCTTCCTTTTCCCTGCCGAAGTCATCTCACAATTCTGATATTTGGATTTCTGACTTTCTTAACAAAATTGCTCCCCCTTATGTACCTAATCTTGACGAAGTGCCTGTTTTATCTTACTCCCCAAATTCTTCATCTTGGTTAGATGCTCCATTTTCCATAGACGAGTTAAAAAGAGCCACGGAAGACCTAAAAGACTCAGCTCCGGGCAATGACGAAATCTTGAACATATTCATCCGCCACACTGATGATGATTCCCTTTCCTACTTTCTCTCTCTCATCAATATCTTCCTGGACTCTGGTATTATTCCCCCGGACTGGAAAATTCAAAAAATCATTCCCATTTGCAAAAGTACCAAAGATCCAAGTCAAGGCTCAAGTTACAGACCGATTGCTCTCTCTTCAACGCTTTGCAAAGTAGCTGAAAGAATGATTAAGAATAGATTAGACTGGTTTGTAGAGAAAAATCATATTCTTCCCCCTTCCCAGTTTGGATTTAGAAAGGGTAAAAGTACCCTTGACAACCTTTCCTCTCTTGTTACAGATGTCAAATTAGCGTTATCTAAAAACGAATATTGTATTGCAGTATTTTTAGACATCTGTGAAGCATACGACAATGTAAATATACCCATTCTTAAAGAAAAGGTACTGGCGATTGGTATTCCTCCTAAATTGGTTCAATTCATTATCAATTTGCTCTCCGAGAGAACTGTTTTTGTAGATGGATCCGAATCCTATCCCCACATAAGACAAATATTCAAAGGACTCCCGCAAGGGTCTGTCTTAAGCCCGATACTGTATAATATTTACACATACGATCTGGAAAAATCTATTAATTTCATGTGCAACGTACTCCAATATGCTGACGACTTAACGTTTTACAAAATATCCGCCAATCTTTTCATCGCAGCATCAGCAATTAACAACGCTCTTAGAAAACTCTTGGCGTGGTTAAATATTAATGGTCTTGAACTTTCCCCTGCCAAAAGCAAAGTTGTCATCTTCACTCGTCGACGAAAGCTTCCGGATATTCAGGTAATATTTGGCGATGAAGTGATCCCTATCTCGAAGGAAGTTAAGTTCCTTGGAATGTTTTTGGACTCCAAGCTTACTTGGAACTCTCATATAAATCACGTTGTTACAAAATGTGAAAGCAACATCAATCCTCTTAGATTTCTAGCCGGAGTGTGGTGGGGATCCCACCCAGCTTCTTTAAAACTTCTATACAATGCCCTCATCCAAAGCCATCTCGATTACGGATCTTGTCTGTTTGATCCAATGTCCACGTCAAATTCTCATAAATTAGATAAAATCCAGTCAAAATCACTTCGCCTTGTCTTAGGAGCCATGAAATCTTCTCCAATCAACGCAATGCAAGTGGAATGTTGCGAACCTCCCTTACATATAAGAAGGCGATGCCTGGCAGAAAAATATGTTTACAAAATTTGTTCAATAACATCCCATCCCTTGATTCCTATACTTCAATCGTTAAAGTATGAGGTTAATACAAATCACTTTTGGAAAAATCATACCCCTCCACTTTTTTATGATTGCTACAACTCTTTCCTGGATTTATCTAGAAACACCTATCTCAATGAATCTCTTCCCTTATACTCATACCCCTATGAAAGCCTTACTTTCTATCCGAAGGTCCATCAATTTATCGGAATAAGTAAAAAAACATTAAAAACTCAACTCAATTAAATAATGCAGAATTTAACACAATTATTGAAAACAACTGGCCAAATTACATAAAATTTTTCACAGATGGCTCCAAACTCAGTCAGGACTCCCATTGCGGGGCCAGTGTCTATGTTCCTCACAGAAAATTGTCTTTCCCACACAAACTTCCCAAAGAATGCTCCATTTTCTCTGCTGAATGCATAGCTATCATAGAAGCTCTTCAACTCGTCAAATCATTAAATATTAAAAACGCACTCATCCTTTCAGACTCGCTTAGCTCACTACAAAAAATAAGCGCATCCCCACTCAATTCCAGTAGCGACTCTCTAATCTGCTCGATCAGGAACCTACTGCATTCCATGTCACTGGTTCATGCATCAGTGGTCCTAGCCTGGATACCGGGACACCTCGGTATTACTGGGAATGACATGGCTGATTATATTGCTAAGGAAGCCATTGCCCATGGTCCGTTAAGTGATATCCCTATTCCGGTTAGAGACCATTTCCCTATTCTAAAAACTAAGTACCAACTCCAATGGTCTTCTGAATGGAAAAAATCTTCTCTGATAAAAGGTCACCAGTACTCATTAATCCAACCTTCTATTCCTGTTAAGCCCTGGTTTCACAAATACACTACCATGCCTAAAAAATATATTTCTTCCTTAACCCGAATGCGGCTGGGTCACACTTGTTGTCTAAGCCATCTTGCCAGGTTCCACATAGTCAGTTCGCCGTACTGTGATTGTGGGTCAGAGGATACTCTGGACCATAATTTTTTTGAGTTTCCTATCAATGACCAATTTCCAAACTTCATGCATGAATTGTTAAAACTTGATATTAAATTGCCTACCAGTATACCCTGCCTTCTTAGTCTAAACACTACTGAAATTTACTATTTGTTGGCAAAATTTATTTATAAAAATGGCCTTAATATCTGACCATAATAATAAATATAAACCAAATTTCTCCAAACTTCAAATCTGTTCAGGTTCCTATTTTCATCTTTGTTTTCATCTATTTTTATTAATCCCAACTCTGCATATTTTGACTGAGTTAAAACACTATTCTTTATGCATTTGTATATTTTTCTTGATTCTTTTATTGTATTTGTTTATATTCATTTCATAGTACTGTTTTAAAAAAAAATAATGCTTCTAATTTTGGAAAAATCTGTTCTTTTAAATAACAAAGATGCCCACTGCTATTGTGCACAGGTTCCTATTTTTATTACCTATTATTACCAGCTCTCTATTGTTTTTGTTAAGTTATGTTTATGTTACACCCATGTTATGTTTATTATATGTTATGTTCATATTATGTTATGATATGTTTATGTTATGTTCATGTTATGTTATGTTATGTTATGTTATGTTATGTTATGTTATGTTATGTTATGTTATGTTATGTTATGTTATGTTATGTTATGTTATGTTATGTTATGTTATGTTATGTTATGTTATGTTATGTTATATTATGTTATGTTATGTTGTGTTTATGTTATGTTTATGTTATGTTTATGTTATGTTTATGTTATGTTTATGTTATGTTAATGTTATGTTTATGTTATGTTTATGTTATGTTATGTTATGTTATGTTTGGTTTATTTATGTTAAGTTATGTTATGTCATGTTGTGTAATCAATTTTATCCTGTAATTTGTTGTATTTATTAATAAGAAAAATGTTGTATTGTATGGCCAAGATCACTCTTAATGGGTGAAGGCCAATATAAAGAATAAAAAAAAAATAAAAAAAAACTATTTTTAAATATTTTCTAAAACAACAGCACGTCACCACGCATTACGGTCGTCGTTGCGAAGACTTATTATTTGCCCTACTTGGCGCCAAATCGCCGTATGTCAAATACTTTGCTGTTATTGGCTAGCTAGACGGTACTAGAAAGTATCGTCAGGCTTAGCAAAGGTATAGACGATAATGCGGCATAGATTTTAGGCAGGAAATCAACAGGTACAAATTTGTACCGTCAGGAAGGAAAGGGTTAAGATTGGGGAATCTATCAAACGGACCGCCCGTTTTTGCGGAGAGTTAAGGGCCGGAATTCCGATATTCTACCGATTTATATCATATTTCCCTTGAACACTTTAAGTATCTAAGTTCTTAAAAAAATATATGCTATTTTTCAAGATATTATCTGAATATATTTAGGGCCGAAACGTTAATTACATAAAATTCCCTCGATAGAAAAAAATTGCAAAGTATGCTCCAAAAATTATTATTTACACATTTGTTTCTGTTATATTTCAAGTTACAGGTATGAAAAAATTCACATTGCTTCTTTAAATGCCACTTAAGATGTGTTTAAAGAATTTTTTGCTCTATTGTAAATAAGTCGTGTTTAATTAAATATTTTCACAACTGTCGCTTACGCCTATTGCTTTTAAATCATATTTATTATTGCCCGCTCGCTCTGACTTGAAGATTAACCTATCTTTCTTTGAATACTTCATTCGCCGCAGGGGGGTATAACTCCGACACTTTTTTGGATTTTTGATGACGTCAGTTCCAGACTATCCAATGAAAAGCCGTCCTGGTTTGATCTCTCACTCTCTCCCGTGTAACAGAGAGAGAGAGGCTACGCTCCATTTCCCCCGGAAACAATGTGACGCCATTATTGCGTCATGGTTGCGTCCTTCTGACAGATTCAGATTGTTTGCGTGAGTGGTTTATTTATGTTGTTTGCTTTCGTGAATTCATGAGTTGTTGTTGGGTGAAAATGTCTAAAATTATGAAGCTGTGTTGTGTGTACAGACAGACAGACCACTTGTCATAAATACCCAAAATACGGAAGTTACAAAAGAAACAAAAATGCCAAATGGATCCCTTCGAAGATGCACACTGCTGACTTTAAATCTACCCGGCATTGGTAGTTATGCAGATTTAAGAAAGTATCGGACCCGTTATGACGAAAATACAGGTGTGAATATCCCTTTGTTTGTCTTCAGTGTTCCATGTAATGTGTAACTTAATTTCACCTAAGAATTGAATTTACTTTTAGACCCCATCCGCGTTCTACCAGGACGGTGTGATGTCATAAAAGACCATAATTACTTTCAATATGATATGTTTAGTTCACGAACTTTGGTTAACCCGATAAATATATTTATTTCAGAGCTTGATAACATCTTACCGGGTACCAGCGGTGTGTTCCTTCTGCCAAAAAGATCATGGAAGAATACAAAGGTAAACATCTGTTCTATGTTACTTGTTATCCAATATGCAGATCTTTACTTCCTTTCCTTTGACCACTAATATCATTTTGTTTTCAGACATCAGTGTTCCTGTTCCCGTGGGACCCAGCGGCAGTAATTCAGCCGCTACACGGAAACACAATGCTCCCCTGCGTAAGAATGTTTATAGTTTTTTGTACACATTTAAGATGTGTTTTGTGCTCATGAATTCTGTAAGCATATTATTTTTTGAATAACTTCATGACTAAATCCTCAAATTGAAATATTTAATCATTTAAAACAATATTAGCGAGTCAAATGAATATTTAAATCAGAAAAAGATTTAGTCGCAGACTTGGTACAAATTTAAGATTTGTTTTGTGCTCATGTTTTCTGTATTCATATTATTTTTTGAATAACTTCATGACTAAATCCTCAAATTGAAATATTTAATAATTTAATACAATATTAGCGAGTCAAATGAATATTTAAATCAGAAAAAGATTTAGTCGCAGACTTGGTACAAATTTAAGATGTGTTTTGTGCTCATGTTTTCTGTATTCATATTATTTTTTTAATAACTTCATGACTAAATCCTCAAATTGAAATATTTAATAATTTAAAACAATATTAGCGAGTCAAATGAATATTTAAATCAGAAAAAGATTTAGTCGCAGACTTGGTACAAATTTAAGATGTGTTTTGTGCTCATGTTTTCTGTATTCATATTATTTTTTGAATAACTTCATGACTAAATCCTCAAATTGAAATATTTAATAATTTAAAACAATATTAGCGACTCAAATGAATATTTAAACCAGAAAAAGCTTCAGTCGCAGACTTCGTAAACATTTAAAATGTGTTTTGTGCTTATAAATTTATTTGTTTCTTTCTGTTATCTTACTGAAATAAAATAAAAAATACTTTACAACATGTAACAAAGTTTTTCATTTTTCTGATAAACAGAGAAATGTTAACATTCAATGCTGTCGTAGAAAAGCACAATCATTGTTTGAAAATGTTTTTCCTTAGTGGAATTCAAATTTCAAGTAATTTTGAGTTATTTTACGACGGCCTCGGGACGACAGATTTTCAACTTACAAAGCGCCGTCCTGAGAAAATGTGCCGTAAGGAAAGATACCTTTTAGCTCATTATCGCATGACCGCACTTTGTGAGTTGGAGCCTTGTCGTCCTGAGAGAATCTGTTGACATTTCTAAAATTTATTTTTAAAATAATATTTTAGGCTGATGAATAGCACAATATTGTCTTCCCTGGGTGCCTACCTAGGTAAGATCATATTGTCTATGGCCGCGCTTTTTTTTTTTTTTCCTCTACTTTTCTGAGTGGTTTGTTTATGCCTCAATTCTGGATGTGACGTCATCGTGGACAAAATTTCTCCCTACTAAAGGCCGAAGTTATCAATCTAGTGATTGGTTTATTTATGATTCGCCGACTCGAGGGCTTTGGGGGCAGACGTGTCGTTCAACGTTTTATGATCTACAGACATGCGATTACGTGCAAATATTTGAATCTATAAAGATAATTTTTACGCGTGTAAAGTTTATCAGTTAATAAATATTGTTTTTTCAAAGATGGGAAACACACGAAAGACATCCCGTATTTCAAAGAAAAAATGATATCTCATAAAATTATATCCTATCTAATAGGTGAGAAGAAAAAAATACAATATTTGATTTATAAGCTTATATTTATTATAAACGATAATTTACTATAAAAATTAATAATTCATATTTTATTTATGTATTGTGTAGTAAAAAGTTATTATTTTATTTTTTTCAGAATAGGTACTTTGGGAAATAAAACTAATTCCAATGCATTAGAAATTACGGGGTAAATTTTTATTAATTTAGTTTTCTTGTTGAGGAATACCTATACTATCGTGATTTATTTGTGAATTAACTTTCTACGTACAAAAACACACGCGTCACTTCACAACTGCTCTAATGATGGACACCGTAACGATATCCGAAACATAATATAATATGTAATAATAATATATGAGCCATCTATTCCAATACTCGACGGTGCAAGCCGCCAGAAAAAAATAACGGACGTGCGAGCGAAAACAGCCATTGAAAGTTCTGAAACTGTGGGGAGTTTAATTTAATTCAGTGATGTTATTTTTTTATATCGGAAGGAGGCCCTTAAGAAAATAATTTCCTTCAGAGCCTGTGTCATCTTTGAGAATGAGGGTCTCTTTTGAGGAGGAGGGAGTGAACCTGTCCTGAATGTCAACTGTACAATTTCTACCCAGCATTAACTTTATTGTACGTTTTTTAACTAACCGTACCTAGGTGTTCTATTTTCAATAAACTCTTTAATTATGTTTCAGATGTGAAATCTATACTCCGCTACAGAATCTTTTGCCCGAGTCTTGTAAAAATGTTAAAGCACGGAGGTAATAATAAAATCATTTGAGCCCTTTTACTGTTATTTAAAAGGTCACTTGAAGTGCAGTTATAATCAATGATTTTATTTTTTTCTAGCTTCCACGAACAATCTGAAAAGGCATCACCTAAGGATTATACTCTTAAGGAGAATATAGAAAATGTAGAAAGGTGAAACGGATTTAAGATTTTCGATGAAATTATTGTGTTGTGAAATATTTATTTTGTTATTTATTACTTTTTTTTTTTTACAGTTTATCTGATGTACGTGTCTACGTAAACAAGAATGTACAATTGAAATCCATATCGGACCATCCTCCTTTTGGATGCGGATTTGGAAATCTTATTGTCATATCTGAGAAAAGATTTGACCTTATGTTCAAAATACTGTTTGAATGTAACATGTGTCGCGCCAAATTTACAGTCAACACATGCGACCCAAAACCTAAACATACCATGGACGTCAATGTAGCAGCAGTATCGGGGATGAATCCTGCAGGAATTGGACTTGCTGAACTGTCCGAACTTTTGACGGCTGTTAACATACCCCCGATGTCCCAAAAATTGTTCAACAAGAAAAATGTGTTAGTGTCAAGGGAGTGGGAGAAATGCGCGTTAGTCGCCATGACTGTAAATTTGACGCGACACATGTCACACTCCAACAGTTTTTTTGACGTTAGGCCAACTCTTTGCTCAGATTGACGATAAGGTTTCCAGATCCGCATTTCGCTCGAAGCATGTTTAGGGTAATAAGTTTATAGTTTAGGGTTCGTTCACCGTATTTATAGGAACATTTCGGAACCACCAATCCTTCATTTTGAGTGAATCTTGTTTTTGTGATTAAATTATATTTGACAATTTAAACATATAATATTTAGAGAAGTTAAAAATAAAATTGAAAGTTCACTGAAAGCTTAAACTATTAAAAGTAGTAATTTCATAAAAATGTAAATAAATAAAGCCCCTTTCACATTTTAGAAAATAATTTTATGTTGCATACATGTTTTATTACTCTTTATAATTATTGAATTGTTTAAATGAATAAATAAATAATTACAAAAAGGTCTTCTGATTTATAAGTCCTTAGGAGGCACTAAGGGTCTTTCTATCTATTTTTATGATATAATAAATTTGATGAGCATAAAAATGTAAGCGTGTATATAATTTATATAAATGTACAGAAGTAGATATTACATGTGTATAAATATTATATTACGCATATTATACAAGATGTTGGGGGTAAAGTGCATAAACTTCGGGAGGTGATTTTACTTGATAGTACAAGTAAAAAAGAAAAAAACTTTTTTGGAATTTCAACGTTTTAAGATAGTTTTCGGGTAAAAAAGTTTATTTTTTTGTAAAGAAAAAAAATAATTTCTTCTACGGAAAATAAAGTTTTGTGGAAAAAATTTCCATTTCTTTTTTACTTCTACTAGCATTTAGAATTACCTCCTGAAGTTTGAGCACTTTACCCCCGGACACCCTGTAAAGATAACCATATAAGAAAAACCTTATTGATATATAAATATTAATAGATTTTATAAAAGTTATAAATTTACTTTTTTAAAAGTATTTTATGTAGTATTTTAGTAAAGTAAAGTAATTTTTTATAAGTAACCAAATTACTTTTTTGTGAAATTTAAAAAAATATATTTAATTAATTAAATCCGTAATAAACCCAAATTTTGAGAACCATCTTCATTTCAACATTCGTTCTAATTTGCTCAGTGCTAACTAAAAATGGGTTTGTTTTTCTAAAATGGCAATAGATGTCGGTAATTTAATTCCGTCATTTAAATTATTAAATCCCCAAAACTATTCCTAATACGAATTCAGATAGTGACACCTCTGTCGGATTCTTTTAAAACTAAATATTGTTTTTATTGTGGGTGTTACCCAAATCTAAATTCTTTACACGGAAGGCTTAAGGGTTTTTTTCAGGTATTTAGGGGCTCCGGACCAGAGATGGCTGCCAAATTCGACAGTAGGGCGCACTGATGATATTAAACATTAAAAATCCATTGATGAAGTAGTTCCAGAAAAGTGGTTCACAAAAGAACTACGCACAATGCAGCACGATAGAGATACATTTTACAAGAGAGCACGCCTTACTAATAGTACTATGAATTGGAATAAAAAAAAATGAGAAATAAATACTATAAAGACATAAAAAGAACGCATAATGAGTACATAAAAAATAAAATAAACTCGGAAGAAGGGGATCCCAAAAAATTTTGGAAAAGCATAAGAGAATTAGTACATGGCGATAACAAAGACGACATAAAAATAGTAAACTTCCCAAAAGATATAAACGAAGAAAACATGGCTAATAGCTTTAATAAATATTTTATAGAAAGCATCACTCAAATTAACAAATTAATACCTAACATTGCTTTCAACCCCACAAATGATAATAACAACTCAAACAAAGAATTATTGGTCTTCAGAAAAATAACTGCAGAATATTTATTTAACATTTTAAACAAAATTAAATAAAAAAATAGTTCAGATGTATTAACTATTAATTTAATAAAATATGCTTTTCCAGTAATTGGATCTACTCTATTAAATATTATTAATCAGACATTTGAAGAGGGAAAATTTCCACAGTCATGGAAACTATCTACCATTATACCGGTCCCAACGGTTAAAAATACCAAAAAATGTGAAGAATTTCGACCAATAAACACCTCACCGAAATATGAACAGATACTTGAAGTGATAATAAAAGAATTAATATTGCAATATTTAGATGGTTTGGGCATGTAGAGCGAATGCGCGAAGAAAGAAGTGTAAGGAGAATATACGATGCAAATGAAAATGGAAGCAGAAGTCGGGGACGCCCGAGAAAGACATGGCACGACCAAGTGAATCAGATACTTGAGTCGGGCCATGTCAAGAGTCAGAACAATAGAAGAGTATGTATGAGACGATGTATGAATGTGAATGAGGCAAGGAGTGTGTGCCAAGACCGAGTTGTTTGGCGGTCCGTTCTCTCTGCCTACCCCTGCGGGGAAACGGCGTGATGGTTAGTTAGTTAGTTAGATGAACACAATATTTTATACCAAGAACAATCGGGATTCAGATTTAATAATTCTTGTGAAACAGCATTAATGTGATCGTTGAAGAATGGAAAGAAGGAATGAATAGTAATAAATTTATCTTAGCAATATTCTTGGATTTTCAAAGGACATTCGAAACTATAGATCGAGAAATATTGATAAGAAAGCTTAAAGAAATTGGTTTCTCAACTGTAGCCACTAAATTAATAAAAGAGTATTTGAAAGACCGAATACAGGTAAGTAACAAAATTAATAATCAATTTTCAAAACCAATGGAAAATAAATTAGGAGTACCACAGGGATCAGTCCTTGGACCTCTATTGTTTATACTCTATATTAATGACATGGTGAAAATATTTTCAAAATGCAAAGTACGACTATTTGCCGATGATACTCTAATATATATGTATAATTGGAGAAAACTATGAAGAACTAATAAATATTTTAAATAATGAACTAGATAATGTATCAAGATGGCTAAAAATAAATAAGCTTAAATTAAATTAAAAAAAAATGTATGGTAATTGGTTATAAGATGACATCTAGTGAAAGCAAAATAAAAATTGATGGTGAAATTATTGAAAATGTTAAATGTTACTTAGGAGTTATAATAGATTCCAAACTCAACTTTAACAAACATGCTGAATATACCCGAAAGAATATTGGAAAAAAGAAATAGATATTCAAAAGTAAATAAAATGTTAATCGAACTAAATTGTCTAACGGTGAAACAGATGTTGACCTTGAACACGATGATATTTGTACATAAAATAGTAAACAACCTGCTACACAAATATTTATCAACTAAAATTAATAAAATAAAAGGGAAGGCGAATACTCAGAATAGTATACTATATATATAGGGATGAAACAATAAAAAAAAAAAAAAAAGAAATACTATAATGCGCTGCCGGAAAACCTAAAGTCTGCCCCAATTGGAAAGTTCAAGATATTGTGTAGGAGAAACATCAGGCAAGGAAAAATGTAGTATATTTATAAGCAACAAATTAACTAGTAATTTGTAAACATAAATGTACAAATTACTAAAATAAAATTAATAAATAAATTTATTGATTCTGAAGTAATTTTTTAGTTCAATAACAGTAGTATATATTCGCAATTAAAAGTATTTTAGTGGAACGATGCGCAACCCCGGTGACAGTTAGAAACATTTAGAAAACAATTAAAAACCAACATTTGAAAGTGGAGATTGAACATTCAAGACCTCAACGTTAGGCGGGATGTTGAACAAATATCTATGAACTCAAAAAAATATATATAATTCATAACGTTGAGTGTTTGAATGTTCAATATCTGGGAGTTTGAAAAAAATAAGTACTAAAACATTGTTCCGTGAATGGATATTGGCAATCGAAAAATGCATGAAAATGTCACTTAAAAACCAAAAAATATGTTTTTTTGCTAATGAACATATTGGCATTCATAACTTAAAAAGGGTCTCTTGAACATACAAGAACCAGGACAGCGTTTAGTTGTCATAAGTAATTGTCATTATGCGTTCAAAAATGTCTACATAATACATAATCAAGTAATGGTGAAGACCACATTCTTTATTATTATTTTTGACGACGGCGGATCGTCTAAAACTAAGCGCTTTACGATTTTTTTTTAAATAAAATTTTTGATTTAAAATTTATTTTTCTTTTAATTTACCTCAATTACTATAAAAGGAGACTGACACATTTGGGAAATTTTTATTTTTAGCATTTTAATTTTTAATTATGTAAAATGAAAATTCGCTTTCGTTCTTTTGTTGGTGACATTTTCTTATGTTGGTATTCCTGTTACCATATGAGTGGATAGAGAAATTTAGGTAGATTTTCGGTTGATTTTCAAAAATTTCGGTAGATTTTCTGCGAATATATTTTTGTCGAAATCGGTAGATCTACCGAAATTTCGGTTGGTATGGTATCGCTGGGTAAGTGGTTTATTTATGGCATAGCCTACAGTGAAGAGATGGTGAAGATAGGGTTGCCATCCGTCCGGGTTTCCCCGGATTTGTCCTAGTTTAGAAGGCGTCCGGGGAGCGTCCGGGCAGGGTTTCATTTGTAGTCCGGGTTTGCCAATGGTTTGCCAACGTGGAGAGAATATTCTCATTGATTTCACAACAATGGACAAAAGAAAGAAATTTACTAAACGTAGAAACAATCTCGCCAGCAATTAAAATTAAATTCAATTTACAAGAATACAGCTGCATTGATTTTTACAAATTCCTTTTAAAAAGGGAAGATATTCTAAAAGCTATCGGAAAGAGTGATAAATACAAAAAAACTGAAAAGTAAAAAGGCAAGAGGCTGAGGAAAAATCTTTAATGGCTAGATAATCAAATAATGTATTTACAAGTGCTATAATTTCTATTCATTTTTGTAGTTAAAGTAATGATTGTTTTTATTACGTAAAAGAAATGTAGAATTTTAATTTTAATTTTTTATTATTTCATAGATTTTTTAAATTACAATTGTTATGTTTTTTTTTACAACCACACTAGGCTAATGCCCGTGTTAAGGTAATATGGCTGTTGATTAAAATTTAAGGTGATATAAATGAGATTGGATATTATATGTTTTAAAAAATTAATAATGTAACTTACATTCCAGTAAGTCTAAACTTTAAAAAGGGTCAGTTTTGTTGCTTAAGATTTAAGAAGACTGAATTTAGTTCATATTATGTTAAGAGGTATTTTGTTGTGTAAATGGCTGCTGATACAAATTTAAAGAAGATAATTATTATTCAGAGATTATTAAGAGTTACCTCAAAAATTGTAAGACTGAATACTAAAATGGTCTCAGTATTTTTATGATTTTTGTTTAAAAATTTAATTGAATTTTGTTAAGTTTAATATGGCTTTGTTTACATAACAGTATATTAATAATTCTTGTTTTATTTTAAGAATGAAAAAATTCTAACTGATTATGAAAACAATGTCTAACAAACTGTAATAAGATTCTGTTGTGTTAGGTAATAGGTACATTTAAAATGATGATAAAAGATGACAAAATTCAATTTTAAGGTCTGAAAATAAATAAAAAGGTGATTTATGACATTTTAAACTGTCTCTTGACATGTCCGGGTTATGGGCTCTAAAATCCGGGGTTTTCACGCTTCTTGTCCTGGTTGCCAAATTTTAGAGATGGCAACCCTAGGTGAAGAGCTTAGTACCATAAATTCGCCTTCAAATGCTTCAAATAATGACGATCGCCAAGAACACCTTGGACGAAGCGCTGACAAAATGAAATTATTAATTATTAATTATTTCCAGTAATCTTTGGTTTTTCTCAGAATTTAGCCACCTTATTTTTTGGAGCATTATTTTTAAATTACGGTTGCAACACTGACTAAGATTGATTTTGTTTTGTTGGTAGAATTGATGTAATGTCAGAAAGTGTCGCGACGAAGTGAGTTTTCCGTGCTTTTCCCGAATACTTCAAACGCCAGCATGGGTGACAGTGTGGTTGAAAATCTAGAGAAAATCAAAATAAATGATAAGGCATGATTCTCATCTTATTATCGTAATCACATTAAAATATGTTGGCTCTATTCACGCTGCGAACCGTCCGCAATTCCCTCCGGAGGAGTTTCGCTTCCTTGGTTCGTACGATACAATTTCGACCGCATTAGGACGTGCCGCCGAAAATATGCACAATTAATTACAACGTAGTATATAGTCATTGCAGGATTAACATCTCAGTGTGTTTTTAATTGATAATTAAGACATACTCAACCGTAAAACATTTTTGTTGACGTTTTGCCTACCGCAATTTTATAACCTCTGTCTCATGCAATGAAATGACGCAATTTGAGCAACGCATGCAGAAATGAATTCATATTTGTAGCACGTGTTATTATCGGTTGTCGTATTTAGTGCAGCCTGTTATTAAAATACCCATATTGCAGGGTTGTGTTTATGTTTGTGATTGCGAACTGCTTCATTTGACCCGTTGACAAAATAAACAAATCATAAAAAAACAACTATTCTTCGATTAAAAAAACAAAAATATTGCAAGGAATAATGTCACTGAATCCTTATTCCTATAATTTTCCGTTGTATTGTGTGTTGTAAATAATACATTATTTTCTGTTTTCTGAAATTCTTTCATCCTCTTCACGATTTCTTGATCTGGTTTAAAATTTGCGAGTGCACACATAGCTAAATCTTTACCTGACCGCCGCACTTTTAATATGTACAGATTATGGAAATTACACTTAATTACTACAAGAAAAAAACTATTTACGATTTAGGAAAGATAGTAAAACGTATATTCCATTTTTATTCAAATTTCCAAAAAGGAAAATTTCACAAACGTCAATCCATCTTAAAAAAATGTCCAAAACTAAAAAAAATTGCAAAGGGATTGGTTTTATAAGGTAAATTTTAACACTGATTGAATAAAAATGGAATTATAATGCATCTTTTACCACCTCTCCCGGCGTAAAGTTGTATAGTTGTTTCTTGTAGTAATTTAGAAGTGTAATTTCCATAATCTGTGCATATTAAAAACCGCGGCGGTTATGTTATGTTAATATTTATAAATTAAAACAAAAAAAAACTTAATAACCCATTTTGTGCATGTTATTTGTTTCTTGGGTAAATATTCAGAAAATAGAGACATTTTATTCAAAAAAGTACTTAGATAATAATCAAAAGTAAGTATTTCATTTTCCACAAATGAAAAATAATGCATTTCAATAATTATTTTGTTAAAATTACAAAAATTGCAAAGCTCGTTTTCAAGTTTTATGGAAGTTCTATTATTATTTCAGTTCTTTGAAGCAACTGGCCAATAATTATATAATAACAACTTGAATAGGGCTTTTACAGAACTTGTAAATTAACATCGAAATTTGATAAATTGTTCAAATTCTGTGAAACAACCTGTCCTAAAAGTTTACCGAAATAATATATGTTATTTTCACACACATTTATGTTTTCGTACTATATTGTAAGAATGGAAACCCAAATAGGCACTGCCTTTGTGGGTAATATAAGCAATGAATAATTTTTTAAAGTAATCTTTCATTTATTTTTAATGCCAAACTAATAAGTGCTTCCTTTAGGCTAAAGTGAAGAAGGCTAAGAACCCGGCGGCGAAGGGTGATGCTTCCTCCGTGAAGGAGCTAAACCCGCTGCCCGACTACATTCAGAGCCGCCTCACGCTGTGGGATAAGCTCAAGGCCGAGTATGTGAAGGAACTAGCCGCCAAGCCGGATGTGGCCATCGTCGTCACACTGCCCGACGGCAAGCTGGTCGAGGGGAAGGCGTGGAAAACTAGTCCTTATGAAATCGCCATGGGAATCAGGTACAATATGTATTTTTCTTCTTATGCTTTGGGACAAGTTCAAGGCTGAGTACGTAAAGGAACTGGTCTCCAAGCTGGATGTGGCCATTGCCATCACACTGTCCAATGGGAAGCTGGTCGAGGGGAAGGCGAGGATGACTAGTCTCTGTGAAATCATCATGGGAATCAGGTAACCACATGTATTTTACTTCTCACGCTTTGGGACAAGTTCAAGGGTGAGTACTTGAAGGAACTGGTTGCTAAGCTGGATGTGGCCATTTCAATCACATTGCCCGTGGCAAGCTGATCAAGTGGAAAGCGTGAAGACCACCGTTATAATGAACACATTCCAGGACTGATGATCCCCTCCTCGGATTCAATGCAAAGTAAGTACTTAAGCCATCATGATATTTGCATATCGTCGGTGCATACATAATATGAACAATGTAACGTTTTTGACGAAAATGAACTAAATATACAGTTTTTTTTAGTTTTTTTTTCTCCACCTTCTACAATATGAACCATGTCCTAATAACCAATATTTATGGAGATAGAAAACGAATCATGTGCAGGCAGTCAAAATTTTGCATCTCAATAAGAACCATGTGAACTTATTTTACATGGTTCATATTAAATGTGCGCTTTTTTCCGCATCTATGGTCACATTGTTCATATTCTACATCTATGATTACACTGACAGTTGTCAAGTTGTTCCCGCATATTTTCTACCTTGTACACGCTCTAGCTGTTTTTGAAGTGAATAAATAAATAAATCCGACATAATATTATTGTTTGACGGTTCGTGGCCATTTGGTTTATAAAGTAGCGGTAAGTTATTATGTTTTATTTTATAAATTTCACGTATTTTCCTAAAAAACAGTAACAAAATGTCATCCGAGGATTTATGAAAAATGGCTGCCCTTTGAAGCGTCAATAATTTGAGTCCAGTGTTGTGATAAACTTCGAATTTTGACACAATGTGGAAAAATATTAAAGTTTTTTTGTTTTTATGTTTCAGGGAAAGTTTAATACTAAAATTTAACTCAAAAATAAGAGAAACACATGATTATTCTAAGCATTACATGTCATTATCATCTGACTGGCATCTGTAAGTATTTGTCTGTCTTTTAACTATATTTTACTATATTGTTGTCATATTTGTGCGTACTATGTAATGTATATTTCAATCTGTGTATCTTCTTTTACAGATAAATATATCTTTGACTATAATAAGAGAAACGTGTAGAGAAATCACTGTTGTTTGCTGACAAGTTCAAAAATTTTTATGTGAGTTCATATTTTTATTACTGTACTAGTACTGTAGCAGGAAAGATGTTGAATTATGTATTTAATTTTGATTTTGTTCCAGAATGTACCGAAACCGCACGAGGGAGATTGTACGTTTAAGTACGATACGTAGTTCTGTATCAGAGGTTATGGATGTTGGAGATCTTGAACCAGTCAATCAAATGGATGTTGAAGATCTTGAACCAGTCAATCAAATGTATGACAACATGATGTTATGTCCTGTGACTGGAGAATTTATTCCAAACCTGTCGAATAACATTGGCTCCACACGGAACGATGTTATCTCTGGAGACAAAAGTCTGTGTGAATTAACTGGAGAGTGGATCCCAGAAAATGATAATACAAATGTTTCTTTACCATTAGATTCTGATTCACTTGTTCAGAAGATTAAAAAAAATAAGAGATGTAGAGTCTTGGGCAAAGAGTATGTCGGATATAAAAAGCATTGCGGGAAATATGAGCAAAGCCAATTGAAGTCAGCAAAGTCTATGGGAATAAGATGTGAACACGAACAACCCAAATTTGCACTTAAAAATTATTTTTATTGTCATAAAATAACGGAAGAGGATCGCCTGCACACATTCAACAGTTTTTGGAAATTGAAAACTTGGTCGGAGAAGAGAGCTTATTTCCTGGGCTTTGTAGCAGTACGTGCTATAAGACAGCGTCGTCGTGAAAGCGCAGATTGCACGAAAAAGACACAAGGACGTGATGTATATCTGTTTACCAAGGACGGGGATAAATATAAGGTGTGTCACAAAATGTTTATGAATACGTTGAGCATTACAAAAAGCACTTTCAGGAGGTGGAGCTATCATAATCAAGTTGTCAATGACGAGGATAACGTATCCCCTAACACTGTAAGTAAAAAAGTTGCCAAGCATACTAAAGCAGTGGATAGTATTAAAAAATGGCTTAATCTTCTGCCAGTTGTTCCGAGTCACTACTGCAGATCACAAACAAATAGACGATATGTGGAATCGTTCTTTTTATCGAAGCAACACATGCTTTCAGTCTTCAGTATTTGGTGCACTGAAAATAATGTGCCAAAAGTCAACAGAAACTTATTCAGTGACGTTTTAAAAGCTGAAAAGGTTTCCATTCACCACCCACGCAAAGATCAATGTGATATTTGTGTGGGTTTTAAATGCGGTACTATTGGAGGAGAAGTTTATGAGCAGCATATTATACGCAAGGATCAAGCGAAAATTGCTAAGAATGCAGCAAAAGAATCTGCCAGTGAGACTACATTAGTTGTCACTATGGACTTGCAGAGTGTACTGTTATGTCCCAAATTACTAGCGTCTGCTGTATACTACAAGCAGAAACTTCAACTCCACAACTTCACATTATACGTCCTAAACAATGCAGATGTCACTCTCTACACGTGGCATGAAGCAGATGGAGGTGTGACCGCGAATGAATTCACAAGTTGTATAATCAACTACCTGGAGAGCTTACCCCTACAGTATAAGAATGTCATCCTTATTTCCGATGGTTGCAATTACCAAAATCGGAACAGAATACTGGCAAGTGCATTGAGTGATTACTCTAAAAGGTCGTCAGTCACAATAGATCAAATTTTTCTGGAGAAGGGCCATACTATGATGGAAGCCGACAATGTCCATTCGGTGCTGGAGCATTACTTCAAGCCACCAATATATTCTCCAAGTGATTATTTATCTCGCATGCAAATGGCTCGACCCAAACAGCCATACAATATAAAAAATGTCCACTTCGACTTTTTTTAAAATTACGAATCATTGAATACAAACCTAACATCTTTGAGACCGGGAAAGAAAGTAGGGGATCCCGTTGTCACAGATTTGAGGGCTCTTAAATACTTATCGTCGGGGGATATCCTCTATAAATTAGACCAGTCGAAGGATTGGCTGGAATTGCTCCAACGCCGCAAGACTGGCTATGTTCCCCCATTGCCTCTATACACCAAACCCCTTGCTTTATCAGATTCTAAATTCAGGCATTTGCAAGAGTTAAAACTGGTAATAGATAAGGATCATCACCCATTTTATGATTCTCTAACTTATGTGTAGAATTGTGGGAGAAAAAACAAATAATTTAAGTGTGAATTATGTTTCCTCTTTTTTAGTAATTATATTCCAATAAAAACATCATTAAAAAATATAATATTGTGTTTATTTTACTATTATGTATTTCATTGAAGTATGATTTTATGCTATTAATATTATCGAGTTATTAAATTTATTCTTAAAGAATAAACTTACTAAAACTAGTGTGAAAAATGAGAGCAATGGTCCACTCACTGAACTTGTCAGGAGGTTACTAGTTTTAATTAGCAGAGCTCTAAGAATGTGAATGGTAGAAGAAGGCGAGGACGCCCAAGAAAGACATGGCACGACCAAGTGAATCAGATACTTGAGTCGGACCATGTCAAGAGTCAGAATAATAGAAGAGCATGTATGAGACGTTGTATTAATGTGAACGAGACAAGGAATGTGTGCCAAGACCGAGTTGTTTGGCGGTCCGTCCTCTCTGCCTACCCCTGCGGTGAAACGGCGTGATGGTTAGTTAGTTAGTTATCTTTAAGATATTTTAGAGATGGATTTTCTTCTGTGTAAATATGGGTGTTGTGATGACAAAGATGTGTGTCGTTAAAACTTGGGAATCTTAAAATAAAAAGTTTCATTCACATAATTTATACTTTTCCAAAATATTATACAAAAATTGATATAAATAATAAAACAAAATGTCATATCCTTTGCACACCACTACATTCACATAATATATTTTGTGATAATAGTCTCCCATTTTAAATCTCTACTTTAAACACAAGACTTGAATGAAATATTTTGACAGCTGCTATTGAAAATGAACAATGTGACGAAAACCGTGCACAGAATATGAACCATGTGAGCAAAATCGCATTAAAATGTGATTTTCTGATACAAAATAATTAATATTTGCAAATAACATTTTATTTTACTGAATAAAATGTATATTTCCTACTTTGTTCATAAATAGAACTTTCGTTTTCCGTTTCGTTATTTTTTTAAACAGTTTTTATCGATTATCTCAGAATGTACTAAAGCTTACATTGTTCATATTATGTATGCACCGACGATATGCAACTTCTCATTCTGTTGCACAAGTGATTTGTCTCACTTTTTGAGGAAAGAGGTGCGAGGGGTGGTTAGAAATCTAGGAGTTAATGTGTCCAAGAGTGACGGGTGTATGATTCCATCCTCACTACGGTGCAAGGGGTCTGCCTAAACCGGCCTCTCTCGGCCCGCCACGCAGCTTGTTGGCACGACCTAAACACATCTCACGATGAAATCGGGTACCCCTGCCAAGCCCTCAGACGTAGCGAACCCCTTGGGGCAACGTATGGCAGAGATGTTGGTTATCAAATTGAACTACAATAGTATTTAACGCATTCCCTTCCAGCCAAGGCCTGGCCAGCAGCACGGTGATTGCCCGCGTGGACGGCATCCTGTGGGACTTGGAGCGCCCGCTGGAGGAAGATTGCCGCCTGGAACTGCTGAACTTTACAGACCCCGACGCCCAGCAGGTGTTCTGGCACTCCACGGCGCATATGCTCGGAGAGGCGCTCGAAAGGGTAGGTCATATTTACTTTTTCTTCCCTTGCCTGAATCGTCTTGCTAATTTAACCCTTTACGAGTATGGTCATCATATAAGGCCTGTATAAATGATCTGATGAGTACGACCATAATTTAACATTTTTACATTTTCTGCTTCCGATTTGAATCTGTGCTGAGAAGGGGACAAGACTTGGAGGATGCTGGTATTCATCAAACATCTTACGTTTATACTGTCACATTACACTATATATTATATTTATTGCTTTAGGTTTATGGAGGATGTTTGTGCTACGGGCCACCAATTGAAGGAGGGTTCTACTATGATATGCATCTGCCAGAAAAGGGGGTAAGTTGTTATAATTTTGTTTAAATATTAAATTAATTTTGTTTAAAGATTAAAAATTTATCCGTATTCCACATTACATTTTACTTAAATATGTACCTATAAAAGTGTTAAGGAAGTGCACATGATAAGGCAGGTAATCTCCAAGTTTCTTAGATTAGTATTAATGCATTTTTTGTCACAATTTCTTATCAAACCTATAAATAATACCGTGTAACAGTTTAAATGTTCAGTAAAAATGCAGTTTTTTAATGTTGAATAAAAAAAAACGGGTTAAACAGGTTACGTTAGGTTAGGTTTATACGCAAATTTTTAAAAAAAAATTATTAATAAACAAAGATGGCGTTAATTTAATTATTTTAGAAGATATAATTTTTTTGCAAGTTGTGCTTTAAAAAAATAAGATCAACTGTACATACTAGAGGTGCGTCCTGTGAGTACAAAATACTCTCAAGTATCTTATACCTAGTTTGAGTATCTGGGGACGGGGAGTGACGGGGACCTGAGGTGTGCTGAGCAGTGAAGTTGAGGGGTAGGGAGGGGAGTAACAAGCAGAAATAACATTACTTAGAGGGTGTTTTTTATTTTTTGTATTCAACAGATAACACGATTGAACTGAAACTGCATCGTAAATTACGCATACTACCGTAGGCTAAATACTTATTGCTGTCCTTTTTCCTCAAACACCTTTCTAATAGGACCGAGCGAAAAGGCATCAGTATTTTACAGACAGCAACTGACAACATATACCTATCTCTTTCCCCCTTCCTTGGAATGACCAGTAAATCCAAAGTGTCAGAGTACATCCATTCCACTTCCCTAAAGAAATACAGTAGGCAAAAATACTTCTTTTTCCCATACAACTTTCTAATAGACCAGAGTGAGAAGTCAGTAATATATTAAAGTACAAAGTACTTTAAGGCCTGTGATATTTACAAATATATTTAGGAACCAGGTATTTTGAAGATTTGTCACAAGTACAAAGTACGGAATTAATATAATGGTACTTTTACTGGGTACCATAAATACGCTCCTCTAATATATATGATACCACATACACATACATACATATAACACGATTATGAATAAATAGTTTTGTTTGTCAAAAATTTTCCCGCTTTTGAAAGCACAATCAACCAAAAGGAACCAGTTCCACAAAAGTTACTGGATAAAGAACCAATTCCCTATCGATCTCTGGTAACTGGAACCGCAGTGATAGCCCAATATGTTATATAATAAAATTAATATAACTGGATTAGACTAAGATTTAAAACTAATAACTAGTGATGTATGGCATATATATTTACAACTGTGACTATTAGTTAGAGACTTGAAACTAATGCATCATGTATGTACCACCCAAGACAGATTGAGCAGTTAGGAATATGCATTGAATTCCAGATATCATCCACGGACTTCCCCTACTTGGAGACGCTGATGAAGAGCATCGCCAAGGAGAAGCAGCCATTTGAGCGGCTGGAGGTGTCCAAGGAGCACCTGCTGGAGATGTTCGCCTACAACCCCTTCAAGGTGCGCATCCTGCAGGAGAAGGTGGACACGCCCTCCACCACCATCTACCGCTGCGGCCCGCTGATCGACCTGTGCCGCGGTCCTCACGTGCGCCACACGGGGAACATCAAGGCTCTCAAGGTTACAAAGGTGAGAGCGTATACAAATAAAATGCAGATATTTGGGCCATAATTTATTTATATATTTAGTGCGGACAATTATGTTGTGTGTTAAAGTAAACAAAAACAATCATTCAAATAATAACATTTGCAGAATTCCGCCACTTACTGGGAGGGCAAGGCGGATGCTGAGTCCCTGCAGAGGGTCTACGGAATTTCCTTCCCCGACTCCAAGCAGCTGAAGGAGTGGGAAAAGATCCAGGAGGAGGCTGCCAAGAGAGACCACAGGAAGATTGGAAGGGTGAGAATACCTAATTTTCATTTGTTGTCGTCATAACTCTCAACTTCTCATATTTTTATGAAATGGTGAAACACCACTAAGGGATTTGAACTCGCAACCTCCGAATTCCTACCCTTACCTCCTACCAAGAGCCTTACCTCTCGACCATGGATGCCGTTGAGAATATGCATATATGCAGAAGTCCTTAATAAAGAGTTGTCATTGAAAGCGGGGCTAGCAGTCCAATGCAGTTCTGTTAACAACCCTGATGTATTGCAGTGAAGCATGTCACAGGGTGTAATTAGTCTTAGTGCTGTAGAAGTCTGAAAAATAATACGAGAACAATTTTAATGACCAAGTTTTTAGAAAAGGATGCTTAGATAAAGAATTATCAGGAAAATATTTGTTGAACAAGTGTATGTAAAAAAGAGTGTGCATGAAAATTTGTATGAATGTGGAAGAAGCAAAAAAGTGCGCTGTGCATTATGTGGGCACTATGTATATCTTCTGTGCCTATCGTTGCAGTGAAATGGCATGATGGTTACCTAATTACTTGTAATCCAAAACTTATACCATTATAATCATGATTCTTCCAGGAACAAGAGTTGTTCTTCTTCAACGAGCTCTCCCCGGGCTCGTGCTTCTTCCTGCCCCGCGGGGCGCACATCTACAACACACTGATGGCATTCATCAGGGAGCAGTACCGCTCTCGTGGCTTCCAGGAGGTCATCACGCCCAATATCTATAACGTCAAACTGTGGCAGACCAGCGGCCATTGGGCGCATTATGAGGTATGAACCATCATTAGTATAAAATAGCAATGTGTTTTGCCAGCATTTTCATGCATACTACTGCAAGTCGCTCCTATGCACAGGGGTGACCCACCTTTTTTTTTTACCTACACACTAAAGGCATTACTTTAATTAGCTCCTGTGCTTTCATAATCCGTGTACAGTAGAACCTCGTTAATTCGAAATCCACGGGACATCAAAAATCAAATTTCGAATTAACGAATTCCCACGTAATTCGAAATTTTATGAAAAAAAAAAAAAAAAAATACGCCGAAAATCGATTTTCTCTGCCGCCTCTTCAAATCCGGGTGGTATTTTAGTTGTAAATTCGTATTAATACCAATTATTTCTTTATTTTCGCGGCCGATTACCGTAGCGGCGGGCCCTTTAAATTCAGATATTCGCAATAAATTCGTAAAAATGCTATATATTTACGCGTAAATCGAGATTTCGCTGCCGATTTCGGTCGCGGCCTACCCTTTAAATTGAGATATTCGTAAAAATACGATATATTTCCGAGTAAATCGAGATTTCGCGGTAATTTTCCGTCGCGGCCGGCCCTTTATTTCAAATATCTGAATTTAAATTCGTAAAAATACGATATATTTCCGCGTAAAACGAGAATTCGCGGCCGTATTTCGTCGCGGCCGGCTCTTTAAATTCAGATATTCGACATAAATTCGCAAAAATACGATATATTTCCGTGTAAATCGAGAATGCGCGGCCGATTTCCGTCGCGGCCGACCCTTTAAATTCAGATATTTGGTGTAAATTCGTAAAAATATGATATATTTCCGCGTAAATCGAATTTTATCGGCAGTTTTTCGTCGCGGCCGGCCTTTTAAGTTCAGATATTTGAAGTAAATTCGTAAAAATATGTCATATTTCGGCGTGAATCGAAAGTTTTCGGCCGATTTCCGTCGCGCCGTATTTTTTAACTCGAATATTCGAAGTAAGGTTAATAAAAATACGATATATTTCCGCGTAAATTGAAATTTCGTGTCCGATTTCCGTCGCGGCGGGCCCTTTAAAATTCAGATATTCGAAATAAATTCGTAAAAATACGATATATTTACGCGTAAATCGAGATTTCGCGCGAGATTTCGCGGCCGATTTCCGTCGCAGCGGGCCATTTAAATTCAAATATTAGAAATAAATTCGTAAATATACGATACATTTACGCGTAAATCGAAATTTCGCGGCCGACCCTTTAAATTCAGATATTTGGTGTAAACTCGTAAAACTACGACATATATCCGCGTAAAAAGTATTTTCTCGGCCCTTCAAACTCGGATATTCGAAATAAATTTGAAAAAGTACGACATTCCAGTGTAAATCGATTCAGATTTACAAAATAATAATACTTATTAGGACGATGTATAACCACATAAAAATACATTTTTCGGCGTTTTACCGCCACGGCTGACTTTTAGATTCATATTTACGAAATATTATGATTTATTTTCGCAAAAATCAAATTTTTTCGAATTACACGAACAAATTTTCGTGCGCGGACAAAAATAAATTTCGAATTACGAATTAACGAATTTCGAATTAAAAAAAAAATTGTATGAAAAAAATTTTCAGCGGAAATTTTTTTGGCGAAAATTTCGAATTACGCGTTTTTTCGAATTATCGGGGTTCGAATTAACGGGGTTCTACTGTAGTAATCCGACACGCTTCCATGCCATATCCCCCTTTGTTTCTATTATCTTTGTAAAGTACGCTCGTATTATATCTGCAGTATCAGATTATTACTAACGCAGGCTCTGTATACTTAAAATATTAAGTAATGATTTAACAATTATATTATTGTAACACTATTTAGAAACCAATGTGCCCTCAACATGACATGACAACTGGCCCTCCAGCATTTGGTCATGTTTTAAGTTAGGTTGTTCGAGCAGACATCAAAATTTTACTTTGGAGTGCCGAGAATCTGCTGTTAACGGGGACCTATATTTTAAGGAACCATTTACTGTAAACATGCTATATCATAAAATAATAAAAAATGCATTAATTTATATATAATATTATTTTCTTTTAGGAAAATATGTTTTCTTTTGATGTGGAAAAAGAAACCTACGCCCTGAAACCAATGAACTGTCCCGGTCACTGGTAAATATTAAAACTTTTAAACCTTTTTGCTGTTAATACTACTTATAGGTAAATATTGTATTGTATAACCACAGACATATGAATATTAATAGACGAGAACCTAAAGGCGAGGGGTTAAACCAACTGTTGGAGAACGCAGAGGGGAAAGCTAACTGTGATTCGTCAATAAATCAATCTGACAGTATATAGGCATCTCGCATTATAATATTTATTATAATGCGAGATGCCTCTCGCATTTAGTTCTTAAAAGTAAAATCTGCTTTTGAATGAATAGACATTTTTACATGGGAGCGCAAATTGCTCGCCACGTTATGAACAAATTTGTAAAGTCCAAATTCAGCAAAGTAAATTTCTTCTATTTTCAGAGTCGAATATTTTGTTTCCTTATTTAGTTAAGACACTTTTACAAATGTTCATAATGTACTTACCCCAGTAAACAGCGAAGAGCACATTTGACAATCGCCACATTCGAACAATGATCTAGGGTTGTCACAACCGCTCTGTTCCTATTAATAATAAAATAATGTAACTATCTCTTTAATTAAAATTAATTTACACGAATTATTTCAAACATTTAATCACAATAATACGTAGCAGTTACATTATTATTTGCTCCTTGTTTTTGTAGTAATAACGCCATTAAAGTGGAATAAATTAAAAAATGATTGGTTTATTATCCTTTATTAATACGACGGAGTTCCAGCAAGAAATAACAGATAAAAAAATAGACGTTCCAAATGATACTATTATGTATTTTATCGAAGCGCAAAAGGCGAAGGCACATCCCTGATTCTTGTGCAAACGGATTTGTGTTTCGCGTCCATCGCGTGATAGTATATGTTTCTAAAACTGATTCATATTATACGATGTGAATAAGCTTAAAATAATGCTTACCTATGGAATGTAATACGACAATTGGGTTTATTCTCTTTTTCACTTCTATTTTTACAAATTTTCATAGCGCAAGCCACCATTTGCCGTGTTATTTCGTAAAATGAACCGATGATGCCTCGACCATAGCTCGACGCTAGTTCGCACAAGAATGATGACGTTACATATTCTAGATTCACGGGAGGCCATACGCGAGCCCAGCCGGCTCCAATGGAACCGGTATGGGGAGTGGGGAGTAATACGCTTTTAATCACTTAGGGCAGGTCTACTAATATTCATATGTCTATGTGTATAACGAATTTACAACTACAGTAGAACCCCGTTAATTTGAAAAAACACGTATATCTAACTTTTCGCCAAATTAATCCTAAAAGTAAAATTTCATACAAAATGCACTTTAATTTGAAATTTATTTGTGCCTGCGCATGAACATTTGTTTGTGTAATTCGAAAAAATTTGATTTTTACAAAAATAAAACATCATTTCTTAAATTTGAATCTGACGGACAGCCATGGAGGTAAAACACCGTAAAATGTCTTTACGTGGCTATGCATTGTCCTAAATCGTATTATTATCTCAATCTTTTGGTACTGGAATGTTGTATTTTTTCGAATTTATTTTGAATATCCGAGTCTGGAGGTCCGGCCTGGGTGTTATCGGCCGAGAAAATTCGGTTTACATGGAAATGTGTCTTCGAACGCGGAAATTCATTCTATTTTTACGAATTTAAAGGGTCAGCTATTCAAACGGATATCGGCCAGCAGCATTCTGCTGATGCACCCATACAGTAGAACCTCGTTAATTCGAAATCCAGCGGACATCAAAAACCAAATTTCGAATTAACGAATTCCCACGTAATTCGAAATTTTATGAACAAAAAAAAAAAAAATGGCGAAAATCGAGTTCCTCTGACGCCCCTTCAAATTCGGGTGGGTTTTTGGAGTAAATTCGTATTAATACGAATTATTTCCGTTTAAATCGAATTTTTGCAGCCGATTTCCGTCCTTCAAGTTCAGTTATTATAAGCAAATTTATAAAAATACCATATGTTTCCACATGAATCGATATTTCGCATCCGATTTCCGTCCCAACCGTCATTATTGTCATTACAAGCTAGAATAATACATATTAAGATTCACTAATTCCTTGCCAAGCGAATAAAACATATTTTTATTTGCCAGGGAAATTTTTTTAAATTCAAAATTCCCTAAAATCGATGCAAGTTTGGTGAGCTACTAGCAAATCCACAGTGAATTTCTTGGCACACTGGGGGGGGTTAAGAGAGTTTTAAAAGTATTATTTTAAAACTCTTCTAACCCCTAGTGTACCGAGTTTGGTGAGCTACTAGCAAATCCACGGTGCATTTCTTGGTACACTAGGGGGTTAAGAGAGTTTTAAATGTATTAATTTAAAACTCTCTTAGCCCCTAGTTGTGAGCTACTAGCAAA
This sequence comes from Hesperophylax magnus, assembly GCA_026573805.1. NCBI lineage: Eukaryota > Metazoa > Arthropoda > Insecta > Trichoptera > Limnephilidae > Hesperophylax > Hesperophylax magnus. The sequence continues at coordinate 4,215,708 of JAIUSX010000117.1, read as the reverse complement.
TCCACAGTGAATATCTTAGTACACTAGGGGGTTAAGAGAGTTTTAAAAGTATTATTTTAAAACTCTTCTAACCCCTAGTGTACCAAGTTTGGTGAGCTACTAGCAAATCCGCAGTGAATTTCTTGGTACAGTAGGGGGTTAAGAGAGTTTTAAACGTATTAATTTATCAAATTGATGTACAATAATAATTGATGAGTTGTCATGATAATTTCCAGTATAATGTTTGAGTGGAGGGTGCGCTCATGGCGCGAGCTGCCCCTGCGGCTGGCTGACTGGGGCGTGCTGCACCGTAACGAGCTTTCGGGCGCGCTCACCGGCCTCACGCGTGTCCGCCGCTTCCAACAAGACGACGCGCACATATTCTGTGCACAGTCGCACATCAAGCAGGAGATGGTACGCACAAATTTTCTGAAAGTTATACAAAACTCTGGTAGTTAATGACAGGTATTGCTAATAGAGTTGAGTCGAACACAGTACTCATACATTGCTTGCATACATCATGTTATTTTACTTCAGAAAAGAAGTTTCCCGTGAAATAAAACAAAGTTTGTTTTTGAAATAATAAAAAGAACCCACTTTAAAATTTTTCGAATTTGGTGCATATATGCACCAATACGCAGTCCTGTTATACATACACTGACGGCCTCCGTGGTTGAGTGGTTACGATCTTTTGCTACGAATCTGAAGGTCGCTGGTTCAAATCCCTACATATGCCAGTGATTAATTTGTGTTATTTTACAATTTATTCATTTTATATAATATACAGGGTTTTCCAATAAGAGGTGTTATTTCGAATAGCCCGCTATTTCGGTAGATGTTACTTTTGAAGCTGTCATTTTTTGACATTTGACTAGTAGAAACTACGCCATTAATAAAAATGGAACGATACACGCTTCAACAAAGCATTGAATTTATTAAAATTCTCTTGAGTGAATCAAATGCAAATCATCTTGAGTGATGAGGCCCATTTCCACCTCGGTGGCTTCGTCAATAAGCAAAATTTTCGCATCTGGGGCTCGGAAAACCCAAGAGTTATTGTTGAAAAGCCTCTCTATCCTCAACTTGTGACTGTTTGATGCGGTTTATGGTCCGGCGGAGTCATTGGACCTTACTTTTTCGAAAATGAGGCTGGAGCAACAGTTACGGTGAATGGATTGCACTATCGAGAAATGATTAATGATTTTTTATGGCCGGAATTGGATGGTATTGATCTGGACAACGTTTACTTTCAACAAGACGGCGCTACGTGCCACACAAGCAACGAAACCATTGATCTTCTACGATTGAATATCAAAATAACACCTCTTATTGGAAAACCCTGTATTTGTACTGTGGAGTGGAAGATACTCTCAGTATCGCCCTGGTGAAAGACCTTATTATTGTTATATAGCCACTCGGTATGGCTCTGTAAGCACTCAGGTATCACGCTACTGCACGCCCCGATCGTGATGTTGAAATGACATACATAGTGCAATAATTTTTATGTTGTGTTTTGAATTCCAGGTCGGTGCATTGGAATTCTTGAAGGACGTTTACAAAGTGTTTGGTTTCACCTTCAGCTTGTGCCTGTCTACCCGACCAGATAAATTCCTCGGAGAACCTGAAGTCTGGAATGAAGCTGAGAAGGTGATTTACCTACATATTACGTGTTTTGTTTATACTGTTACAATATTAACATAAAAACTGCCATATAAAGCATAATGTATTTAAAATACAAACTGGTTAGAATGGAAGAACCTCTAGAACCTGCATACCTACCTTTATAGCCTTCAAATTATTATAAGCAATATTTAGTCGCCTGAAATATCAGTACAATTTGAAATATCTCCCGAGTAAAAATAAATGCTTGTAAAAAAATAAAAAGTTGTTTGAAGTACTAGTACATATTAAATTATTTGGCGTGTTGGAAATAAGCCGACGTAGCTCAGTGGTCCAGAGCACCTGACCAAACATCAGAAGGTGCGGGTTCAATTCCCGTCGGCGGCATTTATTTTTACTCTGGAGATATTTTCAATTTCAGGCGACTAATTATTGCATATAATAATTTGTTAACCTTTGTGCTATGCATAGAACCTCGTCTTATAAACATTAGTTTATCATTAAAAAAATAATTTACAGCCTTCGTTCACATCCGTACAATACGTTTATTATATAGTCTCCGACCTGTGTTCATTATTTTATAACTTTTTAAAATTTTAGTTTGTTAACCACTTGAGTGATGAGCGTCAATAACCTAAATATGACTTCAGTGCTCGGCACTTTCAAGCAGTCGTTTTCGAAATTTCCCGCCCTCATTAAAAAAAAATCATACCTCTGAATTTTACTTATAAACTGATTGATATTTTGCCTCCTATCCCATATTTTTAGGATCTATAAAAAAATCACGTGAATTCTCATAGTATTTATTAACTAGCAGTTAAAAACCCGCTTCGCGGGTTTTTTTCTCCTAGGCCCTGCGGGCGGCTCTTAGTTAGGCTTCGCCCATTTTAAGTGATATTAACAACAGTTACATTTAATAGATAGATATTAGGACATTCACAGAGAGAGGGTGAGTATATATATTGTTAAAACACGGAACAGGAAGGAGTTAATTAATAATAACATCCTAAATTTACGCATAATAAGAATGACAGTTGTTTGAATAAATGAAATTTTACGTATTTGTGATGGATTATTTCAAATGAAACACTATTATTGACTACATGTCTACAACTGTTATCGTACCTAATATAATTAGCTCATAGGAGACTTGCAGTGCTTAAATATGTGTTACAATCGTCAATGTCTATAATTTTAATCAATATCGTTTAGGTAGTTTGTCACAATTAAAGATAGTTATAACAAAGTTGACTTAAATAATAGATTATAACATATTGATTAATTGTACCCGTGTTTATGAATAAAAGGAGGGTAATCATTTTCGGTAATCATTCGTTTGTTCTTTATCTACAACTGTTACTGTATCTTATAAAGTTTAAAGTTAGATTATATATACAACTTCATCAGGAGAGTAAAAATCTATATATAAAGGTAGAGTATTACAATATAGCGCCCCTGAGGTGATATCTCACAAAAGCGGCGCTATGCAAATTGTCCAATAAATAAATAAATATAATGTTTACATTTTATTGTGTATACACCGAAGTCAAAAATTAAATATAGATTACAATTGGGAAAGAAGAAGTGGAAGGAGGGGGGAGGGGTAAGAGTAGGCTGGGTTTATAATAATTAGGAATCACAATATCGTTAGACGGGAAAGACCAGTTAAGTGGGAAAATATTTAAAAGAGAGTTTATAATAAAATTCTTGTTAATTATATCTGCTTTTATATTAACATGTTTCCTCATTTCTAAAATTTCAAAATTATTTATAGTGAAGTATTTTAAGACCTGAAAAAAACAAATAGAATATAACCATAAAACAATATATTCATAAGACAAATAGCATTTAATAACGGTTATTCTAATAAATTGATAGTTGAAATACTAAATAAAAAAAAATTAAACATATTCTCTTCAAACGGTCTTTCTAAAGATAGAAATAAACAATGGCGTAGAATTCTGCTTGTGGATAACGATACTTCTAAAATTATATATAAAAACAATTCTGGTACTATTCAACTGACGTTTTACACTAATAACAATGATGAAATATATTCTTAATAATAAAGATAGCAAAATTCAAACAAAAAAATCGGGAGTTTAAAAACTCAATTAGGATGATTGTAATTTATTTTACAAAGGTAGAACCAATAGAAACTTTGAAGTCAGAACTAAAGAATATCGCAGGGCTCTAAATGGAAATAGTGAATTTGAGTTTGCAAATCATCTTTTGAATAATGATCACACTTTCGATAAAAATTCAGGTCTTAAAATACTTCACTCAGGATATAAAGCATCGCAAATAAATAATTTTGAAATTTTACAAATTAGAAAACATGTCAACATAAAATCAGATATAATAAATAAGCAAAAAAAAAATATAAATAATAATGAAAAATGCCATTACAAAGTGATAAGCTTCCAGAAGAAATCTTCTTATTAAATGCTTGTTAATCGTAAGTAGTCAAATATTGTGAACTGCATATTTAAATATTCGCGCCATTCATTTGGTTCGTTTTTAAACCGCCAGAGGTTCGCTCTGTCGGCCATATTGAATAAGGAACGCGTGATTTTTTATAAACGTCAAACATAATCAAGTAACTGTGGATAATTTTCATTGTAATGTAATTAATCCAATGGATTATGAACTTTCTAAAAAATATTTTCTTCGATATTATCCAAAAATTATATGAGCAGAAACGATGCTTTTGAAGAAATCTCGTATTATTATGAAATCGTGTCTTAATTTTCAAGTTAGCTGAATTTACCCGAAACAGACAATTTTAATTCGACCAATCAGAGGGCCTAGATCGTCCAGACGCTGGCGTAATAATACTATCAGATATTATTAATTCTCATAGTAGACCGGTCGGTGGGTGAGTTGACATTACGTTTAGGTACCACCCAGGCGTAGTGTGTTCAATTCCTTCGGCTGGTTAAGTCCTCCATCACAGCACAAGCAACATTTTGCGCTTACCGTGGTGGTAGTAAGAGATTTTAAAATATTGTCAGGTTATTTGTAAAAAGGAATGTTTGTCTATCTTTAAAAAAAAAAAAAAGAATAAAAGCTCTTTTAAAATTGCAGTACAACACTCATTTGGGTCAACATTATATATTTTTGTTTAAGACCTACTTGATAATCACAGATACAAATAAATAAAGATTTGTAATCATTAAATTTTTTTCATTTTATATCAGGGGGAAGGATGTTGTGTTTTTATAGAATCTCGTCCGGGATGTTATATAATTTAAACATTCGCACAAGAGGTTGGGAGAAGGTTAAGTTGGTTCTTTGGAAAGGAATATGGAATGTTTCGAGGTTTCTCTTTTCCTTTTCCTGAGCTAACTTAAGAGTTACACCAAGCATATCAATTGAAAGCATATTGGGAATATTGCTTCCGTTGAAGGAGACTAGAGTGTCATTCAATCCCTTTTAGACGTAATCAAACACGATTGAGTCTTTGAAACTTTCTTCCTACTTTAGCCAATGTTTCAGAAAACTTTGCGGTGTTGCATCATCAGGGTAGATGTGTAGAGTGTGGTGAAAAGTGAGTGTTGTTGTGTTGCTGTCCTGTCAGGAAATGGATGACTACTTTTCGTTTCTTTTTTTTTGTACTTAGAATGAATGAGTTATTTCTGTATTTAGGCTTTGGCAGAGTCCCTGGACAACTTCGGGGAGCCGTGGTCCATTAAGGCGGGAGACGGAGCCTTCTACGGGCCCAAAATCGACATCACGCTGTGCGACGCACTCAAGAGGACGCTGCAGTGTGCCACCATCCAGTTGGACTTCCAGCTGCCCATCCGATTCAACCTCACCTACGTCAAGTGAGGATAATTTATTGCAATACTTCTTATCTTTTTACTCTCTGGAGTAGGGAATCATCGCCATGGGAAGAGATATAATCGCATGTTATCACGGCGATTTCATTTAACTCTCGGAGTGCCGATGCAAAATTGTCTGCCAGCTGATTCTATTCCCGTACTTTTTTTTTTGGCAAAATATCTTTGTAAATTATACCGTCTTGCCAGATAATGTTTTTGTATATTGATAAAAATAGTATATAATCTACCATAAGTTTCTCCAGAATGGCTCAGAGAATTTTAGTTTTTTTTTTGTGCCACCATTTTTATGTGGAAAATAGAAAAATATACACTTAATTTTTTAGTAGTGTAAGGAGGATATATGATGCAAATGCGAATGGTAGCAGAAGTCGGGGACGCCTGAGGAAGACATGGCACGATCAAGTGAATCAGGTACTCGAGTCGGGTCATGTCAATGAATAGATGTCAAGAATAATAGAAGAGTATGTATGAGACGATGTATGAATGTGAATGAGGCAAGAAGTGTGTGCCAAGACCGAGTTGTTTGGCGGTCCGACCTCTCTGCCTACCCCTGCGAAGAAAAGGCGTGTTGGTTAGTTAGTTAGTTAGAGAGTTCTAATAAGAACATTATATATATGTCGGAAAATGTGAGAGTTCTAATAAGAACATCATATATTGGAAAATGTGAGAGTTCTAATAAGAACATCATATATTGGAAAATGTGAGAGTTCTAAAAAAATTCCATTAGGCTTTGTTGACTGTGTTACATATAGCAAAACTGTAAAAACAGAAATGAGTGTATTTCATAAATGCATGCTCTTGTAATGCATCACTGAAGAGATAACGGATAATTGTGCTGTGGGTGTGTGAGTCCCCAAAGTAAGGTCAGTTTTATCTTACTTTGGGTTAAATTGACTGAATTAAAAAATAATCATATTTTATACAAAACAGTGGCTGAAAGGTGAACAAAAATCTTTGCATCATAAACTATCAGAGAGCCCTGTTTGCTGAAATTGACAATTATTTTCAAATATTATTGCCAGAAAACATGTTTAGAAATATATTAGGCAATGCAACCTCAACAATCTCATGAGTACAAAATGACAACACGTCTGTTTGGCGAAGAGCATGTTTATTAACTGTTAGTGGTAGGTACATTTAAGTAGGCGGAGCTCATCGTCATATAGCCGCAACACAGTCATATGGTAAAACTGTTTTTCTTACTATGTCATTACTTTCAAACTTATTGTCTCATTCCAATGAATATTTTCCAAATCTAGCGAGAATGGAGAGCGCGTGCGTCCGGTCATGATTCACCGTGCCATCTTAGGCTCTGTGGAGCGCATGATAGCCGTGCTGACGGAGCAGTATGCCGGCAAGTGGCCATTCTGGCTCTCCCCGCGCCAGGCCTGCGTCATCCCCGTGCTGTCCTCTTGCGACCAGTACGCCCTCGAGGTAATATATCCGCATTTCGCTTATGATAAGTACATCCTTGTTCTCAACAGGAATGTTCAATTTCAATACAACTAAAATATTTTTTAGGTAAACATTGTTTTAAACTAATCTCTGGAACTATACTTAATCCACCCATATTGAAAGAGGTTAACTTATACGCGCCTAACAAGTATACTCGTAAGAGATCCCTTGCACTTTTTTACACTCTGAAAGTGAGGACTTCTGCCTATCAGAATGTGCCAATCAACAAAGCGACTCAATTGCTTAACGATTCTCCATTGATCATCGACATTTTCAACGTTACTTACAGACAGTTCAGTGGCTATCTTTTGATGCATGTCACAAAATAGTAAAACTGCCCCCACAACCTTTTATAATTACATGTACCTCAAATTTGTAATATTCTCTGTAATATATTGGTGTTTAACCGTTTTATGGAGAAAATAAATAAATATATGAAAACCCTGTTGTGATACCTATATAGTTGTCAACGATGAGTGGAAGAGTTTGTGTATTTGGGAAGTATGTTCAGGAGAAATGGAAATGTAATAAGGACTTTAACAGATAACCAACACCCCTGCCATAGATCACCCCAAATGGATCGCTACGTTTGGTGACTTAGCAGACTTTCTCCTTCCGAGAACTTCCTTTCCTTAAAAGCCCTCCAAACGATCCGACTTGCAGAACCCGACCGAATTGTTATTGTTCCGACGACCCGACAAACAGAATAATAATGGTTTGGTCAGCGGCTTTGCCTACATGTTGGGTTCTACAAGTCGGATTGCGTGGAAGGCCTATTGAAAAGACCCTCCACACAGCATCTCCAAAGAAGTCATAGACCCTGAGGGAAATTATTTCTGTTGGACATAAAAGCAAAAGGTGCTATTTTTTCTCTATCTTCACAGACAGACAGAGCCACAGCAACGCGTGGCAGGTTACAGCTATTAGAAATAAACATATATTTTTTAATTATATAATGCAAACATAAACACAACAATTTCATGTAGGGAGTCCTACATGAAAAAATAGCTTGAGAGGTTAAGTTAATAAGTATGTTGACTATAAAACTCTTGTTCTAAATCCTGTGTTTTTATTTAGGTGAAAGATAAACTGATTGAATCAGGATTCATGGCGGAGGCAGACACGGACGCTGGGGACACTCTGAACAAGAAGGTGCGCAACGCGCAACTCTCCTATGTCAACTTCATCCTTGGTATGTTTGATGATCGTTTTAATGTTTACACTGTTCCACTGGGCACCCATCAGTGTAGAACACTTAACCCCTCGGGCCGCTTGCATATTTACTATATTTCTACACATATTGGCTATATTTCTTAAAGAACGTCGGAGAATTTGTGTGAATTTCTGCTTTGCATTAAAATCCAAATAAATGGAATATTTCTGAAAGTATCCGAAAACTAAAAACTGTTTTTGAAAGGTGATGAAAATTACTTTCCAATTTTATTATTAGAAATAAACATTATTTATAAGCAATAATTATTAGCTTGAAACACTCATCCACATTGAAAAATCTCCTGATAAAAGATACATGACGCCAACCGGAACACGGAAATCGAAAGGAGTTTATCCAGTGGTCTGAAACCACTGAGCTATGTCGGCTTATTTCCAACCCGCCAAATGATTCAATACGTACTAGTACCTCAGTCAACAATTACCGCTTATTATATTTTTTCCACCTGTAAACAACCAACTTTATTTTTGTAGGAAAGGCTTTGTTAGTGCTAAATTTCTCACTAGATGGTGTCGAGACATATTATATCTTCATTTATTGGTAAAATTTTTTTGTGTTCTTTGTGTTCCATAGGTCCAAAAACATTTGTGTTCCAAAGGGCCGAAATGTATTATAAACATTATTGTCACCTCACTTTTATTGTTGTTTCATATAAAAACAAAACTTACAAAGCTTGATAATTGTCAAGACGACACATGATGCTTGCACAGCGCTTTGTCAAAATTTGCGGTCGGAAATTTTGGTTTCATAGAGGTGTACATTTTAATATAAAGTTCTTTTAATGCCGTTTGGATCATGTTTCTCCCTATGACAGTAAGAGAGATACAACAGTTTCTATAAGACAATATGAGCATAAGGTAATATGTAGTTGTTTGTTCACTAAACCGAACAAATGGGTCTGAGGGGTTGACCATGATCCCAATAAACAATAATTAATAGATCAGATATGATTTAAGTTCCTCATGGTCAATCTGTTTGAGTTTTGTGGTAATAAGCTGTGTTGCAATGTTTCGGACAGCCTTGCAGTATGCATCACCACAGTGTAGAGAAAACTTAATTTACTAGTGTACTGCACATTAAATATAGAGGGGGCGCTACCCTGCTTATTGTGTCAAAAGTTTAAACAAAATGAACACGTCATCTAATAATGTCTTATTTCCAGTGGTGGGCGAAAAAGAAAAGGCGGCCGGCACCGTGAATGTGCGCACGCGAGACAACATCGTCCACGGCGAGATGACCCTGCAGCAGCTGCTGGACCATTTCTCCAACCTGGCCAAGACGCGCTCCCTGGCCGAGGACACCCTGGCATGATCAATGGTCACAGTATCGTCAGTAGAAACAATAATGATGGGCCATGAACCATTATTAGCATGAAACCGTGCCCACTACAGTGTCGCCAACATCGTTTGACCAGACTACAGCTAATATCACATCTACACACGTCGGTGCCCCGCTTTTGTTCCCACCTACGCACCAAAAGCTTGCTTTCATTGCATATCCTCCTTTATATCCCGTGCAGTTTGGTCGTAGCTCGGTGACGGTTGATGTCATATCTCCCTTTGTTTCTATTATCTAGGACCGAGACACTAATTTATTTATTTACATCTGATAATAAAGCATTTTTCACCTTTAAATTTAAGTTAATTTTTATTTATACACAATTTTCAATGTTATTAAAGGTATATCGCTGATGTAACCTCTCCCTCTTTCTTATCAACAACATGTGTATCGGGAAGAGCAGTTACAACGTAGCTCGCAGCGGCAGGACCATAAGCTTTATTTTTTCACCTATGAATATTAAATTTTATTTTATTTATCCTCAACTTCGAAACGTTACTAAGTATTCATTTTTATTCGATTTTAAAATTTTTTTTGGTCTATTGAATTTAATTTAATTAAAATACACTTGTTGAACCATGTCGTCCTTTGGCGTGCAACACGACATGAAACAAATTGTTCAGGAGAGAGAAAAACTATGACACATATGCGGTATTGTAATTAGAAAAGTATCGTTATATCGTTACTTTAATTCTAATAGGTGGTAAGTCAAATTTGTCAACTTTACATGAGAACAAATAAAGTGTTCAATCATATTCTCAATTTTGCAAAAAAATTAGTTAATTCTATTAGAATTATCAACACATTCGCGGCCAGGTGCTTTTGTTAAGATTATATATGCATACATGTGATTGTTCCACCCACGGGAGTGATTGGCACTGAACTAGTTAAGGTAACGATATTCGATGAAAACAGGAAAATTTTAACAAATATTTAGCATTCTTTGTATGAACATACTCAGAGAAAATAATTATGCATCAAATGTCATTAAAGTACATACCACCTTTGGATAAATTGTTACATTAGCAGTATTGCACGCTGAACAATGATATTTCACTTAATGTAACTACATTTTTACTATAATTAAATGTAGGTACATATAAGTAGGTTAGCATTTTTCGCCTGTTACATCTTTTTTTTACCCAATTTTAAATGTTGCTAAAAATTCATTGTTTTTCGCATTTTTATATTGTTCCAGTAGTTATAAAGAAATTATGCTAAATAAAGCATTTTTGCACTAATTAAATTTAATTATAAAAGCTGGGGTGTTATAGATTAAGAATGCTAGTACATATATATTTTTCTGTAAGATAGCCGGTTGTGGCTGAATAATGTTTTCCTTATTTATAATTTGAATGAATGTCAGTATTTCTACTCTATAAATACAAACGCTTCGAAAGCATACTATTTGAAATGGATATTGTCAATAAAACTTTACCAAAAATTACGTATTTTTATTTATTTTAAAGCAAGAGATACAGTAGAACCCTGTTAATTCGAACCCCGATAATTCGAAAAAACGCGTAATTCGAAATTTTAACCAAAAAAATTTCAGCAGAAAAATTTTTTCATACAAAAATTTTTTTAATTCGAAATTCGTAATTCGAAATTTATTTTTGTCCTCGCACGAAAATTTGTTCATGTAATTCGAAAAAAATTGATTTTTGCGAAAATAAATCATAATATTTCGTAAATCTGAATCTAAAAGTCAGCTGTGGCGGTAAAACGCCGAAAAATGTATTTTTACGTGGTTATACATCGTCCTAATAAGTATTTTTAATAAGTATTTTGTAAATCTGAATCGATTTACACTGGAATGTCATACTTTTTCAAATTTATTTCGAATATCCGAGTTTGAAGGGCCGAGAAAATACGTTTTACGCGGATATATGTCGTAGTTTTACGAATTTACACCAAATATCTGAATTTAAAGGGTCGGCCGCGACGAAACTCGGCCGCGAAATCTCGATTTACGCGTAAATATATCGTATTTTTACGAATTTATTTCGAATATCTGAACTTAAAAGGCCGCGACGAAAAACTGCCGATAAAATTCGATTTACGCGGAAATATATCATATTTTTACGAATTTACATCAAATATCTGAATTTAAAGGGTCGGCCGCGACGGAAATCGGCCGCGCATTCTCGATTTTCACGGAAATATATTGTATTTTTGCGAATTTATTTCGAATATCTGAATTTAAAGAGCCGGCCGCGACTGAATACGGCCGCGAATTCTCGTTTTACGCGGAAATATATCGTATTTTTACGAATTTAAATTCAGATATTTGAAATAAAGGGCCGGCCGCGACGGATAATTACCGCGAAATCTCGATTTACGCGGAAATATATCGTATTTTTACGAATTTATTGCGAATATCTGAATTTAAAGGGCCCGCCGCTACGGTAATCGGCCGCGAAAATAAAGAAATAATTGGTATTAATACGAATTTACAACTAAAATACCACCCGGATTTGAAGAGGCGGCCGAGAAAATCGATTTTCGGCGTATTTTTTTTTTTTTCTTCATAAAATTTCGAATTACGTGGGAATTCGTTAATTCGAAATTTGATTTTTGATGTCCCGTGGATTTCGAATTAACGAGGTTCTACTGTACTTATATAATTTCTACACGGATAAATGATTACTCACAGGGCTGACACTGAGCCAAATGGCGCTTGGCGCTAGTAAAAACCTCTGGGCGCTGTGTTAGGTATGATTAGCACCTTGGGTCCTTGGCAAGTCGGCGCCCAGAGCGGACTGTTCCAATTGCATCACAGGGCCAGCCTGATTACATACAGCCCCATTACGGCCCTGATTTCTAAATTATCTACAAACAGCCTCTAATTGAAGCATGTTGCGAGGCTAAAAAGGGAAGGAGATGGGGAGAGGAATGAATGGAAGGATGTTTTGTCGGTGGTAATGGACTATTTGAAACATAAAGCATCAAAAAATGCGCATAATGTAGAGATATAAATAAAAACATTAATTTATTTTTCAATAAATGTTGAAATCCAATAATAAATTTAAAACAATCGTCTATACATCAACGGCAATTCGATAAAACGGAATGATGACAAAACAAAATAATAGGTTAATGTAAGGTTATGTTTGTTTCCGCATTTCTTCAATGTTCTGTTTGGTTGGAACCACATTAAAAAAACAAAATGAAATTAGGGTTCTTCCGTAAGTTCCTCCTGGGTGATCTGGCGTACCCGCATGTCGAAGTTGACCAGCAAAGAGTTAAAGTCTTTGAAGCCAGACAGGTTCTGGGCCTCCTCCAGTCCCAGCCATTTGAAGTCTGTGTGTTCGTCCGACAGTTTGATCTCCGCCGTAGCGTTCTTCAGTCTCGCCAGCCAGTATATCACCTCCTTAGGTTTGCCCTTCACCTTAACAATGATAAGGGGGCAAAAAATCTATTATGAATTTGATTTTTATGTAAAAAATTTAATTTAAGGATAATCATCAAAGAATTCATAATCTGCTCTTTCGTAGCTGGCGCTTATTTAATTTTTTTATTAAAATAATTTTTTTGAAATTTATTCTTTCAAAAATTAAGACTAATTCTTTGTTTGCGCCTGTACGTACGCAATACGAATATGAATAAATAGTTTTGTGCGTGTAAAAACTCAATTCTTTCAAGAAAGGCATATGAATACAGTTTTGGATTATCACCATCTACGAATGCGTAGATTATAATTTACGTTGCGTTTAACCTTGTACCTTGGGTATAATTAAAAGAATTCATAATCAATTATTTCGTATCTAATTTTATTATTATTGAAAACACATGCAAGTTATGCTAAAATATTAAGATGAATTATTTGTTTGCGCCTGTACATACCTATGCAACGTGAATATGAATAAGTAAGTATCGGCGATTCAATCCAATATCGTGTTTGTATGTCTTTCTTGAAAGAATTGAGTTTGTATCTGTACAAAAAGATTTATTAATACATATTGTGTACGTGCAGACGTAAATAAAGAATTCATCTTTAATATTATAAAAAATAATTAAAAAAGTGTTTTTTCCTAAAATAATTATATTAGCGCCATCTGTGAATGAGCAGTTAATGAATAACTGGACGGGTTGTTTCGGAGAATTTGAACAATTCTTCAAATTTCAAAGTTAATTTTCAAGTTCTGTGAAAGATTTTTTCAAGTTCTGTTATTATTTCAGTTCTGTCAAGCAACTAGCCTATAATTATATAATAACAGAACTTGAATAGGACTTTCTAAGAACCCATAAATGAACGTTAAAATTTGATGAATTGTTAAAATTCTCCGCAACAACCTGTCCTTGGTTTACCCAGGCACTTTTTAATATTATTTATTTTTACCAGGAAAAACACTAAAACCCAACTGTCTGGAGCCAGTGAGACTATGGCATCCTCAATTGGGGTATGTTGTGAGGCTTAAGGTAGTGAGGAAAAAACACCAAACATGGTCAAAGCAATTTAATGCAACGTTTCAATTCTGAACGGTGGTCTTACACCAGGGCGATACTGAGAGTATCTTCTACTCTGGAACGTGCCGCAGATATACTATTCAGCGAGTTTGGGGGTAAAGTGAACAACGTTGATACAATGACGCTTCAAAGATAAGAGTTAAATTAGTTGCTTTCTAATTGTATTCAGACATGTTCATAAAGGTTGGATTATAAAGCTGTTTTTTTTTTAGATATTTTCAGACAGTAACATGTAAGTACATTTTATATATAACTTCCTCACTGATTACAATAGTTCTGTGTCATTTATAATGTAAAAGAATATCAGTTACTTTCGATATAATACAGGGTGTTGAGGGGTAAAGTGCACAAACTTCGGGAGGTGATTCTACATGATAGTACAAGTAAAAAAGCAAAATTACTTTTTCAAAATTTCAACATTTTAAGGTAGTTTTCCGGTACAAAAATTGAATTGTTTGTATGGAAAAAATATTTTTGTATGGGAAAAAAACAATGGAATTTAGAAAAACATAATTTTTCTTTTTTCCTCACGTAGATCACCATCACGTAGAATCACCTCCCGAAGTTTGTGCACATTACCCCCGGATACCCTGTATATTATTTTAACCGGTTGTGTGCCGCACATGTACGCGTTTTAGGTAGCCGTGCTCACAAGACCTTATAAAATTAGTGTGTTAACATGCTGTTCTATATGAAGATTTGATTTCGTGGCCTGCCGGTACAACCACACCAAATACCTGACGGCAGAGAAAGGGTTAAATGAGTAAATTGAGAAATAACATAAATTAGTCATAATAAAATTTACATGTGCATGTCAAGATTTGAACCAGCGACCTCCGGCTTCTGAACTAAATACGGCAGTGCATCCTACAAGATACTGATTTTAATATGTATAGCAGCACCAAACTTTGACTCGCCCCATTTATGTTAATGTGGCACAGCGGCAGCTTTTTGCCTTGGCAAAATTGTCCAATTGGAAAAACTAGTCTAAGCAAGAGCTCGTCAACGATTGTCCTCTTCATTCTCACATATCTTATATTAAAACGAAGAAGACTAAGATACTAGAACAACGACGTCACTTACAACATCTCGCTGCGACTAGTTTATTAGAGCGGACAACTCCATTTCGATGGTGAGAATGGGGCGGAGTCAGCATTTGGTGAAATGCTGACTCCGCCCCCGATGGATTGGTGATTTTTGCCTGAAGGGCGATTATATTCAAAGTGAAAAGGTAGATGCCTTTTTGTTTCAAGATGACATTTTTTTCTATACAAATATACTCTTAATAATATTCTCGACACCACTAACGCACATATAATTTATGTGAATAAATTGCGCTAGATATGGAAATGTGAATTAGAATACCTTGTAGTGGAGGCTTTCTTTAATATCTTTATAGACCTCCAGGTCCTCCTCTACAAGACCAGACTCTTCTCGGGTCTCCCGCAGTGCCGTCAACCAGTCTGTTTCATTGGGGTCCACGTGACCTAGAAAGTAATACATCATTATTTTTTATTTGTCTAACTGGTATTACATTTACACTGAAATCATAATATATTTGTCAATTTGGTAAAGGTTACGAATTCCGCTTCACGGTAAATATGGAATGTTTCTTTGAATTAATACTTGAATTTAGTTATATTATTACTAAAAGTTACTATAAATGTTGGGGAACCTTTAATAACGCCTGCTCGCGTCCCCTTTAGAGTTATATCCCAGTTTTCAAGTAGTTTGTGGGCTACGCTAGGTTTGTATAGACTGGTTTGTGATTTAATTCTAATACGATATTATGAATATAATCCAACTCTTGATATGAACATAGTCGCCGTCGGCTGCGACTATAACGGCGCCGCATACTAATTGACATATCGCGTAAGTGACTTAATAAACGAAATTAAAATTAAAAGTGCGTATTTTTCCGTCTCCCCCGACATAATAAATCACGTTTTGTATAAATAAAGCTAAATCCATTTATTTGAAAGTGAAATATTGCGTATTAAGAGTGAAGCGGAATAAGAGAAAAATAATGTCGACTTTTCCACGCAGTAGGCCCTGTGTAAAACAATTTCCCGCAGAGCCAGGAAAGGAAGTTCAGCGAAGCAAAAAGGTACGAGGGGTGGTAGGAATCTGGGGGTCAGTACATCCAGGAGTGTATCCCTCTAGCTGTGATGGGTTGAGAGAGTACGGCTGGAGAGGTCGAAGGATCTCCCTTAATCGGCCTCTCCAATTCCGATCCGCCACGCGGTTGTTGGGCAGATGTAACAAAATGATAAGACAGTATTGAATTGTAAACGAGTTACCTTTCGGCGGAGACCAGTGGAGATCTCCATAGGAGGCCTTCATCAGTAAATACTGTACAGCATTGTCAATAGTTCGAAAAACTACGAGTCCGGCTGCTTTTGTAACCATTGTTATTATTAAATTTGTACTTCGACCTTTGATAATCAACAGTCAAAATCTATTAAAAAATTCTATTTTCAAAAATATATTTTGTTTATAAACGCACTGAATACACAAAAACCGTATTCGTAAATCAAATTCGAAACAATATTGTATGACAAGGAAAACTAAATTGGATTAGAGGTGAGTGGTTTATTTATGGATTAGAGTATAATCAAATAACGTAGAATATGTATATTCACAATATTTGAAAAATAATAAATGACAAGAACTGTCAAAATGATGTTGCCAAATATTTGAAAAATAATAAATGGCAAGAACTGTCAAAAATATGTTGCCATTTCAGGTACATAAATAAACCACGGGCATATACATAGACAGGCAGTTTCTGAGAGATTGTGAATATATATGTTTCGCATATACATTACTATTAAAATTTTACTTGCAAAAAATTCGAGTAAAATCATTGGTATAATTAAAAATAAAATGTGTATTTGTTTTCACGTTCAAAATATTTTTGCGCGTTGGCAACAGTAAACAAAGATGTCAAACTAAGATGTCAATCCATCAATCGTTCGATCAGCTGGAAGTGGCATATTGTAAAATAAGTATTTTCCTATAAAACTACAATAAAACGAAAAATAAGCAATAAAAGTTTACTGGTATTTTCATATTTTTATATAGATTGTCCTAAAACATAAGCGCAACGATAAAACGCGACTGTTAATTAATAAAATTACGTTCAAGTGTAGTGACAGCGAAAGGCGTTTGCTTCGATGACATTTCGAGTCGAAATCGGGATTGTTCCAATTTTGAATAGTTAAAGTGTTTTTTTTAATGTTTTTGAATGAATAAATAAGAACTGTGGTGGAATGTAGTTTAGGTTTAAGATGGAGGGAGCCGTCGCGCGGGTTCCGCGCGTGTATAAGATCGTGGTGTTGGGGGACGGAGGGGTGGGTAAATCCGCCGTCACTCTGCAATTTGTCAGCCACAGTTTCCTCGACTACCATGACCCCACTATTGGTAAGCCTTTCCTTCCGTATATTAGACATTTGCAATTCGGCCAAAGTCAAGGTCTTGCCCCTGCATAATGTAAACAATGCAACCCCCCCCAAAATTCTGCACAAATCTAAAATAATAACCGTATCTTCCTTTCTGTCAAATTAATTTATTCCTGACATTCAAACGTCTCTATCTAATAACGTAGATATTTCTATTTCTAATGATATAGTTCAAGACACAAACAGCGGCTGACCGTAGACTCAATACAAGACATGATTATAATAATAATTATTAAAACATTTAGTACTAATATTTTATTTCTGGAATAACATAATCAGTAAAATCCAAAATTGTAATATTTAATCATTGAAGATACTATTAGTGACTCTTTTCCATTTGGTCATATTTAACTGTATCGTACGTTAACTAAAAATTACCAAAATTATCTTTATTTTCTTAACGCATATTTTTATTGGCTGTTATATTTATGTATGATTACAAGATTCTTCCCGAACTATGGAACTTCCTTGGAGATTCTTCCCGAACTTGGGGATATACTAGGGTTTATGTTATTTTTTAAGAATGAATTAATTTCAAAATCATTTTATTTTCAGAGGACTCGTACCAGCAACAAGCGGTAATCGATGGAGAGCCAGCACATCTGGATATACTGGATACCGCTGGACAGGTTTGTCAAAACTATTGGCAGTGTAACCAGACACAACTGAAAATGACAAATTTTTTAAACAAAGTCTAGACGTATTGGCCAGTAACTTTTGAGTGTGATGAGAGATTGCTAAAGTTTTAAAAATTCGACATTATTGATGTTGTTTAGTCTGAATCGATTTTTTTATGATGATTTTCGGGAAATATCAGTTTGGCAGTGCGCCGCACGGATTTCCTGAAAATCTTCATACAAAAAACCGAATTTTCTGCTACAACAACACCAATGATGCCATTTTGTAATATTAGCATTCTAACACATCCAAAAGTCACGAGCCGCCACTGGTATCGACTCTTTTCTACAAAAAGCATAAATTGATTTTGAAAATATGTTATTTTGTCTACTAAAGTTACTTTTTTAATAAAAAATAAAAAATAAAAAAAATAATTATAATGAAGTTATAGTGATGTCGTAATTTTCAAACAAAAAATTCTATTATAGCATAATTTATAAGCAATAAATTATCTGTTAACGGTAAACATAAAAGAATTCATAATCTGCTCTTTCAAAGATGGCGCTAATTTAATTATTTCACTTAAATAAAGTTTTGCAAGTTATGCTTCAAAATATTAAAACCAATTACTTGTTTGCGCCCGTACATACGCAATATGAATATGAATAAATAGTTTAATTAATTCGTATAAAAACTAAATTCTTTCAAGAGAAGCATACAAATACAATATTGGATTGAATCACCAATGCAATATTGTATTTGTATGCCTCTCTTGAAAGAATTGAGTTTTTATACAGGCAAAACTTTTTATTCATATTCATATTGCATATATACAGGCGCGAACAAATAATTTGTTTTGATGTTGTAAGGCATAACTTGCAAAAAGCGAATTTTAATAAAATAATTTAATTAACGCCATCTACGAACGCATAGATTATAACGTACCTTGCATTTAACCTTAAAGGGCACTTTTACAGAATTTTAATTTTACTTTAAATTTAAAAAATCCAAGCCCGTGTTTTGTGACGAAAATCCTTCAATTTATCTATTTATTTATGGAATTCATAATATTTTACACACTTATTTAACTTAGACATTATTAACAAATTGGAAATAATTATTTAAAAAAAAATTCTCTTGAAAATATGAATTTACGATCTTACGTTTACGCATTTTGACGCGAAACGTATTCACTGCCATCAAAGCTGCTCAGTACCCAGTACCAGCCAAAATCTGGGATGAAAATATAAAATATCAAAATCAAAATCCAGCTGCTGGCAGCTAGTAGAAGTGTGTTCGCACCACTCTTATTAACCCCTCCTGCGTTTGAGGGTCATATATGTCCGGATGTCCACATTTTATAAAAGTATTTTTATCTTTTTTTATAAAAATATCAAAAAATTATGGAAATACATAATTTTTTGACATTAGAAAGAGAAATAATAATTCTTTCCAGTTTGCCTCAAATATTTATACTGGAATCCATTAATAAAATCCTAAAAATAGCCAAAATGAATAATTTCGTGCCACTATCCTCACAATCGGTTCAACTTTAAAAATTATTTCTTTTTTTATTTATTATATAAACGAGATAAAAGTGAAGGTACATTTTTCTCACAAATTCCCCAAACAAAACGAATGTGTTTTCAAAATATCAATTTTTCTATGATTGGATTAAAAAATTAAGTAAAATGTGGTTATAGTTTTTGACAACATTTTTCACGTTTGATATTAAATTTTTATTATTTAGAAATAGTAGTGTTTATTTTAAATGCGTACACCGGAAAGATAATTTTATCTAGTTTCTAAAACAGTATTTGTTTGTATGGAAAATTAAAAAATAAGATGTATATAGCACTTTTGAAATACACAAAAAACATTGCAAACTGAACAAATGTGACACCAGAAATCACAAGTCACAATATCAGAAACTTTTTTGAAAGATATGTTTTGAGGAAATTGTTGTATTTAACAATCCATGTACTTTATAAGATATGGGGTTGTCTGAATCAATATAATGATACAATATTGGTTAGGTGGAGTTCACAGCCATGAGGGACCAGTACATGCGTTGCGGAGAGGGTTTTGTGATCTGCTACTCGGTGACTGATCGACAGAGTTTCCGCGAGGCGGCGGAGTACCGGCGCCTCATCGCGCGCGTGCGTCCCCACGAGGACATCCCCCTGGTGCTGGTGGCCAATAAAAGGGACCTACATAATTTGCGCAAGGTGATACTTTATTATTATTAATTTAGTTATTTATTCAATTTCATTTATAATAAAAACAAAGAGAGATACAACGTGGTAGTGTACTGACTGTCACTAAGCTACGACCAAACTATCAAAGCGGCTATGCAATGTAAGTTATACGTTTGGTGTATAGGTAGAACCTAATTGGTGTCGATGTGCGTGGATGCGATTTTCAGTAGGTGCACGCGGTTTTATACTAATAATGGTTCTTTGCCCATCTCCCTCGTTTCTGTTGTTTACGTTCCTAATCATCACTTCATGATGTCTTCTACATATATCTTGAGCTATTTTAAGTCTTAATTTTCACTAAACTAATGTTGGCAACATATCATTGTGTCCTCTCCAGGTGACCTTTGAGGAGGGCCGGCAGCTGGCAACCCAGCTGGGCTGCCCTTTCTTCGAGACCTCGGCAGCCCTGCGTCACTACATAGACGATGCCTTTCACGCATTGGTCAGGGAGATTCGCAGCAAGGACCACCGACAGGTAACACACAGACTAACTCCAGGTGTTCTGCCCCTTCTTCGAGACCTCGGTGTCTCTGCGCCACAATTCCTATGACAATTCTAACAGGAGGTCTCACTGGTTCACGTGTTGTTTATTGCAGAGTGGTCTGGGTGGCGGGCGGAGAAGATGGCGCCGCCTGCGCAGCATCCTGGCGCTGGTGTTCCGCTGGAAGCCGCGCCGTGGGCAGCCGCCGCCCTCACCCTCGCGCCTCCTGCCCTGACCACACCTTACGCCTCCCACCCCCAGCTTCCGACACTTCCCCATCGAGATCTCTTCCTCCTAAACTTACTGTAATTAACAAAACTAACCAACCCACCTAACCCGCTTGCCCTAACTCACCCTCACTTCCACTGCAGTAACATATCAAATCCATTTTTATACAACCTAACGTAACAGACATATAAAATCAGTCTACGAAAACCAGCTAACCTAACTTTTATTACAGAAATGTAAACGTAACCTAACTTTTATTGCAATGAGGCAAACTAACATATCAAATCAATCTGCACAAAACAACCTAACTTTGAATTTATTTTATGAAATTATTATGCAAAACACACAACGATAGCCTTCGTAAACTACTTATTTTCTAAAACAAATAATTAAACGTAATTGTAAAAAGCATTCACTTTGTGGCTCATCATAATTTATAATAAAAACACATAAATTTGTTTTTGACCACGATAGTTTTATTTTCACTCTACCGGTTTCGGAAGATCCCTTCCTTCGTCAGGAGAATATTCTCCTGACGAAGGAAGGGATCTTCCGAAACCGGTAGAGTGAAAATAAAACTATCGTGGTCAAAAACAAATTTATGTGTTTTTATTACAAATAATTAAAATTTAAAATCAGTCCTACACCAAATAACCAAACCCAACTTCAAAAGCAGGATACAATACTAACATTAACTCAATCAATGATATAGTCCGCATTATCTAATCTTACCTACGTCCCAACCTAACCTTACATTCCAAATCTTTTTGAGTATCCACAGTGAAAACATTAAAATTGAACAAAAAAAAACATAGACCCTGTAGACAATTGATTTGAAAAAGTAACTAAATTGACATAACGTAGGAATATTTTTAGACTCTGGTTCATGGAGATTAGATGTTCAAATTTGAATAATAATTGCAATCAAATTAAAATGAAGGGATTTTTAAAAAACCTAAAAGCTGTCTTTGAGGAATGAGTCTCAAAATTATCTAAAAATTTTAATGTTGGATCGAATCTGACATTTTGCCTAACATTTTTAACACTCTTTCTCAGCACAGAAATGGGGATGGGAGATGAATATTTATAAAAAGTAATTTATTCTAGGTATTTATTAAAGTTAAATTAATATTCTGATGGTTTTGGATCTCAAATAAATTATTCAACGTTGCATGTGCCAAACACTGGGAATGTTACCATTTTAGTAGTTAATTTAATTTATTAGAATTCATTTTAACGCTGTGTTTTTAGCGCATTGTTAAATTTTTATTTATTTATATAAAAAAAATTTGCTATGTTAATTTATTTATTTATATGCCTAAAAAGGTTTTTTACATTTTAGTTGATGTAATTGCTTCGTCCACACACTGTGAGCCATTTCCAGCTAGCAAATAAGTTACCAAGTGGTTGAACATTAATGAAAAGGACCAAATATATTTTTACACTTAATTCTGTTTTTACACGGTGGATTCGTTGCAAAAAAAGTCCGTGGTTACATTGTGTATGGAAAAATGGAAGATTAGTTCCATTTTGTATATAGCTGTCAGACATTAAAATCATCCGCTTTCACATGTTTAGTACGAAATCTCTTCAATAATTTGAAATTAAATCTCGATTTTATTCTAATTCAATTTTAAGTATGGATACATTACGCTTTGTGAACTATGTTTTTAAAAATCGTGTACAAATAGAATAATTAGTGATCCAATTTTGTTTTGCCCTTTTTCTTTATTTACTAGTTGGAAATGGCTCGTCCGCTAGCCGCGCGGTGTGTGGACAAAGCTGACGAAGAATGCAAGCATTTTGCATTTTATAAACTGATTAACGGATGATTTTATTTATTTTTGTTGAAATCATGATCAGTATTGTGAGATCCAAATGTTGGTTTGAAAATAATATGTAATAATTTAGAAACCCCAATAACGTGAGACCAAATTAGCTTAAGATAAGGTGAATTGGAGTTGAGCAATCATTGAAATATGAATTACCCGTAAAGAAATTAACTAAATTACGTATTTAATAAAATGTACATTAATTAGCAAAACAGTATTAGATAATTTGTTGATTTACCAAATTATTTTAGTTTGTCCAACAGTATGATTCAAAACAATGATTTAGCGAAATGTTCATTTAGGTTGTTAGCATAGTAGAATCGTTACAGCTTTAAATAAATGCTTGGAGCTATCGCTCGTTAAAGAAATTGATAGTGCTGCCCTCTGTATATAAATATTTACACTGTTTTTGCGCTAAATCAATATGTAGTTGTTTAAACCAGTGTTTTTTGTTATGGAATGTACCAAACGACTTTTGGAAATTAATGTTTATTATTTTATACAATTATTTTGATTTTTGTGTTCTCATCTACTTCTTCCCCTTGTCCTATTCAGGACGCGGACCCATTGCCTCATTTGTACACGGTTGACAATTGTCACATGAGAATGGGTCGTTTCTGCAACTCATTCTCGAGTTCATCAGCTCGGCTGTGGAAGGATTTGCTGGCCTCTTTGTTAGAATTGAAAATTGTTGCCTTAAGGGGTTACACCACCTTGGCGTTCGGAAAAATAGGTGTAAACGTAAATATAAATTTTGGCGCTGCTATTAAACATATAAAATAATTTTTATTTTATACATACATAGTAGTTTTATGAATAATTTGAAATAATAACGAAGCAGCTCTTTTCAATTTCCTGGCCTCTTTACACTTGTTGGACTCTCATGTTGGCTATAGATATTCGTCCAATCGCTATATAAGTTTTGGGACGACTCTGCCGCACTCACTTCTAAATGCTATAACTTCGGAAATAATTTGAATTTTGAAGTGGTTAAATGTTTAAAATATTCTCTAAAGTATAAATAATTTGTCTAACAAAAAAAAAATCAATATTTTTAAAATCTCAAGTGGGAGACCCCTTAAACATCTCGAAGGAGTGGGGATGCATATATGAAAGTTTGCTCTAAGAAGAGATGATGTTCACCTATCACAATATAAACAGCTTTACAAAACATTTCGGTACGTTTTTTATGCAAAAAAAGCACTGGTTTTAATATATTACTTGTTCGTAAGCAAAAGTAATTGGCTAAAAGTGTTGGCTGCCATTTGACCGTTTCAATGAAGTTGTATATCGGTGTCATAAATCCTAAATGATCTATTTATTTGAATGCAATAATATGTTGAAATCATCCAATTGGCTATATGCTTGAATCAACCTTATATAAAGCCTAATCAGCTTGTCCCTTAGTTTGTAGGTTAGAAATTGAATAGTTACCAATAACTTGTCTGAAATGTTGTCGGACTTTTTCAAAAACCAAATAATATTGTGTAGTGACATTCAAATTTTGTGGCTTTTCCTTATGGTTTATTGCAAAGTTGTGTTTACCAATGCTTTGCTAAAGGTATTTTCTAATCTAATTTTACCAGTATGCTTGTGAAGGGCACGGGGCTTATCAAAAAACGAAATCTCTGAGAAAACATTAATATTTAACTTTAAACCGTAGGTTTAGACAGCTTAAGTAAAATTCCGTTATATAGTACTGTGAATATATTCCTTGATCTAAACCAAAGTGCATCTTTTATAATCTATTGTAACTCGTAACCTACTTTTTATAAATATCAAAAGATGGCGTTCATGGTTTGATTCAAGAAATGATGGGTAAACCTTGTCATTAGCTCGTGCCCCCAAAATGTGTTTGAATAATTTTATCGTTCGTACACTCAAATACTGGTAAAGTTATATGAAAATTCCCCAAGATTCGCATTTACTTCGTACACACATAATTGTTGGTAAAGTTATGTTAAATTGCCCTAAGATCGGCACTACCATATACACGTAATTGCTCGTAGAGTTATGTGATGATTAGCACTTGCCCGAACATGTGCAACAGAAATAAAGTCGCAAAGGGTCGGTCGTTATATGGAATGTCCCGTACTGTGTTCAGGCCTCTCGTGGTCTCACTCGTCTAAGTTTCGCTTCTTAAACAAATTTTAGGTAAAGATGTATACAAACATATTGATGTCTTCCCGTATGGATATGTCTTAATAAAGACGGTTTAGTTATAATGTTGCATAGCGGTTAATGAATTAACGGAGCGTATGTTTGCAATGTTTTACAAGCTTTGGTTTTAATGTTGTGATGCTTTTTATAACATCCTTCATAGTATACCTTTGTTTGGTGAATCATCGTCTTTGTGTAGTTAGTTTTTACCATCTTTTCAATAGTTTCTGTTCCTTATTTAAAATGTTATTTCACAGCTGTTTTCATCACAATTTCATAGACAAAATATCTAATCATAAAGTCTTGTATGACTAGAAGAAATCTTGTTTATTAGTTTATAATTTGTCTATTGTTTTTCAAATTCTCTATGGTTTTTGTCAGTTAAAATAATATTATTAATTTTCACTGTGTTCTTGTAAAAAAGTTTTAACAACTTTGTTGTTTCTAGTCCCATTTAACAAATAAGATAATATTATAATATCACCATTATTTTTGACTGCATTGTTTTGAATTATAAAAACAAATTTATTTCAAAGCAATGTGATCAAAATTAATTTTTTTATAGTTTATTTTTATTTTACAGACAATCAGTATTTATTAAGGTCGATTGATAAATTATTATATACACATTTTGTCAAATATTTTAAATCAAATTAACAAATTTATCCTATTCACTTATTTATAAACTTATATAAATATTAAGTTTCAACATATTGTATGAATTCGTATGCTAAATTATTATTCACTTTGTGTAAAAATCTCGCTATGTTTTGGTTCTTATAATTTGTCAAGAAATTCTAAAAAATTTAATATATAGAAATATTTTTTCCATTTCTATGGCAACACCAAGTAACACCGATTATAGAACCAGTTATAGTAGATGCAAATGTGAGGTTATTTTTTTGTTTTTTTTATTTTTTACTTTCTTATTTTATTTTGATTGAACGTCTAAGAAATGGCATCTTTGATATCGACTGTGTTATGGTCAAATCCTTCAAGCAACATTTTTTGGGAATGTTATTTATTATTCAGGGGTTTCATTTAACATAGTCTTCAAAGTACAACATGGTAAAATAATTTTTTATTTTTAATATTAAAAATGAAATTATGCGTAAATTTGTTTAGGTTAACCACTTTTATATAAACTTCAAGACTTTTTTATTAGTTTTACGAATTGTAAATATTCATTTTCATTGAATCCTGTACAATTTTCATTTTGTGGCTTGAAGGGTTTTGGTAAACCTTAGTTGATTTTTGACACATTTCAAAATACAAAAAAAAAAACATTTTCATGCAGTTATTTTGCTATTTAATGTTTAAATAATAAGAAATTTTAATATTGAATACAATCATCTCCTTTCAGGAAATACCACCAATTTCTGAAAAATATTCACTTAAACAATCTTGGTGTTGCCATTTAAAAACATGCAAACAATCGCAGCTCCCTTCATTTTTGTCTAAAATTTCTTGACAGACTGTTCCAGTTAATTTTGCATTGGCAAATATTTGATCACATTGTGGCTTACACCTTAATAATTTGAGTAGGTTCCTTAACTAGTAAAGCAATATGTTGAGAAAAATTATTTACCTCTTAAATAAGTAATCAAGCCGTTTCTGTAACAATTAAGTTATTTAAATAGGTTACATATTGCCTAATTAGATATTAAAGTGGTTTTAAAAATTCAATAACCTTATTACTGCAGTAAATATTTTGTATGTCGTTAATTAAGTTAGTTGTTTGAATGGACATATTGTTGAATGGTCATCAATTTAACTGCGTGTATTTTTCTTCGCAATGTTGTATAAAACTTGTGAAAGTTATTACTTGTAAGATTAAAGGTCTATTATTCACATCTATCGGCGCCTTGCATGGCAGACACGGCACAACGCGAGTAAGTCCATGCGAATGTGATTTCAATATGTATGAAATTCAAATTAAATCTAATTCTATTTCATAGGAATTGAAATTGCGTCTGCATGGACTTCACCCACGGAGTGTCATAATCAGCTGTTGATGCTGTGCCATTTAACTAGCGCGTCTGCTGCTCACGGTGCCGGTAGATGTGAATAGACCTTAATTTTGTGGCTACAGGGAAAGGCGGCATAACTCACTAAAACAATTTTTTTTCGTTACCATAGCGGCAATATTTAAAAAATATTGCCGCTATGAAATTTTAATAATAGATGATCCTCGGTAAGGTTAATTAAGTACTACTGGTTACTACCCAAGTTTAAATATAATATATTTTTTTAAATTTAACATTTGAACAATATAAAACAGTTAATGTGGCACTTGTCAATGACATAACAAACTTATCGACGCAAAATCTCAAAGTGGCAAGCAAATGATACGGTAATTGCTGACTTTTCGATTTAGTATTAAAGTGTCACGCAACTTTTAGGTGCACAAACGCTGCCCGGTTCTATATCTATCTTGTTCATGCACACGTATTCTTTGTATGTCTGTCTTTGTCATACACAAT
Source organism: Hesperophylax magnus (assembly GCA_026573805.1). Taxonomy (NCBI): domain Eukaryota; kingdom Metazoa; phylum Arthropoda; class Insecta; order Trichoptera; family Limnephilidae; genus Hesperophylax; species Hesperophylax magnus. The sequence continues at coordinate 4,188,249 of JAIUSX010000117.1, read as the reverse complement.
GAACATTTGAATTAAAAATTTACTAGACACGTGAGTGAGTTTGTTACTTGCCGCATTTTGTGTAAATTTAGTGAGATGACATATGTTTACGATTTTTTATTGTTATTTATGTTTGTAATGTCATTGGCGTTTGCCTTATTTATTCACAGTTAAATAAACATTTAAAAGCTCCATAACTGCAGACAAAGCTGTGCAAACTTCATTGCGCCAGGAATCACTGTTTGTGAGTTTTTGATGCGACAAATAAACATATTTTCTGGAGTTTCTTTTAACTAATATCTTAATCTTTCACATTTTTTTCATAAATAAAGGTTTTTATTTATTTGTGACTTTGGTTAGTTTTCTCGGTAAATTGGTGAGCATACATGTGAATAAAGCTAGTTAAGGAAGCAAATAATGGCTTAATCTGAAGTTAAATTCTCCCCAAGTAATATATTTGCTAGGAGATAATTTAGGTACAATATCATATGCACAAAGAAGTGGGACGTTAGAGTTTAAAAATGTAGTATTTTACTAATATTAATGTTGAATTACACTCGAAACGGGAAGTATATTGTGTTAGAAATACCATTTTAGTAAAAAATATATATTATTTTAATAAATTGTAGAGAGAAATTAAAAATTGAAATACATATATTGTTCAATAATGTTAAAAGAATCTCGTTAAAATTCAATTTGAGTCAGTTTTTATCACAAGTTTTAGATTACGAAAGTATGTTTAAACGTGTTACTACTTTTCTGCTGTGTAGATTTTCTTCTGTTGAAGGTTAATTAATGTAAATTGATGAATTTTCGCAATGATGAATCAGTTAAGAATTATTTGTAAAATGAATTTACTTGTAAAAATAATAATGCATTTATTCTGTGAGTTTCTCCAAGTAATATATAACGGTAAGAATAATGTCAAAATTCCACCGGTAAATCCAATAACTTCCATTTGAGATATAAACCTAGTCAGTTCCCACACATAAAATAACTTCATGATACAACCATGCTTTTTATAAAATATCTAAATGCATATATATACATATGTCATTTTGTATTTATATAATTTTTATGTATTTTTACAAATTCATCTATCAGAGTAAGTATCAATCTAGTCATATTCTATTTATTTATTTATTCTTAATCATAATATTGTATGTTGTGCGGTTTAATACTGCCAGGGTCTCAGGTTGCACCATGTTTGCAGGTTCCATCGAGGTTACAGGTTTCACCATGTATGCATTGTATCATGATAATTTGTATCATGGTTGAAGGTGGCATCATGGTGGCAGGTTCCATCGTGTTTACAGGTTGCATCATGATAGATTATCATCGTGGTTGCAGTTTGCATCATGGTTGCAGGTTCCATCGTGGTTGCAGGTCACAGCCCAACCTTACTCGACAATGCCCAAACTTAACCTCTTTGAACTTTTCATATCTTCTTGATGTTTGTTGTAGTGTAATAATTGTAAGAATGTAAATGAATGTGAACCCCAATGCCTATATTTTTTTAGAAGAATAGAAGATGCAATACAATACTGCCTTCCCGAAGAAACTTGTGAGTTAAATGTTAGTATGTCGTCAAATAATCATCTACTAAGATCGAGCCTAATACATGTATTATATTATGGTACCCGTATCCAGTTTGTATCCTATTGATTCATAATAAGAAACCTACCTCTTCTGCTTCAAGTATAAATTATTGGTGCTTATTCCTTTGGCACATAGTTGAAGATTCAATCAGTATTTCAACCGAGGAATCCGATACGGAATATTGTAGCTTTATTCAAATTAATTTAATAAAATTAATGTGAAATGTTTTTATCCGTTTAAGTAAATAGTTCTTTGCTGTTTCTCATAAGTATTGTGTCTCAGTGTTTAGTAGAGTAGATATTGATTCTAAATGTTGCCATTTGACAAAAAACCATAGAGTAAACCTTAAATGGTGAAACTCTATTATTTTGTAAAGAAAATAAATATTAATATTGAGGAAAGTGCTTTGTTAAAGAATTGAAGTGTAATTTCACCACAGTAAAGAAAAAGGGTAAACTTAGTAGAAAGTGCAAAATCATTTTAGTGAAAAGAATTGAACAAAACATGGTAAAAATTATTTATTTTTGTCAAGTACTTAGACGTTATTTATTATATTTTGATGACCAAACCACACTGTCTAACAGTTACCTGGCTTATGTGGGTTGTTTATTTCTCAGTCAAACTGAGCTATGTATTTATGCACATTTGTCATTTGTTGTTGTTTTAAAAAGATATTTGTTACATATCTCTATTTAATATTACCTCGAAACTTTGAATGGCTAATTCGTGGACACAACCAAATTTAATACAATAATGATGGTAGTTTACTCTGACCATAATTCATTATGGACAAAGTCATGATGGAAAAACATTGTTAAAACCACTATAGTATTTTATTTTGTATTTTTAATAGTTTATACCTATTACCCGAGGAAACTTAAAGTGTAAAAATAACCTAACATAAAATATACTTAGTGGGTTGCTGTACAACATTATAAGTAATTTAATTTATTTGGGTATTGAGTCAAGTAACTTAGTTTCTGTGTGCAGATAGAAAAAAGTGATGAGTTATAAATTGAGTTTTGAGTTATGTATGCAAGGTTGCCCCTTGTATAGTTACATACTCGCTAAAAAAAAATGTTTAAAGAATTTTGTATGATATTTATCAAAGGAAAGGACGTATTTATTATATTAAACCATTCTGTATTATTTGAAAAGGACTGTAAGGAGAAATATTTGAATACAATTATTACAATAGGGCAATTTTTGACTCATCTCTCTCTTCCTTTCATACATTGAATCGTTGAATAAATCATTTTGAAAATAATGTTCAATACAACAAACAATTTGAATACGGAAGTATTTAAATTTCTATTGTGTCCATTTTGATGTATATTTAAAGCAAGAAAATGTGCTAAATTCTGTAAGCAATCCATCTTTCCATTAAAAGCAATTTCAGATAAAAGTATTAATACATAATTCACTGACCAATGTATCCCAATTTCCCCTTTTTATTTGGAGTGAGGAGGGGAGAGGGGGACGGATAGAGCTAGTGTAGAATATTTGTACCAAGAAGATAGATTTTATTTAAGTGACTACCCGCGAGTACAAATGTAAAACATTATATTATGTGTTGTGAAAAAATTACTAAATATAAACATTGCGAATGGGACTCAACTCTGTATTTTATTTACGACTTCCTTTTGAAAGTGAACTTAGAATATTGTCAAATTGTGGATACTGAAATATAAGAGGGTAATTTGAAAAGTTTCCGGCCTTTTTAAGAAAAACACGTATTTGTCGACTGTTGTTTGGTCTCAGGCGTATGGTGGTGTAATCAGGTTTATCATTGATTTTTTTAATACAGACTGAGACACTCGCGCAATATATCCGTCCGTATGCGCTTTTGGTCAATCATCAACAAGCGCGGCACCCAGCGCATGGATAATTTTCTCATATCCAAATCTTGTGGACCCGTTCAGACAGGGCCGGCCTTATGCCGGCGCAATTCGAGCAGTCCGCAACGGGCGTCGAATTTCCGAGGCGCCAAGGCGCTGATAATACCTGACCTAAATCATTGCCCCTGAGATTATTTTTCATAAAAACTGAGCTATGCGAAAGTACAAATAATCCAAATATCACTGATTACTGTAATCACCTACCTAGTCGTCTTCTGGTTTTGTCAAGGGATGACAAATTTTTACTTGCGCCAGACACCGTATGGCTCAGGGCCGGCCCTGTATTCATATGATATCCCACAAGCCTCGGCAATCCATCGACGATCTTCCATCACAGCTTGATGCACTAAATCGACCAATTTCATCAGTTATAGCGGTGAACATTCCTCGTCTAAAATGCTCGTACGTCCAGGTTTGTACTCGACCACCCAATGTTTGACCATTGTAAATGGAGGTTTCATACACATACGTATATAGAGTCTAACTCGTCTTTTATTTCCTCAGTATTCTTCCCTATCAAATGAAGGAATTTTATGACTGCGCGGTACTCAATTTTCTCCATTGTTGACAGACAACTTTGGAATTTTTTTTTGCCATAGACAAAGTAATGATCAGAATGACTTGAAATTTTTACGGTTTTGCTAAGGTTATCTATCGGACGGCGATTTTTTTTTACAGTTTCTTTATGTCGATGAGGTCGGTAACTTTTCAAAATACCATCGTATTATACGATCTGCGTTCGATTTAACCGATATCTCAATTTTTTTTATTTCTGTTATTCTGACTCTTATGATTAAAATAATAAACAAATAAATTTGTACTCAATATTTTTTTATTAATTTTATAAATAATAATGATCTTTGGTGTCGAGTTAAAATATAAACTTTATACCTAACTTATTCTTAATTTAATGTATTTAGGAAACATACATCATCGTTTACATTATAAAATTAGTTCAATTACTGACCCATGAAATTTCCACCATTGTATATTTTAATTTGTTTAGAGAAGTAGTAAAAATTTTTGAGATAAAAGGGTAAAAAAATGTCATTTTAACTATAGAGAAGGAAAATAATGTGATTTACAATTAAATAAGGAAAATAATTCACATTATACGGTTGATCAAGAGATAATACACAAAACAATGTATATTATACGGTTGATCAAGAGATAATACACAAAACAATGTATATTATACGGTTGATCAAGAGATAATACACAAAACAATGTATATTATACGGTTGATCAAAAGCTACTACACATAATAATGTATATCAAACGTTGATCAAGAGCTACTACACAAAATAATGTACATTATACGGTTGGTGAAGAGATACTACACAAAATATTGTACATTATACAGTTGATCAAGAGCTACAAAATAATGTACATTATATGGTTGATCAAGAGCTACTACATAAAATAATGTACATTATTATGGTTGATCACGAGATACTATCCAAAATATTGTACATTATACGGTTGATCAAGAGCTACTACACAAATTAATGTACATTATACTGTTGATTAAAAGCTACTACACAAAATAATGTATATTATACTGCAAAATGTCTTGCATTTGCTTGTATTTGAATATTTGAAAAGTTTTACAGTGTTGTTTTTTAATACTAACAATAAAAAAAAAATTTGAAAGTCAACTCTATGCAAGCAATGCATCTGCGTTCATATCAACTCCGGCTGCAATACCTGTATGTGTGAACCCGGCCTACGAACTAATAAATTAAAAATTCATACCCAACTGCATTGAACAATCATTCTTTTTTCGAAAATAACTTAACCATAGATTTTTTAATAAAAATTGTGTCGTGTTTTATCACTCAGATAATGCTGCATCTACACCCTGTCAGTGGTTGAACCAGTAATGGAGTTACTCAGTGAACTGTGTCCTCTTCAGGGGGTCCTGCATGCTGGGCCTGCCCAGAGTCTAGAGTCAGAGTAGAATTATGTCCTATTTCATGGTACCGAACAGGGTAGGTCAGCTGGTTCCCTCGATCCCACGAATAAAGCTCCTGTAAATAATGAAAACAAATTTATTAATCTAAAAGGCCTTGCTTTTTCTACTACTAGCTGGATGGTGGTGGCCACCTATAGGAGCCGAATTGCAAACAACAGGACACGAAAATCACCAACTATTCCAAAAATCAATACGGAAGCTCTAAAAACACCAGAAGGCAAAGAGCAGTATCACAACGCCCTTGTAAATAGACTACCAGATCAGATCACTGAGCAGAACTCCCAAGAATCACTCGAAAAAGATTGGAATGATATAAAAGAAGCAATTGTAAGAGCAGTGGAATCAAGTGTCGGAAACATGCCAGACAGCCCAGGAACCCGTGGTTTGATGAAGAGTGTGAAAGAAAGATAGCTGAAAAGAATATACTCAGAAAGAAGTACTTGGAAACGTCAACAAGAAACAAAAGACAGGCGTACGAACAAGCGAGAAAAGAAACTAATAAGCTGATACGGGGAAAGAAAAGAAAATTCTTGAATGATATACTGCTAAAAATGGAACAGTACTTTGTCAATAATAATCCTAGAGAAGCATATAGGGGAGTAAACTTCTTCAAGAAGGGTTTCAAACCGAATACAACACTATGCAAAGACGCGGATGGATCAATTATATCAGATAAGGAACGAATAAAAACAGTGTGGAAAAACTACTTCTATAAACTTCTCAACCCTAATAGCGACCTGAGAAGTCACCCTACCAACATCCCCACTGAATCAAGTAATGAAGAATCAGCGAATCCACCAACAATGCAAGAAATAAATGCTGCAATAAAGAAACTTAAAAACAACAAATCACCTGGGAAAGACAACCTCCCGGCAGAGTTGTTCAAATATGGAAATGAGCATCTGAGAAATCTGCTACTCAATTTAATAACTAAAATATGGACACTGGAAAAAATCCCAGAGGAATGGCAAATAAGCATAATATGCCCAATACACAAGAAAGGTGACAAATTAAAATGCGAAAATCATAGAGGCATATCACTTCTATGCACAGCATATAAAATCTACACCATGATAGTGAAACAAAGAATTGATAAATATGCAGAAAACCTACTGGGAGAGTATCAGGCAGGCTTCCGCACCGGTAGATCCACAACAGACCAACTGTTCACCGTCAGACAGATCTTGGCAAAGTGCTGGGAATTTGATATAGACATACACCAACTTGTAGCAGTTATTTCATGCCCGCTACAGAGTCTCAGCTATAATCAGTGCCCATCTTTAGTTTACGGCTATTTTGAAGGATGGCAACTTCGCCACAAGATGACACGGACGGGGTTGCGGTCAGTACGGCCAGCTCGAGCCGGCAGTATTCAACATGCTGCGCTTCCGGAACGTTGTGAGCAGAGAGGACACGAACCACGCCATGAGCCGACACAACATAATTTACGAGCGATGATGACGCCGCAGTTTAGTAATTTGCCTTTGGTCATCCATCGTTCTACAGATAAATATTAGCTTTGCCGTCGGCACTGCTTGGCGCCCATTATTACCATACATCAGGTTAGTTAAATTTTAAATGTCACCATCCATTTTGTCACTCTCAATGTAACTATAAAATTTCCAATCGTGCATTCAACCTTCGGCTGATGCACACGCCTGAGATATTTGCTATTTATTAAAGAGTTCTTATGTTATTTAAAAGATGTAGAAATAAACGTTGTATTTTGGAATTCATTTCCTCCTTTCTTTTATTTTCTACACTTATGTTACAACTTTTCCTGAGATAATCGGCGCGCAACGTGCCCTTCACCTTTATTATCCCGTTTCAATGGCGCCAACGTGGTTGGATGGCCAATATTGTTACGTTACAAACTATTCATTGATTTCAAGCAAGCATATGATAGCATAGATCGGGAGTGTCTATATGACATACTACTACAACTCCAGATTCCACCTAAATTGGTTAGGCTCATAAAAGCCACAATGTCAGACTCAAGATGTCAGGTCAAAATAGACGGAGAATTGTCGGAAGAATTTACAGTATCACAGGGACTTAAACAGGGGGACAGTCTGGCTCCCACTCTCTTCAACATTGTGCTCGAACATGTAATACGAAAAACACTAATAGACACCGGCTCCAATATTTGTTTCAAGAGCAGTCAAGTTGTCGGATATGCGGATGACATCAACATTGTCGGAAGATCAATTTCAGCCATTAAGGAGGTCTTCGACCCTTTAGAAACAGCGGCGCGGGAAGTAGGACTGCGAGTTAATATTGACAAAACAAAAATGATGGTACAGAGCAGGAACCCTTCACACAGAAGAAGAAGTAGTGCACTATTTAAAGACAACTACTCATACGAAGTGGTCGATCAATTCACCTACCTGGGCTCCAGCCTGACAGAGAACAATGAGGATCCAGCAGAAATCAGAAGGAGAATCACAGCAGCCAACAAAACATACTTCTCTTTGCTGCCAGTGTTTAAGTCACGTAGTGTCCACAGAAAAACCAAAATAACCATATATAAGACCATTGTAAGAACTGTATTGGCATATGGATGTGAGGCGCTGACACTGACGGTAAAGATGGCTGAAATGCTGGATACTTTTGAAAGAAAGGTGCTGAGAAGAATATGTGGACCCGTGAAAGAGGGCGAACAGTGGCGTATCCGGCACAATATAGAATTGTACGATATATATAAGGCCCCTAGCATCTCTGCACACATGAGACTCCTCAGGCTGAGAGGAGGCCAAAGCTCGATATGGGCTGTAGCGCCATCGAAGAAGAAGAAGCTGGAAGCGGATACTTTCATATCTTCACTGTCACAGTGCTACTTCCCAGGGTGGGATTTGGCCCGCTACAAATGCTTTCCACTGGCTGCAGTTCCTCGCCATTCGCATCCAGTCCTCAGTCCTTCCCGCCCTGCTCCAATCCTCTTCCACACACTCTATCTAACACTTCCATCATCTCCATCTAGGTTGCTTCCACATACAACGAGTAAAAGAAATATACTACTCATAAACAGGTTGTATAAGCATGTATCGACAGACTTTAACCAGAGATTCCAGTGCAAATTTGGAGTAAAAAATGTAAAAGACAAACAAAATCAAAAAATTCCATTGCATGTCGCCACTGGGTACAGCCTAGCGGATCAGGTGATACGCACTCGTTCCAGTAACAGATGAGACAGAGCGCGTGTCACGTGATTCGTTGTGACACGTGGCAGTGTGATCAATGGCGACATGTGATAAAAAAATATATTTTTTGTTTTTTTATAAAAATTTTATGTAAATCAAATTTAATAATATTATTATTAATTTCTACAAGTATTTTTTTATTATTGTGACAATGGCGTTCGATGCCATTTTCAAACTGAAACATTATTAAATTTGATTTACATAAAAATATTATAAAGATTAAATGGAGTTCTACAAATTAAACAAAAAAAAACAATATTATTTGTTTTTAATTGAAAAAGAATACCGTCGGACAGCAAAAAAGTTTTACCGCGTTGAACGCCGCCGTGGCCGATAGGCACATTCAAAACATACTTACTTTTCATGGAATTTTGCAACCTAAAAAAATTTTGTAGCTTACTAAAATAAATTTAATTCCATTGGCATCAAAGTAAACAATGATATATAAGAGCAGCTACTTATTGCGTCATTCTTCAATGATCTGCCTAAAGCGCAGTTCGTGTAGTCTGTTGTGTTTTCATTATATTTTATTGTGAAAAATACTTATTTAGCTTTATGAAAAATATAATAAATCTTCAAGAATATTTTTGTATAACATGATAGAAAAAAAAATTTCTCCGAATATAAGTAGCTATTCTGGGGGAACTACTTAAGGTAGATTATAAGTTATAAAAATTACATTTTATTATCTAGTATAAAAATGTTAACACTTTATCGGGTCAGACTACAATTTGAAAAAAACATAATTTTACAAAATAATGTTATCACGAAAATAAAATTCGCTGGTGCAAATTTAGGGACGGCACACGACAAAGGTATTAGTTCGCAGGAGCTCGGCGTTTCAAAGGTTAAATCTCTTTATTGGGGTTTTTTAATGCTGCTGATTCCATTTGAGGTTTGAGAGTGGAAGCATATCTAAGAGGTGACCAGAACTCTTTAGTGTTGAAAGACACAATATATAACCATACCCTATTCCTGTGGTTGTAGGCCAGCACCGTGGTCTTGCGGAAGGGGTTGGTGAATGGCAGCGCCACCTCCAGCAACTTGTTCTGGTACAGGTCGAAGGCGAGCCGCACGCGCGTGGTACGCTCCGTGGCCGAGTCCACTGCATACAGCACTCCGCATACTATAAACATCTCACCAACCTGAAATGTGGACAATCGTACTTTACTAAATCTGACAAATGGACATTCTATAATACATAACTCCGAAAGAGATGCCTACCTTGTGATGGTTGACGGAAATATTCCAGATGTATTGAGCCTGCAGATTATCTGGATCTATCTGAAATATGGTAAAATAATAAATTTGTAAACCTAAATAAAAATTGTGACGAAAATGGAGGTTGGTAACAACCATAAATAATTTATAATGAAGAAAAAATGCATAATAGCTATCAAGTGTCAAATGAAAAAAAAAACTTTGTTCAAGATATCCATGTTTAACTAAAAGAATTTTTTTTAGAAATGTCCATGTTACAAATTAATAATCCTACAATATTTGAATATTGTTACTCAATTCGATCCACAAGTATTAAAAGTTGTTGTTGAATTTCGAATTTTGAGAATATGTTTGGTTCCTACTGTCATGTTTTATCAAGTTCCTACCTTTCCTTAGGACGGGTTGTTTCGGAGAATTTGAACAATTCATCAAATTTCAACGTTCATTTTCAAGTTCTGTGAGAGATTTTTTCAAGTTCTGTTTTTATTTCAGTTTTGTCAAGCAACTAGCCTACAATGATATAATAACAGAACTTGAGTAGGACTTTCACAGAACCCGAAAATGAACGTTGAAATTTTATGAATTGTTCAAATTCTCCGAAACAACCCGTCCTTAGTCTGAAACAATTTGAAATTTGAAAAAAGGAACAGAAAAAATCGAGTTCTTTTGTTTTGAGCATGAAGAAAGAAAAGGATTGTCTTTGAAATTGGTTGGTGTTGTTTGTTGTGAAGAAAATATTGTTAATTCTTATTCGTATCCCTCATAGAACAAAGAATAACACTAGAAGTGTCTTCCATACAAATTTGAATGTTTCATTTAACCCAAATAGCTCAGCGCTCCGTCTCACTTACACTGACATTGAAAATCTCTATCCCATTTGAATTTCGTAAAGACAGTTTTGTATTGGAAATTTAAGCCTCGATTAGGCAAATATTTGGATCACGAAACACGCCCACAAGGCACTTCTTGTGTTATTCTTTATTCTATTCTGTTCGGGCCAATTACAGCCCACATTTCATCGCAAACGCGCTGCCTCTTTGGTCAAGTACCAAAAGCTTACCTAATTAAGGTTCAATATACCTTTGCAACGGCCGTATTATTGCTATTGTTCATGGCGTAGATGACCCAGAGGCCATTGTCATCAGCGCTGAAGTCCATGAAGCTATGCGCTGTGGCATAGAGAGCGCGACTGGGCGGCTCCGCAGCGTCGGGCAGGTCTGTGGCCAGTGCTGCCACAGATCCGCCGCCCGCCTTGCCGCGGCTGCCCAACTCGGCGCGCATAAGTCGCCGCTTGCCTGCGTGGTAGTAGAACGACCCGTTGTAGACTATATGGCCGTTGCCCTGTGGAGGATAACAAGATTAAAACAAATGAACTACACAAACAACATTAACAAATTAATAACAAAAAATATTTGCTCACTAACCACATAATCATTCTCCAGCATGTAAGTCTTGGTGGGCTGGTCTTTCCGGAAAGAGCTCTTGTTGGAGAACTCGAACAGATGCTTGGTGTCCGTCTCCCGGGTCACCCAGATCTTCTCCCCCTGAAAATATTTATAAGAGTACATTTAGAAACATTTTAAATCCACTTGAAATATCAAAGTTTTAACCTCATTTTTTTAAGTTCACTGCAAGTATTAAAAAAGGAGAATGAATTTTAAAAGACTACAACATTTATATTTCAATGTTTTTCCATGGGTAATATTCGTAAAAACGACTGCGAGTCATTCGAAATAATCATAAATTGGAACTACCTATTTATTTTTATTTCTCCCCCTTCAAACATTCAACCTTTCATTGAATTTTAATTACTTTCCATTAGGTTAGGATAGGTTAGGTTATGTATGATGTTTTTTTCTCACCCCAGGATCTCCAGTAGTGGTGGAGTCCCTCAGCCAAGAGCCGAAATTATGCTCCGAAAAGCGGTGGTACACGGGTTTACCGATGGCGTACAGTTGACAATCTGGGAAAAAATATTTTTTTATAAATACATACAACTTTTAAGAACTCTGCATTTTTCTCACCCCGCCTTGATTTCTACTTTAACACAAAATTAATGCGTAACTTTGATATGCCTTGCAGTTTGGTCGTAGCTGGCGACAGTCGTCATGCCATATCTCCCAATGTTTTTTTTAATTCCAATCGAAGATCTTAATTATACTTTTTCAATGAACTTGCTAAACTGTTTTTATTTCACTTACTTAAATTCCATGTTACCTACGTTTCGTAAACTCTCATGTTTCATGTTACCTATATTTTGTTAACCTATACTTTGTTAAATCTATGTAATCTGTATATTCTTTATTTATGTAATCTGTATATTCTTATATATTATGTAAACTCTATTTTTATTGTATTTAAAAAAAAAATTGCATTGTATGTAAAAGCCCTATGGGCGTTTAAAAATAATGAAATAAATTATCTATGGGAGTTCCTTATTTGGGGCATGTGAAATTCAGTGGGTGTTTAGATTGTAGTGATAGGATGGGGCATGTTTAACCGACAGTTTCAGTGCAGTACCTGTAGTCCTAGCGGGCAGGCCCTTGTACTGCTTCCCGCCGAGGGGCTCGACGCGCAGGTGGTCAAGCAGGTCGGCCAGGGATAGCGCGGGGTCGGAGCAACGCGCGCAGGCGGGGCACGTGGTGGCCGGGGGACAGATGTCCTCCAGGTTGCTGGTGGGGGGCACCGGGGGGCCCCACTGCGCGCCGCTTTCCCCAGTGGAGTCTACTGGCGGTGGAGTACCGAGAGACGGATCTTGCTCTAAAGACAAAAGTGTTGAAATAAAACATTAAATCAATGTTTTTATTTTTAAGCCGATTCTCAGCACCAAAGTAGTGCCACGATTAGGTAAAAATAGTCATTTGATTACTTATACGTTTCCACCAATTATCGGTTGACATCAACACTTGTCCCTCTCATGATGTTCAATTCCTCCGATGTGGTCCAAATGTGGAAATCATCATAAACATTGCCTGCGTATCCCATTTTAAAATGAGACCCTACAATAAATCCATGATCTTAACGACGTAAGTGAAGCAGCCGTGCACAAAAATGTGTGTTGCGCGTCCATGGTGTTTTGGTCAGACATGCGGTTGAATTTGACCTATCAAATCTGTAAAATAAAGTGGGAATCTTAGCGACATAAGTGACAAAGTCATGTAAAAAGAATATTCGGCGCGCGGCTCGGCGTAATGGACGGACCTACGCTCGACTTTGCCTTAACAGGCCTAGTAAATCGATTTTTCCGTGGGATTTGTGTTAATTATTTCTGATAACGTATTAAAATCTCAAATGTTTCTATAAGGATCCCTCTGGAAGTTACTAACTCATCGTGTCGAAAAATAAAATCTGGTGCTTATCGCTAATTTTATACTTGAGAAATGTTATATAAAATTTTCAAACCGTTTTACGTAAAATATTGTAACGGTAAGGTCCTGTTTTTATTAATCTTAAACATAAATAACTTACATCCTTAAGGTTCCCTCTACAAGCATTTGAAGTTTTATTAATACGTTCATCAGAATTAATTAAAATGTGAGCGTCGAGCAAACCCCCGTTATTAGAGTCAAGTCGCCGTAATAATCTGCTGCTTGAAATTAATTCAATAACTTAATCATAACGTAGGTAAAATTTAATTGTTTGAGTAGGTACTAAATGTGGCGTTTCTGGAAAATTAACTGAAACTATTTTTAACAAAACAATAATTGTGGCGCATCTTTGGTATTAGAACCAACATATTATTTTTCTCTTTTTATTTCTTCTTATTATCTCCTAGGATTTTTTTTTTGCTTTTAGTACACAGTACATCGATTTATTTTATAAAAAAATTCAATCAAAATCGAATTTATAAGACATTTGTTTAATTAAATATATTTTTTAGTTTTGTATAAAGTGGTATCTTTACGGTTTTCAAGAAAAAAATGACCGGTGAGCGACAATACAATTTTTTTTTTAATTGAATGTGTCCATTTGTAATATTAATCTGAAAGAGTATTACATCTGCTTTCAAAATCAGTACCTATTTCATCTTGGGAATTTTCTAAAACAGCGAATCTATTTGAAAATTAATGTCAACTGGGGATTTTTCTAAATAAATCATGAATCTGGCAACAAAGCCTCCAAATACTTGATGGGTTAACAATAACGCCTAAAGTTGGAAGCACGAGGTTAATTTTACTTTAACATTAGGTATGTAGGTACGAGAGTATTAAGTACAGACGCAATAATTAAAATAAGTTGTGATTTTCAGCCAGTATCAGATTTCAAAAACAAGTTTTATTTAATCTAATAATATTGTAATAACTACGAAAAAAATTACTCCAATGTAGGTACATGAATAAGTAGATAAAAACGATCCCTTTAAAGTCAAATCTCATACCGTAAATGGTAAAGACCCCTTTGGTCATCCCGAGCTCGTTCTTGGCGATGCAGTGGTACTGTCCGATGTCTTGATGGTGCAGCCGCACGAGCTTCAGCTTCATGTAGGTGCGGTAGGGAGTGGAACTGGGCGTGATCTCCGTGCGGAAGCGGTCCGCCGGCTCCAAAAGCCGCCCGTCAGCGCGCTCCCAGTAGCGCAGCGGTTCGGGGAATGCCTCAACCTACAGAATAATAATGATTACGTGTTAGTATCGCACAAGCTTCATCTTCATGTAGGTGCGGTAGGAAGTGAAAGTAGGCGTGATCTCCTTGCGGAAGCGGTCCGCCAGCTCCAGCTGCCCGCTGACCGCGCGCTCCTTCGAATGATTGGTGTTTTTTTCCTCAAATTTTAAAACTTATTCGCTGCTAGACAGAACCTAAATTAATTCCCAGTCGGGTAGTACTATAGTTATTTGTTTCCACTATACAAGTTAGTTAAGAATAAGTAAAAGATACTGACCTCACATTCAAGTTGCACTGTGGAACCATTCCTGGCAGGGATCATCTGGTTTTTGATTCGGATCATGGGTGAAACTAGAATAAATATTTTTATTTTCAAAGCAAAAAATCTATTGCAATACACAAATAGAGGTTCAAAGCAAATTTAGATTTTTTTGCAGAAGAATGTGTTTATAGAACTGTTTTTAATAAATTGAATAATAATATGAATGAAAATATAATGGAAGAAAAACTTACAATTAAAATGGAGTTCTACGAATTAAACATGATAACAATAAAAAGTCAAATTTGAAGGGTCTATGCTTTTTCCATTTTCAAGAGAGCATTATTTACTAAATAACTAGATTTACTAAGGACGGCTTTCACAGAATTTGAACAATTCATCAAATTTCAAAGTTAATATTCAAGTTCTATGAAAGTCCCATTCAAGTTCTTTTACTATACAAGTACTGTGAAACAACGAACCCACAACAAAATAATAACAGAACTTTCGGAGAAGTTGAATTTTAACTTTGAAATTTGGTGAATTGTTCACATTCTAACCAGTCCTAACATAATACGACCGGTCGTTGGCCGAGTTGACATCGCGTTTGGATCCCACCCAGGCGTAGTGTGTTCAATTCCTCGGCTGGTTAAGTCCTCCATCTCAACACAAGCAACATTTTCCGCTTACTGTGGTGGTAGTAGGAGATTTTCAAATATTGTCAGGTTATTCGTAACGCGGGAATGTTTGACTATATATATTAGGAGATTTTTCACGGGTCTGTGCAAGCGTAATAAATAAAAATTCAGTAAACATCCAGTTTTCCGGCAATGACATGTAAAAAATGGTCTTACAATGCACCTCCAGTCTGTAAGTCTTGGTTGCCTGCGGGGGTACCCCATTGTGTGCTGTGCAGGAATACTCGCCCTGGTGAAGGCGCGATGCGCGTGGCACGTCCAGCGTGGCTGCCGCGATCCCCGAGGAGCGCCAGGCCCCGGTGTGCAGGGGCTCGGCTGCGCGAGACCATTGCACAGAAGGAGGCGGAGTGCCCGTCGTCACGCAGCGCAGGTGAACAGACTCGTTCTCGTGCACCACCACAGTCTCGCCGCCCACTGGAAAGTATTTAATACACTTTTTTTATCAATGTGACTACCACGCGAGAATGCAAAAGGATCCCAACCGTCTAGAGTCAGTCAGCAAGTGGACAGTTGGGTATGTTGTGAGGCTGAAGGTGTATATTTTCATTAAGATGTGTAAGATGGGGTGATCGGATAAATCATCACAATGATAATTAATCACATCTTTAAAAAGTTATATAAAGTCATGGAAAGTGATGAAAAAAAAACTTTATTAACTGGTTTAAGCAGGTTAGGTTAGGTTATGTAATTGTCACTGTGTTGAGTTATCATGGAACTGTAAGATGGTTCCATGATAACTCCTCAAAATGACAATTCTACACACCTTTAAAAGGTGATATAAAATCATTAAAAGTGATGAAACAAAAATAAAATTTTGTTTCATCACTTTTCATAACTTTATAACACTTTTTATAGGTGTGTTGAATTGTCATTTTGATGGGTTATCCGGTCACCGTGTAAGATATCTAAGAAATCTCAGTTATTTTCATTACGGTGTTTTTATTTTTTTCTATTTATTTATGTTTTTTTCTGTATGTAACATGAATTTTATGTGGTAACTTCACTGGAAAATGTAATTATTTATATAAAATTGTAAAACTGTTTGTTTCCCCAATAAACTAAAAAATAAATTTATGGGTTAGTGAGTAGTTGATTCTGAAAAGTGAATCTTGTATGAGGTACTCAACAGTTTATAAGATTACTGCGATGTACACTTACCGGCGATGGAGGGTGGGATGAGCAGGGTGTTCGTGTTGTTGTGGATCCAGGCGGAGATTCCGGGTAACCCTGGGGAGCCATCAGTTCCCGCCCTGCCCGCTCTGCCACGTGGTCCTGACAGACCTACAATAAAATCATCTTTAAGTATGAAAACAGTAGTACGTACTAAAAAAAATCTCCGGTGTTTTTTTTTATATGGAAGCTTTATCACATTATCGCAAATGTGAAACTTCATGCAAATGTATGAGTCATGAAAACTATTGCTTTATATAAATGCTAATAATAATACAATGCTTAGAGATAGTTTACCTCTAGAACCTGTGGGTCCCGCGGGGCCCGGCGGACCAGGACCTCCGGGTTTACCTGAAACGAGATATGTAAATTAATAAAAAAACAAGTTTACTAATTTATAAAACAATAGACTATTCTTCTATTAATAATGTAGGTAGCTTAAAAAACTCCAGATTGTAGAGTGATAATAAGAGTTTATTCCAGAATGTATGCAGGGGTAGTGCAATGCAATACATTACATATTTTAAATATCAGACAAATAATAATAATAAGAAAACACAGATAGGAAATGCAGAACAGAAGTGAAAAATGTGTGCTAGCAGCCGTTTATGGAGGATATTTGAACATCTCCCGTCTCCAGAGGACCATCAGGGGTACTCCATCCAGGCAAAAGCTTCCCATGTGGTGGCAGAGAAGTACTCTGAAAGAGTACACTCGTCCTTCCAAAAACATTTCCGTAGCGCTGCAGTATCCATGTACGAACAAGCGAATAAACCAATACACACCATTGCGTTGAGAAACAAAACATTTAGTAACATGATGGCAAAGTTTTAATATAAATAAGACACCTTTTGTGTCACTTGAATCTTAGTCCAAAGTCACTTGTAATTTTGTTGTATTTTTCATTATAGTCTCACCATCGACTCCATTCCTGCCGTCAGAGCCGTTGTTCCCGTCTTTGCCGTTCATGCCGGGCGCGCCATCCGCGCCGCTACGGCCCGGCACGCCGTCCAGCCCGGGCTCGCCAGGCACGCCGTCACGCCCGTCCAGTCCAGAGTGGCCAGGAAAGCCCGTGTCTCCTGCAAACAAAAATAGCTAGAATAATTTTTCAATTCATTTGACAACTTAAAATACATTAAAATGCGTTTGTTAGGGATTATTAAACATTCCTAGAATATCCTGTACGTGAGGCATACACACGAAAGATGCTGTTAAAAGTTTACCTGCATGACAAAGTTCAGGACAATAATAAGTCCTTTAAACTTTTAACTTTATCGCCTCACTAGACAAAGAGTATTCCGAGGCGGGTAATTTACATGTATTATTATATTTAAGATACTAGCAGTACCACGCGTTGCTGTGGCTCAGTCTGTCCGTGCTGATAGAGAAACGACAGCGCTTCTTGCTTTTATGCCCAACAGATAGTGCTGTTTTTCAAAAACATGTTTGTCCATCAGATGGCACTATTTAAAAAAAAAACATGTTTTTACCTCTCACAGGTGACATCTATATAATAAAGGTGTATAAAAATACATATGTATTCGAATGCAACGTTGTGTCAAAATTTCAAAGCAATCGGTGTAGAACTTTCGGAGATATAAGATCTTTAAAAAGCCAACATTTACATTTTTATTTATATATACAGGGTGTATCGGCACGTACCCGACAAACTTTAACCAGCTTTTCCTTGGCACATTTGGAGTAAAAATGTTATGGGCACTTTGCTGTCTGGTAACATTTTTTTTCAATTAAAAACAAAAAAATATTAAAAAATCCATACTCCGTCACAGTCATTTGCATTGTTTCTCGTGTTCAACAGCTGTTATTAGCAAGTGTGTCAAAAAGCGTCTTCGCTCTTTCATACACACTAAATAATAATAGTTAAAAATGAGACGAATGGTGCCCATGCCATTTCGTTGTGATTGTAAAAGCGCGCCAATGTAGGTACGTACGTATATTATTCAACGAAACTCGAATAAAATATTGCCAGATGGGTTTTCAAACTGTGACAAAGGATAAAACAGTGGTGACATGTGGTGAAAATATGAATGATAAATTTTTTATTAAAAAAAAATGTTACCGGACAGCAAAGTGCCCATAACATTTTTTACTCCAAATGTGCTAAGGAAAAGCTAGTTAAAGTTTGTCGGGTACGTGCCGATACACCCTGTATAGATAGATAGATTATAAAGATTCTTATAAAATACAATATTTTTAATGACTTTTCTGAAGTTTCACGGAATGAGCGTGAAACATGATGTAAGTGTACCTACTCACGTATGCATACAATCCATAATGTATCAAAAAAGCAATTAAATGCATTAAGCGTAGTTGTTACCTTTAGGGCCTGGGGGTCCCACGGGGCCAGGCCCTCCTCTCTCTCCTGGTCCCCCTCGCTCCCCCCGGGGGCCGCGGGGCCCGGCTAGGCCAGGGGGGCCCTGCGCCCCAGGTGGACAATACTCCTGAGTGGCCTTACAGAAGCCCTGCACCACTTGGTACTAAAAAAAATAAAATAAAGTGATTTTTTCTTCACGGGGAAATATCCGTTACGATAACAGGCCAACAAAAATGATGACTGGTGGGTGCAGAGGGAGAGGATAGACTGTGGAAGAGGAATGGAGCAGAACGGGAAGGACGGAGGACTGAGGGCGAAAGACTAAACGTGGAGATAAATAAGTTTTTCCGATTAATTAAAATCCTGTTAAAAACGGGATTGCAGGCCATTTCCTGTTAAGCTTTTAGTACATTCCTAATATATCGGAACACGTGTTCATGCACCTGCATTTTCCCTGATAATATATAATGACGAAATGCGAAAATATATTAATTTTTATGAACACGTGTTCCAACATCGCGACAATACATTCCTTTTTTACTGAAATTTTAACAGGAAACCTGCCAATTCATTCGTTAGGGGCCTGCAGTCTCGTTTTTAACCGGATTAGGAATAATTTGAAGAGATTCTTAATAAATTAACAATATCATATATCAGTAAGTTTTCTTCGTACCCCAGTGAATAGCATTTGTGGAGGAGGTTAGATTTTATTCTGTATGTAACACCGTGATGATGAACAATGTAAATATATTTATAATTTTTCATGTTCGATGAACTTTTAATTCAAAATTGTAACTCCTTATCAGAACTATTTATTTATTCCTTTCCACTTTTACTCTCAAAGTATAAGACAAACTATAATCATAAAATGAGAAATAACAAAAAAATGTGTAAATAACAAATCAAACCATTATATAATATTATTATTTTTTCTTATCAGACAAGCGATTAAGTAGGTTTTGAAATTATTTCACAAATTAATAATTCTGTATTTAAAATGTATCCCTATTGGTTTTGTTTACAATTTCTACAGATATTATATGTGTGGTGAAAAGCAGGTACCAATGAGTGTAAAAGCGGTGAACGCAACCGCAGAGGCACACAAAACAAGAGAGCTACGGCAGAGCGTTAGACGGTGCACGAGATGACAGTTTAGACTACATTATATATAAGCAGTTTTTACTATGAGGTTGCAAGCAGGAATTGATGTTACGCTTCTGAGAAGACAGATATATATGTAAAGTGTAATTCACGGGAATCCTGGAATATCTGGTGAGCCATACCCAGGAGTCGTCTCCGGGGTTCGATTCCCCCTTGGCCTGCACCTCCCCCCGCAGGTTGGAGTTGAAGAACTCCATGCGAGGGCCACGTACCTGGCAAGACACATATATGTAAAGTGTAACTCACGGGAATTCTAGAGTAGCTGGTGAGCCATACCCAGGAGTCTCCTCCGGGGGCCAACTCCCCCTTGGCCTGCAGCTCTCCCCGCAGCTTGGGGTTGAAGAACTCCACATGGGGGCCCACGTTATTGTCTTCAGCCTGGAACACACAAAGACAATTGTGGCTATGAGTAATAACTTGCAATTGAAGCTTTGTATAATAATCAATAAAGTTAAATAAAATAACATATAAAGCATAAAAATGCAATTCCTCTTTGTTTGGGTAATATTATTCATTTAATAGAACAACTGAAGGGATAATCTGCCTACCTGATAGCGTTATGAAATTTATTTGATGCATCACAGGACATAATTAATATTTTGGATTGGAATATTCAGTTTCAAATGAATGTATCTGAGACATACTTGCTGTACCCTTTCTATATTGCTAAATGTATGTACGAGATTACATCGACATTGCTTCTATATTTTATGTTTTCTATATTTAGAAGTTGTTGAAATTGATGATGAGATAGGTACTAACAAAAAGAATTGAAAAGCAATAACCCTTCAGTACTTTCATCACTTTTGTACAGTTTGCAATGTTTTCTGTGTATTTCAAATGCACTATATATATCTTATTTTTTTAATTGTCCATAAAAACAAATACTCTTTTAGAAACTAGATAAAATTATCTTTCCGGTGTACGCATTTAAAATAAACAATACTATTTCTAAATAATAAAATTTTAATAGCAAATTTGAAAAATGTTGTCAAAAACGCTAACCACATTTTTACTTAATTTTTTATTCCAATCATAGAAAAATTGAGAGAACTCGATATTACGAAAACACGTTAGCTTTGTTTGGCTATCTTATAAGAGAAGTTTCACTTTTATCTCGTACATATGATTAAAAATAATTTTTAAAGTTAAACCGATTGTTACGATAGCGGCGCGACTTGATTAATGGATTCCAGTATTTATACCTCAAGTATTTATTATTTCTCTTTCTAACGTCAAAAAAAATGTATTTCCGCATGATATAAAAAAGATAAAAATATTTTTATAAAATATGGACGCCCAGTCATATATGACTGTCAAACGCTGGAGGAGTTAAGGTATTCGACACGATTTAATAACATTTCTTTTTTCTAACAAACTATATTTATAAAAAAACGCAAAGTTAAGATTCATGTCTATGTTCAGTATTTTATTTAAAAATAATTCGAAATAAGATGCATTGATAAGAAACTGTAGTCGTTACAATTATGTGTTTTTTTTTCCAAATATTTCTTACTTTCACCCTTCAAGGGTGTTCTAGTTCTGTTGTTCTGGTGAATTTATATATTAATATTGTTTAAATTGGAAAATTTCAAAAGCAAATGGAAGATTGGAGTCGAATTCAGACTATAAGGCTCAAGCCTAGAAGAGAGGATATTTGTTTAGAGAGGTACAACCAAAAAATATGTTATCTAAAGTTCCCACTTCTAGACCACAGAAGGTACAGGGTTTTCCAATAAGAGGTGTTATTTTGAATAGCCCACTATATCGGTAGATGTTACTTTTGAAGCTGTCATTTTTTGACATTTGACAAGTAGAAACTACGCCATTAATAAAAATGGAACGATACACGCTTCAACAACGCATTGAAATTATTAAAATTCACTTGAGTGAATCAAATGCAAATCATCTTGAGTGATGAGGCCCATTTCCACCTCGGTGGCTTCGTCAACAAGCAAAATTGTCGCATCTGGGGCTCAAAAAACCCAAGAGTTATTGTTGAAAAGCCTCTCTATCCTAAACGAGTGACTTTTTGGTGCGGTTTATGGTCCGGCGGAGTCATTGGACCTTACTTTTTCGAAAATGAGGCTGGAGCAACAGTTACGGTGAATGAATTGTGCTATCAAGAGATGATTAATGATTTTTTAAGGCCGGAATTGGATGGTATTGATCTGGACAACGTTTACTTTCAACAAGACGGCGCTACATGCCACACAAGCAACGAAACCATTGGTCTTTTACGATTGAATATCAAAATAACACCTCTTATTGGAAAACCCTGTACAATCTGAGAAGCCACGCACGTGAATTTTAAAAAAAGGTGAGAAGGAACGGAACAATGCGCAATTCAATGCCATTCCTCATTCCAATAAGTGAGGAATTTTTAGAACAAATTTGTCAGCAAATAGTTGACTCCTTAAATAAAGAGGGAGATCAGAATATTCTTCTTGAAGGGAATTGATGGGCGACGATTGCATCACACCAATTATCATTCGCAAAGACTTAAATTTAATTTTGTCTAATTTACTGAGTACATTTTTAATGCAGTACTAAGAAGTGGGCAGGCATAGTCAAGATGATTTCGAATAAGAGCATTGTAAAGCAAATTAATGCAAGTAGGGTGAGCACCCTACCAAATTTCAGTTAATGATCTGATGATATTTATTTTTTTAAGCATTTAGTAAATATATTATGAATATGAGTAGACCATTTAAGCTTCATATCCAATATTACTAAAAAAAAAATACTTATTCAGATTCGAGGTTTTAAATAAAATTTGAACAGGCGGATTTTTATGGCGGTTTGAGAAGGTGACTCACTGACTCTTCTGGACTGAAAGTTCAAGACCATCAAGCCATGTACAAATGGCATCCATGGCTTCATTAACCCTTCAGTACTTTCATCACATTTGTTCAGTTTGCAACGTTTTCTGTGTATTTAAAATGTGCTATATACAATTTATTTTTTAATTTTCCGTAAAAACAAATACTGCTTTAGAAACTAGATAAAAGTATTTATCTGGTGTATGCATTTAATATAAATATTAACATTTCTAAATAATACAATTTTAATGTCAAACGTGAAAAATGTTGTCAAAAACGTTAACCACATTTTTACTTAATTTTTTACCCCAATCATAGAAAAATTGAGAGAAATCCATATTTCAAAAACACATTCGTTTTGTTTGGGGAATTTGTAAGATAACTTTACCTTCACTTTTATTTCGTTCATATAATAAAAAAATAAAAAAATCGTTACCATAGAGACGCGAATTATGAATAATTAATTTTGGCTATTTTTAGTATTTTATTAATGGATTCCAGTATAAATATTTGAGGTAAACTGCTTCTCTTTCGAATGTTAAAATAATTATGTAATTCCGCATGATAGGAAAAAAGATAAAAATACTTTCATAAAATATGGACGCCCGGTCATATCGTCGCTGTTAAATCAAACCGGCATATATGCAAAAATGGAGATTTTGAGTTATTGGTGTCAAAAAATTTCTTTTTTTCCCTTCTATTTTTATGTCGAACCGGCATGTCGTATAGTTGAATAAAAATCTGTCAGATGGCGTTGGGCCGGTATGCATTTACGCGGGAATCGCCATTTTTTTTAGCAGAAGACAGACCTATTCCGCAATACGCCAGTTGCTTCAAAACTTTCAAGGGGGAAATGCGTCCATCATGTAAGTAAAACTGGATTATCTCACAATAGTACATTTTTATTACTACCAAATATGACTTATTGTATGACTTATTGGCAGATAATCCGGTTTGCACTTAACAAAAGCGTTTATAGCAGCCTCAACTAAAACAAACCGGCATATATGCCAAAATGTCTGACCCGGGTAAAATTTCTCCCGGTTAAAAAAATAAATTATAATAGGCAAATTTAAAAAAAAAACTTTAGCAAACTGAAAGTCTAAAACCCGTGGAAGAGTGAACCAACGAAGCATGAAGCCTCCTTGCCACAACTGTAAACGCAAGTGTTCCTAGTCATTACTACAGATCTCAAAGTTCTCGGGAGTATATCGATGGTGGAAAATCTATCGCCGATCACAGAGATTATCTAATATAACAGAAAGAAAGGAGTCAAACCTTGCAGGAATCAGCTACTACCAGTACAGAGGTTTTTTCAAGTCATACAAACTTTCACACCGAAGAAAGATCAGTGTGATGTTTGTCTCATTTACGACGGCAACTTTTACTTCAAAACCTCCTACGGATCACATGCCTGGGAGGAGGCGAAGAAAAGGAATAAACGGGGCAATGGGAGCGTGAATCCTGTTCTGATGCACGCTTATTCCAAGAGACTATTGATGAGAAGAAGAAAAATGGTATCCTAAAGTTAGTTACCGCCGGGATAATACCGTCAATTCAGATTTCCATAAACGATTGGGAAACTTTGAAGTTACCAGCAAAGGAAAGAGCAGTATTATGTTAATTGTTTATAAAAAAAATTGTGAAGCAATAAATTATTTTTTCATTGACAATATTGTCTTTTTTTATACCTTAAACAGGTTCCAAAAGAAGAAGCCACTGTGACACAAATGCAAATATTACACTGATTTTAAAGCCATACTGGCATATCTGCATTTTACTCTTAATTTAAGCAATTTTCGATTTATTTGCAACTACTACTTCAATAAGCAGTATTCGTCTAAATTTTATTCATTCATAAGGTGGCATTGAGGTGAACCAAACGGACGTAAAAAGGAAAATATCATATGCGAAATCTTTAAAGCGCTCTGGTGAAAAACAAGCATTTTGCAGATATGCCGGTTTGTTTCACAGCGACGATATATGACCCTAAAACACTGGAGGGGTTAAGATATTTGACAGCGGGTGGGATGTTTTTTAATGATAAGAAGAAAACTACGAGGGAACGTTTTTAGGTTCGTGGATTGGGGGGTAAGGAGTGGAAATAAAAATACAAATTTATTTTTCCTTTTCAATATATTCACCAGCTACCCTAATGCATTTTTGGATCTTTCAATTAACTTATGTATACCCTAAAAAAAGATTTGTCTTTGTCTAAAAAATACGCCGAAACTGCATCCTTCACTTCTTCATCACTTGAAAACTGTTTCCCACGAAGTTCTTTTTTCAAGTTTGGAAAAAGGTAATAATCACTGGGAGCCAGATCAGGACTCTAGGGTGGATGTGGCAAAATTGCGAAGCCCAACTTCTGCAGGGCAGCCATCGCAACACGGCTCTTGTGAACAGGCGCGTTGTCGTGCAGAAGGAGGACACCTTTGGTCAATTTTCCCCTTCTTTTCTCCTTGATGGCTTCCTTTAATTGCTCTAGAATTGAAGCGTAGTAAACTCCGGTTATGGAAATACCTTTATCTTTGTAATCGATCGACAGAATTCCTTCAGGAGTCCCAAAAGACTGTCGCCATGATTTTCCCAGCCGATTGTGACACCTTAAACTTCTTGGGTGGTGGTGTGCCTTTCTTGTGCCACTGCATAGAGTCCTGTTTAGACTCAGGTTCATAATAATGAACCCAAGTTTCATCATCAGTAACAATTGGAGCCAACACTCCATCTTTGTATTCCCTACAGAGGTCCAAAAATGTACCTACAGAAACCACCCACGAGGAGAGAGGGGTCAGACAGAGCATATGGAGAGATCCATTGGGGTTTGTGTTGGAACATGATATTCCATTAGGAGATCCGTCATTAAATGGAAAAGGTTAGATTCATCTAGGAAATCCATCATACTTCGACCATCTCGGTAGAGAAAGTAGAATCCCAAACTGGGGAATGTGCATCAAAATCGCCTAAATGGTAAGAATTTTTTAATAAAAATGGTAGCCCCCCGCCCGTACCATCCGGGTGATCATCGCAGAGACAAAAGTACCCTCCCACGTTAAAGTGGATGGATGCAGTAAACCGTGTCTCCGAGATAGCAGCCACAGAAACAAGGTTTGAATTTTATTGGTTAAGGAGGTAAGATTTATTAGAAATAGCACTTCGGCTTATTCCACTGAAGTATTCCGACATCTTGTTATGTCAGTCATTTCGAATAAACGATTTTAATGTGGAAATAATAGAAGCAGCGTTGGACGGTAAATTAGTTTGAGAAGAAATTAGGTCAGTTAGAAGCATAATGAGGGTTTGGATAAATGAAGAATTGTATTAGGACAGTTTTTTTAGAAAGATTGTGAGTGTTCGATGAGGACGGATTACAATTGTTTGCACACAAACATTTGTGGCATTTGACAGAGATGAACCATTGGGGTGAGTTGTGTTGTTGCTGATCGCATCCAGGAGCCGGCTTAGAGAATTTTTTGTTGAGGAGGAGAGAGGGATGGATTAAGAGTTGCTGGATAAAGCTTCAGAAAATGATTTTTTGACAGGCGGGAATAGTTTAGAAGCCTGCCAAAAAGACAAGTTCTGAGAGGCTATAGAATTTTTTTTTTGGTGACGACGCACGAAATCTATGTAAATACGGCCCTGGCGACAACGCACGACTGTAAATAGTCAACTGCCCTTATTGGTCCCATCGCTCGATTAGCAAGGGATGAAACTGATATTCATTTCTAAAACCTATGAACCCGGCAGTGCTACTTGCATAACTTTGTTGTTATGTAAATAGCGGGGAAAAAATATGTTCTGAATGTCCTACTCCATAGTATAGAAATAATATTATTATATTTTACTTCCGTATATGAAAAAACCCAATAAGTAAGTAAGGGAAATATATTATTAAAAGTCAATGAATTAATATTTTAACTATACATTTCTCTCCAAACTTCATTATATCTTCCTGAATGTTTTATGAAATATTTATAAATTAACTGTGTTAGATCTGTAGTTATGTTCGGTATTCTTTTTACTAATAAATAACGACGAAATTTGGCTGAAGCGGATTTAATAATACATCCGAAAACAATAAATAAACGTAGAAAATACAACAAAATGATTTACGAAAGGAAGGTTCGAGAATGTTCCGAAGTGCGTCACGTGGGCAAAATAATTCGATCTCGATGTCGCGGTTGCTGATACTGTACTGACCACTTCGTTCACGTTGTCGCTTATCTAGGTGGAAAATAAAACATTCTAGAACATTCCAGTTAAGATAAAAAAATTAAAAAAACGAAAGAAAATCCAAGAAGCTGGTTTGGAAACTTCTAGAATAACGTTCGAATCAAGTAGTGGCGTACCACTACAGATCTGTCTAGTCTGTTTTAATACTAAAAATTACTCCATATTGTTACTCCATGCTACGGTTAAACGTTTGTTCACAGATGGCGTTAATTTTATTAAAACTCGCTTTTTGCAAGTTATGCTTTACAATTTTAAGCCGAATTATTTGTTTGCATAAATAGTTATATTCGTTTATAAACTCAAATCTTCCAAGAAAGGCATACGTAAAGGCATTGGGTTGAATCATCGATACAATATTGTATTTGTAAGCCATTTTTGATAAAAATACGACTGAAACAAAACTTCTTAAAAACATGCAGGGTTTGTATTGAGCACGAAGGTCGACATTTCGAATATTTTTTTTTTAATTCAATAAAAAACAATTAATGACAATTATTATTTAGCTTACCCTTTTCAACAGGTTTTTTGAGACTTATTACGCTTTCAGCCCAATGAAATTTACAGGTAAACAGATGACGAAATCGGCAAGTTAAAAAAAAAAAGATTTTGGTGGAATTTTTCCAGTGACTTATTTTTTAAATCCCCTCGAAAATTTTTAAAGTTTACAATTTCAATTAACTTAACAAAGATTTACTCCGAATTCCTGAAATGCCCTAATACTTTGGGCCAAAGAAATTTTAGGTACATTGCAACAAGATTGTACAATACTCTTTTCCAGAAAACATAAAAAATGTGATACTCAAATATATTTAAAAAATAACATTATAATTTGGTTAAAAAGTAATAATAGGTAGTTTACCGGTGCCCTCACCCAAATTCTAAATTATTGATCCAACAAAAATATTTAGCGATTTATATTTATAATTGTTTATTTATACGCCTAAAAAGGCTTTTACATAAAAATGAGAATATCTGTATTATATAGGAAATACTAACAGATGTAATCCATTAAAATAGGTACAAAATAGATCTATGAATGCACAAATGTAAAACTGTGATTACAAGTATAATGAGAATATATTAAAAAATAATTAATAAAAAAACTAAGTATTAAACAATGTTAGTAAAACGTAAGAGTAACATAAAATAAAATTAGAACAACACTACATACAAGACAAAACACTAAAACTACATTACCAAAGCTACTCTAATTTGTAGGATTCAACAAAGTGCTGGTATAGATTATGCTTAAGTGGAGTTAATATGAAAATGAATAATGGAGTCAATAAATATATCAATAGTACCCTCATACTTGTTGCCCAGTTCATGCATCCTATTGGTCAGTGAGTGTGTCTGATAATTGGTCGTGTATGTATTGCAGAAGAATGTTATATTTTGTCTTGTATTCCTAGTCGGCACATGGAATTTAATAGTGGCAACGATGGCAGGACTGTCAATTAAATTGTTAATGACTATGTGTAACACAACCAGGTCTGAAATAATTCTCCTGTCAGACAGTGTCATTAGATGCAATTGATTCATCAAACTGACATTATTAATGTAATCAATAGGAATTATTAGCTTAAAAATTACGTACCTCAGAAATTTGTGCACAACTTTTTCTACGATGTTAGAGTGAACTTTATATAAAGGGACCGAATAGCTGAATTATATTCCACTTGACTTCTGGCTAATGAAATATAGAGGATTCTCATACAATCAAAATAATATATAATTTAATTGTAGGTATATTCATATGTATTTAAAATAAACTTTTAAAATGTCTGCCTCAACACAGGCTATCCTAGTGAGGCAGGTTATGAGAAACCTCAACATTTTCTATATGTTAACATGTACGCTTCTTACAACAAGAAAAAACTTTGGGTTTCGACATTTTTTATGGCGCAATGGTATCAGATCTGCCCGCTGTTGTTTTTGTGTCTACAAGACATACTATTTACCTAGTTACAAAAAATCAAGCATTTATCTCAATAATTCATGTATCTGCGACCAATAATCTCTTGTAAGTCACGTAATTTCACAAAAAAATACGATTATAAAAATCATAAACGAAAACTACAAAAAATCACGGAACCATGGGGAGTGATTTGGGCAGCCCTAGGGGTGCTCTACCTCTGGAATTCCACTTGACACAATTTTTTGGGACACCCTGTATAAACGGTTTCCGGAAACTCAAATAGTATAAGCGGGAAACCGGTGAATCACCACATAGAGAACCCAAACATTTTTTTTTTAAATATATATTTTTTTAGAATAGCATAATGAGTAAAACCTCAAATTGTCAATATTGTCTTCAATAATTACATATTTTTTTAATGATCACAGCATTTAGATATATATATAATAATAAATGCATATATATATATTTATATATGCATTTATTATTTCCATTTTTTCGGTAGCTAAATTCAATCAGTTGATATTAAGAGGAAGCGACAAGCCAAATATGTGTATATTCTTCGTATACCTTATATTGTAGGTAATAGGCATTAAAATCGCTTCACAAACTGAGTCTAGAAACGTTCGATTTCAAGCACAAAATTAGTTTTTATTTATTTTGTAAATAATTTTATAAGAAAGCAAAAAAGTTAATCAAGTGAAACTGTCACAGATAATCTTAGCTATAATACTGTATTTTTTAAAGTTGTTTCCTTTATGCTTATATTGAAAAAATATTTTTTTTAGTAGTTTACATTTATATTTTTAGAGTAATTTATTTTTTTATTTGTATTCTACTCAAGCGAAACGATAGGAAAACCTTCAATTTATCTAAAGCATATTTTTTGGTATTCATAATGTACACCAATTCGTTATAAGGATTAATCAAAATAGTGATTACCACCTAGCGACGGATTTTTTTTTCAAATTTGAGCTAAAAGTTTTCAACATGCCACTCAATTTACTAACATATATGATGAAGATTCAGCAGTTTCTCGTTTGTGCTACGATTTTACGGACACCGTGTATAATATATATTATGTAGGTATTAGGTATCTCCGGCGCCTTCGTGCCACACGGAGAGTATTGCAGTTAGTAGGTATACCAGCTAATGGTTTATGGTCGATGACTAGTGACTAGTGACTAGCAACTAGTGACTAGTGGCTAATATGTCCTATGCTACTTGTAAGTGTCCCAATGATTGAGTTATCGCCAACTCATTGCCCATTGGTCCGGTAATTGATCGACTCTGCGGTGTCTTTCAGAGGTGCTCAACTTTCCAACTTATATTGTTGATTTAGATTTAGTTTCTTTTATTATCTACCAGAACGAAGAAAGAAACAGTTCAATTTATTGAAATAACTTTGGAGGCTTCATCGATGTAATATAATCACTGTTTTTTTATTGCTGCTAGGCCCTGAAGGCGGGTTTTGTTTTAGTATTTTAATTTACATACAGGTTTTCCAATAAGAGGTGTTATTTTGAATAGCCCGCTATTTCGGTAGATGTTACTTTTGAAGCTGTCATTTTTTGACATTTGACAAGTAGAAACTACGCCATTAATAAAAATGGAACGATACACGCTTCAACAACGTATTGAAATTATTAAAATTCACTTGAGTGAATCAAATGCAAATCATCTTGAGTGATGAGGCCCATTTCCACCTTGGTGGCTTTGTCAACAAGGAAAATTGTCG
This sequence comes from Hesperophylax magnus, assembly GCA_026573805.1. Classification (NCBI taxonomy): domain Eukaryota; kingdom Metazoa; phylum Arthropoda; class Insecta; order Trichoptera; family Limnephilidae; genus Hesperophylax; species Hesperophylax magnus. The sequence goes on along the minus strand of JAIUSX010000117.1, from coordinate 4,157,444 downwards.
CATCTGGGGCTCGGAAAACCCTAGAATTATTGTTGAAAAGCCTCTCTATCCTCAACGTGTGACTGTTTGGTGCGGTTTACGGTCCGGCGAAGTCATTAGACCTTACTTTTTTGAAAATGAGGCTGGAGCAACAGTTACGGTGAATGGATTGCGCTATCGAGAGATGATTAATGATTTTATATCGCCGGAATTGAATGGTATTGATCTGTACAACGTTTACTTTCAACAAAACGGCGCTACGTGCCACAAAAGCAACGAAACCATTGATATTTTACGATTGAATATAAAAATAACACCTCTTATTGGAAAACCCTGTATATTTGATTTAGTTAAGTTCCCTTATAGTAGATTTTTTACCGCTTTGTATGAACAACAGCAAATAGAATGTGTGCAAAAATTTAAAAACCACGTGGGTACCTAATAATTTTTCTAGCTAATTAAAAACCATTTGTCATATTGTACATATAGCGTATAACTTCGTTAGTTTGACATCCACTGCACCCATGAAAAATTCTAAGAAATTGACTACTAAACAGAACTCATAAATAAGGATGGCGGCTGAAATTGTACATTTTCGTGTTCTCCCTCCTCTAACCTCTCCCATACCAATTTTGAACCAAATCGATTGATCGCTCCAAAATTTCAAGATGGTCATCAAAAGTTTTAACTTAAGATTTGAGTTCATCTCCCACCACCCACCTCCCACCTCCCACCTCCCACCTCCCACATCCAACTTTAATTACCCTACACTAATTTCGAACAAAATCGGTTAAGATCTATAAAAGTTTCAAAAATGTATCTCCCAGTTTCTCCCTCATGATAATTTTGATCGAAATCGGTTGAAAACTCTAGAATTTCGAAATAGACATCGAAAATTTGAAAGTTGACTTAAGATTCGAGTTCACCTACAGTCTGACCTCATCTGCACCCATTATGAACCAAATCGGTTAGAAGCTCTAAACTTTCAAAATGGCTGCAAAAAATTGGTATTTTGATTTTAGATTCGAGTTTATCTACCACGTTTACTAATAATGAACCAATTCGGTTGAGAACTCTAGAATTTCACCGTAGCCGCCAAATAGTGGCGATTTTCTCCCGAGATGTTTAAAAACCCACCTTCAGGTAATCCCACAGGAAGAAGTCGCAAATGCTCAAATCAGGTGAGCGAGCGGGCCACCCCACGTCACCCCTCAGAGAGGCGAGGCGTGCAGGGAACATCTGTTGCAGTTTCGTCGTTGAAATTCGAGCAGTATGGGCCGTAGGACCGTCCCGTTGAAACAAGATGTCTCCCAGATCTGTTTCCTCCGTTAGTTCTTCCAATTGAGGTTCAAAACAATTTTCCAACATGGAAAAATCGCAAGTCACGATTCGTCCATTCCCCTCTAAAAAGTATGGCCCAATCACCCCAAATTTTGAATACACATCGCACACCACACGGTCACTTCTGGGGAGTGAAGTTGCCTTGCGATTAAATTACGGTGAGGGACGGTCACAACGCGCAAGATTGAAGTGCAGCCGGAAGGCCCGCTGGGTGGCAACGAAAAAACGGCCATTTTCAAGAAACGTGTGGATGGCGAAGCCCCGGTGTTGTTCAGACCAATCCATGACAACGATTGTAAATGGAACGACCCTCCCGATACAATGAGACCCCTCCCAGGTTCCTACTCCCACCACACAAGATGTACCGGCCCTTCAAAACTGCAATGTATGTTTTGCTACACCTGTAGAATGCTACGACGTACCACGAATGATTCTCGTAGCGTGCCGCTACAAAGTTATTTATAAAATTGAATATGTATTAATTCATTGGAGAAGAATACTAATTAATTACTAAATACTTATCAGAATACAATACTAATAAATCTAAAAGAAACATAAAACAGAAAACAAAAATGTATAACGGTCACAACTAGTAATCGAACTTAGTACATATGGGTGTATATAATAAATATGGCGATGCCATACGTAGTAATGCAAAATCATGTGTTTTTGGTTTGAAAATTTGGTCGCCTAGAAATGATTCAGATGCTTTAATTAAATACTGCGAGTAGAATACATCTTGGCCTTTGAAATAATCGAGTATTTTTTGGATAAGTCTTTTTATAAGCCCAGAAAAAAATATTGTAAAAGCCTATGAAAACTGCTTTAAAGTTCAAAATCTCCTACTTACGAACCCATTTTCTGTTATAATTTTATTGTATAGTGTGGCAAATTAAGATATTTATAAAATGACCGAAAAAAAAAATATTTATGCCTGAACATCCACAAAATAAAATTAAAGGCATTTTTTGGCCATGTTTTTTTCTTGCATAAATCAAAACACGCGGATGGTGTTAAGCGGGAATTTAAACCTTATCGCCATCTACGTAAGGGTTTTTATTGATAGCGGCTCAATTTAAAATATTACACGACGTAGTGCATCGCCGTAAGACGCTGTTCCAGTAAGACAATAGACCCTGGGTTCGATTCCTAGTTGTGTCCGTTTTCTTTTTATTTTCTGTAACTTTTCCGTTTTATGTTTCTTTTAGATTTATTACTATTATCTTCTTCTTCAATTAAAAAATAAAACGTTTGCAACAAAAAGTAAAGAGAATGTGTGAAATGATTTGCGACCGCTATAAAATTCATTAGTTTTGCTTTTTATAAATGTGGAACTTCTCAGCGCATGGAATACCTACTTTTTTATTAATAACGCAACTGCGATATTTCTAACGGGAATAATAAGATTTTAAATATAAATGTTTTTTATTTGTTGTAAATTTTCCCTGGTATTACGGTGAAAACCGTTTTTTTTTGAAGTACAGGATTTGCGCTGAAATATATGTGTAATAAGTCACTATCCGCGTCTGTCCGTTTGTGCGCTTAGGTCTTCTAAACCATGCAATGTAGTTTGACAGAGTTTTCACTATCATTTAGAAAATTTCTTACGGAAGGTTGAGAAATATAATACATGCATATTATATTTATTGAAACTAGAGAAAAGTCGAGAAATGCCGGGTACATGTCAGCTAGTATTTATAATTGTTGGTAAGGTTGATAACTCCTGCCCCCTGGCTCTGTTTACAATCTGTTCATTCAGACACTAGCGAGGCATCATAATACTAATACAAATGTAATGAATGCCACTTCTTGAATCAATAATCCATCGGAACTTTGGTTCTTGGGAATCAGAATATTTATAACGGGTCAAAGCAAATAAGTAATAATTGTCTCACTCACCGTCCCCGAACTTCTTTTCGTCCTGTGATTGCAATCAATATTCTTCTTTAGGATTTCTAAAACTTTCGGCTCTAACTTGTTCGATAACTGCTGGTCCACCAACAAATTAACTCTGTCACTCGACCACACGTCCAATCCGCCTAGTCTCTCGCCCAATCTTGCATCCATGAGCTTGTGCACTTTGGTTTCAGTCCAGAAGTCTATCATTTCCGATCTCTTTTGCAGAATGGAGTTGAGGCTTTCTTTTACTCTTGAAATGTCCAGCGTTTCTAGCTTGTTTTGTAAAATGTTGTCGATTCTGTCTATCGACCATGTTTCTAGATCTATTCTTTTCTGGTTTGTCCATGATTCGAGTTGAAGTTTGGCAGCTACGAGCCATGTGTCGTCTAGGTTTTTAGCTAGATTATTGGCGTTTCGCAGTACGGCAATTTGAGCACCGAGGACGAGGCAGGCGAAGGTGCAGGCGATCCAATTGATCTGCCACCGGGCACTCACTGAACTAACACTTTTCTTTTTAGTCATTTTTTAGTTTCTGGAACTGGGGAAGAAGTGAGATCGCGCCTGGCAGTAACACAACGCGACATGGCTATCAGACCACGGCACCTGACGGTAGACTGGTCCGGCGGGTGCGGGAGCGCGGAAGCTGTGATTGACGAGGGAATATTTTATCTTCGCAGGGAACAAAAGGTCGCCAGCGCCGCCGGACGGAGATAGGAGGAATCCTACAGACGAGATGAAACGAATTCTTTATCAGTAACTCTCCGCTGTCAATCAACTAATTCATTCGTCAGTTTGTCTGTTGCCGGTTGCGTCAATACGGCCACGTGTTGACATACATTATTTTATTCTATAGATAAAAAGAAATTAACGCATTAATTCATTACCAATGACATTATTATGTCATTGGTGATGTCAGATTAGAAACGTCTTATGATGTAGTGTAATAATAATTTTCAAAGTGCCCCTAAAATCGAAAAAACCGATAGCTTATACCTCTATATATTATATTTGTAATTAAGAACGAAAACACATTAAATAACTGAAGAGCTTACCTGTGAAATACGATGGCTTAGAGTTAACATATGGTATCTCCAATTTTGGACGAAAATGAGTTAAGTACCTACCGAAATGTACCGAAGAAGGCCCTTATTTTTAAGGATTTAGAAAGATAAAATATGTTGTAAATCCCCCAAGCAATGTTTTATTATCACAGATATTGTATCTCCTTAACCAATATATTTATACTAAACGAAATTCCTTGCCAAAATATTGTATTTACATAAGATACAGATACTGTAATATGTAACTGAAAACTTGTTTTTATCACTAAATCTAACGTTTCCAGGTTTGCAAGCTTTCAAAGTCAGTTTTCTTTTTTTTTTTATTTTTTTTTTTTTTTATTTTTTTTTTTATTTATTAACGCCGATTATAGCGGCTTTTACAAAAGAATAACAATTGTTTTAGTTATTATAAATACAGAATATACATAGATAACAAAAATATAAATACAAAATACTTAAAAGAGAACAATAGAAATGGTTATTATAAATACAATGCAACATTGTGTATATATAAATATATAAACAATTAATTTACAATAAATCCCGGATAAACTAATCCTTTAAAACTGTATTTGGTTATATTCAATCAGAGAAGCGCTGACATACAGTTTTAATTAAGTGGTGTTTGTATGAGGATAAACTAGCAATGTTTATAGATTCATCCAAAACATATTTATTACCAAGTACATGTAGGCGATTCATTATGGAATACAGTGCAATACAGTGTTTTATAGAGATACAATATTTTAACTCTAAGCCATTGATATTATATAATCATACCGTTTCATTACAAAATATCATTAGCCGCAATTTATTACAAAACAAAAATTTGTATGAAATATGTCGCGAATGCATTCCCACTTGCGCCTGTCGAAGATCGATTCTGCAATCAACACAACATAAAGCTACGCAGTTTGCGGAGGTTTCATTTTCCAGGGGTTACATCTCCAAATAGTATAAAACAAAATCGCTATCCGCGTCTGTCTGTTTGTGCGCTTAGTTCTTCTAAACTACGAAACTAATTTTGATAGGGTTTTCACTATCATTTAGAGAATTTCTTCCGAAAGGTTTACATGTATAAAACATGCATATTATATTTACAAACAGTAGAGAAAAGTCGATGTTTTGTAAGCAAGTCGTAAGAAAATATTTTTGGGTGCTTAGATTGCTAACGCTGGCTAAACCTCATGAGATACATCAAAAATATATACTACGGAATTGTATATCTTTAAAAGGCCTACAGAAAAGTCTGGGAAGGTATATGTCTATCTCCAAAGGATAACCCCCAGCAACGCCGGGTACACGTGTACTAGTTTTGAATATTGTTTTACCTCTTTAAGCTCTTGTACTCCTGACAGATTGATAATAAATATTTATTTATGTAGTCGTTAGTTAGTTAACTGCAGTTTTTTTAAATAATTTAGATTCCCGAATCTCTACAGAATTATTTATTTATTTATTATAAGCACATGTTACATGATCAATACATTTATTTAGAGAAGATACATTGGAGCACCATACTAGGCAGCTGCCTGTTTCATGGTGACCAATGAGGAATGCTTAGTTTGAATTTAAGTCTAGTGTAAACATATTTTGGTAGATTTATAAAAAAAATTTGAAAATCGGTAAAAAGATGTTTTAAATAACTCACAAAAATTGCCAAAGTTTTCTATAAAATAAACACAAATATATAAAGTAGTACACATATGTACATACATACACATGCACACGCAAATATATATACATACATACACACAACATAAATATACTTACATACATGTATCTTCTTCCTCAAACATGTAAACAATATATACACTTCTATCTGAGTACGAGAAGCAGGTTACCGACACTATCCCACTCACTCATCAAGAAATCCCCAAACGCCTTCCTGAAACTGTCTTATTTGGCAATTGACTTTATTTCTATTGGTAAATTGTTAAAGATTTTAGGAGAAAGAAAATTATGCATGTGATCCTGGTATATTTTGTGTCAATTTACATTACCAAGAGAGAGGTATTATAAAATATAAATATTATTAAACTCACTACTTTAGCCTTCTGCGTTTCGTATAGCTTAAATCTTCGATTGCACAATATGTTTAGCGAATTTGGCCGCTAATATATAGGGCCGAGTATTTTAAGGGGAAACCGGTTTAGGTTAGGTTAGGTTAGGTTAATAATAAGATAAATTACAAAAAGCAGTTATAATGTTAAATATCTGATTATAATATGGTTTCACAAATGCGTCGCTCAATTTATAATAACTACAACTAAATAAGTAAGTACCTATTCAAATTACAAATAACTTTAACAAAGGTAAATTTTGCTAAAATATTTATTTTGTTAACACAATTTTAATAAAATAATGTTAAATTATAAAACTTAACAGCTTGACAATCTTAACGTTACAGTCGGGGGCGTCGCAAGTTTAGATTTAATGGGTACAAAAAATCTATGCATATATAAAGTGTTTGTTTAAGTTCTTTGTTTGGCCGACTGCAAATTTAAAACTGCTTATATACTTATCTGACAAACTGTTTATAATTCATTTATTATAACTGAAATATATATTATTTACGACAAATTTTACACATTAATTTAAATCTTTTCATAATTAATATTTATCCAATGCCCATTTGCGGTAAATCAAGTAATATCAATTACGTACTTTCTTTTTTTTATAAACCTAGATAATAACATTTTGGTTCTTTTGCTTTGACACTCGTAGCAAAATTACAGTCATTATTATAATATAATATTACCTTATACCGGCAAATCTTTGACAATTTTATAGAGTCGAAATAGAACCAATTTGAGATAATAAAAAAGTGAGAAAAGGGACTTTTTTGGATTTGCTGTCCAAACTATCGAAACATTCATTCTAAGCTAACACTAGGCAGGAATCTGGTCATTCAACTACAGGGTTTTCCAATAAGAGGTGTTATTTTGAATAGCCCGCTATTTCGGTAGATGTTACTTTTGAAGCTGTCATTTTTTAACATTTGACAAGTAGAAACTACGCCATTATTAAACATGGAACGATACACGCTTCAACAACGCATTGAAATTATTAAAATTCACTTGAGTGAATCAAATGCAAATCATCTTGAGTGATGAGACCCATTTCCACCTCGGTGGCTTCGTCAACAAGCAAAATAGTCGCATATGGGGATCGGAAAACCCAAGAGTTATTGTTGAAAAGTCTCTCTATCCTCAACGTGTGACTGTTTGGTGTGGTTTATGGTCCGGCGGAGTCATTGGACCTTACTTTTTCGAAAATGAGGCTGGAGCAACAGTTACGGTGAATGGATTGCGCTATCGAGAGATGATTAATGATTTTTTATGGCCGGAATTGTTTGGTATTGATCTGGACAACGTTTACTTTCAACAAGACGGCGCTACGTGCCACACAAGCAACGAAACCATTGATCTTTTACGATTGAATATCAAAATAACACCTCTTATTGGAAAATCCTGTAGTTAAAATGCGGAATGGAATAAACATTTCTACAATTGTATTGTTATGTCTTAAGAAATAACTAGTTGTGATAAAGACAAAGCTTAGCTAAATTATTTATTTTATTTTAGTTGGTTTCGGGAATTTCAGCGGGGAGAGTTGTGTATATTTTACTCTAGCTAACGCAGGTTAAATAGATGTTACGAGTCGCATGTAACGCAAGATACAGACTCATCCCAATTGGGTTTGTCCTATCCCCTTTGATCTTCTGTGACAGACCGTAACTTTACTATTTTACATGTAACGGTAAAATAGTATCAAAATGCACAAAATAAATCTGTACAAACAAAATTGTAAATGTTCGTTTGCTGAAATTTATAAATATCCGAAAGTTCTTCACCGATTGCCTTGAATTTTTCACAAAACTTAATACGCGTGTGTTTTTATATACCTATATTATATAGATGTCATCTGTGACAAGTAAAAACGTGCATTTCAAAAATTGCGCATCTGTTACAACACGCGTTATTGTTTCTCAATCTGGACAGACAAACTGAGCCAACAAACAATGCTTCACTTTGAGTATTCCTCGGGCGTCCACTACTTCTTCTACCATTTAAACATCTCTAAACACTCCTGGCACCAAAGATATTAGATGCCTGGCACTAATAACAATAAGCTTTGAAATTTTAAGCAAGATCTGAAGAAGAAGTTTGATCTGAACAAATGCCGGCTGAATTTTGATATATTAAGATTAGAAACTAGTTAGAATTAAACTTAACCATTTGGAATGCATTTTATAATACAAGACGTTGTTCTGCCACAGACCGCCTTCTATGTAGGGAAGTTAAAATTTGTAGTTGCATACATTTCTGGATGTGAAATCTGAAATAAAAACCCTTTTTTTTTGGTCCAAAACTATCCTACATTTCAAGCTGAAACCAACCATAGACATTCACGAAATTTTATTGAAACGGTTGGGCGGTTTCGGAGATTATCGTGTACGAACACAGTGATACGTGATTTTTATATGTATAAAGACAAGATAGATAAATGCACTGACATGTACTACATGCACCTATCTAAGTGTCTCACATTGTTATCTAATTGATAAAAAAAGTTTTTTTTTTAAATTAAAATGTGCCTATTAACTGTGTCTCGTTTTTATGTACATTTACCACCCTTTTTGCAATTATTTTCTTGCATCTTATTTTTACTTTTCTGCTTATTCGACGCAAAGGACTCGTAGACCATCAATTCCTTCAATTATTATAACCTTGGTTATCACAATAATGAGCTTTGTTTAATGTTCAGCAACAGTTGGAGATCGCCTGAGGTCGCATCATTCTGTATATGCAGAAGGAAGCGAGCGCGCAGACGGCCGCTAAAGCCGTGAGAGCAGTGACGTCCGCCGCCGCCTGTCCCGCGCTGCCACGCACCACGCGCCCCCAGCCGCCGTGGCGCCTCACCCAGGGCGTGGCGCACTCGGCCACGTGGCGCGCCGCCCAGCCCGTCACGCGGCAGAAGTGCGCGCGCAGCCCGCTGCGCAGCGCCGCGCACGACAGGTCCGACAGGAAGTAGAACAGGGCGAGCACGCGTTCGATGGAAGCGCCGCCCTCCTGCACAAAATGTCCTTCGGATAAGTAAATAATCAAGTACAAAGAAAATGTAGATTTGGGATGATGCCCAGAGCATGGAAACATGCAGGCTCGGCCCTGAGCCATAACGGCGCATGGCGAGAGTAAGATTTTTACGCCCCTTGTCAAAACCAGTAGACGCCTTTGTAGGTGATCACTAATCAATAATCGTAATCAATCAATCAATAGCGGGGTAAACTGCCCTCGATACGCGTCTTGTATATTTTCATGTTAATCATACTTACACCTGTAAATATTGTTTTCTTTCTTTATTATTTCACTTTAGGTGCCAAACTATCATGCGAACACATCTCTGATGTGTCCTTATTTTGAGTTACTATCAATGTAAGTATGCATACATTATTTCGTACTAACAATCATAAATGCAGGGATATTGGAGGGTCTAGAATCATTTTAAAAATAAATGTAATTTCTTTTTACAGTAAAATGAGTCCTGACGTGTGCGGCTAAGGAGGTTAAGCAATTAGTTTCCTCACACAGCCGTTGGGAAAGGGTGGGTGCCCTCCAATGTAATCAATAATATTCCTGATGATTTGTAATTTTGTGTAGCGCAGTTTTTGTGAAAAATAACCTCAACAGCCCTAACAGTTAGTTGTAAGGTATTATCAGCGCCTTGATAATTCGGCGCCCGGAGCGGACTGCTTCAATTGCGCCCATGTATGGCTGGTCCTGGAATTGTGGACCACGAAAACAATGGGCTATTGTAGGATCATTAACCAGGATTTTGGCTATGAACTAACAGAGCAGTAAAGCAAAATAATTTTGTCCGAAGCTGTAACCCGGAGCATGGAATCAAAGGATTTTTAGCATTGGGTCACAGCACCCAAGCTTTGGATTTTTGGCCGGAGTTGGAGCACGGTCATGCTCGGAGCTGAAGTGTGGAACATGGAAACATTGGGTTTTTGTTCGGAGCTGAAGCATGTAGCATGGAAGCAACGGGTTTTCGCCCGGAGCTAGAGCACGGTCATACTCGGAGTTGGAGCGTGTAATATGAAAACAATAAGTTTTCGCCCGGAGCTGTAGCACGGTCATACTCGGAGTTGGAGCGTGTAATATGAAAACAATAAATTTTCGCCCGGAGCTGTAGCACGGTCATACTCGGAGTTGGAGCGTGTAATATGAAAACAATAAGTTTTCGCCCGGAGCTGTAGCACGGTCATACTCGGAGTTGGAGCGTGTAATATGAAAATAATAAATTTTCGCCCGGAGCTGTAGCACGGTCATACTCGGAGTTGGAGCGTGTAATATGAAAACAATAAGTTTTCGCCCGGAGCTGTAGCACGGTCATACTCGGAGCTGAAGCGTGTAGTACAGAAATAATGGGTTTTGGCCCGGAGCTGGAGTATAGAATCATAAATAAACCACTCACTATAGAATACTCGGAACAGAACAGTGCAGAATATGGAAATAGTGGGTTTTTGCCCAGGGCTAGCTACGTGTTATACCACATATCATATCATGTTGTCTGATGTCTGACGTAAGCAGTTGCACCTACCTGGAATAATGTCTGCAGAATGTGCTGGAAGGTGGGGAAGTCTAGCGCGGCGAGCTGCACGGAGTTGGCGCGCACACGCAGGGCGGCGCGCTGCGGGGAGAGCGCAAAACGACGCGAGGCCAGCTGCAGCGCGCGCGCGTCCCACCACCAGCCCCACCAGCCGTTGTCAGCCCTGAATCAATCAAATGTATCAGATCATTTCACACGGAATTTATTCTTCATATCTTAGATTTTTTAACGCGCGGCACGTTATTCATAACACAGACATGTAATTTAATCAGATTTCTTTTGTTAAAGATGGGGGAGAAACTATCGACAGTACTAGCACAGACTCGTGAAAAATCACGGGATATTATAATTGAAGGATTATTGCCTTTTATAAGAAGAAATTTACCTTTCGAATGTTAGTAAACTTGAAAAATTACGAAATCTATTCAATGATATTATAAAAATACAAGATACGTTATATTCATTTTAATGATAATTATTGAGACATTCAATTCAATTCGTATACTTATATATGAACGGGCTGTTAATGTTATATATGTCCCAATATGTCCACTGGAACTTATTCAGTAAAACCGCACGCGCTGTCTCAGTAGCGTATCTTCGCTCTATTAAATTATACATATGAGCATCTGTAAAGCTTTTGAACACAACAAATACGCATTTCGAATAAAGAATTCATAAATTAATGTTGACAGATACCTACTTTATTTTATTTAGTTGGATAATGGACATATATACATTTACATAACACGGAAAATAATTTTGAACAAATAACGTAAAGATTGAACAATGAAATAAGTATTTTTGTTGTTTGTTTTTGGGGTGTTATGCCGTGTTGCGCTAACTCCTTTAGCCGACGTTTCGGACAGCGTTGCAGTGTCCATCATCAGGGCAGATCCGGTAGATAACATCCGGTAGATCCGGTAGGCATAACACCCCAAAAACAAACAACAAAAATGCTTTTGGCCGTGAGAATCTAAAAACTTACCTAACCAATGAAATAAGTAATCTCAAAAACATTGGCATATTTTCAAATTAATCCTTTAAAAATAACCCCACAACAAGCCATAGCCTATGTTTTTATTTCTTAATTATTAATAATTCAAATTGATTATTATCCTTAGCAAATTAATAATAAAGCAAGTAAAATCTTCAAATTGTTTTATTGAGACTTTGTTCTGCCATCAACATTGGAACATTTCCGTTTTTTTTTGCATGCTCCGAGTTTTAGTAGATAAATGAACATTGTTCTTTTGTAGTTTTAGTAGATAAATGAACATTGTTCTTTTGTAGTTTTAGTAGATAAATGAACATTGTTCTTTTGTAGTTTTAGTAGATAAATGAACATTGTCGTTTTGTAGTTTTAGTAGATAAATGAACATTGTTCTTTTGTAGTTTTAGTAGATAAATGAACATTGTTATTTTGTAGTTTTAGTAGATAAATTAACATTGTTCTTTTGTAGTTTTAGTAGATAGTATGCAACGGAGTTTGGTAAGGTTTTCACTATCATTTAGATAATTTCTTCCGTAAGGTGCATATACAGGATTTTCCAATAAGAGGTGTTATTTTGATATTCAATCGTAAAAAATCAATGGTTTCGTTGCTTGTGTGGCACGTACCACTGTCTTGTTGAAAGTAAACGTCGTCCAGATCAATACCATCCAATTCCAGCCATAAAAAATCATTAATCATCTCTCGATAGCGCAATCCATTCACCGTAACTGTTGCTCCAGCCTCATTTTCGAAAAAGTAAGGTCCAATGACTCCGCCGGACCATAAACCGCACCAAGCAGTCACACGTTGAGGATAGAGAAGCTTTACAACAATAACACTTGGGTTTTCCGAGCCCCAGATGCGACAATTTTGCTTGTTGACGAAGCCACCGAGGTGGAAATGGGCCTCATAACTCAAGATGATTTGCATTTGATTCACTCAAGTGAATTTTAATAATTTCAATGCGTTGTTGAAGAGTGTATCGTTCCATTTCTATTAATGGCGTAGTTTCTACTTGTCAAATGTCAAAAAATGACAGCTTCAAAAGTAACATCTACCGAAATAGCGGGCTATTCAAAATAACACCTCTTATTGGAAAACCCTGTATATATAATACATGGATATTATATTTATTGAGAGTAGAGAAAAGTTGAGCTACGTCGGGTACACGTCAGCTAGTTTTGTTTGTAATGTTTCGAGCGAGTTCCAATTTCAAAATTAAAAGTAAAATGAAGGGAATATTTCACATTACCTACTTACCAAATGACCTATGCACAAATAACCGAAATTATTATGTTCAATTATAAGATTCGCGTGACCATGACCAATCGGGAAGAAAGTAATATATTATTACTGACCTGACTGGCATTTGCGCGCAAGCCGGCGCCCGTAGGCCTTGCGCGGCGAGCCCCCGCAGCAGGTGCGCCCTGTAGAGCCGCAGCCCCCGCGCGGCGCCCGGCCCCGTGGGCCCCTGCCCGGCGGGGCACTGCCCGGTGCCAGTGGAGCCCTTGTCAGAATCAGCGCCCCCCGGCCTCGGCAGCCAGTGGCCAGCGCAGCCGCGCTCTTCGTCCACGGAGAGTTGGCGTCGCAGAGGGGCGCGAGAGTCGCGCTCGTCCAAGGACACCACGCTGCAAACTGCAATCAACTTATCATTGAAAAAGAAAATAATTCTAATCTAATAATTCTAAACGAAACATGAAACTGAACAAGACACCGACGGTCACAACTAGGAATCGAACCCAGGGTATCTTGTCTTACTTATTGTCTTGTCTTATTTATTAAACGTCATATTTGTCGATCTCATATTTCATATTCAGAATTAACAATATCATCTTGCAATTGGTTTGTAACCTCGATAGTGTATCGGATAATCATATCCGATTTTTATTTATGTGGTATACCTATTGTACGAAACAATATTCCGTCCGTACAATACTGTAAATGCGTAGGTAGCTGGGTACACTTTTATTAGTGTTTCAGTCTTGGTGGATGTTTGCAGAGGTTTTTAATGGATTTTAATGCCAAGATCAGAGAGGGATTGATTCCCAAGTCTGAGTCGACGAAAGGAATTTAAGACTGGCAAAACTGAATTTAATACTGAATTAAAAACACTTGAAAATATTTTCTTGAGACTTGTAGACTTTGGAGATGGTTTCTTCAGGAGAGAAGTTTCTCTTTCAGGGGTAGTTTTTGAACTGACTTTGTATGGAATTCGGTTCTCTATTTATAGAACGTTTTCAAATCGAACCCTCTCGGGGGAGTTTTCACCCCTTTCGTGAGGGGTGAGTTGGTTAGGTATTTTTCCTCTTTACAATTAATTTGTTTAGAGGAAAGTTATATTTTAATATTATACCTTTTACCGAATCAGTTCAATTTACCCAAACCATCTCCTTCAGTCCCGTTTATTTATTTTATAATAAATTATACAAAGTTTCATATTGGGGTTGAAGTAAAATATCTTTGGTTTGAACATTTCCCAAAGAGTAAAAAACATATTTAGGTACAATTCTTTAAGTTATTATGTTAGCATATAATCATTTCTTGATGTTGATATTTATTCTGTGGTCGTATCTTCTGATATTTTCCTGCAAATTGAGTCTGATGTCATCATAGGTGGTCGTATCAAATTTCGTTATCAGTGTTTGATAAGAGCTTCAATGGAGTATGTTGAGCTGTGATTGGTTGAAAACTCGGCGGCCATCATGGAATTCCTTCCGGGTAGTATGGAGGGGGAGTCACGTAAATACTGGGTCGCTTCCTTAGAGTGGTTCATTCCGTGGGTTGGTGGCTCCGAGTGAGGTGGTGGATGGTTATTTTCAGATGTGTTTCAGGTTCTGCTGTTATATTTCTATGTAATTGTCTTGATTAATCACATACAGCACATAATTTGATTAAGTAATTATGATTTGAAGATTTCCAATTGTGTCGGCGACACGGTATCGAGCGGTTTCGGGGTTTGAGTGTTTTGTAATTTTTACGTAAATATGAATTCCTCTGAAAGATTCTGGAGGTCTGGATACGTATGATACACCTATTGACTTTTCATTAGTCTAAATCAGAGGTCCCCAAACTTTTTGTCTCGTAGTCCATGTTCCGTTTTTTTCTGTATTGAGTAGACCCCCTGCTTTTCTAATATAGTATTTCAGACCGAAATGTTGATAGATTTCAGAATAGATTTATATGTATGAGGTATTCTCGATTGCTCAGTACTGGATTCCCCACAATATTTTCGAATCCACTAATTCCCCAGACAATATTTTAAAATCCATTCTGCACTCTGACTCACGTCTAATTGATCCACTATCGTAGACTCCCATTTACAGCCCACGCAACCTCAATTTTTTTCATTGACATGGACCCCCTGCAAGTCGAAATAGACCCCTAAGGGTCGATATAGACCACTTTGGGAATAAATGAATAGGAACAAATTTTTCGTTTAATTTATTTTGAAAGTTAATGTCACTCATCAATGTAATACACGATTGAAGAAGATTATATATAAACGCAGATTATATATTAAGATTATATATAAGATTATATATGAAATGTTATGTCCCCCATCACAATTGCTCAAGCTACATTTTCACACAAGCATCGCGGGTTCGCTAGCACACATTTAAGTTTTCGAATTGGCATATTCCCAAACACTCAACTTTCAACAATAATTAGTATTCCTATTTTTAAATCTGTGAATAACTATAGACCAAGAACTTTGCTGAGTCTGTTTTCAAAATAATTGAAAAAAGGTAAAACGAAGGCTCTACAAGTTACTCGAGGACAATGAACTCCTATCAAGAAATCAATAAGGTTTCAGATGCAATTGCAGCTATCACTAAATTAATTTCTGATAACCTCGATAAAAGCCGCAAATCCCTCGCTGTTTTCTTGGATATAGCTAAAGCTTATTTGATACTCTATCTCACCGCATACTTCTGAAAACACTCTTGCATAGACGAATAAAAGATATTCCCCTTAAATGGTTTGAGAGCTATCTAACAAATAGGTCCCAGTCAACTGTTATCAACTCCGCCAAAGAGTGTAGAAGTACAAGCTTACCTATCACCTATGGTGTGCCCCAAGGATGTGGATTAGTCCTAAGTCTCTTTCTGATATACATTAACACGTTATGAAATAAGATAACCACTTATTTGAAGATGAAAATTCGAAATCAACCATTGAGAAAGGAAATTATGGCATAAATGCTAACCTCTTCACTACAATACGTAAACCCAATTTCTCTAAAAACTGTCATAAGTGATAAACTGCCATAACCTTCGGAAGTACTAACTGGATTGCCACCAAAAACACAATTTGGAAGTACTAACTGGATCACCACTAAAAACAACACTCGAAAGTACGAACTGGATCACCACTGAAAACGAAATTCGGAAGATCTAACTGAATCACTACTAAAAACAACATTTGGAAGTACTAACTGGGTCACCACTGAAAACAACATTCGGGCGTACTAATGGGTTACCACTGAAAACAACATCGGGAAATACTAACTGGCACACAACTAAAAACAATATTCGGAAGTATTAACCACTGAATACAATATCGGGAAATACTAACTGGCACACCACTAAAAACAATATTCAGAAGTATTAACCACTGATTACAATATCGGGAAATACTAACTGGCACACCACTAAAAACAATATTCAGAAATATTAACCACTGATTACATTATCGGGAAATACTAACTGGCACACCACTAAAAACAATATTCAGAAGTATTAACCACTGATTACAATATCGGGAAATACTAACTGGCACACCACTAAAAACAATATTCAGAAGTATTAACCACTGATTACAATATCGGGAAATACTAACTGGCACACCACTAAAAACAATATTCAGAAGTATTAACCACTGAATACAATATCGGGAAATACTAACTGGCACACCACTAAAAACAATATTCGGAAGTATTAACTGGGTCACCACTGAATACAACATTCGCACGTACAACTGGGTTACCACTAACACAACATCGGAAAATACTAACTGGCACACCACTAAAAACAATATTCAGAAGTATTAACCACTGAATACAATATCGGGAAATACTAACTGGCACACCACTAAAAACAATATTCAGAAGTATTAACCACTGAATACAATATCGGGAAATACTAACTGGCACACCATTAAAAGCAACATTCGGAACTATTAACTGGGTCACCATTGAAAACAACATTCGGACGTACAACTGTGTTACCACTAAAAACAACATCAACGCACTGTAAAATCACCATTCAGAATTGAAACGTTGCTTGAAATGACTTTAGCCGTATTTGGTGACCAAATCTGAATAGCCATGTACTTCCCCACCTTCCTCTTCTTCAAAACATATCCCAATTAGGGATGCAATAATCTCACTCTATGTTCTTCATATTTTTTGTTGACAAATTAGAGACGTCAAAAATTTACTTTTCGAAAGAACAGCGTTAAACTTGAAAAATAATTTTCAAAAAGTTTAACAAAAGAAATACACATTTCGAGCATAGAATAATTATTAAATAGAAGTAAAATATTTTTTTGATTATGCGCAGGTACCTACTTTGTTGCCTGTCATGTCAGAATTCACGGAATCATCAGTTTCAATTTTGAAAATTTAAAGCAAATTTGAGTTCATTACGCAGAAATATTTCACATCACGGACAACCGAAATTAGCATGTTCAATAATATTATCTACAGTTCCAATTTTGAAAATGTCGCCCACGCACGCTCCTGGAAATTAGGTAGGTACCCACTTACGGGATTCTTACGGGAATCTAGTTGAAATTGCATTGTATTCTTCAATCATAGACGTGTAGGTACCTGACGTTGCTGGGTTTATCCTTACGAGATAGACAAATACCTACCTAGGACTTTTATGTAGGCTTTTTCAAGATATGCAATTCCGTAGACCATTATGTTGATGTATTTCATAAGGTTAGCAATGTAAGCACCTGAAAATGTTTTTTTTACGACTTGATTACAAAACATCGACTTTTCTCTACTTTCTATAAATATAATATACACGTATTATATATATAAACCTTCCGGGAGAAATTCTTTAAAGATAGTGAAAATTCTATCAAAATCCGTTTAGTAGAACTAACGGCACAGACAGACGCGGATAGCGACTTTATTTTATACTATTTAATTAATAAATATAATAAAACATTTCTCGTATGTTTTCAAAGTTATTCATGTACGTAAATAAACAAATAAACGTACGGTATTTGATAAAATAAGTCAGCAAAGCGGACCTTGTTTTACATATAAAACAAAATTATTTTGCAATTAAAATAACTACACAAAATATTATTAAAGAACGCATACTTATTCAAGGTTACAGATATTTTATTTTAACCTATAAACCCAAAAAATATTGCAAATCGGTTGTCAATATTTACATGTTTATGACATCAATGAAATTACTGTTTTCAAGCAAATTAGATGGCTTTTATGCACTGCGAACACCAGTTTTATAAATGTTTCAAAGGAACATTATCCCAATGGAATTAGTTTAATACAGTATGTAATAAAAAAACATTATAATTAATTTACCCCTTGCGGAATTCGCAGGCGCTTCCTTGTGACAGATGTTACGTGCCGGCGCCATTGTTACTGCGACTGCGTATTGCAAGCCAACCCCGTGCGGCGACTGCGCGGTGCTTCCATGATAATTCGCTGTACTTCAAAAGAACCACGCATGCGAAAATTGCATTATAAATAAAAATGCAGACATATACGTGAATTCACTAACTATGTTGTGTAAAAAGATCACGTCTGCTATTTATCTACTTTTAATGTTATTGTTAGATTTTTTTTAAATATACAAACACATTACAATACTTTACAAATGTAGATATTTCGAGGCTGATGGGCGATGGGCGAGAATTTTTTTTTAACGAAACTGCAACTCAATTGAGAAATTATTTCTCATGTTTGAGATGGGGAGTGGCGACATTATGGTGTAAAGTTTCATAAATTTTTATTTATTTTTTAATTCCTTTATTTTTCCCAATTTTTACATTAATTACATACAATATTATTTAAATCAATACGAATAATGAGAACCCACTAAGGCGCAGCCTGTGCGTGGGTAATATATTTAAGATATTTTATTATTGTACCTAGAAATAAACAAACTGTGGGCATTTAAAACAAAAACAAGATTACATTTTGTCTAAGCGGTTTGTGTTTAGTGTAATATATGGTGAATATTTTATGAGAAACATAAATTGATACAAAATATATTTAAAAAAAGTTTCAACTCAGTTCTCTTTTAAATATTGAGGAAGTTTAGTAATCACTTGAATATTTTTCGGTAAAAGATTGAAAGTACGAGGTCCAATGAAACTGCAGTGTGTTTGCATTTGTTTTGTGTTCGTTTGGGGAGTATAAAATACATTATTATTTCTAATGTTGATTCTGTTTTCATTTATTTCGAATTTATTTTTGTTTTTAAAGATGTATTTCATAGTTTGCAAAATAAATAGTTTACGGAGACAGAATAGTGTAGATTCTTTGTATAACTCATCTGTTGAATATGTTCTTTTCCGACTATAACATAACTTTGATGGTATAATTTTGAGTTATTTGTAAAGGTTTTATATGTGCATGAAGCGCACCGCCCCATCCAATTATTCCGTATATGAGTGAAGATTGCACCAAAGAAAAAATAATAATTTTCATTTTTTCTATATTGAGCACTTATTTTAATCTGTAAAATAATAAGAGTACGGTAAGAGACGGTAGTTAGAAATATTTTCTTCATCACCAGATTTAAAAATTGGGGTAACGATAATTTTCTTGTAATTATTTGGGAATACACCTTTTTTAAACTGGTGTAATTATACGAGCAATTGGTTTGCTGATTTCCTTATGTACGGCTTATCCAGGACTCGCTGATGCTCTTAAACTTATTATAGTATTTTCAACATCTTTGTCAGTTACTGAAACAAAGGTGTGGAAACCTTCCTCAGAAAATTTGTTTTGTTCTGGTTGGTTAGTTTGTTTATTGTAAAGGATAATATTACGAGCAAGGTTTGTACCGACATTCCCAAAATAATCATTAAACACATTACCATATAGTTTTGGGTTTTTTTCGGTGTCAATGGTACCTAATTCCCTGATTTCCTTTGGTACTTATCGATTTGGCTTTTGTTGGTTATTGTGCTGATGATCTTCTAGAATTTTTTGCTTTCTTGACCAGCGTCTTTTATTTTGTCACGAAAGTACTTTTCTTTTGTCTGTCTAATCAAGAGCGTAAGTATATTTCGATATTTCTTGTAAAAATTAACGATTTTTTGGTCGTTTGGGAATTTTTTGGAGTCGTGTGATAATATTTTTCCTTGTTTCTGATTGATATGACTAATCCTTTTGTTATCCATGGCTTTATTAATCTATGTTTAAATTTTTGTTTATAAACTGTTACTATTGTAGATAACTTTATGTGATTTTGAAATACTGTTTCGAAATTTTTCTGTTTTCTGGATTTGATTTCCCGATTCAAATATTGACGACCAGTTTTCCTTTTTAAGATTTGCTCCGAAAATTTCCAAACATAAATTTTTTTTTCACCAATTCGATTAGATTAGATATTTCTTTTTTTGTGAACGAATATACAGGTGTAGTGATCAGTGATATTGGTTTTCCATAATATTGACATGGTTTTTTCAATGTTATTTGAGTTGCACAATATGTATCGATGCAGAAAGGTGTTTGTCCGATCACATTTCATATAGCATTACTTAAATATGATTTATAATTTAGTGATCTCATTACATGTATATAGTCTTTCGCTTTATATTGCAAGTATCTTTTAGAGTTAGTAATAATTGTTCCATTTTTATTATAAAATTATGTTGATCAGATCCATGCGTGCGATAGATAGCAATAATATGGTGAATAATTTTGTTCAGTTCTACGCGCAGCTTTAAACAGTTCGCTAATTGCATAGTAATTTCGGTAACTGTATTCAGTATAAACACCGCAATACCATTACATTTGTTAATATGAGTTGTAGTGTCGTAGACGAGGGATATGTGTAGTCAGGCATATCGTACCGGGCGTCAGCATTATTTATATTTAAATGCGCCTCGGTTAACATAAGTCTGGTTATATTTCAAGAAGGTTTAATGTTAGTAAAAACTCTTCCAGTGTAAACTTCGAATGTTTTGATGTAGAACAACGAATTCAGTTGGTACTTTATTTAATAAGTCATTACATTGTATTGATTGATTCATCGCAAATATACTGTGTAAATTCATCCATGACTTATTCATAGTCGATTCTCTGTTGTGCTATGATGGACATTCTTTTTTGGTATTTGCACTATGTTCAGTATTATTTTTTGTCCCAAGCGATGCATTGTTTTTTTCGCATTTTACGATATTTGGTTTTTTCGCATTCGCTAAAATAATGAATTTTTGCACAGTGTATGCATCTGGGCTTGTTCATTTGGTTCAGATATTTGTTTCACACATTCAAGTAAGTACGAGTATGTCCGAAACCAAGGCAGTGGTAACATTGCATTAGGGGATTGCTATCTTCTATGTGCGCTCCGACAAAACCTATATTGACCCTAAGTTTATCAAGTAATATCTTTCGGATTGGGCCTGTTGTTTCTATTATTACATTGCGCAGTTGGTCACTTTTTCTGTTTTTCAATATTTTTGTTACTTTTATAGAATCATTTGTGGCATCACTTAGTTCATTGTTTTGCAGAAAAAGGTCGTTAAGAAAATTATCTTCACTATACTCCCCTCCCACACCTTTAATGATCATGCACGGTCTCTTCTTTTTTTAATTCTGTAGCAGATATTCCGTTTTTATTTATTTTACATAATTATTTTGTGGTTTGATGCTTTTTTGATCCCATTTATACCAATTCCTACGTTAGGTGCTTTGATTGTTTTAGTAATAATGTTCTTTATATCCTCAGATGTTTCTTTGCCTTCCACAGTAATCATGACGGCATATTTGGGTTGCTCGATTTGTACCGTTCGTTTTTTTAGTACCATTGCGTACGATTTTGGTTCATTTTTTTCGAGTTTAGTGATAACTTTTTTTTGGAAATTGATTTGTTCCTGGAAATTGTTTCTCTCTTGTTTCCAGGTTTCTTCCAACAGGTTTGTGGTTGATTCGAGGTTATTTCGCATTTTCGAATCCTTTACGGTAGTTATATTTTTTAGGTTACTTTTTATATTTTCAATTAACGTTGGCACGTCCATAATGTGTTAAACTTGAGCAGCCGTGCACAAAATGCACGTCACTACGGGTCAAACTATATGAAAATACCATTATATATTACTTTGCAATTATAATAAAAATATATTGTTTATAATAAAAAATTATTATTATTTATTTTGGCTTTCGCCCATTATCTTGGGTAATACACATTTTTTCTTATAAACAAATACAGCAAATGATAGGATATAAATATACAGATGATTATACAACATAAACCACAAGCAAATGCTTTTAATGGAAGTGTAGTATAAATTAAAACAGTATGACTTGTAAACATTCAATATTTATTGTAAAAAACACAAATAAAAAATAATAATAACATAACATAACATACTTAACATAAACGGTACAGAGCTGGTACAGTAGGTAATTACAAAATTATAAAAATAGGAACCTGTGTACAATAATAGTGGGCGTTTTTCGTTATTTTACAAAACAGATTTTTCCTAAATCGGTAACATTTTTTTTTTCAAAACAGAACAATGAAATTAAGAAACTTTAAACAAAATACAGCAAATCGGGGCATATAAATATACAGTTATAGAACATAAAAATAAATAAACGTAACATAAACACACTTAACAAAAACAATACAGAGCTGGTAAACGTATTTTTTTAAATAAAATCTCATTTATAAACTATTTTATACTGATTATAGAACAAAACATCTGCATATTGCAGTTGTTTGATTTAAAAAAAAATGAATAATCGTCAAACAATCTTTAGACTCCATTTTCCCAGAATATGAGATATACAGATGTTTTTCTTTTGCATTAGTTAATTAAATGCAGCTCAATGTATTAATGGGCGAATTGACAATGTTAATATTTCGCAGGTAATTTTGTAATAAATACCTTGTAAATACTGTATAACCTAAATCCGTCATAAGCCGCAAATTCGAAAATTTACAGTGAGCGAATGTTGTTAAAAAAGTCATTTTTATACACGGTGTCCGGAAACTAGTAGTACTAATGGGAAGCTGGTTAATCTACAGAGTAATAATACACAGAGAACCCAAAAAAACTACTTTTTTCGATCTATTGGTACAGATTTTTAAAAAACTTTTTCTGTTTTTTGGTAACAACAGAGTTTTTGGATACCGAGTATTTGTAGTGAATTGCGGCAGGGCCGGTCCTGTACAGGCGCAGTTGGAGTTGGACTTGCCAAGGCGCCATGGAGCCAAGGTGCTGATAATTACCTAACGCCTAACGTAGCGCCTTTGAGGTTTTTACTGCCAGGCGCCGTTTGGCTCAGGGCCAGCCCTGGTTCGGCATTTTTCGAGCAGAATTTTTAAATTTATTATAGCGGCATATTTTCGGCCGTGTTATGGCAATATGCCGTCTCTATAGATACATCATTTTGGCAACAGCGCTCAATCAATTACATTTGTCGAGTTACATCCATATGAACTTCATTTTATTTCATTGAAGAAGAAGATAATATTTACAAGTCTAAACGAAACATGAAATAGAACAAGACACATAAAAAAAGATAACGGTCACAATTAGGAATCGAACTCAGGATCTCTGTCTTACCGGGACAGCGTCTTTAGCCACTCGACCATATTACTTAATTATTAAACGTTTGTTTGATATTATTATTTTTTCATTTAGATTTGTTAATTTGTGGTTATTTCCCAAGGAATTGACAGTGGAACAATGCTGTAACTGTAAAAAGAATACTTCTGTAATGGCAGAACATTGCAACTTAAAATATAGCATAAAATACATGCCAGGACAAGACCAAAAATACGCTGTTTTGCCATTACACCGTGCGGGAGACAATAACAGCATTCTGCCAGGACAACTGATTATTATTAGCTAAGAAAATGGCAAAAAGGCAATTTTTTAAAGAATAATAAGAAATAAATTAGATGTGAATACAAGTAAATTAGTTTATAATAATATAGCAGCATCTCATTTAAATTACTGCTCTAGTGTACTTTTCTTGTGCAATCAAACACAGATAAAAAAAAATTCAAATAATTCAGATTAGAGACATGCGAGCAGTATTGAAATGAAGTAGGTATTCTAAGATAATTAATATGCAGAAACAACTAGGTATGTTAAGTATGAGATAGCGTATAATTTACAATACCCTAATATTCATATGTAATCTCAAAAATACGATGCCCTCTAAAAGCATGTTTAAGAATGTAAATTTTAATTTCAAACATAATAATAATTAATATGGCTACCCTACGAGAAGCTGTCGAAAATTTAGACTTCCGAAGACAAATTAGTCGGGAACCCAAAATAATTTCTATTTTAAAGGATTCAAGATATTCGATGAACTACCGACGGATGTTATAGAAGCTAAAAGCCTTGCAGCTTTTCGGAGGTTATGCTTAAACGCTATAAAGAATAAGTAAAGTGTGCCTAAAGGTCATAGAAATAAATTGTCAGTTGTTAGTAATTAAAATATACAAAAAAAACCACAAATATACTGTTTTGCTATTACAACGCCGCGCCGCTGCTGTGCGGGAGGATGTTTGAGTTGCCATTGGCCTCGTCGCGGGATGTGTCAATATGCTGTATCTCCACAAAGCTATTTTTGAGATGAATGTCTTTATATTATTTGACAATTTGTTATTTTCTTCGCAAACTATTAGTATTACAATTTAAAATTTGGTGAAATGTATGATTGAGAATTTGTTAACATTTTCAATGAAGGCCATTCTAACCATTTACCAAATTTGAATGCTGAATTTTGTATTGTAGTGGCTTATGACATATTATAATGGATGCCGATGAATTTTTGCTTGCAATGCCTAATTATTATACATAAGCCAGCCGAACTGCCGAGCTGAACCTCAACTTATGAGAAAGGAACGAAGCAACCGCAAACGGCGCGAAACGCCGCTTGCAGTTGCTTCGTTCCTTTCCCGTTTTTCGTGGCTCGGCTCGCATTCGGTTCGCAAATGTATACGTACCATTATACTTTGAGTAGGCCAAATGTTTTTATCAATAAATATATACGTGGGTAACTCACTCTATAGTTTATCGATATCTATGTCTTTGCAGTCGGGGGCGTCGCCACTGTAGGTATTGGGTCTATCAGTTCAAAAATTGGAGATATGTAATTCCCATTTTGTCCACTTGCTGGAATATAAGTATGTACCTAAATATTTACAGTTGGGGGATCGCTATTGTAGACACATCTAAAAAAAATTATTTATTTAGTACAGGATAGTAAAATACATATTTAAATATTTGTAAATTGACTGTCATTATTAAGTGTTAGGAAGCTTTGTAGATGCACGCACAGATGGCAGTGCATAGAGCTTGCGGGGAAGTGCGCAAGATGGAGCCAGTGGCCAGTTGTCGCCATGGACAGTGCGAAGGCTCTCAGAGAATCTCGATGTGGCAAATTCCAATTAGCAAGCTTCTAGTTAGGTCGACTATCGAGTCACCATTATAATACGTGGAGTATTTAATAAATCCCTGATTAATATAAAAGAACCAGTTTTAAGATAGCTAATTAATAAAATTTATACGTAACAAATGTACATTGTGAATAATAAAACTCATTAAAAAACAAAAAATGTCTAGAAATTGTTACATAGTGAATGCCAAAGAAATACAAAAAATAAAAGAACCATCTTATTATTAAACTCCTTCCAAGACGAGTTAGAGTCCTGTTTGTGCGAACACAACATTAAGTAATACTAACTGCATATTAATTAATAAGTCCTACACACATACTTTGTAAAAGAAGAAAATTTTACATAAAAACATAATTTTTTGGTTGTTTTTGTTTTGTATTTGATTTTATTTTTGATGAGTAGAGTTCGCTATACTTTCTCCCTAATGGATGAAGCCAAGTAGTGGTCGATGTACGAAGAACTTCTGTGCTATAGTTAAATAATATTATAGTTCTTTTGTTTACCTTTCACCTGCAGAGATAAGAACCTACGTCAAGATATACCTGCTGTGAATATGTTTTTTAACATTGGGTAATAATAATATTTGGAGAATTTGTATAGCGCCGTTTTTGTGCAAAATCACCTCAAGGGGGGTACCTACCTGTTTATAGTAAAAAATGTCAGTTCAAGTCAAAGTTTGACAAAAATAAAAAAAATATATCTTTTATGTGTGCATAAGTTACAGACAATGCATAAAACAAACTTTATTTTTTATCAAAAAATGCATTTTTTTACTTATATGTACGAGTAGTAAATAAAAGGAAAATAAATACAACAATAATAAGTTTTGTTTGTTAACAGTAAGGATTCATACTCCAGTTTCAGTGCTGTGTCAGCCAGTGGTACTGAAATATAATACTGGAATACTGCTACCATGATTCCAAAGTTATCTAAGAGAGAGATATCAGTATGTCAAAATAAATAATACCATAAGCGAACCCAAATCCACTTCATTCGGCATACCACAAGGAACTCGTTCCGATCCTTTTTATTATCTATGTAAATAAAGGCTTGATCATGGCTTAGCCTATTTCAACATATCAAATAGGCCAAGCCTCGAAAATATAGAGCGATTTATCCATATACCTACGTAGCTGACAGTCTTAATACGTTGCGGTAGTTTGACGTGTATTCGCCAGCAGGGTTAAACCATTGCTTTTACGTAAATTTGAAATGAGTTCCTACTTATTCATTTTTACAAAAACGTTAATTTTAGGGGTAGGCGATTTTGTTATGACGTGTTATGCTACGTATAAACAGGACAAGATTTCAGCAAAATTTTGTCCTGTTTAAATAGTCCCTTATCTTAACCAAGCGGTAAGAAGCTTTTATGCAAAAAATGGTAAATGCGATCTGTTTTCTAACATAAAATGACAATATAATGACATGTTTTTAAATAATTCTGTATATTAATGGACACTTATGAAGATCGCAGTCACCTAATTTGAATTAAAACCATCGATAAAACTAAAAAGACAACCACAAATCAACTGAGAAACTCAGGTCAGCATACAAAACTACACAAAAGAAAACAGTATGGTGACCTCTCCCTTTTATTCACAAAGTACGCCATGTAGCAGAAAGAGTTGCTCAGAGATGTTTGGTTATTACACTGAGATTTCGTTCGACCAATCATGGAGCGTTTGTGGAGTATAGCTTTTGTATAATTTTTCAAGAACAATTTATTAATTCAGAGAGTAAAAAAAAAGAATAATATTTGGATGATTTGTATAGTGTCGTTTTTTGCAAAATCACCTCAAGGTGTATGTTCAGAATCGGTGTTTTTTGGTCTAAATCAGAGGTTCCCAAACTTTTTTGCCCCGTAGACCACTTGCCAAATATATTTATTTCCGTAGACCCCCTGCCTGCCGAATATTGAATTTTCCTAAAACTATTAACGCCCCATGTGATAATCATTTATTTTTTTCGTAAAAAGATTCCCTTCCCTTGCCTGCCCTACAACCGGGTGGCGATATAGTTCCTCTGTTTTTGCATTGTGCAGACAGGGGCACCCTTGTGAGGTATTACACCAATGGAAATGGAGCGGGAATTTCTTTCTGTAGCTGGCCCTACAGAACTGCCCCTTAAGTTCTTTGTTAGCGCTTATTCCGATCAGTTCTTCTTGTCATATGATATCCGATTCTTCAACATTCCATTTTCACAGTCAAAATGTCCTCAAACTTAGTTTTGAAGTCTGTGTGAAGTACATTTAAATGTTGAACGTCATTATTACCCTGGACCACAGACATATGAATATTAATAGACGAGAACCTAAAGGCGAGGGGTTAAACCAACTGTTGGAGAACGTTGAGGGGAAAGCTAACTGTGATTCATCAATAAATCAATCTGACAGTATATAGGCATCTCGCATTATAATATCACCATTTAGTTCTTAAAAGTAAAATCTGCTTTTGAATGAATAGACATTTTTACATGGGAGCGCAAATTGCTCGCCACGTTATGAACAAATTTTCAAATTCAGCAAAGTAAATTTCTTCTATTTTCAGAGTCGAATATTTTGTTTCCTTATTTAGTTAAGACACTTTTATAAATGTTCATAATTTACTTACCCCAGTAAACAGCGACGACCACACTTGACAATCGCCACATTCGAACAATGATCTAGGGTGTAACGGTGTAAAATATAAAGTAGGAACATTCCAATGTTTACAAAAACGGTAGAGCAAAGATCTCATGATTGTGGGGATAATCCTCTGTCAAGTAAGGAGGAAAATCAGAAATAATAAGAGTAAATACTTAATAGAAATTATATTGAAACCATCAAAAGTTACAACAAAGGAGTACAAATAATAACCATGTAACAATAGAAATAAAGTAGGCACATACCAGATGGACTCCTGAACCAAACTAAACTAACTTTACGTGGTCGAGAAATGAAGGAATAACAACGGGAGGCGAACGAAAACTTGTCTCCGGTAACGGGGAACGGACCCGTGACGGAAGCCAGGACATCCTTCTCTTAATGGAGACGGGAAGGCGCAAGTCCTTCAACGCGCGCCAGTAGGAGCATCAAGTCCGCAGCACGTGACAAGCAACCAGACTCGTCTTAAGGAGCCAGGACATCCTTCTCTTAGTGGAAACGGGAGGACGCAACTCCTTCAACGTGCGCCTGCAGGATCATCAAGTCTGCAGCACGTGGCGACCAACCAGACTCGTCTTACAGATTTCGGGAACAGCAATCCGTTCCTTCGCGATGCGGGGATAAACAGCCATAAACTTCTAGTCACAGCTAGGACCAATCTATTTGCGGTTTCGCGTCCGAAACACGAGTACTACACACATGACCACCGGCCATCACTGGATAAAAAGCGGGATTCCATAATCACCACTAAAATAATAATCAACACGAACAATTCGTGAAAGGTAAAACACCCCGCGCCCTTTTTAAAAAAAAAGCATGACTTCTATTCACATGATTAACTCAGATTAAAACACACCTTAAATGGCGAGTGACAAGATCCGCGAGCAGCTGCCCAAAAAACTGATGGGGGAGGAAGTGACCAAAAACAAAACTGTGCTTCCTTCCTTAAAAATATTGCCAAAGTTAAAAAAAACACCATAGACAAAATAAACCCAATTAAGCAAGAACTAACCTTGTCACAAAATATTTATGTGACAATTCCCCCCTTCCTACGAAAATATTTGCCCTCAAACATGAACAACTAAGACCACTAACAAACTAAACTATGAGTCCATCAGGTATCTAGAAAAATGAAAACAAAAAAAAACATAATTAGTAGTTAAAATAACAACTTAGAATTAAGTTTCTTAAAACTAAATTTCTTAAAAATAAATTTCTTAAAAATAAGTTCTTAATAATAAAGAACAAACAAGAAAAGAAAAAAAAGTATGATCACTTTTCCTTGCACAGGAAATAAAGTCCAATTATGCTTCACTTTAGGGTGGTTAAACAGCCCCCACTTACACTGAATTTACGCTATAATTAAATAGCAAAATGAGAAACCTATCTAACTAAGTCCATCCGGTTTAACAGTCTCATGACAAAAATCTTATGACAACATTCTTATGACAAAACTTAAAATTAAACAATACTTAAAATTAAACAAGCATAGATAATGAAAATATCTTTATAGATATATATTTTTTACAATTCAGAACAATGGAGTTCAATATTGGCAAAATTAGTACACAAGAAAATACTTTTCTTTGTTATAAGTAATATAGAATCAGTTTACAAACTGTCTATCAGACGTGACCAGAGTAGGGGTTTGTATTGGATTATTTATCCGTCATTTTTGAACCAGGATTTATAGTTCCAAAGAAATACCTATATGTAACAGAGTCGTCAAACAAGAATAATATTTAAATTATCCATTTTTCGAAAATCAAATCAGGTCAGGATTTAAAAACAATAAATACCTGCCAATCAAGGTGGACAGAATAAGATTTACATAACACAATACCTATCTATTTATCAATCAGTTCATGACAAAAGTCAATTGGTACTCAAAAGCAAAACAGAAACTAGTAGGTTAAGCTCATACCTTAGGATATACAAAAATCCATATAACAACCTGCAGCAAACACTCAACAGAGTGACATTGTTTGTAAAAAAAATGAGACCAAGGCAATACCCAAGCTGGCATTCCTTAAAACACACTCCAAGTGTAGACGAAAGTCAGCATTTCTTGTACAAACAAAACAAAATTGTGTGATCAACTATGGCTTTCAGTGAGTTGACAATATTCGAGGGGTGATCATTCCAAAATTATAATGAATGACACTAGTAATACTTAATTTATAGTCTAATACTGGTATTAACAGTAAGACACTAATGTTTATCACATTTAGACTTAAAAACTATACAGAAACACACTTTCCTGTATTAGAGGCAAAGTGATAATTCCAAAGGAATTAATTACTAGTTAAGCACGCCAAAGCAGTACTTACTTTGTTAGAGACAAAACAACTTTCTTATGAACTAAGACTTATATAAAGGACTTTAGGAAAGCTATACCATACTTAAACTTATGAAATACAAACTATCAATAATACAACTAACATAACTTTTGTGCATCAGAAAGTAGCTCAAGTTTCTGAAACACAAAAATCCAAGAAATACATTCTCAAGTTCCCTGGAGGTTCCATGGGCCAATAAAAGGGCCTCCAGTGGACTAAAGAAAGAAGGGCATAAACTTAAAAATAAAAGCATTACAACATAATCCGTTATACAGACGGAACAAAGTAGTAAATCAATGTGTGTGCACGTTTGTAACTAAGTGTATTATTACCAATATAATCAAACATTTGATAATACCAAAATCTCGAAACTAGTGTATGTTATTAATATCAAGAAAAGCATAGTAACGAAGGAAAGAAAGACTTAACTAACAAAATTTGGGCGCCAGTGACCACAAGGATCACGTTCCAGTTTACCGGGGGTAAATAAACGGTTTATCGTCAATAAACTAGATTTTAGTGTCCGTACTGAGCACAAGACTTGGAGGTACCAAACTCCAAATCATGAGAACAGAACATCCACAAAAAGAAACAAATGCCATAATGTGAAGGGTTGGTAGGCCTACACACTACAACATTGGCTTCCTTAAAGGAAAAAAAAACAAAACTAATCTACCCGAACAATATCTTTTACGTGAAAATTGCCTACAATTTTACCTTGCATATCTGCCAAGGTGTATACTAAATCCGAGACTTTATTTTTTATAACATTACGCACGAATCTTGGTGCCAACTTATGGGAAAAGTAATCCGGCCATCACTGGATAAAAAGCGGGATTCCATAATCACCACTAAAATAATAATCAACACGAACAATTCGTGAAAGGTAAAACACCCCGCGCCCTTTTTAAAAGAAAAGCATGACTTCTATTCACATGATTAACTCAGATTAAAACACACCTTAAATGGCGAGTGACAAGATCCGCGAGCAGCTGCCCAAAAAACTGATGGGGAAGGAAGTGACCAAAAACAAAACTGTGCTTCCTTCCTTAAAAATATTGCCAAAGTTAAAAAAAACACCATAGACAAAAAAACACCAAAGACAAAATAAACCCAATTAAGCAAGAACTAACCTTTTCACAAAATATTTATGTGACAAGGGTTGTCACAACCGCTCTGCTCCTATTAATAATACAATAATGTAATTATCTCTTTTAATTAAAATTAATTTACGCGAATTATTTCAATCATTATTTAATCACAATAATACGTAGCAGTTACATTATTATTTGCTCCTTGTTTTTGTAGTAATAACGCCATTAAAGAGGAATAAATTTAAAAATGATTGGTTTATTATCCTTTATTAATACGACGGAGTTCCAGCAAGAAATAACAGATGAAAAAATAGACGTTCCAAATGATACTATTATGTATTTTATCAAAGCGCAAAAGGCGAAGGCGCATCCCTGATTCTTGTGCAAACGGCTTTGTGTTTCGCGTCCATCGCGTGATAGTATATGTTTCTAAAACTGATCCATATTATACGATGTGAATAAGTTTAAAATAATGCTTACTTATGGAATGTAATACGACAATTGGGTTTATTCTCTTTTTCACTTCTATTTTTACAAGTTTTCATAACGCAAGCCACCATTTTGCCGTGTTATTTCGTAAAATGAACCGATGATGCCTCGACCATAGCTCGACGCTAGTTCGCACAAGAATGATGACGTCACATTTTCTAGATTCACGGGAGGCCATACGCGAGCCCAGCCGGCTCCAATGGAACCGGTATGGGGAGTGGGGAATAATACGCTTTTAATCACTTAGGGCAGGTCTACTAATATTCATATGTCTATGCCCTGGACGTTTTTCAAAAACAAGTTGGGGAACTAGGAAAATTCGCGGCTTCCAATGTGCAATGTTTTGGTTCAGTATATTAATTCTGACGAGAAAAGGAACGTAGACTCTATTTATATACCTCAATAAACAACTATACGATATATAAACATACAAATATTAAATAAGTAATTTCTCAGTCTATTATTAGTATTACGTAAACTGTGTTATTTGTGTTAGGTATATTGTGTCATTTACGAAACTCCTAAATATTGAGTTGAGGTAAATGGGGGTCCACTCGTATGTAGCCCCATTTGATTCTCGTGGACCCCCAAATTTTTTTCTCGCTGACATAGACCCCAGCAAGCCGATATCGACCCCTGGGGGTCCATATAGACCACTTTGGGAACCTATGGTCTAAAAGAACATACTTTTCAAAAGCCAGATTATTTTTTACTCAAATTCCTTATTGCGTGCACAATTGTCCATGCACATTAGGGTATCGATTTTTAACTTTTTTTTTGTTTTCAATTCCAAGTTGAGAAAAAGTTGCTACTAGGTACCACAACTTCCCACCAAAAATTTGGATTTTTAAAAAATGTTTAGGTCTCCCGCACAAGGCTTAAAGTTTTAATTTTTTTCAAAAAATATTTAAAAAAATTTAAATTTAAAAAAATAAAATCGTAACTTTTGTGTTCTAAACTCATTTTATGCCTTCTGTAAGAAAATTAAAATTAATTCCGGTGGTTTAAACTTTAAAAAAAATATGGTTCATATATGTACACAAAATTACAAAATTTCATCAAAATTAACAAACTTTAGGGCTTGTGCGGGAGATCTAAAATCCATTTTTTATAAAAAAAATCGTTTCTTACTTATTTTCATGCCCTAATATTACTGTTTTTTAACTTGGAATAAACACAAAAGTTACGATTTTATTTCTTTAAATTTAAAAAAAATTGGATATTTTTTGAAAAAAATTAAAACTTTAGGCCTTGTGCGGGAGACCTAAACATTTTTTTAAAAATCCAAAACTTTTTGTGGTAAGTTGTGGTACCTAGTAGCAACTTTTTCTCAACATGGAATTTGAAAACAAAAAAAAAGTTAAAAATCGATACACCCTAATGCACATATGTGTGAATGACTCTTCATAGTCCATGTTTTTTACGACCTTATTTTTTTTTATTTTGAAGTATAATTACGTTACTTTTTCAATATATTTTTAATAATATTACTAGTACCAAAGATGATTGATACGAAAAGTCCTCTTAAATGACTTACTATGTCCCCCCCCGTGCCCCGTACGTCAGGAAGGTCATCATACTTTTGTAATACCACGACCAAACGGTTAGTAGAGTTGTAGTTTTTTTTATTATTTTTAGCCCGGGAGTTGCGGGTTCGATCCTCTACTAGATTAGTCTTCCATCATTGCACAAACCACATTTTCCGCTTATAATTATGGAAGTAGGTAGAGATGATTTGCAACTCGAGAATTATGTATTTCTAACATGAACAAAAGTATTTACACATTATTTTAAGAATTTTTGCAAAAATATTATCAAACAAACAAAAAAATACTGTTCATCCATCAATCAACGCCTAATCACTAATTGAACGGTCCATCTACAAGATTCTTGCAATGATTTATCAACGACTTAATTGATTTCATATAGTCCAGTGCAATTAGCGATTCGCGATCGAAATTATTCCGGCAGTCTCAATTTTTTTGTATGTTTTATAAACTGGTTCCCTGATGTAAAATCTGAGTTTCCGACCTTGGAGCACCTGTGCTCGCGCCGCCATTTTGAAAAAACCGGCCGAAATCGCGCCAAAATCTAGTTTTTCCCAAATATCTCATTTCCAATACAAATTTCGGCTAAAGTGGCTCAACAAGTATAGTAGAACATAAAATTACCTACAACTTTTGTAAAAAAATTTCCTTCTATCTCTAATAGGTACCGAGGTAGAAAGTCGTAAAGGTGCGTATATTTTTGAAAAAACAAGTTTTTTGCGCGACTACGTTTGGTTTTTTGTAAATACCTCGTTTCCAGTACAATTTTGTGAAAAATTTATTGATACTGATTTTGTTAAAAATAAAATTTCATAAAAGAAATAGGTATTTGATTTATGTTTTTTTTTAATCTCTATTACGTATCCAAGCTCTAATCCACCAAAACCAGAGCAAAAAATCTGCATCCTTGGTGGGTGGTAGCCTGGATAAATTGAATTTGTTCTTTTTTACTCTTTTGACAAAATTGACATTAAATTTTCAAAATATGATTTCTCATCCCCTCCATACAAAAGTGCAAATAATTGTTTGGCAGCCGAAGTGATTGTTTCTTGCTTTGATTTTGGATCTTGAAATACATGACCAAGTTCATTCACTGAGTAGTTCTTGAGAAGAATATTACAAAATTTGTGTTTGCCTTGACCGAACGGAGCTCCAGTTGTATCGCAACCACTAATGGCATGAAGGAATAAAATGTTTTCAACTATTTTAATGTGTTTAAAATATTTATTTATTTATTTTAATATCAACGGTATAAAATATACCGTATACAGTAAATTATAAACAGTTACATCAGAAAATATACAATTAACAGAAACTCTAGATGGATATAAAAAGTTAGAGATACAAGTAGGTACACGGAAAGCTTATAGGTAGACTAGGTTAGATAAGTAGTGATTGAAATATATGATAGTATAGATACATGATATAATATATTACAATAGCTAAAATGTATGCATTTATATTCAGGTTTTGGTTGAAAGTAGTTAAGTGCCAATCAAGCTGTTGGTTCACCTTATTGACTATTTTTATTGATCCAAGTTTCCTCAGTTGCCCCAGGCAGTTCATTTTATATACATATTTATTTGAATTTTTACGTAAGTATGAGAAGACTTACATTTTATTGGCCATGATTTAAAAGATATGATATTAAAGATTTTTTGTACCTAGCTTCTGTGCAGTTAAACAGATCCGCTACATCTGCGTACCTATTACTAATTTCATGTAATCTAGGTATAAGCGAGTGTTTGAAATGTTCAGTCTTAGAATTGTTACAATTAAAGAGGGTTTTAGAGCGAGTAGCTCTTATGGGTACATGAAATTCAATGAGGTTAATTAAATCAAGGCTGTCTACACTACCATTTACAATTTTGAACATAAATATTAAGTCGGATATAATTCTTCGATCTGAGAGTTTTAATAAATTTAATTTTTTCATTGAGTAATTATAGTTTATACTTTCAATGGGAATACCGAGTTTAAAGTTAATGTGTCTTAGGAATTTGTGTTGAATTTTTTCTATTGAATCTGAATGTATTTTATAATGTGGGGACCAGATCGAGGAGTTATATTCGACTTGACGTCGAACTAAAGATGCATACAAAATTTTCAAGGTTGAAATATTTCTTAAGCCTCTGGAGTTTCGAAGAATGAATCCAAGCATTTTCATTCCCTTATTGTTAATTGAGTTTATGTGAGATATAAAGTTTAATTTAGAGTCGAAAATGATGCCCAGGTCATTAATTTCTTCAACAAAGGTAAGGGTTGAGTTATTAAGTTCAATGAATAAATAATTGGTTGACTTATTTTGTAAAATCTTATTGAATGGCACTTATTTATATTCAGATTTAGTTTATTTAGAGTGCACCAATTAATTAACCTGTTTAAGTTATTTTGTAGACTGATACAATCTTCTACGGTTTTTACTTTTTTAAATATTTTTAAATCGTCTGCAAAAAGTAATACATTTATATCGTTATCAAATATATTAACAATATCGTTTATAAACAATAAAAACAATATTGGGCCTAAATGAGACCCCTGCGGTACACCACTTGTAGCTATAAATTGGTTGGAAAGGAATGAATTGATTTTTACTAGTAGAACTCTATCAGTTAGATAGCTTGCGAACCAGTCTAAAAGTTTTCCATCGATACCGAGCTTACATTTGAAATATTAAAATATTTGTTACTATAAGAACGTCAGCATCCTCTTCAGCTTGTACTGTCGTTATGTGGGATCGTGCAAATGAGGTTCTGGTAGGGAAATAAAACGAGACTTGTTCTTCTCATTACCCAGAAACTTTTCCTGTGACACTTGTGGGTGTATGCTTTCAAAAAACAACTCTGGCACGCCGTGCTCTTTCCACCCTTTAGTGCTTTTCTTTTCTATAGAATCTGGGTATCTGGATCACTAGGTACTGCATTGGATCCATAATGATTTTGTACATACCTGACATATTGCTGGAAAATCACTGAAAAAGGTTGAGCACGACCCCATATAACTTTGTGAAATAAATATCCTCCATCAATTACGTGTATTTTACTGCTTCCCAGCTCTGTATTATTTGGTAGAGGGTTGAATGATGCGTAAAATATAGACTTCGTTCCTTTGCGCATGCCTTCCTCTGAGAAAAGAGACAATGGGACAGGAGAGAGTTCATATTGGAAATATTCCTTAAGTTCACTTTCAGACTTTTTGGCAATACAAATACGATGCAATAATATTAATGGATCTATTGCCATAGTCACACCCTGCTGGTCACCGCCGCAAGAGAAAATATCGCATCATTACGTTTTAAGTGTAGGTTTCTAAAGTTCTGGTTGATAACTTTAGACATAGCAAAATTTCCCCACCTTTTCAGCCATGTGACAAGTGACTTTGCTATCCCCGATCGTGCCACTGCTAATATACATAATCACGTTTGTTTTAGGAAATGGTTCATGGAAAGCAAACCAATCAATGAGAGTTTGAACGTCTTGATCATCCCTCTTAATTCTCGTATGCCTCATCTATACATGTTGCTCTGACGTTCCTGATTTAATCCCACAGAATGACTCGATACCCTCACAAATGTTATGCAGATAAACGAATCGGAGTAGAAGGGGGGGGTAGCCCCCACCATACCGATGTGCCCTCTAGTAAATTTGTAGATATATGTATTTAAAAATGCAAACAAAAATCTAATAACGTGATAGATTTTATGTGCGTACCTACCTAGATTTGTTTATACTTTACATCGGTAAAAAAAACAATGTAAAATAATCTACATAATTGGTATCAATAAAATTTTCATGAAATTCCACTGGAAACGAGGTATTTGCGAAAAACCAAACCCAGTCGCGCAAAAAACTTGTTTTTACAAAAACATACGCACCTTTACGACTTTCTACCTCGGTACCTATTAGAGATAGAAGAAAATTGTTTTCACAAAAGTTGTAGGTATTTTTATGTTCTATTATACTTGTAAAGCCACTTTAGTCGAAATTTGCATTGGAAATGAGATATTTGGGGAAAAACTAGATTTTGACGCGATTTCAGCCTTTTTTTTCAAAATGGCGCCGCGAGCACAGGTGCGCAAAGGTCGGAAACTCAGATTTTACATCAGGAGATCAGTTTATAAAACGTATAAAAAAATTGGGACTACCGGAATAATTACGATCGAGACCCCCTTTTTGGCGCTAATTGCACTGGTTTAACAGAAAAAAGTTTTTTTTTAAATATTACTTTGACCCCCATTTCATCCCTTCACCGCCCCCTTGGAGCCTTTCACGGCCCCCCCTTTGCCGTTGAGGCCATCACCGCCCCTGTTGGGACTCACTGCCCTAGTACTTACTTACTTCTCGTGTAACATAGTCATTAAGTTTATTATTTACTTCAATAAGTATATCTTATTTCTATACCTACCTCAAAGTTATTAAAACTTCAATGGCGCTACCATCCAAACTTAAACGAAGAAATGATTTCTCTATAGAGATGGGTAATTTTTCTTACATGAAAAAATATTTTTGTGTAGAGAAAAAACAGCAGAATTAAGAAAAAAAATAACATTCTTCTACTATCGTGTATGTAGTTTCACCTCACAAGTTAGTACACTTTTCCCCCAGACACCCTGTATGTATATTAAATAATAATAAAAAGCAATTATAGAGTTAAAAATGATCATCTTTAAATGTTTTATAAAAAAATACAAATAATAAAACAGAAAATCTGCTTGGTCTCATGCGTTGAGATAATAATAATTCACCCAAATATATGGATTTCTAGGTTAACACAACTATTTTCAGTTTGCTACGTCATTTCCAATATCTATTTAACTGTCAAATCGTAAATCCAATTGAGCATGAGACAATAGAATTCTGTGGACCAAATTATTACATGTGGTTAAATGGTATTAGCCATGTTTAGTGACCAGACCTAAATAGCCAAGTACTTCCCAACCTTCCTCTTACCCACCTCCTTCCCCTCCCTTCCGCCTCACAGCGTACCGAAATTGGGGATGCCATAATCTCACTGGCTCCAGGCATTTGGGACTCTTGTAGCATTAACTTTAAAAAATATATTCATGCATTATAAGTTTGTAGAGCAGTCTATAATTTTCATACACTAAAAATAAACAGGGGTAAATAAAGAAATAAAGGTCATCTGAAAATTTTTTTATTCGATTGTTCATAACAAATATTATGTATACATATATGTAGTTAACAATTGTTTTTCTTAACAAATATTATGTATATATGTATTTAACAATGTTTGTTCATAACAAATATTTTGTATATATGTAGTTAACAATGTTTGTTCATAACAAATATTATGTATATATGTAGTTAACAATGTTTGTTCATAATAAATATTATGTATATATGTAGTTAACAATGTTTGTTCATAACAAATATTATGTAGGTATATATGTAGATAACAATGTTTATAAAATAGAATCAAGCGGAAAAAATATTTATTCAAATACAAACGGCAAAACATGTGCCATTAACACAAATATAAAGTTTAAAAATATTTTAAAAGTAGAATAACTAAAAAGGTTATAGTAATAGAAGGTTAGAAAAATAATATAATTAGTGATGAAGTATTAATTTTAAATAATATAATATGAAAATAATAATCCCAAATAGGATTATTTCCCGATGATGCCAAATTGAATAAACACACAAATAAACTAAATGATTACAGGACGACTTAAATAGAGTGGCAGATATTGTCAGATTAACAAGTTCTTTTGTATAGTTTTACCATTAAACTGATATTTTGATGAGGCCTTTTGTAAAGACTGAAGCTCTTTTTTAACCCATTCCTGTTTGTCGTTAATTAAGAACAGTTATGATTTAGAACGCCGATAACTGAGAATTTTGATTTGTAAGAACATGAATTATTCAGCAAAATTTGCTGGTTATTCTACGTGAGTGAGTGGTACCATCATACCAAACAAACTGACATGCGTCGAAATTTTCCTCAAAATGCCTTCTTCAATCAATTTAATTACTTGTTTTATTTTACACATAAATAATGTGCTTGTTTGGGTATGTCAAAATATCTCATTAAATTTCTCGCTTTCTAAATGATAATTCAGTTGTATTTAACATTTTACAAAACAAAGTTAGTTAACATGTGTAGTGAAAGAAACAATTTGATTATCGTCCAATAACATTGAGGTATATATTCCTAAATGTGCTGTTAACGAATTCACATAATACAAGAAAGTAGATAGGTACTGATCATAACCTAGAAATTTTGACATTTACTCATACTAGGTATTTTCATTTAAAAAAGTACATATCGATGGCCTAGCGCAAACATGTGTTAAATGCAGTTAAAAAATTATGTGTTTTGAAAAGCATTTATCTAAATTATTTACTTAGTACCTAAGTAGATGTTTCGTATGAAATTTACATCATTTATTGAAATAATCTTCATCGTATATATCCATCTAAAATATTTTTATCCATTCTAGATGGATAAAAAGCTTAATATTTAAGCATGATAATCATTCACATTCATTTTACATGTTATAATTAACCAGGAACATTCTTATAAATTTAACACATGTGTGCACTAGGCCATTGATTTTTACAGTGACATAATACCTAGTATTGCTTTAATAATGATGTAAGTAAATATTATCGACACATGGAATGTTTATCATTGTAAGCATTGACATATTAACACCATCTTTTCAGGAAACAAGAAAACTCGTCATACGCCTTTTTACAGTAAGACGCGGGAGACGAGTTTACTCGTTTTGTTGCGCAAACGTGTAAGGAGCAGGAAACTTGTAAACAAGGGGTTCTAAATGGGTAAAAATAAACATTCAGAAAATTGCAATTATTTTATTACCTGATATACCTGAATAATTTTAACAAAAGGATTTTGTTTTTGAATTTTCGTTCGTCTCGCCAGTAACTGCTTTATACCGCTTTTGTACAGACGTCTTATATTCGTGTTTCTGAGTTAATTTTGCTTTTATTACACAATGAATGTTATACATAATTTAACTTTCCTAAAGATTATAATTTTACTTTCCCCGAAAATGAATCAAGATGCATACGAGAGTGACGATGAATTGTTTGCTGACAATTTATCTAATTGTTCCTGTCAAAGTGACACAGAGTTTATCCGATTATGATCCTTGTCAAGAAGATGTTATTCCTCTTCCATCAACATTTACCCGAAGAAGAATAAGTTCATCATCTAGTTCTGATTTAGACCATGGCGAAGAATGGTCATCAAGAGATACTAGTTTCTAGGCAGCCAGGAATAAATACCGAGGACGTTCCTGGTAGATGCCGTAAATTTGTTTATCGACGACTATTTGTTTGCGTTCCTTGTGAAGGAATCAAACCGTTATTAACCGTTAGTCGAAACCGGCAAAAATAAAAACGTTTTACGTCGTTGTCACGTATGTTCCGCTC
Organism: Hesperophylax magnus; assembly: GCA_026573805.1. Taxonomy (NCBI): domain Eukaryota; kingdom Metazoa; phylum Arthropoda; class Insecta; order Trichoptera; family Limnephilidae; genus Hesperophylax; species Hesperophylax magnus. The sequence goes on along the minus strand of JAIUSX010000117.1, from coordinate 4,116,381 downwards.
ACAAACTACGCAGTGAAACGCGGTACATGTGCAAGTTTTGCAATGTGCCCCTGCATAAAGGAAAGTGTCTTGAACGCTATCACGCATTGAAGGTTATAGTTTTTTTATATGTATTGAAAATTTCTAAATAATCTTGTAATTTTGTATGAATAAAGTTATTTCGATTGTGAAATACTGTTTTTTCTATGATTCCCGAAAGAAAGAATTGATTCCTGAAAGTAGAATGTTTTTGTTCATAAAAAAAAGGAATTACACATAAATTGCTAAGTAAATAAATAAAGACATCTTTTTAAAGTAAAACACTGAAAGTTTCATCGAAAAATATCAAATAGATCATAAGATATGAATATTTTGCGTAAAGTCTAATTTTGGCGCTAAAATTTAAAAAAACCCCCGCGCTACGCCGTGATTTGGCGGGAAAATTCCCGACCATATAGTGTTAATATAACCAGTGATAGCAACCAAATGAACCCAGTAATATGACAGTAACTTAGTAAGATCATAATATACGTCATTAGACGGAGATGTACAGGAAATTTCGATTTACTTCTGTTCTGGACAGATTAGATATACATACACCTAAATAATACAGGATATCATCATTTTATACCAAGAAAGTCAAGATTGATCAATGAAGTACCTAAGTAAACTCCACAACTTTGACATATTTTCTAATTTCATTAATTCATTACAAAACTCATTGCAAAAAGCTAATGATTTTTTTTAAATGTCTTAATTATTAATAATCAAAATAAAATTAAAATGAATTATAACCCTTGTTCATTCCAGAATAAATGCGACAATACCCATTGTAAATAATTAATTATAACCCTTGTTCATCACAGAATGAATGCGACAATACCTATTGTAAATAATTAATTATAACCCTTGTTCATTCCAGAATGAATGCGACAATGCCCATTGTAAATAATTAATTATAACCCTTGTTCATCATAGAATGAATGCGACAATACCTATCGTAAATAATTAATTATAACCCTTGTTCATTCCAGAATGAATGCGACAATACCTATTGTAAATAATTAATTATAACCCTTGTTCATTCCAGAATGAATGCGACAATACCTATTGTAAATAATTAATTATAACCCTTGTTCATTCCAGAATGAATGCGACAATACCTATTGTAAATAATTAATTATAACCCTTGTTCATTCCAGAATGAATGCGACAATACCTATTGTAAATAATTAATTATAACCCTTGTTCATTCCAGAATGAATGCGACAATGCCCATTGTAAATAATTAATTATAACCCTTGTTCATCATAGAATGAATGCGACAATACCTATTGTAAATAATTAATTATAACCCTTTGCATTCCAGAATGAATAAAATACGGTGTTGATAAATAAAATTGCAGGTATTGACACTTACAGAGAGCCATTTCTTTGTGATTCTCTTCTGACAAGACCAATCCAAGATACCGTACTGCGCACCTATCCACAACTGTGCTATAAAACAACATATAATATAAATATAAGGATTTAACTTTATTTAATTTTATTTCTTTTTACTTTAACCGCCCTATACATACGAACGTACGTAATACAGTATCAAAGTATCACCCGAACGCAACAAGCCGTATCTCGTACGCTCAGGTACAAACAAAACTTTACCGAAACCCACAAAACATTTGTGACACCAAGTTTGTTCCTGCGTCATCCCGTTTAGTATTTCGAAGTCAGCCGAAGCAAACGGGTGTGTTTTCGTCACTCCTATACAAGTTACGTCGCTAGTCAGTGGTTCTCTATGCAAGTGGCGCAGTTTTTATGACAATGTTATTACGTTACATGTTTTTTAGTGAACTTTATGTGAATGTATGTCTATTTATTAGTGACTTTTTTATACCGTTTATGTACTTTGTGTTTTATCAAAAACTGATTTTTTTGTGTTCCAATATGTCAAGTGAGAGTGAATATGAAAATATTAGCTCCTCCGGAAGTGAGACCACTATAAGTGAGGATTTTTCTACATCACAAGATGAACATGAAAGCGAAGTAGAAGACGTTCCAACAAGTGCTCAGGAGTGGGTGGATATAGATTCTGAAGGAGATGTTTTGCAACCACCATTTAAATTTACATCGACATCTGGCTTTCCTGAAGCAGTCAATAATTGTAAAGATGAATATGAATTCTTCAACTACTTTTTTGATGAAGAACTGATGCAACTGATAGTGGATCAAACAAATATATTTGCTGAGCAATTTAGCAATTCTACTCCACATTCTTCGACAAGCCTTGTAAGTTCGTGGCATCGAACAACAATAAACGAAATGAGAATATTTTTTGCAATCATTTTAGTGCAAAGTTTGGTAAAGAAACCAGAAGAAAAGATGTACTGGTCGAGAAGTCCCATATTTGAGACTCCATTTTTTACACGCACCCTTTCATACAGGCGGTTTTTATTGCTAAAGAAATTTTTGCATTTTAGCAATAATGCTGAATACAACGAATCGACCCACCCCAATCCCAAACTGAACAAAATATGGCCTGTGTATCAATATTTGCAAAAAAAATCAACTAGGGTATATCCCCGAGAAAAATGTGACCGTAGACGAAAGTTTGATGTTAAAATATTTAAATAATAAATTATAATATTTCCAAACCACCCTGCCACCCCGAAACTCCAACGGTATAGGACCCATGTCCCTGGCTCCTTCCCACTTGCTAGCACATCCTTCGGGACTGGGCTTTGGCTACACATCAAATCTTTATATACTATAGGTCAACCGTCAGTAGCCAACGTTGCCAAGCGTTTCTTGGAAACCATTCAGAGTAAACTCAGTGAGTGCCCAACCGGTTCAGAAGATGACTTTGTGCGTAAACATTTGAAAATAGGGTCAGATTGGGCCTTTCAAAAGACTTTCATAATTTTTTATAATATTTTATGTTATATTTATTATTATTTTATACGCCAATTATACGTTAAAACACTACTAAACTTCATTTTTGACAAACAAAAAAAATTTCAACATACACAAAATAACACTAACAGACCAGTTAGACAAGCGTACAAAGAAAACATAAAAACTCCGACAGTAAATTCAAGCTTTGGACAAAGACACTACCAATACCATGCTATAAAAGCTTTCAACAGTGTAAAACTTGAAATTAAAATTGAGGAAAATAAAAATAAATTCACACACAAAATTACAAAATGGATTAAAGAACAAAAAAGACAATATTACTAAAATTTCATAGCATAAAATAAAAATAAAACCTACACGTAACACACAAAACCAATATAAACACACATCACTCACAAACACACAAGATTATTTTCAATGTATTATTTTTTAATTTTAAATATATTATTATGTATTTTTAATTTTAAATGTATTATTTTCTCTTTAAATGTATTATGTAGATTATATTTTCATATTATAAAATGAAGGCCTCAGCACGGGCAAGCCACCCTGTGAGGCATACATTACTGGAAAACTTAAAATGTAAAAAATATTGTACCAAAAAAATAAATAAATATAAAGGACGTCTAGGATGGATACAGGACATGCCACTCAAAAGATCGAGATTTGGCGTGAAGACATATATGTTGTGTGAGTCCACCTAAGGATATATATGGTCCACAATTATTTATACAGGAAAAAATACCCTTTTTGACCAGAGCTACAAACATCTTCCTGTCTCCTCCTAAGTAGTTATGTCACTAATGAGACCATTGCTCAATAAGGGGTACTGCCTGACAACAGACAAAAAATGGACACATATGGAACACTAAGATTCAGACGAAAAGGAGTACCCAAAAATATTGTTTTTCTTAAGAAGGTTGCTCGTGGATACACCAAAGCCTACAGAAAGGGGAAAATCATGGTGATGAGGTGGAGAGATAAAAAAGATGTGTTTTTCTCTCCACTGTCCATAGCTGCACGATGATGCAAACTGAATCAGGCAAACAACGCCCAACTGTGGCAAACGAATATAATTTTACGATGGGTGGAGTAGATCGGGTTGACCAGCATTTGGCGATTCGCCCTGTCACCAGAAAACAGGGGAAATAATATAAATAAAATACTATGGTCCCTGCAGCAGTTTCGCCCTTACATTTATGGCCGCCATTTTCAAATAAATCGAAACAGACCACCAACCTCTGGTTTGGCTAACAAAACTAAGAGAACCAAATGCAAAACTAACGCAATGGAGATTGAAACTCCAAGAATATGATTTTTCCATAAAACATAAAAAGGGTTGCACTCATCATGTGGCAGATGCGCTCTCGCGAGTCGAGATTAATATGAACGAGGCAACCACCAGTTCAATAATGGGAGAAGTTGCCTCGAGCTCCCGAAGTGTACTTAGCACCGTGCGTAGTAATAGTTGATAACGAATCAGGTATTCCAATTAGGCATGAACACCCCAATCTTGGAAAAGTGACGAGTGGTGAAAAGGGCACACTTGTCACTACGTGTGGACACTACGTATCAGTGCAAGTGGACAAGCCTTGCCACCTGTTATGGTATTCCCAAGAAAAAACTTCTTACCGAAAATGATCAAAGGTACACCACCTGGAACATTGGGGCTGGCTACTCCCACAGGTTGGATGAATAGTGACCTGTTTGTAGAGGTGATAAAGCATTTCATCAAGCATTCTGGCAGTTTACCCCAGCATCCAAGTATTTTGATATTTGATAATCACGAATCTCATTTATCTATTGAGGCGTTGGATCTGGCAAAAGCATCTGGAATAACGATTATCACATTACACCCGCACATGTCTGCTAAGCTCCAGCCTTTGGACGTTTGTGTTTTTTTGGAGTGGTGTTCGCGCTTAGAAGCTGCAGACACGTATCTATATAAGCTCCCGGACTTTAATTCTCCTGACGAGGTAGTTCTTATACTAGTGTTCTGAAAGTTCGTCCTTATAAGTGAAATATTAAAATTGTTGTGTTTTTTATGTTAAAATAGTTGTTTAGTGTAAATTCTAATAGATATGACAATTTAAAATATTGAAGTAAGAGTTTTATTCAAAAACTTTTAACAGACATAGCTGTATTTAAAAGTGCAGTGTGGGTTCACAGATGGATGCCACATGTTTTTCTGCCGGGGTAGAGCGATGACCGGTGTAAGGTTACGTTTTATTTTTTGTGGGAACATTTCGAAATGGGTAGTAAGGTCATAAATCATGATAAGATATACTTTGGACGAACTGTATGCCTTACGACCCTTACCGGTAATAAACAATCATAATAGTTTTAATAGTGGTGATAATGAAAAGGACAATGGTGTACTTCTTCCCCAACGTAAGGGAAGGAAACGAGGGTGTAGAGCCGGGAGGAAGGTAAAATTAGTGAAAAATCTGCGGTTAGCACAAACCAGGAATTTGCGTCCACCTAAGTCTCTGAATGTTGCGGCTTGGAATGCGAGATCCATTGCTAATAAACACGATGATATTGTGGATCTGATAAGGGGCAAAGATATTCATATTTTGGCAGTATCGGAGACTTGGCATGAGAATGCAGACTCATACTCCATCAAAACACTTCGGTCAAGCGGTTTCTCGGTGTATGAAGCTGCAAGACCGATCAAAACGGACACAGCAATGTTAATTTTACAAATCACGGGGGGGTTGCAATTGTAGCGCAAAATGGTATTCGCTTAGACAGTATAGGAATACGTCAGGTGTATACCACTTTTGAGTTTGTCGGCTGCAAGGCTTCTGCTAATGGTGCATCCCTCGTGATAATTTCCATCTATCGTCCCGGGTCATGCACACCGACTGCAATTTTCTTCAATGAATTTAGATCTCTCCTGGAGTGCACCTCCAATTACAATTGCGACGTTGTTATTCTGGGAGATATAAATATTCACTTGGAAAAGAAAGCCAATCCCATGACTAAAAAATTTAATAAAATTCTGCGTGACTTCGGCTGCGACCAGTGGGTTAACTCACCTACTCATGATGCACGAGGCACACTTGACGCAATAATTTCCCGGGTCGGTTTTCCTCCAAAAATCGTAGATGTTACGGACATTGGACTATCGGATCATCGTCTCGTCACATCAGTGTTTGCCTTCGATCCTCCAAAACTGGAGTTTAAATCTATTATCTCCAGAAATTGGAGAGAATTCGACTTCGAGACATTTTGCATCGAATTAAAAACCTCGCCTCTCTGTGATAAGGAAAAGTATTGCGAAATGCAGGTAGAAGAGTTAGTTACTCTCTATAATTCTACGCTACTGGCATTAATTGATAAAAATGCTCCTTTCACAGAAAAGATCTGCCGCATTAGAAATTGCAGTAAATGGTTCGATGCAGAATGTCTTCAAAGGAAAAGGGAAATGCGTAAATTGGAGAGGGCTTACAGACGGAACCCAACTCTCAGCAATCGGCAGCCTTGGATTGCAAAGCAAAAAGTATATAAGGAAGAAGTGACGAAGAAAAAATCAAACTTTTGGTGTGACCAAATTGAGTCAGAAAAGGACCCTCGAAAGCTCTGGCAAAATATAAAGACTTTGTCTGGAGAGAGCAACATCAAGGTTGATTCCTCCCTTGAAGCAAACAGCCTCGCAACACACTTCAGAAATAAGGTTGAAAACATTCAAGCCCTCATTGTAGTAGGATCGCCTTCTGTCGCAGCACCAAGTCCGCTCTCTGGTAACTTCACTACTTTCGCAGCTGTAACGGAAGATGTCACGCGTGCTGTGATGTCTTGTCCTAATAAACAATGCACACAAGACCCCATACCTACCTGGCTCTTAAAGAAATGTCTTCCGGATATAACGCCTATAATTACCGCAATTATCCAGAAGTCACTAGTAAATTGACTTGTACCGGGAACACTTAAAAAATCAATTATAACTCCGATTCTAAAAAAACAAAATCTTGATACAGACAATACAGATAATTACAGGCCAATATCTAACCTACCATTTCTGTCAAAACTGCTTGAGAAAATCGTTGCCAAACAATTGGTGGGGTACTTGAACTCGGCCGGTCTATTTGCCAAAAATCAATCTGCTTATCGACAGTTTCATTCAACGGAAACTGTCCTTTTGCGGGTAATTTCAGATTTGATCATCGGGATGGAAGCAGGTAAGTTGGGTGTGGTATCTGTTCTTGATATGAGTGCAGCATTTGACACTGTAGATCATAGTATTTTATTAAATGTGCTTGAAACCAAATTTGGCGTTCGAGGTGATGTACTCCAATGGATGTCATCGTACCTGTCTGGACGAGTAGCTTCAGTAACTTTCAATAAATATACATCACCTGAAACTCCCATCGAATTTGGAGTTCCCCAGGGTTCTGTACTGGGTCCCATTCTCTTCATTCTATATACTAATAGTCTCGAACGACTCAATCACAAGGCTACGCGGATGACCGTTTGATTTTCAAGTTTTGCTCCCCGGATGAAAAAGACGTCCTTAAAAACGAGGTGGTTAGTTTCATTGACACGGTTTCAAGTTGGATGTCTGTTAATAAACTCAAACTTAATCCGACAAAGACGGAATTTATTTGGATAGCTTCTCCTGGAAGACAAGCCCTCATCGACTCCAGTCCAATCCGTATTCAGAATACAAATATAATCCCTTCTACGGAAATAAAATTTCTAGGTTTCACTTTAGACAATTGTCTTTCTCTTGAATCGCAAATTTCAAAAACTGTAAGTGCTGGCTTTTTCCATCTAAGGCAGATAAAATCAATTAGGAGATGCCTTCCCTCTGATGGAGCAAAATCACTCATAAATTCGTTCGTTGTCTCGCGTATGGACTATTGTAATAGTGCATATGCTGGCCTACCTAAAAAACAATTCAATAGAATCCAGTCCGTTTTCAATGCTGCGGCGAGAATAATTTTTGGTGAATCTAAGCATTGTCGTATAACCCCGCTTCTAAGGGATAGTCTTCATTGGCTTGGATGCCCTGAAAGAATAGAGTTCAAGATCTGCTTAATGACCTTCAAAGCATTGCAGGGAATGGCGCCAGCCTATATATCTATAAAACCTAAGCGATAGACAGCTTACTCTGAGGTCAGCAGATCTAGATGTTACCAATCGTTTAATCGAACTTTCTCGGTCAAATCGAGCTGTTTACTATGATCGCTCTTTTCGTGTAGCTGACCCACTCATTTGGAATAAACTTCCCCCAGCCAATATACAAAATTTGGCTGAATTTAAACGGGTTTTAAAAACAAAATTATTCAAAAAATCATATTTAATAATATAAAAATCATTTATATTCTCATGAATCTAAGCTTCTTTTCAATATACTATAATAAGCCAGGTTTTGAAGTTTCCGGAAATTGTTTGGTTTCGGTTTCCTCCTTATTGTACTTTTATGTTTAATGTCCACCTATTATATAATATTTTAATGCTTTCCTGTTATTATATAATATTTTAATTTTAAAGTTCTTATTTTTCGTGCACTGTTATTGTCTTTTATTGTTGTCCTCTACTAAAATAGCACTGTTATTGTTAAATTTTATTCTCTGCTTTTGTGTAAACCGTTTATTCTTTATTTCATATTATGTTATTAATTTATTTTTTAAAGGAACACAATACGAAATTTTATTTTTAAGTTTATTATAGTTAAGCGCACTTGAAGTGAAACAACACAAAACTGCGCTATACAAATACTATGTTATTATTATTATTATTTGGCCCCTTCAAAGCTTACTACAATAGTGCAATAGATTCATGGCTGCTGAGAATTCCTGGTATTCCACTGACTATCTAAGAGATCGGCGAAATGGTGGGATATGCATTCCCACGAGCCATGACGCAAGTAAATATTATGCATGCTTTTAAAAAAAACCCGAATTTATCCATTTGACAGAAATATATTTACGGATGATGACTTTTTACCGAGCACAGTGACAGATCGCCCAGTTCCTGTCCAGACATTACCAGATGGTCGACCATCAAACTTAGTTATTGAAAAAGATACATCACCAGCAGACTTCGAAGACCTTTCAATAGCTGGACCCTCTGGGCTTTCAAGAGCAGAGTCTGTTTCTTTTATTGGTCCTGAACAATTCCGCGATTCAATGAAGGCAGGCCCTCGGAAAAATATGAGAAAGCCTAGACAACTAGGTCGTAGTTTGATTGCTACAGATACGCCTGAAAAAATCGAAATCAATCAACAGTGATCAGCTGCCAAAAAGAGGAAGGATGTCAAAAATAAAAAAATTATTCGTGCCGTTTTAGCATCCAGTTCAGATGATGAAACAGAAATCTCCATTCAAGATTCAAGCATTGACATGAATTGGATGGAGAATGATGAGATAGACCTGACAGAAGAAATGATGATGGAACCGTTAGAGAGATCCCCAGCGAAGGAGAATTTGTTGTGGTAGTGTTTGACACGAAAAAAACAAGAATTTATTATATTGGGAAAGTTCTTGAAACACGGAATGATTCCCTGGAATACTTCATCAGTTTTCTTAGACTACAGACAAGAGGTCCAAAACAATTTTCTCTACCCAATGTTCCTGACTTATCATATGTAAAAGAGCATGACATTAAATATATTCTCCCAAAACCAATTGTAACTGGAAGCACTAAGAGGCAGCAGCAGTCATTTTATAAGTTTGATGTTACCTTTGCTTTAAACATTCGCTAAATCTTTTGCTCTAAAGGTAAAAATTTACGTTACTTATTTTTTTATAGCTCTGCGAGTTTTCATGTTTTGTAATTTGTAGTTATTTTCTTATCTTGCTACTTTTTTTAAGTTATGTGTTTTTCATATTGTATAAATTATGTTTATAAATAAAGCCCTGATTATTTTCTTAATTTATTTGTTTTATTGCGAGGATTATTAATATAATTTTCAGGAGAATTAATATGTTGGTCCACTGTGTACTTCTTCGGCTCACTGTGTACCATGCCTGCGGTTCACTGTGTACCAGCATTGTACACAGTGAACCAAAATGTCATTTTTTATATAAATCATTATATATAATTAACAGTAAACTCTGCGAAAATGAGTTTATGCACATAGAAAGCCAAATAAATACTGAAGACAACAACATTTATTTGATAGTTCTACGTTAAATTTTGGTGGCCCAGGTCAACTCGGAAAAAAGTGTGATTCACTGTTGACCCACTGACCCTGCACATTGCAACTTTACGTAAAACTTCAAAAATGCCTTCGCTGGAAAGAAAATAGGTCCTATCAGAGAGATTTTTTTTAAAAATCCATCGGTAATCTCAAAGTAAATATGATACAGGTCATTTTAAATAAAAAAAAAACACTTTAACATATATCGATTTTTGTTGTGATTCAATTAAACTTCCGGAATATTTCAATTATTTTCCGTCATACAAAATTCTATGGATGAAATCATTGTCCGTGGGTTGAACGAAATATACATTTGAATTTACAACACCTGCCAGTCTCGAAGTGAATTTGGAAGTGAGAGCACGCTTGTTTTGTTTATTCTCCAGTCCGCAATGATTATAAGCCAACATTCAAATTTGTAAAAGGAATCCAGAGGAGATTGGTGCTATAGCCAAGGGGTAAGTGGAAATTAAATATTATTTATTACCTAATATACACGGTGTCCGGAAACTCGTAGTACAAGCGGGAAACTGGAGAATCTACACCACATGGGGAACCCAAAAAAACATAAAGTTTTTTGATTTGGGCATTTTCACAAAAAAAAAAAAAAAAACCAAAAAAAAATATTTTTCGGCTATTTTTGGGTTAAAGTTTTTTCTGGTGTTTAGGGTTGAACAACAGATGTTTTAACCCTGCAGAGTAGAAATATTTTATGATTACACCGGATTAAATGAAGGGTGATTTCAAAATAATGCTTAAAATCCGAGTTTCTTCATTTGTTTTACTTTCAAATAGTTTTAATTAGATGGGTACTTTGATCTTCAGTAATAATTTATAAGAATTTGATTAAAAAAAAAAAAAAAAAAAAAAAAAAATGAACTTCTAACTCGATTTACTCGATAACGAAAGCTCAAATCAAAAAAAAATATACTACAAAATCGACTCCAAATGTGATGTAGATTCACCAGTTTCCCGCTTGTACTACGAGTTTCCGGACACCCTGTATAATTTGAAACTTGTTTTACGGTCACATTTTTTTTTTACCTTTTTCAGGTACCAATATGAAATGGGAAAAAATAAAGGGGCTCGCGCGTACAGCGCCTTAAGAAAGAGACCGCTCCACTGGAGGAAAAGAAGAATAAGGTTTGTCAAAATACATCATTTCGATGGACACGTTTTCTACAATTTTTTACCAACTTCTATCAAAGTCGGTACAACGGAGTCGGGTGGTGGCTTGAACTCGTATCTAATTTCAAGATGCATTATTTCGACATCAATCATGAATTTCTCCAGTTCTCTACCGATTTAGTTCAAAATCGGGATTAGGGTGTTTGGATGTGCACTGAACTCGGATCTAATGTCAAATTAGGGTGGCCTTAAGGCAGTGGTGCTAAACCAGTTCCCGCAGAACTCTCATCCACCACCTACATCCTCTGGATTGAGAGATGTAGTATTAAGGCAGTGGCGCTCAACCAGTTCCCCGCAAAACTCTCATCCACCACCTACATCCTCTGGATTGAGAGATGTAGTATTAAGGCAGTGGCGCTCAACCAGTTCCCCGCAGAACTCTCATCCACCACCTACATCCCCTGGATTGAGAGATGTAGTATTAAGGCAGTGGCGCTCAACCAGTTCCCCGCAGAACTCTCATTCACCACCTACATACTCTGGATTGAGAGATGTAGTATTAAGGCAGTGGCGCTCAACCAGTTCCCGCAGAACTCTCATCCACCACCTACATCCTCTGGATTGAGAGATGTAGTATTAAGGCAGTGGCGCTCAACCAGTTCCCCGCAGAACTCTCATCCACCACCTACATCCTCTGGATTGAGAGATGTAGTATTAAGGCAGTGGCGCTCAACCAGTTCCCCGCAGAACTCTCATCCACCACCTACATCCCCTGGATTGAGAGATGTAGTATTAAGGCAGTGGCGCTCAACCAGTTCCCCGCAGAACTCTCATTCACCACCTACATACTCTGGATTGAGAGATGTAGTATTAAGGCAGTGGCGCTCAACCAGTTCCCCGCAGAACTCTCATCCACCACCTACATCCCCTGGATTGAGAGATGTAGTATTAAGGCAGTGGCGCTCAACCAGTTCCCCGCAGAACTCTCATCCACCACCTACATCCCCTGGATTGAGAGATGTAGTATTAAGGCAGTGGCGCTCAACCAGTTCCCCGCAGAACTCTCATCCACCACCTACATCCCCTGGATTGAGAGATGTAGTATTAAGGCAGTGGCGCTCAACCAGTTCCCCGCAGAACTCTCATTCACCACCTACATACTCTGGATTGAGAGATGTAGTATTAAGGCAGTGGCGCTCAACCAGTTCCCCGCAGAACTCTCATCCACCACCTACATCCCCTGGATTGAGAGATGTAGTATTAAGGCAGTGGCGCTCAACCAGTTCCCCGCAGAACTCTCATTCACCACCTACATCCCCTGGATCGAGAGATGTAGTCTTAAGGCAGTGGCGCTCAACCAGTTCCCCGCAGAACTCTCATCCACCACCTACATCCCCTGGATTGAGAGATGTAGTATTAAGGCAGTGGCGCTCAACCAGTTCCCCGCAGAACTCTCATTCACCACCTACATACTCTGGATTGAGAGATGTAGTATTAAGGCAGTGGCGCTCAACCAGTTCCCCGCAGAACTCTCATCCACCACCTACATCCCCTGGATTGAGAGATGTAGTATTAAGGCAGTGGCGCTCAACCAGTTCCCCGCAGAACTCTCATTCACCACCTACATCCCCTGGATCGAGAGATGTAGTCTTAAGGCAGTGGCGCTCAACCAGTTCCCCGCAGAACTCTCATTCACCACCTACATCCTCTGGATTGAGAGATGTAGTATTAAGGCAGTGGTGCTCAACCAGTTCCCCGCAGAACTCTCATTCACCACCTACATCCTCCGGATTGAGAGATGTAGTATTAAGGCAGTGGCGCTCAACCAGTTCCCCGCAGAACTCTCATCCACCACCTACATCCCCTGGATTGAGAGATGTAGTATTAAGGCAGTGGCACTCAACCAGTTCCCCGCAGAACTCTCATCCACCACCTCCATTCCCTGGATTGAGAGATGTGGTCTCCAGGCAGTAGCGCTCAACCAGTCCCTGCAGAACTCTCATTCACCACCTACATCCCCTGGATTGAGAGATATAGTATTGAGGCAGTGGCGCTCAACCAGTTCCCCGCAGAACTCTCATCCACCACCTCCATTCCCTGGATTGAGAGATGTGGTCTCCAGGCAGTGGCGCTCAACCAGTCCCCGCAGAACTCTCATCCACCACCTACATCCCCTGGATTGAGAGATGTAGTATTAAGGCAGTGGCGCTCAACCAGTTCCCCGCAGAACTCTCATTCACCACCTACATACTCTGGATTGAGAGATGTAGTATTAAGGCAGTGGCGCTCAACCAGTTCCCCGCAGAACTCTCATCCACCACCTACATCCCCTGGATTGAGAGATGTAGTATTAAGGCAGTGGCGCTCAACCAGTTCCCCGCAGAACTCTCATTCACCACCTACATCCCCTGGATCGAGAGATGTAGTCTTAAGGCAGTGGCGCTCAACCAGTTCCCCGCAGAACTCTCATCCACCACCTACATCCCCTGGATTGAGAGATGTAGTATTAAGGCAGTGGCGCTCAACCAGTTCCCCGCAGAACTCTCATTCACCACCTACATCCCCTGGATTGAGAGATGTAGTATTAAGGCAGTGGCGCTCAACCAGTTCCCCGCAGAACTCTCATTCACCACCTACATCCTCTGGATTGAGAGATGTAGTATTAAGGCAGTGGCGCTCAACCAGTTCCCCGCAGAACTCTCATTCACCACCTACATCCTCTGGATTGAGATGTAGTATTAAGGCAGTGGCGCTCAACCAGTTCCCCGCAGAACTCTCATCCACCACCTACATCCCCTGGATTGAGAGATGTAGTATTAAGGCAGTGGCACTCAACCAGTTCCCCGCAGAACTCTCATCCACCACCTCCATTCCCTGGATTGAGAGATGTGGTCTCCAGGCAGTAGCGCTCAACCAGTCCCTGCAGAACTCTCATTCACCACCTACATCCCCTGGATTGAGAGATGTAGTATTGAGGCAGTGGCGCTCAACCAGTTCCCCGCAGAACTCTCATCCACCACCTCCATTCCCTGGATTGAGAGATGTGGTCTCCAGGCAGTGGCGCTCAACCAGTCCCTGCAGAACTCTCATTCACCACCTACATCCCCTGGATTGAGAGATGTAGAATTAAGGCAGTGGCGCTCTACCAGTTCCCCGCAGAACTCTCATTCACCACCTACATCCTCTGGATTGAGAGATGTAGTATTAAGGCAGTGGCGCTCAACCAGTTCCCCGCAGAACTCTCATCCACCACCTCCATTCCCTGGATTGAGAGATGTGGTCTCCAGGCAGTAGCGCTCAACCAGTCCCTGCAGAACTCTCATTCACCACCTACATCCCCTGGATTGAGAGATGTAGTATTAAGGCAGTGGCGCTCAACCAGTTCCCCGCAGAACTCTCATCCACCACCTACATCCCCTGGATTGAGAGATGTAGTATTAAGGCAGTGGCGCTCAACCAGTTCCCCGCAGAACTCTCATTCACCACCTACATCCTCTGGATTGAGAGATGTAGTATTAAGGCAGTGGCGCTCAACCAGTTCCCCGCAGAACTCTCATTCACCACCTACATCCTCTGGATTGAGAGATGTAGTATTAAGGCAGTGGCGCTCAACCAGTTCCCCGCAGAACTCTCATTCACCACCTACATCCTCTGGATTGAGAGATGTAGTATTAAGGCAGTGGCGCTCAACCAGTTCCCCGCAGAACTCTCATTCACCACCTACATCCTCTGGATTGAGAGATGTAGTATTAAGGCAGTGGCGCTCAACCAGTTCCCCGCAGAACTCTCATCCACCACCTACATCCCCTGGATTGAGAGATGTAGTATTAAGGCAGTGGCACTCAACCAGTTCCCCGCAGAACTCTCATCCACCACCTCCATTCCCTGGATTGAGAGATGTGGTCTCCAGGCAGTAGCGCTCAACCAGTCCCTGCAGAACTCTCATTCACCACCTACATCCCCTGGATTGAGAGATGTAGTATTGAGGCAGTGGCGCTCAACCAGTTCCCCGCAGAACTCTCATCCACCACCTCCATTCCCTGGATTGAGAGATGTGGTCTCCAGGCAGTGGCGCTCAACCAGTCCCTGCAGAACTCTCATTCACCACCTACATCCCTTGGATTGAGAGATGTAGTATTAAGGCAGTGGCGCTCAACCAGTTCCCCGCAAAACTCTCATTCACCACCTACATCCCCTGGATTGAGAGATGTAGAATTAAGGCAGTGGCGCTCAACCAGTTCCCTGCAGAACTCTCATTCACCACCTACATCCTCTGGATTGAGAGATGTAGTATTAAGGCAGTGGCGCTCAACCAGTTCCCCGCAGAACTCTCATTCACCACCTACATCCTCTGGATTGAGAGATGTAGTATTAAGGCAGTGGCGCTCAACCAGTTCCCCGCAGAACTCTCATCCACCACCTACATCCTCTGGATTGAGAGATGTAGTATTAAGGCAGTGGCGCTCAACCAGTTCCCCGCAGAACTCTCATTCACCACCTACATCCTCTGGATTGAGAGATGTAGTATTAAGGCAGTGGCGCTCAACCAGTTCCCCGCAGAACTCTCATTCACCACCTACATCCTCTGGATTGAGAGATGTAGTATTAAGGCAGTGGTGCTCAACCAGTTCCCCGCAGAACTCTCATTCACCACCTACATCCTCTGGATTGAGAGATGTAGTATTAAGGCAGTGGCGCTCAACCAGTTCCCCGCAGAACTGTCATCCACCACCTACATCCCCTGGATTGAGAGATGTAGTATTAAGGCAGTGGCACTCAACCAGTTCCCCGCAGAACTCTCATCCACCACCTCCATTCCTTGGATTGAGAGATGTGGTCTCCAGGCAGTAGCGCTCAACCAGTCCCTGCAGAACTCTCATTCACCACCTACATCCCCTGGATTGAGAGATGTAGTATTGAGGCAGTGGCGCTCAACCAGTTCCCCGCAGAACTCTCATCCACCACCTCCATTCCCTGGATTGAGAGATGTGGTCTCCAGGCAGTGGCGCTCAACCAGTCCCTGCAGAACTCTCATTCACCACCTACATCCCCTGGATTGAGAGATGTAGAATTAAGGCAGTGGCGCTCAACCAGTTCCCCGCAGAACTCTCATCCACCGATGTTTTTTAAGTGTTTTTGCTAAAAAATGATGTCGTCAACCCAGAAACTATTAGTGAACATGTAAGTTTTTTCCCTACAAAATAGACTGACTAAATTAGTAGCATATCTGTGGATTTTTGATACCTATACTAAGATATTGGCCATTTACATAAAAAAAATTGCCGCATTGACTTACTACACTTTTTTATTGTAATTTTTTTTTTGTGCATAGATGAAGATAAAATTTTTTTGCTGGAATATTCGACGGAGGAGCAAGTTCCAGCCAAGAAAGCAATCAGAGGTAATACAACCGAATAGTAGATTTAAGCTTTTTTATGCAGCAATTACAAAGTATAAGTGACCATGCTCCACAGTTCGGATGTAATTTCAATTGCCTTGAAATTATTTCCGAACGTCGGAAAGGACTGGACTCAAAACTAATAGTTAAATGCAGAATGTGTGAGCGTAAGTTTACAGTGAGATTGATCGAAGAAAATAAGGATAGAATGGATGTAAATAGTGAAGCAGTTTCCGCTGTTATATCATGTGGGTCGGGCTATACACATTTGGAAACCATTACAGCCGCCATTGATTTACCCGGAATTTACAAATCACTATATTTATCTATTCAAGACAAAGTTTTCGATTGGTGGGAAACAGCAGCAGCGCACTCCATGACCAAAGCTGCCAAGGAAGAGGCAGATTATGCAATCTCCGTTGGAAATGTTGACAAAAACGGAGCCCCGCTGGTGGATGTTGCCCTCGACGGTTGCTGGTCAAAACGATCCTACGGAAAAAACTATTCTGCACTGTCAGCAGCCGCAATAGTGGGCTTAAAATTTGGTATATTTAATTTTAATTTAATTAAAGTCGTTTTCTTAGGTGTCAAGAATAAATTTTGCATAATCTGTTCACGAGCTGCTAATAAGAAGGAACAGCCTCGGGAGCACGTGTGCTTCAAGAACTATTCAGGATCGTCTACCACGATGGAATCGACCATTATTGTTGAGGGTTTCAAAAATTCCGTAGCCGACTATGGAATTATTTATAATCGGTTTGTAGCTGACGGCGATTCCAGTACATATAAACGCATTTTAGATTCGCGTCCGTATGGTGATCTAATTGTTGAAAAAATCGAATGTAAAAATCATCTTTTACATATTTTTTGATAACGCTTTGGTAAAATTGTCAAATGACACAACATCCTAAATGGTCCTCAACACGTATTTGGCAACCACCAAAATTGTAATAATTATTTCTGCAAACCAGAGACTCGACGTTCTGAGCCTATGACAATTACGTCGGCTTTAGTTGGGTCGGGGCTGATGCTTGCCATTGAAAGTCTATGCCGCAAACTTTCCTACCATTTGCGAAGTTTAATTTCTAACTGTTTTAGCAATTTGGTTGAAAGCTTCAATTCACAGGTTGCCAAGTATGTTGGAGGCAAGCGAATAAATTTCTCGCAACGTTGTTCTTATGCAGCCCGTTGCGCTGCTGCTGTTGTGGTTTTTAATACAGGAACGCTTCACACTTCGACCCATGAAGCTGTTTTCAATAGTAAACCGAATGATTTGATCGCGAACGTGGAGCGTACTCGGAAACATCTAGTAGAAATTGCGAAAAATAAATCAAAACCTAAAAGACTCCATAATTCTGTATCAAAAGACCCCCATTATGGATCAAACTGTCAACAACCCGACATGAGTCCAGAGGTGTTTGAGGAAGCCAAAACAACCTTCCTAAATGAATTAAAGTTGTCTTGTGATGAACGTGAGATGCTTGAAAGAGGGACGATTTTGCAGAGGACCAGCGCAGAGTGGATCAGCAGGAGGAGAAAATTACTCGCATCTTCCAATTTCGGTGAAGTTTGCAAGAGAAGAGTTACAACCAGTTGCGCTTCTCTTGTCAAAAATATCATGTATGGTAGTAATCTCTCTACCATTCCTGCTGTACGTTATGGTCTATACCAGTATATATATATTATATTATTATGTCTATACTATTATTATCTATATAATGAAGAAACCGCAATTAAGCAACTGGAAAAACAGGAAAATATTAGTATAATAAGTTGTGGTTTGTTCGATGATAAAAATAAACAATTCTTCGGAACCACACCGGATGGCAAATATGCAGATGGCATAGTCGAAATTAAATGTCCATCTTCTTTGAACACTCTTGACTTTGAAGATGGAATAAAAAACACCCGTTTTGGAAATTTGACAAAACAAACAATAGTTATGTGGTAAATAAAGCTCACAACTGGTATTTTCAAATTCAGGGTCAATTGCATATTACCAATGAGAACGTCGATAGAGAGATAGATAGATGGATCAGATAGAGGAGCGTAGTTTGTGGTTTTTTCGTGGCTTGTAACATAGCCACAAAACTGCTTCCGTCTGGCTTGTGTTCACACAGCCAGGCCCCAACACCTTACAGCCGGCCGGAGAAATCCCGCCAGCCTGGAGCAGGCGCACGTGCCCCAACTGCCCTTTTCAAGGCAATCTTCGCAAATTCACTCACGTCATCCCAACTGCCTTTCTCAAGGCATTCTTGCAAAATACTCAAATATAACTAATTTTTCTCGTTTCTTACAGAATAAAACAACTCAAAATGCCTTACCACCGCACACCAAGAGGAACTGCGACTTTCAAGCGCAGCAAGCCCCTGCCTATGGCATTCCCGGAGGGAGCCACTGGCTGGAGATTTAAGCCAGAGACGCATGAGCCAGAATTCAGGTATGGATCCTCGCAGCCCGGCTCCGGCTCGGCAGCCGGATCACCAAGAGCCTCATCACCAATGGAAGATGAATGGACGAGGACTACGGCTTCAAAGCGCCCCCATTCCCCTCCTAAGCCCATTTTTCGTCTGGTTCACGAAAATAAATATGAACCCTTACATAAGGTAAGCGAATCACCACAAGAAATCTCGTCGCCACCGATGAAGAAACGCCCAACGCCACCAGGACCAGTGGCGTCCACAAGCCGAGAACAGGCGCCCACCAGCCGAAAACCTGTGGCCACAACCACTCTTGGGAAGAGTTCACGAGTCCCACCCATAATCATGACCATAGGGTCAATGACGCACGGCGACATCACGGAAGAAGTGCAGAGGCACATTGGAAGTGCCCACTTCAACTTCCGGTATGCCAAAGGAGGCAAAATCAGCGTTGTGGTGAGCTCAGTAGAAGCCCACAAAAAACTGACAACAGCCCTACGTGGAGAGGAGAAGCCTTTCCACATCTTCACCACAGAAGCGGAAAAACTAAAGAAGACCGTCATCAGGGGACTCCCGAAGTTGTCACCAGGTGACATAATGGAAGACCTTGAGAATCAAGGCTTCCCGGCAAGGACTGTGGTCATGATGACCACCCCGGGAACAGAATACTGATAACTGGCCCACTTTGGCCAGGAAACAAACATGGGCCACCTGAGAGCCGCAGTGGTCTACCTGTGCCACTGCAGGATTACTATGAGGAAATACCGAAGCAACCACCTCCAACACGGAACACAGTGCCACAGATGCCAAAATTTCGGACATGGGTCCAGAAATTGCGCACACGTAGCCCTCTGCGTAAAATGCGAAGGAGCTCACGCCACACCGGAGTGCCCGAAAACCAACCGAGAAGAGCCGGCCGTCTGCTGCAATTCCGGCGGAGCCCATCCCGCAAACTACGGTAAATGCCCCAACAGGGTGGCATACGTAGCTGCTCTCCAGAGCAGACAGGAGCAATCCAACGCCCAGAGGCGCAAAGAGGCAGAGCCCTGTGCACAGAAACCCGCGGCCCGAGTAGACGGCCGGTCCTGGGCAGACGTAGCGGGCCGAAGCAACCACCGGCAACAGGCTCCGGAAACGCAGGAACCACGAAGAGCCACACCGGAACAACGCCAAGCGCCAAACGCCAGAAGCTCCTCTGATGACGAGGACATAATGACTTTACTACACGGCCTCATCAGGGTACGCGAACAACTGGCCTCCTGCTCATCCAAAGCAGAAAAACTGATCATCCTAATGGAGCTTCTCAAGGACACATCACCGTGAAGCTCCATGAGAAAAATGACAGCGACGGCGAAGAAATAGTATTCTTTTAATATAACAAAATGTATTTCTCCCACAGGATTTCTCTCCCAAACTTTCTTCTCCCAACAGGTAGATATGCAGGACCACCGAAGCGAAAAGGACGCAGACTAAAAAACATGAAAAAATGATATACTTAAATTCAATAAATCATAATGAGTAAAAAGTTCAGAACTTATTCTTTTTTCCTTCCATGTCATTTGTATGAGGTTTTTTATCCAGTTAAGAATTTTTCCTCATAAAACTCATTAATGTAACATAAAATCAGTCAATTAAATACAACCATCAGATGGTAATAGTAATAAGGCTAAATGAGCCGCAGTACTAGTCAGTTAGAAACATGAAATGGTATTGTTATAAGCCCTAGCTAGTTAGAGGATTACGAAAGAATCCATAAAATCAAAAAAAAAAAAAAAATGAGAACGTCTGCATGCTTGGCATCTGGTTTGGTAAGGAAAGACCTATGAAAGTTTACACCATTTGCCGAGATGACCAATTTTGGGAGTCGAAAATGGAAACTAAACTTGTTAAATTTTATATGGATTGTATGCTTCCAGAATTGGTAGACCCACGTATTCCTCGTTCGATGGAAATTCGAAATCCATCATATATTCTAAAAGCTATGGAAGAGAGGAAAGAAAGGATGACACGCGCTTTGAATGTAGTCATTAGGGGTAATGATTAGCACGGCAGTGTATGGTTGGTTAACATTGTCATGCCAGGCTTTTTATTACTGATTTTTTTTGGAAATTTGCTGATATAAAGGAAATTATTATCTCATGTGTTTATTACCTGAATAATTCGTTTCTTTTTTAAAAGTACGACAACTTTTAAAAAACCATCTAATCTACCAATATGAATCAACAACAAGAACATGGGCCAACTGCCCCTATTGTTGATCAACCACAACCTACCACTGGTGAACGCCCCTCACGAGGACGAGGAGGTCGCCGCGGCGGCCGAGGCAGGAACCATACCGATCGAGCGCGAGACGCAGCCCGCAAAGGCCAATTTCGAGAGACAAAAAAAGGTTGAATCCGGAACATCTAAAACTTTAAAATTATGTAGTTTTGTGGATGTTTGGAATTATCAATTGACCTGGAGTTAGTTCCTTACAAAATGACAGTCTTATTGTAGTATATCGTATAGCGTTCGTGCACGGCCGGAGATAGCCGAGGTTTGTCGAACGCTTCAGACTCTGCTGGGAGAACGCGGGCAGCAGGCAGTGGGGAGCTCATTCTTCTAGATTCCTTCCTTGCAGTTAGACTGCACTGTACTTTTTAACAACTGAATTATCAATAAACTAAACTTCGTATAAAAGAACCTTTTATTTAAAACAGTAAAGAACATTACAAATTGGCGCAGCTGAAGTGAATTATACGTTGCGAAGTGTTTAATTTTAAGTTGCAAGTCGTTTAGCACACACAAATTACTTGGGTGTGCGGGTTACTCGACAGATTTGCTCAGACGGATATTATTGTCACGAACATTTGAAGGTCGCTTCTGTGGAAGGGCTATCCGGAGAAAGGAGCATCAGTTGTGAAGAAGTTTCGGAAATTCAGGCCAAGGTGGCTGGATCTTAATATCTAGAAGGAAGGAAGACTTGCCATCCGGTGGAGGAAGTTTCCGGTCTTGTTATTGAGATCAGAAGGAAGGAAGACGGTCAATCCGACCAGAAGGAAGACTTTAAAACTAGCCAAGCAGCCAGTATTATTAACTAGCCAAGCAGCCCATCGCCGTGGACCCTGGTTGAGTTAAGTAGTCTTCTCTTTTGGAGGTTATTGTTGTCGAGTTGTGTTGGTGTTTTTGCTGTGTCATTGCTGGTTCGGGTGTCGGTCCAGGCATCTGGCAGCTATGGAGTCAGGTGGAATCCCGCGGTTTAGCCACTTACGTGATGACTGGGGAATCTTCCGCCTGAGGATTGAGCAGTTCCTGCTGATCCGTGATGATACGAAAACCGTCAAACTCAATGCATCTCAAAAGAGAGCATATTTGTTGAGCTCTCTCAAAGCTGAAACGCTCACTTTATTGATCAATCTATGTTTTCCTACCAAGGTCACAGATACGTCATTCGATAATTTTTTGGAATTATTAGAAAAACATTGTTCGAAGCCAAAGTCCGTTTTTAGGGAACGAGAATTGTTTTTTTCAGCTAAACAATCGCAGGGGGAGTCGTCTAAGGACTTTGCTGTGCGATTACGCGGTCTTAGCACATTTTGTGAATTTGGGACGCGTTTAGAAGCGAATTTAGCGGATGTGTTTGCTCTGGGGTTGATCCCTGGGAGGGCAAAGGAAAAAATTTATCTGGAGGGACCTAGTCTGTCTTTCATTAAGATGGAGGAACTGGCAATTAGTATTGCGGGGTTGGACCATCTAGGGGTGAAAGTCATGGATGAGGGTTCTGTAGGTAGTTTTGTGAGTACAATCAAGAAAAAAACGAACACATGGGGGGATCAAAGGTCGCGTTCTAGAGGGAAACCGGAGTTTTCAAGAACGGATTCACGGTCGGGAAGCCCTAGTGTGAGGAAATTCTCGGGTTTTAAGAAATGTACTTGTTGTGGAGCGAATCACGCGTTAAGTGATTGTAAGTTTAAAAGCGCAAAATGCTTCATCTGTAAACAAGTGGGTCATCTTAAAAATACGTGCAAGAATAATAAAGTGTCTCTGTTGTTTGTAAAAAAGGCAATTCATAAAGAGCACATTGCATTTATTAGTCCGTATAAAGTGGAGATTAAAATTAATGAGATTTCATGTTCAGCTATGGTGGATAGCGGTTCGAGGGTATCGGTGATTCCTGAGATTGTTTTTAGAAAATCGTTTAAAAATATAGAGTTGTCAACTGACAAGCGTACAATTTCTGGTTACGACGGATATCCATTAAAAATCGTGGGTAAATCAATTTTTTCGGTAACATACAACAACACTAAAAATAATATGTATTTTATAGTTGTCGCTAAGGGTTCAGAATTAATTGTGGGTCGTGATTTCATGGAACTTTTCGACTTGGGAATTGCGCCGATTAATCGTGATTCAGTTTTTACAGTGAATGAAAAAAAGGAGGAACTTTTTAAGGAATTTCCAGAAGTTTTTTCAGACAAATTAGGGAAATTTAACAAACATAAAGTATGTTTTAAAGTCAATCGGGATTCAAACCCAGTGTTTCATAACGCGAGACCGGTACCGTTCGCGTTACCGTTTCCGTTTAGTGCAGATTTTGTGAGTTTTATAGAAGAAGGAACACAATTGGATTTGCGTTCGGTTAGAGCAGCGACCGTTTCAGACACAGTTTTACAGCTTGTAGTGACTCATCTGAGGCAGGGCTGGCCTAAGTCTATGAAACTTGATAATATTTTATGGAATTTTTGGGTTAAGAGAAACGAACTTTCTATTGTAGATGATTGTTTGTTCTGGAACCATAGGAACAAGCTTGTTGTTGCTGGTGCAGCCGGTCAAACGATGCAAAATCGTTTCTACTTCATTTACCCGATCGATATAAAAGGGAGCGTGCGTTTTGAAATGTTTAGTTATGCATCCAATGCAGGAAGAAGAAGTTCCCTCGGATTATACATATAGTTCATCGGAAAATGAAAGTCAACATTCAGTCGCCAGCGGGATCGTCGTCCAGCGGGAACGGTGCGGGTCGGAAACAGATACGATTCGAAAATGTAAATTCAGACGAATCGGAGGACGAAACACTGAAGGCGACACAATTTATAGCAGAAGAACATCTGGAGATCGGAGCGGAGACTCAGATTTTTGCGTTGGAGATGGAGAAAGCAGCATGCGAGACACAGAAAAAAATTCAAAAACGCAAGAGTTCAATATCGAAAACTCGAGAAGTATTGAAGAAGAAAAAAATTCTGGAAGAGCCGAAGGAAGATACATTCCTGGGACAATTGGAACTTCTATGGGAACCCAACATACTGGAAAACGTGATGAGCACATTGATTCTTGCAGAGGACCGAGCACGTCAACTAAAAAAATTACTCTTGAAACGTACTTTCACACAAATGCTCTGCGTGTGGAAACAGACCATGACAGCAATCCTGCATCACTTAAAAGACAAAGAAACTTCAAAGACATTATCATGGACGGGTTTTACAGAAGCCCTCCAAGAAAACGTCTTATACATGACATTATACCAATCGAATATGTCTCGGGAGGCGATCGATCTTTTTCAAGCTCAATATTCTTCCATAACAAATCTTCCGGAGGAGCCGTCTTCTGGGTGTGTAAACATGGGCAAGACCATTACCACGTCATCCACGATTGCACCTATTCCGGTTCAACATGTCGCTGTACCCGTATCGTTGAATTGCGAGGTAGAAAAAAGTGCCCTAGGAGAATTGTTTGGACTCGAGATTTCACATGGACCCACTGGCAGAATCTCGCAAACTATTTCCAAAGTGGTGAACGGCAAATTATTGTCCTACAAATCGCCGGGCGAGACTGGAATGACAGTTGTGAAATTAGAAACTTATCCGTTCAACAAAGTGTCGGGCATGGACAAACGAAACTGGTGGAAACAGGCGGATACGAGAACGACATTTCTAGTTTCGTCGATTGCAGATCCCAAACATATGATGGTCACACGCCTGATGGAGAAAGCAGCAGCGGACTTGCAACTTGTTCCAGATCTCAAAAAAGAAATAAAGGAGATGAATTCCTGGACTTCATCAAACAATTTCCAACAGCCCCCTTATTAGGGGTTTTTAATTTGCGTGAATATTTAAAATCTAAATGGCGGTATACATCACGTCAATCTGCTTTTATGAAATCGGTTTTATTAATATTACAACGTGAATATACTGATTATAATTTAGTTGATTTTGTGCAGTTATATAAAAATGCGAAAAATTGTTATTTCGCCGCTCCGAATGGTGATCTAGCAGAATATTATTATGGTGTTGAAATGTCTGTAATGATTGCTAAAGAATTATTATTCTTTCAATTTGGTTCTTGGCCAGCTGTGAAAGCTCACTTACGAGATTTATATTGTTTATGTGAAAAAAAAATTCCAAAAAGAAATTGCATGTGTGTCATCAGTCCTGCTAATGCTGGAAAAAATTATTGGTTTGATAGTGTATTACACTTTCATTGTAATTTTGGACAAATTGGTAATTTTAATCGTTATTCACAGTTTCCAATGATGGATGCTGTAAATAGACGAATTCTAATGTGGAATGAACCTGCTTGTGAATCTTCGTCATTTGAAACAGTAAAAACTTTATTTGGAGGAGATACAACTGTCGTTAAAGTAAAATATCTTGACGATGCAATTGTTAGAAGAACTCCAATAATAGTTTTAAGTAATAATGATATATTTCCAAAAGATCTTGCCTTCAGAACAAGAATGTTTTTTTATCGTTGGAAAACTTGTGATAAGTTAAGATTGTGTGAAAAAAAATTAACTCCATTAGTTTACTTTGAAATGTTAAAATTATTTAATATTGTAGACGATAATGGACGGGAGATGGAATACACTGAGGATAATGTTGAAAGTGAAAACTCTGATTATGTTTCTGAATAAAATTTTATTACATTACAAATTTTTCATTCTTTTTTTAAGTGTATTTATTTCAGCATTTTCAATAATGTCAAACTCTTCTTCACTGATTAGATCTTCGCGTTGGCATCTACTGGTGGATGGACGACTTTTTTGAGTTGTTTTCTTGCTTCTTGTATTTTTATATGGTGAATCAAATGTTGCAGTTTTTGGGAAGTTAGAGTAGTTTGTGTGGACACCGAACACATTTTCTTTTCGGACATTATTAACTTTAGGTACAGATCTTTCTTCGTTTTGATCTAATCCACACCAAGTTTCACCTGTAGTATAAGTACCTTCAGATTCTCTTCCGTATAATACTTCTTGAGGTGACTGAGTAAGGGCGAATGAATCATAATAAGACGAAAAATCTATTATAACGTCCAATTCATAAGTACATTCCCAATATACTAAAGTTGTTTGGAAATTTTCGCCTTCTGTGGCTGGATTTATTTGAGGTATCGCATGAATACCAACATGAACCATAGGTTGTGGAACTGTAGATAAATTTAAAAGAGGTTTTCGAGGATTAAACACATATGCTTTTTCCAATGTAGCATAATATTCTGCATCCATATATCCTTGTAATTTATTTGTTTTATCAAATACGTCAGTAGCTTCGCCCAAGGTGGAAGAAAATATTTCATCACTTGATTCATTAAACGTTTGATTACGATATGACATATAATGAGCATTATTCATCACCATTTTTTGATTGTGATATACTTTAGGCTGTACATGATTTTTCATGGGTGCAATAAGCCATTCTTTATATCATGAGAATAATTTACAACTGTTTGTCCGATTGCTGTCGAGACTAAGAAATTTTTTGTAAAGTTACCCAATGGAAATTCTCCAATTTTTTTACGATGATCTGATCTTATCCACCAATAACAATTATTTTTTCTTGGAATGCCCATACTCATATTCGGAATGCTATCATACATTTTTGTAACGTATGGTTCCACTTTTAATGCAGCGAGTTTATTAGGTATCATCGGTTTAGCGGCGTCAGATTCAAATTCCACGTGAGTTAAATGGTTCTATCAGAATGAAATTCTTGTGTCCTGAATGTGAGAGTGGCCTTCAACAAATACCTGTACTACACAAACTAATTCGGGACCTCCAAGAAGAAGTCAACGCCTGCAAAAAACAGCAACAAATGCGATGCACAGAAGACATGATTAGTGAACTTAGCGATCGGCAATCCCGAGCAAAAAACATAATTATGTTTGATATCCCTGAGTGTGACTTACCAGATCCCGAACAACGCAAATTACGAGACACCGACGTATGCTGGAAAGTTATAGGAAGCATCACCAGCACAAGTCAAAATAACATAAAAGTGCTCCGGCTTGGAAAACCTTCTGCAGAAAAAAAATTCCCTCGCCCGATAAAAATAATCTTCCAAACACGGGGTGAAGCTTTGGCCATTCTCAAAAATAAAAATAAACTAAAAAAACCAAACTCAATCAAATCGGATCAAACTCCTATGCAACGGCAGCATTTAATTGATTTAAGGAATGAGCTGCATCAAAGAACAGAAAAGGGGGAGAAGGAATTGACAATCAAATACATCAAAGGATGCCCTAAAATTATAAAAATTCCAAAAAACATGTAAATAATTACATAGTCAATATCTCAATACTGTATACGAACCTATGCTCTCTCACACGGAAATTTGATCTTGTTCTTGCACAAATAAACCTTATAAAACCAACAGTACTAATAGTGACAGAAACGTGGCTAAAGGCAGAAATACCAGATACGTTAGTGGATCTTCCGGATTACACACTCTTCCGCAAAGACCGTCGAATTGAAAAACGAGGAGGTGGTGTAGCAATATATGTAAAGAAAAGGACCATAGGCCTGACAATCTCAGCCCAGGTGAACAAAGCCCTGGAAAACAGTTCTAGTAATTACCCACAAATTGACGCATTATTCATTGACATGCAAATAGACAATCTCAAAACTATCCTAGCTGGTGTCTACTGCCCACCAAATGCATCGTACGAAAACCACCAAAAACTATTACACCAATTAAAAATAATAGCTGACGTGTCAAACGTAATAATCCTTGGAGACTTCAATTATTCCAAATTGGTATGGCCCATTACAGAAGTGCGTAATTCAAACAGCCCCGAGGCCTTATTTGAGGATATGTACTTGAACAGTAACTATTGGCAATTGGTAGATAAACCTACAAGATACAGGGACAACAATACCCCATCTCTATTGGACTTAGTCCTGTGCAATGATGAACATCTCATTACTGATATAAAATATCTAGCACCTATAGGCAAAAGTGACCATATATGTTTGTTGTCAACTCTACAAGTAAGTACCAGCCATAACAACGGATCCTCCGGCCCGAGAGGCAAGAAGCCGAGACCCAACTATCACATAGCAGATTATGATAAAATAAATGAAACCTTAAGCACTCATGATATAATGTGGTCTCTCATGGAAACCACTACAACTGAAGAAAAGTGGAACTTTTTTACGAACATGTTTGAAGAGAAGATTGTGTCAAAAATACCACTATTCAAAGGCAATAAAAACCACAATAAGAACAAACCTTGGATCGACAAACACATACTAGCATTGATTAAAGAGAAAAAGAAAGCCTGGGATGGTTATAGATTATCCAGAAAACACCTGGGGAATGTAAATGAGATTGAAAATGAGTATTACAGAGAATATAAACTGAAAAATAACTACCTTTTATCGCAACTAAGAAATACCAGAAAAAAGTTTGAGCAAAAATTGATTGACAGCGGACAGAAACCATTTTACAGTTATATAAGGAAACAGATTGCCTCGAAAGTGTCTACTCCAACCATACTATATAACTTCTCTAACGAAACAGTTACCAGCGAGATAGACATAGCGAACATCCTTGCAACACAATTTGAAAAAACCTATGTCAATGAACCAGACACCAGTATACCAACTATTAGTCAAGATGTGTATGTAGATAGTTCACTATGCGAAATAGAATTCACTCCATCAGCAGTTGAGAATATTTTGAAGGGGTTGCGAGAAGATAGCGCTACTGGCCCTGATAATATTCCTGCTATTGTTCTCAAAAAGTGTGCAGCAACTCTCAGTCATCCCATAGCTCTGGTTATGCAACAATCCTTTTTAGATGGGAAACTCCCTAAAGATTGGAAGAGAGCTATAATTACACCCATCTACAAAAAAGGTGATAAACTCAAACCAGCAAATTACAGACCTATAAGCTTGACTAGTATTATCTGCAAAACCATGGAAAGAATAATAGTGGACGAGATACGCTCATTCCTGATCAAACTTGACATAATCTCAAACAAACAGCATGGATTTGTGCCAAAAAGATCCACGATTACCAATCTCATTCTTAACATAGATTACTGGACAAACGAGTGGGACAAACGGATTCCCACTGACGTAATTTATCTCGACTTCGAGAAAGCCTTCGATACTGTTCCAACCAATAGACTGTTGGCTAAACTTAAATTCCTAGGCATAAGAGGACGACTTCTCGAATGGATCAAATCCTTCCTCACTGAGAGAAAATTACAAGTTCGAATTGGCAACCAACTGTCATCTGAGCGAAATGTGACCAGTGGTGTCCCTCAAGGATCAGTTCTCGGTCCAGTTCTGTTTATTTTGTACATCACGGACCTGCATACTATAATAAAATCAGACTCCAGCTGCTTTGCAGATGACACAAAATTCTTTGCAAACCCACACACTCATCACAACCAACTGCAAAACGATTTAAACGAAATATATCAATGGACAAATGATTGGCTTCTTAAACTCAATGTCGAAAAATGCACTGTCCTACATGTTGGAAAAACTAACCCTACACTTGCCTACAAACTTAATGGAACACCTCTAAAAGCAGTGACATTACAACAAGACTTAGGAGTTACCATATCACAGGACTTGAAATGGGAACCACATATCGCTGGAATTGTGAAAAGAGCAAATTCACTAACATATCTAATCAGGAAAACCTTCCTTGACCTAACACCGGACATGATGTTAAAAATATATAAAACATATGTGCGACCTCTCCTGGAATATGCTTTCCAAATATGGAGTCCTTACTTCACAAAGGATATAAATCTGTTAGAGAGAGTACTGAGACGTTTCACTAAAATACCAAGAGCTCTGAAAGATCTACGATACGAAGATAGACTCAAGGAATTGAGATTACCAACCTTACAAGAAAGAAGAGAAAGGGGTGACTTGATCGAGACTTTCAAAATTTTATCTGGACATTACAGTTGCCCTAGCATCCAAGAAATCTTCACTAATAATAAAAATATAAATCTCCGTGGACACTCAAAAAAAATCACCAAAACGCCTTTTGCATCTAATCCTAGAAAACACTTCCTTGCAAATAGAGTAGTGGATGCTTGGAAC
Organism: Hesperophylax magnus; assembly: GCA_026573805.1. Lineage (NCBI taxonomy): Eukaryota > Metazoa > Arthropoda > Insecta > Trichoptera > Limnephilidae > Hesperophylax > Hesperophylax magnus. Next base: position 4,086,073 of record JAIUSX010000117.1, on the reverse strand, counting down.
AAACTCCCACAACATGTCATCGATGCAACAAATATAAATCATTTCAAAGCCCTATTGGATTCACATTTGGAGAGAAGAAAGGACTTAGTTCAAACATAAAACACTCAATTGCTGTCAAACTAGTTGTGAAACCGGATATGAGCGCATCAGCAGAATGCTGCCTGCTCATTACATAATAATAATAATAATAATAATAATCTAACCATAAAAGTACTGAATTTTCTGTTAGATTATAGAAACTCGCCTCACTGTTCGACGGGTGTTGAACCCGCTGTTTTGTTAGTAGGCAGGAGGCTTCGTTCCTCGTTTGACGGGTTAGTTCTACCCAAGGTGGGAGAGCTAGAGCTAGACTCAGAGTTGGTTAAGCGTGCGAACGATAATATTGCGAAAAGTCAGGATAGACAGATTAAAGGTTTTAGTGGAGCCAAGGCTCGCAAATTTAGGATAGGTCAAAAATGCCTTGTGCGAGATTATCGCCAAAATAATAAAATATTATGGACAAAAGCTGTGATTTGTAAGTCTCTGGGAAAAAAGGTTTTCATTGTAAGAGTGGGAGATTCGAATGTGACGTGGAAGAGACACTTGGATCAAATCAGGGAGCTGTCAGTAAGCTGGGGTGAGGAGTTCAACGGGTCGCAGTCCGCGTCTGAGATCAGCTGGAATGACTACGTGGTTTAAAGGGGTATTCTCCTGATTTCAGGTTGGCAGATGTGGAAGGTGCCGGGCCAGGACCGTCAGGGGCAGCACCAATACCAACACAAAGGAGTCCGTGGGCGTATTGACTTCGGCCCAGACAAAATACCCCAGAAGAGCAGGCTACTTCTCAAGTCAACATTATTGAAGAATTATAAATTATGTACTTGTTATTAATTGTGTGAAATATTTAGTTTAAATATGTAATGCTGTTATATCAGGTAATTGACCTGTGTGTGGTATATTATATATGTTTTTTAAGTATTTTGTTGACAGTGATAAGTGATAATGTTTTAGCCGTAGGGTTACCACATAAAGCGGTAACTAGGGACCTTATATCTCTGTTTTATAGTAGTCGTAGCGCTGCAGTTAGAGAGGGAAGGGTGTATATCGTATAGCGTTCGTGCACGGCCGGAGATAGCCGAGGTTTGTCGAACGCTTCAGACTCTGCTGGGAGAACGCGGGCAGCGGGCAGAGGGGAGCTCATTCTTCTAGATTCCTTCCTTGCAGTTAGACTGCACTGTACTTTTTAACAACTGAATTATCAATAAACTAAACTTCGTATAAAAGAACCTTTTATTTAAAACAGAACATTACAGTTATGAATAAACGAGGAGCTAACACTTATTACTCTGTATTGTTCACTTAATACCTTTGTTTTTTTTTTAGATATTATTGTGACAATTATAATAATTGTAGATATATAATATATATAACATTTATATGATATTTTCACGGTATTTTTGTTATTTATTTTTGGATGTTATGCCGTATTGCGCTATCTCCTTCTTTAGCCAACATTGTGTCACACATCTGCCCCGATGATGGACACTGTAAAGTTGGCTAAAGAAGGAGATAGCGCAATACAGATGTTATGCCGTATTGCGCTATCTCCTTCTTTAGCCAACGTTGTGTGTCACACATCTGCCCCGATGATGGACACTGTAAAGTTGGCTAAAGAAGGAGATAGCGCAATACAGATGTTATGCCGTATTGCGCTATCTCCTTCTTTAGCCAACGTTGTGTGTCACACATCTGCCCTGATGATGGACACTGTAAAGTTGGCTAAAGAAGGAGATAGCGCAATACAGATGTTATGCCGTATTGCGCTATCTCCTTCTTTAGCCAACGTTGTGTGTCACACATCTGCCCCGATGATGGACACTGTAAAGTTGGCTAAAGAAGTAGATAGCGCAACATGGCATAAAAAATAAATAACAAAAATCGCATCATATTTTTAATTTTACCGGTAACATGCATAGTAAGAATTACAGTGTATTTTATACAATGTACAAAAAACTTTTTTAATAGCCTTCTTAAAACCACAAGTTTTGGCACTTTTCGAGGATATTATGATGAAAACATGAAAAAAGTATTTTTAACCAAGATTAGGTACATTTAGATAATTTTATATCAATTTTTATCAACTTCTTTATATCTATCTTAGACTGTGTTTTTTTTCTTAGTTTATGTACTTCATTCTACTTTTTTTGTATATCTAAGTTAATATTGTAAAATATATTCTTTCCCGAGTACGAAAAAAAAACATCTAAATAAAATTTCAAATTACAAATAAACTTTTTTTCCAAAAAAGTAATCAAAAAATATTTGTCGTAACTTAATTTTACGTTTTCCCTTTTTTCAACAGTTATTGTCATTACACAAACCATACAATCAAATTTATAAACCAAAAATCTTTTCCAAGTCAAAACACGATTAGATTCTACGTCACTTTGAGTAAAAAACTGAGACGTCAAAAAAAGTGCAGGGCGTAAAATATGTCTCTATGTATCCATTCCATTACTAATATGATTTTTAGTCTAAATAGCTGTATCCATTATTTAGTAAACAAATTTTATAAAACAAATGTATTTTTATTTCTTATTTTATCGCGTGTCTACGTGCCTTCCTCTACTCCAAAAATACGTTGTATAGTGCACATGTTCAGCGGCCGTCAAATTTGTTTACAAGTACCACAAATACCTAACTGCAGTAAGGCCGAGTTTTGATACTTGAGCTATTATTAAAAAAAAAACAATAATTACCATTATACAAACGATACAATCAAATACATGAACCAGAAATCTTTTCCAAGTCAAAACACCATTAGATAAACCAGTAAAAAACTGAGACGTCAAAATAGGTCCAGGGCGTAAAAGATGTATCTGTATATCCATTATTATGCTAATATGATTTTTATTCTGTCAAGTTGTATCCATTATTTAGTAAATAAATATAAATTTTATAAAGCACGTGTATTTTTATTTCGTATTTTATCAAAATGGTGACTGATTTATCAAAACCGTGTCAATCATTCCCATATCTACTCAAAAGACGCAGGTGTTGGTGTTGAAAGCGCAGCTGTTCTAGCGGCCGACCAATTCGTTTACAAGTAGCAATAATACCTAACTGTACTGAAGTTGAGATTTTATACCGTCCCCTTAATAAAAGTAATACTCAAAGTACCTATACTAACACCCACTTCAACCATATTCAAAAAATTCCCAGTGTTGAAGATTCAAAAATTATATTCAAAACAAATACTTACTTTCCTTTACAAGAACCTAAACACATTTAAAACTTCACAAATTTCTCGCAATACTAGAACAAGACTTGCACAAGAGGAGTGTTTGTGTGACAAAGGAACTCGTAGAGAAACAGCGCATCAAAAGACTTGCCACAAAGGAACTCGTAGAGAAACAGTGCATCAAAAGACTTGCCACAGAGGAACCGTCATAACACCGTTCTGGAAGAAAGTCTTTGGCGATAACGATGACGAAATGCGCTTTCATGTTTTTAATTTCTCAAATAACTATAATGTTTTACTAGGTATAGATATGTTAAGTTTAATGGGAGCCACGTTAGTATTAAGAGATAAAGTGTTGCGTACCCCAAATAAAATTGTAAAGCTCTTTCATACGGAAGAAGCGAACGATTTAGATAATATTCTAAATGTCAAACAGCGCGATGAAATAGACTTGCAACTCCAACAAATGCATAAGGATGGTATCATCAGGCCTAGTGACTCCCCTTGGGCGAGTCCCGTTCACCTAGTATCTAAAAAAAAATGACCAATCTGGAGAAAAAAAATGGCGTATGGTCGTAGACGCCTCAACGAACAAAATCATGGTGACAAATTTCCGCTCCCGAACACAGAAGATATTTTTGCACAATTGAATGGCAATAAATATTTTTCCACATTAGATTTAACGAGTGGATATCATCAAATACGAATGGCGGAATGCGATATTGAGAAAACTGCCTTCAGCGTACCTAACCAACACTGGGAGTTTCTTCGTATGCCCTTCGGATTAAAAAACGCGGGAACTTCATTCCAACGAATGATGAATAACGACCTACGCAAATATATCGGGAAAATATGTCACGTTTACCTAGATGACGTCATTGTATATTCGAAAGACGAGTGTGAGCATCTTAAGAATTTAGATTCAGTTTTTAACGCTCTCAGACAGCCGCAAACTTAAAAATTAATATGAATAAATGTCACTTTGTGTAAAAGGAAGTTACATTTTTAGAGCATATACTAAATGAGACTGGCCTACAACCAGATCCAGCAAAACTAGATGCCATACGTGAATTTCCGCAACCTAGAAATATTAAAGAAATAAAATCGTTTTTAGGTCTAATAGGAAATTATCGCTAGTTTGCACCTAACCTAAGCGTGGTTACTAAACCACTCACCGAATGCACACAAAAAGGTGTCAAAATTGATAGTAATAGTGAACGGTTTGTCAAAGCTTTCCATAAATGTAAAGAACTTCTAATGAACGCTCCCGTTTTAAGATATCCTGATTTTGACAAAGAATTTACCGTTACAACGTATGCAAGCTATATAGCGGTTGGGTGTGAGTCAAGACTCACACCCAATTGCGTATATCTCATGTACGTTTCCCGCGACGGAATCTAAGTACAATATCATGGAAAAGGAATTGCTAGGCCTACTCTCTGCAGCAGTTTCGCCCATACATTTATGGCAGCCATTTTCAAATCGAAACAGACCACCAACCTCTGGTTTGGCTTACAAAACTAAGAGAACCAAATGCAAAACTAACGCAATGGAGATTGAAACTCCAAGAATATGATTTTTCCATAAAACATAAAAAGGGTTGCACTCATCATGTGGCAGATGTGCTCTCGCGAGTCGAGATTAATATGAACGAGGCAACCGCCAGTTCAATGATGGGAGAAATTGCTTCGAGCTCCCGAAGTGTACTTAGCACCGTGCGTACGCAGAAAGTTGTGATAGAAGAACATATCAGTCTTTTGAAAGAACCTGGCTCACAATACATTGACCACATAGGCGTTAAGTTCGGTGATGCTAAAACAATAGCCCACAAATTGTTTGCATATTTTGTGGCAAAATCCATTGATTTAGCACGCATCGTGGCTATCAGATATGACGGAACAGCAGTTTATACTGGAACTAAGTCTGGCATTATTCGACTTCTTGAAGGAAAGCTCCATCGTCCACTTCAGTGGTTGGTCTGTCGGTTACATGCTAACGAGTTAAGTTTGAGACACCTTTTCGAATACCTTGATGGAACGACAACAGGTCCCAGAAGCTTTAGCGGCTGACTAGGAAAGTTACTCAAGAACTGTGAACATCTTCCTGTGATAGAATTTCAAGCAATAGAATGCAACTTACCGGACATTACAAAATCCCGTGACGACCTTAGCACAGACCAGCTTTATTTATTGGAAATGTGCCGAGCAATCGCCGAAGGACAATGTAACGAAAACTTAGCGAAAAGAAACCCGGGTAAAATCTGTCATTCGCGTTGGTTAACAACAGCCAATATATTCTCCGACTTAACATTTCAACCAAGAATCTATTGAAAAGCAACCAACTGCAAGGAATCATATATTTAAATATTCAGAGTCTGATATCGAATAATGAAGAAATCCAGATACTGATTGAACGAAATGATCTTACGCATAATGTTAAGCAAGACTCACATAACATACGATATTGAAGACAGCGAAGTTACTTTTCAAGGATATACAACAATACGCTGTGATTCCTACAGTAGACACACAGGGGGAGCAATAATTAATATTAAAAAAGACATTATATGAAGTTATTTCTAACACACAATACGAAAAGAACTGCTGGATACTAGCGATCAGGTAACTTCTGGATATAAGAAAGGAGTATATGGAGTAATTTACCATTCTCCAAATGCATGTACCAAAGACTTTCTATCATTTATAGAGAACTGGTGCACCCAAAATCTCGAAGAAGAAGAAGATAATAACCTAACTGGTGACTTTAATATAAATTTAAAATTTTTGAAGGATACTGATACTAAAAAACTGAAATTGTCACATAAATATTTTGTGACAAGTGTAGTTCTTGCTTAATTGGGTTTATTTTGTCTATGGTGTTTTTTTTTTAGCTTTGGCAATATTTTTAAGGAAGGAAGGACAGTTTTGTTTTTGAGCACTTCCTCCCCGACCAGTTTTTGGGCAGCTGCTCGCGGATCTTGTCACTCGCCATTTAAGGTGTTTTGAATCTGAGTTAATCATGTGAATAGAAGTTATTCTTTTCTTTTAAAAAGGGCGCGGGGTGTTTTACCTTTCACGAATAGTTCGTGTTGATTATTATTTTAGTGGTGATTATGGAATCCCGCTTTTTATCCAGTGTTGGCCGGTGGTCATATTTGTAGTACTCGTGTTTCGGTTGTGAAACCGCAAATGGATTGGTCCTAGCTGTGGCTAGAAGTTGATGGCTGAGTGTCCCCGCGTCACGAAGGAACGGATTGCTGTTCCCGAAGTCTGGTTGGTTGCCACGTGCTGCAGACTTGATGATCCTGCAGGCGCACGTTGAAGGAGTTGCGCCCTCCCGTTTCCACTAAGAGAAGGATGTCCTGGCAGTCTTAAGACGAGTCTGGTTGCTTGCCACGTGATGCGGACTTGATGCTCCTACAGGCGCGCGTTGAAGGACTTGCGCCCTCCCGTCTCCATTAAGTGAAGGATGTCCTGGCTTCCGTCACGGGTCCGTTCCCCGTTACCGGAGACAAGTTTTCGTTCGCCACCGGTTGTTATTCCTTCGTTTCTCGACCACGTAAAGTTAGTTTAGTTTGGTTCAGGAGTCCATCTGGTATGTGCCTACTTTTATTCCTATTGTTACATGGTTATTATTTGTACTCCTTTGTTGTAACTTTTGATGGTTTCAATATAATTTCTATTAAGTATTTACTCTTATTATTTCTGATTTTCCTCCTTACTTGACAGAGAATTAACCCCACAATCATGAGATTGAGTTCTTTGCTCTACCGTATTTGTACCCTATAATTGATCCTGTAGATCTCAATATTACATGTAAACATTGGAATGTTCCTACTTTACATCTACACCGTTACAAAATCTTAGCGGTTGAGGGATCTCAGACAACATCGGTCTGCCATACCTGCCGGGGGGCGAGCGAGCAGGCTACAACTAACACAATGTTGTTCATCTGAACAAGATTATATGCCTTTTAATACAAGAGTGTGGCTGAAGATCTTAGCGATTGAGGGACCACATACAACATCGGTCTGCCATACATGCCGGGGGGCGAGCGAGCAGGCTACAACTAACACAACGTTGTTCATCTGAACAAGATTATATGCCTTTTAATACAAGAGTGCGGCTGAAGATCTTAGCGATTGAGGGACCAAATACAACATCGGTCTGCCATACGTGCCGGGGGGCGAGCGAGCAGGCTACAACTAACACAACGTTGTTCATCTGAACAAGATTATATGCCTTTTAATACAAGAGTGCGGCTGAAGATCTTAGCGATTGAGGGACCAAATACAACATCGGTCTGCCATACGTGCCGGGGGGCGAGCGAGCAGGCTACAACTAACACAACGATGTTCATCTGAACAAGATTATATGCCTTTTAATACAAGAGTGTGGCTGAAGATCTTAGCGATTGAGGGACCACATACAACATCGGTCTGCGATATATGTGCCGGGAAGCGAGCGCGCAGGCTACAACTAACACAAACACCACTGCGACCAGCGGGAAGGTGATATGTTCAACTGAAAACGCAGGAAACGGCAGCAGGACGGTCCAGTAGCTCTGGGGATTGCGACTCCTCATGAACCAAGGGCAGTAACACCGAGGCACAAAACGGCGTTGAAGATAATGTTAAAATATAAGTGGGATGCGATAAAGGGTTTAGGCAAAAATGAACAGGGAATAAAAATACCAATAAAGGTAAGCAAGGCCGTGCACAGAATAGAGAGTGAAGAGGAAGGGTGGGCGAGTGAGAGAATAGACTAAAGAACTAATAGACTAAAGTGAGAGAATAAACTAAAGAGATCATCTCAGAGCTCTAAACGGAAATTGTGAATCTGAGTTTGCATATCATCTTTTAAATAACGATCACACATTTGATAAAAACTCGGGTCTTAAAATACTACACACAGGATATAAAGCTTCGCAAATAAATAATTTTGAAATTTTTGAAATTAGAAAACATGTAAATAAAAAAGAAGACTAATTAACAAGCAAAAAATTTTTATAAACCCACTTTTAAATATTTTCCCACTAAACTGGTCTTTCCCGTCTAACAATATTGTTATTCCCAATTCTGAAAAACTCCGCCCACTTTTACCCCTCCCCACTTCTTCCACTGTTCAATTGTAATCTATATTTAATTTTTGACTTTAGTATATACTTGCTCCTGATGATGCGAACATTGTTCATGAAACATGTAGAGGTTATATATATTAAAGTGATGTAAACAAAGTTATTTGTGTATTATTCTAATAGAGAATAGAAGTTGACACGTGCGTAAATTCCCTGCAAAAATTAAGTGACGTGTGGAATGCAGTAGACATGAGGGAAAAGGAGAACAAACATCGGACTCAATACTATATTTGAAGATGAGGACTACAGCGAGGTAGGGAGGAATAGTGCTTTACCACAATTACCCGAGGCTAGGGCACACATAGTCGATTTAAAGGTAAATTGTTTATTAGATTCGGGCAGTCAAATTAAATGTGTCGTGCAGGAATTTTACGAATGCCACTTGCGTGATCAAGCGCGGTATCCAATCATGCCTGTGACCGCAATGCAGATTAAAGGCACGACGGGGCAGAAGAGTATGAAAATATCCCGATTAGTTCTAATACCATTACGTTTCAGGGAGTTTCGAATTAACATGTTTCGCCTAATAGTACGGAAATTAATTAGACAAATTATTCTTGAGGTAAATTGGCTAGATAATTGTTTAGCTGAGGTGAAATGTGGGGAGAAGCAGGAACTAGTGATTACAACAGAACGGGGTAAAAATAAAATAGAAATATTAAATTCAGGGGTCGTAAAAAAACGAGCAAAGGAAACAGTTTTGTGAGAAAACAATGAATTGCACCGCCAACATGATTAATGTCATCGAAAATAGCCAAGGATTAATAGATGTGGAGAATCTCGAGCAAAAAAAAAGAAACCGGTTGTTAAAAGCCGGTTTTTCTTTAGATCCAGAAAAAAGGGAGAAACTGAAAATAGTTTTAAACAAACACCTTAGCGTTTTCAGCGAAAGGCTGGGGTTGTCAGATAAATATACACATGTCATAAGAATGACTGACGAAACCCCATTTGTAAAGAGATCATATCCAGTCCCGTTCGCTTATAGGGACAAGGTAGACGCGAAAATAAGTGTGTTAGAAATTTTAGGCATAATTAGCAGGGATGCCACCCAGTTGTCGAGCCCGTTGACACTTACACTCAAGAAGGACGGTACAGTTCGAATCTTACTTGACGCACGGGAACTCACTTCTAGAATGCAGTCAGAGGTAGAAAAGCCGCCGTTAATATTGTAAATCTTGCAGCGTTAAATATATAACTACCGTAGACATCAACAATGCGTATTTTCAATTACCTGTAAGTAAGGAGAGCCGCAAATACACTGGTTTCGTGTATGACGGTAACTCCTTTGTGCATTAAGTTTTACCGCAAGGCTTAAAAACGTCCGTCGGATAATTTTCACACGCGATGGATAGAATAATAGGACCAGGGATGAGACTAGGACATTACTGTGCAAATTATTTAGATGACTTAATTTATTCATGCGGAGACTTCGATGAACACCTAGAGCACGTGGGTACAATTTTAGGGAGGTTGCAAGACGTAAGCATGACTTGGAAACTAGAAAAATGCCAGTTCTTATTTACAGAAGTGCGGATGTTAGGAAAAATTATCACACCGTACGACATACAAGTGCGAGCAAGCAACAAGATTACTCGTTTGCGCGCGGGGATTGCACATGAACAATCTCTGAGTCAATTGTCAATTCGTGAGAAATAGTTTGGATGCAGGTGAATTCTCTAGTTGATGTTTTGTATATTCTTGTCAATTGATATCTGTATCTGAAAAAAAAAAAAAAAAAACAGCGGTACAAAGGCAGTTAGATTTCGGGAACCGGATTGAACAGTTGCAGTGTGAAGAAGCGTACAACCTGGCGCACGCAACGCTTCCCAAAGTGTAAGATTCTACTAGAGGGTGAACGAAAAAGGGCAGCCATTCATACTACATTATATACGCTTGCCACAATATGTTAAATTTGTCTACTTTTCGTAAAACACTTTTAAATTTTTTTTCAAACATTCCTGTGATCTGAGGTTTTTGTTAATAGAAAGCTGAGATGATACTTTCCCAGTTTATCAATAGATGTCTCAATTCATCTTCCTGTGGTCTATTTTAGACGATTCCACAATCAATTTTTTTTTTCATCACTTCCTTGCGTAAACAAAAGTTGGTCCTCGAACGCGTGCTTGTTAAAATGGCGCAAGTGTTTGTTTTATTCGATTTTTGTATGTAGGTGTATTTGTAATTGAATTATCTATCTATTTAACATGTTTTCAACTCATGTGAATGAAAAAATACTTTTTTCCTAAACAAAGTTTATTTTTTGTACAATAATCGATCAAATTACTTCACGTGTGCATTTGAAATATTCAATTAAAGTGATTCAAAACAAAGAGAAAAATACAAATTTAATTTAGGTGAGATAGCTTTTAGCCCAGTAAATTATAATTTAATTGTTAGTAATAAAATATGAAAAAAAAAAAGTCTTTTTTTTTTTTAAATTTACATGCTTGTAAATATCATGCCACAAACGCGAGATTGTTTTTCTTTTAAAATTGATTTATTTCAAATTTGGAAAACACCAACAATCGTCCCACAGACCTCGGAGCATCCTGTTCTCCACGACTCGGGTTTGAATATTTTTTTAAAATTTAGTTTAATGTGTAGTATTTTACAACATATAAGTATTTTAATATAAAATGAATAGTGTACCGTTGACTGGACGAGGAAGAGGCAGAGGAAGGGTACCTGCACCAGCAACAAGTGGTGCCATACTACCAGCACCAGCACCAGCTACAGGAGCATGGAGCAGGAGGAGATGCGGCTGCAGTTTTTTGTTTTAAAAGTAGGTACTTAACAATGTATTTGTATTGTGCTCATCACAGTTATTTATTTAAACAGTGATCCTGCTTTGCTAATGCTGCGAGAGGGCCGCGCCAGGGCCCAAAAGGCAGTTTGCTTCCTTTAAACTAGAAGTAGAAAGCAAAAATTCCACAAGCAGGTGGTGCGGATCTTGCTCTCCACCACACCCTCAAGAAAAACTAAAAGAAAGTTAACATTTTTAGGTGCATGATACATTATTATTGTTTTTCCAAAGAGTTCCTGTTCCGCAACAATGAGAGTTGGAACAGCGCTCTGGTTATCTATGCATTATGCACGTACAGTAGAACCAGCGCTGTTGACATCGATTCTTATCTCATACATTGTAATACACTGTTGACATCGATTCTTATCTCATACATTGTAATACACTGTTGACATCGATTCTTATCTCATACATTGTAATACACTGTTGACATCGATTCTTATCTCATACATTGTAATAACAGCGTACTGTACTGTACTAGGTTTTCACAGATTGTTCACGCTTGAACGAGAATGATGTTATTTATTTTCAGAAATCCATCTCCAGAGAGAGTAGCATGTCCCTTTTCACAAGGGACACCTGCAACATTACCATCGCCCGTTCCGCCACAATGGCTGTCCACTCCTGCAACCGACTAAACAAACGGCTCCCACCGCACCAATTACACCTGTTATCGTGCCGTTATCTGGGACATCGCGAGGTGGGGAACCGCAGTGGGGCGAACACTCCTCTCCGGAGCCCGGCTATAATAGCGAGCTGAGGGTGGACATGCCTCTCTACTAAGTGTTTGTGTTTGTGAATGGTGAGTTTTTTTAAACGTCATACCAGAGAATGAAATGTAGACATTTTAAATTAATTTATGTTTTCTATTGTTTCAGAGCCAGATATGGACGGATACAGCGAGCGACTTGGACACAGCAGCTCTCTATCAAGAAGAGTCGGCTCTTAGGAATAGTTAGGCTAGTCCTAGTGAGGTAAAAAGTTGAAATGTAAACAATGATACCATGTGAAGAAACAATAAACCACCAGTACAAAGGCCATAGAATTTAAGAGACAAGACAAGGACGATAGGGAGGCAATGCGTTCGATTCTGCCGCCCGATGGTTACTGTTTCGATTGGTCCAGAGAAATCTGGCGTTTTAACGGGATAAGGGAGACAATCACGAGTATGTCAAAAACAACATGCTATGCTGATGTGTCATATGTCCAAACTTGTAGATGCCTTTTTAAAATCTTCGACACAGATTTCGTTGAACTGATTGCGAGTGAGACCAACAGGTATGCAGATCAATGCATCGTGAAAACACAATTCAAATACTATGCGAGTACGAAAAAATGGGCTCACATAAATAAAGAGTAAATGTGCGTATTCTTGGCACTTTTAATGCATCAAGGCATCTGTCCCCTTCTCGTCGAAAAAGACACTCTCTATTCTAAAAAAATCAACGCCTTGTTTTTATTCATCCGAGTTGTAGATTATAATCATTTGCTTCCCATATAAAAATCCTTCACTTCACCAACAATAATGAAGTCTTTTCTCTGATGTACAATTACCAAAATTTTTGCAACAAACACGCTACTAGTCACAATATGGTAAATGTAGACTTTGCGAGCTAACATTGCTGACTAAATAATATCTCGTTAAGCATCCAGTTATATTTATACCCGCACTCCAAAAAGTTCCCATGCATGTGTCAACATGTGTCGGCCATCTGTTTAATTTAATTTTTCCCAAGAAAAGAATTACATTCTGTTTGATTAATTGCACTTATATTATCGTTATTTAGTGTGCCACGAAGAATGAAGCCTCAAAACTGCTAATTTTAAATATTACATATTCACTTAAAATTTCTTCAATTTTAAATAAATTCAACATCTAAAAATTCAAATAAATATTTGTCACGTTCGTATATAGTGGTCGATGCGACACAGGGATACTGTGACGCTGGTATATACACAGCGTAGCAAGAGAACATTTTAAATTTAAGCCTCTAAGTAGCGAACGAAAACCAGATCTTGTAAGATCTGTAGCCATTGTTAATAGTTGATGATAGGGTATTTAGGGATTTAGTTGCAGCGTTGGATCCTACATATTAGCTGCCTAGCAGGGCGACCCTCACTCAATAACTTTTTCCTCAACTGCACAAAAGTGCTTTGGAAAATGTTACTTCAAATTTAGCAAAAGCTGAATATGCGACACTTACGACAGATTCACGTACACGATGGAGGGATACATTGTCGTCATGACTCAGTCTTGCTGTCTTGAATGTTTCAACATGAGGAAAGACATACAGCCTTAAATCTGATTTGATAAGAATAGCGGCGAAGTGGAATTTACCGAATAAAATTTATGAGGTGGTGACGGAAAACGCAGCCAATATAACATCGGCAGTTTGCGCATTCCTTGAATTTGGTGTTATATATATATCTGTCCCTTTCCCGGGGAAAAAGACGCTCTCTATTCTAAAAAAATCAACGTCATGCTTTTTTTCAGCTGAGTTTTATATTATAATCATTTGCTTCTCATATAAAAATCCTTCACTTCACCAACAATGATGAAGTCTTTCCTCTGATGTACCATTACCAAAATTTTGCAACAAACACGCTACTAGTCGCAATATGGTAAATGTAGACTTTTCTAGCTAATATTGCTGACTGAATAATTTCTCGTTAAGCATCCATATATATATTTAATAATATGGAAATAAAAACCTCCCACAACAACAACGAACCGACTATACCGCCGCCATATTTTTGTACAAGTCCTTGAGGAACACATGCTCTGTGTTGTTTTAGTTAGTTTATTGTGTAAATACATTATTAAAACTTAATATGTGATGTGAATTGTGTCTCGGCAACATCTATAATAGATAATCAGATGACTTACGGGAGTTTCACCGATAAAAGTATGTAAAAAGACGTATTTTTGATAATAATATTGTTCTGTAAATTAATCCAGCACGGCGAAAAAAGTGTGGCGGCTCTATTTGAGCAGCTTATAGGTTAAGAAATGGCAACACTACCAAAGTATCACATCCGTCAAAAAATTAATATTATTTCCATTTTTTGTGAAAACGTAGGTCGAGGGTCTCGTAAATAAATATACATAATAATTATTTTAACGAGTTTTAACAGGTCAGATGTACAAAAACGTGAGTAATTACTAATTATGTATCAATTTTGTAAAGTTTTTTAATTTTTTTTGAAGTGAAACTTCTTTACGCGCGTCATGCATTTTCGAGGACCGGAGTAAAACTGACTCATGACCGTCACGAAAAACCGTGATCATTTGGTGGTGGGGGTACGGGACCCCCACCACCGCTCACCGTTCACTGTCACTCTCTCACCGTAGTCGCTTACTGAGGTGAGGGAGCCACTGACAAATGTTCTCTCTCTCTCTTCTCTCTTTTCCTCTCTCTCTAGCCAACGACGCCACGCCAGGCATCAGCTGCTTGCTTCGTGTACTGCGCGGTGAGTGTAATACGAGTAAAAAAATTATTATGGTGTCAATTTATATCTCGCCAGGTAAATCGATTATAGATATCAAAGATTTTATCCACCATGTACTTTTGCCATACACAGAGAGTGGTTCAAGGTTATTAAATACAAATTATCACGAAATTCCGATGATTATTTCGGGAGATTTTAATGTAAATTTCGCGAAGAATGAATCTGTAGAGTAATTGAACTTTTTCAAAAACACCCTTAATTTGGATATGGTTAATGATAGGAACATTAGTACGACTAGACGGGGGACAACAATCGATGCAGTTTTTGCACAATTCATTAAGGATTTGAGTGCTAATGTATATATCTCGCACTTTAGTTACCATCACCCAATTATCACGACATTAGGAAATAATATCCGTGAAAGTGACAATGAAAATGTCACATGATTGGTAAATCGTAATCGAAATTTTTAATTGTAATATTGTTGTGAATGTAATATTTAATAATTGTAAATAGTATTGCATAACTGTAAATAAATTGAAAATTTTTGGAAATGTACTTATATCGAAATTCATTCATGTATAAGAAAATATTAAAAAGAGAAAATGTATGCTTCGTCGTTGAATTATTTGACCTATAATCTTCAAACTAACGTAAGACAGAAAAAAAGAGAGAGTGAAATGAAAAGAGAGAGAGAAGAATACTAAAAGTTTCACTTCCGTCGTGCGTAGGCTTGCCACACACTGTTTTTTAGTATATTTCATTAATAGTATATTTCAATCACTATTTCAATTAATAGTTTTGACATATTGACTCCAATATTGGTTTTTTTCAGTATGGCTAGGTCTTCAGATACGTCCCCAAGGAAATGTGCGGAAGTGAATACACTTTTAATGAACACTAATCATTCCCAAATGTAAATAGCAGCCATTGCAGGTATTTCAAAGTCTGTCATTAACAGGATAAATAAAAAATTAACCAAAAGCTGCCTCTTCAAACAGATCGGGATGGGAAATGTGGCAGAAAACGAATTAGCACACCTCGTACTGACCGTTAAATTGGAAATGTGGCAGAAAACGAATTAGCACACCTCGTACTGACCGTTAAATTGGAAATGTGGCAGAAAACGAATTAGCACACCTCGTACTGACCGTTAAATTGGAGATGTCTGTCTCCAAAATCGTCAAAAGTGTGTGGCTCGTCTGACCTTAATGATCAACCAAGAAGGTATCAAGGTCTCCCAAAGGACAGTCCAGAGAATATTGGCTGAGGAGAACCTTGTTGGGCATCGGCCAGCTAAAATACCTCGCCCCACGGTTGCCATGAGGAAAATACAACTGGAATGGGACAAAGCACACCATCACATGACTATTGAGGACAGTATCGTTTTAAAGAAGTAATTATAAACACACCATGCCTAATTATACCAAAACTTATCAGGACAATCATTTTGGGGATAAATTGGTTAGATGAATATGCAGCCGAATTCAAATGCGGGGAAAGTAGAAAGTTGAAAATAATAACGGGGAGCGGGGAAAAGGACATTGAACTAACGGATTCAACAGTTACACGGGTGAGACCGATAGAGGGGACTAGTGTCGAAACTTCAAATTACACGAGTCAGATTATCAATACGATTGAAGGTGAGATGGGGGTAGATGAGACAATGCGCTTGTAGAATAGGATAGGTGCCTTCGTGTCTGCACTAAGCTTAGATGGGAGGAGGACGATTATCGACAGTTTTAGATAAAAATCGAAAAGTATTTATTGACAGGCCCGGCTGAACTAGAATGTATACCCACGAGATAAGAATGATGGACGAATCGCCCTTCGTGAAGCGATCATATCCGGTGCCCTTCGCGTATAGAGGTAAGGTAGATGCAAAAATCGCCGAGTTAGAGTCTTTTGGCATTATCAGTCGTGAGGCAACACAGTTTTCTAGTCTTCTGATGTTTACACTGAAAAAGGACGGGAGCGTTAGAATCTTATTAGATGCCAGAGAACTAAATAGTAGAATGCAAGCGGAGGTTGAAAAGCCACCACTGACGTCAGAGATAATTCAACAATTTCATGGGGTAAAGTTCATAACTACACTAGACCTTTCTAACGCCTACTTCCAGATACCTTAAGCATAGAGAGCCGAAAGTACACAGGGTTTGTTTATAAGGGAAAATCATTTGTGTATAAAGTATTACCACAGGGGTTGAAAACATCAGTTGGAAGTTTCTCAAGAGCAATGAATAAGATCTTGGGACCCGGGTTGCGAGAGTTTTGTTCAAATTATTTAGATGACTTGGTAATATACACAAACGGGAGTCAGGAGGACCACTTTGAACATGTAGACGCGGTGCTTGAGCGATTAGAGGCGGCAAACATGACAAGAGAAGTGTCAATTTTTATTTACAGAAGTGCGCATATTAGGTCATATTATAACACCGTACGGCGTACAAATGGACCCAGAAAAAATAGCGGCAATAAAAAACTTCCCAGTGCCGAAGAAAGTAAAACAAGTCAGAGCTTTTCTCGGCCTTTGTAACTATTATCGTAGATTTGCAAGTAAGTACGGAGAGACAACAATGGTATTATGCGATCTGCTACAGAAGAACCGAGCGTGGCGGTGGTGTGAGCTCGAACAGCGTGCGTTTGAACAAGTAAAATCTTCATTTTTAGAGTCTGTCATATTACATCACCATGACCCCAACAGCACATATTATTTAGAAACAGACAGTTCAGGTTTTGCAATCGGAGGGGAACTATTCCAACTAGACGGAGATGGGAATCATCATGTTATAGGTTTCATAAGCAGAGCATTACGGGGACCGGAGCTTAAATGGACTACATCAGAACAAGAATTGTGGGCCGTGATCTATGAGTTACATAAATTTGAAACTTATTTAAGGGGGGTACATTTAGTGATTAGAACAGATCATCAGACGTTAACGTTCCTTAAGAATTGAAAGATGTATAGTGGGCGAATAACAAGATGGATTCTCTTTTTAAATCAGTTTAATTATAGGGTAGAGTACGTCGTAGGGAGAGAAAATATTGGCCCAGACATCCTATCACGTTATTCGTATGACGCAACAAACGTGCAGGAGGAGAAAGTCACCTGCCACGAAATAGCAGCATTTGCGGTGAGGGGAAAGCAGCAGATTCGTAAATATTTGGAAAAGATTGATGAACTACAAGGTCAAGATGAGTTTTTGGGGGAAATATTGGAGTATTTAAATCAGAGTAATTTTGGGCCACTAACAAAGAGAGGTATCAGATATCTAAAGAATTATAAGAAAATAGGCAAAATTTTATATTATACGACAGGACAAAATAGAACAGTGTTAGCCGTTCCTCGCGAATTAACTGAAGAACTAATTAAGTTGGTACATTTAGAGATTGGACATGGGGGGGTTTTTGAAACAGGTGCAGCTATGGGAGATAGTGTCACATAAATATTTTGTGACAAGTGTAGTTCTTGCCTAATTGGGGTTATTTTGTCTATGGTGTTTTTTTTTTAACTTTGGCAATATTTTTTAAGGAAGAGGAGAGAGTTTTGTTGATGGTCACTTCCTCCCCGGTCGGCTTGGCCAGCTGCTCGGTGATCCAGTCACTCGCCTTTTAAGGTGTTTTAATCTGAGTTAATCATGTGATTAGAAGTGATTCTTATCTTTTAAAAAGGGCGCGGGGTGTTTTTCCTAACACGAATAGTTTGTGTTGGTTATTATTTTTTAGTGGAGGTTATGAAACCCCGCTTTTTATCGAGTGTTGGCCGGTGGTCATGTTTGTAGTACTCGTGTTTCGGACTTGAAACCGCAAATAGATTGGTCCTAGCTGTGACTAGAAGTTTATGGCTGATTATCCCCGCGTCGCGAAGGGACGGATTGCTGTTCCCGAAGTCTGTAAGACGAGTCTGGTTGGTTACAACGTGCTACGGAGTTGAAGATCCTACAGGCGCGCGTTGAAGGAGTTGCGCCCTCCTGTCTCCACTAAGTGAAGGATGTCCTGGCTTCCGCCACGGGTCTGTTCCCCTCTACCGGAGTCAAGTTTTCGTTCGCCACCCGTTGTTATTCCTTCGTTTCTCGGCCACGTAAAGTTAGCTTAGTTTGGTTCAAGAGTCCATCCGGTATGTGCCTACTTTTATTCCTATTGTTACATGGATATTATTTGTACTCCCTTGTTGAACTTTTGATGGTTTCAATATAATTTCGATTAAGTATTTACTCTTATTATTTCTGATTTCCCACCTTACTTGACAGAAAATTAACCCCACAATCATGAGATTGAGATCTTTGCTCTGTCGTTTTTGTACCCTCTAATTGATCCTGTAGATCTCACTATTACATGGAATGTTCCTACATTACATTGGCGTTCCAACATATCGTACGTTACAATAGGTATTTCTGGCCAAGAATGAACAAAGAGATAAAACAAATAATACGGGGTTGTCATTTATGTCAGTTAGCAAAACGGGAAATTCGACCGACTGTAGGGCCAAGCAAATCCATACTGACTCGAGAAGTGGGGCAGATAGTTATGGCAGACTTATACGGACCGTTACCCAGAGGAACGGGAGGGGTAAGGTTCATATTCGTAATTCAGGATTCCTTTAGTAGATACATTAGATTATACAAATTAAAGACAACTAATACCGAGACATTAAAGACAACTAATAATAGAATCGAATAATATAGACCTAAAACTGAGAATACTCCTCATCAAGACCTATGTATGGAGTATCTTGATGTACGGCTGCGAAACATGGTGCCTATCCGAAAGAGATAAACGGAGACTAGAGGCTTTTGAGATGTGGTCCTATAGAAGACTGTTAGGAATTTCCTGGAGAGACCATATTACAAATGAGGAGGTTCTCCAAAGAATCGAAGGAGGAAGGCACCTGCTCAGGACCTTGTCCGAAAGGCGTGCAAGATGGATCGGCCATGTTATACGACAAGAAGGCCTCTTGCATGTCATAATGGAGGGTATGACCGAGGGGACCAACTCTAGGGGACGCCCACGCCGAGAGTACCTGGAGGACCTGCTGGTGGACGTGCGCTGCTCATCATATGCAGAAGTCAAAAGAGCCGCACAAGACAGGGAAGAATGGAAGAGGAGATTAGATAAAATTGCTGCAAACCAATCCCAGGATTAAAACCAGAGAGAGAGAATACCAAGACCGTTTTAAAATGCGTGGAAGACTTTAACAAACTAATTAAAATAACTGCCTTGGACGGACAATGGATCACAATTTACGTCAAGGAGCTATGAGAACAGGTTGACCGGATTAGGGATACGTATTTTACATACTTCAGTGCGGAATCCTGGACCAAATATCACAGAAAGAGTTAATAAAGAATTAGGGAGAATTTTCCGTATATATTGTCATGAAAAACATACTAGATGGGTGACCTACCTTAGAGATATTGAACAAACATATAATAATTCCATACATTGCTCAACAGGATATTCACCAAATGAGATAGCTTTCGGAAAATCACCAACTTACAGTCTAGACAGATACACACAGGGATGTGGACTACCAGCGAAGACGATAGATGAAGTCAGATTGATAGCTCAGAAAAATTTAGAGAAAAGTGCCGCCAACCTACAGAAGTACTATAATCTGAACAAGAGGCTAGTAACTTATGAAGTAGGGAACATGGTGAAGCTAAAAAGGGTTACGCAATCGAGCCTGTTGAAAAAACAGATCAAGAAATTCGCGCTATTGTACGAGGGTCCGTATGTCATCGCCGCCGTTCCATTTAGCAATACTTATACCCTGATCGATCCAGAAACGCGTGAGGTAAAAGGGGATTATAGCGCCATCCACCTGGCAAAATATTACACTAATACAAGGGGACAACGACCAAGTTTAGCTTTGATGGAAGTTGGATAGTTGATCATGAAATGAATGAATATTCGCGAGCCTAATCGATAATTTAATTGCTGGGGGAAATCACGAATAAGTACATGTTTTAAGTTTACGATAAGGGAAAAACAGGGCAGAATTTTCTTACACAGAATGCTGGGCAAGTCGTCTCTTGCTAAGTCTCCACACTTCACGGAGGCTAAGGTCACCTCTTATGAAGACTATTCTACAGAATGGAGGGCGTACCTGGAAGGATATTAGAGGCTGGCCAACCAGGGCATGTCTAGCGGATATGAGCATGCTGGCCTCAATACTGACGGGATAATCTATGAGCTTCATGAGATTGCCTCGGTTTTTCGCCCGGTCGCCCGAGACTAGACAATGAAACTGCATCAGGTAATTCTTGGGTGTACGCAAGCAGCCGAGGAGCCTCCAATAGTTTGTTTGAAGACTATTAAGTAGAACCCACAGTAGGATCTCTACAAGGCTGACCTGATGGATGGAGAAGCGAGAAATATATTTTTTTAAATTGCGTACTACGGATATTATATTTTATCCGGTGCATTTGCAGTGTGTGGAACTTTCACTATGGAGATAAACCCATAATTTCTCCGGCATCATCGAACCCTTGCGGGCATATGAGGTACTCAGAACATTATGGGTGGCCTAAGTACCTTAGTCCACCCTTCTACTGGAAAGGAGATTGCTGTATTTTTAGATGCCTGCCATATGGTCAAGTCAGTAAGAAATACATTTGAATCCAAAAATTAATTATCGACAAAGAGGGCAAAGAGGTGTGATGGGAATTTCTAGAAAAACTTAATAGGACCCAAGAAGAGCAAGGCCTAAATTTCGCCACTAAAATAACTTTTTTTTTCAGAAACCAGATAATGAATCATTCAAACAAAATCTTGACATCTTCGATATCTAAAATAATGTTACTTGGTAGAATTCTTCGTGATGAAAATATAAAGCAGTGAAGTGTTTTAGGATGCACAAACAGATATTCGATTCAACATAAATATGCGAATTACATAAGTAACGAGAGGGAATGGTCATGGAGAATTTTCAGAAACAATTATATTGAAAATCCGATGCTAACAAGTAGTGCGTTAGTTTGTGGCTGTCATTTCAGAATAGAAAGCAATAGAAACATTTAGTAAACGGCGCTTTAACAAAGTATGCGTTGCTGCCGATTAATCTTCCAGGCATCGGTAAATATCCAGATCTACCTATACCAACTGAAAACAGAACCCGTTATAGTGACAAAAATACAGGTGCCAATTTCTCGTTTGTTCTTACAATACTGTTCCTGGTGTTACCAGTACTTCACTGGCCAATAATTTCAATTCTTTTCCCTTTTAGACCCTATCCGTGTTCCGACAAGATCTACGTATTGTGATACAAAACAAGACCACCATTACATCAAACAAGGTATTTAAATCTCTTTTAAATTTCATCATGTTGCAGATTAACATTTAAGTTTATGATTCTTTACATAATGTGTGTAAGATATTATCTTATGTCGTAAGTCATCCAGAGTACGCTTCAACAGTGTGGAATCCTCGTTTTTCTACAGAGTTCAGAAAAAGTTTACAAGAAATAAATAAAATAATCTGGTGCTCTCGCCACCACAACAATAATTTTCTATGTTTTGTTAACAAGCTTTAGTTAATGTACTATATATATGTATTACAGAGAATTATGTCTACCCAGGGAGCAGCGGCTTTACGTTTGTTCCTGCCAAAGGTGTCCTAGGGGTCGTTTTATTAATAAAAAATTATGTGGAAAAGACACAAGACCATATAGCTGACCAGATTCGATGAGGAAGATGGCCGTACTACGGTATGTAAAATATTTAAAATATAGAAAAAAATGGTCATCTTAGGGCCGGTTTTATAAACGAAGTACCAAATTTCCGTTACGTAACGACACGATTTTCGTTAACGGACCGCTATCCATTCGTTATCTTATTTTGCGTTTTATAAACAAATTTGCATTACTAGCGGTCAACGGTTACGTTTGGTCCGAAAGTTTTTTTACTGGCAATGTTTTTGGTAAATAGTTGTCTCTGATATTGTTTTCATCTATGGGTTTTAGCTTTAGCTGTCAAAATTAATTCTTTTTTAAATGCCTGCGAGTGCTTGCTGATACGATTTTCAACGTATTTCTAAAACATACTTAAACAATATGTAAGTTTATATTTAATAATCATATAAATCATTATTAATCATATAAATTATCAGTGGATTGGTCACGATTATTATGTATTTTATTTTATCATACGCGTTGTGTCTTCACATAACCTAAGTTATTTTGATGAGGTTTTAATGTAATTATTGTAATTTTTCAGATGCCAAAATGAACAAACGAATTAAAAGCAAGAATTTTTCCCCAGAGGAATTATATGGATTAATATCTCTAGTTGAGAAAATGCCAGGTCTGACTTCAAAAAAAACGGACGCAATAACAAATGCTTCGAAGGAAGCAACTTGGAGCCAAGTGGCGGAGAAGTTTAATTCGGAAAACGGGGGCATCCACAGGGATGTCTCCCAATTAAAATTAAAATGGGACAACCTAAAGAAGGCGGCCAAAAAACGGGCAACTTTAATAAATTCCAATAACAGGTGTGTATGTTATTTTTATATGATTTTCTTTGAATAATGTATTCAGTTTCAGTGCCGATAAACGGACTGTTTATTTTATTTTGTGTTATGTGCTCACCCACCTAAGTACGTGGTATAGATGCAGTAGAGGTGTTAGTGGATGTGAGATACACCTCGAAAGCGACCCTCTAATCCCGGGCGAGGACAATTGCTGTAAGCGGAGGGAGCCGTCTCAAATGTCGGAGCCGCGTTCCAGGTCACTAGAAATTCTATGAACGTATGCTGCCCTGAGTAGACCGCGTGCCGCTTACCTGTAAAACTAGCCAGTGCGCTGACTGAATCTAGTTAATACTAGGAAAAATGGATCGGACTGCTAGTAAAAAAACTCTAATACGCGGGAGAGATGTCTACGTAGACGACATCTCGATCCTCGACTTGTAAAGGATGCGTATGCTAACACAAGTACTGCGGGAGAATGGAGCCCTACCGGTAACCGTATCGCTCGACATACGGTATGGCTGCTATGTAAGGCGGATGATTAACATATTGTGGAAGAAACTATGTACAAACTGTTCATTCTGTTTCCGTCTATCACATAATACCTTCTTTTCTTTCATGACTGCTAATAACAATAATAACTTTTCCCACTATTTACATCGTCATATGTTCTGGCAATATAGCGAACACGTGAAATTAAACGCGTGGGTAGTTTAGTATGTACAGACTTCTAGCACAGGTGGACTTAAAAACATTAAAAAAGTGTCTCAAAATAATTCACCGCCAAGGAAATCTTCCTAAAATTGTGATTTACGATGTTCCGAAGGGTGATACAACCGGTTACAATTAGGTTAGCCAACCTAAAATTGAGAGAGTTAGGTTTGCACACACAGTTGGACACTGGGCTTCGACCAGGTTCATACTGACCGAGGCAGGAATCAAGGGAATAGTAGTTACCTACCCTGTACTGGTGCCCCAACAGCCAAACTTGATGCAAGGCAGAAATTCACAAGCTTGGACACATAGGTTGTCGGTTTCGATAGAAGCAATCCCATGACATCAAAGACTGTGACGAAGGATATGATGCTTGCATTAATTGTAAAAATGCATCAAGGTATCTGTCCCCTTCCCGTCGCAAAAGACGCCCTCTATTCAAAAAAAATCAACGCCATGCTTTTTTTCAGCTGAGTTGTAGATTCAGACAGATTAGACAGCTACTCTTCTGGCCGTACTCAGGAGGTCCAGGGCGACTTTTAAACGCGCGGTACTCTTTGCGAAACGAGCTGCCTGGCAAGAATGGGTTAAAGATGTGGGTAACGCCAACCCGTGGGAAATCCACAGCGCTGTTGAAAAATCCCGTAAAGGTTCAGATCGGTTTTTATCTAGCTTAATTGGGAACACAGATGGGAGGGACGCTGAGACTGTAGACGTGGCCTCTACTCTCAATACACTTTTGGGCAAGTTAGTCCCTGTAGATTCAGTAACTGGGGAAAGTGACCACCAAAAACAGATTAGAAATCTGGCACGGCTTCTACCTAGAGACCTCGCCCAAGAGGATAGACTCACTCCAGTCACTAGAGCTGAAATCGACCATGACAGGCTCAATGGCGTGATAGTGAAGCATGTTTGGGTCCACGCTAGGGAGGAGCTCTTCCAAGTGATGGAAACGTGTTTGAGAAGAGGAGTTTTCCCTTCTGAATGGAAAAGGGGCGTGCTGAGGGTTATACCAAAGGGGAACGGCAAGCCACTCACCGACGTTAAAGCATACCGGCCGATAACCTTGCTCCCAGTCCTCGGCAAGATCCTGGAAAAACTTATCCGGCAGAGACTTCGTCAAACACTATCACCGTCCAGCGATCTACAATTTGGCTTCGTCCCTAGTAAATCCACTGTTCACGCCATTTCGTTTGCGCTTAATGGCAGAATGCTGTGCTAACATCTCCCGCTTGGCGGCGCTGGTGTAGTTGTAGACCTGTCATTGTTAATTATTGACAATTGATATTGCTTTGTATCTGGCTTGCGTGTGCATTTTGGAAGTAATACTAAAAAATGGTGGATAAATACGGTAGCTGGACTGTGAAGGAGTTAAAAAATGAATTAAAGAATAGAAAGGCAAAAAGTGTTGGCAAGAAAGAAGGTCTAATCGAGAGGTGAGCTAAGTGGTTGGGACATAACCTCATTCTTGAACTTCTATGAAACACATTAATTGTGTCATATTTGTAATAATTATAGGTACTTTAGCTAACGTTGCTTGTTTATAATGTACCCAATAATCATAATTATTAATTCCAGATTGGCTGCCTATGACCGGAATAGTAACTTTATGGAAATAAATGATTTTGAGTATGAAAGTGAGATAGTGGGTATATGTTGGACCCCAGATGAATCATTTCACAGCATACAGGATTCGACTGTATTGCCACAAATAGATATAGTTCATATAAACCAATACTTTCTTCAAGTTTACAAAGGGCAGGAAGGAATGACAATGTATGCAGCAGTTCACAGGAAAGGATACAATATGATGAAGGAATATTTTTTGGTAGCTTTAGTTGTGTCTATTAATGAAGAAAATAGTTTCTTTAGAGCACAAGTTAATAGTGAAATGACAAAGAGTTTGACATATTTTGTTAAGCTAGCTATTACACTAGTAGGAAATATTATCGAAGGAAGCTGTGAATGCATCGCTGGCAAAGGCACCAGATCGGTATGTAAACATGTTGCAGCTGTATGTTAAACAATATTAAACTTTAGAGAGCATTGAACTTGGCACATACCAAGAATATATTGTTTTTATAGTTAAGTTGAAGAAAGTTTTGGTTTATTATTATCGCTTTGATAATTTAGTAAGGAAACGTTTTATTGAAAATAAAAATTTAAAAAACACAGGTATCATTGAAAATTTTATTTATTAACACATTCTTTTCCTTCCATTATATTTTGGCGAAAGTTGACGAGCATAAAACAGACAAAAATTATTCTGCTAGCTATAGGCACTAAATTTTAAGTAAGAGTTCCCTTGAGGATTCGGTATGTTTTACCCAACCCCAAAACTCTTTCAATATGTATCCTATTTGCTGAAGTTTTTTTGGAATGGTGAAGCTGTTCAGGTTCAAGCTGACCACACTTCTTTTTAAGAAACTCAGGCATATTGACCTTTACATCTTTGGGTGCAAGAAGATCTTCAATTTGGAATCCTTTGTCAGCTAGCACAATGTCATTTTTTATTAAAAAGTTACTTAAACCACACTTTTCAAATAATGCTCGGTCACTTATTGCTAGGAAAACGATGCCCAGATGTTCTTGAAGAGCATTGCGGTACAACACATAGTGAAGGCATTGTTATGAATGTCAGAATTCACAAAAATAATCGCTTCGAACCTACAGAAAACAGACAAAAATTGACGAAACAAAGTTTTGACAGTTCTCTTTTCGTATTTAGGTCTACATTTACACTAGCGCCAACTGGTGTCAATTTGTGAACTACTCAAAATATCCTGCCATTGGGTGAGGGTCTGCACGAAGAGGTATATAGTTGCTATCTTTCTCGATATCACTGGTGCCTTCGACTTCGCGTGGTTGGACATGATACGCACAAAGGTTAAAAGTAGGAATTGTCCGAAACTTCTTTTTAAATCGGTGGACAACTACCTGTCGCACCATTACAATATCTCACGGTGACTTCTCGATTGAACGGGAAGTTGATATTGTTATGAAGCGATTTTATTTATCGAGTAGTTAGGTACTATTTTAATGTATTGTTAGTCGTATATGTTGGTGGGACTGGTAAATTTTGTTCGGAGCGAGCGTGGTCAGCCTGTTTTTGTTCCGTTTCCCCACTCTGGTTTTGGCAGCGGTATTGTGCGGCCCCGCTGCGAAAACAACAGTCACATAATTAAGTTTAAAATGTGCTAATACAATCGGAAGTTTTTGATTGACGACATTCGGGCGAAGAAACATGTCAAGTTTATAATTAAAAAGTTTAACAGTATTCATCCGCGTATAAAGCGAGATTTTTGACTCGGAATGGAACACGAGGACAGTGCGGCCGGCTCGTATGAAGAAAAGAATGTTCCGGAATAATCCAATCAATCGATCTACTTAAGTAGGCGTTACGCCCGCGATTATTTCAAACTGCAGCAAGAGATCTCCCGTCGGGAATATATTTAAACGAAAGCGCCGCCAACATGATACGAGTCTCTCATTTATAACGGCTGGAAGACTGAATGGTCATCCCGTACGCAGAGGGTCAAAGGGTCCCTTCCTACCAGGCATTCGTTACGGAGGACGCAAATTCTTGATGCCGCGGAGGACAAGGCGACAATGTCACCACGAGGAGGCGAGATGGGCCTCTTCCCCTGCAGATCTACTGCCGTGGATGTTTCGTAGTTAGATTAGTGTAGGGAAAAGAGTACTATGGTCCCGGGGTGAGTCCTTACCTTTATTAATTTTGTATAACTATTCATCCGCACAATACAGTGTTCAAATTATCTACCTACCTCTGGTTATTTTTATTTGTAGAGAAACCCTGTGCAAACATTTACAGGAATGTCATGACAATCAATGGCCCATGCTCTGAGACTGAGTATTCGTGTTCTCCGCATTTTGACATACTCTGACTTTAGTCGGAGTTTGGCGTCCAAGACTTCCCATGACGGGAGTCAAAGTTAATTTGCGGTGCACCAGTGCCTGACAATGGCAGACACCCCATGATGACTTAGTCATGGCCCATGGTGGCTTACACAGTAACCGATAAGTAGGTTTCTATATCAACATTACATGATAACAATCTGTCACTAAGTGACGTATATCTAACAATATGGGGTGTCCACAGGGTTCCATTCTGGGACCTGATCTGTGGAACATAACCTTTGACGACTCCTCTAGGTTACCCTTGCCTGAAGGATGTATCATGATCGACTACGCGGATGATAAAATGTATCTTGTCTCTGGGAACAGTAGATCCACCCCTTGAACTAGAAGAGGAAGAGCCGCCCCAGGTAGCAGCCAACATTGCTCCGGAGACAAGTGTGCGCTGGCGTCATCGAGACATGGAACCCGTAGACTCTAAATTTATTTTTAGCTTTTCTGAACCGACTAAGGATATAACACCTCTTAAATATTTTAAATATTTTATGAGTGAAGATATTGTTATAAATATGGTAGAACAAACCAATCTTTACTCGGTTCAGAAAAATTGCAAAAATATTAACACCACTGTCGAAGAAATGGATAAGTTTATCGGCGTGCACATAATAATGGGTATTTTTAAGCTGCCTCAAATTGCCCAATACTGGCAAGAAGGGCTTAGACTGCCTATGATATGTGATGTCATGCCGAGAAACCGATTCACCAGCCTGAGACAATATTTCCATCTTAATGATAATATAAATTGTGTGCCCAGTGGTCAACCTGGACACGACAAACTATTTAAAGTTCGTCCATTGGTAGATGCTCTCCGTCGCAATTTTTCCAAAGTCGAACCAGAAGAATTTAACTCCATAGATGAAGCTATGATCCCATTCAAGGGGAGGAGCATTTTAAAACAATACATGAAAAATAAGCCCCATAAATGGGGCATTAAAATGTTCGCCCGAGAGGGATCAAGTGGCTTTGTATATGAAATTTACACTGGCAAAGACACCAATGTGGGTGAGAGGACTGGACTCAGAGGAATCAGTGGAGATATTGTCGTAAGACTTTGTCAAGGCATTCCTCAGAATGCAAACTATAAAGTTTCTTTCGACAATTTGACACCTCTCATTCACTGATTTCCAAATTAAAATCTATAGGCATATGGTCCATTGGTACTGTTCGTAGCAACAGACTACGTGGTTGCACATTCAAAACAGACCGTCAGTTACTTGAAGAGGGCCGTGGATCATATGAGTATAAGACTGAATTGGAATCTGGTGTTTTTGCCATAAAATGGTTCGACAATAGGAACGTACACTTTGCATCGTCATACGTCGGACGGGAACCGGTTGGTACCGTCCGTCGTTGGTCTCAGGTTTCCCGTTCCTACGTAAATGTTCTTTGTCCAGCTATAGTGGCAGAGTACAATAGATTCATGGTTGGTGTTGCCTTCAGCGACATGTTGATTTCACTCTACCGAATTGATATCCGATCAAAACGCTTTTATTTAAAAATAGTTTTTCACCTTGTTGACATGTGTGTGGTGAATGCTTGCTAATATACAGGCGCCACTGTTCTCAACAAGGTGAAAAATATAGATCGTTATTAGTGTTTCGATCTGAGATTGGCCATGCACTAACAGCTGGTAATTCTACAATCAACCCACGTCGTAGAGGTCGACCCTCACATGAATCTCAGGACAAACCGTCTTATAGTAAGCGTCAAGTAAACCAACCAAGACCTCTTGATGATGTAAGGTTTGAGGGCTGGGGGCATTTTCCCCGATATAGTGAAAAGCAGTTGAGGTGCAAGCACTGTGTCCAAGGCATCACCAAGTCAAATGCGAACGGTATCTAGTACATTTGTGCTTTGCACCTACTAGAAACTGCTTTTCCGACTATCATGATAGGTCAAATACACATTAAATTAGTAAACACATTGATTATCATACATTTTAGTTGTGTATTTTTAAAATTAAACACTTATTTGTGTGTTGTTATTTATTTTACCTTACTATAAAAAAAATACCCCCTGACACCCAATGTTAATTCAAATTAATGCAGAATATTTTCTAATGTATTAAAAAAAATAATTTATATACCAAAAAATTTCAAATAATTTTCCGAGGTATTATCAAGCATTACATATTTTTTATATGTGGAAACAATAATGCGGGTGTGAAAGGGTTAACACATTGTTTGTGGGAGACGCTTAAACGCGTCTTTTGCGTACTGTTGGTAGAAAGCGGGAGACGCTTAAAAGCGTTTTTCGTATTTGTACACTATTGGTAAAGTGCGGGAGACGCCAAAATGCGTTGTACACTTAGAGTAACAATATATTACGAGAAACGTATGATGTTGGTTACTCTGTGAAGTGAAAATTATGCGACAGCTCTCGTGAGACGTGTACCAGGTACCTGGCAATTCGTGGAATTAGGGTCGGGTGGCCGACCGACTGTGGTCATAAAACATGCACTTGAAATAAAATAACTGTAAGATAAATGTTTGGTTTTTTTTTAAATCTTTACATTTCTTCAGTGTTAAAGCGATATTTTTTTCGTTCAAGAAGTTCTCTATTTTCTTTTCTGCCTAAATTCCGCTTTAAAAATTTCGTACAAAGTATTTGTGTGCTGTGCTCGTAAAGTTATTTGTTACATATTTGTTAGTTATTTGTTACATAATAAAGGGATATTTTTTCATAAAAAATACCCTATAAAAATGGACTACGGTAATGATGAGAGTGACGGAAAATTATGTGCTGATAATTTGTCAAATTATTCTTGTGATAGTGATGTGATAAAGAAACATACAGACGATGAATTTGATTTTAGTGATGACGAAGTTACAGCGCGTCCCCGGACTTTTTTCCAAAGAACAATTTCAAGCAATTCGGATTCAGACTCAGACGAAGATGAAGAAAAATGGTCATCAGCAGATAATCCACCAGTCCTGGAAGAGTTTTTAGGTCGCCCAGGTATAAATACTGATAATGTTCCGAATAGTGTAATGGAAGCAACAAATTTATTCATAGGACAGGATTTTTTGGATTTCTTATACAAGAATCTAACAGATATTATTATCAAAATATACACAAATTTAAAGTGTACAAGAAATGTCTCAAATGGAAAGACATTACAATACAAGACATGAAGAAATTTTTAGGACTTATTCTTCTTATGAGACAAGGCCGCAAGGACAGAAGAGACGATTACTGGAGCTCAGATGCATCCACGGAAACACAGACAGATTTCGTCAAATATGGAGAGCTTGGAACTTCAATAATAATGAAAATTTGGAAGATGGATCAGATAAGCTATGTAAAGTCCGACCACTATTAGATTATTTCCTT
Organism: Hesperophylax magnus; assembly: GCA_026573805.1. NCBI lineage: Eukaryota > Metazoa > Arthropoda > Insecta > Trichoptera > Limnephilidae > Hesperophylax > Hesperophylax magnus. The sequence goes on along the minus strand of JAIUSX010000117.1, from coordinate 4,055,018 downwards.
CCGAAGTTTATAAATGTTTACAAACCTAATCAGCAACCTTCTTTAGATGAGGGAATGGTGCCTTGGAGGGGAAGATTATTCTTTAGAGTTTATAATGCGGCAAAAATTATCAAATATGGGATACTCGTACGTATGGTGTGCGAAAGAACTACAGGCTACATGTGACCTATAGTTTCAAAGTGTGACATCTCCATTTTTGGCTAAAATGAGATAATGATGCAGTTTTGTAGCCATTTTATTGTTGATTATAGCTTTTGCCACAGAATCTGACATATCCTTTCAAATTTCTACATAATTTGAGTTAAAAATTGAGGTTATTATCAAAAAATGACATATCCCTCGCTTATTAGTTTCAAATAATGACAGATCCACTTCAACCAATAGGGAGTCGCCATCTTGTCACGTGATTGAGGGATTTAACTGCCATTTCTGTCTTGTGTGTCCAGCTGTGAGTGTCGGTTGACAGTTTTTCGGTATTTTAGTAAGTTTTAAAAAGTTTTAAGATAAAAAACAATGGAACGTGTTGTTCCAGAGAAAGCAAGGAATAGAAAAAAACAGCCAGAAAAGTGGAAAAGATCCAGGGAAGTGAAAAAAAGGTAAGTTTTGTTTTCAACTGTCAAGATCACTCATGGTTCATGCAGTTTTGCAAAGGGCGTGCGAGAGTTAATTTTATTTTTCACACACAAATTTTTTTATGTATTTTATACCTGTCTCTAGAAACATCAATTTCACTTTAATCAACTATTTCATTGGCAACTCAGATTAATAAGTGAAATGTAGGTATTTTAGATACCTCTCTAGTAAATATGTATGGGTATAAATAATTATTAAATATAAATTTATTTTTCATGTAAAATTAAAATATCCCCTTTCTTTTTGTTCAAGATATTCTGCATCAACATTGCCGTTTGCGCCAAAATGCCAACACAATTCAAAGGCATTTCAATGCATGTCATTGACAATGGTAGACATACAACAATTTCACAAGAAATTTTATTTGTTGTCTAACAAAATTTATCAGGACAATTACTTGTTAAAATATTGTTTACCGAAATCGGTAATTAGGAGAAGAGGAAACAGCGAAACAGATAGAAACAAAAGGAAAAAGAAGTCTCTTTCAATAACCTATAATGTACGTAAAACAACTACTATGACTACGGTACCCGTATGCAGAAACACATTTTTGGATATTTTACATATCAACAAAATGCGTGTGATTGGCGTCACTAAAAGATACTTTAACTCTGGCACTCCTCCCATTGAGAAACGGGGAGGTGATAGAAATCACATAAAATTTGCCGACCGCAAAAATGCTGTAATAGAATTTATTAAAAAACTTATTCCTCTTGAAATTCATTACTGTCGTAGCAAAACAAAATCACGGCAATATTTATCTTGCGAACTTAATATCAGCAAATTAAGTCAAATGTTTAATGCTCAAGCATTATCGGATTGCATCGTAAAGGCTTCGTATTTCCGAAAAATATTTAATTCTGAGTTCAATATTGGTTTTGGAACTCCACGGACAGATCAGTGCTCCAAATGCTTGGAACTTGGTGAAAAAATTAAGTATGAAGTAGATGCATCAATGAAAAATAATTTAATAATAGAAAAACGTGTGCATAAAATTCGGGCAAAGGCATTCTTTTCTATGTTGGAAGAAGAAAAAAGAGGGCATGGCAACAATTTCTTTTGATTGCCAAAAGAACCAACCACTGCCGAAAGTTGCCGATCAAGCAGCTTACTATTCACGCCAATTATATACATATAATTTTACAGCAGTTATTGGTACTTCCCATTCTAAACTCACTAACGTGCACATATATGCTTGGACAGAAGATCAGTACGCAAAAGGATCAAATGAAATTGCAAGTTCATTATTCCATCTTCTTTCTAAAATTAATTTTGATGGAATCAACACTATTCGACTAATGGCAGATGGATGCGGAGGACAAAATAAAAACTCTGTTCTCATAGGAATGTGCATGAAGTGGTTGGAAAACAGAGGTGATGTTGTAAAAAGAATTGAAATAATTTTTCCCGTCCCAGGCCATTCCTTTCTACCATCTGACAGAGTTTTTGCTGGAATAGAGAAAAAAATAAAGAAGAAAGAAGTAATTGTCAATCCTGAAGAGTATTATGATATATTTAAGGAACATGGAAAAGTATATATGTAATCTTGGAACTGACGTGAAAGTCTTTGACTGGAAGTCTGCCGTTCAGGAGGTTTTGAAACCTCCAGGCAAATGGCATTTTAAATTTGCTCCTTCGAAAAGATTTATTTTAACCAAAAAACCATCAGGCGTCATAACAGTTGCTGGAGAAGCTCACTATAGAGTAGATTTGTGTTCTTCAAAGAAAATTTTCAAAACAAATTTATCTGCAGTACAAATTAACCCCAAAGAGTTAAATTGTGGAACAAATGTAAAAATGGCTAAAATTAAGGATGTTGATTATCTTTTAAAAAAACATTATGGCAACAACTGGAGAGCTCTTGGTTGCTTACAATATTATAAAAATGTTATCGAAAGGTATGAAGAAAATCAGAGAGAATCCGAGAATATTGAAAATGTGGAAGTTAGCGAAGAAGATTGTGAACCTATCGTGGAAATTAATGACCTTATAATATGATTTGTAATTAAATACGTATCCTTTGTACAAGCACCAATTACCAATTTACGAGTCTATTTTAATTTCTTGTTTATCATTTGAATAATAGTGTATTTTTAAAACTGTCATTGCTTTCATTGGAATTTTTTTATTTTTAAATTGTTTATTGAAAATTAAGATAATAAACTTGTGATTGTACTGACACTCTTTCGAGAATGGTGTTTGTACTTTTTTTTTTAAATATAATGAATATTTTTTGTTTACCTCATGAAAATAAAGTACTTATTTTAACAAAAATATGTATAATTTTGCTAGTTTGTTAGGTACACCCATGGCTTCAAAAAAATGGTGGACCTACATAAGTTGGCTGCAGAGTATGACAAATCCAGTATCATGAGTTTCAAAGTATGACAAATCCATACATTATTTTCAAAATGTGACACATCCAAACTAAAAAGTTAAATAAAAATGAAAATAAGCATTATACAAAAGAACTTACTTCATAAAATTAAATATTTCACTATGTTTATTGGAAATACGTTGAAAAATGGTTAAACATCGTCAATATTAATAGTTAAATATGTTTTCATGATTATCTCAAAACTGTAAAAATGGAGATGTCACACTTTGAAACTATAGGTCACACATATGCAATTTCGAAATTTATTGTACTCAAGGACGAAAATTATTGGAAACCATAAAAACTGTTGTATCACCTTATACCGGTTTATGGCATCATCTGTACATGGATAACTACTACAACAGTGTGGAAAATAGTCAAATACTTTTACAACATAAAATTCGAATTTGTGGCACAATTCGAAAAAATAGGGGATTACAAATATAAAAATTTGTGACCAGATCATAATGAAAGATTTCAAATAAGGTAAAATACTGAAAATTTTATTTAAATTTGATCAATAGTTCAGAAGTTATAGCTATTTTACATGAAACATAATTTTGCGCGCGAACATGATAAAAATTGCCCGCTTTATGGCGTAGATTGATTAAAAAACCCCCCGCAAACATTGTGTCAAGTAGAAACCACAGTAGGAGCTCTACAAGGCTGACCTGATGGATGGAGAAGCGAGAATTTTTTTTTTAAATTGCATACTACAGACATTTTCTCTGGTGCATTTGCAGTGTGTGGAACTTTCACTGTGTTGGAGATAAACAAGCAGTTATAGCGCGAACATGTCTCTCCCAGGTGCAATAACGCCGCCAGAAGTCAACTGGGTGGCAGTGCGCATTCCGCCTATCTGCCCCAATGACCCGGAATTGTGGTTCGCCATGGTGGAGGAGAGGACGAAAGCCATCAAGTTTGGTTTCATCCTCAGGGCCCCAGGGTCCAGATCCCATGTACGCTCAAGAGGTTTGGGACATTATTGTTAAACCCCTGAGGTTGGGGCGTATGCCCTCCTAAAAACCGAGCTCGACGCCTCAGCTTCAGCCAGGAGCAGAAAATAAGAAGACTTCTGGAGCGTAAGCAGCGCGGAGACCGTAAACCCATAATTTCTCTGGCATCTTCGAACCCTTGCGAGCAGATGAGGTACTTAGAATCTTGTGGATGGCCTACCCCACCGACCCCGGAGAACCCAGGTAGTCCTGGTCACGCAGCAGGACACCCCACTGGACAAGATGGCCAACATGGCTGAAGCTATTGATGATTACGTCGACAGAACCACTCTCAACCTTCACAACATATTTAAAAAGTTTTTTAATATTCTCCTGATGAAGGAAGGGTTCTTCGGAAACCGGTAGAGTTAAAATAAAATTAAAGTGGTCATAAACAAATTCATGTGTTTTTTATTGTAAATTATGACGAGCCACTAACTTAATGCTTTTTAAAAATACGAATTATAATATCTTCCACAACCTTATCGCTCGCGGAGAGGTCACAATTGGCAGCAGCCAGGCTGCCTATTGCGCGGGGGCCCTAATTGCGAAGAAAAGAGCAAGCATCATTAGAATGACTTTTAATGGGTGCAGAGCCAATATTTTAACCATACTCAGTTGTAAAATTGACCATTCCAAAATGTTAAAACTACCTTAGCCCTTCTACTGGAAAGGAGATTGCTGTATTTTTAGAAGATGCCTGCCATATGGTCAAGTCAGTAAGAAATACATTCAAATCCAAAAATTAATTATCGACAAAGAGGGCAAGGAGGTGTGATGGGAATTTCTAGAAAAACTTAATAGGACCCAAGAAGAGCAAGGCCTAAATTTCGCCACTAAAATAACATATTTTTTTCAGAAACCAGATAATGAATCATTCAAACAAAATCTTGACATCTTCGATATCTAAAATAATGTTACTTGGTAGAATTCTTCGTGGTGAAAAGCCGTGTAGTTTAGGATGCACAAACAGATATTCGATTCAACATAAATATCCGAATTACATAAGTAACGAGAGGGAATGGTCATGGAGAATTTCCAGATACAATTATATTCAAAATTCGATGCTAACAAGCAGTGCGTTAGTTTGTGGCTGCCATTTCGGAATAGAAAGCAAACATTCGGTAAACGGCGCTTTAAAAAAATATGCGTTGCTGACGATTAATCTTCCAGGCATCGGTAAATATCCAGATCTACCTAGACCAACTGAAAACAGAACCCGTTATAATGACAAAAATACAGGTGCCAATTTCTCGTTTGTTCTTACAATACTGTTCCTGATGTTACCAGTACTTCACTGGCCAATAACTTCAATTCTTTTCCCTTTTAGACCCTATCCGTGTTCCGACAAGATCTACGTATTGTGATACAAAACAAGACCACCATTACATCAAACAAGGTATTTAAATCTCTTTTAAATTTCATCATGTTGCAGATTAACATTTAAGTTTATGATTCTTTACATAATGTGTGTAAGATATTATCTTATGTCGTAAGTCATCCAGAGTAAGCTTCAACCGTGTGGAATCCTCGTTTTTCTACAGAGTTCAGAAAAAGTTTACAAGAAATAAATAAAATAATCTGGTGCTCTCGCCACCAAAACAATAATTTTCTATGTTTTGTTAACAAGCTTTAGTTAATGTACTAAATATATTTATTACAGAGCATAATGTCTACCCAGGGAGCAGCGGCGTTACGTTTGTTCCTGCCAAAGGGGTCCTAGGGGTCGTTTTATTAATAAAAAATTATGTGGAAAAGACACAAGACCATATAGCTGACCAGATTCAATGAGGAAGATGGCCGTACTACGGTATGTAAAATATAGAAAAAAAAGGTTATCTTAATATACTCGGTTTTTTTATGTTTTTGTAGTGAAAAAGTAATTTATATGCTGTAAATTATATTCAAATCAAAGATGGAATGTTTCCCAAGTGAAGTTACACCAGAAATGGCAAGGAAGCATGAGAAAAAACCAGAAATGTCAAAGGGGAATGATGCCAAAAAACAGAGGTTAGTAATGCATATAATGTTTTGGAAATGTCAAACTTTTGTCCGTTTGGTGAAATGCCCATACATATGTTTTTAGTACCCGTGTAAGTGTATATTGTGATAAAGAGGAGACTGAAATATTTATCTTACGTTGATTATTTTATTATTAAGTACTATAACCTATTTTATATACAGTGGGTTGCCATAATAATAGGGACAGTACCAAAAATTTGTAATTTTTCTGTTTACAGTGATATACAGTCAAACTTGGTTATAACGATCACGGAAATAGCGAGGTCATGGTTATAATGAGCAATTATAAAATGATATTTTAATTCGTGCTTGTTTTCATACAATCGTATGCTGTTATAACGAGGTTTCATAATTGATGTAACGTCACGGCAGATTTCAATCGAGAGTCCCTTCATCGCCGATTCCAACATGGCACAAAGACTCCCGGAAACACAAGAAACCATTATTCCAGACACATATGTTTCAAAACAAATCGTATTATTAACATTTCAGAATTTTTCAGGTGGATTCCGCTGACACCCAACACCTCTTCTGTCTATTACTTTAGACCTTCTACCGAGTTACCAACTCCACACGTACGCAAGTATGTGTGATACAACATCAGATTGTACGTAACATCAGGGCGTGCCACAAGGAAGCATTCATGGGCCTCTCCTCTTCCTTGTGTACATAAACGAACTTCCAATAATTGCTGGCACACAATGTTCAATGTTTGCTGATGACACTGCTCTGTTATTTGAATGTACTGGAGATGTTGACGAGTTTAATAAACATGTTGACGAGACTTGTCAATCAATAGCAAACTGGCTGTTATCACAAAATCTGTCCCTTAACACAAACAAAACTGAACTTCTAAAATTTTGTCCAGTACAAGCTACACCTATAAACATAAATGTTAACTTTAATAACAATCATATCGAACCTTCCCAAACTTGTTCACTGCTGGGAATACAACTAGATGCAAATATAAACTGGAAAGAACATGTATCTAAAGTTGTTGCAAAAATCAGTAGCTTTTCTTTGTTCTAGGCACCCTTAAAAATATCTTAAACATCGAGTCAGTAATCACCGCATACTATGGATACGTATACTCAATGATAAAATACGGAATAGTTTTTTGGGGAAACTCAGTAAACGCCGAAGATGTTTTTATCATCCAAAAGAGGTGCCTATGAAAAATTACAAACTCTGATCACCGGGATTCATGTAGACCAATTTTTTAAAATCTTAAAGTTCTGACAGTGACGGACATATATATAATGGAGTTATGCCTGTTAGTACGATCATCTCCAGAAAAGTTCACACAAAAAAACTCACACGCTACAAGGTTCACAGAAAACTTATTAATCCCAAAAGCAAACAAAACTATATTTCAAAAAGGACCACACTACATGGCCATTAAAGTATATAATAACTTTCCACGTAGCATCAAACAAATAACCGACATACTTAAATTCAAATCAACACTAAAAACATTTCTTTTAAACAAATGTCACTACACCTTAAATGAATACCTTACATAAATTAAATACCTCTGTTTTTTATTTTTTATTTACATACATTAGTTAACATGTAATTGTTGGGTTATGTAATATAATGTGTATTTGTTGGGTTAGCTGGAAGAAATAGGATGTAACCTATAAGCTATAACCTTTGTACTCTTTTTGTGCAATAAATATTTTTTTGAATTTAATTCTAATCTCTGCCATCAACGAGTCAACCACTGCAATCGTCAACGCCATCAACAACCATAAATATAGCCTTCAGGACAAAAGACTTTATTTCTTATACATTGCCATTGGTATATTTTTAATATTCAGCAAAATGATCTTATCTATGAAACAATCCAACACCGAAAACCAGAAGACTGAATGAAGATCCTTCGAACCACAAAAAATCGAAATAATCAATTAAGGAACATAGTACTAATAGTCGACAGTGAAATAAGAAAAGCACTACTCAGTCTCGGCCGTATCAACATCGGGTACATGAGGGTGCACATGGAGGATTCCTCATAACTAGTTCAGTGCTTCAAGTGTGTGGGATTCGGGCATTCCTCTTCCAACTGTAATGCTATAAAAGACAGGTGTCTCCACTGCGCCGGCGAGCACAAATCGATAGTGTGCCCGAAAAAGATTAATTAAGAAACGAGATAAGATGCACATGCAATTGCAAGTTCTGTCTGCTACCAGGCAGGCAACAGTCGTGTGCCGCTGTACACTAACAGTGCTAACACGTTGAGACCAGGGGAAAAAAAAAAAAAAAAAACTGTAACGATGGAAGAAGAAGTCGATCCACATGAATTTATTTACAAAGCTAAGAAAGAAATAGGCGAATTGACCGCATTATTAGAGGACAGTCCAACAAGAATCACCAAAGAAACGAAAATTGAAATCTCCAAAAAAATAAGTACAATCATGGAAAATATTTCACATATGGCGATTGACATGGCAACATTAAAAGAAAAAAATACGATGCTTAAAGAAATGCTGAAAATCAAAAATGAAAGAGCAACGTACGCATCAGCATTAAGAGGCAACTATCATAAAAAAAGAAGAGACTCAGGCTATAAAATATGGAATAATAATATCTACAGCGCCCTTGAGGTGTTTTTGCACAAAAACGGCGCTATACAAGTCATCCAAGTATTATTATTATTATTACTAAGGATGTACCACGAAGAACTGAAAAAAAAGTTACAGAAGAATGTTAATGTAACTTCTCTAGGTATCGGCGTAAGCGGAATCAAGAAAATATCAAATAATCGTTTGATTGTGACATGTGACAAGAAAGATGACTCAGAAAAATTGAAAAAAGAAATACATAAACAAACTAACATCATCAACATAATGGCAGAAGAGGTGAAGAAGAAGAAACCACATATAATATTTAAAGGAGTTGAAAATGATATAGTTAATGACAATAATTTATTGGAGAGCATTTTACTACAAAATGAAGATATTAAAAATTTTCACAAAACGGACGCTACTTTACACAAAATGGAGATAAAAAAGGTAATTAAGAGAAAAAACATAGAATTTTCGAACATCATTGTGGAAACTAGCGGAGCCATGAGAAGAATTATTTTGAACAAAAATAGTGTTAATATCGGATACCACAAAGTTAAGGTAGATGACTGCAGTCCAATTATGCAATGCTACCACCGTCTTAAATTTAACCATTCGAGCCTAAGATGCCTAAATAAAACAAAAGACCCAGCCTGCTCACATTGCGCAGGCAACCATAAATATCAAGAATGCAATAACAAACAAGAACCACCAAAATGCAAAAATTGCATCTTAAAACAACGAAAGAAGATCTACAAATAATCCAATTAATCACAGTGCGAACAGTGAAAAATGTGAATACAAACAGTTTATGATGACAATAGGGTACAATCACTTTTTTTTTTTAAAGAAAAAAATTACAAACAATTTTTTTTTACGATAATAATCTTTCAACAACGTCTTGAATATTCACATTTCAAATTAGGGCCAAAACGACTTCTTTCGCGCGGTTTTGGCTTATGACGTCACAACACACCTCTTGTTTGACAGCTGCTATTGTCGCGCTTTAGGATCCAGTAGTCAGTCTTCAGTTGATCATTTGTTTTTCGAAGAAAATGTCCGCAAACACCGTGTATAAATACTGTATAGTACCAAAGTGTACAAATACAACATCTTCGACAATGATTCGACGAATAGGACAATGATTCAGATTACACTCCCTCTGTATACTCGGACAGTAACAATTTTGATGGGTCCGAGATTGATACTGGACTTGTAAATCTGACCATGAGAAAATCTTTAATGCTTGTCATAGAGAGAAAGCCTAGACTCTGTTTAGGAATCCCTAAGGAAATGTATCACATTATTTGTATTGTAGTTGCCAAAGCACCTACAGAAACAATTAATGTATTAGTTGCACTTAAAAAAATAAGGTTAGATGATTCGTTCGCTATTCTTGCGCTTCACTTTGGTTTGTCGGCTTCCTCTGTAGCACGGATTTTCTCCAAGACTATCAAAATATTAGCGACTTTATTTCAGGAACTCATAATTTGGCCAACCACACCCGATATAAGAGCTCAGCTACCAATATCCTTCAGGGCTAGGTATGGCAATGTTCAGTCCATAATAGACTGTCTAGAAATACAAATAGAAAAGCCCTCAACAAATCCGATTCACCAATCCATGTGTTGGTCAGAGTATAAAGGATGTAATACACTGAAATATCTCTTTTCGTGTACACCAGATGGTCTTTTAAACTATGTTTCATGTGGCTATGGTGGTCGTGGTTCTGATGCAATTATTATAGAGGACTGCAGTTATTTGTCATGCCTGAGACCTGGGATGACTGTAATGGCGGACCGGGGTTTTAAAAATATTTCCCATATTTTGCAGCAGATGGACTGCGAACTGATTCGCCCACCGAGTGTTTTTGCGAATGTTCAGTCTAGCCGCGAAGAAGTAAAGCAGTCCAAAAGGATTGCCGCATTGCGCTGTTATGACGCTACGTCACAACATCCAATGATAACGGGATTTTGCATTAACCCTAGAATGCTAAACATCGCCTGTGAGGCGAAGCAATTTTTTTTTGGAGTGATATCTCCTGATCGCTCACTCGTATCAAAGCATGCGCTCGCGCCAACTCAGTTGAGTGTTGTACGAGCTAGCGCACAGACGTTTTTTGGATTTGCTCGGCTGCGTTGTTGAGATACAGACACGTGTGGCGCCTGTGAGGCGAAGTTTAGCATTAAAGGTAATTTTTTTGTACATATATGTTTGTGGTTTTTTTTTTGATTTTTTGCTAAAAATTAAAGTTTGAGTATAATTTTTATAGTTTTATGAAATGGCAACGTCTGAAGCGCAGCTACTTAAATGGCTGGAGGAAATATCGGTAGATGGAAGTGAAGAGGACGACGATTTAGGAGCGGATTTTGATTCAGATGACAGTGTGGATGACCCCAATTACGTCACTGAGTTAGACGATGACTTGCAGAATATTCATGTATCAAATCAAATTCATGTCGATGTACAATCCACACCGACTCATGTTCAGGAAGCTTTAGCCACGGCGCAAAATAGGGAGCAGCCGGCTTGTGAGAATCGGATAATTACGCCATCGGCATCGATTATGAGGGGAAAGAACAAATATATTTGGTCCTCAGAACCTTCTTCGTCACAACAAAAATCGAACAGAACTCCTTCGAGAAACATAGTCCATATTGTGCCAGGCCCAAAAGAAGGCGCCAAGGGCATTGTTGATCCCATGAAATGTTTTGAACTGTTTTTTACTTCGGAGTTGATGGACGAAGTACTTTTGCGGACTAATGAATATATTATACAAACAGCTACCAAGTATAAAATTCAGAATACTACTACATCACAGGTCAGAATAGAAGAGCTTCGTGCGCTTCTTGGCATATTTATCTTGAGCGGAGCGTTGAAAAATAATCACTTGACAACAAATGAGCTGTTTGATCCTACGATTTGTGGATCCCAAAATTTAGCTGCAATGAGCTGTGAACGGTTTGAGTTCCTTGTAAAGTGTCTGCGTTTCGATGATCGTAACACTCGAGACGACAGAAAAAAAACTGATAAGTTTGCGCCTATCCGAAATATTTGGGAAATTTTTATCAAGCAATGTAGAGATCTGTATAAACCAAGCTCATACGTGACAATAGATGAACAACTTTTGGCATTCAGGGGACGATGTCCATTCCGTATGTATATTCCTAATAAGCCGGCCAAATACGGAATAAAGATTGTTTTAGTGTGCGATGTTAGATCAAAATATATGTTTGATGCCTCACCGTATTTGGGAAAAAACCTCGGTACAGCTATAAACGAACCATTAGGCTCTTACTATTGTAAGCTGCTTACAAAGACTATACATGGCACAAATCGTAATTTAACTGCCGATAACTGGTTTACTTCTATACCGCTAGCTGAGCAATTGCTTCGACCACCATACAACCTTACTCTTATTGGAACAATTCGAAATAATAAGCAAGAAATTCCACCAGAGTTCAAACATAATTCATCACGCCCTGTTGGGACATCTCTTTTTGGATTCCACGAAAAGCTCACTCTTGTTAGCTACAAGCCAAAACCTCAAAAGACCGTTCTTTTGCTCTCTACGATGCACGACAAGCCTTCTGTTGACTCCGTTTCCGGTAAGCCGACAATAATTCATTCTTATAACGAAACAAAAGGTGCTGTGGATACTTTTGACCAGATGTGTGGTCACTCAAGCTGTAGCCGTAAAACTAGGCGTTGGCCACTTTGCATGTTCTATGGAATGTTGAATATGGCTCTACTCAATAGCTTTGTAATTTATGTATCCAATTGCGAAGCTTTGAAAATAAAGCCAATGTCAAGAAGAGAATTTCTCAAGATATTAACCTTTTCGTCCCGGAGAGAAAAAAATCACATAAGATCCGAAGGGGGGTCACTAGAGACCCCAATTTGTTTTGCTTATTAAAGGATGTTAATGGCATAATATTGTGTAATTTGTTTTAGTAATAATTAGGAGGGAGTATATTCGAAGTGTTTCAGAAGTCATTATCAAAATATTTTCATAAATAAAGTCGTAGTTAATATTCTAATGAATTTAGATAATAATGCGCCTTTTTCCATACAAAACAGGGAAGGCGGGCCGATAACGAGCATAACTCCTCGATTCTGAATGTCGACTGGCGATTGGCGATTACAGCGTAGCTAGTTTGTTGCACAGGGTGGTCCGTAAATGATGGATCTATTTATAAATACATATTTTTAAGTTTTAAAAACCTACCACTACTAAACTAGGTACGGATGTTATTTCGAATATTATGGAATATTTAGATGTTAGTGAAGGTTATAATTCCTAATTTATGATATTATGTAGTATATTTACATTTAGGGTCAAATCGTAGTGTTTGCCTTACCATAAATAATGGGTTCGTTTGTATGTCGAGGGGTTCGAAATACAACGAATTTTTCGAATATAGTGAAAAAAAAGGTATTTTTAGAACTTAAACGTGGAGTAAATTATATTTTTCTGTAACCTCAGATATTCCTGTTTTTGATTTTTCTATATAAAACACCACAACAGTCCCAACTGCTCCTATCCAATCCTCTGGAACCAGTGAGACTATGGCATTCCCAAATGGGGTATGTTGGAGTGGCGGCTCGAAACTTTTAGGTGTACTAGAGTTTTTTTTTATTTTTTTTATAGTGAATACCTCACAAGAGTCCCAACTGCTCCCGTCTGGAGCCAGTGAGACTATGGCAGCCCCAATTGGGGGATGTTGTGAGGCTGAAGGTAAGTGGGGAAGGGAAAGAGGAAGGTGGGGAAGTACCTGGCTATTCAGATCTAGTCACTTAACACGGCTAAAGCCATTTAGAGCAACGTTTCAATTCTGAATGGTGGTCTTACACCAGGGCGATACTTTTTTTATTTATATTTTATAGTGAATACCTCACAAGAGTCCCAACTGCTCCCGTCTGGAGCCAGTGAGACTATGGCATCCCCAATTGGGGGATGTTTTGAGGCTGAAGGTAAGTGGGGAAGGGAAAGAGGAAGGTGAGGAAGTACCTGGCTATTCAGATATAGTCACTAAACACGGCTAAAGCCATTTGGAGCAACGTTTCAATTCTGAATGGTGGTCTTACACCAGGGCGATACTGAGTATCTTCCACTCTAGAACGTGCCGCAAATAGACTATATATTATTTTAATTAATTAATTGTGAAATAACACAAATCAATCAAATAAAATTTGAAAGAGTGATAATATTCTAATTATAGTAGACCCAAAAGTCACGAGCCGGTACTGGTATTTTGTAAGGCTAAAGGTAGTGGAGAGGGGAAGAAGATGGAGAAGAGGAAGTTGGGGAAATAGCTGGCTATTCAGTACTGGTCACCAAACAAGGTCAAAGTTATTTCAAGCAACAACCTAAATGAATTCTAGTCAGTAAATTGTGAAATATCACAAAGATTAAAATTTACTTGCGCACACCGGGATTTGAACCCGCGACCTCCGGTTTACTAGTCTAGAGCCTTACCCTTCGACAACGGATGCTGTAATATTTATGAAAGAAAAAAATATATAATATCAAGTTGCAGGGCGGTAGATGCTTTCAGTATCGCCCTAGTGAAAGACCACCATGTAGAATCCAAACGTTGCTTGAAATGACTTAAGCCTATATGGTAACTAGATGTGAATATGTATGTACTTCCACCTTTGTCTTACCCATATCCTCCCCCTCGCCATCCCCACTATCTTCAGCCTCACAAAATACCCCAATTGGGGATGCCATAGTTCTACTGGATGGGACTGTTGGGGCTCTTGTGCGGCTTTCACACAAATTAATTAAAACCATAGAATTTTATGATCTAATTTAAAACATTGGTAAATATGCCGTAAGAAACTGCAATAAATACATGCCGACTGATTACATAAATTCTAATATTAAAAGTACAGAATAAATATTTTACAATCCTGAAATAGATATTAATTTATAAACACCATTTCATAAGTAGGTGTGAATGAACTACTTACCAGTCTGAAGATGCCCATAGCAGGGCGAAACTAGTCCGGTTTTGCAGAGAATTATTTACCACGAAAATTAAGAGAATTAGCAACTATAACCCAATATAAAATTTAACAGACGTTTGCGATAGACTTTTTAACCATATAGTACTCTGTTTTTATTCAAGTTCCTTCAAATTACTTAAAAATGTATACAAAATATGTGTCTCTTTCTGACCGATTTCTTTTCCATGTGAGAAACAGAGACAGATATAATTTTAATGTTGTCTCTAAACATGAAACATTTACCGGATGCAAGCTAGACAGGCCGATCTTTGTCCGGCAAGTGATCATTTTAGCATCGCAAAAGGAAATACCAGTAGTGCAGTGTACGCGACCGGGAGTTAGCCCTTTCCATAAAATGCAACTTTTACGGTCCAGTTCGTAGCTCGCTGGATCGTTCTCGGTGGTGAGCGGATAGTGGGGATGGGGACGGGGGAATTTTAGCCGATGCTACGAAGCTGAGGTGCGGGGCAGGGGACAGGAATTTTGCCGGAATTTTGTACAAATTATTTAATATCTAAGAAACTAGAAATAAAATATATATTTTTTAAATGCAGATCGATAACCAAATAGTTTTTTTAGGATTAACTAAATTACAGAGTATGTGGTGTAAAAAACAACTTAGATATAGCATAAAACTCTCGTTAGTGTAAGTGTATTCCCCCCGTCCGGTGCGGGAGTGTTAAGCAAGAACCTATGCAGCGACTGGTGCGCCATCCGTTTGGAAGAAAGGCCACGTATGCAGAAAAGAGTCCGTTCTGCAATTCATGACGTGGTTGGTCATAATACTGACACTGATTCAGATGAACCATGCATAAAAAAAATTATTCGAACTAGTCATATTATTTATCAACAGAGTGCATGTCAAAAATTCGCTCCACTTAATAATACAAAATCTAAAGCCTACAAAACCTAATATCCATAAAATTTATCTATAAACATGTCCCCGAAGATCAGTGTAGAGAATAATCGAAGTTTGTGAAATCTTAACGCTCTAATTTTACAGAATTTACAAGTGTTTAATTCAAACTGTGAAGTGTCAGAGTGTTGTTGCCGAAATAATAACCTGTCATTCTAATCACTGTAAACATACCTGTGCGAAAATAAAAACAATTAATACGTATCATCAAAGTTTGTGAAATCTTAACGCTTTAATTAACCAGGTTTACAAGTGTTTAATTCAACTGTGAAGTATCATAGTGTTATTGCCGAAATAATATCCTTTTATTCTAATCGCTGTAAACATACCTGTGCGAAAACAATTTTATATTACTCTTAATTCCCGGTTACCCAAAAGCGGCCGCTAGCCCAGTGGTGAGCGAATCCGCATATAGATCCGAAGGTCCTCAGTTCGATTCCTAGTAATACTAAGTTTTCTTCCTCAATTTTTTTTTTTTTTCCTGCAATATTATTTAAATCATTGTGAAACAAGATATACGAGTTTAGCAGATCATCCAAATCAAGGCGCTGATTTAAAGTACGAATTATCATCAAGTACCCATAATTACTTACTGTGGCAAGTTAGCAATATTGCCTACATGTCAGCTGACAGGCGCAAATCATCGACTTATCAACTAAAGTGGTGAAGCGAATAAAAAAAAAAAACACAAAAAAATACGAATTGTTCAAAACCAATTACTTATATAAAAAAATCCAGTGTTCAAAAAATGAACCGTCCTAAAAAAAGACATCTGAGCACAATGATGCCCCGGATTATTGGAGAAAATAGCGTCTCAATTGAGGATGCAAACGAAACCTCATCGATTGCGTCATCCAAAGGCTCGGATGATACCGAAGTAGAATATCCTTGCACCTCAGGGGTAGATGTGCTTAATGAAGCTCAAACACATCTGACAGCTCTACAAGATGTCTTGGCAGAGAAGCAGTCGAAGGTCTCAAAAGACCAGCAGCTGAGAATTGCCAGAAACGTGTCGGAAGTTTTTAGATCCGTATCTCAGCTGTTGTTGGAGCGCGAGACCATGCGTGCTGATCTGGCTACAGTGACTGCCCAACTGAGAATGACAGAAATCAAAGTACGACACGTGAAGAGCGAAAAAAGACAACTTGAACAAAAAATTATTCAACTAGAGTCTGATCTTGGACCTGTAATGCGGAGAGTAGCGGAGGCAACGGAGGCTAGCCTCTCATTTGCTGACATCGCCCGCAAACAGCCTAATGATGCTCACCAACCCCCTCCACTTACCCAATATGGACATCGTGTCGGAGCACCAAGACCAGGCGTATGCGTATTTCCAACAGATGCAGACGCCACCAAGGATAGCGATGGTACCAAAAAAATTATCCAGGACATGATTCGGCCATCTGAACTAGGCGTTCGGGTCACGGGAATAAAAAAGATAAGAAATAAAGGTATCTTGATAAACACGGCAACCGCAGGTGAGCAACAAAAACTATTAAATGCACCCTGTTTCGACAAATCAAGCACAATTAAGGCCCGACTGCCGACCAAGCGATCTCCGAGACTAATATTTTTTGGGGTACCGAGGGACCTGACTGACGAAGAATTTTTAAGGATCGCCTTAACTGGGGTTCCCAACATTCAAGACATTGAGGGAACTATAGCGTGCTGTAAATTAAGTCACTTAGCTGGTGCTCGCACAGGAAACACTTGTCATCGTATTTATGAAATGCCAGCTATCGTCCGTAAATTACTTATTGAACAGGAGAAAGTATTTGTGAACTGGACTGTTTGCCGCGTCAGAGATTTTATTGGCCTTACTGTCTGCACTAAATGTCATATGATTGGACACTCATACAAATATTGCAGAGATACTAAACCTACATGTGGACACTGTGCACAAGAAAAACACACCCAGGAGTCGTGCCCAAATGCAGCCATCAAACCAGTTTGCGCGACATGCACCAGATTTGGTAAGCCTGCTGACCATTCAACCGGAGATAGGGACAACTGCCCAGCTTACATAGCTGCCCTCAAGAAGGACCTAGCTACAATAGACTATGGAGTGTAATATACAAGAACACAAGTGCCTAACTATCGATGACTATACTCCCATGAAGAACTGTCTGCGAATAATGTATATGAACGCCAGAAGTATACGAAACAAGTTTGACGAAATTGAGGAAAAGGTCAGAAGATTATGCGATATTGTTCATGTTCTTGTCATCACTGAAACGTGGCTTGATGTCGGAGAAGAAAAGTTCTTTTGCTTAAATGGTTTTTACAGTGCTTTTTCTTCTCGCCCAAATGAAGGAGGAGGAGGTGTGGCCATATATGTTCTGGATTCTATGAAGTGCTCTATCATTGAAAATTTTTCCAACGAAAATTCATTTTTAGGTATTAGTGTTTGCAGCAGTAATAGGAAACCAGTCAACATTTATGCCATTTATCGAAAACCTAACCCAAATAACATGCACGATTTCCTAACACATTTTGAAAAAATACTGAACAAAAGCAGACAAGATACATTAATACTCGGAGATTTCAACATCGACACTTCCATAAACACACCTTCTTCTTTAAATTTTATCAACACCTTACTAACATACAATTTCTCAATACAAAATAAATCATATCCCACGAGAGTCACTGATACAAGCAGCACTATTATAGATCACGTTATATCAAACAGACAAAACATTTCAACAACCATATCGAATATAGATGACCCGCTTAGTGACCATAATATACTAATTGTTGACTTTAAGAATAATTTAAAAAAATGGTTTAATAATAGAACTAAACCACGCTTTACTAAACCTATCATCAACAGTATGGCGGTAAAATCTTATATTGCGACTAACAAATTTGCTATCAACTCAACCAAACCCGAAGACGGTTACAAAGATTTTAATGATTATGTCAAAAATGCATTAGAAGCAGGTAAAACTACACCGAACGTAAAAACAGGAAGGCGGCAACATCTTAATACACCTTGGTTTGATTCTAAACTGAATTTTCTAATCAAGGAACGAAACCAGCTTCACAAGCAGTGGAAACAAGACCCAGGTAATATTACTCTTGCAATACGTAAAAATAAACTCAGAAACATAATAACTAATTATAGGAGAAGTCTGAAAAACAAATATTACATCAATAGCTTTCAACAAAGCCTAACTAACCCAAGAAAAACTTGGAAAACCATTAACTCAATTCTGTCTAACCGTGTACATAAACCCACCAACACAATTGAATCTCTCATCGTAAATAATTGTGAAATTAGGGAACCCCGTGAAATAGCGTTGGCATTTAATGAGTTTTTCCTGTCAGTTGGAGAAAAATTGGCAGCTGCCATTCCATCATTCCCGGATGACTGTAATACAATATATGTAGAACCAAAGGCACGACAATCCTTATATATGACTAGGACGAATAAGGATGAGGTAATAAAGGTCATCTCGAAACTTAGGTCGAATGCAGCGGCAGGAATTGATGGAGTAACACCGTGCATTCTTAAAACCTGTAAAGAAGAACTAGCGGGGCACCTAACCCAACTTATCAACTTCTCCATAGGCTCGGGAATATTTCCAAACCAGTTAAAGCTAGCAAAAATTATACCAATTTTTAAAGAAGACTGCAAGAAGTGTATTTCTAACTACCGTCCAATATCGATTTTATCGGTATTTTCAAAGGTGTTTGAGTCAATTATCAAAGATAGACTGATAAAATACATCTCTAGCAATGATATCCTTACACCACAGCAATATGGCTTTCGGAAAAACTCCAATACCCAATGTGCCACTTTCGATTTCATTTCTAACATTCAGCAGTACATAGACCAGGGCGAATATGTGGCAGCTATATTTATAGATCTGAAAAAAGCCTTTGATACGGTAGATCATGAAATACTTCTACAGAAAATGGAACATTTGGGAATAGTAGGTAAATCTTTAAATTTGCTCCGAAGTTACCTAGCTGATAGATTTTGCCTTGTCGATATCGGAGGGAACCTAAGCGGCTTTGGAAAAATCACATGTGGAGTGCCACAGGGCTCTATTCTTGGACCTCTACTTTTCTTACTATACATCAATGATATAACTAAATGTGGCATCTCGGGAAAACTTCAACTTTACGCTGATGATACTGTGATTTACTACCATTGTAAAAATCTGAAGGAACTTGAAGCTCTAATGAATAAAGATCTCGCAAAGCTGGCAAAATGGCTTCGATTAAACAAATTAAGCCTCAATGTTAAAAAAACCCATTACCTTACTTTCGGTAAAAAAGATAACATGGGTATGAATATTATTCTTGGAAATGAAAAGCTACAACATGTTCAAGTAACGAAATATTTGGGGTTACTCATAGACTCTAACCTCTCGTGGAACTCCCATGTTGAGAATGTAAAATCCAAAATTTCCCCTATAACCGGTGTACTTTATCGACTCCAAGGTGTGCTCCCCACATCTTTACTGCGTGCAACTTATTATGCTATGATTCACTCCCACCTGAGTTATCTAGTTAGTATCTGGGGCACCATTACCAAAAAAAAAAGTTCGGAAATACAAGTAATTCAAAATAGAGCCGTACGTAATATATATAATCTGCCATGGGATACACATGTCAAAGATATATACTCACAGACACAAATACTTCCCTTTACAGTCCTTCCAAAGTATAACATCACAACTGCCATTCTACAAATAATTCAACACTCCTCACACACCAACACTAAACCAGTTTTTAATTCTGACATACACCAGCACAAAACACGATCACAAAATCAAATACATTTATCGTCATCTACTTACACGACCAAATTTGGAATTAACTCCTTACAATACATTGCACATAAACAATATAACGCATTACCTAGTAATTTAAAACTTCCGGCAACAAACAAAAAAACACTGGCAAAAGCTCTTAAAAGCTATTTCCTTAACAGTTTCATTAATGACTAACACAATCTTTCTCTAGAACTCCATAATAACATCTGCGTTTATTTATTTTAATGTATTTATTTTAATGTATTTTATTTATTTGCCTTGTCCTTTCTAATGTTGTCTTTCCCGAAATGAGTTTTATAAACTCATTGGGAATAATACATTATTACTTTGTTATCATTTTGTAATGTATTATCTTGTAATAAAAAAAAAAAAAAAAAAAAAAAAAAAGGGAAAAAGATCAATGTGTGACTTCTGCCCCCCGAAATTGAGGCGTATGAGTATTTATTTCTGCGCAAAATGCAAGTTAACATACTGCTTAGAACACCGGTCTCCAAACTGTTGCAAATGCGACAAAAAAAAGTAGGTGGAAAAAACCGAAACTTTATTTTGGTCTCAATGAATATTTTTAAGTTGTAAGCTGTGAAATATATTTTTATAGACTTAGTACATCTCAGGTCTATAAGACCCAGAAGTTTTTTTTTTATTTCCAATTGTGAATTTTTTTGATTTTTTTTTTTTTGTAAAAGATCTCTGTATACCACGAAACAAAATATATGATCTTAAAATAAGCTTTTAATATATTTAATGTATTTAAAAAATGAATTGTGTTATTTTTTTTTTGTTACCCAATATGTAATAAAAGTGTTTTTGTTTTTGTTTTAATATGTTGTATTTTTTTTAAGTAAAATATGGTTTTTTTTTATAAAAGTCGCCTCACAGGCGAAGTTTAGCATTAATGGGCTAAAAAATATGTTTAGTATTCTAGGGTTAATAGCAGTATAATGGTCAGCATTGTCTTTGACAATCTTTGTTTTTTTGAATGATAGCAACACCGAGAGGCAAGAAGAACGAAGCTTCCTGTTTCCGGCCACTCTAGAACGGATTCACGGGCAGGCGAAGTGAATCGGCTGCATACAGTCAACTAGTTAAATAAAATGTCATTTTAATCTTACGGATTTCAAGCACAGTAGTGCGAGTGTTGTGTACTCATTATGAGTTGTGCTTATTCGAAATGTCAAATCAATAGCACAAATGTTATATTTACGGCGAGAAGCCGATCTCGATTAATGGCGTGAAGAAAAGCATCGGAAGATTATCCGCACCCGTCCTGGTATTCTCAAGTGATTGTCGTGCTTTTGCATAATAAAACAAACCATCTATTTGGCGAGAATGCGTTTTGACTACTATTTACCCACATACATCGCCGCTGGGGGACGCACAGTTCATGCGACAATTAACAGGATTACGGACAATCACCACGTCGAGGGTTACCTCCGCCCCACAGCTCCTGAGATTGGATGCATCACCACGTCGAGGGTTTCATCCGTCCCACCACTCCTGGGATTGGATCCATGACAACGCCGAGGGTCCCCTCCGTTCCACAGCTCCTGGGACTGGATCCACCACAATGTAGAGGGTTGCTGCCAACCCTCGGATCTCTCCGACGCTCCATACCGAACGCAGTGATATTAGATAGATAGGATTAGTTATGAGTTTTATCGACCAGGGTCAATCTTTTGGGGTGAGTCTTCTTATATATCTATTAAACCGATTTATAATGTCAAAGTATAATTTGAAATATAATAACCTAACATGTTTCTATAACATCTATTCTTTTCATTGACGCCCTGTGATGTCCTAAAATATTGTATACAGGTTAATAATGTCACGGCCCTCGAGATAATTGTAAACTGCTCTACCAATTCAATCTTACAGCGAACAGCGACAGCACTCATCAAGTGTTGTCTGGCGCCCTTTTGAAATCAAAGTTGTTCGCTATATGATGTGAAACTATTAAATATTAACTACAGTCAAACTTGGTTATAACGATCACGGAAATAGCGAGGTCATGGTTATAATGAGCAATTATAAAATGATATTTTAATTCGTGCTTGTTTTCATACAATCGTATGCTGTTATAACGAGGTTTCATAATTGATGTAACGTCCAAATATTTTTGTCAACACGATTTCTAAATAGGTAAATACATATTTGCGTTTGAAAAAAAACCCGATTCTCGAAACCAGTCATAAACAAGACAAAAGGATGCCGCCCGGCGGCTCGGACTTCCCTTAAAATACCATTAGGGACGGATTATCCCAAGCTTTTATGACATTTAGCCTGAGTTGCCGCTCTACGAAACATTTCTATTCGGTAGGTACTATCGCGAACTATGTAAAAAGGGTCATATAAAACCTAAGTCATACGAATATTGGGGCTTCCAATTTGGTTCTCTTTTTACAACTTGTTTCGTTTTGCTAATCATGTTAAATTGGTTTTCCCAATTGTTTTAAGAACAAAAAATTGCCTGTAGAGTACACAGCTAATAACAAAGCATGGATGACTTCTGAGATTTTCCGCAAATATATTTCCGACTGGAACAGGGAGCTTTTTAAGAAGAAGAGAAGCATTCTTCTTGTAGTGGATAACTGTCCTGCGCATCCAAAAATAGAAAATTATCCAATATAAAACTTGTTTATCTGTCGCCGAATACAACATCCATATTACAGCCAATGGACATGGGTGTAATAAACAGTCTGAAAAAATTTTATCAGAGGTTCACGGTACTTCATCTTATTGGCCAGAGGGAGAAAAAGTTGAATGAGAATTTAACAATATTGGATGCGATCATTCTTTTAAATGATGCGTGGACTAATGTATCACTGAGTACAGTTGCCAATTGCTTTATAAAATCTTCATTGAAAACTAGAATTGATGATGTGCATGAAGAATACCACGAAGAAGACAACATGCCATTATCAGAGTGGCTAAGAACGAATAATATTAATGATTTTAATAACGACAATATCGCAGACTTGGTGCGTGTTGATGAGGGTTTATCGACATGTGGACTTCCAACGGATAGTGATATCGTAGAGTCTGTGTTGCATAAAGACAATGAAGGTGATGAAAGCAGCGACGATGATAATATGAGTACAGAACCGGAACAAATTACAATAGGGGAAGCTAGTGATATGATGGACAAATTAGTGAGTTTTTTCGGTAGCAGTGAACCAGATGATGAAACTTTTAATGCGTTAAGTGTTTTGAGGGGGAAAATAAGAAACATTAAAGTGAAAACATTAAAACAATCCTCGATAATGATTTTTTTTAGTACAAATGATTTAGAGTAAAATAAAAACTTTTGTTTAATGTTAAGTGTTTGTATAATTTATTACATATAATAATTAGTGTAGTTGTAAGTTTAATCGTTGTATATTAGGGTAAGTACCTATATTACATATATTTAAAAAAAATTAACGTGTTTGATTTATAATGCATATGTATGTTTTGTGAGAGCTTTATGTATATAAATTCTTATAAACCTATTTTGGATATAACGAGTAATGGCTAGCAAATTTAGTCGGTCCCCTTGTGCTCGTTATAACCAAGTTTGACTGTATATTAATTTAAGTATACACACAGAAAGTTTCAAGTCAATCCGGCTATTATTTTCGAAGTTACACGCATATTTGTAAAGACGTGTCAGAGCAGAGACGGTGACTCCAAAACGTATTCGGGGGTTTTAAAAGCTGCACCTCACGGTGATCAAGAAGTTATGAAGAAAGAATGTATTGGACACGTACAGAAGAGAATGGGCACGCGACACCGAGATTGTGTGAATAAAAATATGGAAACAGTTGATAATAAAAATGAAAAAATACGACAAAAATAACTCTTGGTGGAAAATGCAAACTTAGTGGTAAAATTATCGACAAGTTGACAGTTTATTATTATGGCTTAGCAATTAGAAGAAATTGTGATTCCGTCGAAAAAATGTATAATGCTATCTATCTAGGCCACATATTATCATTATTGCTCAACAGACAAAAAACTCAACACGAGAAGTGCCCGACCGGACCAGAGTCATGGTGCAGTAGCTGCCAATGAATTACCCATTTTCAAGTATGATCATCCGCCATTACCACAAGATTTTGCTGAGGCTATACTTCCCATTTATACAGATCTCAGCAATGAGAAATTATTAGAAAGATGTGTGAGTGGTTTCACCCAAAACAACAGCTTTCAAAATTATTATTTTTACAAATAAAAATTCTTAAAATACTGTAAAGTTACCATAATATGTGTACGAATTTTTACTTCAATAAATTAAAAAGTCTTCTCAGGAAAAATTCTATCAAGTGATGTTTACAATGCAGATGAATGCGGACTGTTTTTTAATATGTTGCCAGATAAAACATTTGCCTTTAAAGGAGAAGCCTGCCATGGTGGGAAACGGAGCAAGGAGAGGATCACAGTTCTGGTATGTGCCAATGCGGATGGTTCCGACAAGTGGCCTTTATGGGTAATCGGGAAGGCCAAAAACCCAACATGTTTTAAAAACATCAGGAACCTTCCGTGCACATACCGGAACAATAAATCGGCATGGATGACATGCAAGACTTTCCACGAATACCTCCTCAGCATGGACCGGAAGATGGCTGCACAAGACAGAAAAATAATTTTGTTTGTGGACCACTGCGCTGCACATCCAAAGGACCTTGGATATTTGGAGAATGTAAGGGTGGAATTTCTTCCGCCAATACAACATCAGTGCTGCAACCTATGGACCAGGGAATAATTGCTTCCCTGAAGCAGCACTTCAGGAAAAAAATGGTCTGTAGGTTGCTACAAAAGATAAATGAAGAAAATCAAATGTATAAATTGGATTTGCTCGAAGCCGTTTGCTTCCTTTCGTCTTCCTGGAACTCGGTGACACAGCAAACCGTTGCCAACTGCTTCAGGAAAGCCGGGTTCCAAGACACGTCAGAAGAGAGGGAGCAGCCTGAAGATGATTTCGATGCCACATGGGATGTTCTCCGGGGAAGAATGGAATTGCCGGAGACATTTTCGGATTACGTCCGAATCGATTCTGAATTGGTTCCTTGTGGAGTACAGGACATATCCGATCTATGCTCCGAGGAAGAAGAAGATATTGCTGAAGAAAATGAAAACCCCAAGAAAATACCAACCTGTGGGCAAGCACTCGCCCACTTAGATGCCTTTCAGCATTTCTTGATGGGGAGTACAGAAGTGCCCGAGTGCTTCAAGGGTTATTTGGCAGAGATGCAAAATTTTACAACAAAAGAATTCAATAATAGAGTTAAGCAATCTACTTGATATGTCCCTAGGTATCTACGTGACTTGAATTCACAGAAAGGCCAATTTGAACACGTGCACCCGCATATGTCTCTGTGATTTTACACGCAGATGGAGGCGGCAGTTCGGATATTATTAGACCTTAAATATTTACTGAATAGCTTCGCCGGTCCCGCAATAAAAAAATTAGAAAGCCAACTTAGAAATGCACATTAAGCTAGCGACCCGGCAATAAAAACCTTCGCCCAAGGCTATACTATATTGTAATTGTTTGAAGGTCTTTTGTACAAATGTCATTTTAACTCATACCACTCCTTTGTCGAGTGTGGCTCGACATTATATTTCTTACACCAACTCCTATGTCGAGTCATACTCGACATTATAGTAACGCAATTTAGAAAAATAATTTAAATTATCAAATGTATTTTTTTTTTCTTTTAAACACTTTATATCTCATTCTGAATATTCCGAATACGCAAAATACATATATCTCGTCAAGTTTCGCCTTTTAGATAATTTTTAAAATCGTATTATTTTTAACCTTGTAAATGCACTGCGCAGTTATTTGGTTGCGACGCATGTAAGTAGGTAGGTACTTGCCTGTCTACCTGCGTAACAATAGGAAGCGCTGAGGGATTTCTCCCAACACATAACAAAGGATTCTTATACCTATTCACTTGTTATCACATAATATTTTGTTCTGTTTGTGTATTTACATTTGTTTTTACTGTTTTTAGTAGCAAATATTTCGTGGCCGAGAAAGCACATGTGTCGTTCGGTCTTGAAAATAATACTCAGTAATTAGGTGAAAATATAGTTTTACATTTCTTTTTCTTCATAATTAGTGATTTGTTAGTAATAATTTTACGTGCTTTATTATATACCTTGAATAAAATAAAAATGCCCCGGATAAAATAAATGTTTAGTGCTAGGATGGCGAGACAAGAGAGTAGTAACGATGCTTAGCACTAAACATTCTTCAGCTTCTCAGTCAACAAGGAGAAGGAGAAGAGGCACAGACGAAATAGACAAGCCGACCATCATCTTAGATTATAATAGAAACATGGGTGGAGTGGATGTCGCAGATCAATATGCAACTTCATATTGTTTTCTACGGAAAAGTTTGAAATGGTGGAGGAAATTATTTTTCTGGGGGTTGGAAACCTCTATTGTTAATTCATATATTATTTATAACAATTACGCAGCGAAAGAAAACATAAAGAAAATAACCCACAAAAAATTTAGAGAAGAATTGTTGATGGCTCTAATTGGAGAATTTCGTGTGCCATTACAAAGACCAGGCCGACTGTCCTCAAGTGACACCATCCAGCGCTTAGATGGAAAATCTCATTTTATTTTTTCACATAAGAAACATAAAGACTGTATAGTGTGTTCCAATCGGAAAATTCGGGGAGGGAGAAAAGAAACAACGTTCTATTGTGAAACTTGTGATAGGAAACCTGGCCTCCATCCAGGAGAATGTTTCAAGAAATACCACACACTGAAAAAGTTTAAGTGAATAAGGGCATATTAAGTTGTTAATTTTATATATTTCTATGTTTTTTGTACTCTATGTAAAGAAAGAGTAATAAAAATTACATATTTTAAAAATTTTTGTTTAACTTTTTATTGAGGCCACTTTTTATCCCTTTTTTGTAAATTAATTAAGGAGTTGGTAGTAGGTAATTAAAAAAAAAAATTAGGAGTGCAAAGGGTTAACATATTTCAAAATAATAATAACTAGCGGTGAGGATGGCGATGCCAGCGCCACGGACTCAGACAACGCACCAAAGTGGTGTAAAGCAGAACCACTTTCGTTCCAGCACCCCACGACAGGCACGCTACGGTCGCCGGATTGCGCAGCTGACAACAGATTCCATCCTCAACAGTTGATTTTTTGGCACTGGAGAGTGATCATCTCGCCGCCCCGTGCGGCGGTCGCCGAGGCGCTTCCCCCTAGGAAGCTGTCCCCTCGGCAGTTCTCATCTCGCCTCAACAGTTGATTTTTTGGCACCCGACAGTCATCATCTCGCCCCCCCCTTGAGGCTCTCTCGACCAGGGAGCTGCTCTAGCAGGAGTTACCGTCTTGCCTCCGCCGAGAAACTTCCTGCTCTCCCCCTTGGAGCGGCGCCGAGGCTCTACCGACCAGGGAGCTGCCCTAGCAGAAGTTACCGTCTCGCCTCCGCCGAGAAACTTCCTGCTCTCCCCCTTGGAGCGGCGCCGAGGCTCTACCGACCAGGGAGCTGCCCTAGCAGAAGTTACCGTCTCGCCTCCGCCGAGAATCTTCCTGCTCTCCCCCTTGGAGCGGCGCCGAGGCTCTCCCGACCAGGGAGCTGCTCTAGCAGGAGTTACCGTCTCGCCTCCGCCGAGATACTTCCTGCTCTCCCCCTTGGAGCGGCGCCGAGGCTCTCCCGACCAGGGAGCTGCTCTAGCAGGAGTTACCGTCTCGCCTCCGCCGAGAAACTTCCTGCTCTCCCCCTTGGAGCGGCGCCGAGGCTCTCCCGACCAGGGAGCTGCTCTAGCAGGAGTTGCCGTCTCGCCTCCGCCGAGAAACTTCCTGCTCTCCCCCTTGGAGCGGCGCCGAGGCTCTCCCGACCAGGGAGCTGCCCTAGCAGAAGTTACCGTCTCGCCTCCGCCGAGAATCTTCCTGCTCTCCCCCTTGGAGCGGCGCCGAGGCTCTCCCGACCAGGGAGCTGCTCTAGCAGGAGTTACCGTCTCGCCTCCGCCGAGAAACTTCCTGCTCTCCCCCTTGGAGCGGCGCCGAGGATCTTCCTACCAGGAAGCTGCCCTCTCAGAAGTCGCTGCCTGCCGACTCCGCCCTTCGGAGCCTTGGCCCAGGCTGAACTAATTCCGCCCTTCGGATCCAACCCAAGTTGCTGCTTGTGTGATGTCGGTGATAAGTGCGAACGTGGAGATCCGCGGTTCCAGATAAGAATTATAATTTAAGACTATTATTAAGCCTAGATTAAGACTAACCCTACTTTATACATTTTTTAAAATAAATTTTAAGAGTGTTTGTAATTAAGTAACTTCTTTTTTTTACTCGTTCCTCCTTTTCTTTAACTTGAATAGTATTATTATTAAACTCCCCTTGAGTATAGTGATAACATACTATAGATAAATACTTTGAAAAAAAATAATAATTTATATGTAGGTATGTAAATAAACCTTTTATAATCAACTATGTTCTACCATTTTTCATTTATTTCACATTCCCACCTTTTTCTAAATACTATGTAATACTAATTACCATGATAACTAGAAGATGTATAATATATATGTAAACGACATTTCTTGTCACAATATGGAAAAGTTGAAGTTTACATTTCAATCAAAACCAACAACAGACCGAAAGTCTAATTTTATTGCCATAACCTCAATTATTACACAAGATGACAAAGTTTTCCTGATTCCTGAAGAATGTCAAGCAGCATCACTCCACAAACCTATCTACACCTCTAAGGCTTATGCTACAGTAAAAAATACATTAAAAAAAGACACCAAACCAGAAGTGTATGGATAAAAATGACAGAAGATATTTCACAAACATATGTGGATGCGGATAAAAACATGATTTTTCAGGACCAATTTCTAGAGGAAATTACCAAAGAACAAGTGTCTATTGCCAATAACAGGAGTTTAGAAGACCCTATAGTGAAAATTTTGGAAAAATTAGTTGAAAATCAGCAGAAAAACGAAAAACAAAGCATGAAAAAGTTAGCTGACAGGTTTGTACTTGAAAAAGTATTTGAAACAGAATGTGCAAGGTTTCACATTACTAAGGACGAAGAAAAAATTGAAATCTTCAGATTATTTTTGGACAAATCATGTCAAACATCTAACACAGCTGTTTCAAGCGATTGAAAGTGAAGGCTTAAGACTGAAGTTTACAAAATGCACGTTCGCAGCTGACTCGGTTAAATATTTGGGTCACATAATACAAAATAATTCAGTTAGACCTCTGAAAGATAACTTGATATCAATAAGAAACTTTCCAACCCCAAAAACGCAGAGAAACGTGCGACAATTTTTGGGAAAAATAAACTTTTACCATAAATATGTGCCAAAAATAGCAATGAAATTGGATCCGTTGCATAATCTTTTGAGGAAAGGTCAAACCTTTGATTGGACTATGGCATGCCAAGAGTCATTTGATGAGATGAAACAAATTTTATGTTCTCAACCAATATTAACCATATTTGACCCGAACTTGCCTATACATGTATACACAGATGCTAGTATACTAGGAGTGGGAGCTATCCTAAAACAGCCACAAGAAAACAATGAGGAAAAACCAGTAGCTTACTTCTCAAAGAAATTGAATGAAGTTCAAAAAAGGAAGAAGGCTATATATCTGGAATGCCTAGCTATCAAAGAATGTATTAAATATTGGCAACATCTATTGATAGGTAAGAAATTTACTGTCTTTTCAGATCACAAGCCATTAGAGAATATGAATATAAAATCAAGAACTGATGAAGAATTAGGAGATCTAACATACTACCTATCACAATATGATTTTCAAATTAAATATTCTCCAGGTAAATACAATATTGAAGCTGATTGCCTAAGCAGAAACCCAGTCTTAGAACCAGATGAGAACCAAGATGAGCAATTAAAAGTTATCAACTTAATAAAATTAGAAGATATCTTAAAAGATCAGGTGAAAAATGAGAAGATACAGTGCAGAAGAGATAAATTGATATCGAAGAATAATGTTTATTACAAAAAAGTAAAAAAAAGAGAAAAAATAATTCTATCAGAAAAATTCAGCATAGTATTTATCAAAAATGTTCATACAGACCTAGGTCACATAGGAATTAAACAAATGCAAAAAATGATAAGCTCGTTGTACACAGCAGAAAATATGACAAACAATATAAAGAGAACCTGCGAAAGTTGTTCAGTATGTTTAAAGAACAAATCAAGAGGTCAAAACAAATATGGATTGATGTCCCACTTGGGTCCTGCAACAAAACCTTTTGAAATATGTTCCATTGATACAATAGGCGGTTTTGGGGGTTCACGGTCAACAAAGAGATACTTGCACCTGCTATCAGATCATTTTACGAGGTTTGCATATATTTTGACATCAAAAACTCAAAATACCAATGATTTCATCAAACTCGTAAATTCCACAGAAACTAATGACATCGGCATGATACTCTCAGACCAATACCCGGGTCTCAATTCTAGAGAATTCAAAAAAATTTTGGATGAAAAAAATATTCCAATAATTTTTACAGCAGTAAACTCACCTTTCTCAAATGGATTAAATGAAAGATTGAACCAAACACTGGTCAATAAAATTAGATGCAAAATTAACGAAAATGACTCAAAAGTAGCTTGGACAACTATAGCACATAATTGTGTAAAAATCTATAATGAAACGGAGCACACTGTCACAGGATATGCGCCACAGTATCTACTTAACGGCACAGATGTTACGATTTTGCCAAATGAGTTAAAACTTAAGAAGACCGACATCAGTTTGATGCAAGACAGAAAAAAAGCTCTGGAAAATACTATGAAGTCACATAATTACAACAAGATAATTTACGATAAAAGCAGGAGACACTTCAACTTCAACGTTGGTGATATTGTTTTTGTGGAGAATGGAAACAAACTTAATAGGAAGAAGCTAGACGAATTGAGAATCGGACCCTACAAAATTATAGAAAAATTATCAAACTCAATTTACAAGATAAACACTGGTCGACAAAAATCAGAATCAAATTTTTTCCACATCTCAAAGTTAACTCCAGTACCTGCATTAATGAACCAAAAAGAGGATATTTAATAGGTTGGGGTTTATTGTCTTCCCTAGGGGGGGAGATGTAAAGAAAAATATAATTTTCTTTAATTCAAGGCAATGCCGAGCTTGTCTCGTCATTGTGGCTGTGTGTGTCGTGGACTGGCTGGATGTGCGCCACAGTACCTACACAGTCGACTCGATATTTCGTAATCTATGGTGACAGTAAAAATAATCTATGAGTTGTGACATGACAGATTGATGGAAATAATTTCTAATTGCTATCGTAATTTATCGGAATTGACATAAAATTAATAACATTAAATGTCGTTTCTTTCATTACAGGTAATGTTTTGTTACTGAATGCTTTTCTTTATGTAAATCTTGTGAGATTAACAAAATAAACCTCTTCTTTCATTACAGAGAAACTCAATTGTGTTTTAATTGACTGTCGTTCAAATCACAAAGAAATTATCATTATATATATTTTTTTTTTGACCGCTTGGATCATATGAGCTTGTTTTCACGACAATTTAACGTAGGTAGACATAGGAATGACGTATGCCCCGGACTCGAGTTATTAAATGGCTAAAATTGAATCCCACTTAAGAAGTTTTCCCGCT
The DNA here is from genome assembly GCA_026573805.1 of Hesperophylax magnus. Lineage (NCBI taxonomy): Eukaryota > Metazoa > Arthropoda > Insecta > Trichoptera > Limnephilidae > Hesperophylax > Hesperophylax magnus. The sequence goes on along the minus strand of JAIUSX010000117.1, from coordinate 4,023,075 downwards.
TAAGAAGTTTTTTTTCCCCGGTCCCTTGGAAAACTTCTTAAGAGAGTTTCACTGTAACCCCTTAAACCACATTGTACTTCAGGCCCGGACAAAATCTCTAACCAAATTCTGATTAATCTGCGTGAATATATAGCTATACCTTTTTTACACATATTCAATCGAAGTTTTCGCCAAGGGATTGTCCCAGATAAACTAAAAATTACCACTATAATGCCAATTCACAAATCGGGGGATAAAACTTTAATCTCTAACTACAGACCCATCTCACTATTAAATACAATATCGAAAGTTCTGGAAAAAGCAATGAAAAAAGATTAACAACCTACCTAAAGAAACACAACTTGCTTTCAGGTCGTCAATTCGGATTTCGAGCTAAAAAGAGTACAGAGCAGGCTATATCTGAATTAACAAAATACATTGTTAAAAACTCAGATGAGTGTTCCAAAATAATCGGAGTTTTCTTAGACCTATCGAAGGCCTTTGATACTAGTTCTTATGACCTGCTGTTCGAAAAACTCAAAATCATTGATTAATAAACTATTATAGACGTAAATTTTCAATTGATGTGTTGTCCATGTAAACAAACATTCAAACAGTGTTTTGTCCACAAGTTTCATGCATATCGTTTTGTCGAAATATAAATCCTAAAAATAAATAACTTAGAAGAGCAGCTCGATCCCACGTCATCATTGAAAATAGTCTAGCAAATACAAAATGTAATTGGGCTCAATTCATATTCATCTCTCTTATAATCTTGCCTTACAATGGTATAAACTGCATAACCATAATATATTATATGTTTGTAATTTTAAACAATAATATTATTTGTGTACTTAGGATGATCAACTATACTTATCCCGTCTTACTTATAATCACGGATTGGGATAGTGGAAAAGGTTACCCATAATAACTGCAGATGTGTATACCAGCCATATAGCTGTCAGATTTATATCGGCTGGCCCCTTAATATAGCATCAGGATAACGCCGGCAATATGAAGTATGTCCGATATTGTTGGAGTTTTTTCGTTAAGTTTGACAAATAACGATCTGTGGCATAATGAAAACGTAAAAAAGCATTTTACCCAATTACAGCATTTTCAGAGGGATATTTTAAATTGAAATATTGATTTATCAAAGCAAATAAAAACAGTCTGGGTCAATGACATTACAAATGTTATTATTTATGACATCTGAAGAAAAGTGAAATTAGCAAAGAAATGTGAAAATGACTGTTTTTGAGGTTTGGAACAAAGTGATGCCAGTCTAAAAAATGTGGCATTATTATTACAAATAACGATTTTAATCCAAGCTTTACAATGCCTTCTTCCTCGTATACTAACTATACAAGCAATACCAACGCTGCAGAGGCATTTTAGGGAATATTTATAAGTAAGACTGATACTGCTAAAACCTACAGAAGTGTCATAAAATCAATCAACAAAATAGTTATAATGCCAAACTAAATATCACATCAGAGATTCAGATTGCATTGTTTAAGACACACTTGGTCATTAGTCTTGGAGTCTCATAGGCATACTTTAGAGCTGTGAAGTGTAGTCTCAGTGGGGCTTGGAGAAGCAGGCTTGCAGGAAGGTGCGAGGAAGGTCGATCTCCTCCTTCACGTTGGTGGTGCGGCGCTGCACGTAGCCGCAGCGCACCTCGCGGAGACCAACTCCCGTCAGCAGCTTCCGGATCTCTTCGCAGGTAAAGAAGTAACTCCTGGGGAAGAGAAAAGAGCTTTTGATATTGCGGGAGGCAGAAGCAGATGAGGAAGAGATTTTTATGACTGTTTTTTTGAGTATTGACACGCCACTGATCACATGCGCAGCCACTGCACTCTGCCATTTAGCATATAATTTAATTAATTATTCACCACTTCTCAAGTTACTTATTGTCTGGATTGGATCACTCTAGATTGTTCTCGCGTTACCTACGAAAACAATCTAGATGGCCATCACCTATAAAAGCCGCTCATATGTTGAGATTCATGTTTTAACCTTCGACATACGCTCTTCGAGTTTAGGCCTTTCTCTGTTCTAATTTTTATTTATTCACTGTAGACTTCTCCTCATAGGCAAAATAAATTATTGAACATACAGTTTTCTTTAATCACATTTCCTGAACACTAAGAACGGGTTGTTTCACAGAATTTGAACAATTCATCGAATTTAAGAGTTAATTTTCAAGTTTTTTGTAGATAACGTTTTTTTGAAAATGAAATGCTTTCGAATGAAACCAACAGTTGCAAACATATATCTTTTAAAAAGTGCAAACACAGCGACTGTTTGTTTCCTAAATAAGAAAATAGAAGAGGAAAATTTGAAAGTACCTAGCAATTCAGTTCAGATCTGTTAACATAACAAACATGACTAAACAATTTTAAACAGGGAGACACATTGAGACTTACGTGGTGCCATCCTGGCGCAGGTAAAGGTTGTCGCTGATCTTGTGTCCCGGCCCGAAGCGGATCTGCGCCATGTCGTGGCGGGCATAATCGCGTAGCAGCAGCAAGCCCCCGGGGCGCAGGCTGGCGGCTAGAGCATCCGCACAGCGCTGCAGGGCCCCACCCTCCCAGCTGAGCGCCGACAGCAGGAAAATGGCAGTCACAGCGGACAAGCCCCCGCCCGCTGCATCCACATGACTGGCCAAGAGGTCTGCACCGGTAGGGGTGCAAAGGTCCGCCTGCAGAGTGACACATAGCTCATTCCTTCTGCTGACAATATAATGCATTATAAAACACTAGAATCTCACTATTTTTTGCTAGCAATTCTGTTTTTATACCATTTTGGAATAAGACGGTCAAGAAAGCATAATTGTAGTGCACCAACTACCGCACGCAAAGGTTGTATATGCCGCGGTGTTCGTGAGGTCGCCAGCACGTTTATTGTTGCCACGTGTGTAGGTAGGGCAGTGAGTGCGGCACCCAAAATAAGTGGACCTCCGACTACAAATTATATCACTACATAAGGGGCCGAAGACTGACAGTTCTCCCTAAAATATTGTCCCTGAATATTGAGGACTCAAAATTGGATTTCTTTTTTTTTCTCAAGAATGGTAATTAATTATTCTTTCTATTAGAAGCCTAGATTATTTCCAACCTCATGCACATACTACACAATAATAGTGTAGGAATATTTATTAATGTATGATTTTTTTTTTAATCAATGAATAGAACCTCGGATTTTTCTATACATAATAAAAACTAATAATTATTATTGCTGTCATACATTTATCCTGATGAAACCATTGCTTTCGAAACATGTTGATTATTTTGATTATATAGTGGTGTATACAAAGTTATTTATTTTCTTCAAACTAATAATTCCTCAATGAAATTAAATAAAACGAACCTGAAAAGCCTTCATGCGAGGTTCCTCATAAAGGGGGTTGGCTTGCACCAGGCCCACAGCACGGGGGGACAGATCGCAGGCCAGAAAGGGGCCCAGGTCGGGGACCACCTGAGACAGGGGGAACAAGAGAGCCCCCGCGCCACACCCTGCCTCCAGCAGGCCCCCCTTCAGCTCCAGTAACTCGGGGAACTCACGTACTATCCAGTGCCGATCTTTGAAGAATCTAAAATGTTAATTTGATTAGAGCGTTAAAATGTCACGGTGTAAATTGGAAGTACAGTGAAATCTCGATCGATCGTTTCTCCAATAATTGTTTTTCCGCTTTTTTCATTTATTTTTTCCAGTCCCAAATTAATTTCATACATAGATCGCATCAATCGTTCCTCTATACATCGTTTAAATCACACAGATTTTGCAATGCATATTTTAATCGATCGATCGTTTAAAATATGAACATACAAAAACATATTTCGTAGCTAAATGCTTGGTTTCGATTAACAGTACTTGGTGTGTAAGGTGTTATGAAGTAGTTTTATGAGTGTAAAAATTACCACTGCACGTGAGACAATATGTTGCATGGAAGGAAGGACTCACCATTAGGAAAAAGGGCACTTGTTCTTCCTGTTTGTTTTTCTCACAGATCACGGCGGTGGCACTGAACATGTACCTGATGCACAATATCGGCGCGGATGAAAATATAATAAAGCAAGGTAGGATCTCGCGCGGATGCGGTTTTTATATTGAGTTATGCGGGATATTGAAACATACTTCTTGAGTTATTGTAACACACTGAATGCAAAGTGCACATGAATGTGCAGGAATGGATAGGAAGGTAGGACCAAAGGACAACAATACTATCTCAGTACAGTGGTCGCAAGTATGTGTGTATGAGATGTATGTGTAAATTAATGTATTGCGTATTGGCGCAACCAGTACTCTTAAAGAGCGGAACATTTGAAATATTTAAGATTAGTAATTATTTATTTTCGGGGACACTCGAGGAAGACATGGCATGATCAAGTGAATCAGATACTCGAGTAGGGCCATGTCAAGAGTCAGAATAATAGAAGAGTATGTATGAGAAGATGCATGAATGCGAATGAGGCAAGAAGTGTGTGCCAAGACCGAGTTGTTTGGCGGTCCGTCCTCTCTGCCTACCCCTGCGGAGAAACGGCGTGATGGTTAGTTAGTTATTTTTTTATGTTAATACACCGCAAGAGTTCTAACTGCTCCCAACCGTCTGGAACCAGTGAGACTATGGTACCCCCAATGGGGTATGTTGTGAGGCTGATAATAGTGGGGAGGGAAAAGAGATGGGTATGAGGAAGATGAAGGTGGGGAAGTACCTTGCTATTCAAATTTGGTCACCAAACACAAATAAAGCCATTCAAAGACATTTAGACAATCAAACACAGTGATGCGTACGTACAATCTTTGAAAGACACATTGACATAGGGCGAGTCCTGCCAAAAGAGAGGATCTCTGTGTTCTTTTGAGTCAACAGTAATGTAACTGACATCAGTCTTGGGTAACTGGCCGACCTAGTCCCTCTTCTGGCCTGCGATCTGTCCCCTGCACTGTGGGCCTGGTGCAAGTCAACCCCCTTGAATTGACAAAATTATTTGCTGGGTATATCAGGGAATCGACCTAGTTATAACAGTGAACAATTATATGAAGATAAGCCTTAACTAAAATATGGTTTTGTAATTGCATTAGTATTGTAATTATAGTCGTGAACTCACTATTGCCATTATGTTATAACCAAATTGGACTGTATAAATATGTCAAATTTTCTAGAACTTTATTAATAATGTAGTTAATTTTAATCACTACTATTTGGAACTCGCATTTAAAATCGGTTAAGATGGTCGAGCGATCCAAAGCTTTGGAAGGTTCCCACTGCGGCACTGGTTCATTCAAAACCACATTCAATACTCTGCTGGCTCAGCCCTCCATCATTGCTCATTAGGTTCCAGAGTAGTAGCTCTCGCCGTAAATAAACCACTCACACTCTCGCTAAACCGTGAGTAGACCGTGTAGGTTCACTATATCAACATCAACTTTTTTTATTTAGTGTTCTCACCTGTCGCCATTCCGTTTGTAGAAAATATCCCAATGGCGTGCAGAGTCCTTAATGGCCATGGCTGCACGAGCCTCAGGTACAAGGCGGTTCCCCTGCCGCCGCAGCGCCTCTTGCTGCTCAGGCCCCAAGGGGGGCAACTCTGACAGCATCTCGTCGGGCGCACCTTCGCCGGCTGCCGCTCTTTGAGGCTCCATCACCAACAATCACGTCTTAAACCGGTAAAAACCATACTAATATGTGTATAACGGTAACGTGTTGAATGACCTGGGGAAAAAACAAAAGAAACGTGGGCCTGAATGATGACATGTGTTGACTTGGTAAGAGCGCCTGAGCGGTAAATAATGTTTAAAAACAAAGACTGATTTTGGGTAAGGCGGAGCCTCCTTATTTATTCAGGTGTCCGACTTCCGTCGCCATAAATAAACCTCCGTCGCTAACATAAATAAACCACGCTAACGATTTTCCCGGCGTAGAAACACTGAAAACTTAACGACCATATTAATTGGTATCATATATAAACCACTCACATTGATATTAATGGCAATATGCGACCAAACTGGACCAAACCATAAATTAACCACACACGACTCAAACTAAATTTGACGTAGGCATAAATAAACCGATGTAGGCAAATCTGGCAAATTCATAAATACACCACCATTACACTACCCACAAATATGAGCCATAAATAAACCAAGAGCCCATTATGAGCCATAAACATAAATATACCACTCTGCCATAAATAAACCAATCGCATATGAGCCAGTGTTGCCAACTGGTCTTGGCCTAATGTCGCCGTTTTTCAAACATTTAGTAGCCTAATGTAGCCGAATTTCTATGAAATAAATTCTGCCCACAAATATTGTACGTGAGCTTGATTCCCCTTTTATTATTCGAAATCCAATATATCAAATCCATGGGGGGTGGGGTTTGTTACTAAACTTCGCTGAAAAAAAATTCCGCACAGCCTAAAACATTATGTGATTCCCCACAACAATTTTGAAATCCATGGGGGGGGGGGTGGCTACGGAATTCCATTTCGAAAAGTTCCTCACATTTTTCCATTAAAATTAAAAAATCTGAGGTAGCCTAATCGGCGACCACTCGCCTTTTAGATTTTTTCGTCGCCGATCCTCGTTCTGAGTAGCCTAAATGGCGATAAATCGCCTTCGTTGACAACACTGATATGAGCGAAATATGAATAAAAAACATAAGACAACCGTTGGGCCCAGTGTTGCCAACGGATCTTGGCCATCGAAATCCATGGGGGGGTGGCTACGGAATTCCATTTCAAAAGATTCCTCACATTTTTCCAGTCGTAAAAAATATTATATCAAATACCGGTGTATTTTTGTTTAAAAGATAAGTTCAAGAGGTTTTTGTTATGTTTTGTTTTTTTTTTTTAAATTATTCAATAACTTGTCTCTGAAGTAGCCTAAATGGCGATAAATCGCATTCGTTGGCAACACTGCCGTTGGCCGTATAACCACAATACCATAGATTCAGTGATGCCATACCGCGAAAGTGAAAATCGCAGATTTGGGTGAAAAATATCGGTAAATCAGAGACAAAAATCGGTAGATCGTTAAAATATTTAATGGTTCTTCCACACCAACGCCAACCTTCCAACTCCGAACTTAGTTCCGAGTTGGAAGGTTGGCCGATCGTGTGGTGGCCACCTAGAGAAACTGCTGCCAACCCTCCAACTCTGAACGTTTGAACGAATCCGAGTCCGACAATATTAAATCGTTACTCCACTCTGCCATTATGTGTTAACGGATTGGCACGAAAAAGATAATACGTAAACGTCACTTATACGCAAATGTCATTTTTGTTATGATTGCCTGCCGTTCGCAGAGATGTGTGGACAGCTCGGACGGCCGGTTCGTACGGGTTGGCCATAGAGTTGGCCGTAGCGATCGCCTCAAAGGCGATCCCAGGCCAACTCAAACACCAACCTTCCAACCCGAACTTCCAACGCACGAACTACCCCTCCACACGATCGTCCAAACGTTTGAAGTTGGAAGGTTGGCTTCGGTGTGGACCAAGCATTATGGTTCTTCCACACCAACGCCAACCTTCCAACTCCGAACTTACTCCGAACGTTTGAACGAATCCGAGTCCGACAATATTAAATCGTTCTCCACTCTGCCATTATGTGTTAACGGATTGGCGCGAAAAAGATAATACGTAAACGTCACTTATACGCAAATGTCACTTTTTTTATGATTGCCTGCCGTTCGCAGAGATGTGGGGACAGCTCGGACGGCCGGTTCGTGCGGGTTGGCCATAGAGTTGGCCGTAGCGATCGCCTCGAAGGTGATCCCAGGCCAACTCATACACCAACCTTCCAACCCAAACTTCCAACGCACGAACTACCCATCTACACGATCGTCCAAACGTTTGAAGTTGGAAGGTTGGCTTCGGTGTGGACCAAGCATGAAGGTGCTAACTCAGTGATGAATTCGCGAAATTTTCAATTTCATGAGGGGGCTGGGTGGCTAGAGATTTCAGGAGGGACGAATAATTCCCCACAATATTTTGAAAAAAAATGTTTATGGATGCTATGATCTATGCCAATCTATGAGTAATGTTCGATCTATGGTCGTCTATGCTATGAGTGGTTCATTTATGGTCCTGATGAGAGTGGTTTATTTATGGTCATTTATGGTCCTGATCGTTTATTTATGGTCCTGATACCTGATGTCAGTTTGCAAAACTCGCGGTAGTGGTTTATTTATTCTTGTGGTGTCCAATTTTAACTTTTAACATTTTGTTCTGAAATTACACGACATTGAAGTTTCTCAATTTTTAATAAATCATTTCTAAAATATCAGGAATCAGATTCATTGCAAGGTAACATACTCTTTACGCACATTACAAAAATGTCAATGGTATTTTTGTTGCTTTGCCGGTGGTTTATTTTAATATTTTGTTTCCTTTTTAGCAATACGGTTCTAGGAATATATCTTGGAATATTGTGAAGTCGTCTGGCTGCATCAACCACTATGAATCCTATGGTGCATTGTCAGCTATGGATGGGAAATGTAAGTTTAATCTAATTTATTTTTTAATTATTGAAGACAATATTAGCGATTCCTGAATAGTGATAATTTGATTAGAAAAAGGGAACATGCTGTCTATCAGTGCCCTCACTGTTTTTTGCGCTAAAATTGTCAAATTAAGCCAAATCTCGACGGTATGAGAAGTAATTATGAACTTACCTTGGGGCAAACGTATTATGCTTCATTTTAGTTGAAATAATAAAGGAAAAACATGGAAAAAAACAGAAAATAGTTTGAGATCGACATTTATAAACAAATTATAAGCGGCCATGTTGATTTCGCTATATGCACAGCGACTAGTCGACAGGGGGCGTAGCCAACATATCCGAGGTGTTCCGAGTTGCAAAATCAGTGAAACGCGGTGGGCGGTGAAACGAAACGTCAGAAATGGCGTTGTAATAATATAATGTAAACAAACCTTTTTAGAACTACGCTAGGTTTGTGATACAAAAGAAAGTGCCCCCTTTATAGCGCCTGCTCGCGTCAAGGCAAGAAAAACATCCCAGTTTTCAAGTAGTTTAGCGGCTACGCTAGGTTTGTGTAACATGGTTTGTGATTCAAAAGAAAGTGTCCCCTTAATACCGCCTGCTCGCGTCAAGGAAAGAAAAACATCCCAGTTTTCAATTAGTTTAGCGGCTACGCTAGGTTTGTGTAACATGGTTTGTGATTCAAAAGAAAGTGTCCCCTTAATACCGCCTGCTCGCGTCCAGGCAAGAAAAACATCCCAGTTTTCAATTAGTTTAGCGGCTACGCTAGGTTTGTGTAACATGGTTTGTGATTCAAAAGAAGTGTCCCTTTTATACCTATACTTCACTTCGGGTATGCTCGGATATGTTGGCCACGCCCCCTGTCGATTAGTCGCTGTGCATATAGCGACTCCCATCAAGTTCCCGGCCAAAAGTACGATGTAAAATGGCCGCAAAGTGGGATATTTTGATAAATATGTCATATTTATTTTGAGTGTAAAAATGAAACGAAGTGAAATTTGTTCTAAGTGAAAGCTTTGCGCCTGAGAACAATACCACGGGCACAGTTTGAGATCATCAGGAATTAGTAATTATGTCGGGAAAGTGTTAAATTTTACTGGGCACACGTAGTCAGCATATACCAGAAAAAGATATGGTCTCATCTAGGACTTGAACCTAGGACCCTTGCCTTGCCGGTGCACCGCTCTACCAACTGAGCTAATGGGAACCTATCTCCTTCGGTCATATTGGTCTTATTCAAAGTATGATACTGTTAAATATGACCGAAGGAGATAGGTTCCCATTAGCTCAGTTGATGGAGCGGTGCCCCGGCAAGGCAAGGGTCTTGGGTTCAAGTCCTAGATGTGACCGTATCTTTTTCTAATCAAATTTTCGTTTAGGAATCGCTTTTTAGTACTGTGTCCGGGAACCTATGGAACCACGGAATACCCAATTGGCGTATGTTGTTAGACTGAATAGAGTGAGGAAGAAGATGAGAAGAGGAAGAGTGGGAAGTATCTGGCGGTTCAGATTTACCTACGTGCTTATCATTACTATCTAACTAATGCCAAGTGATTTCAAAATAAAATGTGCGTAGCGTGTCCCTATTTTCTGTATTACCCATAATTTTTCTTTGTATACCTAAATCTCTTCATTAATGCAAATGTCCTGTCAACCAGTTTTCACACAATCGTGTCTTCATCAGGGCAGATATAAAACATTTTGGTACATAATTTGTTTCAAACCATCTATATCATCTATGTATTTTATATTTGTGGTATGATGATGCTAAAACCCTTAAAACTAATTTTCCAGTTGGAGCCCAACATGACTGAAAGTTTCATAATGGCCGCCTTCCAGAAAATGGGAGAACATCCTCAGAATGTCAAGGTATGGTTCTTTACTAAACATCGTAATCGGATTATATCAAGACACTATCAATGGCCAAATATACACTAACAATATATAAATGTGTGCCTCATTTATGCAATAAAAATAGGCATTTGTCTTCAAAATTAAAACATGACCACCTCTAATTACAAACATAATTCCAAAAATAACCCGTTTCTACAGAAAATACCATTTCTAATTTGAATAGATCATATTTTGAAGAATAAAATGACTGAAATATGCATTAATGACTAATAAAGGCACAAATACGCAATAATGACCAAAAAAGGCTCAAATGTGTACTATCCACCCAAAAGGCTCAAATATGTAATCAATTCTCAATAAGTCAATTCATTATAACTAACAAACCATTATGCCGTTTCCCCGGAGACTTCTTGGTGAGCTTTTAACCATCTTAATTTACTCATACAAACTCTTCTGCTCTATTTTTTATTTGTTTAAAGAAAAAAATCCTTCTATGTACCATCATTATAAATGGAAAATTGTGCTAATGTAATAATGGAGGACTTCACTAGCACTGCATTCAGGTACACTGATCATAATATAATTATAAATTTAATTAATTGAACACTTGAATGTTGAAGTGAGGAGATAGAAAGATCTGGACACGATAAAACTAATGAATCTTGCCGGGGCACGGCCTATAAAACCGAAATTTTGATCTTCTTAAGTTTTACAATCTTTTGAATTAGTTTTGTTGCGGTTGCCAGGTGGTTGATAGATAATGGTAGCAGGGAGCAACATTTTATTTGATAATTAAAATAACAATTGCAGGTGATGCGGAACAAGTACACGGGCGAGCCCGCCGGCTACTGCTTCGTGCACTTTGGCACGGACGAGGCGGCCATCGACGCCATGCACAAGCTCAATGGCAAGCCCATCCCGGGCACCAACCCCGTGGTGCGCTTCCGCCTGAACAACGCCAGCCGTGAGAGCAAGGCCCAAGCGCCCACCGAGCGAGAGTTCTCGCTGTGGGTCGGCGACCTCACAACCGACGTGGACGATTACAGCCTATACCGGGTTTTCTCGCAAAAGTACGCCTCCATCAAAACAGCTAAAGGTAAAACTCATGTCATCTTCCCCTTATCCTATGAAATAAATTTTATTCAATCCAGAACAGAAGAATTCCGCCAAATTAGTACCTACTAGCGATGGGCACAATCGTTGAATCATCAATGATTTAAATACTCCATCTTTTAGACCATCAATCATGGACAAATTGATTCTGTCAAAAATCATTTGAAATCACAGTCCGAGACAATTGTTTTGAAACATCATCGAACAAGGAATCGATTCTGTCAAAAAAACATTAGTAACCAAAGTCCGAGACAACCATTTTGAAACGTCATCGAATAAGGAATCAATTCTGTCAAAAATCATTCCAAACCACAGCTCATTGGTCAGAATTGATCGATATCAAAATACCCAAATCCGAGATATGTCAAAAATATCTCTGATTGCTTGACAAACAAGATATTATTCCCACGGGTGCATTGTGTTACATACTACCTAATATGCATTTGGGATTATGCAATTTTTGTTTGGTTATTATATTATTAGATTTGATGGCCTCCGTGGTCGCGGGGTAAGGCTCTCGACTAGCAAGCTTGAGGTCCCGTGTTTTTGTTATTTCGCAAATTATTTATTTATAGTATATTTGCTGCACGTTCCGGAGTGGAAGATACCCTCAGTATCGCCCTGGTGTAAGACCACCATTCAGAATTGAAACGTTGCTTAAAATGGTTTTGGCCGTGTTTGGTGACCACATCTGAATAGCCAGGTACTTCCCCACCTTCCTCCTCCCCATCTCCTTCCCCTCCCCGCTACCTTCAGCCTCACAACATACCCCAATTGGGGATGCCATAGTCTCACTGGCTCCGTTTATGTTAAAAACCTAAAAAACTATGAAGAATCCAGGGGTGACATGTATTTTAAGGTAATGTATGTAATTGTTGTGAAAAACCCAATCAGCCTGATATATTTATTTATTTATTTATGTCTATTCTTGAAATATAAATTTCACATTTGTTTTCGTTTAGTGCCCAGGTTTTTATGTCCGTGGAGATGAAATATTGTATTATTTCTTCTATCGAAGATTGACTTCACGGTAAAGAATCGACGATCGACGGGCGATTGGCATTTTACCCCTGACACGCTAAGGAGTAGTAGGTCGCGGGAGGATGGCATTCCAAGGGTTAAAGAATGTTCTCATTCTGAGTAGCTACCTTTAATGTCTATTGTGCATACAATGATTACAGTGATCCTGGACAGCTCGGGCTTCAGCAAGGGCTACGGCTTTGTCCGCTTCGGCAGTGAGGAGGAGCAGAAGCATGCGCTGTGGGCCATGAACGGCTATTCGGGCCTCGGCTCCAAGCTGCTGAAGATCTGCAACGCTGTGCCTAAACCCAAGAGCGCCTCCAACACCGGCGGAAACTCTCAGCAGTTCGTCACAGTGCCCACCGTAAGTCCTTCAATAACCATATTGCTGTAATAAATGACGTAGTCGAGGGGTAAGGCTCTCGACTAGCAATCCATCCAATCCAGATCGCGGGTTCAAATCCCGGTGTACGCAAATAAATTTTGTTTTGATTAATTTGTGTTATTTTGCAATTTATTGATATAAAATAATATTTTGTAGTATATTTGCGGAACATTCCAGAGTGGTACTTCCCCACCTTCCTCTTCCCCTCCCCTGTACCTTCAGCCTCACAGTGTACCCCGATTGGGGATGGTGAGGAGAGGGGTATATATAATAATAATTAGTGTTTTATTATCCTCTTTTTTTTTGTAACATATTGAAATAATTATAAATATATTACATGGTGTTTTTTTTGTTCAGTTGAGAGGTTTCAGTTTCAGTCTGTATTGGGTGTCAGTATACATAATATATTATCTATTTTTGATCTCCCTATGTTTTGTACCCAGCTTTTTATTTATGTAAAATACAAGACGATGATACGCGGTGTTCAGTACTAATTGGTCGCAGATATTCATTCACATTACCTCACATCTCACACCTTACACTTCATGCCTCACACCTCACCTTGTTGAGGTGTTGAGGTGGGACACATCATTTCAGTATTGGAGTACCTCACACAAACTCATTCTGAAAACGTGTCCTTCCCAATATTATATAAGAATGCAGAATAATCTCACAATCAATAATCTAAAACCTCACATTCCAGGACTACAGCCAGCAGCAATATTACGACCCCTCGGCCTACTGGCAGAACTACTCGGCGGCTTGGTCGGGGTACTATGGGGGCACCAGTGGCGGAGAGGAGTCTCAGGCCGCAGCATCCGCGCCCGACACCTCGCACCCCCCTCCCCCTGCGCAAGACCACAGCCTCGCTCTCATAGGTAACACTAACATTCCATTACCCTTCAATAGTTACCAGCCACTAACCTCTTTTTTATCAGCTCTCAAGATGACGAGCCAGCGTTACCGTTTGATTATTCAGACTTATTTGCGCTTTACTTAACTTTTTTTTTCTATTAGTTCCACACATAAGGCCCTGGGGAAAAGTATTTCCCTAAGGCCTAAGTCATTTTTGGAATGCTGTGTAGAGGGAATTTTAAGGAAATTAAGGATAGGAGGGTGGGTAGGAATCTGAGGTCAGTGTGTCCAAGAGTGCAGACGTATGAATCCATCCCTCCCACCGCGGTGCGCAAGGCTATGATTCGAGGGAGTTTAGCTGGAGAGGTGAAAGGGTCTCCCTCAACTGGTAAGACTTGGACAAACCTCTCTCTATTAACGTGTGCTAAGCCACCAAAATCGGCAAACCACTTGGAGTGAACTTTAGCAGAAATTCAAAAACCTGTCAACTTATTTTTTGTTATACATAATTTACTACTTGCATTTAATGCATTTAAATCTGAAAAACACATACAGGAACGCAAAGCATCTCATTCTAATGACATAATATACTCCTCGCTATCCTGGACTTAAACCTTTTCTTCTAGATCACAAGCTGCCTCTGGATGTGGACCAGCTCAACAGGGAGTGTGTAGAAGCCGACAGAAATCTCTGGGACGCCCTCGACGCCTCCAGGTGGTTGCCCAATGATGTCATGGAGGTTTACTAGCTCATCTGCTGATTGCGACCGTCTGCTAGGAACACTCTTGCTGTTACTCCGGGCTTTGTAACTCGGTGGGGTCTTCTAGTGCCCCGCAACCTTTTATCACCCATGACACGAGAGTTCTTCCCAGATTTCCGCAGCACACCAAAAATAAAACTATATATTTTTTTCTTACTTATTTGGCGAAACATTTGGGCAAAAACTCCATGTTTGTCTCGACATAGGAAACGCTTGGTGATACAGGTATTGCAAAAAGTATTTTAATATAAATTTGTTATCAAGTCAAAAAATCTTTAGTATTCAGTAAGTTAAACCATTCTCGTGTTCTGACTGCAGCTATTCATATTTAAAATTAAATGTATTTGCAAAGGCACAAATGGTCTTATAGCGAAAAAAAACAATTCTTGTGTTCACCACCATGCATTTAGATAAACACGTGCTAACTAAAATTCGGGGATAAAACCATTCTCGTGTTCCAATTGACTTTTGCCTAGGGATAGCCAACGTTCTTAAGTAGGAAGCGATAAGGATTCATTGCAACTTCAGTCGTCACAGTCAGCTTAACCCGGTTTCGGTTAAAAAAACTACAATTTTTTTTTGTTTTGTGCATCGAATGTGTTCTGTAATTTTTGGGTTGTGTTTCTGAGAAGGGACGAATCATTTAAGATTTTTTGTTCTTTTGCCGTGGCGGCACACCTAACATCGCCACACCAGTTGCTTAGCACTGTTGTATCTCAGCGGTAGAGGCATGAGACTAACTGTGTACTAGGGTATTCTAGGCGTCTCTCTGGGACCTTATTTCTCTTATCCTGGTTCTGGATTGCAGGAGTTTTCTAGGGGTTTTCTAAATCTCTAAAAGCAAATGTTTGCAAATTGTGTTATTATGATAGGTATGTAATTTTAAGATAGAATAAACTATTTTCAATAAATTATTTTTATTTCACCTTTCAAGCTTCGATTATACATAAGATTAAATTATCAATAAATACAAAACGTTTTTAAAAATTAATCAAAGTAAAAACTTTTTTCAATAAGATTCAAACGCACAGCATCTGGAGACTGATCTTGAACACAAAGCAAGAAAAATACTTTCGTTATTACAAAGTTCATTCTGGGATGCAACCCAGATGATATGGACCACAGCTTATTTACACTCCATTCAAGTATGTTGTCTTAAATACAATTTATTATAATTCGTACTGGCCAAAGGAAAGCATAATTCCTATTTTCAAAAAAAAAAATCTATTTTAAATTTGTGAGCATTAACAGTTAGAGAAACCTGATAATATTGAAATTTTGTAACATTATTACTTGTCAATATATATTATGCACATAAAAGAATAAGTAGAGTCTGAATATTGATATAACATTAGCAAAATCACAATCTTTTAGGGCCAGTTGTTTCACAGAAATTTAATGTAATATTGTTATCAAATGACCAATAATGAGCATTTTATTTTTTTTTACTTGTAAGATCTTCGTTAAAAACCAACCATAGTCTGTTTCAGCTTTTAACCAAATTGTGATATGCACAAATGTTATTTTATGATTGTCAACTGATCATAATTTGATAGTGGCTCTGATTTTCCATTTGACGACAATTTTACATTTGAATTTCCGCTAAACACCCCAGCCTTAGTGTCACGCCGGGTCAGGATTCGGCGTGACCCCGACCTGCGCCGCAATACTCTTCACCACGTCTGCGGGAAGATTGGCGGGACACAACCGCGGCTTGCCCTCCACCAGTTGCACCATGAACGCCCTCAGCTCCCGGTTCGGTGGCGCTCCCGACAGGATCACCAGCGATCCGGGCTCCACATTCGGAGGCACCAGGTCCCCGGGGCTAGCCCCCACGTCGCCGTGGCCCCCGGAGGCTCGGAGCAGGTTGACCGCTTCCTGCGCGAGGGTGTCGGAAGCCAGGGTCTTGGGACGGACACTCTTGTATTTTTTGCCGCCGTAGGTCAACACGTCGGGAGGTGCTTCTTCGCCATCTTCTGTTATACTATCGAGGGCTGCGCCTGGAATGAACAATACGTTTGTGAAAATCTTATGTACGTTTAAATCTTTAAGTGGGCTACATTGGCAAGCCTCATGAGCAACAAGTGGGTATTGCAGAGTGAGAGTCGTGGAGTCGCAAAACCCACTCTGGAAAAAAGTGTTATAATATTAATATTTTTCGCTAAATATCAAAGAATATAATTGCCATCATCACTATATAAGTTATGCACTGTCGCAAGGAAACTTACAAAATGCATTATGATCTTCAACAAACGCAGGATCTTCAATACAATGTTGTTATGTATTGGTAACTGCGATATCCTAGAGTAGTTTAAGAGGTTACTCATAGTATGGCACTAGATAGTAGTTTAAAAGGTTACCCGTAGATGGCACATAGCTGTAGATAATGCAGTGATTGAGTGTATAATAAATCCTATTGCAAGTCGAGGTCCAGAATAATTTCTTCCGTCTGCTAAATAGGCCGTTTATCAGAGTTCATTTTTATCTATCACAATAAAGTACAGTGTGTCCAAGTGTTTTGTTGTGTGGGGATCTGATAAAAAAAAATAGCTTTAAAAGGAGGCAGTCAGCCTACGACAGTCGAATAGGTCCGATTAAAAATTAGCTTTCTCACTTGTCTTCTGCGCCTTTCGCTTCCTCTCCTTACGCTTCTTGGGGGGCTTCTCCTGCTCGTCGCCCTTGCAGGCCAGCAGTGCCGCCTCTTCCTCCAGGTGGCCGATATCAAACTGCAGCGGGTTCATGAGGGCACGGTCAACCAACGCGCCGTTCTGCCGCTCCTCCTTCTTGAACTGCCACAAAAAACTTACTGTTTAAACCGTACATAATAGAAACAAGGCAGTAAGGTGCTCCTACAGCCATTATGCTCATATGAGTGTAAGCCCTCTTAAAAGATTACATTAGTACATTAAAATGAACATAATAATAATAGAAATAATCATATTTTAATTCCTAGCTACATGAATGAGTTCTGTAATTCAATTTATCCGTATTGGCACTATATCAAAAAATCTATATAAATAAAAATGTGAATGTTCGTTTGTTCAAAATCTTAAATCTCCGAAAGTTCTTCACCGATTGCTTTGAAATTTTGACACAACGTTGTATTCGAATACGCATGTGTTTTTATGGTTCCATGATAACTCAACACAGTGACAATTCAACACACTTTTAAGAAGTGATATAAAGTCATTAGAAACAATGAAAAAAAAAAAAAATTAACCTAACCTTACCTACTTAACCCAGTTAATAAAGTTTTTTGTTTCATCACTTTCCATGACTTTATATAACTTTTTAATGATGTGATGATTTATCCGGTCACCGTTTTTATATACCTATATTATATAGATGTCACCTCTGACAGGTAAAAAAAACAGCCCAATCTGTTGGACAAACATGCTTTTTTTTTAAAACAGCGCCATCTGTTGGACGTAAAAGAAACACGCGCTTTTGTTTCTCTTTCTACACAAATAGCCTGAGCCACAGCAATGCGAGGCGGGGTACAGCTAGTAGAATATAAAAAAATAAGATAGGAACAAAATGAATCAACATAATACTCAGAAGTATAAAAAATACAAAGAGAGAAAAAAAAGTATTGAAACCTGTCCAGAGTAAATAGCAAAAAGCAACATTAAAGGAAAAAGTAACATATGGTAAATATCAACATAAGTAAGTTACGATTATAATAATATTAGCGAAACAAAATGTTAGAAATTTGTGATATAAATTTTGGTATGGAATAAATGAAAATATCAACTAAGAACTGAAGTTTTTTTCCAAGTGTAGCCTTTGGATTGGAGAATGAATGAAATAGTTTGTTTTCAACGAATAAACAAAGAACAACTCTGGAAGTCTCGTATTACGATTTGGTATTCGCAACGTTATTAGCTTTGTTAAAGGCTCACATACCCCTGCGCGCTCTGAAAGCCGAGTAAATCAAAAAATATTTTTATGAAACGTAAATTTTATAAAAAGGTTATATTATATTAATTTAATTTGTTCAATGGGTGTGGATATTTTGAAATTGAGAGTCAGTGTTGTATGAAGGAATGATGAGTTCCACAGGGCCTAGACTGACTTGCAAACCTGATGTAAATGCAAAAGTAATCACCCTATTGGAAAACGCTATAACTTTTACAAATGGCGCCAAATGTCAATTCGGTTTTGACATTTGTGAAGTAAACAAACGTAGAATACAAATCGACAAGACATGAATCGGTTTATTCCGCAAGAGTGCGGAATAACAAGCAGTACCGAAGTTTATAAAAAAAAAAAAAAAATTACAGCAAAAGAACATCGGGTGATTACTTTTGCTCCACCCTGTATAAGCACAAAAGTGTCACCAACATTGTTCACCCATACTACTGCAAATCGCACAGCGGCGCCCTGTCTTCATTTCTATCAACACACCAAAGCACAATTTTCATTGCATAGCCGCTTTGATGGTCCGTGCTGTTTGGTCGTAGCTCGACAGTCTGTATGATTTAAACATTCAGATAAAAAATATTATCGCTTATTCTTATAAGTACAAAATTGTATATTTAAACAAAGCTTCTAACAGGAATTCAATCTTAACACTTTTTTCCTTCTATGTATAAAATAATATGTTCTATAATTAAACAATGTAATATGAAATGATGATATGAACTAAATTTGTCAATTTGACTGGCCTAAAACAGGATCCATTCCTAGTTGGCTAGTCAAAGTTTCCACATATGGTTTATTGTATAATTTTATGTGAAATATATTATTATTAAAAAAAAAATTAAGGGCGCTGCGATCGTTTAAGTGACAACCAAAATGGCATATAACTTAAAAAAAAAACACCTATACATATTTTTAAATTAAGTTGTTAACTTTGTGATAAATGATTTATATAACGAACACAGAATCGCTTTTAACGGGGACCCTACAAATTAAAAAAAAAAAATGGAGCCGATGACATCAACCTTAGTGAAAATAAGATATAATAAAACCAGCCTACCTTAACTTTAAGATCCCGCCTCGACCTGCCGGGAAACAGAGACAGCATGAGCGAGAAGTCGGTGCCGAGGGTGTGCAGGGCGCGGTAGAAACGCAGAGTCTCGGCGCTACCCCACTCGCGGCATCGGCGCCCTCGGCCGTACACCCCTCGGCCCCCCGCGCCACCGTCCCACACCACTGATAGCTGCGACAAGCGCTGGCGGCTGCGCAGGGCTTCAGAAGTCTCGATCACCTGGAAAGTTAGATAAAAACATGAGACAAATATTCCCGGAAGATGAATAAGCTGACAATATTTTAAAATCTCCTGATAACATCATTATAAGTGAAAAATGTTGCTTGTGCAATGATGGAGGACTTAGCTAGCACAGGAATAATTTAACCCACGATGCCTAGGAAAGAACCAGGTACATTTGTCAACTTAACCATTAAAGGTTTGTCTACATGCTGAATATTACATGCACAAACTCTAATTTGCACAAGTAAGCATGTACATTAAGATGGAAAAACTTTATACCGCTCAAACGGCTTGCACGGACATTCATTTGTACAAGTACAAATACGTTAAGGCGGCAAAACAGTATAATGCGCAAATGGCTTGCTTACCCTTCAAATGATTGCAACTTTTGCACAAACTATTTGCTGACGCTGCACAGTACACCATGTTTAGCGCAAAAATTTTCACAAACTGATCGCGCATGCTAGTCGCTGCGTGTAAACGGACCTTAACCAGTCAGGACTGAAATTATTTATTTATCAAAATCTTAATAAAACTGTTATTGACTAAAATAATGTTTTTTAAATTATTTTTGAACTCCTGTTTCAACAATATGTTGGGCTTTTCAAAGATCGTTATGATCACAAATAATATAAAATCTCACAATATTGAAAACATAAGTTTAAGGATATTTTTTTTTTTTTAAAAGAAAGACAAACATTCCCGGGTTACGAATAACCAGACAATATTTGAAAATCTCCTACTACCACCACAGTAAACTGAAAAGGTTGCTTGTGTTGTGATGGAGGACTTAGCCAGCCGAGGAATTGAACACACTACGCCAGAGTGGGACCCAAACGCGATGTCAACTCGGCCACCGACCTGAATGAAAAATGAATATGTTGTAACAATTATTTTACAAGCAATAATTATTCGCCTGAAACAATCATCCACATTGAAAAATCTCCTGATAAAAGATACATGACGCCAACGGGACTCGAACCCGTGTGCAAAAATGTAACAAGCAGTAATTGTTGAATGAAACACTAGTATATATTGAATTATTTCGCGGATAAGAGATAAGCCGCCATAGCTTAGCGGTCAGAGCTGTCGACCGGAAATCGAAGGGACACGGGTTCGAGTCCCGTTGGCGTCATGTATCTTTTATCAGGAGATTTTTCAATGTGGATGAGTGTTTCAGGCGAATAATTATTGCTTGTAAAATAATTGTTACCCTTTGTGCTATGCATAAAAAATCTTGTCTTAAACATTAGTTTACCAAAAAAAAAAATAATGAATATGTTGTATTCACCACTTTTAATCAATACATAATAGTCAAGTAAATAAAAAAGTTAAATAGAAGAAGTGATAAGTTTAAGAGGCTAGACTGGGTCCAAATATCTTTATTTTATTTTATTTGGTTTTACGCCCACCCGTGCCAACAAATCTATTTATAGTAAGAAGAGTGTCTGTGGCGGACAGCATGACTTTGATTTTTATACAAATCTAGTTTTATTCAGAGTTTGATGATATTCTCCACCCTTGACTTTCAAAATAAGAGGAAGGTCACCGTCTACATGACATTTTGAAAAACCACCCACACCTCATTTTACCACCCCTTAAATCAAAATACTTGACATTCAAAATAAGAGGAAAATTATTGTCTATATATGATTAAAAAAAACTTCCAGTTAATCCCGGACATCACCGGCGACTTCAGCTAGTATTATAAAAACAAGTCATAAAAAACGGTAAAAGCAAGTAAATATGTAAGAGAGTATTTTTTTTTATTATAGCTCCACACAGGAGGCCCTCAAGAAAAAAAATTTCTGAGGGTGTATGAATCCACCCATCCCTCCACTACGATGCAAAGCGATGGGTCGAAAGAAGGTCCGCCTGGAGAGGTCATAAGGTCTCCCTCAACCAGTCTCTCCCGATCTGACCCACCACGCAGTAAGTGGGTAAACGCATCCGCCACTAAGACCTAGACAAACCTCACCCCATCAACCCGGGCACCCCAAAGTCACCAAACGTAGTGAACCACTTGGGGTGACCTACGGCAGGGGTGTTGGTTATCCAATAAATGGTCCCCTGGGCGGCGGCACACATACCTGCCCCTCAAATTGAAAATATTGTATATCAATGGGTTCAACGACAAAACAGAACACTGAAGAAAAAGAACAAACGAACATAACCAAACCTACTCTTTTATTGTGTTATGTTTAATCCGGTGGCCATATTAATGAAAAAAAAAAAATTGTCACTGGGCGCGTAACACCTCCGATGTGAAAAAAAAAAAATTTTTACAGATGTGATGGTGTTTGTCCAACAGATGGCGCTGTTTTTCTAAAAAGCATGTTTTTACCTGTCACAAGTGACATCTATATAACATAGGTATATAAAAATACATACGTATTCGAATGCAACGTTGCGTCAAAATTTCAATAATTAAAGTCATATATAACAAAAATAAAACATTCTCGACCGACCTATTATACAAGGAATTTAAATTATTTAACATTCGTAAATTATTTATATTACAAACTATGAAATATTTATTTAAAAACAAAAATAATTTCAAAATAACAGAAAACAGAATGAGCAAAAGAACAAATAATATATTTTACACCCCCCAAACCAATACTAAATTAATGCAGACACATAGCAGTTTCATTGGTCCTCGTACATTTAACCTTCTACCACTACAAACTCAAATGATAAATAAAAAGATAGAATATATTAAAGAGGTAAAATTATGGCTGAATGACGCAGATATTGAAACGCTTTTACTATAAATTTATTGATCCTTTCTACAACTCACTTGCTGAAACTTTATAAATTATTGTACATAATGTTTTCCCTTTACTTTTTATAATAACTATAAACAAAAAAAAAACTTTTTCTACTAATGTATATTATACTTTAGGTACTTGAAATATAGTAATTGTTTTATATTACCCACACTCAGGCAGTGCCTTAGTGGGTTTTCATTTCTTGTGTATACTATTTGGTATTATATATTATGTTATTATATACTATCTATTAATATGTATAATATGTGTAAAGAAATGAAAATAAATAAAGTAAAAAAAAAATTTAAAAAAATCGGTGAAGAACTTTCGGACATTTAAGATTTTGAACAAATTAACATTTACATTTTATTTATATAGATACATAGCTGATTATTAATGTACACAGAAAATTAAAAGGAATTGAAGTTTCCTTCCATTTTCGTGATTAAAAATGTTTTTTCACTCTCCTATGAAATTTTAATTTTTTCACATTGGAGGTATTACGCGCCCAGCGACAATATACCAGAGATGATAATCTGAATCGAACATACCAGATATGATATTGTGCATTACATTACGATTGTACATATTTTTTTAAACTTAACTGTGCCAAATATATTGAACCTAAAAATACAGGATAAACAGTGAAAATCATGTGGATTCATTAGCTTTAAGCCACGGTAGCAGTTTCTTTTTTGATTTTCGAAAAAAGTTATTTATTGTTTTTTATTCGTATTCATATGGAAGCGTTTTTCGAAGTCAGTAAACTTTACCCACGGACACCCTGTATATACAAATAGATGAGTATTTTAACACACTTTGTCCGGGAAGGGTAGTTCTACCTTTTACACTGGTCCTGTTTGAATGGCGGAAAAGGCATTGCTGTCTGATAAGTTTACATACATTGTTTATACCAATCTCTTTGTGAGAGTGTCAACTATATGTATATGTATTTAAAAATGTGAACCAACTCTTCCAATATCTTTGTACCTTGTCTTTTGTATGGAAGAATATTTTATCAAAAGTAAACTATATATTTTTTTTTTTTTTTTTAATACTTTATTTATTTTCATTTCTTTACACATATTATACATATTAATAGATAGTATATAATAACACAATATATAATACCAAATAGTATACACAAGAAATGAAAACCCACTAAGGCACTGCCTGAGTGTGGGTAATATAAAACGATTACTATATTTCAAGTACCTAAAGTATAATATACATTAGTAGAAAAGTTTTTTTGTTTATAGTTATTATAAAAAGTAAAGAGAAAACATTATGTACAATAGTTTATAAAGTTTCAGCAAGTGAGTTGAAGAAAGGATCAATAAATTTATAGTAAAAGCGTTTCAATATCTGCCTCATTTAGCCATAATTTTACCTCTTTAATATATTCTATCTTTTTATTTATCATTTGAGTTTGTAGTGGTAGAAGGTTAAATGTACGAGGACCAATGAAACTGCTATGTGTCTGCATTAATTTAGTATTGGTTTGGGGGGTGTAAAATATATTATTTGTTCTTTTGCTCATTCTATTTTCATTTATTTTGAAATTATTTTTGTTTTTAAATAAATATTTCATAGTTTGTAATATAAATAATTTACGAATGTTAAATAATTTAGATTCCTTGTATAATAGGTCGGTTGAGAATGTTTTATTTTTGTTATATATGACTTTAATTATGTGTTTTTGAATTATTTGTAGAGGCTTAATGAACGTATCAGGTGCACCACCCCATCCTATTATGCCATAAGTGATTGCAGATTGCACCAGAGAGAAGTAGATCATTTTCAATTTTTCAGCGTTTAAAATTTCCTTGAGTCTATAAAATATGTAGGTAAGATATCTTAGTTTAGAAGTGGTTTAATTAATATGTGATTTCCAATTAAGATTAATATCTATTGATACTCCTAAATATTTTATATTTTTGACATTAGCGAGTTCGTTGCACAGGAAGCACAATTCTTGATTGCAAGTTGTATTATGGATTCTAATTTTAAGGTTGTCTTTTGGTTTGTTTTTCATGTTTTTATAAAAAGGTAAACCCGTATAGCGGGTAATACATCCTACCACTTATTGCACCGGAAATGTGGAAATTTTTTGTTTTCTTTGTAATGATTTGAGCAAAAGAAATAAAAAAAATTTAACATAATAAAGAATAAGTACATTTAAAAAAATAAAACATCACTAAATGACCCAACACTGTCTTCAACTTCAGATTATGGAGTCGTATTATAAAATTAGGCTTAATTTCAGACAACAATTTTATAGTTGGAGTGTGGTGAGTGCTATGCAAAAAATTTAATTAAAATATAATGTATTATTTTCAAAGATATAGCTGTTTAATAACTAAATTTATTTTCTCGAATGGGACCCTTGTTTTCGCCCGTATAAAGTATGTTAAGCAGAATATTATCTTAAGAACTTACTTATCTCAAACTCGAAAAAAGATTATCATTTTATTAATATTTATTATCTTGTTCATTGTTTATTTACTTGTTAAGCCGAATCATGCCAATGGCATTTAACGCATCAGTCGTCTGATAAAAGTTTGAGTGTTTGGTGTTCTACGATTACCTTACCTTTACCTGATTTTTCAAACAACTTCATGACTCAGCTATTCCTTAAACACTTATCTGGTTAAGTGAATATCGCAGAAGAGTCCAAGAGTACAAGTGATACTATGGCATCCCCAAATGGGGTACGTTGTGAGACTGAGGGATGCGGGGAGGGGAAGTATCTGACTATTCAGATCTGGTCACCAAACACGGCCAAAGACATTTCAAACAACTATTCTATTCTGAATGGCGATCTTTCACCAAGACAATACTGAGATCAAAATAAAATTTACCACTCTGAAACGAGTAACAAGTATACTAAACATGTATTCATTTTTTGGTGTGAATTAAATGTAAATTAACACATATTAATTTTGTTTGTGCATGCCGGGATTCGACCCCATAACCTCCAGATTCGTAGCCAAGGCTCTCAACCGGCCGACAACGTAATTTGTCAATGTGTACCGCGTGGACAAGTGAACCGTACATCCATTGGTTTTGTTAGAAATGAAAGGACTCCGCCGTAACTGTGCGATTCACCTTTTGAAGGAAGATCTTCCACAAATATTTTCACAAACTTTTTCAACATACATACAATAAAGTGTATCATTAGAGGTTAGTAACTATTATTCATGCAAACATTTTATTTGTCTCATTCGTTCGTAGCCAATTACCAATCACTCCCCATAAAATTCACAAAAGTTTTTACGATTTATGAGTTTCAAGTTAAATATCCCCTTAGAACAAATTAACTACACCTTTTTATTAAATACCTTAACTTCCGAGTCTGGAGGGCGATTCTCGTTCTTTTAGCCTTAAGCTAAATGATAGCATTCGTCAACGACTGCTATCGTTTGCGAAAGATAGCTGTCCGTCGCTTGCAACATCTTTTCTTAACTATTAAGCGATTCTCGTTCTTTTGATATCCTTACAAGTTCGATTTTGGAGAGACCTAGTAAAAAATCCTAAAGAAACGTGGTTAAGAGCATCTACAAAATTGTTAACAGATTATTGAAAACACAAATTGGTGAAATATAATTAAGTGACGCAAGGTTTCTAACTAAAACTTAAAAAAACAAATACTTTGTATTATAATGCATTTTAATAACTGCTTATTTTATTTATGAATGACATAAATAAGCCATTTATCGAAGATTTACGTTTTGTAAAAAGGTACCTACCTCGCTGGATAGTAATGACTTTTTTACAGATTCACCACTTCTAAAGTGACGTTTGGTGTCGAACTAACGTCGCTAACTGTCACCCAAGTTGATTTATGTTGTCAACGTTTTCGTGTTCGTTTGCTAATTAACTTGACAAAATTGTTTAAAATGAGGTAAGCAAAAGCTATATGTTGTAAGTAAAAGCATGATATCATTTAGATGCTTTTCACCCCAGACTGAAACGGAATTAACAACGTATTATGTCTGTGTACAATTGCATTTTTAGGTCAAAAAGTGAGACAGCTATTTTATTATTATCTTTCGTGTACATCATTGTGTTTGAAACCTAAGAATAGTGTGTAATAGTTACATGTCACCAATTGTCGTAAAATTCAATTTCAGTGTGCAGCAACAGAGTGGCACGGTCAAGACAATTCGATAAATGCTGCTGGCGGATCCATGACAGCCGAGCCAATCTTTTAAAATGGAGACGACATTTAAAACCTAGGAGATTAATTAAATAATGCTGCTCCACACAAGACTATAATCCAATGGCAAAAAGTAAGTTTATTTATCCACTTTGAATAGTGCCTGTTCGACAATGTGTAGTCAATTGAAGGACTAGATGTGCCCAAAGTCCTTCCCAATGACGATGTACGTAGTTTATTTATGTTTTATGGTGCTATATCATGTTTAACAAGTACACAACTGATATTGTGTGTCGAAATGCATAGCGGTTAAACACAAGATACCTTTGGCAGAGAGGATATGCCGAGTCAAAATACCTGATATGTGTATACACAAATTTATTTGTTAGTTTATATAATATGTTTTACTAAATAATCAAATTTCATAAGATACAATTTGATACGTTTATTTATTTCATAGAGATCTCTTCTTGCACGTGGATGTCGCTGATGAGAGTGATGAGCCTCCTGTACTTGTAGAGATGCTAGCGGTAGAGATGCAGTGGAGTGTTGGGTGAATACCCCGTGACAAGCCCACAGTAGACAGACCTCCCCCTCCCCAAGCCAGCCAAGGAGAAGACCTCGATTCGTAGCAGGTAATTCTTTATACAAATAAAGTAGCTTCACGTCCATTTAATCTACGTTCGCAGGAAAACCACAGGTTAGTTTTACCCTACTGATGACCGATCATTGCGATAGTAATACTGCTCAGTACGAGAGGAACGGCAGTTTTGGACATTTGGTTCACGCACTCGGTCGACCGGCCGGTGGTGCGATGCTACCATCCACAGGATTAGGCCTGAACGCCTCTAAGGCCGTATCCCGCCTAGGCAAATCGGGCGGTGATACGTGATGTGAGTTCCGCGAGTCGAAAGGCTCTCTAAACAATGTGATATCTATCAGACGGAGGCCCCCGTCCGCGGGGGCCTCCGTCGAAGCCCGACGAGGCGAGGCGAGCACTGCGCAACGTGGTTAAATGTCCCGGCGCGATGGCGCCCCGCCTCTGACCAAGCTTAAGTTCGACGTCGGAACTCGGAATCGTCCGCAGACGACCTTCGTACCTGGCAGGGTGTTGTGCCCGGTAGAGCAGCGTCATGCTGCGATCCGTTGAGACTCAGCCCTACGCCAAGAGATTCGTCCGATCGTCTCCACGGAGCGTCGGCCCCCCCATACTGCTGCTGTTTGCGGCCTAGCGCGAGCGAGCGTGTTATTTAAATTATATTTTATAATGTTCGTAAGATCAATTAAAAATTATTAGAGATATCAATTTAATAGTTATTAAATTTTTCAGACCGAAACGAGAGCAGAGCTGATGAGAAGCTGATGGATTAGCAGAACGGCGCTATGTTGGTGAAGAAAACTGGTTCATCGATTCTGCTTATCCTGCGTGGATTGTGCTACACGACGTATGAATTTATAATTCGGGTCGCTCATGCAGACTCATACACATATTCTTTTTGTTTTTAAATCGAATATTATATATCAATATCTTTGAACTAAATAAAATGTTTCCCGTTCTATGATTAAATTTATACGATGAGAATGCCAACATTTTTATAAATCCCAACCAGGAATTATTAGATTCCTGGTCAAATAAAATTTTACACGCAAAAAACTTCAATTATCTCAACCAAACGTATGTTGACAAATTTTCGTCAAACAAATGGTTGAGTATTGGAGAGTTGAGCGCAGAAATAGAAGGATTTATGCTTGCCATTCAGGATAGAGTCATTAATACTAAAAATTATAGAAAGCATATAATCAAAGATACAAATCAAATTGATGATTTGTGTAGAAAATGTTTGGCTTTTCCGGAAACTATAGAACATATTATATCGGGATGTTCTATATTAGCATCGTCCGAGTATACATTTAGGCACAATCAAGTTTTAAAAATAATTCACCAAAATTTGGTAATTAAACATAACTTGATTGACTGCCGTAATATAGTACCATATTATGAATACGAACCAAATTCATTTTTAGAAAACGAATTTTATAAAATATATTATGATAAAACTATACTAACAGACCGAGCGATTAGTCATAATAGACCCGATATAGTTTTACATGACAAAATTTAAAAAATAACTTATATCATTGATGTCGCTATACCAAATTCCTGTAATATTCAAAAATCTGTTAGCGAAAAAATAAGAAAATACACAGATTTAGGAAATTAAATAAAAAGAATTTGGCATTCTCAAACTATAAAAATATTACCATTCGTTATTTCGGCTACTGGCATTATACCTAGCTCTCTAATTAAAAATTTAGGCGTATTAGATCTTTCAAAAAAATTATATATAAAGATGCAAAAGTCTGTCATTTTGAATACATGTAGGATAACAAAAGATTTTTTTAATATTTATGTTGAGGGATCAGTAGGATTTATAGGCCCTGTTAGAAGTTCTACCGAGCCGAACCCTCTGATATGAAAATATCTGGAGACGGTGAATTATTTTCCCATTTGATCTCTTGTGAGTTGACGTGTTGTTCTTGTATT
Source organism: Hesperophylax magnus (assembly GCA_026573805.1). Taxonomy (NCBI): domain Eukaryota; kingdom Metazoa; phylum Arthropoda; class Insecta; order Trichoptera; family Limnephilidae; genus Hesperophylax; species Hesperophylax magnus. The sequence continues at coordinate 3,993,912 of JAIUSX010000117.1, read as the reverse complement.
GTTTTGTATTTATTTTGCTTATATAATGCACTTACATAATGTTGATTGACTAGATGATCATTTGTGGAAAAGTGAGTGGAAGGGTTTAGTTTTTCCTATGGGGAAGATTTAACCCGGACAACAAAATCGGAAGCATATATAATTTGTTGTGTACTTGTTTTTGTTGAAAAATTATTTATAATTATGTGTTGTCAATAAAACGTTTATTATGTACTACATGTCATGAATTATTTTTCCCTATGAGCTATGAGTTTTCCTATTTCATGCCGGAGTTCCATAACACAAGGAACGCAGCTTCACCACTTTGCATTTACATCCAAGGTAACCAAGTTCGGATCACAAATCTGAAATGTTCATTTTTTATTATAATATGACTTTCTTGTGCATATGAAGATCTCACCATTTGCACGTTTAAGGAGCGATTCCCGTGATGATTGCAGTACATATATTCCTGTACTGCAGTACCAACGATAGCTATACGAGTGCAGTCAATTGCTACTATAGTACCAGGGAAAGGATCACCGGACTGCTCAAATATTTGTTTGGCTTTTTGCCTATCTGCAGCAGTCAAAGGAAATTTAACCCACGTCTGGAGTAGTGTGTCGTTGATAGCCGATGAAACATTTAATATGCATCGGCTAACCGACGACCGACAGACAGCCAAGCCCCACTCAGACAGTCCATGCTTTCTTCTCGGTTGTAAGATAGGGGATAACGAGTTCATTAGATATTCTGAATAAATTCAGGAACTCTGTTTGCCCCATTTCCATGGGATTTTGGGCGTCTCTTAAGATACGGAAAGGGATTCTTATTTCGTTGTGGTAAACTTCAAAACCCACAATTTCCAGCACCAGCCATCCTGCAGCCATTTTATCTGAAACTTATTATTATTTATGTAGAAATCCTCAATGGTATGTGTAGTTTATTGTAAATTAAATCACTTATCTGGCTTTCGACATGTTACGTACTTTACAAACATCGCAATTACCTTATTCAATTCATTTAATAGCATTATTGTGCCACAAACAAGTCACTAATCATGTTTACAGTCAATACTTACGATAATATTAAGTTTTCTCTTGTTAAAACTACGCAAATATTGCTAATTGTCAAAACGTCACAATTAAATGAAGCAAATTCTCCGCGAACGCTAGCGTTCGGCCGCCGAAAGACAGGTCTAGGGGTCCCCTTCGCGTAAGGCTAAAAGTTTTCGCGCGCAATCGAAAATCTAAGGATTCCATCTGTCATCGAGAGAACCGGAATCGCTTCATAAGAATAAACCGAGAAAAATCGTTAATTTGAATGTAAGGACGATTTTAGTGTCGTTAAGTAGAACGAGAATCGCCCTCCTGGTCAATTTAAGAGTACCTACTCAACACACTAGGCATAAGGACTTATTTCAATGTCACCATTCACAAAACTTTATGTAGCAAACTTGCCAATTCCTCGCCTACATAATTTAGCAAATGAATATACTCGTACCAATGAAATTGATATTTTTAATGTAACAAATTCGATGTTTAAAACATACTTAATTTTATTTATCAAGATTTTATTTCTGATAATTTCAGTGTATTATTTTGATAATTTTTTATTTTATCTGATTGTAATGTAAGAAATTATTTTATTAGGTAAAAAAATAAAAAATTTCAAGAGTAAACAAACAAAGAAAATAAATAAATCTCTGTAACCAGGTGCTGATATAATGTCGCTATATAAGTGCTGTTACATTCCACATGTTTGACCTTAGCTGTAGTAGTAACTAATGTTTTTTTTACTTAACCCGTTGTATGCAGACGTCACAACAGTTGTCTTGCGAAAACCTAGCAACGAAACAAGAGTTAAAAAATGGGTGATGCCAAATCCCATACATTTTCATACTTTCTCCTTTACTAAACAAATATCCTATTTTCTATCTATCTCATCTTATTATGTCTAGAATGACTCTCCGCTATTCAACATACCATTTCTCTCATCTCAAGCCTGTTAACACTTAAAATTATTTTGAAATATGGCCATTTTAATGCTATTAACCTTTTCTATGCAGCTGTTGTACATGTGATTCATTGTCGGCTATAACAGTATTCGGATTTCGCACATGTGATCCAAGAAGTTTCACCAGATATATACAGTGTATCAAAATGTGCAAGGTAATGGGATAGATTGCGTCGAAAAGGTCAGTGCAGTAAAGGTTATATTCGCCTTCCCTTTCTCCAACAGAAAACAAACTCATATTTTCTACTTACCAAACTCTGCTCATCTATGACAATTTCTCCGTTGGGCCCAAGCTTGACTTGTGGCACGGGTGCTGCCTCGGGGGCCTCAGGCGGCGGAGGGGAGGGGGGTGGGAGCTCCACCACGGTGGGCTCCAGGGGCGCCACTTGAGGGAGCTCGTGTCTGGGAACAATCATAGTATTAAACCATAGGAGCCGGCAAGAATATTCAATAAATAAAAATACATTTTTATTAAGGCCAATATGAAGACAACACCATACTTGATAAAGTGACATTTTGATTTTGTGTTTAACAAACCCTGTAGAAGTAATATCCAAAGGCAAAATTAATGTATAAGGTGACACTATCGACACTGTGATTGCAGTACTTCGTGAAGTGCGTGGGCACAATTCTTCAACACTGCAATTGCAGGCTCCTAAGGATTAAACATATTATAGTCTACAATGAAAGATCAGAAAGAAGTTTTGTTTTTAGTTCCCTTGAAAAACTACATAAGAAACTTTCATTGGAAACTTGCGATTTAGATGCCAGTGTGGAAGAATATTAAGTGATACTGCGCAAGAGTTCTAACAACTCTGGGGCAGTGGGACCATGCTGGGCCGCCGAGAGGGCACGTTAGCCAAGTCCGAAACTTGGGGCCCGGGCCTAAGGGGGGCCCGGGACGGGGCCCGGATATTTTACTAAAAAATGCCAATGACACTAGGAACGGACGTGGGCCGGGCGCCCAGGCCCGCACGCTCCGTAGGCCCAACTGTCAGAGCGTGTTCACACACAGCACACAGCTATAATATGCGAGGGATAGCGTATTTCGGCATAACGTTCGCCGTAGATATCTTTTTGCCAATTTTCTTTTGGGTATATTCGGCATGTCTATTGAAGTTTAGTTTGGAATCTAATATAACTCCTAAGTATTTGATTTCAGTAACATTTTCAATAATTTCACCATCAATTTTAATTTTGCTTTCACTGAATGACTTCTTATTTCCAATCACCATACATTTTGTTTTTAATTTAAGCTTATTTATTTTTAGCCATCTTGATACATCATCTAGTTCATTATTTAAAATATTTATTAGTTCTTTATAGTTATCTCCAATTAAGTATATAAGTGTATCATCGGCAAATAGTCGTGCTTTGCATTTTGAAAATATTTTCACCATGTCATTAATATAGACTTATAGAGTATGAACAATAGGGGTCCAAGGATCGATCACTGCGGTACTCCTAATTTATTTTCCATTGGTTTTGAAAATTGATTATTTATTTTTGTTACCTGTTTTCTGTCTTTCAAATATAATAATTTAATTTAGCCACAAGATATCTTGATTAACGAAGAATATGTAAATACACACAAACAAGAAACACAAGTATTTTATTTTGAGTATTCACCATAACTTTTTAAACATTTCCATTGAATAATTATGCTAAATTCGAATGATTGGTATAATGGTAAAAGAAAAGGTAATGAAGTAGTATTCCTAGCAGTAGCAGGTAAGCATGAACTTATTAATTGTTATCTCACCCCCCCCCCGGTAAGTTGTGGGGAGGGGGCCCGGTATAGTCTACTAGACTTGGAGCCCAGATTAGCTGTCGGCGGCCCTGGGACCATGGCATCCACAATTATTAGGGTATGTCGTAAGGCTGAAGCGAGTGGGGAGGGAAAGGAGAAGGAAAGAGAAAGGTAGAAAGTTTCCGGATCTGGTCACCAAACATAGTTAAAACCATTTTAAGCAAATTTTCTATTTTTAATGGTGGTCTTTCACCACGGCGGTACTGAGGGTTTCTACTACTCAGGGATTTATTTTAATAGGTAATCAGATAAATGAAATCATAATTGAAATCTTGTTTCTTCATTATTTCTCTGTTTTGTCATGCAAACATATTAATGATTTTAACCTAATATACCTGGATGTGATCGATTGGCGGATATTCCACATACTTGTACATCTGTTGCTGACTTTCAGTCTACGCGATAATCCCACAGTGCCTCTGAAATTGAATCTCTGAAATAGAAATATCCTGATGCAAAATTAATAATTTTTGGGTATTTTAATCTCCCAAATATAAACTGGGTACAACCCACTGAGTCTTCAAATCCCATTTCTGCTAAAGCCCAATTGATCATTGATATCATCAACTTTCTCAACCTTAAACAATTAAATCATGTTAAAAATATAAATGACAGAATTCTTGACCTTGTCATATCAAACATAAAAAATAGTAATGTCAGCGAATCGCGTGAACCAATAATATCATGATTGACTCTCATCATCCCCCTTTACAAGCGATCATTTATTTGGCACCCATTGAACTCCTTACTACCCAACCTCCCGTTCACGAACTAGACTACAAGAAAGCCGATTATAATCAAGTGCGCTTATATCTTTCTTCGCTCAATTGGTCCCGCATTTTTATGTCTACAAACGTAGAAGAAGCAACAAATGCGTTCAACTCAAACCTTTATGATACTATTGAAAATTGCATACCAACTTCTATTGTAAAACGTAACGACTGTTACCCAAAATGGGTTAGTACTGAACTAAAAAAACTCATTCAATGTAAAAAAATTGCCCACATTAACTTTAAATCCAATAACTCCACTGACTGCTATAAAATTTTTTCTGTTTTACGAAATAAATGTAAAAGTCTATCTAAAAAATGCTACTCAGATTATATTACAGATGTAGAGCAGACTATCAAGTCAAATCCAAAACATTTTTGGAATTATGTGAATTCTCTTAAAGACAACAACGGCTTTCCTAGATCAATGTATTCAGGGCGAAAACATGCTGACAGTGATCAAGAAATAGTTGACCTCTTTGCTGATCATTTCTCAAGTGTTTATGAACAGAAAAATGATAATGTAACTATACCTGAATTTAAATACACCAATGTAACTGACATATCAACATGCCACATTTCTCTGGATGATGTTAATACAAAGATCAGATCTCTAGATTGTAAGAAGGGGTCCGGTTCTGACAAAATTCCACCGGTATTCATAAAGGAATGCGCTCAGTTTATAGCAGCTCCACTTCAACACATTCAATCTGTCACTTCAAACTGGAATATATCCTGATCCTTGGAAACTTAATCACTTGACACCTGTATTTAAATCAGGTGATAAAAATTGTGTTTTAAATTATAGACCAATTTGCATACTGTCTACCACCCCGAAAATGTTTGAAAGTATTGTCTTACATAAAATTGCTGTTAAGTTTAGGCATATTATTACTCCAGAACAGCATGGTTTTGTGACCGGTCGGTCTACCACAACCAATCTTCTATTGTATGAACACTATATCTGTGAAGCTTTCACGTCTCGTGCACAAGTAGATTCAATATATACTGACTTTTCAAAAGCCTTTGATAAAGTAAATATTAATATCCTTCTCGCGAAACTGCAAGCCCTTGGTATACATGGATCATTCCTAAAATGGTTGAATAGTTACCTCTGTAACCGCAAACTGATGGTAAAATTAAATAATAAAGTCTCATATAAATTTAAAGTAACATCGGGAGTTCCTCAAGGCTCTCATCTGGGCCCACTTCTCTTCGTATTGTTTATAAATGATCTATCTTTATGTTTCGAAAATGTCAAATTCATTCTATTTGCAGATGACCTAAAGCTTTTTAAGATTATAAAATGTTTAAATGATGCACTTATCCTTCAGCATAATATAGATAGACTTGCTAGCTGGTGTGAAATAAACAAATTATTCCTAAACGTAAAAAAGTGTTTCCACATGTGTTTTTACCGTTCACGGACTCCAATAACCATATCGTATTCAATTAACAATAATGAAATTGCATTAGTACCATTTATCAAAGACCTTGGTGTTATTTTTGACAGAAAACTTACCTTTGATCGTCACTGTGAAACAATTTCCAGTAAGGCCATGCAAATTCTAGGTTTTGTAATGCGTAACACAAGGACTTTTCAAAACATTGAGTCAATTAAATTACTCTACTGCTCTCTTGTGAGATCGCACCTAGAATATGCATCTCCTGTATGGTCTCCGATTTATACCTGTAACTTACACCGCTTGGAGAAAGTACAAAGAAAATTTCTTCGATACGTTCAATTCAAATTGAGACAGCTTGTAATTGATATCTGCTACAATACTTTAATGTCTGGTCTAAATCTACCACTTCTTAACTATTAATGACATTCTTATACTTTTTAAATTACTGAACAATCTCATAGACTGCCCTCAAATGTTAAGTGTTATAAATTTTCGTTTCCCTGTTAAATCAACTCGACTCCACCACCTTTTCCACAGTGACAATCATAGCACTAACTTTTTGTGTCATTCACCGTTGGCGCGTTTTCACCGCACTGCCAACACGTATACAGACCTTTTTGATATTTTCAAAACCTCACCGTCTTGCATCAAGGCAAAAATACTTGGTTGTGAATGTAACTGATATGTTTGTGAAATGTTAAATGTCTGTTTGTACTGCATCATACTGACATGTTCTTCTTTATGTGTAACATATGTATGGTGTTATACATATACATTCCACATATATACATATATGTGAAATGTATATGTATAGCATCTATATAAACTGCTTGCTTCAGATGTCTTATAGTGTTGGCTAAAGGATGTATTATTTTAATGAAAAATGTTATTTTTAATAGTCAAGTCTCTGACAGCCCTGAATTGTTGTAGCTTCTTTGCCCGTACCCGCCGGCCATAGTGGCCAAGTGAAGATAAATTTGATTGTAATAATAAACTCACTACTATTTGCGCTATTATAATATTTTGCTAGATTATAACTGTTGGCAAGTCACCTTTTCTGTATATTTTATCCTGTTTAAATGAAGTGCTTTCTATTATTGTAGCATTCTATGCCTTAAAAAAATTTCAGCTGTATCACATTCAATGTCGTTTTGTATACATATTGTTGTGTTCTTACATGTAATACTAATATTCGCCTATGTACCACTGTGTACTTATAGTCTCATGTATCACATTATTGTAAAAGCCTTTTATGTCGTTTAATAAATAAATAAATAAATTGTTTTTCATGGGTTGATTTTTATATTATTTGGAAACAACGCCTCACTTCAAGCCATTTTAGCTTAGCATCCCGATCTTTATATAAATTACTAGATAAGTTCATAGGAGAAGAGCACCTCAGTAATAACCTGCTCGATCCAATATTCATTTTATAAGACTGCACACATGCACGACCATCAGTTCATGTGATTAGCGTCGCACTGGACGCTCTCATACATGTAGCGCTGACGAGCTGCATCGATGGTTCTTGTACACAGCGTACATTCATTCACCTGCATATTATTGTACTAACGAGTCACATTATTTCCAGCCTAAAGGTGTTAGAATGATAATACTTACTTGATAGCATTATTGGGCGGGTTATAGAAGATCAGGTCGTACATTGTGAGGGCATTATGAGTAGCGGGCAGGCGCGCCTTAGAGCCCCCCTGGCCGCTGCGGCCGCCACGAGGGCCTCGGGGGCGGGGGGCGCGGGCTGGGGGGGGAGCCGGCGCTCCAGTGGGCGCGGGCAGAGGGGAGGGGGGCACGGGCGGGAGCTCTATCGGCGCTTCTTCCGTTTCACTTGCACTGCCCTGGAACAACATTATTATGTATAGGGATTTGAGTGCTCTGACAACAAGACGCACACGGAGGAGAAATTTTTTACTCATTGTTTTTAGCGCAAAAGATAGCATACTTTGATAGAATTTAAATATATTCTAAAAGTTTGAGTGTGAACTTTATTAGGTACATTCATAGACATATGAATATTAGTAGACCTGCCCTAAGTGATTAAAAGCGTATTATCCCCACTCCCCATACCGGTTCCATTGAGCCGGCTGGGCTCGCGTATGGCCTCAAATGAAATTTGAAAACGTGACGTCATCATTCTTGTGCGAACTATGGTCGAGGCATCATCGGTTCATTTTACTAAATAACACGGCAAAATTTTGACTTGTACTATGAAAACTGGTAAAAATAGATGTGAAAAAAGAGAATAAACCCAATTGTCGTATTACATTCCATATATAAGCATTATTTTACTTTATTTTAAGCATATTCACATCGTATAATATGAATCAGTTGTTACTATCACATCGAGAAACGTCTGGACGCGAAACACAAAGCTGGTTGGTTGCTGGGAAGTAAATTATGAACATTTATAAAAGTGTCTTAACTAAATACTCTGAAACTAACTACGACTCTGAAAATAGAAGCTGCCTTACTTTGCCGAATTTGGACTTCGCAAATTTGTTCATAACGTGGCGAGTAATTTGCGCTCCCATGTAAAAATGTCTATTCATTCAAAGCAGATTTTACTTTTAAGAAGTAAATGGTGATATTATAATGCGAGATGTCTATTTACTGTCAGATTGATTTATTGACGAATCACAGTCAGCTTCACTCCCTTCGTTCTTCAACAGTTGATTTTACCCCTCGCCCATATCTTCTCGTCTATTAATTCCTATGTCTGTGGGTACATTAAAAATGTAACATTTTTCAATGTAATCAACGTAATTGTGAAGTAATTTATTTATGTGACACCTCAGATGGGAGCCTGTATCTGTACAATGTAAAGACAGGGAACTATATCGCCACTCGGTTGGGCAGCGCTGCGAGGCGGGTTAAGGTACGGGCAGTAGGAAAGTATTAGAAAGATACAGAAACAGAAATAACAATTAGAAACATTCTGTATGCAAGGATTGCCTTTTGCACTAATTGCATGCAAACTTTAATCCATTTATTTTAGCTGCATCTCAGTACACACATTTATCTGTAATTAATTAAGTAAGTCATATCTTTCCATTTGTGTTTAATAATAAGCAATTTATCACTTTATAGATAACGCTATCAATGCATTTTTAGAAACAACTTTTTTTGCAATTTGAAGCTTAAATTATTTACAATAATAATTATTGATAGCACAAGATAAGCTTGAAATCACTTGTTTTTATTCCATTTGTAACAGCTGTATTTCAATAAAGCCCTGACGTTGGGTTACAACACCTCTAATGCTTCTTTGATAATTGTCTCAGAAAACAATTATCTGTACATCTTAATATTTTCCCTACAGCTTTGGTGTAATTTCTTTTCTGGGTTCACTGAGAAACAGGATACACCCGTCTCAGTCCTCCTGGAAGAACTTCATTAGTTCCCTTCACCCTTTGGTTTACAGAAAACCAGGATATATCGATAAGTATTAAAGCTTCTTGTGGTAGGACTGACCTGTATCAGGTTTTGTTAAATGTTATGTTCTGGTTAAATTACAAGGGGATTGACGTATTAGTATCAAAATACTTAATAGTTGAATTTAACAATAAATACCTGCAGACTGTTCCTCCGCATTGCTAGCTTGGGCATTGGCCTAAGTTTGGGTCGGTTCTTATTGTTGGAGGGAAGAGGAATGATCGGATCGAAGAGACATTCTTCCGTCAGGTCCATAGGCTCCTCTCCCTTCTCAAGGCACTCTTTCTTTCTAACAGGACTCGGTGGGCCCCTGGTGGGACTCCGAGAAACCCGAGCGGGACTGGCGGGAGCCCAAGTGGGGCTTTTCGGACCATTATTAGTGGACTTGGTTGGGCTCTGAAATGTCCTACAAGGGCTAGGTGGAGCCCTAGCAGGACTTTTAACTCTAGCACAGGCTTTGGTGGGACTCTGGAGCGCTTTAGCAGGGCTTCGAGGAGCTCTAGCGGGGCTTTGGGGAGCTCTAGCAGGACTGGAAGGAGCTTTAACTGGTGTCTTGGGGGGCCTGGCGGGCGTCTGCACAGCTGGACGGTAAGCCCGCCTCCGTGGAGTTTCTGCAGCAGGCTCTACGGGGGCCGTTGCTGCAACAATTTCTTTTTTCAACGATAATACATCTTCACCTGCTGGCTCCGGGGGCTCATCGTACGCAATGGGGGCCTTAGTAAGGGGCGCCTGGTCAGTCTGCTTTACTGGGCCCTTCCTCCGCACAGGTAGCGAAGTCACAGCTTTAATCCGAGCTCTTCTTGTCGACATCTTTATAACTTTGTTGGTTTTAACTCAAATTCACCCGGTAAACCTAATTGTAGTAGTTCGTTAAGTTTGAATTCATTCTGAAATCGTAACTTAGAAGCAATGAATAGGTTTATCAGCAATGGTCTAGGGTTCATTAAATATGCATGGCGAACAATGATTGACAACGATCATGCAAGCCATAAGTAAACCACTCGCATGCATAAATAAACTGCTCACATGCATAAATAAACCAATCACCTCACATGGAAGCAAACGTCAAATTTTACACAGATTTTACACGTAATCATAGACGTGAATGTCTTCTGCCCTGCTGTCACTATGTCAAAAGAGTGATGGACAGGATCGAAACATTTACATTATCGAAATATTTTATTCGAAACATCAAAAGAATCGAATGATTGATCGCTCGGAGTTCAGCGGGAGCAGTAGCTGCACACAGTCATAAATAAACCCTCACTAGATCGATATCTTCCGGCTTTTTGTATAGAAAAAGTTTGTACACTACTTAAGGGTAGAGGTGTGCCTAATATAACGTTAACAGGTATGGATAACATAGTATCTTCAAATAATGGCATACCTGTTACTCTAGTACCGCATAACATAGTATTGAATAACTTCCCGTTATTTTATAAGTCGACCGTTCTGACATGGAACGGTTGACTTGTAAAATAACTGAATAAGTAAATAATTCGAATAACGAATAACGAACGGAACGGAATAACAAAATTACGAAATAATGTTAACTTCTTGGAACTTGGAAGTTCCAAGTTCTAAGAAGGTAAGAACGTAATTTGGGTAATTCCCGATCACCGAAGATATACGAAGTATTGTTTGATAATTATATGGTATATTTGCGGCAAGTTCAATAATGGTAGATAGGTACTTTCAGTATCGCCATGTTACTTGAATAATGCAATATTTTAAATAACTACAAAATAGTTGTTCATTGTTTCGCCGTTGAGATTGAGATTACGATCCTTGGCTACGAATTCGGAGGTCGCGGGTTCAAATTACGGCGTGCGCAAGTACATTTTATTTGATAAATTTGTATAATTTCACAATATTTATTAGTTTTAAATAATTCGTTAGTACCTATGTGGTATATTTGCAGCACGTTCAAGAATGGTAGGTAGGTACTTTCAGTATCGCCATGTTACGTGAAAAATGCAATATTTTAAATAACTACAAAAAAGTTGTTAATTTTTTAATAGCTAAATCCTAAAAATATGTGATAAAAATATATGATTAAATATCGTTGGATTCATTGCCTAGATATCAATTTAATCAGTTTTGTGTGTCTCCATATTCAAATTCGTCGATAAGATATTTTTAATGTGGAATGAAATTTTTTCGCGCAGGAATGTCAAGCAATCAAAGAGAATATTTTTTTTTTCTGTAATCGCTCCAGTGGTAAAAATATATATTTTTTATTTGAGGTATTTATTCAAAATTAATTCAACAATTTTATGTACTTCATAATGTATATGCAACCTAACTGTCACTAGAAAAGTGCAAAGCAATAAAAATCATCAAATTATAAACATTATTTATTTTATGCTCCTCTCCTGCCCTAATATGAATATAACATTTCATTATCGACTCAGCCGCTCGGCCCCAGCAACGAATAACGATGCCGTTCGTTATTACGTATCTACAAGCTTATCCAAATTCTTGGAATACTATGTTATTAAATAACAGGTATGATACTATGTTATTGGGTTGGGGTGTTATTTGTTATATTAGGTATCGGAAAAGAACCGTTATTCACACCTCTACTTAAGGGCGCGCAGGAGCGCCGAGAAATTTTAACGATAGGTATTTGTAAAAATTATTTCCATTTCGTTCATCTCAGCGGGGACAGCAAAAGCGCTATCGGTGTATTGGTGAACCCCAATGCGTGTGTGTGCGTGGCTGCAGGTGTTGGAAGCACGAATTGTCGCGCCGCGCCCGATAGCGACTTCGCGTCATATTATCGCGATCAGTTCTTATTTATTTATTTTTACATTTATTACATACAAGATATACAAATATAAAAGGAAGCTTTGACTGTCCAACTAGGAAGTTTCCCGTTTTAGGACAGTCAAATTGGCAGGTTGCGTGTACATAATTCCAGGTAGGTACATGTAAAATATAAAAATAAAATTAAAATATAACATATAAATGTAAGAAAGAAAAATAGAAAGAAAATATTTTTTTTAGGAAAATACAATTTAGCAGTAATAAACAATAAAATCCATATAGGTACATGTAAAATATAAAATAAAAATATAATATATCAATGTAAGAAAGAAAAATAAAAAAATATTTTTTAGGTAAATACAAAATACAAAATCGAAGAAATCAACTCAGACTACGTTTTTTAATAATTTTTCGGAATCTGTCCTACCTAAGTCTAATAACCATTTAGTAATTTTAGTACCGAAGGCTGATAATTCACACAGTTTAAATTGATAGGGGATTTTGTTGTATATTTTTGGTCCCAGGTATGAGAAAACTTTTTGATAAGCCGCAGTATTGCTAGTTGGAATAGAAAGGTCGTTTCTGCTCTTACTTCTAGTTTGATGATTATGATCGACTGTTATCGTTTTGTTTTTATTTTTGTGGACGCAGATTGTTATTTTTTTATGTAACACTGTCGAACATCAAGCACATTAAACTCCTTGAAGAGAGCGTCGCTCGAGTATCTGAAGGGTTTCTTCATAATGACGCGTAGAATGGATTTCTGTGCCTTCAGTAGCGGGTATAATATTGTTAATCCTGATCCACCCCATCCAATGCAACCGTAGGTTATGACGGAGTTACAGAGCCCGTAGTATATTTTTTTAATGTCTTGAGTTTTTATAATTTCCCGAAATGCTATAAATATATAAATAAGCTTGCGCACTTTATTAGCTGTGTTTTCAATTTGTTGTTTCCATTTAAGATGGTTATCCACTATTATACCTAAATATTTAATAGATTTAACACATTCAAGGGTTTCGCATTTACAAGTATGGTTATTATTTCCAAGGCTACACTTAATATTATGTATTGTGAGGTGATGAGGTGTTTTGGGTTGACCTGCAAGGGTAACGCTAAATGTGAGATATTTTGTTTTTTGTATGTTTAGTGTAAGCAAATTACTGTCCAGCCACTGTTTTACTCTGTTTATACCTGTGTTCGCAAGGTGGTGTGTATCTTTCCAATCATCTCCTTCAAACAAAATAACTTTATCGTCAGCGAACGTGATAATTTTGCCACCAATGTGTTGGTTACAAAGTTCGTTTATGTATATAATAAAGAGAAGGGGCCCAAGTGTACTTCCTTGTGGTACCCCAAAAGTGTATTTTAGTGAAGTGCTAATAGCCTCGTTAATTCTGGTTTGTTGAAATCTATTAGATATATAACTTTCTATCCATTGAAAAGCTTTTCCATTTATTCCTATATTTCTAAGTCTCTGTAAAAGAATTTTATGAGATATAGTGTCAAATGCCTTGGCCAGGTCCAGGAAAAGGGCAATAGTTTTCTTGCCACGGTTCATATTCCCTGCAATAGTTTCAGTGAGACATGCGATGGCATCATCCGTTCCCTTACCCGACCGAAAGCCGTATTGGTTAGGACTTAGAATGTTATGTTTCTCCACATATTCGTTTAACCTAGTTTTGAAAAGCTTTTCAATGACTTTGGATATCGCGCTTAATAGTGATATTGGCCTATAGTTTTCTACAAGAGATTTAGGTCCACTTTTGTGAATTGGGACAATTATTGATTTTTTGAAGTGATCAGGGAATATTCCTGATGCAAAACTTAAGTTGTAAATATATGATAGCGGAGCAGAAATCTGATTTTTATTTTTTTTTTAGTATTTGTGTATTTAGACTATCTGGACCCTTTGAATGTGTAGTATTAAGGCTGTTGATTATTTTTAAGACCTCTTCTACAGTAGTTGGTTTAATATTAAATGAAAAAGATTGTTCCTTTGTTTCAATTGTCGATGCTAAAGAGTCTTCCGTTTTCTGGGTTTCTAATAAATTTTTTTTTGCTAGATTTGATCCAACAGATGCAAAATATTGATTAGTATGACATGCAATTGATTGATTGTCAGTTATAATCAAATTTCCGGTATTTAATTCAGTTACAGATGCATTGGTATTTCTTTTACTTTTAGTTATGTCTCTGACAACATTCCACATGTTTTTGCTGGAATTATCCTTATCAAGTAAGAATTTATAATAACGCTCTTTACATTTGCGAATAACGGTTTTGCAAATATTACGGTATCGGTATGCTGTTTAGTATCGTTCAATGGGTCTCGTTTAGCTATTTTATGAAGGTGATTTCTTTTGTGTATAGATTTAACAATGCCGTTGGTAATCCATGGTGTGAGATGTATTTTACTATATGGAATGCGTTTAGTTATTGTGTGTTTTGTTATGAATGTATTGATTTCATTAATAAAATAGTTTAGAGCATTGTTAACTTCAGTCTCTTTATAAACATATTCCCAATTTTTATTATTAAGATCATTTAATAAAGCCTCATAATCGATAATCTGTTTGTGATTAATTTTATGTTTTTTGGGTGTTGAGTTTGGGATACTGATTGCAGTGGTGTAATGATCAGTGATTGTATTATGTATTACAAATGCATTTGAATTTGTTATATTTCTGGTATATATATGATCCAAACATGAGCTTGAGCTACCTTGTACCCTAGTTGGAGAATTAATATTGGAAATAAAGTTACTTTCAGCCATAGCACATAAGTAGTCGTCGGACTGCCTATGCAATACTTCTCCTATAGTATTTATATTCATGTCCCCGATCAGTACATATTGTGCATAATCCTTAGTTTTTTTTTAACTCACCAATAAGATTTTCCAGGAAATCTTGGATGTCATTGAACGATGGTGATCGGTAGATAGCTAGGATACCTAAATTTTCATTAATGTTGATTTTTAAACAATTACACTGATTTATGTTTATTTCTTGTACTAAGGAATTTAATGTGTTGTCGATATATACTACTACTCCGCTATTTTGGTTAATATGCGATGTTGTATGGTATTCGTTATAGCCTGAAATTTGTTTGGCTATGTATGAATCATTTAACCTGCATTCAGTGAGAATTAGTACATGGAACTTTACCACAGCTTTTATTTCTTCCAAAAATATAAGAAAATCATCCAAGTTTCCCATCGTTCTAATATTTGGATGAACAATATTAATCCTATTATTTAAATAATGAAGACAATATTAGTGATTTCTAAACGAAAATCTGAAACAGAAAAATCAGAAAAGGAAACGGTCACATCTGGGACTCGAACCCAGGACCCCTGTCTTTCCGGGACAGTGCTCTACCAACTGCGCTAATGGGACCCTATCCCCCTCGGTCACTTTTAACTGTATCATACTTCGAATAAGAACTACTAACATTGTCTTCATTTTTTCCACCGCACATTTTTATTGGCAACTATCTTTATGTATGATCGCAAGATTCAACCCGAACTAAATGCAATCCAGACAGCGTCTTTTTTTAGATAAACCTATCTTATTTTTTTATTTAATGTGCGACATCTTTTGACTTTTTCTGCAAGTCTAGAATGAATAATTATTTTTCGGAATAACTTTATTGAGTAAAACCTCAAATTGTAATATTTAAATAATGAAGACAATATTAGTGATTTCTAAACGAAAATCTGAAACAGAAAAATCAGAAAAGGAAACGGTCACATCTGGGACTCGAACCCAGGACCCCTGTCTTTCCGGGACAGTGCTCTACCAACTGCGCTAATGGGACCCTATCCCCCTCGGTCACTTTTAACTGTATCATACTTCGAATAAGAACTACTAGCAGCTTACAGGGTTTTGTAATACTAGTCCAATTAAGTCGCCAATTGGGGAATCCACAGTCTCACTGGCTCCAGACGGGAGCAGTTCGGACTCTTGTGCGGTATTCACATAAAAAAGTCACGTCGCAACTCGCAACTAGAGCGCCTGCTGTTGACTCATCATCTCAGTCACATCGCAACTTGTGCGTAGGTATATACATGTGGACTGATATCCAACAATTCTTATTGTCTCTAATAGCAAATTCAGAAAGTCTTATTATTGACGTGACAAATAACACTGTGGAGCAATTCAACAACGTTATGGCCAAATTTATAGGTGGAAAAAGGGTAAATTTTACTACAAGAGGATCTTACCAAGCAAGATGTTTTGGAGCAGTAGCTTCGTGGAATAGTGAATTGGCAACCCATTCAAGAATACAAAAGAAAATCCAAGGCCACAGTCCCGGCAAATACACGAAGCACTTTATAGAGAGAAAACGACGTTCGAAGGAGAATACACAAATGTGTCAAAAAAAAAAACTAAAGTATAATGAAAATACGACAGAAAAAAGAAAAAAAGTTACAGGGCCCGATGAAAATTATGGTCAATTGGAATTAGAACCAGATATGCCACCTGAAATATTTGAACGAAAAAAGAGGAATTTCTCAAAGAATTATCTTCAACGAATAAGGAAGAGCTCGAACGGAATACGGTAGGCCAAAGCAATAACAATCTGTGGGCAATTGAAAGACGTAAGCGGATAACGGCGTCTAACTTTGGAAAAATATATAAGCTTCGGCAAAAAACTTCAGTTACGGGAGTATTAAACTCTTTACTGTATTCACAATTCAAAGGAACTATGGCCACAAATTATGGAAAAGAAAATGAAAGCCTAGCAATAGAGCAATTTTCAAAAAAAACAAGTTTGCAGGTATCCGCTTGTGGGCTATTTATCGATAAAACCAAAAACTTTTTATCGGCAAGTCCGGATGGCCTTATCGGTGAGGATTGTATAATTGAAATTAAATGCCCTTATAGTATAGCAAATATGTCACCAGAAGAGGGAATTGCACAAAAGATAATTGATTACTGTAAATTGGAAGACCATTCTTTAACATTAAAACGGAATCATAATTACTTCTACCAAGTACAAGGCCAGTTACATATTACTCGTCGTAATTATTGTTATTTTGTTGTGTGGAGTCCAAAAGGTTTGCTGTATGAAAAAATTGAGAGGGACGATGAAATCTGGCAAAAAATCGTTCCACTGTTAGAAAATTTCTACCACCAATGCCTTTTACCAGAAATAATTGACGGTCGCATACCAAGAAATTTACCGGCGAGGGAAAGGTCTGGACCATAAATTGTTTTAATTTCATTGTGTAGATGTTAAACAGTAATTTTTTTTACAATAAAGCGTTTAAAAACAAAAAATATTAGATCATTGAAGAAGATTGAAAATGTCAAGTGATGTAGGAGGTATTCCCAAAAGTGCATTTTTCTGTAATAATATAACGTATTAAAAAAGTTAAATAAAAACTAAACTAGTTATGTGTATGTACCTAATATGTAGCACAATAAACAATATGGTGCCTCTTATACATAGATTTCAATATTCATTTGTATAATATGATATTATAATAACATAATCGATTCAACAACATGTGGTAGATGCATGCACCACTGAACATACGCTGTACCAGCATTCCATCAAACGATCAGTGGTGTATGTACTTACCATCACACATTTTCTTGTAAAATATAATTTTTTTGAAAAAAAAATCTAGAACAATATATTTAGTCAAATATAAAAGTTTTTTTTTGGTTCGGTAGTTGTATCTTAAAAAAGTGTCCTATAAAGGGATAATATTATGTTGAGTACAACCTTCAAAAGTTATCAAAAAATATTTTAATTAATTTTTGTGTTCCATATCCAACTCGGCAATACGGAACGGAATCATCTCGGGGTCTGTCTGTAACAGGTGTTTTTTTTTTCAATTTTTTTCCATTAATTTATTTGACGTAAACAAATTAAATTTGTCACAATAACTTTAGTAAATAAGATCGGTAAGTATTGGCACACTCAAGATAAGTCACCAAACAGAAAAATAATTTTAAAAAAACATCGATAACTCGGGACATGACAACACTTGTGGACTAGTGTATCGATATTATTATTGAGAATGTCACATCACTTCGTTGACTGTATACGTATTCAACAAAACCCTCTCCGCCCCCCCTCACCCCCGAATACTGAGAGAAAGGGACACATCAGGGGCATTTCTCTCAGCTTTGGCCTTGAAACTCATTTGAAACCGCCACGCCCACCTCAAAATTCTTATAGAAAACGAATAATATGGCTAAAAGCTCAGATCTCATTGGTGAGAGCAGAAGTATTGGTTTGATCTCTCGCTCTCTACCATAATGACTCGCGTAACAGAAAGAGATGACGGAATTTTGCCGTTTGACAGTTTCAAATCATTCAAACAAAATGAGAATGGTTTATTTATACACGCGGGTTGTCATTTGCTGCCGAAATACTATCATTTCCGTCGAAAATATTGCGTGTTAAAGTTGTTCGTGATAAAAATACAATATAAGCCAGTATAGTGTTAGCGAGATACAAACATATATTCAACCTACCTACGTAAGTTCAAGTTTAAAGTGAATTGACAGTTTTTAGGTTATTCGTTCGGTTTTTTGAACAATGCTAAGAACGTATAAATGTTATTTATTATATCGATAAACTTATTCATGTTATTGATTAGTGTTATCCTGTATTATCTTATTGTTTTGGTGAAATTAAAGATTTTTAAACATATGTAACCATGAGTTCATGAGGCTGAAAAATGTCCGAATTCTTCGTCGTAATGTCGGACAATCATGTTTTGGAAATTTTCTTCAGTGTTTTTGCAAATTTCTTGTCATTTTGGGTTTCTTCTTCTCAGATTAACAAGTTTCATCTTAAGGAAATGCACTGTAAAAGTTTATTTTCTTAGTCAGATGAACCTTGCCCTTGGAAAACATTTCGACATTTTTCTGCTTCAAAGACATTTTTATTTTTATAATAGTTTCTTTGGGCTAGTGAATGAATATAGTAGGCTGAGAGCAATTATGTTGTCTATGGTCGCATCTTTTTTTAAATGGCCTTGATTTTCCTCTACCTTGTCTACTGCTCTGCTCCGCACGGTAGGTACTGATTGTATATATGTGGTTAAGTACTGTATAATTCCGTTACATACAAAAAGCCCGAAGATATCGATCTAGAGAGTGGTATATTTATGGGACACATGCACCTCAGCCTGATAATACCTAAATAAAATTGTCAAAATCGAGGTTTTGTAGTCCTCATTTTTCTACTCCAAAACTGAACCGATTTCCAAGATTTTTTTTACCAAATGTATTGGAAGAAAACATTCTATGTCTGTACCTTTTACTTTTTTTAAAAATACCTCGTCTTATTTGTATACTGAACGTTTGTTGATGGCGTTAAAAAAAGGCAATTTTAACAATTTTTGAAGGGTTATAACTCCTATAAAAAGTAACTTATCAAAAAATCAAAACGTACCGACACGCTTGCGGTCAATATTCATATTATGTAAAAAAAATATTTTCTCTAGTGTCAAAATCCAGAGAGGGAAATGAGGAATACGTTTGTATGGAAAAAAACACCACCCGGTTTCCTCTTAACCACGGATATAACCTACGGAGCGGTGATGATAGATAAGGTAGAGAAACTCAAGGCCATTTAAAAAAGGTACGACCATAGACAATATTAAGGCGAACTGAATTCTGCATGTTTCTGTAGGCGAATGTGTGGATGCACGGTTAGGTAGAAACTGTGCAGGTGTGGGGGTCGAGCGCGATTCGGTAATCCTCGGCAATGCTTGTGCATTGATGTGAGTTATTCTAGATCGAATCGCGCGCTCGTGAACAGCATTAAATTAAACTCATGTAAAGACTAAATAAAGTAACACTTTTTATTAAAAATAGATATTATTATTTAATTATTCAATCCATTCTCTTAATCCTGCTCAAACAGACAATGCAAAAGACTATTTTAAAAATAAAAACGCTCTTGAAGCAGAAAAATATCAAAATGTTTCCTGAGGGCAAAGTTCACCTGACAGCATTGTCCTAAGAAAATGAAATTTCACAGCTCATTTTCTCAAGTGATAACGTGATTGGTTTATTTATGGAGGTAAGTATGTCAGTGGAAACTTGTTAATCTGAGACAAAAAACCCAAAAGTCAAAGAAATTTGAATAAATGAAAAACGAAAATTGTGTTTATATACAACAGTCGAATTTTGATATTTTTCTGCTTATCTTGAATAGAAAAATGAATTCATGGTTACACGTTTAGAAAATTTTAGTTTCACCAAAACAATTAGATAAAACGGTAACGTTATGATGAGAAAAGATGAAACAGCTCCAATCATCCACATAAGGCAGCCGAATGACATTCCTTCGGAATAAAGGACCATCTAACCGCATTGCACATAAAATAACTTATATCTATCAAAATTTCTGATGATAGCAAACACCTATCAACCTTTAACATGGCTGAAGAAAACTATATACATGAAAATTATAAATGTAGAAACCCATATGAACTAAATCTACTTTTTAAAAATATTAATTTCTCGATCTTAAACATGAATATTAGAAGTTTAAGGAAACACTTCGATGAGCTCTGTATCCTTATTAATAACCTAGATTTTTCTCCAAGCATAATTGTTTTGACTGAAACTCAAATGAAAAATGTTATTCCATATAACTTATCAGAATATACCACAATTTCCTCTGCCTGTAAGCATACTGGTCATGATGGAGTCACTGTCTTCTTTCATAATACTCTGAAAAATGTTGCCACTGAATTTATTGAATTTAAGTCAGCCAATGCAATAAAATTAACCTTTTCTCAAAACAACTATAAATATCATGTACTAGCCATATACAGATCCCCACCATTAAATGATTTTTTATTTGTAAAAGAACTAAAATCTTTTGTTAGAAATCTTGACAGAAACAATTTTACTTTTTCCATTTTGACAGGTGACATTAGTATAAATATTAATGATAACAATATAAATGTAAATTGCCAAAATGAGTATCTAGATTGTTTATCAAGCTCTGGATATATGTCATATATTAGCTCACCAACTAGAGTAACCTTAAGTAACTCTGCATGTTTAGACCACATATTTGTCAAGTCGCACAAGGCGGCCAATATTATCTCTTCAATTCTTGAAACTAATATCACAGATCATTACCCGACCTTTTATGGACACCATTTCAAAAATACACCTCTAAACCGAAACTCTATAACTCTAGTAAAAGTTGACATTGATTATAAAACTCTAAACTCTTTACTTCAGTCAGAAAACTGGGAAAATGTAAAATCAATAGAAAATCCACATATAGCAGTAGAGAATTTCTATAATACTCTAAGAGATTATATTCTAAAACGTGAAAGTAAAATAGTTGTCACTAACAGAAAATATAAAAAAATTAAACCTTGGATTACAGTTGGATTAATTATATCAATTAAACAAAGGGATAAATTATATAGAGAAATGTTTAAATATCAAATGGATTGCCAAAATAATAATCTCAGAACAATGCCTTATCTGAAAACAAAATATCTAATGTACCGAAACTTACTAAATAGGCTGATACGAAACTGCAAAAAGAAATACTATTGTGAACAAATTGAAAATGCTAAAAATAATACTAAAAAAAACTTGGAATATTATAAATGAAATTGCCAACAAAAAAATTATGTCTTCAAATATTGTAAATGAGGTTAAAATAAATAATGAAATAATAACTAACAAATCAACCATTGCAGAATGTTTTAATAACTTTTTTACAAATGTAGTAGATGACGTTCTTGAATCTTTCGGCATTAATGTTAATGATAATTATATGGAGACATCTCCTCAATTAGATTCTAATAACGATTCAATTAACTTTATAGAATATTTTTCTCCCATTACATTTAATGAAATTTAAAAATATATTGATAGCCTTAAACCATCCAACTCTAAGGGAAATGATGGACTATCATGTGATACATTAAAAAAATAAAACAACATGTATTAACGCCATTACAACATATTTTTAATATATGCCTCAAAGATGGTCATTTTCCAGAACAATTTAAAATCTCCACTATAATACCTATTCATAAATCTGGGGATACCCATAAATTAGACAATTACAGATAGGGTTGCCAGATGATAATTTGATAAAGGAGGGCAGATGGGTCCAAAAAGGAGGATTTTCTGTAAAAAAGGAGGACATTCAGAAATTAAACGAATTTTTTATATTATTTTAATCATATTTAGCTAAGCTGACAATTTCGGAAAGAAGTTCTTGGTTTTTTTTAACAAATAATTATAAAAATCTTTACATGTCATATTTTTGAAGTTGTATTGAGTAAGAATTAAAGATTTAACTGACTGCACACTTAGTCTATTCCTCTCTTTGCTCCACCGAGTACTAATCAGTGAAGAAACTCTTTTCACATTTGCGTTATGTGCGCTTATACAAAAATAAAACTCGCAGATCTTGAGCAGTTCTACGAAACATTCAATGTTTTTAACATTTTTGAAGTAGAATGTCCACTGCTCGTGCAACTTCAAATCATAATATGCTTCATCTGATTTTGATTTAAGAAATGAAATCATGTTACGTAGTTCGTAGCTACGTGTCTTTTTAAAGCAATAGTGCCCATTTAAGAAGTATTTTGCTGTTTTATTAATATTTCGGATGTTTAGCAAAAAGGAGGACTTACAGTAAGTAAGGGAGGACGGGAGGACAAAACATGGAAAAGGAGGACATGTCCTCCTTTTGGATACCATCTGGCAACCCTAATTACAGACCAATATCCCTTGTTTCAAACCTATCAAAAATATTCTAAAAATGCATCAAATTTAGAGTCATTGAACACTTAGAAAAATATAAAATTCTATCGAAAAACCAATACGGCTTTCGTAAAGATCTAAGCACTGAGGATGCCATATATGAATTGACAAAAAATATTTATACATCTATCGATAAAAAAAAGAAATGTCTTGCCATATTCCTAGATTTAAGAAAAGCTTTCGACACCGTTAATCATAATTTACTCATTAAAAAAATAACTCGACTGGGCTTCAAAAAAGACACACTAAAATTACTATCAAACTATCTTAAAGACAGAACACAAAAAACAAAAATTGGGAATAATTATAGTTCAGAGACACAGATAAAAAACGGAGTTCCGCAGGGAACTGTTCTTGGCCCGATTTTATTCTTAATTTATATTAATGATTTATGTAATTTTGTAATCCCTGGTAAAATTGTTTCTTACGCCGACGACACGGCAATAATAGTGGATGGTAATAATTGGACAAAAACTTTTTCGAAAGCAACTGTATGTATTTCACTTGTTTCAAAATGGTTAAAATACAACAAACTTGTCTTAAACTACAGCAAAACATTTTACTTACCTTTTTATAAAAACATAAGAAACAAACCAAAAGAAAACCTTAAAATTCGAATCCATAATACAACTTGCAATCAAGAAATGTGCTTCCTGTGCAACGAACTCGCTAATGTCAAAAATATAAAATATTTAGAAGTATCAATAGATGTTATCTTAATTGGAAATTACATATTAATCAAACCACTTCTAAACTAAGATATCTTACCTACATATTTTATAGACTCAAGGAAATTTTAAACGCTGAAAAATTGAAAATGATCTACTTCTCCCTGGTGCAATCTGCAATCACTTATGGCATAATAGGATGGGGTGGTGCACCTGATACATTTATTAAGCCTCTACAAATAATTCAAAAACACATAATTAAAGTCATATTTAACAAAAATAAAACATTCTCGACCGACCTATTATACAAGGAATCTAAATTATTTAACATTCGTAAATTATTTATATTACAAACTATGAAATATTTATTTAAAAACAAAAATAATTTCAAAATAAATGAAAACAGAATGAGCAAAAGAACAAATAATATAGTTTACACCCCCCAAACCAATACTAAATTAATGCAGACACTTAGCAGTTTCATTGGTCCTCGTACATTTAACCTTCTACCACTACAAACTCAAATGATAAATAAAAAGATAGAATATATTAAAGAGGTAAAATTATGGCTGAATGACGCAGATATTGAAACGCTTTTACTTGATCCTCTCTACAACTCACTTGCTGAAACGTTATAAACTATTGTACATAATGTTTTTCTCTTTACTTTTTATAATAACTATAAACAAAAAAAAAAAATTTTTTTCTACTAATGTATATTATACTTTAGGTACTTGAAATATAGTAATCGTTTTATATTACCCACACTCAGGCAGTGCCTTAGTGGGTTTTCATTTTTTGTGTATACTATTTGGTATTATATATTATGTTATTATATACTATCTATATATTAATATGTATAATATATGTAAAGAAATGAAAAAAAAAAAAGTAAAAAACATGATAATCATTGATCAATAACGTGAATAAATTGGTCGATGTAATCGATAATATTTATAAGTGTGGAGGTAGACGTATTTGCCAAGAAGACGTTGGTATGAAGCACTTTTAATGAGCCATTTAACGTCATTTGCGATTGCAAAAAAGCTGACGCGTAATTAATGTCGGAATAACCTAAAATCTGTCAAATCACTTTAAACTTGAACTTTCGTAGGTAGTACATTTAGGTCAAGTTAAATATATATTTGTTTGGAGCTCGCTAACACTACTCTGGATTTATATTTTATCACGAAGAACTCTAACAAGTAATATTTAAGAGAATAAATGATATTATTTCACGAATTTCGACGATCGTATGGTTTTCCGCTTGGCCTCGAGCGAAATGTCAAACTGTAACACAATGATGTATGAACTTTCAGCCGTAACATTTTTTTATTACTTGTTTTTGGGGTGTTATGCCGTGTTGCGCTAGCTACTTTAGCCAACGTTTCGGACAGCATTGTAGGGTCCATCATCAGGGCAGATGTGTTATTTGAGGTTGTGGTGAAATGTGAGCTTATGTATGAGGATGTGATACCGTGTTGCCAGCTCCAACCCTCTGAGCTAACATTAACGTATAATTTTTTTTAAGTAGTTTTCTTCATTTCGATCTGGTGTGGCCGTCAATTACCGGATACCAAGAACTATTAAGCTTAGCTCCATCGTCTCTATTAATATTTACGGGATTTTTATGAATTTCAATGGCCTCCGTAATCAGCCGTGCTTAATAAGTTTTGGGTCTCCCCAGAACTTCAGGAACAAATCCAAAGTTATGCCCGGTGTCAATCAAATGCTCGGCAATTGCCGATTTGTCAGGGTGGCCGAGTTTACAAGCTCTGAAGTGTTCTGAAATCCTTTTGGAAATAGTCCACTCTGTCTGGCCTACATAGACCTTGTCACATCCGGAACAGCTGAGTTTATACACTCCATCTGTTTCCAGAGGAAACATAGTCTTTGCAGACCTCGGTAAGTCTTGTATCTTGGTCGTGGTTCCGAAGACAGTCTTGATACTTTCCTTTCTCAATAGCCTGGCAATTCTGTCTGTCACATTGGGCACATAAGGCAGGAAGGCACAGCCTTTCGACTCTTGTTCAATTCTGTCTTCGTTTTGTGCAGATTTGGCTCTTATGATTTGCCTTGTATGACTTGCTGGGTAACCGTTACGCTCCAGTGCATCGGTTCGATGCTCCGATTTTATGTTTTTCACATATTCTGGTCGCTCGGGTTACCAACGTATGGATAAGTCCTCTCTTCTGCGCTGGGTGGTGGTGCGAATCAGCGTGTAAGTACCGATTCGTATGGGTTGGTTTCCTATATACGGTATGCCCTAGGCTACCATCGTGTTTTCGCATCACCTCCACATCCATTTTCCAGTTTCGTTTTCCAGTTCCATTGTGAACTTAATTTTGCTGTGGAGAGAATTAAGATGGTCCAGGAATTCGTTGTTTCTCCGTTCCATGAGGCCAAATGGCGAAGACTTCGTCGATGGTCATAGTGGCGCTACGTCGACGTAATATGATACTTAAAAATGTGATACTTTGGTAGATTTTTTTAAAATTTTAATTATTTAACGCACATAAAGACCCGTTTAGAATAAATATAAGCGGTAAGAATAGGCCGTAAAGCCCTAGAAGTTGGAATATAGGAAACCTGTGTATCCGTTTATAATAGATGGAAATAATCTGTTATTTTTTCCATAACCGAAAAGATGGCCCAACTTTATCTTTTATGCTTGGTCCACACCGAAGCCAACCTTCCAACTTCAAACGTTTGGACGATCGTGTGGAGGGGTAGTTCGTGCGTTGGAAGTTCGGGTTGGAAGGTTGGTGTTTGAGATGGCCTGGGATCGCCTTCGAGGCGATCGCTACGGCCAACTGTGACAGATGCACACTAACTTCTCCTCCGGCATCTAGCTCAGAATAATACTTAAATATATTGCTGTTTTATAATTACCTCTTCAGCCGTATACTCTGCCTTCTCACCAATTAAGAACATCTAATAATTATAAGTCTCGATTTTAATTGGGTTTGTCAAGTTTTAATACTAAATCTAAATTATGCTTATGTCTACTTACACCTAAATCTTAACTAATTGTCATATGGTTCGGATTACTTCTCCACTATTCACATTGTCATTGTTCACAGTTACTACGCTGTTGTCACTGAGTTGGTTCTGTTCGTTGGCCTTAGTAAGGCCGAAGTCCTAGGTGGCAGCTTCTGCAGTTCTGCAGCTCAGGCCTCCCGGCCGCGTCCTGTCACCGCACTTTCTTTGCCTCCCGGCCGCATCCTGTCACCGCACTTTCTTCGCCTCCCGGCTGCGTCTGATCACCGCACTTTCTTCGCCTCACGCCCAGCATTACGTCGCTGGGCGGAGGATAACACTTGAAAATCACTTTCTCTAACTCGACTCTAACTTCTTCATCCACCGCCCAGCATCACATCGCTGGTAGAGGAGAGGCGTATTTATCGTACCCAGTAAAAGTACCGGGTATATTCATGCCGTACTTTGTACTTGTGACAAATCTCCAAAATACCTGGTTCCAATATATTTGGTTTAATATTTGTACCACAGGTCTAGAAGTACTTCGTCCTTTAAAATATTACTGACTTCTCACTCTCGTCGGTTAGAAAGTTATATGAGGAAAAGGGACAAAGAAATATTTTTGCTTTCGGCACTGTAAAATACAGATGCCTTTTCGCTCGCTCCTATTAGAAAGGTGTACGAGGAAAAAGGATAGTTATGAGTATTTAGCCACGGTAATCTCCATTGTCTGATGGTGAATGTCTATGGAAAAACTGTTGACAGCTGAGTGTCTATGGTATGGTGTTTGACATTTTCACATCTTGAACTTTGTGTAGTTACTGCGCCGTTGTGGAGATTTTAATAAATTGTTTATCCGATATTAGCGAGATGGCTTTGTACCACTGGGATCTTCCACATCCGCTACAAGATAGTGGAGGGTGGCCGAACTCCACTATTGAAAAATACTTCGATTCGCATTCGAAGATAAAGTCACGAAATAGTTGATTTTTGATGAACCTTCCGTAGTATTCCAGGAATAATACGGCGGTAGAGGTGACGGAAAGGCTTCTGCATTGAATTTATCAGGTAAAAATCAACATTAACCTTCAATAACAAGAATCTTATGTCTTGAAAATAAAATACAGATCTTTGTGAGGTTATGATGTGTTCTGGTAATTTCCTAGGTATTGCTGACTACTTGTGAGCACATACTCTGATCAAATCTCACACCAGGGTCTACCATCTTTACGAAGATGTATTCAGGGCAACGCAGAATGGTTAGTAGAAGAGAAAACTTGTTATTTTACATGTAATTCATCAACAATGTCACCGGCCAATTGCCTGTGTTGAAAAAGTGTTATGAATCGATCAATTGAAACGAAAACATTGGCAAAACCAATAAATATATTAATTCATTGCTTTAATGCTTTCAGGAAGAATAGGAATGAGTATTAGCGTTGATTGGAATGAACCAGAAAATCCAAATTCTGCTGCCGATGTCGAGGCGTTTTAAACAGGTTTTGAGTTAACAGTAAGTTACCTATAGAGATGATATTACAGACAGCAATGTAGGAAAACGTGTTAATTTTTCATGACCATATAATATATGTTTTATTAAAATGATGTTAGTGTTTCATGCTTAATAAATAATTTCTAGGCAGTGTAATACGCCTTACAACATTACGCTACGAATGTACAAAAATAAAAATCATATAAAAAACTTGCAAACATTGTTTATTTTGAACACCTGTAAGTAATATTATTCCTTCTTGTTCCTCCCCTCCCTTCCCCTCAACTTCCCTTCAACTTCCCTTATCAGTGCCCAGCACGCCTAAGGTCCCCGTGACTCACCGTCCCCAGATACCCATGGTAGGTATAAAATATTTAAGAATAGTTTGTACCTCAGCACGCCTCAGGTCCCCGTCACTCTCCGTCCCCAGTACCCAGATACTCAAAGTAGGTATAAAATATTTGGAAGTATTTTGTACCGGGTATTTTTACCAGGTATTTTTTTGTACGTGTACTCATTGTACCCAATATCGGAAAGTACTCACAGGACTCACCTCTAATCGCTGGACGGCGAACGCGTGCTTCACCACCACTCCTGTCTCGGTCTCCTCTCTCTCCCGTCTCGATCTTGACTCTCTATATACTGTCCTCTTTCCTCTCGTAGGACCTGTCGCCCTACACCGCGTCGCCCTACCCCGCACCACTCACTTCTTTCTTTAAAACCCCCGTCTGTCAACACTTGTCTTTGGGCGCACACTGCGGGACACTCTCAGTTTATAACTCATATTTGTGACAAAATTTGATTCGTCACACAACTCTATGGCCAACCCGCACGAACCGGCCGTCCGAGCTGTCCACACATCTCTGCGAACGGCAGGCAATCATAACAAAAGTGACATTTGCGTATAAGTGACGTTTACGTATTATCTTTTTCGCGCAAATCCGTTAACACATAATGGCAGAGTAGAGTAACGATTTAATATTGTCGGTCGGGTTGGCAGCAGTTTTTCCAACTCAGAACTTAGTTCGGAGTTGGAAGATTGGCCGATCGTGTGGTGGCCACCTAGAGAAACTGCTGCCAACCCTCCAACTCCGATTGTTTGAACGAATCCGAATCCGACAATATTAAATCGTTACTCCACTCTGCCATTATGTGTTAACGGATTGGCGCGAAAAAGATAATACGTAAACGTCACTTATACGCAAATTTCACTTTTGTTATGATTGCCTGCCGTTCGCAGAGATGTGTGGACAGCTCGGACGGCCGGTTCGTGCGGGTTGGCCATAGAGTTGGCCGTAGCGATCGCCTCGAAGGCCATCCCAGGCCAACTCATACACCAACCTTCCAACCCGAACTTCCAACGCACGAACTACCCCTCCACATGATCGTCCAAACGTTTGAAGTTGGAAGGTTGGCTTCGGTGTGGACCAAGCAAAACAACAACCTTCCAACCCGAACTTCCAACGCACGAACTACCCCCCCACACGATCGTCCAAACGTTTGAAGTTGGAAGGTTGGCTTCGGTGTGGACCATAAATGAACCACTCACTAGATCAATATCTTCGAGTTTTTCGTACTGAGCCCATGGGTCCTAAAGTTTGCCATAGATAAAAGTCTGTTCCTGAAAAATATACGTCACTACACGATATACTCACCATCGACTAGGATAGAAACTATAAAAAGGGCGTAACCGTAGACAATATAATTCTCATTCGGAGCCAACCCCATTCGCTAGCCTAAAATCGGCGAATGACAGCGGCCTATAAACATGCATGAAGTGCGCACTGGTTTGTGGAAAATATACGTCACACGTCAGCCATAGAGATTACCGTGTCTTTTTTTCTAACCCACTTTTTTCTCGGAGTTATACCCCCCTGGTGTGGACCATAAATCAACTATCTAGTGTGGACCAAGCATAACGGTTACGCATAAATAAACCACTCTCTAGATCGATATCTTCGGGCTTTTTGTATGGCTCCATTTTGTCACCATCTTAACCACAGATAAAACGGTCGTACGGTCCAGAATGGTAAATATTTCGTAGACCATAAATAAACCATTCATATCTCAAGGCCATTTAAAAAAAGAGCAACCATAGACAATATAACTGCACCCAGCGAACATCGTTCATTCACTAGCCCAGTAAAAATATATTTTTAAATAAAAATATTGGATTGCAGGAAAAGGAAAAAAAAAACCCACAGCTATGCACACATCAAATATTTTTTATTTTCAAAAAGACAATGGACAGTAATACAAAACAGGGTCAGTACAACCGATGTATTGAGCATTGATTTATCATTGAAGTAGAAGATAATACTAATATATCTAAACAAAACATGAAACAGAACAAGACACAGAAAAATAAAAAGTAACAGTCGCAACTAGGAATCGAACCTAGGATTTCTGTCTTACTGCAACAACTTAATAGGATTTAATTTGACCTTGCACAAAAATACAAGAATATATACACAAATACATATTCAAAGTGTTGAAAGATATTCATTATGTCAAGTAATAAAAAAAGAATTAGAGGCAGGGCCGACCCTGCGCTGGCGCAATTGGAGCAGTCCGCTTCGGGCGCTGAATTTCCAAGGGTGATAATACCTAAACTAACGTAAGATTATCTTTCATAAAAACCATGCTAAGTATACATACAAATCATCAAAATATAATTGATTACAGTGATCGCCTATCTACTACCTAGGGCCTAGGCATCTACTGGTTTTGACAAGGAGCGCTAAAATTTTACTTGTGCCATGCGCCATTTTGCGTTTGTCTAGTCAGGGCCGGCCCTGACTAGACGAACAACAATAGTAACGCCTTTTGACTTTTACATGGTATAATTTAAATCATAATACATAAACCATAATATAAGAAATAAAAATCGTGTACATAATAAAAGCTTGTAAAGAAATATAGCTTGTAAAACAACAAAAGATATTATAAAATAGAAGTTAAGAACATGTAATTAATATTTCTATTTTGGATACTGACGATTCGTAGTGGAATCCATTATCTATAAATAGTATAAAATAAAGTGACATTTGCATCTTGCTAACATATGGATACCGGAATCGAACCGGTTATGAATTGGCTAGCTCAGTAAAAAGGTAAGCAGATGAGAGTCGTGTACTATCAGGGGTGAGCAGCTCCTTTAATCATCAGCTCGTCCATCGGTTAGGAGGTTGGAAAAGGTCAACACACAATTATAACACATGGGTAGAAAGGCACAAGGTATATTAATCATCTCGAGAAATACAGGGTTGACATAGATCTCTCTACTCTCTCCCTAAATTGACGACAGGATGAAGCGTGGATTTTACATGAATTTATATGATTTGAACACAAGAAAGGGGTATACTGAGAAAGCTTACGATTCGCCTTGAGATGTGGTAGGGTACATCATGTTGACCCGGTTCTCCCGCGCTCAAAGGCGGCGGTACTGTTGAGGTGATGATATGCACTCGGAATTTACCCGGAAACGAGACTCCATTGAGTTTAGTTCGAGCCGAGATAATAAACATGATTGGAAATTGGTAGCGCAATGCATCTAGTTAGAAAACTGGAACGAGATCGCGTCTAATATCGCGTAATTATGCACGTCATGTTGGCGTGTAGTTTTGCTTCCGCGAGCGACACTGTTGTTATGACCAAGGTCGGTTCTAGACTGGCGAGCGCGGCCGGTAGCGAGCAGTGTTTAGCTGAAGACGCTGTGTGTGGTCCGTGCCGATCACGCGGCGGCTAGGTGCGTGAGTAAGCAGGGGTAACCAAGCCCCATTTAATCTATAGGGAGACTGTATTACGTAACACATTCCCCCTCCGCCAGTAAAAGGCGACGAGGTAATGAAGCTTTAGGCGCTCAAAATCCTCTTCACCTTGTCGTGAGGGAAGTAGAGAGAGAAAAAAAAACAGTGTTGATTTACAAAAAAAACAAAGAAAAGATACATGGTTATGCAATGGTGAAAAGACAACATACAAGGTTATGCAGTGATGACAAGAACAACATACAAGTTTATGCAGTGATGAAAAGAACAACATACAAGGTTATGCAGTGATGAAAAGAACAACATAGAAGGTTATGCAATGATGAGAAGAACAACATACAAGGTTATGCAGTGATGACAAGAACAACATACAAGGTTATGCAATGATGAGAAGAACAACATACAAGGTTATGCAGTGATGACAAGAACAACATACAAGGTTATGCAATGATGAAAAAAAAAAAACAACATGACTCTAAAATTTCATTGGTCTGTAAGCTAAGTTTGAAGAGCGTAGTGTTTTCGTAGAGTACCAAGTAGACGTAATTTCACTGAAGTTATAAAAGTTACATTTTCACTGTAACTTGACCCATTTGAGATTGCACTCAAGTATCACTAGGGCCTTAGAAATTGAACTGTGCTTCTTGGTTGTGGTTGAGAGATGGTGATGCGGAGGGCCAGAAGTATCCGGGTTCTGTTGTCGTACCAGCGTGAATTCCATTATGCTGATGTGGTGGAGCAGTGGTTGTCAAGGTGAAATGAAGTTGGTAATAACATGGAGTAATACCAATAAGTTGATTGATGGTTGATGCGTGTAATGGCTATTATGTTGAGTTTGCGCATCGGCAAGTGGTTGATTTGTACAAATGGCCAGTGGTTGATTTGTACAACGGCCAGTAGTTGATTTGCACAAACGGCAAGTGGTTGATTTGTACAAATGGCAAGTGGTTGATTTGCACAACGGCCAGTAGTTGATTTGCCCAAACGGCAAGTGGTTGATTGCACAACGGCAAGTGGTTGATTTGCACAACGGCAAGTGGTTGATTGCACAATGGCAAGTGGTTGATTGCAGGAACATAACCAACCTTGAGCTGGCATGCTCTGAGGTTGGTTCTTTTGAATGGTTTGAATGATGAGACAACTTGATTTGCAACTGCACGCACGACTCACACCTAATTTGGGTGCGGTCGGGTGTTTTTGGTACGCAGAGATTGGAGAGATGTGAGTGATGGAAGTGAAGGCGGCAAAGAAGAGAAGCTCAGCTTGCAGGTGATGAGGAGGGCTGCTGGTCTTCTTTTTAATCCAGGGACAGGTTATTTTTAGAGCCAAAATTCTTGAAGTTTACCTGCCTAGTAGACCAATGGTGCAAAACGTTTGGAGAGAAACAAATTGTGTTCAAGAGAAAAGACAAAAAGACAAAAAAAAACGTCGTTGGTTAGAGAGGAGAGAGAGTAGAGAGAGATTTCCTATGCTGACTATACCATGAGTATCCCGAGATTGGGGAGACAAAAAAAACTATCACGACTGGCGTGAGGTTACCTATTTGATATACAAGGTATAGGTAGGTGGTTGTACAGTAGTAACACCAAGTTTCTGAAAGAAGTTGGCCTTCCATGGCCGGTGTTAGCGCTTGAGCGATAACAACTTACGACTTTCAAAATTACAAGAAATGTTTTGATTACCTAGGAATGGGGTGAAAAGGAGAGAATTGAAGCAAATTTCATGGATAAAGATTGTCTTATAGACAGACGATACGCTATGTGCGTAGGGTACACCTTCCAGATTCATGAAATTAACCTCAAGGATAATGAGGGATGAAAAAAAATGGCGTTGAGCGAGAAGGTCTGCTGGTGATTCTCCGTTCGATCTCTTTCAGAGAACGAAATGTGGTCAACCAGCAGATTTCCTAACTTTTACAAATGTACAAGAGTTTGATGGAGGGGAGAAGGATGGAGGATTGAGTAGCGAAAATTGATAGTGACTGAGCTAATTCTCAATTCGATCTCTATGTGAGGACGAAATATATCAACCAGCAAATTTCCTAACTCTTTACAAATATACATGAATTTGATGAAAAGGTGAAGGAGAATACACAGTAATAACAATCTAATCTTTCACGTGTATTTGGTGAAAGATAAGGGGTCGTATTTAATCTTCTACAGTTTGTGAGAACATGACAGACCCTTGTTCAAGCTTCACAAACCTGGGAGTTTTTCTTTTTCGTCTCCCAGACAACGAGTTAGGTGGTTTTGTGTCACTGTCTCAATTAACTCCCACGACACGATACCTCATAACCAAAAGTGATGCTGATGGCTAGTCCATGGTCAATGGATAGTGGATGGTTCTTGGGTCCGCTGACAAGAAGTCCACAGGTATCAGTTAGCGTAAAAAATTGCTGAATGCACAGCTTCATGTTTGTTTTAAGAGAACAAAAAATTCTCACTACAGTGAAGGACATTTCCCTCAGTGTCATGAGTTATACAAAAAGGGGCCCCAATTAAGGGTGACAAGTCAGGGTAAAATGATCTACGTCCGGTAGAACAAGTACAAAGTGTCAACTTATTTAAAGAAAACAACAACAAGATATTGTATCGTTCGCACGAATCATGGTAAGTATTATAACGTCTCCACGTCTCATGTAGAACAAGTACATAGTGTCAACTTATTTAAAGAAAACAACAACAAGATATTGTATCGTTCGCACGAATCATGGTAAGTATTATAACGTCTCCACGTCTCATGTAGAACAAGTACATAGTGTCAACTTATTTAAAGAAAACAACAACAAGATATTGTATCGTTCGCACGAATCATGGTAAGTATTATAACGTCTTAACGTCTCATGTAGAAATTGAACGAATTACGAAAGAACCCTAGTATTGAAAGGAAAGGTACAACATAGATATTTATAACCATTTAATGGAACAAATTATCTCTTTGGCCACAGTGTATGTAAGCCAGTAAAAAAAGTAATTATAACGAACTTCTCGTATCATGGTAGATATTATAAATGTTGGCACCTAGCATCGTGATACCTACCTTCTATCCTTTGTAAAATTATTGTGGCCTATCTACCCAACTCCTCTCCTCTCCTATGCCGACTTTAGTTGAGTTAAAATATTCGTCCTGTCAACATCGTTTGATTACGGAGCCCCCTTTATCGACCGTGTCGAAAATTCAAAGCCACCGTGAGCTCGCGCGTGGTGAAATTTGTGAATTGTTGTGAACCAGCGCAAAGAAGGAAAGAATACCGTGGAAGAATAGAAAAGGGTAAGTCGGCATTCCGAACCTTTCCATTTCCTATGATTCCGCGTTGCGACGGTGCGCTTCCGTCCCCAACATTGGTCCTTCGAGCCGGATAATTTATATTAATTGAAAAAATTGAGATTAATTTAATTATTTCAAGGTTAAATTGTTCATAAAAGTTGATCTATATGTAAAATTCGCGTCAGCCGTGCTGTTAGCGAAAATTGCCTGTAGGTAGTAAAAAATACTTAACTGGTGACAAATTTGTTAATATTTAAAATAAATTGTTGTATTCACTCGGCATTTTTGTGCAGATTAATTTCTCAATACAATGGCTGAGAAAAAAGTACTTTTGTTGCAATCCCGACGTGAGCGAATAGTATCTCGTATTCGTATCACGCAAGAGCTCATAGCGAGCACTTATGATGATAGTAAGAAAAAAGATACGTTTCTTGCTAGATGTGAAAAGTTAAAAGATTGGTTACAAGAATTTGAATCAGTTCAAAACGAGATTGAGGAACAATTACTGTCATTAGACAAGATTACAGAAATGTCAGAACTAGGAAACATTGCGAATAATGTTGATTCAATGTATTTCGAGATCATGCAAATGAAAAGCGTTATCACTAGTAATAATGAAAATTCAATTCCTAAAACGGCAAGTAATTCGGTGATTCGTGCACCAGTGATAAAGCTGCCCACTTTTGATAGTAACATTAAAAGTTGGTGCTCATTTCATTCATTATTTAAAGTCTTATACATGACAGCAATGCATATACTAATGTAGAAAAATACCATTATCTTTTATCAGTTATTACAGGGCCGGCACTGGCACTTATACAATCATTGCCTCTTATCGAAGAGAATTATGACATTGCCTGGAATATTCTGGTAAATCAATACCAAGATTCTAGAATTCTTTTCACGCATTATGTTGATGAAATTCTTAATTTCAAAATATTACAAAACGAGTCTGCGTCAGGTATAGCGCGGTTACTCAGTACGTTTCAAGAGAATTGCGCCGCTATAAAAGCGATGAATATAGAAAATATCTTTGATAAATTTGTTGGTCATATTATGATACGATCGATGGATCTGACTACTAAACGTCAATTTGAATCCAAATTGCCCGGTGAAGAGATTCCAGGGTTGGATTCAATTTTCGAGTTTCTGAGAAATCAAACGCGTATTTTAGAAATGTTATCTCCACATACTACAAAAGAGAAAAAAGGTTTGTTTAAAACGTTGTTATCTGCCAATAAGAATGATAATAACCTTCATTGTCCATTATGTAAAGGTGCACATTTTCTTTACAAATGTGCATCTTTTATATCTTTAAGTCCCCATCAAAGGAGGGACAAAATTAAAACTTTAAACCGTTGTTTCAATTGTTTGAAACAACACCATGTAAAAGATTGTGTATCAAAATTTACATGCCAGGTTTGTAATAAAAAACACCATTCAATGTTGCACATTGCCGCCCAACCATCGGGCGAAAATGAACTTAATAATTCAAGTGCAACCCTGGCCGCAACAACGATTCCGAGCGTTTCTACCGTTTTGTTAGGAACTGTACAACTTGAGGTCCGAAATCAATATAATGATTATATACCTATCCGCGCCGTCGTGGATTGTGGGAGTCAAGTCTCTCTGATTACGGAAAGATGTGCTCAGCTCTTGGGTTTGTCAATTAAAAAACATCGTATTTCACTGAACGGTTTAGGAAATTCTAGTATAAATTCTTGTCATGGAAAAACAAAATGTTTTATAAAACCTCGAAATAAAAAAGGGCCTATCCTTCAATGTCAAACTGTCGTGATTACAGAAATCACTTCTAATCATCCGTCATATGATTTACCATCGAGTGGAACGTCACAATTTAAAAATTTAAAATTAGCTGATGAATCATATCACATGTCGGGCAAAATAGACCTTTTGTTAGGAGCTGACGTATACTTGGATATATTTAATAGTGGCCATGAAATAATTCACGGCTCTCCATGTGCTGTAAACAGTGTATTCGGTTACATTATAATGGGGAAGATGGAAAATTCGTCATTTCAAACGCCTTCGTCTTTATTTGTTGAAACAAATTCGTTAAGCAATACTCTTAGAAAATTTTGGGAAATTGAAGAAACACCTTCAATTGTGACGAGTAATCCGGACGACGAATTAGCCGAAACAATCTACGCTTCGAATCACTATCGAGAAGGTGATGGTAGATATGTTGTACCATTATTAACAAAATCTGAAATTATGCCTTCTCAAAATTCCTTAAAACTTGCGGAATCGCGATTGAACAAACTAGAAATTCGTTTTAAAAGGGATCCCATGTTAGCAATTAATTACGGAAATTTTATACAAGAATATGAGGGTCTGGGACACATGACACGGGTACCTCGGAATTTAGATGCATTCTATTTACCTCATCATTGTGTTTTGAATCCTGACAGTAAAACTACAAAACTACGTGTGGTTTTTGATGGGTCGGCAAAAACCCAACCAGATAACTTATCTCTAAATGACTTATTATTGAATGGTCCAAAATTGCAAACTGAAATTCCACGTATGATTTTAAATTTTCGTTTTCATAAGTATATATTTACAGCTGATATTTGTAAGATGTATAGGCAAATACTAATTATTCCATCTCAGCGTAAATTCCAAAATATTTTGTGGAGAGAATCTCAGAATGAACCGGTTATTGATTTCGAGTTACAAACTGTAACGTACGGGTTGTCTAGTTCACCATTCTTGGCCATTCGTACCCTTCGCCAGCTAGCACAAGATGAAGGATCAAAGTATCCTGACGCTGCCAAGGTTCTATGCGATGATTTTTATGTAGATGATTTGGTAACAGGGACAGAAACGATTAGCACAGCCCTCAGACTAAAACAAGATATCATTGGATTGTTAAATCTTGGGAAATTAGAACTTAGTAAATGGCAATCTAATACACCGTCACTTTTGGATCACGTTTCGCAAGAGCACCAGCAAGATGGTCATTCTTTTGATAACGCCGGAACTGATCAAATTGTTAAAATATTAGGCATTCAGTGGAGTCTAACGACTGATAATTTTACCTACAAGGTCGATCTACCTTCAAATAAGATATGCACAAAAGGAACAATTTTATCAACGGTAGCTCGTTTATTCGACCCACTTGGGATCATCACCCCAGTGACCTTTTTCGCAAAATGTCTATTACAGGAACTATGGAAGTTAGGTGTCGATTGGGACGATCGTGATGTTCCACCACTTATTCATAATACGTGGAATAAATTTGTAAGTCAACTTTCATTACTTCGAACATTGAATATTCCTAGATATTACAACACGGTGATGACAAGTCGTCTTTTCCTCGTAGGGTTCTGTGACGCTTCACAATTAGGTTATTCTGCAGTGGTATATTTATTAGAGCGTAGTAGCAATACCACTCACATCTTAATGGGAAAATCGAAGGTCGCTCCTTTGAAAACCCTGTCAATTCCACGACTAGAATTATGTGGGGCCGTTCTTCTCACGAAACTTGTAAAGTATATTATGTCATCTGTAAAGTTTGCCGAACAAATAGAAAACGTTTTTCTATTTACAGATTCGACTATTGTACTAGCGTGGCTAGAAACGCCGCCATATTTATTGAAAACATTTGTCGCTAATAGGGTTGTGCAAATACTGGAAAATACACCAAATGCTGTTTGGAAGCATGTTGTCTCGGAGGAAAATTGTGCCGATTCTGGTTCAAGAGGGCTTTTCCCAGCAGACATTATATCACACCCTTTGTGGTTTACGGGACCAAAATGGCTTCACCAACCAACAGCACTCTGGCCTTGTTCAGCTGTGTACAATCAATCTGACGGAGAAATACCAGAACTCAAAACATGCAACCTTAAAACGTTTGTATCATCTCAAATAGTACCTAATTCGATTATTAGTAAATATTCTTCATTTTATAAATTGCAACGCGTCGTCGCTTGGATAATGCGTTTCATAAATAATTGTCAGAAACGTCCTGGTAGTGGAAATTCAAACTCGACTTATCTAAGTTCTCGCGAATTAAATGATTCGCTTATGAAAATCGTACGCATTAAACAGAAAACGTATTTTTCTGTTGATATACGTAATATGCGAAATGGCAGTCCATGTTCAACGCAAATTCAAAACTTGAAACCGTTTCTTGATAGCCACGGTATTATCAGGGTGGGCGGTCGACTCAAGTATTCAAATTTGTCATATTAAAGTAAATTTCCGATCTTACTTCCGAAAATCTGTCATTTAGCTTATTTAATTATAGATTATTATCATAAACTATATCTTCATGTTGGGCCACGAAGCTTTCAATTCACTATTCAGCGTAAATTTTGGATAGTGGCTGCACGGAATAAAATTCGCTCACAACTGTCGAAATGCATTGTCTGCTATAAAATGAAATCTTCGGTGCTACCTCCCCTAATGGGTGATTTACCTCCCTCTCGAGTGCAACAAAGCCGTGCTTTTTCTCGAGTTGGTGTTGATTTTGGTGGACCTTTCACTTTGAAAGATCGCAAACGTAGGGGAGCAAAAACGTCAAAGGGTTATTTATGTCTATGTATTTGTATGTATGGCGACGAAAGCAGTTCATTTAGAGATCGTGTCTGATTTATCTTCTGAAGCATTTATTGCAGCCCTTAGCCGGTTTACAGATCGTCGAGGGTTATGTTCTGAAATCATAAGCGATAACGGAACCAATTTCGTCGGTGCAAATCGGTACCTACTCGGTATAAATAAATTCTTGGCATCACAGCGTGATGTTATATCTAATCATCTAATTCAGAGCGGCATTATTTGGTATTTTAACCCTCCAGCAAGTCCTCATTTCGGAGGCTTATTTGAGGCAGGGATAAAATCTGTAAAATACCATTTAAAACGGGTGATAGGTGAGACCGTTCTAACTTATGAAGAATTTGCGACAGTTCTCACTAGAATTGAGGCCATCCTCAACTCCCGCCCTTTGTGTTCAATGAGCTCAGACCCCGAGGATGTGAATGGACTCACCCCGGGCCACTTTTTAATCGGTGGATTCCTACTAGGTTTGCCTGAATATGACTTTCTTGACACCACGTCTAATCGTTTAAGTAGGTGGCAACATCTCCAAAAGATGTCGCAACATTTCTGGAAACGTTGGCATTTAGAATATTTAAATACGCTTCAACAACGATCAAAGTGGTGAAAAATCAATCCAAACATTAAATTAGGTCAATTAGTGTTAATAAAGGACGATCGTCTACCACCGATGAAGTGGGTATTAGGACGAATTATCCACGTTCATCCCGGTAAGGATGGAATAGTTAGGGTAGCTACTGTTAAAACTCAATCTGGTTCCTTGGTTCGACCAGTGATAAAGCTTTGCCCGTTACCGGAAGAATAAAATTATTATTAGTGATAATTCTTAAGATATACATCTAAAATAGAATACGTTTTCATTTTCCAGTTTTGTTGTGTTTTATTTTTATTTTATTTACCATTGGGATCTATATATTTTTTTTGTTGTTGTTTTAGATGTCTATACTCTAATTCTCGTTTTGTTTCTTACTCAGATTCTAGACCAAAGGAATATTACCAATTTTAAATATTTTTCAAAACCAAAATTTTTGTTATGGTCCAGGAACCATTCTTCGAAAAGTTATACTTAATTTAGTAAAAAGTTTTTTTTTTTATTGTTTTCTGCGAGGCATTACGGATACAACTTGAATGAACAATTTACCTATGTATATATTTAAATTTACCTTTTATTAAATTTTGTATCATAATTATTAATTCGTTCAAATTAGGTGGGCGGAAATGTTGGCACCTAGCATCGTGATACCTACCTTCTATCCTTTGTAAAATTATTGTGGCCTATCTACCCAACTCCTCTCCTCTCCTATGCCGACTTTAGTTGAGTTAAAATATTCGTCCTGTCAACATCGTTTGATTACGGAGCCCCCTTTATCGACCGTGTCGAAAATTCAAAGCCACCGTGAGCTCGCGCGTGGTGAAATTTGTGAATTGTTGTGAACCAGCGCAAAGAAGGAAAGAATACCGTGGAAGAATAGAAAAGGGTAAGTCGGCATTCCGAACCTTTCCATTTCCTATGATTCCGCGTTGCGACGGTGCGCTTCCGTCCCCAACAATAACATTCTCATGTATAGTGTTAGATTTTATAACGATCCCTTGTCTCATGGTGGTTATTGTAACATTCTCATGTATCATGAAAATAACATATCAACGTTCAATAATAAAAAAGTACCATTTCAATACCGGAAAAAGATACATACACAATGTCAACAACAATCAAGTAGTGGCTATTGGTATTATCAAAAAATGACGATGGCATAACCTTTGGTTGGGTTTATGCGTTAAGTTGGCAATAATACAAGACATATGCCTACAAGGATGTCTTAAACAAGACACAAATATAGCAAAAGAGACCTATTTGGTTTAACTAACTCTTTGCTTACAAAATGTTGTGATGGCATAACCTTTGGTTGGGTTTATGCGTTAAGTTGGCAATAATACAAGACATATGCCTACAAGGATGTCTTAAACAAGACACACATATAGCAAAAGAGACCTATTTGGTTTTACTAACTCTTTGCTTACAAAATGTTGTGATGGCATAACCTTTGGTTGGGTTTATGCTTTAAGTTGGCAATAATACAAAACATATGCCTACAAGGATGTCTTAAACAAGACACACATATAGCAAAAGAGACCTAATCGGTTTTACTTACTCTTTGCTTACAAAAAAGGTTTGTAGTGGTTTATTTAAGACCTTTTAGGGTTTTACTTACTTAAAATGACCAAACAAAAACAAGGAAACACACTTGGTGTTGCCAAAATTGCCACAAACATGAATGTTGTGAACTTTATGATACAAATTTGATACAGAAGGCACCTAGAGACACAGGATGACTTAATATGAGTGACCTGGCTCGGTGTATTTGACAAGGCAAATTAATGCTTATTTAAGTCAAAATATAGTACATAATATAACAAAATGGGGTCAGGAAGTTGAGATCTTAAGATTTTACAAACTCAATGTGACCGAAAGGTGTTATGTATGATACAATGTTATTGATGAGGAGGACAAATCGGCGTTTGTTCTCCTTTACAACAACCTTTTTCAGAATTGACGTGTCAATATCAAATTCTGAAAAAACAACAAATTAGAGCAAATGGGAATGTTGCGTATCGCGGCTGTTTCTTCAATTCGGTCGATGAAATCTTCTACGTTAGTATTGCCGTTGTACTTATTTTTCCACCCAGTTAGGTCGAAGGGTTTTGTGGTTTCCTTGATGGGTGTAATTGGTGGTTTAATTTCTGTGCAAGTAGGTATGCTTGTGTCAGAGATTGTTATACTGCCGGGTTGAAATTGCAGTCTCCTAATATATTTCCTGTTGTAATATGTTGCGTTTTTTGAAAAAAGTCCTTGGTTTGTGAAAAAAAAACGGCCAGGGGTTACCCTGGGATTTTGATGGAAAAGTCCCTGAGATGTGCGTTTTGAAAAAAATTTTTGAAAAATTTCGAATTTCCGAAAAAACAAATTTCTCGAAAAAATTTCAAAGTCCTTGATTTGTGAAAAAAAAGGCCAGGGGTTACCCTGGGATTTTGATGGAAAAGTCCCTGAGATGTGCGTTTTGAAAAAATTTTGAAAAATTTCGAATTTCCGAAAAATTAAATTTCTCGAAAAAAAATTTCAATGTCCTTGATTTGTGAAAAAACGGCCAGGGGTTACCCTGGGATTTTGATGGAAAAGTCCCTGAGATGTGCGTTTTGAAAAAATTTTTGAAAAATTTCAAAGTGAGAAAATTTTCGAAAAATTAAAATTTCCGAAAAAATTAAACTTTCGCAAAAAATTTACGAATACAGATTTCGAGGAAGTATTGTTTGTTCAACAATTATTGGAGGGTTGTTGTGATTCGTGACAAATTGTCTGAGTTTAGGCAGAACCAGCTTTTGGTAATTTACACGCAAGCTTCCCCTTCACTAGACAACGACAGGCTTTTTGGGCGGAGAAGTGCCAAACGTCGGGGATTTACGTCAATCGCGAATCTCAATTATATGTAAAGAGTAGGTCAGCTTTGAAGACTTTTTAAAAAAAAAGGATACACTACCCACCTTTATTACATATAAAACGAAATTGTCAAATGGCAGAAAGGCTTTAATTTTTCCTTGGTTGTGTTCATGTGCAGAAGAACTGACTGATAAATTCCACAAACAAGTAATTCATTTTGTATCATGTACAAGATTTGAAATTGTTGAATTGTAGTTTAATGTAGCTCGTTTCCTCTAATAGTTGTACTTGGAAAGTAAACC
Source organism: Hesperophylax magnus (assembly GCA_026573805.1). Taxonomy (NCBI): domain Eukaryota; kingdom Metazoa; phylum Arthropoda; class Insecta; order Trichoptera; family Limnephilidae; genus Hesperophylax; species Hesperophylax magnus. The sequence continues at coordinate 3,950,445 of JAIUSX010000117.1, read as the reverse complement.
TTCATGGTTAAGGATCACTATGTGATGTTTGAGATGTCCGAAAAGAAGTGAATGTTGGTTGCGCACCTTGTGATAGAATACCGGTGCTTGAATTTTGTCGAGTGACGATTCGTAAAACTTGTAATTTAACACAGAATAGTTTTAATGTGACACGGTTGTTTTAGATTTGACGCGATGGTTTGTAGAACAGCTATGATTTATTGGAAGAAAAACATAGTTATTCAATTGTTAATACAAAACAAGATATAAAACACAGTGAAAGAGCACAAGATTATTTTCAATTTGACCTCCCGATGGACGATTAATAACCAAAGAAAACCCACGTTTTGCGCCAGTGCTAACATATGGATAAACCGGAATCGAACCTGGTTATGAATTGGCTAGCTCAGTAAAAAGGTAAGCAGATGAGACTCGTGTACTATCAGGGGTGAGCAGCTCCTTTAATCATCAGCTCGTCCATCGGTTAGGAGGTTGGAAAAGGTCAACACACAATTATAACACATGGGTAGAAAGGCACAAGGTATATTAATCATCTCGAGAAATACAGGGTTGACATAGATCTCTCTACTCTCTCCCTAAATTGACGACAGGATGAAGCGTGGATTTTACATGAATTTATATGATTTGAACACAAGAAAGGGGTATACTGAGAAAGCTTACGATTCGCCTTGAGATGTGGTAGGGTACATCATGTTGACCCGGTTCTCCCGCGCTCAAAGGCGGCGGTACTGTTGAGGTGATGATATGCACTCGGAATTTACCCGGAAACGAGACTCCATTGAGTTTAGTTCGAGCCGAGATAATAAACATGATTGGAAATTGGTAGCGCAATGCATCTAGTTAGAAAACTGGAACGAGATCGCGTCTAATATCGCGTAATTATGCACGTCATGTTGGCGTGTAGTTTTGCTTCCGCGAGCGACACTGTTGTTATGACCAAGGTCGGTTCTAGACTGGCGAGCGCGGCCGGTAGCGAGCAGTGTTTAGCTGAAGACGCTGTGTGTGGTCCGTGCCGATCACGCGGCGGCTAGCTGCGTGAGTAAGCAGGGGTAACCAAGCCCCATTTAATCTATAGAGAGACTGTATTACGTAACAATCTGTCTGTTTGTGCGCTTAATTTTTCTTAACTATGCGACTGATTTCGTTAAGGTTTTCAGCATCATTTAGAGAATTTCTTCCGGAAGGTTTAGATAAATAACACATGCATTGACACATATTGATAAAAAGCAGAGAAAAGTCGATATAAAGATTATTTTTGGCCGCTTACATTGCTAACGCTGGCGAGACCTTATGAGAATATCAAAATAATGTACTACGGAATTGTATACCTTAAAAAGGCCTACAGAAAAGTATGTTATATATTATATATATATATATACAAATGTTATACATATCGCAGTTACCGTCTGGTCCCCAAAATTTCCAAGTGCGTCTTCTGTTTCCTGGGAGAAGGGGCTGCCGTCGGACCAATGCAGCTCAAAATGCCCTTCGTCTTACCTAGAAAAAGACAAAATTTGAGACCAATGATTACACTATTCTAGTATTGTACACATATGTAATAAATTTCATGGATAAAATTAATTAAAAATATTTTAAGAAAAAGGGGACATTAATGGTGATGGATTAATTCACTGTTGAACTTTCTTGTATGGGAAAAAATCGCGTTTTATGCAGTTTCTGCAGAATTTGTACGGAGCGAAAACAAAACTTCTTGAGCGAATTTCACTGCAATATAAATTAGGTGTATACCTTCAGAATATTCCTTCAAATGAGGATTCCACACTGTTGAAGCGTACTGTAGGTGACTTACATCTTATAAATATTAGTTAAAGAGTAACAAATTTAAGGGTTAATTATTATTGCTACAGCACTAGAAGTTATTCAATTTTTCCTGCAAGGGTTTCATATAATTTCCACAACTTTGTCGTCAGCAAACATCATGGAAAATGCTGGTTAAACTGAATAAGGTACTTACATGATGCAATTCTGGAGAGGTTTAAATGACCTTGTTTGATGTAATCGTGGCTTTGTTTAGCAGTTTTAGCATCCTAATACGTGGTATAGTATCGCGTCGGAATACGGATAGGTCTGAAAAGGAAAATTAATTAAATTATTAGCCAATGAAGTACATTCAGGAATCAGGAACATTGTATCAAAGAACGAGAGGTTAGTACCTGTATTTAACAACGTGTTCGGGCCCTTCTTTTAATTGGTGGAGATAGACCGGATATTTTATGATGACTGGAAGAAAGCGTTGGCAACGCATTCTTTTTTAATCCCAAAAGTACCGTATTTTTGGTTTCAATCGCGAAATAACACCCACAAACAAACGTATTTCTTGCTGCTTCTTGCTAGCACCGGATTATCGAATCCATCTGAGCAACCTTTAACACAACACGGCATTAATTTATCACCTTGAAGAATTCTAGCACGCAACATTATTTTTAGATGGGTTAGACGATTTTCAAAAGTCAAAATATTTACGCTAAAAACTTCAACTGACTTTAATTTTCGAAATGGCGTCTTGGAAATTACCGTTAATTTTTATCGGAGCATAACCCATGCTTAGCTTCTCTTTCTGTTACACAAGTCGCTATGGTAGAGAGCGAGAGATCAAACTTCAATTTTTGCTCTGAGCCAATGAGATCTGAGCTTTCAGCCACAACAGCTTTGTCTATAAGAATTTGGGTTAAGGATAACTCCTCCCATCAGGGTTACAAGGTCATGCGGGAGTTATACGCCCCTGCAATTAGGTATGTCAATAATTAACAATGACAGGTCTACAACTACACAAGCGCCGCCAAGCGGGAGATGTTAGTACAGCAGGGGCGTATAACTCCCGCATGACCTTGTAACCCTTATGGGAGGAGTTATTCAATACCCAAATTCTTATAGACAAAGCTGTTGTGGCTGAAAGCTCAGATCTCATTGGCTTAGAGCAAAAATTGTAGTTTGATCTCTCGCTCTCTACCATAGCGACTTGTGTAACAGAAAGAGAAGCTAAGCATGCTTTATGCTCCGATTAAAATTAACGGTAATTTCCAAGACGCCATTTCGTAAGTTGAAAAGTCAGTTGAAGTTTTTAGCGTAAATATTTTGAATTTTCTTTCACCCATCTAAAAATAATGTTACGTGCTAGAATTCTTCAAGGTGATAAATTAATGCCGTGTTGTGTTAAAGTGTGTTATCCGGTCTATCTCCACCAATTGAAAGAAGGACCCGAACCCGTTGTAAAATACAGGTACTAACCTCTCGTTCTTTGATAAAATGTTCCTGATTTCTGAATGTACTTCGTTGGCTAATAATTTAATTAATTTTCCTTTTCAGACCTATCCGTATTCCGACGCGATACAATACCACGTATTAGGATGCTAAAACTGCTAAAAAAAAGCCACGATTACATCATACAAGGTCATTTAAACCTCTCCAGAATTGCATCATGTAAGTATTCAGATTTAACCAGCATTTTCCATGATGTTTGCTGACGACAAAGCTGTGGAAATTATATGAAACCCTTGCAGGAGAATTTGAATAACTTCTAGTGCTATGGCAATAATAATTAACACTTTAATTTGTTGAATATGTATTTTGTGTATATATTCTTGTATTTTTGTGCAAGGTCAAATTAAATCCTATTAAGTTGTTGCAGTAAGACTGGGTTCGATTCCTAGTTGAGACCGTTACTTTTTATTTTTCTGTGTCCTGTTCTGTTTCATGTTTTTTTAGATATATTAGTTTTATCTTCTACTTCAATGATAAATCAATGCTCAATACATCGGTTGTACTGACCCTGTTTTGTATTACTGTCCATTGTCTTTTTTAAAATAAAAAGTATTTTTATGTGTGCATAGCTGTGGGTTTTTTTTTTATTTTCCTTTTCCTGCATTCCAATATTTTTATTTTTACAAAATGGGGCCATACAAAAAGCTCGAAGATATCTATCTAGAGAGTGGTTTATTTATGTAGCACAGCATTCTGCCTGATTCTGCCATTGTAGCAGCCGTTGGCTAGCTACAATGCCAACGAAGGCGATTTATCGCCATTTAGGCTACTCAGAACGAGAATCGGCGACGAAAAAATCTAAAAGGCGACTGGTCGCCTATTAGGCTACTTCAGAGACAAGTTATTTAAATCAGCCAAATCACAAATAATAAATATATATATATATTTCACGCGAATGTAAATGTGTGTGTGTGCATAATGTAGGTAGGTACAATTTGATATTGACATGATTCATCCTATTTGTTTGGAATACCCTGAGCCCTGAATTCGTCTATTTGTCTTAGCCATTGTCACTGTCGCTTTGCACAACTTCCCCTGCACGATTATTGTGTTTTATAGTTGTTTTGTATAGTTTACTTTAATTAGTTTTTCGTTTCTATGAAAAATGTGTAAACAAGGTAAATATGCAAAACATTATCGTGGTGAGTGGGAAAAACTACCAGCATTTAAAAGTAAGTAAAAACGAATGTTTTGTTTTCCAGACTAAAGCAAATCAATAATTTGTAATTATACCTAAGTACTTAAAGTCCAATTCGTGTTTTCTTAATCCCGGGTTTTCATTATCATGTGTATGATTCCGGGATTTCAGAGGAGGTATGTATTAGCCACTTTATGTTACTTCCTTCGTCGAACTTTTACCCTTCAGGCCTCGACAGTATTTTTTCAGAGAGTTGAAATATTTCCGTTTAGCAATAAAATCCAAATAATTAGAATAATTCTGAATGTATCCGAAAACTAAAAAGCAGGATTATTAACAGAACTTTCCTACCTTTAAAGCAGTGGTGTGATATGTAGGGAAATTTCGAACCCACACAAAATTTTTTTAAACAATATTTCTGGTATTGCTAGTTGTTTTTCTCTTCACTTCCAACTCAAAATGATACCATGTATCCAAAAAGATAAATGGGGACTTCGTAACAAATAATTATATTTAACTTTCTACCCCCCCAGTGGAAGTTGGAAGATAGGAAACCTGTGTATCCGTTTATAATAGATAGCAATAATCCGTTATTTTTTTCCATAACCGTGGTCCAACTTTATCTTTTACGGTTACGGATTGCAGAAAGCTAAGATATATAATGAGATTTATGTATATTCCACCGATACTCTATGGTATCTACTATTTAACAATCCAATATAATTAACTAATTTGTGTTGTAGAAGTCTTAACAATTTATAGAAATTGGTCTGCGACATTCTTGTATATTTCTTGAATTGATCGATGTCTACTTCCACCATGCCTTTAAACAAATTATGTTTCTTCCTCTTATGACAAATTGGACGCACACTCCAACGTCGTTTTTTTCCTAATTTTTTTCGTCAACTGTGCGTCTCCTATTGCAATGTGTGCTAGTCCCAGAATTGACAAAAACATTCCAAATACAAAAATGTATGATAAATCCATCGTTTCAATATTTATTTATATAAAACAATATGATTTTTTTAAGATGGAGTAAGAATAGAAAGACCGGTCAGTGGCCGAGTTGACATCGCGTTTGGGTCCCACCCAGGCGTAGTGTGTTCAATTCCTAGGCTGGCTAAGTCCTCCATTACAACACAAGCAACATTTTCAGCTTACTGTGGTGGTAGTAGGAGATTTTCAAATATTGTCAGGTTATTCGTAACCCGGGAATGTTTGTCTTTCTTTAAAAAATAATAATAAAATATAATCTCGGTTGACAGTGGACAAGTGACATCATAAATATACCGTGAGTGGTTCATTTATGAATATACCACTCTCTAGATCGATATCTTCGGGCTTTTTGTATCGAACAGAATTATACAGTACTTAACCACAGATATACAAGCAGTACTTACCGTGCGGAAAAGAGCAGTAGACAAGGTAGAAAAAACTCAAGGTCATCTAAAAATAAGATGCAACCATCAATATAATTGCTCTCGGCCTACTCCATTCATTCACTAGCCCAGAAAAAATATTTTAAAAATAAAAATGTCCTTGAGGCAGAAAAATGTCGAAATGTTTTCCAAGGTCAAGGTTCATCTGACTAAGAAAATAAACTTTTACAGTGCATTTCCTTAAGATGAAACTTGTTAATCTGAGAAGAAGAAACCCAAAATGATAAGAAATTTGCAAAAACACTGAAGAAAATTTCCCAAACATGATTGTCCGACAGTACGACGAAGAATTCCGACATTTTTCTGCCTATTTTGAACTCATGGTTACATATCTTTAAAAATCTTTAATTTCACCAAAACAATAAGATAATACAGGATAACACTAATCAATAACATGAATAAGTTGGTCGATATAATAAATAACATTTATACGTTGTGGAGGAAGACATATGCCAAGTATGAAGCATTGTTTAACAAAAAACCGAACGAATAACCTAAAAACTGTCAATTCACTTTAAACTTGAACTTACGTAGGTAGGTTGAATATATGTTTGTAACTCGCTAACATTATACTGGCTTATATTGTATTTTTATCACGAACAACTTTAACACGCAATATTTTCGACGCGAAATGATAGTATTTCGGCAGCAAATGACAACCCGCGTGTATAAATAAACCACTCTCATTTTGTTTGAATGATTTGAAACTGTCAAACGGCAAAATTCCGTCATCTCTTTCTGTTACGCGAGTCATTATGGTAGAGAGCGAGAGATCAAACCAATACTTCTGCTCTCACCGATGAGATCTGAGCTTTTAGCCATATTATTCATTTTCTACAAGAATAATGAGGTGGGCGTGGCGGTTTCAAATGAGTTTCAAGGCCAAAGCTGAGAGAAATGCCCCCGAGTGACAGCAGGAGTCACTTCTATGGGCGTATTCTATTCTATTCCTATTCCAATTATAAACGACGATTTAAAATATTACGTATTACGGATTACTACACCGGCATATTCTTACCGCTTATTCCTATTATAAATGGGCCTGAACGGGCCTTTAACTAAAACACATGGTACAGGGGACAGGGCGTGGACAGGGACAGTATGGACACCATAGATCATAAATATACCACTCTCTAGATCGATATCTTCGGGCTTTTTGTATTTAACGGAATTATACAGTACTTAACCACAGATATACAAGCAGTACCTACCGTGCGGAGCAGAGCAGTAGACAAGGTAGAGGAAACTCAAGGCCATTTAAAAAAGATGCGGCCGTAGACAACGTAATTGCTCTCAGCCTACTCTATTCATTCACTAGCCCAAAAAAACTATTATAAAAATAAAAATGTCCTTGAAGCAGAAAAATGTCGAATGTCTTGCCCTCTTTCCGAGGGCAAGGTTCATCTGACTAAGAAAATGAACTTTTACAGTTTATTTCCTTAAGATGAAACTTGTTAATCTGAGAAGAAGAAACCCAAAATTACAAGAAAAATTCCAAAACATGATTGTCCGACAGTACGACGATGAATTCCAACATTTTTCTGCCTATTTTGAACTCATGGTTACATATGTTTCAAAACTTTAATTTCACCAAAACAATAAGACAATATAGAATAACACTAATCAATAACATGAATAAGTTGGTCGATATAATAAATAACATTTATACGTTGTGGAGGAAGACATATGCCAAGTATGTTACGTAATAACCTAAAAACTGTCAATTCACTTTAAATTTGAACTTACGTAGGTAGGTTGAAAATATGCTTGTAACTCGCTAACACTACACTGGCTTTATAATTTTATCACGAAGAACTTTAACAAGCAACATTTTCGACGCGAAATGATAGTATTACGACAGCAAATGACAACCCGCGTGCATAAATAAACCACTCTCATTTTGTTTGAATGATCTGAAACGGTCAAACGAAACCATTTTCCCCTCTCTTTCTGTTACACAAGTCACTATGGTAGAGAGCGAGAGATCAAACTAATCCTTCTACTCTAACCAATGAGATCTGAGCTTTTAGCCACACTATTCGTTTTCTACAAGAATAATGAGGCGGGCGTGGCGGTTTCAAATGGGTTTCAAGGCCAAAGCTGAGAGAAATGCCCCTGCCATAGATAAACCACTCACATGGACACTTGACAGAATCAAACAGAATGGTATATCTAGATAGTTGATTTATGGGTATATCTATTTACCCTATCAGACGTGGCAATTTTAGTTAATCAATTCTCTGTTGAATTACACTTGAAAGCTAATCGACAGAGTGTGAACAGCCTTTCTACAAAATAGATCTAGTTTTTAGTTGAGCGTCTAAAGTTGAAAGCCCGTCTACTTTCGCTGTCCAATTATTGTGAGTCATGTTTCGAGTTTTACACAGAATCAACACGTGTGAACACATATATCAAATTGCGTTTTTTAGTTCCTAATACTCCTATCGGACAGGACGATTTTAGTTTAGTTTAGTTGATCAACTCTATGTTGAAGTGTGAACACCCATTCAAATTCGCAAATGATTGCGATAGGATGACGTGATGTTCAGGTTTATTAATCTCTACCAAAGCGATGCCTGTCTTTGGGATCAAAACAAGAAATATTTAAGAATGATATTAATAAATAAATATAGTTAATGCGAAAAATATATCAATTTCGAAATGTTAATAAAAAATTAAAACAATCCAAACCATGTATAAGAAGGATTTAGTATTAGTATTAGAATTTCCAGAGTGGAAGATACTCTTAGTATTACCCTGGTGTAAGACCACCATTCAGAATTGAAACGTTGCTTGAAATGGCTTTGGACGTGTTTGGTGACCCGATCTGAATAGCCAGGTACTTCTACATCTTCCTCTTCTCCATCTCCTTCCTCTCCCCACTACTTCAGCCTCATAACATGCCCCAATTGGGGATGCCATAGTCTCACTGGCTCGCGATTGAGAGCAGTTGGGGCTCTTGTGCGGTTTCACATAAAAAGTAATGAAATCAAAATAGAGTGGAGACTTGAAAATGAAACTCCCAGTGGTATATCTCAATATTATTTCTATTTTTTTTTTAAATAAACTTTTTGATGAGGGTAAAGTTGTTTAATTCCGCTCAGTAAGCAAAATTAAAAAAAGAACACTTGGTTTCAACTTAATTACCTACTAAAAGAAACAACTATTTATTTCGGGGAGGATGGTAAAGATGCATTCAAGTTCAATTTTTTCTCAATCGCGTTCTGAGGTAATTTTGAAGGTTAGAAAACAGGCTTAAATTCTTTCAATAAACCATACAAATAATCTATTTTGTGCATGTATTTCCATCTCACATAAATTGTTGTTTCCAGTAGTAACTAAGTTGGAATCAAGTAATGTTATTTATATTTAAATGCGTATTATACGTGCAGCGGAATTCGGAAACTTCACCATATTGTTAATCCGAATTTCGTAAGTGATTTCGACACCCTTCAGTATCTTTTAATATTTTAATGCTATCTCTCTCAAAATAGTATTACATGCACCTAATTCAATTGTTCTTAGAATCCATCTTCTAACCAAATATGACGTTTTTGTGCTTTTTCAATGACATGTTCTCACGTTCGTTCCGCAAAATTTCTGAAATTATAGAGACGCACGCACCAATAATTTCAGTTGATGTCATCTTGATTATCAAATCGAAACTGAAATGTCCGAACGAAATATTGTTCAATTTTTGTCGTTCAACTAAAATCGCACCGTCTGAACTCGGCATATGCTTTGACTTTGATACTTTTGACAGTTAATTTATTTATGGAAAGCTCGAACATGGCTCGAACGTGATTAGTTTATTTATGGATGGCTGGAACAGTCATTTTTTTGCAAATGCAAATGTCTTTACAGGAAGTGTACAGGAATTTTGAGTCACGGAATTATTTATGGCAGTGAGTGGTTTATTTATGATTCAAGGACAATTGACATTAAGATATAGGATATTCATTAGTAAATAATCATATGAGTTTCAAGTCGTGTCAATTGAACAACTCTGATGTGAAGAAGTGAGTAAAGCTGCAATGTTTGATTTTGATTATTAGTTGTTATTAGAGTTCGTTAAACCGTAAGTGGTTTATTTATGGTTAAACCCATCCTGCTCGCCGTCTATGTAAAATAATGTTTCGGTACTAAACTAAATTATATTATTTAGGTATAGTTTGTAAATATTCAAATTTAATTATCTTTGTTGTTTATGGTTTTTTTTATCTGTTCAAATTAATCTTTCCAAGAATTTCACCTTTGTCCTCGAAACATACAACTATAAACAATACATCAAATATATCTGGTAATTATTTAATATTATAGATAATTTTAAATCCTTGTCCTGAATCCGTCTTAAAGCTGATCACTTCGTCAAATTAGTATTCATCACACTTACTGTTGAGCTAAGTAATATTCTGATTTTTTTTCAAGTAGTAATCATAATTTAAGTCTAACTTTTATTAAAATAAGAACAAATTCAAAAGTAGGTATTTATTTATTTTGCTGAACATGTTGCACATTATTTTTACTATACTATCTGAAGAAACGGGGAAGAGGAATGTTAATATATATATAATGTTAACAAACACGGCAAGGCCATTTCAAGCAATGCAATGTTTCGATTCTTAATGATGGTACTTTACTTCAGAGTATCTTCCGCTCTGGAATATGCCGCAAATATACTATGTTGTATTTATTAAATGTTAAATTACTAAATAAAATTTATTTGCACATACTGGATTTGAGATAACCCCCTGACAACAGAGGTCGTCATTTATATATTTTAAATTGATAAAGAGAAATATTATTACACATTCTATATTTATTTAAAAATTACAATTGAGTATTTAAAATGTCAGAAGATAATATATTATGATAACATCCTCACTAATACTATTATGGAACTCTTATCTTATCTTAGGCCGCTCCCTCGAGCAGTGGAAAATCCCCTTCAGATATATTCCCGAAACCTAAAAGAAAAATATATTAATAAATTCTTTAAACATTAAAGCCATTAAAATTTACAGAAATACCTATTTTGTAGAAATGTATTTTAAATCATTTTTAAGCTTGAAATTTTAACAGTTCCTACGGACGAACAGACGTCTGCTCCGCACATTTCCTTGTAGCGTACTAACACACTTGAGCTTGAGTATCTGTCAATATTAGGCCATATGCTAACAGTGTTATGCGCAGACGGGGGACGTCACCAAACTGTTTCCCTTGAAATTCGTATTTTTAAGTGCTTTGAGTATGTTTTCTAGGCATTCTGCAAAATCGCGCATTCGCGTGCGTTTGTGGATTTCGTATTGCTTGTATTATAATATAATATATGATATCGGGAGTCGCGAATCAAATTAAGTTCGATGATAATCTTGCAACATATTGCATTATTTATATTATATCCCCCATGCTTATAGCGCTGTTTATGTTGATTCCTTGATATTATCCGTGAGAAAGCATCTTTTTTTATGTGTAGTCATGGTAATTTGTTTCGCAATGTTTTTTTCATGTTTAGTAGTCAGTTTGACCGATTAGTAGCCGAGTGACAAATGCGTCGGTTTGCTACCCAGACAATTTAGTTGGGTTCAATCCTCTGCTAGATAAGTCCCCCATCACGACACAAGCAACATTTTCTGCTTAGTATGATTGTAGTAGGAATTTTTCAAATATTGTAGGGTTATTCGTAACCCGGGAATGTTTGTTATCCCAAAAAAAAGAAATGAAAAATAAGCTCACTTAATGTAATACAATTATTTTAAATAAACCAAAATTGTATTATATCATTGAAGAAGAAGATAATACGAACAAAAAAAGTTAAAGAAAAAGTGGTTACTCAAAATTGAATTATGTGTGTTTACTTTCATTGTAAGTAATAACATCTGTGGTTCGGGTCAACAGTGTTGGTCGTTTTGTTAATATGTACAACAATGGACAGTCATGTTTTGAAACGATGGTTCTATTTTTAAACTTTTGTTTTAACAAACAACTACTGTTTTATTGAACATCGAGTCCAGGCGCACACGAGCAACTGTAGTTGCGGCATTTCAAAATCAATACAAATTGAAAAAAGTCTCCATAGTGTCGCGTCATTTTCATTGCACCAAATTAACAATTTGTTATTAACAAACGAAATTGGACTAAGATGTGAACCCTTTGGTACTCCACTTGCTGCATTATTTTTTTTCCGACAAGGGAATAATATATTTGTAACATTATTAAAATTAAAATATTTTAAATATGGGGTGGCGGAAATGTGGAAACCTTTTTATGAGTTACTGGTGGACCCCGCAATGCATCGATATTGCTAATGTTTTTCTCGGACGTCTCCGACTTCTTCCACCATTCACTACTGTACACCACAATGTTACTGTTAAAAAACTATATTACATCAACTTTAATTCAACTATTTCAAGTATCTCATTTCAGTGCAGAGATATTGCGTTAAGTATTCCTCGGGCATCCCTGACTCCTTCTACCATTCAAACCATTCTCTAAAAACTCCTGGCACTAATAAGAAAAAAACTTTTGGTAACATCTTATATGTTCTTTGAATCTAGTTGAGAAGGCCCTTCCAGTCTGTCCGATATAAGTAGCTTTGCAGTCGGCGTGGTCACATTTTAATTCATATATGCCACTATCAACTGTTCAGGGTTGATCAATGCAAAACTAACTCTAAGCAGAATTCTTGCCTGAACAGACTATGCAATAATTACAATAGCGTATTATCCAAGGTTGATATTTTCAGTTGCGAACTTACCAAATACAAGAGGTCCATAAAAGAATATTTCTCTGATGGTTTGTAAATAATGTTTATGTCTCTATTGTTTATATCTCTATTATGATTTGATTTATATCTACAACCTCTCTCCATGGCTATAAATGTATTGTTTTGTAAATTTTGCGTTTTATATAATCTTTTGTTTTGTATAAATTTTTTAATTCATATTCCTTTCTTACAAATTTAATTTACTTATTCCATATTATGCTGTCTCAGTAGAGGTAAAGTCACAAGGAGGAAATCCATAATTGGTTTTATTTTGTGTATACAATACTTATGTACAAACTGATTAAATGTAAACTGTCTATTTCCCGAAAATTAATAAATAAATTACTTATTAAGTTTAGGATTTCTACTCTACTGAGTTAAGGCTTGTTCCTATGTTATTAGTGGTCAAATAAAAAAACTATATTTACACTGCATTTCAGCTTACCATTCAATGGTGCATAGACTGATAATTTATTATAAAATTTATATTAGGAGGGGGTAACATATAATCATATAAATAAGTTGTCTAAACGTGGTATGACCACAGTTTGAAATGACCTTCAAAGCCGAAACAGCTGTAACAATAATAAAAACCAAAATACTTGCAGAACTTAATAATAACATTATTAAATTTGATTTATATTAAATTTGAAAAAGAATATGGTTTTAATTTGATTACCCACACCAGCTTTTGTTGGTTCATTCAACACATTTTTTCTTTTAATGTTTTATCAACACACTTTATGAAGGGTAGATATATCTTTTATGCCGGGTTTACTTTAATTGCAGAAGGGCATTGCTATAAATGTATGTGTATACTAATCTCTTTGTAAAGGTCCCAACTATATGTATATGTAATTAATATGTGATCGAAATCTTTCTTATCTTCGTTTTTCATTTGAAAATATATTTTATCGAACAACCCTATTGATGTAAATGCTCTTGATGTGATTTTATTTCTCGATAAATCCTAATCATCCAAGTATTATTATCATTATTGAACTCGTGGAAAGTGTCTTCATACAATGTATAAAATCACAGCAAGGAGATTGAGAGTACTAGCTGAGAATTAGCTAATTTTAACTCACTACCTTCTTCCTTCCATTCTCTGAAATGGTAACCGCATAAACAGGACAGTGACAAATCTGAACATGATGAAAATAATAGATAAGGTAAGGTTTCTTGTTTTTATTAACTTTTCTTCAATGTTCTGTTTTGTCACTCTTATGTTTTATTCTTGTTCGGTTTAGTTACTGTTCTGTTTTATCACTGTTCTGTTTTGTCACTGTTCGGCTTTGCCATGGATCCCTCTTAAATAATCTGTTTATTATTTATTTTGTAGTCATGATGCTCTCTGGTCTTGGTGTCCTGCTGTGGAAGCATTGGCGAGTGCGTCTCCGGCGCTGGATCGTCAGCCCGCTGGAGGTGGGGGTGGCCTTAAGCCCCCTCATCCTACTGGTGGCCCTGGGGCTGCGCCTGGCTGCCCGGCCCCGACCCCCCGAACCCTCCCTGGCGCCCCCGCTGCCAGTTCAGGCCCTGTGGGAGGAGTCCTATCCCTCCATTTTGATGTGGGCCCCTGAAACTCCGTTCCTTAATGATGTGGTACAAAAAGCAGCCAAACGGTTGAACTTAAGAGATGATGGTGAGGTTTAAGATATTTTACTGTTAGACTGTCTCATATGTGAATCATCAGCCACTTTTCCCTAATGTGGATATTGCATAAAATGTGATTCAAATTATTGACAAATACATCCAAAGTTTTGTTACCGAGACTGAATAAATGTTGTGTTGGGGAATGCAAACCATAGTTGGAATGAGATTAATACATAATATGTAAAATGTTAATGTCTGTCTAGTCATTCGTTTAGGTACGTGGAGATTGATTGAATGCGGGAGTTCAGAACAATTGAATTTTGAGTTTAACAATTTTAATAAAAAGGTTAGGTCGTTTATGAAGTGCAGAAATTAAAAAAATAAATCATTGATGTCGTGTGATAAGTGAAATGCTAAATTCAACGATGCATCTGTGTTTGTGTCAACTCTGGCCATGATACCTATATTTACAGTATTCTTTTTAGCTTTCTAATTTAGTATAATATTATGTAATTTTATGTTTCAGCCTTGCTGGGGTTTGAGAGTGAAGAACTCTTGATGCTAAAGAAGAAAAACATAACCGAACACAATACCATAGCCATCATATTCCAGGTAGGCAGAGTGCCATTAATCTATCTATCCAATAATATCGGTGGTAATCAGATAGGATGGAACACCACACTCTTTATTTAATGACATGTATTCTTACAATATCATAGCCATCAAATTCCAGGTAGAGTGCCATTAATCTATCTATCAAATAATATCAGATAGGATGGAACACCACACTCTTTATTTAATGACATGCATTCTTACAATAACATAGCCATCATATTCCAGGTAGGCAGAGTGCCATTAATCTATCTATCAAATAATATCGGTGGTAATCAGATAGGATGGAACACCACACTCTTTATTTAATTACATGCATTCTTACAATAACATAGCCATCATATTCCAGGTAGGCAGAGTGCCATTAATCTATCTATCCAATAATATCGGTGGTAATCAGATAGGATGGAACACCACACTCTTTATTTAATGACATGCATTCTTACAATATCATAGCCATCATATTCCAGGTAGAGTGCCATTAATCTATCTATCAAATAATATCAGATAGGATGGAACACCACACTCTTTATTTAATTACATGCATTCTTACAATAACATAGCCATCATATTCCAGGTAGGCAGAGTGCCATTAATCTATCTATCAAATAATATCAGATAGGATGGAACACCACACTCTTTATTTAATGACATGCATTCTTACAATAACATAGCCATCATATTCCAGGTAGGCAGAGTGCCATTAATCTATCTATCAAATAATATCGGTGGTAATCAGATAGGATGGAACACCACACTCTTTATTTAATTACATGCATTCTTACAATAACATAGCCATCATATTCCAGGTAGGCAGAGTGCCATTAATCTATCTATCCAATAATATCGGTGGTAATCAGATAGGATGGAACACCACACTCTTTATTTAATGACATGCATTCTTACAATATCATAGCCATCATATTCCAGGTAGAGTGCCATTAATCTATCTATCAAATAATATCAGATAGGATGGAACACCACACTCTTTATTTAATTACATGCATTCTTACAATAACATAGCCATCATATTCCAGGTAGGCAGAGTGCCATTAATCTATCTATCAAATAATATCAGATAGGATGGAACACCACACTCTTTATTTAATTACATGCATTCTTACAATAACATAGCCATCATATTTCAGGTAGGCAGAGTGCCATTAATCTATCTATCAAATAATATCAGATAGGATGGAACACCACACTCTTTATTTAATGACATGCATTCTTACAATACCATAGCCATCATATTCCAGGTAGGCAGAGTGCCATTAATCTATCTATCGAATAATATCAGATAGGATGGAACACCACACTCTTTATTTAATGACATGCATTCTTACAATAACATAGCCATCATATTTCAGGTAGGCAGAGTGCCATTAATCTATCTATCAAATAATATCAGATAGGATGGAACACCACACTCTTTATTTAATTACATGCATTCTTACAATAACATAGCCATCATATTCCAGGTAGGCAGAGTGCCATTAATCTATCTATCAAATAATATCAGATAGGATGGAACACCACACTCTTTATTTAATTACATGCATTCTTACAATAACATAGCCATCATATTCCAGGTAGGCAGAGTGCCATTAATCTATCTATCAAATAATATCAGATAGGATGGAACACCACACTCTTTATATAATGACATGCATTCTTACAATACCTTAGCCATCATATTCCAGGTAGGCAGAGTGCCATTAATCTATCTATCAAATAATATCAGATAGGATGGAACACCACACTCTTTATTTAATGACATGCATTCTTACAATAACATAGCCATCATATTTCAGGTAGGCAGAGTGCCATTAATCTATCTATCAAATAATATCAGATAGGATGGAACACCACACTCTTTATTTAATGACATGCATTCTTACAATACCATAGCCATCATATTCCAGGTAGGCAGAGTGCCATTAATCTATCTATCGAATAATATCAGATAGGATGGAACACCACACTCTTTATTTAATGACATGCATTCTTACAATAACATAGCCATCATATTTCAGGTAGGCAGAGTGCCATTAATCTGTCTATCAAATAATATCAGATAGGATGGAACACCACACTCTTTATTTAATGACATGCATTCTTACAATAACATAGCCATCATATTTCAGGTAGGCAGAGTGCCATTAATCTATATATCAAATAATATCAGATAGGATGGAACACCACACTCTTTATTTAATGACATGCATTCTTACAATACCATAGCCATCATATTCCAGGTAGGCAGAGTGCCATTAATCTATCTATCGAATAATATCAGATAGGATGGAACACCACACTCTTTATTTAATGACATGCATTCTTACAATAACATAGCCATCATATTTCAGGTAGGCAGAGTGCCATTAATCTATCTATCAAATAATATCAGATAGGATGGAACACCACACTCTTTATTTAATTACATGCATTCTTACAATAACATAGCCATCATATTTCAGGTAGGCAGAGTGCCATTAATCTATCTATCAAATAATATCAGATAGGATGGAACACCACACTCTTTATTTAATTACATGCATTCTTACAATAACATAGCCATCATATTTCAGGTAGGCAGGGTGCCATTAATCTATCTATCAAATAATATCAGATAGGATGGAACACCACACTCTTTATTTAATGACATGCATTCTTACAATACCATAGCCATCATATTCCAGGTAGGCAGAGTGCCATTAATCTATCTATCAAATAATATCGGTGGTAATCAGATACGATGGAACACCACACTCTTTGCTTCGTTTACATGCATTAATGTATTATTCTGATTCATTATTTGATTGAGTTGACTTTGTGATGTCCCGGCCCTCTCATCTACTACGTGCTTTAGATATTCTGCTAGTTACTCCTTTCTTCGTCCATCCACTCTACTCGACCGAACCGTTTAGCATCTCACCTTATTTTTTAAGTTCACATAAATCTTGTTCCTGTAATAATAATATAAAGATTGGATTGTTTCTCTAGCGCCTTTACTTAGACTTATAACTAACTAGCTGACGTGTACCCGGCGTTGCTTCACTTTAATCTGCTTTCTATAAATATAATATGCATGAGTTATATAGGTATATAAACCTTCTGGGAGAAATTCTATAAAAGATTGTTAAAACCCTATCAAAATCAGACAGATGCGGATAGCGACTTTGTTTTATACTATTTAATTTAAGATAACTTTCAGCTAAGATTTATTACTAGTGACTTACATCTAAGACATATAGATAGCGTTCATTGGTCTTCCTCTGTGTATAATTTCTGCGGCATTCAATTGACTTTTAACCTTTCTCTGCCTCACTGCCATACACCTGGCTTTGTATCAAAACTCCATTGTAGTGCCAACCTTGCTTCCGATTGTTTAATATTTTGTGCATTTTGCAGAATGCAAGCAGAGACAGCGATCCAGGATCCTTCGAGTATCGGATCCGTTCTTCGAAGTCTTACGAAACTTCCAGAATTTCACCGGAGGTGAACTTCCCCGGCCCTCACGAACAATATGGTGAGACAATGGATTAGTCAGAGTTTGTTTGACAATAAAATGTAGAAATTTATTAAATTCAAACAAATTTTTTTCCTTACTGTGGCAACATCAACTATGAAACAAATTAAAGTACATTCAGTTGCTTTCTTCCACATAGTGTCTATTTTGATTTAAAACCTAATAAATAATGGCTTATTTGATGTGTACTTTTGAAATTATAATAAAACACTTTTCCATGCAATTATTATCTTGTGTACAAAGATAAAAGAAAATAGTTTAAATATTAGTTCTGTGGCTTGCTTCTAAAAGGGCTAATGTCATTTTTTCTATGTACTATTGTATATGCTTTATGGGATATGAGGGATTGCACAAACCCCCCCAAATTCCGGAATAAACACATAATTTTTTTTTTTGCGATTTTCCCTCAAAATTGGATTATCTTCCGAATTCTAAAAGAACCTTTCGATTTCGAGAAAGGATTTTCTGATTTTTGGAGGCCACCAATTGCTTTTCTTAAAATTAAAACTTGCTAAATAGAGAAAATTCTACGCAGGCCTTGTGAAATTTGAAAAAAACTGACATTGGCCCTTTTAGAAGCAAGCCACGGAAATATCCGTAGAATATGACACAGAATCATCTCATTCTGGAAACTAGCTAGACATGCGTCCTAATTTGGTAAATTAATAAAGTTACTCGAGCAATATTGATGTCATATATACATTTACCATATTATTTAATTAATATCATTCCTCAAAATATTCATATGGAAACATATGAAACTGCTTACTGCGGGTTAAAGCAAATGAATCCATCTAGATTTCACTGTTTATCCCATATTTTTAGGTTCTATAAATTTGGCACATTATGGCAAGTAATCGCAAACAAAACTTTTTGCGAACATAATATGCCAAAAATGTCTTGAGTGGATATTAATGTCTAACTTTATTTCCAGCTCAAAAGTATGAAATGTTCGTGTCCCTTCAGACTGCTATCGATGTTTCATACATAGAGACGAAATCTGGAAATAAAATCAATAAGGTGATACCACATTTTATCACTTAACAATTGTTCGTTTTTATTATTTATAATTTTTGTGGTCAGTTTGTTGATTTCATATCTTTTGTTGTTTTTACATATCGAGACTGTTTTGGTAAAACCCTTCAAGCCACAAAATGAAAAATTTACAGGAGATGATAAAAATGCTCTACAGATTAGTAAAACTAATTTAATATCTTGAAGTTTATATCAAAGTGGTTATTTGTTTTTCAATTTTTTAATATTGCATTTCCGTTTGTAATTATGAGTGATTGAGAGTTGAGTAATTTCATCTACGATTTTCTCGAAATAACCTAAAAAAAATTGAATGTATAAATTTAGTTTTTAGCATAGTCAAATTACTTTACCATGTTATAATTTGAAGATTATTCTATATGAAACCACTGAAAAGGAACATTTCCAAAAAGGTGGCTTGAGGGTTTTACCAAGACACAGTTATTGTAAAATATCAAAACAATGAGGTCTTTATGTACAAAATATCCTCATTTTCAGATATGAAAATCCCTACAAACAGACAATCAATTCTATTGACCTCTCTGATGCCTAGGACTCTAGGACTCAGGACTCTAGGACCCGGGAACATGTTATGTAAATTGGTGACAACCATTTTCTATAAAATCGGCATAGATCACACTTGTACGAATTATTTGTTCTTCGAGAGGCGGCAGTCTTGGCATTTACCTAACCTACAAACTATTCCGTTTCAGTCCCTCAGCTTCCAGCAGTTTCCATACCCCCCGTTTGAGCATGACGAGGTGTTCTGGATCCGATTCAGCATTCTCCTCCCGGTGGCCAGTGTCCTGGGACTGCTGCCGGCCCTGGTGACCACCGTGGCACGCCTCGTGGCGGAGAAGATCTCCGGAATCAAGGTAAATAGTCGGGCTTCTGGGAACTAGTAGTCAAAAGGTCTTTTGTGAATTGGCGACATCACTTTAAATTTTTTAATATAACAGCTCGTAAGAGCGCCCCTGTCTGTTTAGTGTAAAGATAGGGGAACTATACTGTAAGGGCTGTACGAATGGATTTATTAACGCATTAACGGGCAGTTTCAAGCATATGCACCAGTGCACAGGGGATCAATGCTACTACCGCTTCTGAGCAGGCTTCATTGAAATACCTGTAGAACAGACTCAGCTTGGCTACATTGCTTCTGTACATTAGAGATGACAATCGGTCTTTTAAAAACCGATTATCAATGAGACGGACTGCCCGCCCTTTACACAGATTTAAGCAGGGTTAACAAGTGTTTCGGAGCTCCAGTCTAGAGGTGGCTCTCAATTATTGGATGTTTTAAATCTATATAAATCACACTATTAGTTTTACCATTACTTTTACCTTGTCCAACAAACTAGCATTAGTTACAAAATTTTCTTTTATTACAGAACCAATCAATTATGATTTCTTTCCTTCAACAATACGATTAATTAATATCAATGACAAAAATAAATATTGCTGACTTATGATTTTAAAAAATATATCCTTAACAGATTAATTTATTTTCATGATTTGTTTCCTTATATTTTTATCATAATGCATACCAATTAAATTTACTAGGTCAATTACCACATTTTACTGTGTAAATGATTTAATTTATGTTTACTATGCTTTCTCCCCAATACCTAGATTTCATAGCCTTCCCTGTTGCCGTTCCCCGCCTACATCGCATATTCTTTTTTGCGTTATTTAAGTTATTTTTGTCAATTTAGAGTCGCGATTCAATTTCACAATGTTTTTTGTTTCATTCTTCAGCTTGCTAACAAACACAAAATTATTGTCAAATTGAATTATTTTTTGATCAATCCAGTACACCACTACATGCAAGGGTCTCTTTAAAATGATTTACCTGTACTTAAGAATTTATTATTTAACTCGTTGGCTGCTGATCACTCCCTTGGGAGTTGCGTTTTTGCCTTCCCAGGTGCCGCTCACTCCTATGGGTGGACCGATTCGAATGACTCTTTTTGCATACCGAAAACGTTAGCGTTTGCCAATTTAACACAATACAAACCTGGCAGTGAGCGTTTGTGTTATATGTTATCCATAAAACATAGTTAGAAGGGGAAGGAAGTGGAGAGGAAGGTGGGTTCGTAGCCAAGGATTGTAACCACTCGACCACGGAGGCCGTCAGTACAAAGCCTTCAGCGAACAACTTGAAAACAATGTTTGTCACATAAGTAACAGCCCTTTCAGCAGAAAAGGTTTTATACCTTTCTACGTTTCCGTATTTCATTTTTAAAGAAAAATAAACATTCCGGGATTATGAAGACCTTCCATCATTGTAAGCAGAAAATATTGCTTGTGCAATGATGGTGCTCTTGGCTACTAACTGATCTGAACAGACTACAAGGGGTGTTCAGCACAGCAGCTCGCGGACCAGTTATTTCGGAGAAACTGAACAATTATTCACATCGATTTTATTAAAATACAAATATGAAATACGAATCATGAATTTATTTCAGAGAATTATTTTTTTCCGAGATAGGAATTATTTATACGCTGGCAACATTTCGTATTTTCATTAGCTTGTCGAAACTTATTTCACGCCATCGTTGAATGTTTGTGATAATTGTGATTCTTCATTGTTTAGAGTTTCTTAATTTTATTTAAAACTTAAAATGGATTCCAACCTACTGTAAGTATTGTCAATTATATACTATTATCCCTATTTGCCATAATTAACTTTATGAATAAATAATACACATTGTTATAACCTTGTAGGTATTTAATTAAATTACGAAATTTATTCATTACAAAAGTATTTTAGTAAACCTTTATGTACTTGTCGGCAGTAATATTAGCCAGTGTTTTTAATAATCGCTGTGGAATGAGACTAAGGACGGGTTGTTTCGGAGAATTTGAACAATTCTTCAAATTTCAACGTTCATACTTCATCAGCTCTAGATCCTGTTGAAAAGGCGCAGAAAACAATTATGAAAATTATTCTCAAACTTCCTCAAACTGCAAACAGTAACTTAATTTTCAACATAATGAGAGTATTTGATGTTCGACAGATCTATGTAAAAACTATCCTCATGCATCTCTTTAAAAACAAACACGTGCTTTACGAAAAAAAAACTAACTTTAGATTTACGCGTAATTCGAACAAAGACATGTTGCAAGTTCCAGCACTTTCTTCCACCTTTGGTCAACGTAGCTTTGGCTACTTTGCCACAAAGATCTTCAACATGCTCCCGGAAAATATTAAAGAGAGTCAAACACGGAAAGAGTTTAAAAAAAATGTTAAAAATTGGATTTATTCAAATGATCGAGCCTACACTGGTGCCCTCACCCAAACGCCTTGTCATTGACAGTTATTGCAGTATGTACGGTGCTAAAACTTACTATATACGTATTGTGTAAATGCAAACAATAATGAAAAGTAACCAAATGCCTTGTCACAGTGAGTTATTATAGTATGTATTGTGTTTAAACTTATTCTATCTGTATCTTCAATATGTAAACAATAATGTAACCTAAAATAATGGATTGCTGTATGGGAACCCATATTAAACATTTACATATTAGCAAACCATAGACAAAATGGAGAAATAATTAACTAAAAATTCTGCCTCAATACAGGTTCGCCTAGTGAGGCAGGTTATGCACAACCTAAAATATAGTATATTATGCCATTTCTATATAACACTCTTACATTCATATATATTTTTTCTTATAATAGAAACTGCCGTATTATTGTAACATTATTCTTTCAACAATTTCATTGTTTCTAACTGACATATACAACTTACTAATGATATATTATATATATTCTGTAATTTTTTGATGAAATTAATAAATTTAAAAATTTAAAAAAAATTTCAGGTTCTGTGAAAGTCCCATTCAAGTTCTGTTATTATGTCATTATAGGCTAGTAGCTTGACAGAACTGAAATAATAATAGAACTTGAAAAAGTCTTTCACAGAACTTGAAAATTAACTTTGAAATTTGAAGAATTGTTCAAATTCTCCAAAACAACCCGTCCTAAACGGGAACTTTCTAAAATCATTGCATTTTATTTCTTCTGGAATGCTCAGTTCCGCTATGTAATGAATTATGGCGGCAATTTTTGTTGTTGTTTATTTTTATTCGTTATTATGTATTATGTACATGTATTCTGCCACTTTAATAACTTTTTATTGAGGAAGTGTTTTCATGTGTAAAAAATTATCTAGCGGGAACATGAGGATGGATTCGGACAACACCGGGGCTTCGCCGTCTGCACGTTTCTTGAAACCGACCGTTCTTTCATCGCCCCCCAGCGGGCCTTCCTGTGGGGCTCCCTGAAGGAAAATGTTTTTAAACATTGGCCTCACACCTTGGAAGAACTCAAGAATCGAATTCGGAAGGAAATCGTCACTATACCCGTCGAGATGTGCCAAAATGCCACCGAAAACTTCAGAAATCGCCTTCATCAATGTATCGCTGCTGGGGGCCTTCATCTTTCTGATGTCATCTTCAGGACTTGATACGTAAAACGGCATGATGTACCGAATAAAATAAAATGAACCCCATTTCTGTAAGTTTCACTTCAAAACTGCACTGTCTATTTTGCCGCACCTTGTAAATATAATATTTTACATGAACATTTAAGTTCATATCAGAGATTCCTTGTTACGATCTTATTACTTATAAATATGAAATCTGTTTTTAGGAAACGATGCAATTTGTTCTGCAGCTGAGTGCGATCGGTTTGAGTTGTTGGTGAGGAAATATAGCCAAATTCTCACCAACAAATAGATTGACGCTGTCAGCTTCAAACAATGAGAGGTTACATTGTATCCGAATTTAATGGCGATGAATCTTTCCACCATTCTGTCGAACGGCTCTGAGCTCGGTTTGAAAGTATGAAGCGTCGGGCGAGACAGGTTGGAATCTTTTTCTCAATTAGTATTAATCTAAACGGCGTTAAATTAACTGTTACATTTAGTAATTGTTTGCCCTGACTCTTTGTTTAATTCATTCAGGTATATATGTTTATTAATTGACATTTAATAATGCTTCAAGGACGGTAGCAGAGAAATCCAGGAGAAAAGGACTAGCGGTGGACCTCCTTCAGCAACACCAAGAGAGGAAACAAATTTCATGCGGAGCATAATGGCCTCTTCTATTGACGGTCTCTCCAGCACGTCAACACTTTGGTGGTGGAGGGGAGTTTGATCAGTGCCACCGCCGAGGTTTATTACAGTTTTTTACGTTTTTTAAGCTACCCGGTCGCTTCTTGACAGCAGCGACCCAGAACCAAGAATCCAAAAATTTATTTCCTCTCCTTTGAAACGTAAGCGAATTTGTTGAATGATTTTATTTTATATATGAGTTTATATATATATTTGTTGAATGATTTTATATAAACGTATTTTATTTTATATATATTTGTTGAATGATTTTCAAACAAACTATCAGTGGAGTGTAGTGCAAAATAATTATTTGACATTTTACAATAATCTGATTAATTCTGTATTCTTATGTTGTTAAAAGCATCCAAATACAACATCTCTCAAAAAAGGTTCAATCATTTGTTATTTTTTTTAGCTTAGAATTTTTAATCACACTAGGACGCCTGTGTTGATGTTAATAATTTTATAAAACAATAAAAATAACACAAAGATTATATATTGAGAGAACAATACTGTTACAAGTACGCTAATATGTAATGTAGTAAACGCCTGTGTTGATGTTAATAATTTTATAAAACAATAAAAATAACACAAAGATTATATATTGAGAGAACAATACTGTTACAAGTACGCTAATAATGTAGTAAACGCCTGTGTTGATGTTAATAATTTTATAAAACAATAAAAATAACACAAAGATTATATACTGAGAGAACAATACAGTAGAACCCCGTTAATTCGAACACCGATAATTCGAAAAAACGCGTAATTCGAAATTTTCGACAAAAAAAATTCCGCAGAAAAATTTTTTCATACAAAAATTTTTTTAATTCGAAATTCGTTAATTCGTAATTCGAAATTGATTTTTGTCCGCGCACGAAAATTTGTTCGTGTAATTCGAAAAAATTTGATTTTTGCGAAAATAAATCATAATATTTCGTAAATCTGAATCTAAAAGTCAGCCGTGGCGGTAAAACGCCGAAAAATGTATTTTTACGTGGTTATATATCGTCCTAATTAGTATTATTATTTTGTAAATCTGAATCGATTTACACTGGAATGTTGTACTTTTTCAAATTTATTTCGAATATCCGAGTTTGAAGGGCCAAGAAAATACGTTTTACGCGGATATATATCGTAGTTTTACGAGTTTACACCAAATATCTGTATTTAAAGGGTCAACCGCGACGAAACTCGGCCGCGAAATCTCGATTTACGCGTAAATATATCGTATTTTTACGAACTTATTTCGAAAATCTGAATTTTAAAGGGCCGCCGCGACGGAAATCGGACGCGAAATTTCAATTTACGCGGAAATATATCGTATTTTTACTAACTTTACTTCGAATATCCGAGTTAAAAAATACGGCGCGATGGAAATCGGCCGAAAAATTTTGATTCACGCCGAAATATGACATATTTTTACGAATTTACTTAAAATATCTGAACTTAAAAGGCCGGCCGCGACGAAAAAATGCCGATAAAATTAGATTTACGCGGAAATATTTCATATTTTTACGAATTTACATCAAATATCTGAATTTAAAGGGTCGGCCGCGACGGAATACGGCCGCGAATTCTCGTTTTACGCGGAAATATATCGTATTTTTACGAATTTAAATTCAGATATTAGAAATAAAGGGCCGGCCGTGACTGAAAATTACCGCGAAATCTCGATTTACGCGGAAATATATCGTATTTTTACGAATATCTCAATTTAAAGGGTAGGCCGCGACCGAAATCGGCAGCGAAATCTCGATTTACGCGTAAATATATAGCATTTTTACGAATTTATTGCGAATATCTGAATTTAAAGGGCCCGCCGCACAGTGGGCTGAAAATCGCCTTTCATAGACATAGAGACTTGAATTTTCAAGGGTATTTTTTTTGGCTAGAAATGGATTCTGCTGATCATTACTATGCTATAAAATGTCGTACGAAGCAATTGCGTGTACAAATGAAGGAGTTATAATTTTTTTAAGAAAAATTTGTATGGCGCTGACATTAAAAATGAGGCTATCTCTAGAATCATAAGGTTGGCCGTTCTATCCTTACACACAGATAATACTACTATTTATTTGTATTTTTTTGACATACTTCATATTGTGGCGCAAGGTGCGATTTTTTTTTTAAAATCCTATCTGGAAAATAAATATTTTTTTTGTTGATGATTCATTTTAATGCTTAAATGCTTTACATATGAGTATGCTTTGTCTAGTTTACAATATTTTATTTACACTGCAAGCCAAAACACTGTGCACAGTGGGCTGAAAATCGCCTTTCATAGACATAGAGACTTGAATTTTCAAGGGTATTTTTTTGGCTAGAAATGGATTCTGCTGATCATTACTATGCTATAGAATGTCGTACGAAGCAATTGCGTGTACAAATGAAGGAGTTATAATTTTTAGCATTAAAATGAATCATCAACATTAAAAAGGGTTTTTTTCAACTTTGAGGATATTTAAAAAAAAAATCGCACCTTGCGCCACAATATGAAGTATGTCAAAAAAATACAAATAAATAGTAGTATTATCTGTGTGTAAGGATAGAACGGCCAACTTTATGATTCCAGAGATAGCCTCATTTTTAATGTCAGCGCCATACAAATTTTTCTTAAAAAAATTATAACTCCTTCATTTGTACACGCAATTGCTTCGTACGACATTTTATAGCATAGTAATGATCAGCAGAATCCATTTCTAGCCAAAAAAAATACCCTTGAAAATTCAAGTCTCTATGTCTATGAAAAGCGATTTTCAGCCCACTGTGCGCCGCTACGGTAATCGGCCGCGAAAATAAAGAAATAATTGGTATTAATACGAATTTACAACTAAAATACCACCCGGATTTGTAGAGGCGGCCGAGAAAATCGGTTTTAGGCGTATTTTTTTTTTTTTTTCATAAAATTTCGAATTACGTGGGAATTCGTTAATTCGAAATTTGATTTTTGATGTCCCGTGGATTTCGAATTAACGAGGTTCTACTGTACTGTTACAAGTACGCTAATAATGTAGTAAACGCCTGTGTTGATGTTAATAATTTTATAAAACAATAAAAATAACACAAAGATTATATACTGAGAGAACAATACTGTTACAAGTACGCTAATAATGTAGTAAACGCCTGTGTTGATGTTAATAATTTTATAAAACAATAAAAATAACACAAAGATTATATACTGAGAGAACAATACTGTTACAAGTACGCTAATAATGTAGTAAACGCCTGTGTTGATGTTAATAATTTTATAAAACAATAAAAATAACACAAAGATTATATACTGAGAGAACAATACTGTTACAAGTACGCTAATAATGTAGTAAACGCCTGTGTTGATGTTAATAATTTTATAAAACAATAAAAATAACACAAAGATTATATACTGAGAGAACAATACTGTTACAAGTACGCTAATAATGTAGTAAACGCCTGTGTTGATGTTAATAATTTTATAAAACAATAAAAATAACACAAAGATTATATACTGAGAGAACAATACTGTTACAAGTACGCTAATAATGTAGTAAACGCCTGTGTTGATGTTAATAATTTTATAAAACAATAAAAATAACACAAAGATTATATGTATACTGAGAGAACAATACTGTTACAAGTACGCTAATAATGTAGTAAACGCCTGTGTTGATGTTAATAATTTTATAAAACAATAAAAATAACACAAAGATTATATACTGAGAGAACAATACTGTTACAAGTACGCTAATAATGTAGTAAACGCCTGTGTTGATGTTAATAATTTTATAAAACAATAAAAATAACACAAAGATTATATACTGAGAGAACAATACTGTTACAAGTACGCTAATAATGTAGTAAACGCCTGTGTTGATGTTAATAATTTTATAAAACAATAAAAATAACACAAAGATTATATACTGAGAGAACAATACTGTTACAAGTACGCTAATAATGTAGTAAACGCCTGTGTTGATGTTAATAATTTTATAAAACAATAAAAATAACACAAAGATTATATACTGAGAGAACAATACTGTTACAAGTACGCTAATAATGTAGTAAACGCCTGTGTTGATGTTAATAATTTTATAAAACAATAAAAATAACACAAAGATTATATACTGAGAGAACAATACTGTTACAAGTACGCTAATAATGTAGTAAACGCCTGTGTTGATGTTAATAATTTTATAAAACAATAAAAATAACACAAAGATTATATACTGAGAGAACAATACTGTTACAAGTACGCTAATAATGTAGTAAACATGTACGGTGACCATGATATACATTGATATTTGAAACATAATAAACTATTTTAAAAAGGACCAGGGTGAAGAAAAACAATAATTACAAAAGGACAAGGATGGAAAAAAATACATATACAACATATTAGGTTATAAAAATTTACCACAATGGAAACAAAAAAGCTTTTAGTTTGTTCAGCACCACCGTGAGAATAATGGATACACAAAAACAATAATTATTAGTAAGTGGAATCATTCGGGAAGATTCTATTTAAATGTGTACCTGCCTACTTGCAGTAATAAACAATATTATTGTTTGAGTGGATATAATATTTCAGTATTTTGTGAAGATGTTTTCTTAACGCGAACCGGTTTCCCAGTGTCCTCGTTCTTCGTTCCGTATTATAATATTGTTATCATTCTTATTCGTAAAAACTAATAAGAATGACAAATGAATTATTTTTATATAATCTTTTGTTTTGTATAAATTTTTGAATTCATATTCCTTTCTTACAAATTTAATTTACTTATTCCTCATGATGCTGTCTCAGTAGAGGTAAAGTCACAAGGAGGAAATCCCCAATTGGTTTTATTTTGGCTATATAATACTTATGTACAAACTGAAATAAATGTAAACTGTCGATTTCCCGAAAATTAATAAATAAATAAAACCTTAAGGGCGCTGTTAAGTATTATCAGCCTTGGCGCCTTGGAGGTTGGCGCCCAGAGTAAATTGCTCCAATTGCGCCCGCACAGGACCGGCACTGAATCTACTGTATGTCATTTTTTAAATGCACCGAAAAAAAATATCTCGTTATATCTTTAACTTTGTTCATTTCAGCTTCAGAAAACTCAATCCGCAAACCTATTTCCCGCCCTTTGAAATGTAAGCTATTTTTATTGAATGAGTTTAACAACCTATCAGTAGTGTACTTGAAAATTAGATGAACGGAAGTTGGATGACTATTAATAATTGTTTTTTATCTCTCCCTCTGAATCACCTTACAATAATGATAGTGAGTTTATATAATTATTCTCAAGGTTTAGCAACAAAATATATATTTTTGCATAGTAACTAATAATATATGCATGTCATACAATATTATGCATGGCATATTCGGGGTTTTTGTATAATGCATATATTTAAAGCTATGTGATTTGTTACCTTTTTTTGTGACGCATAATCATTTTTTCTTCCATTATTATTTTCATCAATTATTTTTTGTACGGGATCGATGAATGCATTCGCACACTACAAACTAGTCCATTATATCATAATAGTCTAGTGCAGAGATGGGCAAACTTTTTAAGGAAAGGGCCAGATAAAATAAAAAATTATCTAGGCGGGCCGGAAAAAAAATTTTATAAAATAATTTTTTATAAGTGATATAAGTACTTTATTTTTTAATTTTTACATCATGCATAATATTGAGTACATTATATGCTAAAATGGTAAAAAAGTAACAAAAATTGATTATTCTTTAGAAGAGTATGAAGGCGTATGTGACAGATGAAACTGTGGCTGAGCTTCTAAAAGTTTATCATAATCTGGTAAAAACTGGGATGAGCTGATTCGCAGTAGTGA
The DNA here is from genome assembly GCA_026573805.1 of Hesperophylax magnus. NCBI lineage: Eukaryota > Metazoa > Arthropoda > Insecta > Trichoptera > Limnephilidae > Hesperophylax > Hesperophylax magnus. The sequence continues at coordinate 3,920,117 of JAIUSX010000117.1, read as the reverse complement.
AGCTAAATGGTGGTCAGTCAATCGGTTTCTAACACTGTTTTTGCGAAGCTTCATAGTAGAAAACACCTGTTCACAGATGTAGGAAGATGCAAAAATCGCAATTATCTTCTGAGCGTGAGATTTCAGGTTTGGGAAACTTGATTTTGACAGGGCCTTGTAGAACTCAATTTTGGAAACGTTGAGAAACAATTGCTTCAATTCAGTGTTACATTGCAACTCAATCAATTCGAGCTGCAATTCTGGTTTGACTGATTCACAATCCATATTAAATGGCATGCTAAAAATGTCCAGGTCCTGTTCTATAACTTTGAAGTCTTGGAATCTTCGTTCAAATTCTTCATAAAGATATTTCACGCTTTTCTCATAGTTCTTAAGTTGGTCCTCCCTAACTGCAATAGTTTTTAGTCTTGGAAAATGGGTAAAGTCTTTCTTGACTAGTTGTTTAGAAAATAGATTCAATTGCATTTTGAAACTCCTGATATGACCCCAAATATTATTGATTAATTGATTTCTTCCCTGGAGTTTAAGGTTCAATTTATTGATGTGACTGAGAAGATCTGTAAAAAATGCAAAGTCATATGTTCACATTCGTCCATTCCTTTTTCTTCCATGAAAGAGATTATTTCGTCTTTTAAATCCCAAACTCGTTCGAAAACTCGTCCTGCACTGATCCACCTTACTTTAGTGTAGTAAAGTACATCAGAATACTCAGACTGCAATGAGTCAAGAAACTCTCAAAATTGTCTATGATTGAGTGCTCGTGAATGAATGCTATTAACAAGCTTAATAACAACATCAAGCAGATGTCTAGAGCAGATTTACACAGAGCTTCTTGATGAATGATACAATGAAGAAACACAGCTTCGTTCCCAGGAAATGATTCCTTAAATATGCCTACGAAACCAGATTTCGTCCCTGTCATATTCGGTGCTCCATCAGTAGTGATGTTACAAATTTTGGTCAAAGGTACTTTCAAAGACGTGATAGTTTCTTGAAATTCTTGAAAAATGTCTGATCCTTTGGTCGTTCCCTTTAATGAACGCATGCAAGCTCTCGATTCGTCCCGAACTTAGCCGAGCAACATACGCATTGCACTTCACATCGCCATGCATTCGCCATGCTACCGATCTGCAAAGCGCGAAACCGTTAAGTATTCTATTCTATCTATGTAGAAAATACATTTTGTTCAATTGGTAAATTGTGGTAGGGTTATTCAAAACAATGTCGCGGGCCGGATTGACTAGCCTGGCGGGCCGGACTTGGCCCGCGGGCCGTACTTTGCCCATCACTGGTCTAGTGTATATTATGTTCCTAATTGTTTATTTCCCTTTATATAAGTACGTATTATTTTTGTAAATTATTCTTTCTTCCGAGAGTATTTTGGTGTAATTTGACTGTTTTCAGGGCTTTAATAAAAAATAAATAATCACGAACTATAAATATGTATTTATTGTCTTATTTTAAATGTAATTGTATTGTATGGTTATTTTTATTTTTGTTGTAAACTGCTTATATTATAAAGTGTGCCTGCTCTCAACAATGAGTTACTATAACTACAGGAGATATGCACAGCATTTCACCAATGTACTTAAATGTAATTAATAAAGATCAATAAATATTATTAAAAAACCCTTAACAAGATATAAAATATATTAATTTGTTATTAACCAGAGATACTAATACTCTACACGATTTGGCATTTTTATACAAATTAGTATTGTATGATTTGAGATTTTCACGGCCAAAATTATTATAGTGATTTGTTTTTGGGGTATTATGCCGTGTCGCGCTACCTCCTTCTTTAGCCAACTTTTCGGACAGCATTGCAGTGTCCTTCATCAGGTCAGATGTGTAATACACATGGTGATTATGAATGCAGATGTGAATGTAGCGCAACACGGCATAATGCCCCAAAAACAAATCACTATAAAATTAGTTAATCTTCCAGAGTTGTTCTTTGTTTATTCGTCAAAAACAAACTATTTTATTCATTTCCCAGTCCACAGGTTACAGAGGTTGGGACATAAATTCAGTTTGGTCGAAATTTTAATTTATTCTGTATTGATTGAAAGTTTAGAACTAATGGAATAGTAAATAATTACCAAATTAAATAATTATTATTTATGTTGATTTTTGCTTTATTCAGTAGGTAGTACAGGTACCGATGCTTATTTTCTCTTTTCTTTTGTTATATTATTTTGATATATTTTGTTCCTCTCTTATATAAAATAATATAATACATGTTGGTTCTTTATTTATTTAATATAATTAGGTAGAAGAATGCAGTTACAGTTAGGTTATTCACATTCAATAACAATCTAATAAATATTATATGAGATAGTTGTGGAAAACATTTCTAATATTATTATTATCAAAGTAATTTATGGTTTATAAACATTGAATATATAAAACGCTATAAATAAATAGAAGAATTATGGATACATTGATTATTATTAGTATACATACTACATATATTATCTTAAACTACATATTCCTTATTTTCTTTGAAATTATATACTTTTATACTTATTTTAATTTCTTCTATATTTCATACTTGATTTATTATTTTAATGTACTGTACATATGAATCCTATAATTTCTATACCCGCTATATCCGATTTTTTGACAAAATGATCTGAGTATGACATCTTGTTCACATTTTTGCGAGCAACAAGAGGAGCCTAAAGTTGAGTTTCAAAACCCTCCTTATCACGACCAAAAACCATGTTAAAACTGCGAGTGAGAAACCAAATCCGCTATATCGTACAGAAAGTTACTATCAAAACGCGCTATATCGGATTCAACCAATCACAAGCACTTATTTTGCCAAAATATAATATGGCCGCCTCTCTGACGCCACGCTTGTGTGTCAAAATGATCTACGCGTGTGTTTCTAAACCCGCCATGTCTGCTCAGTTGACTTTCAAAAGCCTCTATATCACGAAGTGAGTATCAAAATCCGCTTTATCCATTATTTAATTATTGCTAGACATATATAGAAAAATAAATGCTTTTCGAAATGTTATTACTCCAATTCATTATATAAAAAATTGTAATGCAATTACTTATGTATGCTAGAGATGTGACAGTTTTTTGCGGTTTTCTCCAAATCAATGAAAGTTGATATAGCGGGTATAGAAATTACACGACTCATATAATTAACCACCACAACACGGGCATGTGCATAGCTTGGTGGTCTTAACATACCAATAATTGTAATAACCAACAAAACACTGAATAAAGAAAAATTTAAAAAAAATAAATGATTAATGGATTATTTTGTACTTGTCATTTTAAATAAAGATATTATTATTTTGACATTCAAAAGGCTTTTATTATCTTCACTCTTATACCAAGAGGTAGATTGTATGCATGTTTTGAGTCTCCAGGCGGCAGATGTTACAATGCAGAGAGTGCTAAGATTTAGTCGTCATTTCTGTCGTCCCATGGATCGGTAAAGAATCCTTATAAACCGAGTTCTGCGCAGAAAAGTAAGGTAATGGTTCATAGTTTTTACCTACCTTACCTACATTTACCTACATTACCCACATTTACTTACCTACCTACCGAATCAAAATAACACACAGTAAAAGTTACCCGTTAAAAATTTGGCTTAATTGTGTATATCGGAGAACGATACTATTCGAAATAGTTGCGAGATTTACCAAGTGATATGAAGTTTGTGCGTTGAAGCCAGATTAATTAAGTGATTTTTAAATAATTAACATCGCAAAATAGTAACAGTGAAATTGACATCTATTTACTATCTAAGTGAATCTCTTGTGATTGGCCAACTCCACCGCCATCTTTCCAACTCGGGCCATTCTGCTTGCTTGCTTTCGCTGTTTCAGTCCGCGCTTGCGCATCGTATTGTTTTCTGCCAAACTAACAATCTACTGCGAGGGTGACCAAGATACTCTAAATACAATAGCAAGGTCCATAAACAAAATGAACACTGCACCTGAAGACATTAACCCAGAAAAAGATGTTTTCAAAATTTGCGTCTTACATAGATTTAAAGCTCGAGAAAATAAAAACCCAAATACTCGAAAACATTGATAAAAATATGTCAGAATTTCAAAAAAACAACCGAATTTATTTGTCAAAAATATGTTGATATAATTACTTTTTTAGACTTCATGAATGAGGTTAACGCAGAAGTTGAAAGCTTAAAAAATGATTTGGCAAATAAAAGTAAAATTATTAAACATTTGGAAACTAGACTAGCTTGCTTAGAACAGTCGAATCATCAATAAGACAATATGACAGAAGACCAGGTCATCTGCCCAAATAAGTACAGAGGATATTACATTATCAATATGACAGAAGACCAGGTCATCTGTCCAAATAAGTACAGAGGATATTACATCATCAATAAGACAATATGACAGAAGACCAGGTCATCTGTCCAAATAAGTACAGAGGATATTACATCATCAATAAGACAATATGACAAAGACCAGGTCATCTGTCCAAATAAGTACAGAGGATATTACATCAGCAATATGACAGAAGACCAGGTTATCCGAAAAAAATTCTAAAAATTAGAAATCCAGAAACAAAATTAAAATTATTGACGAACAAGAAGGTGATCTCAAACCGTGAGCAAATGATATTCCTAGGAGAGTCCCTATCTCCTTATTTTAAGGAACTGCTTTGGATAGCCAAAATAAAGGGAAGAGAATTAAAATACAAATATACTTGGTTTAAAAATGGATCCATTCTAATGAAAGAAGATGAAGGCAAAAAATCAGAGAAATAAAATACGAAGAAGACCTCAATAGAATATAGAAGTTGAATGGTAAAAGGCACTGACAATACTTAAAGCATTAAAAATGAATATTGATTTAGGAAAAAAACATTGAGTTGGATGACAATACAGAACCTAATTTAACAATTAATGATTCATTTACTTGTAAAAATTATTTGTAACGTTCAAACTTTTCTTTACTTTGTTTTAACATTAGAAGTTTAAGTAAAAACTTTGATGAAACCATAACTCAGCTTGATGCCATTGAACATCATCCTAAGGTAATAGTTTTTACCGAAGCTTGGTTAAAAAATTGACCAATGTACCTAGCATCCTTGGATACACAGTTTATAACACAAATAATAACTATTTACAAAACGATGATGTAGTTGCCTATGTAACACAAAATGTTCAGGAGTCTGTTGAGGAAGTTGTTTTCCCTGACGCAAACTGCTTAAGAATGCAGATATTGAATACTTTATGTTTAATAGCCAGTCCCAGACTCATATAGATAGTTTCCTTGAATCACTGAGTGTCCTGCTTGATTCTACATCTATACAAAATAAGGAAATCATTTTATGTGGGGACATAAATATTAATATTTTGGATTTGAGTAACGTGAAAACTCACAAATACCTTTCACTTTTGGCTTTTCATGGTTTAAAGCCAATTATAATTTCACCTACAAGAGTTTCTTCTACTATTTCAAGCTGCATCGATCACATTATGGTAAAATCTAAATTTGAACCACAGGAAACTGTCTTCACTACTGACATAACAGATCATGATGCAGTATTGCTGAGATTTATGAGCTTTAGACTAAAGAAAATAGCAAAGGATAATGAAAAATTAAAAACCGTCATAGATAACAATCTTTTGAAGGCCGAATTAAAGGAGGAATCATGGCAGTCAGTCCTGTCATCGCAAGATGTTAATTCAGAATGCTGAAAATTTCACAAAATGTTTAAAAATGTATGTGAAAAGTTGCTCGTCTGTACAAAGTGTAAAACATAACACGAAATATTTAAAACCTTGGATAAATGGAATTATCAAATGCCTGAAACCCGCGACAAACTGCACAACAAATGTCGGGGAGGTTTAATAATATTTAACTGCTGGATTATTATAAAAGATATAGAAACTGGTGCAAAAAATTATAAAATATACAAAGCAAGCGTATTACAGAAGGGAACTTGATAAAGTCAATGGAAATACCAACCAACAGTGGAAGATTATAAAGGAATCCATAAATATTCGAAAGGAGCAAGTGTCCATAAAAAAATTGAAACTCAGTAACGAAATTATTACAATGGAGGAGAATCCACATATAATTACTACCATGTTAATAACTTATTCAGTGATATTGGTCCTAGATTCGCAAAACACTTGTGCAGTGAAAATAAAACCAGCAAAATGTGTCTTGTTAACAAGTTTATACCTGGTACTCAAGTTACAGGAGATAGTTTTGAATTTAAAACTGCTAGTATTTATGAAGATATTAAAGTTATAAATGAATTAAAAATGTCTTTTTCCTGTGGTATCGATGGCGTATAAACTATTAAGTATCATGGTGTATAAACAGCACCTTTATGAGTTGGCTGATCCCATAACTCATTGTTAATTATAGTTTTAAGAATGGCATATTTACTTCACATTGTAAAAATGCCAAAGTTATACCTCTTTTCAAAGGAGAAGATCATCAAAGCGTTCATAATTGCAGACCCATATCTTTGCTCAATATAATATAAGGATTGGCTAAGTTAAGATTAGTATCATTCTTTGAAAAATAGAAAATACTCTCCGACAACCAATTCGGTTTCAGAGAGAATAAAGGTACGAGTGATGCTGTATTAAAGGTATTGATCAAAGTTAGAAACGAGCTGGACTAAGGGAACAAAGCTATAGCGATATTTTTGGACTTATCAAAGACCTTTGATACGGTTTCCCACGAGCTGCTCCTTAAGAAAATATTATATTTAGGCATTGATAATACAGCAATGGGTTGGCTCAGATCTTACCTTAGTGGTAGAACACAGCACGTAGAAATAAATAAAATGTTAAGCAATAGTAAATCAATCTCCTTTGGAGTTCCACAAGGTAGTCGGCTCGGGCCAATATTATTTCTAATATATAAACGATTTATGCAGTCTAAAAATTCCTGGTAACATTGTTAGTTTTGCAGATGACATTGCCTTAATATTTGAGGGTAAAACTTGGAGTTAAACTTTTGAAAAATGTGATACAGGTTTAAGAGTAGTTAATAGTTATCTAAGTAATAATATTCTAACTTTAATTACACAAAAAAACAAAAATATCACTTTTAGCGTTTCTTATAAAAGTCAGCCATCTACCTCTCATAACTTGATTATTCACAATTGTGTGCAAACGTGTAACTGCAACCCCTTAGAAAATGTAGACAACATCAAATACCTAGGCCTAAAAATAGATAAATTTGTGAGATGTTCATGTTGAAATGTTGGTAAATAATATCAGGAGACTTATCATATCGTATAAAAACAGTTTATTTTGCTATAATTCAGTGTCTACTTTCATATAGTATAGTGTGCTGGGGTTCCTGCCTGAATACTATTATAGAACCACTTAATATTGCCCAAAAACTGATTCTCAAAGTTATGTATGTGAAAAAATTCAGATATCCTACACAATTACTTTATAAGGAATGTAATATCATGAATTTAAAACAACCATTTATCACACAAACGCTTTGCAGATTTTTTAACAATATTAGTTTTGCGAAAATAATCCAGCAAATTTGTACTATAAGAATTGGCTTTGGTCTGAACTGGCAATTCACACTAAATATTCATTTGGGCAAAGACATTATTTGTACCAGGCTCCACTTCTATTTAATAGCCTTCCAGAACACATTAAGTCGTCAAATTCCTTGTGTACTTTTAAAATTAATGTAAAATTATTTGTGCTAGCCGAGGATTGCCAACATTTTTTTCATCTTTGTCCTGGTACCTCCAGGCCACCTCGCTACTAAGTTGGTAATAAACATGTTGGCGTTCACCACCACTTGTACGTTGAATGAAAAATAGTCTTTCCGATTTCTATAATATTTAGCATTGTTGCCACCTGGAGATTGAATCGGTACAGCATGCATTCTATAGCCCCGATAACTTTGGTAAATCAGGCAGTGTTTTGGAAAATGCCCTCACTGTCGATGTAATTTCTTCTGGGGTCCGATTATAAATATAAATATACAATTGGGTTGAAGTTTCGTTATTGCCTTTGTCACATTCCCCTGAGCCCTGATACATCTCCCACAGAATTATTATATGTAGAAAAGGTATCTAAACTTCTTCCCATAACGCAGTTAGCTTCTGAAATTTTAATAGTTGGGTTTACTTTGGGTTATATGCTAAAACAGTCTAGTCGTAATAACTAGTAAACGGTACTCTGTACTAGTACAAGTAAAGTCAGATTTTGTGATTTTTCAAGGGTCTGCGCTTTTTAGCTAACGTGCAATTTATTATCAATCCTACAAATTATAATATCCTTTGATATTTCACGGGTCTTCGCTATTATATATATAAAATTACGAATAAATTGACTTACTAATGATGTTTACTTCATGGTTACCAGGAGCTGATGAAGATGATGGGGGTGAGCTCTAACCTGCTGTGGGTGTCACACTACGCCAACTGCATCCTGCCGCACATAGGAGTTCTGTTGGTGCAGCTCTGCCTGCTGAAGCTGGGCAGAGCCCCGCTGGTGCCCCACACCAACACTTTCATCCTCGCCGTGTCGCTGTTCCTCTACACCAACTACGTGATGTTCTTTGCTTTCCTGTTCAGCACGCTGTTCACTAAAGGTAGGTGTCTATATCATGTTGGTTTCTTACCAGTGGCAGTTCGTGACCTATCACAGGGAGTTCAATCAAAGATAAAAAAGGAGAAAACAAGTCCCTCAGATAAATGAAATCCTATGTTGGTCTTTTCCATATTATATATTTTTCTCCTTAGATCTAAAAACATTTCATCACATCACTGCACCTGAGATTATCGACCTAGCAACAATATTCAATTCGGCGATTCATTGAAACGTCTGTAATGTCACAGGTTACAAAAAATAGTTTTAATTACGAAAATCACAATTTACGCAAGAAATTTTTTAATGTAAAAGTAACATCTTCAGTAATTGCCTAGAACCGCAGTCAGAAGAACATACCTTACATTTGGTGTATCCAGTTGCTCCACTCTCCAACTCCCCACCCAACCTTTTTAACCTAATCCTTCCCAACCCATCCTAAATCCCACAAACAAATAAAACAAACTTAACAACTATGAACTCACAACAAATTAATATAAACTCAGCGACAGCGAACAGTAGGAGTCCTCAGTGTGGACCGAGGATGAAGGTGAATTTCGCTAACATTCGCGGTCTGCACACCAACCTAACTCCCATCCACCACCACCTTCTCTCACAAAATCCCCATCTCCTCTTCCTTACGGAAACACAGATTGCCGAGCCCCCAGATACCTCCTATCTGAACTGCCCAGGATATCATCTGGAAAGCCTTTTCAGGCCAAAAGGAGGTGTCTGCCTTTACAGCCGTGCTGACATCAGCTGCGCTCGTCTCGCAAATATCGAGAGCGCAAAACACGAAGTGTTATGGGTACGTGTGGATCTCACCGGTATGATGAGAATTTATGCGTGCCTATATCGCTCACCAAACCTTGCCGAATCAGACACTGTTGAGTTGTTTAAATACTTGAGTGACACTGTAGATATTCTCTTGCCCCGTTACCCATCGGCCGAGTTTGTAATCTTGGGGGACTTCAATGTTCATAATGAACAATGGCTGAAGTTCTCGGGCCCAACAAACTCTGCCGGTAGATCAGCGGAATCCTTTGCTCTTATCCATGGACTAAGCCAACTCGTAGAATCTCCGACTAGAATACCAGACATCCCATCACATCGAGCCAACCTACTCACTAGTGAGCCACTCGGGTACAGAGTGGAGGTGACAGCGCCCTTAGGATCCTCTGACCACTGCCTGATTACCACCTCTGTCCCATCCTCCATGAACCGTCAACCCGACAAACATGTAAAGAGGAAGGTATGGCACTACAGGGCAGCAAAATGGGACGGCATGCAGTCTTTCTTCGGCGCCTTTCCTTGGAGTACTGTATGCTTTAGCTCCGAAGACCCATCAATTTGTGCACGCGAGGTAGGAGAAGTAATCACATCAGCAATGGATTGCTACATTCCCTTCTCCGTCAAATCCTCTGGAGCGGGCACAAAACCGTTGACCATCGCTGCACGTGCTGAAGCTGTCAGACTCAAAAATACGGCTTTTAATGCACTCCGGAAGATTAGCTCCATGAATAACCTTTCGGAATACCGAAAACGGGCAAAGGATTGTAAAACTTTTCCTAAATAAACAAAACAAGAGAGTTCTAAATAGAGCTAAGAACGATCACGACCAGAGAATTGCGAAAAAGCTGGCTGACTGCCCCACTGGTAGCCGTGCTTTCTGGTCACTCGCTAGCTCGATCGGAAGAAATTTCTGCAGAACCACTTTCCCACCTCTGACCAAGCCTGATGGTCGGCTGGCTAACTCGGCCCGCGAGAAAGCTGAATTATTAGGCAAAATTTTCGCGGAAAATTCAACTCTTCAAGATAACGGAGAGACTCCCCCTTCCATTCCGCACTGCGGTTTTCAAATGGAGGAACTGAAGATCCGGAACAGAGAGGTTCTCCGAGTCTTGAACGAGCTGAAAGTCGACAAAGCCAGTGGGCCGGACGGAATACCTGCCTTGGTCCTCAAGAGGTGTTCTGCAGAAATGACTCCAGTGCTCGCGAAATTATTTAGGCTCTCTCTCAAAGGTGGAAAGGTGCCAGATCTTTGGAAAAAGGCAATCGTCCACCCAATCCCAAAAAAGGGGGACCGCTCCGACCCTTCTAACTACCGCCCCATAGCCATCACTTCCATACTCTCGAAGGTATTAGAAAGGGTGGTTAACAACAAATTGCTCACATATCTCGAGAATAACAATATCCTAAGCGATCGACAATATGGATTTCGTCGAAACCGATCGTGTGGCGATCTACTCGGATATGTGACGCATATTTGGGGGCGGTACATGGAACGTTTTGGTGAAACTCAAACCGTTGGGTTGGATATCTCCAAAGCCTTTGACAGAGTCTGGCACCGGGCGCTTATCGGGAAGTTACCATCGTATGGGATCCACCCAACCCTGCATAGTTGGATTGCAGACTTTCTGAGGGGAAGAACAATTCAAACCGTGGTTGACGGCTCTTCTTCCTCACCGCACCAAATCAATGCGGGGGTGCCACAAGGATCTGTGCTGTCTCCGACGCTGTTTTTATTGCACATCAACGATCTCGTTGAATGTGCACCAATTCACTGCTACGCTGATGATAGCACCGTTCACGAGGGTTATCTTTTTGACAGGCCCCCTTCCACCTATGATGTCCGAACAGCTCGGGAAGTTTTGAAGCAAAAAATTGACCACCACCTCGAGATGGTTCGTGCCTGGGGTAAGGCCAACTTGGTCAGTTTCAACGTCTCAAAAACCCAAGAGTGTCTGATTTCGGCAAAGAGGGAGATCAATGACTGTCTGGTGCAATTTGATGGGAGCACTCTCCCCAATAAAGACTCCATTGAAATGCTTGGAGTTACTATATCAGACCAGCTCAAGTATCGGGGATCCATAGAAGCCCGAGTAAATCAGGCCTCCAAAAAGTTGGGCGTCTTGTACAGGGCTAGGAGATTCTTCAACAGTGACCAGCTGCTGACCCTGTACAAGTCTCAAGTCCGCCCAACTATTGAATTTGGGAGCCACCTTTGGGCTGGTGCCCCAAAATACTTGATAAACCTGCTTGAATCTGTGCAAAGGAGAGCGATCCGTCTGATTGACAATCCGTTGTTAACAGACCGATTGCCTTCTCTAATGCATAGACGCAATGTAGGCATGCTGTGTCTGTTCTACAGGTATTTCAATGGAGCCTGCTCCAAAGAGCTAGCAGCATTGATTCCTGATGCACCGGTGCACGTGCGCGAAACTCGACGGACACGAACTGAACACCCGTTCACGGTTGACGTTGGCTTCATGAGAACAGGCCGTTTTTACGACTCGTTTTTGTGTAAGTCGGCTCGTATGTGGAACGAGCTACCGGCATTTGTTTTTCCTCCCTCCTATAATCCGAGCCTCTTCAAGGCCCGCATTAACAAATCCCTTCCTAGAGCCCCTACCTTATTCCGCCTCACAACGCCGCCCATCCGGGTGGTGACATAGTTCCCCTGTCTGTACACTGCACAGGCAGGGACACTCTTGTGAGGTGTCACATAAAAAAAAAAAAATTAATTTATTTTCATATTAACTTAAATCACGATAATCACATTTCGAAAATACTATTCCGTACACATTTTATATTTGAATCTTTAATCTCATAGGTGCTGCGCACTCTAGTAGATTAGGTTAGTTTCTAGTAGTTAGATTAGGCAGCTAGTAGATTTCCAAGGTTTGTAGGTTTACAGCTCTGGCGCCACTAGTATGTTTTGTATGATCCTAAGAAATAAGACGGATGGTCCCACAGGTGCTTATATTCATAACGCACCTATTTTTTATTTATCTATAAAATTTTGCATTTTATATCAAGTGTATATCTTTATAATAATACAGTAGAACCTCGTTAATTCCAAATCCACGGGACATCAAAAATCAAATTTCGAATTAACGAATTCCCACGTAATTCGAAATTTTATATAAAAAAAGATGCTGAAAATCGAGTTCCTCTGCCGCCCCTTAAATTCGGGTAGTATCTTTGGAGTAAATTCGTATTAACACATTGTGATCGGGCAGTTTTCGGCCGCGTAGTAGTGCTGGAAACGGGAAATTTTTCGCGTAATTTCGCGCTAACGAAGACCTCTAGAAAAATTACGTTAACTTCAAAAATATTTGTTTGATTTCAATAATTCTTTTTGCAAATTATTTATTTTATTTCATTTTATTTTATTATATTTAGAAGATAACCAAAAACTTTAAAAAATCGTCGTCTATGAACAATTTCAACACATCCATCTGCGTTTTTGGAGGATTATTCAAGGTAATTCCAGGAATACCCAAAAAATCTTCAAGAACTGGGGGATTATCATTTATAGACCAACCATCAACCTCTTCTTTGTCAGAACTGGATGAAATGGTTCTGCGGGTAAATGTTGTAGGCAGTGGAATAATATCTTCATCATCAACTAGATCGCTATCATCACTATCAAAATCACTTTCACACGATATGTCGGATAAATTGTCGGCGTATATTTCTTGGTCACTATCTTCATTGTGGTGAGACATTTTTCTTATGGGATAAAACACAATATAATAATATAACTAACTAAAAAAAATAACAAACTTTCAATCACAATCGTGGTAAAAATGTCTGTTTCATCGAAAATTTATCAAAAGTATTTTAACTTTTAAACACTAAAATAAAATGTAAATATGTACGTAATATATATATAATATCTATTTACTCGATATTTAGCTTTTAGCAACGTCTGACCACCAAAGAGTAGTGAAATAAACTAATTATAATTCTTCGTCTTAGTGTTGCATGTAGACCGTTATATGTACCGTTATCTTGGACTATTTTTGTGATGAATAACACTACCTCGGTACCCACCGTACACCCCATCTATTGTTCTCAAAAGGTTTTTACCTGCATGGCTACAACCCTACAGACGCTATATAGCGAAAACTCAAGTATATTGGAACCCGTATTTTAACGTGACCCGCGCTCCACTAACAATCTATCAGAAACGTAAAAATACGTGATCCGCTCTCTAGCATTAATTTGCTAAAAACGTATTAATACGTGATCCGATTACAATGTGTTAATAAATTATTCCCATGTAAATCGAGTTTTCGCAGCCGATTACTGCCGCGTTCGGCCCTTTAACTTCAGTTATTCTAAGTAAATTCGTAAAAATACCGCACATTTCCACATAAATCAAATTTTCGCGGCTGATTACCGTCGCGGCCGGCCCTTTAAATTCGGATATTAGAAATAAATTCGTAAAAATATGTTCTATTTACGCGTAAATTGAATTTGGACGGCCGATTTCCATCGCGGCCGGCCTTTTAAATTCAGATATTTGATTTGAATTCGTAAAAATATGATATATTTCCTCATAAATCGAAAAACTTTTAACTTCCTTAACATTTTAAGGGAGTTCACTAAAACCTTTATAATTAATATTGTTTTGTGTTGCCGATAAATTTGTTTAAAATCTATTTAAAAAAAAATTGTTAAAAATGTAAAGGGAGTCGAAAATCGTTGCAGCTTCTCGTAGGATTGGGATTTACTCCTATGGGATTTGGGATTCATTTTGGACTTGCTCTTGGACAGTACGAGTATCATTCGGCCAGTTGGATTTTGAGTACGGAATTTGAATGGCGCGCTGTTTAGTTTAGAGAAAACTGCCAATGGTTCTTGCAAATACATATTATTATAAATTGGATTACATAAAATTATTTTCCCTTCTATTATGTTTGACATAATTGAATTTTAACCTGTTTATTTCCTTCCAGTTCTGTTGGCATGCGTGTTGGCCTCGCTGGTATGGATTACCACTCTGGCGGTAGCCATGACCTCCGGCATGGGGCACTCCCTGCTGGTCACTCTCGGCCTGTCGTGCCTGCCCAATATACCGATCTTCTGGATGTACCAGCTCGTGGGGGTGCAGGAGATGGATGGTGAGTGAGGACTCTGTTTAAAACTTTTAACACGGAGTTTTACGTGTAAAATCCACTTGTTTTTTTTTATTTACCCAATATGGTTACCAAATTTTCAACAAATAATAATAATAATAATTTTTTTATAATATATAAATATATTTTTTGTAACAAATGGAAATAATGATATCCTCTCTACTAAAATTTATTAGTATGGATATTGTAATTATAAATATATAAAAATATTGTGTTTTTTCTGAAATAATTAAGAATATATTTCATGGTGTTTTTTTGCTCAGCTGAGTGGTTTCTGTTTCGATCTGTATTTGGTGTCAGTATATTTTCTATTTATTTTTTTATAGTATATTTTATTTAACTATAAAATTTTATATTTTATATCTAGTCTATGCCTATTCTAAAACTACTATAATAATATTCTATTTTCTACTTACTAATATTTGAACTTCACAACATTGCGGAATAACACACGAAAAACTGCAAGACTTTTAGCTTCCTTAACATTTACGGGGAGTTCATTAAACATTTTAAAACCTTTATGATAATTATTATTTTGTGTTGCCGATAAATTGGTCTTAGGAAGCCTAAAATCGTAGCAGTTTCTCGTGGGATAGCCATGGACTGTATTTTTAATGCAAACACTTTTTAACATGTAATCTGGTAACATTTTATTTTTTAACTTATATATAAATACTAGGGTGTTATATACTAAACGTTGCCACACACTTGGAAGATTTAGTTGGCATTGTTGCAAATACAATATTGTTGCAAATACAATATTGTACCGACGATTCAATCCAATATTGTATTGTACCGACAATTCAATCCAATACATATTGTATTGTATCGACGATTTAACCCTATATTGTATTTGTGTGCTTTTCTTGAGTTTGAGTTTTTTTTATCGACAAACTGTTTATCCATATTCATATTGCGTATATACGGCGCAAACAAATAATTTGTCTTAATATTGTAAAGCAATACCTTAATAAATTAATTAACGCCATCTATGAACACATAGAATATAACGTTTAACCTAAGTTTTAATTTGTTATCTATTATAATTCCCAAATACAAATAATAGATAACAAATTAAAACTTAACACTAACTTTTTAATTTGTTATCTATTATATTTGGGAATTATAATAGATAACAAATTAAAACTAATATTCTACATAACAAATATACGTATTATCGTTATATTTTATATAACCTAAGTTAGTGTTAAGTTTTAATTTGTTATCTATTATAATTCCCAAATATTTAATTTCTTTATTTACTGTTATTAAGTTTAATTTGTAGAACTCCATTTTATTATTTTTATTTTTTATATATTCAATAATATTGTTATTGGGTTTATAAAACAGTTTATTTTTAAACAAGTTCTGCTGTGTAATTATTATTACGCGTGACAGCTGTTTCGCCCTCTGAAGGCATTATCAAACTGTGGGTAGCCCACTTACAGACGATACATTTATATTATTTCTACGTAGGTATTTTAATTTCAATTACTGATTTCTTAATTGATTTCTGAGTAAAATATTAGAAATTATTAATGGTTATTACCCCAGTAAAGTTTCCCCAATTAGTGAAATGTTTAAATTTGACTGAATGTCTTTATGTTAGTTATTCCCAAATGATGACTCATAGGGTTATTTTAATAGCATAATTAAATACTTCATAGTGTACTCATATTTGTACACTATTGTACCTTTAACACTAGGTATAATAATAATAGTAATTTCTTCTACTACTTCAATATTTTGATTGAATTCTTCAATTTCTGATCTCCCTATGTTTTGTATCCAGCTTTTTATTTGAGATTTAAATGTTAAAATATTGTTGTGAGTTTCGAATGAGAGTGGGATTTTGCTGTAGAGTTTAGTACCATAGTATAGGAAGCTTTTGCCCAAATGTTGTATGTTATAGTTGCTTGTTAGATATGTTTTTGTCCCTGAGATCTAGTGTTTCTAATGTATGTGTTAGTTGTTATTTCTTGTGTTTTGTATTTATAAATGTAAAGGAGTATTGTTTTCGAGTTGTTTAAGTGACATGATATTAAGTTTGTTGAAGATTTTGTCAGGGACTTTCAAAACAATATTCATTATGGCTTTTTGGGTTTTAATGGGTGATTTTAGGATATTGTCATTTGCACTACCCCATCCGAAAATACCGTATTCTAAGAGCGATTCGCAAAGAGCCGTGTGGATCTTTATTAAGTCTTTTTTTACTGAGGGAATTCCTGATGGTTTTGAAGAATTAACTTATTTTTATTTATATTTTATAATTTTAAAAATTATTTTTATGTGTTGAGCCTATGTTTGCAAAAACTAGTTGATGTATATTTTTGTTCAGCGAGAGTGTACTGTTATCGGTGACGATTTCTTCCAATGTGTTTGTTTTGTTTTGGTTAGTGTAGGTGATTTCTTTAATTGTTTTCCAGATAAGTTTAGGGTTATTATTGGATTCATCTATTTTAGTTCTATTAGTAATTTTGTTTAGCCGATTTAGTAAGATTAGAGCAGATGTTTCTATAGATTTTGTAAATTAGTTTCAGGGAAAGATCATGAGGACTGTTTTTTGCTTGTTGATGGAGTTTGTCCTTATTTTATATATATATTTAATATTAAATATTCATAACAAAATAGAGTTATAAAAGCTACTTCATTTTATTCTTATTAAAATACTGTAATTATTAATGAATGATTTTAGGTGATAGAGTGTAAAACATATCCCTGTAATAGACTAAGAACACTTTGTAGGAAATATTCATGAGAGGAGAGTGTAAAAACGTTGAAAATGTAACTTGCAACAAAGTGGCCACCTTTGAACGAGGAGTTTATGAATAATAATTTAATGAAATTAAAAAAAATCGTAATTTGAAATCATACACCTAAGGTTCCTTCTAATTAAGCCTGAAAAACCCGGAAAAGCTTGAAAAAACCCACTGGGCAAATCATTGTGAAATAACCCAAGACACTCTCCACTTGAACGAGCCACATCTTACTAACTTGTGCATGGTTTATTCGCGATGATATTATGTTGTTTGTGACTCTAGGCAGCGGCCTTGGGTGGTCCACCCTACTGACACGCCCCTCGGAGTCCTGCCTCAGTCTGGGGCTCGTGTGGCTGCTGACGGTGCTCCACTGTGCTCTGTACGCCTCGCTGGCCTTGTACGTGGAGCAGGTCAAACCTGGTCCCATTGGGGTTGCTCGACCATTAGGATTCTTCTTTCAGGTAATACATTTATAAAGTGAAATATCCTAGATAGTAGTTTAAGAGGTTACCGATAGATGGCACAGAGCTGTTGATAATGCAGGGATTGAGACTAAATACAATTGCAAACCCAGGTCTAGACCCAGAATCATTCCAACTGCTTTATTGTAATCTGTCTCTAAATAAATGTCCAAAGTGTTTAGTTGACCCCAGGGTTTTTATTTAAAGAATTAGAGACAACCCGGAGTTTTTTAAAAATTTAATTTAATTTCACATTATAGAAACAAACAGTACATGATTTACAGAGATGAAACAATATATGTACAGGAATAAGATACTTCATGTTGTGTACCTATGATATGTTTCCTTGTAATGTCTTCTAAGTGGTATGTTTATTCCTTAATTACCAGGTGACTTGTGTAGTTTATAGGTGTGTGTGTGACGTGTGTAATGTATGTGTGAGTGTTATAACATAATGTATAACTGTAAATGATTTAGAAAATGAGAATTTTGACCTGAAGTTTCTGAAAAATATCCTTTTTGTGCGAAAACTAAGTAAATGTGAATAAAATCAATGAATTTAGTACAGAAATAACTGTGTGAAAACGGAGAATTGAAAAAATTCTGATTTTGTTGATATTGGTACAGCTTACTTATTTCAAATAGGTAATAAATAAATACATTTTATTTCATCAAAATGACAATTCAACACACCTTTAACCCTTTAAATTCCGGAAGGTATTTTGCTTGGATGTACTGACAGGCCGCGAATTTTTTACACCGATACCTTGAAGCTTCATTTAGATCACTCTAAAGTCGATATAATCTGTGAACTCTTATATTATAATTATTTCTTCATCACCCTAATAGATGTCACCGTGGGTTCCATATTTTAGATTTTTCAAATTACTTGAGTTTGACAAGCAAAATCGTCATATAGAACAGCGTGTTATCGCGCTCATTTTGTATGGCCGGCCTTAAGAGCACAGCTACCTAGAGCGCGTAAACGCGCTTAAGGCACACAACCGGTTAAAAAGTGTTAATAAGTCATGAATAGTGACGAAACAAAAAGTTAAATAGGTTATTTTTTTTCAACGCTTTTATGACATTATCACTTTTTTGCATTGTCATTGTTTTTTTTTATAAATTTTAAAAGATTACAATTTTAGTGATTTTCTCAACTACCATAATAGGGTTCATGTCCGTATTATGGTAGTCGTACATGATTTACATAAGAATAACAAAATAATATTTTGTATAACAAATAATAAAACATAAGGGTAAAGGACATGTTATGGTAAAAAAAATACATATTATTATAGAATCCATATTAGAAATAAAAATAAAGATTTAACTGATTGATAAAAAGAAATTTAAAAGAAAATAGAAGTAAAAATATCAATTAAAATATATGTAAAATTATACCAAATTATTTTTTATATATATATTTATTTTTCCTTAACACAGGTTAATCGTGGTACATACTTATCTAGAAATGTACCTATTTACGGTCATATTGGTTATAAAACTTTTTTTAAACAGTGTTAGGAACTCATGTATTCTTTAAAGAAAGCTCGTCCCCTTTCAAATAGCCAATGTTGAACACGAATATTAAAAAGTGAAATAGAATTATTTGGCTTTATATCGGAGCTCAATGCATTGTGTATTTTAGAAGCGATGAACCAGAATTGTCGTTGAACGAATGTGGTTCTAGTTTTAAGGACCACTGATCCCAGGTTTGATGAAAAGCGGTTGTGGAGACACCAGCAGGTTATTTTTATCTTAGTAAATAACTGGCGAATATCTAAGACCCTAATTTTAGTAAATACATAGTTCGTTTGAGGGGTGGGTAGGTTGGCATTTAAATATAATTCTCAAAATTAGTTTTTGTGCTGTACTGGATTGATAATAGATTCAGCCCATTCCATAATACCATGTGTTGCTACGGATTGGAAAAGGGCAAAATAGACGCTTCTTAGAGTCTCCAAGTCTAAGTTGGACCTAAGAGAGCAGAATATATGGCAGAGCTTACACAGTCTTTTTACTGTGTCATTTATATGGGCCTCCAAGCGTAGTTGGTCGTTTATGATTATTCCCAAATATTTAACTTCCTTTGTTAATTTTAGGGTGAACATGTGCAATGGATATTAGGTGAGGTTTCACGAGTGTTTAGATTGAGTGAACATGAGTGGATGATTGGTTTACGGCAGTTATTGGAAGCATTATGTTTGCGTATAGAAAAGGTGATGTATTGTTTTTTGTCGATATTAAGTGTGAGGAGGTTTGTGTCTAGCCAATGCTTTACTTTTATCAGGCCATTATTAGTTTTATGAGTTACTGATTGCCATGATTCATCTTCAAATATTAAAACGGTATCATCTGGGAATGATAATATCATACCTCCAATATCCATGGTACACAGTGTATAAGAAATTGTTTTGAGTTATCATGAAACCATTACTAGTTGAAGTCTCAGGCATTGCCTGGGCTTTACCTGGGCTTTAGCCCAGGCAACGCCCATGTCTTCAACTAGTAATGATTCCATAATAACTCTGTGTAAAGCACGGACAATGCCTGAGACTTCAACTAGTAATATGTATAAAGAAGAGTGTCTGTGGGTTTTTTTTTTAAATACAAATCAATAGTTTTATTCCAAGATTGATGAAATTTTGCATACTTGGCCTTCAAAATAAGAGGAAGGTCTACATGATATTAAGAAAAAAAACCACCCCCATCCACTTTTCCCACGCCATTAGAGCAGAATAAAGCTTGGCTAGTACATAGTGATATTAACTTGTTCTTGCAGAGGTCCTTCTGGTCCACCCAGCAGGTTGCACCGGAGAAAGGTGATCCCGAGGGTCCGCTGAATGAGGAGCAAGACCCTGCTTACTTCGAGAGCCCTGCCAAGAATGCAGAAGTTGGCATTGACATTAGAAATATCTCGAAGGTAACCATTTAAGAATGTTTCACGTGTGATAAATTTCAGCCTTCGAGGGACCTAAAAACAAACCTCATTACCATTCTTTAAAATGGTTTCACTGTATGTGTACAGTCCTTTGATTTTGTCTCTGGAAGTTTGAAGTTGGTTGTAAGTCGAGCTCCTTTGTCAACATTTTCCAAGCCAAGGGGGGTTACGCACAGGAGTTGTAAGTTAATAAATATACTTGAATAATAACACTTGATTACAAAAATTGCTTACAAAAGTTCAGATAAATTAGCAATAAATTAACATGTGTCAGTTGTAAGGCTTTTAGATATCGAATGTGAATTTTTAGCAATTGATAACAACGTTTTTCGTTGAAAACATGAGTTGACACTTTCTCTTTTTAAACATAGACAAAAGATACAGTGACAATTTTTATGTAGATAATTAAAATAAAAAAAGGATGACACAACACTCAACAGTATGTACATAATTATTAAACATACTAATTTGTGCATGTGTAAGTAAGTAATGTGAGATATTCCTGAATAATGCATAACATCACTCAAGTCCAATGGACTTTTAATTTTCAAAATTGGAACTACTTATCATATCAGATAAGTGACAAAGTAGGTAAGCACTAAAACTGTTTTAAGAATTAATAATTCTCTATTCGAAATGCATATTTTTTTGTCAAAATGTTTGACAGATATTTATATGAATTAATATAGTGAAGATGCGTTACTGAGTCAACGCACGTGGTTTCACTGAACTAGGTCTAGCGGACATATTTTTGCAATCTGTTAATAGTACACAACTGCTGACCCTGTACAAATCGCAAGTGCGCCCTACTCTCGAATTTGGTAGCCATCTCTGGTCCGGAGCCCCTAAATACCTGAAAAAAACCCTTGACTCTGTGCAAAAACGGGCGGTCCGTTTGATAGATTCCCCAATCTTAACAAGCGGACTGCAATCTTTAGAGCACAGGCGTCAGGTAGGTATGCTGTCCTTGTTCTATCGGTATTACAATGGAAGATGCTCTGAGGAACTAGCGTCATTGATCCCTTCGGCACCGGTGCATAGTCGGGATACACGCCAAACGCGCGCCCAACATTTGTACACGGTTGACATTTGTCACATGAGAACGGGTCGCTTCTACGATTCGTTCTTAAGTTCAACAGCTTGGCTGTGGAACGAACTGCCGGCCTCTGTGTTTCCTCCCTCCTACAACATGGGACTCTTCAAGACCCATGTTCACTCCTTCCTCTCCACAAAAAGACCCTCCACACAGCATCCCCAAAGATGACATAGGCCCTGAGGGAAATTATTTTCTTCAGGGCCTCCTGTGTGGAGTTAATATAAAAAATATATATATATATATATATATGGTTTTCACAAGCGTTGCTACATTTTTTGTTCCAATTAAATCTCAGATTTTTGAACACTTTTGCATTTGTTCACTAGTGCAGCGCGCCATTAATTACACTTTTAATAAGGTTGTTGTTTATTCAGGTGTATGGAGGACGAGGCGATGTCCGCCACAGAGCGCTGGAAGGGGTCAACATGCAGATTCTGGATGGAGGCATCACGGTGCTGCTGGGTCACAACGGAGCCGGCAAGACCACCCTCATGAGTATCATCACCGGTAACTCATCTTTCTGCATCGTACCATGAAGATACCGCATTCAGAGTATAGTGGAACCCACGGGTGCTCCTCATCATCTGCATCGTACCATGAAGATACCGCATTCAGGGTATAGTGGAACCCATGGGTGCTCTTTATCATCTACCATTGTGAACACAACATCTAATTTTTCACAAAATTTTCCAAATAATTTGGAAAATGTTATAATTCGAATTTTTAAGTGAACAGAAATTTTTATAGATACCGATATATTGGATTTGCCTGTACGTCTTCGTCGATAACAAGTTGATGATACCATCAAAGCTTAATAAACCAAATGGCAACTTTCTTGTTTTTCGTCACTTTAATTTTGTTGTTTCTGGATTTTTTTTCTGGAATTTTAGAAATTCACATCGAAATTAAATCTAAATTATTTAATAATTTACCTCCTTTTTTATGAGTAATTTTGTAACTGACTACAATAATCGCTATTGGTATTGGATAGGCAAAAGCAATTATAACATCCATGTTGGTTTGAACTCTGGTTGAACTCTCATTAAGAATCACCACAAACCCGACGTTGGTCTGTCTCTATCCAGGCATGCAGCAAGCCACGGAAGGCACCATCAAACTGGGGCAGGCAGGTCACCTGTCCATGGGCCTGTGCCCTCAAGACAACCTGACCTTCCCGGACCTGACCCTGAAGGAGCACCTCATCTTTTTTGGCATGATTAAGGGAATGAGCTACTTGGAGGCGGTGACCGAGGGAGTCGATGTGTTGGAGAGGATACAGCTGGTTGAGAAGGTATAATACAATAGTATAATAGTCGGTAACGATATAGATATAACGGTATAGTCAACACACCTACCATCTACCGAATCAAAATAACACACAGTAAAAGTGATCTGTTAAAACTCCATTTAATTGTGTATATTAGTAATCAATACAATCCGAAACAGTTACGAGATTCATCCAAGTGCTCTCTGCAAAAATTGTGATATAAATTTTGTTCATTGAAGGGAGATTGTTCAAGTTAATTTCAAATAATTAACATAGCGAAATAGTGACAGTGAAATTGACCTATAACTAAGCTAAGTGAAGCTCTTCTGATTGGCCAACACCATCGCCATCTTTCCAACACCAACCATTCAGCTTGCTTCGGCTTGCTCGCAGGGGAAACAGAATGCGTTTGCTCATCGGATTGTTTTTGCTGAACAAACAATCTACTGCCAGGGTGATCATGAGGTCCACCAAAAAAACTGGCTCTTAGCAGCAAGATAATTTAAACACAATAACAAGGTGCAAAAAAAAATGACTATTATAAATTTGCATCTTACGTAGATTCAAAACTAGAGAAAATAAAAACACAAATACTTGAAAGTATTGATAAAAAAATGTTGGAATTTCAAAAGACAACTGAATTTATTTGTCAAAAATATGATGATGTAATTACTCGCTTAGACTCCACGAATGAGGTTAAAGGAGATGTTGAAAGCTTAAAAAATGATTTGGCAAACAAAGGTAAAATTATTAAGTATCTGGAAAATAGACTGACTTGCTTAGAACCGTCAAACCTTGATGACTGTATTGAAATAACAGGAATTGAAGAAAAGACAGATGAAAATGCAAATCTCAAAATAAGTTCAGAGGATATATATACCTTGGCAATATGACACAAGACCAGGTCATCCAAAAAAATCTCACAAAAATTAGAAATCTAGAAACAAGAGTAAAATTATTAGCAAACAAGGTGATTTGAAACAGTGAGAAAATGATATTCCTAGGAGAATCATTAACTCCTTATTTTAAGGAACTACGTTGGAAAGTCAGGTATGTTCTGCATCATATTAAAGTTTTCTTTATTAGAGTTGGCAACTCTTGCTTTTTGTTGTACTGGGTTATTGGAAGTAATGAATGCTTCAGGCGGACTGGTTGTGTGCAGCATTGTCGGGTGGCCAGAGACGGCGGGCCCAGCTAGCCCTGGCGCTGGTGGGCCGGCCCAAGCTGCTTATCCTAGACGAGCCCACCACGGGCCTGGATCCACATTCCCGCCGCCAACTGTGGGACATTCTGCTGGTGAGTTATCTAATATTTAATAATATTTGGCTAATTTATATAGCGCCGTTTTCGTGAGAAATCACCTCAAGGGCGCTGAAATCTGAAAATCCAACCTTAAATTAACATTCAAACTGACCACTTTTTTATAATTATAAACTAAATCAAACAAAATAAATAAATAACTGAGATAAGAGTACGAATCCGAATTTAACTATTTTCTATAATTGTTAGCAGTCTGAAACTGACCAATTTTCATTCCTCGTCATCAGGAGATCAGAGAGAAGCACACCATCCTCATAACCACCCATTTTATGGAGGAGGCGGATGTTCTTGGAGACCGAGTGGCAATTCTGGACCATGGCCAACTGAGATGCTACGGAACTTCCATGTTCTTGAAGAAGGCTTTTGGTAATTATTTATTGTTCTGACTACAATTATTCCTATGTAAATTGACCACAGTCGAAGTAAACATGATTCTAGCAATTAATTCAGAAATTTCGTAAATTAGTTAACCTTTTGGAGGAAAATTACAATAAAAAAGATTTACAGTCTGTCAAGAAATTGTAGAAAAAATGAAGGTCTCTGCGACCGTTTAAATGTTTGAAGGAAAAAAAATATACCTTACTTTAAGAAAGGCGTTAAGGTTCAAGTGAAAATTTTTCGTTATCAAACGGTATTCAGAAATTAGTGGTATATCCTGAAAGAAGATGAAGATGAAGACGGAAAGAGAAATGGAAGAGAGAAATTTAACATTAACCCCTTCAGTAATCATTTAAAAATTAAAAATGGAAAAAAAAACACCTTTTTTTTATCAATGAATTTTATTTACTCAAAATATATATCCTCATATAAAAGCCATTTCGGGCCCAAAATGGGACTGAATATTGATGTTGTGGTGCATAGTGTGAAAAAATAATATATATATATTTTTTTTAATTTCACATAATAGCCGCCCGAGTATACTCGGGCGTGGTCCTTAAGTGGATAAATGTTTTAATAATTTTATTACTAGCCGAAGTTCCCATCGTTGTTGGGCTCGGAAATCAGATGTAGACAGTAATTTTCCTCTTATTTTGAAAGTCAAGTGTGCAAAATTTCATCAAAAAGTATCAGAATTCTACTTTAAGGTGTGGGAAAAGGTGATGGCAGTGGTTTTTTTATAAATATATTAATAATTTATTTTTTTCGTTTAGCTATATAATTGAATGTTTTTTGTGTTTTTTTAAATATGAAGCCATTTATTAGATTGATGTTAAATAAAGTGGTTGAATTCAACTTGAAGCAAACTGATTATTACCTTTCATCGCTTCTATAATAACTTAATATTGGTTCCAGGCACCGGCTACACCCTCAACATAGTGCTCCAAGATGGCAGTGGCGCGGCGGAAGAGGCAGCGGTGGGACACCTGGTGGAGCGACACGTGGACTGCGCGGAGCCGGCGGGGCGCTCGGGCTGCCTGCGCTGGCGCCTTCCACCAGGCTCACCCCCTGCTGCGCTGCCCGCCCTGTTCCGTGCGCTCGAGAGTGCCAAGCAGACCCTGGGGATTGCGAGCATGGGGCTGGCGCTCACCACGCTTGAGGAGGTTTTCTTGAGGTATGTGAACACTGCACAATGTTGTATGTAGTGAGGCTGAAAGTAGTGGTGAGGGAAAGGAGATGAGGAAGAGGAAGGTGGGGTAATACCTGGCTATTGCAGATCTGGTTATCAAAAATGGCGGAAGCCATTTCAAGCAACGTTTCAATTCTGGTTGGTTATCTTACACCAAGGTCATACTGAAATGTCTTCCACTCTGGAACATGCTACAAGGGGCCGTTCAAGTATTATGTAAGCACTATAGGGGGGCAGGGGGGTCTTTGCTTTGCTTATTTTTGATGATATGGGGGGTGGGGGGGGTCGAGATAGTGATTACGTCAGCACTGCTCAGCAATACTTATTTTTTTTTACACATTGGCAACCCACACATTGTCTATGTTCATACATATTCGGGGATTCCCACAAATAATTAATACGTTTAGATACCCGCTTAAAAAACAGAATACATTAACAGAAAAATGCATATAGGCAGTGTTGCCAATGAAGGCGATTAGGCGACGGATTTCAAAATAAAATTGTGTTGTGGGGAATCACATAATGTTTTTGTCTGTGCGGAATT
The DNA here is from genome assembly GCA_026573805.1 of Hesperophylax magnus. Classification (NCBI taxonomy): domain Eukaryota; kingdom Metazoa; phylum Arthropoda; class Insecta; order Trichoptera; family Limnephilidae; genus Hesperophylax; species Hesperophylax magnus. The sequence goes on along the minus strand of JAIUSX010000117.1, from coordinate 3,893,648 downwards.
TTTTTTCAGCGAAGTTCTGTAACAACCCCCCCCTCCATGGATTTGAAATATTTTATGGGGAGTACTTATTATTAATCATTTTTGTGGGGAATTATGTTTTACAGAAATTCTCTAACAACCCCCCCCCCCATGGATTTCGAATAATAAAAGGGGGAATTAAGCTCACATACAATTTGTGGGGAATATGTGGGCAGCATTTATTTTATAGAAATTCGGCTACATTAGGCTACTAAATGTTTGAAAAACGGCGACATTAGGCCAAGACCCGTTGGCAACACTGCATATAGGTACCAATTTTTACGTAAGCATGGGAGGGGGGGTAAGAGCTTTGCTTACTTTTGGTGACAAGGGGGAAGAGGGGGTAAATAATTGTAATAAATCTGCTTACGTAATACTTGAACGGCCCCCAAGTGTATTATATATTATTTTAAATGAATAATTTTGGACAACACAAATTAATCAAATAAAATTTACTTACGCACGGATTGCTAGTCACGACCCTTACCCCTCGACTATGGGATCCGTCTTGTTGTTAGACTGAAGATAGTGCGGGGGGGGGAGGAGATGGGGAGTGCTAAAGAGTCGATCCTGAACGGTGCTCTTTCACAAGATGGTGGTTCTTTGTGGTGGTTGGTTGATGGTGGTTGTTCAAGTCGCCAAACGATCCATCGGCAGCTATCCCCTACACGAACGTCGCTTACGTGATCCACAAAGCTTCTCTAAAACACCTACATTGTATCCAAATGGGCCGCATGATGGGATAAATTGCGTTGAAAAGGTCAATGTTGTAAAGGTTAAGCTGCTTGAATCAATGATATATAACACCCATAGTGGGCTAGATAGCCAACCTGGCGGCCATTGCCGTAGGAATTAGAAGCCATCTTGTAAGAGTCAGATCACGGCGGGAATTCAAAATACATGCATTCTATCGTACATTAAGAATATATTTGTTTAAACATCTTTTTATGAAATGTATACTATATTTCTAATTAAATATTGAGTAAATGATTAGTAAATAAATAAATGGATTATTAACCGACTCACGGAATGTGTGACAAAAGGCTTTTCTAATTATGGTTTTAACACATACCGCACCAACATGCCCTAATAAAGGTAGCAAAAATGAGTATCTGAAAAAAATGAGTTGTACCAATAAAATTGAAATTTCGTTTTCAATATTAGTAAACTTTAAACCATAATGAAATATTTGTTAATATTCTACATCTTCCAAATGTTTTATCTTCCGAGAAAATAACTGGCTGCCAGTATCTCATCACAAAACAATTTAATAGTTTTTATCAATTTGTCTTTCTTTAACCAATCATTTTAGGACTCAACCTTTGCCAAATATATTCAAATAAGTTATTGTGAAAGAAAAAGGACTGGATTTGACAAAAGTTTGATTGGGAATTGGGAAAAGAGAAAAAATGACGTATTATATTCTAACAGAATAGGCTCCTGGGTTTTTATTAGAAAATAGAATATGTACACTCATTTTTCAAAGCAACACAACTAAGCATAACAAACACTGTTTTGAATGATTTCTGCTTTTACGTTGTACTTAGAAAGTTTACAATGGGATAAGACAATATGCTGCAATAACGTATATAGTCACATAAGACATAGGCCTAGTCATAGTCACATAGTTACAGGTTTAAGACTGGTAACGTAAATAAGTACTTGCTGAAGGATTTACAGATGTATTGTAATAATTGAGAGGGAGTGACTTTCTTAGGCAAACATAAGTTACCGCTCACATTAAATATTGGAATACCGGTAGGCCTATATCAGTCTTTGCCTAAAATGAATGTAAATAAAACATTATACAGTACATATATATCTTATAAATATAAACAAATCAATGTAGAAAAAAAAATGTAGGCAATATTACCTAAGCAATTCGAACCTGATTATATTAAAAAAGTGAATTTGCACATAGACCTACATTTGCTTCATAAAGACTTGTTCAGAGCAGACTTCTTATTGTTAGAGAAAAAAATAGCTTAAAGAAACAATTTCCAAAATGAAATCCTTCGAATAAAATCAATATTTAATTAAACTTGATAAACTTGCAATCAATTCTCCATTGTACACAAGCAGGCAAATCACGCTGGCTGACCTTTACAAGATGGCGGATCGGCTCTTCAAATCACTACGCGCGCTGCTATATGGGAGGTAGGGAGATTGGCCATCTAGCCCACTATGGGTGTTATATATCATTGGCTTGAATAATACCACCACTGTGTTACCATTGTGCTGGATTATTTCACCAAACCTATGACGCAATAGATGCCAAATTGTAAGTTTCGCTGATGATATGATATATAGATGATAATGTATACATAAAAGCTAACAGGGGCATAACTGTTGTTAAAATATGGTTAAACAATAATACACTAACAATGAATGTGACCAAAACTAAATACATTGAATTTAGTGTTAATCCTTCCTTAAGAAACCCAGAAAATCAAATTAAAATATGTGCTTGCAACCTGACAAATGCGATAACATGTGATTGCCCTTATTTAGAACAGGTAACTAAAATTAAATACTTAGGTATTATTTTTGGCAGCAATTTGAAGTGGAAACAACATATAACCACTACATCAAAGAAACTTAGAAAATTCATTTGCTGTTTTAGACAAACTCGCAACTTTCTCAACCTAAACCAGCTCAAAACAATCTACTATGCACTTTGTCAATCTTTAATAGAGTATGGTATCATAGCACGGGGAGGAGCAAATGCTGCCGCCATTGATCCAATCTCTAAAGCTCGGAAACTTATAATAAAGATTATCGTCAAACTACCGATCACAAGCAGCTCGTATGAAATCTTTAGGAAAATCTGTGTTATGGACATTATGCAACTTTATGCCAAAAACATACTAGCATTCCTCTTCAAACACAAAACCACTTTTGACAATGTCCAAACTGCTCGTGATACTAGAACTAATCCCTTTCGCTAAAACAACTTTTGGCCAGAGAAATTCTAGATATTTTGCAACAAGGCTATATAATGCTCTCCCACTAGCCATTAGACTGAACAAATTTTTTTTGAAATATAAAACAGACACCAAGTCTTGGATCATCAGCCAAGACAGATCCAAGATCAAAAAAATTATAAAAACCCCTTCATAAGTATGTACTCCAACCAGATGCTGATTAACCAATTTATCATTTATTATTATTATTTTTTATTATTTTTCACATTGTCATTTAATGTAATGAAATCTTATTTGTATCAAATAATATGTAAACACTAATTTATGTATCCAATACGTATGTCTCGACACAGGTATATCCTAGTGAGACAGACATCGAAAAACACCTGTAAAAAAAACTTTATATTGATAATAAAAAATAATAAAAAATTTAAAATGACAAAACAAATAAACTACACACCGTCAAGTTAAGTTGATGAAAAAATAACAACTAATTTGACTAATATGGATGTTTTGTCAATCGAACTCTATACATGGTGTCTGTAAACTTGTAGTACAAGTGGTTAACTGGTGAATCTACATCATATGGAGAACTCAAAAAAAAATTTTTTTTCATTGTGAGCATTTCGATTCTTTTTAAAACTTTCTTCCATTTTTTTCAGCTTAAAAAAATCTTGAAGCCGAGTCTATGCTTCGACGAATTTTAAAATACATTAAACAGCTGATATTATCTCAAAATTAACTCCAAATGTGAAGTAGATTCACCAGTTTCCGGACACTGCACAAAACTGTTTTTCCTTCAAATATTAGAGTAAAACATTTATTTGTTTATTGCATCTCACTATACATAAATCATGTTTTTCTCATAAAAAAACAACCTCACTAGGACTAAGCCTGTATCGAGGTTAACAATTTACATTTGAGTGAAGCAAACATAGAGTAATCACAAACGTAAAGTAATACTACATACAAACACAAAATATTTAAAAAAAAGTATGTATTAGTTGAGTTAGCAGATGGGTAATTTGACAGTATATTGTAACAATATTTGAACCATAAAAAACATTAATCATTATTCCCAAGACGAAGAATCCTAAATCACATTTGTTAAAAGCATCTCTCCAGGTTTTACCCTCAAATATTAAAGCAGTATTGTCTGCGAAACTAACAATGTTACCTGGAATATCTAAATTACATTAAACTAGAGTTGTCGGTATTCTATAGTTTCCGGTACATTAATGGGCGATAATGCAAGCGAAAGCGATCCACAGTTAAAGGTTTACACATTCATTGCCAACCGTGTTTTCTATCCACTTTTATATAATTCATATGAACCTAGTTTTTTGTGAGGTGTATTATATTATAACCTACTTACTAAAGAAGGCTTTAAGTGCTATATCATCCATCTCATATACTTTGTTCTTTCATATTACAATTCATCAGGGTGACTGAAGGAGCGGCAGATGAGCCTTTACCTCCTGGAAAACGTGCTTTGCTGGACCTTCGAGAAGGTATAACCCTAAGATTTTAGTACCTACAAACCTATTTCACTAAGCATGACTCATTCTGTAACATAACTACATTTTACACATATCATTCCGTTTTGTTCTCACTCTTTTAATATATATACTTATTGTAGTGTTTTGTATTTACTACACTTTTTACTGAACCGCAAGCCTTGTTGCGTGATTGAAACGCGGATGGTTCGTATTCAGATTTATTACGATATAATGTTATTACAACCGGGCTGTACAATCTTAGTTTGGTAACGTGTGCTCGCTAGCAGGGTAAAATTCCATCTGGCCGCTGGCTCCGCGCAGCGCTCACAGTTTACGCGACTGGATCAGAAGCGCTCGGCCTTTCCGAACGATTCCGATCTGCCTGTTCAGTGTTGCTCGACACTGCACTTATGTACATATATATTTTTAATACATACTGTACAACCCACATATGAGTTACCCACGTAAGGAGTTTTGTTGTTTTGGCCTCTGACGATTCTTTTACGAGGGTTTAACCCTTACATACCTGAAAGCAAAAATCACCTAATCATCTGAAGGGGGTTACTAAAGTCGCCCATATATCTCGGAGTGAAGGTATATTTTTGCCCTTTCCCGAAACACGCAGATATTACTTACTATTTTTTTATACCTACCGCTTTAACCGGTCATCATCGCCTATCTTTGCCCAGCACTCAATAATTAAGTAATGTAAAACGGTTAAAGAGGTATTGCAAAAACGAGTATAACTCGAATACATTTTGCTGTAGCCCTTTCCAGTAAAATGCAATTTTTACGTCTGCACGAGGATTTCTGGTAAGGATTTTATATAAAAATAATGGGAATCTGGAGGGAGGAGAGAGTAATTTCATCTGAATTGGATAATGGATATTATTTAATATCTTGAAAAATAGTAACGGGATAATTTTTATTTAAATGCAGGTCAATTACTGAATACTTTGTCTAGGATTACCTAAATTATTATAAAGTATGTGATGTAAAAACTCGATATTACACAAAACTCTCGTTTGTGTATTCTCCCCTCCGGTGCAGTAGAGTTAACTACAGGGTTTTCCAATAAGAGGTGTTATTTTGATATTCAATCGTAAAAGATCAATGGTTTCGTTGCTTGTGTGGCATGTAGCGCCGTCTTGTTGAAAGTAAACGTTGTCCAGATCAATACCATCCAATTTCAGCCATAAAAAATCATTAATCATATCTCAATAGCGCAATCCATTCACCGTAACTGTTGCTCCAGCCTCATTTTCGAAAAAGTAAGGTCCAATGACTCCGCCGGACCATAAACCGCACCAAACAGCCACACGTTGAGGATAGAGAGGCTTTTCAACAATAACTCTTGGGTTTTCCGAGCCCCAGATGCGACAATTTTGCTTGTTGACGAAGCCACCGAGGTGGAAATGGGCCTCATCACTCAAGATGATTTGCATTTGATTCACTCTAGTGAATTTTAATAATTTCAATGCGTTGTTGAAGCGTGTATCGTTCCATTTTTAGTAATGGCGTAGTTTCTACTTGTCAAATGTCAAAAAATGACAGCTTCAAAAGTAACATCTACCGAAATAGCAGGCTATTCAAAATAACACCTCTTATTGGAAAACCCTGTACATATACATTAAATATTTTTAAAGATATTCTTGCTTGTGTAGTGGTATACTGTATTTTAGGACTATTGCAAGGTAAGGAGAGGACTGCGGGCAGGTGTTCCGAACTATTTCAAATCAATTTGGTAAACCTGTACATACTTAACTTCTACGCTTTTAGTTGTTTTGTTTTGAATAAATTCTTTACAAATAATGTTATTTTGTGAGAGTAAAATAACCCTTTCAGACCTGAATTAAAACTAAAAGTGGTAACACACATTTAATGCTTGATTAATTGGTAGAGTTTTTTGAAAATTTTCAGGGTTTTTTTTTCAATACTTTAGAACATATTGCTAATTTTATTTGAAATAACTTTAGGTCTAAGGGCTTTATTCATATAAAATGACAAAGCGTATACTGTGTACCAAAAATAAAACATATTATTAAATTCTTAAAAATTACATAAAAAATTAAACATAAATAAATAATACCTTCAAAACTTACATTTAAAAAGTCCGAGATTGAACGCATAAATAACATTTTAAAATATAAAAATGGCTGCCGCCTAAACTAGTAGCTAAAATCTAATCTAGCTAAAATAATAGTTATGTACCAGTAATTGAAAAACGGGAGGGAAATAGGCAGCAAAAATTCTTGAATCTATGTATTTTCAAATATAAACACGGTCCGAAAGGGTTAAATAATTTATTTTTGGAAAAACTTAATGAGTTAGACCGCAAATTGTAATATTTAATCATTGAAGATAATGAATATTTAAATAATTTAATTTAAATGGTAGATGACAGTGCTGAATATCTGAGTGGAGGGGCCCTTATAGTAAGCCAGGTAGTGGCCCTGCTCACCAGGAAGGGTCTGTACTTCTTATCCATCAAGACGTCTGTCATCTTTCAGGTTAGTTTTATTTTTCGTGTAATATTTTTTGTTTTGTCATCGTTATTCTGTTTTTTTTTTCTTAAATTCATTTACGTGAACACCGTAAATTAAACAATTCATCAAATTTCAAAGTTAAAATTCATGTTTTTCCAATGTTCTCAGGTGGCTTTGTCCTTCAGCATGTTCCTGCTTCCCCTGCTGACCTTCCAGCGAGGTCCTGAGCCTGGCCAGTGGCCTCCGCTGCGCCTGGCGCCCCCGCCCTATCCGGGGACCCTGCTGCTGCCCTACTCCACCAATGGAAGCGTGGCATCCCCGGCTCTGGCACTTCTGGGGGCCCTGTTTAACATGACGCTCAATAACACAGGCAGAGATGTTCATAAGGGTTAGTATTTTTCGCTCTCGAATGACAGGCAATTATTCTGTTGTCATTGCAAAAAGTAAACGAAACAAAAAAAACACTATAACACTAAAACTATTAATCAAATCTTAGTTAACCAGTTGACCGGTTTTCACGCACATGTGTGCAACAATTTTTATAGGATATCTCGAAGGAGAGCGGACGTGTTTTAACCTCTCTGGTTTGTTTAATACTTTCAGAAGGTTTCCCTTGTTAAGAGATTGCTGAAAAATGTTCAGCATACGTGTTTTATATAGTGCTTACCTTCTTATTTCACAAAATGCGCGTAACTTTTACCGTTTAGCCGGAATCCGCAATTATTATAGCATTTTAAACCGATAAAATTTGGAAAGTGAAGCCAGAACAAAGACTCTCAATGCGACTGGAGCTTGGCCCCTCAAGTGTCAAGTGGTGTCATTAATTTGGGATTTACGGGACCTCTTCAACCTAGGATATCTACCTAGACAACAGATAAGCCATATTTTGTTTTTGTTTATGTTTTTTGTTTCAGATGACACACATACACTTCACTTTGATTTGGGTTCAAGATTTTGTTTATGATAGCCTGCAATAAGCGAGCCCTATAGGTCTGAGACAGAGGTATGAAATCGTTGGATCACGACATAATAGAAGAAATTGTAATTTTTATTTTTTTGTTGGTTTTTATTTAGGTATTAGAGCCAGGAAAGAGTCCAAAAGGGTCGAGAAGATGCACTAAGTGTCATGAATAGCTAAGAAGTGACTAGAAGAGACTAAAATAGACTATGAGAGATGAGGTGATTTTGCACAAGAGCGGCGCTGTATAAATCGTCCAAATATTATTATTATTATTATTAATAGAGACTAGATATGATGGACTCGCCGAACGTCACATCGGTGCTGCCAAGGTATGTTATCTATGTGAGGATATTATGTCAGCGCTCTTTAATAGCAGCAGACACATGTCAGCGCTTTATTAGCAGCAGACACATACCTGGACGGATGACGAACCTCGTGCTGGCACTGTTGGTGGACGCGTTAGTCTCTGTCGCTGCAGCAGCTGGTCCAGTTTCTTCACCACCTAGGATTCTTGCTGCAGAGTCTCAATTTTCTATCTTCGTCGAACGTCACAGCGGTGCTGCCAAGGTCTGTTATCTATGTGAGGATATTGTGTCAGCGCTTTATTAGCAGCAGACACATACCTGGATGGATGACAAACCTCGTGTTGGCACTGTTGGTGGACTCTCTCGCTGCAGCAGCTGGTCCAGTTTCTTCACCACCTAGGATTCTTGCTGCAGAGTATCCATCTTCTATCTTCATGTCACTTGTTCCTGTTCTTCATTCTACTTTACTTAACTTCACTTTATTTTGGTAATATTTATATTTTTTTGGAATACCTGCATCAACTGTAAAGCGCCCCTGAGGTGATAACTCACAAAAGCGGCGCTATAAAACTTGTCCAATTATTATTATTATTATTATTGTTTGGTGAATACCTTATTTGAAATATTTACTGATTTTACTGTTGTTAAATTATAACAATAATATTAATAAGGTATTCCCCAAACAAATATTAATCTACAAAGCAAATAAACTGATGTGATTTATAAATTTATTGAATAGGTAATTAATTACCTTTATATAGAGCCCATTAAAATATCATTTCAGTTGGAAAGCAAGACAACAATGAAGATAGGAAAACTTGTACATATTACATTTGTAGAACATTGTATTACACCCCCTGTTATCCCCTCCCCCAAATGTATCATATAAGCCATAGGTTAAGATATACAGTAGAACCCCGTTAATTCGAACCCCGAAAATTCGAAAAAACGCGTAATTCGAAATTTTCGCCAAAAAAATATCCACAGAAATTTTTTTTCTTACAAAAAGGTTTTTGAATTCGAAATTCGTTAATTCGTAATTCGAAATTTATTTTTGTCTGCACACGAAAATTTGTTCGTGTAATTCGAAAAACTTAAACGAAAATAAATCATAAAATTTCGTAAATCTAAATCTAAAAGACAGCCATGACGGTAAAACGCCGAAAAGTGTATTTTTACGGGGTTATACATCGCCCTAATTAGTATTATTATTTTGTAAATCGGAATCAATTTACGCGGGAATGTCGTATTTTTTCCAATTTATTTCGAATATCCGAGTTTGAAGGGCCGAGAAAATTCGTTTTACGCGGAAATATGTCATAGTTTTAATGAATTTACACCAAATATCTGAATTCAAAGGGCCAAATTTCAATTTACGCGGAAATATGACGTATTTATACAAAATTTACTTAAAATATCTAAATTTAAAGGGTCGTCTGCGACCGAAATCGGCCGAGAAATTTCGATTTACGCGTAAATATATCGCATTTTTACCAATATATTTCAAATATCTGAATTTCACAGATCCGGCGCGACAGAAATCGGCTCCGAAATTTCAATTTACGTGGAAATATATCGTATTTTTACTAAATTTACTTAGAATATCTGAGTTAAAAGATCCGGCGCGACGGATATCGGCCGTAAAATTTCGATTCACACGGAAATATGACGTAGCTTTACTAAATTTACTTAAAATATCTGAATTTAAAGGGTCAGCCGCGACTGAAATCGGCCCCGAAATTTCGATTTACGCGTAAATATATCGCATTTTTATCAATATATTTCAAATATCTGAATTTCACAGATCCGGCGCAACGGAAATCGGCTGAACAGGCTGAAACCGGTTACGGTCAAAAATAAAATACATATAGTGGAAAAAAGTTTTAAAAACCTTTTAATGTATTTATGGTTTTTTTTTTATAAAAGTAGTATATAATCTTCCCCAGAACATCTCTAAAGTAATATTTTTGTTTGTGCCTGTCAGCAATGGTACACATGAGGTTAATACCGTAATATTCAAACTATAAATTAACATAAGTATTGTGCTTTAAATTCCAGCGATCTTGGAGCTTGGGTGGCAGCACCCTGAACGGGGCTACCCGGGCCCCACACTTCTCGGCCTGTCCCTGTTCCCGGGCGAGTACCGGGCCCTCTACTCGACGAGCGTGTACCACGGACTGCCGAGCGCGGCGGCCCTGCTGGCCAACCTGCTGGCCCTGGAGGCGGGCCTTCCCCCTATTAGAGCACAGGCTCATCCCTGGCCCCCCAACCCGGCCATCGGGATCCACGAGAAGTACGAGGGGAAGAGTTTCACCGATATCATCCTTTGGACGTGCTGCGTTGTGACAGGTGAAACTATATATGAGGCTTCTGCAAGCACTGACAACCGAAATTAGAATGTTTATTACTTCTGTCTATTTTAGCCTATTGTAACCTATTTAATTGGTACTTTCAGGAATATCAGAGGCTGCTCTAGGGGTCCAGAAGTGACAGGTCATCTGAAAAAAATATGTGCGACTAATCTTTATTTGATATTGTGATATACCCTCTGTATTCATAATATATTATCTATATTCTTTTGTAGGTACCTCATGAATTCGAGACACAAATAGCATTTTTATGGTAAATTGTTTTATGCGATATGCGTGCAATATGCTAAACCAATCCACGTTTATCAAACCATCTCTTTCAAACACATAATATGAATAGTGCTGTCTCCTTCAAGGCAATGACCCAAACTGTCTTTAGCATTTTTTTTAGGCAATATAGCGCCATCTCATTTATATATATTTTTCTTCATTACACAACTTAGTTGCGGAGAGAATTAAAATTTTTCATTATGTGATTATGTACTTTTCTTAAGGAATAATATGAACTACACCTGTCAATTTGTCTGTCCTGGAACGGGAAACTTTCCTAGCTGGACAGGCAAAGCTTCCTAATATGTAATTTGTACTTTCTTTTGTATCTATCTATAATAAAGAAATAAAATTTATTGTATGGCGCGTAAAGAGAAAGAAGATATTGTAGCGGGACATTTGATAAATTGACCCAGCCAATCATAGGTGCGTGGGAAAGAAAGCTTCCATTTGAGGCGTTAGATGTCACTACTCGCCGCTGCCTGCTATCTTGCATAATATATTGTATAATATTTTATAATGTTACGATTTATTGTCATCTTATAATCTTCATTGACTAATTGATCCGAGGGAAGGGCCGACTGATGAATATCAATCTCTCGTAAACGTGCAATCCCGTCATTATTCTAAAAAACGATACAACTGGCAGTTTACCTTAATAATTTTATTTTTTGCTACTTTTTGGTTTTTGCTAATTTTGTGTCCTGAAACTAGTGGTGCAAGCAGGAATTTTTTTTTTTGATTCAAGCTTTCGTTTTTTTAGTAAATCGAGTCCGAAAATGGAATTTTTTTCTGTGAAATTTGAAAAAAATCAGCTGCCACGAGGAAATGCGTTGAAGTGTAGACCCGCCTATTTCCAAAAGTTTTTAACTCTTTAGTTGCTCGAGAAAATCCATTCACAAGTTTCCCACTTGGACACGGTGTATATGTACCTACTTGTATGTTAATGGCACTTGTTGTGTACTGTGTTGCGAATATCATGTCAATGTGTAGTAATTTGCTTTAGGTTGCAACGCCCTCGTGTCCCTGATGCTCCCCTTCAGCATGAGCCAGCGCTCAACCGGCAGCGCCTCTCTTCTGGGCATCGGTGGGGCTGGGCCCCCCCTGCGGCTGCTCTGCTTCGCCGTCCCCGACCTGCTGCTGCTGCTTCTTGCCGCGGGGATGCTCACGCTGGCCACGGGGGTTATGGATTCCGAGCTGCGGGACGCCCAGAGGCCATTGCTAGCACTGCTTTGTAGCCACCTTCCTGCAGCGCTGGCGGCTGTGTACGTAGTGACGCTCGTAGTGAGGCACCCAGCTGCTGGATATATTACAGTCCTGGTCATCACCATTATTTTCGGTTAGTAATATCTTCAATTATTTATGCCCACGCATTTAGCGATTGGAGTTGTTGTAAATGCCAAATATTTTCTTGAAACCATTTATAAACCAAAGGGAGATTGATTATATAATTCAATATCTCAGTTCCAAAGTGTAACAACAAAAAAATTCGGTTTTAACCTAACCTAACTTAAGTTTTGTTTTTTTTCTCATGTATGAAATTTATTTAGCATGCACCTCAGGCCTCTGGTATATAGACCGTTATATTTCTTAAGATGTTGTTAAGAAGTCGAAGACTTTGTGTTTCATAAATTTTTCTCAAATTATGGTCAGAACCTCTAGTTTCATAAGAGGTGAACATTTTAATTCTTTTGTGGTTAACTTCTAGATTTGAATATAAAGCGTGGTGTTTTCTCTTTCTAACCCCTTTAGATCATATTTCTTATCATGGCGGTAAGGGAGACACCACGATTTCTATGAGATCATATGTGCTGTTCTGAGAAGCGAACAAATTGACTCTGTTCACAAAACCTGACAAATTAGAGGAGTTAAACATTCTAAAATTTTAACAGTTTTAAAAACTGAGTTTTTGTGTGTGGTATTCCGGTAGGTGTGATTCTCTCCACGTGTAATTTAGTCCATGTGTAATTCTGTTTGTGTGCGTAATTAGTATAAATTTCACGCCCGTCTAATTATTTCATCCGGATACCCGTTCCGTACAACATGTTGCAATCAATTTGAATAAGAAATAATTTTTGTGTTTATATTATTCTTGACAAGGTTTTCTTTCCTTTCATTGACATACTTAATTGTTCTATAACGTTCCATTTTTGCTTTGATTTTTAAAATTGTAACTGATTGTAGGAACGATTCGATAACTGATAAAGTAGGTACCTAAATTATTTTATTGATAATTCAATATTTGAAATGTGTCTTTCTATTTAATCTTGACATTTTGAATTTTTCAAGTTTGCTAACTTCATTCGAAAGGCAAATTTCTGATCGTCTTTTGAAAGCCAATGATCCTGATGCAAATATTTTTTTATGAATACTTTCAGCTTCACAAATCCTACAATTATTATAGTATCCCATGATTTTTCATGAGTCTGCACTAGTACTTTCTAATAATACTTGTCCTACTTCATTGTAATTTTTAATGAATATTTGGGTATACATATCATTGACCTTGTGTTTCAGGTCTCCTCGTGCCGATGTGGGTATTCATCACGGGCCAAATGGAGGACGACAGCTCGGGGCCTACGAGCGGTGTGCTTCGGGGGGCCTTGGCCCTTCTGGTGCCTCCCTACCCGCTGTGCAACGGCCTCTTGTCTCTGGGCTTTGTGTCGCGGGAGAACAGGCAGTGCCTGGAATACAGCAGCCGGCATAATCGGACAGAACTTTGCTGCAGTAAGTTCTATTTTTTTATGTGAATACCGCACAAAGGGTCTCTATTGCTCCCAACCGTCTGGAGCCAGTGAAGCTATGGCATCCCCATTTAGGGTAAGTTGTGAGGCTGAAATTAATGGGAAGGGGAAAGGAAATGGGGAAGAGGAAGGTGGGGAAGTGACCTCTTCCAGAACAGGAGTATCTACTCGCTCGCAGTCAGCATGTCAGCTGGAAATGTTCCTTAGTGAAATCGGGACACTATAGGTTGTGTTAGTCGGTGACAGTACTGATATCAGAGATGTGCAAAATGGGTACCCAAAACCATTTGAAATGCAAAATGGAAATGGGTCAAAACTTTTCCATTTGAAAATGCAAAATGGTTTTTAGAAAAGCATTTCAAATGCAAAATGCAAAATACCTATTTTCAAAATGCATTGAAAATGCAAAATGGTTTCTCAGGTCAAACAATCAAAATAATTATAGAATTTTTAAACAATTTTGTTATTTAATAATGAACATCAATACAGTAGAACCTCGTTAATTCGAAATCCACGGGACATCAAAAATCGAATTTCGAATTAACGAATTCTTAACGAAATTTTATGAAAAAAAAAACGCCGAAAATCGATTTTCTCGGCCGCCTCTTCAAATCCGGGTGGTATTTTAGTTGTAAATTCGTATTAATACCAATTATTTCTTTATTTTCGCGGCCGATTACCGTAGGGGCAGGCCCTTTAAATTCAGATATTCGCAATAAATTCGTAAAAATTCTATATATTTACACGTAAATCGAGATTTCGCTGCCGATTTCGGTCGCGGCCTACCCTTTAAATTGAGATATTCGTAAAAATACGATATATTTCCGCGTATTTCGAGATTTCGCGGTAATTTTCCGTCGCGGCCGGCCCTTTATTTCAAATATCTGAATTTAAATTCGTAAAAATACGATATATTTCCGCGTAAAACGAGAATTCGCGGCCGTATTCCGTCGCGGCCGGCTCTTTAAATTCAGATATTCGAAATAAATTCGCAAAAATACGATATATTTCCGTGTAAATCGAGAATGCGCTGCCGATTTCCGTCGCGGCCGACCCTTTAAATTCAGATATTTGATGTAAATTCGTAAAAAAATCATATATTTCCGCGTAAATCGAATTTTATCGGCAGTTTTTCGTCTCGGCCGGCCTTTTAAGTTCAGATATTTGAAGTAAATTCGTAAAAATATGTCATAATTCGGCGTAAATCGAAATTTTTCGGCCGATTTCCGTCGCGCCGTATTTTTTAACTCGGATATTCGAAGTAAAGTTAATAAAAATACGATATATTTCTGCGTAAATTGAAATTTCGCGTCCGATTTCCGTCGCGACGGGCCCTTTGAAATTCAAATATTCGAAATAAATTCGTAAATATACGATACATTTACGCGTAAATCGAAATTTCGCGGCCGAGTTTCGTCGCGTCCGACCCTTTAAATTCAGATATTTTGTGTAAACTCGTAAAACTACGACATATATCCGCGTAAAACGTATTTTCTCGGTCCTTCAAACTCAGATATTCGAAATAAATTTGAAAAAGTATGACATTCCAGTGTAAATCGATTCAGATTTACAAAATAATAATACTTATTAGGACGATGTATAACCACGTAAAAATACATTTTTCGGCGTTTTACCGCCACGGCTGACTTTTAGATTCAGATTTACGAAATATTATGATTTATTTACGCAAAAATCAAATTTTTTCGAATTACACGAACAAATTTTCGTGCGCGGACAAAAATAAATTTCGAATTACGAATTAACGAATTTCGAATTAAAAAAATGTTTTTATGAAAAAAATTTTCTGCGGAAATTTTTTTGGCGAAAATTTCGAATTACGAGTTTTTTCGAATTATCGGGGTTCGAATTAACGGGGTTTTACTGTATAGAACAACATATTACATGATGGTAAATCCAAAAACACCACGACTACAGATTATGAAACCACAAAAAATTTGCACGGGACTAATGTTGCCAACGTAAAAACATAGAAACTGCTATCTAACTTTTAATATTACAGCGTCATGGCCCCATGTTCAGTATTTGAATCAGTATTTTTTGTAATGGTATCACTCAATTGCCAGGGCTCCTACCAGAGAGCAACTTGACAAATGGAAATTATCTCTCATAGCGAGGTTGAGGACTGACTGATATTTGGGGCTTATGAAAAAAAGATGAGTGGAGATAGTAGGAAGAATGTTGCAAAAAAGCATTTAAAATGGAAAATGCATTGAGAAAAGCATTTAAAATGCAAAATGCAAAATGGTTTTTAGAAAAGCATTTAAAATGGGTATTTTCCATTTTGCATTTCCATTTGAAATGGATTTATTTGAAATAAAGCACATCTCTGACTGATATACATTGGGATGGATAGCAACCCTACTATGTATATACCGATAGCGACACATGCAGTTGTTGGGAGTGGAAAGCACCAATAACTATAGGAACTGTGAAGAGAATGAAGAAGCTCCAATTCCCCTATAGTGCCAACATTCCGCTTTGATGAGAAGTCGGCTCAGATACACAGGGATCAGGTATTTCAGTGTCTAATCTAACCTAACTTTGTGTGTTGACAGGTAAAGACGAGCTGACTGGGGAATGCACAGGCCTGCAAGACTACTACTCCCACAAGCAGTATGGAATATCCTCACACATTATGTACATGGTAGCTAGCACCATCTTCTATGCGGTTAGTTACCTGATAATGGCATTATTAATTACTTAATTTCGTTTGCAAAATTGACAATGGAGTGTTGGGAGGTCTAAACTTTTGATGATTGGCATAGAGGGAAATACCACAGCCTTAGGGCTGCAATAGATGAGCAGCTTATAGCAGTCCATTGTGGGCAGCATAAATGATATTGGCTTGCTGTTGCGACAACAGCAAGCCAACAGCTGCACATAGCTATTCAACAGATGTCAGGTGGGCAGGACTGTGCTGTCGAGCCAACAGCATTTCTAATCACTCTAGTCTAGAGGAAACACTTCTCTTTGTTCTTATGTTATGTGGGAGAAAGCTCAGGAAGCGCCGCAATCGCTGGATTCATCCTATTGGATAAAACATGAACATTTACATACCTAGGTACCACAGATAGGACTTTTTTTTCCATTTCTTCGGAATGTATTGCATGTTCAATAAATGCAATCAGTGTTTAAAAAGTCTCGCAAATGATCTGTCAGCTACAACAGCTATCAGACGTGTGCGGATAGCGGTAGCACGAATGATGGCCGACAGCACAGAGAGGCGCGCCAGGAAGGCGCAGCAACTACCAACTCTCCATCAAACAAATAAAAATGTCCAGCTCAAAACGTCCCGTGTATTTTGAATGAGATTTTTGTATGAAAACTGCAGACTGTCGAGAGACTGATTACGAGACTGTCGCCAGTTACATGTGGCTGCATGTAACTGGCGATGCCGTCAGCTACTAACTGCTTGTCCATTGCGGCCACAGACATAGGAATTAATAGACGAGAAGATATGGGCGAGGGGTAAAATCAACTGTTGAAGAACGAGGGAACGAGGGAACGAGTGAAGCTGACTGTGATTCGTCAATAAATCAATCTGACAGTAAATAGGCATCTCGCATTATAATATCACCATTTACTTCTTTAAAGTAAAATCTGCTTTGAATGAATAGACATTTTTACATGGGAGCGCAAATTACTCGCCACGTTATGAACAAATTTGCGAAGTCCAAATTCGGCAAAGTAAGGCAGCTTTTATTTTCAGAGTCGTAGTTAGTTTCAGAGTATTTAGTTAAGACACTTTTATAAATGTTCATAATTTACTTCCCAGCAACCAACCAGCTTTGTGTTTCGCGTCCAGACGTTTCTCTATGTGATAGTAACAACTGATTCATATTATACGATGTGAATATGCTTAAAATAAAGTAAAATAATGCTTATATATGGAATGTAATACGACAATTGGGTTTATTCTCTTTTTTCACATCTATTTTTACCAGTTTTCATAGTACAAGTCAAAATTTTGCCGTGTTATTTAGTAAAATGAACCGATGATGCCTCGACCATAGTTCGCACAAGAATGATGACGTCACGTTTTCAAATTTCATTTGAGGCCAAACGCGAGCCCAGCCGGCTCAATGGAACCGGTATGGGGAGTGGGGATAATACGCTTTTAATCACTTAGGGCAGGTCTACTAATATTCATATGTCTATGATTGCGGCCCTAAGGCATAAGGAACTGGAGGAATACAGCAGGAGACTGGCGGGAGTGAAAGCGTTCGTTAAAAGTGGCACAAACAAAAAATTACTTCATTTTGTTTCTGAATGATTACATATACATATGTGTTTTTTTCAAATTTTATTACCAAATTTTATTTACCAAAGTATTTTATTTAGCCACACATTGTGAGATACTTTTCAGTTGTGAATTCGCCGCTATTAAATCAGCATACAATGTTCAATGTTATGAGACGGGTAGTAACGTGGGTGTACTGGACGGGAGTCCGCACAAGACTGTAGATTTAGGCGCCGGGTCCAAACCGTGTCTTCAACCGATGAGATGCTCCTTTACGGCCGATGATGATGATTGTAGTTGATATTGTGATGAAATCTGCCTCCCGCACCCAGGCTTGGTGAATGTTGGGCCCTGGGTGTGCTGTTGTCTCTGCTCGCTTCTGGTGTTGGCGGTTTTCCAGAGGAGGGCCGGCTTGTCTTGAAGAGGTAACACCAGAAGATCTTGGAGCAGAGGACTTGGCGGGGTGAGGCAGATGTTGGGCAGGAGTCACTTGTTGATAAATAAAACGCTTGGTTTTGGTGGTAAAGATGAACTAATTTATTTTCAATTTTGTGGCTGCTTATATTTAATTAGCCTGACTCGCACCCGACATTGGGTTTTGAGTCCAAAAGTGGTGGGGGATTGTACCCGCGCCAGATATGTGTTTATATGCCCCGGAAAAATGTCGCATATTCATTTTGCCGGTAGCACACTTGAAGGCAGTCGCTTAAATTTGAGAGTTAGAAAAGATTTTGAGCGCTTACATGAATGATAATTACATAGTTTAAATGCATAGTAGTTATAGGAATGTGTATCTTGACAACTAGATTTTTTGTTTGTCAAGATACGACAAAAAATAAGAAATGTTTGTAAAATAAATGTGTAAAAATGATCTCAAGCGATCAAATTTGTAAAACATGTTAAGTTAGTATTTTTCCGAGGTCCCCCGTAACATAGCGCTCAGAAAGAGATAAGATTCACTATGCTACGAGGTTCCTGGATTTTTGTACACGCAAAAAGGGTAAAAAATATTGTTCAAAAATGGGTTTACATATGGGTGAAAAACAGCTTTTTTAATATCTCCTCAGCGGTAGTATATCGAAAATAGTGTTTATTTGACTACCGCCGAGGGGATGAACAAGTAAAATATACATATTTGCAATGTTTAAAAATTGATTTTTCCTAGTAATTTTTACATAGGAAAAATGTTGGACATCGATCCACGCGGCAGGTGAGCCGGCGACGCGGTATCGATGCCGTTCGTAGACAAAGTTTTTCAAGCGGCCGGGAACAAAATGGCCAGTGGCGGGGAGTGGTGATTTTGCCAGTGGCGTGGGGTAGGGACATTTTATAAAAGTAAAACAATTTTTATGAAATTAAATTAAATGGTCAACTACGTCCGTTACACTCCCCCCGTTTAGCTATGCTGAACTAAAAAATAGGACGTTTGTTGGTACGGCGCAGTCCGCGGCGGCCAGTCCCTCTGGGATGGTGCTGGGCTGGTGGTACTGTTGAGGTTGCATCGGTAGGTGGAGCCGGCAAGATTACAGCGAGCTTCACATCGGGGTGGACGTAAAATCCGGTGCTCGTCTGGATCCTGGCGGTCCTCACTCGGCCGTCTGCAGCAGGGGTGAATGGAGGAACATGGTGGGCTAGCCTTGATGGCGGCAAGGGCCCCATATTTGGGTGGCTGGCTTGCTCCTGCGCATCTTGCAGGTGGGGCAGTTGTGGGCGATCATCCGAATATTTGTTCGCAGTCGCAGCACAAGGTAGCTGCCTCGCACCTCAGCCATCGTTCTCTCCGTACTTGGGTGATCGGCTTCCTGGTGATGATGTCTCACCAGAAGTCGTGTATAGGCGTGATCACCATCTAATATGATCGGTGTCCGCACTGCTTGAGGCACGTTACTGAGGGCTCGTATTCTTGAGTTCATCCTCAGTAGGCCGTCAGGTCCAAGGAAGGGGCTCAAGGCTTTGAGCCGGCTGTCACTTGGTAGTGGATCTCCTTTCTGGAGCGCATTTATGTCATGATAAAATGTCTCTTCTTGACATTTTCTTGCCCATCGGGCCTCTGCTTCCTTGATTTCATCGGTTCTTAAATGATTATCAGGTTGTTCGTGGCTTTTTCCACGACACCTTTTAATAGAACGATGTATCCGGCAGGTAGTTTGAATAAGATGATTGAATGAGGAAAATTTCTTGATGTCGGGCAGTGTCTCTGCCACAGTTGAAGAAAGGCCAACGTTTTGGCGCCTTACTTCAATGTGCCTGGGAGACCCTTTCGCGGGGCCGACTGATCCTCTCGTACCATTTGCAGGCACAGATCCAGCTGGTACTCCTCGTACGGCCGCCTGTATCAGAGGTGCTCGCGGTACGGGGCCAGATGGTCCATGGGGCATGGTAGAATGCCACCGGGCATGGTGCCTGGGTGGTCTTCTCTGCAAAGATGCTGGCACAGATCCAGCTGGTACTCCTCGTACGGCCGCCTGTATCAGAGGTGCTCGCGGTACGGGTCCAGATGGTCCATGGGGCATGGTAGAATGCCACCGGGCATGGTGCCTGGGTGGTCTTCTCTGCAAAGATGCTGGCACAGATCCAGCTGGTACTCCTCGTACGGCCGCCTGTATCAGAGGTGCTCGCGGTACGGGTCCAGATGGTCCATGTTGCACTGTATGAGGTCTCTCGGCAATGTGCCTGGGAGACCCTTTCGCGGGGCCGACTGGCCTTCTCTGCGAAAATGCTGGCACAGGTCCAGCTGGTCCTCCTCGTACGGCCGCCTGTATCAGAGGTGCTCGCGGTACGGGGCCAGATGGTCCATGTGGCATGGTAGAATGCCTCCCGGCAGTGCGCCTGGGTGACAGTGTGGCTCGTATGGCCAATGTGGTAGCTTCATCCACATGTTCAGAGGTCCCTCCGCCATGGGTGGTCCACCCCAACGCCGTTCGTGATAATATTCGCGTAGAATCACGAACGTCGAGCACTTCCCTCGAGACAATAAGGTGAGCATTGTCTTGCCCGATGAGAAGTGTGGGGGTGATGTAGCGACCGTGGTACCTCTGTACAGGAAGGCTGAGCTGCTTGATGGTATTTGCTCTGATGATAAACTCATCAGCAATTCCGGCGCCGCGTAGAGTGATTGGCACGCGGCGGGACGTTATGTCTGTTGAGCACATGTTTTTTGCTCCGTGTAGTCGTAGCTCACGGGTAGGTCCGGTTGTGCCGATTTTCTGTGCTGTGGTGGCGTCAATAAGGGTGACAGTGGAGCCTTCGTCCAGAAGCGCAAAGGTTTTGATCTGCCGCTTGGGGCCCGACAATATGACCCCCACCACTTTTAACACGGCACTTTCGGTGTGGCGTCACATATTGTGAACGTCTGCCACTGTATTGTTATTTTCACGATAGTTCGGGTTGTGAAGAAGTCGGTGGTGGGGGGATCTGCACTCCCCCACGCCGCACCATTCACTAACTTTGCACTGTTTTGTATAATGTTTGCCATTGAGGCACAATCGGCACAAACCGGCGTCGTTCACTGTTTCAAAACGATATTTTAAGTCTTTCGCGGCGAAAGTGCGACATTCGCTAAGTTGGTGGCCATTTTCACCACACTCGACACACCCGGCGCGGTTGTCGAACTCGCGAACTTCACTGTAACTGTTTTGCACTTTTTCCCCGCTTCGATTATTTTCTCGATTATTACCAGACAAAATTTGGGGCATTCGATTATTACCAGACAAATTTTGGGGCTTTCGATTATTTTGCGCGAAATGTTGTTTTTCACTAGAATTGTTGTTGTAAACATTGTTTTCCCGCGATAAAAACCGTTCTGACGCGGCAGACGTGTTTAAACTGTTGTCACAAGTGTCACTTTTGTTCGAATTGTTTTTTCGCGAAAACTTTTCTGACGCGGCAGACGTATTTATGTCACAGGTATCACGTTGGCGCGCACTGTTTTTTCGCCAAAACTGTTCTGACGCGGCAGACGTGTTCTCTAAACGGTTTTCGTCACATGTTTCACGATTTTGAGCACTGTTTTTTCGCGAAAACTGTTCCGTTATTGAGAACGAATGTTCACGGCGTGGGCGGGACCTCGCGGGGTCAACCAAACCGGACTTTGGGATGGCGTTCGCGACGGTTTTCAGGAAGGCGGCAAACTGGCAGATGGTAGCGGAGGCCTCGTAGTGCCGCACTTCCATCAGCCACGCCAACCGCAAGGTGGGCGGCATCTTCCCCGCGATGTCACTGAGCAGCGCTGGATTCGTCAGGTAGCCATCATTGTTGAGGGAGCGGAGTGATGCCACCAGGTTCTGAACTGTGCCAGAGAAGTCTGCGATGTCCTCCAGAGAAGCCTCAATTGTGAGGTGGGGCAGCTTCTTCACCTTGTCCAGCATCAGAGCAGCGAGTGAGGTAGTCCCTCCAAATCTCTGCTCCAGGACTGCCAGGATCTCCGGAACCTGAGCAGGGTCCATCAGAAGGGGGCCGACGGCTTCTCGGGCTTTCCCCTTGAGGGCCCGCTGTAGGCGGATCAAGTTTTCACTGGAGGTCATCCGACATGTGGAGGTAGACTGGTTAAACTGTGCCCTCCAGGTGGGCCACTCCAGTGGATCTCCAGAGAATGGAGGCAGGTCCTTGGCCATAGATTGTCTGGCAATAAGGGCCGCCATTCGTGGATCGTCCTCGATTGTGGGACGGGGGCTGTCCTGAGCCCTTGAAGCTCTGATGGCTTCTGTCAGGGCGGAGGCCAGCTGAGCCATGGGACTGCCATCATGCTGAACCCAGGCTCTGGTATGTTGGGCCGTCTCATCCGCCGTAGGTTGGGGCGGGAATCTCGGCATGGAGCTGGTACTGGCTGTGGGCGGGCCATCTGGCCGTGCCGGCACGCCATACTCCTGTTCGCGCAGTGGTACGGGCGGCACATGTCCAGATGGTCCAGATGGTCCAGGTGGTCCAGGCTGTGTCCATGGCACGTCCCACTGCTCCAGCAGTCCGGCAGGTGATCCTGGCGTCGGCGCTGGGTACCCCGGGTGGGGCAGAGGTACGGGCAGCACAGGGCCATGAGGTCCAGGCTGCACCAGTACTGGGCATCCCTGAATGGTCCAGGGTGCTGGTTGCGCAGGGCCTGCTGGCTCTTGCTGCGCTCGTGATGCGTACCTCTGGTCCACCAGAGGTACAGGTCCGGCTGGCACTTCAGGTACGGCTTGCCTCTGTTCTATCAGAGGGGCGGGCGGTACGGGGCCAGAGGGTCCAGGCTGCATCATGTTTGGCCACCCTGCATTGGGCCAGGGTGGCGAGGGCGGGGGACCGGCTGGCCTTGGCTGCGCCGCTGCTGTGTACCTCTGGTCCACCAGAGGCACCGGGCTCGGTTGGCCGGGCTGCACCCATCCAGGGCTGTACCCTTGGAAGCGCCAGGGTCCTCCTTGAGCAGGGTACCCTTCCAGGAGTACGGGTCCAGATCGGGCAGGCACTGCTGCTGCTGGTTCCTCGTACCTCTGGTCCACCAGAGGCACCGGGCTCGATTGGCCGGGCTGCGTCCATGCTGGTGGTGACCTCTCCAGGAGCTTCGAAGGTCCAAGAGGGGCAGGGGCTGCTGCTGTTGGAGCTGATTGAAGAGCTGCTTTGAGTCTCTCAATGTGCTCGGTTTGACTGCGAAGCTGTTGTCGCAATGACTCCATCGCATCCTCTTGAGATATGGAGGGCGGTGAGTCATGATCTGCAGGTGGTGCCATGTCAGGAGTAGTGCTGGGCGTGGGCATGGGGGTTACGTCAGGCGTGACGTGAACCGCAGCCGTGGCCTGAGACCCAGCGTCCAGGGCATCTGCAGATGGTGTTGAGGATCCATCGTCTTGGATCCGGCTCGACCGTAAAGTTGGAGACATCCTGGTTGAAGGCGTGTGAGAATCCCGGCTCGAAGGACCACTTGTACTGGACGGGAGTCCGCACAAGACTGTAGATTTAGGCGCCGGGTCCAAACCGTGTCTTCAACCGATGAGATGCTCCTTTACGGCCGATGATGATGATTGTAGTTGATATTGTGATGAAATCTGCCTCCCGCACCCAGGCTTGGTGAATGTTGGGCCCTGGGTGTGCTGTTGTCTCTGCTCGCTTCTGGTGTTGGCGGTTTTCCAGAGGAGGGCCGGCTTGTCTTGAAGAGGTAACACCAGAAGATCTTGGAGCAGAGGACTTGGCGGGGTGAGGCAGATGTTGGGCAGGAGTCACTTGTTGATAAATAAAACGCTTGGTTTTGGTGGTAAAGATGAACTAATTTATTTTCAATTTTGTGGCTGCTTATATTTAATTAGCCTGACTCGCACCCGACATTGGGTTTTGAGTCCAAAAGTGGTGGGGGATTGTACCCGCGCCAGATATGTGTTTATATGCCCCGGAAAAATGTCGCATATTCATTTTGCCGGTAGCACACTTGAAGGCAGTCGCTTAAATTTGAGAGTTAGAAAAGATTTTGAGCGCTTACATGAATGATAATTACATAGTTTAAATGCATAGTAGTTATAGGAATGTGTATCTTGACAACTAGATTTTTTGTTTGTCAAGATACGACAAAAAATAAGAAATGTTTGTAAAATAAATGTGTAAAAATGATCTCAAGCGATCAAATTTGTAAAACATGTTAAGTTAGTATTTTTCCGAGGTCCCCCGTAACATAGCGCTCAGAAAGAGATAAGATTCACTATGCTACGAGGTTCCTGGATTTTTGTACACGCAAAAAGGGTAAAAAATATTGTTCAAAAATGGGTTTACATATGGGTGAAAAACAGCTTTTTTAATATCTCCTCAGCGGTAGTATATCGAAAATAGTGTTTATTTGACTACCGCCGAGGGGATGAACAAGTAAAATATACATATTTGCAATGTTTAAAAATTGATTTTTCCTAGTAATTTTTACATAGGAAAAATGTTGGACATCGATCCACGCGGCAGGTGAGCCGGCGACGCGGTATCGATGCCGTTCGTAGACAAAGTTTTTCAAGCGGCCGGGAACAAAATGGCCAGTGGCGGGGAGTGGTGATTTTGCCAGTGGCGTGGGGTAGGGACATTTTATAAAAGTAAAACAATTTTTATGAAATTAAATTAAATGGTCAACTACGTCCGTTACAGTGGGAGTTGCCTTTTAGATGGTGAAATCCCCCGTTGGTGATAATCCCCCTTTGTCTGTTCAGGTGGTTCTGGTCCTGTATGAGTACCACGTGTGGCAGCGTCTCTGGGAGTCGTGGAACAGCCGGGGCTTTAAGTACTCCGAGTTGGCTCTGGGGGACGAAGATGTTTACAAAGAGAGGAAAAATGTGCAGGATGAGGTGGATTCGGGTAGGTCATCCTAACTCAATCTCACCTAACTAACCTTACTAAATATGTTGTCTCATCTGACTAACCTAACCTAACTAAATATTAATTTTTCAAAGAAAAGATATTCTAATCGGTTACAGTTGAACCCCGTTAATTTGAAATCCACTATTTAAATATTTTAATTAATTTAGTTTTATCAACTTTGAAAAGCAGTTTTTAGTTTTGGAAACATTTAGTATATAATATTCCATTTATTTGAATTTTACTGCAAAATACTCCGACCTTCTGTCAAAACAAAAACATGGCAGAGGCCTTAGGAGTTTTCATGAATATCCTAAAAGGGTTTGAAGTTTTAATTTCATTTTATGATTATTAATATGTAATGAGCAGGCAGCATTCTGCTGATGCGCTCATATCCGATTTCACAACAAGTTTCACAGTAATTGAGTTGTTTTATGTTTGAACTAAGTCCTTTCTTCTCTCCAAATGTGAATCCAATAGAGCTTTGAATTGATTTATATTTGTTGCATCGATGACATGTTGTGGGAGTTAGTTTCAAGCATCCACTACTCTATTTGCAAGGAAGTGTTTTCTAGGATTAGATGCAAAAGGCGTTTTGGTAATTTTTTTTGAGTGTCCACGGATTTTACTAGACTTTTCATGTAATCAATATCTATGTTCCTTCTTGTCCTAAATAGCATATGGGCAAAATGTGAACAAATTTTGTTTGTGCGGTTCCAGGTAACAAGGGGAAGTTCTGTGTGTTGATGCACCGTCTCGCCAAGCACTACAGAACGGGCCTTCGGAGAAGAAGCCACATGGCAGTCAAGGATCTTAGCCTGAGTATCAAACAAGGTATGTATGTAATATAATATGTACGATATACGATATTAGCAAGCAAAAACTCAAAGTAAGGAAACATCAACAATTTCCTTTGAATAGTAGAGATGGCAGCACTTCTGTGTGAAGCTTGCACGTGGAGCTAGTGTGTACCACAGACGTATAAGTATGAATACTATCAGATGTAGGTACATTTTTGTTTTCAATGATTTTTTGAATGCAAGTCTTACAAAATGTAGCATACATATTCAGTTTGGTTGTAGATTTGTATGTACAGTGAAACCCCTATCTATCCTTTTTTAAGGGATCTAATTGATAAAGCTATGTATGCGGAAATGTAGAAAAATGCTACGTTCATACAGAATGTCGTGTCACTTGGGTGAGCTGCACAGAGCAATTGTTTTACATTCCTTAATAAAGTTAAAATGTTCTTAGTAATCCACGTCTTCTTGTTTGCGTATTTTACAAGTAAAGTTTTCATAATCTTGAAATGTCTAGGCTTCAACAATTTTCCAATGTGTGTATCATCAGTTCCATCAGATCGTAAATCAGTTCCATGACTGTTGACACAAAACAATATGGAGATTCTCTCTTTCAACCTTTTACGACCGTGGCAAGACTCGCCCTTTAACGTCAATGTGCCTTTCTAGTTTTTAAAACGATTTTCCGCACAGTAAAAAGGCTGCACATGCGCACCGCCGTATTTGACCCCACAACGACATAACGACAACTAATGTCTTTGAATGTTCCGCTCAATGTTTATCAGTACCGTTAATTGAAACTAAGTATTTAGCTACGAAATATGATTCACATTTTGAAAATTTATTGATCGAGCAAAATATTTAGTATGAAATTAATTCAGGACTGGAAGAAATAAACGAAAAATGAAAAATGATTGTGATTATTCACGATCAATCGAGAATTTTCGTCTACATAACTAGTTGTTGCTCGTGAAAATCACAGGAGGTAACTTAATGGAATTGTAGCGATGCTACTAGAGTATTCGGGAACGTTTGCCAATGCAAAACGCACCATAGCTAGAACTCTCTAGATACGATGCTAGCATTCGGCGCCCCTACCTACAAGTCTGAATATTCTCGACAGACCGAGAGCTATAAAACGGGCGCGTCGAGACGTACTCAGACAGTCATTAATTAGCAGTTTTACAACCTGCGGACCCTGCGAACGCTCGCCGCCTACTGATCGGCCACTTTCCGGCCACCCGCGTAGCTCCCCGCCGTTACTCCACAGCGCTGCTACACGGACCTACTTACCTACGCCTGGCTCTCAGGACTCCTCGAGATAACATCAGCGCCTAGATTCTGCGACACCTTCGCCGGTCTACGGTCTTTCCCGCGGCATCGTCGCCGGCCTGCATCTCCCGCACATCTGCCGGCCAGGTCATCCCTAACTTCGGCTATCCTGTTTCACACTGGAGTACCCGGAAGACGCCACGTCATCCTCAGTGCTGAACACATCCATGAGTTCGGTTTCTACCAACGCGATGTCGACCCACTGACTATCGCCTCAACATCTCACAACTGCGCTACTGACTCACCTCAAATAAACACTGTGACACAACAACCACATCCTCAAAGAATTAACTGTAATGAAGTCTCTTTATGATTCCAGAATTTATTGTTGATTGCATTCCATTTTTTGTAACTAGACAAGGCACGATCCAGAGTGGTGGATACTCAATATTGCAGTACAGTATTGCCCCGGTGAAAGACCACCATTCAGAATCAAAAAGTTGCTTAAAATGGCAATCCAATGGTCCCTTTTAACTACCGATTAACGGTTGATCAAAATTTCAGTGAGTAATTCAAATTAAAAATCAATTATTTTTCAGGGGAGTGCCTCGGTCTACTAGGGGCGAATGGGGCAGGCAAGAGTACAACCTTTGGAATGTTGGTTGGAGACCTGATACCCACGCGTGGAACTGTGGTGAGTACTTATTTCTTTTAATTTTTAATAAGCTTTCTGACATCCAGCGAGGACTTTCTGGCATCCAGCCTGATGTGTGGCTGAGGTCTGTTTCCTTTTCTGAAACAAGGATACTTGAATTGAGACGGTCACCTGTGTGCCAGCACTGCCAGCTAAATTTAATAAAGCTAGAATAATATATTATTAAGATCCATTATTTCCTTGCCAAATGAATAAAATTTATTTTAGAATGCTAGGAGCATAAGGATCAAAATACCATAAAATCATGGCAAGTTTGATGAGTTCCTAACAAATCCGCTACAGATTCGCCGGCATTCCAAGGCTTAAGCTGGAGCATTGATTGAATCTGGAAGTTTGAAGTATGTTGTTGGTGTGTCGTGCAACCAAAGTACCAAAGCGCATTTTAAAAGACAATAAACAGCTTATAGTTAATAGTATCCCCGACAAAGACAATAAACAACTTATATTTAATAGTATCCCCGACACAGACAATAAACAGCTTATAGTAAATAGTATCCCCGACAAAGACAATAAACAGCTTATAGTAAATAGTATCCCCGACAAAGACAATAAACAGCTTATAGTAAATAGTAACACGCCAGCTAGTATTACTCCAAACCATCGATAACCCCAAGCAACGCCGGATACACGCCAGCTAGTATTACTCCAAACCATCCATAACCCCAAGCAACGCCGGATACACGCCAGCTAGTATTACTCCAAACCATCCACAACCCCGAGTATTATATGGAAATTGGGTTAAAAAAAAAACAGTGTTAAAACAGAATGTTTACCAATTTTTTTTTCAGTACTGTCCCTCGGTAGGCTACTGTCCCCAGTTTGACGCGCTGGACGGCTTCCTCACGGGCTCCCAGGTCCTGTCGATGTTCTGTTTTCTGCGCGGGCATCGTAGGTCGCGCGTGGCAGCCAAGGTGGACGCCATGCTCTGCTCGGCCGGCCTCAAGAAACACGGCGCCGTCATGTGCCGCAAGTACAGGTCAGGATGCTTCTCCGCTATCTGTGCTCTCTGACTTAAAGGGCTCCAGATAAAGGCAGGACATTGGCACCATGGATAAATGGGTGTTTCTTCATCCTCTTCACATTCCCTACAGCTACTTGCTTTCCACTCCTAAAAGCTGCATGTGTCTTCTGAGGTGACGTGTCCTGATAACACATTCGTGGGGAGGTTAATTCTACCTTTTATCCTACTGTCCTACTTGGCTTTAAAGGCATTGCTTTCTGATAATTCTATTTGAATAGTGTATACCAATCTTTTTGTAACTATAAATATGTATCTGTACAAATAATGTGATACATTTTCTTATCTTCTTGTCTCTTGTGTAGAAGAATATTTAATCAAAGGGAAACTATACTAAACCTATAAAATGGGTAATAAATCCTAGCACTTATGGCACTGGACATGCGAAAGTGAAAACCATATTTTTTGTAGTAATTAAATATGTATTTTTTTTAACACATTATACTGTCACTAAATGGTCAAAAACTGACTTTTTCAAACTCAGCCTTAAAAGAACCAAAAAAACCAAATTCGTAACTCTTGGTGTGCCGAATATGTTGGTATGTGAAACCAGCATTACTGCTTATGCTTATACACAAATCAAGTTCAGGGTTAGATTTGATGACCCAGATTCACCCCATCGATTGTCACACATTAAATCTATTTTTAAGACAATTAAGCCGGATTCATTGCAATATTAACATTTTCAGCGGGGGCCAGCGTCGCAAACTTTCCGCCCTCGTGGCACTGTTGGGCCGGGGGGCGGTGCTCCTGGACGAGCCCTCTGCCGGAGTTGACCCCCGAGCCCGCCGTTTGCTGCATCAGCTGCTCCGCGGAGCGCGTCTAGCGGGCCGTCCCATTCTGCTGTCTTCACACAGCATGGAGGAGTGCGAGCAACTGGTCAGCCGACTGGCCATCCTGTCGGGCGGGGAGCTGTCTTGCCTGGGGCCGGTGCAGACACTGAAGGAGCGATACGGATCGGGCTTTTTGCTGTCGTTGCGTATCAGGACGCACCCGCTGCCGACGGCGTACGACACCGTGGACTCTAGAAGTGGTAATTATCCTAAATATCAATAAATGAAATCTAATTCTACTAATTTTAAATATACTGATTGATTGTTTACACACAGTATTAAATTATTTCTAATTGTAGGCTTGATTCCCATGGCTTCCCTGGACTCCCCAGAACACCTGGTGAACCGCCTGAAGACCTCTATCGTCGCTGCATTCCCCTGCCAACTGAAGGACCAACACTTGGTGAGTGAATCCTTACCAACAAACTGCCATTCAAACCATTTAAAATAGAAACAAGGAAGATGGAACATAAACCATTATTGATATGAATTGGTGGACACAGAAGTGTGTCTCTAACATCATTCACCCATACTTCACGCAAATTGCACCTATGCCCTGCTTTCGTTTCTATCTAAACACCAAACGGATACCTCTCATTGACTCCGCCACTCTGATAGTCCGTGCAGTTTGGTCGTAACTCAGTGACGGTTAACATGCTTCCATGACATATCTCACTACGATTAAATTACTTATGAGTACCACGTTTTTCTGTGACTAATAAATATTTCCTTTGGCCGTTAAGTAAAATTCTCACAGCGTTATAAAGTTCCTTGAAAAGAAATGATTTTTTCTGTTCCAGACCATCCTGCAGTACCACATCAGTGACAAGGAATGCCAGTACAGCGAGCTGTTCTCTCGCATGGAAGAGATCAGGGACCGGAACGATGATATCCTCGAGGAGTACACCATCAGCAACACCACCTTGGAGCAGGTGTTCCTGTCCCTCAGCAGTGGTGCAGCCAACACCAATACATTAGAACCCCCTTGATTCAAAACCATGGGACATCAAAAATAAAATTTCGAATTAACAAATTCCCACGTAATTCGATATTTTAAGAAGAAAGAAAGAAGTAAAACACCAAAAATCGAGTTCCTCGACCGCCGCTTCGCATTCGGATAGTATTTTCGGAGTAAATTCCGTTTACCGCCGCGGTTGACAATTTATGTTCAATATTCAAAGAAAATTCGTAAAAATACCACACATAATATATTCCCGAATTCCGCCACAACTGGCCTTTTAATGTTATTCTGCTTGAATTGAAATTTCGCGGCCGAATTCATTGCGGCCTGCCTTTTAAGTTCAGTTATTCAAAGTAAATTCATAAAAATATGACATTTTTCTGTGGAAATCGAAATTTCGCGACCGATTATCTTCGCGGCCTAGCCTTCAAAATTCAGTATTCAAAGTAAATTCGTAAAAATACCTTTTATTTCCGCCTAAATCAAATTTTCGCAAGCGATTACTGTAGCGGCCGGCCTTTAAATTCAGATATTCGAAATAAATGCGTAAAAATATGACAAATCGTGCATCGTGCAAACATGTAAATCGAAATTTCGTGTCCGATTTCCGTCGCGGTTGTATTTCCATGCAAAACGAATTTTCTCGCCCCTTAAAACTCTACGATATTACAGTATAATTCGATTCAGATTTACAAAATAATAATACTAATGTATGGACGATGTATAACCACGTAAAAATAAATTTTTCGGAGTTTTGCTGCCACGGCTGTCTGTCAGATTCAGATTTACGAAAAATTTTAATTTACTTTTGCAAAAATCGAATTACACAAACAAATTTTCGTGCGCAGACAAAAATAAATGGCAATGGCCTTGTAAGCACCTTATCGTATTGATCGAGGACAAGAGTTTACGAGACAGTGAGAACTCAGGCCAGTGGGGTCGTGTATGAGATGGGCACTTTCACTCAAGTTTCAACCTATTTTCTGGAGTGAGAGCTGACCGGAGGAGTCTCTCTCCTTCCATCAGAATGGATGCCCGCTCCATTCACTCCCCGGCGACTCCTTAGGCCCTAGACTGCCTCGCAGACCCTGATGTAGCCCTGACCCTTCACCATACGAAAGAAGAAGATAACGTACATAATCTTGGCCGCCTTTATTTTAAATGCCTTCACTTGTTTAAAATCAAGATGGTCACGCCAAACGCATGCCCCCTGGCCAATACATTCCATTTATGCGAACCCTGGGTGCCGGTCAACACACATACGTGACAGCCGCGCAGTAGGCTTATCTCCTCAAATCGCATACTTGTGCGTTGGCAGCGGTTAAATGCTTAAAACAGGTATATTTCACTGTATGGTGAAACTCTCGTAAGAAGTTCCCACTTAAGAAGTTTCACACTGTGAAGTTTTGTTTTTCAGAAAACAATAAAATATTTTTAATTCTTTTTACCTATGAAATACTACAAAAAAATTGACACATTTGGATCTCAATTAAGAAGTTTTTGTTTGTCCGGTCCCTTGGAAAACTTCTTAAGAGAATTTCACTGTATATCCTATTACTTTTTCATTTGTTTCAATTCTTTCTGAAAAAAAAAATTGCCAGATTTTTATGCTTACCGGGGTTTTGTCATATATAATACATTTTAAGCATGTGCTTTTGGGCTAAGTACCACTCATATAATACAAGTCATTACTAGGACCCGGTGATAACTGTTCTGGGTCCTACTAATTACATACGCAATCAATTCATCTTTTGATATAAATTCAAGCCTTGTACTTTATTTAACGTAATTATATTTAATTTTTCTTACTTTACTACTTTGTAATCATGGGGGAATTTCACCTCATCTGAGTAAACTGTTGATTACCACTTCTCATTGAGTAGTGTAGGTTTATTATCTGTTTTCACCGCTGAGTAACGCCACCCTTCAAGGAATGCCCGTCTTTTCCACCATGTTAATCCCATGGTTAATGTTATTTGACGGAGTAAAATAGTTTAGTCAGAGCTGGTGAAATATCCCTTAATTCTTAAATATTATTATACTATAAGGGAGGTAAGGTATACAGGGCGTTAAGGAAAGTACTTGACTGACATTATTTATCATAGTAAAAAAAGTAAATGTAAATGAAACATCAAAAAGTCAACAGAGATTAAAATTTCATTTACATTTTTAATTCCAAAGGAATAAAGGAATCTCTAGTTAAAGTAAGTCAAGTACGTAAATTAACACCCAGTATATTATTGATTTATACTTATTTTATTTTATTTTTAAAACAGTGCTATACAAATAATCAATTTATATAAGTTAATATATTTTCTAGTAACAATACTTCTAGTACCAAGCGGGTGATGGTTTTATATAATATTTTTATACAAGATAAAATTATGAAAATTGGTGAATAGGTGTTAATGATTTTCGATGCGATTCTAGATTACTTTGCAGCTTTGATCTGCAGAGCTCATGATGGAAAGACACTGCAGTCCTTGAAATTCAAGACAGGAGTCAATAATTCATGGTGCACCGTTTGGGAATTTTTAAAAATCAGGACCTCTGTTTTATACTTCAGATGAAAACCAAAAATATATTTTACTCGTTCTATGGTACAGAAAGATCTACCAAAATTATTTTTCTTTTTAACTAAACCCCTTGAGTTAGCACACATATTAGGTTAAGCATTTTTAACATAAACCCCTTGAGTTAGCACACATATTAGGTTAAGCATTTTTAACATAAACCCCTTGAGTTAGCACACATATTAGGTTAAGCATTTTTAACATAAACCACTAGAATTAGCACACTTATTAGGTTAAGAATTTTTAACATAAATCACTTGAGTTAGCACACATATTAGGTTAAGCATTTTTAACATAAACCGCTTGAGGTAGCACACATATTAGGGTTAGCATTTTTAACATAAACCACATTTATATATCACGGATTTGACTTTGTGATAATCGAATGCCACTAACCATGTTTTAAAATGTTTCTATTTAAAATGAGCAATCATTTTCCGAATGTTTTAATTGTTAAAATGAGCGATCATTTTGGATTGTTTTGATTATTAAAATGATTGATCATTCCAGAATGTTTTGATTGTTAAAATGAGCGATCATTACGGAATGTTTCGATTGTTAAAATGAGCGATCATTACGGAATGTTTCGATTGTTAAAATGAGCGATCATTTCGGAATGTTTCGATTGTTAAAATGAGCGATCATTACGGAATGTTTCGATTGTTAAAATGAGCGATCATTTCGGAATGTTTCGATTATTCAAATGATTGATAAAACTTTTGGAATGGATTCCTCAATTGTGACCTTAGACATTTAGATACAATATTCAGCAGGGTCCATTTTCATTGCATCCCAGTATAGATGTAAAAAAATATTTTGCCGACTTACTACATATTTGATAGTGTAAACTTCCAAAGATTTCAACCATTAACTTACATGGTTATGTGTTTTATAATGGTGCTTAAATTATATTGTGGCAAATGCACTTTTCTTTATTAGGTTAGAAATAAGGTTAATAAAAAAGATAATAAATTGCACTGCTTGTTTTCATTCTTCAAAGTTTGCGAGGATTCAAAATGCATGTTGTAGCCGGGCTGTTATATTATTCGATGTTCTTATTACCATGTATTGTGTTGTGAAGCTGTAAAAAGTGGAGAGAGGAAGGAGATAGGTAGATGAGAAAAAGATCGACAAGTATACATAGGTGTTATGAGACGGTTCCATGATAACTAATCAAAATGACAATTCAACAAACCTATAAAAATTAAACCAAAACTAGGTTAAATATGTAGTTACATATGTAACCTATTTAACCTAGTTTTTGTTTCATCACTTTTAATGACTTTATAACACTTTTTATAGGCGTGTTGAATTGTCATTTTGATGAGTTATCCGGTCACCGTTATGAGACGTACCTGTCATGCTTTAACCCATTCCATCCAAAGTTATTTTGATTGAAACTGACCCCAGCAACTGAATTAATTATAGAGCGAACTTGTCCTGAATTTATTGATGTAGTAAAAATGACATAAATTTTTGGTTTTGTATTTATTTAATATCAATTTAATTTTGAATATAAAACAATTAAATATATTTTTTAAATATAATAAAAAATGCTGTAATGTATGCATACAACTATTTATGTAAAAATAAACATTTTGTTGAGAGGCTTAAATTATGGCAGCCCGGAGGGAAGGCCTTCTAAGTTAGCTGCCGTAAATTGTGGCAACTCGGACGGGGTGGGTTAATTAGTGATTCCTGTCATTATTTGAGGTAGATGACTTTTCGTTTTTTTCCTCCAAAATGTTAAAAATCTGTAGGTATTGGACAGTTAGGGTCGGGTTGGGGAGTTGGATGGTTACTCGGTTGAGTTACCAGTGATGACTTGTGAAAGATTTATTTTATACACCGGAGACCAAAATTTCCTTTACGTTTTTACTCCAAATAATGTCAGGAATCACTGGTTAAAGTAAGTCAAGTACGTCTCTTAACACCCTGTATATATGAAATATTCCATAATATAAATTAAATTCATTTTTATTTACCCACGCCGGGTGAAATTTCTGGGTAGAGAGCTAAGGAGCTTACCGCTCCGTCACGAATTCCGTAGTACATAACGGGCCAACATAATGTGTTGCCAAACAAAAACAATGTTGCCAACAAAATTTGCGTAAAGCATTTCTAAAAAAACTAAAACTAATTAAATTTAGTAGGTAGGTACTTAAAGTGTTAAAAACTAATGTTTTGAGAAAGATTTAACAGCCCGGTGACTATGTATGAATATGACCAAACAAGTATTTAGTTCTATGTAAGACTAAGATACTTAAACATTGCTTACGTAAACTGCAAAATTTTGTAGATGAGCCGAATTACCTTTTAAGTAAAATTATGTTTTTGATATATATATACATTGATTATGTATCGTCGGCTTAGGTACTGCCATGTTATCATTTGTGTAACTTGTTAAGATATCAAAAAAACTGAACGGAATTGAAGATGAGCCTTTTACTAACTCGGGTATTGTAAAAAGATGGATCTATTTTGAAATTTGTAAACTTTTCCATTTTATGAAGCCAAAATTCATTCTAATTTAAAGTTTATTTTTATTAATATTACAAATGATTTAAAATGAAAAACTCCCTGGTAGTACCAGCTTATGTAAATCAGTGTTTGGCATTACCAGCTCTGTGTAAATCATGCTGTAAAGGACACAGATATGTTAGTTAAGGTCCCAAAGAGTATTGAATTTTCATCTATTTAATAGGAATATTGCTTTCATTGAAATGTAGCAAAAAAAGATTTAAAATAAAGATTTTTAATTTTCGAAATAGTCTATTAATTAAATGTATATTATTAGTGTTGGATTTCAAAATAATATTACCTTCGTGTATTTTATCCAAAGTTCCCACTTTTCTAACCATAATTTCCAAGAGAAACGTGAAAACAAGATAAAAGTGAATGTGGAAAAACGAGTTTAATGTTTTCGGGCGGAAGAAACAAAAGGGAATGTTTTGGATGATCGTTGGTTTTTCATTGTGATGAAAAATATCGTATTCGTTGTTTTGTTGTGATCACCTCGATGATCGCGCTCGTGATCAAGGCCGGCTCAGTGCTAGTGCAATTGGAGCCGTCCCTGATACCTAACATCTAAATCTTGATGTTTTGAAATTGGGGGCATAATGTCAGGTTTTACCCTTTACATAGATTGTCACTTTTTTAGTTTTCAAGCCCACAACTAGATTAACGACCAACATGAAAAAAATCCTTTTTTGCCGTGACGCCATCTGTGGAGAAAAAAAATAATTAACAAATCTTTGGTTGAAGAAAATTATTTGATATCTCCGATCGACATCTGTGAATGTATTATCATAACTATTTACTTCTTCATCGTTTTATCAATTAATAAAACAATAAATTTTACCAATAATCGGCTTCTGAAAAGATCCTTTCTTGGCCGACAGTGACTATGTATCTAAATCTTATCTTCATGAAATAGATAACAAGATTACTAGAAACTTCTATAAGGTGTGTTCATTTCTTATTTTGTGAAATCGCGCACTGAGAGTACATCGTAGACTTAATCAATCAATAATATCGAAAATGAATGTATTATATTATATTCTTCGGGTGGTTCTGTTCCTTGGGATGATCCGTCCATACGTGATTTCTAAAGAATTTGACGATGGAGCTAAGCAAGCTGAAATTATTAAACTGTGTGTGTTAAATATAACAGAATCAAATGTTTCATTTGTTCTAATACCTTATGTCTTTAAGTCAATCATGGAACAAAGGTCATTCCCCAATGGAAAAAAAAATTGTACCCGTTACTCTGTTGTAGAGGATCGCTTCCTACAAAATAATATTCTCACCATGAAAAATTCAACTGCTGTCTTCGATTCGTGCCGTATTTCCAAATTACAAAAGAAGATTCTAAAGGGGATGATTAAGAACAGCGAGTTAGAGATGGTAACTATAGAAGAATTGCAAAAAAGTGACGAGGCCTTGAAAGAGTATTGTTTTGACGACACAAGGAATTCTTCAGAAGTGACATCATCGTCCGGTAATTTGGTTTTTGCCGTTCGTGCTGTGGTCCTGATTGTGGTCGCCATTGGGAAATACATATTGTAGCTGTGGAACCTGATATGACAAAATTACAGGTACAGTAAGAGTACATTCCGGTTGACATCGCGTTTGGGTCCCACCCAGGTGTAGTGTGTTCAATTCCTCGGCTGGCTAAGTCCTCCATCACAACACAAGCAACATTTTCCGCTTATTGTGGTTGTAGTAGGAGATTTGCAAAGTGTTAGGTTATTCGTAACTCGGAAATTTTTGTCTTTCTTTCAAAAAAAAAAAACATTAACACGTTGAACGCCATTGTGGAAATGAAGAAACATTACCATTTCAAATTTAAAAAAAAAAATACTGGCATCGTCGACCATCAAAATGTATTCCTTTTTTTTTTGACCAAAATTTTCCATGAAAATCAAGAAAATTAACTGCGGTTACCGGTGACCGTCATGGCGCTGTGGGAGAAAAATGACGATTTTCGTTATTAGGTCACCGGTGACCTACATGGCGTTCAACGTGTTAAGAACTATGTATTTCAGTGTAAGTGTATTTTTTTTAACCTTCCAGCGGGCGCGCTGAGAAAGCTTCCTTCCCTTGAGCGGGCGCTTATCGTAAATTTTACGTCATCGAGTTTTCTCCGTGTAAGTGGTGTTTTCTTTATACAAATGTTAGGGAATTTCTTTAAGGTTATGAAAAATGATAAATGGCAGTACTTAAAAAAAAATTATTTGACTTTCTTAAAAAAAACGAAGCAATACTTTAAACATGTTAATATTTCAAAACAAAATATTTAATTGAACTGTTTAGTCAGAATCAATATTCTCATCCTTACAGTTGTTACAAACCACCTCAACTGAAGAATGGTTCTTGCATGTAAAGGACTGGCAACGGCAACACTTCATTGATGCTGAGGATCTTTTCTTATCCAGTGCACATAACCGACAAACACCGCATTTTGGAAGGCTTCTGTTTTCTTCTTCTGTTATCGGTTCAACTTCCCGACCGTAATTCACTTTGAGAAAAGCACTTATATCTTGCGGTAAATGTTTGACATTTGATTTAAAGATAAGATGCTCTTTCATCATGGTCAATGCCAAATTTAAAAAAAAAAATTCTTCGATGCTTTGGAGCCTTTCCAGGATAGGCAAATTTATATAAAATTTGAGCATTTATGGCGCCAATATTCAAAAGAGTGTAGAAAACTACACACGGCCATCTCTTTGTTATTCTAGAGACCGAGTAAGCAGCACACATTTTGTCGACTGTATCCACTCCGCCTTTGGTTTCGTTATAGTCCAGAATAACCTGGAGCTTTCTCGTATCAGGATCCATTTCGCTGTCGTCGTGTAATGTTGATAGTAATATTACAGATTTATTTTTCCGTGGTACATAGGAGAGCATCATTTTATCCTTTTGGAAACCAAAAAGAGTGGACCCAACAGCTCTGCTTTTGTCCGGCAAGAATTCTTTTGGGATTTCGGATTTGTTCTTTTTTATTGTGCCTAAAACTGTTATATTTTTTGTAAGTAAATAATCAGCGAGTGGTACACTTGTGTACCAATTATCGATGGTCAAATTGCGGTTTGAGTTTTCTATCAGAGTGATCAGATGTTTTACAATATCTGTTGGAGTATTAGAGGCCGCAAATGGTCCATCGGGTTGTATTCCGCAGTATATTTCCAGATTGGATGTGTAAAAACTTTTGGCATCACATAAAGCAAACATCTTCACCCCGGATTTTGCTGGTTTGCTGGGAATATATTGTATGAAACTACAACGACCTCTAAATGGATGCAGCATCTCATCGATTGTAGCTCAAATTAAAGGATGACTTGTAGTTGTTGACGAAAGCTTGGAAAAACTCACGTATCGCTGCTAGTTTGTCAACTTTCCTCCTTTCCACTCGGGTATTCTTGTCATCGAATCTCAGGCAACGGGTAATGAAGAGAAATCTCTTGTAACTCATGACAGCTCTTGCTATTTTAATCCCGGTACCGTCACTGGCAAAAATCTCTTTCACATTTGCTTGGTGATCATTTTTTTTTTACTGATCAAATATAGCAGACCCAAGTATGCCATAAATTCTTGCCTGTCGATATTTTTACAGTCCCGATCTCTATAATATTGATGGTCAACTTTCAGCTGATCGATATACATATTTGTGTATCTGAAAACATCATCAATCATAGACATATGGATAATTTGAAAGAACGCATTTAGTTCATTTTCAATACAGAGAGCTTTCTGAGTCAAGCCAGTGGGTACTTTGACTATGTTTATCGCCTTGCTTTTTCCAGAATCACGGTACGTTGTCTTCCGCCATTGTGTAGATTTATTTTTTCCAATGAAAAATTCTTCCATTGTTTTGTCCTCTCCTTCGGATTCGTCTGAAGTGTATTCTTGTTTGGTAAGCACTTTCTTCAGCTTGTTGCTCGATTTCTTCTTCCGAAAACTCGCTGTCACTCGAGGGAAAAAAAGTCTCATCATCTCCATAATGGAAAATGTCTAAAACAAACACAAAAATACATTTAGCCATAAAATAAACGATATAAATGAGAAATAAATAGAAAAAAGTAGTTTATTTAATATACTTACACTTAAAGGCGCGTGTCGTAAAATTTACGCTAAAACGGAAATTTTCAAATATCAATGTATAACAAAAACTTCTAGCACACCCGGCACGTCTCTAGTTTAGAGAGACACTGACCCTAGACACTGACTTAGCTCGAAGCTCGATTCTTACGACTAAGTGGTAAAAGTGGGGGAAGCGATAAGGAGCATCTGTCGTAAATTTTACGACAGCGCGCCCACTGGAAGGGGAAACTTTTTTGACTTCCTATGGTTCTCTGTATGTTTATCTTCCTATGGTCTAATGCAGTGGTCCCCAACCTTTTTGGTCGCCGTGGACCGGTCAGCATTTGATAATTTCACCACGGCCCACTGAGGGAAGGGGGGGTCACATATATATACAGGGTGTCCGGAAACTCGTAGTACAAGCGGGAAACTGGTGAATCTACATCACATTTGGAGTCGATTTTGTAGTATATTTTTTTTTTGATTTGAGCTTTCGTTATCGAGTAAATCGAGTTAGAAGTTCATTTTTTTTTTTTTTTTTTTTTAATCAAATTCTAATAAATTATTACTGAAGATCAAAGTACCCAACTAATTAAAACTATTTGAAAGTAAAACAAATGAAGAAACTCGGATTTGAAGCATTATTTTGAAATCACCCTTCATTTAATCCGCTGTAATCATAAAATATTTCTGCTCTGCAGGGTTAAAACATCTGTTGTTCAACCCTAAACACCAGAAAAAACTTTAACCCTAAAATAGCTGAAAAATATTTTTTTTTGGTTTTTTTTTTTTTTTTGTGAAAATGCTCAAATCAAAAAACTTTATGTTTATTTGGGTTCCCCATGTGGTGTAGATTCTCCAGTTTCCCGCTTGTACTACGAGTTTCCGGACACCGTGTATATATATATATTTTTTTTCCTTTATTTTTTCCGAATTTTTACATTAATTACATACAATATTATATAAATCAATACGAATAATGGGAACCAACTAAGGCGCAGCCTGTGCGTGGGTAATATATATTTATATAAGTTATTATATTATTGTACCTAGAAATAAACAAACTACGGGCATATAAAACAAAAACAAGATAAAATTTTCTAAGCGGTTTCTATAAAAAGTGTTTACAATAGTGTATAGTGAAGTTATAGGTGTTTAGTGTAATATATGGTGAATATTTTACGAGAAACATAAATTGTTACAAATTAAATTTTAAAAAATTCAACTGTTGTATCGAAAAGCCATAATCATAATTTTATTTTTTTTTTTTTATCTGTTTTCAATATTGAGGAAGTTTGGTAATCACTTGAATATTTTTCGGTAAAAGATTGAAAGTACGAGGTCCAATGAAACTGCAGTGTGTTTGCATTTGTTTTGTGTTCGTTTGGGGAGTATAAAATACATTATCATTTCTAATGTTGATTCTGTTTTCATTTGATTTATCGTATCAAAAGCTTTTATTAAGTCTAGAAATATAGCTAAACTTTTTTAATTTTGATTAACAGATGTGTATAATTTTTTTGTCAGATCGAATATAGCATCTTCAGTGCTTAGTTTTGTTCTGAAGCCATATTGATTTTGGGGCAGAATTTTGTGTTGTTGTAGGTAATTCATTACTCTATTTTTGATA
This sequence comes from Hesperophylax magnus, assembly GCA_026573805.1. Taxonomy (NCBI): domain Eukaryota; kingdom Metazoa; phylum Arthropoda; class Insecta; order Trichoptera; family Limnephilidae; genus Hesperophylax; species Hesperophylax magnus. The sequence goes on along the minus strand of JAIUSX010000117.1, from coordinate 3,852,131 downwards.
CATTTTTGAGAGGTTTGAGACCAAGGAGATAGGTCTGTAGTTGTCTAATATATGCGTTTCTCCCGTTTTGTGAATTGGTATTATGATGGAGATTTTTAATTGTTCGGGAAAATGTCCCTCTTTTAAGGATATATTAAAAATATTTAGCAATCGAGTTAAAATGTAATGTTTTTTTTAGTGTGTTACCTGATAAACCATCAATTCCTGTAGAATTTGTTGATTTTAGACCGTCAATGTGTTTATCAATTTCATTTGTTGTGATGGGTGAAAAATATTCTAAAGAGTTAATTGAATCGTTAGTTGAGACTAAGTGTAAAGATGAGTCTACTTGTGTTGTATTATCAATTTTACTAGAAGATTCAAGTACTTGATCTACTACATTTGTAAAAAAGTTGTTAAAGTTTTTGGCAATGGCCGATTTGTCTTTTAAACTTTTTTAGTGAACTTTTAAAGAGAAAAATAAACATGATAGGTAGGTACGGACTGAAGCCTGTGCCTCATCTTTAAATTGCCAATTGGTCCTAAGTTGTTGCCCATATTTCGAACGTTGATGTCCAAATAATATACAGTTCCATCTTTACCCTAAGGGCATGCGGGGCACAAGCCCAGAGCCCCGGCCTCAGGGGGCCACAGAACTCATAGTATAGAAACATTATTTTGCCCATATTTCGAACGTTGATGGCCAAATAATATACAGTTCCATCTTTACCCTAAGGGCATGCGGGGCACAAGCCCAGAGCCCCGGCCTCAGGGGGCCACAGAACTCATAGTATAGAAACATTATTTTGCCCATATTTCGAACGTTGATGGCCAAATAATATACAGTTCCATCTTTACCCTAAGGGCATGCGGGGCACAAGCCCAGAGCCCCGGCCTCAGGGGGCCACAGAACTCATAGTATAGAAACATTATTTTGCCCATATTTCGAACGTTGATGGCCAAATAATATACAGTTCCATCTTTACCCTAAGGGCATGCGGGGCACAAGCCCAGAGCCCCGGCCTCAGGGGGCCACAGAACTCATAGTATAGAAACATTATTTTGCCCATATTTCGAACGTTGATGGCCAAATAATATACAGTTCCATCTTTACCCTAAGGGCATGCGGGGCACAAGCCCAGAGCCCCGGCCTCAGGGGGCCACAGAACTCATAGTATAGAAACATTATTTTGCCCATATTTCGAACGTTGATGGCCAAATAATATACAGTTCCATCTTTACCCTAAGGGCATGCGGGGCACAAGCCCAGAGCCCCGGCCTCAGGGGCCACAGAACTCATAGTATAGAAACATTATTTTGCCCATATTTCGAACGTTGATGGCCAAATAATATACAGTTCCATCTTTACCCTAAGGGCATGCGGGGCACAAGCCTAGAGCCCCGGCCTCAGGGGGCCACAGAACTCATAGTATAGAAACATTATTTTGGTTTTTGTATGTATGTTGTTTGTTTTTGTCTTTCAAAAGGGGCCCCGAACTTAGTGCAGGCTTAAGACGGCCTTGATAATATTTACCTGTGGCGTAATGCATGTGACGTAATACTTCAATGCTTAGAGGGGAAAATATCTGATGCATGCTGATGACATTCAGTGACGCACTCCGCATCTACTCATACAGACTACATTATATTTGATTATGTTGTATTTTTTGTTATCCTGCAAACAGAAAAGTTACAATAACAAGTACAATATCTACAATAGCAAAGCCCCCGACTGCACATTGTTATGTTGGAGAGCTACGTTGGTATTAATGAATTAAATAATCATGTTTCTTCTTCTCTTTTTGCAGAAACCTCATCTTCTCGACACTTCAGGACTTTGATAAGACAACACAAATCAGAAAACCAGGCTGAACGTGAAACATACCTACCAATAATTAGTATTATGTTTTTTTGTAGATAACGTTGTGTGACTTTAAAACTTCGAAGTATTTGTAGGTTTTTTTGTAGATAACGTTATTTGACTTTAAGACTTCATTATTTGTAGGTTTTTTATACACTAGATTTGGTGACCGGATAACCCACCAAAATGAAATTATAGGTACTTTAAATTCATTCAAGAAAATGGTCAAAATCTCTGTACAAGCTGAGAGTAATGATTTTGGATCACCCATGTTGTCGCTTATATCATAATTCCGCATGGAAGCTCTGTTTCGATACGATCTTTATTTACTTACTGTATATGTACTTATTTAATTCTAAAATAACCTTTTCTTATTGTTATTATTATTATTTTTATTTTTTCCGATTTTATGTCCGGGTTAAATCTTCCCCGTAGGAAAAACTAAACCCTTCCACACACTTTTCCACAAATGATCATCTAGTCAATCATCATGATGCAAGTGCATTATATAAGCAAAATAAATACAAAACAATAGAAGAACAACACGTCAACTCACCAGAGATCATATGGGAAAATAATTCACCGACTCCAGATATTTTCATATCAGAGGGCTCGGCTCAGTAGCTCCTAACAGGGCCTATAAATCCTACTGATTCCTCAACATAAATATTTAAAAAATCTCTCGTTATCCTACATGTATTTAAAATGACTGATTTTGCATTTTTATATATACATATTTTTTGATAGATCTAATACGCCTACATTTTGAATGAGAGAGCTAGGTATAATGCCAGTAGCCGAAATAACGAATGGTAATATTTTTATAGTCTGAGAATGCCAAATTCTTTTTATCTCATTTCCTAGATCTGTGTATTTTCTTTGCAGTTTACGAAAGCAATGTTTAAGTATCTTAGTCTTACATAGAACTAAATACTTGCTTGGTCATATTCATACATAGTCACCGGGCTGTTAAATCTTTCTCAAAACATTACTTTTTAACGCTTTTTTTTTTTTTTTTTATATAGATATGTTTATTCAGTTTTTTTTATTTGTACATTATTTTCTCTTTCTTAGATCCTACAAAACTGATCAATCAGTTTAATTGTAAGAAATCTCTCACTTTTTCTATTTATTAGCTTATAATAATATATTTAATTTGAACTTGATACTTTTAACAATATTAATAGTTTTTTTATGTTTGACGGAGGTAGAACAATCTAATTTTCAAAACTAATCAATCAGTTTAATTTTAAGAAATCTCTCACTTTTTCTATTTATTAGCTTATAATAATATATTTAATTTGAACTTGATACTTTTAACAATATTAATAGTTTTTTTATGTTTGACGGAGGTAGAACAATCTAATTTTCAAAACTAATCAATCAGTTTAATTGTAAGAAATCTCTCACTTTTTCTATTTATTAGCTTATAATAATATATTTAATTTGAACTTGATACTTTTAACAATATTAATAGTTTTTTTATGTTTGACGGAGGTAGAACAATCTAATTTTCAAAACTAATCAATCAGTTTAATTGTAAGAAATCTCTCACTTTTTCTATTTATTAGCTTATAATAATATATTTAATTTGAACTTGATACTTTTAACAATATTAATAGTTTTTTTATGTTTGACGGAGGTAGAACAATCTAATTTTCAAAACTAATCAATCAGTTTAATTGTAAGAAATCTCTCACTTTTTCTATTTATTAGCTTATAATAATATATTTAATTTGAACATGATACTTTTAACAATATTAATAGTTTTTTATGTTTGACGGAGGTAGAACAATCTAATTTTCGTTTTTATTTTTGAATAACATGTCTCATTTTTAATATCTTCTGGTAATGAGTTAAATAATTCCGGAATTTTATGTCTTTTTGTTCTATCTCCGTATACATTTTGCGATATTTTAATATTAAACATTTGTGCTTCTCTATGCTTAAAGTACCTACCTACTAAATTTAATTAGTTGTAGTTTTTTTAGAAATGCTTTACGCTTTTTGTTGGCAACATTGTTTTTGTTTGGCAACACATTATGTTGGCCCGTTATGTACTAGCGTTAATTACTCTGGTTAGAGAACTAGGAGCGGTAAGCTCCTTAGTTCTCTAACCAGAAATTTTACACCGCGTGGGTAAATAAAAATGAATTTCATTTATATTATGGAATATTTCATATATACAGGGTGTTAAGGGACCTACTTGACTTACTTTAACCAGTGATTCCTGACATTATTTGGAGTAAAAACGTAAATGAAATTTCGGTCTCCGGTGTAGAAAATAAATCTTTCACAAGTCATCACTGGTAACTCAACCGAGTAACCATCCAACTCCCCAACCCGACCCTAACTGTCCAATACCTACAGATTTTTAATGTTTTAGTGGAAAAAAACGAAATGTCATCTACCTCAAATAATGACAGGAATCACTAATTAACCCACTCCGTCCGAGTTGCCACAATTTAGGGCAGCTAACTTAGAAGGCTTCCCTCCGGGCTGCCATAATTGAAGCCTCTCAACAAAATGTTTATTTTTACATAAATAGTTGTATGCATTGTCATCTCACAGCATTTTTTATTATTTAAAAAAAAATTATTTAATTGTTTTATATTAAAAATTAATTTGATATTAAATAAATACTAAACCAAAAATTTGTGTCATTTTTTTACTACTTCAACAAATTCTTGTTGTTTCCATGTTAACCTTCCAGTGAGCGCGCTGTCGTATAATTTACGACAGACGCGCCTTATCGCTTCCCCCACTCTTACCACTTAGGACGGGTTGTTTCGGAGAACTTGAAGAATTCTTCAAATTTCAAAGTTAATTTTCAAGTTCTGTGAAAGATATTTATAAGTTCTGTTTTTATTTCAGTTCTGTCAAGCAACTAGCCTATAATGATATAATAACAGAATTTGAATAGGACTTTCACAGAATCCGTAAATGAACGTTGAAATTTGATGAATTGTTCAAATTCTCCGAAACAACCCGTCCTTAGTCGTAAGCATGGAGCTTCGAGCTATGCTAGAGTCAGTGTTATGGTCAATGATGGGTCAGTGCAGGGGCGTATATCTCCCGTCTGACCTTGTAACCCTGATGGGAGGAGTTATACCTAGGTAGATGTATCGCGCTCGTGATCAGGGCCGGCTCTGTGCAGGTTTAATTGGAGCCGTCAAGGCGCTGATAATACCTAACATCTAAAACAGGACCCTTGAGTTTTACATTCTGTTTTACCAAATTTTACACCGTGAAAAATGTTTGTTTTAAAATTGGGGGCATAATATTAATGTTATGTTTTACCCTATACATAGATTGTCACTTTTTTAGTTTTAAGCCCACAACTAGATTAACGGCTAACATGAAAATAATGCTTTTTTGAAGTGCCGCCATCCGTGGAGTTAAAAAAGTAATGAACAAATCTTTGGCTGAAGAAAATTATTTTATCTCCAATCGACATATTCTTATCGTCATTAAATGGATAACAAGATTACTATAACATTCTAAAGTGTATTCATTCTGTGTGAAATTTGACGCTGTTCAGTACTGCTATTTTTATTTTGTGAAAGTGATAATGACAGTACATAATAAACTTAAATTAATCGATGATTTCGAAAATGAATATATCATATGTGATTCGGGTGATACTGTTTATGTTTGTTGGGATGACCCATTCATACGTGATTTCTAAAGAATTTGACGAAGGAGCTATCAAGGTGAAGTTATTGAACTGTGTGTACCAAGTTATTTTCTTCTGCGTTACGTCTTAAAGCCAATCAGCGACCAAAAGTCATTCACTAATGGAAAACATACTTGTACAGTAGAACCCCCTTTAATTCAAAATTTTCGCCAAAAAATTTTCCGCAGAATTTTTTTTCATACATTTGATTTTTCGAATATAAATCATAATATTTCGTAAATCTGAATCTAAAAGTCAGCCGTGGCGGTAAAACGCCGAAAAATGTATTTTTACATCGTCATGTATTCATACATCGTCCTAATTAGTATTATTATTTTGTAAATCTGAATCGATTTACACTGGAATGTCGTATTTTTTCCAATTTATTTCGAATATCCGAGTTTGAAGGGCCGAGAAAATACGTTTTACGCGGATATATGTCGTAGTTTTACGAGTTTACACCAAATATCTGAATTTAAAGGGTCGGCCGCGACGAAACACGGAAAATCGCGCAATTTCGATTTACGCGTAAATGGATGATGGAAATATGACGTATTTTTACTAACACATCTAATATCGGACGGAAATCGGCCGAAAAATTTCGATTCACGCCGAAATATGACATATTTTTACGATTTTACTTCAAATATCTGAACTTAAAAGGCTGGCCGCGACAAAAACTGCCGATAAAATTCGATTTACGCGGAAATATATCATATTTTTACGAATTTACATCAAATATCTGAATTTAAAGGGTCGGCCGCGACGGAATACGGCCGCGAATTCTCGATTTACACGGAAACATCGTATTTTTACAAATTAAAATTCAGATATTCGAAATAAAGGGCCGGCCGCGACGGAAATCTCGATTTACGCGGAAATATATCGTATTTTTATGAATATCTCAATTTAAAGGGTAGGCCGCGACCGAAATCGGCCGCGAAATCTCGATTTACGCGTAAATAAATAGCATTTTTACGAATTTATTGCGAATATCTGAATTTAAAGAGCTGGCCGCTACGGTAATCGGCCGCAAAAATAAAGAAATAAATGGTACCCGTATTTGAAGAGGCGGCCGAGAAAATCGATTTTCGGCGTATTTTTTTTTTTCATAAAATATCGACTTACGTGGGAATTCGTTAATTCGAAATTAGATTTTTGATTTCCCGTGGATTTAGAATTGACGAGGTTCTACTGTATTCGTTACTCTGTAGAGGATCGCTTCCTACAAAATAATATTCTCATCATGAAAAATTCAACTGCTTTCTTCAATTCGTGCGATATTTCCAAATTAAAAACTAAGGACGGGTTGTTTCGGAGAATTTGAACAATTCATCAAATTTTAACGTTCATTTACGGGTTCTGTGAAAGTCCTATTCAAATTCTGTTATTATATCATTGTAGACTAGTTGCTTGACAGAACTGAAATAAAAACAGAACTTAAAAATATCTTACACAGAACTTGAAAATTAACTTTGAAATTTGAAGAATTGTTCAAGTTCTCCGAAACAACCCGTCCTAAGAGTCTAAAGGGAATATTTGCAAACACAGAGTTAGAGATGGTAACTATAGAAGAATTGCAAGAACGTGAAGAGGCCTTGAAAGAGCATTATTTTAAGGACCCAAGCGATGCTCCACCCGATTCTTCAGAAGTGATATCATTATCCGGGAATTCGGTTTTTGCCGTTCATGCTGTTGTCCTGATTGTGGTCGCCATTGGGATATACATATTGTAGCTGTGAAACCTGAGATGACAAAATTACAGGTACATTAAAAACTATGTATTTTTAACTTATTTTTTTTTTCAACGTGAAAATGTATGTCTATCTTCCTATGGTCTAATGTATATTTTATGAAAAGGCTGTGTTTCTAATAAATACTACTACAAAAAAGGAGTTGCTTCTCAACTCTCCTTCTGCATTATTTATTTATGTTTTTAATTCAATTTTTAGGATTGGGAGGATAGTGCAATCCCAGTCTGCGAAATTGCATGAGATATATATAAGGTGTCAGGGATAAAGTGCACAAACTTCGGGAGGTGTTTCTACATGATAGTACAAATAAAAAAGAACGATACCTTTTTCGAAATTCCAACGTTTTCTGACACTTTTCAGGTAGAAAACTAGAATTTGTTTGTTTGGAAAAAATTATATTCTTCTATTGAAAAATATTTTTTTACGGAAAAGATTATTTATTTATTATATTTTACGCCCAGGGGGCTTTTACATACATACATAAAGGCAGTACAATTTAACATGAGAAAGAAATATACATACATACATAAATGAATTAAAAATAAATGCATTAAAAATTTAAATTTAAAGTTCAGTGAAAAATAAAAACCAAAATTTAAAGTACTGTGATCAGAGAATCACAACATTATTGTTACGGTATTGGTTCGGTATTGGTTTCGCATAGTACGAAACCGCTGTACCGGGGAATTAGCTAGTTGCAGGAGTTCGGAACTGTCCGATTTGTATTTTAATATTTTATATAAGTTAATTTTAATGATGAAAAAACTTTTTTTTTATAACTAAATAATACTACAGATTATGATGGTTTATAATGCTTCCATGAATCATACATTTAATTTGCCGATGTAGTTGATAAATTTAACAATGAACTTCTTTAGTGAGAACTTGTATCATGGATAAATGATTTGATTATTTCTTGTTTATATTGTATCAGTGACATATTCCATACATCTATGTGCGAATACATATTTCCCAAGTTTTGAATTCTGTGGAGTGGTATTTGAACTGCGTCCTGGTCGTAGTATTACCACAATAAAACGGTATTACTGACCTTGTGTTTCTGGCTGGCACATTCAAATTTATGAGCGCCAATAATTCAGGGCTGTCAATTGTATTATGCAAGATTTTAAATAGAAATACTAGATCGAAAAAAGTTCTTCTGTCACTCAAAGTTAATAGATTAGATAACCGTAATAGATAAGTGTAGTTTATTTGTTCTTTAGGTATTTTTAGTTAATAATTTAAAAAGCTTAGGAATTTTTTTTGTACTCTTTCTATTGTTTGAGAATGCGCATTATAGTCGGGAGATCATACAGTTGAATTATATTCAATTATTTTACAAGCAATAATTGTTCGCCTGAAACACTCATCCACATTGAAAAATCTCCTGATAAAAGATACATGACGCCAACGGGACATAATCAAGTTGGTTAAAATAATAAAATAAAGTTGGTTGTTTTCAGGTGAAAAATGTAACAAGCAGTAATTGTTGAATGAAACACTAGTATATATTGAATAATTTCGCGGGTAAGAGATAAGCCGCCATAGCTCAGTGGTCAGAGCTGTCGACCGGAAATCGAAGGGACACGGGTTCGTGTCCCGTTGGCGTCATGTATCTTTTATCAGGAGATTTTTCAATGTGGATGAGTGTTTCAGGCGAACAATTATTGCTTGTAAAATAATTGTTACCCTTTGTGCTATGCATAAAAAATCTTGTCTTAAAAACATTAGTTTACCAAAAAAATAATAATGAATTATATTCAACCTGACTTCTCACTAGTGATGTGTAAAGAAGTTTCAAAGTTTTAATGTTGGTAAAATCTTTAGCCACTCTTAGTACAAAACCTAACATTTTTAAACCCTTCTTTGAAATATTTTCAATGTGAGGTATGAAGCTAAGTTTGGTGTCGAATGTAACACCTAAGTCATTTATTTGGGAAACAGATTCGAGAATGATGTTATTGATTGAGTAATTAAAATAAATCGGATTTTTTATTTTGAAAATTGTTGTGCATTTATTAACATTAAGGTATAGCTTATTATCGTTACACCACTGAACTAATTTTGACAAATTTGCTGAGAGAATATAACAGTCGTCCAGGCTTCGAATTGCTTTAAAAAGTTTCAAATCATCTGCAAACATAAGTACGTCAATGCCTTTAAAAATATTACAAATGTCGTTCACAAAAAATATAAATAATACAGGTCCAATGTGGTAACCTTGCGGTACCCCACTGGATGCAAAAAAATCATATGATGATTCCCCATTTAGTTTAACACTAAGTTTTCTATTTGAAAGATAGCTTATAAACCAATGCAACATATTTCCACGAACTCCAGCTTTAAACAGTTTTTCTACGAGAATAGCGTGACAAACCTTGTCGAACGCTTTGCTGAAGTCAGTGTAAATTGAGTCAACTTGAAGCTTCTTCGCCATTGCATCGGAAATGAAATTTTGATATAGAATGTGGTTAGTTAGTGTTGATTTTCCGGTTATAAAACCATGCTGTTCAGTACATATAATATCTTTAAATGAACTAATTATTTTATCCAGGATAAGTTTCTCAAAGAGTTTTGGAATTGTTGATAGTATGCATATCGGTCTATAATTAGTTACTTCGTTTTTATCCCCTTTCTTGAAGATATGTGTTATATAACTATGTTAAAGATAATGGAATTTCGAAAAAAGTTATTTGTTTTTTACTTCTACCATCATGCAGTATCACCTCTTAAAGTTAGTGCACTCTTCCCCCTCAAACGCTGTATACAAATTAGATTTGAAAAATAAACTTGATAGGTAGGTACGGACAGAAGCCCTTGCTATCTCTAAGGTGCCAATTGTTGTTGACCATATTTCGAACGTTGAACTTTACCCTAAGGACACGCAGGACCCTGCCTCAGGGACCCCGGAACTCATGGCATAGAAACATTCTTTTGTGTTTTTGTTGGTTTCTTGTATGTTTTTGTCTTTCAAAAGTCGTCGCCGTACTTCGTGCAGGCTTAAGACGGCCTTGATAATACATATATACCTGTGGCGTAATGTGTGTGACTAATGCTTCAACGCTGAGAGGGGATAACATCCGATGCATGCTGATGATATTCAGAATGCCGATCAGTGGACGCAATCCGCATCCACTCATTCAATCTACATTATATTTGACTGTCGTATTTTTTCTTCTCCATTTCCGGGTTCTGTGAAAGAACTATTCAAGTTCTGTTATTATAGCATTATAGGCTAGTTGCATGACAGCTGAAATAATAACAGAATTTGAAAAAATCTTTGAAATTTGAAGAATTGTTCAAACAACATTCATACTTGAATTGTATAGTTAAACAAATATTTATAAAATATACATTTCATCAACCTAAAATATTTGTAAATGTATCAGCCCAATACAGCAATAGTGTTGAAGCAAATACTTTTTATGTAAGTGAACTCTATTATGAAGAAAATCTTACGTATAAAAATCACGTGTCACTGCGATCGTACCCGGTAATCTCCGAAACCGCCCAAACCGATTTCAATGAAATTTTGTGAATGTGTTCGGTTGGTTCCAGCTTAAAAGAAAGCTTAGTTTTGAACCCGATAGATGGCGCGGTTGTCAAGATCAAAAAAATTTTCAACGAAAAATTAAGAAAAATAATATTATTGAAAGAAAGGATCAATATTAGATACATAAAAGCACACTTATAAGATTGCGGCCCACTGATGCAATGCTATCATTGCCTTGGCTACGGACACACCTCACTAAGATGACTAGAAATCATGAAGATCACAAAATATAACACTGCACCAAAAAACAATATCCTTTCAAATGCCACAACCGAACCAACAAAGGGTTATCATAATGAACATCCAGCCAACAGTCACTTATGTAAATTTCGCAAGAAAATTTTACAAAATGCGAATTAAATATGAGTGAGTCGCATTTTAAAAATATTTAATTCATTAAATCCGAATATCCTACAATTTGGGAATTGTGGGCATTTTAACTCCCGCGCATCCAGGTCCATTTCGTCCACCGAGATAAAAGTTTATTTATGAAGTACCAATTACCTAACGATGTGCGGACTCTTGCATCGACCTTTACTACGTGTAGCCGTTAAATGCATGACGATTTTTGTTAATTACACGTCACACGGAGACTATGTCTAACTGTCAAAAATTAATTGTCGGTAAAATTAATTTTAGTTCTCAAAAATATCAAACACAAGAAGTAATATATCTAAAATTGCTATATTTGAACGACAATGATAACCCTATGCGCAGTTGTGAAAGATTTTTTGATAACATTCTCGTTTTGATTGGCTTAATTAGTAATCTCGTTGTTTTCGATCATTATTGCAGTGTCGTCAGCAAAAGATATGAGTTTACCATGAAGTGATAGTTGTAAACGTTTGATTAACATTAATCTGTATAAATAAAAATGTAAATGTTCGTTTATTATTATTATTCAAAATCTTAAATCTCCGAAAGTTCTTCACCGATTGTTTTGAAATTTTGACACAACGTTGCATGCGAATACGCTTGTGTTTTTATATTATATATATATATGTCACCTGCGACAGGTAAAAAATGCTTTTTTTGAAAAACAGCAAACAAACATGCTGTTGAACGTAAAAGCAACACGCGCTATTGTTTCTTTATCTGCAGACAGACTGAGCCACGGGGTACAGCTAGTTATAAATAAAATTGGTCCAATAACAGTCCCCTGCGGAATTCCAAATTTCAAAATTTCGTCTTCACCTAGGCGAGTTGTTTCGGAAAAAATTACGTGCGACAAAGTCATCACATCGTCAATCGACTCAATTTTCCATAAATGGTTTTTTTTCATCGTCCGTCAAGAGAAAATTTCATGAAAATGTGATCACCCGAAATCGGCCGGTTAGCACTATAATCCACTTGCGCAAACGTCACAATTACGATTTTTTTTTTTCATGTGTTTATTCAGTTTTTTTATTTGTACAATAATTTATCTTACTTAAATCCTACAAAACTGATCAATCAGTTTGATTGTAAGAAATCTCTCACTTTTCCTATTTATTTGCTTATAATAATATATTTAAATCTCAACTTGATATCTTGATGCGTGAAACATAATATTTACTTAATAGTATATATCTAATATAAAAATACTTACTAATTATTATAATGCTTATGAACATAATGTACGATAGTAATTGTTTTATTTTTAACAATGGTTAACAGTTCTAGGTATTTTTCACAATATTATTTGTTTTTCACAGATCTAGATATTTATCCTCAATATTATTTGTTTTCATGTTTCACGGAGGTATAAAGATCTAATTTTCGTTTTGATTTTTGAATAAGATGTCTCATTTTTAATGTCTTCAGGTAATGCGTTAAATAATTCCGGAATTTTATGTCTTTTTGTTCTATCTCCGTTTACATTTTGCGATATTTTAATAATAAACATTTGTGCTTCTCTATGCCTAGTAGGGTAGTTATGGTTTACAGGTTTTTTGTATTCTGTGTTCCAGAATTCATCTAGCGTTAGTTGGTAATTCTGACACGCTGTATGTACTACAATATACCAATTACTGGTGATTAACGACTCGACTGTTTTGGCATATCCGAGTAATGCGAAAAAAAACCAACGATTAAAATTTTAGAAGTTAACGGTTTTGTGGAAGAAGTTTAGATATATTTTCCATATATAATATGTAATATGTCTTCGCAACACTACCTAGTGCAATTAAAAGTTTGTGGGCTAGTCTGCCTAACAAACATTTATGTTCACTCCAGTTTGAATAATAATTATTCACTAACAGTTTGCAATACGGTTGGTTTATTCTTGTGAAATCTACTTAACTAGAAAACCAGTTAAATTATTACCTTTTTTACAAATACATTGCATTCAACAAAATAATATATTAACAAATGAACATGTATTACATTTATATAATTATATACAAATTTCGACTACCATAATACGGACATGTGTCTAGTGTGGTAGTCGAAAAGCATGTAAAAAACTGTATACAAATATATTTTACGAAGAAAGGAAAGAAAAAAAAGCGACAATAACCATTTTAAATAACTTATAACCATTTTTAATTTTAACATTAGCACAACAGAATATTTCTCTCCCACATCTAGGGTTGCCAGATGGTCCAGATAAAAAAAAATTTGAAATAAAAAAACCCTTTTTTTTTTAAACCCTTTGATTTTTTTTGGTACAATTTGTCGAAAATCAAAGGGTCCTTTAATAATCATAAACCCCTTTGATTTTGACCAAAAAAACAGAAAATTACCGAAAATTTCTGAGGGTGAACACAATGAAACACTTAGTAAACATTAAAACTTATATTTATTATTACTATTGGAAAGCAAAAAAATACTTTTTAACATATTTGGCACATTTAAATATTCGTTTATTGCCTGAAATCGTATCTTTAAATTCAGTGCATTGACATTTAAATTGAAGAAAAAAATCCTTTATATTTGACATAACATTGCGGAAGCTGTTCGATGTAAGCGATGTGAGGTTCGATAAGCAGGTACTGCCAATTTACAAACACAGGGTCTCCCTCGTTCGAAATTAGGCACGAAAATGTAAAAATAATAATAATGGATTGTAAAAATAGCAAACTTCGAATCAAAATCACTCTAAAATTATGTAAATAAAAAAACAAATGTTTTAAATAAATTATACATATTTTTATTATTAAATACTCTGACTTTTCATATGAATAAATTACACGTATAATTAAAAAAAACGCATCTTTGTAAAACACAATTTATTTATATAATTTGGGAGGCGGCTATTCCTAAACCATTCATTGGATAACCAATACCTTAGCCATAGGTCACCCCAAGTGGTTCGCTACGTTTGGTGACTTAGCAGGGGTGCCCGGGTACCAGGGATAATGGTGTTAGGATTGTCTAGGTCTTGGCAACGGATGCTTCTGCCCACCTACTATGTAGCGGGCCGGATTTGGAGAGACCGGTTCAGTGATACCTTTTTACCTCTCCAGCAGAACTGTCTCGACTTATCGTCACTCCTGGACACACGGACCCCAGATTCCTACACCCCCCCCCTCATACATTTTCCCTTCCCAGATCTTCCTCTCCTTCATTTACTTAAAAAACCCTCCATACAGCATCCCCAAAGATAACATAAGCTCTGAGGGAAAAATATCTCCACTGGGCCTTGCATGGATCTAATGAAAACAAAAAATTAAAAACCCCGGTTTTAATTTGTAATCATAGAAATTAATAATTTATATTTATAAAAATGATGAAATTATATGAAAAACCCAGGGTTATTTCATAATAATAAATATTATGTGTTATGTATTTATATACGGTTCTTTTATTTACATAATTTGAGAGTTATTCTGATTAGAATGTTTGTTTGCTATTTTTACAATCCATTTTTCGTAAGTACCTAATTTAGAACTATATTAACAAATAAAAATTGGGTTGTTTCAACTCCAAAAAAGCTTCCGCTATATTTATTTTCCATAAGAGAAAATTCAGGTAAACAATGAAAATCTTTGTTGTTCATTCACTCATGAAATTCAAGGATTTTTAAAAACTTAATTTATTTTTTAAAGTTTTTGAAAAAAATTGTTTATGACCACAGGCCGTGAGATCCCTCCAACCTTCCTTTTTCTCATCTTCTTCCTCTTACAATATTTGTGTGGAAACTCTACTTACACCCTCTAAAAACCACCCTTTACGTTGTAAAAGCTATCCATTCGGAATGACAAGTTTACTTACAATTCCTTGTTATTTTCATGAAAATGCATTTCTGATGTTATGAAAGTACTTCCATAGTTACAAGTTTTGATTGGAAAGTTAGTTCTGCAGATATGGGTTGGTTGCCCTGTGCTGTGAAATGTGGTATACAATTATTGAACTCCTTTGTATAAGCAAGAACTTGTACTTGCAGCACCGCATTCACACGTCGCTGACTCTTTAAGGTCCCACCTATGCACGCGGTTTCACATAAAAATGATAATTTAGATCTGCGAAACAATGTATTAAATAAAAAAAACTACAAAGCATGGCAGAATGATATATTCGTAAAGAGGGAACTGTATTATTTTTGGATCAATTATGTACCACTAGTGCCATCTGTGAAGGTTAGGTTATATTGTGTATGAAAGGTTCTCGCCTCTGCTATTTATTTATTGTTAGTTCGCGTCGGCAAGAACAATTCCTGTATTGCTGATTTTTTTATTTGAAGTTTGTCAACTGCCTTTGTCATATAAAAGGTCAGGTTTCATTAAAAACTCTCTTGCTCAAAAACCACCAAAGGTTTCACCTTTCCTAAAGAATCACAGGAACTGTCCTGTATCTAGAGTATTTTACTGTAAAAAGTGCCTAGTCAAATCATGTGAAAGTGTATATTCATTGTGAATAAAATAATTCAGTTTGATCTCAAAAATATCGGAGTTTAATTTAAAAGGACCCTATTTTATAACAGGAACTCGTACCTAAATTTTGGAATCGGTTTATTACATTTATGTACATAACGAAGCTAACATATAGAAACACGCACCTTTTGCTTTTATTTTCAGTGGTGCAAAATTCACCAACAAGTAATATTTTTTACCATTTTTCATTGCCATTTCTAGATATTGCCAAACAAATCAAATTACAAACTCTGTTGGTACCTAGCATCGTTATACTTTTTTTTTTTTTATGCTTCCGATTTTGTTGTCCGGGTTAAATCTTCCCCATAGGAAAAACTAAACCCTTCCACTCACTTTTCCACAAATGATCAGCTAGTCAATCAACACTATGCAAGTGCATTATATAAGTAAAATAAATACAAAACAATACAAGAACAACAACACGTCAACTCACCAGAGATCAAATGGGAAAAAAAATTCACCGACTCCAGATATTTTCATATCAGAGGGTTCGGCTCGGTAGAACTTCTAACAGGGCCTATAAATCCTACTGATCCCTCAACATAAATATTTAAAAAATCTTTCGTTATCCTACATGTATTCAAAATGACCGACTTTTGCATCTTTATATATAAATTTTTTGATAGATCTAATACGCCTAAATTTTTAATGAGAGAGCTAGGTATAATGCCAGTAGCCGAAATAACGAATGGTAATATTTTTATAGTCTGAGAATGCCAAATTCTTTTTATTTCGTTTCCTAAATCTGTGTATTTTCTAATTTTATCATTAACAGATTTTTTAATGTTACCTTTCCTTTAATACCTTTCCTTTTGATTTCCGTCATGAATATTATTGTGGGGCATTTCACTCAGCTTTGGCCTTGAAACTCATTTAAAACCGCCACACCCACCTCGTTATTCTCATAGAAAAGAAAAGTTTGGCTAAAAGCTCAGATCTCATTGGTTAGAGCAGAAGGATTAATTTGATCTCTCGCTCTCTACCATAGTGACTCGTGTAACAGAAAGAGAGGACGGAATGTTGTCGTTATACTCTTTTCAAATCATTAAAACAAAATGAGAGTGGTTTATTTATACACGCGGGATGTCATTTGTTGTCGAAATACTATTATTTCGCGTCGAAAATGTTACTTGTTAAAGTTCTTCGTGATAAAATTACAAAGCCAGTACAGTGTTAGCGAGTTACAAGGATATATTCAACCAACCTACGTAAGTTCAAATTTAAAGTGAATTGACAGTTTTTAGGTTATTCCTACGTTTCAGTTTTTTGTTAAATGCTTCATACTTGGCATACGTCTTCCTCCACAACGTATAAATGTTATTTATTATATCGACCAACTTATTTATGTTATTGATTAGTGTTATCCTGTATTATCTTATTGTTTTGGTGAAATTAAAGATTTTTAAACATATGTAACCATGAGTTCAAAATAGGCAGAAAAATGTCGGAATTCATCGTCGTACTGTCGGACAATCATGTTTTGGAAATTTTCTTCAGTGTTTTTTGCAAATTTCTTGTCATTTTGGATTTCTTCTTCTCAGATTAACAAGTTTCATCTTAAAGAAATAAACTGTAAAAGTTTATTTTCTTAGTCAGATGAACCTTGCCCTTGAAAAACATTTCGACATTTTGCTGCTTCAAGGACATTTTTATTTTTAAAATGGTTTTTTTGGGCTAGTGAATGAATGGAGTATGCCGAGAGCAATTATATTGTCTATGGTTGCATCTTATTTTTAAATGGCCTTGAGTTTTTTCTACCTTGTCTACTGCTCCGCTCCGCACGGTAAGTACTGCTTGTATATCTGTGGTTAAGTACTGTATAATTCTGTTGGATACAAAAAGACCGAAGATATCGATCTAGAGAGTGGTATATTTATGATTATTGTTGTCCACTTACTCAGTATAACTCCCGTCTGACCTTGTAACCCTGATGGGAGGAGTTATTCCCAACCCAAATTCTTATAGGCAAAGCTGTTGTGGCTGAAAGCTCAGATCTTATTGGCTCAGAGCAAAAATTGTAGTTTGATCTCTCGCTCTCTACCATAGCGACTTGTGTAACAGAAAGAGAAACTAAGCATGGGTTATGCTCCGAAAAAATTAACGGTAATTTCCAAGACGCCATTTCAAAAGTTGAAGTCAGTTGAAGTTTTTAGCGTAAATATTTTGAATTTTCTTCCACCCATCTAAAAATACTGTTGCCTGCTAGAATTCTTCAAAGTGAAAAATTAATGCCGCGTTGTGTTAAAGGTTGCTCAGACGGATTCGATAATCCGGTGCTAGCAAGAAGCAGCAAGAAATACGTTTATTTGTGGGTGTCATTTCGCGATTGAAAGCAAAAATACGGTACTTTTGGGATAAAAAAAGAATGCGTTGCCAACGCTTAATCTTCCAGTCATCATAAAATATCCGGTCTATCTCCACCAATTGAAAGAAGGATCCGAACCCGTTGTTAAATACAGGTACTAACCTCTCGTTCTTTGATACAATGTTCCTGATTCCTGAATGTACTTCATTGGCTAATAATTTAATTAATTTTCCTTTTCAGACCCATCCGTATTCCGACGCGATACTATACCACGTATTAGGATGCTAAAACTGCTAAACAAAGCCACGATTACATCAAACAAGGTCATTTAAACCTCTCCAGAATTGCATCATGTAAGTACCTTATTCATATTTAACCAGCATTTTCCATGATGTTTGCTGACGACAAAGCTGTGGAAATTATATGAAACCCTTGCAGGATAATTTGAATAACTTCTAGTGCTGTGGCAATAATAATTAACACTTAAGTTTTTTACTCTTTAACTAATATTTGTAAGATGCAAGTCACCTTCAGTACGCTTCAACAGTGTGGAATCCTCATTTGAAGGAATATTCTGAAGGTATACACCTAATTTATATTGCAGTGAAACTCGCTCGCCTACAAATTCTGCAGAAACTGCATAAAACGCGATTTTTTCCCCATACAAGAAAGTTCAACAGTGAATTAATCCATCACCATTAATGTCCCCCTTTTCTTAAAATATTTTTAATTAATTTTATCCATGAAATTTATTAAATATGTGTACAATACTAGAATAGTGTAATCATTGGTCTCAAATTTTGTCTTTTTCTAGGTAAGACGAAGGGCATTTTGAGCTGCATTGGTCCGACGGCAGCCCTTTCTCCCAGGAAACAGAACACGCACTTGGAGATTTTGGGGACCAGACGGCAACTGCGATATGTATAACATTTGTATATATATATATATGTTATGGTTAAGGTTTTCACGGGTGTAAGATGTAGAATGATGTTCTTGGTTTACCCGCGTAAAGTAGTCCTTAAAAGGACTTTTTAATTCCTGACGTTTCGGACAGATCTCCCTGTCCATCTTCAGAGGCCTTATGTCCCGAATTTTTGACTTCTGGACCGAACAGACACGCGAAAGCGTTCAGTTATATATATATATATAACAGACTTTTCTGTAGGCCTTTTTAAGGTATACAATTCCGTAGTACATTATTTTGATATTCTCATAAGGTCTCGCCAGCGTTAACAATGTAAGCTGCCAAAAATAATCTTTATATCGACTTTTCTCTGCTTTTTATCAATATGTGTCAATTCATGTGTTATTTATCTAAACCTTCCGAAAGAAATTCTCTAATTGATGCTGAAAACCTTATCGAAATCAGTCGCATAGTTAAGAAGAACTAAGCGCACAAACAGACAGACGCGAATGTCACTTTATTTTATACTATTTATAGATAATGGATTCCACCACGAATTGTCAGTATCCAAAATAGAAATATTAATTACATGTTCTTAACTTCTATTTCATAATATCTTTTGTTGTTTTACAAGCTATATTTCTTTACAAGCTTTTATTATGTACACGATTTTTATTTCTTATATTATGGTTTATGTATTATGATTTAAAGTATACAATGTAAAAGTCAAAAGGCGTTACTATTGTTGTTCGTCTAGTGAGGGCCAGCCCTGAGCCAAATGGCGCATGGCACAAGTAAAATTTTAGCGCTCCTTGTCAAAACCAGTAGATGCCTAGGCCCTAGGTAGTAGATAGGCGATCACTGTAATCAATTATATTTTGATGATTTGTATGTATGCGTAGCGTGGTTTTTATGCAAGATAATCTTACGTTGGTTTAGGTATTATCACCCTTGGAAATTCAGCGCCCGAAGCGGACTGCTCCAATTGCGCCCGCACAGGGTCGGCCCTGCCTCTAATTCTTTTTTTTATTACTTGACATAGTGAATATCTTTCAACACGTTGAATATTTATTTTGTGTATATATTCTTGTATTTTTGTGCAAGGTCAAATTAAATCCTATTAAGTTGTTGCAGTAAGACAGAAATCCTAGGTTCGATTCCTAGTTGGGACCGTTACTTTTTATTTTTCTGTGTCTTGTTCTGTTTCATGTTTTGTTTAGATATATTAGTATTATCTTCTACTTCAATGATAAATCAATGCTCAATACATCGGTTGTACTGACCCTGTTTTGTATTACTGTCCATTGTCTTTGAAAATAAAAAGTATTTTGATGTGTGCATAGCTGTGGGTTTTTTTTATTTTACTTTTCCTGCATTCCAATATTTTTATTTTTTAAATATATTTTTTTTGGGCTAGTGAATGAACAATGTTAGCTGGGTGCAGTTATATTGTCTATGTTTGCACTTTTTTAAATGGCCTTGAGATTTCTTTATGGTCCACAATATATTTACCTGTCTGGACCAAACGACCGTTTTATCTGTGGTTAAGGGGGTGACAAAATGGGGCCATACAAAAAGCCCGAAGATATCGATCTAGAGAGTGGTTTATTTATAGCACCTACTTAAGTCCTAAACACGCGTCAGCCGTGCTGTTAGCGAACATTTCCTGTAGGTAGTATAAATACTTAACTGATAACAAATTTATTAATATTTAAAATAAATTGTTGTATCGATTCTGCATTGTTTTTGAAAATTAATTTCTCTAATTAATGGCTGAGAAAAAAGTAATTTTGTTGCAAGCCCGACGTGAGCGAATAGTACCTAGAATTCATATTACGCTAGAGCTTATAGCGAGCATTTATAATGATAGTACGAAAAAATATAAGTTTCTTGCTAGGTGTGAAAAGATAAAAGATTGGTTAAAAGAATTTGAAACAGTTCAAAACGAGATTGAGGAACAATTGCTGTCGTTAGATAAGGTTAAAGAATTGTCAGAATTATGAATCATTGCGAATAATGTTGATTCAATGTATTTCGAGATAATTCAAATGAGTTATCACTAGTTATTACTAGTTATCACTAGAACTTATGAAAATTCAATTCCTAAAACGTGCACGGTGAAATGGTGATAAAGCTACCCACTTTTGATAGTGACATTAAAAGTTGGTGGGCATTTCCTATTAGTTGAGGCACGAAATCAATATAACAATTATATGGGAGTCTCTTTGATTACAGCAAGATGTGCTAAGAGGCATTCTATTTTTTATTTATTATAGCGAATATTTAAATATTGTAATTACAAAATAAGTTATTAAATATATGTACAGTAAATAGTATTTCTTAGTCCTCCACACTAGGGTGACCTGTGCTGAGGCGTACTAAAGTTATTCATTTCTGTTTTATTAGCTTTCAATGTCGTTTTTAATGATTTTTCAGTTTTTTCATTAATCTTTTTCATCCAGATTTTTATTCTTGATTTGTAATAAAATTTTTAGAAAAAACCCAACCAATTAGCTTATCTCCACATGACCTATTATTGAACGGTCGTAAATTGCAAACTGAAATTCCACGTATGTTTTTACAGCTGATATTTGTAAGATGTATCGGCAAATATTAATTATTCCCTCTAGTATAAATTCCAAAATAATTTGTGGAGAGAATCTCAGAAAGAACCGATTATTAATTTAGAGTTACAAACTGTAACGTATGGTTTGTCTAGTTAACAATTTTTGGCTATTAATATCCTTCACCAGCTTGCACAAGATGATGAACGATCAAATTATCCTGACCCTGCCAAAGTGATTTGGTAACAGGGACAGAAAGAACTAGCACAGCCCTCAGACTTGAACAAGATATCATTGCCTTGTTGAAACTTGGGAAATTAGAATTTAGGAAATGGCAATCTAATACACCCTCACTTTTGGATCAGGTTTCGCAAGAGCACCAGCAAGGTAGTCATTCTTTAGATAACACCGGGCCTGTGAAAATATTTGGCATTCAGTGGAGCATTCATTATTAAAAACATTTATCGCAAATAGGGTTGTACAAATACTGGAAAATATATCAAATGCTATTTGGAAGCATGTTGTATCGGAGGAAAATTGTGCTGATTCTGGTTCAAGAGGGTTTTTCCCACCGGACATTATATCACACCCTTTGCGGTTAACGGGACCACAATGGCTTCATCAACCAATTCAGCTGTGAAAATCAATCTGTCGAAGAAATACCAGAAATCAAAACATACAACCTTAAAACGTTTGTATCATTTCAAATAGAACCTAATTCGATTGTTAGTAAATATTCTTCATTTTGTAAATTGCTACGCGTTGTCCCGTGGATATTGCGTTTCGTAAATAATTGTCATAAACCTCCTGGTAAGGGTAATACAAACTCGACTTATCTTAGTTCTCGCGAATTGAATGATTCGCTTATGAAAATCGTACGCATCGAACAGGAAACGTATTTTTCTGTCGATATACGTAACATGCGAAACGGCATTTCATGTTCAACCCAAATTTAAATCTTGAAACCGTTTCTTGATAGCCACGGTATCATCAGGGTGGGCGGTCGACTCAAGTATACATATTTGTCATACGAAAGTAAATTTTTGATCTTACTTCTAAAAATCTATCATTTAGCTTATTTAATTATAGATTATTATCATAAACTATATCTTCATGTTGGCCCGCGAAGCCTTCAATTCACTATTCAGCGTAAGTTTTGGATGGTGGCTGCACGGAATAAAATTCTCTCACAACTGTCGAAATGCATTGTCTGCTATAAAATGAAATCTTCGGCGCTACCTCCACTAATGCGTGATTTACCTCTCTCGAGTGCAACAAAGCCGTGATTTTTCTAGAGTCGGTGTTGATTTCGGAGGTCCTTTCACTTTGACCCTACGCTTGTGATCTTTCAAAATGTTATTTATGTGTATTTGTATGTATGGCGACGAAAGCAGTTCATTTAGAAATCGTGTCTGATTTATCTTCAGAAGCATTTATTGCAGCTCTTAGCCGGTTTACAGATCTTCGAGGGTTATGTTTTGAAATTATAAGCGATAACGGAACCAATTTTGTCGGTGAAATCGGTGCCTAGCGTGATTTTATATCTAATCATCTAACATAGAGCGGCATTGTTTGGTCTTTTAACCCTCCAGTTAGTCCTCATTTTGGAGGCTTATTTGAGGCAGGGATAAAATTCGTAAAATACCATTTTAAACGGGTGATAGGTGAGACCGTTCTAACGACAGTTCTCAGTAGAATTAAGGGCAATCCTCCACTCCCGCCCTTTGTGTTCAATGAGCTCAGACCTCGAGGATGTCAATGGACTCACCCCTGGCCACATTTGATCGGTGGATTCCTACTGGAGTTGCCTTAATATGACTTTCTTGACACCACGTCTAATCGTTTAAGTAGGTGGCAACATCTCTAAAAGAAGTCGCAACGTTTTTGGAAACGTTGGCATTTACAATATATAAATACGCTTCAACAACGATCAAAGTGGTGTAAAATGAATCCAAACATTAAATTAGGTCAATTAGTGTTAATAAAGGACGATCGTCTTCCACCCATGAAGTGGGTACGAATTATCCACGTTCACCACGCTAAGGATGGTATAGTTAGGGTAGATACTGTTAAAACTCAAACTGGTTCGTTGGTTCGACCAGTGATAAAGCTTTGTCCGTTACCGGGAGCATCAAATCATTATTAGTGATAATTCTTAAGATATATCTAAAATAGAAATGCGTTTTCATTTTCATTTTTTTTTGTTTTTTGACCATTGGGATCTATATTTTCTGTTGTTGTTATTTAGACACCTATAATCGAATTCTCGTTTTGTTGTGTCTCGTTAGCAGTATAATAGATATTATATAAGAATGTACTTAAATGTTTAAACAACAACATTATTTTTACATTCTATCTTTTTATATAAATTTCCTCATAAAACGTACAAAACTTAGGAAAATAAAAATAATTTTAAAATCTTTCATTATATATGGTAGTATATATAATTAATATAAATAGATCGATCATTAGGTTCACAAGATTTTGACAATACCTTCGAGAGGTGAATTTGTCACTAAATAGGTAGCATAATGTTAAAAATTATCAGTATCACAGAAGAATATATCATCGCTAATCTCTGCCTCCTGTAGTATTCTTTCCGGTCTTCTGATGATGAGTTGTTGCCAAAATTGTTGTTATATGCTAGTGACATATCTGCAAAAAAAGAATAAACCAGGTTATTTTACAAGTTAAAAAAAATAAAATAAGGTAGCATTAGCGGAAAAATCATAATTCTTATAGGCATAAATACAAGGCTTGGGCGGTCGAACTTTGAAAGCCGTTTTCCCAGGCTCCATGGCGCTGAACGGACTGAAATTTTTATACTAATAATTTCTGAAAAATCGTCAAAATCGCAGAAAAGCGCCATTAAAAAAAAATAAAAAAGAGCTCTCCCGACCTCCCAAAATGTGTTTTATACACATTATATGTGTGTTTTTTTAATGGCATAAGAACAAAATAGTGAAAAAATATGTTTTTTAGTATTTCTACACCAATGAAGAGAACTAGCTCTCGAGTTTGGTGTAGGAGTAAAAAGTAATATTTAATTATTGAAGACCTAGGATCCTAGATGAACATCAACATACACCCAAAAACCCCCCGCGACCATCACCGCATCACCAAAATACTGATCGACAAACAAATAGACCACCATTCTTTCAAGCTTAATGAGGTCAAACCTCTCAGGGTTGTCCTCAGAGGCATCCCCGAACAAATAACGTCCCAAGAAATTAGCGACGTCCTGGCCCTCTCCTACCCTGTCCTCTCCGTCCACCGCATGCGCACTGGCCCATCCCGCCAAGAAATCCCCCTCATGCTTGTGAATCTGACCCGCAACGAAGCCGCCAAAAAAATATTTACCGACCTGACCCAAATCCTCCACCTCAAAATCACTGTTGAACCACAGCGCACACGACTTTCGGCAGGCCAATGTCACCGCTGCCAGAACCACGGCCACTCTTCTACGTGCTGCAACGCAACTCCTCGTTGCGTTAAATGCGGTGAAAACCACCTCACCAATACCTGCATCAAACCCCCCACAACAGCTGCCATATGCGCTCTCTGCAAAGGGCCTCACCCGGCAAATTTCAAAGGCTGCCCCGCTCGCCCCTCTCCCCGCTTCTCCAACCGGTTCAGCCAAATAAACTCTCGTCCCATCCCCCTCATGCAATACCTGGTCCAAAAGCCAAACGCCTGGCCTCGCCCCAATTTCACCAACTTCAACGAACCCAGACACCCTCCAACATCTCAACAATTCCGCCTAGAGCGGCCCTCCACCTCCAACCCTGCCCCCCGCAAACCCAATCCTCCATCCCCTCATCGCAAACCTCCCCCCCCCCACAACCCCCACCCCCCACCCATCAACATCACCACCTTCCCGACCTTGCCACCGTCGAAGTCGCGAATGATAAACTCCGCCCCGATCTACCCGCTGAATTAAAAGAATTAGTAAGGGAAAAAAAAACTACGCCCGTAAAGAATGGCAAAGATTCTCAGACCCGATCGATCGCATTCGCATGAACCGCCTCGCCCATCAGGTCAAAGTTGAACTTCTAAAACACAGAAATGACCAATGGCACGACTTCATCTCCACTCTTGACGACGACCAAACTGCCTTTTGGAAACTTTCCAAGTCCCTCAGAAAACCACCCACCAGAATATGTCCCCTTTCGGGCCCAAAAGGCACTGTATACTCCTCCAGAGACAAAGCCGAGACTTTTGCCGACAGTCTCGAAGACCAATTCTCCCCGACCACGACTTACGATGACCCTCAATTCGTTTCAACTGTAGACTCCAAAGTATCTTTCCTTTTGACAGAAATCCCAACAGAAAATCCAATCCCTTTCACAACCCCTCAGGAAATCTCTAAAATAATAAGATCTCTCAAAACAAAAAAATCTCCCGGTCCTGACTTAATCTCAAACAAAATACTAAAATGCCTCCCCTCCAAAGCCATCTGCGCTTTCACAGCCATCAGCAACGCGTCTTTTAGACTTCGTGTATTCCCTCAAGACTATAAAACCGCTGACGTCATCCTCATCCCCAAACCCGGCAAAGATCCCCTTCAGGCCCAAAACCACAGACCAATCAGCCTCCTTCCCTGCTCAGGTAAAATTCTAGAAAAACTCATCCTCACCAGACTCAAATCAATAGTTGATGAACTTAAACTCATCCCTGATTTCCAACACGGCTTTCGATCGGGCCATTCCACTCTCCATCAACTTCTGCGGGTGGTCGAACAAATAACAAACGGTTTTAACGAACTCCAACACACAGTACTCCTCTCCCTAGACGTCTGCAAAGCATTCGACAAAGTCTGGCACAGAGGTCTCATCTACAAAATGTACCTCCTCGGCATCCCCCTCCCATTGCTTCAACTCATAGCCAATTTCATGAAAAACCATAAATTTAGAATCAAACTAGATGGAATCTTTTCCACTGCGAGATTGCTAAGAGCTGGTGTCCCTCAAGGCTCTATTCTCTCGCCAGCTCTCTTCAACATCTACCTAAGCGACATCCCCACCCCCAGTATCTACGACACTCGCACCAAAATAGGTAAATTTGCAGACGATACTGAAGTCATGTCGACTTCTTTAAGCGTAAAAACAGCAGCACGACGCGTCCAAGCCCACGCCTCAGAATTAGAAGCATTTTTCAAAAAGTGGCGAATTAGTATAAATCCCTCCAAAAGTGCCGCCTGTGTCTTCTCCCGCAAACGCCCCACAAGACCCCCCAACATCCATTTATTCGGTGAAAACGTCCCCTGGCAAAAATACATTAAATACCTTGGTATCACCCTCGACAGTAAACTAACCTGGTCAAAGCACATCTCAGAAACGTTAATCTCAGCCAACAGAACCTTTTCATCCCTCTACCCCATGTTAAATAAAAGAAACAAAAATTTATCTACATGAGATAAACTCCTGATTTACAAATCCACGATTAGACCAAAACTAACCTACGCGAGCCCAATCTGGGCCCACGCTTCAAAAGCCCAACTAAACAGATTGCAAACATTCCAAAATAAAGTCATTCGCTCAGCCCTGGGAGCCCCCAAGTGGATGAGGGTCTCCCAACTTCACCGAGACTCCGAAGTCCCCCTCCTCAAGAACCACATCATAAGTCTCGCGGAATCATACGAACCATTCCATTAATTGTCTCGCCCAATACGACGCAAATACCAAAACACGGCATAAAAAACCCAAACAAATCTTAAGTAAATTTCCCTAAATGTGACCGTATCGTTTTCTGTTTCAGACTTTCGTTTAGAAATCGCTAATATTGTCTTCAATAATTAAATATTACAATTTGAGGTTTTACTCAATAAAGTTATTCCAAAAAATAAATAAAAAAGTAATATCATAGAGTGCATGATAGTACAGGATATGATAACACTATAAAATATAAATAAGGTTCGAAATGAACTTACTGCATTTTGTTAATGTGTGTTCATTTTTTTAAAATATAATTTTACTTTTTTCTTGAATAATATCAAATCTGTTATTTTTTTTTATTCTTTGGGAAGACTATTAAAATATTTTATCCTTTGTAAATATAATTGTTGTGTAGAAATTAGAGGAATTTGGATGTTACAATTGTGTCTTAATGATGAATTAATTGCATCATTAATTGCGATCAATTGAAGATCGCCTCGCGATGGGATCGCCCACCAGCCCGGTATTAGCTGACATATTCATGGATAATATCGAAAACAAGATATTTGAATCTAAATCCCCTTTATTAAAAAATATTCTTTTGTGGAAACGGTATGTTGACGACATAATTTGTATTTGGACGGGCTCAGACCGTCAACTCAACGCCTTCCTATCACTCCTTAATTCCTTCCACACAAAAATCCAGTTCACACTAGAGATAGGCATAAACTCCAACTTAAATTTTCTAGATCTCTCTTTAACCATTATTAACAACAAAATTAGCTTCAACATTTATAGAAAACCTACATTTACCGACACTATAATACATAATACCTCCAACCACCCTATGTCACACAAACACTCCTCTTTCCACAGCATGATTCACCGGCTTGTTACTATCCCTTTATCTAATAATAATTTTTCTATTGAACTACTTACAATTAAACAAATAGCCACCAACAACGGATATGACTACGATCTAATTGATAAAATCCTCTCAAAAAAACTTCGCCGAATCACAACAAATAAATTCCTATATAATGCCCTCCCAACTATTAATAATAATAATGCTGCCACCCAATGGCGTAGAATTTTGTATATAAGTAAATTGTCTTCCCTTTGCATATCTAAACTTCCTTCAGAAATAAGGCCGGCCTTCTATACTAACAATAACTTAGCAAAAATTTGAATTAATTCTAAAGACAAAGAGGATCAATTAAACCACTCTGGCATCTATAGACTAAATTGCAACGATTGCCCAGCAACCTATATAGGTAAAACCGCGCGAAATATAAATATTAGAGTTAAAGAACATATCAGACACAGGTTTCTCAGAATTTGCCGAACATTTAATCAATACTAACCACACATTTAATAAAAATACGGGAGTCCAAATAATTCATAAAAATAAAATAGGAATACGCCTGAATAACTTAGAAGCTTTGGAAATTTCTAAATCAACTAAAAATAATTCCCAAATTTTAAATAAACAGATAGAACTAACTAACAGCCCGATTTTAAAGTTGTTTCCTTGCTCCAACCTAACCCGTAACCCCCACCCTTCCTTTGGTCCTCCCCCAACCCCTCCCCCTACCCCTCCACCTACCAGTCTCTGATGTTCTCTCTTCTACTACATACTTTCTCTTTCTTTTATGTTTACCTTATACCTTGCTCTGTATTATAATTTAGTATTATATTTTATTGTCCTGATGAAGATTGAGTCCAATCGAAACCGGTCGACGAATATACATCAAAATAAAGTGGTTTAAAACTAAGTGTTTGTTTTCATTTTGTATAAATTTAATAATTAGTTTTGGTACCACTTTTACAGGGCTTACAATTTTTTCATATGCGCCTCCCCATCCAATAATTCCATACTGAATTAATGACTGGACTATTACGATATTTCTTAATCTAATAAATATATAAATACATTTCCTAATAATAATTTTAATATTTGGATAAGTTTTTAGTTTATTTATTGAGAAGGGTATATAAATAGTTATTTGGCATTAATTGAGAGAAGGTTTGCATCAAACTGTTAATACTTATAAATAATACTTCCACTGAGGTTTTGTTTAAAAATATCGTTAACATACAAGATAAAAAAATAATGGAACCGATACAGTGCCTTGCGGTATTCCAAAATCACTTGTAAGGGGTAGACATAAAATATTGTTTATTTTACAACTTGCGTTCTATTCTGAAGATAACTTTTTAACCAATTTAATGCTCTGTCATTAAAACCCACTACACGTAATTTTTGTAATAGTTTGACATGAGATATGCTGTCGAAAGCTTTTTGGAGATCAAAAAAATATACCAATACACTTCAAAGTCTTATCTAAAGCGTCTTGTATTGTATTAGGTAATTTAGCAATGGCGTCTTTTGTGCTTCTGTTCTCTATGAATCCAAACTGATTTTCAAGAATTGGGTGATTTGAATTTCAAATTTCTTGTTCCTATAATAAATAAATAATTATAAAGAAAATAAAATTTCAAGTCATTTTGGGTTTTTACGCTGTTTTACTGACAAAGTTTCCTCTTGAGGAAATGTGCTGCAAAAGTTAATTTTCTTAGGACAATGCCTTGTCAGTTGAACCTTGCCCTCAGGAAACATCGATATGAA
This sequence comes from Hesperophylax magnus, assembly GCA_026573805.1. Lineage (NCBI taxonomy): Eukaryota > Metazoa > Arthropoda > Insecta > Trichoptera > Limnephilidae > Hesperophylax > Hesperophylax magnus. Next base: position 3,822,399 of record JAIUSX010000117.1, on the reverse strand, counting down.
TGAAACAAAAGAACAATGAACATTTTTCTACTTATCTTAATTACAGAAATGGAAACTCATGGTTACATGTTTAAATATTTTTAATTTTACATAAACAATAAGATTTTTTTTTATTTTTTATTAGTTTTTGTATACATACATATGTAACATAATTGATTAAAAAACTGTAAAAACACATATATGTATACAATATATAACCTTTACAAGAGTTAAATTACTCGTGTGTAAAGGCGGGAACATAGAGAAGTTTATTAAAAATTAAAATTAAAAGTTAAAAATTATAACACAATATATACGTGCATAGATAAAAAAATAATAATATTTATAAATATATATAATAAAAAATAGTTTAAAAAAAGAAACTGTCAATTAAGTATTCTTAATCAATTTCCAATGCGATTCTAGGTAGCCAAACTATTTAAGATATCATTGTTTAGTCTATTTTTGAATTTATTATAGTCAGGTTCCAATCTCAGTTCCATTTCCAATTGATTAAACCACATCACTCCATTGTATGTGTAGAAGTGTTGTGCAAAACTGGTATGCATTAATGGCGTACTTAAGCGACCCACTGTGTTATGTCTATTGCTCTCTACGCGTACCATGGCGTGGTGTGACTTCTTAGAATCTTTGTGTATTTGAAGCAGCGTATTTTTTTATATATGTGTTTTTTAGAGGTGGGACTTGAAAGTCTTGAAAAAGTTGAGAGGTTGAATAATCTGATGGTTTCCTAGTAATAATTTTTATTATTAGTCTTTGGGTAATTTCCAGTGGCAAAATTGAGGTTTTGTAAGCTCCTCCCCACGCAACGATACCGTATTGTATTATTGAACGGGCTAGTGCGTAGTATATATTTTTAAGAATTTTTAAGTTAAGTATATTTCTTAAATTAATAAATATGTATATGAGTTTTCTTAATCGATTTATAATATTGGTTATTTGAGTCTTCCACTTAAGGTTATTATCTATTATTACACCCAAATATTTTATTTCTTTTTTATTTGCTATGCATAGACAATCATTATTTTGGCATGTTAATATTTTAGTGGCGCATTTTATTGAATGAATTTTAATATTTAAGGCGATAGGAGGTATTTTTTTGTTATTTATACTAAAAAGTATATAATAGGTTTTTTCAATGTTTAATGTTAATAAATTTTTGTCGAACCATTCTTTTAAGGTATTGATATCATGATTAGCAGTTGTTTCAAGTTCATTCCATGAATTTGCTTGGAATATAATTGCAGTATCATCTGCATATGAAATAAGTTTCCCTGTTATTGGTTATTCAAAGATATTATTAACATATAAGATGAATAGAAGAGGGCCCAAAATCGTGCCTTGTGGTATTCCAAAGTCGCTTGTGCTCGGTTCACTAAGAATATTTTTTATTTTTACATATTGATTTCTAGAGTTCAGGAAACTTTCAATCTACGTGTTAGCGTTATCAATAATTCCGATTTCGTTAAGCTTGTATAGTAATTTTTTGTGACTTATGCTGTCAAAGGCTTTCCTTAGGTCTATGAAAATTGCAAGAGATTTTTTGCCTTTGTCCAGTGCTTTATATATTTTTGTTGTTAAATCTATGATTGCATCCTGCGTGGTTATTTTTGCGCGAAATCCAAATTGTTGGTCACTCAGTATATTATTAATTCCAATAAAATTTTGTATTTGCTTTTTGGCTACCTTTTCGAAAATTTTTGAGATATTTGATAGTACTGATATGGGTCGGTAGTTATTAATTTCTTTTGAGTCACTTGATTTATAAATCGGCGAAATAATGTTTTTTTTTGTATATTGATGGAAAGATTCCCTTTTTAAGACTATTGTTTATAATATATGTAATAGGTTTTTTCAAAAAGTTAAGATGTGTTTTTAGAATTTCAACAGTGATCCCATCGAAACCTGGTGCTGACTCAGTTTTTAGGTTTTTTATTATATCAACAATTTCTTGTTCAGTTACCATTTCGAATTTTCCTATTGTTTTTTTTGTTGATGCCACTTCATTCTCTACGGCAGATGTGATATTAACTACGTTATTAGTTATTTTGTTTGCCAGATTTTTTCCGACATTAGAAAAAAAAATATTGAAAGCATTTGCACATTGTTTAGGGTTATCCGAAACTTGTATCAAATTATTATTAATATTTAGCTTTAAAATGTCATTGGTTTTCCCTTTTTTATCAATAATCTCATTTATTGTTTTCCAAATTTGTTTATTGTTGTTTCCTGAATTCAATACCTTTTGTTTATAAAATTCCTCTTTGGTGGTTTTAATTAGTGCCGTTAGTTTGTTTCTGTATTTTTTGAAGTGTGAGATGATCGGATTATTTAGTGGATATTTTTTTGTTAGTTTAAATAATTTTTCCTTTTCTCTTATAGAAACCACGATGCCATGAGTGATCCATGGCTTAAGTTTACGAAATTTATTTTTATGTGTTTTTTTCGGTATTTCATAGCTGGAATCTTTTATATGTTTTTGAAAGGTGTCATGAAATTGTGATGCACTTATATTCACATCTTCTGTGGTAAGTACAGATTCCCACATTTCGTGAGACAGTTTTTCATATAGTTCTTGGTGATTTATTTTTATTTTGGGAATGGCAGAGTCATTATTATTATTATTTATTTTTTGTTTTTCCATGTTGAGGTTTAGTATACATGTATGATGATCCGTTATGTTGTTTTTCCATATTATTGTTTGGAGATTATCAGTATAGTTGGAATTACACCATATATGATCAATACATGATGGCATCTGATTGTTAAATTCTCTAGTATAACTACTTATACAGGGTTTAAAGTTTAAAGCGGTCATCATGTTGATATAATTTTATTTTTCAATAGTATGGTTATTTTCAGCAATGTTTATATTAATATCACCAATCAGAATTTTTTTTGCACATTTATGGTTTAGGATAATATTATTCAGTTCTGTTATAAATGTTGGTATTGCAGCTGAGTGTGTCCTGTAGACTGTCATTATTTGAATAGGTATTTTATTATTAATATTCATGTTTATAATAATACAGTTTGCTTTTGTCATATTTATTTCAGTAAAGCGTACGTCTTTATATATTGTTTTAGTGTATACTACAATACCACTATTCTTATTAATATAATGTGAGCTTTGAGTGTTGATGTAATTGGGGAGAGTTGGAATGGTTGAGTTAATGTTTAAATGGGCTTCAGTAAGTACGATTACGTCCGGATTTTTTTTTAATAAATTTAGATTTACTAGAAAATGGTCAAAATTTTTCTTTATAGATCGTATGTTTAAATGTATTACGGTAAATGAATTTGGAGTCATTTCAAGTATTGTGTTACAGTCACTAGTGTTGTCACAAATTAAATTTTGAACGTAGAATTTTTTTTCTAGTTGTTGAATAATGTAATCATTCATTTCTATTTAGTATATTAATTGTATCGTTGTGTATAAAAAGTAATTTTTTATGGTTACAAGTTAGTTTTATGGTTACAAGAGACGCTGATAGTGGTAGTCTCGTATAGAAACATTCGATGCAGATGATAATTATGAAAATAGCTATCTTGAAGGCTATAAATACAATAATAAACCATAAAACGGCCAATAGCAAGGTAAGTAGGTACTGATTATGAAGAGAGATTGATGCGAAGAATAACATGAAATAATATACATACATACAATTATATAGAGAACTGACTAGAATAGTGCATAAGCATTTGCATTGAGATTTTTTCTCCGACATATAAATAATTGTTATAAGTATGCTGTTATCTATTGACAAAGTATGTGTGATAACAACAGATAAGGCTGATAAATAAATATGGAATACAATATATTTCTCATATAATATCCTGTTGAAGATTATGAAATGACTTTTAAATAAACAAAAATGAATATAATAATTACTGACTTATGCATTTTAAATGATATTTACACAATAATGTAACTCAGGGCACTGTGAATAATTATGCTGTAAATACATAGGTTGGTACAAAAAATAAGTTTGAGTAGAATAAGCAGCTACAATAAACTGCGATGTTTACAAATATATGCCTACTAACAGAATATATAGATACATTCATTAGGTTTTATCACAGATTTATATAGATTTCCTGTAAGTAGGTATGAGATTACATAAAACACTGAATGTGTTTAAAATATATGGGCTTAAATATAATATTTTTTTATGCATGTTGCTGTTGGTGGTGTGACTCATAAAACAAAAGCAAATAATATGCGATGTAATAAATAATAATAATAAGAATAATAATGGGTGTATATTAATTTGAGCCCGTGAAAACTTGTCGAAAATGTAGGTATATCCCGTGAAAGTACAAACGAAGGAAATTATGTTTACATAATTATCAATCTTAAAGTATATATTTATAATAAAGTGAAAAATAGCAATAAAAGTGGTTATAGAGTGGTAATAGATCTTTTGGTAGTAATAGATTGGTAAGATAAATAAGTTAGCATCAAGGACGCAACTAAAATGACAAATACATTCAATAACATTAGAAATACACAGAATGTGACTAAAATAGTGCGCAGGTATTTGCAATGATTTTTTTTTCTGATATCTGAACAGTTGTTATTTGTATGTTGTTACCTAATGTCAAATTGTATGTGATAACAGCAGCTAAGAGTGGTAAAATATAGAACACACTACATTGCTTATATAAAATTCTGTGAAAAATTATGAAATAACCAAAGATATTAGAAGAACGAGATATGCTATGTTGGCCGCCGGACCGTAGCCGGAGTACTACCTAATTAGGGTACTTTGAACGGTATCGGGACGTGTACGCACAGAAATCTGTTCTATGTATTAGTGCGGATACCTTAGCGATGCCTTAGCGTAAGCGAAGGTGTGCAGTAGTATTGGTGAACAAAACCGGCGACACTCGGCAAAACAATTCCACTCAGTACGAACTGCGCATAGCACATCTCGTTCTTCTAATATCTTTGGAAATAACTCATGAATGAACATGTAATAAATATAATAATTACCGAATTTTCAATCTTAAATGATATTAACAAAAAAATATAGCTCAGAGCATGGAGCGTACTTAAGTTGTAAAGATGTTGCAAAGAATATGTTGACATAAAATAAATACATATAAAAATATTAGAAATACACAGCGATGTGACCTAAATAGTGCGTAGGTATTTGCAATGAAATTTTTTTTCTGATATATGCACAGTTGTTATTAGTATGTTATTACCTAATGACAAATTATATGTGATAACAACAGCTAAGGGTGGTAGGTAAATATAGAATACATCACATTGCTTGTTCATTATCCTATTGAAAATTATGAAATGAGTCTTAAATGGACAAGTAATGAATTTCATAATTACCGACTTATTAATCTTAATCAGAGCACGGTGAGTACTCAATCTGTAAATATGTTGGTGCGACGGGTGTGTTGCAATAGAAAAAGAAGTTACAATTACCTGCGAACTATTCCAGAATCTGACCATAAAAGGAATATAGATATATATATATTTTTTTTTCCCAGATTTATATAGATTTACTAGAAGTATGAGGTTACATGAGATAAAACAGGATCATCATTAATCAATTACATGAATATGGTAGCTTTATATAATAATTACATTTATACATTGTGGAGATTATCGAATAAAGAAAAGAGTATTTTAGATAGCGTTCGCAAGTTCTAATAGTATGTCCGGGGGTAAAGTGCACTAACTTCGGGAAAGATGGGAAAATCCATATAATTGTAATAAAATTACCCTCCCTGAGCGATGGGTTCGCCTCACTCCTTAAGCTAAAAACCTACCCACATAGTACACACAAAATAAATTACTGAAAGACGTGATTTTTTTAAATGTAATTTATTCCGCAAATAATCGAGGACGTGATACGACCATGAATTAGAAAAGACCAAATAAATAACCTCTCATTGTACCGTCTTACTTATAAAGCGGCCGCTACACTACTCGCTTCGACGCTTCGACGAAGTCCTCGACGAAGTTAGCCGAAGTTCGAAGTGCGTGCCCACACACTCGTGCAACTTCGCGAGTAACTCAGCCCAACTCAGTCGTGATTGGTTTATTTATGTGTTCGAACTTCGGGACGCTTCGAGTCCTTTGACTCGGGCGCATTTACCGACAACAATCGGAAGTCGGGCGAAGCGAAGCGAAGTTGTCCGAAGCGATGTGAAGTTCGTGCCCACACTATCGTATTCGGTCAACTTCGATCAACTTCGCGAGTAGTGTAGCTGGGCTATAAAGATTCCCTAATACGCTGCTACAGCGCTGGTATAGGCTATACGGTGAGGAGGGCCGTATACTGCTCAGGTTAAAATATTTACTCACTCCCAGATCTGACGTAAGTTCTGATGGTTGCTGGACTACCTGGATAAGATATATAGTTGTAGAAATGTATTATATATTTGTACAGCGCCCTTGAGGTAACTTTGCACAAAAACGGCGCTATACAAATAATCCAAATATTATTATTACTATTACCTAAACCACACAAATAAGAAAGTTTACCTACCTAGTAGTAAATTAGCCATCTCAGGTTCCTTTCTTTTGCTTTTATTATCACGACCACAGCTTAAGCTTATCCCAATTCAGTGGAACATTGATTTGAAGCTCATTACAATTATCTTTCAAAAGCGGGTCCGCTCCTCTAATTAATAATTCTTTCAGAGTAATCCGCTCTAACCCGAGGTTTGCAATTAGCCCACTTAGACTCCTGGCAGCCATTCTGCTGAGAAGCTTACAATCATCGAAAATGGAACTAAAATTGTTTATGGTAACAATTTCATCTTGAAGCGACCAGCTGTTGTCCGGGGTATAATGCGTGCAAATTGCGGTTCCATTAGTGAACAACTTACGCACAGATATTGGCTTAAATACGCAGGGAATCATTTGATATGTTCCACTTCCTGTAATATTCATGATACACCTGTGTTCAGGCTTAGCTTGCACAGGTACGAATTCCTCTGAAGAAGATGAAATTAGACCTGAGCTTGTGACTGCAAGGCCCATGAGCAGGACTATAGAAAGCCACTTCATTTTAAAAATCACTGATCGAAACGCAAGTTAAATTTTAAATAGACCGCTAATCAACTGTAGCCCAAATACACTAATGAAAATATATATTGATAACAAACTAAATGAAATGCTTATCTAATAGTGATGTACAATTTTGTTTAAATACGGTGTGATGTTAAATACTCATATATTTTTATATTTTCAGAACAAATTTATTCAACATTTGATAATTCCTCACATGGCAATTCAACACAGTCATAGCTCATCATATGACAGATTCAGAACAATACAAACTAGAATAGTACATTTTCATCACACGGGATTCCGCACTTGAAAGACCTGACTATTGCTTAATTTTTGAAATGTTATTAAATTCACGAGGTAAATTTCAATTGAAAAAATCATAGGTAAGTATGTCAAAAATAACCTCGTTTTTTTCCTAAAACAAGAGGCTCAATTCAAAATATGACATTATGAAACTGACAAAAAGTAATACAAAAAATATTAAATATGTTGAATGAAATAGTGAATTGGACAATAGAATAGAAGTTATGAACAAAAACATGATTTGAATCGCACATCACAAATCAAAATTCATTTGGTCCGTGGCTCTTTTTGACCACCAATCAACAGTTTTATGTACCTTGACATAAGTTTTAACATTTATACGTGGAATATCGATGGCAGACATAAACTCCTGATGGTCCCTAGTTAATTATTTTCCCTGGAAATTAAAAAACACAAAATTTTCGCTAAATGTTACAAAACATATATGCGTATTCTGACTGATTCGTTCGAACGACCCTGTATCATATAAAGTACCTACAATGTACACGGATAATTAAATATCACTAACCTTTATTTTTTTCTGAAAATATTTCTCCCACGTATGTTTGTTATGAAATATTATTTCATAAACTCAAGTAGGCTCAGGTAGGCTAATTTCGATAGGGTAATAAATTAATTATGATTCTTGACAGGCAACACAGAGATGAGCGGTCGGTAGAAAGGGGCGGCCGCTTCCGGCACTCTTGTTAAAGATCCGGCGGGACCCCGGTTCGATAACGACCGTCGCAGACATTATTAATTTAAAAACCGGATTACGGAATGTAATTACAGTCAATCGTGAATCGATAGATTTTTACCCTGATGGGTTTGTTATTTTAAATATCCAACATGATATTGGAGTTATCGAGAAAGTGCGTGATTCACATTTTAAAGCCATAACGGCGACATTTTGATCAGCATGTCGGTAGATCGAAATCGACAATTAATCGGAGCCATCTCTGGGTTGACCGTGGTCGCGGATTTAAATCCATCATCCTGGGCCTTGTACAGGCATGTTATTAATATTCTGGGCCGAGCCTTAGTTAATCTCGCCGAGCAAATCTTTGGGCGGATGTCGATTGGTGCCTAACACACGAGAGGGCCAGCGCGCAGCAGCAGAATATTCCGGAGGAGAGATGAGAGGCAGCCGACTTGCATCGGATCGCACGGATACATTCCTCACCGTCATGGATTTCCCATCTTCAAGAATACCTAGCCAAGTTTAGATAGTCAGAGTAGTTCATAACACGGTCGATCTCGGGTGAGTGTCTTAATTAAAATATTGGTATGATCAGACATTTAAATATATAATCAGTGTGCAATTTAAACAATTAAACTGTTTTATTTAATCATCACATCACCCTGAGACACAATAGCATGACAGCGGTGCCCACCGCCCGGGAGGTAAGTTTCATGATCCGAAAGGAGCTGGCGACACGCCGGACGGACATAGCATGATAGGAATATCATACTTTGGCGCTCTATTCATTAGAAAAGTTTGTCCGACTTGTTATTAACTCTAAACCAACATAATACGTTTTTGTCGTAATTTGTGTTTTCTAAAAAAAAAAATTCCAAGGGTATTTTCCTCTCCATTTTCAACAAGTTCGCTTTCGCCTATGCACAATATAACTGATCCTAGGTGCCAAATATTTTTTAGTTTTTAAATATACTTACAAGAATAATAAATCGTTGCAAAAGTTTTTTTTTTCAGTGGAAATGTAAAAAAAAACTTAAACAATTACGACTCCGGCCGGAGCCGGCGGCACCACGGTTGAAAATTACTTAGCAGTTGCCGGCGGTTCCGTCCGTTTAGTCCAAAGAGTATGGATACTATTAGTCGCAGTCTTTTTACTCTCTTCTTTTTATTTTGATAAAAAAGCAAACAAAAATAGACAATTTTCTTTGTCTTTTGTACAAATAATAACTAAAATACAAGTAGCAAATCAAATAAGATAACGAGAGTAATTCCACATCTCATGAAGAAAAAATATTTATTCAATCTGGTGGTACTCATTGAAGCACTCAACGCACAAACCAGGTTTATCTGGGAAATCAATACAGTGGTGTCTTGTTTGCCTTCTTCCTCTTCCTTTTTTCATACATCGGCATCTCTTGCGCTTTATCCTTTCAGAAGTAAGTTTATCGGGACATTTATTGGATATTAGCTGTATTCTATGAGGAGATGTGGTAGTCTGACGTGTAACAGGTTGTGATGGCGGCGGAAGTAGTGCTTGGATTATAGACGGTCTGAAGTGAGTACAGTAGAGTGGTATTTTTCTTTGACCAGAATATTTATTGTACAACTTCACCAAAAGTTCATCAAAAGTATCTGAAGTGTGTGGATGAACACTTTCTTATACCATCTGATAATTTTTCGTTCACATGGATGATAAGCCATAAGCTGGTCCTGTCGATCTATATCCAGACATATATCTATTGTATTCGACTGTAAATAATGGCTTTTGGGATTCTTGCCCTCTTTTGTTTCGAAAAGTGGCAAATTCCGTTGAGATGTACATAACATCTCTTTTGTCTTTCCACTTTCCAATATGCACGCAATTTCTGAATTTCGAAATGTTCTCCCCCTTTTTCAACTTCTTCTCTTTTACTTCTTCAGGAAGGTTTTTCAAATTTGACCGCAATGTTCCTGTGCTGTAAGTATCCTTTTCAAGCAGATTGTTTGCCATTGGGTAACTATTATGATAGTTATCCATGTACAACGCGTGACCACAATTCAGATTACCTTCCATCAAATTCATGACTACTTTGCTTGCATGACCCTTTCCACCTACATCTGCATCAGCCGATCCCTCGTACTTATGAAATTTCAAAATGGTTCCATCAGGTTCTGCCAACATATACAGTTTCACACCATACTTATGGCGTTTATTCGTTATGTATTGTCTGAACGACAATCGCCCACGCCATAATATCATACTCTCATAAAGGGAGAGTTCTCTGTTTGGATAGTAAATATAACTAATTTTTTCATTAAAATAATTAATGACTGAGCGGATTTTTGATAGAGGATCCCTGAGAGGTACAATAAGGAAGTTGAGTGAAAAATATTTTGACTTCTTTGAAATATGTTCATGTAGATCAAAAAATATCGATTCTAAATATATAAATATATTTCTATATTATTATTCTTAGAATTAGTTAAACGTTCTTGAAAAAGCATTCAATAGCAATAGACTGTATACGCTCCACGATTGGTCGAAAGAATTCTGACGTCACATGTGTCATGGCTTATACGTACCGCAATATCTATGGTGCATCTCTTTCTATTACATGAGAGATGGTCGGTTTAGATGAGAGAGGTGTATAGGCCAAACGTTTATTTGGGCCAAATCACATCCGGTCGTGGAGTTAAAGCTTCCAAGTAAGTATATCAAATTATTAATTGTGTTCATTTGTACGTTACGATAAATATAATACATTTTTACAGTATAATAATCATTGCGTATCTACCCATCTGACATTTCGCCATAACCAGTAGTTTTGTGCAGGTATATTTATTGATTTCGCATGACATGATAATTATTCATGTCATGCGATAAAATAACGATCTTTCGAAATCAATTTGTGTTTTTGTAGAAAAGTGTCCACACGTCTAAAATTGGCCTAAAAATGACAAATTTAAGGTCGAGTCTACCTATTTCGCCTTAACAGCCTGGCGACTATATGAATATGACCAAGGAGGTATTTAGTTCTATGTAAGACTAAGATTGTTAAACATTGCTTAAGTAAACTGCAAAATTTTGTGGACGAGCCGAATTACCTTTTAAGTAATATTATGTTTTTGTTATACATGTATTGAAATTTCATCTATTTAATGGGAATATTGCTATCACTGAAATGTAGCAAAAAACAGTTAACATAAAAAAATATATTTTCGAAATAGTCTATTAATTAAATTAATATAATTAGTGTTGGATTCCAAAATGATATTATGCTCTTAGCATTGTGTATTTTATCCAAAGTTCACACTTTTCTAACCATAATTCAAAAGAGAAACGTGAAAACAAGATAAAAGTGAATGTGGAGAAACGAGTGCAATTTGCAACGAGTTTTCGGGCAGAAGGAACAAAAAGGAATATTTTGGATGATCGTTGGTTTTTCATTGTGATGAAAAATATTGTATTTCGACTCGTATTCGTTGTTTTGTTGTGATCACCTCAATGTATCGCGCTCGTGATCAGGGCCGGCTCTGTGCAGGTTTAATTGGAGCCGTCAAGGCGCTGATAATACCTAACATCTAAAACAGGACCCTTGAGTTTTACATTCTGTTTTGCCAAATTTTACACTGTGAGATATGTTTCTTTTAAAATTGGGGGCATAATATTAATGTTAGGTTTTACCCTATACATAGATTGTCACTTTTTTAGTTTTAAGCTCACAACTAGATAACGGCTTGAAAATAATGCTTTTTTGAAGTGGCGCCATCTGTGGAGGTAAAAAATAATGAACAAATCTTTGGCAGAAGAAAATTATTTTACTTCCAATCGACATATCTTATCGTCATTAAATAAGATTACTAGATAAGATTACTATAACATTCTAAAGTGTATTCATTCTGTGTGAAATTTGACGCTGTTCAGTACTGCTATTTTTATTTTGTGAAAGTGATAATGACAGTACATAATAAACTTAAATTAATCGATGATTTCGAAAATGAATATATCATATGTGATTCGGGTGATACTGTTTATGTTTGTTGGGATGACCCATTCATACGTGATTTCTAAAGAATTTGACGAAGGAGCTAAGCAAGGTGTGGTTATTGAACTGTGTGTACCAAGTGCAAACGAATTAAATGGTTCACATGTTATTCTGCGTTACATCTTAAAGCCAATCATCGAGCAAAAGTTATTCACTAATGGAAAACATACTTGTATTCGTTACTCTGTAGAGGATAGCTTCCTACAAAATAAAATTCTCATCATGAAAAATTCAACTGCTTTCTTCAATTCGTGCGATATTTCCAAATTACAAACTAGGACTCTAAAGGGGATGATTGCGAACACAGAGTTAGAGATGGTAACTATAGAAGAATTTCAAAAACGTGATGAGGCCTTCAAAGAGCATTGTTTTAAGGACCCAAGCGAGGCTCCACCCCGTACTTCAGAAGAAAAATCATCATCCGGGAATTCGGTTTTTGCCGTTCATGCTGTGGTCCTGATTGTGGTCGCCATTGGGATATCCATAGTGTAGCTGTGGAACCTGAGATGACAAAATTAGAGGTACATTAAAAACTATGTATTTCTAACTTAAATTTTTTTTTTACGTGGAAACTTTTTTGACTTCCTATGGTAACTATGTATGTCTATCTTCTTATGGCCTAATGTATATTTTATGAAAAGGCTGTATTTCTAAAACATACTACTAAAAAAATGAATCACTTCTCAACTCTCTGTCTGTGTTATTTATTAATGTTTTTAATTCAACAGGATTGGGGGGATAGTGCAATCCCATTCTGCGAAATTGCGTGAAATATATATTTATAAGGTGTCCGGGGTAAAGTGCACAAACTTCGGGATGTGTTTCTGCATGACTCGGCGAAATTCGAACTCACCTACTTCCCCCCGCTCCCCGACTTTGACTCTTTCATTACCTTCCTAATTTGAGTAAACAGTGCAGCATGTGATGCGGTTGCGGCATAGATTATACATCAATGGGTTGCGGCCATAGTGCAAGTATAAAAGAAAACTAACTTTTTTCGAAATTTCAAAGTTTTATGGTACTTTTCAGGTAGAAAAGTTGAACTGTTTGTAAGGAAAAAATTATATTCTTCTATTGAAAAATATTTTTTTATGGAAAAGATAATGGAATTCCGAAAAAAGTTATTTATTTTTTTACTAATACCATCACGTAGAATCACCTCCCGAAGTTAGTGCACTTTACCCCCGGACACGCTGTATACAACTATTAGATTTAAAGATAAAAATAAACTTGATAGGTAGGTTGTATAATGCCAGAACTCACGGCATTAAAACATTCTTCTGTGTTTTTTGTTGGTTTCCTGTATGTTTTTGGCTTTCAAAAGGCGCCGCCGCCGCCGTACTTGTGCAGGCTTAAGACGCCCTTGATAATACATATATACCTGTTGCGTAACGTGTGTGACGCATTGATGTATTTTAGTCTATGGTGTGACGTAATGCTTCAATGCTGATAGGGGAAAAAATCTGATGCATGCTGATGACATTCAGTGGAAGCACTCTGCATCCACTCATTCAGACTACATTATATTTGACTATGTTGTATTTTTTGTTATCCTGCAAACAGAAAAGCTACGATAGCAAGTATAATATGTACTTTGCAAAGCCCCTGACTGCAAATTGTAAGGTTGGAGAGCTACGTTGGTATTTATGAATTAAATAATCATGTCTCTTCTTCTCTTTTTGCAGAAACCTCATCTTCTCGATACTTCAGGACTTTGATCAACACAAATCAGAAAACCAGGCTGAACGTGAAACATACCTACCAATAATTAGTGTCAGGTTTTTTTATAGATAACGTTGTGTGACTTTAAAACTTAGAATTATTTGAAGGTTTTTTCTAGATAACGTTATTTGTCTTTAAGACTTAATCATTTGTAGGTTTTTTATACACTAGATAGACTTGGTGACTAGATAGACTTGGTGACCGGATAACACATCAAAATGACAATTCAACACACCTATAAAAAGTGCCATAAAGTTATGAAAATTGATGAAAAAAAACTAGTTTATATAGTAACCTAGTTTTTTTTCATCACTTTTCATAACGTTTTTTTGGTTATTACAATTATTGGGTATATTAAGACCACCAAGCTAGGCACTTGATTATACGTTGATTATATTTACAGTAGATTAAAATAATAAATCAAGTATAAAAAAATATATATGCATACAAAGTTATTAAAATTATATACATACAGCATCAAAGGGAATTTGTTTTGTTTGTTACTTTTACACACAGATTATAAATATTTTTTCATAAAACTTGTGTTTAATTTTTGTTGTTGTTTATCACTTTTGTATTGAGCTATTTGAAATTTGAATCACCTTGATTTTTAGTCAAAATTATTTATTTTCCCAACTGTTTATTATTTACAAAAACAAAACATATTTATTAATAATTAAACCTTTAAAATATATAATATTACATTTTTTTAATGTATTTATGAAAAAAATTAAATAAGTCTGTTCCGAGCTGACAGCTGGGGCAGCAAGACGACCCCCGTGTTCAAGTGGTCAAGATTCTAGATTAGTTTTAAATTTATTGTAATGGTAAAAGTATATAATTTTGTATATGCAGCGCATTGCAGAGTGGTGCACCATACATTCACTATCGCCCTGGTGAAAGACCACCATGTAATCGAAATATTGCTTGAAATGGCTTTAGCCATTTGTTTGGTGACCAGGTCCAAATAGACAGATACTTCCCAACCTTACTCCTCTTTATCTCTTTCCCCTCTTCACTCACAATTGGTGGTGCCATAGTAGTTGTGGTGCGGTATTTACATAAATAACTACATATTGAAAGAAGGGTAAATGCAGACTTGAATGCCATTAACAAAGATGCGAAGCTAGCAGTCCACAATGGAGTGCTGGTACCTACCCTGATGTATGGAAGTGAGGCATGGAACTGGCAAAGAAAGGATGAAAGTATACTAAATGGTGTAGAAATGAGATCCCTGAGGCGGATGTATGGTAAAACCATGTAGAAATCATGTGAGAAATGGGAAGATCCACAAAGAGTGCCAGGCTGATGTAAGCCTATTGAGTAAGATTAAGAAAGGGACGCTTATATGATTTGCGCATGTAGAGCGAAGACAGGAGTGTAAGGAGAATATATAAAGCAAATGTGAATGGTAGCAGAAGTCGGGGACTCCCGAAAAAGACATGGCACGATCAAGTGAATCCGATACTTGAGTACGGCCATGTCAAAAGTCAGAATAAAAGAAGAGTATATATGAGACGATGGATGAATGTGAATGAGACAAGGAATGTGTGCCAAGACCGAGTTGTTTGGCGGTCCGTCCTCTCTGCCCACCCCTGCGGGGAAATCAGCGTGATGGTTAGTTAGTTAGCTTTATGTTTTTTTATGAATGCATTGATACATTTTATCACTAAATAAATTCATAAGATTGTTTTGGGGTAAGTAGGGATTTTGCATAAAAATAAAGAAAAACTGTATAATTTTTACTACTCCTAAGCCCCAAGGGCGTTAATAATTAAATAAATAAATAACTATACACTTTCTTCATTAAAATGACACAGAACATAAAAATAAACTAATAAACAAAAAATAAATGTACCTAAATGAGAGCTGGGTTGAGTTGTTACTGGAAACCGAATGAATATTGGGACCGACTCTAGTGACTCCTCCCTTTGGGCGACTTCGTACCTGTGGTAGTAGGTATAAAAAACGCCAAAAAATGTGGAACGCTTCACGATTTTGCGTGTCATCCTTGCGCAGGGGCCATGCTAATCTTCTCTGTATCGTTCCAATTTTAGTATATGTACTGCCGAAGCGAGTACACTGTTATTCGAATTAATATTGTATATATCGTACGTTTCTAGAATATAATCATATACGTGTGCTAAATAATCTACATTGGGTTCATTTACTGGCTAAAATAGTTATCAGTTACGACAATAGATGTCAGCGTTATGTAATTTAAAAAAATATTAATTATAACCTAAAATGAGCTATTAAAATAATTGACCTCTTACCTATAATTAGAATAGTATAATTAAAAATGTAAATCCATTATCATAACTGGGTGGTCCATGGTTTGCGTTCATTGCAAAACTAAATAATAATAATTTATGTCAGAAGATACGCAGGGGCAATGCAATCGCATGCATTCAATAATTATTTTTATTGCAAGCAATAAAACAACAAAATTACACAACACATATTTATGTTATGCTGTATACATAATTTTGTAAAATAGAATTAAAAAGATCAAGTAATAAGACTAATTAGAGTAATAAGTAATAAATAAAGAGCGGAAAATCTATAAAATGCATGTGTAAATGAATCAAAACTTGAAAATAAAATGTAAGTTAGATAAATAAAGACATATTTAATAAAATTAACAGTCCTGTGGACTCTTATATTAGTTATTAGAAGTATAAATACATTTCCTAATTCTTTTGACAAGTACACAAATATGTGTTTTCCATTTGAAATCTTGATCTATATACATATACCCCAAGATATTCAATGTTGTAAGTTGGACTAAGAATAGAACATGCTTGATTGCAATTAGTTCTGATACATTTACTTTGGTGTATTAAAATTTTTAGTTCAGGTTTTAATTTAAATTTATTGATAGAGAATGGGATAAATTTTGTTTTTTCAGTGTTTAAGGACAGGAGATTTTTATCGAACCTGTTTCTCTTTATACAATATAGAAATTCAGTTAATGAACAACACGTTTTATGTATTTTAATCAATTTATTCATAAGTTTTGAGTACAATTAACGTCAATAAAATAAAATAACTCAATTTTTCAATAAATATATTTTTTTAGTTTTATTAAAAAAATATTAAACAAATACACAAAAAAATATCATAAGCCGTTACAACTGCATTAACAACCCACAAATAAATCTATAATAGTTCATTTTGCGCCACATTGCATACGAATCATTTCAAAAGTTTGTCATACAAGATGGCTGCTAGACAATTTTCCCTCACCATAGATTTAGCTTCAATGCCATATATATAAAATCGCACGAATGATCTGTCCAGGGCTAAAGTCCATGGTAAAAACAGAATTAAATTAACTTAACCTACCTTATATTTAGTTTTTATCAGTTTTATGGAGTTCAGACGTTTCAATTTTAATTAATCAACTTTTATTGAACGACAACATTTCTAACTAAAAACTAACTCAACTTTATTGAAAGAATGTTCCCACTAAATTGTCAATACTTTCAAGTGTCGAGTTGATCAACTAAAATTGAAACGTCTGAACACCCTATTTGAGCATTGCTTCGATGACAGTATTATAGATTATTTTATCAACAAAAACAAAAACATTCTTGTTTGATACTTTTAAAATTAAATTCCTCATAAAATGTAAAAAAACCTAGGAAAATAAAATAATTTAAAAATCTTTCATTATAGAAGGTAATATGTATGATTAATATAAATAGCTATCAGTGGGTTAACAATATTTTGACAATGCCTTCGAAGGGCGAAACCAGAGATATTAGAAGAACGAGATATGCTATGTTGGCCGCCGGACCGTAGGCGGAGTACGACCTAATTAGGGTACTTTGAATACTATCGGGACGTGTACGCACAGAAATATGTTCTATGTATTAGTGCGGATACCTTAGCGTAAGCGAAGGTGTGCAGTAGTATTGGTGAACAAAACCGGCGACACTGGGCAAAACAATTCCACACAGTATGAACTGCTCATAGCACATCTCGTTCTTCTAATATCTTTGGGCGAAACTGTTAAAAATTATCAGTATCACAGAATTGCGAATATCTGCCTCCTGTAGTATTAGTATAATGAGTCTTCTGATGATGAGTTGTTGCCAAAGCTGTTATATGATAGTGAGATATCTGCAAAAAGAGAATAAACCTGGTTATTTTATATGTTAATAAAATAATAATAAATCATACTTAGGGGCAGTGGCGGCTCGTGACTTTTGTGACATAAAAAAATTGAATTTTCGAAAACAAAACGTTTTCGGCTACAACAGTAATAATGCCATTTTATTTTAATATTAGCACCTTCCTACTCCCAAAAGTCACGAGCCACCACTACATTATTACTCTAAGGGGCCTACATGCAAAACCTGGGTTCTAACTTAGAAAGCCGTTTACTCAGGACCTGTTGTCCCGTTCTGACAGAGCGATTTTAGTTGAACGACTTTTATTGAAAGACAAAAATTGAACAACATATCTTTCAGACGTTTCAATTTAACTTGAACCGATTTTTTTAATCAAGATGGCGTCAAGTGAAGTTACGTGCGCATCCCTATGATTTCGTACCTTTTACAGAACGAACTTTAGAATATGAAAAAGCACAAATAACTTCGTACGTGGGCTAAAAAATGGATTATAAGGATATTATAAATTATAAGGCGTTAGAAGATACCGAAGGCTATCGCAATCATTTGCGAATTTCGGAAGAACAATTTTATGTACTGTAAAAAAATCCAAAAACAGGACACAGTTATGCGCGCGGCTGTCCCGGCAAAAACTAAGTTACAAATTACGCTAAGATAACGGCAACAGGGAATTCTTTTTCAAGTCAAAAAATATTATATCATTGTTTATAAAAGGAGTGTTCGTTACAATAGTTGATTCCCTAAAATTTGTTATGAAGATAAAAATATTTTTTTGAAACATTCATAGACGTGTTATTTAATAATAATAACTTCTAAGTTACAGTAACATTTAAAAATTAATATTATTAATGGCAGTGTCACGGGCATTCTTATTTTTGTAAACTTCTTGCTTCTGATCCCAAAGATTAGGATGGCTTTGGTATAGATCCATAAATATAAACATCATATCATCCGACCACTTAATACATTTTTTCATTGAAGTAGATGCCATGATGGTAGGAACTAGGTACGCATCATAGACATATGAATATTAGTAGACCTGCCCTAAGTGATTAAAAGCGTATTATCCCCACTCCCCATACCGGTTCCATTGGAGCCGGCTGTGCTCGCGTTTGGCCTCAAGTGAAATTTGAAAACGTGACGTCATCATTCTTGTGCGAACTATGGTCGAGGCATCATCGGTTCATTTTACGAAATAACACGGCAGAATGTTGACTTGTGCTATGAAAACTTGTAAAAATAGATGTGAAAAAGAGAATAAACCCAATTGTCGTATTACATTCCATATATAAGCATTATTTTACTTTATTTTAAGCATATTCACATCGTATAATATGAATCAGTTGTTACTATCACATCGAGAAACGTCTGGACGCGAAACACAAAGCTGGTTGGTTGCTGGGAAGTAAATTATGAACATTTATAAAAGTGTCTTAACTAAATACTTAAACGAAATATTCGACTCTGAAAAAGGAACCGAATTTTTTTGCCGAATTTGGACTTCGCAAATTTGTTCATAACGTGGCGAGTAATTTGCGCTCCCATGTAAAAATGTCTATTCATTCAAAAGCAGATTTTACTTTTAAGAAGTAAATGGTGATATTATAATGCGAGATGCCTATTTACTGTCAGATTGATTTATTGACGAATCACAGTCAGCTTCACTCCCTTCTTTCTTCAACAGTTGATTTTACCCCTCGCCATTATCTTCTCGTCTATTAATTCCTATGTCTGTGGTACGCATAAATAAATTACTCAGTAGGGACGTCTGACGTCTACTTCCGACCGCAGCATAAATAAACCAATCACGACCGCAAGGAACTAAAAATCGCAAGCGACTTGAAACATAGTTCACACGTTTCGATTCGGCGGGAAAATCGAACGATGACAACAAAAGTAGACGGGCTTTCAACTTTCGTCCTTCAACTAAAAACTTGATCAACTCTGTTGAAAGGCTGTTCACACTTGTCGATTAGCTTTCAAGTGTCATTCAACTTCGACTTGATCAACTAAAATCGCTCTGTGTGAAGGGGTATATGGCGAACGGTCTGCAATTTTGAATGCGTTCCAAGAATTATGGTCTCAAATGAAATCAACGACAAAATCTGCATTAAGCTTTGAAACCCGCTTACTCAGGCCCTATTGGCACCGAACGGTCTGAAATTTAAAATTAAAATAAAGAAAAAAAGGGACTGAAGTCCCTTATTATATATTGCCGGTACATAAGATATATTAATCTGTGTGAATTGTTGTTTTCTGCCTATAAAGCTCAAGTCTTAGATAACGGCATAAAACACACAATTTTATCGCAAAACTTTAACGTAAAAATACAATGCCAAAACACGCGCGCGTATTTGTATATAAAATAATTATTATCTAAACAAAACATATTTGCGAAAATGATCTCATCTAAAGGTTCAAGCGGTGTAATGCGTAATACTGACGGGCGATAGAGGATTGTTGAATGTAGTAAATTAAATCAACGCCTGGGGAGATTGAAAAATTTATAAAAAATGTGGTGGTGTTATGTTATACTTGCTGGCGTTAACTAGTCCCTTTTTATCCCGCTTGCGCGACGTAGTATACTATCATATGTACCGTGTTGATTTTTGGGCTAAAGAAAGAAATTTGGTTTACTTATCAATTTGATATGAAATATCGTACGAAACGTTATTTACGATTTGAAACCGAATAAAACGGGCTACACGAATATATATTCACCACCAAACGTTGTAGGAACATAACACACGAGTATTTGAGACTCTCGTAAAGGTAAACATGTTTAATTATAATTTGAAACATGTTCTTATTATGTAAATTTAAATAATTATATTGTATTTTATAAAATAAATATATTTTATAAAATAACTACTGATAATCCATTCCGTGCCGTTTCTCACTTATTGTTTGGAGTCAAATCTTTTATATCTATTCGTTTATTTTTGAACAGCGCATTTATGAAAACCAACAAAATGGTGATAATTGCTAGATATAGAAACGATATCTCGTGTGCTCATCTCGTGGTAGTCATCTCACAATACGTATTGGATAATATTGTACCTATTATGAGTTCGCTATGAAAAATATAGGAAGCATATAATGAAAGATACAAATCAAATTGATGATTTGTGTAGAAAATTTTTGGGTTTTCCGGAAACTATAGAACATATTATATCGGGATGTTCTGTATTAGCGCCGTCCGAGTATACATTTAGGCACAATCAAGTTTTAAAAATAATTCACCAAAGCTTGGTAATTAAACATAACTTGATTGACTGCCGTTATATGGTACCATATTATGAATATGAACCAAATTCATTTTTAGAAAATGAATTTTATAAAACATATTATGATAAAACTATACTAACAAACCGAACAATTAGTCATAATAGACCCGATATAGTTTTACAAATTCATGTAATATTCAAAAATCTGTTTCTGAAAAAATAAGAAAATACACAGATTTAGGAAATGTTATTAAAATAATTTGGCATTCTCAGACTATAAAAATACATATAACCATTTGTTATTTCCGCTACTGGAATTACACTTGGCTCTAACATTCAAAATTTAGGCGTATTAGATCTGTCAAAGAATTTATATATAAAAATACAAAAATCAGTAATTTTAAACACATGATTTAAAAAATATTTATATTGAGGGATCATTGGGATTTATAGGTCCAGTTAGGAGTTCTACCGAGCCGAACTCTCTGATATGAAAATATCTAGAGTCGGTAAATTATTTTCTCATTTGATCTCTGGTGAGTTGACGTGTTGTTATTGTATTGTTTTGTATTTATTTTGCTTATATAATGCACTTGCATAGTGTTGATTGACTAGATAATCATTTTTGGAAAAGTGTGTGGAAGGGTTTAGTTTTTCCTATGGGGAAGATTTAACCCTGACATAAAATCGGAAGTTATGAAAAAAATAGATAAATGTGTGGTAATATGATAAACCGCAAATGCGGTGGAATTTCACAAAACTGCTGTACAAAATAATGATGACATAAAAATGATAAACTTCCCAGAAGAGATAAATGAAAGAATCACAGATAAACATTTTATTGAAAACACCACACAAATAAACACAGTTTCATGATTCCCGGGAAAATAATTTAAATTGGCAATTGAATTTACTTGGTCGATGGATACAACAACATAATTCCCAAGGGTGAATAATAAATAAATCATCAATGTTTTAGCAATCCGTTGTATGTATACAATACGTATACCGGCTAGAGTAATTATTACCAAATACTGGAAATTGAGCGGTGAATTGCCCTTGCAATTAGTATATATTTTTATAAATTTATTGATTTAATTAGTATGTATTTATTAATTAATTATAATATATTTTAAAGCATATATTTTTAGAGGTAGATTTCGAGTAGGATATGATATGATATTTTTTTGTTCCAATGTGTTTTGCTGAGATAGGTAGGTACAGATTGGGTGCGTATAAACACACGCGAACCGAACTGCCGAAGTGAATCACAACTTGGGGAAAGGAACGAAGCAACCGTAAATGGCGTGAAACGCTGCTTGGGGTGGCTTCGTTCCTTTCCCGTAATTCGTGGCTCTGCTCGCGCGTTTTATCGTGTTTATAAGCAGCAGTATACATTTAGAAAAAATATTGATTATTAGTTAGATAAGAGAAGTGATATTTCGTAACATTAATAATATAAACGTACATTTAAAAAAAATTATGTTTATATTAGAGCACATGAAGTGTAACTATTTAGAGTTTAAAAATAAAATAAAATTAGTAAAACATTTCAGGCTGAAACAAAAACTGTTTTCTGTTACGATTTAATCGTAGCCCTTAGCTATACAATGAAAAAATCTTCAATGTAGCTTTGCAAGCCTTATATAAATGTTGTAATATCCAATTTGATCACATTTTTGTAACAATTATTTTACAAGCAATAATTATTCGCCTGAAACACTCATCCACATTGAAAAATCTCCTGATAAAAGATACATGACGCCAACGGGACTCGAACCCGTGTCCCTTCGATTTCCGGTCGACAGCTCTGATCACTGAGCTATGGCGGCTTATCTCTTATCCGCGAAATGATTCAATATATACTAGTGTTTCATTCAACAATTACTGCTTGTTACATTTTTTCACCTGAAAACAACCAACTTTATTTTATATGAGAAAGGCATTGTAAGTGCTAACTCTCTCACTAGATGGCGTCGAGACAAATTGTCTACATTTTTAGGTGAAATACTTGAACTTGTCAAATATTAATTATTATTTCGAGTTCGAGTCCCGTTGGGGTCATGTATCTTTTATCAGGAGATTTGTCAATGTGGATGAGTGTTTCAGGCGAATAATTATTGCTTGTAAAATAATTGTTACCCTTTGTGCTATGCATAAAAAATCTTGTCTTAAACGTTAGTTTACCAAAAAAAATAATAATTAACATTTTTGTAAGGATTTTTAGTGAATTAAATGAATTAATAATAAAAACACCAAAAGTTGGAAGTGTACGATGGGAGAAAATATTATGGTACCTAAATGGTTTTCTGTACCTACCCACCTGTAAATTAGACTCAGGTTCCTCGATGGCTTCCTTTCTTTTGCTTTTGTTATTGCAAAATAATATGTATGCAAATTCCGCAACGATCATGACCACTGCTGAAGTCCATCCCAATTCAGCGGATCATCGATTTGTGCTTGACAATTATCTTCCAAAAGTGGGTCCTCTTCTCTTATTAATAATTCTTTCAGAGTAATCCGCTCTGACCCGAGGTTTGCAATTATCCCCCTAAGACTCTTGGCAGCCATTCTGCTGAGAAGCTTACATTCATCGAAAATAGCACTAAAATTGTTTACGATAACAATTTCATCTTGAAGCGAACAGTTGTTGTCCGGGATATAATGCTTGCAAATTGAGGTTCCATTAGTGAACAAATTGCGAACATAGATTGGCTTAAATACGCAGGGAATCATGTGATATTTTCCATTTCCTGTAATATTCATGATACACCTGTGTTCATGCTTAACTTGCACAGGTACGAATTCCTCCGAAGATGATGAAATTGGACTTGAACTGTTGACTGCAAGGGCCATGAGCAGGATTATGCAGAGCCTCGACATTTTAAAAATCACTGATTGAAACACACAGATTAAATTTTAAACCCACTTTGAACTACAAGATGGCCGGTATGACATGTGCAATAATTTAGTCCCCGTGGATTAGTGAATTTATATAATGATTCCACTAAACAAGTGCACTAAAGGAGCTCAAACACTGTAATGAGAACCATTAAAAAAATAATTGAAGTTAAAACTATATCATTCACTTATCTATATTTCTAACAGTGATGTACAACCTTTTTTTAAATACATCTATTTGTTTTCTCGAATGAATGTATGAATGAAGTGGAATCTTGGAGGTGGAAATTTAACCACTTCCCGATATCGAATCGAAATGAAACTCAACAGATAGACTCGTTGTCGATGACCATCATTGGTGGCAATCACGCATGCGCACTTGGATATATACCCATTTCTCCGAAATTGGATGACGTTACCCAATCTGAATTTGGCTCAGTTGTTAGCGCGGTTGACTACATCTACAGTCGAACTAGGTTATAACGATCACGGCTATAAAGAGCAATTATATAAATATATTTTAGTTCAGGTTCATCTTCATATAATTGTTGGCTGTTATAACGAGGTCGATTCGATGATACATCGTGTACATAATTTTGTCAACATAATTTATGAATACATGAATGGGTCGTTGGGTATCTAAAACACGAATAATTGGGAATTATTATAATTAATAAGTAAGTAATAATAAATAAAAAAAAGGCCCAGCGCACAACGGCGGCTGGTGGGAATTTCCCATTCCGTTAGGGACGGACTCATATATTATGTTTATGGCACTACCTGTTAGTGTAAGATTGTCGACTATGTTAAACATTACTATCGGGCACTATGTAAAATTGTCATAAAATCTGCGAAAGTCATGTGAAATTTGAACTTGGCAAATTTGTTCCCTTTTTACGTCTTCTTTTCATATACAACTCATCGTCATTTTTTTTTAAACCAACATCTGTGAGTTTATACATATGTTTATGAAGGTACCTACCTAGTTACGAGTACCTACATCCCTGCAAGTGGTAAATTTATGACAACGTAAAAATAATAATAATTAATTAATTATTAATTTGCATGATTTTTAATCGAAAGGTGGTATAAGTACATGTAGTTATTTTATTCATTTGGAGTAAACGGAGCTGATAATATTGCAAACGAAGGTACATAATAAATTGCGAAAATAATCTGTTGGTGGCTCGAATGCTGATATAATATTTCAAGAGGATATGGTAAAAGAAGAAAAATATATTATTTTGTTAATTAATTTTATGAAATTAAATAGTTAATTATATACTAAGTATGTACCATTAAAATTTGAATTTGATCAATTACTACTAATATGTACCTGTAATCAAAAGATATGTAAAAAATCAAATTAAAACTTATAATTATTATTTGGTTGATCAAGAATTTGTTTTATTTGTAATTTTAAGGCTTTATAATTTTTTCAGATTTGATTTTATATGGGAGTGCATTAAAAAAATTTATACCTTGATAAGTATTTAAGGCGATGCCATACGTAGTAATGCAAAATCATGTGTTTTTGGTTTGAAAATTTGGTCGCCTAGAAATGATTCAGATGCTTTAATTAAATACTGCGAGTAGAATACATCTTGGCCTTTGAAATAATCGAGTATTTTTTAGATAAGTCTTTTTATAAGCCCAGAAAAAAATATTGTAAAAGCCTATGGAAACTGCTTTAAAGTTCAAAATCTCCTACTTAAGAACCCATTTTCTGTTATAATTTTATTGTATAATGTGGCAAATTAAGTTATTTATAAAATGATCGAAAAAAAATATTTATGCCTGAACATCCACAAAATAAAATTAAAGGCACTTTTTGGCCATGTTTTTTTCTTGCATAAATCAAAACAGGCGGATGGTGTTAAGCGGGAATTAAAACCTTATCGCCATCTACGTAAGGGTTGTTATTGATAACGGCTCATTTTAAAATATTACACGACGTAGTGCTGGTGTTGAGAAGCGCTCATTTTAAATTTAGGGATTTCTAAGTTGCCACGTGATCTTGATCGGTTACTTATTTTTGGAAATGTCATTGTAGGATTGAAATGATCTTTGTGAGTTTGTAACAATGAGTTCTTTTTGAATATATTATTTAGACTGAGAGCCCTAAAAGAGTTAAATAACTGTGTTGTTGGAAATATAGATTGTTTGCGTAGGATGACTTTTAGAATCAACCTTCGTGCCTTTTCTACAGGTAAGAGGTTAGTTTTGAAAGTCCCCCCCCCACCCAATTATACCATATCATAGAATAGATTAGGCAAGAGAGAAATAAATAGTTTTAATCATATTATATGATAGGATGTTTCTCTATCTAATGAATAAGTAAATAAGTTTTCTTACTCTGGTTGCCGTATTTTGGACTTGTTCGTTCCTAAGTGTCTATCTACTATGATACCCAGATACTTTATACTATTTTTGCATGTTATTGGTAAACAATTTACATTGCCGCATTCTTTTTTATTTTCACACTGTGATGAATGGATTTCAATGGTAATATTGTTTTCGAAATTTTTTTCCTACAAAGAGAATGGGATGAAATATGTTTTCTCGGTATCAAGCATTCGGCCCAGATGCTCCGAAAGCGCGATCATCAAACTTAGTATTTGGCTTGCGCTTAGGTTTTATCAGTCTGCCTACAGCTGATGATGTTGCTGATCTAAGAGTTGACTGCCTCAGACCAGTGTTTTCCGGGACGCATAGTTCAGAGATGTAGGATGGGGCCATTTAATTGATGGATTTAAACAACATACAGCACAATTTGTTCTGGATTCATTCGGGGCACTTGAGCCAGTGAAGGTTACGAGGGTGTTCTGAAATGTGCGAATATTTAGAAACCCCGGTTATGAGCCGTGCTGCTGCATTAAACACTGATTGAAGTTTGTCAATTTGATATTTTGGAAGGCTGGCGTAAATTCCATTGCAGTAATCGACACGTGAAACTACGAAAGAGTTGATAAGTAGTTTTGTTGATGCATAACTTTTTCACCAGAGGGGCCGCTTTGCCTATTTTTCAAAAGCTCGCGACCTTCAAGTGGATTTTTTGTTTTTTTCGACAGCGACATTTAAGATTGAAGATTTTCATTGATTTTTGTTTAAATTTCATGTTATGCAAACCGGTTCTTCAAATTTAGTTCCATTTAGGATATGCAGCGTAAATTAACCAAAGCTATAAAAAAATATTCTCAGCCAGGGTTTCCATGAATTACCTCAAACATTTTGATTTTTCTCTATAAGTGGGCAGTATAGAATTGAAAAGCGGGCAACAAGAATTGAGCCGCGGGTTGTGCATCACTGGTTTGTGTAAAGTAAAGTTTTACAGCAGAAAACCAAAACAATCCAGCAAGCTAGTTATTTATGACAAATAAGATTTTGCAAGGTGTACGATATGCGCAGTGGGTACGATAAATACGCCTCTCCTCTAATGCGCAAGCTGATAAGAAGATTGACAATTTAGTGAAATTTTTCTTGAAAGTCGTGGAACATGGACGATAGTTACAATGCGTTGATTGTTTTGAAGGGGAAATTGAGAAGCATGAAAGCGAAATCTTTAATTTATAACTAAAGTCGCACATGCATTTAACTGCTATATGTCGGAAGGGTCGACGGGCAGATGGGTCCACTGACGGTTATTTGAAATAGGCTAATAACCATTCCAATATTATTATGTTTACGACATCGATGCACGGATTTCAAATTTCGAAAAAGTATTTTTTTTACTTCTACCATCATGTAGAATCACCTCCCGAAGTTCGAACACTTTACCCCCGGACCCTGTCTTAGTGTAACTTAGTTTTTTATAAATATCCATTTTATGAAAGTATATATATATGTAAATACTTTTATAAAATTAATATATATGCTTTTATAAAATGATATCAAAAAACATTTATCGAATTGAAACAAAATTTTCTCCCATGAAGGTTTTTCTTATAAGATTATCTATACGTGTCCGGGAGTAAAGTGCACTAACTTCGAGACGTGATCTACATGATGGTAGAAGTAAAAAATATTATTATCTTTTTTCGAAATTCCATTTTTTTTTCCTATAGAACAATATTTTTCCAGTTACGTAAAAAAACATCATCATTTTTCAATGGACAATACAAAATGTACTTACTCACATTTCCAATTACCGATGCTTTAGATATATTTTCAAATAGACGCATTTTAAAATAAATAAAATATGTGGCTAAAAATAATATAATTTTTTTTACTAGAATAATTGTATTAAGTCAATTCTTTATAACGATAATTTCTAATACTGAGGTTTGTTTTTTGATTTTTTTTGCTTTAACTGTTTTTTTTTTTAATTTAAGTAAAAAATCAATTTTATAAAGATATATGTACATTTTATAAAAGTGTACGTAAGACTTAAATTTTAATTAAATATATTATTAGTATAAAAAAGAACTCCGTAATTCATTAAATCAATAATCTTCCCACAATTTGAGAATTATCAGCTACCCGGTGGGTTGTTGTTAAAAAAGACAACGCGAAAGCCTCTTTTACACGTTTTCCGAAATTTGGTTTTCAAGTGGATATTTTTGTAAAAGTTAATTCCTACAATTAAAATACTCCAGGTGGTATTTAAGGATTGGCATTGGTACAACGGTAGGTAATGTTCATTGGAACTTCACATAAAACATTGTTTTCGTTGGAAAAAATATCAACCATGACGTAAAATATACTTATCGAAAGATTGGAACTAGCATTTTGGAGAGACCGTTTTGTGGTACTCTTTCAGGATACAGAACGGTAGAATGTCCCATAATATTATGCAGTGAAACTTATGCCAGATCATGGTACTGGCAATTGGACACCGAAAGTTTGCAAGTAAAACTTTTTATATTTATTATTTGGAGTAAAAAACGTACAATAAAAATATTGTATTTTATAATAAACTAAATATTTAATATAATAATAAATATACGGGGACCGTGTAACACGGGCTTGCACGCTCACAGTAGTGTCGCAAAATTCTAGCAGTTACCGTCCAGATTGCAACATGTGTGACTTTTGGAGATTTAATATATTTTTATAAATCCGACATTTTTTGTTGTTTATTTCCCATTTTTGAAAAATAATATTTTTTGACCGATAAATGCCATAAACACGTAAAATAAATTATTCAAATATTTGCAATAAAATATTATTTACAATAAATCACGAAATTTTTGGTGCCGAAAGCAAAAGCGTATGTCTGTTAGGCAAGCCGTTCGATGGCCGTTCGACTGGCGATTGGCGAATGACGATTGTTTGAAAGGGACTTATGTAAATCCGAATGTTAGAGAGAGCGCGCCAATATTAAAAACGCTTGGAAAGAACAGACGTAAGCTGTGAAAATATTTAATTAAACACGACTTATTTAAAATAGAGCTAAAATCTATCGACAATGTCTCGAGTAGCATTTAAAGAAACACTGAATTTTTTCAAACTGTAATGTGTTAAATAACAGAACAAACCTGTTTAGGTATATTTTTACTTTTCGGAGCTTATTTCACGATTTTTTCTATCAAGGGAATTTCATGAATTTACTTTTTTAGCATAACAAATGTACGGAGATTATCTTAAAAAATAACATATATTTTTTGAGGATCTTATAAACTTGTTCAATATAAAAGTGTACAGGGAAAATTTTAAATGCCGGGTCAAAAAGTATTTCAAACTATTTTTTTTTTGGTTTCACTTAGGATTGAACCCTCCTACCCAGAAACTGGAGGACCGGATAGGATCGGGTAGGACCGACATTTATTTGTTATATTGCTGATGTTATCCGATTTCAGAGAAATGTGTGTGTGATTGCCACCAAAAGTTGATAGAATGTATTGTCATCGACGAAAAGATCTGCCGAGTTTCAGGTCGATCGGATGTCAGGAAGTAGGTTAATTTCCGCTTCCAAGATTTGCATTCATGCATACGAAAACAAAAGTGTATTTATAAAAGCCCTGTATGTTTCTCTGCTAGTATCGTTCTTCAGAATTTTACCAGAGTGACTGAAAACTTTTAAATAATTTGAGACGCGGTTGTGCATCAATGACAGTAATTAGAGATTTTAATTATTTATTCTTGGCTAATTTATATAGCGCCGCTTTTGTGAGATATCACCTCAGGGGCGCTTTGGTCAATATTCTTGTCCAGTTGACAGAGAGTTTACTAAAAAAAATGATGAATAAAAATAAAACCAATTGTTTTCGATCAAAACTATCTGACCTCTTAGCAGAAGAGATAACATTTATCATTATACATCAGTGTTAAGAGTTAATATTTTTATAGCAAACTAGGTAGGTAGGTACCTACTTACATTAATTTTTAAAATTTGAAAATGTTCCTCCTCATTTTTATCATATACAAAGTACAACAGTTCCAACTGTTGGGAGACATTGGGACTATAGCATCCCTGATAGGGGTATATTGTGAGGCTGAAGGGAATGGGGAAGAAAAGGAGATGGGGAGGAGCAAGGTTAAGCTGATAGGTAAGCTTTTTTGGTATTTTAATTGGTGATTTGCAAGGACAAGTTAAATGTAAGCTTGGTTTAAGTTTCGTGGTATATTTTGTGTTCATTTTTGAATAAATCGATCGTCCAGCTCATTATTCGGACAAATCCCAAAACAAAAAAATTGAGTTAAAGTTATAAATAATTATGCAGCATTATGTTTGGAAGCGCGTCTCTCTATCTGGTTCCTATCAATTAGTCAACATTAATTTTGAAAATTTCGTAGAAGTTTATCCGGTAGTTATTTCCTTTCTTATCATTATTATCACTTAAAAAAATGTTATTACAAGTCACCATGACCTTTTCAGACATATTATCAGTAAAACAGCAGTGGATGAAGAATATATAATACGCAAGTGAATGGTACAAGTAAGGAACACCCTAGGAATAGACGACACTATCCAGTAAAAAAACATTTAATGAGTGTGGAGATACATAGAATAAAGAAGAACAATAGAAATGTCTTCCAGACAAATTTGAATGGATACAAATTTCACGACTAAATTCGTACCTTTTGTTTCTAGATCATTAAGCAGGTGCTCTATCTCACTTACACTTTCCTGACATTGTATATCGCCCTCCCACATTATTTTCATAATGATGGTGAAACGCAGTTTTGTATTGAAAATTTAATATGTGATTGGCCAGATTTAAATATGGCCCATATGGCATTTTTGTTCTATGTAAGATCCTAAAGAATGTAAGGAAGATGTAAGCATAACGAACAACATTAAAAAAGTGATGCTTAGATGGATTGGACAAAAATATGATTTGTCATGAGAATACATAGTAATCAAGTGGATGGAGGAAGTCTGGGATGCCCCACGAAGACATCGGATTAAATGCTCGAGTCAGGTCATATCAGGAGTGCGTGTACCAAAGGAGTACACATATATGAACGTAACTAACTAACTAACCGCAGGGGTAGGCAGAGAGGACGGACCGCCAAACAACTCGGTCTTGGCACACACTCCTTGCCTCATTCACACATACTTTTCTATTATTCTAATTCTTGACAAGGCCCGACTCAAGTATCTGATTCACATGGTCGTGGCATGTCTTCCTCGGGCGTCCTCGACTTCTGCTACCATATATATATGAATGAAGGAAACAGTTTTTGCCAAGATAGAGTTGTGTGGTGGTCCAATCTGCCAAACCCCTACAGGAAATCGGTACTGTTCGGAGTCGAAACATGCTCGAAATGGCTTCAGCCGTGTTTAGTGACCAGGTCTAAATAGGCAATCCTCCTCAAAATGCCTGAATCGGGGATGCCATAATCTCACTAGCTACTACTCTTGTGTTGTTTTCGTGACAAATAAAAGAGAAATGATTTAAACGGGACATCCCACGGTTCGGCTTCACTGTATCATGAAGGAAGGATAAAAAGATATAAATAAAACATCAAATGAACTTACAATTTATAATTTTATTAGTATTTTTCTAGAAACACGGTTTAAAGGCCAAATTAACTGTGACTAATCAAAACAAGAAACCAACTGGAGGTTGTTCAACGCAATCATAATAATTTTTTCTTTATTCTCAGAACAGAATGGATCAGACAGAAGAAGCAAAATAATGATTAACAGTTACTATTAATAGTTGTATTCAGTTGGCTTCTCAAGTAATATAAATCAATAAATGATGCGGCCATATTGGTTACATATTACATACATAAATTAGTAATTATTTTTGCATATGGGAGTTGTAGCAACAGCTAAGTAAGTTGCCGATAATGTACACCGTAATAAGTTCTCATACGGTGGAAACACAGGACTAAATACAAAACGAAATCCAAATGCATGATTTCAAACAAGTGCCTGGCACCTGTTTACGTATAAGCCTCAACAAAGCACCTACCGCTGAAAATGTTCAGGTTATACGTACAAAGTTTCCTTTTTTACTGTATATCAGTAATTTCACTAAGAAGTTTGTATTAGAGTTTATTAATACACAGAGTGTAGCTACTTTCAGTTTCGTAGACTTTTTTTTGTTAAAATTTTACCTATCATCAGTGTTTATTGTTTTAAAACATTAACCGCCTTACTTATAAATGCGGTGTAAATATAATGCGGCGCGAAGGTCAGAACAGTGAAAAATCTGACTTGTTACCACAGCTTTTGTATAGTTAAAACGGTCTTAAACCAAGCTCAAGGCCGGCTTTACCATACCAACATTGAATCGGTGTATAAGAATCTAATCAGTAAGACGATTGGTAAAACTAAATATGATTATGAATCTTGTTTCAGTTATATTTTGTCTGCTTGAAACTACACAAAAAAGAAAGGTTAATGTTAACTCTACAATATTTTTCAATTATTTCTGACGGTCATTTTGCCCTTTGAAAATTGGTTGTCTGATGTCAAACTGATTACTCGCAGCAAGTTTGTCATAAAGAATCCCTTGGTGCAGGTGTGACAACTTCCACAGCGCGGCGCTGAATATTTTACTTACTTGTGAAGACAGGGCTTTACAAAAAATTAATATATAGGACGCAATTGACTGGGAACTCAAGTTACTCATTGTAGTAGTATGTAGCCTGTCTAATTTGAACACTATTAATAAACACTTCTAGTGCTTCTGTACTGAAAAGTGTTACACCCAAAGATGATATTTTTTTATTACCACATGAACCTCTGTTGTATTTAACATTACATAATTGTAACTAAAACCACATCACTTTGTTTTGACTGAAAAGAAATGTCACCGGAGACCAAAATGCGATCCACATTTTTTACTCTAAATAAGCTCAGGATACGCTGGTTAGTCTGTTACACCCTGTGCACATATTTTTTTTACGTAAAGCCCTTACGTTTAGTGCTTCATAAACAATTGCAGATAATACGTACATAATATGCGCTAATCTAATCACACTTCTTCGTAATGTTTGCAATAAACCATTGATTTAAATACAATATACTACTAAATATAATAACAACATAGTAATACAAATAAATTATGTATACACACATGATTACAGATTAAATACAGAGAAATTTATTTACTTCAAGGATTTACTGGCCATGATTATAAATATAAATAAATGGTAATTATTTCCGTAAGGCCACAGATTATGGAAATTACACTCTGTTTCTACTTAACTATTACAAGAAACCACTATTTATATGTACAAAATAGCTTATCAGGTTCTTAGTTTGGGTTAATTGATTAATGTAGATTGAAATGTAATAGTCCAAGCAGATGGCCGCGGCCGCCCCTTGTCAGCACCGGCACTCACCGCTCACCAAGCTGATGCTCCTTACGCGGGTAATTTTAAAATGTCGCTAGAAGAAAGGTATTTTTCGCTCGAATAATCGCGTAGACCACAAGGTTCTCCTCGGCCGAACGACATATTCGTAAACAGGGAATTTTCATCTAAATTCTGACATCGATTTCATTCGTGTGGCACGTCGGATATTTTCATCCCAAAAATGACACCGGAAGTCGTCGCTTTCCAGGACTCCTCCCGGGCCGAAATCTGGATGAATGCGTTTTTTTAACTAATCTTATTTGGGGTTAAAGCCCAGTACTAATTTTGTTCATGTGGCCTATGGGATGGGATTTTTACGGTCATCGCTTGGACTATAACTTTCGTATGCCACTCCATACAAAAAAAGTCCAAAATGGCGGCAAAGGTATCAAATAAATTTTGAACTTTGAATAAAAATGAAATTATAATGCATCTTTTACCATCTATCCCGAAGTAAATAGTTGTTTCTTCTAGTAATTAAAGTGTTTTTCCATAATCTGTGCCCATCCAAAGTGCGGCGGTTAGGGAAATATTTATCCAATAAATAATTTTCTAAGTGAAGGTTATTTTTTATGGCCATTGAATTCATTATATACACAACACAGGTACTAATTTACCAACTGCTGTTTAAGTTTAGGTTGCTTCTCTTTCTTGCCCAAGTGTAGGAACTCTGTCCCGGCGCATTTGATTTGTGCTGAACTGTCGGACTTGCAATAATCCCTTTTTTGCGAGTTGTTATAAGTAACTGTGGTTTAATCCAATTAAGCTAACATTATAAGGTTAATTAGATGAAGCCATCCGTTGGAAATATCCCTGAGTAACTAGAACCAGATAATTAGGTTCCCTAGCTACTCCTGTACCTTAAGTTACTAATGGTAAAATTTGGACTAATTTTTTGACATTTTTCAATCAATAACATCATGGAACTTAGTTCAGTAACGTACATATTCTATCTCTACAGTACAAGGTGCATAGTTACAGCAAAAACTGTTAAAATAATATAAATATGTAAATTATAAATAGTAAATATTAGCGACATTCACTGTTTTTACGCAATTAAATTAAAAGCTAATACACATTTTTTGGTTGTAAGCATAATAAAAAAATATTATATATTTAAAGCCTGTTCGTATTGGGAGGGAAGAAAGAACTTCCAATGCGCACAGGACATTAGTTTATCAAAACATATTCAACTTAGTACCTAGTGTAGAACATTACATTACGCAGAGTGTAGAACGGAGAAGAGACTGGAATGAGCCCTACACAACAAGCCTCGAGCTTACGCAGATTCTCCGGCGAACTTGCAGAAAGCCTCCTTGACCTTCTGGAAGACCTGATCGGGCGCGGCGGATGCGTCGATGCGGGCCACCAGGCCCTCCTGCTCGTAGTGTTTGATGATGGGCAGACTGTCGTTGAGGTAGGTGTGGAAGCGCTTCTTCAGGGACTCGAGGTTATCATCAGAGCGGCCACTGCCCGCTGCGCCGCGCCCGAGGCACCGCGCTGTACACGCCTCCTCCGGGCAGTCCAGGAACAGCACAAACAGCAGCCGCGCCTTGTCCCCCATGGCGCGCTGCCAGCCCTGAAGGTTGTCCTCGTTGCGCGGAAAGCCGTCAATCAGGAACTTGCTCTGGCCGGACAACTCCATAGCGCGCGCGATCAGCGAACATGTCACCTCGACGGGCACTATCTTGCCGTTGCGGATCATCTCCTCGATCATGTCACCGTACTGCGAGCCGGGCCGTGCTCGCTCCTCGCGCAGCAGGTCACCGGCCGACAGGTGCACGAGGCCGAACTCGCGCACGATGTTCTGGCACTGCGTTCCCTTGCCCGCGCCGGGCCCACCGAGCACGAAAACAACTTCGGGCAACATTTTGAACTTTGACAAGTTATGGGCCGCTTTGCTTATCACACGTCCACTCATAAAAACTTTGTAACCCGATCGATTTTATCAAACGATAGCCGATAAGCGGCTATACGTCAGGTATCGCGGAAGTCCTTGAATTGTCAATTCTTTTGACAGTTGTTGGAGAATGGGGATGCCATATGAAAAAGTACTTATTTTGACATTCAAGGAAAAGGTGAATAATATCGAAATTTATGAAAATAACCGATAGTAAAATTCATGAACCTAGAGCGGCCAAATGAGTATTTTATTGCTTCCAACTCTCAAGAATAGCACTGATACACTATATAAATACTAGACTATAAACATGGAAATTGCACAATGTAAACAATTTTTAAAACCCACCATATTATTGACGTCACTTTTGAAATCAATTTATTATCTTCTTTGGATTTCATATATGGATAATATAGGAATGTATCTTTTTTCGATTTTAATCCTTTTATTATTGAAATATCTTAAATATGTATATTTTGAAAAAACATTTATGAAACAAAAATTAAATATAATATAAAACATACATATTTTTTACTTCTGGCGTCGGTATTTCTTTTAGTGATGGTATCACTAGGCATAATTTGTCAGGGCTCCTACCAAAGAGCAACTTGACGGACGAAAACGAGCGAAAGTAGCCTGCTGCGAGGCCCTTTTCTTACAAAACTTAACTATGGATTTGAAGCCAAAATACTTAAACTAAACTGAAAAAAAAATAATCCAAAGGTCAAAGGCAAATATCTCGTAAGGATTTGTGTTACTTAATTTATTTATAAAATGGCCAATTTTAGAGCCAACTTTGGCAATTATTTATTTTTGTCAGATAATTGTACTTATTAAAAGAGTACTCTTGTCCAATATAGGTACGTAATGATATGTAAAATAATAAATTAAAACATTTATTATAGTACCTAGCAAATATTTGTGAAAAAATTCATAAGCACCTATCTACATAAATAAGTGATCTTCCGAGAAAATTTATGATTTTTATAAAGCGCATGCCTCACTATTTTAGAATAACACAATGCTGCGTTATACAAAAATGTTAATAGTATTAGTATCGATTTTTTGTAGGCGCAAATAACAGTCACTTGGAAGTTGGAACCGCTAGCTGTAGGTGCGCAAGGTGGCAAGAAAAAATATCAGATTGTATGAGAATTGTCGCTTATAGAATTCATATCTGGTGGGGGGTTTAGAATGTATTTTAAATAAATCATTTAGATAACAATACGCATCTTTTTTTATACCATTCTTTTGTTAGCTTATCCATGGGATAATTATCCGAGTTTATTATTCGGTACTCGAACCTAAGAATAGTTAAATATATGGGGTAAGTTAGGTGAGTTTTTTTACATATTGCGTGTATTTACTTGTTTATTTATAAATACGCATTATCCTATGGATAACCTATCAAGGGGATGGTGAAATACTTCAAGTCAAGTTGAGGTATATCCATGGACCTATAAATCTCTGGACAGAGCATTAGTGCGATTTTGTATGAATGGCATTGAAGCCAAATCTAGGGTGAAGGGAAATTGCCTGGGAGCCATCTTGAACTGATTTGCATGCGAAGTGGTGCATAATGAACAATTATTATTTTATTTTTGTGTTGTTAATGCAGTTATAACGGCTTGTGATTTTTTGGGTATTTGATGAGAAAAGGAATGGGATACGTCATTAAAAAACTTATGTATGTTTTGGCATTTTCCATACATCTTATCCCTCACCCCGCGGCTTCAAATTCTTCTCGAATTGCTCCGTACAGGACATTTTAGGTCCATGGGTATATCTAATACCCACTATTTAATTTCAGTGTTTCTTGAGTTGTTTATTTCTAATTGTCTGAGCGTAGCTGGTAATGTTTAGTAATTTATGTCTTTGTATAACATAATCAATAACAATCCATAACATAATCAATGTTATTATATAATTTTCATAAATTCTCCAGTCCTTTAAAAGAAATATCAAATATACCTGATTCTAACCCCGATCAAAGTGGTCCAGAAGCTAATCCTCAAGAAACCCTTCACGTATCCAACAGAAACGCTATTTACAGATTTCGGGGTGCCCCGAGTAGAGGATATATTCAAGAAAAATGCAATTGTCCAAATTTATAAAAATAATATAATCAAAAAAATTTGAAACCCACCTATCTAAAAGATATCAATACAATATCAAAATTCCTAAATGTAATACCAAACAAATGCAAAATAACTATACCTATTTAGGAATAAAGTATTTCAACAACCTTCCGATTGAAATAAAGAAATTAAAGGATATTAACATGCTTAAACTAAAACTGAAGTTACACTTTCAGAAATAATTAACAAATAAATGCCTGTTTTTCCCTTTATTGATATTTATTGTCAGTCTATACTCATTTCCACTGTATTTAGATGTTGTCTATTTATATGTATATTGTTCCTATTATATACATGGTGTCCGGAAACTCGTAGTACAAGCCGGAAACTGGAGAATGTATACCACACGGGGAACCCAAATAAACATAAAGTTTTTTGATTTGAGCATTTTTATAAAAAAAAAAAAACAAAAAAATATATTTTTTGGCTATTTCAGGGTTCAAATTTTTTCGTCATTATTTGTTTTACTTTTAAATTTTTAAATAGTTTTAATTAGTTGGGTACTTTGATCTTCAGTAATAATTTATAAGAATTTGATCAAAAAAAAAATCAACTTCTGACTCGATTTACTCGAAAACGAAAGCTCAAATCAAAAATACTACAAAATCTACTCCAAATGTGACGTAGATTCACCAGTTTCCCGCTTGTACTACGAGTTTCCGGA
The DNA here is from genome assembly GCA_026573805.1 of Hesperophylax magnus. Taxonomy (NCBI): domain Eukaryota; kingdom Metazoa; phylum Arthropoda; class Insecta; order Trichoptera; family Limnephilidae; genus Hesperophylax; species Hesperophylax magnus. Next base: position 3,783,885 of record JAIUSX010000117.1, on the reverse strand, counting down.
CACCGTGTATATTAGGGTGTGTCAATTATTTCAACTTTTGAACTTTTGAAACGCCTGATGTCTCAAAAATTGCGTCTTACAAAGAAAATGAGAACTACATTTAAAATTATTTTTTAGAAAATGGTTATTAGCTCGCTAAAATGCATTGAAAACAGAAAAAAAACCTAAAACATGTATTATTAAATAATGGTAATTAATATTTTTTTCACAATAATTTAACCTTTTAACGTTTGTGTATTATTAAAAACTGCGTATAGTTGACAAAAATTAAATAAAAAAATCAATTTTATTAATGCAAGTAAATCTACAAGAATACCGAAATTAACAAAAAAATGATAAAAATCCACTAAAACGTTTTCCATTGCCATTTAGTTTGCTTTAATTTTCAATTATTGGACTTATCAACGTAGTCAAAGATTATTGATTATGGGGAATATCGATTTCAACACTACGCAAAAACTTCGTAAAAAATATACAAGGGCGCAAAGGATTGTAAATCCGAATTAGTCACGACCTTTAGAAAAACCATCTACTCTTCTTCCGCTTCTTTCCAATAGTTTTTCAGATTCTGATGAGGAACCAGCGCTAAGTGATGATCATCAATCTGCAGTGGCTCATGATACATTATCTCCTCGAAATATACAATATTCGAAGATGAAGAATCCCTTGACGAAGTTATCTAAAATTTGTGATCGATACGGCGTATCACACAGAGCAGCAGCTGCAATTGCTTCTGCGGTTTTAAAAGATGTAAATGAAGCTGGTCCGTCTTCCGTTATAGATCATAGTAGATTATGAAGAGCTAGAAAGCAAACTAGGGATATGTTATTAAATAGCCGTAAATTGACAAATATCGAAGGTTTATTTTTCGATGGGCGCAAGGACAAAACAATGTTTATTATCAAGAAAGGAAGAAAATTTTATCGACGAATAAAAGTTGAAGAACACATAACGCTTGTGCAGGAGCCAGGATCAGTGTATCTCGGACACGCTACGCCATCATCTGGTACTGCTAAAGACAGCGAAAATGCCATATGTTCTCTTTTGGAAGAGGAAAATCGTCAAATGGAGAAAATTGTTACAGTTCGTTGTGACGGAACAAATACAAACACTGGCCGGAAAAATGGAATCATTTCAATAATGGAACAGAGACATGGAAAGCCATTGCAATGGCTTATCTGCCAGCTGGACGCCAATGAACTACCATTGCGACATCTGCTATCTTCATTAGATGGACCGACTAGCGGACCTGTAGCTTTCTTGGGACCAATCGGAAGAAACTTAAAAAATTGTGAGAACGTTAAAATTATTCGGTTTGTTCCCATTCAATCATCCATACCGGAAAATATAACAGAAAAATTAAGCACGGACCAAAATTATTTATATAATATGTGTCTGGCTGTGTCAAAAGGTATTATAACTGTAGATTTGGCAAGGAAACAACCAGGGAAAATGTCTCATGCTAGGTGGCTAACAACTGCAAACAGAATATTACGGCTATATGTTGCAACAGAAAACCCAACAGAAAATTTGCAGATATTGGCCACCTTTATTGTGAGAGTTTATGCTCCAACATGGTTTACCATAAAGTGCAATAGGTCTTGTATAGATGGAGCCCGTAATCTATGGAAATGGTTAGCATTTCCAGATATCTTTCAGGAGAATTGAAAGCTATTGTCGACCCCGTGATTCAGAGGAAAGCATATTTTGCACACCCGGAAAACATTATTCTATCAATGTTAACCGATGACAATAAATGTATAAGGGAGCTAGGATGTAGATCATTAAATATAGAGCCCTTCAAACTTCAAGAGTGAGAGAGTTCATAATTCCAAAAATTAATTTCAACTGCAATAGCTACATAGAATTAATTGACTGGCAGGCCACAGATTTAATTCTGACAGAACCTCCACTCCTGAGCAACGTAAAAACGGACGAATTACTTAAATTGTGTGATGAAGGAAATGTAAAAAGGTTCGATTTTCCTAAATTTCCTTGCCACACACAATCAGTGGAAAGGTGTGTGAAGTTGACCACAGAGGCGTCTTCTGTTGCTGGTTACAATGCTAGAAAAGGTTATATTTACGCCAAGCAACATTCAAGAAACATAATACCAAATTTTAATTCAAAGCAAGATTTTAAGTAATTACCACAGACATAGGAATTAATAGACGAGAAGATAATGGCGAGGGGTAAAATCAACTGTTGAAGAACGAAGGGCGTAAGGCTGACTGTGATTCGTCAATAAATCAATCTGACAGTAAATAGGCATCTCGCATTATAATATCACCATTTACTTCTTAAAAGTAAAATCTGCTTTTGAATGAATAGACATTTTTACATGGGAGCGCAAATTACTCGCCACGTTATGAACAAATTTGCGAAGTCCAAATTCGGCAAAAAAATTCGGTTCTATTTTCAGAGTCGAATATTTCGTTTAAGTATTTAGTTAAGACACTTTTATAAATGTTCATAATTTACTTCCCAGCAACCAACCAGCTTTGTGTTTCGCGTCCAGACGTTTCTCGATGTGATAGTATATGTTTCTAAAACTGATCTATATTATACAATGTGAATATGCTTAAAATAAAGTAAAATAATGCTTATATATGGAATGTAATACGACAATTGGGTTTATTCTCTTTTTCACATCTATTTTTACAAGTTTTCATAGTACAAGTCAACATTTTGCCGTGTTATTTCGTAAAATGAACCGATGATGCCTCGACCATAGTTCGCACAAGAATGATGACGTCACGTTTTCAAATTTCACTTGAGGCCATACGCGAGCACAGCCGGTTCCAATGGAACCGGTATGGGGAGTGGGGATAATACGCTTTTAATCACTTAGGGCAGGTCTACTAATATTCATATGTCTATGGTAATTACTGTTTTAACAATATGTTATCATTCAATTTTGAGTATCCATTATTTTTTATTCGTTGTATTTTGGTCAAAAATGTTGTTGTACGTTATTGTTTAGTATCTTGAATTTAACCATAAAAAGTGTTATTTTCCCTTTTATATTTTTAACAAACACATCACATATGTTTAAAAAAATATTTATTTTTCGTTCTTTGTACTGCAGTTATGGAAATAAAATTAAGTGTGCTACAAAATATAAAATATGGACCCATTGTTTTATTTTTTTCCCAAATCACGAAATCAATTTTTTTTCAAAACTTCCGCCATTTTAGCGAGCTAATAGTGAACACCAATTTCATTTATTTTTACGTTTTCGAATAGCTACAGATCATACGCAACTTTTGAGACCCCAGGCGTTTAAAAATAAGGCAATTTTTTTTCTCTCTATGGAGAGCGACACACGCTAATGTATATTCTTACCTATAGCATAATGGTATTCTATTTTTCTTATTATCTCTCTCACCAAGCACAAGAACCAGTTTCTTCATTGGTGAGATTGCGAACATAAATATATTTTGTAACCATTTGTATACCTGATCTCTCCAACTAATCTTCTAATAAAAATGTAATGTCAATAGTAATGGAGGGTAAAATAGCAAATGTGCAGTGTTTTACTGTTATATTTCACTAACCGCCGCATTTTTAATGGACACAGATAATGTAAATTACAATTCGTTTCAACTTAATTACTACAAGAAACAACGATGTTCATCGGGATAGATGGTACAAGATGCTTTATAATTCCGTTTTTATTAAAAGTTCAAAAATCTTATAAAACATTCTCTTTGGCGTCATTTTTGACTTTTTGTATGGAGTGACACTTGCAAGAGTTTAGTTTCAATCTAAGTATGCATAAATTGCTTAATTAGCTCAAATTAAGAACCTAATAACCGATTTTGTGCATTTAAGTAGATGTTTCTTGTAATCATTGTTGAAACAAAGTGTAATTTCCATGTCTGCCTAAAAGTGCAGCAGTTAAGGAAATATTTAGTAAACATTTTTCTGTTTCTGTTTGTAAATTATAAAATTAGACAGACCTCAGGAACTCGTGATAAATTGTACAATTAGACAGACCTTAGGAACTCGTGATAAATTGTACAATTAGACAGACCTTAGGAACTCGTGATAAATTGTACAATAAGGAAGTTGAGTCCATTTTTTTTTTTTTTTATCAATGTTCGTATTTAAACTTAAATACCGGTATTTTTTTTTTTTTTTTTAAAGTCTGTTTTCATAATTAAATTAATTCTCAAAGTTTAAATTTTATTAAGCCCGCCAAAACGAGCGGAATCCGAGCGGTAAGAGGCGGGGTGTGGGTGTGACGTCATTCAAACTGTGAGAACCACGTCGCTTAAACATTTTGAATGGAAAAAAATTTAATTCTTCAACAAGGAATTCCAGTAATTTTTTTACCAATGTTAACCGTCTATTAGAATTGATGTTATTAAAAAAAAAAAAATTGATTAAGATTTCATAGTTAAATTATTTGCATCTCCCGCCCGGCACGGTATTAAAGACGCTATTTGTTGACCGCCGCGCAGAAAAGTAAAGACCAAAAGTAAAATAACGGTTTACAGCCAAGTTCACTGTGAGACTTTTCTGCGCGGAGGCCTGAAGTGTAATCACATGTAATGTGACATGTATAATAATAAAAACTTCTAAGCGATGCAATAAACAACATATTAAAAATAAAGCACTATACGAATATGTATCTTTCGAAATCCATTTTATATAATAATAACAACAAATACCTACATAAATATTTGACAATAGATGGGAGCTATTTTTTTTCACATAGATCCTATTGACAAAGGGGTTTCTCCGGGAATGCAGCTGGTTTTCAGCAGTGCCTTATTATATGGTAAACAAAAGATGAAATATTTAAAAGCCATCACCACATTATAATATATATTATAATGATTAGAGAATAATTATCATGTCATGCGAAACCAATAAATATACCTGCACAAAACTAGTGGTTATGGCGAAATGTCAGATGGGTAGAATACGCAATGATTATTATACTGTAAAAATGTATTATATTTATCGTAACGTACAAATGAACACAATTAATAATTTGATATACTTACTTGGAAGCTTTAACTCCACGACCGGCTGTGATTTGGCCCAAATAAACGTTTGGCCTATACACCTCTCTCATCTAAACCGACCATCTCTCATGTAATAGAAAGAGATGCACCATAGACATTGCGGTGATCCGTTCTACGTACAAGCCACGACACATGTGACTTCAGAATTCTTTCAACCAATCGTCGAGCGTATTCAGTTTATTGCTATTTAATGCTTTTTCAAGAACGTTTAACTAATTCTAAGATTAATAATATAGAAATATATTTATATATTTAGAATCGATATTTTTTGATCTACATGAACATATTTTTTATAAGTCAAAATATTTTTCACTCAACTTCCTTATTAGACAGACCTTAAGAACTCGTGATAAATTGTACAAAATTAGACAGACCTTAGGAACTCATGATAAATTGAACAAAATTAAACAGACATTAGGAACTCATGATAAATTGTACAGCAAATTGTACAATTTATTACGAGTCGTGATTTTGTGACAGTACAATTGTGATTTTTCACAAAAACGTCACCATTATCATTTTTTTATTTTTTTCCGACTTTATGTCTGGGTTAAATCTTCCCCACAGGAAAAACTAAACCCTTCCACACACTTTTCCAAAAATGATCATCTAGTCGGTCCACATTATGCAAGTGCATTATATAAGCATAATAAATACAAAACAATACAAGAACAACACGTCAACTCACCAGAGATCAAATGGGAAAATAATTCACCGACTCCAGATATTAATATTATTATCTTTACTACTTTTATTTATGACCGTTTGTTTCCTAAAAAAAAAACCAAATCTTGTTTCTCAAAAAATTTATTTACAAAATAGGTAGGTATAAAAAATATTATAATTTTGAAGGAATGCATATATACATAAATTCCAATTATTTACATAAATTATCGTGATTTATTTTTGGGGTATTATGCCGTGTTACGCTACCTCCTTCTTTAGCCAACGTTTCAGACATCGTTGTAGTATTCATCATCAGGTCAGATGAAGAAGGAGAAAGTACTACCCCAGAAATAAATCATGATAATACTTTTGGCGTGAAAATCTCAAATCATATCTATTTTTATAAAGTTTAAAGTGTATAATTACACTCTAATAATAAAATAAAATAAAACCAATCCGTAGTTCTTTTTGCATAGTCCTACAATTTACTCTTGTATGTTTGGAGTTTCCAGAGCGATTGTACTTCTGGTTTCATCTCTTCCAGTTCATTTAAAACTGATGAGGCTAAAACAAAATAGAAAATTAATGAATTGTAAAATAATTCTTTTTTTAATTGTATAAAAATAAATGATACTTCATAATATGAAATACTAAAGCAAAGTATTTGACACATATCGAGGATCAAAGTCAAACAATGTTATATAACGACTAAACTAGATTTTAGACGATAAAGGAGACGTTTAGTTCAAAACATATTTTTATTTATTCTACATTATATTATAAAAACTATATAATTAAAATTCTAAATGTTCGTTTGTTCAAAATCGTAAATCTCTGAAAGTTTTCACCGATTGCTTCGAAATTTTGACACAACGTTGCAATCGAATATGCGTGTATTTTTATATACCTATATTATTTAGATGACACCTGTGACAGGTAAAAACGTGATTTTTTTAAAACATCGCCATATTTTGGACGAAAAGCTACACGGGCTATTGTTTCTATATCTGCGCAGACACAGCATAGCCTAGCGTAGAGAAGTTCTGTTTTAGCTCGACCATTTGGTTCTATCATAATAATAATGACCACCTATTCTAGAATAATAATTACCATCCTGTTTACGTGTGTGGTGGCCATATTTGATACTACTTTTTTATCCCGCCAGAGTTTGCATGAGCGTGGAACTACTAGGTGTCAAATATGATTCATCAATATTATGGTACCTACATGCCAGAAGAAAGTTTGAAAACATAATTGTCATTGAGATGTGATGTTTTTTTGTACATTAGTCCTTATTTGAAATACATAATATTGTTTTACATAAAATAGCTAATTTATAATTGTATTTATGTATTTAATTACCTACATACAAATCTTATGATTTCTGAGGAAATTTTGGTTTTGGTGTTTTATATGTATTATTATATGAGAAAATTAGAAACATACCCTTTTGGAAGTGAGGTCTACTGTTCAGAGAACTACTAGTTCAGCTTGGAATAAACTACCTCCTACAATAAGGTAACTCCAGGGCAAAGTGTCGATTCTCCTGTAAACTTGTACTTTTGTAGATAACATTGTTTGACTTTAAGCCCTATATATTTTTTAATTTATAAAAATGACTCACAAGGGTTTTGCAAAAATTTGCTAAGTGCTTCCTGAAACACGCTGGTGGGGATTGCCATGTTGATGTTGGGAAACTTGGTGTTGCTTTTTTCATCGATGGTGTTGCAGGCAATGATCCCAAGCAGCTGGCAGGCGAGGGCCTGGCGCCCGTGTTGTCCCCTCCGCAGGCGCAGAACGGCCCCCCCGCTACACCCCGCCTGCACGCAGCACGAAGTCTGCAGCATGTTGGGGACGGACTTGGTGACACAGCCCTTGGTTATAGTGGCTCGCAGGGTGTCTGTGTGTGCCTCGCTGAAAAAGGGGAACCCGACGGCGATGACAGTTTCTCCTGCAATGATTTTCATTATTATGTTTATTTATTTTACAAATGTAGTCATGGCCAATATTTGTTAGAAGTCAACTTGAGTACAATTCTCCAGTCTGGAACCCATAATACAATAATCATATACGCTGTTGAAAGAATACAAAAAAAAAATTATACTTTCTAAGGACGGGTTGTTTCAGAGAATTTCAACAATTCATCAATTTTCAAAATTGATTTTCAAGTTCTGTGAAGGTTCTTTTCAAATTCTGTTATAGAATTAATACACAGTGATGGCCATTATTATTTTCTACTAACTAAGGTGGTAGTGAAACCTGTTCTGCATTTTAGTCTAAAGTAATTGTTTTATTTTTAATTATGCTGTCACATCATAAGGTATTTTGTATAAAATTTATATTTTTATTCATATTTTTTACTACCTCTCACAGCGGGTTCAGAGGCCAAGTCCAAAGCCTTGGAAGAAATAAAATCATCAGAATGAAGCAGGGCCAAGTCATAGGCCACGTTGTCGGGAGTTTTGTATATGAGTTTGGCTTTAGCAGTTTTTCCCTTGCAGAATATTGAAAGGCCGTATTTGCCGTGCTGAAACATTAACATGACATTCACAAAAGGTTGAAACTATGCATACATCGTTGAAATTATGTACATTCAAAATACTTAGATATTCTACATAGATTAGACAAAAAAAAGTGTAATTATCAATGTTGTGCTAGTTGTTCTTTCCCGCAATGGATGTTTAACCCATTCTTTAAAAAATTACACGGATAGGCGCGTGCAAGCCAAATGCTCATGTTATTTCAAATGTAATTTATTATCTTATTGTATTATACAGGGTGTTCGGGGGTAAGCTGTGCTAACTTCAGGGGGTGACTCTACATAACTTTTTTCAAAATTCCAACATCTTAAGGTAGTTTTTAGGTAAAAAAATGAATTGTAATCTTTTTACTTCTACCATCATGTAGAATCACCTCTAACCTCCGAAGCTAGCGCATTTTACCCAGGACACCTGTATATTGACAAAACTGATTGATGTGAATAAAAGAATATCTATTTATCATGAAAAAAGGAGTGAGATCTAGACGAAGGTGAATTTCATAACACGTATGACAAATGAACATCACATGCTCGGTGCAGAGAAATTGACGGCACAAAATACACGCTATTCTTAGAGCGTAGAGTTAGAGGACAGGCGCAATGAGCAAAATGCCGCACTATGGTAGATGACCCTCACGAGCACCTCACCAAGCGGTTGCGGGCGGCAATGAGCGGGTCATTAGTTGCACCAGGTTGGTTAGGAAGGTACCTAGGCTCTTATGAAGCTATGGTACTAAGCAAAATTCTCATAGTGTTCCTTCTCACAGGTAAAAATAATTTTTATTTAAAAATATGAGTGGGTAGCTCTCTGTTCTCCATATAACATAGTAACCTTACATTCTGCACGACATGTGCGCAAGTGAGGATGTAGCCTTGGCCCACCACCACTCCAGAGCCCCAGGACTCTCCGCATCGGACCAGGACTATAGCGTTGTCTATTATATCTGGAAGAAAGGTACAATTATTATGATGATAAAAGGCACGTTTGGTGAACAAAAAATACAGGGAAAATTTTAATGTGTAGTATAGGTATCATGAGAAAATATTCTGCTTCTGAAAGAGTAACCCTAGCTATTTATAAGTAGGAAATATGTTTGCGACAAGCTGAAAAAACTCTTCAATCGTGAGATCTGGCGCCTTGTTAATGTACATTTTTTTGTCTGAGATCAACACCATAGAATAAAGAAAAACACTACAGGTGCCTTCCATACAAATTTGAATGGAAACAAATTTTCCATTTAGCCCAATAGCTCAGCGCTCTGTCTCACTTACACTCGTCTGACATTGTAGATTTCCATCCCATTGGAATTTAGTGCACACAGTTTTGTTTTGGAAATTTAAGCTCCGATTAGGCAAATATTTGGATCACGAAACACGCCCACAAGACACTTCTTGTGTTATTCTTTATTCTATGATCAACACAAATATCTTCTGGTTACATTACGCAATATTATTTCAACATCAGAGAGTGAAGGAAGCTATGAAATATTAACACACTTCAGCAACATTGTTCAATATTTTTAAAGTACCAAAATGTGAAGACCTTTATAAAAAAGATTAAAAATTATAAATTTTCAAATAAAATGTAATAAAAAAATTTAAACTTAACTCATCATTAAGGCATAAGCATAACATCCAAATTCCTCTATTTTCAACACAACAAATGCACAATAATTATTTTTAAAAAGGCATAAAATATTTCAATAGTCTTCCCGAAGAAATTAAAAAAATAGCAGATTTGGTATCATTTAAAAAAAAGATCAAATTATATTTTAAAAAAAGATCAAATTATATTTAAAAAAAAGATCAAATTATATTTTTAAAAAATGAGCAAATTATATTTTTAAAAAATGAGCAATCATAATCAATCAATCATCACCAATCACTTCATTTCATGCCATATTATAAATTTTTAACATTACAACATCCTAGTATTTAAGATTATATTTATTGAACACTATTTTATAGTATTGTGGGGTAAATTATAGGGTGTTTGCATCTCCCGAAAATTATAACAATATTATTTTTACCCACATTCTTGTGAGGCTGGTATCATTGTAAACCTGCGCGCGGTAAATAATATCATTCTGTCTTCACCAGTCTTGCCGTCGGGTTGACCCTAAACCTCCTCTAGCGTACGCGATTATTTGTTCGTAAAATTATTATAAGTGAGGTTGTTAAAATAAAAACTAAATTAGAATTATCCAAATTCTCGTTATTTCACACTAAAAATAATCATGCAACCTCGGATTCTGTGGATTTAAACTGGCAATGATAACCAATCCTCCAAAGTATCATTGTACACTAAAATCTAGTAAAATTATGAAAAAAATCCTACACCAAGCTCAAGAGCTAGCTCTCTTAATTGGCGTAGAATCCTTGTAAATGTATTTCACTATTTTGTTTTTGCCATATATTATGTTTATTACTGTAACAATGTTATAATTTATACAATAAAAAAAAAATAAAAAAATAAAAATGTGGGCGAAAACAAGGGTCCCATTCCAGAAAATTGATTTTTTTTTAAACACATATATTTTAATTAAATTTTTTATATAGTACTCACCGCACCCCAACTATAAAATTATTGTCTGAAATTAAAGCCTACTTTTGTAATACAACTCCACAAACTGAAGTCAGTCAGTATTGGGCCATTTAGCAATGTTTTATTTGTAATAAATGTACGCATTTTATTACATCTAAAATATTTTATTTTTGTACAAATCATTACAAAAAAACTTTTGCATCACCGGTGCGATAAGTGTAAGGATGTGTGACCCTTTCAACGGGTTTAAATGTAGTTTCCTTTTGGTAATATATTTTTTCACACAAAATACAAGAATTTAAAGATGGAGAAGCTTGGTTCACATATCAAAATACATATGGGTACATAGTTGTTGTTTAGTGACATCAAATAATTATATAAAATTAACAGACAGCAATGCTTTAGATCCATTATCCCACCGGAAGTGTGTTGGAAAATAAGATGGAGAGATTGTTAGTATTTACCAATAACAGCGAGTACTGGTAGCTCCTTGGGCGTGAGGAACTGCTGCCGGGTGGCTGGTGACGGGGGCGGAGCCAGCAGGTGGCGCAATGAGGGCCCCAGGCACCCCACCAGCGAGAGCCCCACCCACTCCCCGCGGTTCCACGATAGACTGTTCAGTGTCATGCCGAACAGACGGCCTGCACTCGCACTGTTGCTGGAGAACACATAGAAATAATCAAAGTGATTTCAATTTCTTAATGATTACTTCAGTAAAACATCATATTGCAAGCTTTGAGATCTTAAAACAGTGTTGAAGTTCTATTTATATCAATTTTTACCGCAATACTGCACAAGAGTCCCAAATTTCTCTCACCCATCTGGTGTCAGTAAGACCATGCAGGGCCGGCCATGTGCAGAACAATTGGAGCAGTCCGCTCCGGGGGCCGATTTGCCAAGGTGTCGAGGAGCCAAGCAACCAAGGCACTGATACCTAACACAGTGCCCTTGAGGTTTTCACTAGCAGCAGGCGCCGTTTGGCTAAGGGCCAACCCTGATATCCTATTAGGGTATGTTGTGAGGCTGAATGCGGGGAGTGGAAGGAGATTGGGAAGAGGAAAGTACCTGGCTATTCAGATCTGGTCACCAAACACGGCTAAAATCATTTCAAGCAATGTTTCGATTCTGAATGTTAGTCTTTCACCACTGAGAATATCTACAATTTTGAATCAAACTGAATAATTATTAGATTAAATAATATTAGCATGCCTTTATGTTAATAAACTTCCTAGAGCCTTGCATTCTTTTCGGATCTCGTCAATCGTCATCCATTCATCAGCGTTTTTTTACTACGGTAAGGGCTCACTGCTCTGCCAGGTGGGTCATACTTACTTGTCTTCGAGATACGCAGGGCCCCCTTCACAGCCCAGCGTGGTTGAGGCATCGCACAGCAGTAGTTGGGGGCCTGCACCCAGGCAGTTGCAGGCTAGCCCCCGAGACAGGGAGTTGAGGAATACCTCGGAGCCGAAGGGGGTCCCTTGTAGCAGCACCCCCTCGCCGCGCTGGGGCTCCACTGGAGCCAGGAGCCCTAGAAGGTTAGTAAGAGCATCGCGCACTGAGGGAGCACTTGAAGGATCTGAAATACAGTAATTTAAATAAATTAAAGTTGCTGTGAGACTTTCTGTCAAGTCTTACAGACAAATGGCTTCTGTATTTAATCATCGCACTACAGTCCAAAGGATTGGAAATCAAATGCACATATATGGGAAGAGTTTTAAGAGGTTCATAGAGTTTGAAAAACTGTGCGTACCCAAAAGAAAAATTATGACAAAAATAAACATCAACAGATGGAAGATTAAGAACATTACATAGTATCACACCGCACCAGGATGATCCTAACAGTAACTACCTCTCTGGAAAGAGGTGCAAATGCAGTTTATGATCATGATGTCACTTTGATTATAATATTAACGGAAATAAAAAAAGTAATTTCATTACCTCCAATATCTATCAACACGAAAACTGGAAGAAAGTTTTTTCCAGTTTCGTCTTGTTCTTGCAGATCTCCTTGCTTGTGACCGATGGTCCAATTATTAAATAGATTGTCAATAATGTTGGCTAGCAATTCGCATTTCCACAAAAATCTTATTTTCCCTGGGGAAACCACAATATTGGACACATTCTTGCCATCTTCCGACAATTTTTTAAAGCTGTTACTATCATCAGTGGGGTTCCAAACCAAATCATTATCATTCCATTCGTAGCTTACATAAACTTTCGGCAGGGCTTTATATCTTTTGTCTCCTTGGAAATCCACACCATTTTTATGATTTTTTAGTATTTTTTCTGCGGCTTTCAATGGAGAAATCAATGATCCGTGTGTCAGGACCCATCTTCCTCCAAATTTTATGCCAGATGAGAAAAATGGAAGAGGATTTGCTACACTACTTTCTGATTTTCCTATGACGTAAGAGACGAGGGCACCCGCAGTATTCATTATTTTTCTTCACTCCTGAAAAATAATAAGCGGGGTATTATGTCATTGGGAATTGTTGGATTAATTTGATCGGAGAATTCTTGGCATTGGCTGTCAAACGATATATTTCCAGCACGGAATGTAAAAATATAAATAAATATTCGAGGTAAAATAAATAATTACGAAAACATATTTTTAAATTAGATATAAAAGAGGAAGAAAAATAAATTGACCGAGCAGTCCAAAAGCGGTGTAACCCACAAAAATTCCCAAAAATGCTGTTTCACCAAATAAAGTTTTTTAATTTTTTATGTGAAACCGCACAAGAGTCCCAACTGGGAGAGAGGAAGGTGGGTATGTACCTGGCTATTCAGAGCTGGTCAAAGACGGCGAAAGGGATTTCTAACAACGTTTTAATTCTGAATGGTGATGAATTAACAAAAATTAATCAATTTTATTTGAGCACGCCGGTATTTGAACCCGCGCCCTCCAGCTTGATAGTCGAGAGCCTTACCCCTTGATCACGGAAGCCGTCACAAAGTGGATAGATCGACTAAAAAAATGTATTTCACTGTGAACTCCGCATTTTAGGTAGCAAATTTTACTTGAACCACCTCCACAAATAAAAACTAAACCCAATATTATCTCAACTCCACATTTTAGTGGATTCGTTTATCAATCTTCCAATAGACTACATTAAAATATACAGTTTTTATTGGTTGGATAAGGAATAAGTTTTCAAAATAGATTTGATAAACAAAAAGGAAAGAAAAATATAATTTAATATAAAAAATGTTGATTTATGTGGTAAATCGCTAATCTCTTTGATTCTGACCTAATTTAAACAATAAACCAGAATGGGTCGCGAGTTCAAAATCCGACTTTTGCAAAGAGAAAAGAACAGTAAAAAAATAAATTGGTTTAATAAGACATAAAATTTACATCAACTAATATAATAATATGGAAATATACTAGACTATATAACACATTCGAAGTCGAAATGGTGGAAAACACATTCGTAGTTGAATTGGTGGTAAACACATTCGTAGTCGAAATGGTGGAAAATACATTCGTAGTCGAATTGGTGGTAAACACATTCGTAGTCGAAATGGTGGAAAACACATTCGTAGTCGAAATGGTGGAAAACACATTCGTAGTCGAAATGGTGGAAAACACATTCGTAGTCGAATTGGTGGTATAACAATTCGAATTCAAAAGTTTTTTTTAAATATTTTGTTTACCGGAAAAAGAAAGAAGGCAAAAATATTTAGAAAAAAAATCGAAGTGCTCAGATCGAAATAAAAAGTTTTTGGGTTCTCTATGTGATGTAGCTTCATCAGTTTTCCGCTTGTACCACAATTTCCGAATACCGTGAATATTGTTCAAAGAAAGGCAAACATTCCCAGGTTACTAAGTATTTGAATTCCTCCTACCACGATCATTATAAGCGGAAAACGTGCTTGTGAAAGTAAGGAGGACTTACCTTGCAGAAAATTGAACCCACGTCACCTTTGCGGGAATCCGACGCTTTGGACAGCTCGATTAACTATCCGATCATTTAACCCGAACTCAGAGAAATTTTAAAAATTTCTGAGAATATGACATCAGAAGTAAGTTTAATTCCCGGGCAAAGCCGGGAACTCACCGCAAATGTATAGCATTACCAGTCAATTATGTGGCGGAAGGTAATGAATAATGAAAGAGGGCGGTAGAAAAAGTGATGTGATTAAAGATCTAAAGGTGAAACTGCAATTTTATTATAGATCATTGTAATGATAGGGGTAACGTCAAGTGCCGGCCCGCCCCTAGCAGGAGCGGACAGGCGGGGGGGCTATTCGGAATTTAAATAAATGACGTCTGAACCAAATGAAATGGCGCCAGAATCAGATGGAAAGGAACCAGAATCAGGTTGAATGGCGCCAGAAGCAGGTAGGTTGGAACCAGAATCAGTAAAAATGGCGGCTGAATCAGGTGTAGCGACTGAATCTAATTGAATGGCACCTGGATCAGATGGATAGGAACCTGAAGCAGATTGGCGCCTGAATCAGGTTGAATGGCACCCAGATGGATAGGAGACAGAATTAGGTTGAATAGCTCTAGAACTAGGCGGAATGGCACCAGCATCGGATGGAATGCCACCTGAATCAGGTTGAATAACGACTGCATCAGGTTGAATGCCACCTGAATTAGATTCATATTACCTGAATCAGATGGAGAGCAGCCAGAATCAGGTGGAACGATTTCAGAACCAGGTTGGGTGGCACCTAACATCAAGTGAAATGGCACTCGGAGCAAAGAGAATGACGACTGCATCAGGTTGAATGGCACCCGCATTAGATTAACATTACCTGAATCAGATGGAAAGGAGCCAGAATCAGGTTGAATGATTTCAGAACCAGGTGGGGTGGCACCTACATCAAGTCAGTGAGAATCGGGTTGAATCGCACCTTCAATTGAATGTCGGCAGAATAACTTTCGGTTGAATGTCGCCTAGAGAAGATAAACTGGCACCTGAATCAGGTTGAAAGGCACATAAGACTAAATGATATCATCCGCCATCTGTGTATTATGTTGGCATTATTAGGTCTACTTGAACACGACTGCCCACAATGATAATCAGAAGCAAATATGGATAATAATTGTAGTGTTACTTTCCCGGATTAATCTAACATTTTATTTTCTATCTCTTCTTCCGTTTCGACTTCTGTGAATATTGTTGTTGATATTGTTTCAATAAATGGAATCGATTTTATTTGCGTACGCCGGGTTTCTAGCCAGCGACCTTCGGGTCCGCAGCCGAGGTCTTAACCAATCGGAGGTCATTTTTTTTTGGTGTAGCTTTTTTGCGGTTCCAGTCCGCCCCTGCGATCCGAAGGTGGTTGTGTTTATATTTAGAAGTGACGCCATCGCGTTAGAGGAATGGATTGGTGGTGGGGGGAGGTAGTTGGTGGTGAGATCACTGATCAGTGACCGGCGAAGTACACAGCCTCTGGCTATCTGGACCAGATTACCGAGCGGTTTAGTACGCCCTCTACCAGACGCCTTGGACAGTCGTTGTCACCAGAGATGCGAAGGGAATAAAATGAGAAAGAGAAGATTGGGAAGTACCTGTCTATTTAGAACATGTCACCAAACAATTCTAAATGTATTTAAATCTTATCTTTATTCGGGTTTTTTTGTTTTATTTTTATTTTTTTTTGAATTATACATTAGAAGAACATTAAAAAAAAAAATTTGGTAGTGTGAACCTCACTGGGTGCTTTACCCGTGCTGAGGTCCCAATTTTAGAATTTTATGTTAGTAAATAAAAAAGTACTATATTGAAATTATGTTAATTAAACAAATTCAAATTAAATGTTAAAAAATAAAATAAAGTAAAGTCACTTTTTTAAATATCTAATTTTATCATTCAGTTTAATTTTGATTGTAGGTATATGTTTTAAACATGTATTTTGTATTTTTTTATATATTCTTTTTTATTTTCGTTTCTACATAATATAATTATTTTTGTTATTACATTATAATATAACCTATGAACGGCTACCATGACAAGGGCACGAGCCTAATATGGCAGTCGAGAGAATACAAGTAAATTGTAATATGTAAAATTTATATCACGAAATAAAAAAAACAACGTTTCTATTCTGAATGGTGGTTTTTCACTAGACAATTAAAACATCAAATAAATGCCCTTCTCCCCACACCCTCCGGAAAAAAGGTTGATCAAATATTTGAAGCGCTTTCTTATTGCACTCGCCGACCCCTTACTGCCTTTCAATGTCTAATCTGTCCCTAAGCCCATAAGGCTCCACCGCCACACGCAGCATTTTGGAAACCACTTGCATAGACGATGATTGTTACAGTAATTTCAAATGTGTACGTCACACTAAATTTGACCGAAGGAGATAGACGAGATAGAGGAAAGACGAGGGTCCTAGGTTCAAGTCCTAGATGCGACCAAATATTGTGTTCAATAATTAAATAATATAATTAGCGATTCTTAAAAGAAAATTTGAAACGGAAAAACTATGGAATCATTCCTATCTTTTTCTGTTTCAAATTTTCGTTAAAGAATCGATAATGTTGTCTTCAATGATTAGCTCAACGATTGTTACATATTTTTGAGCAATTTCAGGACATTTTTTTTCTGAATCTGTATAAATTATCGACAAAAATGTCTACTTTCTACACAAGTAAGATGATCCAAAATGGTTGGCGTTTTGGTTGGATGGTGGTTAGATTCTCTGGCGGTACAACTGTTCAACTTGATAGCCACGCCCCCTTATTGCATACAACGCATTTACGGATTGTTCAACTTCAAGCGCCCAGGTATCTCTACACTGCTCTACTTTAGCGACCTCCGTCCGTAGAGCCTCTCCTCGCACAGCCAGTGGAGTTACTTCCCCCAACTCTGTCTTGGACGGCCCACTGAACGTCTTCCCTCTGAAAGAACACTTGGAGTTGCTTACCCCAACTCTGTATTGGACGGCCCACTGAACGTCTTCCCTCTGAAAGAACACTTGGAGTTGCTTCCCCCAACTCCGTCTTGGACGGCTCACTGAACGTCTTCCCTCTGAAAGAACACTTGGAGTTGCTTACCCCAACTCTGTATTGGACGGCCCTACTGACGGAAGTAAGACGGACGGAACTTTTTCCCTTTGTAAGAACACTTGGAGTTGCTTCCCCCAACTCTGTCTGGGGCTGCCCTCTGAAAATCTTCCCTTTGGAAGAACACTTGGATTTGCTTCCCCCAACTCTGTCTGGGGCTGCCCACTGAAAATCTTCCCTTTGGAAGAACACTTGGATTTGCTTCCCCCAACTCTGTCTGGGGCTGCCCACTGAAAATCTTCCCTTTGGAAGAACACTTGGATTTGCTTCCCCCAACTCTGTCTGGGGCTGCCCACTGAAAATCTTCCCTTTGGAAGAACACTTGGGTTTGCTTCCCCCAACTCTGTCTGGGGCTGCCCACTGAAAATCTTCCCTTTGGAAGAACACTTGGATTTGCTTCCCCCAACTCTGTCTGGGGCTGCCCACTGAAAATCTTCCCTTTGGAAGAACACTTGGATTTGCTTCCCCCAACTCTGTCTGGGGCTACCCACTGAAAATCTTCCCTTTAGAAGAACACTTGGAGTTGCTTCCTCCAACTCTATCTGGGGCGGCCCACTAAACGTCTTTTTGGAAGAACAGTTAGAATTTTCAGCGGAGTTTGATCTTCTGGCATTCTTAATACATACAATTTTGCAACTCCTGCCACTTCTCGTAATCAACAATTCATTATCACTATTTGTTCCCATCAGTATACTTAGAAATCACACCATCTGTAATAACAGGAATAACAAAGTAGCGTAAAGGAGCCTTATTTCGTATCTGCGGGGGTAAATCGCCACATTAAAAGAAACTTTCTTATTGGAAAATGCCTCTAAAAAGAATGTCTCTCTCAAGATTGAAAAATTTCAAACGATGACTTTACCCGAATCAAAAACCCCATTACGTATCAATACTTTCACCTAAAAAGAATCAAGCAATTTGTCAGTAATTTAACTTTAAAATCATGTGTCCAAATTGGAACAAAATAAATAGGTACACATTTAAAATATAGAATTATAATTAAATTAAAATTAAATAATTTTATGATTGAGGTAGTTACCTATTTTATCTCTTGTCAGAATTCACACAATCATCAGTTTCAATTTTGATAATATCAAAACAAATATGAGTTAATTACGCATGAATATTACATAATTGATAAGCCTCCGGATTCCACAACGTAATACTAGAAGTCAGGATTTATTTCAGTGCAGAAATTATGGGACTAACTACCATATGTATTCCTCTTTGCCCAGAATACTAATGGAGGGAAACAATTATACCAAGTCAGTGGACATCTTCTATTTATCTTTAAAAAAATATAAAATGTTGTTAATGAAGCAATTAATTTATTTACAATAAATAATGTATATTTCTTAATATTCATATGTAAAAGCCCCGCAAAAGGGCGTTAATTAATAAATAAATATCACGCACAACCGGAAATAGTATATTTTATGCATAGTAATAATCTTAGATCTAAGTAAAGCCTTCGACAGGGTCTGTCATAAAACATTATGGGATAAATTGAAACCATATATATAAACACACTATCCCGATGGCACTCCCAGCAGGAAAATGTGGTAGGTACGGTGGGCAAATACATACTCCCAGCCGATATATTTGCAGTCAGGAGTAAGGCAAGGAGGGTGTATGTCCCCCATCTTATTTAATGTATACATAGATGAGTTGTCAAGTCGCCTGGACATAAGAGCGGGCTGTCGTGTTAAAAATGTATGTATAAACCATATAAGCTACGCAGACGACATGATCCTCCTAGCTCCGTCGATCAAGGGGTTAAGCGATCAAGATTACTTCTAAACATTTGTGAAGAATATAAAAACAGCATAATATGATGTATAACCCGAAGAAGACGGAATTGATTGCGTTCCACCACGGAAATAATTCAGATACAAGTAAGATGCTCCCCGTATACCTTAACGAGGCAAGAATAAATACATGTTCGAAAGTAAAATACTTAGGGCACATTATTAATCAAGACCTATCGGACGATGGCGATATCGAACGACAAAGGAGAAGCGTAAACATAGTGTCTAATATGATTGCCCGCAGATTTTGCAAATGCAGCAATACCGTTAAAAAAATACTGTTCAACGCATTCTGTACTGGCCTGTATACGTGTGAGACATTGTGTCACTACCGAACTTGCTCGACGGAACGACTCCGAATTCAATATAATGACGACTGTAGAATCATATTTGGATACCGAAGATACAGCAGCGTATCGACAATATTCACGGAATTAGGATTAAATGGATTTGCCGGCCTGATGAGACACCGGGTCACTGGAGCCAGGATGCGGCTAATGGCCTCCGCCAACACGTTGGTGACCAGCACCAAACGCCACTCCTGTGAGCGCTGGGCCCAAGCTCACTCAAGACCACGCCCTGCATAGTTGTACTCTGCTGTTAATTTATTCTTCTTCATATATTTTTTTAATTTTTCACATACCTATTGTACAAAAAATATATATATGGGACGTGTGGAATTGCACTAACCTCCCCAGTCCCCACATCCGGGAATAAAAAATATTATTATTATTACTACACCAGGCAAAGTTACCGTCGCAGGGACAAAGTAAGCACTTTTACGGCACTTACTTTATGAAAGCCTAGTTGGAAACTCTGGAGAGGAGTTAACTGGTGAGCTTCATAACGAACTCTCCAAGAATATGAGGGTAATAATAGGGCAGAGTCCAATGAGTTCTTTACAATTTACATACAGCATGTTATTATTAATGCCAATGCGGAGAATAAAAGGATAAGGAACTTGAGTGAAAAATATTATGGCAAAAAAAACACATATTCATACAGATCACAGGTCCCCAAACTTTTTTGTCCCGTAGACCATGGGCCGATTTTTTCGGTTTTGGATAGACCCCTGCTTACCAAATATTGATTTTTTCATAAACTTAAACCTAAATGAGTTTTTAAATCTGACACACTGATAGTGTTTACTTTAGAGAGAATTTATAAAAAAAACTAAATAAATATATGTTTTATGGTTAAAGTTAAGTTAAGTAAAAGACAAAATACAAATCAAGTAACATTATTTATTTATTTATTCAAACGCCATATAATGGCTTTTACAATACAGTGATAATCGAAGCGTACAGTGGTATACAGGATAATAATATCAATAAATTAAAGAACAATTAATGTGTAAACAAAAACACTATTGCAAGTGATGCAGTTATTAATTGGTGTATAAAGTGCTGTAAGACAATGCGTAATTCAAAAGAAATATATACAAGTGTAACAATAGTTGAACTACTTTATACTAGGTGTCATAAGTCCAAGTATGAGGTGTCTATGATAATAGTCAATAGTGAGTTTATTGTTACCCACAAAATTAATTGTAATTGGAATAGCTGATTAGGCATAGCAACTTGGCAATAACAATTCAGGGCTGTTAGCGATTCAATGATACTTATGAATAAGAAATAATAATGTTTAATAAAATAATACATATGTTAGCTAACACTATAAGATATCAAGGAGCCATGCAGAAAAATATAATCATTCCTGACATTGATTATTGTGTTTGAGATATGTTATTATAGCCTTCTTATAACTATATTCTGTGCAGTTGAACACATCTACTACTTCTGTGAAGGTATTGCCTACTGCATGCAATCTAGGTATAAGCGAGTATCTAAATGACTCAGTCCTGATATTTTTGTTGCAACTAAAAAGAGTTTTGGATCGACTAGTTCTTATAGGTATATGGAAGGTAATTAGACTTAGGCAAAAATAATCTTTTAATGAGCTGGTTGAGCCTGATTTGATATCAAAATTTCAATGTTTCAATCAATACTTTGAAAACTATTCTATGTGAAACCACAAAAACGTGACAATCCTAAAAAATGTGGCTTGAAGGGTTTTACCAAAACACAGTGATATAATAATTAGAAAATATACTATATATATATGAGCACTAGAGCCTTAAGTCAGTTATCCCAGTTTGTCAAACTTCTTACGGCCAAAGATGTTTTAAATAAATGCTATTCAATTCTCTACCTACTGGCATTAGAAGCACGCAAATTAAAAGTTAAAAATAAAATAATTGATTACCTCCAATAAACATATCCATTAGAAGTATTTCATTATTTCCAAGGATTTTAAAAATATCAACACATTACAAATTCTGTTCACATCTCTTGTTAGAAGTATTCTAGAATACAACTCTACAATTTGGTCACCTGTCTTTAATAATCACATTAATACCATTAAAAGAGTCCAACGCAAATTTTTGAGGTGTATTAATTTTAGGCTTGGAATTCCTTTAGAAACAATATATTATGATTTCTTATTACATTCATTGAAATTGCTTAAGTTAAGTGATAGAAGAAAAATTTTTGATCTTATATTTTTATACAAAATTATAAATTATCAGTTGGATAGTCCTAACATATTAATGTTGATTCAATTTCATGTACCTACCATTAGATCAAGGTCCTCTAGTATGTATTATTGTGAAAATTATACCACAGTCTCAGGATATAACTCAGTTATAAATAGATTGCACACACTTGGGAACTTTTATGCTAAAATCGCAGATACTTTTAATATTCCCCTTGTAAAGTGTAAAGCTGCACTAATAACACATTTTACACGGCAAATAAATTACATATTTATATTTGTGCCTACTGTGTATATGTATACTACGTACATTTGACTAATGTTTCACATGCTTTTTTCTTATCAGTTATCATTATGCTTTTTTGTCAAACTGAAATTTAATTACTTCAAAATTCTTCTCCCTTCGTCTTAATCTTCTACATTCGTACTTGAATTGTATAGTTAAAAAAATACTGATTTTATTTTATCTGTCATTTTCATAATATTGTGTAAAAAGAAACCTCGCTATTAATCACTATTTAAACTGCCATCTAAATACAGGCGTTACACACCTAGTAAGATGGGCAAGATATCATTACTGTAATTAAATGTAATATTAAAATAATGAAAAAAAGTATATATATATATATATATGAAAGTATTACGTAAGTACCTACATATACCTACTCTATGTGTTTAGTTAATTATTTTTGATTAATACGTTTACGGGAATCCAAAAAAATTATGTTTTCTTACATACAGTTTACATAAGTCCCAGTTATACAAAAAATAATAATCAGTAACTGTATGGATTAGTAGTAGTGTTTTATGAACACCTCACTAGGAGAATCTATGCTGAGGTGTTCACATGATTTAGATAAAGTGTTATTATGCCATCATAAGTAAAAACACAGCATCGTCCTTGACATTCTCAAGGTTGGTTCTATAGCGCCTATTCCATCCTTAACGGCAGTATTGTATATTAGGTTAGTGGCAACAAAAGTAGATAATACTTATAGGCACAATTTAGTGAAAAGAAAGAGATACTGTATGAAGTGAACTTAAAGATGTAGTTAAGAATATTCAAACAACTGGATTAGAAAAGGATACTGCATGAAGTGAACTTAATGATGCAGTTAAGAATATTACAACAACTGAATTAGAAAAGGATACCGCATGAAGTGAACTTAATGATCCAGTTAAGAATATTTAAACAAGTGAATTATAAAAGGATACTGCATGTGATGCAGTTAAGAATATTCAAACAACTGAATTAGAAAAGGATACTGAATGAAGTGAACGTAATGATGCAGTTAAGAATATTCAAACAAATGAATTAGAAAAACCTACAGAAAAGAAGAAAAGATTAGGTTACGGCCAAGACTCAAACTCGGAACATTCCTCTATTTGAGAGGAAGCATCTACCAGTTGTGCCACCAAAACCAATTCCCTGGTCAGCAGGTAATTAGAGTATGAAGTTTATATCAAGAAGAATATATAATATATGTTGCGGGCGGCGTGACTGTTTTATGTACAAATCTACAGGTTTATTCAGAGATTGATGAAATTAGCACACTTGACTTTCAAAAGAAGAGGGAGGTGACTGTCTACAAGATATTTCCAAAACCCACCCCATCCCTCTTTCCCACCCTATCAAGCAGAATATTGATACTTCTTGATGAAATTATCACAGTTGATGTTCAAAATAAGATTAATTAATTACCGTCTACATCTGATTTTGAAAAGCCCTGCGTAAAGTCCGGGTAACGCCTTTAACTAGTTATAATATTAAAGCAAATAGAAATTCAAAACTAAACATTTCACGTAGGTTTGAACAAATGGCTCATTAAAAATGAAACGTAGTTAAAATTAAAAACAGGCATTTACGACGGTTTGTTTCACAGAATTTTAACAATTCATAAATTTTCAAGTTCTGTGAAGGTTCTTTTGTTATATCATTACTGACCATTTACTTCTACAAAACTGAAATAATTACAGAACTTGAATAGAACCTTCACAGAACTTGAAAATCAACTTTGAAATTTGATGAATTGTTCAAAATCCGTGAAAAACCAGTCCTTAACAAAACAAAATTTGACATGTTTAAAAACAGATAAATTATGAAAATTAATAAGCATTAAAGAAAGTTGATCAAACGAAGATATTACAACTTACAATCACTGTAAGGTGTCGTAGGCAACAACTTGGCAATACATACAATAATTATTGTTACTAACTTTGACGATTGAGAAGGAATAACGTCGTATGTATAAGGTGAAAAGTCAGCAAATGGTTCCAAACATTTTCTAACTGCTTTTGGCATTTCTCCACGGGCCCATAACAATATGAAAACAATTTTGCCATAACGAATTTATTTTCATTTCCATTTTTATATCTAGACTTTTTATATATGACTGAAAAGTTTTGTATGGTTTCATGTCAATAATTGGAAATTATTTATTTATCTAACTAATTGTTGTTAATTTTTATGAATCATTTCAAATGCATTTCGTCGGTTTGTTGAGAAAGTCTTTATAGGTATACCAGCGAGACAGATGCATTTCCCATGAATCTTTTCATACCCAGACTCAAGTACTTGATTTAATTTATCGTGCCATGTCTCTCTGGGATGTCCCTAGCACATTTTTCATTCTCTCAGCGTCAAACAAAGCAATGTAAGGAAATTTATTTATTACGCCGCCATTATACTAAAATTATTATAAAAAAATATTTTTTATATCCGCCCACAAGGGTAATGTGTCTTGAAAAATAAAAATTAAATCATTATATCCAAAATAAAACGTTAGTAACTCAAATTGGCCTCGCGTAATTAATTAGCAAACGG
Organism: Hesperophylax magnus; assembly: GCA_026573805.1. Taxonomy (NCBI): domain Eukaryota; kingdom Metazoa; phylum Arthropoda; class Insecta; order Trichoptera; family Limnephilidae; genus Hesperophylax; species Hesperophylax magnus. The sequence goes on along the minus strand of JAIUSX010000117.1, from coordinate 3,758,890 downwards.
AATAAACCATAGAATAAATAAGAAAACTAGAAATGCTCTCCATACAAATTTGAGTGGAAAAAATGTTTTTTGTCCAATTGCCCAGCGTTCTGTCTCACTTACACATGCCTGACATAGTAGATCTCCATCCCATTTGAATTTCGTAAATACAGTTTTGTATTGGAAATTTACGCCTCAATTAGGCAAATATTAAGGTCTTGAAACGCACCGTCAGCTACAGTTTTTTTTTTCCTTTATTCTATGATCTAAACTAAGATTTTTTCCCACAGCTGTTACTCTTTACACTTGTAGTCAGTGATGCCATTCCTACAAATTTCAGTAGATCTACCGATTTCGGAAAGAATCTATTAATTTACTGATATTCATAGAAAATCTACCGAAAGTTGTGAAAATCTAAGGACGGGTGGTTTCTTAGAATTTGAACAATTCTTCAAATTTCAAACTTTATTTTCAAGTTCTGTGAAAGTTCTTTTCAAGTTCTGTTATTAATTCAGTTATGTCAAGAAACTGGCCTATAACAGAACTTGAATAGGACATTCACAGAACCCGAAGATCAACGTTAAAATTTGTTGAATTGTTCAAATTCTATGAAACAACCCATCGTAATGAATTCAGTTTGAATTTCAAATTCTGAAAATTTTGAAATACAGAATGTACCAAAGTTTTTGAAACCTCGTAGATCTTGTGGAATTTGTTTTATTTTTATATGTGTGGCCCACCTCACTCGAGCTCAGTAATTTTTTTTTGGCCCACCAAACAAGTTGGGTTGGGCACCCCTGGTCTAATCCATGGAATAAAGAAGAACACAAGAAATGAGACGTGGGCATGATTCGTGAACCAAAAATCTGACAATGCTTAAATTTCAAATGCAAAAATTCGTTCCACACATCATTATAAAATTATCATGTCGATCAAATGAATGGCGATATACGATGTCAGGCCGTGTAAGAGAGACAGAATCTAAGAGTCAGAAACTAAGTCGTGGCTACAGTGAGTTTTTTCAAAACTCCATGGAAGGCACTTCTAGGATGTATCATATATTCGGTGGTATAAACATAAACCAATAATAACTGGTACACGTGTCTCTAAACGCTGCAAAATTCGAGCACGAAAATACACTTTCCAGAAGTTAAAAAGTAGCCATGTTTGTGGATGAATTTGTGATTATTATTTAGCTGTTTGGCTAAAACCGAAAGAGATACCCTATACTGACGGCGTAACGTATAGATTGTAGTACTGTGTCAAAATATAACTGGCCGTTGAAAATAACGGCTGACGTCGTTAACGTCCAACGCCATTGATGAAACATTGCGTTAATATGTAGATATAATTATTGATGTCAGAATACTACCCAAATACAAATGTAATTCGATTAAAGGGAACGCAGTCTGTGGTCGTATGTATTTTTAATTTAAAAAAATATATTATTACATTTTTAACAGATAACATCCAACGATAACATAATATAAGACAAAGTTTAAGACGTAGCTTAATGGTAATAGCAGCTGACCGGCAATCAGAAGGCTGTGGGTTCAGTTCCCGTCGTCGGCATTTATTCTTTCTAGGGAGATTTAAAAAAAATGTATAGGTATTTCAGATGAATAATTATATTATATTGCTTATAATAATTTGTTATCCTTTGTGCTATGCAAAACATTAGTTTATCATTAAAAATAATATCATAACTTTTTTTAGTTACAGTAAAACAGACCAATTATGGAAAGGGTGAATACAAAAGTAATTATATAACAACCTTTCTAATTTTTATTTTTATTTTTTTTTTTTTAAAGATAGACAAACATTCCCGGGTTACGAATAACCTGACAATATTTGAAAATCTCCTACTACCACCACAGAAAGCGGAAAATGTTGCTTGTGTTATGATGGAGGACTTGGCCAGCCGAGGAATTGAACACACTACGCCTGGGTGGGGCCCAAGCGCGATGTCAACTCGGCCACCGACCGGTCTAATGTTTCAATATTGTGCACAAATATATATAAATAAAAATTTTAATGTTCTTTTGTTCAAAATCTACACGTGTGTTTATATATACCCATATTATATAGATGTCACCTGTGACAGGTAAAAATTGCAACAAGCAGTAAGCGCAACATTAATTTTTGATACTTTTTGGCCGTGAAAATCTCAAATCATATCTAACAGCTTATACTTGGTGAACGATATTTTACGTTATTTAATGTATTTTTTCCTTATGTATAGCACTCGGTTCTTCTATTATGAACAGCCAGATGCACAAAAGTATCCATTCTGGAAGAGCTAGGCATCCACAATAAGCTATCGACTATCTGCCTACGAAGTATTTTAAGATATTTTGGACACGTTGCTCGTCGATCTGAGGACTCCAACTTGGAGAAACTCATAGTCACTGGCTTCACTGTTTGGCAAGAGAAGCAGAAGAAGGTCACCAATGCGCTGGAGTGACCAAGTATCACTGGTATCCGGTAAGTCGTTGTCGTTGTCCGGAGCGCAGAACCGCGAGGAGTGGAGGAGCATTGTCCACCATGGCAATTGGAGTGAGGGTCAAGACGCCCAGCAATAAGGAACCGACTTAAGCCCCCGTATACCCAATTTCTACTGATTTATAACAAGTTTCTCGTTAACTCTTCAAGTTTTTAAGTTCCAAAAAAAAGTTATTTTTGAAGATATTATTTGTACATTTGTTATTTATATGAAATATCTTCGATAGAAACAAATCGAAAAGTAAGCTCCGAAAATTATTAAAAACACGTTTCGTTCTGTTATTTAATTTAAAATAGGCATGAAAAAATTTAGTGTATTTTCAAATGCAACTAAAGCATTTGTCGAGAGATTTTTGCTTTATTTCAAACGAGTCGTGTTTTATTAAATATTTTCACAATTTTCGCTTGATTATTAACGTTTTTTAATATTAGCGCGCTCCCTCTAACATGCGTATTTACATATATCCCTTTCAAACCATCTTTGAATGCTTAAAATGGGGCCTTAAGAAGAAGTATTTGGACATATTGCCAATGCGAACACATCGAAAGGGTAAAACAAATAAAATACCTAGGAGTTATTATTGATACACACTTACAATGGACTGAACACATTCATTTTATCACTAATAAACTAAAACGAGTCTTGCACCTAATAAAATCCATTAAAAATTTTTTTTCACTAACAATACTCAGATCAATATATTTTGCACTGTGTCAATCCATTGTCACTTATAAAAAATATTAGCTTGGGGAAGCGCTACAAACACAACAATTGACCTAATTCAAAAAGTTCAAAAGGCAATAATAAAACTCATACTGCAAGTACCATTCTACACAGACTCAAACAAAATCTTCAAAACACTAGACGTCATGTCAATAAGATAAATTTACGCCAAAACTGGTCTACTACAGCTCATCCATAATAATCTTCATATTACAAATCAACCAAAAGCCATAATAAAAACCAGGTCATCAACAAATAAAACACTGAACATTCCGATAACACACACCACACACGGACAAAGACACTTTCAATACTACGCAACCAAACTTTTTAACAGTATGCCCATTACTTTGAAACAATTAATGACTACAAATACATCTACAAACTTTCTCAAAAAACATATCGTAGCCTGGATAAAAAATCAAGATATTCACTTTATTCAAAAGATTATAATTCAAAACCAAACATAACCAAAATATAATAAGTAAAATTAAATATTATACACGTTCTTCAAAAATTATCCAAAAATACATACACTCACATATAAATGTGTGTTTTCATGTTTAAATATATGTCTGAGAAAAAAAATAAACTTTCTACTACAACACATAAATACCTGTCACACTTAATCACAAACACGTTAACACCTCAGCACAAGGTTCTACTAGTGAGGTGTTCACGTAACATACAATATCACCCACACACAGTTTTACCTATATCAACCTATGTTCTTTATTTTTTATACCTTTTTTTCTGTACTTTTTTCTCTGTACTACAATATAAACCACTGTAATCATTTGTAAAATGTGTATTCAAGAATAGACATAAATAAATAAATATTTGTGGATTTCCTTCCTTTACGAATACGTAGCGCCTGGCGTCTGCGGTAGAAATTAAATATAAGCGATTCTGCGGTAGAAATTAAATATTCTACAGCAAAAATAGCAGCCACAACAGTTGTTGGAATTCCCTAGCGTAACTCCCTAATTATTTTTATTGTAATAAATTATTTTGATGTGATTAACCACACAAGATTTCCAACTGGTCCCAACCGTTGGAGCAATTGGGATTATTTTGAGGCTGAAGGAAGTGTGGAGAGTAAGAAGACGGAGTAAAGTGTGGTGGGGAAGTACCTGGCTATTTAGATCTAGTCATCAAACACGACTAAAGCCATTTCAAGCAACGTTATGATTCTAAATGGAGCTCTTTCATCAACGAGATACCGAAAGTATCTGCCATTACATAAATATTATTTTTAATGAATAAATTGTGAAAGACACAAATTAATAAAATAAATGTTACTTGCAGTTTGCAATGTGCAGAGCCGGATTCGTACCCGCGACCTCAAGATTAGTAGTCGAGGATTTTAATTACTCGACTTATATTACTAGTAGTTCTGTGAACAGTAGACCTCGCGCTAGAAAATAATGTTTCTAATTAATCATATTTAATAAATCAAAACCAATATTTTTTCTGTATTCATAAGATTTGTAAGTAGGCATATACTTAAATACCAACTTATTTAATTATAAAACATAAAAGGATATTTTGCGCACATTTGAAAAAAATTAAAACAATGAATTATGCAATAATTTGTCTAAAGAAATGTCACTTAAAGTTGGGCTTCGCTAGCTCGAACCTATAGCTCGAGAAATGGAACCGTGAATATTGTGATGTCATATTATTGCCTAACTATATCCACCAATGAAAAACTCTAAAAGTATATGGATTAAACTTTCAGAGTTTTTCATTGGTGAATTTTACTGTAACTTTCACTTGGAATATCTATGTTTTTTTAGGACCAATTTGTTTCATGCAAAAAGCACGAATATAGTAAGTGGTTTGTCAATTAGGATAAATTTTTTTGTTAGTGCCGCCAAAGTTGGCCGGCCAATCCGATTATTGTCGGTTTTTCGGGCACACGTCAAAGTATCTTAGCGCCATCCCGCCAACGTTGGCCCAATGAGTTAATGGTTATATTTAATAGTTGACATTGAATTCGCAAACGATAGCGGCGTTGTCGTTTTTTCGAATTGTCGTCAACGTACAGTACTGCCAGTTCTAATAGGTTATATTATAATGTATAGTCGAGGTTGGGCCCAAGGCTTATTAACTCAGCAGGGGAAAAGGTAGTTAGGCTGATTAAGACCATTGTGGAGATGTGAGAAGATGCGTCCAGAGTAGGATGGTTCACAGAGGGAGGGATGTTCTAAAATAAAATACAAAAATATAATAATTTCGGTGATGTGTCTGTGTGTCTAACTTTAGAACTAGAATTTGATTCGATTTTCTAAATTGGAATTGATTAATTAAGAATTCTAGATATTAAATATGCACTTCTTTTGTTTAGATTTTTGACAGATTTCGTAAAGTTTACTAACGGTGTTCGTTTGAAAGGCAATGATCCTGAAGCATTTTTTTAAATTATAAAAACACTTTCAGCTTCAAAAATCCTAAAATTATTATATCCGGTCATTTATCACGGGTCTGCGCAAGTTAATTATACCATTGAAACAATATCAATAATAATATTCAAAGAGTAAGACAAAAAATTATAAAAAAAGATTCGAACTCGGGACTCTACTATCTTCTCTAAATAGTATAAAAAAATCGCTCTCCGCGTCGGTCTGTGCGCTTAGGTCTTCTAAACTAATGAACGGATTGTGGGTTTTTACAATCATTCAGAGAATTTCTTCCAGAAGGTTTATATATTATACTTATAGAAAGTAGAGAAAAGTCTATGTTTACTAATCAAGTCGTAAATAAATATTTTCGGGCGGTTACATTATTAAACTTTATAAGATACATCAAAATAATGTACTACGGAATTGTATATCTTGAACAAGCCTATAGAAAAGTCAGCGGAGGTATATGTCTAATCCCATCAACGCCGGGTACATGTCAGCTAGTAATATATAAAAATTCTGCCTGCGTATGTTTGTGCTTGCAAAACTCGAAAAGTAGTCGACCAATATCGCAAAAAAATACTAAGTTTGTTTTTATTAGTGCCAGGAGTGTTTAGAATGGTAGAAGAAGTCAGGGATGGCCGAGGAACACTTAACGTAATATCTTTCACTGGAATGAGACACGAAGTCGAATGAAAGTCGATGTAATGTAGTTTTTTAACAATGTGAATGGTGGAAGATGTCGGACACGCCAGAGAAAGACATTAGCAACAGCGAAACATTGCGGGGTCTACTAGTATACTCGTATATACTAAATCCGGGAGTAACGCATCTACCACTGCGCTACCGAAACCTTTCGAAAAAGTGGTCCTCTCCCCTCAACATTTGTGGGGAAATAAACCATTGCGTTTATTTGGATTGGTTTTTATATTTGAACTTTCATAAGATTATACATTTAAAAAAAGGAGAATGGAGATTAGTTGTGCGATTTTTTTTTTCAAAATATGTTTCCTATTGTGTAAAAAATAATAATACAATAATTAAAAAAAAACTCCTATTGATTTTTGTGTTGTTCACTAATTACAAAATTTGCAGGAAAAGTTTTCGTCAATTTGATATTATGAAGTGGATTTTTTGTAGAGAGTTTAATTTATTTGTGAGAGTTTATTTATTATTTCATAACATTTTGTAGATTTTCGGCCGTGTTGTATAAGATAAAAAAATACTATATGACTTTCACATTGAAAGCTGCTTTGAAAACATTATGGCATATAGCCTGTGGGTATAAAACTCGGCTAGTTTTTCACAGCGGATACCGTCTATCTTTTAACACGAATTATACTTTGGTAAAAAGCTCTGTACTTATTATATATCTTAAAGTGCATCCAAATAAAAAAAGTAATAGATATGTACCTTATTTTTATGTTTGAATCTGAACCTCCCATTGATGCAAAATGGCAAACCGCCACCAGTAGTTCTACGTCAACGAAAGAATTATAGAAGACGATAACCGTACAGGGTGGCTGATTGCTCGTGTATTCGCAAAAGTCTATTTCTATTGCTCATCACCCCCCCACCCCATATTGCCACCCTAACGCCCCCCAGACGGGGTGGAGATACATCGCACAGGATGGCCCTATATAAATCCTCCCCGTCAGATCTCATAGCTCGTCTCCCAACATCCTCCGCGGAAGAAGGGCGCGTTGATTCGAGTCAACATCCAACGGGTCGTGTGACGTCATAAGTACCCAAAAAGTTCCACATTCGCGAAATATTTTTTTGAATCGTGGGTTTTTTCTATTTCTTTAAGAAATAATTTTGGTTAAAACTAGTGCGTCTGAAATCTAGTGCCTTTTGGAGCATTTCGGTGATAACTTCGTAACAGATTAAACATGGTAAGTTTTAAAGTTTATTTTATTTTAATAACTTTTTTTACAGGTTATTTTTTAAATGATTTTACGACCACCGGACTAGGAAGATGTCCACAATGCACTATTTTTATAGCGGTTTAAGTTCGCACGCAGCAAGTACACCTAATAACATAATAACACATCAACGAAAATAAGTCATCAATTAAAATAAAATTTATAGTAAATTTAAAATATTTTCAGAAGATTTATTAACCCCTAACGCCTCTAACATTTTGCAGTATACGCCTCATATGTAGGGTTGCCATCCGTCCCGATATATCGGGACTGTCACCTTTATTGAGATATCTGTCCCGACGTCCCGACAAAAGCCTTAAATGTCCCGATTGAAATTACGCAATGCAAATTTTAATTTTCCGTGCGTCCCATAGCAACATAATTATCTTAAGAGCTTTCTAGTGGCTAAGCTTTGTTCAGAAGAATGGAATTCATCAATTCGATTGCAGAGAAGTGGCTTTACTTTTTCAAAGAAACTGAAAATCCGGAAAGAAAATGCCTTCTTTTGAAATTATGCGAGTATTTATTTTCTATTCCTGCTCACAACGCCACAGTAGAAAGAGTTTTTTCATTAATGTCGGCCCAGTGGACTCATGAACGAAATCGCCTGCTCCCAGAGACTGTGGAGTCGATTTTACAGTGTCAAGTCAATTATAACATGACCTGTACATAGTTATACAATTATGTTAAAAGGTACCCAGAATTGTTGAGAAAAGCAAAATCTTCTGAAAAGTATGGCCAGCCAAGTACTTCTGCTAGTACCAATTAAAGTAACCTATAAAACACACATATTTACTTACTTACTATAAAATAAAGAAATTGTTTGAGTATCACAAAATTTTCATTTGCTCCATCCTGAAACGTCCCGACGAGACCCTGGCCGAATATGGCAACCCTACTCATATGAGAACTGAACAAAAAAATAAAAAATAAAATAATGAAAAATATTTTCACATTACATTCGATTTATGATACATGCGCTATTTTTGAACGTACATATTTAAAAATCAACTGATTGTGTTTTTAACTTAATTACTGTAAAGTTGCGGATTGTTGTTAACGGAAGTGGCGCCCTCTGCTACTTTAAAAAAGAACCGTTCAAGTTTTCAAACAATATTGGGTTTTTAATTGGGTTGCTTATCTATGACTATTCTTAAAAGCAAATGATTTTATTTTAAAGATTTTAGTATTATGAATCGACAAATACTATTAAAATACTCAAGTTTTAAACGCAAACAAAGATAAAAAAAAAATTAAAGACGCTTACCGACGGTTTTTATCGTGTAAACTCTAATCACTTCTTTATACGAAATTTAAAAAAAATAATAACTAGACAAAGAGTATTATAAAAGTTATCGTCACTTCACTTACAAAAAAAAAATATAAAAAAAATTGCAAAACCCTGACCTAAATTTTTACGAAATTTTTTTACGAAAAAAAATATTACGTTGTTTAATAGAATTATTTGTAATTTCTCGGGAGCGTTTAGGATAATTTTTTTAATGCACACTTTAAGCGCGGTATTCCCTCTTTTTAACAGTGTATAAATAATATTTCTCACCATAATATAAAATTAGATAGCATAACTTTTATGAGTTCGTGTCAAGCTGGGATATATCTTCCAAAACAATTCTACGGCTGTTTTTGGTCTGTGAAGAATATCGAATTGGTAGGAAATAGATTAATAGATACCATGTAGGTACTCAATTTGTAGAAATGTCAATGTAACAATATTGTTTACTTAATATATTATCTTTGTGTTATTTTTTGTTTTATTATTTTTTAAAATTCAACACAGGCTTGTTCTAGTGAGGTTAAAAATTCTAACGTAAAAAAATACAACGTAAAGAAAAAATACATAAATAAATAAATATCTCGTCGAAACGCGTTCCTCTATTTTCACGTGAGTGCATTATATGTAATAAGACGTATTTGGTCAATCCGTGGTAGCATAGCGCGGGGACCGGATTCGGTAGTTTCCGGTCGTTCGGCATTGGGAGCGTTGAAAGTCAAATTGTACTAATTGGAGGTAAAAAACCTGGAACCGATTTTTTCGCTTTGTATCTCATCTAAAAACAATCCAACAATTACTGAATTCCAGACGAATCAGTTTCAATTTTGAAAATGGGAAATAAAATAATTTGTAAATAAAATGTTACTTTATCGCTTGTCTGAATCCTCCAAAAAATCACTTTCAAATTATAAAATGACACTTAAATTCAAAGTAAAAGTTCTAGAGTTCATTGAATCGGAGTAACAGAGAGACAGATGGAATCACAAATGAAATTAGTATTCTGAATAATGTTTTGTGAAACTGAGATTTAAAAGTATATACGTCTACAATAATTAAAAACTAACGAAGAAAACTGAAATGTTTTTTTGTTACCGAACCTTTACCGACAAAATAACTTTTAAAAGTATTCAACTTTAATAAAAAGTATAAAAAAATATTATTTTCAATACGATATATTTTTTTGATTTCATTAAACATGGCAAAGACGAAAAGAAAATATATATTTATGACTCGTCAAAGAAATTCAAGGACTCTTTAATTTCTTACTGCCTTTAATCTGGTTCTAGTTCTGGAAGTAACTGGAAATCATTGAAACAATTATTATTTCATTATTGAGAATGAGTCTCAGCTGTTCACGCCTGTGATATTACGCTAATAATTTTGCAGAACCAATATTTCATTTTAAAATTCCTGTAGTCCTCTCCCTGTCTACTAAAAGAAAGAAAAATATTATTTAAAAAAGTTAATTTTGCAGAAAGCTTGAAAATAAATAAGCAGTAACATGTTGTATTATTTAAAAAAAAAACGAAACTAAAAAAAAAAATGTTTCCGCCCGGGATCGAACCGGGGGCCTTGTGCGTGTGAAGCACACGTGATAACCGCTACACTACGGAAACTCGAACGACAGTGGCGTATTTTACGTACTAAAAGCAAATGGTCGGAATAATGACAGGGTTTAAAACCTCGTTAAGTAAATTAAATATTATCTTATCACACATACTAATTTCAGTTGTCTGTGATGATGTGCGTGAACGTGAAATATTCCTGCATAAAATTATTCGCGTTCATTGAACTTTTAATTTTTCATTTTCAACAGATTTGAAGAGTCAAAAATTGACATATCTAAATTTGAATCACTAATGACTTTAAAGGTTTAATAACGGTGTTAATTCGAGAAGTAAATTTCTGATGGTCTCACTTTTTTTTTTAAAATAATCTGAGGCTAATAATTGTTTTCTATAAAGACTTTCAACTTCATAAATTCTACATTTACAATATCCCGTGATTTTTCACGAACTTGCGCTAGTTTTATTTATAATGTCATTGTGCATACGTGAGTGATTTTCTAAATTGGAAATGATGTAGGATGTAATACATATTTCTATTTTCGATAGTAACAGTTCGTGGTGGAATTACATTCAAATGCAATTTTAAACTTGTTCCACTAATTTTATTCTTGACCGTTACCTGTTTCAGCTTATTATGTGTAGCCATTGAAAAATATCAAATTATAAAAACAGAATGGAACTCATTGTGTGAAGAATTCAAACAAGTGATAAAGTACCTACCTATAATATAAAAAAATGTATATACACATTTTGTGTTCTCTGTGTTACCGGACGCCGGGTATATTACAAGGTTTTATTCCATATTTAAAATGTGTAACATTTTTTATGCTGTAGAAACAAAAATTGCTCTGTTTCCTTGTTGGAGTCGTTTTTCTGTGATTTTTCACTATTAACAATAATTACTAGTAGTGGGTGGTTTATTTATGGACAGTATCTAGACCTCGCGTCCAAAAAAGTATGTTTCCAATATTTTCTCTCATTTAATAAACCAAAACCAAAATTTCCTTTAAATCATAAGATTTTTAAGTATACAGTTAAATGCCCAGATAATTAAATTATGTACACGACATCACATTTGAAAAAAAGAATATTATTTACTGAAACATTTTTTTTTGGTAAGTACAATATTTTACATTTCTTATTGCAATTTAGTAATGTTGGCCTCACTGGGTGGCTTACCCGTGCTGAGGCCTCCATTTTATAACACAAAAAATATTCATAATACATTTTTAGAATATATATATAATGGAAAATGATAAAGGAAAAAAAAACATAAGATTAAGATAAATTTAAACTAAAAATCTAGATTTAAAATTAAAGTAAAATAAAATAAAATTTAATTAAAAAGAAATAAAGTAAAAAATCGGTATATTTATATTATATTATGTTTTGTGTGTTTGTGAGTGATGTGTGTTTTATATTGATTTTGTGTTACGTGTAGGTTTTATTATTATAGTTATGAAATTTTGTCTTTTTTGTTCTTTAATCCATTTTGTAATTTTGTGTCTGAATTTATTTTTGTTTTCCTCAATTTTATTTTCAAGTGTTAGACTGTTGAAAGCTTTTATAGCATGGTATTGTTAGTGTCTTTGTCCAAAGTTTGTATTTACCGTCGCCGTTGTATTTACAATAAAACGGTTACCATTTTTAACCGGAACGTAACAAGCACATTTACAGAAAGAAATGCAAAACGCTGGAGTAGTCCGATTTTAAACATGACAACGCTACGCGCAATCAATAAATTGTTTAGTTAAAAAAATATATAATTTGACGAGTTATGGTTCTATTCTTTCCAATTTTACAAATCATAAAAAAACACAAAAAATAAATATTATTTAGAAAGGTATAAATAAATAAAAAAGAATATTGATTCCTTCGAGCCGGATTTGAACCAGCGACCTATGGATATCTAATGGGAAACCTCTACAGTCCACCGCTCTACCAACTGAGCTATCGAAGGCATGAAGAGGGGTGCGAAAATAGGGTTGAAAAACATAAGGGAGGAAAATGCTAAGGGATGAAAAAGTAGATTGATAGGAACAAATATTAATTTTGCTAGATGTTTTTTCTGGTGATCTTCGTAATTTGTGAGATATCCCATTATTTTAATTATTAATAAGTTAGGTATTGTAGACAGGTATAAAAATCATTATTATGCCGCCCTCTGTAGCCGAAATAACGAATAATAGATACATTATTTAAAAAAGATTCTTGCTTTTTTTTAGGTTTGACGTTTGAAGGCAAATTTAAGAGAAACGGACGCGCGGCTTTTTTCATACAAAACAACTAAATTTGGATTTCAGACCAAAATACTTGACCAAACTGAAAAATATTTTATTTAATCGATAGGTGTAAAAAATATCTAGTACAGATATTTATTATTTTTTTGTTTCAAATTATAAAATACGTAGTGCAAATCATAATAATTAAAAAAAATCAATTAATTTCGAATAGTAATATTTAAATAAATTATATGATAATACAATAATTTAAATATGAACCCTAGTGAAAGACTAGCGTACGTCACTGTAATTAAGCCAGAATTCACGCTAGTGTTTATACCAATAATAATATAGTGTGGTTTCCATTAAAATCAATATCGTAAAAGATTTATGTGTGAAATAAATCCACAAATATTTTGAATTGGAATCAGACCGCCCAAAATAATTCGCTGATTCAGTGTTTCAACTCGATGGCGTGTTTGTAACCAATTAAAGTAGATTAATTGAGATGTCAGACAAAAAACTACATCGGTCAGAAGTTTTGTTTCTGGGAAAATAGTAAAGTTATGTAGGGTAAACTTTTTATACGAAGTTTTTTAGGTACGAAGATTCCGTGACAGTTGATCCGCCGACAGTTGGCCCGGAGACACTTGTCGATCCCTCGGGTAATTGATCCCCTAAAGGATTATATCTTCTAGGCGACTTCATCGGTTGAGTACTATACTTATACAGGGTGTATCGGCACTAACCCGACAAACTTTAACCCGCTATTCCTTAGCACATTTGGAGTACAAAATGTTATGGGCACTTTGCTGTCCGGTAGCATTTTTTTTTCAACTGAAAACAAAAAAATTAAAAATTTCCACACTACATCACTGTCATTGGCATTGCTTTTCGTGTTCAACAGCTGTTATAAGCAAGTATGTCGAAAAGCGTCTTCGCTCTTTCGCACACACTAAATAATAATAGTTAAAAATGAGACAAATGGTGCCGTGCCATTTCGTTGTGATTGTAAAAGTGCGCCAATATAGGTACACACGTGCATTATTCAACGGAATTCGAATAAAATATTGCCAGATGGGTTTTCAAACTTTGACAAAGGATAAAACAGTGGTGACATGTGGTGAAAATATGAATGATAATTTTTTTATTAAAAAAAACGTTACCGGACAGCAAAGTGCACATAAGATTTTTTACTCCAAATATGCTAAGGAATAGCTGGTTAAAGTTTGTCGGGTACGTGCCGATACACCCTGTATATGCAGTCTGTTTATGGAAATACTCGCTTACGTTATCCTCACTACGTACTCCTTAGGCGATACGGCATTATAGCAGATGCAGATACAAGTATATCGAATTTTTGTGTACGGTCGTATATCCTCTCTGCGTACTTACATCACCAATGAAGGCGTACAGATAAAAAAAATAAACTGTCCGGGGGATCAACTGTCTGGGGGCCAACTGTCGGAGGATCAACTGTCTGGGGGCCAACTGTCGGGGGATCAACTGTCGAGTCACCACATTTTAATATGTACGTGTGGTAAAACTATGCATGATTGTGTGAGAAATGTGGAGATCCGCAAAGAATGAAAGGCTGATGTGATGTAAATGTGATGTGAATGGTAGTTGAAGTCGGGGGTACCCGAGGAAGACATGGCACGTTCAAGTGAATCAGATACTCCAGTCGGGCCATGTCAAGAGTCAGAACAGTAGAAGAGTATGTATGAGACGATTATGAATGTGAATGAGGCAAGAAGTGTGTGCCAAGACCGAGTTGTTTGGCGGTCCATCCTCTCTGCCTACCCTTCGGGGAAACCGCGTAATGCTTAGTTAGTTAGTTACATTTTAAAGAGGAAAGTGGGTGGTGCCAGTTTCGTACGAAATTTTGTTTTTAATTTATAGCTGTTATCTCTACAAACAGATTTTTTTTCGAAAGGTAGGTATCAATATATTATAATCTAAGTAGGTAGGTATAGGTATCGCAGCGAATTTTTATGAGGACAGTTATTTCAAACCCTGTATTCCGTTAAGAATTTAAACGTTGCTTCAAATGACTTTGGCCGTGTTTGGTGACCAGATATTAACAGACAGGTACTCCACCACCTTACTCTTCCCAATTTCCTCCCCTTCCCCATCACCTTCAATCTCACAACATACCCCAATTGGGAGTGCCATAATCTCACTGGCTCCAGAAAGTTGGGAGGAACTCTTGCGCGGGATTCACATAATCAAAACTTAATTACCATGTAATTACTCAAGTAAACTTCATACTTTACATTTGTTACTGCTAGCGCCTCGGAGTCTAAAAAGGGAACTATTCTGCAACTTACCAAGGCTTGGAAAAAATTTGAGCAAGGAATGTCGCACACAGCGAGGATATGTACGACTGAGAGCGAGCCTAAGTCTCAATCTCTGCATTATCGACAGCTATGTGCCATCTATGGGTAGTCTATTAAACTACTATCAACGAAATAATATTTAACTTTTAATGCTATAATAACTTTACTAATAGTTAACCTATTCTCAATAGATAAGTATTAGTATAATTTTTACCTAGCCTGGTCTAATGGTTGTAGTTTACGATACACAAAACTCCACTGGAATTGTTTTCACAGAATATTATGAATAATCACATTCTGTAGTTTCGCCGTACCCCCCTGCAACACGATGTACAATTAATTATTATAATACATTTTTGCAGAGTCATAAATTATATTTCACTGGAATTAATCTATCCGATATTTCAAAAGATGCTGAAATAATTAATTATAGAAACAAAATGATTCATCCCTTTCGAAGAATAATGAAACTTTATATATTTATTCTTCCAAGTCTGAATGAAAGATTCCGTTCACAAATATTTCCACGTGGACACGTCAATCATCGCCATGATTCTTTATTGAATTTTACTAAGAAGAGTAATAACATGTTTTATGCATTATTTTATAGCAGTATTCCGTTCAGTGGCGGGGAATTTACAGGCCACTTAACCCTTCATGCTAATTTGTTCGTTTTTGGGAACAACTCATGTAGCCTCACCGAAATCGTTGTGTCCGATACTATTGTGGCTAGAAATATGATGTTCGAAAGAGGAAACACCACACTTTATATTCAAATCTATAACTTAACAACAGAAGAATTATAACGCGCACCTATATTATGAAAACAAAGGCACCGACAGCGATTTAAATAAAAAACTTCGTGAATTTTTGAAGAATTATTTTTATATTAAACGATAGGTGATATTAACGTTTTTACAAAAATTAGTGGATCATATATTTGTTTTATGTTTGCATTCAAAATTTTGATATTTAAATAAATATATATATTTATTTCTAATAATACAATTTGAAAGCGTATTTTATCACATTTCAAAAACAGTTTTCGGATACGTTCAGAAATATTCCATTAATTCGAATTTTATTGAAAAGCGTAAATACCCGATCTTCTGACAGAACATGTCTTAGACCCGAGGAGTTAAGAGATAAACCAATAGAAGCGTAAATAATCTTTATTCTAAGGATAAAAGTGTGCCCGTGTGTCCAAAATTCTATTTTTTCTTACCTATAGCGAAATTGATTAAAAACGAAACAAATACATTTGGCTCTCCGAGGCCTGAAAGTAGAAAGGTCTCATTTAAAATGGCGACAGCAGTTTTGTTTCAAATTGGCAAAGAACACATTAAATTATACATTACATTCGTACAATTAGTAAGGGAATTATAAAAACCAACATAAAAAACACCGGTGACTTCATTTGACTCCGATGCAACTATTTGACAACCATTGGTTTCTGAGCATTTTGGAGAGATTGACTACTATTATTACATCATCTGGTTTAAAATCCTACAGAGTTTTTTATATATCAAATCGTAAATTTTTTCAAGACGCAATAAAACTAATGATCTTTTAAGAAACAGTGCTTTATTAAATAAAACTGGAATTTAGTTAGATGGTTACTTATCGTTTGAAAAAAATACTGTATTGTACCTACATAATTTTTATCCCTAAGGGGTGACAGAATTATACTAGTCAGTTTCTTGAACGTGGTTACAGGTATTTTATTTACAAATTCAACTACTAAAATGTTTGATTTTAATAACTGTGATTAAACCAATTTGTGACTGTGACAGAGCAAATAACAGTGATAAAAACAATAACCGTGACAAAACCAATAACTGCGACAAACTGACAACAAAAAACGGCGCTCGAGAACACCAGCAACAGCACGCCACTGATGCACTTATCGACATTGCCAAACCTTCTTAGAAAATGGCTCAATTATAAAAAATAGGTGCTACCGGAACTAAAAAATAAATAGCACTACTATATAGTAATAAGGTTCCCAGGAATTGATTTTATAGTAGTATGTTTAATTCTTCTTGTAGTACCGGGTCCGGCAATTTATTTTTTTTTCATCAAAAAATTACAGAATATATATAATATATCATTAGTAAGTTGTATAATTATATGTCAGTTAGAAACAATGAAATTGTTGAAAGAATAATGTTACAATAATACGGCAGTTTCTAATATAAGAAAAAATATATATGAATGTAAGAGTGTTATATAGAAATGGCATAATATACTATATTTTAGGTTGTGCATAACCTGCCTCACTAGGCGAACCTGTATTGAGGCAGAATTTTTAGTTAATTATTTCTCCATTTTGTCTATGGTTTGCTAATATGTAAATGTTTAATATGGGTTCCCATACAGCAATCCATTATTTTAGGTTACATTATTGTTTACATATTGAAGATACAGATAGAATAAGTTTAAACACAATACATACTAAAATAACTCACTGTGACAAGGCATTTGGTTACTTTTCATTATTGTTTGCATTTACACAATACGTATATAGTAAGTTTTAGCACCGTACATACTGCA
Source organism: Hesperophylax magnus (assembly GCA_026573805.1). Classification (NCBI taxonomy): domain Eukaryota; kingdom Metazoa; phylum Arthropoda; class Insecta; order Trichoptera; family Limnephilidae; genus Hesperophylax; species Hesperophylax magnus. The sequence goes on along the minus strand of JAIUSX010000117.1, from coordinate 3,741,379 downwards.
ATAACTGTCAATGACAAGGCGTTTGGGTGAGGGCACCAGTGTAGGCTCGATCATTTGAATAAATCCAAATTTTAACATTTTTTTTAAACTCTTTCCGTGTTTGACTCTCTTTAATATTTTCCGGGAGCATGTTGAAGATCTTTGTGGCAAAGTAGCCAAAGCTACGTTGACCAAAGGTGGAAGAAAGTGCTGGAACTTGCAACATGTCTTTGTTCGAATTACGCGTAAATCTAAAGTTAGTTTTTTTTTCGTAAAGCACGTGTTTGTTTTTAAAGAGATGCATGAGGATAGTTTTTACATAGATCTGTCGAACATCAAATACTCTCATTATGTTGAAAATTAAGTTACTGTTTGCAGTTTGAGGAAGTTTGAGAATAATTTTCATAATTGTTTTCTGCGCCTTTTCAACAGGATCTAGAGCTGATGAAGTACCCCCTCCCCATGCAATGATACCATACTCAATGATAGATTGGGTTAATGCAAAATAAATCGTTTTTAGAATTTGTAAGTTAAGGAAGTTCCTTACGGATCTGAAGAAATGTATTGTTTTCCTAATTTTATTCGCAATGATCTGAGTATGTATATTCCATTTTAGGTATGGGTCAATGGTGAGGCCGAGGTACTTCATCTGTGGAGTTCGCTCTATACAGGGGCACTCATTGCATACATTGGAATTCGTACAGTTATGTATTTTTATGAAGTAATCATCATTAGGTTGGCCTGCAGTATTGATGCTTGAAGTGATATATTTTGTTTTTTTCGTGTTAAGGGTAAGCGTGTTTATATCTAACCATTTTTTAACTAAGTTAATATTTTTTTCAGCTTTTTTAAATACAGCTGACCAATTGTTGCCTTCAAACAGTAAGACAGTATCGTCGGCAAAGCTAACAATGCTTCCCTCAATTTCAAGGTTGCAAAAGTTGTTTATATACAGTAAGAACAGAGTTGGTCCCAATACGCTTCCTTGTGGAATTCCATAGTCAGTTGAGCGCTGGTTACTGAGGGTATTGTGTATTTTAACCTGTTGTTTGCGTCCATTTAGGTAGCTTTTAAAGAAGTTAAGCTCTTTGTCCGTGATGCCGATTTTTTCAAGTTTTTTAATTAGTTTAAAGTGTGATATTGTATCGAAAGCCTTAGAGAGGTCTAAAAAGATTGAAATACATTTATTTCCTTTATCAAGGCTTTTTACAATGAAGTCTGTCACCCTGGCAATGGCATCTGAGGTACTTTTGTTTTTTTGAAAACCATATTGATTTTTTGAAAGTATTTTATGGATCTCGATGAATTTTAAAAGTTGTGTATTAATAAGGTTTTCAAAAACTTTAGACAAGCTATTCAGTAAAGTAATTGGTCTATAGTTATTGATATCTGACTTGTTTCCAGATTTGTAGATGGGAATTACGATACTTTGTTTTAGGTTAGAGGGAAAGTAGCCCTGTGTAATACTTAGGTTTATAAGGTATTCTAGTGACAATGTAATCTCCGAAGACAGCGTTTTAAGGATTTTGGTTGAAATTTCGTCTGGTCCAGCAGAAGAAGTGTTTTTTAGAGAATTAATTGTTTTGAGAATTTCTTCCTGTGACACAGTTTGGAATAGAAATTTTGTATTTATGTTATTTGTTTGAACCACTGTATCGGTAGATTGGGTGATTCCGCTCTGGGCAATTTGAGAAGCAAGATTTGGACCGATATTAATAAAAAAATTGTTTACATAATCAGCAACGAGCTTAGGATTTTTTGTGGTTTCAACAATATGTCCATCAATAGAAAGTTTATTTATGCTAATTTGCATAAATAAATATGCCAATTTGACCGAACTATTATTAAAAGAAAATCTGTTACTAGACATACATTTATTGCCATTATGTTACTTCATTTAAACCACGATCTATGGAACTCATTTGTCAGATATTAAGAAAAATAAGACAAGACGCCATATCGTTTTTTTTTCGAGAAACAGGTTTTTTAAAATTTATTTGGAAGGCATATCGTTGTACAATACAATAATTACAGCAAATAAATAACACAAGATTAACCAAAAACTATACAGGGTGTCATGTTTCCAGTGTTCCTCCTCTCGACTATCTCAAATTCAAAAACACTTAAGCGAGTCTCAAATTGGTAAATTTTTTATCTCAAATTCAAATAAAACCATTTTTAAATTGACCGAGTCAATGACAATCGCATTTATAGTGAAACAATTGAGATTTAATCATTTTTTTAATTTTTAGCTGGAGTTCACATCAGCACAACCGTGTTAAAAACATATGTGGTAAAGCGCACAACTTCGAGAGGTGATTCTACACGTAAAAGTGAAAAAGTTAAATAACTTTTTTCTCAATTGTTTTTTTTCCATTAAAAAAAAAATTTTGGCTGGAATCGTTTTAAAATGCTGGAATATCAAAAAGGTTATTTATTTTTTTTACTATCACGTAGAATCGCCGGCCGAAATTAGTTTACTGAACCTCCGGCCACCTTGCATAAACCAATATATTACTATGGGTTTCCTCTTAGGTAAATGTAGAGATTTAAGAAAAAAAATAAAATAATATACAAAAAAGTAGAATTTTGATGGCGTGGTGGAGGGGCAGAGAAGGATAGAACAAATTTGCAATACGCAGTAAAGTGCACTAACTTCGTAACTTCAGGAGATGATTGGTAGAAGCTACGTGATGGTAGAAGTAAAAAAGATAAATGACTACTGAAATTCTATTGTTTGTTCCCAAAGACAAAAGAAAGAGAATTTATTTTTCACCTAAAAACTTAAAACGTTCAAATTTAGAAAAAATGAATATATCTTTTTTACTTATACCATCATGTAGAATCACATCCCGAAGAGAGTGCATTCTACCTCCGGACACCTTGCATGTATCTGGAGAAGAAAAGAGAGCGCGAAAACTCGTGCGAAGCCGGGTAGTGAAGCTATTAAAATAAATGATTAATTATAAATCAGGTAAATATACAGTTTTACATGTTGATCACTGGTTAATAGATTAGCATCTAATTACAATGGACAAAATAATAAAAAAGGTAACAAAAAAAATGTGCTTATATTACCTTGTTTTAAAGCGGTTTTTTCATTAATGTACGTTCTTATACACCGCTTTAACGTGGGAAAATTTTTACAAAAGACTGCACTAAATAAAAAAAAATACAGTGTGTGGCAAGCCTACGCACGACGGAAGTGAAACTTTTAGTATTCTTCTATCTCTCTTTTCATTTCAAATAAAATATTCTTCACTCTCTCTTTTCATTTCGAATAAACCACAATCAATTACGTATTTCACTCGTATTACACTCACCGCGCAGTACACGAAGCAAGCAGCTGATGCCTGGCGTGGCGTCGTTGGCTAGAGAGAGAGGAAAAGAGAGAAGAGAGAGAGAGAACGTTCGTCAGTGGCTCCCTCACCTCAGTAAGCGACTACGGTGAGAGAGCGACAGTGAACGGTGAGCGGTGGTGGGGGTCCCGTACCCCCACCACCAAATGATCACGGTTTTTCGTGACGGTCATGAGTCGGTTTTACTCCGGTCCTCGAAAATGCATAACGCGCGTAAAGAAGTTTCACTTCAAAAATATATACATATATTATTAAAAGGTATATTTTCAATTCTCTCGGGGTACCCAGTACGTACAGTCACCATTTAGCATGATCTGCATTAATAATAAGTGCACACACAAACTGCAACTATTCACTTCTCGCAAGACAAGTACCTACGTGTTTATTGCAAGTATTAATTAATTAACAAGGCTCCATCTACAGTGACTCGGCATAAACTTACCAGTCTGCAGTCAACTGTCTGTAATACTTCCTTGCAATAATGAGATGCAATGGGGAATCCCAGACATTATCTCTTTCATCGCAAATTATAACACATTATTAACGATTACCCCTATTCAAGGAAAAAAATTCCACAAATAAAAATAAAATACATATTTAATTTTAATTTAAAAAAAGAAATCAAGTAAATAAAAATGTAAATGTTCGTTTGTACAAAATCAAATCTGCGAAAGTTCTTCACCGATTGCTTTGAAATTTGAACACAACGCGCCACGTTGCATTCAAATATGCCCGTGTTTTTTTTTATATATGTATCTATATAACATAGATGTCACCTGTTGTACGTAAAAGCAAAATTGTTTTTTTTTATATATGTACCTATATTACATAGATGTCACCTGTTGTACGTAAAAGCAAAATTGTTTTTTTTAATATATGTATCTATATTGCATAGATGTCACCTGTTGTACGTAAAAGCAAAATTGTTTTTTTTTTTTTTTTTTTAAAAGAAAGACAAAAATTCCCGGGTTACGAATAACCTGACAATATTTGAAAATCTCTTACTACCACCACAGTAAGCTGAAAATGTTGCTTGTGTTGTGATGGAGGACTTAGCCAGCCGATGAATTGAACACACTACGCCTGAGTGGGACCCAAACGCGATGTCAACTCGGCCACCGACCGAGTATACTATATGTATCTATATTACATAGATGTCACCTGTTGTACGTAAAAGCAAAATTGTTTCTCTATCTACACAGACAGGTCGAGTCACAGCAATGCGTGGCGGGGTACAGCTAGTATTAAAATAATAAAAAAAATGGTATATGCAGTGCATTTACAGTTAACTCAAACAATACAGTCAAAAGATTGCAGATAATACGTTTTTTATAGTAATGTTCTTGCGAAAAGTTACTGAGAAACAGCATCATTTTGTCTGGTTTACGTCTGTTTATTATTTTTAGCGAGAAAGTGAGAGAGCGAGCACTTTTAGACGGCGTTCGTGGTTGAAGAGTTACGATTCTTGGCTACGTATCCGGAGGTCGAGAGTCCAAATCCCGGCGTACGCAAGTAAATTTTATTTGATTGGATAATTCACAATTAATTAATTTCAAATTATTTATAGTAATTAGTTCAGAAATGAAGCGTTGCTTGAAATCCAAAGTGCTTTAGCCATGTATGATGACCAGATCTGTATAGCCAGGTACTTCCTCACGTTCCTCTTTCCCATCTCCTTCCCCTCCTCACTACCTACAGCCTCAAAAGATACTCTATAATTGGGGATGCCAAAGTCTCCTTGTCTCCAGACGGTTGGGAGCAGTCGGGACTCTTGTTAGGTACTTACGTAAAAAAGTGCATAGATACGTTCGAAAATATAATACTCAAAAGATTTTTTTTATATTCGAAAATTTTTCTAGCGGGTGTTTTTTAAAGCCATAAAAATACGTTTTTCAATTTCAATAGAATTTGCTTTTCAGAAGCCGAATAACAAGTTAGAAATATGCTAAAAGTAAGCAATGCACCAGAGAGTAGGTACTGTGTTTGTGTAATACACCATATGAGAGTAGGTACTGTGTTCGTGTAATACACCATATGATATTAGGTACGGTGCTCGTGTAATGCACCATATGAGGGTAGGTACTGTGTTCGTGTAATACACCATATGAGAGTAGGTACTGTGTTCGTGTAATACACCGTATGTGAGTAGGTACTGTGTTCGTGTAAACGCAAGCTGCAATACCTATAAATATGCGTTGATACTTTTTACGTAATCAAGAACATTTTATTTGCCAGGATTTAACGAACGCATATTATATTTCACTAACTAAGCTGGCAGCCTGAAAAACAACTTGGGAGTGTTTTTGTAATTATTACTACCGTAAAATGCACAAACAGAATCTACTTTTTGGGACATTTTTGCATATTTTTTTATCAATATTGATCAAAATGGTTACATGCTAACTCAACACACTTTTAAAAAGGGATATAAAGTCATTAAAAACCAATATTTTATAGGAGTTGCACGTATAATTAATACTATAGGGTATTTAATATAATTCAAATGAGAAAAAAGCTTTTCTAAAAAAACTGGGTAATCAATCCGAAATCATTATCATTGATTTAATAATTTCGGCTGTCGGTGCGTGAACTGAAACATTCCTGTGTGAAATTATTCACGCTCGATGAACTTAAATTTGAAATGAATTTAAGTGTAAATTTGAAAATTAAGAATAATTAGCTATGACCTACCAATAATATAATATTGTAAAACTAACTAACTAACCATCACGCTGTTTCCCCGGAGGGGTAGGCAGAGAGGACGGACCGCCAAACAACTCGGTCTTGGCACACACTCCTTGCCTCATTCACATTCATACATCGTCTCATACACACTATTTTATTATTCTGACTCTTGACATGGCCTGACTCAAGTATATGATTCACTTGATCCTGCCGCGTCTCCGACTTTATCTACCAATATAATATTTTACAGAAAATCATTTTAATACGGCGTTTTACTATTATAATTTTAACATCCCGGTCAGAGTAGTTGCCTTCCAAGCAGTTGATCAGGGTTTGATTTTAGGCCCCGGCAATTTAAAAAATATATATAATAATTTTATTAATTTCAATTTTTTAATTTTTACTAAATTTAGTTGTAATTTTTAATACCGCGACTTTTCACGGGTCGGCGCTATTGTAATTAAGGGCCCGCTTTCCGCGTAAAGAATTTAGATTTGGGCAACACCTACAAAATTTAGTGTTAAAAGAATCCGACAGAGGTGTCTGAATTCGTATTAGGAATAATTTTGGGGATTATGAAATTAAATTACCGACATCTATTGCAATTTTAGAAAAACAGAACCATTTTTAGTTAGCACCGACCTTAGAGTAATAATGCACCGACCAAATGAGAACGAAGTCGATATGAAGATGGTTCTCAAAATATGGGTTTTATTACGGATTTAATTAAATTTTTTTTTTTAATTTTACAAAAAACATTTACGAAAGTTATTTGTATAGGTATAAAAATTACTTTACTTTACTAAAATACTATTCTCACTTTTATAAAAGTAATTTATAACTTTTATAAAATCAATAAATATATTTTTACATCAATAAGGTTTTAAACTTTTTTACTCGAAAACTATCTTAAAACGTTGGAATTCCAAAAAAAGTTTTTTTTTCTTTTTTACTTGTACTATCAATTAGAATCACCTCCCGAAGTTTGTGCACTTTACCCCCGACATCTTGTATAATATGCGCAATATAATATTTATACAAGTGTAATATCTACTTTTGTACATTTATATAAATTATATACACGTTTACATTTTTATGCTCATCAAATTTATTATATTATAAAGATAGATAGAAAGATCCTTAGTGCTTCCTGAGGACTTACAAATCAGAAGACTTTTTTGTAATTATTTATTTATTCATTTAAACAATTCAATAATTATAAAGAGTAATAAAACATGTAAGCAACATAAAATTACATTCTAAAATGTGAAAGGGGCTCTATTTATTTACATTTTTATGAAATTACTACTTTTAATAGTTTAAGCTTTCAGTGAACTTTCAATTTTATTTTTAACTTCTCTAAATATTATTTGTTTAAATTGTCAAATATAATTTAATCACAAACACAAGATTCACTCAAAATGAAAGATTGGTGGTTCTGAAATGTTCCCATAAATACGGTGAAAGAACCCTAAACTATGAACTTATTGCCCTAAACATGCTTCGAGCGAAATGCGGATCTGGAAACCTTATCGTCAATCTGAGCAAAACATACCATGAACGTCAATATAGCAACAGCCTTTGTTCTGCTGCAGTTTCTAATGCATTGGAATTAGTTTTATTTCCCAAAGTACCTATTCTGAAAAAAAAATAATAACTTTTTACTACACAATACATAAATAAAAATATGAATTATTAATTTTTATAGTAAATTATCGTTTATAATAAATATAAGCTTATAAATCAAAAATTGTATTTTTTTCTTCTCACCTATTAGATAGGATATAATTTTATGAGATAACATTTTTTCTTTGAAATACGGGATATCTTTCGTGTATTTCCCATCTTTGAAAAAACAATATTTATTAACTCATAAACTTTACACGCGTAAAAATTATCTTTATAAATTCAAATATTTGCACGTAATCGCACGTCTGTAGATCATAGAACGATGAACGACACGTCTGCCCCCAAAGCCCTCGAGTTGGCGAATGAACTTCTCAAAGAAAGATAGTTTAATCTGCAAGTCGGAGCGAGCGCGCTATAATAAATATGATTTAAAAGCAATAGGCGTAAGCGACAGTTGTGAAAATGTTTAATAAATCACGGCGTATTTCAAAAATAGCAAAAATTACTTATGGGGTCTATTGAGTAGCATTAAAAGAAGCATTGTGATTTTTTTCATACATATAACTTGTAAAATAACAGAAATAAACGTGTTAATAATATTTTTCGGAGCATACTTTGCGATTTATTTCTATCGAGGGAATTTCAAATAATTACCGTTTCGGCTTTTGGAACAAATAGATACTATCTTAAAGAATAACATATATTTTTTTAAGAGCTTAAAAACTTCAAAATTTTAAGGAAAGTATGTCGGAAATTGGATGAAATTCGAATAGTGGGCCCTGATTTCTAAAAGCAAAGTGCTTTCGAGTGGATAAAGGATTGAAGGATTTCGAGTGCACATTAACCGGCAAATACGTGGGAATAATAAATTGCTAATTGACACACATAAAAAGGCGACTTTTCCATTACCATACTAAAACAAAAAGTGGTAGATTAAAGCTCGATGACAATTATTTTGTTATCTTTTTCCACAGTAATTTCCCTAAGCCAACAAGAAGATAACATAAGTCTCAGTACTTAGTTGTCAGCTATTATATAAGTCTTAGTTGTAAGTCCCTGGTTCCTAGTTATAAATATTTTAGTGATGAGGCCCATTTCCACCTCGGTGGCTTCGTCAACAAGCAAAATTGTCGCATCTGGGGCTCGGAAAACTCAAGAGTTATTGTTGAAAAGCCTCTCTATTCTCAACGTGTGACTGTTTGGTGCGGTTTATGGTCCGGCGGAGTCATTGGACCTTACTTTTTCGAAAATGAGGCTGGAGCAACAGTTACGGTGAATGGATTGCGCTATCGAGAGATGATTAATGATTTTTTATGGCCGGAATTGAATGGCATTGATCTGGACAACGTTTACTTTAAAAAAACGGCTCTACGTGCCACACAAGCAACGAAACCATCGATCTTTTACGATTGAATATCAAAATAACACCTCTTATTGGAAAACCCTGTACAATCCTTGTACAACACATTTAAAAAAATGTCTAACCACAATGTATACATTGGCAATTCATATACAAATATGTTTATATTTTTTTCTTATTCAATTTTCTATGGTAATTCGCCATTGCATCGTACATCAAACAACGACTTTTGACTATGGGTTTGTTTTGTTCTAAGGGGGTGTCTTATTTGATTTATGTTCCTCGTCCTATGTGTGTGCTCGTAATATAATTCATTGCTCGTTGTATATGTGTTCTACTCATGAAAAATTATTAAAGAAATCTATAATAATTGTAGGGATTATTTTTAACGATTTTCATTGTTTTGGAAACTAGGAAAAATCAATCGCCAAGCGCTGATACTGAGTGTTAAAAAATTCAATTCCAAGCTTTTTTTTGTCTTCGAGATTTTGTTTACACGTCGCCTTTTAAGGCGATGCACTACGTCGTGTAATATTTTATATTGAGCCGCTATCAATAACAACCCTTACGTAGATGGCGATAAGGTTTGAATTCCCGCTTAACACCATCCGCCTGTTTTGATTTATGCAAGAAAAAAACATGGCCAAAAAGTGACTTTTATTGTATTTTGTGGATGTTCAGGCATAAATATTAAATTTGCCACATTATAGAATAAAATCATAACCGAAAAAGGGTTCGTAAGTAGGATATTTTGAACTTTAAAGCAGTTTTCATTGGCCTTATACATTATTTTTTCTGGGCTTATAAAAGGACTTATCTAAAAAATCATCGATTATTTCAAAGGCCAAGATGTATTCTACTCGCAGTATTTAATTAAAGCATCTGAAACATTTCTAGGCGACCAAATTTTCAAACCAAAAACAATGATTTTGCATTACTTCGTATGGCATCGCCTTAAGCAATATTTTCTTTTTGTATATACTTTTCCTCCTATAAACACGAGCTCGTAGAGCTCACCGTATGTAATAGTAAAATAATAAGGATTATTTTTATTCATTTATTTGGAAACTGTTATAATTTGAAATCTTTGTATTATTTTGTAAAATAAATACATAAATAAAATGTCCAGAAATTGAATTCCCTCGCTGCTAATACTAACGTAAGGTAGATAGGTAGGTATCTACGCCCCATTTAGATAACCCAATAATTCAAAAAATAATCTGCGAGCTTTTCTGATAAATGATAAATAGTACCTACCTAGATAAAACCCGGAACTTCACCTGTTTAGGAATTAGTAATGGTTTATGCGATGGGTAGTGACGTATCACCATGGCGCCATGAATCGACATATTTCAAATTGTTTAATGCTTTATCACTGTTTGAATCACCTAATATCTAAAATAAATAAAGATTAGTTCGAACTTCGAACTCACCGATGCATTTTTCTGGAAAAAAATAACCACTGACGTATCCCGGATATATGAGTACATATTATTATCTACTAGCCGAAGTCCCTGCGTTGCACGGGCTTACATTGAGTTTTCGAAATCAGATTAAATTTCCTCTTGTTTGAAAGTTGAGTCTGCAAAATTTCATCAAGAAGTATCGAGAAGTCTGCTTTAAGAGGTGGGAAAAGGGGTTGTAGCGGTTTTTGAAATCGCACTTACACAGTGACCTTTTTGTTGATTTGATGGTCAAGTGTGCAAAATTTCGGAATAAAACGGCAGATTTGTATAAAAATCAATTCCAAGCCATCTGCTCTCCCACCACAGACACCCTTCTTTATATCTAGTCGATCCAAAACTCTTTTTAATTGCAATAAAAATATCAGGACTGAGTCATTTAGATACTCGCTTATACCTAGATTGCATGCAGTTGGCAATGTTTTCTCAGAAGTAGTAGATGTGTTCAACTGCAAGGAATATAGTCAGAAGAAGGCTATAATTACATACCTCAAACACAATAATCAATGTCAGGAATGATAATATTCTTGATTAATATTCTATGATTTCAAGAGCTTCTAAGTTATCCAATATTTATATTATAATATTAATTAATAAATTAAAATAATTCAAATATTGTAATATTTTATTAGAAATATAAATATTAGAATCACGGAACATTTAAGATGTTTAAATAACAATAATTTTTCAGAGTTTGCCAATCATCTTATTTCCACCAATCACACTTTTAATAAGGACACAGATAAAATTCTTCACCGTAATAATAAAAGCAAAAGATTGGATAACTTAGAAGCTCTTAAAATCTAAAAAATCCCTAAATAATAACGCTATATATTGAATAACCAAATTAATTTATCGTTTAGTCCCATTCTAGATATATTTCCAGAAAACCGCTCTGTTATTGCCGGAATTCCCGCAATTACCCGTCCCCCTTTGTTAACCGCCCACTCAAACACCTAAATTATATTTTTTGTGTATATATCTGTCAATATTTTGTATCAGAGGTTAGTTTTAATATTCTCCTGACGAAGGAAGGGTGCTTCCGAAACCGGTAGAGTACAATTAAAATTAAAGTGGTCTAAAACAAATTTATATCATCGAATTATCGAAGGAAGCAAACACTTTGTGGCTTGACATTATTACACAAATTAAAGAATATCTTTGTTTTAAACCACTTTATTACATTTATATACGTCGACCGGTTTCGGTTGAACTCAACCTTCATCAGGACAGTACAAATATAAACTAAAATATAATACAGAGGAAGATTATTAAGTAAACAATAAAGAAAGAGAAAGTATAAAAATGTGAGGGAGAGAACATCAGGGCAGCGGAGTAGGTAGTGGGGTCGGGGAGGGGTGGGGATTACCCAGGGAGAAAGGAAACATCTTTAACAAATTTATATTTATATATAGGAAACAAATTTATATCTTTTATTGTAAACTATATTTTTTTTATATACGCCGACCAGTTTCGTAACAACCGTCCCTTCCTCCGCATACTAATTTAAAATGACAAAACTATGGATGAACATAGAATATTACTATGTGTTGAAGTGGGGGGGTGGAGGGGATTGGTGATTTTATTTTGTATACCTTTATTTTAGAAAAAAAATACATGGATAAATATTCTTCGTATTAGTAAAGAAGGAAAACGATTAGATGACTTAGAAGTCCATAATTTATAAACAAAAAATATTATCTACATTCCCATTTTAAACATGTTCCCTTTCACCGTCCGTTCCATCTCCTCCACCCTACTCTCCAGTAATCCCTATTGACGCCGCCACCCCCCCACTTCAACACTAAGTAATATATTATTTTGTATAATAATAGTGGTTCAAACAAAGTAACATTATTACATTTATTAAATATCTATTTTGAATGACTATTTGAAATATTCTGCTATCCAAGATATTGATTCCATATGATAAATAAATGCGATGAATATTGGGAAGATCAATTCTGTATGTGGGTGTAAGACCGGGTACCTAATAAGATTAAGCTACACTCATATTTAGGTCAGCCTTAATAGAAGTAGGACTGCTACCATTATTCTCTAAATTTATATCCCTATGAGATAGTCCGTGTTATCGATTTCCTTATTGATTTTCTCTGCACTGTTATTGTTATTTTACGATTTACAATTTATTTAATATTCATGTTTTACGATTTCGTACCTCGGGACGGTATGGCCTCAAGGGCAACAGTGAGGGGGGCATCGGGAGTCAAGATGAAGAAAACAAGAAGTAAATGAAAAAAAAATGCCATTAAGGCGATGCACTACGTCGTATAATATTTTAAATTGAACTGCTATCAATAACAACCCTTACGTAGATGGCGATAAGGTTTAAATTCCCGCTTAACACCATCCGCCTGTTTTGATTTATGCAAGAAAAAAAAATGGCCAAAAAGTGCCTTTTATTTTATTTTGTGGATGTTCAGGCATAAATATTTAATTTTTTTTCGATCATTATATAAATAACTTAATTTGCCACATTATACAATAAAATCATAACTGAAAATGGGTTCGTAAGTAGGAGACTTTGAACTTTAAAGTAGTTTTCATTGGCCTATACATTATTTTTTTCTGGGCTTATAAAAAGACTTATATAAAAAATACTCGATTATTTCAAAGGCCAAGATGTATTCTACTCGCAGTATTTAATTAAAGCATCTGAAACATTTCTAGGCGACCAAATTTTCAAACCAAAAACACATGATTTTGCATTACTACGTATGGCATCGCCTTAAATTTTATCTAAGATTATCACCCAAAAATAGCTAGGATTAAGGTGGTTTAACCAGCGGACGAGAATTCAAATTTCGTTAAAAGACGGTTTCGCGATCGGACGTTTTTTTAGACCGAGACAGAAATACCGAATTCATTCCGCTGCGAGCAGTACACTCGCGCGGCTGTGAAAACTACATCATGGTTCCGATGAAATAACAATTATTGTTGTTAAATTCTTGGTTGTAGCTTTCTTCCTAATAAGTAGTTACATATTTGTAAATTATACGTCGGAGTGCGTAAACATAAATAAATACAAATGCAGTTTGTTGACATGGTAGATATAAAATATGTAGGTATATGAATATACATTTAAAAAAAATTTCAAATATTTGTTTAATTTGTTTTTTTTTTTAATATTTTACACGAGTTTTCCAAAGGTGAGTAAAAATCTTTTGTTTTACTTATTTATTCGTTTGTCCGAAAGATATTACCGGTAAGTTTTATGTCTAATACTTATCTTTAAAGTATTACTTGATTTGATATGTATGACATTGAAAAGAGGGTTTATTCCTTACAACTGAAGTAATACATATATTAAAACTAGGTTTTATTTCCAACTATATTCTACGGTACCTACCTGCATATGTAGTTATGTGATTGCATAAAATTGTATCGCTTTCATGTATTTGTTTTCATGATTAACGGAGCGACCTGACTCGTCTAATTTTCGAAATGTAATTAAATTCACGAGTAAATTTCGATTGAAACATTATAGGTTAGTATGTCAAAAATAACCTTTTTTTTCCTAAAACAAGAAGGTCAATTCACAATATGACATTATGAAACTGACAAAAAGTAACACAAAAAATATTAAATATGTTGAATTATACCAATGTAATAGTGAATTGGACAATAAAAGAGAAATTATGAACAAAAAAATGATTTGAATCGCACATCACGAATCGAAATTCATTTGGTTCGTGTCACTTTTTGACTACCAATCACAAACAGTTTCACGTACTTTGGCATAAGTTTTAACATTTATACATGAAAAAACGATTGCAGACATAAACTCCTGTCCATAATTGATTCTTTTCCCTGGAAATTAAACAACACAAAATTATCGCCAAATGTTATAAAAAATATGTGCTTATTCTGACTGATTCTTTCGAACGACTCTGTACCATTTAAGTACGTACAATGTACACGGATAATTAAATATCACTAACCTTTATTTTTTCTGAAAATATATCTCCCACGTACGTTTTTGATGTCGTAATTTGTGCTATCTAATAAAACTTTTTTTCGAGGGTATTTTCCTCCTCATTTTTAAGCGAGGAATTTCTTTAAAATGTTATCAAGTAGACTGGCGTGGAATAGACGTCCGCTCACCGCCCTGTCGCAGCGGGGAACAGTGTTACCGAAACTAAAAATTCAAAATCGGGAGAATTTTTGCCTAAAAATCGGGAGAAATCGGGAGAAATTTGAAGAAATCGGGAAAAATCGGGAGATGACTAGAACTATTATAATAAAAATTCTCCCTTGTCAACAATCCGAATCCCGTTTACTATTTCCGAAGCAGACCATTAACAACGATCTAAAAAATCAAGAAGCAGCATAATTGTAGATGTTGCCCATGGAATGACGCAATTTTCCGTATCATTCGATGGAGACTTATTTTTACGTCTGTCAACACAGAACATTTTTTGTGAAATTTGAACTGTCAGTTCAAGAGACGTCAAAATTTATTGAATACCTATCTATGTACATTAAAATTGAGCGGCATTCAAACAAGTAACGATTTTTGTCCTCGGGATGTGTCTACGATTAAATGAAACGAAACAATCTTTTTATTTTCAATTTTAATAAGCAACCATCCAATCACCTCAAGAGCTTTTTCTTCATATCACCTGGCTTCACATGTAAACATTCCGCTGTCACCCAATAGTTAACTGTTTAGCATTCTTTATTATGAAATACCCTACGAATTTAGCAGA
The DNA here is from genome assembly GCA_026573805.1 of Hesperophylax magnus. Lineage (NCBI taxonomy): Eukaryota > Metazoa > Arthropoda > Insecta > Trichoptera > Limnephilidae > Hesperophylax > Hesperophylax magnus. The sequence goes on along the minus strand of JAIUSX010000117.1, from coordinate 3,726,174 downwards.
TGAATTAGCAAAAAAAAAAAATACAATGCAAAAGCGAAAATAAAATTGTGGAAATTGTTACTGCTATGGAGTAATTAGGAGTTATATTAGATTAAGATTTAATTTTTATAAGCATGCTGCGCATTTACAATAGAAACTTGGGTACAAGTATCTCTTTTCTGGGAAGAATTATTCAAAAGTTGTTCCAATAATCTGCGATTACAGTATATACTCGTAACTCCAATTTTAGCCCATATTTTAACAACTGTCCAACGATTCTTTTCTGGTGAAATGACAGAGAACAAAGTAAGTTGCAAATTGTTCAAAATATAGCGATGTGAATAATACTTAGGCGAAATAGATTTTTAAAGTAGCCAAAATGTTACAGGAGCTAAATTGGCTAACAGTAAAACAGAGATATTGATGACGTTGATATTTATAAAGAAAATTTAATAATACACAATGTGTTATCGAAATAATAAAGATAACTTTAACGTGTTTCGATAGAATATTACACCATATAGGAATAAAAAATGTCAATGTACTGCCAGAAAGCATAAAAATAACACCTATCGGTAAATGGAAGAAAGAATGCACGAACTATCTAGTTATCTTTAAAGATAACATATAAGAATTCAATATTATAGTAGTATAGAGATATTGATGACATTGATATTTATACATAAAACTTAATAATACACAATTAAAAAAAAATTATATGTACGAGGAACGAAGAACCAAAAAAGCGAATCGAGGCGTTACGTAATAAATTCTAAACTCTCGCTCGTAAAATTCATAGATTATCGGTTTGTATAGGTCTAATACATACATACACCGGTCGGTGGCCGAGTGTGTTCAATTCCTGGGCTGGGTAAGTCCTCCATCACAACACAAGCAACATTTTCGGCTTACTGTGGTGGTAGTAGGAGATTTTCAAATATTGTCAGGTTATTCGTAACCCGGGAATGTTTGTCTTTCTTTAAAAAAAAAAAAAAAATATGCTTAGATAATCAGTATTCTCTAATTATTCTTGTTAATTCCCTATTCGGGGGATTTTTTTTTTTGCCAGAGACAATTTTTTGCCTGTTTAGCAGACCATAAACAAAGAATCGTCGAGTGACGACGATTCGCTGCTTGCTTTGAAAAATCGGGAGATATTGATGCCATTCCGGTAGATCGGGAGATGAAGTGAAAAATCGGGAGATCTCCCGAAAAATCGGGAGCTTCGGCAACACTGGCGGGGAATGATAAAATTTCGGCTTGCGCCGGGGTAATAACAAACAACAAACGCGAATCGAAATTAATTACTATTATATATATTAAGAATATATTTTTTGGTCATAAATTATTTCTAATGTTTCAATAATGTCTTGGTAAATTATTTTTCTAAAAAAATCTGAACTATACCAATTTGTAAGACCATAAATAAATAGTCCAATTGAGGGATTTTCGTCACAAAACGCGTGCTCGGATTTATTTATTAGTAATTTTATTTGAAATAAAAACAAAATTCTTATACATACATATGATAGATAATTTATTGATTGTTTATACTGTATTATTATATGATTTGAAATATTTGTTGTATAATACAACTTCACATTTGAAAATGCAACAAATCTGCGCATCGTCCAACGGTAACACTTTATTATGATATGAAAATAATATTATTTTTCAAAATTTTACATCTTACTTTACAAGATAAAATAACGATCTTTCGAAATCAATTTGTGTTTTTTTCAAGAAAAGTGTCCATACGTCTAAAAGTGGCCTCAAAAATGCCAAATTTCAGGTCAAGTCTACCTATTTCGCCTTAACAGTTGAAGATTGTTTTTGCCGCATTTAAAGAATTAGGAAATCGAGGGGATTTTTATTTTAAATCAATACTCACTATCTAACCTGAACGTCAATTTTAATTGTTATCACATTTTCATAGTTCAATAAAGAAATATATTTTAAGGGCTTAAGGGTTCCAACTCAACACAGTGACAATTCAACACATTTTTAAAAAGTGATATCAAGTCATTAGAAACGATGATTTTTTTTTTTAACCCAACCTAACCTAACCTACTTAACCCAGTTAATAAAGTTTTTGTTTCATCACTTTCCATGACTTTATATAACTTTTTAAAGATGTGATGAATTATCATTGTGATGATTTATCCGGTCACCATTTTAAGATCCTGGTCAACATTTTTGTAAAAATTTTATATCTTACCACTGATAAAACGGGCAGTAATCATAAAGATATGTATTTGTAAAAGTAAATAAGTATTTTAGTCGTAAATCTCTAGTTTTAAGCCATAGTTGGAAGTCATCTTATAGCAGTATTGTGTAAATACCCACTCGGTCGTAAAGTATTGTATAGTTTGAAGTTACTAGTTATAAGTAACTAGTTATAAGTCTTAGTTGTAAGTCACTAGCTATTTATATTAGTTATAAGCCACTAGTAATAAATCGTAGTTATAAGTCTATATGGCAGGTTAAATGTATGTACAGGGTTTTCCAATAAGAGGTATTATTTTGATATTCAATCGTAAAAGATCAATGGAAAGTAAACGTTGTCCAGATCAATACCATCCAATTCCGGCCATAAAAAATCATTAATCATCTCTCGATAGCGCAATCCATTCACCGTAACTGTTGCTCCAGCCTCATTTTCGAAAAAGTAAGGTCCAATGACTCCGCAGGACCATAAACCGCACCAAACAGTCACACGTTGAGGATAGAGAGGCTTTTCAACAATAACTCTTGGGTTTTCCGAGCCCCAGATGCGACAATTTTCCTTGTTGACGAAGCCACCGAGGTGGAAATGGGCCTCATCACTCAAGATGATTTGCATTTGATTCACTCAAGTGAATTTAATAATTTCAATGCATTGTTGAAGCGTGTATCGTTCCATTTTTATTAATGGCGTAGATGTCAAAAAATGACAGCTTCAAAAGTAACATCTACCGAAATAGCGGGCTATTCAAAATAACACCTCTTATTGGAAAACCCTGTAGATCAACAACTGCTTATTTTGAATATATAGATTTTATTGTACGTAATTATACTAAGAATCAATAAATCTTCATTTAAAAACGATTAAAACTGGGAGATAATTAAACGCCCTGTGTGTGATTGGTCGACGGGTTCTGACAGCACTTACACCGCTACCTCACGGATCGGCCGGCCGCGTGCACTAAGGATGCGGATAAATTTGTGCCAACTGTGCTGCGTAGACTCGCACACGTTTCATCACTGCGGTATACATATTATTTCAAAAGAATTCATATTTTTTGGATATCTTGCTAAACATTTAAATTGGGATTTGTTGGTATCATACCGAGCCGAGTGGGATTGACCTTACGGTTAACCGACAAAATGAGGTACATTTGACGTCACGCGTCCTGCCAGATTTCTATCGTTTTGGCGGGCTACGAAAAATTCTAATTTTGAAAAATTACTATGAAACCGACATTTGTAAAAAAAAAATTATTATAAGGTGGAAATGGGCCTCATCACTCAAGATGATTTGCATTTGATTCACTCAAGTGAATTTAATAATTTCAATGCATTGTTGAAGCGTGTATCGTTCCATTTTATTAATGGCGTAGTTTCTACTTATCAAATGTCAAAAAATGACAGCTTCAAAAGTAACATCCACCGAAATAGCGGGCTATTCAAAATAACACCTCTTATTGGAAAACCCTGTAGTTCGAAAGATTTTCTTATACTATTCGGTGTGAATATTGCATTCAAATTCAAACGTATCGTCTTTAAAATGATTTGCCACACTGATCTATTTACTCAAAGATTTCTCAAATCAATACGTCATGTCAGTTGATTCTAGAAACCTTGGGATGTGAGTCATATTCAGTTACAGCGAGTTGTGACATTCTGTACGTGTTTTATAAAAAATAGGCAGTTAATAATATTGAATTTCGCATCGTGTAATCAACATGGTTAACTCCATGATTGACAAAGGTCTTCGGAAACAATAATAATTGGCAAAATGCCATTTGTTCAATTTACAATCGATTGTTTGTTAGCTACCAACCTACCAAGGTGTAGTGTGTTTGTAAGAAACCGTATTTGTATTAAAATGAGACAATCTCTAACATAAAGCCAGAATCTTAACGTCGCACAGTGGGCTGAAAATCGCCTTTCATAGACATAGAGACTTGAATTTTCAAGGGTATTTTTTTGGCTAGAAATGGATTCTGCTGATCATTACTATGCTATAAAATTTTGTATGAAGCAATTGCAGGTACAAATGAAGGAGTTATCATTTTTTTAAGAAAAATTTGTATGGCACTGACATTAAAAATGAGGTTATCTCTGGAATCATAAGGTTGGCCATTATATCCTTACACACAGATATACTACTATATATTTGTATGTTTTGACATACTTCGTATTGTGGCGCAATTTGCGATTTTTTTTTTAAATCGTCAAAGTTGAAAAAAAAACTTTTTTATGTTGTTGATTCATTTTAATGCTTAAATGGTTTACATATGAATATGCTTTGTCTAGTTTACAATATTTTATTTACACTGCAAGCCTACTCATATGTAAAGCATTTAAGCATTAAAATGAATCATCAACATTCAAAAGTGTTTTTTTCAACTTTGAGGATTAAAAAAAAAATCGCAATTTGCGCAACAATACGAAGTATGTCAAAAAAATACAAATAAATAGTAGTATATCTGTGTGTAAGGATATAATGGCCAACCTTATGATTCCAGAGATAATCTCATTTTTAATGTCAGTGCCATACAAATTTTTCTTAAAAAAATGATAACTCCTTCATTTGTACACGCAATTGCTTCATACGAAATTTTATAGCATAGTAATATCAGCAGAATCCATTTCTAGCCAAAAAAAATACCCTTGAAAATTCATGTCTCTGTGTCTATGAAAGGCGATTTTCAGCCCACTGTGCGACGTAAGTGAAGCAGCCGTGCACAAAAATATGCGACGCGCGGACCTGGCGTATTGGACAGACTTGCGGTTGAAATTTCCCTATCAAATCTTTAAAATAAAGTGGGAATCTTAACGACATAAGTGATGAAGTCGTGTAAAAACAATATTCAGCGCGCGGCCTAGTGTAATGAACCGACCTAAGGTCTACTTTGCCTGAGCAGGCGTAGAAAATCGATCATTCCGTGGGGTTCCTTTTAATGATGTATTTATTATTAACTAATTCATCATCTGGAAAAAAAGTGGTGCTTTTCGATTATTTTATCGGTGAAAAAATATTTTAATGATAAGGCCCTGTTTTTATTAATCATAAATATAAATAACTTACATCCGCAGGGATTCCTTTAGAAAAATTTGAGATTTTAGCAATACCAACCAACCAACCCCATGTTGCCTTAATAAATAAATTTAAAAAGAACACGTAGAAAAAACAGTAGGGCTGATTTATTGAAATGTTGTTGCAATCCATTTCCTAGTAAAAATATTAGTCCATTCAGAAAATATCGGAACCAGTGTTCAAACAGATGCGCTTTCCTGATAAATATAGTGACGAAATTCGACAATATTAGATTTTTTATGAACACGTGTTCCGACATTTGAACAATTTTTTTTTGATTTACCGACAGTTTGTTAGGAAACCTGTCATTTGATTTGTAAAAGGCCTGCAGTCGCGTTTTTAACAGGAATACGAATAATTTGACCAGATTTTTAATAAATTAGCAATATTTTATATCAGTAAGTTTTCTCCGTGTATTTATAATAGGTCTATTGTAAAAATAAATAGTGTAAGCAATTTTTGTTACATTAACTCCACACAGGAAGCCCTGCGGAAAATATGTGCCTATGTCATCTTTGGGGATACTCTGTGGAGGGTCTTTTTGTAGAAAGGAAGGAGTGAACCTGGCTCTTGAAGAGGGAGGAAACACAAAGGCCATAATTCTGTATTGCAAATAAAAACGGAGGTACTACTTCGAAAACCAAATTGACCACCATTTAGAAACGAAACGTTTCTTGAAGTGGATGATGCTATGTTTAGTAACCAGATCTGAACAGACATAAATCTTCTTACCTATCGCCTTCCCATTTCCATTAACACTGTGCTACTCCAAGCATCGCCCCGGTGAAACACCACTATTGAAATGGCATTAGCCGTGTCAGGTAACCAAATATGAATAGCCAGGTATTTCCCAATTATCCTCTCCCCCATCTCCTTTCTTTCTCACTCCTTCCAGCTTCACAACATAAACTAATTGGGGATGTCACAGTCCCACTGGCTTCGGACGATTGAGAGCAGTTTTGCAGTATTCACAAAAAAAAACCAATTGGTGGTTGCTTGATATGGCTCTTGCCATGTTTAGTAACCAGATCGGAATAGCAAAATATCAGCTTCCCATGTCCGCATCGCAATAATCTCATAATTAAATAATGTAATTTGTAGTCCAACTGGTTCCGCCCAGTTGAAATTCTTCCTAGTTTTTATAACATTAAAAAAGGATATATTCTTGACGAAAACCCGTTTTCCCTCTCTGTCGAAAGATGTCCGTAAATAAGTGGAGTGCGTAATTCATAATGGTCCCGTTGAATTAAAAACGCATTGAATCAATCAACCGCTCCTCCTCTGTTGATCTCCGCGAGTCACTAAAGTTAAAGGACTTGTTGTGCGTTGCCTCTGACGTAACACGGCGAGCCCCTTATATCACGTGAGACTACCACTTAGCTATAGACAGAGACTCTGGGTATATTGACTACATAATACTCTCGATTCACCGGATTCGACTTAATCGGGACGTAGCAAAGAAAAAAAGTTTTAAAAAATCACAATTCTCTTCTCCCGCTTTTTTAGTCGAGAGTTTTATCGATCGAGAAGCGTCACAGCGTCTGCAGCAAGCGTGGATCCTTCATATCCCTTGTGTTCAAGAATCAAAAATAATAATTATTCATTCCGGATAAAAATTCTTCGGACTCCCTTTCTGCCGTGAATAGCACTTCTGCAATTTAATAACACCGTCCCGTCCTCAGAATTAAATACTCAACGATACGACGCATGGAGCAAGTCAAAATACATCTACATTTATATTGCTCGAATACCTATGAATCTCGTAAACACACAGACACCAGCAACAGCGTGGAGTAGATTATATCTGATTAATATTCCCTACCCACAAAGCTCGCAAGTATTCAGGTATTTAAATGATAAATACGTATTTGCACCATCCAGCGTTGCACCAACGCATCCAAAGTACAAAAAACGAATTTAATGCTTATGGGTGTGATGAAAACAATAGCATCACGTATTGGGAATCGAGTAAATTGTTTTTAGCACGATCAGAAATTTATTTGCGTGACGTATAACTGAATGGCTTGAATAATCGGAGACTAAATGATTAAAACATCGTATCACTAGATTTGATATACATACGATTATTGTCAGCAATTGCATTTTTTCGTAGGCTAGTCTTTAGCTTTATATATTTTATGGTAGGTATATACATATTGTCCTGCATCCATTCTACAAAAAGTAACCGACTTCCACATGTCTGCAGCTGCTTTCCCCCGTTTAGTGTGAGGCGGCCCACTGGAGGTCCCCCTGCTGAAATTGTCGTCTGAATTTTTCCTAGTCCCATCATAAAAAAGCTAGAAATTGTTCCTTTTGCTATGGACAGCTTGCGCATAGAATTGAACCCGCAATATTTTGGAGCACTTGCCTAATAACCGGTTGTCGTTTAGATGGTCTATATGTATGCCTACATAATATTGTAGATTACCTTATTATGGAGCAATTTTAAGAATTAATCTAGACACCACTTAACTGTGATGCATGAGGGATGTATTTCATCAATGAACTCCGCTAAATCGAGAGACTACTGTATTTGTTTTCGATTCGACCTTACAAGATACCTTTAATTTATTATTCATGCAGTCATAACAACAAACTATTAAACCAGAAGGAATGAGATCAACAACAAAAACAAACGAGGAATAATTAAACTCGGAAAATGATTGTCATGTTAGTCAAGCGACGCATTATTATATTATTAATCATGATGTCTTTAAACACCCCAATTAAAAGGTGATATAGGAAGTGAGACTAGCAGTCCATGGTGGAATTCTGATATCAACCCTGAAGTACGGAAGTGAGGCGTGAAACTGGCAGAGAAAGGACAAATTCTTGAAGGGTACGAGTTCCACAATATGGCTACCCATGTATCTAAATCTCCTTCTCATGTAGGTGGGACATTGGCACCATAAAAAGTTCTGATGCATGGCAGTGAGGCGTGGAACTGGCAAAGGAAAGTCGAAAGAAGACTTTAGCAGAAATGAGGTCTTCGAGTCGCATTTAACTAGGATTTGGATTTTGGCAATGTTTGCTGGCTCCAAAATAAGGCTTCCCATTTAGCCTAGCCTTCTTACCATGCAGGGGACATTGGCGTCATAGGGAAGAGCTTTAATATATGGTAATGGGATATGATACTGGCACAGTAACAAAATTAGTCTTAATGTGGTACAACCGAGTTAAAAACGAGGAGATCTGAAAAGAACAAGCACAGTGAAAATGATTACGAAGCTGTTTTGGTCATACAGAGAGGGAAGTATGTAGGAAATAATGTTATGAGATTCTATGACGCGAGAGTGGATGGAAGAAGAAGTCAAGTGCGCCAATGAAGAATATCAGACCCGGACAATTGATGTAATAATTGTCGCGTGAGGTGTCTCGGGTATTATTATGTTTGAATTTATGATAATACTGCAGATCGACTTACATAAGTGAGTTAACTATATAATATCTATTTTCCATACTGTTGTTAATAGTTAAACAGTCTCAATGTTAGAATAGTTGGGTAGAGCCACGGGTTATATCCAAATATTCATAATCTCTCTAATAGCTTATTAGATAATATTTTGACATTTTTTCCGAATTGGGGAGTAATTCAATGAATACAGTGCCCAGACCATTGGTCCATATTTAGGGCGAAGCTTAATGCTAAATCACTATTTTGATTAATCTTTATAATGAATTGGTGTACATTATGAATACCAAAAAATATGCTTTAGATAAATTGAAGGTTTTCCTATCGTTTCGCTTGATTATAATACAAATAAAAAAATATAAATGTAAACTAATAAAAAATACATTTTTTCAATAGAAATGTATGAACGGGTAAAGAAAACAACTTTAAAAAAATACAGTATTATAGCAAAGATTATCTGTGACAGTTTCACTTGATTAACTTTTTTGCTTTCTTATAAAAATATTTACAAAATAAATAAAAAACAGTTTTCTGCATGAAATTTCTAGACTCCGTTTGTCAGGCGATTTAATGCCTATTACCTACAATATAAGGTATATTAAGAATATACACATTTTTGTCTTGTAGCTTCCTCTTAAGCCAGTTTCTGCAAGTAAAATGTATAGTTAGGTACCTAGTATTTTCAGCATGAGCTATTCGTAGAGCTTTTGTAGTTCATAAACTAGAGTAAAAGCAGCTTGAAATAATAATAATGCAATTACTTCCCTATTTTAGCATCTTCACGGTCCGTTTTGAGTTCAGTGTTGAACGAAAGCCTCCCTTTGGACCTCCAATCCACCCTGTCAACAGCTGTCTACCTTAAGTTAATATCATTTAGTAGTAACTATATAAGAGATAGGATGTCTTCAGTGAGAGGGTCTTTGGTCTATCGTTTACCGATACTTTTCCGACCTCTTCCGGGTCTCTCCTGACCGATTATACAGTCCACATATTGTTCTCGAAAGAGAATTAAAGTAAATATTCTTTTCCCAGAACCACTTGTGATTTGCTATCTTTTTTACGAAATCTGATAGTTTTGTTTGCTGACGGATCAATTATTTGTGTCATGGTCCCGCAGCGATATAAAAATCATTATTATACCGATTGCTATTCGCGTGTCTCTCAGTTCCTGAAGGGAACTTCGGTAAAGACCATGTATTGTATAAAGTCATAAGTGAGCGCAGGAAGGACATATGAGACAAAAGTCTTTACCAAAGTTATCTTCCACATAAGGACACTTTAAGGTAGGTAATTTTTTAGAAAATTTTAATATTGATTTATTTCTTACATCATTTTAGCAATCATCGTTTTATTTCATGAAGCCCGAAGCCGTGGTTTTTCCTTTCCAAAATAAGCAATGTAAATACGCATTGCATTCTGGTTTACGTTGATAACTTCCTGGCTTGACCAATAAAAAAACCTCATTCACTTTCACTTCATACTTCATAATCCGTATCTTTTGCATCACCGTAGAGGCAATTACGTCTCTTGTCGTTTGTCGTCAACAAGTCTGCGAAATTCTCGTCTCACCTCTTCGAGTCTGAATCTGGATTTAACTGGTGTTCGTGCCGATTAAGCCATTTTTACAATGGTTAAGTTGACACCGTTAACTTTGCATGAAGCATGCAGAGAATGCCAATCTCCGTGTCTATTTTCTAGGTTAACCTAACAACCCGTGGTTCAACCAACCGGCTATGGGTTAGTTACAAAGTGCCGAGTAACTGCGCAGTTTAGAAAGGAGCTGACACTATTAATCTCAAATACAGAGTATCTGGCTTTAGCATGGCTATGACGCAATCTGCAGCCCGCGTTACTTTACGTTAACATCGATAGATTCAGAGAAACGGGTGGTCCCTACAAATATTTTACCTTGGGACAAACGCCAGACATGGCTGCTTAGAAGGTTGACCCGGGGCCTTGAAAGAATACCACCATTGGTTTATATTGATAAAATTATATGTTTTTAAGGAAATAAAACATTTTTAACTGTAGTAAAGAAAACCGGAATTCAATTGGGTAATTGGTGGAAACTCCAGACAAAAAATTACATTACATTAAACTAGTAATACAAGGAGAATCGGTGGTTACGTTAATGGAAATGTTTGCGGTATCTTTGTTAGGTTAAATCACATTACTGATTACAATCAATCTGCGAAATCAACGCAGTGCGCTATTCGTGGAAAAAAAATTGCAGCAAGTCATCTAGGAAAATGACGTATATATGTGGAAAAGTCTCACGCAATAGGGAATGAAAAAAATCACTCGAGTTACTTCATCTCCGTTAATTATTTCCAACGTCACAGAAACCTGCATGGCCCAAGATGGCACCCGAGAGACGAACAAGGATGGGGCTATAGGGGGAGTATGAGTGCGAGCGAGGTGACCGGGGCTGGGCAAGGCCATTGGTGGGGCCCGGCCCCAGCTCCGGCTGTGATTGGTCGACAGCGATGGCGCGGTTCGCAGTGAAAGCCGTCGGCGTACTGGAAAAGCTGCATTTTTCCCGGGACGAGTTTTTTCCTTTTGATTATTTTCTCGAGGGGCAGATCAGATACTAGGCCACTCTGGTGCGGCGTCACAGAAAAGCACATCGACGAAGAAAACTCGCGTCATCGTACGTAATCATCACAACTTAATAAGCGGCAAAACAATAGTAAACAAGACATTCAATTGCATCTGGTGGTAACAGAACGCGATCTGGTGGTAACATTGCAATTAAAGACAATTCCCACTTAAGCGAATGCGGAGCTCCGAACAATGACAATAATTGTACTTACTGAACTCATGTATAATATATCAACATTAAGTTAAAATATCAAAGTGTTGGAAAGCAACTTAAAAAGTTACTGTAAAAGCGACAAGAAAAAAAATATATTGATGGCATATTTCCCATTGAAGAGGTAATATTCACTAGAAATGCTTCCCGGAAAAGATATCGCTACTGATTTGGCAACTTTTGGCTCTAGCGCATTTAGCACGCGTTCTGTCTTTTTTTCCACTGCCTGACATCGTGCATCGCCATTCTGCTTGCTCGAAATGAACATTTTATAATTATGATGAAATGAATTTAAGCAAAGAATGGTGAAACACAGAATTTTGGATCGCGAAACACGTTAACATCGCATTTATTATATGAGTTCTTTCCATATTTACAAATTTACAAATGTCGCGGGCTGCAAAAAGATATGTACCTACAGTAAAAATGTTAATAAATGAAAAACACAAAAATCCAAATCCGTGAGGGTCAAAAGCAAATAAGATATTCATGAAATAATGTACCACGGGCTACAACTGAAAATAAGGGTCAACTCTGTTCTCTAATTATTACAGATGATAAAATATGGGTCAACTCTGTTCTCTAATTAGTGCAGATGATAAAATATGGGTCAACTCTGTTCTCCAATTATTACAGATGATAAAATATGGGTCAACTCTGTTCTCTAATTATTACAGATGATACAATATGGGTCAACTCTGTTCTTTAATTAATACAGATGATAAAATATAGGTCAACTCTGTTCTCTAATTATTACAGATGATAAAATATGGGTCAACTCTGTTTTCTAATTATTACAGATGATATAATATGGGTCAACTCTGTTCTCTAATTATTACCGATGATAAAATATAGGTCAACTCTGTTCCCTAATTATTGCAGATAATAAAATATGACTATTTCAAGAGATGAGTTTTGCTCTTTTATCAATAGTAGTTCTCCGGAAGCGCAACCTCCGAGCATTAATTACTGAGGTGCTGTTGGTTTTTTCAAACTTCCGATAACTGATAAAGTTGAAGGTCAAATATTTTACTGTCGTGAATTGGTGGTTTCAGGAATGCACAATTCGGACGATCAGTAAGACAGACTATTAAAAAATTCAACTTTTGATGACGTTCGAAAGAATAAATTGTAAATATTATCAAAATACAAACTAAACCAAAGTTTAGTGATTAGAAAGAGTTTGACAACATCACAAGTCATGAGAGTCATGATAGATCTAGGACGAGTTGTTTCGCAGAATATGAACAATACATCAAATTTCAAAGTTGATTTTCAAGTTCTGTGAAGCTTATATTCAAGTTCTGTTTTTATATCATTATCATTGTTTCACAAAACTGAAAAAATGAAAGAACTTGAATAGAACCTTTACAGAATTTGAAAATCAGCTTTGAAGTTTGATTAATTGTTCAAATTCTGTGAAACAATTCGTCATTATTTTTTAACGTTGCACAATTATATTATTCAATTCGAGTTCCGTTCTGTATAACGATAATTGGCATGCATGACAAGACAATGGAAACTCTACCTGATTAAATAATGATTCAAAGATTCATACATAAATAATTATTAGTAAACCATTGGTATAAGAAGTGGTAGATGCTGACCAGGATGTTAAAATGAGCCAATTTTAACGTATTTCCAAAGATCATGAAGATTTATGGAGTTTGATGCCAGCAAAGCAGTAGATTGGTAAACTTCTTTAACCGACTACTCAATAATAGGGGTAAGCATAACGCCAAAACGAAACGGCTTAACATATAATTACCTATTTATTATTTAAAAAAATATTGACGCTTTTCTTCAGTGGAATCAGTTTCATATCTCAATAGCTGAACACCGTTGCGTTTACTTGGTATTAGAATCAACCCAGAAAAAGCTATGGAATTTCATGACGCGCGTCAAAGCTCACTCACTGTTCGATAGTTTTTAGTGGAATACGCAAACAGATTTCCCGTTTAATACACAATTGTCCTGAATGATTTTTTCTGCACAATTTCTCGGATTGTGACGTATATAAAATTTGCAAAATTTGATTCAAATCCATAATAGAGGACCACGCCATTTTGTGACCACTTTTTCAAACAGGTTTTTTAATGGCGCGGTGACTCACCAGTGGTGAGTCACTTGTAGTAAATTTTACGGTTGCGTACGCGGAGCAAAAACGTTATCGGCACAGAGGTGGACTTGGCCAACACATTCACCAAACTTTAGCAATTTAGATCTAGCATCCAGTGCCGATATCAATCTGGAGATGTATTATTATTCTAATGTACGGAATACATTATATAATGTATCAGAATCTAGCGTAATTGAACCCTTCGATATCGATGCGCAGTTGTGCCGCCAAACGCGAGTCCAACATCTGCCACTGCAGCGTCTACAGCATAGCCGTGGATTTGTTTATTTGTTCCTCACTGCTCAGTCTCATAACTTGGGTTTATTGAAGACTAAGTTTTACTTCTTTCTTTTCTTAAATCACTTCAAATCCCCAAAGATGATACCTTGAAGACAACCTCAGTGTCTCTGTGTTAATTTTTTTTAAGTAAGCGGCAATGTTAAGAACTTGTGAAAAATTTGCATTTGCATATCCACGAGAAGTCATGTAAAGCATACAAAAATAGCAAGGTTTGACGAGTTCATTTCATTCACAGTTAACAAAAAATCGTTTCGTCTTTTTCAACCTTGTGAAACGAGGGTTTTTTAATTTTGATGTATTCGTAACTGATATGAAAATCGATGAAAATCCCGATTGATATAGAAATACTCTCACCGGAACTTCGAATGGATCCCATAGAAAATGTGGCCCTTAGCTCAAAAAGTTTTGAAATCCCTGGTCTAGAGTCTAGACAGCAGATGCTGAGATCAGGAGATGAATGAAATCATATTAATAAGAATTTTAAAAATGACATCTTGGTCATCTGGGATTTTACAATGACAAGACAGGAGGCGTAGTATATAAATTTATTATTATGAAAGTTCAAATGATAAAACGAATAGTTCAAATGATAAAAAAATAAAAATTTCTTGGTGACAATTAATATGTATGCGTATATGTTCGCGTTACTCAAATTTGGGAAAACATGTAGTTATTCGTTTTGTACAGTAAATTCTATATGTTGTACAGTGAGTTATAACCAGCTTCGCATACCGTCCAAAAATTATTACCAAAATGCCATTTTTGATTTCGTTCAACTCCTCAACTTCTCTTTCCTGGTTTTTTCACTTATTTTATCATCATTCTTCTTCCACTTTTACGATGAAAAGATTAAGTGCCACTATGTTAAAATTTCTGTATTCGGTAGCACCATTTCATAAGTATAATATTATGGATTTTCAGAAGAAGTTGTCATAATTGGAGTTTTTACATGACACCTTCCACGCAAGAGCTATGAACTACATCACCACAAAACGTTGTGAGGCGGGTTAAGACAGGGATTGTAGGAGTGAGGGTTCGTTTAATTTAATGCGGGTCTTGAGGCCAGAACAAAATGAAGGAAAGACGGATGCTAGAAGATCGATCACACAGGAACAAATCGGAAAAACGGACCATTTTCATAAAGCCGAGATCAACTACGGTAAATCGGTATCCCACTATTGCCTGTCAAACTTCTAGCGGATTCATCGATGCACGGCGCTAGTTCAGAGTAAGCTTCATTAAAGTATCTGCAAAAGATACTAAGCATATGCAAGTTGTGTCTATTAACCACATAACTCTACTGTATTTAAATATGCCCAATAAATAATACCAACTGTTTAAATATGAATGCGCTTCTGTACAGCTTGAAGTATAACTGCTTGAACCAAAGTGAAACAAAAACCGGTTTTCAGTGTGTTAGAATATATCTGAAACAATTAACAGGTACAACAATTCAATGGTGATTGTTAGTTCTGTTGTCGGGTTAAAAATAATTGGTGCTAAACGCTAAACGCCTTATGCTTTACGTCACCTCTAAGCACTTGTAAGAGGGGTTTTTCCAAAGAACCGCCTTTTGCCAAATTACTTTGTAATTACTAATTACATTTTAATTGTAACTTTAGTTCGTCATTGGCGTTAACTTTTTTAGTCTTGCTCGTCATTAGATAAAATCAGTTCTGTTATTTTTTGTAGCCTCAAATGCAGTGCTATATACAGACAGGGTGAGAAGTGTCGTTACCGACTTACTTTAAGCATTTTTTGACATTATTTGGAGAAAAATGTAAAAATTCAAAAAACAAGCAAACAAAAACATTATTTCAGACTTCATCTCTGATCACTCAGCAGAGAAATCACACAACCAGCCACTTCGAACCTAACTGTCCAATATCTACAGATTTTTTCATGTTTTTAGTTGAAAAATAAAAAAATGTTACCAGAGACCAACATAGCATTTCTTTTTTTACTCCAATTAACCCCAGGAATCACTGGTTAAAGTAAGTCAGGTATATCTCTTAACACCCTGTATATATAGAATTAGAACAAAAGTTACCTACTTTAAGAAATATCACTTCCATTGAATTCAAAAATGTTTTCTGAGAATCGACAAATCCGGGTAAAGAAATATTTATATCAACAGCTTTGAAACAAATCAGGATATAAATAAAATATTCTGAAAAGAGTATTTAAATGGATTAAGATTAACCTGACATTGTTTGAATTCGTCTGACTAACATCACTGGAACAACAACACTGGCAACAGTGGAAGAATGGTGTGAAGAAACAGGACTGTCAGTCAACCCAGACAAGACAGAACTAGTAATCTTTACGCGTAAAAGGAAACTAGAAGGATGGAGCTATCCAACCTTCTATGGAAAGGAATTAGAACCCTCTGACACGGTTAAGTACCTCGGAGTCATCATAGATGCCAAACTGAGCTGGAAAAACCAGGTGGTAACTGTAGGCAGAAAGGCCTGTGCTCTGATGTGGGCAACTAGGCGAATCTGCGGCAGAACGTGGGGTCTCAAACCTAAAATGATGTAATGGCTTTACACAGCCGTTGTAAAACCAAGGATCATGCACGCAGCCCTGGTCTGGTGGAGGAGAACAACACTGAAAACAGTGATGGTCACACTCAATCACATACAGGGACTTGCATGCAGAAGCATCACAGGAGCCATGAGAACCACTCCAATACTAGCCATGGGAGTGCTGCTGAACCTACCCCCACTAAACATAGAAATAGAGGGGGCGGCGATGGCGGCAGCCTACAGGTTACATTGCAATGGCCAATGGAGAGGAGAGTTGCCCAGAAACAGTCACACGGAGATAGGAATAAGACTGAGGGCAATTAGTCCGACGGCTGGGATGAAGCAGGACGGCAAGCAAGCCGAATACTTCTTCGGACAGCTGTTTAAAGTGACGTACCCCACAAGGGAGGAATGGGACTCGGTCCCAGGTCCAAACTCCAAACAGGAACTAATCTGGTTCACAGACGGGTCCAAGATGGAGGAAGGAACAGGGGCCGGGGTCTGTCTACAGGGATCTAAGAGGGAACTCAGTATACCTCTAGGAATGCACTGCACTGTGTTTCAAGCTGAGATGAAAGCCATCTTAGCCTGCGCACAGGAGAATATGAATATCGGGTACAGAAATAAGAACATAAACATATGTTCGGATAGCCAGGCGGCCTTAATGGCACTGGAAAGTAACCGATGCGACTCCAGACTGGTGATGGAATGCAGGACTATCCTAATAGAACTGGCGACCATCAATAAAGTAACCCTGCTCTGGGTACCAGGACATAAAGGTATTGAGGGCAACGAGCGGGCTGACGAACTAGCAAGGAAAGGGGCGAAAGCACCACTTGCGGGATCTGAGCCGGCCGTAGGAGTAGCAGCTTGCCACACCAAACTACATATCAAGAGGTGGGTCAAATCCCAACACTGGAAGGAATGGAAGAAGGCACCCGGAATGAGGCAATCTAAAGTACTCATAAACGGACCGGACCCTAACCGAACCAGGCAACTACTCGATATGGACAGAAACTCACTGAGGGAACTGGTAGGACTATTAACGGGACACTGCCATCTCAGGAGACACATGCAACTGTTGGGAGTGGAAAACACCAACATCTGTAGGAAATGTGAAGAGGAGGAAGAGACTCCAATTCACCTATGGTGCCAATGTCCCGCTCTGCTGGGAATAAGGCTCAGATACCTGGGAAGACACAGTGTGGAACCAGAAGACATCGCCACATATCCAATGACAGCCCTGGTGAACTTCATAAAAGGGACCGGGTTACTGGCAAGGGAATGAGGTAAAATGGGAGATAGTACAATGGGCCTATGGCCTAAGTGCTCGCGGGAAACGTAAGTAAACCGCCTCCGACTATAAAAAAAAAAAAAAAAAAAAAAAAAAAAAAACATCACTGGAAGCGGAAAAAGTAGATTACACAATGATGGAAGATTTAGCTAGCAGATGATTAAACCCGCGAAAACCTGAGTGGAAATCCGACGATTTGTCTACTTAGCCACTAACCGGTAAAGCTGTATAATTACTTTTAATACTTGCTTTACTACCCGGCTTCGCCTGAAATATGTATGGATAATTATGGAATAAACGATATGACGGATAGCATATTTTTAAAAATTAAAATAATATTATTTCAAAGCTTCTAATCATATAAATCAAATCGATGCTACGTAGCTACAACGACGTAGAAATTTCAGACAGAAAAACTGGGAAAAAATGATGACGCCAGAACTACCGTGTTTATTTCGAGAGTTTTATTAATGCTTCAGACAAATAGATTTTCTGTTGTATAATAAACTAGAAAGATTTTAGACAACGCTTAATTCACCCAGCTACGGTCATCTTCATACTGATATATTTTTAGCTAATCGAAGATATTTAAACCATCTTGGTCATTCCAAACCAGGCTTGGTCAAATACAATGAATTATTTGATTAGAAATAACCGAAAGTAAAAAGTAAGCTGACACAAATTCATGGTTGAATTGGATAGAAAAAGGAGGTCTACCAGCAATGACTGTTCAATCAATAATGTATTCCAACGATCTGTCAATGACTATTGTTTATTTTTTGCTCCATTGACGTCCTCGAGGGTTAAAAGTCAAATACCCTCGCAAAGAAGTGCATGCTTTTTTCTGGCTCAACCATTGTCTCTACGTCAACACTTGTCACTCCTAGTTAGACATCCTTAACCATTTCGCTTGATCGATTCTCATTTCTATATCAAGACGACCTTAGCGTGAACCAGACCAAGCAACATTGATATAAGATGATAATGGATTTTAATAGCATAACTGCTACGGTGGAATTCCATAGTTCCTAATGATTGAAATACCGTAAAACTCCCGATCGATCGTCGGTTCACCGTCATCTTGAAAATTCTGGGGTAGTGCTATCTCCTTTCCATTAGATGTGCATGTGATACATCTTTTAGCGCACCTAGGGGCGTAACAAGCGTGGAAAGACGGGACGACGCTGTTGCACCTAACAACGCTTCATTCGGCCAGCCTCGTGACTCGTCAGCTCTTTCAGAACGGTCGCCAAAACTCTGTGCGGTACATTTGCTTCCATTCTCACTAAAATTGGCAATGTATATATTATATATCTATTTGATGATGTTGATGAATTTTTGAATGGGAATATATTTTATTGCGTATATTTTAATAATAATAAAATAATTGTTATTAATAAAATTATTGTTATAAAACAATAAAGACTATCATTTTCACTTCCTTAAATAAAAATATTATAATAATATACATATTTTTTTTAAGAAAAACAGGACAGAACATATAAAATAAGTTACATAGTTTGTTGCTGTCCCACCAAAAGAGACTGGCTCTTGTGCTGATGTAGACTTACTTGCTTATACAATTGTTTTGGTTTTCTATTATATTTTCCTTACACGGTGTAATTAATTTAAAAAAATAATAATGAGTAAATGACTATTAGAAAACAGTACAATCTGATGAGAAGTTGTTTAAAAATTCACCAAGTTAAATTTTTACTACAAAAATCGTTTCTAACGAGGAATTTCTTGGAGGTTAGGGCTAGAAAGTAGCGATTATTCATCTGACGAAATTGAACTAGCATTTAACTTTTCCCCCTTAGAAAAACATAGGAAAACTCTAATCCCATATGCATTATCAAAATTATTGAATATTTTATTTACTTAATTTCTGTTCTGCAAAGCACCCATTTCAACGTCCCTTTCCGTAGGCTGAGAAATTATCAATAACTTATCATCAATCAAAACTCCACTATATATATATGGATACTGTTCTTCATTGTTCAGAATGTCGATAAATGTCAACGCACGTCAAAACCTTCAAATTATTTTAGTTAGTCTTAACGTAAGTATATTTTTTAGTCGTATTTTCTATTTTTATGGATGTGTTGGTGTTGTGTGTACTATTCCTCGGATGGCTAAGTCCATCCCGACACAAGCAACATTTTCCGCTTACTGTGATGTTAATAGGAGATTTTTAATTATTGTGAGATTATTCGTTACCTGGAAATGTTTGTCTTTCTTTAAATAAAAATAATATCTTGGATTCCATCAAAACTTTGTTCAGCCTTGGTTGATAGTTCATTTATATAGCACCGTGTTCGTAAGGAAATCACCGCAAGGGCGCTATACAACTTAATCTATTTAATCTTTAACTTATCACTTAGACTTATAACAAATAAATTACAGTTAATATTTATCAGCGACTTACAACAAAGATTTATAACTAGTGACTAGCTAGGAACTAAGTACTGTGACTTACAACTAGTGACTTATAATAGCGTGAGTAGTGATTTTAAAACTAGTGTTTCCTAATACCCACGTTATTATTTATATATTATCTGCTTAATCCTTCACACCACTGGCATATTGACCGTTACATATCATAAATATGCATTTCCGTTTCAATAAAATCCTAATAAATAGGATATTTCTGAACGTATTCGAAAACCAATAACTGATTTAGAAAGGTGATGAAATACGCCTTCAAATTTTATTTTTAGAAATAAACATTTTTTGAAATCAAACACAAAAGAAAATTAAAAAGGCTCACTTTATGCCATTTCACATTAAAAAAAATCACAAAGTTTCATAAATTTTTCTTAAAATGCGATCGAAACTTTTGGTTTCATAGAGGTGTACATTTTAATTATTCTGTGGATAACTTTTATATTTGAATTTAAAGCTTGGTATTTTTTCTTTTTAACACCATTTAATTCAAATTTCTAACTATGGCGGAAAGGGAGACACAACGATTTATATGAGATCATATGAGTTATTCCGAAAAGCGAACATACTAGCCCGAGTTAATGTATATTTATAATAATAATAATATTTGGATAATTTATATAACGCCGTTTTCGTGAAAAATCACCTCAAGGGCGCTGTACAAATATATATATTAAATAATTTATACTAGAACTACTGACTTAAATCTAGTGACTTACATATAAGACTTATATCTAGTGACTTACGACTAAGGCCTATAACTACCGTCTTACGACTAGGCCTATAACTGTTCTATGTATCTATAAATTATTCATATTTATATAGTAACCTTTTCGTTTAATTCCATTATTTTTCACTTCGTGTAATATTTTGTTATAATTGAACGTTATTTGCTAAAAAAATAATAATCATCATCATTTATTTTCCATTTTCCCAGTCTCGTCTTTTTGAATTGATTATTGATATAGTTTCTATTACATTTCGGATACTATCTGTCAGAGTCTGGTAACTATCGCTTCGACAAGTTGCCTCCAGACGTCCTTGTCTTATCTAGCCCGAAAAAAATATATTATTTACGTAATGTTAAATAATTTATAGTTTTCCTCCGACTGAGTTATTTGTGAATGTTGAAACTGCGCGAACGCTTCCACCAAGGGGAAGATTTAATATAACAGCGCACGTTCAGTTTGATTGGTGAAATCGGTCGCAGGTACATACTACGTAGTCAAATATATACCTCTACAGTAGATAATGCCAGTATAACTGTATCCACTGGATAATATTTAGGTTGCTTTGGTGACTAGGTACTAGGTAATAATAATATGAATGGGCTATGAGTCACTAGCTCCATAATTAGTATTCATGAATATTCATGAAACAAATGTGCCACTGACTTAATACCACTTGGTTCTAAATCATTTAATACGCGGTCTGTCTCTCTTACACTTGCCTGAAATTGTATATCGCAATCCCATTTGAATATCGTAATCATGGTGCAACACAGTTTTTCATGGAAATATAGGACCAAATTGGGCTTATTTTTGGATCACGAAACACGCCCAAAAGGCAGATATTGTGTAATTATTTATTATATGGTAATAGCGTTGTAAATGACAGTATTACGGTGACCGGATAACTGATCAAAATGACAATTCAACACATTTTTAAAAGTGACATAAAGAAATGATAAGTTAAGAAACAAAAACTAGGTTAAATAGGTTACGTAGGTTAGGTTTATATGTAAAAAAAATATGGCTTTGATGTTGAATTGTCACAGTGTTGAGTTGTCATGCAACCATTGTATTGAATTGAATTAAGAAACATTGATAATTAAATTCATTGTCGATTTTACGCAATTCTGAAGATACTCATATTAAAAATATCTTCAATCGCGCGGCGTATCACAAGGATGTTATATTAGCCCTCTTGTATTAAAATCGTTATTACATCAATAATCTTATGGCGTCATACTTTTGCAAATACGTTAAAAATATATATCTCAAGAACGTGAGCATTTCGTCAGCAATGTACACTAGAGTCCACTGATGTCTCAAGGTCTATATTCATTCACAAAACGTAAATCGCCCGTAAGCCTAGTACTATATTTATATGGTTTGTTATCTTTATGGTAAACAGATAGCCACCGAGTTCACGATTCTTGCAATTGTGGCACCACACTTAATTTAGCCGTTCACGGTATTAGCTTTATTGGGAACACGTATTTTTATATCACACCACTTGTAGCTGAATTACTGAGTAAATAAGCACCAGATTTGCTAAGAACTGCAAAAGACGTATGAAATAATAAGGGCCAAGGTGAAAATTAAGGAAAAAGAACATCGCCTTTTCGTGTTAAAGATTTGGAATGATTCATTTGGGATGGTATGAAATAATCAAATGACGAAAGCAAAAGTATAAATACGAAAATAAATTGATAACTAATCTGGCTCCGTTATCAATAAATAATTGTACTAGACATACTATACTTTCATACCCTTAAGTGCAATAACCGAGAGGACCTTTCTTGTATTGCTTAGATAATACGAGTATATTGGTGTATAACCGTGTTACAGAGAACATGACGAAATAAATAACGTAATTAAAAAACTCAGACGAAATAGATATTCAAAAGTAAATAAAATGTTAAACGAACTAAATTGGCTAACGGTGAAACAGATGTTGACCTTGAACACGATGATATTTTTACACAAAATAGTAAACAACCTGCTACCCAAATATTTTTCGAATCAAATTGTAAACAACAAGGACATACACCAACATAAAACTAGGACGTGCAATGAAATCAGGCTACCAAAGAAGGACAAAGCGAATACCCAGAATAGTATATTTTATAAAGGGATGAAATACTATAACGCGCTGCCGGAAAACCTTAAGTCTGCCCCAATTGAAAAGTTTAAGATGTTGTGTAGGAGCCATATCAAGAAAGAAAAAAAAAAACATAGTATATTTAAATGTAATAATTAATTAGTCATTTGTAATCTTAAATGTACAAATTACTAAAATAAAATCAATAAATAAAAAAAAAAATAAAAATAAATTACACTTTATCTTATTAGATTAATATTACCCCAATCTGTTTCGTATTGAGCGACGAATCATATTTCGAAATTCTAATCAAATCCCTGCACCGCACAGTGGCTTAAATTTGAGCGCTGGCGCGACATTGACCCCAGATCGGCATGTTCTCGAAATGATTTTTTTTTACCAATATGTTCTCAATTAATCACTGACATTAAAAAAACCATTGAAAATATCATCCAAAGCTTACTTACTCGGTAATTATGCACAGAACTGAGATGTTCGGGCGCGCAACTATGCTGCTGTATCTAGGCGAGTTTGAAGGCGTGCGAAATCAGGTTGTTTGTGTACTTATTTTACAAAAAAAATTTTTTTAAAAATCACTTGAGATATTCTTTAAGATACGTGATTTATTTAAATAACTGAAAAAAATATTTTTTTCATAAATTATATCTGTTGCCTTGGTTCAAAGTTCACCTTTTTTTTCCCAATTTTTTTTCCAATATTTTGCCTTTAATGGAGTAGGAATAAAATTCTTCACGAGTCTTCACGCTAATTTTAATAAGATATTATTGCTGTGTCCTTTTTGTACACGGACAAAAAAAAACACCACCAACTTTAGCCAGCCACTCCAGTAATTGCATTTTTAAGAAATGATTGTACTTAATTTTCGTCAATTTTTTTTCAAAATCCAATATTTGACTCCGATAAGTCAAAGAAAGATCAACTGTATGTAATATTTAGTTCTGCGTAACGTTAGAATAAAATTTTAATTATTCACAATTATTCACTGTCAATTTAAATTAACATCTAAAATTCAATTATTATGTAATTAGTCGCAGAACAGGGGTACACTGATATTCGGGCGCGCCACTATGCTGCTGTATCTAGGCGAGTTTGAAGGCGTGCGAAATCGGGTTGTTTGTGAACTTATTATACAAAAAAGTACTTTTAAAAATCACTTGAGATATTTTTTAAGATACGTGCTTTATTTAAATAACTGAAAAAAAATTTTTTTTTTCATAAATTATAACTGTTGCCTTGGTTCAAAGTTTACCTTTTTTTCCAATTTTTTGCCTTTAATGGAGTAGGAATAAAAATCTTCACGAGTCTTCACGCTAATTTTAATAAGATATTATTGCTGTGTCTTTTTTGTACACGGACAAAAAAAATCACCACCAACTTTAGCCAGCCACTCCAGTAATTGCATTTTTAAGAAATGATTGTACTAATTTTCGTCAATTTTATTTCAGAATCCAATCTTTAACTCCTATATGTGAAACAAAGATCAACTTAATGTAATATCCTCATACAAAAACTACTTAATTAAAACTGTATGTCAGCGCTTCTCTGATTGACTATAACCAAATACAGTTTTAAAGCATTAATTTATCCGGAATTTATTGTAAATGAATTGTTTATATATACATATTATTGTATTGTATTTATAATAACTATTTCTTTTGTTCTCTTTTATGTATTTTATATTTATATTTTTTTATCTATGTATATTCTGTATTTATAATATGTAAAACAATTTTTATTCTTTTGTAAAAGCCGCTATAATCGTTAATAAATAAATAAATAAATATTTTGTTCTGCGTACCATCAAAAATAAATTTGAAAGTAATTAACCACTAAAAATATTGCTGTTATTTACATACAGAACGTAATTACTTAGTTAATTTGTTATTATTATGTATTTAAACATCCATGTATGTAAATTCTTGGGCACCATGCCTGTTTTATGTACTCAAATAAATAAATAAAATAAAATAAAAAAATAAATATAGTTGAAAGCAGAAAACAGATATAAAAGAAGGAATTTCCCTCTTATTATTTAGTCGTATTTGAAGGTGTGCCGAGTTAAGTTCTTAATGTGTTTATCGTTGATTCAAAGTGAAAATTTAACCATGGATAATTTTCTTCAAGGTAAGTTATTTACAATATATATTCTTATTAAGACCGGTCGGTGGCCGAGTTGACATCGCGCTTGGGTCCCACTCAGGCGGAGTGTGTTCAATTCCTCGGCTGGCTAAGTCCTCCATCACAACACAAGCAACATTTTCAGCTTACTGTGGTGGTAGTAGGAGATTTTCAAATATTGTCAGGTTATTCGTAACCCGGGAATGTTTGTCTTTCTTTTAAAAAAAATTAAAAAAATAATATTTAAATACTTGCTCGAAGTTATAAAGCCATATTTTTAATGCAGTTTATATTTCATTCGGTAAATCTTAAAGACTTTTTAAGTATTTCATCAGTTTAAGAAGTCATAATCAAAATAGTTTTGACCGAATGTATAATGGAAAAAAATGTAAATTATTGAAAAAAATATCAAAGACGATCAACCTCAATTAGATTTATTTATCTTTTCAGAAAGCCGCGCTATCTCACGAAGGGAACTGTTTGACATCATCCGGGAGGAGGGGTTCTCTATTGCAAGACCATCTCAAGCAATGATTATACTATTAAATAAGTACGTTTGTGAAAAAGTGAGAATTTTCTGTGAATGTGATGTACGTGAAGTTTTCCTTAAAAGAATTAATGTCTTTGCCATGAATTTATCAACGCGGTGGAAATTGAGTCATTATGTTGCGAAAC
Source organism: Hesperophylax magnus (assembly GCA_026573805.1). Taxonomy (NCBI): domain Eukaryota; kingdom Metazoa; phylum Arthropoda; class Insecta; order Trichoptera; family Limnephilidae; genus Hesperophylax; species Hesperophylax magnus. Next base: position 3,700,343 of record JAIUSX010000117.1, on the reverse strand, counting down.
GCTTTTTAATCAAATGTAAGATAACGTTAATCACCTAAACAGTTTACCCAAATAATTATAAACATAGGGTTACTACTGGAAATCACATTTTATATTTATGTTATATTATAATAAATATTTAGTTTTCAATATATAATTTATCTGTTTTTTCAAAAGAATTATAATCCATAAAATTATTTAGTTTTCACTGTATTTTTATTATCTGTTTTATAAATAATTATAATCTGTAAAATAATTATTTCAAAATGTTATTATCTGGTTTTTTAAAGTATTTTTATTATATATTTTCTTAAAGAATTATAAACTATAAAATACAAACTTAGCGCCCAAGATACATGCTACTTTTTATAAAAGCATTAAAATCACTATCCACATTTCAACTAATAAGAATTAACAAAAAATAAGTTGTATTTCTAATTAATACTTAAAAAAAACATTAATGATGCCAAATGGTCGAACGCCGAGAGCGATGTCGCGCCAGATCATCAATATTGGCCACTGTGCACCGTACCGCCCATTGCAAAATTTGCTTTTATTTCCTTAAAATGGACAACGTTGTAATGCGTAGTGATTCCAATATAGTGGCCCCTGCTTGTATTATGTACATATACATACAACTCCCTAAGAACACTAAAGCGACCTGACAGGTAAGTATGATCCTGTATGTACGAGTATTCCGGTCATTTGTATTTTTTATTATGAATGTTCACCTTCTAACTTAAATACCAGTATTTTTTTACAATTTTTGATATCTATCGTAGTTAAAATAATTTTCAAAGTTTGCATTTTTCAAAGCCCGATAAAACAATCGAAATCTGACGGGTACGCGTGACGTCATACGTCCCTCGGTTTTGTCGGTTAAGAGGAATCCCGGTAATTCAGAAACTTATTTAATAGGTATTTAGCCCAATTATTGCTATTCCGCTCTGTGCTACGGTCAGTCATCGTGCTGTAGATGTGTGAGTGTGCGAAGCTCGCGCGTTGGTGGAGCACTCCGCCGAGAAAGCCCGCCAAATAATTATTCCTTTGCCAATTCGCTTTGTGGTATCATATTATTACATCGATGTTTGCCGGCCGGCCGCGGCGGCTAGAGGCAAGTCACAAGTCGCTACAGGACTATCTGCATGTGTGTGCAAGAATAACAATCAATTTCTTGTGACGGGACGTTCCATCCTTAGCCACCTAAATAAGCTATTATATACATATTGTCTTTGCACGCACAAAATATCACGCAAGAAATAAAAGCGAAGATACATGAGCCTCAGATGACATTTTTTAATAATTGTTCAAAATCTATTCTGCCTAATCTAAAAACCAGTTTTAGACTGAAGGAACTAAATAGGTATATTTTCGTAATAAAATAGGAGGCCTAGGTACATTATTTCATAATTTATTGTATTGCTCTTACTTACTTGACCGGTCAGTGGCTGAGTGGGCATCGCGTTTGGGTCCCACCCGGGCGTCCCATGTTCGATTCCTCGGCTGGCTAAGTTCTCCATCACAATACAAGCAATACCTTCCGCTTAGTGTGGTGGTAGTAGGAGTTTTTCAAATGTTAGGTTATTCGTAACCAGGGAATGTTTGTCTTTCTTTTAAAAATTAAAAATAAAATCTTACTACCCATATAGGTACTCCTACTAAAATATGTAGGTGCGTACATTTGAACTGCCTCCGTGGTCGAAGGGTAAGGCTCTTGGCTACGAATCCGCAGGTCGCGGCGTGCGCAAGTAAATTTTATTAAATTAATTTGTGTCGTTTTGCTAAATTAATCCATTAAAAATAATATAAAATACTTGTTTGGACAGATAGTTATCTTTTTTGTTTATCAAAACTTAACTAAACCATTCAAGTTGTTTGAGACAGGGAAAAGTATTAAAATAAAATATTTATTTTTTATTTTAGTAAAATTCCTGAAATCAACAGGTTTTAATTCCCTTGCGATGTTTATTTGGCCAAAATGAACAATTTTTACCACATAAACATCGCAAGTGACCAATTTTCGATATAATATTGCAATTTTTTGTTCACTATTTTGTTTTACGAATCTTATTATTGTGTTTTGTTAATAGAGCCAACGCCAATGCCATTCGTTGAAATTTAGAAAATGACATGAAAGCCATAACACCCTTGCCAATCACCACACTGCAAATCGGATGGTGTGGAGGAAACCTCCATTTTTTTCCACTCTACCTCCAGACATGTCGAGGTTCTGAAAATCGGATCATGAGTAAAAATGAACTAGTATTTAAATATCCATGTAACTCGAAAATAGTAGAAAATGTCATGACTAAACGGCGCAACTTTTCCTACTGTGTTTTGTTATAACAGATCATCACGCAAATGGCATCTTTTTAAAAATATATATTTAAAAAAAAAATAGTAGCGAACCACTTGGGGTGACCTATGACAGAGGTTATCCAATAAATGGTTCCCGGGGCGGCGGTACCCATAACCACCTCCCAAATTGAAAATTATTATAGTACTTGACGTATACAAATTGAATTTGGTCCAATTTTAGTAAGATCGGCAAGTATGGTATACTCGAAATAAGTCACTAAACCAAAAAAAAACTAATAAAATATATCAATAACTCGGGAAAAGACAACACTATTGCACCGACACAATTCGATATACTACGCTACATCACTTTGCTGTATATTTATTTGTCGAAATAGAAGTTAAATAAATAAAATAACAATATACATTATAGGTTATTGAAGAATTATAATATTATGCTAGTTACCCAAAAGTTATTTTTAAAAAAATTATCCTATTGAGTGTTTTGTATCCATATTGGCAATACGGAACGAAATCACCTCGGAGTCGGTCGGGCCGTAACGGATGTTTTTTTTTACAGATATTATTTTACGTAAACATATGAAATTAAAGTAAGAATATCGGAATACTTCACCAAACAAACACAAAAGTGACCAAACGGAAAAAATAATAAAAAAAACATCGATTACTCGGGACAACACAACACTAGAATATCGAATATCGATTTATGACTACGTGACATCACTTCGCACAAATACATACGTATTTATCTAAACCCTGTCCCCCGACCCTTACCTCCCGAATACTGAGCGAAAGGGACACATGCAGCTCGGGCTACAAATACCTAAATAAAATCTTCAAAATCGAGGTTTTGTATTCCCTATTTTTCTCCTCCAAAAGTTAACCGATTTTCAATTTTTTTTTACCAACTACATAAAAAGAAACTATTCTATGTCGGACCGTTTTGCTTTTTTTCAAAATATATTGTCTAGTTTGTAGACTGAACGTCTTTTGACTGCGTTTAAATCAGGCAATTTTATTGATTTTTGGAAGGTCATAACTTCTATAAGAAGCAATTTATCAAAAAAAAAACAAAACGTACCGAAACGCAAGTCGCCGATATCTATTTTATGTTAAAAAAATATTTGCTCTAGGGTTAAAATCCAGAAAGATAAATGGGGACTACGTCTGTATGGAAAAATCAGCGCCCGGTTACGTCTTAACAGTAAAATCAATCCCACTCTGGTCGGCGTGAAAACAAAAACTCAATAAATATGTTTAGTAAAATTTCTAAAAAAACATGAATTCTTTTGAAATTATTTGTAAACCGCGGTAGAGACGCGTGTGCGAGTATACGCAGCGCAATTTGGAAAAAAAATGTTCGTTTCTTAGCCGGCTAAGTGCTGTCAGAACCCGTCGACCAATCACAGGGCGGTTGAGTGTCTCACGGTTATATTCATTTTTAAATTACGATTTATTAATTGTACGCGAAAGAAAGAAAGTTGATCTACATGAAAATATGTTTTAAAGCCATAATAGTTACATATAATACGAACCTTTTTATGGAATATTATGCACATTGGTGAAACATTGTAAACTTCTCCAAATCGTTCGAAGCCAGTGGGACTATGGCATCCCCGATTGGGATATGCTCTGAGGCTGAAGGGAGTGGGAAGGGAAGGGAGATGGCGAAGATGACGGTTAAGAATTATATGGTTTCGGTTTTGGTCACTAAACACGTCTATTGCCATTTCAAGCAACATTTCGAGTGTCAAGGGTAATTTTTCACCAGGGCAATAATACCTATCAAGAATAATAATTATTATTAACAGTTTTTCTTCTAGATATTCAATAATGATATTATTTAATTAATAAAAAAACAATATATTTAAAAACTAGTTCAAACTGTTTGATAATGGTTCTACCCACTCCTTACCTTTTGGCTTATGTAAGTATGTACCTTCAATGAGACTCAAAAATAAGAACGTCGACCAATGTTTGTACTTTCGACGGCGATTGCGAGCGGCCTGGATTGGAGAATCGATACCCATAAATTCATACGAGGCATGTAACAGAAAGATAGGTTCTAACAGAACTCTCAGCAGTAGGGCCAAATCCAGTTACATCTGACTGGCGGTAAAATACGCCGTATATATCTGTTATATATTATTAGTATTATTTGTTTGAATCATTTGTTGCAAAGGACGTCCCAGTCCGTGGAAGGTATGCGACCTACGTCCGCCGTCCGTCTCCCTCTTCCACTTGTGAATGGGAGGGGGTGGGAAGAGGTAGGAGGAGCGGTGCCGGCAGGACGCAGGCGGTGTCCTCACGCAAACTGGATAATGAGCGGATTCCCTGTGCGGACGGAGACAGCTATTCCGTTCCCTGAGTGAAGCAGATCATAAATTTTAATAAGAACTGATAATAACCGGTTTCGTTCGAGTTTCAAAGATTTTTCAAGTTGTGACTTAATTTCATTTAAATAGATCATTTCTGCACGATAGCTATCCCGTTTCATGTATTTTTTTCAAGGAACAGTTACAATGATAATATACATTATAGATGACAATGACTATTATCTCGGTGTTCCTCAAGGGATGATATTGAGTCCACTTTCAAACATGATATAGATATCAATGCACATAAACTATTCACTAAAAGACGAAGAAAAATAAAAATATGGCGTGATATATAAATGACATAACGAGCTGAAACTAGTGGCATTGACATAGAGAACAGACAGAAAAAAACTCTCCGTCCAAAAAGTTTTAGTGAGTGTTCTGATAGAGAATTGAACGGAATTAATGACATATTTTGGCTCCGATGCATAGTGTCAATGTGCTTCTCATCAATTTTGCCTACAAAGAGATTTGGATTTTTTCTTCTTTTAACGGAAAATGGTCCAATGATTGCAACAATGCTTTTATTCAATGATTTTAACCATAACGCAGAAAACTCGTTTGTATGTCTCTCATGTATGTAAATTCTCGAACGCAACGACGTTTTTAAAAACCATTTCTGTCTGGACGAGAAAACGTAATAAGACAAGCATTATATTGTTTGTTCGATATTCTTTAAAAGTATTATAAGAATCGGACAATTCAAACTAAACTGTCCTAAAATGTATCCCTGTTGATTGCGAAAAAAATCATTCATGTCTAGTTTTTGTCACGCGTTGCTAATCACAGGTTATATAATCCTCCTCGAGTCACGGAATGGAAGTTCTCCTCATTGTCTGAGGTGAGTAGTCAGCCAGTGGGTGGGGGGAGGAGATGGGGCAGGGAAGGGGGTCTCGCTAACTCCGAACCACTGTCGCTAATTCGGACCCAACAGTCTCCGACAGAGCGAAACCACATATTCCAAACTCCTTTAATTTCCAACCCATTCGAAGTCCCAAGGTCCTCGTTCAAAGTTTTAAATCTGCTGTGGTGTTCACCAAGGGTGTGTTATTGCATATTTTTGTAAAGGTCAAACTCAAAACTGTGCTGCAAAATGACTGCTGAGGTCACAAGGTCAGCTAAAGGTAGTCAACACCCAAACCACAAGTAAATAAAACAACACAAATAAACAAATGAAAACAACAACGGTGAACTAAAAGAGTTGTTTGAATAATTAGTGTGGGGAGTTTTAAGTGACCAGGATTTATTGTTGTTGCATTTAGTCCAAGTTTTTATACGATTCATATTACATTGAAAGTGAAAACAGAAAACAAACCCGTTTGACTAGAAGTTAATAATAATAATGACTATGTAAAAGACTCGAACAAGAAAAATGGAAAAGTTGTGGTGCGTTTTTTGCTGTCTTTAATTTTTGGGACCTTGTAAACGATAAAAAGTGAATTCTGAATCTGACATGTAGTGTCATTTATCACGGTTCATTTATCCTATCTTCCTTCAGTGATCGTTCTACACAGACACTGAGCTAAAGTAAGAAGTAACAAGCTGCATCCTGTAGTGCTCGCCTCGCACGTATCTAAACGTTCCCTCACACACCCGCACGACAGGGGCACGACGCGACACGGACATTGTTTAGTCGGAAGCGACGTCTGACAACATCGTACGACACGCGGGAGTATACTGTCCTAAACGCACACAAAAAACGAGGCATATTGTTTCGCTAACCAAAGAAAACAGTGATTCCCCAAACGCATCCAAAAGAACGGGAAATATTTTTTCACTTCACAAAGAGTGAAATTATAAAAAAAAAATGTGAAGTTCAATGTGTAATTGAGATTCGAGACGTTTTCAAATCTTGCAGTGTTTGTACGTTTGTTATTAGTTAAAATAGTTCATTGTGATCTGCGATAATTATTCCGTAATGCGACATTTAATTAAATTCGAAAAGAATACAAAGCGAAAAAAAAGAGTCACATATTTCAACCCAGACCACTACAACATATTAGGTAAGTACCTGCACGAAATTTTGTGAACAGCCATACTATGGAATTGTTTTTTTTATAGCCCATTGCTTGCAAAACATTTTTTGTAGGCGTGACAAAAACAATTATTGATTCTATTCTTACCAAATAAATGATAGGACATATATAAAAGCAAGATTGCAAACTCAAATCATTACAAGCAAAAAATTTACAATTTCGTTATCTTTTATCAGCATGTTGATAAATTTCCATGTAATTTTGAAACATAAAAAATCGTTAAAATATTGAAAATTACACAAAAAAAAATTAATTGCAGACTGCACTGAAACATAAACAAAAATTATGGTAATTTTTCAGAATCGTTGGACATAACACACATTTTTTTAAATAACAAATGATTTCAGCTTCATTATTACAAGAGACGACGATTATTTATGTCCGGGAGACGAGGAAATAAGCACAAAATAGTTTATTGAGTTCTTAGTTTGGGTTAATATGCCTGTTTCTCATTCAAACTTAATCTACGACAAACGTCAGATCAAAAACATGGTTGTCGAAACTGTCAAAATACGTGAAATTTTAAACTTTGATTGAAGACGTAAATAGTTGACTAAAGATATTTTCGTAGCTTGGCGTATTTAAGCATATCGTTCCTCATACATTCCCATTGGTAGTGTATGGTGAGCGATATGCTGAAATAGGCCAAGCCATGATGCGTGTAGCGTAATGTATGGCCTGCGTTATGCCTGTGTCAGACGACGCCATACTCTCATGGCTTGGCCTGTTTCAGCATATCGCCGTGCAGTGTGGGCGAACGATATGCTGAAATAAGCCAGGCAACGAGTATATCGCAAGTGTACATTGTAATAATTCAAAATATTTGTAGCTGTATTCAAAAATTTACCAAAACTTATTATACGCGATTATTTTCAGTAAACAAATTTAATTACTCTTGTTATCATAAATGCACACGTACAATTTATTATGATAATGTAACTACATACTTGTATTTTACCTACTTATATCTTTAATGCTCATTTTATTATGTTATGTACTATACACATATTATTATAATCCTATAATAATGTATACATACATGTAAAAGCTTCCATGGCGTGAATAAATAAACAAAATTATTTATAAAAAACAGTTTCTTTGAATTCGTTTAACGTAAAAAATATCACAAGAGCTACCGCATTATTTTACAACGTTGATATTTGAAACATATTTGGCAGTAGTAGTTCGTATTGAATAGTTTTCCCACCTTCGCGCTAGAACGTATTCTAAGCTGAACGCTGTCAACATTATTTGTGGTTATGTTGACGTCAGATTGTAAACATTAAAACAAATACAATGAATAGTAAGATCTTACCTTAAAAATCGCCAGATTTACACGAAATTATGTTCTGATTATCTTATTTTATACTTAAACTGAACTTATTGCACATATTTGTCACGAAAATTCGAAAATACCACAAGCAAAAACCTTTTAGACAGCGAATGACAGTTCTATGGGACCAGTGTGAAGTTAGGCTCGGGCTGCTCGGGAACAAAGTTCACAGAGGCCGTTATCTGATGTATTATTTCGCTAGTATTTATTATTTTTGTTAACTTATCTAAATTTTATTTATTGCATTTGTGCAATAATCGTGTTCGCTTTATATGAAAAACTTTCTACATTTAGACTTTTTTAACTTGCTAACTAACCATTACGCAATTTCTCCTCACTGATGACAGAGAGGATGGACCGCCAAAAAACTTCGTGATTCTCTTCTATTATAATTATTGATATACCAGAATCCAGAATTTGATTCACTTGTTCATGCCATGTCTTCCTCTGACGACTTGTTTTAATATTCTAGTGGCATTATTTCCTGCTTTCATTCGCTCTAAGTGTAAAACCATTAGATCTAAGGATCCCTTTCGCAATCTTATTAATTTGGCCTGAAATTTATTCAATAATTTTACTGTCGACATTCGCGCATGCTCCTCATTATAAAAAACATAAATTATTTATTATTTACGCTTTTAATATAAATAAAAAATAGAAGAAATATTGGAATCTTTGAAGACAATTTTAGCGACTCTCAAACGAAAATTTGAAACAGAAAAATCAGAAAAAAAATCAGTCGCATCTAGGATTTGAACGCAGGAACTGTGTCGTTATAAAGTTGTATTTTCACTGGTATTTTTTATTCTCGAAAAAAATTACGATAACGAAGGTATTTTTATTGAATTTTATATTTAGAAAGAATTTCCTGTAACGATTAAAAATTTACCATTTTCAATTTTGAAATATAAAACGTACACCGAGTCTTGGATCATCAGTCAAGACAGATCTAAGATCAAAAATTCAATAAAAAAACCCTTTATAAGAATGTACCCCAACTAGATGCTGATTGACCTCCATCATTTAATGCAATTAAATATTGTTATCTTAGGTTATACTGCTTATATTAACTTCCATTTATTATTTATAACTATTTTATCTTAACTTTTCCATATACATTTATAATGTTGTTATCCCTGTAGGATAACCCATACTTTCTATAATGTCTTCACGGTTTAAAATGTATACAACTTTATAATTTATATTTTAGTTATAGTTATGCATGTATCAAATAATTTGTAAATACTCATGTATGTATCCAATACGTCTGTCTCGACACAGGTATATCCTAGTGAGACAGATATCGAAAAACACATTTAAAACAATTTTTGTTGTTTGTTTTTGGGGTGTTATGCCGTGTTGCGCTAACTCCTTTAGCCGACGTTTCGGACAGCGTTGCAGTGTCCATCATCAGGGCAGATCCGGTAGATCCGAAGATCACATCTTCGGATCTACCGGATCTGCCCTGATGACGGACACTGCAACGCTGTCCGAAACGTCGGCTAAAGGAGTTAGCGCAACACGGCATAACACCCCAAAAACAAACAACAAAAATGCTTTTGGCCGTGAGAATCTAAAAACTTACATTTAAAACAACTTTGTATTGATAATAAAAAGAAAAAAATTGTTGCCAAAACCACATGTTCATTTTAATTCGTGAATTTGGCGGCGTTGGTAACAGCCGTTTACCAGACGTGTTGGTTGTTTCTATGTCATAATGACGTTGTAGCCAGGTGGAACCATTCCGGAGAAAAAAAATTATAAAATGAATTTATTGAAATTGCTTATTTTTAATACGATAATCAGAAAAATATACTTTAAATCTTCCACAATAAACCCGACCCCTAATCTTTATCGTAAAAATCATTATATTTATTTATTTTATCAATTTTTGGGAAATCTATAGTTATGTTTATTTATTTATTATTAATATCCTAAACTAGGCAAATATTACAAAGTATTATGGTGGTAACATAAATAAGAAAATATAAAAACATATATAAAAAAATATAAATACAATAATACAATGTATTATATCGTAATAAAATTGGTAATTCAGAGACACAAATAATAAATATAAAAACGATACAAGGGCTAAAGTCGGAATGATCTCACTTAAGGGTCTTTCTTCAGTCAGACAATAATTTCATTCGGGAAGCTTTCCATATAGCTTTCTATATATCTATAGTTAATATATAATTTTTCCATTTATACCAAAAAACAACCAATTATAGATTGCCTCCTCGTATTAAGAAATGAACAGTAATAACAGTAAATAATATATACAATATGCAACTAAAAGGGTACCTACATTTCCAGTCAATAATTTGTCTTTGATGCATTGGTACCCTGATGTTTGTCTATGATTGTAACGGAAGTAGTTTCCTTTTCTTTTAAAGATTCCATTATTTTAAAATTCAGTTTAGTTACACACACACATTTTAACGGTATTCATGTGTTGTGAAAATACCCCATTGACGACATCGGGTTTCTTTCAAATTGGTAGGTAAGTATACAATGACGTCACACATTTTCGTTGTCATCTTTTGTCATACTTAATTCTCTAAACAATTACGTATGTAGTTATAAAGGTACCTGCCTAAGGTTGTACAAATATATTTTTTTGTATAAATACAGATTAATTGATTCCACTTATAAAAATAATCTTCATATTCTATCCTCGATAAGTGGTTTCTTTCAAATCCTGAACAAATATGTTGATAATAATAAACGTATTTTAATAAACTGTGGTGTGGCTTTGCATTCAAATACTGATTCAGGGAATGAAGTAATAAGGAAATTAATATTGATTAATAGAAGAGCTTGTCATTTCCTAATAAACTTTTAGTACATTCTTAATATATCGGAACACGTATTCATGCACCTACGTTTGTTCCGATAGTTCACAAAGACGAATTGCGAAAATATTCGAATTGTTATGAACAGGTGTTATCGTCATTAAACATTTGTATTTTACTTTTAGTTTTATAGGACATCTGTCAATTCATTCGTTAAAGGCCTGCAGTCCCGTTGTTCCGACAGTGATGTCTTTGCCAAACGTCACTGAGAAACAACCTTTTGTCTTGTTTGCGCCTGCTTATTATTTTTATCATAAAAGGGAAAACAAGACAAACATAACAGTAAACCCACGTGGATCGAATTTGAATACAGCCATAGTCTCTACAATCGGTTCTATAAGAAGCGAGCCTGTTCAGATTAAAGAATTTTGGGATGATTGAAATCTTCAAGAAATGGCTTGATTTTCGAAAAATTTTCACGGTGATTCATGGTTTTTAATAATAAAAAAGTTTTTTTCAGATTCATCCTGAATTATCTTTTCTCAGTCTAAGGACGGGTTGTTTCACGGAATTTGAACATTTCATCAAATACAAATTCATATGCAAATTATTATATCAACATGGGCCAGTTGCTTCACAGAACTGAAATAATAATAGACCTTGAAAAGAAGTCATTGAAAATTAACCGTGAAATTTAATGAATTGTTCAAATTTTCTGTAACAACCCGTCCTTAGTCTCATAAAATAATTGAAGGATGGTGAATACACATGTAATGCATCTTTGTGAGTACTGTGTTCATGTCAACTTGTCAACTCTGGCGGCGGTAACTATAATTATAACATTATCTTTAATAATAGTAAAACTGCGCTGCAATATACATATTTTTAAATGTACCTATTTCAATTTCAATGTTGGTTTCATGGATGAATGAAGTGGAATCTTGAAAGTGGAAATAAACCCACTTCCCGACATCCGATCGAGCTGAAACTCGGCAGATAGACTCGCTGTCGATGACAATGCATTCACACACACGCATTTCGCACCTATTTTAGTCAGTTCCTGGGGAGGAAAGTTCAATCCTCAGTCAAACCCAATTTTTTTTTAAATTATAAAAGACATTTTAAAAGTTCACTGCAATTAAAAGCCAGGCCCTGGGGAATACGGTTCAAATCTTTGTCAAAAAAAAAATTGAGTACGTGCATTAATTAAAATATTTTTGTAATATAGTTCAAAAATGTTTGTTTATTACTAGTTGATTTTTTAAACAATTATTACCGAATCAATGTTCCATATTATGTTCACAAGTCTTAGAAGCGGGGAATTATGTTCACAAAACCTAAACAATATAACACATTTAAAGAAATTAAAAACTGCTACATCATTATTAAACAATTAAGATAACATTCATGTGGGGAAAACAGACTTTAAAGTACCCCCACAGAATATGAAATGTATTGTCACAATTATTTTATCAGTAAATCGGGTAGTAAATCATTTTAAATTGGGAGGGGGTAAAATAGAATTATATAAATAAGTCGTCTAAACGTGGTTAAAACCTGTTTGAAATGGCCTTGAAAACCGAAACAGCTGTAACAATAACAAAAACCAAAAAGACTTGCAGAACTTAATAATAATATTATTAAATTTGATTTTAACTAAATTTAAAAATAAAATTAAAAGCAGTTCTACAAACTACACAGAAAAACAATAATAAAAAATCACAAGTCTTGTTTTTTTTTAAATATTATTTTAAAGACTTCCACCGTAAATTATATCAATTTTTTTTTTGGTCAATTCGAATTGGGAAGCTATTTTTTTCTTTCTTCAAATTATATCATTTTTTTTGGTCAATTCGAATTGGGAAGCTATTTTTTTCATTCTTCAAATTATATAATTTTTTTTGGTCAATTCGAATTGGGAAGCTATTTTTTTCATTCTTCAAATTATATTTTTTTTTTGGTCAATTCGAATTGGGAAGCTATTTTTTTCATTCTTCAAATTATATAATTTTTTTTGGTCAATTCGAATTGGGAAGCTATTTTTTTCATTCTTCAAATTATATCATTTTTTTTTGGTCAATTCGAATTGGGAAGCTATTTTTTTCATTCTTCAAATTATATCATTTTTTTGGTCAATTCGAATTGGGAAGCTATTTTTTTCATTCTTCAAATTATATAATTTTTTTTGGTTAATTCGAATTGGGAAGCCATTTTTTCATTCTTTAAATTACATAATTTTTTTTGGTCAATTCGAATTGGGAAGCTATTTTTTTCATTCTTCAAATTATCAAATTTAAAAAAAATCATAAATTGTCCTTCACAACACAGGTGAACTCTTAGCGTGGAGGAAAATCAATATCCAATCTCTTTAAATAAATAGAAAAAAAATTACATAAATAATAAAAAACTTTTCCCAATCGCCTGGATATATTTTATACCAAAAACAATAATTGCAGAAAATACCCACAGATTTTAAATTGATTTTACGTCAATAATTAATTATCAGTAACAATCTTGATAGCAGTTTCACAGTAGTGTGGATATTTCCAGCACATAAGGAAACTGTCAAATCAACCAAAAACGGTTAAACCGTCCGGTTAAATAAGTCCGCAGAAGGTATTGCTAAAAATAAACCGCAAAGGTCGGCGAAAATTTTCTCTCACCGCAAATTACTTGTTTATTGGTGTACCCTGGTTATATACATTCCTCTTGTAGTGATTATATTAGTACCTACAGAAGAATATAGATTTTAAGCTTAACCGAGTAGCGGTTTATCCGAGACCCTTAAAAGGTTTTTTTTTTTGTAAATAGTAAAATTTACTCAAGTCAATAGAAAATGTGTCAATGTCTCCTGTAATCCTGTCACGTTACGTTATGTTATTTTGGTTGTCAGGGGCTTAGAACTTTATTTTAACGTGGTAGCTAAAATATTTTATCATTATTTGGCAGGGATTTACCAGAAGAAATTGCTTTTGTCGTGAATTGTATTTAAACGCTTACTATTGAAGAGAAGCGTTTTAAATTATGAATTGATCTGCACGGACAAAAATGAGTATTGCTAATTTAATCCAAAGGTATTGCAGACGAATAAATTAACAGGTTTCCTGATAAACTTTAAGTAAATTACGAATATATTATCACGATATATTTAACAAGGCACGTGATAATATATTCGTAATTTACTGAAATTTTATCAGAAAACCATTCATTTGTTAGGCCTGCAATCTAGTTTTTAACTAATCGTTTGAATGTTGGAAATCAACGATTGAGAGATTTGAGATTTATATGTAATATAATATAACATTAATAATCTATCTAAGCATTGAGAGCACTCTTTCGTCCACTTTCTTTACATATAATATCACATATAATCTTATTTGCTTTATTATTTAAATTTTATCTGAAATAACAACCATTTGAGATGGTGGATAGACGATAGTCTGGTTGAATGGACAATTTGTTATTCGTAATGTTATTCTCAAAATACTTTTTTAAAAAACACGAATCCAATTCTCAAAACAGACATACAAAAGAGCGCAGAACCTTTTAACTCCACAACTTTCCGGCCATTCCCAAAGCTGCTTTTCTAGCTCAGAAGCTCACCGATCTCCTAGTATTAAATTTATTAACCAGCGGAGAAAAAAGAAGTCGAAATGTCGAATAGTCATTTTTGACGATACTGGTTTCGTTCAAATTAATGTGGAACGCACTTCTAATGCGTATAATCAGTCCAGTGTCAACCGGGCAAACGTTTTTTTTATCTTTCCAGTAAATCGAGATCCTACTGTAAGTACCTAACAGAGGCAGGCGAACCATAAACAAGAGGTTAAACATCCAGTTTTCGCGTGGGGATTCCTGCACTACTTATCATATACGTCACAAAGTGCGAACTTCGGACGATATCGTTCCGTGCAGGAATTTATCCCAGATACGTGCAGGGAAGTGGGTAGGTACTACTGCTAAGTTATATTCCAGGAAAAAAAATGTTGCCGAACTGAGTTATTTTCCTTTGAGGTTTGCGTAAATACAAAGTCTAACATCTAAATTCTGAACAAAACAGTATTTTAAAGTGTTCTCATTTTTTAAAATTCAAAATATGCTTGAGCAGAAGACATTAAATTTTTAAAGCAAGTAAAAAAAAAATATTAAAAATATTAAGTAAAAAAAAAATATTTACATACTTAACCATAAAGCGAAAATCTGTTTTTGTTGAATTTTTATCAAATATTCTCCTGTTGTGAGTTATAGCGTCATTTGCACATTTTAAATACTAGAATTTCTAGACTAAAACAAATAATTTCATTCTTGTCCGCCATTTCTTGAATTTTGAAAACTTTGAAAAATAAAACAAATTGTTCCATTTTCTACAACATAAATCTAGATAATAGTAAACTAGTTAATCTACTAATTATCTATAAATATATCCATAGCAAAATCATAATCATTTTTTTAGTTACAATTTAACTAACTTCCTTATATTCTTAACTGTTCTAGAAAAAAGTTAACTTAACAAGTTTTTTTTTCTGCCAAAACCGGGTTGTTAGTTAGAATTTTTAAACCTGTTAAAAATGTTCATATCTACCTACCTATGTTATTATCTCATTCGGAATATATGCATTCTTGGCATATTTGTATTTAGCGCAATTTTATTAATAAAAATTTCGAAATAAACATTTTTTACAACTTATACTACTCGTATACGCATAAAAACACAAACAGTATTCCACGTACCTGGTACAATGACTTTTCAATTGGCCAATTATTTATTTTTTTAATCATAAACGTTCGCAAAAACTTGATCTACGAGTATATAGCCTTGAAGTAAGAGTTTTTACGGACTTATTTAAAACTTCCCAAAAAACCAAGGAATTTCAAAAACAGTACCTACTTGTTATCTGTAAGGCAATATTCGATTTATTGCGATGTTTTTTTAAATAATTTCCTAAAAAACTTTTAAATGTTTCTTGACAAGACAGGTTACATAATTTTTTTTATAAACAATCCTGTCTTTTCCATGTTACCAAAATACAATTTCGTTTGTAGCTTACCTTATTTAGGCGCGACATATTAATCGGTCCGTGTCCTCGCTATATGCGATATTCCTCGCTCAAATTTAAGCGGGCTAGAACAGTTTTGCGGCTTACCCGAGATCTAGATCTCATCCAGTTTTCTGGGGATTCCCATACTATGTATCAGACTATATGTTAAGGAAAATATCCCAGATACGTGCAGGAGAGTAGACGTTTAGACACCGAGGTGCTAGAAGTAACAAATGCCGAATATGACGTTTACTAGAGCAATTATGTAATTCCATCTGACCGAAATTAACGTAAATTGCCTAATTTTATCAGTATGGACAATTATATTCATTGAGCGATGAGGGATGTTAATGTTATTAATTGATAATAAATCTAAAATAAACAAATAGTTTGGTGAGGTATTGTAAGAGCTTTTTTCAACGTTTATATTTATTACATATTTCATAAATAGTGTATTGATTTCAACAAAACAAACACTATTTAAAATGGGCATCGTCGCATGCTGATTGAAGTAAGGAACTTTATCAAAAAATCAACTCGTATATAACATTTTGAAAGCTTTTGATCTTCCGATGACAGTAGAGGTCATAGACATATCGCTCACGTAGACAATAATTTGGTTTTTCATAGAAAAAAGAAGGACATTTTACTATTAAAATCATAGACAATAGTGTAATATTGCCGATATCTAGGCTTGTGACCTGTACACGGACTATGTTCCAAGCCGCGCTAAGCTCGATATTTCAACCAAGCCGAGCTTAAAATCAACTGATACACCGGGTCTTAAACATAATTCCTAAATTTATAACACTATTCCAGGGATGATTTTTTTTTAAATACGTCATACATTTTACGCATAAATGATTAGAAAAGATTATTTTAATCCTTTCTACTTCTTTTCGTGACCTTTCGTCGATAGGCACCTGAACGCGGTGCTTTTTTTATTGGTGCGTGTTCACAAGACAAAAATAATTGTTGTGACATTTGCATAGTAGTCCAGTCAGTGGGGAGTTTTACCTTGCAAAAGGTTAGGTAGTAGCGATTTTGATATATGTTGTTAAGATTGGGACTCTAAAGAAAAAAAAAGTTTTCGACCTTGGGAGGGTCGAGCTCGACCCGCCATCTTGGATTGAAGGTGCCAAAATTTGTTTTTTTCGAAATAATTGTGAAGTGGTCGTTTTTACAACCAAATTGTCGAAGGCAAACTTAAAGACAACTAAATTACCTACATTTTTTGTAGAAAGTTTTTTTTAGTCTAATAGGTAACGAGTTACAGTGGCGGAAATGTGAATATTTTCTAAAAAATGATGAAATTCTATTCTCAGCCGCCTTTTTGTATTTAACACTATTCGCGGAATACAGTCTTTCAAAAGTTTTGCCTCTCCCGGGTTTGCGAAGATATATACTACTTTTGGGTGGTGCTAATGCTGTCAGCAGAACTCGGAGAACAACGTCTTCGCCAATAATGAAAACAGCGTCATATGATGAACACAAGGAAATCGCAGTATTGACAATCAACTCATCAGCATCTTCTTCAGCCTGCTTAACTGTAAAATCATCCTGTATAAATTGCTTTGTAAGCATCGAAATCAGACGGACTTTGTTATTTTCATTGGCTAAAAATCGTTGTTGTGAAACTTGAACTGGCATTATTTCATCGAAAAGAACATCTGCAGACATGTGCTTCTTCGATCGGCGAAGTCTTTCTGCGGTTTTCGTATTTTTTTCACCATCATCAAGCGGATATCCATCGAAAACAATGACTGCATGTGATCCATGGTGATTTCTTACATAGTGAACGTACTTCTCGCAAATTGACCCAAAATAATCATTCTGATTCCATACAACTTTATGTAAAAGATATCCTCCATCCACAACATTAATTTTGCTACCGTCAAGTTGCACGCCTTCTGGAAGCTGTTCGAAAACACCATAAAATGATAATTTCGTACCTTTGCGCATTCCTTCTTCAGTGAAAAGCGACAAAGGAATTGGGGCGAGTTCGAATTTAAGGAAATCCTTCAATTCTTCGTCGAATTTCTTCACAATACAAATTCTCTGGAACAACATTAGCGGGTTGATGGAAATAGTTGTTTCGCCGACCTTGATGTTGCTGTTGACTTCTACTAATGGAATAACTTTGTCCTTACGTTTAAATTTTATAGATTCAAAATTTTCAGACGTGGTAACCATGTTCGACATCCTCTCGGTACCTATTTCTCTGGATAAATGACAATTAATCTTTTCATCCCCGACAATTCCAGTACTGATAGAAAGAAGTGAATTGATTTCGGGGAAGGGACAATGCTGAGAAAACCAATCCAACAGCTTTTTCAAGTCTTGATCGTCTCGAGTGATACGGGAAGTTCTCATATCGACATGTTGCTCGGATATATCTAGATTAACGTTACTATATTCCTCAATGGCGTCACAAACGTTATGCAAAGATATCATTCCTAAAGTCCACAGGGCGAGTACGCTGTCTCTGATTCCACGGCCACGAGTAAGACCCCCACAGCTATGCATCATCCGCATCAAAGTTTGTTCGATAGTCATGTCAGACCATATCCCTGGCCAAAATTTGTCCGAGCGCCTAATCGTGAAATAGCCTTCCGTCGTAAATTTTTGGTATCAAGTTTTTGGTATCCTGTAACCAGGACTCAATCAGTGTTGCCAAGTCAGCTGTAGACTAGGATCCCACTATAACAAATCAACGTCATCGAGCACACATACGTATATTGTAACGTAGAAATACGTTAAAATGATATTGTGTAATATGTTCGTACAAAATTTATCAAGAAAACTGGAGTTTTACAATTTTTGTCAAAATTTTCTTCTTTCAACCGCTGTAACTCGTTACCTATTAGACTTAAAAAAAAACTTTCCACAAAAAATGTAGGTAATTTAGTTTTCTTTATGTTTGCTTTGAACAATTTGGTTGTAAAATCAACCACTTCATAATTATTTTGAAAAAACCAAATTTTGGCACCTTCAATCCAAGATGGCGGGTCGAGCTCGACCCCCCCAAGGTCGAAAACTTTTTTTTTTCTTTAGAGTCCCAATCTTAACAACATATGTGAAAATCGCTACTACCTAACCTTTTGCAAGGTGGAGCCCTTTTTTATCCCCCACTGACTGGACTATAGGGGGAACGGCCACTCCCAACCCAACTGGATTTAGCTAGACGAGGGTTGAACCCGACGCCTTTGTCCACTCGGTAACTAATCGATCAAAAAGTCATGCCGTGATACAGTCGAAGGTATAATTTTGTAAAAATATAACCAAAACTCGTGTGGTATTTACATTAAAAAAACTTCATATTTAAATAAGGAGCCTATTTTCAAGTAAATTTTTTTCTGTTTACCATAAATATTTTTTAAAGTTAAGTTACTCCTAGTACATTCCTAAAGTACCTGTCTTAAAATTATTTTTCGTTCAGTAGTAATGCTTATTTATTTTTCGGACCTCACTTCTGAAAAAATAAAGTATTGCCATTTCCATGATGAAAACGTGAATAAACAACGCTATTGTTTTAAACTTTCGTTAAATTTTTCGTTCTTAAAGTTTTTTCCAAAAAATCTTTTAAACAAAATGTTGAATAAAATTTTCACTGGAAAAACATTTAGCAAAACATCTTTTTCAAAAACTTTTCTTACAAATATGTTTTGCAAGTTATTTTTTGAAGTTATTTTCAGTGAAAATTCTCTTTAACATTTTGATAAAATAATTCGTGGAAAAAAGTTTTATAAGAGTCTAATAATAATATATTCTTATTTAATAACGAATCAATAATTGAAATAGATTTCTGTACGTAATTGGATTTACCTCTACAATTGATTAAAACTTTATAGTTCGTCATCATATTATTTATAAAACAGGTACTTTTTTATAGAATTGTGGAAATATGCGGAAAGCGTTCAAAGGAATTCTGCGATGGGAACAAATAGTGTAATAATTAATTGTATTTATATATTTTTAATTCAGTTTTTATTATAGATTTTTCTGAGTGGATAAATTATAATCGGAACCGTACTGGTAGGTACCTACTATATAGTAGTTATATTATTTCTTAAATAATGTTGATTATTTTGATTATAATAAAATAAATATACATTAGTACAACTTTTGGCCTGCAAATATATAGTAAAAATAATTGTTTGACAAAGTATATAACACGAACGAATGGAAAATATAATTTTTATAATTTGAAAATATTGTAAAGATTTTTTATTATTATTTATTTTGGCTTTCACTTTTTTGGTTATTTTGGCCATACACATTTTTATCTTATAAAAAAATACAGCAAATGAAAGAATATAAATATACAGATGATTATACAAAATGAACTTTTCTTAAGATAATTAAATCTATATTATACGTATATCAGTTCCAATATTGAAAATGACAGACTAGTGCGTACTCAGTGCGTAGTGGTACTTACTTACTAAATATATATATAAACACATTATTTGGTAAGACGATCAAATTTACAAAAACAATATTTTCCAAAAAACAAATAGGTTATTACGAAAATAGAATCAACTGGCGGACGGCGATAATTTGCCGTTGGCACACCAAGAATTATTCTGCCTTGCATTCTGGTCCATAAATGCGCCTCAAGGATCTCATTTCTACATCATTTTGTCTGCTTTTATACTTCCTCTGCCAGTTCAAAGAAAAATATTTATTAGTAGGAGATTTTCAAATATTATGAGGTAATTCTTAACCCGAGAGTGTTTGACTTTTCAGTTAATAAATATGTAAAAATAAATTAAAATTATAATGATTTTAATTAGGCAGTAATCTTGCTAAATCAACTTTCTTACATTAGTAACGCAACACGGAGCAGGATCTCCGCATGGGTAGGCAGATGGGGTAGAACTAGATACCGCTGACCTTCTTGGAGGACTCTGCTCTGCTTGTTGAGAGAGGTTGCGGGTTCGATCCCTGACTTAAAGTTTGAAGTCTAAAGCTTGGGTGTTCAACGACTCGTGCTAAATTATTGTCATCGGTAATTGACGGGGAATAAAAGCAACCGGCTCTTACCAGTTTGCTAATTAAGCGAAGGAAATTATGAGAACAGATATGCAGTATTAATTATTGTTATTATTATTTCGAAAGAACATACTTGCCCCCTTTTATTAATGGTGTAAATCGACGTTCGAAAAAGCATTTATTTATCTGTAAATAAATTATTATATGCAATAATTAGTCGCCTGAAATATCAATACAAATTGAAAATATCTCCCGAGTAAAAATAAATGCCGCTGACGGGAATTGAACCCGCACCTTCTGATGTCCGGTCAGGTGCTCTGGACCACTGAGCAACATCGGCTTATTACCAACCCGCAAATAATTCGTCAGAGTCAGTGGACATCGTTGCCAGTGTCAGAGTCAGTGGACATCTTTAATTTTTCACTTAAAAATTGCACAAGAATGTTACTGAGATAATTTAGTTATGTATAGTAAATATGTACAAATATGTGATATCATTCAAATAACATGTTTAACATTTATACAATATAAATAACATTTAAACTACTGTCATTTCGGGTAACATTGGAATTCAATATACATAACGGTAACCGGATAAATTATCACAATAATAATTCATCACATCTTTAAAAAGTTATATAAAGTCATGGAAAGTGATGAAACAAAAACTTTATTAACTGTGTTACGTAGGTTAGGTTAGGTTAGATTTAATTTTTTTTTCATCGTTTCTAATGACTTTATATCACTTTTCAAAGGTGTGTTGAATTGCCATTGTGTTGAGTTATCGTGGAACCATTATATCTACATTTGTTGGTGAAATATTTTGACTTGTCAAATATTATTATTTTTTAATGAGAAACTAATGTTTATAAAACAAGGTTTTTTATGCATAGCACAAAGGATAACAAATATCTAGACTGAAATATCCTATATATATATATTTCATATAATAATTCAAACACAACAACATAGTCTATCTTGGAATAGGAATCTTTAGTGACTGTGAATATAAATAACTTATATATACTAAACTGTAAACTTTTTACTAAACACACTAATTTCGGATGTCTGTGAATGGGTAATTTGAAATTGTATTCCTGGGTGGTGCGTAAAATTATTTGAGTTCAATGGACTTTAAATTTTGGCAATTGGAACTGATAAGTATAAATCATATAACTACATTGCCCACTAGGGTGGTTACAAAAATCAATTTTGGAATTTTTCTGTGCTGACCCCCCTAAAAGCTGCCAATTGGCTAAAAAATGAGATTGGTGAAGTTTCAGCTTAATTGGATAAGGTTAACCCGTGCCTCATCAAGGTTAAAGTTTAACTTTCTATAAAAAAATTTTTTTTTAATAAAATTCCTAACAATATTGCAAGATTTAATTACATGTGCTGTCCAGATTTTGCTTTATTTATTTTCTCAATTGGTACATAAAAAAGGGTGTAGCTAAAACTGTTTTCAAAGTAAATACAGCACAATCCAAATTGAAAATTATGGATTTACGAGAAAAGAAATGCAAAAAGGTATAAAAAACAAGAGGAAGTAATGTTCAAAGTTTTATTATTTAAAATATACAAAAGAAAGCATTACGAAAGGAAGAAGTTATTATTATTATTATTTACATTTACAATTAATTATCAGATTAAGGTGGTAATGGCTTAGATAACGTGGCTTTTGAAGAGTCAGGAAAATATTTTCGACATTCCGATACAACTTGTTCTTCGTCTTTTGTCAAACAGGAATTGAAGTCTTGGATTAATTTTACCCCTCTTTCAGCTGTGTCATTGACAACCTTAAAACCGTTCACTATTTTTTTTTGCTTTTAAATAAAGTGCATTTTTACACCATATATCAGGATCCGTATTTAAAAATTCTGTATCATTTCAAATCTTTTGAAAAGGTTTAGAGTTTGATGAGAAACAAAAAAATCGATATCTTTGGAAACTGAGTTTTGCTTTCACATACCTATCACATGTTTGTTCTTCAATTGGAATTAATTGTAGACTTTTTACAGCCATGCTTGTTTTGACACTTTTTTTATCGAAGAAAGAAAATGCGACTTGCTCAGAATTGAAGTACCACAGATGTTTATCATTTTAGACAGTGCCTTGTCTGCAAGTTTTTTATCGATTTCTCTATATTTTACAAGAGATTTTAAAAATTGTAGGTCTTGGTTGGGGCCAAACTGGGTTTGGGGGCATTAAGCCACGCTTTTACATAAATTTTTATTAGAAATAAAAAAATGTCAGTGATAGCTTTTTTTTCTAAATTTGTTAATGTAAATTGATCCCTGAAAAGATATATTTTGATACAATAAATGGCCTTTGCCATCCATCTAGCGTGATGAATGGCACCAGGAACTTTGAAAAAAGTATCTTTTGGGGGAGTACGTCCTAACACAACTAACGAAAGTTGAATTAATTCTTTGTAATCATCCCTTGGCTGTTGGTTTTTTATTTTTTCTGTAAGAAAAATTGATATTTCATCTGAATTCCCTATTTTATGCCTAATATTTTTATCTTCAATAGCAGTTTTGTATTTTGTCTTGTCTAGCTTCGACCACCCAGTCTGAAAGTTTTTAAAAATATTTGAGTGGGGTCCAGTAGTTGTGCCCATTTTTAAATCAAAACTGATTTGAGAATAATTTCTAAAATATGATGGCGTCATGCTAAATAAAGAAGATTTTTCTCTAATAATTGCTCCAACAAAACGAAGGTTCCGTTGAAGCGACCGGTATTTACCGCAGTGGTATCAAAACACATTGCCTGGATTTTCTCAACTGCCCCCCACTCTTCAACTGCTGAAAATACAGCTTTTGCCTGAGTAATTCCCGTACCATTTTCAAGCTGAGGCACTCCTATCAACTGTTCTTCATCCCCACAACTAATCAAAACCGCTACCCTTTCTACATTTTCTTTACTCAAAATATCTGGAAGTAATTTTCCGTCCCAGTGCACAGCAGTTCCTTCTAAATCGGAATTTTTGAATCTATGTTTGATAAGCTCAGTCCTTTGTTTTCGGAATAGCTGTCTGTGAAGTCGTATTACACTTCTACATACAATTAAATTCTGTGAGTCAAAACCTAACGCCTCTGCAGTAGCTGATATTTTTCGAACTGCGTCTCTATCCGAAATACTACATCTATCTAACAATAAAGCCAATTTTTCGGTAATAATCTCTACACTTCCTCTAGCGTACTTCTTTTTCTTTATTTTTGCTTCCTCTGTGTCGGGAAAATTCATCTCCATCTCTTCTTGTTCCTCTTCTTCTGATGTGCTGCTTGTTGAAGATTGTAGTTGTGCAATTAAATTTACATCTTCTAAAAGAAAGGAAAAACCCATTAAAGCGGTAACAAGCAGCAAAGCACTCACGGAATAGGCATCAAGTCGAATAATCTCAAGAGAAAAAGGATAGGGAAAACGTGAAAAAAGAGAGAAAAACTCTATTAACCTACTTTTTTTGTGATTTTTCCCATCTCGCCATCTCAGCTGCATGTCTTTTTTCTCTTTGTTGTTGTGCTTTTACTAAATTCATGTCAACGCCTCCCATGCAGCCAGGACGTCATTTTTTTCTCTGGAGTAACAAAAACTGCTTGTCTTCTTCAACAGTGTTTTTTAATGCATCCTGATGAGCAATATCAAAAAGGTCATCAAGGGCTGACTTGAAAGCTTCTACTTTTTTTTATTTTGAGCTGTGCTTTTAGATCTGTTACCGTTTTTTTGTAGTTTTCTCAAGTCTTCGTACAGTTTTTCAAGCTTTATAACACAATCTTGAAAGTGTTTGGTTGGTATCTTAGCTTTCTCCCAAAAAATTACAACTTCCTTTTTTCAACCTTCAAAGGAAGGTTGAAAAAAATGTTTGTTTTATGTTTTATTATATATTATATTATTTTATTAAATATGATGTTGTTTATTATATTGTTTAATAATGTATAATGTTCATAGGAAACAAAATTTGATCAAAAATGATTAAATTAATTTTTTTTTTTTGCAAAAAATCGTTTTTTCATATTTAATCTCGATGAGGCACGGGTTAACATTATCCAATTGAGCTAAAACTTTCCAAAACTTATTTTCTAGACAAATGGCAAATTTTAGGGGGGTCAGGCCGGTATTAGAACGAAAATATTTTTTCACCTTATACCTTGCCCACCTTATTGCCCACTCTCCGATACAACGACTTCACACCATGGGAAATCATTACTTGGGTGATGTTGACATATTCAATACCAACTTGGCAAGTTTTGAGGATCATTTAAAACATTTATTTCAACAATACTCCTAAACACATCATGTAAACCTACAAATAGCTGTAATTTTCTGTCTTTGCTTCTTGTGTTTGTATGACTTGTTGCATAGCTTTTATCAAATGTAATTTTATTCTTATTTTTTATGTTTCAAAGTATCTGTCAAATTAAAATTATACTATTAATCATGTAAAAGCCCTCTGGGCGTTAAATAAATAAATAAAAATAATATCAGACAATCGATAAAGTAAGTACCAACCTTTTTTTTTTCCGTCACTATTTTATCCACCATTACTATTGATATTATTACATTTATTGGATCTATCTAATTTGTTAACAAAACAATATAATTATATTGTACAGAACATCAATAAATAGACAGCGTCCTTGAGGTGTTTTTGCACAAAAACGGCGCTATACAAGTCATCCAAGTATTATTATTATTATTATTATAAAACAAAGTCGCTATTCGCGTCTCTCTGTTTGCGCGCTTAGTTCTTCTAAACTGCGAAACGGATTTTGATAGTGTTTTCATTGTCATTTAGAGATTTCTCCCGGAAGGTTTAAATATATAATACATACTATAAAAGTCGATGTTTTGTAATCAAGTAAAAACAAATATTTTCTTGCGCTTACATTGCTAACGCTGGCTAAACATTGAGATACATCAAAATGATGTAGTACGGAATTGTATACTTTTAAAAGGCCTACAGAAAAGTCTACAATTGTATATGTCTATCTCCCACGGATAACCCCCAGAAAGGATGGGACACGTCAGCTAGTTAAGGCGATGTAATACGTAGTAATTCAAAATTATGTGTTTTTGGTTTGAAAATTTGGTCGCCTAGAATGTTTCAGATGCTTTAATTAAATACTGCGAGTAGAATACATCTTGACTTTTGAAATAATCGAGTATTTTTTAGAAAACCTTTTTATAAGCCCACAAAAAAATAATGTATAAAGTCTATGAAAACTGCTTTAAAGTTGAAAATCTCCTACTTACGAACCCATTTTCGGTTATGATTTTATTGTATAATGTGGCGAATTAAGTTATTTATAAAATGATACGAAAAAAATTATATATTTATGCCTGAACATCCACAAAATAAAATAAAAGGCTATTTTGGCCATGTTTTTTTCTTGCATAAATCAAAACAGGCGGATGATGTTAAGCGGGAATTTAAACCTTATCGCCATCTACGTAAGGGGTGTTATTGATAGCGGCTCGATTTAAAATATTACACTACGTCGTGCATCGCCTTAACAATATTTAAAGGCAATGATATTCACAAATCCTACATTTATAATATCCCCCGATTCTTCACGGGTTGACGCCAATATTTGACAAAATTTTTTTTTCTTAAATTAATAATGGTGTTTCTAAAATTAATGTGAAAACATCTTTATTGCCATATTCGTCAGTTAATATACTTAAACAGGATTAAAAAAAGATAATTTTTTGGAGCAATACAGTAGGGGCAAATCATTTTATAGAGGACTCATTTGAATGTATGTATTTGAGCACACCGATTGTATCGAAAGTTTCAAAAACGTTTTTTTAACACCCGCCCGCAGTCCTCTTTTACCCCACAAATGCACAAATATACTAAGAAACAAATTTAAATTTACAGTCGCGATTCAAGCCGACAATGTACTTATTAAGTTTTTTTTGTTCAGCTTCAGCTTCCACATTTTTTTTATTCATCCAGTACACTACACAAGGAAGGTTCTCTTTAGAATGATTTACCTATATCTTCCTAGTTATTACAAATTAATACGATTTTATATATAATCATATGATTCATTAAAATATAGTAAATTTTTTAACTGTTAACTTTACTAGTAAAATATTGATTTTTGGAGATCTAGTCTGATAGTTCCGACTAAGACGGGTAGGAGCGTGGTGTGTCTTCACCAGTATTCAAATGGAAAGTGCTCCGAAAAACTACTATCATTGATCCCTGCGGCTTTAAGCCAAACAAGTGTTTTTACATCTCGTTCTTCTGATCGACAATGTGAGTCTCTACAAGAACCAAGTTCCCTTCTCACTCTTCTGCTTCTCCATCCAAATACCCTCCGCACAGCATCCCCAATTGTGCCCTAAAAATAACTTCGAGACTTGCCGTTGAGTGTTAACATTCCAATGAATATTCGCGACTGACAAATTTCTAGCTACATACTATAATTACCTTAGTAATACTGACAAATTTCTATCTACATACTATAATTACCTTAGTTATGCTATTTTAAAAAAAAAACATAATGTACGCAGGGGTAGTGCATTCCGTAAATTACGATGAAAAATAATGTATGCAAAAAATAGTAACTCAATGTAAAAACTAAAAATATATCAGAAAACAGTTCATTTTCCTATTGTAAAACTTATTTTCTCGACTAATTTATAATATTATCTATTTATTACAAGATTTCAAAGTATACATGCAAAATTCATTTTTTTCCAAAATTATTCTACTACTCCATAAAGTGAGCTCCAGGAACTCGTGTTTATGGGAGGAGTAGGTTTTCAAAGTCTTATCAAATAAATACAAACATAATTCAACAGACAAATTAACATCATATTCAAATTAACTACAAACTAATTCAATATACACAATTTTAGAAAATTAGTACTATAACAATGGCCAAAGTTTTTTTTTAAATGCTAATTAGTATAAATTATGTAAACGTTAATTAATGGTAATTAAATCCAATTTTGGATTTAATTTGCTTCTTTAACTGTTCATATTTCAGTTATCTTCATTTATATAGTACCCAACATTTTCTTCTACCAGTTTGCTCCTATATTGTTATAATAATTGGTTGTTTTTTCTTCCTTCTAGTCATTCATAAAATTATAAATATAATAGAAATGCTTTTGTAAATGTATTTTTACTATATGTTTTTTTTCTCGGCTTCTTCGATATTATGCCATTTTCTTCTATTAGTTTTGTACTTTTCGATATATTACTAGTAGTAGTTCTGTGAATAGTAGACATCTCGTCCAAAAGTATGTTTCTAATTTTCTTATATTTAATAAATCAAAACCAAAATTTCATCATGAGATTTGTAAGTAAGTACTTTGGTTCCTACCTAAATAATATAAACCATATATTTCTTGTAACATTTTTTAATTTAAAAAAAGGAGTTATACAATTTGTCCAAAGAAACGTCATCAAAAGTCGTAGTGTAGGGGACCATTCTATATTTAAAAAATGGGAATAAGTCCAAATAAACAAGAAGATTTCACATTTGGAAAAATAATCTTTTTTTAAGGCGATGCACTACGTAGTAATGCAAAATCATGTGTTTTTGGTTTGCCTTTGAAATAATATACCTAATAAATAATGAAGTTCAAAATGTCCTACTTACAAATGGATTTTCGGTTATGATTTTATTGTATAATGTGGCAAATTAAGTTATTTATAAATTGATCGGAAAAAAAATTGGTTAATATTCGGAATCGCTGGACACGGATAATACGAAATAGTTTTAAATAAAACCTTCTGATTTACCTTAATTATTACTATAAAAGGAATCTGACTGCATTTGTGAAATTTTTAATTTTAGCATTTCAATTTTTAATTACGTAAAATGAAAATTCACTTTCGTTGTATGGGATGATAGCTGGAATGATTTCTGTTGATGACATTTTCTCTTGTTGGTATTCCTGATACGAGTGGCTAGAATTTGAATCATTTCTGAATGCAAATTCTAGTTAGGAACTGTTTTGGCCAAACTCGAAAAATAAAATATTTTTATGTTACAAAATTATTTATAGTTAGGTATTATTATAATTATTGTTTTATTTAACCTAAACTATAGTAACCTAACCTATAATAATCAAACCAAAAATAAACTAACCTAACCTATATCCTAACCTAACCTACAATAATCCAACCTAACCTAACCTAACCTGTATCCTAACCTAACCCAACGTACCTAACCTAACCTAACCGATAATAATCCAACCTAACCGAACCTATAATAATCCAACCTAACCTAACCTATATCCTAATAATAATGTATGAATAATGTATGAACTAGATAATGTATCAAGATGGCTAAAAATAAATAAGCTTAAATTAAATACAAAAAAAACAAAATGTATGGTAATTGGTTATAAGAAGACATCCAGTGAAAGCAAAATCAAAATTGATGGTGAAATTATTGAAAATGTTACCAATATAAAATACTTGGGAGTTATAATAGATTCCAAACTGAACTTTAACAAACATGCGGAATATACCCAAAAGAAAATTGGTAAAAAAATATCTTTTTTGGGAAGAATTCGCCAAAAACTGTCCGAAAAAACTGCAATCACCATTTATAACTCCATTATTGCTCCACATTTTAATTACTGCTCAACTATCCTTTTCCTGTGTAACGACCGAGAGCAAAATAAATTTCAAATTCTCCAAAATAGGGCAATGAGAACAATACTCAGACGAAATAGGTATTCAAAAGTAAATAAAATGTTAAACGAACTAAATTGGCTAACGGTGAAACAGATGTTGACCTTGAACACGATGATATTTTTACACAAAATTGTAAACAACCTGCTACCCAAATATTTTTCGAATAAAATTGTATACAACAAGGACATACACAAACATAAAACTAGGACGTACAATCAAATTAGGCTACCAAAGAAGGACAAAGCGAATACCCAGAATACTATATTATATAAAGGGATGAAATACTATAACGCGCTGCCGGAAAACCTTAAGTCTGCCCCAATTGAAAAGTTCAAGATGTTGTGTAGGAGCCACATCAAGCAAGAAAAAAAACATAGTATATTTGTATGTAATAATTAATTAGTCATTTGTAAACTTAAATGTACAAATTACTAAAATAAAAACAATAAAAAAAAAAAAAAAAAAAAAAAAAAAAAAAAAAAAAAAAAATAATAATAATAATAATAATGGAACATAGCAGTTCGTCCAGTACTATGTTCCATAGAATCGGTCCACAAGGATTTGCCTGTGGACCGATTCTATGGAACATAGTACTGGACGAACTGCTAAATCTCAAATTTGACTCTAACGTTCGCATACAGGCATTTGCTGACGACATCTTAGTTATAATAACTCATAAAGATACGGCAGAACTACAGAAAATAATTAAAGATACTCTCTCCTTAATAACACACTGGGGAGAAAAAGTAAAACTGCAATTCTCGGAGGAAAAAACAAAAGCACTATTCATCAGTAAGAGGAAAACACTCCCACCAAACATTGTGATGAATGGTAAAATTGTTCCACTCTCTCGGGATTGCAAAATTTTAGGGATAGTCATAGACGACAAGTTAAATTGGAGCAAGCATGTGGACATGGTATGCCAAAAAGCTGTCAATATAACCAAGAAACTTGCATTTATGGCAAAACCTACTTGGGGACTAAGTTCTGAAATATTAAGGACAATCTACATAGGAGTAGTCGAACCAATAATAACTTACGCCGCGACGGTATGGGCAACAGCTGCAAAACGAAAAAATATTCGCAAAAAACTAGATAGAGTCCAAAGGGCCATCGGCATTAGAATATGTAAAGCCTACCGCACTGTGTCCCTTACTTCTGTGCAGGCAATCGGGGGACTAACACCTTTGGACCTAAAACTCAAAGAACTCAGACTTATCGGTGAGACAAAAAGGAACAGAACTTTGCATTTACTACCTGACGATAAAAAGTACCAGGGAATCGTAAAGGTTACTCATCTACCTCACCCTAGTAAACAAATTGGAGAACATGTCATCTTTCCAGGAACATACGAGAGAAACTCCTTTGAAGAGAACGAAATAGATATATACACAGATGGAAGTAAAACTGGAGGAAAAGTGGGTGCGGCCTACACAGTGTTCAATGCTAGCGGAGAAATTACAGCAAAGAAACTGCCCCTGGCAGATTACTGCTCAGTATTTCAAGCAGAGCTTTTCGCAATAATGCAAGCACTAGAGTGGGTCACCAAACAGCAAAAGTATTGGGAAAAAGTCAACGTCTTAACAGACTCACAAAGCGCTGCACACGCACTAGAGTCAGGGACACCTACCAACCCTATGGTCTTCAATATACAATGCTCGGCTCAACTCTTGAGAGAAAGAGGGTCTACCTGTAAATTTTTATGGATACGCGGGCACAATGGAATCCATGGAAATGAAAGAGCAGACGAGCTAGCAAAAGACGCTGCATTAAAAAGCAAAACACAAAAACTCTATTCAAAATTCCCACTGAGCTACGCAAAGTTCAAAATAAAGGAGTCAATTCTCGAAGAATGGGACCAAAGGTATAAAAACTCTGATACAGGTAAAGGAACACGGCTATTTTTCAGGAGTATAACAGAAGCCAAAGAGTTTGGTAATAAGACAACTCCAACTTTCGAACTCACACAAATCCTTACCGGTCACGGAGCAAACCTATCCTACCTTCACAGATTCAAGCTGAAAGATAGTCCCGCCTGCCCGTGTGACAAACTATCGGACCAAACAGTGAAACATCTGTTGCTAGACTGCCCAATGTTCACGATGGAAAGATGGCAAATAACCAAAGAATGCCAGAGAAGAGATATAAACTTTACTGACATTTCTGATGTCATAAAAATTATACCTCTCCGAAAAATCTTCATTAAATTCGCAAAAAACATCATTACAAAAATTAAGGAACAAAATAAATAAAAATCAAAAGACATAAAAATAAATTAAAATCACATTAAGCACGATCACTATAGCTATCCGATCAATCTAAAACAAGGCTAACGCAAGAAATCACGAACCAAGAGCGCTAAAGAACACTTCCTATCCTACAAATGGTTCTGTTAAGAGGGTAAGCAATTATAATCTTAACAGAACATCCACAATTTTCTTTCAGATTCACAAAACTACTCCGGCTGAGGTTTCACATGGTTCCCTCATGCTGTCAAACAAATGTTGGAGTAATGGATAGCCCATGTCAGACAGTCCCACTAACCCACTAACCTCTCTAAAAATAACATGAACCCTTACCTATCCCAACATACATGAAAAAATTAAACTCAATAGCTCATTAAAAAATCAAACAGTTTAAAGAAACCTTGATAAATAATAGACAAGGTAAAAAACAGAGAACACCCAAAAGAAAAAAAAAAAAAAAAAAAAATACCTATAATAATCGAACGTAACCTATAATAATCCAACCTAACCTAACCTAACCTATATCCTAATAATAATCCAACCTAACCTATAATAATCGAACTTAACCTACAATAATCCAACCTAACCTATAATAATCCAACCTAACCTAACCTATAATAATCCAACCTAACCTAACCTAACCTATATCCTAATAATAATCCAACCTAACCTATAATAATCGAACCTAGCCTATAATAATCCAACCTAACCTAACCTAACTTATATCCTAATAATAATCCAACCTAACCTATAATAATCCAACCTAACCTAACCTATAATAATCCAACCTAACCTATAATAATCCAACCTAACCTAACCTATAATAATCCAACCTAACCTAACCTATAATATCCAATCTAACCTAACCTAACCTAAATCTTAATAATAAACCAACCTAACCTATAATAACCTCACCTTTTTTTAATTTTTCTATTTTATAAAACATACTTAAATATCTTTATTTTATTTTTCGAGTTTGGCTAAAACAGTACCTACCTAGTATTTGCATGTGGTAAAAAATCTTGCCACTCGTATCAGGAATACCAACAAAAGAAAATGTTTTCAACAGAAACCATTCCAGCTGTCATCCCATACAACGAAAGCTAATTTTCATTTTACGTAATTAAAAATTAAAATGCTAAAATTCAAAATTTCACAAATGCAGTCAGATTCCTTTTATAGTAATTAAGGTAAATCAGAAGGTTTTATTTAAAAATATTTCGTATTATCCGTGTCCAGCGATTCCGAATAATTACCGAAAATTAAATATTTCTCCCTGGACATACACAAAATAAACTAAAAGGCACTTTTTGGCCATGTTTTTTTTTTGCATAAATCAAAACAGGCGAATGGGGAATTTAAACCTTATCGCCATCTACGCAAGGGATGTAATTGATAGCGGCTCGATTTAAAATATTACACGACGTAGCGCATCGCCTTAACCATGAAAACGGCCACCATTTTGAAACTGAAACCGTAATGCAAAACGGTCTAGCTAAAACAGGCAATGTCAATAAGCTTTTTATCTTTTTTTTTGTAAATACCTACTTTGGTCTTATGTGTATACGTATGTTATGATATATCTCTGTTTATAAATCAATTACTTTACTTATTAATTTTATATTACAGTTTGCAAGGGGTTTTTTTATAATTTAAATTCCCCTTAGATTGTGTGGAATTGTATTACCCCCCAAATATGTTTTGTAAATTCCTTCCGTTTCGTTTTAAAACTCATCGAGTTTGCTATGTAGCAAGAAATGTAAATATAATAAAATAACACTACAAAAAGTACGCCAAACATTTGTATTAAGACATATTTTATAATATCGTTTGCATTACAAAGATACGGTTACATAAAACCTATTTATACCTGCTGGAAGTCACGTTACCAATATTCTTTCCATAGAACTCGTGAACATAATACCTGTTTCAAATTAATTGTAGAATAGTAAAATGTAAAAAAATATGCTTACAACTTTTTAGAAGCTTTAACATGAATTATGATAGATAAGATATGCTAAATAAATACCTCTCGTAAATCTAAGTGCCGATAAAAAAGCTTTCAATTTTCATCCGGCAACGATTATCGACAGCCTGGTTTTTAATTCCTTTACGATTTTATTACTGTTGCAAAAGTATGACGACAAGCCGGATTGAGATTTCAACATCTATATTTATTTTATTTACAACTCATTAACCCCTAGGGTGCTAAGAAATCCACCGTGGATTTCCTCACCGTACTTGCCTAGATTTTATGGTGTTTTGAAGCTTTAAAAAAGCTCACAGAGAATAATTTTTTTTCGCTAGGAAAGAAAATAATGTATCTTAATTTTATTCGAGCTTGTCATTTCGTCAGATGCAAATATATTTATTAGGTATATCTGCGGAAAAGCGTGTCGCAAAATTCATTGTCAAAGTAAATGTAATAATTTCGCAAAGGTTAACAAATTATAAGCGTTAATTACACGCCTGAAATATTTATTTTATTTTATTTACCCCTATTATGGCTTTTACATACTTATATAACAATATTTAAGATATTAATACTCGTAAATAGTGCAGGAAATGACTGTATAAAACACATATATAAAAAAAATATTGTTGAATTTGATCCACACAGTATGTAGGTACAAAATATAAATATAAAGTATCCAAAATATTTTTTTTTTCATTCGTCAAAATACCCTTAACATGCAAAATACTGGTATCCTGTCAATTTAAATAGCTTTATCAAAATATTCCCCTACTCAATAAGGTATGCTTACATATAGAAATTGATGTACTAGATATATCAACAACATCGGAGTATTTGTTTCCTAGCTGTTGAATCCGTCGCATAGGAATATCCATAATATATCCATAATAATATCCATACAAATTGAAAATAAATCCCGAGTAAAAATAAATGCCGCCAACGGGATTATAATAATTTGTTATCCTTTGTGCTAGGCATAAAAAACCTTGTCTTATAAACATTAGTTTATCATTAAAAATATAGAAATAATTTCGATTTGTAAAAGTCATACCACTGTATTTACGAGTATTTACAGGAAATCATCATATGACTTATTTTTAATGTTAGAAAGCTTTTCCCATGGCATTCCAAGGGTTAAGAAGCTTAAAGCTTTTCATAAATAAGCTTTATAATATAAAATAAGGCGTGTATCATAAAATAATCTGAACTGATATTGCTAATAACAAGCGTTATACTTACCAATTTATAAAACAACATAATATTGTTTTGTAACATTTTTAGGGTAGTTTAGAACCTTAACAGTTCTGATGAATTTTCGATAAATTGTTTTGTATTATATAGCATTTATCAAGATAACTTACTTTGTAAATAGATTTTTCGTTACTTTGTAAATATTGTAAATGATCTAAATGAATCTAGAACGCATAAAGTGTGAATACTCTTTTTAATTTTGTTGCTTTACATAATTATAATTTAGCTGGAGTAACCTTATAAATTGAATTTTCAAATTGCACTTGACACATGGCTATCGCAACGAAATGTATGGATATAATTACAGAGCCTGTGAGGTGATTTTTCACAAAAATGGCGCTGTATAAATTATCCATTATTATTATAAAGAAACGGAGGAGCATGTATGAGTCGACAGGAAAAACTAAACCCTTCCACACACTTTTCCACAGATGATCATCTAGTCAATCAAAATTATGCAAGTGCATTAAATAAGCAAAATAAATAAGAAACAATACAAGAACAACACTTCAACTCACCAGACATCAAATGGGTAAATAATTCACCGACTCCAGATATTTTCATATCAGAGGGTTCGGCTCGGTAGAAATCCTAACAGGCCTATAAATCCTATGGATCCCTCAACATAAATAGTAAAAAAATCTTTCATTATCCTACATGTATTCAAAATGACCGATAATAATAATTAATAGAAATATTTATTATTAAAATAATATTACCTGACAATCTTCAATGAATATGAAAATAGAAAATTAGATGTACAATATTAGGTTAGATTTAGTTGTGACCGAGACAGATGTCTTTTTCTATTTTCGTATTCTTTAAAAATTGTTATTATTTGTATGTTATCAATATTTTTTTCTGTTTATTAGTGATGAAAATAATCCTGCTACATCAGTTTCAGAATATCAGGAGCTTTTCTCTCCCCAATTTGCAGGGCGCACTTATCAATTTATTGCAGACTCATTCAACATCTCCGAATATAATCTGTATATTATGACGAGGTTAGTAGGTAGGTACTTACGCACTGGTTAATACTCTACTCAATACGCATGCACTTCCCCAGGCGGAGTACGTACTAGTTCCAGATAAACTCTCGGGGAACTTCCCCAGCTGTTGGGGCGACTGCGGGAAGTAACTTCTGCGAACCTTCTTGCAGACGCAAAGCCTCTCAGCAGAGAGCAGACAGTGGCCGATAGAACCGAAGTCCGCGGAAGATTGCCGATTACCGTCTCTCGTGGTCCACAGAGGGGAGAGGCGCGGCGGCGGGGGTCGGGAGGGGCTCCGACTATAATACAAGCGCCGCACGCGAACTACAGCACTAGCGATCTGACACTCAGCAAGCTCACTCACTAACAAAACAGGCCCCACTTCGGTACCTTGCGGAACCCTTAGTTTGCAAACAGTTCTCTTCTTTACCAACCAAAAAGCGCGCGGATTACACTTGTAACTCATAATAATCACGCAAATTGAATTGGTTCTTGCTGAATTTGTGCAAATTTAAAGTGAAGTCCACAGTGAACGCTGTTTTAAGTTATTTTAAACATTGATATCGAAGTTTTTCGACTATTTACAATATCAGTTCTTTAGCTTTTCTCGTGTGCATCCGCGAATACATATTCAAGGTTTCTAATCACATCCGCTGCAAGAAGTTTATTACCTTGCCAGTGATATTGATAGATATTTATTGTGAACTTGATTGATACCTGTGATACCAGTTGATAGTGAAGTAATTAACAAACGTTTATAGTTTTCCATTTATTTGGAAAATTATCCTGGCTTATACAAGGGATAGCTCCACCGTCCGTCGGAATACTGTGAGTACCAACTTTATCCAAAAATAACATTATTTTATAAATATCCTGAAACTAACATCATTATATGAATTTGAACTACTATTCAAATGACACAAAATAAGAAACTGTAATACCAACGTACTATTGCATTTCATTAATTTGATGTACGTGTATGTAACAATTTTAAATTATTTATATTTTTCATAAAAATAAGATGCTCTACTTAAAAATATTAAATTCATAGCTAACCAACGAGTTATCTTTTAAAAATTTTGTGTAGCACTCACGTAATTTAATTTTAAAGGATTAAAATATTTAATGCTTTCCGAAAAATGGTGGATCTGCTAACATTATAATTAAGTACAAATTATTTTTTTTAAATGTGTTTTTCTAAAATGCCAATAGCTTCAACATGGTGAGCTCTGAAAACATTCAATCTGCTCAGTTTTTTTCTGTCCGCTTTGAGTCAACGTACAATTTTGAGCTCTCCACGCATTTTTGTCACTAGCCATGGTGCTTTCAAAAATCAATATAGTAGGTAATTACGATAAAAAATCACAAGTTTTGAAAATCGGCAAAACCGAGATGTAGCTGAAATTTTTTAAATGAATTTATTGCTGTCTTATAAATAGTTAGGCTGACGATGTTAAGCACATGTTTAAATCATTATTTTACACGATTGGAAGAGAATCATTGTAGTGAAAGTTTATTGTTGCGACTTTTACATCTTCCGTGCGCACTAATGTGGGCCACCTGACACGACAAACGTGTAATACCCTACTCGGCTAACTCCGTCTACCTCAATACCAAATACTCTAAACACTCGCTTACTTGCTCCTTACACCATTCAAATTCTACCATACATCCTCCAGAATCCTTACAGAAGTCGCTTTATCTGGCCATAAAGTATATTTCACGCATTGGCCTTTTATACATCATAAAATTCCACAATTCTTTCCCCATAATCCATACAGTCTTTACTAGATTCTTATACCATAAAATTCCACAATTCTTTCCCCATAATCCATACAGTCTTTACTAGATTCTTACACCATAAAATTCCACAATTCTTTCCCCATAATCCATACAGTCTTTACTAGATTCTTACACCATAAAATTCCACAATTCTTTCCCCATAATCCATACAGTCTTTACCAGATTCTTACACCATAAAATTCTATAATTCTCGATAAAGTCTACTGGCCTCTACTACCTCCATACTACATTTTCCTTACATTCTTATGTTCCCCGTATGCTCCCACAACGTGTGATATTACATCAGCTAAAATTGTACTGACATTGGGCTCTCTATACCGCTCAACTGCCAAAGAGTATTTTTAAATTTGAACTACTCTCAGGAGATTAACTGCAACTTTTTAAACTGAACTTTTGAATGCACACAAAATATGAAAGTATTACAATTTTAGCAAATATCTAGATCAAAATAATATTCACATTTGTGTATTTTTAAATAATAATAGAAGATTAATAATGCGTAGTTTTAATTTTGTAGTGATATTATTTTGTGAAACATCATGTGGCTTTATAAAAGTTTAAACTGTTGATATTATACCAATATTTAACAGTTAAATTCATTCAATAGTTGGAATTGAGTCGTAAGTTCTTGCGGCATGGAATTTTCACAACATTTTCAGTAGTGACTTTTGTTCAACGAAACTTTTTTAGACTCATATTCACTAAGAGCTTTAATTTAACTGTCTCAAAAAATAATACAAGACACTGTTTGGTAGCCGAAGTCGGGGACGCCCGAGGAAGACATGGCACGACCAAGTGAATCAGATACTTGAGTCGGGCAATGTCAAGAGTCAGAACAATAGAAGAGTATGTATGAGACGATGTATGAATGTGAATGAGGCAAGGAGTGTGTGCCAAGACCGAGTTGTTTGGCGGTCCGTTCTCTCTGCCTACCCCTGCGGCGTGATGGTTAGTTAGTTCTGTTTGCTCTGTATTTTACAACATGGAAAAATAGTGTTGTATCTTGACGAATCCGGATAATTGAAATCTTACATTATTATTAAACTTGGCTTAAATATTACGCGGCGCGTAAGGTCAGAACAGTGAAAAACTTGACTTATTATCATGGCGTTTGTTTGGTTAAAACGGTATTAAATCAGGCTCGAGATCGGCATTGCCATGCCAATGTTGAACGGGCGTATAAGAATCTAATTAGTAAGACGGTTATTTAAAAGATTTAACACGTTTTTTTTAAAACGTATTTAGACCCTTAATTTTTGGAGTCCTGCCTGTTGCAATATTTCACTCTGTTACATTCTTAGTTTGTTATAAAGAGGGCGAACGGACCTATCAGCGGCACGCCTTTATGACGTTAATGATTTTCAAAACCGTATTTCCAAGAAATTTGGATCGCTCCATGGGTCGTCTGTCTAGTATATTTTTTTTAGATAATTACCACGTTTTTTCTTTGTGGCAACATTTTTATCTGGGCCCTGATAACCCATATCAGGGCGATATCTTTTCCAACAACTAATGTGTGGCACATGTGCTGGCCAACCTCCCAACAGCGGCACGTTATTCAACACGCGTCAGTTAAATAATTATCATTACCTAAAGTCAATTAAAAATGCAACACGCTCTTGTGGAAAGGAAGACTGACATCATCATAATCAAGACGAGAAAACAATGTGCGATAGTTACTAAACAAGAATCATCCCAGTTGAACTTAAAGCTCATCTAAAAGCTAGGAAACATTAGAGAACCTGTCCTAGAGATTTTGTCCTGGCAAAGTGTAGCATGACGAGGGGAGTGGTGCTGTTGAACGAACTAGCAAAGAATTTGGATGTAAGTGACTGTTCCCTAAATGACCTAAAACAATTATTGAAGAGTCACTTAGCTAAATGCTGATATGATGTAAAATTGTACTGTGTGTAAAATTGTACTGTAACTGGAATGAATGTTCTGTTGTACAATAAAAAAAGAACACTACAGGAATTGGAAATTGGACTAAGGGTTCTGAAGACCAGGCAAAATGGTTGAAGGTTTTAATATTGGCTGACGAAACTAATAAACAAATTGGAAATCTATTTTTTGGTTAATTTGAATTATTAAAAACTCTCTGACGATGAGCTCTGGCGTAT
The DNA here is from genome assembly GCA_026573805.1 of Hesperophylax magnus. NCBI lineage: Eukaryota > Metazoa > Arthropoda > Insecta > Trichoptera > Limnephilidae > Hesperophylax > Hesperophylax magnus. The sequence goes on along the minus strand of JAIUSX010000117.1, from coordinate 3,660,417 downwards.
TGAGATTTGTACAGGTATTTTTATCAGGATTTTGTAGGTCATCGCAGTTTTCAGATTACTATTTCATTTTCGTAATTGTGCTTTGAAATGCACTGTCCATAAATTAAACACGCCAAAATGACATTATGATTGTTTTATATATTTTAAATTTTAAAAGTTGAAAATCGAACCAATCTTGGTAGTAGTTAGGTACCTATTTACCAATAATAATTAATATAAAATTGAAGTGGCTAAAATTTTATAATTATTTATGAGTTTAAAATGGAATAAAAATGTGAAAACATTCAAAAGTTTAACGTCGTTTGAAAAAACAGTCCTTTAATGCATTCCTAGTACCTATACAAACACTTGTTTGAAGAAAAAAACATGAACGGGCCCTTTTTTTACAAAGGGACTGCCGGCTTACTACGAAATTTACGATACTTCAATGTACTTTGGCCTATAATGGAGTCCCTAGGTAGATGTCAGGAGCTTTTTTTAAGTTACTAGAATATCGCTAGAGCCTGGTTTCCAACACACCCCTCGTCGTGATACAAATTGTAATAGAAGGAGACACACGAGGAATGAGTAAAATCAAAAAAATAAATTATTATTACAATTTTGATATTATGTACTTATAGAGCTGCACATATGTGGAGCTTACCGATAAGTGAACCATTAAATATATCCCCAGTCTCGAAAGTGCTAAACTTACTGTATTATTATTGATCATAAAATCCGTTCTACACGTGTTTATTTGCTGACGTGTGCAGTGTTTGTCTCGTCTGTAGCATTTTAAGACTACTAAATGGCCAATCTATACATTATTTATTAATCTAATAATGAATAATGTGAAACTAGTTGAAGAGTTTACATAATTTAACATCTTGACTCTTGAGGTCTGCGTAAATAAAAGCACTTTATATATTATCATGAAAAACCCTTCTTACGCGTACTAGAATACCTGCGATTCAGTTTTACCAATCATACCCTCCAACATAAACACTCGGAAAGTTGACCTTTTCCATATTTGTGTACGGGATGAAAACTTGGATTCTAAAAAAAGCCAGAGAACGGACAACAATACGTGGTTCTGCAAAGCATGCTTAGTGTATTATGGGTCTAAGGCCAACAAATCTATACGTTCTGGAAGAGTTAAGCATTCTAAACGCACTGTCTGCTTACAACGTATCATGAAGTCCGTAGTGAAAGATTTCTGGAGACACAGCTGGATGACGACTCAGCTTACGATCGTACATAGAAATGGGATTCCACACCCCTTCAATCAGGACCGTGAAGGAGCATGGTTCATCAGGACAAATTTTGTTGGGGACGATCCTTAGCTATGACAGATAGAAGAAATTTTACAACATAGATTTTCACACACTTTTTTCATTGCATTGTGGAAGTAAATATACTCTCCAGTAGGTGTTGAACGATGTCACCTCCCACCACGAGACTAAACTTCATAGATGGAGTATATTTAGAACCCGTGAAAGAAAAGGTATTCTTCTCAGAACAGTCTAATTATAGCTGATTGAATGATTTCTGAGTAAACGAAGTTTTTTAATTGGCACCTAACATGAGCGGAAATATTCGACGTCTGACGACTTTAGTGCCAACTTTTAAAACATCGCCGAGAAACACATAAATGATAATTAGGTTTTTATTTTATGGAACATGGAAAGTTCCAGAATGGCAAAAAACTACCGCTTTCGTAATTAAAATACTAACAAATAATACTAATAATAATGCCAACCCGAACACGAAGTCTTACAAAACGATACACGACACGCAAACAAAATATCACAAGGAACTTGGTATATTTTTGAATTCAATAAACTTTCATATCTTGCACTATTCACATAACGCTAATTATGTGTTAAACCATCAACATCAACTGACATCAGTCGATTCCAAAAAACCTAATTAATAAAGGTTGTCTTTTAAAGTGTTAATTATTATCAGAAGACCGAAAATCGAAAGTAAAACCAAAAACATCGATCTACCCAACTTGCATCGTGTTGTTTCTGAATTCAATGAATGTTCTGTCCATTAGTAGAGAGGTACAATTTATTGTTTCACTTCTTGTAATATTTTTTTTTTTTTAATAAAAAGCCTTCCTATATTTTGTATAAATACCAACACGCTGACCTATTAATTGTTAAAAAACGTTATTTAAATAAATGATAAGAGTGAATTGAAAAGTGAAACAGGATAAGCAAGCATCGTCTACAAAGATGCATTGATAATGTCTAGACGTTTACGTGGGAATTTTTTGGCTTTTGGTATCTACATGACGTCAAAGTCCAAAAGGCGTCGGTTTCCCCAATCATCCAATATCTATCAAGATAAATAATATATAATAAGTGATTATTCGGCGCCTGTGACTCATTCGGATGCTGCTTTTTTTAGACAAAATCATACTCTTAAGATCGCATTAGTCTATTAAAACTTCTGAATCACTCCAACAAGTTCGATTGCACCATAAATCATACAAAAAAGTTGTTTCAATCATTTTCGTGAAGGTTAGGTACATAAAGCATTTCCAAGAAGAATTGGTTTTGAGTTTGTTCGAGTGAATCATTGCTTCATATTTTCTGAGAGTTGATAATTTTCACAGCCACTCTCTAATATTCGTGAATATTGTTATACATAGTTACATAAAAAAAATAATAGGTTTGAGGCTTGTCCACACTTGCGAATCTCTTGTGTATGAGCACAATGATAAAATCAACTCATTATTATTTGGTACTGGAAGTCTAATTTGAAGCTTCCAACACTGATTGTAAAATATTTACAATAATGGTTGATAGATTTAAATAAACATGAATTATTGCGAAACTGGAGTAGACGTTCACTTATTCATTTCCAATGAGAGTATATCCAAAAATAGACACAAATTTTCATTATTTATTGCATGTTCAAGTAGCCGGAAACCACTGGGTTAATAAAAAAACTACACTTGCTCATTATTCATCGTTGATAAATTGTAATTTGGCCTGCGGTGTTTTTTTGGCTTCTGACTAATTCGATGAGAGGCTCTCGTGCGAATAGTTTGAAGAGGTTAATTACTATACTCAGTCGATTGCCTGTGGCTATGAGTATTTCACGAGTCATTAAAATGATGGACGAGAATGTCTCCCATTGACATGACAGACGTGAATTCACCGCTACATTGCCAATTATAGACAGGGACAGATGACCACGGGTTTTCTCCCAATCTTACAAAATTCAGGCAAACTAAACATAACAAATTTGCAAATGTCATAATAAATTCCTATAACTACATCCATACATATTTTTCATTTATTGGTTTAACTCAGGAACGAAACAAGTTAGGTAACTCAAATAACATATTTTTTTGTTATGCGTTTGACGGATTTAATAAATTTTTTAACGAATCTTCAAGGGTTTTATCATTACGTTCCTGATTCTGATAACAAGAAATTGGTAGTTTTATAAATTTATTTTAGTGATGAGCCCATAATTATTTATTATCTTTATCGGACAATTAACTGATTGCTTACTCCGCCACTGATCATATAACTGGGAATCGGTGGCTTTGTAAATTGATTTATTTCAAAAACCCATATTTTTTTAATCAACTTTAACGGATTAAACGGATTTTTAACGGACTTTTAACGGATCGCTTACTCCGCCCCTGATTGACTGTGAATTGGTGAGATTTAATAAGCCACTCTGTGGCGTGTCGGTGAACAATTTATTACTGTATTATTTTAATGGCAATAACCGGAGTCAAGGAGCTTCCGAGAATGGGCTATTTTTAGAGATATTTATTTATATCTACTCCTATAAGTAGTTGTTGGTAACCAGTAACTAGAATTCACGTAGTGATTTCATTTGCTCGAATATTGAGTACTCAATTCGTTTATTCAATATACTCGTATTTCCGGGGCAAAATAAATGTGTATATGTACCTAGGATTGTAATAATATTATGTTTTATGTGTTAGTGGAAAAGATAACTATCATCATTTTTTGGAATTATTGAGGGGCTGAAAAATTGGGGAGTGAATGAGAGGAGGAACGAGTGTGTTGGGAAGTACCTACCTGGGTATTCAGGTATGTGAGATGTTTCATGATCACTAAACAGTTAGTTTATAGTCTGAGTAGTTGTTTCTCATCGGCTCCCAACTTCCCCCAACCGTCTGGGGAGGGGAAGGAGATGTGGCAGAGAAGGGTGGGGAAGTAGGTACTTGGTTTCTGGTACCTGCTTGGAAAAAAATCTTCCTTTCTCCACTCCATTTAACAAAGTAACTGGCTATTCAAATCTGGCCACCAAACACGGCTAAGATCATTTATAACGATGACGTTTCGATTTTGAATGGTTGTCTTTCACCAGGGCGATACTGAAAGTATCTACCACTCTGAATCGCCCCTCAAATGTAATAAAACATATTTAAAATGAATAAATTGTGAAATAATCAAATAAAATTTACTTGCGCACTCCGGGATCTGAACCTGCGACCTCCGAATTTGTAGGCAAATATCGTAACCACTCAGCCACGGAGGCCGTCGTATATTCGACATTCTCCACCTTTTTCAGCCTATCAGCATTCCCCAAATGGAGTTGCCTTTGTTCCAATAGTTCCGTGCATTTGAAACTCTTTTACGGTATGTATAATATCCAATATGAACAATCATACATGTATTATTATATATCTCGTGATATCTATAACTAATATAAATAATATATTTGCTTTAATAATAGTTTTATAAACTACGAGAGATGCATAATGAAAAAGTCTGATTGATAAAACATTTTCCGCGTTAAAACGCCAACTGACTACCTGAGCGACGAAATGCGATCTTCTTGTAATGTTTCATTCAACAGTGATTATATCTGAACAGCCAGGCCCCTTGGCCATTTGGTATTCAGGCTTCACCTGCGCGGACCACCTGCCATGTCGGACATGCTGGCCGATGAGACGCACTGGGAATTAGAATAAATAAAATACACTCACTAGTCGTTGTTCCAAATACAATAAAAAAACTGTACCTTGTTGCTATGTCATTTTTTCACCCAATTAAGAGGTACATACTTGCCACCAGTATTCTGAAAGTGAATAACTCACCTAACCATTGATAATTTAGTTTGCGTAACCGATTGAAAGATTAGTTCGTATTCCACTTTGGGATGGGAGACTCAGTAAAGAAAGATGCTGCACTTTGTGACTTCGAAATTTATCTGTCAATGCAGTTCTGGTGAGTTGTTGGAAAGCTGAAAAGATAGCCCTGATGATAGCTAATATCCTTTTGCATATCCAAATAACCCAATACCTTTGCATGATGATATCGTCTCTCACCCTGCATGCCGCCTGAAGTCCTGAATATCCTTCGGGATGGAAGGAGCGAGGCTCTTCCGATTACGTCTCACTCCACAAGATGAATGAGATCTTGTGTGGTAATCGGCCGACAGCTCGTGCACGACCCCCTTGAGAAACAGCCCCCGTTATCACTGCCTTGTAAACCTGGTTCTTCATCAATATGATTAGGTGCTCCCACAGCCGCTGTGCCCACATGATGTATATGGGGGGCATGTGTGAAAAAGCAGTGCGGTGCAGACCACCGAACATGTGCTGTGGTGATGTGGTCAATATATGCCCGCTCTATTCATTCCCCACAGGGATTAATGAGGCCAGGGCGGTCCTACACCTACCTAAATTATCTAAATGAGCTAGAAACTATCCTAAGATTCTGTAAGTCTCATCAGTGACTGTGACTGGCTGGACTATAGAAAAAATGTCAGAAGACCGAGTGAGTAACTAGAGGCAGACCAAAAAAGAGGAGGACTGACTCGGATTGGAGCAGTACAGGAAGGTGTAAGGACTGGAGAAGAATGGCTAAAGATTGGAGTTAGATCAAAACCCTTGCAGAGGAGAGATCAAATTTTCACCGTTGTGCACCATTGTATTCATTTGACAGGGACACTTTATTCATTATGTATGAAAGTGAAAAGGGAACGTTCCACAAGTTTCTGTACACCATTATGTCGTTGCATCTAAAACGTTCATCCACAGAGATTTCCTTTTCATCAAGTGCCAGTCTGATTAAAGAATATAGATGTAACACACCATGTGCTGATTTCTATATATGTTATAGCATATACATGTATATATTACAGTAAAATACATTATGCACTTGTTGCATACAAATATGCTTCAAGTAAAAAAACTTCCAGTTACGTCTCAAACTAATCAAGTTTTGCGTCAAGTACAAATACACCACCATCAAAAATTAAAATTAACGATTTAACTAGAAAAAGTATTTATGTAGAAAATGTCTTGGTTTTTTTATTAGTGATCGTTATTTTCCTGTACGCTTTCCCGGTTTGTGGTCTCTCTCAGGACGGCTCTACCAGACTATCTGGCAACGTGCTCGCTGGCACGTAAAGACGGAAAGATATTTTATTATTGCGAATTTATTATTGGTTATTTATTATGTGAAATTTGTATTTTCATATTTATTTTTATCTTTTTGCAACAAGATTGGTCTTGCTCCCCGCTCCGCGACGCGAAGCTGCGGCGGATCAAAGAAAAAAAAAACAGTTTTCAAAAATAATACTTAATATTATTACGGCGTATTGTAAATAAATGTTGAAATTTATTGATATTTGATATGTCAGTAAGGCACTTTCGTAATATTTCGGTTTTATTAACAGTTTGCAGGTGTGTTTTTGAAATCTTGTATTTTTATTACACCTATTAGTACCCGGCTTCCCCGAAATTTCACCTGTTTTTTTAATATAAAATAAACAATATAGCGTATTGTCTGCTCTTCTATATAATAACTTCGATATAATTAGAAAATGGCTTCGTTGGCGTAGAATTTCCCGATGGAAATGGAATTCCTCGACTCCAGAACTGCTTCAGAAGAAACACAAATAGAGATTTTGATTTAAAATCAAGGTAAGCAGAAAGCTCATATGTTGTGTCTAATGTAACGTTATCGTAAACGTGTTAATGGAAACTGATTGCTTTTATTGTCGTCATTTTGATTCTTGTATTATTTTTTTTATTGCCATGTCCATTCGAGGCAAACTTTGTTTTGTATCAAAACGGTCATTTTTATCCAAAATCGAATAAGGAAACTAGTTACATTAAATTAGAGTGAAGTGGCATCCACCTTAAAGATTTGTTTCTAACTAATAGTTAGATATAAATCACTTTAATAGTTATTAGTGCTTCTCTTTTGAACACCGCGTGCTTTCTGCGTTATAAAGCCTAATATTCCTAGACTCTAGAGTTTAATGTTCAATGGTTGAATGATATCATATACTTCTTTTAAGATTACGTCAACAGTAGACAGATAATAAACCAATGCTGGCCAGGGTCACTAAGATTGATATACGTTTGTTATCATACGTTATAATTCTGTACTTAGAGAAGTAAAAAAATACTCGAGTTAATTACCGAAGACCAAAAACTATTATAAACTATTCGGTCTAAAATTGGGATGAAATTGCTAGTTCTTACTCGCTTTGGCGATAAGTTGGGCTGTAAGTTAAGTACTGATTGATAATAAATTAATTGACATTGTACTGAAATATAACGCTCATCTCATTTCGGGACGAAATAGATGACTTCTTACTTCTAACACCATTGGGAGCTAAGAGTCCCTGAGCGAAAAATAAATTAGAACTTGTCTGCTTATTTTTAGGCATTCTGTCGGTTTACATGGGCCAAACAGAAATAACTCTCAAGCGACGAGTTATAGAGTAACGAAACTTGCACAGATTTTTTGTCAATTTATACGCCAACACAACTCATTTTAGATCATTATGTCGTTTCAATCAGGAGTTACAGAGCTTTTATGCATTCGTTTTCCTGACCAAAAATATATGTAAGACGCCATATTTTTTGTTGCATAATTTTTAAACGTTCAATTAAAATAAAGAATAACGAGCTTTGAAAATCGGGTGAAGCCGGGTACTAACTATTAACGACGGTAGTTAATACCTACACACAATCTCTCTTGCATCTGCATTATTTTTGTGTTAGATTTTATTATTCCTAATAGTAGACATAAAAGAACACATCCAATTTTATTTATGCATGTGGTTAGGTTAGAACAAATGATCTTTAAAATTAATCGAGCATTTACCCGAAATATAGTTGTTATTAACTATCAACTTGTTCTGAGAAAAGATTGTTCTAATAATAAAAAAGTCTGAATAATTTTTTTTTATTAAAACTAATGTTTTTTCCGAGCCATAAAACATGTTCTTATATTTAATGACGCAATTGCGAGATTTTTTTCTCTTGATTCGAATAAGCACTCTAATAAACTTTATAAGAATCGTTTTCTCTTGTTTCGAAAATAAATCTGCATTTTGTTCCATTTCGAATGCAACTGCTGACGTCATTATTTCATTCCGGTGAAAAGAATAAATAAATAAACTTGTTGTTATTTTATTAACTTGTACGAAAACATAAACATACCCATTATACAATCAATATGTATACCTATGTTGCACTACCTTCCCCACATCCTGGAATATTTTTTTTTTTATTACATGTGTAATAGGTAATTAAAAGGCCAGAGTTTAGCTTCGTTTGAATTTTTTTTTTCTTCCAACAGCTTAAAACATATGATTTAACCTGGACGTATTGTCAGATTCATTGATTGATGATGAATGTTTCAAAGCTCTAGAGCTCATGGTAAAAAATGATGTAGCGAGTTTGAAATGGTTGGGTTGACATAGAAATATAATTGGTTTACATTAACTTCGAACAATAAAACTAAGTCTTTGATAAATTAAAGCTTTTCCTACCGTTTCTTTTAAGGCGAAGCTTAATGCTAAATCACTATTTTGATTAATCTTTATAACGAATTGGTGTACATTATGAATAGATAAATTGAAGGTTTTACTATCTTTTTGCCTGAGTAGAATACAAATAAAAAAATGAATTACTCAATAAAAAATATAAATATAAACTACAAAACAACATTTTTTTCAATAGAAATGTGTGAACGCGTAAAGGAAACAACTTTAAAAAATACAGTATTATAGCTAAGATTATCTGTGACAGTTTCACTCGATTAACTTTTTTGCTCTCTTATAAAATTATTTACAAAATAAATAAAAACCAGTTTTGTGCTTGAAATCGAACGTTTCTAGAGTCCGTTTGTCAAGCGATTTTAATACCTATTACCTACAATATAAGGTATATCCTCTTAAGTAGAATTAAAATGATTGCTTTACAAAAAATATAAGAGTCAACTAACTAAAAATGTAACAATTATTTTTATAAGCAATAATTATTAGCCTGAAACACTCATCCACATTGAGAAATCTCCTGATAAAAAATACATGACGCCAACGGGACTTTTATCAGGAGATTTTTCAATGTAGATGAGTGTTTCAGGCTAATAATTATTGCTTATAAAATAATTGTTAAACTTTGTGCTATGCATAAAAATCTTGTCTCAAAACATTAGTTTACCAAAAATAATAATTAACTAAAAATGTATTTTTTTCAATAGCAACTAATGAGCGCATAAATGAAACAACTTTAAAAATACGATAGTGTCGCTAAGATTATTTGTGACCGTTTACTTTGATTATTGTTTATCTATTTCTTATAAAATTATCACAAAATATATATTAAGTTTCACTTTTAGCGATATCGAGAATTCCGGACTCCGTTTGCCAAGCGATTTTAATGCCTATTACCTATATTGGTGGCACTATAAGGCATACTAAGAATATGTACATCTTTGGCTTGTGGCTTCCTCTTATCAGTGAAAATTTCGCGATGCTAGAGTTCTCCGTTCGCGACTTATTTAACTTTTAATTTTAAGAAGCTGAAAAGCATTAAAAAGAGGCTTAAAATTAATTATTCTTTTACCCTGCTTGACGTCTTCGTTGTTGTGGTTTAGTTTATTTATTTATGTCATCAGTCTATAACGTGTCTCTAAATTGACTTGAGAAGGAAATAAAGCAGAATTAGTGTGGTCTGTGAATTTTAGAAGGTCCCACAAATCTTTCAACACCTCACAGTATTAACTACAAGTCCTCGAACAAGAAACAGGACTTCCTGGATTAAAAAGTACCCTTTTCCATAAAATATTTTAATTCATAACTTTACAGTAAAAATCACAAAAATAGATTAGTTATTTTCAACAAAGTTGAACATTAATTCAATATTAATATAAAATTAGAGTAATGTAACAGTAAAATAGAAATCGGGTTTCCTGAAATAGTAGCATAATTTGTCAAAATTATTTTCCTCGGGGCCTAATCATCTTTGGGGATGCTGTGTGGAGGGTCTTTTGATATCTTGAAATATGCACGGTTAAGTTTGTTTTAAGGTCACAACCCAACTGTGTTAAAATCCCAACGTATTGTTCCATCGTTTTAAATTCAAATCTCCAGCGAAACAGGCTAATAAAGATAGTTGCTAATACCCTATCCTATCGGAGGTTGGTTATCATCAGGTCAATCTTCACTCTTGCCAGTGACACTGTGGTTGTATGTTGTGAGGCTAACGGTAGTGGGGAGTGGAAGGATATGAGGAAGAGTTAGGTGGGAAGGTACATGGCCAATCAGACCTGGTAACCAAACACGGCTAAAGCTATTTCAAGCAACGTTTCGATTCTGAAAGTTGGTGTTTCACTAGGGCTGTAATGAAAGTGTCCTCTGGAATGGGCCTCAAATATACTGTAATATATTATTAAAAATTAATAAATTGTGAAATAACACGAAGTAATTTCATACAATTTACGATTTGAACCACGGAGGCATTCAATTATAGCGCCGTTTTTGTGAAAAATCACCTCAAGGGCCCGTACCGGTCTGCTTCGTCAATCAACAAAAGAAAAAAAAAACACTTAGGACGGGTTTTTTCGGAGAATTTGAACAATTCTTCAAATTTCAAAGTTAATTATCAAGTTCTGCGAAAGATTTTTTTAAGTTCTGTTATTATTTCAGTTCTGTCAAGCAACTAGCCTATAATGATATAATAACAGAACTAGAATAGGACTTTCACAGAACTCGAAAATGAACGTTGATATTTGATGCATTGTTCAAACCCTCCGATACAACCCGTCTTTAGGACTTCAGAGAATTTGAACAATTCATCAAATTTCAATGTTAATTTTCAGGTTCTGTGAAAGTCCTGTTCATTTCCTGTTATTTTATCATTATAGTGATTGACAGAACTGAAATAAAAACAGAACTTGAAAAATCTTTAACAGAACTTGAAAATGAACGTTGAAATTTGATGAATGATTCAAATTCTCCGAAGCAACCCGTCCTTTCAGGGTTTCCCGCAAAATTTCAGGGTTTCAGTACTAAACCTTTCATTGCCAGTATTCTTGTACGTGTTTTTCTCACTATTCAGTCAGCGATCTCTTTATAAGACCGCTGTTGACAATTTATCGAAAAAACTATTAGAGAAGCTTGTTTATGACTTCCTGCGACTTCTGCGGCCCGGTAGTTTCTGCTTTCAGTATTGCCACTGTTGCTATCCCATAGTGATGTATATTGACGCCTTTCGGTCCTGTACGCACTTTAAATGATTGCATCTCTCACTCTTCTTCAACTGTGTTACGCTATTTTTTAAAATAATAGGTACATAGAGAAGTAACCAAAATAAAAATATCTGCTGTTTTTTCACTGCTACTTTGAAAACATTTGATACGTTATATTATTAAGGCGATGCATTACGTTGTGTAATATTTTAAATTGAGCCGCTATCAATAAAAACCCTTACGTAGATGGCAATAAGGTTTAAATTCCCGCTTAACACCATCCGCCTGTTTTGATTTATGCAAGAAAAAAACATTGCCAAAAAGTGCCTTTTATTTTATTTTGTGGATGTTCAGGCATAAATATTGAATTTTTTTCCGAATATTTTATAAATAACTTAATTTGCCACATTATACAATAAAATCATAACCGAAAATGGGTTCGTAAGTAGGAGATTTTGAACTTTAAAGCAGTTTTCATAGGCCTATACATTATTTTTTTCTGGTCTTATAAAAAGATATATAAAAAATACTCGATTATTTCAAAGGCCAGGATGTATTCTACTCGCAGTATTTAATTAAAGCATCTGAAACATTTCTAGGCGACAAAATTTTCAAACCATAAACACATGATTTTGGATTACTACGTATGGCATCGCCTTAAGCTTATATATTTTTTTGATATTAGTGTGTTCTTTATTTGATCATTTCTCAAAATATTAATATGGAAACATATGAACTGCCTACTGCGGTTTAAAGCCAATGAATCCACCTAGATTTAGCCGCTTATTCCATGTTTTAAAGTTCTACAAATTGGTCACATTATGAAGCGATCGCTCACAACTTTTTTTGCAATCTTGCCATAATATGCCAAAAATCGCTCGAGTGGATATCTGTTTTGACACTTGAACTGTTCCCAGTGAGACGGGAATGGCAAATTCTCTCGGCTTAAATTCCTTTAGAAAACCCCCAGAAGTTATTGTACTATTATAAAATCATTCTAGTATAAACATTTTACCATTGGGTATTAATCGAACATTTGGAGAAGAAAATCTGTTAATTTATGTCAGTTATTTCCTTTTAAAATACTCGATATTCTATACGGAATTTCTAGGTCAACGCAACTATTTTTTAGCTGGCAATGTCATCCCCATCATAAGCTATACAGCTTTGAAAAAAACAAAACCCCATGTTGTTTGTATCACATTTTTAATTTTTCAAAAAGGTGTAGCTGTTTTTATATGAAATGGGTGTTGGTAAGTAACTAGTAACTTCCAGTATCATTATATTTTTCCTTATATGTAATATTACATTGTATTTATTGTCCGTCGTATCAGACAATTTATGTAAAAAAATCTATTTTACACGAGTTGTATTCAACACAATTTCAAATTTATTTATATAATGTGGGGTCCTAGATATAGTTTAAGAGATTATTCATAGAAGTCACTGGTAAAAATAAAGCTGTCGGTAATTCAGGGATTGAGATAAGGACAAATACGATTGCGATCGCAAGATCAGGGTCCAGAGTCAATGCTACCGCCTGCTAATAAAACCATCTAAGCTTCAGTATCTATTACCAAATAAAAGTCCAAAGTGTTTTGTTGACCCCGGAGTTTTTAAGTGTTCTGGTCCACCAGTTTGAGAGGCTGTGAGACGCCAAGTCTAGCGTCACTTGCTGTCGGAGATGTGGCCAAATCTCGCGGACTTTCCGCCCGTAAGTTGCCACAAATCTGCTCACACATCTTACGTCTTCCAGAGGCGGTGGACATGACCGAGGAGTGAAACCCTCGGCGTTTATTCCACCAAAGTCACTGCAATGTCAGTCGGTTCTCCTTACCTCTTTCACTTCCTCCGCTCCGGAGCGATGATCTGCGCTGTTGTATATTATTTATCCCTGTGTCCTTAATATTGTTATTTTGCCAGACATTTCGAGTCTTGAATGAAAGCGAATTGTGAATGATACTGTTTCTTAGTATTTTCTAAATATATTGGTCACGATTGTTGCTGTGAAATCCTAGATCTTACCTGATAAATAACTGATCAATCTTACAACCTTTGTTCAACCTATTCTCGGCTTGATTTCTTTGAGTTAAAATATTTTATTGTACCGTATTTTCCTAGGGCGTGTCACACTTCTCCCGACTAAATCAAAATTTTCATTACTGGACGAGCTTTCAGAATGACTGTTTATTTTGCAAATGGCATCGGGACACAACGCGCAACGCAAATTAACAAATAATAACCTCAAGGACTTGTCATGTTTACAGAAAAAAATGATAAATCAACACGGCGGAAAAAATATTTATCGAGTCTCGAAACCTGCATTTCCCGTAAAGTCGGATGAAAATAAGGATGTCCTTGCTTCCCGTCTCGGCGATTAGCGTGACACGCTGTTTATTTGGGTTTTACATATTGCGCATGAATGGGACGTCTCGTGCGGCCGTTGTCACCTCGTAAAAACAAAGATTGCCCGTTGTCACTGCGACTGTCACTGTCACTCTGTCACACTGTCAGACTGCCAGATTCAACATAACAAAACCGAAATTACGCAGAAGCGGGAATGAACCATAAGCAGGTCATGGATTCAAGAGGCGGGAGAGAGGGGAGATGGGGCAGATCCCCCAAACGGCTTCGATTCTTTCTTCCCTTCCTTCCACTTATCTTGGGTAGATTCTGTCTTCTGAGAACTGATGACGTTACCGTTGGAAGAATGCCGAACTTTGAGTGACCGCGTTCACTTTTTGCCGAAGGAAACCAGAAAGGTTTAATTGTTTGATCCTTGATTTAATGGCCCCTTGTCTGACGTCTGACGGAATAACTCCAGCATCACGTCACTTCCCGATATACATTCGCCATTCATTATTATGGTCGGTTCACGAACCAATTTAGCATAACACAGGTCCATCGACTTCATTCCGATTTTAAACAAATATGTACTCATTATGTTGGAAGAACGAGTTCAGGAGGTGCTGAAACTTGTCTTCTTTTACATACGGATTAATGTGAAATATCAGCTTTAGGACCCTTTTTAAAATTAGAAAATTAGTTCAAGCTTTGTATTGTTTAAAATACGAAGCCACAGAGGTTATTTCAAGCTTTTAGGCCCGAAAGCTCGCTCCCTAAAATTAGTATCTGGAGTAAGCTTCGGTTGCTTCAACCTTCCAATACTCACTCATAATAACGTTGAATTTATTATATATTTTTATCACTGTGTTTAGCCCTACCTCAAGATTATATTATGCAAATAATTTCAAATACAAATTTAGATTTGTGAATACAACTATTGCATTATATTATTTAAGGACGGTGATAGTTAAATTGCACTCAGCATTCCGAATAATATTAATTTTGTCCAATATTATTCAACATTTAACGCTTTACACCATGACATATCTGTTCGACCTCATGAGGTGATCACTTTGCTGCACGTCACCATTGCCATCTGCTGCCATTTCGGTTATAAATGTCTTTATTAATACGTTCTTGACTTTTAACAATCAATTGGAAGTGTGACCAAATTCAATGCGATGCTTCACGCTGACTGGACAATTGATTCATTTCCTATCAAACTTGCATCATCATCAGATTGTGTAAAAACAAAAAACACCATAATCCCTTTGGATTCATCTCTTAAACAGATGTATAACTCTCAAATCTCATTTATTCGTTCGCCGTTTAGAACTTATATTAATTGTGGCGTACATAATCCAAGACGCTTTGCTCTTGGGTTGCCTATAGTTTTTCAACATTTTGAAAACAATTAAGTCATTTTATAACCATATTGTGCAGATGGACTTCTTAAAAACTGGACATTTTCTTCTTAATACAATCCTGATTTCTTATTTTCACAGATTCTATCTCTTTGTGGTGTACCTACAGAATCTTAAACGTTGTGTTTTAGCCACTAGTAAAAGTCCAATAAACCTGTTGTCACATAGACATCATTATTTGTTAATCGCGAGCGTCGGACAGACCCCACAAAGTCCTAATTAATACCAATACACGCATAAAACGGTTGTCATCTCGTCTATCAATGAAAGTAGTTTCTTGAAATGAGCAGGTCTTGGAGGACTTCCAACGGAATGGAAGATCCGCAGCATCTGAGAGTTATTATCTCTGAAAACATAATATTATGTACTGTGCGGGCTTCCGCCCCCTGTACCAGTCTAGAGATGATGTCAATGTATCAACACTTCTTGAATTTAAGTCACTTTCAACACTGTTTACAAAACATTAAAAGTTATTGAAATTGACCATGGCAGCAACTCAAAAATCAAGCGCCAGTTTTTCCTCGACGATATTTCTAAGTAAATAGCGATCAAGCCGCAATTCTCAGGGGTCGCAAGATGTATTACACAACTTTCTATTGGCACCCACTTCTTGCTTCACTCAACTTCATACACACTTCTCCGTTACACCAACATTTGACATGACCTGACTCATATATTTGATTCGGTTGTTCTGGTTTAACCATTCAGTCCCTGATTCCTTCCAAAGCACCTCGTTTTCAGATTGTTTTATTAAAATTACAATCCTCACCAACTACAAATCCGCTTTCTTAATTGGCAAACTAAAGTAATATTTATCGAGCCCACATTAAGGTCAAGTTAATGTTAATCAGTTTCTCAACCGCAACAATATTTTATCAAATCGATAACACACATTTCTCGTGTGAAATTATAACGATTAATGTTTAATCTTTGCGTCAATTCAATGCTACGTTTCATTTAGTTTTCAGTTTAGTAATACATTACTTCAACCGTTGTTTCAATTAGAGTCGCGAACGGTATTTCTTTGAAAGGTTCGTTTGCACTAACGTTGTGAATCCCTGACCACGTATTGAACATAACATACATTATTTCATTGCTTGCATAAAGCAGTTCAACTGAATGAATATACTATGTATTTAAGAATATCTAACTAATGAATTGCCTCTGTAATCTGAGCGTGTGTCTAAACTTACTAGAAAAAATACTAGCAAATCAATTTTCAAATATATTATAAAGCTGCCAATTTATAAATTCAATTAGCTCAGCAAATCAGAGTTCTTATAATGATTTTTTTAAAGACACAGAGCTTATAAAACTCTAAATGACAAACGCTACAAGAATGGCAACAAGGAATTGAATCGTGTTAGATTATTTAAATATTTCGAACTAACACCACATTATGAGTACGGTAATAGTAATAAGTAATACAAACATAGTTATTATAATATTATTGTAAAGTGCAGCTTAGCATTTCCACTAGTATGGACGACACCGATACGATACCAGGGTATCTAGCACGGCCGATCGATAAAGGATTTATCGATCGTCGATAACTTGTCATCGTTCCTAAGCACGACTGCAGTACGCTAGCATACAAACAACAGTTCAAGTCGAATAAATTAAGAACATTTAGTCGTCGTGAACTGTTCTTTTTTCGTTTTCGAGAGCGATGACAATTTACCGACATTATCGATAAAACCTTTATCGATCAGCCATGCTGTACCTACCCAGGACGACAGTAGTATCGACAGGTAAAATATTCAATGTCTCCATATTTGTCACATCGAAAAACAATCATAATTTTATTTTTCATGAAAATACAAAATTGGTAGTTTCTTGAGACAAAATCAATGATGGCCATGTTTTGTTTCCTTGGCTTGTTTTCGATTATTTGTTTGTGTGTCCCACTAATAACTCTCAACTGGTAAGTTCTGACGTCATGAAACTTTCAATCTAGATACATTATGAGCTATGTAGCTTTAAAACATCATTTTAATTGTTGAAAAAATGGAGAAGACACCATAAAACCTTTTGGATAGATACTTGTCGTAGTAATACAAGTTTTTTCAAACCAACATCGAGAATGACTCGATTGTATAATAGATACTGCAATCTTCTAGATTTAGATATATTTTCAAACTCAATTAATACCTTCAGAAAGAACTTACACATACTTATACCTGATGATTTCATTTTCTTTACCAATCACCTACTTATGCATTAGCTCCACTATATATGATTCGTGCGTGCATATGTGTATATATGTTTGCATACAATATGCGTACAGTGTACACACTTATGAGTGTGTTTGTATTTAAATGTGTATGTACGCATCTATGTATGTGTGTATATATGTATGTATGTGTATTTATATGTGTATTTAGATGTATGCATGTATGCGTATACATATATATGTATAATATATTAATAAGTATGTAAGTTTCTTCCTAATAATTGATTTCGATCCTCATTGTTTTTATATACACTCTTTTAATTAAATTTATTATTACTGTAACTAACCAATTATTATTACACAAATAATATTGAGATGAATGTTGTGCTCACCTATAATTAGAAACATCATTATAACCATGTATAAATGTAAATTACTGTTAAAATTATGTGATGTATTCTGTTGGCGAGCCAATAAATAAATAAATAAATAAAAAAAAACATTTTTTAAATATTGTAAAGATGACTGTTGAAGACGTTAGACGAAGCCTGGTAGTAACCAAGAACTGGCAGTGACATAAACGTGTACTTTGTTATATTTTGATTTGCTTTATATCTAAAAACCTGCGAAACTAGATTCTGCGCTACCAGGTGAATAGAAGTTTGCAGGAGGTGTTAGTTGCAGTTTGCGGTAGTATTGGCAGCGTGCGGTGTGTGGTCCATTCCCATTGCCAGTTCTCCCCCGGGCTGAGCGGGTAGATTGGCTGATAGCAGTTCTGGTACCAGTTCGTTCAGCTCTCGTGTCGAGTGGCCCGCAGCGAGGATTATGTTCTGTTTGGTTCGCGAGAGACTGGTTTAGGGCCTGTCCTTCTTTTTGCTTGCTTATGAACATAATTTTAGTCAGATATACTCAATTTAAAAGGTTTTTTTTCCTCAGATCTAACAGCAATGCTTATAACCTGAAATGGTCTAAAAATGCAATTCTGTTAAGCTGGCAAGTAATTGTTTTCTAATAATGCATGGTTCTCCTACATTTTGATCAGTTTTTTGAACAATTGATCACAGATTTGGGTAAAAATGTGACAGGATTTGTTAAACATTAATCTCTAAGGACGGGTTGTTTCGGAGAATCTGAACAATTCATAAAATTTCAACGTTCATTTTCAAGTTCTGTGAAAGATTTTTTCAAGTTCTGTTTTTATTTCAGTTTTGTCAAGCAACTAGCCTACAATGATATAAAAACAGAACTTGAATAAGTCTTTCACAGAACCTGAAAATGAACGTTGAAATTTGATGAATTGTTCAAATTCTCCGAAACAACCCGTCCTAAGTCTAATTGATTTGTTATTTTGGTAGATAGGTAAGTCAGGTTTTTCTAAAGCCCTAGTTTGAACTACAAAGTAGAAAAACTGTTTATATGACTCAATATAAATCTAACGGTGTAGTCTATCGGAATGTAATCTGGAACTTCTGGTCGTATGCAATTACTTCGACGGTGCGCAAAAAGATTCCAGTTTGTTTCTTTCGTGGACAAGTAACACCAATTCACAAATCCCGCCAAGAACAGTGTGCCTTATTTAATCTATATGTATTTTAAAAAATATATTATTTATTATGTGGGTAGCGGCAGCCCTGGATGGAACTGGTTACTTAACTAACTGGCCACGACTCGGCAAATACTGGCCGTTAATTGGTCCATCTGGCCGCTATGCAGATGTGATCCCTTGGACTTTACCGACCAAAGTGAGGTCCCCTGAACCTCTCTTCCGCCACCTTCCGCTCCAGACCTCCACACCCCCCTCAGCGGCACCTTTCAGATGTTATCTCTTATCCGTTTGGATAAAGGCGTTCCGCTGATATCTCCCTCTTTCTCATGAAGGACATACGGAACGGAAAGAAAGGTTACGACGCAACTCTAAGTGGCAGGACCATACTTAACGAGCTGATATTTTTTCTTTCTGCCCGGAGTGCAGGAAGCATAAGTGGTATAAACTGTCTTCTTTTCGCTTCTTGACCGGTCTGACCGTTCGACTAAAATTTTCATTCAGGTTTCACTTACACTTTTATGGTCCTGATGCTGGAAGCTCCCTTGTATCATCTCTCTCTTTTACGAATGTCGTTTACTGAGAATAAGGGAGGTATTACAACTAATAAGTAGTTCTATTTATTTTAAAAAGTGTCACACGTTGAGATCTTCATCCTTAATTTACTTAACATTTTGTGTAATTCAGAGACTCTTCTATACACGTTAAGTACACCGATTATATAAAACTAATAAATGACCGGAAGATGCGAAGAAAGATGAGCAAAACCAGAAGATCTGGAGAGTAGCCAATAGCTAGCTGGACCGAGGACGCGAAGAGAGAAAAATGACTCGAGACTTGAGGAACTTGTGTTCAAGGAAGATCAAAGCTCCCTCAATAAAACAAAATAGAAAAAAAGAAGGATACAATATGTAACCATTAAACATAAGAAGACGCTCGATCGTAATGAAATGAGTTACCAGTGATAAACGTTATGATTATAATTAAACTCTTGGTCAGTCGTCTGTAAAAATATAAGCAATGGTTATTGAGAAATTTCAAAATGTCTTTATGACGATAATTTTGTCCTCGACCCATATTATGTGGTAGTTATGTTGTAGAAATGATAGGCAGCTAATTATTTGTCGTTTCGCTTTATGTTTATGTTTATACGGGTTTTAAATTATTAATTAGTCGCCTCACGCCACTTGTGTCAGTAATCAAGTCCCTATGCCAAAACGGTGACACTTTCTAAATTTCAAAATAGTTTCTTAACATGTTTGTTGTTTGTCTTTTGCCATGTTGACTTGAATTGCTTCTAGAACCAAGGTTTCATATAGTGTCTATCATCGGGCGTGCTATTGAAAATCCGTGAGAATCTCAAGTTTTTTTTTTGTTTAAATATCTGCTGGTCAAAAACTTAGTAATCTTTCAATAATGGTGGAAATCAAAATATTTTATGTGAAAGCAATCACGAAAACCCTCTTTCTGTCACAACGCAAATCAAATTGTAGTTTAATTAATGCGGTCAATGTGGTCTTCGTGGCGGCTGAAATAAATAATAAATAGCTCGTAAAACAAAACTGTTCCAGTTGACCTTCGATGGCTAAAGTTTCCTCTCTCAAGTCCAATAAATATAGCATTGAATTCGGTCGTTGGTCCAGAGCGTTTTCCTTGAATCACAAGTTATGTGATTTTATTATTAATTTGGCATCTTTACTCTGATTCCTCGCTTCGGAGTGTTTATCTTTTAATAACTCATCATCAACGGCAATTGACGTTATTGTCTCTGTGGAATCCGAGCTCTCGTACACAGCCACGTTGCTTTGTGGTGTTTGTAATTATAATATTGTGACAGCATTAGTGTGCGACAGACTGTGGCAGTGTTGGCGTGTTACAGACTGTTGCGTTGTTGGTGTTTGGGTGTGGAACCACATGCCCGCCCCACCAGACGGCGTGGCGACACATACTTTAATGAACACAGTTCCAGAATAATGGGTCGTCGTTTAGCGTACAAGTATTTAATTCTACTTTACGTACATATGTTTTTAACAGTTCCCACAATCGATATACCTACCTACTCTGTTTTAATATTCAAACTGATCCTCCAAGGACTAAATCTATGTAGCCATTTACAACAATATACCATAGCCAACAATACCAAACATCTAAAGAACCTAAAATTAAAGATGTAAGAAGGAGGTTATTTTGATCCGTACCTCTATTTGCCGAATAGTCAAGTAAACTTAGATTCGTTTCTGAGAACTCAAGATAACATAATTATATTACATATTATGGTTTAATTTTCCACTCAAAATAGGTTGTATGTTTCTCGATGAAACAACGAAAATATTCCAAAGATTTCATTTCTGAAGTAGCCAATTATCTTCAGCAAGAAGGCGAACCTATTTTTCATTCGTTCAACTCCTGGTTTTCTGCGCTGTTATTTTCCCAGAAGCGGAGATCAACACGCCCC
The DNA here is from genome assembly GCA_026573805.1 of Hesperophylax magnus. Classification (NCBI taxonomy): domain Eukaryota; kingdom Metazoa; phylum Arthropoda; class Insecta; order Trichoptera; family Limnephilidae; genus Hesperophylax; species Hesperophylax magnus. The sequence goes on along the minus strand of JAIUSX010000117.1, from coordinate 3,638,999 downwards.
GAAATAAGCCAACCTAACGTTTTGCCACAAATTGACACGATCGCCTAGAACATTCCATGTTTAATTGAGTTAACCGGCCAGCGACTGGAGACCAGGTGTTGGTGGAAGTAGATACTCATGTACCCGACCAGCGAATGGAGAAAATAGCGCTCCGAACAGTAGACTGCTTGGCGCGACTGAGTTCGTTCACTCCACTAACTAACCTGCCCTCACTCTGTCTTTATGTTTTCCTGCTATCTCACTCCGCGTTTTCTGGTTTCTTGACATCTTCAATGTATACGAAAGTAATTAATGTATCTATTTTTTATCTTCTCAAATAGTATTTCTAAACTAATTCACATTTTTCAACTACCTACATTTTTGTCCTAACTAATTTAAGGCCAAATAATAGTGTTCTGATCAACATTTAAATAGATTGAGTTTACAACATATCGCATTAAACAAGTTATTAACTTAATACAAGATCATGCATTTATTTCAAACCCATTGTCCTAAATCTTAAAATGGTGTAATTTTAAGGCATCGTCTAGTTATCTGACTAGTTCAAAATATATGAAAATAATTTTATGACTTCTCAAATGGTATTTTCAAATAGTGTAGCACCTTGTTCTAAATAAATCTCAGTATGTAATAATTTTACAGCGAATTGCATAAAATTTTGTTTGACAGAATTCATAGATTTGATCATTCGGCATCGGAGGTCAGTGCAATTTCACAACAAATGATAATGGTATTAATGTTTTCCAAGTAAGCGTAAAAATAAACACCAGACACTCATCGCGTATGTGTTTTCCACTGATAAAATCATTGGACCACACTTTAATGGGTATAATGCATCGTAGCCAATACTTGTGGTGAGTTAACATACTTAAAGCGAAGACTTTAACAATAAAAGCCATTCAGATTAATTAGTCAGTGACATCTTTATACATGTATAATGGTTGTTATAAATTCCGCATCAGACACAAACTTAGTTTGGTGTTTACTGACATAAATTACATGGATACTGCAACTAAGTAGTGGTTAGTTAGTGGCTGCTGCACGGTAGACTCATGTGGGTTTTTAGTCCCTCAAATTATATAATATGTAAAGCCGCTGCTCTAAAGATACAGTAAAACTAGTCAATAAAGGATAGTAATTTCAATAAAATCTGTAAGACTGATTAATACTTCAGAGAGTTAACTAACTTTATTTTTAAATTACAACTTAGGTTTGGTTGTTTCGGAGAATTTGAACAATTCATCAAATTTCAACGTTCATTTTCGAGTTCTGTGAAAGTCCTATTTAAGTTCTGTTATTATGTTATTATCGGCTAGTTGCTCGACAGAACTGAAATATTTCTGTGAAAAAATCTTTCACAGAACTTACACATTTACTTTGAATTATGAAGAATTGTTCAAATTCTCCGAAACCACCCATCCTTATTATTGTTTTGGAACAGGTCATTTCACATTATTTGAGCAATTCTGGGTCGTCAATATAAGTCACGTGTAATTCATGCCATTGAGATGATCTCATAATATTAAAAGTAGTATTTATATATCGGAACATAGTATTCTATTACAGTGGTATTCTTACCTAATACAATTGCATTAATCGCCTTGTATGTGCATATAACTTTCCCTTATATGTGCAAGCCTGCGTTAATGAATACAGAATGCTGCAGCTTGGTGCATTGGCTCAGCCGTTCAGAGTGCACGGTACACAGTAGTGGTTATTGTGTACAGTTGCCTTCGTTTGTGAATACGAGAAAAATGTTAATTGGCATCAACTGTGCAACGGACCACATTGCCTCGACAGGGCTGCGCCGGAGTTATTATATTACCAATATATGGTAATAATATAAGCTCTTACACGTGGAACCTATCTCAAAGCATGACAAGAATTTTAAAAGATCAAAAGCAACCAATTCGCACTGCCAATGTGATGGCGAGCGGTGTTTCTTGACCTTTAATTATTTTAGTATCTGGATTCGTGGTCATAAAACGTTTAGCAAACTATTGACATAGAGAGGGGTATACAAGAAAAGACAGAAACATTCTAAAACTTTTTGAGCACTGTCAAATTTTATAAGGAGTTATTTTAAGAAACCTTAAACTTTAGGTGTATAAAATTTTTGATTGATATACTATGAACTATTTAGTAACTAATTATTAGTACTGAAACTGGTTGAGAATTCTGCCTTGCATCTATACCCCTCTTTACGGAAAGAGTGTTCTAATTGGACCAGATGTATGTGAAAATGATGAAAATTAGTTCATTTTTATGGATATATGAATCTAATAGTGTAGCCCTATACGTCTTTCGGTTTAATTGAGTGCCCTTCTTTTGGGAGTTTGACCTATAATTTATTCACTGTCAGCCTCGCTGAGTCCCTTACCGAGAGATCTTCCATTGTATATTTATAATGCACGTATCGAGCTTTCATGGTGGCCACAACCAGCAGATGAAACACTTGAATTAATAATCCCGCCAAGGACTCCAGGTTTTATCGACTCGACAATTTCATTAAAATATTTCCAGTTTTTCTCCCATGCTCGTATTATTATTCCAAAATGTTGCATTGGTCAACGATTAACGATAAGCAGTATGCATTTTTATTGAGAGAATATAGTCGTTTCTCTCCTTCGTATTGTGGAGTCTGTGGAGGTCAAAGTGGGATGCTGGCCATTAATTTAATTCTTTCAAATATTGCGCTTCAGATACAGAATTTAGAGAGTGGATAGAAATTCTTACATTATGTACAAAAATGGAAGAAAGGGTTTTCCTGCTCATGGAGTAGTTTTATATTAGTGCTTAAGGCGTTAACTGTGTGGGTACTGTTTTCAGCCTTTTTCAGTGAAGAAATGTAGAGAAACTTAATATCTCAATGCTCCTAGAATGGAGCCAGACAGGTGTGACAGGAATCTAACGTCTAACTAGCTGTCAGAGTCAGCGGGTAAAAACTAGCTTAACGTCTTCTCAATAATGTTGTTAACGTATCATCGGTACGCGGCTTTAAATACATCAGTCACACAACGAAAGTTGTTGCAACAATAGACTTATAATGTCAAGCCAATTCAATTGGCTTAGCAGGACTTGTTTGTTGATATGTATTGACTATTCATTCTATAAAAAAAAATATAATTAAGTCTAACCTATTTTCCTTAAGGTATACGGGCGCATCAGAAAAATATAGAAAAAAATGGCTTTTGAAATAACTTACGTAAAAAAATGGAACACGATAAATATATTATTGTGTCAAATAAAAAAAAAACTTAAGCTGTACCACAATAGGCACTTACATTTTCAATTGTGATTAATAAAAGTCCAAAGTAGCCTCCTTGAGGAATACCTGTGGACCACCAATATCAAAGAAAAAATGTGTTTTTTTATTACAAATTCAATATTTTTAATTTTTATATAATATCAGAATGCAATGCAAAGCACGAACACGACAAAGATTTTAATGTGCCGTCAATTATAAATTCATTCACGTTTCCCAATTGATGTTAAAACTTACCGTGGTATAAACAGAATAATATATTAGTCACCAGAGGTATAAAAAGGGAATAAATACAATCGTGTGCACATGTGTACAGGTGGTATGTGCGTGCTGTGAGATCGCACACGGATCACAGGTGCTTGTTACTAACACAATGGTTGGCCGCAACCTAACGGGTATTTCATGAAATCTTGCCACATAATGTCACATTTTGTCGTTGCTGGGTTTTAAACATTAACCCGGCGATCATTGTAGAGTGGATTGTTAACAATAGCGTAATAATAGCACTCTTTGACGGCTTGCATTGGGGACATAAATTATATTTATGGTCAGTTGCTTTCCCGATAGAAATGGACACATCAGTTTTGCACGAATGAGTCGCAGAAATGGTCAAAAGATAGGCCTATTCTCGTGTATATTATTAAGTTGACTACATATTGATTAAGGAAGCAACAACTTCGGGACGGTGAGCTCTGGCATAACTAAATTTTGTACAGCTTTTTCTATCTACTTTTTAATTAAACTTTATTAACCATAAATAATAAATTGTACTTTATTTCGACGCAACCATTTTTAGATTTCACCGTCGTCACTTCTATCATAAGCTTTGATAATGCAATAAATTACCAAAAATAAGACAAGACGCCAAAGTGTTTGTTTCAAGATTTTCAAAATTTCATAAAGAAAAAAACAGTAATGATTATTGGAAAAAGATAGGTATCTTTTTTATAAATTAATTACGCTTACTTTCAAATGATTGTTTACAAGGTATGCATTTAGACGTACAGTGTAAATAATAACTTCCTTACAGTCAATAAAGTTTTATTTAAATATCCGATAACATAATCATGTCTCAGTATATCGTTTCTTCCTGCTTCTTTTATTGGGCCATATTTCACTGTTGTCATCTGTGATTTTGTTCGTTGCAAGGACAGCCAATGCGATCTGTGAGTTATATTATAACTATAAATTATTCCGGTAAGCCGGCGTAAGTCTCCGTAGGAATAATAATTCTCCTCTTCACAATCAAGGTAGCGATCTTGCGTGCAAGAATTTTCTCCTACCGACGAATGCACCACCGGTACGTCTGTCTCTGTGGGAGACATAAGTGCAGTAACTCTGGTACCTGTCTTCAGTACCTGGGCCTGCACTGCAGACTGCATGCCGCTAGCTGCACTGGTTACTGGTTACTTTCCCACCATCGCGTTGTGCGAGTACTGCGGCGGCTATACCTGATGAATCAATCACCCGCATTGCACCATCCACGCATGTTGCATTCAACTTTAACGATCTTCCAATTACTGGACTCCCCGATTGTCGAGATAATTAAGAGAATTTTTTAAACGTTGGTGGTCTGCGTGGATTCACCATTGTCTTCTTTGTCCTGTTAGTTGATATAATCACGCTTATTATTGTTACAGAGACGGCTTGCACAACTCCCTTAAGCATTCAGGTCAAAGTCCACTATGTATATTCCAGTTTCACCAGTCCCTTCGAAGTTCATGAGGTCGTCATTAGGTGTTTGGTGTTATATCCTAGGATTACCAGATGTCTGAGATTTTATGTTATCAGGACGGGACTTCGTCATCAAAATGCGCTGCCAACAGGTGGTTGCGCTGTATACCCAAGAAGGATACCTACCTAATATACTAAATCATGCAAAAACGTCTCCAATTTCATAAAATTCTTAGCGGTTCTCACCCATCTAAAATAAGCAGTTCTATTACTATTAGTTCGTTAACAACTTTTTTGGTGATAATCCATGTTCGCGCTCCAAACGTCAGATCGTTTAATTAACTTAGAGCTCGAAGTAAGATATTTTATCCCAAAACAGATAGATGACACTGAATATAGAAAAGTGGCGTGGGAAATCAGACCAAGAAATAGTGTACGTGCAAAACATCACGTCTCCAACACAATCCCCTCTGCAATACGGCTCAAGTTATCGCAGGAAGTCAGATGTCAATTAACAAATCAAACCGAAGAGTAAAAAATAACTTTGAATGACATATAGATGTAGGTAGTCTAATAATAAACCCAAAAAAACCACCCCAGTCCTGTAGTACGAATATGAACTGCTGCTCTGTAACCAGATTTATTCGACTAGATAAAAAAGATATGTACGTAAAAAGTTGTTACATTGTGCCTTCTAATGGTGGTCGCAAAGAGTTTTTTTGCCTTAGTGGTTTGGTTGTATCAATGTTCTTGTTTCATTTAATGTGTATTGCAGATTTTGCTATTGGTTTACGTTTTAGGTATTATATTGTTATCACTATCTCAATTCTAGCAAGTTTTAGTAGAATTTACTTTTTGATACTATTAGCTATTATTATTTGTGGTCAGCGAAGACGAGTCTTGATAATAACCACTAATTGGGATATAAAACAGCACTCTAGGTTTTAAATGCAATCATGGCTCATTAGTACAGAAAATTATGACTAATATCCATGAAAATTCGAAACCAAAGATAAAACTTATCCTTTCGAATTTAAAATACGCTTCGTACCTCTAATTATACATATACAGTTGATCTAATATCTAAAAAATAGTTTTGTTTCTATAGCCCTTTGACTAGGTACAATTTTGCTTTCTAAGTTAGGTACTTAACTAAGAGTGTTGCTCAGTTACAATTGATTATTATTAAAAGGGGTTTAAAAATTTATGGATGAGTTGAGGACCTTCGGAAGAATTCGGCTTTGATGAAAGAAAAAAATCCCTTCTCCGACGATTCCCGAAGAATGTAAGTATTGTATACGACACGCAACGCGAATGCCAATCACTGCAGTGAACAGGCTCTTTAATTCCTATTCTAGTCCACCTGTTGCAGTATCTACCTTATTACAATACCTGCACCGACCTACCGGCTCTTATGCCACACACAACGATCTGCGAAAAACACACGAAGGATGTGACAAAATTCAAGTAATCTATCGATACAAAACTTTCCGTTTCAGACTGGTATAATCTTGCAAACGTGGAATGGATTACACCTGCGAATAATAAAAGTCATAACAGATAATTTTCGTGCCATTCAATATAACAAGGACAATACAAGATTCGATAGTGTTTGTATTTTATAAAGTTTTTCCTCCTTGTAAATAATATCCTTAACATTTTTAAATATCCTTTATTGAAGACTGTCATAAAATCGAAATATTCTGTTTTTAACCAGTTCTGTGAGGCTAATAAGATTTGAATTTAAAATACCAACTGCTTTGCACGTTTTATCGTAATTTGGTATGGAAAAGTATACAATACAAAAACTTTATTCATATTCGTAACAAACTATAGAATTACTTGTGGCCGTCTAGACCACGTAACTTAATACTTTAGTTGTCTCTCATTGTATGCTTGTATTTTATACAACAGCGAACTGGGTAGAAGTGTAGGGCAGAGTTTAAAACTTTCGATTGAATTTCCGTCTTACACTGTCCAATGTCAATTGCAATTGAATATAAAATAACCTTTCAACATTTTGTTCTTATTTACAACACTCATTTTTATAACGTTGTGTTTGTGATATATTTTCAAGGGCGCTTTAAAAAGTTAAGAAAATTACAATAATATAATAGTTAAATTGCCTTGAAAATCTTAGCTATTGTATTGATAGTAAAGTTGTTGCGGGCTGTGAAAAGTTTCAGATTTGTTAGACAGTATTAAATTAGATTTCATATAACATCAAAAAGATCTAATCATCTAATAAGATGCAAGAAAAGTGTTGCTTCCAGTTTGCGTGACAATAGGAGCCAATATTTTCAGCAAAACTGTTTAACTTCACAGTCAAAAGCAGGTCTTTAAGGAGAATAACAATGGAGGAAATTTTCTGTCAATGAATTGGCCGATTCGTTAATGAATCACCGGTAGCAAGTGGTACAGACTGCAAAGCCTTTAAAGGCCCCAAAGGTCGTTTTCTTCCCCTCCTCCTCGGTCCGACGGCTTCGACCAGTGACGTAGTGTCCGCACTGTACGGTGTACACCTGTTGCCGGAAAAGAATAAAGAAAAACCTGCCGGACGAAATTCGAACCGACTCCGTCTGGGATCGTGGGCAGCTTCCGGACTCGGCGAGGAATCTGTTCTCGGAAAGTCGCCCGACCAAAGTTTCTCAACGGGCGATTTGGCCAGAAAAACGTGCCGGTAGTCTCGCAAACATAGCAACAGCAACCATCCACCATTGTTTGAATGACTTAACGTTAATGATTGGTTACTTTGACCGCTTGGGATATAAATAGATACATCTCAAACTAATACTGCTTGAAATATTTGTAGTTTGGAATTCGGAAATCCTTGTTAAATTAAATGATGCTGCAGTCTTGTGAATAATAAATCGGTACCTTAATTAGTACTTTTGATAAATGACCAGCTCTGTTTTATAAGAGACGTTTAGTCTTTTAGGGAAAAATTCTTCTGCTATATTGTCATTCTCTTCCCTTCCTTAGTTTATCCATCAAAAAACAATACAAGATATATTATTATTATTTTGGTACCTACAAACATAATACGATTTAAAATACAATTAATATCGCCACAGTAACTAGTGAGAGACCTCCATTCGAAGTCAAAACGTTGTTACAAAACGGCTTTAGCTAGGTTTATCTAGATCTGATATGAAAAGCCAATCATCATTTCCTCTTCACCTTACATCATTCGCTTTCTACAGCCTCACAACATTCACCTACAAAATGTATACACAGTTCCATTGGACCCTTGAAATGTACAAACATATTTTACAGTTTAACTAATTGTACCAACATATATTAGGTTAGGTCAGAAATTATTATTACAATTACTTGGTGAAAACAGTGGCCGTGAATCCAAACGGTAACTTGTAGTCATCCTTCAAAAACCCCTTGTCCAAGAACTTATGATTGACACTATGACTAAGTTGTTTTCTTTTCGTGATTGTTTCAGATGGTCGTTAGGTGGTGGGGCGGCTTGTGGGCGGCGGCGCTGGTGGCCCTGGCGGCCGCGGGGCCTGCGCAGTCACCTCAGCCTCTGCACCACCTTACCAAGAGGTCGTTCTTCGAGATCCAGTGCAAGGGGGTCTACGACAAGTCCATCTTCGCCCGGATCGACCGAATCTGCGATGACTGCTATAACCTCTTCAGGGAGCCGCAACTGCATACGCTATGCAGGTATGTCCATTCACCATCATCTCAATTGAATAAGAATTTCGTTCACCTTGATCCCAATTTCGATAAGAATTAGAAATTTTGTAAGTAAAAGCGGACCCAACATCGTCCTCTGCGGAACACCGTTTCTGCAATTTGAGAAAATTTGCAAAAATGTTGCCTAATTTGTCATAAAGGTACGAATATGCGCATAGTTGATGCAACTAAATATAATCACTGTAAACATAAACGGATGATTGAAGGTATTGTGGACCCCAAAGTCCTTGAGGAATGCCATGGATAAGAGTAATCGTGGTAACTGCTCCTTGACAAATTATTGCGGTATATATTGTTGATGAAGGTATATAATCTTACTTGGTTGTGAAATATTGCAGGTTTTAACAAATTGTAAGACCATTCATATTATAGTTGTGAAGGACAGTAGAAAATTGAACTCTTACTGGACTCTTAGTAAACGTTTTGAAGTGATGCAGTGACAAAAACGGCACTTCATAAAAAAAGTTTACTTTCATCATGTTGTTAATCAAATAATATTGTGTGGGTGTTTTCCACACCTGCAACCGAAAGACAACGTTAATGAGGCACATAAACATGAAATGACTGGTTATTGACTTTTCAGGAACGATTGTTTTACGTCTGACTACTTCAAAGGCTGCCTGGAGGCACTGCAGATGACGGACGAGATAGAGCAGATCCAAGTATGGATAAAACAACTTCACGGGGCAGAACCTGGGGTTTAGGTATTGTTTTATCCCCTTTTATTTTGATTTTTCCTTCATTTTTTCCTATCATTTTTTTCTCCTTTTATGACAAACTTTTTGAATATATCTTTTTAGCTTGATCGAACATAAAAAAGTCCTAATTTGGCGAACCTATTGGTTTACTTTTATAATTTATTAAGGACAATTCTTTATACAATAAAAATAGATATTAGTTTTCCCTAGAAATATATTTATTATTTAAACTTTATTTACTCTACATTTAACTAACTTTTCAGTTCTCTTTCAATCTATTTTTTCATGTTTTTCTATTGGTTCTATCATTATAAAAAATATGCATCCACGCATACAATATACTTTTTTCTTTTTATCTAACATTCATTCTGTTCCCTTTTTAATAAAATGTCTATGTCTTCAGCTTGTTTTACAAACCATGTGTTTGGTTTTCTCCTAAATTTCATCACCTTTAATTGTTTTTCAACTGACTTTTTCAATAATTACTTTTTTCCTTTCATTTAAACAAGCAAAATCCTAATTTTTCATCTTCCTATTATTACCTTTAATTACTTTCACACCCATTCCCTTTCCTTCCTCTGGGGGTGGTCTTCAAACTAATCTAACACAACTTTTTTCATCATCACTAACAAATGTCCTTCTTTCTAGCAAATTTCTTCTGTCTGAGCCTGCATATGTCTAACACCTTCTTGTCTTTACTAATCTATGGTCTTGTCTCTTTTCTAACCTGTTTTCTGTCCAATATTTTCTGACTGTTTTCTATATATGTAATTGTAATAACCATGTCTTATAATACAGGGTCCGGGGGTAAACTACGCTAGCTTCGGGAGGTGATTCTACATGATGGTAGAAGTAAAAAAGTAATAAGTTTTTCGAAATTCCAATATTCATTTCCCCATACAAAAAATTTAACTGTTTACCTAAAAACTACCTTCAAACTTTGGAATTTAAAAAAATTATTAATCTTTCTTACTTGTACTATCGTATAGAATCACCCCCGAAGTTAGCGCACTTTATCTCCGTATTATGTAAAATTATTGTTATTATTTTCCTGTTAAAACTTAATTTTTTGTTTAATTAAATGTCTAGTACTTGTAAATCTCAATGTATTACAAATTTTTGTGCCAAATAATATAGCATTTATCATATTAAAATAATACAGTATCTTCAATTGGAAAGAAATAAGTTTACTTTACTTCAATACATCAAGTACCTACTTACTTATTCACTGCTGTACCTAATGCAGAACAGGGGTAGAACTCTGTCAAACTAAATGTGATATTCAACCGGTCAGAAGTCTCACATCAAATAGAGAATCTTAAATGATATTCAACAAAATAAAGAGAAGATAATATAAAGTATTCCCCCCAGATTATAATCATATACGGCAATGACTAATTTAATGCATTGTTTCTTGCAGGCTCCAATGCTTCACGACACCATACTTTAAGGGCTGCTTGGAGGCCTTGCTCCTCACGGAGGAGGAGGAGAAGGTCAGTCAGATGGTAGAGTTCCTGGGGAAGAAAAAGTGATCCACCCGACCTAGCCAGGACCCAACCCGGCCGAGTGCCACCACCACCATCTAATGGCAGCTCTCGCAAGCTTGCAGTCAGACCAAGCACGCCGCACACCATCTAGTGGCAGCTGTTGCAAGCTCGCAGCCGGACCAAGCACAAAGCACACCATGACCGCCAGGGAACTTCTGCCATCTGATATCTATCCTCATTCAATCTAGTCGCAAATCATCGATGTATTTTTAATAGTTTATTAACGTATAGCTGTAAAAGGTAGAAAAACAGGCCATATTGATCTTAGCTTAATTTAAAATAAAGCACCATTGAAAATGAAAAAAAAAAACTTGTAATATATATTTTTGTAAAGTAAGCTAGGGTTACTTTTGTGACTTGTATTATTTAATGGTAAATAACCTTGGTTTTGCTACGCATATTCGAGTATTCTTCCGTGTAAAATATATTGATTAAAATATAGTAATTATAAGAACTAGAAGGAATGTTGCCAACTGAAGCAAGTAGGAAGCACACTCTGTCTGTGAAGTACAAAGTTTGCTCTCCAATCTGACGAGAAGTTTCTTTGTCTATTCAAATAATTGTGATTTTGAAGGTCCTACCAATGCACATTGTTTTATATTTTTGACTGATAGCTTAAGGAATACATAGTTCTCAAATTGTGTACATTAAATACTAACTCCATAATATATTAAATATGTGAAATATGTAGTAATGTTTATGCAATAGTGCTACCTTTCTTACACATGGCCAAAGAATGTAATTCACTCGGAACGATTTCCTTAAATATTCATACAAATATAATATGCTAGTTAATTCACTTTTTGAAAGAAGACCGATTCATTTAAGGTGCCAATGTTTTGGGAAGATGGCTTAGATTTCCAAGAAACCAGGAGACATCACAAAACTAGGCTACTCTCAAAGGAATAAGGTGTAATATTGGAGATAGCTTGAAGGACTTATGTCATTATATTTGTGAGAGTTATGTAGACGGTATTTATATAAAAAAATAATCATCAATTCTCCCTCAAAAGACTTATTTTTAAAATAGTTGAAACTCATCAGTCATCATTAAAATCTGGAAAATAATTTATTCTGTTGACATCAAAGTATTATTGTATCATGCCAAGCATCAATATTGAGCTTCGTTAATTATGATTTGTAAAGGGAACCATGATGCCTAATATGGTCACGCCGACTCTCAGGTCGGAATGGCTGGCCGACGCGAAATTGGTATGACTATGTATCATGGAAAGTGACTCCATAGACAGGTGACTGGACACGGATAGCGGGTACCCCTGACCTGACATGTGAAGTATAATAATCACATTATTTTACTAAAGAAGCACTCGAAGTTTTATGTATTAGGTGTAAATAAACCAACTAATTTAAAAGAACTTATATTGTAAAAGGGTATTTTTGAAGAAATATTTTTTGACATAATATTATATTTTGACTTGTGAGCCTAACGAATATGAAATAAAAATAGCTAATCTATGTGCCAATTGTATATTAACTATCAGTGAATCCTTACTAATGTTTTATAATTATTTTTATTCAATTAGTTTTACGATATTTGCAGCATTCCACTCTCAGTATTTAAAGTGTATATTATTTCTTATTTATTTATTTATTCCTTCATTTCATGAATCATCGCTACATTTTATTTATTTACACAAATCCATTTAATTCATTCAGTATCATTTACTACCGTTAAACGTTAAAATATGGAATTGTATCATAACAAATGTACGTGATTTCCCATTGGTGAAATACATATTTTTGTTTTGTTTTCTTCAAGTCTCTCTTTAGTTGAATCTCTCTGGAATTTGTGTTCCTTAATGCAGCTCCTTAAATAAACATATTGTATTAGATCAGTATTGATTTCCTAGACTTAAAACTGTTTACTATGTACAGAAAAGTATTATTTTGGGTCCCTTTATTATAATTTGTAAAACATTTATACGGGATATGTCTCTCTCTAAATCAATTACTATTAGAGATATATTTATCATAACCGCAAGGTATAAATTATGCTATATATTTCTTGTCATTGTATTTATATTACATTATATTGAATAAATAGCTTTTTGCAATGACATGATTGTATTTTATTATTCTGAGAAAAGTGAGTAAAGTTATTCACCCGTTGTTGTTTAAAACCTGTCGGGTATATGGGATAGGATTCTCTACTAACCCTGTATTTAAAACCTGTCGGGTATATGGGATACGATTCTCTACTAACCCTGTACTTAAAACCTGTCAGGTATATGGGGTGGGGTGTCATTCTCTACTAACCCTGTATTTAAAACCTGTCGGGTATATGGGATAGTATTCTCTACTAACCCTGTACTTAAAACCTGTCAGGTATATGGGGTGGGGTGTCATTCTCTATTAACCCTGTACTTAAAACCTGTCAGGTATATGGGGTGGGGTGTCATTCTTTATTAACCCTGTACTTAAAACCTGTCGGGTAGATGGGGTGGGGTGTCTTTCTCTACTAGCCCTGTACTTCTTTCCTTTTAATTTCAAACTAAGGACGTTTAAAAGGAAACCCGACTAACTCAAAATGAAGACACCAATTTGGAAGTTAAGAAATTATGCTTGTAAATGGATGATGCAGAAATCGATCGTCCTTTCCCTTCTCACACATCTTGTATGAAAATGAAAAAGACAAGTTACTAGAATGATTATGTCATGTGTGACCTCTTTCTGGGACCACTGTATTACTCGAAGGGATGAAGATAGAAGAAACGCATGCATTCATTTTAGCGGTGACGCTGCCATGAATGATAGCCAGTACACTGGTTTAACTGCTGTATAAACCCGTTGTCCCACAGGTCGGTAAACAATTAACATAAGCCAAATGCTTTAAGACCCTGGGCAGAAAAGTTCCACAATGAACTCCGCTGCCGACCGTTATCTTACTATAACGAACTTAATTTTCGTAGAGTAAGAAATACAGTTCCAAACATGTATATATATTTCGACCCAAGGGCCTACTCTGTATCTTTCGAAACTTTCCTGCCGGTGGTTTAGCCACGTCACAAACCCGTATTAACCCTACCCTTACGGTGCTCAAATTCCTCGTGCTCCGGTGCTATGCACTCGGTAAATATTTACATATGGTAATTACTTATTACAATAAAAAAATGTATTGCGGAGGAATACCAAAAAAATTTAAGTTTGTGTTTAGTATATTTACAAAGATATATTATTAATTATAGATGATGTTCACTCAGTTGACAGCACCGGTAAGGAAACGTTAAACCACGAACTTAATGGTTTGTTAACCTTCCAGCGGGTGCATTGAGAAATTTCCCTTGAGCGGGCGCTTGTCGTAAATTTTACGTCATCAAGTTTTCTCCATGTAAGTGGTGTTTTCTTTATACAAACGTTAGGGAATTTCTTTAAGGATATGAAAAATCATAATAGGCAGTACTAAAAAAAAACATATTTGACTTTCTTAAAAAAAACGAAGCAACACTCAAAACATGTTAATATTTCAAAACAAAATATTTTATCGACCTATTTAGTCAGAATCAATATTCTCATCCTTACAATTGTTACAAACCACCTCAACTGAAGAATGTTTCTTGCATGTAAAGGACTGGCAACGGCAACACTTCATTGATGCTGAGGATCTTTTCTTATCCAGTGCACATAACAGACAAACACCGCATTTTGGAAAGCTTCTGTTTTCTTCTTCTGTTATCGGTTCAACTGCCCTACCGTAATTCACTTTGAGAAAAGCATTTATATCTTGTGGTAAATGTTTGACATTTGATTTGACTCTAGCATAGCTCGAAGCTCGATGCTTACAACTAAGTCGCAAGAGTGGGGGAAGCGATAAGGCGCGTTTGTCGTAAATTTTACGACAAACGGAAGGCCCGCTGGAAGGTTAACCAGAAAGATACAGAGTAGGTAGTTGTACTATGATAACACCAACTGACCAAATTTTTTCTTTAGGTCAAAGATATTAGATTGTTTACTACTGTGTAAGCATGAAAAATCGTATTAACTTCATCATCATAAAACAGATGCTTGATTTCAAAACAACTTCTCTAACTCAGATTTTATTCAAATTCTAAAATAAGATTCTACAATTGAAAAAAAAACTTCAACTGGCTTGTCTGGCCTCCTATCCATATATATCTTATGCAGTCGAAAATTTAAAATATTGCTCTGTATTTGTCTCTAAGCTTTCTACCTATCAATTACATTATTAAATTCACACACTCAACTTCTGTGAAATAAATACAACAGCATGTAGATAAATACTCTCAGTAAGTTTGAATACGGATCTCTAGAACCGGAAATCCCAGACCTTTGTCGGCTCTGTAACCCCGGTGCTAAATCTTCCTTTCCCACTCCTTTCAGCCTCACAATATACCCTAATTATTGGGGTATATTGTGAAGCTGATTACGGTATTCACATAAAAAAGTATTTTTCTGCTATAAGATCAATCTGTTTAATTTGGCCCCTCTGGTCTGGAGCCCCAAAATACTTGAAAAAAACCCCTGACTCTGTGCAGAAATGGACATATTCCCCTATATTCGCAAACAGATTGCAATCTTTAAAGCACAGTCGTCAAATGGGAATGCTGTCCTTGTTCTATATTTCTAGTAATATTTCTAGGGAAGATGCTTGGAGGAACTAGCGTCACTGATCTCTTCGGCACCGGTGGATAGTTGAGAAACACATACATTTGTACACGGTTGACATTTAGCACATGAAAACGGGTCATTTCTACGATTCGTTCTTGAGTTCTTCTTTGTTTTCTCCTTCCTACTACATGGGTCTTGATGTTTACTCCTTCCTCTCCCCAAAAATACTCTCTAAACAGCATCCCCAAATATGACAGATCCTGAAGATATAAATATCTTAAAAGGTCCTTCAAATGATATTAAATCAACAACATTTTGAAAGGTCTTTATTCTTAACATTTTATACAGTTCTTAGTAAATTATTAACAAGATACTTAATAAGTCAGGTAAAAATGATACATACAACTTAAATTATGGTAAAGATGATGTTTTAACAATATTGCAAATATACAATGTAAGATAAATTACATATAATTTTATTACATTAATTAAGTACCTTTATTATTTCTTTTTAAATGATTTACTTATTGGAAAAGTGAAAAATATGGCGTTGTGTCTTGAAAATAGATAGATTGATGAAGAAATTCCAGTCAGAAAAAATATACCTCAATATTTGGGAGTTTTTTTAAAGCTAAAGCTTTATTTGAGACAGTCACATTTTCTGCACTAGTAATACTGATTCTATGAGAGTGGTAACATTTTTTACCAAAAATTCTAGTGCTTATCTTAAAATTTAAAAAAATGTATGGCAGATAACATATTTAAAAAAAAAGTTATAGTGTAAGACAGAAAGAGAAAAATGTTTTAGCTAATATTTATGTAGGTAAGTAGGTACCTATCAAAAATTCAAATGGAAAAATTGTTGGAATTACATATTACCATAAATTTATGGGTTTATTGTCTTTTGTGTTCATGTGTGGTATGGAGTTACTGTGCTGTGTGTACGATATCCTTGATTTTGAGCTTCTCTGAGAGTTCCTTGCAGGATTTGATCTGGTTGGGCATATAGGAGATGGTGCCTTCCTCGTCAGTCCTGGCGCAGTTCTTGGCAGCCTTATCTCCTGCGATGAATACTGGTTTGGATGGGTCCACCTAGAATACCACACAGTTAAATATAATGACATTGTGTACATGAGAACAGATAAGTGAGAAAGGTTCCATGATAACACAACACAACGAAAATTCAACATACCTTTAAAAAGTGATAAGTTGATAAAGTCAATAAAAGCGATGAACCTAACCTGTAAACCTAACCTACGTAACTTTTAATACAGCTATATATAATACATCAATTTTTTACAGTTATTCTACATCAGATTACATTATAATTTTGTTCACTTAACTTAAGATTGAACAGTTATTTTTTAAATTTATTTATTTGATTCTCCGTTTTCAGGCTTTGGGGAAAGAGATTGTAAATTTGGATAGACTCATGGTCTATGCTTCTCATACCACTTTCAGTCTTTACTGTTTAGTGTACAATTTATTATGTTGTCTTGTATAATGTTCGTGTACTTTTGATGTTTTTATAAATGTTGTGTTTGTGCATATTAGTCCATTTTGTATTTTGTAGATAGAAATGCGTATGTCGTGTTTGTACAATTTTCTAATTTTCAATAAGTTCATTTCTTATTTATTATCTAACCTATTTAACCTAATCTAAACCTAACCTAACCTATTTATTATTATTATTATTATTATGTAATCAGCAGGCAGCATTCTGCTGATGCGCTCATATCCGATTTCACAACAAGTTTGACAGCAATTGAGTTGTTTTAAGTTTGAGCTAAGTGCTTTCTTCTCTCCAAATGTGAATCCAATAGAGCTTTGAATTGATTTATATTTGTTGCATCGATGACATGTTGTGGGAGTTTGTTCCAAGCATCCACTACTCTATTTGCAAGGAAGTGTTTTCTAGGATTAGATGCAAAAGGCGTTTTGGTAATTTTTTTTGAGTGTCCACGGAGATTTATATTTTTATTAGTAGTGAAGACTTCTTGGATGCTAGGGCAACTGTAATGTCCAGATAAAATTTTGAAAGTCTCGATCAAGTCACCCCTTTCTCTTCTTTCTTGTAAGGTTGGTAATCTTAGTTTCTTGAGTCTATCTTCGTATCGTAGATCTTTCAGAGCTCTTGGTATTTTAGTGAAACGTCTCTGTACTCTCTCTAACAGATTTATATCCTTTGCGAAGTAAGGACTTCATATTTGGAAAGCATATTCCAGGAGAGGTCGCACATATGTTTTATATATTTTTAACATCATGTCCGGTGTTAGGTCAAGGAAGGTTTTCCTGATTAGATATGTTAGTGAATTTGCTCTTTTCACAATTCCAGCGATGTGTGGTTTTTAATTTAACTTAGTTTTTTTTTTCATTCACTTTTCAAGACTTTATATCACTTCTAAAAGGTGTGTTGAATTGTCATTGTGTTGAGTTGTGTTATTACCAGAGAGAATATGTGGATAATTAAACATACTAATTTCGATTGTTGGCGTGTGGTCATGTAATGTGAAATATTGCAAAATAATGTAGATTCCTTTATAGTGACCAGCTGCTAACCCTATACAAATCTCAAGTATGCCCAGCAAATGAATTTGGGAGCCACCTCTGGGCTGGAGCCCCATAATACTTGATAAACCTACTATAATTTGTTCTGTGCAAAGGAGGGCAGTCCGTCTAATTAACAGACCGATTGCCATCAATCTGGATATGGAGCCTGCTCCAAGGAGCTAGTAGCATTGATCTCCGGTGCACCATTGCACGTGCGTGAAACTTGACAGACACGAGCGGAACACCCATTCACAGTTGATGTTGCCTTCATGAGAACGGGACATTTCTTCGACTGGTTTTTTGATTAAGTTGGCTTGTCTACGCAACGAGCTACCGGCAGCTGTTTTTCCTTCTTCATATAATCGACCCACATCAATAAATTCCTATCTACAGTCTCTGCCTTCACCCACCTCACAACGCTGCCCAAGCGTATAGCGACATAGTTCTCCTGCATCTACACTGTACAGACAGGGGCGCTCATAGGGCGCTCTTCTGAAGCATCAAATAAATAAAAAAAACATTATTCAAGTTCTATGAACTTTTAATTTTCAAAATTGGAACTTCTTATCATATTATCAGTCAAGCGATAAAGTAGGTATCAATAATATTTTAGAATTAGTGGTGTGAAGATACGTTACTGAGGCAATATGCGTGGTTTCGTTGAACTATGTCCAGTGGAGATACTTTAGCGGGCCGTTCGTATTGCTATTTTATGTTGACACATATTCCTTGAACGGCTATCCTTTTCATAAGCGGTGCTATGTTTTTGTATAATTAGTATGAAAATAATGCTTCTTGTATTTCTATTGTCATTGTATAGATTGCTTACTAAAATTTGGAAGGTAAATTTCTTATTTCGGCAATGGAATTTCAGGCAAACATATTTTTTATAAATACTTTCAGCTTCACAAATCCTATAATTATAATATCCCGTGATGTTTCCTAGGTCTCGTCTAGTAAATAAATAAATTAATCATGAAAGTACATATTGTCAATTTTTAATTATTTTTACAATGTAAATAGGTACCGCATAAGTATTTCCACTGGAATTATGGCATTCCCAATCGGGGGAAGTTGTGAGGCTGAAGATAGTGGGGAGGGGAAGGAGATGGGGAAGAGGTAGGTAGGGAAGTACCTGGCTATTCAGAACTGGTCACCAAATACAGTTAAAGCAAGCAACGTTTCGATTCTGAATGGTGATCTATTACCAGGGCGATACTGAAAGTATTTACCACTCTGAATGAATTAGGTCATTCGTACAAGGAGATACTTACAAGAAACTCGAATTTTATACGCGTAGCATACGGGCCGCTAGTGAGTATCCACCACACTATTTTGCTAGCGTAGGAACACTAGTTTTTTGTCGAGTACGAACTCAACTCGATGCATCGACTGTGGGTTTGACAGTGGTGGTAGCGTGCTACGCGAGTTGCATTCTCATCTACTGCTCGTTTGACAGAAATGACATGATTTGAATGTTAAATTTATTCTGGAGGTTGGAAAATATCCATGTTTGTTTAACTATAATTTACCAGAATACATTAGAAAGGATTTAGCGGAGGAGGCGTGAATTGAGGTTGGAAAGAAAAGTCCATTTGACATCATTCTCATGCAGTTCTTTGGCTGCGAAGACTGCCCCACAATTAACATTTATATCGTTGTATGGGTTAACCTATATATAAATAAGAACAATATAATCGTATTCGTCGCTTGAGACACTTGACATCGAATTAATTCCACGGCTGCACTTGAAAAAATGATCAACTTGATTACAATTCCAGTAGCGCCGTGTATGAAAACGAGCTTTAAAGAATATATCGGTAGACCACTTGCGGTTGTGTCATAGTCACGCAGCTTGTAAGTATGTATTTCTGTGTATGAAGGGCCTAAATTGTGAAATAACACAAATCATAAAAATGACTTGCACACGCTGGAGTTTGAGGATCTGAACCACTCAACCACGAAGGTCATCGAAGTTAGCATCAAACAGAAAATTTCATGATGCCAGAACTCGCTATTTTAAATAGCCTTAAGTAAACTCATACACAGATTTTCTGCTTTATAGCCAGGATGAGAAAATAATGTTTAACATTATTGATAAGTGCGTCTTACGGGTTCGAGTCCCCTGATATGTGTGAGCATGTCGCTCATCCTCCCCTGGAAGCCGGGGGCGAAGCAGTCAGGGTCCACCGCGATGAAGCACTGTCCCAGGTTGGCCTCTCCGCCCACTCCTTGGTGGGACCAGCTGCGGATGTGGTGGCTATATAGCGAACCTGGAATAAACAATTCAAATTGATATGAAATTCAGTAAGGTACTTTTGAATGAAATTCAGGTAGGTACTTTAATGCGAAATTCGGAGGTATCTAAACACTTTCCATTATTTGAAAAAATCGTTTGTTGAAATTGTGTCCTATTTTTTTTTTAAATGGCAATAACAGGTGCAAAGAAATTCGAATTTTTGACAGTATTATTATGAATTGGCGGGAAAATAAAAAGGGAAATAGTGCGGTGAGGTGAGTGGTTTATTTATGGCAGTGAGATAATGGATGTAGTTGGGTTGGCGGATTGTTGTATTGTCGACAATATAATAATGGTGTAATATATAAGCTCCATTTGAGGATAATAAACGAGAGAACTCTTACTGTTTACAGGCAGCAATATTTTAAAAAGATATTATATCATGAGTCATCTAATTTTGGATACAAATGCTTTCTAGGTACCTATTATAACAGATGTTTTATTGGCCAATATTTACTGAACCGCCGAACTTTAATAGGCATAGATTATGGAATTTAACAGTTTGTTTCAACTCAATTACAATAAAAAACACAACTGTTTTCATAAGGGGAGATGTTAAAGATAGAGTTCCATATTTTGTCAGCCAAAGTAACAAATTTCACATATTTTGGCGGAAGTTTCAATTTCAATCTAAGTATGCATTTTTGCATCTTTTTCCATTTCCCCCGCTTTTGTTGTATGCCTTTATTGAAAGAATTTGGTTATGTTTACGGACAAAACTATTTATTAATGTCCATATACCTTATGTACTGGCGCAAACAAACAATTCATCTTAATATTTTGAAGCTCAAATTGAAAAAAATGTTTTTTTCCTGTAATAATTAAATTAGCGCTATCTATGAGCGAGTAGTTAATGAATTCTTTTAAGTATGTATACTGTTGAAACGAAGTGCATTTCTAATAATAAAATAAAAGTTCGGCGGTTTATAAGTTTAAAAGACATTTTAGCTACAAACAAACAACAAAAACTCATCCCTACAAAAAATCTATGATAGCAAGAACAAACTGATCACTTTCCATGCAAAGGTGTGAACTCCGTTACTGAGTTTTTTTGTTAATCTTTACCCTCGAAAGCCCCCTGGAAAGTGTACAATCCAATGACTAATAAAATAGCCTAAAAGGTACAATCAATGATCATTAATGGTAAATATAACATGATAAAATATATAAATTCAACAAACCTGCAGATATTCCACAAAGAACTTCAACCATAGCACCTAGTCCGAATCCTTTGTATCCTGAAGTGGTCTCAGCTCCTCCCAGGGGCATGAGGCAGGCTGTTTCAAAGGCCAAGTCAGCATCGGTAGTCACACGTCCTTCAGGGTCCTAATAAGAAATAATTCATTGTTAAAGAAAAATATTCAGTAAAAAAAGTTTATTACTGCCATCTGTGACACATTATGTAACTATTCCATAGCTTCGGCTATTCATCGCAGTTTCATAAAAGAGCGCTGTTCAAAGGAATGGTGTGTTTCTGTGCTGATAACTTTTAGTTCCCCTGTTTATTATAGTTTTTAAAAGTAAATATGACAATAGGGACCATTTCATTTGGCAAAAAATTGTTTGTTTGGCCTGGATGGACAAAAATCAACCCAGGGCCTACTAGAGAAATCTAATCTCTAGTCGGCGTCACCTTCTTTGATGACGTTTGAGGTTCTAAAAATAGATAATTTTATACACAAAACTTTTGGCGCCTTCGTCACCATCCTCGGTAGTATAGTGGTAAGTATCCCCGCCTGTCACGCGGGAGACCGGGGTTCGATTCCCCGCCGGGGAGATATTTTTGCATCGCTTTTTAGTGTTTGGTAGAAAATAAAAACCTGAGATAATAATTTTATCATGACAATATTAAATACCTGAGCCCAGCCTTCTGGAATTGGTTCTCCTTTCCTCCTTTGAATTTCAATCTGAAAATAAATTTAAAAAGTACCAGTTTAGACATCAGAAATAAACGAAATATAATTTTATTTTTTTATTAAAAGGATTATTCAATAAAAAAAGTCGAAATGGAATTACACTGTTTCAAAATTATTAAAAATAATAATTTAAAAGAATAACATATTATATTAGCTGAATTCGTATCATTCAAATAACCACGACGTCACAAATAACGATAAAAAAATTATTCGCTTGTGATTTACGATCACTTTAAAAATAATCTTATGTTATGAAAAATAAGAAGAAAAAACAAAAAGAAATGTGGCCCATGAGGGGATCGAACCCGCGACCTTCGCGTTATTAGCACGACGCTCTAACCAACTGAGCTAATGGGCCGATGCTGCTATTCGTCCAAAATACTGTATTTAAGCTACAGAACGATGGCAGCCAAATGAATCAACGAATTATTTTTTGTAATCTGAGTTTTATGTTTTATCAGTATAAAATAATTATTTCAGTTTTATGTCGGTCATAGCACTCACACTTTCCACTCAAATCTTGGTCTTGAATGTATAAACGATATCGTTTTTGCATGTTACTATAAATAGACATAAATATGAATATGTCTGTGCATGTTACGTACCTTTCCGACTGCCACAGCTGTGGTAGCCATGTCCAGTAGGAACCTGTCACCATTCTCTGCAGGAGCTCCCATTGCAATGGGATTTGTTCCCAGGGCCGCCTAGAAAAAAAAAACAAAACTTGGACATCTTCACTTTCCATTTCTAATTGTTTATAACATACAGTGGAACCTCTCATAATGAGTTTAATTCGTTCCAGAATCTTACTTGTTATGTGAAACACTCGTTAGGCGAAACAACCTGGAATGCGATTTCGATTTGCAAAAAACAATAAATAAGTCGAAATAAATAGTTTATTATTTATGACAAATAATAATTAATTATTTTTTACTAGAAAGCTGTCTAGAGACATTTGTTTTTGCTGACGCTTCAAAATTTGCTGAAAATGTGACACAGCATTACCATAAAAAAATAGAACGCATAGCCACCTCCTTATTAGGGTGATGATTCTCAATGTACGATGCAAGAGTTTCCCATGCTTTCAGCATTTCTGTTATTGCGCCAGAAGATTGTTGTTCTGCTACTTCCTCCTCATCCACTAACAAACTCTCCCCCATAACTTCTTGCTGTGAAATTCAATGCAACTACATAAGCTTTTCGGTGGTCAGCTCTTGACTGTGCTCTTCCACAAGCTCATCAATACCGTTATTATCCACTTCCAGTCCCATGGTATTGGCCAAATACACAATCTCGTTGGCTGCAGACTCCACGGGTACTTTTTCAAACCCCTCAAAATCACATTCGACACGCTCAATCACGCTCGAAGTTAGGGTCCTCTTGGTAACCCCTTCATATGCCTTGTCAATCATCTTGAGGCAAGTAACGATGTGAAAATGATTTTTCCAAAACTCTCCGAGAGTGAGACTTGTCTCTACAGTCACTTTAAAAGAAGCTCGAAGAGTGTTTTAGTGGAGAGTTTCTTAAAGTTAGAAATAACCTGCTGGTCCATAGGCTGGAGTAACGGAGTGGTTTTGCATCTATCTTTTTAATTTTATCCTTGTTCTTGAGGATAGTGCTATTCCTTGATGTAGACCGGTTGAATGTGTTCGCTAGATCAGCCACGCTCATACCTAGCGGAACGAGTGCTAACCAGAGACGCACTGACGCGGTGAGTGACGTGAAGATGGGACTTGCCCTTTCTGCGACTCTCGTTATGCGAAATGTCGCTCGTTAAGGGAGCATTTTTTATCATCTGTTTTGCTCGTTATGCGAATTACTCGTTATACGAGGTGTTACGCTTCAGAAATAAATAAAAAAATGGGAGTTTCTACATGAAAATATTGGATAGGTAGGTACATTCAAAAGGTCAAATTATGACGTCTGTGATTTAGTAGGTACCTACCTAATTATTAGATTCGTTCCAAAAGCATGAATAAATTTGGATAAGGAAGGTCCAAAAAGAAACAAGGGATAGAATATATTTTTTAAGTTAGGAGAGGTTGGTTCAGGTGAGATTAGGTTAAATATTCAGTTTTTATAATGGAATAACTTAATGAGTAAAACCTCACTTTGTAATCTTATTGAAGACAATATTAAGAGCCATTTTTTAGTTTTACATTTATCGTTAGAGTGTGGATAATAAATACTGTCTTCAATTATTGGGTTAGGTTCGTTAAAACCAAACGGCGCCGGGCGCTAGTAAAAACCTCAAGGGCGCAGCGTTAGGTGTTAGGGATTATCAGCGCCTTTTCTCCTTGGCAAGTCGGCGCCGGGAGCGGACTGCTAGAATTGCGGCTGCACAGGGCCGGCCATGCGTTTAGGTGAGGATAGGTTAGGCTAGATTTGGTTAGATTAGACTAATTGAGGTAAGATTAGGTGAAGTTAGGTTACCTTCTTGCTGCGAGTGGGCGCCATGAGGGGAGAAGTGTTGGTGAAACTCATTCCGATCAGCCCCTGGTTAAGGGCTCTCATCGCGTACCACCCCGCGATGCCGTAGTGGTTGGAATCTGCATCGTATTATTCATTGACATAATATACTGTATTTAGAACTTCAATAAAATTAAAGTACCTATCTAGTCCAAGTTTTTCACGTGTCACCAACTATTTATTTAACGCCCAGGGGGCTTACATGTACAATAGCACAATTTTGAAACATGAGAAAGAAATAATAAAAATAAAATTACTTTAAAAAATAATATATGCAAGAAAGAAAATTAAAAAGAAAATAACATAAATTAAAAAATACAGTGATTTAACTGGTTTACAAAAATACAGCTTTCATTTAGGATAGTATATTATAGTGTTGAAATAAGTCTTTTACGTGATCCACAAAATTCGCAAAGTTAATATTAAATATATCGACATCACCTAAGTATTGGTTTCCAATCGTGTGAAACCGTAGTATCGGGGAGTTCGCAATGTAATTGCGCTTATGTGTGTTGCAGTGGAATAATGTATTTTGTCGTGTTGTTATTGTAGGTATTCGTAAGTTTATGAGTTGCAGAAGTTCGCAACAGTCGAATTTAGAGTTAAGAAATTTGAATAAAAAAGTTAAGTCGTTTATTTTACGCCTGTCTTCCAATGTGTGTGTTTTCAGAGTATTCAATAAGAAATGATATTGTAAGTCTTCTAGTGGGATATTTAATTTAAAATTTATAAAACGTAGAATTTTTATTATTTTTATTCGCTGAATGTTATTGATGTGAATTTTGTAAGAGGGAGACCAAACTACTGAGTTCTATTCTATTATGCTTCTAACTAGACATATGTATAACAGTTAAATGGCTTGTATGGAGTTAAAGTTTTTAGTTGTTCTTAATACGAAGCCTAGTGTTTTCATGCCTTTGTTTACAATTTGGTGGATATGATTGGCGAAACTTAGTTCAGATAGAGAAAGCCAATCGACGATGAGTAGTACTCTGTCTTTTATGCTGCGTATAAATAGGATATTTTTTTCCATAATGTATGGTAAATTTCTCCTGTTTATACGCAGCCTTACATCGTATTCGATTTCCATTGGATTTTTAATTAGCACTGAGAGGTCGAATTTCTTAATTTGAAATGGACGGGTTGTTTCGGAGAATTTGAACAATTCATCAAATTTCAACGTTCATTTACAAGTTCTGTGAAAGATTTTTTCAAGTTCTGTTTTTATTTCAGTTTTATCAAGCAGTTAGCCTACAACGATATAATAACAGAATTTGAATAAGACTTTCACAGAACCCGAAAATGAACGTTGAAATTTGATGAATTGTTCAAATTCTCTGAAACAACCCGTCCTAAGCAAATAATGGTCAGACGTTTGGATTACGAAGCACACACACACATCATATTTCTTGTGTTCTTAACAAAACCATTTTTAGGGTCTCACAAACAATTTAAATAAAGACTGCTAGAAGCGCAGTACGCAATGTATGCAATTTCCTACCAACAATTAGTCAAATAGAGTGAACTCACGTTTAGCAGAAACCCATCCGACTCCGCAAGTCTTTGCCTTCTGGATGGCCAGGTCCATACAGAAGTCCCCCACGGTGGCCCCCAGGGCTCCCTCTCCATCGACCCATGCGGTGGCTGGAGTCTGCTTCAGGATGGTTGGCGTAGCATGGGGGTGGCAAGCCCCCGTCAGAATGTCGTTCACGTACATGGCTGCAAAGGGAAATTAAGTCGGTTAGTATCCTGGAGATATGGCTAGATCTTGGAATGAAGTCGGTTAGCATGTTGGAAATTATGGCTAGATTTGGAATGAAGTCGGTTAGCATGTTGGAAATTATGGCTAGATTTGGAATGAAATCGGTTAGTGTGTTGGAGATATGGCTCAATCTTGGAATGAAGTCGGTTAGCATGTTGGAAGTTATGGCTAGATTTGGAATGTGGTCAATTAGCATGTTGGAGTAATGACTAGAGTTTGGAATGAATATTTGTACAGTGCCCTTGAGGTGATTTTGCACAAATACGATATATTACAAATCATCCAAATAATAATAATTATTATTAAGGCGATGCACTACGTCGTGTAATATTTTAAATTGAGCCGTTATCAATAACAAATAACAACCCTTACGTAGATGGCGATAAGCTTTAAATTCCCGCTTAACACCATCCGCCTGTTTTGATTTTGAAGAAAAAAACATGGCCAAAAAGTGCCTTTTATTTTATTTTGTGGATGTTCAGGCAAAAATATAATTTTTTTTTTCGATCATTTTATAAATAACTTAATTTGCCACATTATACAATGAAATCATAACCGAAAATGGGTTTGTAAGTAGGAGATTTTGAACTTTAAAGCAGTTTTGCATTATGATTTTGCATTACTACGTATGGCATCGCCGGTTAGTATGTTGGAGATTTGGCTAGATCTTGGAATGAAGTCGGTTAGCGTGTTAGAGCTTTCGTTGGACTACTGCGTGGTTACTATGAAGAAAATATTGCTAGCGAAATGTGGAATAAAGAAGTGCGTCATGAAGAACTGAAATGCAAAATGAAGTACGTTACGATGAATGAAGAATTCGGATAATATTATATGACTAATGAAGCGTAACTTACTAAACTAAACTTACTGATATGAAATACATACACTTACTAATTTGTTAAAAATCTATTCAAATTATTCATTTTCCTGTTAAAAACGGGACAGTAAAGCACTAATATGTTATGAGGAAGTCAGAATAAGTTTTCTTAAAATTTATAGTATTTGCTCATCTCGTCTATTATATTTATTCGTACAAGGCTACCTGCGTGAACACGTGCTTAGATATATTCCTCTCCGTGTAGTACGTCCCAAAAATACAAAATCTAAATATATTTTTTTATTACACGCACTGAACAGAAACTACCTAGACAGTGTGATATACACCGATTTAACCCTAGATGGTTATAACTCGTCGAATCGACGACGTTCTCTTACTCTTTCTCTCATAACTTTTTTGTGCTTGCTCAAATTGCGCTCTTTTTTTACACAATGTTAGTTGCTGACGAGATCTTGCTGTGAGTGCGTGGTGTAAACATTTTGCGAACATAGAGATTTACAGGTATGTACTCGTCGAACCGACGAGTTATAACTTTAGTGTGACTTTTTGAATTTGTATGGGCACTTATTTTTTAATTTAGTTTGTTTCCACTTTTTTATAAAAAAAAGGTGTTATAATTTGTATAACATTAAAACTGTTTTTAAGCAGTTCTGATTAATTTCCGGTGAACATTTTGAATTTTAATTTATTTTAGAACTGCAATATGGGCAGCAAAAAAGCTCTCACGGAGTCTGACATAGAACGGTTTTTATTGCATTGTGACGATGATTATCCCATTGATTCTGATATTTTCGGTCTTGAGGAAATCGATTTTAGCGACGACAACAATAACAGCAAAACTGCAGATATGGTCCCTGAATATGACGAGTGATGATATGGTCCCTGAATATGACGAGTTTTGTGGTGATGAAGACATGATTCCATCGGAAACAGATGATGACTTCTCGGATGAAGATGAAATCCCATTGAACGTTCAGGGCTCGTCAGAAAATATCATTACGTTATCGAAAACCAGACTTCGTGGTAAAAACTTTCATAAGTGGACAACCAAAAAAGGCAAATCACATCGCCGAGCAATGACATATGTCCATAAGGCAAGAGGGCCGTCCCGAGAGTGCAGAGCCATCGAAGATCCTCTTCAATGTTTTAAGTTATTTATTACGCCAGAAATTGTTGCTGAGATTGTACAATGGTCAAATATTGAGATCAAGAATCGTTGTAAACAAAACATCAATATAGAAACACAAATGCGTGAGACTGACGTGATCGAGATATATGCACTTATTGGACTTCTTGTTCTTACAGCTGTCAAAAAAGACAACCATTTAACAACAGAAGAGCTTTTTGATTCTACATTTTGCGGAACGCGCTACGTATCCACCATGACGAAAATGAGATTCAAATTTTTAATGTCATGCCTTCGTTTTGACGACAAATCTATAAGATTGACACTGGTTCAAGATAAATTTGCTCCTATACGAAAAATTTGGGAGCTTTTTATCGACAAATGCCGCCAGAACTACGTGCCCGGATTATATTTAACCATTGGTGAACAGCTTTTAGCTTTCCGAAGAAAATGCTCTTTTCGCATGTACATACAGAATAAACCAGCAAAATATGGTTTGAAATTACTTATGATGTGTGATAGCGGTACAGAGTACATGATAGATGCTCTTCCATACCTTGGAAAAGGTTTTAACACAACAACAATGCCTCACGCAGAATACTACGTAAAAGAGCTGACCAAAACTGTTCATGGAACCAATCGAAACGTAACGATGGATAACTGGTTTACATTGGTTCCACTTGCAAAGTCATTGCTTCTTGAGCCATATAAATTGACAATTGTTGGCACTTTGCGGTCAAATAAACGAGAAATTCCGAAGGAGATGGGCAATGTGAAAGGACGGAAACCTGGAACTTCCATGTTTTGCTATGATAACGAACTGACATTGTTGTCTTATAAACCAAAACCGAATAAGCTTATTCATCTTTTATCAAGCTGCGATGAAGAAGGTACAATCAACGCAAACAACGGAAAACCCCACATGGTTCATTTTTGTAACCAAACAAAAGGCGGGGTTGACACTTTAGACCAAATGTGCAGCGTGATGTCCTGCTCTCGCAAAACCAACAGATGGCCGATGTGTCTCTTTTATGGAACTCTCAACATAACATTCGTAAATAGTTACGTAATATATACCCACAACATGTTTTCAAAAGGGAAAAAAACCAAAAAACCGTCGCGAATTCTTAAAAGAGCTCCATGAATCGCTGGTGACGCCATTTTTGGAAAAAAAGGCTGGAAATACCCAACTTGCGGTCCACCCTAAAGCATAATATTCAGCAAATTTTACCCAGTCCACAATCAGAAATTGAAAATGTTGACGGGGAACCAAAGAAGCGCAAAATATGTCACTTCTGTCCATCAAGCAAGCGAAGAATGAAGTCTTTCTGCAGGAAATGCGCCAAGAGTGTGTGCGGTGAGCACAATGTTGAGCTTTGTGCCTCATGTGTTAAATGAGGTTTTTTACTATAGTTTTTATTTTTATATTCTTTTATATATTATATTCAAAGGCTGTGCATGAAATAAGGCACTTTACTTTAAGTTTTTTTTTATTCTGTATTTTAAAAAAGGTAGTTCCTTAAAAAAAGTAACAAAGAGGCTGGAAACTAATGCAAAGATTAATGAGACAAAAAAAAATATTTTTGTATATTATTTTTTTTTACTTCTAAATAAAAAACGTTACTAAAGATGATTTTGGTGTATTTTTGACTTGCATAGTTCGCATATAGGAATTTCTTAAAAACAAAGTTCGTCGATTCGAAGAGTTATAACCTTAGTGTGGGGTAAAAATATAATAACCATCCAGGGTTAATCGGATACTGATGTGACTATCATAAGATCTTTTGATTCCCAGGCCCAGGATGGTCAATGAATTTGATTATCTGTTCAAGAATAAAAATAATAAAAGAATAATAATATTAAAAATAACAAGAAAGAATTACGGCAATTGAAAATAAATTTTGACCTATTTCAACTAAAGAAATACAAAATTGACCTTATTTCGGGCACACGGACACGCCCATAACTTATATTCATGTATAATTCAGTGATACACGCTTTCTTCGCCATTATAATAATTTACAACTACTGTTCCAAGGTCCGAATCCGGGGACCGAAAAACTCATTCATTACCATGTTATCTAAATATATTTCTAAGTTATCATGCTTCTCTCGTGACATAATCAGTGATTTGCGGAACCGTAACGTTACAAAGTTAACATCAGTTTCTTGGGCCAAGAAATTAATGGCCTGATAAATGAATGAATATTTTACCTAGACCTGCGTCACACTACGTCTCATACTGTACAATAAATTATACTTGTGGTATTTTTAGAAAAATTAAGTTTTGGCAGTATGCGAAATATATATATTTTTTTTTTCATAAACAGGTGTAGATGTTTGTCTGAACCCATTTTTAATACCAACTCGTTGACAAAACGAAACAAAAATTGGACAAAGGGAATCTAAATAACAATTACTGTGTTTTGTTCCTTTGAAATAAGCTATTGTTATACAGAGTTTTCCAATAAGAGGTGTTATTTTGAATATCCCGCTATTTCTGTATATGTTACTTTTGAAGCTGTCATTTTGACATTTGACAAGTAGAAACTACGCAATTAATAAGCGATACACGCTTCAACAACGCATTGAAATTATTAAAATTCACTTGAGTGCAGTCCTGGATTTGTCAATAGGCCTTATAGGCCGCGGCCTAGGGGCGGCAGAGTTCAGGGGGCGGCACTCGCTCGCTTTGGTAAGCCGTGTATGCGATTATAAACAAAAAAGTCCCTGTGGATAGACAGAGTTTTATAACTATTAGACGATAAATATCATTTTTTAAAGGTGCTAATTCCTAGTACTTTAGTTAGATAGTTAGTTATATTGATGCTACTGCCCGGGCGGCAAGGGTGGCGGGCGGCGGATCGGGGGCGACACATAATATACCGTATCACGCTCGCGCCGGGCCGGCCGGCAGTGCAAAGCGGCAATGTCCATTGTCCATGTGTCCATTTCGGAAACATCGCACTTGTCGCAACTCGCAACGTTTTCTTCGATTTGATATCCTACCAGATTGTAACGAGTCCGAATACATTTCACTTTTTGTACAATGTTGGCGAATTTTAAGTTAAGTGGAAGTGCGTTCTTGATTACGCTCCAGTTTCTGTTCACAGGGGTGTGAAAGGTGAGTATGTTAACACAATAATAAATAATACTATTACATATTCTGGTTCTGCTGGGCTAGATAGATAACGCTAACTAAATGTTTTCGGCTCGCTAACAAAAACAAAGATTACTCAAGTTTCAAAAACATTAAAATTCAGAGTGTCTATGACCTTTATTACAGCGTCATCTAGTCCAGAACCTTTAAAAGTCGGCGTTTTAGATATATTTTTTTTCTTTAAACAGATTTTTCTAAATACTTCATATTCATATACTGACGAAAAATGAGTGATGGAAGGAAGCGACTGAGTGGTGCTGAGTACCGAAAGATATCAAAATTAAAAAAGATAAACAACAACATGCTTTTCCGAAAATCAGGAAAATAGAAACTTTTTTTAAAAGTGAAAACAGCAACGATTCATTAAGTATTTCACAAGAGAACTCGGGGAGTGGGAGTAGTAGTAATAAGGAAGATCAAGGTACTGGTATTCCAATTGAGCTGACGAGTATGCATCATCTCAATCAGTCAGATCAGCCATGTTTAGTAAAACCTGTTCGTCCTTCTGATTCCGACATTTCTGACAGTGAAATACCATCAACAAGTGACAGGAATTTGAGGTCACGCTGTGAAAAAGTGTCTCTTGTCGCGAAAACTACTGAAATACAATCAACCACAAAACTGAACAAAGATCCAGCCTTATGGGAAATAAACGATTCGACGAGAGACATTATTGCAAGAAATGGATTCGAACAAAACAATTCCTGTGATTTCACTAAAAGTGCCCAACTAAATGAGGATATTGCTTATTGGAAGAAAATTTTAAAGAGGGTCTTTGCTGTAATGAAAGGATTGGCATCAAGAGGTCTCGCTTTCAGAGGAAGTAATGAAAAATTTGCTGACCCGCACAGTGAGAATTACATAATGCTACTTGAATTAATAGCAGAGTTTGATCCATTTTTAGCAAAGCATATTGAAAGACATGCAAACCAGGGATCTGGAACTACTAGCTACCTATCAAAAACTGTCTGCGACGAGTTCATTTGCTTAATGGCTGAGAAAGTACTGAAATGCATTGGTGATGAGATAAAAGAAGCGAAATACTTTTCTTTAATTGTAGACTCTACACCGGATGCAGCACACGTAGATCAACTGACACTTGTGATTAGATATGTTTTAAATAATGGAGAGCCGATTTCTTAAATTCTTACCTTCTGTAGGACACAAGGCTCAAGATATGTTTGATGCCATCACTTTGGAGCTAGAAAAGTTGAACATAAATATAGAAGACTGCCGGAGTCAGTCATATGATAATGCCTCGAACATGTCAGGAATTTATAATGGTTTACAAGCCAAAATTCAAGAACAAGCACCACTTGCCATGTTCGTCCCTTATGCAGCTCATTCATTAAATTTGGTGGGAACCTCGGCCGCTGAGTCTTGTACAGAAGCCTGTCACTTCTTCATGTTGCTGGAAGAGGTATATACTTTCTTTGTGAAGTCAACCGATCGTTGGAAAAAATTGGCTAATGAAATAGGAAAACGAAAGACGCTGAAGAGAGTAAACCTCACACGTTGGTCAGCAAGAGCAGATGCCTGTCAAAGTGTAAGAGATTCCTGGGATGAAGTACTTACGGTTTTAAAAATGATTGAAAATAATGCTACACATAAACCCATCCCACGAATTGAAGCAAAGGGAATTCGCCTTAAATTGGAAAAACTGGAAACGGCATTTATTATCGTATTTTGGACAGATTAAATAAAGTGAGTGCTCAGATTCAGAACTCATCTGTTGATGTACTGACGGTATCTGATCGGATCTCTAAGAATTTACGAATTTATCGAATTTACGATAGCAGAGCGAGAAAACTTTGATTTTTTAGAAAAAAGTGCAATTGAAATGAGCGCACTTAAGCAATATCAGGGCGACATTAAGAGTAAGAGGAACCCTAAGAGAAAAAACTTCATAGACGAAGCATCAAATGAGGAAATTGAAACAACCTCCAGAGACTCTTTCAGAGTCAACACCTTTTTGGTAATTCTGGACAGACTGAGAGCTGAATTAGAGAGAAGACATGGTGCATATATAATCTTTAAAGAAAAATTTTAATTTTTAACAAGAATGAGTGAACTTTCAACACAAAGAGTCTCAGAAAAAGCTCAGTCTCTTGTGGAATATTACTGTAATGATTTAGAAGACGATCTAGTTCAGGAATGTGTACACTTTTGTAGTCACATTTCCTCTAATAAGACGGCAGAGAAACCTGAATCGACATCATTACTGAATCTTTTTAAGTTTTTGAGGAAACAATCTCTGTGTAATGTTTATCGAAACTTGGATATAGCTCTCCGCATCGCACTTTGCACCCCGGCAACAAATTTTTCTGGAGAAAGAAGTTTTTCCTGTTTAAAGCGTGTGAAAAATTACCAAAGGTCTTCACTGTCGCAAGAAAAACTTAACTCTTTGGCTCTTCTGAGCATTGAAGCAGACTTAATGAATACTATAAGCTATGAGGTTATTTAAGATGATTTTGTCAATAAAAAAAAAAACCGAAAAAAATTGTAATTCTTGTTATTAAATTTTACTATTTAAATTAAATTGTACTAATTCGTTTGTATATTTTATTTTTGAATACCTACTTCCTACATTTGAATATTTATTTTGAAAATTGTGTGTCACCTAATGGCAGCCTAAAAGTGAGTGATTATGTATTTTATTTTTTTTGTTTTTTATGATAGATATTATCGGTGGCAATTTCCAAGAAGGGGGTAGGGGGCGGCGCAAACGAAGTGGCCTATACTTGTGAAAAGTACAAATACGGCCCTGCTTGAGTGAATCAAATGCAAATCATCTTGAGTGATGAGGCCCATTTCCACCTCGGTGGCTTCGTCAACAAGCAAAATTGTCGCATCTGGGGCTCGGAAAACCCAAGAGTTATTGTTAAAAAGCCTCTCTATCCTTAACGTGTGACTGTTTGGTGCGGTTTATGGTTCGGCGGAGTCATTGGACCTTACTTTTTCGAAAATGAGGCTGGAGCAACAGTTACTGTGAATGGATTGCGCTTTCGAGAGATGATTAATGATTTTTTTATGGCCGGAATTGGATGGTATTGATCTGGACAACGTTTACTTTCAACAAGACGGCGCTACGTGCCACACAAGCAATGAAACCATTGATATTTTACGATTGAATATCAAAATAACACCTCTTATTGGAAAACCCTGTAGCATTGTTGAAACTGTGCACATAAAAAATGTCAAGTTATTTTATAAAAAAAATCGACCATGCTAGTAATAATAAATACAACATTCTTTAGATTTCAAATATGTAAGTGTGGAAGAAACAAGAGAATCGTACAATTCCGTAGATCCCCAAGACTGCGATGGGCTGGAAAATGGTGAAAGAATGCCAGATGACAGGACGCCAAAAATACGGGTACCCCTGTGGAAGCGACCACGACGAAGACCGAGGAAGAAGGATTGGAGCAGGTCGGAAAGGACTGCCTGGAGGCGAATGGCGTGGGACCGCAGACCGTGGAGATCATTTTTCGAGGATGCCAAATACTCCTCTGGGATCTACATCTACA
Organism: Hesperophylax magnus; assembly: GCA_026573805.1. NCBI lineage: Eukaryota > Metazoa > Arthropoda > Insecta > Trichoptera > Limnephilidae > Hesperophylax > Hesperophylax magnus. The sequence goes on along the minus strand of JAIUSX010000117.1, from coordinate 3,603,870 downwards.
TCTGCAGTGTCCATCATCAGGGCAGATGTGTTATTTGTAAATAAAACATCTGCCCTGACACTGCAATGCTGTCCGAAACGTTGGCTAAAGAAGGAGTTAGCGCAACACGGCATAACACCCCAAAAACAAATAAGAAAAATGAAGATCAATGTTTCATTACCTTCGATGAAAATGATTATCTAAAACGTTTTCGAAATTTCAAAATTCTTTTTTGAACACATAATGAAGTTTATTGGCATATCTGGGGTCTACAACTTGAAATGTCCAATGCAAATTGGTAACATCAGATTTATTTCAAATTGGTAGGTATAGATCACACATATTGGGATTTCTTTGTTCATTTGGCGAGTTAAGAGTGCCGACTGTCGAGTGTCCCTGACAAATATTAGCGTAAGGGTTTTGGATTTTTTATGAGAAAGATCTAAAGCGGAATTTTTGAAAGCCATGAAGGACACCACGAGCTAAACCAATTGTTTGAAGAGTCGTCAACTAGAAGTTACATAAAACTGAACAGAGCACGTTGCAAGGATGAAAGAAAGCCGACTACCAATAGACTTCTTTATAATAAGTCGGAGTTTCAGGAAAGCTAATATCAGACGGCTGGACGATGTGGAGGTTGAGACCGCATCCCTGGTCGGAACTGGAACATATATGGAACTAGAAGGAAGCAGCAAAAGACCAGCAGAAGTTGAAGAGTTTCCCGAAGGTAGGTAGCCAGGTCAATAATAATAATAATAATACATTTGTTTGCTCAAGGTGGTCCTCAAGGTGATAAGCGTACGCAATGGATATTCATTAGGCCTATAATCTATTACAACTAAGTCAAGGTTAAAGCGTGTTATGTAACCTGATAATGTAGGTATTAGTATTATTCACAATGATGTGAGAAATGTCTGCTTAGGCTAGCGCCAGACAATTCGTTAATTGCCATTGTTTTAGGAACAATGGTTTAATTTCCCATCACTTGCACTTTCAATTAAATATTATCATGATCGTGTTTAGGGCAAATAGCGGTTAAATAACAACTGTAAAATATGTTCAAATTAAGTGGCTATCTGATGTGGAATGGGCGGAACTGGGTCTTTATAGTACCGGTTGTATTTAACGTAATAATTATTATCGTGGATCTGGACATAGTTGTAGCGTTAATAATTTTAATGGATGGTGGTTTGGTGAATTAATTGCAAAAATTATCACAGTTTTTTGCTTCGTTCTAGCTAAAATTCCCATACAAGGATGCGCGATAATATTTTTAAAATTATTAATCTAATCATATTTATATTTTACACCATCACGTCCTTTTTTTCGCTAGGGGTAGGCAGAGAGGATGGAGTTCCAAACATTACGGTCCTTACAATTCAATTCAATTCAATTCAATTTGTTTATTAATTTCAAAAACATAACAAAATTATTCCTTTCAATGCGTTTTTAAAATATTTTTATAATAAGAGTTCTAAGATTAATATTTACAGCATGTATATCAACTATACCAGTGATAATAGAGCTTGCCTTTTAAAGGAAGCTTCATTGATGCAAAACATGTCGGTATCCGAATTGATTCTGTTCAACAGCAAGATTGCTCTCCCCACAGGCATGACCATTGGCAAGTTAGTTCTGCAGGCCGGGAAATAAATTAGTCTATGTTGTCGGTGACGTAGATAACCATCGGGAACATAGAAATGAATGCTCTCCATGATGACCGAGTTTTCAAACCATCCACGAATCAGTCTAAAGAAATGTGTAGCAATGCGCACATCTCTCCTGACCCGTAGATAGTTCATTCCTAGCATACCCAAAAGAAAGTCAGTGGGATAGAGCCACGGGTAGTAGCCATACTGCCTCATGTAGAGAAATCTCAAGAATTTCTTCTGAACTCTCTCCAACATGAGAGAATACTTTACCTGGTGTGGACTCCAAATCACCGACCCACTTTCAAGTCTACTCCTTACTAAGGAATTAAATAAAACTATAAGCACCCGGTTATCTCTAAAATTCCTTGCAGCGCGTAAAACAGAGCCCAGAATTCTAAGTGAAGTGCTACATGCCGCTCTACAACTACAACATACAACTATAGTCTCTCCTTCAATCACTTTTAACCTTGCTCCTCTGGTAGGTAGATTTATTTTCATTCAACCTATATAGGAGGCCCAGAGGAAAAAAGATTTCACTTTATATTTTTTGGGGATGGTGTGTGGTAGGTCTTTTTAAATGAAAGGATGGAGAGGGAATTCTGGGAAGGTAAAAGGTATGAAGGGTGGTCAAAATCTACGGATCAGTATGTCCAGGATTGACGGACGTACGAATATATCCCTCCAGCTGCGATGAAAGGCGATGGGTCGAGAGACCAGTTGGAGAGGTCGAAGGGTCTCCCCAAACCAGCCTCTCCCGATCTGGCACGCCACGCAGCTGGCGGGCAGGCGCATCCTGAACACACCTCACCCGATGAACCCCGGCGCCCCTTCTAAATCAAAAAACGTAGCGAACCACTTGGGGTGACCTACGGCAAAGGTGTTATCCAATAAATGGTTGCCAGGGCGGGGGTTCCCAAACCCGCCCCCCAAATGGAAGAGCTATTACGTATATTACCAATTTTTGAAATTATTTATTAAATCTTTTAATACATTCATTTAATTTACCAAGTAGCAGAATGAAGACGGGTTAATTTAAATGTAGCAATTTCTTCCCACCAGTCAAGCAGAACTGTCATAATACAGGGTTTTCCAATAAGAGGTGTTATTTTGAATAGCCCGCTATTTCGGTAGATGTTACTTTTAAAGCTGTCATTTTTTGACATTTGACAAGTAGAAACTACGCCATTAATAAAATGGAACGATACACGCTTCAACAACGCATTGAAATTATTAAAATTCACTTGAGTGAATCAAATGCAAATCATCTTGAGTGATGAGGCCCATTTCCATCTCGGTGGCTTCGTCAACAAGCAAAATTGTCGCATCTGGGGCTCGTAAAACGATTTATTGTTGAAAAGCCTCTCTATCTTCAACGTGTGACTGTTTGGTGCGGTTTATGGTCCGGCGGAGTCATTGGACCTTACTTTTTCGAAAATCAGACTGTAGCAACAGTTACGGTGAATGGATTGCGCTATCGAGAGATGATTAATGATTTTTTATGGCCGGAATTGGATGGTATTTATCTGGACAACGTTTAATTTCAACAAGACGGCGCTACGTGCTACACAAGCAACGAAACCATTGATCTTTTACTATTGAATATCAAAATAACACCTCTTATTGGAAAATCCTGTATTATATCAGTGGGAATTCAATGAATAAAGAGTATTTTTCGCGGTGTATTAATGTTATATTTTTTCACGAATGATGGCGAAATAAAAAAAAATATGGATATTCAAGCATTATGCTATGCTGACGGGGGAAAAATATGTGTTTTCAATTTAGTGTTAAAAAGTGCATTTGAGAGATCTTTCCAGAAACGTTAGGTTTTAACAATGCAATAACTATCTGAAGTCTTATATTACACATATTTAAACAGCGTTCTTAGACACCAGATGTAGATAGTAATTTTCCTCTAATTTTCAATCGTAAGTGTGCAAAATTTTATCAAAAAGTGTAAAAAATCTGCGAAAGGGGTGTAAAAAGAAGAAACCCGGACCGCCGGAAGCGAACTGCCCAGTCTGTGCGTTATATGTGGTACAGGGGAACTCACCGAGCCTGTTCATGCCGTGGCTGTAGTGTCCCTGGCGGTCGGCCTCCAACATGACGGCTGTCTGCTGGGCGGCCGCAGCTGCCGGTGCCCCCGCCGCCACCAGGCAGTCCTGCATGAAGCGGCGAGCCTCATCCTGGTGCACGTTCACATCTGCAAACAAAGAATAATTAGGTCTTATTTTAGAAACTAGCCGACGTGGAACCGGCGTTACTAGTTATCCTAAGAAGATAGGCATATATACCTCCTCACACTTTTCTGTAGGCCTTTTCAAGATAAAAAATAAGGTTTAGCCAGCTTCAGCAATAAAAGCACACCTTACGTAGATGGCGATAAGGCTTAAATTCCCGCTTAACACCATCCAACTTTTTTGATTTTTGCAAGAAAAAGACATGGCCAAAAAGTGCCTTTTATTTTATTTTATTATCATTTTATAAATAACTTAATTTGCCACATTATACAATAAAACCATAACCGAAAATGGGTTCGTAAGTAGGAGATTTTCAGTAATGTGCTTTATTTCAAATGGAAATGCAAAATGGGTATTTTCCATTTTGCATTTTAAATGCTTTTCCAAAAATCATTTTGCATTTTAAAAGCTTTTCTCAATGCATTTTCCATTTTAAATGCTTTTTTGCAACATTCTTCCTACTTTCTACACTCATCTTTTTTTCATAAGCCCCAAATATCAGTCGGTCCTCAACCTCGCTATGAGAGATAATTTACATTTGTCAAGTTGCTCCCTGGTAGGAGCCCTGGCAATTGAGTGATACCATTACAAAAAATACTGATTCAAATACTGAACATGGGGCCATGACGCTGTAATATTAAATGTTAGATAGCAGTTTCTATGTTTTTTTGTTGGCAACATTAGTCCCGCGCAAATTTTTTGTGGTTTCATAATCTGTAGTCGTGGTGATTTTGGATTTACCATCATGTAATATATTTGTTCTACATTGATGTCCATTATTAAATGACAAAATTGTTTAAAAATTCTATAATTATTTTAATTGTTTGACCTGAGAAACCATTTTGCATTTTCAATGCATTTTGAAAATAGGTATTTTGCATTTTGCATTTGAAATGCTTTTCTAAAAACCATTTTGCATTTTGCATTTTCAAATGGAAAAGTTTTGACCCATTTGCATTTTGCATTTCAAATGGTTTTGGGTACCCATTTTGCACATCTCTGGAGATTTTGAACTTTAAAGCAGTTTTCATAGGCCTTTACATTATTTTTTTCTGGGCTTATAAAAAAGACTTATCTTAAAAATACTTGATTATTTCAAAGGTCAAGATGTATTCTACTCGCAGTATTTAATTAAAGCATCGGAAACATTTCTAGGCGACCAAATTTTAAAACCAAAAACACGTGATTTTGCATTACTACGTAGTGCATCGCCTTAACAGTAACATTGCGGTATACAGTAGTGAATGGTGGAAAAATTCGGAGACCCGCGAGAAAGATATTAGCAAAAGGGATGCATTTCCGGGTCCACTATCTTCTAATATATAATGTGTGTTTGTGGCGGGCGTCGTGTATTTGATTTGTATACAAATCTACAGTTTTATTTCGAAGTTAATGGAAATGTGCACACTTGACTTTCGAAATAAAAGAAAGGTTACTGTCTACATGAGATTTAGAAAGACACCCCTATCTCCTTTCACCATCAAAATACCTTTAAACCATCAAAATACTTTCGTCTTATTTTGCTTGACGTTTAAAATATGAAAAAAATTGCTGTCTAGGTCTAATTTCCAAAAATTGCATGAAGCTCGGGCAACGCCGGGATCAAATTCGATATAAATTATCTATTAATAGTAATAAAATAAATTTTATAAAGAATTTGGCATTCTCAGACTATAAAAATATTAGCATTCGTTATTTCGGCTACTGGCATTATACCTAGCTCTCTCATTAAAAATTTAGGCCTATTAGATGAATCAAAAAAATTATATATAAAAATGCAAAAATCAGTCATTTTAAATACATGTAGGATTACGAAAGATTTTTTAAATATTTTTGTTGAGGGATCAGTAGGATTTATAGGCCCTGTTAGGAGTTCTACCGAGCCGAACCCTCTGATATGAAAATATCTGGAGTCGGTGAATTATTTTCCCATTTGATCTCTGGTGGGTTGACGTGTTGTTATTGTATTGTTTTGTATTTAGATATCTAGCTGATCATTTGTGGAAAAGTGTGTGGAAGGGTTTAGTTTTTCCTATGGGGAAGATTTAACCCGGACATAAAATCGGAAAATATAAAAAAAAAATCATTATTAGAAGAGTCTCAGCGTGGCTTTGTTTTTATGTAAATCTACAGTTTAATTCCGAGCTCGATGAAATTTTGCACACCCTTTGACCTTCGAATCAAGATAAAGGTCACTGTGTACTAGAGATTTCGAAATAGGGGGAGGTAGCCCCCATCCCCTTTTCCCACCCCTGAAAGCTGAGTTTTTATGAAGCTCGATGGAATTTTGAATATTTGACTTTCAAAATTAGAGGAAAATTTCGTTTTCGAAAAATTCTACATAACTACCCGGCAACGCCAGGGTCTTAAACTAAATAGCCAAAGTTCCTATATATATATATCTATCTAAAGAAGAGTGGTTTGGTGAGGCTTTGCTTTTGAAACTTTGCACATTTGTCACTTGGTAAAATGAGGCGTATGTCATGAACTAAGAAAGGTGTGTAAACAGTATGTATGTAATGAAAGTGAATGGTAGAAGTCGAGGTCACCCGAGGAAGGTCTGTGGTAAAGCGAGGCGTAGGTATGTATAAGGCTGACGTAAGCTAAATGGATAAGATTAAGAAAGGGATGCTTATATTGTTTAGGTACAGAGAGCGGATGAATGATATGACGTTGAAGTGAATGGTAGAAGAAGTGAAAGAAATATCTCGTAATGTACTTTTTCAATTATTGAAAATATTATTATTTCCACCTTGAAAATACACCCAGTTTACTAGAATTCACAATCCCAAAACTTTACTCCAAGCCATTAATTACCCCGATCAACTCCGGGTTCACTTCAGCTATTTATATAAAGGAGGTTGCCTGTGGCGGCCGGCGTTAGTTTGATTTTTATACAAATCAATAGTTTCATTCCGAGATTGAAGACATTTTGCACACTTTAACATCAAAACAAGAAGGATAAGTATAAGTATGATTTAAAAAAAAAACTCCGTGTGAAGCCCGAACAATGCCGGGGAGTGCAGCTAGTTAATTATATTTTGTGATACGGTCTAAATATAGTTGCTAAACTGTAAGTGACAGAAGTGAGTAGAAGCAAGATCTTATTACTAAATCGATCGATATTTTGTATTATTCAAATTATTAGTACTTAATATAAATAATCTTACATAACCTAACCTAACTACAATATAAATCCACAGGTTCCTATTTTTATAATTTTGTAATTACCTATTATTACCAGCTCTGTATTGTTTTTGTTAAGATATGTTTATGTTATACCTATGTTATGTTATGTTTATGGTAGGTTTATGTTTATGATATGATATGTTTATGTTATGTTCATGGTATGTTTGTGTTATGTTTTTCTTTACGTTTTATAATCACATTTGTTTACTCCCATATGCTGTGTTTGTTTATAAGATTACTAATTTCATAGTTCTGTTTAAAAAAAACGCTACTAATTTCAGAAAAATCTTTGGTTAAGTAACGAAAAACGCACTCACTTACATTGTACACAGTTTCCTATTTTAATAATTTTGTGATAACCTACTGTTACCAGCTCTGTACCATTTATGTTATGTTATGTTTGGTTTATTTATGTTACGTTATGTTATGTTTATGATGTGTAATCAATTATATTCTGAAATTTGTTGTATTTGTTAATAAGAAAAATGTTAATTGTGTATGGCCAAGATCACCCCTAATGGGAGAAAGTCAAAATAAAGAATAACAAATAAATAAAATAAAAATTTACACCAAAACAATAACTTGAAAACATGAAAAAACGTAAAACAAAATAGTTTTGAGTTTTCAATAATCTGACCACAGACAAACCGGCAAAACAAATAGTGTTGTACAATCGCTGTTGATAAAACTAAAAATAGCACTTACCCGATAAGGTATTAAATAATATTTTCGCGCTATTAAAATTTATGTAACTGATAAAAAATTATAAATATAAAATTTACTACTCAAAACACGTTGCTCCCGAATTAAGATAAATAATCCAAATGAATTGTGACAATTTCAATAGTGACTTATTCAGACATTCGTGATAGATAATTTATTGTGAGTATTTTCTTTAAAGTTTTTTAAATCAATAACTATAACTATGATCTTATTTTTGTTGCATTAAAAAATAAATTTCTTTTAGATTAATAATACTTTAAATTGAAATGGAGTTCAACCAATTATACTCGAAATAGTTAATAAAATTTTAAAACATATATATTGTGAGAATTTCAAACGAATGAATTGTTGGCATTTATATTTATTATGCATAGCGTAAGAAAGATACATGACCAAATAGTACGTGACTGTAATTGAACACGATAGATCTGGAAGCAATAAAAATTGTACATTCATAAATGAATACCTTTTTTCAAGTGAATTGCTATTGAAATTATTAAAATTGATTCAAAAGACGTAGGTACAAATGTTTAAAGGTCAACCCAACGAATTAAAAGGTAATTCAAAATTAACATTAAAAATGTGTAAGTAAAGGATTTAACAGAGGACCAACATAGGACCCCTGTGGTACATCCGATTTTGCAACTGTAAGACATGATTCATACCCATCATTAACAACTAGCAGTGTTCTGTTCTTAGATAAGACTTTAGCTATCGATAAAGGTCAGAAATATATAAATTATCCAAATGTTAACACTAAATTAGGTACCCAAATGAATTAATACAATGCAATAATCTTAATTCTTCTAGATTTTAGAGTTTTTGTAGATCGTTTAGGGACACTGATGTAATTATTTACAAGCCGGACCCAATCATATTCCCGTTTTTTCATTTATATTTTAAGGAAGAGGAGATGGGACTCATTCGAAACGTCATTCGAGACTCATTCTAAATGTCATTCGATTGTTAGAACGTTACCAACAAGTGTTGATTATGTCCATGACTAGCGTATAACTGTGTTTGATTAATTACTACCAATTAAGGTTAATATTCTTTGCAACAAATGCCGCAACTTCAAATGAGTGCACAATTGGAAAATTATTTTAAATGTTGTAATCATTTGTTAGATAATTTTAATATTGATGTATATTATTAAATTAATTGGTACACATCTTCAATCAAAATCAAAACGTTATAAATGATAAGATTAAAAAAAGGTTTTGAAACATATACAATACTATATTTTACCTTTTACATGATGGTTTTAGTAAAATGTTTATATACACGGTGTCCGGAAACTAATAGTACAAGCGGGAATTGTAATTTTTTAGGTAAAATTTGAAAAAAATGGTCTCTAGGGGTTGATATAAACTATTTAATTTCTTTCAAAATGCGTAAAAGTTTTGACCCAGCTATAAAGTTTTTCTAACCCTTCAGTTGCTGATAAAATTGAAAAAATAGTCAAAACACTCGATCAAAAAAAGTTCACCTATTTCCCGCTTGTACTTCGAGTTTCCGGACACCGTATATTTCAATGCTTAATATCACTGATATTATTCTAACATTACATTAATTATCCGGTATAGTTATAAACAAATATATTATTATTATTAATTATAATTGCATTAGTTTTATTACATTTGTTGTACTTCCATTTATTTTTATTTTTTATTCTGCTTTTTGTATTTTAGTTTTCATTTGTTAAGTACTTAGTTTTATATTTTTATATCAACCTGCCTGTGAAAATTTATAATTGGTCTGTTCTTTTAATCCTCTTCTGTATATTATATTAAAATGTATTAAGAAAGTGTATGTTCCTTAAATAAGTAAATAATTATTTAACACTGAAGTACTTAGTTTTATATTTCTAAATCAACCTATCAGTGAACACTAATAATTGGGTATGTGTTTTTCATCCTCTTCTGTATAGTATATTAATAAATTTATCACTTATAAAATACACTTGAATCAACAATTAATTGTCACGTCGTAATAGTGCTCTTTTTCTCTAGTTGAAAAATTAAAATATGTATAATATGGAACAGCTTATTGGAGTCATTTTTTACCAAGCTCCACAGCATATGGAAATGACTTTGCAAGCTAAAAATTGATGTGTTAAACTAGATACAACACCCGACTTTCAAGGAATAATCTAATAGTCCCAATAAAAACCACGACGTCCCTTGGGCAACGGCAATTCTCGTACTTAGGACCTAAATTATTTAATATCATTCCTAATGCTTGGAAAACGAAAAGTACAAATGTTTTGCACAAATTGGTCAACGACTGGCTCCTTGATTTAGGGAGGGTAAAAAGTGAAGATATGTTGATCAATAGATAATCTCATTATAAAAAATTATATAAAATATATATGTACATTATTGTCAAAACACTGATACATAATTTTTTAAAGTCCATACAATACAAAAACACATATTTATCACCTCTGAACACAATAGTCAATTCTGTATTAATCTGTACTTTATTTATCAATGCTATTGATTATTTTCTAATCATCCAACTATATTATAAACTTATAAACTACCCTTCCCATTTTTTCTACCTTACAACTCCTGTGGTGATCTGTCTTTTTATTACTACTATCTGGCTGTTATTTACTTTACCGGTTTTGTTTTATATTAAGTGCTAAATTATAATATGAACTAAACTTGTCAATTTGACTGGCCTAAAACAGGATCCATTCCTAGTTGGCTTGTCAAAGTTTCCGCATGTTTTATTGTAAGATTTTTATGTGAAATAAATTTATTATTATTATTATTATTAGATACTTCCAGCAGAAGAAACTGTGCAAAATTATGATGCCACGACTGCACCAATCCAGAGTTATGTTACTCGATACGAATAGATTCTCTGCTCTCTTTTCTGTAGCGGTGGAGAAAATATGTTCAATTCAATTCCGAAAATGTTTACCCAGACACAGAATCGCAGGTTTACCACTGTAATTACTATCTCTTTTAATGTTATCATTTTAGGTACTTTATGACGAAGTTAACCTAGTGCAATGTTAAAAAGATAAATATTATTGTGAATCTAAATTACATGAATAACACATTATGGCTATCAACTGCAAATAAAGGTAAGCTCATGAAGATAACAGTAATGAATCCATGCCAATGATCTTTACTCTAGATCTATTTGTATAATTAAAAATATACCATATATACATACTAAGAGAATAATCTCAGAGTATTCCTGTGAGTCCCTTAAAAAAATGCGTGTGGACAGTTCGGTAAAATCATTTTTTAATTATAGGAAGATCTGGTGCGAATTTCTGGACAAAGCAAATATTATCAGATCAGCATCACGAAAAATTATTTTCATTCTATTCCAAATTTAAAATATTTTTTAAATTTTGACAGTGACAAGAAGGATAATACGAAAAATTATTACCAAAAAATAAATGAAAAAAAATAGGTAATAAAAATACTAACATGGAAGCAATGATAAGTAAATATTCCTGAGTAAACATATCGAAGCAAATTAAGTAAGTACATAATTTTTAAAAAGAAAATAATTATAAGTAGATAATAATACTACCAGTGGATAATTATTAAATAATAATAACCCGGACATAAAGTCGGAAGAAAAAAAAGTCAATTACATAATAGTAAATAAATATGGATAATATCGAATAAAGGGTTTCCACCACAGACATATGAATATTAATAGACGAGAAGTTAAGGACGAGGGGTTAAAACAAGAGTTGCGGGACGCAGAGAGGAAAGCTGACTGTGATTCGTCAATAAATCAATCTGACAGTAAATAGACATCTCGCATTATAATATCACCATTTAGTTCTTAAAAGTAAAATCTGCTTTTGAATGAATAGACATTTTTACATGGGAGCGCAAATTACTCGCCACGTTATGAACAAATTTGCGAAGTCCAAATTCGGCAAAATAAATTTCTTCTATTTTCAGAGTCGAATATTTCGTTTACGTATTTAGTTAAGACACTTTTATAAATGTTCATAATTTACTTCCCAGCAACCAACCAGCTTTGTGTTTCGCGTCCAGACGTATCTCGATGTGATAGTATATGTTTCTACAACTGATCCATATTATACGATGTGAATATGCTTAAAATAAAGTAAAATAATGCTTATATATGGAATGTAATACGACAATTGGGTTTATTCTCTTTTTCACATCTATTTTTACAAGGTTTCATAGCACAAGTCACCATTTTGCCGTGTTATTTCATAAAATGAACCGATGATGCCTCGACCATAGTTCGCACAAGAATGATGACGTCACGTTTTCTAAATTCACTTGAGGCCATACGCGAGCACAGCCGGCTCCAATGGAACCGGTATGGGGAGTGGGGAATAATACGCTTTTAATCTCTTAGGGCAGGTCTACTAATATTCATATGTCTATGGTTTGCACACTGATTTATGACTATTTTTTAATTATGATAAACAACCACATGGGTAATATAACATCCACAGTAACATAACACAATGCTGTCACCTCTTGCATCTGTATGCTTGTTTGACACATATTATCTTCTTTAGTAAATATTGTTTTAAATCATCAAATACACATGTTATGTACGAATAAACTACTGTACGTTCAATTAAAATAGTCACTTATTGAAGAAGATAATAAAAAACAAAAGAAAGTAGAAGTGAATTCACAATAATTACAATATTTGTTCACTTGCTTAGAGACGAACATAAATCATAAAAAAATTAATACCAAAAAATAAAGGTCTTGACTTGAGTAGACCAGTCTACACATTCTGGACGGTTCCATGACAACTTAGAACAGTGATAAATCAACACACTTTCGAAAAGTCATATATTATTAAAAGTGAAAAACTACCGTATGAACCTAACCTATTTTATAAAAACTTTTTTTTAAATTTATTTCGCATTTCAAAAATGTGTTGAATTGTCACTGTCCCAAGTTTTCCGGTTAACATTCTGGACAGTGGTGAATAGTATCCATAATTAGTTGAGTGTTGATTGAGGCACAGTCTCTTGTACTTCTACCATTTGTTGTTGCAACTACTTGTTTATGTATTTTTTACCATTTCTCATTTACTGTACCTTTATATATTCTACAACTATAATCTCTGGGGTATGTAGGTGTGCAAATGTTTTATGGAGACTATGAATAATACATAGATAAGTGAATTTTAGAATGTCTTGGAAACAAACTAAATAGGAAGTGCAGAGCAATATATGTCGTCGTAAAAAAACTCAGGAATCAGAATAAATGTGATGCCAAAAGACAATCAAGTATTCAAGAAAAGTTGATAAAAACAAACAATCAAAAAACAAATTCAAGAAGAAAACTCAGGACACCTCATGAAAACAATTTTAAGTTGATCGAATATGAACGTGTGCACGATATCAAAAGATATTAAATGTTGAGAAAAACTTTATATAAAAATAATCGCACCTGTCAAAGAAATGCTAAAAAGGTGATGGCAAAAGACAATCAAACCAACAAGAGAAGTTCAGGAAAAAATTCATTCCACATAAAAAAAATAATCAGTAAAATATGACCATGATGTCGAAAAAAGCCAAATGGTAAAAGGAAGTTGAGATTTTACTTAAATAAATAAAAACAACCTATCAGTTAAAGAAGAAAACATGATGACAAAAGACAATCAAAAATCTTATCATAAAAATAATGTATTCCGTAAAGAAATAAAAAACCACATAACACAAAAATGTTAATAGATAACTCATCTTTATAAAAAAAATAACAGGAGATCAAAAGACATTAATCTAGAAAAGTTGATAAACTCTTCACTTTACATTAAAAACATGTTTTCCGATAAGGAAAAGAATAAAATGTGACATCAAAAAATAATAAAGTTACTTAGAAAAGTTAAGAAAAAACTTCATTCCACATAAAATTACAATTATCTGTTAATAAAAATGAATAAAACATGACTTCAAAAGAAATCCTAGTTTTCCGTCGTAACACGATGCTAAAATACAAACAAATTATCAAGAAAAGTTGAGAAGAAACTTCACTTCACAAAACTAATACAATGCATTTTACGAAACCTGTGTGTATGGTAAACAAAATTAAAAAGATTACGTTAGATTAAGTTACTTCAGAAGAACTTCAATCTTTCCGTCTGATTATTAAGAAAAGTTGTTAATATGTAATAAAATTTAATAATATATTCCTTATTGTAATGCAAGGGTATTAAAAGTAACTTAAATGCAAACTTACTGTCATTTCCCATGGTGCAGTATTGTGATTTTCCCGTCACGTGATTGGATGCAAATAATACTTTTCTCTGATTGGAGCGATTTTTGTTAGCGCAGCACACACCGCGCACTGTCACCGAAGTCTTACCAAATTTGAAACTGAGCCGTGGAGTTGAACCTCCCGCCCTCGACATCGAGTATTTCAAGATGTCCGACCGCACGTAAACAAATCGTACAGAAGTGGAAAACATTTTAAGGCCGTGCCGCACTATTTAATTTATTAATTCACACAGAAACAACACGGTAACACACTCTAAATATTGATAGTTAAATCAGCTGATGAGATAACTTTACTAAACTTTTGTAAGGTTATGTGATAATTTAGTTCTACGTTTCACCGTTAGGCTTGACGGAAACTTCCTAAGTGAGTAATCAAAGGCAACTAAGCCAACGATTTAACGACGAGAATCTTACACGTTAGATATTTATCGTATATTAATGTATAATTTTAGCGTCAAGGTTTGCCACGTGAGTTGATTCAAACGTGATCGCCAAGAATTGTAACGCGTTGGTACGGAACAGAACACAGTTCTCTTATCAAGTTATTTATAACTCAATATTCGATATTAAAATGTACTTGTTATTATTGTTTCACAGATTTATTGATTATTAAGTTATTTAAATGACTAGCACACACAAATAGTTGTCGTTCTCTCTCAATTTCCAATCTAATCGTATTAAATATTTGATATGATTTTTGTTGATTGTATATTTTAACTATAAGCTAAGCCTCAAAAATATTATTTACAAATATCACGTATGTAAATGTACAAATACGGTAACCACAATAATTTTAGATACGCTTTTTAAAAACCAATTTAAAATATTAGAAGATGAAATTTTTTAAGTAAACAGTTTTGGTTGTTGCTTTATTAGATTAGATAAGATAAATCATAAACATTAATATTTGGGTCATAAATTATTATCAAACACGTAAACAACTATTTTTAAACTTGCAGATATCAAATTGGATATACGTTAAATAATTATATAAAGCAAGTACTTGTCATGACATTCCGCGATAACTGGTCAAATAATAACCGTATTATGTTAAGACCATAAACTGCCCTTATGTAATTAAAATTTTGGTTAATTTGTTGAAACTACAATAAAATTTTAGATGTGTATTGTTTTGATATCAATTGGAAGATGTTTCAATTCAAAATTTAATGTTTTTTTATCGGAACTCGGAGGTATCGACACGAAGGCTAAGCCGGTACGAAAAACGTCAGAATAGTGACACACGCATGCGCTTAAGGGTTGAGATAGGGCATGCGCATATTATTTGTATCAGTACAAACAATACGAAAATTATCAGTAGGGGAGCGGAGGTGAACGTCGCTCATTTAAAAAAAAACTGTGTTTATGATACTCGTAATTAAAGAAATTTGTATTAATTGTAATACTCGTACAATTATAATAGTTTCTGCGCTCAACTCTCCAATACTCAACCATTTGTTTGACGAAAGTTTGTCAACATACGTTTGGTTGAGATAATTGATAAGTGTTCTGCGGTATATATGTTGTTAAAGTGAACTTTTAAAATGTTAATATTATTTTATATTTTAATACTTAATTATTTTTAATTGGTTTTATGATTGAACCTTCGTCTCAAGGAACTGGAATCAACAACTGAGCTAAGTCCCGATTGGGTAGGACCTACATTTACTTCGTATATTTACTGCTGTAATGTTAGCCAATATAGAGCGAATGAGCGAAGAAAGGAGTGCAAGGAAGATATATGATGCGAATGCGAATGGTAGCAGAAGTCGGGGATGCCCGAAGCGAATCAGATACTCGAGTCGGGCCATGTCAAGAGTCAGAATAATAGAAGAGTATGTATGAGACGATGTATGAATGTGAATGAGGCAAGGAGTGTGTGCCAAGACCGAGTTGTTTGGCGGTCTGTCCTCTCTGCCAATCCCTGCGAGGAAACGGCGTGATGGTTAGTTAGTTCGTTATGTTAGCCAATTTTAGAGATTTATTTTAAAAAGTTAATTTGAGCGCCATTGCCTACAGATAGAAGGCCACGTAAAATAAATAAAGAAAAGTGTCAAACAAAAAAAAAATTTGACATAAAAAAAAAAATATTTATCAGATGATTTCAAAGATAGTTGAAGTACAATGCTTTTGAATGTTGACAAAGCAACTACTTGTGTACCTATTTCATAATACAAAAAATCACAAATGCAGGTATCCATTGAGTGATTGATCCGAGCAATCTTTTCTGGAATTGAGAGGAACTTCATATTTCCTAGAAGACTGCCGAAATTTGTTAAAATTTGTATAGCTGTAATCGCTGCTTGCATAATCTCTTATAGCTAAAAAGCCTTAGTAGTTGTTTCGGTCCGTTACAAGTATTAATATTGGTAATACAAGTACTAAAATTTGAACATAAAATAAAAAAAAAATATCGGTTTCCTTAGTATAGTATGAAGTTACCAAACTGAATTTATTAGCATAGAAACGAAATTTGTTTCGGAGAATTTGAATAATTCATCAAATTTCAACGTTCATTTTTTCGGGTTCTGTGAAAGTTATTATATCATTATAGGCTAGTTACTTGACATAACTGAAATAAAAACAGAACTTGAAAAAATCTTTCACAGAACTTTGTTTTGTTAATTGTTCAAATTCTCCGAAAAAACCCGTACTTATTGAGTTTAATTGAATGATCACAAAATATAAAACATGATTAGTGTTGGATACATTTATTATTTGTTATTATGGGTTATTAGAGCTAGTTTGGCGAATATACTTTTTCGTTGATAACTTTGATTATAAGCATTAGACAGAGGCCACTAATGTTTCAAAGGGTTCACAATCTAAGAGATTTTTTTTATAAAAGTTCTTTTGGTCGGCTGAAAAAAGGTGAACGCTATTGCCCACTGAGCGCCAATAGCCTCCTCTCCCCTAATGCTATTTATATGAACGTTTATCTTGGCCGTCAGGGCGTGAATTTTCTGATAACGCTGTCATGAATTGTTGGTACTAGTATAAACAAGTGGAATATGTATCCAAGTGTTTTGCCAATTAAGTGCCCACTAAATTACGTACACATTAACGTAGATTAAACGCAACCTTCTTTATCATATAAGCGTTCATAGATGGCGTTAATTCAATCATTTTATTAAAATACGCTTTTTGTAACGTATTGCTTTACAATATTAAGAGAATATATTTTTTGAGAACATAAGCAATATGATTATGAATAAACAGTTTTGAAGGTAAAAAAACTCAATTCTTTCAAGAAAGTCATACAAATACAATATTGGATTGAATCATCGGTTCAATATTATATTTTTATGCCTTTCTCGAAAGTATTGAGTTTTTAAACGAAAATAATTGGTATTAATATTTTAAAGCATAACTTGCAAAACGTGTATTTAAGTGAAATAATGAAATTAGCGCCATCTGAGCAGCTTATTAATTCTTTTAAGTTTATCCTTAATGTGAATACCGCACAAAAGTCCCAGTTGCTTCCAACCATCTGGAGCCAGTGAGACTACAGCATCCTCAATTAGGGTATATTGTGAGGCTGGAATCAGGCGTTAAATTGTGTTTCCTCCCTCCTACAACATGGGACTCTTCAAGACCCATGTTAACTCCTTCCTCTCCACAAAAAGACCCTCCACACAGCATCCCCAAAGATGACATAGGCCCTGAGGGAAATTATTTTCTTCAGGGCCTCCTGTGTGGAGTTAATATAAAAAAATAATTAAAAAAATACCAATACAAAACTGTTGTCAATCATCATTCTGACATTCAAATGGGATGGCAATATACGATATCAGAAAAGTGTAAGAGAGACAAAGCGCTTGATAATTGGCCTAAGTACCAAGTGAGTGGCGACATTGGTTTCCATTCAAATCTACGAGGAAGGCATTTTTATTTTGTATACTTCTTCATTTGTGACTTTGATTGCGCAATACTTTTACGTGAATTTCGTAGCTAACGTGAATGGACGTTAACGCAAATTCCCCGCAAGGGTTGGCAGGGTGGAAAAAACACCGCACAACTCTACTTTGGCACAAACTTCATACATTTATTTTTTTTATTTATTTCAAAGAACATCTAAATAAGCACGACAAAATCAAAGCAAGATCAAAAATAAAATAGAACTTAAAATAATAAAAAAAACAACATCTAAAACACAAATAAAGTCTAAAGCGAAATAAAATCGAAACTAGATACTCCACCATGCAAGATGGACAAATATAACACCAACTAGGAAAATTACAATACATTGGTAAGATCAACAGATCTACGTAGTTTGTATAGTTAAATTATATTTATATTTTATATTATTATATTTATTCAATAAGAAATTTAAAATGTCCACTTTAGATATAATATAATATAACAGGTTGATTCCATTTACACAGATTTTTCAAAGGCATTTGACAAAGTAAATCACGACATACTATTAAATAAGCTTTTGAAAATCGGTGTATGTGAAAATCTTCAGAGATGGTTCTCCTCTTATGTTAAAAAAAAGAAGTCAAGCTGTTGCCTTAAAAGGTTACATGTCACAAATTATAACTATTCTCTCAGGGGTACCTCGAGGTTCTCATTTAGGGCCGCTCTTGTTTACATTATATATAAACGACATAAAACGTGTTATTATTCATTCTTCTTTCCTATTTTATGCAGATGACATGAAATTATATAAACTTATTGACTCCACAGATGATTGCAACATGTTACAAGAAGACGTAAGCAAAATTAAACAATATTGCGATATCAATCAACTTTATCTAAATACAGAAAAGTGAAGTTATACATTTACATGTAAAAAACAGCCGATTAATTATACTTACAAATTAAACCATGTACCCCTACAACGAGTAGAATCAATCAGAGATCTTGGAGTACTGCTAGATTCTAAAATGTTATTTAAGGACCATATTGAACATATTTTAGAAAAAGTTTGTAAACAATTTGTTCGCGCAATATATAGGGGATTGTTAGGTATGCATCCACAGGCTTAATGGACAAGTGTAATGTCAATACAAAATCCTGCAAATGTCCTACCTACCCTTTTTACCCATCCCAAAATGTCACCATGATAAAAATATTGTTGCGACACATGTAAAATCTGACAAGTGGTGTCAGTTGCTTATCAGAGTTCGGAGTGATAATTAATATCAGACAGGGCGATTAAACGTATATTTTGTGAAGTTAAATCAACAAATACTCCTGGAGACGTGTGATAGTCATCAACGGGTGAGTCCATCTTTCCTGCTTTCCAATCTGGGCTTATCTTGTGCTCCAGAAGCCCAGATTTATACCTTTGATTATTGCACTGTCCATCGGGTTTGTCGGATGCATAAATCGTCCCATAACCTATCATTCGGAGTAGTTTGGGACTGGTCCTTTGGGCGTGTGGCATATCACACCACCTCTAAAATATATAGTGGAGTCGCAGCTTCGCGACACCATTTTTGGTTCTTTCGAGCCGGATTACCAACGGGGTATTTAAAATTAACATATTTAAAGTTATAAATAAATATTATTTCCTCTTTATACTTTGTTAATTTGTATGTACTAGGTTGCATTTGTAATTATTGTTGTGTTTAAATTCCTACATACAATTAATCATGGCGACTAGCAATAGTACTCAGGATATTAAAATCAAGTTAGTAGAATCGAAGATTAATTTGATGCATAATCGTGTTAATGAATTATACGAGAAAGCGAAAAGTATTGCGGACAGGGAGACGAGAAGTTCGGAGGATTTTCTTAAACAAACGGTTAATATAGCTACATATTATGCACAATTTAACACATTTTGTGATGAATTTCATACACTTCAGTTGAAAAAGGATTCAAATTACAATATGAATTTCGATTTATGGAGTAAATTCGAAAATAAGTACTGTTTTGTAGTTTCTATACGCGAAAGCATTATAGCAAAGCAAGATTCATCACGTGATCGACAGAAGTTAAATAATTTACCATTAATTAAGCTCCCACCGATCGAGATGCCATCGTTCGATGGTAATCAAGAGAATTGGTCGATATTTTATGAAGCTTTTAAATTAAACATTCACTCAAATGAAAATTTGAATACGTCGCAGAAGATGCAATATCTGATAGGGAAACTCCAAGGAAAGGCGTTATCAGTTTTTGCGGGAATACTTCCGAACGAACAAAATTATTTTTTAATTTGGGAAGCTCTCGAAAAGAAATATCAGGACAAACGCGTGCTAGGTACCTTTTATCTGAACAATATTTTGAATTTAAAATTATTGGCACCTAGTAACCCAAATGAGTTAAATAATTTTATTGAACGGTTTGCGTCTTCCATAGCTGCACTCAAGGAATTAGGTATTGATGACCTAACCGATTTTATAATATTACATATTGCACTGAAAAAATTAGATATACAGTTGGTGCAAAATTTCGAAATGTCTATACGGGAGAAAGCTATACCTACATATAGCGATTTAATAGAATACATTCGGTCGCATGTCAAAATCCTAGAACGAACTGGGCAAAATGATAATAAAGTTGTTAATAATAAAAACAAAGTTACGCATTCATTCGCTGTGGTCGAACCGAAGTCAAGTAATAATAATCGTAACAGGTGCCGGAAATGTAATCATTCTGATCATGTTGAATTGTTTAAATGTGAACAATTTAACGAATTAAGACCAAATGCTCGCTTTCAGTTTGTGAAATTAAATAATTTATGTGTAAACTGCTTAAGCGATAAACATAAAACTGTGAAATGTCCATCTAAATCGGATTGTAGAATTTGTAAAAAACGACATCACACCGCTCTGCATTTTGAGAGCACGGTGAATACTGAAAGTCAATCGAAAAACGAAGCCATTACATTAATAGCGCGTAATCATAAACATCATAATAATTTTTCTGCGGGTAATATAGCTACGAATGTACTACTGTCAACCGCGCAGTTATTTGCTTATGACAATAAAAATAATCAAGTAACCGTAAGGTGTTTAATTGATTGCGCATCGCAACAAAATTTAATCAGTTTAAACACTTGTAATGAATTAAATCTTAAAATATTTCCTTTAAATAATTCAGTAGTTAAAAGTGTTGGTTCAGTAGAGACACCAATATTGGGACACGTTGCGTTAAAAATTAAATCCCGCGTTTCAGAAGATACTTATAAAATTAGTCTATTAGTTGTCGATAAAATAACTGATAAGCTTCCTACACAACATGTTGACACAAAGTCATGTGAGCATTTAGTGGGTTTAAACTTAGCGGATGAATCCTGGAACGTTCCATCCGATGTTGATATCTTATTAGGTGCACAGTTATTTCCATATATTCTGCTGGGGAATAAGGTTTTATCTAAACATAATACGAATGCACCACCGGCTATACAGACAGTATTCGGGTATATTGTAATGGGTGAAATACCTACGTGTACGCCGGAGGTTTCGTGGACGTTCGGCCCCATAACCAATGTAGATTTATATAATGCGTTATCCAAGTTTTGGACGATGGAAGACATGCCTATTAAGTCGTTGATGAGTGCTGAAGATGCAGAATGTGAGAAAATGTACCTCGAGTCAGTCCAACGGGATGAATCGGGAAGGTATATTGTATCTTTACCGTTTAAGATAGATCCTAATAATTTAGGTGATTCGCGCCGTGTCGCGCAGCGTCGATATGAATATTTAGAACGGAAATTTAATACGTCGCCAGAATTGCATTGCAGTTATAATGAAGTAGTTTCTGAATATCTGGAAAAGGGATATATGAGGGTTGAAGTTCCGTCTTCATCTAATATTGATGAGGGATATTTCATTCCTCATCACGCAGTAATTCGTAAAGATAAATCAACAACTAAAACTCGTGTTGTATTAGATGCAAGTACAAAGACCAGTTCAGGGTTGTCACTTAATGATACTTTGTATACAGGTCCAAATTTGCAATCTAATTTATTTACACTTTTAATTAAATTTCGCTTATTCGCTGTAGCATTAACCGCAGATGTTAAGCAAATGTATCTACGTATAATGGTAACGGAAAGCCATCGTAAATATCAAAAAATTCTTTATAGATTTCACGAAGATGAACAAATTGGAGTTTATCAATTTAATTCACTCGCGTTTGGTTTGAACTGTTCACCATTCCTAGCAATGCGAACTATACGGCAGCTAGCGAGCGATGAAAGAAATCGTTATCCGAAAGCGGCGGAAGTTGCAATTAATGATTTATATATGGACGATTTTGTATATTCTGTAAATACTATAAGTGAAGGCATCACTTTGGCTACAGATTTAATGGCGATGTTCAAGTGTGGAGGATTTGAATTAGTCAAATGGTCGAGTAATTCTCCTCATTTACTGGCCCAATTACCAGAGTCGCACCGCGCGACAATGGATTTTTCGGATAAATGTAGCATTTTAGGATTAAAATGGGATCCGATATCTGATTGTTTTCGATTTATGATATGTCCGACGGAGGAAAAAACTATATGTAAAAGATCAATTCTTTCCACAATAGCTCGTTTATTCGATGTATTAGGTTTGGTTGCTCCGGTAATTTTATATGCCAAATTACTTTTACAAGAGCTGTGGTTAGAGAAAGTAGGATGGGACGAGGAACTACCCCAAAGTATTGTTAATAGATATGTCAAATTCAAGGAAGAATTACCGATGCTTTCTAATTTAAATTTACCTCGATATTTGGGAGTAAAGGAGGACTGCACGATAAATATTATCGCCTTCGCAGATGCGAGTATGAAAGCATACGGTTGTGTAATATATCTTCATGTCACGGATAAGGGTGGCAACACTACAATGAATTTGATATGTTCTAAATCCAAGGTGGCCCCTCTGAAAACAGTGTCGCTCGCTCGATTGGAATTATGTGCTGCGCTTATTTTATCTAGACTCGTTAGATCTATTATAGATACTTATAGAAATCGCGTTTCGATAAACGATATATTTGCTTTTTCAGATTCAAAAATAGCACTTTCTTGGATTCACTCGTCCCCTCACCGGTGGCAAACTTTTGTAGCTAATCGAGTTAGTGAAATTCAGGAAAATTTACCCGCGAAACATTTTTATCACATAGATGGCGTTACCAATCCTAGTGATTGTTTATCACGAGGACTACTGCCTGCTCAGCTGGTCGATCATTCTCTTTGGTGGCACGGTCCGCCCTGGACTGCGTACCCAGTATCCGAGTGGCCTGTCGAAAGATTTTCCCCCTCACGAGAAGAGGAGAATGCTTTGGAATTGAAAAAATCGCATACATTTACAATAACGTCAATAGAGGAAAATTCTCCGATATATAATCTCGCTTTAAAAATTTCCTCATGGCCAAAACTGCTGAGAATTGTGGTATATATTTTACGATTTATGCGAAAGTTATCACGCTCAACAGTTATAAATTCCACGGAATTAAACATTGCTGAAATGAATGTATTAAAAGCTTTACAGAATAGGTATTTTAGTGCCGATATACAATTAATACAGAGGGATAAATTATGCTCACCTTCAATCCGAAAACTAAACCCGTTCCTAGATCATAATGGCTTGTTACGTATAGGTGGTAGATTAATAAACGCGAATATACCTTTTGAAAACAAACATCCAGTACTTCTGCCAAGACAGGATCATATTGTCGATATAATTATAGACTTTCACCATCGTGTGAATTGTCATACTGGTGCACATCTCCTTATGTCAATAATTAGACAGAGTTATTGGATCTTATCGGGGAGAAATCTAATACGCAAAAGAGTACATGCTTGTAATTTCTGTTTTAAAACTGAACCTTCCAATATTATACCGCTAATGGCAGATTTACCTACAGCTAGAGTTCAGGAAGCAAAGGCATTTACACATACGGGTGTAGATTTTGCCGGACCAATAAATATAACCCTTTCTAGGCGTCGTGGGGTAAAAAGTCAAAGGGCATATATATGTCTATTTATTTGTTTAACAACGAAGGCTATACATATGGAAGTGGTATCAGATCTAAGCACGGACAATTTTTTAAACGCATTTAAGCGTTTTCTATCCAGACGCGGACCGGTTTCGTGTATGTACAGTGACAATGCGACAAATTTCATAGGCGCAAAGAATTGTCTGGATGACTTATATAATTTTTTAGAGGCAAATTCAACTAAAGAAGTTCTTCGCAATGAATTTAACATTCGGAGAATTGAATGGAAGACGATTCCACCCCGCGCTCCTCACTTTGGAGGATTATGGGAGTCAAATATTAAATGCATTAAATCGCATCTGTATAGGGTTGTGGGTACTCAACTTTTATGTTATGAAGAGCTTCTCACAGTTCTGACACAAATAGAGGCTATACTTAATTCACGGCCATTATGTTTATTAAGCAGTTCTCATTATCCAGAAGCTCTTACTCCGGCTCATTTTCTGATGTCTACCCCGATTCAGCATCTACCTGCTTATGATTTGACTAATGAACGCATTAGTCTACTGAAAAGGAAAGAGCTTTTGGACCACCTCGTTCAATCTTATTGGAAGAAGTGGCATATAGAGTATCTTCACTCTCTGCAGATGAGAAAAAAATGGAATAGTCCCGCGAATAACATTCTAGTAGGTACCATAGTATTGGTGCATCAAGAGGATGCGCCTCCACTTTATTGGCCGGTGGGCGTTGTTGAGGAAGTGTTCCCTGGTAAAGACGGAGTGGTTCGTGTCGCACGCGTAAGGACCCCTTCCGGGAACTTTAAACGACCAGTCGTAAAATTGTGTCCTTTGCCTACACAATAATTATTATTTCATTATTTTTTTTAATTTTCGTTTTAACTTTGTAATATTAATAGCGTATTGATAAGAATATTTATATTTCATCTTACTTCGTTTTACATTTAATTCTTTACTTTATTTGAAAGTACTTAAAATTTCGGAAGGTACTTTCAACGCCGGGAGAATGTTCGCGCAATATATAGGGGATTGTTAGGTATGCATCCACAGGCTTAATGGACAAGTGTAATGTCAATACAAAATCCTGCAAATGTCCTACCTACCCTTTTTACCCATCCCAAAATGTCACCATGATAAAAATATTGTTGCGACACATGTAAAATCTGACAAGTGGTGTCAGTTGCTTATCAGAGTTCGGAGTGATAATTAATATCAGACAGGGCGATTAAACGTATATTTTGTGAAGTTAAATCAACAAATACTCCTGGAGACGTGTGATAGTCATCAACGGGTGAGTCCATCTTTCCTGCTTTCCAATCTGGGCTTATCTTGTGCTCCAGAAGCCCAGATTTATACCTTTGATTATTGCACTGTCCATCGGGTTTGTCGGATGCATAAATCGTCCCATAACCTATCATTCGGAGTAGTTTGGGACTGGTCCTTTGGGCGTGTGGCATATCACACCACCTCTAAAATATATAGTGGAGTCGCAGCTTCGCGACACCACAATTGGGATTTATTATACGCATTACAAAGCCTTTCACTATAGCACACACACTAATTCTGCTATATATGTCATATGTAAGGTCACAACTCGAGTTTGCCTCAGTTATTTGGAATGCTCAATATCAAATATACATTGATCGTATTGAAAATATCCAATTAAAATTTATTAAACACCTATCGTATCGCTTTAGCGATCATCGGTTTGACCCTACCGCTTTATATAAACGTAGAAAAATTTCTGATGCCCTATTCTTATACAAAATCGTAAACAGTCTTGTTGATTCATCATATCTGTTAGAAAAGATTGCATTTCGTTGCTCTAAACACAACACCAGATCGAACGACTTATTTAGAACACCACACTGTAAAGCCAAATATGCGTAAAACTCTTAGAATGTATCTGTAAAATTCACAATGCCTCTAGAGATGTAGACATTTTCAAGTGTAACTTGAAAACATATAAAATGCAACTTACTAAACTGAAATCTTAATTTTTTATTTTGTGAAATAATCCTATCACCTTTGTTTATTTTATTGTTTTTATTATAATCATGCAAAAACTGAATTACTACTAACTGTCTTTAATTGTTTTTATAACATTTTGTAATTCCATATAATGTTTATGCTTTATATTTCTTTGTCATTTATAAATATATTGTACAGGTGCAAATGTTGAATTAACGACTAGAATTAAATAAACATTGTTGGTCTAATATTGTAAATAATTGCTGTTTATGCTAAATATATAAATGACTGTTTGTTTCCTAAATAAAATTTTAAAAAAAAACGAAATAATAATGTTATTGTAATTATTATATAGTCTTTTTAATCTAGAAGTTCGTTTAGGGTTTGTTTTGCATTGATCCACTTTGAATAGGATAGTAGAGCGTGTGGAGCGCGCAGGTGAGAAGAAATTGTTTTTTTTTCTTCAAACAGTTGTAGACATCAACTATCATCTAAAACTACCGGTTGAGTACACCTGTTCACCTATGCTAAATTATTAACAGGAAAAAATACAGACAGAATTCAAAACGAGTTTTGTACAGGCAGACTGCTGTTGGCCATACGATTATGACACGTACGGATTTCAATGTCATGACCGCTTCAAGATGCTTATAACATATATACGCTGTCCGGCAACTCGAAGTACAAGCGGGAAACTAGCGAATATACATCACATATGGATTCATCCCAAAAAATACATTTTTTCCGATCTGAATATTTCTTTTTTGTTTTTGCATTTTTCGATTAACTTTGATCAATTTTAAGAGACATTAAACAGCTGATATTAAACCTAGCGATCTATTTTTTTAAAATTCAACCGAATAAAATTACTCGTAAACGAGAGTTCAAATCAAAAAAAGTTGTGCAACGAATCGAATCCAAATGATATGTGGATACGCCAATTTCCCGTGTATACTACGATTTTCCGGACACCATGTTTATAAATACTTAATTAAAACAAACTTATGCATAAATTCCTTGAGTAATTGTCAATACAGTAATACGCAGAAATATGTACTTACTATTATTATATAGTTTACCAAGTTATTTACAGTAAATTATTATTTTATTTTTTGGAATAACTCAGTAGGTATCCTAATAACGTAAATATTACACTTTTTTTTTCTTATTTTTGAAATAAATTAATAAGTAAAACATCAATTTGATATAATTTATTATTGAAGACAATATTAGCAATTCCTAAACGCATATTTTAAACAGAAAAATCAGAAAAAAATATACGGTCACATCTAGGACTCGAACCTAGGACCAATATATATAATGCCACACAAGAGACCTAACTGCACCCAACCGTCTGGAACCAGTGAGACTACGGCATCCTCAATTAGGGTATGTTGAGAGGCTGAAGGAAGGTGGATAAGTACATGGCTATTCTGACATGCTAACCAAACCGGCTATTGCCATTTCAAAGAACGTTTCGGTCTTCCCCCAGGGCGATACTGATAGTATCCACCACTATGGAAATGTTAAAAAATCTCATTCCGAAAGATGTTTTCTCGTTTACGTGCAACAACTGTGAAGAATAATAAATTGAAAGCAAGCAAAAACGTGCGCTGTTCCGGATCGTGAAGCACAAAAAAAACCGCTTCGGTACGTTTACTAAAAACTATGAGAACTGCAAAATGGTAAAAATACGACGGAAAACAAATCGGTATCCTGCAAATTTCTTGTTGTTAAATGCTAGTAAAAAGCATATCACTTTGATTTGATGTTTCGCATCTTCAGCACATTTTATTCTTATTTTATTTTGGTTGTTTTATGCCCAGCCGGGCTTTTAAATGCATTTTAAAACAGAATATACCTAGTAAGCTATCGAAAATTATACAAACAAAAATTAAAATTGATAAATATAAAATAATATTAGTAAAACATGAAATATTATAGAAACTAGAACAATACTACAAATAAGACAAATCAATAAAACTACATTACCAACGCTACTCTAATTTGTAGGATTCAACAAAGTGCTGGTGTAGATTACGCTTAATTCTATAAATGGAGTCAATAAATATATCAATAGTATCCCCATACTTGTGGCCCAGATCATGCACCCTATTGGTCAGTGAGAGTGTCTGATAATTTTTTGTGTATGTATTGCAGAAGAATGTTATATGTTGTCTTTTATCGGCACATGGAATTCTTGATACAATCAATTAAAAACCATCAAAATGTCAATCCAACTTTCGATTTGCACTGATATAAAACTTAAATAAAATGATTCAGTTTGTTAGTTAAGTTAGTTCCAACTATACGAGTATATATATTTTTTATATATTCTACTTATTTGTAACTATTAAAAAATTGTATTTAATAAAATGTAACCTAACAATCAGCCATCAACAATAGAAAATTATCATAAAATGTTGTTGATTAATGAGTGGGAATATTACACATTGTTTTGTTAATATTATTACTATTTTATTATAATTTTGCGGATAAATAACAGGCTACATTCCACGTAATTATAACAGAGTTCATTTAAGTCACAAATCATTTCATTATTATGTTTTAAAATGATTTAATAATGAATTCTTCAAATTTTGCAAATTCTTCAAATTTTGCAAATTCACTTTGTGGCACCATTTAATGTCCTGATGAACAGAACATCGTTCTCGAAACATGTTGATTGTTTAAAAATAAAGATTATCGTGGTAAAAACAAAGTGTTTTTAATAATGAATTGTTGAAAAGTGATATAGTGGTTGGGTTAGTTTTATTATGTAATTATTTTTGAAGATAATTTCTATAAATTTGTTATGCCGAAACTTTAACTATACGAAATTTCCATCGATAGAAAAAAAAATCAAAGTGTGCTCCGAAAATTATTAAAAACACGTTTTGCTCTATTATTTAATATGTTTCAGGCATGAAAAAAATCACAGTGTATCTTTAAATGCAACTAAGGCATTTGTCGAAAGATTGTTGCTTTATTTCAAACGAGTCGTGTTTTATTAAATATTTTCACCATTTTCGCTTAATTTGTAGTTTTTTTAATATCATCGCGCTCCCTCTAACATTTGTATTTGCATATCGCCCTTTCAAACCATGTTTGAACGCTCACTACGGGGCCTGAAATTTGAATTTACGTGATTATCGTACCCATGAAATGACCCATAATAGTCTTAACTAATACAAAAAAAAGCAATATTTAATTTTCCCCCAAGTTATGAACCTATACAATTCGGTTGCGATTCGTCCAAAAGCCGGGCATGTTTCTGAAGGAAAGAACAAATAAAACGGATTCACCGAACAGAGAACTAAACGGGAAATCTAAACTGAAACATTAGTTTCAGAATTCACCGATGGGTGTCGCTGGTGTGAAAGAATTTTCTATGGCAAACAAAAATAATGCAACGACGGGTGATCTATTTCAATTTCAATGATTGGTGTAAAATTAATTGTTTGAAACTAAATGTCGATAAATGCAAAATTATGTCCTTCTATAAATCAAAAAAACCGATTGTCTTCGATTAAAAACTTAATAATATTTGCTTAGCAACTGTTACATCTATTAAAGACCTTGGTGTCTCTTTTGATAGCAAGCTTTCTTTTCGGGATCACATAACTGCAATCGTTAATAAATCCCTCAAACTACTTGGTTTCAACACTAGAATCACTTCGGACTTCAAAAACGTAAATACCCTTAGAACTCTTTACTGCTCCTTGGTTCGCCCCCATCTTGAATATGCTTGTGTTATGTGGTCTCCTTTTTATGCTGTCCACATTCGGCGCATTGAATTTGTTCAACATCGGTTCTTAAGAGGGATTGCTAGGAGGCTAGGTTTAGAAAAAGGCAAATACTCATATGATGAAATTGAACTAACTCTAAACCCCTCTCCTTTGGAAGTCCGTCGG
Source organism: Hesperophylax magnus (assembly GCA_026573805.1). Taxonomy (NCBI): domain Eukaryota; kingdom Metazoa; phylum Arthropoda; class Insecta; order Trichoptera; family Limnephilidae; genus Hesperophylax; species Hesperophylax magnus. Next base: position 3,574,050 of record JAIUSX010000117.1, on the reverse strand, counting down.
GAAAGAAATGACCTCATTTGCTTCTTCAAAATTATAAATGGTATTATTGATTCACCTACTCTACTGCAACTCATTCCCTTCAATATCCCCTCGCAAAGACTCAGAAATAATAAACTGCTCTTCCTCTCTTCGACTAATTCGACCTCTCAGTGCTAATTAAAAACCCAATGGAAGGCGAATACGATGTAAGGCTGCGTATAAACAGGAGAAATTTACAATACATTATGGAAAAGTGGCGTTACGCACAGTTTGCGGTCGTTTCGTTCCTTAATTACCATTAATGTGTAGACTGGTCCACTCAAGTCAAAACCTTAACTTTTTTGGGATAAGTCTGAATGATTTTTGCCAGTCGCTAAACAAGTGACGGAATATTATAAGTGTCCTGTGGTCCTGACCCACGGCGTATTCTTGACTTGATTCGACTTGTCACTTTATTTTCTTATATTATATCTACAATATGTCTTTGCTTTCATGAACATTTGTCTACTCCTGTATTTTTCATTTTACTTTATTCCTGTTATTATTTTGTAATTTGGACGATGTCCGTTAATAAATAAATAAATTTAAAAGAAAATGGCACTCGTAGCACAGTGAAATCGATAACTTTACAATGTCGGATCGATAGGCGTAATTACCGATGATTTTCTACTGACCCATAAAGCCCTACATCAGTACGATATTGAAGAAATCCGTCATCTATGGATAGTCAGCGATGTTCGCTAGTACGGTGAAAATATGATTCCGATAGTTGGTAGACAAAAGCCGCTGTTAAGCAGCCAATATGCACGACTTTTTGGATAATGTTGTTCGTTATTAATGAAGCTCAAACACATCTGACAGCTCTACAAGATGTCTTGGCAGAGAAGCAGTCGAAGGTCTCAAAAGACCAGCAGCTGAGAATTGCCAGAAACGTGTCGGAAGTTTTTAGATCCGTATCTCAGCTGTTGTTGGAGCGCGAGACCATGCGTGCTGATCTGGCTACAGTGACTGCCCAACTGAGAATGACAGAAATCAAAGTACGACACGTGAAGAGCGAAAAAAGACAACTTGAACAAAAAATTATTCAACTAGAGTCTGATCTTGGACCTGTAATGCGGAGAGTAGCGGAGGCAACGGAGGCTAGCCTCTCATTTGCTGACATCGCCCGCAAACAGCCTAATGATGCTCACCAACCCCCTCCACTTACCCAATATGGACATCGTGTCGGAGCACCAAGACCAGGCGTATGCGTATTTCCAACAGATGCAGACGCCACCAAGGATAGCGATGGTACCAAAAAAATTATCCAGGACATGATTCGGCCATCTGAACTAGGCGTTCGGGTCACGGGAATAAAAAAGATAAGAAATAAAGGTATCTTGATAAACACGGCAACCGCAGGTGAGCAACAAAAACTATTAAATGCACCCTGTTTCGACAAATCAAGCACAATTAAGGCCCGACTGCCGACCAAGCGATCTCCGAGACTAATATTTTTTGGGGTACCGAGGGACCTGACTGACGAAGAATTTTTAAGGATCGCCTTAACTGGGGTTCCCAACATTCAAGACATTGAGGGAACTATAGCGTGCTGTAAATTAAGTCACTTAGCTGGTGCTCGCACAGGAAACACTTGTCATCGTATTTATGAAATGCCAGCTATCGTCCGTAAATTACTTATTGAACAGGAGAAAGTATTTGTGAACTGGACTGTTTGCCGCGTCAGAGATTTTATTGGCCTTACTGTCTGCACTAAATGTCATATGATTGGACACTCATACAAATATTGCAGAGATACTAAACCTACATGTGGACACTGTGCACAAGAAAAACACACCCGTGAGTCGTGCCCAAATGCAGCCATCAAACCAGTTTGCGCGACATGCACCAGATTTGGTAAGCCTGCTGACCATTCAACCGGAGATAGGGACAACTGCCCAGCTTACATAGCTGCCCTCAAGAAGGACCTAGCTACAATAGACTATGGAGTGTAATATACAAGAACACAAGTGCCTAACTATCGATGACTATACTCCCATGAAGAACTGTCTGCGAATAATATATATGAACGCCAGAAGTATACGAAACAAGTTTGACGAAATTGAGGAAAAGGTCAGAAGATTATGCGATATTGTTCATGTTCTTGTCATCACTGAAACGTGGCTTGATGTCGGAGAAGAAAAGTTCTTTTGCTTAAATGGTTTTTACAGTGCTTTTTCTTCTCGCCCAAATGAAGGAGGAGGAGGTGTGGCCATATATGTTCTGGATTCTATGAAGTGCTCTATCATTGAAAATTTTTCCAACGAAAATTCATTTTTAGGTATTAGTGTTTGCAGCAGTAATAGGAAACCAGTCAACATTTATGCCATTTATCGAAAACCTAACCCAAACAACATGCACGATTTCCTAACACATTTTGAAAAAATACTGAACAAAAGCAGACAAGATACATTAATACTCGGAGATTTCAACATTGACACTTCCATAAACACACCTTCTTCTTTAAATTTTATCAACACCTTATTAACATACAATTTCTCAATACAAAATAAATCATATCCCACGAGAGTCACTGATACAAGCAGCACTATTATAGATCACGTTATATCAAACAGACAAAACATTTCAACAACCATATCGAATATAGATGACCCGCTTAGTGACCATAATATACTAATTGTTGACTTTAAGAATAATTTAAAAAAATGGTTTAATAATAGAACTAAACCACGCTTTACTAAACCTATCATCAACAGTATGGCGGTAAAATCTTATATTGCGACTAACAAATTTGCTATCAACTCAACCAAACCCGAAGACGGTTACAAAGATTTTAATGATTATGTCAAAAATGCATTAGAAGCAGGTAAAACTACACCGAACGTAAAAACAGGAAGGCGGCAACATCTTAATACACCTTGGTTTGATTCTAAACTGAATTTTCTAATCAAGGAACGAAACCAGCTTCACAAGCAGTGGAAACAAGACCCAGGTAATATTACTCTTGCAATACGTAAAAATAAACTCAGAAACATAATAACTAATTATAGGAGAAGTCTGAAAAACAAATATTACATCAATAGCTTTCAACAAAGCCTAACTAACCCAAGAAAAACTTGGAAAACCATTAACTCAATTCTGTCTAACCGTGTACATAAACCCACCAACACAATTGAATCTCTCATCGTAAATAATTGTGAAATTAGGGAACCCCGTGAAATAGCGTTGGCATTTAATGAGTTTTTCCTGTCAGTTGGAGAAAAATTGGCAGCTGCCATTCCATCATTCCCGGATGACTGTAATACAATATATGTAGAACCAAAGGCACGACAATCCTTATATATGACTAGGACGAATAAGGATGAGGTAATAAAGGTCATCTCGAAACTTAGGTCGAATGCAGCGGCAGGAATCGATGGAGTAACACCGTGCATTCTTAAAACCTGTAAAGAAGAACTAGCGGGGCACCTAACCCAACTTATCAACTTCTCCATAGGCTCGGGAATATTTCCAAACCAGTTAAAGCTAGCAAAAATTATACCAATTTTTAAAGAAGACTGCAAGAAGTGTATTTCTAACTACCGTCCAATATCGATTTTATCGGTATTTTCAAAGGTGTTTGAGTCAATTATCAAAGATAGACTGATAAAATACATCTCTAGCAATGATATCCTTACACCACAGCAATATGGCTTTCGGAAAAACTCCAATACCCAATGTGCCACTTTCGATTTCATTTCTAACATTCAGCAGTACATAGACCAGGGCGAATATGTGGCAGCTATATTTATAGATCTGAAAAAAGCCTTTGATACGGTAGATCATGAAATACTTCTACAGAAAATGGAACATTTGGGAATAGTAGGTAAATCTTTAAATTTGCTCCGAAGTTACCTAGCTGATAGATTTTGCCTTGTCGATATCGGAGGGAACCTAAGCGGCTTTGGAAAAATCACATGTGGAGTGCCACAGGGCTCTATTCTTGGACCTCTACTTTTCTTACTATACATCAATGATATAACTAAATGTGGCATCTCGGGAAAACTTCAACTTTACGCTGATGATACTGTGATTTACTACCATTGTAAAAATCTGAAGGAACTTGAAGCTCTAATGAATAAAGATCTCGCAAAGCTGGCAAAATGGCTTCGATTAAACAAATTAAGCCTCAATGTTAAAAAAACCCATTACCTTACTTTCGGTAAAAAAGATAACATGGGTATGAATATTATTCTTGGAAATGAAAAGCTACAACATGTTCAAGTAACGAAATATTTGGGGTTACTCATAGACTCTAACCTCTCGTGGAACTCCCATGTTGAGAATGTAAAATCCAAAATTTCCCCTATAACCGGTGTACTTTATCGACTCCAAGGTGTGCTCCCCACATCTTTACTGCGTGCAACTTATTATGCTATGATTCACTCCCACCTGAGTTATCTAGTTAGTATCTGGGGCACCATTACCAAAAAAAAAAGTTCGGAAATACAAGTAATTCAAAATAGAGCCGTACGTAATATATATAATCTGCCATGGGATACACATGTCAAAGATATATACTCACAGACACAAATACTTCCCTTTACAGTCCTTCCAAAGTATAACATCACAACTGCCATTCTACAAATAATTCAACACTCCTCACACACCAACACTAAACCAGTTTTTAATTCTGACATACACCAGCACAAAACACGATCACAAAATCAAATACATTTATCGTCATCTACTTACACGACCAAATTTGGAATTAACTCCTTACAATACATTGCACATAAACAATATAACACATTACCTAGTAATTTAAAACTTCCGGCAACAAACAAAAAAACACTGGCAAAAGCTCTTAAAAGCTATTTCATTAACAGTTTCATTAATGACTAACACAATCTTTCTCTAGAACTCCATAATAACATCTGCGTTTATTTATTTTAATGTATTTATTTTAATGTATTTATTTTAATGTATTTTATTTATTTGCCTTGTCCTTTCTAATGTTGTCTTTCCCGAAATGAGTTTTATAAACTCATTGGGAATAATACATTATTACTTTGTTATCATTTTGTAATGTATTATCTTGTAATAAAAAAAAAAAAAAATAAAAAAAATAATTGGTTATTTAATGAATGGAGGTGAATTAACTAAGCCCTTAAGTTAAAACAAATCGTAAACACGAACCATGGACGATCGAATCGCGATCGATTGATGCCGTTCCAACTTGGTGGAACAAAAGTTGTTAGTCATAACTAGATACACCCTTTCATAGCATTAACGATATTTTCGCGAATTAAAGCGATAAATGCTGTTTTTAGCGATATTTACTCACTATAATCTTGTATTGACAGATCGTAGAACGAACATGACACACTCTAATGTGGAAACATGTGCCATGTTGAGTTTCAATCAATAATACAATAAACATGTTTCAAGTGATTTTGCTAATTTGATTGTTTTTCTCCTCTGACCAACTCCCATTCCTTGACGTTATCCTATTTAGCTATAAACGCTATGAAAACGCAAATTCAAAACTATTAATGCTACATTTCTTAAAAATTAAAGCTATGAATGGTCTCTAATTATAACTAAAGACCTCATTAACAAATTAACTCCCTTTTTAGTGTCAAAAATACATGCGGAATGCCAATGTATGTTAAAGTTATTATTTAAATTCGACATTTTCAATTTTTTAGTATTTTTTTTACTTTTACGTGGACGTCTGACGTTAATTCATTTGCCAGCTGCCAATATTGCCAGTGTATATCGATTTGCATTGCCGATATCGGTTGGCGTATCAATAGTTCGACCACGCTAACAAAATCGTCTGTAGTTCCGTCTATAGATCCGATATTGGAAAGTTATTTATATATACTGGCAACACTAGAGTAATTTGACATACCGAATAATCAAACGTCATACATTTTCGTTAAAATATTAATAAATTGGGAATTTTGAATTGAAATACTAATCCAAATATCCATTGACAGTCCGTATTTACTTTATGGCAATAATGAATTAGTTGGTCAATGAGATCTTTAACCATAATACGAGATATACGAAACAAGTGGCGTTTCAAACAAATTTCGTCTCTCTAAGTTCCAACGGATTTAATTGATTGCATAAATGACGTCTTTCAATCGTACGAGCTTCGTTAATCCGCCTCCGTTTATTAATAATCCAATAATTTTGCATAAAGAACAACATTAAAAACGTTACGTATATCTTCTTCTTCGATGGCGCTACAGCCCATATCGAGCTTTGGCCTCCTGCAACAGTCGCCTCCAACTCCTCCTGTCCTCAGCGGCTGACTTCCAGTTTGTCACCTGGAGAAGCTGTGCTGCATCCCCTCTTACCTCATCTTCCCACCTGAGTCTGGGTCTTCCCACTTTTCTCTTTCCACCTGGGTGACCAGTCAGAATTCTTTTTGGGACGCGTGTATCCGGCATTCTCTGTACATGCCCAGCCCATCTCAGCCTGAGGAGTATATATACGTATATCTTCTGTCACCCAAATTTAACTGACAGCCAAGGAAATTTGGCGGGCTTTTTCTGTCGGAATTTCTTAGCAATCGTTTAGGGAATATTGCTAACTGACCATAGATCGCAAATTTAGTCAATATCGTATTGACGTATGGCTTTATTGATCGTCCATGCTAGATATCCTGGGACCCTAAACAAGCTAATTAAACTGTTTTTCTCTTTTATAATCAATAACGACAGCAATATTTAACGTGTTACAAAAATATACGCTCGTGTTAAATAATTATGATATTATGTTATGTTTGTATCTATTCAGGATGTAACAAATTACACAAAAATGGCGTGAAAATGATTGTACGTCACATTCAAATTAATTTTATGGCAACAATATTTATCGCTAGCATATAAGCTGTATTATAGTTCTAGATACTTACATTCTGGCAAATATTTGGACCGCAATTATTTATAGAATTAAGGGTAATCTGTACCAGCACTTTGCTGAATCCTACAAATTATTAGGGCGTAGGTAATGTTGTTTGAGTTATTTGGCTTACAGTAATGTTTTAGATTCTTTTTTTAATAAATTCATGTAGTTGAATATCGATTTAGTTTTTTTATGAATTATTGCAAATCTTCGAAGTGAAAATTAACCCACTTCCCGGCATCCGATTGAGCTGAAACTAGGCAGGTAGACTCGATGTCGGTGACAATGCATTATATATAAATAAAATGTCAGTTCTACCCGATTGGCATTTGGCGAGGTTGTCGAATCCAGTTTCTGAGTAGAAGGGTTCAATGAATGAATAATATGAAGTATTAATATGTAGGGTTTTCCAATAAGAGGTGTTATTTTGAATAGCCCGCTATTTCAGTAGATGTTACTTTGGAGCTGTAATTTTTTTAATGTTTGACAAGTAGAAACTACGTCATTAATAAAAATGGAACGATACACGTTTCAACAACGCATTGAAATTATTAAAATTCACTTGAGTGAATCAAATGCAAATCATCTTGAGTGATGAGGTCCATTTCCACCTCGGTGGCTTCGTCAACAAGCAAAATTGTCGCATCTGGGGCTCGGAAAACCCAAGAGTTATTGTTGAAAAGCCTCTCTATCCTCAACGTGTGACTGTTTGGTGCGGTTTATGGTCCGGCGGAGTCATTAAACCTTACCTTTTCGAAAATGAGGCTGGAGCAGCAGTTACGGTGAATGGATCGCTATCGAGAGATGATTAATGATTTTTTATGGCCGGAATTGGATGGTATTGATCTAGACAACGTTTACTTTCAACAAGACGGCGCTACGTGCCACACACGCAACGAAACCATTGATCTTTTACGATTGAATATCAAAATAACACCTCTTATTGGAAAACCCTTTATATACCATGTAGTGTTTTTTTTCTGAAATAATTATTAATATATTATTAACACTCATTTGCGAATACGTCTTTCCCCTGCAATGCTCCAGGGTTGGTGTTATATGGATATTTACTTATTAAGACAGTTCTATACAGATATACTAATAACCGGTAATTATCTTTCTAACGATGTCCGTTTCAGCTTTTCCATTTCTTTGGAACATGCGCACCAACTAAGCTCACAAACTTATATTTTGTGAGTGTTTACGAATTCTCTATAAATTGAACTAATTGTACAGGATGTTAAGTGAAGTACCTGATAAACTTTTTTATTTATTTTTTTTAAATTTATTCTTAAATAAATTAGTATTATAAAAGTATACTATATTGTCCTCCACGTTAGGAGTTCACCTGTGTTGTGGAGGACTTTTTTCAATTTTAAAGTTATATAATATTAAACAATACAGTGGAGATCAGTTACTCAGAGAAACCATAAAAATTAAAATATATTATCGATTTTTACATAGTTTTAACAAAAACAAATGCGAAATATAACGAAATTAAATTGTAGCCAGTTCCATGTGTTTTTTGTATTATGTAAGATTAGATGTTTTATATTGTGTTGGAAGTGAATTGTATAGTTTTATAGTACTTTTGTCCAATGGATGTGTTGATTTTTGGTATTAGTAGTTGGTGTGCATGTCTTGTTCTAGTATTGCGAGAAGTTTGTGAAGTTTTAAATGTGTTTAGGTTCTTGTAAAGGAAAGTAAGTATTTGTTTTGAATATAATTTTTAAATCTTCAACACTGGGAATTTTTTGAATATGGTTAAAGTGGGTGTTAATATAGGTAATTTAAGTATTACTTTTATTACGGTTTTTAACTTTAAACAAACTATTCCTAAAGTTATTTTAATTATAAGTATAAATAAAATTTTGGTGTTTTGTAGCAATTATTTTTTTTAAAAACAAACAAAATTGTTGCACATGTCATCATTGGGAACTCAAATAAGAGCACAACACCCGGCTTTGACTCTAACTTTCCAATAACTACCGTTTTTTTTATATTTTTAGTTGAACAAAAAAAAATCAGATACCAATATGTCATTTTTACTGTGTAGGTACATTTCAGAAACAAAATTAATAGATGTATTAAAGAACAAGAAAGACAAAATTAAAAAAAATATATATATATGTTAAAAGAATACAACATATATTTATTTATAATTAATAATACCCCAAACTGGGCAAATGCCCGTATTATGGTGGTAACGTAAATAAGAACATATAAAAACAATAATACAATGTTGTACATATATCGTAATGCAAATGGTAATACAAAAACAAAATATAATAACATAACACAACAAAAACACAATAAACAATACCATTACAATACACACTTCAAAACACAGGGTGTTCGGAGGTAAAGTGAACTAACTTCGAAAAGTTATTCTACATGACGGTGTAAGTAAAAAGATACATAACTTTTTCGAAATTCCGTTGTTTTTTTCCCATAAAAAAAATATTTTTCCACAGAATTTTATTTTCTCCATAGAAACAATTGAACTTTTGTACCTGAAAACAACATTAAAACGTTAAAATTTCGAAAAAAGTAATTTTTCTTTTTTTTATTACCCCAGACACCCTCATAATAGTTCACCCCCAAGAGTACCTCATAATATTTGCCGATATTTTTTCATTATTGTCTTTATTATTGTAATCTATATAAATAAAAAATTAAATGTTTTGCACAGATTGATTTGAATTTTTGACACAACGTTGCATTCAAATACGTATGTGTATATATTTGTATATATATATATTTTTTAAAAACAGCGTCATCTGTTGGACATAAAGCAACACTCGTTATTGTTTCTCTATCTGCAGAGATAGACTGAGCTATAGCAACTCGTGGCGGGTAACAGCTAGTCTTTAATATTTTATTTTATTAATCTCCATTTTTATTTTATTTTATAAAATATTATTATATTGTAAACTAGAGGCCTCAGCACGAGTAAAGCACCCAGAGAGGCCCACATGATGAAATAATGTTTTAAAATATGTAAAGTTATTGTATCAGATATAAAAAAGTAATTTATAGGCATTCCAATGATAACTCCATCGGAACCTCTCTCGCTTTCTCATAAACTACATGCGTAAAAGAAAGAGAGGTTCTTACGAAGCTCCCAGCGGCAGGACCGTATATGGACATATCCTTACTTCTTGTACCTGCGTATAAGGAGTACAATGCCTGCTTAATTATTTTACAAAAGTTTTTCTTTCTTGTATGTAGAGTGATTTGATGATGTTTGTAAGCATTCTTAGATATGTACAAACACACATTATTATGACTTTGAAATTGAGTGATATAGCTATTTAAAATATCTACCTAACATTACAAATATTACATGAAATCAACAAAAATTCTAATTTCGGTTGTGTGTCATTTGGTTCAATGAACTCTAGAACTCGGATTTGCTTTGAATTTAAGTGTCATTTTCAAAATTGAATATGATTGTTCAGACAAGCGATAAATCAGGTGCTTACCTGTCAACAGAAAATTATATTATTTTTATTAATTATAACAATTAAACCTATTCCATATTTGAAATGTGCATTTATTTTGTTTTAATTTTTGACAGATTTCGTAATTTTTACTAGACTTAGTAAATCTAGCACCCTCCAGTAGAGATATGAAGGATTTTGTTAAAGATTGGTCTATGCCACTAGCTTCAAAGTTGTCTTCTTCTCTGGATCGAAAGGAGAAATTCCTGATGCTCTAAACCCGGCTGCCATATTTCCGGATATCCTGTAGTTTATGGATGCACAAGAATCTTCGGAAATTCACCATTTAGCAGTACTCCCAATGAAGTTACAATGTGTACAGACGTACTGTAGAAAGCTCAAAGTGGCAAGCAAAAAGTACGTCAGTTGTAGTGCTTTTGATTTCGTTGTTAATACTAAATACTAATGCTAAACTGTCATGAGTCGACTAAGCTCGCGTTCTACCTCTAAGCAAATTGCATTAAAAAAGTTCCGCAATTCCCTCATGTGATGAGAACGTGTTTTAATTACTTCCTGGCAAACAATAGTAAAAGCCAAGAAATAACATTTCATTTGTGAATGCTCGAAAATACTTATTTAATACTTTTTTTTTATAAATAATAAGTTTTTTCTCGTACAAATATTTTATGCGTTATATAGAAAATTCAATGCCGCCTAGAATAGTTAATAATTACGAAGCCAATGCTATCATCAACTAAACTTAACTGTTTAAAATAGTCTTGTCTGTTTATTTATATGCTTGCAGTAAAAATATTATGCACATCAGCAATAACAACAAGGATCAATAACAATCGCCGTCATTTCCCAAATGTAGTTGCTCTATTTTGGCACTTACTAACGTGATCACTTGACACCTGTTTTCAAAATCCGTCTGGCGCTCATGATTGTAACTCTATTCATCCTGAGGTAGTTAGTATTCGATGCAACTTTTAAATATAAAAATGCCGCCCAGTCCTATCATTTATGCACATATATTTTTTCAATGTCATATATGAATGTCATGTTTGAATATATTGAAAACATAAGAGTATTTCTTACTTGCTACTTGCCAAGCGAAATTCGAATACTAAGTTTGGTGATCGTGCATTCGGAGTATGTGGCCCTAAGGCTTGGAATAAACTTCCAATTGAATTGAGGTGAGGTTGATCCAAACTAAAAACTCACCTTTTTAGATAATCTTTTCCATAAATCCTTCATTCTATCCAAATATTGCTTTTTTCCTTTTTGTTATACCGTTGATGCATACATATAAATTCTCTAGCGATTCCGTTCAACTACTTATGATAAAGTCAAAATGCTATTGACTTGCCTACTAATGAACAACGGACAATATCAGTGGGAACAGAATACGTTAATCGGTTTAATTGTTGACAGATGAATCATCTAAATGAAAGATCGATGGTTAATTGCATTTATCTATGATATATATCCATTTGACCCATTGGGCGCATTTTGCACCCGTGTTCTAAAATTAATTATAAAAACACCTTAATATCATAAAGCTTCCTTTTACTTCTGGCGCTAGTAAAATTAAATTGTTAATGTTAACATAATAATAATTGTAATTGTTATTTGTATATTTCTACATTTGTAAATATATATGTCATTAAGATAGTAGTTAAGGCCTTAGTCGTAAGTCACTAGATATAAGTCTTAGATGTAAGTCAGTAGTTCTAGTAATTTATTAGATATATTTGTACAGCGCCCTTGAGGTAATTTTTCACGAAAACGGAGCTATATAAATTAGCCAATTTCCGACTTTATGTCCGGGTTAAATCTTCCCCACAGGAAAAACTAAACACTTCCACATACTTTTACACAAATGATCATCTAATCAATCCACATTATGCAAGTGCATTATATAAGCATAATAAATACAAAAAACAACACGTCAAATCACCAGAGATAAAATGGGAAAATAATTCACCCACTCCAGATATTTTCATATCAGAGGGGTCGGCTCGGTAGAACTTCTAATTGGACCTATAAATCCTACTGATCCCTCAATATAAATATTTAAAAAATCTTTCGTTATCCTACATGTATTTAAAATTACTGATTTTTGCATTTTTATATATAAATTTTTTGATAGATCTAATACGCCTAAATTTTTAATGAGAGAGCTAGGCATAATGCCAGTAGCCGAAATAACAAATGGTATAATAATAATAATTATTATTATGAGTACTTTCAGCTTCACAAATAATACAATTGTACTGTCCCGTGATTTTTCACGCAAGTATATTATAAAAGCTGTATCGGTAAAGCCTGGTTGGTGGACAGGGACAGCTTTACAAGTTGCAGGTTGCGCACCTTGGCTGCATATAAAAAGTGGATTTTCGCTCATGTGGTCGTGGTTACATAACGGATCTGTGCAGGTGACTGACCTCCTCTTACGGGCTCTTATCGCCTTAAACACTCAGACCTCATGCACAGGTAGATATGTAGGTACTGTGTGATCATTATCCGTGTCTTCCAGACAGTTTGGAAAGGCTGGTGTTGTTTTTAGTACTTACTTAAACAATCTAAATATGTTATGTACATGACATCTATCTTTATGGACATGGTGAAAGCATTGGAATAGAATCGTCTCAAGAAAGATTCTTTTTTTTACCTTGAATTGATTCTCGAAGAATTCCAACTGCTATGAGCCAGTGGAAGTTTGGAATATTCATAGTCAATAGGAATATTAAAGCGTCTAGCTCTTCTGACCTAGTTACAATGATTGCTTTTTTGTTGGTTGGTTGAGAGTTTTTGACACGCTCAAACTGATAATCTAATTTATAGTTAAGATTGGACAACACACGTTTCTCGATGTTTGTTTATAACGATATAACGAAGTAAAGATGTATGTTTGTTTCATTACTATACATTGGAATTATATACCGAGTCGAATTAAGATCGATAAACAGTTACAGTGTGGTATAATTCAATTTGTACTCTGAGATAACCGAAGGCCGCAAAAGATTACATCGACGTTAAAAAAAAAACGAAATGTACTGGGATTAAAATTGAAAAGCCCCGGCTTTATTTCTCATCAGTCACAACAAATTCATATTTAGAGCTCCGTGCTACGATCGCGATAAGTTTGAACTTGGATTTTAATAATTAGTAATAGGTACCTATCTACATAATGCATGGTTTGTCCTACCTACCTCAACACCACAGACCTGCCACTATACTCCTTCGATTAATAAATAATACGTAGACAGTTTTTATAAGACACTAGCTTACGTGCACACGGCGTTGCTGGACTTTTCTCTAATTTAATTAAATATAATATCCATGTATTATTTGTATAAACCTTCCGGAAAAAATTCTCTAAATGATAGTGAAAACCCTTTCAAACTCCGTTGCGTAATTTAAGATAACTCGCGCACAAACAGACAGACGCGGATAGTGACATGGTTTTATACTATTTAGAGACACCAATGTATTGTCACGATTACGAATTTACTAAAAGTTTATCAGGAAACGGCCTGTAATCTCGTTTTTAGTTCATTATGATCTGGGATGCTCCGGGCGGTTTCCGAACGTTCCAGACTATTCCCGAACATTCCACAACATTCTAGAATGTTCCGGGATGTTCTGGAATGTTTTATAATGCTCTCGAATACTCTAGAATGTTCTGGACTGTTCTAGAAATTTCTAGAGGGCGAAACATTGATGTATTATACTAGATTAGCCCTGTCTAGTTAAATTCATTTTAAAAATAACGCCACGTAGCGTACGTCACAAATATGGAGATTAACTTAACAACCCAACTCTGTTTAAACTCCTTGTACAAGCGTTCAAACTCGTAAGCGAAACCACAATTTGTTGTCAGAGGTGTTGTAATATGGACATAATTCAAATTTAAATATTTGGAACTCGGTTATTTTTGTAATTGAAATAATGAACTTGCCCAGCATAGCTGAGAAGCAAAATAGACCAATAAAAGGTAAAACGCAATGCACAGTGCCCAATTCGCATTGCGGCATAATGCGTGGGACTTTTCATAAATGTGCATGTGAACCAAACCAAAATTGTGTTGGGGTTATTTTTAAATGAATATGCCGTGTCTAGTCTAATTTTGTCTATGGGGCGAAAAGTACGCCCTTCAGGCAAAAACGAGAACCTTCTTCATGGATGGGGGATAGAGGGCTACCACACCATATAATTCACCTTGATCGTACCGGGACTCATTTCTGAGTTTTAGCGGCACTCACACTGTACGCTTACTTTTATAATATATATTGATTTCGACTCCTAGGCCCCAGACAGATTTAAGCAAAAGTAAGGTAAAATTGACCTGACTTCGTGAATACTGGCACTTCCACAGCACACTTCTAACGGTTTATTTCTTCAGTGATTTCAACCATACTTACGATCCATTTAATTCAGTCCAACTTTTTTTGCGCATCTGAAAATATAATTTTGATTGTAATATTATGCACAAGCGTTTTTGCTAAATTCACTTTCAGTTGAGTTCAGTCTAAGCACCATTTAAAACCAGTTCTCTGTCGACCCACCTTTGCACAATATGCTTAGTTAAGTACCTACCCATATGCGTGAAATGTTTCAATAAATAAGTGATTGCTACACAAGAGTCCCAACTGCCTGGAGACATTCGGACAATGGAGAAAGGGTAGATATGTGTAACAGGAAGATGATCGGCAGCGGTAATAAATTTATTTAATTTTAGAATTGTAGCTTTTTTTTACAAATGTTTCTGTCTTTCACACTTCAAGGGTGTTTGTTCTAGGCCACTTTTTCTAGTTTTTTGTTACTAGAGCGATACTGAAAGTACTTACATTTGACATAGTATAATTTGAGGTGATTTTTCACAAATCATTCAAATAATATTTTTAACATGATTACCTCGCCAGAGTACCAATTGGATAGAGTATTTGGGAAAATGGCATCCACAATGCTGAAGGAAATGAGGAAGGCTAAGAGATGGGTAAAAGATAGTTATGAAGTATCTGGCTAGCAGGGCGATACTGAGAGTATATACCACTCTGAACGATGTGAAAATAATTAACAAAGTACAGGCAAATCATTTTAAAGAGACGTTTGAATGTTTTGTGCACACCGAGAGTATCGAAAGTTTCAAAAAGAGAGAGTGAGAAAATTGTTTGTAACAACGGCCCGCAGTCCCCTCTTACCCTGCTAAGGCCCAAAGATACTAGACGCTTAGCAACGTTTATTAATTCTATCATGCTAAGTATAAGTCAAAAGCAGCAACTTTTCAGGAGAGCAATTTCTAATTTGTAAACTATGATTACCTTAATTGGGTGATTAAATAAAATATATTTTAACAAATTACTTTAAAGGATAGTTATAAAAATCCTAAAGGTAAACGTATAAATTGACTTGTACTTCTAATACTAATCGAAAAAATAATGATTTCAGTTTGTATTATTATAAACATCTGCATATTTTTAATTATAATACATTTTTGAGATTTTTTAATTTGATTATATTTGTAGATTGAAAAAATGAAATAAACTGACTTGTAAATTTGTCTTCTGATAATATAATAAATTAAATTAAAATATTTATTAATACTCATACATAACACATTTTGTCTTTATCTACGTACCTATTATTTGTGAAATTATATTAAAAAGGGTCCGCTCTACTGCGTATGTCATAGTTATGTATTGTTTTCGTCACGTTTTGTTGTATTTGCAATGTAATAAAAAATAATATTAAATTGAATATGTTCCCTACATGAAGATAGGAGGCGCAAAAATAAATAGATTAATCCAAGCTAAAATCGAACATCGTCGCTTAGGTACATATATATGTAATAACGAAACCAGTTAATATTTATGTCAAAGATGTATTATTACTTTATTATAAAGGATTTGTGATAATAACACAAAGGTGCAATACACAATACGCAAAAGAAATGCGTCAATTCCATCGGATGAATTGCTTCCAAAGCTCAGGCCATCCGAATACTAGTTTTTACCTGAGCGGCGAGATTTACCTGCAGCGAACCTGTCGGCAAAACCGTGAACTTTAAAAATCTCAACCATCCGAAGTTACCTACAGAGCCGAGACGCGCGTTTTTTTTATATCTTTTCTTAGTTTGACGTTTCGCTCTTTCGGCGCAGCACTGTTTCATCTTGTCTCTCCTGAATTTAACCTAAAATCCGCGAACTTATAACTTATTGAGTTAAAACATAAAAATAACACATTAAATAACTAAAAACAAAGATAATACAACTGTTTTAATGTGTATTTGTGCAGTGAAACTTATTTCAAAGTGTTTTAAAATTATATTTATACAAATCGTGATGTAAGAAAGTTTTAAAATATACGTATTTATTGTTATCGCTGAATTTGGTACTGCTTAGAGGAGAAATATATTATATCTTATTTGTCGTTTGATAGTTTTTTGTGAATATATCTTATTTGACCAAGTTATATCTGCGTAAACAAACTAATTAATTTCTTAAATTGAGTCAGTGTTTAAAAAGTTGTTTTATTTCGCTGTGAAGTTATTTTTAGTCCTGTTTTTATCGTTGTTAATAAAGTTTTGGAAGATTTTTGTTTTTTGAAGAACTTTTACAACTTTATAAATTGGTAAGTAACTAATTTAGTGTTTAGCGCTTTTTTGTCGCCATTTTTGCAAATTTTGCTGAATTTGTTTTAGCTTGTTTCTTTTGCGTGTTGTTTTTTAAATTTATTTTGAAATCTGTAAAACTTTTATTCTTTAGTTGATATTTTATCAACCATTATTATCGTTATAATTTTACTAGCCTGGCAGCTATCGTGTAAACAATAAATTGTTTGATTTGGTTGAGATTTTTACGGCCAAATGTATTATCGTTATTTATTTTTGAGGTATTACGCCTTGTTGTGCTTCCTCCTTTTGTAGCCAACGTTTCGTACAGCGTTACAGTGACCATCATCGATGATAGTGACCGTAGGTGTAGATGTGATCTGTATTATCGTGATTTCTTTTGGGGTACTGTGACGTGCTGCTTTTCTCTTTGCTCTTTCTTTAGTCAACGTTTCCGACAACGTTACAGTTTCCTTCTTCATGGCAGAAGTGATCAGACACAATAACTCAGATGGCGGACTTGGCTAAAGGATGAAGCGTAAAACGGCATAATACCCCAAAAATAAATCACAAAATTATGTTGGTTATTTGAAATATGTATTTCATTGTATACGTAACTTTTGGTCCTTGTTTGGTAAAATATTACATTAAAAAAGGGCTTGGTCTTGCGGCCACCCTCGACTGCTCTAAAAACAATTGAGCTATATTATAAATCATCAGCATCATTGCGTGAGTATGTTTCCTACACCACTGAAGAGATAAAACCCAATGTGGGCGTGTCCCTGTGCCCGAACTAAGCCCAATTTCCCTTATTATGTTGAAATTGATCAAACATCTTCAGATAAACAATTCAACAGATAAACAATTTCATTGGCCTGCCTGGAGCCTAGAACTGACGAAAGCGTGTTTTGGGTGTGTATACGTAAATCAGTTTTCTTCCAATTCGAGTTAGTTCTCTTTCGATTATGGATCATTCTTTTAGAATTGATATTGTTCTGTGGATTTGATCATCTGTTGCAGATGTTTAAACTATAATTATTATTATTAATGTAATTTGAACACTCTATTATTAATTAATGCCGAGGAAATAACGATATCTACGTTATTGAACATTTTACGTTGCTAATGGAATTGACGAAATCTAATAAACCTACTTTCGAAATAATTTTTCTACGACGAAATTTGTTTATAGGCGAAATGGAGATATCGAAATTACATGAAGTAATAAAAAAACAACATATTTTCCTTGTACCTACACACGTACGAGAGTGATATTTCCTAAGTTGGAAGTGACGTATCTATGCAATAATCTACTCAAACCAGACAACCAATTAATTAAAGATACGTAGGAACCTATTATTTGTATAATTTAAAAAAATATTATTTTTATTCGATATTTGAAATTTGTAATTTATTACGATTCTTCTCGATCGAGCAAAAAATATTTCGGTTATCATTTTGGAAAGTCATGTTAGGTACGTATACATTTGCGAACCGAAACTCGATCCTTACGACGAATTACGGGAAAGAAACGAATCAAAAATCAAATTGTCAAAATACGTAGCATTACAATCCGCGATTTTTCACCGATGATAAAAATCAAAGGAAAAATAAAAATTATTTTTGTAGAGTTTCCTTTCTTCGCTTATTTTTTAAGAGGAACGTTTGCATTTTTCATACGAAAATTAAATTTGAATTTTAGGCAAAAATATCAAACCGAACTGAATTAAAATAATTATTTATTTTTCGAAAGAAGACCTCATTATCTATTAAATGAAAAAAAATCATACTTTGTTATACGCAACTTTTACTGAATAAATAAAAAAGCATCCAACCAGGATTCTTATGTGTGTCTGTATGTAATTAATATTAGTTAATATATATATGCTCTGATAACGCTTGAGATAGTCGAAACCTGGTAATAACGTAAGATTTATGCACATACCAGGTTCGATGATTCTTCTGTATGCTGATATGTTGAAAGTCAAGTGGGGCACGCACTATACATGTATAATGTCCAATAAATGAATTAATCACAAATCACTTTAAACATCAAATAATGCATACACACACACGGCGATTCCTTGTTACAACTACTTATGTTTAACGGCGGTATCTCTCGGCGGTTTAATCTCAGTAAGTACTGAGATTTACGTCAGTATCTGATATCAAGTTGAAAAGAACGAAATCGATCGACGACTTATTTAAAACACCGATCACGTTCAAATTAATTATTGCCCAAAACCGTGAACATCACTCAACGATTACTGTATTTCACAGCGTTTTAATTCGTCTTTTACTTCGGTGAATATCTCCTCACATATTAAGAAGATGGAGGTTGATCGAAGACTTCGCGCATTTAACTGCGTTCTGTTGCACAAAAATCAAGCGTAGATTCACTATATACAGGGTTTTCCAATAAGAGGTGTTATTTTGATATTCAAAGAAAAATGCCATATTTTAATATAAATGATCGAATGTGTATTTCATTATAAAGAAGAACGTATGCCGTTAATAGTGAAAAATGACATCAGTTAAATGACCACCACGACCACGCCTACATAACCATATCCTTTTTATGAAATTTTCCATAACCAAATCGCAAAGTGGCTGCATTATTTCCCCGATAGCCTCACGAATTCCATCTTTGAGGTCTTGAATCGACGCTGGGCTGTTGGCGTAGACCTTCTCTTTCACGTGGCCCCAAAGGAAGAAGTCGCAAGGTGTTAAATCACAAGATCTCGGTGGCCAATTTTGATCACCTCTTCGAGAGATAACACGGTCCGGAAATTTTTCCCGTAAAAGATCAATGGTTTCGTTGCTTGTGTGGCACGTAGCGCCGTCTTGTTGAAAGTAAACGTTGTCCAGAAAATACCATCCAATTCCGGCCATAAAAAATCATTTTATGGCCGGAATTAAATACACATAACACCTCTTATTGGAAAACCCTATACTATTCAAATCCTGCTCTATGATTTGCTGAAGCATAACGAAGCTTTTAATGTGATGTACGTACAAAAAAGACAAACGTCGTCACGGAATAGTTCCGCTTCAATCTAAATATGCACAAATTATTTAAATAACCCAAACTAAGAACCCAATAACCTATTTTGTTCAAATATTCCATCTCCCCAGACGTATATAATTATTTTTTGTAGTAATTAAGTTGAAACTTAATGTTACTCCAATAATTTAATACCTTAATAAGCGGATCATTTTTATATTGAATAGTTTTATACAAAGTACCTAAACACAAACAGAAATATAAAATAACGTAAAATATTAAATATTTTTTTATAAATTCAACAAAAGTTCATACGTAACATTATTATTGATTGTGTATTATTTAAAAAAAGTAATTATTTTTTTAAATCTACAAAACAATTCCTGTTATTATCTTTGATTGATAATAATTATAAGAAATAACAAACAACATTATATTATTATTATAGAAATATCTTTAGACATTTTTTTGTAACACTATTATTATTAAGGCATAACATAATAAAATATCGGAAACAATAATATAATTTGACCTGTCGGAGTGGAGACTAATGCGTAATGTGTTCAATTCCTCAACTGGTTCTTCCATCTTTCCTCCATCACAGTGGTGGTGGTAGGAGATTTTCAAATATTGTCAGGTTATTTGTAAAACGGGAATGTTTGTATTTCTTAAAACAAAAAAATAATAATAATACCTTTATAAAGTTGGAAATGACTGGAAACGACGCACAATGGGGCCGATGACCCCGAAAGTTGGCATCAAATCAGTGGTTGCAATGACATCAAATCTTTTTCGATTTTTAGTTCCGTATAGACATGTTGATAAAAATAAGTGAAAAAAAATGTTCGAAAAGTCACGCATACTTAGTACAAAAATATAAAATTGAATAATATAAGATCAATTAAATCAGTCAAAATGCTCACTTTATTTCTCGTGCTATTTATTGACAGTTATACACATAATAAATCGTCTTCATCATCTTGTGACAATATACTATCGTCATCAATACTTGATTCAACTATCGAATCATTCCTGGTAGTCGTATTAGGGTCTGGTGTCTTTAGCATTTTCAGTACTTCTTTTGAAATTGTCTTCATTGTCCGGCTGCTGAACTTGTATTAAACGCTCAGCAGTGTGATCCAGCAATTGTTGCAATTTCACTTCCGCTGAAGATTCCGTGACCGTTATGAATTCACTTAATGGGTATCATTTTTTCTTAGCTCCTTGTACAATTTTGTATGAAGGAAATACCTCTTTATCCTTTTCTCTTATAAAATTGTATTGGTAGCGACTAATTTTGGCATCTACAATCAAAGCAAGTGCTTCATCACCACTCAATATCTTTTTGTTTTGGGTTTTATCGGTAAAAGCTTTTCTGTACTTATTTGCTCTGGTCGGCGTACTTAACGTGACGTCTTTGACTACAGTCGATGTTGCTGCTTTACCTGCCAACCGAAAACTCATGTGGGTAGCAAAGGCTAACTCAGTTCTAGATCTTTTAGATCGCAATAGTATAGTTTTATGACGTTTCGTACGCTCAGACGACATATCAAATGACAGTGTGGGTCGACCTCTTTTCGTTTTTACTATTTCTGCTAAAGGTTTATAATTCTTAAACATAACGAGGCTTTCGAGCCATTTTTTATTATTTAATAAAATGAAGTCATGGATTCTGTGACATTTCAACCATTTGGTTTTCAATTTAGAACAGAATGCAGCTATTTCATTAAAAAATTATTTTTGATTAAAGAGTTGACAATGAGTAAGTTCTAAGAGGTGTTTTTTCAGGAATTTTACTTTTTCGTCAAATTTCTTAACGCCAGAATTCTTCGTAATCATGTATAATTCGAATCTCGTAAGAACCACGCCAGAAAATGTATCTAAAACAAAACACATTGATTATTAGACTACAACTGTTTTTTATGAAAACTGATAGTCTTCACTTTCAAGTACTATAATTAAAAAAATTGTGCATACTTGCAACTATTTATAATTAAATCTTGTAGCTAAGATATTAAACTATATAAAAACAATTAAAATATGACGGGATCTCATGGAACTCTAAACTATATACCTCTACGTTTAATATATTTACAAGAAAATATTTCATTCAAATAGGTGTTTGTTTTAATTTAAATTTATGACATATAGTATGAGGGTATCAATAACTACTATAATATAATTAAAGTACATACCATAAGACATCGTATCCACATTGAATTGGATCTGTACACTTGATAGATTTTGCTTTTTATAAACTTGAAAAGTATTGAAATTTACGCGCTTTCGAAAACTGACACAGTCACCCGCACAAAGGTCAAGTTCAAACTGATCTCTTCCCGTTAGTATCGCGATTAGGGCAAAACGCTTCGGGGTTATTATGTAACACTTAATGAACTTCAAAACTAGCATACTTGCTTCATTGTAAAGAACATTTGATTTTCTGAATTTCAGCCAACGCGTTACATGAAGTCGCCCCAATGTGCGACGTATAAAAAAAAATATATATATATATATAATGCAACTACGCAAGTATTTTTTGTAAGGATTTGCATTGTAATGTGCTTAGTACAATGCTCCTGCATCAAAATTTTTTGTGGCTTGGTCTATTTCAGCATATTGATCCCATTGGTAGTGTGTGACGAGCGATATGCAGAAATAGGCTAAGCCATGATGCGTATAGCCTGATGTGTCGCCTACCTAATGATCTCGCATGTTATTTTATGTAGTGATCATTTTAAGGGCTCCGTGGTTGAGTGGTTATTATCCTTGACAAAGAATCCAGAGGTCGCGGGTTCAAATCCTGGCGTACGCAAGTAAATTTTATTTGATTGATATGTGTTATTTCACATATATTATTTTAATAATATATTATAATAAACATATAGATAATTTCAGTATCGCCCCGATAAAATGCCACTATTGTTGCTCGAAATGGCTTTAGCCTTGTTTGGTGACCAGATTTGAATAGCCGGGTACTTCCTATCTTCCTTTACCTATCTCCACAAACTACCTGCAGCCTCACAACATATTTCTCCACTTGGTTATGCCACTCGGAGAAAACTTACTGCTATGAAATATTGTTAATTTATTAAAAATGTGGTTAAATTATACGTTTTCCTGTTAAAAAGGGGACGACAGGCCTATTATGAATGAATTAACAAATTTCATAACAAACTGTCAGTAACCAAGAATATGTTACGAGGAAGTCGGAAGACGTGTTCTTTAAAATAATAATATTTTCGTTCAGATATATTCTGAATTACTAATATTTTACTAGGAAATGGTCATGCAGATACATTTTTAACAGTATCTTGATAAAAAAAGCAGTACTTATTTTACTCACATAAAAAAAAACATACTAACAAGTTTCATCCGAGTTTATGCATTTACTTTTTTAAAATTATTTTTCCTTTTGAACAATTGAAAAATTGGTCGTCCTGTCATATTTGTTGCAAATTTCATTACGGCTGTGTTCGCCGTTCAAGAATTGTTGCTGAGACGAACAAATATATTTTCTACTTTATTTATTTATTTTATAGTTAATGTTTTTTAAAGCTGGCGCAAAAGTAATTCAATTCAATCGATTTTCTGAACCAGTAACTTTGTTTGTAAACAAAAATAATAATAATCTACTCATATATCTGTTCTGTTCTGCAAAAATAAGTGAATTGACGTATTGTATTGTACCCGAGTTTTAGCACGTTTTTATCGTTGGTATTCGTCAAATATGGGCTAAACAGTATTATGATATCTTGTCTTAATTTTTGCATAGTTTTAGGGATTTTAAAAAGCTTCACAGCTCATGAATGAAATGATATAGCGAGCTGAAAATAGTTACGTTAGCTTATGCATTCCTGATAAAATAAGCTTTTAAAATTTCATGACGCCAAAATTCACCGCCACTGTTCGCGGGATTTAATTACGAAGCCTCACTAAATGTAGCTATGTATATAGATACATATTATCTTACAAATTTTCGGCTTCATAGTTAATTATTATTATTTTACACAAGAGGCTTTGACGGAAATCTTTTCCCTCGGGCCTACCTATATCATTTTTGAGAATTCTGTGTAGAGGGGCATGTAGTAGGAGGTAGAAAACACAGCAACCGGAAAATTGTCGTAATAATGACGCATTCCTGTCAAACAATCGGGTACAATACATTGTTGCGCACGCATTGGGGGTGTCTTCAGGCAAATAATTTCTGTATTTCATTTTTTCTGTTATTATTTTTGATAACTGATAATGGAAACACGCGATACTGGTTTCGATAATAATCACTTTTATCAATGCTGATAACCTTCGTACTTCGTTGGTACATTGAAAGTCAACAGAGGGAATTAACAGTTGATGATAGGCAGTGATAACAGCGGTTTTCATAATACCTTGCTCTCGTACTTGTAAAGGTCCGTCTACCCGCAGCGACTCTCATGCGCAATCAGTTTGTGCAAAAGTCGCAATCATTTGAAGTGTGCATTATATAGTTTTGCTGTCGTATTTACTTTCTTGTGCATCATATAGTTTTGCTGTCGTATTTACTCTCTTGTGCATTATATAGTTTTGCTGTCGTATTTACTTTCTTGTGCATTATATAGTTTTGCTGTCGTATTTACTTTCTTGTGCATTATATAGTTTTGCTGTCGTATTTATTTTCTTGTGCATTATATAGTTTTGCTGTCGTATTTACTTTCTTGTGCATTATATAGTTTTGCTGTCGTATTTACTTTCTTGTGCATCATATAGTTTTGCTGTCGTATTTACTCTCTTGTGCATTATATAGTTTTGCTGTCGTATTTACTTTCTTGTGCATTATATAGTTTTGCTGTCGTATTTACTTTCTTGTGCATTATATAGTTTTGCTGTCGTATTTACTTTCTTGTGCATTATATAGTTTTGCTGTCGTATTTACTTTCTTGTGCATCATATAGTTTTGCTGTCGTATTTACTCTCTTGTGCATTATATAGTTTTGCTGTCGTATTTACTTTCTTGTGCATTATATAGTTTTGCTGTCGTATTTACTTTCTTGTGCATTATATAGTTTTGCTGTCGTATTTATTTTCTTGTGCATTATATAGTTTTGCTGTCGTATTTACTTTCTTGTGCATTATATAGTTTTGCTGTCGTATTCACTTTCTTGTGCATTATATAGTTTTGCTGTCGTATTCACTTTCTTGTGCATTATATAGTTTTGCTGTCGTATTTACTTTCTTGTGCATTATATAGTTTTGCTGTCGTATTCACTTTCTTGTGCATTATATAGTTTTGCTGTGGTATTTACTTTCTTGTGCAAATTAGATCATAGTTAGTGCAAAATAGAGTTTACATAAACTCTAATTTGTTCAAGTAGGGACGAACGTTAAGGCGGGCCTTAACGAAACGTGTGAATTCACCAGATTCTGTAGATCTACAATTGGCTGGACACGTTGAAATAATGTCAAATGATAGGACATCGAAGTTTAGGACCAAGCGGGTGCCCCAGAGGCAAACGGAGAAAGAGATGGATAGAATGCAAGAGGACTGGAGCACGATGGGAAGGACTGAGGCTGGATGAGAATGTCGAGGGACTTTAGCCAGTTGAGTGAACCTCTCATTTGTGTTATCTTCATGTTTCTTCACTAAAAACCTGTTTTATCTTACTAAATATTGGTACTATCGATCTGGGAGTGATCTCATTAGATTTAGCACGAATAAAATATACTAAACGATACCGAACTCGATCTATTTTGTAAACAGGTATTTTTTTAATTTCCATATTTGCAGATTTTCATTTATACTGCAAGATGAATGTATGACCAAAGTTTCATGATTGCAAATTTTGTCATTTATTTTATGCATTTTGATATCGCATCGCTTTAAAAATGCTCCTTATTTGAATGAGGCCAAACTCGTACGATCTTGGTGATAGTGGTTACAGTCATCGCGCTGGGCTCTCATTTTCGCATTTACAGTTTCATCGCTTCAAAAGACTCCATCTGTGAACGAAGCTTAACGAGTTTATTCTTGATGATTGAAGTTTTCGAGTTGGCGGAACATCCTTTAGGTAATTATTTCTCACATTCATCGGCTGTGACCCAGAAACCAGAAATATCAGACTTCTCGCGTGTCTCCGTAACGCGTGGTCACTTAACTTAAATATTCACTTAACTTAGAATGAGGCCTTTCCCGTTAGACACATTATCATGCAAAGTTTGTTTCAGTTTTCTCAAAAAATATTATTATTACATGTTTACTAGTTTATAGTTTACAAACGCCTCAACGTCGATTTACATGGAAGATCGTTGAGATTCTTGGCTCTGTGCCCAAAGGTCGTAAGTTCACAACGCGGTTGAACGGAAATAAATTTTATGTTCTTAACAAAATAGCTTAGTCATAGGCATTAAATACTGTATTTGATTGTAAAATTTTAATGTTTAAACGGAAAGTTTTACAGAAAAGGGACGGAAGCTATTATTTGTATGATGAATTTCAAAAGGAAGAAACTGACCATATAATATATTATTAACTTAATAATATATTATTAAATTCGTATTTTAGAATTAAATTATTAAAATTTAATTTATTTAGTTTAATAAACGAATCGTTAGAAACAGGGAAGTTTCCTGAATCATGGAAAACGTCTATGGTGATACCGATTCCAAAGATTTCGAACACAAAAAAATGTGAAGACTTTCGACCTGTAAATATGTTACCAAAATATGAGCAAGTGATGGAATACATAATTAAATCTCAACTTGAAGAATACTTGGAAAATAATAGCATCCTTTGTGACGAACAATCTGGATTTAGGAACAATAATTCATGTGAAACAGCGTTAAATTTAGTAATTGATGATTGGAAGGAAGATATAGATAAAAACTTGCATATTGTTGCGGTGTTTTTAGATTTTCAGAGAGCTTTTGAAACAATAGATAGAAAAAGAGTTATAAAAAATTAAAAAAATATGGAATAAAAGGGAAAGAACTGGAATGGTTTAAAAACTACTTAAGCAACAGACAACAAACAACAAAGATAAGAAACAATATATCAAATCCGATTGAAAATAAGCTGGGTGTACCGCAAGGATCTGTATTGGGTCCGATATTGTTTATACTCTACATAAATGATATGGTAAAAATATTAAAACATTGCAAAATAAGACTGTTTGCAGACGACGCACTAATTTATATTGCAGAAGATAATTATGAGAAAGCATTGTCAAAATGGCTCAAACTAAATAAATTAAAACTAAATGTAAATAAGACAAAATACATGCATATAGGCAGAACAAATACGCATGAGGAACCAAAGGTTTCTATAAATGGAGAAATCATAAAAAAGTGGAAGAAATTAAATATCTAGGTGTTATTATAGACTAAAAATTGAACTTCTCAAAAAATGCAGACTATACAATTTAAAAAATTGCAAAAAAACTATCATATCTTGGTAGAATCAGAAACAAAGTAAATAAAGAAACATGCCAGATAATATACAATACAATTATATCACCACACTTTAATTACTGTTCAAGTATTCTTTTTCTCTGCAATAAAGAGAAAATGAAAAAAATGCAAATACTGCGAATAATACTTAAGCGCAACATATACACACGGATAAGAGACATGTTAAAGGAGCTGAATATTTTGACGGTGAAGCAAACTGTGTATTTGAATGTACTTATTTTTATACATAAAATTAACTTAGGGATGATGTCTAAGGAACTGAAAAGAAAAATAAATTACAATAACGAGATACACGGACACGGGACGAGAAATTCTAAGCAAATTAGATTGCCAACAAGAAAAAAACAAGCACCCAAAAATCTCTGATGTACCAGGCCGTTCAACTCTATAACAAAATCCCGAAGGAAATTGCTGTGATAGAAAATATTAATAAGTTCAAAAATGAATTAAGAAAATATGTCTATCTCAATTATTAATGTTTCTTTTTTTGTGACTTTATTGAAATATTTAAAGAAAGATTATGTTTGCCAAACAATGTACATGTTTATATGTTTATAAAACTATTAGCACACACGAAGATGTGAGCTAACTTAAGATTAATAAATAAAATAAATAAATTGATGAAGATGGTTTAAAAAGACCCCCCACACAGCATCCCAAAAGACGAAATAGGCCTAGAGCAAAATCATTTTCATCAGGGCCTCCTGTATGGGGAGGTAACGTAAAAAAACAATAAATAAACAACTCCAAAATGTACAAAAACAATTTAAATTGAAAATACAAGGTTTTCCAATAAGAGGTGTTATTTTGATATTCAATCGTAAAAGATCAATGGTTTCATTGCTTGTGTGGCACGTAGCGCCGTCTTGTTGAAAGTAAACGTTGTCCAGATCAATACCATCCAATTCCGGCCATAAAAAATCATTAATCATCTCTCGATAGCGCAATCCATTCACCGTAACTGTTGTTCCAGCCTCATTTTCGAAAAAGTAAGGTCCAATGACTCCGCCGGACCATAAACCGCACCAAACAATCACGCGTTGAGGATAGAAAGGCTTTTCAACAATAACTCTTGGGTTTTCCGAGCCCCAGATGCGACAATTTTGCTTGTTGACGAAGCCACCGATGTGGAAATGGGCCTCATCACTCAAGATGATTAGCATTTGATTCACTCAAGTGAATTTTAATAATTTCAATGCGTTGTTGAAGCGTGTATCGTTCCATTTTTATTAATGACGTAGTTTTTACTTGTCAAATGTCAAAAAATGACAGCTTCAAAAGTAACATCTACCGAAATAGCGGGCTATTCAAAATCACACCTTTTATTGGAAAACCCTGTACTACACATTAAAAAAACACACTTCAAATGTAAACCGAAAAACATGAAAAACAACACACAAGCCCTGCTCAATTATGGGGTTCGTTGTTTATATAATATATAATTATAACATTATTGCCTATATACATTTAAAAATCTTTTGTAAATAATAAAATCGATTTTTTCAATGAATATATAGCATAAAACGTATTTTTGATATGTACACATTACATATATATGTTAATTGTTGATTGCAACAATATACAAATATTATCAAGAACCGACATAATGGTATACAGTAGAATTGTATAATATTATTTTTATATAATATAATTGTATAATATGATTTTCAATATCCGTGGTCGTATAGTATTACCTAAACTCTGCAATCCATCCATGACGGAATTTAATTCTGCATTGGTCCTTATATTGTGACTGTACAGCGGCAAGGTGAGCCAATCAACCAATGGTATTATGCATTAACGTCATCCTGCAGGATTACGATGGCCACGCAGAGGTCACCTGATGCCCAAGATGTTCAAGTTCAAATGATTCACACCCCACTATATTTTAGGGTATCTTAATCTTGTCCGGGAGTTACAGTGAACAATTTGCATATTATTTGATTATCTCATGTCTTTGTCTTTGATTGCATTATCTCAAATTCTCACTATTATCATAGTATTCAATTTGTCCCATGGTTCCGCAATGGCGTGGTTGTACTCATTGTAGGATGACATCAGGGCATTTTGATCTGTTGATTGTTATTAATTTAAATAATCGATGCATTAATAATAAATACAGGTATCTACTAACACATGCATCAACTGCACCTTCCTAGCAACCAATTAGAATAAAAAAATTAATAATATCGAATTTCTATAATAATGCGTACGATCACAAATTAATGCATGAGAGCATCTCCTGTCTTCATCCTATCTTCCTATTCCTCCTACTTTTCCCTTTAATTTCTTGTTAGTTTTGAAGGAATATGTTTATTTATATTTATAGGTACACTAGTTATAGTTATAATATTATTGTTAAGTTGACGAAACACATGTCAACTGAAGTGAAGTGAGGAGAAATAAGTTAAGTTGTTACGTATCCGGGCACTACATTAAGCTAACCACACTTCATTTAGGAATAAATAATTAACCTAACCAAACCTCCCTTAATTCTGGAATAAATATTTAATCCAACCTTCCCACATTCTAGAATAAATAATTAACCTAACTCAACCTCACCACGTTATGGAAAATTTTAATTATTCTAGTTTTTTTATTATTTTTAAATCATGCTAGAGCGATTCCGATGAATTACAAAACCCTTGTAGGATGAGAGGAAATTACAATACATAGGTGGGAGTTAACAGGTACAATTTTAAATTGGTATTTTGATATCAAAATTTAATGAGTTTTACATATGGAACAGTACATAAATAAAAAAAGGGAGGTTAAGTAGAACAAACAAGAAGAAACAGAAACATTATTAAATTTGATTTATATTAAATTTAAAAAAAATTAAATGGTGTTCTACGAATTAAACACAAAAAAACAATTAATAATTAATTCGAATTGATGTTTGCTGTTATATGTGTATATTTATACGTTTTCCTTCAAATGTTATGAAGCAATAAGTACCTACCTGCTATATTCATAATCATACAGGATTTTCCAATAAAAGGTGTTATTTTGAATAACCCGCTATTTTGGTAGATGTTACTTTTGAAGCTGTCATTTTTTGACATTTGACAAGTAGAAACTACGCCATCAATAAAAATGGAACAATACACGCTTCAACAACGCATTTAAATTATTAAAATTCACTTGAGTGTATCAAATGCAAATCATCTTGAGTGATGAGGCCCATTTCCACCACGGTGGCTTCGTCAACAAGCAAAATTGTCGCATCTGGGGCTCGGAAAACCCAAGAGTTATTGTTGAAAAGCCTCTCTATCCTCAACGTGTGACTGTTTGGTGCGGTTTATGGTCCGGCGTAGTCATTGGACCTTAATTTTTCGAAAATGAGGCTGGAGTAACAGTTACGGTGAATGGATTGAGATGATTAATGATTTTTTATGGCCGGAATTGGATGGTATTGATTTGGACAACGTTTACTTTCAACAAGACGGCGCTACGTGCCACACAAGCAACGAAACCATTGATCTTTTATGATTGAATATCAAAATAACATCTCTTATTGGAAAACCCTGTATTATTATAATTAAGTAAACGTGATTTTAATATTTTGTACTTTGATTTTAAAAGCAATTCAAATTCTAAATTTATGCAAAATACATTTAAATAATCTCTCTGGGTGTTGTACCTAGGTTATATTTCAAAATTTGAATACATAAATTTATCGTCAATTTTTACGATGATTTTGGATTATTGACATCACCAAAATACCTGAAATTCAGCCATGCAATACCTTCTGTCGTAATTGATTAGCCAATTAATGAATTTCCCAACCAACTTTAATCTAACTAAATAACTTAATCTGACTACCAAGTGTACTAATGAAATTTTATTAGGAATGATTTCTTTTAATTCTATTGACCCATACATAAAATGCTATTGAAGATTTAAATAAGTTTTACATTATTTTGATCATGGAATCTTATTTCCAATAAACGAGTACCTTCTTATACTTCTGTGAAATAATGTGTGAAAATAAGAAGCAGAATTTGTTGTTTACACCTCTGCAAAAGTCACACAATTCGATTTGACCCAAACAACACAAACTTAGGATTGTGTGTATTGCGGTGTCCTTGAAAAACGTCACAGAGAAACAGCCTTTTGTCTTGATTGTTGATTTTTTAACATCTATTTGAATTTTACTTTTGTTTCCGGTAATGAATTAATGCAAATCTTGGAAGCGGAAATTAAACTACTTCCCGACATCCGATCGAGCTAAAAGTCGGCCGATAGACTCGTTATCGATGTATTATGTTGGCAATCATTTACACACACGCGGACATATACACATTTAATATACGAAATAAATATCGGTCCTACCCGATCGGTATTTGGCGAGGTTGGTAGAGTTGTCGACTTCAGTTACTGGGTAGGAAGATTCAATCCTCAGTCAAACCATTTTTAAAAGATTTTAAATACATTTTAAAATAGATGTAT
Organism: Hesperophylax magnus; assembly: GCA_026573805.1. Classification (NCBI taxonomy): domain Eukaryota; kingdom Metazoa; phylum Arthropoda; class Insecta; order Trichoptera; family Limnephilidae; genus Hesperophylax; species Hesperophylax magnus. Next base: position 3,542,213 of record JAIUSX010000117.1, on the reverse strand, counting down.
TTGGGAAAAAAAATTGTTTTATTTTTTTTAATGTGAATAAAGTAAATTCTAAACCGTTGAGAAGAGGAAGATTGGGAAGTACCTAGCTACAAAATAGCTATAGCCATTTCAACCAATGTTTCGATTCTAATTGGTGGTTTTTCACTAGAAATATGTAAAGATACCTACCTATAGATATATAGATGCCAGATTGACTACCATCCTCAATTTAATATCAGTTCAAGTTGCAAACGAATTTCAGATTCAATTCTGATATTGTGAAAATTGATAAAATCTAATGACAATATCTGATAATAATAATTTAATAAAATGATAATAATAATGAATGTAATCAGGATCTACATGACTCTCCGTCAATCACTGTTAGAATATGGAATTATCGTATGGGGCTGTACAAATGACAATATTCTAAATTCACTAATTAAAACCCAAAAAGCCACCATGAAAATTATACTAAAAGTCCTTTGAAGAACCACCGACAAAATCTTCAACTCTAATCTAAAACAATACTATACAAGAAATAACAACTAACACGCATGTCAGAAACACTAGATCTCAGGGGAAAAAACATATCCGACAAGCAACTACGAATACAACATTACATTTATAAAAAAATCCCACTCTCATTCAAAAATCACAACAGCATTATAAAATTGATAATTTAAATAAAATGCTGTATAATAACATAGGGAGACCAGAAATAGAAAACAATACACACTGTCACCAAATACAGACTAAAACAGAAACCACTCAACCTAAAAACATAGTATCATGTTTACAATTCTTTCAGTAACTCATAATTCATATAACTAAATTTGTATATGTAAGTGAAATCCACAGCACAGGAGATCCCAGCGAGGATATAATTTTCTCGACTTGTAACGAAAAAGGAAGACAGTAAAACATTTATTAGTATCTTTTGATGTTACAATACATTAAGGGAAATATTTTTGTGCAAATCTATCACGAACAAATGTTTCTTGATAATATGTATGTTGACGTCATTATTGGTGTTGGTAGAAATACAAGTGGACCTATTGCAAGACCCTGCGTGCACCCGCATGAAACAACGTTCATGAATATGAATAAGCTTCCTTGTTCTTCGCATTGCGTGCCACGACCAAGAAGATTCACGTTCTGCGTGGCTTCTTTAATAACAACCAACATTATTTATTCAATTCTTAATTAGATTATAAACCGGAAAGCTGGCTTGTCCAGAATACGGCAGGAGTAACGGACGATCTTAATTTAGCCGGGGATCAAAATGACTGTTCGCAATCCAAAATTTGATAAAAATAAATTAAAAAGACGTTTCAATATTTCTCCTAAGCCTATTTGAGTGGTTTTGAATTCTGTGCACTGCCTTCTAGACGTATTTTAGAATTCATAATTCCATATCAATTTGGTTTTGTTGATTCTGCCAAGAAAAATAATATTCGAGGTTATGGACCTTTGCCGATTATATAATTGAGCATTTGTCATAGGAAATTTGCACTTATGATTTTATTTATTTATTAATCTTTAAATAGATCCTCTTCGTATGTAGTATAATATAAGTATACATTTTAATGTACACTTTTGCCTTTTTCTAACATTATTTTTTTTTTTTTTTTTAAAGAAAGACAAACATTCCCGGGTTACGAATAACCTGACAATATTTGAAAATCTCCTACTACCACCACAGTAAGCTGAAAATGTTGCTTGTGTTGTGATGGAGGACTTAGCCAGCCGAGGAATTGAACACACTACGCCTGAGTGGGACCCAAACGCGATGTCAACTCGGCCACCGACCGGTCATTCATTACATACATAATATTTGCTTCTTTCTTTTAATGTGCTTAATCTGGGCACGTTTTAATATGCTTAATCTGGGTACATTTTAATATGCTTATTATGGGTACATTTTAATATGCTTAATCTGGGCATATTTTAATATGCTTAATCTGGGCAAATATTCAATTTCATTGCCTTTAAACAGTAAACAATTTTGCGATTTATATTTGTTAAATTTTTTGTATAATGTTTTCTTTCTATCTTGTATGGTGTGTGTGGAAGTTTTTTGTAATTTTATGAGTTAGGTACTAACTCTCTCCGAAACGAAGATAACAGAGCAGAGCGTAATATTCACTGTTTAAACTATTTTTAGAATTTTATTGAAAAACCTTACGCTACGGACGCACTATGGTCCCCTTTGAGGAAACTAGCTAGACAAAAAGATTTCAACGATGTTTTTATTTATGTACAAAAATATTCTCACAACATTGAAAAATGTCCATAGTATTATGTTCACATCGATAAAAAATTTAAAACAATACGCGCGATACATGGCGACGTTGTAAACACGACACTTTGGATGTGCCAATCGTTCGCCCAGCGGTCGGACGCTTTCGGGTGTGCACGCTGTTCGATCGTTAGTGTTGTTATTTGAAATCGGAGAGAAATTATGTAAATACAAAAATTGAAGTCTATGGTATGTTCTTTCAAATTAATTTAATTATTTTATAATTTGCCTATTCAACATTACTTAATTATTAATTAAAAATCGTGAAAAAAGTATCAATATTTACAATTATTTGCCAAAGTTTAATTAAACTTTCAAAATCGTGTACCGATTTGTACCACCAAACGAAACTAGTTTCATATAAAACCTTTTTTTATGTATAATATCTTATAAAATTTGTTTGCTCAAACTTGCTCTTTTGTCTTTTACAGAGCCTCTACCTACAATCTATCGTTTAGATATTTTGGACATTCTAGAAGTAAAGGGCACGTCAAAGTTGAATTGTGCTGCAATACGGCAGTGTGTTTATGAACATTTAAAATATTTATTGAAGAAAAACAGTTTTTAAAGTCTCGAGGATAGTTTACTTAAGAAAAAAAAATCCCTTCGTTTATATTAATATTTTGAAAATGGTTTGAAGTCGGAAGAAGTACTTTAAAATTAAAGTTTAAACACGCAAAATGGCTTAACACAGTATTTATTCTTCCTGTAGAGACGCGTGATGAGAGACTACATGGTAGACCAGAAAAAGAATTTGGTTTATGCTCGTCAAAAAGCAAAACAAGAAAATCTCGAAGTCCACAAGAACTCTCTCATACTACTCAAATCAACTTGAGGTCACATGGAAAACGGGATGCTGCCAAAATATCAACAACACATTGCAATGTCTTACCTACTGGTGTCTTAAAATTATTATGGATTCCAGAAGTTCTAGCGAAGAAAATACAGAAGTCTGTTAACAAAGCCAATGTTGGAACATTAGCATTTAATAATAGTGACGATAGCGACTCGGCTAGTAATTCATAAACAAAAAATGTCATTCGGTTTTGTTATTATATTATGTTAAAAAAATATTTTTAACTAATAACTTAAAATAAGTGCTTCGTTATGACTTAACCGAACTATTATACTATGGACATTTTATTAGTAATTAATTTTGTTTTAAAAAATCTGCAACAATGGCTAAGATAAATGTATATTTTTTTAAGTATTTTTTTTATTACATTGTGACCCTTTTGTATCAAATGCCATGAAAAAATATTTTTGTCTAGTTAGATCGGGATTTGGGACCACTGTGGGACGGACACTGATGCGATATGTACCGTCCAAGATGATGCGTGATGCGTCATCGTATACTATATAATATGATTTGGGTGTGACGCTAAACACGCTATTACTTACCACTTCAGAATGGATCGTTTTGACGGGCTTATAAAAAATCACATTTACACATTTATTTATCTTTCGAAACGTTCTTCAAAAGATATTTGGTTTTTGTATGATTGTGAATATTGATTAAAAAAAACATACATTACGTTTCCTCTTTGTATTCCTAGCCCATTTTGAACGACTAATTCTTGTAATAATAATTAGTCTTTTGTGTATAGAATTCAGGCTTAGAATGTGACGACCGTACGGCTTTTGCAATTGGCCCCAATTAGAGTCCAAGTAATTATCTCTATCTGCACAATTGCGATGGCTATCCTGTCTATATGCGCATTAATATAGCTAGTAAGTGTAATGTTATTATTTCATCTCAGCCTGACGCATTCAATAACCTTCATTCAATTCAACTCCATAAGATATTTAATACTATCTGAAAATTAACTGAAATTATATTATGATTATATGTATTTGTGGTCTTTTCGAGATTTCTCAGAAGAATACTATGAACCTTTTAATTATACCTGTAAATTGAATCTTTTTTACATTAGCTCCACACAGGAGGCCCTGAGTCATCTTTGGAGATGCTGTGTGGATAATCTTTTTTGAAAAGGAAGGGGAGGAAGTTCTGGGAAGGAAAGTATGTACAGGTGTGACGAGCGTATGAATCCATCCCTCCCACTGCTCTGCAAGGCGATGTTCTGAGAGTGTTCTGCTGGAGAGATCAAAAGTTCTGCCTCAACCAGTCTCTCCACGCACCTACTGCGGAAGTGTTGGTTATCCAATAAATGCTTCCGGGGCGGCGGTACCCATACCCGCCTCCCAAACTGAATAAGTTTGACAATTATTTTACAAGCAATAATTATTCGCCTGAAACACTCATCCACATTGAAAAATCTCCTGATAAAAGATACATGACGCCAACGGGACTCGAACCCGTGTCCCTTCGATTTCCGGTCGACAGCTCTGACCACTGAGCTATGGCGGCTTATCTCTTATCCGCGAAATATTCGTAATTGTTGTATGAAACACTAGTATATATTGAATTATTTCGCGGATAAGAGATAAGCCGCCATAGCTAAGTGGTCAGAGCTGTCGACCGGAAATCGAAGGGACACGGGTTCGAGTCCCGTTGGCGTCATGTATCTTTTATCAGGAGATTTTTCAATGTGGATAAGTGTTTCAGGCGAATAATTATTGCTTGTAAAATAATTGTTACCCTTTGTGCTATGCATAAAAAATCTTGTCTTAAACGTTAGTTTACCAAAAAAATAATAATGAATAAGTTTGACTGGTTGTTTACTTTGATTAACCTTTTGTATGTAAATTATAGCTATCGTAGTTAGGTACCTATATCACATAAAAGAGGACACAGGCGTACTCCTGCTTACTGTCCAGTAGGTTGTATTGGTTCGTCGTGTTTTGGTTGAGTGAGCAAATCAACGACTGGAGTTGTCGATGAAAAAACATGGTGTTTCAAAGTAACAACGAAGAGCTAGGAAAATTAACGGAAACACAATTATTCATGCAGATCAGCAGAGCAATTTTCTGGGTTCATTATTTAAATTCTTGTCCTCCGTCGGCGCTACAACAATATGTTGACCTCTCTAAGTATAGTAGTATTTAACTGGTTTTGAGTTATGATTTACGACTGTTATGATATTATGGCTAACCTTAGACTTCATGTAGCATCAGGTTTGTTATTGAATTAGTTGAAATGAGTCGAAGATTTCCGAGTGGTTTATTGCGGAAGAACGATATCTTTCGCAGATTAACTTGTTTATTATTTGATCCCCTAAAAAATCATAAAATACCAAGTTCCTACCTACATCAATAGGAAAGAAACGGAGGCCACTACTTGTAACCTAGTTTTGTGAATGTCACTATGTCAAATTTAAAGCCAAACGGTTGAAGTTTGACTATTTTGAACAAAACAAACGAGTATATTATAAAACATGAAATAAATCCCGATTTACGTGTCAGAGAGCTAAGTATTTTGGCCAAAGGTCACTGTTTAAAACATGGAATAGCAAATTAAACGTTTGAAATGGCTAAATCTGCGTTTGTTAACTTTTTTTCTGAAGGTATGCAATACCGGACACAAGTTCTTACTGCTCGAAATCTGTAGAAACTCTCATTGTATAAGTTCACTCACTCCTCTGATTCTGACGATAGTTAGTTGAGTTCTGTTTTCACTACTATGTTAGCCACATTACATGTGGCGTCGAGTAAGTCACGCTCCAGTACCGCTATATTCTCGAGAAGTCTAGGTGTGGTCGTGTGCTGTGTAGTGATAATACCTTCATAACAAACAGTTACAACAAAGTCATACACGCGTTCTCACGTTTAAAATACTTTTTTTCCTCCATTGTAGTACCCACACGAGTACGGAATCTCTCTTTCGTCTCGTGCATCATTGTTTATGTTTATATCGTTGTCTAATATATTATTTACTTATATTTCCATCGTGTTTAAGTTAAGTGCTGTCTGTTTACATAATTGTTACTCTTCCTGTCATATTGGATAAATATTTGTACGTATTTATTATATAAATTGCGAGTTGCTTATTTAACAGTTGGTAAACATTGTGCGCAGATATATTGTGAGCAGATTTTAGACTCGCTTTTGTAGAGCCCTAGTAAAATTACTGATATTCCACTTTCGGAGATCCACTGATCTTAGTTACCCCGCAATCCATCTCTCCCAGCCTCTTTAAGATGGTCAGCACGTTCGTTATTCACGAATTATTGTCTTGATCTGTCTCAAGGCATGGCATTAGAGGCTTTTGCTCTTACGCCATATGGCTCTATTATACCCCTTAGGCATGCATGACCTATCCGTCCTAGCCGACAACTCTCACGCTGCTGGTTGTGAGGGTTGATGGATCAATCGTGAAACGTAGGTATAGGTATATATTACATACCTAAAACAGGTACTGTACCTAAAATCAACCCAAGGAGTCTGTAATCAAACCAGATCACGTTGCTACTGTTTAGAGTCACCGTTAAAGACTCTTCACCACATTGGTTTGTCAAAGGCCTACCATCTTCAATAACCCGTGTGCCTGTTTATTCATGGTATATTACGTAATCTACAGTTAAATCGAGTAAAATATAACAAGGCCTACTTGCGGACCTTGTGGGATTCCGGAAATTTATTAAATAATATATTAATTTTGATAACATTGAATAACATTATTAGATATCCTACGATTCTACACTTACAAATAGTATTTAATCTAGCTATGTTTTTATCCCGATAATTATAATATTAATCGACATATTCGATTATGTCGATTTCTAAAATATCATATTACAACTCCCTCTTTGGTAAAATTTGATTGCATGCATCGCGGATACATATTTTATAGGTCACTGTGTTCTAACAATCTTCAAGCTTCCCACAAGGCACTTAATCTAATCTCACTTATTTTTATTCTGAAACAACTGTTTATTAGCAGTGTTGCTTATTTAATAAGTGAGTTATTCTATTACTTATCTGATATCTAGTTATGGTGAGTCACCAATAATCCTTTCCTTTGAACGTTTGAAAATGATAAAAGTTTAAGTAAAGATAACATCGTAAAAATACTTTAAGAGAACAAGGTCACAGCGTCAACTAAGATAATGAAAGGTTTACGACTTAAGGTATTGGTATTGCATAAGTTTTTTTATGACTTGGTAACCGGTAATTATTTGAATAGTCAGTGAGCACGTAGAGAACTGAATAGTCAGTGAGCACGATAGAGAACTGAATAGTCAAGGAGCACGATAGAGAACTGAATAGTCAAGGAGCACGATAGAGAACTGAATAACCTTTTTTTAAATAACCTAAGATGTCATCTTACATTAGTTATTATCCGATAGTCCTATCCTCTTTTACTATTTAAAAAAATTTTTTTTTTTGTATTTTTTTACTTACGCAAGAGTTCACAACTACTTAACATAGCCAGTGGATCTTTGATGTTCACAATTGGGGAACGTTTTGAGGCTGAATGAATCGAGGGGAAGGTAAAGGTTTGGATTTGATTTTTACTTAACATGGCTAAAGGCATGATAAATATATGCTTATTATCGCTATGGTGAAAGACCACCTTTCACGATCAAACGTTGCCTTAAATGTATTTACCCGTGTTTAGTGGCCAGATATGAATACATCTTAACCATCTCCTATCTTTCCTTCCTTTCCTTCCTTTCCTTCCTTTCCTTCCTTTCCTTCCTTTCCTTCCTTTCCTTCCTTTCCTTCCTTTCCTTCCTTTCCTTCCTTTCCTTCCTTTCCTTCCTTTCCTTCCTTTCCTTCCTTTCCTTCCTTTCCTTCCTTTCCTTCCTTTCCTTCCTTTCCTTCCTTTCCTTCCTAATATGTAGGTACAAAAGATTGAAAAAACACTACGAATGATTTTAATATATATGCGAAACAATAGTATGAATATGTGCATAATTAACAAATTACGTACATATTCATATCTTTTTCGGGTGTATTCTCTTCTCTTCTCTCTTTTTATTTTGTTTTTTTTTTTTGCTTATATTTCTTCCTGTTTTATCTATTTGAATTTCACTTTAGTTTTCGGGAATGGATAAATTAATACAAATCTTGGAAGCGGTAATTAACCAACTTCCCGACATACGATCGAGCTGAAACTCGGCAGATAGACTCGTTGTCGACGACAATGCATTCCATCAACCAGTGTGTATACGTGGTGGATATCACGTATACACACGGGGACATATAAGGAATTCTCTGAAATCGGACCTTAAAGCAGTTAATATACGAAATAAATGACGGTGCTACCCGATCGGCATTAGTTGACGACTCCAGTTCCCAGTTAGGAAGGTTTAATACTCAGTTTTACCATTTTTTTAACGTTTTGAAAGACATTTTAAAATAGATGCAAAACTTCGTTTTTACGGTTTTTTTTATACACTTACTTTATTTTATCCCCTTTACTAATAAACATGTTTTAAATTTTACATAACTGATAAATAACCATTCCACTTATATTAATAGCTATAGTTGATTATCAGTTGTGTAAAATATAAAACACGTTTATTAGTAAGGCCTGTGTGCTGTATCTTGACACTCTGTACAATGTCATCAGGTCGCCATAAAACAGGCAGCTGCCTAGTATTATGACTTACCCCCTTACTAATAAGCGTGTTTTAAGTTTTGCGCAACTGATAAACGACCATATAGTAAACGGTCGCATATATGTTGTGGAAAGTTTGAAAAGCGTTTATTAGTAAGGCCTTTAATATACAAATCCTGTAAATATCATACATTTTATATTAATTTAAAATAAAATAATAATAACCATACTAAGTCACAGAGCCAAAGAGCTTACCGCTCTGAAAAGTTCGTCAAAATCAATCAATATAAACATTAAATTATCTCTGGCAACTTTGCAACGGAATCCGAATGGCTAGTTTTGGAATACACTTCCGGTGGCTGGCGGCAACAGACCGGAAGTCACGCCTCTGGCGAGCAGCGGTCGAACTAATTTCCTGAAAAGGAAGCAGTTAAGGTGCGGGGGAAGAACCGCCTACCTAGACCCAGTCACTATTCATACGGCGATCCGGTTGATTGGGTGAATTATACCAACTGCGGTAACAATCAAATATTGTCCATCAAATAATGTTATATTTAGACACAACACAGTACTCACATAGATGCATTGCTTGCATACTGCATATATTTCAAACTTGATTCGACTGCAGAAAAGAAAATTCCAGCAAAAACGAAAAATGCTATTTTTAAATTATAAAAAAATAATTTCGCTTGTGATTCGGTATTTAACATCGGTTCGATGAACTCTAGAACTTTGCTTTGAATTTAAGTGTCATTTTCAAAATGGACTGATTGTGAGAACAGTTCAGACAGGCGGAAACAAAAATTATTTTATTTCAAATTAATAATTCTTGAATTTAAATGTGTATTTCTTTTGTTTAAATTTTTGACAGATTAAAATTTTCAAGTTTACTAACGGTGTTCATTCGAAAGGTAAATTTCTGATCGTCTATAAAATTCACAAATAAAAAAATTATATATTTTTGTTTTCCCAAATCCCGTAATAATTATAATATCCCGTAATTATTTACAGTTCTGCGTCAGCAATAATAACAAAAAGAAATAGCTGACAAATTAAAAAAAAAAATCGATCACCGTTAACATTGGTTGTCCCTTTTTGGCTAAAAACAATCACTAGGTGTAAGCAAGAGATAAGGCAATGTTGATGTTGTTCGACTCAGTTCTAATTATGCGACATATTTTTTTTAAACATGCCAATTAATTCAAGGCTGTTTCTCAAGAAAATCACAACTGAATGTTTATACGTACGCAACAATACACATAATCCATTGTAATTTTTGTAATTGTAATTGTAATTTTTTTGATAAATGACATACAGACATGCACATACGTAACCGTTTAGTAGTTCCTCTGCTACGTAAGTCCTACATAATTGCACAAGCTACATTTTCCCATTATAATGACGATAGTAGATTATTATCTTTATTCTAACAAAATAAATTCATGGGGCTGATATTGTACTTAGTAGTAACTGACCGAAACTAGATTTTCAGCCGAAACCGAAACCGAATTTCGTCTTCGTTTCTAGTTTCGGCTGAAACTGAAACTGAAACAGTACCCCGAAATTATTCGTTGTTATTGTTAAACTTTAGAGTTCATTGAAGTTGGCGTTAAAAAAAATGCACAGTGAAATAAAAAACCCCGATTCAAACACGAGAAATAATTTTTCAATTGAGTTAGGTAGTTTAGTCAAAAAAATACCCCTTTTTGCAATTAACCTCGAAATATCTGTATTTGTAAATATATTGAAATGTGTTTGATTAATTGGCTTACTTTCAGCGCTTTTTTGTTCATTGTCATAACATTATTTCTATCTTGTTATATAATCCAAAACATCTTAGCTATAGTAAACAAATTTGACTAGTCTTCATGTTAGACCATAGCAATACAATCATTCAATTTAAATTTAAACAATAAACTTAGAAAAAAGTAAATAATATTTTAAAATTACAAACACTCTGAACTTTAAGACAACTTTTACAAAACAGTTTCTTTTAAAATAATATTTAAATTATCCACTCGAGTGATTTTCGGAAAATTGTGCCGAGTTTGCAAAACGTTTTGATTGATCGCACGCCATAATGTGCCATTTATGATATTTTAATAATTTATTTATAAATCCTAAATAAATATTGGATAAACGGTAAAATATTGGTGAATATAGTGGCTATATTGCACTATAATCAGTTTAAATGTCTCCGCATTAAAATTCAAAGTTATGATGTTTTTTAAATGAGGACGAGAAATTTCCAAATCGAAAGCCAATCACGCAACTCATATTCCAGTTATTGACGCGAGCAATCTTGTGGTTATTATTTTATATTCTAGAGACGTTCACCCGCGCTGGAATAAAGCCGTACGTGATTCGACACATCACGAACGCAGGTTTCGACAAAATTTTGGCCGAAACCGAAACCGCGACCGATACTCGTTTATCGGCCGAAAACAAAACCGAAACATAGCTCGGTCACTATTTGTAAGTTCGAAGCTTCGAAGTATTAATTTTTTGGTGTATTCTCGATCGATATAAAAGATTAAAAAATGATTTGATGGAAACGTCCAGTTAGACAGAAAGATTAATGTATGAACGCAGATACATAGATAGATTAATCACTTATCTGCCAACCCTGCCGAAGGTACAGCGTGATGTATGTATCCGAAGTTCCTGTAAGAAATCAGATTTCGCTGACGCGGCTTCCCTTAGTCGTGCCAACTTTTCCGTCTTGAGTAGTTAGGCAGGTACTTATCAATCTTCATTATTTCATCTTTACAATATAGAGGTAAGTGGGTATTCGAAATGTTAACCCGATGGACGCTGGTGTATCATTTATGAGATTATCACGGCGTATCGTATACGTGACGGTCGCATATAATATAGTCTACTAGTAGTTACAACCCGACTTATCTAGGCTCCATTGGAGTTGCACTGGATTTAAAATCATTCCAAATAACAGGCTAGATTGGTGAACTTGGAACATCACAAGATTTTTCTTTGACAGACTTAAATGTAACTCATTATTTCTCTCTGAGCCATTGGGTTTAAAAATATTCTGACGTTTAAAAAAAAATGACGAAAAATGTAATATAATTTTTGAAAAATTCAACTTTATAAAAACATACAATTTACATTACAAATACAGACTGAAAAATACCCAAAAAAATAATACATAATATTTATAATTCTTTCAGTAACTTCATATTATTCACGTAATTAAATTTTACTATGTAAATGAAATTCTCAGCACGGGAGATTCCAGTGAGTATATAATTATTATCACATTATTTTGAAAAAGCATCCTTAATTAGGACAAAAATTCATTAGTAAAACACGAGAATAACGACAATTCAGTAATACAGTTATAAAACCATGCAGGCGAATCTAAGAAAACATAAAAAATAGTCTAATTAAAAGATAAACACGTAAATAAAGTGAACATCCAGCATGATAAAGCAAAAACCATTCAGATGGGTACTTGCTAAACAAAGCCAGTGCAAAATTACATGACAGACAATAACAATGTGATATTTATGTCTTATTTGTCGACAGTAAGATGGATACTCTGTATTTTTATGGCATGTAACCACAAACGTTACATTGCAATTTATTTGTGGTTTGATTCAAACATCGGAAATTTTACATATATTAAAATTATTAATTGAAATTAGAATCAGTTAAATCTCTAAAGTTTTTTCTGTCTTAAATTTCCATTTCCAATCGTGAGCTGCAGAGCTTTTGAATATCTATTTAAATATATCAAATAAATAGGTAAGACGCAAAATTGCTTGTTCTATATGTATTAAGCTTAAAAACTTGAACTTGATAGGAACAATGTGTTTGCACATTAAAATGTGAACTCCCGAAAAATTACAGAATACATAAAATGTAATTTTATTAGTTTTACTATCCCATCTAGTTTAATCTATCTCAATGCACGGAACAAGTCACCTATCAGGGCATGACCACCTTCTCCGCTAAGGTCAGCATCGTGTCTGACATCAGTTCACTCCCCACCGCTCCACGTGGTATGCTGACGTCATCGCTACACCCACCACCCGCCACCCACGTGGAGATACACTCCTTGAAGTTGATCATAGCCTGAACCCATCCCACTCCAAATTTTGCCACTTGCCACTGAAAGGATTTTCTATTGGTTTATACTGTGTAACGACTACAGGATTATCTTTCATATAACACCAGCTGAAGTCCACAGTGTTACCCGGGCTTTAAACAGAGTATTTTGAAATCAGATCTAGACAGTGACCTTCTTCGTGCTTTTTAGGTCAAGTATGCAAAATTTCATCAATTTCTAAATAAAACTGTAGATTTGTATAAAAATCAAATCCACGCCACCCGCTCGGTGTTCGAGATAGATTAGATTAGATAAATAGACATATCTATTATATCGATATACATTCCTTGGCTCTGATCGCAAAACTCTCGAGTTCAAAAATTATTTTTTTCATACAGGTAACACAAGATTTAGATTAATTTTTATTCTCAAATCTAAATCGGCTTTCCGAGTTACCCGGATAAGGGTAACCGGATATTTTAATTTTTATTGTTTCTCTGTGTAACTAATCTCCGCTGTATTGTTTACTATTATATAACTTTACAATTGAAAAAGTCCTCCACAACACAGATGAACTCCTAGCGTGGAAGACAATATACTATACCTTTGTCACACTAATATATTTAAGAATGAATAAAAAATAAAAAGGTTATTAGTATTTAGCTACTGCTGATGGTAGAGCAGTTGAACGAAGAAGGAAGCGTAAGTTGAATATATTATGACACTGAAGTGAATGGTGGAAGAACTAGAGGACGTCCACGGAAGACATGGCACGATGAAATGAGTTAAACGCTTGAGTCGGGCTATGTCATGAGAGTAATCATAATCAAACGAGTATAGGTATTAGACGATTTACGAATGTGAAAGAAGCAAATACGGAGTTTTGTGATGGTCCAATTTGTCCGCCTTTGCTTACCACTGCGGAAAAAAGGCGTTACGGTCATTTAATTCTTTTGTATTTGTTGAAGCGCAGACGCTTACGGATAGTTCCCGTGAGCACTCAGGCAATGGGCCTATTGTGTTATCTCCCATTTCACCTCATTCCTTTAACACCAACCCGGCCCATTTGATAAAGTTCACCAGAGTTGTAGTTGGATATGTGGCTGTTGCCTGGTTCCACAGTGTGTCTTTCCGGGTATCTGAGCCTTGATCCTATCAGGGCGGGACATTAGCACCATAATTGTAGTCTCTTCATCCTCTTCACATTTTCTGCATCGATTGTTGTTTTCCACTCCCAACAAAACTGCACGTGTCTCTTGAGATGGCAGCGTTCCGTTAGTAGTCCTATCAGCCCCCTCGGTGAGTTAGTGAGTGAGCTGTCTGCATTGATTGTCTAGGGTCTGGTACGTTTATGAGTACTTTGGATTGTCTGGGTCTTCTGGGTGTCCTTTCCCATTCCTCCCAACGCTAGAATTTGACCCACCTTTCAATATGTAATTTGATAAGGCGATGCACTACGTCGTGTAATATTTTGAATCGAGCCGCCATCAATAACACTCCTTACGTAGATGGCGATAAGGCTTAAATTCCCGCTTAAAACCATACAGCTGTTTTGATTTAGGCGAGAAAAAAACATAGCCAAAAAGTGCCTTTTATTTTATTTTGTGGATGTTCAGGCATAAAAATTTGATTTTTTTTCGATCATTTTATAAATAACTTAATTTGCCACATTATACAATAAAATCATAACCGAAAATGGATTCGTAAGTAGGAGATTTTGAACTTTAAAGCAGTTTTCATAGGCCTTATATATTATTTTTTCTGAGCTTATAAAAAGATTTATGTAAAAAATACTCGATTATTTCAAAGGCCAAGATGTATTCTACTCGCAGTATTTAATTAAAGTATCTGAAACATTTCTAGGCGACCAAATTTATAACCAAAAACACATGATTTTGCATTACTATGTATGGCATCGCCTTAATGGTTAGTTAGTTAACAAAGATTTAATTAGACCATAATTGGTTTGTCTTCAGTGATTCTATTGCTGAAATCTAAAATACTGATTATCATGTAGGCAAAAAAAATGTTTTTTTAAAACTTTTCGTATTGAACGAAAATAAAATGATTATATTGATTCAATAAAACTCCGACTTTAACAAAACACTTGGACTTTTAATGTGATTAGCAATGAGCTATAATATCTTAATTAGCAGGCGGTTGGAATAATATGGACCCCGACCTTAAGGTTTTATTACACCCCGGTTTCTACAATACTCGAAAGCTAACGCCATCTATGGATAGTCTAATAGAATACTACGAGTGCCATATATGGGTGAGCTCTTACGTTAATATCACGTTTCCACCGATCACTTACCTAGCAGCAGTCCTGTGCTATTTTCCAGTTAATTATTATCGTTATTGAATATTTTAAAGCGTGACGATGAATTTGAGATATTGCTTTTTTTATTATTATTATAAGAAATAAGTATTTTATGATTTGTGTTAATAACCAGCAAATGGGAGCCTTTGTTCGTGGTAAGTCTGTTATAACGAATTTATTAATCCGCATCAAATACCTTCTGTTATAAATAATGTAGTAAAACAAGATTTAATTGAAAAACTGAGAATAAAATAAACGTAGTTATAGGTATTATTGATTTGAACTATTGTTTCAAGAATTTTATTTTTAGGTGTTGGGTGTTGAACATTAATAAATATCAGTATTTATAGCTCAAAATTGCATCCTTTACAATTGCTTATTTTACGCAGATTTCAATATTACGGAATCGGGTAAAAAAACAACTTTAATTTTTTAACTTAATATTTTTTTTTGGTTTGACTAATTATTGAACCTTGCCACCCAGAAACAGTCGACAACTCTCGATCGGGTAGGACCGACATTTCTTTAGTATATTAACTACCGTAATATCGTGCAAATTCAGAGAATTGCGTGCATGTCCCCGGGTGTGTATGTGATTGCCACCAAATATGATATAATGGATTGGGATTGACAACGAGTCTATCTGCCGAGTTTCAGCACGATCGGATATCGGGAAGTGGGTTAGTTTCCGCTTACAATAAAAATGCATTTAATAAAAATTGAAAATATTTTTCATAGGTATTATGATACATATTTATATCAAGGGATGAGGTGGACCACAGTTAAGTACCCACTTAACAAAGGTTAGTCGAGTCTACCGACTGGTTGGAGCACCTTTGGATGAAATACCGGTAGAAAAAACACGGAAGTACCACAAATCGTCTTTGTTCCAAATAATGCAATCTGAGGGTGTATATAGACAACAGTGTGATTTTGGTAGAAATTTTTGATGTCATGCTAGAATAGTGTAATGAGAGACTTTGTTTTGTGGCTCACAAATTAGTCTACATTGCAGTCACATGGATTATTCCAAGGCGGATATTTTGAAATTCTGCATAGATAAGATAAACGCATGGAATGCAAGTAACTTGCAGAGCCTAGTGAAACCTTATACTAGTGATGCAAACATTCCAATCTTAGTTTAAATAAACGCATAGAATGCGAGTAACTTGTGGAGCCAAGTTAAACCTTAAAACTAGTGATGCAAACATTTCGATCTCAGTTTAAATAAACGCATAGAATGCGAGTAACTTCTAGAGCCTAGTGATGTAAACATTCCGATCTCAATTTAAATAAACGCATAGCATGCGAGTAACTTTTAGAGCCTAGTGATGTAAACATTCCGATCTCAGTTTAAAACATCGAATTCGAAAGTTACGATACTATTGGCTATCGTAAAATCGCCATTTGGCTTTTATGGCCATCAAACAAGCGACAAAATTCGTAATGCCGCCACTCCCAACTGTTCGGAGGCAGTTGGACTATGAGATCCCCAATAATTAGGTGATTGTTCCCAATAATAATTTTGTGAGGCTAAAAATTGTGGGGAGGCGAAGGAAATGTGGAAAAGGAGGATTGGGAAGTATCTGGCTATCAATATCTAGTTGCCAAACACGACTTAAGACATTTCAATAAATGTTTCGATGCTGATGTATCATGTTAGTCATTGTTTACTCATATGGATAGGATTCGTCAGAATATGAGGTGATTTACATACAAAATACTGTCAAGTGGCTGACTATCATGAGTACTAATTTCACAGACATTAATGGAGTTTGTTCACAACTTAGTCATCCATCGTAATTACGATAACTCATCATAGACGGTTCATTCAACATCGCAATATGCATTTATTTCAGGTGTTTAGAGCTAATACTAATGTCAAGATCGTGGAATTGACCCAAAGTAATGGTTAATTAATAAGGACCTCGCTTTTAAGGCAATAGGATGTTCGTTAACTTATTGATTATACGGTTGGTTTGCGGATAAAGATACAGATCTTTGCTTTGTAGGATTGTACATTTTAAAATACTTCTTTTTGAGAAAAACGTGTTGAAATGCAAATGAAACCGGTTAAAAGTTAAAACACAGATACAAAAATCTATGTTACTTTAGATAAACGAATACAATTCAAAACCCTTTCATTTTTGACGTAAGAATTCCCGTAGACCCTGCCTGACAATGGTATTATATATTGCATAAATAAGTGTATATTCATACAAAAGATCATGCAGGTGTAGAGTGAAATAATGGGCTCTCTGAATAGTGCATAAATTAGCACATGAATACCGCAGCAGTTTGTACCGCAACAGCACCCAAAGCACAGTGTTTCCCGGCGTCCAGACCGGGCGTCGCGACGCCTTGTAAACAAACCCCCTCCCCCCGACGCCCCGGCGTTCCCCACCCGCGCAAGCGCGCCGCTCCTCTTGGCACGACGCCTGCGCCGCTAACGTCACCGCGTGCCACTCCGCGCCCAGGCGGCGTGCTCAATATCGTCAACAACGTGCTCGAGCTAAATATAAACACTATTAAATATAGAATCAGCACCGATGTACGTTAGAACCAATATCAAGCATTAACTCGGCGCGCTTACTAGCGTACGGACGTCGTTTACCTACGCACATTACACTAGTACTGAATTCAAAACTTGTTCATTTTTCATTTTGACGTTAAACCCGCCCCCTTCCGAAAAAAGCAGATAAAAACATCAAACCTTCAACTGAAAAAAACACCCCAACATAACAGTGTTGTAATTATTTTAGTAAAGCAAAGAATTACGACTTTTAAGTGTGTTTTTCACTGTCTTTACGTAATTTAAGATTGAGGTTATGTGCTTCGTTTCACCTGTCAACTTCATGTTGTGATATTATCTTAGTGTTAAGTGCCTCATGTTGTGAAGTGATCCTTTTTTATTCAGTGAAGTGTTAGTGAAAGAGTTTTCTTTGATAATTTGTTCAGTTACTTTAATAAGTGTTTTGTAATTTTGTTTGAATTATAAGGAATAAAGCATCAAATAAAATAAAATTGGTAAGTACCATTATCGTTTTTTTAATAGATTTATTTTGGAGACTGATTGAGACTAGATGTAAACAATTCATTATATATTAAGAATATTATATTTAGCACTTTTTAAAATGGGTGAGAGAAAAATTCTAGATATATTATCCCCTTTATAATATACGATATATTATTTACCTTACTCGTGTGTAAGGATAGATAAATATTCAGTTACCCCTTGTGGAAAATTGTCTAGACGACTAGACTACTAGGAAGAGTATGTTGTTTGTTTTATTTTTACGTACGTAAGTGAGCTTATTAAATGCAGCAATTTACAATATTCAACGTTATTCGGTTGATCTAACGCGCAACTTGGTTATTAAAGTATTTATAAAAAAACTTATATTTTTAAAAGAAACTAAAACTTTTATGAATCTGTAGTGCTTGTATTTATTACTTGCTTACGGAGGAATTTGATAAAGAGATGACGATGCACCTCGACGTCTAACATTAGGAATCGGGCAAACTCACAAACTCCTTATGAAATTACCGCTTACCGGCCGCCTGTTTTGATTTATGCAACAAAATATAGCGAAAATGTTATTTTGTGAATTTCAGGCAAAAATATATTTTTTTCCCAATCATATTCAAAAGAATTTAATTTGTCACATTATACAATGAAACCATATTCGAAAAGGATTGAATAAGTAGGAGATTTTGCACTTCAAAGCATTTTAATGGGCCGGAGACTATATTTTTTTCTAGGCTATTTATATACTGCTAGTATTTAATTAAATCATTTATCATCTATAATATTTCAAAGCGATGAAATTTTCGAACAAAAAATACATTTTGCGTTACACGCATGCATCGCCTTAAGTCATTAAGGCGATGCACTACGACATGTAATATTTTAAATTGAGCCTCTATCAATAACAACCCTTACGTAGATGGCGATAAGGTTTAAATTCCCGCTTAACACCATCCGCCTGTTATGATTTATGCAAGAAAAATACATGGCCAAAAAGTGCCTTTTATTTTATTTTGTGGATGTTCAGGCATAAATATTAAATTTTTTTTCGATCATTTTATAAATAATTTAATTTGCCACATTATACAATAAAATCATAACCGAAAATGGGTTCGTAAGTGGGAGATTTTGAACTTTAAAGCAGTTTTCACAGGCCTTTACATTATTTTTTTCTGGGCTTATAAAAAGACTTATCTAAAAAATACTCGATTATTTCAAAGGCCAAGATGTACTCGACTCGCAGTATTTAATTAAAGCATCTGAAACGTTTCTAGCCGACCAAATTTTCAAACCAAAAACACATGATTTATCATTACTACGTATGGCATCGCCTTAAGCAAATTTTTAATGAGTATCAACTTTATTGAAGGACATTTTTGTGAGATATTTCAATGAAGTGCGGAAAGTAAAAAAATCTAATTGAGAAGGATCAGAAAAATTGGATAGATGGCTCGTGAATAACCGTTTTGTAACGTTATTATTATTACCAGTCCAATGAGGTTCTTCTCGTAAATGGTAAGAATCATGGATACGACTATAATAACGGCCATTAATGCCTCAATGTTCATTCCCCAGGTCCATACTCAAAGAAAAGGGAAAAAAATAATTTCACTCCATTCTTTTTGGCTAAACATTAAATCAAATATTTATTAATATTTTATCGGGGATCATTCAATAAAAACAATTCGACGGACGGAGTTCCTTGTATTTCAAAACATTTTTAAAGAAGCCTTAATTGTTTTCTTGGAATTTTTTTATAGTAGCGTACCCACCTTACATTACTTTTATAATGAAAAATCGCGGATAGTCTGAATTATCAACTAAGCAGTTCCAATTTCGAAAACGCAAATCAAAATAACTGCCTGTTAAAAATATTTTATTATAGGTAGGTAGGTACTTTATCGCTTGCTTGAATTCTCCAAGCAAACACTTAAATTTCAAAAGTTACACTTAAATTTAAATCAAATCCCAGTTCTATGGTAGATTGTACCAGAGTTACTGACACAAAACCGAAATTAGTATTTTTATTTTTTTTGACAATGTTTGAATTTCGTGTGAATTATATACATATTTACAGTGTTTGCGTTTTTCACCTTTGTCGTTATCAATATGAAAGTATGTTTGATTATTCTGGCCGATAAAGAAAGATAACCCTATATAAACAGACAGTCAGTATGTATTTTTAAGATATGAAGTACGGTACGCAACATCACCAGTAATCAATCGATCACAACTAGGTCAAAAATTGAATTTTAAAGTTCATTTTGGAAATCAATTATAAATGGTACCCTTACAGTTATGTTTATCAATAAAGTCGAAGATTTGTTTTCTTAAGTGGCAAAAATTAGTAGTCTTGAATGGTGAGCAGATGTGACGGTTACAATCGCAAATGCATACCCTGTAATCAATCTCCCTCCCTGAACACAAGTCATTCTCAATTAGGGATGTATTAATTAACAGCTTGGAACATATGGTATATACTTACCCTTATGCAGATCATTGGAAATAACATACTGTTTACACCGTCATTGGACTGTTGGTATGTTTACTTTGTTATTACTTTGCAATTTAATTAATATTAACCCTCTGCTGTACACTTACTGATGTTCTTACTTACTTCTATCAATATGTATTTTTTGTTATCTTCTGTCAATAAAAAAAATGAATGATAAATATTGTTGGAGACATGCTATTATTCCTTGAGGAACACCATTGAATGTTGTTGAATAAAATATAAACTGCCAAAAAGTCATACGTCATACCTGTTGGAGGTACGAAATGAACCCAATATGATCACTTGAAATACCGTTGATAATAAACGTTATCATTGAATTACTATTCATCAAAGGAACTATTTATTTTGCAATCACCCAATATATCATTGAGTATGGTATCATCGCATGGGGAGGGGGTACTTCATCAGCTCTAGATCCTGATGAAAAGGCGCAGAAAACAATTATGAAAATTATTCTCAATCTTCCTCAAACTGCAAATAGTAACTTAATTTTCAACATAATGAGAGTATTTGATTTTCGTCAGATCTATGTAAAAACTATCCTCATGCATCTCTTTAAAAACAAACACGTGCTTTACTAAATTTAAGATTTACGCGTAATTCGAACAAAGACATATTGCAAGTTCCAGCACTTTCTTCCACCTTTGGTCAACGTAGCTTTCGATACTTTGCCACAAAAATATTCAACATGCTCCCAGAAAATGTTAAACTGAGTCAAACACAGAGAGATTTAAAAAAAATTAAAATTCTGATTTATTCAAATGATCGAGCCTATACTGGTGCCCTCACCCAAACGCCTTGTCATTGACAGTTATTGCAGTATGTACGGTGCTAAAACTTGCTGTATTTGTGCAAACAATAATGAAACCTAACCAAATGCCTTGTCATTGTAAGTTATTATAGTATGTATTGTGCTTAAACTTGCTGTATTTGTATTTTCTATATGTAAACAATAATGTAACCTAAAATAATGTATTGCTGTATGGGAACCTATGTTAAACATTTATAAGCCAACCATAGACAAATTGCGAGAAATAATTAACTAAAAATTCTGCCTCAATACAGGTTCGCCTAGTGAGGCAGATTATGCAAAACCTAAAATATAGTATATTATGCCATTTCTATATAACACTCATACATTCATATATACTTTTTCTTATATTAGAAACTGCTGTACTATTGTAACATTATTCTTTCAACAATTTCATTGTTTCTAACTGACATATAATTATACAACTTTCTAATGATATATTATATATTGTGTAATTTTTTGATGAAATAAATAAATAAAAAAATTTAAAAAAATGAATTTGCTAAATATATAAGACCTATTGAAATGAAATTGAACCGCAAATGCTTACAATATACAGATATTTTTACGCAAATGATTATAATCTTACTTGAAGTAAACATGTGTGTAAAAATTGAACCCAATGTTATTTGTCTAGGAATTCCATAAACATAGATACATGTCAACATGGAATTGTTCCTTGAAAAAATTAAAACGAGTATGATATTATACCTAAAAGGTCTGTGGTTCCAATGGTTATGAAATAATGGAAGCACAGTATCAAAGGATAGTATTCTAGGTTGGTAAAGAGATGCAGAGGTTGCAGCACGAGATCAGCTGAGGCATCTGCACCTGACTGGATGGTACGTTCATACAGGAACATGTAACATATGCAGAGATTTTTTTTTCAAACAAAAAAATAATCTAAACAATTTATGAGTTTTTTGCTTACTTTTTTTTTATATGCGGTGCCGCAGTTTTGCAATCTTTTTCGTCTTTTGTTAATTTGCATATTTCATTACCATAAAAAATGTGTGTTCTCTTTTCCTTTTCAAATTTTCATCTTGAGACGTAGAGCAGTTGTTGAGTGGAACAATCAGTAGCACGATCTGTATAAATCTATGCAAATTGAATACCAAATGAGATATTTCGTAAAAATATACGAATAATACAATGCGTGAGGTTGCGTGTGTGGAATTTCGCATAGAGTTTTATTAGGTGATGTTGATACGTACAAGTGATGGGCATGATAATCGAAACGGTGTTTATGTCGAAGTGATCGATTAATTCAACTATCATACTGACAGATATCAAAACATAACTCCGAAGACAAATATCACAAATTATCACAAACCTACGGACAAAGACAAAAGTATATATCAACATCTCCTAATAAAAATCTTTGCCAATTTCCATACACACATTGTATTATTCAAGTATTGTATTATTAGTATATTTTTAGGAAATATACATTTGGTATTCAATTTGCATAGAGATTTATACAGATCGTGCTACTGATTGTTCTACTCAACAACTGCTCTACGTCTTAAGATAAAAATTTATAAAAGAAAAGAGAAGATACATTTTTTATTGTGATGAAATATGCATTTTATCTTATACAGGGTTTTCCAATAAGAGGTGTTATTTTGATATTCAATCGTAAAAGATCAATGGTTTCGTTGCTTGTGTGACACGTAGAGCCATCTTGTTGAAAGTAAACGTTGTCCAGATCAATAACATCCAATTCCGGTCATAAAAAATCATTAATCATTTCTCGATAGCGCAATCCATTCACCGTAACTGTTGCTCCAGCCTCATTTTCGAAAAAGTAAGGTCCAATGACTCCGCCGGACCATAAACCGCACCAAACAGTCACACGTTGAGGATATAGAGGCTTTACAACAATAACTCTTGGGTTTTTCGAGCCCCAGATGCGACAATTTTGCTTGTTGACGAAGCCACCGATGTAGAAATGGGCCTCATCACTCAAGATGATTTGCATTTGATTCACTCAAGTGAATTTTAATAATTTAAATGCGTTGTTGAAGCGTGTATCGTTCCATTTTTATTAATGGCGTAGTTTCTACTTGTCAAATGTCAAAAAATGACAGCTTCAAAAGTAACATCTACCGAAATAGCGGGGCTATTCAAAATAACACCTCTTATTGGAAAACCCTGTATAAAGACATTTCCACAATCTGGCTCCAAAACCGTTTACCTAAGTTTATATTTCTTAAAAACTCATTCGTACTGCATTCTAATCATAAAGAAGCCTCTTTGGTTGCCAGCTATCTACCATATATGCTATTATAGCTCTCGATGATTCCTGGTCTGCAATGCACAAGTTTGGCAAAACATTTTTTCCCATTAAAATTAATTCGATTGAAATACAATAGTTTGGATACCGACGATAATCGAAGAAAAAAATATTAAGATTTCTTTTTCGTAAATTTAAGATGGAAACTTAGCGTCGACGTCCGATCCGAGGATAACATACAATATTTATGACATTACTGTCGTCCTACGAGGACAAATTAAATCGAAACCCATTTCGATTTTTTAAACTTTATTTTATTTCCATCACTAGTTGTTAGATATTTCCTACTCGTGTACACGATGTACTATTCCATGCAATAGTCAGTTAACCCGCACTTGTATGAAAACGGTTTTCGCAACATTTAACGTTATTGTTCTGGGAACAATGTGCAATAATCATTTTCAACAATTTCATGCACGAATATTCTATAAATTTAGTAAATCAATAATTTTTCTTATGTTCCCCAGAATAAACTTGTTATTTTATAAATTTATTGATTATATAGTACATAATGTGTACATCCCTTTGAGAAAATATAATTTCAATAAATAATCCTATCTCATGGATATCAACATCCTTGTAATAAGATTAGTCATATTGCTTTATAAAGCTTATCGAATTGCTTATTTTTTTTGTCGATTTACGAATATTTAACATGAAGGCTTTATACACATGTAAATGATTAATCATATACAGGGTGTATCGGCAAGTACCCGACAAACTTTAACCAGCTATTCCTCAGCACATTTGGAGTAAAAAATGTTATGGGCGCTTTGCTGTCCGGTAACATTTTTTTTCCATTAAAAACAAAAAATAAATAAAAAATCCACACTCCGTCACTGTCATTTGCATTGTATCTCGTGTTCAGCAGCTATTATTAGCAAGTGTGTCAAAAAGTGTCCTCGCTCTTTCGCACACACTAAATAATAATAGTTAAAAATGAGACGAATGGTGCCGTGCCATTTCGTTGAGATTGTAATAGCGCGCCAACCAAAGATATTAGAAGAACGAGATATGCTATGTTGGCCGCCGGACCGTAGCCGGAGTACTACCTAATTAGGGTACTTTGAACGGTATCGGGACGTGTACGCACAGAAATTTGTTCTATGTATTAGTGCGGATACCTTAGCGATGCCTTAGCGTAAGCGAAGGTGTGCAGTAGTATTGGTGAACAAAACCGGCGACACTCGGCAAAACAATTCCACTCAGTACGAACTGCGCATAGCACATCTCGTTCTTCTAATATCTTTGGCGCCAACGTAGGTAAGTACGTACATTATTCAACGAAACTCGAACAAAATATTGCCAGATGGGTTTTCAAACTTTGACAAAGGATAAAACATTGGTGACATGTGGTGAAAATATGAATAATAATTTTTTTATTAAAAAAAAATGTTACCGGACAGTGCCGATAACATTTTTTACTCCAAATGTGCTAGGGAATAGCTGGTTAAAGTTTTTCGGGTACGTGCCGATACACCCTGTATAACCAAATAATATCCAGTGTAGTAAAGAATTTTCGCCAAGGTGAAGTACCACCATTCAGAATCGATGTGTTGCGTTGCCTGAAATGGTATTAGCCGTGCTTAGTAGCCAGGTTCTTCCCAACCTTTCTCTTCCTCATCTCCTTTCCCTCTCCCTCCTCTTCAGCCTCTCAACATACCCCGATTGGGGATGCCGTTACCCCACTGGCTTCGAGAAGTTGCGAGCAGTTGGGAATTTCTGTTTTCTGAAGTCGAACAATAAGTTTTAAACACGCTGTATGCAAGCAATGCATCATTCAACTCTGGTTGCTATATCTTAAATGATAAAATATAATGCGCAAGTGAACAATTCATACCACTCGATGGCCCTTTCAAATATTTCGTTACTATTATTTAGTTATATTCAACTAAACAATCACTAATTATGCAATCAATCACTTATCAAACAAATAATCACTAATCAAACAAATCATCACTAATCGAACAAAAAGTCACCCTAAGTTGTTTGCTAAATTTGGTTACTTAGCAGGAGTGCCCAGTTTCGGTGTCGGATCGGATCGTGAGAGACTTGTTTAGGCAGATCTTCCGACCTCTCCAGCCGGACTCTCTCGACCTTTCGCTTTGCACCGCAGTGGGAGGGATTGACATTGACACACTGACCTCCAGATTCCTACCAGCCCCTCATACCTTTTTCCTTCTTATAACTTCCTCTCCTTCATTTTCTTAGAAATATCCTCCACATATAATCCCAAGGAATTAAATAGGCCCTAAGGGAAGTTGTTTTCCTCTTGGCTTCATGCATGGAGCTAATGAAAAAAAATCACCAATCAAACAAACAATCGCTAGTCAAACAAATAATCATAATTCAAACAAATAATCACTAATCAAACAAACAAACCACTAATCAAACAAACAAACCACTAGTCAAACAAACAATTACTAATCAAACAAACAAATCACTAGTCAAACAAACAATGGTCAATCAAACAAACAATTACTAATCAAATGAAGAATCACTATATAATACTAGCGATTATTATTAACGAATAAAGATGAACTTTTGGGATTGAATTTTGTCAGTGTCAGTAACGACAGTAACATAGTGCGACACAATTACGAAAAAGATCTAATAAAATCGCTAAAAAAACCTTCTGCGATCGAGTTTTGGTAGTATCAAACACCGAATTGAAAGGTGTTGACATTATGCGGTAAAAATGGGACATTATAATGCAGCATTAAAAAGTAGATCGTAAATGCTTTTTATTAATGAGTTACACATTCGCAGACCGCTCTAAAAGTGAAAGGAGTGCAATCCGATTCAGTTTTTTTATACTATCCACTCGCGTTGCGAAAGTTCTCACTTTTAAAGGAGATTCGTAATTTCGTAATATTATTTCAATCTTCCAAAACTAGTTCTCAATCTGAACTTCTTTTCCTGTAAAGGTTAAAAGTAAGACTCCCATAAAGAAGTATGCATGAAGAGAACAGAAGAAACGTGTATTTATTGACTTTAAAAATGTAGAACGGAATAATAACAAGTGCGCCCCACTGTAGAATTAGAAAAGAAAACAGCCGAAAAATATACTCTCTCTGCTGAAACATGCGGTCCGTTTCATAGATTTCCCTATCTTAACAAACACCGGTGGTCTCTCTCGCTGCAGCAGCTGGTACAGTTCCTTCGCTACCTAGGATTCTTGCAGCAGAGTCTCCATCTTCTGTCTTCGTCGAACGTCACAGCGGTGCTGCCAAGGTTTGTTATCTATGTGAGGATGTTGTGTCAGCGCTCTTTATTGGCAGCAGACACATGTCAGCGCTATATTGGCGGCAGACACATACCTGAACGGATGACGAACCTCGTGCTGGCACAGTTGGTCTAAATAACAAATGTAGATCCTAGGAAATAAATTGTACAGCGCCCTTGAGGTGATTTTTCACAAAAACGGCGCTCTACAAATTATCCAATTATTATTATTATTATTATTATTGCAGTCTTTCGAATACAGATATCGGGTGGCAATACTTTTCTTGTTACTTTTTAATGGAATATACTCCTAGGAACTTGATCCCTGATCCCTTCGGTACCGGTGCACTACTGGTAAACACGGCAAATGCACGTCCAATAACAATTGTACACGGTTGATAATGGGCCGCTTCTAATCGTTATTGTGTACAACAACTGGAGTAAGGAATTATTTGCCGGCCTCTGCAATAAAATAGCTCTCTTCAAGACACAGGTTCACTCCTTCCTTTCAACAAAAAAGTGCTCCACACACAGTCCTCAGGGCATTATCTCTTGTTATCATTATCGAAGCCAACATTTCTCTTCGAGTAATCAGTTTATACTATAAGGGCAAAATCCGCTTCTCATTCTCAACCGAATATGCTATCCTTTTTACGATGACCCGAATTTTAGATACCCCGTACAATAGATCCCCCTGCTAGTTGATTCCTTGGACACTTGATCCCCCAAAGTATTATTTCTGCTAAACTACCCCATTGGTAACGTAACTTACCAGCGAGGATCTACGGCCGTAGTTATACCAAAAATCGATATACTTTCATCTGCAGGCGTCTTGAGTGGACATTTGCTGTACAAATAATATTGCTAACAATTATAATGCCTTGTTCCGGAGGAGTATGCATTGAGGTTATACCGCCGTATAACAAAATACGACATACTTATACATGCAGTCGGCTAAAGGAAATGTGCTATATCTACTTAAATATAATATAACTAAGCGTCCCGAAGGGGTATACAGAGATTATATACGGCCTGCAGATATAATTAGTAATAAATACTTACTTTACCAATGAGGAAGTACAGCAGAAATAATATTTTGGGGGCATTAAGTGTCCAAGGGACTAACTGACAGAGGGATCAATGGACAGAGGAATCAAATTTACGGGGGATCAACCGTCGGGGGTAGAACTGTTGGGGGACCAACTGTCGGTGGATAAAGAGTCGTGGAATTCTCTTCTCTAAATTTTATGATTAACTGACATAGGGATCATTGGACAGACAAATCAACTTTACGGGGGCTCAACCGTCGGGGATAGAACTGTTGGGGGACCAACTGTCGGTGGATAAAGCGTCGTGGAATCCCTTTTTATAATTATTATTTTTTGGTAAACTAATGTTTAAGACAAGAAAAATCTCCTGATAAAAGATACATGACGTCAACGGGACTCGAACCCGTGTCCCTTCGATTTCCGGTCGACATCTCTGACCACTGAGCTATGGCGGCTTATCTCTTATCCGCGAAATAATTCAATATATACTAGTGTTTCATTCAACAATCACTGTTTGTTACATTTTTTCACCTGAAAACAACCAACTTTATTTTATATGAGAAAGGCATTGTAAGTGCTAACTCTCTCACTAGATGGCGTCGAGACAAATTGTCTACATTTTTAGGTGAAATACTTGAACTTGTCAAATATTAATTATTATTTTTTGGTTAACTAATGTTTAAGACAAGATTTTTCATGCATAGCACAAAGGATAACAATTATTTTACAAGCAATAATTATTCGCCTGAAACACTCATCCGCATTGAAAAATCTCCTGATAAAAGATACATGACGTTCAATGTGGATGAGTGTTTCAGGCGAATAATTATTGCTTGTAAAATAATTGTTACCCTTTTTATAAATTTTCAAGTTCGTAGTATATTCTAAATGTAGGCGTGTTTCGTGTGCGTAATCGAAATATTTTCTGAAAATTTTGTTTTTGACAGATTGATTGATTCGTAGTAATATGTTTTTGCTAAAAAATCAATGTGGTGCAAATATTCTAATATTCCCGTGGTTTATCTCCCCTTTTCTCGATATTTTGTTTACGTGCTGGATAGAGTAATGGTATATGCATACATTTGGTAGTGATTTACATCAATGTGTCAAACGTATATGTACAGTTTGATTAGTTGGAAAGTTCCAGCCTATCTGTTTGACAGACTGCAGTAGTCCTATGACCTTCATACAATAAACGCCAAAGACAGCTTTTTAAATTTTATTTTCCACAGACATTAAATTGCTGTATTGCTATTCCCCAGCAAAACTTTCGAATGACATCGCTGCATTGCTTCAAGAAGCTCTGTAGGAATGAATGCTGCCGCACAACATCAAAAATAATAAATGTTATAAATATCTAGCGAAAAGGATGTTAGTGATTTTGTAATTGTGTAAAATATTATTTATAAATTTATATCAACATTGTCAAGCCAAATATGAGTGGAAATGTGTTCAAGCTGATAGTTCATTGACAAATAAATTAATGTTTTATTTTTATTTTTATTTAGTAGGGATTAGAGACTAGAAAATTTATAATTCATCGAAACCCTTAATAAAACTTTTTATTTCAAGTGATATCTACTATCGGAGGTTGGCTATTTATTTATTGCATCTCACTACATAAATCATGTATTTTTTTCACAAAAATCCACCTCACTAGGACTAAGGCTGTATCGAGGTTAACAATTTACATTTGAGTGAAGCAAACATAGAGTAATCACAAACAAAGTAATGCTACATACAAACACGAAATATTTCAAAAATATGTATTAGATGAGTTACCAGATGGGTAATTTGACAGTATGTTGTAACAATATTTGAACCATAAGTAATTATTAATCATTATTCCCAAGAAGAATCAAAGTAGATAATAAATATAGCTAGGGTGATATTCAGTTTTTAGCAAATGGGGCTTAAATAAAATCTTATTATATGTGAAAGGACGAGGATGAAAAAATATTAAGTCTGTCAATACAAACATCTTAACTAACTTATCAACGGAATAATCTCCATGTTGGAAAAAGGCCATCATAGGAATAATCTTCATATTGAAATAAGGCTATCATCGGAATAATCTTCATATTGGAATAAGGCTATCATCGGTATAATCTTCATATTGGAATAAGGCTATCATCGGAATAATCTTCATATTGGAATAAGGCTATCATCGGAATAATCTTCATATTGGAATAAGGCTATCATCGGAATAATCTTCATATTGGAATAAGGCTATCATCGGAATAATCTTCATATTGGAATAAGGCTATCATCGGAATAATCTTCATATTGGAATAAGGCTATCATCGGAATAATCTTCATATTGGAATAAGGCTATCATCGGTATAATCTTCATATTGGAATAAGGCTATCATCGGAATAATCTTCATATTGGAATAAGGCTATCATCGGAATAATCTTCATATTGGAATAAGGCTATCATCGGAATAATCTTCATATTGGAATAAGGCTATCATCGGAATAATCTTTTTCATATTGGAATAAGGCTATCATCGGAATAATTTTCACATTGGAATAAGGCTATCATCGGAATAATCTTCATATTGGAATAAGGCTATCATCGGAATAATCTTCATATTGGAATAAGGCTATCATCGGAATAATCTTCATATTGGAATAAGGCTATCATCGGAATAATCTTCATATTGGAATAAGGCTATCATCGGAATAATCTTCATATTGGAATAAGGCTATCATCGGTATAATCTTCATATTGGAATAAGGCTATCATCGGAATAATCTTCATATTGGAATAAGGCTATCATCGGAATAATCTTCATATTGGAATAAGGCTATCATCGGAATAATCTTCATATTGAAATAAGGCTATCATCGGAATAATCTGCATATTGGAATAAGGATATCATCGGAATAATGTTCATATTGGAATAAGGATAACGACGGAATAATCTTTACATTGGAATAAGGCTATCATCGGAATAATCTTCATATTGGAATAAGGCTATCATCGGAATAATCTTAATATTGGAATAAGGATATCGACGGAATAATCTTCATATTGGAATAAGGCTATCATCGGAATAATCTTAATATTGGAATAAGGATATCATCGGAATAATCTTCACTCTGCAGAACTGTATCAGTCTCGTAGCTTTCGATGTCATGATATGCGGCATCTTCATCTTCTAAGTTTTCCACCAATCTCCTCCTGGTTTATCAATTTGATAATTCCATACTTGTCCTTCTTTACATGATAATATATCTATAATTCTTGTTCATTTGAAAGAGAACTTCGAAATGAGTCACCCTATCTCCTCAGCGTATTTGCAAGATGTGCCTATATATAAACATTTCAAATAATAATAATAATGTTTGGGTAATTTGTATAGCGCCGTTTTTGTGCAAAATCACTTCAAAGACTTCTGTCTTCCGTGTCTTGCTTTATTTTTAAATACACCTATTTAAATTTCTCTTTTGTTTTTTTTGACGGAATTGAAATTTTGGAATTTAACCCACTTCCCGACACCCGATCGAGCTGAAACTCGGCAAATAGATTCGATGAGAATGCATCCATCCACACGCTGGCGTATACGTATTTATCTGAAATCGGGTGACATAACAGGAGTTAATATACGAAATAAATATCGGTCTTACCAGATTGGCATTTGGCGAAACCAAAATTATGATTATTATTAAGTTTTGAAAAAAAACTATCAAAAATTGATGAATTATCTAGCAAAGCCGGGTAAGCAAGTATCCATAATCTTATTAGTTATTACCAAAGATATTAGAAGAATAATATCTAATATCTTTCTAATTCTTCTAATATCTTTGGTTATTACTCTTTGACTATTCCT
This sequence comes from Hesperophylax magnus, assembly GCA_026573805.1. NCBI lineage: Eukaryota > Metazoa > Arthropoda > Insecta > Trichoptera > Limnephilidae > Hesperophylax > Hesperophylax magnus. The sequence continues at coordinate 3,510,314 of JAIUSX010000117.1, read as the reverse complement.
AATTGTGTTTTATCTCTTTCAATTCTTCTTACTTATAATTGTTATACGCCCATTAATCTTTTACATTGTGAATAATAGGCATGTATATCTTTTGAAATCAAAGTTGGTAATAATTAAAAGGGAAAAATAAAGTAACTTGAAGTTAACATAACATTGAGAGAATTAAGCATAATTATGATATTCTTTTTGTAGATTAGTTAGTATAATTATTTTTAGTTTGTTTTTTATTATGTACATGAAAAGAGAGCTATTTATAAGACTTAAGGGTAAACGTAACGTAAGTTATAATCTATGCGTTCATAGATGGCGCTAATTTAATTATTTCAATTAAGACCCCGCATACCCAATTTTTACCGATTTATAACAAGTTTATTTAAGTTCATATCTTAAGTTCCGTTATGCCGAAACGTTAATTATATGAAACTCCCTCGATAGAAAAAAATCACAAAGTAATAATAATAATAATGATTGGATTATTTATATATATCCGTTTTCGTGAGAAAATCACCGCTCCGCTTTCAGCTCCATAAGCTCCGAAAATTATTTAAAACACGTTTTGTTATGTTATTTAATATGTTGTATGCATGAAAAAATTCACAGTATATCTTTAAATGCAACTAAAGCGTTTGTCGAGAGATTTTGCTCTATTTCAAACGTGTTTTGTTTTATAAAATATTCACCCTTTTCGCTTAATTATTATCGTTTATAATATTAGCGCGCTCCCTCTAACATTCGTATTTATATATCTCCCTTTCAAATCATCTTTGGAACGCTTAATACAGGGCATTAAGGTTAAACGCTAAGCTCGTTATATTCTACGTGTTCATAGATGGCGTTAATTAATTTATTTTATTAAAATACGCTCTTTGCAAGGTATTGCTTTACAATATTAAGACAAATTGTTTGTTTGCGCCCGTACATACGCGATATGAGTATGAATATACAGTTTAGTTCGTTTAAAAACTCAATACAAATACAATATTGTATCAATGATTCAATCGAACATTGTATTTGTATGTATTTTTTGAAAGAATTTAGTTTTTTTCACAGACAAAACTATTTATTCCTATTCATATTGCGTATTTACGGGCACAAACAATAAATTCGTCTCAATATTTTAAACCATAACTTGCAGAACATGTATTAAGGTGAAATAATTGAATTATCTCATCTATGAAAGAGCAGATTATGAATTCTTTTTAGTTTACTCTTAAGGCGATGCCATACGTAGTAATGCAAAAATCATGTGTTTTTGGTTTGAAAATTTGGTCGGCTAGAAATGTTTCAGATGCTCTAATTAAATACTGCGAGTAGAATACATCTTGGCCTTTGAAATAATCGAGTATTTTTTAGATAAGTCTTTTTATAAGCCCAGAAAAAAATAATGTATAAGGCCTATGAAAACTGCTTTAAAGTTCACAATCTCCTACTTACGAACCCATTTTCGGTTATGATTTTATTGTATAATGTGGTAAATTTAGTTATTTATAAAATGATCGAAAAAAAACTAAATATTTATGCCTGAACATCCACAAAATAAAATAAAATGCACTTTTTGGCCATGTTTTTTTCTTGCATAAATCAAAACAGGCGGATGGTGTTAAGCGGGAATTTAAACCTTATCGCCATCTACGTAAGGGTTGTTATTGATAGCGGCTCAATTTAAAATATTACACGACGTAGTGCATCGCCTTAATGACAATATCTTCGAAAAGTTTTGGAATTAAGAATCTGATAGTTTTAGGCGTCTTAATAATTAGACATATTAAAGCAGGACCATATAATATTAATCTTAAATTCAAGACATATACATATTATTATATTCATGTGGCCATTAATAAAAACTATTAGTTTATGTTTACAAAATAACTAGGATTAGTGGAAATTGAAATCTGTCTAAGTATATTATTCTCCATTCTAATAGTTTTCTTATCATTGCTATTGGTTCTATAAGGAAGCTACAAGGGTTTAAAGAAATACTAGTCTTTTTGGTACGGAGGTTTACAGAGTTACTAGTAATAAACTAAGTGAAATAATAATTTGACTGTTTGCTTTAATGGCTGTGACTAAGACCGGCAACTTCTCCAATCGCTTCTGAGAATGACCGTGACCGCTAGATAGCAGATTCTGTAGCGTGTAATAATGAAGTCATTAAAGTCACCAAGACTGTCAGCATATTAATTTAAATGTACGAAAATTCTGCTCGAAATCTGTCAGGCGAGAAATGATCTCATGATTCTGTTGATATCAAAATAATGACGATGACATCTCACTATATTACTTTATATATTATTATATAAAAAAATAAAAATCTCTTCACTTTATATGTTTTTATTTTTTTTTCTTCTATTTACATATGTATGTTTAGTTTTTATTTTTTTCCCTTTACACACGAGTTTTTGACTCTTGTACAGGAAAACAGGGTTAACTTTTATTTGAAATATGTTTTTACTATGTAAATTCAAATTTAAAAAAAAAAAATGTCTTCTGTTTTTTTTTTGCAGATTTAAAATTTTTTTCAAATGATTTTTGATTAATTAAGTTCTGGCACATGCTTCTTGTTTTATTAAATTCGTGAATTTAATTTTATACATGCAATCATGCGTATTATATAAAAAAATATTCTTCAGTATAAAGCATTCAAAATATACCACTTTTTCCGTGTTTCGGAGTATATATTTTTTTTTATATTTTTTTTTTTATTTAAGTACATAAAACAGGCATGGTGCCCAAGAATTTACATACATGGATGTTTAAATACATAATAACAACTTTAAATTTACATACATGGATGTTTAAATACATAATAACAACAAAAATAGTAACAAAATGAATAAGCTAAATATGCAGAAGTAAATAACAAATAAGAATGGGTAAAAGGTAAATATAAATATGTTCATAAACGATTTGTTATTGTCACACCTGTACTGGTGAGACAATGATTAGGTAGGTACAATGTTGCTTCTCATTAAATAAAGGGTTTCATCACAATATCAGCTTAATATGATTAAAGGTAATACATTTTTTTTGAAGTGTTTAAATTGGTCATTAAAAATGTCTATTACATTATTAGAGCCATGTATAATGTTATAATTTCTTAATGTTCGCGGTACAGGGGAAAAATATCCTGTATTTGTGTGGTAGGCTTTAATATAGAAAATGTCGTTCATCCTCCTTGTTGATTTTCTTGATGGAATATTGATGTTAATTTGGGATAAAATGTTTGGTGTATCAACTGATGCATGTATAATTTTGTGTAGGAGCAGTACGTCAGAAAGTTTACGTCTGACCGCCAGTGAGTGTAGTTTGTAGTGCAAAATTCGGTCATTATAAGTTCCAAATTGATCAGATAAACCTTCACGATAAGCAATTACACGGGTTAGTTTCCTTTGTATGGATTCAATCCTATAATTATGAATCTCATAATTGGGAGACCAAATTGTTGATGCATATTCGAGAATACTTCGCACAATTGATTTATATAATGTCAAAGTTAATTCTGTACTTTTAAAACAATTTGTAATTCTTAGCGTTAATCCTAATAATTGTGATGCACTTTTTGAAATTGTATCTACATGTTTATTGAAGCTAAGTGACGAGTCAAATGTCACGCCTAAGTCTTTGATTGAAGTTGTGTTTAGTAAAGGGATATTGTTAATGTGATATGTGTTTGAGAATTTATTAATGTTCTTTGTGAATGAAATTACGGCACATTTGTTTTCATTAAAATATAAATCATTTAGTGTACACCATTCATGAAGTGATGATAAGTCTTTTTGCAAATCGGTGCAATCTTCTAATGAAGTAATTTTTTTGTACAACTTAAGGTCATCGGCAAACAGGAGATATTTTGATGTTTTTATTCTTAAAATTATGTCGTTTATAAAGATTAAAAATAGCAAAGGTCCAAGATGCGAGCCCTGTGGAATTCCCGACGTTTCAGTAAAAATATCTGCGGAGTACCCTCCTACAACCACTTGCAGTTTTCTTTCTGTAATGTAACTTTCGAACCATTTCAAAGTATTTCCATTTATGCCAAACTTTTCCAGCTTCTTGATGAGTAATAATTGATTTAACTGGTCAAATGCTTTGCAAAAATCCGTGTAGATGGCATCTACTTGTAAACGTTTTTCGATGCTATCGCGGATGTACTGGGAGTATTCGAGAAGGTTAGTTGTTGTGGAACGCCGAGGGAAAAACCCGTGTTGCTCAATGATAATATATTTACTTACATGAGCTAATAGACAGTCATATATTATTGACTCAAACAACTTTCCTATGCAGTCAAGTTTAGAGATAGGTCTATAATTTTTTTATATCGCTCTTACAACCTTTCTTAAATATAGGTGTTAAGAAAGCCGTTTTCCATTTGACTGGAAAAACACCTTCTTGTAATGATTTGTTATAAAGAAGGCTAAGTGGTCTGGCAAGAACATCTCTGCACATTTTCAAAAATATTGGCGGGATACCATCAGGACCTGATCCCTTATTGGTTCTCAAATTCTTACACTTGACTAATATCGTTAAGGGCGAAATAGTGATCATACCAAGGCTTTCGTTACAGAAATCTTCAGATATTTGTGGTGAATAGTTTGCATTGTGAGGTTTATAAACAGATTGAAAGTGCTTAGAAAAAAGCCCGCAGATAACTTGACCTTGGGTAGTTTTTATGTCGTTTAGGTGCATCTCTTTTGGAATATCGGTTGTGTTTTTATATTTGCTTTTTGCAAATTTCCAGAAATCATTCGGGTTAGCTTTTAAATTTTGTTTGATTAAGTCTAAATGCTTATGATAACAAACTCTAATCAGATTTTTTGTTCTGGTTCTAATCAAGCTGAATGATAAATGATCTAGTTCATTACCATATTTCTTATATTTTTTTATGAAATTTGTTTTTTTTCTTTATCAAACGAATGAGATCTTTTGAGTACCACTTAGGAAAGTGATTTTTGTTCGTTTTGAGGGGAACATGAGAAGAGATAATCTGGTAGAGTATACTGTAAAACTGATCTACAGATTGATCAATATTTCCCTGATTAATGAATTCCCAATCAATCTCACGAAGAACGGTATTAATTGAATCATAGTCGGCTTTATAAAAGTTTGGTCTCGGGGCGTTACGGGTTTCAAGATGTGGTAGAAAATTAAAAAGAACATTTATTTCTAGAGCACGGTGGTATGGATCTTCTTTGCTTAGTGGAGATGAAGAACGTATTACTGATATGTCTTCTTTATCTGATAAAATGAGATCCAATATTTTGGATTGGTGATTCACTATTCCGTTAAATTGTTTAAGATTACAGAATGATAGTGCATCGATAATGTCAGAGGTGATTGTATTTGTGTTTGTGGTGAAAGGTAATAAATTGCTTGTTTCATCGGTAATCCATTGAATGTTAGACTTATTGAAATCGCCAAATATTATATAGGTTAATTCACATAGCTGCAAACACACTGTAAATGAATTGATTTCAAAATTCGTTTTTAATAGATCTTTGAACATATTTTAAGCTTGGAACGTCTTTAAAGTCACGTTGTTTCACAGAATTTGGAGAATTCTTCAAATTTTAAAGTTAAAATTCAAGTTCTGTTAATGTTCTATTCATAGGTTCATAAATCTATTGACTGTCCTGAAACGGGAATCCTTCCTAGTTGGACAGTCAAAATCATAAAATGTAATCAATATTACATTATAAAAAAATAAATAAAATATTTCCTAATGTGCGGGTGGTTTCAACACAACTTGTTAAGATAATAAGTGAACTTTAACGAGACTTTCACAGAACTTGAATGAAATTTACTTTGACATTTCATGAATTGTTCAAATTCTGTGACACAACCCACCCTAAATTTTCTTTAAGAGGTATAGAACGGTAAAGTAAGAAGCTTTTAATTTAATTAATTTATTTAATTATCAACGCTTTGACATAATAATACTAATAATTATACAAAACTGAACTGCCTCGGTAATCTTATGCATTTATTGGCATAATTATATTTCCATTAGTATTTTGGACAATGAGGAATACATATGGTAGTTAGTCCCAGAATTTCTGCACTATCATAAATTTCGACTTCTCGTATTGGATAGTGGAATCCGAAATATTATCAATAAAAGCAGTTCTGAACTATCAAATGCATCATTTCCAATTTTATATAGAAATACCAAGTCACTGACAATCCCTCTGACTGACAGTTTAAGCATATTCATACCATTTAAAAGAGTGTTGTAGTTTTGCAAAATTGCTGAAATGCCCATTTTAAAACTTAGGAAGCGTCAGAATTGATTTTGTATTCTTTCAATACTTTTTTACATGAATATTGTAAAGTGAGTTCCAGACGGGAGAATTGTACTCAAGTTGACTTCTAACAAAGGCAAAATATAACAGTTTAGTAACTGTCAACGTACCGAAAATGTCATATATTTATATGGAAATACCAAGTCAGTGAATATCCTGTTTCGTATTCATATCACTTAAAAAATTGTCAAAACAATTGCTCAATTATATATATATATAGAAACACAAAGTCAGTAAATATCTTGTCTCAAATTCATATCATTTAAAAAAGAGTAAAAAATTCGATTATATATATAGAAATACCAAGTCAGTGAATATCCTGTCTCATATTCGTATCATTTAAAAAAGTGTCAAAACAATTTCTCACTACCAATTAACACAAGTAACAATTCTTTGATATGGAAAAAACCTCTTTTTGATACTCTTTCTAAAAACTCATATTATGAAGCATTCTGTATTATATACATAATGAAAGCAGGATTTTTTTTTTAAAGTTTTTATTTTGTAAATTTGGATTATTTTTTACTTTTTCTCATTGGATATTATACAATTGTGATGCAAGAGCACAACTCTTTGAAGGCTTTAAAGAGAATTGAAGAATTTAGACGCAATAAACAATATGTCCTTATAACCATGCTCGGTGTAAGCGGGTTTCACTGTATTTCTATTACATTTGAATTTACATACATAAATAACTAGCCACCAGCATCTATTGCGTACATTTTACATTCATATTTGCATATGTGGACCACGTGGGAGTATCATCTCAATTAGTTCATTGGCCCATTAGTTGGTAGCCCCTTATCAAACGTGCCACCGGATCGAGTCAACTCGAAAAACATAATCCTACAAACACATTGCAAGCTGATAATTTTATCGTCTAAACGTTGTATGCATAATAATATGTATTTTCTTTGGCTGTTTGTAGTAGATTACAATAGAAAAACAATTTGTTTAATTTAGTCAAAAATAAACAATAAGAGTTCTAAGTTCGAAATTGGAAATGGAATTTTTTTAAATTCAGACAAGAAATAAATTACTTACCTATAATGTATTTAGTCAGTTGATTATTTTAATTCTATATTTGAAATGTATTACTAATGTTGGTCATTTTTAAAAATGGAACTAATGTATGCTTGGCTTAAAATTATTAACAGGAAGCTACAAGCCAAAAATGTGTATATCCTTGGTATACCTTATATTGTAGGTAATAGGCATTAAAATCGCTTGACAAATGGAGTTTAGAAACGTTCGATTTCAAACACAAAACTGTTTTTTTTATTTTATAAATAATTTTATAAGAAAGCAAAAAAAGTTAATCAAATGAAACTGTTACAGATAATCTTAGCTATAATACTGTATTTTTTATGTTGTACCCTTTATGCGTTCATACATTTCTATTGAAAAAATATTTTTTTTAGTAGTTTACATTTACATTTTTTATTGAGTAATTTATTTTTTTATTTGTATTCTACTCAAGCGAAACGATAGGAAAAACATCAATTTATCTAAGGCATATTTTTGGTATTCATAATGTACACCAATTCGTTATAAAAATTAATCAAAATAGTGATTTAGCAGTAAGCTTCGCCTTAAAGCATTCTTTCTTTCAGTTGGGGAAAACTTAGCATCTGTCATAAAAACGTCTAAAACTGATGTAAATACGATCTTCATGGAACCTAAAGCCATATAGTCTTTAACATGATCAGGACAAATAGAAAAGAAATCTTACGGGTCATACCTAATCTTAAGACTAAAGCGGCAGCTGGTTTAGATGGTGTAACCTCTCTTCTGCTCAAAAATTGTAAACACAAACTGTTGAATGACCTCCTGTTCTTAAAAAATCTCCCTCAGTCAAAAGGAATATTTCCAGAGAAACTAAAAATTGCAAAAATTGTACCTGTGCAGAAAGACGAATGTATAAAAAACGTCCAAAATTATCGTTCAATCTCTATACTTCCAGCTATTGAAATATTATCTCGAACACAATAGAATTCTCAGGTAAAAAAAAACACGATTTCAGAAGACGATCTAACACTAAATGGGCAGCTTTCGATTTCATATCGAATCTACAGAAACATATTGATCGTGGTGATAACTATTAATTATTTTCATTTCATTACTTTGCTTTATTTTATATCTTAATATTTCATTTAACATATTTTCAATACAGTCCATTTTATTTACATACAATTTGTGACATAATTGTAAAATGGGGGCCTCAGCACGGGTAAGCACCCAATGAAGCTCACATTACATTGATAAAAAAATTCCAATTTTGAAAAAAAATAAATTAAATATATTTTTCAATTTTAAATTATACGAATTAACTTTATCGCCTGTCTGAATTTGTAAACAAATTCCAATTTTGAAAATGATCCTGAACCTAGTTCAGTGAAATTACGCGCGTTGTCTCAGTAACGCATCTTCACTATATTAATTTATCTAAGCCTCTGTCGAACATTTAAAAAAAACATATACACATTTCAAATATAGAATTTTCAATTTAAAAAAAAATAAGATAAAATAATCTTATCTCATATGATTTGTTTAGTTCCAATTTTGAATATTAAAAGTTCATTGAACTTAAAAAATGTAACGCATAACGCAGGCATACAATTTAAAATCTCGAACCCATGCACCGACAACCGACATTAGTGTGTGTTCGAGGAACGAACAAGGGTTCGGATAGCCGTATTTTAAAGGGCTATTCCACACAGATAAAACATGGATAAAGTCTATGGCTTATGACAGGCGAATGCGAAAACACAATTTGTAAGGTTAATTCACAGTCAGCTTACCGGTGGTGGCGAACGAAATCTGCATCTCGAGAATTATCTGTCAGCACTGGAACGGTGATCGTCGTACGGTAGCACTCGTTATGTTGAATTGGATTGCGATAGTTGCGATAAAATACGTTTAAGGGATTATTCCGATAAATAACCGGCGATAGTACACACATTGGTTTGACAAGACGAACGTTTTTTGATGCGATTGTACGGCTCACGGCACTCCGTGATTATAGTTGACGTGTGTGATTTCAGACTGTACAGTTCAAAATCTGACCATACTATTGGTCAGCACACGGCCTGTCACAGAAGCAAATCGGCGTGACGGAACAGTGTGTTTTAAGGAATATCCAAAGAACGTAAAACAGCTGATAAAGATAACCGATTTGTAGCCGAGTGGTCCAAAGCGCCCAACTTAAACCGCCATCATTGAATAAGCAAAAATCTCAGCAATGGAGGTAGGAAGAATTAAAATACCTCTAGTACAAAAAAATATAATTGGAATCTAAAAAAACATTCTAGGATTATGCCAAAATTTTGAACAATTTAAATACGGTGGAAAGGGATCAATGACACAAGTGTTCCAGTAATGCAGAAATTAAAACACCTTCGTAACACTTTCAAATCATCTGCTGAATTTACTCATATTTAAGAACTGAGTAATTTGAATTAACTCAAATAGGAACGTGTGTGAAAAACATTATGGCTTAAAAATATGTACAGTATACTGTCTGTAATCCGAACCTCACTAGGCGAACCTTTTGAACAATACTGAACTTTAGAATTTTACTTAGAATTTTGAACAATACCGTCCACGGTTTACTAATAAATGCTGTACGATGACGTTTTAGTTAGCGTCCCGTTTTGGTCTATGTTTAGAGATAATTGTAATTCCGGTAGTAACTCGCAAGTAGATAGGTAGGTCGAGTTGTTTACTATCAGCGAGACAATCTGGATTATTCTCTCACCACAGTATTAACGCAAGGTATTGTACTTACCAGGTTTGATAATAATTCTGTATGCTGGTATGTTGAAGTCAGGTGGGGCTCGCACTATATAATGTTCGATAATGAATGAATCACATTTCACTTTAAACATGAATCAATGCACACACACACGGCGATCCCTTGTTGCAAATAAGTATGTTTAACAGCGGTATCTCTTGGCGGTTTAATATCAGTAGGTACTGATCTTGGAACTTTCCAATACATCATATTGAACTGCTTTTCTCAGTATTTACGGCGGTATCTCTTTCCACGTGTTGAAAAGAGCGAAGTCGATCTTTTCACAGCGTTTTATGGCGTCTTTTACAACGATGAATATCTTTTCAAATGTTGTTGTTATTGTTTTGGGCTTTATTAGGTATTCTATTAATTTATATTAAAACGTAAGAGACATAAACGCACTGTGATTGGTACGGTGGGTTCTGAAAAAACTTAAACCAATCTCTCTCGCGTTGGTCCATCGCGTGCAATAAAAATACGGCAATGTTGCGCGATGTCGCGCTGTGCTGACTCGCACATGGGTTACTATTGCGATATACAAATTATTCGAAGACTATTCATGTTTTTTTTTTTAATCTTGCAATTTTGATGTCAATCCGATCCGTATGGGATGGGTCTTATTGTTAACCAATATAACCGAGGTACTTATGACGTCACGCATACCCCGTCAAATTTCGATGGTTTCAAAAATTCAAACTTTATTATTTTTAAATAACTGAAACAATGTTACATTGTTATATATTTATTTTTTTAATACACGCCGACCTGTTTCGGAACAACCGTTCCTTCCTCAGAGTAAAATATATACTTATTAACTATTATTAATTATTTTAAGAAATTATTTATTTATTGCATCTCACTGTACATAAATCATCTTATTTCTCATAAAAAATGGATGAAAACGACATAAATATAAAAAAATAAGACTGGAATTACTTATTCCACCACAACTGTTAAATGTATACCCTATATTGTTTTTACCTTGGGATTGGTTCTATAGAACACCGTTTACAAGAAGGTTCTGTTTAATTTAAATTACTCGAGGGTTCCAAAAAACATAAAATGTTATTTATTTATTATTTTACAAGCAATAATTATTCGCTTGAAACACTCATCCACATTGAAAAATCTCCTGATAAAAGATACATGACGCCAACGGGACTCGAACCCGTGTCCCTTCGATTTCCGGTCGACAGCTCTGACCACTGAGCTATGGCGGCTTATCTCTTACCCGCGAAATGATTCAATATATACTAGTGTTTCATTCAACAATTACTGCTTGTTACATTTTTTCACCTGAACACAACCAACTTTATTTTATATGAGAAAGGCATTGTAAGTGCTAACTCTCTCACTAGATGGCGTCGAGACAAATTGTCTACATTTTTAGGTGAAATACTTGAACTTGTCAAATATTAATTATTATTTTGGTAAACTAATGTTTTAAGACAAGGTTTTTTTATGCATAGCACAAAGGGTAACAATTATTTTACAAGCAATAATTATTCGCCTGAAACACTCATCCACATTGAAAAATCTCCTGATAAAAGATACATGACGCCAACGGGACTCGAACCCGTGTCCCTTCGATTTCCGGTCGACAGCTCTGACCACTGAGCTATGGCCATATAGCTATGTAGACAATTTGTCTCGACGCCATCTAGTGAGATAGTTAGCACTTACAATGCCTTTCTCATATAAAATAAAGTTGGTTGTTTTCAGGTGAAAAAATGTAACAAGCAGTAATTGTTGAATGAAACACTAGTATATATTGAATCATTTCGCGGGTAAGAGATAAGCCGCCATAGCTCAGTGGTCAGAGCTGTCGACCGGAAATCGAAGGGACACGGGTTCGAGTCCCGTTGGCGTCATGTATCTTTTATCAGGAGATTTTTCAATGTGGATGAGTGTTTCAGGCGAATAATTATTGCTTGTAAAATAATTGTTACCCTTTGTGCTATACATAAAAAACCTTGTCTTAAAACATTACTTTACCAAAATAATAATTATTTATTTATTATTCATTAACGCCCTATCGGGCTTTTACAGAGGTCATTTACAATATATACATTCAAGTGTAACATAATACATGGATAATAGAATAATAAAAAAATAAAAAGAATGCTAATACTAAGATTAACATCAAACCCAAATAAGAACACCTAATATTGTAAATAAATTAAAAAGTAAATAGTAAAGTATAAATTGTAAAGTTTAAAATATAAAGTAAGTATGTACATTGTACATTCGTATAAGCATATAATTATTCATGTTTGTTGCAAACCAGTAAGACTGAAAACAGGAAAATAATTTACTCGTAAGGTAAATAGAAAATAAATATATATAATATACTGATATGTATTATAAAACAAATGTTTAAAAAAAGAAGAAAAATAATGTCTGTTGTATCTATAGCAAAAAAAACTAATAAGTAATGTCAAAATAACAACGCCGTAATTAATATCGAATTTAAATAATAGTACTTGAAATGGTAAATTAAATCAAAGTATAATATACAAATCATGTATGACCGTAGATGCATACAGACATTAATATGCGTCAAAAAAAAACAAATAAACTAAGGAGTATGTGAGTTAAACGTTGGAAGGTATAGAGACAAGGTTTTTTTTTAAAAAAGCTAATAAATAATACAAGTTAATAGCTAGCAAATATGTCTGAAATTAGTTGCCTTTTGAAACTCACAAAATTAATAACACTAAATATATCAATAAGTTCTCAGTGTTTGTTTGCAAGGTGATGAATTCTCGGAATTGGTGAATAAATAGGGTAGTTACATTTAAAAGCGTCTTTGCTTCTAGTTTGTCTGACAGGTACATTCATATAAATTAATTCCAATAATTCAGGGTTGTCACTTGATAATTTTGAATAAAAATAATATGACAGTTTGAGAAGTCTGGTTTCGGTACGTAAGTTATTATAATTTATAAATTCGATTGAAATATTCATTTTTAAATTGATGTACCGAAGAAATTTATTTTTTACCTTTTCTAAGCCTTGATAATGGACTTTGTAGAACGGTGACCATACTGTTGAATTATATTCTAATTTTATTTCGTACTAATGAGCAATATAGATGTTTTAAAGTTAACATATTTTTAAACTTTGCTCCCATTCTGAAAATAAAACCGAGCATTCTCATTGCATCGCTTGTAGTTTCATCGATGTGTAAGTTAAACTGTAGACTTTCGTAGAATAAGACACCGAGATCTAGAATCTGTGAAACTCGAAGAAGATTAGCGGCATCAATGAAATAAGAAAAATGAAGAGGATTTTTACCTTTGTAAAAACTAATAATCTGGCATTTACTAATATTTAGTTGCAAATCATTTTCTGAACACCAAGCAAATAGATTATTCAGATTCGACTGAAAAATAGCGCGATCATCATCATCTTTAATTATTCTGTAGATCTTCAAATCATCGGCAAATAACAGAACTTTGACTTTGCCAAAAATATTTACTATGTCATTGATGAACAGACAAAATAATATTGGGCCCAGACGAGATCCTTGCGGTACTGCACTTGATGCCGCAAATTTGTAAGAATCGAATGAATCCACCTTTACCGCTAAGTACCTTCCCAACAGATATCTCTTAAACCATTCAAACATGCTCCCTCTCACTCCCAACAATTTTAATTTACGTATTAAGATTCTGTGATTTACTTTATCAAATGCTTTACTGAAGTCAGTATATATGGAGTCAGTTTGATATGATGTGTTAAAGCCATTAACGATATCATTAGTGTATAATATTAAATTGGAAAACGTTGATCTTCCTTTAATAAATCCACGTTGAAGTGGTGAGACTACTCGTTTAAATTGAGATATCAACTTGTCCAGTACTAGGCTTTCGAAAAGTTTGGGTAAAGAAGACATTATGCAAATTGTTTATTATTACATTGGGGTAGTGGATCTATTCATGGGAGATGAAAAAATAATTGACTGAGCGTAGCGAAGAATTTTTTTATCTCAACCTTTTGGCATTTAATATTATTATTTATTTGTAACGTTCCTATTTCGGTTTCAAGATGGTGGCCGTTTTAATGGTTAGATTAATTTTAGATTCTTTTTCAAATGTGAAATCGTCGTGTTTATGAATCACGTTGGTATTTAAGTACCTACTTACAAGTCTTAATTTCAGAGGATATTTGCTTTTGATTTGACGTGAGGTCTACTAACTGTTCACAGAACAACTAGTGAATCTATATAAATAAAAATGTAAATGTTTGTTTGTTCAAAATCTTAGGACGATACAAACAGCGGCAGGACCATAACAATAAAAATATAACATCTACAGGAAATCTTCGCCAACTGTTGACATATTTTACACTGAAACAAGCGTTACTTCTATATTTTACCTTCGTCTGGAAACGGCTTGGAACGAAAATTCGTGCCTGTGACTTATATTATGTTTCCAGGTCGTTATAAAAACTGGGTCAAACGTGCTAACGGGATGGGATACTTAGTTCACAAAAATTAATTAAACCTCTTCAAACTCTTACAAAATAACTTGATTTATCTTTTATAAATGTATCTCGAGTCTTTTAACGTATCATCCGTTCAAAAATTGATACATGGATGGCGATATTTTCTCTTCAAAACGGAAATTTATTGTAATTCTGCTATTTAGAGCTCAGTTTCAATGTCTCTTTCTGCTACGTGCGACGAAGATTAGAAATAGGGAGATGTCATTACTCTTTCATCGTTTTATTTTCTTACTGATCAATTTATTGATCGTTTTGGTTTTGGCATCCTGTTGCAATAAAAATAATTCTAAACTCTCCAAATCATGGTGGAGAGAAAAAATAAAGCTTTAGAAGCTAAAAAGGTCCCTGGTTATGGAGATGAATGAAGATGGATAATCGTTCGATATATTATATTTATTTAAAAACACAAGACACACCTGACATAATATTACCAGAATGTGAACTCGTGAAGGAATCATGTCAGGCACATGACGTTTCTATACTGCTGCTCATAAATGAACCACTCACTAGATCAATATCTTCGGGTTTTTCGTACTGAGCCCATGGGTCCTAAAGTTTGCCATAGATAAAAGTCTGTTCCTGAAAAATATACGTCACTACACGACATACTCACCATCGACTAGGATAGAAACTATAAAAAGGGCGTAACCGTAGACAATATAATTCTCATTCGGAGCCAACCCCATTCGCTAGCCTAAAATCGGCCAATGACAGCGGCCTATAAACATGCATGAAGTGCGCACTGGTTTGTGGAAAATATAGGTACGTCACACGTCAGCCATAGAGATTACCGTGTCTTTTTTTCTGATCCACTTTTTTCTCGGAGTTATAACCCCCTGCTGCTGCTCGAGTTGAAATGGTTTCCAAGTTCGCCGCAATAGTTCATGGGGCTACGTGTCGCTTCAGGATGGCAAGCTGATAATACTTGCCAGTCGTCAAAAAAGTTAAATACGCGGGAGTAGTTCCTACAAAGCAATAACATACGAAATTCAGACACAAACAGTGTGCAAGTTTCATTGCGCCAGTGCTGACCGTTCAACAGCTTTGCAGCTTGAAATAAACGGATCGTATTGTGAAACTACTTTACAACATTACTATTTCTTTCTTTCTTTTCAGTCAACAGGTCAATGGTTTAAAATTTGTAAGGTTTCACAAAGACTTTAAACTTGTTTATGTTGTCGTTATTAGGCGCTTTATTTGACAATCGAAATATAAATAACACCAAACAACCATATAACATTATATCAACATTGACATCATCATCATCATCATCGTCAGTTTGTCTAAGGGAAAGAAGTTTTTTGTTCGAGCAGTGAAAAAATATAATTTGACGAAATGTGTTTTTTTCAAGTTATCAATCGGATCATTATTATGTTATTTATTGTTACGTATTGTGTTTATTTCTTAGAACAAAATTTAAAAAAGAATAATTTAAAATAAATCAAATAATAATGTTACTATTTAGGCGGCTCCCCCCCTTGAGCCTGTGAGGATTCGAGTGCAGTAAGAAAGCGTGATACCGATTACCCACCCGTGAGGAAGTGGGATAATTTCTGCACTTATTTTTATTTATTTATTAGTTTTAAAACATTTTTTTTTTTACTTAATTTTATTTTGTGATAGCTGTTTCGGCGTTGATTATGTTGTGACTGTACTGCTGTTAAGGAACATTGATTGATTTAAATTGAAATTCGTCGAAAAATGAGTCGCAATAAGTTTTTAATACTTTTTAATACTTATACCAGATAAAAAAATCACCTTTTAAGTTCATATTATCTACGAGCTGTGTTTACTTTGTGCGAAAAAAATATTTTGTTGAATAGAGTAGGTACCCACCTACTCATTCCAGATCAGTCAGTCAATTTGGCTGACTTTTGACATTTCAATTTAGTAAAGTGGGCGCCGGTTAATGTGATCAAATGTGAACTTGAGATGTCACGAATTTATTTAGTTATTTTACTAAAATTTACATATTAATTGCTTTTGCAAAAGTCGTTAACAACCAAATAGACCTAAATAAAAGTCCGATAATAAAGTTTGTATCTACGTTAATAATTCACGTCCCACGTCTCTATGAAGTTCATACAATAGGGCTCTGTCAGTTTTTTGAAACACACTTTACACGCATCTGTAACACATGCGTAGATGTTAGTAGAATATTTTACTGCCCTGAAGAAGCTACCGTAGTAGGAATATCTAATCGGCAATAAGTATAAAAAACAAAAGTGATGTTTACAAAGTTTTTGTTTTTATTTTAAACTTGTTTTACCCCGCCACGCGCTACTGTGGCTCAGTCTGTCTGGGGAGATAGAGAAACAACAGCGCGTGTTGCTTGTACGTCCAACAGATGCTGACTGTTTTGTAAAAAACACATGTTTTTACCTGTAAAAGATGACATGTATATACTATAGGTATAGACAAACATACGAGTATTCGAATGCAACATTGTGTCAAAATTTCAAAGCAGTCGTTGAAGAAATTTCGGAGACTTAAGATTTTGAACAATCGAACATTGCTCGACTTTTCTTTACTGTCTATAATTATAAAATGCATGAATATAACCTCGCGGAAAAAAAATCTGAATAAACCCTATCAAAATAGAAGAACTAAGCCCACGAATATAGCTATGGGGACAGTGACTTTATTTTAGCTTACGAAGCTTAATGCCAAATCATTATTTTGATTAATCTTTATAACGTATTGGTGTAAATTATGAATACCAAAAAATATGTTTTAGATAAACTGAAGGTTTTCATATCGCTTCGCTTAATTAGATTACAAATAAAAAAATAAATTACTCAATAAAAAATATAAATGCAAACTACTAAACTATTTTTAATATAAATTATTTTTTCAATAGAAATGTATGAACTCATAATGGACACAACTTTAAAAAATACAGTATTATAGCCAAGATTATCTGTGATAGTTTCACTTGATTAACTTTTTTGCTTTCTTATAAAATTATTTTCAAAATAAATAAAAACCAGTTTTTTGCTTGAAATCGAACGTTCCTAGACTACGTTTTTCAAGCGATTTTAATGCCTATTACCTACAATATAAGGTATACTAAGAATATACACATTTTTGGCTTGTAGCTTTCTCTTCATAGAGATGTCACATCACAAAGAAGATAATTTGACAAATGACTTTCATCATATAATTATTTTAGAGTTTATTATATTGTCGAATAATAAGTTCGAATCATGCTGTACGCAAGTAATCTATAAGTATTAGTACTGTGTTTTCACCAATATACTATATACAATAAGATACCTATTTTATTTGGTTTTACGACCATCTTAGCATTTAAATTGATTGTATGAACAATAAACCTATTGAACTATCGAAAAATATTCTAAGCTATTTAGCATGTAGTAGTGTAAAACGGATGAGCTGAATATGAAACAGTATTAGTAAAACAAATAAAGTAAAAAATATTAGCTAAAAAACACTGTAAGACAAATAAATAAAATAACATAACCTATACGCTACTATAGTCTTTGTTTCCACAGAGTGCTGGTATAGATTACGCTTAGTTCTATAAATGAAGTCAGTAAATATATCAAAAGTACCTCCAAACATGTTGCCTAGATCATGTATCCTATTGGTTAGTAAGTTTGTCCGATAGTTGGTAGTTTATGTGTCGCAGAAAAGCTACATTTTGTCTCGTGTTCCTAGTCGGTACATAGAATTTAATAGTGGCGACGATGGTGGGGCTGTCAATTAAGTTGCTAATGACTCTATGTAATGCAACTAGGTCTGATTTTTTTTAACTTCAGACAGCGTCATTATTCTTGCAATTGATTTATTAAACTTAAATAATAAATGTGTTCAGTTGGAAATTTGAACTTAAAATTTTTGTACATAGGAAATTTGTGTTGAACTTGTTGTATATTATATTTAGTATATTATTTAAAATTGCTTTAACAATATAACTACAATGATAAAAAATACTTACATTATTTTGATAGTATACGGTAATATACGTTCTGTGTTATGAATGTTGATCAGAGTAAGCGGTTGATCCTATTAACCATTTAGTACACTAACCGGGCCTGATGTAATATAAAACATGAAATGTGTTTGCCCAATTTTCTCAATTGACTTTTTTGACATTACTTTATTAGATGGATATTTTATTAATAGATAGAAGATACGTTCGTAGATAACTTACGAGATGGTTTTTTTCATGGTTAATTAATTTTCAGAATAACTTCACAAATATTTTGATTTATCAATGCAAGTGTGACGCTTAATTGAGCCTAATTCTAATATCAGTGTACGTGTGACGCCTGATTGAACCTAATTCCAATCTCAGAGTAAGTGTGACGCCTAATTGAGCCTAATTCTAATCTCAGTGTAAGTGTGACGCATAATTGAGCCTAATTCTAATCACAGTGTAAGTTTGACGCCTAATTAAGCCAAATTCTAATCTCAGTGCTGCAGTACAAATTAAGCCATCTATTTGAATGAACTAACTGAAGCCAAGCGTTAAACTGTCAAAGTGGGTAGCATTTTGTTGTTTGTTAGTAGAAAGTGATAATTCGACGGTCTCCGTGGTCGAGGGTAAGGCTCTCGACTAGCAAGCCGGAGGTCGTGGGTTCAAATCATGGTGTGCCCAAATAAACTTTATTCGATTAATTTGTGTAATTTCATTTCACGATTTATTCTTATTATTATTATCTGATGGCATCCGTGGTCGAGGGTAAGGCTCTCGAATAGCAAGCAGGAGGTCGCCCGGCATGCGCAAGTAAATTTTATTCAATTAATTTGTGTTATCCAGACTGCAAGATACTCTCAGTATCGCCTTGGTGTAAAACCGCCATTCAGAAATGAAACGTTGCTTGAAATGGCTTTGGCCGTCTTTGGTGACCAGATCTGAATAGCCGGGTACTTCCCCACCTTCCTCTTCCCCATCTCCTTCCTCTCCCCACTACCTTCAGCCTCATCACGTACCCCAATCGGGGATGCCATAGTCCCACTGGCTCCAGACGTTTGGGTGCAGTCGGGACTATTGTGCGGTTTCACGTTGAAAAAAATCATCTAAAATGATATATTATAGTTATATTTGCGGCACACTCCAGAGTGGAATATACTCTCAGTACTCGCCCTGGGGTAATACCACCATTCACAATTGAAACGTCGCTTGCAATGGCTTTAGCTGTGTTGTGTTGGTGACCCGATCTAAATAGCCTGATATTAACCTTTCTCTGTACTAACCTTCCTCTTTCCCATCACCGTATTTTGAAATAAGAAAACCCCTACATTGACTATCCAAGTAGTTAGATTTTATAGGTTTGTCTATTTATTAAGATGATACATTAGTTTTTTAAGCCACCATAATTTTTTATGGTTTATTCTGAACTCCCCCATTTTTCTGTACGTTTTTTACTGCCCTGCTCAAAATATAAGTATACATCCTTATTACTACCATTACCCTTTGTCCTTTTACTATTTCCTATTTGTTGAATGGCAACCTATTTCTTCAAATATGCGAAATAACCTTAAAGAGTAAACATAACAATTCCTTCTTAAACTCAAGTATTTTCTTTTCTTTAGCTTTTTCTTCACCAAAGATATTTCAGGATCAAAACCTCTGTAATCGTATTTTTTAACCTCGACAATATATCCTAATTGGTGACGTGAACCCGACATTGCTCGAGGACTTATAATCTTTAGATGTACAATTCCGTAGCACATTATTTTGATGTACCTCATAAGATATAGCCAGCGTTAGCAATGTAAGCGCCCGAAAATATTTTTTTTACAATTACAAACCATAGATTTTTCTCTACTTTCAACAAATATAATATATATATTATCTACATAAACCTCCCGGAAGAAAGTCTCTAAATGATTAGAAGAACTAAGCGCACAAACAGACAGACGCGGATAGCGACTTTTTTTCAGACTATGTAGAGACATTAAAATGTGATCTTTAATACTAGCAGTTCTGTGGATGTCTTCGTGAATTTTTGATAACTCCGACAAAATCTACATTATTTTTTTTATAAATAAAACATCACTCAACACTCTAACTGGAGTTTATGGAGTCGTATTATAAAAGCAGGCTTTGATTTCAACCAATATTTTTATAGTTGTGTGAATGTGTAAAAAGATTAATTAAAATATATTTAAAATATATTAAAAAATATGACCCTTGTTTTCGCCGGCGTGTTAAGTATGCTAAGATTAAAAAACGTATCAACCAGCATTCAAAATACAGCGCCGCACAGTGGGCTGAAAATCACCTTTCATAGACATAGAGACTTGAATTTTCAAGGGTATTTTTTTTGGCTAGAAATGGATTCTGCTGATCATTACTATGCTATAAAATTTCGTATGAAGCAATTGCGTGTACAAATGAAGGAGTCATCATTTTTTTTTAAAATTTGTATGGCACTGACATTAAAAATTAGGCTATCTCTGGAATCATAAGGTTGACCATGATTACTACTATTTATTTTTATTTTTTTGACATACTTCGTATTGTGGCTCAACTTGCGATTTTTTTTTTAAATCCTCAAAGTTGAATTTTTTTTTATGTTGATGGTTCATTTTAATGCTTAAATGCTTTACATATGAGTATGCTTTGTCTTGTTTACAATATTTTATTAACACTGCATAGTAGTATATCTGTATGTAAGGATATAATGGCTAACCTTATGATTCCAGAGATAACCTCATTTTTAATGTCAGTGCCATACAAATTTTTCTTAAAAAAATGATAACTCTTTCATTTCTACACGCAATTGCTTCATACGAAATTTTATAGCATAGTAATAATGATCAGCAGAATCCATTTCTAGCCAAAAAAATACCCTTGAAAATTCAAGTCTCTATGTCTATGAAAGGCGATTTTCAGCCCACTGTGCGCCGGTTGAAAGAAAAAAACGTAGGATTTTTGAGACTGGTGAGTGGTGACGTCACACGTCACGTCCATAGATTTGGTGCGATTTGGGAGACCCAAAAATTTTATTTTTTTTATTTTTTATTTATTAATATCATAAACAATATTTTTTTACAGGTTTTTTTAGTTAATATGTCATTATTTATTATTGATAAAATAAATTGACGAGAGTTAAAAAATAAATGTAACATATTCTCTGCGTGACCCATTAATTCCGTGACTGGTTTTTTAATCACCTCCCTGGCTCCCCTGTAACGTAATATCATGGCTACCGAATAAACAATGTATTATTTTATCAGCTTAAAACTGATACGTCATAAAATATCAGTTTTAATAATTATTTATTTTGTGATTGTAACACACTATCTCAATTTAGCGCACAAATTTCAGTATAAGTTTTTGATAAATTCGTTATTGTTTAATTTTGTGTCTATTCTTATACTTTTTTAAATCACTGAATGATTTGGAAAGAAGCCATATAATTATAAAAATTATAATCCATTATAATCAATGCTAGTATTTAAAATGCAGGGTATTTAAAACATTACCAAATAATTATGCAGCAATAATCTATTTAGTACATAAAACTAAAAACATATTATACCTGCTAATTAAAATGTGTTATTAACCAAAGTTTGGGGTGAGTATGTTTTAGAAAAAAGTTATATCTTTATTCCTCGAGGACAACGGGACAGAGTACCAAAAAGCGGAACGGTCCCGTTCTAAACGGGACGTATGGTCAGGTTAAACATACATTATGGTACGTATACATTTGCCAACCGAAACGCGAGCCGAATCGCAAATTTCGGGAAAGGAACCCGCCATTTGCGGGTGCTTCGTTCATATCCCATAAGTTGAGGTTCAGCTAGGCAGTTTGGCTCGCGTATGTATACGTAGCATTACAGTGCAATTCGCAGTGCTCATTATCTTAGTAATAGTAATGGCAATATTATGATATTTAAAAAATTTAAAACTTTTTTTCCATCTATTTAAATTTTTGACGCTTTCCTGTTTCAGTTTATTATAGCCATCTTCAGACCTGTACAATTATCCCTTAAACTATGGTTTATATACACAAAATTTCGTGGGAGGGAGGAGGGTTGACTGTGGTTTTATACAATGATTTTATTACAATTATATGAATTTTCAATCTTTATTGCTATGTCGTGTTTCACTGCTGAATTTTTAATAATTTGGTGATAACCAACAGACATATTATGAAGATCTATTGCACATAAGCAATATAACGCATTACCTAGTAATCTAAAACTTCCGACAACGAACAAAAAAAAAATGGCAAAAGCTCTTAAAAGCTATTTCCTCAGCAGTTTTATTAATGATTGACACATTCTTTCTTTGGAACTCCAAAATAACTTTTGCGTTTTTTTTATTTTTATGTATCTATGTTGTCTTGAATAATACATTTTAACTTATTATTTGTGTAATGTATTATTTTGTAATAAATAAATAAAATAGTCTTAATCTAAAACTGGTAACGGTCAAATATTTAAAAAAATAAGTTGAATAAAGTTTTTAATTATTTCAATATGTCGTTATAATGGAATTCCACCACGAATTGTCAGTATCGTCGATAGAAATATTAATGACAATATACATATATATATATATATATATATATATATATTACACAATCAATTGGTCTGTAATAGCAGTAGTGGCAATCCGCTTGATTGAAAGGTGGCTCCCAATTCAATATTGCGTTGACTGCGCCATTCATAGATACTTCGCCCGGGGACTATTATCTATGGGACTTTATTACTCGTCATCACATGTTTCCTGTACACGTACAATACGGCACCAGCGATATAGAAAATCGTAGGTAACCCCCCCCCCACTAGTATAATGTTACAAAGTACAATATATATCTAATTATTGAAGAAAATATTAGCGATTTCTAAACGAAAATCTGAAACAGAAAAATCAGAAAAGGATACGGTCACATCTAGGACACGAACCCAGGACCCTTGCCTTGCCGGGGCACCGCTCTACCACTGAGCTAATTAGCTCATTTTTCTGTTTCAGATTTTCGTTTAGAAATCACTAATATTGTCTTCAGTAATTATCATCTACTACGGAAATGCGAAAAGGCGTTACCGACAAATTATTTAAAAATTAGTTAATAATACAGTTTTTATTAGAATTTTTGTCTGATCACAAACTGTATATTAAACACATTTTTTTATAAATTGTCGCTTACGCCCTTTTGCCTATCCGACGTCGATATAAAGGAATGAAATTAATTTTAAGATAGAAAATCTTTTAGTAACCTAATAATAGCATTAATACGCTGATTACCTGACGCCCAATTCACACGCAACTATAGCCTATTTTATTATTATTACAGTGCAGAGCTGTGAAAAATCACGGGATATTATAATTGTAGGATTTGTGATGCTGGAAGTATTTATAAAAAATAATATTTGCCTTTCAAGGGAAGAAATTCACCTATCGGATGTTAGTAAGCTTGAAAAATTACTACATTTATCCAGTGACATAAAAATACAAGACGCGTCATATACATACTAATCTTACAATAAATGTAGCACCACTTACTAAAAGGATAGCAATTCAATGAATATGTATATGAACGGGCCGTTAAAGTATGTTCATTTTTTTAAATTACCTCCACGGAGGAGTTCTTGTTGATAATAATTGCCCTCAGGGCCTTTGCAATCTTTGGGGATGCTGTGTGTAGGGTTGGAAATAAGCCGACATAGCTCAGTGGTTACAGAGCACCTGACCGGACATCAGAAGGCACGGGTTCAATTCCCCTTGGCGGCATTTATTTTTACTCTGGAGATATTTTCAATTTGTATTATTATTGCTTATAATTATTTGTTAAAAAAAGAATTATTAATTCATAAAATTATTTTTATTCTTTCTTTATTTTATGTCTCATATGATGAGTAGTTCTTATTTTGAAAATTATAACCTTAATTCATATTACGCATTACGCAGGATTATTTCACATTACTTACTTACTTACGCACAAACAAACCATTTTGTACCTTTAATCGGTAAGTGAAATATCGCACAGGAGTCCCAACTGCCCGGAGCCTTTGGGATAATACATGAATTTGGGAATGTTGTAAGGTTGAAGCAAGTGACGAGGGGAAAGATATTTGGAAAAACAAGATAAATGTTTCTTAGTGGCTGTTAATTGATGGTTTTTGATTGTATGATGTATGGTAACGACTCTGTTTTCTTTATTTCAGGTAAGAACATTCCGCAGTTCTCTTTATTTGACTTCTTCGTTGCAGATTTTATGGTAAGTAGGATGCAACATCTTTTTAGACTGTATAATTAATTGACAAAAAAAGTATTCAAGTATCACTCTACCCTCGTTAAGACTGTGAACGAGAGGGCATGATCATAAAAGAAACATACATAAGGATACGTACTTTCTTTCCTTTTTAATGTGAAACCGCAGAAGAGTCCCAACTGCTCCCAACCGATTGGATCCAGTGAGAATATGGCATCCTCAATTGGCGTATGTTGTGGGGCTGAAGGTCGTGGGAAGGGTGAGGAGATGGAAAAGAGGAAGGTGGGAAGTACCTGGCTATTGGCAGATCTGGTCACCAAACACGGCCAAAATCGTTTTAAGCAAGTTTCAATCCTGAACGTTGGTCTTACACCAGGCCGATATTGAGAGTATCTTCTAAATATGCTATATACTATTTTAAATGAGTAAATTGTAAAATAACACAAAATTATCAAATAAAATCTTGCGCACGTCGGGATTTGAACAATGGACCTCCGGCTTGCTAGTCGAGAGCTTTACCCCTCGACGATGAAGGCCGTCAAATGGTGGAAGCGATGTTTAAAAAAAAACGCAATAAAAAAATGGCCAAGTTAAATTATTAGGTCAACAGAATTCTCACCCCTTTTCAAAAGATTACAATTCGTTCGAATGGAGGCATTCAAATACAATATTGGATTGAATCATCGGTACAATAACGTATTTGAATGCCTTTCTTGAGGAATTTCTTGAAGAATTGAGTTTTTAAACGATCTAAACTATTTATTTATATTCGTATTGCGTATGTACGGGCGCAAACAAATAATTTTTCTTAATATTGTAAAGCAATACCTTGAGAAAAGCGTAATTTAATAAAATGAATTACTTAACGCCATCTACGAACACGTAGAATATATCGAGCGTCACGTTTAACCTTAAAGGCATTGTTCCGGTAAGACAGAAATCCTGGGGTCAGTTGCAACGGTTACCTTTATATTTTCTGTATCTTGTTCTGTATGATGTTTGGTTATCTCCATAGACATATTCTTCAATGATTAAATATTACGTTCATGGGCATTAGGTAACCTTCAAAAGTAATTCCAAATAAATGAAACATACTATACTAACTCCTGTAATATTTATCAGCGACCCACATGAAGCCGCACGAGACGAGCTCCACAATAAACTCCTTTGTGACAAACGGATATTAGCATTGCGTCATCGCATACTATTAGACACATTACTGACTACAAACTATTATAATAAAATATTTACATCCTAATAATGCAAAAGGAAACAACAAAATTATAATATTTTTTTAAACAATTCTATTTGAATTTCACTTTTGTTTTCGGTAATGAATGATGGTTTCATATCTTGAAAGCGGAAATTGACCCACTTCCCGACATTCGATCGAGCTGAAACTCGGCAGGTAGACTCGTTTTCGATGACAAAGTATTCTATATCTTAGTGGTAACCACGTTTACACACGCGGACAAATACGCATTCCTCTGAAATCGGATGACATTACAGCAGTTAATATACGAAACAAATGTGAGCCCTACCCTATCGGCATTTGGCGAAGTTTTACGTATACCCTGACAATATTAGATTGCTCGGGTTACGTATACCCTGACAATATTAGATTGCTCGTGTTACGTATACCCTGACAATATTAGATGGCTCGGGTTACGTATACCCTGACAATATTAGATTGCTCGTGTTACGTATACCCTGACAATATTAGATGGCTCGGGTTACATATACCCTAACAATATTAGATTACTCGTGTTACGTATAATCTGACAATATTAGATGGCTCGGGTTACATATACCCTAACAATATTAGATTACTCGGGTTACGTATAACCTGACAATATTTGATTACTCGGGTTACGTATAACCTGACAATATTAGATTACTCGGGTTACGTATAACCTGAAAATATTAGATTACTCGGGTTACGTATAACCTGACAATATTAGATTGCTCGGGTTACGTCCTGAAAATATTAGATTACTCGGGTTACGTATAACCTGAAAATATTAGATTACTCGGTTTACGTATAACCTGACAATATTAGATTGCTTCCTACCACCATCATAATGAGGTGAAAATGCGGATTGTGCAATGGTGAACTTATTATCTCATCTTCCTCCCCTTGCCATATTGACGTTTGACACCATGCTTTTTTTCATACCGTTCCACATGGTAAATATGTCGGGACCCAAATGAAAAATCTTTGGTACCCATATTAAAATATTCATGTACAAGCTATTGAAAGAATACAAAATAAATTCTTACGTTTTCTTAGTTTTAAAATGAATATTCCAGCAAATTTGTTGTACTACAACACTTTTTTCAATCATATGAAAATGCTTAAATTTTCAGAAAGAAGAATTATCACTGACTTGGTATTTCTATATTAAATTCTAAATGATGCATTTGATAGTCCAGAATTACTTGCATTGATAAGCTTTCGGATTACACTACGTAATACTAGAAGTTGGGATTTATTTCAGTAAAGAAATTCTGGTACTAAATAAGTAGACATTTTAATTTATCGCTCAACAAAAACAAAATGTTATTTTTGAGGCTCTTCAATTATCTATAATAACTGTGTTTATTTATTAAATATGTATATGTATTAACTATAAATATGTATAGTACTTACGTACAATATGTACTTAATATTCATTTGTAAAAGTCCTTAAAAACGATATTAATAAATAAATAACCATAAACAGAAAAAAATGAGAACGGTTTTTTTTTAGCAACATACTGTTAAAATTGTGGATGCATTATCATTTCCCAATAATATATTTAGTCATTCAGAATATTTCTGAACACGTGTTCCGACTTCCTCATAACATATTCGTGCTTTACCGACTTTTGTATGAAATTTGTCAGTAGTTAGCATTCGTTATAGACCTCCAGTCCCATTTTTAATAGGAAAACGAACAATTTTACCAAATTTTTAATAAATTAACTATATTTCATATTAGTAAGTTTTCTCGGTGAAGATTAGAAATTACTTATGAATTATCTGTGTTTAGTAACCAGATCTGAATAGCTAGGTATTTCCCCATCAAATTCCCCTCCCACCACCTTCAGCTTCTACGTATCTTCACTCAATTAATTCATAATCCAAGTAGCGATCCACTGAAAACAATTAAAAAAAACATGAACTAAAAGTGAGGTTTGTTCCCTTTTACCTTCTAACAGTTGAAGTACATAATACATATTTGTAATAGAAAAAAAGGATAACATTATTATTTGGTTGCATTTTTATCAATCATCGTATTCATCACTGGATTTTTTTCTGAAAACCCACTTTTTTAACAATATATTCATGTGGAATATTTGTGTTCACTTAATCAGTAGGTTAAAGTATTATATTAAATGCACAGACACTTCAAACTGTTCGTTCGTTATAGGGAGAATGCGTGTGTAAATTCGGATGAGCAAGTAACATCCTTTTTTAATTGCCTTCTCAAAAACTATATATTTTTTTAGTTTTTTTTTTATTTTTTTTTATAATATAATATTGATTACATTTTATGATTTTGACTGTTCAACTAGGAAGGATTCCCGTTTCAGGACAGTAAAATTTACAAGTTTCAAGTTATCCTAGACGAATACAGGATTTAAGACTAGCTAAAATAAGTATGTTAAAACGAAGATACATAAAAAGATACATAAAAAAGATACATAGAGGCGTCCGTGATTTCAAATTACATTTTTTAGTATCATTTCGTTTATTTAGTTTGTCTTTAACTTTTTGCAAGTTCGTCGATGGTTTTATGGGCAAACCTTTTTACTTGTAGAATCTTCCCGATTGGCCACAATCAAAATCAATATCATTGAAAAAGAGGATAATACTAATGCATCTAAACGAAACATGAAACATAACAAGGCACAGAAAAAAAAGATAACGATCTCAATTGGGATTCATAGAAGAAAAAAAAAGATAACGATCTCAATTGGGAATCATAGAAAAATAAAAAGATAACGATCTCAATTGGGAATCATAGAAAAATAAAAAAAAGATAACGATCTCAATTGGGAATCATAGAAAAATAAAAAGATAACGATCTCAATTGGGAATCATAGAAAAATAAAAAGATAACGATCTCAATTGGGAATCATAGAAAAATAAAAAAAAAGATAACGTTCTCAAATTGGAATCGAAACCAGGATCTCTGTCTTACCGGGACATCTGTTGGATTCAGACCTACATTCATTCAGTCTACTAAGAAACCCGGAAACTTTCCATATTCCTTTCCAAACAACCAATTTAAGCTTCACCCAACTTATTGTGTGTCGACTAAATAATATTATAACATCCACTATAACGATTCCGGACATATTTAGCGATGGCTCCCAGAACTTCAGAAAATCGGAAAAATCAAAAAAAAGATTCGGTCGCATCATAAAGGTAGCTGCCAATAAAAGTATGCGTTGAGAAAGTGACGATAATATTGTTAGTTCTTAGTCGAAGTATGATACAGTTTAATAAGACCGAAGGGGATAGGGTCGAATCAGCTCAATGATAGATTAAGCCCCGGCAATGCTAAAGTCGAGGGTCGCAGAGGGCCGGGTAGGAGACAAATGTCTTGGCTGCGAAATATACGAGAGTGGACCGGCATTAGAAGTGTGGAGGAGCTATTCCGGGCAGCGCAAGACAAAGAGACATTTTCTAGAGTGATCGCCAACGTCGGGGGGACCTGATACGGCACATAAAGAAGAAGAAGAATGCTAAAGTCCTGTGTTCAATTCTTAGATGTGACCGAATCTTTTCTGTTTAAAATTTTCGTTTGAGAGCCGTTAATATTGTCTTCAATGATTAAAAAGGAATATTACTACCCGAACCCTGAGAGGGGTAGAATTAATTTTGAAAAGAATTTTTATTCCAATGTTTTATTTGGATGTTGTGAAATAAATTGGAACACAAAGTTTAGATATATCGATTTTCAATCCAGTTTACTCACTGATTACCAAAGTCTAAATATTAACGTAAATGATAATAAATATTGATTAGCTATGAAATTAGGAATTGAATGTTATTTGTAGCCCGATATTAATTATGTTTTTATGTTCGACGTGTTATTCAGACCTGTGAATATTTTATGTATTAACTGATTAATAGAAAATGGAGTATCGATTGAGAAATGCTTTTTCTTGGTTGTTGAAATTCGGGGGTCAATATTGAATACATTTTTAATTATTGTGATGCTACGTTTATTACAATTTTAACGACCACAAACACGGTTAACAATCGAATAATTGCATTTCATATTCGAATAATCTTACGATAGATAATTGATCAAAACAAATTAAACATGATCGATCATTTCAATTTTCGGTGCATGCGTGATGCAAATGATATTCCTGCGTAGTGGGTAAAAAATAATCGAATCCAATGAACTTTTAATTATCAAACTTGGATCAGATAATAAGTAAATAAATCAAATCAGTAAAGCTGTAAAGTAGGTACCAATATAATATTATTAATTAACCTGTTAACCGGGGAGTTCAGTTTTGAATTACGCAGCATATAACGGGCGCAAACTCCTTCACTAGGACGTATCAATACGTCACGCCCGGTGGACGTAATTTAATTTTTTTTATTTATGCATCAAAAAAAGTGAAAACATCGAATTAAAAAATAGAATATTTACAAACAATTATAAAGATTACAAAAAATATAAAATGGTTATAATTACAGAACAATAAATAAAAGCACACAGATAAAAAAAACATTGAATTTAAAAAATTAAAATATTTAAAAATTAAAAACTCAATTTCCGTGTGATATGCTCGGAAATATACGTCCCGCTCGTTCCAGGGCGCAACATATATTTCAAGGACGTATTAATAAGTCCTACCCGTACCCGATACTGTTTACGTTTGACGTATTTATACGTCCCGCCCGGTTAACAGGTTAATACCTAATTCTTTATTCGAAATGTGTATTTGTTTTGTTAAAATGTTTGGCAGATACTAATATGAATTAATAGAGTGAAGATACATTACTGGTACAACGCGCGTGGTTTCACTGTACTAGGTCCAGTGGACATCCTTTAGCGGCCCGTTCGTGTAGCTATTTCATTCGTACACACATTATTTGAATTGCTATTCTTTTTATAAACACGCCAAACATTTGTACACGGTTGACATTTGTCACATAAGAAGGGGTCGCTTTTACGACTTGTTCTTGAGTTCAACAGCTCGGCAGGTAAATTTGTTCTTTTGACAGTCAACGATCCCAAGGCAATTTAATAAATAAGGTCACGATTTCCATTATTCAATAAAGTTTATGCGTTTTTTTAAATTATATTTTTCCATCGGGTTAACTACTTTGTATATTTTTTTGTTCGTCTAATAATCAACCTTTTTATATTATTATAATTTCTGATATAATGCTTTCTATAGATAATTAGTACTAATTATATACCCGTGTGATAAGAGAACATATGGTGGTAATTAAAAATGTTATTTTGTCATGCATTTATTCATGAATCGAAATTATGGATGAATCTATGGACTGAATTTAGATCATGACAGAATAAAAAGAACGATTGTTTCCACCTAAACTTTATGCTTCATCAGCACAAAGATAATAATTATTTTTTTGGTAAACTAATGTTTAAGACAAGATTTTTTATGCATAGCACAAAGGGTAACAATTATTTATAAGCAATAATTATTAGCCTGAAACACTCATCCACATTGAAAAATCTCCTGATAAAAGATACATGACGCCAACGGGACTTGAACCCGTGTCCTTTCGATTTCCGGTTGACAGCTCCGACCACTGAGCTATGGCGGCTTATCTCTTATTCGCGAAATAATTCAATATATACTAGTTTCATTCAACAAATTACTGCTGGTTACATTTTTCTTTTATTTTGTTATAATTCATCTACCTAGCTCTTAAAACCTTCTTCCTGGCCGAAACCAAACTCCATTCTTTCAAAACACAAATAACTCTATGGATCCTTCTCGATCCTTCTGATCCTTCTGGATTCCTCTATGGATCCTGCTGGATCTTTCTGGATTCCTCAATGGATACTTCTGGATCCTTCTAATCCTTCTGGATTCCTTTATGGATACTTCTGGATCCTTCTGATCCTTCTGGATTCCTCTATGGATCCTTCTGGAAACTTCAGATCCTTCTGGATTCCTCTATGGATACTTCTGGATCATTCTAATCCTTCTTGATTCCTCTATGGATACTTCTGCAAAACATTTCAATCATAACACCCATACATTCTACACACTAACGTCCTAATCTTCCTTCATGCGTACCTCCTATACCTCCATTACATCTGTGTAGTCTGAAGGAGGTGCATCATATTATAGTCTAAGTATCTAAAGACCCCGGCGGTGCCCGCGCTTTACATAAACTTTTTCGAAATCAGATGTAGATAGTAATATTCCTCTTATTTTGAACGTGAAGTGTAAAACACTTCATCAAGAAGTATCAAAATTCTTCTTTAAGGGGTGGAAAAAGGAGGTGGGGTGGTTTTTGTATATCTCTTGTGGACAGTGATCTTCCTCCTGTTTTTAAGATCAAAACTGTAAAATTTCATCAACCTTGGAATGATGCTTTAGATTTGTTTAAAAAACAAATCAAAGTATACTATACTTATAGTTGGTTTTTTTAGCTGTTGCTAAATTTATATCATTCGGTGCTCCGTACCAATTTTGTCAGCGATAAGCGATAAAAGTGTCCCCCAAGAATTTAGTAACTGATACCTTAAAGAAATGATAAAGAATACAAATCGTTGTTTTCGTTCTTTGTATTTTTACTCTACAGAATTTAGCAAAAAATAGATAAGAGTGATCTTTTATCTTTTGTAGGGGAGATATCATTAGTAACTACAATAGGTATCTATCTACAAAATTCTGTAATATTCAGTGCCGGACCATCGCCCTCGCATACCGATTTATAACAAGTTTCTCTTTAACTCTTTAAGTTTTTATGTTAAAAAAGGAGTTATTTTTTAAGATAATATCCATACATTTGTTATTTATTTACTAATTAATTAACGGACTTACGTCCAATAAGTTATACAGCGACACGAGATTTGGGACAATATACAATGCAAGAGTAAAGGATGGTATATAAAAGCAGAGACAAATAGGGAAAACATAAGAAAATAGAAATGAAATAGAAGTGTCAAGTCATGCAAGACCTTGCTAAAACAAAAAGTGATACAAAATATCCTCAATTACATAGTGAGCGACAAAAAACATTCTGACTTTTACCAAAAAATCAAGGTCTTGACGTGAGTTGACCATTCTACATATTCTGGACAATGGTGAATTATAAGCATAATTAGTCGAGTGTCGATTGAGGAAGAGCAGTTCTTTATTTCTGAGTCTACGAGAAGGTATATTGAATGAGATGAGTTCTAGTAAGGTAGTTGATTTAATTTTTCCAACGGTCTTCTAAAGGAGAAAGGTTTAGAATTTGTTCAATTTCATAATACGAATAATTGCCTCTTTCTAATCCTAGCCTCCTAGCATTCCCCTTTAGGAACCGATGTTGAACGGACTCAATATGACGAATATGGATAGCATAAAAAGGAGACCGTATAACACAAGCAAATTCAAGATGGGGGCGAACCAAGGAGCAGTAAAGAGTTCTAAGGGTTTATATATTTTTCAAGTCGGAAGTGATTCTAGTGATGAAGCCAAGTAGTTTGAGAGATTTATTGACAATCACATTTATATGTTACCGAAAAGAAAGCTTGCTGTCAAGAGAGACACAAAAATCTTTAATAGATTGAACAGTATTTAGTCTGTATCTGTTCGAAAACAATCGGATTTTTAGTTTTGTAGAAGGACATAATTTTCCACTTATCGACATTTAGTTTCATGCAATTAATATTACACCAGTTATTGAATGAGTCAATATCTAATTGGAAAAGAAGACAGTCATGGTAATTTTTGATTTATTTTTAGGATATTATTGTCATCAGCAAAAAGCCAAAAGCGTGTGAGAGAAAAAATACTAATGATGTCGTTTATAAACAAGTTGAAACACCGAAACGTTAATTATATGAAATTTCATCGATAGAAAAAATCGCTAAGTAAGCTCCGAAAATTATAAAAAATACGCTTTGTTCTGTTATTTAATATGTTATAGGAATGAAAAAATTCACAGTGTATCTTTAAATGCAACTAAAACATTTGTCGACAGATTTTTGCTCTATTTCATTAAATATTTTCACCATATATTTTCACGCTTAATTATTATCGTTTTTTAATATTAGCGCGCTCCCTCTAACATTCGTATTTACATATATCCCTTTCAAACCATATTTGAACGCTTAATACGGGGCCTTAAGACCCGGCATTTTCAATTTCTACCGATTTATAAGCAGTTTCTCGCTAACTCCTTAAGTCTTGAAGTTCCAAAAAAAATAAATGTTATTTTTGAAGATTATATCTATACATTTGTTTTGCCGAAACGTTAACTATATGAAATTCCCTCGATAGAAAAAAATCGCAAAGTAAGCTCCGAAACTTATTAAAAACACGTTTTGTTCTGTTATTTAATATGTTAAAGGAGTGAAAAAAATTTAGAGTGTATGTTTAAATGCAAATAAAACTATAACGAGAGATTTTTTTTCTATTTCAAATGTGTCGTGTTTTATTAAATATTTTCTCAGCAGTCGCTTACGTCTGTTCATTTCAATCGCGTTAAATATTAGCGCGCTCTCTCTAACATTCTGATTTACATAAGACCATTTCAAACATTCGTCAGTCCCGCGCAGTCGGCAGGCATAGTGGACGTGTGTCAGAATTTTTGGCATCTAAAATTACGTGATTTATTGTAAATAATATTTAATTTAAAATATTTGAATACCTTATTTAACGTGAATATTGCATTTATCGGTTAAATAATATTATTTTTCAAAAATGATTAATAATTAACAAACAAAAATGAAATGTCCCAAGGCCGCGGCTTGTGTACAAAAATATACCGATTTGCCAAAAATTCGTTTGCCACAAGGCGATGGAAGCTGATTGTTCTAAAACTGTGAGATTATTTCTTGAATAAATTCCGCAGTCGTTTTTTGCCACTCTGGAAATATTAGAGTAAAACACGTCAGGTGTTTAACAAATACTGGTTATTCAGACTTTGCCGAACATTTAATTAATACTAACCATACTTTTGATAAAAAATACAGTAGTCAAAATTATACATAATAAAATAGGAATACGCCTTAATAATTTAAAAGCATTAGAAATAGTAGTAGGTTGAGATCAACCGAAACCGGTCGACGTATGTAGCAAAATAAAGTGGTTTAAAACAAAAAAAAAATATTTTGAATAACATATTTAATTCAAATTTATCTATCACGTATACTTTTATAAAATTTACAAATATCTTTATGAAATTTAATTTTTATTTAAAAAAGAAAAAAGTGAAGTAAAGCAAAAAATCGAGTATTAGAAATTATCCTCAAGGGACAACTCTGTATTACAAAACATATTCAACTTGATCAAGTTGTTTTTATAATTTTATATTATTTTTTAGAATTCGTCCATTTAAAGACATATTTAATGCATTGATAACTGGAAAAACCGAGTAAGTTTGTTTTGTATTGGCCATTAAATGATGATGATGTTTTTGTTACGTAACTCCACACAGGATGCAGGTAATTCTGCGTGATTGTACAAGTAAAAAATAAAATGTTAATTTTTCAATATTCCAACGCTTTAAGGTCGATTTCAGGTAAATAAGTTAATAAACTAAAGGATAAATAGATATTTTTCTATGGAATAATATTGTTCTATAGGAAAAAAATCAATGGATTGGTAACCCTATACGAACTCTATGACAAGTAAAAGTGTGATCTACAATTCGAAATGCAGAATGCCGCGTCTTAAGAGGAAGCTACAAGCCAAAAATATGTATATTCTTTGTTTGTCTTATTTCGTGACGAATTCACAGGTAATAGGCATTAAAATCGCTTGGAAAATGGAGTCAAGAAACGCTCGATTTCATGCGCAAAAGTGTTTTTTATTTATTTTGTATAAAAAATTATAAGTACGCAAAAAATTAATCAACGGAAACTGTCACAGAAAATCTTACCCATAATATGTTATTTTTCAAAAGTTGATTCATTTGTGCATTCATACATTTTTATTGAATAAATACATTTTTTAGTAGCTTACATTTATATTTTATATGGAGTAAGTAATTTTTTTATTTGAATTCTCCTCAAGGGAAAAGATAAGAAAAGCATCAATTTATATAAAGCATATTATTTGGTATACATAATGTAAACTAATTCGTTATAAAGATTAATGGTAAATCACTATTTAGCATTAATTAAGCTTTGCCTTAAGTCCGAGTTCTGTTGATTTTATTTCCGAGTAGAGCCGATTTTCCTTCAGCACATATACATCGTAATAGGGGTAAAGTACGGTAGATTGTAGTTCATAATGTTATAATGTAAACATATTAGATAACTCTTTAAAATTATTGTACTGTTTAAATGAATAAACAAATAATTACAAAAAGTCTTCTGTTTTACAAGTCCTTAGCAGTAACCTAGAGTTCAAACCCTGTTGATATAAAAAAGCTTAAAACAATAAAAATTATTTTTAATATATGTAATTATTATAAGTATATATAATATACGTGTATGTTATGTAAACAAAAGTAGGTTTAATATATTTATGCATAAATCTTATAAGAACAACCTTAATTCATTTTTTTTTAAATTGTTTTTGACTTTATAGGAGAAATTTTTAAATATATATTCATTTTTTAAAAGTATGTATCTTTAAAGGTGTTATTTTAATTTATATTTTATTTAAAGTTTTTGTTTTTGATTTTATTTTCTGTTTTTGTTTATGTATTTTGTTACAGATGACACACATACACTTCACTTTGACTTTGGTTCAAGATTTTGCTTATGATAGCCTGCGATAAGCGAGCCCTAAAGGTCTGAGACAGAGGTGTGAAATCGTCGGATCACGACAATAGAAAGAATTGTAATTTTTTCTGCTGGATTTTATTTAGGTATTGGAGCCAGGAAAGAGTCTAAAAGGGTCGAGAGGATACACTAAGTGGCATGAATGGCTAGGAAGTAACTAGAGAGACTAAAATAGACTAGGATGAGGTGATTTTGCACAGCGGTGCTGCCAAGGTCTGTTATCTATGTGAGGATATTGTGTCGGCGCTCTTTATTGGCAGCAGACACATGTCAGCGCTGTATTAGCAGCGGACACATACCTGAACGGATGACGAACCTCGTGCTGGCACAGTTGGTGGAGGGGTAGTCTCTCTCGCTGCAGCAGCTGGTACAGTTCCTTCGCTACCTAGGATTCTTGCAGCAGAGTCTCCATCTTCTGTCTTCGTCGAACGTCACAGCGGTGCTGCCAAGGTTTGTTATCTATATGAGGATGTTGTGTCAGCGCTCTTTATTGGCAGCAGACACATGTCAGCGCTATATTGGCGGCAGACACATACCTGAACGGATGACGAACCTCGTGTTGGCACAGTTGGTCTAAATAACAAATGTAGGAAATAAATTGTACAGCGCCCTTGAGGTGATTTTTCACAAAAACGGCGCTCTACAAATTATCCAATTATTATTATTATTATTATTATTAATATAAAAATATTTAATTAATTAAATCCGTAATATCCGTAGTTTGAGAATCATGGGCATTTTAACTCCCGCGCGCGTCCGTTCACTAAAGTCGCTAGTATTGGTGTAAAAGTTTAATAATGGAGACATATTGGTTCTGATCTTGATACATGTTTGTATGTTTTCTTTTATCGTCAACAGATGTAACAAACTAAATAAATTCTCTTATAATTAGGACGATGGTGACTCTATACGAAGTTTATGAAACTAAAAGAGGTGGGCGTTGCCGATTTACAATTCAAAATGCAAAGTGCGGCGTCTTAAGCCAGGGACTGGAGTCAACCGCGCATACAACTGCGTCAAATCCCGATTG
Source organism: Hesperophylax magnus (assembly GCA_026573805.1). Classification (NCBI taxonomy): domain Eukaryota; kingdom Metazoa; phylum Arthropoda; class Insecta; order Trichoptera; family Limnephilidae; genus Hesperophylax; species Hesperophylax magnus. Next base: position 3,472,548 of record JAIUSX010000117.1, on the reverse strand, counting down.
GGTCGGACTGACATTCATTTCGCATATTCGCGTGTGTATGCGTGATTGTCACCAAAAGTTGATTCGGTACGTTGTCACCGACAACGAGTGATCGGATGTCAGGAAATGGGCTAATTTCCACATCCACGATTTGCATTTATTCATTCATTGACGAAAACCAAATAGAAATTCAAATAGATGCATTTAAAAAGGATACTACACTTAGTTAACATAATTAAGTAATTTAGACGAAAAGAGAATAAAGTAAAAAAAGTAAATTCCTTTAAGGTGATGCCATACGTAGTAATGCAAAATCATGTGTTTTTGGTTTGAAAATTTGGTCGCCTAGAAATGTTTCAGATGCTTTAATTAAATACTGCGAGTAGAATACATCTTGGCCTTTGAAATAAGTCTTCAAGTCTTTTTATAAGCCCAGAAAAAAATAATGTATAGGCCTATGAAAACTGCTTTAAAGTTCGAAATCTCCTACTTGCGAACCCATTTTCGGTTACGATTTTATTGTATAATGTGGAAAATTAAGTTATTTATAAAATGATCGAAAAAAAAAATTAATATTTATGCCTGAACATCCACAAAATAAAATAAAAGGCACTTTTTGGCCATGTTTTTTTCTTGCATAAATCAAAACAGGCCGATGGTGTTAAGCGGGAATTTAAACTTTATCGCCATCTACGTAAGGGTTGTTATTGATAGCCGCTCAATTTAAAATATTACAAGACGTAGTGCATCGCCTTAAATGTTGGTTTCTTTTATTAAACCCCTTCTTCGTAGGATTGATTGATCACAATTTTCCGAACCTTTAATTGGTTTAAAAAGATTTGGTATTGAATATATTATATACCCAAGCCATCACCATTAAATCGTTGGCCATTTACCTCTTCTGAACCGGGCGCAAAATGTGGTAGGTCCGCCCCTGCTTATGTCGATTAGCGTGCCCATTGTTATACTGCAGTGAACACCTTTTACCCGCTACGGTTTTTGCATAAACACCCAGAAGTTCTGGTGACAATCGTCTGAGTCTTCAATTAGGTGAACGGCTCTTAATTGCTGTGCAAATAATTGTGCATTTGTTCTGCACGCCCGGAGGCAGGTGATTGGCTAGATAAACCTTATTATTGTTCGTGTTCAAAAGCCTTCTGTCTCCCAGCATTGAACGTGGACTCCCTCAAACGTTTCCAGTTTTGTCAATTCTTGGTGCACTTCCTCGTCCGGCAGTTTTCTTTCGATGAATGATTCCCAATTTGCACGGAGAAAAATGAGAATTGATAATTCATTAGAATTCTTTTAAAATTATCGGTAATCCGGTTAAAAACGGTTTTGCAGGCCATACTCTGATAAACTTTTAGTAAATTCCTAATATATCAGAACACGTGTTCATGCACCTGCGTTTGTCTTGATAATATACATGCACTGACGAAGTGCGAAAATCTTAGGATTATATGAACACGTGTTCCAACATCGTGATAATACATTGATATTTTAGTAAAAGTTTATCAGGAAACCTGTCAATTCACGCGTTAAGGGGCTGCAATCCCGTTTTAACCCAGATGACGAATAATTTGAAGAGTTTCTTAATAAATGAGCAATACTCATTTTTCTCCGGGTGGGCAATATTGCCCACCAGTGGGCGATTTATGTCTGTTATTGTGTCGATCAAGAGTTACAAGTGAGTGATTTTATGTGATTTTGGACGATATGCATACTGTGTGACGTGGGTACTTACGGGGGTTTGCTCGACGCCACATTTTTATTTATTCTGATGAACGTTTTTTTTTTTTTTTTTTTTTACAGTAATACCGCACAAGAGTCCCAACTGCTCCCGTCTGGAGCCAGTGAGACTATGGCATCCCCAATTGGGGTATGTTGTGAGGTTGAGGGTATTGGGGAGGGGAGGGAGATGGGGAAGAGGAAGGTGGGGAAGTACCTGGCTATTCAGATCTGGTCACCAAACACGGCTAAAGCCATTTCAAGCAACGTTTCAATTCTGAATGGTGGTCTTACACTTGGTGGTATTACTAAAACGCAAATGTTTCTTAAGGGAATCCCTACGGATGTAAGTTATTTCTATTTAAGATTAATAAAAACAGCACCTTACCTTTAAAATATTTTATGTATAACGGTTTTAAAATTTTATAAAAAAATATTTTTCTGATTTTTTTTATTTTATTTTTTTTTTATAGTGAATACCTCACAAGAGTCCCAACTGCTCCCGTCTGGAGCCAGTGAGACTATGGCATCCCCAATTGGGGGATGTTGTGAGGCTGAAGGTAAGTGGGGAAGTGAAAGAGGAAGGTGGGGAAGTACCTGGCTATTCAGATCTAGTCACTAAACACGGCTAAAGCCATTTGGAGCAACGTTTCAATTCTGAATGGTGGTCTTACACCAGAGCGATACTGGTAGTATCTTCCACTCTGGAACGTGCCGCAAATATACTATATATTATTTTAATTAATTAATTGTGAAATAACACAAATTAATCAAATAAAATTTATTTGCGCACGCCGGGTTCGAACCCGCGACCTTCGGAATGGCAGTCCAATGCGTTACCACTGGACTATGTAAAATTAGCTTAATTAGCACCCAATTTTATTTTTCTAGACGATGAATTGGTAACTTCCCGAGGTATCCCTCTAGAAACATTTGAGATTTTAGTAATACCTTCATCAGAAATAATTAAAATAAACCCCACCGAAAGATTGATTTTCTAGGTTTCTATAAAATTAGCGACAAGCACCAGATTTTTTAGTCTTTTTAGTCTAAATGATAAATTATGAAAATAAATCTAAGGACACTATTTAACTCATTACCTTCACGGAAGGCGAAGCTTAATGCCAAATCACTATTTTGATTAATCTTTATAACGAATTGGTGTACATTATGAATACCAAAAAATATGCTTCAGATAAATTGAACGTTTTCCTATCGTTTCGCTTGAGTAGAACACAAATAAAATAATAAATTACCCAATAAACAATATAAATGTAAACTACTAAAAAAAATTTTTTTTCAATAGAAATGTATGAACGCATAAAGGAAACAACTTTAAAAAATACGGTATTATAGCAAAGATTATCTGTGACAGTTTCACTTGATTAACTTTTTTGCTTTCTTATAAAATTATTAACAAAATAAATAAAAAACAGTTTTGTGCTTGTAATCGAACGTTTCTAGACTCCATTTGTCAAGCGATTTTAATGCCTATTAACTACAATATAAGGTATACCAAGAATATACGCATTTTTGGCTTGTAGCTGTTATAAATAATCTAGCGCAGACCAGTCTACAATTCTTCACAAATCACTTCCAATTAGAAAATGATGACTAAAATAATGTTCTGCTTAAATATTAAATAATATTACTTTATCGCTTGTCTGAATTATTCATACAATCAGTTCCAAATTTGAATATAACACTTAGATTCAAAGCAAATACGAGTTCATTCAACGGGAGTAAAACACAATAGACACATAACCGAAATTACTTTTTTTTTTTACTACAACACAACATTACCTAGTAGAGATGCACCTTAAGGCGATGCGGTACGTCTTGTAATATTTTAAATTGAGCGGTTATCAATAACAACCCTTACGTAGATGGCGATAAGGTTTAAATTCCCGCTTAACACCATCCGCCTGTTTTGATTTATGCAAGAAAAAAACATGGCCAAAAAGTGCCTTTTATTTTATTTTGTGGATGTTCAGGCATAAATATTTAATTTTTTTTCGATCATTTTATAAATAACTTAATTTTCCACATTATACAATAAAATCATAACAGAAAATAGGTTTGTAAGTAGGAGATTTTGAACTTTAAAGCAGTTTTCATAGGTCTTATACATTATTTTTTTCTGGGCTTATAAAAAAACTTATCTAAAAAATACTCGATTAATTCAAAAGCCAAAATGTATTCTACTCGCAGTATTTAATTAAAGCATCTGAAACATTTCTAGGCGACCAAATTTTCAAACCAAAAACACATGATTTTGCATTACTACGTATGGCATCGTCTTAAAAAATTACTGCTCTCCATTCATCATTGGGGCTTTGGAATCTGTCATGGTTATATATTTCTTTGTCTTTATCTACACAATACATAGATAATTCTTTATTTAAGATTCTGCATGTTTGTTTTACAGATAAGAATGCAAACTGCCAAACTCAACGCAGACGAGTTACCCCCAATTTACTTTCTGTTGGTTTTTTGCCTTGCGTTTTAGATTAGCTCCCTATTCAGAGTGTGACGCCAGAGTGGCGCCTGTATTCTGTACAATGTATAACTGCAGGGTTATCAAAGCAAAAAATGTATTTAAAAAAAATTATATTCTTCAAGGGTATATTTAAAAGAATTTATAATCTGGTCTAACATAGATGGCCATAATTTAATTAGTTTAGAAAAAAAAAAAAACACTTTTTTGTAAGTTATGCTTTAAAACATTACGATGAATTATTTGTTTGCGTTCGTACATACACCACTTTGTATCAAAACTCAATTCTTTAAAAAAGTCATACGAATACAATATTGTATCGGTGAATCAATCTAATATTGTATTTGAATGCCTTTGCTGAAATAATTGAATTTGTATACTGACAAATTATTGAAATTATTGACAAATCAGTTCCGATTTCGAAAATGAAACTTATATTCAAAACAAATTTTAGTTCGTTGAACCAGAGTTGCGCAGGACACACAGACAACCGAATTTAGTATTTTTTATGATGTTTGCATATTTTCTTTTATTTGAATTGATTTTTTTTCTACTTCTGATTTTCATGCATGAAGAAATGAGGTAGGTAATTTATTCATTGTATTGGTGAAATTCAAATCTCAAGTTTAATTATTTAGGACGGGTTGTTAACGGAGAATATGAACAAGTTAATTTTCAAGTTCTGTGAAAGATTTTTTTTAAGTTCTGTTATTATTTCAGTTCTGTCAAGCAACTAGCCTATAATGATATAATAACAGAACTTGAATTGGATTTTCACAGAACCCGAAATTGAACGTTGAAATTTGATGAATTGTTCAAGTTCTCCGAAACTACCCGTCCTTAGTGCTGTTTACAATACTATCTAAAAACTGTCAAATAAGTTTTATGGTGAATTTTGAGTAAGTTAACGTTGATATTTTATTCTCCGAATGTTCGTGGTTACCCTTGAAGAGTGTTTGTACCTTGTGTCTGCCTCTGGTAGGTAATGTGGTGCTAGATTGTCAATAGCCGGCATTATTCCTGTATATAAAACGATTCTTTTATTTCCCGAGAAGTAAAATACTAGCTGAAAATTTAACTGCCACAAAAATGACGTCGTGGAACAACACATTATATTCTTTGTTGTAAGGAGAAAAGTATCTGATTTTGTTACATTAATAAAGAGAAAAAAATACTGCAGTTTATATACAATATATAACACATTTCTACATACTATATCATATAATGGCCTTACTCCCCAATTTAAACACGAAAAATGATTTCTCTATTGGGTTGGGCTGCTTGATAAAAAAATGTACACTTTTTGTTAGAAATATATGTATTTATTTAGATACAGTATTTAACTTGAAAACTGCAGTATTTTTTCTCTTTGTTAATGTAACAAAATCAGATACTTTCAACAAAGAACATAATGGGTTGTTCCACGATGTAATGTTTGTGTACTAGTACTTTATTTGTTATATTTATATTGACTAAAAATAAAAAAAAATGCTAACGGTAAATACATGCTTTATAATGCGTTTTAGAACTTTTCTGTCTGGAATTTTTAGGTTAACAGAACTATTCAGCTCGCAATATCATTTAACATATACAGCCTTTAATCAAATATGAATATAAACGTAAAGAAACGGCTTACTGGGTTTGGCAAAAAAAATATTATGGTTAAACGCGACGTTGGTTATAATCTACGTGTTCATATATGGCGGTAATTGAATGATTTTATTATTATAGCATTTAGTTATGCTCTACAATATTAAGGCGATGCACTACGTCGTGTAATATTTTGAATCTAGCCGCTATCAATAACACACCTTACGTAAATGGCGATAAGGCTTAAATTCCCGCTTAACACCATCCAACTTTTTTGATTTATGCAAGAAAAAGACATGGCCACAAAGTGCATTTTATTTTATTTTGTGGATGTTCAGGCATAAATATTAATTTTTTTTTCGATCATTTTATAAATAACTTTATTTTGCTACAATATAAAATAAAACCATAACCGAAAATAGGTTCGTAAGTAGGAGATTTTGAACTTTAAAGCAGTTTTCATAGGCCTTATACATTATTTTTTTCTGGGCTTATAAAAAGACTTATCTAAAAAATACTCGATTATTTCAAAGGCCAAGATGTATTCTACTCGCAGTATTTAATTGAAGCATCAGAAACATTTCTAGGCGACCAAATTTTCAAACCAAAAACACGTGATTTTCCATTACTGCGTATGGCATCGCCTTAAGACAAATTACTTGTTTGCGCCCGTACATACGCATAAGAATAGGAATAAATAGTTTTGTCCGTATACAAACTCCATTATTTAGAGAAAGACAAACAAATACAATATTGGATTGAATCATCCATACAATATTGTATTTGCATATATTTTGTTAATATACGCTTTACAATATGAAACAAAAATTATTTGTTTGCGCCCGTACATACACATTATGAATAAATAGTTTTGTTCGTTTAAAAACTCAATTATGTCGGAAAAGCAAGCATTGTCATCGACAACGAATCTGTTGAGTTTCAGCTCAATCGGATGCCAGGAAGTGGGTTCATTTCCGCTTCCAAGATTTTCAATTCATTAATTGCCGAAAACAAAAGCGAAATTGAAATAGAATTGCTTTAAAAAATATATTAAAATTTTGTTGCTTCCTTTTGCCTTATTAGTGTGTAAATATTTCATTATGATACTTTGTAGTCAGTAATGTGTCTAATAGTATGCGATGATGCAATGATAATATCCGTTTGTCACAAAGGAGTTTATTGTGGAGCTCGTCTCGTGCGGCTTCATGTGGGTCGCTGATAAATATTACAGCAGTTGGTATAGTATGTTTCATTTATTTGGAATAACTTTTGAAGGTTACCTAATTCCCATAAACGTAATATTTAATTATTGAAGAATATGTATATGGAGATAACGAAACATGATACAGAACAAGTCACAGTAAATAAAAAGCTAACCTGCCCAATTGAAGCCAGGATTTCTGTCTTACCGGAACAATGCCTTTAAGGTTAAACGCGAAGCTGGTTATATTCTACGTGTTCATAGATGGCGTTAATTAATTTATTTTTATTAAAATACGCTTTTTGCAAAGTGTTGCTTAGCAATATTAAGACAAATTATTTTTTTGCGCCCGTACATACGCAATATGTATATGAATAAATAATTTTCTTCGTTTAAAAACTCAATTCTTCCGAGAAAGACATACAAATACAATATTGTACCGATGATTTAATCCAATATTGTATTTGTATGCCGTTATTGAAAGAAATTAGTTTTTGGTACGGACAAAACTATTTCATATTCATAATACGTATGTACGGGCGCAAACAAATAATTCATCTAAATATTTTAAAGCAATACCTCGCAAAAAGCGTAATTTAATAAAATAAATTAATTAACGCCGTTTATTAACATGTAACAGACACAATACCCTAAAATAAGGCTAGAATCTTAACGACGTAAGTGAAGCAGCCGTGCACAAAGATATGCGACGCGCGGCCCTGGTGTGACAGACACCAAGGGTTGAATTTGCCCTACCAAATCTCTATAACGACATAAGTGATGCAGTTATGTAAAAACAATATTCGGCGCGCGGCCCAGCGTAATGGACGGACCTACGGTCGACCTTGCCCTGGCAGGCCTAGAAAATCGATCTTTCCGAGGGGTTTGTTTTAATTATTTCTGATAAACGTATTTCTAAAATGTCAAATTTTTCTAGAGGGATCCCTCGGGAAGTTACTAATACATCGTCTAAAAAAATAAAATTTGGTACTTACCGTTAATTTTAATGTTGAAAAACGTTTTATAAAATTCTCAAATCATTTTATATAAAATATTTTAATTAATCTAAAATATAAATATCTCACATTATCTAGGGATCCCTCTAGAAACATTTGAGATTTTAGTAATATGTTCATCGGAAATAATTGAAATGTGAGCGTCGAGCAAACCCCCGTTATTAGAGTATTATTTCGCCTTAATTACCAAATGATTGCTTAATTTATTTATTTGCACTATATAGTTCACTTACTCGAACTATATAAATCCATTAACCATACAATGTAGAAGCTGTCACAAGTAATGTAATAAAACGTACAATGACAGTACACATAATACGCCTCGTAGGTACATTGGTTTTACGTCACGTGGAAGCATTATGCTAACTTATTCGACCTCCGTAGATTTACGGTGTGTTGATAGAGCCTTCGATCTAGCATTTTCTGACAACGTAAACCACCGTACTTAGCAGCAAAATCATACATCGTTTTCAATCTTTTTTTTAATACTCGGGAGACCCGATGAAATTAATTTCCCTCAGCTCCTATGTCATCTTTGAGGATGCTGTGCGGAAAGTATTTTTGAGGACAGGAAAGAGTGGACAGCATGATGTATGATGTAGAAAACAGTGATGCTGGCATATCATTGATCTAAAACCAACCTGGACAAAAATTGATTTTTATCCGGGTTAGTTTTAATACCTTTTTCCCTCTTCTTTCTTTTTTTTTGTATTTGTTGTATTGCATATTACGTTAATTCATTTTGTTCCTATCTTATTCTTATTTTTTATATTCTTTTGATGCTATAAAAATATTATCATTCCTTTCGTTAATTTGAATGCACCATGTTAGGTAATTTATACTTGTTTAATGTAAAAGCCCGACGGGCGTAAATGAATGAATCGTAACGTAGTTATTTCAAGAGGATGAACCTTGTTTTTGTGCAATGGCAAGTGGACCGGCAGAAGTGGAGAGAGCGGAAGGGAGACAAAATGGCGATGGATTTGGATTTGCGGCAGGCGCAGGTTTTTGGCGAGACTGAAGCCGTTTTTTGCCACACATACAAACACAACATGGATGACATAATGGATAATATGCTTCACAGTATATTACAACAAGAACACTGTAAGTAAAGAATAATGTACATGTATGCACCTACATCCATACATGTATACACAGATACATGCACACATACATACATACAAATATACACATACATACACACACACTCACATATGCATTACATTCATACATACACTCACATATACATTAACATAACAGTAAAGTTAGTTTTTAGAACAACACGATAGGGAGCTATAAGTCTTGTTAATAGATGATTTGAAGGTGGCCAATGATGATACTGTCAAATCAATGGAATGACTTTTATACGTCTCGTTAAAATTATGGCACATTTTCGGTAAAGCTGAGTCATACCCTAGCTTAGTTTGATATTTTTTAATACGTAACGGAATATAATGTCGGTAACCAATTCTAGGAACGCTGAACATGATTTGATGGAGTAGAAAATGGCAGTTTATTAAAGCATTAACAATTTAGAAAAGAAAATTTAGATCAATATTTAGTCTTCTCTGTTTAAGGATACATTGTAGAAATTTAGTCTATCGGTGTAATGAGGAAGTGATCGAGCTCGTTTATCACAATACGCGGTGGTACATAAAATGCTTTTGAACCCGCTCTATTCGCTGAATATGAACTTTGTAGGTTTGACTCCAAATAGAACTTGCGAACTCCAACACGTTGCGGGTGAAGGAATTGTACAGCGTTATTTTTGATTTGGGATTTTGAAAATGTTTACTATTTCGTTTGATAAATCCTAGCATTTTCAGGGATTTAGAAATAATGTTGTCGATATGAGGTGTGAAAGTTAATTTTTTTTATCAAATATTACGCCTAGGTCCCGAATGGTTGTGACTTCCTGGAGTTTCGTACCGTCGATAAAATACTGAGTTGAGATAGAGTTGCGTTTAAAAGTTTTAAAAGGAGTATTTTTATTACTACCTAGAGATGGTATTTAATGGAGTTACATGCGCTTATTGTCTACCGAAATTAGAAAAAATGGCTGCCATGGTTGGTGCGAGCGTTAATTTTGTTAGGTGTTGAAGAAAATTAGGCCGAGAGCCACGCTGTCATCGTCTCGCTCATATGTACGCAGTTGGCTGAGAGAGGATTGGAGATGGTTTGAGAGATGCACCTCGTTGCCATAATTCCAGAACATTTCCTGTAAGAGCACGCCTGGAAGAGAGTGCTTCTTGCAATCGAAAAGAACGCGCGTTCGTAAAATTCACCTCTTTTTTCCTCACCCTGGCTTAATATGTCAAATATATTGACTGTAAGAAGATTTTTTTTCTTATTTTATCATTAATCTCTCTGACGGAAATCAGTATCGTCTTGTTCAACAACCCGTTCTTGTGAACATGATCCCGCAACCTCCGGATTTGTATCTAAGGATCGTAACCTCTCAAACATATAGGCAGACTTATTATGGCATTTTTTTACATTGCATTTTGCAAAATTCATCGTTCATTTCATTATAATTATGAAGCAGAAAAAGTCACCAGATCTGAATGGCCTGGTAGGTACACTTTAACCATACTACCATATTCCTTCAACCTCACTATATTACCAATTTCGTGGATACCATAGACCCACTGGCCTCGGGTAATTGAGCCTCCTGTGCGTCTCGTGAAAATTGGACGGTTTTTCTGTGTTGAATTTCTTAGATAAAGCAAAACTTTTTTTCGCAGCGTTTTTTCCTTCTTCAGCTGTAGAGCTTAAAGATTCACACAATACATTGTTCATCAAGAAAAAAATTATTGACTCCCGTACAAAACCTGAGTTTATGTAAGCTTATCATAAAACTGTATTTCTTATTATTATCTTCTTGATATTCATAATTTTTCAGAACCTAACAAATTATAATAATTGACACAGCGTAGCGGAGTCCCGTTTTAACTGAGAAAAACCAAAAACAACAACAAAAACTCCAACAAAAAATAAACCATGTAAAAGATACCTTTATGTTCTAATCTTTATCATTATGTGTATATATGTACCTACCTAGTACTTTTAAATTAGAATGCTACCCAAGCAGCAGTTAATCTTATGTTTAATTGGATATTTTATTTTATTCTATTTCTTCTCTTTGTTATTCATATTTATACAAAATATGTTAGTAGGCTTAGGCACCAGTTAAAAGTACAAATACCAATTATTTTAATACTATACTTATCAAAATGTTAATACTCATCCTAATTTGACTGTCCTAAAACGGGAATCCTCCTAGTTGGGCAGTCAAAACATTTCTTAAATAATGTATAATCTTTTACTAAATAAAAAAAAAAAAACTCCATTTGGCATTTCATTTGTCTGTAAATTCGTTTGTTGCATTCCGGTTCCGGTTTCAAGATGGTGCCGTTTTAATGATACTGTGAAGATTCTATTAATTAATTCAGTAGGTAATTATTTAAGTACTTACATGCATATCATATAATGTCAAAGGATATTTTGGTATCGTGTAAAATAATAAATAGTTAGAAACATATGTCTTGACTGAAACATTTGACGCAGGGTCTTCTGTGTCAAACAGAACTACTAGTGTGGGTACATTTACTTACATTTATATTTCTAGTTCTTCTGTTTACAGAACTATTAGGACGGGTTGTTTCGGAGAATTTGAACAATTCATCAAATTTCAACGTTCATTTTCAAGTTCTGTGAAAGATTTTTTCAAGTTCTGTTTTTATTTCAGTTTTGTCAAGCAACTAGCCTACAATGATATGATAACAGAACTTGAATAGGACTTTCACAGAACCCGAAAAAGAACGTTGAAATTTGATGAATTGTTCGAATTCTCCGAAACAACCCGTCCTTAGTGTAGGTACATTTACTTATATTTATGTTTTTTCGTAGGAAGCAATCACTTTGTGGTTAGACATTTATATATTAAATCAAATAAAACACTTTGTTTAATAACCACGACTTTTTTTATTATTACATCTACCGGTTTCGCTACGTTCGAGCTTCATCAGGATGTGAAATATAACATCCTGATGAAGTTATATTTCACATCCTGATGAAGCTCGAACGTAGCGAAACCGGTAGATGTAATAATAAAAAAAGTCGTGGTTATTAAACAAAGTGTTTTATTTGATTTAAATTATATTTATGTTTCTAGTCATCTGTTCACAGCACTACTAGTGTAGGTACACATTTACTTACATTTATGTTTCTAGTTCTTCTGTTCACAGAACTATTAGTGTAGGTACATTTACTTACATTTATGTTTCTAGTCCTCTGTTCACAGAACTAATAGTGTAGGTACACATTTACTTACATTTATGTTTCTAGTCCTCTGTTCACAGCACTACCAGTGTAGGTACACATTTACTTACATTTATGTTTCTAGTCCTCTGTTCACAGAACTAATAGTGTAGGTACACATTTACTTACATTAATGTTTCTAGTCCTCTGTTCACAGCACTACTAGTGTAGGTACACATTTACTTACATTTATGTTTCTAGTCCTCTGTTCACAGAACTAATAGTGTAGGTACACATTTACTTACATTTATGTTTCTAGTCCTCTGTTCACAGAACTATTAGTGTAGGTAGATTTACTTACATTTATGTTTCTATATTATTTTCCTTTTTCAAGTATCTACCTACCTACAGGGAGATCATTTTAAATAGTCCCTCGTTTGTGTAGTGGTTATTGGATGGCGTTAATTTGAATATTTTATAAAAAAACACGTTTTGGAAGTTATGCTTCAAAATATAAGGACGAATTATTTGTATGTATATACGTAATATGAATATGAATACATAGTTTTGTACGTATACAAAATCAATCAGTTAACACGTAAATGAGACTGCGGGCGTGTGTTCCAAACTAGTTCGATTTGCCTACAAATAACTACAGAATATTTATTTATTGTTATTAAGTTTAATTTGTAGAACTCCATTTTATTTTTATTTTTTTATATATACAATAATATTATTATTGGGTTTATAAAAACAGTTTATTTTTAAACAAGTTCTGCTGTGTAATTATTATTACGCGTGACAGCTGTTTCGCCCTCTAAAGGCATTATCAAACTGTGGGTAGCCCACTTACAGACGATACATTTATATTATTTCTAGGTAGGTATTTTAATTTCAATTACTGATTTCTTAATTGATTGCTGTGTAAAAATGTTAGAAATTATTGATGGTTATTACCCTAGTAAAGTTTCCCCAATTAGTGTAATGTTTAAATTTGACTGAATGTCTTAATGTTAGTTATTCCCAAACGATGACTCATAGGGTTATTTTAATAGTATAATTAAGTACTTTAATGTGCACTCGTATTTGCAATAGGTTTGAAGATATCTAGTAGGGGTGAACGAATTATATTGGTTTGTTCATTAATTAGAATAACTTTCGGATTATTAGAATTTTTGTTAATTTCTAACTGCTCTAAAAGATTCAGTTTACGGCCTTTATTTTGTACGTGTAACGGAGTTGGTTTATTATTATCATTAAGTGAGTGATTTTCATCTAGGAGATGTTTGGCAAATTGAGATTGTATTTTATTATTATTTTTAAAAGATCTTATATGTTCTTTGAACCTAGTGTTAAAGGACCGGCCCGTTTGTCCAACATAAACAGCGTTGCATTCATCACACTGGAGTTTATAAATGCCACTATTTTGTAATTTGAGTACCTTACTTTTTGAGTTTTTAAGAGATGATCCTAAGTTGTTATTTGTGCGGAAGGCAATATCTAAGCCACATTTTTTGAGGACTTTGGCAATTTTATTAGATGTCTGTCCGATGAATTCTAAACACCCGAATTTATTATTCGTCTTATTATTAGTCGCTGGGTAAATTGATTTAAGGTTATTTTTGTGTTTATTATTATTAATTATTTTTTCGATGTCTCGTCCCTTGAAGCCATTATTTTTAGCAATAGTTAGGATTGTATTTTTTTCCTTCTCGTATGCTTTCTTGTCGAGTGGGATGTTAGTAAGCCTATGTACCATTGAGTGGTAGGCAGATAATTTATGTGACCATGGATGTAAAGATTTATAATTAATGGTCGTATCTGTAAACGTAGGCTTACGGAAAATTTCGAACGTATGTTTATTATTGTCTCTACCGATTGTTAGGTCTAAAAAATTAATTTTCTTATTACACTCTCTTTCAACCGTAAAGCAGATTTTACGGTTGATGGAGTTAGCAAATGTGACAAAAAGATCTAATTGTCTGTTGGTACCTTTCCAACAGACCAAAATGTCGTCAACATAACGAACATAGTAAATGATGTGTTTGCTAAAGCTTGAATTTAAAATTTGTTTTTCAATGTAATCCATGAATATTTCTGCAAGAAGTGGACTGAGGGGCGATCCCATTGGTAATCCGTCGTTTTGTTGATAGAATTTATTGTTAAACTCAAAGTAGTTGGTTTCCACACAAATTTTAAATAGATCGAATAAGTCTTTTTTAGTAACTGGGTTTATATTAGATTCGTCTAAAATATCTTCAATGATTTTAAGGCATTCTTTAATAGGTATATTGCTAAAGAGGCTTACTACGTCTAAAGATATGAACTGGCAATTGTGCGGTAGATTTATGTTTTTTATTTTATTTACAAGTTCGAGAGAATTTTTAACGCTATGCTTTGGGGAGAATTTAGTATGTTGTTTGACTTAACTTTCTTTTCAAACAACATACTAAATTCTCCCCAAAGCATAGCGTTAAAAATTCTCTCGAACTTGTAAATAAAATAAAAAACATAAATCTACCGCACAATTGCCAGTTCATATCTTTAGACGTAGTAAGCCTCTTTAGCAATATACCTATTAAAGAATGCCTTAAAATCATTGAAGATATTTTAGACGAATCTAATATAAACCCAGTTACTAAAAAAGACTTATTCGATCTATTTAAAATTTGTGTGGAAACCAACTACTTTGAGTTTAACAATAAATTCTATCAACAAAACGACGGATTACCAATGGGATCGCCCCTCAGTCCACTTCTTGCAGAAATATTCATGGATTACATTGAAAAACAAATTTTAAATTCAAGCTTTAGCAAACACATCATTTACTATGTTCGTTATGTTGACGACATTTTGGTCTGTTGGAAAGGTACCAACAGACAATTAGATCTTTTTGTCACATTTGCTAACTCCATCAACCGTAAAATCTGCTTTACGGTTGAAAGAGAGTGTAATAAGAAAATTAATTTTTTAGACCTAACAATCGGTAGAGACAATAATAAACATACGTTCGAAATTTTCCGTAAGCCTACGTTTACAGATACGACCATTAATTATAAATCTTTACATCCATGGTCACATAAATTATCTGCCTACCACTCAATGGTACATAGGCTTACTAACATCCCACTCGACAAGAAAGCATACGAGAAGGAAAAAAAATACAATCCTAACTATTGCTAAAAATAATGGCTTCAAGGGACGAGACATCGAAAAAATAATTAATAATAATAAACACAAAAATAACCTTAAATCAATTTACCCAGCGACTAATAATAAGACGAATAATAAATTCGGGTGTTTAGAATTCATCGGACAGACATCTAATAAAATTGCCAAAGTCCTCAAAAAATGTGGCTTAGATATTGCCTTCCGCACAAATAACAACTTAGGATCATCTCTTAAAAACTCAAAAAGTAAGGTACTCAAATTACAAAATAGTGGCATTTATAAACTCCAGTGTGATGAATGCAACGCTGTTTATGTTGGACAAACGGGCCGGTCCTTTAACACTAGGTTCAAAGAACATATAAGATCTTTTAAAAATAATAATAAAATACAATCTCAATTTGCCAAACATCTCCTAGATGAAAATCACTCACTTAATGATAATAATAAACCAACTCCGTTACACGTACAAAATAAAGGCCGTAAACTGAATCTTTTAGAGCAGTTAGAAATTAACAAAAATTCTAATAATCCGAAAGTTATTCTAATTAATGAACAAACCAATATAATTCGTTCACCCCTACTAGATATCTTCAAACCTATTGCAAATACGAGTGCACATTAAAGTACTTAATTATACTATTAAAATAACCCTATGAGTCATCGTTTGGGAATAACTAACATTAAGACATTCAGTCAAATTTAAACATTACACTAATTGGGGAAACTTTACTAGGGTAATAACCATCAATAATTTCTAACATTTTTACACAGCAATCAATTAAGAAATCAGTAATTGAAATTAAAATACCTACCTAGAAATAATATAAATGTATCGTCTGTAAGTGGGCTACCCACAGTTTGATAATGCCTTTAGAGGGCGAAACAGCTGTCACGCGTAATAATAATTACACAGCAGAACTTGTTTAAAAATAAACTGTTTTTATAAACCCAATAATAATATTATTGTATATATAAAAAAATAAAAATACAGAATATTTATTAGATCTGGCGACAAAATTCTCTTTAGTTGCTAAACATTTTTTTTGGAAACGTTTCAATTAGAAAAATGACAATGAAAAAGCACTTTTATGTAATCGATCTAATGGAATAAAAATACCTTCCAATCCAAATCAGCCACCTAACTAATAAGAACCTGCTTTCAGATATCTTCCGGATAGCGACGAGAGGCCAACTGCCGCCCAATACATTAACTGCTGATAAGTGTACCCGTTAACGACCGTGGTTTATTAACTTGGTCGAAGGATTCTTATCGGGTAGCCTTTTTTCCTGTATTGCTTCTATCGTATGTCTTAATAAATTAGAAGTTTCTATCTACCATGGGTGGTAGATAGAAACGTAAATAAACGTGTGGTAACGCATTTTAGTTCTCTTTAGTGTATGTACAGGGTTTTCCGATAAGAGGTATTATTTTGAATAGCCCGCTATTTCGGTAGATGTTACTTTCTAGCTGTCATTTTTTAACATTTGACAAGTAAAAACTACGCCATTAATAAAAATGGAACGATACACGCTTCAGCAATGCATTGAAATTATTAAAATTCACTTGAGTGAATCAAATGCAAATCATCTTGAGTGATGAGGCCCATTTCCACTTCGGTGGCTTCGTCAACAAGCAAAATTTGCGCATCTGTGGCTCGGAAAACCCAAGAGTTATTGTTGAAAAGCCTCTCTATTCTCAACGTGTGACTGTTTGGTGCGGTTTATGGTCCGGTGGAGTCATTGGACCTTACTTTTTCGAAAATGAGGCTGGACCAACAGTTACTAGTGGATTGCGGTATAGAGAGATGATCAATGATTTTTTATAGCCGGAATTGGATGGTATTGATCTGGACAACGTTTACTTTCAACAAGGCGGCGCTACGTGCCACACAAGCAACGAAAACATTGATCTTTTACGATTGAATATCAAAATAACACCTCTTATTGGAAAACCCTGTATGTACGAAAATCTTTATATATACATATATGGGAAAAAAATTGACGCTATATATTTTTTAAAGTAATTAATGTTTCACTATCCTCTTGTTAATCTGTCAATAGTACCATCCGTATTATTAGTATATTTCATGAAAATAAAATAATCACTTTATTTATCGAAATTTTATTTATTTATTTTATTTACTTCTATAACCGACCGGTTTCGGTTAGTACAAGCATCTTGTATAAAATTAAACTCAATACTCCGAAGATGATAAACAACCCTGAATATGCTTGCACTAAGCGAAACCGGTCGGTTTTAGAGAATATGTTAAATAAAATTTCATGTTTATAAAAAAAGTAAACGTTTAATTTTCACAAATGACTGCTTTTTTAAAGTATTTTTTTCAATTTATCATTTCACGATTTATTTATTTATAACGTCTGAGTTTTCTAGTCGGTCCTCAATACTATGAATTGTTTATTTATTATTTATAACAGTTATAGATATTTTATTGAAGTATTTAGACGTTACATGATTGCATGAACTAGTAAAGTTTCCACATAAAATTCACACTATGTACATAAAAAAACATAAACAATTAAAGAAAAACGTAAAGTGGAGTTGACAGAAAAAGAAAATCTAAATATATGTAGATAAATTATGAAAAATAAATAAGCATATAAAAAATAATACAAACTTACATCATAAAATAATGTTCAAAGATAAACAAAATGAAGAACGAAAAACAATACAATGAAAATAACGTATATATCTTACACAGCAGGGGTGAAGAATCGCAAATAATAATTTGATTTAATTTTTTCACTATATTCACAATTATTTATTAATAGATTATAACTGACAAAAAATAACACACATAATAGTAAATGAATTAAATTATATTAATATAACATTGAATTGGTTATTAGAATAGAAATTATTAACAAAAAAATGATTTTTAATAACGAATGTCAAATCTCAATTCATTCGCCGGGAAACTGACGTGCACAAGCGCATGCGTGAAGTCTGCCAAAATTTGCAAATTGTTGGCAGTGCAGTTAGAGATATTTTTCTTATTGGTAATAAATAATTCGAAAAATTATTTGTTTAAATTAAGTATTTTACTTTTTATTACTGTGACAGCTGTTTCGGCGTTCAACGAAACCGAAGATTGGTTATTTATTTATATATTTGTATCATTAACGCCTTCGGGTTTTACGTAGTATAAGACATAAACTATAATATGAGAAATAAGAAGTGCGTAAGTAATAAAGAACCCTTACACCTCGGAATAGAACTGTAGATTTATATACGAATCAAATCCACGCCGCTATCAAACACAAATCAACTTTACATATTAGAAATTACTAGCTGATGTCCAAAAGTCTTTACGAAAAGGTTTTTCAAAATCTAATGTAAACAGTGCCCTTCCCCTTGTTTTGAAAGTCAAGTGTGCATAATTTCATCAGTCTCGTAATAAAACTGTAGATTTGTATAAAAATCAAATCTACGCCGCCCGCCCGGTGTCTGCCACTCAGCCGCCCGACCGTCACAGGCCACAGGCACCCTCTTTTATATAAATAGACAATAGATAGTCGACAGATTGATCGAAGATCGATGATAGACTAACTGACGTCCCCGGCGTAGCCCGGGCTTTACGCAGAGTTTTTGAAATGTATTGCAGACGGTGACCTTCCTCTCATTTTGAAGGTTAATTGTACAAAATTTCACCAACCTCGGATTAAAACTATAGATTTGTAAAAAAATCAATGTCGTTTGGCCGTCACAGGCCACAAACACTCTCCTGTATATAAATAGATTATTTATCTATAATACAGGGTTTTCCAATAAGAGGTGTTATTTTGGTATTTAATCGTAAAAAAAACAATGGTTTCGTTGATTGTGTGGCACGTAGCGCCGTCTTGTTGAAAGTAAACGTTGTCCAGATCAATACCATCCAATTCCGGCCATAAAAAATCATTACTCATCTCTCGATAGCGCAATCCATTAACCGTAACTGTTGCTCCAGCCTCATTTTCGAAAAAGTAAGCTCCAATGATTCCGCCGGACCATAAACTGCACCAAACAGTCACACGTTGAAGATAGAGAGGCTTTTCAACAATAACTCTTGGGTTTTCCGAGCCCCAGATGCGACAATTTTGCTTGTTGACGAAGCCACCGAGGTGGAAATGGGCCTCATCACTCAAGATGATTTGTATTTCATTCACTCAAGTGAATTTTAATAATTTCAATGCGTTGTTGAAGCGTGTATCGTTCCATTTTTATTAACGGCGTAGTTTTTGCTTGTTAAATGTCAAAAAATGACAGCTTCAAAAGTAAAATCTACCAAAATAGCGGGCTATTCAAAATAACACCTCTTATTGGAAAACCCTATAGGTGTTTTTAACCGTTTCCTTGATTTATTTTACTCGTGTTTGCGGTTATGATTATCAGATTTTTGTGGTTGAGAGTAACACAAAACAATGAAAATTTTGATAAACGACGTTAAACTGTAATTGTTCTTAATTACTAATATTGGATAGGTAATAAAAGCACACATTTATTACCTATCCATGCAAATTTATAATAATATGACTTTTTGGTGTAAAACATCTTTGGGAGAAAAATCGGCGCTTCATTCGGCGAGCCTCGTGACTCGTCGGCTCTTTCCGCCTGGGCGGCTGCCAAAACTCTGTGCGGTGTAATTACTTCTATTCTCATAAAAAAATATAGTAATATAGTTTTTGATGTATATTTTAATGATAAAAAAACGATTGTTATGTTACATGTCAAAAATATAAAGACTTGTTTTCATTGATTTTCTCATTCTTCTATAAAACTGATTTATAGTTTCTATAGAAATTATGTGTTTGGTCAAAATTTTCAGAAGATTTGGGGTAGTTTATATTTTTTGCATTTCGTATGTTTGTAAATTTGTTTGCACCCTCCGTTTCCGATTCACGATGCTGACCATTTTAATAGTTCAGCGAAGATTATTTTTTTAAATTGTCATATCGTCGTGTTTAGTTTTTCAATATTACCTGCCTGAAAATGTTTTAAAAAAGAATTTTTGTTGGAATAGTGATTTTTATTTGGTAATTTTGTATAAATCCTTGTAGGTATTTATGTATCTACTTGTTTAAAAATCTTATGATTTCGGATGACTTACTAATATTAAATAAGAGAAAATTAGACAAAATAATATCTACTTTATTGGACACAGAACCACAAGTAATTTATATATTCAATTTTTAACCATCTATTGGATAACGAACAACTCTGTCACAGGTCACGCTTAACTATCGAATCCACAAAATAAGTGATGACATTGAAAAATAATTTAAAAAATACATTATTTCCGTGTTTCAAAATAGAGTATTACTTTTTTGATGAAGGTAGCCATCTGTTGGCCAGTAGTAGAACTTCTCAGAATTTTTCCTGTAAAAACCTTTGTAGCTGTGTAGACTGCCATCTATTGCCTGAATTTCTTAATACTTTCCCGAAAGACAATTCGAGCATTCGCAAGAGTTTCGAACTTTTGCCGCTATGCAGAAAATTTTTACAGAGCTGTACAAATGATTATAATAATGATTGTTTATGACTAGAGAATAAACTAGAAGAGAAGCTGAGCGAATTTCAAACATTAAAAGTACTGCATTTATTTTATTTTATTGTTGCATAAAAAAAACTTTAAAATCAAAAATTATTGAATGATGAGTAAAAGAAAATAAACATTATTTTTTCCAAAGGAAATTGTAATCAGATATAAAAAAGCTTTTGTACAAAGTTTCTTTTTTAAATGCAGACAACAATCATTTTTGTAAAACAAACCTAAAAATATTCATATTTTAAAGATTTTAGTATGCAAATCCCTCATAAGATGAAATTTATGAGGAAATATATTGAACGTAATGCACTAGTTTCATGTAACATCTTCTCATATCATGTACTTCCTGTGTTCCTGTAATCAGTACTGCAGGGCTTCTCAATTTCGCGGTCGGGGGCACATTTGATATTATAATGCCAAAATTAATGGCAACCCTCACAGGAGTCAAAGGAAATTCGTACTCAAATCACCCAAATTTTGACATAGTAATTAATTTGTTAAAAAACCTATCAATAATTTATGTGTAAGTAATGTTAATATTTAATGCTTTCTTAAGTGAGTTTATGCGAAAATTATTTTTAGCAATAGTTATTACGATGAATAGTCTTCCGTACACGGAGAAAACATACTATTATGATATACTGTTAATATGTTAGCAAATGTTTTGTGAGGACGGCGGAACACGTGTTCATTCAAATACTGAAATTGATACTGACATACTTATGTTGTAGCCTTCCGCCATGATATCTATTACGAAAAGAATACGTGTTCTCGATATATTCTAAATGACTAATATTTTATCAGGAAGTTTGCATGCTGTCACTTTTTTAACACGATTATTTTTCTCCGTGTAGGTGAAATTTTTTTTACTTCGATTTGTTTGAAATATATTCTGACGTAGAAAAGACAATATTGCCATCATCATGTAAATGGAATCAATTTGATCTTTGTCATTTGTTTCTATGAGTTATTTCTCATAGTTCAAAGATTTTACTAGTCAAACACTTTTCCATCCCCAATTAATTCAGTCTAAGGCTGGAATTAATGCGATGCGTAAGTCGGTCGCATACGTCGGTCGCGTACATCGGTCGCTTGCGGTAACATCTAGGTGAAAGAATGAAGACCATAGTTATAGCTCGTCAGCGCAACGTCGTCGGTCGACTGACGGTACGCGTGGCACATTTTCAGCCTTAGCGTGCCTCAAATTTGGGATTCCAATGATTTCATCATATTGAGGAATCTTAATTTTCCTGCTTTTACAATGAGGAAGTAAATAAAATTTGCTTTATAACATAGCACACAAAGCAAGGAAATTAAAAATGTTTGCCCAAGAAAGCCCCAGTAAGTAGAATATAGTAGATTGCTAGGAAGGGGCGGGTCCAACTCTAGTTGCTTATGACGTCATGTCGCTGACGTCATAGAATGCTTACAGTAAAGCAGCTGTTCTCAAAACGGTTTCTGAAACTATTTGCTTTGCAAACGACTATTAGTTACGAAATTTTGTCATATTTTATTTTTATTCTTCGAGTACTAGGGGAATAGTACTAGGTTAGGTATATTAAATGGACCAAAATTCATATTTTTGACAGTAAATCTCAACATGAATAAATTACTCTTATTGAAAATCAGACAAAATCGTATATTCATTAAAAAAAATATATATATTTAAAAAATTAGAAAATGTTTTTTTTTTTAAATTTCTTTATTCAATATTAAATTTACAATTACATGTTATTACATTAAGTTTGTTTTCTTTTTAATACATTACAGTACATCGTGATACACCCTTTTTAGAGCAAATGCTCGTGTTAAAAAGGCGGAGAAACGCGTGTAAATAATAATTTTACATATTTTTTCAGAGAGTGTAAAGATCATGAAAAGAATTTTTATTTTTTTACATACAATATATATATAACAAAATTATATCAAATGGAAAAGAGAAAAGGATGTAAAAGAAGGAAAGAGATAAGAATAATAAATAGGAGAAAAGGATTTCAATATAATAATAATTGAGAGATTATATTGTATTTTTAAGTATAAACGATTTTAATATCCTATTGATATATTTATCATCTGTTAAAATGTGGTTTATATAGACCATAGGGCAATTCCGCTTCCAGGAATTTTCTTAACCTTAAAATTAACAACTTTTTCGTTAACTGCTATTCAAGTTCTCTCGGGTCACAACAAAAAAAGAGTTAATTTTAAGGTTAATGACAATTCCTTATCCTTAAGTAGAATCGAAATCGCCCCTCTGGTAGCTTACATTATAATATAATACACAAATATAATTTAAAATAAAATTAAAATTACATAAAAACATCCAAATATGTTTCAAATAAAAAGTAACAATAATAGTGGAACAATAGTCTCAAAGGATAATTATCAAATAATATTTGGATGATTTGCAATGACAATCAACGTGAAATCAATCACGGTAAGCTGCAAAATCATTTGGCCTATCCCATACTGGTTCAAGATGACCCCCACAAGTAACGTATATTTTGAGCTATTTATATATTTTTATTTCACAAAATATTTAATTCATTTATTCATTGGGATATCCTCTTTAGGATATAATACAGATTGAGATAGAATAAAAATATAATATTTTTTTGTAGAAAACAGTGATACACACTTCCTCGTAAATAATTATAGGGAACAGGCTTTTACATTTTGGAAACCACGTTATATAAATGAATACATTTCAAAAAGGATTCGTAAACAAACATACTGAAAGTACTTATAAAAGTGCCTTCGGTTGAAACTTTCAAAAGTTTTGACTTATCAATTGTAAATAAATATATGACAAAAATATACTTTTGAAACTATTTAAAAATAATGAATCCTCTCCTAGACTGCGTATCCATACACTAGATCGAATGACGTAAAAAACATTTCAAGAAACAAAGTCACTTTCGGACAAAAAGTACATTTATTTTGTAACAAAACTCCACTAAATCCTTCCCCAGATATGAAACGAGTATAAAAATTTAAACTCATGATTTTATGGATTCTTTCGTAATCCTGCAACAGCTTGGGTTAATGTAATGTTTGGGATCACTGTGTGAGTTTTAGGTACTGTAAATGCTTACTGCAAATATATATATATATATCTTATCGCAAAATGATATCTGCGTTATCCTTCGGGTACGTGCTGTAACACCCTGTCGGTCTTACTAAAAATGTTGTGAAAATTTTATCATTTGATAAACGACCGTGTATGTGAAAACATTACTAATATAGAAAATTACATAAAATAGTTCATGGAAAGATATATACATTGTTTAAACAGCCTAAGGGGGTTGATTATCTCTTGTATATTTTCATATAATTTCGGAATATTTCCAATGTGCTATATATTTTTTTATCTTTTTGAAGATTTCATAAAAATAAATACCATTTTAAGAAACTAGATAAAGTTACGTTTTAAATTTTTTATTAGAAATTGACTTGCTATTTATAACTTGGAATATTTCAATTTAAAATATGAAAATAGTTTGTAAAATAAAGTGGTTTAAAACAAAAAATCTTTTTCATTTTGTATGAAAATAGTTTTAAAAAACACATATCTTTACTCCAAACGTCGAAAAATTGGGAGAATATGAAATTTTGAAAACACATTCCTTTTATTTAGGGAATCTGCAAGAATAAACAATGATATTTTGAATTCATTATTAGCGCAATACAGACGTTGATTTCTGTGATTTATATTTACTTAGACATACATAAAACATTTATACTATTAATAACATTACAATAGTAGAATTCTTACTAAATTCACGCGGCAACAGTCAAGTAAATAATAATTTGTCCCAAATAACCCATCTTTTCAAGACTAGAATTTCACGTAAATTCAACGTTGCCAGTTCTTTCGGAGCCCAGTTAAAGACATTTTTTATCAGTACTAACTCGAATCTAAACATTCGCTTAACGAATGTAAAGTGGTTTTTCTTTAGTGAGGCTGTTTATATGTTTTAGACCTCCACACCTATATTTTTAAACATAAAATAAATAATAATAGAATCTTCGTGGGACAGAAATCGGGTTGTTAACTCAAATTCATCAATCTAACCGTGCACGAGTGAGTTTAAAATTGAGTTTAATATTTGACTGTAAGTAATTCTATCAAAACAGATGTGTTCTCTATGTGTAAATCGATATTTATTTTCCCTATAGAACATTCAAGGACGTTAAACAAAGTAAACATGATATTAGAACCTTTTAAATCAAATACTTCTGTCGAAAAATATCACATAGAGCCTAAAGTAGACACTATAAAACTCCATGTGAGTGGTATTGAATAAACGAATTACAATTAGGCATTTTTCTACTTATTTGGATTATTCAAAGCTCAATTTTATCGGGTCCAAAACTATCATATATTTCAAGCTGGAATCAACCATACACATTCACAAAATTTCATTGAAATCGGTTGGCGGTTTCGGAGATTAGTGTGTACGAACACAAATCGTACTAATGCATAAAGTAGCACGTGAGTACGTTTACTTATATTATTTTAACATTTAACATATCATTGGAACAATTAGCTCCTTACTAACTTATGTCATCAATGTTGTGTTTGTCTTTAATTAGTGATAGTATCAACCATGTTAAATGTAATTGTATTTGCGATAATTTCGGTATGAATCACCGTTGACAAACCTAATAGGAGAAAAAAGAACATTAACTCCACGCAGGAAGTCCTGAGAGAAGTAATTTCCCTTAGGACCTATGCAATGCTTGGGGATGCTGCGTCGAGGGTAGTTCCAACCCCTTCGGCCAGTTTGCATAGCAATTATGAGGGTATATGCATAATATTATATTTGATTTTATTAATATTACTACTACTGGAATACATTGTAACATGTCGTTAGCAAAAGAGAGTTTACAACGTAACTCTCAGTGGAAATTTTGTAGCTCCACCCCAAAATTCTATTTGCTACAAGAAAATTTCGTGTCACTCCTAATCGTAAGATTTCACGAAATGTACACGTAAACGAAACCAAATGTCATCATCTACCAAAAGCAATTACGCAGAGCAATGACATCTGCCTCGGATTTACCGGTGAACGGCCTCCCATGTACAAGTATGTACAATTACACAAGTGTAATTATTTATTTAACTTCTCTGCCGTGTAATTTATTACGTTGGCATAATTCCACGACATTTCCATCCGGCTGTGTAAGACCTACTGCCTACTGACTCTCCGGGAGAAACTCAATGTATTCATATATTTAAAAATCACATCTCTGTAATGTAAATCATTGCATTATGTCATCCGATGACGAAAATACATGAGATTGGCCATGTGTAATAAAAAAACAGAATATCTGACAGATAAGGCGCGCGTGGTTTCACTGAACTAGGTCCAACGGACATACTTGCGATTTTCTGCATTTAGTATTGCAAATAAGTTCTTTCGTCAGTTGAGCTGTCACCAGCTGCCACAAACACGTCGCTCTGGGCTCTTTTTTGGTGAAAAAGCCTTCCTGTGCTTTTGGGAGGTGCATTGCTCTATTAATATGCAATAACCTGTTTTTGTATTTATTAAATCTATGTCGTACTAAATGGGCTAGAATCTAAATATACTAAGTCAGTGGCCACACCCTATCGTTCAAATATACATGGAAGGCATTTTTTCTAGTGTGTATTATATATTCAGTGCTCTATGCCCACATGTCAAAAACATCGTTGCAAAAGTTTGTCGTGGATGAAAACAGGCTGCTTTTTGCTCAATGCTAACAAATGTGAACTTGAGAAAACGGAGTTTACATATTCAGAACAGTATCACAAGTAATAACATCAGTTAGAATATCATTATTGATACCACACTGGTATTTAAGTTAGAAAGTCTTTATTGGTACCATACTGGTATTTAAGTTAGAAAGTTTTTATTGGTACCATACTGGTATTTAAGTTAGAAAGTCTTTATTGGTACCATACTGGTATTTAAGTTAGAAAGTTTTTATTGGTACCATACTGGTATTTAAGTTAGAAGGCCTTTATTGGTACCATACTGGTATTTAAGTTAGAATGACTTTATTGGTACCATACTGGTATTTAAGTTAGAAGGCCTTTATTGGTACCATTCTGGTATTTAAGTTAGAAGGCCTTTATTGGTACCATACTGGTATTTAAGTTAGAAGGTCTTTATTGGTACCATACTGGTATTTAAGTTAGAAAGTTTTTATTGGTACCATACTGGTATTTAAGTTAGAAGGCCTTTATTGGTACCATACTGGTATTTAAGTTAGAAGGCCTTTATTGGTACCATACTGGTATTTAAGTTAGAATGACTTTATTGGTACCATACTGGTATTTAAGTTAGAAGGCCTTTATTGGTACCATTCTGGTATTTAAGTTAGAAGGCCTTTATTGGTACCATACTGGTATTTAAGTTAGAAGGTCTTTATTGGTACCATACTGGTATTTAAGTTAGAAAGTTTTTATTGGTACCATACTGGTATTTAAGTTAGAAGGCCTTTATTGGTACCATACTGGTATTTAAGTTAGAAGGCCTTTATTGGTACCATACTTGTATTTAAGTTAGAATGACTTTATTGGTACCATACTGGTATTTAAGTCAGAAGGCCTTTATTGGTACCATTCTGGTATTTAAGTTAGAAGGCCTTTATTGGTACCATACTGGTATTTAAGTTAGAAGGTCTTTATTGGTACCTACCATACTGGTATTTAAGTTAGAAGGTCATTATTGGTACATACTGGTTTTTATGTTAGAGGGTCATTATTGTTACCGTACTGGTATTTATGTTAGAAGGTCATTCCTTTTACCATATTGGTATTTATGTTAGAAGGTAATTATTGGTACCCTACTGGTATTCAAGTTAGGTCATTATTGTTAAAAAAATAATAATAATGGACTGTATTTCTTAGTATTGGGGATACAATCGTTGCGATCATTTGGGACTTTTGTGCGGCATTCACATTAAAACAAACACAAAAAACACCGGGGGCTTTAATTGATCGCCAACACATCTCCGACATATCTAGTGAATTCAATATCAAAGCGCCAGTCCAATTGCTCGCGTTTTCCACACCCCCCCCCACAAGCAGATTGCTGTAATTGCTTAATAGCTTCTCTTCTGTAAATTGTAAATCCCCAACTTTTAGTCTCAGTAGGACTCTTCGGGTCTTATCTCAGGTACTATTAGAGCTGATTACCCCTGGCTTCACTGTATCTACCCTGGAGGAATAATGAATCTAAGTTGAATTAAATAATAACTAGGGCAGTTGAATGTTTTGACCGGTCGGTGGCTGAGTTGACATCTCATTTGGGTCCCACCCAGGCGTAGAGTCAATTTCTCGGCTGGCTAAGTCCCCCATCACAACACGAGCAACATTTTCCGTTTACTGTGGTGGTAGTAGGAGATTTTCAAACATTGTAAGGTTAAATGTTTGTCGTTCTTTTCAAAATTAAAAAAGTATATTCTAGTTTAATGGACGTTTTGTTTGATGATTTTTTTCATACTGATTACCCTGGAAACTATATCGGAACACACGTGAAAAATCCCCGCCCTACGCGGTTATTATTTTTATACTTATGATTCATTCAGATGGTTGCCATTATAGAAGAAATAAAGTTTTGCAATGATACTAATTCGTAAAAAAAACTGGCAACACGTTGAATATAACCGTGTATCATCTGTCATTGTTGTCAACAAGTCATCAAAAATACAAACGAAATTCAAAATACCGAACATCAAGGATGGGTTGTTTAATAGAATTTGAACAACTAGGTTTAATAGTTACCTGTGTAACCTATTTAACCTAGTTTTTGTTTCATCACTTTTCATGACTTTATATCACTTTTTGGAGGTGTGTTGAATTGACATTTTGATGACACACCCGGTTATCGGACGTGTCAGTATATTGAATATAACGTGACAAACACCCTATTTGCGCGTACAGTATCAACGATGACAAGTCCTTTTTAAATTTGACCTCTGAGCGGCAGATGGTATCCGAATCGCAGTCCCACCAGACCTTGATTCCATATGAGATGGCCTGTCCAGGCTATGTGGTATAGTCCTTGAAGTTATGTATTGTCTTAATATATTTTTTTATTCCACCTTCTGAACGAAAACTCATCGGCACTACCGCCATTCGACTCAGCTCGCCGAGTTGTATAGTATATTGATGCTTGCCAAAACATCAACGACAAAAAATATGAAAAATCAAAATGGCCTGGCCAGGCCACACTGACCATCGGAGGGTTAAAGTACACTAACTACGGGAGGTGATTCTACATGATGGTATTTTTTTAACCTGAAAATTATCTTAAAACGTTGGAATTTAGAAAAAAATATGTTTTTTTAACTGCATTATTATTAAAATCACCTCCCGAAGTTAGTGCACTTTCCCCCCCGACACTTTGAATACTTCTAAATATATATATATATATATATATTTTTTTAGTATTTAAGAAGCAGACTGTTGTACATATGAATCAATTTTGCATTTAAGTTAAATATAAGATAAACCAGTTAAGTTCCATTTACAATCCTTTTTTATGGATACAGGTTAGGAATAAAATAGATATTTAAAGACATTGTTAAAAAAAATAATTAAAAGAATAAGCGAACAGTGATTAAGGTACATTTGTAAGGTTAAATTGTTTTTAAAATTTTTTAGGGTACACTGGAAAATATCTTAAAGAAGCCATATTGTAAAACATAAATAAGATATCACAAACATTCCATTTTCATAATAATAATAAAAATAATGGTTAATGCGAGTTCGATTTATGTAGACAAAAAGTATGCGATGTAAATTTAACCTCGTACGAGACGTATGATATGCCATAACTTGATTAAAAGTAATTTGTTTACTGGAAGTTATAAAATTAAAGAATAGTTTTAAATTGTGTATGCTACATAAAAAATACCAAATGCGAAAAGAAATGAAAAGAAAAATCATTGGAGTATTTGAAAGGAGTCATGCTATTTTGTTTATATCTGCCTCAGAGGAAATTCGAATAACAGAGAAGTAATATAAAATGAGGTATAAGCAATCTTTAAAATTCACCGTGCAAAATTATATTATTAACAAAATTTACCCACCTGTTTAAATTTATCGTAACGTTTAGCAAGTATTAGGTACTATACAGGTTACTGGTAGACGAGTGGACAAATGAGTCGGGTTCCCATCCAGACATCGCGAGTCCAGTCCTCTGATAGCTATGTCCTCCATCATCGAACAAACATTTTTGAAAGTAAGAGAAATTAAAATATTGTCAGGCAAAATATTCCTTATAAAAACACACACAAGTATACGAGTATTTCTCCTTACCCGGAAATAGTGAAAAAGTTTACTTATTACCGGGATTAAGGCTGACTTAACTATACAAACACTGAACCGGCGCATAAGAATCTAATTGGCAAGACGGAATAATATGTATTTCCAAAAAACATAGGTATATTATGTTTATGTTTTGTTCACAGTTTATTCAAGATGATCACGCACTCGAAGTGAAATAATACAAAACTATAGTAGGAATAGAGTAGAGCTAATTTCGCCCCCGTCAGTTATTTGTGGAACTCAAAATCATATCAGTAAATTCCTTGGAACTTCCAAGTTTTCCCCGAGTGGATTCCACGGTTTGGATATCAAACAACTCCCGATTATTTCGGAGGCGGTAATGACATTCCTCGTGAGAGATTTGATGTGATTTCTTGGTAAAGAAAATATTTTTGCTAGTACTTCAAAATTTCCGCTCGTGCATTTCATAAGGTGAGAAGTTTGTTTATGTCCTTCGTGGCAGAGAGGTTAAGGTCATTGGTTCCGATCCAGGGGTCGTGTCGGCAACCTTGGAGATATGTGTTATTTCACATTTAAGCAATGTAAAATATCATTCTGTATGTTCCCGAGTGACAGATACTCTCAGAATCGCTCGGGTGAAAGACCACAATCCAGAATTGAAACGTTGCATTGCTTGAACTGACTTTGAATGCTTGGGGTAAAATGCCGGCTGACACCACGCCCCACGTTGGGCGCCAGTGTTATATTATCACGGGAGTGGAACCTACACAGGGTTATCAATATGGTTATCAGTTACTCTACTCACCGTAAAACTTACAGGGCATCTCGGCAAGGTCGCCCACGGTCAGCTCCAGGCGATGATAACTTAATCTCAGGGGGGTAAGGACATACTATAGTACGATATCCAATGAAACAGGTACTTCGGTATGGTTGGGTTTATTAGCAAATACAAGGGGTAATAGTAGACAGCTACAGTGAATCAGTTTAAGACCTGACTAGAGAGGTTTTATAACTAGGGCAAGCTAGGAATTTAGGGCTCAGACGGGGTTAGGTATATTATGGTTTCACGGGGTGGAACGAACGATGGTGGAAAAGGCGGCCAGGGTGGGCTGGACGCCTATCTAGGGCAGGACAGCGGTATGACTATCGTAGGACCGGGAGCTCCGAGCTCACCGGGCAGGGCGGCATGGTCCGTGGAGGCGGACAACTATGAAGGGCTGGGCAGCTGCAGGACTAGCGCCGGGCGGAAGCGACAAGCTCACCGGGCAGGCGACGTGTGAGGGGCACACGGCATGGCCGGAGTGGGGCACTCTTGAGCACAACGGGACGTGCAAGGTGGCATAGCCACCGAGGTTTGGAAACTTGGTAACTTCTACTGCACTCGTACGAAACACTTAACCTATTTTTAGGGGCAAACCCGGTAGGTACTCGATCTCCTACGCGAGTGGCGGGGCCAACAGCCTGCGGCCCGAACAGTGGTGTTCCCTCTTCCCTCCAAGATCGCTCGTGCGCAACTGGTCAATTCTCCGTCCGCCTGTCCTTGTCCAGCGGGCGGGAGAGGAACAGCGTACTGCCGTACAAGGCAATGTCGTCGCTGATTGGTGTAGGCAGGTCACCTCATGCGTGACACGCAATGCTCGCGTGCAGTTCTGGATCCTTCCGTGACCATATATGGTAATGGCTTGCGTATCCGTTCATCCATTGGTTGTAAGCTCGCGGCTTAGCTACTGACACGCGCTAGCCACGTGAACGGTAGATGCGGCCGTGCGAGTAGATATGGGCAACCCATAACACTAGATACTTATATTGAGAGAAATGTTTTTTTTTCTCTGTAATGCTCTAAAAACGTATAATATAATGTAGAAATTATATAGTTTTATTATATTTTCCAGCTAAATAAGCCTTCTTCACAATAAAATAAATCGTTTCCTGTACATAATTACAAAAAAAAAATCGTAATTATGACATGAAATTTTCCGACTAAGCAAATAAGGTATATTTTAAGTTTATTTGGTGACCAGATCTGAATAGCCAGGTACTTATTAACGTACTTCTTCTTCATCTTTTCCCCCTCTCGAACCCCCTTCAGCCTCAAACAAACTCTAATTGGTTATGTCATAGTTCTAATAGCTTAGGGCACTTGGGACTCGTTACGTACGGTATTTACAGTAAAAAAATATCTAGTACTGAAACCAACTCTAGATGAAATTAAATAAAAACTTCGCCACCTCCCTATACTTTTATTCTGGTTCTTTCCTGCTTAGACAATCACACAAGTCAGATAACTAACGTCTACTTGCTAACGCCTAGGTTTACATACACGGGGTTCAAATGTTAGTAAGGATTACAAATTCATCTTCGGCGCGGATGCCAACTAATCTCGTACTAAAACCTATAATGAATGCAACGCATTCTGCAGTCATTTTACACCCACCCAGTTTGTTCCTCTTAACCAGTGGTGGCTTGTACTCACAAAAATGGGTAGTGCGCTAGAAATATTGCTCTACCTACTGGAATGATTGGTATGCGAACTGTAAACTAAAGTGGCGCCATCTCACCGAAGAGTTTAAGAGGCATTGGCGAGCGCCGTTCATGTTTCGGAGAAATTTCAATACTGTGGTCGACATCCACGCTCTACGCGTATAGATAATTAATGTTCCCCGGTGACATTTCTCGATGAGCTGTATGGGATTCGCTCACACCACGTGACTTATGACACGTGATACAATGAACGAAACGCTCTTAAAGCCCTTCCCCAAAAAGGAATACTAGCGATAGTAAATGTAATCAACACCGCTCTCAGACTACGCTATTTCCCGAAAAACTGGAAACACGCGCACGTGATTGTTATCCCAAAACCGCGAAAAGACCCCCTCTTCTGCGAAAATCACCCTCCGATCAGCCTTCTATCAAACATTGGTAAAATCTACGAACAAATCCTTTTGACACGGCTCCTCAAGCACATTGAAGAGGTTTCAACATTACCTGAAGAGCAACACGGCTTTGGAACTAATCACTCCACCCTCCACCAACTCCTCAGAGTCTCCGAAATTATCATCGGAGGCTTCAATACCAAGCGATCAACTGGCGCCATATTCCTGGACATAGCCAAAGCTTTCGATAAAGTATGGATAAACGGCCTAGTTCTCAAACTCCACGAAACAGGCATCGATCCCTAACTACTCGGTGCCTTCAAATCATTTCTACGCCAACGTACTTTTCAAGTAAAATACGGTGGCGCTCTTTCAATAAAACGCTTCATGACAGCAGGGGTCCCGCAAGGGTCTCTGCTTTCTCCAATTCTCTTCAATGTCTACACTCACGACATTCCCCTCTCTGAAAATTCTAATTCTCATAAAGCTCTGTACGCAGATGATACCACAGTTATGGTTAGATACTGTTAACCCAGGATGATTACGTACCGACTACAAAAAAACATAGACTTACTTCAAGATTGGTACGATAGATGGCGTATAGACGTGAATCCCTCAAAGAGTGTGGCCGTCTTTTTCTCTCGTAGAAAAAGCGGTCAGGCCCCGAGAGAGGAAATAGCGAAGTACGGCCAGGCTATACCGTAGCAAAAATCGGCCAAATATCTTGGAGTGACACTTGACAAACGACTCACATGGACAAAACACATAAAAATCACTCTCAAAAATGCTAAATAACATCCATCGCCCTTTACCCGTTACTTCACTCAAACGCAAAAACTTCCATACAAAACAAACTTCTCATCTACAAAACACAGGTACGCCCCATCATGACCTACGCCTCACCCATATGGGGCACAGGAAACACAAATCGTCTTGCTTCATTCCAGAATGCCACACTTAGAAGATACACCAAAAGCCCTTGGTTTGTCCGTAATAATATAATTAATTCAGGCCTGAAAATCCCCCCATTTAAAACCCATGTGGTAGAATTAGCCAAATCATTTTATGCGAAACTTCCTATGCACACAAACCCGAGCATAGCACGTCTCGGGCGTTCAAGTCCCGACGACAAACCCACCTATCCATTCCCAGTCTCCATTACATTCCCCCCTTGATGAGTGGACTCAAATAAAAAATAACATTGCAACTAAATATACAAAAAAATATAGTATTCATTTACAAACACCTTAACTCAAAAAATAATAACAATTAAAAAAAATATATATAAATAATTAAAATACCTAGAGTCAAATACAAAAAAAAATAGTATTTCAGCCCTATAAGTTGCTATAGGCAGCCCACTCATCGGGTAGAAAAAAACCATCCCACAGGTACTTACCACCCCTCAGTTCACGAGACATGGAGATTGATTTCCCCGAACCTCGAAAATTAACAATAGGATACCATTTGCTTTGATTTTTGGTGATATTATTATAGGTTAATAATTATTATTTTTAGATTGACTGACATTTTGGGAGTGCGTTGCTCCAACGCTACTTAGAGCTATCCGCCACAGCTTTTAACCCCACTTCTCGTCGTGGAAATAATATTTTTCCAGTTTTGATGGTAAAAATATTTTTATGCAAATATTTACGCCGCGGGATGATTTCGCTTGGTATATTTTTAATGCACTTATGTCAATGCCATAATGGCGGCAGTTAAAAACAAAAATCAGATTGTGAATAGCGAGCAGTAATGAAATTCATTTTGAATATGATAAAAATACTCTTTTACGGGACGTAAAATTACTTTAATAAATTCATATATTTAAAGGTTTTATCGTAGATAATATAAACAAAGAGAGTTATGGCCGAAACCACCAAACTTCATGGAATATCAAAGCGACTATTGAATGAAAGTTACGCGTTTGTAGTCCCAACTGCTCTCGTCTGTCCGGAGTCAATTGAACTATGGAATCCCCAATTAGGGTGTGTTATTAGGCTTAAGGGAGTGGTCAGGAGAATGCAGTTGGGAAGAGAAACGTTGAGAAGCACCTGGTATTTAGATCTGGTCACCAAAAATGGCTAAAGCCATTTTAAGCAATGTTTAGATTCTGGATAGTGATTTTCATAAAGGCAATACTGAGTGTATATGCTACTCTTTACTCTAAATGCCTCTTGGTTCTGGGTTCAGAGGTCAAAATATCCATCGAATTTAAAAAGAAAAATATATTAAGTTGAATTCACATATAAAACGAAAAATTAACATAAATTACAACTTACATATTCGCTTCTTTACATATGCTTTTCGTCCGTTGCATGTTTAACTAAATTTGAATAGCAATATATATCCCAATGGTTCTCATTTCCTTCTGCTACATAGTTATAGAAAAAAATCTACGCAGTTCTCATCCACAGTAAAAATTACCTAGTCTTGAATGATATCTCAAAGTTGCTGTTTTTTTAGTAAAAGTATGTAGATGATTTCACAAAACATTTTCTGATAAAATCACTGAACGCACTTTCTGATGACGCTATGTATGTCTACTTCTGAACTAAAGTATCAGAAAGAACGATGTGATATCTTCATTTCAATTTGTTTTTAGCAATGCCTCTTTAGGTTTTCGTTACAAATAAACTTTCGTTACAATCACAGACATAGGAATTAATAGACGAGAAGATATGGGCGAGGGGTAAAATCAACTGTTGAAGAACGAAGGGAGTGAAGCTGACTGTGATTCGTCAATAAATCAATCTGACAGTAAATAGGCATCTCGCATTATAATATCACCATTTACTTCTTAAAAGTAAAATCTGCTTTGAATGAATAGACATTTTTACATGGGAGCGCAAATTACTCGCCACGTTATGAACAAATTTGCGAAGTCCAAATTCGGCAAAGTAAGGCAGCTTCTATTTTCAGAGTCGTAGTTAGTTTCAGAGTATTTAGTTAAGACACTTTTATAAATGTTCATAATTTACTTCCCAGCAACCAACCAGCTTTGTGTTTCGCGTCCAGACGTTTCTCGATGTGATAGTAACAACTGATTCATATTATACGATGTGAATATGCTTAAAATAAAGTAAAATAATGCTTATATATGGAATGTAATACGACAATTGGGTTTATTCTCTTTTTTCACATCTATTTTTACCAGTTTTCATAGTACAAGTCAAAATTTTGCCGTGTTATTTAGTAAAATGAACCGATGATGCCTCGACTATAGTTCGCAAAAGAATGATGACGTCACGTTTTCAAATTTCATTTGAGGCCATACGCGAGCCCAGCCGGCTCAATGGAACCGGTATGGGGAGTGGGGATAATACGCTTTTAATCACTTAGGGCAGGTCTACTAATATTCATATGTCTATGGTTACAATGTAGTAAAGCGGTACCTAGATACTTTCAGTGTCGCGCTTGTGAAAGTACCACCATTTCAAATCGTAACTTTCGGTGTTGCGCTGGTGAAACACAACCATTTCGAATCGTAACTTTCAGTGTTGCGCTGGTGAAACACCACCATTTCGAATTTTAAATTTCAGTGTTGCGCTGGTGATACACCACCATTTCGAATCGTAACTTTCAGTGTTGCGCTGGTGAAACACCACTATTTCGAATCGAAACTTTCAGTGTTGCCCTGGTGAAACACCACCATTCCGAATCGCAACTTTCAGTGTTGCCCTGGTGAAACACCACCATTCCGAATCGCAACTTTCAGTGTTGCCCTGGTGAAACACCACCATTCCGAATCGTAATTTTCAGTGTTGCGCTGATGAAACACCATCATTTCGAATCGGAACATTCAGTGTTGCCCTGGTGAAACACCACCATTCCGAATCGCAACTTTCAGTGTTGCCCTGGTGAAACACCACCATTCCAAATCGCAACTTTCAGTGTTGCCCTAGTGAAACACCACCATTCCGAATCGCAACTTTCAGTGTTGCCCTGGTGAAAAACCACCATTCCGAATCGCAACTTTCAGTGTTGCCCTGGTGAAACACCACCATTCCGAATCGTAATTTTCAGTGTTGCGCTGATGAAACACCATCATTTCGAATCGGAACTTTCAGTGTTGCGCTGGTGAAACACCACCATTCCGAATCTAAAAGTTTGCTTAAATTGGCTTTAGGCGTATTTGGTGACCAGATCTGATTTGGGGATGCCATAGTCTTAATTTTACATTAGCTCCACATAAGTTGACATATGCTCTAACAGAAAATACTTTCCTTCAGGATTATATAGCATCTTTGAGAATGCTGTGTGGAGAGTATTTTTAACGAAAGGAATGAGGATGGTCGGGGAAGGAAAAAGGTAAGAGGGAAGGGTAGAAATCTGGGAGTAAGTGTGTCCAGGAGTGACGGACATAGGAATCCGACTCTCAACTTATTAAACTTTATTAATTACATACAATGGTGGTATACTGTGTCCTTCTCACTATGAATTTCTGTGTTGAGAGCAGACAAAATTTATAATGTAAGCAGTTTATAATAACAAAAAATCAACCTGTAAAAAAAAAAGTTATTACTAATAAATCTTTTTTAGAATGTCTTTTAGGAAGGATGAAAGTAGATTTAAAAGGATGAAAGTAGATTGAATGCTGTTGAAATGAGATCCCTGAGACGTATGTGTGGTAAAACCATGTATGATCGTGTGAGGAATGTGGAGATCCGCAAAGAGTGCAAGGCTGATGTAAGCGTAATGAGTAAGATCAAGAAAGGGACGCTTAGATGGTTTGGGCATGTAGAGCGAATGAGCGAAGAAAGGAGTGTAAGGAGAATATACGATGCAAATGTGAATGGTAGCAGAAGTCGGGGACGCCCGAGGAAGACATGGCACGACCAAGTGAATCAGATACTTGAGTCGGGCAATGTCAAGAGTCAGAACAATATAAGAGTATGTATGAGACGATGTATGAATGTGAATGAGGCAAGGAGTGTGTGCCAAGACCGAGTTATTTGGCGGTCCGTCCTCTCTGTCTACCCCTGCGGGGAAACGGCGTGATGGTTAGTTAGTTAGTCTTTTAAAACTTAAAAAAAATGGTTTGACTGATGATTGAACCTTCCTATTCAGGAACTGGAGACGACAACTCTACAAACCTTGCCAAATGCCGATCAGTAGGTACGAAATTTATTTCGTATATTAACTGCTATAATGTCATCCAATTTCAGAGAAATGCGTATATGACCACGTCCTGGTGGGTGATTATCATTAAAAGTTGAAAGAATGCATTGCTATCGACAACGAGTCTGTCTGCCGAGTTTCAGCGCGATCGGATGTTGGGAAGTGAGGTAATTTCCGCTTCCAAATTTGCATTCATTCATTTCCAAAACAACAGTGAAATTTAAATAGACGTATTCAATAATAACACAATATTACATTCATAACAAAAGAAAAATCAGCTTAGTTTTCATCAATCAACAGGTTTTAATTAAGTCTTGGTTGATGATCAAGACGTATCTAATTTGTATTTAGAATGATTTGTGTTCTGTCTAATGACCAATTTATGTTAGTGGTTATAGTTTTGTTAACTATATATGTAACTTTGAGGATGTATACAGGGTGTATCGGCACGTACCCGACAAACTTTAACCAGCTTTTCCTTAGAACATTTGGAGTAAAAAATGTTATGGGCACTTTGCTGTCCGGTAACATTTTTTTTCAATTAAAAACAAAACATGATAAAAAAATCCACACTCCGTCACTGCCATTGGCATTGTTTCTCGTGTTCAACAGCTGTTATTAGCAAGTGTGTCAAAAAGCGTGTTCGCTCTTTCATACACACTCAATAATAATAGCTAAAAATGAGACGAATGGTGCCATGCCATTTCGTTGTGATCGTAAAAGCGCGCTAATGTAGGTACGTACGTATATTATTCAACGAAACTCGAATAAAATATTGCCAGGTGGGTTTTCAAACTTTGACAAAGGATAAAACAGTGGTGAAATGTGGTGAAAATATGAATAGTAAATTTTTTATTAAAAAAAAATGTTACCGGACAGCAAAGTGCCCATAACATTTTTTACTCCAAATGTGCTAAGGAATAGCTGGTTAAAGTTTGTCGGGTACGTGCCGATACACCCTGTATACTTACCGGAGGAAGTAATACCCGCATGTATATAGGACCTTCAGTAATATTCAGAAATGAGCGCACGACCGCCTCAGATAATCATACCGATATATATGAGAATACGCGACATGCGCGGAGCGAAGAAGCAAGCAGATTCGCAGTCCTCATGAGAAGTTATTATAAGTCTGTCCTCTGCAGCGGCGATACTTTGCGACATATTATGTCATCTTGCATACTACCCTGGTACTACCAAATAGTTTCTGTTGCTAACTGTATATTGTTTTCACAGTTACAATGGCTAATGTTGAAATAAACCAAGAAATTAATTAATCTATCTGTCTGCACTAGAGTGGTCCAATCCTCTCTCGAGAAACCGAGTTTTTTTTTTCTTGAAAACGTTTTTAACAGGGTATTCGTTCTAAGGTTCCGTCAGAGTTAGCGATGAAACACTTTTGTTGTCGCCAAATATTTAAATATATCTCATGGCCCAAGGGTTGTGGTGCCAAGCGGCGTGTAAATTCGAAAAATAGACTATTGTCCGTTGATTTTTAGTTCGCCCATATCATCGACCGAGAATGGGGGTCAAATAAGAGCCTCGAAATTCAATATGCGCAGTCAAATAATTAGTCATAACTCCGCAACGGAAAATTAAAATCAACTTTTCGTGCGTCGTCAGGTAGATCTTGATGTGTTCTAAAAAGTGACGAATGAAAGATTTTTTCAAGCAGTCTTTTTCAAGTCCCAACTCTGCTCCTGACTGGAGCCAGTAGGACTACGGCATCCCCAATCGGGTTATGTTTCTGGAGGAGTGAGGGGTGGAAGGAGATGAGGAAGTGGAAAGATGAGAAGTGCCTGGCTATTCATAACTTGCCACAGCTGTTGCCATTACGTTGTCTTACATCAGAGCGATACTAGAAATATCTCTACTACTCTTCATTTTTACTATCACAATATAGCCTAAAACATTTATATTATTATATATTATCGTTAAACATGAGTGGAAATATTAAAGTTTATTTTTGTTATTCTGACCATCGAACAAAAAAGGTTAAATTATAATAATTTCATTCATATTTACTGTATTTAAAACGACCCAAAACAGCACAATCGAATTGATTCGAACTGATTACAACGTCATTATGACGTAGAAAACGCTTCTGGCTGGTAAGATGGAAAACAGTGTTACGTCAACAACACCATATTCACTAACAAAAACGAACATGTCGTTTTGGTCACATTTGAGACTTCGCATTCCGAATTTATTTCAACATATACCATATTTCCCTTACACACTTGAAGTTTTAATCTCTTAATAGAAAAAAATCGCAGTGTTCTCTGAAAACTATTAAAACACATCTGGTTAGGTATTTAACATGTATTTATCGTCTCTTCCCGTACACTCCGAAATAATGAATTGCTGTTCCTCAATCAGCATTCCACTAATTATGGTTACCATTCTCCTTTGTCCAGAATGGCGAGACTTGTCTCCACTCACCGTCAAGTCAAAGAATTGATTCTTTGTTGTAAGCCTGAATGAATTTCGACAGTCGATACGTAATGTGTAATTTTTAAAAGCCCCTTAAACCTTCTTCATGCATTGTAATTGTAATTGTCTTGTAACACTTGTAATTGTCTTCCATCTGTACTTTTTATATTATATGTATATTTTCATTGCTCATCATTTATAAATGCTCTTCTTTCACTGGCATCTCTGTTTCTTATTCGTGTAAAAAATATTATATTGCAAATGGACTATAGTATACTATTGGGTGTCACGTATGAGACCAAGCATACTATTGGGTGTCATGTTGAATAAAATAAAGATGGTTATCTTACGCAATGTATGTTTATTGAGTTAACGTAACATATTCACACGACACTAAATCAGAAGATTATATGGGCGAATCACGCACTCGAGCGGCTAGCTCAGACCAGTATCCAACAGAGAATGGCAGCCACATGAACCTCTACTCAGTAGGTAAGTAGGTCGCTGCTTTCGTCGGGGATACCATAGGAGAAAAATAGTATTCTGTGGCTACTGAATGCGCGCGTGATGATTGCCTATAGGACTATTTTTCCGTAAATAAATAAATTAATAAAATATAATGTTACAGGTATAAAAAACACAGAAATTTGAGCTTAATTTTAGTCATGCTTTATAAAATCTTTTTAAAACTTTCTCTTATGCCTATTCATTATAATTTTTTTTTAATATTAGCGCACTCCGTCGATCATTCGTATTTACATATCTCGCTTTCAAATCATCTTCAGTAATTTTCTTCTTATTTTTAAACGCATGTAATGGAGCCTTAATTCGTTTTAGAATTTATTTTTGTCAACTATAAAAACTTAATTTTTTTGCCAAATAAATATACTGTGAAAGTGTCCTTGGTGGGATGGATGCATACTGCACACGTCTGCCACTCCTGGAAACACTGATACCCTTCCTACTCATTCTATGCACCTTATTCTTTCCCAAGGTTCACCTCCCCCGGTGATATCTTCCATCACAACATTTTTCCTAAACGTTAAAACCATTAAAATAAGAATCTGCATTTACGCTACATATATTTTTCCACTCGATTGACTTTATTTTAATGATAATGCTTCGCTGATTTTTATAGCACCGCATTATTTCACAAACCAGGTAATCTGCCCATAAAATGCTTATAATATATACACATAGATTAAAAAAACCTTGATACAAATTGTCGCGGACAAGATAGCTCAAATTTGGTGAATCCACATCAAATACAGACCCCAGACCCCAAAAAACCTCTTTTTTCCATCTCAGCATTTCTTTTTTATTTTTTTTTTCTTTATTTCCGCAACAAAGGTGGTAAAAAAACTTTTGGAGTCGGGTCTCCGCTT
The DNA here is from genome assembly GCA_026573805.1 of Hesperophylax magnus. Lineage (NCBI taxonomy): Eukaryota > Metazoa > Arthropoda > Insecta > Trichoptera > Limnephilidae > Hesperophylax > Hesperophylax magnus. The sequence goes on along the minus strand of JAIUSX010000117.1, from coordinate 3,430,462 downwards.
CAATGCATTTTTAAATATATTAAACAGTTAATGACCGAATTTTTTAAAGTTTCCTAAAAAAATCCAACTTCGGACAAGATTTACTTGAAAAAAGAAACTCAAATTAAATATCAACGTTTTACCACAAATTCGAATTTAGATGTGATTCAGATTCAGCAGTTTCCCGCTTGTACCACGAATTTCCGGACGCCGTGTATAATTTTTTTTTAAATGTGAATATGCTCAAGAGTCCCAACCGTCTGGAGTTGGGACTCTTGGGGTATGTTGTGAGTCTGAATGTAGTGGGTATGGAAGGAGATAGGGGAGAGAAAAGTGGGGAATTTCCTGGCTATTACGGTCAAAGCCACTTCAAGCAAAAGCAACGTTTCAATTCTGAATGGTGGTCTTACACCAGGGCGATACTGAGAGTACCTTCCATATAAAGTGTCTGTTTGTGTCTATGAGTTAAAGAAATGTACAGTTTTATTTCGAGATTGATTAAATTTTGCACACTTGACCTTAAAACTCACCGAGGAAGGTCACTGTCTGTATAAGATTTCGAAAAATTACCCTCATCGCATTATCCGCTCCTTGAAGCATAGTCATTTTGATCATGATTGACATTTCTACAGTTTAGTTTGTTTTTTATTTTACATTAGCTTCACATACAAAAATCTCCTCAGGGGCTATGTCATCTTTAGTTCTAGATTCTGTGTGTAGGGTGTTTTTAAGAAAGGAAAGGGAGCAAGTTTTGGGAAGGAAAAAGATATAGGGTTGGCTAGGAATCTGGGGGTCACTGTGTCCAGGAGTGGATGTATCCATCCCTCCCACTGCGTTGTAAGGCGATGTTCTGAGAGTCATACTGGAGAGGTCATAATGTTTCCCTTAACCAGTCTCTCCTTATCCGGCATGCCACGCGATCAGCTGGTGGGCAGACCCATCTGTCGCCAAGACCCTGACAACCATCACCCCATGAACCCGTGCACCCCTGCTAAGTCCCCAAACGTAAACAACCACTCGAGGTGACCCATGGCAGAGGTGTTGGTTATCCAATAAATGGTTCCTGGGATGGCAGTACCCGTACCTGCCTCCCAAGTTAATGCTACTCTATGATTCTAAATGTTCTTACAGCATCTTTTGACTGACTGTTATTGTAAACCTATTGTTCTTTCGTGTCCATTTATTAGTGAGCATTTTGTTACGGAAATTTAATTTATTTTGAGGTTGCGAGGGGGTCATAGGTGATTTATTAGATTATCCACAATGGCACATAATTTATACATGTAATTAATATGTAATAGGTATTGGTAATGGATAGCTCGTGACGATATTGCATTTGAGATCAAGGTCTGAGAGCTTATCGTATATTCATAAAGTGGGTGGTGAATTGATTGCTTCTGAATTAGATTCACCTATACATATTGGATGAACTTATGTAGCTATCAATTGCGTAAATCTAGTAAATTTAGTTAATGCCTACGATACCTTAACTTTAGTTTGGTTTAACCTTTGCTTCAATACTTTATTGGTTCGATTAAACGCACTTCTGTTATTCGGAGCTCCATTATCCGGGATATGACTATTCAAACCTCGATTATTTGCACCTTAAAAGCTCAAAAAACTTAAAAAAAATGGTTTGTCTTATGGTTGAACCTTCCTACCCAGAAACTGGAGTCGACAACTCTACCAACTGAGCCGAATCCTGATTGGATAAGACCAACATTTATTGCTTAGATCAACTGCTGTAATGTGTGTCGACTTTCAGTGAAATGCGTATATGTCCGCGTGTCTGTGCGTGATTATCATAAAAAGTTGATAGAATGCATTGTCATCGACAAAGAGTGTATCTGCAGACTTCAAGCTCGATCGGGTGGCGGGAGTGGTTTAATTTCCGCTTCCAGGATTAGCTTTAATTCATTACCGAAAACAAAAGTGAAATTCAAAAAGATTTATTTAAAAAAAAATAGCAGATCCGAATTACCATATAGCAGAACATGCGAATTACCATATAGCAAATCATGCAAATTACCATATAGCAGATCATGCGAATTACCATATAGCAGATCATGTGAATTACCATATAGCAGATCATGCGAATTACCATATAGCAGATCATGCAAATTACCATATAGCAGATCATGCGAATTACCATATAGCAGATCATGCAAATTACCATATAACAGATCATGCGAATTACCATATAGCAGATCATGCAAATTACCATATAGCAGATCATGCGAATTACCATATAGCAGATCATGTGAATTACCATATAGCAGAACATGCGAATTACCATATAGCAAATCATGCAAATTACCATATAGCAGATCATGCGAATTACCATATAGCAGATCATGTGAATTACCATATAGCAGATCATGCGAATTACCATATAGCAGATCATGCGAATTACCATATAGCAGATCATGTGAATTACCATATAGCAGAACATGCGAATTACCATATAGCAAATCATGCAAATTACCATATAGCAGATCATGCGAATTACCATATAGCAGATCATGTGAATTACCATATAGCAGATCATGCGAATTACCATATAGCAGATCATGCGAATTACCATATAGCAGATCATGTGAATTACCATATAGCAGATCATGCGAATTACCATATAGCAGATCATGCGAATTACCATCTTTGAAACCATCATGCAATTTTTATAAATACGGTTTTTAATCTCTATGGTAGGTACCTGATGCAGATTCGTTGATTTTTTATATCTCAATTGGAGTATAACAAAATTCCATCGTCTAAATAAAAAAAAATAATATGTATTGCGAAATGATTTCTATGGATTGTTTGATGAGGTACTAACTATCCAAAATTGGTCAAGATTTCGCCCGAAAATTATTTGACATTTTCAATATAACTGCCCTAGTATTATGCCGTTTCTACGAAGGGGTGGGAGTTATCAGTTATGTATTAGATTTGGTGGACTGTTGTGTATAAAGTGAGAGTTTTCATACATATTTTTAACGAAATATGACACTACACTAAGAGAATTGTTTAGGTCATGAATAAATGTTATTTCAAACTATCACAGGCCTGTGAAAAATCACGGAAGATTTTAATTGTAGAATTTAGGAAGATGAAGTATTTAAGTATAAAATACTTTCACTGCCTCTCAAAAACAAAGAATGCCACTTTTATTTATAATAAAATGATTTTTTTTTTGATAAATTCGAGAGACGTATGATATTATATACCTTTCGAAAGAAATCAAGTCAAAAATTAAAATAACAAAAATACACATTTCAAATATTGGATTTTTAATTAAATGTCAATGTAATAATTTTCTGATTATAGGTAGGTACTTACCTAATTTTTCCCTTGTCTGATTTGAAAATTTCAAAGCAAATTTGATTTCATTACGCAGGAATATTTCACATCATCACAAACAACCGAAATAAGTATCTTTGATTACTAAGGCCCAGTTGTTACGCAAAAATTCAAATTTAACATTGTCATCAGCGTCATTTTGTTTTTTTGACGTTTGAAAAATTGAAAGGTTCTAGGTGCGTTTCAGCATTATATCAAGTGTAACAAACTGACAAGCTCAACAAGACGGGAGTTATCCTCTTCTACTGATCACAATTTGTTCAAAAACTGAAACGGCATTTAACGGGTAACTTTTAACTGTAAAAAAAAACCAAAATGGCGCTGAATGGGAGTTTGATGACAATTTTATATTTGAATATCTGCAAAACAACTGGGCCAAGCATTATCATGAAATTAACATTTAACTTGGCATAATGTTGACCTTGTATAGTGTGCATTTCTTAACTAAATCAAAATGCATCATCAAGAACAATGGAACGAAATAAACTGTACAGTAATTAACTATCCAAGATCTTCTTAATTTAAATCACCCATTTAAGTATTTATCTCAAGCTGTGTGCGGTAAAGTGTGTCTCAACGGTTTATTTTTTACCCCGTGTAATGAAAAGTCACGGGACCCGCGCGGGGTGGCATACCGCCGCTACATAAATTCCCTAAAGGACGAAACAGGGTTTAAGGTTTTAAATTGCCCATGACATGCAAGGTTAAAAAAATCTCCTCACGTTTTTACCTAGTTGTTTGGAAAACTGTACGCTTTGATATGATTTCACATGCTTCCTTGAAAAAACTTTGAAACGTTTACCGCATGCTGTACAATTTGTAAGTCGTTGTAATTGAAATGAAATAAACGTATATTTATACAGAGTGGGGCAAAAGTAATCACCCGATGTTCTTTAGCTGTAATTTTTTTTATGATAAACTTTGGTTTTGCTTGTTATTCCGCGTTCTTGCGAAGTAAACCAATTCATGTTTATTTGTATTCTGGGTTTGTTTACTTCAAAAATGTCAAAACCGAATTGACATTTGGCGCCATTTGCAAAAGTTATAGCGTTTTCCAATAGGGTGATTACTTTTGCTCCATCCGGTATATTAACCCCATTTTTCGGTGCTTTAACAAAGAAATAGTAAAAATTAAACAGTATTATACATAACTGAACTACCTGGTAATATGTAGATGTCTACAAACTCGGTCATAACTTAGTTATTTCGCTCCATTAGTATTCTAGGCAAATAAGGAATACATTAATATGTATTAATAGTTAGTCCCATAATTTCTGCGCTAAAAAAAATAAATCCTGAATTTATATATTACGTAGTGTAATTCAATAGCTTATCAATGCAAGCAATTCTGTACTATCAAATGCATAATTTAGAATTTTATGTACAAATACCAAGTCAATTAAAATCATTCTTCTCGAAAATTTAAACATTTTCATGCCATTTAAAAAAGTGTTGTAGTTCAACAAAGTTGCTGGAATGCCCATCTATTTTGTATTATTTCAAAAGCTAATTTTAAGCAAATTTTTTCTAAGCTAATTTAGAATATTGATGTGGTTTCCAGACGGACGAATTGTATTCAGGTTGACTTCTTACAAAGGCAAAATATTACAGTTTAATACGCTTAACATTGTTGAAATTTCTATTTAATCTGGTTATTAATCCCATATATTATTAAATGTAAATTAATGATTGTTTCAAAAATTATTTTCTAGGTAATGGATCCATATTACGACCATTATTTTTTTTAAAGCTATCGGAAGCAATGGGACAATGACATCCCCTTTGTATTCGTTGACTGAGCGCATTCATTTTATGTATTAACTCGATCGTTTTTCATTTCGTCCGTCTGTAAATTTGTTTCGAGATGGTGGCCGTTTTAATGGTTCAGTAAAGATTATTGTTAAAATGTGAAGTCGTCGTGTTCATTTGAACTTTATACTCGCATTTTTTTCAATATTATGGTAGATAGGTACGTGCCCGTAGTAAGGAAGTTTGAAAAAATAATTGTCATTCAGATAGTGACATTTCTTTGGATAAGTTGAATAATATTTTTTTTCTTATTTAAAATTAAAAATAAAATTACTGAAAATATGTGGATTATAATTAAATAGTCGGTATTCAACTACCTGCTTAATTACAAATCTTATGGTTTCAGAGGAAATTTTGTTAGTCTATCTATCTTACTAGTTTTTGATGTTTCTTTTCATAGCTATAAAGCCATTTACACAAGATACACAAAGGGTAACAATTATTTTACAAGCAATAATTGTTCGCCTGAAACACTCATCCACATTGAAAAATCTCCTGATAAAAGATACATGACGCCAACGGGACTCGAACCCGTGTCCCTTCGATTTCCGGTCGACAGCTCTGACCACTGAGCTATGGCGGCTTATCTCTTACCCGCGAAATTATTCAATATATACTAGTGTTTCATTCAACAATTACTGCTTGTTACATTTTTCACCTGAAAACAACCAACTTTATTTTATATGAGAAAGGCATTGTAAGTGCTAACTCTCTCACTAGATGGCGTCGAGACAAATTGTCTACATTTTTAGGCGAAATACTTGAACTTGTCAAATATTAATTATTATTTTTTGGTAAACTAATGTTTTTAAGACAAGATTTTTTTATGCATAGCACAAAGGGTAACAATTATTTTACAAGCAATAATTGTTCGCCTGAAACACTCATCCACATTGAAAAATCTCCTGATAAAAGATACATGACGCCAACGGGACTCGAACCCGTGTCCCTTCGATTTCCGGTCGACAGCTCTGACCACTGAGCTATGGCGGCTTATCTCTTACCCGCGAAATTATTCAATATATACTAGTGTTTCATTCAACAATTACTGCTTGTTACATTTTTCACCTGAAAACAACCAACTTTATTTTATATGAGAAAGGCATTGTAAGTGCTAACTCTCTCACTAGATGGCGTCGAGACAAATTGTCTACATTTTTAGGCGAAATACTTGAACTTGTCAAATATTAATTATTATTTTTTGGTAAACTAATGTTTTTAAGACAAGATTTTTTTTATGCATAGCACAAAGGGTAACAATTATTTTACAAGCAATAATTGTTCGCCTGAAACACTCATCCACATTGAAAAATCTCCTGATAAAAGGAGATTTTTCAATGTGGATGAGTGTTTCAGGCGAACAATTATTGCTTGTAAAATAATTGTTACCCTTTGTGCTATGCATAAAAAAATCTTGTCTTAAAAACATTAGTTTACCAAAAAATAATAAAGATACACAAACTTTACAAACGACAAACATGACATCGCCCATTTCCAGAGTGAAAGGTACTATAACTTTACAAACGACCGACATGACACCACCCCTTTGGAAGTGAGTGGAAGGTACTAAAACTTTACAGACTGCCGACATGACATCACCCCTTTCCAGAGTTGAATGTACTAAAACTTTACAGACGGCCGACATGACATCACCCCTTTCCAGAGTGGAAGGTACTAAAACTTTACAGACGGCCGACATGACTTCACCCCTTTCCAGAGTGGAAGGTACCATAAGACACACTACAAATTTACACACGACCGACATGACAACATCTCTTTCCAGAGTGGAAAGTACTATAAGTCACTACAAATTTACATACGTCCGACATGACATCACCCCTTTCCAGAGTGGAAGGTACCATAAGACACACTACAAATTTACACACGACCGACATGACAACATCTCTTTCCAGAGTGGAAAGTACTATAAGTCACTACAAATTTACATACGTCCGACATGACATCACCCCTTTCCAGAGTGGAAGTTACTATAAGATACTAAAATTATTACTTTTTTGATTGTGCCATGTGTCCTCTTCAGGCGTCCCGACTTCTTCATCCATTCATATAAAACAAATCAATAAAAGTTCTCAACTTTAACAAACAAGAATGATAGTTTTATTAGGGTGAAGTTCCGGGTATGGGCCGCCGTCTGTTTGCATTAAAAGTTTAACATGGAGTTTGTACGCGAGACGAATGGACCGCCACAACCAATGAAACTAACTCTTCCTTACTGCGGCTAAACTGCGGCGATATTTCCCCATAACGCGGACAGTTACCGGACCAACCTCTTATGAAGAAACATTATGCATTATGCTAAGACCATGACAGCGGGGAAACTACATTCTGTTCAGCGAAAAGGAATCAATCTTGAATACAAACAAATATTTAATCATTGAATGTATAGAAATAATAAATAAATTAAAAAAAGAAAATTTGAAACAGAAAATCAGAAAAAGATATGGTCACATCTAGGCCTTGAACCCAAGACCTTCGCCTTGCCGGGGCGCTGCTCTTCCAACTGAGCTGTAACCCTACTTCATTTGGTCATATTTAACTTTATAATAGTTCGAATAAGAACTACCAACATTATCTTTTTACTTTTTTATTGGCTGCTCTTCATCTTTATGTATGATCGCAAGATTAATCTCGAACTAAATGCAATCTAGATAGTGTCTTAGATAAAAATATCAATTTTCTCAACGCGAAGGTCCTGTGCGTGTTTTGTTTTGATTTTTATCTCTTGGACATAGTATGATTCCATATTTTTTTCTATCCACCCCTCAAGAGCACCTACAATTTTTTTTAATGTAAATTTAAAAGAAAAATGTAAACCTTGAATTTACCCATGGTACAGAAATAATGTGAGATATTTTCGAAAAATGCGGCAATTTTTAATGCCATCTTCCAACACAACACTACATCACTCCGAAATTATCCGAATATACTTAAATGGTCAGACGAACGGATTTTCAATGATTTGATATGTCTATTTAAAATTCTAAATGATACGTTGCCCTGACTTGGTGAATATGATTACTTGTTGCGTGTCGAATAAATACGACATTAAACTCCATGCTCCATTTCATGTAGTTGCTTCTCGCACTAATTTTATGTATAATTCTTCTTTTCAGAGATTGCATCATGTTGGGAACGAAACTTGCTCTGACTTCATATTAAACTTTTAAGAACATTGCTTGGTAGCATGTACCTGTATCAGTTTGTTATAATGATTATAAGATTAAAACTATTATGTACTTGTGTAATTTATAAAAAAATGTATGTATGAAAAAGTCCAATGGGCGTTTAAATAAATAGGCTAGTCAGAAATTATTTGCATTGATAAGCTTTCGGATTCCATTACCGAATACCAGAACTCGGGATTTATTTCTGTGTATAAATTCTGGGACTAACTACCTCATTGCTCAGGATACTAATGGAGGGAAAAAGTTACGACGAGTCAGTGGACATCTTCTATTTATCACTAAATAATTACAAATGTTAGTTCATCTATTGTACAAAGTTGATTTTCTGTTTGTGTCGGGCGGGTGGCGTGAATTAGATTTATATACAAATCTACAGTTTTACTCCGAGGTTGATGATAATTTGCACGCTTGACTTACAAGACAAGAGGAAGGCCACTGTCTAAGTCTGATGATGAAAACTCTCTCTGAAGCCCGAGCAACGCCTTAAGATATTTTACTTATAAAGGAAGAAGAACACTGTATATTTTTTACCATCCAAATAAATAAACAAATCATAAATTTAAGCGGTTAATTTAATTTATTTTATCTGAATACTATGCCATCGACAAAGAGCATTAACGGTGTTTGCTTGGAACACAAAAATAATTTACATTTAATCTGTTTGAACCTTAAAACACACAATAATAACGAATGAACACAGTTCCAAAAGCGTCAATCTCTAAAGAGTATAAAACAAAGTGGCTATCCGCGTCTGTCAATTTGTGCGCTTAGTTCTTCTAAAGTGCAAAATGAATTTTGATATAGTTTTCACTGTCAATTAGATAATTTATCTGTTTTCCAATATGAGGTGTTATTTTGATATTCAATCGTAAAAGATTGTTTTATTCTATTTAATGTGGATGACTTTATATTAAAACACTGATTGTATTTTATGAGATAGACTTTTATTCTTGTGACGGTTATACAGAGAGCTTGTTAGCGTGACCACAGACGACAATACAATGTGTTACAATCACCTCTAGCACTAGTGATGTGCGACACCAATAGTGATGTTACATCCCCTTTCTTTATTTATAAAAACAATAAAAATTCAAATACATTGATATTAGACATTATGCTTACATACAATACAATAAAATCTTAAATACACTGACATTAGACATTATACCTATCGGGTTGTTTGACCACTCTACCATATCTGGTAATGTAAGGGTTGTTCAAATTATTATATTCTCCCACCTGTCCCTCATCTCCAGCTTCTGCCTCTTCAAGTGCCGGATCAGATCGCATGGACAGATGGTCATTATTAACATTTGTATTATATCTCATTTTTAAGTGAATTCTATTTCGTCTGTACGTGTTACCATAATAATCTTCAACAATATAAGACCTGTTACATTTTAATTTTTCCTTGACCATAGCTGGTAACCAATTACTTTTAGGGTTTTTCTTAAAATACACATAATCTCCTGTTTTAAATATAGACATAGGTTTTGCATTGACATTATAATATTTAGAATTTTTTGAATTATTTTTTTCAACGCAGTTTTTGTAATCTGAGAATCTTACAACCTTTGGTTTTAATTTAATTTGAGTTGAAGGAATATTCATTCTTAAAGTTCTAGACATTAATAATTGAGCAGGTGACGGTAAATTGGCTTTAGGTGTGTTTCTATAATGTAATAGAGCTATATAAGGATCTGTATTTGTTTCTTTTGACTTTTTTAGAATATTTTTTATAATTTTAACAGAACTTTCTGCCTGACCATTAGATTGAGAATGATATGGACTAGTAACTACATGTTCTATATCCCAATCGTATAAAAATGATTTGAATTCAATAGCTTGAAAAGGCGGACCTCCATCAGAGACTAAAGACATTGGTATACCATGACGTGCAAAAATAGATTTTAAGTGAATTATGACATTTTTTGCAGTAGAATTATTATTTAGGAAAGCAGTTTCAATAAACTTTGAATAGTAATCTGTTACAATGAGGTACGTTTGATTATCAAAATACATTAAATCAATACCTACTTGTTGCCATGGAAACTTATTAATTTCATAATTTATCAGTGGTTCCTTCTGATTAGAAACTTTAAATTTATTACATATTTGACATTGCTCAATTAAATTTTTTATATCTACAGTGATACTAGGCCAATATAAAGTATCTCTAGCTAATCTTAAACATTTGTTTATTCCTTGATGTCCTTCATGTATTTTGTTTAACATTTCTTTTCTCATAGTTTGAGGTACTAGCAATTTATTACCCTTAAATATTAACTCATTAATGACATGAATTTCGTCTTGAATATTATAATAACATTTTAAAGTGTAATGAACTTTATCTTTGCTATTCGGCCAACCTTCATAATAATATTTTTTTAATATTTGCATAGTTTCATCCAAAGCAGTAGCATTACTCAATTTTTTACGATATTCTTCACTAATAGCTAAGTTCATATATATTGAATTTACATGACAATGTAGATCAGACTCATAATCGGGTATATAATGATCTTTTAAAGCTGCTCTAGATAAAGTATCTGATATATACATTTCTTTACCTGGGACATGTATAACATTTAAATCATAAGATTGAAGAGCTAACATCATACGTTGCAATCTAGCTGGTACATCATGTAAAGGTTTTTTAAATAAATAGACTAAAGGTTTGTGATCAGTTTGTACTGTCACTTTGTTACCATAAATATACTGATGAAACTTATTACAACCAAATTGTATGGCAAATAATTCTTTTTCAATTTGAGCATAATTTTCCTGCGACTGTGTCATTGTTTTTGAACTAAATGCAATTGGACGGTTATTTTGCATAATAACTGCTCCTATAGCTGATTTTGATGCATCGACTGATAAAGTTAGTGGTATTTTTGGATCATAATGACTTAAAACTGTTGCATTTGAAATAGCCTCTTTCAAAGTTTTAAAACATTTTTCACAATTTTCATCCCATGACCATATAACATTATTTTTTAATAAATTTCTCAAAATTTGTGACTTATTTGATAAGTTTTCAATGAATGGGCCCAAATAATTTACCATTCCTAAAAATCTTTGTAAATCTTTGACATTTTTAGGAGACGGCAACTCTAAAATAGCTTTGACTTTCTCTTTGTCAACTTTTACTCCTTCCTTACTAAAAATATAACCTAGGAAACATACTTCCTTGACTAAAAATTTACATTTCGACTTATTTAATTTTAAGTTGACTTCTCTAGCCCTTTCCAAGACTTTTCTTAACCTAAAATTATGAATTTCTTCAGTTTCTCCATAAATTAAAAAATCGTCGACAAAAATTAATATACCTTCCAGATCTCCAAACAAATCTACCATAATCCTATAAAAAATTTCCGTTGCTGCGTTTATTCCAAACGGTAGTCTTAAATACCTGTACCTTCCAAATGGAGTTTGAAAAGTACATAAATCACTACTTTCTTCATCTAACTTCAATGACCAAAATCCAGAATAAGCATCTAGATGTGAAAAATATGCAGCACCTATAAGTTTTGATCTAATTTCATCGATGTTTTTTAATGGAAAATATTCTCTCATTATGCAGTTATTTAATTTTCTAGGATCAAGACAAATTCTTAATTTACCTGACTCCTTGACAGTTATGACAACAGAATTTACCCAAGAAGTAGGTTTAGTAACCTTTTCAATGACCTTCATCTTGTCCATGCGATCTAATTCCTCACGAAGTCTGTTTTGTAAGGCAAATGGGACTTTCCTCGGAGGATCAACGCACGGAACGGCATCTTGACGAAGTTTGAGATGAACGACAGGTGGTAAACATCCGAGACCCTGAAATATGTCATTATATTCAGTAAATAAGGTGTTATGATCATATTGAACATTAAATATTCTTTTTATAATTCCAAATTTCTGAATAGTTGGAAGACCTAAGACTGATTGACATTCTATATTTGTGACAAAAAATATTATTTTACTTATGACATTTCCATTGATTTGACATACAATATCACAATGACCAATAATAGGTATTTTATTACCTCCAAATCCTGACACTTTTGTAAAAACTTTTTGTAAAATTGTATTACATAAATTTAACTTTTTAAAGTTTGTCAATGACATTACATTTATATCAGCTCCTGTATCCAAGATACAGTCTAATGTTTTATTATTAATTATTATATCTATGTGCCATGCTTGACTTGAATAATTGTTATTATTAATATTTCTGATTGTTGCAATAAAATGACCCTCAGTGAAATTAGCACTGTCATCATTGGGTTTTGATGACTCTAAGTTTAAATTTCTGACTTTATTGTGACAATTATTTTTAAAACAATATTTAGCAAAATGACCAAAAGAATTACATGACCTGCATTTGACATTGACTGCTGGGCACTTGTAGCGATGATGCTGACCACATCTTCCACATGGATTGATATGACCACTTGACCTTGGCTGTGATGATGATGATGGTGACCCATGACGACTTGAAGATCCAAACTGACTTGATCTTCTTGAAGTTGACCCTCTTAGACTTGACTGACATGATGCTCTCGACTGTCTTGAAGTATTTTTATTATGACTGATTTGAAGAATATTTTCTGTGTGTGTTTGTTGGTTAATTTTCTCTGCATTGCTTTGTGACAATAAGATGGTTTTTGCAATTTCAATCGTTTTTTGTAATGACAATGTAGAATCTTGTAATAAGCGTTGACGGATATGATTTAAATTTGCACACATATTTGCAATAAATATGTCTCTTACCAGAGATTCTCTTAAATTTCCAAATTCACAATCCAAACTTAAATTTTCCAAGTCCAATAGAAAATTATTGATGTCTTCTGAATTATTTTGTTTTCGTGTAAAAAATGAATTTCTTATCATTGTTAAGTTTTTGTGAGGTGCAAAATATTCATCAAACTTTTTCTTGACTTGTCGTAGCGTGCTTGATTCCATGTTCATGTTAAATGATTTGAAAATTTCCATACCTTTGGAGCCAATTGAATGAAGCAGAATTGCGATTTTTCTTTGTTCTGTAGCTTCTTCCAAACCTGACGCTACCAGGTATATTTCGTAGTCTTGCCACCAATTTTTCCATTTTGAATCATTATTCATATTATTTGACAACACTTGCAGATTTGACAGGGCATGAAAATCATGTTGTATGTGTGACTTTTGCGCGTCCTTCGCCATTTTAAATTATACTTAATATTTTCAATTTATGTTATTAACATCCAACTTCCAGTATTATTATTATTTATTATCGAGATCGCACTTCTGACACCATGTTTTATTCTATTTAATGTGGATGACTTTATATTAAAACACTGATTGTATTTTATGAGATAGACTTTTATTCTTGTGACGGTTATACAGAGAGCTTGTTAGCGTGACCACAGACGACAATACAATGTGTTACAATCACCTCTAGCACTAGTGATGTGCGACACCAATAGTGATGTTACAAAGATCAATGGTTTCGTTGCTTGTGTGGCACGTAGCGTCGTCTTGTTGAGAGTAAACGTTGTCCAGATCAATACCATACAATCCCGGCCATAAAAAATCATTAATCATCTCTCGATAGCGCAATCCATTCACCGTAACTGTTGTTCCAGCCTCATTTTCGAAAAAGTAAGGTCCAATGACTCCGCCGGACCATAAACCGCACCAAACAGTCACATGTTGAGGATAGAGAGGCTTTTATACAATAACTCTTGGGTTTTCCGAGCCCCAGATGCGACAATTTTGCTTGTTGACGAAGCCACCGAGGTGGAAATGGGCCTCATCACTCAAGATGATTTGCATTCGATTCACTCAAGTGAAATTTAATAATTTCAATGCGTTGTTGAAGCGTGTATCGTTCCATTTTTATTAATGGCGTAGTTTTTACTTGTCAAATGTCAAAAAATGACAGCGCCAAAAGTAACATCTACCGAAATAGCAGGCTATTCAAAATAACACCTCTTATTGGAAAACCTGTATATATAACACATACATATTATAAATCGATGTTTTGTAATCAAGTCGTAAAAAAATATTTTCCAGCGTTTATATTGCTAATGCTGGCTATACCTTATGATACATTAAAATATTGTACTACGGTATTGTATATCTTAAAATGGCATACAGAAAAGTGCGCAATGGTATGTCGTCTATCTCCTAAGGATAACCCCCTCAACGCCGAGTACACGTTAGCCGGTTAATAATATATTACAATATTTTACTGTTGAAAATGAAGAATTAAAAAAGTTCTTTCACGAAGGCGACATTGAAAATGTCTTCCATTGTTCTTGGAAGGATCGACCGGTATATTAATAAATTAAACCGAATCGAATAATGTTTATTACATTTGATCATTCATTTATTTGTGAAGACTGACAAAGTAAAAATTTGATTTCCAATGAAAAATAGTTGAGAAATTAGTGCTTAATGTAAATGATAATCATTCTAGCATAATTCAAGGAAGTCCGTAGCTTTCAGACAACTTCCTGAAAACTGAAAGAGATTAAACATTGCAAGGTTATGAGTTATGAGGTACGCGCAAATTAAAGCTTTAAAACATTAAGTTCAGTAAGTTATCTTTCTCTAGAAAACTAACTTTTGCAAGAATTGCGGTGTACTCAAGGTTCGCTCTTTGAGAATGTTGTCGAAACTTACCGCACTTTTTCCGCACGGTTTATTTGATTATGAAGCGGGTGACAATTTTTATTGAGATTATGAAGCCTCTCAAACGGTGGTGGTAAAGTTAAAAAGCATAGATTTGTAAAATCCTTTCTGCATCTGAATTTCATGATGGTGGTGGTAAAGTTTAATATCATAGATTTTTATATCCAGAAAGCTGCACCTCCAGTAACCTTACAATTGTTGTGGGATATTAAGACTCTTCGGACTAAATTTATGTCCGTGTGGCATTTTTCCACGGATTCATTTTACTACGGGCGAAAAATGTGTACATTTGAAAAATGACAGGTTTTGACAATCAAATGGGTTACCAATTGATAATCAGCACTGCTAAAATGTATAAAAACTATTTGAAAAATTAATTCGAAATACAAAGATCAATAGCTCTAAAAATGGTTCACGGTACTATGATTTTTTTCTGTTTTAATATACATGCTTTTTGTTTATTTATTTATTATTATTGGCGGTCCGTCCTCTCTGCCTACCCCTACGGGGAAACGGCGTGATGGTTGGTTAGTTTTTTCACATTAACCCCACGCAGGAGGCCCTGAAGAAAATAATTTCTTTTGGCGGAGATGCTGTGTGGAGGGTATTTTTAATGGGAGAGAGGAAATGAAGTTCTAAGGTATGGGGGGTGGGTAGGAATCGAGGGATCAGTGTGTATAAATATATCCTTCCCTCTGCGGCGCAAGGCGATGGCTCGAGGGACCAGTCGGAGAGGACAAAGGATGTCCCCAAACCGGCCTCTCCCGATTTGGCATGCCTTGCAGCTGGTGGGCAGGCACATCCTGAACACACCTCACCCGATGATCCCGGGCACTCCTGCTAAATCACCAAACGTAGCGAACCACTTGGGATGACCTATGGCAGAGGTTTTGGTTAAAGGATATGTACCTACTTTATCGCTTGTCTGAATTATCTGATGAGCTCACACGACGAATTGGCTGCACAGCTGTCGCAAGAGATATAATAAGTGGATGAGCCGGTCTAATGTAGGTACCCTGTAGCTATTACCTATTACAAACATTCGTACCAACTTTACCATACATTGGCATGGAATGTTGGCACGCTAACACGTCCAGCGGTCCCTGAGACATCTCTGCAATGTAATAACTGTTGCTTCTAGTCCGACAGACCGTAAACTATCCACGTTCTCAATTCGGTGGCGGCTCGTGACTTGGGCGTACTAAAGTGCTAATATTACAAAAATGGCATTATTGATGTTGTTGTAGCCGAAAACGTCAACTTCTTTTTTTCGAAAATTCGATGGTTTGTATAAATATTTTCAGGAAATCCATGAAATTTCCTGAAAATCAATAATGTCGAATTTTTCAAACTTAGCACTCTACCGCACTCAGAAGTCGTGATCCGCCACTGATTCTCATCGCGTAATGTTGGAAATACAGCCTCAAAGGACCGAGTCATTATATTAAGTATTTCTAACGTTTTGCCCTTAACTGTCGGAGAGACGTTTCAGACGGTATCTACGTGACTGCTGCATTACAACTACAAGCATTCCAACGTGGTCCTAGTTGCTTGATAATTATATTTTACAAAATAATTTCTTTGTCCGAAAGTTTGTCTCATTTTAAATAATGGGCATTTCATGAATTCCAATTTACAACTTGTGTTTTAATTTTCCCCACTCTACAATAAATAGGTCGTTTTTACTGGTTTTAAATGTTTTTCACACTGATTTTATAATTTTTAAAGCATTTTTGACACTTCTCGAGGTATGTCATAATCCTCTTGATCGTTTATCCATAAAATAACGTATATTAATGTTGTGTTCGTACAAACAGGTCTCCAACTCGTCGTAGAAGGAGTTTATAAATAATTGGTTCTTTTAGATTAATCAGGGATTTATTAATACTCCGCGTATTATAAAGGTGACTCGATAGTCGACCTAACTAGTAGCTGGCTAATTTGAATCTGAAATAGTTAGTTTCTCTGGGAGCCTTCCCACTGGCCCTGGCGACTACTGGCCACTGGCTCCATCTCGCGGACTTCCACGCAAGCTCTATGCACTGCCATCTGTGCGTGCATCTGTGAAGCTCTTACTTTGAAAATATCTCTCGAGTAAAAATAAATGCCGCCAACGGGAATTGAACCCGTTCCTTCTGATGTCCGGTCAGGTGCTCCGTAAACACTGAGCTATGTCGGCTTATTTCCAACCCGCCAAATGATTCAATATGTACTAGTACCTCAATCAACAATTCCTGCTTATTATATTTTTCCACCTGTAAACAACCAAATTTATTTTTGTAGGAAAGGCTTTGTTAGTGCTAAATTTCTCACTAGATGGCGACGAGACATATTATATCTTCATTTATTGGTGAAATATTTTTGAATTGTCAAATATTATTATTTTTTAACTATAAACTAATGTTTATAAGACAAGGTTTTATGCATAGCATAAAGGATAACAAATAATATTTCTTATAATTATTTGTTATCCTTTATTCTATGCATATAACCTTTTCTTATAGACATTAGTTTATCATTAAAAAAAAAACTTTAATTTGTGGCTGGAAATCCTTAAATGCTCAGCGTTGATTCTCCAAAACCATCCCGTCGCAAAAAAAACAGAAACCTATCAAGCGAAATGAATCAACGCAGTAAAAAAGTATATTTGTAGTCACCGCATCAATTTTTTAAGACTTTTAATAATTTTTCCTTTTTGTCAAAACGATTCTTGATAGTCTATCTTGAACTTACTCTAGCCACAAGATAGATTACTTCATCAAATGATTTGTTGAAATTTCAACGACGCGCGACGCTTAGAAACATGTTTTCATCATTCGCACCATGCGCTTTAGAGGTCAAAGCTATAATTTAACCCTTATTAAACGGCAGATTTACTGCCAAAATGTTGGTTTTGCCCCAGACCTAGCCTGAGGGTAGTAAAGAGACACGTTTTGGTGTTTTCTGCGAGAATTCGGACCGACATTCCTGTACTGAGTTACAAAGTTCAGAAGGGTTTGTTAGTTCCTCCAGCAGAAGTGATTAATGACTGGTGCTTGCATCTGACGACTGAGCAAGGCGCGTCATTTTCGGAGTTCATTCCACCGGCTAAATTAAACTTTGCACCACACTATTTCAGTCTATATTCTGAAAGGCTGAAATCGACCGTATAATTAGTGATTCGAGACTGATCGATATAATCTTTTTTTTTTCAAAATATCTACACAATGCCCCTAACTACCATAAAAAATATTTAGGTATTACAACAGTTGCAAACCTTGACAAATGCTAAATGTTGTTTAATAGAATTATTTTAAAAAAATCGTAAATTAATCGTAAACTTTTAAATGTAAATAGAAATTTCTTTCTTAATACATCTCACCATAGACAAAAAGAGATATAACTTGATACGACTTTTGCCGTGTAAGGCTGGGAGAAATATCTCCCAAATGTGGGGGTTAAAATAAAGAGGTTTCTAAAAAATTCATGTATTTATATTGTAATTACGACAAGCCACAGATTGAATGCTTTTCGATTACGCAAAAATCAATTTAGATATAACTAAAAATTTTCTCGACCTGCAACAGTTGTAAACCTCTGGTTTATGCCTACAAATCCTGTGGTTATAATTAATAATAGTGAAGTAAAAACAATATTTTTTGTTTAAAACCACGAATTTTTATTAATTTTAAGACCGACCGGTTTCGCTACACTCGAGCATCGTCAGGGTACAAAATTAAACTAATCAATAATACAAAATGTGTCATTATATATACATACAGAGGGAGATAGAAAGTAAAACCAAAATGAAACAACAATATATTAAAAGAAAACAATTAGTGTATATAAATATTATAATAATAGAGAATAGGCATTAATAATTGTAAGGTGATTAAGGGATACTGGGAATTTTACAGTTTACAGGGAATATTCCCAGAATTGGGCTTTTTGACAAATCTAATTGATTATTCAGAATTAAACTTTTGGTTTTAATGGCTTTCTTAATTTCTAGTGCTTCTAGGTTATTCAATTTGTTACTATGGTCTTTTCTATGGAGAATCTTAGCACCGGTGCTTTTGTTAAATGTATGATTTTTTTTCAATAAGATGATTGGCAAACTCTGAAAAGCCATTGCTATTTAGGCATCTAAGATGTTCTTTAATCCTAATATTGACATTGCGCGTTGTCTTCCCGATATAAAACGCTGGACAATTGTTACAATTTAATTTATAAATTCCTGCATGACTAAGTGTGTCATCTTTATCTTTAGAATTGACTAAAAATTTACCTAGATTGTTGTTGGTATAAAACGCCGGTTTGACTTCAGAAGGAAGGTTAACTATACTGCAGGAAGAAAAATTATTGATGAATAGAATACGGCGCCATTGGAAAGGAAGATTATTATTATTAATATTATGTGGACTCGCGAATAAGAAGTTTTTAACTGCTAATTGTTTTAGTTTTTTACTTAAAATTCTATCAATAAAATCTGGATCGTATCCATTATTAGACGCTATTTTTTTTAATTATTGATAATTCGTTAGAGAAATTAATATTAGTTAATGGAATCGTGACCAAGCGATGGACCATTGAGTGAAATGCTGAGTGTTTGTGTGAAAAAGGATGATTGGATGTATTATGTATGACAATATCGGTGTAGGTAGGTTTCCGAAAGATGTTAAAATCGATTTTATTATTTATGAGAGATAAGGATAGGTCTAGGAAGTTTAAGGATGAATTAATGCCTATCTCTAATGTAAATTTAATATTTTTATGATAAGAATTTATAAGGTTGAGGAAGGAATTTAGTTGCCGTTCCGTGCCTGTCCATATACAAAATATGTCATCGACATATCTTTTCTACAGAAAGACGTTTTTTATAAGTGGTGAGTTACCGGTAAGTATTTTACTCTCCAAGTTATTCATGAATATATCGGCAATCAAAGGGCTAGTGGGAGCACCCATAGGTAAACCTTCTTTTTGTTGATATATTACATTATTAAATTGGAAATAGTTTTGACTTAGGCACATATTAAATAACGACGTGAGATCATTTATAAAGTCTTTAGATAAATTAGAAGTATTTAATAAGTCTGATATTAAACATTTACTTTCCCCAATGGGAACATTAGGGAACAAATTAACCACGTCAAACGAAATGAGTTTACAATTATTAGGGAGAACCAAATCTTTCAATTCTTCCACTAATGTAAATGAATTTTTAATTGTGTATTTAGGAGTGAAAACATTGGTATTATTAAACACTTTAGTGATAAATGACGATATTATAAAATTTGGGGCATTACAACATGATACTACTGGTCTAATTGGGTTGTCAATTTTATGAATTTTAATAAAACCATATAATTTTGGAGATTTGGGGTTTTTAGTTAAAAATTTTACTTGGTGATATGAATCATCTTGGAATTTTTTAGTTTTACATGCCTTAAGTGTTTGTTTAACATTTTCTAGGTACTTGTTAGTGGGGTCTTTATTCAGAATTACAAAATTATCACTATTAATGAAGTCTTTCACTTTTTCATTATATACATTTCGTGGGATGATTAAAACTGTATTACCCTTGTCAGCTTTCGTCAGTATCAAATCTTCATCGGCTAATTTTTTACGAATATTTTTCAATATAGTTGTCTCAGGATTTGGCATAGGTTTGAATTTGGGTATGAGTTCTTTTATTGTTTCAGCGCTCTTGTAGAAGAATTTTTGTGGATGATTATGTAAAGCTGAATCTATATCCACTGCAACTTGTTCTATTGCAGCATTAAACTGATTATTAGAATACTTCAGGTTATATTTTAATCCTTTGGATAGTAGGGTTGTTTCTTCAGGTAGAAAATGTACATTTGACAGGTTCTGTACACGTTCGAAAAATGTATGGGCTGGTTGTAGGTTATCACTCTTATTGTTGGTTTTGTTTGAGGAACACAAATTTTCAAGTTTTTTATTAATTGTATTAAGCTTATTAAAAGCTTTAACAGAAACCAAGTATCTCACTTTGTCATCAAATAAGTCCCATTCGATAGGGTGCAACTCGTATACAAGTTCTGTGTGTAAAAGTTTTAAATTTAATTTTATATTGTTACGTTGTTTGTATGTATATTTTAAATCCTCTTTTAACCATGCAAGCTTCGCTTGATGAATGGACGTTTTGTGGATTGAAGTACTAATTGTGGCATTATTAAAATGAACATTTAAGTAGTTCGGAAATACTTTCCTTTTTAAGCACTGTTTTAAAAAATATATATTAATACACATCACTTTATACTTAATTGAAAAGTTTTTATACATTTTTGCTTTTATGGCTGTACTCGCCAATTTTATATTTTCGTAGAAAGCAATCACTTTGTGGTTTAACATTTTAATGAAATAAAAACAATATTTTTTGTTTAAAACCACGATTTTTTATTAATTTTAAGACCGACCGGTTTCGCTACACTCGAGCATCGTCAGGGTACAAAATTAAACTAATCAATAATACAAAATGTGTCATTATATATACATACAGAGGGAGATAGAAAGTAAAACCAAAATGAAACAACAATATATTAAAAGAAAACAATTAGTGTATATAAATATTATAATAATAGAGAATAGGCATTAATAATTGTAAGGTGATTAAGGGATACTGGGAATTTTACAGTTTACAGGGAATATTCCCAGAATTGGGCTTTTTGACAAATCTAATTGATTATTCAGAATTAAACTTTTGGTTTTAATGGCTTTCTTAATTTCTAGTGCTTCTAGGTTATTCAATTTGTTACTATGGTCTTTTCTATGGAGAATCTTAGCACCGGTGCTTTTGTTGAATGTATGATTTTTTTCAATAAGATGATTGGCAAACTCTGAAAAGCCATTGCTATTTAGGCATCTAAGATGTTCTTCAATCCTAATATTGACATTGCGCGTTGTCTTACCGATATAAAACGCTGGACAATTGTTACAATTTAATTTATAAATTCCTGCATGACTAAGTGTGTCATCTTTATCTTTAGAATTGACTAAAAATTTACCTAGATTGTTGTTGGTATAAAACGCCGGTTTGACTTCAGAAGGAAGGTTAACTATACTGCAGGAAGAAAAATTATTATAAAAATATAAACCTATGCCAAATCCTGAGACAACTATATTGAAAAATATTCGTAAAAAATTAGCCGATGAAGATTTGATACTGACGAAAGCTGACAAGGGTAATACAGTTTTAATCATCCCACGAAATGTATATAATGAAAAAGTGAAAGACTTCATTAATAGTGATAATTTTGTAATTCTGAATAAAGACCCCACTAACAAGTACCTAGAAAATGTTAAACAAACACTTAAGGCATGTAAAACTAAAAAATTCCAAGATGATTCATATCACCAAGTAAATTTTTTAACTAAAAACCCCAAATCTCCAAAATTATATGGTTTTATTAAAATTATATGGTTTTATATATTAATAATAGTGTTTCCACATTTTCGGTAGTCATTTTGCACTAGATAATCTATCCCATCTTCATTGTAGGCAATAGTAATAATAATTTATCGGTACTTACAAATATGATTAACGTGATAAATTGTTTATCTTAGATTAAACTCTGTCGATGATCCCAATATATGGACAGACCTTTAAACATTAAAACATTCAAAAGCCTTTTGGGTTACATGTGAAATATGAATCAGGTCAAAGGATAATCTTGTAATATTTCTATTCAGACACATTTTGAAAATTGAATACGGAAGTGTTATATTACTGATTTATTCACTTAACCTTTTCTAAGGACGGGTTGTTTCGAACAATTTGAACAATTCATCAAATGTCAACGTTCATTTGAAAAAGTTCTGTGAAAGATTTTTATTTGCGAGTAAATTTTACTGGTGGTTTCACAGAATTCTTCAAATTTCAAAGTAGATTTAGTTGATTTTTTGAAGTTCTTTGAAGGTTGTATCCAAATGTTACTATTATTTCAGTTTTGCGAAGCAACTGACCAATAATGACATAATAATAGAACATTAATAGAACTTTCATACAACTTCAAAATCAACTTTGAAATTCTCTGAATTGTTGAAACAACCCATCCGATTTTTTCGCTCACTGTGCACTTTTGATAACCTTGCAAAAGCGGCCGTAATAAATGAAATTGAGTTATCTATAGCTCATTTTAAGTCATATTTATCCAAGTTTTTATTGGTGAAAGTGGCCGCAAGCTAAAATAAAATTAAAACTTATAAACCACATTTTTCCTTTACCTTAAATTTAATTGATGGTTTTATAGTTACAGCTCTTAAAATTTAATTATTTTCAATTAATTTACAAATTAAAAGACCAGGAGAGCAAGCCTAAGGCTAACATTAACCTTTACATTTAGTCACCAGTTGCGGCACATCGCGAATAAACCCGGGTAGCAGAAAGCACGCGGGTAATTTTCGTAAGAAATTCCTCTGTTTACTCGTAGCTTTACCCACCAAATTCAAACCCCCGAGCGCTAGCATTCTCTGTGCTCCTGGCATCCCAACTGAAATACTTGGCTGAGGTGTTGCTCAAATTTGATAAAATAATAAAGAAAAATTTAATCCATTGAAATTGTTAACAAATTAGTAAACAAATTCGATAAAATTGTTGTACCCGTCGAAGTCAAAAATAATTTCCTAGACTTATTTGGGATATAGGAGTATGATCTAAGCATATGTCAAACCAAACCTGCTCCCTTTAAACTTATGTATGACTTTCAAGCAAATATTTCTTGTTTTTTTAATTTTTTATTTTGGAAAGTTGACAGCAAATCTTAACAATTAACTCATACATTGTAAGAATAAAATCTTTACCAATCATGAACCTTGCTGGTATTAAATTATACAAGTGTGACAATATAAGTGATGTTATTTTATTACAAGATGTGTTGTGGAGGGTGGGTTTAGCGTTTCACAAAATTTTTCAATAAATATTTTCGCAGAATTCACGTCTGAAAAAGTCATCGTTTTTTCTTAAGTTAAATGCCGATTCTAAGTCCGTTTCAGCATTTAAACAAAATGTTATCACTAGAAGAGGACAACAACTTTCATATTGTTAAACTTGTCAATTTATTACAATTTGATAGAAAGCAAAGAAGCATCTAGAATCGGTGTTTAACAGGGACCTTTCAAATGTCAAAATGACAAGTTACATTTGAATTTCAGCGCCCAAATATTATTGATAAATTTCGCAAATGCACGGCAACTACACAAACACATTTGCGAATAAAAATACTCTAAGAATTGATTCATATTCGTTTTATTGGTTAAATAAAAACATTGAAAAAAGCTCTCGTAACTCATTCTATTCAAGCTCTGAGTTTAAAGGTTTATTTGAGAGGAATACCTCTATTTCATTTCCGCCACTATACAGTTCATTTTACTCGCGACTTTTCAGTCTTCACTACATGGCCTGAATTCTGAATCCATTGATTATCGCAGGCCGATTTCAGCGACTGCATTATTTTTCCGCGATGGAAATTGGAACATTTTCAAAGCAAACAAAAGCGGGGCAGTTTTTAGAAAAAATGTCCTGATATCCACTGAACATTGTACACTCTAGGTTTTCAATGAACTAGATCATTTTATTAATCTTTTTGTGTTTGTCTTTCTGTTTTTGTAAATACAACGTATTCCTCTCTCTACCCGCGAAACTTTAGTGATATATTAAATAATTATCATACAGTGTACAGAGATGGCAAAATGACATCTGTATAGTAAAATAACAGACTAAGGACGGGTTGTTTCGGAGAATTTGACCAATTCATCACATTTCAACGTTCATTTTCAAGTTCCGTGAAAAAAAATTTCAAGTTCTGTTTTTATTTTAGTTTTGTCAAGCAACTAGCCTACAATGATATAATAACAGAACTTGAATAGGACTTTCACAGAACCCGAAAATGAACGTTGAAATTTGATGAATTGTTCAAATTCTCCGAAACAACCCGTCCTAAGTTTATCGTGGAAGTTCATTAGAAAGAATCTAGGGCACCATATTAACAGTAAGCTGATGGACGACGTTGAAATCGACCAAACCACGTGTAAAATGAATGCTATTCCTTACGTTTTGTACATCCTTATACGTGAGAGCTTTTGTTCATCTTAAGAAAATCAGCATGGAAAGGTTACGCGTGTAGTATAACAACGCTTACCGCATGATTTTTAACCTTTCCCAGATACTCACAGAAGGACGACTATCAGGTTTTACAGCCCCCATAAGAGCCCGGGTTGTAGGTTTAAGGGAGAGGACCAACAACTCTAGAAATGTCTTTATCGTGGAGTTCCGCCGAACTCCAGACTCAAGAATCGCAGAAAGTTGTTGGCTCCGTCAATCTAATGCTCAACACATCCATTAAACATCCACATAACAATATTTATTACAAAGTCTATCAAGTATTTTTATGAACTAGATAGAGACAAAATTGATAAAAATAGTTCTTCTTGAAATGGAACTATACTTATTGTATCTGTTTCTACTAGGTACCTACTCTTAATATTATCATATTTTTCGAATCAAATTGTGCATGAATTATTTTGTGCGAGCAGAGTAAGTCGCTGAAAAAATAGCAGATGCTATTTGAAGAGGAGATAAAACCCACAGTGGGATGTAGCGTCCTCTGTTTCTAGGTCTGCTGGTTGTACTATTTTGTACTTTATCTTAATAATGTTTATATTATGAATTAAATAAATTGAGCTGCAGTTTTTAGGAATAAAGGAAAGGTAGGTCATTGGTGTACTGACTATAAATAATGAATAGCAGTCAGGTCGGCTGCCGACTCAGCATCTCGAGGAGTACAATGACAACACGTCTATTTGGCGAAGCGTAAACGTCACATAGCCGCAACAGTAAGCATTTTTGATTGGAAGCATTTCATCTAATGTTGAACAGAAAATGTGCAAATAAAATTCCTAGTATGAAAGGGCTGGGAGAAGTCAACTGAAGAATATATTTAAAAAATCGTGTTTTTAATGTGAGATTTATTTTTATTTTTCGGAAAAAAGTGACACGTAATAATATTTGGAAATTATAATAATTACTTTTAAACATCCATAAAGTATTTTTTTTAATAATCAATAACACAATACATCATCAAACCAACATCTTTCAAGTAAAATAAAATTAATTATAATAGATTTTTTGCTCTTACTTAATTATTAGCTATGGGCATAAACGAAACATTTTACAAAATATTTCGAGAACATCTGTAGGTACTAGGACGAATTGTTTCACAGAATTTGAAAAATTTATCAAATTTGAAAAGTTAAAAACCATGTTTCTGTTATTATTTTATCGTGAATATCATCAACTTGAATGGTTTACATTCTGCGAAACAACTGCTAAGTGTTTCGTATCAGTTAAACAAAATTCTATTTTTTTTAAATAGATTTGCAAATTAATGTTTTGGTATATTAAGGAAATATTTCATAATTTGTTACATTTGAACAGCACCTACCCAATTGGAAATGATTAAAATATTTCGAAACATTTCAATCACTTCTTATTTAGATGTAGTGGTTTCGTTCAATGAAATAGACATGAATTTCGAAATATATTGACATCTGGATTATGCCCATCCCTAATATTATAACATTACATACCTACACTAAATTATTTATTCATTTATAATCTCATATCAATATTTTTTCATCGATCACTACAACACATTAATTGTATAACATTTCGATATTCCCTGTGCATATAGATAGATAATAATTATATTATATAATTTTAGTGAATATAATAATATTATTATCAGTTCATGAAATTTATAACACTGAAACTTAACTAAGTTTGGTGTTTGATATTATTTTTTATTTCCTATTAAATCAGGTTTAAATAAGGATTAATAATAATAATTTATTTAATTAGGTATTTAGACATTTTTTATTCTTATGGTCCTTATTATTCATATATATGTGTATATTCACATCTAATTATTTAAAGTTACACACATTGATAAAAAAATATTTCAAGCAAAACGTTAGAAATGTATTTAAAAATTACTGTATAAATGCTAAAAAATATTTTATTTACAAAAATAATGATTACACTTGGTCCTTAGAACTACATACAAACAATAGGCCAACATTTATTACAACATCATAAGGTTTATACTTTACATTATAAACTAGGTTCCTGTCTTTGTCTGATCATAGATAATAGAAACACATAGAGATATGGCATGTTTACGTGCCTACTATCGTCGAGCTACGATCAAACTGTACCTAGTAGCGGAGCCAATGAAAGCCAAGCTGTGTAGGGCAGCAGAAGTAAGTACATATAAACAAAAGCGCATCTTTCTTCGCGTAGATGTGATTTTTAGCAGATTTAGTGAACCATAGAATAAAGAAGAACATAAGAAATGACACATGGGCGTGTTTCCTGATCCAAAAGTCTGGCCAATCGGGTATTAAATTTTCAATTCTAATCAATGTTGCGCCATGATTATAGAATTGGTGAATGGTCTAGAATAAAAAATACACTGTGGCAAGCGAATCTTCTCAGCAGCGATCCATAATGGAGTACCTTATATTTGCGACTTGTCCACCAACAGTGGACGTGATAACTGACACGGTCTAGTAAAAAAGATTCCTCAAGACCTATGTCATCTTATGGGATGCTGCGCGGAAGGCCTTTTTAGAGAAAGGAAGGAGAGAAAGTTCTGGGAAAGAAAAGATATGTGTCCAGGAGTGACTGACGTATGAATCCCAGTGCGGTGCAAGTCGATGGGTCAAAAGAGAGTCCGGCTAGATAGGTCCAAAGTTTTCCCTCAAACAGTGTCTCCCGATCCGACCCGCCACGCATTAGGTGGGCAAACTCATCCGCCGCTAAGACCTAGACAAACCTCACCCCCATGAACCCGCCACCCCTGCTAAGTCACCAAACGTAGCGAACCACTAGGGGTGACCTATGGCGGGGTAGTTGGTTGCGCAATGAATGAGTCCCGGGGCAGCGGTACCCATACACACCTTCCAAATTGAAGTCACTTCTAGTGTTCTTATTTAGTCTATGGGGCGAACGATGTTGGTGACTCTTGTGGTGCGCGAGATTTCATACTTATAATGTTTCATGGCCTGTGTCTCTTG
The DNA here is from genome assembly GCA_026573805.1 of Hesperophylax magnus. Classification (NCBI taxonomy): domain Eukaryota; kingdom Metazoa; phylum Arthropoda; class Insecta; order Trichoptera; family Limnephilidae; genus Hesperophylax; species Hesperophylax magnus. Next base: position 3,402,368 of record JAIUSX010000117.1, on the reverse strand, counting down.
TTTCTGTTATCCATGGTAACTTGACGACCGTGGTTCTGGGTTTGACTACTTTAGGTTTTTTGATTATCTTTTATGGTTTTTAGACTACCATTTGCTAAATAAAGATCTCCACTTTGTCGTCCTTGCTGTCCTTTTCTTTGCTATACAGTGCGAATTAGATCAGAACACCGGAGTTATTATATCATCTATTAAGAAACCATTGCTGAAAGTTTCCGTGTACCACAAAGACTGCGTTGGACTGACCGTGTGGACAGAATGAAACATCTAAAAGACAAGTAACCAAATATGATCACGATAATTTGACAAAGGCGTCGTTTTGTCAAGGATAATGTTTTTCAAGCAAATATACCGATTCTGTTATCAATCATTCGTCTCCAGTCATCAGATCTTCCAATCCTGCTTCAATCTTCTTCCTGCTCTTCAGTCCATCTCTTCCTTGGTCTGTGTTTACTCTTGGCAGTTTTAACTGGTTAACTTCTTAACTTCTCTCTACGTGTCCTGCCCATAGCTGTACATGGAATCTTAGATTGGTTACATGTTAAATTTTATTTATTTAAATACACTTTTTGAAACGTAGGTGGGTAGCTAAGTATTTTAATTTGGTGACTGTAAATTTTTGAATTGTTACAGATTAATTTCTTATTTTTTGTATGGCCTTTAGTTACTTTTTGTGTAACTTCGCAAACATACTCTAAGCTAGTATCCCAAGGAAAACGGCGGACATAGGTTTTTAAATGTTTTAAAAATTAATACTATTAATTGTATTTCGATATGTGCAAGTTAACATCGAGATTATATTTATGCTATCAACTAATCATATTTTGTGATACGAAATCACGCTCAAGCTCTGCTCATAATATTTATTATGTAATAATTGCAAAATAAAAGTAAAGTGCAATCCAAAAGCATTGAAACAAACAATGAACTCAATGAACAAACAATTAACTTTTTCATTATACCTGCTCTGGGCTCTCGGCAAGAGACTCTTCGTTCCTTGCGAAGCCTTTTTGGCGTTCGGCCCCATGTCGGTTTTTGTGTCAAAGGACATTAGGTGAATCTTCATCAATTACTTAAAAGTGACTATTGTGTAGAGGGTTGTCTGATGATGCGCCAACGCAACCACTGCATGATCAATAATAGTCCAAGCAACTACTGCGCGATAAGATTGGAAAAATAAATACCTAGTCGAGTGTGTAGAGTAGGCATAACAGTGCATTGTATACGTACTTTCAATCAGTGTGTTAAATACGCACCCAATGCGCTGTCAAATACCTAGTCGAGTGTGTAGAGCAGGCATAACAGTGCATTGTGTGCGTATTTTAAATCACTGTGATAAATACGCACACAATGCACTGTTAATTACCTAGTCGAGTTTGTAGAGCAGGCATAACAGTGCATTGTGTGCGTATTTTAAATCACTTTTATAAATACGCACACAATTCACTGTTAAATACCTAGTTGAGTTTGTAGAGCAGGCATAACAGTGCATTGTGTGCGTATTTTAAATCACTGTAATAAAATAATCATGCGTAAGAATTGGTTCATTTTTTATAGTGGCTTCATATTTTTCTTTGAATTTTTTATCTCCAAGGACAGAGCAGTCTCGTAAGATGGCAATGATTCGTCCTTGATTTCTTCTTCTTTTTGTGTGTCTTCCATTGATCCTGCAACTTCATTTCCACATGGTTCGATGTCTGTTTCTTCAGAAGCTGAGCTTCGATAATCTTCAGACTGAGGAACCCCCGTTTGTGTCTGGAAAAAGAAAGAAACAGCATTAACAATTACATCAGATGTAAACACCACAAGTATTGGAGAAAGAAGGATTCCGCGATAACTAAGATCCGTGCGTTCAAATCCTGGCCGCAACAATTTAAATATCGTGCGTACATAAAGAAATATGTACGCATTGTAGAAACACGAAGAAAAATGATCACGTTAAAAAAGTGCATGCCAACTTCCTGATAAAATATTATTCGTTCAGAATATATCGGGACACATGTTCTTTTCATCATACATATCATGTGACAGTATTAGTATGTCAATATCAATTAGAGTATTTGTATGAACGCGTGCTCATAAAGTACCCGCTTTTGACTGATACTTTAATAATAATAATATGGCATTTATATAGCGCAGTTTAGTGTCATTTCACTTCAAGTGCTCTTAACTATACAAACTTAAAAAGGGTAATTTAAAATTAGTGGTCATGTTCTTAAAATTATTCCTACAGTGTGTCTTACCCAATACAGATCTAATATTATAACATAAATATACTGTTTATACAAAGTGATGACAAAACTTAGAATAACAATAACAGGATAGGATAAACCAAAAATATTAAAACTAAAAACATAATATAAAACAGGAGGCAGTTTGTGCTCAGAAATGAGAATCTTCTGAGCAGACATTTTAAAAGGTACATGAAGGCAACCGAAACCAAACAATTACCGAAAGTTTTAGAATATGGCTTATCATAAAATATCGAAAAGAAGTTAAGATTTATGAATGGTAAGTTTTTTTTAAATAATTTTGTTTTTAAAACCCATTTGAATTCAGCCGAATTTTGGAGATTAGTAAGAGCTGATGGAAGTCTATTCCAGATGAGCGGGCCAGTTACACAAAAGAGCGATCATAGTATACGGTACGATTTGACCTAGAAAATTTGATTAGACGATTACTATCTAGATCTGCTGACCTTAGGACAGTTTGTTAGGAGCTCTATCAAATTCAGTCGTTATTAAAATAATAATACTCAGATAGGCCTCAGTCTCATTTTTAACAGGAAAAAAATCATTTGACCAGATTTTTAACTAATTGACATAATTTCAGGCATTTCAGTAGGTTTTCTCCGTGTATGCTGTTAATATTGTTTCTATATTACCATAATCAATTTTTTAATTTACCTACTTCTCAACTATTTGAAACGTACGTAAGGTTTTATTAGCTTGTGTACCATAGCATGCTTTTACTTAATGGCAGGCAGACAACACATAATAAATTATGTCGGTTTACTTTGAAATGTTCCCAAGCAAACACCATTAAAAGCAATCACCCATTAAATGTCTGTTTGCTGTTTGACATTTGGTTATAAACCTATACACAATACTTCTATTACTTCTACACCATATAAAATGCATTTCCCAATGCATTATGCTAATGGAAAACTAAGGGTTTGTTTTAATATTTTTTCATTGTTTACTTTCAGCGACATAAATCTTTTATAAACATATCGAAGATAAAACCGACATTTACAAAATTTTACACTGTACGAAATATTGTTAAAAAAACTTTCGAACTTTATACACAAATTAAAATTATAACCTTTCCTCTCTCTATAATTTGAAATGATGGCTTAGAACACCTTGAAGGGTGAACGCCAGATACAATTGAAAAAAAAAGAAAATATTAACTGAGATATTTTGATCCTTAAATTGAATTCATTATCTCCACTCGGGCATAACCATACATAACAGAAATAAGGCAGAATGACAATTAACTACTACTAGTGTGACACTGCGCCAACATTGTTTCTCTCTAAATACCAAATAATATAACCTTCATAGCTCCGCTTCTGTGTTATATCTGCCTCTATTTCTGGTATCTGTTGATAGAACTCACCTAGATACCACATGGCAGAACAGATTTTTAGGACAGCAAAGCATGACATGACCCAAATGTTAAGAATGTCAAAATAAGAAATCTTGGTCTGTAACTGGATTAATAAAAATCACTGAGCTGCTTACCCATTCTGCCATATTTGAGAAGAATATTCAGCCCATATTACTTATGTCAAATTATGCAGTAAAAAATAAATAATTACCGTTTCTTCCACGTCTCCAATTGGCGTATTGATCTGCATGATTCCGCATTCCGCTAACCCGTCTTGTATTTTTTCCCCGACATCATCAACACTTCGATCTCTTTCATTTGCATCTAAATATTCACTGTCAATTTCTATAATGACGTGATCATTTGAAACCACTGAACAAAAAGAGGAAATTTGCTCTGGCTGTCCAATTCTTGAATGGTGTTGATCAACATGTTTTCTGTTGAGTTCATAGACTTCTTCACTGGAACTGAAAGATTCGTTGGAGTCTGTATTGACTTCTCCATCAATTTTATGATAATAAGAACAACATCCTTCAACTCTGCAGTACCTCAGTTTGTCCAGGCTTTTCATAGATTCCACCAAGACCTCTGTTGGAGGTGTGGTTGTTTCTTCGGAGCAGTACTGCTGGATTTTGTCCAGTTCGTCCGAGTATTCTTCGTCTTTTCCAAATCTCCTGAATTGATCTGCCTGACTCACTACGGAATCATAGGCAGGTGGAGGTCCGGGTGTTGGAGGTCTTCTGTACGGTGGGAGAGGCGTCTCGTAACACTGAAAGAATACAAAAAGCTCATGTTAAAACTTTATTTAGAAAAAACAACTTTTCTTGTGCATTGTGGTTCTGCCACTGACAACCCCTTTTAACATATATATTTCTGTTACATACACGGAGAAATATGATTCTATTAAAAAAGTGACAGCATGCCAACATCCTGATAACATATTAGTCATTCAGAATATATCGAGAACATGTGTTCTTTTCCTTATAAATATCATGACGGAATGCGACAATATCAATAATATTAATTTATAAATAATAATTGTATGAACACGGTTCCGCCGTCATCATAAAACATTCGCTTTTGACTGATACTTTGGTAGGAATTCTTTCAATTCATTTGTTTTAGGCCTTCAGTCCCATTTTTAACAGGAAACCTAATAATTCGACCAGATGTTAAATAAATTAACATTATTTCATGAAAGAGGGTGACACATCAAACAGACGACCTCTGCGTAAATTTCAAAGCTACCTGCTTTGAACTTTAGACTCTAGACCTAGAAAACCTTTATTTGTATTAAGTAACCGGTTAGAAGTTACTCTTCATTTAAATGTTTTAGAAGAAAGTACATTATCAAAAACTATCACTCTGCGTGATCGTTAATTTTACAAAGCGAATGAATTTATCAATTTTAACCAATATGGGATTTATTTCCCTTTTTGACCCTATGTAAAAATTGTAAAACAAATTCCACGTTTCATTAGAGTTTAGCAATAAATTCCCACTCGCGTAATCAAATTAAAGCTCGCGTTCAGCTAAATGCTAAAATATTTTCATTATTCGTTTTCGAGTACGTGTTTGTAAGTGTTGATGTTAGTACCATTGAAACAAAATGAACAGATTGACTTGTGTGGCATCGAAAATGACTAACACTACTTCTCTCCAATTGAGTTTTAGTTGAATTTATTTTCACTTCGCCGTTATCTACTAGATTTAGACTATTATACTTAGAATATTCCTTCTTATAAAGAAAATATACGATGAACTGTTTGATTCTATCTAATATTATAGAGGAAAATAATTTCGCTCAGGGCCTAAGTCATCTGTGTGGATGTTCTTTTTGAAGAAAAGAAGGAGTTAACATGGGTCTTTCTTGAATAAACTCATGTAGTAGGAAGGAGGAAACATACTCGTAGGTACCGACAAATCATACCACAGCCGAACTTTTGAACTCAAGAACGAGTAAACGATCTGTTGTCAAGTAACAAATTTCAACCGTTGTTACAAATAACAAATGTTGGGCCCGTATTTGGCGCGTTTCCCTGCTATGCACCGGTGCCGAGGGGATAAATGACGCCAGTTCCTTCGAGAATTTCCTATTGAAATTCTGGTAGAACAGGGACAGTATTCTTAACTGACGCCCTTGCTTCCCCGTCCTTCTGTTCACTAAGCATATCAATGGAAGGCATGTTGAGAAGATTGCTTCCAGTGAAGTGGCTATATTGTGATTTCTAAAAGGGATTAGACGTAATCAAACATCATTGGATCTTTGAAACATGAAATTCGACTAGGTTTTAACCCAACTCTCCCCAGGTAATAGTCCATTCTTTATATTTATAACACTAACTATCTTTTTATTAGGATATTGTCAAATATCTGTGAATCTGTATGTAACTGTTTATTGATAACAATAATTTGACATAACATTATTTGATATAATTAGCAGTTCGGTTAGGTTAGGTTAGGTTAGGTTAGGTAAGGTTAGGTTAGGTTAGGTTAGGTTAGGTTAGGTTAGGTTAGGTTAGGTTAGGTTAGGTTAGGTTAGGTTAGGTTAGGTTAGGTTAGGTTAGGTTAGGTTAGGTTAGGTTAGGTTAGGTTAGGTTTGGTTAGGTTAGGTAAGGTTAGGTTAGGTTAGGTTAGACTTGGCTTGGATTTATTTCATTAAAGTGCCTTCAACGAACTTCGCTGAATTTTGGCGCAGGTTTCATCTAACGTATTTCACATCCACGTTCATTGCAAACTGGAGTGTGTGTAATTGATATCGAATGAAACCCAATCTGGGAGGAGATCGGGATAGCTGATGGTTCCGCGCGCGGGCAGGTACACACTACAGCAGTTATTCCTCGGCAGTCGTCCGACGGGAAATAATGACGGAGCTGAGAGCTGGACCAGCATTCTCAAATCTCTACTGTAAATATCTTAGCTACTTTTCAACTACTTTTTATTTCATTTTCTTTTCGTGACGCCTCTGTGACATATTGGTAAGGTTAATTACAGTTCTATGGTATCTTGGACTATGTGCTTTGTAACTATTATATTATGTGAGACAAAAAGGTCACTGTTTGATTTTCAAAAATAGTTAACGAGAAAGTTTTGTGTTTTTCAAATACGGAATTTTCTTAGGATGGGTTGTTTCGGAGAATTTGAACAATTCATCATATTTCAACGTTCATTTTCAAGTTTTGTGAATGATTTTTTCAAGTTCTGTTTTTATTTCAGTTTTGTCAAGCAACTAGCTTACAATGATATAATAACAGAACTTGAATAGGACTTTCACAGAACCCGAAAATAAACGTTGAAATTTGATGAATTGTTCAAATTCTCCGAAACAACCCGTCCTTAGTGTCACTGTCTTTGCATATACTTAGTCTATATAATACAATACATTAGACTACCAATAAGATTACAAATTTTAAGTGATTGAAAACATATGTCTAACTAACCATCACACCGTTTCCCCGCAGGGGCAAGCAAAGAGGACGGACCGCCAAACAACTCGGTCTTGGCACACACTTCTTGCCTCATTCACATTCATACATCGTCTCACACATATTCATCTCTTATTCTGACTCTTGACATGGCCCGACTCGAGTATCTGATTCACTTGATCGTGCCATGTCTTCCTCGGGCGTCCCCGACTTCTGCTACCATTCGCATTTGCATCATATATCCTCCTTACACTCCTATCTTCGCTCATTCGCTCTACATGCCCAAACCATCTAAGCGACCCTTTCTCAATCTTACTCCTTACGCTTACATCAACCTTGCACTCTTTGCGGATCTCCACATTCCTCACACGATCAAACATTGTTTTTACCACACATACGCCTCAAGGATCTCATTTCAACAGCATTCAATCTACTTTCATCCTTTCTTTGCCAGTTCCATGCCTCACTTCCATACATCAGGGTAGGTACCAGCACTCCGTTGTGGACTACTAACTTCGCTTCTTTGGACAATTTTTTGTTAGCGCCAACTGCGTTAAGTCCTCCATTAACGGAATTACCTTCATTTACCCTTCTTTCAATATCTCTGTCAGCCTTCCCATCTCTCGTAAACATACTTCCTAAATACACAAACTCATCCACCTGCTCCAAGTATTCCTCATTCACAAACATATGTCAATAATATTATTAGGTACTCACTTGATATTTTTTTAATAATAAACAGGTTCTGCATGTTTATGAATAAACTGTTATTAATTGAATAATAATATTATTAAATATATTAAAGAAACTCTTAACATTAAAATCAAAATGGAGTTCTACAAATTATTAAACTTGATGACAATAAATAAAGATTTCAAATGTTGCTCCAATTGACTAAAGCGATGTTCTCCGGTATTTACTGGTTACGATCTCGACTACGAATGCGGAGGTCTTAAATCCTGAATACATGAATAAATAAATTTTATTTGATTCACTAGTGGACCCCGCCACGCGTTGCTGTGGCTCCGTCTATCTGTGAAAATAGAGAAACAATAGCGCGTGTTGCTTTTACATCCAACAGATGGAGATGTTTTTCAAAAAATGCTTGTTTGTCCGAAAGAATGGGCTGTTTAAAAAAAAAAATTATATTTGAATGCAACTTTACCTCAAAATTTCAAACAATCATTGAAGAACTTTTGGAGATTTAAGATTTTGAACAAACATATATTTTTATGTATTTAGGTTCGTGTTATTTCACAATTTATTATTTGAAATAGTATAGTTAGTTAGTTAGTTAATATAACTAGTTAGTTAGTTAGTTGATTTAACAGTATGAGTTGCTGTACGTTCCAGAGTTGCTGCACGTTCAGTATTGATCTTGTGAAAGACCAACATAGGAATTTAAACGATCCTTCAAATGGTTTTATACGTGTTTGGTGACCATTTATGAATAGTCAGATACTTCCTCGCCTTATTTTCTCCCATCTCCTTACCTTCCCCGCTACCTTCAGCCTCACAACATACCCCAATTGCGGATACCATAATCTCACTGCCTCCAGACGCTTGGAAGCAGTTGGGACTTGGCCATGCAATTCCCTCCATCACTCCCTTCAGCCACGCAACATTTCTACAGTTGAAATGCCATAGATTTACGGTATCTTTACTGTTTTACTCGTATGCATATGCATGCTTAGAATCCTCGCTAAACCTCGTTCGACTTTGCTTTCAAGTCGCATACGACTTTAACCGCTCGACATTGCAGAATGTAGGATGTGTTGTACAATGTACAGCGACTGATTTTAATGGCATCGCGTCATTAGCAAGGTGCGGCCACTCGCCTGGTGGAGGGGTGGGTGGGCTGTGTGTTCGGACAGGATTTCGCAATTAAAACAATCGCGATTTAAGGCGGACCACAGTGCTACCGACCGCTAAAACATAGAACACCGTATAAATAATGAGATTTATTGTACACTTTTCACCGCATATTTATACCTAAATTACGGTTTTCAGGGTTTTTTTTATATTTCAAACTATTCGAAGCGGAACTGTTGTGATAAATGTTTTCTTAACTAATAAGTCATAAGTCTGAATCAGCAAAAAAACTTCCTTACGGTAAAAGCATTAACATCGTGATATTTGCATCGCCTTTTTCTGCCCGGCAATAGCTGGAATCACGCGATTATATTTATGTGGCAACGACATGGTGGATTGGAATATATATTTAATTGTCAAACAAAATATAAAAGACAACAAGTTTTTTGTTGCAAATGACATATACATTTTTTGTTCCAAATACGTTCAGGAATCACGGGTTTTAGTCTTTCTGGGACGTGCTGATACTAAGTAAATAACTAACTAACCATCACGTCGTTTTTCGAAGGGGTAGGCAGAGTGGAGGGACCGCCAAACAATTCGGTCACATATTCCTCCTATTATTCTGACTCTTGACATTGTCCTACTCAAGTATCTGATTCACTGGATCTTCCCATGTTTTCCTTTCTTAGTTCATTCGGTCTACATGCCCAAATCATCTGAGCGTCCCTTTCTTAATCTTACTCATTACGATTACGTCAGCTTAGCACTCCACATTTCTCACACGACCATACATGGTGTTAAAGCTCAGGGATCTCATTTCTACAGCATTCAGTCTACTTTCATCCTTCCTCTACCAGTTCCATGCCTCACTTCCAAAAATCAGGGTAGGTACCGGCACTCCATTGTGGATTGCTAGCTTCGCTTCTCTTTTAGTAGATTGGATTCGTTTGAACATTTTTTTATTAGCGCCAATCGCGTTTTGTCCTTCATTAATGCAGTTACCTGCATTTACCCTTCTTTCAATAGCTCTATCAGCCTTCCCATCTTTCTCCGTGAATATGATTGTTTATAGGTAATATAATTAAAATAATCATGTATTTTAAAATTTGGTAACTATGCTTCATTTTTTTACCTAAAATTTATCAGAGTTTTGCGAACATGAAATGCATAAAGGTGATGCGAAACTTGCGAAAACTTACTGATATAAAATATTGCTGATTTATTAAAAATCTGTTCAAATTATTAGTATTCCTGTTAAAAACGGGACTGCAAAAGGACACTTGCATCAAGACTGTTCCGATATATTTCCTAAAAAATATTTTTTTAGGAAATTGATTGCAATTGAACAGAATATCAATAAATCAGCCATACTCATTTTTTTTTTCTCTTTTGTATTTTATTTTCCTGCCTTTCCCCAATTCCTAATTTCTATAGAGTAATTATCTAGTTCCAGAAACCATTAAAAATCTTTTTTTTTCCAATTCATTATTTCTATAAAGCAATTTTCTAGTTCCATAAACCATTGAAAATCTTGTGCAATCTTTATGTAAAATGCATTTAAATCTTTACTTTACAGACTAAAGAACTCAAGGAAATATCAACTTACCCCCGCAAACTTGACGATGAGACCTGCAACGTGCCCCGAAACTTTGACAATTAAAGCGTATCATAGCGTAAAAACTGTGCAAAATGTCCCTTTGCTCCAGGTTCAGTATTTTGCAACCCCCGGAGCCGTTTTCCCAGCCGGGAAAAGTTTTTCCAAGCAGGAATGCTAATTACAACATCGAAATTAAAGGAGGAAAACTATATTACAATTAGCTACTTACGAAGCTTCAGGTTTAGCGTTTATGAGATGAGACCTGGTTTTAATATATTTTTATTAAAATTACTATTCATTCCAATGAAAAGTTTTTTTTAAGATAAATTCCACATATAAAATATATTATTTTTTAATGTTAAACCGCACAAGAGCCCCAACTGCTCCCAACCGTCTGGATCCAGCGAGACAATGGCGTCCCCAATTGGGGTATATTGTGAGGTTGAAGGTTTTGGGGAGGGGAAGGAGACAGGAAAAGGAAGATGGGGACGTACCTGGCTATTTAAATCAGTCACCAAACACGGCTAAAGCGACTTTAAGCAACGTTTTAATTCTGAATGGTGGTCTTACACCAGGGCGATACTGAGAGTATCTCTCACCCTGGAACGTGCCGCAAGTATACTATGTATTATTTTTAATGAATTGAAATAATACAAATTAATCAAATGAAATTTACTTGCACACGCCGGGATTTCAACCCGCAATCTTCGGCTTGCTTGTCGAGAGCTTTACCCCTCGACCATGGAGACCCTCAAAGATGGATGCCATTGATAATTAAATAAATTGAGTAAAATATATGAGAACGGTACTACATATACCACAGAGAGAGTATTATACTATGGATGTCTAGTAAAGGTTTCGATTTTTCAAGACTTGGTTACAGCACTATCTTTTTATTTTCTGTCTTATTTATTTCATTTTATTTAAATGTTTTTTTTTAATTTTCTTTTATTTAATAAAAAAATAATTTATGAAAAAGATAAAATACGGCAGTTATTAATTAAGGATTGTACAATGAAGAGAAGAATCATCTTATTTGCAACTTTACCTTTTTACTTTTAATATTTTTCTTAATTATATTTGTTTAAATATTATTATTATTATTTTTTTACTTTTATATTAACTCCACACAGGAGGCCCTGAAGAAAATAATTTCCCTCAGGGCCTATGTCATCTTTGGGGATGCTGTGTGGAGGGTCTTTATGGTTTATTAATAAATAAATTAAAGATATTATGTAACTTTTGTGAAAAATATTATTTTTTAAAGAAAAAAATAATCCAATTTTCCCAGTGTGTTTATTATTGCAAATTAATTACTGGACGCTAATTATTGAAGTAATTGATGACGTTCGTAGCAGAGGAGGTATCTTCGGATACAAATCCGGATGCCCCGGGTTAAATCCCGACCTGCGTAATGTAAAATTTTATTGAATTTATATGTGTGGAGTATGTTGATTTAAAAAAAGTATGTATCTTTGAGAAATGCTTCTGGGTGTAATCGAATCGAAACGTTTCTCCATATCTGAATTGCCAGTTACTTACCAACCTTCCTCTGACTCATCTTCTCTCCCTCCCTCCTCACAACAAACCCCAACAGGGGATGCCATAATCCCATTGGCTCATGCGTTATCTTTTATTCCTCTCAGACTGGAAGGTGTATTTTACATACTTTATAAAAATAGCTAATTAAAACTTTTTAAAGCAACCATCCTATTTTTACTGTTTTCATTTGAAGATCACAGGGTGAAAAACAAGGAATCTCAAATGAAGTCAAATTTTCATAAATCAGAATTTAATGTCTAAAAATCTGTATTTTGTTAATGACTAACTAAAAGTTATTAACTAACTAACCATCACGCCGTTTCCCCGCAGGGTTGGGCAGATTACACACTCCTGACATTCAGTGTTTTTTCTGCCGTTTCATATTAAATGATTCTTCATTCTGGTCATGATTCTTGCCTGCCATAAACAACCAAATAAACCACAATATTTTTTCGTAGGGATGGTTCTTTTTAAAACAATTTTAAGGTGTAAAAGATACACAGTAATGCATCTCGACGACGTTATTATGTCAATTTGGGATTTTAACTGACATTCCTTGTTTGTCTCCTGTGGTCGTCATTTTATGTTACAGCAGTTTCTTAAAGCGAGATGTTGGTATTCACCCTATAAAATTGAATGGGTACCCAATTTACGTTGTCAAAATATGAAAAGTATTAACGACAGTGAGTAATGATCACAAAATGACACTACACATGACTTAAAAATGATTAATTCTTGCTTTTATTCGTATTCGTGTGCTGAAAACTTTAGCCTTACGTATAATATAATGCATAGTAATTAATAACCCGTCCTTCATTAGTCGCGCTGTTTTACATTATATTATGTTTGTATCTCCGAGAGTTGATGGGAGAAATGAAACCACCTTTATGTCATTCACTATATGGGGAGACGCTAATGATGCTGTCACTTGTCTTTTGTAACCATTCCTGGCTGTCTTATCTCTGAATTATTTGTTCTAGGCCTCTCATATTATTATTTGACCTTGCACGTGTTTTAAACACAGGTTTCCACGCTCATACCGCGAAAATTTTAGGGGTGATTATCCATAAAAACCTTATATAAAAAAATAAAAATAAAAGAAAATTTATTTTTTTTGTAATTTTTTCAAAGCATTCGTATAAACATACCTTTATTATTTTTTTCACTTTTTGTCAGCTGTTATATTGTTCTGTTGAAAACAAATTACATTATTTTGAATGAACACTATTTTATTTATCTTTTAAACGATAGTTGGAACTTGGAACATGGTTCCAAATTGCCGTTAAATGTTTTTTAAATAATGTGTATTTCAGATATCTATAATCCTATTACAATACACATGACATAATTTACATAAATTTAAATATTTAAATGTAATATATTTTAGAGTCCTTGTTTGAAATTACTATTGCTTGTTCGTAGCGATCCGAACACGCGCATTACAACTCGCAAAAGTAAAGCTACGATTACACAAAATAATTTTTTCTGTTACCTAATATTGCTTTGTTTAAAAAACTTTATTATGATTTAATTTTATTTATAACGAATAATCGCCCCCCAAAGTTTCGCGGTATTATTGGAACATGGTTTAAATGTTATATTTTCGGCACTGAAAAACATCTAAGTGTGCCGTTGGCATGTCCGTGTGCCATGGTAACAGACGTTTTGATCGTAATCAAACGATCTAAAACAAAAAAGGTCGTATGTAAAAGAACGTACATAAAAGATCGTACGTAAATAATCTTACGTAAAAGATCGTATGTACAAAGAACGTATTGTAAAAATCGTTTGTAAATAATCGTATGTAAAAGATCGTAACTATCATTTGATCGTAAATGATCGTAAAATGCACATTATCTCATACAATTACGTGTAAATTATATCATTTGCTTATTATTAGAAATCGTGCAGAATCTTTCTTCTTGGCCACAATCGAAATCTATATCAATCACCGTCTAGTAAGAACCTCCGAAACTTTCCATATTCCTTTCCAAAGAACCCACTTAATCTTCTCCTAACCTTTTTTGCGAATGTTTCGACTATTGTATAACCTACCGGACATATTTAGCGAAAGCCCCGGGATGTTTTATAAATTACTCAAATCTCTTATTTTCACTTTGCTTCGCTTTATTCAAATATTGTCGTCTCCCTTTTTTTGTTGCTTTACGTGCGTTTTATTCTTACTTATTTTTGTAACACCGTTATTGGATGGGATACATTACATAAAAAAAGTAAGGTGAACTTTAAAAATATTTTCAACTGTCGAAATTCTTCTCTCACCTATTTGGTGATCTACGAAGGTACCCATACCCGCCTTCCAATCCGAGAGGCGGGTACGGATACCGCCGCTCATTTATTGGATAATCAAAACCTCTGCCATAGGTCATCCCAAATGGTTCGCTACCTTTACTGACTTAGCAGGGGTGTCCGTGTTCATGGGGTGAGGTTTGTCCGGGTCTTGACAAATGCGTCTGCCCACCAACTCCGTAGGCAGGATCAGGAGAGACTAGTTGAGGGAGACTTTTTGACCTCTTCAACAGGACTCTCTTAGATCATAGTCTTGCACCGCAGTGGGGGGGGATGGATTCATACGTCCGTCATACGAACCTCCACACAAGTTAAGATGACAAAGGTCTCATGTGTGGAGCTAATGCAAAAAAATGTATTTAAAGAAACCTCACTGAAAATATATTGACAACTGAATCCAGAGCACTTATTCAAGAAAGATTTTCAGAACGAAATGTCAAACAATATTTTTATCACCTGGCGCATCCTTGTAAGGTAGTTCATCAAATCTCTTAACTTTTTTAACCATCTCTCTCCTGCTCCATCAATGTCTCCGTCCTCGCTCATCTCGCGTCGGAAATGAGTCTCATCGGAGCCTCCTCCGGGCCAAGATGGCGGTGCTTCCGGCAAGAGGTAATCGGCGGAAAACGATTTGAATTAGCGCCAGGGTGTGGGTATTTTCCGGTCCCCGTTCAAATATTTGTATATTCTAATTTTTTCGTTAAACGCAGGTTTCGTTTAATGTTACGTGTAGATAAGGAAAAAAATCATTTTATTTCTGGGCGATAAATTATACTAATTAAGAAAATATTTGTCCTGTATATTTATTTAGGCCCAGCTAAGCTTTTACAATTAAAAACAAATTAAAATAAACATAAAGCGTAACTACATAACGTTGTACCTAATCGTAATTTTAGTTACAAAATTTATGTAAAAAAAATTACGTTTGATGTTATGTCTAGCGATATCTAAAGAAAATTTTTAAACAGTACACCCAATGTCCGAAATATTAAAATGTTTATTTTGATGGTGATTGGAAATTAATATTTATTTTTCTTTATTTGCAGGTATCGTCAACTAAGGATCCCAAATGTTCCAGATGGCGGCGAGATAGTCCTGTCAGCATTGTAAGTCTTGTAATAAATACACGGTGGTGGGAATTACACTTTAAATGCTAAAAAGCGAACACACCAATTGTTATACACCCATGTATATTATTTATGAAGGAACACTCACAAGGATAGTCCGATGTTCTGTAGGGAACTCGTTTGCTCAGCGCGGGTGTAAACTATGCGCCCTAAAGCTTACATAGTATTTATGAAGCAATAGTCTTTTCTTATAGCTGTCCAATTTAGGGTTATGGTCAGTGGCGGTTCGTGACTAGAGATTAGCGACCTAGCAACGTGATACAATTTGGCTATTCATTAGTTATTAATGAAAATAATATCGAAGGTTCTAAAAAAAATTATGTTAAATTTGAAAATCTCCGCTTAGGCAAAAAACTTTTCGTTCTTTTATATAAAAAAAGTTACAAAAATCTTTTGATTCCTCTAAAATATTATTACTAAACTTATAGTCACTGCGCACCCGGGTAGCTTACAGATTCATAAGATTTGAACACTCACACAAATTACTGCTGAAGCGCCATGAGCATATTTTATATGAACTATTTCTTAGAACAGAAACTCCCATAGTCGCTGATTTAAGAAATGACTTTCATAAAAAAAGTATGGAAGTCATTTCTGATTAGCTCTCGGGCAGTATTGGCACGAACAGGTGATTCTTTTAAACAATAGCGGGTTGTTTAAAGTTTGATTACAATGCAAATTTATTTATGTTTTTATCTGGAGTTCACTGCGCAAACGTACTTTACCATTACAGGTTGTGGTCATTGGTCTGTAGGTTAGTAACATGCATTGTATGTTCTAGTTCTAATATACTCTAAATTAAATCTTTCATTTAGAAATAATTATGAAGACAGTTTTATGAACCCCAGTGAGAAAGAGTTGACTGACCTGACTGACGGCCGCCCTGTTTTTGTCAAAAATTTCATTTATCAATAATTAAACAAAGGAGCCTTCAGTGAAGTGGACATCACAACTACAGAAATCCACCTACACTACATATCTATTTTTATTAGGCTGAACGTGTCCTAGAGCCGAGTACTTTAACCTACTCGTACCACCTGTGTGAAGATTTTTTAATTGAAACCCGTCAAATTCATTACACACTATTTCTACGTAACTTCAGATACGAATACAAAAGTCACCAAAAATACCAAAACCGAAAAAATCTAACAGCTTTTAATAAAATTATAATTCTGGCGACATTGCCATACGTCACAACATCCCATTGACATATTGTCAAATCTCCGTAACTAGAGAATTCCCCATATTCTGCGAGGTTGACCTATTTTGGTACAGTAGATCAGAAGGTCTTCCACGAACTGTATTGTACTGCATAGCACAAGAGACTGCAATTTGTGTTCCGATATAGAATGTGGCTATTTCTGTATGTATTAATGGTTGCAAATTTGAAATTGGTGGTAGGTGTTATTAGTTGAGAAGTTATTATGCAAGTTTTGCATCTGAACTTCTGTATTGTTACTAGTTTCATATCATACTCGAAAATAGATCTTGAAGTTTATTCGATAGCTGCTGTGAGTGTGAAAGTAGATATTTTTATGAGTAATGATTTGAAAAGCAAAGAGCCGTGTTTAGTTACCAGATCTGAATAGCTAGGTACTTTCTAATCATCCTGATCCCCATCCTTCGTCTCCCCACTCCTTTAAGCCTCACAAAATATCCCTTTTGGGGATGTTATAGTTCCACTGGCTCCAATCAGTTGGAAATTTTATGTGACATCCAAATAAAACTGAAAATATTTATCTTACTCTAAAAAAAATTAAATTAGTATTTACAATTTTGTTAGTTGATAAATTACGGGCAAATCCGGGTAATAAAGTAATATCATAATATTTATACAAGGGGTCTAGAGAATAACTTTTTCGACATCCCTACTTTTCCAGGTAGTTTTTAGGTACAAAAGTTAAATTGTTCATATGAAAAAAGAATCTTCTATGAAAAAAATATTTTTGCATGAAATAAAATAATGGAATTCCGATTTTTTTTTCGTATTTTTACTTCTACCATCATGTACAATCGTTAGTGCACTTTACTACCGTACACCTGTATAATACCGATCTAGTTTGCCTAAGGGTAGTACTGCCCAGCCGCGTGCCTCGTGTTTGCATGCTATCATCACGGTCATAGTATGAGGGTAGGTTTCATAGAACACAGGAAGCTTTGCTCGGAAATCTACCGCTAACCATAGATTTATTATAATTTAGATGAGACACTGAGCGAAAAAAATGACTCCACTTCGATGTAGGTTCGTACATCCACCTGCTATCCCAACACTTCTGTCGACAAACAACCATCCTCGGCGGTTAACGTTTTCATGTAAGTCTTTTTCGAAATACCTCTATAATGTGTTACTAAAAAAATAGCGCTTAAAAGTTTGGTAAAGCCGGCGTAGTAACATTATTTTGTTATGTCCTAAAAATAACTGATATTAAAATTAAGCCTGAGTAATAAGCGTTTTACACGATGGTTTTTTTAATCAAGTTTCCATATGGGTCGTCTTTTCATGTGGAACGGTTTAAGATAGCGGAAATTAATTGTTGTCAGTCGTCTGTAATTGTTTTACGTAACTATATTATATTGAAATATTGTATGTTTATTTCATTTTATATTTTAAATATTAATAAAATATTAAATATTAATAATTGTTGACGACATCGTTTGAAATGTTACATTATTTTATCATTTAGCGTCTAGCGTGTCAAAATATTATTTCGTCTCTAATGGCAATATCTGTGTACATTCTTAAGTATGAAAATAATGTAAAGCAATGATTTTTCATATGGATTCCAATATAGTTTCCATATGGGGATCGGAATGAAAAAAAGTATCGTGTGCCTCTATTGTTCGGCGGTCGAACGCGCGAGTACCATCACCGGATAACGTACCTCCCCGTCACCCCTGGCATAGATAATTTTCAATTGAAGTTATTTAAATAGCGTATCGAACAGAAAGGCTGATGGATGTAACCAGGGACAATACCCGAAGTATCTAAGATATAAATATCTCAGACACTTCTTTTGTAATTTCTCTACTATTAGAGAGTAAGTAAAAATCCTCTGGTTACCATATTTTTGAGCCGCTTTCCAAAATGATATGTACTGCCAGTGCCCGGGTTCATCGGGTAAAGTGTGTTCAGGATGCGCCTGCCCACGAGTTGCGTGGTGTGCCAGATCGGGAGAGGCTGGTTTGGGGAAACCCTTAAACCTCTCCAACTGGTCTCTTGACCTATCGCCTTGCTCTGCAGTGGGAGGGATATATTCATAAGTCCGTCACAATGTTCATATGGATACACTGATACCTTTTACTTTCCCAGAACTTTCTTTCCTTAAATAAAAGACCCTCTATACAGCATCCCTAAATATGACATAGACCCTGAGAGAAATTATTTTCCCGAGGGCCTCCTGTTTTGGGGGTTAATATGAAAAAAAAAATGTATCGAAGCCAGGATGCAAAAATGCTCGGAGTTGCTTAGCACAAATTCCAGCACTCTCCAAAGTTTTGCTGTATATCGTTTCTATGTGGAAATGAAATTTTAGGTGCGGATCAAATGTGATTCCCAAAAATGCCCATAATCCATACCTCCTACCCCTTGCACCCTGTGCTACTTTGTTACCTCCGAACCATTCTTCTTTTCCCGTGCAATATTGAACAATGGTAGGTAACGCGTAACGTTCATGTTATATGTATCCTATGGTGCTTGTTCCGAATGCGGTGCTTGTTTCGAATATTCGGAATTTGCTGTCTTTTATGCGAATTGTTCAGCTAGCGACCTTTGTTAGCCATTATTGTGAGGAAATTCCGTTATGGCATTGTCCTAGTTACCTGTATTTATGATTCGGCTTTAACCTGAAAACTATTTTTGCTTTTAACCACCGGTATATTGTGATACAAGATAAGTTTTACGGTCCATTTGGTGTTTAATTTGCCTAGATTACTGACGTGGTATTTCCCTTATTGACCTTGACTCATCAATGAAGATGTGATTAGTAAAAGTCGTTAATAAACAGTGTACGTAATGTAGACAAAGCTTGTCTTGTAAAGTTGTGTTCGTGATCGGTTTGTATTTCGATCGGGTTATATTGCGATCGGTTTGTATTGCGATCAGTTTGTATTGCGATCGGTTTGTATTGCGATCAGTTTGTATTGCGATCGTTTGTATTGCGATCGGTTTGTATTGAAATCAGTTTGTATTGCGATCGGTTTGTATTGCGATCGGTTTGTATTGCGATCGGTTTGTATTGCGATCGGTTTGTATTTCGATCGGTTTGTATTGCGATCAGTTTGTATTGCGATCGGTTTGCTTGCAATCGGCCCAAAGCGGTTACAATCCTCTGTTTTGCAATTCCTCCAACATGACGGCTGGAGGAATTTAAATATTGTTGAGTTATTCGTAATCTGCGATTGATTGTATTTCATTCAAAAGAATTTGCCTACTGATGTTTTGGTGGCATTACCTAATATAATCAATAGAAATGATTGAACAATAGGAAGGTAAGCTACGTTAATTTGCCTATCATTAAACTTATTCGTATCTTTTTCACAATAGTCTGCCAACTGTCCGGAGGCAGTGAGACTATGGCATCCCCAATTGCAATATGTTATAATGCTGAAGATATTGGGGAGAGGAAGGAGATGGGAAAGAGGAAGGTGAGAGAGTACCTGGCTATTCAGATCTGGTCACCAAATAGGCTAAAACCCTTTCAAGCAACGTTTCGATTCGGCATGGTGGTCTTTCCTCATAATCTGTACGTTTGCTGATAGATGCAGTATTCATTTCAACAGAATGGAAGGTCTGAAGTCTCGCCCGTCTGAGACGAACGAAGTATGCAAGAAGCATGATTTGATGCACGCGAGTTCTATTTGAAAGAGAGGATGCTGAAATACTCCAGTGATATTTAAGTTGAACACGATTGATCCTTCCAGTAGTGTAATTCTATGATTTGAGGTAGTGTATATGTTTGTGTACTTGGGAAGTATGTAACAATATTATGCGAGTTAAATTCGATCAATTTTCACCCAAAAAGTTTCGTCCTTTCAGGTCAACTCAATTTCGTAAAGTGTCTTGCCAACATAGATGAATATTTGATTAGGGGATTCCCCCGAGGACGTCAATATTTCTCCCTCATATATGTACGTCATATCTCTTACCTCATCCATACTTTATTTGTCATTTCGCAAAATATTTCATTCTACGCCATGTTATTATTCTCAAACCTTAAAATAATACCCAATACATCGGCTTTACAAAATTTCAATAACAATACACTTTTTATTTTACCTGAAAACTACCTTAAAACGTAAGTATTTCGAAAAAAAAATATTATCTTTTTTTTTTACTCGTACAGGGTTTTCCAATAAGAGGTGTTATTTTGAATAGCCCGCTATTTCGGTAGATGTTACTTTTGAAGCTGTTATTTTTTGACATTTGACAAGTAAAAGCTACGCCATTAATAAAAATGAAACGATACACGCTTCAACAATGCATTAAAATTATTAAATTTCACTTGAGTGAATCAAATGCAAATCATCTTGAGTGATGAGGCCCATTTCCACCTCGGTAGCTTCGTCAACAAGTAAAATTGTCGCATCTGGGACTCGGAAAACCCAAGAGTTATTGTTGAAAAGCCTCTCTATCCTCAACGTGTGACTGTTTGGTACGGTTTATGGTCCGGCGGAGTCATTGGACCTTACTTTTTCAAAAATGAGGCTGGAGCAACAGTTACGGTGAATGGATTGAGCTATCGAGAGATGATTAATGATTTTTCATGGCCGAAATTGGATGGTATTGATTTGAACAACGTTTACTTTCAACAAGACGGCGCTACGTGCCACACAAGCAACAAAACCATTGATCTTTTACGATTGAATATCAAAATAACACCTCTTATTGGAAAACCCTGTACTATCTTGTAGAATCATCTCACGAAGTTTGTGCACCCTCGGACACTATGTATGCATAAACCGGTGATTATATATCAATAATAACACAAAAATAATGTATTAACATATAATAAACCTCCCCCGGACCAAATTAAACACGCATTCAAGTCTCCGTCTATATATGCTGCATATTCTATTTAATAACTCTTCATATAACCATATAAAGTTATAATTTCTAATATCCATTCCCATTCGTTAATTATTAAGGGTAGATGCCGTCATCATTCATGCATGTTCTCAGTGGCAGTTCCCTCCCCAGTCTCCAGTAAGCCGTATCGAGTAAAATAATACATACAATACATATGGAATAAGGGAGGTTTCATCCACGTGCTTTATGGGGTCCGGGTACGAGAAGAATTCAGAAAAAACATGTTGCCATGTCAGAAGAAAATATATAGGTGATAGTTCTGCTTTATGTTTCTATTTTAAAAACCAATGAATACAAAAAACATTTATTTTTTAGTTCTAGTTGCTAATTAATTACAATATAGATATCTTTATTATTATTTTGTATAATCGATAGATAGATTTTTCAAATAACAAAAAACTTTCATCAACAGTTAATACATTTATTTTGCCTATCCGGAGCTTAAGAGTAAAGGTTCCTATGTAAATTGGCGATATCATTTTTTTTCAAATCGTTAAAGATCATACCTTTAAGCCTTAGACACATTACGCTTTATGCGCGAATTTACGTATTATATGTTGGGCTGACACTCTACGCTATAATCTTCCCCAAGAGAGGGGGTCAAATCAATTGGGGGACTGCCGCGGAATATCATTTCATTGCATAGGATCTGTCACCTTGACAGATGAGAGCCGCGTTATTGTTCTGACCCCTTCTTCTGCCGTAAGTAGGGCTAGCAAATCAAGCGCATATCGTCGCCATGCCCACACTTATAACACATCATCTTTTTAGGTGTGACAGGTCTGTATGGGATTGTACGGCGAGCAATATGGAGTTATATAAAACACTTTTAAGGCGATGCACTACGTCATGTAATATTTCAAATTGAGCCGCTATCAATAACAACCCTTACGTAGATGGCGATAAGGTTTAAATTCCCGCTTAACACCATCCGCCTGTTTTGATTTATACAAGAAAAAAACATGGCCAAAAATTGCCTTTTATTTTATTTTGTGGATGTTCAGGCATAAATATTAAAAAAATTTTTCGATCATTTTATAAATAACTTAATTTGCCACATTTTACGATAAAATAATAACCGAAAATGGGTTCGTAAGTAGGAGATTTTGATTTTTAAAGCAGTTTTCATAGGCCTTTACATTATTTTTTTCTGGGCTTATAAAAAGACTTATCTAAAAAAATACTCGATTATTTCAAAGGCCAAGATATATTCTACTCGCAGTATTTAATTAAAGCATGTGAAACATTTCTAGGCGACCAAATTTTCAAACAAAAAACACATGATTTTGCATTACTACGTATTTTTATTTTTTTATTTTTTTTATTTATTCTTAAATAAATTAGTTTTACAAAGGTAAATTACATTGTCCTCCACGCTAGGAGTTCACCTGTGTTGTGGAGGACTTTTTCAATTGTAATGTTATATACATAATAGTAAACAATACAGTGGCGATTAGTTACACAGAGAAACGATAGAAATTAAAATATAATATCGATTTTTACATAGTTTTAACAAAAACAAATGCGAAATATAAATATTGCATCGCCTTAACTTATGGCGTAATCTGTCACCCTCTTTAAGGATTTTTCGTTTAGTGATTCTATTCCCCAACTTCCTCTTCCCCATTTCAATCCTCTCCTCAATACCTTCAGCTTCACAACATAACCCAATTGGGCATGCCATAGTCTCACTGGATTCACACTGTTGAGCGCAGTTCTTGTGCGGTATTAAAATAAA
Source organism: Hesperophylax magnus (assembly GCA_026573805.1). Classification (NCBI taxonomy): domain Eukaryota; kingdom Metazoa; phylum Arthropoda; class Insecta; order Trichoptera; family Limnephilidae; genus Hesperophylax; species Hesperophylax magnus. Next base: position 3,379,123 of record JAIUSX010000117.1, on the reverse strand, counting down.
ATAATGTTTATTTGAATTGCTCGGAAAAAACTTCATTGATAAACCTAAATAAAAACCTACATACCTGTATTAGTATGCATTTAAAATAATACACCTTTTTCTTTATCGATGGTTAGCGACCATATATTAATAGATAGGTACTTCTATTTTTTCTTATTCTTCCCTGCCTTATTTCTTGCAACCTCAAAAGAATTTCCGAAATATTATATAATATCCGGTATACCATCGTTCTGCTGGCTGCGGGCAGTTTTGGTGTGTTTTAAGTACGATTATGTCAAGTTTGACCTGATATGATTTTAGATTACCACAGCTACCATAATAATGTTAAGTTAGTTTGATTCCGTGTTAACAAGAATCCAAGTTGTGCCTAGCCCCTAGCCTATCTGAATCTAGCCTGTACTAACATGAATTTACTAAGATTCGGATAGCTAATATTCGACCAGATGTGCTACAATGCGAGGCTGACTGAAACATCGGCTAAAAAAATACCATGTCATGTTTTTATTTTTCGTCATTATAATAAAATAATCTTCTTTGATATATCGAAATTCAGCACGCGCAGAAAATTAGTAGACCAATATTGCTGAAATTTCGAAGTTTGTTCTTATTAGTGCCAGAAGTGTTTAGAGAGTGATTTGAATGGTACAAGAAGTCAGGGATGCCCTAGGAATACTTCACGCAATATCTCTGCACCGGAACGAGATACGGAGTCGATGTAATATAGTTTTTTTTAACAGTATCCTTGCGGAATACAGTAGTGAATGGTGCAATAAGTCGGTGACACCAAAGATAGACATTAGCAATAGAAAAGCATTGCGGGGTTCATAGGTAGTTTATGTGGACGGAAACACAACGATCATTCTATAAGTACAAACCTACATATAATAAATAAAATTCTGAAAATGTTAACAAACTTAGGCATTAATTTTTTTTTGTTCCTAACAAATAATGTATTTAATCAAAAAAAGAGATTTAGGCGTACCGCTGATAGTAACTTCTTTAACCTTTCCCTATTACTCTTAAACGATACACGCAGCAGAAAGGAGTTTACATCAGATCTTTCAGCGGCAGAGTCATACAACCCTAATTCCCCCATTCCGGGGTGTATTTGTCTTCAAATGAAATTAAAGTTAACCCAGTTTAGCCACGCACAAATGTTGATTGTGTACATTCCCTCTTTGAAGTAAAAACTTGATACCACTAGTAACTACTTATTCTCTTCTGCGTCCTCTGGGATTCACCAGAACAATAGACGTGACTGTCCTTTGAAATAAACAGCAATAGATAGTCGCAAAAAAATAACTTTGGCGAAAGTTATCATTTTTTTTATCTTCCGTGACTTATTTTATTTACACATTTTCATTACGAGCTGTTGAATACAAAAAAAATTGTAGATTTCATATTTTTTACTATCTTTTCAACTTTAAGAAGTTTCCTTTTTTTTCTTTTAATATCAACATTATTTTTTACGAGTATAAATGGACTACTGATGAAAATTATTGTTGACACATAATTTCACCAAAAATTATCCCCAATCTGCAAAAATAAAAAAGAATCCTGTAAAATAATGTAGCAGTTATATCTGACAGGAGGTTTGTCTATTTTTTTTCTGTAGACAGTTTTTTATAAATTATTAAACACAAATATTTATTTTTTTAAATGCATACAAAAATTGAAAATACTGTAATTTCATATTTTTGAAAATAAAATAAATCCCTCCATTACTAATTCATGATTTTACAAGATTCTTTTCTATTTTTGCAGATTGGATAATTTTGGTGAAGTTATAATGTCGACAATGGGTTTCACCAGTAGTCCATTTATACCCGTAAAAAATATTTTTTTTCATCAAATAATTTAATAATTTTTCAAATCTACATGATTTTCAGCGCGCGCTGTATTTAAGCCCTTAATAAATATTACAATGATGAGTTTTGATAAGTTGATTCTAATGATCTTGTTTCATAATTCAAGTAATTTCTGGCCTTTTTTCATACGAGATAAAAAGAAAATAAACAGTATAGGTCCTAAAAGTGACCCCTGTGGAACCCCCGTTTTCTTATTTCTTATTTCATTAAATTTGACAGATAATTTTTCCTGGATTTGTTAGAATGCAATTATTGTGGATGCTGTGTTGTTTTATAGTTACTTTCATTGATATTTTTGCACTTCGTTCCGTAGTTAAGTATACGTACCTACCTATGTAGAAAGATACTGTTTCTGGTGGAACTTTCAGAACAGATCTGCCCTGATAATGAACACTGTGATGCTCTCTGGAACGTTGGATAAAGAAGGGGGTAGCGAAATACGGCATAATACCCCAAAAATAAATAAACCAAAATAATATCTATATATATATATAAATTGCCCCAATATCAAATCCCATATTAGCATTCAATCTGTCTTTTGCACAATTCTATGGAAATACTGTGACGTACATAAATCGGATGGGGATTGACTACAGAATTAACGGAATGTTTTGCGGAGTTTACGAACTTTTCCGTATAGGATCATTTGCATAGAAATAGCCACCCTCGTGTTGGAACTTTCAATGCTCTTCGTTCTGTAGACAACAAAAGGACATTATTCGTTTTAATTCAACACAGCAAATGATTAAAGCAAGCCTAACAATCTTCTGTGTTCGCATAAAATTTCACTTATTCTAAAACTATATGCATTAGAAGTGTACAAAGTTTTAGAATAAGTGAAATATAATAAGTGATAAGGCATGCGTCGTTTCAACCACACCAGGAAACGCTTACGTTTTCTTTTCCCTGGGAAAAAGTCTAAGAAATTCGCCAATAAGTTATGTGGAGTGGATAAACACCATCAAACAAAGCCAACTACTTGAGGTCTAAGTAGGTTATTCATTAATTTATTTTATGTATCTATATAAAATAAAATAAAGTTAGTACATAATATTCTCTATATAGTATAAAATACAGTCGGTATCCGCGTCTGTCTGTTCGCTTAATTCATCTAAACTACGCAACGGATTTTGATAGGGTATCACAATCATTTAGAAAATTTCTTGCGGAAGGTTTATATATATATATAATAAATGCATATTTTATTTATAGAAATTAGAGAAAAGTTGATGTTTATCTTAGAATTCACAACCTTTTAAGTCTAACCTTCAAAAGTTATTCCAATAAAAAAAATAATGTAAATATATTTATAAATTAAAATGATAATGTTCGTTTTTTCAAAATCTAAAAGTACATCACCGATTTCTTTGAAATTTTGAGAAAACTTTGCATTCGAATACGGCTGTGTTTTTATATACCTATCTTATATAGATGTCATCTGTGACAGGTAAACATGCTTTTATTTATTTATTTATTTATTCGAGACACAAACAGGATATTTATAAAAACATTAATTATGGATTACAAAATAAAGAAAATACAATTATAAATATCCCTAGACTAATGTGTCTGCAGCAATCACATTTGCACATTCACATAAGCAAACATGTAAAACAATGACAGTATTTATATACAAATCTTAAAACTTAATTACAAAGATTGAAGCTCACAATAAGGAGAAAAATTTAAAGAGTAAATATTAAAAAAAAATTCTAAACCACTAAACAATTTATTTATTTATTTATTTATTTATTTTTCTTTTTATTTATTTTTTTTTTTTTTTTTATCTAAGTACAGAAATCGTGGAGATATTTCTTGAAACAAGTTATATTATTTGCAAAAATATCTACGACAGTGTGTGTTTTAGCAAGATCATTGTATGATCGAGACATTCTAGACATAGGATTAAAATATCCAGTGTTATTGGCAAAGATTTCGGTCCAAAATATGTTCATATTTCTATTATATTTGGGCCTGGCGTAAAAATTGATTTGATTGACTAAGTTACTATTTACACGATTATTCACAATATTCACATTTAAGAGAAAGCTACAAGCCAAAGATGTGTATACATATTCTTGGGATACCTTATATCGTAGGTAATAGGCATTAAAATCGCTTGACAAACGGAGTCTAAAATCTTTCGATTTCAAGCAAAAAACTGGTTTTTATTTATTTTGTAAATAATTTTATAAGAAAGCAAAAAAGTTAATCAAATGAAACTGTCACAGATAATCTTAGCTATAATACTGTATTTTTTAAAAGTTGTTTCTTTTATGCGTTCATATATTTCTATTGAAAAAAATATTTTTTTTAGTATTTTACATTTATATTTTTTATTGAGTAATTTATTTTTTTATTTGTATTCTACTCAAGGGAAACGATAGGAAAACCTTCAATTTATCTAAAGCATATTTTTTGGTATTCATAATCAAAATAGTAATTTGGCATTAAGCTTCGCCTTAAATATAGTTTCTCTATCTGCACAGACCACTGAGCCACAGCACTGCGTGGCGGGGTACAGCTAGGATGTATATATGTTGGACGCCGTACTTACAATATTAAAATTAATAAAACAGACCAGCCTTTATTGATTATGTTATATATAGCAACGACTCCTTTATTTATATTATTTAGAACCGTCCTTTATACATTTATGTTATTTGTTGGCTGCTCACTTCCAACTGAAAACTTCCTAAATGATCTGAACATTAGAACTTACATGGTTGTTGGACCACGAGAGATGCTTCACAGCATCCATCCATTACTCATCTTTTCATCTGACGTTCTGACGTGCATATCGGACCACGGCATCGGAGCTCGCGGCAGATGAGGAGAGGGGAGGAATCCCTCCCCGTGGTAATACATAATGCACGCTGCTTATCATGTACCACACGATATAGAGCACCTATTCAAGAATCGGGATACGTCGAGGTCACGTCACTATTATTCACGAAACTTCATAGAATAGCGAGTGAATTATTTGGTGCGCAGTTATTTGAATTATCAAAAAGTATGATCTATTTTTGAACTTTTATTTATTTTATGCTAGCTTTTACCTGCAACTTTGCTCGCGTAGTATTGGGAAGAAATTGCTGTACAAAGAATGTGTTTGCGGGATGAAAAGTAACCTATTTCATTTTCAATTTTTTCAACTATGCATGAAAAAAAACATGTCAATCGGTCTCTCTGTTTGCGACGTGAAAGAATGACAATCAAACAACACACGTTTTTGCATTTTTAATATTAATTAGGTTTCATTATACAATTATTACAGTATTGATAGAACTTTGACTCTCCAACTAGTAAGTTTCCGTTTTAGGATATAAATAAGATAATCTAATTAAATTAACTAAATATATGCTTAACTAGAAAAATAAACATCTGATGAAAAAACAATACATGGACCAAAAGACCTCTGTAGACGAGCCGCCACCGATGAGAACTATTCTCAGGCGAAATAGATTTTCAAAAATAGCTAATATATTAAAGGAACTTAACTGTAAGTAATTCCTTTTTATACACAGTTATTATGCAGTTAGTTCTTCTTGGGGTAGGAATAGCTCTTCAGCCTATTTGTCACGTCATTGATGCAACCATCCTCGTATCATGATTGGTTCAGGATTGTATCCATTTGGGAGTAGGTCAGGCGTCGTCACAGGCAATATGGACTGTCAATCAGAAACTGACAGTTCATTAGCCGACTAATCTACTCTCATCTGAAGTGTGAAGTGCTGTAATCACGTTGTTATCGAGGACCGGAGAATTTCCTTACTGAGATATTCTGAGCTCCTGGTTGTAATTATTCCTATAAACTTCACCTGACTGGTGATAACTAATGATTGTTGATAAACGGAAGTACCTACCAGATAACATAACAATTCAAATCAATAGTTTTTTTCTTCTGAAAATAATTTAGTTACCACCGGGGACAAGAGATTTCCTGCTGTAAATTGAATTGGTTTTATATAACAATCATAGATTATAAAAACATTGAAGGGAACAAAAATTTAAATAACATTTTATTTCAAAAGCAATACAATATTAACCGACGGATAACGTTGTACTGCTTTTTATTTTATTTATGCTCGTCGCATCTTGTAAGATTCGACGAGTATTCATTGTAGCGTGTTTATTTAGGCTAAGGACGGGTTATAGTGATTTGTTTTTGGGTTATTATGCGGTTTTTTAGCCAACGTTTCGGACAGTATTGAAGTTTACATCATCAGGGCAGATGTGTAATCAGATTACATATCTGCCCTGATGATGGACACTGCAATGATGTCCGAAACATTGGCTAAAGAAAGAGGCAGCACAACAGGGCGTAATACCCCAAAAAATCACTATAATACTTTTGGCCGTGAAAATCTCGAATTATGATTCGACATGGGTTTCGACAATTCGACATTTCGGACATGGGTATGCCCAAGGACGGATTGATTCACAGAATTTGAACAATTCATCAAATTTCGAAGTTATTTTTTAGGTTCTGTTAATGTTCTATTCCAATTCTGTTATTATTTTAGTTATGTGAAGCAGATGGCCAATAATGATATAATAACAGTACTTCAATAGAACCTTTACAAAACTTGAAAATTAGCTTTGAAATATGATGAATTGTTCAAATTTTAAAGTTTATTTTCAAGTTCTGTTATTATTTCAGGTCTGTGAAGTAACTGACCTATATTGATATAATAACAGAATATCAACATACCCAAGGACGGATTGATTCACAGAATTTGAACAATCCATCAAATTTCGAAGTTATTTTTTAGGTCCTGTTAAAGTTCTATTCCAATTCTGTTATTATTTTAGCTATGTGAAGCAGATGGCTAGTAATGATATAATAACGGTACTTCAATAGAACCTTTACAAAACTTGAAAATTAGCTTTGAAATATGATGAATTGTTCAAATTTTAAAGTTTATTTTCAAGTTCTTTTCAAGTTTTGTTACTATTTCAGGTCTGTGAAGTAACTGGCCTATAATGATATAATAACAGAACTTAAATAGAACATTCGCAGAACTCGCAAATGAACGTTGAAATTTGATGAATTGTAGATTATATTAAACAACCCGTCCTTAGTGTTTCGCAGAATTTGAACAATTTATGAAATTTCAAAGTTGATTTTCAATTTCTGTGAAGGTTCTACTCAAGTTCTGTTATTATATCATTATTGGCCAGTTGTTTTACAAAACTTAATCAGCTTAAGTTTTTTCCTTTGTAAGTTTAAACCTGCTGAATTTCAACTGCTATTTGTCACTAAAACCATCTGCGCTTCACTGAGTAGGGACACTCGGGGTCTATAATCATTGTTTAAAAAATTACTTCGTGATATAAAATTTAAAAAAAAACTAAGCTTTCGTTCCGTCGCCACACACGTGACGTGTGCGGCGACGGAACGAAAACATTCTGCTTTCTTTATAACGCCGTTGGGAAAGTGGTGGGCAACATGTAGTTTATTTATTTTCTTTTATAACGGGCGGATACGGTTTAAGTATAGTTCCCGTGAGCACCCAGGCCATGGGCCCTTTGTTATATCTCCCTTTTTACCTCATTATTTTAAGGCGATGCACTACGTCGTGTAATATTTTAAATTGAGCCGCTATCAATAACAACCCTTACGTATATGGCGATAAGGTTTAAATTCCCGCTTAACACCATCCGCCTGTTTTGATTTATGCAAGAAAAAAACATGGCCAAAAAGTGCCTTTTATTTTATTTTGTGGATGTTCAGGCATAAATATGAAATTTTTTTCCCATCATTTTATAAATAACTTAATTTGCCACATTATACAATAAAATCATAACCGAAAATGAGTTCGTAAGTAGGAGATTTTGAACTTTAAAGCAGTTTTCATAGGCCTACACATTATTTTTTTCTGGGCTTATAAAAAGACTTATATAAAAATTACTCGATTTTTTCAAAGGTCAAAATGTATTCTACTTGCAGTATTTAATTAAAGCATCCGAAACATTTCTAGGCTACCAAATTTTCAAACTAAAAACACATGATTTTGCATTACTACGTATGGCATCGCCTTAACAATAACCGATTATGTGGCTATACCCCCTGATTCGACAATGTGTCTTCCCAGGTATCTGAATCTTGTTCCCAAGAAAGCAGGACAATGGCACTATAAGTAAATAGGAGTCTCTTCATCCTCTTCACATTACCTGCACCTGTTTTTCAATTCCAACAACTGCATGTATCTATTGACATGGAATTGTCCCGTTAGTGCTCCTTCCAGTTCCCTCAATGAGTTTCTGTCCATATTGAGTAGTTGCCTGGTTCGTCTAGGGTTTGGTCCGTTTTGGACTACTTTAGATTGTCTCTAGGGAGTTAGTGTAGTTTTTTTCAACCAATGTTTGACGTGCATTTTCGACGTCGTCTATGATATTCGTAACCAGTTTAGTGGTCCACAGCGGTAGGACAATTCATAGAAAATCAAGTTTTAACTTGCTGTAAAATCACTTGTAATTGAGTGATAATTTGTTTTTATCCCGTTTTATTGCAGTCTAAATGACTGCATTTTAAGAATATTATATGTATATATTCCTCAAATACCTACAAGATATTAAACTTCAGTATTTCGATTTCTTAGTAATTTTACACCCTGAATATACTGTCTACTTTGTTTCATTATATGATACAACCTCAGGGCACTTCTAATCCAATCTTCATAAACCACTCAACCAGATCTTATTTAAAGCTCGTTTTTTGGGCTTAAGCTCATCCATTTATAAAGCAACGCCATAAAATAAATATTTGTTCAAATTCAAAGATAAACTTGGAACAATGAATGCCGGAACCATGATAAAGCTCCTTTACAAATATCCCACTTTAAATTCCTTCAGACGTTCCCTCCCCCCCATGGACAATATGGTTTTAAGGGTGATAACAAAACGGCTTCTAATTTCCTATTCTTGTCGCGTATCCACGAGTTAAGTGTGACACTGGGTTAATTAGTGTTGATTAAATAAAACCTCATTGCACAAGTGGCGAAACGTAGGGTGGTTTTTGGAGGAGGAGCCTTCGAAAGGGGTGAATTATATCTCCCGTTTATTGAGCAACTTGTAATCCCGGGTAGTGAAACTCAACCATTAGCACGTGTTATGTTTCCCTGAGCCATTATTAATACATTCATTATAAACTAAACTAGTAGTCCTAACAGTAGACGTCGTGTAATATTGATTTCTCTGATTGAACAGCTCGCATCAGTCATAGATTTACAGACGAGGTCGAGTAAAAACGACTAAAAATTACGTCGCTGCGCTCAGTCAAATATAACGTGCCCTTCATGGGGCTGACAGATTACGATATTTATACGCTACGATTATGCTAGTTCTATAAACCTCCATATTGCTCGCCATAAAATTCCATACAGACCTGTCATACCTAAAGAGATTATGTGTTATAAGTGTTGGCGTTGCGATGATATGCGCTTTGATTTGCTAGCCAGGCCATATTTAAAATTATGCGACGGCAAGAGATGGGGTGAGATTAATTTACGGAGCGCCATAATTACGCGGCTGTCAAAGTGACAGATCCCATACAAAGAAATGATATTCGGCGGCAGTTCCCCGATTGACCTGACAACATATAATACGCATATGCCACGCCCAAATTATGCGCGAACAATATAGCGTAATGAGTCTAAGGCTTCATGTGGCTGTCATATACTCTGATGGATGGTAGCTATATTTATTCAGTACTTGGACATTAAAAATTACCGGAAAATAATTAATTTCTAACTAATCCACTTCATCCGTTAACTGTGTTTCACGTGTACCCATTATTTATTAGGGATGTATATTATTAACTAACTGCAGATAACTGGTAAGTAGAATGCTTATCATAAATATTATGAAAGTTTTAGTTCAAATACAATCGGATGAAATGTTGAATAGGAAAAAAACAGATGTACAGTTTTATTATCATTTAACAAGCCATGTTGGTTTAATATAATTATAATTTCTTTTCATTTTTTGTGTTGAAATCAGCATTTTGTATGTCACAACAAAAATAAATAATTTTTATAGATATAAAGGTACTAAATGAATGATTTCATTATAAGATTTTTTTATCTTAGTCAATGGTTTTTCATCCCTGTTAAAAGCAATTATTCGCTTCACATTCCGACATTTTTCTCCTGCGACGTCGAAGAAGATTAATTTTCGACGTTTTTCTTTAAAGAAAAACTATATTGGACGTTGACTGTTCATAATAACAACTAATGTACCTACATACCCTAATGAAAACACGCTTTCTTTTACAACACAATTTTTACGTAACTTTCTAAGTAAAATGCTTCTACATGTCTGACTAATTACCATCAAGTGGGATGGATTGACTAAAAACCCATATTATATTTTCTGAATATTTTGTCTAAGTAGGTTCCTACCTACTGATTTAACCCCTGAAGCCTCTGACATTTTGCAATGTACTGCTCTTAGGATAGCTGCCGTAATATAGATTTTGCCAAAAATATTTCCATATTAAATTTTGTTCTAGATAAATTCCGAACGTTTTTCAAAATTAAATACTGTTATTGAAAGCAGATGACAGACTTATTCAGATTTTTGGATTGCAAATCGACATAATATATGCAATTAAAATTTAAAAATTTTGAACGCAACCAAAGATTTTAAAAGTTTTTAAAGTCGCTTACCGATGGATTTTATCTTGTTAACTGTAATTACTACATTACACGAAACTAAAAAACTCAAACTCTTTCGTTAAAAAAAAAAATATATATATGTATAAAAATATTTATTTGAAATTTGCAAGCATTTTTCAAATGCTAGTAGTATTTATTCCATCATGAATTTCGAAAGGTTTCAAAATTATAAACAACTATCTCGGAGACCATAAAGCTGCGGAGGTATACTTAGAATTTGAATTGCAGGTAACCGGATAGATGTAACATGTTCGTGAAGGCGTTCGAATATTACACATCATTATAAAATACACTTGCCCAGACCCATGAAAAATAACGTATTATTATAATACCACATGGCATTATAGGAACTTATACAAACACAAACCAAACCGCTTTACATAGCCCAAAAATCTATACATAAATGTTAAATGTTCGTATGATCAAAAACTCCGAAAGTTCTTCACCGATTGCTTTGAAATTTTTGACACAACGTTGCATTCGAATACGCGTGCGTTTTATTTTATATATGTCACATGTGACAGATAAAAACATGTTTTTTTTTAAAAGCAGCATAATCTGTTGGACAAACATGATTTTTTTAAAATACAGCGTCATCTGTTGGACGTAAAAGAAACAAGCGCTATTATTTTTCTATCGGCACAGACAGATTGAGCTACAGCAACGCGTGGCGGTGTACAGCTAGTTAAGAATAAAATCAATTTTATTTTAATCGTATATACATACATATATCAGAACTTCTGTTAGAATTTAATGTCAGACAATTAAATGCATTACACTTCTGCCATGCAACTATATTAATTTACAAAGATAGTATTCTAAATAAAACTGCACAATTTTAAAATAATAGTAATCTTTTTATTTATTTCCAGAAAAAATCAGAAACCTAAAGGATTTTTAATTTCACTTAAAATACACTCTGAAAATGTACACTGTATACTTTAACATGTCAACAAAAAAATAACGATAATCTTATAATAACACAAATATATAAAATATATAACCCGAAAAAATGTTGACCCCATATAAAAAAACTTATTATTATTAACTACTAAAATATTATTTTAAATAATGTATCATCGACAGTACAAAACAAAAATATAATTGTAGGATAAGTGAAGCTGAAAGTGCTTATAAAATATTTTCCTCAAGATGTTTTTTTCAAAACAATTATTGCCAATTTCTTTGTAAAATAAAAATATTTTTTTGATCACAAACTATAGACGTCAGAATTTTACAATTCTAATGAATACTTTTAGTAAACTTAAAAAATCACGTATCAAAAATTTAAACAAAATATGTTTCAAATATAGGATTATTAATTAATGGTAGGTACATACTCAATCGTTTGCTTATGTTCACACAATCATAAGTTCCCATTGTGAAAATTTCAATGCAAATTCGAGTTCATTACGCAAGAATATTATATAAGGAATAATATATAGACAAAATTGGTATGTTTGATAAAAACATTTTAGAGTCGTAAATCATTTACGTTTGTACTGCAGGACTAGCAAGTCTTGGATTACCCAAGGATTTCCTGCACTCTTGATTCTATTAGTTTCTCCAGAAGACCATAGGGCGGCGGAGGTAAGCTAGGGGTGTCGGTAGGGTTAGGCGAATGAATGGGACGTCGTAGAGGAATAGCAAGTAGAGGGTAGATAGGGGTATGGCGGTAAACCTCTTCTGCTGCAAGGCTTTTCCGGAGTTTTCCCCGATATTTCACAGCGTCTCAACTCTCGGAAAGTGAAAACATTTTCAAAGTGTGGGAACTATGATTAAAACGATTTTTTTTGTTGCAGATTATTTAACTGTACCGGGTTCGCCCTGGTTTGTTCTTCAATTTTTTCGTTCCTATTGAATAATTCGAATACATGCATACTAAACAAAGATGCCGACAACACTCTATAATCGGTTTATCCATTAAATGAGTCAAATCATTGTCGTTGTTTTGTCTCATTTTAAGATTAATGGATATTTCAAAAGTTCTTAATTCGTGATAGAAGTTTTTAGTGGAACGTAGAATTCAACAACTGAGCTAAAAAACGATTATTTTATTGTAAATAATTTTATTTTTTATTTAATTCTATTCTTTTTTTATATAAACAGTTTTTTAACACCTCAATAGAAGAACCTGTGCCGAGGTGCTCACACGTATTAGGGAAGTGTTAAAGTAAAAACACATCATCGTCCTTGAGGTACTCAAGAAGGATACTGTGGTTTTATCCATGGTGGCAGTAATGTGTACATTATAATTATTACGTCATAATGTTACACATAACAGACATAATTTAGTGAGAAGAAGGAATCCTAGGGATACTTAAAGATACAGTTAAGATGAAAGAAAATAAATTTAAACTTGAAGTAGATGATAATCAATGCAAGTATTTAAAATGCAGGTATTTTAAACATTACCAAACACTTATACAACAATGGTATATTTAGTAATGTTAACCACATTTTAATTTAGAGTATTCTCTTTTCTCTAACTGATTTAAAAGGCACCTAAGTCGTTTAACTTTCTCGTGTCTAATTCCGAAAATTACGCATTATAATATACACATATATAAATGGTGGTGAAATCCGGAGTGTGGTAGCAGCATCGTATTGGTTCTTGACGCCATGCGGGCGGAGGCTGGACGGTGTGCAAGGTCAGAGACATGAGTAAGCCTCGTACGGCGGACGAGGTGTCGTCAGGCATAGAAGTCGGTGAGTACTAATTTTCTGACTAGACAGACTGTGTTTGTTAGAATCGATTGTGGCGTGGCGCGGCGTGTTTATATGTATAAGCACGCGTCTTGATAGGGTTATGACTGTTGAGGGCTGTCATGTTGAAGTAAAAACATTACTAGAAGTCTATTGTTCACAGTACTGTTAGTTGGCTGGGCGTAGTGAAGTCCGGTTTTAACACGAGCACTTCGCATTTCGTCTGTTTGTAAATTTGTCTGTTCCGTATCCGCTCAATCCTGTCAAGATGGTAGCCGTTTTTGATAGTACATTTTTATACCACCAGAGCGCATGAGCGTTGCGAGAATATTGAGAATACGGAATAATCAACATTACGCTAAGTTCACAGAACTACTAGCAACAATAATGCTTATTTCTCCTGAACTATGCTAAGTGATGTGTGCAAATAGTACTATAATATGAAAGAATACATGTGAATAATAATACATTGAATAGTAAAACTTTACTCTCAATTTCCAAAGTTGAAGAAACTTGGTTTCTTCTCAACGAAGTGAACATATAAAATACTAGGGATCTCTCGTCTCAAGTAGCTCGTGCTACAAGGGCGCTATGCAAACAGCACTCTGCATACCCGCGTGGATACGTTCCGGGCATATTGGTCTAGTGAAATTTCAAAGATCCAATCTGATTAAAACTGGATGGGATGATTTACTATGCGTTCGTAACAACTTCCTCTAGCTGCTTCTTGTATCGGCATTATAAAAATTGTATGAAAATATGGAAGAGACGGATTTTTCGACAGAATTTTCAAAGCAGAGGGTAATATATTTAGATGAACGAGACCTGTAATCTTTGAAATACATTGATGTAAAATATATTTCAGAGATATTAACCTTTCAGGCCTCGGAAGGACATTAATAGCCACACACATCATATTCCATTATAGCCTATGAAGGACAGATTTGACCGGGGCGAAAATACATTATAAAAGTATTTTAATTTTTTTCTATAATGCGTATATGTGTGATATGTTCGTCATTGGAAAGATAAATAATTATTCTTCACAGTTTGTATCAAATATTTAAACATAGATAAAATTTAAAAGAATTGTCAATGTGCATGATGACGAATTAGCGCATTTTTTCATTGACAGTTGAAAATTAAAAAATTATCTTTATTTTTTTTATTGTATAAACGACATAAAATGAAGTTACAGTTTTATTACTAATTACTACATAAAAAGAATACGTTTTATAAATATAGAATTGTTTCAAAATTATGGACGTTCCGAGTCAAACTGTCCTGGTAAGTTTTTTGTTAACATTTTCATGTTTGATATTAAAAATTTAAATGCAAATATTTCTAAGATAATTTAATCTTCTTTCTAAAATAGTATTTATATTAACAACAACTTCAAAAATAAGTACTATGTAGCACATTTGAGATACCTTGGGAGCATTCCGAAATTCCAATAAAAAATCATGTCGTTGCGACTTGTTGGTAAAAATATTTAAAAACCTGAAGGGTTAATACATTTCTGTGAATTTCTTGATTGAATGAATGAAGTGGAAATTAACCCACTTCCCTACATCCGATCGAGCTGAAACTCGGCAGATTGTTGTCGTTGTTTTGTTGATTGTTATCGTTGTCGGTGAAAATGCATTCTTTCATCTTTTGGTAGCACTTGCTTGACATTATGAAAAAAGCGATATTATGAAATTCTCACGAGAGAGTTGCGCTATATTTTTATAATCAGATCTAAATGTGATTGATCCTACAGGTTTGTGTCAAGAAAAATATTATAAAAAAGCTTTAACAACAGATCGAGAAAATCCACAACTTACAAATAGTTGAGCACATAGAATAAAGTAATGGTTTAGCATTATATTAGATTCCCATTGAAATCGAAGCTCAATAGAATTCCCGTTAAGGGTATTATCGCGTAAAATGGTGTCGGGCTTCAGAACTATCGTGCGTGTCTTACTGTGTTCTCCGTAGATGGTACTGCTTGTATAGAGTTTGCTGTTATGGGATTTTCAAACACACAGATGAATTGAAATGCGTAGACTTCACCTTACATCTGAATAAATAATATCTCGATGCTATTTAACATCCAAATCTTATAAATGCGTGAAAGCTTTTGAATGGTAAACTCTAGCGTCATAAAATTTGGTCAGTTGCATTATCTGTGTGTAATACCTTGTTCAGTAATATTATTGTCATACTGCATATTTTTAGCTCGCCACGAAGTATATTTTCCACCTTGGGGTACGAACCTTTGAAATATCCCCTTAACTGTCAAAATAGGTTAACCTCTTCAGTACCGGACTTTTGTTTCCACGTACCTACAGATCATATTTCATACTTGATAACACCTCACACAATTATTTGAAAATTTTTAGTGAATAATTTTTTCGCTCGTTAATTTTTAGTTAAGTTGATTTTATTATTTTTAGGCCTCAAAGGGTTATTTTTTTTCTAGCAAGGACTAGTTTCTTCTTCTTTCTTCTTACTTCTAATCTAGTCTCCTTCAACGGAAGCAATCTTCCGAACAGGCCTTCCATTGATATGCTTGGTATAACTATAAGTGACCAGCTCAGGTACGGGGGCTCCACCGAAGCCAGAGTAAAGTTGGCCTCTCAGAAGCTGGGCGTACTGTACAGGGCCCTCAGATACGTTAATAATACACAACTGCTGACCCTGTACAAATCGCAAGTGCGCCCTACTGTCGAATTTGGTAGCCATCTCTGGTCCGGAGCCCCTAAATACCTGAAAAAAACCCTTGACTCTGTGCAAAAACGGGCGGTTCGTTTGATAGATTCCCCAATCTTAACAAACGGACTGCAATCTTTAGAGCAC
This sequence comes from Hesperophylax magnus, assembly GCA_026573805.1. Taxonomy (NCBI): domain Eukaryota; kingdom Metazoa; phylum Arthropoda; class Insecta; order Trichoptera; family Limnephilidae; genus Hesperophylax; species Hesperophylax magnus. The sequence goes on along the minus strand of JAIUSX010000117.1, from coordinate 3,363,027 downwards.
AGGCGTCAGGTAGGTATGCTGTCCTTGTTCTATCGGTATTACAATGGAAGATGCTCTGAGGAAATAGCGTCACCGGTGCGTAGTAGGGATACACGCCAAACGCGCGCCCAACATTTGTACACGGTTGACATTTGTCACATGAGAACGGGTCGCTTCTACGATTCGTTCTTAAGTTCAACAGCTCGGCTGTGGAACGAACTGCCGGCCTCTGTGTTTCCTCCCTCCTACAACATGGGACTCTTCAAGACCCATGTTCACTCCTTCCTCTTCACAAAAAGACCCTCCACACAGCATCCCCAAAGATGACATAGGCCCTGAGGGAAATTATTTTCTTCAGGGCCTCCTGTGTAGAGTTAATATAAAAAATAAAAAAAAACTCTCACACAAAAAAATAATAATTTACAGCGTAACATGAATAAATATAAAGATAACTTTAGAAAAAAATATATTACCAAAAGGATCTTTCATACAGTCGCTGGAATAAAGATAACAATCTAGCATAAAAAAATTCACGCTATGAGGGATATCCTTCACAAGCGATACGCAAAATACGGGGCGATTTGTTTCACAAAATTAAGAGATATTAATGTTTTTCTTCACGTTCCTGAGGAAGAACTCTGGTATCGAAATGGTTAAATAAAGTAAGCAATCAGAAATATGATAAAGCTCATGGTATCCCTGTTTATTCTCATTCTTATTCTCAACTCGTATAGAATCGTTGCTTGAAATGTCTTATAATGACCTAATGTGAATTGCCACCTTCTGTACGACTAAATCTAAAATTAAGACCCAAAATGTAAAACAGACCCTGAGTCGGCAGCCAGCCAGATGCCACTGACGCGGCACTTTACATACACAAGGTTATGGTAGGGATAAAAAACATTTATTAAATTATGAAATAAATATGGTGTTTGGATAATACACAATACAGGCTCCAATTTACAAATTTTCAAGTTCCAAATTGCACAATCGTCCGATTATACGACCGCCAAAGTTCCGTGCTACCGGGAGAGGGGTTAAGGGAGGGGCTGTAAAACTTTCCCTCTGCACTACGGACCCCTGCCCGCGGCTGGTTGCCTGCTCTACTTAGTGGGCCGGACAAACTATACAGCGATGGACAATCTTTTCCAGGAAGTTGTACATATAATATATTTTTAAAAAAATGACAGATATTTTTTATATAAATTACTATGATCAGTCACAGGTGATTCTTTTGCCATATAACACTTTTCGTTAGAGCCAATTAAAAAAATATTATTTGTAAAGCATGACAGAAAACAACTTCTCTTGGTCTACTTTCCATGAGTTGCTATGCAATCAATCGTTGCTTGAGTAGATATCGTACAAGGAACTCTTGAATAGATATCGCGTAGGGAAATAATAGAGTGCGTAATTAGTAAAAAATTATCTTTACAACAGGTACATTAAGGTACTAGTTTTACATCCCGGATTCACCCTAATACTTTTCATATTTGTAAGTTTGTCAAGTCATTTTATTTTGGAAATGTGGACGTTGAGATGTGAAAATAGTCGTGAATTTTATTACGCTCACCACGTGCAATTTTTTACTAAGAAAAGCCCGAGTGACTTAAATTTTGCGTGAGTCGTCTAAACCGATTGCTTAAACAAGAGGCTTAGTTAAAATTATTTTTGATCGACGATTTTAGTTGTAACTAGCTGTACCCCGCCACGCGTTTCTGTGGCTCAGTCTGTCTGTGTACAGTGTGCAGTGTAAAAAAACGCATGGTTTTAACTGTCACAGGTGACTACTATATATGTACTATATCGTATGCAACGTTGTGTCAAATTTTCAAACCAATCGGTGAAGAACATTCGTACATTTGAGATATTGAACAAAATAACATTTACATGTTTATTTATATAGATAGATTATTATTCTTTTTCATTAATAAGAAACAAATTTTATTTTCATTACATCCTGTACAGATGGAAGTCTAACGACCACTTCCGATGGCCGATGCCTCCCGCCCGCCCCCTGGGCCAATTTCCGGTCTGGACGTTATTATAATACTACCTTCCCGAGCCGGGATTTCCTTCCTAGACTATTGCAACGCCATAATAACCATGCAGTTTCGCCGGATGATGCTGACTGTTCCATAACAAATCGGAACAGTGACAAATTAGAACACTTTTGAAAAGTAAAAGTCATTATGGACGGGTTGTTTTACAGAATTTTAACAGTCCATCAAATTTCAACGTTAATTTTGAAGTTCTGTGAAAGTTTCATGTAATTTCTGTTATTATTTCAGTTCTGTGAAGCAAATGGCCTGTAATGATATTATAACAGAATTTGAATAGAACTTTCACAGAACTTGAAATTTGATGAATTGTTCAAATTCTGTGAAATAACCCGTTCTTTGACTCCGTTATAAACGTTCAAAAAGAAGAAGAAGATTAACTGAAGATGGTTTGAATGTGAGATACGAGTATGTACATGAATACGAATCATAGAGAAGCGAGCTTATATTCAAAAAATGACTTTAATGAATAGGAGTAATCGACTGTTATGAATAAATCAATATATATGAATAAATCAATATATATTGTAAAAGTAGGTGTTCAATGTGCTTGCCGCTAAAACTCAGAAGCGAGTCCCGGTACGATCAAGGGAGTTATTGGTGTGGTAGCCCTCTATACCCCATCCATCCAGAAGGTTCCCGTTTTTACCTGAAGGGCGTGCTTTTGAAGATATAAGGGCTGGAAATTTCGTCCTCTAGAAATTTCTAGAACAACCCAGAACATTCGAGAGTATTCGAGAGCATTCCATGACATTCCAGAACATCCCCGAACATTATGACGGCCGGCATAGTCCAGTGGTAACGCATTGGACTGCCATTCCGAAGGTCGCGGGTTCGAACCCGGCGTGCGCAAATAAATTTTATTTGATTAATTTGTGTTATTTCACAATTAATTAATTAAAATAATATATAGTATATTTGCGGCACGTTCCAGAGTGGAAGATACTACCAGTATCGCCCTGGTGTAAGACCACCATTCAGAATTGAAACGTTGCTCCAAATGGCTTTAGCCGTGTTTAGTGACTAGATCTGAATAGCCAGGTACTTCCCCACCTTCCTCTTTCCCTTCCCCACTTACCTTCAGCCTCACAACATCCCCCAATTGGGGATGCCATAGTCTCACTGGCTCCAGACGGGAGCAGTTGGGACTCTTGTGAGGTATTCACTATAAAAAAAAAAAAAAAAAAAATTCTGAAATCTTCGGGAACATCTTAAGGCGATGCACTACGTCGTGTAATATTTTAAATTGAGCCGCTATCAATAACAACCCTTACGTAGATAGCGATAAGGTTTAAATTCCCGCTTAACACCATCCGCCTGTTTTGATTTATGCAAGAAAAAAACATGGCCAAAAAGTGCTTTTTATTTTATTTTGTGGATGTTCAGGCATAACTATTTAATTTTTTTTCGATCATTTTATAAATAACTTAATTTGCCACATTATACAGTAAAATCATAACCGAAAATGGGTTCGTAAGCAGGAGATTTTTAACTTTAAAGCAGTTTTCATAGGCCTTTACATTATTTTTTTCTGGGCTTATAAAAAGACTTATTAAAAAATACTCGATTATTTCAAAGGCCAAGATGTATTCTACTCGCAGTATTTAATTAAAACATCTGAAACATTTCTAGGCGACCAAATTTTCAAACCAAAAACACATGATTTTGCATTACTACGTATGGCATCGCCTTAATATATAAAAATTCAACCTGATTATGTTTGTGTTCGCAAAACTCTAAAAATAGTCGACCGACATCGGTGAAAATTTAAAAGTTTGTTGTTATTAGTGCCAGAAATGTTTAAAGGTGTTTAAATAGTAGAATATGTTGAGGATGCCCTAGAAATACTTAATGCAATATCTCTTCACTGTCATGAGATACGGAGTAGAATTCAAGTCGATGTAATGTAGTTTATTAACAGTAATATTGTGGTATACAGTAGTGAATGGTAGAATAAGTCAGACATTAGCAATAACGAAATATTGCAGGGGAAAACTGCTTGTAACGGGCGGTTGGACATCGGGCGGGCGATTGGATTTGATGTTTATACATATCTACAGTTTTATATCAAGACCGATGAAAAACACACTTGACCTTAAAAACAAGTGGAAGGTCACTTTCTACTTCTAAGTTAAAAAAAAACTAAAGCCTGGACAACGCCAAAGATTTAGCTAGTATTTAATAAAACAAGATATATTTAAAATAGAGCAAAAATTTCTCGATATGTATGTTGAGTAATACTTAAAGAAACACTGTGAATATTTTCATTCCCAAAGCATGTTAAATAACAAAACAAGATTTTTTTAATTTTCGGAGCATACTTTGCAATATTTTTTTAACGAGGGGTTGTCACATAAGTATTTTCAACTCCGCTGTCCGCGTCTGTTATTAAACATGTTTTATGTACAAAAATAACAATTTTTCTTTAAACGTTAATTAACTCGGATGTCAATTTGCTCTATCTATATACATCTCTCTACTATACATGGTGTCCGGAAACTCGTAGTACAAGCGGGAAACTGGTGAATCTACATCATATTTGGAGTCGATTTTGTAGTATAATTTTTTTTTGATTTGAGCTTTCGTTTTCGAGTAAATCGAGTCCGAAGTTGATTTTTTTTTTGATCAAATTCTTATTAATTATTACTGAAGATCAAAGTACCCAACTAATTAAAAATATTTAAAAATTTAAAAGTAAAACAAATAATGACGAAAAAATTTGAACCCTGAAATAGCCGAAAAATATATTTTTTTGGTTTTTTTTTTTTTATAAAAATGCTCAAATCAAAAAACTTTATGTTTATTTGGGTTCCCCGTGTGGTATACATTCTCCAGTTTCCGGCTTGTACTACGAGTTTCCGGACACCATGTATAAATATAAATGTTCGTTTGTTCAAGATCTTAAATCTCTGAAAGTTCTTCACCGATTGCTTTTAAATTTTGACACAACGTTGCATTCGAATACTCGTGTGTTTTTATATACCTATATTATATACTCGTATATGTCGTCTGTGACATGTAAAACATGTTTTTTTAAAAACAGCACCATATGCGGGACGCAAAAGCAAAACGCGCTACTGTTTCTACATCTGCACAGACGGACTAAGCCACAGCAACGCATGGCGGGGTACAGCTAGTTTTATAATTATGTTAAATTTAATATTTTCGCTTACGCACATTAGTTATAATATAATCGTATTTAATATTGGCGCGCTCTCTCTATTATTCGTATTTACATATCTCCATTTTAAACCGTCTTCAGTAATCTTCTTCTTCTTTTAACAAAGCCTTAAACTATCATAAACTCCGCATTGTTCCATTTTATTAATAACACAAACATTTTTAAGCAATTTTGCGTGCAATCCAAAATGTTCAAACAATTCCAATATTTGACTTAAACGGCATAAGTCATCACCAAGGAATGGAAATAATCCGTTTTTGAAAATTTCAGAAAAATGTTTTCGCCTGCTCCAGAATTCACAATGCGTGCAGTAAAACCCCCGAGACCCGGGAGCTTAAGAAGAAATCTTCATTTATCTTTCTTGTAATAGTTTTTCCTCCGCCATTTTTTAATGTTTTTCTCGTTTCCTGCCCTCCACAAAAACACGGCAGGGAATCCCCATTTCTCCGGATATGGTGAGACTAGGGCTTTCAACTTGTTATTTTTAGAAATACGATTAATCGGTTTTAAATTGTTATGCTATTATTTGCCTACATTTTAAGAGGCACGTAATCGTTTTTTTTTACCACTCGTGTAAACTGTTCTGCTATTCTGACACTTTAGACGACCTGAGCTAAAATAATTGATTTATTTATTTAGTGATAATACGCTACAAAATTATATAAATAATATTTATAATATATCATTCCCCGTGAGTTTAAAATAAAACTGATTTCGGCAAAGAAATTAAATTTTATAAAATAAAAAAAAGACTTATTTTTACATAAGACAACAAATTTAAAAGGGCATTCAATGAACAGTGTACATAGATTTTAAAATAGACTAGACAGACCACAGTTAAATGGGAAATAAAATTCAAAATTCAAAAAAATATTTACTGCACAAAAATACATAGTACAAAGGGTATAGCTTATAGGTTACATCCTATTTCTTCGAGCTAACCCAACAAATACACATTATATATTACATAACCCAACAATTACATGTTAACAAATGTATCTAAATAAAAAAATAAAAAACACAGGTATTTAATTTATGTAAGGTATTCATTTAAGGTGTAGTGACATTTGTTTAAAAGAAATGTTTTTAGTGATGATTTAAATTTAAGTATGTCGGTTATTTGTTTGATGCTACGTGGAAGGTTGTTATATACTTTAATGGCCATGAGTGTGGTCCTTTTTGAAATATAGTTTTGTTTGCTTTTGGGATTAATAAGTTTTCTGTGAACCTTGTAGCGTGTTTATGTGTTGGGATTTTTTTGTGGGAACTTTTCTGGAGATGATCGAACTAACAGGCATAACTCCATTACATATATGTCCGTCACTGTCAGAAGTATGAGATTTAAAAAAAATGGTCTACATGAATTCCGGTGATCAGATTTTGTAATTTTTCGTAGGCACCTCTTTTGGATGATGAAACATCTTTGGCGTTTACTGAGTTTCCCCAAAAAACTATTCCGTATTTTATCATTGAGTATAATATTTCTTAAGTACATTAAAATAAATAAACAAAAAAGTTATTTTAAAGTTCCAAAGAAAGAATGTGTCACAACATGTTGATGATTTGCATTTAAGTAGTTAATTTTATATTTATTTATTTTTCTAAAGAAAAATGTGGGTGTTTGAATTTACGGTAAGCAAACAGTTTTTTTTATACAACTGTATATTATTAAAATAAGGGGTATTACTTTTTATCAACTAGGTATTCAGATGAGATACACTGGTAACAATGTTTAAATTAATTTTTCTGGATCTGATCGTCCCGCTGAAAATGTAAAAAAATGAGTTATCTCAAAATTTTACATCGTTTTTAAAAAACGATCTAAAACCGCAGGTTCCTAAACGGTTCGAATTTTTTTATGACGTCGGTAATACATTCTAATGTTAAAGACAGCTGTCACCGGGATGTGGGACAGTCCCTTCAAACGTTTGTCTGTGTGACGTCATTAACGCTCTCCCTCCGTAAGTCGTATTGTGCCTTTAATTTATTTAGCGTTTTGAAACATTTGCAGAGTATTAACATTGCATATTTATAAAACTATTGGTTCATCTAAGGTTTCTAAGAACACCCAGGTTAGACCAATAAAAAAAATGTTTATTTACAATTTGTACTTATAACCGGTTAACCGGTTATGAACTAGTTTTGAAGCCCTAGGCGACATCGAATCATATTACGTAAGAACCGCTGTTTATATCTTCCGTTGATAATAATGCGATTTTAAAGGCAACTGTTGACGAGGCACCACGGGCCCACTGCAGCGTGATCGAATTACGTCTTGGACCGAGTCGAACCAACCAAGATGGCGGGGAATTTTATGTAGATTCGACGGATGCAACGAAAGAAATGCAATGAAAGAAAAAAGTCTTTCAGGTTAAGTGAGGAAATGATAATTGATTTTCTGTTCCATTGTCTGATGTTTTATTGTATTTACATTGAAAGCTCTTCATTTTTGAATAAAATTTATAATGGAAAATACCCAGCGTCATATTTATGTAACAGTTTGAAAAAATATCTGGGTAGTTTCTGATTTAAATTCTCATGGCCAATATTGAGTAGTACCAGTACAAGAGTACTGGGCTAACTTGAATTTCTTCTCATTCCTGACCCAACGAATCTATTGAACATCTACTTTGATGATGTTCTACAAGATTTCATTTCTACTGTGATAAATACTTCATCCTCCATAACGATTGGTTTCAGAACTTCAACGAAGGCTACAATCCTCGCTTTCGTAACCAGCCATCAACTTTAACATGTCTGAGCAAGCTTGTGCGAGATATGACGATAGTAAGAACCAAATTAAAAGTAGCTGGTTTTTTTCCTAGCTGTTAAACTAATGTGCTATTTTTTGTATGTGAAATATAATTTATTTATTTATTATACGCCCATAAGAGCTTTTACAAACATTTGATAATATGAACATAACAATTCAGTGAAACAGTAATCAATATTAAAATTTGCATTTTAAATTATACAGAAGAATGGTATTATGCTAAACTTAATTGTTATTATTACTGAGATTATAGCCTTCTTGTAACTATATTCCATGCAGTTGAACACATATACAATTATAGACCCTATATTATATACCTTAAAAGGTTTTTGAGGTCCTAGGTTAGTCTTACTCGGTTATAAGATAATGCGATCATGTCTTTAAGACCAAGATTTACAATAAAGACCCTTTCACTAAGAGTAACTTGTTTTGAAATAGGATGAAGTACTACTACTTCTAGCGAACATATAAATAATAAGCTTTCGACAAAATCAATCCGTTTATTGTTTTTTTTTCTATTACGGAAACATTTTGGGGGTGAAAATAGTTGACAAGTAGAAACAAACAGAAATTTCTAGGTTTTCAGAAGTGATATAAAATAACTAAAGCCATTTCATTTTTAGATTCTGAATAGTGATCTTTCAATAGAGGAGCAATACTGAGACTAATTAAGAGTTGAAGATACTGTCAGTATCGCATTGGCGGAAAATCTCCATTCAGGATTAAAATGTTGCTTGACATGTCTTTAACCGTGTGTGATGACCAGAACTGAATAGCCGGGTACTTCCCCCCCATACTCTTCCCCTTTTCTATCCACTACCGTCAGCCTCACAACTTACCTTACTTGGGTATGACATAGTTTACAGTCATAGGCTCCAGACGATTGGGAGCAATTTGGACTCTTTTTCGGTATTTACATTTAAAAAAAAAACAAATCTTCCGATCTGAAAACATTTACATTATTACCGTTTTATTTTTAACTTTTCTTTAGGAGATAAAAGGATGAACTTCTGAAGTTCGTCGTCTTGAAATTTTCAAAGGACTTCCATAAGATGAAAATTGAGGAAACGAAATTATTGGAAAATTTGTCGCAAGTCGCTTGAAAAATGGAAAGCCAACACGAAGGCGCTTTCGATTTGAGCTCATGAAAATACATGTGCAATATGCAACATTTTACGAAGTGTTCAATCGGCTAACGGGCTAAAGGGGATCTAATGTAAACATCCTTTGCTTAGGTCTTGAGACGAGCTTTTAGCCTTTGTTAAATAGTTACTTCAAACGCTTTTTACTACTTTGGTTCATCAATAATCTGTCTAGCTAGGTCGATTATTTCAGTACAGTTTTTGATGCACAATTTTGGCTAAAAAGTTATTATATAAAGTTTTTTTTTTTCAATTATTCTACATAAACTTTGTGGCGTCATTTTAATTCAATGAAATAAATAATCTTTGTTTATCATTATTTTAATAAAAATATATATTTTACTTATACCAAAGGTTCCTTCATATGGATACAAAGTATACTATAATTTTTATTAAACTAATGGCGTAAAGAAAGTTTATTATTTTCATTTAACGAAATAACATTGTTAAATTTTACTGAATGTGTAGTGACAAATTTCCGAATTTAAATTTTGATGTTTATATACGAGTACAACACTAAAATAAAAATGTACTCATCTTTGAAATTTGACAAACTGAAAAAGGGAGCTATATTCTTGAAGATGGCTTAGATACAATATCAATCAGTTCCTAAGTATTTCTTGAAAAATATACAAATACGCCCAATATTTAAATTTTTTTCATCCTACTACTACTTCTACTCTTTTTTTTCAGAATGAATGGGTTATATATTGTATACGGTGTCCAGAAACAAGTGGTTCAAGCAAGAACCTGGTGAACCTCCGTCAAATAGAGATTCATTTACACTTACTTGTGGTTGTTGGGGATAATCAGCTTGAAGGGTGTAGACTGGGGTGTCCCTCGGCGGGGTCTTGGCGCCCCCTCGAGCTCCGCGCCCGCGTGCGCGGCTGCAGCACCAGCACGTCAGGCACGCGGCCACGAGCACGCCACCGAGCACGACACTGTAACGGATAACGTATTAGTTTTTGTCAATTTTTCCACATTAATGTAATTATCTTCAGCTCGCATTATCATTTACATAAAGTTTCTTCACAAGTAAAGTAATGCCATCACTACGGGAAGTAATTTTACGTGATAGTACAAGTAAAAAAGATGACTAACTGTTCTCGAAATCTTAAGATTTTTTAGTTAAAAAATTGAATTATTGTTTGTATAGAATAAATGTAATTTATATGGAAAAAAAAAAAAATTATTTAGGTAAAGTCTGAGCAGCGTCCTCGTGTGGAGTCCGGAAGCCTCCAGTCAGTTTGTAAGGCTGATCGGCTTGTGTAGGCTTCTTTTGTTTCACACCAAGGATTGGCTTGCCGTTGAGATAGATGGAGGTTCGCTTCTCATTAAAAACACTTGTGTTTTTGTTGATATGTTTAATATGTAACACAGAAGAGGGTAGACATTAAACCGAGAGAGAGAAGCGAGAGTTGGATGATACTGGTCATGTAAAATTGAATGCTAATAAGAATAGAACCAAAGATCTCGATCACAACAAACTATATAAAACAAAACACCAATATTTGACGTGAATACACTATGACGTGCCATAGACAAAAAGATTTAATATAAAAGGTGGCACAGACAGAAAAAGATAATGTAAAAGGCTCTACACATCGAGATTATAAAATGAAAAAGTGAAAGAGTTTAGGCTTGAATAAAGTTAAATAAAAAAGGACAATCACAAGATACGACACGCAACATACTCCCGGCTTTGACAAACTAAGTTTGTTAACAAAATCATAATGAAGTCGATGAAAGTAAAGTTCACTGGGTTTCACTGTGGAGAATGTCACTGGAGAGTCATTGCATAAATTTCACTGGAGAAAGTTTTTTATAGGAATTCACTGGAGAAGTTATTGTAGGAAAGTCACTAAGGTGACAGAGATGATGATGATGCTGATGACGATGATGATGTTGTCTGGTCAACGGGTAGTAGACAGAGCCGGTTGACAGCCCTTGTTACTGTCGATTTAGAGGTAACGACAGTAGCTGCTCGTGTGATGGAGAATTGGAGAAACGCCTCTAGATATGAGATCAGCAGGGTTTAGTTTGGTTGAAACATGTCTCCATTGTCCATGAGAGGTTGTGTCTTGAATCTCCGATACACGATTGGCGACAAAGGTTTTCCATCGTGCGGGCGATGCGGCGATCCACGCGAGAGTTATCGTAGAATCGCACCAGTAAGAGGTGGATCCTTGAAATATTAATGAGTCTGTTACCTTCTTCATGAGTTGAGATAATAAAAGAGCTCCTGATAGTTCTAATCTAGGCAAGGAGATTTTTTTCAGAGGCGCCACTCTTGAGCGAGCGCATAGCAATCTGCAGATCCAGATGCCGTTTTCGAATGTCCGTATTTAAATACATGCTCCATATGCGCGTTCTGATGAATCGCAGAATCCGTGTAATTCAGAATATTCCTTAATTGTAGGTACATGTCTAGGTATAGATATTAGATTAATGTCTTTCAACTGATGTTGAAAGTTGAGCCATGAAGTTTGAATATGACTTGGAACGTCTGAATCCCAGTCAATTTTTAATTGCCATAAATCCTGGATGAATAATTTTGCAGTGATATTTATTGGAGCAATTAGACCGAGAGGGTCGAATAGTTTCGCGATTTGTGACAAAAGATTTCTTTTAGTTATAGATGAATTTACAGATGACGTAGCAGGTTGATATCTAAGTGTATCCAGAGTAGAATTCCAACTCAGACCGAGTGTTTTGGAGGTTTCAGATTTTCCCAGTAATGTCGAATCAACAGACTGATTGAGGGATTTTTCGTCTGCGATGAGATTGTCGTCATAGGATTTCCATTTTCGTAGATTCATACAGGCAGAACTTAATATAGAATTTATACCATACTTGAGTTTTAGCGTTGTCTCAAAATCATTACTTCCTGTTAGGAGATCGTCGACGTAAAAGTCATGTAGGATGCGCTGACTTGCGTCTGGCGACGATTCTTGTGAATCCAGTGCTAGTTGCCGTAGACATCGTGTCGCTAAATACGGAGCAGATGCCGTACAGTACGTAACTGTGTTGAGTCTGAAATGAGACAATTTGTTTGAAGATGGGTTTGACCAAACAATTCTTTGTAAATCACGATGTTTGGGAGTTATTAAGATCTGACGGTACATTTTTTCTATGTCCGCAGATATTACATATCTGTAAGTTCTGAAACGTAGGATTATTGAAAGGAGATCATCTTGAACGGTCGGTCCAACCATGAGGATGTTATTTAGAGAGAGCCCTGAGGAGGTTTTCGCAGATCCATCAAACACGACCCTCAGTTTGGTGGTTTCGCTGGATTCACGTAGAATAGAATGGTGAGGTAAGTAGAAATGATGGTTAGAGGATGAAGTGTTGTCCTTAGTAGATATTTCAGACATATGGTTTAGGTGAATATAATCATTCATGAATTCAGAGTATTGCAATTGTAGTGGAGGTGAGAGTTTCCGTTCAACGGAGAGCCATCGTTTTGAAGCTGCGTTTAGCGAAGAACCCAAGTCTTGTGGGTTTCCCTTGAGCGGAAGCTCCTCGATGAATCTACCATCTTCATTTCTGTAATGTGTGTCAATGAAGTGTGATTCGACAGCCTTTTCTTCCAAGGACTGAGGTGGATGAGAAAGGTTTTCTTCCATATGCCAGAATTTAGTCATGAGATCATGAAGGGCATTGTTGTCTTTAATGGAAAATAAAGAAATACCTTCGTCAGCTGGTGTGTCGGTGTGTGTAATTACCCAGCCGAAAGCAGTTTGTTGAAGTTGCATTCCTGAGATGTTTGTTCGCCTTTGTTCTAGGCAACTCCAGAACATGTCGCAGCCAAGAAGGATGTCGATTGATGCAGGTTCATGATAGGTTGGGTCTGCTAGCTTCATGTGATATGGGAGCGTAGCTGGTGATTTTGTGTATTGGAATGTTTGGAGTAATTTCATTTAAACAGATGCAAGATAGTTGTTTTACAAAACGCTTTTTATATTGTGAAGCAAAGGTTATATTAGTTTTGAAATTACTGTTGAATGATGCGCCGGTTATTCCAGTAATTGGGCTATCTGACTTTATTAGCTGAACACCTAGATGCGTAGCTAATTTTGTGGTAATGAAGTTGCTTTGACTGCCAGAATCGAGTAAAGCTCTGGCCTGGATGAAATGTCCTTGCGCATTCTTCACATTGAGAACAACAGTAGATAGTAAGGCATGAGATTCGTTCGCCATGGATGTAGCGGAGATGATTGGACCTTGTTTAGATTCAGTTTGAACTTCTTTGTGAAACAGAGTGTGATGTTTTTTGTTACATGTTTTGCAACGGAATTTGCTTTGACATTGTTCATAAGAATGACCCTTTCCTAGACAGTTGTAACATAATTTAAAAGTCTTAGATGCATTTATTCTGTCTTGAAGAGTCACTTTCTGAAGTTTAGGGCATTGATAGATAGTATGATTTTCAGAACAGACATTGCAACAATAATTTGGAGATGTTACAAAAGTGAAATTTGGTTTTTTGCTATTAATGTTATCAGATTTATGAGCTGTTGCAGATGACTTTGGAATAGATTGAAGCATAATAGATTTATCGGTTAAAAACTTTATGAATGTTTCCATAGAATGAACGTAAGTATTTGGTTCAGGAATGGGAATTCGTTCCCACTCGCGAGATGTTATTGGATCAAGTTTTTTTGATAAATGATGAATTAGTAAGGCATCCCAATGTTCTGTAGGTAGGTTTAAATTTTTCAAAGCCCGTAAATTAATTAAAATTTGATCTAAAAAGGCTTGAATTTCTTTGGAAGATTCAAATTTAATGTTTGCAATATTGTATATAGCTTGGATGTGGTTTTGAATTATTAAGCGTTTATTTGCGTATCGATCTGTTAATAAATTCCATGCAATTTGATAATTATTTGATGAGATTTCCAGAGATGTTAATAATTTGGAAGCGTTTCCGGTTAAGCACGATTTAAGATAGTGAAATTTCTGAATTTATATTTAATCGTGATTGATGTGAATTAAGTTTGGAATCGCTCGTCAGACGCGATTTTGCTTCGGAGATGGCCTTGAAATACATTGTTTCAAAGCGATCGGTCTCATCATCCGAATCGAAATTCAAACTTTCATCACACATACTGATTTAAGTTGAATTTCCATGAATAAGTCATGCAAAGGTTAGATTTTTGCCAATCGGACTTGGATGATTGACGGATCCGTTTGGTCTTCATCTAACAATGACTGAAACTTCGTTATCAGCCCTTTGATCTGACCCCTTCTGGCTATGAGAGCCTTCAAGTTGTCCGCCATTGTCAGATGATTAGAGATCCGTGCCTGTTATGATTGAGAAACAGCAAAGTATTAACACAGTAAGGAGGGAAAGTTGAAAGGATTGACTTAATTTAGTGCTTGCTGTGATGATTGCTGATTTCTCCTGTGGTGGCCTGGGTGATGATTGCTGGTGCAATCCGGCGAAGGACCATGAGCAGCGTCCTCGTGTGGAGTCCGGAAGCCTCCAGTCAGTTTGTAAGGCTGATCGGCTTGTGTAGGCTTCTTTTGTTTCACACCAAGGATTGGCTTGCCGTTGAGATAGATGGAGGTTCGCTTCTCATTAAAAACACTTGTGTTTTTGTTGATATGTTTAATATGTAACACAGAAGAGGGTAGACATTAAACCGAGAGAGAGAAGCGAGAGTTGGATGATACTGGTCATGTAAAATTGAATGCTAATAAGAATAGAACCAAAGATCTCGATCACAACAAACTATATAAAACAAAACACCAATATTTGACGTGAATACACTATGACGTGCCATAGACAAAAAGATTTAATATAAAAGGTGGCACAGACAGAAGAAGATAATGTAAAAGGCTCTACACATCGAGATTATAAAATGAAAAAGTGAAAGAGTTTAGGCTTGAATAAAGTTAAATAAAAAAGGACAATCACAAGATACGACACGCAACAAAGTCATCATGTAGAATCACCTCTGCATGTACAATTTACCCCCGGACACTTGTATATATAATATTATGGTGTCCGGAAAGTCATGGTACAAGTGGTAACTACATAACATGTGTAGTCGATTTTTTATTACAACGTACTTTTTTTTTCAAATATAAGGTCTCTATTGGGTTACTATCGGATGTTTATTGTCTTTTGAAATGCGTCCAAGTATGCACCCGGCTCCAATAATTTCCGAAAAATAATGTGATGTAGATTATCCAGTTTCCCGCTCTTACCACTAGTTTCCAAACATATATATTCAGGGTTTTCTAATAAGAAGTGTTATTTTTAATAGCTCGCTATTTCGGTAGATGTTACTTTTGAAGCTGTCATTTTGTGACATTTGACAATTAGAAACTACGCCATTAATAAAAAATGGAACGATACACGCTTCAACAACGCATTTAAATTATTAAAATTCACTTGAGTGAATCAAATGCAAATCATCTTGAGTTATGAGGCCCATTTCCACCTCGGTGGCTTCGTCAACAATCAAAATTGTCGCATCTGGGGCTCGGAAAACTCGGAGGCTGGAGCAACAGTTACGGTGAATGGATTGCGCTATCGAGAGATGATTAATGATTTTTTATTGCCGGAATTGGATGGTATTGATCTGGACAACGTTTCCTTTCAACAAGACGGCGCTACGTGCCACACAAGCAATGAAACCATTGATCTTTTACGATTGAATATCAAAATAACACCTCTTATTGGAAAATCCTGTATATAGTAATGCGAGATTTTTTTAGACTGGCACCACTTTGTTCCAATCCTCAAAAACACGATCATTTTCGCATTTTGCTTTTAGTTGATAACTTCACGTTTTTTCAAATGATATTTGCGATGTCATTGACCCGGTCTCCTTTGAGTTGCTTCGAAATTTGGCCAATTTGATTATGCGTTCAGTATTTGCTTTGGTAAATTGATATTTCGATTTAAAATATTCCTCTGATAGTGCTGGTGATGGGTATTACTGCTATTTTACATTTTCATTGCGCGACCGATCGATATTTGTCAAATCAACCAGATTATTAACAAAGTCAGCGATCTCAATCTTAATACAATAGTAATACGTCCCTAATCCAGGGAGTCGGGTGGTTTAAAAGTCAACCACTAATACTGCGGTGTTAAGGCCGCTATACGCAGTACGCATGCGCGTTATTATGGGTAACATTTTTACTAAGCTGCTCTTATCCCTCCGTTTATCTTTTTTTTGAGTAAGACGGTTAGAGTATATTAACTAGAAATCATGATAAAAATCTGCACCATAAAACAATCTTAAATTAAAACATGGAAACGTTCGTGCATATTATCGTGGTTCAAAAGTTCCTAATGGGTACCTATTAGCCCCGAACTCAATCAGTCGGCAATCCTCAGTCATTGTAAGGGATTGACTATCGGGAAGTTTCCGGTTCAAGTAGTGCAGCCGTCCCGTCCTCGGCTGGCCAGTGAACTATGCAAATTGGCCCCAGACTTCTCACAGGGTCGTCACATAATCGAGGTGTTACTGTACTTTAAGACCCCGCATTCTGAATTTCTATCGACACATAGCATACTTCCATTGAACACAAATCCCATTACTTATAAACGCGCTGTAAATATTACGCGGCGCGTAAAGTCATAAAAACTTGATTTATTTCCGTGGCTTTTGTTTGGTTAAAACGGTCTTAAACTAGGCTCAAGGCCGGCTTTACCGCACTAACGTTGAACGGGCGTGTAAGAATCTAATTAGATGGAGAGGAGTTTTCAGCTGTTAAAAAATGTTATATTTGAAGATAATTTCTTTTCAGATGCTGAGTTGAAAAAGTACTGCTACTCAACTCTGAAGTCGAGGGAAATTTGCTTTATTTTAAATAAGTCGTGTTTTATTAAATATTTTCACAACGGACGCTTACACCTGCAAATGACAATCTTTGTTTTTAACATTAGCTCGCTTAATCTATCATGCATATTTACATATCTCCCTTTTAAACCTCCTTCAGTAATCTTTTTCTTCATTTTGAAAAAGTACTGCTACTCAACTCTGAAGTCGAGGGAAATTTGCTTTATTGGACCCAGACTTCTCACAGGGTCGTCACACAATCGAGGTGTTACTGTACTTTAAGACCCCGCATTCTGAATTTCTATCGACACAACTATAAATGGCAAATACTTATATGATTAAATTGAACTAACTCCAAACCTCTCTCCTTTGGTAGTCCGTCGGGAAAAAAATGACCTCATTTGCTTCTTCAAAATTATAAATGGTATTATTGATTCACCTACTCTACTGCAACTCATTCCCTTCAATATCCCCTCGCAAAGACTCAGAAATAATGATTTGCTCTTCCTCAACCATCATTCGACAAATTATGGATATTATTCACCATTGTCCAGAATGTGTAGACTGGTCAACTCAAGTCAAAACCTTAACTTTTTTGGGATAAGTCTGAATGATTTTTGCCAGTCGCTAAACAAGTGACGGAATATTTAAGTGTCCTGTGGTCCTGACCCACGGCGTATTCTTGACTTGATTCGACTTGTCACTTTATTTTCTTATATTATATCTTCCATATGTCTTTGCTTTCATGTACCTTTGTCTACTCCTGTATTTTTCTTTTTACTTTATTCGTGTTATTATTTTGTAATTTGGACGATGTCCGTTAATAAATAAATAAATTTTGAACGCTTATAACACAGCCTTAATGTGACTTCGTATAAAAATGTAATTACGTACGGAGGCTGTGAGGCTATATGAATACTGTACACGAGTCCCTGCTCCCCGGAGTCTGTGGGGCTATATGAATACTGTACACGAGTCCCTACTCCCCGGAGTCTTTTGGGCTATTTGAATACTGTACACGAGTCCCTGCTCCCCGGAGTCTGTGGGGCTATATGAATACTGAACACGAATCCCTGCTCCCCGGAGTCTGTGGGGCTATATGAATACTGAACACGAACCCCTGCACCCCGGAGTATGTGGGGCTATGTGAATACTGTACACGAGTCCCTACTCCCCGGAGTCTTTTGGGCTATTTGAATAGTGTACACGAGTCCCTGCTCCCCGGAGTCTGTGGGGCTATGGGCTATGGCATTCTCAATTACGTGTACATTATGAGATAATGAGACGAGAGTTAAAGGAAATGGGGAGTGAAGCGAGTATCGCGCTGATGTAAGACTACTATTTAGAATCAAAATGTTTTCTTTGCGTTGCTTAAAATGGCTTTAGCTGTGTTAGATATTCCTCTTCTCCATTTTTTTTAACATTTACCCAAAATCAGTTGGCTAAGACGGTAATAAGAATGAATTAAAAAATATGTTCATTGAAATCCAAAGAAAAGTGTTTTATTTTCTCTATTTCGTTTTTTTGCGATTTATAGTTTAAATTGTCGATTAATCATACATTGCGCAATTCACGATCGTGTGAATTTCACCGTTACTTGGAAATTACCGTTAACAAACTACGGAGGCTTCCTATACACAATGAAATAGTTACGATAAAAGCTTTCAAAACTTAACTTTTCACGTCAATTATTAGTAAAATAATTTTAACACCGATAATTTCCCTCTCCCCTATTTCGGAATAATAGCGTAGGAAGAAACAATATCCTCTTAAAAAAGTGACAGCATATAAACTTCCTGATAAAAAAATTAGTCATTAAGAATATTTCGAGAACACATGCTATTTTTTAAATACGTATATTGACGGAATGCGACAATATCTGTGTGTCAACATCAATATCAGTATTTGTGTGAACACATATTCCGACGTCCTCATAAAACATCACCCATGACTGATTTATTTATTTTATTTATTTATTTGTTAAGACATACACAGTACAATAAGATACAGTTAGATATTTTTAGTTATTACATAGTTGTAGTACCTATTACGTATGTCCATAAAATATCATTACGTAATTTCGCCTGAGATTGTTATAAAAGAAAGGAAGTGTATGGATAGATAATAATAAATGAATTGAAAACAAGAATTATAATAAGCTCACGAATTGTAATTGACTGTTAATACATAGGAGTTTTGAAAAATGATGTGAAATTATTTTTGAAATATGTCATGCTAAGAAATTTAATAAGTTAGTTTTGTATGTTAGAAAGGAATCATGAAAGATGTCTAAATGTAGTAATTTTTCGTAATGGGTGTATGTTGTGATTGCTCGAGTAATTACTGAGTTGTTTACTGCATTGGTATTGTTGGCTTCAATATGAAATAGTGTAGTGTGCCTGGTACGCCTCGTTGGAACATTTAAACCAATGACGGATAGCAATTCGGGACTATCTATTTTATTATTTAGCAGATTATGTAGAAACAACAGGTCTGACAATGTGCGTCTTTTTTGTAAAGTTAACATATTATTTGTAGTTTTGTTGTATTTCTTGAGTAAATGTTTCGAAAATTTATTCTGTATACTTTCTACTAAATCTATGTATACCTTATATTGAGGATTCCATATTGTGGAAGCATACTCCAGTGGACTTCTGACCAATGAACAAAACAAAATTTTCAGAGTCTTAGCACTTTTGAAAACTTTGCATATTCTTAAAAAGAAACCTAGCATTCTGTAGGATTTTGAAATAATGTGTTCAATGTGCTTGTCAAAAATTAATTTGCTATCTAAGTAAACACCTAGATCTTTACACGTAGACATAGGTTGTAAAGGTTTGTTATTCAAGTTGTATGGATAGATGATTTTGTTTTTATTTCTAGTAAATGTAATCGAGTGACACTTAGATATGTTTAAGGACAATAAATTTGATTAACAATATACGCACAAATTATCAAGATCGCTTTGCAATTCCATACAATCGGGTAAACACTGTATAGCTTATTTTACAAGCAATAATTGTTCGCCTGAAACACTCATCCACATTGAAAAATCTCCTGATAAAAGATACATGACGCCAACGGGACTCGAACCCGTGTCCCTTCGATTTCCGGTCGACAGCTCTGACCACTGAGCTATGGCGGCTTATCTCCTACCCGCGAAATTATTCAATATCTACTAGTGTTTCATTCAACAATTACTGCTTGTTACATTTTTCACCTGAAAACAACCAACTTTATTTTTATATGAGAAAGGCATTGTAAGTGCTAACTCTCTCACTAGATGGCGTCGAGACAAATTGTCTACATTTTTAGGTGAAATACTTGAACTTGTCAAATATTAATTATTATTTTTGGTAAACTAATGTTTTTAGGACAAGATTTTTTATGCATAGCACAAAGGGTAACAATTATTTTACAAGCAATAATTGTTCGCCTGAAACACTCATCCACATTGAAAAATCTCCTGATAAAAGATACATGACGCCAACGGGACTCGAACCCGTGTCCCTTCGATTAAAAGATACATGACGCCAACGGGACTCGAACCCGTGTCCCTTCGAAGGGACACGGGTTCGAGTCCCGTTGGCGTCATGTATCTTTTATCAGGAGATTTTTCAATGTGGATGAGTGTTTCAGGCGAACAATTATTGCTTGTAAAATAATTGTTACCCTTTGTGCTATGCATAAAAAATCTTGTCCTAAAAACATTAGTTTACCAAAAATAATAATTACTGTATAGCTTTATAAATTTTCATATCATCCGCGTATAAAACAAAGTAACTATTTTTAAAGCATACGTAAATGTCATTTATATAAATATTAAATAAGAGTGGTCCAAGATGCGACCCCTGGGGCACACCTGAGACGATTTCCGTTAAGCAAGATGCAAAACCACTGACAACCGTGATTTGGTGCCGATTATTGACGTATGATGCGATCCATCTATAGAGGTCACCGTGAATTCCTAGACCTAATAACTTTTGTAAAAGAATATAATGATTAACACGATCAAATGCTTTAGAATAATCCGTATAAATGGCATCTACCTGGCATCGCATATCCATTTGAGCATGAAGAAAATTGGTAAAAAATGCAAGATTTGAAGTTGTAGAGCGATTTTTCATGATACTTTGTTAGGAACTCTTTCAATTCATTCGTTATAGGCCTGCAGTCCCATTTTTAACAGGAAAACGAATAATTTTACCAGATTTTTTAATAAATTAACAGTATTAAATACATATAAGCAAGTGTTCTCCGTGCAGTATGCAGCTAATAGAACTAATAGAACTAATAATACATTCGTTAATAAAATCACATGCTGACCACTAACTTAAACAGTAAAAAAATGAAATCTTCACCAAACAGACATTTTTAGTGCTGTCAATTTATACTCCTCGAGACGCTGAGGCGGCAACCGCTGACTCAGCACATTCCACACACCTAATATGCACCTAATATTTTTTGTTTCTTTTAACAACAACACGGAGGCATTAGTAGAAAATGCTTTTAGAACTGGTATACTTTTTGCCTGAATAATAAAAATTAGTAAAATTATTTGAACAATACGTATTTTCCTCACCCTTATTTCGGATTAACTATACGCCGACTAGTAGTGCGCAGAATGCAGCTAATGGATGCCCCGGTTCTGCGCTAATGGAGGCTTTTTCCTTCCCGAATAAAACTATTATACATTTACTGCAGTTTCCATAGAAACACTGTAAAGTGCGCAATAGGTACTGGCTGGTCGTACCTAGTCAATATGTCGGAGGTCTACTGAATGCGATGCCGATTAAACTTTTCTGAGGACAATGAATTTGCTGTTTATAAACCACAAATAATGACTTCAATCGTTAGCAGCACGCAAAATTTTTACTTCCATTATAATTTTTTTAATGTAATGACTCACAATAATTTAACCTTCGCTTATTCTTCTACCACCGGTATTTTTACTACAAAAGTTTGCGTTTTAATCTTTTATGATTTGTGAAAGCGGCCGTAAATTCCACAGGCAAAACATGCGAAGTGTTTTTTTTTTATCAAAACATCATAATATTTACCCGTTCTAGCAAGTAGGGGATAAATTCCACCCCCTTAAACGCTGAACCAGTTTACGCCCGTTTATGCAATCAGATATTTTCAGAAAGAAAATTTCTGATAATATTCGGAACCTACTTTCCTAATCGGGGCGGGGGCGGAAAATTGTCTTGTTTACAAACAGTCCGTGTACAGTAGTATCGGAAGACAATTTATAAAATGCCATCGCTGCTATCGTTGGTGAATGATAACCGTTAAATATAACCATTGGAAATAACGCTGGCATTGAGGATAACATTGCTGAAATCAGTTTCTATCTTCGCTAAGTACAAGATTCCCCGCTCAAATTTAAGCGGGCTAGATCAGCTGCTCAATCCTCGCAGCAAAGTAGTTACCTTTTTAGAGGCCAAGGCGTTAGCAGTGACACTTGTTGAATTTGTCATTTACGTAAATAATTGTATTCGTTTATCTCGCCGAAAGTTTACGTACATATTCGATTTTTAAATACATCTCTTTGAATTTCACTTTTGTTTTTGGGAATCAATGTAAATCTTGGAAGTGGAACCTTAACCACTTCCTGACATCCAATCCAGCTGAAACTGGTAATCACACGCGCGAACACATACGCAATAAATAATAACGGTCCTATCAAATCGGCATTTGGCGAAGTTGTTATCACTGTTGACTGAAGGTACAATCCTATTTTTAAGTTTTAAAATACATTTTAAAAGTTCACAGTAGTTTAAAAGCTATTCCTTGTGGAGAAAGGTTCGATCCGCAGTAGATCCAAAAAAAATCTTTGAAATTGAGATGTTTTACAGTAAAAATTATGTCAGAAGGTGAATATTCACTTTCTTTTTAAACTGCCTCAAGTTCAATTATTATTTTTTTTTTTTTTGATAAATTAATGTTTTTAAGACAAGATTTTTATTTATGCATAGCACAAAGGATAACAATTATTTTTATGAGCAATAATTGTTCGCCTGAAACGTGTAAAAAATAAAATATGTAATCTAAATCGTGTCCCGTTGGCGTCATGTATTTTTTATCAGGAGATTTTTTCAATGTGGATGAGTGTTTCAGGCGAACAATTATTGCTTATAAAAATAATTGACTCAAGTTCCTTATTACACCCAACTGCTGGTTAAATTTTGATACAGTAGCTACTACTGTACAGTTTATAATAAGGGACGGAAAAAATGTTATCACGCAGTCAACTCTATTGGACGAAAATTACTTTTATTATGAGAAAGAGGTAAACATATTTACGGTTTGTGGTTTCGATTGTAATTGGTGTTATTTTCCATTTCCCACTATGTTAGGATTTGATATTTATGTTTGAACGTAAATCATGTTTTTGATTTCGCAGAAGCAATCTGCTGGTGGGTTTTATATTATTTTTCAGGATTTCTCGGTCAATCAAACATTAAATTTTATAGGTCACGCTGAAATTGAATATCCATTTATGTCTCTTGATAACTATCAACGTGAACTTCAAACGTTATGAAATAAAAAAATTTCTATCTGGAATATATTTCATGGTCAACGAAAATATTTTTACCTCGAAACGTCATTTATACCACTAGCTTTGAAATATACGTGGCAGTGTTAAATTCATCGGAAAAATAATTATATTTAGAGAAGGTGTCCGTAAAAGTCTTTCCATCAGTAAATATACGTTTTTAGGTCGTAGGCATAAAGTAAACTTATTTGGAACCGAAACCGTTTTAAATTTTGAAAAGTTAGAAAAATTTACTAAATTTAAGAAAACTACAGTATATATTTTTAAACTCTATTCATAATGAACTACTTAATTACCAACTCGTACTAAACAAAATGATTGAAATGTTAGCTTGAGTACGCTAGTAGTGTGCTGGAAAAAATTCAGAAAAAAAATTCCTCCGTTTTATCTATATGCGGACGCATGGAACTTATCTGAGGTTAACGCACCGTATGGACTTATTTGAGGCAACAAATAGATTTTGCCTCTAAACCAGACGTTTTGCAAATCTTCCAGTATTCCTATTGGAAAACTATGGCTAGTATGTACGTACCTGAACAGATGTTGTAGGACAAGATAGCACGACAATGGATGCTGCTGTTAAATGCAATATTCTAAAGCAGTAGATATTAATTGCTTTTCTAAAAACCTTAAAACTTTTTTGCATACCCATCTTCCAAAATGAAAAATGTTAAAAAATGTGCGGTTTTAGATCGTTTTTATAATCAGTAATTATGAATGAACAAAATTAAATTTACACATTCCAAGTACCATTTACAAAATCAGAAAAAAATAAACTTTAAATCTTCAACGCATTCTTGATGGTATTCCTCATTGACCCCAAATACGTCAATGGTATCTGTGGTTAAAAAAACCCATTGAATATCGTGTGGTTATTTGTTTAAAACTTATATTATATATATTATCTAGCGACTATTTAAACATTGTACAGACAAAATATGATATCGAATATATGTATGGTAAATTGTATTTCTTAGTCCTCCTCACTAGGGTGACCTGTGCTGAGGCGGACTTAAGTTTTCTTTGTCGTTTTTAACGTTTTTTTTCAGAATTTTATCATTAATCTCTTTAAGCCAGATTTTTCTACTTTTTTTTTCAACTTAATTTGTAATCATTTAAATTTTCTATTTGCCTAAAATCTGGGGGAAGGATTTTGTGGAGTTTTGTATTAAAATAAATATAAT
Organism: Hesperophylax magnus; assembly: GCA_026573805.1. NCBI lineage: Eukaryota > Metazoa > Arthropoda > Insecta > Trichoptera > Limnephilidae > Hesperophylax > Hesperophylax magnus. Next base: position 3,338,347 of record JAIUSX010000117.1, on the reverse strand, counting down.
TTCTTTGTCCGAATGTGGTTTTATGACCTGGACTAATATGATATAGCGGTATCGGAGAGGATTCAGTATTTTTGAATTGTTTAAATTTTTAGCATATATTTGCTGTACATTTTGCACATCAATACGTAATATGTAATCATAATTCAAAATTCTGATGGGGTATTTGAGAAATTATGATATTTTGCGAAAAACAAACAAAATCAAAATAACATAATAAACTTGTTACTTCAAAATACATTATAATATTATTTAATTTTAATTTTATTTGGTTTTACGCCCAGCTAGGCTTTTACACGGATCATTAGAACAGAATATACCTAGTGAGCTATTGAAAATTAAACACAAAGTTTTTAAAGCGTGAAAAAACATTAAAATGATAAACAAAATAAGAAAAAATATTATGAAACATATGAAAAAAAATTTAAAATCAATATTATTTTAAAATTCTTAAAATGATATTTAATCTGGTATTGTGTTCGTTAGTTAATGTGAGGATTCCGCGAGGGAGTGAAATTAGATAACTTAATCACTCAGCTCAGTGAGATGGGATGGAAGACAGGATTCCAGGATTACCTGCTCGGCACACCTTCTAATCCACCTTCCAGGATTGCACACTGCACAGCTTTCGTTTTGGTGGCAAACAGTAACCATAGAATAGAGTACTTACGAATGGTTATATTATCCCCCTCACTAATAAACGTGTTTTATATTTTACACAAGTGAGAAACGACCATTTACTTTACGTTCATGGTGGTTTATCAGTTGTGTATAATTTAAAGCACGTTTATTATTAGTAATGCCCTGTATATTAACGAAACAAATACATATTTCAATTTATAGAGTTCTTTGTTCTATGGATTTATCTAGAACATTTCGTGGGGTTACTGCCAAAAGTTGGTAACTACATTTTTGAGTTTGGTTCCTCTCGTATGTCATTGAGTAGGTTTTTAGCTACTTGTTTTTTTTATGAAACTTTGTCACTAAATTTTTTGCAAAATTAATGGGCAAGTAAAATATTGTAAAAGAACATATAAAAGTAAGCTTGTTTGTTTAAAAAACAACACTCTAATGATTTTAAAATAATTAACATTTATATTATTTTCAAAACCCTGACTTTATAATGAAGATCAAAACTTAAAATTGAGTTTAAATTTTTTTTTAATTTACCAACTTTTGGCAGTAACCCCACGATTTGTTGAATTTGTTGAACCCCACGAATTGAGTTTAATTTTTTTTTTAATTTACCAACTTTTGGCAGTAACCCCACGATTTGTTGAATTTGTTGAACCCCACGAATTAGGTTTAATTTTTTTTTTAATTTACCAACTTTTGGCAGTAACCCCACGATTTGTTAATGATCAATCTTGAGAAACGAATTGCAGTCTTTGGAGCACATACGTCGGGTGGAAATTCGTTCATTATTCTACCGGTTTTAATTGTCATTGATCTCTTCGGCGCTGGTACACAGTAGGGAAACATGCCAAACACGCGCCCAACGTTTGTACACAGTTGACATTTGTCACGGGTCCCTTCTACAACTCGTTCTTGTATTCAACAGCTTGGCTGCAGAATGATTTGCCAGGATCTGTGTTTCCTCCCTTCTACAACATCTCACTTTAATACACAAGTTCATTCCTTCCTGGTCTCTTCAAGACCCTGGTTCACTCCTTCCCGTCCACTGAAAGTTGCTCGACACAGCATCCCAAAATATGAGATAGATATTACAAAAAAATTGTATTTGTAAAATGTTACTTAATAACACCTCACAAAATTGAACTATATCGACACTCGGTTGTGCAGCTTTGTGAGGCGGGTTATAGTAGGAGCTGTAGAAAGGGATTTTATTAATCAACGAGGAAAAAGAGATTTTGTGAAAAAAATAAAAACTGTCCTTAACTGTAGACTAATAATCAATTTGTAATTTTGTCGTCAACAGCTTGACGGAAGCGATAATAATGTTCAATTAACGTTTAATTACCAACCTAGCGAACTTTAAATCAATCCCATCAAAGATGAACTTTAAAGCTCAGCCCAAAGCACCTTGTAATCTCCGTCCAACTTGTTATAAACTTACACACCACCTCGTAGAAAGGAACCTCCCTGTTCATTATGTTATACGGATCCGGTTGGACAATTGGCTGAAACCTTTCTGCTCCCAGCCTCCCGAACCCGTGTACTAATTATCTCGCCTGATTAAATCTAGTGCTGGCACTTGATAGGTGTGAATATATAGCAAGTTTAGAGGTCATTATTTCGTAAGTGAAACGGCATTTAGGGAAAAAAACAATATACTCTTACAATTTTCCTATTTTGTAAAGAGATAACACAACCCAGAACATTATCGTATATTCAATTTTAGACTGAAGGAAATAAAATTAACAAAAAATAACTTTCATAATTCATGGATTTTATATGAAAATATCTGAAGTGTACCCGGCGTTCCTGGGGGTTATCCTTAAGAGATAGACATATACCTTCATAAACTTTTTTGTATGCCTGTTCAAGATATACAATTCCGTAGTACATTATTTTGATGTATCTTATAAGTTTAGCCAGCGTTAGTAATGTAAGCGCGTAAAAAAAAATGTTTTGCTACTTGATTACAAAACACGACTTTTCTCTACTTTCAATAAATATAATTTATATTTATTATACATATAAACCTTGTGTAGTAAATTTTCTAAAGGATAGTGAAAAAATTATCAAAATCCGTTGCGTAGTTTAGAAGAACTATGCGCTCAAACAGACAGACACGGTTAGCGATATTGTTTTTCAATATTTAGAGACTAGCGGAGAACGGTTAAAATCACAGGATATTATAATTAATTGTAGGATTTGTGTAGCTAAACGTAATTCGTTGGAATATTTCACCTCACATGCGCACCGGCAACCGAAATTAGTGAGTTTAATTTAATAATTGATAATACACACCGCGTTTCTTGCTCATACCACTAAATTTTTTGTCTTTGATTTTTCAGGAGTATTTTTATAGGTGAGTATGATCGAACCGTTGCATTTTATTTTTATTATTTAATACTCTGTTTGGGCAATCAAAGCGCAACTCTCCATTGTTTGAAAGGAGGTTGATGTAGTTTTCGTGTCGAGTATGAAGTTGTCAAAGAAGTTCAACACGCCATGCGAGAAAATATACGAGATCAATGTTATAAATCATAAAAGAAATATTATTAATCATAAGTGAACTCCTTCCACTATGGAAGTTTATTGATGTTAAAGTTTTAAGGTTCGTCAAATTATTGAAAGACTTTGCGCAGCAGTGACAAAGGAAGAGTTATCAAAGGAAACAAAACCTTTCGCGAAAATATATATTGTTTTCTGTATCTTCTATTGAGCATTTTTAAAACTTCTTGATCGTTTTCATTCGTTTGTATTTCTCGACAGTTTATATTACAAATCTGCAGCATTTTTGCAACATGAGAAACGTCTTATTTATGTATTTATTGTTTAGGAACTTTTTACAGACTATTAACATGAGGAAGTCATTAGATAAGCGCTGCAAAAAGCGTAGATGTTAATGTTAACATCATGCACAGTTTAAGTATTATTGTACACTATGTATTAACAATAAATAAAAACAGCAAAACGTGAACAAAGGCAAACAAAACACACAGTTCAATATATGATCCAAAAAACTAAAGAAAAAAAAACAGAAAACAAATAGTAAATAAAAAAACAAACAAACATTCACAATCTATTGCTAATTTGCTTTTTAAAATAAGCGAAACTATTTGCTTATATATCTATGAAGTTACACTCAATAGAATTGTACAGACGACACATTCGAGACAATGGATTGAAGTATGCAATATTGTTCTTAAATAATTCTAGATGGTATATATTCTGACTCCTTAGATAACGTCTATTAGGAACTTTAATATGAATATTGCTCACACAATGAGTTGTTTCAAGCTTGTCATGAATAATTTTGTGTAGACATATTAAGTCAGCGAATTGTCTACTTTTATCCAGGGTCGTAAAGTTGTATGTTTTAAAATACTAGTTTTCGTTTATTTTAAAAGGCTCCGTTATAAGATATCTGTGTTTTTTTTACATTAACTCCACACAGGAGAGGAAGTTCTGGTATGGAATAAGGTATGAGGGGTGGGTAGGAATGTAGGGATCAGTTCGTCCAGGAGCGACCTATAAATATATCCCTCTTACTGCGGTGCAAGGCGATGGTTCGAGAGACCAGTTGGAGAGGTCAAAGGAGCCAGCCTCTCCTGATCTGACACGCCACGCAAACGCATCCTAAACACACCTCACACTATGAACCGGGGCACCCTTGCTTAGTCACCAAACGTTGCGAACCACTTTAGGTGAATTATGGCGTAGGTGTCGGTTATCCAATAAATGGTTCCCGGGGCGGCGGTACACAAACCCGCCTACCAAACTGTCGGTTTGAATGGGAGATTTTTTTGTTTTGCGAGAATTATTTATTTTATTTATTAGCTTTACCCCGCCACGTGTTGCTGTGGCTCAGACTGTCTGTGCAGATAGAACATGGTGCATGTTGCTTTTAGGTCCAACAGATATACTGTTTTTTTTTTTTAAATAGCACGTTTATTCAAAAAATGGTGCGATTTTTAAAAATGCTTATTTTTACCTAATAAATAAAAACGCATGAGTATTCGATTGCAACGTTGTGTCAAAATTTCAAAGCAATCGGTGAAGAGATTTCGGACATTTAAGATTTTGAACGAATATCAACATTTTTATTTATTTATTTAATTTAAACGCCCATAGGGCTTTTACATACAATGCATTTTTTTAAATACAGTAAAAATAAAGGGTTTCCATAATATATAACAATATACAGATTTTACATAAAATATAAGATTTAACAATACACAGGTTAACAGAATATAGGTAACATGAAACATAAGAGTTTACGAAACGTAGGTAACTTGGAATTAAAGCAAGTGAAATAAAAATAGATATAGAAATAAAGATATATTTGTAGGTATATACCTACTTACCTTTAAATACATAAAATAATCATTTTCGTAGAAAACATTTACAAATCAATTATTATACAGTTGAAACATACCAATATTCTTAAAATTAACTCAAATTTACAATGACGCTATGGAAAACAAATATAAACATATTTTTCACTTTAATTTTATACCCTGAAACTGTGGCGGCTTGTGAACCTGCACCCAAATGTCACGAGCTACCACAAACCGGTCGGTCACAAAAAGTAAATAAATATTTTTTTATGATAATACACAAACAATTGTTTCATTTTCATGATAATTTTTTTTTTAATTTTCGAAATACTTTTTTGTAAATCCCTCGCTGCTATTATATATATATATATTAGATAATGTTAATTAAGTTTTAATCTCAAGTGACCTACCAGGTAAGTATTGTACTGTATATTTTCTCCATAAATAGTTAAGTAATAACATAGATCACTGTAAAAATGTATTATAAGTTTGTACTGCGCCCTTGAGGTGTTTTTGCACAAAAACGGCGCTATACAAGTCATCCAAGTATTATTATTATTATTATATAAATATATGATACTTCTACGTATTGGTTATTTGCCGTGTATGAGTAGTGTGAAAGAATTTATAAACGAATTGGTTGACATTTATTGTGGCAGCCAAAGATATTTTAAGTTCGCGCGTCTCTATTAGGAATATGTAATGAAATCATTTAAAAAGAAAGGTGACATCAGATCAATCTTGTTTTTCACATTGATGTATAATATTTAGATGAGACATGGAGCGAAAAAATAGGTTCCGTTTTTTTACTCCTCCAACTGACCTCCAACTCTGCCAACACTCTAACTAAAACTACCGAATTCGGTCTACGTACACCCCTTATCACGTTCTAATAGTGGAAAAGGTGTCGACGATATTAATAATTGTAGCTCTATGCTGTTTAATCATGTTGATTTCCAGCAATGGTTTATTTCAGAGATGTATCTACTTTTATTCCGGAAAAAAATACACAAAGTTACAATTTGTACATAATTTTTTTGTTGTTGTTATTGCTTTTTTGTGAATAGTTGAATCCTTGTTATAGTTGTTATCAGTAACAATGGATGCCTTTACATCCATCACAAGTGGGTAAACAAGGCTGCGATCGATCTGGTGCTAACGGCGCGTACTTTACGAGTCGGGCGGTCGATACCACCCCAAACCACGCTGTAAACCTGATAATTCGAATCGTAAAACACGTTTGCTCCATTGATATAAATTGATACTGATAATCCCCAGCTATTAATCAATTAAATGTAATCGTGCCTAATAAAATCATTAATGATACATTTCCGACACACACGCAATAAGACAAAACCATTTTCATATATTTTTAATGTAAACGTTGATTACAATGTTTATTCAATTATGTGTTAGTTAGAAAATAAATATATTTTTTAGAAGGGTCATTTCCCCCGAGCAGGTTACAAAGTGTTGGCGCGATTTTCATGTTAAATATTAACAATTGGGAATGACACATCAAAGATAAATATATATGAGATGTAACATTCGTCATTGTATTGAGGACGATATGTTTCCAAACATTTATGTTAACACCGCAGAAGAGTCCCAACTGCCCGGAGCCAGTGGGACTTTGGAATCCTATATTTAGGTATCTTGTGAGGCTGTAGTGGATGTAGAGGGACGGCGAAGAAGAGATTGGGAAGTACCTGACTATTTTGATATGGTAAGTGAATACGGCAATTTTTTTTTGTGACCAGGAGTCTCAATTGCTGCCAACCGTCTGGTGCCGGTGATACTATTGCATCCCCGATCGGGGTAGGTTGCGAGGCTGAAGATAGTGGGAAGGGGAAGGAGATGGGACAGAGGATGGTGTGGAAGCAAATTTCATATTAAAAGTGCATTGTATAATTGTATACTGATCACATTGAGATGAAGTTTAGAAGGAGTTTTAATATTTCGTTCGTTTCAATGTAACCTGTTTTTGTACATGCAACTTAACGATTAAAAACCATTTCAAGACAAGAAGCAATTCTCACTATATTCTCCTTTGCATATGTACAGATTTATCAATAAGGGTTTAAGGTGTCCTTATCTATATCACCGCATGTCGTAAATCCGACAGGTCGTAAAAACAACCCTCTCATGTTTGTACCAACCCCTACCACCTACCATTCTCGAAGGTTCCGGTAGTAAAAATAATTGCTCATGCAGGCGTAATTGAGGTTAATGTCGTTAGATGGTGAAACCTTCGATATTTTGCATAAACCACTTTTCTACGAAGATTAAAGATTTTTGTACACCGCCTTAGATATCAGACCCCCTAGCCAAGCAATAGCACATCGTTGTTTTTATCGATAATATCGGTATCTTGCTATCGTTCCCAAGCACAACTGCAATGAAGAAAACAGTTTTAAAGTCGTTTAAATACTTAAATTTAGTCAAATTGAACTGTTGTTTGTTCGTTGACAATCTGCAGTTGTGCGCGGGAATGAAAACAATTACCGACATAATTGATAAAATCTTTAGTTATGTGTTCGCGCTAGGCGCAATCAACAACTAAGCCGTCGAAGTTAATTATCGAGATCGCCAGCACGACCGAAGCCGCTTCTTAATACATCGATAAATGTCCTATGATATTTGATCCATAAGCAGTGAGCTTTATGGAAACGTTTTGTAAATGGATTTTAATAATTATTATTAATTCGATTGTGTTTTTTTAATCAAGCTTCAATTCACTTTCCCCAAATTCACATCTGTCTCCGTTAAAAAAGCTGAAAGTAAATTTGAATTCCCCACAATTTTTTTGTTAACCACGTTTATCGACTCATAGCCGACTTCATCTAGGAAGCGAACGGGCTCGTTAAACTAACAAAAATATTTTAGTCTACGTCAACTGTCAAATGACATTGCCGATTGCAGTTGTGCTAGCGAGTGTCGACTACGCACCGAAAATGTTGAAAATTTGATAGCGGTCATTCTAGACTCCTTAGGGATTAAAAGTCAGGTTCAGCATTTAGTTTAAAAAATATATTTTATGGTGTTCTCTTAACTGGAACCACTTGGTCAACCCTTGCCAAAATAACCTCCCCTTAGGGCAAACCTGGAACCCTTCTCACGGAGAATAAAGGGAACAAGTTCGTGTTGTTTTCTTTACAAAAAACAATTCTACAATTCCCAATGCAGAGGACCCTTGCATTAAATTTTGATAACAAGCTATATCTCCGGGTTTTGCCATTAAAATCACATTTTTCAAAGATTTTTCTGAGCCGTTCAAAAATATTTTTTATAAAACATTTTCACTTCACTTATAAATTATGGAAGATCTTTTAAAAAATAATTTCAACTAAGTAAAATTTTCACAAAGAAAAAAGTAATACTTTTTAAATTAAATCTTTAAAAATTCTATATGCTCAACAAAATCATCCTTTTTATACAGTTCCCTGTACGAAATGTCAAAGATATTATTTAAGCAAGCTTCTATTTTTAAAATGTGTAAAGAAAAAATCCCCAAGAAAATCAGGAATACAATCAATCTACAATCTTTATACAACAACCATTTTATAACACCTAATTTTAAAACAGCCCAAATGCCGCACCGTTATATTTACCTAGTCATGAAAAATTACAATAATCTGCGTTCTGAATCGCGCTGTATTTATTGACCAATGAAACAAGTAAGCAAATTATGGAAAAAGCTTACACACAAAAGAATACCTCACAAGGGTTCCAACTGTCTGGAGCCAGTGACACTATGGCATCCCCGATTGGGGATTATGAGGTTAAAGGTAGTGGAGAGAGGAAGGAGAAAGGGAAGACAAAAGTGGGGGAGTACCAGGCTATTCAGATCTGGTCACCAAACACGCCTAAAGACATTTCAAGCAACGTTTCAATTCTGAATGGTGGTTTTAACACCAGGGCGATACTAAGAGTATTCCACTCTGGAAAGTGACGCAAATATACCATATGTTATTTTAAATAAATAAATTTTGAAATATTACAAATTTATCTAATAAGATTATATTGGCACAGCGGCTAGTAGCTGACTGGACAAATGCGTCGGGTTCTAAGGTAAGTTCAGCTCCCCTGCTAGCTAAGTCCTCCATTATTATACAATTAGTAGAATAATACATTTACTATACTATTTTATTAATGTCATTCCTCAAAATATTATTATGGAAACATATGAATACTGCTTACTGCGGTTTAAAGTCATTTAATCCACCTAGATTTCACCGTTTTTCCTATATTTTTAGGTTCTATAAATTTGGAACATCGCAATACGTTTTTGCCAATTGCCATAATCAAAAATCGTTCGAGTGGATTTAATATTTCAGGTTATTCGTGGTGCTATGTAATAAGTTCCAACCCAAACTTGCACAAAGTTATTAATTATTTTGTCGTGTTGATACAGTTCATATTGTAGTAAAAACTTAGTTCATCTATGGAAATTATGTTTTCCACCAGTTAACATTTCATTAAATGAACAAAAGCCTTGAGATTTTCTTGTCAAGTGATTCCGTAGGTACTCCTGTTAAATAGTTTCTCAACTTCCCGCCAGACAGCGTCCTGAAGAATGAACCTAATCTAAGGTTTCGTCGAGAGAGAGAGAGAGATCTGTTTAACTTTAAAAACGGTGCTAGCTGTTGCAATCTTAGAGCGAAATATATATTATATACCTAGCTAAAACTTATCTATGTGGTAGGGATTTAAGATGATACTTTGCGCCTTTTATGCCTGTTTCGACTAGCAATCTGAAAATCGCAAGAAATTTTTATTTGATGAATTTGTGTTATTTTACAATTTATTCGTTTAAAATAATATATAGTAGACTTGCGGCACGTTCCAGAGCGGAATATATTCTTAGTATCGTCCGGTGTAAACCACCATTCAGAATTGAAGCATTTATTGAAGTGGCTTTATCCATGTTTGGCGACCAAATCTGGATACCCAGGTTCTCCCCCACCTTCCTCTTCCCCATCTCATTCCCCTCTCTAATATCTTCAGCGTCACATCATACCCAAATAGCTGTAAATAATTTAGTGTCAAAAAAATGTACCCAATAATGCAGTGAAACAGTAATCAAAAGTATTTTTTTATGAAAGCTACAACTAGAGGCGCTACTGCGTACTAATACCTCGTCAAAACTTGTTAGACTATTAGAACGCGATAAACGGTGCGGGTCGATCGAATTCGGTAGTTTTAATTAGAGCGTTGGGAGAGTTTGAGGTAAAAAAGCGGAACCGATTTTTTCACTACATATCTCATCTATATATAATACATCGATGCATGCTAACCTAAATTGTAACTATTACTAAGATATGTAATTATAGCCTTCTTGTAATTATACTCCCTGCCACATTTAATTCTGCGAAAGTGTTGTTGACTGCATTCAATCTAGGTAAAACTAGTATCTATATGACTTTTTGATCGAGTAGTTCTAGTTGGTATGTTGTATTTTGGTTGAAATATGTTGTATGTTGTATGAATCCATTGAAGGTTGTGTTGCTAAAGCTTCCGTATATATCAATGATGCATTGGTATGTTAAAAACCACTGTCAGGTCTCTCCCCTGCTCAAAGAGCGTCCTGCGAGGTGTTAGATGAAATACTTCAATGAAAGCGGATCTAAACGAAAAGCTTTTATCTCAGATTGAAAATATATTACTCGAGGATGCGATTACGCTGACTTCAGTGCTTTTTTTCTAACCCACTGTGAAAGCACAATTAAATACATAGCACATGTTATAGTCTATTGAACTGTTCTGGGTCTCTAATACGGTAGATCGATAAAACCTTATATCAATACGATATTGACAAAATCCGGTCAGCTGGCGATATTTGCGAGCACGATCAGAATATAATTCCGACAGTTGGTAAATGGAAACCGCTGCTTTTAAAATGCAAAATATCAGAGAATGCACAACTTTTAGATAATATCGTTCGTTAAGTAAAATTATTATGGCCTTATTAATGAATGGATAACAAAGCTCTTAAGATGAAAAAAATCGTATACACGATCCATGAATTTAATTAATTCATCCAAGACGCGATTAATTGATTCCGTTCCAACTTGGAGAAACAAAAGTTGTTATAATTTTGTATACTGCACTAAAGTCCCAACTGCTCCCAAGCGTCTGGAGACAGTGAGACTATATAAATTATCACATCTCCAATTCGATGTGAGGCTGAAGGTAGTGGAGAGGGGGAGGAGATGAGGGGGAGGAAGGTGAAGGAGTATCCAACTATTCAGATCTGCTCACCAAACACGGCTAAAGCCATTTCAGCAAAGTTTCAATTTTGAATGGTGGTTTTACATCGGGGCAATACTGAGAGTATCTTCCACTCTGGAACGTGCCCCAAGTATACAATATATTATGTTAATTGAATAAAATGTGTAAAATAACAAAAATTAATTAAATAATTTTTTTTTTCGCACGCCGGGATTTGAACCTACAACCTTCGTCTTCCTAGTAGAGAGCCTTACCCCCGACCACGGAGGCCGTCAAAAAATATTTCGTGTCAATATCGACTGGGATATCGACGGCGCAAGAGTCGATATCCCAGATATTGTTAAGTTATCAATTTGATCGTGTTACAATAGGTGTAAATGTTATAAGTGTTGTTGCATATTTGTATATATATAATTATATGTTTTAATTTTAATTTGTTAAAATTATCAAGATTTTTTTTTTTATTCGTACGGGTTACTAAATGTGAAGAGAAAAAATGAAAAAAAAATGAAGAGAAAAATAAATACTCTTAAAAGCGAAGAGAAATCTAGGCATTTTTTTCCGAATCACTCCTCCACTATCTATTTTGCTATTTTTGAACCGAAGTATGACAATTCGGTTCCATGATAACTCAACACAGTGACAATTCAACACACTTTTATAAAGTGATATAAAGTCATTAGAAACAATGAAAAAAAAAATTAATCCTAACCTAACCTACTTAACCCAGTTAATAAAGTTTATGTTTCATCACTTTCCATGAATTTATATAACTTTTTAAAGATGTGATGAATTATCATTGTTATGATTTATCCGGTCACCGAAGATTCACACAGTTTCAGATGTGAAGGCATTATTAATATTGTGATTTTTCGTATGAGTTATTATGCCGTGTTGCACTTCCTCCTTCTTTAGCTAAGGTTTCGTACAGCGTTAAGGTAGGCGACACATTGCGCTATACGCATTATGGCTTGGTCTATTTCAGCATATATCTCGCGATACGCTGAAATAGGCCAAGCCACGAAAATATAACGCGCTTGTAGCCTTGTGCAGACGTCTAGATTGTCGTGTAGTGTGTGTAAAAGTGATACTGTATTGCAAGCATTAATACTCTTAGGGCCGGAATTTCAGTACAATAATTATTTAAAATAATGTAGTTTTCGGCGTTTAGTTTTGGTGTAACCGTCAAGTACCGAATACCAACAATTAATTTTTAGCCAGGTAGTTAACCATTATTCTTGTTCATTTCGTATTATATGCTTTGTATTGATGTTAATGCATAATAGTCAGTAGACAAATGTAATAAATAAATAAAATAAAATAATTAGCTTAGTCAACAGCCATGTCTTAGAATTATCATTCATTTTAATGTCAACAAAAATTTAGAAAGTTCAACACGTATTTCCGTTTCAGCGTATTTGTTTCCCCTCGAAAACTTTTAGGAAGCTTGTCGTGTGATTTGACGTATGACATTTATTTGAAGACATATCGCAAGAATATGATACGTGAAATACCGTTTATAGATACTGAATTTATTTCTAAGATACAATCGATTCATAAAATGTAACTGTGTTACAATTTAAAAGAACTTTTCTTGGTATTTCATAAAAGTTTGTACATATTTTCTTGGTACTAACTTTAGGATTTTTTTGGAACTCTGTAACAGAAACCCATTTGTCTGAAGTCGAAGAAATACTCTAAGGACGGGTTGTTTTAGAGATTTTGAACCGTTCTTCTATTTTCAAAGATATTTAAGTTCAGTAAAAGATTTTTTCGAGCTCTGCCAAGTAACTAGCCTGCCAATAACAGCACTTGAATAGGACTTTCACAGAACCCGAAAATGAATGTTTAAATTTGATGAATTGTTAAAATTCTGTGAAACAACCCATCCTAACATTGAGATATCTTTATGAAATTTGTGGGTTTCTGGGTCTTCGCAAATGCTTTCGCCATTTTATTTTTACATTTAGATTTTCTTTTGTAGTGAATATTTTTCGAATGGACACAGTGAACAAGATTTTTAAATCCCTGTAACACATAGCACTCTCTTTAGGGTGAATTGCCTAATACAAAAAAAATCCCTGTAGAATGATATTTAAATCTATCCAGATAGACGATATAATATGATTGACCGAACATCATCAAAAATACTAATTTCGATTATATGTGCGTCCTGCGTAGCTCCGGTTCAACGAACTCTAGGACTCGGATTTGCTTTGGATTTAAGTGTCACTTTAAAAATTGAAACTGCTTTGTCAAGAATCCAGACTATCCCGTTATTCTCACGGATCTGCGCTGGTAACCAAAAATAATAATTTCCGTTTTGTCTGTCCTGCGTAATTCTGGTTCGATTTACTCAAATTTGATTTGAATTTAATTTTCATTTTCAAAATTTTAATTCGCTGTGTGAAGAATTTAGATAAGCGAGATTAGGTACCTACCTGTAATATAATATTTTAACAGAAAATTCTTTTAATTACCTTGTTCAAAATAGGAATAATGACATCCCGTGATGTTTCACTGATCTGCGCTTGTAATAAAATTACTAGTAGTTTACCCATGAAAAAACACGGAATTTATCTTGACTTGTTTTTGTATTTTGAAAAGATCTGAAAATACGAATAAGCGTATTTCTAATTTAAAAACATAATAATTGTCTGCTAAAATCTTTTTATTACATATCTAAAATATAATAAGCTTGTCTGGATTTGAATCAGTTCCAATTTTGAAAAGATCACGCTGCTAGATACTCACAAATGAAATATTGATTCGCGAAGAATTCCAATAAGTTAATTTGCCCGAAACCCTAGAAAAGCCTTATGGAAAAAAACTTTTAAATTTGTTCTTCGCAATAATATATCCCTTTGCGTCCATATAATTTCAGTTGGTTTAACCACGTGTTCAGGTGTGTGGCCGTCCATCTATTTCCGATTACTCCGAGAGGTATTTCGGGAACATTGTGACGTCATACACACCAGTTATTGTGACGTCACATCAGTGTTATATCTGATCAAAGGTAAAACTCAATTAGTTGGCCATTTGCAACGGTCTATTGGCATTTAGTAGATTCACGTTAAATTGCGAAATAATATTTTGACAAGCTTTTAATTGATATTTTCGTAATCGTTAACAAAATATTTGCTCTAAAGGGCGTTTGATATGTTTAATGTTTATGTTCAGATTGTTCAGTGACCACATCTGAATAACTAGGTAGGTACCTTCGAGGCTTACTCACAGCGTTCTTAAATATGTAACATATATATAATTATGTTAGGTTTCAGGCAAAAGGAACTCCAGTGAAAAATACTATGGCTTTAAAAAATATATATTCATATAGATTAACAAACGCTGATTCTGAATATATTTATAAGTTTTATTGTATATTATTTTACGTAAAATTAACAAATCGTTATTTCAAAACTCCATCCCATTAAGCGTTTGTTTGATACGACTGAAGGTGCTGATTCATCTCAACCAGTCTATGTGAGTACTTCCTACTATGTCTAGAAAGTCTAAATGTTTACGTTTTTTTACTACATTGAAATATAAAAGTTAAAATAATTAATTAACCTAATATGAAACCTATTTAATATGTATTATATTATATTACACCTACCTTCAAATTGTTTGTTAAATATAATAAAACATATTTATACGTTAGCGACATATTTAAGATTGCTTTTTACGATGATGATTAAAACATATTTTTGCGGTTTCTTCTCATATTTTTCTAAAGAAAATACCGTTTTTCTTCTAATTTGTCTGATGTAAACGTCCACCAAAAACAATCGTACCTAACCTAAAAATATAACCTTAAAAATGTCTCAAACTCTTTCTCATTCCCTATTTCCTTCCAAACTCCCCGACCGTCTATATCTTTAATTGGGATTGGTATAGTATTCATCAGCAAAAAAACATTGTTGTATATGGTTAATTTGAAAAATAAAATGCAAAAACAATTTTAAATCATAGTTTACACAACCAACCCACAAAAAAGTTCATTTTACCAAATCCCAACAAATATCCATAAATCGAGTTTCTTTGTGATTGCGGTAGTGGACCAAGGCCGACCCGGTTATCCCGATCCAGTCACCCAGCATAAAAGTGCTTTACATCTAGCGGGGCGAGATATCCGGTTGACGTGTTTATGGATTCTGTATCGGGCCGTTAACACCAAAAACGCTTCGGTAAAATGCTAAAGCGGGCTGTATTGTGATTTTATCGATACTGCATTTTAAATTCGCAATTGTTTATCTATTTAAATTTTTAAAAGCTTACTTACATATATATTTTTTACTATTTTTTTTTATCCTTTGTCTAAAATGTTAAATTGTCCCAATTTTTGCAAGGAAGCATGATCATTACGAATTCCAAGAAATTAATCAACTTAAAAAAAAAAGTTAATTGTATAAGGATTTAATTTTTTTATCTAGATTTTTTTTCTCCCCCCTGTTATAAATTGTAGGTTCCTTTAAAATTAAACACCGTTATTTTTTAGAACAATCTGAATCACTTTATTTACAATGAATACACTGAATTTTTGATTTTTTTTTACATAACATGAATAGACACTTTTTACAGGTAAAATACACTATATACCGGCCGGTTTCTTGTGGTTCAGGTGAAACCTTTGAGCAAGAGAAAGTTTTTAAGGAAACCTAGTCTTTTATTCAACATTGGCAGCAATACAGGAACTGTTCTTACCGACGCGGCTTAACAACAAATAACTAGCAAAGGCGAGAACCTTTCATAATTAATATAACCTAAACTTCACAGGTGGCACTAATGGTATATAATTGATTCAATATACTGCGATCAAAATAATACACTCCCCTTTTTCGTTACGTCCCACAACATTCTCAAATAGTAGTGCAGTATTCCAACTGGTTCCAAGGAGCTTACATTTTGGGAGGCGGGTATGAGTACCACCGCCCGGGAACCATTTATTGAAAAACCAAAATTTTCGCATAGGTCACCCCAAGTAGTTCGCTACGTTTGGTGATTTAGGGATGCGCGGTTTCATGGGGTGAGGCTTGTTCAGGCCTTGGCGGGGTATTTTAATTAATTTATTTATTAAGTTAAAAGAAATTTTACATTTCACTTTCTTAACTTAAATAAGTACATATAACATTAAATAAGTAGTTTTCTAACATTGTTCTAATAACGATTAAATAGTTTTTTTTAAATACATTTATACTCTCCGTTTTAAGGTTATCTGGAAGAAGATTGTATATTTGTACACCCTCGTGGCCAATACCTCTTTTGCCACTTTCAGTTCTTAAAGTATTTGTGTACAATTTGTTATGTTGCCTAGTATAATGTTCGTGTACTTGTGACGTTTGTTTAAATGTTGTGTTTGTGTGTATAAGTCCATTTTGGGTTTGGTAGATTAGGAGCATATGTTGTATTCGTACAATTTTCTTATTTTCAAAAGTTTCATTTCCTGTTACAGTTTTTTTGTGGGAGTGTCCGGGTTATAATTGAAGACTTTTTTAATAACTTCTGTATTGTTTGTAAATCATTTAGGTATGTGTTTCCCCATATTTCTATTAAATAATTTAGATGGGACTGGATTAAACTAAAGTATAAGCTCTTATTTACCTCTGTTGGTAGGAGATGGGCAATTCTACCAAATACACCAATAAGTGGGATGATTTTTGCTTTTAATTTATCTACATGTTGTTTAAATGTCAGATGTTTATCAATATGTAAGCCAAGGTATTTTTCGGTATGCACCTTTCCACCAGCTGCGTGGTGGGCTTGATCGGGAGAAGCTTATTGAGGGATCCGAATCACCTTAGATCGCAGCGGGAAGGGTGGATTTCTGATCCTCTACACAGTGACCCCCAGATTTCTACACACCGCTAATACCTTTTTTATTTCCAGAATTTTCTCTCGTCCCTTTAATTATAAAGACCCTTCTACACAGCATAGCCAAAAATGACATAGTCCCTGAAGGATATTATTTTTCTCAAGGCCTCCAGTATAAACAAACCCACAGGTACACTTATGTGGTAACTCGTGAAATAAATAAAATTTGTAATGTAATTTTTGATCATGTTCCCCTGCAACTTATTTTAATATATTAGAGACATATTATTTCCTAACTTCCTGCCTATAACATTAGTTAGATCAGTCCATAACGCCCATTTTTCTCTAAAGTCGTTATATTTTGTTTACAAGTTTAGGAACCTCTGATATAAACATACCATATATATTTCACACAGCATTCAAGTGCATGCCTCTACCCTTATTTTTCCAATAGACCGAATGAATAGATCTCCATCCCTTGTTCTGTTTAGGAGTCTACTGTTCCCTTGTTAGAACCTCTACCGTAGTTTTACTAGTTTAGTAGATATCTTTCTGGTCTGCTGCATAGAAATAGAACCAAGCGGTCCAATTTGGTCGGATGTGTCATTTATCTTTAGAGCTTTCTCTATGCTCCTATTGCATTGCAACTAGATCCTGCCACCCTGGGACAAATCGTCTCATGGCTTTATACGAGTATATCCTTCAGGGCTTTAATGAATTTAAAAGGATGTTATCTCTCGTTATTTCTGAAACACTCATATATAATATGTAATTCTTTACCTAATACGTATTTTGAAAGAGTTTTTATTACACATAAACTTGACTTCAGTTGGTAATGACACGGTTTTCTTTTCTTTAAGTAAATAAAACGGATTATAAAAAACAAAATTGATTAAATTAAGGTGATGCCATACATAGTAAATGTAAAATCATGTGTTTTTGGTTTGAAAATTTGGTCGCCTAGAAATGTTTCAGATGCTTTAATTAAATTCTGAGATTAGAATATATCTTGGCCTTTGAAATAATCGAGTATTTTTTATATATATATCTTTTTATAAGCCCAGAAAAAATTAATGTATAGGCCTATGAAAACTGCTTTAGAGTTCAAAATCTCCTACTTACGAAACCATTTTCGGTTATGATTTTAATGTATAATGTGGCAAATTAAGTTATTTATAAAATGATCGGAAAAAAAATAAGTATTTATGCCTGAACATCCACAAAATAAAATAAAATGCACTTTTTGGCCATGTTTTTTTCTTGCATAATTCAAAACAGGCGGATGGTGTTAAGCGGGAATTTAAACCTTATCGCCATCTTCGTAAGGGTTGTTATTGAAAGCGGATCAATTTAAAATATTACACGACGTAGTGCATCGCCTTAAGAGTGTGCCATAGAGCTAATATTGAAAAATCAACCCGTTAAAAACAATTTTTTTCACAATTTTTATAAATAGATGTTTTTAAAAGTATATATATTTTTTTGATTGACTGAGGATTGAACCTTCCTCCCCAGGTATTGGCTCTGCATGTGACTGACTTCTGTAAACTTTTAAAATGACTTAAGCCCCCGCATACACAATTTCTACCGTTTGATGACAAGTTTTCCGTTAAGGCGATGCACTACGTCGTGTAATATTTTAAATTGAGCCGCTATCAATAACAACCCTTACGTAGATGGCGATAAGGTTTAAATTCCCGCTTAACACCATCCGCCTGTTTTGATTTATGCAAGAAAAAAACATGGCCAAAAAGTGCCTTTTATTTTATTTTGTGGATGTTCAGGCATAAATATTGAATTTTTTTCGATCATTTTATAAATAACTTAATTTTCCACATTATACAATAAAATTATAACCGAAAATGGGTTCGCAAGTAGGAGATTTTGAACTTTAAAGCAGTTTTCATAGGCCTATACATTATTTTTTTCTGGGCTTATAAAAAGACTCATATAAAAAATTTTCGATTATTTCAAAGTTCAAGATGTATTCTACTCGCAGTATTTAATTAAAGCATCTGAAACATTTCTAGGCGACCAAATTTTCAAACCAAAAACACATGATTTTGCATTACTACGTATGGCATCGCCTTAACTTAAAATTTTTAAGTTCCTTAAAAATCGATATGTTATTTTTGAAGATAATATGTACATTCGTTATGCCGAAACATAAATTATATGAAATTACGTCGATATAAATTATATTGCAAAGTAAGGTCCGAAAATTATGAAAAACACGTTTTGTTCTGTTATTTAATATGTTATAGGCACAAAAAATACACACTGTATCTTTAAATGCAACTAAAGCATTTATCGAGAGATTTTTTGCTTTATTTGAAAAAATCGAGTTATATTGAATGTTTTCAGCATTTTCGCTTAATAATTATTGTTTTTTTTTAATATTAACCCCCTCTAACATTCGTATTTACACATCTCGCTTTCAAAAAAATACATTTTTTTGGTTTGACTGGGGTTGGACCTTTCTCTGCAAGTACTGGAGTCAACCGCGCTAATAGCTCAGTCAAATCCTGATCGGGTTAGACCGACGTATACTTTGTATATTAACTGCTATAATGTTATCCAGTTTAGAGAAATGCATTTTTTTTTCAAATAAATGATCGCATATATTATAGGATTGCCACCAAAAGTTGATAGAATGCATTGTCATCTGCCGAATTTCAGCTCTATTGGTTGTCAGGAAGTGGGTTAATTTCTACTTACAAGATTTGCATTAATTCACGAAAACAATATCGAAATTCAAATAGATGCATTTCAAAAAAAAGTTATGACGTTGATGTAGCCGAAAATGATTATTTGTGTACATTTTTTCATCAAAACCTGTGGCAGCACTGCCAAACTAATCAAATTCTAAAAAAAATCCAACAATTAATTAATTTTTTTATGCGAAATGTTTAATATACAGGATTTTCCAAATAAGATGTGTTATTTTGAATAGTCCGCTATTTCGGTAGATGTTACTTTTGAAGCTGTCATTTTTTGACATTTGACAAGTAGAAACTACGCCATTAATAAAAATGGAACGATACACGCTTCAACAACGCATTGAAATTATTAAAATTCACTTGCGTGAATCAAATGCCAATCACCTTGGTGGCTTCGTCAACAAGCAAAATTGTCGCATCTGGGGCTCGGAAAATCCAAGAATTATTGTTGAAAAGCCCCTCTATCCTCAACGTGTGACTGTTTGGTTCGGTTTATGGTCCGGCGGAATCATTGGACCTTACTTTTTAGAAAATGAGGCTGGAGCAACAGTTACGGTGATTGGATTGCGCTATTGAGAGATGATTAATGATGTTTTATGATCGGTATTGGTTAGTATTGATGTGGACAACGTTTACTTTCAACAAGACGGCGCTACGTGCAACACAAGCAACGAAATCATTGATCTTTTACGATTGAATATCAAAATAACACCTCTTATTGGAAAATCCTGTAATTATTACAATTTTAATTTACCTTACTCTGCATTTTCTGCAGTTTTGCATAATATCCTATCTAAAATCGGTTCAATCTGTTGAGATTTAATGAAAAAGAGTTTTCTTTTTCTACTAAGCGAACCACTTACTAAAAATAGAAATGCATTTTTTACTCAAGGGGCAATTTCACAAGCGAGTTAATCAGGCTGTTCGGTTATTATTCATGAGGGATAAAACTGCAGTTATGAATAAGGCATTCAGAATTTCCATCCGATCCGATATATAAATTAATATTGTGTAAAAAGAGAAAGATATTACCGCAGATAAGTGGCATGGATACTAGAAAACATGAAATATATGGGTTATGTATTTCTATTCTTTGAACTTAGTATAGGTTTTTTGGCAGTGGCGTACATTACTCTATGACCAAAGGTGAGTTGTGTGTAGTTTTTCAAGTTCGGGTACGATTTGTTTATTGAATATTTTAAAATTGACATCTTCAGCTGTTTGTTGTGGCTTACTGAATAAATGATGCAAGTTCTTGCTTACCCATTACTTTTTTTATGAACTTTTTATTATAGTTTGTTTTTTTTCTTAGGGCGGGTACAGTTTTTTTAGTCATTATAGAATCCACGCCATTGCTCAATTTCTTACTGTGGGCACAGTTTTTCAGTCATTATGGATTGCACGCAATTGCTCAATTTCTTAGTGTGGGCACAGTTTTTCAGTCATTATGGATTGCACGCAATTCCTCAATTTCTTAGGGTGGGCACAGTTTTTCAGTCATTATGGATTGCACGCAATTGCTCAATTTCTTAGGGTGGGCACAGTTTTTCAGTCATTATGGATTGCACGCAATTGCTCAATTTCTTAGGGTGGGCACAGTTTTTCAGTCATTATGGATTGCACGCCATTGCTCAATTTTGAAAGCTTAATATACTTGGAAAAGAGAATAGAAAAATGAGTACGGCTTTTTAAAAAACAAAATACTGTTCAAAATGTGACTGCATGACCTTTTCCTCATAACATATTCGTGATTTACTGATAGTTTATTATTAAATTTATCAATTCATTTGTTGTACGCCTACAGTCCCGTTTTTAACAGAAAAAAACGAATACTTTGATCAAATGTATAACAAATCAACAATGTTTTTTATCAGTAAATTTTCTCCGTGTATATGTTATCGTAATCAATTTTGCAACATGTTAAAATTTTGCATAACCTATACGGAAGCTTATTCTATGTGCTCTATATGCCGAGCTTTGCAGAACACGTGTTCTGCAAAGGCCTGCAATCCCGTTTGCAATTAGCAATACTCATTTTTCTCCGTGTGACCTGCAAAGCTAGAACTGGATTCTTTCAGGGCACAATTTTGTATGTATAATCATGTATAAAGATGTTTTCACTACGCCATCTCCTCTTTTTATGGTAAAGAAGTCATTCGATGCAATCCACTCTTGAAGCCTTCGCCTTTTTATGAGCAATACTCAGTTAGTCGTAAAACAATCCAACCGTTGCAACTTTGTGTCGAGTACCGACCATCGCAGTTTTCCCTTCCCTCCCTCTGCACCCCTTCTGAATTGTATGCAGGGTTGTGAGTACCTCCTACTATTGTGTCGGTCAGGGGTATTTTACCAGTGCCTCACGAGAATTACAAGTTAGTCTTATCTGAATCTATTTTACATCTATTTCACTCTCCGACATCTCTCGAATGATAACGCATTCTATTAAATTTTGGTGACACTCACGCACACTCACGGGCATACGCAGTTCTCCGATATTGGATAACATTATAAAAAATTACTGCAGTGAATATACGAAATAAATCTCGGTACCATTCAATTAGGATTTGGATTTAAGGTTAGAAAATTGTAATTTTTTCTTTATAAAAATAGATGTATTGACTTTGTTTTTAACGGGTTGATTTTTTTAATAAAATAAGCGCAAATTTCTAGTTACGAAAAACCTGAAAACATAAAAAATACACTCCTATTACCGTCATTATAAGCGGAAAATGTGAAATAATGGAGAAGTTAATGGACACTGGTAAAATAGAATACGGTTGAAATTGAGAAAGATCGCAGAAGCGTTGAACTGGAATCACAGATAGTGATGTGCATCCGGGAATAGGTCTATGTCACCGACTTAATATTATAAATTCCCGAAAGTCGGGAATAATTTTTAATTTAGAAAGCTATCTTTTGTACTCGTAAAAATGTATTATATTCAAAGAGTTATTAACGACAATAAATTTGTTTTCCGATATCTCAAAAAAATGACGAAGTAATGGTCTTAAAATTGACTAAGGTAAAACGTAAGGAATCGTAATGTCACACGAGACAATGCAATATAATTCACAATTCGAATGGCAGTGCTGCCATACTACGAAGGCAGTCATTGTGTGTACCTCGATATGACATTCTTATCGGCCAGTCGCAAATATAAACATTTTGACGGCTTATGTCTTCGGTATTATCCAAAAATTGTAAGAGTTCAGTCCTCTGCGTGCTCTAATTCATATGATACGTTTTTGAATGACAAAAAACTTGTATGAAGGTGACATTTCCGGGAATTTTCCCTAAAAATAATTTCCCTGGAATTTACCCATCACTAGTCTCAGATATCCGTAACGTCTGTATACCCTTTTCACGGCTTTCTATGCAGCGTATTACTGTTTTGAGCAAAGTCTAGCTTATTGGGGAAACAGGTGTGAGGGTCAATGACTGTAATGTTCATTGAACACTGAATATGCGCCTTTTCATGAATTTTTTAAAATTTTATTTTTTATGCACAGATTTAGGTGTTCCTCGATTTGTCTTATAATTATTATCGATATTGAAAAGGTTTTGAACCACTGTTGTAGGGTTCGCGGGAAGGGAAAAGAGAGGTGGAAGGTTACACAGGGCATGGCAGGAACTTCACAAAGCTATTTCACTTGTTAAATTAACAAGCAGCAAGCTTTGAATTGCGCACGAGAATACTAAATAAACATTTGAATGCAACATTATGCAAAGGTTATGGTGATTTGTTTATAATCTGGGATCTTATTCTAAGACGGAAATTACTAGTATTATGCACTTCTCAAACTACTTTTTTATGATTCAATGTAGTATTTTCGTGATTAATGTATGGATTTTCACGACTTGTTGCACTTATTACTTCTTTAGCCAACGTTTCAGACAGCGTTTCAGTGTTTACCATCAGGTAGTTCTGTGGATTGTGGTGAAGTGTGTGTTTATGTACTCGTATGTAGAGATGATATTACGTTGCGTGCTTTAATCATCTTAGGGCCGGAATTTCAGTTGAATTGGCGAATTCCTCCAGGCTGATGTTTGACACCGTGGATGGTGGAGATGAACTGTGGCGAATTCCCCAGGTCGATGCTCGATACCGTGGGTGGTGGAGATAAACGGTGGTGAATTCTGGAGTGCGGTCGTAGCAATGCAGTTGGAAAATAGACTTAGCTGTTGGGCGAGGCACAGGCCAGCGTTTTGTCGCCAAGCGCAAGAGTTGGTGGTCTTGTAGAGCAGTTCCGGCCGTTCTAGTAGCTGCGGGAAAGCTGGAACACTCTCACCGTTACACGAACACACTGCGATTAAACGCAGTGGTTTTAATTAATTCTATTTCAGTACCACCATGAGCAAAAACTACAGCCGCAGTACGTATTTGTACGCGGTTTGGCGTTTTCAGCAATTCCAAAACGTTTGCATTTAATCGCAGTGCGTGTTCTGCCTTAGTCCCGAAGTTTCCTGACCGTGCTTGCTGTAAATCCATTAGTAAAATCTGTGAATACTGTACAGTTTTACATATACCCAGCTATCTGGATATACAGGTAATTTATGTATATCTTATCTGTTGATCTCTATAAGAACGATGACAAGATGCAGATACAACCCGCACCATGATGATCCATGTCCGTTTAAGGTAATGTAACCTTTTATTAGAGAGACAGTTTAACTGACATATTATTTTCAAACGAAATCCTACTCAATTTCTATTCATTGGATGAAATGAGAGATAAATAATAAGATAGAACTTTGTGGTATCCAAACTTTTTTCAATATGATTTACACAAAAACTGCCTAGTCTTAAAACTTAATTTTCTTCTCGTTTTTAAGATACTGAATTGATTTCAAGTAAGATATTGATTTTTATTTTACGATTCTGATGCACTATTTGTCGGATTTTTAACATTATAATCATTAAAATTGTTTTATTTCGTCAATTTAGTATGTTCAAAGTCGGAAAAGTATTAGAATTATAGCCTATTTGACTGCAGTAATAATTTGTTAGCTCATCATCTTTAATACTTTTAAAACGTAAGCAAAAAATAATTATTTGAAAATAAGCAATATTTTATTTTTATTGTTAAATGAGAAACTAATGTTTATAAGACAAGGTTTTTTATGCATAGCACAAAGGATAAAAAATATTATAAGCATTAATTAGTCGCCTGAATTATCCATACAAATTGAAAATATCTCCCGAGTAAAAATAAATGCCGCCGACGGGAATTATTTGGCGAGTTGGGAACAAGCCGACGTGGCTCAGTGGTCCAGAGCATCTGACAAGATATCAGAAGGTGCTGGTTCATTTCATCAGGCGAGTAATTAATTCTTATAATAATTTGTTAATATTTTATTTTTCCTACATTAATTAACGTAATTTTAGAGTATCGTGAATGACTTTTCATAGTTATAGCTTTTATTTTTAATTAAAAAATTGTACTCATTAAAAAAGTAATTCTTCTGTTGATGAAGTAATCGTAATAAAGCTTTCTCCACCATTTCATTCTTGTCGATATCATAAATTGTAATTCTACGCTTATTTCTCGCTAAATTTTCAGCATTCGATATCAACTGTGTAAGATACTCATGGTATCACCCTGGTGTAAGAATACCATTCAGAATTGAAAAGTTGCTTGAAACGGCTTTAGTCGTGTTTAGTGACTAGAACTGAGTAGTCAAGTAATTCCCCACCTTACTCTCCCCATCTCTTTCCTTCCGCACTACCTTCAGTCTCACAACATACCATTGGGAATACTATTGTGTTACTGACTTCAGACGGTTGGGCATTTGGGAGTGTTATTCGGTATTTGCATTTAATAAAATACAAATTTTACAATCTGATAACCATCAATACTTTTTTAAGAGTACTAATAAAAGATAGATCATTGTAGAAATATATTATATATTTGTACGGCGCCCTTGGGGTGATTTTGCACCAAAACATCGCTATACAAATCATCGAAATATTATTTCATTATTATTATTATTAATCCTTCTCTCTTTGGACTCATAGGCAAAATGACTATTTCTAATTTATTAAGAATATCTTCAAATTATTGGTAATTCTTGTTATAAACGCGCAGGCCTTTTTTGATTCAACAGGTTGCTATATCTTCATGATAGGCTCTAGGCTAATCGATAAATCATTATTAAATTGATTTATTAATAAGGGCTGTTAATTTATCGTTAGCGCAAAAATTAATTTCTCTCCGTTGAGGAGGTCTCCTTCTAAAATCGACATGTGTTCACAGTTTCATTATGCTTGAGTGCTTATGAACTCACTGGGGAAGATTTCATAAGTAGGTTCTATATCAAAGTACCCAGCACTTAACAATACTGTCGGTGCCTCAAATCCAGGTTCCTTTCCATGTAAGATTTTCAGCTGCAGTCGGAGGTTTGTAATTTTCGTTGTTAATTATTCTCAAGTATCTTAAAATACTGAATAGCTAATTTGAGTGGCATTGTTTCGAATTAAAAATGAAGAACTTTATACGTGACTTGTGGCTTGGCGAAAAAGCCCCCTTGTGCAGAGGTTTTAGCTAGTTTTGATGCTTTTTTAGGGTTCGCTTTATTCTTTGTCACGGAGTGCACTGAAGAGGAAAAACGGAGCAGCTTACAGTTTGGTAGCGGAACTAAATCTTTTACACTTTTTAACATGTAACTCAAAAGGAAAAAAAATGAATAGTTTTACAACCCTGGAACGTGCGGAAAAAATATTATATATTAGAAACAATTAAATTTATTAAATAAAAGTGTAAACCGCGATCTCCGGATTCATAGCCCAGGACCGAGGTCGTCGATGATTGTAAAAATAAAATCAATCTATTTACATATCTTTCCATAGAATTTGACGGCCTCCGTGGTCGAGGGATAAGGTTCTCGACTAGCAACCCGAAGGTCACGGGTTCAAATCCCGGCGTGCGTAAGTAAATTTTATTTAACGAATTTGTGTTATTTAACGATTTTTTAATTGCGGCACGTTCCATAGTGGAAGATACTCTCAATATTGCCCTGGTGTAAGACCAACATTCAGAATTGAAACGTTGCTTTAAATGGCTTGAGACGTGTTTGGTGACCAGATTTGAATAGCCAGGTACTTCCCTACCCTCCTCTACCTCATATCCTCCCCCCTTACGACCTTCAGCATTACAACATACCCCTATTAAGGATGCCATAGTCTTGCTGGCTCCAGTTGGGAGCAGTTGGGATCTTGTGTGATATTCACATAAAAAAATAAAAAAGAGAAAGAAAGCATAGTACTTCGACGGTCACTGAACCCGAAAACTTCTTATCTATATCATAGTAAGGCACATATTTCGCACAGCCGATGCCACAGATACTGGAATCAATGTACTACTTCATCCATAAACTTCTCATTGTTATACAAGTACATAGTTATGAAGCAGCAACAACTCTAGATAAAAGTTATTAACCAAGAGCCCAGAATATAAAGGAGTAAGGTAGTTGGCCATTGGAAATCGCATCACGCGTCGGTGACTCGGAGACTCGAAGCAAATTGTGCGATCATTTCTGCTTCAATGTCCAATTCTACCCCAACCCGAGTGGAGACTATTGTATATAGGCGATTAATCCAGCTATGGGGTGCAACTGATCGTTGAATTTAATTCGAGTTTTATGCTTCCGACATTCAAAATGAGGTGTTTTGCATGAAGCACGGAATATTAACCCTCCTGTTATTTCACTTCCCTTAATTTATGAAAATCTTTGAAAATTATTATATTTGTATAAAAAATTGTATGTTCTTGTAGCGGCGAGGACGCTCCAAACGAATAGCAGACATTTGTATACTATTTACATTTACGGAATGAGAATGGGTTGTTTTTACCATTTGTTTAAGTGATTTACAAATCCAAAAAGAAAATTGCTCTTATTTGTCCTCTCTCTAACAACATGGATCTTTAGATTCACTACTTCCACTCTTCATTATATATCTCATGCTATTTTTTTTATAATTTCGACTTTATGTCCGGGTTAAATCTTCCCCACAGGAAAAACTAAACCCATCCACACAATTTTCCACATTTGATCATCTAGTCAATCTAAACTATGCGAGTGCATTATATAAGCATAATAAATACAAAACAATACAAGAACAACATGTTAATCCACCAGAGATCAAATGGGAAAATAATTCACCAACTCCAGATATTTTCATATCAGAGTGTTCGGCTCGGTAGAACTCCTAACTGGACCTATAAATCCTACTGATCCTTCAACATAAATATTTAAAAAATCTTTCGTAATCCTGCATGTATTTAAAATGACTGATATTTTCATTTTTATATGTATATAAATTCTTTGAAAGATATAATACGCCTAAATTTTGAATGAGAGATCTAGGTATAATGCCAGTAGCCGAAATATCAAATGGTAATATTTTTATAGTCTGAGAATGCCAAATTATTTTAATCTCATTTCCTAAATCTGTGTATTTTCTTATTTTTTCAGAAACAGATTTTTTAATATTACAGGAATTTGGAATAGCGACATTTATATTTATTATTCTATTTTTATTTTTATTTAAAAGTTTTCTCAATAATTCTGGCGCTCATATCGTTACCTCATATTTTAAGTAGTTATTTTTGCATCTCTATACTTTATTTTTATTTTTTGCCGATTCTGTTTAAATATGTTAGCAAAAGTATGTCGAATTGTGACATAATTTCATCGCCATACTTCGAGAAATACGATGATGAAAATTGTAATGTTCTCAAAAGTACTGCAATTTAAATACATTGTAAGAGAAAACTAAAAATTTTACACCTAGCCGTTAAAATTTTAATGCTAGCAATCTAAATTCTAGTGCAGTTATGTCACAGGTTTTAGTTACATTGTTAGAAAAGCAGATGGCAATAAACTATTGTAGTCAATTACACACATTTCGTTACGTAATTATTTTCTTGTAGATTTATATATTAATCTCATATTTTAGGGTTCCCGGCAGTAAAGCAATACAATTGTTAACTGTTCGAAAATGATATTCACTATTAAACAAAAGAGTATATTTTTACAACAAAACGTGATTTTTATTTTTTATTTTAGAAAAAAAATCTCCCTAGAAAAATAAATGCCGACGACGAGAATCGAACCCGCACCTTCTAATTGCCGGTCAGGTGCTCTGAACCACTAAGCAACGTCGGCTTGTAATCATAATTTTAACTCGTTAAATATTATTTTTTTTTAATGATAAACTAATTTTTATAGGACAAGGTTTTTTATGCATGGCTCAAAGGATAACAAATCATTATATAACAAATCATTATCGATATTTACTCGCTTGAAATATCTACACAAATTGAAAATATCTCACGAGTAAAAATAAACAATTCAATTCAATTTTTAATTCAGGGTACAATTCCCGTCGGCGGCATTTATTTTTACTCGGGAGATATTTTAAATTTGTATGGATATTTCAGGCAAGTAATTATTGCTTATAATAAGTTGATAGCCTTTGAGCCCTGCATAAAAAACCTCGTCCTATAAACATTAGTTTATCATTTAAAAATAATAACTTATACAATTTAAGGCGATGCACTACGTCGTGTAATATTTTAAATTGAGCCGCTATCAATAACAACCCTTACGCAGATGGCGATGAGGTTTCAATTCCCGCTTAACACCATCCGCCTGTTTTGATTTATGCAAGAAAAAAACATGGCCAAAAAGTGCCTTTTATTTTATTTTGTGGATGTTCAGGCATAAATATTTAATTTTTTTCCGATCATTTTATAAATAAATAAATTTGCTACATTATACAATAAAATCATAACCGAAAATGGGTTCGTAAGTAGGAGATTTTGAACTTTAAAGCAGTTTTCATAGGCCTTTACATCATTTTTTTCTGGGCTTATAAAAAGACTTATCAAAAAAATACTCGTTTATTTCAAAGGCCAAGATATATTCTACTCGCAGTATTTAATTAAAGCATCTGAAACATTTTTAGGCGACCAAATTTTCAAACCAAAAACACATGATTTTGCATTACTACCTATGGCATCGCCTTAAGCAAGTTTTTAAGCTTATAACTCACCTCTAATTTCGTATTAATTCACGATTCGAGCTGAAAGTAAATAAATGTTTTGTATTTTCTTTAGCTTTTGGAACCTACTTTCATCCAACGGTTGTTGGGACTCAAATTAGGTCTTTAAATTCTTTGCTCCATGTTGCCACTTCACTTTTAGTTTCCTACAATGTTCCACGCGATATAGTTAACAAAACTCTATAAATAAAGGATTGCGTGCCTACCTTACGCTAGAAAAGCGTGCACGCACTTGCGCTACTAACGCGGAACTTGCTTAATTATTCAAAATTATTACATGGTTTGTAGGTCAAATATTTGAACCGTACAATAATTCTCTCAGTTAGACTTTAACACATGCAAATATAGGGAAATCATCTGAAGTTTGCTAGTTTCTCTGGTTGTTTAACTTTAATATTTTGGTCTGGAGTAGTTAACAGTTGTTGTATGAATTATCTTGACGTGCTGCAAGGTTATTTATTTATATCTTTGGGTCATCTCTGGGGAAATTCACATTTAGTAAAATTGATAGCGTGTTGTAGTACAGTTTATGAGTGTCTTTATACACATCTGGAAGATTACCCGCACGGAAAAATAATTAAGCTACTGAGTGACTTTAGTCACACAACCAAATGAGCACACTTTTTACGTTTTCAACGTGGAAATTAGAAGTAATTTAAGAAAGACATGAATAATAATTGTAATGAAATATCTACAACACAGGAATTTTAACAGTTCTTTTAGTGTTAATTTCTTACCCCCTTATTAATAACGGGTTTTATGAACATTTCTGTAACTCTGATGACAATAGATAACAATAGATATATAACTTATTTAGCACTTGGAACCCCATTAATGGTAAAAAAAAACACATTGCCATCATAGATGAATTAAAAGGGAAGATAGGTTACTGAAACAATGCGTGTGGTTCAACTGAACTGTGTCCAGTGGACAAAATTGTGATTTACTGAGTGTAGCATTGCATATAATTCTGTTGGTCAGATCAGCTGTCACCGGCTGCCACTATCACGTCGCTCTTAAATGCTTTTCTGTGCTTTGGAGATGTGTACAAATTATTCACGAGCAAAACACAAATCTGATGAAGTGTCTTTCCATTCGCATGTATTAAAAAATTACTTGTTAATTCAATAATTACTATAATCCTCAATGCTTTTTGCCCGAAAACAAATAAAATAAAATGAGACTGCGAAGGCAGCAACTCATAAGTGTATGAAGGACAACATAGTTACATTATTTCTACTACTCTGCTCGCTCGTTTGTTCGTCGAGAAATAGTGGAAAAGTGGTCCACTGACGGGCGAGCATGTCCGCGGCGAGCATGTCCGGGGCGAGCAGTCGGGGCATAACGTCATAAATTTTATCCCGCGGACATTCAGATAAAAATGCTTGTCGCTCGCCTGTGACGTCATGTTTGCCGCGGTAATGCCGGTCGCCCGTCAGTGGGCCGCAACTGGTGTGGCGAGGAACTTGCACAGAAACGAGGGGCGTTAATAATAATATAAATGTTTCACCCGTATACGTATTCGTTGAATGGCTATCTCTTTCTAATGCTTTCCGTTCCATTTATCTATGAATGACGTTATTTGAAGCCATTTAATTTATTCACACATTTTCGTTGTGGCTATTCTTTTCCTACGCGTTTCGTTCTTCGATTTTAATCCAGAAACAGTGACGTGCCATATTGTTTGTTCGATTAGTATGAACATAACGCATCTTTTTATGTATGTCGATCATTGCCAAGGATATTGTGATATTATTATAAAAGTACACATTTAAATTTTGAAGTCCTCACAACGCGCTGATCCGCTCTCGACTGGGAAAAAGCGTTCCCTTCAATGTTTAAATATTTATTAACGTACTTGCCGATTCTCGCGGCACAGCGCGTTGCGCGGGCGTCATGTGGACGGAACCATCGATCGATATTTAAAAAAATATTTTCTCGTCTTCGTAAGCATGCAAATGACATGCATTCAATCCATCAAAACCACCGTATTCTAAAAATATCGTGTTTAAAAGAAGGTAACTTTTTTTAACAGTGCTTCACGTTTTGTAAATATTTTATTTACTAAATACGTTATCATCAATCATAATGCCAGATTAGCTTACGACAGGCATATCGGAAACCACATAAATGATATTTGCTTGCTTATGACGGTTTCTTAGCATAAGACTGGAAATAGTGCCACGCGTAAGGTCGGCCGAACGACGACGTAGAACTGATGAGTTGGACCGATGGTTCTCGGCGCAGCGCGTGGTACTGCAGCTCTTCATTCATACACCTACATATTACCGCAAGTGACCGATGCACGTGGGGTAAAGCATGACAAGGATAGTGGTATTTACCTGGTGATGAAGAGGTTGACCGCCTGCGGCCTCTGCTCTCCGCGTAGGGGCTGCTGGCCCCCCGGCCCGTGAAGCCCCGCCTGTCTCACGGCCACCACGGCCGCCAGCCTCTGACTGGACATGGCCCAGCCAAGGGGGCTCTTGGGCGCCAACACGCTGCGGGAGGCCTAACCTTAGCCCTACTAGAAACTGGAGCACTCAAGGAACTCAATAACCCTTCTCCAATGTCCAAGAATTGTTGTCCAAGTCAATAAAAGCCGGCGTCCAGTGCTAGTAAATTCATAAACGGGGAACATTTATTGGGTTTCTTCTTTGTTTCATACCTGTCTTTTGATTTGCATATCTTTGTATTGTTGTATTAAACTGTATCCTTCTCTGTATTAACTTTTTCGTCGTATGCACTGTTTTCACGTTTATTTTGCGAAACTTTGTGATACCTAGATTATGCAAGAAAAAAAATCTGGCCGAACGTATTTTGGTCCAGTTTAATAAAAGTTCACATAAACGAACTCCATTTTTTTTTTAAACACGGACTACTGTTACTTTAGTAAGTAAAGTTTTTTGTTTGTTTAAATCACCCTTTAATTATTCACAATTTATTCAAGTACATCACTATTTAGCAATAATTCTTTATGGCTTATTTCTTCTTGAACCTTTGATATATCGCTTGTCCACTGTTGACACTTATCACAACAATTTTAAAGATGTAGATTAAAAAATTCACTTATTCATAAATTTTTGATTTGAAATGTTTAAACTTTTTTAAACGTTCCAAATTTTTTTTTGTTCCGTAGACCACGTTCCAATATTTTCCTGCTTTCATAAAATAGATTTTTCAGACCGAATTTTCCCTAGATTTTGATTGCTCAGAACTGTATTCCCGACAATATTTTCGAATCGACTGATTCTTCACACAATAATTTCAAATTGATGGAGGGAGAGGGAGGCAGTTGGCTGTAGAATTTTAGAGAAGACACTCATTCCTTAATTCCCCACAATATTTCCCTGTGACAACGTTTTCGCCAGAAAATTTGAATGTTTCGAGATTATCACTAGAATATTTGAGATTTCGCCAGAATTTGACCTCTTCGTTGACATTTCAGAATTTCCCTTTATATCACATCACTGTTGTACTTTGAAAACTACTCCATTTGAAACCACAAAAAGAGTAACATTCCACAAAAATGTGCTCTAAAATTGGTCTAAATGGGATTCACTCTCGTGGACCTAAATTTTTTTGTTCTTTGAAATTGACCCCTGAATGACTGAATGTATGATTAAGGTTTTTCTCAAATCTCCCCGAAAAAATCCCGCAACAATACACAAACCGCTTTTAGAACTTGAATTAAGCAAATTCTTTTTTATTTTCCACAAATATAATGGCAGTTTTATTATTTACACAACGAAAAGCTTTTAAAACTAATCCCTTTCTGTGTTATTTTCTTTTCTTTGTTTCCAACCTCCAGTCCCTTACAAATGGTTCCAATCAATACGCAATGGTTGAAATTTTGGCCTATCTATGTTTATTCAGCTATCAACTCAATTCTGAAATGGAATGAAGGATACGATTTGGCATTTGGAAACGAAGAAAGTTCCGAAAGTTAGGTCTGAAACACTGGGATTGAGGACAACAGGTTATCCCATCCCTATGAACCAAATTAATTAATATTGTTAAACAGATATTTTTTTATAATTGTTATTTAAAACAATAAATTATTTACAGGGTAACATGAAGAAATTATAAGAATAAAACAAAATTATATTAAATAAAACAAAATAAAAATGGGTTCCAGACCAAGCAAGCCCCCGTAAAGGAAGCTATATTTGCGGTATCTGTCGCTGGAATAAGTATTGCAACCTAGCAGAAAAAAACAGTTTCACGCATTTTCGAAAACGAAAATGTATGGTTACAGAAAAAAAATCTCGAAGTTCTCGTGTCTGAGGAACAACACAGACATTGAAAGGAATAATAAAATAATTCTTTTTGTTACAGTTACAGTTTTCCATTTAATTGATACTGGGCGCGCAGTTGGAGTTAACCAAAACGACACACATTTAAGAGTTTTTTTTTTTAAATTTTATATTAACCCAACACAGAAGGCCTTGAGGAAAATAATTTACCTCAGGGCCTATGTCATCTATACTTATAAGGATCAGTGCGTCCAAGACTGACGGACATATGAATATATTCGTCCCTCTGCGGCGATGAGCGATGGGTCGAGATACCAGTTGGAGAGATCAAAGGGTCGCCCTAAACCAGCACCAGCCTCTCCCATTCTGGCGTACCACGAAGCTGGTGAGCATGTGCATTCTGTACACACCTCACCCGATGAGCCCGGGCACTCCTGCTTAATCACCAAACGTAGTATACCACTTGGGGTGACCTATGGCACAGGTATTGGTTATCCAATAAATAGTTCCCTGGGCGGTAGTACCTACCCTAAATCGCCTCCCAAAACCCAAAGGAGTGTGTATATGGCGCATTTGTGTCCTTGCGGAACGTCACTGAGAAACAGCACTTTGTCTTGCTTACGCCTACTTTTACCGAGAATGGGACAAAAAGTCACAATAAAATTTTAATAATAAGTTTTCAGAATTATTTATTTTTTTTTTTTTTTTTATAATTATTTTTTATTTTTAATAATATGTTTTACATGGGACATAATTCATTTTACATCATTGGTTTTTTACTACTCTTCCATTGAAAGCATTTGCTTGTGTATGGAAGGGGAGTGTACATAAATGTTGTTGTTAGTTAGTACTTAAATAATTCATTGTACATAAATGTATGTTTGCTGTAATATTTCTTTGGAAAGTAGTGAAGGATAATATATTATTTATTAAATTTTTAAAAAGAAAGGAAGCTATGGAAAACTAAGGATATTTGTGAGATTAATTAAGTGACAGTAGTTTTTTTTTTTTTCAGAATATTTTTAAAGTGTCTCTTGACAGAGAGCAGTATTCGGGTTTTATCATTAATGCTTCTGATTTCTTCTGGTAAACGATTGAAAAAAGTTCTTCCCTGGTAAGTATAATGATGTTGTGCAAAAGACGTATTTAGTTTTGGGCATAGAAAAACATGTCTAAGTCGCGTTCTGTTTTCATTTAAAAATTGATATTTATCTTTTTCTTTTATAATTTGGATTAATGAGTTTTTAATATATAGGTCTTTAAATGTAGGTACTTGAAATTCTTCAAACAGGCGTTCTGTTGGGTAGTCAAAGGATTTTTTTAATATAATTTTAATAATTGTTCTTTGTATAATTTCAATTGGAAGAAGGTTACATTTATACGCGGATCCCCAACTAATAATAGCGTATTGTAAAGTGGATTGAACTAAGGCATAGTAAATTAAATATAGATTTTTTATCGACAGAAAGTTTCTAATTCTTAAAAATATATATATTAATTTTCTAATTTTGTTTACTACTTGACTTATTTGTTCTTTCCATTTCAGATTTTTATCAATAATTACTCCTAGATATTTAATTTTATTTGTTGTTTTTAGTACTGTACAGTTTGATTTGCAATAGTTTTGGCTGTGAATTTTAGTATTATTATGTATGACAATGTTAAAATTTTTAGGAGTATCATTTGTATGTATTGCAAATGGAATTACAAATGTCTTTTCATTATTAAGTGACAGTAAATTAGTGTCGAAAAAATTCTTGAGCGTGTTGATGTCTTCCGTGGCCTTTAATTCTACATTTTCCCAAGTCTTATCACTTATTATTAATACTGTATCATCGGCGTATGACGTAATTTGACCGTGTAAAGGTTGAAAAAAAATATCGTTTACATATATAGTAAATAGAATTGGTCCAAGCACTGTACCTTGGGGGATTCCAAAGCTTGTAATCTCTTGATTACTATTAACACCATTGATTTTTACTAATTGAGGACGGTTTTTTAAGTAGTCGGTGATCCATTTAATCGCGTTGCCTTTTATGCCGATATTATTCAATTTTTTTAATAGCATCTCATGGGATATGCTATCGAATGCTTTTCTAAGGTCAATAAATATACCCGCACATTTTTTACTTTTATCTAGTGATTCGTAAATGTATGAAGTTACGTTAGCAATAGCATCTTGTGTGCTGAGTGATTTTATAAAGCCAAACTGGTTTTTGTGTAATATTTTATTATTATCTAGAAAATTTACCAATTGTTTTTTAACTATTTTTTCAAAGATCTTTCCTATATTAGAAATTAGACATATTGGGCGATAATTCGTTGCTTGATGTGGATCTCCAGATTTGTAAATAGGTGAGATTATTGTGGTTTTGTAGTTCATTGGAAAAATTCCATTTGTTAAACTTAAGTTTATTAAATGAGTGATAGGTTTTATTAAGTGAGGTTTCATAGTTTTTAACATGTGTGTCGTAATAGAATCAAAACCGGGGGACGAACCTCCTTTCATATTTTCTATTATTTTCGAGATTTCACATTCTGTTGTTGTTTCAAACATTGAAAGTATATTACGTTTCTGTATATTTTTATTTTTATGGTTTTCTTGGTTTGAAGGCTTATGAATATTTTTCGCAAGATTTTTCCCAACATTTGCAAAGAAGGAATTAAATATGTTTGCACATTGTTTAGGCTGTATATTGGCATCTATAATTTTTTTATCATGTTCAATGTACTTAATGTTTTGTGTTTTTTTTGTATTTTCTATGGCGAAATTAACAGTTTTCCACATTTGTTTATGGTTATTTTCTGAAGATAATATTTTATTTTTAAAATACTCTTCTTTACTTTTTTTAATATAAGATGTTAATTTATTTTTATATTTTTTATAGAAAATATATGCTTTTTCATCTTGGGGATTTTTTAAAGTTATTTTGTAAAGTTTTTCTTTATTTCTGATAGATATAATAAGTCCTTTGGTAATCCAAGGTTTTAAACATCTTAATTTTGATTTTATGTGTGTTGTTATCTCAGTTGTCGAATTTTTAATGTGTTGTGACATAATATTTTCGAAGTTAGTCGAACAAATTTCAGTATCATCACTGTTTAAAACATTATTCCAATCTTCCTTTTTTAATTTTTCAGAGAGAATAGTCATATCTATTGTTGATTTTTTGGTTAATAAATTATGTTTTTTATGTTTAATATTATTATTATACAGAAGTAAGCATGAGTGATGATCAGTTATGTTAGTTTTCCAAACAATTGATTTTATTTTGTGAAGATCTTTAATGTTTATATTTGTCCAAATGTGGTCTAAACAAGATGGAGTATGTTCTTTTATTTCCCTAGTATTTTTATTTATGCAAGATATAAAATTTTGTTCAGTCATACAATTGATGTATTCATTTTTGTTATTATTTTCTATTTTTTCATTAATATTAATGTTAAAATCTCCTACGACGAAGCAAAGTTTATTTTTTAATTTTAATAATATGTATTTGAGGTCATTAATAAATGTAATAATACTCGAGCCATGCGTTCTATAGATAGCTATTAGATGGTATATGGATTTGCCGAGTTTGAAATGTACTTCGATGCAGTTTACTAAGTGTATTGGATGTTCTAATATGTTAACAATACTAAATTTATTGCTTGCAAATATTATTATTCCCGAATTTTTATTGATGTCTACTTTGGTAGAAATATAGTTGTACTCAGGTAAGTGGTAAGACGGTGACTCAGCGTTCGTAAATGTTTCGGTTAACACTATAAAGTCCGGTTTTTTAATTAAATTATTTATTTTTAGAATTAATTCATCTAAATTTTTTTGAACGCTACGGATGTTTATGTGCATAATAATTATATCATTGATGTTTTTAGAAATAATTTTGTTACACGAATCGGTACATATACATTCATATTCTTGAATTTTAATATTTAACTCTAATTCGTTACTTAAGAAATCATCCATTTAATGCATTTTCGGTTGTATTTTACAAAATTATTTATAAGGTTTTTATTCAATGTCGTAGTTAATTCTTTCTTTGGCTAATTTAAGCATGTAAGATCGGAACTTACATGTTTCGCTGTTTGTTCGGTGGTCTACTTCATTCATTTTACTGTTCAAGGAGTTTATTTCTTTCTTCTTGTTAGCTGAGTTGCAGTTAGCGCATTTGGGTGGCAGTTCCAGGGATTTACACTCGGAGATGGGATGATCTTCTGAACAGTGCTTGCATGTTGGTTTATTCATTCTATTGTAGCATTTTTGTGCTGTGTGTCCAAATCTTTGACAGTGGAAACATTGGGTAAGAGGACTGCAGTCTTCTACATAGATTCTCATGAATCCTAGATGAATTTTTTATATTTTCCTAAAAACCAATGTTCTTTTCAATTTGATTAGAATTTTGTTTTATGAAATGGAATAAATAGTGTGATGTAATATGCGAGCACTGCATCTACGTGAATAATGTACTTGTATTGACTATGTAACTGTATTAATAACCCGATAATATTTGGTTTTTTTCCTACTCATCATAAAAATCCGAAAATGTTGTTTACGCACAGTAGTACTTGTTTTGCAGAGGATTGAATTCTGGTGCATTGTTATTTTTTTACCATGATCAGTGAATCGTTTTATAGCCGCAGAAACCTTCTAGTTTTTTCTGTATCTATGAACGGAAATAAATAAAGTCTGAACACTGATGGAAATCCCTTCGCCACAGAACGATCACAGTCCTAGAAGGGTACGTAATAGTGATAGGCTCGCGTGACACTGCGTTGCCATTTTAATTCAGGCTATATTCTTACTTCCTGCGGGACCCAATAAAGTCTCCGTCACTTCCGGAAAAGGGGAGAGCTTGGGCGCCAAATCTGTCGGACACAAACAGGCTGTGGGATAGAAACGGATTTAAATTATTTTAATGTTATTACCGGCTTTGTTACGATCGTGATAAATGACTACGTCAGAGAAACTAACAAAGGATCGTGATTTTTTCAATTGATTTTTATTATTTTATTTTATGAATGAATGCTGATTTAATGGGACTATTCATTATAGAATTAACGGAACATATGTAAACTGAATATGCCGTGATAAGATTTATTATCGAATAGCACTGCGAGATTTTTTAAATTTTTTATATTAGTACCTACCGCACAAGAGTATAATGCTCCAGACATACGTAGAAAACGTACTTATATGAAATACTGTTAATTTATTAAAAATCTGATCAAATAATTCGTTTTCCTGTTAGAAATGGGACTGCAGGCCTATAACGAATGTATTGAAAGAGTTCCTAAAAAGTATCAGTCAAATGCGAATGGACGGCGGAATACGTGGTTATAAAATGTGGATATTGACATGCTGATATTGTTGCATTCCGTCATGATACCCACCAGGAAAAGAACGCGTGTTCTCGGTATATTCTGAATGACTAATATTTTATCAGGAAGTTGGCATGCTGTCTCTTTTT
This sequence comes from Hesperophylax magnus, assembly GCA_026573805.1. Classification (NCBI taxonomy): domain Eukaryota; kingdom Metazoa; phylum Arthropoda; class Insecta; order Trichoptera; family Limnephilidae; genus Hesperophylax; species Hesperophylax magnus. The sequence goes on along the minus strand of JAIUSX010000117.1, from coordinate 3,298,831 downwards.
TTACAAGATCATTTTTCTCCATGTTATATGAATCTCCAATTAGGGTATATTATGAGAATGAAGGTAGTGGGGGATGGAAAGAAGGTGGGGAAGTTCTAAGCTATCAAAAAATCTCTCAGATCTTGTCACTAAACACGACTAAAGTCATTTTAAGCTAAATTTCGATTTTGAAAGTAGATAAATGCCACTCTAGAACATAGAGGAGCAACAAACTCGGCTATCAATTACATAGAAACCGCACAGAAAACGATCTTAAAGGTAATACTAAAAAAACATAGACTGACTGATACAGACCAAATATTCAACAGCTCTGACGTACTAGATATACGCCAATTATACGTTAAAACACTACTAAACTACATTTTTGACAAAAAAAAATTTTTTCAACATATACAAAATAACACTAACAGACCAGTTAGACAAGCGTACACAGAAAACATAAAAACTCCGACAGTAAATTCAAGCTTTGGACAAAGACACTACCAATACCATGCTATAAAAGCTTCAACAGTGTAAAACTTGAAATTAAAATTGAGAAAAATAAAAATAAATTCACACACAAAATTACAAAATGGATTAAAGAACAAAAAAGACAATATTACCAAAATGTCATAGCATAAAATAAAAATAAAACCTACACGTAACACACAAAACCAATATAAACACACATCACTCACAAACACACAAGATTATATATTAAATGTATTATTTTATCTTATATTGTAGACTGTATTTAGATTATATTTTCATATTATAAAATGAAGGCCTCAGCACGTGCAACCCACCCAGTGAGGCCAACATTACTGGAAAACTTTGAAATGTAAAAAATATATTGTACCAAATAAAATAAATAAAAAATAGATCAAATCTCCAAATAATATAAAAGTCGCTATCTTTATAAAAAGCAGAGAAAAGTCAATGTTTTGTAAGAAAGTTGTAAAAAAATATTTTTTCGGTCGCCTACATTGCTAACGCTGACTAAATCTTATGAGATACATAAGACTAATGTACTACGGAATTATATATCTTAAAAAGTCGTCCCAACCTCAAAACGTTCGTTTTTATATTTTTTCCCCCGACCAGTGCCGGGTGCACGTCAGCCAAATTATTATATATCGACCATAGACATATGAATATTAGTAGACCTGCCCTAAGTGATTAAAAGCGTATTATTCCCCACTCCCCATACCGGTTCCATTGGAGCCGGCTGTGCTCGCGTATGGCCTCAAGTGAAATCTGAAAACGTGACGTCATCATTCTTGTGCGAACTATGGTCGAGGCATCATCGGTTCATTTTACGAAATAACACGGCAAAATGTTGACTTGTACTATGAAAACTTGTAAAAATAGATGTGAAAAAGAGAATAAACCCAATTGTCGTATTACATTCCATATATAAGCATTATTTTACTTTATTTTAAGCATATTCACATCGTATAATATAGATCAGTTTTAGAAACATATTATACTATCACATCGAGAAACGTCTGGACGCGAAACACAAAGCTGGTTGGTTGCTGGGAAGTAAATTATGAACATTTATAAAAGTGTCTCAACTAAATACTTAAACGAAATATTCTACTCTGAAAATGGAACCGAATTTTTTTGCCGAATTTGGACTTCGCAAATTTGTTCATAACGTGGCGAGTAATTTGCGCTCCCATGTAAAAATGTCTATTCATTCAAAAGCAGATTTTACTTTTAAGAAGTAAATGGTGATATTATAATGCGAGATGCCTATTTACTGTCAGATTGATTTATTGACGAATCACAGTCAGCCTTACGCCCTTCGTTCTTCAACAGTTGATTTTACCCCTCGCCATTATCTTCTCGTCTATTAATTCCTATGTCTGTGATATCGACGTAAGTAAGAATAAATGGCATATAGCTGTATAACTACCTGGCCATTTACCTTTTCTATTTATAATGAATTGATTGTGAAATAAATAGCTAAGGTAAATATACTTAAAAATGTCATAATTTTTGTAATCCATTTCATAAATGATAAGGGTTTAATTAACTTCAGATGTTGTTGTTACAAACGTTTTGTCAAAATTATTAAAATTGTTAACACTCCAATTTTTAAGGGTTGACAAAGTATCTTTATTTTATTCCGCTGCCCACCAATAGTGATTGTCGAAAATCAAATTGAGTCAACAACCAAATAACACTGAGCTGCTTAACGACCCGGTCAATGCCGGGTCATAAAAGTTTTTTACGAATCGCTAAACTTTTAAACTCTCCCTCACTTTTTTATGGAAAAATCGATACTGGTTTTGAATATACAACGTTAATTTATGCATAATTTACAGTCAGCGATTTTTCACAAAAACGGCGTTGTGCGCAATATATTCATTATTATATATGAAAAATCACGGAATATTTTAATTCCTAACTAACTAACTGAGGCAGATAGGACGGGTCGTTAAAAATTCGGTCCTGGCACACACTCCTTGCCTCATTCATATTCATACATCGTCTCATGTATACTTTTCTATTATTCTGACTCTTGACATGGCCCGACTCAAGTATCTGATTCACTTGGTCGTGCCATGTCTTCCTCGGGCGTCCCCGACTTCTGCTACCATTCACATTAGCGTCATATATTCTCCTTAAACTCCTGTCTTCGCTCATTCCATGCCCAAACCATATAAGCGTCCCTTTCTTAATCTTACTCATTACGCTTACATCAGCCTTGCATTCTTTGCGGATCACCACAATTCTCACACGATCATACATGGTTTTACCACACATACTCCTCAGGGATATCATTTCTACAGCATTCAGTCTACTTTTATCCTTACCCTGCCATTATCATGCCTCACTGTCATATATCTGGGTAGGTATCAGCACTCCATTATTGACTGCTAGCTTCGCTTCTTTGTATAATTTTTTTTTAGCGCCATCTGCATTCAGCCCCAAAAATGTAACCTAACCTACTTTATCGCATGTCTACAAAATTTTGTACACAAGCAGATCACTTATATGGAAAGCAAATTTGAGTTAATTAATCGTAAATAATATCACGCAGAAATATATCACTATCTAATTGGTGAAATTGTGGGTTTTCGAGTACGGAAATTAATTATTATGAGATGTTTTTTTTCACAAAATACTCCTCCTCAGACCAATAGTTATATTTTGTCTTTCCACAAAGAATTTATTTCCAGTAATTGTTTCGTCATTTTTGGTTTTTGGTATCGAAAATTTCATGAATAGAATACTCGTGGATTCTGTGATTTGTAGACAGAAGATGTATGGATAGATTCCAATGACGTACAGTCGGATTCTCATGATGTATGGCTCCCGGGCATATGCGATAGGTCAAAGATTTTAGCGATGAAGCGATGGAAATATCTTTTCAAAGGAAAAGTAGGTACTCTGTATTTATTTTTATATGATTTCATACGTCCCAAATGGCTGAAGGGACGATTATTCTTAGACTAAAGCTCCCCTATATTAGGGGATGATGTGATGCAGAAAAAAAAGATATTAGGAAGGAAAATGTACTGATGAAGCTTCGACTTATTTTCAACATGGTGAATATCCTCGAAAAATCAAACATTTTTTTTTATCTTGTGCGCTTTCATGCTATGTTTTTTTATCTTGGGAATTTGAAGAATGTCCATTTTATATTTGATTTTTTTTGTTTTTGATGGTGAATAGAGTAAATAGTTATTACTGTTAAGTTATTTTTACGCGCGATCCGTGACAGCTATATCGCCTGCAGAAGGCATTTATTAGTAGTTTCACAAAGTAATCAATAATTTATTTTACCGAATTCTTTTACCCAATTATGATTATCTTTTTTTTTCAACTTTAAAAGGCACCATGGACATTATTTTCTAGGAAAGTTTGGTTTTAAGAAACATGAGGTTTTGTGTAAATATTTTTCGTTTGTCTAGATACATTCCCAAAAAATTGAGCTTAGCAAAACATAAGAAACGTATCCTCAATATATACCTTTACTTTCTTTTCTATAGCTGCTTCAATACTGTGAATGGTTTTTTCAAGGCGAGTGAACTCTTTGTGTCTTTATTGCAAAGGTCGGAAAAAAATTGAAATAACTGGCAGAGATCGAAAAATCCCAAAAACTAATATCATCATATTAGTGCGAGCATTGTGAAAATTGAAGATCGTTAGAGGCGATATCATACAAAGTGGTCAGCACCGGATATTGTGACAGATAGGACCGGAAGTAAATTATTTCCAGAAATTACGATGGCCGAGGGTTGCTCTCTATTTTTAAGCCGGAAACCTTTTAAATAAACTTGACTGATTTTGATTCATGTTGAATATTGCCACACTTGCTATGATATTTTTTTTTGTTTTACTGGTACTTATATAATTAGCTTATAATTTATTTTTGTACACAGTTTTTGTTTTGGTTTCATATACATAATATGAGGTTTATATCCGACTTCATCCAAGATTTCAACGTTTTATCAGAGCTTACTGTTCCCAAGTTTACGCTCCTTCAGAAAAAATATTTACTGTTTCAAAGTTTATATAATAGAGAAATAAGAATGGTTTAAAATAGAGGTTTTAATCGCTATGTCTTCAAATAAAAGATTGTTTCACTTATGAAAAAATTAGAATTAATATATTGCGTGAAATATTTAAATACTAACTATATCTGAATAGTCGTACTTCCTAAACTCACTTTATCTCTTCTACTCTTTCTTTCATCTCTCAGTTCCTTCCGCCTCACAACTTCCTCAATTTGTAGAGCCCTAATTTCGCAAACTCCGTAATACGAGGTACTTAAGTTTTATTTTTAAAATAAATACAGAATAAATCCTCATAGCTTTATCCGCCAATTTCTAGACACTTAAAATATACAGTATATTTATACACGTGTAAAAGTCTGTAAAAGAATAATAAAACAATAAATTTCTCCATACCACCGTGCATTAACATATTTCGTATATTTTTTCCGAGATAGGGAAAGGGGCTTTATTTCCACCCTTCTCCCCTTTCCTCCAGTACCTTACATACAGCCTAAACGGTGGACCCTTCTGCCAAAGTTTTTACAGGGCTAAATGCCCCTAGAGCTGGGCGCTGTAGGGTTGAAGACGACTAACCGCATAGGGCTGTAGGGATAAGGATGTTATAAGATTGTTGGGCTGTACGGTACGGCTAAGGATTTCCCTACAGATCCCTGGGCTCAAACAAACAAATTTGTGACCATTGCATTGTAAAATTGAGCCTTAAATAATAAATTATAATTTTGTTCTGAAAGACGAAAAACCTAAACGAAGAAAAAATGTGTTATTTGTCCCACAAAACCACTGCAAGTTCTGTAGTTCTGAAAATGATTCTAGGTCAACTCAACTATTTTCAAGCTACAATATCATTTCTCTTCTTAGGTGTTAAGATATTAATTTAACCGTTTTATTTATCTTGCCAAGTGTCTTCTAGCTAGATATTGAATGTCAATACAACTATTATGAACTGTTTTATAATAATAATATCAAACTAACTACTTACACATTGCATTGTAACTTCTTACATAGTACCTAAATACTTCTTTTTTACTTTTGCTATCGTACACTTACTGAACTTTTTATAATAATGTAACTACATACGTATATCTTTCACTGTCTTATTAAAATGTTCTATTATCACTTATTTTAACTATTTTGTAGAATTTATCTATAATAATATTTATCTATATGTATAAAGCCTTCAAAAACATTATCAGATCGCAATGTAATTTCCACGATAAGCTACGAAACTGTGAAAATGTCGCATAATAATTCTTAAATATCACAGACATAGGAATTAACTAATATTCTTATGTCTATGTTAAATATTTAAATTGTTTAATTATTACTTAAAGACATTCTAGAAAATTATTAATATTTGTAGGGAATATGGTAGGTAAAATGGGTAGGCCCATATACGTTTTAGATTTTTTTTCTACAATTTTTTTTTTTTTAAATTGAAACTAGATTTTAACTATTTTATCAGGCCTCTGTCATATTTTGACAAAAGGTCGGTTTATTTCCTCTTTACAAAAAAATCCAAATAAATTGAATATTTCTGAACGTATCCAACCGTTTTTGAAAGGTGATAAAATACACTTTAAAATTGTATTATTAGAAATAAACGTATAGTTTTTGAAATATATATATTTTTAATGTAAACATAAAAAGTTTTAAAAAATGACTCTATATATTTCTCACGATGAAACGACTTGTGAGACCATATGAGTTATGAAAAGTTGTATTTTGCATTTTTTAAAACTGTAATTAAATCGTAGATTAATTCACATAGAACAAAAACAATAACAACATTGAAAAGTTGAACAAACTCTTAATAACCCTTCAAGTTTAATAACAGACCTACTGATGTAACTTCCACACTAAACTTTAAAACAGAGAAACGTAACTCTTTAATTTTGACTCGTAAGCTTCGTGTTAAATCCGCAAGAACGCACCAGGTACACGTCCTGCGCCGACGAGTTCGCGCGGGAAACTGACTGCGAAGGCTTCGAAGGAAATGATGGAATATTTTCCTTCCAAACTTTGTTTATATGTTTTGTGTACACCACAGCAAGTAACGCGCCTGCGTAGAGAATGCGACACGTGTTCTATTTTTACTGACTGACTTTTTAATGACTTCTGGAAAAATAAGGATTTGTAGAATTTTTGTCGTGTTTTTTAATGCGAAATATACACAAAAAAAACTTACTGATATGAAATATTTTTAATTTATTAAAAAATTCTGGTCAAATTATTCATTTTCCTGTTAAAACAGGACTGGAGACCCATAACGAATGATTTGACAAATTATATAACTAATTATTAGTGAGGAACGAATATGTTATGAGGAATTTGGAACACTTTTTCTAACAAATTGAAATATTTTCGCTTCTCGTCCATTATACAGGGTGTCCGGGGGTTAAGTGTACTAAATTTGGGAGGTGATGATGGTAGAAGTAAAAAAGATAATTTTTTTTTTGAAATATAAGATTTTTAATATTATTTTTACATACAAACAACTTTTTTTCCTAAAAAACTACCTTAATTTTTCTTTTCTACTTCTAAAATCATGTAGAATCACCCCCCGAAGTTAGTGCACTTTACCTCCGGTGACCCAATATTTATTCGGACAAGGCCACCAGCGTGAACACGAGTTGAGATATATTCTGACTGACTAATATTTTACTACTGAATGGTCATGTAGTCAAATTTTTAACAGTATCTCGATTAAAAAAGCTGTACTCACTTGTCTCCGTGTATTATCGATTAAAAGTTTCTAGCACGCTATTAAAAAAAAACAACTTGTAAGATTTGTTTCAGTGCCAAAATTATTCCAGAAATATTAATTTCATTGTGTTTGTAAGTTCTGCATTATAAAAAAGGACGATATTTTACGTATATATTAATTATCTTAGCTACAAGGCCAAAAATATGTGGCCTGAAACAGCACCCATTTTGAGGTCAATGCAATTATTTCCGTTTTCAAACCCATTTTGAGGTCAATGCAATTATTTCCGTTTTCAAGCCCATTTTGAGGTCAATGCAATTATTTCCGTTTTCAAACCCATTTTGAGGTCAATGCAATTATTTCCGTTTTCAAACCCATTTTGAGGTCAATGCAATTATTTCCGTTTCCAAACCCATTTTCATGTCAATGCAATTATTTCCATATCCAAAACCATTTTCAGGTCAATGAAATTATTTCCGTGTCCAAACCCATTTTAAGGTTGACGCAATTATTTCCGTTTCCAAACCCATTTTGAGGTCAATGCAATTATTTCCGTTTCCAAACCCATTTTCATGTCAATGCAATTATTTCCATATCCAAACCCATTTTAAGGTCAATGCAATTATTTCCGTGTCCAAACCCATTATAAGGTTGACGCAATTATTTCCGTTTCCAAACCCATTTTGAGGTCAATGCAATTATTTCCGTTTCCAAACCCATTTTCATGTCAATGCAATTATTTCCATATCCAAACCCATTTTAAGGTCAATGCAATTATTTCCGTGTCCAAACCCATTATAAGGTTGACGCAATTATTTCCGTTTCCAAACCCACTTTTGAACGAGCTGTGTTTTGTTTGGAGATATTAAATGTCAAGTTTCTTTTTCTAATGTGAAAACACCGCACAGAAGTACCAATTGCATTCACCTATTTGTAGCCATTGGGACTGTAGCAATCCCCATTTTGAGTACTTTGTGAGGCTGACGGCAGTGGCAAGGGAATAAAATGGGAAAGAGGAAGGTTTTGAAGTACTTGGCTATTCAGATCTGGTCCCCAAACACGGTTAAACCCATTTCTAGAAACGTTTCGATTCTGGATGTTGGTCTTTAAGAAGAGTGATACTAAGAACAACTAGCACTCATTCTCGCCCTTTGTCCATTTACCACATAAAAATAATTCATTATTAATCGCAATTATTCATTGAACAAGGAATTACTTTGAAATCGCGGAATTGTATATTTAATTTATTAATTAGTACACATAGCCAAAAACGTTATGCATATTATAAATCAAGGAACAATATAATTTCAAAATAGGTCAAGCTTTTGTTAAGTTTTTATTTACAATGTTTTATCATTTAATGAAATTAGCATCGTAATTCCTTGGAGACTTGACTGGCAGTGTAGGACTGTAGAAATATGTGCCCAGCGGAATATTATGGCGTGATGCTAATAAGTCTACAGTAATATATTTAAATTTTTTTAATTACTCGCATGAAATTGCACTCATTAGGCTTCGTGCATTCGCAGCTTACAAAATAATATTAAGTTTTTCACTCGGCATATTTCTAATTTATACCTGCTTATATATTTTAAAGTTTTTATTTATTTATCTGTATATATAATTATATGTATCTCCATGTTTTCATGGTCTGTTAAAATGCATATAATTGACTTCGTGCATTCGCAGATTATAAACAAATATTAAGTCCTTCTATCGGCATAATTTTAATTCACACATAAATGTAGAGGCAATGGAATTAAATAACATTTATAGAACTGTTGTAGAGATCTCAAAGTGAAAAGCCAAATATACGGTAATTATCGCACTTTCGATTTGGTAGTTTAAGTACTAAACTGTCACATGTAAATGAGTACCAAAATGACGTAAAAGCCACGCAAATATTTCGTTTGAAAATACATGCAAATTAATCAAATATAATACAGGTGCTCTGAACCACTGAGCTATGTCGGCTTATTTCCAACGCGCCAAATAATTCAACATTTACTTTAGTACCTCAATCAACAATTACTGCTTATTATTGATTTTAATTATTTGTTATCCTTTATTATGCATAAAACCTTGTATTATAAACATCAGTTTATCATTAAATATAATAATATTTGACAAGTCAAAATATTTCACCAACAAATGTAGATATAATATGTCTAGACGCCATCTAGTGGGAAATTTAGCACTCACAAAGCCTTTCCTACAAAAATAAAGTTAATTGTTTACAGTTGGAAAAAAACATATAATACAATTATTTCCCGAAAATTTTAAGTACCATTAGAAGAAAGTGAGATAGCGAACGTAGCAACCACATGTTAATAAATGAGTCATTCTCCAGAATCAATTATCGATATTTTATTTAACTTTTTAGCATATTTATAATTGGCATAATGCACGGATTTTTATATAAACTTTTTTTAAAGTTTGTAAAATATAATATTATCTGTTGAAAATATACGATTTTCTGATTTCACTCGCCTCGTGAAGTAAAATGTACTATTCGACGCAACTTTTATATACGAAAACACCGCGCAATCTATATGTATTTTGTTCAAACACAAATATTCTTTGAATGTCTATCTTTGTCATACACGAATAATGTTTGAATTAAGAATTTTCTGGAAACGCAAGTGTGATCGTTACCTGCCACTTTTCTAGATGTATTGTAATGTCTTTGTTTAGATGGCGTTATTTAAAAACTATACTATTTTGTTAACTGTGAAATTTTGAATGTTTCTACGTCTTCATTATTATCAGGAATTGTGAAGTAAGCAATGTATGATGACCTCCAGGCTTAGTTTTACAATAACTTTTTTTTTTTTTACATTTTTTTATTATTGAAAAGAATGTGACCTTACTGGGCTACCCCATTCTAAGGTCACATTGTACATGGTAATTTTTGTAAACGTTATTAATAAATAAGAGGTAAATTATAAAGCTAATTAATAGAAGAAAAACATTATACAAGAAAAATGTATAGTGGAAAAACATGCAGAAGAAAAACATGACAAAACGTTAATCTTTGTTAGGTTCCAACATCTGCAGGCTTCATTCAGTGTATTTAATATGTATTAGATTCTCGAAGCGAGTATTGTCACAACATATCTCCATATCATCAAATATGCTGATTTGTTTACAGTGAACTCAAGTATGCTTTAAATCACTTTCAATACATACAGATTACTAGAAAATTATTTCATTTTAACTAATTAATTAGTAATTCTTTGTTTGAATTGTGTATTTATTTTGTTAAATTTTTCGACTATGTTGTGATTTTTCAAGATTACTAACGTGTTAATTCGAAAAGTAAACTTACTATATTTATATTTGAATTTCCGTCTCTTTATTTTGCCGACAAAAATGTTGAATTATATAGTAAATAAATTGGCAGCATGTATTTGTTTTCGAAAAGAAAAGATCCTGAGCCAAACATTTTGTAAATACTTTCATCTTCACAAATCCCACAATTATAATATCCCGTTTTTCACGGGTCTGTGTAGAATAATACACACGAATTTGTTATGTACTTTACGAATTAAGGTGAGACAAGAGGTGTATGTGCCGGTCTTCAATCAACCCCTTTGTGATTCTTCCTAATTATTGGTTGGTTAGTTTAAATGTTTTTTTTTAATAAGATTTGTGGTTCGTTTTAATTTTTTGTTTTCATTTTAGTATTGTCATGAGAATCCTTGTGGTTGAGTGGTTGGTCTCGTTAGAGCTTTGTATCAAAAGCGGTTAGAATAATTACTGTGCATGTTTAGCCGTAGATACTCCTGTAAACTCGGCTATCAATTACATAGAAACCGCACAGAAAACGATCTTAAAGGTAATACTAAAAAAACATAGACTGACTGATACAGACCAAATATTCAACAGCTGTGACGTACTAGATATACGCCAATTATACGTTAAAACACTACTAAACTACATTTTTGACAAAATAAATAAATTTCAACATACACAAAATAACACTAACAGACCAGTTAGACAAGCGTACAAAGAAAACATAAAAACTCCGACAGTAAATTCAAGCTTTGGACAAAGACACTACCAATACCATGCTATAAAAGCTTTCAACAGTGTAAAACTTGAAATTAAAATTGAGGAAAATAAAAATGAATTCATACACGAAATTACAAAATGGATTAAAGAACAAAAAAGACAATATTACCAAAATGTCATAGCATAAAATAAAAATAAAACCTACACGTAACACACAAAACCAATATAAACACACATCACTCACAAACACACAAGATTATTTTCAATGTATTATTTTTTAATTTTAAATATATTATTATGTATTTTTAATTTTAAATGTATTATTTTCTCTTTAAATGTATAATGTAGATTATATTTTCATATTATAAAATGAAGGCCTCAGCACGGGCAAGCCACCCAGTGAGGCCTACATTACTGGAAAACTTAAAATGTAAAAAATATTGTACCAAATAAAATTTAAAAAAATAAAGTATCGCCTTGGTGAAAGATCTCCATTCAGAATCGAAACGTTGCTTTAAATGGCTTTAGCCAAGTTTAATGACCAGATCTAATTAACTAGATATCTCTTAACCCTCCTTTTCCCTATTTCCTTCCTTCTACTACACTTTTGAGTCTCGTAACATACCCCAATTGGGGATGCCATTTGTGCTGAATTCACTAAAAAAGGATGCTTGAAATGGTCTTCAACGACCTTCGTAATAGAGCGGTATCTTGACTCTGAAACTCTCTTCCACATTTTCTTCACAGCCATTTTGTCAAACTCACACCAAATTCTAAATTAAATTGCCGCCGTTCCACTGGTTTCGGCCAATTGGGACTCTTGTGCGACATCATTTATCTCGTGAAACAAAAAATGATCTTTCATTGACATTGCTTATATAAAGAATGTTTAGCAGATCTAAATAGTCAATAACTAATCAACCTTTCCTATCCTCAACCTGTGCTATCTAATTCTAGAGGATTGTACAAAATGTACAATGTACATAATACTACTACTCATACATCTCTGCCATGAAATAACTTGTGTTATCTCTACATCTCTCGCTGGAGATATAACCTTAGTCATCTCCGTTTATATATTTATATCTGGCCTAGGATCTGCTCTCCATTGCACGAGACGGCAAAACCTAATAGGGTCAGATAGAGAAAGGATCATGGTGTAACTGCGAGTTTATACCGGCCACTTTCGGAGATTTTCAGGAATACTTTGGGGATTTTCTTCTGGTTTTAAGGCTTTGACGGGATTTAATGAAGCCTCCGTGTCACTGACACTGCTAGGGAGAGTGACGGATTTAACGTTTCGAACATAAAATACTTTTGAAATTTACATAATCGATGTCTGTCATGATTATGAACTTGAATTATTTATTTTAAGTATCACACAAATATTAACTCGATACAAATAGATATTGTCCAACGTTATGTTTTGGATCTGTGTGAAAAATGGGGTGTTCATTTGAAAAATTTCAATGATAACTGCACCGAAGAACTAGCGTCGTTGATACTTTCGGCTTGAGTTCACGAGCATTTCAAAGTTGTGGAACTTTTTTAGAACATGGTTCTCTTCAAGGACCACATCTACAACTTCCTTTCCTTAGATAGTCTCTTTCCGCAGCATCCCCAAAGATCAGAGTATGGTGCGTTAAGTTAATATCGTTGCTTGCAGTTTCTTGGAAAATATCTCTTTATTTGGCCCTTTCTGAACAAAATCATACCCAAGAAATAGAAAAAGGGCAAAAGATGTTTTTACGTTACCTACGTCTGAGGGAATATACGTATTATCCATTCGTCTATCTATCCTTGTTTTTAACATAAATGCTCGATTCAACATCTTAATTTTTTAAACTAATCTACATTCGTAAATATACTTAATCCATTTATATGGATGAGGTTAACTTGAAGGAGGTTAACTTATATGTGCCTGACAAGGCTTTTTAAACTCCGAAAGCGAGGACTTCAGCATATCAACGCGCCGATCAACAGCGCGGCTCAATTGCTTACCGATTCTGTTTTAACCTTTGACATTTTTAACGTCACTTACAAACAGTTCAGCGACCATCTTTTGACGTAGGTATGTCTTAAATTAGTAAAACTGCCCCCATGACCTTTTGTACTTTCATGTATCTCAAATTTAAAATCTTCTCCACAATAATATAATAGTGTAAAAGCGTTTGATGCTGAAAATTAATAAATATATAAATATTAATAACTTTTTTTTACTTCTTTTGGTTTAAGAAGGTTTAGGTTTACTAATAAATCTAAACGAAACATGAAACAGAACCAGACACAGAATTGGTCGACTGGTTTAAGATTCCTGTCCCGGTAAGACACAGAATCGGTCGACTGGTTTAAGATTCCTGTCCCGGTAAGACACAGAATAGGTCGACTGGTTTAAGATTGCTGTCCCGGTAAGACACAGAATAGGTCGACTGGTTTAAGATTCCTGTCCCGGTAAGACACAGAATCGGTCGACTGGTTTAAGATTCCTGTCCTGGTAAGACACAGAATAGGTCGACTGGTTTAAGATTCCTGTCCCGGTAAGACACAGAATTGGTCGACTGGTTTAAGATTCCTGTCCCGGTAAGACACAGAATAGGTCGACTGGTTTAAGATTCCTGTCCCGGTAAGACACAGAATAGGTCGACTGGTTTAAGATTCCTGTCCCGGTAAGACACAGAATAGGTCGACTGGTTTAAGATTCCTGTCCCGGTAAAACACAGAATAGGTCGACTGGTTTAAAATTCCTGTCCCGGTAAGACACAGAATAGGTCGACTGGTTTAAGATTCCTGTCCCGGTAAGACACAGAATTGATCGACTGGTTTAAGATTCCTGTCCCGGTAAGACACAGAATTGGTCTACTGGTTTAAGATTCCTGTCCCGGTAAGACACAGAATTGGTCGACTGGTTTAAGATTCCTGTCCCGGTAAGACACAGAATTGGTCGACTGGTTTAAGATTCCTGTCCCGGTAAGACACAGAATTGGTCGACTGGTTTATGATTCCTGTCCCGTTAAGACAAGAGATATTGGGTTCAATTCCTAGTTGTGACGGTTATCTTTTTTATTTTTCTGTGTCTTGTTCTGACTAATGTTTCGTTTAGATTTATTAGTATTATCTTCTTCTTCAATAAAGTGAACAAATATTAAAAGATTCAGCTTTTCGCGCTCTACCACAAATAAATAACGAGCCTTCTCTTTAAAGGCATAATATAAAAGGTATAATGGTAGATAATTTTAATATTTTAACTTATTAGAAGACATTTTAACTTATTAGAAGACATAGCAGAGGAAACCTTCATGGCTCTTAAGTCTACTTGATTTGTATGATGCAGCCTGCAGGTTGAAAATTGCTCTAATGTTACTCAACCTCCGATAGGAGAGAGAGCACCAATATTATTTTTGCTAAAATACCAAATTACAATGACAGTAAATATTTGATTATGCTCGCGTATATTTGAACCCCAGCAGAATCTGGGAGTTAAAGTCGAACCGCCCTTAATAAATATGAAATGATCCAGATATAGCTTCAGCGCTTCGCCTGTAGATTAAGTTAAGGATTTTGCGCGAAACTTGGGCTCACTAGAAGGAGCGAGACGGAGGTTATTGCCTTCTTCCTCTCACAATCAGAGCCGATTCAGATGACGAGTAACTAATTCAGAGCCACTCAGGAAGCTGCACTGCGAGATGCAACATCGACTAATCTCATTTTCTACTTGTTTTGAGGTTAGGATTTCGGAAAAATTGTGTTTATCAGATATGGCTTACTGGTTAATCTTTCATGGTCTCGTCGTGATTACTCGACAGTTTTGTTCTAAAACATTCATATTTTTTTTTTACTTACATATTCTTATAAATTTAAAGCACCATTTAAGGCGATGCCATACGTAGTAATGCAAAAATATGTGTTTTTGGTTTGAAAATTTGGTCACCTAGAAATGTTTTAGATGCTTTAATTAAATACTGCGAGTAGAATACATCTTGGCCTTTGAAATTATCGAGTATTTTTTAGATAAGTCTTTTTATAAGCCTAGAAAAAAATAATGTACAAGGCTTATGAAAACTGCTTTAAAGTTCAAAATCTCGTATTTACGAACCCATTTTCGGTTATGATTTTATTGAATAATGTGGCAAATTAAGTTATTTATAAAATGATCGAAAAAAAAATTAAATATTTATGCCTGAACATCCACAAAATAAAATAAAAGGCACTTTTTGGCCATGTTTTTTTCTTGCATAAATCAAAACAGGCGGATGGTGTTAAGCGGGAATTTAAACCTTATCGCCATCTACGTAAGGGTTGTTATTGATAGCGGCTCAATT
Organism: Hesperophylax magnus; assembly: GCA_026573805.1. Lineage (NCBI taxonomy): Eukaryota > Metazoa > Arthropoda > Insecta > Trichoptera > Limnephilidae > Hesperophylax > Hesperophylax magnus. The sequence goes on along the minus strand of JAIUSX010000117.1, from coordinate 3,283,283 downwards.
TAAAATATTACACGACGTAGTGCATCGCCTTAAAACAAAATCAGTAAAATATAAATACTGCAAGGGTCAGCACCCAAAAATTCACACTTAGTAAATTGTTCGTATAAACAGTAACACAAATTATTTTTCTGTATCTTCTTAACGGGTCTGAGGTTTTCCCTAGCACTATCCATCACCATCCATGGTCAGTAAGCGATATTTGCAAGCACGGTCAGAATATGATTTCGACAGTCGGTAGACAAAAGCCGTTGCTTTTCGCGTAGCCTGCGTGGTGTCGGATAAGCTGTCAGTATGTACAACTTCTTGGATAATGTCGTTCGTTATGCAAAGGAGCTTATTAATGAATGGGAGTGAACTAACTAAGCTATTAGAACTGAAGGAAATCGTATAAACGATTCATAAACATAATTAATTCATCTAAGACGCAATCAATTGATTTCGTTTCAGCCTGGGGAAACAAAGTTTTTAGTTATGACTGAAGACCTCATGAACTAACTAACTCCCTTTTTTGTTAATGTATATGAAAGTTGTTATTTCAGTTCGACACTTTTAGGAATGTCAATTCAGTGAAAATACCTCCAGCGTTGCCAGCGTATGTCGATTTATAATTGATTGCATAATCAATATCGGTCTGGCTATCAACAGCGCGACCGTTATCGGGAAATCAGTATAAAATCATCGGTAGTTATTGATTCAATATTGTAATGATATCGAAGACACTTTTCTAGACCATCAGGCAAGTAAATTTTATTTGATTAAGTTGTGTTATTTCACAATTTATTCATTTCCAATAATACATATCTTATTTGCGGCACATCTCGGAGTGTTCAATACTTTCAGTATCACCCTGTTGAAAGACCACCATTCAGAATCGAGACATCGCTTGAAATGGTTTTAGCCATGTTTGGAGAGCGGATCTGAATTGCCAGGTACTTTCCTACCTTCCCATCTCCTTATCCTATCCACTACATTTAGCCTCACTATCCCAATTAGGCCAACATACCCCAATTAAGGGTGACATGGTCTCGTTGGCTACATTTATTGTATCTATTGGGAGCAGTTGTGACTCTTGTCTCGAAATCCTAGAAGGAAGACGTTATGTTTGTCGCCTTAGAAAGCTTTGCGAGGAGTGGTTGAAGCTGCAAAAGACTGAAGCTAATGAATTAACATATTTTAAAGGCGCTTGGAAGTGCTTAATGGAGAATTATTCAGGAGAATTACGGAGAAATTGATTCCTGATCCGACTATTAAAAAAGGGTGAAAACGATTAAGTGTGAAATAAATGAAGAATGCTTCTGTTGTTTTATTGGTGTAAAAGAGATAACAGATCGTTTATTATTTTCTTCATTGCTTTTGCTACGTAGTAAGTATCTGACTAGATGGAACAAGGCTCTATGAATAGTTAAGGGATGAAGGGTGCGGGTTGGGGCTACCGTTGAGTTATGCTGATTTCTTCAGAGTGGTGAGTGCGTCTCCGAGCTGTTTAAACTTTAAGTTAGAGTTTTATCAGAAGCAACAAAACATTTTTAGTTGAATCACACTATTAATAATTCTATTATTTTTTGTTTTGTTTGTTATCGCACGAAAATTACATCTGCTAGGAGCTGGTCAATCTGTGCTATCCCATCTTCTAAGAGAATAAGGAGCGTAATGAATATTTAGCGTAATTAAAGACATTTAAAGCAAGTTTAATTAGTGTTATCGTTACAAGGCGACTCTGATAATATCCATGAGTTAGTTTTCTGTCACGGAGGTTACCTGATTATAAGTGTACAAATATTACCCTAATTAACGAAAAAGTATGCAGTGTTGTATATTTTGTATTTTAACTAACTAACTAACTAACCACCATGCCGTTTCCTCGCAGGGGTAGGAATGGAGGACGGACCCCCACACATCTTGGTCTTGGCACACACTCATTGCCTTATTCACATTCATACATCGTCCCATACATAGTCTTCTATTATTCTGACTCTTGACATGGCCCGTCTTCATCGGGCGTCCTTGACTACCATTCACATCTGCGTCATATGTTCTCTTTACACTTCTTTCTTTGTTCATTCGCTCTACATGCTTAAATCATCCAAGTGTCCCTTTCTTAATGATACTCATTAGGCTTACATCAGCTTTCCGTTCTTTGCGGATCTTCTCATTTCTCACACGATCATACATGGTTGTGCCACACATATGCTTCAGGGATATCATTTCTACAGCGTTCAGTCTATTTCTTCTTTCCTCTGCCAGTTCCATGCCTCACTGCCATATATCAGGGTAAATATTAGCACTCCATAAACTGCTAGCATTTGGACAATCATCCGAATGCTATACTATAATTATATTGCACACTGTTTTTGTACTCTCTCTTTCAACTACCATTTTTAATTTTATTATTGTATATAAGAATATGTACAGGGTTTTCCAATAAGAGGTGTTATTTTGAATAGCCCGCTATTTCTGTAGATATTACTTTTGAAGCTGTCATTTTTTGAAATTTGACAAGTAGAAACCACGTCATTAATAAAAATGGAACGATACACGCTTCAACAACGCATTGAAATTATTAAAATTCACTTAAGTGAATTAAATGCAAATCATCTTGAGTGATGAGGCCCATTTCCACCTCGGTGGCTTTGTCAACAAGCAAAATTGTCGCATCTGGGGCTCGGAAAACCCAATAGTTATTGTTGAAAAGCCTTTTTATCCTCAACGTGTGACTGTTTGGTTCGGTTTATGGTCCGGCGGAGTCATTGGACCTTACTTTTTTGAAAATGAGGCTGGAGCAACAGTTACGGTGAATGGATCGCTATCGAGAGATGATTAATGATTTTTTATGGTCGGAATTGGATGGTATTGATCTGGACAATGTTTACTATCAACAAGACGGGGCTACGTGCCACACAAGCAACGATACCATTGATTTTTTACGATTGAATATCAAAATAACACCTCTTATTGGAAAACCCTGCATATAACCAAATGCTTTTGTTATAAGTGGAAAATTTCATACAACAAAAGAGTCTTATACCAAATTAATATGTTCTTAAAAACGTAGCATCAAATTTTAAAATTTTGTTCCGTAAAAGCCGCGTCTCCAGTGACCGTTTCCACTACGTAACTTCAAACATTACGACAAAAATTGGCTCAAACATTCGAAAAGGGGTCGTTCCTATTCACATTTTTGTTCGAAAACCCAATGTTCGATTGTTCAAAACCGGGAAGGCAGGGGAGGGTATCATTTCATTTCCTGACAGCCACCGCGCGTGCAGTACATTACGCTATATTATGCGCGCATAAATTGGGCGTGGCATGTACTATTATATGTTGGGCTGTCACACTTCGCTATAATCTTCCTCTGCAGAGGGTGTCAGATCAGTTGGGGGACTGCCGCGGAATATCATTTCTTTATATGAGATCTGTCACTTTGTCAGATGACAGCCGCGTTTTTCCGGCGGTCGCAAAATTTTCAAATATCGCCTGATATAACACATCATATTTTTAGGTATGACAGGTCTGGATTGTATGGCAAGCAATATGGAGTTGTATAAAATGTTTTGTCACCCCCTTAAATCGTACGAGTTTGTGAGGTTATGTGCACTGCGAGCATAATAATTATGAGTTATAAGTTTAATAAATTGTAAATAAGCACTGTTGTAAAGGTAATTATTTCTATCATGAACTTAACTTTAAATAAAATCTTTTATGTCTATTTTAGAGTTCCCAACAAACCTCCGGAACTATTTTTGACAGCTGCTGTTTCGAGATTATCAAGTGGTACAACAGGCTTGTATGTTTATCCCCAGATGCGAGAAATCATAATGTGACACCAATTGAAATGTTTTTTTTTTTTTAATATCTGGCCGAATCAATAAAACTAATTTTCGAAATCAGTTTCTGAGACGCGGAAGAAATTACCTAAACCAAATCTGTCAATTTTCAATTCCTGAAATAAATTAATGTCGATTCCGAAATCTGTGTTTCCTCCCTGGTGCAATTATTTCTGCAATCGCTAAAACTGCAAGAACGTCTTCCTCGTCACAACTCATCTTGACAGTTGACAGCGAAAATATAGGGAGGCTTGCTCTATTGTTTGAAGTATTGTTTGATGTATTGTTTGTGGAAATGGTCGCAGGAGACCCCGCTTAAGATACACAAAAGGGATTCCCAACTGAAAGTATCATATACTTACATTAGATGATGTTCACTTTGTTTCAGACTTTATTGGCAGCTCAGCAACAGTGAAAAATAATATTTCCTTTCCACCGGCAAGGCAGTATGTTGTAGTCTTTACATCTTTCTATCTACCGGATAGCGTTGAATACTAACTTATCCGCGGATAAGTATAAGGAATAATATCTTCTAGAGATCAGTGAGAAAATCCTAACGATTCCTTTCACTAATCAAGATGAACCCAGTTAAGCAGAGGCGTATATTTGCCGGAAAATTTACGTGTCTAACTCAATTTTAATTCACTTTTTTTTTTGCATTAGCGCATTAATGAAACATTATAATTAATGGCTGTCGGTGCATGGGTGCGTGATTTGATATTGTATTGTGTAAAATGCGCTAAAGTTCAATGAACTTTTAATTTTCAAAATTCAACCTGTGAATTATATTATCAGATAAACAAAAAAATTGATACCAAAACTATTTCATTAATATCAATTTTTATAATAAAAAGTGTTTATTATCTTATTTTTTGTCAAAAATAGATATAATGATATCTTCACTGGGATCTGGGATCACCCGTGCTGAGGATTTCATTTACACATTATTAAAATTTAGTAGTATGGATAATATAAAATAATTATAAATATATTAAATTGTGATTTTTCTGAAATAATTATAAATATGTTACATTTTTTTTTTTTTTTTGTTCAGTTGAGTGTTTCTTTGTTCAAACGTTTGAAAGATACTAAAATGAATAAATGAAATTTTTATAATGTTATTGGACAGACGTCGTAATATTTCAAGCTTACTTACATTCAAAATGTAATTTTTTTAATAATATTTTTTAATAGATATTTTCAGCTACACAAATTCTAAAATTATAATATCCCGTGATTATAATATCTCGTGATTTTTCACTATTTTTATTTATTTGTACATACACATACAAATTTGGTAGATACTGTATTACGCCATCACTCTGTTTCATGCGCTTGCAAGAATGTGTTTGGTAGAGTTGAGGGCCGTTGAAGAAACGCAATACATTGTCAAAACAAATACATATTTTCAATAAATGTTAAAGAGCAATATTTCGACGGCCTCCTTAGTCGTGGAATAAGGTTCTCGACTAGCAATCCGATAGACGCGGGTTCGAATCCCGGCGTACACAAGTAATTTTTTTGTATGAATTTATATTTTTTCTCAATTAATTAATAAAAAATAATATATAGTATACTTGAGACACGTTCTAGAGTCCAAGATACTCTCGTTATCGCCCTGGTGTAAGGCCACCAATCCGAATTGAAACGTTACTTGAAATGCCTTTGGTCGTGTTTGGTGACTAGATCTGAATAGCCTGGTAATTCCCCACCATCTTCTTCTCTTCCCCACTACCTTAAACTACACAAAATACCCCAATTAGGGATGCCATAGAGTCACTTACTGGGAACAGTTGGAAGATATCATTTTATCTATCTTGTGCGGTAATCAAATTAACCAATTATACAAAATTAATCAAGAGCACAAATTTGTTTAAAAAGTAAAAAAACTTCGTTTTTTTAATTTATCACAAACATAAATACCAAAACCTGTTAAGGAAAGATTTTTTATCAAAGAAGTTATTCTTTATTATCTAAAAATCTATTTTTAAATCAAATACTTCAGAAACATAAATTCAATTAGACATTTACAAGCTTAAAATACACCGGTTATTTCGGAGACAATGCTGTATCGAAATTGGTCATATTTTTGTCATGGCGTCTAATAGTATTACACCTTGCTTCTATTTACGACGCTCCCTTGTAATGTAGTAATACCAACGTATGCTCGGGTGAGACGTCTAATACTCCTCCACTTGAGCCATTTTTGGCATATTATGCCAAGTTTGCAAAAACGTTTTAGGCGATCACTTTCCATAATGTGCCAAATTTATAAAACCTAAAAATATAGGTTAAATGTAAAATCTGATTCTGAATCTGAAATAATGATTCATTAGCTTTTTTATTTATTTTTTATTTTGTACAATATTTTTTGAATTTCAAAATTTTCCAGTAATGTTGGCCTAACTGGATGGCTTGCCCGTGCTGAGGCCTTCAATTTATAATATGAAAATATAATCTACATAAATACATTTAAAGAGAAAATAATACATTTAAAATATAATCTTGTGTGTTTGTGAGTGTAGGTTTTATTTTTATTTTATGCTATGACATTTTGGTAATATTGTCTTTTTTGTTCTTTAATCTTTAAACTGCAGTAAACAGTTTCGTGTTTCCATATTAATATTTTGAGGAAATGTATTAATTAATAGCTTTAAACCGCAGTAAACAGTTTCGTTTTTCCATATTAATTTGAGAAAATGTTAAATAAATATAAAATATTATTTTGAGGAAATGTATTAATTAATAGCTTTAAACCTCAGTAAACAGTTTCGTGTTTCTATATTAATATTTTGAGCAAATGTATTAATTAATAGCTTTAAACCGCAGTAAACAGTTTCGTGTTTCAACATTCATATTTTGAGCAAATGCTTTAAACCGCAGTAAGCAGTTTCGAGTGTCCATATTGATATTTCGAGGAATGGTATTAATTAATAGCTTTAAACCGTAATAAGCAGTTTCGTGTTTTCATATTCATATTTTTAGGAATGTTATTAATTAAATAATATGGTAAATGTATATATATATGACACCAATCGCTCGAGTGGGATACGTAAGTTGGAACATAATACATGGTGGATATAAAATTGCATTTAAATGTACATAATTTATGAAATAACGAAAAAAGATGGTAATTATGTTTTTTTTGTAAAAAATTGAGATAATAATATCCTCTTTGGGATATCTTGTAGGTACTAAGGATTGCAAATTTGAAAAAGGAATCCTTACTGTAATTTAAGTAATTTTCCTGCATTGCAAACCGCCCTTCTGGTGATATTTCACCAAATTTTCCATTTAGATAGTTTGGATTGTGTCTATCATCATGACAGATGTGTAGATTGTGGTGAAGTGCGTATTTACACCGTGGAGGCTAAACTTAATATTCCTTGGTATTCGGTAAACTTAACGCAGCCAATCACATAATCAGATTTAACTCTGTGTGAAACGTTGGCCACAAAAGGAAGAAGCTGTACACGGCATAATAACCTAAAAATCAATAACGATAATACTTTAGGCCGTGAAAATCTCAAATGCCACTTGTTTCACACTAATGAAAATTTAATAGCGAATCTTATCTAATAGTTCGCTGGCAAGTCTATGTTCGCTTTTACTCTTATATAATACGCTTAAGCTTACGGGGAGGGATGGGGGGTAGTCACATTAGCCAAGCGATAAAAGCGACCGTTTATCCGTCACATCTATTTTAGGCCTTGTCGATGGTTTTTGGATGGTGTTTCACTCAATTTTATCCAATGAAATATTACTTTCGAAGGTATGGAGAGAATTAAGGGCCGGGCCAAGAATATTTTTCGCCTGATTCAGAAATTCGACAAATTAAGGTATATTTAAGGCACGTTCCAGAGTGTAAGATATCCTCGGAATCGCCCTGATGTAAGACAACCATTCAGAATCGAAACGTTGCTTGAAACGGCCTTTATCTGAATAGGTTTGTAATAATATCCAGATCTGAATAGCAAGGTGATTTCTAACCTTTCTCATCCCCATCTACTTCACCTTCCCAACACCTTCAGCCTCACAATTGGGGATGCCTTAATCTCACTGGCTTCAAAAGGTTGAGACCAGCTTGGACTATTGTACTGTATTCACATAAAATAAATTTCCTCGATCATTCGAACGATAATAATTGGACATTACTCTGTTCTCTCTCACTTTTTTTAAAGTTCACTTGTTTTACTCCCTTGTCTAAAAGTGGGAACTATATATTACTTTTTTGGTTGTCCCTCTTTATTACAAAAAATTATGTCTCATCTTTTCTATCAAGTCTAATATAAAATTGCCTCTCCTTCGTTTAATATTTAATCTCTTCTAAGTCCGAACTCGACTCCAGTCTTTCATTTAATTGTGAAATTTGTCCATTTACATAACTAAAATTAATAATAACAAATCACCTCCCATTTTTCATCATTTGAGGTTATCGCATAGAAAATGATTGAAGGGCGAAAACCAGAAACATTGAAAAAAAAATATTAACAAAATGGTAAAAATAAAGCTCTTAGTATAAGTTTTTCGTCAAGATCTTAAACAAAATTATTGATTTCCTATCATTTAGTAAACTACCAAAGTTAAAAACCTTATTTCAGGGCTAGATGGAGTATTGTAGATATCTACAAGATAATATATGAATTCATTTTTTTTTCGTTTTTACATGAGTTCCCTTCTGGCCGCCTGATAATACTTATTTTAAACCGTACATGCCTGGATTCTATAAAATAAATTTATTGTTTTATCACTTGGTAAATACAGACGAACACTCTACGGTTATGAAGATATGCGTTAATATACTTAAATATTCATAATCGCTATAAAGGTTCATACAAATTACATGTAATGACATATTTCGGTGCGCCACATGCGCCCAGTTAACTGTTACAGTCTTTAGATGACACTGATAAATGTAACGAAAGTATAAATGTTCTAAATTTAAATCCGCCATTATTTTAGTTCTTGGAACACCCAAAACGTATCTAGTATACTTAATTACCGAGGCAATTGAAATTCACAAAAAACCAACTATGGGGTTTACCTTAAATTTTTTTGGTTAAAGCTAAAACTAGCTGACGTGTACCCAGCGTTGCTCGGGGTTATCCTAAGGAGATAGACATATACCATTGCAGGCTTTTCTGAGGCCTTTTTAAGGGTTCCGTGATGACTCAACACAGTGACAATTCAACACACTTTTAAAAAGTGATATAAAGTCATTAGAATAGATGAAAAAAAATTATTTTAACCTTACCTAACCTAACCTACTTAACCCAGTTAATAAAGTTTTTGTTTCATCACTTTCCATGACTTTATATAACTTTTTAAAGATGTGATGAATTATCATTGTGATGATTTATCCTGTCACCCTTTTTAAGATATACAATTCCGTAGTTCATTATTTTGATGTGTTCCATGAGGTTTAGCCAGCGTTAGCAACGTAAGCGCTCGATTTTTTTTTTATTACAATCATCCTCTTCTCTCTACTTTCTATAAGTATAAAATGCATGTATTATATATATAAACCTTCCGGAAGAAAATTTCTAAATGACCGTGAAAATCCTATCAAAATCCGTTGCGTAGTTTAGAAGAACTTATTTATTTATTTATTATTTATTTATTCTGGGTTTTACAGATGATCACACTTACGTGAGAACAATCCACTTATAAAAACTCAGTTATTGTACAATTACAAAAATCTACAATTAAATAAAGATACAAAAAATTAAATACAGATACATACAATTAAATACAGATACATACAATTAGAAAACAAAAACATCAAAAAATAAAAATAAAATACACAATCATATATAAGCTCGCTCAAGTAACACATTACATTATACATTATTACAAGTGGTAAGAGGCATAAGAAATACGAGAGGTATGCATAGAGAGAAAATTGACACAATGAATTAGCTAATATTTTTTAATAGCGCCAGAACTTTTTTTCTGAATCCGTACAAATTATCGATGAAAATATCTATTTCAGCACACTCTATCTTGTTATATAGTCGACACATCTGGGTCAGAGGGCTAAAGTAGGCGATATTATTTATAAATGTATTCAGGTGAAAAAAATTATGGCGTCTTAAACAATGCGAATTGGGGACATTTATTTTAATATTGCTAAGACATAATGTAGTATCAAGTTGACCGTGAATAATTTTATGTAAACATATGAGATCAGTCAATTGCCTTCTAGTTTTAAGTGTATCAATCTTGAAGTAATCACGACGTACGTCATATGATCTTAGATGGTCATGTAATCCACATTTGAAGGATAACATTCTTAGCATTTTTAGCAACTAAGCGCACAAACAGACGGATGCGGATAGCGACTTTGTTTTATACTATTAAGAGATATCGGCCGTAAGAGGATGTATCGCCTACTATTTGTAGGTTATGTCAGAATAATTATGGGAATATTTCCGTCGAATTCAGTATCACATTTTATAATTAATCTGTTTATGTAACACGATGTCGAAATCAAATGTCAAACTGGTATAAAATAATTGAAACCAAATTTCTAACACTGTTGATTACACTAATTGAATAGCTGCCATTTCCTTAAGATATTGTGTGTTAGAGTCCAACCACTGTTCTCTGTACCTATACGTACATAATTTTAGAGTTCAACTAATTGAATATTCAAAAATAAAGGTAGTTTAAAAACTCACCGCTAGATGAAAACACTATCCTATTTCAATTTCGTATATAAATTTTATCCATTGTTTCTCCCCTGTACAACGAAATATCTACAGGTAAGTTTTTAGATTTTCACGGCCAAATGCATTTTTGTTGTTTGTTTTTGGGGTGTTATGCCGTGTTGCGCTAACTCCTTCTTTAGCCGACGTTTCGGACATCGTTGCAGTGTCCATCATCAGGGCAGATCCGGTAGATCCGAAGATGCCCTGATGATGGACACTGCAACGATGTCCGAAACGTCGGCTAAAGAAGGAGTTAGCGCAACACGGCATAACACCCCAAAAACAAACAACAAAAAAAAGAAATATCTACAGTTTGAAATACGATAGTATTCGTAAAATCTATAAATTGAAGTTGTTACTATTTTCATTTTCAAATAATAATGTAAATGTTGTTTTGAATTTTCTTTTAATTTCGAATTTATATTTTGCGTTATACTTTATTGCTTTGTAATTCAAAATAAAATTAATTTTAATGAGGATTTGTTGTTTCACAGAATTTGAACAATTCATCAATTTTGAACGTTCATTTTTTGGGTTCTGTGAAAATCCAATTCACGTGTTATTATATCGTTGTAGGCTCGTTGCTTGACAGAACTAAAATAATAACAGAACTTGAAAAATCTTTCATATTCTTTGTAACAACCCGTCCTTAATGCGAGTTTAGAAAAGGAATATTTCAATGACACAAAAAATATTAAGTCACGCACTTTGTAAAAGGAAAATAAACGAGAATTTGTAAGCGATTAACAAATAATCTCTTAATATGTTTTAGTGACAAATCTGGATACATACCAATTTATTTGATTTTTTCGGTCCATATTAGGACACAAATAATGTGCTGATATGGACCAATATAATAGCTTCTGTGTATGTATACATTTTACAATATGTGTTACATATTTCGATAAAATACTGAAACATATTTTATATTTATTATCATACTTAATCTTTATAGGCCTAAAATAAGTTCATGACTCTATAAAGATAATATTTTGTATTGAAAGACATAAATAGTACCCCTTTATCACTTTTAAAGCCCCGTAAATTTTCGACTTTTCAAGAACCCTTGCAGAAAAAGGTTTTAGGTAAAGGAATGTGAATACGAGAAGGTTAAAAATAGTTGTCTGTATAGAATTTTTTTCATTACCACTGGTAAAAAAATAAAGACATGTAATAAAAATTAACCATAGCTACTTGAAAACTCTTGTAAACGAGCTTTTTAGTGTGTATTTACATTGATCAAACTAGTACCTGTGTACGTTTTTAAGGCAAAGTTTAGTGCCAAATCACTATTTTGATTAATCTTCATCACGAATTGGTGTACATTAAGAATACCAAAAAATATGCTTTAGATAAATTGAAGGTTTTCCTATCGTTTCGCTTGAGTAGAATACAAATAAAAATATAAATTACTCAATAAAAAATATAAATGTAAACTACTAAAAAAAATATTTTTTTAATCGAAATCTATGAACACATTAAGGAAACAACTTTTAAAAAATATGGTATTATAGCTAAGATTATCTGTGACAGTTTAATTTTTTTGCTTTCTTATAAAATTATTTACAAAATAAATAAAAAACAGTTTTGTGCTTGAAATCGATCGTTTCTAGATTCCGTTTGTCAATCGATTTTAATGCCTATTACCTACAATATAAGGTATACCAAGAATATACACATTTTTGGCTTGTAGCTTCCTCTTAAAGATGTTACAAGCTGCAAAAGGGTTACGATTATTGGGATCAAAACATTGATTCATAAACAAAAAAATCTTAAATGTTCCCAACTTACTCGTATGTCTCTCCCATAGACATATGAATATTAGTAGACCTGCCCTAAGTGATTAAAAGCGTATTATCCCCACTCCCCATACCGGTTCCATTGGAGCCGGCTGTGCTCGCGTATGGCCTCAAGTGAAATTTGAAAACGTGACGTCATCATTCTTGTGCGAACTATGGTCGAGGCATCATCGGTTCATTTTACGAAATAACACGGCAAAATGTTGACTTGTACTATGAAAACTTGTAAAAATAGATGTAAAAAAGAGAATAAACCCAATTGTCGTATTACATTCCATATATAAGCATTATTTTACTTTATTTTAAGCATATTCACATCGTATAATATAGATCAGTTTTAGAAACATATTATACTATCACATCGAGAAACGTCTGGACGCGAAACACAAAGCTGGTTGGTTGCTGGGAAGTAAATTATGAACATTTATAAAAGTGTCTTAACTAAATACTTAAACGAAATATTTGACTCTGAAAATGGAACCGAATTTTTTTGCCGAATTTGGACTTCGCAAATTTGTTCATAACGTGGCGAGTAATTTCCGCTCCCATGTAAAAATGTCTATTCATTAAAACGCAGGTTTTACTTTTAAGAAGTAAATGGTGATATTATAATGCGAGATGCCTATTTACTGTCAGATTGATTTATTGACGAATCACAGTCAGCCTTACTCCCTTCGTTCTTCAACAGTTGATTTTACCCCTCGCCATTATCTTCTCGTCTATTAATTCCTATGTCTGTGGTCTCTCCACATTTTATAGTAAATGTGTACGTCACTTCACGCGTGCACATGTTTATATCTCTATTTATTTAAATAAGTGTCTGTTACCTGTACCGAGAGGGCGGCGACGACACTATTTTTATCAAGTCTACAGTTTTTTTCCAAAATTTTGCACACTTGAAAAAGACAAATAAACTTTAGCCAAACAAGAGGATGCTCACTGTATACATTAAATTTCTAAAAACTCTACGTGAAGCCCAAGCAACGTCGGGTATTTCAGATAGTAACCATTTCTCTGAAAGAAAACTGTCGTTTCATAAAGTGTAAGTTAGATTTTCATTTAAATTTATTTCCTAATTTATAAAGTAAAGCAGTTAAGTTCTGACATAATGTTTTAGATCTGACGAGAGTAAAACTTACGAACTAAACCCTAAAGCCTCTTTATTTGTCGCTTTTTTCTTACCTTTATTTCCGGCCACTGTTTCCGATAGCAGTTAATTCGGAGCCGCAAACTGCTTGGTTTATGCCATTTTGTTTGTCGCCGTTACTAAATGTAATTTACAACTCCAGGGCTGATGTTATCCTACCGTTACCTATCGCCCCCCTGACCACCGCCCATTCCACCGACCCCGCCCAAAGGACCCATTGTCCATTTCATTTACTGCTGCAATTTAAGCGCTGGACCCTCCTCGATAGATAAGTGCACTTTTCCATCGAGAAAGCTCTTAACATCGAATGTAATTTAATTTTCGTAAAACTTTGAACCGTATGTATTTATTGACTATAGCTAAGGATCCACTTTAAAGAGGTTTCAGGCTTCTTACAGACGAAATATTAACGTAGATATCTTATCCTGTAACACACACTACTTTTGGACAACGAAATTTTAGATATCTTGCGACTAGACTTTATAACATTCTCCCTGATAAAATAAAAACATTTTATTTTTCGGAATAACTTTATTGAGTAAAACCTCAAATTGTAATATTTAAATATTGAAGACAATATTAAACGAAAATCTGAAACAGAAAAATCAGAAAAGGAAACGGTCACATCTGGGACTCGAACCCAGGACCCTTGTCTTTCCGGGACAATGCTCTACCAACTGCGCTAATGGGACCCTATCCTCCTCGGTCACTTTTAACTGTATCATACTTCGAATAAGAACTACCAACATTGTCTTCATTTTTTCACCGCACATTTTTATTGGCAACTATCTTTATGTATGATCGCAAGATTCAACCCGAACTAAATGCAATCCAGACAGCGTCTTTTAGATAAACCTATCTTATTTTTTTATTTTTAATGTGCGACATCTGTTGACTTTTCTGCAGACTGCAGATCTGTTGACTTTTCCCTTTACCGGTGCACTCATCCAAATTCGCAGTCATTGATGCATCCTAATTATTGTATGTATTTTCATATAATTGTAGGTATATTATTAGGACTAGAAACGAACTTGGTATATGATGTATTGATATTGATGCTACCTAACTATTGAGTGTTCGTATTTTTATATAATTGTAGGTACGTTATAGTACTATAAATAAACTTGGTAGATAGCTGCCTCAACACAGGTTAAGCCTAGTGAGGCGGGCTATGATAAACCTTAACACATAACTACATTAACATTTCTATTATTTACATTTATTTTACCTACTGTTTATATATTAATTTCCATTGATAAAATTATATACTCTTCTAATTTATAAACCAATGTACTCAAAACAGTCTTACATGTATTTCTATAGTTATAGTTTGAAAATTTGTCACAATAAAGATATTTATTATTATTATTATTTTTGTGAATGGCAATGATAAATTGAACGAAGATTGAATAGTAGAATCGAAATGTATGAATAAGTAATGATAAAAATTGTGTGGACATTAAGATAAATATAATAATACAAATAAAACATTAATACAAGTATTTATAGGCGCCTGCTGACAAGCCAGATTGGCTTAGCTTCCATGAAGTATTTCTGTATTTAAATAAAAATAGCCACACCTCTATAACGTTATTTTCTGACAGCATAAAAGTAGTGCAGAGTATTTTGAGTTATTGACTATTTTTATTTCTGTGGGATATTTCTATTTTCAGTTCTCAATGTCATTTCTAATACTGAGATTGAAATACCCTATTTACCGAACATAAAAAGTCACGCTTGCTTGGTATTTTTTAAACGCTAAATAAATGAAATAAGTTTTGAGGTAAGTAGGTAATATTATAAAACATTCATACATACGTAACACACAACACCATTACAATACACACATAATTGTGCATAACCGTACCTCATAAAAGGTTCCATGATTTCGAATTTAAAAAAAAATCACTATCCTCTTTATTATTTTATTTCATCACAATTTTATTTTTTTATTTCAATTGATTATCTCTTTCATCATTTAATAAACATTATTAAATTGTAAAATGGGGACCTCAGCGCCGGTAAAACACCCAGTCAGGCCCACAGTATCAATTAATGTTTAAAAAAAGTGAGTCCAATGATTATTTTAACTTAAAACAAACCCCTAATTTAGTTGGGGTATGTTGTTGGATGGAACGGGTGGGGGGTGTCGGAAATAGAAAAATCATATCTAAATAAATTTATGTGTAACATTTAAAGGTTAAACTATTAGATTCAAACGCAGTTCTGGTGAAATGTACACACAAAAATTGCACCAATTAAATGCGAAATTATTAATATCTAAATAACAACTTAATTTCGTCTGCAATAGTTTAGATGAAATTAAATGTTTTTAAACCGCCGCATTCGCGTGACCCAGTCCGGGGAACCACAGCCAACTTCTGTCTATGGCAGTCCCGAGTCAAGGGCCAAACCAAACCAAACAATAGTGTAGCGAAGCCCGAGTTAAGCCAATCCGTAGAACTGCTACGATTTCAGCGGCGTCGCTACGGCCTACCGTTAATGGGACGCTTCCAAACCGAGCTTTCTACAGTTTTGAGTAGTTTTATCGTTGGAATAGAAGTTTGTTACGATACTTGATAGCTGAATAATAATAAAGGCTGAAAAGCTATACCCATCTTAAGAAATACAATGATTTTTTTGGTACTTATATTCTAAGGTAAAACAACAACGAAGGTGAATCGCGAATAAATTACGTATTTTTTTACGAAATCATTTCACATTCAATACAACGAAAAAAGTGTAATTAAAATTACACAAAACAGTCCTAGTGAGATTAAAAATGTGAACAATAATGACACGAAAATCATAGGAAGATGGCAAAATAATAACCATTTGCAAATATTCAACGCACAATAAAATTAATATAATTATAAGCAATAATTAGTCATCCGAAATACTAATACAAAATTGAAAATATCTCCCGAGTAAAAATAAATGCCGCCAACGGGAATTGAACCCGTGCCTTCTGATGTCCGGTCAGGTGCTCTGTATCCACTGAGCTATGTCGGCTTATTTCCAACCCGCCAAATGATTCAATATGTACTAGTACCTCAATCAACAATTACTGCTTATTATATTTTTTCACCCGTAAACAACCAACTATTGCTTAAAATGATGACTAATTATTGCTTATAATTATTTGTTATCCTTTATGCTATGCATAAAACCTTGTCTTATAAACCTTAATTTATCATTAAAAAAAAAAAAAAATTCATGCCCAAACACAAAGACTGCACATAGCTTCCCATCGATATCACGGAAAAGTCCACTAATTAATTCACTGTATTCAAGATATCTAATTGTTTTTAAATTCTGTAAAACTGAGCTGAAACCTAACCTGATTTCAGAATAAACCTTTTATTATCTCCAGAATAAAACTATATATCACCGAATGTGCAAATAAAAGACGAAATATCCATTTTCACGAATTTCTTATCTTATTTTTAATACGTCTGTATCACAGACATAGGAATTAATAGAAGAGAAGATAATGGCGAGGGGTAAAATCAACTGTTGAAGAACGAAGGGAGTAAGGCTGACTGTGATTCGTCAATAAATCAATCTGACAGTAAATAGGCATCTCGCATTATAATATCACCATTTACTTCTTAAAAGTAAAACCTGCTTTTGAATGAATAGACATTTTTACATGGGAGCGCAAATTACTCGCCACGTTATGAACAAATTTGCGAAGTCCAAATTCGGCAAAAAAATTCGGTTCCATTTTCAGAGTAGAATATTTCGTTTAAGTATTTAGTTAAGACACTTTTATAAATGTTCATAATTTACTTCCCAGCAACCAACCAGCTTTGTGTTTCGCGTCCAGACGTTTCTCGATGTGATAGTATAATATGTTTCTAAAACTGATCTATATTATACGATGTGAATATGCTTAAAATAAAGTAAAATAATGCTTATATATGGAATGTAATACGACAATTGGGTTTATTCTCTTTTTCACATCTATTTTTACAAGTTTTCATAGTACAAGTCAACATTTTGCCGTGTTATTTCGTAAAATGAACCGATGATGCATCGACCATAGTTCGCACAAGAATGATGACGTCACGTTTTCAAATTTCACTTGAGGTCATAAGCGAGCACAGCCGGTTCCAATGGAACCGGTATGGAGAGTGGGGATAATACGCTTTTAATCACTTAGGGCAGGTCTACTAATATTCATATGTCTATGGTCTGTATGAATGAATGAATGCAAATCTTCGGAGTGAAAATTAACCAACTTCCCGACATTCAATCAAATCAAGCTAAAACTCAGCAGGTAGACTCGTTGTCTATCAACTTGTGACGGTAATCACGCCAACACACGCGAACATGTACACATTTATTTGAAATTAGATAAAAAATAAATCAGTTAATATACGAACTAAAAATATATCGGTCCTACCACCCGATCAGCGTTTGGCGTGGTTGGTAGAGTTATCGACTCCTGTTCCTGGTAGGAAATTCTAAGACAAACCAAAACAGTTTTTTTTTAATTTTTAATTACATTTTAACCATTCAGAACTCTCATCACTTTTGTTTGTTTGCAAAGTTTTCTGTGTTTAGAAACTAGGTAAAATTATCTTTCCGGTGAATGCATTTAAAATAAACATTACCGTTTCTAAATAATAAAATTTTAGTATCAAACGAAAAATGTTGTCAAAAACGCTACCTACATTTTTAATTAAATTTTTACTCCAATCATAGAAAAGTTGAGTAAATTCGATATTTAGAAAATGTATTATGTTCGTTTTTTTTTAATTTTTAATGACATTTTAACCCTTCAGAACTCTCATCACTTTTGTTTGTTTTCCAAAGTTTTCTGTGTTTAGAAACTAGGTAAAATTATCTTTCCGGTGAATGCATTTAAAATAAACATTACCGTTTCTAAATAATGAAATTTTAGTATAAAACGAAAAATGTTTTCAAAAACGCTACCTACATTTTTAGTTAAATTTTTACTCCAGTCATAGAAAAGTTGAGTAAATTCGATATTTCGAAAACATATTCGTTTTGTTTGGGGAATTTGTAAGAAAACTGTACCTACACTTTTATCTCGTTCATATAATTAAAAATCATTTTTATATTTAAACTTATTGTTACGATACGATTGGGAAGAACTATTATTTATCTTTCTAACGTCTAAAAGTATTTCCGCATTATAGAAAAAAATATGTACGCCTGGTCAAATACGACCCTCCAGCATTCGAGGGTCATATATGACCAAGCTTAATGTCCGGTCAAATATGACCATAAAACGCTGGAGGGGTTAAAATACATGTATTATAGTACGAAAAACTTTGCATTGTACAGACGAATTTTTTTAATGTTTAAAAAAAATCAAAACTTCGTGGAATCATGTTAATTATCTGTGTTGTTAAAATATATATCGTCGTGAGATAAACTTAAAATCAATACCTTCCGTGGTTGAACATAATGACATCTTCATCCATGCACTTCACAAATCGTAGCATTCTAAATAAAAACATACAGTAAGGCGTATTATCTTATTTTATTAAGATTCAATGGTTTTATCAAAGCTTCGTAGAACATGACGAGCTGTAAATAAAGTTGTTGGCTTGGAAATTTTCACTACGCTCACTCCATGTGGGATTTTAAGGTGCAACATTACTTCCATCACGAGTCACGAAGCTTAAATAGATGTATTTAACATTCTAAGACCTAGTTGTTTCGCAGAAATTCAATTGTAACATTTCTTCAAATGGCCATTTTGTTTTTTTGACATATGAAAAGTCCGCGTTAAACGCAGATTCAAGGTGCGTTTCAGCTTTCTATCAAATTATAATAAGCTGACGAGCTTAACAGCACGATAGTTGTACCCTTCTGTTGATGACTAAGCTTAAACGGAAATTAACGGTAACCTTTCAACGGAAAAACAAAATGGTGATAATGGCTATTTGATGACTTTGTCACACGTGAATTCTGTGAAACAACTGGGCCTAAAAGTAAGACATAACGTATTGTTATTTTTATTTTTTTTATATTTTCCAAATTCAAGTTTTATTATAAAACTATCGCAGACCCATGAAATATCACGGGATGGTCCAAATTATTAAAAAAAATCAGTTCCAATTTTGAAAGTGTCATAATTTTCTCTAATAAATGTTGTATAATATTAAACATTGATTCTTAACACAAGCAGTTCCAATTTTGAAAATGAAACTAAAACTCAAAACAGAAGTTCTTTGAATCAACATGATGTTTGAAGAATGCAATATAATATTTACATATTAAGGACGGGTTGTTTCGGAGAACTTGAACAATTCTTCAAATTTCAAAGTTAATTTTCAAGTTCTGTTATTTTTTTTTTTTTTTATTTGGTACATTATTTTGTTACAATTTATGTTTTCCAGTAATGTAGGCCTCACTGGGTGGCTTGCCCGTGCTGAGGCCTTCATTTTATAATATGAAAATCTAAGATAGTAAATTTGAAAAGAAAATAATAAAATTAAAATTAAAAACAAAAATACATAATAATACATTTAAAATTAAAAAATAATACAATGAAAATAATCTTGTGTGTTTGTGAGTGATGTGTGTTTATGTTGGTTTTGTGTGTTACGTGTAGGTTTTATTTTTATTTTATGCTATGACATTTTGGTAATATTGTCTTTTTTGTTGTTTAATCCATTTTGTAATTTTGTGTTTGAATTTATTTTTATTTTCCTCAATTTTAATTTCAATTTTTAGACTGTTGAAAGCTTTTATTGCATGGTATTGGTAGTGTCTTTGTCCAAAGGTTGAATTTACTGTTGGAGTTTTAATGTTTTCTTTGTACGCTTGTCTAACTGGTCTGTTAGTGTTATTTTGTGTGTGTTGAAATTTATTTTTTTTGTTAAAAATGTAGTTTAGTAGTGTTTTAATGTATAATTGGCGTATATCTAGTACGTCACAGCTGTTGAATATTTGGTCTGTATCGGTCAGTCTATGTTTTTTTAGTATTACCTTTAAGATCGTTTTCTGTGCGGTTTCTATGTAATTGATAGCCGAGTTTGTTGCTCCTCCCCAAGCAATAATTCCATATTCTATTATTGATTGGCAGAGTGCAAAATATATTGTTTTCAATTGTTTTATTTTATATATGTTTCTTATGTTAAGGAAAATGTGTATTGTTTTGAGAAGTTTATTTGTGATTTGTTTGATGTGAGGTATCCATCTAAGGTTATGGTCAATTACGATTCCTAGATACTTTATTTGATCTGTTTTTTCTAGAGGAGGGCAATCGCAGATGTTGGTGTTTAAACATTCGTGTATTTTTATGGTGTTTGTATTGTTTTTTGGCTGTCCCGTGCTATTTATACTGTATGTTGTGAATTTTGTCTTTGATATGTTAAGTGTAAGTATGTTTGAGTCTAGCCATGTTTTGACTTGCGAGATTCCCAAATTCGCTATGTTATATACATTATTCCAATCCTTAGATTTGAAAAGTAAAACTGTGTCATCAGCATAGCTAACTATTTCACCGTCTATTTTCATGCTGCAAAGTTCATTTATGTAAATAGTAAAAAGAACTGGCCCTAGTATGCTTCCTTGTGGAACTCCATATGTAATCGGCAGTGGTTTACTAGTATGGTTGTTAATTTTGACTTGTTGAGTTCTGTTACTCATATAACTTTTAAATAGTTGAAGTTCCTTGCCTTTGATACCCATGTTTTCTAATTTTTTAAAAAGTGAATTGTGGCAGATTGAGTCAAAGGCTTTAGCTAAATCTAGATATATCGCTATGCATTTGTACCCTTGATCTAAGTTGCTATGTATATAATCTACTGTACATGCCAAAGCTTCTTTTGTGCCTATTTTGTCTCTAAATCCATATTGGTTATCCGAGATTAATTATTATTTCAGTTCTGTCAAGCAATTAGCCCACAATGATATAATAACAGAAGTTGAACAATACTTTTACAGAACTCGAAAATGAACATTGAAATTTGATGAATTGTTCAAATTGTGTGAAACAATTCATCTTTTTTTTTAAATTGTGGTATTAAATTGATTTGGTTAATTCTTCCCTTTCGTCATTTCCTAATGCGTCACAGAATTCCCTGATAATTTAGGCAGTTACCATAATATTAGCTGCCATAGCTCAACGGTCTTAGCGCAGTGTTTTTCGTGTGTTGTATCACATAAAAAAATGTGATCCTCTTAGCCGGTAATGTTATTCGTCCTCGGATATTTTTCTGCACTTAAGGTTAAACCGCCGTAATGTTATATTGAGAATATTTAGCAAGGCGACGCTGCCTGTAGCGTATATCCGGCGCGGTTGAGTGTTTCCTCCCCGCTGCACTTGTATGCGATGCATTTAGAATACGTATACAACTGCACACCACTAATGCACTCATTATAATATGCACGTGTATACACGTACAACGTACACGTTCTCCAGTAGCATTAAGACACGTGTCATCATGAATAAGTAAATGGCGAAGATAGTTTATTATTACCTTGTGAGCCAACTTAAACTATTTTACACTTTGAAAAGTTTAAACTTTAAGCAGATGGGAATGGAAATACGATCCTTGCTTAAGTGCAACGTTAACGCGGAAGAAATAATTTGAAATGTGGATGCACCTATTTGAACATTATCATAATACCGGAACCGAAAGCGCCAACTTAATTAAAGAAATTGAAGACCTTGTGAAATAGAGTTTGTTATTCTAAGCATTTTTTTATTTTTATTTTTTTATTCAGTGAATTTTATGAATTACAATTTTTGTGTACTTAATAACTCCCACACTAGGCTTATGCCCGTGTTGTGGTAGTCATAATGCTATAAATTACAATAAAACCATATGTTGTAGTAAGAAAAAATAAAACATAATATGGAAGGAAAAAAAAAATAAACATATTTAAGGAAAATATAAAACAAAATATATGTTTTTCATACATGCAAACATACATACATACACATATATAGATGCTCAGATATATATACATATACATACATACATAGACATACATACATGCATACATAAATACATCCATATATTAAAAAATACATATATAAAAAAATAAAATATATATATATACATATATACATATATACATATATACATATATACACATATGCATACATACATACATACACAGACATACATACATGCATATATAAATACATTCATACACATCTATATATGAACACACACAAATGTAATGTGTATTCACATATATACATAAATATACAGATACATGGTTAATTTTATTATAATGGTTT
Source organism: Hesperophylax magnus (assembly GCA_026573805.1). Taxonomy (NCBI): domain Eukaryota; kingdom Metazoa; phylum Arthropoda; class Insecta; order Trichoptera; family Limnephilidae; genus Hesperophylax; species Hesperophylax magnus. The sequence continues at coordinate 3,260,568 of JAIUSX010000117.1, read as the reverse complement.
AAAAGTTAGGAACTCATGTATTCTTTAAAAAAGGTTCGTCCCCTTTCAAATATCCAGTTTTGGACACGTATAATAATTGCTGATAGTACTGTCTTGCATTTTCACTATATATTATGTTACTAGCTAAACTCCCCAGCGTTGCTCTTTTTGACTTTCCTCTTGTTTTGAAGGTCAAGTGTGCAAATTTTCATCAATCTCGGAATAAATCTGTAGATTTGTATACAAATCAAATCCACGCCGCCCGTCCACCGACTGCTCGCCCGCTCGTCGCACACAATCAACTTTATGTATTAGTTTCATTTTATATTACCTAATCATCGTCATTTTAACAATATGTCTAAAAATGTACCCTTTTTCTAGTTTTATACACAATTTATTTATACTGGGTTTTTACAAATGTTCTCAGTTACAAAAACTCAGTTATTTTACAAAAAAAAAAATCTACAACGGCATAAAACTTACATACTGTAACATACAGGTTAAAATGCAATTAAATACAGGTTACGTACAATTAAAAACTCAAACAAATAATAGTATAAAATTATACATAAACTCAGTAAAATGACAAATAATACTAGGAGAGACAAGAGACACGAAGGTTACAGTGATACATAATATAATTACCTAAACATATTATTTAACAGCAGCAAAACATTTTTTTTGAATCTGTATAGATTATCGACGAAAATATCTACTTCAGCACACTCAATCTTGTTATACAGTCGACACATTTGGGTTAGAGAGCTAAGATAAGCGATATTGAATGTATTCCGGTGAAAAATGCTATGGTGTCTTAAACAATGGGAATTGGGGACATTTATTTCAATATTGCTAAGACATAATGAGGTATCAAGATGGCCGTGGATAATCTTATGCAAACCTATTAGGTCAGTCAACATACAGTCAGTCACACTCAAAGATATTAGAAGAACGAGATGTGCTATGAGCAGTTCATACTGTGTGGAATTGTTTTGCCCAGTGTCGCCGGTTTTTTTCACCAATACTACTGCACACCTTCGCTTGCGCTAAGGTATCCGCACTAATACATAGAACAGATTTCTGTGCGTACACGTCCCGACAGTATTCAAAGTACCCTAATTAGGTAGTACTCCGCCTACGGTCCGGCGGCCAACATAGCATATCTCGTTCTTCTAATATCTTTGGGTTACACATAGTGAGGTTGGTAATATAAAGCATTAAATAAAATTATATAGAATATATTTTATTTTAATTTTAGAGGTTCTTAATCGTATGGCAAAAAAATGCGAAATTGTAGTTAAGTACCCTCTATATTATTACTTACGTACCTACAAATCATAAAGCTTTAATACCTTGCTGATATTACTTAACGTTTTAGATTACCGATAATCGAGGGAAAAATTGAAGCTAAACGAAGGTACTAGCGCCCTTGAGGTGTTTTTTTTTCACGAAAATGGCGCTGTATCTAGGGATGTAGGGATGTAGAGATGCCACTGTGTTATAGCGGGTGAAGTTTACAGATTAAATATTTTCATTATATGCATAATAATAATAAATTATTATAAGCAATAATTAGAAGCCTGTAATATCAAATACATATTGAAAAAATCTCCCGAATTAAAATAAATGCCGCCAACGTGAATTGAACCCACGCCTTCTGATGTCCGGTCAGACGCTCTGGACCACTAAGCCACGTCGGCTTATTTCCAATCCGCCAAATAATTCAATATATACTAGTACTACCATCAACAATTACTGCTTATTATATTTTTTTCCTCATGTAAACGGTAAGTTTCCACCTGTAAGTCGAGAGATATTTTCAATTTGTATTGATATTACAGGCGACTAATTATTGCTTATAATAATTTATTATCCTTCGTCCTATGTATAAAAAAACATTGTTTCATAAACATTAGTTTATCATTAAAATAATGCATAGTAATAGTTAGTAAATTATACAGTTCTGATGTAGTTAATATTTCGTGTGACAAATAATGAGTTAATATTTAATCAAAAATTTCCTATTATTATATTTTATATGAATTACGACAATTGGGGAATATGAGAGATGTGTGAAGGGAGATTAGGGGGTTAAAGTATAGAATATATGAGGAAGATGTAAAGATCCATAGAGTTATTTGTGACTTGAAAGTGTTAAGTTGATTTTCGGTTTTTAGTATATCAGGGAAAGATTGGAGGTTTTGGGAGCTGGGTAGGTGAATTGTATTTGTGTTGATTTAGTATGAAATTTAGGTACATTTTAGTGTCGTTTGTATAAATAATATGTTTTTGTGGTGTTGTAAGATTGCTTTTTTATTGTATTTGAATAAAAAATGTGTTAGTATAAATTTAAAATGTAGTTGACGTATATTAAGACATTATACTCGATAAACAGAGATGTGCTTTATTTCAAATAAATCCATTTCAAATGGAAATGCAAAATGCAAAATGGGTATTTTCCATTTTGCATTTTAAATGTTTTTTTGCAACATTCTTCCTACTATCTCCTCTCATATTTTTTTCATAAGCCCCAAATATCAGTCGGTCCTCAACCTCGCTATGAGAGATAATTTACATTTGTCAAGTTGCTCCCTGGTAGGAGCCCTGGCAATTGAGTGATACCATTACAAAAAATACTGAACATGGGGCCATGACGCTGTAATATTAAATGTTAGATAGCAGTTTCTATGTTTTTACGTTGGCAACATTAGTCCCGTGCAAATTTTTTGTGGTTTCATAATCTGTGGTCGTGGTGTTTTTGGATTTACCATCATGTAATATGTTTGTTCTACATTGATGTCCATTATTAAATGACAAAATTGTTTAAAAATTCTATAATTATTTTGATTGTTTGACCTGAGAAACCATTTTGCATTTTCAATGCATTTTGAAAGTAGGTATTTTGCATTTTGCATTTGAAATGCTTTTCTAAAAACCATTTTGCATTTTCAAATGGAAAAGTTTTGACCCATTTCCATTTTGCATTTCATATGGTTTTGGTTACCCAATTTGCACATCTCTGTCGATAAATATTCGAATTGAGAAATATCTTGTCGGTTGAATTACCATTTGTTGTGCTTTTTGCAGAGGGTCAATAATAGTTTGAGCACAGCCACCCCAAATGATGATGCCGTATGTTAATATGGATTTGCAGAAAGCATAGTATACTGATTTAAGTGTTGTAGGAGTAAGGATACTTCTAAGAGTTCGTAACATATAAGATAGCTTGCGAATTCAGGAGTTAGGCTGGCTATGTGCTGATCCCAATATACAGATGAAATCTAATTATTATTATTATAACAAATGCAACCTTTCTCATTAAATTCTTCTCCCCCTACCCTACTTCTCCCAGCCTTTGAACTGTGACATTCCCAAGAATGCCATAGTTTCACTGGCTTCAGACAGACGTTTAAAAAAAGCTTAATTCATGGCACTGTATCAGTGTATTGTCTACTGATACACGCCATTGTATGCGTGAGAGATTCCTATGTGATATTCAAGCAAACAACTACTGGCCGCTTTGCTATTCTTGAAGAGCATACCGAACGCAGTTGTTTTCTATCATGTTTTAGAACAAATATTTAAACAACAAATTAACTCTCCTGAAATCTTGATAGGAACATTATATTCCTAAACTAAAAAGTTTACTACCATGTTTAAAGAATTGACTGGTATCTTTTTATATTATTATACATATTATCGAAGATAATACTAATTTCCGTTATGTGTGCGTGAATTTTAGTTACCCTTTCTTGAAATATTCTCACGTGAATTTTTTTTCGTTGGATGAACTCAAATTTCCTTTGAATTTAAGTGTCATTTTCAAAATTGGAACTGATTAATGAATTAACTACGAATTCGATATTTGAAATGTCTATGCCCTTTGTTAAAATTTTTGACAAATTTCGTTATTTTTCATATTTACAAAAAGTGTTCAATAAAAAGATAAATTTCTGATCGTCTCTCAATTTACAAAAAAATATAATTATGCATAAAGAAAGTTTTCAATATTTGTTTTTGAAAGGCAGTGATCTTGATACAAATATTTTATAAACACTTCCAGCTTTACAAATTCCGCAAATATATTATCCCGTGATTTAACTATAATGGTTTTAGTACAAATAACATGACAGTAAGAAATTCACTCTCAACTACACGTCCCGTTGTATTGTATAAATATGGAAGTCACTTAAAAGAATGCCTGTCTGACGTTCATGCTGTATTTATAAGTTCACTCCATTGTGAATATTTGAATACGGCAATCGATAAAGCAGGTCTTTGCTTTTAGCATTTAGGTCAGAGAGTATTGAAATAATTCCACTTTCAAATGTCATGGCATTAAATAATAATCCACACAATGGGGTTTTATCACAAACTATAAATACCGTTTGAAATGTGTGGAAGATTTAAACTTTATTTTCCTATTCTGATCATAATACTAAAAAAAAATAATGTTAATATTTTATTATGTGATTTCTGAGCAAATAGCGCACATCCCTAAACGGTTCCAACTGGCTACAACATCCTTATGACATAGAAAACGCCTGTTTCTGGTAAGACAGCTACCACCAAATCTAAAATGACATATTTTAAATCGTTATAGAAAATTTATTCCTCAAGATAAAAATACGTTTATAATCATAATTTTTCCAACAGTAAAAAAACTGTGTCAAATTTTGCTTTACTTTTAAAACGATAACTATTATATATTCGACTACCACAGAAGAGTCCTCAACTGCCCGGAGCCAGTAGTATTATGGCACCCTCAATCGGGGTATGCTGTGAGGTTGAGAGATTGGGAAGAGGAAGAAGAGGGAGATGAAATAACGCTTCATAGTCCCAATTGCTCAAATCTACTCGTAACCAGTGAGATATAGCCCCGGTAATCCCCACCCCCAAAAGAAAGGTGGGGAAGTACATGGTATTTCAGATGTGTTCATCAAACATGGCTAAAGCCATTTCGAGCAAATTTAGATTTGAATGGTAATCTTTCACCAGATGAAAGACCTTCGTTTAATAAAAATTAGTATCAAAACATTCGGTAAATTTTCTAACCCATCAAGTAGTTTTTAGAGGGCCATACAAAAATTTAACTTTTTTTGTAAATACACCAATTTGAATTTCACTTTTGTTTTCTTGAATGAAGTGGAATGTTGGAAGTGCAAATTAACCCACAATAGTATAAAGTTCAATTGTCAGTCTCCAAGTATACAAGTATTGTAGTAAAAAAAATGCTTTTTACATGTTGTTTTTTTTATACAACAATTATTGTAGGTAGCTACTTTATTTTATACATGGAAGTTTATTTTACGCTCCCTGCCAGTTAATGTTTCAAAGTGTTCTTCGAACACCCTCGGGGGTTGGTTTGCTCGTCTACCACGTAAATAAATTCAACAACCCTTGTGGGTAATGTAGTATTACCTTATATTACATGGGTGAATTTGATGTCATTTTTTATGCCTTATTATTAATGTAAACCAATAAAGTTTAGTGGATAAATAACCATCTGGATCTTAAAATATATCCATGTTAAATAATAACGAAGAAAACATATCGCGTCAAAACGGTAAAATCTAACAGACGAAACTTTATACAGAACTCTAGTGGATGAAATAGAACCAAAAATCTTTATATAAACTAGAAAAGTAGTCGAGCGATATCACTGAAAATTTCAAAGTTTGTTCTTATTAGTGCCAGGAGAGAAGAGAGTGGTTTCAAAGGTAGAAGAAGTCGAGACGCCCGAGGAATAGTTAACGCAATATCTCTTCACCGAAGTCCAATTAAAGTCTATGTAGTGTAGTTTTTTAACAGTAACATTGTGGTGTGTCAAAAAACATGTGTTTATTTCCAATAATAAAATTTGAAAGCGTATTTCATAATCTTTCGAACAGTTTTCGGTTTTCGGATACGTTCAGAAATATTCCATTTATTTGGATTTTATTGCTGAGCGGAAATAGTCTAACCTTCTGACAGAACAGGCCTGAGGAGTTAATTAATGTTTTAATTAAATCCCGACCCATTGAAGTGAAATAATTAAGTTCGCTGCTAGAATAACTGCTTAGTTACCTAATTCATTATTTCTTCGCTTGACTGTTTGAAATGATTGAGGTGCATTGGAATAATTCAGGTGACTAGATTCTGTTAAGAGTTAGCTAATTAAATTTGCTAGCTGCAGTTTGAGAGACGCTGTGTTTGAAGAGGTGCAAATGTAATTGGGCCTTGTACCCTGTTTTACAAATGTGGTTCTAAAAGTTTAATTTGCGGTTTATAAGTTTAGGCTATATTACTAAGCCTAAAGTAGTTTACACCCTAGGAAGATCAGATAAATTCACGTGGCTTCTATCCCTGGTGAGAAAGAAAAAAAGTTTAACTTAAAAATATTTATTTAGTCCCAAAAACATTTTTATGGGTAAAACCACTAAACATGTTTCATTTGTTTGTCTATTTGTTTGTACTTTCATTTTTTTGTTTCAAAAATCTACTGCATCCACTTTATAACTATTCAAGCAAGCCATACTGTTTGTCTAGATGTCTATCTGTGACTAGATGGCTAATTTTGAGTAGATGGCTAACTTTGACTACATAGCTAACTTTGACTAGATGGATAACTTTAACTAGACGACTTACTTTGACTATAATAATAATAATAATTGGACGACTTGTATAGCGCCGTTTTTGTGCAAAATCACCTCAAGGGCGCTGTACAAACTTATAATACATTTCTACAGTGATCTATGTTATTACTTAACTATTTATGGAGAAAATATACAGTACAATACTTACCTGGTAGGTCACTTGAGATTAACACTTAATTAACATTATCTAATTGTTTATTGGCGAAATTTAGATACAGGATTTAGGACTTAATTGAAAAATTGAATATAGCTGGACTTTCTCTTAGGAATGGTATATTTAATTTAAGGGTACGACTTAAAAAGGTAAGTTTTTAGTTTAGACCTGAATTCTGTTGGACTTGTTATGGATCTTAGTTCCGGAGGGAGTTTATTCCAAGCCTTCGTCCCAGATACTCCGAAAGCGCGATCACCAAACTTAGTATTTGGCTTGCGCTTAGGTTCTATCAGTCTGCCTACAGCTGATGATGTTGCTGATCTAAGCGTTGACTGCCTCAGACCAGTGTTTTCCGGGACGCATAGTTCAGAGATGTAGGGTGGGGCCATTTCATTGATGGATTTCAACACCATCCAGCACAGTTTGTACTGGATTCTTTCAGGGCACTTGAGCCAGTGAAGGTTACATGACTATGGTTCAAGAGTCTTTTTTAAAATGTGAAATCGTCAATGTTTTTTATTTACTTCAGACTTATAGAATTTTTAGAAAGTTTACAAATGGAATTGTTATGTTTCGAAAATCTGCTGCATCAACTTTATTTTATTGACTATTCAAGCAAGCCATTCTTTTTTACTATATAACTATCTTCGACTTGATGACTAACTTTGAATAGATGGCTAACTCTGATTAGATGGCTAACTTTGATTATGGTTAAATATTCTTTTTTCAAATGAGAAATTGTCGTGTTTATTTGGATCTTCTTACTGGCATTTTCTCTCAATATTATGCCTACCTACCTGCTTGAAGAAAGTTTAAAAATAGACGAGATTGAAATTGAGATAATGACGTTTATTTGTACAAATTGTATATATCCTCATACAAAATTAATTAAAATATTCCGTAGAATATCATGTAATTTATGATAATTGAGTAGTTACTTACCAACAGTATATACTTACAAATCTTTTTATTTCAAAGGAAATGTTGGTTTTGTTAAATAAGAGAAAATTAGAAAAATACTTTTTTGGACGTGAATTCTGCTGTTTTACTGCCTCACAGAACTATTAGCTTTAACCTTCCTACACGCCCCGTGAATACCTAACAAGCTGTGCCGGGTGCAGGTAACAGGGCGAGGGGAACAGAAGACCGGGAGGATTGGGGAGTGTATTGCAACCACTGATTGTGCTGCAACCGCGACCACCTAAGGGTGAAATGCTTTTCATTTGGCTTCGATGGGATTTCGATGCATTTTAATTTTTACCTACCGATTTAAGGAAAATAAATTTCTGGTGAAGCTAGATTACTTTATTTTTGGCCGGTGTAAAAAATCCACAATAATTTTTTTTATTGATATGAAAATACTGATTATAAAATAATATAAAACAAAATATTTCCCATTATCGTTATGTGATATACATAAAAATTCCATTATCCCGGATGCAGCCAATATTTTAAATATAAATCATTTAAAACAATGGCTTCTTCCAAGCAACGCACCTAAGACGTTCACGACCAGCAAATAAATAAACAAATTAAATTTTAAAAATTATGAGACGGTTTACATATAGTTCCTGTGAGCACTTATGCCATAGGCCCATTGTGCTATCTCCCATTTCACCTCATTCCTTTAACAGTCACCCGGTTCCCCTTATAAAGTTCACCGGGGTTGTCATTGGATATGTGGCTATGGCTTCTGGTTCTACAATGTGTCTTCCTAGGTCTCATCTCTCCTCTCCAATCCCCCTTGGTTCCCCGAAGGCCCCACAAGGGAAGAGAGCCTCATCTCTTCTCTCCATTCCCCTTTGGTTCCGTAAATGCCCCACAAGGGAACAGTTCACGTAGGTGACTTTATCTCTCCTCTCCACTCCTCTTTGGTTCCCTAAAAGCCCCACAGGGGAAGAAAGCCTCATATCTTCTCTCCACTCCTCCTTTGTTCCCTAAAGGTCCCACGAGGGAAGAGGGTCTCATCTTGTTTACATTTTGTTTACATTTAAACAAACGTCACAAGTACACGAACATTATACTAGGCAACATAACAAATTGTACACACATGCTGTAAGGACTGAAAGTGGCAAAAGAGGCATTGGCCACGAGGGTGTACAAATATACAATCTCCTTCCAGATAAACTTAAAACGGAGAGTATAAATGTATTTAAAAAAAACTTTTTAATCTTAAGTTATTAGAACAATATTAGAATACTATTTATTTAATGTTATATATTTAAGTTAAGAAAGTGAAATGTAAATTTCTTTTAACTTAATAAATAAAAAATAAAATAAAAAATCTTTCCTCTCCACTCCCCGTTGGTTCCCTGAAGGCCCCGCAACGAAAGAGTCCACTCTCCCTTGGTTCCCTGAGGGCCCCACGAGGGAAGAGGGTCTCATCTTTCCTCTCCACTCCCCGTTGGTTCCCTGAAGGCCCCACAACGAAAGAGTCCACCCCCCCTTGGTTCCCTGAGGGCCCCACGAGGGAAGAGGGCCATCTTTGTGATTAATATTTTATTAAATATTACCTTTCTTGATGTACGACAACCACAGGTTCCTTTATCGGGACAAAGTATATATTATCCAATCGAGCGACGGCGTATTTACGAAAATAAAATACTCGAGCGATGCAGATTTCCCGGATTTTGATTAGCCTGAGCTCATTAAAAAAATCATACCCTCGAATATTAATACTGTAACATATTAAATTTTTACTGTGGTTTAAAGCCAATTAATCCACCTATACGTATTCGTTTTCCCATATTTGTAGGATTTATTAAATTAAAATAAAGGCAGCCATGGCTCAAAGCCTAGAACGATAAGACCCAAATATGGGTAGCCATCGTTCGACTGGTTATACTGAAAATTAAGACAAGACACACTGATTATACTGAAAATTTAAATAAGAAAATATAAATATTCAGACAAAAATAGCTATAATAAGCTGTGGAAAAGGTTAAATAATTAGTTGTTTTTTTCAAATGTTTCAGGTTATCAACTCTTCAAGTGTATTCTAGGCCATCATTTCAAATTTTGGAAGGAGGGTGAATCCATAAGTTAATTTTGTTTAAATGGGCAAATTTCAAAATTATATGGAAGATTGTAGTCAAGTTCAGACTTAGAAGAGACGAGATGTTGAATGGAGTAGATGCAATTTTGGATATGGCTTGAAAGAACAGAGGATATTTGTTTAGAGAGGGACAACCAAAAAATATGTTACCTAGTTCTAGACCACAGAATTTACAATCTGGGGAGTCAAGCACGTCAGTTTTATAAAGGCGAGAAGAAACGGAATAGTTATTATTTTAAAAATAATTATACAAACTAATTTTGGTATTTTTATAACAAAAAAATTTATGATGCTTAAATAACAAAAATTATTATGAATATTTTTAATTTAGGAGAAAAAAAGTTGTTGATAATGTTTAATTGATTATTATTAATCCTTTTCATAATTTCATTATTTTTCTTATTGAAATCCTACTGTAATTTTAAAGTGAAAAAATTGTTTCCAAAATTGAGTTGGCAAATTCTGAATAATAATTATCATTAATTAAAAGTGATTTTACAATAATTATTGATGAAAAAACTATGCAACTATAATAATGTATTCGGGCCTTTCCATTAATGTTCAAGTATAAAATATATATTACTACGTGGGAACGGCGCACGTGCGTTGTGTGGAGTATGCGGACGAAGCTAATGACATAGCCAAAGCTAAAGTGTTCAGACAAAGCCTGGTTTCAGGGGTTAAGCTTTGCAAACCTATTCAATGTTTGTGTTTGCAATGGTATTGTGTTTCGTATTTTGACCCGAGGCATTCCTACCAGTACAACACTCAACACAAAACAACACAAAGTAACTGTCCAGAATGAACACACGATATTATAATATGTGCAGTTAATTTAAAGAGAAAACACAACTCTTTATATTAAAATATAGAAGTTAACCAAAGGTTCCGTCAGCAATACTATTGAAAAACTATTAATATTTTTTTTTATTCATTTTTAGCGACATATTACTATGTTATTAAAACGGAGATCGCGGAATTTGTTAAACATTTGGTTCATTTGATAAATACCGATCAGTCGCGCAGCAAAAATGTAAAAAAATCAATATTACCCATTGGCAGTATCAGAGGATTATTTTAAATCTATATATCGATTAACCAAAGCAAATACGAAACGCATCATAAATTGGCCAAATTTCGAAGCAATTCAAAGCAGACCGGCTCAATGACATGAAATGAAACGTGAAGTTAGCAACTAAAAGTGAAATGCAAAAATGACCGTATTTTTGAGGATTGGAACAAAGTGGTGCCAGTCTAAAAAAATCTTGCATGAATATTATTATGAATAAATATTTTAACCCGAGCAGTATACGGCTCTTCTCACCGTATAGCTATACCAGCGCTGCATCGGCGTATTAGAGAGTTTTTATAAGTTAGACGGATTATGTACACACGGTTTTATGATATGTACAAAAAAAAACTGGATTTGAACAAACAGGTTTAATCTCTTATGACGATAATGTGGACACTACCAATAATGAGACGAACTAACAGAGTTGTAGATACTCCCAGTATCACCCTAGGGAATCGAATCATGTTTTTTATTACTTTTTTATTAGAAAATAATAACTTTGATGATGTGAGTCTCCCTTACAATTTAATAAAATTCAACAAAAAAATTATATGAACTAATAAATTGAAATAAAAACTGAAATGAAATACAATAATAAAGGTGGTGTAAAAATTATATTATAAAATCCGAAAATATTATGAGGTACGGTTGTACACAATGAAGTGTGTATAGTATTCTATTTGTTTTATTCTATTTACGCTTATAATGGTATTAGCCGTATCAGGTGGCCAAATCTGAATAGCCAGGTACTTTTAAACCTTCCTCTTTCCCAATTCCTTCTCCTCCTTGCGGTGAAGTCCCGCCGCACAACCTACCCATAGTCCCACTGTCTCCAGGAGTTGTGACTCTTTTACAGGGTTAAAATACACTTCAATATTATACATAGATAATAGAAACTATGTCATAGCAATTCTTGTAGACCTTCAAAAAGCCTTCGACACCGTAAGTCATGAAATACTGATTAAAAAAATAGAAAAAACAGGAGTAACCGGTCCAGCTATCAAATTAATTAAATCATATCTATCAAACAGAAAACAATATGTTAGCATAGAAGATAATAACAGTCAGTTAGAGAGTATAAACTATGGAGTTCCGCAAGGATCTATACTGGGGCCCCTCCTATTCCAAATATACATAAATGACATCTGCCAGTTGAAACTACATGGTGAAATATTTCTATACGCAGATGACACTGCAATATTTTACTTCGGAAAAAACTTAGAAACTCTATTAGAACAATCTCAAGAGGATCTTAATACTCTAAGCAGTTGGCTAATAAAAAATATATTAACAATAAATATTAATAAATCCGGCTACATGATCCTAAGCTCACCTAAAATAATAATACCGTCGCATAAACCTCTACAAATAGAAGAAAGGGACTTGCTTATTCTAGACAGCGAAAAATACCTCGGCTTACATATTGATAAACATCTGACATTTAAACAACACGTAGAAAAATTAAAAGCAAAAATCATCCCACTAATTGGTGTATTTGGTAGAATTGCCCATCTCCTACCAACGGAGGTAAAGAGGGGCTTATACTTCAGTTTAATCCAGTCCCATCTGAATTATTTAATAGAAATATGGGGAAACACATACATTACATACCTAAATGATTTACAAACAATATAGAACAAAGTTATTAAAAAACTCTTCAATTATAACCCGGACACTCCCACAAAAAAACTGTATCAGGAAATGAAACTCTTGAAAATAAGGAAATTGTACGAATACAACATATGCCTCCTAATCTACAAAATCCAAAATGGACTTATACACACAAACACAACATTTAAACAAACGTCACAAGTACACGAACATTATACTAGGCAACATAACAAATTGTACACACATACTGTAAGAACTGAAAGTGGCAAAAGAGGCATTGGCCACGAGGGTGTACAAATATACAATCTCCTTCCAGATAAACTTAAAACTGAGAGTATAAATGTGTTTAAAAAAAAACTTTTTAATCTTAAGTTATTAGAACAATAATTAGAAAACTATTTATTTAATGTTACATATTTAAGTTAAGAAAGCGAAATGTAAATTTCTTTTAACTTAATAAATAATAAAAAAAAAAAAAAAAAAAAAAAAAAAAACATTTTTAAATTTGATAAATCATGGCCGTTTTGAAGGCTTGCCGTTTAAGTACTATCTTATTCCCCGTGCACCCTTTCGCAGTTGATATTGTTTTCACGAGAACGGGTTGTTTCTTCGACTCCTTGCTGAAACGGAATGCCGGAATAAAACTGCATCTGTTTTGCCTCTTTTATATAATTCAGGCCTATTCTAGCCCCGAATTAATAAATCCTTTCCTACAGCCCTTACTCAAAACGCCTCATAACACTGCCCAACCGGGTGGCGATATAGTTATTTTGAGCTGTTACATAAAAGAGAGAAAAATGTACTATCTATCCACAGTATGTTAGCAAAAGTTTTCGCCAATCATATATTTCAAATGATAAATTTTATTTAATTATTCCAAATCATTCATGACATTATAAGTGTTCGCTCTGTACATTTCGGATTTTCTACAAGGCAGACAAGAGCCCGCAATGTATTTGGAAGCGTCACTTTATCAAGTCAGTACCATCGAGAAACGACAGTTTTTCAATGGCGGCGATTGTTGTTGATACTAATTGCTATTACTGGTGATTTATGTGTTATTTTATCTAGAGCATACTAAATAATAAACAAAGGAATTAGACTGTTTTAAACACAGAAGTTTACTTAATGACAGCACTGATTTGTACTCTAGTCGGACTTGATTTCCTCAAATGTCGTGATGCATGTAACAGAATCGCGTCAGAGGTACTATATTTCTTTGATTGCGTCATTTGGCTGGATGGTTTATGTGGGTGCTGGTTGGTTGAATAGATGGATGGGGTCTTTTCTTAAACTGTATTTCTAGACATGCATCAGATATCATTCAATAGATTCTAACGCTTAACCGACCCCACTACCCCGTTGCTGAAGCCAAGGGTTAGTGAACCTTTTATCAGATACAAAAAGTTATATTTAAGGAATTCAACAATAATACTCCTTTTTACAATATTCTTTACGCAAATACTGCACGAGAGTACAAACTGACTTATGCCAGTTGGACATTGCCTTCTCCGATTGGGTAATGTTGTGCGAGTGAAGGGTGGGGAGGGGAAGAATATGGGTCACCAAACACGGCCAGATTGGCATTTCAAGCAGCGTTTCGACTCGATGATGGCGGTCTTACACCTTTAGATTCCTGCAGTGAGTAACTATCTACTATTTTGGAAAGTGCCGCAAATATACACTATTCACTTTATTGACTATTGGCCGATCGAGGAAATTAACTCACGACGCCCGGGTGAGACCCAGACGCGATGCCAACTCAGCCACTGACGTAGACTTTTTTACATTAGCTCCGTAAAGGAGGCCCTGTGGAGGCTTTTGAATATGCTGTTTGGAGGGTCTTTTTAGGGAAAGGAAGGAGAGGAAGTTCTGGAAAGGAAAAAATGTATGAGGGGTGGGTAGGATCTGGAGGTCAATGTATCAAAGGGTGACGGACGAATGAATCCATCATTCTTCGAGAGATTCCGGCTGGAGAGTTCAAAAGGTCCCCCTCAACTAGTCTCTCCCGAACCCGCCACGAAGAAGGGAGATAAACGCATCCGCCACCGAGACCTAGACAAACCTCACCCCATGAACCCGGCACCCGTGCTAAGTCACCAAACGTATCGAACCACTTAGGGTGACCTATGGCAGGGGTGTTGGTTATCCAATTAACTGAGCCGGGGCGGCGGTATCCATACCCGCCTCCAAAACTAAGTTCCTTTTAAATATTTAGTATTCTTACTTTTAAATATTCTTTTTTTTTCACTTCGCGCCGCGTCTTCCTTCTACGTGTTATTCTAATGCTACGTATACACCGCGAGCCGAACTGCCGAACTGTGGTACTTCGTGGTACGGTTTGCAAATGTTTACGTACCCTTACGTGTAGCAGCTTTTGAATGTTGATATTCTTAATATTATGCAAGTAAAGAACCTTATTGCAGCGAAAATTTAAACCTTTTTGTTTTGAGTAGATATTAACAACGTAGTTTCGATATTTAATTGTTTATTATTTATAGAAGTAATTAAATTGTTCGCCATAAAACCATTGGCATAAAAAGAAAAAATCATCCCTTGAAGTATTTGGACATCATACTAAGTTTTTTGTTGGGTGTTAAAATATCGTGTTCAATGCGTGAATAGGTTAGGTTAGGGGTTGACATTATTTGCTGATCAATCTTGTTCTACGTGATGACCACTAGTGGTTGCTCAACTAAATTTGTCGGCAGATAACATTGAGGACAAGTTTTTTTTAAGAGAACTTTAACTATTAATTGAATTCAAATTCTGCCCTATTCAAGTTCTCTTATATTCAAGACGGTATTGTGAAACAATCAGCCCATAGTCAGAACTTCAATTTTAACTATGAAATAGGAAGATTTGTTTAAATTCTCTGAAACAACCCACCCTTAGAGCTGATGAAGCCCACAATGTTAAGCCGATCATTTATTTGATAACAAAAAAAACATATCATATATTTATCCCTTATTGAGATCTTCTACCGCTGGTTCTCATTGCAACCCCTTATACTTGTAGATTATAATATTCTAACATCCATTTTCATCTCGTAAACCGTGAGATCATCGCTCCTCTCTCCCAGGACCCCGAGATGTTGTGAGACTGCGACTGCACAGTGGTCCAGATTCGGAAAAAATACATTTTTAAAAGTACTTTTCTTGAGATTATTCTGATAATTCTTAATTATTGATCGGTTTCTCATTGTTTTAAAACTTTTTATTTAGGTATACATTCCTTGCCAGTTGTAAAATCTTAAAGGTCCGTACAAATAGATATCCAATTATAGCAAAAAAAAAATGTTTTAAGCAATGATATCAAGATTTGCTCACTAATAATGCAGTTAATTGTCAATAAATGTCTTTATAGTCAGGATGATTTAACAATATTGACCATGTTCAGGCGCATTTGGAGCAGTCCACTCCGTAGGAACTCAAATAGCCAAAGCGCTGAAGATACCTAACATCTAATACAGCGCTCTTTAGGATTTTACTAGTGCGCGGCGCAATTAACCCGAGAGAAAAACAACCTGAGACAGAGGAGTCTTACTCTTATATTATTATAAAGGAATTGATCGGATTATAAATGTGATTGAACTGTTTTTGTTAAGTACTGAAAAATTCAAAGTTAAATCTAAAGATTTATTTCAATCATTTGTAATTTTTTTGAAACTTAAACTTTTGAAAACAACATGGCAATTTGGCTGCAAAGCAGCGGAATTATGTAATTATTTTTCAATTTTAATAAGAGATTTAGTTGCCATCGCCTCATGTCGACTCGACGAAACTACACTTATTGTGTTGGTTCAAATATTTAGTGATACCCCCTGTAAATATTAGGTAGTTAACATCTGTGACCCCGGCATTGAAGGCATTCGTCCGCCCGGCCACCCTTTTTTTATTTTATTTTTTTATTAAAAATTTTCTTTTGTTACATGCATAAAAAAAAATAATTACAAAAATCAAGTATTACAAAAACAAGTATTACATCAAGGTACTGTAAAAAATAAAAAAGGTAGCTTTAAGATAAGAAAAATAAAATGATACAATTAAAAAATATATATTATAGAATAGTATGCATATATACCAAAAAAAAATCCCACATAGGCATCGCCAGTTCGTGGGTATACATATTTTGTTTAGTGCAGTTTATAAAAAAAAAAAAAAAATATTTCCGTTTTTACAAAATTATAATTAAGAAAAAAGGTTAAAAAATAGAAAAATTAAGGATTTGTAAATTTACAAAAGGTAGGATTTTATAGCATGTAAGTATTTGTGTCAATGGTGGTGATCCAAGTCTTTATTACATTTTTGTATATGCTGTAGGACGATATATTTTTAGATCTAATTTCTACAGTCTGATAGAGTGCATTGTAGATTTTTGGGGCAATGAAAAAAGCATGTCTCTGCGCAAGCCTAGTTTTGCATAGAGGAACCTCATATGCATTATTTACTCTACTGCTAGAACGATTTTCGTTTTTTGTAAAATGTACATTTCGTGAAAATATATATTTCAGACATTGCATAAAGTAAATTTTTCTTATATCTATGAGTTTAGCTTCTTGAAATAATTGCAAGGAGAGGTAGGTAACATCTTTTTGCAACATTATTTTTAGTATTAATTTTTGAGCTATTTCTAGCGGCTTAATGTGGTTATTATAGATACCCCCCCATCCAATTATTCCATAAGATATTGATGATTGTACCAATGCATGATAAACCAGTTTCATTCTTTTGATATCAACTATGTTATTTAATCGTTTAAAAATGTAAGTTAAATACCTAAGTTTATTTACAAGCTTTTCTACGTGATTTGTCCATTTTAGTTGGCTGTCTATAGTAATTCCTAGGTATTTAACTGTGTTCCCCGAATTCATTTCTACACAGTTAGAACACGAAACAGGGTGGCAACTATTGTTATGATACCTTATATTTAGGTGAGTTAAGGGTGCCGTCCTTTTGGTATTATAAAATGGAATATAAATAGTTTTATCACAGTTTAGAGTTAGAAGGTTTTGGTTTAGCCATTCTTTGACAATGGATGTGCACTTATTTGCATTTTCAGAGACTTCTTTCCAAGATTTACCATCGACTGTGATTGCAGTATCATCAGCATATGAGAATAATTTTCCCGGAATACTGATATTACACAGATCATTGATATAGATTAGAAACAATAACGGACCGATAACTGTTCCTTGTGGAACCCCATGTCTCACAGATTCTGGTTTACTAATAATATCACCAATTTTTGTACATTGTCTGCGATCAAGTAAATAATTTGTTAAAAGTGACAGACAATTATTTTTAATTCCTATATTATTGAGTTTTCTAATCAGTTTATTATGATTAACTGTATCAAACGCTTTTTTCAGGTCTAAAAAGATTGTTAAACTTTTCATTTTTAAGTCATGATTGGTGTATATATTTTTTGTTAGATTAAATAAAGCATCATCTGTACTAAGACCTGTTCTGAAACCATATTGATTTGTGGACAAAAGTGCATTTGATTCTAAAAACTCTAGTACTTGTATTTTAATATTTTTTTCTAATATCTTTGCTAGTTGGGATGTTAGCGATATTGGTCTGTAATTGTCTAGTTTAGAGATTGATCCAGATTTATGTATTGGTACAATATTGGAGAGTTTAAATGCGTCTGGGAAAACGTTTTTTTCAAAGCAGGAATTAAAAATGTGTTGCAAGGGCTTCGAAATGTATTGTTTAGTAGACTTGATAGCGATGGCGCTCAATTCATCTGGAACATTGGCTGTATTTGTGTTAAGATTGTCAATGCTTAAATGAACATATAACAAATGCTTAAATGAACAATAACCCTGCTTTAAATGAACCTATAACTTTTGATATTGAGGAAAATTTAAAAATTTACGTACGGGTTATTTTAGAACAGTTATTATAATTACATCATATATTATGTAAGATTTTTTGATTCATAAAAAAATATTATTTTATTAGCAGAAGTCCCTGGCGTTACCCGGACTTTACGCAGAATTTAACTAAATCTGACAGTAAGACAATAATATTCCCCTTATTTTGAACGATTAGTGAAAAGTTTCACCAAGAAATATCAACATTCAGCTTGTAGGGGTGGGAAAAGGGATGGTTGTGGTTTTTAAAAATATCATGTAGACTTCAATAATAACATAAGTACATGTTACATGATTAATACATTTATTTAGAGAAGATACATTAGAGCACCATACTAGGCAGCTGCCTGTTTCAAGGTGACCAATGGAGTAATGGTTAGTTTGAATTTAAGTCAAGTGTAAACATATTTTGGTAGAATTATAAAAACAAATTGAAAATTGGTAAAAAAATGTTTTCAATAACTCACAAAAATTGCCAAAGTTTTCTATAAAATAAACACAAATATATAAAGTAGTACACATATGTACCTACATACATACATACACATGCACACGCAAATATATGCATATACATATAAATACATACACACAACATACATATACCTACATACATTTATCATCTTCCTCAAACATGTAAACAATATATACACCTCTATCTGAGTACGAGAAGCAGGTTACCGACACTATCCCACTCACTCATCAAGAAATCCCCAAGCGCCTTCCTGAAACTGTCGTATTTGGCAATTGACTTTATTTCTATTAGTAAATTGTTGATTTTAGGAGCAAGAAAATTAAATTGTGACTGAGCCATTGAGGTTCTTTTTGCTGGAATAGTGTAGTTGGATTGGTTGGAATATCTTGTTTTATAGGTTGATAATGTTAATTGGTTATAAACTTACGTTTTTATGCATATTAAAAACATATTATATAATGACACTCGTTATAAAGTAATCAATTCGTATTTTTTAAAAGTTAAAGGTTTATGTCCGCTGCTCCATACTAGAGGGACCACTGTGTGGTGTGACGGTGCTTATCTCCATAATGTAACGCTTAATCTAGCCGGCTAATGATAAGGTTGCCTTCTCCCATCTCCCATCGTCAGCAGGATACTTATTTTACATAGCTAATCTCAGAAATGGCGAGTATGGTGTTTCGTCTGGGATGCGTTCACTAATTAATTGGGTGGTCACACTTCGATGATAATAATAGGATTATGATGCGCTTTTCTTATGTGAACGCTAAAGAGTTCAAAGTCTGACTTACTTACTACGAGCGGCTTACCGGTAGAAAGTCAGAGACGTGAACGGTGCAGACAGTTCGACTTAGTTACTACGAGCGGCTTACCGGTAGAAAGTCAGAGACGTGAACGGCGTCATACAGTCCGACTTACTTACTACGAACGGCTTACCGGTACCAAGAGTCGTACAATCATCCATACGCTTACGTTGGGAGCTGGAAGCGGTATCGATCTTAATAAAATTAATCATAACCCATCGCTAGTATAAAGTGCTTTCTTACTATCAGGAGCCAGTGGGATTATGGTATCCCCAATTGGGGTATGTTGTGAAGCCGAAGGGAGAAAAGACATAGAAGAGGATTTTTAAGAAGTACCATGCTATTCAGATCTAGTCACGAAGCACGGCTATTGACATTTCAAGCAAAGTTTTGATCATTAATGGATCATGATCATTCACTGTGGCGATACCGAGTATCTATCACTGTAGACTCGGGAGTGTGTGCTTTTTTTGAGTAAATTCACTTTTAAAGCATTTCGCAATAATTTTTTTAGTTTATTTTATGTTATGTATTATATTTAAGGAAATATATATATGTTTATATTTAGCTTCCTAACTGTATAATTCAATACATTATATCTATAATCTTATTGTTATCTCACAGTTATGTTCGCTAAAAATCTTAATATTTTTTCACTTTACAGTACAATACAATTTTGTTTACTTGAATTCAAATTTTTTTATTCGATTCATCGTAATCTGGCTATCGGGAGAAGGTGATTGTAAATGTTTAAACCCTCATGGCCTGTGCTTATTTTACCACTTTCAGTCTTTACTGCATTATTTGTACAGTTTATTATGTTGTATTATACAGTGTTTGTGGTAGTATTGTAGGTACTTGTGAAGTTTTTATAAATGACGTGTGTGTGTGTGTTACATTTTGTATTAATAACTTTAATGTGAATTCAACAATGTTTTGTTTGTTAAGGATTCCACGAACCCATATTATATAGATGTCACCTGTGACAGATAATAACAAGTTTTTTTTTTAAAAGAGCGCCATTTGTTGGACATATAATCAACACGCGCTATTTTTTTCTCTATCTGCACAGACTGACACAGCAAAGCTTGGTGGGGTAAAGCTAGTCCTAAATAAACGTGAACACACTTTTGCGCAAATTATTTTAGTATTTTAAGATACAGGAATATATTTAATTTTCGCTTTGACGATTTCCTTTTTTTATCTTGTTTATACAACTGACGCGACCCTTCAGCCCAGATTCAAAGCTTTTTAAAACCCTTTGCCATGGAGGTCGTCATTAAACTAGAAACTTTGTTATAATGATGCTACAAATATATATTTTTTAATATTTTTAAACATCACAATAAAAACGTTACACAGTATCTATGACAAAAAATAAACCCATAAAAAATAAAAGTTTTTTTAACTTCAATACATCTTTCAACTTTCGACCTATTTGTGTTATCTAGCCAATACTATTGTGCCCAATACTATTCATATTATATGTAAATGAACTTTTTGAACTCCCAATCATCGGAAAGATTATATCTTATGCGGATGATACAGTAATAACGATTGAAGAAAACTCTTGGAAAGAGGCCGTAATGCTGTAACTCAAATTGTATTCATATTAGCAGTAAAGAACAAATAAAATATCTCGGAATAATTATCGACAATAAAATCAAATAAACTCCATAGTAAACAGAATGAGGAAACTAATATATATATTCTTCAGTCAAAGAAATACTATCTCATTAAAAATATTAAAAGAAATTTACTTTGCACTTGCGCACTCTGTTCTACAATATGGAAACATTGCTTGGGGAGTGCATATAAATCATCCCTCCTCCCACTCGAAACAATTCAAAAAATTCTTATAAAAATATCTTTAAAAAAACGTATTACTACCCACCAATAAATCTATTCCAAGAATTCGCTGTTCCCCCACTTACACAAATTTACGACAAAATTGCACAACTTCAACTACACAAAGAAATCTTTAATGAAAATAATACCCCACTGCTAAATATTAGCATAAGGAATACTTCTGTTGGTGGACTAACTGTACCACCCGTACGAACCACAACAGCACAGAATCACTATGTATATAAAGAAATAAAATTATTTAATAATTAATAAACAATTGTTCACATTTTACGTGATTGTGTATGATGCAAAGAACAAAAAAATAATAATCGTTCAAATAACACAAAAATGAACATAATTTTATACATGGTTTTATAAAAAAAGAAGAAATTGAAAAAAAAATAAAAAAATAACGTTTTAAAACTATTTTAGATTTTTTATTCAATAGCACCATTCCTAATGTCATACTGTGTTGTAAAAGAACATCTGTTCCGTCGTGTGGTATCTCGAACAAAGCGTGGCGACTACGGCTGAAGTTTTCAGGCACGTATAAGCCATAGCATTACAAGATGAATGGGTTATCAATAGGCTTATTCACTAAATTAAAACTAAGTATCGAACAATTTGCTTAACGTCTAGTTTTTTGCCTAAATCTATACTAAATATGTTCCTAGATAATATTATAAATATTATCGAGTTGTCGGGGACCCTTGTGACCCTGTATCTCATCCATCCATAAACATTTATTTATTAATTTCTGTTCTCCTATAAACAGTTTGCATAACATGTGCCAGTTTTACATAAACATGTTTATAATTAGTTTCTGTATTAGTTTAGTCGTGGTGTTTTGTGAACACCTCACTAGGAAAACCTCTGCTGATAATTGATTAATTAGTTAACCAATTCAATTCTATAAGATGATGGCGTTACTAATAACGATGATGATTCTAATGATGCGTGTTCGTGTTGTTTTAGGGACGGCGATGATTAGACAGGCGAGGGAATGGGCGCAATTTGGGGGGTCTCCCGACTGCGGAGACTCCTGCTACTGTTGCTAGCTGCTGGGGCCGTCCTGCTGCTGTACTGGCAGAGAAGGACCCTCCCGCTGGACTATCTGCCTGCTCCAGCCCGCCCGCTACTAGACAAGTATGTCACCACCTCTAACGCACTGAAGTCAGTATTCACTTTGTTTTTTTTTCCGTATTGTGTTTGTCTTCCATACATCGTTTTCCAGCGTCAGGACTGCCAAAATGTCAAGTTGTTATTCGAGATAAACACCAGGTTTGGTAGTCTTTGATATAACACCCAATAAATTTGTCACATTTTAAACTGACGCAGACAGTGGACGCTGCACTAAACAAACTTAAGACTGGCATACACGGACAGCTAAAAGCAACATCTCCAGTGACTTTAGTTGCAGTGACTGCTTTGTTGTCAAAACCTAACACGAAAATCTGTGAATTTAAAATCTCTACTGCTTGTAACAAACGATATCAACAGCTTCAAGCAGTTAGTACAAAATACAAGCCAGTCCTCGTGTTTCGAACAGATTTTTTTCTATGAGTCACTGCTTGTAGCTGTCGATATTGACTGCTTTTAGCAGTCCGTGAATTCCACGTGCCTTTTGTATTGGAAATATTAGGTTGAGCAGTTTATTTAGGCACTGTAATTGTGTAGATTAGTTTATAGTTTGTAGCGTAATTTCGTTTCTAGACGAGGTACAAAAAATAAAATCGGAGGAGTCGAGCTCAATTTTTAAAAAACAAAGAAAAATAACGTTCCAATGCCTATTTTTTACCAAATTATTATTATTGTAGAAAGCAATCACTTTGTGGTTTGACATATTTAATAAAATAAAATACTTTTTTGTTTTAAAACCACGATATTTATTAATTTAAGAACCGACCGGTTTCGCTTTACTTAAGCATCAAAGATCATCTGATGCTTAAGTAAAGCGAAACCGGTCGGTTCTTAAATTAATAAATATCGTGGTTTTAAAACAAAAAAGTATTTTATTTTACCAAATTATTATTTCTATATCCCTTAGTTGCCTTACAAGAATGGGTGGTAAATAAAAAAAAGTTTTCATTCGATGATTTAAATATATTACTCTCAAAGCTCAATGTGAAATAAAAATTCTTGGCTTCTATGTTTGCTTCCTCCTACAATATTCACTCCCATATTTCCTTAAAAATAGTCTCCATGGAGCATCCTCAAATATGATGTTGTGGTTGTATACTTATGGAGAAAAACACTGAAATTAAAGGCTTGTTTATGATTTCAGGTCGGATGAACCACACTGGACATGGCAATGTCGAGGAGGACGATGCGAGAGGCGCGCTGCCTTCGACGGTCAAATAACTCCTATGTCTTTGGATACCTGCAATATGTTGTGCGACTCCACGCAGCTCTGGCCGCAGCCCACGGGTCCGGTGACCCTGGGTAGTACAGCGGCCTTAATCTCAACTTCCATACTCCGCTTCGCCACGCTTTCCACTCCCAGCCGGCAGGTGCTCCATCTCTTGGAGGAGTCCTATCAAGTCTTCCTACAGAACCTTCGCTACATGGAGAAACAAACCAACAAGTACACTCCTACCATATCTGAGTTTGTTGTGAGAGTTAGTGTCAACGAATCATCAGAGACTTATCTCACGTTAGATTCTGACGAAGGGTACTCGTTACTTGTGCATCCAGAAGGCAGCGGACTCTCACTAGTTGCCACAATTCATGCCAAATCATTTTTCGGAGCCAGGAATGGCTTGGAAACACTATCTCAGTTGATTTGGTCAGATGAGTTTTCGGGCGGTGCGCTTAAAGTTCTGCGGGCTGCATCCGTTCAAGATGCCCCGGTGTTCAAGTATAGAGGGCTTATGCTCGACACAGCCAGAAATTTTTTCCCGATAGCGGTACTTAAAAGAACATTAGATGGGATGGCGGCTTCTAAACTGAACACTTTCCATTGGCACATGACTGATTCCCAGAGCTTTCCCTTCTTGTCTGACAGAGTTCCTCAGCTGGCTCGGAATGGAGCCTACTCCCCTAAACACGTGTATACTGTGACTGATGTTAAGGAAATAGTGCAATACGCTAGAGTGCGAGGGATACGTGTTCTGATTGAAATAGATACTCCAGGGCATGCCGGGAGTGGGTGGCAGTGGGGGCCTGCCAATGGCCTTGGAGAGCTGGCTCTTTGCATAGACCAGCAGCCTTGGCAGACATTCTGTGGAGAGCCTCCGTGCGGTCAGTTAAATCCCCGCAACAATAACACATACGAAATACTAGAAAAGCTTTACAAAGACATTTTCCAGTATACTCACATCACCGACATCTTCCATTTCGGGGGAGACGAGGTTAATTTAGATTGCTGGGGACAGTTCTTCAATGAGACTGACCTACACAACCTTTGGGGCGAGTTCACCCTCAAGGCTCTCGAACGGGTGGTCCGCGCAAACAGTGGGCACGTTCCGCGAGTGATCATCGCGTGGTCCAGTGATCTTTCGAAAAGACCCTACCTTACGCAGTTCTTCGACAAGTCAATATTCGCCATTCAAATGTGGGGAGGATCGACTTGGCCCGAAAACCAGGAACTTTTAGAGAACGATTACAGAATGATAGCGTCCCACGTGGATGCTTGGTATTTGGATTGTGGTTTCGGTTCTTGGCGGGATTCAGGTCCGGGGTCGTGCGGGCCGTATCGCTCCTGGCAGACAGTGTATAATCATCGTCCTTGGGAGCAGGATGAGGAAGGGTTCAGAAGATTAACGCTAGGTGGGGAGGCTTGCTTATGGAGTGAGCAGGCTGACGCTACAGCGGCTGATGCTCGGTTGTGGCCGCGAGCTGCAGCTTTGGGTGAGCGACTCTGGGCGGATCCCCCGCCCATCGAAGCTACTTCAGCCCCACACGACGTCTACACGCGATTACAGACGCACCGCGAGCGTCTCGTAAAGCGAGGACTTCAGGCTGCCCCGCTTTGGCCCCAGTGGTGTCAGCACAATCCTTCCTTGTGCCTCACCTAGTATCTAACCAATGATCCTGCCGCTATAAGTTCCGTCATAAAATATTAAACGCGTCATTTCCGAGAAAGAATGTGAGGTTACAACTTAGCTATGAGCATGCCTGTCTGGTGTTGCTACTGAAAGCTCCGCTGTAACCTCTTTTGTACAATGCGTCTTTGATAAGATTTTGTGAGAAGTTAGAACGGAGCTATCAGCGGTGTGCCTTTACCCCTTAATCCATCGTATATCCAAAGTACCTATGTCTATATTTAATAAAGCGTATACGCTCCAAGGACTTGAACAATTTGTAGTATTTATCTTACAGATATTGTGATATTTCAAATGATGTTCTTTTTAATATCCATCTCAAATAATAGTCAATCAAAAATTAATTCTCCGCTATGTAATATCTACCTACCAACTTTCATTTGGAATAAAATAGTAGAAATATTATTATTTATGTATTTAAAACTGAGGAAGCTTGTTAATTTTGAACTTTATACGAGTGGCACAATGTAAAATTATAAATAATATACAACAGTCGATAGCTTAGAGCGCATATTTGCTAACTTACACCAATAGTTCGCACTTAATTCGAAGAGAGTATCTGTGGTGTCTTTTATTAATTCACAAATAAAATGATTAAAATAATATATAATTTTAGAGATTATGTAAAAACTATTAATTTATTTATTTTTTGCGTTTTTTCGAATGATAAATTAATTTTTCAAATTTGCGCTTTAAGTGATCGCATTGCGTTTTTTAAATAATATTTGCACATATAAATGTTGTAATAAGTTTTTTTTTCTTTTTAAATAGTAATTCAACGTGTTAATATGAAAGCAATTGACGACAGTTTTTTTTGGATTAATTATTTATATATTTCAATGGATCTATTTAGGGAGATAAACTCAATCATCAAAGGGAAAATGTAGTAATGGGCATAAATCAGATCTTATTTATAAAAAAAATGAATCAAAATCATTAGAGATAAAGAAAACCGTTTTCAGAAATGTAACTATGTAATTAAAAAATCGAAAATTCATTCGATTTGAATGTATCGTTGATATATCCATCACTAGTTTGAAATTCCATTATGTTACTATTTCAACATTTTGCATTGCTAATCACATTTTGTTACTATTTCAACATTTTGCATAGCAAATACACCACGAGTGTGCAAATTCCATTATGTTACTATTTCAACATTTTGCATGGCAAATTCCACTTTGTTACTATTCCAAAATTTTGCAAGGCAAATTTATTTATTTTTTGCTATTTCAACAGTTTGCAAGGCGAATTTCATTTTGTTACTATTTCAACATTTTACATTGCAAATTCCATTTTGTTACTATTTCAAAATTTTGCATTGCTAATCACATTTTGTTACTATTTCAACATTTTGCATAGCAAATACACCACGAGTGTGCAAATTCCATTATGTTACTATTTCAACATTTTGCATGGCAAATTCCACTTTGTTACTATTCCAAAATTTTGCAAGGCAAATTTATTTTTTTTTGCTATTTCAACAGTTTGCAAGGCGAATTTCATTTTGTTACTATTTCAACATTTTACATTGCAAATTCCATTTTGTTACTATTTCAACATTTTGCATTGCAAATTCCATTTTATTACTATTTCAACATTTTGCATTGCTAATTCCATTTTGTTACAATTTCAACATTTTGCATAGCAAATACCCACCACTAGTTTGCAAATTCTATTATGTTTCTATTTATTTTTTTTGTTATTTCAACAGTTTTCACGGCGAATTTTATTTTGTTACTATTTCAACAATTTATATTGATTATTGAAAAATATACTTTTTTCTTATTATGTACTTACTGTTTTAGAGTGATGTTTGATCCAATAATATTCGCAAAACAATTGACATATTAAATACAATATAAAAATACCTATTTAATACAAATATTTTATATTTACTTTATAGTATGTAACGTTTACTTATTATTTTGCATTTTATTGTTTTTATGAGAACCAAAAAGCATTATCATCATTAAAGCATGAAATATTATTAAAAATATTTAGTAATTAAAAATAATTAATTAAACTAATGAATTTTATGAAAATATTGCCTTAATATTGTGTGTTTTACAACAAATGCCTAGTTAATAATAATTAAAAGGAGAGTCTTTAAATGAAAAAAAATAATAATTGTTCACAATATTGGTCATACTTAAATTGAATAATCAGGTATCAAAAGCTCAGTGGGTAAAGTGTGTTGATGTTAAAACAGAGATCGATCTTCATTTGCGACCGTCACTTTTTTATTTTCTGTATCTGGATTTATTAATATTATCAATTAATTTTTTGAAATACCCAGGCAATGAAATCTAATTGTAATGATCTCACATTAATTAATACCGAGGATTATGATGGCGAAATAGTACTCAAACGACTTACTAATACAATTTCTCCAGTAACAGGTGATGAAAAAGAGACAGATGACAATCATTCGTCTTTCATAGTCCTTTCTTCTCGCTCTTTTATGCAATATATCTCGCATAGTCGTCAGTCGCACGATATTTATACTAATACTTTGAACAAAATCTGTGTTAATTGAATTTATTTAAAGACTCCCCCATTAATACACGTAGTTAGGTTTAAATATTAAATATATACGAATTTTAGATAGAAACAGTGTGTACGCTTGTTGTGAAGTCGTTGTCATCAAGAAAACGAATACTTGTATAAATGAATCATTAAGACTGCAAAATATGATTGTGCATGGCCGAAAAATTGGCCCAATGACGTTATGAATTCATTTTCTCATATATTTTAATACATTATTTTACTAAAGAAATCAACAAAAATTTTAAAATCAGAGATACAAGATTCCATTAAAAATACAGTACCTCGTCCAGTGATTCCAGTATCGATTAGTCATTGATTCCCACTATGGGCATTGTAAAAGAGTCTACTTGGGAACCTCTGGATTAGTCTATAGCATTTTTTTTGTATTATAAGTCCAGTAAGTTTTTACAAAGCTTTCAAAACTTAACAAGAATGGAAAATATCCTAATTATAGAAATTACCACGCGTGAGACGTTTTAATTTCTTAAAGCTGGAAATGGTGCGACGCTCAAGTCAGTCGCTTACGTCGGTCGCTTGCGGCAATGTGTAGGTAAATGAATGAAGAGCTGTAGTATCACGCAATTCGCTACGAGCTGCGTACGTTGGTCGACGTCCGCGTGCCACTATTTCTAGCCTATGTCTTTTAAATGATACCCATTAAAATTTTGTAAATAAATATATATATTGTTTTAACATTTATACTTTTTTGCTGCTCGATGTTAAGATATCAAAAAGGAGTAATCACGGTGATTTATAAACCTTAACAACATAAAAAACTCCTCAAACTTACTGATTTTTAGAAATGTTTTTTTTTTAAATAATTTTTTTTGTAATATAAGGACACAGTAAACCTTACAAAAATGCACATAATTCACCATTCGAGCTCCCCTCTAAAGAATTTTTGACACCATAATGTCGAAACTACTGAAAAATTAAAATTATACATATTCTGGTATCACTGGAAGAATTAACGAGTCAAACACAATTTAAAAAATATGTTTATAAAATTGCTTCTACTATATTTCTCAGGATTATATATACAGAACCCTGCTAAAATATAAACTTTTAATTTAATACAAAAATGATAACGATCAGTTGAAAAAAATATAATAAGCGATAATTGTCGAATGAAAAATACTCGTACATATTGAATTATTTGGTGAGTCTGTGTTGGGAAATAAGAGCTTCACAGATGCATCATAGAGTAGTACTCATAATCCGATGTAGCTTAGTGCTTAGAGAAGCTGACCGGCAATCAGAAGGCTGTGAGTTCAACTCCCGTCGGTGGCATTTAATCTTTCTCGGCAGATTTTTTTAATTTGTATGGGTATTTCAGGTGAATAATTATTGCTTATAATAATGATAAATTTCAGCCAAATAAATTTTAAATAAAAAAAATTTTTGTGTTTTCTATTAAATATTAAAATGAGTTAAAAATATTTATTTGAAACTTTTTAAGTAACTCTTAAAAAAATCATTTTTATTGCATTTTATTAAATTAATAATCAAAGACTTCAACGTTTGGTCGTAACGTCACCGTTAATTTTAGTAACGTTGTGATAAATCACAAAAAATCTTTCTTTAAGTTAAATTGTTATGATTTTTCGTTTTCGTGAAAATGGACTTCTTGTTGTAGTTTTGTTTTGTATAGATGAAAAGATTTAATGAAATTAGAGTGGTTTTTTAATTATTTTGGATTAAATTGAGTTGAGTAAGTTGATTAAAATTAGTTATATTGTACAAATTGATATAATTAAATGTCAAACTAAAATACCTATACTTTTTTTTACTATTTGAAAAAAAAAATCCTGTATTTATTTTTATTTTCAGATATCATCAAATGACTTTCGAGTGACTGGTAGATAATCTCAGTATCGCCCTGGTGACAGACCACAATTCAATATCGAAACGTTGCTTGAAAGGGTATTAGTCGTGTTTAGTGACCTGATCTGAATAAATGCCGTACTCACAATCACAGTCACCGTCAGTTGAAAATCTTGTGCAGTATTCATGTTAAACCATTTATGATTTTTTATATCTTTACCACAAAGTAAAAGGTGTTATATGTTATGTTTGATATATAAAAATTTTGTATCTGATTTATTTAAATTTGATTTATTTTTGATTTATTATGCCATGTTATTTTTTTACTGTACAATTTAATCTAGGTATTTGAATTTCACTTTCATTTTCGATAATGAATGATTGCAAATCTTGGAAGCGGAAATTAACCCACTTCCCAACATCCGATTAAGCTGAAACTCGGTAAAGAGTCTCGTTGTCGATGACAATGCATTTTATCATTGGCGGCAATACACACACACGCGGATATATACCTACATTTCTCAAAATACAATGACGTTACAGCGGTTAATATACGCAATAAATGTCGTTCTTATTCAACCAGGATTTGGCTCGGTAGGAAGAGTTGGTAGGTTGACTCCAGTTCCTGGGAAGGAAGGTTCAATCCCCAGTCAAAACAATAAAAAAAGTTTAAAAGGACATTTGAAAATAGATTTATCATATTAAAAAAAATACCCTTTTTTGCGGTTGATTTTTTAAAGTAATTTTCTTCTAGAGCTTCTCGATTATTAAGTCCTAACCCATTTATATGACCCATCCCATTTCTATGGAGTAGATCCACACCAGAAGATCTTTAGGTGTGTGTCTTGTCAAATAAATGTATAGAAAACATTTTTTTTGTTGATTGTTACATAAACTCCACATAGGAAAATCATTTCCCTCAATATGAGGCAGTACTAGATTTAGAAAGAGAGTTAAATTAACAAACCCGTGCGTGTTTCAAGGCAGTACTACCGTACTGCCTCCTATTGAACACCCAAGAGGAAATACGCCACCGTGGTTGTTGTTTGGGGGGTTATTTTTGAGGAAAGGAATCAGAGGAAGTTTTGGGAAAGAGGAGTGAGTAGGAATCTGGAGGCCAGTGTATCTAGGAGAGATGGATGTACGAATCCACCCCTCCCACCGCGATGCAAGGCGATGGATCAAAAAAGCTTAGCTGGAGAGGTCAAAGGGTCTCCCTCAACCGCACTCTCGCGATCTGGCCTGCCACACAGTAGATGGGCAAACGCATCCGTTGCCAAGACCTGGACAAACCTCACCACATGAACCCGAGCACCCCTGCTAAGTTGCCAAACACAGCGAACCGCTCGGGGTAACCTACGGCAGAGGTAATGACTAATACATAGAGAAGTATATTTTTACAAAATTATAATTATCTCTAACCGCAAAGTGATTACTACCTGCAAATGTTTAATGTTTTTTTATTAGGTATTCAAATATATTGGTGTCAATATTATAATAATATCATCCCTTTATATTAAGCATGTCCCAAAGCAAAAGCAAGACAATCAAAATGAGCTTCCATTATAATTTATTAGAAAATCTTCTTTATTCTTTCAAAAGAATAACTCGAGGGTACTTCATTGGGTATAAAGAGTTCCTTTGACACGTAATTCTAAGGTTTTTCAAAAGAAGATCACAAATGATTTGATCCTTTGATGTATTTGTCAGTGGGTTTTGTTTAATATAATGGCAAGATATATTATATTAACTTACTAACTACTAACCATCATGCTATTCATCGAAGGGTAGGCAGAGAAGATAGACCGCCATACAACTCTGTCTTGGAGTACACTCCTAGTCTCTTTCATACACTTCTGTTTTACCGACTCTTGACATGACCTATCAAGTGTTAGATTTTCTTAATCGTGCAATGTATTCCTTTTGTTCTGTCTTACGAATATTTAAAGTTATTTTTTATTCAAGACACGAGCAGGCTGATTCCCGAATCGCAAAAAAAGTACATTATTTTTTTTATGTTTTTACATAGTTTCTGAACGGATTTCCATTTTTTTTCCGGTGGAAAATAGCACCATCTGTGGCTACATAGAATTCTTAGCTTACTATTAAATTTATAAGCCGTCGTTCACAATGCAAAGGGAAAACTGGTGATGTTCTTTGCTAAGAAAACTTTGGAAAATTTCTAAAAGATGGCGTTGCCGTACAAAAATATATTTTTTTGTGAAATATTTTTGAAAACAGAAAACGTTTTATATTATAAACAGGCAGTACATAAAAGGCTAACGTTATTAAAAATATATGTTAAAATTTTATCGCCCCCGGGTGGGCTCGAACCACCAACCTTCCGGTTAAGAGCCGAACGCGCTAGCCAATCGCGCCACGGAGGCAGATGCCCCACACGACTCCATTCTTATTCTTCTGCATTTTCTTAAGGGGTAGGTATCAAAATTAAGTACTTACAGAGCTACATTTAGCTTTTCAGGAAAGTTTACCTTCAAAGTATATCGCTCAGTTTCAGGAAAATGGAAAACGTTCAAAGTGATATTTTCTGTAAGTATTGGTGCGTATAAAGAGGACATTCCGCGAGCCGAGCCACGAATTAGGGGAAAGGAACAAAGTAAACTCGATGAGTTGAAATTGGGTCCCACCCAGGCGTAGAGTGTTCAATTTCTCGGCTGGCTAAGTCCTCCATCAAAACACAAGCAACATTTTCCGCTTACTGTGGTGGTAGTAGGAGATTTTAAAATATTGTCAGGTTATTCATAAACCGGGGATGTTTGTGTTTCTTTTAAAGAAGATTGTTTTTCCCATAATTCTCGACTCGACTCGACTCTGTTTACAGTGTTCACCGACCTAGTCGCCTAATGGTTTTGATTAGGGAGCCAGTCTGGCTCTGATCCGACCCTGTATATACGTAGCATAATGATTGGTTATCCTACGGCGTAAATTTTGAAAAAGCTCACAAGCGCGCTTAAAGAGGCAAGAAAACTTAAAACTTTAGTCATTAATATTTGTCGAAATCCATCGTAAAATTGTGATAAAGTAGTTTTTGTAATTATCTTTCATAATCTTCTTATACTTTCAAATTTTGCCATGTAAAATTATTACACAATCATGTTTTGAAAAGAGACAATAACTTTATGCCTTTATATCACGTTTTTAGTACGCTATCTAGTTTCGATAATTTTCAAATTTATT
Source organism: Hesperophylax magnus (assembly GCA_026573805.1). Lineage (NCBI taxonomy): Eukaryota > Metazoa > Arthropoda > Insecta > Trichoptera > Limnephilidae > Hesperophylax > Hesperophylax magnus. The sequence goes on along the minus strand of JAIUSX010000117.1, from coordinate 3,227,443 downwards.
TATGTTTTAGTTTTTTTAAGTAACATTATTATTACTGATTTTATTGATTGCGCGTTCTTGTCGAAAATTCTGACGAATAACTTTAAAAAAGGTGATAAATGTAGACAAGTCTATCGAATGCTCGATCCTAAAAAAAATAAGCACAGTATTTTTTTAAAATAAATATAGCCACCATAACCCAATATTCGATAATTCAGTAAGGGAGTAAGGAGGGTTTGTTTTCCACCAAGGTTGTTGTTTTGGCACCATTCTAAAACGGATATCCGGAAAGCAATAACTAGAGTAAACACGTCTCTTTTCCCCTTGGGGTTCCGGTCATCATAACATTCCGTAAGAGAAGCAAAAACATTTACGATGGAAACAACATCTTGAATTTTCCCATGTTAAAAACGTTTACATGCCGGTAATACACATGGACGAATTAACACAGATAAAATTACGCCTTCACGTCAAAAAACCTAACTTTATCCTAGCCTAACTTTAGTTTTTTTCAAACAAGTATGAAATTTATTTAGCACACAAATTTAAACCAATTAAATAATTCCAATAGGTTTAATTCTCTTAATGTGTAATTTCATACATGTGTAATTCTGTCCGTTTGTAATTCTACCATTGTAAATATTGGTATTTTCTCATAAAACCATTAAAAAAACCACGTTTGTTACCATATGCAGTGTCTAGCAACACTGAACAGGCGGTTCGGAACTGCTCGGGAAGGCCGAGCGCTTCCGATCCAGTCGCGTAAACTACGGGCGCTGCGCGGAGCAGCGCCAGACGGAATATTACCCTGCTAGCGAGCACACGTTACCAAACTAAGATTGTACAGCTCGGTTGTAATAGCATTTATCGTAATAAATCTGATAACGAACCATCAGAGTTTCAATCACCTAACGATCCTTGAGCAACAGTAAAAGTGTAGTAAACATAGAAACACTACACTATAGTAATTTCGAAAGACTTAATAATTGAAATATTTAAACATTAAAAAGGATAATACCACTAAATCCAATGAGCCATGAAACCGTACATAACGCAGAAAATAAAAAAAGAGACAGTCGTAATTGGGAATCGAACTCAAAATCTCTGTCTTATCGGGACAATGCATCAAACTACTCGGCCGTTGTGACCTGATTTTTTAATGTCAAATTTAGTTATTTATCTATACCCAGACACAGGGCCGGCTCTGAACCAAACGGAGCCTGGCGCGAGTAAAATTTTGCTCCTGAAACCCAGTAGACACCTAGGAATGTGATCACTGCCAAAAATAGTATGAATATATAAAACTTAATTGTGTGAGTATGTGAAACACAATGAGAGGGATATATTCATAGGTGCGTCACTCCAGGACACACAGACCCTTTGACCTCTCCAACAGGTGCCTCTTGACCAATTGACTTGCGCCGCAGCCAGGTCTCTTCTGGGCAAACTGATCCCTAGATTTTACCCAACCCTCATGTCTTTTATCTTCCCAAAACTTCATCTCCTTCCTTTTCCTTAAAAAGATCCCCCGCACAGCATCCCAATAGATGACATAGTGGAATATTGAGGAAAATTATTTTCCGCAGGGCCTGCTGTGTGGGGTTAACATAAAAGGATGAGTTGTATTTTTGTGTAGCGCCATTCCAATTCCAATGAAAAATATTCTCAAGGGTGATGTGTTAGGTCTGTTAGGTGTTATCAGAGCTTTAGGAATTCGGCGCCCGGTGCGAGCTGCTCCAATTGCGCCGGTATAGGACAGTCAGACAGTCCGCATAGCTTCCGTAAGTACCCAGATCTTCAGAACCCATTAATTGTTCTCCCTTAATCTAATTCCTTATGCTTTAGACACTTTGCTTAGTTCACCAGCCTTCTTATTTTCTCTCTGGGTTCTAGAGGTATGTGAGTCTTCTTTAGATCCTATCTGAATAGTGGCACAATAATTCAATATTATAATTGTTTCCACAGGATGTATTATACGGTGATTATGCTTTGAGAAGGGAATATTCCCACAAACTTTTTTTCTTCATGATGGCTTCCATTATATAATTACGTTTACTTGTTTTTTGTTTTTGTTTTCCGCTTTGATTGTTTCCTCTTATCTATTTCAATTTATCCACGTAAACATAAAATATTACGACAGTTTTTTTGTTGTTCGCATAAGTGTTATTTTAGGCTATACGCATCATGGCTTGTCCTATTTTAGCGGGTCGCTGGCCATACAATGAAATAGGTCAAGCCACGGGAATATGGCGTGGACTGACTGTCACAGGCATCAACCAAAAACTTATATATATAGCAGCCGCATAACCGCTGCTAGAAAGCTGATACGTAATGTGTGGACACACACCTACTCCATTTATATAGGTGCTGATTCCTCTGTTCTCGTCTTCCACGGGTTGAAGCGTCTGGACATCGAACCCGCAGGACCACTGACTTGGTTCATTTTATGAACGTTTTGCATCACCCTGCATTCCTTCACATTCGCATTATCAGCAGTTTACGTATCAGCTTTTTTCTAGCAACGGTGACGCGAAACAGATTGTTTTAATTAATTTATTTATTTGTTGTATTTTAAATAGGTACGTAGTTGTCTATATCGTAATACAATCCTTATATATACAGCCTTATTAAAAAACGTGGTGTAAATATTAAGCGGCGCGTTAGGTCAGAACAGTTAACTTAACAGTTAACAACTTGTCTTATTACCATGGCGTTTGTTTGGTTAAAATGGTATTAAACCAGGCTCAAAGCCGGCTTTACCACACCAACGTTGAACGGGCGTATCAGAATGTAATTAGTAAGACGGATATAATAAAAAATTAAACGTTTTTTTGAAATATATCAATCACATATACATTAAGGTATACATAACCAGTGATGATCTAAAATGTAATATTGTTAAATATTTGTGTATCTTTCTTCGTTATATTAGAATAAAAATTTTTAAAAAACCTATTAACGTTTAAACTTGTTAACTTATTTTCTTCTTGGTTTATTTCTTCTGTTATTTGCCAAATGTCGTTAGTAACTAAGAATGAAAGCTGCAAAGTTATCGTTCATTTTTTTGCATTTAAGAAATATATCTTTAGTTAAAATGTATGCTGAGTTTTTCGCCCATGCCACTTTTCGGAAAGATTTGGCTGTAAAAATTATTGAAAGTTCTGAGGGTTTGAAACTCGGCTAACCTTCCTTTCTGTCCCATTTCTAAAACTTATTTCTTCACGATATTTCCCCAACAAAGTGCAAAAAGGATTTTCAACGCGAACAAAACTTGGCAAAACTTTTTCGTCCCTTTTCCTTAGAAACACAAGATAAATATCATTTACCTATACGGAGAGACATCAATTTTTGCCTTTGCAAAATAAATTAACAGGCTTTATTAATAAAACTTCAATTTAATAATGTTTTTACCGATTTACCTCGATAATGTATCAAAACGAAACAAAGAATTTTCATTGTGATGCAAAAAATATTTCAGATATCATGATAATTTACTAAAAGTTTATCAGGAAACCTGTTAATTCGTTCGTAAGGCCTGCAAACCCGTTTTAAGTCCAATTTACCAATAATTTGTATAAATTCTCAATAAATTAGCGATATTCATTTTACTCCGCGTTTTATAGTTTCTTAGGTTCTTAGTTTGGGTTAGATAAAATATTTTTTAAAACTCGCCTAAAAAGCTGTTTTCATACATCAACACATGGCGTCAACAAAATAGTTAGATTAACCTAAGCTAAATTATAACGAAATGGCTGTTAAAAGTGAATTAATTTGTTTCTTCGGAGGGGCTAAAAAGATGCTCCTCGTTTTTATTAAGCTGATGTACATTTACCTAAATACCAATGGGTTTATGTAAGCAAACGCTTTAGCTACAAAACTTTTGTTGTCAGTTTAGTAGTTAAGTATGCCCAACAATTGAATTTGGGAGCCACCTCTACGCTGGAGCCCCAAAATATTAAAAGTATTTTGGATAAACCTATTTGATTCCGTCCAAAGTAGGGCGGTCCGTCTGATTGACAATCCATTGTTAACAAACCTATTGCCACCTCTAACGCAATGTGGGTATGCTGAGTCTGCTCTACAGGTATTTTAATGGAGCCTTAGAATTAATGGTTTCAATCTTATAAGTTATTTTATGAATGAGAAGTATATAAACGAAATCAACACCCTTTATTAAGAGGTTGACAATATAATATAATGATAATAGAATATCGTTGTGTAAATATGTTTTCTTTTTAAATAATGGGGGGAAAATTTAGGTAGGTACCGCCCGTCTTTTTATGAAAAGCTGACTTAGGTATGCTATTATTATTTATTATTTTAAAAATAAAGACAACCGTTCCCAGGTTGTCAATACCTGACAATATTTGAAAATTTCCTACTACCATCACAGTAAGTGGAAACTGTTGCTTGTGTAGTGATGGAGGACTTGCCAGCCGAGGAATTGAACTACGCCTGGGTGGTACAAAGACGCGATGCCAACTCAGCCATTGACCGGCCTATTATTCTATAGAACGTATAATTCAATTTGGGAGGCGGGTTTGGGGACTGCCGCCACGGGAATCATTTATTGGTTCCAACACCTCTGGCATAGGTCACCCCAAGTGGTTCGCACTTTAACCTCTTGTAACTTTTCTTTAACCTCTTGTAACGTTTCCTTGTAACCTCTCCGACTGGTCTCTTGATTCATCCATCCAGTGGGAGGGATATTTGCCTATGTCTGTCACTCTTCTAAACACTGATCCCTAAATTCCTACCCAACCCTCAAACCTTTTACTTTCCCAGGACCTCTCCTTCTTTTCCAAAAGATGACATAGGTCCCGAGACAAAATATTTTCCTGTATTTTAGTGTGAACAAAAACAGGTTCTGTATGTAAATGATTCAGCCGGTCCTAAAACGCATTATTTCGCTGCCAATATGAAGCCCTGCAAAATATTCACAACGATTTTAATTGCATTTTTTTCAATTGACTTTATTCGCATTGAAGTGCTTTCCAGAAGCACTCACCAAATGGCCCCGGCACAGTTGTTTGTGTTCGTGTCATTTCCCAAGCCCCTTCCTATGGTAGTAAAACAGTGCAGTTAAGCTTGTTTAATGCGTTACGTTATGGGCGCCAGTAACGGTGCAATACGACTGCACTCGGGCATATAATAAAGGCGAGATCGATCGACGGGATTATACTTTTGGATGAAGATTGTTAAAGTTGGGCTCGAAAAGATATATTATAATTGTAGTATTTTATACAGACACTAGCGCCGACCCATAAAAAATCACGGGATATTATAATTGTAGGATTTGTGAAGCTGAATGTTCAAAAGATAAAAAAAATACCCTCCGCAAGTTAGTAAAATAATAATAATTTCGAAATATTATGGCATTATAAAAATACAACTCATTATATTCACTCTAATCGAACAAAAATTTAGCACCGCTTACGAAAAAGATATCCATTTATACGTATATGAACGTGCCTCAGAAGTATAAATACCCACAGATCAATTTGTGTTATTTTAGCATATATTCATTTTTGTTGTTTTTTTTAAACTTTATTTATTCTTATTTCTTTACACATAATAACAAATAGTATAAACAAGAAACGAAAACCCACTAAGGCACTGCCTGAGTGTGGGTAATATAAAAACGATTATCTACTATATTTCCAAGTACCCAAAGTATAAAATACGTAAGTAGAATAAGTGAAAAAGTTTTTTAGTTTTTTTTTTTTTTATAAAAAGTAAAGAGAAAAACATGTACTACAGTTTAGAAAGTTACAGCAAGTGAGTCGTAGAAGGATAGATAAATTTATAGAAAAGGCGTTTGAATATCTGCGTCAGTCAGCCATAATTTTACCTCTTTTACATATTTTGAATTTTATTTATCATTTGAGTTTGTGGTGGTAGAAGGTACGAGGACCAATGTAACTGCTATGTGTCTGCATTAATTTAGTATTGGTTTGGGGGGTGTAAAATATATTGTTTGTTCTTTTGCTCATTCTGTTTTCATTTATTTTGAAATTATTTTTGTTTTTAAATATATATTTCATTTTTTGTAATATAAATAATTTACATAAAATAATATATATATTATATTTGCGGCACGTTCCAGAATAGTAGATACTTTCAGTATCGCCTTAGTGGAAGATCACCATTCAGAATCAACATGTTGCTTCTAACTATTTCAGATCTAGTTACCAAACGAAGCTGTAATGGCACGTACGGATGTCTTAATGTATGAAAAAGACAACCGAGTATAAATGAGATAGTATGATGGTGAAAATGCTAGTATACGAGTATGCCTATTGTATTTCATCGTCTTTATTAACTCACCACCCGAGCGTGAACGTCTTATAGCCTTACGAATTATACCAGTTAAAGTTAAACGCGACGTTCGTTGTAATCAACGTGTTTATAGATGACGTTAGTTTGATTTTGTTATTAAAATACGCTTTTTGCAAGTTATACTTTACAATATTAAAACGATTTTTTTTGTTAGCGCCCATACATACACATGAATAAATTGTTTTGTGATTCAATCCAATATTGTATTTGTACAGGGTTTTCCAATAAGGGGTGTTATTTTGATATTCAATCGTAAAAGATCAATGGTTTTGTTCAAAGATATTAGAAGAACGAGATGTGCTATGAGCAGTTCATACTGTGTGGAATTGTTTTGCCGAGTGTCGCCGGTTTTGTTCACCAATACTACTGCACACCTTCGCTTACGCTAAGGCATCGCTAAGGTATCCGCACTAATACATAGAACAGATTTCTGTGCGTACACGTCCCGATACCGTTCAAATTACCCTAATTAGTTAGTACTCCGCCTACGGTCCGGCGGCCAACATAGCATATCTCGTTCTTCTAATATCTTTGGTTTTGTTGCTTGTGTGACATGTAGCGCCGTCTTGTTGAAAGTAAACGTTGTCCAGATCAATACCATCCAATTCCAGCCATAAAAAATCATTAATCATCTCTCGATGGCGCAATCCATTCACCGTAACTGTTGCTCCAGCCTCATTTTCGAAAAAGTAAAGTCCAATGACTCCGCCGGACCATAAACCGCACCAAACAGTCACACGTTGAGGATAGAGAGGCTTTTCAACAATAACTCTTGGGTTTTCCGAGCCCCAGATGCGACAATTTTGCTTGTTGACGAAGCCACCGAGGTGGAAATGGGCCTCATCACTCAAAATGATTTGCATTTGATTCACTCAAGTGAATTTTAATAATTTTTTTTAATGGCGTAGTTTCTACTTGTCAAATGTCAAAAAATGACAGCTTTAAATGTAACATCTACCGAAATAACGGGCTATTCAAAATAACACCTCTTATTGAAAAACCCTGTATGTCTTTCTTGAAATAATTGAGTTTTTATACGGACAAAATAAAAGATGGCGTTAATTTAATTATAAAATAATTAAGTTCATGTCATATATGAATACGTAGATTATAATGAACATCGCGTCTTGTCGACAATCTCACCGCAAGACGAACAATCACCATAATAGCCAAAGTTAAACGTTTCGCAATAGATTTACTTTAGAGTGATGCCATCCCATTTTAATCGCGGTTAAACCAATATTTTTTTCTCAAACTCGATTTTATTAAAACCATTAGTAATTGCTTGAAAAGTGTCGCACTTGTTACTACACCCGCCCTCGGCCAATTTATATGGCGTCGTTTTTGTGAAAAATTAAATGAACATTTTTTGACAGGAAAGTTACACAAGCGTGCAGTCATCAAACGCTGTATAAACAAGTACATAAAGTGAGTGCCATTACTTCAGCTTGATGCGAATAGTTAGCCCAGTTGGACGTCCCACCCGTCGCACAACAATAATACATTCCGCTCGTTATACCTGGAATTGGTTTCATGATTGCAACAAAACACTGACTTCATAATGTCAATCAATCAACTTAAAAACGTATACATACCAAGGGGCAGTAGTTTCACAGAATTCAATTTGGAAGGCGGGTTTATTGTATAACCAAACCTCTGCCATTGGTCACCTAACATTGAATGCTACGTTTGGTGATTTAGCAGGAGTGCCCGGGTTCATCGAGTGAGGTATGTTCAGGATGGGCCTGCCCACCAGATTGGTAGAGGCTGATTTGGTAGCTTCTGCTGGTCTCTCGACCTTTCGCTTTGCGTCACAGTGGGAGGGATATATTCATATGTTCGTCACTCCTGGACATACTGATCCCTAGATTCCCTGCCAACCCTCGCATTTTTTACCTTCCTAAAAATTTTTCTCCTTCCTTTCCTTAAAAAAGACCCTCCACACAGCATCCCTAAAGATGGCATACGTTCTTAAAGAAAATATTTTCCTCAGGACCTCAGCTTATTAAAGTTAGATTAAAAACTGAAACGCACCTAGAATCGGCGTTTAACGATTTTTAAAATGTAAAAAAATAAACCCGTTAAAAATAAAGTTTTTTTTAGCATAAATCTATTTTAAAATATCTTTAAAAAAATTGTTTGACTTGAACCTTCGTACCCAGGAACTTAGTCGAAAACTTTACCAATATTGCAAAATACCGATCGGGTAGGACCGACATTTATTTCGTATATTAACTAATTTAATATCGTTCGATTTCAGACAAAATGAGTCACTGTCACCAACATTTGATAGAATACATTGTTATCGACTACGATTCTATCTTCCGAGTGTTAGCTCGATCGGATGCTGGAAAGTAGGTTAATTTCAGCTTCCAAGATATACAATCATTTAAATCAATAAAAAAAAGAATTTCAATAAAATGAATAACTGGGCCTTATTAATGTAACAACTGGGCCTTATTAAAGTATTTTTAATGGTAAAAATAATATATTATATTATTGAAATTGTTAATACAGGGTTTTCCAATAAGAGGTGTTATTTTGAATAGCCCGCTATTTCGGTAGATGTTACTTTCGAAGCTGTCATTTTTTGACATTTGACAAGTAAAAACTACGCCATTAATAAAAATGGAACGATACACGCTTCAACAACGCATCAAATTTATTAAAATTCACTTGAGTGAATCAAATGTAAATCATCTTGAGTGATGAGGCCCATTTCCACCTCGGTGGCTTCGTCAACAAGCAAAATTGTCGCATCTGGGGCTCGAAAAACCCAGGAGTTATTGCTGAAAAACCTCTCTATCTTCAACGTGTGACTGTTTGGTGCGGTTTATGGTCCGGCGAAGTCATTGGACCTTACTTTTTCGAAAATGAGGCTGGAGCAACAGTTACGGTGAATGGATTGCGCTATCGAGAGATTATTAATGATTTTTTATGGCCGGAATTGGATGATATTAATCTGGACAACGTTTAATTTCAACAAAACGGTGCAACGTGCCACACAAGCAATAAAACCATTGATCTTTTACGATTGAAAATCAAAATAACACCTCTTATTGGAAAACTCTGTATTTTATGGTGAAAGCATCTTGGTGAAGGAAACGTTTTTTTTACGTTTTCCTTTCGGTAATACGAAAACTTACAGAAATCCATCATTATTATGATGAACCTGTCTCACTCAATCAGTGAGACCATAAACAAGGAAGTTATAGCACGACTACCTGTATTTTCTGTGTAAGAAGCTTAATATTTAATATGTTACTGTAAAAGCTGAATAGTTGGAGTTCGGCTTTTTCAGGTAATTCCTACCATTCACAGAAATTATTGTTTAAGGAAGGGGTTCTTTCATAAAATTTGAACAATTCTTCAAATTTTAAAGCTTAAGTTCTGTGAAGGTTCTGTTCATGTTCAATTATTATATCATCATTGGCCAGTTTCAGTTTTCAGCTCACAGAACTGAAATAATAACAGAACTTGGATAGAACCTTCACATAAGGTGAAAATCAACTTTGAAATTTGATGAATTGTTCAAATTCTTTGAAATAATTCGTCCTAAGTGACTTGAAAACATTTATGAGCTTTTGAATATATATATTTGAATTCAGATTCTATTTTCATGATTAAATGAATAAATTAGTGAAACAATGAACAAATTAATGAATGAATGATAAAATTTGTGAATTAATGAATAAATTAGTGAAACAATGAATAAATTAATGAATGAATGATAAAATTTGTGAATTAATGAATAAATTAGTGATTGAATTAATAAATTAGTGAATGAATGAATAAATTAGTGAATGAATTAATCAATTAGTTAATAAATGAATAAATTAGTGAATTAATTAATAAATTAGTTAATAAATGAATAAATTAGTGAATTAATTAATAAATTAGTTAATTAATGAAAGAACAAAATAGATTCTTGGAAGTGGAAATGAAACCACTTCCTGATATCTGGAACCTATTTAAACTCGGCAGATGGAATCGATATCGATGGCAATTCAACTCTCTAAAATTTGACGCCATCATAAAAAAATTACAGCAGATAATGACGAAATACATCTCGGAACCGTCCAATTCGCGGGTCACTCATTTTAGTCAGTCCCTGGGGAGGAGAGTTCAATCCTTAATCAAACAAAAAAATATTGAGAAAATAGATGTATAACAGTAAAAAAACTTGGTTTTCTTGGTGGTTTTGGTTTATCCTTTTAAAATTTTACCATGCAACAATGGTAAAAACGATCCTAACCATACCTAACATAATCTGAAATATCGTATCCTAAAATAACCTAACCTCCCATGAGCTTTTTGTAAACGCCAGTAAATTTTAGAATAAATTTGCCGGTAAATCCTAAGATTTCTCAATTTCCTAACTCTTATAGTAACATTTTTAAATGTGACTTTATTATAGCTGCTTATAAAATGGAATTCTATTCCGTTCCTCAGTGAATTTTGAATAATTTTAACATTTAGAAACTTGATTTTTCTGTTTGTTTTTTCAACTAGCGGGAAGCATACAATTATAAACGTAAATATTTCAAATCGGAGAAGTGTATAATATATTAGGAATAGAACAAAAATATCGTTTGTTTGCTCCGCTTTTGGCCAACCGCACGAACAATTGTGTAGATCAATAACGCAGATATTATGAAAAAATCTGTATTATTTTATACTGCGGAAAATAATTTCCCTCGGGGCCTATGTCATTTTGGGGATGCTGAATAATTTAGAAAGTAATAATAAAAATTAAATCACAATGGACTACATATATGAAATTAAAATACGATAAACAAAAATTTAAAAAAATACACATCAGACGGGTTTACAATGAGACAACCAGTGGTTCAAGAATAGGGTTGAAATAGGTTTTTTAATATTATACACAAAACTCACCAAGTTAACATTAAGCATGTCAATATAACCTAAGTATTGATTTCCCATAGCGTGAAACCGCTGTATCGGAGAATTAGCAATGTTGTTGCGCTTATGCATACTGCTGTAGAATATAGAATTGTGTCGTGTTGTTTTTGTGGGTATGTGTAATTTTCTAAGTTGCAGGCGTTCGGAACAGTCTAATTTAGAGTTTGAAATATGCTTTACAATTAGAACATATGTCGAATTCCAAATGTCGGACTGTCAGAAGCCATTCACGTTTCTGAGTATGTAATAACAATTAATACTTAATAATGTTCTAATATATCTTCTGATAAAATGAGAGTAACAATTCAATTGAACCGTTGTGCGGCTTACCGGGAGTCGCAGGAATACGGCTCATCGAAAAGAGACAGCTCAATTGTGCGACTCGTTCATGAACGACCCATCGCTAGTTGCTAGTACTATTTCCTTTTGTGACCTTGGCAATCCCTTCGCCACGTGAAGTCCCGTTGATTTCAATTACACAGTTAACCCATTTTCCAATCAACTATTTCTAATCAAAATATGACGTGAAACAGACGCCAATCACGTCGGCACACACTTCTCATATTTCAAAGCCTCCCTTATAATACAATGTGTAAACACAGGCGTGGTCCGGCCCATGGTTGTGGAGGGTTGTAACCGATCATAATATTTGTTTACCTTTTCAGCATGATAGGTACTGCTCCTTGTGAAACGAGCTTTCCGTATTAATTGGTCAGAGAAGCAAAGGTTAATCATATTTACCCAGTTTCGAAAGCTTGTGGAGCTTTTCGAAACAAGTAGTGTAACTACCCTAGTGTAATATTTAATAATAATTCACGTGAAAGCAGTGTATTTATATTGCAGCTTGTAATAATAATAATAATAATATTTGAATGATTTGTAAAGCGTCGTTTTTGTGCAAAATCATATCAAGGGCCCTGTAAGAAGCAAGCTTGAGTACGCAATTGCAAAAAGACGCATGAAAAACATCAGAATTTTTTTTTTCAGCTTTATCATCTATACGCGGAAGCATTAAACTTATCCGAGGTTCGTGCCTCATTTACTTACTTGTTGCAATGAATCCAGGTACTTTCTCACCATCATTTTCCCCATCTCCTTCCCAGCTCCACTACCTTCTACCTCACAACACAACCCAATCGGGGATACCATTGTCTTACTGTCTCCATACGGGTGGGAGCAGTTGTGACTTTTGTTCGGTTTGACATTTAGAAAAACTTCTGCTAAATAAAAAGACTGTCTTCCTCAAGATTGTATTTTTAGCCCTATCAAACGGTACAAACCGCGCAAGTTAGCCAATAATGAAACATATATTAGCGAATATCACTCAATCTTCAAGTTCACCAAAATATTCAATTCAATGCAACTTCAATCGAACACTCTTGCCAGCCCACCATTGGTCATAGTGCAATGCACGCCGCTGCTAATATGTGGGTATCTAAAAAAATCAAAATGGGAACATTTAGTTTCCTTTTTATGTCCATGGTAGAAATGTGATTTATATTCGGATCGAGCGTACTTTATAGTTTCCTACGAATATAATACTCGTATTATCTTGTTGCAGGCAACCCCGCCTTTGAATGTAAAGCAATAAATTCACATCGTGTTAAGGTAATATCTATTTACACTGGCTTCGCTTCATAGATTTACTGGCGCTTCGTAATATTTCCGGGTCACAGTTTGTCACGGCCGGCCGTTGAATAACGTGCTGAAACTGTAAAAGCTGTGCTGCAGCCGATAAATATGCATGAAAAATCTAAATTGTGGAAACTCTTTAACTTAAAACGTTTAAATAATATGCAAGAAGGCATATTTTTGTTGTTGTTCTAGTAATGAAAGTTCTTTTTTGACCCCTGTGGCTGAGCGGTTAAGTTAAAAAACATTTTATTTTTTGATAGCGCAATCCCGCTGAGTTAAAAAACTCATCGGGATTGCGCGAGGAACCTACAATACATAGGTGGGAATTAATAGGTACAATTTTACATTGGCATTTTAATATCAAAAATTTAAGTGTCACATACAAAACAGTACACAAATAGAACGAGGGAGGTTAAGTAAAACAAACAAGACGAAACAAAAAAGGAAACAGACAGGGATATACACATAAACGCAAAGCCAACGTAGGAATTTAGAAGAAGATACTTACCCTTTCTTACTCAATTACAAATACATGGGATAGAAAAGGAGAGAGAAAGAAACAAAACAAATACGACAAGAATTACAAATTTTCGTTTTTATATGTTTTTAAAAAATATTCTTTTAAAGCCTTACTTCAATTTTTTAGAATATGCTGGCTGTTTTTATAAATATCTGGAAGAGAGTTATAGAGTGTGTAGGCAATATAGTTTAGATATTTTATCCCATATTTCGTGGTGTGTGTTAGAGGAATGCGGATTATATTGTTATTCTGAGTATTGTGGTTGTGGGTTGATTGTTCGGTAATTTAAATTAACTAATTCGATGGTCCCGAAGAGCATTAATGTGAAAATTTGTATTTTTGCTGTAGACCTGTTTAAAATTTCGTTTCTGCATTTTTACTGTTAAAAAAACAATTAAATAAATAGGGGTTAGTGCAAAATATCAAACAAAACCTTTAATCATTTCTTTTGTATTAGTTGTGTCGCATAAAAATCTATACTTTTGTGTATAGAGGGTGTTTGTAATAAGTTTATTTTATTTTTATAAGCATTACATTATACTTCCGTTTTACAGTGGGTTATGTTGTATCTTATGATTTATACTGCGCTTCCATTTGATGCGTTTGCTAATGGACGGAAGAAGAGTGTACTTTGAAAAAAAAACAGTTTAAGAATAAATTATGGTTTTTGTGTAAGGTTGTGAAATGGTAAATATTAAGTAAAAAATTCTATTCGAATTAAGGACTAAATATAGTTTAATTTAGAATATAGTTTAATGAAATTAGAAGACAAACATGTTTATGCATTGAAAAAAATATATTGTGGAGGATAAATAGAATATTACAGGGTCATTTGTATAATTGGAAACAGGTGGAAATAGGAGAAGCCGTTTATTATGATATCTCTAAAATATTTTTTAATGATTTACTAAAATATCTTTTAATGAATTCTATAAAATATTTTTTAATGATTTCTACAAGATATTTTTTTATAGAGTTCAATATTGTTGAATTTTATTATTAACGCATTTGATTTCATCTGGTAATTCATTAAAGCAACATTTTTCTTAGTAAAATATGTGAAAAGTTTTTTTTAACTACAGTTTGTTCGTTTTATGTATTTTTTATTGTTATGATTTTTTGTAGCAAGTGAATCAGATACTCGAGTCGAGCCATGCCAAGAGTCAGAACAATAGAAGAGTATGTATGAAACGATGTATGAATGTGAATGAGGCAAGGAGTGTGTGCCAAGACCGAGTTGTGGCAGTCCGTCCTCTCTGCCTACCCCTGCGGAGAAACGGTTTTTATGTTAATTATTAGTTAATTAGTTAGTTATGATTTTTTGTAGTTAAAGTTTTCACTCTACCTTTTTAATTATTTTTTGGGTATACAATGTTTGGAATGTAAATACATAGCTACATATTTTTGCAATATTCGTTCCTTAGAAATAATAATGCTTCTTAGCGCAAAATAATAATAGAATTATTGAATGGGTTGCTTCCTTTCTCTTCGCGATATGTAGTAGGTACAATCGAGTATGTAATATTTAATTCCTCATGAATTAATACTCGATCCCTTTCAGCTTCTCGATTATTATTTATTTACTGTGTTTTGGTAAATCCATATATTCTTTTCGAATTCTCTCATACACTATTCAATCGTAGATGGTTTATTCATACCTACACCTACGTTCTACGTGTTCTCATTTATACTGGTCCAGTCTATTTTGGTCCTATGTCTATTTCATGGCTCAGGGCTGTCTATCATTCATCAGGCTCGGATCAGAACTCAATTGTAGATTCACTTTTGAGATAACCATTGAGTGACTAATGCAGTTAGTGTACTGTTTTCGTCATTAATGCCATAGACATTTAAGTTGATAGACTTGCCCTGAAATGAAATCCGGGTATCATTTCGACGACCTAGAGGCAAACCACGTCAACATAATTTTGGCATCAGGAGGGTTGGAGAAAGCTTTGAATAATCTTCGACTACAGTCCTGCATTTAACGCCAAAAGCGACTTTTGAAATAACCATAACCTGCGCAAAAAAATAAGGTTCGCTAATATAAAGCAACGTTTTATAGCGCAGTCCGTTGTGGGACTTTTCTGTGCGGTTAAACACCTAACCGCTTTAAAATCGGATTGCGTAGCGACGCTAAACATGAAGGGGTGGGTAAATAAGAACACATTTATGAAAGTGTGTAACTTAGTAGTGTAAAAAATATTCAGTTTTTGCCAAAAAAGTCCAGACTTCATTTGAACGCCACCCCTAGCAGCCATCAATTGAAATTGAAATGATCTAATACGCCTTGTCAGCCTTCCGCCGACGCACACTGGGAGAAAAAATGATTCTAGGAATCAACAAGTTTATTGTGAAGGTCGTTACAAATTCTGAAAACTCAACTAATATATAGCATATAATCACAGCTAGGAGTCGAACCCAGGATCTCTTGTCTTACCGGCACAGGCGTCTTAACCAACTTGACCATTTGGACCTAAAGTTGGTTAAGATGCCTGTCCCGGTATACAAGAGATCCTGGTTTCGATTCCTAGTTGTAACCGATATATTTTTTTTTCTTTGCCTTGTTCTGTTTCATGTTTCGTTTAGATTTATTAGTAATTATCTTATACTTCAATGATATATTACATTGATGGGTATAACCTACAAAAAAAGTTAAAAAGAGAAACATATTCTTCAACTAATATATTTATTGGATACCAACTTCAGAGCACAGAAAAGTATTTAGTGCCCGCAGTAACTAGATCGTCAAACAATGGTAACTTTCTGTCATTTTTAGTGGCTGTGCTTAAACTGTTATTGATCCTCTACAAAAAACATAAAACATGGTAACACGTGTTATCACCTAGCGACCGACAAGATACTCCACCTTTCGACTCTTCAAATTCGAGTTCGACTAGAACTATAACCAACCGAATACAAATACCCAAACTACATACTACATCAGTACAAATATAATTCATCTACCTAGCTCCTAAAATCTTCAACCTTCTTCAAGACAACTTAAAAACCGAAAGAAAATATTTTCATGAAATCGCATAAAAATGAATAATTCAATTTATGCTGACTTCTTAGTTCCTAGAATCAGCCTTTCTCCCACTGTGCGACATGTGCAAAGTTGACACTAATAGGGTTAGAATATCAGATGCGTTTCTATTTCTACGAATAGAGCTAGTAAATAGAATTATTATAATATGGATATCCTGCCAAATAATTCCTAAATGTTTGATTTAAGGAAAAACTTTTTTTTTCTGAAGCGACTGCTCCGTCCATTAATTCCATTTTTGCTGCTATGGCATTCCCGATTGAGGTGTGTTGTGTGACTGAACGGTGTGAATATTGTACAATTTTCAGAGTAATTATGTACCACTAGTGACACCTATGAAGGTTAGGTAATAGTATTTATGAAAGGTTATCGCCTCGGCCTTAATTAAGTCGCGTCGGCAAGGTCGATTCCTGTTTTGCGGCTTTTTGAATTTGAAGTATGTCAACAGTCTTTTCATATAAAAGGTTGGGTTTCCTTAAACTCTCTCTTGCTCAAAAACAACCAAAGGTTTCACCTTTCCTAAAGAACCACAGGAACTAGTCTGTATCTAGAGTATTTACCTTTAAAAAGTGCCTAGTCATATCATGTGATAGTGGATATCACCACTATGATTTGATTCCTATGAATTAAAGTTATATAGAAGCCAAACACTCCTGGGTAAAATCTCTAATCCGAAGATCCCTCATCCGAAGCCTCCTGGCTCAATGTCAAAAATATCAGGGTGATACTGATAGTATCTACCTTTACGTATAAGATATTTGGTTTAGCTTAGAATTGCGCGTGCTTTTGGCATAATTTCATATGCATTCATTCACATTTAGCCGATGCTAACAGATTTAAAACTTATCGATAAAAGATAAGGTATTACGTTTGTACGTGTCGGTATGGAGTAATGGTACAAATAGTGGTGTGGGAGAAATGGTATAAAAGTTGAAAAAAGACAACAATTAGCATCAGATCAGTGATGAACATCTACAAGATGTCTTCTCAGAGGTTCAACGCTTTCTTCCTGTATGCATTTATTGCATTAACCGCTCAGGTAATAGCATTAAAATATTTGATGGTGTTGTTTTTCTAAATTGGAAAATGTAATTAATCCAACTTGATTTTCTATTTTAGGGGGCACTTACCGCTTGCATTCGGTGTCCATGTCATTCACCACCACCTGTAGATCCATGCCCGCCACCTCTACTATGTCCAGTACTACCACCACCATGCCCACCACCGCCACCGCCACCTTGCGCCGAGCCGTGCCCACCACCACCACCGCCACCTTATGTTCCATCATGCGCACTTCCACCACCACCACCATGCGCAAAACCATGCCCACCACCACCATCTCCACCTTTTGTAGAACCATGCCCACCACCGCCACCACCACCTTGTGCCGAGCCGTGTCCACCACCGCCACCACCACCTTGTGCTGAGCCATGCCCACTACCGCCACCACAACCTTGTGCTGAGCCGTGCCCACCACCGCCACCACCACCTTGTGCCGAGCCGTGTCCACCACCGCCACCACCACCTTGTTCTGAGCCATGCCCACCACCACCACCTTGTTCTCCATCCTGTGCACCTCCACCACCACCACCTTGCGCACAACCATGCCCACCACCACCATCTCCACCTTGTGTTGAACCATGTCTACCACCGCCACCACCACCCTGTGCTCCATCCTGTGCTCCTCCACCACCACCGCCTTGCGCACAACCATGCCCACCACCACCACCTCCACCTTGTGTTGAACCATGCCCACCACCACCCTGTGCTCCATCCTGTGCACCTCCACCACCACCACCATGCGCAAACCCATGCCCACCACCACCATCTCCACCTTGTGTTGAACCATGCCCACCACCGCCACCACCACCTTGTGCCGGGCCGTGCCCACCACCACCTTGTGCTGAGCCACGCCCACCACCGCCACCACCACCTCGTGCCGGGCCGTGCCCACCACCACCTTGTGCTGAGCCATGCCCACCACCGCCACCACCACCTTGTGTCAAGCCGTGCCCACCACCACCTTGTGCTGAGCCTTGCCCACCACCGCCACCACCATCTTGTTCTCCATCCTGTGCACCTCCACCACCACCGCCTTGCGCACAACCATGCAAACCATTGCCACCAGTATCTTGTGCTCCATCCTGCCCTTGCTCTCAGTAATAAGCTAAAGCCAGTTCACCACTTTCAACAATCATTATGAAGCGTTCACCTTATTATAAAATTAAATACATACATCACGGTTTTGTTTCTGTTGAAAATAAATAAATTTATTAGAAAATCATTGTTTTATATTGAAACTGCTCATGGAATAAATTATTGCTGTCGAGTCCACCGACATCAATTAAGAAGAAAAAATACTACTGTTATACTTCATCCTTGTGGCTACGTTACAATTATTTCAAACTAGTCGCCCGATCAAAACCTAAAACCTAGAACGGTTTGCTTGTGTGATCGCTAATAAAATCTTCTTTTGAATGTCGTGGATTCTATTTTACTCTATTTATTTTTTGAATAAATACCATGTTGGATTAACGATCACCGATACAATATTGTATTTGTATGCCCATCTTGGAAGATGAAGTTTTATTCATATTCATATTGGATATGTACGGGCGCAAACAAATAATAATAATAATATTTTTTCTTTTTATTAGATAAGAATAATGAATCTTTGACTTCCTACTGGGAAGTTTCCCGTTTCAAGACAACCAAATTGATGGGTTTAGTTCATATGAAGACAATTTTAATGTAATGGAAGACAAATACGTAACAATAATTTCAATCTTTGGAAAAATAACTTTTTGCATAACATTGTGGAAATTACTTTAAAGTATACAATATAAGATATAAGTTAGGTAAGCATCTTCAATTATGATGTGTAATAATATATGTGTAAGAATTATTATTTTAAAATAGTACATATTATTTGAGTTTGTGAAGTGTAGTGAGAATTTTAGGTCTAGAGGTCAAAAATATTAAAAACAAAATAAATAAAAATGCTAAATTACTTCGACATACATTTTTTTATTGTTATTTGAAGTTTCTTCCCGTTAAACAATAATTAAGCAGTTTTCAACAGATGTAAATCTTCCATTACAATGTAATGGAAGATGTACATCTACCTTATATTACTAGTAATTATAAATATACGTAAATGTTGTTGCTCTTTATTAGATATTCAGATTATTATTGTTGGCACACAGTCTAAAATAACACTAAATCTACATGCAACTATTGATTGATAGAAATGATTAGTATGAAGTTTTTATACTTATGAGACATGTTTTCAGCATACATATATCTGAATCTATTTGGGAATTTACAATTTTTTATGTAACTCATGTTAAAAATTTTGGGCATGTTATATCCTTGGGTTTGTTGTCCTTATTTATTGTTGTATTTTGGATCAAGCATGCCTTCATTCTTTGTGAACCTAGTGTTGTGTTCATGTTTCAATTTATTTTTATATTCAGAGTCAGATATATGCTGAATCAATATTTTGTCCCAATGTAAGGCCTGCACAGGCAAGATATTTATGTTTCGATACAACAAAGAAATGTTGTCTCTGTGAAAAAATATTTTTTGAAATTACTAATTTAACCATATAACATTGAACTGATTTTAGGTAGTTTAAGCTAGTTTTACAAGAAGAAGAAAGTGATCATAGTGGTTATGATGGTGAAGAGTCCCCATATACAGAGTCCAACTCATCTTTGATTTGGGTAGGCGTATTGCCTATCAAAAACAAACATTTAATAACAGCTCGTAATCAGTACTAATTTTTTTCCATTTTCACAAAAACACACACATCGACTCACTCAAACGACTGTCAACTACAAAAAGCGTCCAAAATGGCCGAAACTTTGGTGAGTAACTGTCAAAAGATGCACAACTACATTCACTAGCTTTTATTGACGAGTACCGCCATCTTTGCGTCGAGGTCGGAAACTTTTCAGACCACCCACGTTTATTATGTAATTTATCATTTCTCTGTTTAAAACATCATTTACGAATTACAAATTATTATAAGCAATAATTAGTCACTTGAAATATCCATACAAATTGAAAATACCTCCGTAATAAAAATAAATTGAATTGAACCCACGCCTTCTGATGTCCGGTAAGGTGCATTGAGACCACTGAGCTAGGTCGGCTTATTTCCAACACGCCAAATAATTCCATATGTACTAGTACCTACTTCAATCAACAATTACTGTTGTTATCCTTTGTGCTATGCATAAAAACCTTGTCTTATAAACAATAGTTTTTCATTTAAAAAAAAAATTATAAAATTTTCGAAATCTTTAATTTTTCTTCTATTCTAAAAAAATATTTGTAGAAGTTTATTATGCACTTTCTTGCATTTTTTAAACTGGTTTCTTATTATTATTCTTTTATCAGCTGATATTATAAACGTGAGATTTAGTTAGATGCGAATTCTCCAATTAATATTTTTTTGTCATATTTATAAGTCACAAAGCCTTTTAACAGTTGGTCCATCTTCACAAGCGATCATTCTTCTTCTTTGTAAGCCTTCAGACATTCAGCTTTGGACATAATATGTCTCAGATTTCTCTACAGATTTTTCGATTCTTGACGACCCGCACCCATTCTTTTTAATGACTCCTTATCTTTAAGTCGTCAGTTCATCAACGGTTGACCTTTGTTTCCCCTTCGGTGAGCCGAGGTTTCTAGGCAAAAGGATTGTCTTATCCAAGTTACACATAATTTACCGATTGCCATAAAATGTGTTATGTCGCTTAGGAAACAGTTGTATTGTGCATTTGGACTTGGTTTAGGCCTAACGATAGTTAATCGGTTGCTATGTTATTTATTTATTAATTATTTAAGTTTTAATCCAGCAGGACTGGGAGGATAGTGCAATCCCAGTCTGCCATATTACATGAAATGCAGTAAAACAGGGAAACAATAAAATAAAGTAAAAAATTATAAAAATGGAAATAAGATAAAACAAAGAGAAAAAAAAATTAGGCAGGTACCTAAACATAAAATTAAAATATAAATCAAAAATAAAATAGTCATATAAATAGGTAATACAATAAAGACAATTAGATTAAATTAAATTAAACCGTCCATCAGGGAGGTCGCCCCATCATTTGCATCCATCGCTCATTGAGTGGGGAACTGAGCCACTCGGATGAAGCCACAACGATGATTTTGGTTGGCTTCCGAGTCCTACCCCAGAAGCTGGCTAGTCGGTGGCGAAGTAAGGCGGGGAATGAGTGCACCCTCCCTTCAGTAAACATTGTGGAGGCACTGCAGAACCTTGGTAGTTGCATGAGCTGCCTGTATGCATTATTGTAGCACACCCTCAGCTTGTCCCATTGCGCTGCTGGGTATTGTGTCCACAGATCAGATGTGTACAGTACAGTGCAGAATGCCTTGAAAAGTAAAGTTGGTGTTATAAAATAGTAATAAGTATAGTTTTATAAAATTTCGTTATTTATTCAGAAAAAAAATGGTTTTAATTACGAAGATTCTAAGATTCGAAAACTATTATCAACAGAAAAAATGGTTTTAATAACGAAGATTCCAAGATTCGAAAACTATTATCAACAGAAAAAATGGGTTTATACAAATTCATGTAGATATTAAAAAAGATAGTTATATACTAGTTGTCATTAGCAGTGCAAGCGTGGGCAGGGCGGCGCACAGGGAGAGGGTGGGGCAAAGGGGTGTGGGCAAGCAGGCAGACTTGTTGGTGGTGGTGAAGTTGGTGGGTTTGGTTGATAACAAGGTCGCGGTGGAGAAGGTGGGCATGGTTGTTCGCAAGGTGGTGGAGGAGCTATACAGGGTGGTAGTGATGGAGGTGGGTATGGTGGGGCACAAGGTGGTGGTTGAAGATTTTGTGCATGGTGGTGGTGAAGGGGATGGGCACGGTTGTGCGCATGGTGGTGGTGAAGGAGATGGGCACGGTTGTGCGCATGGTGGTAGTGGTGGAAATAGTAGTACACAGGGGGCTGAGCAAGGCAGCGGTGTTGAACATGGAGCTACTGGTAGTGGAGATCGACATGGACAACGTGTCACAAGACAAATTTCCCCTAAAATAACAAACAAAAACGATTGACAACAAAAAATAAACAGCGCCCTTGATTTTGCACAAAAACGGCGCCATACAAGTCATCCAAATATTATTATTATTAATGCGTACAGGAACAAAGCACTCAACTTTTGAGAAGCCATCTTGTGGAGGATCTTCACTGATCTCATGCTAATTAATGATCGCCTCTTTTCACCTTTAATACCATATTCTTAAAAGCATCTCCATATCGACATTTTCCTCTATCAATATTTTAATATCACCTGAATGTAAATCAAACACATCCCAAAATCCTTTCTACTACAACACATAAATACCTGTCACACTTAATCACAAACACGTCAGCACAGGTTCTCCTAGTGAGGTGTTCACGTAACATACAATATCACCCACACACAGTTCTACAAATATCAACCTATGTTCTTTATTTTTTATATTTTTTATACCTTTTTTCTGTACTTTTTTCTCTGTACTACAATATAAACCACTGTATTCATTTGTAAAATGTGTATTCAAGTATAGAAATAAATAAAAAAAATTAAAAAACAAAATTTAAAAAAAAAAATAAAAAAAAAATAAAAAAAAATAAAAAATCCCAACAGCATGCACCAACAATCATTCTTTACCTGAACGTGAAAACAAGCCACACATCTCAACGTAATCATTCGTACGTACAAAATTAAACACGTTTGGAGATATCTACTCCATGCCAAGGCATGCGATTTGACACACGTACAAGAGAAATATTCTGCATCGTAAGCATTTTTCGTTATTTTTGATGACAATTCGAAATAATTTCAAATGTTCAGTAAGAAATGACGGCCTCCGTGGTCGAGGAGTAAGGCTATCGACTAGCAAGCTGGAGGTCGCGGATTCAAATCCCGACATACGCAAGTAAATTTTTGCTTGTTTAATTTGTGTTATTTCACAATTTACTGATTTAAAATAATATATAATATATTTGCTGAACGTTCCAGAGTCAGTATCGCCTTGGTGTAAGACCACCTTTCATAATTGAAACTTTGCTTGAAATGGCTTTGGCCATGTTTGGTAACCAGATCTAAATAGCCAGGTATTTCTCCCACCTTACTTTTCCCCTATCTCCTTCCTCTCCCCACTACCTTTAACCTTACAACAATTAATAATAATAATAATGAGAGTTTATTACAGAATAATAAGCGTTTTATTTTCTTCTTTTTTCTAACAAATAAATATAATGGTATCCTAACTGAGATTACATATAATTAAAATTTGGTACTATTGATAGTATTTAAAATAAAAGTAAATAAAATATTAAATAGTGTTTTTTTCTGAAATAATTATGAATATATTACAGTGTTTTTTGTTCAGTTGGGTATTTTCGGCTTCGGTCTCTATTTGGTGTCAGTATATGATCTATTTCTGATCTCCCTATGTTTTGTATCCAGCTTTTTATTTGAGATTTAAATGTTAAAATATTGTTGTGAGTTTTGTATGAGAGTGGGATTTTATTGTAGGGTTTAGTACCATAGTATAGGAAGCTTTTTGCCCAAATATTGTATTTGTAATTGCTTGTTAGATATGTTTTAACCCTGAATTTTGAATTGGCTATGCTGTAGTCTCATTGGCTCCATTGACGGTTGAAAGCAGTTGAGACTCTTGTGCGGATCATATCAAAAGAAATATGTCAATCCATTAGTTTTGATAACCTTTTCGGCCTTTATTTAAAAATGGTGTGTGATGCATGCTTTGGGGCGGTGCCTGGAACATTACAGTATGACCCAACGATTGCACTGACGTTATCTTATTACGGACTTCCCGCATCCTTGTGTAGATGGATAGAAGACTTTTTGAGGGAGAAGTTCATTCAGACAATTGTTACATTCAACAATTGCTAGCGACCCACAGGGATCGATTCTATCTCCGACTTTGTTTTGTTGCACATCAATGACCTTCTGTCGTAAGCATCATTTCTTTATTACGCAAATGACAGTACAGTTCATGATGGCTTTTTGTTTACTAGCCCCTAATGGACAAATAAACTCCAACAGCTCCGAGGAATTTTGAAGCATTGAAGCAGAGAATGGACAGTTACCTTGGCGGAGTTTCCTCTTGGGGTGTCCTTACCTCTTTGAATATCAAATAGGGTTCCATCGGGGAGAGGAGGAAAAGTCATATTATAGCTGATGAAAAGTAGATACTTCTTCAAAAAGCAAAAATAAAACTTGTTTGAAAGGCCAACAAGGAGAAATGAATTTAAAAAAAAAACTAATTTTGGCAATAACCTACTAACATTCAACTAAAAAAAAACACTGCGTACTTTTATGTTGTTGTACTTTATTGGATACAAAATAAAAATCTTTTGAAGTAAGCATTAGAATTCATTGTGTATATATACATTATCACCACTGATTGTAACTTACTCTGTACTTATATTGAAAACAAAACTCAAACTAAATATCTTGGCATCGCTATGGACGGACCAATGCCTAAAATGGTTACCACATAAAACTTCAACTAAATACCTCAGCATCGCCATGGACGGACCAATGCCTAAAATTGTTACCACATGAAACTGTTTTCGAAAACACAGTACGAAAGTTATACTGTGAATAATTCTATACTTAATTTGTAAAAATAATGGGAAAAAGTGGATTTAAAAAAAAAGTTAAAAAAACTTCTTAATTGACTCACTACGCTTTATGTCAATCTATCTATTTATATAACTTAAATTAATGTTCGTTTGCTCAAAATCTGAAATCTCCGAAAGTTCTACACCGATTGCTTTGAAATTTTGACACAACGTTAAATTCGAATACGCGTTGTTTTTATATACTTATATTGGATAAATGTAACAGGTAAATATTTTTTTTAAACAGTGCCATCTGTTGATCGTAAAATAAAACGTGCTATTGTTTTTTTATCTGCACAGACAGACTGAGGTACAGCAATTCGTGGCGGGGTAAAGCCAGTTTAAAAATAATATTATTTAATAAATTACAAGAAAAACTAAGATTCAAGTACTGAGAACATATCTAAAAAACGAAGGTGCTGAAATAAAGTTAAAAAAGAACTGCAATTAAAAAAATATATGTACAATTATTAACACCCCCCAAGGACAACTTTTTATGGGGTAGAACTTTTAACTAAAATATATCCTTCTTACCATACTTCAATTATTCAAATCATATCTTAGCAACAGAAAGCAATTCGCTAGTATCAATAATCAAAATAGCAACCACGTTCAAATAAACTACGGAGTTCCGCAGGGATCCAAACTAGGACCACTACTGTTCCAAATGTATATAAATGATATCTCCCAATTAGATTTAAACGGTGAAATTTTTTAGTATGCAGATGATATAAAATTGCATTCTACTGGGGTAAAGATTTAAACATCTTACTAGAAAATGCACAGAGAGACTTAGAAAAAATTAACAGTTGCCTCCAATCAAATATCCTAACAATGAATGTTAAAAAAACAGGATACAAGATTTTAAGCTCAACCTGTAAAATCATTCCTACTCATGTACCCTTAAAAATTGAATATAACATCCTGCAAATCCTGATACAGGAGAAATATCTTGGGCTGTGCATTGATAAACACCTAACATTTAAACAGCATATTCAAGATATTAAAGATAAAATCACCCCCTTAATTAGCGTATTTAGCCGGATATCATATATGTTATCAAATAAAATTTAAAAATGTCTATATTATAGCCTCGTACATTCACATTTAAACTACTTGATGGAAATCTGGGGAAATGCATATGAAATATATATAAATTAACTACAGGTAACATAAAACAAAGTAATCAAAAAGCTATTTCACTTCAAACCTAGGACATCAAAAAAAATTGTGTAGGAAACAAAATTATTAACATTAAGAAAATTATATGAATATAATCCATGTCTCCTTATTTACAAAATAAATAAAAAAAATCATACATACAAATACAGAACATATGCATAGTTAGCTTACTCTTCCTCATCTCCTTCTCATTTACTTCGTCAAGCTTCACAACCTCTCACAAGGTTGGGGATGCCAAAGTCTCATTGGCTCTATCTACTGGCTCCGTTACACTCATGTTGTGTGGTAATTATTATTGTCATATTGTTTCTGAAACAATTCTGCTAAATAAATGGTCCGACAATCCCCTTATTCTGCTAAATATGGGGATACTCTCCAGTTTATGTCTCTGAACACTTGACATTTCGTGGTAATCACCTATGGTACAAAGGATGAAAAGTGTAAATATGCCTGGATGAAAGCAGGCCAGATTTATGTTCGTCAAGATATCGGAACAGCTGCAATTCTTATATCTAATGCGGAAAAACTGGCATTACTCTCTGAAAACAAAAACGTATAAAAATTAACCCGCTTAGATCATATTCTGAACATATTTTCGCCTGCTACTCTTTTTCCTACATTAGTTAGATTACTTGGATATTTTTCTACCTATATTGTATTATATAAGACCTTAAACACACAACAGCTATAAGAGTTACACAATCTGTAATATCAATTACAATAATAATTGCCTAAAGAGTACACATAATTATTACATGAATAACTACAAATCTTGTATTACTGCTTTTTCGTTAAAATGTCAGAAATTTTCTACTGGTGTCAACATAAATAACCTTGAATCTTATATGATTTGTATTGCATTATGTAACAATACAGTTTAAGAATGACCTACTATAAATCTATTATTTTATGGAATTATTATACCATTGCTTTCACCTTGAAGTATCACAAATGTTTTATTGATGCCAGAACCAAGAACATTGAATTTTGTATTATGTGTTCTATTTCATTGCTTTACTAACCGAATACACACATCTAATGAAACTTTTAAGGATGATTTCAGGAACATTACTTTAGAAAAACGTTAATTAATTCAAATGAATGAATTCATATATAACGAAATTGAAAAAAAAATAAAATTCAAGAATATGAATGTGTGTCCACTGAGTCATGTAACGAACTTATATCCAAGAATCTAAATGATATCTTCATTTTTCATATCAATATACGGAGTGTGGAAAAAAATTGGGATGAATTAATTTTAAAATTAAACGATTTTAATAAAAAACCAGACATCATGGTTTTATCCGAAACATATAATAACACCGAATCACCCTATACTTACTTACCAGATTACAATTATGTTTAAACCAAAATAGACATCAATAAAAACAGTGGACTCGTAATATTTATACACAATAAATTTAGTATTGTCAAAATAACTGAACATCCTATATTCAAACTCGACAAAGCAAAATACCATTTGATTGCTGTTTACAGAACACACGGATCGAACATTATTTCGTTTATTAATGATTTTAAATACATACTGTTAAAATTAAAACAAAATAAACAATGTTTTTTTGCAGGAGACTTTAATCTTAATATAAATGAAAACGTCGTAAATAATAACAAGAATGAATACATTAATTGTATGACTGAACATAACTTCATTTCATGTATAAACAAAAATACAAGACAAATAAAAGATCACACTCCATCTTGTTTAGACCATATCTGGACTAATATAAATTGCAAAGATGTCAAAATGATCAGTGTGATACTAAGAGTATATACCAATACCTCTACGTATAAGATATTTGGTTTAGCTTAGAATTGCGCGTGCTTTTGGCATAATTTTATATGCATTCATTCACATTTAGCCGATGCTAACAAATTTAAAACTTATCGATAAAAGATAAGGTTTTACGTTTGTACGTGTCGATATGGAGTAATGGTCTAAATAGTGGTGTGGGAGAAAATGTATAAAAGCTGAAAAACGACAACAATTTGCATCAGATCAGTGAAGAACATCTACAAGATGTCTTCTCAGAGGTTCAGCGCTTTCTTTCTGTATGCATTTATTGCGTTAACCGCTCAGGTAATAAATAGCATTAAAATATTTGATTGTGTTGTTTTTTTTAAATTGGAAAATGTAATTAATCTTACTTGATTTGATATTTTAGGGGGCACTTACCGCTTGCATTCGGTGTCCATGTCATTCTCCACCACCTGAAGATCCATGCCCGCCACCTCTACTATGTCCAGTAATATCACCACCATGCGCACAACCATGTCCACCACCACCACCTTGTGTTGAGCTATGCCCACCACCCCCACTACCACCTTGTGTTGAGCCATGCCCACCACCGCCACCACCACCTTGTGTTGAGCCATGCCCACCACCGCCACCACCACCTTGTGTTGAGCCATGCCCACCACCGCCACCACCACCTTGTGTTGAGCCATGTCCACCACCACCACCGTCACCTTGTGTTGAACCATGCCCAACACCGCCACCATCACCTTGTGCTCCATCCTGTGCACCTCCACCACCACCGCCTTGCGCACAACCATGCCCACCACTACCACCTACACCTTGTGTTGAACCATGCCCACCACCGCCACCACCACCTTGTGCTCCATCCTGTGCACCTCCACCACCACCGCCTTGCGCACAACCATGCCCACCACCACCACCTCCACCTTGTGTTGAACCATGCCCACCACCGCCACCACCACCTTGTGCTGAGCCATGCCCACCACCACCACCACCACCTTGTTCTCCATCCTGTGCACCTCCACCACCACCGCCTTGTGTACAACCATGCCCACCACCACCACATTGTTCTCCATCCTGTGCACCTCCACCACCACCGCCTTGCGCACAACCATGCCCACCACCACGACCTCCACCTTCTGCCGTGCCGTGCCCACCACCGCCACCACCACCTTGTGCACAACCAAGCAAACCATTGCCACCACTATCTTCTGCCGAGTCATGTCCGTTGCCTTGTGCTCCATCCTGCCCTTACTCTCAGTACTAATAAGCCAAAGCCAGTTAACCACTTTCAACAATCATTATGAAGCGTTCACCTTATTATAAAATTAAATACATATATCACGGTTTTGTTTCTGTTGAAAATAAATACATTTATTAGAAAATCATTGTTTTATATTCAAATTGCTTATGGAATAAATTACTGCAGTCGTGTCTACCGACATCACTTAAGAAGAAAAAATACTTCTGTTATACTTCATCCTTGTGGCTACGTTACAATTATTTCAAACTAGTTGCCCAAACAAAAACTAAAACCTAGAACGGTTTGCTTGTGTGATCGCCAATAAAATCTCGTGGATTATATTTTATTCTTTGAAATATCACAAGCATTTTATTGATGCCAAAACCAAGAACATTGAATTTTTTATTACGTGTTCTATTTTCATTGCTTTACTAACCGAATACACTGATCTAATAAAACTTTTAAGGATGATTTCAGAAACATTGGTTTAGAAAAACCTTAATTAATTCAAATTAATGAATTCAAACAATACTAAGTGTCCCAGTGATCACGTAAATTTTTTTGCTCCACAAAAATTAACAATTTTTTATCGATTTAAGAACATTTATTGGTGATTTACACTTGCGAGTGCTTGACCATAGTCTAATTTAACACTGTGTTCTAATAGTTGCAGCTGCAAAACTGGTAATTCGTTATTATTTAACTTTATATTTCAACTGTCACCAGAGTGCAATAGACACTCACATACAACGCCGTACAGACGGAATAAAGAGTACATACAAACGCCCATCTACTTTCTCGTTAGTGACAACGCAGGAACAGGGTTGTCACCGCATCTTATAAAAAATAATAAATTACTAAAACTAACTTGCAAGATGAGTGCCACCGATGCACTATCATATATTAACAAGTCCAAGGAAGAAATCAGTGCATTATATAGTAATATTACTGATCCAGCACTAAAACTAACAAAAGATCAGATGACAAAACTTCTCAACAAACTTTCCAACCTCTCTGGCACCATGCTGGATGTTGGTGTCAAAGTTGGAATCCTCGAGGGACAGGTTAAGTCGTATCAACACATGGTCTCCTCAAAATTGATAGAATCAACCTATTTAACAATGTGCGAAGCTGCTGACGAGCTCGAGGAGAGGAAAACAAAAAACGTTCGAAAAACATTATCATTTTAAACTTTCCTGAAAGCTTGGCCTGCTCTCAAATTGACAAAATTACCGATGACACCACAAGAATATCAAATACACTAACGGCCATAAACTCAACCATCACTAAAGCCAACATCACAACCTTTCGTCTGGGGATAAAAAAAAACGGACAAACCCAGACCTCTAAAAGTGATGCTTGACAATCACACCCAAGCCATAGATATTTTGAGAAAAAAAAATAGCATAACAAAGTACCCTGGTATTAAAATTTATTCCGACCAAACTCCAGCCCAAAGAAACTATCTCGCCAATTTACGATTAACCCCAGACCAAAGAACCCAAGACGGTGAAATAGGTCTCACAATCAAATATAAGAACAATAAACCTGTTATTGTAAATATAAAAAACTCCCCACGAAACTAACATTTTACTACCAAAATGTTAGAGGTTTGCGCACCAAGCTCAACACCCTAAGGTGTAATATTCCAACGATAAATAACTATGTGTACTGCCTAACAGAAACCTGGCTTCATGAAAAAATATCTTCCCCTGAATTAGGCTTCACCAACTACGATGTTTACCGGCTGGATCGTGAAAATATTATTGGCGGCGGGGTTTTAATATCGATCAGAAAGATGTTCCATTCAAAACTATTAAAACTAAAAATAAAAACATTGAACAAATAGCTATATTAGTGAAACTCAAAGCAACAAAAATAATTATTGTGTGTGTGTATATCCCCCCCCAAGTTAGTGCTGATGTGTATTGTAAACATTGTGATGAAATTGAATCATTGAAATTGAAATATCCTGATGCAAAATTAATAATTTTTGGGGATTTTAATCTCCCAAATGTAAACTGGGTACAACCCACTGAGTCTTCAAATCCCATTTCTGCTAAAGCCCAATTAATCATTGATATCATCAACTTTCTCAACCTTAAACAATTAAATCATGTTAAAAATATAAATGAAAGAATTCTTGACCTTGTCATATCAAACATAAAAAATAGTAATGTCAGCGAATCGCGTGAACCAATAGTATCCATTGACTCTTATCATCCCCCTTTACAAGCGATCATTTATTTGGCACCCATTGAACTCCTCAATCCCCAACCTCCCGTTCACGAACTAAACTACAAGAAAGCCGATTATAATCAAGTGCGCTTATATCTTTCTTCGCTCAATTATAGATAAAATGAGAAAACAGCTAAATTGGATTTCTATAAAAAAGAGACTATTATTTAATGTGTTAATTTTTGTACATAAAATCATGAACAACCAAATGCCAAAATATTTTAAGGATGAAATTGTTTTTAATAGAGATGTTCATAATTACGAAACCAGAAATGTAAATAGGATTAGATTACCACATATGAAAAAAACAAAATCACAGAACTGCCTAATGTACAAAGGACTAAAAATGTATGATGAAATGCCTGAAAGTCTGAAGAATGAAGGAAGAATGAATGTATTTAAAAAGAAATGTTATATTCATTGTAAAAATATGTAAAATTACAAAATGAAATATGATCTTGTTTATATTAGTTTATATTCAAATGTATAAACTAACTCAATAAATAATAAAAAAAAAAAAAAAAAAAAAAAAAAAATTGGTCCCGCATTTTTATGTCTGCAAACGTAGAAGAAGCAACAAATGTGTTCAACTCAAACCTTTATGATACTATTGAAAATTGCATACCAACTTCTATTGTAAAACGTAACGACTGTTACCCAAAATGGGTTGGTACTGAACTAAAAAAACTCATTCAATGTGAAAAAATTGCCCACATTAACTTTAAATCCAATAACTCCACTGAGTGCTATAAATTTTTTTCTGTTTTACGAAATAAATGTAAAAGTCTATCTAAAAAATGCTATTCAGATTATATTACAGATGTAGAACAGACTATCAAGTCAAATCCAAAACATTTTTGGAATTATGTGAATTCTCTTAAAGACAACAACGGCTGTCCTAGATCAATGTATTCAGGGCGAAAACATGCTGACAGTGATCAAGAAATAGTTGACCTCTTTGCTGATAATTTCTTAAGTGTTTATGAACAGAAAAATGATAATGTAACTATACCTGAATTTAAATACACCAATGTAACTGACATATCAACATGCCAAATTTCTCTGGATGATGTTAATACAAAGATCAGATCTCTAGATTATAAGAAGGGGTCAGGTTCTGACAAAATTCCACCGGTATTCATAAAGGAATGCGCTCAGTTTATAGCAGCTCCACTTCAACACATATTCAATCTGTCACTTCAAACTGGAATATATCCTGATCCTTGGAAACTTAATCACTTGACACCTGTATTTAAATCAGGTGATAAAAATTGTGTTTTAAATTATAGACCAATTTGCATACTGTCTACCATCCCGAAAATGTTTGAAAGTATTGTCTTAGATAAAATTGCTGTTAAGTTTAGGCATATTATTACTCCAGAACAGCATGGTTTTGTGACCGGTCGGTCTACTACAACCAATCTTCTATTGTATGAACACTATATCTGTGAAGCTTTCACGTCTCGTGCACAAGTAGATTCAATATATACTGACTTTTCAAAAGCCTTTGATAAAGTAAATATTAATATCCTTCTCGCGAAACTGCAAGCCCTTGGTATACA
Source organism: Hesperophylax magnus (assembly GCA_026573805.1). NCBI lineage: Eukaryota > Metazoa > Arthropoda > Insecta > Trichoptera > Limnephilidae > Hesperophylax > Hesperophylax magnus. The sequence goes on along the minus strand of JAIUSX010000117.1, from coordinate 3,194,318 downwards.
TAGATCATTCCTAAAATGGTTGAATAGTTACCTCTGTAACCGCGAACTGATGGTAAAATTAAAAAAATAAAGTCTCATATAAATTTAAAGTAACATCGGGAGTTCCTCAAGGCTCTCATCTGGGCCCACTTCTCTTCGTATTGTTTATAAATGATCTATCTTTATGCTTCGAAAATGTCAAATTCATTCTATTTGCAGATGACCTAAAGCTTTTTAAGATTATAAAATGTTTAAATGATGCACTTATCCTTCAGCATAATATAGATAGACTTGCTAGCTGGTGTGAAATAAACAAATTATTCCTAAACGTAAAAAAGTGTTTCCACATGTGTTTTTACCGTTCACGGACTCCAATAACCATATCGTATTCAATTAACAATAATGAAAATGCATTAGTACCATTTATCAAAGACCTTGGTGTTATTTTTGACAGAAAACTTACCTTTGATCGTCACTGTGAAACAATTTCCAATAAGGCCATGCAAATTCTAGGTTTTGTAATGCGTAACACAAGGAGTTTTCAAAACATTGAGTCAATTAAATTACTCTACTGCTCTCTTGTGAGATCGCACCTAGAATATGCATCTCCTGTATGGTCTCCGATTTATACCTGTAACTTACACCGCTTGGAGAAAGTACAAAGAAAATTTCTTCTATATGTTCAATTCAAATTGAGACAGCCTGTAATTGATATCTGCTACAATACTTTAATGTCTGGTCTAAATCTACCACTTCTTTCTACCCGGCGAACTATTAAAGACATTCTTATACTTTTTAAATTACTGAACAATCTCATAGACTGCCCTCAAATGTTAAGTGTTATAAATTTTCGTTTCCCTGTTAAATCAACTCGACTCCACCACATTTTCCACAGTGACAATCATAGCACTAACTATTTGTATCATTCACCATTGGCGCGTTTTCACCGCACTGCCAACACGTATACAGACCTTTTTGATATTTTCAAAACCTCACCGTCTTGCATCAAGGCAAAAATACTTGGTTGTGAATGTAACTGATATGTTTGTGAAATGTTAAATGTCTGTTTGTACTGCATCATACTGACATGTTCTTCTTTATGTGTAACATATGTATGGTGTTCTTATACATTCCACTTATATACATATATGTGAAATGTATATGTATAGCATCTATATAAACTGCTTGCTTCAGATGTCTTATAGTGTTGGCTAACGGAAGTATTATTTTAATAAAAAATGTTACTTTTAATTGTCAAGTCTCTGACAGCCTTGAATTATTGAAGCCACTTTGCCATAGTGCCATAGCCAAGTGAAGATAAATTTGATTGTAACAATAAACTCACTACTCTTTGCGCTGTTATAATATTTAGCTAGATTATATCTGTTGGCAAGTCACCTTTTCTCTATATTTTATCCTGTTTAAATGAAGTACTTTCTATTATTGTAGCATTCTATGCCTTAAGAAAATTTCAGCTGTATCACATTCAATGTCGTTTTGTATACATATTGTTGTGTTCTTAAATGTAATACTAATATTCGCTTATGTACCACTGTGTACTTATAATCTATGTATCACATTATTGTAAAAGCCTTTTATGGCGTTTAATAAATAAATAAATAAATAAAAATACATAACGAAATTGAAAAAAATTTAAAATTCAAGAATATGAATGTGTGTCCACTGAGTCATGTAACGAACTTATATCCAAGAATCTAAATGATATCTTCATTTTTCATATCAATATACGGAGTGTGGAAAAAAATTGGGATTTTTTTTTTTTTTTTTGACACCTCACAAGAGTGTCCCTGCCTGTGGAGTGCACAGACAGGGGAACTATGTCACCACCCGGTTGGGCGGCGTTGTGAGGCGGAGTAAGGTAGGGGCTGTGGAAAGGGATTTGTTAATGCGGGCCTTGAAGAGGCTCGGATTATAGGAGGGAGGAAAAACAGATGCCGGTAGCTCGTTCCACATACGAGCCGACTTACACAAAAACGAGTCGTAAAAACAGCCCGTTCTCATGAAGCCAACGTCAACCGTGAACGGGTGTTCAGTTCGTGTCCGTCGAGTTTCGCGCACGTGCACCTTGATGGATTAATGGGATGAATTAATGGGATGAATTAATTTTAAAATTAAACAATTTAAATAAAAAACCTGACATGATAGTTTTATCCGAAACATATAATAACACCGAATCACCCTATATTTACTTACCAGATTACAATTATGTTTAAACCAAAATAGACATCAATAAAAACAGTGGACTCGTAATATTTATACACAATAAATTTAGTATTGTCAAAATAACTGAACATCCTATATTCAAACTCGACAAAGGAAAATACCATTTGATTGCTGTTTACAGAACACACGGATCGAACATTATTTCGTTTATTAATGATTTTAAACACATACTGTTAAAATTAAAACAAAATAAACTGTGTTTTATTGCAGGAGATTTAAATCTTAATATAAATGGAAACGTCGTAAATAATAACAAGAATGAATATATTAATTGTATGACTGAACATAACTTCATTTCATGTATAAACAAAAATACAAGAAAAATAAAAGATCACACTCCATCTTGTTTAGACCATATCTGTACTAATATAAATTGCAAAGATGTCAAAAAGATCGTATATACCAATACCTCTACGTATAAGATATTTGGTTTAGCTTAGAATTGCGCGTGCTTTTGGCATAATTTTATATGCATTCATTCACATTTAGCCGATGCTAACAGATTTAAAACTTATCGATAAAAGATAAGGTTTTACGTTTGTACGTGTCGATATGGAGTAATGGTCTAAATAGTGGTGTGGGAGAAAATGTATAAAAGCTGAAAAACGACGACAATTAGCATCAGATCAGTGAAGAACATCTACAAGATGTCTTCTCAGAGGTTCAGCGCTCTCTTCCTGTATGCATTTATTGGGTTAACCGCTCAGGTAATAAATAGCATTAAAATATTTGATTGTGTTGTTTTTTTTAAATTGGGAAATGTAAGTAATCTAACTTGATTTGATATTTTAGGGGGCACTTACCGCTTGCATTCGGTGTCCATGTCATTCTCCACCACCTGTAGATCCATGCCCGCCACCTCTACTATGTCCAGTTATATCACCACCATGCGCACAACCATGCCCACCACTACCACCTTGTGTTGAGCCATGTCCACCACCACCACCTTCACCTTGTGTTGAACCATGCCCACCACCGCCACCACCACCTTGTGTTGAGCCATGTCCACCACCACCACCTTCACCTTGTGTTGAGCCATGCCCACCACCGCCACCACCACCTTGTGTTGAGCCATGTCCACCACCACCACCGTCACCTTGTGTTGAACCATGCCCACCACCGCCACCACCACCTTGTGCTCCATCCTGTGCACCTCCACCACCACCGCCTTGCGCACAACCATGCCCACCACCACCACCTTCACCTTGTGTTGAACCATGCCCACCACCGCCACCACCACCTTGTGCTCCATCCTGTGCACCTCCACCACCACCGCCTTGCGCACAACCATGCCCACTACCACCACCTCCACCTTGTGTTGAACCATGCCCACCACCGCCACCACCACCTTGTGCTGAGCCATGCCCACCACTACCACCTCCACCTTGTGTTGAACCATGCCCACCACCGCCACCACCACCTTGTGCTCCATCCTGTGCACCTCCACCACCACCGCCTTGCGCACAACCATGCCCACTACCACCACCTCCACCTTGTGTTGAACCATGCCCACCACCGCCACCACCACCTTGTGCTACATCCTGTGCACCTCCACCACCACCGCCTTGCGCACAACCATGCCCACTACCACCACCTCCACCTTGTGTTGAACCATGCCCACCACCGCCACCACCACCTTGTGCTGAGCCATGCCCACCACCACCACCACCACCTTGTTCTCCATCCTGTGCACCTCCACCACCACCGCCTTGCGCACAACCATGCCCACCACCACGACCTCCACCTTCTGCCGTGCCGTGCCCACCACCGCCACCACCACCTTGTGCACAACCATGCAAACCATTCCCACCACTATCTTCTGCCGAGTCATGTCCGTTGCCTTGTGCTCCATCCTGCCCTTACTCTCAGTACTAATAAGCCAAAGCCAGTTAACCACTTTCAACAATCATTATGAAGCGTTCACCTTATTATAAAATTAAATACATATATCACGGTTTTGTTTCTGTTGAAAATAAATACATTTATTAGAAAATCATTGTTTTATATTCAAACTGTTTATGGAATAAATTACTGCAGTCGTGTCTACCGACATCACTTAAGAAGAAAAAATACTACTGTTATACTTCATCCTTGTGGCTACGTTACAATTATTTCAAACTAGTCGCCCAAACAAAATCTAAAACCTAGAACGGTTTGCTTGTGTGATCGCCAATAAAATCTCGTGGATTATATTTTATTCTTTGAAATATCACAAGCATTTTATTGATGCCAAAACCAAGAACATTGAATTTTTTATTACGTGTTCTATTATCATTGCTTTACTAACCGAAAACACTGATCTAATAAAACTTTTAAGGATTATTTCAGAAACATTGGTTTAGAAAAACCTTAATTAATTCAAATTAATGAATTCATACATAACGAAATTCAAAAAAAATTAAAATTCAAGAATATGAATGTGTGTCCACTGAGTTATGTAACGAACTTATATCCAATAATCTAAATGATATCTTTATTTTTCATATCAATATACGGAGTGTGGAAAAAAATTGGGATGAATTAATTTTAAAATTAAACAATTTAAATAAATAACCAGACATCATAGTTTTATCCGAAACATATAATAACACCGAATCACCCTATATTTACTTACTAGATTACAATTATGTTTCTTCAAAATAGACATCAATAAAAACAGTGGACTCGTAATATTTATACACAATAAATTAAGTGTTGTCAAAATAACTTAAAATCCTTTATATTTAGTAAACTTTATTGAAATACAATTCAATCTCGACAAAGCAAAGTACCATTCGATTGCTTTTTACAGAACACACGGATCGAACCTTATTTCGTTTATTAATGATTCTAAACACATACTGTTGGAATTCAAAAATAAGCTATGCTTTATTGCAGGAGATTTTAATTTTCATATTAATGAAAACGTCGTAAATAATAACAAGAATGAACATATTAATTGTATGACTGAACATAACTTCACTTCATGTATAAACAAAAATACAACATATATAAAAGGTCACACTCCATCTTGTTTAGACCATATCTGGACTAATATAAATTGCAAAGATTTCCACAAAGTGAAGTCAATTATTTGGAAAACCGTTATAACTGATCACCATACATGCATTCTTTTTTATGATAAACTAAAAATACTGAAAAAACCCAATACATAAAGTACATCGAACATGAACACAAAACCATACATACTAACATTCATTCTAAGCAATGTGCAAACATATTTAATTATTTTTTTGCCAATGTTGGAAAAAATCTAGCGAAAAATATTAATAAATCTATTTACCGAAAAAAGCAAGTAATTTAATTAAATTTACAGATTTAAAAAAATTGTCAAAGTTTGAAACAACGTCTGATTGTGAAATCTTAAAAATAATTGAAGGCATGAAAGGAGGTACGTCTCCCGGATTCAATAATATTACGGTACATATTCTAAAATCCATGAAAATTTGATAAAACCCATTACTCATTTGATAAACTTAAGTTTAATTAAAGAAATTTTTCCAACAAACTACAAGAACACAATAATTTCACCTATTTATAAAGCTGGATTCACAACAAATGACTAATTATCGCCGTACCTGTCTAATCTCAAACATATGAAAGTTTTTTTTTAAATTGTGAAAAAAAGATTTCCTTGAAAACAATAAAATCGTACACAAAAACCAATTTGGTTTTATAAAATCACTCAGCACACAAGATGCTATTGCTAATGTAACTTCACAAATTTACGAATCATTAGATAAGGGCGAAAAATATGCAGAGGTATTTTTATCGATCTCTGAAAAGCTTTTGATAGTATATCTCACGAAATTCTACTGAGTAAATTGGAAAATATAGGTATAAAAGACAACGCCATTTAATGGATTACCAACTATTTAAAAAATCACCCATAAGTCGTAAAAATTAATCAGGTTAATAGTGATAAAAAAATATCAGACTTTGGAATCCCGCAAGGTACGGTGCTTGGACCAATTCTTTTTACCATGTACGTTAACGATATTTTCATTCAACCATTACATGGACAAATTACTTCATACGCTGACGATACAATACCAATAATAAAGGAATAGACTTGGGAAAAAGTAACGCTTAAAGCCACACAAGACATAAACACTCTTAAGAATTTCTTCGACATTAATTTACTATCACTAAATAGCGATAAAATATTTGTCATTCCATTTTAAATTCATTCAAAAGACACCCCTAAAGATTTTGACATTATCATACATGAAAATTCCAAAACACATGATAAAAACTATTGTATCAGAAACTGCTCAATATTAAAAGCAATAAACACAATCAAATATCTAGGAATATTTATAGATAAAAATTTGTGGAAAGACCAAATATGTCAAGTGGTAAAAAAAATTAGAAAAAATAATATATATATTCTTAAGAATCAGAAATTTTTTTTAGAAAAAAAAACAATATTTAGTATACTATGCTTTGTTTCAATCAACTTTACAATATGCCATCATTAGTTGAGGATCCGCATATAAAACTAACCTCCTCCCAATAGAAGTCGTGCAGAGAATAATTATTAAAATCATATTAAAAAATCTTCGGTTTTTTTTTTTTAATTAATAAATTTAATTAAAATCATATTTAATAATATAATTATTAAGTTCTGCAAGTATTTTTTGGTTTTTTGTGTTATTGTTACAGCTGTTTCGGCTTTCAAGGCCATTTTCAAACTGTCAGTTTGACAGTTTGACAATTGACAGTTTGAAAATGGCCTTGAAAGCCGAAACAGCTGTAACAATAACACAAAAAACCAAAAAATACTTGCAGAACTTAATAATTATATTATTAAATTTGATATTAATTAAATTAAAAAAAAAATAAATGGAGTTCTACGAATTAAACACAAAAACAATAAATAAAAAATCTTCGGACTACCCAACAGACCGCATATTCGAAGAATTTCATGTACCTCCTTTTAAAGATCTGTACATTAAAAATTCATAAAAGAAAAATAATAGTACCAATTTCTGACTGTAAACCGTACTCGACTTAAATACATTTTTCCATGTCCAAAATTAAATACTTCCTTTTCACAAAATTACTATACATACCAAGGAAGAACCCTTTTCAATCAACTCCGTGAGGAAATTAGAATCACAAAACGACAAAAGCCAAGCTCTGAGCACTCTAAAAAAATATTTTATAGGTTATCAAAAAAATGAATAATAAATATTCTTAATGAAATAATTAAAAACACTTTGTTTTTACCACGATAATCTTTATTTTTTTAAAATCAACATGTTTCGAGAACGATCTTCTCTTCATCGGGACATAAATTGTAAGTTTTTCTTTGGTAATTTTTTTTTTTATATTTATATATTTTAATGCTCAAAGTTATAAAGTGTATTATGAACTGGTTTTACATTTTTTTTTTGGTTCGGTACCTAATACTGAAACACTTGTCCTAAATACCGTTAAAGCCATGGACATTACACAAGAGTAGACTTACCCTAACGTAAAATTTAGGTGTCATTTCGACGAGCTATAAGCAAATCCCCTGATCATTTTTTAGGCACCAGGAGCGTTCGAGAATGCTTTGAATAAACTACAACATCAGTCGTACTTTGACCGCCGAAGATCGCACATTTAAATGACGCTGAACAGAAAAGTAAAGTAAGGTAACTGTAACTGTATTGTCCATTGGGGGACTTTCCTGCGCAGGGTCTAAATGTTGGTTTATAACTGAACCGTCCACAAATTGGGTTGCGTAGCGACCCAAAAATGACTGAGTTGAGTAAATATTAACACATTTATAACAGTGTAGTGTCAAAAAATATTCGATTTTGGAAACAAACCTGAATTTTCGTTGACCTGATTTAGGATTTGCAGTTAAGATTTATACGCAGCCAGCTATTTGTGTACTATTGTACAAAGGACTATTTATTCACTTAAAAAGGAGACTTTAACGCACCTCCCCGCTCCTCGCAACTTTGTTTTTCCTCTTTCTTGAGCAAGTCTATTTTTTTGTATATCTATGGTAAAAGCCTTATTCCATTTCCTGAACAGTCACCCCTTCCCGCGGTGGCACCTTACGCATAAATGGGTTGTAACACCAGTGAGTGGCGGGTACCGGGTGACAGGTGGCTGCTTAGCACATTTTCCAAAAATAACTCCATATTGATCACCCGGTTCCTGGGACGGGTGCCACACTTCTTATTGGGGGTCATGCGAACAGCCTGTAAAATGGGACAGATGTATCTACCTTTTCCAGGCAGATATCTCATTGCCACTGAATATGTTTACTCCCTAGAAGTGTGCTTTACCGATTTTAACTCAAACTTATACAAAACCTTTCGACTTCTAGACACCGGATAAGCAAAAAAAAAATTTTATTGTTTAAGAAAATGAACTCTATAAAATATTATTTTAACTTTATCCATGTTTGGTGACCAGATCAGAAATGACGTATACAAGGATACCTTGTTTTATAGATAGTCCATTCTTCCTGAAATACTATAATATGTTTTTACCAAACAACTACTTCTGGGAGCGGCACCACGAACTGTTTGCATATCACACGGCAGAACGGACTTATCTTCTGAATCAGAACAGCATGACACGGTTATGGTACTGCTAAATAACATGTATTTTTTTATTTATTTAAGAATCAGATACAGGCAGTAATGCCTGGGACAGACCACATTATAAGCGCGATATATTCTCGTGGCTTAGCCTATTTCAGCATATGCCTCGCCATACATTCCCATTTGTAATATATGGCGATATTGTGAAATAATCCAAGCCATGATGCGTATAGCGTAATGTATCACCTACCTAACAAAAAACATTCAATGGACACTTCACCCTATTTCTCGTTCATCATAAATATATCTTCGATAATTAAGAAAATCACCAAAAAAACTGTATTTTTTTAAATCTACTAATATATTACTCCAGTAAACTCCTTATAAAGTATAAGGTCTTAAACATACGACAACTCCACCTAAAATTTTCGCTAATACTATTTCCTGTTTAAATATAAAACAAAACTCTCTTACAACACAACTACACCACCAGAACAATAACCAACGGTCACTACAAAGTACCTTCACTACATGCCACGTCAGTTCAAAGACAAGCTTTTCTTCCTAGCTCCTAAAATCTTTAACCTTATCCCTGAAAACCTAAAAACCGTGAGTCAACCCCATTCCTTTAAAAAAACTAATTACGAAATGGATCCTTACACACGGAATAAATTACAACTACAATACCCATTCATATTTATATTTGCGGCACGTTCCAGAGTGGAAGATACTACCAGTATCGCCCTGGTGTAAGACCACCATTCAGAATTGAAACGTTGCTCCAAATGGCTTTAGCCGTATTTAGTGACTAGCTCTGAATAGCCAGGTACTTCCCCACCTTCCTCTTTCCCTTCCCCACTTACCTTCAGCCTCACAACATCCCCCAATTGGGGATGCCATAGTCTCACTGGCTCCAGACGGGAGCAGTTGGGACTCTTGTGAGGTATTCACTATAAAAAAAAAAAAAAAAAAAAAAAAATTCTACACTCTATCAATTTAATCAACTTTCAGACAAAACATAATATATCCTTATTACCTAACTTAGCGGTATAGTATGCACATAATTAATTAGTGTGATCTATTTACTAATAATTTCTCAAATTTTTCATCTTCTTATAATTACCTAACCTCTCCATCCTCTTTTTGCAACCCAAACTAGCTATACATCATTTTTCTTTTTTATATTATAGTAAGGGATAGATTATATGTCCGCAAACTGTAAAATTCACCCGCCATAACACAGGGTCATCCCTAGCATGGAGGGTGAAATATCACAAAAAACCACATGTACTCTCTAAATCATGTATCAATAAAATAAATAAATATTAAACCTTTATTTTAGTTTTAGATTTGATTGTTACGTAAATTATTCAACGTTATCAAATGTTGATAAAAATTAGCTGATACTCGGGCAAAGTCAGAAATAAATGTTAGTAAAACAAAATGGCTAATATTAATAGCCTTTGATTGATAATAACCAATTAATCGACGTCAACATCGTCAATGATTAACTTATGCCGCGTTGACTCGTGGCCGTATAGAGTTATCCAATGGCAATCCGTCGATCAGCGACACAGTGGGCTAGAGTATGAATTAATTTATTTAGAAGACCATAAATATGTTAACGTGGTGTATATCACAAAATAAAAGACGACAGAGACTGCAGTTATCTACATCATTTTAATTACAGTTTTAAAGTAACTCAGATTTTCTTCATTTTTGCCGCCATTTTTGGAAAATAATGTGGTAAATAATTAGATCCCGGTTAGGTTAGGTTAGTTTTTTAACCTGTTAATATTTAATTCATAAATTTTCTGTTTCAAAACACGACAAACTCGAAAAACTCCCATGTGCATAAATAAATCACTCATGAATGAATCTTAAAAAATAACACATACGTTTTTTTTGGAACTTACAAACTTAAAGAGTTAACGAGAAACTTGTTATAAATCGGTAGAAATTATGTATGCGGGGCTTAAATTCATAGTATTCGTATAACATGCATACTAAATAATAAGGATCACCAAACGCATAAAGTGTAAGTGAAAGTTACAACAAAGAAGAGCTCACATTTCAATAAAAAGAGGTAAATATAACAGGAAATTATTTTCATTCAACAATATTCTATATTATAAGCAAGAAAAAATTTAATTCTGCTCTGGTCATAAACATAAATATTGTATTTTTGCTCTTGACAATTTTCCAAAATAAATTCAATTAATGATCAGAAATAATTAAATAATAAGAGTTGCCAAATTCTGTACAATTCTGTGTGGACCTCGACAAAGATGAAACTCATGTCATGGGTAGACAGAGACTTGTGATTAATTACACTGATAACATAAACAGTTACTAAATGACAATCGAAGAAGAAGCATTTCTTAAAAAAAATTATATTAGAACAATGTTAATGAATATAATGATAATGATATCTTCGGGCTTTTTGTATAAAACAAATTGGTCCTAAAAAAGCATAGTTTTTTTTTTTTTTTTTTTACAGTAATACCGCACAAGAGTCCCAACTGCTCCCGCCTGGAGCCAGTGAGACTATGGCATCCCCAATAGGGGTATGTTGTGAGGCTGAGGGTATTGGGGAGGGGAGGGAGATGGGGAAGAGGAAGGTGGGGAAGTACCTGGCTATTCAGATCTGGTCACCAAACACGGCTAAAGCCATTTCAAGCAACGTTTCAATTCTGAATGGTGGTCTTACACCAGGGCGATACTGAGAGTATCTTCCACTCTGGAACGTGCCGCAAATATACTATATATTATTTTTAATTAATTAATTGTGAAATAACACAAATTAATCAAATAAAAGTTATTTGCGCACGCCGGGTTCGAACCCGCGACCTTCGGATCTGTAGTCAAAAGCGTATACCACTAGTCCACGCCGGCCGTAGTTATGCCAATATAAAGACCGTACAATTTTCATTCGGAACCTACTTACTATTATACTACAAACCTATGAAAAACTCTGAAAGTTTATTCCATAGACTTTCAGAGTTTTTCATTTGTGGATATAGTTAGGCAATCATATGATTTCACAATATTTCGGTTCTAATTTTCGACCGGAGTCATACTATTTTCATAGAGATGAAAATATAACGTAATGGCTATTCTACCACAGTCTTCCAAAGAGTTTGCAGATAACGGAAGCAAATTACTAAAATTACAGATGATTGAAACTGCCGTAAAGCCTCGATTCCTTTCTTCCTGTTGCAATCCGATCGCATTTATTGTGAATTTTTTCGAATGAGATTTTAACCATTTTAAAAAGATAACATATTGGCCGAATTATCGTATTTTATGTGTGTACAAGTATATGTCACGTTTCAGCAGCACCTTACCGTGACAGATTGAGTAACACGTAATCATGTGTCAGCATATCAGTCGCGCCGTGTGACAAAAAATATATATTTATGAATTTAAAACAACAAAATGACATCTAAATATTTAAGTCTCGCATACCCAATTTCTACCGATTCGTAACAAGTTTCTCGCTAACTCGTTAAGTTTTTAAGTTTCAAAAAAAAAAGTTATTTTTTAAGATAATATTCATATATTTGTTATGTCGATATATTAATTATATGAAATCTCCTCCAAAATTTCAAAGTAAGCTTTGAAAATAATTAAAAACACATTTGGTTCCGTTATTTAATGTTTTAGGCATGAACAAAACAAACAGTGTATCTTTAAATGCCACTAAAGCATTTGTCTAGAGGTTTTTGCTCTATTTCAAATGAGTCGTGTTTTATCAAATATTTTCACCATTTTCGCTTAGTTATTATCTTTTTTAATATTAGCGCGCTCCCTCTAACATTCGATTTTATATATCTCCCTTTCAAACCATTTTTAAACACTTACTACGGGGCCTTAACTCCAATTGTGCTCAGGAATCGAAGGTTAAGATCCTTCGGTATGCGCTGTTACACCCTGTAAACACTAGTATTGACTTCGGTATGCGCTGTTACACCCTGTAAACAATGGACATGACTTCGGTATGCGCTGTTACACCCTGTAAACAATGGACTTGACTTCGGTATGCGCTGTTACACCCTGTAAACACTGGTATTGACTTCGGTATGCGCTGTTACACCCTGTAAACAATGGACTTGACTTGCTAATAAAGCATATTTTCATAATATTTTGTAAAAGTAAGTCTTTTATGTTTACAAGTGAATAATAAAAAGATTATATTAAATAATATAATATTTAATTACTAATTAAACTTTCTCCTTTATTTTCCTTCCATAAAATAAAGTCAAAGATAGTATTTGTGCAACTTATTTAGTTTAAATAAATGTAAATGAATCAAAATATTACATTTTCTATTTATATTTATTTATTTATTGCATCTCACTACATAAACACAAATCATGTTTTTTCTCATAATAGTCAACCTCACTAGGGCTAAGCCTATACGAGGTCATACAAAAACAAAATATTTGAAAAAGAAAGTAAAAATATGTATAAGATGAGTTACCAGATGGATAATTTTACAGTATATTGTATCAATATTTGATTAATAACTACTTATTAATCATTAATCCCAAGAAGAAACAAAGTAGATAATAAATATAGCTAGGGTGATATTCAGTTTTTAGCAAATTGGACTATAAAAATATAAAATCATATTATTCAAAAGGATGAACATTTTATAATGAATCATGTTGGTCAATTTTGGGCTCTCATTTAAACAAAATGCACAACTGTGCATGATCCGGTCTATCGAGTCTTGGCCGGAAGCAGATTGTGATTAGTGTTATTGGTTATTTATTATTGTTGTTTATCACCTCCTCGTGCGAGCCGCGGGGGGTGGCGCCTTCCACTGGGACATGAGACGGGGGAGGGGTACATCATCCACCCCTCTACACCACCGGCCACCGCAAGGGGTGGCAGTGGCATTGCGAAATGATACGTCGAAATAAAATCGTGTGGAGAACGGTTCAATGACAATACAGAACGTTGAAAAAAGTAAAGGAGAAAGAAAAACACAACCAAACCTAATATAACTTTACCTTGACGTCCTCCGTGATTGAGTAGTTACGATGGTTGAATACGAATCCGGAGGTAGCGAATTTGGGTAAAATGAATTATTTCACATTTTTTTCATATAAAATAATATATGGTATATTCGTGGCATGTTCTAGAGTTGAAGATACTCTCAGTATCGCCACGGTGTAGGACCACTATTCAGGATTGAAACTTTGAAATTGAAATTTGCTTGAAATGGCTTTAGCCGTGTTTGGTGGCCAGATCTGAATAGCCAGGTACTTCCCCACCTTTCTCTTCCCCATTTCCTTCCCCGCCACATTACAACATCCCCTAATTCGGGATTAGACGATCTCACTGGCTCCAGACGGTTAGGAGCAGTTGGGACTCCTGTGCGGAATCTATTGACATAAAAAAATTACATTATAAATAAATAAATATTTGATTATTTTCTATTTTATCCGGTTCCCAATGGAAACATAACATCAATATTCGATCGTCTGGAAAACACGTAAGTTAATAAAAAATATTCACACCCTAAAGGTTTTTCTTAGCCTATTTATTTGATAGTGATTCATCATCATACATCATTTCAGAAACCGATCCGAAATAGATGAATGATGAAGTATCGTTAGTTATTTTTGGGATATCATTTATAAAAAAACATTTTTAAATACACCAATGATGAATGAATGCATATCTTGGCGGAAACAAAGTGTATTCTATCAAATTGTGGTGTTAATCACGTACACACGCGGACATATGCGCATTTTTCTGAAATCGGTCGACATTGTGGCATTATATATAAGCATGTAATAACAGTCAGAGAACAGCCGTCAGATGATTTAATTCTCAAATTACATGCATCATCCCTCTATCCCACTACAACACACTCCAAAAGCATCAAATATGTAGAACGAAAGCACTTTCCTTGGACCACTGATGGAAGCGAGAAGGATATTTAACTTTTATTTTTAGAAAAGTTTTATTCTGTACCTGATGTACCTTTGTTACTTATTTTCTAAAAGAAATAACAAATATTTATTTTTCGGAATAACTTTATTGAGTAAAACCTCAAATTGTAATATTTAAATATTGAAGACAATATTAGTGATTTCTAAACGAAAATCTGAAACAGAAAAATCAGAAAAGGAAACGGTCACATCTGGGACTCGAACCTGTTTCTTTGAACCTCATAACTCACAACACAATATCTTACCTCAACACTAACAGGGAACGCCATAGTGCAATTACCATAGTCCCACTAGCTTCGGGAAGTTGAGACTATTACAATATAATGCTCACAAAAAAAGTATTTTATATTTAATTAAATTATTATAATTAGTTACCAATTCATTACAGTGTAAGATTTCTTATTTAACAGTCTTAGGCTGGCCGCATACATACGTTTCCTTTTCTGATTTTTCTGTTTCAGATTTTCGTTTAGAAATCACTAATATTGTCTTCAATATTGAAATAACAAATGTTCCTAATGTGGTGTGAGCCGTGTACATATGCCAACAGGTATCGACATCACCGGTGCCGAAGAGATCAATGACGCTAGTTCCTCGGAGCATCTTTTACTGTAGGTAATACAGGCAATACAGCATACTTAATTGCAATTCGTTTATTAGAAGAGGTGAATCCATGAAACGGGGGGTATTTTGGGCCTCAGACCAGAGGGCCAAACTCAACAGCTGGGCATATTTGCTGTTTTTACAGGGTCAGCAGTTGTGTAATATTAAAGTATCTGCGGGCCCTGTATAGTAGAGCTGTAATGCAGTACTACTTCTGTCTGTATTGCTTCTGAGAGGCCAATTTGAACCTGGCTTCGATGTAGCCCCCGTGCCTGAACTGGTCACTAAGAGTTACGTCAAGCACATCAATGGAAAACAGGCACAAATTAATTGCAAGTGTATAATAAAGTTTGGAACCTCTTGTCTGGAGTCTGGAGCCTCCACCAAACCTCTAAAACCAAAACAAGTATGTGCAAAAACGTGCAATATAAAACCGAAAATCCGTCAGATAGGTCCCCTATCCCTTTACAACCGGGTAGCTTAAAATATCGTACGTACCAGGAAAACAGTAGTTGGGAATAACGAGAGATAAATTTCGAAATTCATCCGGGTTACCATAGTTTGAAAATATTATTTTTTGTTCTATAGTTGTTCCAATGGTTCCGTCCACATGACAAGGGTCTTTTCAGGTATGTTGGGGCGCCAGACCAGAGGTGGCTGCTAAATTCCAGCAAACAGCGAGGTGCACAAAATTTCCGAAAAAAAAAATTGCAATTTTGCAACATTCTACTCAAAATTTAAAGTTTTTTCTCTCCGACTTTTGATAAATCTTTAGCGTTTAGCGTTCACAAATTACGATCTACAAAGAGTATAGCTTATAGGTTACATCCTATTTTTTCCAGCTTACCCAACAAATAAACATTATATTACATAACCCAACAATTACATGTTAACAATTGTATGTAAATAAAAAATAAAAAACAGAGATATTTAATTTATGTAAGGTATTCATATAAAATTTTATTACTTAATACTAGAACCCATCCCCAGTTTATTATCCGAGTTTATCGATATCCATGACGATTTTATAAAAATAACGATATTAACTTAAACATCAATGATATCTAGATATCGGTGTTCGTATGAATACCATCCCTGCATTGATGACTTCTGACGTCACCGCATCCGGCCGGTAATGCCGCCGGCGGACTGCAGATGGCAGCAGGGCCAATCAGGCTTTGATTATGCCTGACTATCAAGGGACAAGGGTTGACAAATAATAGGATGTCATAGGCTGACCATAAAAATTATTATTATAAAAATTATATCTTGTTGTGTGCGTTATACTGGCGTTATACTGGCAGTCAGCTGGTTCCAGTTTAAAATTGATTAAATTGATCGTGCTCTTCATAATAATATTTGCCAAGACTCCTGACTAGCAAGCTAGAGGTTGAGGGTTCAAATCCTGGAGTGCGCAAGAAAACTTTATTTGAAAAATTTATATTATTTCACAAATTACTCATTAATATTAATAATACATAGTATATTTGCGGCACGTTCCAGAATTTCTTATGTGCAACTGGTACTCATTATATAAACTATATTTAAAAGATCATTATGTGTATACATGGTGTCCGGAAACTCGTAGTACAAGCCGGAAACTGGAGAGTGTATACCACACGGGGAACCTAAATAAACATAAAGTTTTTTGATTTGAGCATTTTTATAAAAATAAAAAAAAAAACAAAAAAATATATTTTTCGGCTATTTCAGGGTTCAAATTTTTTCGTCATTATTTGTTTTACTTTTAAATAGTTTTAATTAGTTGGGTACTTTGATCTTCAGTAATAATTTATAAGAATTTGATCAAAAAAAAAATCAACTTCTGACTCGATTTACTCGAAAACGAAAGCTCAAATCAAAAAAAATTATACTACAAAATCGACTCCAAATGTGATGAAGATTCACCAGTTTCCCGCTTGTACTACGAGTTTCCGGACACCATGTATATGTACCTACCTAGTACTTTTAAATTAGAATGCTACCCAAGCAGCAGTTAATCTAATGTTTAATTGGATATTTTATTTTATTGTATTTCTTCTCTTTGTTATTCATATTTATACAAAATATGTTAGTAGGCTTCGGCACCAGTTAAAAGTACAAATACCTATTATTTCATTATTATTTTAATACTATACTTATCAAACAACTTATCAAAATGTTAATACTTATCCTAATTTGACTGTCCTAATACGGGAATCCTCCTAGTTGGGCAGTCAAAACATTTCTTAAATAATGTATATAAATGTATAATCTTTTACTTAATAAAAAAAAAATAAAAAGATAGATATGAATACATTCAGCTCATTTTTCAGGTAGGAAGGTAGAGATCTATTTTTTTATTCTTTTTCAAAGATAATTTCCAACTTTCCGGAGCCATCCCCAATCCGTGTATGTTTTATGGCTGAAGGAAATGAGGAAGGTCAGGTGATGGGGGATATGAATGTTGGGAAATTCCTGACTTTAAAGATCTTTTTCCCAAAATGAGCTGAAGCCATTTTAAGCGAAATTTCGATTCTGTTTAGTTGTCTTTCACCTTCTGAGATTCTGAGTGTCGGTTTTCACCTACATCAGAAGAGTACATATTGTATAAGACGATATATGATTGTGAATGATGCAAGGAGTACGTGTCAATGTAGAATTTCACGGTGCTCTATTCTCTTCGCTCACCCCTACTGGAAAAATATTCAATTTTAAATAAATAATAACGAAGTTGATATGAAATCTATTCTAACCGCCATTTGATTTATTTTCTTAACCCTTATTTATGGCTAATTTAATTTATCTAATTAAGCTAATTATTAATCGTTTTAAAAAAATGCGAAATTCTTAAAAAAAACTTATGTCACACTTGGGTACACCAACCTTTAGAAATCAGATGTCAAGTGCGGCAAACATACCAAGTGTCCTTTCCAAATGGATTCCAAAAAAATATTACAAACTGAAACACCCTTAACTTTTTCCACAAAATAAAACCAAAACAAAAACTCCTCTTTTAAAATACAAAATATCTTTTTTGTTTGCAGATCAACGAACTTTGAGTCCGCCCTTTTGTTTCGAATTCGAAAAGTCGAACATTCCCAATAATTCGATTCAGTGAGTTCCAAATAAACGAATTAGAGTCTTGAATCGGACCTGACAGTTATCTATAAAGCTTTTCCAAACCACTCGGAGGTCCATAATTCTAACAATTCACCATAATTTCGCTTCGTTTATTTTTCCGGTTCAATGGATTTTCCAATTGCGATAAAAGGCGATGAAATCTCTTAGGAAAACAGATTGACGATAATTTGTTTGAGAAAAACTGTGAACAAAAATATTACCTAAACTGTGACCATTTATTTTGTAATTTGTCATATTTTTATTTATTTACAATCTACCAATGAGCACTTTAATGTTTTGACAAAACAATAATCTTTCTATTTTCATTGGAAGCGGTTTATTTTAATAATCTTTGAAGGTTTTTGACTTTCTTTGTGGTTGAGGTGTAAGACTCTCGACAAGCAAGCCGAAGGTTGCGTGTTCAAATCCCGGCGTGCGCAAGTAAATTTTGTTTGTGTTATTTAACAATTTATTTATTTAAAATTATATGTAGTATACTTGCGGCACGTAGGATCGTGGTAAATACTCTCAGTATCGCCCTGGTGTAAGACCACCATTCAAAATTGAAACGTTGCTTGAAATAGCTTAAGTCGTGTTTGATGACTAGATCTGAATAGCCAAGAACTCTCCCACCTTCGTCTTATCCACCTCCTTCCCCTCCCCGCTACTTTCAGCCTCATAACATATCCCAATTGGACTATTGTTTCGTTTGAGAGTGGCATCAGCGACTCTCAAATCATGTATCATACTTTGTCTAAGAACTACTAACATTTATTGCACCACATGCGATATCTATTGACTTTTTTTACTTATAACTGATAAAAATCCCAGCTTAGGAAAAAATATTATTCATTATTTCACACACTGTGAAGTAAATGTATTTGAAGTGTAAAAATACCTATGCGCCAGCTTGGAAAATACTTAAGGAGTATTTAGTGACCCAATCTAGTTATTAGTGGTGTAGTTACTTTTTCAATACATCCATCAAGTCTCCAATATTTTTCAAATGGGGATGTCATTGATTCATTCTTTTCGTGTATTAAAAACTCTTGTTAGATCATGTGAAATATTTGAAGTAGGTAACTTTTTTTTCTTTTTAAAATAGGTTATTATAGATTCCTCTTCTTACTCATTTATGTTTCGGCTTAATTAACGTACCGGGAGAGTGCAAGCAACTCTGTGGGAGGGGTGTAATTCTTTACATAGGTCTGAGTAGTGGGAGTGGGAGTGTGTGGGAGTGGGTGGGAGTTGGTGGTGAAGGTGTTAAGGGTGGCTTGGAACCCAGAGAGGTCATCTGTCGCGCGAGGGTCGTAGGATAAATTGGGCCAATTTGTTCGGAGCTGCGCTACATCCAATCAGTTCTAGGAGCTAGTTGATGTCACTTGGGGTAGAGGGAACATAATATGGAAGGAGTAAAGAAAAAGGTGGAAGATTTTTAGATTAATATCGGGTAGTACGTCACAGGAAACGGTGCAGACCAACGAATATTTTCAATCCATATCCCTGTAGAATTAATGAGATTCACAGGATCTCAGCCCTAGACTAGCTTGAGAACCTACTTGTTCTGTTCTGAACATATTCACCATACAAAAGATGAAGGTATGGTAAAGTTTGGTTCGTAAGTTTGTAGGTTTAATTCATGGGTAAAGATTCAATAGGACATGATTTTTCAATTACAAAGTGGACCACATTGGTATTAATTATTGAAAGCGTGAAATTAAATAATTCTGGCCTAGTGATGTAGCATAGTAAAATTGTATCTATACTGAACTCTGAAATAAAGAATACCTACCTATAAATATTTTCGGAATCCAAAATCTTGAATAAATAAATAATGTGGGAATAAATCTTGTGGGAATAGAACTCGATCTATCATCCTGATTTTACCTGTTTGAATGTTGAAAACAAGTTTTACGGACCTTTATAGGATTTAGACTTACAGCTAGCTGCCTACGCAGCGTTTACATGTTTTAATACTTTTGTTAAAATGTCACTGTTTTTACAATCAAATGCTCGCATCTTAGAGAATTTGTGTTTTTTGTATGTTTACATAACTCGACACTGTGTACACGCTGTGTGGAGAGCCTTTTTCAGGAGAGGAAGGAGTGAACATCGGTTTTTAATAGACTCAGCAACACAGAGGCTGGCAAATCGTTCCACACCCGAGCTGTTAAACTCAAAAACGAGTCTTAGAAACGATCCGTAAACATGTGACAAATTTCAACCTTGTACATTTGTTGGACGCGAATTTGGCGCGTTTCCCGACTATGTACCGGTGCCGAAGGGATCAAAGACGCTAGTTCCTCGTAGCATCTTCCATTGTAAAGTCGGTAGAACAAGGACAGCAAACCTACCTGACATCTGTGCTCTAAAGATTGCAATCCGTTTGTTAGAATAGGGGAATCCATCAAACGGACCGAACGTCTCTGCAAAGGTATTTTGGACTGCAGACCAGAGGTGGCTATCAAATTCAACAGCTGGGCGTACTTGCTATTTTTACAGGGTCAGCAGTTGTATACTATTAAAGTATCTACGGGCCCTGTATAGTTGAGCTGTACTGCTGTACTTCTTCTGGCTGTTTCTGCTTCTGAGAGGCTAACTTGACCTTGGCTTCGATATAGCCCCCATGCCTAAGGTGGTCACTAAGAGTTACACCAAGCATATCAATGGAAGGCATGTTGGGAACATTATTGCATTGGTGTTTTGTACAGAACTAACAATCTTGTACAAATTAATCGCAAGTGTGTTCTAATGTTTGGACCTTTTTGTCTGGAACCTCTAGAAACCAAAGTAGCGACAACACAAAAACCTGAAAAGGTGCCTATAAAAAAAAATTCTGAGCACAAACGTGCAATCTAAAACGGAAATTACGTCAGATAGGTCCCCTATCTCTTTACAACCGGGTAGTTGGAAATATCGTACGAACCAGGAAAACAGTAGTTGGGAATACCGAGAGATAAATGAAGAACCGATGAAGAGTGTTTCGAGGATTTTTTATTTTATCCTTTGCACCGGTGCCAACAGTTGATCCACGGGTTGGCATTATTTGAAGCACTAAAACGGGTAGTTTTAAGATTCGTTGTGCTCAAAAGCTAAGCTTGCTGTGTGATGCAATCTTACTCTTTTCTCCCCTTAAAATATCTCCTCTTCTTCTTGGTGTACCTTTTGGCGTTCTTTGGACGTAGGCATCAATAATTTTTTTAAAGATTTTGATCTGCGATTATTCTTACCCATCCGAAGCCCGCAGTTATCTTCAAATAGCTGCCCATCTTACCCGCGGACTTCTTTCTCCCAACTAAGGACGCCTTCCGATAGTGCCGTGTTTATTTAATAAATAAATAAAATCATTTGTAATGAAACAACAGATAGGGGTTAAGATTAAAAAATCAAAGAAGAAAAACTAACCGTCCAAAGACAGTGTAAAATAATATGTAAAAATAAAACAATAAATATGTAAAACAACAACAACATAAAGAAGAGACAATAGTTTGGGTCAAGTGAAATTGCTAAATATGTCCGGTATCTTGCAACTACGGTGGACTTTATACAATCGACACACTTCCACAAGAGGTTGAGAGAAGGTTAAGTTCCTTCTTTATAAAGGAAAATGGAATGTTTCGGGGTTTCTTAGCAGATAATGATTTTGTTTCTCTAGATCATCTGTTGGTTGTGTCACATTATCAGAATAGTTCCACAATTATGATGATAATGTCAGCCACCTTGGACTTGTCCCTTATTCACTCGATCGTCGAAAAAACCATCCGTATAATAGTATTCACAAAGTCCCGGGGGAAACTTTGTTCTAAGATTTATAGTGCATGCTTTATGACAGCTAATGATTTGTTTGCTTTCCCCTTGCTCAGGGCTATGTTGGAAATTACGTAAAAGTTATTTAGGTGCTTTGCAATGCTTTTCTCCTTCCTTTTTGTTGTGTACTGGTTTTGACGGTATTGACTGGAACCGCCCCCTTTTATCATACATAACTTAAATTTGGGTTTGAGGCCAAAATACCCAACCAAACTGAATAATTATGTATTTAATCAAAAGGTTTAGCAATCTATATCATAACTACTCCAAACCGTCTGGAGCCAGTGAGACTATGGCATCGCCAACTGGGATATATTGTGAGGCTGAAGTTAGAGGGGAGGGGAAGTATATGAGAATAGGAAGGTGGAGGAACACCTGACTCTTAAGACCTGGTCACAAAACACAACGTTTCAATTCTGAATGGTGGTCTAACACAAGGGCGATACGCAAGGGATTTGAACCCGTGACTCTTGGCTGCTAATCAAGAGCCTTACCCCTCGACCACGGAGGTCGTCAATCTATTTCGTATATGTGCTCTTTTATTTATTTTTGTTTTTGTTTGTGAAATATAAGCCGTTGAAGCAATCGTTTTCTCGTGATTTGAAAGATAGCAGCCAAAATTATGAGAATATGTATTTAGAAAATAAAGATAATGGTAGTTCTTAATCGAAATATGATACCGTTAAATACGATCGAAGGGGATAGGGTCGAATTAGCTCAGTGGTAAAGTAAAGCCCCGGCATTGCTGTAAACCTGTGTTCAATTCCTACGTGCCACCGAATCTTTTTCACGTTTTTCGTTTTTTAATATTTTCTTTAAAGATTAAAATAATTTTCGGTTAAAAATATTATACTTAAGGTAGGTACTTTATTGCTTGTCTAAATTCTTCACACAATCAGTTCCAATTTTGAAAATGATACTTAAATTCAAAGCAATTCGATTTTATCGAACCAGAGTTACGCAGGACGCACTGACAACCGAAATTATAATTTTTAATTTTTCAAAAATAACTATCTCTCCCTCCAAAAAGTATTAGTCGCTAATGTTAGTGTAACGACACTTTAAATTATGAGAAATACTTCGGGTACCACGCACATACAAAATATTAATTCTACAATTCCGCATTACTAACAGTATGTGTTGTGGGTCGTATGCGATAATGTCAACGAAGATGATATTCACAAATTAGCCACACTAATGATTTTGTAAACACATTACACCCGAATGGTAAATTACACGTATTAAACTTAATATCAATGCTAATTGTCACAGACTGCTTGGTTATGGTTCCGTAAACAAATACGTATTTGAAATAATTAGCTTGTCGTGTCCTTGAAGCATATTATATAGGTCGATGACTTGTTCAGGAAGAAACACTAAGGCCGTGAAATAGTTAGCTCCAGTGGTTGTTTCGCAGAAATTCACGCGTGACAAAATGAAATGGCATCGTTCAGCGTTTTTTCGACAGAAAGGTTGAACTTGAAAGGTTGTGATCAGCAAAAGAAAAAAAAACTGTCATGTTCAGCTTGTTACAATTTGATAGAAAGCTAAAACACACCTAAATAGAATCGGCGTTTAACGGGTCCTTTCAAATGTCAAAAATAAATGACGCTGAATGACCAGTTGATAACAATGTTATTTTTGAATTTTTAGGTAACAGCTGGATCTTACCAAGAACTTCTTATTTTGAGCTACTTTGAGGCCCAGTTTTACATTGCCAGTTTAATCACTACTAAATTAGTAAATTAAATTAATCACTACACTACTAAACTACATTTTTGACAAAAAAAATAAATTTCAACATACACAAAATAACACTAACAGACCAGTTAGACAAGCGTACAAAGAAAACATAAAAACTCCTACAGTAAATTCAAGCTTTGGACAAAGACACTACCAATACCACGCAATAAAAGCTTTCAACAGTTTAAAACTTGATATTAAAATTGAGGAAAATAAAAATAAATTCACACACAAAATTACAAAATGGATTAAAGAACAAAAAAGACAATATTACCAAAATTTCATAGCATAAAATAAAAATATAACCTACACGTAACACACCAAAGATATTAGAAGAACGAGATGTGCTATGAGCAGTTCATACTGTGTGGAATTGTTTTGCCCAGTGTCGCCGGTTTTGTTCACCAATACTACTGCACACCTTCGCTTACGCTAAGGTATCCGCACTAATACATAGAACAGATTTCTGTGCGTACACGTCCCGATACCGTTCAAAGTACCCTAATTAGGTAGTACTCCGCCTACGGTCCGGCGGCCAACATAGCATATCTCGTTCTTCTAATATCTTTGTAACACACAAAAACAATATAAACACACATCACTCACAAACACACAAGATTATTTTCAATGTACTATTTTTTTTTAAAATTTTAAATATATTATTATGTATTTTTAATTTTAAATGTATAATTATTCTCATTAAATGTATTATGTAGTTTTTTTATATTATAAAATGAAGGCCTCAGCACGGGCAAACCACCCAGTGAGGCCTACATTACTGAAAACCTTGATTGTAAAAAATATTGTACCTAATAAAAAAAAAAAAATAAAAAAAAAATCCTTCATCAGGAGCAAAGTAGGTTATTGTAACTGATGGTTTATTTATATCTTCCCGATCAAATATTATGTGGGTCTATGGCATCCCCATTGGGGTATGTTATCAGACTAAAGGGAGTTGGAAGGGAAGTAGATGGGAAAGAGGAAGGTTGTAAAGTACCTGGATATTGAGATCTAATCACTAAGCACAGTTGAAGCCATTTCAGGCAACGTTTCGATATTAAATAAGGATCTTTCACCAGGCCAGGAATTTTGAATCATGACCTCTGGATCCGACGTCAAGGATCTTAAACGCACTACCATTGAAAGGTCTGTATTTAGTGTACATAAAGAATTCATGTATATTTTACCTAAAAAATATCGTACATGTATAAAAAGATTATTATCATTCTAAAATCAATTTTTTTTATTTGGTATTTTCTTGTAAAATGTCATTCGGCATAAATACTAAACATCATTGCGGTCACCAGCAAAGCTCGAATCAAAAGCAGTTTCAGGAGACAATCAGACATTTCTGAGACTAAAAGCGTTCCGGGAGTCTGAAAGAATAGAATGTATTGTCAACAACTTCCGATGTGAAGCCTCTTATACAAGCTTCCCTTCAAAAAGGCAGTGCGCAGATGCGATTGGACCTTTTGTCAAACGTAACGATTGCATTTTTTTCCGGTACCAGAATCGGCAAAATTTCTTTCGGGGGACAGGAATACCAGGAATACAAAAGTTTTAAGAGGTAAGTCGATTTGTAGGTTTACTTTGCAGGTAACAAAATATTGTAGGTATGATAAAACCCAATCAATGCGATCTTGACTAAATCCGTTATCTGTGGTTATTCGGTGGCGTTGGGTGATATTTGCGAGCACGGTCAGCACATTATTCCGACAGCCTCATTGACGGTGTCATTCGCTATGCAATATTATTGTCTCATTATATTGAACGGAGGCAGACCAACAAAATTCATAGAATTTAAATACCACGTACAAGCGATCGATTGAATACATTCCAGCTTGGAGAAACGGAATACAACAAGTTGTTCAGAATATCAC
This sequence comes from Hesperophylax magnus, assembly GCA_026573805.1. Classification (NCBI taxonomy): domain Eukaryota; kingdom Metazoa; phylum Arthropoda; class Insecta; order Trichoptera; family Limnephilidae; genus Hesperophylax; species Hesperophylax magnus. Next base: position 3,168,446 of record JAIUSX010000117.1, on the reverse strand, counting down.
GAAGTATGTTGGATATGTTGGACGTAAAAGTAATACGCGCCATTGTTTCTTTGTCTGCACACACAGACTGAGCTACAGTAACTAACTATCTATATAAATGTTCATTTGTTCAAAATCTTAAGTCTCCGAAAGTTCTTCGCCGATTGCTTTGAAATTTTGACACAACGTTGAATTCGAATACGCATATGTTTGCATATGGTAAATTATTTTTTTTTACAAACAGCTCAATGTGCAATTTTTTCTCTATCTGCACAGCGTACTGCGCCACAGCGACGCATGGCGAGGTAAAGCTAGTGTATTATAAATTGAGTATTTCAATTCGACGGTGTCAATCTATTCGTATTTTAAAGTTGCCGTTGGCGTTTAGGAAAGTCGATCCATAGATAATACCTGCCAGCCTTGATATCGTAAGGCGATTTCGCTGTCAATTAATTCAAGGTAGGGAAAAAGTAATGTTATAATGTGAAGGTGCCATAATTTTTGCAAATGGCGTCAAATGTCATTGTGCTTTGAGAATTAGTTGTTAATAATCAACGGAGCGATACACACCTGAAGAACGCTATGCCTCTACTTTTGCCCCATGTACATTTTGCTCCCACTGCGGTGCAAGGAAATGGATTGTTTTAACATTATTATTTTTAAATTGGCCCTGAGGAAAAATTTCCCCTCAGGACCTTTGTCGTCTTTGGGGATGCTGTGTGGAGGGTTCTTTTAGGAAAGGAAGGATGGGAAGTTCTGGGAAGGAAAAAGGTACGAGGGATGGGTAGGATCTAGGAGTTAGTGAGTCCAGGAGTGACTGACGTAAGAATCCATCCTTGGGATAACCTATACCCGCTTCCCAAACAGACTTTTACCCACAGGTACAAATAATTTAAACAATTTTCAACAGTACAAGGTAAATATAATATAAATATTTTCAAAGTAAGTGCCGAAAATATTTAATAATATCTATTGCCCTTATATGTCGAGTGAAATTTGGTAAAAATCTCAAAGCCAATAATTATATTTGAAATAATAAACACACTTCTACAATATCAACTGTTTTAATTTGGAATTTTCATGTACAGTAACGAAATAAGTTAAAACTTCTAAACCCTGGCTCTACGCACTTCACGCTGCAGTGCACCCGAAGGTAGTCATTCTTTGGACTGCAAATTTAGCCAGCCGCACAATAGGGGTTAATATTTGGTAATAAATCATGAAAATTCATTAAAAAAGTAATGCAGTAATAATATTTAGGTCAATACATAATTAATATCACGTCGTTCAGTTTACAAAGTACGCGCTGATAGATTAGTTTTCATTCCTGGAATTGAATGAGAATTCCATGAAAACAGGCGGCTTACACTAGTCATAATAATATATAATTTCACAATAATTATCCTTGAAATGTTCCTACTTGCCAAAATGGCGATACAGTACGGTGATAATATTGATTCTTGGATTATTTATAGAAGTCATGATCAGTGTCGGCTAGCGCTAGGAACGATGGAGTTACACACTCCCTAAATTTCAGTCAATCTTAAAATACTAATTATTAACCAATAATATTCCACAAAAATCAGAGCAAATAACAGTAATGAAATAAATACTATAATAATATTGAGTCAAATTTTATAGGAATAACTTTTTATTAACTTTTAAATTCAATGATGTATTCAACTAAATTCAACCGACTCGAATTTTCGTTCTTTGTATCACGTGTCAAAAGTCACCTGGTGCTTTCGAATTCCATGTCACTCACCGATTAACTTCGCCTGAAAAAATAAATTATTTATAAGACCAATACCTCGGAACTCTTCGGCGCGGCGGAAGTATCCGAAGACAAAATACATTAATTGTGTCTCGCCGAGATGGCACCACTTTAGTTCACATTTCGCTTACCAACAAATCCATCAGAACTCTGGTGACATTATTTCAATTTGCAAGACAAAGGGGTTGAGTTCTCCATTAAACTCGTTCATTGTTTTTAGTATTTTTTTAATTAAAATAAAATGACGCTATAAAGTGAATTTTGCGATTATTGACAACATTTTTGTTCCGGGGAGGTAGGATGCGTAAAATATAATTATCAGGGAAGTACTCGCACTTTGCATAAAAATACAATGGATGATCCAATTTAATCCACTCTTGTTAAATAGTTCGTAATTCTGCTATCCAATACGAGCTGGTAATCTTCAATTATCATAAAGCACCCCAAAATGAAATGTTTTATATGTTTGCGGACACACGATTTAGATGTTTTAAATGTAAAATTAGTCATATCAAAGCGTCCTTGCCTGTTAACAAATAGCAATTGTAGCATATTATGTCTCTACCAACTGAGCTATATAATAACCCTATATCCTTCGGTCATTATCAACTGTATCATACTTCGAATAAGAACTACCTACATTGTCATTTTAATATCTATACTTTCTTAATATAAGTACTCTACGAAACGATATTACTGCTGAAATCAAATTTTGACGGATATATTTATCTACTAAGCTGTTGAAAGTGGATTTTAACTGTCGTAACGAATATGAGTAAATAATGTGAATAACGTTGGCAATAAAATTGGTGAACTTGGCAGCCTAATAAATTATTTTTTTCTGCTTTATTTAAGCTCGCTCGTTTTGGATAACAGAAAAGTCGCAGAAGTGTGTCACAAAGCAGAATTGAAGATAATATATCTGTAAAACAAATGTGATTTTTAACTATTGTAACTCATCGCTTCAGTACTTAATTATCCAAACGACCAATCGACAAATGTTACAGTAGAGTACGTTTTCTCTCTTTATTTCAAGCGAACATTATGATAGGTGTTTTTATGATTTTTTATTTATTCTTAAATATATTAGTATGACAAAGGTATAGTATATTGTCTTCCACGCTAGGAGTTCACCTGTGTTGTGGAGGACTTTTTAAATTGTAAAGTTATATAATAGTAAACAATACAGTGGAGATTAGTTACACAGAGAAACGATAAAAATTAAAATATAATATTGATTTTTACACAGTTTTAACAAGAACAAATGTAAAATATAACAAAATTAAAAATTAAAAGGATTGTAACCAGTTCAATGTATGTTTTTTGTATTATGTAAGATTAGATGTTTTATATTGTGTTGGAAGTGAATTGTATAGTTTTATAGCCTGGAATCTGTAGTGTTTTTGTCCTAAGGATGTGTTTGTTTTTGGTATTAGTAGTTGGTGTGCATGTCTTATTCTAGTATTGCGAGAAATTTGTGAAGTTTTAAATGTGTTTAGGTTCTTGTAAAGGAAAGTAATTATTTGTTTTGAATATAATTTTTGAATGTTCAACACTGGGAATTTTTTTAATATGGTTGAAGTGGGCGTTAGTATAGTTAGATTAACCTATTTTCGTAAAGGTAAATGTTATTTCAGCTTAAGTACTTCTTAGTAAAGTGACTAATATGCATTTTTGGTACTTTATTTTTAATTTTAAAATATAAATTGAAAATTGGTCTATTTATTTATTGTTTTTGTGTTTAATTCGTAGAACTCCATTTAATTTTTTTTTTAAATAATTTAGATTAAATTTGATAATATTATTATTAAGTTCTGCAAGTGTTTTAGTTAATAAATCAATGTACACCTTCAAAATTTACACTTGAAATAGTATAAATACGTCGGCTCAATGTGGACTAACCACAGTTTGAAAATGGCCTTGTAAGCCGAAACAGCTGTCACAATAATAAAAAACTAAAACACTTGCAGAACTTAATAATAATATTATCAAATTTAATCTAAATTAAATTTATAAAAAAAATGAAAATTGGTCGTTTGGACAATTAAGCACTTAGGTGAGGATTGACCTAAAATATATTCTATTTCACGCCTGAGTATGTGCGTGGAAGACTTTGAATAATTGTGGTTCTGGATCTCAGCACTTTTTTGAAAATAAATCTTTTCGAATTTCAGTTGTATTTTCTTGACTGAATGAATGAATAGAATCTTAGAAGTGGAAATTAAACCACTTTCCGACATCCGAGCAAGCTATCGGCAGATATACCGAGAAAACTTACTGAAATAATGTTCATTTATTCTAAATCTGGTTAAATTATTTGTTTTCCTGTTAAAAACTGATGGGAATGGGGGCGAAGGCCTATAACGAATGATTTGAATAATTTCATAACGAACTATCAGTAAAGCACGAATATGTTATGAGGAAGTCGAAACACTTGTTCTTCAAAACTGTAATACTTTTGCATCTAGTGCAATACGTTTATTCCGACTAGGCCACCTGAGTGAAATGTGCTCTGATATATTCTGAATGACTAATATTTTATTAGGAAATGGTCATGCAGTCACATTTTAACAATATCTTTCGTACTCACTTTTCTCATCATCATTTTTGTCATCCACTCACACACACGTACATACGATTTTTTCTGAAATTGGATGATATTATATTTATAATAGATAAATATGTACAGCAGTTAAAATACGAAACAAATGACTTGGCTTTGTTGATATCGTTGATAACTCTAGTTCCCAGGAGGAAGGTTCGATACTCGGTAAAATCAATATATTTTTTTTAATTAAAAAGATTCTTCTCTAGAATTTCTCTGCATATAAGGAGCTATAGGGGAAATGCTTACGTACTACTTTTATAAAATGCTATGATGTATTATCTTTATTAAAAAAATTTACACAATTTATGAAAACATCATTTTGCAAAAAACAATTTATTACGAAGATAGAATCAGCAGAAAATTTTGTAAAAAAAAATTATGTGATCAATCGTCGAATTAACGTATTTATTAATTAAGTAGGTAAGTATTCAAGCAGATATTTACAAATTTTATGATTTTAGATTTTTGAGAAATTTAGGTTGTGATTTTTTAAATGAAAAAATTGAGACATCCTTTTTTGGATGTGATGTCTATTATTGTTCACAGACCAACTATATATATATATTTTTATTGTATAATATTCTGGAATATTTGTGTAATGAATGACGCAAGTTATTATCAGTCAATGTGAAATGTGTTTTACATGCAATGTTGTGAAATTAATTATATATCTAAAATCCCATTACGTTTTGCCCGTTCGTTTCACTGAATGCCCAATAATGGGATTGTTATGCACTTTGCCAACCACTCTGAATGGTTTGCTCATTAAATGGGGTCTAGGTTGGGGAGGGTATTGGGAGATGGCTAATTAAACCAATGCACCCATCATTATTGGTATTATCGATTATGAACTGGCCGCATTATTGCATGTTGGGGTTAATTTTATTTTTTACAACCAAATATATGCAAGGGTTGTGGAGCATGATGAAACACATATTGAAATTACGGCATATCTGTCTATATAAATAAAAATGTAAATGATCGCTTGTTCAAAATCTTAAAGCTCCAAAAGTTCTTCGCAGATTACTTTGAAATTTTGACACAACGTCGCATTCGAATGCGCGTGTATTTTTAATGTGTACTTATGTTATATAGATGTCACCTGTGACAGGTAAAAACATGTTTTTTTGAAAAACAGTGCCATCTGTTGGACAAACACGCGATTTTTGAAAAACATCCCCATCTGTTGGACAAAAATGTTTCTTTTTTTTTTTTAACAGCGCCATATGTTGGACTTAAAAGCAACACGCACCATTGTTTCTCTATCTGCATAGACAGACTGAATCACAGCAACGCGTGGCGGGGTACAGCTAGCTTATAACAAAATTAATATAGACCAATAATAAAAGTAATCTAAATCGATGTTACCAGATTATTTAGTATTTAGATTATTAAAAGTCACTTTGCTGAATTAAGTGTTTTTTTAACATTTACCCCACTCAGAAGGCCCAAGGAAAATAATTGCACTCAGGGTCTACATAATAATATGTATTTTGGGGATGCTATGTGGAGGATCTTAGGATCTTTGGAGAAGGAAAAAAAATGAGGAGTGGGTAGGAATCTAGGGATCAGTGGGCCCAGAAGTGACCTGGCTGCGGTGCAAGTCGATAGGTCAAGAGACACCAGTTGGAGCGTTCAAAAGGTCTCCGCAAACCAGCCTATCCCGATCTGGCACGCCACGCAAGGTGGGCAGGCGCATCTTGAACACATCTCACCCGATTAACCTGGGCACCCCTGCTAAATCACCATCAACGTAACGAACCACTCGGGGTGGTCTATAGTAGAGGTGTCGGTTATTCAATAAATGGTTCCCGAAACCAACCTACTCAAAAACAAGCATTAAATTAATTTTCTGTACGTGCTTTCATGATTTGTTTTTCGGTATTTTGCCATTTCCCACTCCGATTATCATACACGTAATAAAGGAAGCTCATTATTGAATGGTTTTTAAAAAATTTAACAGACATTTTTTATTTCAATATTAAAAAATATTATTTTTCAAAGCTCATGATGGTAAAACGTGGTGAGCTGAGAATAGTTGTGTTGACCTAAAAATTGAATATTTATGTTGGTTCTAGAGCTCAGCGATCGATAGTTTTTTACATTAATATTTCAGAGGTTTTATAACCTTTGACACTAAAATCTCTGCCTTGAAATTTTATTAAATTATTGCCATAGAGAAAAATATCAGAAATGCAAAATGTAATTACTCTCTTTCTTCCGCTTCCTTCTGTTCTCGATATTCCAGGAAACTTGGAACAAAACAAGTTGGCTTAGTCGACGTATTTTTACGTTCCACTGCCTACATTTCCTTTACCATTTCCTTCCCACCCGATATCGGCTTTTCATCGCAATTATAGTTTCTATGATATTCTTCGACTCACAATAATTTATTTATTTATTTAGTTTATTTAGGAAAACCAACAGATTTTTTACATCTTTAAATAATTAACTTATAAAAAATACAAATAATATCTAATGATAGGTTTTCACATAAAAAAATAATTATAATAACAAACTAAGGGTCCAGTACCCGTGGGCAAAAAATATTTACAAAAAATACAAAATACTAAATAAAGTAAACATAACATCGGATATAAGAACACAAGTAAATTACAAAATATCAATTTTATCCTCACACAACACCAATAATCACCAATATATGTATATACCTACAACTAAACTGAACAGATGTTTATAAAATGAGTCACTTGTAACTGGACAGGGTTCATATCAACAACATGATAACTTGCAGTATGTTATTAATTATTATTTAATAATAGCTAAGGTATCTTTTTTAAATGTTCCTAAACTACACGAAAATATGTCAATACAATTAAAATTCTTATTGTATAGGGTACAAGCTCTGAAAATAAAAGCGTTTTGTCTGAGATTAGTAGAGCATTTTTGAAGATGAAAAAGTGACTTATCTCTAGTTCTAAAGCTAGGGACTCTAAAATTAATCTCAGACAAAAGGGGCGAACAATCAATAAGGCCACTGATAATTTTATAGAGATATATTATATCTGCGGAGTCTCTTCTAGTTTTTAATGGTATTAGTCCATAATATTCCATCGAGCTGTTAATCCCGTGGTTACCAATATTCATCTTAAAATTTAAATGATTGACAAATTTTTTTTGGATGGCTTCAATGCGCTTTACATAAATGTTATATTGAGGATTCCATATCTGAGAAGCAAATTCAAGATGACTACGAACATAAGAAAAATACAATATTTTAAGAGTTTGAATATTATTGAATTCTTTTCCAATACGGAATAAGAATCCTAACATTCTAAGGGCTTTCTTCACAATCATGTCAACATGCGCCTCGAATGTAAGTTTACTGTCAAGCAGAACACCTAGATCACGAATTTGTGTAACCTTTTTAAGTACTTGACTGGCTATGTAGTAGTTATGTTCAAATTTTATTTTGTTTCTAGTGAAGGTAATCACATAACATTTTGAGGTGTTCATGTTGAGATGATTGATAATGCAGTAGTCATCAAGTCTATATAGATCTTCTTGTAATTTATAACAGTCAATAATAGAATTAATAGGAAAGAATATTTTCATATCGTCGGCGAAGAGTAGAATATTTGCATAATTAAAGCATTTTATAATATCGTTGATGAAAATTGTGAACAGCAACGGTCCCAGGTGAGATCCTTGGGGCACACCTGAAGGTATATTTACAATCTCAGATATGAAGCCATTAATAGTTACTCCTTGAGTGCGCCCATTAAGATAGGAGACCAGCCATCGGTACAAATCCCCGTGGATTCCCAGAGCTAGTAGTTTAGATAAAAGAAGACTGTGATCAATTTTATCAAATGCTTTGGAGAAGTCTGTATAGATTACGTCAACTTGGATTTGATCATCCATATATTTTGATATATTTTCAGTGAAAGTTGCAAGATTAGAGACAACTGATCTTTTTTTCATGAATCCATGTTGGTTAGCAATTATTACAGACTGGACACAGTCATACAGTTGTTCATGAACAATTTTTTCAAATATCTTACTGAATATCGGTAATTTAGATATTGGACGATAGTTACGTACTTCATTTTTCGCCCCAGACTTAAATACTGGTGTAATATGAGCACACTTCCAGCGATCCGGAAAGACACCTTCTTTCAATGAGGATTGAAAGAGCAATAATAGTGGCTTCGAGATTACCTGGCTACACATTTTGATAAATAATGCCGGAATTTTATCGCTACCTGCACCCAGTGAGCAAGAGATAGTATCAATTATTTTTTCTATTTTTTCTTTGGAAACTGATACCGAAGATATGTTAACTTGATTGTCTACGTGATAATTGGTAGAATGAACATCGGAAACAGTTTTGTGATTAAAAGTTGAGACGAAGTGTTGTGAGAACAGGTTGCATATTGCGAAGGGATTCACGGCAGTTATGTCACCCAGTTTCATAATATGCGGTAAACCAGAATTATTTCTCTTTCCTTTAATATAGGTCCAGAAATGTTTCGGGTCACGGGATATATTAAGTTCGGCGTTTATTATAAATTGTTTAAGACATTCCCTAGACATTTTCTTTTGCCTTGATCGAAGAACACAAAATTCACGGTAGTCCAAAGGATTTGACCACTTTTTCCACATTTTGAACACTTTATATTTTTCTTTAGTGAGTTTTATCAGGGCTGGATTAAACCAATAAGGATAAGAGTTGTTAATATGAACTTCCTTTGATGGGACGTTCAAACGAATAATTTCATTTAAAATAACATAAAAACGGTCAATGGCATTATTAGTTGATAGGTTTAAAAATTCTGCATCCCAATCAATATTATTGAGGATGTTATTGATCGTTTCAAAATTAGCATTCCTGAAGAGATAGATTGTCCTTTTGTTGTCCACCATAGGGGTTTCCAGAGCTATATTGATGTCGAAAAGAATGGTTTTATGATGTTTACATTCAGGTATGAGATAATCATCAGTATTAGACACATTAACAGGGAACGAACTAAAGACAAGGTCTAGGAATGTACGATTATTATTCGGGAAGGTGCAGTATTGCGAGAGATCAGTAAAAGAAAGGGTGTCTGATAGTTTGGAAATAATTTCAGATTGATAACCATTCATAATTTGCATACTGTTACCGTTACCAATAGACCAGTTAATTAGTGGTAAATTGAAATCACCTGATATGACGAAGTGATCGTTGTGGTAAAGTTCTCGAAGTGCACATAATTTATCCATGAATTCATTTATGCTTTGAGAGTGATTGACTCCTGGTGGTATATAAACACAACATAAATGAATATTTTTGAAATTCTCAATCGAGATAGTCACCCAGATGTCTTCAGCACTCGTATTCCAGTCATTTTGTACGTGAGCTTTGAGGTGCTTCTTCAACGCAATCATTACTCCACCTCCTCTTTTTTGCTCATTGCGATCGCGCCTAAATACCAGGTAACGGTTGTCAAATAGCTCTTCACTAGCAATACTGTCTACAAGCCAAGTTTCAGTTATCATAATAATATCATAGTTGTTATTGGTAACATTAAAATAAAATCTATCAGTTTTAGAACGCAGTCCAGTCACATTTTGATAATATACATTCAACATTTTAGTACATTTAGTTGATAAAATATATAAAATATAAGACTGATAAAATAGTTGTAGGCATGTTCTAGTAAATTATAAATATTAGAGTGGTGTTGTAGTAACGCAAGCAGAGTAAATGTAGGATAATTTGGATTAAAGTTGGTAGTATTAAAAGAGTTAGTTGTTAATATTATACAAATAAAGAAAAACCAGTACAAAGGATGATATTTTAAAGTAGGAAAAAAGATAAGGTAGATAGGAAAAATAAATTGATAATAGCTTATAGTCACACGAGACGATGCTAAATCTAAGAAGATTATCAGCAAAAAACCTGAGTCACGTCAGATTCCAATGTCACCTGAATAATGGGACTAGTTTCATTTTTGCGTATAAAAATTTTTCCGTATTTGATCCATCTGAATTTAAAGTTTTTATCCTTGCTTAAGTCTCTCACTGTCTTGAAGAGCGCACGGGTTGCAGCAGTCAGATGCTCGTTGACATAAATTTTGGAGTCCCCGGGAAGCTTCAAATCACTTGAGTTGAGACTGCCTTTCTTCCTTATAGCAGCAAGAAAGTTATCTCTACTGCGGCTGGCTGTGAACTTTACTACAATTGGACGAGTAAATTTAGGATTTTCTCTGGGTAATTCCTTGACCCTTGTACGAGAGATTCCATCAATATCATTTGGGAGAACATCAACACCTGCCTTGGCTCCTAGCAATTTTATGATATCTATTAAATTTTCATTTCTTTTTTCCGGTATGCCAATAATTTCCACGTTGTTTTTTAATGAGGTTTGCTCAAGACGGTTTAATTTGGACAATACCAGATTATAATTAGTTTGAAGTTCATTGTTTTTGACTTCGAGGTTATTAATTTTGGAGTGACACTCTCTTAGCGCATCATTCATTGTTTTTAATTGCATAAACACTTTATTAATTTCTTCTTTAATTTCGTCCTTAAACGAAATTAGTAAATTACCAAAGTCTGGCTCTGAACCAGGGAGCAACTCGGCAGCGGGGCTCTCCACGGCAACATTACGTTTTGACTTAGTACCCGCTTTAGTAGGTAGAACAGACATTACGAATAGGTACTGAACTGTCAATGTAATGAAACAATGAATTGTAGCACTCTGTAGAGACAACGGAATTACACGATCACTTACGATGTACAATATACAAGTGGAATAATTAATTAGGCAACAACTTTTTGTGGAATTGATCACTTTTATAAGCCCAAATAAACATTAAATTAACAACGATTTTACAGTCGACCACTTGGTTCAAGAGTATTGTTAATATTGTTAATAATAGTTGACTTTGTCAGGGATATAATACAATATTGCTTGCGCCTTTGGATAAATCCACATTTCTCGCAAATCGTATTTTTGTGCTTTTATTTTTTTATGCTGATGTATTAAAAAGAAAGGATGATTAAATAGATAATAATAAAACTAATAAGCATAATAAATAACCATTATGTAATTTTTCCGTAGGCGTTGATCGAAAGAATGATTCGCTGAACACCGCTATCTCGGCGCACATCGATTGATTGTTCAACATTCATACATCCTTCACAGTGACAGCAAAACTGAGGTTAATGCTATGTTTTTCAATTTTTGTAGTTTTTCAATGAGAGACCACTGCGTTGGTCAAAATTTTAAAACAAAACAAAAATATGTTGTAACCAAAGAGAATAGAAATAATATGTTTAATTGAATCTTTTCATAATTTTAAAAACTGAATCAGATTTTTTGCATTTATTTTTCTAACCATTCTTCTGTTATTACTTGATATAACCTGCCTCTGAATTATTTGATTCAAATTCTAAGGCCATGCCTTCCTAGGATGACCCAGACGTTTTCCTTCGTGAACTGGCACATCGTATAAATACTCTCCTTTGTTGGTTTATCCTCTACGTGTCCAAATTATATTTGTACTATTCGAAACATCTTAGTTTCTCTGTTCATTTACATTAAATTCTCTTTGAATCTACTCATCCGTTCTATCAGTATTTAAACTTTTATTAGGAACAATACTTTTTATCTTTTAAAACACTATGGTTTTTGGACAAAAAAAACTATAGATTATTGTCAATTGATACCTGCACGTTTTACCCAAAAAAATATTTTCTCTTACTTTAAAAAAAACTAGAAGGGTTTTGCGTGACTTAATTCTTATTCGCTGATATGAAAATAGTTTCATGGTGTAAAATTTTATTTTCAATAGTTTTTTTTCAAAAAATATATACACATTTGGGAGACTAATATGGGTACCGGAACCTCGGTAACCATTAATTGGATAACCAACACCTCTGTCTCATCGGGAGGCAGGTATAGGTACCGCCGCTCCACGAACCATTTATTGGTTAACCTATACTTCTGCCATAGTTCACCCCAAGTGGTTCGCTAAGTTTGGTGACTTAGCAGGGGTGTCCGGTTACATGGGTGAGTTCACCCTCATCTTTGCAGAGATGCATACATATATAGGAGGCCTCCATTAATTTGGATTTGGTTTAATGACCCCTAAAGAACACGATGACTTACTTATTTACAATTACCACAAAGTTTTGATTATCGTAAGATAACAAGCATCATTCGTCATTACACATATTGAAGTATGTATAATTGTATATTGTATATATTTCATTAAACTCTTAATTAAATCCATTCTGATTTCAAACAAAATCACTAATTTCTCAGCTGTTAGATATGTCCATAGGTTATTTATTATTTAACATTGCTCTTTCGTCAGAACTGAATCAAGTTTCCTTTAAATCATTCTGAAATGACCTAAATGAATTAAATAATAACGGAAAAGCTTACATTTAGGATGACTACAAAAAAAAGTTATACTTAATAGGAAAATAATAACACCAGCTTAAGTCAAGTAAACTATTCAGACATTTCATACAAATCCCTTATCTTATAATCTTAGATATTGATAGTAGATATCGTTAAGACCAAACCTTTATAGGTTATAAGCTTAAAGCGGATAGTTTTGAGACCAGCAACATTAAGTGCTATATTCTTTTATGTTTACAAGTTATAATCGCCCTTATGGGTTGTAATCATTCTGAGGTAGCGCACAATAGGTTTTGAATCGAACCAACCGCCCCGAAGTTCGCACCTGTCGAGTAAATTTACGAAAATCGCGTCCTAGTCAGTTTCTCTATAAAATTATCGAAGCAGTTATTCTCCTGTAAAGCAAATAAATAAAAGTACATTTTTCCTTACCAACCTGTCTTTTTGTAATGAAAACAAAAATTTTAAATCAATTAATTTTTTACCTAAATGGACACCGGTCAGAAAAAAGACGGCTGGAAAATTGAAAATTAAAAAAAAAGCAAAAAAATAATAATTTCATTTTTTCTGTTCATCAAAATAAATAAAGAATACATAAATAAAACAATTAAGGTCGTATCGTTAAAAAAAGTTGTCCTGTAAAGGGTTAAAAAGGTACGAAATATTAGAATTACGAACTAAATATTTTTTTCATTGTGAGTGTGGCCAAGCAGAATCTTTTAAGTTCGATTTTCGGTCGAATCCATTTTTTCCAAAAAATACATTCTTGACTATAATGGGCGTAAACAGGCTCGGTATAAGAAACTTTTTAACAATTCTTACACGAAATTTTAATATTTATTTATCGTTTAGTGACCGACTCGATAAATGCGTTTGTTTCCCACATAGGAGTCATGAGTTCAATTTCTCTGCTAGCTACATCATTATTGCTCAAGCAACATCTCCGCTTATAACTCGCACATATTTATCAACAGTTTAACATATGTTTACATTTGCTTACCTAGTAATACATAATCACTTTGATGGTATATGTAAATCATTTTGAAAACTTTTTATGTATTTTTTTTCTTTCTTTAAATTCTTTACTTTTTACTAAATCTTATATTCTATACTTTTTTATTGTTTTTAAATTCTATTATATTTCAATCTTATTAGTAGGTACATTGATTTCGTTTGTGGAATTTATTTAGCAATAGGAATTTTTAAAATATTGTCACGTTATTCGTAAGTCTGGATCGTTTCCGCCTTTCACGACTGCGAAAAATTGTGTAAACTATTAATACAATACGTAAACTTTATTATATTTTCCTAAAAACTAAGAAATATTCATCAAAAACCTATGCTAAAGAAGGCATATTTTGCATTATTTAGCTTACTGTGCATTTTTTGTAATAGTTAGCATATTTGTTATTCAGTACATGTATGTTTATTAATTTGAATGTCTATGTTTATGTTTGTATTCTCGAAATTATTTAATGTACACAACTCGTGATAATACTCCCTCCATAAACAAGATATATTCTCAATTAGGGAGGTATTTATTAACATCAAGAAACACATGTTTTACAAATTATTTTAAGCAATAATTAGTCGCATGAAATATCCATACAAATTGAAAATATCTCCCGAGTAAAAATAAATGCCGCCGACGGGAATTGAATTCGCACCTTCTGATGTCCGGTCAGGTGCTATGGACCAACACGCCAAATAATTCAATATGTACTTCAATCAAAAATTACTGCTTTAGTATATTTTTTCACCTGTAAACAACCAAGTTTATTTTTTTAGTAAAGGCTTTTCCTACTAGATGGCGTCGAGACATATTATATTTAGGGGGTTTTTCACTATCTCTGATTATGTTCTGACTAAGCACTAATCCGCGGATTAGTCATTTTTTCGTTTTCACTATATCTGAATAACGCTAACGCTCGGGTTAAAGTTAGATTTGACTAATCAGTGCTCAAACTTCACGTTAGGCGCTATTCCTCGAATCAAAGATGGCGTCAAAACATTCCGAGTTTAACAGCTGAGAAGTGAGTCGAATTTTGTAGAATGAATTTGAATGCTTGCATGATCCATCCTGAATTATTTGATTGTGTTCAAAATAAGAAACAATGTATTAATTCGACACGAATCTATCTAAAATGACCTGATAATCAACATAACATAACCAAAAAAATGCACACTTCGCGGTGTGCGGACTGTGACGCATGACAGCCGTGGCAGTAGATGGAGAAACTGCAAACATTTTGCGATGTTGCCAGACTTTTTCGAGTGTTATCTATCCGGCAGCTCGAAACAATGGTGAAACGGTCGCCGTTGAATAACGAAGTTATTCTGAACTTTAAAGCCAGCCAACGGATAGCTATTCAGATATTTAGCCCGACATAGTGAAATACCCCCTAACATTTGTTGGTGAAATATTTTGACTAGTCAAATATTATTATATTTTTAATGATAAACTAATGTTTATAAGACAAGGTTTTCAATGCATATCACAAAGGATAAGAAATTATTATAAGCAATTATTAGTCGCTGAAATATCCATACATGTTTTACATTTACCCAATAACTATATTCGAAAATTACTAGAAAACCCGATGAAAATTTCCGAATCGTCAATATATTTTTGTTTAATGTTATGGTATGAAGTGAATCGAAATGATTCTCGAATGAAGTTTCGATGAAGTTCTTTTTTGTAAGTCAATGGTTCATTTCCGAGTAGATATTTTTATTGTACTCTCTCTGATCTATGCGAAACTAAGCCCTTTACTTCCGATATGACGTAGCAAAACGGCGAAAGGAAAATTGGCCCATTTTCCCCCAAGTATGTGACCCAGTGGCCTCGATATGGACTACCTAGCAACTTATGTATATTAGCACTGTATGTATATTTATATTTTAGAAGCGGGGAAGAGTAAGAATGCAATGATATAAAATACAATAGACGGGCCCCTCGGAAAAACTATTTAATGGTCCTCGACCAAATACATTTAGGAACAACGATCAGTTAGTGTTAACTTTAGATTTCAATATTTTTTAATTGTTGATGCAATTATATGCATCTCCTTTTAACCTGTGTTTCTGCATTTATCCAACCAATCACCCGTTACCCAATTACCTGTCTCTGTCTGACAATGTGTAGTAGCTGCATTCACTGATATTGCAACAATTTCATAGCTTGTCTATTAAGAAAACTGGTGCAGTGAACATGATCATTTAGTGCGTTTAATCAGAGTCTATTACGGAATCTTGAAGCATTGTTCTAAAGCCATAATGTCGATCGAAAAGACCAAGGGTAAGTCAGAATCCTTTTCCAATTAAAAATATTAATCACAGCTACCACAATAGTTGTGTCATATATCGATTACAATCTACAATAAAACCACAAACCGATTAGCACACAATATGCGACCCTATGTATTATGAATTAAATATATCCATTAAAACAGTATTTCAATTTTATTTAATTTTTTTAATTGCACTTTTGCTTATCCTTATCCACTTGATAGGCTAATGTCCAAAGAAATTCATTGGCCTGCCACAACCAACACTTAAAAAATGGTGATTTCTAGCATCATGAAATTGGCCTAAGAATTCTTGTATAGATAAACTACCATCTTCCATCGTTTTCTGCTTCCTGTCGAAAAAACTGTCGTCCTGAAGTTTGCTCAGTTAATTATTTACGGAAGTCAATTTCAATACATTCCACCACGGGCTATAGACCTTAAAACATAATTTTAGCTGCCAGCAATCAAGGTATAATATCTCAAATATCTATATATTCAATGAGAAAAATTAAAGGTAAAAATCCAGCTAAGAAATATAATAGATTTTCAGTGATTTTCTGTTAAATAATAAAAGGTTGTTTGAAAATAATACATCTATGCTAAAATACGAAAATTAGGGCATAAACTAATATGAAAGCGATGCGAAATTACTGTGAAACAAAATGTGAAAAATTACTTGTTTTGTTTCTTTTTTCTCTGGTTTTCTATTAACTGAATTTTTAATCGAGCATAATTTATTTTTACCAATGTATAAGTGGATCAGTACCTTTTTGCAAGTTCCCACCTTGCTTTGTGCTTATGCCTGTTTGTCTGTTTTTTTGATTTTGTGTTTCCTTGTTTGCTCTATTTAACCTCCCTTTTTTCTATTTTTGTACTGTTTTGTATGTGAAAATTATAATTTTGCTATAATAACACCAATGTAAAAATGTACCTATTTATTAACGGTTCTATGATAACTCAACACAGTGACTAATCAACAAACCTTTAAAAAGTGATATAAAGTCATTAAAACCGATGGAAAAAAAATTAAACCTAACCTAACCTAACGTACTTAACCCAGTTAATAAAGTTATTGTTTCATCACTTTCCATGACTTTTTAAAGATGTGATGAATTATCATTTTGATGATTTATCCAGTCACCGTATTAACTCCTACCTATGTATTGTAAGTTCCTCCCGTCCTAAAAGGATCAGGATGGCTTTAGCAAGAAAAAAATGTTAATATATTCGGTTCCTACTTTATTTACATCTTGATATCAAAATTATTGGCAAGTTTTGTCTTTATTTGGACACACATATACCTTTACTTTGTACATCAATGGATCCGATCCCGCCCGATACTTCAGCCTTATTTGTCAATGAAGTTTCGACGATAAACAACTTTGCACATAAATTAACGTCAGCGTTGAAATACACACTTACTCGAAATAAATGTATTCGCTACGAAAGATAATGCTATTCTTGAAGGCAGTGGCAGTACGTGACTTTTATCATACTCCTAGCTGAGGTCCCGGATATTGCACGGGCTTGTAAGCAATTTTTCCTATTTCATCAAAATTGCAATGAAACTGTAGATTTGCATAAAAATCAAATTCACGCCATACGCCCGCCTGCTACATATACCCTTCTTCCTCAAACAGATAATTTGAATATCCAAAAATTTCAATCATTCTTTAGTTTATCTTTTTTATTTATTTATTTATTTCATTTATTTATTTCATTTATTTATTTCATTTTATTAACGCCTAAAAGGCTGCCTTTTTGATCCTTTTTTGATGCCTTCCTCCATTTCTGCCTTCATTTCTGCCTTCATTTATGCCTTCATCCATTTCTTCAACCATTTCTTCATCCATTTCTACTGAATAAATATTCATCCTCCATGATCGAGGGTAAAGCTCTCGACTAGCAAGCTGGAAAATTTATTTAAAAATCATTTAAAATGAAATGTGTACTTGCGGCATATTCCAGTTTGGGAGATACTCTCACTTTCGCCTTGGTGTAAGTACCCCCATTCAGACTTGTAACTTTGCATGAAATGGCTTAAACCATGTTATGAATAGCCATGAACTTCCACACCTTCCTATTTCCCATCTCCTTCTGCTCTCCACGACCTGCAGCCTCACAACATGCGTCAATTGGGGATGCCATAGTCTCACTGGCTACATACGGGTGTGAGCGGTTGGGACTCTTATACACCAGACAACAGCCACAAATCTTATTTTTAATGGATCATCTAGAAAATTATATTGTTTGTTTTCCAAGCAGAAAATGTCCTCGGACGGTCATCATAAAAATCGCATTACTTTTTTTCTTAATGTTTTTTTTTGGTCCACGCCAGCATCTTAAAATCAACACATCTCTCAAAGAACTTTGAAATGCAATTGTTGCTGTCGAAAAATAAAAAAATTGCCACATTGTTTTATCCACAGGTTTCAACAAACTATCCAATTATTAGGATAAGGAATATCGAACCACTGGCAAATCCAGGTAAACCATTATTTATTTTCACGGCTAACACGGAATTTCTTACGACACAAATAGATTATCATTATTTTGTCAACCATTATTGTTCCTTTGGAAATATTTTCATTAATCCCGTAATGACAATATGGCAGAGTGCTGCATTCCCTCAGGTGACATTTTCCACCTATTGGAACCTGCTCTTATTGGAGTTGAAGCAATCAATAAGTGTTTTTATGTGAAGCCGTTAAAGGAGCAATTTGTTCCGCAATTGAGCACATGTGTAACTGGAACAAAAATTTATGAGCAATAATTGAACGTATAAAAGGAGTCAAACATGACGTTATTTTTGAAATTATTTATGATTGATTCAAATTCTGACCAAACATTCTGGTATTTATCTAAGATTTGAGTCCATTCGGCGCCATAGATCAGGGAAAAACAGCTTCAATGTTCAAACCCAAGTCTTCCATTTGTGCCAATGAGAATGGTGATTTTTACCCAAATGCCACTTAACTGATATTTTATTATTGATCCAACTTCAGACCATACACTCGAGTATGTGTTTAAAATTTCAGTCCATTCCAGATCCTGAGAAAACGGATATAAAAGATCGAAAACAGGTATTGCATTTGTGCCCATGAGATTGGTGATTTTTCGACAAATGGGCTTTTACTGAGATTTTACTTGACTTCAGACCATACATTCAAGTAAAAATCTAAGATTTCAGTCCATTCGGCGCTTTAGATCCTGAGAAAACGGCTTTCAAAGTTCTAACCCAAGTGTTGCCCTTTGACTGAGATATTATTATTGATTTATCTTCAAACCATACATTCTAGTGTGTATTCAAAATTTCAGTCCATTCGGCGCCATAGATCCCGAGAAAACGACTTTCAAATTTAGAACCAAGTTTTTCATTTGTGGTTGTGAGAATAGTGATTTTTTCCCCAAATTCCCTTTTACTAAGATTTTTTTATTGATTCAATATTGATCATATATTTAAGTATTTAAAAAAGATTAGAGTCCATTCGGCGCCATAGATCGTGAGAAAATGTCTTTCATAGTTCGAACCCATGAGAATCGTTATTTTTTTACCAAATGACCTTTTACTGCGATTTTGTTTATGATTCAACTTCAGACTATACATTTAAGGATGTGTCAAAAATTTCAATACATTCGGCTTCATAGATCCTGAGAAATTGAAATTCATAGTTCGAACCCAAGTCTTGCATTTGTGCCTGTGAGAATAATGTTTTTTCACCAAATGCCCACTGAATCCAGTTTTATTTATTTAAATATTTATTAATATTAAATTACTTTGCATATGCACAGTAATTTAATGTGCGAAAACCTTATGATATACATTCTTTTTGGTGCCTTTTTTATCTAACTTGTTAAGCGTCTTTATCCGTAGGGCGTCATCCTAAAAACTGCCAGATACCCGATTTTAAGGTCACAATAATAGTAAAAAACAGTACCAAAGTGGTTGACAAGCCTATAAAAAACATTTGATTCTATTCAACGTTGTTATCAGAAATTACAGTTGAATGGGCATCGTTGAACGCGCTTTCTGGGTTTTTTTCAGCTTTTAAACAAATAGTGATCAACAGTAAAGCACTCCTGTTATGTTGTTGAGCCTGTAGGCAGATTAAACAGACCTAAAATAAGGATAGTGAGTGAAAATTTTTATTGTTTAAAAATATGTGTATATATGTTTATGATTTAAATATATTCATTACAAACGTTGATTCTGAATACGTACGTTCTATTATATTTATACATACAATTAATAAGTCGTCATTTAAAAATGGCTAAAACCGTAAGAGACTTAAATGCCCCATGATTCTGACAGAACTTACACGGGTACGTCACGGGTCGGTTCGCCGCCTGCATTATAATGCGAACTGTGCACAAACGTTACACAAATTATTTCAAAAGAATTCATATTTTTAGGAAAAATTATCAAATGTTTAGATCGAGAATTGTTGATTTTATACCGACCTTACTGTTAACCGAAAAAACCGAGGTACGTATGACGTCAGATTTGGATCGTCTTGGCGGACTTTGAGAAATGCAAATTTTGAAAATAATTTTAATTACGAAATCGACATTTGTAAAAAAATAATCTTGGATATAAATTAGAGGGTGAACGTTTATTTAAAAAAATATATATTGTAAAGCTTAATTTGCGTTATCGGGTACCTTTAAAATGTAAAAAAAATTATTACAATGTTTCGTACTATGAATTTGAATCACCCCTACCTAAGTCATTCAAGAATATGAATAATTTTCCGGCCATTATTCACAAATTCTTTCCACTGGCTTCGGTCCCTCGCCATTTGCCTCCAGTCCTCAGTTCTTCCTGTTCTACTCTGATCCTCTTTCACGTTTATTCACCTCTTCCTCGATCTGCCTCTAAATATACATCGCATTAATGACACATTAAAAAGTCGTCAACATTTGTATCAGACCTAAGCACACAAAGTGAAATAAAATAAAATTTCGTCCATGGGGTAAGATTATTAAAAACACGTTTCAAAACAGCTTTCAAATCTTTCATGCTTTTATCAACATGTATTTTTCAACGAATTTCAACATTGTGTTTTTAAACAGCGCGCGTATGGGGAATTCAAAGGGCCTTATTCTGAATTCAACAACCACAACAAATCTTGAAATCCATAATTCAAACAAAAACGCAGAAATTCACAAAGTTTATACATGTGCCTGGCTTAAATTAAATCTACTCAGTACAGAGAAGCGGGTAGGTAGCAATGAAGGCTAGTTACTTTTAGATCTACTAGAGTGCTTATATTACAAAAATGGCATTTTTAATGTTATTGTAACTGAAAACGATTTTTATTTTTAAACAACATTAATAATGCTATTTTTTGTAATATATATTAAAAAAATTAATATGAAATAATTCCAGGCTTATGTTTTTTCGAAAATCAACTGCTAATAAATGAAGAAAATGTGATGTTGTGTTTGATTAAAGGGAAATAATTCAAGATAAACATTTTTTCCCCAATCAATAGATAAAAACAACGACACAGAAAATAGCTAGTCAGATAAATCTCCGGTCACATTCACGTTTGACTTACCACAGCATCGTATTGATTATTGAAGTGTTATTTACATCCACTATTTAACATCAAAATATGTGTTCAAGCAGTATATTGTAGTTCAACACTTGGGTAAAAGGTTATAACTGAGTACATTACTTGATAACGTAGGAACGTCTTTCTAAGAAAAATATCAAACTTTGTTTTTTTCTTGCTTCCTGAACAATTAACTTTTACTGACATGTAGGTACTCGTTTATCCGAGAGCCACGGATTATGTCAAGTGGTTTTATGAATCTTTGCCTTGTTTAACGAAGAATGACATATTATCATTAACAATATTATTTTTTATGACTGCCATTCATAGTACTTAATCAGTAACACATAAAACTAATCCACATGTTGAAGGGTATCTTCTTGCAGCACAGGTTGGTACTGTAATCAAAAGACAAATTCAAATAAAGTATTAAGCAAAACGTTATCTAACTCCAATCAAAATGTTGCTTTCCGCAAACCAATTTCAAAATGGTAATTTTGCAGCCACCGCGGTTCGCTGGGAAAATACAAAATCAAGACTGCGAACGTAAATAATAACATAGAGACAGATTGATGGGGAAAGATTGTGGTTGATGGAAAAGAGGTCGACCGAGATATATTAATCAGGCTCTCAGTGTTTGGAAGAAGGTTACATTAGAGAGTGTAACTTTCTGTATCACTCTTTCCCGATTGCCTAAAAACAGACACTTACTTCCTATTAGAATAATACACAAATAACTTTTTTTATATAACTTTAATATATATAACCTCTACATGTTTGCACCTCATCAGGAGCAAGTATATACTAAAGTCAAAAATTAAATATGGATTACAATTGAACAGTGGAAGAAGTGGGGATTGGTAAGAGTGGGCGGAGTTTTTCAGAATTGGGAATTACAACATTGTTAGACGGGAAAGCCAGTTTAGTGGGAAAATATTTAAAAGTGGGTTTATAATTTTTTTTTGCATATTAATTAGGTCTTCATTTTTATTTACATGTTTTCTAATTTCTAAAATTTCTAAATTATTTATTTGCCAAGCTTTGTATCCTGTGTGCAGTATTTTAAGACCCGAGTTTTTATCAAATGTGTGATCGTTATTTCCTGTTATGTCCTGATTCACAATTTCCGTTTAGAGCTCTGAGATGTTCTTTAGTTCTAACTTCAAAGTTTCTATTGGTACTTACTTCCTACTTGCGAACACCTTCTCAATTATCGTAAAACAATTAAATATTTGTGCCTGAATTTCACGAAATCAAATAAAAAATCTTGCACAAATCAAAACAGGCGGCTGGTGTTAAGCGGGAATTTAAACCTTATCGCCATCTACATAAGGAATGTTATTGTTAGTAGCCCAAATGTTACAAGACGTGGTGTATTGGCTTAACCTAAAGATTAGTGAGCAAAATCACATTTTAATGATATGAGAATAATATCTTACTTAGGTAGTAAACAATAATATCACATATATTAAGTTATGAAAGTGAAATATGTATATTTTATTTAATAAAAAAATGAACGATGACATTTATTTATTTGCTAAAAGTTTGTTGGGACTGGACCTAAGTAGGTCACTTTTGTCAACTGAAAGGAAATATATGTCTGCAAAGTGTTAACCGGGCAACTCATGACAGTGGCAATTCAACATAATTTTGAAAACTGATATTAAGTCATGAAAAGTGATGCTCGATAGATAGATACTCGTTAACGATGACAATGCATTCCATCAACTTTTTGTGGCAATCACTTATACACACGTGGACAAATACACATTTCTCAGTGTCGGTTACTAGCGCGGTTGACTCCAGTCCTTGGGAAGGAAGGAACAATCCTAACAAAAAATTTATTCATTTTTTTTAAGTTTTAAAAGACATTTGAAAGTAGACGTGCTATAGTAAAACAAACGTTTTTACCAGCTGATTTATTAATTTCCATTTAAGCTAGGTTTGTATATGATTGTGACTGAAAATTACGGTGAGTTATATACTGTAAAAGGAATATGTATTAGAAAAATGTCACAGTTTTTACCGCCTATTCACTAGTGTTCTGAGGCGGCCTGTGGTAGTTTTAATAAAATTTAATTTAATTAATTCAATATAATTACAATATTAACTATTAATGTATCGGACTTAGACGAGTGCAGTTCAGGGCAACACAAGAGCAATAGTTGTAGGAGAGGCCAATCGAAGAATGTTATTGGTTAATTTATAAAAAATAAACAAATTCTGCTGTATAATTATTAATACTCGTGACAGCTGTTTCGCTTTTCGAAGGCATTATCAAACGTTGATAAACGTTGCCACACGGAACTTTTTTATAAATAAATAGTTTTTTTTTAATTGAAAAATAATGTAGTTAATTGACAACAGTAGGTAAGTACTTGAAGAATAACTTATTAATTTAATCTTCTTTCTATCACAATTTTAATTTTTACCACGATATTATCTGATGCAGCGGTAATTTTTCTGGACAATGTAGCTAATTGCATATTATAAACTAGAAAGTTAGGTAAGTACCCATAAAATTTACAAAGCTGTATTTTTTTCAAAAAAAAAGTCAATTTTCTAGACGCATTGTTTGTTATTCATATTATCCAGAAAATCAGCACGTCAGCGAACATTTGCGCCATTTGTCCGTCGCGCGTGACCCAGTTTCCGTTTCCGTTTGGTGCTCTTTCCTGCCTCCATCCCTTCCGCTTCCGGCCGCCATCTTCCCGCAGCCGGTTTCGGGTTCACGCGAAGCCGCCGTTCGGGGGCTTCAATGACCGAGGGACAAAACGGGTCAATTAAAACTCCCCTAGTGCTTTTTTATTGTCTCGTTTACTCGACGCGTAAAAAGGAAAAAGAAAAAAATAGAAATTACAATGCTAAAATGCGAACATGGACGGAAAAAGATATAGTGGACAACGCTTAGTCATAATATTACCGTAAAAGCTTTCAATTTTTTACGTAATACTTCTTTTATCTATCCTATCCTATCCTCGTCTCTGGTCAAACCGTATTGAACAACCTAACTCAATGATTTCTTCTAAACTTAATTTTAATTTGATTTTATTTAATTTTTGCTTTCAACTTATACCACTTTTGTACTCAACTCTAATTCTACATACACACTACTCAACTTACTCAAAACACTACAACATAATACACTCACATCTGCGCAAATCGAAAACCATGCTCACCCCAGTGGACTTTTGGCTGTTGAGTGAACATAATAATATGTATTTATTTATTTTGTTTACATATTATTCTATTTACTTCGAATCAAAATTGGATAGTGTATTCTCTATTACATGATGCATAACAACATTATAATTTTTTATCAAAACGCACGTGGCCTCCGATCCAAGACTAAAGAATTCTATCAAAACGTCCTGATCAACGAATTCGACATAATATTAATTAGCGAGACGTGGTTAGTTGACAGCATATCCGATGATGAGCTGTTTGATTGCCGGTATAACGTATATAGAAATGACAGAGATACTAATCGAACGGGTAAAACTAAAGGGGGTGGCGTTGTTATAGGTATAAAAAAAGACTTTAAAGTTCGATCTCAAAAGTCATGGACATCAGAAGCCGAGGATATTTGGATCTCACTATTACTAAGACATTCAAAACATTGCATTTCAAATATTCATATTTGTTGCTCATACTTACCAGGAGTTAGTCCTAAGTTGTCTAATGCACAGCGTTTCTCTATTATCAATAGTCATACAACTACCATATCTGACTTAACTACTGAATTTCCAAATGACATTTTTCTAGTAATAGGCGATTATAATATGCCAAATGTGAGCTGGAACTCTACGTATCAGCCACGTAGTATTGACCTCTGTACCTCTACCCTCCTTAGCTGCCTTTCGTTTTCCAATTTAACACAGTATAACGAAATTTATAATACTCACGGACGAATTTTAGATCTCGTGCTTTGTAACACTGCAGTCATTGTCTCCGCGGCTGACTCGCCACTTGTAATCGAAGATGCACATCATAAATCTATTATAGTTGAACTAAATATTCCTCTCCCTGCTACCACCCTAAAACCCCAGATAGTCAAAATGTTCAATAAAGTTAACTACGAGGTAGTTAATGATGCTCTCAGAAACAGTGATTGGTCCTCTGTCGTTAATGCACAGGACGTAGATGCTGCAGTGCATCATTTTTATGGTATTATTGATGCCCTGATAGATGATCTGGTTCCAAAAAAAGTAATCAAATCAACCAAATTCCCAACATGGTATTCGGCGGCTTTAATTAACATAACTAAAGAAAAATTAAAGTTTTTTCGTGCCTGGAAACGGTACAAGAATCCTCTAGATTACCTATCTTTCTCAATACTTCGCAAAAGACAAAAGAAAATTTCTAGTCATACTCATAACGCCTACATTGCTCGATTGGAATCAGATATACAAAATAATGTTAAAAAAATATGGAATTATGTTAAGACGCAAAGAAAATCTCCCACTATACCAGAACATATGACCTATCATTCGACAACGGCACACGATAGCAAAGAAGTTACAGACTTATTCGCTGATTACTTCTCAACGGTATTTAGAAATGAATTTCCAACACTCAATGTTAATAATAAGGAAGATCCTCTGAACAACACATTAATATCCTCAATTAAAATAAATGAAGAAATCACCTTGAAATACCTTTCAAACATAGATATTAAAAAAGGACCAGGAATTGATAGGCTACCCGGAGTTTTTATACGCAACTGTAGTAAATATATCTGTCTTCCGGTTTGCGCCATCTATAAAAAATCATTGACAGAAGGAACGTTTCCCCTCAAGTGGAAATCAGCAGTTATCACACCCATCTATAAAACCGGTGATAAGCATGACGTTAAAAACTACCGTCCAATTTCCCAACTTCCTATTTTAAGCAAAGTTCTAGAAAAAATTGTCTTCGATCAATTATACTCGGCTATTTCCACAATAATTACACCGAATCAGCACGGATTCATGAGAGGTCGGTCTACGACATCCAACCTGACCCTTTTCATTAACTTCTTGCATAGCAAGATGGATGACAAAGAGCAGGTTGATACTATGTATACAGACTTTTCTAAGGCTTTCGATCGCGTAATACACTCAATTCTTTTGAAAAAGCTTGTCTTATTTGGTATACACGGTGACCTATTTAGATGGATCAAATCTTACATTAGTAACCGCAATCAAGTAATCTTAATCAACGGCGTCTTCTCAAAATCTATCGAGGTAAAATCTGGTGTCCCCCAAGGGTCCCACCTAGGTCCGCTAATGTTCAACATTTATATAAATGACATTGGATCATGTTTTCAAAATTCCAAATATGTACTTTATGCCGATGACATGAAAATATTCAAAGTTATTCGTTCTCTTTCTGACTGCGAAGCGTTACAGAGTGACCTAGATAGGCTTTGAAAGTATTGTAAAGTTAACTGTCTAGATATAAACGTTTCTAAATGTCACACTATGACATTCACCAGAAATAAACTCGTAATTAAGTACTCATATTCACTCAACAATGAACCTGTCATCTATAAAACGGAATGTAAAGATCTCGGCGTTTACCTTGATAGCAAACTTATATTTAATAAGCACATTGACTCAATCGTTAATAGGTCATATAAAATGCTTGGTTTCGTGCTACGTGTAAGTAAAATATTCAGTAATCCGCGTACAATTGTAATGTTATATTTCGCATTAGTCAGAAGTACACTGGAATATGCATCGCCTATTTGGAATCCGCAATATAAACTTTACATAGATAGTATAGAACGAATCCAAAACAAATTTATAAAATATATTACCCACAGATTCAACAATAATTTTGAGTGTACATTTGAAACTTTGCAGCGAAGACGAGCAGTAGCTGACTCATTATTTATACACAGAATTTTAAACAATGAGATTGACTGTTCTGAACTTTTGTCCCTTATTAACTTTAACATACCTTTGAGACGTACACGACATACAGTGCTATTCCACACGCTAAATTATAAAACAAATGCAGCATCTAATTCGACAATTAACCGAGCTCTTCATACTCTAAATAATATTTGTATTAACTCTAACATTGACATTTTTTCGGATTCACTGCCCAAATTCAAACGTGGCATCATGTCAATAATTTAAAGAATTCAATGCGCATACATACAGACACACACACACACAAACACTCACACACACATTACACACGTCACACACACACCTATAAACTACACAAGTCACCTGGTAATTAAGGAATAAACATACCACTTAGCAGACATTACAAGGAAACATATCATAGGTACACAACATGAAGTATCTTATTCCTGTATATTGTTTCATCTCTGTAAATTATGTACTGTTTGTTTCAATAATATAAAATAAAATAAAATTACTCGGTTTCGTCTATTATTTGACCACAAAAACAACGCTTTGATATCTCTTTTGGAGCTGAAAACAATTGTGTTCGCCTCGCATTCTACATGGAAAATATGAACGTGCAAATTTTTATGCTTCTACAACTCACCATTCAAGGATTGTACTGAGATTTAAAAACTTTTCTACACAATTATTTATATTTATAAAACCTTCTACACATGGCGGAATTTAATTTTAATATGTGAATCCATCAAAATGTCACTATCGAGTCCTTCAGGGACAAAAGTTTTCAAAACATTGGACAGAGCAAAAACATTGGGTCGGGGCAACAAAGTTTTTCATTTTCCATTGACCACGGTAAAACAAAAGCATTGTGGCCCTGACTAAATGTTTCTTGTTTGCAGAAAATTTTGTTGAATGTTTTTCAATCCGTCTTAAGCGGGTGAACTAATATACGCATTTATAGATGGCGTTTATAAAATTATTTTATGAAAGTCCTCTGTTCCATAGTCATGGTTTAAAATGTTCAGGCAAATTATTTGTTTGCGCCCGTACATACGAATACATACGCAATATGAATATGATTTAAAATTTTTGCCCTAACTCAATTCTTTCAAAAAAGACATACAAATACAATACTGTATCGGTGATTCAACCCAATATTGTATTTGTATGCCTTTCTTGAAAGAATTGAGTTTGTATACGGACAAAACTATATATTCATATTCATATGTCGTACGTACGGGCGCAAACAAATAATTCGTCTAAATATTTGAAAGCATTACTTGCAAGTAGTGTGCTTTCATAAAATAATTGAATGCATAGATTATAACATCCATTACGTTTACCATTTAAATAAATAATGTTTTAACCGCTTTAAAAAATTGACAGACATTAAATTTGGAAATCTCGTGTCTCGCGTCTCCATGCTGCTGGCAAAACTCCATGGTTTTAAGTTTTTTAACATCGCCCTAAAAGAATGAAAGAATAATAACCATTGTCATCGGTAATTGACAGGATGAATTGGGTAGAAGGTCATTTTACTGTCTTACGCAGGAAAAGTACTAAAAAACTCTATTCCTCGTAAAAAAGAACCTCGCGCGAATAACGCCGCGCCGCGTTGTTTGGAATTAAAGCTGCGTCGGCGTGTTAATGAGCTTTTTTAATTGGACGTCTGTTTCAAATTGTGTGTAAGTACACGAATGTATAATGTTGTTAATTCAGTATTTTATGTTACCAAAACAGTTAAAAATATAAGAATACTATCTCAATGTGTTATTCTCAAATAATCTCGACCTCTTTGTCCGAATCCAGTGGCCACTGGTTCAGACCCTCATATATGCTAACGTCTGCTCTAACTACTAACTTATATGTGATCTATATCTTTTTTTTTTTTTTTGATAGTAATATAACATAACTCAGAAAAAAATCCTAGCTTCAAACATTTAACAAAGTGTAGATAAGGCTGTATAAAAAATTCAACAATTATGAAAATCCTTCGAGTTATTGTTTTCGCAAAGTTTAACAATCTTGTCGTTAAATGTTTCTTATTATTATTAACCCTAACTTTACTATTATTTTAAAGCCAACCAATGGAAGTATTTTTTTGAGCTAGTAACATATTTTCATTCCACTCTTGAACATTCAGAGAGTAGGTATATTACAAACTATTTTTCAAATCCGTAAAAGAGTTTCATAGAATATGTCTTTTCTTCAAAGGCTTTATAAGAAAGAATATGCACAAAGCCAGTTCTAAGTTGAAAATCTTAATTCGATTATAAAAACTTTAAAATAAGCTTTCTCTAGTTGCAGAGAGAACTACCGGAGCAACATGAAACATTTCTTAAATGTTGTAAACAATTGGATTTTTAAATGGTTACATTATTTCTGGAGCTAAATATGCTCACTAGATGTTGCTTCGGCGAGGAACAAACATTTAGAGTTGAAACGTAGCTTAAAATGGCTGTTGTCGTGTTTATTCACTAGATCTGAATATCCAGAGACTTTAAAACCTTCATCTTTACTATCTCCGTTGCTTTCCCAATTCCATCAGCCTCACAACATACCCATATTACATACATTATACATTTTGGGATTACCGTTGAAGAAATATATAGAGAGAAGTGTATCCTATTTTTTCTATGAACGATCAAACATTTTCCAATGCCGAAATTCTATCATCTTCTATCTTCTGTCTTCTTCTGTCTTCTTCTGCCTTCTTCTGTCTTCTGTCTTCTGTCTTCTGTCTCCTGTCTTCTGTCTTCTGTCTTCTGTCTTCTGTCTAATGTCTACTGTCTTCTGTCTTCTGTCTTCTGTCTTCTGTCTGCTGTCTTCTGACTTCTGTCTTCTGTCTTCTGTCTTCTGTCTTCTGTCTTCTGTCTTCTGTGTTCTGTCTTCTGTCTTCTGTCTTCTGTGTTCTGTCTTCTATCTCCTGTCTCCTGTCTCCTGTCTCCTGTCTCCTGTCTCCTGTCTCCTGTCTCCTGTCTCCTGTCTCCTGTCTCCTGTCTCCTGTCTCCTGTCTCCTGTCTCCTGTCTCCTGTCTCCTGTCTCATCTTTCCGAATGAATATCTGTGGGATTATTTTAAAACAATTCCACAGCTTTATTCAATGATTAATGTAACACTGGACCATCACTATCCAATTGAGATTTTGAAAAACAGCCCCATTCCTGTTTCCCATTCCTTAAAGCAGAATAAAGCCCGAGCATCGCTGTGTACTAAAGCTAGTACAAAGGTATATAATATTTATTAGACAGTGAAACTTGTATCATACTTGCATAATATAATCTAATAATATTAATCCTAAGTGTCAAAGTCACGAATAATTTTCACTATTTCCAACTTCTGGCAGGTAATGGAAAGTTTCGCATTAATCTCGGTTGATGTCATCTGCATTCTGCAGTCCACACTGTCGCGCTTGCCTCCTTGTATAAGTGTAGGTACCTTGATGAGAACTTTATGACTTTATCCAAAGTTAGGAGATCAGAGATGCTGTGGGAGTCGATCGGTTGTGAAGATTACGAGAATTCGCTTTCGTATCATATTTGAAAAAATTTAGCATATTAAAACTGCATATTATGATATACCAAAGGTTAAAAATCTAGAAAATTAATATTAGTACCACACAAGAGTTCCAAACTATGGCATCTCCAATTGCGGTATGTTGTGAAGCTGACTGGAGTGAAGAGGGGAAGGAAATAGGAGGAGAAAGGTGAGGAATTATCTGGCTTTTCAGGTCTGGTCACAAAACACTGCTAAAGCCATTTCAAGAAACGCTTCAATTCGGAATGGTGATCTTTCACCAGGGCGATACAGAAAATATCTTGAACTTGTGAAACAACACAAATTATTTGAATAAAATATAATTTAGCACTCCGTGATTTAGACCCGCGACCTCCGGATTTCTAGTCGAGAGCCATACCTCTTAATAGCGGAGACCGTCAAATAGGCGTTTGCAGTTGCTTAACTACCTGAGAATATTAAAAGTGGGTCAACTTTAATCCTTTTGGGTCCGCCACGCGACAGAAAAGTTCCCTATAAAACGCTAAGCCGAGAGAGATTAAAGTCATTAGCCAACTTTTCGGGGTTAACAGGATATAACCAAGAATTTTAATAATACGAGATCATCAAAAAATACATTCGCTTTTTCGATTTTTATAACGGGACGGTCGAGGAATGGCAAGTACTAATTCGTTCCTAATCATTACCACGTAGTGAGATTCGGCCTCCTTCACAAATGTTCGTAAAAATCCAATATTCTTGCAGCAAAAGTAATTTGATTTAAATGGGTAAATTTCACAATTATAATATGAAAGATTAGAGTGGAGTTCAAATTTAGAAGAGATGTGATGTTGAACGGAGGGGAGGCAATTTTAGAAAAGGCTTGATCGAACATAGGATATTTGTTTGGAGAAGACCAACAAAAAATATGTGTTGTAAAGTCCCAATTTATCTACAGAAACAGAATCTGGGGAGCCACACCTGTGAATTCCAAATAGGGAGCTTGTAACGACATGCTTTGAAAATGAATTACATCATTAGGAAATCTAACCATATAAATCAAAAACGCTTCTCTACTACCTAAAAGCCGCAGATACAAATGTTAGTAACTCGCTCAAAAGCATACCAGTAGAGGTTTTTAGCGAGGCAGTGATAGTATAGTGTCGCTGCTAGAAAACGCACGCTGGTAGCTGATATGCTCGTTTAATTTTTCGATTTTAAGTTGCACACGGTGTGGGGGTATGCGGAGTAACATCTGAACTTTAATTTCTACCTTATATTTTCTAAATAGCTTCTGCTAAATAACAATTTAACATTTTACTACATGGGAGATCTAGATTAATGAAAATGTTCTCTAAGGCCACATGTAGATATTAGCAACACAACATGCAATCCAACAATACTGCCACCATGGGTGGAACTACGGTAGAGATTCCCAAGGAGGATATTATATTTCCACCTATGACGGCAGAATAACACCCATGCGAACACCTCGGTACAGGTTCTCCTAGTGAGGTGTTCACAGAACATTTCTACCTAAGCTTCAATCATCACATGGAAAATCTATCTGTATTACTTGCACCCAATGTCAAATAAATAAAATAAAACAAAGGTTGCAACAAATTACCATAGTATTTATGTGTGCACTTTGTGCGCACAGCAACGTATTTGTTGCATTGGACGTTGTGTTCCTGATATGACTTGAATTAATAGATTATGCGCCGTTATCCTGTAAACTTTCACGGAGAAAAACACCGTATTCTGATTAGTATAGAAGAGTTGGTAAAGGAAAAATAAATTTACAAATTTTCAATTTAATTACACGTTGTTCGGAAACACTGGTGAAATCACTATATGTTGTTTAGTTCAACAATTGCTGAAATTGAATTTATTCATACTTGGGTTTCAATTGTAATGTGAAACGTGTTGTAACAAGCTTTAAACTCGTACAAAGGGTTTAACAATATAATTTGAGAAGTAATTTATGTTTGAATTCAACACTGCGGTCCTTCACGGTGTCAAGATGCAAAACGAACATAATGTTCGGCTAATTCCACATTGAATTATTCATACATAGGTAGGTAAATCGGAGAAAATCCTCATCGCTCTATGGAATTATAATTAGTTATTATTTTGTACATACTGCGGTTCCTGGTTTTGTCCATTTAAGTTGGTTTATTATTTTGTCAATTTCCAGTTGACTAATATTTTCCCGAAATACTACCCTCGCAGGAAGGCTTCCAATTGTTTTGAAATTTAAAAACTCATCAGTCATATTTTATAAGGTGATATCACGCAAAATCCTTTGGAATAACTAAACTAACCTATAAAAATGTAAAGCTAATCGAGTTTTTACTGCTATGGGCAAATTGAGACTGATTAAATTAAAGCTTTTGAAGCTTTTGAATTAAAGCTTATAACAGCCTTGTTAGTTATTGAAAAAAATAATATATTTACCTATTAATTTACTGCGTTTTACCTCTCTCAGGGAGAAGAGTTGCAGTTTTTGAGTGAAACTATGGAGTATTAACCGCTTTTTCAATGATTTTACCGGTTATTCATTCGCTACATCCTCAACACCCACGCAACCCACTGGTGAATCATTTGCGTTTGGAATCTGGGTGAATAATAGGAATTGTTCCCTGCGCCAAGAAATATCTTGCGTATTTGTAGAAAGGCAGCACAAATATAATGTCGGTCAAAAGTCGCCTTATACATTACTTTGACCCTTTGCCGCAAACGAGTCCAGCCAGGTCGCGATAGTCGCCAAGGAGACATCGAGTAATGATGAAGTCTTGGTTTTAAAGAAGTAGCCGCATGGGCTTGAGGCAAAGGGTCAAGGGAATGATTGAGGTTATTTTTCACCGATAATACACGCGTTTTACGTTCTTTATTAATTTATTTTTTTATTTATTTTTTATTTAGTAAAAGATTATACTTTTACATACATTATTTAATAAATGTTTTGACTGCCCAACTAGGATGATTCCCGTTTTAGGACAGTCAAATTAGGATGAGTATTAACATTTTGATAAGTTATTTGATAAGTAAGTATTAAAATAATAGGTATATGTACTATTAACTGGTGCCTTAGCCTACTAACATATTTTGTATAAATATGAATAACAAAGAGAAGAAATAGAATAAAATAAAATATCCAATTAAACATAAGATTAATTGGGTAGCATTATAATTTAAAAGTACTAGGTAGGTACATATATACACATAATAATAAAGATTAGAACATAAAGGTATCTTTTACATTTTTTTTTTTTGTTGGAGTTTTTGTTGTTGTTTTTGGTTTGTGTTTGATTTCATTTTTTGTGTAGTAAAAGTTCACTCTCCTTTCTACCTAATTGGTGAAACCAATTAGTGGTCAATTTATGAAGAATAGCTGTGCTTTCCTTTTTCCAAGCATCAGGCATGAAGTTGTATAGTTTTGGACCTAAGAATGAGAAGTGTCTTTGAGCGAGAGATGTTTTAGTTGTGAGTGGTACAATTGGATTTCTCCGTGAGTGGCGGGTGTCGTGAGAGTGGTTAATAGATGGTTAGAAGTGGCGTTGTTGATGAGTGTTTAAAATTAATTTTCTCATGTATAGTTATCTAACATCCAGAAGTCGGAACTCTTCAAATAGTGCATCGCTATGATATCTAAATGGTTTTTTGAGGATTACAATTAGTAGTGATTTTTGAGCTTTTGCTAATTTGTCCAAAACAGTTTTTGCACACCCACCCCAACCTAAGGGTGCATAGTCTAGAAGTGACCCACACATAGCATCATAGATGAGTTTCAATTTTTTTTTACGTAAGATATTTCTGATTGTCATAAACATGTACGTAAGTTTTCTAACCTTTGTGGCAACTAGATCTATGTGTCCGTCCCATCTAAGATATTTGTCTAATATAACACAAAGGTATTTTATACTCTCTACGCATTCCAATTTATAGCAATTACAGGTAGTGGAGTCAATGCATTTATGCTCGAGTATTTCTTGGCGCAGGCGCATTATTCTATAATGATGCCGTCAAATTCTAAAATTAGTTCTGAAATTATGTGACTTATCATGTGACATATTCATATGAACGAACAGTATTTCTAATGATTTAATTACTTTTATTCTACGTACCTACACGTTACAATCCATACATGTAAAAATTTAAGTATTCCAATCATCAATAATTTTCCGTAGCTATTTAGAATTCTATATTCATCAATTGAATAATTTATCATTCAAATCGCTTGTAGTTTATGGTAATTACCTAATTTTAGTTAGATAGTTAGTTTAATCGGTACATAAATAAATATTTATCTCTAAATAGTACAAAACAAAGTCGCTATCCCCGTCTGTCTGTTCGTGCGCTTAGTTCTTCTAAACTAATCAACGGATTTTGGTAGGATTTTTAATATCATTTAGAAAAAAAAATTTGGAAGGTTTTTATGTATAAGACATGCATAGTATATTTATGGAAAGTAGAGAAAAGTCGATGTTTTGTAATCGAGTCGTAAAAAAAAAACTTTGGGTGCTTACATTGCTAACGCTGGCTAAATTTTATGAGATACATCAAAATAATTTACTACGGAATTGCATATCTTAAAAAGGCCTACAAAAAAGTTGTGTGTGGTATATGTCTTTCTTCTAATAATAGCACCCAGCAACGCCGGGTACACGTCAGCTAGTGATTGCATAAAATAGAACTCCTTTATGGGAAAACGCATTCTTCATTTATTCTCTTTTATTTTAATAACAACATGCAAAATTGGCATAAAATAACTATCAAAACTTTAATAATAACAATTTTAAAGCGCCATTCTTCTGAAAAATAACCTCAAGGACGCTGTACACTGGCTTAAAACGTCACAGATAGAGAAAATGTGCATCAATTCACGCTGAAACCTTTAAGATATCTCCAAAATGATTAGCAGTGGGTTACGAAGATAAGAATTAATCCAAAGCGTGGGAACCAATCATTCCACCATTATTTGTTTGGAAACCTTCCACAGTATTAAAGTATATCGAAATTGGTATGCTGGGTCCTTTATCCACTCGGCTTAAAGGTAGAGTCCTTAAAATGGTAGTTTCCGCTTCCTGCCCGAGGCACAGTACGTGCCTAAGTGTGGGAAATTAGAAGCGAGCTTAGGGTTTGAATAAGAGAAATTACAATCGGGGTGGTTTAAACTAGAATATTTCAAGGCTACATGAAACTTGAAATGAATGTTATAATAACAGTATTACTTACTTATTTTAATTACTATTTAATTACTAGCTATTACTAACTACTAACTATTTACTAACTAATTACAAACTATTTAATTACCATTGAAAACTTCGACACACAAGTATTGTAGTTATAGCTACAATTTGACCGGTCGGTGGCTGAGTTGACATCGCGTTTGCGTCCCACCCGTAGTAGAAGATTTTCAAGTATTGTCAGGTTATTTGTAACCCGAGAATGTTGTATTTTTTTTAAATAAAGTAGTAAGTAGGATTTGTGGACCTGAAAGTGTTTGTTAAATGTTTGCCTCAGAATCACAATTCCTTTCAAATAAATATATTGACATGTTTATTTATGATGTACTTATTTTTTTGTTGTCATTTGCCAACAAAAAATATCGGAAGGTAATTTTTTGACGTCTTTCTAATTTTAGAGAAATCTATTTAAAATTAAAAGAAAAGATATACATACATATTTCAAAAATTGAATTAGAAATTTTTCACAGAATTTTAAGAATTCATCAATGTGAAAGTTCAATTCAAATTCTGTTAATATTTCAGTTTTATGAAATGTTCTTACTATAGATAGGTACCTAACTCATTGCTAGTCTGAGTTCACATAATCATCAGTTAAAATTTAGAAAATTTCATTGTAATTTTGAGTTCTTTTTGCAGAAATATTTAAAATTACAGTCAACTGAAATTAGTATCTTCAATTTGAAATTTCACCCCAAGTAAAAATAGGCATGTTTCATGATTTTTCACAAATTTTATCACAAATAGTATATATTTATAAACTGTTTGGTTTTTAAATGACAATATGCATAGTTCCTAACGGAATGTCATTTATCCAGTTCCTACGTTTTCCTAACCATCATCTTGCTGGAAAAGCGTTTGAAATTTGGAACCATGAAAAGAAGACTGCAAATTCGAGTTTTTGTTCTGAAAAAACAGAAAAAGTTTTGAAGTACAGAAGCAAGTTTGTTTGTGGTTATCGTGTATAAAATCTTAGAAAAAAAGGAAGTGTTGAAAGTGCTTAATATCGTGTATCGTGTAAATATGTTGTGTTGTGAGCGGCTTCTTGGTAAGTGATAGGTCTCCCTTTTTTTTCTTTCTTTCCATATCTCGTCTCATCTCTAGAGGTATGATCACTCAATTCAAACAAACATGATTCATTTCGTCTCGTTTTAAATTCATTTACTGTCCATTATTCATGTTCATCCGAAACTTTAATTCGGAAGCAGTTTCGGATGCAACATATATATTATTAGAATATACAGAATTCATATGCATCTGATATATCTTGTACGGATCAGAAACTTTCGTACAATATGCAAGAAAGTTTACAACTATTGCCAATATTCCGTCTCTACGGCAAGAATGCATCAAAGTTTGAGATGTCGAGGAGATAGGGGAAAGTTTATGCTGGAATATGCATGGAAGGATATGAAACATTATTCATGTTGCGATATTTAGAGTTTGTATGGAATCTGACAGGAGAGTAAAATGCCTGTGTGCATGCACATTCCTTAATACCATGAACTGAACTAT
Organism: Hesperophylax magnus; assembly: GCA_026573805.1. Classification (NCBI taxonomy): domain Eukaryota; kingdom Metazoa; phylum Arthropoda; class Insecta; order Trichoptera; family Limnephilidae; genus Hesperophylax; species Hesperophylax magnus. Next base: position 3,130,741 of record JAIUSX010000117.1, on the reverse strand, counting down.
GCGATGCTTCAAAAATCTAAAGTCAAAGGCAAAGTTAAAATTATTAATAGTATTAAATAATGATAATAAGCGTGTTATTTTCTTGCATCGTTTTGCGGGTATGTTTGCTTTGTGATACGTATCACCTATTAGCAAGTTGCATGGAGTTAGTTGTACCGAGTTTCAATCTTTGGTACCTATCTCACGTCACAAAGTAATTCTTAAAAAAATATCTGCCTACCACCTTCCATCGTGCTTATAATACAAATTATTTATTTCTATACATACATTACAATGTCTACCATGCAAATTGACATTTGTATAAATGTAAAACTGTTGTTAATATGGTGTTTGTTTTATGCTGGGTGTGAGGTAGGTTTGAGTAGGTGACACTGTGGTGGGTAATGTTATATGTTTCGTGAACACCTCACTTCACTGTGAACACCTCACCTCACTGTGCTGAGGTGTTTACGTGGTTTTGATTAAGTGGTACAAGTATATATAAATGTAAGTTGGGTTTTTTTTTCATGGTTATTGTACACTGGTTCTTAAAAATAAGGAATATATATATATTCCTTATTGTTAACACTGTATGTGTATATATATAAATAAACACATGTACGAGTATATATACATACACACATACACATTCATCCATTAAACAATATAATTGAAATACTGACAAATTGACGATGAAATTTATTTGGTACTAGCTAACGTGTACCCGGTTGCTCAGGGTTATTAATGGTTTGTAGTAAATTTTAAAGGTTGTTAATTCTGGTGTACCTTAAAACCTTGCTGGGTAAATTTAAGGTTGAGAAAATATTATTTTTTCGACTCCATAACTCATTTCAGTGCAGAAATAATGCGTAAGTCTTCCTCAGGCGTCCCCAACTTCTTCTTCCAATCAAACAACTCTCTAAACATTTCTGACACTAATAAGAACAACCTTTGACATTTTCAGCAAAATCGATCCAGTTGTGTTTTAGTCTATAGCGGACAAACAAAGATTTTTAATATATTGATAAGCAGACAATCGGCACATGGTATTAAATTGATTTTATAATATTGTGACATTCATTTTTAAAACTGTGTCCAGCTCCAGCCATAAGTCCATTGTCATGTTGATAGAGCCGAGATTGCTTCGTAGAACGGGTCATAATGGTGTCATTGAAATAAAACAAGAGGTTGGCCATTCTTTAATTTCTTTTTTTCCATTGTTCGCTCTTCACCGCCAACAAAATTCTTGTATTCCAAAATCTGAAATATCTCCAACCACTGCGTATATATTTACATGTTCCTATAGATTTCCACATTTAAATTGATGATGAAATCTACATTACAAATAATTGAAATACGTCCATTGCAATTCCCCAGCGGCTTGGGAAAACATATATTTAGTTACTGTGCTTTGATATGCAAGGAGAGACTTGGCCTGTTCTATTTTGAGGCAATCAGAGTAACAAAGATCCTCAAAAACGGGTAAACAGTTCGTTAGATTTCCCCATCAACGGACTGTAGTCAATTTTTGAACAGCAAATCGTCAGATGTCTGGTTGGAAAAAAAACACTACCTTTTTTTGAGCACATATTTATTTCTCTGTTGCCAAAAAGGATATCCAAAAACTCTATCTACTATCCTCCAAGCATAATTTTAAATAGAAACTTTATAGTTTTTGTATTTTTGTATTCTTACAAAACCTATGAGCACATAATTTATAATCTAAAAAACTAAAGTATATACTGATTTAACATACTTTTTTATTATTTAAAGATGAAGGTATTATTCCATGGCTCAAATAATATTTCTTGCATGCTAGAACCATACCTCAGTTGTTTCAGCCATTATTCGCGCACAGTGACTGCCTCATAGATTATGCGCGCCATCCCACTCGCTCGCGCTATTACCAAAGCTGTGTAAGGTCGGCCAGTGCACGCGGAAAGGCCTTCCAACCCTAGCCGTTGGTTGATGAATGCAGAGGTTAAAATTAAGTATATTATGATATACGTCATATTCATAAAAAGGAAAGTTCCGGGAAAGTATGCTGATCGTTTTCACTTGACAGATTATTTGAAACATAAAGCACCATCAGACCTGTTGTTTTTCATACCGCTGGATTCTCCACGTTCTGTCTACTCCAACTGTTATGAAATTCACGGTCCGTGATTATTTTTAATTGAAACAGCTTCATCTTCCTTTGTTTGCCTGCGTAAAAAGGTCTCGATATTGAACAAACCCATTCGAGGGGAATGATATAAAATTAACATGAAATAAACTAAATGAGTCTGTCCTCTTTTCTAAATTATTTATCAGTAAAATGTAATGCAATATACAAGATCAGCTATTCATTATTTAGGGATATAAAAACACAAAAGCACGTTTACGTGTTTTACAACGACAGATTCTATATAACAAATGGATAATGTTAAAAATTTATTGTTTTTTATTAGTATTTATTAATTATTACCGCAGAAGATTCCTATTTTAAACATAAATTATTAAAAATCAATCTCCTTTCAGAATATAGGTGGGTTTTATATCAATTTCACCATCTTTGTAGGCAGAAAGATTATAAGCAAAGAATTTTTATTTTCTCTTTTGCAAAACTTTGGAAAGAGATTTGCCAATCTTCTGGGAATTGGCAACTTTGAATTATGAAGATAATTTGGCCATTTTACAAACAGGGAGTTTGATGCCTGTTTGTGAAAAGCGAGGCTTTGGAAACCTGTTGAGTGACGTCCCCTCTGAATAATTCAACCAAAATCTGTGTAGAAGGGCAAATTAACTCTGGGAATACAAGAAACACGTTTTTTTAAATTATCGATCAGATTCTGGGCGACATTTCATCGATGTTTCGCATAGTATCTGTAATCACTAATCCCGCCTAACAATAACGAATCTCCATATAAATCCACTTTTACATGGATTTGCATGTTTTACTTTATCTAAATGCCTTTTAATGAACATTTTAAAATTTCCCGGCTATCTTGTTACGCCGACTGTTTGTTGGTGAGTTTGGCGATTGTTTGTTTGTTGGGCGAGAGTTTGCTTGTTTGTTTGGCGTTTTTGTTTGTTGGGCGATTGGGTGTTCGTTTGTTTGTTTGTTAGGTGATTGCATGTTTGTTTGTTGGGCGATTGTTAGTTTTTTTCAGCGATTGTTTGTTTGGCGATTATTTGTTTATCGGGCGATTACCTTTATGTTTATTTTTTTGCATGTAAAAACCGGTTGTATGTTTTTTTCTCCCTTTTGGTGGTATATATAATTCTGTATCTCTGATTTTTTTATGTTGGCTAGACTAGGTGCAGTTTCTGATCTTTTTGCGGTTAACAGCTTGGATCTTCAATTGAAACAAAGATAATGGTTTCTAGATTTTTACGAGTCTAGAAATGTTAATAGAATAAGAAATGTATGGAAAACAGAGTCACATATTAAGTAACTGCATATTGTATTGAGTCCTAGAGTATAAAAAACTGAAAATGAACGATAAAATGGGCTGAAAGTGTAAAAGGTACTGTAAAAATAAGGATACTTTATTGGTACCTATTAGTGCATGTGACATGAACTAATTTTATGTTGAAAAATTGTGACCATAGAGTATTAACATAATGAATCATTCACCCTTTCTTCGTTCCGTTGCAAAATCAATAGAGCAGCCATGTTGCTTGGCGGTTTGTTGATTGTCGATAGGCGACACCATGGTTATAATCAACTGATTAGCTGCAATCAATTACTCGGTGGATAAAATTAGATACCGGCTAATGTGCTTGTAAGCCATAAGTTGCTTTTACTCTGTTAGCCAAGACAATTCGATACGGCGAAGGATATTAGATATTAATATATGTATATGCTCATGCAGTCCGGTAAATAAATACATACAGAAAAGAGGACGGTGCAATTGTGTTGCATTCAAGTCAACACCAAAATGGTAAGTACATTTATTTTAGATTAGATAAATTGTTAGTGATACTTTCCGAAAGAATATTATGATTATACATCATATTCTATGGAGTTATAGAGTGGTCAAAAAAAAAGAGCATCGGCTCGGAGGAATCCGTCAAAATTCACCTCTGCCACCAACGGTGTTGAACATCACATTGGAGGACCAAGATGATCTGTGATCTTCACCACCAGCCGACCACAACATCATTGAGCACAAATCCACATCCCGACGTTATGTGGCCTAGCCGACATGCAATCCAACGTGATTCGTACATCAATACTCTCTACGTAATAAACACAGATAAACCATATCAACATATTTTATTTTCTCTACCTACCGTTACCCTCAGTAAAAAAGAAGCAGTGAAACGTTTTAAAGTAAAATATAAAAGATTTGAAAATTTTAGAAAAAACATACTTATGACAGAACCGTCGTCGTGAGAATACTGTGTAAGTCAGCCGCATGTGCAACGAGTTATCGCACATCTGTTTTTCCTCCTCAATATAATCCTGACTTCTTCAAGACCTGCATTAATAAATCCCCTCCAATATAGTTCCCCTGTACACATACACCGCACAGACAGGGGCTCTCTTTTAAAGTGTAACACAAAAAAAAAGTACCTGCGCCGGGGGAGAAACAAAATTGTCGATTCAGGGTGGAAAAGTTATCAAGAAACATTATTTGGCAATTAAAATATTTAGGAAACAATAGTATCGATTACTCGCGTCACTACACAAAGACTGACTAGTAAACAAACAAGAACAAAGATGTACTCGTAATGCCCGTAGTGTAATCTTTAATAGAGTATGGGGTACCCAGTGTTGGATATAGATAGTTTCAATGAGGCTGGAATACATTAAGCGGCGAGGAGGAGAACAATTTCTGATAGCCACACTCTTGAATGATTTTTTTTTGTAATTATTGATTTTCCATCAAATGATGAGGGAGAGTTGATTAATCATCCAGTGGGATTCTTGGGTTATTCCTCCTAGCCTTTGGAGTCCCTTAATTTAGTACGGATGTGCCTACGGGAAACTGATGTAGGGCAGTATTCCGATGCTACGTATACATACGCGAGCCGAACGGCCGAACTGAACCTCAAGTTGTGGGAAAGGAACGAAGCAACCACAATGGCGCGAAACGCCGCTTGCAGTTGTTTTGTTCCTTTCCCGTAATTCGTGGTCGGTTCGCGTTTCGGTTCGCAAACTATACGTACCATAAGATGTCTTCTGAACTTCATAAGTATCCACTGTACACATTCATTCGACTAGTACTTATGTCTTCCAAGGAAGATAACCCTACTAGATTAGTGGATGTGTCTGTGGTAAATTAAGCGCACTTGAAGGGAATTGATATGGTATATTTATTCAACCCCTCAGGTCTCTTGCATATTCTGTCAAATTTTGTGTGTATATCCGCTTTTCAATAATATACATATTAATGGAATTTGAAAACTAAAAACTCATTTTGAAAGGCGATGAAATACGTAAACATTCGTCACATACGTTAGATAGATTTTGGATCGTATTTCTCTCCATGCCAGTAAGGGAGATTTTTATGAGACCATATGAGCTGTTCCAAAAAGCGAAAAAAATATATTGGACCGATAAGGATGACACCAGGTGTAGACGGCGATGACGGTGGTAGAATGGTCGAGGCGCGGGTCAGTGAGTCGACGCCGCGTTGGTGGAGACCGGACTTGTGGATGTGTGAGCACTGGTGAAGACATGGAGTCTTCCGGGTACTCCAGTGTGAAAGAGGTAGCCGAAGGTGCGATAGACTTGTCGGCAGATGAGCGGGAGATGCAGGCCGGCGCCAATGCCGCACGGCCGAGGCGCAGACCGGCAAAGTGGTCGCAGGGTCCAGGAGCGTGAGGTCAGCGCTAACCAGGAACGATTGCCGAGGCCAGGGCGTTGATATGATCCCAAGGAGTCCATAATTAATTGTAGTCCGTGCAGAGCCAGGTGTGGGTGATGGTCCTGTAGAGGCGTGATGAGGAAAGAGCGGGACGCGATGCGGAGAGAAACCGACCATATCGGTCGACTCCTCAGTACGCAGCTGGTCACTCGTAAAATTGCTAATTAATGACTGACTAAGTACATTTCGATGCGCCTCATTATGTAGGCTCCCGAATGCATCGAGAACATTTCAGATCTTTTAGGTAGGAACGCCGAACGTTCGCATTTGGTCTAGAGTATTCCCGCTACAGTGCGTTTTGTATTGCCGAGCGTTCTAGAATATTCTCGTAGCATCGCCACAAATATAATTAGGGGCATGTCAGACTACTATGATGACATTTGTATCAGAGTGGTTATTTTCTTGGCTCTGGATTTAAAGGTGCAGGTTAAAATCCGGGCTACAATATTAGAGACAACTTTAAAGAAAAAAAACACTCTTTTGTTTTGCAACGTCTTTTGCGACTTCTGTGCAAACACTGTCTTGATATTTGATCCCTACGCTAGCGTTTGTTTTCCTTCTGCAAATTATTCGGGTTTCTTCTAGACCCGCAACCACGAACCCTTATCAGGTGGTGATATAGTACTAGATACATCTAATCAGCATGTGGAAATAAAAAAAATATTTCCTTATTTTCCCTAGTATGTTTAATTGACTTATTGCTTCACTCATGATTCACGATATAACTTTTTACGATACCTAATATTATTACGGAATACGAAATACGAGACGTCATCTCCTGTGTTATATGAGTAGGGTAAATACGATCAATATTATTTCAGATAGGAAAGATATCATATTGCGGTTGCGAAAATAACATTTATTTTTGCAAATCAAATATATATACCATGTCATAACATTTTGTGAAAATATTATGTTAACATATTTTGCTTCAATCTTTAAGATTGTATAAAAAAAAATTTTAGAAACTTTCTTTGCATCTTTGCAGGCACAATATTATTTATTTATTTGTAACGCAAAACCGCGTAGATTTCATAAATTAATTTATGAACATACTACATTTAGAAAAAACATTACGATGTCAATGTGATGAAAGGTATATAAGTTATGTTTATTATGTATTATAAACGATAATTATGCATTGAGAAAATGAATAGGGATTGCTGATTTATTAAAATCTTATTAAAAATGGACAAAAAGCAGGCCGTTTCTTAAAAAAAAATTCCGAATATATCAGAACACGTGTTCATGCACCTGCGTTTTCCCTGTTAACATATATATTTTTTTATTTATTTAAGTTCTTAATCCAGCAGGACTAGTGCAATCCTAGTTTGCCATATTACTTGATATATATAGAGAGAATATAATGATTTTTATGAAAACACGTTCCGACGTCGCGTTAATAAATTCCATTTTTACTAAAAGTCTAACCTGAAACCCATCAATTCCTTCGTTAAAGGCCTGCAGTCCCGTTTTTAACAGGATTACGAATAATTTGAAGAGATTTTAATAAATTATCAATATCTTATAGCAGTAAGTTTTGCTCTGTGTGTATTTTAAATTTGTGAAACGACGAAACGAATTTTTTAGGGACAATTTTAATGATAAATAAAACGGACAAATTGTCTTGAAACTTCGGGAAACTTGTTATTCTACGTTCGTTTGAGAAAATTGTTGAAATGCGATAAGTATGTTTACTTTTGCCTGATAACCACAATATTTTCATTCAAAAGGTTCGATTGAATGTTTTTAATTATGGCAACGTGAAAACTTACCTTTATTTGAAATAATGCAGTTACTATCGTCATTTTTGTATGGAATCTGTATAAATTAGCCACTTTTATCGTCCAGAATCACAAAATTATCGCTGTCAGCCGGCATGGTCATGTTCGAAAATGCTTTGACAGTTATCATATAAAAATGTTTCTACGGGACGTTTAGGCCGTCACAAGAAAAAAAAACTGTAAATATAAGCACCGGCAAACACTGAACTTCGTCCTTTGTAAAGATTCAAATAAAGCGCTTTACGTACTTCGTTTGAATCGTCACAAAATTATTAAAATCATCGTAACAATATAGGGTTTTGCTTTTAGGATTTGGTTTCTAAACATAAGTTTACTGACTCATAACGTAATGACGAAATGGATTATCTAAAGATGAAAATAAAAAATTTCAAGTGTTTTTTTTTTTGGGAAAATTAAATTTAAGAAACTGCACTGCAACTTTGGGTTTTTTATAGTTAAAATTTCATTCAAACTATATTTAGTGGAAGGTTTGTGGTAGGATTTTTATGTCTGGCTAATCAGACGTAGAATTTTTCCGATCGTCCAATAATTAAATCCTTTTTCAGAGGAATGTTTGTGTCATTGTGGAGAGTTGAAACCCTGATCCACTTCGGCGTACTCAACGCTAGTCGAATTGTTTTTGAAGTAGTTGATTGTCTGACGATAATCGACTTTTTCTACCTAGCATCGGGTAGAGTGCAGCTACTGACTTATTTGCTGATTTGACTTTTTCCTATATATTATTTTATTATAGCGCGTTGATTATCCATTGTACTTATTTATGTAGGTTTGGATGAAAGAGAGCTCTATAGCTGCGTTTTGAAAAAGAAAATGGAGCTCAGGGCTCTTTCAATGATCATCTGTCACTCGGAACCTATGGGTGTTGGAGGAGAGGAGGCAGGGAGGAGTTCCGAGGTATATGTGGAGACTCGGGTCGGCGTTCGAGACGGAATTTGACATGGAATTTGGCTGAAAGCCGGAGTTATTTGAGAACCTTAGTCCTTCTGGGAAGAACGGTTTTTTAGTAGTGATTTAGTTTGTTAGTTAGTGAGAGAGTTTAGTACTCGTATAAAATCAGTTAATTAATACTTTATCCTGTTTTTGCAGGGAATGCTTGAGAAGGTTGATTTCTACAAACTTCATGAAAGCAAACTTCTTCTTGATTGCGTTAGAGCGAGACAAAATGGCCGGCTCTATAGATCCGGCAGGGATAAGGGAAATCTCGTTAAGGAGGGTTGGTATTTTATCCTTAGTTTTTTGCCCATAGCTCCGCGGCAGGGCAGGTATGTTCACATTCGTTTTATCATGGATAGTTTTAAATAGTTTGGATGCGGTAAATTTTCTGGTATTTTCTTGTGTTTATTATATTTGATCCTGTTTTATTTGATGTTATAACTGATGACGGTCGATAAACTGTTTGAAAAATTATTAAATTCTCAATTTTTACATGGTCTAAGAGTATTGCTTTGTGAGTTATTTGGATCTTGTCTATTTTTGGTTGATAGATGTTGATTATTTGTATACTTTGGTGTTCTTAACTCAAGTTTCGCAAAAAGTTTTGCATGGTCTCCTTATATTCTCAGGCTTCCAAATATAAATTGCATAAAGTCTACAACATGTGATTTTGCGATGAGTTTATTTACTATTGGAAGTACAATGCAAATATATCGCACACTTAGAAAAACTGTTATGATACGATAAATGATAATTTAAAAAAAAAATTGGAAGCTTGAAAAGACATAAGGCGATGAAATGATATTCAAAAATTTTAAATTGCTTTTCAATTATGATGTCCAATGTGCATTGACAATAAGAACGTTAATATATGAGGTGTTTTATTTAATTTGCTTAGATGTAAGCGGAACATACGTGCATGCGATCGGTTAGTTTCAACACAATAATAATCTATATTGCCGGGTACAGCGCAAGTCACTTTGAAACTGACGGGAAGCAGGAATTCACATTAGCATAGTTTTGAATGTAGTAAGTAATTCATATATTCAATCTCAAGTGAAACTATGCCGGGCACGTACTTATGTACATAATACCGTAATTGCAATATATTTGGATGTCGACTGAGAACCATGGGTCGCGTAAAGACCATAGTCCAAATCTGAAAGACTTATGAAAAATAAAAAAAGGAGTCAGTATTACAGAATGGAAGTTACAAAACCAAGTAAAAAAGCTAACATTATCGCCTTTCATTGTGTAAAATGACTCTAAAATAATGGTAGCCTTAAATAACGAAGGAAGAGGGCAAATAATTTAAACAGCCAAAGGTTAAAGTGGACCCAAAGTACTAAGTAGGCTTTTGAGAACGAAAAGGTTATAAAAATAGATAACATGTAATTTTGATCATATTACCATCGCTGGGTTGATGAAGTACAACATTCTCCGTAGAAAATTAAGACGAGACTCCGTTGTAAGTACACGGTCGGTGTATGAGTTGGCGTCGCGTCTGGGTCCTACCCAGGCGTAGTGAGTTCAATTCATCGGCTTGCTAAGTCCTCCATCACGATACAAGCAACATTTTCCTCTTATTGTGATGGTAGTAGGAGAATTTCAAATACTATCAGGTTATTCTAAACCTGGAAATGTTCGTCTTTCTTTTTAAAAAAAATAAAACATTATTACATTAATTTTGTTATTGAATAAGATAAAATGATTGAAACAGAAAAAAAACTTTTAATTAAAGCAAAGTTATTTTGATATTTTAAATGATTAGTTTTGTGATGAAATTATGATTATATCTTGAAGCGCAACTAATAAAAGTGTGTTTTTATTTTTTTTATGTGAAATCGCACAAGACTCCCAACTGCTCCCAACCGTCTGGAGCCAGTGAGACTAAGGCATTCCTAATTCAGGCATGTTGTGAGGCTGAAGGTAGTGGGGAGTGGAAGGAAACGGGGAAAATGAAGGTGGGGAAGTACCTGCCTATTCAAATCTGATCACTAAACATGGCCATAGCCATTTCAAGCAACGTTTCAATTCTTACATCAGGGCAATACTGAGAGTATTTTCCACTGGGGAACGTGCCTGAAATGTACTATATATTATTTTAATTGTTGAAAAAGACAAATTTACTTGCGCACTCCTGGATTTGAATCCCCGACCTTCGACTTGCTAGTCGAGAGCCTTACTTCTATTACGGAGGCCGTCGTACTTAGATTGTATTGTAATCTATACAAAGCAATTGTTTTCGTTATATTTTTTTGTTGTTTACATACTTATGTCTTACTTATGTATTTAAAAAATCATGGAACCACTTTTTTTAAACTTTTTTAGCACTCTATCAAAACAAAGTTCTTAATTTAAAATGGACCAATCACATTAGCTATTTAGATAATAAAATTACAAAACTAAGTTATTTTTTCATAACTTTCAGGAATGTGCTCATTAAAAAAGACTTAATCAAAATCTACATGGCTTTCTGCCAATCACTGTTAGAATACGGTATTATAGGATGGGGCAGTGCAAATAAAAAATATAATAAATCCACTAATAAACACTCAAAAAGCCCGAATGAAAATTGTACTGAAATTTCCTGTAATAACTAGCAATAAAGAAATCTTCACAAACCTTAACATCATGTCAATTAAACAACTGTATTCTAAAACTATACTCATTTACATTCATAAGAACAAAACCCAAGAAATAACAACAAACACGTACAATAGAAACACTAGATCTCATGGTCAAAAACTTATCCAACAAATAACTACTAATACAACTTTTGGGCAAAAAAGCTTCTTATATCATAGTATTAAACTCTACAATAAAATACCACTCAACATTATAACATTTAAATCTCAAATAAAAAGCTGGATACTTAATATAGGGAGATCTGAAAGAGAAAATATACTGATATCAAACACAGACTAAAACCGAATCTACTAAACTGAACTAAACAAAAAAACACTATCTAACTTATTTTTAAATTATTTAAAATAAAAATTATATCACATGATATATATTTATAATTAAATGCATATGTTACTTTGTTGTAATATTAATTTCTTATAATATGTAAATGACATCCTCAGCACGGGAGAGGTTATCAGTACCAGTTTTTTCCCCTTGCTAATAATGTCGTTACCTGTTTTCGGAAATGTGTAGATCTCTCTCGAATATTTTTTTTATCCCAATGTTCAGTTTCCAGGTACTTCCTACTTACTTAATTTGGTCTTTGAAAAAAATATAAACTTGGCAAACTCAGAGATATAAATTTAATTACTGCCAACATAAATGGAACTAATTAATTTTTACGTGGGTACCGGTAGTTTGTTTAATGGAAGCCTTGCTAAATGTCATTAAGCAAAGTTTTTTTTATCTAGTTTGATTGTGGTAAGCTCGATTAGGCCAATGGAGAGAATTAGTACTTTAAAAGCAAAGTTTAAGGCGATGCCATACGTGGTAATGCAAAATCATGTGTTTTTGGTTTGAAAATTTGGTCGCCTACAAATGTTTCAGATGCTTTAATTAAATACTGCGAGTAGAATACATCTTGGACTTTTAAATAATCGAGTATTTTATAGAGAAGTCTTTTTATAAGCCCAGAAAAAAATAATGTAAAGGCCTATGAAAACTGCTTTAAAGTTCAAAATCCCCTACTTACGAACCCATTTTCTGTTATGATTTTATTGTATAATGTGGCAAATTAAGTTATTTATAAAATGATCGAAAAAAAATATATTTATGCCTGAACATCCACAAAATAAAATAAAAGGCACTTTTTGGCCATGTTTTTTTCTTGCAAACATCAAAACAGGCGGATGGTGTTAAGCGGGAATTTAAACTGTATCGCCATCTACGTAATGGTTGTTATTGATAGCGGCTCAATTTAAAATATTACACGACGTAGTGCATCGCCTTAAGCCAATCTTGCCGTGGTGCTGCCGTTGAAAGCTCTGTTGCAACAACGTTTTCTGATTTATGCGTCGTTTATGTGAAAGGGAGAGAAGTTTAATAATAATAATAATAATATATCATTGAAAAAGAAGATAATACCAACAAATCTAAACGATTTATGAAACAAAACAAGACACAGAAAATAAGAAGATACCTGTTACAATTAGGAATCGAATCCAGGATCTCTTGTCTTGTCGGGACATCGTCCTAACCACTCGACAATAGGAACCTAGTTATTAAACATCTCATATTAAAAATCCAGAATTAACAATATTATCTTGCGACTATTTTTCTTCCGATTTTTTTGGCATCTACCTTTTTGAATGATCTCAAATTTCTAGTGAATTGGTTTACAACCTAGAAATGACTCAGATAAACACATACGATTTTTGTTATAAGATCAATTGTTAATTCTGAATTTGATTTCGGAGATCGACAAATATGACGTTTAATAACTAGATCCCAATGGTAAAGTGGTTATGACCCTATGCCGGTAAGACAAGAAATCTTGGGTTCGATTCCTAGTTGTGACTGTTATCTTTTATTTTCGTTGTCTGGTTTTTGTTTCATGTTTCTTTATGATTTCTTAGTATTATCTTCTTCTACAGTGATATATTACATTGATGGGTATAATCTTCAAAAGTTAAAGTCAAGTTTTTCCAATAAAAATTGAAAAATGATAATGTTTTTTTAATGCCGCTGAACAGAACGGTGAGTGCAACACTCTGCCTGTCTCAATAAAAGTACAAATAAAATTATTAAACATTTTTCCACCATATTGTAAAGTTCCATGGTATTTGATTACAATTATTTCAATAATATCAGAAAAGAACCATGCCAAAAGTGTTCTTTGCAATGAACAGGTCCTCGATTCTCGACGAAGTCATTCCATTTGAACAACGAGTGTTTCGACCCACTCGTAGTTCGAGTGGAATGATTTTGAATGTCAGATGTAATTATGTACCTTCGACGAGACTAAAGAATAAGAATGTCAACCAATGTATGCACTTTTGACGGCGATTGCGAGTGGCCAGGATTGAAGAATCGATAAACTGGGTTAATCCTGCATGTTCCGGACGTAGCAACAACGATAACTGCTTAGCCGCCGAATCCAATTCCCAATTAATGTACCAAATTTGAACGAATTTGAAATCAAACTGGATATATATGTCATCTGACTATATTGATCTATATCTGGGCTAGTATAAAAATTATATTCAAAACATTATCATCAACTTTAGATAAGGATTCAAGATAAAAATTTTGATCGTGGAATTTCAGTCGAATAAAACAACGATTTGATTTATTTACACATTTATAGAACGCTCAACATATCACAGAACATAATATAATACAGAATAGATATTTACCATTTTGAAAAAATAATACACACACATATCAGTAATATTCACAAATAATTATTTTTGCTTTGATGTACGACAGACAGGTTTTTAATACACCGATAAGATCTGTATATGCCTTGGCAGTTCCGTGAAATCGTGCTAGTGGAGAATGATATTAACAGTTAGTGCCTTGGGTATACAATGGAAAAGATGGTGGATCTAGTTTATTTCACAGGGACACGGATATTTATAGCACTTAACATTTGAGGACATTCTGTAAAGTTATTTAGTACTTATTGATAAAATTTCAATTCCAAATATATTAGTTTTACATCTTATATACATGTGTGTTTGTGGTTATTCGTAAACACAACAAACCTAATGGGTGTTTCTAAATAATAGAAAATGTATAAATTGTAAGTTGTCCAGATATCTTAATGCGTTACTTACGTTGCGTACGTAGGTCCAGCGTGTTTTTAACTTAAGTTTTAGACCGATAGACCTGAAGGATAAATACTTTTGAAATGGTAAGATCAATTTTTATTTAAAGTTTAATGGTTATTTTTGTTTCTAATAATTTGATCTTCATTTCTGTTATTATTTAAATTTAAATTTACGAATCTTTTGTGCGGTTTTATTTCGATTACTGTATAATAATGACTAGCCATTTAATAAATAAAGATTCGAAATTTTAAAATTGGAAATTCATTTGTCATACGGCATATATTTTGGTTTAGTAATGTGTAATTTCTATCACCTAAGAAATTCTAAAAATATAGTACTATAGGATTCATATGTCTGATACTGATTTATAAATGTGGAAATTCTAAATATACAATTGTAAATGTTCTCCAAAATGCCCTGGAAAGAATCTCAGACTTGTGATGTCCCGAAAGAAACCATTCATCTGTTCTGAATGCAATTACTAATGTTATCCAAATTGACCCTGGTAATAAATTACATCTTTGCGATTCTTTCAAGGATAAAGAAACCATCCTGTCACTTCGAATGCAATCAACAATGTTCTCAAAATTTGTTTTGACAGCATCGCCATTCCATTGTAAGAATATTATGTACTAAATACACAATTTGGCTGTCCTTAAACGGGAATCCTTCCCAGTTGGAAAGGTTCATTTTGTTTTATATTGTTTGTAATTTATATATATATATATATATATATTAAAAAAAAAAAAATTAAAAAATTAGTCAGTGAAAATATTTAGAAATTTTTGGCATTTTTCATTATTTTAGCATAATATATTGGATGATTTTTCATAATAACGGTGCTATACAAATCATTTAAATAATATATTTATTATTATTAATATTAATTTTGACGGCTTTCCTCTAGTGTTCATTGTATTCATAACATCAAGGCTACATAATAAACTTAAGTACGTAGTGGGAACAACGTTTCAGGTTAATAATAATCAATAATCAGAGCGTATCGGAAGAGATAGGACCCTATGACGTCAAAGGACATACCTCCGGGGAAGAGAAATTAAATACCCTATTTTAATTAAGTTTTAACGGCATGTACACTCTGCACTCTACACTGTTTATTTTTCCTAGTAGGTAGCTTAGGCTATAAATTGCTCACACTCTAGATTATTTTTCATAAGTTACATATGAGATAATATTTATTGTATCCATATTTTTCCAGTGAAATTAAAAACTCGTTTAAGTCGTTAAGTCCTAATGAGAAATTATGTTTTCGAACACTGAATAGAAAATTCCTGTAAATGTGATCAGTACTAATTTTAAAGAAAAACTATGTCCCAACTATAGATTCCTAACTGCTCAAAGCCGGAAGTACTTGGCACGTCCAACGAGGAATTCCAAAACTTAAAAAATAATAATCATCTTCAAAATCAGATAAAAAAATAAATTATTCGTTATCATAGAATAATGTTCAAAGTTTGAATCTTTCGTCCGCCAAAACGATCGAAATCTAGCGAGGTGCATGTGACGTTATACTTACCTCGGTTTTGTCTGTTAACTGTAAAGCCAATCATAAAATGAATTTGTATGAAGCATGATTAAAAAAAAAATTAAAACAAGAATTCTTCTTGAATATCATTGAAGAAGAAAATAATAGTAATCAACCTAAACGATACATGAAACAGAAGAAGACACAGAAATTATTAGTATTATTCGATGTTATATTACATTGATGCGTATAACCTTCAAAAGTTATTAAAGAAATAGTTGTTCCAATAAAAAAATAACTTTTTTAATGATTGTATACCGCAGTGGTCGCGCAAAATTGCCAACAATTCTGTTAGAACACACTGAACAATCACCGGGCGTGTAATTATCATAACTTTTTTATATGTTTTTTATTTAGTCATAAAATTACATTTTTGGTTCCATGATAACTCAACACAGTGACAATTCAACAGACTTTTAAAAAGTGATATAACGTCATTAGAAACGATGAAATTTTTTTTTAACCTAACCTAACCTACATAACCCAGTTAATAAAGTTTTTGTTTCATCACTTTCCATGACTTTATATAACTTTTCAAAGATGTAATGAATTATCATTTTGATGATTTATCCGGTCACCATATAATATATACAAAAAAACTGTAGGTGTATGAGGGAGAAGTGGACAAAATGGATGGGGTAAGTACAGGATTTCCCTTTTACAAATACGTAAAATAAACTTATTTGTACATTACAAAAGGAATTTAAAAGCGAGTTTAATGAACAGTGTACATGGATTTTAAAACAGATTAGACAGACTTACCACAGTTAAATCGAAAATGTTTCATAAATCATTAAAAGAAATAAACACAAAGTTTCTAATTACGTGACATTATTTAAATGAAATCATTTAAATAAATCTTTCTGAAAATAAAATTATAAGAAAATATGTGTGGTGGGTTTTTTACTTTCAGTTGTAAGCAATCCATTCGTTAAGAGAGGGGAAAAATATATAATTGCCTTCCAGACAACATTAATAATGAAGAAACTGAAGGTACATTTAAAAAAAATTGTTAATTTTTTGTTAAGTGAATAATATTGTTATGTTATGTGTAGTCTAATTTATGTATTTAGTTTGGTTATTTCTAGTTAAATAAGAGATAATATAATTTTCTTTTATCTGGAATAAAAACTTTAAAAAAATGTCAACATGTCCAATTTTTCGAAAATCATCATGACACAGAGAGCGTTTTTTTTTGCGTTTTTGCTTTTTTTTCCTTTTATCGGGAATGAGAAGGTTCAAATTTTTTTGGAGCCAGCTACGGTTCGACATATCAGCTGAACCCGTAGCAACCGATTTTTACAAATTTTAACTGAAAAAATTCACCTTTACGCTTGTATCTGTCAGTAGTTTCCGGACACCGTGTAAACAATAAAGTATTGTTATACTTATTTTGATTGATTTCCTTTTATGAATTCTTTCGTAATCCTCTAACTAGCTAGGGCTTACAACAATACCTTTTCACAAATCTAACTAACCAGTACTGCGACTAATTTGGCCTATTTGATAATAAAACTACCTACTCAAAAAATTATCAAATCATCTGTTATCTGTTAGTTATCAAATAAAAAAAAATGTTATGTATTCATTAAAATAATATTTAATTACCGCAAGCATACACTTTTATTGGGTTAAAAATAATTTGTGAGGAAAAGGTAATCATTTTCGTTGAAAAATTAATCCTTTTTGGAATTTTATGCCTAATCTCAAATAAAACTACTTAAATATCCCTGGAAAGCGCGAAGATTTTGTGGACAAAATTACACGTGATTTTCTTGGTAAAGTTGACGCCCTAGAGCTGACGCGATTACGGAAGACAGCGGAATTAAATTAGAAGTAGCGTTATGAAATTATTTACAAATTTACCCAGTTTGCTTCAGGATTCTAAAGTTATTGTTTTAAAAAATCGAGTCGAAACTAATATCACTGATTTAAGAAATATTCCTACTCTTTTTACACTCTTAAATTCATCACTAAAAACTGCTAAAACTGAATAAATCAACGTTTTTATTCTGAACTAACTGTACCCCGCCACGCTTTGCTGTGGCTCAGACTGTCTGTGCAGAGAGATAAACAATAGCCCGTGTTGCTTTTACGTACAACAGATGGCGCTATTTAAAAAACATTATATAAAGCACACGCGTATTTGAATACAACGTTGTGTCAAAATTTCAAAGCAATCGTTGAAGAAGTTTCTTTGTATCTTGATGACGAAACCACGAGCCTCTTTGGGACCTAGGAGTCAAAAAGTCATACGTAAATTAGCAGTTTTCTTTGAAACCGTTATAGAATACACTTCATGGTATTTTTTATTCAGTCATGGCATAAATAATTAATAATATTATGAATATCCAAGGATAGTTTTGTAAAGACTTTTTCAGTTTGAAAAAAATTTCCACGAATGTATAAATGTTTTTAATTTCTTTGAATGTTATCCTTGCTACAGTATTATTATGTCTTGGTATTATTAAAACACTTTGATAAAGTAAAATTATAATTCCTCAACTTTTATGATATTTTTAAGGTTCATTCAAAAACAGTTTTATAAAAACAAATCCCTTTTGAATTTTCAGCGAAACAAACGTTTTAACTATGAAACAGGGTTTAAAAATTTTCCTACGCATTAATGGAATAATGTTGCACCACGGTGCGCAAGCGCGAAGATATATCGCGCCTATAAAGAGCACCTTCGGAAAAACATCCGCCAGTCTACATTGGTCCTTAGTTCGCGTTGAGCCACTTCGAGTCCTTTGAAAACGCGCGCGAAATTTTCAGAATTCGAATTTGGAATAAAATAACAAACAGTGGGTGAAAAGTAATTGACTTTATGTGTGGTGTTTACTGTACTGTGTTATTTGTGGAAAGTTTTATAGTGAAAATAAACAAATGTTTTGAGGTGGTGTTTTATGGATTTTCTGAATAAGGTTAGTATTTTGTTTTACTTATTTTGATATGGATGTGAAAATATAAAGTGTTTTGGTATTAAATTTATAAAATAGAAGTATATTTTTAATAGTTTTGCTTAGCACTGGGTACAAAAACAATAAAATAAAAAATTTTCTATTGTTGAAGCCAATCCGTTTCTGAAAAATCAAATTATCTTCTTCATCGAATTGATGCAAAATAAATAAAAATCAAAATAAAAATGGGTCAATTAATTGACACCATTTCGTATCATTTATGTTACGCACTTCGTAACTGCTGAGAAAATAATATTTTAGTTCAAAGGACATTATGCTATCCAGAAATTAATAAGTTATTATTTTCATACATATGTTGAAATTTTTTCGTACCTTTATGTTTATCACGATTGAATGGTAACTAGGGTACTTAAAATAATATTATTGTTTTATTAATTTTTTAAATTTTATTTTGATGCTATCCCAAAGTTCATTGATGATGCGGCTCGACAACTTTTTTTCAAAATTATTACGCATGGAATAAATTATTTAAAACTCAGGAGCCTGAATTATTTAAATCCTGCCCCGGGGCCGTGATCTGTCGTGTTACATCGCTGAGTGACATAAACCTATTTAAATTCATGTTTCCCGTAGGCCTGTGTTTTAAATTCGTAGACCATTGATAAAAATAAACCAGATGAAACCCACTGTTAAAAGAGTTGTAGATTTTCCCTGTATCACCTTGTTCAAAGAGCATCCATCATTCAGGTAATTTAGATCAGATCTGAATATTCAGATATTTATCGTTATCATCTGCTTTCATCCCCCTTTCTCTTTAGCCTCATAATATACACCAATATGGGAGTCCTAATGACTCCAGGCAGTTAGAACTCATGTGTATGTGACACATAAATAAAAAATAGATCCGAATTATCACTATAATGCCATCCTACTCGCGGTCGCTTGTTTATAGTAAAAAAGTTTTTTACATCGCGTGTGCAGCAGTTAGTAACAAAAGTTTAGTTGGCACCCTTTTACTATAGAACAACATTGGTGCAATCAAGTACACCGTTTAATTGACTTATATACTACTTACCTACACAATTCATTAAAGGTTAATTTAGAGATATCATCATAAATCAAAGATTTCACTTTGCAAAAAAGCTAGCATTGGGCATCAAGAAATTTGTTTCAAAGAATCTGTCTCAACCACTCTTTGTACATACCATACTACCTGTTCTTCATTCCGAATAATACTTGATGTACAACTATGTTCAATTATCACTCTGATTGTGACACCTACAATCTTTATAATACACTGTTGACTACATTTATTATTATTATTTGTATCTGATCATCTTGTTTAACATGAAAAAATGGTAAAAGAATTGATCAAATCTCGTACAAAGTAAACCTGTACAATTATCGGAATTTTTCAAGATAATTGAAAAAATTTATGTAAAATACAGTAAAATTGCATATTTATTTCATGTTTGTTGTAGTTTTGAGTTGTCTAGCAAATTGTTTAAATAAATTTAAAAAAACTCCGGAGACAACATAATACTTTTTACGTTGAAATTTGATACATCGTTCAAATTCTGCGAAACAAGACGGATTGTTCTGTGAAAGTCCTATTCAAGATATGTTATTATATCAGAATGGGCAAGATGCTTCACAGAACTGAAATGATAAATGAATTGGAATAGAACATTCACCGTACTTGAAAATTAACTTTGAAATTTGATGAATTGTTCAAATTTTCTGAAACAACCCGTCCTAAGGATGGATTGTTTCAGAATTTATATCATAGAATTCATCATAGAATTCGAACAGTTCGTCAAATTGTAACGTAGGTTTGCGAGTTCTGTGAATGTACTATTCAAGTTCTGTTATTGTATAATTATAGGCCAGTTACTTTAAATAACTGAAATACTAACAGAACTTGAAAAGAACTATGACAGAACTTGAAAATTTACTTTGAAATTTGAAGAATTGTTCAATTTTTCTGAAACAACCCGTCCTTGTATACGTTTATTTAGTGATTGATTACAATGCGCTCGGCTGGTTTTGTTTGCAGGCAGTAGGAATGATTCTGAATTTCGACCTTGGGCTTGCAATCGTATTTATCTTCGTCTCAATTCCTGCATCATAGACAGCTTTATTGTTACCACTACCAGTGCCATCATAATCTCTTAAACAACTATCTAGGATATCACACTGTACAAATTTAGTAAGTGCAGAATTCATGACATGTAATTATTATCCCTTCTCGTTATTACTATGCGTAGAGTATTGCTGAACTTTACATCATCCAATCACTAAGCTTATTGAACTATCGAATATCGAATTATCGAGTTCGTTTTATGATTTATAGGTGATATCAAATAAAATCCATGCAGTTTTGATTTGTTTTTGGTTTATTTTAATAGATCAATATCAGATTTTCATATTTTATAGTAAAACCCGAAAATAAATGTTTTTCTTTAACCTTAAGTATATTTTGACCATATTTTTTTATTCGATTCGTAGTCAAATAATCTGCGAAAAATCCATTCTATTTAAATCTATTGACATGGACGAACAGCGCGACCTGATAATATGTTAATTCGCGTGTTTTCCCTTTGCGCACAAGCAGTTATGTTTGTGTTTAATGTTAACCACAAAGCTTTATGCTTAGCTTTCGAAAAAGCTTTCCCAGACCAATGAAGTGAAAACTTAGAATTTCATTCCTTCTACGCTACGCTTCTTGAAAGAAAATATGCATTTTAAATGACTGTTCCATTTAAGAGCATTTTCTTTGTCGATGTTTATTGAAGTAATCAATGAATTTACTTTTTTTATACCAACCCTACACAGGAGGAACTGAGGAAAATAATTTTACTCAGGGCCTATGTCATCTTTAGGGATGCTATGTAGAAGGTCTTTTTAAAGAGATGAAGTTCTGGGAAGGAAAAGGGTATGACGGTAGAAATCTAGGGATCAGTGTATACAGTAGTGACGTATTTTTATTTATTTATTTATTGTTTCTTTACATTGTATCTTTTTTTACGTTAAAATGTTAACCTCACTAGGACAAGCCTGTGTTGAGGTATATATACTCTAACGTGTGGTAAACGTAGGTAAATATATCCCTCCTGCTGCGGCGCAAAATGATGGGTCAAGAGACCAGTTAAGGCGAAACTTAATTCCCAATCACTATTTTGATTAATCTTTATAACTAGTTTTTGTACATTATGAATACCAAAAAATATGCTTTAGATAAATTGTAGATTTTTCTATCGCTTCGCTTGAGTAGAATACAAATAAAAAAAAATAAATTACTCAATAAAAAATATAAATGCAAACTACTAAAAAAAATATTTTTTCGATAGAAATGTATGAAAGGAAACAACTTTTAAAAAATACAGTATTATAGCCAAGATTATCTGTGACAGTTTCACTTGATTAAATTTTTTTTCTTTCTTATAAAATTATTTACAAAATAAATAAAAACGAGTTTTTTGCTTGAAATCAAACGTTTCTAGACTCCGTTTGTCAAGCGATTTTAATGCCTATTACCTACGATATAAGGTTTACCAAGAATATACACATTTTTGGCTTGTAGCTTCCTCTTAAAAGTCAGCCTCTCCCGATCTGGCATGCTACGCAGTTGGTGGGCAGGCGCATCCTGAACATACCTCCCCGATGAACCTGGGCACCCGTGCTAAATATCCAAACGTAGCGAACAACTTGAACGTGGGGTGACCTACGGCAGAGGTGTTGGTTATCCAACAATTGTTCCCGGAGCGGCGGTACCCAAATCCGCCTTCCTGCTATAATTTTTAAATAAATTTATTTAAAAGTTATATTTTCGTTGACAGCAATCAGTTTGTGGTTTGACATTGTATACAGGTGTATCAGAATGTAGCCGTCAAATTTTAACCAATAATTCCTGGGCTTATTTGGATGACGGACGGACAATGTATTTAAAAAATATATATATTTCATTATTTCAATATTACATTTAGTTCCAGAAATCACTAATTGCCATAGACTAATAATACATCAATGCTTATTGCCCATCTCACTAGGTGTGAAACGCCTGTGTTGATACGGCAATTTACAGGGTGGTTGCTAACTAGGTTTTTGTTTACATGATATTGTTAAAATGACAGATAAAATAAAAACGATTTTTTTTTTCAGATTATAAAATTCAAGTATAAATATATACACAGTAGGCATAAATAAAAAAATTGGTAAGAAATACTCTTGATGGATATGTTATTGGAATTAATCAATGATTTAACTTTTAAAGGAAGTTTTGGTTTGCGTGTTTCCAAGTCAAAAGTATTGGTAAAGAATTGAATAGCTTAATAACATTGTATTTTAAAAAAAATTGTCCAATGGAGGTTTGACACACTGAGATGTTGAAAGATTTTACCTGTGACTGTCCCAAGGCTCTAGTGCTTATTCGTTCCTCATACATATGGGTATTTTTAAATTGATGAAACTTTAAAAAAAATTATATATAATTTTTTCAGGTTAGGAACGTTTGTATACCTTGTATCGTTATGAATAAACCATTTGTTTTGAAACATGTCGATTATTTTTATGAAAATATAATGGTGTACACTATGTGTTTTTATTTTGTTAGTTTTGTGTGTAATAGTGAATGTTTAATTTCATTCTAATTAGTTCATATTTTAAAAATATACCCAGGAATTGTGAAAGGGGTGAATGAATATCAATGAAGACGATTCAGGGACTAAGCTTAATAGTATTTGATATAAAAATCACCAAAAAGTAAACGCCAAACACCATAGTAATTTTACCAATTATCATATTGAATAACTTGACCTAAGAAGGATATTGTGCGGAACACGGTGTAACTTTGACATGGAATAACTCACATTTCACCACAATACACATCTGCCCCGATGATATATACTGTAACGCTGTCCGAAACGTTGGCTAAAGAAGGGGGAAGCGTAAAAAACTAAAATATTAATCACAATAATACGTTTGGCTGCGAAAATCTAAAATCATACACCCATGAATAAAAAAAAATAAAAACTGTCAATTGGAATTAAATATTATTTTAAACTTACCTACTATTAAGTATAGTTATAAAATTGTGAATCAACATGTGAATACCGCACAAGAGTTCCAACTCCCAAACAAGCCAGTGAAACTATGGCATCCCCAATTGGGGTATGTTGTGAGGCTGAAGGAAATGAGGAGGGAAGGAGATGGGAAAGAGGAAGGTGAGGAAGTACCCTGCTATTTAGATCTGGTCACCAAACAAGGGTATAGTCATTTACAGCATCGTTGCAATTCTCAATGGTGGGCTTACACCAAAGCTATTCTAAGAGTATTATTCACTCTAGAATTTACTTAAGCTTTTGAATATTTAGCTATGTTATTGTTTTATGGTGCTTTCATACAAACGATGTATTGAATTCCGTAAGTCTTTAAACTTTAGGGCGTACAGTTTGCTGTGCAAGTGGGTTCACTACAGAGCATCGGTATATGTGTGATTGCCATATTTGTATCTATTGGGACACTGTTGAAATAGTTTTTACATTTTATGACAAGGAAAAAATAACAAGAAAAATTAATTTTGAATTTAAAAAGAGGTAAAGTTATAACTTCAATTTTGATTTTGAAACTGAATGTGAAATTATAATGTGAATCATGCTTCAACCAGGCTCATTAGTGTCAGCAGGGAAAATGAACGTATTTTCCACACCTTAATGAGTCCGCAAACAACAGATTGAGTGTGGTTGTCAATGTGAACTACATGTTGACTGAGTGTTCAGGTTTTCGCAGTCAGTTAAATAGGTAAATAGCGTAACTAGCTAGGAAAAGCTGGAGCTAAAGGTGGGCACTACCCAAAACTGGTTAACCAAAAACGATTAACGGATTATTTGAATGGATTCAGGCAAACTTAAAACCGGTTATGCAAAAAAAAACCAACTTATTTTTATAGTTGGTAGGTAAATTCATCAGGCTCTATATATCAATTCTGCCAAAAACTTATTCTTATTTTCATAACTTTTGTGAGTTTAGCATTGAAATACAAAACTAGTGTTCCTCTTAGGGACTTTTTGCTTCTTCAGCACAGTTAGCATGGGATATTTCGCATAATTTGAATAATTCATTTCAAGTTCTGTGAAAGTTTTATTCAAGTTCTGTTATTATTTTAACATTGGACATTTGTTTCACAAATTTTTTTTCTTTGATAATAACAGAAATTGAATATTAACTTTGAAATTTGATGAAATTCTCAAATTCTGTGAAATAACCCGTACATAGAATCTTGTCTATCTTTTCTGAATAACTGGTTAGAACCGGTGGACCGTTTTTTGTTGTTATTAAATAACTGAAAAGAGGTTAGTCTAACATGGTGGATAATTGAAAACCTTATTCAACACGTAGTATATGGTAACATTCCTGTTAAAAGCGATTTTTATTTTTTTTCTCTGGCATATATATAATATCATACAATCTTTACCAACCACAACAAGCCGTTAGAACAAAGAATATCTTAATATAGATTGTCTCTTTGCTCCTTTGCCAGTCTGGTGAACAGATGGCTGAATTCCTCATGGACTCCATACACGTCACGCCCAGTGAACTAAACAAATTAAACCTTCAGATCCTTTAGTCACCCTTTGATATCATTATAATATAGTGCTGGATTCATGGTGGTGAGACACGTCTAATATTGACTTATTTGGGTGCCATTTTATGCTTCAGCGTGCGGTTGGTGCGTTTGGCGTGCGGCAAACCAGAATATATGTGTATCGTGCTGTAAACCAGAATTATTATGCTGTGTAGTGCGGTAAGCGGGAATATTTTTGCTGTAACGTGCGGTTTACCAGAATATTTGTAATATGGCGTGCGGTAAAACGTGAAATTTCGCACATTTGTATAAGAACATAATTGTTTTAAAACCTTTTCGTATGTTCTTCGGGGCAAACGTGTGTTTTAACTAACTAACTGTAGTCAGGTTCCGTCGCCGTAGTGATTTGACCATTGACATCCCTAATTATCACTGAGAGGTGGCAAAATCGAATACATTTCAATGATGATTCTTCAGCCCAAATCTCCTTGCATTTTTCTCCCATGGTTTTACTGGCTGCTTCGAGTTTTGGTTTCAATAAATGAAATAGCAGTGATTTGTAATTTGTTTCATTTAATAAACCTCCAATAGTAAAAATTATTAAATTAACAGGCACCGTTCCAGGTAAATACATTCAAGATCAACACATAACTTTGATCGATACAAGAATTTTTGATAATGAACTACTTAGTTATTTTTGTTCACCGCAAATAATACATCAAATACAGGTGTTTTGATACATTCAGTATGGGATCCCAGAAAACTGCACTCTTTAGTATACTAATGGATGCCGTTATCTGCGTTATCAAATTTATGGCGCGCGGTCAATCGGGACATTTACCCTATACCGTGCGGTCTACCCGGACATTCAATTCATGACGTGCTGTCGACCGGGACATTTACGCTATACCGTGCGGTCTACCCGGACATTGAATTCATGACGTGCTGTCGACCGGGATATTTATACTATTTATCTTATGTATCGAAAATGTTTTGTTATTATACTAATTTAATATTACGCATAAAGGCGATATTTCTGAAAATTCTTTGGAGTTTTGATTAGCATCTAATTGTTCGGAACTGAACCTATTAAATTTATTGGCCATTTCTTCAAAAATGTTATTAAAAATTTCGACAAGTAAATTTAATATTAAAAACAGTAAAACCGTAAAACAGTAAAACAGTAAAACAGTAATTTGATGAATAATGGTGAATTCAGAAATGTATACGTCTTCGTTATAAATATTTAATTTACAAAAAAAAAATATTTATATATACAAGATATTAAATATTTATAACGAAGTCCCTATGAATAAATATGATAAAAATACCGAGTGTACACCGGTGGGGCTGGGGGGGGGGGGGAATAAAGTGCCGAGAAAATTTGTATAATAACGTAAATTTCAACTGTCAGCAGCCACGCGCGTGTTTGATATGCGACAGCCGGGAGAGTAGACGGCTGTAAATTTGAGATTTATGACATAGTCGAAAAAAAAATATTTTTCGAAAAACAGTGGATTGGTAAAACGAAACGTGACGTCTTTATCACCCTTTTCAATGAGCCATTCACATAATTATGTTTTAATGTGAACAAAATATTACCCGATTTGCAAAAAGCGTACTGAAAATAAATTTATGTTATAAATTAACAAGTTGATAATGAAGCAATGATTCAGAATGTTTCGATAGCGAAATTTAAGTACTTTGGGCGGCTGAAAGAATAACCCGATCATGTTGTGGGCGTATCCGTGAGATCGAAGTACATAAACTACTTTTTTCCTTACTTTTGGTGAAATTTACGAACCTTTTGAAATACCGAATTTCTTTCCTGAGCAAATAATCAATTATATTGGTTTGACAGCCCCGATTTACTCAACATATTTATTTTTTATTTTTTTAATGATAAAATAATTTTTATAAGACAAGGTTTTATGCATAGCATAAAGGATAACAAATAATTATAAGCAATAATTAGTCGCCTGAAATATCAATACAAATTGAAAATATCTCTCGACTAAAAATAAATGCCGCCAACGGGAATTGAACCCGTGCTTTCTGATGTCCGGTCAGGTGCTCTGAAACCACTGAGCTAGGTAGGCTTATTTCCAACCCACCAAATGATTCAATATGTACTAGTACCTCAATCCTTCGTCCTCCGTCCTGGTGTTTCGGGACTGTCACCGCTATTGAGCACTCTTTCCCTTTGTCCCGAAAAAATCTATAATGTTCCGATTCAAAAACTTGTCACATAAATATTTTGTGACAAGAGTAGTTCTTGCTTAATTGGGGTTATTTTGTCTATGGTGTTTTTTTTCGAACTTTGGCAATATTTTTAAGGAAGGAAGGACAGTTTTGTTTATGGTCACTTCGGCTAGGGCAACCGGTCGGCGGATCCAGTCACTCGCCTTTTAAGGGGTTTCAATCTGAGTTAATCATGTGAATAGAAGTTATTATTTTCTTTTAAAAAAGGCGCGGGGTGTTTATCCATTCACGAACAGTTCGTGTTTGTTATTATTTTAGTGGGGAATATGGAATCCCGCTTTTATTGAGTGTTGGCCGATGGTCATGTCGGAGTGCTCGTGTTTCGGACTTGAAACCGAGATTGGCTTGGTCCTAGCTGTGGCTGGTTGTTCTTGGCGGAGTGTCCCCTTGCCACTAAGAAATCGGATTGCTGTCTTGGCTCCGTTGAAGAGTCTGGTCGACTACCACGTGCTGCAGGCCTGATGCCCCTGCAGGCGTCCATTGAAGGAGCTGCGTCCTCCCGCTTCCACTAAGAGAACGGATTGCTGTCCTGGCTCCGTAGAAGAGTCTGGTTGACTACCACGTGCTGCAGACCTGATGTTCCTGCAGGCGTACCTTGGAGGTGCTGCGTCCTCCCGCTTCCACTAAGGGAAGGATGTCCTGGCTTTCGTCCCGGGTCCGTTCCCCGCTTCCGGATACAAGTCTTCGTTCGCCATCCGTTGCTATCCCTTCGTTTCCCGTCACGTAAAGTTAGTTTAGTTTGGTTCAGGAGTCCATCTGGTATGTGCTTACTTTTATTCCTATGTTTTCATTGGTATTTTTTGTATTCCTTTGTTGTAACTTTTGTTGGTTTCAATATATTTTCCATTAAGAATTCACTCTTATTATTTATGATCACCCAACTTACTTGACAGGAAATTAATCCCACAATCTTGAGATGAGATCTTTGCTCTACCGTTTTTGTAAACATTAGAATGTACCTTACATTTTACACCACAACAAATATATCATTACAAACTAGCACAATGCCGTATACTAACGAACATTTTTTGCAGCCGTGCTGACTATCAATGACAACAATGTGTTTGGTTATCTCTGCTGCGTGTCCTTCGCAGTTTTTCACATTTACGTCGCCCTGTTCGCTCATTTGGATATTCGTTGTTCTTGTACTTCATGCTCTGAAAAAAATATGACATCTGTTTTACTTCCTTATTTTTGGGGTTTCGATCACCATTCTCTCCATCCCGACAAAATCCTACACACTTATAGCAATCATAATCATAGAAGATGTTAGTCACACGCTTGATACAAGATGTCAATTGCACTCTTATTACAAGATGTCAGTTGCACGCTTGTTACAAGATGTTAGTCGAAGGCTTGTTACAAGATGTCAGTCGAAATCTTGTTACAAGATGTCAGTCGCACGCTTGTTACAAGATGTAAGTCGAAATCTTGTTACAAGATGTCAGTCGCACGCTTGTTACAAGATCTAAGTCGAAAGCTTGTTACAAGATGTCAGTCGCACGCTTGTTACAAGATGTAAGTCGAAAGCTTGTTACAAGATGTCAGTCACACGCTTGTCGCAAGATGTAAGTCGAAAGCTTGTTACAAGATGTCAGTCACACGCTTGTTACAAGATGTAAGTCGAAAGCTTGTTACAAGATGTCAGTCGCACGCTTGTTACAAGATGTAAGTCGAAAGCTTGTTACAAGATGTCAGACGCACGCTTGTTACAAGATGTAAGTCGAAAGCTTGTTACAAGATGTCAGTAGCACGCTTGTTACAAGATGTAAGTCTAAAGCTTGTTACAAGATGTCAGTCGCGCGCTTGTTACGAGAACGAATATAGTCGGCTGGCGAAAAATGCTTCGACTTACGAACAGTTTCACATAAAAACAATTCTTTTGCGCTTAAATTCAAGTCTAATTATTAGTTTGGAATCAGGTTAATTGGGGTAATTTCCTATTGTTAACACAAGTTAAATTTCACACAGAAGACCAGAGCGATTTCGTTTCATGTACTTGATAGCGGATTACGTGTTTACGTACATAGCTCATAAATTTGGTCATTAACACGCGAACATAAAATATATTTACCTTCAAGTTAAAGCCAAAATAGATGAGTGACCTTTGCATTTCTTTTCTGTTTTCCGGATAGATGTTTATAGAGATAAAAAATATTTACATACCATTTTATAGATTTCTTATTCGAGCTTTGTTAAATGTTATGGGTTTACATTTTGATGGTACTGCCGTTTTGTAAATAACGCACTGGCTCAAAACAGACAACAAGGCAGAATATAAATACTTCTGACTCATCCAAGATCAAAGCTACAACTTTCCAGCATTGACACGGTTTTTGATTTTCTAAAATTTTATTGCTAAATGATTACTAAAGTAACGGGTGTCTCCGAATGTTTTTCGTTCAAGTCAATATTGCCATATGATCTGGACATTTTTGGCTCCAGAATTGGAAAATAGTTAACTGCTCTTCACGAATTATTCCCTGAGAGTAACTGGCCATCGAGGAGTCCAGATTTAACGCCTGCTGATTTTTCCCTATGGAGCTACTTAAAAAGTAAAGTTTTCTTTACTTGAATGTATTAAAGCGAAGAATCACAAACGAAATCAATCCAATTTCAACAGCAATGCTCCAGCGAGTGATTGAAATGTTTCGGTCCAGGCTAAATAAGTGTAAAGAAGTCGATGGTGCTCATTTGCAAATGTTTTTTTTTTTCATAAATAAAAATTCAAAAACTGCTTTGTATTTTCACTGAAATTGAAACTAGTTTGAACCCATTTAAGTATCAAAACGAAAAACATTCTTAGATACCCTTAATTAACCCTTAGCACTCGAGTGCCGCCATAGGGGTGGCATTAATGGTTTTCCTTATTACTCGAGTGACGCCGCTTTAGCGGCAAGAAAATAAAGTCTTATTTGTAAACATTTGTAATAATTTTTTTTTCTACTTTTGAATATAATTTAAACAGAATAATATTACTACAATTAAATAGTAAGAAGTTACGGAATTCTATTTTGCCAAAACAAATCAAAATAAAAATATATTTTTTTAATATTTATAAATACAATTACAATTCAAATGATTTATTTTCTTATAATTTATTTGATTGCTTTGAGATGGCAGTTTGCACATACCAAAAAACTTTCGAGTGCAAAGGGTTCATCTTCTTTGCTCCTTTATTGCCTTACCACATCTTCATAGCAATGAGCAAATTTGTATTTGATTAATGACTTAAAATTTTAATAATCGAAATATTTTTGTCTACTTTATTCGTTTATTTTCGATCATTATATATATATATATATATATATATATATATATATATATATATATCTTTGGTATGTAACTGTAATATTCTTTATACAGAATTACACTGTCCATCATCAGGGCAGATGTGCAAACGAAGATTGTTGTGAAGTGTTTGCATGTGATGTATGTATGTAGATGTGAATTGCGATACTTTGTTGCCAGCTCCAATCTTCGCCATACAACAGGTAGCGCAAAACGGCACAATACCCCAAAAATAAATCACTATAATACGTTTGGCCATGAAAATCTCTAATCAAATATAATATTCTTGTTCAATACGTTTACATTATACAAAATATAAATTATGTTTATTTATATTTTATATTGTATGTAAAGTGGAAATTACAAATTAATGCAACAGTAGAGGGGTTGAGAAAATTATTGTATATTTTTTTAGAATACGGGACATTTAAATTATTAATCACTTAATTTTCTCTAATTTAATTCAATTCAATTCAATTCAATTTGTTTATTAATTTCAAAAACATTACAAAATTGTTAATTTCAATGCGTTCTTAAAAAAAGAATTCTAAGATTAATATTTACAGTGTGTATATCAACTATACAAGTGAAAATAGAGCTTGCCTTTTAAAGGAAGCTTCATTGATGCAAAACATGTCGATATCCGAATTGATTCTGTTCAACAGCAAGATTGCTCTCCCCACAGGCATGACCATTGGCAAGTTAGTTCTGCAGGCCGGGAGATAAAATAGTCTATGTTGTCGGTGACGTAGATAACCATCGGGAACATAGAAATGAATGCTCTCCATGATGACCGAGTTTTCAAACCATCCACGAATCAGTCTAAAGAAATGTGTAGCAATGCGCACATCTTAATGTGTATTATAACATGGAATTGTTGGTTGGGGTG
The DNA here is from genome assembly GCA_026573805.1 of Hesperophylax magnus. Classification (NCBI taxonomy): domain Eukaryota; kingdom Metazoa; phylum Arthropoda; class Insecta; order Trichoptera; family Limnephilidae; genus Hesperophylax; species Hesperophylax magnus. Next base: position 3,098,933 of record JAIUSX010000117.1, on the reverse strand, counting down.
GTGCATACAAACCATCTTTCTTGCAAATATTAGAAGTCATCCAAAAAATATTAATAAAAATATATTTATATACGCCGTGATTACCCCACCATCAGATTACTCAAGAATCGATAGTCCCTTCACTGCAAATTGCTTATAAAATAAAGCCCTTTTACAAATTCATGAAGATTGATTGAATAATGAAAACTTTATTTTTTTTCGAACAGCAATAGATAAAATAGTCTTTAATCTATAACTATCCCGTGCTGCAAATATAGTGGATTTAAATGGTTTAATCAATTGCCTGTGTAAGTATTAAAATAGAAATTAATTATTTTTAATTCAAAGTTACCATTCAAAACTATTTCGATCATAATCCTCAATATATTTACAGTTAATAAAATTATTTTTTTATTAGTTTCAATGGCAAAGTATGTATAAAGTATAATATAAGTAAGAATTAAAATTCTTCATAGTCCTCGTCACTAGGGTTTCATGTGGTAGTTTTAATTTTTTTATACTTTTGTATTTAGTTTCAAGTTGTCGTTAAATCGTCTTCACAATATGAGTATTTATTTTGGACAGTGAAGTATTCAGATTTGTTTTTTTTTTTTTTTTTTTAAATCAAATATTTTATTTAATAAAGATTTTTCACATTGAAACTGAATTTTTAAAATATATCTCTGTCGGAGTTCTAACCGGAATTTTCAGAATTATTTTTAGTGCACTTTTTGGGCTATGTTGAGCCACTCTGTGTGATTGCTCTAGGCAGACCCCAACTAGTTATCCAGTTCTATATGACTGACACAAAGCGAAGTATAATGATGTGAATTGGTAATTACTTATATCATTAATAATATTATACATACCTAGTACATTATTTTTTTCTTTTTTCTTTCATATCTATTATTTTCCATTACCTGTCATATATTTTTTTGCTTTCTTGCTCTTTCTGAAAAGTTTTTGTTAAAACTTAGTTTCTTACATTTCAACACTAGTGTAATACGATATAAAAATAATATTTATTACATATTTAAAAAAAAACTGTACGTCAAAAATTAGTTATTCGTTCATATCAAAATTAATATAATTTTTTTTAAATTTTGGTCTAGAAGTTTTTCCAGATCAGATCATATTTCTGATCAAAAATGTTTTTGTTTATTTATTCCAAAACATGGGGAAATATGCAATTCCACACATCCCATAAAACATTGATGTTTATTTTACTTATTTGATTTGTATTATGATGTCATATTAAAGTAAGAATTTTATGTACTGCAAATGGTTTAAATAATGTAGTCTTTTGTGAACACTCCACTAGGAGAACCTGTGCTGAGGTGTTTTTGTAGGTAGTATTGTTGTGCTTTGACTATGTTATTACATATAATATAAGAGCCTTTTAGGCGTATAAATATATAAATAAATTAATTTCATCTTATATATTTTTTTAAAAATGATACACAAAATAAAAAAAATACACATTTCTAATGTGTTAGGATGATGACGTGCAGGTAAGTAATGTAAATGATTTTTTTTAAATAGTACAGTGTTTTGTTGGGTGTTCACGTGTTTTTTTTAAATAGTGAGTTGGTAATTGTTAAAAGATGGTGTGTTGGGAAAACTTCCACACATATAGAAATAAGTAGTAGTACAAATAATATGAGTGAAAAATGTATTAAAAAATTGTAAACTGTACGCCAAATAGTCAATAAATCAAAAATAAAGATATTGATTAATAAAAGTAATCTGGAAGAACTTGGAATAAAAAGCATGCAAGTTTAGAGCGCAAATAAAAGCTGCATATATAAAACTCCCACTGTAAATATTGGATATTAAACACATTTTGTGGTAATATTTTACCGTCGGAAGATTAATATCTCAATTAATAATACGTTTTGATTGATTTTTCTGATCTTATTTTAAAATTAAACCAACATGAAAATGTTGCTACGGTTTACCAAAGATTAACGATAGCAAATCATCGTAACAAATAATATATTTATAACATTATTATGTCTTTTTAAATCCATCTCTTTGAATTTAGATGTTGGTTTCTTGAATGAATAAATAATTCAATTAATGAATAAATGAACTTGATTCATGGAAGTGGAAATTAATCCACTTCCCGACATCCGATCTAGCTCAAACTTGGCAGATACACTCTGTGTAGATTTCAATACATTCTATTAAGTTTTGGTGGCACTCACAAACACACACGCGCACAAACACGCATTTCTCTGAAATAGGATGACTTTGTAAAAAATTACTGTAGTTAATACAAGAAATATGTCTCGATACCATTCAATAAGAATTTGGCTGCAGTAATAGCGCAGTTGACTCATTTTAGTCAGTCCCTGAGAAAGGTTCAATCCTAAGTCACACCAAAAATACATATTTATAAACAAGTCTATTAATTTTTTGATTTTTTTTTATATCTTCTATCTTTTTATATAAATAAAAATGTAAATGTTCGTTTTTTCAAAATCTCAAATCTCGTAAAGTTATTCACCGAGTTCTTTGAAATTTTGACACAACGTTGCATGGATTACGCGTGTGTTTTTATATATTATATAGATGTTACCTGGGACTGGTAAAAAAATGTTTTTTTTTAACAGCTCCATCTGTTGGACGTAAAAGCAACACGCGGCGGGGTACAACTAGTATTCAATAATTTTATTTTTAAATCTACAAAAAATCAGTTATTTACAAACAATTTTACTCTATAATTATTATTACGCGTGATAGCTGTTTCGCTATCGTCTGTATAAGAATATATCGTCTGTATATATTATTTTACAAGCAATAATTATTCGCCTGAAACACTCATCCACATTGAAAAATCTCCTGATAAAAGATACATGACGCCAACGGGACTCGAACCCGTGTCCCTTCGATTTCCGGTCGACAGCTCTGACCACTGAGCTATGGCGGCTTATCTCTTATCCGCGAAATAATTCAATATATACTAGTGTTTCATTCAACAATTACTGCTTGTTACATTTTTTCACCTGAAAACAACCAACTTTATTTTATATGAGAAAGGCATTGTAAGTGCTAACTCTCTCACTAGATGGCGTCGAGACAAATTGTCTACATTTTTAGGTGAAATACTTGAACTTGTCAAATATTAATTATTATTTTTTTTGGTAAACATTAGCTTACAAAAAAAAATAATAATGAAGTCTGTATATATCGTCAGTATATAAATATATAGTCTGTTATTAGCTTCACCATAGTTTGATAATGCGTTCAGTGAGCGAAACAGCTGCCACGCGTAATAATCATCATCAGAACGTGTTTATAAATTTGAATATATAAAAGAAAAACCTTAAATTAAAATGGAGTTCTACAAATTTAACTTGACAACAATAAATAAAAATACATCTACTAACAAAAATAGATGTATTATTGTAAAAAAAACTTGTTTTTTGGGGGTTGATTTAAAGTTTTTCTTTTTCCACTATCGCACCCCTTAGGGCTTAAGGATTAGAGTACGTATAAAAATATTACAGAAAAGAATATATAAAACAGACAGATAAATCTTTCAAAATAGAAAAACATGTCAACAACACAACAATCGTTGTGAAACGTTTCGGAAAAACAGAGATTGGACAAGGGACCCTAGGGCGTTGACCCGTGGACCTCTGTGGCCGCTGGGGATCCGTGATATTTTTGGATTTATTTACAAAGACACATGAAAAAATAACAAAATCAGATTTCTTTCTTTGTAACTTATTCATTGAATCATTCTCTAATCGATTGATTAGTACCTGTGTAAGCTAGTAAAATAACTGAATTTGTGAATACAATTATTAATCACTTTAGGATTTGGTCGCATCTGGGTACTGAACACAGGACCTCTGCCTTGCCGGGGTAGTGCTAATTCGACCATACATAACTGATTTATAAGGGTACATATAAGAAAATTTTCATTTTGGTTCTATCAGATATATCCATGTTCCTTAAAAACTCTGATCGAAAAAATACAGTGTGTGGCAAGCCTACGCACGAGGGAAGTGAAACTTTTAGTATTCTTCTATCTCTCTTTTCATTCCATTCTCTCTTTTTTCTGTCTATTGACATATTTATAAGTAGCATGTGATAAAAAAAATTAAAAGTTATAAAAATATGGGATTCGAACCCGGGTCCTGCATAACGAGTGTCGAACGCTCTGCGTCTAGGGGCCGTTCAAGTATTACGTAAGCAGATTTATTACAATTATTTACCCTCTCCTCCCCCTTGTCACCAAAAGTAAGCAAAGCTCTTACCCCCCCCCCCTTCCATGCTTACGTAAAAATTGGTAACTATATGCATTTTTCTGTTAATTTATTCTGTTTTTTAAGCGAGTACCTAAACGTATTAATTATTTGTGGGAATCCCCGAATATGTATTCGGTTTTCAAACATAGACAATGTGTGGGTTGCCAATGTGTAAAAAAAATAACTACTGCTAAGCAGTGCTGACGTAATCACTATCTCGACCCCCACACCCCCCCATGTCATCAAAAATAAGCAAAGCAAAGACCCCCCTGCCCCCCTATAGTGCTTACATAATACTTGAACGGCCCCCAGACCGCGAGGAGAGGTATCTCGCGCAAATTAAAGTAAAGGTAAATTAACAAATTTATATAATTTTTTACTACATTATTACAAATCGTTGATAAATAAAAATAATTAATCAAAATACCGAGCGACTCTACCGGCTCGATTTGTAAGCTATATTTCGACCAAAATATCATATAGGTACCGTAAAGTAAAGGTAAATTAACAAATTTATGTAATTTTTTACTACATTATTACAAATCGTTGATAAAAAAAAAATAAAAGTTATAAAAATATGGGATTCGAACCCGGGTCCTGCATAACGAGTGTCGAACGCTCTGCCTCTAGACCGCGGTTATTACGTATTCGACCAAAATATCATATAGTCAAAATATCTAAAAGTCGCAGCACGATAGCATTTTATCACTTTTCCTCGTATTAAAAAAATCACAAAAAGAAAAAAAAAATAGTTTAAGCGGGGATCGAACCTCGGTTCTTCACGACGAGAGTCGGGCGCTCTGCCTCTTGACCGCGAAGCTGAGTTTGGAGGGTGACCTAAACTAGGTAAATAATCTTAGCTAGGCTTCTATAGCGAAATGATCAAGGTTTTTCGTGACGGTCATGAGTCGGTTTTACTCCGGTCCTCGAGATTGCATGATGCGCGTAAAGAAGTTTCACTTCAAAATGAATCGAAACATTACGTTGCTTGAAATGGCATTAATCTTATTTGGTGGCCAGATCTGAAGTGCCAGGTACGTCCCCACCTTTCACTTTTCCACCTCTCTCTCCACCTACTCTTTTCAGACTCACAACACGCCCCATTTGGGGATACTATTGTTCCAATGATTCCGGACAATTGGGAGGAATTTGGACTCTTTAGCTGTACTTACAATAATTCCTTTGGCGAGATCCTAAAATGATTTGGTATGAAATCTGACAGCTATGTTTGTACTGTGATGGATGCGAAAATACTATCATTTGTTTTTCAAATACTTCGCTCAACAATAAAGAAATTAGTTACAACCTCGGTGTCTTTTTACCGTAAAAACTTGGCTTTCATAGTTCCATAATATTGGCTTGCGGAATGTCGACTATTTTTTTCTGGCATTCCAGGAATCATTTATAAACAACAACACAAACATTTTAAATCCGAATAACATTTTACTACAGCGCATGTCGATGTTATCTATAAATAAAAATATACCAATTTTTTAAATACTGTATATGAAAATTCTGCCATGACAACTGGTATTTCAAATGGTGTGAATCAATACTTATGATATCTGATGGAATTAAAATAATTATTTCATTATTGTACTATTATTTTATTACAAGTTCCATTTATATTTCTTGGAATATGGATCGTGTGAATCTTAAACATGTTAGACTTGGATCATTCTGTGATCACAGTAAGTTTATTACGACAATGTTTACAATAATGTTTACAATAATGTTTACAAAAATGTTTACACTAATGTTTACAATAATATCGTGGCAAGGACAACTTTTACTCTAGGGAATCGAAGTGATTCTCCTCATCGCTCAAAGACTTGTGTCTCCAGTGGTTACTGTCGGTTCAGTTCGGGAAGTATTGGGAATTTATGTTCTTGTTCTTTTTATTTTTGTTTCTTTCATTTATTATTTTATTACCTTTATTTTTATTATTTCTATCGTATGTTTCAAAATTGTCTGTCATCAAAAATTGTACCACCTACATGTAAAAGCCCTCTGTGCGTTAAATAAATAAATAAAATCTCTTAGTATTTTTCATTTATTAAATATGGATCTCGCCCTATAGTTTGTAACATATTTTCAATTATTCAATGATATAAAAGCTTTCGAAAAAAATGTGTATCAAAACTCTGGCAAAGCAGATATTAAATAAATTAATTGTTAGTTAATTTTCGTTTTCTTTCCTACCAGAACGTTTCAAATTAAATTTTCTTTTGTTCAGTCTTGCAGAATATTAAATTTGAAAGCTTTGTATTTAATAACAAATGGAGAGCTAATCCTTTTGTGGTGTTCTGGGTTTCTTATTTATTCCATTTTGGGCAATGTTTTGGCGCAGTATCTAATCTTGGGTTTACCTTATCAATTAGATGATGTTTTGTTCCGAGGGAAGTAATGTTAAGTAACTTGTAACGTAAGTCGGGCTTGGTTAAGTATCATGTAACTGCGAATTGGATAATTACAGGGTAAGGTAGTTAGACGTACTCAAATACCCTTAAGTTAAAGGATCTTAACAAGAGGCTTTGTTTCTCCCTCAGGTTAATAGAGAAACAAACCAAATATAAGTGTAATTATATTTCAAAGGGACAAATTCATTTCGTAATTGGTATTCCTATAAATGAAAACAATGAAGTGAATTTACTATACTTTTTAATTTACTATTAAGTATACTCAATTTAACAAATTTATCTGAAATGCGAACGATATTTCATCTTCCTTTATTGTATAAAATGTATTAAAAATTGTTAATTGAAGATTGGACTACCCTGATGCTATTAATTTGTTGACATTACATGTACCTCCGAAGCATAATAGATGGCTTGATTGGACTACCATGATGCTATTAATTTGTTGAGATTACATATATATCAGAAGCATAATACTCGTAGATGCCACGATTGGACTACCCTGATGCTATTTATTTGTTGACATTACATATACTTCCGAAGCATAATAGACGGAATGATTATTTCACAACAAAAACTTTGTGTAGATTCTGTCATGGAGAGGATTCCTAGACTTTGCAATGAATTAATATGTGTCCCTGATATTTTTGTTTTAAATTTTAATACTTTTAAAAATTAATAATTTTATAAATAAATTAATAAAGACATTTGATAATTTATGCATAGGCAAATATATTTGTAATAATAATTGTAATTCAAGGGTTCTTCAGTTAGCGTGTTATAACTCAAAGTATATTTAAATTTCATGATCATTTTTTAAATTTATTTATGTTATATGTACTGTTTTTATTTTTTATTTACTGTTAAGTTTAAGTTACTGTTGTTTTTAATTTATTTTGGAATTTAATTTTAAAGCCTAATAGGGCATTGATAAATAAATAAAGTATTAAAGGCTTTGGTTATTAATTTATTTAGTGGTAGCAAATAAACTTGTTCATGATTTTACATGCAAATCTCTTTGTTCCGGGGATCTCAAAGGTGGGTGCATTAACGTGTTTAGACATATGCGATTGAAAGGATTAACAATGAAAAAAAATAAAATAATGTTGCTAACAGAACGTATTTTTCTGTTTTAGAAAAAGGCAGCAATCTCACACGCCTTTTTACAGAAAACTTCATATTATATAATATACTGGTGGATTACCTGCAATGCTTCGCTATTGCTAATATCTTTCACTAGCGCATCCGATTTCTTCCACCATTCACTGCTGTATACCACAATGTTATTGTTAAAAAAACTACATTACATTGGCCTTAATTTGACTCCGTATGGTGTGGATATATTGCGTATAAATATATTATCTGAATAACCTGGTACTTCCTCACCATCCTCTTCGTCATTTCCTCCCCCCCCCCTCTACCTTCAGCCACACAAAATCCTCCAATTACAATTTGCTATAGTCTCACTGGTTCCAAAGGGTTGGGACTCTCATGCGTAGTTTGCATAAATTAAAAATAAATTTCTTCCTTTTTTATTCACCTTCTCAGATAACCTAGTAAATCTGTAAATAAAGAATACGGTACAAATAAAAATTCTTCTACCCGGCAAAAGACGAGGAATAAGTTTTAGTCTTATCGTTCAAATAATCCTAAAAGCACGTAAATGTTCAGCGAATTCTTCGCAATCAAAGTAATTTCATGAACAAAGAACGGAAAAATAAAATGAAGAAAGAATGGGGTGCTTCAGATTTAGGGGTGGATCGAGCAGAGGCCGGGGGCTTGGAGCCCCTTACTGGAATCGCGTAGGGTGGAAAAATGCCGAGGTTTTTACCTATTCGGTTTTAAAGGGTAGCGTCTAATAAACAGGCATGTACTTGTTGAAAGGTCTACGCTTTAAATCTAATCGGATTTATTTAAAACCAAAATCTATTTGCCAAAATAATGCTTTTTGTATACAAATGTGCGCTTTGTAACTACAAGTGTTTTCAGATATCTTTTTAATCTACGAGCACATGCTTTGCACATTTTAATAAAAATGTGTAAAATTATAATTTTCAATCATGATTATTGATTTTAAAAACGGTGTAAAACCCCACATTCCGAAACTGCACCAACTGGCTACAACGTCATTATGACATGGAAAACTCCAATATCTGGTAAGACGGCTGTCAGCAACGTTGCTTCGTGTGACGTCAACGCCGCTGAATTCACGAATAACAGTGAACATGTCGTTTTAGCGGTAAATGTAACATTTCAAATTGTTTTAAAGATTTATTAGTCAACATAAAAATACCTTCATATATTTTTTTTTCGTGAAAAAACCCTATTGTGATTGATTATGTAAGGAAAGTAGAAAGAGTTTATTACTTCATTGGTTCTGTCCACAAAGAGTTTATTACTTCATTGGTTCTGACCACAAAGAGTTTATTACTTCATTGGTTCTGTCCACACGACTCCTGTACTTGCGCTGAGCTGCGATAACTACCAAGTTAATTAATAAATTCTTGAATATTGATGGAAAGGACCGTACACTATATTCTAACATTTTGCTGGTTGAGAGTAGCTCAGTGCATTGTGAGGGCTTCGTGCTGATGTAACCATTGAAATATAAAAATATATATATTACAAATATGTTTAATTTTAACGTCGCATTTCAGATTTCATTGTGGCAAATTAATAAAACAATCTCCTCATTTTTAAAAAGGCTTTTACGTAAAAAAAGATAAGTGAAATCATAAGTATATATTATAATTTCCTATACAATACATGTTTTATTCTTCAAAGTATACAGTAACATATAATATGCCAATGTGGTGTAGTGGCTGGATAATTATTGTAGCGGGTGAAGGTCGTATACAATAATGATACGTGATCTTTAGTCCAGTCAGTGGGGGATAAAAAAGGGCTCCACCTTGCAAAAGGTTAGGTAGTAGCGATTTTCACATATGTTGTTAAGATTGGGACTCTAAAGAAAAAAAAAAGTTTTCGACCTTGGGGGGGTCGAGCTCGACCCGCCATCTTGGATAGAAGGTGCCAAAATTTGGTTTTTTAAAAATAATTATGAAGTGGTTGATTTTACAACTAAATTGATAAAAGCAAACTTAAAGACAACTAAATTATCTACATTTTTTGCTTAAAGTTTTTTTTCTAAGTCTAATAGGTAACGAGTTACAGCGGTTGAAAAAAGAAAATTTTGACAAAAATTTGTAAAACTCCAGTTTTCTTGATAAATTTTGTACGAACATATTACACAATATTATTTTAACGTATTTCTACGTTACAATATACTTATATAGCATCATCCGTGTGCTCGATGACGTTGATTTGTCATAGTGGGATCCTAGTCTACAGCTGACTTGGCAACATTGATTGAGTCCTGGTTACAGGACGTTGCCTGAATGCTCGGTCACTCAGTGTGTGATTGGTTTATTTATGCTCAGTGTGCTCGTGGCCACTCGTGGCTAGCGGTCCGGTTGCACGTGCTTACGTTGTGTCTTGCTATGGCGAATCCCTGATGATTTCGATACTTAGAAAGCAATTTATACAGGATGATTTTACAGTTAAGCAGGCTGAAGAAGATGCTGATGAGCTGATTGTCAATACTGCGATTTCCTTGTGTTCATCATATGACGATGTTTTCATTATTGGCGAAGACGTTGATCTCCTAGTTCTGCTGACAGCATTAGCACCACCCAAAAGTAGTATCTATCTTCGCAAACCCGGGAGAGGCAAAACTTTTGAAAAACTGTATTCCTGTATTTTTGAATAGTGTGAAATACAAAGAGGCGGCTGAGAATATTCTGTTTCTTCATGCCTTTAGCGGCTGCGATACAACATCGTCCTTCTTCAACCAAGGAAAAACAAAATTTTGTTCGCTTGTGCAAAACGACACAAGACTCAATGCCATGATAGGAATCTTCAAACAACATGATGCAACACCAGAAGACATAGCAGTTGCAGGAACACGCTTTCTTGTTGCTTTGTACGGGGGTGACATGGATAAGGAAACCTTGGAAGAAGTCCGCTACAAACGTTTCGCAAAGTCGACAACAAAAAGCAAATTCAATCTTGCCTCTTTGCCACCAACGAACGACGCTGCACGGAACCATGCATTTAGAATGTACCATCAAGTCCAAAAATGGTATGGAATCCAAAAAAATCCATAAAACTGGGGCTGGAATCGTGACACCAACGGGCTTGTTCCAGTAAGAATGACAAAGAAACCAGCACCCGAGACTTATTTATTTCATGTAATTGTAAAAAAGGATGCGGCGTTGCATGTAGCTGCAGGAAAGCTGGATTGAAGTGTTCTATTGTGTGTGGGTGCTGTAATGGTCAAACATGCCGAAATTCGCCAGAGGTTCACATCGATGTCGAGGACGAAGAAGAAGAGATTTTTTCAATGGAAGCCCAGAATCTCAGTATCACAGGCAATGAGTTAGATGATGACATTGATGACGAAGACTGTTATTAAGTAACATAATTTATAGTAACATAATTCATAGTAATGTAACATAATTACGAAATCTACCATCGCTGGTATATCTGTGGGGTAGACCTACTGGGGATACCACAATAAAAAAATGCGCCATGTTCTCTACCTTATGGTGGTGTGGAAATGAGTTAACAAAATTATTATTATTATGTAATGAATAACCCGAAAAAATTACAAAGTTGTGAATTTCATAATTTTTTTGAAAAATATTCACATTTCCGCCACTGTAACTCGTTACCTATTAGACTTACATAAAAAACTTTCAAAAAAAATGTAGATAATTTAGTTGTCTTTAAGTTTGCCTTACACAATTTGGTTGTAAAAACGACCACTTCACAATTATTTTGAAAAAAACAAATTTTGGCACCTTCAATCCAAGATGGCGGGTCGAGCTCGACCCTCCCAAGGTCGAAAACTTTTTTTTTTCCTCAGAGTCCCAATCTTAACAACATATATCAAAATCGCTACTACCTAACCTTTTGCAAGGTTAAACTCCCCACTGACTGGACTATTGTACTGATATTTATTGGGGAGCTGCTATTAACAAAAGAGGGACAATCCTAGTTTGCATCGCCTTTTATAACATCTCGCAAGCATGCTATCTCGCTTGCACTTACACACATTCATACAAACACCACACATGTGTACGCATAGGAGAATATATGTATTAAATATGAAATAATAAGGATGTAATTATGAAAGGAGTAACAACATAGGTTTGTGAATTACAAAAACCCACAGCTGGAGTGATACAACTGAGACCGCAAGGACACTGAAAATTTTTTAAATTAAAATATTCGTTTAATACTAAAATAACTTACTAGATTCGCCCTAAGAGTTCATTAATTTCAAGTTGTACTTCAATAATTCCGATTTAAGAATATACACAGAACAATATTCTCATTGCAAAGACTATGAAGTCTCTGTGTGAACGAGAGAGGAAAAGTTTGTATGAAATATAAGTTATTGATAAATTAGTTTATCAGTGTCCAAAACAGATTTGTTAAGCGTCCTTGTGATAATTATTCTTCGAAAGTTGTCAAAAAAATAATATAAAGCTGTCGTCTGTACCGATTTTCACATAACTACGCTTCGAACATTTGCACTAAACTTAATACACGTGTCTCAAATTGTAGGATGTTTAAATAATTGTTTTTCTCATTCCCGTCGCTTTGTATATTTACAAATTTATTTTTTAAATATTATTACCTAAAGCTGTATTTAGGTACACACCTAAATACAGCTTTAGGTAATAATACAGGTGTAGGTTTTGCTGGAGAGAAATCAATCTCAATCAAAGAGAGATTAAACAAACAAAAAATACGAAAGATAAACAACAGGTGAAGTAATTTAAACAACAACTTATCGAAGATTGATCTAATAATCTTAATTTATAGCCTCAATCAATATCTAAGATGCCTGGTATTAAATATATGAATTGCCTTTAGACAGATAGTAAATTATTTTAGAAAACAGTAATTAATTATATTCACTGAATAGATAATTCCCACTAAAAATGATGCATTCCATGAACATTTTAATGAAAAGTTATATAAACAATATTTGTAAGCTTTTTAAGGTCATTTCATAAAAATTATCTAGTCTTTATGAGTCCTAAATTCTCCAGCCCTTTAAAAGAAATATCAACTTTTGCCACTAATCATTTAATAAATGTAGTATGATTAGTTTTGGAAGGTAAAATAACCATTGTAAAATAAATGTCCTTTAAAAGAAATATCAACTTTTGCCACTAATCTTTTAATAAATTTAATATCAATAGTTTTGAAAGTAAAATAGCCATTGTATAAATCAATGTCCATTATTTTTACCATAGTGTGCTCGTCTAAAACATGTAAACTTATTAATAAAAGTGTGTTTATCTGAAGTGACATATCAGGTGAGAGTGTTTTTCTGTATCTGTTTCTAAATACATAATAAAAGTAGATAGAGCCTAGGAACTCGTAAACGGCGCTATATAAATTATCCAATTATTATTATAGCCAACGATTTAGTAGTTACTTCTTTATTCTAGCACATACAGCAAGCGCTCTGACTCTCTACACTTGCCTGACACACATATATCGTCATCCATTTGAATTTCATAACGATGATAAAACACAGTTTTGTATTGGAAATTTAAAACTGATCTGTCTGATTTTGAATCACGAAACACGCCTTCACCCGATTTCTTGTGTTATTTATTTTATGACTATAATACAATAGTTTGATTAAAAATATATATTTGTACCATCAAACCTCTTGAGTTACAGTAGTTGATCATCAATCATAGGTTTGCGCCCGTGCTAAATAATGAATGTAATCACTTTTAGCATCATCTGCGTATAATCTGCTGGCATCTGCTCCGGCATTGTTTACAAAATCCCCGAGAAATTCATTCCATCGTTACAAATAAAATTTATCTTGATGGGTATCATGATCAGATTAAGAAGGGTCTTGTGAGGAACGGCTGCGAGGCCTTTTTCATACAAAACATAATTTTGGATTTCATGAAAAAAAAACCCAACCACACCGAATAATATATATATTTTTATATCGGAAGGTGTGGCAAAATTTGGTATTATTCACAAGTATTTTTTGCTTACGTTAAATGCACACCGTTTAAGATGGTATATTAAGTAAATATGATGACATAAAATAAAATAAATAAAACATCTCAAAAAAGCGTTTTTTCAGTCGATATTTTAAATAGAATAATAAATAAGTGTTTTATTATATATTTTTTGTAACAGATATATAAAATGATATCCTCACTAGGATCTCCCGTGCTGAGGATTTCATTGACATTTGATTGAAATTTAGTAGTATGGATAATATAAAGTAATTATAAATATATTGAATAGTGTTTTTCTGAAATAATTGTAAATATATTACATGGTGTTTTTTTGTTCAGTTGAGTGGTTTTGGTTTCAGTCTGTATTTGGTGTTAGTATATTTTTTATTTTTGATCTCCCTATGTTTTGTATCCAGCTTTTTATTTGAGATTTAAATGTTAAAGTATTGTTGTGAGTATTGAATGAGAGTGGGATTTTGTTGTAAAGTTTAGTACCAAAAAGAATAGGAAGGTTTTTTCCCACAAATTTGTGTTTCAACGTAAATTGGTCATTTTTAATAATAAATCCTATTAAAATGTATTTTAACACTTTTTATTTCTTATTTTAAATATCATCATATTTAAATAATAGACGGAACATTTTTTTTTTTGAATAATTACTATTAATTCACAAATAATTGACAAGTTTGCTTCTAAATAATGATCATAAATATTTATTTTTATCTTCTTCTGATTTATGGTAGATTTATAGAAAATATTTTTGATATTTTTTTTCAATAATTACTAGAATACATCTTTTTTTAAATCTGCGTTTGAATAACTAAATTCGCAGTTAAAGGCTAGAAAATATTTGTGACAATACAAGGCATTGAAAGAGAAATAAAAAAATTATCATAAAAAAATATGTAAATTTGTTTTAGACCACTTTAATTTTAATTACACTCTACCGGTTTCGGAAGCACCCTTGCACAAAGTTTTTTAATATTCTCCTGACGAAGGAAGGGTGCTTCCGAAACTGGTAGAGTGTAATTAAAATTAAAGTGGTATAAAACAAAGCTATATATTTTTATTGTAAATTATGACGAGCCATAAAGTAAATGATTATTAAAAATATGAAAAATTTATCAATTTTTTGACACATTATTAGGTAAGCTAAAGTAGTTTTTTTTTGAACCAATGTCCGAAATTAACAAAAATATCAGCAGCTAGCATGACGAAAATAAGTCAAATGGTTTTTATACCAAATAATCACAGCGATATTACGACTGTTGTAAGATGAGCATTCATAATAGTGCCAAATTAATAACTAGTGATCTAGTCAGTAGTCAACCCTTGCAGCATAGTTAAGACTAATTAAGTCAAACTTTCTGTAAGTCAACTTTATTGCGAAACGAAACCTACTCCAACTCCAGGCCCAATCGCCAGTCGCTATTATAAGCTGAGTGGTTGTAAAATGAACTTGGAATTAACACGGAAGATTCTAAATTCTGGAGTTCCTATATAACTTCAATAAACTTGTCACAAGTCACAAGTTGAAGTCCCAAGTAAACACCCCAAAAGTAAACTATGAAAAGTCATCTGGAAGCAAATTGTTGTCAAAAGTTAAGACGGGTTGTTTCATAGAATTTGAACAATCCATCAAATTTCAAGGTTGGTTTTCACGTTTTGTGAAGGTTCTGGCCAGTAATGATATAATAATAGAACATGAAGAGAACCTGAATGTTCTATTCAAGTTTTGTTATTAGCTAAATTCATTATAGGCTAGTTGCTTGACAGAACTGAAATAATAACAAAACTTGAAGAAATCTCACAAAGAACTTTAAAATTTTAAGAATTGTTCAAATTTCAAAGTTGATTTTCAAGTTCTGTGGAGGTTCCATTCAAGTTTATTCATTATTTCAGTTTTTTTAAACATCTGGCCAATAATGGCATAATTACAGAACTTGAATAGAACCTATCAAAACTTGAAAATCAGCTTTGAAATTTGATGAATAGTTTGAATTCTGCGAAACAATCCGTCCTCAGTGTTGTTCATTCATTATTACGCATTTGGTCCTACTGAACAACTATTAAAGAGATATGTTATAGTTCATTGACGGAAATGATAAATACATTTTATTTTCATTAACCCCACACAGAAGGCCCTAAGGAAAATAATTTCCCTCAATGCCTATAACATTTTGGATGCTGTGTGGAGGGTCTTTTTTAAGAAAGAGAAAGAGAGAAAGAGACAGAGATCAGTTGGAGAGGTCGAAGGCTCTCCCCAAACCAGCCTCTTCCGATGTGGCACGCCACGCAGCTGGTGGGCAGGCGCATCCTGAACACACCTCACCCGATGAATCTGGGTACCCCTGCTAAATCACCAAACGTTGCGAACTATTTGGGGCGACCAATGGCAGATGTGTTGGTTATTTAATAGATGGTTACAGGGTCGGCGGTATGCAAACCCGCCTCACATTGGCATTGTTAGTTCAATTCCTTGTGTAGTTAAGTTATCTCTATTGCACAAGAAACATCGTTCATTTTTGTATTTTCTCTGGACGTGGTTTGAAAATACTTACGTAGTCAGTTTTGGGTTTCAATGGAATTAAAGAACATAAAATGTAACAATGTAAATATGTTCCAATTTTAAAGGAACTTTTCAGGGATTAATATCAAAGGCAAATATAATTTGGGGTTTTATCCAAAAGTTTTCCCAACCCCTAACTATTCGGAACATTTTTCAACTTTACAAACTTGTGTGGAAAATTTATTAATTTTTCCGAGAATATTTCTGACCGGATCAAATAATAATGTTGTAAAAAACTTTAAATAAATGTCAAAATCCTATTTAGGTACTAGGCCCCGACATCAAACCACTCTCTAAGCACTACTGGTACTAATAAAAACAAACTTTGAAGTTTACAGCGATATTTTTCATCCTAGAGTGAAATTTTCATCAGAAATAAAAGCAAAATTTATAAAAATTGTTACGTAGTTAATGTACAGGAAACACAAAAAAATGGCATTTGATGTCTACGTTATAATCTGCTCCTTACATGAAATACTGGCACATCCAGTTCCTTATTTCCTTATCCTTGTATTTTATTACTAAACATCCTTTTGTGTGTTTTCCCACTAGCCTCGAACCATGCCAACATTTCCGCACGACACCATAAAAAAACTAACGACCAATTAAAAGCGCTGTTTGCTAACACGTGTTGATGTATACATTTTCTGCAGCTCGTGTACGAATAAACGAGAACATTTTTCTTCATAGGACCAGGCGGTAAATTCTCCACAAAGCTCTTGCTTTTTCTTCATCGTTATTTCAGGACATTTACAAAGCCAATCAAAGAGAAGGCAGAAATTCTTCAAACTTGAAACAAATTTCGCCCGAAACTGTCAAAGAATGATTGCTACAAATGATTTTAGTTAGATATTGATTCAAAATGTATTTTTAAAGACATTTCTCAAACGGAAATTGTTGTGATGAAATAAAAAATAACACGGGGAGAAATAACGGGAGCTTTATTACCGTTATTATTAAAGCTTTAATTTACAAAACCCTGCTTATAAGAAATTTCTCCTGCTCGGACACTAATATCGAAAAAAGTATTTTAAGAAACACAAGTAAAGCATTGATTGTATAATAAAAAAGTTAATCAAAATTCGATTTATTTGGATTATAATAATCATCGGTGGATTTCAACTTAAACTTAAAGCAGCGCAAGCTCTCAAACGGTTAGTTCTGGCGTTATAAAATTTGCACAGCAGTTTCTTTCCGAAAACAATAGTTCAATGCAATCAGCTGGCAGCGTTAATTTCACAATGAGCTACGATGCTTCAAAATATAAAACAAACTTTAAAAAATATATATTATTGTTGTAGCGCGAAATTTGAGCATCGCCTTGTACCCAAAAACAACTATCACAATAAAACAAACGAAAAACTAGCATAACATTTTTTAAGTGTTTTTTCTTTTAAAATATTTAACAGGTGATGCACAAATTAAATTTAAAAATAAAACTAAAATATGAAAAAAAATAAAAAAATCTGTGAAAATCGGTCGATGCTTTGTAGTAACTTCTCCTTTCAAGTTATATAAAGGGTTTGCTTCTAAAAAAAATCTGCACTAAGTTAGTTACCTAACGCTTTTGCGTGGGTGAGTACACTGAATACGCGGAGAGTGCTAAACGTGGGTTGGTAACTATCCGAAATTCTAGATCGGCGACTGACATGCAAATGAAGGTACGTACTGGCCCCACGTATTCAATGTACCTAACGTATTAAGATATCTGGACAACTTACGATCCATACATTTTCTATGGAAATGGATGCTTCGGAAACACTTGTCACACGCAACGTAATCCTACGCTTCCCACCCAACGTCGATTTGTGCAGATCGGCGTGCAACGTGTGAAAGAATGATGGCGTTGGTGAAAAACCTTCCAACGAGTTCATTTGATCTTTAAGGAAATATGTTGACGTTTGTTTGTTGTTGTTTTTATTTATTTATTTGTACACGCCCAATTAGGGCTTTTACATATGGTACAATTAAAAAAACATTTGATATTATCAGAGAGTAAAAGAGATATAACAATTAAAATATGTACCAAGTATAAAAAATATTAACTTAAAGCAACAAACAGAGTAAACTATAGGATGCACAATGCACATTCCTATAAATTTAGATGCATTGAAAATTTATAAACATTACAAAGCTATCAAGATAGACATACAGATTTAATAATAATGTTTTATATTTTTTATATGAATACCGCACAAAACTATTTATTTATTTTATTTATTAATCTTAAGTTAGCTCACATCTTCGTGTGTGCTAATAGTTTTATTAACATATAAACATGTACATTGTTTGGCAAACATAATCTTTCTTTAAATATTTCAATAAAGTCACAAAAAAAGAAACATTAATAATTGAGATAGACATATTTTCTTAATTCATTTTTGAACTTATTAATATTTTCTATCACAGCAATTTCCTTCGGGATTTTGTTATAGAGTTGAACGGCCTGGTACATCAGAGATTTTTGGGGGCTTGTTTTTTTTCTTGTTGGCAATCTAATTTGCTTAGAATTTATCGTCCCGTGTCCGTGTATCTCGTTATTGTAATTTATTTTTCTTTTCAGTTCCAATATCCAATTGGATATGTTGAGAGGCTGAAGGTTGTGGGAAGAGTAGGAAGATGGGGGAGAAGTAGGTATATTTTACTATATTTTATTTTAAGTTTACTATATATTATTTTAAATGACTAAATTGTGAACTGTCACAAATTAATCAAATAAAATTTACTTGCGCACGCCGGAATATGAACCCGCAGCCTTCGACTTGCTAATCAGGAGCTTTACCCCTCTAGGTCGAGGCCGTCGAATGTCGTTAAAATGGGAGACAAATAACTAATAGATGCGTTAACATGTTATAAAGTGAATTGTAACGTGAACTCAATAACTGAATACCGCGATATTACGATTCAAATTTGCGTTGCGTAGGACAAGTGTTCACGTTAGCCTGGTAACGTAGTACTTCACACGTTGCGTATGTAGGCCTAGTGTATACTTACCTTAAAGGCACATATTTATGAATGTTCACTACTCTGAAATCCGATCAACAGCGAAGCCATCAATTGATTTGCCATGTTTCTTCCCTCCCTATATTGAACAGGTTTATTTCCTTTTTCCATTAAGAATGTCCTCCATACATGGTCCCAAAAGATGACACAGACCCTAAGGGATACCTGGAAGTGAAAAGTTCCTTTTTGTAGACCGAATAGGTAAAAAAACGTAAAACATTCATCTGGTTTATTTTAATTAGTCTCTAAGGATTTTTTTGAGGAATATTTCTGTGGTAAAGGAATATAAAAGTTCAACCTTTGAAATACAAATTCCCTAAAGAGGTTTTCTTAATTCCTTGGTATCTTTGAATCAACATGCTCTTATATATTGAAACAGGAAATGATATTGCCTACAGCAATAGTTAATATAGATAACGTATTATTTTTATAAGTTTTAATTTATACAGAGCCTCTTTCCCAACTATGCTGTTTTGAAATTCTAAAAACAAATTCACTCCACTTTAAACCATACTTTATGTATACTATGTGAATATAAGAATTCTTGTAAGAAAAGCACTAGAGCAAAAAGATTCTCACACAACTTTCAATAGGGACATAGCCAAATAAACTTAAAAAAGCGCTATTTTTATTAAATACATAAAAAATTAATACGTAATAAAATTATTTTATTGCCTAAGTACATTCTAATTTTATCTGAATGAATAAATGATAAGTGTATTATGGATAAATAAGTAGTCTGGTTGTGGTTTGTAGATCGCTCCCCCCAACATTCCAGCTGCTAGCTAGCAGTACCGGCTCGTGATTTTTGGCGTACTAGAGTGCTAATATTACAAAAATGGCATTATTAAAACTTTTTTTTTTTTTCGAAAATTTGTTTTTTTGTACGAAGATTTTCAAGAAATCCGTGCAACGCACGGTTAAACTAAAATTTCCTGAAAATCTTCATGCAAAAAATCGAGTTTTCTAAAAAAAAAAAATTGTTTTTAGCTACAACAACATCAATAATGCCATTTTTTGTAATATTAACACTCTGTTACTCCCAAAAGTCACGAGCTGCCACTACAGTAGCTAGTTAAGACATATCCGCAACCTGTACTCAGTACTCAATCCAACTCGGAGTATTATTGAAAGTCTGCCTGATGATACCTTTGTATGAATCATCAAATAAGTAACCATAAAATAGTAAAACAACAGGTAATTTAAAATGTAGTCGCAAATAACAAAATTTAAAACTCAAGTCTTTGAATGTTTATTAATTATTTCGAATATGGCAGTTACGATTTTTCATTGTGTGTGAATCTTATCTCAATTATCCTACCCATTCTCTTTTCCCTCCCCTGATTAAGTTCTCCTAGCAACATCTTCCAAAATGAGGCTAGTAAATTATCACTTGCTCCGGCAAGAGACTCTCTTGTTTTAGACATGTAAAAAAATGGCGAATCCAATTTAGACTGGCCGGCGAAACTCATGTGTTCTCTTGGTCATTGGTTTGTACCTACCCACAATATTGCTTTTCACACCTCCTCTTCCCTTTCTACATCTCTTTCTCTTCTTCCCTCATCCATTATCCTGTCGGGGTATATTTTCAGACATGGTCCCGACTTTATTAAGGTTCGTTTCATTTTCCACCTAGTATACGATACGCAATATACTCTATTCAGTCTATTCTTATATAAATGTATACAGCAAACAACTTGCATCCACTCTGACTTTTATGCCATCCATCCCGGTTATGTTGCGCGGAAAATTAAGCTCTGGCAAGCCGGGGTAGTTTTCTCCTGAGAAATTAACCGTGTAAGGGGATGTAGTGGGTGCAAACAATCCCTTGTATATAATATCCTAAAACAAACAAATTTATGAACATTCTTGTAAGTCCATAACGAATGTTGTCATTTTGATCACTAAGCCAAATATATTATCTAAAATAAATTTTCAGGATCGCCGTCAGTATCGCCCTGGTAAAAGACCACCATGTGTGTAAAAGATGTTATGTTATGTTGTTTTAGGAGTATAAAAAATGTTTGTCGAAGGACCTTGATTTTAGTTTAATTACCACTGAATATGAAACAATTATATGTTGAATGGAAAGAAGGACTCACCATTAGGAACATTGGAACTCGTTTCTTCCTGTTTGTTCTTCTCACAGCAATGGCACTGAACACTTATCTCTTTGAACGATATTGACGCAGATGTAAAGATGTAATAAAATAAGCGAGATAAGATTTCGCGCGGATGTGGTTTTTTTTGTAGTGAGCTATGCGGGATATCGAAACAGGCTGACTACACAATGTGCACAGTAGGTAGGAAAAAGAAACAACAATACTATCCTAATACAGTGGTCGCAAGTATGTATATATGGGTGCATAAGATGTATGTGTAAATTAATGTGTAATGGCGTAACCAAATGGTTTTTGTCTTATTTGGTGAAAAGATTTGCATAGTCAGATTCCAATAAGATCAGAATAACCTCAGGTCCCTATCCTCCCCACTCTCTTCAGCCTCACAACATACCCCGATTGAGGATACCGTAGTCCAACTGCTTTATCGCAGTTGGTACTTTTATGCATTATTTTCAAAAATATATTGACAACATGAATTTACCTAGGTACAATTCTACAATAATTTTTTTTTCTCAATACCAAATTTTCAAAATAACAAAAAATGTTTAGGGAATATAGCGATCAACAAGGTTAACCTTTAATATCTGAGAAAAGCTTTTAAAATTGAAAGCTCTGCGATATAAAAATCTTTAAACCTGTCACTATTAGACCAAAATAAAGATAAGATAAGATATTAAAACTCGCGATTTAATTCTTGAAAAATGCACTAAATTACATTCAGAAACAACATAATTAAATTTGCATTGAAATACCCATTTTTTGTATAAAGTCAATTATTATTTTTTTTTTAATTTTATAATTTTCTTTACATGTTTTTTGTGCCGGTTTTGTATTTTAGTATAGCGTGTAATTAGTGAGGAAAATAAGGTATTTAATTTCGTCTCCAAGACGAATTTACATTTTCAATAATTAAAGCCAGCATTTTGAAAGGTTTTAGATGTCTGAACGTAATTATATTTATAGGAGAGCTTTCAACGTACCCAAGAGAATGCAAAATAATTTGAAGTGCTATTAAATTATCTGTTATTTAGCTATATCTAATATTGTGTATATAATTTCAATGTTTTAGTTTTATTAGAAACTCTACATGTAAATTTAAAAAAAGACTGAATTTAAAAACTTTAAATTTAACTGAAAATATTTATTACTATAGGTAATAATTGCAACTGTAATTATTGTAACTGTTTTTGTGACCTTTTATATTATTATTATCCAAATAAAGAAAATGGTTTGGAGTTAAGGATAATACAAAAACCATAATTAAGAATTTAAAAATTGATCAAACTGGTCTGGACATCCTTGTTGAGTAACTGCGTAGACCTGAATAGATGGGTACTATTTTTCTATTATTCTATGGAGTCATTCTTCTTTCTTCTCTTTCCTGCCCACAATATTTTCTAGCTGGGAGTGCCTTAGTGGCTCTAAGCAGGGAGACTGTTTTGTTTTGTTGTTGTTAACATAATTAAAAATAATTCATAATTTAAAATAGAGTATTATCCAAGGTTGATATTTTCAGTTGTGAACTTACCAAATACAAGAGGTCCATAAAAGAATATTTCTCTGATGGTTTGTGAATAATGTTTATGTCTCTATTGTTTATATCTCGATTATGATTTGATTTACTCTCCATGGCTATAAATGTATTGTTTTGTAACTTTTTCGTTTTACATTATCTTTTGTTTTGAATAATGTTTTTAATTCATATTCCTTTCTCACGAATTAAATTTACTTATTCCATATTATGCTGTCTTAGTAGAGGTAAAGTCATAAGGAGGAAATCCATAATTGGTTTTATCTTAGCTATATAATACTTATGTACAAACTGATTAATAAAATAAATTAAATGACAAATAAACAAGTCTCTACATTTTTGATACTAAATCAATTCTTTAATTATTATTAAAATGCACACAAATAAAAATATAATTAAATAAAAATACATCGTCATTTAGAATTGATCCATTGCCAATTTTAGTTAAAATAGTAGCAAAAATATCGCACAGAGTTTTGGTGGCCGGTCGGAAAGAGGCGCCGAGTCATAAGGCTGGCCGATTGAAACGTCGTTCCGTGCAAGAAAGTTTTGCCAAGAATGCTACGCAAAAGTAGGTTTTACCCCCTAGGCGCGCAAAAATATTTTTCACATAAAAAATCCTTTTTCCTACAAACCCATACATCAAGACTTGTCACGAATTCTGTCAATTACTCTTGCAGTAATGCTTCTTTCAAACTGTGTATTGGTTTTGTGAATAAATGTTTCGTAGGATAAGTTCTGTGCTTGTTTATGATATTGGTATTCAAGTAGCACCTCTCAGAGGAGTTCAGAATTTGACCTACAGTAACCTTTAACCCCAAGGGTAATATTATTATTGATGTTCTCCTGTCTTTAATGTTTTCACGATCTTCTTACATTATGTTCTCACCACCGACTGGCTCTTTCGTTTTAATAAAATTTATTATTAAATTATCAGTATTGATTTTCCAAGTACATCGGTTTTTATCGAAAATAAATAAATAATTTTAAACATCATAGAAATAAAAATAGGACAGAGGTAAATAAAATGACTGCACAAAAAAACTCACGAATAAAACTACCAATTTTTCCATTAGGTAGGCGACACATTACACTATACGCATCATGGCACCAACGGTAATGTATGGGGATCGATATGCTGAAACACGTCAAGCCACGAGAATATAGCGTGGCCTATCTTATATTATTGTTGTTATCACAGTAAACTCTATTTTATTTTTGTTTCCTTTTACATTTTCAATTATATTATTATTCAATTTAATTATAGACAAATTCAGCTGCACAATTATTATTATTATTACGCGTGACAGCTGTTTCGCTTTTTGAAGGCATTACTAAACTGAGATTTAACATTTTTGAAAACTTAAAGAAACAAATCGAAATTACGGGTGATAAAATATCCGTCAAGATTCTTGGAACTTTCTAATTAGATGAAATTTCCTTGGGGAAGTTTCTTTTCATTACGGAATATTAATTATGAGTAGATGGCTTTTCATTAATATTTAAGACTTTGAATTTGATATTTTTTTTAATTTCTGAGACTTTTCAAAATCATCTAATTACATCTAAAGAAGGTTTAAGGTGATGCACTACGTCGCTATCAATAACAACCCTTACGTAGATGGCGATAAGGTTTGAATTTCCGCTTAACACCATCCGCCTGTTTTGATTTATGTAAGAAAAAAACATGGCCAAAAACTGCCTTTTATTTTATTTTGTGGATGTTCAGGCATAAATATTTTTAATTTTTTTCCTATCATTTTATAAATAACTTAATTTGCCACATTATGCAATAAAATCATAACCGAAAATGGGTTCATAAGTAGGAGATTTTGAACTTTAAAGCAGTTTTTATAGTCCTATACATTATTTTTTCTGGGCTTAGAAAAAGACTTATATAAAAAATACTCGATTATTTCAAAGGCCAAGATGTATTCTACTCGCAGTATTTAATTAAAGCATCTGAAACATTTCTAGGCGACCAAATTTTCAAACCAAAAACACATGATTTTGCATTACTACGTATGGAATCGCCTTAAGGTCTGTTTATTAAAAAAATATTCAAATTTCAAAATTGATTCTTGGAATTAGACACACATTTAACATAATTATTTTTTTTTGGTCGTGAGTTTTTTTACTATTTTTATTTCTTGCTAGAGCAATTCCAATGAGTTACAAAACTCATAGTAGGACCAGAGAAACTTACAATAAATAGATGGGAGTTAATAGGTACATTTTTACATTGGTATTTTGATATAAAAAATTATAAGTTTCACATACGAAACAGTACAAAAATATAAAAATACATAAATACTTAAAGTCAACAATTTTTTACAATAAAAAACAAATAAATTAGTTACTAACCACTTTATTTTTATTTTCACTCTACCAGATTTGGAAGGACTTTTCCTTCATAAGCAGAATATTAAAAAAAGTTATTTAAAAAACGGAATATTAAAAACAGCAGTTTTTTTGTATTTTCCTGATGAAGAAAGGATCCTTCCGAAACCGGTAGAGTGTAAATAAAATTGAAGTGGTCAATAACAAATGTATGTGTTTTAATTGTAAATTATAACGAGCCACAAAGATAATAGTTTTTAGAAATAAGTATTTTTTTTAAATATTTTGTAAAAAGCTATTTTCTTTAATATTATAAAAATTACGTAAAAAATATGAATACTGTAACATATTATTAAAGATCATGAAAAAAGGGATCCATAAAAATTCCTCATGTCGTAATAATTTATTAATAGTAATTTATTAAAACACCCGTGAAAAATCACGAAACTTGCCCTGTCAAGTTGGAAAATGAAATTTTTAAAATGAAATAAAATACTTTTTGTTTTAAAAACACGAGTTTTTAATAATTTTTTTGAACCGACCGTTTTCGCTTTACTCAAGCATCATCAGGGTTACTAGTAATAATTTGTACCCTCATGATGCTTGAGTAAAGCGAAACCGGTCGGTTCAAAAAAAATTATTAAAAACTCGTGGTTTTAAAACAAAAAGTATTTTATTTCATTTTAAATATGTCAAACCACAAAGTGATTGCTTTCTACAATAAATAAAAAATTTATTTCTATGAAAATCAAAAAATATTAGGCTTTTCAACTGTTTTCAAAAGTTTTCGAACTAGTTTGGTACAAGCGCCCGCAGTCCTCTCTTACCCCGACAATACCTAAAGAGACTAAAAGGTTCGTAGCGACGTTTTTCAAATTTCGTTGTACTCAGACTAGCAGTTCAATTCGATAGTATAATTATAATAATTTCACTTTTGTTTTCGGTAATGAATGAATGCAAATCTAAGAACCGAAAATTTGCCCATTTATTTGCTGAAACTCGACAGATAGACTGGTTTTTGATGGCAATCACGAAAACAAACGCGTAGATATAAGAATTTCTCTGAAATCATAGGAAATTACAGCACTTACTATGCGGAACAAATGTCGATCCTACCCAATCGGCATTTGGCGAGGTTGGTAGAGTGGTCGACTCCAGTTCCTATGTAGGAAGGTTCATTACTCATTCAAAGCACGGTTTTTTAATTAATTCTTCAGCTTTCTTACAAAAATTAAATTATTACTTAATTAAATTATTTTAACGCCACCACTCAAGCAAGGGTCTCTTTAAAATGATTTGCTTATAGTTACTTAGATATTATTTTTGAATTGCCTTCACACATACAACAGCTTCAATTTTGAAAACGTAACACCCGCAAGAAAATTAATTTGCTTAAATTAAATCATCTACGATTCAACTATCCCAGAGTTCCGGCCGCCTCTACGAAACGTATCTACTCCTCGGGCTTCTGCTGTCTTCCTCTAGCTACCCTATCTACTAAGGATTCGTCTGAGCTTGGATTATCCTCTATTAAGTTTCCTTTCACCGTACTTCATCTTCGCGAGGACCTTAAGCCTTAGCTTAGCACAGGTCTAATGAGTGTTTTATAAAGTTTGTTTGGCGTATTCTCTTGAGTAGTCTCGTATATAAATGAATTTGGAGACATCTGCCAGGGTTGTTTTATGTTTAATTGCTTGGATTATGTTGTTTCTCACTCACTCACTTGTAAGTTCATCAACTGAGAGTAGGCAGACTTTTCGCACACAAAGTTTTCACTCTGTGTAATAATATATGTATATTGTATAACCTAACATTGACTCAAGATATTCATATATGTATACACCATGATCATACCGCGAAACTTTTGAGGGTGATTATACACGAACATCCTTATAAAAAAACCTAAAAATCATTTTTTTAACAAATGCACCAGTATGCGTGACGTCATAAGTACCTCGGTGTTGTCGTTTTAAAGCAACAAATCCCAATTTAAATATTTAACAAGTAGTTAAAAAAGTATGAGTCTTTTGAAATATGTGAACAGTGGTAACCCGCGCGTGAAAAAAATTCGCCGCATTCTAATGCACACGACCAACAGACACGTGTGGTAGCTGTGTAAGTTCTGTGTGAACCCGCCGACCAATCACAGGGCGTTTACGTCTCTTGCCGTTTTAATCGTTTTTAAATGAAGATTTATTAATTCTGCGCGTAATGATGTAAAATAAAACTTATATGTTCAGAATCAACCTCTGATAATAAATAAAAATAATAATATTTTGATGATTTGTATAGCGCCGTTTTTGTGCAAAATCACCTCAAGGGCGCTGTACAAATTTATAATACATTTCTACAATGATCTATATTATTACTAACTATATAGGGAGATAATATACAGTACAATACTTACCTGGTAGGTCACTTGAGATTAACACTTAATTAACATTAACTAATTGTTTATTAGCGAAATTTAGATACAGGATTTAGGACATAATTGGAAAATTGGATATAACTGGACTTTCTTAAAAATGTAAGTTTTTAGTTTAGACCTGAATTCTGTTAGACTTGTTATGGATCTTAGTTCTGGAGAGAGTTTATTCCAAGCCTTCGGCCCTGATACTCGGAAAGCGCGATAACCAAACTTAGTATTTGGCTTGCGCTTTGGTTCCATCAGTCTGCCTACAGCTGCTGATGTTGCTGATCTAAGAGTTGACTGCCTCAGACCAGTGTTAATGATCGATATTAAAATATGTATTTTAGGCAATAATATTTTTCATTCAACTTCCTTATTAAAAGTTTTTCTTGATTTGTCACCTCCAAAGTTTCGCGGTATGGGCGTAAAAGACGGTGTACAAACAAGTTGAAAGCATGAACAAAAGCGATATAAAGTGTTAAGAGCCATAAATGTCTAAATATCTCTCCACTGTGAAAGTTTTTCAGACTTTAAATAACGAACAAGGGCTTCATAAAAGTCTTTTAAGTCCACTATCCCAGCATTATAAGGCCTCGAGAATCTAGGGACGTCGTCAATTCCACCACATTATTACTAATTAACATATTATTAATTTTTATTAAGGCTTCCTTCCATATTAAAAAAAATGTCAAGTAATCGATAATCCTTTTCGTTTAGTAATAATATTTTAAATATAATATTCAGACTGGAAACAAACTCCTAGAAACCTGTATAGAATTTCTCGTAGCTAATTTTCCTCCCGCGGCATTTTCGTTTGAAGTAAACCTGACAGTAAAATCCTGTAATCCTTGCCGACAAACGGTCAGCAAAACAAAGGTATCCGTATTTCTCGCCTGGCTGAACATTGGACAAAGCTAAGCAACAGGTTGTTAGCATTTTTAAGGGTGCAGATAGGCATACCGTGAACACAATATATGTCTCAGTATAGATTTACTCCTAGACTCTTGGGATATTGAATACGGTTCTATGAAAAAACAAAATTGTGATAAAACACAACAGTGAAAAAAACAGAACAATCACAACAAAGTAAAGGCGACCAAACAGAACAGTGATAAAATAGAATGGTGCAAAACACAACAGTGACAAAAACAAAGAGGTAAGGTGACCAAACAGAACAGTGATAAAATAGAATGGTGCAAAACACAACAGTGACAAATACAAAGAGGGAAGGTGACCAAACAGCAAAGCGGCAAAGTAAAATAGAGAAAACAACAGCGACAGAACACAACAGTGACAAAAATTACAGTCATAAAAAGGAAAAGTGACAAAACAGAACAGTAACAAGATCAAACACTGAAAAAAAAATTAAAATAATATTAAGAAATTAAGTTGTAATTATTTGAAAAAATGTAAAAATAATTTTGAAGGTGAGTCAGAAAAGTAATAAATAAATTAGTTGAAGATATAGTTAAAAAGAAGTTCCGGATACTCTACACAACGCACGTGAACCGTTCCCAATTAGAAAATAAATAATTAAGCAGGCAAAATAAAGTGCATGAAATCATTTGTGACTTGTGATTATAATAATATATTCGGGCCTTCCCATCAATGTTCACGTATTTTTTATTACTTGTAGGTTGGAAACGGCTAGAGTGAGGTGTCTGGACGAAGCTAATGTAATGCATCAATTTCCTTCCCCGATTTTCATATAAAAAGCATTAGACGTAAATCTGAGTTCATTTTAAAAGAAAATCAAAATCATAATAATGTTTATGGTTACAAATTTGAGAAACTTTTTAAAGGATAATATTGAAAATTCCTGAAACGTTAGATTCTTCTATTGATTAGCATCTAACTTTTTCTTCATTTTTATCAATGAAGAAAGCGTTAGAGGAGAAGTATGACTTTCTAAAATATCTATATCTATCTGCTATATTTATAAATACTAGAATCTGTGGCAACGTAACGAGCAGCGTAGTTTTGTTTTTCATAAAGATTTCCAATTTTATTCAGAGATTGATCGAATTTTCCACAATTGACCTTAAAAACATATTGTATAATTTGGCGCGTTTCGAATAAGCCGACGTAGCGCAATTGGTAGAGCAGGCATTTCAGGTTAATAATTATTTCTTCAAAATATTATTGTTTACATTTTCCTTTTCATTCCGAAACGTACTATCCTAGGGGTAATGGGGGAGGAGGGTGGCAACAAACCCCTTCAAATTCGTTGCTTCATTAAACGTAAAATAAACATATCCTGTTACGGGCTTCGTTATTTCGTTAAGATCCTTTTTAAGCGCTCAAAATCCGATTAAGCTTTTCAAAAATACACCCCATTTATATAATTCAGATAGCAGATTTTTTAAAAAATTTAATTTCGTCAAAATGGATTTGTCTTTTACCATTGAAGCGACTCGACATTTACACAACGAATGCTTGGAGCGCTGGAGATTTCAAAAAGTTTGGTTTTGAATTCTCATTAAAAAAATCATACCCCCGAATACTCCGAACGAAAACACATAAACTTATTACAGTTGTTTAAAGCCAATAAATTAACCTTTATTCAATCATTTATCTTGTGTTTGTAGGTTTAACAAAAAATAAAAAATCATAGAAATTTGTATGTTTCTTTCAGAAATCGTTCCATCATATGATATTGAGAACATGTTTTCATAGTTCATAATACAACTAAAAACCAGGTCTAAAATAATATTATATGTAAAAATCACCTGTCTCTGCGTTCGTACACAATAATCTCCGAAACTGCCCAACCTATTTCAATGGAATGTTGTGAATGTGTATGGTTAGTTCCAGCTTGAAATACAGGATAATTTTTTACCCGATTGGTGGCGATGTTGTCAAGATCTAAAATAAAATTTCAACGATTTTTTTTTTGTTCAGAGATCTCTTCTAAAAATACATACAACCACAAATTTGAACTCCCCTACACAGAAGGCCATCTGTGGCAAGACAAAATCTTATATTATAAAATGCATACTACTGTGCAATGTGCCTACAAGTATCGGAAAAACCAACATAAGATAATATCCGAGAACAATAAGATCTGTAGCAGTAGGAATTAAAGATGACATTTCGGTTGAGCAACCACCCCGATAGGATATGAATTCTTCGGAAACTTTTATAAGATTTATGTTTTTACAATTAGATTTTTTTTTAGAAAACATTTTTTAACTTCTTTATGATAAAATATCCTCTCTCCATACTAACTTTAGCGATAAGGACGTACAGAAGAAATAAACCTTTAAGAAATCAACTGTCTGAGGAATCAACTGGCCAAGGGATCAACTGTCCCGGGAACCAACAGTCAGGGATCAACTGTATGAGGGATCAACTGGCAGAGAAACCAACTGTCCGGGGGACCAAATCTCAGGAGCCAACTGTCAGACGATCAACTGTCGAGTCACTATAATTTAATGTAATAACCCTTTCTTCTAACAGTTTGCTAAATTAATGTTTATAATAATTGGTGGTTTTTTCTAGTCTTTACATAAATTATAATAAATGGATATGGTTTTATACCTGTATGTATTGTGTGTCTGTATAAACAGGTGTGATTTTTTATTAAATTCAGCTGTTTATAATATATGATAACCTTTTCATCTTCTGGTTTTGGCACATGCA
This sequence comes from Hesperophylax magnus, assembly GCA_026573805.1. Classification (NCBI taxonomy): domain Eukaryota; kingdom Metazoa; phylum Arthropoda; class Insecta; order Trichoptera; family Limnephilidae; genus Hesperophylax; species Hesperophylax magnus. The sequence continues at coordinate 3,067,593 of JAIUSX010000117.1, read as the reverse complement.
ATATAGAAAAACATAAAAATCGATATGCATATAAGTTTTGTTCTTATACACATAATATTTCCTTTTAACGTTTTATTTATCTCTACTTAAATTTTTTTATAGTAAATCATATTTAGCTTTAAAATTTAACATTTTATATCTAGTATGTACACATTCTAAAACCATTATAATACCTACTATTCTATCACCTACGTACTGATATTTGAACTTCACAGCATTGCAAGAAATAAATTATATACGTTAATTAAATGTTTCATAAATACTCACCCGTGAAGGCATTTACAATTTCAAAGATCAAAAAAGAAACAAAATTTCAGAACCTACCCAGCTACATCAGATTAGAATAATTAATTGCAAAATTCTATTTTTGTATTCGGGTATTACTGAGTAGTTCTTAACGTTATTATATCTTATACAAACATGATTTTCTACGATACAGTTTCTTAATTTTAACTTTCATTATATGTAAATCTTATTTCTATAATGTACTCAAAACTAAATAGAATAGCCTGAAGATGTAAGATTTACCCTGAATTAGTTTGCAACATCGAAAATATTTACAAATTGCCTTTTATCACAAATATTTGCTTAAACGGAACGAATAAAAATACAAAATGAAAAAAAAACAAACATTTGAAATAATGTATACTTTTACATTAAATAAAATAAAACTTTTCATCAAAATATTTTCATGGACATGGCTAGTTAAAAGCCATGGTTAGTTAAAATCGCCATGGCTAGTTAAAAGCGTTTTCCAAGCTCTTTTCACCTAATAAACGTAATATTTTACTAAATAAACATTTCCTTTTACGAATTTAAACACAACGATATGAAAGCTTAGGTTCAGATTTGTTGTTTGTTATTGTGTTAATTCGAAATATAAATTATAAATAACACACTAGAAATTCATTTCATGTTGTTTTGAATAAAATCCGAACTCGCCACTGACTTAGTACCTTTTGGTTCTAGCCAATTTAGTACGAGCTTTATCTCTGTTACAAGATTTGAAATAATAACGAACGTATTCGAAATTTAAGTGAAGAATTCTTAGACTTTTGGATCACGAAACACGTTCTTGTTCTTTATCACCTCGGGTGGTCAGTTTGTCGGAGTATTTCTGCTACGCGATAAAATCCAAATAAATGGAGTATTTCTGAACGTATCCGAAAATTAAACATTAAAGTTGATGAAATTCGCTCTCATGTATTATTATTATAAAGTAACATATTTTTTTGAAATAATAAAATTTCGACTGCAAACTCATCTGCTCACTTCACGTTTTGTGTAACTAAAATTACTGATAACGAAAAAAATATATAGAAAAAACACTTATTTTATTAGACAAATGTAATGTGTAAAGGTGATACGTTATTCACCTTTACTTTTTGTTGTTTCATATAAAAATAATTAATAAAAAATTGTCAAAGTCCGATAAGATTGTTTCAAATTGCGGTCGATATCTTTGGTTTCATTGGTGCAAGTTTTAATTATTTTGTGTTTAATTTATATTTTTTAATATAAAACGTGGTGTTTTCTCTTCTTAACATCTATTTGATCATAGTTTTCTCACCACAACAGTAAGGGAGACACAACGATTTCTTTGAGACCATATGAGTTTTCCCAAAAGCGAACAAATTACCCTGATGTATTAATAAGTGGGTATATCTATAACATACCATCAGTTACAATATAAACAACACAATATTTGTGTCTAAATTTTTTTCCTCTCCAAAGTTTGCAGCTAAAGCGAGTATAACATTTATACATAGAATTTTAAGTAATAAGATCGACTGTACCGAACTTCTGTCCCTTATTAATTTTAACATACATTTGAGACGTACACGACGTACAGTGCAATTCCACACGCTTAACTACAAAACAAATGCAGCATCTAATTGGCCAATTTACCGTGCTGTTCATACTTTCAATAATACAGGGTTTTCCAATAAGAGGTGTTATTTTGATATTCCATTGTAAAAGATCAATGGTTTCGTTGCTTGTGTGGCACGTAGCGCCGTCTTGTTGAAAGTAAATGTTGTCTAAATCAATACCATCCAATTCCGGCCATAAAAAATCATTAATTAACTCTCGATAGCACAATGCATTCACCGTAATTGTTGCTCCAGCCTCATTTTCGAAAAAGTAAGGTCCAATGACTCCGCCGGACCATAAACCACACCAAACAGTCACACGTTGAGGATAGAGAGGCTTTTCAACAATAACTCTTGGGTTTTCCGAGCCCCAGATGCGACAATTTTGCTTGTTGACGAAACCACCGAGGTGGAAATGGGCCTCATCACTCAAGATGATTTACATTTGATTCACTCAAGTGAATTTTAATAATTTCAATGCGTTGTTGAAGCGTGTATCATTCCATTTATTAATGGCGTAGTTTCTACTTGTCAAATGTCAAAAAATAACAGCTTCAAAAGTAACATCTACCGAAATAGCGGGCTATTCAAAATAACACCTCTTATTGGAAAACCCTGTATTTGTATAAACTTTACGTCGACATTTTTTCGGGCTCACTGCCAAATTTAAATGTTACATCATGTCAATAATATAATCTGTTCAATAAGCATACATACACATACGTCACCTGGTAATAGTGGTAATATACTTACCACATACAAGGCAATAGAAGGAAACATTTCATATGTACCCAACATAAAATATTTTATATCTGTAAATTGTTTCATTACTGTAATCAATATATATTATAAAATTAAGTGTACAATATGCGTGCCACCAAAATTAAGAAACGAGTCCCGGTACGATTAAGGGAGTTATGTATATGGTGTGGTAGCCCTCAATCCCCTATCCATTAAGAAGGTTCCCGGTTTTTTACCTAAGGGCGTGCTTTTGAAGATATATGGCCCGAATGTTTCGCCCTCTTGAAATTTCTAGAACAGTCCAGAAAATTCGAGAGTAATCGAAAGCATTCCAAAACATTCCAGAACATCCCGGAACATTCTGGAATGTCGAGGAACGTTCGGGAACATCCCGGAACATCTCAAATCATAATGAACTAAAAACGGGATTACAGACAGTTTCCTGACAAAGTTTTACTAAATTTGTAATCGTGACAATACATTGGTATCTCAAAGTATTATAAAACAAATTCACTATCCGCATCTGTCTGTTTGTGCACTTTGTTCTTCTAAACTGTGCAACGGAGTTTAATAAGGTTTCACTATCATTTGGAGAATTTCTTCCGGAAGGTTTTTATATATACAGGGTTTTCCAATAAGAGTTGTTATTTTGATATTCAATCTTAAAAGATCAATGGTTTCGTTGCTTGTGTGGCACGTAGCGCCGTCTTGTTGAAAGTAAACGTTGTCTAGATCAATAGCATCCAATTCCGGCCATGAAAAATCATTAATCATCTCTCGATAGCGCAATCCATTCACCGTAACTGTTGATCCAGCCGCATTTTCGAAAAAGTAAGGTCCAATGACTCCGCCGGACCATAAACTGCACCAAAAAGTCACACGTTGAGAATAAAGAGGCTTTTCAACAATAACTCTTGGGTTTTCCGAGCCCCAGAAGCGACAATTTTGCTTGTTGACGAAACCACCGAGGTGGAAATGGGCCTCATCACTCAAGATGATTTGCATTTAATTCACTCAAGTGCATTTTAATAATTTCAATGCGTTGTTGAAGCGTGTATCGTTTCATTTTTATTAATGGCGTAGTTTTTACTTGTCAAATGTCAAAAAATGACAGCTTTAAAAGTAACATCTACCAAAATAGCGGGCTATTCAAAATAACACCTCTTATTGGAAAACCCTGTATAATACTTGTATGTTATACTTATTGAAAGTAGAGAAAAGTCGAGCAACTCCGGGTACACGTCAGCTAGTATCAAATAAAATAAATGAAAAATAATATTGGCGTATTTACATTCTATCTTGGAAAATTGATTTTGATGGGTGGAGCGCGGGCTTAGAAAAGCTTCAATTGGAAGCTGAATTTTTATACAATGCAATCGGAAATATTTAATGTTACAAATTGTGATCCTTAATATAATAGCAAATAAAATAAATTCATTTATTTGAGCACCATTCGCTCGTCCTTTTCATTCTACAAAAGCACTCTGTTAAATGAAAATCCGACCGTATTTCAGTAAATATTTATTTTGGTCCGCGAAATTGATTACCCTAGAATAAAACATATTTCGAAGGTCAGACTAATAAACGAATTGAAATATTCTACTGGCATGCATGACCTATTTTTTAAAGAGTGTTTGTTTTCTTTTATATGTGGTAAATACTGAACATGTTATGCTAGCCGTCCATAATGGAGCTTTGATTCCAATCCTGATTCATGGCACAGGGATCGATACCAAATGCGGTACAAATAAGAGCTCTAAGACACGCGTGTGATAAAATCATGTACGCCTTTCGATGTAGCGTAATGAATAAGATTAAGGCGATGCCATACGTAATAATGCAAAATCATGTGTTTTTGGTTTGAAAATTTGGTCGCCTAGAAATGTTTCAGATGTTTTAATTAAATACTGCGAGTAGAATACATCTTGACCTTTGAAATAATCGAGTATTTTTTGGATAAGTCTTTTTAAAAGCCCAGAAAAAAATAATGCAAAGGCCTATGAAAACTACTTTAAAGTTCAAAATCTCCTACTTACGAACCCATTTTCGGTTATGATTTTATTGTATAATGTGGCAAATTAAGTTATTTATAAAATGATCGAAAAAAAATTAAATATTTATGCCTGAACATCCACAAAATAAAATAAAAGGCACTTTTTGGTCATGTTTTTTTCTTGCATAAATCAAAACAGACTGATGGTGTTAAGCGGGAATTTAAACCTTATCGCCATCTACGTAAGGGTTTTTATTGATAGCGGCTCAATTTAAAATATTACACGACGTAGTGCATCGCCTTAATAAGGGTACGATTAGATGGTTTTGAGGTGTAGAGGGAACGGACGGAGAAATTAGTAAAATATTGCACACGCAAGTGAATTGATGAAAAGTCATGGTCGTTCTAGGAAGAAATGGCACGATCAAGTGAATAATTTTTTTTTTTTTCTTACATAAATATTATATATATTCACTAAATAATTAAAATACCTAAGTGAAAACCTATTATTGGTTAAATAATTAACACTTACTACACCATACCTTGTAATTATTATTACTGTTGGTTATCCAAATAAAATAAAAATAAAAATAAAAGTTTGAATAGAAGAGTATGTACGAGACGATGTTCACGAAGACAGAATTGTGTCGCTGTCCATTTCTGCTTACCCCTACATATAATGGGCCTTACTTATCAATGTGTTTAAAATTTTATACCACTGATAAACAACCATGAATGTATCGTAAATGGTTGTTTATCACTTATGTAAAATTTAAAACACGTTTTAGGGGGAAAGTGTATAATGATACTTTAATATGCTTACATTACTAGAAAATTCATTTTTTCTAACCGTATAATCGGTTCTTTTAAGTGATCCCTTTATCGTGAAACCTTTATAATTATTCAGCAGTTATGTTTTTAATTAAGTGAAATTTCACTTTGCGATATGTGTTAGTCCTTGCTAATGAATCCATTTATTCTCTAATATTATTTTATCAAGCGTCAAACTCCCAGCTAAGTGTATCCGTTAAATTAAGTTATGATGTTAACTATTGCGTGATATTATTCAAATGTCTTTGAGCCCAAGGCTTAATCTCCTATCTTAACCTTTTCATTATTTGCTGTTGATTTTTTGTGAAGATAGTTCTGTTGTTTTTTTTCTTCGGAATGTGACTTTATAACACGAACAGTTCCGATTTTTTGGGACCTTGAACCTAACCTACCTCCAAAGTTTAAAGGAATGTACATTATTACTTAGCATCAAAATAAGATTTATCCATGATCTATAAAATCGCTTAGCAAAATAAATTATTTTTATAATTGCTGCGTTGTCTTTGCCTTGTTGCATTTCCCGTGAAAATTTAGTTATGCATTATACATTTGCGAGCCGAACCTTTTGGAAAGCTAAACAGCCATCTATCCATGGTAATGGAGGAAACCAATCGCGAATCCCCAGCAGTCACCTTTGCGTCAATCATTTTGAAAGAGATTGGACAACGAAGCGGAAAATAGACTTGGTCTCTTGCAAATAAGCTTAAAAGAAATTCCCAAAAAATATATCCGATATTTTCTTTAACGGCAAGAGGACACCCGTTAGATGACTTTTTCTTAAATTATATACATGCCAAGGAATCTAACATATTTAATGTTTATCACGTCTCCGTTCCACTACAGACCTCTCCAAAGCATCAAATATCTTGAAATTGAAATTGACGATTATCTCCAATAGAATTTAAAAGGTTGACCTAATTACAAAAAAGTCATCAGGAACAAATAATGTCCCCAACATAAACGACATTAAAAAGCATATTACGATTTATGTCAATCACAAATAGAGAACGGGATAACTAGATGAGGGTTTGCCTCGAGCACTCACAGCAAGCAGCTCAACATAGCCGACAAAGGAGTACTGAAGACAATTTTGAAACTTCCGGTTAGAACTCCGACAGAAGAAATATTAAAAAAAAAAAACATTATTAAAAAAATATTTTATTGAAACTATTAAACATATCTGAGTATACCACTGTCCAACATAAATATGCAACGAGGGTTGCATATTTATAATATTTGTATATAAAAGAGAAATATTAAATTCTATGCAACGTAACTATGTAACGCTCTACGAAATCAAACAAGAAATAACGGATGTGAATATATTTAAAATACAAGTAAAAATTGGCTGAGAAAATGAACTGACTATCAACTTGCAAAGATTATGAAGACGATGTAAAAAAAAACTAGAAACTACATACCAAAATCTGTAAAACAAATACAGGCCTCCTCAGAACAGGAAACCCCAGTGGGGAGGACTATAAAAACTGCAGGCCGCCTCAGAACAGGAAACCCCAGTGGGGAGGACTACAAAAACCAAAAGCCGCCTCAGAACAGGAAACCCCAGTGGGGAGGACTAAAAAAACTACTGGCCGCCTCAGAACAAGAAACTTCAGTGGGGAGGACCATAAAAACTACAGGCCGCCTCAGAACAGGAAACCCCAGTGGAGAGGACTATAAAAACTACAGGCCGCCTCAGAACAGGAAACCTAAGTGGGGAGGACCATAAACACTACAGGCCGCCTCAGAACGGTCTTTCAAGAACTGAAAAACTTCGTCAGCAAACCATCTACTAATGTATTTTATTGTAATTTATATAAATATAAATTGTACATATAAAGTGAAGAAGAATAACAGTTGCAAATTAATTGACAATTGGATTTTTGTACCCAGAATTTGAACATAGTGTGTCGATGTTGACATCCACTTCGCCCTTAGAAGCCATTATATTTTTCATATTTCATGCATTAGATATTCAGTTTTTTTGTCTCTACTTTTTTGACATTTTTAACCAAAATCATTTTTGAACATTCACGGTTTTGGTTGTATGATCGCAATAAGGCGTACGGCAATGCGATTTAACCATTATGAACGTGATTGAAAACGGGACACTTTGAGTGTGTTATGGACCGCGTTCCATAAAATAGATTGATACATTAAAAATCGTTTAATTACAAAAAGGTTAGCTTTGTAAAAAACCCAATTCCTTGACAATTTCCTCTACTGTGAACCCCTATTATGTACATACGCGCCCTAATAAAGTACGTTTTATTGATTATTCAGTAGGACCAAACAGACATCAGAAAGCCTCAATTCTGAAAGGGCTTTGGTTTAAACATACACTGCCAGAATTTACTTGAATTTGTTTGAAATGTATTCAGAAACGACGGATTCTAACAGAGCATGAAAGACTCTAAATTCAATGTACAATGTCAGTTGTATGAAGGTATATTGTGTTCATGAACTCACATGGAACCTACGTATTTGTATCTTGATTGTGTCTCGGATATATTTAAATAATACATCAACTAATTAATTATATTACTTCTCCCAAATCCTTCACATTGTTATAACTGACTAGTGCAGACCCGTGAAAGATAACCGGATATTATGTATTATTAGGCAGCTTTATACTTTAAAATTGATTCCCTGAGTGTACGGAGGCATCATAAGGATGCACTATTCCTGTATAAAGTATATAACCAACATTTAACATTACAGTTTCCACCATCAGGGAAGAAGGGCAGGGCAGAGATGAGACATCTGTACAGAGATAACACATCTGCCCTCATGATGGAAACTGTAATGCTGTCAAAAACGTTGGCTTGAGAAGGAGTTAGGCTTAATAGCCCAACAATAAATCACTATAATAATTTTGGCCCTGAAAATCATAAATCACAACCGAATTGAAGTTACTTCATCATCCTTAAATTTCCCTTTTGATGCTGCTCACTCCCAATATCATCTGAATACTTTTTGGGCCGTCCTGGTACTGCAGTGCCACTGAGATGTTTGTAGAAGGGCGTGCTCCCGGATTCCGAGCACTAATGAAACAACGGATCACCAGCTTTCGAACACGACTAGCCACGAGCGAAAACGGTCTTGTGGTGGCAGCACTGCACTTCTGGCATGGACCTATTTATAAGCGATGAAGCGAATTCCTGATGTCATAGATTAAAAAAATATATACTTACATATTTTTTCTTTTTAAAAAATTTTATCCTCATTTGTTTTTGTATTATTATTATTTTATTTTGTTTTCGTTTACTGTGAATGTATTAACTTACAATGTTTTTATATTTACTTGATATAGTTTATGTATAATATGGAGCTCGTGGGATTGCACCACCCTCCCCGAGATCTGGAATAAACAAGAAAAAAAATAACAATAATAGTTAAGATTATATATTTGTAATATATAAGTAAGTTCCTGATGTTGGTTATCACTAGTTAGTATGCGTGAAGAGTTAATTAAAACTCCGCTAATAATAACTTTGTCGATATAATGATATATAAGTACCTAATATTGGTTATCACCAGTTAGTATGTGTGAAAAGTTCAGTTGAAACTCCGCTATTAATAACTTTGTCGATATAATAATATATAAGTATATAATGTTGGTTATCACTAGTTATTATGCGTGAATAGTTCAGTTAAAACTCCGCTAATAATAACTTTGTCGATATAATGATATATAAGTACCTAATGTTGGTTATCACCAGTTAGTATGTGTGAAAAGTTCAGTTGAAACTCCGCTATTAATAACTTTGTCGATATAATAATATATAAGTATATAATGTTGGTTATCACTAGTTATTATGCGTGAATAGTTCAGTTAAAACTCCGCTAATAATAACTTTGTCGATATAATGATATATAAGTACCTAATGTTGGTTATCACCAGTTAGTATGTGTGAAAAGTTCAGTTGAAACTCCGCTATTAATAACTTTGTCGATATAATAATATATAAGTATATAATGTTGGTTATCACTAGTTATTATGCGTGAATAGTTCAGTTAAAACTCCGCTAATAATAACTTTGTCGATATAATAATATAAAAGTACCTAATGTTGGTTATGACTAGTTAGTATGCGGGAAAAGTTCAGTTAAAACTCCGCTAATAATAACTTAGTGCGATAAAAAGAAAAACAATCGTTTGTTATTCCTGGATCGAAAACAGTAACTCCCAATTACCTAATTGTTATTTATGTACAATAATTGTATTTGTTTTAGTCTAGCAAAGGTATTTACTTAAACTTTGTGACCCATTGGTTCCGTCCACACGGCCGCTTCCAATTGGCAAGTAAGATAATACTAGAACATTGACAGGAAGGCCCGAATACGTTGTTATAGTCGCAATTGATTTCATACCCTTTTTTTGTCCTTTTGACTGTATGATGATTGATTTGCTAGTATAAAGCTAATAGAGAGCGGCTAAGTGCGTTGCGCGCCCATCGTACGTTGTGTAGACCGAACACGGAACCATTGGCATCAAGCATAGTTAAATTGAATTCATTAAAACAGAGAGACATGTAAAAAAGAGATATGTAAAAATAATTGAAAAGATTATTATTGTTACATTATGTGAAATTATTATTGTTTTACCTATTAATGTTAAATAGCTCTTATTTATGCAGTTACATAGAAATCGAAATATGAATATATTTTTTAACTATAATAAATAATAATAAAAATATGATACAATATGATACAATATGATTGCCCCTACATCTTTTTGTGATTTATTAGTGAGTGAAACACATTTTCTTACACATGAACTTTTCCGCGTTGAATTTTTTTCATCAGGCTTCAGAGGCCAAACGCACGCTTTAATGCGTGTGTCCTTCATCCCTTCCGTTCCAGAAAGCCTGATGATGCTTACATATGTATCGAGGTCAGGTTCCCTTTCCTTCATTTCCTTTCCCTTTTCTGCCCCTCCCTTCCCTTTTATGTCCTTCACTTCACGTGCAGGAGTGAGACTAGTCCATTGAGAGCAAGCGCCAGTAGTACGAGACGTTTAGCTAAGCGAGTGGAAAAAGAAAACGGCCTGTAATAAAATAAAATAGAAAGTTTCTGAATCACCGGAAACGTGTTTATTATACGAAAAGTTTTCATGTGTTTCTTTTCGTGAAATTCTCGGTCAATTTACCAAAAGAAATTCTGAACAAGGAGGCCTAAAGCGAACCAAAGGACGGGTTGTTTGGGAAAATTTGAATAATTCTTCAAAATTCAAAGTTAATTTTCTAGTTCTGTGAAATTTTTTTTCAAATTCTGTTATTATTTATGTTCTCTCAAGCAACTAGCCTATAACGATATAACAACAGAACTTGAATAGGACTTTCACAGAACCCGAAATGAACGTTGAAATTTGGTGAATTGTTGAAACCCGTCCTAAGCTGTCAAGTTAAATGTGCTTCGTTCTAGAATTTGTTATTCTATTTTAATATTTTTTTTAAGAATGCGAAACATTCTCGGGTAATGAATAATTTAACAATATTTAAATTCTTCCTTCTTCCATTAAACTATTATAATATTTTATTAAATCCTGCATAAATAACGTCCTTCCACAAATGATTTGCTTTGTATTGTAATTCCTTGGAATTTTCATTCATATCTTTTCTTGCTGAAGTCCCATCAAAAATTTGAAAGGGAAATTATATTCATAGAACTTTCAAGATTTTTTTTAAAAATTTTGTTCGTTGAACTTATGAGTGGAACATTACAATTAACATAATATGAACACCCCACTAAATAGAAAATAAATTTAAAGTGAGACCAAGAATTATAAAATTATATTAAGAGAAATTATTACGTTACAGGGTTTAAGCAGCCGATGTGAGATTTTTGTGAGGAGTATCAGGAATTTAACATTGGTATCGGTTAAGAAATTCGACGATCCTAGAAAGGTTTAACATCGGACCCTTTCTACTCTTCAAAAAAAAGTTTCAATTGAGGTGGCTTGGACATGCGATCGTGGGCAATGGGGTTCTTAAAAATCTTCAGTATTACCACCAGAAACAATACAAAGGATACTTATTACAAATTATTCTTGAAAACTTATATTATAATAATAATAATATAATATCTTTATTGCGACAAATTTTCAAACTATATCTTTAGAAATACATGAATGACTGTTTTGTGTATATTGGTTTATAAATTAGATGAGTATATAATTTTATCAAAGGAAAGTAATATATAAACAGTAGGTAAAATAAATGTAAATAATAGAAATGTTAATGTAGTTATGTGTTAAGGTTTATCATAGCCCGCCTCACTAGGCTTAGCCTGTGTTGAGGCAGCTATCTACCAAGTTTATTTATAGTACTATAACGTACCTACAATTATATAACAATACGAACACTCAATAGTTAGGTAGCATCAATATCAATACATCATTTACCAAGTTCGTTTATAGTCCTTATAATATACCTACAATTATATGAAAATACATACAATAATTAGGTTGATGGATGAGTGCACCAGTAAAGGCCCTATCATTACTTTTGATCCAAATTTTTACGCTATCCTTGAAATTTTTTTGTGAATGACATGTTTTTATTTTATCAGGAAGAATGTTGTAAAGTCTTATCGCAAGATATCTAAAGTTTCGTTGACCAAAAGTAGTGTGCGTTACAGGAATTTGAAGTACCTAAGTCTTTGTTATTGCTTCGTGTAAAGAGAGTATTAGATCTTTTTTCGTAGTATTTATTTATTTTATTATTTTATTTGGTACTATATTTTTTACATTTTAAGTTTTCCAGTAATGTAGGCCTCACTGGGTGGCTTGCCCGTGCTGAGGCCTTCATTTTATAATATGAAAATATAATCTACATAATACATTTAAAGAGAAAATAATACATTTAAAATTAAAAATACATAAAACATAATAATATATTTAAAATTAAAAAATAATACATTGAAAATAATCTTGTGTGTTTGTGAGTGATGTTTGTTTATATTGGTTTTGTGTGTTACGTGTAGGTTTTGTTTTTATAGTATGTATGTATATTTGTGTATAGGTGAGTGAGTATTGTTTCCAATGAACCATAAATTTAAACACTTTCCAGTCCCACCTCTATAAAAATATTCAACAACGTAGAATTACACTAACGAACCATCACGCCGTTTTCATCAAGAACAACTCTGTTCTTGTACGCACTGTTCGCCTCATTCATATTCATACATCGTCTCATACATACTGTTCTATTATTCTGACTCTTGACTTGGCCCGACTCGAGTATCTGATTCACTTGATCGTGTCATGTCTTCCTCGGGCGTCCCCGACTTCTTTTACCAACATTCCTAAAAATACATAAAAATGTCAGTAACAATAATAATATATACTAGTGACAACAGCAGCCGAACATCATTTTATAAATTGTCGCTTACGCCATTTTGCCTTCCCGGCGTCGATATAAAGTGTGTTTCCATGCAATTTACATTGGTTCGTGTAGGAAGACCGTTGAATGGTTTTATACCCCTATACTATATACTAATATATATTAGTGACAACAGCAGCCGAACTTCATTTTATATAGTACAGGGGTATAAAACATTCAACGGTCGTCCTACACGAACCAATGTAAATTGCATGGAAACACACTTTATATCGACGCCGGGAAGGCAAAAGGGCGTAAGCGACAATTTAGTTAAAAATGAGTTAAATGTACTGTTCCGTCACGCCGATTGCTTTTGACAGGCCGTGTGCTAACCAATAGTATGGTCAGAATTTGAACTGTACAGTTTAAATTCACACACGTCAGCTATAACCACGGAGTGCCATGAGCCGCACAATCGCACAAAAACGTTCGTCCTGTCAAAACCAATGTAGTTACTATCGCCGGTTATTTATCGGAATAATCCCTTAAACGTATTTTATCGCAATCCAATTCAAAATAACGAGTGCTATCGTACAACGATCACCGTTCCAGTGCTGACAGATGATTCTCGAGATCCAGATTTCGTTCGCCACCACCGGTAAGCTGACTGTGAATTAACCTTACAAATTGTGTTTTCGCATTCGCCTGTCATAAGCCATAGGCTTCATCCATGCTTTATCTGTGTGAAATAGCCCTTTAAAATACGGCTATCCCAACCCTTGTTCGTTCCTCGAACATGTACAGTATTGATTTGACAAAAATTTTAATCAAATCTGAATTATTAACTCATTTTTTACTAAAATGTCGGTTACGCCCTTTTGCCTTTCCAACGTCGATATTTTATGTTTTAATGCTTAATTTTTTAGCTGGTCTTATTTACGCACGTAACATTGTTTTAAGATATATTATTTAATGTTAATGCCTGTAGTACATATATAGTACAGGGTGCAGTAAAACAGACAGTGCAGTTTTGAAGGGCCGGTACATCCAGTATGGTGGGGGTAGGAACCTAGGAGGGGTCTCATTGTGTCGGGAGGGTCGTGCCGTTTTTAGACCAACACCGGGGCTTCGCCGTCTGCACGTTTCTTGAAAATTGCCGTTCTTTCGTCTCCACCCAGCGCGCCTTCCGGCTGCAATTTGCGAATTCTTTCTGTGGGGCTACCCGAAGGAAAATGTTTTTAAACATCTGCCTCACACCTTGGAAGCACCCAAGGATCTAATTCGGGAGGAAATCAACTCTATACCCATATTATATTATTTTTTAACGGGTATTGTATTTTTTTTAAATTGTTGTTCATGTTTTCGTTTCTATATTGGTTCTTATAATTAGTTGAAACTTTTTATTTTTCATTTTTATACATCCATTTTTTATGTTAACGTACAATAGTTTCTCCACAAGCACTAGCTTATAATGTAACATGCAGTAAAAATACTACATAAATGCGAGGAGAGACTGAACTTACTGTGGGAAGCCGACCCAAATAAAACAAGGAAAAAAACTTAATTCTTCTCTCTCCTTCCTTTCCCTAAAAATCCCTCCTTACTGCATCCCTAAAGATGACACGGGCCCTGAGGGAAATCAATTTTTGCTATAAACTGTCTGGGTTTAGTGTAAAAAAAATCCAAAATTTCCGCCATTAATTTAAAAGGTAAATGGGTAAAAAAAACCTTTTAACCAATTCCAAATCTGAGATGTGTAAATTGATATATTTCAGCACTGCTACCCCTAATTCGATACATCTCCCCATTTTACCACAACCACTCTACAGCCCGTATTTTGCGCGATAAGAAACCCGTTGGGGTGCCTCGTCTGACCTTCTGAGGTAATGTCCCAACTTGCGGTGACCACGCGATTTCGATCAAGAAATAACGAAAAGTGTTAGTTTTCCTTAATCTAATTGCTACTAGCTTTTGTTGAGTGATGGTTTTTTGGTACTAGATTCAACATGGAGAGCTAAAATCATGAAATAATTTAGAAAACGAGCCAAACAAATACTATTATATCACTTCAAGACATAGACAATGCGTTAGCATTACACATGTTAAAAATACAAGGAAAATAATTGATATTCTCTTTATACTTGAAGTAATTCATTTCTATCTAGAGAAACTTGAGCAAAAAAGTCATTGTGATTTATAGACACGTTGGCATTGTGCATAATGATATTGTAGATTGTATTGTATTGTAGGCAAAGCTAGGAGCATCCAACCCTATTGTTCTTTATCTGATATTTTTCTATCCTCAAAGATAGATTCAGCAATGTTTGGCAGAGTATTGGCATATTGCTAGATAATCCAAGGGAGCCTGCTATGCCTCAATACAAAGGACTATCCCATCATAACCTTGGTTTCAAAAATTCCCCCATTTCTCCAAAATAAAATAAATTTCCTCACTTATTCCAATGAGAATTTCGATCATTCTTATTTTTCCGAAATTCATATACTTGACTAAGTTTTGTAGTCTAGAAGTGGGAACTTTAGATCGCAAGATTTTTGGTCATCACTCTTCTATGCGAGCCCTATCCGAAATTGCCTCGCCTCCATTCAACAACTCACCTCTGAACTATCTGATTGTCTGAACTCGACTAAAATCCTCCACATAATTATTAAATTTCCCATTTAATATAAATTCACCTTCCCTCTACATAATGTGAAATGTTGACCAGCCCTAGAACAAGCCTTGAATCGTGAAAGCCAGAAACATTGAAAAACGTAAATATTATTTATTTTTAAAAATTATACAATAACTTTGTAAACATCACTTATAGGTAAATACTTAATGCCGACCGGGTTTCGCTACAACCGTAGCTTCATCAGGGCAGTATAATACTCTGGTGAAGCTACGGTTGTAGCGAAACCCGGTCGGCATTAAGTATTTACCTATAAGTGATTAAGTGATGTTTACAAAGTTATTGTTTAATTTTAAATTATAATGTCAAATCACAAAGTAACCGCTTCATATAAAGAAAAAAAAAATATTTATTTAGTTTTTTGGGATAACTTAATGAGTAAAACCTCAACTTGTAATATATAATTATTGAAAAAAATATATTAGCGATTCCTAAATGACATTTGAAAAAGACACGGTCACATCTAGAACACAAACCCAGGACCCTTGCCTTGCGGGGATCCTAGATGTGACCGAATCTTTTTCTGATTTTCGGATTCAAATTTTCGTTTAGAAATCGCTAATATTGTCTTCAATAAGTAAATATAAGAATCTTGGTTGTTCAGAAGAAATAAGTGACCGACTCTCAAAAAACCCAATCATTTTCGTTTATTCAATAAAATTTCAAGTGTAATTTTTTTATTACTAAGTTTAATGTGTAGACTACATCATTTTTATTATGAAAATCGTCACTTATACCTAGTAAACAAAATATTTTTTCTTTTTCCATGTTATTTTGACTAAGCTAATATGGAACCTGAGATATCTGAGATAAAAAAATCCCAATGAATCTTCCCTGCATAAAGGATTGGTTGCCACAAAATAATTAACTAAATTTTTTACCCATTCGTCCCTTTTCTGATAGTCTCAAATAAAATAGTCTTTCAGTCACCCCTCCCTATAGGGCCTTAAATTTCCGCCCTTGAATCCCATGAGCCTAATGGTTCGAGAAACAGTTTGGGAAATGGGCGATGCGTTACTTAGAGGGCCTTAAGACCTACCCCAACAGATTTACTAAAAAAGGAATTGCGTCGCAAGGTGTTCAACGTATTTATGAAGCTACGTTGAACCCTTTTCACAGATACGCAGTAGCCTTATGTATGATGTGTGCGGCGCACACGAGCGGCCGAAATGGGAGGCGGCGTCTTTTCTACAACTTTTCTTTCAATTAACTATTTCTTGATTCGATGATTTTCATGAATGACTCTTATTTTATATTCTTGGTAATATAATCATTATTTATTTATATAAAGAAGATTGTCTGTGGCGGCTGACACATTATTTTATTTTTATACAAATCTACAGTAATCCCGAAATTGATAAAATTTTGCCTACTTGACCATAAAACCAAAGGAAGGTCACTCAGAGTCTGATTTTTTAAAACTCTTTGTAAAGCCCGTGTAACGATGGGGACTTCAGCTACTACCAGATGAGAAATATGCAAGCAAATCTGAACAAGATTTTTTAGAGAAAATATATATACATTTTTAAAAACAACATTAGAAATAAGATCCTTGTTAACTATAATAATGTAAAACCACGTTTAACCCAATCACGAAAATATGTTTTTTCCATGAAGAATTTATTTCTTATATACGATTTGTTTCAGGCTTGCATAACGCTTTGGACTTTGCACAAAAGTCGGCAAATTCATAGTTGCACGTATTATGATACCAGGAATAGGAAAATGAACATTTTTAAAAGAGACTATTCTAATTTACTAAACTACCAGCATTTAAACACTCTTTCCATGCATATAACGTTGACTAACCCGGTGGCGATATATATTACACGTAGTTCGCATGATCTTACGCTATTCGTAAAAGAGAGCTTGAAATAATCCAATCTTTATTAAGGCGATTCACTACGTTGTGTAATATTTTAAATTGAACCGCTATCAGTAACAACCCTTACGTAGATGGCGATAAGGTTTAAATTCCCGCATAACAACATCCTCCCGTTTTGAATTATGCAAGAAAAAAACATGGCCAAAAGTGCCTTTTATTTTATTTTGTGGATGTGCAGTCATAAATATTTAAAGTTTTTCGGATCATTTTATAAATAACTTAATTTGCCACATTATACAATAAAATCATAACCGAAAATGGGTTTGTAAGTAGGAGATTTTGAACTTTAAAGCAGTTTTCATAGGACTTATACATTATCTTTTTCTGGGCTTATAAAAAGACTTATATAAAAAATACTCGATTATTTCAAAGGCCAAGATGTATTCTACTCGCAGTATTTAATTAAAGCATCTGAAACATTTCTAGGCGACAAAATTTTCAAACCAAAAACACATGATTTTGCATTACTACGTAGTGCATCGTCTTAAAGCCTTTTGAATATTTTTGACGGATTGAAACTTCTCACCCTATTTGTACAATCAACAAACAAGCTGAAAAGACCTGAATAAATTACTAGTCGCTCAGATAGATTTCAGAGATATGACGGGAATATTTTTAGCGGTCAGAAATTCGGTTACGACATTCGAGGAACGACGTGCATCCGGCAGAGCAGTTGACGGGTTGGTGTACGTCTCAGGGACGTAAGTGGATTTCGTCATGCTGTTAAGTTAACTTACAATTTGATGTAAATTTGTTCCTTACGATGGAGATTTAACGAGCTGATGGGTGATGTAGGTATTAGTAATAATTTGACATAATTCGTACTAGCTTCATCCATAACTGATCTACCTACTCTATATTGTAAAACCACCATGACTGGCGTATTTTATTTTTATGATAGAACCAACTTACTTCATAGAGGTTAGTTATGCCCGGATATTATTTTTTTATTATTACTAATGTCTCAGAATGCCGGAGGATTGATTTTATAATAAAAGGGCTCTTATTTGAATAATGCTTTAATTTATTAGATTTAATTAAACCTTTCACACACCTTTAAGCATTATATTAGGCAGTAATACTCTTGCATTGTCACACTATCTCCGTCTTACTTCCTTTGCCAATCAATAATAGAATATGGAATTATTGCTTGGGGAGGAGCAACAAACTCGGCTATCAATTACATAGAAACCGCACAGAAAACGATCTTAAAGGTAATACTAAAAAAACATAGACTGACTGATACAGACCAAATATTCAACAGCTCTGACGTACTAGATATACGCCAATTATACGTTAAAACACTACTAAACTACATTTTTGACAAAAAAAATAAATTTCAACATACACCTAAAAACGCTAACAGACCCGTTAGACAAGCGTACAAAGAAAACATAAAAACTATAAAAGCATTCAACAGTGTAAAACTTGAAATTAAAATTGAGGAAAATAAAAATAAATTCACACACAAAATTACAAAATGGATTAAAGAACAAAAAAGACTATATTACC
This sequence comes from Hesperophylax magnus, assembly GCA_026573805.1. NCBI lineage: Eukaryota > Metazoa > Arthropoda > Insecta > Trichoptera > Limnephilidae > Hesperophylax > Hesperophylax magnus. The sequence goes on along the minus strand of JAIUSX010000117.1, from coordinate 3,048,746 downwards.
AAAATGTCATGGCATAAAATAAAAATAAAACCTACACGTAACACACAAAACCAATATAAACACACATCACTCACAAACACACAAGATTATATATTAAATGTATTATTTTCTCTTTAAATGTATTATGTAGATTATATTTTCATATTATAAAATGAAGGCCTCAGCACGGGCAAGCCACCCAGTGAGGCCTACATTACTGGAAAACTTTGAAATGTAAAAAATATTGTACCAAATAAAAAAAATTCCCCAATACGCTGCTGCAGCGCCGTCTACTGATCAGGTTAAAAAATTTACTCATGCAAGATTTTTTTAGACTGGCATCACTGGTTGCTAATTTCACGTTCTCCAGATGAAATTCACAATGTAATTGTCCCGGCCTGTTTTAAATTGCTTGGAAACTTGGCCAATGTGATGATGCGTTCCATATTTGCTTTGATAAATCAATATTTCGATTTAAAATATTCCTCTGATAGTGCTATCAAAGGTTATTAGTTACTACTTTTTTACATTTTCATTGCGCGATCTCACCACAGTAAAACGTCCCTAATCCTGGGGGTCGGGCGGTTTAAAAATTTGTCAGCCACTAATATTGCTCCTAACCTTTTCTTATCCCTCCGTACTATCTAATATGAATAAGACGGATGGAGTTTAAAATAATTTAATCATATTCCTACAATTTAATTTTTTTTAAACATTTAAATACACACATTACATTGATGACCAACATAATTTAGTTATCAAGTAACGTAAGTAAGATTTTTTACAGATTCACATTAAAAAAAATAAAAGTGGTAGTAATTTTTCCCACACACAGGCGTCGATACGCCTCATGGCGGCCCTGATCTCACACTACCGAAAAATAGTCGTTATCAATGGCAAGACTTTACCCTGTTCCTAATAAACCCAAATGGAGATGTGGGCAATATCCGATGTCTCGCACACTGAAGAAACCTTTCAGGATACGGTTGGCTAGGCGAAGGGATGATTGGAACGATCTATTCTTGTTACACGGGGTGGCTCGCTTCTTCGCTACGGGAAAATATCAATATTACGATATCAAATACGGAAACCTTTTTAACTGTTACACTACATACTACAATTAATATCTTGCCAATAATCACATGCATGAATTAAAAAATGCGGTTATTTGTTTCAGCTAAAATTTTCTATTAAAATTATGCAAAATTGTGTATTATTTTACATGAAATGTGAACTATCTGGAATGTGAAAACAAATAGTAACCTCTGGCTAACTAAAGTATTTAATATTAACAGTTACAAAAATAAACCAACATGGAAAATTTTCCTTCATATCTATTTGTACAATGAAATATTAAATTACACAAACATTTATGTGTGTTAAAATAAACTTTTTTCGGTGAAGGACAATAGTTATTATTATCTAAAAAGTATTTCAAGTAGAAAAAGCAACATGAAATTTGCGGTATTGTTTGTAGTAGATCAAGGAAACTAATAAAAGTGAGTAAATAACTTTTAAACGGTAAAATATTTGTCTATGACCTTCGTGGCCGAGCGGTTTTAAAAATAATAGTTTTCTTTTTGTGAAACCGCACAAGAGTCCCAACTGCTCCCAACCGTCCGGAGCCAGTTAGATAATGGCATCCTCAATCGGGGTATGTTGTCAGGCTAAAGGTAGTGCGGAGGAGAAGGAGATGAGGAAGTACCTGGCTATTCAGATCTGGTCACCAAACACGGTCAAAGTCACTTCCTTCCATGCACAAATCCTTCACTTCATATTCGATCGAACCCCGCCGTGCGCAAATAAACGCATTCTGTTATTTCAGTTATGAATATTATCAATATAAAATAATATATTATTAAATTATTGAAGACAATATCAGCGATTTCTAAACCAAAATCAGAAAAGGATACGGTCATATCTAGGACTCGAACCCAGGACCCTTGCCTTGCCGGGGCACCGCTCTACCACTGAGCTAATGGGACCCTATCCCCAAATTGAGGGTTTACTCAATAAAGTTATTCCAAAAAAATAAATATATTTTTAACTACATGCTTCGAGTTTCAGATTTGAGAGATTTCGTTGAAATTGCTTTAGCCGTATTTGGTGAAAAGATCTGATTAGACAGGTTCTTTCCAACCTTCGACTACCCCATTTCCTTCTCTCAATCCTCCCCTCAGCCTCGCAAAATATCCCAAGTGGGGATGCAATAGTCTCACTGGCTACAGACAGTTGGAAACTGCAGGACTGTGTGGTAGATATAAAAATGTATTGATTTGCCGTAAATTATAAATCTCTTACAAACCTATCTTGAACACACCACCCGATATTTTGGCTTTGTCAATGAAATGGCGATTATATACAAACAATAGGTAAATGCTTATAAGAAATAAAAAATGATTAAATAATATTTTTCCTCCGTTTTTCTAAAAACCAGGATTTAAAAAACTTTGTTCTGGGATTACCTTCGTAAACATGTTTTTTGTATTCATTTGTTTGTCAATATTTACAAGGTAATGGTATACAATAACATATCAATATAGTCTTTCAGATTATAAATAAAACATATTTGCCTTTACGGGAGTGTAACCACTCGTTTGTAAATTGGAAATAAAATTATAACTTAACACACATTTTTGAAAGAAAGAAAAAATAGTTATACGTTAAATGAAGTGAAGGAGAAAAGTCGAACACACTAAATAAATCTATTATGATATAAAACTAAACAATGGTATGAGAAAACTAATGTGATATGAAGCGATGCTAATAATTATTAAATTAGTTTTTATGATAATATTGTTTTTTTTATTTTTATATTTAATATAATCAAGTTCTAATCTCAGCTCTGTCGCTAGTTGATTCAATCACACGAACCCAGTGTAGTGTAGAAGTGTTGTGCAAAACTGGTATGCTCTAATGGAGTACATAAGCTTATAACTTTTAATATTTTCAGTACTTCTAGACCCATTCCCATCTGACAAATATCACTTTTGTACATATGTTAGGCGCGCGTTTGGCATGTTTCCCGACTATGCACCGGTGCCGAAGGGATCAATGACGCTAGTTCCTTGGAGAATCTTCCATTGTACTACCGGTAGAATTAGAGAGAGCATACCTAACTGAGGCCTATGCTCTGGATTGCAATCCGTTTGTAAAGAGAGGGGAATCTATTTATTTTTTTATTAACTATGATTTGTATTGATATAATATTATTTCATAATGTTTTCCCCACTGGGATTACCCGTGCAATAATTTATTAAATTTACATGTTACCTAATATAATCTATTTCACTAGTTTTGTATTTCTTAAAACCTGACCGTATACAATGCAGATCTAAAGCCAATACAGATTGTTTTAATTTTTAAATATTTTTTTTTTATTTTATTTAAACGCCCATAGGGCTTTTACATATAATAGTTTATATCTTTATTTTTTTTAGTTTTTCAGATTCAAATATCAGAGTTAACAAAATATAAGAGTTTAAAAACTATAGGTATAATAGAGTACAAATAAGTGAGAAAAAAAATAGAAAATCTGCCAAAATTCTCCAAATCGACGATAATGATAATAAGAAGGTATAAAATTAGTTGATAACAAAAGTTTACAAAGTAGCTAAAAATAGTACACATACTCCGTTTAAAGTTTGCCAAGTTCAAATTATTGTATACATTTATATTGCTTAAGTATTTGTTACCAAGGCTGTGTAAATTTGTATTGGAGAGTGGAAACTATAGTTGTAATGAGATGTATTTGTGTAAAACGTTAATATTTGCCTAGTTGTTCGTGTAGGTATGTGTAGGTTTATTAAATGCAGAAGTTCACAACAATCGAATTTAGAGTTCAATAATTTTAATTAAAAGGTTAGGTCGTTTATTTTTCTTTTGTTTTCTAATGTTGTTTAAAAGATTCATTACCGACGGGTAATTTATGTGTTCTAAAGGGATGTTAAGTTTAAAATTTACGAAGCGTGATATTTTCTTCGAATTCTTTCAACATTATAAATATGTACATTGTAGAAGGGCGACCAAACTATGGAGTTATGCTCCATCAGGCTTTTGATTTGTAAATATTCAAAGTTTTTAATTGTTCTTAATATAAATCCTAATGTTTTCATACCCTTATTCACAATTTTTTGAATGTGGGCCGTGAAGTATAGTTTCTCATCCATTATTATTATTAATTATACTTATATCATTTGAAAATTACACAGGTTGACTCACCTTAATCAGTCTGTGTTTGGTCGCAATATTCCATCAATTTCGTGTCTCCCTGTGTCCCAGATCCATTGTTTTATGAATGCTAATGGACCAATACAAATGGACCACCTGTTTCTGCACAGAGTCGAGCGTTTTTTTCAGGGAGTTTTTAATGAGATCTCTATAAGATGAAAGTAATATCATAGCAATTTTTGTAAGACCCATCTTTCTATCTCTACCGGGTTGAATATGGTATTTCTCGGAAAATTATTTCAACTCAACGGTTTTCAGATTTTCTAGTTTGTCAGAATGTTATTTATGTGGTGTATTTGAAATTCAAATAGACCCAAGGGTTAAAAGTTCATATTGGATGTTTCTGGGCTGAAGGAGGGTTTAATGGGAAAGGAGGAGAGATACCTAGAAAACATGACACGTGTATATCAAATACTTGAGCTGGTGTAAAGACAGCTACCAAAGCTTTTACATGTTATTTTTAATGTTTTCCATTCCGTTACATTTTCACGTTTCATTTTTAAGTTTCCATCAATACCAGGCGGGTTTTTTTTTCGGGGCAGAAATTCTGGGACCATAATAGTTTTTTCTCATTGCTCAGAATACTAACAGAGGGTTATAACCAGTGTCAAAATTTAAACTCAGTTTAATGGAATGTTTACATTAGATATGAATGTTTTTCTCTTAGACTTTTTGTCCTTTCTTATCCTGATCTTGCGTAATAGAGATTGTTAATTAAAGTTACATAGTTTATAGGCTAATGTGAACAACAATTTCATACTTTTTTATTCAATTGATTTGGGGGATATTGGCAGATCATCTATTTTTATTCCACTTACTTAAATTCCATGTTACCTACTTTTCGTAAATTCTTATGTTTCATGTTACCTATATTTTGTTAACCTATGCATTGTTAAATCTTATATTTTATGTAATCTAAATATTCTTATATATTATGTAAACTCTTTATTTTTAATATATTTAAACAAATAATTACATTAAAGCCCCATAGGCGTTTAAATGAAATAAATAAATAATGTGGATTCTCTAGTGACCATTTTCAATTAATAACTTAATTAATACAAAATTTGGTTTTGTTTTTTAAATATGAAATCGTAAAAAGTCCCAACCGTCTAGAGACAGTGAGACTATGGCATCCCTAATTGGGGTATGTTATGAGGCTGAAATAAGTGGGGAGCGGAAGGAGATGGGGAAAATGATGGCTGGGGAGTACATGGCTCTTCAGATCTGGTCACCAAACACCGGTGAAGCCGTTTTAAGCAACGTTTCAATAATGAATTGTTGTCTTACACCGGGGCGATACTGAGAGTATCTTTTACTCTGAAACGTGCCGCAAATATACTATAAATTATTTAAAAATGAATATATTGTGAAATAACACAAATTCATCAACTAAAATTTACTTGAACACGCCGGGATTTACTTGAACACTCACCCCTTGATCATGGAGGCCTTCGTCGAGAGCCGTTACTGGGGCAGTTGAGTTATGTACAAAAATATTTAATAGTAATATAATTGTTTGTACCTAATTGTATAAACTCTTCCCATTTGAAAGCCCCTGAAAATAGCGTTAAAAAAATACATGGTCAAGGATTGAAACTAACGGATTCTTTACCAGAAATGTGTCACAGATTGAAACTTACGGATTTTTATCAGAAATGTGTCACGGATTGAAACTAACGGTTTCTTTACCAGAAATGTAAAAAGTGATATTTTTCAATGTTCGTCGAAATAAGCTATAGAAATCATAAAATTTATTACGATGTCAGACTTTGTTTCATTGAATATAGAACCGAGACGTAGTTAAAACACACAACTTATTGATCTAAATAATTAATTAAAAATATATACTGGTTCTACAGTTGTGACTAAATAAAGTAATTCAATAAATTGGCATTTTAAAATATTCCATAATACGTAACTATACATTTTAAAATATTCCCTAATAGGTAAATATTCATTTTCAAATATTCCATACTACATTGAATTTCGTTTGTCAATGGTGTGTGGAAGTTCATTCACACGCCATTGAAAAATGATATGTAAATTTTAAAATAAGTATTCCTAGAGAGTGCCTAGATTACCGCTACTTTCTTTATTCATTAAATGTGTTAAAATTATCCGAACGAAGAGTTAGATATTTGCGATTTAATGTGTTTGTTTAAAATTATTAATTCTTCACTGAATTCCCCTGAGTTGCTTCATTTAATTTCGTTCCATGTTCCTGGCAGGACAGTTACAAGACAGTACATACCATACTATTGTAGCAATTCTTCTACAACTTCGCAATATTACACGCAAAGATATTAGAAGAACGAGATATGCTATGTTGGCCGCCGGACCGTAGCCGGAGTACTACCTAATTAGGGTACTTTGAACGGTATCGGGACGTGTACGCACAGAAATCTGTTCTATGTATTAGTGCGGATACCTTAGCGATGCCTTAGCGTAAGCGAAGGTGTGCAGTAGTATTGGTGAACAAAACCGGCGACACTCGGCAAAACAATTCCACTCAGTACGAACTGCGCATAGCACATCTCGTTCTTCTAATATCTTTGATTACACGCCTATGATACGAATCCAAAATTTGGGAATCATATACTCCGATTGTTTAGTATTGAAACAGTTTTGGATAATACCTACTATCATTTTACATTCGTATTCGTGTCATGTGGCAAGCAGGTGTATTCGTTGTGTCGTCGTGAATTGGAGTCGTATATTCACATGCTTTGTGCTCTGTTTTGCAAATTATCATCTCGTTTTGGAGGAAATTTCACCCTTTGTACAGTGCCAGTTCGTCGAGAGCCATATTGCAGGGATTCATGGGAATTGAAGGTAGACTGTTTCCATCATTCCACATTTCCCGTGATTTTCAAACCCAATTGCTTTATATTTTCATCCTTGTTGATTTGGTTTACAGTCCATTCCGTGTAATAGAATACGATACACTGATGTTTTTTTTTAGTTTTTAATTTTTATTTTATTTGAGACACAAACAAGACATTTAAAGTACATACATTCTTGTGGGTAGTATAAAATAACTTTACATACAAATATAAATGTTACTAGACTAATGTGTCTGCAGCAATCACATTAGCACATTCACATAAGCAAACACAACAATATCAGTATTTTTGTACAAAGCTTAAAATTACAAAAATCAAAATCCATAATAATTTGAAAAATATGTTATATAATAAATAAGATATAATAGAAAATATCAAACCATCAGAAATCAACTAAAAATATTTGTTTTTTTTAAGGTACAGAAATCGTGCAGATATCTCTTGAAACAAGTTTTATTATTTTCGAAAATATCAATGCTAGTATGTGTTTTAGCAAGATCGTTGTATGATCGAGACATTCTAGACGTAGGATTAAAATATGCAGTGTTATTGGCAAAAGTTTCGGTCCATATAAATTTCGGTTGTAGATATATTTAGCTCAACAATATTTCAATATAAGTTCGCTTTAATACATTTTATGGCTTCAAATAGAACCGTTTTATTTAAACCATCATAAACACAGCAGAGTTAAGACTCTGGGTGTGCAAAATATAGTAGATCCATTTATTGTATCTAATGTTCAAATGATATTTACTTTATATACTTAAGTATTAAATCTTCTGCGTTATTTTGACTGTATAATGTCTGTAAAAGCCCTACGGGCGTTCTCTAAATAAATAAATAAATACGTAACTATTCATTTTCAAATATTCCATAATACGTAACTTTGAAAAGGACATGCCAAAAGTGCAAAGTACAAACTTTGGCGAAAATGCCCAAATAACACGGAACGAACAATGTGGCGTGTGACGTTTTAATATTTTTTTACAGAAATTGAATATTTCAAGAATTTGTTCGAGAATTTATTGTGAGACGAATTCATTCGTGTTTTTTTATTTTTTATTTTTATTTGTTACATTGATAAAACTATATATCAATTTTAAAGATACTCGTAATTACAATTTTAAAAACTATGTTGGTTTCAGTATTTTCTTCATTTTATTTAAGGCACGGTTGTGTTTAAACGAATGTCTGTTAGCAAAGATTTTTAAATATAACATAATAATTTCATACTTTCGTACTTGATTTATTATTTTAATGTACTGTATATATAATCAACCAAAACATCAAGGGCATGTTTTGTTTGTTTTTGAATCTTTATTTAAATGTACGCAAATTTTTTCACACATCTAGTAAGAAAATATAAAAAATACCGAAAATAACAATTACATTTTAAGAGAAAAAGATAAATACACAAAATTACATTATATAAGATATCTATGTGACTAAAATAATATTGGTGAGTATGTTCAACAATCAAAAATTATTTTTTACATACGGCGAAAAGTGCTAAGGCTTGGGGCTTCCTTTATGACATTTGGTAGGTTATTATAAAGTTTTTGCCCTTTATAAAACGCGCTGTTTTGTGTGCATGAAAGTTTAGTTTTGGGAAGCCTAACATCTCTGCGTCTTCTTGTAGGATAATTGTGAACATTTTCATGGTTTATACATCAGCTTATACATCATTGTTAACGTATTATATATTATATGTTGTTTGGTTGTCATCATATTTAAATTTTGTAACATAATTTTAACTCTAGTAAAAATGTATGCATTTTAAAATCATCCTCATCCCCCTATTTTGTATAACCTGTAGTTTATTATTTTGGGCTTCGTTACATAAGAATAAAACACTAGAACAATAGTTTAAATACGGAGTAATAATAGAATTGTAAACAAGGCGCGTTGTCTTTAGATCGAAGTTATTTCTGATCCTTTTTAGGAATCCAACTTTTTTAGCAATTTTCTTTGTTATGTATTCTAAGTGTTCATCAAATTTTACTTTTTCATCTAATATTACACCCAGATATTTAATACTACTCACCCTTTCTATGTTTACGTTATCAATTTTAAGTATTGCCTGCTCGTTTCCTCCTAAACTATCCACAATTAAAAACTTGTTTTTGGCTTAACCAAAGTGCTTAGTTTGGTGGTCTTAACACACCCAAAAATTGTAAAAAACTTAAAAAAACACTGAATAAAGTAAAATTTCATGCAATCGTGAGAGAATAGGAAGCCCTGAAGAAGAAAGCGAAAATTTTGTTGTCGAGATCAATAATAATTAAAGATCAAATCCATTTTGATTTAGAACTGACCAAATTACTAGCGGAGTATCCACTTCAAAAGTTCTTAAGTCAATAAACTTGGGATCTCCGGAGTGTTGTGTATTTAACTGACAGTGGGAGTTGATGTCGAATAGTTGATCCAACAAGAATAATGGTGAAATGAAATCAATCATGTACAGTTGTAGGTTGAAAACCAATCATGGCAAAATTATGGATTCAATTTCAAGAGATATGATTCAGAATAGACAAGGAGGTAAACTAATGTAAATCGTGAAAAAAGTATATGGTAATTTCCAGGATAATCTCACAGCAGAACTGTAAGATACTTTGCTCTTAATCAAGAGGTCACGTGGTCAATATCTAGCCATGATAATGGTAGTATACTTGCCGCACGTTCCAGAGTGGAAGATACTCTCAGTATCACCATGGTGTAAGACCATAATTCAGAATTGAAACGTTGCTTGAAATGGCTTTCGGTGATTAGAAAGAGTCGGGTACTCCCCCACCTTCCTCTTTCCGATCTCGTTCCCCTCGCCGCTACATTCAGCCTAACAACATACCCCCATTGGAGATGCCATAGTCTCACTGGCTCTAGACGGTTGGAAGCAGTTTCAATCTACCTGATGGACGAGACTTTAATTTTTATTTTAATCTCAGTTATTGAAATTAAAATTTTATTTTACCTATATATACAGGATTTTCAAATAAGAGGTGTTATTTTGAGTAGCCCGCTATTTCGGTAGATGATACTTTTTAAGCTGTCATTTTTTAACATTTGACAAGTAAAAACTACGCCATTAATACAAATAGAACGATACACGCTTCAAAAACGCATTGAAATTATTAAAATTCACTTGAGTTAATCAAATGCAAATCATCTTGAGTGATGAGGCCCATTTCTAACTCGGTGGCTTCGTCAACAAGCAAAATTGTCGCATCTGGGGCTCGGAAAACCCAATAGTTATTGTTGAAAAGCCTCTTTATTCTCAACGTGTGACTGTTTTGTGCGGTTTATGGTCAAGCTGAGTCATTGGACCTTACTTTTTTGAAAATGAGGCTGGAGCAACAGTTATGGTGAATGGATTGCGCTATCGAGAGATGATTAATGATTTTTTATGGCCGAAATTAAATGGTATTGATCTGGACAACGTTTAATTTCAACAAAACGCCGCTAAGTGCCACACAAGCAACGAAACCATTGATCTTTTACGATTGAATATCAAAATAACACCTCTTCTTGGAAAACCCTGTATATCACGAAATTTTTATTTTGTGCTTTAGGTACCTTTTTAATTTAATTGTCATTTTGTTATTATTTTTCTCTTTAAATATAATAGTTGTATATACTGGAATTTCCTCCCAGTTCTGCTGGTTTAAAACATAAATAATTAAATTCAGTATTCTTCTACTGAATTCTTAAGTTGTTGTACTACGAGGGTTCCTTCGAATAAAGTTTCAGTCAAGTAAAAGTTCACGGTATTAATTATGTCCTAATTGGTAAGTAATGTATCCATTATTGGGAACTTGTTGCCATGCCAAGAGTTGGGTTCATCGATTTTCAGTTCATTTATTCAAAGAGTTTTGATAACTTTGGGAGGGGGGAGAAAATGATAAAATGTTTCGAAAAGTTTGAGTGATTTTTGGTGCCTGAGTGTTGAAGTTTTTTATGTGTATTGTATACTCGAAGTGGAAAGTGGCCATTGTTCGCTGAAATTCATATGGTAGGTTACAAGGAGGAAACTATGAAAAGGTACCTTATATGGATTACTCTGCTTTCTTGTATTATAATAACGGATACACGACGAAATTACACCAGCGTGAATTTCACTTAATGAACTGACTATTAATTTTTCGAAGAAAACTTCTTCCAACTGCTTTTTAATTTGTGATGGCACTATTTATTTTTTATTAAAACACAAATAACTTTGTTTACATCACTTTATTTCGATACAAAATCTCAACATGTTTCATGAACCAAGTTCACTTCATCAGTATACTTGTGCTCCTGATGAATTGAACTTGGTTCATGAAACATGTTGAGATTTTGTATCGAAATAAAGTGATGTAAACAAAGTTATTTATGTTTTAATAAAAAAATTTAAAAAACTGACTATTAAAGAGAATTACACCTACTTTAATTACATACGTCAAAAACACCTAACCAAAGTTTTTTAATACTTATTATATTTAACACAAACCCAGAGGGCTGTACTTATAAGCACATTTTAAATTTCATACAGCTGATAAATAAACATTGATGTATAATAAATGGCTGTTTTTCATGTATGATTTGAGATTTTCATGGCCCAAAGCATTATCTTGATTTATGTTGGGGATATTACGCCGTTTCATGCGTCATTTACTGTGTCCATCACCAGGGCAGATGTGTTCTTGGTATTGCTACACCGAAACTAAACACCGAAAATGGATTAGAGAGCGCAACACGGTATCATGTCTACATACATAAACACGCACTTCACCATAATTTACAAATGTGCCATGATGATGTAACGATGACTGTAACGCTGTTGGCTAACGAAGTAGGAAAAGTTGGGTAACGAATAAGGAAGCGTAACACGGCATCATACCCCAAAAATAAATCACAATCATGTTGTTTATCAGTTGCGTAAAATTAAAAACATGCTTATTAGTAATGCTGTCCAAATTTTAAGCTTACCTACTAAAATCAGATTCTTATTTTATATATTTTTTATAATGATAAACTATTGTTTATAAGACGAGGGTTTTTATGCATAGCACAAAGGATAACAAATTATTATGTGTTGTAAATAAGCCGACGTAGCTCAGTGGTCCATAGCACATGACCGTATAATCAGAAGGTGCGGTTTCACCTCCGGTCGGCGGCATTTATTTTCAATTGTGTGGATATTTCAGGAGACTAATTATTGCCTATAATAATTTTAAAAACAGATTCGTCTGACATGTATATTGTAATTAAAGTAGCTGGTATTCTCTCCAAACAAATTCCAACCAAATTTAATTCGGACAGGGTAACTGCTAAGTGAAATTTACGCTTGTGTAATTGTATCCGGACACCATTCTATGGTTTAGAGTTAAAATATTGTATCTCCATTGTATGAGTAAACTGAATTTGAAGGTTTGAAACCAGGAATCATTAGATTTTATGATATAAAAATATTTTTTAGTCTCTTACTGTATCTTTCGTGAATACAATATTTTGGCATTGACTTTCTTCATTTAAATATTATTGTAAAAGAGATTCAATATCTGTGCGTTAAAAAACGTTGTCTGGAGGATTTACAATATATTTTAATATGTTATATATCTTTTGGACAGTAGGTTTAGGAAATGCAAAAATCTTTGGTACGTTTCAGTACTAAACTCATTTTTTTACCAAAATTGGAGATAATATGTTTTAACTCTAAGCCATTAAATTGATGATATTTGGGAGAACTCGTTTGTTCGGGTCGTTTTGGTTGATTGGGTCATTTTGAAGAACCACGTATTACCTAGTCACTCTGTGGCTGAATAAGCGACAATCTATATAAAAGTGTGATAATTAAAAAAAAAAAAGTAGATTTTTTAACTTATTTCAAAAAAATATTATGTCGTCCGCCCTTTAGAACGTGGTGAAGAACGACTGCGCGAACTTTTTCATACATAACATTTTTTTGTATTTAAACAAAAATGAATGTATTTTTTTCTAAAACTTAAGAATGTTAAAACTCTTTAAATGTGTGGTGCAACAATTATTTTAAAAATTAGTACCTAACTTGATTATTTATCTAAAAAGGACACCTTCTTTGACCATTTTTTTGCAAATAATACCTAATTTTTTCAAGAGATATCCTTGAGTCTAGGGTTATTCCCAAGAACGTAAGAATATACAGGGTGTTAAAGGAGGTAGTTGGCTTAATTTAACCAGTGATTCCTGGAAATTATATTTGGAGTAAAAAAATAAATAAAATCTTGGTCTCCGTTGACTTTTTTTCATGTTTTTTTTAATCAATATCTAAAAAAAAAATCTTCCACTTGATCACTGGTCACTCAGTAACCGCCCAAGCTCTCACCCCGACTCTAACTGTCCAATACCTGCTGATATTTTATGTTTTAAATTGAAAAAAAAAACATTTACAATGTCACCGGAGATCAATATTTTATTTACATTTTTTCCTCCAAATAATGTCAGGAATAACTGGTTAAAGTAATTCAAGTACGTCTCTTAACACCCTGTATAGTATAGTAACGTTTTAAAATATTTCTTAACGGAGTTCAATATTTACCACTAATATATTAGTAATGTTGTCTATTGATAACCTAAAAAAAACATAATCTATTTACCAAACCATTCAAGACGAATAAATAATATAGCGTCTATTTCAAATTAATCCGATTTCCATGCCGCTTTTAAATAAAGCGGCGAGGGTGGGATGCCCTTAGGGGATGAACCACAATAAAATTCTACCTATTTCTTCAAGGGATCTATCTCCCACTGGTTTGTCTATCAAAGCATCTGTACAGATAATTCCTAGAAGTGTGGTCTATTCAAATCTGACAGAAAACTGATGTCTGCAATTTATATAAGACGTTTCGTCTCCTGGGCCTACTAAAGAGATAAACGGATAAAGTGTTAAATGGCTGGAGATTTTCAAGGCCAAAAGTATTATCGTGATTATGTTAGGTTATTATGCTATGTTGCCCTTTCCCCTTCTTTATCCAAAGTTTCGTACAGCGTTACAGTGTTACTCCAAATGACGGATGAATTACAAACTGTGTTTTTCATTTAATCTAGAAAGTCACTCCACCAAGTATTAGCTTTCTTTTATTTATTTCTTCGTTAATATCAAAACCACTATGTGGCTTCATTTTATTTAAATCAAGTAACAAGTAACTTTGTCCACAATACTATTTAATAAAAAATCATCAACGTGTTTCAAAACGATGGTTTCTTCATCAGGGTGCAAAGTAAATTTACTTACTTGTTTGCGTATCAAATAGTTTATTTATTATTCACTCGATCGATTTTTGGCATATTATGCCAAGTTTGCAAAAATATTTTGAGAGATTGCCAAATTTATAGAACCTGAGGCAATTCTGTTTTTAACCGGATTACGAATAATTTGAAGATATTCTTAATAAATTAGCAATACCCATTTTTCTCCGTGTGTGAAAGCAAATAATACAGCCAGTTGTAGAATTTGCCGATAGGATAACGTAGAACCTAGTCGTGTGCCTCTATTTTTCCTCATAAAATATACACAATTATTTTAATGAAAATAAATAATTTTGGATACACAACCATTTAAAAAGTAAATTATTTTCATTAAATTAAAATGATGTCACAATGCTATTTATGAAGAAGAAAACATATTTAGTGTCGTGTTATATTTTGAACTACGGTAACAGGTCAATATATTCGCACGACCCAAAGAGTCGACTCTATAACAACGGCTCAATTAAACGGGAGCCGTGAGCTCAGAGGGTATGAGCAATGAGCAAACTGTGTTCGGATGGCCACCCTGATACGGCTCCCAGCTCCCAGCGTTCGATAGTACGGCTCTTGGTACCGGTACCACGAGAAAAATAAGTTTCTATGTAATTAGTAGTGTGTAGGATCATATTTCCAAGTCTAAATGTCGGACTGTGAGACGCCGTTCACGCCTCTGAGTATGTCATAGCAAATAATACTTGGATAATTTTAATGAAGCTATTTTTCTAAAATATCTACTGAAAAAAGTTTACCTCGGTACGGTTTATCGAGAGTCGTAGGAAAACGGCTCATTAAATGAATCATGAATGACTCATCATAACTCATTTCACAGTAAAAGATGCTTCTAACATCGTACTACGTTGCTTGAAATGGCTGTGGATATATTTAGTAGCCCATTATTTTTCTTTTCCTATTCTCCACTTCTTTCCCAGTAACCTCGTAATATAATAATGCCGGGAACTAAGTTAAAAATTCTACAGAACACTTTTCGTTGAAATACATATGAACGAACATATTATGGTTTCACATTTACGGTATTATTTTTTCGCATTTGTGTGCTTCATACAATAGGATTCTCTTAAAACACAAAAACTGGCTAAATTATATTTCTCATTTTTTTTTATTTATCAAGGTCGCATAAGTAGCTTAAAAAAACCAAAATGAATTAATTAAATATCGAACCACTCTTAAATAAAAACAATTTCATCTAAAAAAAAACTAAAGCGGGATTAACATTAATTCAGAATTAATTTAGACAATTCAAATCAATTTCGCATTTAATATTTCATCAAAATCATACAGGCAATAATAAATATTATTATCATTTTCAAGTAAGATTTAAATTTTTCTAAAGCTTTGCAATTTAATTCGCCTTTTAAATTTCTCAAGGGTCCCACGGGATGTCGCAGATGGGACAGATTTACGTGTCTCTATTTCTGGAATACTTTATTAGGGATTTGCGTTTAAAATCTGGCCAATACCTTAACCGTTCGTTGGGCAGTTAATTTTACACTTTAAGGGCCTGAAATAGAAAAAAGGGCGAAAATAGACCCTCTACCATTACCATGAATTGAACAAAAATAAATTGAAGAAAAAATGGTTGAAGTATACTTGCACGTAAAAATAGAGAAAATGCCGTAATTTTTGGTGATTTTAAGTACTTTCAAGAATGAAGTGCGATCAGGAACAAAATATTATGAGCTCGTTTTACAGAGGTGTTCAATTTTAAACATTCATTTCCCATAATGGAAAAAAATGTATAAATGGACTACTCTACCCACGACAATAGATTTTACGTAACTTGATATATCCCAAAATAGTTTGATATATAACTTGATATATGTTTATACTCGAAGTCCACATAACGTACGGCATTAGTAGAGAGGATGAACCACCCCATAACTCTGTCTTGGTCCACACTCTTTGCTTCATCCACATTACATCGTATCACATATACACGTTCTTCAACGCCTATCATTCCATATAAAAGTAGACAATCGCTTACTTTTCATCTCCCTTTTTGCAAGACCTAAACAGAACTCATCTGGACGTCTACAAATTCATTGAACTTAATTTACTACCGCATTTTCATTTTTCTCGACTTTACGGGACAGTAAACTAAAATCCATTTCACAATCGCACTAAAATTTTATTAATAATGTGTTTCATTATCTTTTATTTGCAACAAATATAATGATTCTCACAATTATAAATAAATTAAAAGTTTTTTTTTGTTCTGTTGAGTGATCTCAGTTTCAGTCTGTAAGTGGTGTTAGTTATTGGTCTGTAATTGGTGTTACTATTTCTGATCTCCTTATGTTTTGTATCCAGCTTTTTATTTGAGATTTAAATGTTAAAATATTGTTGTGAATTTGTAACGATTTTAAAACAACAAGCCTCAACTTCCGATACTAATATCGATTCGAAGATCTAGGTTATCGTATTGTTGCTTATCAACACAACTAGGTGGACAGTTGCGTTTGGTTCGCTACTCGCTGATCAGAGCGACACGGAGCACGTTAAGGACACGAAGCGACCAGGGCGAATCATGGCGACGCGACGCAACGTATTTCGACTCTTGAAGAAGTAATCTGGTTTCTTTCTTGTAAATTTTGGTTTATCACGTAGCATATTTAAATGATTTCTTGTTTTTTTATGTTTAAACAAACTGGCGCCCTATAAATCTGTTAATAATTCGACTAACTTAAAAATAATATTGTGATGACATTTTGTAAATAAATTCTCAGGAATATCGAGTTTCTGACCACCCTTGAGACTTTAATGAAATTAAATAATTATAGACCCCTTTTTACAACTTCAACCTTTAAATAGTAAAAGTGTATTTCGTTAACTTACTTTTGGTTTTTATGATCATTTGAATGACAGTGGGATTTTTTTGTAGAGTTTAACACCACAGTATAGGAAGTTTTATTGCCCAAATCTTGTATTTGTAGTCGCTTGTTGGATATGTTTTTGACCTTGAGATCTAGTGTTTGTAATATATGTGTCATTAGATCACTCAATCTACGTTTCTGGCGGTAGTGGCATGCCCTTCTTTATAGTGTGCCATCACGCCGTGCTATGTCTTTACCGTACTATCAAACAGTTGCTGTAGTAATTATAAAAGCACCTATAATCCTTAGTTAGGAAAATAATTGCTTCGGGAACCCAGACACCCCAATTACACACGTCTGTTTATCTCTGCAGTGGCTCTTAATATTCAAGTAAACATGTCATTATTTTTAACACTGGCGGAAAACGAAAAAATTTCCTCCGGATCTAGGATAGGGCGTCATGTCAAGAACACCATGAAGGTCGTCTTCATTAACCTACTAACGAAATTTTAGCAAACAATTTAATTGAAAAACGTTCTCGATTCATTGTTGTTCAACGATCCCATTACAAAATTCGTTTCTGTACAGAGCACATAAAACTTCACCTCTGGCATTGGTATAAAAACGAAAGATTGGTCTTCATAGGACAAAAAGGATCGCGGATTTGAAACAAGTGATGATATTAATGAGACCTGGTGAAAATAGATATTAAATAAACAATAACGTATGCGCATAGTGCGTTTATTCCATGCGACATTCAGAGATTCATAAAATGTGTTTAGTTAATAATAAAAGCGACCTTACAAAGAAGAATTCAATTTGCTTTACAATATTCAAAAATTAAACTGATGATTATGCAAATTAAAACACGCAATAAAGTAGGTCGTTCATTCACATATTTTTTTCATTTAATAAATTAATTATTTCCATTCTAAAGGTAATGAAGCTTCTCTAATGTCTATCTCTATATAGTATAAAATAAAGTCGCTATCCGGGTCTGTCTGTTTGTGCTCTTAACTCATCTAAGCTAAGCTACTAATTTTGATAGAGTTTTCACTATCATTTCGAAAATTTCTTCCGGAAGGTTTATATATATAATGCATGCATATTATATTTATTAATATATTATAATTATTTTATAGTTGGCGCTACCAAAAAATTGTCCAAAGAAGCGAAGTTAGCAGTCCACAATGGAGTGCTGGTACCTACCCTGAGGTATGGAAGTGAGGCGTGGAACTGGCAAAGAAACTAGATTGAATGCTGTTGAAATGAGATCCCTGAGGCGAATGTGTGGTAAAACCATGTATGATCGTGTGAGGAATGTGGAGATCCGCAAAGAGTGCAAGGCTGATGTAAGCGTAATGAGTAAGATCAAGAAAGGGACGCTTAGATGGTTTGGGCATGTAGAGCGAATGAGTGAAGAAAGGAGTGTAAGGAGAATATACGATGAAAATGTGAATGGTAGCAGAAGTCGGGGACGCCCGAGGAAGACATGGTACGACCAAGTGAATCAGATACTTGAGTCGGGCCATGTCAAGAGTCAGAATAATAGAAGAGTATGTATGAATGTGAATGAGTGTGTGCCAAGACCGAGTTGTTTGGCAGTCCGTCCTCTCTGCCTACCCCTGCGGGGAAACGGCGTGATGGTTAGTTAGTTACATTATATTTATTGGAAGTAGAGAAAAGTCGATGATTTGTAATCAAGCCATATAATTTTTTTTTTGGGCGCTTACATTGCTAACGCTGGCTAAACACTATGAGATACTACAAAATAATGTACTACGGAATTGTATATCTTTAAAAGGCCCACAGAAAAGTCCGCGATTGTATAAGTCTATATCTTAAGCTAGTTTGTCAATAAAAACATTTTATTATGTTATGAAGAAAATTGGAATTCTTATTTTTTTTAAAGTAGTTTGATCTTGAGGCAAATATTGTATAAATACTTCACAAATCGTAAAGTAACTACTATTATTTACGGCCTCCTTGGTAGGGGGGAAGGCTCTCGGAGCGGCTCCCCGGGTTTAAATCCGGGCGTGCGCAAGTAAATTTTATTTGATTGGTGTTATTTCACAATTTAACCATTTCATCATATTTGCTACACGTTCCAGGGTGGAATATATAGTATAGAATCGCCCATGTCTGAATAGCCAGGTACTTCCCCACCTTCCTCCTACCCATCTCCTTTCTCCTCTCCACTACTTTCAGGCTCACAAACATTCCCCAATTGGGTATGCCATAGTATCACTTGCTCCGGGCAGTTGGGTATTGTCCGGTATTCACGTAAAAAATAATAATACACCGTGATTTTTTGCGGCTCTGCGCTAGTTTACTTAAAAAAATTATAAGTATTACACCAAGTGATTGTTGTGATAGTCGATGTAATAAATAATAATTATTTATACAATGATGTATGACTGTTAAAATGCCCGATGTAATTGAAATAGTTCATAGGCTAAGCGATCATTGTAATAAAAAGTAGTCAAATCCATTTCACTAACATGTAATCTCTTATATCTCATTGCTATGGAAACTACTCTGCCTGGAGTACCCTATCTCCCTGCATAATGTCCCTGAAATCAGCGTTAACCTTTTCCCGGGATAATGTCAGCTTTAGCGTTGTGAAAACAGAACTTAATTTGTTTTAAAAACGGTCCCCTTCAATCTAAACATCATCTGAAATCCGTAGCAGCCGAAGGCAAAACAAGTCGTGAAATCGGGAAATTAAATTATACAGCTCCATTATTCATCTATCCAGCTATTATTGCACTCATTCTGAAGTTGAACTTTGGCTTTATACTTCTCAGTCGGCTGCCTCTCAACTATTTTTGCGGGACAATGTTGAAGGAGTTGATCCATTAAGTATGATAAAGTGTTATTTTTTTTATTAATCTTTATTAACCCTTTCAGCCCCAGTGTTAATTCAAATTAACATGAACTTTGTGATTTTTTTTCCGTAACGGTAGGGATTTAAAAAGCCATGTTTTTGTTTTTTTATGGCTTGTAGTCTTTTCTGGGACGTCTATTTTTTCCGCTCGGTTGAAATCCTTATTCCCGCCACAACAACGATAAATATTTTGACAACTACTGTTTGTGAGTTTCATCAAAATTCTGCCGTCATTAATTATTTAATTTAAGGTGAGATATCAATATTTTCTACTCGAATTACAAATATTTTAAAGCATTAAGATGTGTTCTATAATAATAACAACAGTTCAATTCACTGTTCACAGTCATTTGCCAGAATATTGTTAATGAATTTCAATGTTCATTCAAATTAACACTGATAGTGACGGACATGTTTTCGACTAGAATGGCGAATTTTTAAAGATTTATTATCCTAGATTATTTCTTCATTTCTGAATGAATTTTAGTTAAAATGTTATTTGTTTGTACCTTAGAGATTATCACTACATTGTAAATGAGCATTTCTGACATGAAACAGTT
Source organism: Hesperophylax magnus (assembly GCA_026573805.1). Taxonomy (NCBI): domain Eukaryota; kingdom Metazoa; phylum Arthropoda; class Insecta; order Trichoptera; family Limnephilidae; genus Hesperophylax; species Hesperophylax magnus. The sequence continues at coordinate 3,028,153 of JAIUSX010000117.1, read as the reverse complement.
ATTTGTATTACTTTTGTGTTATGTTTATTTTACTTTACTTTTTAAAAAATACCCTCTGACATCCAATGTTAATCCAAATTAACATAGAATAATTTCTAAAAAAAAAAAAATTTAAATACCAAAAATTTTCAAATAATTTTCTGAGGTATTATCAAGCATTACATATTTTATATGTGGAAACAGTAATGTGGGTGTGAAAGGGTTAATAACATTCAATCATGTGTTAAGGGCAGGCGCAGTTTACAAGAAAAATAAAAATAATCTATCATAGCCGCTTGCAGTTGCTTTATTCGTTTCCCGTAATTCGTGGCTCGGTCCGCGTTTCGGTTCGCAAATGTATATGTACCATTAAATCTCCGAAAGTTCTTCACTGATTGCTTTGAAATGTTGACACAACGTTGCATTCAAATAAGCGTGTGTTTGTTTATAACTATATTTTATAGATGTCACCTTGTCAGATTTTATGGATTGTAAAGCTATGTTGCAGTGTATCTAAAATTTATTTGGGCATAAGTTGTTTTAGCTAAAGAAATAAGATTTTACCCTTCGGTCCTGGTTTGGACATTTTGTCATTTTTTGTTTGAATGTTTATGCTACATCGATCAAATAATTAGTTAATGCTAGTATGTTTTGTAATAAAGTTGACTACTGTCCAAAACACAGATTTTCCTAAAGATTTCATCCGAAAGAATGTGATAATAGTTATAAAATAATATTTATTTTTTATTTATTATCATTAGTTTCGGGGCTTTAAATATGCATTATTCTCACTGAAAATAAAAGTTAATCATTAAAGAAGATTTTTAATTGATTGTTATCAAGTTTAATTTGTGGAAATACAATAATATAAATATTCAATTAATTAAAAAATAAAACAATTTATTTAAAAACAATATATTTTGTATAATTATTATTATTACGCGTGACAGTTGTTTCACTTTTTATAATGCCTTCAGAAAGCGAAATAGCTCTCACGCGTAATAATAATTACAGCATAACTTGTATATAAATATACCATTTTGTAAATTGAATAATAATATTATTTAATATATAAAAGAAAACATACAATTAAAGTAAAATATTATATTAAAAAATTTAATCTTAACGAAACGTGATGTTTCGTTTGTTTCTATGGTTCTATGTCTTCTCTTGTTTAAATAAAAAGGCAACGGTCACAATCGGGGATCGAACCCAGAATCTTGTCTTACCGGTACAGCGCTCTAACCGCTAAGATATTGAGATCTTAGTGATTAGATAATTCTTATAAGACAAAGGGCTTAGGTTCAATCCCCAGTACCGACCGTTATCTTTTTTTTCTGTGTCCGTTAATTATATTATTCCTCTTCAATTATGAAATGCTACATTCAAATGTTATTTATTACAATTTGAATAAAAGTTAGTATTTCTACTTTTGTGCGATTTAGTAATTTGAAATGCGGCACGAGATTAGAGCAAGAGGTTCTAAGAACAACTTATTGCAATAAGAATGAAATATCAAACTGGTCAGATATAGATTGAAATAAATTGAAATATAGTCGCTATATTTGAACATCGTCATGAAGTGAAAAATACTTTCGGTAGCATTCATTAGAGGTGACAAGATCTGAATGGCCTAATACTTTCCCACCTTCATCCCTCCCTTCTCTTTGCACTGCCATTATTTAACACCTCACAACGTTACTTTTATCTATGACTCAGATGTCTCAGTGATTTCGTCTGTTGAATATTTTAAAAAATAAAAAAAAATGGGACGGGTTGTTTTAGAGAATTTGAACAATTCTTCAAATTACAATGTTAATTTTCAATTTCTTTGAAAGGTATTTTCAAGTTCTGTTATTATTTCAGTTTAGTCAAGTAACTGGCCTATAATGATATAATGACAGAACTTGAATAGGACAATCACAGAACTCGCAAATGAACGTTGAAATTTGATGAATTATTGAAATTCTGTGAAACAACCCATCTCAAAATAAAAATAAAATCAACTTTGGCATATTAGTATGCCAAATCATGAAAAAGAAAAGTAAAATTAATTTAAATGTACTTTAAATTCTTAAAACTATTAAACGAAAACATAAACCACTTAAAGAAACGAAGAGCCCTTTTTATAAAGGTACTTTAAAAAACTTCCGGTATTTACTTTTGCTCAATTAAATCTTCCTTGGCAACAAGAGCAACCATTTTTTTTTATCATTGGCTAAAAAATGACTATTATATTAAATTTCCAATACTATTTAATGATATTATTGTTTCTCTTCATATCGCAGCTAATTTCTTTCTGGATAATCATATTATGTTACTGTTTGTTTCCCCTCCAAGATAATTTATTTTAACAAACAGCTTATGACCCGTTCAGTCAGTTTATTTGCTTTTCGGAACAGCACATATGATCTCTTAAAAATTGTTGTATCTCCCTTACTGATATGATTAGAAATGTGATCTAAAAGGCGTTAGAAAGAGAAAACACCATTTATATTCAAATCTAGAAGTTAACTACTGAATAATTAAAATGTACACTTCTATGCCACAAAAAGTTTTGAACGCAATTTGATAAAAAAATGTGAAAGTTTGTGATTTTTTTATTAATTATTTTCATATGAAACAACAAAAAAGTAAGGGAGCAATAATTTTTATAATGCATTTGAAAAAATGTTAAGAGAGCATTATAAAAACTTTTATCGTAGATTTAAAAATTTCAATAATTCAAAAATGATATGTATATTTCTAATAATACAATTTGAGAGCGTATTTATCACCTTTCAAAAACAGTTTTTAGTTTTCGAGTAGGTACGGTAAAAAAAATATCTCATTATTTAGATATTTTTGAGAAGCGGAAATTTTCAAAAGCATGTTGAAGAAATATAACGGTCAGTACGCCAGAGGTTTGAAGGGTTCAAATAATTACATCAATTAAAATGTCGAGGCGGAGGCATCAATTTTTTTAAATCCTGTGAGAAAAAACTTGTTATTTGAGTAGCTTCTTTGGCATCATCAAATACAGCATGCTTAAAATCTATCATTCGCTTCGGAAAAAAAACTTGATTATTTAAAAAAAAAATGAAATACATTATTAATACTTGTATATTCAAATACGATCATAAATAGGCGTAAAAAAAACTAAATATGCGTTGATCCCCTTCATTTTAATTGAGCGATCTATAAAAAGAAACGCAAACAATTGTTTCATTGACTTGAGTACAGGGGAATTTGAAATATTGTTAAATAATTTCTCTTAAAATTAGTTTAAAAACTTAACTAAGTACGTAGTAGAAAAAATAGTTCGAAGAAAAACAATAAATTATTACGTAAAAAAATATACACTGGTGTGTTTGGTTCATTAAAACAGGCAATCTGACAAGCTGAACTAATATCAACCTGAAGATACAATAACGCACTGACAAGCTGAACTAATATTAACCTGAAGATACAATAACGCACTGACAAGCTGAACTAATATCAACCTGAAGATATAATAACGCACTGACAAGCTGAACTAATATCAACCTGAAGATATAATAACGCACTGACAAGCTGAACTAATGTCAACCTGAAGATACAATAACGCACTGACAAGCTGAACTAATATCAACCTGAAGATACAATAACGCACTGACAAGCTGAACTAATATCAACCTGAAGATACAATAACGCACTGACAAGCTGAACTAATATCAACCTGAAGATACAATAACGCACTGACAAGCTTAACTAATATCAACCTGAAGATACAATAACGCACTGACAAGCTGAACTAATATCAACCTGAAGATACAATAACGCACTGACAAGCTGAACTAATATCAACCTGAAGATACAATAACGCACTGACAAGCTGAACTAATATCAACCTGAAGATACAATAACGCACTGACAAGCTTAACTAATATCAACCTGAAGATACAATAACGCACTGACAAGCTGAACTAATATCAACCTGAAGATACAATAACGCACTGACAAGCTGAACTAATATCAACCTGAAGATACAATAACGCACTAACAATCTGAACTAATATCAACCTGAAGATACAATAACGCACTGACAAGCTGAACTAATATCAACCTGAAGATACAATAACGCACTGACAAGCTGAACTAATATCAACCTGAAGATACAATAACACACTGACAAGCGGAACTAATATCAACCTGAAGATACAATAACGCACTGACAAGCTGAACTAATATCAACCTGAAGATACAATAACGAACTGTGTACGATATTGAACATTATATGTATCTACTTTTGTTTGTAATCTTATCATCATTAGGTCTCAATGTAACTAAAAAACGATTCCATCAAAACCCTGTTCAAACATTATCTTTATGATGGATGTTTTTTTGCAATTAGTAATTTGCTTTATTATTAGTCGTTTGCTATATTAGTCATTTTATATGTTATTAGTCATTTGCTATATTAGTAATTCTCTATATTATTAATCATTTGCTATATTCTATATTTAAAATAAATAAACCATTGAAGAATAAGATAAAACTAATAAATCTAAACGAAACATGAAACAGAACAATATCATCTTACAACTATTTTTTCCCATATTTTTGACAGCTACCTTTTTCTAATGAAATTTGTTTTTAACCTAATAGTATCTCGGATAAACATAACCGATTTTTATTTAAATGGGATACCTTTTATAATAAAGTCTAAAGTCTAAATGAATATTCAGCAAAACCTTTTCTTTCAATATATCGTTTAATAACTAGGTCCTAATGGTCGAGTTGTTAAGACGTTGTCCCGACAAGAAAAGAGACCCTGGTTGTGACCGTTTTCTTTTTATTTTCTGTGATTTGTTCTGTTTCATGTTTCGTTTAGAATTATTAATATTATATTATTCTTCAAAAGATATATTGTATTGATGGATTTTAACCTTCAAAATAGTTTAAGAAAAGTACTTCAATAATAAATTAAAATTTAACGAATGTACTTACGTTTAAATTTTTTGAATATTGTCGTTAATCGTCGCAAGATAGCAGTGGCTCCGGTAATTAAATAAAAAGGAGAGAACCGCGGGAAAAATAGGGAGGATTACTAGGGGATTGTTGGCAATTGTCAGCGGCTGTTTTCCCCGAGGGAAATTCAATTAGAGGAGATTTACTGCCTCTTTTAGTATTACCGAAATCCCGGAGAGATATAGATATTAATATACGTAACAGATATCTGTTGAGCGGTTCTTTTGTCTTGTAATGTAAGATAAATGATGATGGGAAAGGGAATGTAAGAAAATTCCAAATTGCTTTTTATTGTGAGTTCAGTTTAATGCTTTATTGTCAAGTCAATTGACATAAAAATACAAGAGGTCGGATTCTGTGAAAAAACTTTATGACTGTGAAAAACTAATATTATTAGGTCACTGGTTTAATTCTCGGAATACGGTAATTGATTATGTTTAATTAATAATATACGCAACAGATAATATTAATATGCATAACAGATATCTGTTGAGCGATTCTTTTGTTTTGTAATGTAAGACAAATGGGGATGGGAAAGACAATGTATGTGTTATTATTATTTCAAAGCATTTTGTATTAAAATTTAGAAAGCATATATTTATAAGCTCCAAGTTATTATTTTATAATATTTATATGAATTTCTTATTTAATTATTGAAGACAATATTAGCGATTCTTAGACGAAAATTTGAAACAGAAAAATTAGTACAAGATACGGTCACATATAGGACATGAACCCAAGACCCTTGCCTTGCCGGGGCACCGCTCTACCAACTAATGGAGCCTATCTCCTTCGGTCATATTTAACTGTATCATACTTCGAATAAGAAATACCAACATTATCTTCATTTTTTTTACCGCACATGTTTTATTGGCTGCTATCTTTATGTATGATTGCAAGGTTTAACTCGAACTAAATGTAATCTAGACAGTGTCTTGGATAAATATATCTTATTTTTATGTGACATCTGTTGACTTTTTCTGCAAGCCTAGGATGAATATTTTTGGAATAACTTAATGATTAAAACCTCAAAATGTAATATTTTATTATTGAAGACAATATTCGCGATTCTTAATTGAGAATATGACACAGAAAAATCAGAAAAAGATACTTTCTAGATTTTTCGGTTTCAAATTTTCGTTTAAGAATTGCTAATATTATGATGAATGATAGTATGAAGTGCTAATATAATAGTATGAAGTGCTAATATAATAGTATGAAGTGCTAATATAATAGTATGAAGTGCTAATATAATAGTATGAAGTGCTAAAAATGTGTATGAAGCACGTTTAATGAATGTGTTTTATTTTGGGCGAGTTAAAAACTTAAAACTCAAAACATTCCACAACTTGGGAAAGAAAAAGTTACACACACTAACATAAGAAAATTTCACACAATTTAATAAAAAGTACAACATTTTCAAGGCTTCATAAAGAATTTACAATATTGTTATGTTTAATTATTTTTGACGGAAACATTATCAAATCAAGTATAGGTTTAGCTACTGGCGAGAGAAAAACATTGATTTTCTATTATTAATACGTCAGTTACATTATTAATCTAAAATAATGGAGTGAAAATTCAATTTTCACTAAGCCGCAAAATTTTCCGCAATTCTCTTTCACGTCGTAATTACGTCAACTTTTAAAGGATTTTACATAATATTGCGAGAATTACAAGTTATTAAATTGCGCTTTTTATATTTATATGTTTGAAGCGTAATATAATGAAACTCAGCGCTGTGATAAAATTTTCAAAAGGCTTTAATCCACAAACGAATTTTCCCAAAAGGATTTTTTATGTGTTTAGTAATAATAATTATAATTACCTGATAATTACTTATATATTACCAGGGTGTTTCAAGTGTTAACGATTTTTAATATATTCATAGCTCATGCCGGTCACTTTTTAAGAGCCGAGAATAGTTGTTGCGTTGACCCGAAATTTTCAGACAATTTTTTTTTTGTATTTTTTATGCTACACTTCACTAAAGCGCCCCTATTGGTAAGGTGTAAATATAAGGGAAGAGAAGGAAACTGTATCGTCACCCAGTTGAGCAGCGTCGTGAGACGGGTTAAAGTAGGAGCTGTAGGAAGGGATTCATTAATGCGGATTACGAGTATATTTTTTTACGTTAACTCCACGAGGAGGGTTCGATGAAAATAATTTTCCTACTTGCCTATGAGATCTTTGGAGATGCTGAGTGGATGGTCTTTTAAAGGAAATAAAGAAAAGAAAGTTTCTGGGAAGAAAAAAGTGTGCGGCGTAGGTAGATAGGAATCTGGGGGTAAGTGTGTCCAAGAGTGACGGACGTATGAATCCATTCCTCCCACTCTTGTGAAAAGCGATGGATCGAGTGAGAGTCCGGCTGGAAAGGTCAAAAGGTCTCCCTGAACCAGTTTCTCCCGATCCGAGATCCGATCCAGATCGAGTTGTATGTTATATATTCAACTCGATAAAAATATACCTTAATAAATAACCCTTATACTCGTCAACCCTTAAAATATAAGGATAACAAAAATATATGAAAAATCTCGCCATTTTTTAATCAAAAAATTAACTTCCGCGAGCATAAAATAAAACCTTGTTTATACATAAGTAAATGGAATACGTAGGAAGACAGTACCTCTGTAGATTATAAATACCTACTCGCATTGATTTTTTATGAAATATAAAAATGAATTTGTGATAATAGTTATATCAGTTTGGTTGGTGTTATGATATCCCGGCTTGAAGAACCAAATTTTTAATATACAAGTGTTCAATTAATTCTGCATACTTAAGAGATAAACTGATAAAAGTGTGCTGTGGGCGTGTCTGTGATTGAAGTAAGGTCAATTATATCTTACGTCGCACACTGGGGCCAAATACCAGAAGTTGATACAATAAACAAAAAAAAAAATTCAATAATACGATGTCGCTTCATTTGTTTCGAGGTACCTCGATAGTTGTAGCATTATTATATAGCAGGTAGAAACCCTTGACCATACCCTTCTACCTGTGACACCGCTCAGTAGAGAGCGAACACTCGTGCAGATAATACGCCGTTTACAAGTGCCAGCATAAACCTCAAGTTCAAGTATTTATTTCGGAAGACGCATATTACGAACCCCAAAAATGAGTATGGAACCATCATGTTCAAGTATTTATCTTATTTTTTCACATTATATTTTGAACATTATTTATTATTTTGATAGATAAAATTGTATATCAAATATAAACAAAAATATAGCAGTGATTTTTAGAAAAATGATATTCTTTTAGAGATTAGTTGAGCTCCGGGCACCTCCGGGCTATCATTCCAACACTTTTAGGACCAATAACTATTGTTATTTACGAATCACTTTTAAAATCTTGCACATATGTACACTTTTTTAAGTTATGAATTATTTTAATGTGATCGGTAGCTATAATTAAAAAGAACAGTTTTTTTAAAAACTCGGGATCAGACAATCTAATATCATGTTAGTTACAAAACCTGTCAGAATAGAGATTTATTTCAAAATAATCATTACTGACATTCAATTTCCATTTTTTGGACGTAAGGTGGTAAAGTGTAACTCAAAGATAAAACTTCATGGTCTCCCTTCCTAAAACTGTTTATGCTACATATCTGGTCATAATAGAACAAAGATAGAACGCATTTTCTGAGTGACATTAAGTCGTGTCAGTTGGTGACAGATATAGCACAACGCAATTCAGCGGTTTTTTATGCCTTGTGACAAATACAGCACTACGTGAACCGAGCGGAGAAATTTATTCATTTTCTTTTTTTCACACAGCTGTGAATTCTGATACCTTATTCATGACAAGACGACAATTATTCACAATAATGAAGAACTCTGGACACGTACACATTCCAGATCAGCTAAATTCGCTGCAAAAGGAAATGGAGTTGAGGACAGGATGCATCGGTGATCCCAGAAAACATATTTCGAGAAGGATAAATCTCTTCAAATCGGAACACTATTCACGATGGGTAGCAGCGCACCGGATTGAAGTAAGATTTCTGGAGAAAAATAAAACATTGCTGGATTCATTAATTTGTTTTCCCAATCTTACACTAACCGATACAATAAGATCAAATGCTCCAAAACTTTACCCGTCTTAAAAAATTGTACAGGCCGCAAAAAAGGAATGTTACCCAGTGACTGCAAAAATCAATGTTTGATACTTCAGTTCATGTTGATTTGCAGACAATGCTCAGTCTTACCATTAAGCGTTTGGTTTTCGCTCAGGGCGATGTAATACGTACACTCAACTCTAAGGAATTATAAAATATGTTTTCAGTTTGTTGTTTTTGTCATCAGATCTTCTGATAGCGAGCAAAAGGAAGCAGCCAAAAAAAAGTTGACCACGCTACCCATAGAAGCGGTAGAACTGCTAATGGCTCCATCATTACAGCCGACAGGTGAAAATTATTCAAATACTCAGGATGATGATGATGATAGTGACGATTACGATTCTTATGATGATCGTGATGGTGATGATGATAGTGATTTTGACTCAAACAAGTCGGATAAAGAGAATTGATTTTTTTTTGTTATTTATTTATTTAAATCGTGTATATATAATATGTACATAATAAAGTTTAAATATATTATGTATTTAAAATTTTTGTTTTTTTATAGCCTTCCTTTCCACATTCAAATTTTTTCTTAAAAACGTCCCTGTGAATAAAGGGCGTTTTTCATCAATCTTGCCCCAGTGTGCGTCGGGTGAAATTGACCAAACACTTTCAATTATAGAAATTCTTTTTTTAATGCATTCATTGGTCTGGGTAGGACATATATTCAACAGGTCTTATTTTAATTGGTGACGTCCGTTTTCTTGCACATCGATGTGGACACTGGACACTTGGTAATTGATAATTGGACAATTCATTGATGATCAGTTCAATGACCATTTTCACTGTGCTGAATTATTTTCCAGAATTTCATGATTATCAAAATATACTATTTTTCCTACTAATTTGTTCAGAAAACTATTAAAAGTCATCCGATATTCCATTTTGAATGTTAACTAAGTGGCAAAGTGGAGTACCCCCAACCAGATGAAAAACGTTTCTTGAAATAAATTTAGCCGTGTTTGGTGATAAGATATAAACAGCAAGGTACTTAGCATCGTACGTTTTTCCTTGCTCTTTCCCTGCCTAGTCACGCACATTCCGCAATAATGGGGAATGTCATATTCCGAAAGGGTGCGGGCAATAAAATAAATAAAGTTGTCAAGATATTTTTAAATAAAAGTGATTAATTCAGTAGGTATTTAATTGGAATCAAAAGTGCTTCCGTTTGCGTGTCGAGTGCCCTACCCACGAGGACACCTAATACACCACACCTCTTATTATTTCAAGAATATTTTGAATTCGTACATTCTAATTTTAGAACAATTTTCTTATAATAATAATTTTCTTATAATTATAATTTCTTATAATAAAAAAAATCCTTAATATTTTTGGTTTACCTCTGATTTCTTCGAAATGATTTTCGTTTTTAGGGCCGCGTTCATCGACCTGAATAAACCATAAGGTTAATGAAGGAATGTATGGGAAAGTGCGGTAAATTAATATTGAACCATGCTATATTTGCTGAACAGTATATTATTTATAAGCGAGTTAATTAATTAATGAAACCACAAATTTGAATATTTAATCATTAAAAAAATAAATTTGACGACTCTCGTACGAAATATATGAAACAAAAAATACAGAAAAATATACTGTCGCATCTGAGAATTGAACCTAGCACCTCTTCCTTTCCGGGAAAGTGCTCTGACCGCTGAGCTAAATCGACCTATCATCTTACGTCATTTTAATTTTATCATACTTCGACTAAGAGCTATTAACATTATTCTCAGTTTCGATTAACTATGAATAACTTAAAATTAATTAATTATTAATATTTACTACGAATCGGTTAAGATTATAAAATTCCAAAAATTTTCTTTTGGATAAATTTAAGCTATTTCTATCGTTTCCTTTGAGTAGAATCTAAATAATATTGGAAATAAGTTTAAAAAAATAAAAGCGTAATCTATTGAAAAATATTTTTTTTCATTACAAATATATGAACGCGTATAAGAAACAACTTAAAAAAATACTGTTTTATTGCAAAGATTATCTGTGACAGTTTCCCCTGCTCAACTTTTTTTCTTTCTTTTAAAATTGTTCTCAAAATAAATAAATAAACATTTTTGCGCTATAATCGACCGTTACTAGACTCCGTTTGCCAAGCGATTTGTATGACTATTATCTATATTCGTGGTGATATAAGGCACACTAATCACATTCACACTTGTATGTATGACAGAAAATGCGTTGTGTTCAATTTTTGTTTTTAATGAATAAAGAAATTGATTACAATTAGTATCGCTCTGGTTAACGACCACCATAAATAACCAATCATCACCTTTCTCTCATCCGTCTCCCTCCCCTCCCCACAACCTTCAGCCGCACAACATACCCCGATTGGCCAGATCATCAATTAGAGCTCTTTTGTTACTCACAAAAATTAAATAGGGATTCACAATAATATTGCATCTATCAAGTGTCCCAACTTTTCGCAGCTTTTCAGAGCCAGTGGGACTATGACAACGCCATTTGTGAGGCTGAAAGGTGTGGAGAGAAAAAGAAAACGGAGAAGATGAAGTTTGATCACTAAACACGATTAAATGAATTTAATCGTTTCGTTTCTGTAGAATTTCACCAGGGAGATAGAGTATTTACCGCTGCATACATTGTGTTACATATAAGATTTGTAACAAGGAGTGTGTGCGTCACTTTACTTACATCGGATCTATGGTCTTGCTGTGTGGGACCTTTAAGTACCTACACATTGTCATTTTGCTATTGGTCAAATTGACAGCCCTGGAATTCTGACTTGGAGAGTTGCCAAACCTGAGGGAGCAAGGATCTGTGATTTGCATTGGAAGCAGTCGCCATTCTTTGATCACCAGCCCGGAGCAGTGGGCATTCCTCTTGGCTGAGGTTCAACGAACACATTCGACAATTTTGACCATTGGATCATTGACCATTGGATTGATTAAATCGGATGGCATATGCCGATCCTCATTGGTTAAGAGGGACCCTTTTGGATACCAGCAGCGTGAGGCTGTTTTGCATTGGACTACAAGATTATTTTTTGGATAAATTATAAACTGGGAGTTGCTGTGAAGAACACGAATCTACTACTTAGCATCAAGAACGAACTGGCATCACACCTTCATTTTACCTATGCAAGCCCTTTGCCAGACAGATTACATAGTAGGATGTTAATTAATTTCATTTTTATTTCTTGTCTTTTTTGTGGTTATTCATTTTAGTATTACTAAATATTTTTTTTATTTCTAGATAATAAACCCATCCTTACTTTTATTTTTTGCCACTTAATCAACAACAATCAACAATCTTAACAATTGGATTGTGATTCTGGACTCTGATTGTCCTCAGTTGAAAAGGGCATAAAATCTTTACACCTTCTGTACCTATATTTTATGCCTGGTCGCGAGTATTTTTTTACAAGCTGTCAATATAATGAAACGAAATAAGCCGATCTGACCTAGTAAAGGAAAATCGATATTTTTGTATGAGTAAGAACTGATAATCTGTTCATGTTAGATAAGGGGGGATATTAGTGATGCAACCAGGTTAACTTTAGCAAGTGGGTAATATCTATTCATATGCAAAAGTTGGTTGTGTAACGGATACACAATGGAATGGATGAACAGTTTCACCCTTTACTAAAAAACGTGTTTTAACTTTTCCACGTCTGATAAAAACCAATTAACCTACATTAATGGTAGTTTATCAGTTCTGAAAAATTTAAAACACGTTTATTAGTAAGGACACTTACGCTTATCATTATTAGAAAAAATCTATTTTATCGGGTAGGAAAAGGTGGAGGGGGGGGGCGGTTTTTTAAAATTTCATATGGGCAGTCACTTTCATCTTTTTTGACAGTTAATAATGATAATAATGTTTGTTTATTTAAACTGAGTGCAATACTCAGTCTGCCATATAAAAGTGAACATCTTAATAAATTAAAAATAAAATATAGTAAAATCAAATTACATAAAATAAAATATATTGTGTGCAATATTTCATCAAATCTGCTTTAAGGGGTGGAAAAGGGAGATTGGGGTAGTTTTTAGAAAAGAAAGAGAAAAGTGCGCAAAATTAAATCCATTTGAGAAAGTAACGTATTCTTGTTGTTGGAAAAAAAAACCCACAACGGGACACTCTTCTTTACCATATGAATTATATGAGATTACAGATAAATACAACCAAAAAAACCTGTACATTGCCGCTAGACACAGGAAACAAAAGTAATTTACCTTATAGGAAAATGTTGATCTCCTAAATTACATGGGTTTTAATTAATCTGAATGTTTTCTCTAATGAATCTCGCTTTACATAAAAGACGTACGAGATTAACAATAATTGGTACCTCTTCTAAACGGGCTTGTGAATGCCAAGTCTTATTTAGAAAATTTCAAATGAAATGAATGCCTCATCTTAATTATTTGCTTGTAAAATAATTGTTACCTCATCTTAATATTTTTACCAGAATTTTAATAATAGGAGACAAGGGACATTTTTCATTTGAGGGATTGAACAGTACAACAGTACAAATCACAAATCAAAAGTACCTACATAATAAATTGAGAACGGACGTTGTTCTATACTAAAAGGACCTCAACGCCCCATTTGTTTAAGTATTCGCCAGCCTTTTTCATTAATTCGTAAAAGAACTTTATCCCAATATTATTATAATTTCAATGAGGCACCGTCTATATAACATATGATGTTCTTTACATGCATGCACAACGTACGTATACGTCCCGTTTGAAGGATTTTGTCCGTTGTCCTAAAGGAAATCATATCAGGATAGCAGGCCATTCACGACATCAATAGATCCAAAGGCAAATATTTTATAATAAATGCTTTCAGTTTCGCAAATATTACAATTATAACATCCGTGAATTTTCACACCTTGTTTTACATCTTAGCGCAGTAGTGTGGTATCTGTTTCATTCTGTGTTAGTGCGTTTTTTTAAATTTATTTATTTCGTTTTACATCCATTTACTTGTCGTAATAATCCAAAGGGCGAGAAAACTTAACTTTTCCGCACTTAAAAAAACTGAAACTCAGCAAAATAAATAAAGTAACATTTAATTTTACAAGAATTACTAAGAATTTAGTTTGTTGTCAAGAATACTCACGAACGGAAATTCCTTTTAAGTAAACAGATGTAAATAGCTGTTTTTCAACACGATAACGTTTACAAAACAACTGCTTTTCCAAGAAATTATATATAGTAATTGAAGGGATAGCTATCAATCAGACGTAACTGTTAATTGTGTGAAAAAACCTAATTTCTCAACCTTGTTATTTTTAGACAAGTCATCCGTTGCTGAAGACAAACGAAACTGTTTTCTCGTCAGGAGAGTTTATAAAAGTTTGTTAAATTTACTTACAATTCTTAGAATATATGTATCAAAGCACTCTAAGGGGGTATTTATACCAAAATAGCTATCAAAACTTATCCATTGGATAACTTATGTTAATAAATAAACTTTGGGGATCTGGTAGTGAGACAATGAAAGATAATGATTGTGTTGTCATAGCGTTTATTTTGAGTCAGTGAGTCGACACCGCGTTGGTGGAGACTAGACTCATGGATGTGTTCAGCACTGATGAAGACGTGGAGTCTTTCGGATACTCCAGTGTGAATAAGGTAGCCGAAGTTGCGATGGTCCTGGTCGGCAGATGTGCGAAAGATGCAGGCCGGCGACGATGCAGCGGGGCCGAGGCGCAGACCGGCGAAGGTGTCACAGGGTCTAGGCGCGTGAGGAGCGCTGGTCAGGGAAGATAGCCGGAGCCAGGGCGCTGGTGTGATCCCGAGGGGTCCATAATAATTTGTAGTCCGTGCAGAGCCGGGTGTAGGTAGATAGTTCCGTGTGACGGTGAGGTGAAACAACAGCGGGGCGCGACGCGGGGGGAACCGGCAGTCGGTGGTCGGCCACTTCAGTATGCAGCAAGTAGTGCTCGCATGTTGCTCACTCGTAAAACTACTAATTAATGACTGACTGAGAACATCTGGACGCGCCTCATTATATAGCCGCCCCAGTCCATCGAGAACATTTCAGACCTGTAGGTAGAAACGCCGAACGCTCGCATTGCATCTAGAATGTTCCCGCTACAATGCGTTTTGCATTGGAGATCGTTCCAGAATATTCTCGTAGCATCGCTACAAAATAAACAAATACTCGCAATAGGCAGACAACTCGGTTTAACTTGTCAGATATATAACTACTATTTATAGGTTCGAGTACTGAATAGTAAACTCGGACATTGCAAATAAATAAAAAAAATATCCTTATTCTATTAGTTATCGAGAGGATGGTAAAATACCCCTAAATTTAGCTCGACATTAACTATAACTAAAAAATAAATACCCTGTTGTTCTATATTCAATGAACTAAAGGCATGTCTCTATTTTTGAATAGGTGGGTTATTTAGACTGCCTCCTAGGCTACTTGTAGCACTAGGAAAGTTATGTGTCGAAAATCGGTAAAATAATATATTTATCTAATTTTCAAACAAATTGTTAAATTGATTCCAAGAGCCGGTATTACATTTGCTTGATAAGCTCGGCTTACGATATTTTTTTGAATTTTTTAAATATTTATTCACAAAACATAATTTACAGAAAATATATTAAATATTTCACTTAATTTAATACATGAGATGTACCACCATAATAAAGCTAGGCTCGTGTGTATGGGGGATGTGTCATTTTGTATATTTATGTAATATGTCAAAGTATTCAGTTTATATTTTCAGTGTGTTTTTTATCTTGAAGCTTAAAATCTGTGTTGTTATTTATCTTTTGGATACTTTCTTATTTAAGTGAATTAAAAAAAAATTACTCCAAGATATGTATAGTTGAATTGCCCCATTGTTTTTTTTAAATTCAGAGTTGGGAGTATTGACGTTTTTCTCAGTAATTTATTATTTTAAAAGGTCCATTTTTATTTAAGATAGTATCTCCGTAAATTTGTAATGTTGTATGGTAAAAGTATAATGTATTTCCGACTTTAAATTTTTTAAAGTTCTGGTATTTAATTATCGAAGGAAGCAAACACTTTGTAGCTTGACATTATTACACAAATGAAAGAATATCTTTGTTTTAAACCACTTTATTACATTTATATACGTCGACCGGTTTCGGTTGAACTCAACCTTCATCAGGACAGTACAAATATAAACTAAAATATAATACAGAGGAAGATTATTAAGTAAACAATAAAGAAAGAGAAAGTATATAAATGTGAGGGAGAGAGCATCAGGGCAGCGGAGTAGGTAGTGGGGTCGGGGAGGGGTGGGGATTACCCAGGGAGAAAGGAAACATCTTTAAAATAGGGCTTTTAGTAAGTTCTATCTGTTTGCAATTATAATTGTGCAATTATATTCTGCTCTGGGCATAATTATTACGGATGCCCAGAGCAGAATATAATATTGCCCAGAACAGAATATATATAGATATTATATGCCCAGAGCAGAATATAATTGCAAAATTGAAGACTTTTTAAATAATGATGCTTTTGAAATATTGCCTTCAGACCCCACTAATAAATTCCAACAAAATGTAAAAAATGCTTTGAAAGACTGTAAAAACCCAATATTCGTGGATTCATCATATGATCAAGTTAAATTTCAGACTAAAAATCCTAAAATACCCAGACTATATGGATTCCTAAAAATTCATAAACATAATAGCCCCATTAGACCCGTTATTTCTTGCTGTAATTCCCCTACTTTTAAATTAGCCTCATTTGTAACCAATGTATTCAATAATGCCAATGTGTTTTTCCCCAAATACACAATTAAGA
The DNA here is from genome assembly GCA_026573805.1 of Hesperophylax magnus. Lineage (NCBI taxonomy): Eukaryota > Metazoa > Arthropoda > Insecta > Trichoptera > Limnephilidae > Hesperophylax > Hesperophylax magnus. The sequence goes on along the minus strand of JAIUSX010000117.1, from coordinate 3,011,289 downwards.
ACTCTATGGAATTAGTTAACGATTTGAAGGATCTAGTACTCCCAGATAATTCAAAACTTATTTCTTTTGATGTTGTCAATTTGTTCCCTAATATACCTATAATAGAATGTAAATCTTTAATAGCTAACTTACTAAATACTTCCAATTTACCTAATGACTTCTCTAACGATCTTACTCGCCTTTTTAACCTGTGTTTAAACCAAAATTATTTTTAATTTAATGATACTGTTTTCCAGCAACGATCTGGTCTACCAATGGGCGCTCCCACTAGCCCTGTACTAGCTGATATCTTTATGGATAATATAGAAAATAAAATATTTGCATGTAAATCCCCATTATTAAAAAATATTCTCTTGTGGAAACGTTATGTGGATGACATTTTTTGTATTTGGACGGGCACAGAGCGTCAGTTAAACACTTTCCTGACACTCCTTAATTCCTTCCACTCACAAATCCAGTTCACATTAGAGATGGGCATAAATTCCAGCTTAAACTTTCTAGATCTTTCTTTGTCTATCGTTAAAAATAGAATTTACTTCAACATTTTTAGAAAACCTACATTTACTGACACCGTAATCCATAATACCTCCAATCACCCTATTTCACATAAACATTCCTCTTTTCACAGCATGATCCACCGGCTAGTCACCATCCCATTATCTAATAATAATTTTTCTAACGAACTCCTTACAATAAAACAAATAGCTAATAACAACGGTTATCACTCTGATCTTATTGATAAAATCCTTTCAAAAAAACTTCGCCGAATCGCAACAAATAAATTTCTATATAATGCTCTACCAACTATTAATAATAATAATTTAACTACTCAATGGCGTAAAATTTTGTTCATAAGTAAATTCTCTTCCCTTTGCACATCTAAACTTCCATCAGAAATTAGGCCGGCCTTCTATACTAATAATAACTTAGCCAAATTTTTAAATAATTGTAAAGATAAAGAAGATACGTTTAGCCACTCTGGGATCTACAAACTTAATTGCAATGATTGCCCGGCAATATATATTGGTAAAACCGCGCGTAATGTAAATATTCGAGTAAAAGAACATGTCAGGTGTTTAACAAATACCGGTTTTTCAGAATTTACCGAACACCTAATTAATACTAATCATACATTTAATAGAACGACAGGAGTTCAAATACTACATAAAAATAAAATAGGAATACGTCTCAATAATTTAGAATCATTGGAAATCTCAAAAGCAAATAAAAATAAAAATAATTACCCAATTTTAAACAAACAGATAGAACTTACTAAAAGCCCTATTTTAAAGATGTTTCCTTTCTCCCTGGGTAATCCCCACCCCTCCCCGACCCCACTACCTACTCCGCTGCCCTGATGCTCTCTCCCTCACATTTATATACTTTCTCTTTCTTTATTGTTTACTTAATAATCTTCCTCTGTATTATATTTTAGTTTATATTTGTACTGTCCTGATGAAGGTTGAGTTCAACCGAAACCGGTCGACGTATATAAATGTAATAAAGTGGTTTAAAACAAAGATATTCTTTCATTTGTGTTCTGGTATTTACTTAAGCCAAGTTGCTCTCTTGTAGGAAGATAAACCGACGATAAAATTCCTGTGTATACTGATAGACAACTCCTGAGAGTCTGTCAAAGTCAAATAAATTAATGTAAAATAATTCTAAAAATGAGATGTACGTTTCTAAGTTAAAAAATAAATCTTAGTCCTTTAATGATTGATTTTAAAAGTTTGACAAAAAATGTATAGTCGTAAGAACGTGCTTAGGTATGTGAGAAGGCAACTTGAGACTTCTATCAATTTATCATTTCTTTTTATTCATGTGAAAGCCGCACGAGAATATCCCTGATTTGGGCATGCAAAAATCATACATATCCCAGGAATGTTTCACACTGAATAAAAAATATTTTAAATTTTTTAAAAGCCACAAATATTCCCATGTTACGAATAACCTGACAATATTTTAAAATCTCCTACTACCACCACCATAAGCGGAAAATGTTGCTTGTCTTGCAATAGAGGACTTAGCCAGCCGAGGAAATGAACACACTACGTCTGGGTGGAACCCAAACGCGATTTCAACTCAGCCACCGACCGATAATATATACGAAATAAAAGAAAGGCTGCAGACCCGGTTGTAGCATAATTATCTTTAGAAAATTGAGAATGTATTATCCCTAACGAAAAGAGTCTCCTTAATTCTGTTCTCAAGGTGACACTAGATAGCACCTTTAGGAAATAAAATATTTAGCCAGTGAAAATAATTGGATCATTTTTTTATTAAGGTATTTATTTCTGCAAAAAAATTACCAAATAGCAGCTTTACGTAAAATGGGAACCTTCATTATTTTAGGTAGGAACATTTTATTTTTTAAGAATCTATTCATTAGTTATGTCGTGAAATCTTTCTAAATAAAATACGTACATCAAAAATATGTACACCGTACATATATATATATATATACATGCTGAGTCACATAGTAATACAATTACTAGTGACTAAGTAGACACCTAAACAGAGTCACATAGTAATACAATTACTATGTGACTCTGCTCTTTCGTAGATGGCGCTAAATAAATTATTTTAAGAAAAAACTTTTATTGCAAATTATGGTTTAAAATATTACGATGAATTATTTGTTTGCGCCTGTACAAATTCAAAAAAATATAAATAAATAGTTTTGTCCGTATACAAACTTAATTCTTTAAAGAAAGAAAAACAAATACAATATAGGATTAAATCGTTGAGAAAATATTGTATTTGTGTGCGTTTCTTGAAAGAATTGAGTTTTTATCCAAACAAAACTATTTATTATTAATAATTATTCGTAATATTTTAAAGCGTAATTTACAATAGGTGTTTTTTTCCAAAAAATAATTTATTTTGCGCCATCTATGAAAGAGCAGAGTCACAAAATAATTGTATTACTATGTTTTTAAAACTGTTTTTTTTTATAAAATAATAAATCTATGAATGAGTTATTTATGAATTATTTTAAGAATACCCTTGTAGTTCGAAATCAAACATGTGATTACCGCATTACCCAACTGCCCGAAGCCAGTGAAATTACTGCAACCCCAATTGAGATATTTAGTGAGGCTGTGAAGATAGCAGGGAAAGGAAGGAGACATGGAAAAATAAGGTTGAAACGGTCGTGACTATTCTGATCTTTTTTTTGTGTGAATACCGCACAAGCGTCCCAAACTACTCCCAACTATCTGGAGCCAGTGAGACCAAGGCTTCTCCAATTTTGGTAGGAAGCGGGAAGGGGAAGGAGATGGAGAAGAGGAAGGTGGAGCAATACCTGACTATTCAGATCTAGTCACCAAACACGGCAAAAGCTATTTCAAGTAACGTTTCAATTCTGAATGGTGGACTTCCACCAAAGCGATACTAAGTACGGGTTGTTTCGGAAAATTTGAACAATTCATCAAATTTCAACATTCATTTTCGGGTTCTGTGAAAGACTTATTCAAGTTCTGTTTTTTATATCATTGTAGGCTAGTTGCTTGACAAAACTGAAATAAAAACAGAACTTGAAAAAATCTTTCACAGAACTTGAAAATGAACGTTGAAATTTGATGAATTGTTCAGATTCTCCGAAACAACCCGTCCTTAGAGTATCTTCCACTCTGACATATTTGATTAATAAACATTATTCACATATGAAAAATAATCTTTTTCTCAACCATTAGTCCATCGTTTACCGACGCTAAATTATCGTCATGCGCCAGCTGATCCGATTTTCATAATTATCATTTTTTTTTTTTGCAAAGTTTTGTTTTGTAAACTGTACCGAAATTATTGTTTGATCGTGCCTGTCGGCTACTAGTTAAAACGGCCACCATCTTGAAGCGGAACCGAAATGTAACAAAAAAAATCAGAAATGTCAAATGGTCGAGTTAAAACATAACTTCATCGTGCTCAGTAAATTATTATGAATAATGTACCATCATTTTACCTGGCTTGTATTTTTCATTATGCATTTAAGAGATATTGATGATATTAAAGAGAGCGAAAAACTTATAGACGTTATCAATACTTATTTAATCAAATAAAATAACAATAAGTTTTATTTTTAACGATCTTTGAACCGAACACACATCGTAGTTATTTTGCGTACATAACAATTAAGTACCAAGTTTATATGGTTTTTGACAAAATCAATGATATATTTTTTTTTAAATTGGTACTGAATGTTGGAATATTATGTTCTGTACATGGTTCAAATAAATAAATATTAACATTCCTAACAACTTTCGGTGTAGAAATAAATAGAAAAAATTGATTTGTAAATATTATTTTACATTCTCCTACAGTTAAAATCTAAATACATAGATTTTAATTAATTAGTTTGTTTGTCCCCTATAGACTAAAAAACTTTTGAACCGATTTCACTAAAATTTTCAAAGCTTGTTCTTATTAGTACCAGCAGTGTTTAGAGAGACTTTGATTCTATTTGAGAGTCATTTTTTTACGATTTTGTTTTGTTCCATTCTTCAGCTTCTTTCTACATCCATAACAAAATAGAAAATTATTCCAAACCTTTCCCGAACTGTCCAATTGAAAAACAACCATTATTCGAACAAATCGACATATATTTATGTCACCATCTTTTTAAAACACATAATATTCATCTTGCTGTCTCCCTCACGGCCATTACCTAAGCGTCCCTAAGGATTCTTCGGTACCTACCTAATTTTTACTTAGACGAAAGACATAGTGCCATCTCATTTATTATATGGCGCGCATATGGAAAGAATATGTCAAAGCTGGGGACATTCTTTAAATTGACCCAGCGAATTGTGCGGACTTGTGAATGAAAGCTTATATTAGAGACAATAGATGTCACTGCTCGCAACTCACCGCCGTCGCTCGCAGCTCTGCTATTTCGCGGTACATTTCAATTAAGAATAAGACCAGTCGTTTTGATGAACATAATTTATTAAACTTAAATTGTCAGAAGACGTTTGGGACGCCCGAGGGAAACTTAACGCATTATCTCTCTACTGGAATGAGATACGCAGTCGATATGGTGTAGTTTTTTAATATATATAATGTGGTATACATTAGTGAAAGGTAGACAAAATTAGAGACACCCGACAAAATATGGCTCAGTAAAGTCAATCAAATACTTAAGTGTGGTTAAATCTGGCATATGTGATGAAGAAAGAAAGGGGTGTAAGGAGAATGTATGACGTGATAAGTAAAAGGTAGAAGAAGTCGAGGACTCTCTAGGCAGAAATGGCACGATCAAGTTAAACTATTTTGCCACCTTAATCATGCACCAACTTTTCAGGTACACTAGACTTAACAAAATCAAAACTTTATTCCAAAACATTCACAACCCCGAGCTACGCCAGCTAGTAAAATAAATACGTAATTATCATTTTTTTGGTAAACTAATGTTTAAGACAAGATTTTTTATTCATATCACAAAGGGTAACAATTATTTTATAAGCAATAATTATTAGCCTGAAACACTCATCCACATTAAAAAATCTCCTGATAAAAGATACATGTCCCGTTGGCGTCATGTTTCTTTTATCAGGAGATTTTTCAATGTGGATGAGTGTTTCAGACTAAAAATTATTGCTTATAAAATAAATACTCGTAAAGTTTTAATAACAGTGTGAAAATACTAGTAAATTGTTCAAGGAATGCGCAAAATAATGGGAACAAAGCATTAATAAGACCATGAACAGTACATAATTATGTTCACCTCTTAAAAATATGAAGAATGTCGAGAATATCTACTTCTGATTTTGCAACCATTTTCTCCTCACTTACCATGTTTCATAAAAGTTACGCCACGTAATCCGAGTTCTGACCTAGTTCTTACGTTCTATTGAAAATAGGGATGTGGATCGGTGACGTGCATTAAATAAAGATTGAAAAGCTGTACCTACTATAGTTATGTTACTTCATCCAAAAATATTGATCAAAAACAAATAAATTAATTGTAACTTAATATAATTTTACAAAAAGTTCACCAAATTAATCTGATTTTTAATATTTTTCTACTTTTCGATTGCCCATTATTAATTTAAAAACAAAAGAGTAGTTAAGTGTTTATCAAGAAAAGAAAACAGTTTTTTTTATAAGTGGGAATAATTTAAAAATGATATCTGATTATCATAATAGTAAAAAATATTAATAATTTCATTTCATTTCAAATTATTTTTTTAAATAATTTAAAAACTGTATTTGGTGCAATTTGGTCTAAACTCCAAAGAAAACGTTTTAATTATTTTTTAGCTCACTTTACATTAATAAACATCAAAAGAGAATATTTTGACCTTCAAGTTTTTCAGAAAAAAACATTAAACGTTTCTAAGGAACTTTTCTCGCCTCAATTTGTAACAAAAATAATCCCTCTAACAGCTTATAATGGTCCTATCTTATGCCATTTCTTTTCTTTATTAAAAATGGTTTCAAAACAAAATCTGTCTTCATTTTAAATCCATTTTCTTTTACAATAGGTTATATATTCTGACCCATAAAAACAAAAATTTTCTGAACAAAAAACATTTTATATCCTGTCAAATCCTCTAATGCTTTTAAGCGGATTTAGATGGCAGACAATTTTTTACAAGATTTTAAATAATATACTTGCCAGGTCCGTATAAATTTCTGGGCTTCGCAAACATTCGCAACCATCTGAGCTTTTTTTTAATTTATGTAATTGCATAAATATTATATATTTGTCTCCGAAATTATTGAGGACAATGTGAATTTTCTTTTATTGAGTTTTTGGCGGGTATTTCTTTCTGAAGTGACAAATACGAGTATTGCAGTGAAATGACAGAGAGTGGTGCGTCACCGTCATGACGGGCGGTAACGGGTGGTGATGGTGGTAACGGGTGGTGACGGCGGATGACGGGATAGGTTAAGCTTAATAATGAGATTTAAGAACGACCCAGATATTACCTGGTACGCACACTAATTTTGTGGCGTTACGAATTAAAAATAATTTAAATTTATGAAAAAAATTTCTCTCGTACGAGAAAATTCGAGTCGCCTTGAATCTGAATTTCAATTTCTAAAGCATAAGCTTCATTCCTGTTAAACTAGTTTATGGATCATTTTTTAAACAAATGACTAGGGTCAAAGTGTTAGAATTTTTATATTTTGTTAGGTAGTAGGTCAGATACATATTTAACATGAAATAATATTAGGTAGTAGGTCTGATATATATTTAACATGAAATAACATTAGGTAGTTGGTCAGATACATATTTAGGATGAAATAACATTTTCCACTAAATCATTTCGTAAAATAGTATTATTTCCTAAGCTAAGCGTGTGCTTGTGCTTAGGAAATGTGTCCTCGTTAATATTTTTAAAAAACTGTTAAAAAAATTTTTTTTTACTCTCATTTATCTATTTTTTATTGAATGTGGTTTTTTTAAGTTTGTTTGGGGATTGTGGAACCGCGCTAACAACTGAACCAAATTCCATTTGGGTAGGACCGACATTTATTTCATATATTAACTGCTATAATGTCATCCAATTTCAGAGAATTGCCTATATGTCAGCGGGTCAAGTTGATAGAATGCATTGTAATCTACAAATAGTTAATCTTCCGAGTTCCAGCTCCATCGAATCTCGGAAAATAATTCGGATTAATAATTGAAGAAAATAAAACTAAAATTCAAATAGATGTATTTGTAATAAGCATTTACATTGTGGCTCGTCATAATTTACAATAAAAGATATAAATTTGTTTTAGACCACTTGTACTCTACCGGTTTCGGAAGCACCCTTCCTTCGTCAGGAGAATATTAAAACTAACCTATGATACAAAATATTGACAGATAAAAATATAATTTAGGTGTTTGAGTGGGAGGTTAACAAAGGTGGACGGGTAATTGCGGGAATTCCGGCAATAACAGAGCGGTTTACTGGAAAAAGCGTGGAAAACCCAACCTAACCTAACCTACATAACCTAGTTAATAAAGTTTTTGTTTCATCACTTTCCATGAGTTTATATAACTTTTTAAATATGTGATGAATTATAATTGTGATGATTTATCCGGTTACCGTTATGCTCATGTAGATGTTCCTTGTGTTAAAAAAAGTCATGGTAAAGTTGGGTCAAGTACATCATTTATGAATGATTAAATAATGTAAATAAATAAAAGAAAATTGTACAAGAAATCAAATCGACAAGTCACTTTATAGTATCTACATATTGAATCGTATTACGAAAGTCATTCATTTATTGCATCTATTCCTTGAAAAGGGCCTTTGTTGACAACGAGAAAACTGCACGGCCCGCTTTCCGCGTAAAGAATTTAGATTTGGGCAACACCTACAAAATTTAGTGTTAAAAGAATCCGACAGAGGTGTCTGAATTCGTATTAGGAATAATTTTGGGGATTATGAAATTAAATTACCGACATCTATTGCAATTTTAGAAAAACAGAACCATTTTTAGTTAGCACCGACCTTAGAGTAATAATGCACCGACCAAATGAGAACGAAGTCGATATGAAGATGGTTCTCAAAATATGGGTTTTATTACGGATTTAATTAAATTTTTTTTTTTAATTTTACAAAAAACATTTACGAAAGTTATTTGTATAGGTATAAAAATTACTTTACTTTACTAAAATACTATTCTCACTTTTATAAAAGTAATTTATAACTTTTATAAAATCAATAAATATATTTTTACATCAATAAGGTTTTAAACTTTTTTACTCGAAAACTATCTTAAAACGTTGGAATTCCAAAAAAAGTTTTTTTTTCTTTTTTACTTGTACTATCAATTAGAATCACCTCCCGAAGTTTGTGCACTTTACCCCCGACATCTTGTATAATATGCGCAATATAATATTTATACAAGTGTAATATCTACTTTTGTACATTTATATAAATTATATACACGTTTACATTTTTATGCTCATCAAATTTATTATATTATAAAGATAGATAGAAAGATCCTTAGTGCTTCCTGAGGACTTACAAATCAGAAGACTTTTTTGTAATTATTTATTTATTCATTTAAACAATTCAATAATTATAAAGAGTAATAAAACATGTAAGCAACATAAAATTACATTCTAAAATGTGAAAGGGGCTCTATTTATTTACATTTTTATGAAATTACTACTTTTAATAGTTTAAGCTTTCAGTGAACTTTCAATTTTATTTTTAACTTCTCTAAATATTATTTGTTTAAATTGTCAAATATAATTTAATCACAAACACAAGATTCACTCAAAATGAAAGATTGGTGGTTCTGAAATGTTCCCATAAATACGGTGAAAGAACCCTAAACTATGAACTTATTGCCCTAAACATGCTTCGAGCGAAATGCGGATCTGGAAACCTTATCGTCAATCTGAGCAAAACATACCATGAACGTCAATATAGCAACAGCCTTTGTTCTGCTGCAGTTTCATTAAATGCCGAGAGATCCGTTTACAGTCTCCAAAAAGCAATACTGGGGCACAACCCTAGAAGCCAAGCTAAATGATTGGAATACAGAAAGATAAAAACACACCATTGTCAAAAACATCTTGGCCGTAAATGATTAAATAAAATTAGATTTATTCAGGAAGGCAAGCATTACGGTGATCGATGTTAAAAATCTAACATAGCCCTAGAATAACTCCAGTATCTTTAAGAAACCTTTCTCTTAAAGCTCAGAAAAAAACTTTCCATGACAGTTAGATATACCACTCTACAACAAGGCCGCGTACGGTAAAACTGTAAAAAAAAATAAAGTAATAAATAACAAAATAAATATTTCACAACACAATAATTTCATCGAAAATCTTAAATCCGTTTCACCTTTCTACATTTTCTATATTCTCCTTAAGAGTATAATCCTTAGATAATGCCTTTTCAAATTATTCGTGGAAGCTAGAAAAAAAATAAAATCATTGATTATAACTGCACTTCAAGTGACCTTTTAAATAACAGTAAAGGGCTCAAATGATTTTATTGTTACGTCCGTGCCTTTGCATCTTTACAAGACTTGGGCAAAACATTCTGTAGCAGAGTATAGATTTCACATCTGAAACATAATTAAAGAGTTTATTGAAAATAGAACACCAAGGTACGGTTAGTCAAAAAACGTACAATAAAGTTAATTCTGGGAAGAAATTGTACAGTTGACATTCAGGACAGGTTCACTCCCTCCTCCTCAAAAAAGACCCTCTATACAGCATTCTCAAAGATGACACAGGCTCTGAGAGAAATTATTTTCTTCAGGGCCTCCTTCCGACATAAAAAATAACATCACTGAACTAAATTATATTATTGTAGAAAGCAATCACTTTGTGGTTTGACATATTTAATAAAATAAAATACTTTTTTGTTTTAAAACCACGATATTTATTAATTTAAGAACCGACCGGTTTCGCTTTACTTAAGCATCATCAGGGTACAAATTAATACTAAACAAGAAGTACATAATGTGTGCATATATATAACAAAATATAGAGGGAGACAACATGATACAAATATATTATAGAGGGAGACAACATGATACAAATATAAGCAACACAAAGACGGTCATAAAATACATTAACATAAGTGTACAAGTAATGGAAAACCGCTAGATAAATATGTAGACTAATGGGTTATACGAATAAATCGGGAAAAACAAAACATCAATAAAACCTCAATAATAACGGTTTTTCCGAATTTGCAAATCATTTGATCGATAAAGATCATACATTCTGTCATAGAACCGGTGCTAACATCTTACATAAAAACGGGCATGGTAACAGACTAAACAATTTAGAGGCACTAGAAATTAAAAAAGCTGTAAAAACCAAAAGTCAGATACTTAATAATCAATTAGACATATCAAGTAGTCCAATATTAAGTCTGTTTCCAATAAACCCATAAAAAATTCCCAGTTCTCCTTACCTCCTTACCACCTTGCCAGTTGATGTTTTGTTTCTCCCGATTTATTCGTATAACCCATTAGTCTACATAATTATCTAGCGGTTTTTCCATTACTTGTGCACTTATGTTAATGTATTTTATGACCGTCTTTGTGTTGCTTATATTTGTATCATGTTGTCTCCCTCTATATTTTGTTATATATATGCACACATTATGTACTTTTTGTTTAGTATTAATTTGTACCCTGATGATGCTTAAGTAAAGCGAAACCGGTCGGTTCTTAAATTAATAAATATCGTGGTTTTAAAACAAAAAAGTATTTTATTTTATTTAATTATATTCCCCACAGTTTCAGAACTTTCGATAGCTTTTTTCGCTGGCCCGTTCATTATTTTTCTGGATTCCAAGTTCGAGTATTGTTATTTGAAACAGGTGGCCCATATTATTATTACATATTATATTATATTTCGGACATCGTTGCATTGTGAATCATTAGAGCAGATCTTAGAGTAATATTACTCTAAGGAGCAGATGTAAAGTGACGTGTGTATTTGTGTACGTAGAAAGTTAATTCGCAAATAAATCACGATCGTATAGGAACAAGAAAAGAGACAAGACAACAAGAAAATTAAATTAATAAAAATTTACCCCGTAATTTCTAATGCATTGGAATTAGTTTTATTTCCCAAAGTACCTATTCTGAAAAAAAAATAATAACTTTTTACTACACAATACATAAATAAAAATATGAATTATTAATTTTTATAGTAAATTATCGTTTATAATAAATATAAGCTTATAAATCAAAAATTGTATTTTTTTCTTCTCACCTATTAGATAGGATATAATTTTATGAGATAACATTTTTTCTTTGAAATACGGGATATCTTTCGTGTATTTCCCATCTTTGAAAAAACAATATTTATTAACTCATAAACTTTACACGCGTAAAAATTATCTTTATAAATTCAAATATTTGCACGTAATCGCACGTCTGTAGATCATAGAACGATGAACGACACGTCTGCCCCCAAAGCCCTCGAGTTGGCGAATGAACTTCTCAAAGAAAGATAGTTTAATCTGCAAGTCGGAGCGAGCGCGCTATAATAAATATGATTTAAAAGCAATAGGCGTAAGCGACAGTTGTGAAAATGTTTAATAAATCACGGCGTATTTCAAAAATAGCAAAAATTACTTATGGGGTCTATTGAGTAGCATTAAAAGAAGCATTGTGATTTTTTTCATACATATAACTTGTAAAATAACAGAAATAAACGTGTTAATAATATTTTTCGGAGCATACTTTGCGATTTATTTCTATCGAGGGAATTTCAAATAATTACCGTTTCGGCTTTTGGAACAAATAGATACTATCTTAAAGAATAACATATATTTTTTTAAGAGCTTAAAAACTTCAAAATTTTAAGGAAAGTATGTCGGAAATTGGATGAAATTCGAATAGTGGGCCCTTAAAAGCTTTACGATGTTTGCTGTGGACTCCATGTGAATCCGGGAGGCAATTTGAAGGCACTTTTCTCTACAAAGTTATAAAATGGAGTCAAGAAGCTGCATTGTCCTGCGTCTGCGTAGTTTTATACGTCACATTGTTGAGCAACAAGTGGATGGGTAAATCTCTTGGATTTACTGTGTAATTGGAGCACACAAGTGCTGTTATTATTTCAGCTTTGTGAAATAACTGACCAATAATTATATTATAACAGAACACGAATAGAACCTTCACAGAACTTGAAAATCAACCACGAAATTTGATGAATTGTTTAAATTCTGTGAAACAACCCATCCTTATAATACAGGGTTTTCCAATAAGAGCTGTTATTTTGAATAGCCCGCTATTTCGGTAGATGTTACTTTTGAAGCTGTCATTTTTTAACATTTGACAAGTAGAAACTACGCCATTAATACAAATAGAACGATACACGCTTCAAAAACGCATTGAAATTATTAAAATTCACTTGAGTTAATCAAATGCAAATCATCTTGAGTGATGAGGCCCATTTCTAACTCGGTGGCTTTGTCAACAAGCAAAATTGTCGCATCTGGGGCTCGGAAAACCCAAGAGTTATTGTTGAAAAGCCTCTCTATTCTCAACGTGTGACTGTTTGGTGCGGTTTATGGTCCGGCGGAGTCATTGGACCTTACTTTTTCGAAAATGAGGCTGGAGCAACAGTTACGTTGAATGGATTGCGCTATCGAGAGATGATTAATGATTTTTTATGGTCGGAATTGGATGGTATTGATCTGGACAACGTTTAATTTCAATGAAACGGTGCTACGTGCCACACAAACAACGAAGCCATTGATCTTTTACGATTGAATATCAAAATAACACCTCTTATTGGAAAACCCTGTACTCTAAGGATATCTGCACATAGTATTAAAGTTTTCCACGAATCTATCATTTGTCACATTTTATGAACGTCTACAAAAATTCTATTCTATAAGTGGTATTTGAAGACAGTTTGAGTTTATTTATTTACTGAGTTTTAGAGATGTTAGAAATGAAATCAAATTTTAATATCATTCTATAATACGTATCAAGTTAAACTTCAAAAAAACATACTAATAATACCAATTGTATAAACAAGTAACTTAAAATGAGACATTTAACACTCAAACTGGTTACTACTTAGTTTTTTTAAGACCTTTATAAAAACAATTGCAAAGAAAACAACTGAAAAAAATATTAACTTACGCGAGAACAATCCAGTTTCAAAAATTACGTTATCACCATAGACATATGAATATTAGTAGACCTGCCTTAAGTGATTAAAAGCGTATTATCCCCACTCCCCATACCGGTTCCATTGGAGCCGGCTGTGCTCGCGTATGGCCTCAAGTGAAATTTGAAAACGTGACGTCATCATTCTTGTGCGAACTATGGTCGAGGCATCATCGGTTCATTTTACGAAATAACACGGCAAAATGTTGACTTGTACTATGAAAACTTGTAAAAATAGATGTGAAAAGGAGAATAAACCCAATTGTCGTATTACATTCCATATATAAGCATTATTTTACTTTATTTTAAGCATATTCACATCGTATAATATAGATCAGTTTTAGAAACATATACTATCACATCGAGAAACGTATGGACGCGAAACACAAAGCTGGTTGGTTGCTGGGAAGTAAATTATGAACATTTATAAAAGTGTCTTAACTAAATACTTAAACGAAATATTTGACTCTGAAAATAAAACCGAATTTTTTTGCCGAATTTGGACTTCGCAAATTTGTTCATAACGTGGCGAGTAATTTGCGCTCCCAGGTAAAAATGTCTATTCATTCAAAAGCAGATTTTACTTTTAAGAAGTAAATGGTGATATTATAATGCGAGATGCCTATTTACTGTCAGATTGATTTATTGACGAATCACAGTCAGCCTTACGCCCTTCGTTCTTCAACAGTTGATTTTTACCCCTCGCCATTATCTTCTCGTCTATTAATTCCTATGTCTGTGGTTATCACACAAATAATAGATACACAAGTTTACAAAAACCTCATCAGTCAAAGGATACAATATCTACATTATGTTATATTTGCAAAATTATAAAATTATTTAAATACTCACTAAAATGACAATATAATATAAGTGACAGAAAGAGAGACACGACTGATGAAAAGGGTAATATTTAACGAAAGAATATCTTAACCAATTCACATATTGCAATATTAAAAATGGTTTTATTTGATTGTAACACATTTTCATGATTGTATGCAATATGTGCATACATGATTTTTAATATTATATTTTGTTTTATTTACTATTTAAGTTCCTATTATTTAAATTCAATACTAATTTTTATATTTTATACAACTGACATTATTTTTCTACTTCTTTAAAATCTTCCCTCTAATAATATCGTTCTATACCTTACGAGCAATTTTTTTTCTTCTTATTTTTCGTGTTACAGGTTTGTAACGCACATAAATGATTGATTGCATACATAAATAATATTTTTTTTATTTTTATATATTTTTTTGTTTTATTTACCGTATCAGTTGTTCTTATGTAAATTTTATATTAATATTTCAACAGTATAAATATCTGTAATCCTTTTGTTTTGTGAAAATATAAAAAGTGATACAAATACTTAGTCAAACATTTTTAGATCTACTTGTATTGAGTACCTTAAATTTTTGTGGTGTGTTACACGTTTTTTTCTTTTAACACATTTTTTCCAAAGACGTCATTGGTATATCTGCATTTCGACTTCACTGGTATTTCTGCATTTCGACTTCACTGGTATGTCTGCATTTCGACTTCACTGGCATGTCTGCATTTTGACTTCACTGGTATTTCTGCATTCCGACTTCACTGGTATTTCTGCATTTTGACTTCACTGGTATGTCTGCATTTTGACTTCACTGGTATGTCTGCATTTCTCAAAGACGTCACAGGTATTTCTGCATTTCGACTTCACTTGGATTTCTGCATTCCGTCTTCACTGGTATGTCTGGATTTCGGTAACCGGATAAATCATCACAATGATAATTCATCACATCTTTACAAAGATAATATATATAAAGTCATGGAAAGTGATGAAATAAAAACTTTATTAACTGGGTTATGTAGGTTAGGTTAGGTTAAAAAAAATTTTTTTTCATCGTTTCTAATGACTTTATATCACTTTTTAAAAGTGTGTTAAATTGTCACTGTGTTGAGTTATCATGGAACCCTGGATTTCAACTTATTTTAGACCCGAGAGAGTCTCAGAGCGCGGGGCAAATGGGTTAGTGAAAAACATATCCAAAAGAAGAAAAAAACATGGCTATCAAAATCTGCACTCTTTTCCAAACCTTCTGGCTTCCAACTTTGGACATAGCTCTCTCAAATATGTCCACATTTATCGATTCCTTGCTGCTCTCAATCATCCGAAGATCATTGTTATCTTTTTCAACAATATTGACTTATCTTTCTCAAAACATATTACATACCGAGCAATATTAAATTTAAATATTGAAGACAATATTAGTGATTTCTAAACGAAAATCTGAAACAGAAAAATCAGAAAAGGAAACGGTCACATCTGGGACTCGAACCCAGGACCCCTGTCTTTCCGGGACAGTGCTCTACCAACTGCGCTAATGGGACCCTATTCTCCTCGGTCACTTTTAACTGTATCATACTTGGAATAAGAACTACTAACATTGTCTTCATTTTTCACCGCACATTTTTATTGGCAACTATCTTTATGTATGATCGCAAGATTCAACCCGAACTAAATGCAATCCAGACAGCGTCTTTTAGATAAACCTATCTTATTTTTTTTATTTAATGTGCGACATCTGTTGACTTTTCTGCAAGTCTAGAATGAATATTTATTTTTCGGAATAACTTTATTGAGTAAAACCTCAAATTGTAATATTTAAATATTGAAGACAATATTAGTGATTTCTAAACGAAAATCTGAAACAGAAAAATCAGAAAAGGAAACGGTCACATCTGGGACTCGAACCCAGGACCCCTGTCTTTCCGGGACAGTGCTCTACCAACTGCGCTAATGGGACCCTATTCTCCTCGGTCACTTTTAACTGTATCATACTTCGAATAAGAACTACTAACATTGTCTTCATTTTTCACCGCACATTTTTATTGGCAACTATCTTTATGTATGATCGCAAGATTCAACCCGAACTAAATGCAATCCAGACAGCGTCTTTTAGATAAACCTATCTTATTTTTTTATTTAATGTGCGACATCTGTTGACTTTTCTGCAAGTCTAGAATGAATATTTATTTTTCGGAATAACTTTATTGAGTAAAACCTCAAATTGTAATATTTAAATATTGAAGACAATATTAGTGATTTCTAAACGAAAATCTGAAACAGAAAAATCAGAAAAGGAAACGGTCACATCTGGGACTCGAACCCAGGACCCCTGTCTTTCCGGGACAGTGCTCTACCAACTGCGCTAATGGGACCCTATTCTCCTCGGTCACTTTTAACTGTATCATACTTCGAATAAGAACTACTAACATTGTCTTCAATTTTCACCGCACATTTTTATTGGCAACTATCTTTATGTATGATCGCAAGATTCAACCCGAACTAAATGCAATCCAGACAGCGTCTTTTAGATAAACCTATCTTATTTTTTTATTTAATGTGCGACATCTGTTGACTTTTCTGCAAGTCTAGAATGAATATTTATTTTTCGGAATAACTTTATTGAGTAAAACCTCAAATTGTAATATTTAAATATTGAAGACAATATTAATATTGTCGAGTCGAGTTCGAGTCCCAGATGTGACCGTTTCCTTTTCTGATTTTTCTGTTTCAGATTTTCGTTTAGAAATCACTAATATTGTCTTCAATATTTAAATATTACAATTTGAGGTTTTACTCAATAAAGTTATTCCGAAAAATAAATATTAAATTTATTTCGACAGTCGCGCTTTAACCGTGATTCGTGCCCAGAATAGCCCCACTTAAATCGGAGGATTATTACCATAATGCCGATTACCTTTGTCTTACTCCTAATCTACTAATTAGTATTTCAATCTAGCAAGGAGATACAAGCAATGGCCCTTCGTGCTGTAAACAAGGAGTTGGCATTCACAAAATAAGGAAACCAATGAAAATGGCAATTACCTTTATGAACAAAAATACAACTTTGTTTTTAGCCGAAAAATAATACAAAATACAAGTAGCAAGCTGAGGGTCACGGGTTCAAATACCGGCGTATGCAAGTAAATTTTATTTGATTAAATTGTGTTATTTCATAAATTTAGTAATTTAAAATTAGTATTTAAAATAAAATTTTGTATATTTGCGGTAAGTTACAGAGTGGAAGATGCTCTCAATATCGGCCAGGTGTAAGGCCAACATTCAGAAATGAAACAATGCTTGAAATGGCTTTGGCCGTGTTTGGTGACCAGATCTTAATAGCCAGGTACTTCCCCACCTTCCTCTTCCACATTTCCTTCCCCTCCCCACTGTTTTCAGCTTCACGACATACCTCAATTGGGGATGCAATGGTCTCACTGGCTCCAGACGATTAGACGATTGGAAGCAGTCGGGACTCTTCTACGGTATCAAAAAAAACTCCAAAAGAGACATAAAAGAGCAATACTTATGCTACATGTATTTCTAACCGGATACGAACGTACACAGAAGCTTTCAGATTATTTTACCATTGTATCACGTTTTCATAATCCTTATAATAATTATTATTATCAGACATTCTACAGAGCAATTTTCTTGATAAAAAAAACACTTCACTGGCGTTTTGCAATCAATCAGGGACCAACATTCTGTAATAAAACCCACCAGAAATAAACATTAAAACCTGCGAAACGTCATAGTCATACTTCATTCCCACAATAATAACAAATGGGTTATTGGCTTGGATAGAGGGGAGTCTAAAAACTGTTAAATAATCGTACTTTAATAGTACACAGTAGTAATAGTAGTACATCTGACCCTGTACAAATCGCAAGTGCCCCCTACTGTCAAATTTGGCAGCCATCTCTGGTCCGGAGCCCCAAAATACCTGAAAAAGACCCTTGACTCTGTGCAGAAACGGGCGGTCTGTTTGATAGATTCCCCAATCTTAACAAACGGACTGCAATCTTTAGAGCACAGGCGTCAGGTAGGTATGCTGTCCTTGTTCTATCGGTATTACAATGGAAGATGCTCTGAGGAACTAGCGTCATTGATCCCTTCGGCACCGGTGCGTAGTCGGGATACACGCCAAACGCGCGCCCAACATTTGTACACGGTTGACATTTGTCACATGAGAACGGGTCGCTTCTACGATCCGTTCTTAGGTTCAACAGCTCGGCTGTGGAACGAACTGCCGGCCTCTGTGTTTCCTCCCTCCTACAACTTGAGACTCTTCAAGACCCATGTTCACTCCTTCCTCTCCACAAAAATAAAAAAAAAACTTAAAATTCATACCATTAATTTCAGTTCGAAGAAAAACAATAATCGCATTCCTTAGAACAGGCAATCTATCTATATGAAATTATTACATGACACGACATAATAGCGTTCGTGTCTAAACATTTTAAATATTTTCAGTTGTTTTAAATATTCTCAAGACTGTGATAGAAAAACAGATATCATTTTATTCATGTAGCCAAATAATAGAACGTATTAAAGAGTTCAATCTTGCAAGATGATATTACAAAATGATTACTCGAATTAGTCGCAAATCCCTCTTAGATTGAGTAAAACCAATAGCTATCGGATAACATGAAGGATTTAGGCAAGAAACTTTTAAATTTGTTCCTCGAAAACATAATGAAAACGTTTTTTCTGTTTCGATAAGTTCACGTATATTTTTTAATTCGTTAAGAGCTATCAATTTATAATGTTTGTAAATTCAGCACAAAAGACATTTGAAAGATATAAATAATGGTTAATTAGTGCTTTTCTAAGAAATATATATTGCCATATCATATCACTGTAACTGTAATTAAAACTTCTGTGCCTACTGCAAACTTCACAAGCCCTTTAAATTTGTTTTATTTTAATTTATTTATATAAAATGCCAGTATTATCATTATCGCTGTACCTTCTATTTAGTGTTGGGTGTTATCAATCTAATTGGTTCTATGGTTGAAGTCTAGTCGATAATTCGTCTAACTTAACTATATTATGAATCAATCTATTGTTCGTTTTATTATTCGCGTGGATTTTTATTGAACAGCACCGACCTTAAGTATTTTTTTTTAAATTGGTACTAAAACCATTAATAAATCCATTTCTGCACAGTTGTTGGCTATCGTCAATCAAATGAATGATCTCTCTCCTTTGCACACAGAAAGTTAAACAATTAATTGACCGGTTGGTGGCTGACTGGAAAAAATTCCCGGGTCCGAGAACTTATCCAGGCATCTTAGATTTAATTCCACTTCTAGCTAAGCCCTATAACATTTTTTTATCACATACAACTATTTTCGCATATAATTATGGTAGTAGGAATTTTTCATACACTGTTATACTTTACTAATTATTTTCTTAATTATTTAAAAAAAATAATTAATGTATTTGCAGCTAAATATTCAAGGCTACTAAACCCAATTGCAAGATGTACAGAAGATTTCATATAGAGCCAGCAGCAGGTTGGTTTCTATTCAATAATTTGTTAGGCTATTGTTATTGACTTTATCAAGCAAGATACTATTAACGCAAATAAATGGCATTTGTGCGTATCCCACTACATTAACTTATTTACTAAAGGTGAGAACTTTTCAAGATTTAGTAAAGTCAATAATCAACACAAAACAAAATGAATTCAGTCTAGTACAAATAAATAGCATCTTAAAATAAATACATCATTCGATCTACAGTTCACCTTCAAGAATTTGCAACGCCATTCAAAGGGAATCTGTCTCTAAAAAGTCCATTGTAAAATGGTTTCGAATTCTTATAAATGGATTAAAATGTCTAGTATTTAAGCAGGTTTGCGTCAGAATTTTATCTCCCAAATTTGAAATTAATCTAATTTGACATTCAAATACCTACTAATTATTTTACTCATCACAAATATAAATCCAACTCATTAAGCAAAACAGAAAAAAATCACTTGACGTCCTGCCAAAATACCTTAAATATATTTTTTCAATTTAAAAACAGTCGTAATTTGATTCATGGTGGCAGTTGCAATTAATTTATATGGAGATGTATATTCCGATTTTAGTGTCACGCTGGTTTTTGTGGAAGCATTATTCCACCCTTTGAACTTTGAAACTTTTCCCATCAGCAAAAGCATATTCTTCTTGTAACTTCCAATTCATTTGATTATTAATTCTCTGATAAACTCTGTAGCAGAACTTCCGCATAACTCTGGATCCATAGTTCGTGGGTTGAGGATAGCTGTCCACAATGGAGTTGATGGAAGAAAGTGAAGCATGGAACTGGCATAGAACTGGAAACAAGAAAATTTTATATGCAATGGAAACTAGATCTAAGACACATGCGTGATGAAACTATACAAGACCTTTTCACAATAGAGGAGATCTGAACAATCAAGGGAATCTAATACCTACATGAGTTGGGTAAGGTGAAGCATTTTTTCCATTGATATGCTTGGTGTAACTATAAGTGACCAGCTCAGGTACGGGGGCTCCATCGAAGCCAGAGTAAAGTTGGCCTCTCAGAAGCTGGACGTACTGTACAGGGCCCGCAGATACTTTAATAATACACAACTGCTGACCCTGTACAAATCGCAAGTGCGCCCTACTGTCGAATTTGGCAGCCATCTCTGGTCCGGAGCCCCTAAATACCTGAAAAAAACCTTTGACTCTGTGCAGAAACGGGCGGTCCGTTTGATAGATTCCCCAATCTTAACAAACGACTGCAATCTTTAGAGCACAGGCGTCAGGTAGGTATGCTGTCCTTGTTCTATCGGTATTACAATGGAAGATGCTCTGAGGAACTAGCGTCATTGATCCCTTCGGCACCGGTGCGTAGTCGGGATACACACCAAACGCGCGCCCAACATTTGTACACGGTTGACATTTGTCACATGAGAACGGGTCGCTTCTACGATTCGTTCTTAAGTTCAACAGCTCGGCTGTGGAACGAGCTACCAGCCTCTGTGTTTCCTCCCTCCTACAACATGGGACTCTTCAAGACCCATGTTCACTCCTTCCTTTCCACAAAAAGACCCTCCGCACAGCATCCCCAAAGATGACATAGGCCCTGAGGGAAATTTTTTTCTTCAGGGCCTCCTGTGTGGAGTTAATATAAAAAATTAGATCCGTCAAGACGAGCTTACGTGGCAATTCGTCATCACAACCAAACCTTACAAATATATTATCATGTGGGTTATTACTAAGCCAAGTTACAAGTTGACGAAATTATATTTCTTTCTTACTAATAAAAAAGTAGTAGTCATTTTTCTAAGGAACAGAAAATGCTTAAAACACGGGGAAGGGAAAGAGATGGGATAGAGGAAGGTGGAGAAACACCTGGCTAACCGAATCTGGTCACCAAACGCTGTCGAAACCCAATACAAGCAGCGTTTCGATTCTGAACGGTAGTCTTTCACCGGGGTGATATTGGAAGAAACTATCTACCACTCTGGAATGTCCCGTAAATATACCTACAACACGGAAAGAATTTACTGATTTATAATACTGTACATTTATAAAAATCTTGTAAAATTATTCGTTTTCCTGTTAAAAACGGAACAACAGGCCTTCAACGAATGAAATTACAGAGTTCCTAACAAAGTATCAGTTAAAAGCAAATGTTTTATGAGGACGGCGGAACACGTGTTCATACAAATACTGATATTGATTTTAACATATTGATATTGTCGCATTCGGTCATGATATTTTTGGGAAAAGATTACTTGTTCTCGATATATTCTGAATGACTAATATTTTATCAGGAAATTGGCATGCGATCACTTTTTTAACATGATCATTTTTCTTTGTAAATATATTAATTTAAAATTAATAAATTGTGGATTCATAGTCAAGTATCGACCACTCAACCACGGAGACCGTTATTTAAAAATTCTAGTAAAACCACATTAAGGTAGTACACATCTTTAGGAATCGCATATTGGAGGGCGCAAATCTTTAAAATAAAAAAAAGAATAACAGAAAGGGGAGGATCTGCCAATTAAATAGGGTGAAATAAATTAGTATTTACAGAAACGCATTAACAAGACAATATCAGTACGCCAATGGGATATCAACTTATGTCTCAATCTAATTTTAATAATAAATCCAGTTTTACTTTTACATTAAGCTCTAGAATTTTATAGAATAGTCAGTTTTGGACATTTGTTTCTACCCTCGTCAGGGCGGAATACTTTTCTAACTCCAGAAATATTTGTTTCTGACGGACAGAATAACAAATTTTATAATGATTCTATCACCATGCAGAGTAATTGAAATTTATATATTCTATATAATGTAATTATTAATTCTATTTATGAATACTTGTGCCATTTTCTGGAGACG
This sequence comes from Hesperophylax magnus, assembly GCA_026573805.1. Taxonomy (NCBI): domain Eukaryota; kingdom Metazoa; phylum Arthropoda; class Insecta; order Trichoptera; family Limnephilidae; genus Hesperophylax; species Hesperophylax magnus. Next base: position 2,988,471 of record JAIUSX010000117.1, on the reverse strand, counting down.
TAAATCAATACACTGGAGCGGAATAAAGACTGGAACGCAGCATCGAAAACATTATCTATTGTGATCGCAATAGGCGAATCAAGAGTGGACTGTAAAATATTAATTGTGAACCTTAAAGTTGACACAACTATGGTTGGAGATGGTGAACATGGAGTAAGGAAGGAATCCGTCTTACCCCTTTGATATTCTTTAAAGATGATGATGGTATGATTTCACTCACGGGAGATATAATTTCACCCACAAGCTTCCATAACATCCAGGTTGGATAAAAAACACACAGGGAACCGAATATGTTCACTGCACAGGCCTTCTACCCTGAGTTGATATCAATAACAGCACTGATCACAAAGTTCATCAAACAGGCTCCATCAATAAACTGGTTTGACACTCACTTTTATTGTTGTAAAATGTCACACACACACGTGGGTATAGTCAGATAATGATAGGTATTTGTAGGTAAATAGGATGGGAAATGCAAGAAAAATGTTAAAGGAAGATTAATAGTTTCTTCAACATCTATTAACATTTAAATCAAAAATCTTTGTGCGGATACTGCAATATCTCTTGACGGTAAGCTCAGTTGTCTAATTAATTATCACAGCTTTTCCGTCAGGATTGAACCTTATTTAAATCCAATTCGATTGCGACAAATCGACATTCGAAGAATTTTTCCTTCATCAAGTCAAGAGTTACCTACCAGTTTTTTTAACGCTAAACATTCACAGGTTACGAATATTCTGACAATATTTTTGAAACTACTAGTGTCGTTATAAGCGGGATATGTTGCTAGATTGTTGTGCAATGATGTAGAACTTAGCTTGGAGAGGAATCGAACGAACGACGCCTGGGTGGGAACTCATTTGCTAAATCAGCCACTAACCGGTCGCAGCACTTTATGTAAACTTTGTGGTTATAACAAAGCGTTTCTTTAAATTAGTCTAAAATATCAATGTGTTTATTTATTATATTGGTATATTTTATTACTACATGAGAATACATGACGCAAATGGGAATGGTAGAAGGACGCCAGAAGAAGATACGGCAGAGTCAGAATAATAGAAGAGTATGTATGAATGTGAATGAGGCAAGGAGTGTGTTCCAGGACCGAGTTGTTTGGCGGTTCGTCCTATCTGCCCTTCCTTCGTTCGTCCTATATAAAAGGCGTTCCCAACTTTTGCTGCCATTCGCATTTTCGTCATTACACTATTTTCTTCACTCATTCGCTCGACATGCTCAAACCATCTAAGCGCCCCTTTCCTAATCTTACTCACTCTAATTGAGTATTCTTACAAAAAATTATGTACGAGTAGTTTTGGATAAATCGTAATGACGATTATGTAATTAAAATTGAAAAAAATGATAACCTATTAAAAAAGAAGAAAGAAAAAAGTATTGTGGAAGATAAATAGAATTTTACAGGATTATTTGTATGATTTACAGGTGAACATAGGGGAAGCAGCATTTAAAACATGATTAAAGTATTTCGGCTTTATTGATTTTGTAAATGGGCAAATAGTTGGATTATTTTGTGATCTTTTCATCCGTAAAACGTTTCAATATTTAACCCGGCGTGGGTGAGGTCGGGTATGTCGTACCCGAGAAGTTTTTAAACGCAGATTATGTAATGTTATTGTTACCATGCAAATCCCGTCGTCACAGAGTATCTGGAGGATAGGGAGGGGGGGGGTCGAGGTGGAGTTCTGAGTTAAGTGCAGTGATTGTACGTCTGGGAAAAAGTCCCCAGATCTTGGGATTTTGAATTAGAAAGGGAGATTTCGGAGGAATTTTGAGGATGAGGATTTTGTATAATCATGCTTTTTGTTCAGTGACCATCTGTGAGCGACGTGTTAAAAGCTTATGTGAAGAAACGTAGTTTGTCTGGAATGGTTTTTGTTTATGATATATAAAATGTTTGTAAGGGGATTTTCAATGTTTTCATAAACTGGTGGTTATGTCCCGAAATATCGATAATTTTTAGTATTGGTATCACTAGGCTTATAAGCGGACGCAACTTGACGGACACAAATCTCTCTCAAAGCTAACATAAAAAGGGCCGGTATACCAGTTGCATTTAAAGCTTGGCTTTAGAACTATTTAACTATCAATAGTTTATCAATAGTATTTTTTTGCCAAAATATTTGGAAATAAAACGATAGTTGTTGCGCTTATTTTTGACACCGTATTTTTCATTTTGGCCTATTTTTCAATTTTAAAGTGTTGAATTTATCGAATCTCCAAAATTTATGATTTCTGGGGAGTTTTGGCGAAAAAGCTGAAGAGATTTATTTTTCAGCGTACCGTCACTGGTTGGGTTTTTCAAATATTAGTCAGAGAGCATTAATGAGAAAAGTTATGAATTCATTTCCGCCTTTTGGGCTTTTACATAGAACAATTAGTACAGTGTATAAAAATTGACTCAATAAAAATAAGAGTTTTATTCCCGGCCATCTTGTTGCTTAGTGATTTTTGGGCTGGAAGCGGTTTACATGTATGGTTAGTTTTGGTTAAATATGGTTAAGATCATTTTTCTTTCTTCGGTCTTTGTTAACATCAAAAGTTATACACATGCGTGTTTTGGGGTATCGATGAGAAGACAGAACTTAACCCTGTCAATACCAGAATTCTTCCTGAGAACTAGAAAATATAATGACAGATCCCGTTTTGTCCGTTTTGCTTGGACTGTGTCCATTATTATTTTTATGTTATCTTTATATTTACATATGCACGTTACACTGTAAATGAATATTTAAAAAAATTAAACATTTGTTGCTTTTTTCTTTACTTATAAAAAATAACCCTTGGAGGCTAAAAATAATAAAAGTCAAATTAGAAAAAAATATAAATTAGTAAACAAAAAAAATAAAAATAATTATTCACCAAAATTTTCAAATAATTATTTAAGGTGTTATCAAGCATAATTTATGGTCTATATGTGGAAACAAAAGTGTGGGGCTGAAAGCGTTGAATGTTCACTTGTTCCTTAAGAGGAAGCTACAAGCCAAAAATGTGTATATTCTTGGTATACCTTATATCGTAGGTAATAGGCATTAATATCGCTTGACAAACGGAGTCTAGAAACGTTCGATTTCAACCAAAAAACTGGTTTTTATTTATTTTGTAAATAATTTTAAAAGAAAGCAAAAAAGTTAATCAAGTGAAACTGTCACAGATAATCTTAGCTATAATACTGTATTTTTTTAAGTTGTTTCCTTTATGCGTTCATACTTTCTATTGAAAAATAAAATTAGATAAAAATGAGTAATTTATTTTTTATTTGTATTCTACTCGAGCGAAGCGATAGGAAAACTTTCAATTTATCTAAAGCATATTTTTGGTATTCTTAAAGTACACCAATTCGTTATAAAGATTAATCAAAATAGTGATTTGGCATTAAGCTTCGCCTTTAGTATCCCCGGAACAACTGGGTGCTAAAGCAATTTATCTACGGACCCAATGGCCATAAACAAAATTTACGGTCAAATGGACACGATCAAAACCTCTTGGGCAGCAACATGTAATAAATACAAATGTGACCAAAGTGCCTACTTCAAGATGGATTTTTTCAAATTTCATATATCGGTGGTTTTAAATACTTAATAACCGTATTTGGATGAGTTTGTCTCAAACGAAGACGTACGTTTCATAATTTCGATTTGCTTTTGGTTTTGTCTGGTTGCTGTGAATATGATTTCTGATACAACTGAAAATATTTATTATTTACATATAAAATTATATTAACATTGGGTTTTTACGTATTAATGGATTTTAATACTACTCTTCCATAAAAGTGTTAGCTTGTATTTGGAAGATGAGTTTTTATTATTTATTATTTAATATAGATATAAGTGAGTACAGTGGTGTTATACACGGTGTCCGGAAACTCGTAGTACAAGCGGGAAACTGGAGAATCTAAACCACATGGGAAACCCAAATAAACATAAAGTTTTTTGGTTTGAGCATTTTCATAAAAAAAAAAAACAAAAAAAACCTAAAAAAAAATATTTTTCGGCTATTTCAGGGTTAAAATTTTTTCGTCATTCGATCTGAGACGCCGATGCAACGGATAGGAATTATTATTAGCATAGGTAGGTACTCACAATATGTAGCGATGTTCCGATCTCCAATTCAAACACACAAACACGGCACAAAAATTATTTTAAATGTTCACCGTTAACTTCCAAGCACAGTTGGGTCCGTCTGATGATTGATTATCGCACTATTTGAATCATGTCTGAGTTAATTTTTACCTCGTTGAAGGCTCGATGATAAGTCTCAAAATCAAAACATTAAAAACCTACAACTGTTTTCAAACACGTCGAACGCATCAATGATAAATCTTAAAGTATCACTATCAAAACAATAATAACGCGTATTAAAATAGAAAAAATTTCGACCACAATTCGTTTTTATGTTTAAATTAACGAGAAAACTTCTTTAAAAAAATGCAATGTCAACAATCACATGAATACGGCCACGTGCGGCGACCCATAAACCAAAACTGACACACCTACTTACGGTTTAACAGAAATGTAACATCTGCTTATCGTGCGTCTCTTTCCTTCATATGTTAGTTGAACCCAGAATACTAAAGAAAGCTATATTTTGAGAATATATCAGAGATAGGAATGAATATTAGAAGAACGGATGTTTTAACCCTTTAGAGCAGAAATATTTTATGATTACACCGGATTAAATGAAGGGTGATTTCAAAATAATGCTTTAAATCCGGGTTTCTCTATTTTTTTTACTTTTAAATAGTTTTAATTAGTTGGGTACTTTGATCTTTAGAAATAATTTATAAGAATTTGATAAAAAAAAAATCAACTCTGACTCGATTTACTCGAAAACGAAAGCTCAAATCAATAAAAATTATACTACAAAATCGACTTCAAATGTGATGTAGTATCACCAGTTTCCCGCTTGTACGACGAGTTTCCGGACACCGTGTATATTACATATGGGTACAAAATATATTTATAATTCCAATCGCACCAAAAAAGAAACTTGTTCTTGTGCTTGGTGAGCGAGTTACACTAATTATAAAGAAAATAGAATAAAATAGGATAGATTAAATAGAATTGGAGAGCAATTTAAGTTTTAATTTAGGTCTTTTTGTATTATACGCAAAGCTGGGTTTTATTACATCACTTTGCTTACAAAAATACCTTCGGAGATGTCGCGAGAAATGTTGAATAAATTGTTTGTACAAAGCAATTGCATTTGAAAGAAAGGAAATGAAAGCACCGTATAATACTGTTGTGCACGGTGAATCCTTGTGGAGATTGGATGAGTTTGTGTACTTAGGAAATAAGTTTGTGAGGGACAGGATAACTGATAAGGACGTTGACAAGGATGAATGCAGACAATGCTCTTACAAGAAAACTTAATGCAGTTACGGTTTAAAAAGAAAGTTAAAGTAGCAGTCCTAAGCGAACTTTACATACAATCCTGATGCGGATAGCAATAAAATAATATTTGGATAATTTGTATAGCGCCATTTTTTTAAAAATCACCTCAAGACCTTACTTAAGAATTCTTTGGGGTGCTTTCATAAGTACATTCGTGTATATTATTTATTTAAAGAATATTATAAAATAATGAAATATCTGTAGCGATGTTCCGAGATTTATCTAGAACAACTCGTCAATACAAAAGCATCGTAACCGGAACACTCTACAACACGTTGCGAGTTGGACTAGGACATTACGCGCATTCGCTTGGAGGTTCTAGCCTATTGCCTAGGCATAATTCCAGCGCCAAAGAAAGTATCAGAAGTACCCAGACTGAGTGAGTTGTCTCCAGTTTACCAGCGGTCTCGCGTACTTACACCGCCACCGGCTAGGCTGGGCTATATAAATATGCCCGACGCAGCGAGCAGTCAGTCAGTCATTAGTCAGCTAACAATTTGCAAGTCTAAAAACGGCGCTGTACAAATAAGCAAAATATTTTTATTATTATTTATAACAAACTAAAAAGTAATTCCAATTATGTAAGAATCTTAACAGAGGGTCGCTTCGAGGAAATAAAATTCTGAGAAAATCTGAAGCTATTCTCAGAAGAAAAATATACAGAATACTTGTAATGTACATTTTTTTTAATTCAGGATTTATTGAATACAGTTTTCAGTATGGAATTTTTCAGCCATGCTCTTTCAATAGATAATAATAATAATATTAACATCTGTACAACTATGACAAACACAAGTTCTCAACATTGAAAACAATTGGGTGCTTGTCAAACTCAAAATCTTTAGAATTTACGAAACGCGAAATCTTTTCATGTTGTCAAGTATCTCATCTTATTGTAAAAATAATGTTTTATTTCTTGTTTTACAGGAAATTGGACTGGATTCTCCTATAAACCGGTCAAAGAAGTGATGGATTAATTTTGATCAAAAAATACATTTAAAAAAATCGTTAGTGTAGTGCTAAAAGAAATCATAATGTGTTTTACGTGTTTTCATAAGATGACAAAAATTATTATCGTGAATAGAAAATTAAAGTGAACATAATAGTATAGATAAAAGTTTTCAAATGAAATCTTCTTTTTTGCACACTTTCTTTCTTTCTTCTTGCATTTCTTCCGTCATTGACGCTCCTGTGTTGAAGGCTTCTTCAAATTTCTTTTTCGAAAATGATGGCCACGTCTTCTCTTCGTCACCCCGCTCGATACGACCCACGCTCTCCAAGCATAGTCTGCCCAACGTCATTTCCCGAGTCGTTTAAAGAGTTCTTCACCACGCTGAACGAAGACGAAGACGGGGTTGATCTTCTGGCTACCATGCTGGAAGATAAACTCATCCCCCGCTGCTCCGATACCAGCAGCGAGTCAGGCCAGAGCAGGGACTACGAAGCGATGAGGAAAACTCCTTGCAGAAGAGTGATGTCGGCGAGAACGTTCCAGAGGAGAGCGTCCGAAGTCCATTGCAGGAGCAGACACAGGATAGGCACTACCCAGACGTTTTCAGCCGAGAGAGAGGTCAAAGAAAGGAATGGGACCCAAAAGAGTAACAGTCCGGGAGTTTCGCCTGAACGAGTAAGAAGGAGATCTTCGTCTCTAGCGGTGAACAGAGCTCCCCCTGATATCAAACGGTTCCTTCAAGCTGAGCCTCCTAGAACAGAAGCCAGGTCCCCAGCTCATTCACCAGCTAGATCTCCCAAGCCCAGAGCAAGAACAGCGTCTATGCCATTGCAGAGGGTGAGTTACTTCCGCACGTTTTTATCGTTGATTTTAATTAATTTGATGCTTTAACTATCATATAAATTTATTTCTAAGGCTTTTATTTTTGTTTATTTTTAGAACGCCATTTTAATTTTAAGTTTTTCTTTTATATATTCAATAATATTATTATTTCATTAATAAACACAACAACAAAAAATATTTATAAACAAGTTCTGATATGTATTAGATAATTATTATTACGCTTGACTGCGTGACAGCTGTTTCGCTGGTGGTAAAGCCTATTACAGACTTTCTATTTATATTACATATAAAATTTGCCAAACTTCTCCTAGGAAAAAATCACCAACTTAAGGATATTAATAAACCAACTCCGTTACATAAACAAAATAAAGACCGTAAACTCAATATTTTAGAGCAATTGGAAATTATTAACAAAAAAATCAAATAATCTTAAAGCTAATTCAATAAATGAATAAAATAATATAATCCGTTCGGGAGTGGCTCCCAGATATGTTTAACCCGAGTTCAATTATAAAACAAAAAAATAATGCAAGTTGGTATAATAATTATGCAGGAGAAAAGAAACCCCTGAGTCATCTCTACTATTCATTCGAAAACACCTCACTACGACATATAGTCAAATTTAAACAATGCAATAAGTAGAACACTTTACTTAGTAATTAATAAGTATTGATAATTTCCGACAATTAAGGCTAGGATATCAATAAGGGGAAAAATAAAAGGAATTTGATAAACTTTTAAGTACCGTTGGTAAGCACAAATACTTTTTAAAGTAAGTATTATGAATACCTACACAAACAATGGAACTATTACTTACACCTACGTCAAACTATAATAATGACCATGACATGACCAAGTTAATTACTAAAATAGACCGTCATCTGCGTACTAAATTATTCCAAATAGCAGATATATAATAATCACAAAGCCAAACAAAACAAGGTCACTAGAGCAATAGAATTAATCGTAAATTTAAAAGTTGGTTCTACTTCGGAAGCGTTCGTTTTATGAGGCGCGCCTCAAACTAGACAAAGCGCGACCATGTCAGTTAAGGTTCATTTCGATTCCATGTGAATTTCACTCCCCTCCACCTACATGAAATCAGCGGCACTCGGAGGCCGGCCCGAGTTCTGCCTCACTAGCGTATTTGTTGAACTGCTTTGTTTAGTAGCTCCGCGCGGCGAGTGGAAATCCACATTGCACCGGCCGCGTTGCACTTGTGTCATGAGTTACATAATATAAAAGCAACCAGTCCTAGTGAAGTACAAAAATATTCATGGATAATATTTAAGTAACTTTAAGACTTATACAATTTATAAATTTTAAAATTAAAATTTTACTACATTTTGGATTTATGGACACGTTTTTCTTCTTTCGCACTTTTTTAGGGGATGCACAGCCACCCCTGCCTCATTGTACGAACCGCCTCTGATATAAATAGATTGTCTGTAAGTGGCTTCACCACAGTTTTATAATGCCTTCTGAAGGCGAAACAGTTTAAAACAACACACAATTTTACAATAATAACTACATAGCAAAATTTGTTAATAAATAAATTTAAAAAAAATTTAAATTAAATAATGAAAGAAAAAATTGTAAGTGTCCAAGTGAATCCAGTATCATGACTAAAAAATTCGCACATGTCAACCGAGGGCGAATGTTCGACAATTGTACGTCTGTACCGAAAATCCAAAATTCATTCATTAGGATACTTACAGACCAGTAGCTACCAAAAGATTTGTATGCGTTCAAGTTAAAATCTAGTAACGTATTATGTTACTGTACAATACAAACAACTTTTTGGAGGCTGAATTAACTCTGACTTTATTGGTCTCTTTGCCTGAGCTGGTCACTAAAGGCTACACTGAGTTGGAATCGGTTTTGGGGAAACCTAATCCAATTAAACTAAGTCATTTTCGAATGCTTTTAAAACGTGTTGTATTATTTCTGTAATCGCTACTTTTCTTTAGCATTTCAAAGCCATTTGAAGTTAAATTGATGGATGGAGTAATGTGACTTAACCATGATCAATAGCATACCTATTTTTAAGTATTTTATATACATATTGTCCTATTATTTCTACTGCAATGTTAATTTACTCTAATGGAGTCTTACTCCTTCGCGGCTGTGCTCTCAATTATTACCCCTATTCTAACCCCGTATAATATCGTAAACTCAACCACGGTAATATTGTTTTCATATTTCCATGTAGTCTAAATGGCGGTTGATTCAATATTGATGGCGGTTAAATTAATTAACCGAAAATTAGGTATTCAATTTGATTTTCAATTCATGCCCCGCTCGAACGTAACACAGTCCACACGCCTGCGAGACGTGTTTGACTTTGTATTCTATATATTCTTTCAAATTATTTTAATATATTTCATATAATATCTTAAACTATATACTCTCTATTTTATTTTATATTGTATACTTTCTATACATATTTTAATTTCTTCTATATTACATATTTAATTTATTATTTTTTGTAATGTATATTTAATCAACCACCACAACACGGGCATGTGCCTTGTTTCGTGGTTTTAACACACCTAAAAACTGTAAAATCCAATAAAAACACTGAATAAAGAAAAAAAAAAAAATTATTTTCTACTTTTCTAAATTTCAAAAGGTTTTTGCATTAAATTGCGTGTATTAAATTCATTGGTACCGTCCATATGACGCCCGCACATCGAACTGAGCCGCGTAACTAGCAAGAAAGTTAATAAATTCTTTGATAATTGATGGGAAGGTCCGTTCACTTTATTTTGCAATTTCACCAAATGGGAGCTACTCATCGCGTTATGCGTTTCAATTAACTAACTTTTAATTGAGTTTCTTAATTTAATTCCACATAGTCGACTAAGGAATGTAATTTCAATATCGTGGAATAATTTTAAGTGATATTATTTAATTTCTCTCAATGAGTTTATTTTGAGTCCTCCCGACAAGATACTCCTTAGCAGATAGTGGCGGATCGTGATTTTGGGGAAGTGACAATAATAGTGAAAAATTGTGGAAGGATTTTCAGGAATTTGGCTACACAGGATATATCAGGACGTGCCTGATAAACTTTAACCACCTATTCCCGAGTAAATTTGGTGCAAAAAATTCAGATGGAATTTTTAAAATCTAATTTTTTTAAGAAATCAATAGGCATTGACCAATTCTAAAAAAAGCGCTGTAAATTACAAAGGTGCTAAGTCTTATTGTGAGATTGAGTTTCTTTTCATTATGAATTTTCTTATCATTAACATGTTTAAGTTTTACATTTTTTTCAATAAACATATTTTATTTAATAATTCGGTTTTTTGTCAAAAACACTTTTGTAATTTCCAGACGTCAATAGTGAAAAAAACATTAAAACCACGTCCTGAGACCAAAATGCCATAATTTTTTTTTTTCAAAATTTTTCAGGTACCTACATCGTGTATACAGAGTTATAAGACTGAAACCTGAAGCTGCTGAATTTATACATCTACTGTTGGTATTTTAGAACATAAACATTGGCAACCCTGTCGACTTACCCGAAACTATCGAGTTTGTTATACTCTAGAATGGTACTGTATCAAAATATAACTAGCCATTGGAAACAATAGTTATATTGTTTCAACGTCCAACGCTGTTGATAATAATTATCACCAATAGTTGAAATATAATACCTACTTGCGAATATTATTCAACGCAGTCAACGATTCAACTGCCTAATATTTAAAAGGGTTAAGACTTTGCACTTTGTGAACAACATTACTCGATATTTCAAATGGTCTTTTGGTTATGTAACTCCTGTTAGACGTTTTTCTTTTATTTTTCCATCCAATACGGCCGATACGCAGCGCCAAGGGACAATCAAATTTATCAACGACACGCAAAAATTAACCTATTGATAATTATCAACGTCGGCCGCCTAGCTACGTTTTGTACTTGTTTTCAACAGTGCTGGCTTGTTAGATCAAAAGGGTCAAGAGATTACACTTCGTGAACGATATTATGCCTAATTTGAAATGTTCTTTTGGTAATGTACGTACCTACTGCACGTTTTTTTGATTTTCCCATCCAATACGGCCGATAGGGACAATCAAATTTATCAACGACAAGCAAAATATATCTTCAACGTCTTTAATATTTCAAGAGGGTAATGTTTTCAACACCGAAACCAACGTCTTCCAACAGTTTCAACCATAAATAAACCAATCACTAGATTGATAACTTCGGCCTTTAGTAGGGAGAAATTTTGTTCACGATGACGTCACATCCAGAATTGAGACGTAAACAAACCACTCAGCAAAGTAGAGGAAACAAAAAAAAAACCGCGGCCATAGACAATATGATCTTACCTAGGTAGGCACCCAGGGAAGACAATATTGTGCTATTCATCAGCCTAAAATATTATTTTAAAAATAAATTTTAGAAATGTCAACAGATTCTCTCAGGACGACAAGGCTCCAACTCACAAAGTGCGGTCATGCGATAATGAGCTATAAGGTATCTTTCCTTACGGCACATTTTCTCAGGACGGCGCTTTGTAAGTTGAAAATCTGTCGTCCCGAGGCCGTCGTAAAATAACTCAAAATTACTTAAAATTTGAACATTTTCAAACAATTATTGTGCTTTTCTACGACAGCATTGAATGTTAACATTTCTCTGTTTATCAGAAAAATGAAAAACTTTGTTACATGTTGTAAAGTATTTTTTATTTTATTTCAGTAAGATAACAGAAAGAAACAAATAAATTTATAAGCACAAAACACATTTTAAATGTTTACGAAGTCTGCGACTGAAGCTTTTTCTGGTTTAAATATTCATTTGAGTCGCTAATATTGTTTTAAATTATTAAATATTTCAATTTGAGGATTTAGTCATGAAGTTATTCAAAAAATAATATGAATACAGAAAACATGAGCACAAAACACATCTTAAATTTGTACCAAGTCTGCGACTAAATCTTTTTCTTATTAAAATATTCATTTGACTCGCTAATATTGTTTTAAATTATTAAATATTTCAATTTGAGGATTTAGTCATGAAGTTATTAAAAAAATAATATGCTTACAGAATTCATGAGCACTAAACACATCTTCAATGTGTACAAAAAACTATAAACATTCTTACGCAGGGGAGCATTGTGTTTCCGTGTAGCGGCTGAATTACTGCCGCTGGGTCCCATAGGAACAGGAACACTGATGTCTGAAAACAAAATGATCTTAGTGGTCAAAGGAAAGGAAGTAAAGATCTGCATATTGGATAACAAGTAACATAGAACAGATGTTTACCTTTGTAATCTTCCATGATCTTTTTGGCAGAAGGAACACACCGCTGGTACCCGGTAAGATGTTATCAAGCTCTGAAATAAACATATTTATCGTGTTAACCAAAGTTCGTGAACTAAACATATCATATTGAAAGTAATTATGGTCTTTTATGACATCACACCGTCCCGGTGGAACGCGAATGGGTTCTAAAAGTAAATTCAATTCTTAGGTGAAATTAAGTTACACATTACATGGAACACTGAAGACAAACAAAGGGATATTCACACCTGTATTTTCGTCATAACGGGTCCGATACTGTCTTAAATCTGCATAACTACCAATGCAGGGTAGATTTAAAGTCAGCAGTGCGCATGTTCGAAGGGATCTATTTGGCATTTTTGTTTCTTTTGTACTTTTGTAACTTCCGTATTTTGGGTATTTATGACAAGTGGTCTGTCTGTCTGTACACACAACACAGCTTCATAATTTTAGACATTTTCACACAACAACAACTCATGAATTCACGAAAGCAAACAACATAAATAAACCACTCACGCAAACAATCTGAATCTGTCAGAAGGACGCAACCATGACGCAATAATGGCGTCACATTGGTCACATTGTTTCCGGGGGAAATGGAGCGCAGCCTCTCTCTCTCTGTTACACGGGAGAGAGTGAGAGATCAAACCAGGACGGCTTTTCATTGGATAGTCTGGAACTGACGTCATCAAAAAACCAAAAAAGTGTCGGAGTTAATACCCCCCTGGTTTCAACTTATTGTAGGATTATTATTACGTGTGTGGGGCATAGAGATAATAATAATACATCAATGATCCGGGGAACCACCCATTAATAGGGATTCCCCAATACGATTTTGATCTATTTTTTGTTTGTTTTTAGTTTCGTGTCGATCTCTTACACGTTTAGTTTGATTGTACTGACTTGTCGCGCGTCTATTCAATCTGTTTTTGTTAATTGTTTACTTAGGATGTAAAAATACATAAGTGTTTGATATAAATTTGATGACTTAACTAATTTCTAAATGAATAATAATTATTAGTGTTAGTGTCGTAGTGTGATTGAACTTTGGACTGATGATAAATATTAAACAGTTGAACAGATGGTGAATTATTACTCTAATCCCAACACAGTTAATGTGGTTAAAAATATTGTTCACGAAATTTTGTTAAGGGGGGTACCTACTTCCTCGGAAGAACAAGACTATTCGCAAGATATTTGTGAAAATGAAACAGAATCTTCAGGCGAACCGTTATCATTTTGGAATGCATTAAATTCAGTAGTCGAAAAAATTAAGCCAGTGAATAATCCAAATAACAAATTCCGCAAATAACAGGACATGTATCTCGAAATGGATCTTCTTGATAGAAAGAGTTGTCCCCTGAAATGGTGGGAGGAACATGGAGTATATTTTCCGAATTTGAAAAAAATCTTCATAGAACAATGCGGTATTGCAGCAACATCCGTTCCTTGTGAACGATTTTTTTCCAAGACTGGACAAATTATATCCGACCGCAGGTGCAGTCTTAAGGCTGGAAAAGTGCGACAGCTGGTGTTTTTTAATATGGATTCGAAAATATAGAAATGCGTAAAAAAACAATCTGTAAATAAGATTTAAATGACTTAATAACCGTAAATATTGTACATAAATAATTTTATGTATAATAATAATAATCTGAACTGTGGTAGAAAAAGTGGGACCTTAAATAGATTGAGCTTGGAATAAACCTATCAAATAATGTAAGTCATAGTTTTATTTTTCTTAAAAAACGTCTAATCTTATTAATTTTTCAAAACTGGACATTATATTCTTACAAATAACTAAGCTGAATAAGCATCGAATTTAGAAATACTTGTACCGTAATTTTTTATAACGTTTAATGCTTTATGATAATTTGAATATGTGTAGATATTACAAAATTATCTAAAAAAATATAAAAACAAATGTGATGAATGAGGTTTCATCGAGTATGGAGAATTAAGCACTAAAAACAGACCTGAGTTAATAAATCACTAGAAATCAACGTCGGCGTTATTTTCAACAGTTGAAAATCGCCAACGATAACGACGCTGTCGTTGGATGGAATTAACGTCAACGCCCAGCACTACTCTAGAAGAGAGGCGTATTTAACGTACCTAGTAAGAGTACCGGGTATTCATGCCGTACTTTGTATTTGCGACAATTTCCAAAATACCTGGTTCTAGAATTTGTAAATACCACAGGCCTTAGAGTACTTCTTACTATAAAATACTATTGACGTCTCATTCTTGTCTATTAGAAAGTTGTGTAGGGAAAAAGGACAAAGAAGTCATTTTGCTTACGATATTTCTTTAATGGAGTGGAATGGATGTATTCTGACACGTTTTTGTTTAAAATTCTGCGAGAAATACTAGTCCCGTGCCCCGAAATTATACAATTATACACAATACATTATTTTTAAATGGATGTATTTACTTAAAATTACTCCAAAATAGGTACCTATTACGAAAGTGCAAAATATAAAAATTATTAAAAATCATGCAAACATTAGTTATTTTGAATACCCTCTAATTAAAGTTATTCCTGTCCCTACGCCACAACTTCCCTGCTCAGTGATCAGCACACCTCAGGTCCCCGTCATCAGATATTCGAAGCATGTGTAAAATACTTGAGAGTATTTTGTACTAGAGGAGTGGCGTATTTGTCGTACCCAGTAAAAGTACAGGGTATTTTCATGCGGTACGACGTACTACTGACAAATCCTCAAAATACCTGATTCCAAAATACTCACAAGTATTTTATACTGGGATCGAGTATTTATTACTTTCTGTCCCCAGTCCCCAGATAGGTATAAAATGCTTGTGAGTATTTTGTATTTTTAACAGGTACTCACTGTAAAGGATTTGAAAAATTACTGTTGAATCATACATCGGAAATTTTTGTGGTAAATTACATTTCATAGGAATTCAATTCTACCTAAATCAATTTTACGTAGAAAAATTGTGGGTAATCTTTGTGGGCTAAAATTATCTCAGTACAGTTACAAAAAAAATTTATACTGGGACTGAGTATTTATTTCTGTCCCCAGATACTATAATCCTCAGGTCGGTATAAAATACTTTTAGGTATTTTGAAATCGGTATTTTTTTTATACGTGTACTCACTTGTACCGAGTAACGAAAAGTACTCACAGGACCCATCTCTATTTTATACTTTATACCCGGTGTGTTTTTGTACCTGTACTCACTCATTGACGTTTACATCAATGCTGTTCCCAGAAACGCAAAGTACTCAGATGACACAGGAGCTACTTAAGCAGGGTACTCACCAAGAGTGTAGCATGTAACGTATCTGATACTGTATCAATCTGCAAGTGGGTACGGCTACTCACTTGATACAGTATCAGATACGTTACATGTTACACGGTTAGGTGAGTACCCTGCTTTACAGACGACACTTGCACACGGCACACAGGAGCATGGCTCAGGCCGAGGATAATTTGCTACGTTTGCTGGGCGCTGCACATTGCTTTTACGAGAAGACCAAAGGAACCCACAATCTTATAATTCCTCGTTTCACTCTCTTCTCTTAAAAACAATGTGCCGCGTGCCGCATAGAGGTGAGGCGTATTTATCGTACCCAGTAAAAGTGCCGGGTATTTTCATGTGATACTATGTACTTGTGATGGGTATTTTTAATAGGTTTTTTTTTATGGGTACTTTATATTTTTGATCGGAAAACTGTGGGAAAAATATGAGTGCAGCTTAGAGGTGAAGCGTATTTACTAGAACAGATGTTTGGAACAGATATTTCAAAGAGACTTTCGTACTTAGTATTTGTTCTTAAGTATTACGCGTCTTGCGAGTCTTGCGCGTCTTGCGAGTATTGTACGTCTTGCGAGTATTGCACGTCTTGCGAGTATTGGACGTCTTGCGAGTCTTGCGAGAATTGGACGTCTTGCGAGTCTTGCGAGTATTGCACGTCTTGCGAGTATTGGACGTCTTACGCGTCTTGCTAGTCTTGCGCGTCTCGCGTCTCGCGTATTCATACCGAGGGCGGGGCATATGTATAGGCATCTCGTTACTCGCTTACATAAGAAGAGTGTTTCCCTAATCTTTGAATATTAGGGAAACACTCTTCTTATGTAGGTGAGTAAGCGAGAAAGGATATGATACTGAATTTAGTAGATCGCGATCAGCGCGATCTCGACTGGTATTGTCAATAAATTCCGACAGTATGCGTCCACCAGTTAAAAAAGGTTTTAGCAAGAGTACAAAAGCATCGCCGGAGACGAGGTCCGGCCGGGCGCTTCCTACCTAGTGCACATAATTAGTGCACGGCTAATGTATTATTTCTCGCTTTCGAAAATTGGAAGCTATCTTGTGCGAACTGTGAACGAAAGTGGCGCCATCTAGAAATAAAATATTAAGGCTTTATAAAATATATTTTCACTGTGTTCTTTGTTGGCATTTAAAATCTTTGTTGTTGAGATGCACCACCATAATAAAGCTTGGCTTGTGTATGTGGGGGTGTAATATTATGTTCGTTATTTTTACTATGAGTATTCTGTTTATATTTTCAGTGTATTTTTAAGGTGGTATTTAAAATGTTTATTGTTATTTCTAATACTTTCTGATAATGTATTAAAAAAAATTCACTCCAAGATATTTATAGTTGAATTGCACTGTTTTTTTAATTACTTTTTCGAGTTGTGAGAGTTGATGTTTATCTGGGTTTTCTATTATTTTAAAAGGTGCAGTTTTATTTAGACTATTTTCTTTGTAAATTTGTAAAATTACGTGATATAAAAATAATGCATTTAGTTTTGTGACTTTAAATTCTTTAAACAGAAGTTCTGATGAATTGTACCTATATGATTTAAGTGGAATTATTTTTTAATTATTATTTTTTTGAATCTATGATGTATTTTAGATTCCTCACTCTGTCTTTGAGTACGTTAATGTGTGTGGACGATTTTATCCATTAATTTGTCTACTGTAATGTATAGGTATTTTATTTATGTTTGGCTTTCTATCACTAAACACAAGATATTGCAGATATGTTGTTGTGTATTTGCTTAGAGTAGATTATAATTTATTTTTCTTTAGTGTTCCTTGTTTTTTATGCAGAATTGTATATAATAATTTTTTTTTTAAACATAGTGTTAAGTAGTAAATTTATGTCAAACCACTTCTTTTAGTTCATTGATGTATCTGTGTTGGCCATGTTGTTTATTTCCGTCGATGTTTATTAGTAGCACTGTGTCGTCCTTTTGTTTCACCTTAATTACTATAAAAGGCAATCTGCATCTGGGAAATTTAAATTTTAACATTCTAATTTTCATTATAAAATGAAAATTCGCTTTCGTTGTATGGGATGACAGTCATTTAATAATTTAACTTCTTGGGGCCTCTTATTTAGGTAGCAAGTTTTCCGTGCTAAGACTCATTTATCAAATTAATTAGGTTAGGTAAGATGAGAATCTCCGGAACCGGTTCGTTCGGAGCGTCCATTGAAATTGAAAACCTCTAGCAACCCACCCCCCATAATGGATTTTGAAAAGTCGTTGTGGGAATCACATTTTTTTGTGGGAATTACTTTTTTAGAAATTCTCTAACAATCCCCCCCCCCATGTAATGAGCAAGTGAAATACTAGGGAACAGGTATTTGGACTAGGTATTTATTCATACTTGTACCAATTGTTCCGAGTACCAAGAAGAGCTAGTACGACTCACCTTTAGTGCAGCTTAGAAATTACTTATTCTGAATCAATCCTCAGGTCGGTATTAAATTCATTATAACTCATCGTACCCAGTAACGAAAAATACTCTACTGGGAAGCTGGATCGCGAATGCTCGTACGCTCTAAGCTGCAGCGCCGTGAGGCCCCCGACGTACACTGCGTCGCAATGCACGCGTGTGGCACGAGAGGCGTAAATGATTTGCTAAGCGCGGCTCATTGTTTTTATGAGGAGATCAGAGCTACACAATTATTCTGAATATTTTAAAGTCAAAATTGTGGACAAAAAATCATCAATTTTCTCATTTTTCTCTCCTCGTAAAAACAATGGGCCGCGTTGCAAGTGAAAAAGTTTAATTAATATCAAAAATTCGTAACCGCTCAGAAAGCGACAGTTCCCTAACCGTCTGAGAAAACTCAGACATCGAACGATCATCGAGAGTCGGGAGTCTGCCCGAAAGCTAACTCGAGACCTGCCTCACGCTCAAGGAACCGCGCCACGTCTCCTCATCACGGAGTGTAACTCTGGTAGAGTGTACACGTTACGAGGGAGGAAGTACTACAGAAATGATCCTGTGAAGTACAGTCCTACAGAAAATACGGTGGCCGAACTATTTATGTACATGTTATAGACGTCCGTGCGCGAACTGTAGACTGAAGTCACGCCATCTGTGCTCAGCATTTTCAGTTAATTATTACACGACCGACTATCAGTAGGTACCTACATATTATCACACACGTACCTCTATTGATCACCTCAGACCGTGGAATAAATTTATCGCGTTGAGCCGGCTCCAATCAACAGTGGTTTTTGATTTCCATAAAGCATATTTTTAAATTTTCAACAATTTCCATGCGGTGTCGGTACCGCATTGGTACTTGTACCATTGTCTTACTTTGCCCCTGAAGAGATTACTTCGCCACATTTGATTCACAATCTGGATCGTTGAAATATTTTATTTCGTGGTGATTATAGCAAGTAATTCGTCGGTGGTGGGAATTGGAAGTCAGGCGTATTTATCGTATCCAGTAAAAGTCCTGGTATTTTTAACAACCCCCCCCCCCTCCCCCATTGATTTCGAATAATTATTCAGGTAATCTGTGGGTAGAAATTATGTGAGTACAGTTTTAAAAATTACTTATTCTTAATCAATCCTAATGTCGGTATAATATACTTTTGAGTATTTTTTAAGTTATTGCTTTATTAACAGGAAGCTACAAGCCAAAAATGTGTATATTCTTGGTATACCTTATATTATAGGTAATAGGCATTAAAATCGCTTGACAAACGGAGTCTAGAAACGTTCGATTTCAAGAACAAAACTGTTTTTTATTTATTTTGTAAATAATTTTATAAGAAAGCAAAAAAGTTAATCAATTGAAACTGTCACAGATAATCTTTGCTATAATACTGTAGTTTTTGAGTTGTTTCCTTTATGCGTTCATACATTTCTATTGAAAAGATGTTTTTTCTTTAATAGTTTACATTTATATTTTTATTGAGTAAATATTTTTTTTTATTTGTATTCTTTTTTTTTTTTTTTTTTTTTTTTTTATATTTACTCCACACAGGAGGCCCTGAAGAAAATAATTTCCCTCAGGGCCTATGTCATCTTTGGGGATGCTGTGTGGAGGGTCTTTTTGTGGAGAGGAAGGAGTGAACATGGGTCTTGAAGAGTCCCATGTTGTAGGAGGGAGGAAACACAGAGGCCGGCAGTTCGTTCCACAGCCGAGCTGTTGAACTTAAGAACGAATCGTAGAAGCGACCCGTTCTCATGTGACAAGTGTCAACTGTGTACAAATGTTGGGCGCGCGTTTGGCGTGTATCCCGACTACGCACCGGTGCCGAAGGGATCAATGATGCTAGTTCCTCAGAGCATCTTCCATTGTAATACCGATAGAACAAGGACAGCATACCTACCTGACGCCTGTGCTCTAAAGATTGCAGTCCGTTTGTTAAGATTGGGGAATCTATCAAACGGACCGCCCGTTTCTGCACAGAGTCAAGGGTTTTTTTCAGGTATTTTGGGGCTCCAGACCAGAGATGGCTGCCAAATTCGACAGTAGGGCGCACTTGCGATTTGTACAGGGTGAGCAGTTGTGTACTATTAAAGTATCTGCGGGCCCTGTACAGTACGCCCAGCTTCTGAGAGGCCAACTTTACTCTGGCTTCGATGGATCCCCCGTACCTGAGCTGGTCACTTATAGTTACACCAAGCATATCAATGGAAGGCCTGTTCGGAAGATTGCTTCCGTTGAAGGAGACTAGATTATCATTTGGATCCCTTTTAGACGTAATCAGACAGGATTGGGTCTTTGAAACATTAAATTCGACGAGATTATTTTTACCCCAGGAGGAAATACTCTCGAGATAACCGTCCATTCTCTGCTTCAAAGCCCTCCGAGCCGTTGGAGTTTGTGTGCCCTTTGGGGGCTTGTCAAACAAAAAGCTATCATGAACTGTACTGTCATCCGCGTAACAATGAATCGGTGCACATGTCAAAAGGTCATTGATGTGCAACAAAAACAAAGTCGGAGACAGAACCGATCCCTGTGGGACGCCAGCATTTATGGAGTGCGAGGAAGAGGTGAAACCGTCAGCAACCGCCTGAATCGACCTATCCCTTAAAAAGTCAGCAATCCACGTACACAGGGATGCGGGAAGTCCGTAAGAATGCAATTTGTTGACAAGTCCTCGGTGCCAGACCCGGTCAAAGGCCTTGGATATGTCTAGTGCGACCGTTTGGGTCTCACCGTGACGTTCCAGGCACCGCCCCCAAACATGCGTCACGTACGAGAGAAGATCACCGCACGAGCGGTTCCGCCGGAATCCGTATTGACGGTCGTTGATAATTTTG
Organism: Hesperophylax magnus; assembly: GCA_026573805.1. NCBI lineage: Eukaryota > Metazoa > Arthropoda > Insecta > Trichoptera > Limnephilidae > Hesperophylax > Hesperophylax magnus. Next base: position 2,967,421 of record JAIUSX010000117.1, on the reverse strand, counting down.
TTCTTCTCGAGGTATGTGAGCAGTTTGTCGTTGATCACACGTTCCATCACTTTGGACAGAACTGATGTGATCGCTATGGGGCGGTAGTTGGCCGGGTTGGAGCGGTCACCTTTCTTGGGAATAGGGTGAATTACCGCTTTTTTCCAACCAGAGGGCACAGTGCCACACTTCAGGGACATTTTGAAGAGCTTTGTCAAAACTGGAACTATTTCCGCAGCACACTTCTGCAATACCAGGGCAGGTATTCCATCAGGTCCACTAGCTTTGTTAACATCGAGCCCCCGTATGACGTGGAGTACATCCCGATGCCGGATCCTCAGCTTTTTCATAAAGAAGCCGCAGTGAGGAACCGACGGCGGAACAGCACCCCCGTCGTCGAGGGTCGAGTTTTCCGCAAACATTTTCCCTAAAAGGTTTGCCTTTTCGGTGGCGGTGTTTGCTAGTGAGCCGTCAGGTCTGGTAAGAGGTGGCAAACTGGGTTTGCAAAAATTTCGACCTATTGAGCCCGCAAGCGACCAGAATGCTCTGCTGCCATGCGGGCAGGCAGCCAGCTTTTTGCTGATCTGCAGGTCGTGTTCGAATTTTGATCTATTGATGATTCTCTTGCATTCCTTTGCCGATTTGTTGTATGCTGATCTGCTTTCGGGCGTTCGAGATGTGTTGTAGGCTCGGTAAGCCGCGTTTTTTCGTCGAACTGCTTCGGAGCATTGTCGACTGAACCACGGCTTTGAGCCCACGCCAGTTTCTTTAGTAGTCGATTGTATGAAGCCATCCATCGCTGATTTGATGACTTCACCAATCTCCTGGGCACATCTTGAAGGGTCCGAAGTCCGAAAACAAACAGCTGACCACGGAAAAGCATTGAAATGGGCCCGCATACCGAACCAATCTGCTGACCTATAGTGCCACACTTTTCTCCTCAGCCTCTCATTGGTTGGTCTGAGGCTAACGGGGATTGATGTCGTCACTATTCTACTCAAGCGAAGCGATATGAAAACCTTCAATTTATCTAAAGCATATTTTTTGGTATTCATAATGTACACCAATTCGTTACAAAGATTAATCAAAATAGTGATTTAGCATTAAGCTTCGCCTTAAGACAAATTATTTGTGAATACATGAATATGAACCGATGTATATTGTACCGATGATTTATGATTTAACAATCTTATTATTTTTTAAAAAGGTCACACTGTTTAATGAAAAATTTGAACGCTTGATAATTATAAGATTTTTTAAATGTTTAACTTATCAATTTGAGTTGGAACAGAAGATTAGAAAATACTGTTCTTATTGCTGATACTGCCAAAGATCTGCAAAGGTAGAGCTTAGGTGAGAACCAAACAAAAACAATGTACTTACACGACACTCAGCAAAAAGGGACAAACATACATCACCACTCTAGATTGAATAAGAGAACTAGAACAAGTACACTGAGTTAAGTCTCTGTTGTTAGTGAAACGACGAGTGGTCCCAAGTAGAGATAATATAAATGAACATAAAGGTACGAATCGAGTTGGCTTGAAGTAGCTACTTTAAGATGAAGAGTATACTCCATAGTAGAGGAATGTAGATTGATTTGCGATTTAGAGTTGTGCGATTATAAATATTTAACCTGTTTTGCTCTACGATATATAAACAAGGACGAAACAATGAAATCTTTAAAAGCTAATCCTAAGTAATAGAAATCTTCACCTAATGAATTGGTTTATTAAATCATTAAGTCTATACTCTGAAGCAATCAAAACCAAAAATTGGCCTTTATACCCATATAATGAGGAACGATAATTAAAAAGATCTAAAACTATTCAATCAAGGTTCGATTGAAGAAAAACTATGCCTGTCATTGAGTTGCCGGTCATTACATATAAATAGAGTCTACACATAGACATATGAATATTAGTAGACCTGCCCTAAGTGATTAAAAGCGTATTATCCCCACTCCCCATACCGGTTCCATTGGAGCCGGCTGTGCTCGCGTATGGCCTCAAGTGAAATTTGAAAACGTGACGTCATCATTCTTGTGCGAACTATGGTCGAGGCATCATCGGTTCATTTTACTAAATAACACGGCAAAATTTTGACTTGTACTATGAAAACTTGTAAAAATAGATGTGAAAAAGAGAATAAACCCAATTGTCGTATTACATTCCATATATAAGCATTATTTTACTTTATTTTAAGCATATTCACATCGTATAATATGTATCAGTTTTAGAAACATATACTATCACATCGAGAAAAGTCTGGACGCGAAACACAAAGCTGGTTGGTTGCTGGGAAGTAAATTATGAACATTTATAAAAGTGTCTTAACTAAATACTTAAACGAAATATTCGACTCTGAAAATGAAACCGAATTCTTTTGCCGAATTTGGACTTCGCAAATTTGTTCATAACGTGGCGAGTAATTTGCGCTCCCATGTAAAAATGTCTATTCATTCAAAAGCAGATTTTACTTTTAAGAAGTAAATGGTGATATTATAATGCGAGATGCCTATTTACTGTCAGATTGATTTATTGACGAATCACAGTCAGCCTTACCGCCTTCGTTCTTCAACAGTTGATTTTACCCCTCGCCATTATCTTCTCGTCTATTAATTCCTATGTCTGTGAGTCTACATAATATCAGTGTGAAATGTTGATATTGAAGCAGCAAGGGGGTGTGGCGGGTGTCGATGTCGCCCGAATACTTCCGACCGCGTACAAAATCAACGAACGAGTGGAAGGTGACCGGCTGCCGCGCGCCGCCGACAAATGCTCCAAGAGTTTTTAACATTAATAAGTCAATTTTACACATCTACTGATTATGGTATAACCCTACTTACCGATTAAAGTTTATACCATTGATTTCCCTATATTTTCCAGTACGACTTGTACAATAATACCTCAGCGTGCATGTCGGCATTTTGAAGTCATTGCCGGAGACCTGTGCCCGGCGAGCGCTTGTAAACGACTGATGCCTGAGCCCGAGATATCTCACATCGGACAATGATCCTATATGCGTGGCCCATACTTCGAACGCCAAAGCTGACTCTATCTGTATACCTCATTGGTGCAGGTAGATAAAGAGCCTAAATAATTTTAATTAGTTTGCAGAGATAATAGGGGCAAAGTTTACAGAAATAAAAGTAATTATATTTTGAAATGCCGTATTGACCGGAGTTTGAATGGGACGTGTTTGGCCTTTTTTAGCATACTGAAAAAAACTAAAATTTAAAATTCGCTACTACATTTTGATTTAATATTTTGGTTAAATCATGTACTTACAATAATAACAATGATAATTTGTAAATATCGCAATGTTAATTAAACAATTTAATGGTTTTATCTTGATGTCATTTTACTGTACATAACATATCATTGAGGAACAATGAGGAATAATGTACATCTAGTTGGCGAAGTCATCTGAGATTAATTATCGTTATTATTTGTAGCAAGTATCTCCTCGTATTTGTTAAATGTTAATTATTCTATATTTCAACTCCCTATCATATTTCCAAAAATAGTTCGTAATATATCGAATGCAATTAACCCCTTATTTTAGAAAGTAGGAAAGTTACTAATTAACCACCCGCACAATTGTGTTTTCTAGAAGTAATTACTAAGAGACCGTGGTGTAATGGTTCACGTGACTGCGAATGAGAAGTTGCGGGATCGAGTCACACGCAATGTAAAAAATAACATTGTTTTAAACGTTTGTAATAATACTAAAGATTTTCAGATCTCTATGATCTTTTTTCGTAAAATATTTCTTCTAAATGTAGATTTTACTCTGTAACACTTGTTTACACCACTGTATTAGATATAAAATATATATGTTTCGAAAACAATGTAGAGAACATTGTTCTTATTAGATACAAAATCTACATGTATTGAGGACAATAAAAAGAACATTGTGTCTAACAAAGTGGTGTGAACAAAATAATTTGATAATTGAAGACAATATTAACCAGTACCAAACGAAAAATAAGAAACAGAAAAAAGACTCAGTCTCATCTGGTAATTGAACCCAGGACATCTGGCTTGCCGGGTCATTGCTCTGACCACTGAGCTAATTCGACCATATCGACTTTCGTAATTATTTTTCTTTTTTCATGGTAAATTAGCATACAAGTTATTTTTTGCAGAACCTAATGGTATTAAGCGAAGCCAAGAAAAAAATGAGCATTAAATTAAGTCCAGCTGCGGTTTTGGTTGTACTATTTTGTCAAAGTCAGATCAAGGTTGGAATGAGGACAAAGGGATACGGAATTCTGTGGAAATGTCACCACAGAAGATTGTAAGTCTAGAGACAAGAGGATGAAAATAGGTAATCCACGGCAATAAATAGAATAACGCACACGTAGGACGTTCATACTCTTGGTAGACTTGTAGTTCTCTTCTCATTTAATAATAGAACGCTCTAAGCGAGATTTGGAATGAAAGTCAAATGAAAAAATATATGTACACTTGTGTGGTGTTACGCTAGTATTTATTTTATAAATTCTACACAGGATAGCCTGAGGTTTGAGAGAACTCCTAAGACCTGGCTTATGACATCGTTTGTGATGCTGTGGTAGGATAGTTTTAAGAAAGGGAAGGCGTTTTCTTCTTTCGTACGGAGGGGGGGGGGGTCAGAAGGAGACATCTAGGTCTGAGCAATCTCGCCGGGGAATAGATGGAGCGGGCATTCGTTGACCACATGTTTGGTGCTCTTCACCGTATCGCCTTGACACCGAGCCAACTCTTTAAGGCCACATCATGCATCACACTTTTGAATGAAAAAATAACTTCAATACTAACTACTCAATTTATTCACCAATTCCAAGATTTCATCATCTTGCAAACAAACACTGTGAACTTATTGATATATTTGGTGTTAATAATTTTGTGAGTTTGAAAAGGCAACTGATTTCAGACCTATGTGCTAGTTATTAACTTGTATTATTTATTTATTAGATTTAAAAAGTCTTATATCTACACCTTTCAACGTTTAAATCCAAAACTCCTTAGTTTATTTGTTGTTTAAATCCCATATTAATGACTGTATGCATGTACAGTCATACTTGAAAATTATATTATACTCAAGTACTATTATTTAAATTCGATATTAATTACAGCGTTGCTATTTTGCCTTTACTTATTAGTTTTTTTTTCTATAGATAGAAGAGGCATTATTTTTCTTTTTTTCTTTTAACTTCTGTTTTATAATACATATCAGTATATTATAAAAGTATTTATTTTTTTATATACCTTACGAGTAAATTATTTTTCTGTTTTCAGTCTTACTTTTTTGCAACAAACATGCATAATTCTATGCATTTACTAATGTACAGTGTACATACTTACTTTAAATTTCAAACTTTTCTTAATTTACAATATCAGGTTTTATTATTTGGATTTGATGTTAATCTTAATATTAGCATTTGATTTTTTTTGTATACAGTTATGAAATTATCCGTGTATTATGTTACACTTACATACATAAATCGTAAAATTCCGATAGGCCTTTAATGAATAATAAATAAATAGCGTGGCCTAACAGGTGGGAGCACCTTATCTTATTGATGGCGAACCAGAGTTTACGAGGGACTGAGAACCCAGGCTGTCTCTCGTGAGATGTTCCCTCAATATTCAGGCACAATATTTTCATTAAATGAAAAAACACACTTTTTATTGAATAACTAAATGACAGCTAACCAGGTTTCGCTTATCTCAAGCTTCGTCAGTTATTTTCTTATTATATAATATACATATACAATGATAGTATTTTTCTTAAGTACATATGTGTCTGTACGTAATTAAAATAAGTTAATATAATAGCCCGGATGAAGCTTGAGATAAGCGAAACCTGGTTGGCTGTCATATATTAATTCAATAAAAAGTGATGTATTACAAAGTGTGTTTTTTAATTAAATATAATATATTGTCACTCCCAAAATTAATGGCTTTCTTTGAAAATAGAAACAATATTTTGAAATTTTCCGATATTTTTAATGATTCCTCTTGGCCTGGAGAATTGTCGGTCTTCGGCCCCTTATGTAGCGGTATAATTCGTGGTCGGAGGCCCACTTATTTTGGGTGCCGCATCACTTTCATGCCTACACGCGCGGTGACGTTATAATGTACGTGCGACATCACGAACAGCGTGGCGGATACCTTTGCGTTCGGTAATCTCAGACTAAGTTACAGTTCTTCTTCCTCTGATGCTCTCTATATTCAATCAAAGTCTATCCGTCACCAAGGAAATTTTGTGAAATGGCAGGAGACACCTATATTTTACTGATTTTCCATTGTCTTCCACATAGCTGCCCAACACTTATTTTGACCTCATTGATTCTCCGAATGAGAACATTCCACACACCAATAATAGTAATAATATTTTTGTTATCATTTTGACCTCATTGATTCTCTGACTGAGAACATTCCACACACCAATAATAGTAATAATATTTTTGTTATCATTTTGACCTCATTGATTCTCTGACTGAGAACATTCCACACACCAATAATAGCAATAATATTTTTTTAAACGACAACCGAAATGAATACTTTCGATGATATCGATACTTACAGAATATCAAAGTTTGTTAAATTAACGAGAAAAATTAAATTTGAATCGGTTACCTACATTTGTCGCTTGAGTAAAAGTCCTATTTTTATCGCCGTCAATTTTGACAGCTTTTCCACTTGTAATAAAATACATCACATTTTTATTGAAATGTAAGTATTTTGGTAAAATATCTATGAAATCCACAGCTGTTGGTGAAGCGATCAGTATTCGCCTGAGTTCCGTTATGAGCAGGGATGGAACCAGGGGACTTATAGCTGTCAATAATTCCTGTCTGGGCTTTTCCGGAGCATTCGATAAACCAGGAAAAGCTGTCAAGTTTCTTCATCAAAATTATAATAAAATTGGTTTTTAAATTATAATTTTTTTTGACATAATTACTGCTAGATATGAGTTTGTCAACGGGTACTTATTAATAATCTATTTTATATTTTTAAACTTACATATCTATACATATATTATTATATAGCTTTATTATTTTAAAACCACAGACGTAAGAAAATATGTATGTATATATATAATACAAAGTAAAACGACAAAAAAAAAAGATAAAGAAAAAGAGCTCAGATAGATCCGTACGAAAAGTTTTTTTAAATTTATATAAATTATATAAACTATATCTTATGATATTATTGTGCGTCTCTGCTAAAATATGCAAACCGTAATCTCTTGTGACAGGAATTTAGCACCGATTTTCTCTTCTACATTTTTTTGTGAATAAAGCACAAGATTACCAACTATCGGAACTATTGGAACTATGGTATCCCCGGTGACCGGATAAATCATCACAATGATAATTCATCACATCTTTGAAAAGTTCATGGAAAGTTATGAAACAAAAAACTTTATCAACTGGGTTAAGTAAGGTAGGTTAGGTTAGGTTAGTTTACAAAAAATAATTTTTTCATCGTTTCTAATGACTTTATATCACTTTTTAAAAGTGTGTTGAATTGTCACTGTGTTGAGTTATCATGCAACCGGTATCCCCACATGGGTAGGTTATGAGGCTAATGGAAATGGGGAGCCGGAGGAAAAGCAGATAGAAAGGTGGGGATGGGGATGTACCTGGTACTTCAGATCTGATCGCCAAACATCGGTTAGTGCCATTTCAAGCAACGTTTCATTTCTGACTGGTTCTAAAACGTGCGCAAATATGCCATAATATATTTTTTTTCGTAATACAATGGTTCGTGCACCATACATAACTACTTGAGGCAACACACAGATTTAGCCTAGACACCAGACGTTATTCAAATCTTTCAACACTTAGGACGGGTTGTTTCGGAGAATTTGAACAATTCATCAAATTTCAACATTCATTTTCAAGTTCTGTGAAAGATTTTTTTTTTTATTTATTTTTTTTTTTTTTATTACAAGATAATACATTACAAAATGATAACAAAGTAATAATGTATTATTCCCAATGAGTTTATAAAACTCATTTCGGGAAAGACAACATTAGAAAGGACAAGGCAAATGAATAAAATACATTAAAATAAATAAACGCAGATGTTATTATGGAGTTCCAGAGAAAGATTGTGTTAGTCATTTATGAAACTGCTAAGGAAATAGCTTTTAAGAGCTTTTGTCGATGTTTTTTTGTTTGTTGCCGGAAGTTTTAAATTACTAGGTAATGCGTTATATTGTTTATGTGCAATGTATTGTAAGGAGTTAATTCCAAATTTGGTCGAGTAAGTAGATGACGATAAATGTATTTGATTTTGTGATCGTGTTTTGTGCTGGTGTATGTCAGAATTGAAGACTGGTTTAGTGTTGGTGTGTGAGGAGTGTTGAATTATTTGTAGAATGGCAGTTGTGATGTTATACTTTGGCAGGACTGTAAAAGGAAGTATTTGTGTCTGTGAGTATATATCTTTGACATGTGTATCCCATGGCAGATTATATATATTACGTACGGCTCTATTATGAATCACTTATATTTCGGAACTTTTTTTTATGGTAATGGTTCCCCAGATGCTAACTAGATAACTCAGGTGGGAGTGGATCATAGCATAATATGTTGCACGCAGTAAAGATGTGGGGAGCACACCTTGGAGTCGATAAAGTACACCGGTTATCGGGGAAATTTTAAGTTCTGTTTTTATTTCAGTTCTGTCAAGCAACTAGCCTATAATGATATAATAACAGAACTTGAATAGGACTTTCACAGAACCCGAAAATGAACGTTGAAATTTGATGAATTGTTCAAATTCTCCGAAACAACCCGTCCTTAGTTTTAATATTATTCATAACTCTGTTGACAGCCCATTCCTCTTGAAAGGCTATACATCCCTGAAAACATACATCATCGTCACAACTTGTGTAAGATACCACAAGATGTTCTAACACAGCATATCACGACGAGAGAAATTTAGCTATAAAATGAAATTCCCGAAACAGTGGATATATTTATTTAATTTCTCTCTTTAAATAGTCGTAAGACTTTCTTCCCAGATATTAAGAGTGTCCAAATGCGAAGTATTGGAAATTATTGAAAACTACAAAAAAATTGGAATGAAACAACGTAAATTAATCAAATAAAATTTACTTGCGCACACCGAAATTTGAACCGTATTCAAAATCAAGAGCTATGGCCCTCGACCTAGGAGGCTCATTTGACATTTTATTGATGTTTTCTCCTTCTGATGCCGTTTCCTATCGGAGGTCAACTATCATCAGGTCAATCTTTAATCTGCAGACTCTTCCTCCCTATTATCAATTTAGTAAAATAAAATGTCCCCGGTAGGCTTAACTACCTGGTTGTTAAATCCAAAGATTTTAGGAAAGCACAAAAATTTTTGGATTTAAAAAAATAGTCCCGTCATTCTTTAGTTCCTCTTTGGCCGTTTGCAAAGATAAATGTGTCAATTTGTGTGTAGAGGAGCAGTAATTTTTTTCTTCCCCCATTCTTTACTTACTCCACCAACTCCAATCCTCAAGCTACACCTCCACCTCCACCCCCACTACAACACCTAATGTCCATTATTTTGTAGTGACGTAAAATTAGTATATTTAAAAATATGTGTATTTGAATTTAACTTTTATTTTCGGTAATGAATGAATTCAAATCTTGGATGCGGAAATTAATCCACTTCCCAACATCCGATCGAGCTAAAACTCGGCAGATGGACTCGTTGTTGATAGCAATGAATTCTATCAACTTTTGGTGTCAATCGCGTATAATATAATACACACGCTTATAAGCATTTCTCTGAAATCGGATGAAATTATGCAAGTACAGGGTTTTCCAATAAAGGGTGTTATTTTGATATTCAATCGTAAAAGATCAATGGTTTCGTTGCTTGTGTGGCACGTAGCACGTAACGTTGTCCATATCAATACCATCCAATTCCGGCCATAAAAAATCATTAATCATCTCTCAATAGCGATCCATTCACCGTAACTGTTGCTCCAGCTTCATTTTCGAAAAAATAAGGTCCAATGACTCCGCCGGACCATAAACCGTACCAAAAAGTCACACGTTGAGAATAGAGAGGCTTTTTAACAATAATTCTTGGGTTTTCCGAGCCCCAGGTGCGACAATTTTGCTTGTTGACGAAGCCACCGAGGTGGAAATGGGCCTCATCACTCAAGATGATTTGCATTTGATTCACTCAAATGAATTTTAATAATTTCAATGCGTGGTTGAAGCATGTATCGTTCCATTTTTATAAATAACGTAGTTTCTACTAGTCAAATGTCAAAAAATGACAGCTTCAAAAGTAACATCTACCGAAATAACGGGCTATTCAAAATAACACCTCTTATTGGAAAACCCTGTATATAATACTCGTAAAAGCCTTTTTAGGGGTATAAATAAATTTTAAAAAAATAAATAAGTATATGTCAGTCCTGCACAATTAGCATCTGAAAACGTCGGTAACGCCGTTGACCCAGTTCCCTGGGAAGGAAGGTTCAATCCTCAAAAAAACAAGTTTTAAAAGACATTTTTTAATAGATGTATTGTAGTTAAAAAACTTTGTTTTTCAAGGGTTGATTTTTTAACCATGAAATAGAACAGGTCGCTAAAATACTGTAAATGAAGTGGTGTTATACTGATTTTTTTTTTAATACGAAGTAACTTTGGCAAGGATTTACCTTACTATTCCATCACATATTATATGTCTCAGTTAATCTCCGATATGGGAGTTCAGGCTTTAATGTTTACACATCAATAAAATAATAATAGTCAGTGTTTAGTAGAGATAAGAAGGCGGGCTTGTTCAACCACCACAAAAGTGAGGACGGTGACGCGTTATCCCCCAGAGATAGTTACGAGAATTATCTTCAATCAGCAGCGCGTCAAACCACCCCCTCCTCCGGCCACGAAATGGCGAGCCCTGAACCCAGACAGGGAATTGACCCTTCCAATAACTCGTGAAAATACCTCAACAGTCTTCTATGTATCATACAGTGATGTTTCAGGGTTTTTATGTTTAATGTAAGTATCGCACAAGAATCCCGTCTGGAGCCAATGAGACTATGGCTTCCCAACTGGGATACGCTGTAAGGCTGAATGTAGTGAGTAGGGAGGTAATAGGAAGGTGGGAAAGTACCTGGAAATTCAGATCTAGTCACACACACAGCTAAAACGATTGCAGCTTTTCGATTTTGGATGGTGACCTTTCACAAGGGCGATACTGAAAGTATCTACCACACTGTACTCCATCATTATATTGCAAAATTTCGCTTGCACAGTGATGGAATACTAAATAAAGCTGAGTACTGGGTGGGAAATCGGCGCTTTTAACCAGTCGGCTACCAGTTTCTTTTGTAGGACCAATGAACGGATAACATATGCACGGAGAAAAATGAGTGATTTATTAAAATCCTGTTTCAAACGAGAATGAAATCCATTTAAAATAAAATATTAGTCCATTCAGAATACATCGTAACACGTGCTCATACATTTGTCCTTTTCCTGATGACGAAATGTTAATATTAAACAATATTCTAATTTTTATTAACACTTTTTCCGACATCATAATAACATATTGGTGTTTTACAGACAGTTTATCAGGAAACCTGTCAATTCATTCGTTAAAGTCATGCAGTCACGTTTTTAACGTGAATACGAATAATTTAACCAGATTTTTAATAAATTAGCAATATTTATCAGTAAGTTTTCTTTGTCTAGAAATGTGATCTATACCGGCTTGAAAGGAAACTGATGTCGCAAATTAACTTTAAACCTTTCGTCTCCTAGACCCCAGACAGGCCAATGAAGTTTAACTGTTCAAGAAAGAATTTCGACTTTTAAAAATGTGTTTCATCAATTTCAGCAGAACAAAAAAATACTTACTTCGACAAAAGGCAAAAATTTTCTCAGTAGGTATATATTCTTGTGGTAAGGACGGATCTAAATATATTATTATTTTCAACCAGCATCAGTCGTAATCAGACAGTGGTAACGTTTGGAGCCTTAATAATAAGCGTGGTTTTAATTTTAAACATCTGATAAACAACCGTTAATGTAGGGTAAATCAGTTACGTACAATTTAAAATACGTTTATTATTAAGAGAGTTAGTCTATAATACCCTAGTAATTAATCATTAGAGAGGAAGCTAATTCTATAATACTAAACGAAACATGAAACAGAACAAGACACAGAAAATAAAAGGTAACCGTCGCAACTGAGAACCGAACCCAAGATATCTGTCTTGCCAGAACAATGTCTCTAACCACTCGGCCATTGTGACCTGATTTTTGTCGATCATAGCATATATTATCAACTAATTTTTTTCCATATTTGTTTTCCGTCTTTTTGCATGATTTCAAAGTACTACACGTATTTATTTGTGACCTAGATAGTTTCTCAGATATACTAATTTACCTATACAATTTTTACGTTACGACAATTTTAGGCTTATAAAAAAATCATCGGGAAAGAAAAAATAATATTTAATATAAAGGTTTGAAATATTCCTTGAAATTTTTCGAGAGTCGTAATGTTACGAAATTTATTTTTATATAGTATATTTTAAAAAGTAAGATACCTAGATAAATACGTAAAAGTTTACAACAAAACAAAATAAACTATAAACAAAAGACACGAATGGCAATTTGAAACATAGAAAAAACGAATTTAGGCCCGGTTATTTCGCAAAAATTCACGTGTGAAAAAGTCATCAAATGGCCATACAGTCCCATTTTGTCACATTAGGAAGGTCCCCGTTAATCACCGATTCTAAGGGGGTATTTCACTATCTCTTATTATGTTCTCACTAAGCACTAATCCGCGGATAAGTCATTTTTTCGTTTTCACTATATCTGAATAACGCTAACGCTCGGGTTAAAGTTCGATTTGACTAATCAGTGCTCGAACTTCACGTTAGGCGCTATTCCTCGAATCAAAGATGGCGTCAAAACATTCCGAGTTTGACAGCTGAGAAGTGAGTCGAATTTTGTTGAATGAATTTGAATGCTTGTATGATCCATCCTGAATTATTTGATTGTGTTCAAAATAAGAAACAATGTATTAATTCGACACGAATCTATCTAAAATGACCTGATAATCAACATAACATAACCAAAAAAATGCACACTTCGCGGTGTCCGGACTGTGACGCATGACAGCCGTGGCAGTAGATGGAGAAACTGCAAACATTTTGCGATGTTGCCAGACTATTTCGAGTGTTATCTATCCGGAAGCTCGAAACAATGGTGAAACGGTCGCCGTTGAATAACGAAGTTATTCTGAACTTTAAAGCCAGCCAACGGATAGCTTTTCAGATATTTAGCCCGACATAGTGAAATACCCCCTAAGTGCTTTCTATCAAATCGTACTAAGCTGACAAGCTTAACAACATGATAGTTGTCCTCTTCCGCTGATCACAATTTGTTCAAAAGCTGAAACGGAATATACAGAATCAGCATATATCAAGAACCTTTCAACTCTAAAAAGATAAAATGGCACTGAATGTCTATTTGATGACAATGTCACATTTGAATTTCTGTGAAACTACCCTTCAAAGATACAACCATAAGTAGGTAACTTCTTGAAAAGTTGTGCTGAAAATATTTGTCTTTAATTCCAACTAACACTCATTTCTTCGACATTACGTATGTTTTCTAAATATCAGGACATAAACAAGGTTTATTGATATTTATGTTTCAGAGCATTGTTTACATTTTTCCCTTAAGGCGATGCACTACGTCGTGTAATATTTTAAATTGAGCCGCTATCAATAACAACCCTTACGTAGATGGCGATAAGGTTTAAATTCCCGCTTAACACGATACACCTGTTTTGATTTACGCAAGAAAAAAACATGGCCAAAAAGTGCCTTTTATTTTATTTTGTGGATGTTCAGGCATAAATATTTAAATTTTTTTCGATCATTTTATAAATAACTTAATTTTCCACATTATACAATAAAATCATAACCGAAAATGGGTTCGTAAGTAGGAGATTTTGAACTTTAACGCAGCTTTCATAGGCCCTTACATTATTTTTTTCTGGGCTTATAAAAAGACTTATCTAAAAAATACTCGATTATTTCAAAGGCCAAGATGTATTCTACTCGCAGTATTTAATTAAAGCATCTGAAACATTTCTAGGCGACCAAATTTTCAAACCAAAAACACACGATTTTGCATTACTACGTATGGCATCGCCTTAAGGTCCAGTTTTTTCCGGATGAAACCGATCAACGTGACAACAATGGTAACCTTTTAGTCGATATTATCTGGCAAATATATTACGTTATACAATTGTAAGCGGATCGGAATGATCGGATCGAACTGTAAAAACACATATTATATTAATACTCATGATAAAAAAATGTTGACAGGCTTACCAATAAAAAAACACCGTCCTAATGTACACAGTGTTTTAGTTACACGATGAATAAATACTGCGTCAGCTCTATTTTGAATTCTTACTAATAAAATTGTCTTGAGAAATGAAATTCCCGTCTTAAAGTGAGGTAATTTCAGACGCATTATTTTTTAATTTACTGACAGCCTGAATTTATTGCCAATTCTTTGAACATGATGTTGTTTCATAACGTAAATGCATTATTCATGAGTAGGTAAATACAAATCCAAGAAATCATTTCTTATATGTATTTAGCAAACAATGAATCCAAAATGTTAATTTGTTTTGTTTATTCTATGGGAAATTGAATTAAAATTATTATCATTATTATTACATGAACGAAATAAAAAAAATGTAGTGATAGGTTTCTTACAGATCCAAAAAATAAAAAAAATGTGTTTTCCAAATTAAAATTTATGAATAAATATCGATCACAGACATAGGAATTAATAGACGAGAAGATAATGGCGAGGGGTAAAATCAACTGTTGAAGAACGAAGGGGGTGAAGCTGACTGTGATTGGTCAATAAATCAATCTGACAGTAATTAGGCATCTCGCATTATAATATCACCATTTACTTCTTAAAAGTAAAATCTGCTTTTGAATGAATAGACATTTTTACATGGGAGCGCAAATTACTCGCCACGTTATGAACAAATTTGCGAAGTCCAAATTAGGCAAAAAAATTCGGTTCTATTTTCAGAGTCGAATATTTCGTTTAAGTATTTAGTTAAGACACTTTTATAAATGTTCATAATTTACTTCCCAGCAACCAACCAGCTTTGTGTTTCGCGTCCAGACATGTTTCTACAACTGATCCATATTATACGATGTGAATATGCTTAAAATAAAGTAAAATAATGTTTATATATGGAATGTAATACGACAATTGGGTTTATTCTCTTTTTCACATCTATTTTTACAAGTTTTCATAGCACAAGTCAACATTTTGCCGTGTTATTTCGTAAAATGAACCGATGATGCCTCGACCATAGTTCGCACAAGAATGATGACGTCACGTTTTCAAATTTCACTTGAGGCCATACGCGAGCACAGCCGGCTCCAATGGAACCGGTATGGGGAGTGGGGATAATACGCTTTTAATCACTTAGGGCAGGTCTACTAATATTCATATGTCTATGATATCGATGTATATTTCGAATACAAAATCTGAAAGGAAATTTTATCTAGTTTTTAAAAAGGTTTTTTTTACGATATCTTTGAAAGAAAAAGTATGTATCACATTTAAAATAATATGTGGGTATCTTCATGTGTATGCACAGCAACTGCGTGGCCGGCCGGATCGCGATAGACTGGTTGAGAGAGACCTTATGACTTCTCCATCAGGACTCTCTCAGAACATCGCCTTGCACCGCAGTGGGAATTAATTGAGAATTAATTGAGAATTGAGATTACTACTCACCCTTCATACCTTTTTCCTTTCCAGAACTTATTCTCTTTCTTTCCTTAAAAGACCTTCCACACAGCATCCCAAAAGATGACAGAGGCCCTGAGGGGAATTATTTACAACAGGGCTTCCAGTGTGGAACTTATAAAAAAACCTTGGAAATATTCCGAAATTCGACAAGAAATTTTAATTTTTTGAAACAGATTTTCAACCCTATTCGAACAGATAAACAATGTATATATCTTTCCATGAACTATTTTGTGGCTGTTAAATGCCAGTTTCTATTTTATTCTAGCAAGTACTAACGTTAATAGTATTCATCTTTTCCTATTATGTATGTAACTCGTTTTACAATCAGCTTTACCCGGTATTGTTAAAATGTGTTAGTACTATTAATCACATTTCCAAAGCATTTCTTTGGAAAATCGAAGAAAAATATCGAAGCACTGTAAGTAATTTTGGTCGAAACATATTCCAACACTCAACGAATTGTACAAAGCCGGTAGGGCAACGTAGTGTTATATCGGTCACCAAATGACACGTCTCAAATTACTCTTTCTTCCTCCTCTTCTATGGTGTATTTATTTATTTATTTATTTACTAACGCCGATTATAGCGGCTTTTACAAAAGAATAACAATTGTTTTACATATGAATACAGAATATACATAGATAAAAAAAATATAAATATAAAATACATAAAAGAGAACAATAGAAATAGTTATTATAAATACAATACAACAATATATATATATATATATATTGCAATGATAGGGTAATTTGAAACGAACTGATCGACTAGGTACATGGAAACATATTAACGAAAGAAGTTCAGGGGAGTTCAACAGGTTGGTAACGATTTTAAATAAATAAAATAGGTCAAAACAAATTCTTCTTTCTTTTAATGTATCGAGTCCCAATAATTGTAACAGAGAGGGGTAATTAATGTTTTCGATGAATATTCCCAATTTAAAATTAATATTACGTAAGAATTTATGTTGGACTCACTCAAGGGAATTCTCATGTACACTGTAGTAAGGACTCCAAATGGTGGTGTTAAATTCTAGTTGGCTTCTAACAAGTGAAGTGTAAAGTAATTTAATAGTTTTTAAATTTTTAAAATCCTTTGAAATCCGTAAGACAAATCCTAACATTTGCATTGCTTTACTGGTTATATTATTAATATGTTTTATGAATGTTAATTTAGTGTCAAAGGTTATACCAAGGTCTCTTATTTCATTAACAGATAATAAGGTGTGATTATTGAGAAAGTAGGTGAACAACAAGGGGTTTTTTTTCTCTGTGGAATCTCATAAGTTGACATTTTTTTACATTAAGAGTTATTTTTTTTTTATGACACCAATCGTAAAAGCTATTAATATTAGATTGATGTGTTAGACAGTCCTCGATATTGTCAATAATTCTATATATCTTCATATCATCAGCTAACATTAGAATGAGAACACGGGTGAATATGTTTGTTACGTCGTTAATGAATAAATTAAAAAGTAAAGGACCAAGATGCGATCCCTGGGGTACGCCACTGGTAGCTTCGAACATGTAGGATAAGTGATCATTAATACAGACAGTTAACTGACGCCTAAGTAAGTAACTCTTAAACCAAGATCAAATATATCTACAAAATATAACAGATTATATTATTAGATAAAATATATAACAGATTTAGTGAATTTTCAGGAAAGAGAGAATAGGTACCAAGCTATCGCTTTGCATTTAAAAGTTTACCATAGACGCTCCGGTATAATTACTACAGAACAGAAAACCGCCGAACAATTCACCCGGTCAATGTTTGCCATTTTTAAAAATAATTATTTTTAAATGAAACTGAAAAAAGTGAAGTGACATTAACCTTTTAAGAATGTTTATCGACGGGTTGTTTCACAGAATTTGAACAATTCATCAAATGTCGAGGTTGATTTTCTAGTTCTGTGAGGGTTTTATTCAAGATTTGTTATTATATCATTATTGGCCAGTTTTTTTCACAAAAACTGAAATAAAAACAGAACTTGAGTAGAACTCTTACAGAACTTGAAAATCACCTTAGAAATTTGATGAACTGTTCAAATTTTGTGAAACAACCCGTTCTAACTAAACGTGTGTTTTTTAGTTTCGGAGGATGTGTAAAAAATAAATTTTAAAAGAAAAAACATGCGATTTAAAAAAAATTGGCTATGTTTGCTTTCAAAATTTGAATATTTTCAATTGCGTATATCCCGTTTGTAATATTAATACCTAAAAGATTCTTTCGACTGCTTTCAAAACCAGTATTTAATATTTTGGGATAAATTCAAAATAACGTCTATTTGAAATTCAATGTAAAAAGGGAATGTTTGATGACATGATATATTATTTTGTCTAGGCCCGTTATAAAAACTACATAGCCAAACTGGAAATGAAAACTGAAAATAGTAACGTCGACCAAAAAATTCCGTAAAGTTTCTAAAATTTCGTGACTTTAAAGACCACCGTTTGCGAGTTTTTAAATGTATTATTAAGCCCTATAGATTTCAACTAAATAAGAATTTCCCTACCCTATTGAATAAAGGTTCCATGATAACTCAACACAGTGACAATTCAACACACTTTTAAAAAATGATATAAAGTCATTAGAAACAATGAAAAATATATTTTTTTAACCTAACCTAACCTATGTAACCCAGTTAATAATTTTTTTGTTTCATCACTTTCCATGACTTTATACAACTTTTTGAAGATGTGATGATTTATCCGGTCACCTTGAATAACATAGGTAGTTGCTGAAAATATTATGGATCAGAAAATACAGCGTTTTGGCAGTAAACTCGATATTTGAAAGCCTTATAACACATTACTTAGTGAGGCCCACATTACATTTTTTTTTTGTTTAATCTGCTTATTTATTAATTAAAAAACTGGAAAAAATGTTGCGAACTAAAAAGTTGTGTTAACCTAATAATTCCAATGTCAAAAACCGTGCAAATTTCATGATAAATACCTAACATTTTGAGAGTTATTGTTACTTTAAAAAATATATATTTTATTTAATGGAGATATCCTTACTTAATTCAAAAACCTTCTCACAGTCCATCTTTAGATATTATATGTTCCCTGATGGGCATGTTTACCATTTCCAGTGAGATGAAACCTAAATATTTGCACGTGTTTAATAAATTGGTGTAATCCACCCAGCCTCGGATTAAATATTACCCTAAATAATTTGGTAACAAGAGAAGATAATATTGTTTTTAATGCTCATATTCCTCGGGATTTCATAAAATAATAACAACGGTTATGAAAACCGTTGCCGATGAAACGAACGATATTTTCTTTAATTTAAAATGTATTTTGTGTTATTCGACGACTCTCGTTATTTTAAATGAACTGTGTTAGAAAGTAAATTAGGTATGTTTAGCGAAAAGATTATCACAAATTTCTTCTCGTGAGAAATAAATGGAATCTTATTTTGATATCAAAACAAAACAAAGCTGATCGTGTTTTTGGTTGTAGGAAATATGGACCATGTTTTGATTGTTTTTTTTTTGTGATGTGCGTTGGTTTTTGGATAATAAATGTAAGGTTTTGGTATCGTAAAGATCAGTTTCTGGTGGGGGAACATGCATATTGAACTATTTTGAGAAATCGGAAAATCTGTTTGTCGGAAGCAATAAAAACATGAAAGTTACTGCGTTTTATATTTTAAAAGTTAACGCAACAGTTAGCTAGCATCGAAGTTTTCATCATAAACTTTAAAGACATAAAAAAAGTTAGAAAAATTAAGAGAAGAGAGAACTCGTTGCAAAGAAATGCTGACAGTTGTACTAATAATTTTTTTTAATCCCCTCTGATAAACGGTGTTTTAGTTAGGTACTTATTTTGAACTCTTACTGAAAAAAAATCTGTAACTGGGCAACGCAAGAGCTGGCAACGTCGCATTTTGGCAGACTGACACATAATATTCCTATCTTGAAAAAGTGAGGTTATTTCGTACGTGTTATTTTTTAATTGATTTGCCGCGTGAATTTATTGACAACTCCATCACGAATGTCATGTTTTTTCTTAAAATAAATGCCTTATTCTTGATTAGATAAATTTATTTACCTATCTAAGAATTTTTTTTTTATAATCTTATAATAATAAGTTTTCATTATTGTGAAAGACCCTGATGTTGAACACTGCATGGATTACGGAAACATTTGCTAATGAAGAATGAAGACACGACTTCTTGACCCTGTGAAGAGAAATTAAATCTTTAAAAGATCAGTTTTTATGACTTATATGAAAATTTCAGAAAAAGTTTTGAGTTTAGTATTATTCTGGAATACCTAAGTAAAGTTGTTGGCATCTCTCAAAAGTTTATTAGAAGATGTAATTTTTCGATAATTGATATATCCTACGGGCTGAGAGCAATAATTTGCCTTG
Organism: Hesperophylax magnus; assembly: GCA_026573805.1. NCBI lineage: Eukaryota > Metazoa > Arthropoda > Insecta > Trichoptera > Limnephilidae > Hesperophylax > Hesperophylax magnus. The sequence goes on along the minus strand of JAIUSX010000117.1, from coordinate 2,947,222 downwards.
GGCATTTATCTGTTACAAAGGGTGACCGGATAAATCATCACAATGATAATACATCACATCTTTAAAAAGTTATATAAAGTCATGGAAAGTGATGAAACAAAAACTTTATTAACTTGCGAATATACCTACATCATGTATATATCATTGAAAAAAACAAGGAGATGTTTTATTTGCTCTTTCAGGTAAATACTAAGAACTTTTTCGTGCGTAACAATGCTAAGCAAATTCATAAATATCGTTCTTCGAAGTTTAATCAAATGTTGTCAAATAAGTCTGACGACTTTCATCTATGTACATCCCCGTGGCCATTCTAATTGGCCAAATATTACAATAACAAAATTAAATTTGGGTGATTTTTTTCTTATGAATTTTCGTACAATTTTTGGGTTAATGCTGTGGGATACGTTTTGGACATATAACAAGGTCACTAATTTGAACATAAAAGCTTTATATTTTGTGAATTTCTTATGGGCCAAATTAAATAAAAAGTGTTGTCTAAAGATAATTAGAGTCAAGAATAGTCAATTAGAGTCAAGCATAGTTAAGCAGATCCAAGTATAGTCAATTGTAGTCAAGTCGAGTCAAGTGGAGTCAAGTTAAGTCAAGTTGGGTCAAGTGGAGTCAAGTAGAGTCAAGCAGAGTCTATTATGATCAAAATAAGAACAAAACCTTTTATCCCGGAGGAAAAAGCGAGTGGCAACTTGAATCATTATTGCCATTAGTTTAGGCGTCATCGCAACATCACAAAAGAGGCCGATTTTAAAGTTCACCCCAAGTAGACGTTAAATATTGAAAAACTTTCGACTACATGTTGAATAAAATATTTCTTTTCTTTGGCCTTATGCCGGTAAAAAACATCGATTTTTTTCCAAATAACAACAAAAACATAGCAGGGGCTACAAAGGAAAAACTGGCATAGCCATGTTTCCACTCCACCGTAATTGTCAAACAATTATTCGGGAAAGAATGGAGAGATATTGCGGTTTCGGAGGTAAATTGGTCTAGACGTTTTAACGATCATATTGTATGATTTTAGATGGAACCAAAATGAATGTATTTTCATTTAACGAAGTATTTTCATGAGCTCAAAATATTTCAATAAAAAAATCAATCATTTACACATTATTATTATAATTTATTCAAAGAATTTTTACCTACAATTATTGAAACAAAATATTCAAACTTTCATGAACACGCCGCGATAACACAGTCGTGTTTTACTGAAAATTTATTAAACCTATCAATTCATTCGTTAAAGGCATGTAATCCCGTTTTTAACTGGAATACCAATAATTTGAAGAGATTCTTAATAAGAATGATTGGATTATTTGTATAGCGCCATTTTCGTTAGAAAATCAACTCAAGGGCGCTGTACCCGTATAGAATTTACATATAAATCCTTCATATTATTTGTTGCGTTAGCAAACCATAAAATTATGTTAGACCTATTTTTGTGCTCAACCCAGTGAATATAACCCATATTTAATTTACTTTTTAACAAGGCTGCAAAAAACTTTCGAATGGTGAACTCTGGCGTCATAAAACTAGCACAAATTTTTCACTCGAGAATATTTAAATGTTCAACAACAATAAATAATTCTAAATCAAACGTTTTTTATTTTATACATTTTAAAAGATTAGAATTTTGGTGATTTTCTCAACTACCATACTATGTTCATGCCCGTATTATGGTAGTCGTACATGATTTATGTAAGAATAACAAAATAACATTTTGTATAATAAATAATAAAACATAAGCGAAAAGGGCATGTTATGGTAAAACAAAATAATATTTATTAAAGAAACCATATTAGAAATTAAAATATATATTAAACTGATTGATAAAAAGATATTTGAAAGAAAATAGAAATAATAAACATATTGAAATAAGAATAAAATACAAGTAAAATTATACCAAATAATTTGCATAATTTTTTTTCTTTAACACAGGATTAATCGTGGTACGTACTTATCTAGAATGTATCTATTTACGGTTATATTGTTACATTTGAATTTCAAATTGAACGTCAAAGTTTTTCGTTTAGTAAGAAAAAGGAGTTTTGAAACTCGGTCGAAACTGGATAGTAATTATGTACTAAAATAAGGTATTCGTATATCCTTCGTAGGTACTCAGCAAAGAAAATACAATTTAGCGAAATGGATACTAAAGCCATTTAATTCATACCAACAGAATGTTTTACTTTTTGCCCGGAGAGTAGTTCTTGTTACCAATTGTCAGAATGGGCTGTGTTCTTGGGTCCTTGTCTGTGTTCTTGGGTCCTTGCCATGTTAACTCCTGTCGCCTCCAGGCTTCACGGATGTTGCCTCGCCCACGAGTCTGAGAATTCCCTCACGTGTCCTTTATCTTCGCCTGTCGTGTGTTTGTTTCCTTTGTTAGATGATTTTACATTCTACTCCCCCGCGTATTTAAAATTTACATGGAGTCGCGCAAAATAGTTAGTGATCATAAGCAAGGGTGGAATACGAAATGTGATCTTACAAGAACTGCCAGAATCTTAATATATTTTCTTCTACACTAGCTCCACAAGGGAGGCTATGAGGAAAATAATTTCTCTCAGGGCCTTTATCATCTTTGGGGATGCTGTTTGGAAGGTCTTTTCAAGGAAAGGTAGGAGAGTGAGTTCAGGGAAGGAACAAGATATGAGGAGTGGGTAAGAATCTGGGGGTCAGTAAGTCCAGGAGTGACGGAGGTATTAATCAATACCTCTCATGAGTCCTGCTGGAGAGGAGCTTATCTTGCAGAACTACTCTGGAATTTTTCAGATATGTTACAAATAGACTTCTTTTAGTTTAAATATTGTCGATAACTTATTGTATTAATTATTGAAATTCAAAGTTTGTTTCTTATACGCTTGAAGTAGTTATTATTATTTAACCACTGATGAACTCTAAGCCTACCATAGAATAGAGCCTACCTAATTCTAATTCCTGTTCAATTTCCATATGAAAACACAGAATAGCGACCCTATAAATATTCATCGGAGTCCCGTTTTGCGGCAGACGTGTGAAACGAAGGAATCGAGTTAATTGTTTCAATGAAGGACATTTGGTATATTTCCCTCGGGCGCTTCAACGCCAAACAATAAATTGCGTTCGATATTTTAATAATTTAATTCACTCCGTAGACGGAACACGGAACTTATTTGTGAATGTGCGGGCGCTGAGTAAAAATCTTACTATTAGAATGTCCTGTGGGTGCCTATATCATACAATATATATAAACGTCATACAGGTGTCCGGAGTACATATACAAGTGCACAAACTTTGGGAGGTTCAAAAGATTCTGTATGATGGCGGAAATAAAAAAAGATAAAAAATTATTTAATTTACCATACAAACAATTCAACTTTTTTTAACTTAAAACGTTGGAATTTCTAAAAAAGTATTTTTTTACTTCTACCATCATGTAGAATCACAGTGCACTTTACCCTCGGACACCCTGTATTATTATATTTATCGCATAAGTGTCCTTAATCCTGCCAGTACCAACTAAACCAGTGGGATTATAACATCAATCATTTACATAAGGAGTATATTGACGGCCTCCGTGGTAAAGGGGTAAGTTTCTCGACTAGCAATTCGCATGGTTTAAATCCCGAAATGTGCATTCAAATTTTATTTAATTAATTTGTGTTATTTCACAATTTTTCATTTTGTTACGGTCACGGTGACGTGTGGTTTCACTACATTTGCCTTTTAATGATAGTTAAATGGTTGATTAATTTAATGTTAGTAATCTTTTATAACAGGGTTTACCGCCTTAAATAATTGTTAAAAATAGCACTCTAACAACTTGTAACCTGACCGGTCAGTGGCTGAGATAGCATCGCGTCTGGGTCCCAGTAGTAGGAGATTTTTACAAATTATTGTCAGGTATTCGTAATCCGCGAATGTTTGTCTTTTATTTTTTAATTAAAATAAATTAGAACTTTCCAACAATCAAAAACCTTCCTAAGTAAATAACCTCTGTGTTTTTCTTCTTTATTCCAGGAAAGCAGAAGCTTTCCTGGCATTATACATCAGGCTAAAACAATATTGCTTTGTTTGTTTTGTAAACTTTAAAAAAAGTTGACAAGACATTCAAATAGGATGAAAAAATCATTCCTGGAGATCCCTTCCCACATTTCGTTACGCTATTTAGGTAAATTCCAGGAAAGGTAACAGTACTCGACAAAGCAAACATTGTTCCGTAATGAAGACATTCTTCCAGGAAACCACTTCTGTCGGGGACATTTGAGGACAGAAGCGTGCTGTGTTTCAATAATTGAGATTTGCGAGAGCAGAGTGAAATTTTAATCTCACTCAAATGTGTGATTAGCGTTAGTATTACCGCATTTTTTACTGTGTAAATACCAATTAAAAAGTCCCAATTATCAGAAACCAGTTGGACTATGGAATCCCCTATTGGGGTATACCATGTTATAATGCTCAACATAATGGGGAGGGGAAGGAGATGGAGACAAATAAACTTGGGATTTACCTAGATTTTCAGATCGGATCACTAAGCACGGGTAAACCTATTTCAATCAACGTTTTGATTTTGAATTATAGTCTCTCACCGGGGTGACATGAGAATATCCACTATGCGGGAACTTGCGGTAAGTACTTTGCGATATGATATTTATTATGATGTATTACATAAATTGTAGTCTCTCACCAGGGTGATATGAGAATATCCACTATGCGGGAACTTGCGGTAAGTACTTTGCGGTATGATATTTATTATGATGTATTACATAAATTGTAGTCTCTCACCAGGGTGATATGAGAATATCCACTATGCAGGAACTTGCGGTAAGTACTTTGCGGTATGATATTTATTATGATGTATTACATAAATTGTAGTCTCTCACCAGGGTGATATGAGAATATCCACTATGCGGGAACTTGTGGTAAGTTCTTTGCGGTATGATATTTTTTATGATGTATTACATAAATTGTAGTCTCTCACCAGGGTGATATGAGAATATCCACTATGCGGGAACTTGCGGTAAGTACTTTGCGGTATGATATTTATTATGATGTATTACATAAATTGTAGTCTCTCACCAGGGTGATATGAGAATATCCACTATGCGGGAACTTGCGGTAAGTACTTTGCGATATGATATTTTTTATGATGTATTACATAAATTGTAGTCTCTCACCAGGGTGATATGAGAATATCCACTATGCGGGAACTTGCGGTAAGTACTTTGCGGTATGATATTTATTATGATGTATTACATAAATTGTAGTCTCTCACCAGGGTGATATGAGAATATCCACTATGCGGGAACTTGCGGTAAGTACTTTGCGGTATGATATTTATTATGATGTATTACATAAATTGTAGTCTCTCACCAGGGTGATATGAGAATATCCACTATGCGGGAACTTGCGGTAAGTACTTTGCGGTATGATATTTATTATGATGTATTACATAAATTGTAGTCTCTCACCAGGGTGATATGAGAATATCCACTATGCGGGAACTTGTGGTAAGTTCTTTGCGGTATGATATTTTTTATGATGTATTACATAAATTGTAGTCTCTCACCAGGGTGATATGAGAATATCCACTATGCAGGAACTTGTGGTAAGTACTTTGCGGTATGATATTTATTATGATGTAATAAATGTGAAATAAAGGATTATTTCAATATAATGTATTTGCGAGCGCCGGGATTAAAACAATTCTAGATTCGTAGTCGAGAAACTTAACTGGTATACTTTTTTTTATTTTTATTTATTAAAACATCTTAAAATGTTTTAGTTTATTTAAAAAAATAAATAAACGTACATTTTTTGGAGGTTCCCATACAAGTTAGGAGGCTGATTTGATTCAGTGTCTCGGCCTTGTGATCTAAGATGTTTTGGTACAAGTCGACTTTCTACCCAGCAGATTGTCAAATTATAGCGAACGCTAAGCAAGATATTGGTGAAATGGTATCTACTGAATAATTCATCAGTCAAATAATTTATTTTAATATTTCATTTAGGTAAACTGTGGGAAGTTACCAAGTAAATGTATTTTTTTCGATTACCGATGCACATAAAAACTCTTTAAGCCATATGTTTGTGAATGTTTTTGGGAATGTTTCAGAATGTTTTTGGAATTTTTTTGGAATTTTTTTGGGAAGCAACATTTTTTGGGAATAAATGAATGTGAAGGTATTTCTGTCAGTAAAAATTAATTTTATGATAACACTTTTTTAGGTTATGTCGAGAAAACAAGAAATGAAATTAATCATCCCTCAAATCTCTCATAATCATGAATAGAATTGCAATATCGTCTCCTGTATTTTTTTTCATTCTGTGGCATGAAGGGTTTTACTAAACTGCAGTCGATATTATTAGCACAGGATATGCTCAGTTTAATTTGGCGAAATGGACATGAACGTAAACGGTCATTCGCACGATTCGGTAATTTAACTGAAACGGGTGTGTAGAATGTATCTAGAATTAAGATGCAAAAAGCATGCGGCCGTTCACACGAATCGGTAGTTTAACTGAAACGGTGGTTTAATGCTAAAAGCATGCGGTCATTCACACGAATAACCTCAGCACGGAAAGGGTTCAACACACGCGGTTTTTACACCGTACCTGGGAGGGTAGATACCATGTATTACATCATTGTATGCGATTTTCTTCACCATTTTGTTTTATAACCCCTTTAAATACACTTTTAAGACATAATGGATTTAAAACACGGTCGTTTTCATTGTGAATTCAATGAAATGACAAAAAAAATATTAGTATGTAAGTACGTACCTATGTTAGAGTTTTTCATTACATTATGATACGAATTGAAAAGAAATCCTTCCCATCCTAAGGCAGTTTGTGGATGTGGACGTGGAGGGTATTGGCTGTCTTTTTCGTGTGAAAGTATAACGTCTATAGACGTCTGGGTTTCTGAAGTGTCATGTAAAGTGTAAATGGTACATGGTACAACAAAATATTGAAGAACGTTTATATCATAATGTATGGGTTTATTAACAATAATTTGCTGTCCATATCTTCATAGGGTATTGGCTCAAGCCTTTTTCGTCTGAACGTATAACGTCTATAGACGTCTGGATTTCTGATAAGTCGTGTAAATGGTACATGGTGCAACAAAATATCGAAGGATATTTATTTCATAATTTAAACGTTTATTAACAATAATTTTTTCTCCATATCATCTGTTATAAATATGAACATATTATATGAAAATATGAAAAAATGTGAAAATATATAAAAAAATATGAATATGGAAGAAAAAGCATCAAAACGTATTAAAATAATGTCTTTGGGAAGCTATGGCATTATAATTCATTATTTATCTATCAAGTTCAGAGTCCTTTTTCTTTCAGATGATTATCTGATTATCACAACTGTTAGTAAGAATTGACACTCAATTAAATGGACAGCAAAATAAATGCATATTATGTCTGATGTATTTCGCAATAATTTCCAGACACCTTGTTTATATGCCACGTTGAAAAACACATTAGATCAGCACTTTACTAGAAAGCAAACGAATTTATTTAGGTTCACCTGTATTGTGTTTTTCATTTCAACCTTACCCAAAAATTTATTTTTTAATCGTAAGACCCAAAAAAGTATATTTTTTACATTAGCTCCGCGCAGGAGGAGGCTAAATGTCACATTTCGGGATGCTCTGCTCTTTGGAGGGTCTCTTTAAGGAAAGAAAGGGGACGAGGTTCTGAAAAGGAGAATTTTATGAGGGCTGGGTAGGAATCTGAGACGTATGAATTCATCCCTGCGGTGCAAGGCGGTGGATCGAGAAAATCCGGTGGGAGAGGACAAAGAGTCTCTGTTCTGCGTTTGGCACTCTTGCTAAGTCACCAAACGTAGCGAACCAATTGTGCTGACCTATTACAGCAGCGATAGTTGCCGGTGTGGCTGTACACTTATCCACCTCACAAATTGATAGAATTTACAAATTAGAACAATCAGTTAATCTTAAATATACAGGGTTATGCAATAAGAGGTGTTATTTTGATATTCAATCGTAAAATATCAATGGTTTCGTTGCTTGTGTGGCACGTAGCGCCATCATGTTGACAGTAAACGTTGTCCAGATCAATACCATCCAATTCCGGCCATAAAATATCAATAATCATCTCTCGATAGCGCAATCCATTCACCGTAACTGTTGCTCCAGCCTCATTTTCTAAAAAGTAAGGTCCAATGACTCCACCGGACCATAAACCGCACCAAACAGTCACACTTTGAGGATAGAGAGGCTTTTTAACAATAACTCTTGGGTTTTCCGAGCCCCAGATGCGACAATTTTGCTTGTTGACGAAGCCACCGAGGTGGAAATGGGCCTCATCACTCAAGATGATTTGCATTTGATTCACTCAAGTGAATTTTAATAATTTCAACGCGTTGTTGAAGCGTGTATCGTTCCATTTTTATTAATGGCGTAGTTTCTACTTGTCAAATGTCAAAAAATGACAGCTTCAAAAGTAACATCAACCGAAATAGCGGGCTATTCAAAATAACACCTCTTATTGGAAAACCCTGTATATATACCAACACAGCATCGGTCAAGCTTATTAAAAAGCTTATTGAATGAATATTTCAAAGGTTCATATCTCTTTTTCATTGTTGGAAAATATATTGCTAGCTGAAAAGTGTTGTATTGATCTAGAAGTTCCAGACGTAAATATGCCGATGTCAAACAAACTCCTGACCTTTAGTTTAATACTCACTTGAAAAATAAAGCACGACGCCATGCAGTTTTTTATCAAAAAGATTCTGTCAAAACCGGGTAGTAACTTCTAGTACAAAATAAAACTATTCCCAACTAATATTTGTATTTACTTCAATATAGCGAACAACGCAATAAATATGAACATTGCTGAGAACTTCAACAAAAGTTTTCAAATTTGATATTCCGCTCCATCGAATTCAATCCAACGAAAGTTGTCATATTCACCACATTAATTTTTTTGCATTCGTACCACTGATATATATTATTTAAATAATAATATATGCATTGAATAGAGCATTTATTGTACACATAACCGATATTAACGTTTGCAAACCTTTGTTAAGAATTTGGTATACGAGCTTTCTTCAGGAGCACGTGTTTCATACAACAATTTGGAATACCTCATTAAATATTGGGCCAAAACAGAATCAATACAATATTATACTTATTGATCAAAGTTGGATGAAAGCATTTTGTCAGTGATTGAGTTTGTTTTGTGTGAAACTGATAATTAATACTACCTACGGAGAGTGGTTATCTTGTGCTTTCAAATTTATTGTTTCATAATAATATATGAACTAGCAGTTAAAAACCCGCTCCGCGGGTTTTTTGCTGCTAGGCCCTGCGGGCGGCACTTCGTTCGGCTTCGCCCAGTTTAAGTGATACTAACAACAGTTACATTTAATAAGTACATATTAGGTCATTCACAGAGAGAGGGTGAGTATATATTGTAAATAGACTATTACAATATAGCGCCCCTGAGGTGATATCTCACAAAAGCGGCGCTATAAAAATTGTCCAATAAATAAATAAATATAATGTTTACATTTTATTGCATACATATGCATTGATATACAACGGAAATAGATAAAATATTATAATCTTATTAAACTTTATTTCAAACACAAATAACTTTGTTTACATCACTTTATTATATACAAACACTATATGTTTCATGAACGAAGTTCACCTCATCAGGAGAAAGTTTACTCCGATGTCAAAAATTAAATATAGATTACAATTGGAAATAAGAAGCGGAAGGAGGGGGGAGGGGTTAGAGCGGGCGAGGTTTATCAGAATTAGGAATTACTCTAATGTTAGACGGGAAAGACCAGTTGAGTGGGAAAATATTTAAAAGAGAGTTTATTAAAAAAAAGCTTGTTAATTATATCTGCTTTTATATCAACATATTTTCTAATTTCTAAAAATATAGATTATTTATTTGCGATGCTTTATATCCTGTGTGAAGTATTTTAAGACCTGAAAAAAACAAATAATATATAACCATAAAACAATATATTCATAAAACAAATAGCATTTAATAACGGTTATTCTAATAAATTGATAGTTAAAATACTAAATAAAAAAATTAAACACGATCTCTTCAAATGGTATATTTACCCTATTTCTAAAGATAGAAATATACAATGGCGTAGAATTCTATATGTGGATAACGATATTTCCAAAATTATAAATAAAACCATTACTGGTACTATTCAACCGGCATTTTACACTACTGACAAAATGAAGAAATATATTCTTAATAATAAAGATAGCGATAATCAAACCAAAAAATCTGGAGTTTATAAACTCAATTGGGATGATTGTAATTTCTTTTACAAAGGTAGAACCAATAGAAACTTTGAAGTCAGAACTAAAAAACACCTCGGAGCTGTAAATGGAAATAGTGAATCAGAGTTTGATCATCTTTTGAATGATCACACTTGATAAAAAATCAGGTCTTAAAATACTTCACACAGGATATAAAGCATCGCAAATAAATAATTTAGAAATTTTAGAAATAAGAAAACATGTCAATGTAAAATCAGATATAATTAATAAGCAAAAAAAAATATAAACCCTCTTTTAAATATTTTCCCACTCAACTGGTCTTTCCCGTATAACGATATTGTAATTCCTATTTCTGATAAACTCCGCCTACTCTTACCCCTCTCCCCTACTTCCACTTCTTCTTTCCAATTGTAACCTATATTGAATTTTTGACTTCAATGTATACTTACTCCTGATGAGGTGAACTTCGTTCATGTAACATGTAGAGGTTGTTTGTAATTAAGTGATGTAAACAAAGTTATTTATGTTTTAATAAAATAAATAATGCCATCACAAAGTGATAAGCTTCCAGAAGAAATCATCTTATTAAACTCTTGTTAATGGTCAAGTAATTTTGCGTATTGTTAGCTGCATATTTAAATATTCGCGCCAGTCATTTGGTTCGTTCTTATACCGACAGAGGGGCAGAGTGGTCGAATTTTGTCTGCAGACCCCCTAATCGGGATTTACCCGAAACATACGATTTGAATTCGACCAATCAGAGAGCCTAGATCGTCCAGACGCTGGCGTAATAATACAGATGATTTATATAGCGCCGTTTCTGTTGAAAAGCTCCTCAAAATCGCATCACAAATATTTTAACCAATGCTCTATATTATTACTAACTATAGACTAGACAATTTATTGTAACAATTTATGGCTAACAGTTTGCATCCGCCGGTTCATTGATCAATAATACAAAACATTTGTATGGTGCATTTGACCAGCAAACGTTAAACTTAACATATATGTATGTTCTAATACATTAACAGATAACATACAGGACCGTACCTACCTGGTAGAAAAATTTAGATATATTCGGGCACGCAGGGGATGTGTTGTGTTGCCACAAACAGTTTTCCAACTCGTCGTGGAAGGAGATTTTAATTAATAGGTTCTTGTATTTAGCTCAGGGATTTATTATTACTTCGCGTATTACAATGGTGACTCGATAGCCGACCTAATTAGAAGCTGGCAAAATGGGATCTGGAACAGTAAGTTTGTCTGGGAGCATTCTCACTGGCCTTGGCGACTACTGGCCACTAGCTGCCATCTTACGGACTTCCAAGCAAGCTCTTTGCACTGCCCTCTATGAGTGCATCTGTGAAGCTCTTAACTAACTCACTTCTCAACAATAATTGGAATACAATGTCATTGGAGATGTTATTATTTAATCCTGGTATTTATTTTAATGATTTATGATCTTTAATTCTGACGGCCGGCATAGTCCAGTGGTAACGCATTGGACTGCCATTCCGAAGGTCGCGGGTTCGAACCCGGCGTGCGCAAATAAATTTTATTTGATTAATTTGTGTTATTTCACAATTATTTAATTAAAATAATATATAGTATATTTGCGGCACGTTCCAGAGTGGAAGATACTACCAGTATCGCCCTGGTGTAAGACCACCATTCAGAATTGAAACGTTGCTCCAAATGGCTTTAGCCGTGTTTAGTGACTAGATCTGAATAGCCAGGTACTTCCCCACCTTCCTCTTTCCCTTCCCCACTTACCTTCAGCCTCACAACATCCCCCAATTGGGGATGCCATAGTCTCACTGGCTCCAGACGGGAGCAGTTGGGACTCTTGTGAGTCTTCACTATAAAAAAAAAAAAAATAAAAAAATGTTTCGGAAAGGAAAAGCAAATATCATGATGTGCTGTACAGTGGAGGGATTTGAATTTATCTTACTTAATTTGATTAGTCCCTCGATAAGAAATACATCAAGGTGTAAGTTTTCGAATAATGTTAATCGAATAAGAGAAAGTATAATTAGGATATATTGTTAGCAAAACTAGAATGGTAACTCTCATGTTTATTGAATTTAACGATATGAAAGTCTTATAAGGTAGTTTTTTAATCATAGAAGACAATATTAAAGACTTTTAAACGAAATATTAGAAAAATAAAAAACAGAAAAAGATTGAATACCTCTTCCTTGCCGGGAAGTGCTCTGATCACTGAACTTTCAACCGTAACAACTTCATTTTTAGTACTTCGACTGAAAGCTACCAACATAATCTTCATTTTCTTAATGCATATTTCGATTGGCTGCTATCTTTTATGTATGATTACAATGTTCTTTAGATTTTTAATAAGCTTTTAGTTTGGACAAAAAATTTGTTGGGCTTGTCATGCATCTTAATATTCCAAGCCTTGGGCCCTGTTATCCCAAATGGGCGATCTCATATGTTAATGTGCTTAGGTTCTGTCAGCTTGCTGATATCTTATGATGTTGCTGATCGAAGAGATGACGACCAGTCTTTTCCGGAACACATCGTTCAGAGATATAAGGTTGTACACTGAAAATAAAACGATGAAAATAATAACAAAAAAATCTTTAACAAAAAACTTTTTTCAACATGTGTACTAGGAGTGAAAGTTTTACAAAATAATTATGAACTTTGCTATCAGGAAAGAAGGCTAATAAAAGAATGTTTCAAAACTTTTAAATTGTCTGAAAAGCCATGAATTTTACGAGGGTAGTTAAGCCAAGGCAATGTTTCCAAGGGAAGATACTAACCGAGGTTAGTCCAACAGGAAATAAGTTGTCGCCTAATGATGATACGTCCGCCTTGCGTCGAGAGTTGTACACTGATGATGATTTTACTCACGATTAAGTAAGTAGCTTAATAAAAGAAACGATGATGATAATAAACGGAGATTTCATTAGAAAGCTTAAGTCTGGGATTTTTGGTTATTTTCTTTCTTCCCATGCTTGATCTTCTCTACCTTGTATGATATTCACAAAATAAGGATTAAATCAGTTCAAAAGAGACTCGGGAATTATCCTACAGAAATGGATTGTACTCACTGCTTACCGACTTTAACGCTTATAATATTTCAAATTAGAAACAATAAATGAATGTTGCGCGTCTTGAGAAAAAGTACATCAAATTTTATTTTCTTAATTATAAATAAACATGTAGAATCTTCCCTCTTTCCCACAATCAAAATCATTTTCAATCACCGTCTACCAAGAAACTCCCAAACTTTCCATATTCCTTTCCACAGAACCCCAACCTCTTGTGCGTACGTGTCAACTATATCTATACAGGGTATTAAGTACGTCCCTTAACAGTCCCTTGACTCAGGTTTCTGACATTATTTTGATTGAAAATTGTAATTGAACATTTGGTCTCCGGTGACATTTTTTTCTCTGGTGGGAACAAATAGCATAGAAAATCGATAGTAATTGGACAGCTAGGATCTATTCGAGGTACACGCCTGAGTGACCAAGTGAAAGAAACATCTAAAAGTCACCTTAGACCAAAATATCATTCATAATTTTTACTCCAAATGATATCAAGAATCACTGATTAAAGTAAATCAAGTACATCCCTTAACACCCTGTATAACAATCACTGTAGTGGCAAGATTCCGTACATACTTAGCGATAGCCCCCTAGAATAAAATTTCTCGAATCTTTTATTTTCAAATGACTTCACTTGACGAAAATTTTATTGTCTCTTGTTTTTTGTTGTCGTTTTCCGTACTCCATATTGTTGAACACCGTTGTTGGCTATTGGTTTACCTTTTTTACATTATTTTTCCCTTCTTTGTAATGTTATATATAAAATATAATAAAAATCTTCTTCTCCGACTAATCCCTAAAGTATTACAAAATACCACGAATGGGGATGTCATATTCCCACAGGGTCCGGAACTCGTGATGTACGGTAAATATGTATTTTAATAAGGACGAAGCGAGGATACAACCTATGATACACAAACAAAGTAATAAATATTTACAAAAAATATATATGTCTATATATTGCGCCTGTATCCTAAATTACTTCCAATAGATTATGCTTCTTTCATAATTATTCACGGCGAAAAATGAGAATGGCTAATTTATTTAAATCCAGTAAAAAAACGTTATTTTAAACCATTTCCTGATAAAATAGTCCATTCAGAATATATCGGAACATGTGTTCAAGCCGGTGTCCTTATCCTGATAAATATAATTTATAAATATAGTTTTCCGACGTTCTCATAAAACATTCGCGGTTTATTGATACTTTGTTAGGAAATCTGTCAATTCATTCGTCAAAGACCTGCAGTTCCGTTTTCAACAAGAATACGAATAATTTTACTAGATTTGTTTATAAATTAGCAATATTTTATAGCAGTAAGTTTTTTCCGTGTATGTTTCTGGTAATACCGATTTAAGCTTAGCTAATGACATGTCAAGCCATGTATAGATTCTAACTTGGTCACTCACCAAGGTGATACAGACTTTTTTTCTACTCCAAAGTGAAGCTTAAATATAGATCCTCCGTGGCAATTACAAGGATTTTACTCCTCTACAGGCTAGTAGACTGCAGCAATTTTTTTTAATTTACTATCGAAATCTAAATCAAACAAAAACGACAATGTAGAATTGTTCGTACCAAATTCTACTCGTGAATAGTTATGTAGTCTACATAATAAAGCCTACTCGGTTTTATTGTGTGCGTGAGAAATAAAACGGGAGACACAACAAGTTCAAGAATATTGTAATGCTTGTATGCCGAATGGAACAACCTGACGAAAAGTGACAAATTACATTTTGTCGAAGAAATAATGAAATTGACAAACTACATGAAACATAATATACATTTATGGGCACTGTAAGTTAATGCTATTACTGAATTTATCAGATTTATATTAGATATTACATCGCACATATTTTTAACCACTCGGGTCTAGACCCAAAATATCATGTTGCCGTCAAATATTCCAGCTTGACCTTCAATTTCAAATAGATTCACTATTTTCTAACGCATCCCCAAAATATAATACCTTCTGTATTTGAAAGCAGATGAAAGTTATAGTGATTTATTTTTGGTGTACTATGCCGTGTTGCGCTACCTCCTTCTTTGGCCAACGTTTCGGACAGCATTACAGTGTCAAATGTGTGATCACATCTGCCTACACATCAGCATAAGAAGGAGGTAGCACAACACGGCATAATACCCCAAAATTAAATCACCATAATAAATAATATGGAAGTGAAAATCTCAAATCATACCAGATTACAGAGTTTTGCCAGTCCGTCGTAATAATTAGTTCGGAAAGACTATCTTACATTCGTGTCATGTATTCTCATCACACTCATTTCTTCATTCACTCGCTCTAAATGCCCAAACCATCTAATAATAATAATAATAATAATTTTTATTCCAGGATGTGGGGAGGTTAGTGCAATCCCACACGTCCCATATATGTATACATATTTTTTGTACAGTAGGTATTTGAAATTGAAAAAAATATATGACAGAAAATAAATTAACAACAAAGTAATTAACAACTATGCAGGGCGTGGTCTTGAGTGAGCTTGGGCCCAGCGCTCACTCAGTAGTGGCGCTTGGTGCTGGTAGGCTGCGGTCACCAACGTATTGGCGGAGGCCATTAGCCGCATCCTGGCTCCAGTAACCCGGTGTCTCATCAGACCGGCAAATCCATTCAGTCCTAGTTCCGTGAACATTGTCGATGCGCTGCTGTATCTTCGGTATCCAAATATGATTCTACAGGCGTCATTATATTGAATTCGGAGTCGTTCCATCGAGCAAGTTCGGTAGTGACACCATGTCTCACACGTATACAGGCCAGTACAGAATGCGTTGAACAGTATTTTTTTAACGGTATTGCTGCATTTGAAAAATCTGCGGGCAATCATGTTGGACACTATGCTTAGGCTTCTCCTTTGTCGTTCGATATCGCCATCGTCCGATAGGTCTTCATTAATAATGTGCCCCAAGTATTTCACGTTCGAACATGTATTTATTTTTGCCTCGTTAAGGTATACGGGGAGCATCTTACTTGTATCTTGACTTTTTCCGTGGTGGAACGCAATCAATTCCGTCTTCTTCGGGTTGTACATCATATTATGTTGTTTTCCATATTCTTCACAAATGTTTAGGAGTAATCTTAATCCCTTGATCGACGGAGCTAGGAGGATCATGTCGTCCGCGTAGCTTATATGATTCATACATATACTGTTAACACGACAGCCCGCTCTGATATCCAGGCGACTTGATAACTCGTCCATGTATACATTAAATAGAATGGGGGACATACACCCTCCTTGCCTTACTCCTGACCGCAAATATATCGGCTGGGAGTATGTACTTGCCCACCGTACAACATTTTCCTGCTGGGAGTGCCATCGGGATAGTATGTTTATAAATAAGGTAGGTATATTCCTAGCTTTCAATTTATCCCATACTGTTTTATGACAGACCCTGTCGAAGGCTTTACTTAGGTCTAAGAAGCACCCGTATACGGTAGTTTTTCGTTTCTTGTAGAATTCTATTATTTGCTTTGCAGTATATATTGCCATATTAGTGGATAATTTACATTTAAATCCCATCTGGTTATCTTTAGACATTAGTTTATCATGTATCTCATTTAATATTACCCTTTCAAATAATCTTGCAGTTATAGTTGCTAAAGATATTGGCCGGTAATTGCTGGAGTTAGTCATGTCAGGCTGTCCCGATTTCAGGATTGGAATTATAATCGTTTTCGTCATTGCACCCGGTATATGGTTGTGTTTAAGTATTGCGTTGAACAGTATGTTTAATAGTTTGGGTATGTATCTACCTCCGTATTTTATGTGTTCAATACTTAGATTATCATGTCCCGGAGACTTACCAGCCTTGGTGCCTGTTATGGCCTTCATTATACTACTTTCAGAGAGGTAAACGTTTTGTCCATCATATTCCATAATATCAGGGACAGACGGTACTTCATTTCCGGAAATATCTGCAAAGGTTCTTCTGAAAGTATTAGCAATTTCCTCCGTGTTTGTGGACCCATCAATTTGGCTGGCGATTCGATTTTTTGGTTTGATCAGGTTGTTGCTTTTCTTCCAGAATTGGGCAAACTGCTTTGTGTAAAGTGATTTTACGATATCATCCATTTTTGTTTGTTCAGAAGAGCTTTGGCAGTGTTTAAGAGCTATTTTAAACTCCTTCCTTTTTCGTTTTCTTTCATCCGCAGTGGGACCATGTAATGGTCTCCCATTCTTAATCCACTGCATCAACGCCGATCTGGAATTTTCGTAGTGTTCCTTAACTTGTTGATTCCACCCAGCAATGTCACGATGTGTTTTTGGATTGCTTTGATCGTTCTCCCGATGAAATACAGTATTGGCAGCCCTACTTAAGGCTTCAACGATGTCTGTGTATATGTTTTCCATGTTTTGTATATGGTCGCATCTGTCACATATAGAATCCGAATTACAAATGGATTCGGAGTGTCTTTGATAGATCACACTAAGTAATGATTCTGCTACAGACGTATATTCACTGATTTTCTTATTATTATTCCTTCTCCATATTATGTTATTAGGCTGTTGTGGAATATTAAAAATAGTTGCAGGTAATTTTTCAGCAGCGATTACGCAAGATGTCGGCCTGTGATCGGACCAGTCGGTATCATAGTGTATTTTTATACTATCTATTTTATTCTTAAGACTATTAGTGCATATACAGTGATCGAGCCAGGAAGTGGTATTGTGTGCATCGCTAATATATGTATATGTGTCATTCGGTAGTCTTTCAATATCGATACAGTTGTAGTTATTTTCGGTGTAGAAATGAGAGAGTTCTTTCCCGAATATGGAGGATGGGTGAGCGTTGAAATCTCCCATAACAATGGTTTCAGAGTGTTCGTTATCTTGAATGATCGTATGTATCTTGGAAAGGTAGTTGGTGAAGTCGGTAAGGTTGTCCGCGTGACATACCGGCATGTAGACAGTCAGTATGCTTATCGTCCCTCCGTTGGTGATTATCTGAATACCAGCGATGCGGTCATCTCCACAGGGTATTATTGAAGCTTGCAGCTCGTTCCTCCAAAGTACTGCGACTCCTCCGTAGGGTCGGCCTCGTAGCGGTCCGTTTGATAAATCTACAGCTGAGGTACCCCATCCCTGGAAGTTCGGATGAATTTTGGATAGATTCGATGTTTCGTTTTGTAATAACCACGTTTCTTGCAAAAGTATTACATCGTAGATATCGCACATATCTATAACGAAGTTGACGTTTCGTTTAAAACTTTTGCAGTTTATTGAAATTATCTTAATTTTGTTCTTTTCCATTGTATTTTTTTTCAATAAATTTTCGGAAAACAGTACCAGTCGGCCAAAATTCTTTGTTCATGTAGGTTTTGAAATCCGTATTCGGTATAGTCAACTTGAAAGATCCAAACTGCGTGGGATTTCGTTGTATTATTTTTTCTATTTGGATATTACTTCCTTTTATTTTACAATTGATAAAGTTTCGAATATTGTCCTCAGTTACACTATTGTCGAACCTCGACACATAGAGCGTTGTTTTTAACTCAGCTATTTTGAGGGAGTTCTCCATCGCTGTTCCAGTTGCAATAATATTTCTCGATCTCCTTAGTTTTCTTGTAACGGTTTTATAACCATCCGTATTAAAATTAGTTGTCTCTGGTTTAAATGCATTTTTGTGAGATTGTGTGCGTGCAACTTTGGCTGGTTCATCCATACCCGGTTGATGTACCTGTGATGTCTGTAGTATGACTTGTTGCTGTTGTGTGAGAGAGCTAGACGCCGCTACTTTATTCCATGATTGAGGAGAGTGCATGACAGGTGGGGCAGCTAATGCGAGGAGCGCGGGCGGGGTTATCACATTACTGCAGTGCGCATTGTTGTCCAAATGTAATTCATTAGTTGGCGACCGTGAGTTTGAGCGGTTCTTATCTATGGCTACCGGTATGGTGACCTTCAATGTGTTCAAGGACGGCGATGTATTTTCGTCTTGATTTGGAATACGGTTATGTTTATTTATTTTCAGTTCATTCCTTAGGAGAGCCATTTCAGAGCGCAATACTTCCAGATCGCTTTGTTTGGACATTTGTGACTGAATTGTGGTTAATTCACCCTTTAATGACGTGATATCTTTTAGGAGACAAGTGACATCTACGTGATCGAAATTGACAGGCGGTAGTTTGTGTAAATTCTGAGCCACAAATGTCGGTAGAGCTTCATTCTCTGTTTCCTTCAGTATTTTAATGATATCATATAAATTCTTAGACTTCCTACCTTCGCCTTTCCTCATAATCCTGCGTTCAACTGTTTCACTGCACAGAATGTCTTTCGCAGCCTCCACTTCGTCTTCTGAGAAATGATTGGAGCATATTTGAACCGCGGTTAGTTCGTCTAAGACATCGATTTTGTTTTGAAGAAACGTTAGAAGTTCATTAATAATTAATTTATCACTTTTTTTCGTAATATTCATATTGTTTTCGTAAGCGGCGGCAGCGTATGCAATTCGATCCTGCGCACGAGCAGTTTCGATCCTGCGCACGAGCAGACTAAGCGTCCCTTTTTTAATCTTACTCATTACGCTTACATCAGTCTCGCATTCTTTACGAATCGCCACATTTCTCACACGAGCACACAAACATGCCATACATACGCCTCAGGGACCTCATTTCTACAGCATTCAGTCTACTTTCATCCTTCCTCTGCCAGTTCCATGCCTCAATGCCATACCTACACCAGGGTAGGTACCAGCACTTCATTGTGGACTGCTAGCTTCACTTGGACATTTTGTTAGCGCCAACTGCGTTCATTCGTCCATTAATGGAGTTTCCTGCATTTACCCTTCTTTCAAGATCTTCATCAATAACTCGTAAACATACTTCCCAAATAAACAACCACACCCACCTTCTAAAAGTACCTAATCATCATTAAAACTGTATTGCATATTTATAAATTACGAATAACCTAATAATATTTAAAATCCTCCTACTTCCATCGTTAAAAGCATGAGATTTGCTTGTGCAATGACCGAGAACATAGATGTTGAGGATTGAACCCAAGCTTCCTCGTTGGAAACTGATAACCGATGAATTTGTCCGCTCAGTTACTAACTGTTCGTTAACAAGTGCTTTACCCTCGATTGATCTAAAACTTACGACCTCTGAGTTCAGAGCCAGGGGAAAAGTTTTTCTTGTAAAAATATTTCATTTCCCGAGTCCAAAAATTTTTCCTCATTCCTACTAGCGAAACTCCACGATGTTCTGAAGGGTAAAAAGAAACGTCATATTTGATTAAAAATACCTTTCAATCAGAGTTTCCACTTGTATTCAGCCTAGTTTATAGAAATTCTGGCGAAGTTACAAGCGTTCAGACGTGTATTACATTCCTGCGACAGTTTAACTTCAGGCAGAACTTGAACATGGGGTAAAGCTTAATATCTCATTTAAATATGTCGTAGTTGTTATATAATGGTCTGATGGGGGGGAGTTATTAGTTGAGAAACTGTATGCTTAGAAATAAAATGCGTTTTTTTATTCGAACTTTTGAAATAGTTCCAATAATTGTTATATCATACGTATCCAGACCTCCAGAATATTTCAGAGGAATTCATATTTACGTAAAAATTACAAAAACACTCAAACCCCGAAACCGCTCGATACCGTGTCGCCGACACAATTGGAAATCTTCAAATCATAATTACTTCGTGTCATAATTAATTCGTGTTTTGATCTGCTCCCGAAATATCTAATCTTCAAATAATTAATAATCATAATTAATCTTCAAATCATAATTAATTCGTGTTTTGATCTGCTCCCGAAATAAATAGTTAACAATCTGGTACAGCGAGAAAATTTCCCCGTGGATGTGTCAAATCCGATGAGAATTGTTAGTTTTACTAAGTCAGTGTTCGATTTGTCAGTGATTGACCAGTGAATAAATAATTATCAGTATTTTAAAATCGAAAAATTAACAGTACATCTCAAGTCAACCAAAAGGGTAATAGAGGCAGTGTTTGACCTACAGTGTCTACCAAAATGGCAAATTCAGAAAAAAATCTGAGAAGCAAAGGACAAACGACAGCTGCTAACCTTTCATCTGAGCCCCACGTTTTAAACTTCGACAATCTGCTGGAAAAAATTGAGATGAAAATGGAAAAAAAATTGGAATTATTTAAACAAGCAATAATAAAGAAAATAGATGATGAAAATCAAGAAACCAGAAACACAAGGAACTTCATCAGCCGTCAGTACGATGACATTCATCTTAAGATGGAGACCATTATCAAACTGGTTTCGGAAGTTGAATTAATGAGAAAGGAGCTAACGGAAAAGGACAGAATAATAAAGAGCCTGGAAGTCAGACTGGCAGAAGTGGAGCAAGTAACTCATGAAGACACCCTTGAATTTACAGGGATCGAAGTAAAAGAGGGTGAGCAGCCTGCAGAAATGATTAAACGGGTTGCCGCAGTCTCAGGAATCGAATTAAAAAGCGATGACATCCTCGACATCAAGAAAATTCCGGACCGACGACCTGGAGTCCCCCCAAAACTCCACGTCAGATTTACTAACCCCCAAAAAAGACGACAAATTCTACTGAACAAAAGGCAACTTAATACAATTACAGCACAAGGAAACGGATTCCAGAAGATTTTTGTTGGTGAAATCCTTGGTCACTATTTCAAAGATCTTCTGTGGAGGTCTAAAACAAGGGCAAAAGAAATGGGCTTCAAATATGTCTGGTACAAAGACTGTAAAATAATGATTAGGAAAAATGACGGCGACAAACAAATACACTACATCAAACATTCTGATGATCTTAAAAAAAATGATTAGTTTCTTTGATTGAGAGCCCCACTTTTACCGGTCATTCACTGGGTCGATTCCCCCAATATTGGTGAGTCATATCTTTTATGCTTATTTTCGCACTGTAACAATAATGAACTCCTGCACTAGCAATGAAAGGTTGAAACCCCCAGTGATGGCCACGGATTAGTGGAGCTCTCATTCAAGGGAATTAAACAATTCTTTTTTTTGTTTATTATAAATTTTATAATGGCTATTAACTTTAATCGCATGTATGCAGAACATGGTGATCAAATCAACCCTTTTACTACTTCAGATGCCAAAATTTGCAAATATCTTATAGCAGAGGTAAAAAACACTACAATTATGCACCAAAATATTAGGTCAATTAATAAAAACTTTAACGAACTCCAGATACAGCTTAACCACCTTAATATAGACTTTGATATAATTATTCTCACGGAATGTTGGTTGTCAAACATTTATACTCCAAAATTAATAAATCACTACTCTTCCTTCAATTCGACAAAACATGATAGCCAGAACGATGGAGTCGTGGTATACACAAAAAATGATCTTAACCCTATTGTAACGGAAATAGACATTATTGGTGCGAACTGTTTGCAAATAACATACAATAATGACACTTGCATTCTAGCAATATACCGCTCTCCTTCGAATCGTAATATTACACCATTTCTAAATAGTCTTAATAGCATATTATCCAATCTTTCCCATACTAAAAATTTGATAATTATGGGAGATTTAAATATCAACATACTCCCAAACAATTCACATCACCAATGTCATGACTACCTAAACATGTTAGAATTCCATGGATTAATTAGTACCATCAATACACCAACAAGAATAGTCAATGAATCAACTTCATGTATTGATCACATAATGGTCAAAACTAATAAACAAAACAAAAGCATCATTTACAAATCAACAATTACAGATCACTACACAACAATCTTCACTTTGCAATCCGACACCACAAAAAATAGACGAGATCAGTCTCTTAAATACAATAATATTAACTTTGAAAATTTAAAAGCCTCAATTAAAAATAAATTTTGGCAAGAGCTTTTCCAAATAAAAAACTCAGATGATGCATGGATATATTTTGTTGACTTTCTGAAAAATGAATTAAGTAATAATACCACAATTTTGTCAAAAAAAATTCCAAACAAAATTAAACCCTTGAAATCATGGATAAGTCATTCAATCATCAACTGCATTCGTAGAAGAAACGCACTACACAAAAAAGTGAAAGAAAATCCATATGACATAATAGAAATAAACATCTACAAAAGATACAGAAATATGTGCGGTGACGTCATCAGAAAGGCAAAAGAAATCTATTACGGAGTCAAAATCAAAGAAAGCAACAACGATCCCAAAAAAATATGGCAAATTTTAAGAGAAGCCACAAATACACAAAACACTAAAGACAAACAAGACATAAGTAAACTCTGCATTGATGGAGAAATTATTGATACCTCAAAAAACCCAAAGCTCGTTGCGGATCACATCAATAATTTTTTTATTAATATTGGGTCACATCTTGCTTCTCGTCTACCAAATTGTGGGAATGCTCAAACTTCTGAAATAGGACTCCAATTTTCTCAAAGAAGATTTAACTTTCGAAAAGTGTCTGGGGAAGAGATTCTAAAAATAATTAATTCCCTAAAAAACACGTCTAGTGCCGGAGTTGATGGGTTATCAACCAAGATTTTAAAAACGCTGTCTACGGAAATTGCATTGCCCCTAGAACACTTAATAAACTCTAGTATCACTCAGGGCCACTTCCCCTCAAACCTGAAACAAGTTATTGTTATTCCTATACATAAAACAGGTAACAAGACAGACATAAACAACTACAGACCAATAACTCTACTAACTAGTCTATCTAAAGTATTTGAAAAGGTTGTCAATGCACAGTTGGTAAAATTTCTCGTGAGCCATAAACTGATTTCAGAAAATCAATACGGGTTTCAAGAAAACAAGAGTACCTCAGACGCTATTGCTGCTGTCACTGATTTCATTGTTAAAAACCTTGATAAAAGCAAAAAATGTATTTCAATCTTCTTAGACCTATCTAAAGCCTTTGATACCATATCGCACAGTAAATTAACAAATAAACTTGAAAAAATCGGTATTGCGGACAACGAACTTAAATTCTTTAAAAGCTACGTTAATGGGCGTAAGCAACAAGTTAAAATAAATAACATATTAAGCAACACCTGCTCAACTAATTATGGTATACCACAAGGAAGCATATTAGGACCGATTTTGTTCCTGGTGTATATTAACGACTTATGTAACATTAATATTCAGGGGAAAATAGTTAGTTTTGCCGATGATACTGTTCTTCTGTTTGAAGCTGACACTTGGCCAGCTGTCTACAAAAAAGCTGAAACGGACATAAGCATTGTAAAAAAATGGTTGGATACTAATACGCTCACACTGAATGCCGAGAAAACCAAATACATCACATCAAGCATTAATATTACAGGTCAACCTCATGACGATGCCTCTATTAGAATACACACATGTTTGAATTCTGAAGAATGTTGTCAGTGTCCCTACATTGAGCGCACTGCTCAGATAAAGTACCTCGGCCTCACCATTGATCCATACTTCAAATGGAATCTTCACACTCAAAGTATTGCAAACAAAATAAGAAAAACCATGCACTTCTTCAGAACGATACGAAACTTCCTCAACTTACAACACTTGAAAATGGTTTATTTTGCACTCTGTCAATCTATTATTGAGTATGGTATCATAGCGTGGGGAGGTGGAACTTCATCTGCACTAGACCCAATCATAAGGGCACAGAAAACTATTATAAAAATAATTCTTAGGCTTCCTCTAATTACTGACTCGAACTTGATCTTTAAAATTATGAATGTGTTTGATGTTCGGCAGACATACGCAAAAACAATACTCACTCACCTATACACAAATAAACATACATACTACGAAAAAAGATCTAATACTCGCTGTACTCGAAGCAATAACAAAGACTTACTTCAAATTCCTGTAACGCACACTACAAAATTTTAGATATCTTGCGACTAGACTTTATAACATTCTTCCTGATAAAATAAAAACATGTCATTCACAAAAAAATTTCAAAGATAGCGTAAAAATTTGGATTAAAAGTAATGATAGGGCCTTTACCGGTGCACTCATCCAAATTCGCAGTCATTGATGCAACCTAATTATTGTATGTATTTTCATATAATTGTAGGTATATTATTAGGACTAGAAACGAACTTGGTATATGATGTATTGATATTGATGCTACCTAACTATTGAGTGTTCATATTTTTATATAATTGTAGGTACGTTATAGTACTATAAATAAACTTGGTGGATAGCTGCCTCAACACAGGCTAAGCCTAGTGAGGCGGGCTATGATAAACCTTAACATATAACTACATTAACATTTCTATTATTTACATTTATTTTACCTACTGTTTATATATTAATTTCCATTGATAAAATTATATACTCTTCTAATTTATAAACCAATGTACACAAAACAGTCTTACATGTATTTCCATAGTTATAGTTTGAAAATTTGTCACAATAAAGATATTTATTATTATTATATTATTATTACTTAATCAAATTATGTGCTGTATGTGATTAATCAAGACAATTACATAGAAATATAACAGCAGAATCTGAAAATAACCATCAAGCACCTCACTCGGAGCCTCCAACCCACGGAATGAACCACTCTAAGAAAGCGACCCAGTATTTACGTGACCCCCCCCTCCATACTACCCGGAAGGAATTCCATGATGGCCGCCGAGTTTTCAACCAATCACAGCTCAACATACTCCATTGACGAGCCACCAATCCACGGAATGAACCTCTCTAAGGGGGCGACCCAGTATTTACGTGAACCCCCCTCCATACTACCCGGAAGGAATTCCATGATGGCCGCCGAGTTTTCAACCAATCACAGCTCCGCATACTCCATTGAAGCTCTTATCAAAAACTGATAACGAAAATTGATGCAACCACCTATGATGACATCAGACCCAATTTACAGGAAAATATCAGAAGATATGACCACAGAATAAATATCAACATCAAGAAATGATTATATACTAACATAATAACTTAAAGAATTGTACCTAAATATGTTTTTTACTCTTTGGGAAATGTTCAAACCAAGGATATTTTGTTTCAACCCCAATATGAAACTTTGTATAATTTATTATAAAATAAATAAACGGGACTGAAGGAGGTGGTTTGGGTAAATTGAACTGACCTGGTAAAAGGTATAATATTAAAATATAACTTTCCTCTAAACAAATTAATTGTAAAGAGGAAAAATACCTAACCAACTCACCCTTCACGAAAGGGGTGAAAACTCCCCCGATAGGGTTCGATTTGAAAACGTTCTATAAATAGAGAACCGAATTCCATACAAAGTCAGTTCAAAAACTACCCCTGAAGAGAAACTTCTCTCCTGAAGAAACCATCTCCAAAGTCTACAAATCTCAAGAAAATATTTTCAAGAGTTTTTAATTCAGTATTAAATTCAGTTTTTCCAGTCTTAAATTCCTTTCGTCGACTCAGACTTGGGAATCAATCCCTCTCTGATCTTGACATTAAATTCTATCCACCAAGACTGAAACACTAATAAAGGTGTACCCAGCTACCTACGCATTTACAGTATTGTACGGACGGAATATTGTTTCGTACAATTGTTTTAAAATATCTCTTCAAATTGGCCACAATTGGCCAGCGGATCGCCAATCGTGGTCCAGTAGTTTTAATATTGCTTCTCTTCTTCGTATGGTGAATAAGGTCAATGTTGGATGCTGAGTTATTCAGCAAGTTGACTGCATTGGTAATCACTTGGTTCAGTACAGATGCGCCTCCAGAAAACTGATGAACGGTACATTATTCTTCGATTTATTCTGCTGTCCAAATTCACAAAATTGTGAATTATTTTTGCTCCATTTGTGGGATGTATGAGACACAAGCACAGCTACTACAAATGACCGCACCAAATACGGTTTTGTGAGGACCACGGCTTCCGAGGAAGAGAGAACCCTGGCAATTTATAATATGGGACCTATGAGGTCGTGACTACAGCGGACGTTTGATTTTAGTCCATCTGGGCTTCAGGAGTTTCAAACAGTACCTACTTAAATGCTCTTAAGTTATTACTTAACGGCTCTAACGGCTAATAAAAGCTCGAAAGCACGTTAAAAATATACAAGTCCACATATATAGTGCAAATGAATACGCCAGTGATATCTAAATTCGATGTTTAGAACAGACTGAAACAATTTTTTTATATCAGGATATTATTTTTGATAATTTCAGTTGACAATTTTTTTTAAATATTATCTAAGAGCTTAAGTGATCCGTTGTTACTATACCCGGATGTTTGAAATATATTTTCACGTATGTGTAGGAAGTTAGAAAATTTTCCAAATTAAAGTAATATTGAAAAAACCATCCAAATTTTCTACTGAGATTCTCTTTTCAATATTCAATGTACCCACAATAGACAATATATATAAAAAATATTCAATTCTACAAATTTATAAAGAAATACAGTTAAATAACTTACAATTCAATTCATCAGCAAGATATCAAAAAACTATCAAAATCCCAAAACTTAATACAAAGCACACACAAAATACCTATCTCTATCTAGGTATAACATATTTTAACATCCTTCCATTATATCTAAAAAATATTGAAGATATTCAGGAATTTAAAATAAAATTAAAAAATTACCTAAAACTACAATAAAAGTCCATATCTTACTCTTATTATTATTTCCTTCAAATCTTGAAACTGTATTATTGATAAATCTTGCCTATTTCTTACTTATCCCATTGGTTTTGCAAATATATTATTTACTTACTTACATGATTCCATATAATTGAGCTAGGATTCACTCACCAAACACAAGAGCCTCGTCTCTTTATGGTGAGGAAAAGCTATTATTATTTACCTTGATAACACTGTATAATATGTATAATTGTATATTTATTGTAAAAAACTTACAAATATTAAATAAAAAAAAATAAAAATAAAAAAAATTACAGACTCCGGACCTTGGAGAAAATGCTCCTCCATACTCCGGGCAAAACATAAATGACTATAAGGAAGAGGCCATTGGCTTAAAGTACAATAGATTAGCCATTGCTGTAGAGGCCATTGTTTTTTGGGAATATTGTAAGGGTAAAGAGATGAGGGGGAGGTGAAGGAAAAGGGAAAGAGGTAGGTTGGAAATAATCTCTGTATTCAATCTGAAACCTTGCTATTCAAACCTGGCACTCATGCACTTCAATAAACAATGATTATAATCAACCACCATAACACGGGCATGTGCCTAGCTTGGTGGTCTTAACATACCCAATAATTGTAATAACCAAAAAAACACTGAATTAAGATTTTTTTTTTTCTTTGCCACTTTAAGAATCATTCAAATTTATTTTTAAGTTCTTTTTTTTAGTTTTCTCTTTTTTAAATACATTTATGTATTTATTTCCGTGAATGATTTAATGCAAACCTTGGAAGTGGAAATTAACCTGCTTCTCGAGATCATATCGATCTGAAATTCGGCAGATAGACTTGTTGTCAATTGCAATGCATTATATCAACTTTTGGTGGCAATCACAGACACACACACGGACATATTAGCATTTCTCTGAATTTGGACGAAATAAATGTTGGTTCTACCCGATGAGTATTTGAAGAGATTGGTAGAGTTGTTTGACTCCAGTTTCTGGGTAGGTAGGTTCAGTACTCGTTCAAACCAAAAAAAGCGGTCGATTTTTATTTCTCGTCCGTATTCATTTATTATTAATTTACCAGCGTTGACGGATCATCTAGTTTTCCTTCAATTAACGTTCACCACATAATTATTTCTTCAGTGAGTAAATCGCGAAGGAGGTTTACTCGCGCTAATTTCAGCGGTT
The DNA here is from genome assembly GCA_026573805.1 of Hesperophylax magnus. Lineage (NCBI taxonomy): Eukaryota > Metazoa > Arthropoda > Insecta > Trichoptera > Limnephilidae > Hesperophylax > Hesperophylax magnus. The sequence continues at coordinate 2,918,112 of JAIUSX010000117.1, read as the reverse complement.
ATAAACTACACACTGTTTGGTCTACCGGAGGCTACATGTTTAGTTCAAAGTCGGGGATTTTGTTAATTAGTTCATTACATCGTCTAACTCCTCAGTATTATGTTCTCCTGGTTAGTAGATTAATATTATATGACTTGTTGATTTTGGCTGATTGAGACGACCTCCGTAGCGGAATTGGAAGATCCTGGGCTCCAAATCCAGTGGTCACATATTCTAAACCCAGCGTGTGAAAATAAATGTTTATTTGTTATTTCACATTTAAATAAAAGAAAATAATAAATGTATACTTGTAGTTGGAACAGGTATAAATAAATATCGACATTTTCATTTGCAGCTTGAAAACATGTCAAGTTAAACGGAATGAATTGAATAACAAGAAAATATTTAATTATTTTCGCTGTTCTTATAATAATACTATTTGGAATCGCGAAACTTCGACTCCACTGTAAAAGTTTAGCGTTTAATGCTGAGTATACATCCGCGAGCCGAATTGCCGAACTGAACTTATGGGAAAGAAACGAAACAACCGCAAATGGCGCGAAACGTCGCTAGCAGTTAATTCGTTTCTTTCCGGTAATTCTTGGTACGGTTCGCGTTTCGGTTCGCAAATGTGTATACGTGCCCAGAGATGTGTTGCGTTAAACCAACACACTCGAAGTCCCAAAACTATGTTAATTGCTATTATAATAATATATGGAACAACTGACGGACCTCATTAGATTAAATCTGGATTCTGGAACATAAGACAAGCCGAGATTGGAATAAAGAAGAAAATAGACTGACCCGTTGCAATAAGGAAGTTGAGTGAAAAATATTTTGACTTGAGTGAAACATGCTCATGTAGATCAAAAAATATCGATTCTAAATATATAAATATATTTCTATATTATTATTCTTAGAATTAGTTAAAAGTTCTTGAAAAAGCATTAAATAGCAATAAACTGAATACGCTCCACGATTGGTCGAAAGAATTCTGACGTCACATGTGTCGTGGCTTGTATATCACCGCAATGTCTTTGGTGCATATCTTTCTATTACATGAGAGATGGTCGGTTTAGATGAGAGAGGTGTATAGGCCAAACGTTTATTTGGGCCAAATCACAGCCGGTCGTGGAGTTAAAGCTTCCAAGTAAGTATATCAAATTATTAATTGTGTTCATTTGTACGTTACGATAAATATAATACATTTTTACAGTGTAATAATCATTGCGTATCTACCCATCTGACATTTCGCCATAACCACTAGTTTTGTGCAAGTATATTTATTGATTTCGCATGACATGATAATTATTCTCTACTCATTATAATATATATTATAATGTGGTGATGGCTTTTAAATATTTCATCTTTTGTTTACCATATAATAAGGCACTGCTGAAAACCAGCTGCATTCCCGGAGAAACCCCTTTGTCAATAGGATCTATGTGAAAAAAATAGCTCCCATCTATTGTCAAATATTTATGTAGGTATTTATTGTTATTATTATATAAAATGGATTTCTAAAGATACATATTCGTATAGTGCTTTATAATAATATGTTGTTTATTGCATCGCTTAGAAGTTTTTATTATTATACATGTCACCATTACATGTGATTACACTTCAGGCCTCCGCGCAGAAAAGTCTCACAGTGAACTGGGCTGTAAACCGTTATTTTACTTTTGGTCTTACTTTTCTGCGCGGCGGTCAACAAATATCGTCTTCAATACCTCCCCAGCGGGAGAAACAAATATTCTAACTTAAAATATTAATTTAACTATGAAATCATAATCAATTTTTTTTTTCTAATAACATCAATTCTAATAGACGGTTAACATTGGTAAAAAAATTACTGGAATTCCTTATTGAAGAATTAAATTTTTTTCCATACAAAATGTATAAGCGACGTGGTTCTCACAGTTTGAATGACGTCACACCCACACCCCGCCTCTTATCGCTCGGATACCGCTCGTTTTGGCGGGCTTAATAAAATTTAAACTTTGAGAATTAATTTAATTATGAAAACAGACTTTAAAAAAAAAAAATCAGTTTTTTAGTTTGAATGCGAACATTGATAAAAAAAAATAAAAAAAATGGACTCAACTTCCTTATTGGGGCAATCGAGAATATGACCGTTTCTATTTGCTTCATTTGTAAATGCGTGGTAAAGAAATACAATAATTTATGTCTCGAGGTCTCCCTTATAACACACATCAATCCGTCCCGGTCGAGATCTAAATTTACACCAGTTTATTAAAGGATAGTTTATGACATCTTCATCTTCCTGTCATCGTGACATTTTTAGGATGGTTACATTTGGTAGATAGGACAATTAACAAGTCCATTCCTAAGAGAAAGTACAGTTATATTCAATTTTACATTTATGTCCTAAATCCTGTATCTAAATTTCGCTAATAAACAATTAGATAATGTTAATTAAGTGTTAATCTCAAGTGACCTACCAGGTAAGTATTGTACTGTATATTATCTCCATAAATAGTTAGTAATAACATAGATCACTGTAGAAATGTATTATAAATTTTTACAGCGCCCTTGAAGTGATTTTGCACAAAAACGGCGCTATACAAGTCATCCAATTATTATTATTATTATATCATCATCAACAATTAACAAGTCATATTATCATATGTCTTAGCGAATACCTGCCTACTCCCATATATACCGCGCGAACACAATTTTTTATTTTGTTTTTGTAGTTAATTGCATGTACTTGGTATTCCTTCAAGAGTATGTATGATCAGTTTAATTCTTTCGCTTGCTTATAAAAGGGTTCATGTCAGTTTTTTTTAAATTTCACGAGGCCTAATGTAGAATAATTGTTTCGATTTATCCAAGTTTTAATTTCAACAAAAGTGAATTTCTGGGATAAAATTGGCCCACAAATATCGAAAAATCTTTTCTCGAAATCGAAAGGTTCTGAACCCGCGACCTTCGGAATGGCAGTCCAATGCGTTACCACTGGACTATGCCGGCCGTACAAGTCATCCAATTATTATTATTATTATATCATCATCAACAATTAACAAGTCATATTATCATATGTCTTAGCGAATACCTGCCTACTCCCATATATACCGCGCGAACACAATTTTTTATTTTGTTTTTGTAGTTAATTGCATGTACTTGGTATTCCTTCAAGAGTATGTATGATCAGTTTAATTCTTTCGCTTGCTTATAAAAGGGTTCATGTCAGTTTTTTTTAAATTTCACGAGGCCTAATGTAGAATAATTGTTTCGATTTATCCAAGTTTTAATTTCAACAAAAGTGAATTTCTGGGATAAAATTGGCCCACAAATATCGAAAAATCTTTTCTCGAAATCGAAAGGTTCTTTTAGAATTCGGAAGATAACTCAATTGAAGAAATCGCAAAAAAATACATAGGTACCCGTATAGAAAACTGCCGTTGACCAACGTTGGCCTGTTTTTAGAAGCAAGCAACAGAATGAATGGAACCTAATTGATTTATTCTTGTTTTTTTATTATATTTTATATTATAGAAAGAGATAAATATCTCGCCTTCTAACTTACTACATAAATAAAAAGCTTTGTGATATTAATATTAGATTTTTCTGTTTCAAATTTTCATTTAAGAATTGCTAATATTGTCTTCAATAATTAAATATTACAATTTGAGGTTTTAATCATTAAGTTATTCCAAAAGTAAATAATAATTTTACATAATATAACAATAACACATAATATTATCTTTACAATTTTTCCAAATCAAAGGACATTATTTCATTATAATTATGTTAACATATTCTTCGAGATTGAACAGTTTAAAAAAAATCGATTTCAGGCTATCGGGAAGAAGATTGTAATTGTGTATACACTCGTGGCCTATGATTATCTTACCACTTTCAGTCTTTTCTGTATTAGTTTATAATGTATTATGCTGCCCTGTACAGTATTCATGTACTTGTGACGTTTACATGCTGTTATTATCATATAAATATTTACAGTTTGCTCCCTAAATTAAACAACATAAAAAATATATATTCTAGAGTGGGAGATATGTACATCGCTCTAGTAAAATACCATCACTATTCGGAATTGAAAAGAGTGCTCAAAATAGCTTTTACAGTGTTGAGACAAGATCGGGATAGCCAGGTACTTTACAATCCTCCTCCCCCCATCTTCTTATCCTGCCTAATCCCTTAAGCTCTACAACATACCTTAATTGGTGAAGTCATAATCACACTGACTCTGGGCAGCCAGAACGATCTGGTGTTACACTTCGTGATTATTTGTCAGTCACGTATGTATTAAAAATAAGTATATGCCAATAGGCTTAGAACATTTATACTCTGGAATTTTTTTTCTACGCCCGAAGACATTTCTTTATCCCTAAATCATTATTTGAGTAGGATGTAGGTCAACCCAATACAAAATATGGAGCTAGTAACTACACTATTTACCTATGTTGGGTGCTGGTTGAGGAATTATTATTTGTGACGGATCCATTCCGTTTAAATTAAATCCTTGATATTTTTTGCTTGAATGCGAATACAACTGCCGTGTGCTCTTAAAAAAACGCAAAAAACGATTATATACTCAAGGTTTAAAAAACAATTTGATATGAAAATAATACGCAGATCGCGTTTAAAAACAAAAACAACAATTTTCTTCTCAAGTTGGACCCTAATTGCTGAGGATCATGAACCCCACTTCATTCTCCATGGTGGACTTTCATTTCACTTACATGCTCCTCCACTCCTCGCGGTTCTGCGCTTCGTGGGGAGCCAAGAACAACGACGTCCTGGACACCAGTGATACTTGGTCACTTCAGCGCATTGGTGACCTTCTTCTGCTTCTTCTGCTAAACACTTTGCCGGTGACTAAGAGTTTGGCGAGCAACATGTGCAAAAAAGACTGTGAAGTTTTGTAGGACCGGCACATCCCGTGTGGTGGGGGTAAGAACCTGGGAGGGTCGTGCCGTTTTCAGTCGTTACCATCGTTTGGTCCGTACAACACCGGGGCTTCGCCGTCCGCACTTTGCTTGAAAATTGCAGTTCTTTCGTCACCGGCCAGCGGACCTTCCAGCTGCAATTTGCTACTTGTTCCTGTGGGGCTACCTAAAGGAAAATGTTTTTATACATCGGCCTCACACCTCGAAAAAACTCAAGAATTGAATTCGGTAGGAAATCGCCGCTGTACTTGTCGAGATGTGCCAAAACGCGATCAAAAACTGCAGAAATCCCTTCATTTATGGTGGTCATCTTCAGGATTTGATAAATAAAACGGTATGATGTATCGAATGAAATAAAACAAACCCCATTTCTATAAGTTATTGATAATATATAATTTCCCATTATATATTATCATGAACACATGTTACCACCATTAATCCGCTGTAATAGCCTTATACTTTCGTTTTTTTTTTCTTTATAGTGTAGTAAATTGTATAATAATTGCTTATAACTAAATGAATGGAACTTAATTGGAATATTATTTTTAAGTCATAGTAAAGCCGAACGTTGGATAAAGAAGGAGGTAGCGTAATACGGCATAATACCCCAAAAATAAATCACTATAATACTTTTGGCCCTGAAAATCTCAAATCTTAATTGGTGTATCGATTATTGATTTCACAATTTTCATAAGATATTATGTGACTTAAACGGTGTTATGGGACATACTTAACAAGTGATTTCTTTGGCTTTTTTGAACTCCGGTGACCTTATTGATGTTTTTTTTTAAACCATTTTTTTAATCTTCCACATATCTCACTGCTCACTCAGCCAAGTAACAGCTCAACGACTCACATCGACCCTTGGTATACAATTCCTACTGATTTTCTATAATATTTTGTTAAAAAAACACACCAAAAATTCATGTAGGTACTCATTTTTTCTACTTATTTTTTACTCCAAATGATGTCAAGAATCACTAGTTAAAGTAAGTCACGTACATGTGTCCCTTAACACCCGGTATAACTGTTTTATTCCAGAATACGTCAAAAAAAATAATATGCTGAAATTGATTGAAAAAAAAACTTCGGAATATCTACATTAATTCTTTTGCAGAAAAACAATTATATTTGCATGTCTGGCAAATAAAAGGGCGTCATCACTTATCTTTCTAATTGGTACAAATCACATTTCTTTCGATTTTTATTCAGTGTTTAGAACGATATGAGAATGTCTTCCACTTGAACACGAAAAACAAATTTATTATATAGTTGTATTTTACCTCTCTTGGGAAATAACACATAAAATATTATATAAAATGTTTCGCTTTCAAAAGTAGAACTTATTAATTTTTAAGTCTACTTAAGTGGTACAATATTTATCCACGTGCATTATTTATAGTATAAACATCAAAAACTTTCATATTTTATGGAATAATCCGATATTGTGAAACGGGAATGCATTATTTAGATGAGAAAACTCATGTATATCATTGAGGAATGGAACTGGCAGATGAAGAAAGAACATGAAAGGACACTGATTGCTCCAGAAATGAGATCCTTGAGGCGAATGTGCGGTAAAGCGCAGGTAATGCAAGGCTGATGTAGTCTTAGGACGGGTTGTTTCGGACAATTTGAACAATTCATCAAATTTCAACGTTCATTTACGGGTTCTGTGAAAGTCCTATTCAAATTCTGTTATTATATCATTATAGGCTAGTTGCTTGACAGAACTGAAATAAAAACAGAACTTAGAGCGGATAAATGAAGAAAGGAGAATATTATGATGATTATGTGTATAGTGGAAGAAGTCAGGGACACCCGAGGAATTCACGCCACGATCAAGTGAACCAAATACTTGAGTCGGGTCATTTCAAGAGTCAGAATAACAGAATATTAGTAAGGAATGCGACTAAAACAAGCATTGTGTGCCAGGTCCGTACTCTCTGCCTACCCCTGCTAGGAAACAAGCAACATTTTCCGCTTCCTGTTGTGGTAGTAGGAGCTTTTCAAATATTGTCAGGTTATTCATAAGCCGGGAATATTTGTCTTTATTTAAAAAAAATACATACATAATAAATATATTTTTAATTGAATTTTTTCTATTGAGGAGCTTACCAAGTCGACAGTAAAAATATACAAAAATTACTAAAACGGTTCACCCACGTTTATTTTTACCACCTATACAACAATTCTCGAATATTCTGAACGTTTGCTACGATGTCTCAACTTCTATTTTTACCACCTATACAACACTTCTCGTATATTCTGAACGTTTGCTACGATGTCTCAACTTCTATTTTTACCACCTATACAACACTTCTCGAATATTCTGAACGTTTGCTACGATGTCTCAACTTCTATTTTTACCACCTATACAACAATTCTCGAATATTCTGAACGTTTGCTACGATATCTCAACTTCTATTTTTACCACCTATACAACACTTCTCGAATATTCTGAACGTTTGCTACGATGTCTCAACTTCTATTTTTACCACCTATACAACACTTCTCGAATATTCTGAACGTTTGCTACGATGTCTCAACTTATATGTTTACCACCTATACAACAATTCTCGAATATTCTGAACGTTTGCTACGATGTCTCAACTTCTATTTTTTGTGGGCATTATCTACGTTGACAACGTTCGGCAAAAAACATATCGTGGAATATTCTTACATACGTGAATTTAACGTGGGTCTTGTGCGGAAATAGGAAAAGAAATTGAAGAACTGCTGGAAGAAGAGTCTATAAGAACAAAATTAATAGAATTTACGGTAGAATAAAATCAATTAAACACTACAATTTACAAATTTTAAGAAGACAAAGAGATAGATTTAATACTCAGTAAACAGCTCATGAGAGAATTGTCATTAGACCAGTATTCAAACATCGATGGTCGAGCGTATCTTTTTTCAAATTTAAAAACACCGCACAAGAGTTCCAACTGCAAAAATCAAATAAAAATTTCTTGAACCCGCGACCTTCGGCTTACTAGTCGAGAGCCTTACCCCCGACCACATACTCGACTCGATCTGACTTACTTACTATCTGACATAGGTACTTACGAGAGATTGAAATTTATATTTGTTTTTTGATCAATGACGATTCATAAATCGGACTCAGCGATAGCACAATCAGTGACTTTTCATAAATCTAACTAAGCTATAGTACACATATCAGTGACTATTCATAAATCTAACTAAGCTATAGTACACATATCAGTGACTTTTCATAAATCTAACTAAGCTATAGTACACATATCAGTGACTATTCATAAATCTAACTAAGCTATAGTACATATATCAGTGACTATTCATAAATCTAACTAAGCTATAATACATATATCAGTGACTATTCATAAATCTAACTAAGCTATAGTACACATATCAGTGACTATTCATAAATCTAACTAAGCTATAGTACATATATCAGTGACTATTCATAAATCTAACTAAGCTATAGTACATATATCAGTGACTATTCATAAATCTAACTAAGCTATAGTACATATATCAGTGACTATTCATAAATCTAACTAAGCTATAGTACATATATCAGTGACTATTCATAAATCTAACTAAGCGATAGTACACAAATCAGTCACTATTCATAAATCGAACTCACCGATAGTACACATAATAGTGACTATTCATAAATCTAACCAAGCGACAGTACGCATATCTGTGTGTTCACGTGTTCATATTTGTCCTGATAATATACAACGACGAAATTGAAAAATATTAGAATATTTTATGAACACATGTTCCAACGTCTCAACAACACATTCATGTTATACTAAAAGTATATATTTGTAAAACCTATCAATTCATTCGACTGCAATCGCGTTTTTTACCTATTACGAATAATTTGAAGAGATTAGCTATATTATAAATCAGTAAGTTTTCTCCGTGGATGTGTCACAACTTAAATTAACTATCTTATTTCTGAATAGTTTTTTTTCCAAAATATTTGTCTTGCCGTCTTATCATGTTGCGACATTTATTATACGCACTCGATGGCTGACGACGAAAACTTATACCTATGCTTAAACTGTTGTTCAAATTCAACGGTTACCACATTTTTGACCTTTTATAATTTTTAAAATTTTGTCTGTAAACTCTTTTCCTGGTACGGTGTACATAATACTGGTATGTTCACGTACTATTTTAATATACACACGGTTCAGAATGAGCACACGCGATTGTCAAGCATTTGTTCCTTTAATGTTTCAATTTAGTATGAAATTTTCTTTGTTTCTTGAATATAAAGGAATTCCACGTCTGCGTGAGCCCTGACCTACATTTATAACAACAAAACGATCAAGGGATATTGCGACGCGTTTTTCATAAGAATGGTTTTATCGCGAACAATTAGTGTTTTACAATCAATTATTAATTTTTCCTTGTCACCTTTAAAGATTTCATTTGTAGTCACCATAAATGAGTTTTTCAATTTGTTTCGCATTTTAAAAATCGCGAATCATCTAACACGGGAAACCTTTTGAAATTAGCTTCATCAACATAAATTAGCATTGTGCAAACATATAGTTTACAATTTTTAAAGTAACCGATTTTACGAAAATCCTTACAAGACATTTTCTACAATTTCTTCAGATTTATAAAATATTAAAACATACAATTTTATTTGTTGCCATATTGAACATGGCACATTTGTTTCCACCTCAAAATATAATAATTACCAAATATACAATAACTGAATAACAGTACCAGGAACGGCCCCCGTGGTTGAGTGGTTGGTTGCTACAAATCCGGAGGTCGCGGGTTCAAACCCAGGCACTCGCAAGTAAATTGTATTTGATTAATTAGAGATATAGTATAATATTGTACCAATATTTTTGGCATGTTCCAGAGTGGCAGATACTTTCAGTATTGCCTTGTAGAAAGATCATCATTCAGAATCGAAACCTTGTTTGAAATGGCTTTAGCCGTGTTTGGGACCAGACCTGAACAGTCAGGCACCTTCTCCACCTTCCTCGTTCCCATCTCCTTCCTCTCCCCGATATTTTCAGTCGCATCACAAATTCCAATTGGGGGTGCCATCGTGAGTTACTCCCATTTTTATCGTTTTATCAGATGACACCTACTTGTGGATAACGGTCGTACTGTATTTAAATAAAAATATTATAATGCATTTAAATATGCGTATCTCCTACTTTTTGCGAATGATTTACTTCAATTAACTTACATAGTATATTATAAAATTATATTACAATCACAACATACATAATATATTATCAAATTAGATTAAAATTACAACATACATAATATACTATCAAATTAGATTACAATTACAACATACATAATGTATTATCAAATTATATTACAATTACAACACACATAATATATTGACAAATTAGATTAAAATTACAACATACATAATAAATTATCACATTATATTACAATTACAACATACATAATATATTATCAAATTATATTACAATTACAACATACATAATATATTATCAAATTATATTAAAATTACAACATACATAATATATTATCAAATTATATTACAATTACAACATACATAAAATATTATCAAATTATATTACAATTACAACATACATAATGTATTATCAAATTATATTACAATTACAACATACATAATATATTGTCAATTTAAATTAATATTACAACATACATAATAAATTATCAAATTAGATTACAATAACGACGCACGTAATATATTATGAAATTAAGGTGGTGTTTTCTGTAATCTCCTTTTGTTACTTTTTCCTCCAGCTCTAACCCCTTACTAATAAACAAGTTTCCAATTTAAAAAAACAGATAAACTGACATTTATCCTACACTAATGATTATTTTTCAAGTGCGTAAAATTTAAAAAAAGCAATCTGGAACTGAACCTTCCGAAACCTGTAGACAGTTGGTATTTCAATCATTAATCTAATCTAAATTATATCAATTAAAGCATTTTTTCTCACACATTCTGAATTATGTTTCTCGCGAGGAAGATTGGTCTAAGAGATTTATTTACGCAAAAAAAACGCTGCAAGATACGTACTTACGTCTCAAATTTCAGACTTATCACAATTTGAATAACCTACCTAAAACATAGGAATTCATCATTCATTGTTACGTTTACCCATCCGCATATCCAACATAAATGTATACTTGATTTTTCATGTTTTTCTTACAAAACTTAACATGCTCTTACTCAGCGATGAGCCACCCAAATTCGGCCCGCGAGCCTTTTTCGTGCAATAAAAATGTCAAAAATTACAGTAAAAAAATATCAACGGTTTTATCAAGGGTTTAGTGGAAAACTTAAGTCTTTCTCAAAAGTTTAGAATCAGCCACTCCAAATAACAAGCTTTTTCTTGCATATGAAAGAATATTCATAAAAGACAGATTTTCGTGGTTCGACCATAATTGTAGAAAAAATTCAATTTCGCAGCTGCGAATCAACTATGTTTGATTCGCATTTTAAAGGTTTCAGTTTTATAAAATAACAAAAGTTTTGTGGAGAAACTTTTGTTTAACTTTTTTTTTTTTAATTTTTGTAAATACCGTTCCCCGCAATCGCCTGAAGTCAGTGACGCTATGGCATCCCCCATCGGGGTATGTTGTAAGGCTGAAGGTAATGGGAGGAGAAGAAGATGGGAAAGAGGAAGGTGAGCAAGTACCCGGATATTTAAATCTGGTCACTAAACACGGCTAAAGCCATTTCAAGCATCGTTTCAGTTCTGAATGGTGGTGTTATACAGGGCAATCTTATTTTTTATGAGTTATTTCTATTATTGGTTTGACCAAGTATTTTTTGTACGCAATCTGAGAATGATAAAAATTGACAGCATTTATTGATTTGTTCTTGAAGATATAAAATTTGTAATATAAAGATATGAATGAAAGAAAAATATATAAAAGTTGGCGACACCACCGACTGCAAAGTTAACCATGTCAAGCTGTATGTACCCTACTCAAATGAACAAAATAAAAATGAATAAATTGGCCTTCCAGCTAAAAGGGTTGATTATCACTGCTCTAAATGTAGTAACATTTGTTATTTTACTTGTACTTATAACCTACAAAGCTTTTCACTTAGAACCTCCTTTCTGGGAAATTGAAAAATACGTCGGCAAGATAAAACATCTTTTTTATTTGATGGTGTTTTTCAATTTTATTTTCGCAATTCAATATATTTTTTATATTAACTTACTCGTGTGATGTTAAGCTGAGAATATATTGAGAATTTTTATATTTTGCCTCTGTATGAAATGTTTTGATACAGATTTCTTTTCTTACATTATATTTCTTATATTTTCTACTGCGTTCTCATAATAAATTACTTTTACTGATGTTAATCATCTTTGCATATTCTATAAAACAACTTTTTACATTATCTGAAAGAATACCATGCCACCATTGTCTAAATGTTAAATTTTTTTTTATGAAAAAGAATTAAATTTAGGTTTTTAAATCCAAAATAAATGTCGCATCAAAAACCTTTTATTTTGCTTTCAATGTGAGCGAGTTGAAAACTATATGCTTTTAAATTAAGTGCTGAAGTTCAGATTTAATACGTATACGAATCCTTAAAAGAAGCAATAATTTTTACTCGCAAGTAAAAAAGTCTTTATATTTTATGTTTTACCATGGTAGACGATTAATCCCCTTTAAGTGCCTGCTAACGGCTATTCTTTGACATTTTTAGTAGCATAATAAAACTTGGAGAAAAATAATATAAAATACAACATGTTCGGAGAGATTTTAGATTAGGATGTACCGAAAAAAAACTATTTTAAAATTTCAAAACTTCAAATTGATAATTATTTGTCTCTGTGGACCCACATGTAACATACAAAAATTGGATAGTTGAGAAACATTTAGAACTCCTCCCGCAAGAGGCTTAAGTTTACATTTAATTTTTTAATTTTCGTATGTGGTGCAGGGAATGATAAATCTGACAATTGTCTTTTTCAAGTATCAAACTACTTTATAGATTATTTAAATGAAAAAAAAATATTAAACATATTTTTTTTTACAAAAAATAATATTAAACATATTTTTTTTTACAAAAAATTATAAACTTTAGGCTGCCTACATGTTTTTTTTTCAATTGGTACATTTTTGGGTCCATAGATACAACTTCAAAAAAATAAATTATATATAAAAAAGTTTTTTTCGGTACACCCTATTATAGACGTTTCTTTTGCGATACATTCCCTCTTGCCACGTTCCCGCGATCCGATTTGATTTAAGCAACGGTCTCGACAATGACAGTTGAAACAAAATTGATAAATGGGAATCCTCCTTTAACAAAGTCGATCAACTTTTTTGTTGAATAGAAAGAAGCGAACCGACAGAAGAAAGCTCCGCCAGATTCACATCATTCGGTCTTTGATGTTCAACTGTCTACCGAATAGAATTGTAACACAATTATTGATAGATGGAAACCCTCTTCAATCGAATAAAGTTAGAAGTAATCGAGTCTTTTATAATTGGTTCCAGTGTGAGACATTGTTAGATTTGATATATAGAAACGACAAGTCTTAGGCACTTTGTACACAGATATACTAGCTACTTGGCTGTGATCCAACCACAAGTAGCCGAATTATACTGAACTTAATCATTTTTCAAGTGCAGCCGTGGAATTAATACGATGACAAGTGACTCTAGCGACGACAAAAATAATATTTTTCTTTTTTTATAGTTTAAAACATAAAATCGATCTAAAAGAAGATTTTGGGTTCACCCTTACAGCCAAATAAATGTTAACTGTTGGAACTTCACAAAAATGATTTCAAATGGACTTTTTTTCCAAACTTAATCCACGCCTTCTCCGCTAAATCCTTTCTTAATTTTCCTTTCCTAAAATCCGAGTAAACCTTTCCTAAAAACCCGTACGAACACATACTATGGCGGATACTAACGAGTGGCGCATATGCAGTAATTAATAAAATTATTTTAAGTCTGCTCAAACAAAAAAGGAAAAGCTTCAATATATCAAAAACGAAAAATTGGTATTTGTAATGTAAACAGATTCATTGTAAATATTAATCTAAAATAGTGATCTGACATTAAGCTTCGCCTTATCTGGAATTTTCATTATTCTGAAATTTCGTTATTCACCCAAATAATTGGAATCTATCGTATGTAAGGAATATGATCTAAGGATTCGTGTTGAAACGATGTCGGTCCCTGAATTAAAGCCAAATTTCGCCAAAATCCGATACCAATTTACCGCAAAGGATGCTTATACTCTGGTTCGACAGGCTAATCATTTATTCCTTATTTCAGGGTAGTTACTAAGGGTAGGTAGGTACTAGGGGTAGGTACTATGCTCCACCAGGTAAACTACGTTTCAACATTCAATTATTTATCGGATTTTTTTCAAAGAAAGGCAACCATTCCTATTTTATAATTAACCTGACGATATTTGATTTCCTCCTACTGTTATCGTTCTAAGCGGTAAAGTTTCTTGTGTAATGATGAAGGACTTAGCTGGCAGAGGATTGTACCCTACAATTAAAAAAAATGTATTTAAAAATAAATTTAAAGTGACTGAACTTACCACGTTATTTTGCGAAAATTGTACCTACTAATTTTAACTGTCCTTATAATAGTTTTTGTTTGTAATGTAGCATGTATAATTTATTGAATAAACTATTAAATTAATGGAACTTGATTGGGTTGTCTTATATTTTTTACACTTACAACTAACTTACTATATAAAAATCACGTGTCACTCTGTTCGTACACGCTAATAACTGAAACCGCCTAACCGATTTCAATTAAATTTGTTGAATGTGTATAGTTGGTTCCAGCTTGACAGATAGTTTTGAACACGATAAGTGGCGCTATTGTCGAGATCTAAAAAAATGTTTTGAATATTTCAATGAAAAAAAATATATTTTTCAGAAAAATACTGTGCCGGTCGCATTTTTACATATTTTCTATGGTACTGAACAATAATCACAATCTGCCGAAATGATCGATATTAAATGAAACGACAATATCAAATAAAAATACGATATCAAATGAAAAAACAATATCTACGATGTATTTAACTTGCGCATGTATTCTGTGTATGTCAAATATATAAAATATCCGACAACAGCGCGCCACCAGATAAAAGGCGATCTACATAAAATGATGTCCATATAAAATGCGGTCTAGATAGAAGACGATCTGTGGCAGAACAACGTCTACCCGAACCCAGTAGTATGTTATTTAACCATTTGAATACGAAATAAAATAAAATAAATTAAAAGCAATAAAATTTACAGAGCATCAGAATATAAAATAGTACAAAACTCGTTTTTCAAAAACTTTTATTTTAAAACACTAAAAAGCCATTACTGTTTGTCAATTATTCACAAACTTGTATAAAATAAATTGCACTTCACCGGAGACTTGTCTACCTAACTCCTAACTCCTAGGTATTCTGTACTCCTGGTCGTACGGTCGAAATAAAATATTTTAGACGGCTCCGTGTGGTCTCACAAAAAAATACTTAAATTTATTATTTGAGTTATTTTAAATGGAACGTGTCACCCTTATAAAACTTTTTTATTAAGTTTGACAGCAAAGAGAGCACGCATTTAGCTTCATTATTTACTTGAGGTAAAGCAATGCATCATTAATGACTATTTTCATCTTACGACTATCAAAAAAATATGCGTTGTATAAATTGAAGATTTTCCTACCGTTTCTCTTGAGTAGAATTAAAATACAATTGTTAATTATTACCGGAAAAAAATGTAAGAGAAACTACATTTTTTTTTATTACAAATGTATGAACGCGTACAAGAAACAACTTTTAAAAAGTAAAATTATATGTCTAAGATTATATGTGATAATTTCCATTGACCGCTTTTTATATTTTTAAAATTATTAACAAAATAAATAAAAACCACTTTTGCGCTTATTTCGACAGTTTCTAGACTCCGTTTGCTAAGCGATTTTTGACTGCACGGAGAAAAATGAGTGTTGCTGATTTATTAAATTCCGGTTAAAACGGGATTGCATACCGTTTACTCATAAACTTTTACTACATTCCTAATATATCGGAACACGTGTTTATGCAACTGCGTTAGCCTTAATAATAGAATGGACGAAAAGCGGAAATTTTTTTATGAACATGTGCAGTTATACAAACAGTTTATTAGGAAACCTATCAATCGTTGAGGGACTGGCTTGTGGGGCATTTAATTAAGAGTAAGTAAATGTTAGATATTGGTGTTAATTTCCTCCTTCTAATTAACTTAAATACATGAAAGCAACGTGAACGTATGTTTATATGAAAGAAATCACAATTGAGTATGATTGGATTCGAATGGATTGAACTGAAAGTACGAACAATTTCAAAACGAATATCATTTCAGAGTCTTTTGTAGTAATGTGAAAAAAATGAAACAAAGATTTTGTTAAGCAAATGTGAAGTTGAATGTTTCTATGAAAACCCAATTGGACTGTCGAAGATATTGGACTACGGCCGTTATAATAATTTCAAAGACGCTGTCCGAATTTCCCCTTTGCGATAAAATCCAAATAAATGGAATGAATACATGGCTAAAACTATTAACTATTTTTGAAAAGTGATGAAATACGCTTCCAGATTTATTATTCGAATAAAATTTTTGAAATATTCAAATTCTGAATTCATGCGTGAAAAAGTTTTAAAAAATGGCTCTCCTTACGTTTTTTCGTCCAAACACTGAACTAAAGTTACTGATGACAAAAAAAGACAAAATATATTATAAACATTGTTTTCACCACACTTTTTTGTTTTAATAATTAATAAATGTCAGACAACTCAGAATTTATCAAAAATTTTGGTCGAAAACTTTGGTTTGGTTTATTTTTCTGTGGTAAACTTCTAGATTTGAATATAAAGCGTGGAAT
The DNA here is from genome assembly GCA_026573805.1 of Hesperophylax magnus. Classification (NCBI taxonomy): domain Eukaryota; kingdom Metazoa; phylum Arthropoda; class Insecta; order Trichoptera; family Limnephilidae; genus Hesperophylax; species Hesperophylax magnus. Next base: position 2,901,310 of record JAIUSX010000117.1, on the reverse strand, counting down.
TTTCTTAATCTAACACTGGTTAGATAGTATTTTTCACCACGTCGGCAAGGGAGACAGTTTTTTTTTTATGAGACAATAACTATGAAAAAAAAAAGTTTCGCAAATGTGAACAAATTGACTCTACGGGTAATAATTTTTTTGTTCGAAAACCGAACAATTATCCCCATGGAATTAAAGGTTATCATTCTAATTTCTGTTTGGGACTCGTACCTTTGGTAAGTTGGCTTACTTCCTTATCTTGGGCTATTTCTGTGTGCACGGTATTCACAAGCTCTGTGTATATTTGCAAAACTTCTGTAATAGTTTTCCAAAGATTTTTCTGGAGTGGCCAACTAGATGTCATTTCTCTGAAATTGCCGATAGGATTTTCTTGAATAGCAGAGTTTCTCACTAGTTTCCGTAGAGTTGCACTGAGTACCCCTTTCAAGGAAAAGTTGTGTTTGTCGTTGCATTCATTCAAGTTGTGTTTGTCGTTGTGTTTGTCGTTGATTGTGAAATGTGGAACAAATGGAAGTAAAAAATGTATCTACTTTCCTCAAGAAAAATATAAGGAGTTTTTATTTGAACAAGAGTCACCTAGAATTTGAATCTCTCTGAGATTCAACGCAATAAAAGTAAACTAGCAGTTAAAAACCCAATCCACGAGTTTTTTGCTGCTAGGCCCTGCGGGCGGCACTTGGTTGGGCTTAGCTCAGTTTAAGTGATAATAACAACAGTTTCATTTTATATGTGGATATTAGGTCATTTACAGAGAGAGGGTGAGTATATATATAGCGCCCCTGAGGTGATATCTCACAAAAGCGGCGCTATACAAATTATCCAATAAATAAATAAATATAATGTTTAAATTTTATTGCGTACATATGCATTGACATACAACGGAAATAGATAAAATAATGTAATCTTATTAAACTTTCTTTCAAACATAAATAACTTTGTTTACATCACTTTATTATATACAACCACTACATGTTTCATGAACGAAGATCACCTCATCAGGAGTAAGTATACTCCGAAGTCAAAAATTAAATATAGATTACAATTGGAAAGAAGAAGTAGAAGGAGGGGGGACGGGTTAGAGTGGGCGGGGTTTATCAGAATTAGGAATTACTCTACTGTTAGACGGGAAAGACCGGTTGAGTGGGAAAATATTTAAAAGAGAGTTTATTAAAAAAAAATCTGGTTTATTATATCTACTTTTATATTAACATGTTTTCTAATTTCTAAAAATATTAATTATTTATTTGCGATGCCTTAAATCCTGTGTGAAGTATTTTAAGACCTGAAAACACAAATAGCATATAATCATAAAACAATATATTCATAAAACAAATAGCATTTAATAACGGTTATTCTAATAAATTGATAGTTGAAATACTAAATACTAAATAAAAAAATTATACACAATCTCTTCAAATGGTATATTTACCCTATTTCTAAAGATAGAAATAAACAATGGCGTAGAATTATATTTGTGGACAACGATATTTCCCAAATTTTAAATAAATCATCCCTGGTACTATTCAACCGGCGTTTTTCACTACTAACAAAATGAAGAAATATATTCTTAATAATAAAGATAGCGATAATCAACCAAAAAAAATCGGGAGTTTATAAACTCAATTGGGATGATTGTAAGTTCTTTTACAATGGTAGAATTAATAGAAACTTTGAAGACAGAACTAATGAAAATTTCGGAGCTGTAAATGGAAATAGTGAATCTGGGTTTGATCATCTTTTGAATAGTGGCGGCCGGTGGTCAAAATATGTGGGGGTTCACCGGATTCAACAGACAATGCCCGACAACGGCGACTACTGACTGAACTGATAATAAGTAATCTGACCATCACTCATCTCTTAATGACAAGTTTTATCTTATATGCTTGTATCGAAGAAGCGGAACATTCGCTGAAAAATAGCAAACGGTAAATTGAAACCACGATATCGACAATAATATCAAACATACGCGTTTTAGTTTTACTTTCTACTGAATAAACCGTTCCTTCTGATGTGGTGGTAAAGCTCCGGACGCCGTCCTTGATATGGTATTATTTGTAAAGAATAGTATGTACCCACGCTTTCGACTGTTCCACAGAATATGCGACAAAGCAGTTAAATTTTGGATCGCAATCGAAAAAGAACTGCTACGAACATAGGCACAAGTCATAGTCGGTCTGCAAGTTAAGCGCGCTTAATAAGTAGGTACCTTTTGAATGAGATATTATAACCGAACCGAGTTTCGTATTGTGATTAGCCATGTCGGAAATCTTGTTGGTTGTTCGGCGCTCGGGAGCACATATTAGCTGGCCGCCACTGCTTTTGAATATTGATCGCACTTGATAAAAATTCAGGTCTTAAAATACTTCACACAGGATATAAAGCATCGCAAATAAATAATTTTGGAATTTTTAAAATAAGAAACATGTCAATATAAAATCAGATATAATTAATAAGCAAAAAAAATAAATTAACCCTCTTTTAAATATTTTCCCACTCAACTGGTAAATACTCCTACCCCCCGTGGTATAGCTCATCATTAATAAAACTTATTCGTGAAAAGCAGAAATTTTACAGACTATATACAACCTACAAGAACCCTTCCGATTACATTACTTTTTCAAGGCTACGCACCAGATAGAAAAAAATGGCAAAGAAGTGTCACGAAGACTTTATTAATAATGCTGAAGAGAATATCGCCAAAGATCCCAAGGCATTCTGGACATATGTTAAATCAAAAAAACTATCAGCGTCTATTCCTAGCGTATTAAATCTTAAGGATGTAACAGCCGAGGGTGGACAGGCAGTCTGTGATTTATTTGCTGATTATTTGCATTCTGTCTACGAACCGGCTGACCCTCTGGGGATTTCCTGCGATGACTCTGTAGTTAAGCAGGTTTGTGCGATGGGATCAGTTTTTATCGATGCTGACCTCGTGTCTAAATATTTAAAACGGCTCGATTCTAGCAAGGGAGCTGGGCCGGATGGTATCCCACCACTGTTCATTACCGAGTGCGCAAATCATTTGTCACTCCCGCTATCAATACTGTTTAATATATCGATCAAGACTGGTACATTTCCAGATATATGGAAATAGCCTACATCACACCAATTCATAAATCGGGAACTAAGTATGAAGCAGATAATTATAGACCCATTTCCAAGCTTTGCATTTTTTCAAAGGTGTTCGAAAACATAGTCTATTCCCTGTGGTAAAGAATTCGATCAACGAATTTCAGCATGGATTCTTTGCAGGTCGCTCTGTTGCTACTAATCTTATAACTTTTACAAACTTCTTGTCTGCCTCCATGGATAAACGTGTGCAAATTGATACAATCTATACCGACTATAGCAAGACTTTTTACAAGATCAACCACAACATTCTGCTTAGAAAACTTGCTAATCATGGTATTCATGGAAATCTCCTTCGTTGGTTATCCTCATACGTAACAAACAGGTCCCAGGCTGTGACAGTGGGTGGATTTTCCTCCATCTGGAAAATCATTACTTCCGGTGTGCCTCAGGGGTCCATTTTGGGTCCTTTGCTTTTCTCTATGTATATTAATGATATTACGACATGTTTTCACAACGCTCAAATTTTACTGTTTGCTGACGATATGAAGATATACCTTCCTATAAGCTCCCCGGACTTTTCTGCGCATTTGCAAGCAGATCTTGATCGACTGACGGATTACTGTATCAGAAATAAGCTTTTATCAATATTTCTAAATGTTGCAAAGTCACATTCACACGTACCCGTGTGAAAATACTGCATAATTACACCATTTCTGGATCGATTTTAACAAATAAAGACTATGTACGTGATGTCGGGGTTTTCTTGGACTCTAAACTTACCTTTGATAAACACGTTGATAACATTGTCACCAAAGCATCAAAAAGTCTAGGTTTTGTACTGAGAACATGCAAATTTTTCAAAAATACTAAGACATATCTGACTCTCTACAATTCACATGTTCGTCCTCACCTGGAGTACTGTTCACCGGTTTGGAACCCGCGCTATATTGTTTATGTTAACAGGTTAGAAAGAGTTCAGGAACGATTTCTCATATTCCTCAATTATAAATCATTTAACATATACAACTCTTACGACGAAATCGAGAAACATTTTCGAATCACGAAACTACTCAACAGGAGGATTATCGCTGATAAGATGCTCTTGTATAAAAATTTTAACTCTAAAGTTGACTGCCCGGAGTCTTTTCTACATTGATAGATGCAATACCAATTCCAATCAAAATGAATTTATGCAAAGGACATGTAACTACTATAATAATAAATTTGCAAATATAGACACTCGTGCTGACATATTCACTGCTAGTTACTATCACTACAGAATTTTATTGTATCACATTCTAACTCATATTCACGACTGTTAAATAGATTGTACCTAATATTTTAATATTACTTGCGTGGCAACTTTTCCTTATCCCTCTCCTCCCCTTTCCCGTTCCAACCCAAGTCTATTTAAGTATAGTTATAATCACATTTATTTTATTGCTGTTTATTGTAGGCATATTATAGGTTTATCGTTTGTTGAATTTACATTCGTATTATTATTTTTCTTATTTGCTGCTTTATTCTGTTTTTTTTTTCTATTTTTATTAAATATTCTAGTTTACAGGTTAGTTTTATGTTTCTGAATATCTATCTGTGAACATTAATAATTGGTCTGTTTTTTTGTTATCCTCTTATGTATATTGTATTACTAAGACTGTTTATGTTCCTCAAATAAATAAATAAACTGGTCTTTCCCGTCTAACGTTATTGTAATTCCTAATTCTGATAAACTCCGCCCACTCTTACCCCTCCCCCCATACTTCCACTTCTTCTTTCCAATTGTAATCTATATTTAATTTTTGACTTCAATGTATGCTTACTCCTGATGAGGTGAACTTCGTTCATGTAACATGTAGGGGTTGTATGTAATTAAGTGATGTAAACAAAGTTATTTATGTTTTATTAAAATAAATAATGCCATCACAAAGTGATAAGCTTCCAGAAGAAATCTTCTTATTAAACGCTTGTTAATGGTCAAGTAATTTTGCGGATTGTTAGCTGCATATTTAAATATTCGCGCCAGTCATTTGGTTCGTTTTTATACCACCAGAGGGGCAGAGTGGTCGAATTTTGCCTGCAGACCCCCTATTTGGGATTTACCCGAAACATACGATTTGAATTCGTCCAGACGCTAGCGTAATAATACACATCAGATATTATTTTAATATTAATTTATAACGAAAATAAATGTACATATTAATAGTGAAGTTAAATACTAGTAGTTCTGTGAACACTCCAGACTTTAACTTTCAAAAAAGTGTGTTTTGTTTTATTAAAACAAAACTTAAATCACTATTTTAATGACAATTCTTTTTTCAAACTTTATTTCGGCCGGTAGGTACCATAATATTGAAAAAAAATATTATTAAGAAAGTCCAAATAAACATGACGATTTCACATTTGAAAAAATAATATTTACTAAACCATCAAACGGCTACCGTCTCACGGATCGTACGAACAAACTAATTTACAGACAGACGAAATGCCAAACGGTCGAGTTGAAACAGGACTTCGCTACTCTCAATCAACAAGTCACCCTGATAGAAAAACATTGAAACTCTTGTTGATAAATCGCTTCAGTACATACGATTTTTAGTAGATATTAGTTATGCAATACATTATGGTATCCGTAGAAACTTATCGTCTTCCGAAGGCATTGTCAAAACTTTTCTTTTCCTAAACTTTTCAGTTTTATATTAAAACAGTTTCAAAGTAATATCACCGCGTTGATAATTATCTTTTAAAGTTTGGAGTCGCTGAGATGTCTTTCCATCAAAATAATTAAAAGGGAAACTTACTTAGGGCAGCGATATAAAAAGATATACCTCAATGAAAAAAATCCTCAAAACATCACACTCATTATGGCTTGGGACATAATTTGATAGCGTTTGTACTCCTCGCAATACCTCCTTTTTACTGCCATTAGGCAAGAACTTTTTACCTAATTATTTTATTTATTTAATAATATCCAAGCCATCGCAGTCAAATAGATTTTAGAGTTCATTGTACATTTTGATTCATTTTTAAATTCATCTATTTGATTTAAAATTAATACTATTATTTATTAATCTATTTGAATTTCACTTTTTTTCGGTAACGAATGAATAAAAATCATGGAAGCGGAAACTAACCCACATTACGACATCCGATCTAGCTGAAACTTGGCAGATAGACTCGTTGTCTATGGCAATGCATTCTTTCAAATTTTCATTGCAATTTATTTATTTATTTTATTATTCTCGAAACAAACAGTACATAGATAAAATGAGTGGTAAACAGTTTACAAGGTTTTATAAATTACAATTACAAGGCTCTGTACCGATGTTACGTTTCTATGAAATATCTGTAAGTACAAAGATAAACGACATGTAAAAAAAAGTTGTGTATTTATGTGTGAAAGTGAAAGTGTGTGTTTACCTTTATACCTGTATCTGAATCGTGTTAATTAGTGGAGCTTTGTGAGTGCTCATTGACGCAGTGAGGGACATTATAATCATCCTTATAAATATTCAATCGATGAGTTTTACGAGAACCTTTAAGTCGACTCGAAGAATGAATAATGAAATTCATTTTATCTCGCAGAGGATTCGATAACAGTTCCTTAAAACGCTTGATTTTCAAACTTACGAGAAATGATAAATTATTGGTTAATTTGATTTGTCGGTCCGTGCGGCCTTCGCTCTACCGTGAGTCGTGTTTCCGTTACCCGCCCTAATTAATTCCTAGAACAGCCTTACTTAAGATGAAATCCGCCCAAAGCTGACTACTCGAATAATATTGACTTACCTCAAGAGGCTTCTTAGTTAATTAGTAATGGAATTAAATTAATTATTGAACCCAATTGTTTGTCACTATTGATTTGTTCGATTTCGCTTTAAACTTTACATTGTTGTAAATCAACAGAACTACAAATGATTGAACACAGATATACATAAATCAGTAATTTCTAACAGCCGTACTAATAAAAAAACACTTCCCAACCGTTAATCGATGTTTTAGCAACACATTGAATGCGGAATATACAAGCCCAAATTCAATTTGGTACCAATAAAAAATGTCTAACTGTGCTCCAAAGAGCTGGAAACGTTGCATTTCAGTAGACTGACACCTGCTGACACCTGAAATACCCGTCTTGAAAAAGTGAGGTTATTTCGAACGTACTATTTTTTAAATGACTGTTACCGGGTGAGTTTAATAAAAATTCTATAAACGTGATATTTTTTAATGACGTGAATTTCGTATGCCTGGGCAGGTAAATATAATTCCTAGAAATCAACGTTTATATTGTGACAAACAACGAATCCAAAATTTCAGTATTTCCGTTATTCTTTGTTAATTATTATAATATTTTTTATATAATATGTAATAAAAAGTGAAGTCATAATTTACATGCAGATTTCCTAAAAAACGGAATGTGTTTTCGAAATTTCGGATTTTGTATAATTTTTCAACGATTGGAGTAAAAACATATGTGTTTTTTATTAAACTTTTTTCATGTTGAAATTAAAATATCATAATTTATAAATATTTAAGTATATTTCGAATACAAAAATCCATCTTGAAAAAGAAGAAATATATAGCACAATTAAAATACCTGAAAATCTGAACATTCTTTTAGAAAATGAACTGCCTAGTCATTATTTCAAAGTGTGAGTAAAATTGAAAGACCTTTTTTTAGAGTAAAACATAGTAAATCATTTTACCATTATAAAAACACCATAAGAGGAGCTATTTATCAATAACACGTCAGTGTGGTACAATTTTTTTTATATGAAGAGTAAAAATAAGATGTTTTTTCTTTTAATTTATGACTTCGGCAAAAATGTTTTTCAATGAATAGTAAATTTGGGTTTTATAAAGAAAAAAATATACCTTATCCTATGGATAAGATATCAAGAGGATGGTGAAATACTCACTAAATATTATTATAATAACCGTCTTCCCTCTAAAATATTTATTGCAGTTCAACCATGCAACATACATTTAATATTGAGGATAGGTTAGGTTGGGTTAATTGCTAATATATAATATATAAAGGGTAAAAATAAAATCATAATAATATTATTGTTGTCCAGCTTTGTCCGAGCTTTAAGCCCAGAATTCACACACGCGGATATCCGAACAACCGGACATTCGAGCGGCGATCATCAATTTGGGGAAATTTCTGGTAACTTTGAATTTCTCAAGAATCTATCTCTAACTCCATCATAGAATTTGTCAGCTATAATAAGACGAAGTAACACTTTAGGCAACAGTCGTAAAAGTTAAAATTCTCGAACTGATAACTTTATGGAGCTGTAATACAATTTTGTAACATCCAGTGAATGATATTACACCATAACCCTTGCTCTTAGAGCACCCACGCACAACCACCAGAGTACTAATTGCACTCACAAGTTTTAGTTTGAAGTCACAAATCCTAAAAGTAAATCTTTTTTCATCCTGATCAACGCTAGCGGAATTTTGGAACACTCAAATTCATGATAATCTCAAAAGGATCCGTGATGGAATAAAAGTCAAAATTGTACATAAAATTATCAGTATACGGGATAAATTGGATACCAGAGAATTAATAATTATATTTGCAGAGCGCAATCTTTTGGTATTTACTGGGTCAGGGTATAACGAAGCGTAATGAGGAAACTGGAGACCTCGTTTGACTTGTCTCGAATGAAAGTCTATTTTAATAAATTATGTTAACCTTTATCTACCGCCTGTATTTTTAAGGGCTTGTGAACTGTGTTCAGGGCAGGGCAAACAGAAAATGTGCCTGGTTCAAAAGGTGTAAATGGCACAGTCAAAAAATTTTCCCAATCAACATATTTATATAAATCAGTGCGATCATAACTGTCATTAGTCCTATCGATCTCTGAATATGAGATCAAAAATTTACAACGCAATAACAAATGGTAACCATTAACAAAACATGGTTACATTTATATCCAAATTTATAGCCTGAAAACGGATATAAAATTATTTTAATTAAAATTATAAATAATTTATTTTCTTAAATTGTTCAATCTTAAGTTAAGTGAACAAAATTAAAGTTATCTAATCTAGAACAACTGTAAAGATATGATTTATTATAGTTTTACTATGTTAAATTATTATTGTAATGTGTGTTTATATTATATGGCTGTATTTATGTAATTAGAAAGTGATTTTTTTCATTAATTCTGTATAATAAAAAAAATAAACTCAGAGATGAAGGCACCCAAACATCTATATAGTCTTCTATTAATCCGCACTGTATATATATTTATAGAAAATCAGTAAAATTGTTTGAATTCATTTTCCGTGAGAGGCATTAGTAATAAAAGTAATATTTTCAGCCAATGCTGGGCAGCATAGCGAACAGCCGTCGCCGACCAGCGCTGCACGGGGCCAGCGAGGCTGCACTGGACGTGGAGTACTACCGCCTCAGGAGTTTCAGCGTCAGCGCGCACGGGGCTGTCAGCAACCTGGGGGACTGTCTCCGCAGCAGGAGTATCAGCTCCGTCACCAGCGTGGGCTCCAATAGGAGAGATAGGTAAGTCATGACACTAATTATACTAGTTGCGTCCGACCCTGCAACACGAACTTGAAAATGGACTGGAAAATAAAATATAATGATATGGTGTTTGATGGAGTTAGGTGTATGTAAATGTAACAAGGATCGGAAGAAAAGGGGTAACTTTCGGATACACAGAAACAATTACTTTCTTTATTAGTTTATGTTTTTAAGGCGAAGCTATCAGTGAAATCACTATTTTCGATTATACTTTACTACAAGCTTTTTTCTGCTGAAGCTTTTTCTATCGTTTCGATTGAGTAGAATTACAATAAAATCGTTAATTTAGCGTGTATAAAAAATATAAGCGTGGACTACTAAATAATGCTATTGAGATTAGAAAATTGGATAGATTTCAATTGGAAAATTATGAAGGCATAAAAAAAACTTTGTAAGTAAACAAAATTATTCACAAAATAAGTGAAACCCATAGACATATGAATATTAGTAGACCTGCCCTAAGTGATTAAAAGCGTATTATCCCCACTCCCCATACCGGTTCCATTGGAGCCGGCTGTGCTCGCGTATGGCCTCAAGTGAAATTTGAAAACGTGACGTCATCATTCTTGTGCGAACTATGGTCGAGGCATCATCGGTTCATTTTACGAAATAACACGGCAGAATGTTGACTTGTGCTATGAAAACTTGTAAAAATAGATGTGAAAAAGAGAATAAACCCAATTGTCGTATTACATTCCATATATAAGCATTATTTTACTTTATTTTAAGCATATTCACATCGTATAATATGAATCAGTTGTTACTATCATATCGAGAAACGTCTGGACGCGAAACACAAAGCTGGTTGGTTGCTGGGAAGTAAATTATGAACATTTAACTAAATGTCTTAACTAAATACTTAAACGAAATATTCGACTCTGAAAATAGAACCGAATTTTTTTGCCGAATTTGGACTTCGCAAATTTGTTCATAACGTGGCGAGTAATTTGCGCTCCCATGTAAAAATGTCTATTCATTCAAAAGCAGATTTTACTTTTAAGAAGTAAATGGTGATATTATAATGCGAGATGCCTATTTACTTTCAGATTGATTTATTGACGAATCACAGTCAGCTTCACTCCCTTCGTTCTTCAACAGTTGATTTTACCCCTCGCCATTATCTTCTCGTCTATTAATTCCTATGTCTGTGGTGAAACCGATTTTTCGCTAAAATCGACCATGACTCATTCAGTTTGCCAAGCGACGTTTATGCCTTTTTATTGCCTTGGTGATATAAGACACGCGACAATACGTATATTTATGAACTTATATTCCTTCCTACCAAACTAAAAATCTAATTTCTAAAAAGCGGTTGACACTACTTTCCTAGACTAACTGGAACTTTTGCAATCTTCTTCATTCTCCTTTAGAACTTTTTTTTCTTGAACTGAAAGACTTGGGTAAAGTTATAGTCCGAATCCAGAAGATCTCTTTTGCTCATTAAGTTACTACCATGTTTTTACTTCAATCTTCTAACGCTAACCTGTCTCTAACCTGACTTTCGGAAAACAATCATCCATTAGGTTTACCTTCGTCGATTGTCAAATTACCCACGACCCATACCGTACCTAGATAATTATGCCTTTACATGTATTTATTAGATTTTCCTTTTCCTGGCTTGATCCGTTTTCCATGTGAATAAATCATTACTCTTGAGAAACTAGATTTCTCCTCGTTTATAAAGTAGGTGTTTCCTACAAGAATACACATTATTTCATGATTGAACTAGAAAATCTGACGTGATATTATTATGTCTGCCATTAATCGCAGACTTCGGAACTCTTTAAAACAGTAAAAGGTTCTTTATAGATGTGTTTATTTACGTTATAATAACCTGTCTGACTAGCTAGAACTGATCGCTATCCGAGGGTAGGTAAAACTCTGCGCCCCAGGAGCTTGGTCTCCGATAATATGAACTCGCAAGTACCTGTTACACCTTAGAAACATCTGATGGACTGGCGTAAGCTTTATGACTACCACCATCTATCGATTAAATACTCAACCTTATTACCATACATCACAGATATATTTTTCGTTTTTATTTTGAAACAGGGAAACCAAATATTACACCCAATCAATCTATTTAAGAAATAGTTCGTCCGTTCGTTAGTTCCTCCTTTGACTGCCTGAAAAGTTAACCGTGTCAAACCGAAATTATTATTTTTCTACTAATATATAGTTGAAGGGTAAAGAAATATAAGGCGGGAAAATAAGCAATGAAACACAGGGTTTATTTAGATCAGTGGTCATTAACTAGTGTTCCGCAAACTTGTTATAAATGTTCCGCCAACTTATTATTAATGTTCCGCGACCTTGTAGTGACCTATGGCAGAGGTGTTGGTTATCGAATAAATGGTTCCCGGTGCGGCGGTTCCCATACCCGCCTCCCAAATTGAAATTGATTTTTGAAATTAACAAAAAAACAAGCTCAGGTCGGTAGGTATTCTGTATAATATTTTTAATAAAATATGTACAGGTCATCAATCAACTGTTACATGTGTAGTTTTAAGATCTTATTGATGAGTTTTATTACTTTAAATAAATATTCTGTTTATTTTTATCCACTATTTTTGTTTATTTATTTTTATTTCTATAAAACATTTTTATAGAAGCGCCAGTCAATTTTTTTTACAGGTAGTCTTGGGTTTTTTTAGTCGATTAAAAGACTGTCTTTAAAGACGAAACCGAAAGGTGCCCTCAGATAATTTATGGCAGTGGTCGCTCTCTTTGGTGGCGGACCATCCCAAGAGAGGTCAAAGTGCCTGATGAAGTTGACCAGAGCCACTTCCATCTCCAGATCTGCGAATCTCCTGCCGATGCAGGACCTGGATCCAAAGCCAAAGTGCATGGCGGAGAAGGGGTGAGCGTTCTTGTAGGAGATATCAGAGTCCACGTTCTCTCGGAGCCATCTCTCGGGGATGAATTCCAGGGGGCGGGGGAATTGCTCTTCCAAGACTGAGACGAGCATGTGCAATAAGATGACATTGGTCTGTAATGAAGAAGAAACAGTAGAAGAAATATATATTCTACGATTTAAGCTTATTACGTAAGGCGCTCCTTTCCTGGTGTAGATATTAGGATAGATCATAAAATAAGTATTATCTCCCAGTGGGTTAGATCATTTTAGTCTATGGGTTAGATAGATGGGCGAGACGATCGTTATACTATTTTTTTTATGACCAGTGATTTTCTAAATTGATTGTTTCGCAGAGATGCATTTACTGTGTTTCTACTTATGACGACAGAATAATAATTAAAATATGCGAAACACCACAGCTCTTCTAGTGAAGTGTTCACAAAACATATTTAAGTTTTAAAATTATTTCATACAGTTGCTGATTATATAACACTCTACCCACCATGTTTTATATTAGGGAAATTTTTGTATTACTTGCACTTATTAGATATTTACCTTAAACTGTATGTACGAGTATAGAAATAAATAAATAATGACACTTAATAATAAGGTATTTGATTCACAAATGGGGCCAAAACGCTAAAGAAATCTGAATTGTTGGAAAGTGGATATATTAAAACAACAGAATATATCGTAGAAGAATGTCCCCTCCACCGGTTTGCCTGAAGCAAATCTGTGCTGATCTGTGCTGAACCAAATGACTTTCAATACCGTCGATAACTGAATAATCTCAGTATCCCACATTGATCTCTACACCAACTATCTTCCACCGTGCGTAGAAAAATGTTTGTTATTTTATCGTTTTATGGCAAACACTCACCCCTTTAGGAATCTTATATCCAGAGAGCACTGTATCTTTAGTCAGGATCCTCATGGTTCCGGGAGTGACAGGGTAGATCCTAGCAGCCTCTTTGATGCAGGCCTTCAGGTACGGTAGATGGTTCAGATGGTCCGCCGTCAGCTCCGAGGACCGGCTCGGTAAGAACGCGGTGATATCCTCACGGAGTTTGTCTTGCTTGTCTTTGTTTCTGGCCATGTGGTAGAGGACGTTCACAAAGGATGTGGAGGTCTGAAAAAATGCATTTTTTTATTACGGTCTGCTAAGCTCCCGGAAGTAAGTAAGCCCCTTGATCACTACAGTAGACCAGTTTCTATGAAGTTTAATATGGTGGTTCCACTTTGTGGCTTTCCACCTCAACTGCATCCCCTGATATGGGGATCCATTGTTCGGCCAATTGTCATTCTAGCTCCCTCAGTGAGTTTCTATTAGCAGTTAATAGGTAGTTGCTTGGCTCGTTCAGAGTTAGGACCGTCGATTAGTATTTTCAAATGTCTCATTCCAGGTGCTTTACATCATTCCTCCTAGTATTGGGACTAAAAGGAAGAGGATACAGTTACATACCGTAGATAACATCTTTACTGTGTACATGCAAAGCCAAAACAAGTACTTACAGTATCAATCCCAGCTGCCAGCATATCAGACACCATCACCACAGCAACCTCGGGGTCTACATCCAACAGCTTCTCCAAGACACTAAGTTCGTGGTCATCCTCGATTTTTTCTCCCGACTCCTTCTTCTTCATTATGTTCTCTATTGCGACATCAATGTGGGTTTGTGCTAAGCTGAAAGATAACGCAGAAGAATTATGAAATTACATAAAGGACGTAAAATATCACGTTCACCGAACTACTCATATGAGACATCCACTTCGGATATCAAATTTTGGGTTTCATTCGAGATCCCTGAAAAATGAAACATAGTATGTATATAATTTATAAGCTGGCTAAGAACTGATTTGTTCGGACTATTTTAATTTACGATGGGACGTGACTGTTTCAATCTTAATACATTTTAGTATAACCGTGTCCCAGTGAAATAAGCGTAAAGGGTCTACTAGAAATAAGTATTACTTATTATATTAACTAGATCTAGGAGGCTAGCCACTTCTCTGCCTCCCTCATCTTGACTTTCTTCACACTCGCATCATACATCGAATTGAGGTTGTCTTCAGTCCCGCTGTCTTCGGATAGTTGATAACCTTTTAGGATACTACAGATAAAAATATCCTAGTGGCTATTGCCACGAACTTGAAATTATATATAATCTTCCACGACAAATTGAACTCACTTGAGCTGATCATCAAAAATCTGCATCGCCTTCCTGTATGTGGGCGTGGTCACATACTTCCATATGCTGGGTTCAAAGTCCATCTTCTCTGTTATGGAAAAGAGATCCTTGGCATTCTGTACCATCTTCTGAGGAATGGAGTCTGCTGGCAGATCATCTGCCAAACAGTTTAGACGCGAGTCCAATGCAAGATACGCTATGCTTTCAAGTGCCCACTTGTTGGTCTCGTTCATTATTATGTCGCCGACCTTGTTATCAGCGTTGCGCATTCTTTTGATCCTGTTAAATAATAAAATATAATACATCATAGCTGTATAGACACATAGACGGAAGTGGGAAGCGATATTCATAGTTCAGATTGCCTTGCAGCGGGTCAACAGTGGTGGTCGGATAATCCATGACGACATATTTGTTCCGACATAATTAAAGAACATTATATGAAATACTTACTCCCAGTTGATTAAAATGCTATAATTTATAAACAATTTACAGATTCTCTTGCCAGATGATTCATGGCTTTATTTCTTGTGGGTATTGTGGCCAATAATTAAAAAAAAAAATTAATAACTTAATGAGTAAAACCTGAAAATGCAATATTTAATCATTGAAGACAATATTAGCGACTCTCAAACGAAAATTGGAAACAGAAAAATCTGAAAACGATTCTGTCGCATCTAGCAATTGAATCCAGACCTCAGTCTTCTACTAGTCCTCAACTAGTGTGGCGACGTCCCGCCTCACGTTTTACTTTACTCCCTCACTCACAGTTCTCCCACCATTTACACATTAGATACTGGAGACACCTGTTGTTCATAGACGATAAGCCTAATAGACTTGTTTATTGCCGAGAGATGTTCTCGGCGGGTCCGACAAGAAATACTTTTTTAAGAAATTTCAGATTTTTCTTTTTTTCCTATAGCTAAAACCACTCGTGACGGTTCAAGATTTGCATTCATTCACTACCGAAAGTAATAGTGAAATTCTAATAGATGTATTATTGTAAAAACAAAGTTCTTTTACTAGAATACATTAATTTGTATTATTCAGTTTAGTTTAACAGTTCCGACATTCCGCCACGGTCCTACGCATAAAATCCTGAAAAATTCGTGGGTGTGCGTGATTGCCACCAAAGTTGATAGAATGCATTGTTGTCTACAATGAGTTTATCTAACGAGTTTCAGGTCGATCGGATGTCGGGGAGCGGGTTAATTTCCATTTCCAAATATGCAATCATCCACGAAAACAAAAGTGAAATTCAAATAGATATATTTGAAAATAGTCTTTACTTAAACATTAAACTGTCGCGTGAGTTAACTTTCTTGGTTTTCCTTTATTTTATTTGAACTAAATAAAATGATGAGACGGTGAAGTAACAATATTTATTTATAAAACACACAATTACAAGCGAGTTAAACGTAATTTCAGATGGAGAATCTAACAACAATACTGACAAGTAGTCTTGTTAACTGAAGGTTGAAGATTGACGCCCTGTGAGGTGTTGCGGTCCTATTTATCCGTGCTCTCGTTGATAGGGTGTTGGTCACGCGCTCCCACGTCCGGGTCCATCGTCGATGATGATAATGTTATTTGGTGGATCACCAAGTGTAGACACCGCTAGATAAGATGTATAGCCGGATGCTGGGTGTGCTCGGTGTTATCTTCGGGTCGGGAGCGTTCTTGATTAGGTAACACGTGCTAACGCTAAATTATCAACGTGCGTCAGTTAATTCTGTTTTCGTAGTAACTTACAAGTTTTTTTTTAATTGAACCGTCTTATCAGATAATGCGTTCTTTTTTTTTTCATAAAAGTAGTATATAATCTACCATAAGTATTTTCCCCAGAAAAGCTACTTATATACAGAAAAATTATTATTTGATCGTGCCTATCGGCTACTACGGCGCATGACATGTTAAAATGGCCACCATCTTTAAGAGGAAACCCGGGCGCTGAGAAATTTGAACAATAGGTATTTTAAAAATCACTTGCTATTTCACTCTGCTCAGCGAGCGCGCTATCGATGTGTAGGTACCCACCCAACTAAGAGTGTGTGCATGTTACGCTCGTCTTCCCGCCCCGCATCTCCCGTCTTCCGTCCTTCGTCGTGTAGGTATATCTGGTGTTTGTGGTTATTTTTCCGACTTATTTCTCCTTTTGTCTCGGCATATAATGTTTTTGTTTACTGGGCACTTACTGGGTCTTACTAAAATCTCTAAATAGTATCGAACAAAATATCAGCGTCTGTCTGTTTGTGTGTTTAGTTTTTGTTTTCTTCTACGAAATGGATTTTGATAGGATTTTCACTATCATTTAAAGATTTTCTTCCGAAAGGTTTACACTCGTAATTTATAAATATGTATTATATTTATAAAAAGTAGAGGAAAGTCATTGTGTAATCAAGTGATTTAAAATATTTTTTCGGGCGCTTAAATTTCTAACGCTGGCTAAACCTTGTGAGATACATCAAAATAATGTACTACTAATTAATTGTATTGCTCTTACTTACTTGACCGGTCAGTGGCTGAGTGGGCATCGTGTTTGGGTCCCACCCGGGCGTCCCATGTTCGATTCCTCAGCTGGCTAAGTTCTCCATCACAACACAAGCAATACCTTCCGCTTAGTGTGGTGGTAGTAGGAGTTTTTCAAATGTTAGGTTATTCGTAACCAGGGAATGTTTGTCTTTCTTTTAAAAATTAAATCTTACTACCCATATAGGTACACCTACTAAAATATGTAGGTGCGTACATTTGAACTGCCTCCGTGGTTGAAGGGTAAGGCTCTTGGCTACGAATCCGCAGGTCGCGGCGTGCGCAAGTAAATTTTATTAAATTAATTTGTGTCGTTTTGCTAAATTAATCAATTAAAAATAATATAAAATACTTGTTTGGACAGATAGTTATCTTTTTTATTTATCAAAACTTAACTAAACCATTCAAGTTGTTTGAGACAGGGAAAAGTATTAAAAATAAATTTTTTTTTTTTTTATTTTAGTAAAATTCCTGAAATCAACAGGTTTTAATTCCCTTGCGATGTTTATTTGGCCAAAATGACCAATTTTTACCACATAAACATCGCAAGTGACCAATTTTCGATATAATATTGCAATTTTTTGTTCACTATTTTGTTTTACGAATCTTATTATTGTGTTTTGTTAATAGAGCCAACGCCAATGCCATTCGTTGAAATTTTGAAAATGACATGAAAGCCATAACACCCTTGCCAATCACCACACTGCAAATCGGATGGTGTGGAGGAAACCTCCATTTTTTTCCACTCTACCTCCAGACATATCGGGGATCTGAAAATCGGATCATGAGTAAAAATAAACTAGTATTTAAATATCAATGTAACTCGAAAATAATAGAAAATGTCATGACTTAACGGCGCAACTTTTCCTACTGTGTTTTGTTATAACAGATCACCACGCAAATGGCATCTTTTTAAAAATATATATTGAAAAAAATTTAGTAGCGAACCACTTGGGGTGACCTATGACAGAGGTTATCCAATAAATGGTTCCCGGGGCGGCGGTACCCATAACCACCTCCCAAATTGCAAATTATTATTGTACTTGACGTATACAAATTGAATTTGGTCCAATTTTAGTAAGATCGGCAAGTATGGTATACTCGAAATAAGTCACTAAACCAAAAAAAAAAACTAATAAAATATATCAATAACTCGGGAAAAGACAACACTAGTGCACCGACACAATTCGATATAATACGCTACATCTCTTTGCTGTATATTTATTTGTCGAAATAGAAGATAAATAAATAAAATAACAATATACATTATAGGTTATTGAAGAATTATAATATTATGCTAGTTACCCAAAAGTTATTTTTAAAAAATTATCCATTTGAGTGTTTTGTATCCATATTGGCAATACGGAACGAAATCACCTCGGAGTCGGTCTGGCCGTAACGGATGTTTTTTTTACAGATATTATTTTACGTAAACATATGAAATTAAAGTAAGAATATCGGAATACTTCACCAAACAAACACAAAAGTGACCAAACGGAAAAAAATAATAAAAAAACATCGATTACTCGGGACAACACAACACTAGAATATCGAATATCGATTTATGACTACGTGACATCACTTCGCACAAATATATACGTATTTATCTAAACCATGTCCCCCGACCCTTACCTCCCGAATACTGAGCGAAAGGGACACATGCAGCTCGCTCTACTAATACCTAAATGAAATCTTCAAAATCGAGGTTTTGTATTCCCCATATTTCTCCTCCAAAAGTTAACCAATTTTCAATTTTTTTTTTATCAACTACATAAGAAGAAACTATTCTATGTTGGACCGTTTTGTTTTTTTCAAAATATATTGTCTAGTTTGTAGACTGAACGTCTTTTGACTGCGTTTAAATCAGGCAATTTTATTGATTTTTGGAAGGTCATAACTTCTATAAGAAGCAATTTATCAAAAAAAAAACAAAAGGTACTGACACGCAAGTCGCCGATATCTATTTTATGTTAAAAAAATATTTGCTCTAGGGTTAAAATCAAGAAAGATAAATGGGGACTACGTTTGTATGGAAAAATCAACGCCCGGTAACGTCTTAAGAACCGACATTTCTCTAGACAGGAATATCTTATATGCATGCGGCTATCAATATTATACAGTAAAAATGTACTAACTTTTCAATAAAATCTGTAGAAATAACATCAATTGGCTTCAAGTATTGCTTCACTATTTTGGGCTGCATCATGATGGAATTTACTTTGTTTCTGAAGGAGTACCAATCTTGTCCGTTACTGAAAACATAAATTTTATCATTAATAACGCATTAGAGATTCTGTTCGGCTCTGGGAAATGCTTCCATTCATGCCAGTCTTCTAATGCTTCTGAATTGTTAATTTACACAGTTAAAACCTTTCCCTTACTGTGCCAAAAAATCCACGCGTTCCGGTGCTGTGTAGTCAATACACATCTTTAAATAAGCGATTTAATATCGGATAAATATGAATATTCATAGCTAATCACTTATGTTTATTTTATATCAAAAGTGATAATAATTGTAATTTAATTGCTGAAAACATGAAAAACCATCTGCAAATGCTAAAAAAACGTGCGAAGGGTCCACATCTAACGACGGTCGGCCGTATATATTTAAACTAAACAATTGACGAAACAACGAAAAGACTAGGTATTTAACAATAAAAATCTTCTTCTTTTCAAAAACTTCAATTAGCTACACGTACTAACGTAGTACAACTAAACACGGCCGGCATGCAACAAATGGAACTCGTAAAAAACAGAGATAGTAGAAATTTGCGCTCTGTGTCACAGCGACGACTAATGCGAAGAACGAACGAACTGTTTTATTATTCAGGGATTTCAATAATTTTATTATTCGAGGATTTCTCGGTTGATGGGATAACTACCATAGACAATCATCGCGCAAATACGGCAATGTAATTTTTGGTGTAAGAAGTTCCTACAAGTTCTGATAGATGGCACTAGTTTTTACTGTTATATAATAGTGATGTAAAATGTTCGTATAGCCATAGGTATTATCAAAATCTCGTACATAATTGTACGAGGTTGAAAGTCTCCTCGTACCTCGTACGGAAGGCCACAAATCTCGTATTTGTACGAGGAACCTCGTACGTTTGGCAACACTGCGGCTGGCACAACAGGCGCCGGACTGCGCACACACACACACAGCTATGCGGTCGTAGGTATCGATGGTCTAAATCAAAATACAACTGCGGACGTGTGGATTTCTCATGTTCCCGCAATGTGAACTAAAGTGGGACATAAATAGCGTGTCATTTCCTCGCACACTCTTCGCATAGCAGTGTCACACGATTGATTGTATTGGTGTATTTGTTCCAGATTTTTGACAAAAATCTCTGATTTTTAATTGAATTTGAAAACTAAGTAAAATATTATTTTTTAATTCAGTGCATAAATGTATAACGGAGGAATACCTAAAATCTGAACCCAGAATTTATTATATTTATAAAGTTATTAAATTTATTAGAAGTAATGTGTAGTAAATACACACCACAGATGAGGAAACCTCACAGTTCAACACTTCTTTGTCACATTAAGAAAGCCTCTCACGGTTGGCTGTATTCCTGCCATATATGAGATTGGCGCCATTTGCGGTTGCTTCCTTCCTTTCCCATCATTCCTGGTTCGGCTCGCGCAAATTTTGTCCTGTTTATATATCCAGAAAAAAAAATGATACTTACGAAGTGACGAGTCCCTTAGCATCCTTGAACACTTCTTGTCTGAAGTGATTCCGGAAGTATGTCAAACTTGGTAAGATATCTCTTTCGGGAAGAATTGTCTCTTGCTTGTACACCTATAAAAAAATGTAAAGCAGGTTGTATGAGAACTTATATTAAATGGTACACACCTAATGTAAATAGGACCGTCGTGATGTTAAAGCAAGGTGACGAAAGTAAAGGAGAAAATACAGTGGGTGGAATTACTTTAAATTAAATTCCTTAGAATGAATTATTTTAGGGGTATTATGCCGTGTTGCGCTACCTCCTTCTTTAGGCATCGTTTCAGACAACATTACAGTGTTCATCATCAGGGCAGATGTGTGACTAAATAATGTGATGTGTAATTAGTAAATACCTTTTAAAGCCATTTTTAGATTTTGAACAAGAGCAGATTTTAAGGAAATTTCTTTTAAGTCTGGAACAGGGCGCATGATTAATAGTGTAAGTATTTTAAAATATTTAATTTTGCGGTGAAAGGTTTCGAACCTGCGTCATTTTGGGCCAGAGTCAAGAACCTTACACACCAGTCAAAAAGGCCGTTTATAGCGATACATATTATTGTCATAACTGCGGATTTGCCTCACAACTCTTTAAGAAACTTGAAAGGAATGAGCTCTGATGGCTTCTTTAGCAGGCGGAAGGAATTATTCTGAGCCTGGACCTCGAGATTGCGAGATTATTTATTAGTCTCAATCCCTGAATTATCAATAGCTATGAGCCATCTATGGATAACCTCTGAAACTTATTTCTAAGATACCACAAATATCATTTTAGTGACAGTAATAATTACCGTTTCTATGTTATCCGGTGAAAGTATATAAACGGCGTTGGGAAGACCAATGACTCCGTCCAGCTTAACAATATCTCCATACTGTTTGTACAGTCTGCCCACTAGTTCTATGTGGTCCATATTGTAATATTCTCCTGAGAAAATCAAATTGGTATAATATCTTACTGGGTACAAAAAAGACGTTCCCGACAAAATTTAACCTGAGTGAACTTGTTCCTGAGATTATTTATTATATTTAAAACCAACAGTTTTTTCGTAAATTGTGATTTTAGAATTAAAAACAGTTTTTGTTACCTACGACATTATAATATTATTATTTAAGCACGGACGTTTTAAAACTCGCCGAATTGGAATTGCCGGTGCTGCGATGTGATGTGATTCCTTTATATCTAGGAGAAAATATTTATAACATGGAAAAGACCAACAACTTATTTTCATATAAGCAAACACGCACATTAGCAGTGATGGTTCGTCGCCTATCTCACTTGGAGTTATATCGGAGATTAAAAATGGATAAAAAATACTTTAGTATGTAAAAAAAACTATTTTAGTTTTATATTATATATATTTTCCCATCACACCACTGCACCTTAGATTAGCGACTTAATAACAATATACAATTTGGAGATTAATTAAAACGCCTGTGCCTAAAGAATAAAATTATAAAGCTTTAAAAACTAAAGTTACAAAAAATTGTTTTATATACGAAAATCACAATTTATGCAAAAAGCTTTTTAATAGAAAAAAGTAACATCTTCAACTTAATTAACAACTATAAAGTGCTAATAAAGTGCTAACTAATTTGGGTATGAATGTGTCAAGATTTAAATCGAAAATATCAGCGACATATATACGCTCATTGTCCGGTCTATGTATTGTCTCCATAACAGAATATAACACAAAATATCCGCGACATATATAATCTCATTGTCCGGTCTATGTATTGTCTCCATAACAGAATGTAACACAAAATATCAGCGACATAAATAATATAATTGCCCGGTCTATGTATTGTCTGCCTTACAGAATATAACACGATAATATCAGCGATGTCTATAAGCTCGTTGCACAGTCTGTGTGTTGTCTCCATAACAGAATATAACACGAAAATATCAGCGACGTCTATAAGCTCGTTATACAGTCTGTGTATTGTTTCCATACCAGAATATAACACGAAAATATCAGCGACGTCTATACGCTCATTGTCCGGTCTATGTATTGTCTCCATAACAGAATGTAACACAAAATATCAGCGACATAAATAATATAATTGCCCGGTCTATGCATTGTGAGATTTTGACGGATGCAAGAGAGGAAATGTTTGAAGGTCTGAACGTCATCACAAGACCGGTATGGAATGCCGATCTCGTTTCGAATAAGGTGAACTTTGAGTCCCTGAGGAAGTTTACAAAGGTTTGGGTAGAGAGATGGCCTGATCTTAGAGTCGCTGATTAGATTAAAATCATTCAGAGTTTCAGGTGCCATGTGTGACTGCTTCTGGTTTCCTCGGTTAATTCTTTTCTTGCTCTCATATTACCTTCGTTATGATGTCTGTTTTATTTTTTATTTTCATTTTATATTAAGGTTTGCAATCACCTATGCATTATAAGTTTGTTTTTTTTGTCTTTGCTGTTTTCTTTTTAATTTTGTTTGTTAATGCTTTTATTCTTTCCATAGTATCTGTTATTATTTTGATTATTTATTTTGTTAGGATTGTTTCTATTTCAGCAGGATTCCATGCGAGACTTACCCCTTGAGCGATGGTAGTGATGACACCATCGCACAATCCGTCATAATGAATTTAATTAATTTAATTTGAGTTTTTAATAAACTTGTCCTTTATAATTTTTTCTTCTTTTTGCTTTACATATTATGAGGAGTGTGTGCAGTAAGCCGGAACTGAACTTTAATCGTCCTGTACCGTCTTCAACCCGTTTTGGGTGTGAAATAGACCTCGTCCCTGCCTAATCAGACGCCTCCCACACCGGACAAGTGTTCACACAGAGTCGACTGCGCCTCCCCCATCGCCATGGCGGGCTTGAGGAATGGCCGAGCAAGCTCGGCAACCTTCCGCCCGCCCTCCGAATGCCTGACGCTCACTTAGTCCCTTGGGTCTTCGGGCACGCCCCCAACCTTTCCACATACTTTTTCTTCAGGGAATAATCAGGTAATCCAGCGGAGGGGCGCGGTAGTCGTTCTTTCTCTACGGACAGACCGATCGCCATGCACATTCTCGATGGGACTGCCAGTGGACGGGTGTAATACTCTCCGGTAATATTTATATATGTTTAAATGTAGATTCCTACAATATAAACATGAATGTATATGTGTTTCTTTTCATTTTTTTCTTTCTCTACAGATGGCCTAGTCTTTAAGCAGTTATTTCGTCCTGTATTATTTTTAGGCTTATTTTATTTTACTATCCTCTACATATTTTAATATTGTTATTTGTGTGTTGGTCCATATTGTAGGTCCTGCAGCCTAACCACTATGCAGGGACATTGGAGGTCTAGATTCATTTTATAATAAATGTAGAGTCGTTAAACAAACAAAAAAATTAGAGTCCTTGTGAGAGCCCTGAAGGAGTAACCATCTGTTACTTATACCAGGGCGGGTAAGCGGTGGATAACCTCCAGTGCCCGGTCTATGTATTGTCTCCATTACAGAATATAACACGAAAATATCAGCGACGTCCATACGCTCATTGTCCGGTCTATGTATTGTCTCCATAACAGAATGTAACACAAAATATCAGCGACATAAATAATATAATTGCCCGGTCTATGTATTGTCTCCATTACAGAATATAACACGAAAATATCAGCGACGTTTATAAGCTCGTTTGACAGTCTGTGTGTTGTCTCCATAACAGAATATAACACGAAAATATTAGTGACGTCTATAAACTTATGTATTATACGTCTATGTGTTGTCCCCATAACAGATTAAACGCGAGTC
The DNA here is from genome assembly GCA_026573805.1 of Hesperophylax magnus. Lineage (NCBI taxonomy): Eukaryota > Metazoa > Arthropoda > Insecta > Trichoptera > Limnephilidae > Hesperophylax > Hesperophylax magnus. Next base: position 2,876,628 of record JAIUSX010000117.1, on the reverse strand, counting down.
AGAGCAGTCAAATCTTGAATTAATAATTTGCAATAAAAATACAAAAAATATTGTTCGCATATCAGATAATTTCGATAAATTGAGTTTACTTCGGAAATTTACAAAATTTTTATTTTTTTTATTTAATAAGCTAAAAGAGTTAAAATGAGATCAAATGCATGAATTTTATTCTAACAGACTTCTAACCAGAGATGTACATATAGTCGTTTTATGATTTTTAGGTTATTAAAAAGTTTAGCGATTATGAGAATTCACTGGGAATAGTTGTAATATAATTCTAGAAGCGTAATTTGGAGTAATAAATAACGCCAATGTAATTGAATTCATTAACTCCTTTATGAATGATATTATTAATTTAGAAGTCGAATAATAAGGAGGTTTTTGACCCGTTGAAAATGTTCGCTTGGCATTAGTCTATATTATATTTAGATTTATTTTGTTTACAAAGCACCATTTATTAAGTTTATTTCCAGAGTCGAACATCACAGTATTTTTGATATATCTAAAGATATTTAAATCGTAAGAATCTAAATATCATCAAAAATTATAAAAGAAATGTCGTTAACAAATATTAGAAAGAGAAGATAGATAAGATTAGTGTGGGGATACAAGAAAAAAACGATTTATTTAGATGTGGACGTAATTTTTGAAGATAGTTACAAAATGCAAAATTAATTTGTGGTGTCATTTTCATATATTTTTACAGATAGTTTCATATTTGATAAATAACTTCTAAGCCAGTAGAGAAAGTTACCGCTTCTGAGTTCACTTTTCCATTAAGATGCGATTAGAAACAGTATCAAAGGATTTACAAAAATTAGTATAAATTCAGTCAACTTGGACAGACCCTTTGATGCAGCATTGGAAATACCAAACAATATAAGTACCATAAAACCGTACTATACAAGTTTGTATTCTTTCTTTATGTTTTTTCTTTTTTTATTTGTGAGTTGTCTCTACAAAACCACCGCACATAAGAAATATAACGTATCCGTTCTAACCGATTTTAGGCATAAACCTCCATGTGTTTCCAACGATAGGCAGTGCCTTTGGTCCTGGTATTTCCTTGAAAGGTTTAGCCTTCTCCCATACTGCTCTGCTCACGTGACACGTGGGATCTGACCCCTCGATCTTCTCTTTCCCTTTCTGCACGTGTGCTGGACATTCCTCTGCCAATTTGGGAGATAATTGGTGTTCGGGACACGATTTGTTGAAGAGTCTGAAACAAAGTTATGGATTAAGGACAATGAGCACTACTTCCACAGCATCACGCCGTTTTGTCGGAGGGGTAAGCGTGGGCAGATAGGATACTACATATAACTCTGACTCGGCACGCGTTTCTGTCTTCAGTCACATTCTTACATCGTATCGTGCTTACTCTTCTGTTATTTATTTTAATTTATATTATATCAAACAGTATATTCGTTACAGTGATGGAAAAATTTAGACGAATTAAATATTATTGGAGAATGAGTTGTGAATGAGAGAGAGAGTTCCACACAATTTGTTAAAGTTCATCAATTTCGCACTCTCTATGGCTATTGAACAAAATAATTATGATAATATAATAATAACACTGTTGTTAAAAATGAAATTTGTAATTGTTATGTACTTAAAAGCCCAATAGGGCGTCAATAAATGAATGTAATAAATTTACTTGATTTATCCGACTTATCTAGCAGACGAACTATGAGCGATTTGGTACTTTATACAAATTTGATAATGGCTTAATGCATGAACCTGACTTACCATAGCTAATAACTAACAAAGCTAATAACTAACAACGCTAATAACTAACAAAGCTAATAACTAATACCAATGGTAACACGAAACGTTCAGAGCTGTTCTTTGTCAACAAACTATTCCATTAATTTTCCAGTCCAAAGACTATAAAGGCTAGGAAATAAATCCAGTTCCGTTGATATTATTATTTTTCCATTCAAAAATTTTAATCATAAATTTCAAATATTTGATTTTCCTAATATTATGAAATCTTTAACCAATAATATTTTATAAATTTTGTTACAAATTTTAAAGTACTAATGTAGTTTATTTACTTGTTTTATGGAAAAGCCCCAAGGGCGTAAATAAATAAAATAAAAATTAAAAAAATTTTTTTTTTTAAACATTTGTGACTTGACATTTTAAATAAATGAAATGAAAAAACTTGGTTGTAATTCACTTTATTGATATATTTTCACTGTCTACTGGTTTCGGTATCTCCGTACCATCATCAGGACTGTTATAAAAATAATATAGATAAATAAAAAAAAAATGCTTTCAATTTATCAAATAAAAATATATGTAAATTTTACGTTTCATTTATTTAAATAAATAATAAATTATCAATGAAGAAAATAATAATAAATTTCAACGAAATCTGAAACAGATAATAAAAAACGCATAAAAAATATGTGTGGTATGTGTGGTAGTAAAAATATTATTATTGAGGTGATAAAAAAACAGCATTCTTCATAATACAATTGATTTTTGCGTCGTTAAAATTAAATGCTCATCATCTATTAGTTTTACCCTATCTTAAAGTACGTGTTATTAAATATTTATTACCATATTAATATGTTTTCGGCGTCAAGTTCATAGTAATTTAGCAACACAATACTTTTTTCAAACGCGTTGTGTAAATAAATAATGTTTTTTAATCTATTGTTTTGAAACATTTGCAAAGTATTGACATGCCTGTATTTACAAAATTAGCATTAGGAAGTACGTAACTAAGTGTTAACAAATCGGTTTAAAATTTTCACATCATTAATAGTTGCATAATAATCTTCCCTACCTACTGTTTAATTATGATGAAAAATAACATTAAAAAATAGCACATTTAAAAAATACACTTTTTGGGTATACATTTTACTTTATATACGACAAATTTATGTTCCAGCGTAAATCAGTCTTTTGGAATTAACGTTTTCGCCCATCGAAATTTTTTTTAACCATATACCTAATATTTTGGTTTTATATTTCGTCATATTTGTATAGTAATAGCAATTTATTTGTATTTATTTTTTTAAATTATTGTCATTAACTCACAAATAATTGACAAAATTGCCTCTAAAATCATGAAAAATGATATTCTCTAATGACCTATGTTTTACAATTTAAAACACAAATAAATAAAGTAGCACATTCCTGTATTGGACATTTGCTTTACCTTTTGAATATTTTTTTTTCTGTATTTTGGCCTAAAATCCAAATTAAATTTTGTATAAATAGGGAAGCGTGGCCGTTCGATTTTTGACGATTTTTTTATTATTTTTAAGTCAGAGTTTAGCTATTCAGTGCTCGAACCTTTGAATATTAGCTTTATATTATTCGTATAAGTAAGCCTGCTTTTTACCTATCGTGAATATTTATTTATTTTAATGGATAGTGATCGTGAAGACGGTGAGATACCCACTAATTTTCTGTTTTATATATGAGATAGTTTTCAAAGATGTCTATACGTATAGACACATTCAATAGCACTGTACAAACGAAACATTCAATAACATTGTACAAACGACATATTCAATAGCATTGTACAATCGACACATTCAATAGAATTGTACATTAGGGTGGAACACTTTTATTTGAATTTTTTTTTTCGAAATTCGAATTGGGATACCAGGTAAAAGTTGCTTTATGTAATTGTAAATAACACTTCTCAATTTGGAAGTTCCAGCTCGACAGCTTGAGTTCCCGCCATGGACTTTTTAATTTTATTTTTTAAGGTTTTATAGACGTTTTGTATGAAACACCCTATAAACAAAATAATAAGTAAATATAATATATTATGCTTGAAATGATAAAATAAAAGTAGATTTTATTTACTAAAAACATTTATTTCAAAAGTAAATACAGGTTCAGAAAGTTATGTTGGTATGAATAACATAATTTTTTATAGCAAAAATCCTTTTTCGGCTCAAACTTTGGCATGAGTATTCGAGATATGATGGATATGGCAAGGCAGTCTCATAAATTCTAACACTGTATCTTCTCCATTTTCATTAAGATCTTGCAACTGCTCATCGGAAATGTTCATCAGTATTAGGGGTTCGTATATATTTTGTTGCCAGTCAATCATGTCTATGTAAGAACATGCATTTAAGTCCACTTTTGGCACCTCAAACATGCGCGAAACAGAATTTTTATTATTTCTTCATATGAAGCGGTTACTTTGTGATGTGACATTATAATTTAAAATTAAACAATAACTTTGTAAACATCATAATAACATCCTAAATAAGAAATTAAAAAGATTATCGACAAGTAAATTTTTATTTAACAGCATAATGCAAATATGGTCAATAACATCCTAAATAAGAAATTAAAAAGATTATCGACAAGAAAAATTTTATTTAACAGCTCCCCTCATAATAATAATAAATCAACTAATAATAATCAACCTCAACAATGGCGTAGAATTTTGTACATCGATAATTTCTCTCAAAAAAGCATAAAAAACCTCCCACCAGATATCAAACCAGCTTTTTACACTAACAATAGTATAAATAAATTTTTGATGAACGTTAAGGACAAAGAACATCGGTTAAATCACTCAGGTATTTACTCACTGCAATGTAGTGATTGTCCCGCGTTTTATATAGGCAAAACAGCGCGTAATATCAAAACGCGAGTCAAAGAACACCTAAGATGTTTAACCAGTAATGGGTTCTCCGAATTTGCAAATCACCTCATAGCAACCAACCATACGTTCGACAAAAATACTGGCGTCAGTCTATTACATAAAAACGGAATAGGTCTTAGGTTGGATAACTTAGAAGCGCTAGAGTTAAGGAAAGCCAAAAACGTCAATAGCAAAGTCATCAACAACCAAATAAACCTAAATAAAAGTCCTATACTCAGATTGTTCCCTATTGACAAAGAACACTCGCCTCTCAATCTCCCACCTATCCCTACCTCTTCCGCTGTAGCTCAGACTGTCCACCTACTGTGAAATCCACACATGTTAATTTAATTTTTAGATTTTTAGTATTATACTGCCCTGATGAGGCTACGTGTTGTAGCGAAACCCGGTCGGCATTAAGTATTTACCTATAAGTGATGTTTACAAAGTTATTGTTTAATTTTAAATTAGAATTTTTATTAACTTGACGAGCCTTTAAAATGTGTCTTGCAGCGAGTTCTCTAATGTGCTTATGTGAATCTGTTATCATACTCAACAACAAGTTTTCTGGATGAGCAAAGTTACTGTTTCAAATTATAACAGGGTCCACTTTCGCTAACAACTCGTTGGACAAATATCTATATAATGAGCTTCAATAAATGATTTGAACCATCTTTGCAGGATGAATGTGTTTTGATAAAACCAGACAGTAGCGAATGATTATATGACAAACTTTGCTAAAGTCACAAGATTTTGTTGTGGATTTTCTGTATAAATATACATATGCAGTATGCGATTAGCTCTTGTCAACCAGCGGGCATGGGGTAGTTTACCTGGGCTTCTCTGTAATAAATCAGGAGAGCAGGATCCATTTATGACAGCAGTAATAATTTCTTGTAAATATTTTTGGTCTGTACTGAGATCTGTGGATATTTGTGGAGGTAGTTCACCTTATATCTTCTCAAAGTTGGCCAACGGCAGCGTCTCGCATATCTCTAATGCTTTACCAATTTGACCTGCAAATGATTTAGATCTTGCGGTAGGGCCATCCCAACAGGTAAACAAATGCCTCAATGGTAACTTATTGGCGTGTAAGAGACAAATTATCCATTGCAATGGTCGAGATAGTCTGTTTTCCAAAAGACGAATCACGCCTCCCACTTTCCCTGTGTTTGTTCCATCACAGCCAACAACCATTAAACCATCTAGTGATATCTTTTCAGTCGTTAAAAAGCTGTGGATAGCTCTTTCAATATTTCTTGCACTGCCCGATATTGGAACCCCTTACCCAACATAAACAGTACCTGGTTCTTTTATAATCGAAATATGTTCCTCTTGTACAATCACTCTAAGCCTCTTCGATCTTTTTAAAACAGTTTTAGCCGTCTTTTCTTTCCTTCCATAGAAATATAATGAAGGAATTTATATTACTCTTTCTTCGGTTAAAATTTGCTTGCGTACTTTCTGTCTTATTCTTCTCAGTTTCATCCTATCTACGAGTATTATGCCTCATTTCTTGTTTTAGATTACGTAATCTTCTATTCAGCAATTTTTACCATGGAAAAGATCCGTTCTTCCTAAAGCCATTAGTTAGTGCGTTGGTCTTCTAAAAACATTTGTTCCTCTTTTGGCACTTTTTTTTCTCTCACACAAGTACAGCTTACAAATTCTTTACATTTACTTGCACATGTCAAAAATCTTTCTAATATTAGGGAAAATGTTTGCGGAAAACTCGACCCTCGATGACGGAGGTGCTGTTCCGCCGTCAGTTCCTCGCTGCGGCTTCTATATGAAAAAGCTGAGGATCCGGCATCGGGATGTACTCCACGTCATACGGGGGATCGATGTTAACAAAGCTAGTGGACCTGATGGAATACCTACCCTGGTATTGCAGAGGTGTGCTGCGGAAATAGTTCCAGTTTTGACAAAGCTCTTCAAAATGTCCCTGAAGTGTGGCACTGTGCCCTCTGGTTGGAAAAAAGCGGTCATTCACCCTATTCCTAAGAAAGGTGACCGCTCCAACCCGGCCAACTACCGCCCCATAGCGATCACATCAGTTCTGTCCAAAGTGATGGAACGTGTGATCAACGACAAACTGCTCACATACCTCGAGAAGAACAAAATTATCAACGACCGTCAATACGGATTCCGGCGGAACCGCTCGTGCGGTGATCTTCTCGCGTATGTGACGCATGTTTGGGGGCGGTGCCTGGAACGTCACAGTGAGACCCAAACGGTCGCACTAGACATATCCAAGGCCTTTGACCGGGTCTGGCACCGAGGAATTGTCAACAAATTGCATTCTTACGGACTTCCCGCATCCCTGTGTACGTGGATTGCTGACTTTTTAAGGGATAGGTCGATTCAGGCGGTTGCTGACGGTTTCACCTCTTCCTCGCACTCCATAAATGCTGGCGTCCCACAGGGATCGGTTCTGTCTCCGACTTTGTTTTTGTTGCACATCAATGACCTTTTGACATGTGCACCGATTCATTGTTACGCGGATGACAGTACAGTTCATGATAGCTTTTTGATTGACAAGCCCCTAAAGGGCACACAAACTCCAACGGCTCGGAGGGCTTTGAAGCAGAGAATGGACGGTTATCTCGAGTGTATTTCCTCCTGGGGTAAAAATAATCTCGTCGAATTTAATGTTTCAAAGACCCAATGCTGTCTGATTACGTCTAAAAGGGATCCAAATGATAATATAGTCTCCTTCAACGGAAGCAATCTTCCGAACAGGCCTTCCATTGATATGCTTGGTGTAACTATAAGTGACCAGCTCAGGTACGGGGGCTCCATCGAAGCCAGAGTAAAGTTGGCCTCTCAGAAGCTGGGCGTACTGTACAGGGTGGATCGCCATTGTACGGAATTTTTTTTTTTTATAAATTAGTTTTCGCGGGGTGCGGAATAGATGCTCTAGGTACATACAATTAAGCATACAAAATATCAATTTAAAATTTTGATAGCAAGTACTGCCCCAAAGCAGTTGAATTATTTAAAATCTGGTAAAAAATTGTCCCTTTATAAAACAGTATTGTATCAATATTAATACTTTAATTTTTACTTTTACATTTCATAATGAATAAAAATTGCCGCGCCTTATTTCATAATATTAAAAAAATGTGATAATATTTATTTTCCCGCGAAAATTTGACAAATTGCCGAGTCCACTTTCTCGCGCCTCGCTCGCGCACCGCGCATCTTTCGATCAACCGTCCATATCTCGCAGTACAGTTTCAAGTTTTACTAACGTCGATCTTCCAACTGACCAACATTACTTTGCTTCATCTACTCCTTCTTCTTATGTTATAAATCCAACAGACAGTGGACTATCTGTTGTATCCAGAACATTGGATCGATACAGTATTTCTGATCAGGCAGGTGCTGCCATCGTCTGCGCTACATTGTAAGATATTGGATTAGTGACAACAGATAATCTAACAAACTTGATCGATCGTAATAAGATTCGACGTGCTCGTGCCAAAACTAGGACCAAACTGACTGCCATCAACCAGCCCCATTTTGATTTGTGCATTTGCATATCGTTTGACGGTCAAAGGATAAAACATTAATCATGGAGGATGGACGCAGAAAAGTTGTGATATAAGAACATATCAGTCTTTTGAAAGAACCTAGCTCACAATACATTGGCCACATGGGCGTTAAGTTCGGCGATGCTAAAACAATAGCTCACAAATTGTTTGCATATTTTGTGGCAAAATCCATTGATTTAGCGTGCATCGTGGCCATCGGATGTGACGGAACAGCAGTTAATACTGGTACTAAGTATGGCATTATTCGACTTGTTGAAGGAAAGCTCCATCGTCCACTTCAGTGGTTGGTCTGTCAGTTACATGCTAATGAGTTAAGTTTGAGACACCTTTTCGAATACCTTGATGGAACGACAACAGGTCCTAGAAGCTTTAGCGGCCAACTAGGAAAGTTACTCAAGAACTGTGAACATCTTCCTGTGATAGAATTTCAAGCAATAGAATGCAACTTACCTATGAACCTTACTTATGAAATTACAAAATCCCGTGACGACCTTAGCACAGACCAGCTTTATTTATTGGAAATGTGCCGAGCAATCGCCGAAGGACAATGTAATGAAAACTTAACGAAAAGAAACCCGGGTAAAATCTGTCATTCGCGTTGGTTAACAACAGCCAATACCATTCTCCGACTTAACACATCAACCAAAAATCCCACAGAAATCAGGTGATATTGACTGAATTTGTGCTAAGAGTGTATGCTCCGATGGGGTTTAAAATAAAAACACAGCCTTCGAGACAACCAAGAGCAGACTTCAACCGGCGAGACACCTCCACGAAACCATAAAATTGTCTCGTTACCTTCCAGAGCATTTGAAAAGGGTGGTAGATCCGGTAATTCAACGCAACGGGTATTTTGGCCAAGCGAAAATATACTTATTAGTATGTTAAACGACGAACGAAGACAGATTAGAGAGTTGGCTCTCAGACGGATTCTAAGTATCCGAGAACTTACGTTGGGTTCTCTCCAATAAGAGTATTTAAGCTACCTACTTTTAATTTCAACGCAGAAGACTATATTGACTTGATCTACTGTGAAAAAACATCAGAAACACCTCTTACAAAACTGATATCTAGCGAGACAATAATTGATGCCATTGCAGACCACGAAATTATCGAATCCAACATTTTGTGTAAGTTCCGATTGATGCCCTGTCACACGCAAGCCACGGAAAGATGCATCAAAGTGGTAACGGCATCATGTTCTGCTGTTTGCGGCCCTGAAAGACGTGAAGGGTGGATACAAAACAAGCTAGAATCTTGTCGTATAATGCCAGTATTGAATTCGAAGAAGGACTATAAAATACAATAACTTTTATGATTTTTGACTATATTTTTTAACAGTGTTTGTGATTTTTTGTGTAGCAATGGTACTTTTATTGTTTTTTGATTAGTAGATAATATTATTAGTAAATGAAAAGTTAATTTTTTTAATATTTTAACTACTTTTAATGAGCAAAGATTAAACCCTTTTTTTTCTAGTTTCACGCTATTTTATTAAAATTTGAATTGACTTGGGGCAGTACTTGCACTCAAAATATCTTAATGCTGTCGTAATGACTTTTGAAGGTATCCCCATAGAGCATCCATTCCACACCCCGCTGCTAAGAAAAACATAAAAACAAAAAATCGATCCACCCTACTGTACAGGGCCCGCAGATACTTTAATAGTACACAACTGCTGACCCTGTACAAATCGCAAGTGCGCCCTACTGTCGAATTTGGCAGCCATCTCTGGTCCGGAGCCCCTAAATACCTGAAAAAAACCCTTGACTCTGTGCAAAAACGGGCGGTCCGTTTGATAGATTCCCCAATCTTAACAAACGGACTGCAATCTTTAGAGCACAGGCGTCAGGTAGGTATGCTGTCCTTGTTCTATCGGTATTACAACGGAAGATGCTCTGAGGAACTAGCGTCATTGATCCCTTCGGAACCGGTGCGTAGTCGGGATACACGCCGAACGCGCGCCCAACATTTGTACACGGTCGACATTTGTCGATTCGTTCTTAAGTTCAACAGCTCGGCTGTGGAACGAACTGCCGGCCTCTGTGTTTCCTCCCTCCTACAACATGGGACTCTTCAAGACCCATGTTCACTCCTTCCTCTCCACAAAAAGACCTTCCACACAGCATCCGAAAAGATGACATAGGCCCTGAGGGAAATTATTTTCTTCAGGGCCTCCTGAGTGGAGTTAATATAAAAAAAATATAAAAAAATGTACTCTGAACTCTTCTAACTTTTCTTCCTTAAGTTTCTTCAAAATATGAATATAATTGACGCGCGACCTTTCACCTTCAGACAATTATCGACACTAGTTTAAATAAAACACTGCATTTCGTAGATTGTCAGATGCCGCCCCCGCTTCGTCCCGCACTTTGCTCCTCTGTCACAGCGCCAAAGTATATTAAAATAAAGAAATATTTGATTGCAACAGCTAACCATATTTGAATATGTTAAATAAAATTAACCTATTTCTCAAACAACTGGAACCAAAGAAACACGGTTAAGCCATTTCATGGAACGTTTTTATACTGATTAGTGGTCTTTCACCAAAGCGTCTGAGAGTCTTCTTCTCTTGACGTGTCGTAAATATTTTTTATTTTTTTTATTGAGTAAAAGATTATACATTTATATACATTATTTAAGAAATTTTTTGACTGCCCAACTAGGAGGATTCCCGTTTTAGGACAGTCAAATTAGGATGAGTATTAACATTTTGATAAGTATAATATTAAAATAATAATGAAATAATAGGTATATGTACTTTTAACTGGTGCCTTAGCCTACTAACATATTTTTTATAAATATGAATAACAAAGTGAAGAAATAGAATAAAATAAAATATCCAATTAAACATAAGATTAACTGCTGCTTGGGTAGCATTCCACTTTGAAAGTACTAGGTAGGTACATGTATACACATAATGATAAAGATTATAACATAAAGGTATCTTTCACATGTAGTAAAAGTTCACTCTCCTTTGTACCTAATTGATGAAATAAGTTACATTACACATTTAAACCAATATTACACACATTTGTTTCGTTTGATTACATTTTGCATAACAACGCATCAAGCCCCGACCTTCGGATTTTTTTCCTAGAATCTCACCCGCTCGCCCATGGAGACCGTCAAGCTACATACAAACTTATAATATTAATTGAATTTTGAACATGCACTCAAATTATTAAACATAAGTATAAGTATTACCAATAAATAAAATTTATCAAAAAAACGCATTACTACAAATCCATAAAGACAAACTAACAATAAAGTCATTCAGCACCAGACCGAGAACCTTAGGACAAATAATAATCCCTAAACTTAATACTACAACAGCCCAACATCATTACACATACTCAGCAATAAAATGCTTTAACGAACTCCCTATAGAAATACAATCCGAGAGGAATTATGAAATTTTTAAACAAAAACTCAAAAAACATTTTACTATTATATAATTTCGAATCATGTGTTACGATGTGCCAACCTATATTTCCATTATGTACAAAACAAATGCCATCTTATATTTTTCATATAAAAAAGTAGACTTCATGCATCCAAATTATAACAACTGATAAGTATGTATAGTACTGTCAATTTGATAGTACTCCCTCCCTAAACACGAGAATTTCTCAATTAGGGAGGTATTGTTACCACTAATATTATATATTATGTATTATATGTATATTGGTTAATAAATAAAAAAAATAAAAATCTTGTTCATTTAGCCACCAACCTGACACTTAATATGCTGTTGTTTACTACTGAAAGTGAGTAAATCCCTTTGTTATTTAGCACATTATTAACTCCTGCGGCCACAGTACGATTAAACTTCAACATTATTGCTATGAAATCTATAAATTAATTAATATTTTGTAGTTTAGCACAGCGCGAATTAAAAAAAACTGCAAAATTAGTCCAAATCTGATTCGATACTGACGCCCAACTGACGGCGACTTTAAAAAAAATGTCACGAAAAGCAAGCGTCGCCCGTGTCGTTCCTAACCATTTCCCAACTAATCAAATGTACCTTTCCGTATAGAGAGAGAGAGAGAAGGCGATTCAGGAGGAGAGGAGAGAGACAGCGTAGCTTGTGGTTATTGCGCAGTTTGTGGTTTTTGCGCAGTTTATGGTTTTTCGTGGCTTGCAACATAGCCACAAAAGTGCTACCGTCTGGCTTGTGTTCGCACAGCCAGGCCCCACCACCTTACAGCAGCTGGAGAAATCACGCACCCCCGATTACAGTCACCCCCGAGGCCCAGCACCAGCGCCGGATCACCAAGAGCCTCATCACCCATGGAGGCTGAATGGATCAGGGCTACGGCTTCAAAGCGCCCCCATTCCCCTCCAAAGCCCGTTTTTCGTCTGGTTCACGAAAACAAGTACGAACCCTTACATAAAGTAAGCGAACCGCTCCAAGAAATTGCGTCGCCACCAATGAAGAAACGCCCGACGCCACCAGGACCAGTGGCGTCCACCAGCCGAGAACAGGCGGCCACAAGCACTCTCAGGAAGAGTACAAGAGTGCCACCTATAATCATGACTATAAGGTCAATGACGCACGGCGACATCACGAAAGAAGTGCAGAGGCACATTGGAAGTGCCAATTTCAACTTCCTTTACACCAAAGGAGGTAAAAATAGCATTATGGTGAGCTCCGTAGAAGCCCACAAAAACTGACAACAGCTCTAAGAGGAGAGGAGAAGCCTTTCCACACCTTCACCACAGAAGCGGACAAGCTGAAGAAGACCGTCATCAGGGGACTCCCGATGATGTCACCAGGTGACATAATGGGAGACCTGCAGAACCAAGGCTTCCCGGCAAGGACAGTGGTCGTGATGACCACCCCGGGAACAGAATACCCTCTTTACCTGTCAAATGCGAAGGAGATCACGCCACACCAGAGTGCCCAAAAACCAACTGAAAAGAGCCGGCCGTCTGCTGCAATTGTGGCGTAGCCCATCCCGCGAACTACGGCAAATGCCCCAACAGGATGGCATACGTAGCTGCTCTCCAGCGCAGACAGGAGTACTCTACGCCCAGAGGCGCAAAGAGGCAGAGCCCCGTGTACAGAAACCCGCGGCCCGAGTAGACGGCCGGTCCTGGGCAGACGTAGCGGGCCGAAACAACCACCAGCAACAGGCTCCGGAAACGCAGGAACCACGAAGAGCCCCACCGCCCACACCGAAACAACGCCAAGCGCCAAACGCCGGAAACTCCTCTGATGACGAGGACATAATGTCATTACTGCACGGCCTCATCAGGGTACGCGAAAGACTGGCCTCCTGCTCATCCAAAGCAGAGAAACTGATCATACTAATGGAACTTCTCGAGGACACCTCACCGTGAAGTTAATAATAATAATAATACCTGGATGACTTTTATAGCGCCGTTTTTGTGCAAAAACACCTCAAGGGCGCTGTACAAACTTATAATACATTTCTACAGTGTTATTACTTAACTATTTATGGAGAAAATATACAGTACAATACTTACCTGGTAGGTCACTTGAGATTAACAATTAATTAACATTATCTAATTGTTTATTGGCGAAATTTAGATACAGGGTTGAGAAAAATGACAGCGACTGCGAAGAAATAGAAGAAGATCATTATTGACAATGTATCCTTTTTAATGTCACAAAATGTTTTTTTCTCCAACAGGATTTTTCTTCCAAACTTTTTTCTCCCAACCGGTAGATATGCAGGACCACCGAAGCAAAAAGGACGCAGCCCAAACATGAAAAAATGAAATACTTACATTCAGTAAATCATAATGGCAAAGTAGAGAAAAATGTTCAGAACTTATTGTTTTTCTTTTTCATGTCATTTGTATGAGGTTTTTTATCCAGTTAAGAATTTTTCCTCATAAAACTCATTAATGTAACATAAAATCAGTCAAATAAATACAACCATCAGATGGTAATAGTAATAAGGCCAAATGAGCCGCAGTACTAGTTAGTTAGAAACATGAAAGGGAATTGCTATAAGCCCTAGCTAGTTAGAGGATTACGAAAGAATCCATAAAATCAAAAAAAAAACCTTTCCGTACAGTTATTGAGTAAACTGAGTGCTTATTATAAAAGGGGAGTTATCATTGCCATGACAGCTCTGTAAAATAAACTGCTTTAAAATGTAAATTAGCATAGAGCTATAATTAGAGGCAATAATACGAACTAATTAATATCTCGTCGAAACTTTTTCCACTATTAGAACGCGATAAGCGGTTCATGTGCACCGCATTCGGAAGTTTTAGTTAGAGCGTTGGGAGAGTTGGAGTTCAGTAGGAGGTAAAAAAGCGGAACCATTTTTTTCGCTTCACCTCTCATGTAAATATAATAAATCAATGTACATTAATCGTTTTTATAATTTTTCTGTTTATAATCAAATTTTTAACAGACGTTATCTTTACGATGGTACCTTTTGGATATATTTATTTAGATAACGTAATGTATAAAAAAAATGATAACAATAATCATGTAAGCATAAAATTATTTATTTTATTATCATAACCCATAATTTTACAATTTCCCTTGATTTCATAATGTAAAAATGCCACCGAAGAGATAAACCGATAGAATTTTGCTGTCTGATATGCGAGTATGTAATATACTTAATATAAAATTCTCTATGGTACCCATACAAAACACTATTTGCTGAGTCGTAATTTTTGTGACACTTCATTAAAATATTTATGAGTTCAGCGGAACTTTTTGTATTAGGGGTTGATAAGAAAAATCCATTTAAATTTCACTCAACAACAGTAAACTAAACCAGTCACGAATTATTTCTGTCCACAAAATATTTAAAATAAAACTCAACACACTATTCCTGTGCCATTGTGTTCCAGTGTAAAAGTTGTGAATCTGCTCATTTCTTTGTGTCCTCAACAATGAAATAAAAGCCCGAAGTTTTAATAACAAATAATAATAACTTTACTTAAATTCAATATTTAATATTATTGTTACACCAAAGGCAGGTAACCTGCATTTCCGCACGCCTTGTGACCGTAGTAGGTACTCATTACTACCTTTAAGTGAACTTTATTCCAGACAGTAATCAGGGGAGTTCAACCAACTATTAATTTTTATTAACCTAAATCCGAACTTATCATGGATGCGAAGACATACATATCCCTTGCACAAGATGCCATCAATGCACTAACAAATATTGTGATGGATCCCAATAACAAATTTACAAAGGAGCATATTGCCAAAATAATGCCCAAAACTAATAATATCCTAGGGTCCATAGGCCAAATGGCTGCAAGAATGGCTACCCTAGAAGGCGAATTATCAGTGTACAAAAATATTCCTCCTGCTGTAACCACTACTAATTTGCAAACAAATAACATCTGTGATATTATTGCTGAGATGAATGATCAAAATTTAAGGGAAAAAAATATTATAATATGTAACTTCCCCGAAAGCAAAGCAATAACCCAGACTGATATTATGAAAGACGACACTACCAGCATAAAAAAAATCATTTTCGACATGGACAACTCTACCAATTCTCTTGACCGGAAAGTTTACAGAATCGGGAAAAGGGATACTAATAAACCAAGGGGTGTAAAAGTCGAGTTCCCTGAGTCTAAATGGCCGAAAATCCTACTCGGCAAAAAACACTCGCTGAAGAATGACCAATCAGTTGCTCAAAGGAACTATCTAAATAATTTACGAATCGAACTAAAAAATAGGCAATTATCGGGTGAGCAAGACATCACATGACAAGTACATTAATAATCACCCGAAAATTGTAAAATTAAATCCAAAAAACTGACCCACAAACTAATAATATATTATCAAAATGTAAGAGGACTGAGAACGAAACATCAAGAACTAAAATGTACATTACCAACGATGAATTACGAAATTTATGCCCTTACTGAAACTTGGCTAAATGCTGACATAAACGATCAAGAACTGGGGTTTTTTGATCATTTCATTTACAGAAACGACACATGTCAAAGTTCTAGCAATAAAACAAGAGGTGGCGGCGTACTATTGTCAGTATCAACCAAACTGAATTCTAAGAAACTGAAATGCCTTCACAAACATCTTGAACAAGTGTTTGTAGTGGTTTCCTTAAAAAATGAAAAACTTATAATCGATTGCAGATATATACCACCATCCTCCGGCCTGCAAACATATAAGGAGCACCACCTTGAAGTTGAAACTATGCGAAGAAAATTTCCTGATGCTACATTTATTCTGATGGGTGACTACAACCTTCCAAATATTGTATGGGACATTGAGAAAATCGCGTCCTCGAGTCCGGACAACATCAATCATGGCTCCCATGAAATTATAGAAATGTCGAACTTTATAAATCTGCATCAGAAAAACCATGTGTACAACATCAATTCTCGTCTTCTCGATCTTGTCTTTACAAATTTTTCTAGTGTTAATGTGTATGCCTCTGATGAAATGATTCTTCCATTCGATAAATACCACCCCCTCTAATAATCAATTTCCTCAATACTTATGTTAAGCTAATTGATCCCACGATTGTCAAGCGTAATTTTGAAAAAGCAGATTACCCAAAGATTATAGAATTTTTATCTACTTATAATTGGGCTTATGATCTCACTTGTAAAAACTTAAGTTTAAATGAGGCCTTAGAATACTTTTACAATGTAATTTATCAAGCAATCGATAGCTTTTTACCCCTACAAAAATATTACACTTCTAAATTCCCTAAATGGTTCGATTCTGAACTAATTAATCTAACGAACGATAAAAAGATTGCCCACAAAGCCCACAAACGTTATAAAATAAATAGAACGCTAGATAATTATATTGCATTTTCCATTCTGCGTAAAGATTGTACTAGGAAATCGAAAGTATGTTTCAAGAAATACACCAACAATGTTGAAAATTCTATTTTAACAAATATTAATAAATTTTGGAAATACGCTAATTCCTTTCGGAAAAATAACTCTAACTTTCCCGGTACAATGTTTTACGGGAAAAAAGTGGGTCATGACAAAAACGATATCGTAAATTTATTTGCAGATTTCTTCAAGAGTGTATATGTTGAAGGCAATGACAACATATTATCTGATTAACCCCAATTTACCGAAAGCTCACTCAACGTGCATAACATCCATGTGGTAGTAAATGATGTTGTGACTTTTATCAAACAGCTGGTCGAATTCGGGGCCAGATATGATCCCTCAATATGACTTAAAAACTGTATTCATGTTCTAGCTCTTCCTATTACTATAATTTTCAATTTATCCTTATCTACAGGTTATTGTCCTGAAATTTGGAAAAGTAGCTTTATAACACCTATTTTTAAAAAAGGAGATAAAAGTCAAATTGAAAAATTATAGACCCATATGTATTATGTCATCACTACCTAAACTTTTAGAAAAGATAATATTAAGTAAAATCATGCATCAAATTAAACCAATTATATCAACATTTCAACATGGTTTTATGCCAGACAGATCTACGACATCTAACTTATTTCTTTAAGAAAATTTTATTTCTAATGCACTGTCCAAGGGTCTTCAAGTTGATACAATTTATACTGACTTTAGCAAAGCCTTTGATACTGTTTCTCATCGCATTTTAATGGAAAAATTAGAACACTTGGGAATAAGCGGCAACTTTCTCGAATGGCTTAGAAGTTACTTATCATACAGAAAATTATCTGTAAAAATTACCTCCACATTTCTTACACTTTTTTTGCCTTAAGTGGGGTCCCCCAAGGTTCCCACCTAGGACCAATTCTTTTCCTACTATTTATTAATGACATTTCACTAATTTTCGATAATATTCACTTTCTTCTATTCGCCGACGATCTAAAGATGTTTAAATCGATCGGTAATTCTTCTGATTTTTTAACTCTACAAATGAACTTAAATAAACTTTATGAATGGTGCATCGTAAACAAATTACATCATAATATCAACAAATGCCAAACGATCAGTTTCCATAGATCTAAAACCGCTTTATTATTCGAGTACTCAATTAACAATGCCAATCTAAAACGAGTGTTGAATTCAATGGCCTTGGAGTTATCTTTGATTCCAAATTACGCTTCTTGAATCACATTAATAGCATTACCAGTAAGGGATTACAAATGCTTGGATTTATTCTCAGAATCGTTAAAGACTTTAATAACATAAAAACTATAAAATTACTATACACGTCTCTGGTTAGAAGTCAGGTTGAATACAATTCAACCATTTGGTGTCCTCATTTCAACTCTCATTTTTTACAAATTGAAAAAATTCAAAATAAATTTTTAGGTTTTATTAATTTCAAAATTGGTATTCCTATTATTGAAATCAATTATGTCAATTTACGCAGTAAACTTAACTTATCCAAATTATCTGAGAGGGAAAAATATTTGATCTCCTTTTATTATATAAAATTGTTCATTCAAGGTTGGACTGCCCTAACACTATAAATTTGCTATCTTTACATATACCTCCAAAATATACTAGACGGAATATTTTATTCTACAACAACAACTTCGCTACGAATTCTGTGTTAGAAAGAATACATAGGTTGGGCAACGAACTAAGTGATGTCGCTGACATATTTAATTTAAACTTCAATACATTTAAAGCCAAATAGGTCCACCACTTGTTAAATGTAAATAATGTATGATAAATCATTATATTTTGTTTAGATTTTCTATTGTTTGTTTTATACTGTTGTTAAAAATGAAATTTGTAATTGTTATGTACTTAAAAGCCTAATAGGGCGTCAATAAATCAATAAATAAAAACTTGTGCGGGAGAGAAAATCGTTGATTTGCGGTAAGTACAACATTTAGTAGATACCTACCTAGATATTTACATAGTTCACGCAGGTAGTTAAAGGGAAGTAGTACAACATTTAGTAGATATCTACCAAGATATTTACATCGTTCCCGCAGGTAGTTAAAGAGAAATAGTACAACATTTAGTAGATACCTACCTAGATATTTACATAGTTCCCGCAGGTAGTTAAAGATAAGTAGTACAACATTTAGTAGATACCTACCTAGATATTTACATAGTTCGCGCAAGTAGTTAAAGGGAAGTAGTACAACATTTAGTACATATCTACCAAGATATTTACATCGTTCCCGCAGGTAGTTAAAGAGAAATAGTACAACATTAAGAGGAAACCGGGTGGTGTTTTTTCCATACAAACGTATTCCTCATTTCCTCTCTGGATTTTGACACTAGAGAAAATATTTTTTTTACATAATATGAATATTGACCGCAAGCGTGTCGGTACGTTTTGATTTTTTTGATAAGTTACTTTTTATAGGAGTTATAACCCTTCAAAAATTGTTAAAATTGCCTTTTTTTAACGCCATCAACAAACGTTCAGTATACAAATAAGACGATGTATTTAAAAAAAAAAACAAAAGGTACAGACATAGAATGTTTTCTTCCAATACATTTGGTAAAAAAAATCTTGGAAATCGGTTCAGTTTTGGAGTAGAAAAATGAGGACTACAAAACCTCGATTTTGACAATTTTATTTAGGTATTATCAGGCTGAGGTGCATGTGTCCCTTTCTCTCAGTATTCGGGGGTGAGGGGGGGCGGAGAGGGTTTTGTTGAATACGTATACAGTCAACGAAGTGATGTGACATTCTCAATAATTATATCGATACACTAGTCCACTAGTGTTGTCATGTCCCGAGTTATCGATGTTTTTTTAAAATTATTTTTCTGTTTGGTGACTTATCTCGAGTGTGCCAATACTTACCGAGCTTATTTACTAAAGTTATTGTGACAAATTTAATTTGTTTACGTCAAATTAATTAATGGAAAAAAATTGAAAAAAAAAACACCTGTTACAGACAGACCCCGAGATGATTCCGTTCCGTATTGCCGAGTTGGATATGGAACACAAAAATTAATTAAAATATTTTTTTGATAACTTTTGAAGGTTGTACTCAACATAATATTATCCCTTTATAGGACACTTTTTTTAAGATACAACTACCGAACCAAAAAAAAACTTTTATATTTGACTAAATATATTGTTCTAGATTTTTTTTTCAAAAAAATTATATTTTACAAGAAAATGTGTGATGGTAAGTACATACACCACTGATCGTTTGATGGAATGCTGGTACAGCGTATGTTCAGTGGTACATGCATCTACCACATGTTGTTGAATCGATTATATTATTATAATATCATATTATACAAATGAATATTGAAATCTATGTATAACAGGCACCATATTGTTTATTGTGCTACATATTAGGTACATACACATAACTAGTTTAGTTTTTATTTAACTTTTTTAATACGTTATATTATTACAGAAAAATGCACTTTTGGGAATACCTCCTACATCACTTGACATTTTCAATCTTCTTCAATGATCTAATATTTTTTGTTTTTAAACGCTTTATTGTAAAAAAAAATACTGTTTAACATCTACACAATGAAATTAAAACAATTTATGGTCCAGACCTTTCCCTCGCCGGTAAATTTCTTGGTATGCGACCGTCAATTATTTCTGGCATTGGTGGTGGAAATTTTCTAACAGTGGAACGATTTTTTGCCAGATTTCATCGTCCCTCTCCATTTTTTCATACAGCAAACCTTTGGACTCCACACAACAAAATAACAATAATTACGACGAGTAATATGTAACTGGCCTTGTACTTGGTAGAAGTAATTATGATTCCGTTTTAATGTTAAAGAATGGTCTTCCAATTTACAGTAATCAATTATCTTTTGTGCAATTCCCTCTTCTGGTGACATACTTGCTATACTATAAGGGCATTTAATTTCAATTATAGAATCCTCACCGATAAGGCCATCCGGACTTGCCGCTAAAAAGTTTTTGGTTTTATCGATAAATAGCCCACAAGCGGATACCTGCAAACTTGTTTTTTTTTTTAAATTGCTCCATTGCTAGGCTTTCATTTTCTTTTCCATAATTTGTGGCCATAGTTCCTTTGAATTGTGAGTACAGTAAAGAGTTTAATACTCCCGTAACTGAAGTTTTTTGACGAAGCTTATATATTTTTCCAAAGTTAGACGCCGTTATCCGCTTACGTCTTTCAATTGCCCACAGATTGTTATTGCTTTGGCCTACCGTATTCCGGTCGAGCTCTTCCTTATTCGTTGAAGATAATTCTTTGAGAAATTCCTCTTTTTTCGTTTCAAATATTTCAGGTGGCATATCTGGTTCTAATTCCAATTGACCATAATTTTCATCGGGCCCTGTAACTTTTTTTCTTTTTTCTGTCGTATTTTCATTATACTTTAGTTTTTTTTTTCGACACATTTGTGTATTCTCCTTCGAACGTCGTTTTCTCTCTATAAAGTGCTTCGTGTATTTGCCGGGACTGTGGCCTTGGATTTTCTTTTGTATTCTTGAATGGGTTGCCAATTCACTATTCCACGAAGCTACTGCTCCAAAACATCTTGCTTGGTAAGATCCTCTTGTAGTAAAATTTACCCTTTTTCCACCTACAAATTTGGCGATAACGTTGTTGAATTGCTCCACAGTGTTATTTGTCACGTCAATAATAAGACTTTCTGCATTTGCTATTAGAGACAATAAGAATTGTTGGATATCAGTCCATATTCCACAATCTCGAAGATCGCTTACTAAATTTGGATCATCAGTATACTTCTCCGGCTTGCAATAGTACGATGCACAATTTTTATGATCACCAAACACATGATTTGCGGTATTTTTTATGTCCATTTTCAAATTTTTTATTTTATCACTTTGTACTGTGTTTTCTTGCTCTTTCCTGTAATTTACTGCTCCAACTACAGCTCTTCTCATGCGTAAAACGTTTGCTTCAACCTTTTTCCTTATATGAACTGGTACAAAGCCTTTAGCGTTGTTGGTTTTTTTTCCAAGTGCTTTCATTTTGTTGCAAAAATTGCGGAGTAAGTGATTTTTGCACTCTATTTTTTGTACTATAAGGTTAGGACCATATGGCATTTGTTGCATTATTTTTTTCATGATGCTGGAGTCGCCATCACCAACTAGTTTGTTAAATTTCAATCCATGCATTTCCATGCTTCTCGAGAACCCTTCTGCTATAATGTGGGCTTCCATGGCATTAGCACTGTCACGCCAGTTTATGAAGCACCTGTGCTCAGAAGCAACTATGTGTAGTTTAGTAGCTCTAGCACATATGCAGCAGTATGAGTTTCGCACTCCCAGAAATAAAACCTTTTTAGTTCGTAGTCCAACTATGCACCCTGCGCCAGATGAGGAGCTAAATCCACTTTTGTACGACCTATTTGCCCAGGAGCCATCTGCAACCACCGTTACCAAAGGATAGCCACCCTCGTCTACGTCACCGTTTAAAATGGCTAGCCTTTTTTCTACTTCACCAGCTGCGATCATTTCTTCTAAGGCACATTCTTCAATTGTTGGCGCTAAACATTGTTCTATGTTCGTGTAAGTCTTACAATCCATATTTGGCATATTTAAAACCCCACAAATTTCATTCCATTGTGAATACCCATTTCCTGTACACATCACTCATTCGACGACAGCAGTATTTATAGACATTTTCCGTTTCGGGTCTTCGGAGTGTACGTATTCTATTTTCTTGCACATTTTGCACTCGAAAACATACTGGCTTTCAATATTCAAGGGGGTTTCAGGGTCAAAATTCGAAGGTCTGTATTTGAGGTAGAATAGTTTCCAGTAAAAAGGCTAGTCAAAAACAGTAGAGTGATGCAGCCAGCGAAAAATAAAAACACTATACAATCACAAAGTACGTGATGTACCTACTGCGCCTATGCTGCCGTTTTATAAAAAAAGATGGTATGAATCTCCCGATATTACTAAACCAAGACAGCGTGCATCTTACTTTACTAATAGTAACAAGATGAATGAACTATGAGCGCAGAAGATATCTATTATATAGGAATACGCACGCTCAAGTCGCGACGCGTATTGACTTATCTGTTGCAGCAGGCAGCAACCTGTATACACGCACGCACAAGTCTCATTGACTTGTGCGTGTGCAGAAGATGAGCTCGGAGCAGGCAGTCACATGTATATACCTACGCACAAGTTGCGATGTGACTGAGATGATGAGTCAACAGCAGGCGCTCTAGTTGCGAGTTGCGACATGACTTTTTTATGTGTGCAGCAACCTGTATACACGCACCCACAAGTCTCATTTACTTGTGCGTGTGCAGAAGATGAGCTCGGAGCAGGCAGTCACATGTATATAACTACGCACAAGTCGCGTTGTGACTGAGGTGATGAGCGAACAGCAGGCGCTCTAGTTGCGAGTTGCGACGTGACTTTTTTATGTGAATACCGCACAAGAGTCCGAACTGCTCCCGTCTGGAGCCAGTGAGACTGTGGATTCCCCGATTGGCGACTTAATTGGACTAGTATTACAAAACCCTGTAAGCTGATAGCTGATTTGGCCGTAACTAAGTCGCCGCGTGTATCATTATTTCTCCAGACAATTATTTTA
This sequence comes from Hesperophylax magnus, assembly GCA_026573805.1. Taxonomy (NCBI): domain Eukaryota; kingdom Metazoa; phylum Arthropoda; class Insecta; order Trichoptera; family Limnephilidae; genus Hesperophylax; species Hesperophylax magnus. The sequence continues at coordinate 2,853,005 of JAIUSX010000117.1, read as the reverse complement.
TATTATATTTAATTAATATTCTTTTTAATGAATATTATTTTTAATATTGTGAAACAACATAAATTAATTAAAATCAATTTACTTGCGCACGCCGTGATTTGAATCCGAGACCTCTGGACTCGAAGTCGAGAGCCTTACCCCTCAACCACGGAGGCAAAATAAATGTATCTACGTACATATTTGTAGTAAGTAATAATAATAATAAAGTTAAGTACAATACAATATTAAATAATGTAGACCTCGCTATTTTATTACGAATATGTACCTAGGCACCTACTTAATTTTTGGAATAAATGAATAACAGTAAGTGAAATAATAAGAACTGATCGCGATAATATGACGCGAAGTCGCTGTCGGGCGCGGCGCGATTATTCGTGCTTCCAACACCTGCAGCCACGCACACACACGCATTGGGGTTCACCAATACACCGATAGCGCTTTTGCTGTCCCCGCTGAGATGAACGAAATAGAAATAATTTTTACAAATACCTATCGTTAAAATTTCTCGGCGCTCCTGCGCGCCCTTAAGTAGATACCTACCTAGATATTTACATAGTTCCCGCAGGTAGTTAAAGATAAGTAGTACAACATTTAGTAGATACCTACCTAGATATTTACATAGTTCCCGCAGGTAGTTAAAGATAAGTAGTACAACATTTAGTAGATACCTACCAAGATATTTGCATAGTTAGCGTACTATAATAATAATATTTTTTACATTTTGTTTTAATTATTAATGTAACAACTTCGAGGAAATTATTTATTTACTGTTCATACTTTGAAGGTTTCATTTAAACCATTATTTTTGTTACATGTATGGTTAATATGAAGAAGAAAGTACAATGGATCTATCAGGGGTATACGTCTTTTTTTACATTAGCCACACACAGGAGGTCCTGGGGAATATATATTTTTTTAAAGAAAATAAAGGAGTGGAAGGAAAGGAAGAAGAGGAAGGAGTGGATGGAGAGGAAGGAGAGGAAGGAGAGGAAGGAGTGGATGGAGAGGAAGAAGAGGAAGGAGTGGATGGAAAGGAAGGAGAGGAAGGAGAGGAAGGAGAGGTAGAAGACGAAGGAGTGGATGGAGAGGAAGAAGAGGAAGGAGTGGATGGAGAGGAAGGAGAGGAAGAAGAGGAAGGAGAGGAAGGAAAGGAAGAAGAGGAAGGAGTGGATGGAGAGGAAGAAGAGGAAGGAGTGGATGGAGAGGAAGGAGAGGAAGGAGAGTTAAATTAAATATAACATCTAAAAAAACAAATTGAATTGACCATGCAAATGACATCTTTGAAAAACATATATAAATATATATTCACATAAATATATATTCACATAAATATATATATATATATATATATATATATATATACTATAGTGAATACCGCACAAAAATCCCAATTGCTCCCAACCTTCTCCTTCATCCCCAACTGGGATATGTTGTGAGACTGGAGGTAGTGAAAAGGGGTAGGATGCAGATCTGGTCACCAAACACGGCTAAAGTCATTTAACACAATGTTTCATTTACGAATGGTGGTCTTACACCAGGGAGATACTGAAATTTGCTTTAAATGTAGTGTATTATTATGTATAAAAATAAAAATATAAAAATACGTTTGTTCAAAAACTATTAAAGTTCTTCACTGATGGCATTGAAATTTCGACACAACATTGCATTCGTATACGCAGGTGTTTTTATATAGATGTAACCTACCGAAAGGTATAAACATGCTGTTAAGATTTGTTTGGGCTTGATGAAGTTTTCAATAACAGACGCATGTTTTTTTTTGTTTTTACTGCACAAAACTGCATTTCACTTTATTTAATGTTACAAAAAGTTAAATTATTCCCGATCCGGACAAAACACTTTTACTAATGGTCTGTAGACCATAATGACTGCTTGTTACTATTTTATACGAGAGAAGAAGAAGGAATCCAGTCGGGAAGGCTTTTTATAATCTAACCAAGTAAAACACATTGACAAGCTAATTGTAAACAAACACTGTCAAAGAAAGCCAATTGATAAGGCAAAACATCTGTTTTATCTGTTAGCCCTAGTTTTACCTCTGACCGCTAGGTGCTAGGCAGGAGCCTGTAAAGTAACTGGTGGTAAACTTTGCTAATGGTTCGTACATTTTTAACATATTACCCAGCCGAGATGAGAAACAACTAGTGTTTTTTTTTTATATCAACACAACAAACCTTCAACAAATATTAAATTAGCTAATAATAACTAAACTACCTAAACCTGAAGGGATCGGGAATATAACTAATAACAATCAAAAATATAATAACCCTCATACAAATACATAATCCTAAAAATTAATCACATTAATAATCCCATAAAATTAATAAATCCATAACCTGATAAATCATAAAATTGATAAAATTCATAAAATTAATCACATTTACACATATAGATCACTTAATTAACTAGTATTCTAGCTCCCGTATAGAGCAGTTCAAAAACTGAAGCCTGTTTTTTTTATATGAGTTCATACTTGCTGCTTTTGATTGCCATAATTTCTGCATAATTAATTTGGCCACCACTACCATGGGGCCTAGGAGACCTAATGGGTCAAAAGTTGAAGCTATGCACGACAATATCTGACGCTTACTTTCCGTCTTACTTGACGGTCTTTTAATTTCATATGATAAGCAATCTGATTCATTATCCCAGATCAACCCTAGGATCTTTTCAATTTTGGAATTGTTAATGATCATTTGTTCACTATTGCTTTTCCCAGCAATTTCACCCTGGCCCGACCCAGATGAGAATTCCGAAATATTCGATCTCCACTTCCGCAGGGTCATTCCGGCGGACAGTAAAATATCATGTACCTGTTGTTTCAACCTGACGCATGCGTCCAAGTCGTCCTCTCCGGTCAACAGATCGTCCATGTAGAAATCGTTTTGTATGACCTGGCTTGCTACGGGAAATTTAATGCGATTGTCCATACCGATTTGCCGTAAACATCTAGTTGCCAGGAAAGAGGAAGATCCCAAGCCGTAGGTGATTGTCTTCAGTTTATAATGCCTGAGCTCCTCTTCTGGTGAGTCGCGCAATAAAATCTTCTGCAGGCTGCGATCCTCTGGGCGTACGTTGATTTGACGGTACATTTTTTCTATGTCAGCCGTCATGACGTATCTATGCTTCCTAAAACGTAAAAGTTGAGTGTATAAATCTTTTTGAATAACAGCTCCTACCATTAATGCATCGTTCAGGGAAATACCGGTCGACGTTTTAGTCGATCCATCAAATACTACACGCACTTTAGTAGTGCTTGTTATGATGCAGGGCTAGACTCCTTTTGTTTTGTTTCCGCCCGGTTCAGATGTTAAATTTTTAAATTAAAATTCGAAATTTTACTAAAACCAATACCAGCGACAATCGCCCAGTTCCTAACTAGGTTAGAGAATCGGCGAGGATAAATGTGATGATGCAGAGTAAATTAATGAATAAAATATTAAAACAAAAGGAGTCTAGCCCTGCATCATAACATTCTGCTCGCTTCCTTTATTACCGCATGATGCGGCAAAAAATAGGAACGGTCCTTTGTTTTCTCACATAGCTCCATGTGATTTAATTGCTCATATTCTTTCATAAATTGAGCATATTGAGATTTCAATTCAGGATTCATTAAAAATTTTCTTTCCAAACTTTTGAAACTTTTTCCGCTGTGCCTAATGAGTCACCTAGCTGGTTGACACACGGGCGGCGCGGCAAACTTACTACGTATCTACCATCGCTCTCTCGGGCGTGCGTGGTTATAAAAACTTGCAGGCATCACCTCTTCCATTTTCCAAAATTTTTTAACTTTATTTGACAATGTATTTATTGATAAACTACAGATTTCTGGTAATGGCCTTTTTTATGGTGAGCGACGAGCGTTGATCGGGCCCGAGATGATCCATCCTAATTCTGTCCTTTGGAGCGTAGGTCCGGTATCCAATCTTAGCCGATCATTCTTCAAGGTCTCCCAAAAACTCTCAGCGCCCAACAGTATATCAATGGGTGCTGCGATGTTGAAGTTTGGATCCACCAATTCCAATCCTGGCGGAAGCTTGAAATCCTTCCTGGCCACTGTTGCTTGTGGTAAATTTGTAGTTATTTCCTGCAATATTAGACATGTGATATCTTGTTTATAATTTGTTTTTAAAGATTTCATTTTAATTGCAATCCGTTTTTTTATATGGGTCACGTTGTTATGTATACCCGACACGGGTTTGTTTATGTTTTCACACTTCAAATTCAATTTTATTGCGAACTTTTCGCACATAAAATTTGATTGGGCTCCTTCATGTTATCCATCTTAATTGCGTATCTAATTACGGCGCGCCGGTAAAAAACCAAAAAAAAAAGTTCCTTTTAAAATATTTTCTGCGTAATCGTATTATAATTGAAAACACAAACAATAAAATAACCAAATCCAGCCGTACCTTGACAAATTCTTACAAATAATCTATTTGAGCTACCTAACCTTAAAAAACCAACAATAATAATATACAATGACTTGCTTCTATGCTGTGGGTAGTCGTTTTTTTATTTTTAAATTAATATATTAACAAAATACAAAGTAAAAACAGCTTGTTTGAACTAGGAAATCGATTACAGATTAAGATAGGAAGGCACAAGGTGCTCATCTGATTTTTTCTGGAACGTCGTCAATTTTTTCCATCAAAGCGTTTTGTTTGTTGCTGGTTCATTTTTCTGGTAAATCTTCTAATTGTATCCATCCGCTCGTTAGGACCACGTTAAGATTTGTTTGGGCTTGATGAACTTTTCAATAACAGACGCATGGTTTTTTTTTGTTTTTACTGCACAAGAGTGCATTTCACTTTATTTAATGTTACAAAGAGTTAAATTATTCCCGACCCAGACTAAACACTTTTACTTTTTTAATGACTGCTTGTTACTATTTTATAGGAGAGAAGAAGTGAAAAATCCAGTCGGCGAGGCTTTTTATAATCTAACCAAGTAACATACATTGACAAGCTAATTGTCAAAACAAACACTGTCAAAGAAAGCCAAATGATAAGCAAAACATCTGTTTTATCTGTTAGCCCTAGTTTTACCTCTGACCGCTAGGTGCTAGGCAGGAGCCTGTAAAGTAACTGGTGGTAAACTTTGCTAATGGTTCGTACATTTTTAACATATTACCCAGCCGAGATGAGAAACAACTAGTGTTTTTTTTTTATATCAACACAACAAACCTTCAACAAATATTAAATTAGCTAATAATAACTAAACTACCTAAACCTGAAGGGATCGGGAATATAACTAATAACAATCAAAAATATAATAACCCTCATACAAATACATAATCCTAAAAATTAATCACATTAATAATCCCATAAAATTAATAAATCCATAACCTGATAAATCATAAAATTGATAAAATTCATAAAATTAATCACATTTACACATATAGATCACTTAATTAACTAGTATTCTAGCTCCCGTATAGAGCAGTTCAAAAACTGAAGCCTGTTTTTTTTATATGAGTTCATACTTGCTGCTTTTGATTGCCATAATTTCTGCATAATTAATTTGGCCACCACTACCATGGGGCCTAGGAGACCTAATGGGTCAAAAGTTGAAGCTATGCACGACAATATCTGACGCTTACTTTCCGTCTTACTTGACGGTCTTTTAATTTCATATGATAAGCAATCTGATTCATTATCCCAGATCAACCCTAGGATCCTGTAAAGTAACTGGTGGTGAACTTTGCTAATGGTTCGTACATTTTCAACACTAACCAAACATAAAACAAACCTTTTGACTCCTGCTTGAGATCGGCCTGTTCTTTGTTCGAGTGTTGTTGTTTGGTGAGATTAAAATATACAATCAGTTATTTGGATTAAAAAATGGTTTTATTTGTGAGTGTTTCGAAGTGTAATTCCTTGGAGACTACAATGGATTACCAAGCATGATGTCGGGGTGACACAAAGATGAATCATCATTGTCCCGTTAAACGTTCAATGGATGCTGATTAATTGAGGATGGCCTCTCGCAATCCTTCCCACGAATCTCAACCCGGACCTAACTCACACGGATTTCGTGTATACCTGTCGTCCCACTCACCGCTGGCGGACTCTCCAAACACCTTCAGACATGACAACATGATCAAGGTTCTTCAATGCTTTCACACATTCTGCCTCCTTGCCTTAGCCCCATCATAGCCCTGGTGATTGACAAGGGTCCATGCTCCATCAGACGTGACAATATCGGACGCCAACAAATTTTATACAGATACTGTCAAAATTTTGCCCTCTGCGTTGCCGGGCGCGTCGAATCAAATCGAACTCCAATTTGTACAGTTACCAAGTAGTTTACAAGTAACATTCAAGACCATTAAAAAAAGTGACTATCATTACTATCGTTGTAGATTGTAGTTCTGAATATGAAAGTGTCTTTTTTAGCTGCTAGTTAGCTATAAATAAACGGAGCAAACAGAGTTTGTAGTGTTTGTACCTACCCGTCCCAAACAACAGCGAAAAACTTTTATTTTCGATGAGGCAAAGAACACAGATGCGCACATCGCGTGCGCCTCGTAAGCATGAAAATTGGTTTTAGTGTCAGCCAAACTTTTTGACTTCACGGCACACTTGCGAATGGGTTTTGTTCCGCGGCACATCGTATAAAAATGCCTTTAAAAAGTAAATGTACTTTACATGAATAAAGGAATTGCATAGTGTAGATAAAGTTTCTTTAAATATTTTATCAACATATACATAGATAGTAATAATGTTATTAGGGAGAAGGGCGTAATTGATTTTTAGAAAAAAAAAATGTCTTAATGCGGTTCTAAATTAGATGAACAAGCAGGTAACTCCTCGTCTACCCATCTGTAACCGTTTTTTGGATTTCATTTTTACAAGCGCTTAAAAACCAAATTCGCTAAAGTAAGAGGATCCAAATGGCAACAGAGTGTTGATTGAGTAGAATCAATAATGTTGTTTTGTACCTCTCGACGTTCGTTTGCGGAAAATATAACAAATCATCCATTTTTATTTAATAAATATCAAAACATTTGTCGTAGGATATGACAAAAAACAACGTAATGAGTATTGTAAATGTATTTTTAACAATCTGTTCATGTAAGTAATACAAAACAAAAAATAGATGTTGTAAAAGTTATTTCTTAAGTAGAATATCATATAGAACGGCCCGGTATATCAGTCAGTCCGTATCCTTGCTATGTGCGACATTCCTCGCGCAAAATCGGCCGCTAAAGCCTCGGTAAGCCGCAGAATAGTTCCCTCTTTATCAAGAGATATCGGGTAAGTTTTTATATGATCATGGCCAAAAGCATTTTTGTTGTTTGTTTTTGGGGTGTTATGCCGTGTTGCGCTAACTCCTTCTTTAGCCGACGTTTCGGACATCGTTGCAGTGTCCATCATTTTCGGATCACACATCTTAGGATCTACCGGATCTGCCCTGATGATGGACACTGCAACGATGTCCGAAACGTCGGCTAAAGAAGGAGTTAGCGCAACACGGCATAACACCCCAAAAACAAACAACAAAAAAAGAGATATCGGGTTCAATTCCTAGTTGTGTTTCATGTTTCTTTTAGATTCATTAGTATTATCTTCTTCTTCAATTATACATTACATTTATGAGTATAACCTTCAAAATAAGTTGAAAAGTTGTTACTATCTTTATAGTTTATACACAAGCCGCTAGAGAAAGATAATGTTTATTAAATGGATTTAGCACGATAAAACTACTATCGATAGATATCCCATGGTCTCAGTAATAGGAAAGCCGGAAATTATAATATGTATATCACATTTTATAACAAAACATTTATATAGAAAAGAGCCAGTCAAATTTTTAATAGGTAGTTATGGGTTTTATTAGTCGATTAAAAGACTGTCTTTGAAAACGAAACCGAAAGGTCCCCTCAGATAATTGATGCTAGCTGTAGCTCTCTTTGGCGGAGGACCATCCCAAGAGAGGTCGAAGTGCCTGATGAAATTGATCAGAGCCACTTCCATCTCAAGATCTGCGAATCTCCTGCCGATGCAGGACCTGGATCCAAAGCCAAAGTGCATGGCGGAGAATGGGTGAGCGTTCTTGTAGGAGATATCAGAGTCCACGTTCTCGCGGAGCCATCTCTCGGGGATGAATTCCAGGGGGCGGGGGAATTGCTCTTCCAAGACTGAGATGAACATGTGCGAGAAGATGACATTGGTCTGTAATGAAGAAGAAACAGTAGAAGAAATAAATATTCTACGATTTAAGCTTATTACGTAAGGCACTCCTTTCCTGGTGTAGATATTAGGATAGATCATAAGATAAGTATTATCTATCAGTGGGTTAGATAGATGGGCGAGACGATCAGTTCGCCATTATACTATTTTTTTATAAATTGATTGTTTTGGAGAGATGGATTTAATGTGTTTCTACTTATGACGACAGAATAACAATTATTCAAAAATATGCGAACACCTCAGCTCTTCCAATAGATGTTCACAAAACATTCCTACTTAAGTTTTCAAATTATTTCATACAGCTGAATATAACACTCTACCAACCATGTTTTATATTAGGTAAATTTTTGTATTACTTGCACTTATTACATATTGACCTTAAGCTGTATGTATGAGTATAGAAATAAATAAATAATCGTACTTAATAATAAGGCATTCGATTCACAAATGGGGCCAAAAGGCTAAAAGATTTTGAATTGTGGGAAAGTGGACATATTAAAACAACAGAATATATCGTAGAAGAATGTGCCCTGCACCAGTTTGCCGGAAGCACATCTGTGCTGAACCAAGTGACTTTCAATGCCGTCAACTAACTGAATAACCTCAGTATCCCACATTAATCTCTACATCAACTATCTTCCACCGTGCGAAGAAAAATGTTTTAAGTTTATCGTTTTATAGCAAACACTCACCCCTTTAGGAATCCTATATCCAGAGAGCACTGTATCTTTAGTCAGGATCCTCATGGTTCCGGGAGTGACGGGGTAGATCCTAGCGGCCTCTTTGATGCAGGCCTTCAGGTACGGTAGATTGTTCAGATGGTCCGCCGTCAGTTCCGAGGACCGGCTCGGTAACAACGCGGTGATATCCTCACGGAGTTTGTCTTGCTTGTCTTTGTTGCTGGCCATGTGGTAAAGGACGTTCACAAAGGATGTGGAGGTCTGAAAAAATGCATTTTTTATTACGGTCTTCTTAGCTCCCAGAAGTAATTAAGCCCCTTGATCCATAAAGTAGACCAGTTCCTATGAAGTTTAATATGGTGGTTTCACTTTATGGCTTTCCACCCCAACTGCATCCCCTGAAATGGGGATCCATTGTTCGGCCAATTGTCATTATAGCTCCCTCAGTGAGTTTCTATTTACAGTTGTGATGAAAGGCTTAAATCACAGTGAAAGACAGATAAACAATAGCTGCTAAAAATATGCAAATTATTTATGAAAACGGACATGCTAACGACATCTGGCGGAGAAAGAATTGATCCAGCTTGCTTGCAGTAGACACCTGTAATAGTTGGAATTATGTCGAGATGCTATAGCATAAACACAGAGGTCATTAAAATCGTCTAGGAACGACTAGGAACCCCCTGTTTAGGCTTCAAAATAAACATTGAATTTTGTCAACCAATTGGATCTAAACAAAAAGCTATAAAATTTTGAATGACCAATCAGTGAACGGAAGGGCGTGTGTCTACGAAAGACAAAGAAATGAACCTTGGACCCGACATTAAAATAGATAATTAATTGCATTTCCGTTCCCACAAAAATTAGAGGTGAACGCACTATGGTATAAACACTGACGTTCAAGGTGACAAACTCTAGGAAATGTTTACAATAACTGAGACATTTAGGTGATAGCGAACCATTGAAATCGAGTGCTTTGAAGATTTTACAAGTTGAAAAACACACACACGAAAATGCAATGGAAAAAATTATGAACGTAATAGTATAAGAGAAGGCGGAAAAACCTAGGAAAATTACTGGCAGAATTTTCAACTGTAGTGCAATTATTTATGATAGAAGTAGGGTGTCAAGTTCGATAGAAAATCGTAATAAAGGGAAACGAAAGTGTTAGGGACATTAGAAATTAATCGTTATCAATTTAAGATGAAGCGGACATATTGGAAAATCAATTTGGGAATGAAAATCTCGCATTAAAATAGACATTTTAGAAACAGTGGAGAGACTGGGCGAAGGAAAATACAGAGATTTTGAGCTGCTACAAAGGTCCTAGGCACATGAAAATAGGGTACCGTAGGAAGGCAATAAAACTAAACATTTAGCGATAGATTAAATTCAAGAAACGTAGGCATTTTACATGATTATCAGGGTAGATAGATATTAGAGTTACACAAGACTGCAGAAGAAATGAGACAAGATAAAAGGTTGACGATCTCATGTGTATTTTGAAGGATAAACAATCGAAATTCGAACATGATTCTTATTTACGTTAAGGTAATAAACGATTAGAAGACCAATAAAATTTAACGTGGAGCTTATGGGATATTTATTTAAAGCAAAAGATATTAAAATTAATAGGTTTGAAATTAAATTAAATTTACGAGTCTAGTACCAAAATTTTAAACGTAAACAGATGTCAAAGCGGATATTTTATGTGAAATCGTGTATGTAAGAGATAGGAGATAGGGCGGAGATCGAGTAAGGCAATAAAAGTGACAGATATCCCAGAGTCAAATAAGGTATATCTCCCATGGAAGTGTGGAAAAATATATATTAATTAATAATAAATGAAGTATGAAATTTTCCTGGAGACCACACACATCGGGAAAAGCGAGGAAAAAATAAAGAAAGGGTAAAGAACTGTGATAAAAAAATGATCCAAGTGGAGAAAAGCGATACAATTCTAATTTATCCGTGAAATAAATAAATACGGTTTGGAATATAATTAGTTATAGAGTTATGAGCAATAACATAAGGATAAAGAAGAAAATTGTGCAGGAAAACGTCGCGAATAAAAGAAAATCCAAAAATAAGGAAAAACTCAAATCTGCGACATAAAGAAAGAAGGTACGGGTGAAAATGGAAAAGCTCATATAGGTGACAATAAAATTAAGTAGATTTTAGACAAATCGAAATTCAAAAATGCATAGTAAAGATTTCGCCATGGATTTAATCATGTTTCGCACGAGATGCATAAAATTGAGATCTATATATATGTTACTGAGGACGGACCTATCGCGAATTGAGAAAAAAAAAAGGAACGCAAAATCATGATATTTTAACTACATTTTGTATGAACCATGGAACAAAGGAAGCTTGGGCGATGAACGCAGACTTACCCGATTCGGACCCTATCGATCTAGCGACGTGAGAGAAAAACTAACTGCCGCCCAGAGCTGGACGACAAAAGATCGTATGGATGTACAATCAATATTAGTGAGAGGGATGTTCAAGGTTACGAGTTGATAGGAGATAGAATTAAGCATCAAGGGAAATTCAGATACGTCTTTTGGAACCTAAGAGGGGTATAAAAGAGGGTACACATCAGTCAGGAGACAGTCGCGCCGAGGATTAGAAAAGTTGTTTCGTGGCAGTACTACGTCTTTGGTAGGATTTACAGCGAAAAATCTTTAAGTGTTAAATTTTGAATAAGTCCCTGGGACTTAGGAAAATTTTGTGAAAAGTACAAGTGCTAGAGTCAGTGAAATTTAATAAGTCAGTTAAATTAAATCAAACAGTGAAAATAAATACAGTTTAAACTCAGTGCTTTAAAAGTAAAGTGTGAAGTGCTTAAAAGTGTTAAAAGTGAATAGTGCAAAAAGTGTTAAAAGTGAATTATTAAAATTTAAAAATAATTATTTCATTCAAAGTGAAAACATTAGAATTTAATGGAGAGTTTTATAGTTAATCTAGAGTGAATGGGTTCGCGGATTGATATTTAAAAATAGATTATAATTTTGCATCAATCAAACACAAAAACAAAAAAAAAGGGATTCAATAATAATAAACGCTCAAACCTTTGTTCTAAAAGTAACAATTCGAAAATAATTGTAGATACTTTAAAATATTGGTGAAAACAGTGAAATTTAGAAGAAAGTTTTAAACAGATATTTAATTTATTCAGAATCGAAATATTTAAAAGTTTGCGCAATTCGGGATGAATTTTCTTATAAATTTATATAAATAAAAAAAAAAAATTAAAAAGAGTGAAAACAACAAAATAGTTCGACCTAAATAATTTATAATTTTCCGGCACATCTATATCACGAATTTTAAATATCAGCTAATTTATATGAATCGAGCAAGAATAAAATATTAAATAGGAATAAATAGTCGAAAAGATTAATTTTGAAATTATTTGAAAAATACAGTTAATTAGGTAGGATTTCTTTGACAAGATTTGTTGTGTGGCACCCAACTGGAAAAATCTTGGTGGGGGGTAAGTTTTCCTTTTATAAATAATTTTCAGGACCTAGGAGTGAGGAGATACAGCTGATTATGGTATATCAATTAAATTATTAAAAAACAACAAAACAAAGCATTACACATTAATATATGTATATTATGTATTTATTTATATAAAATAAAGTAATATATTGTATATAAAGAATAAATATATATGTAATGTATTTATATATATATGTATTTTATTTATTAATCAAAACATCGGAATGGTAACGATTTAAAATACCTACTCATGGACATATCTATATTATTGAAAAGAAAATATGTATTTATTAATATTCAAGACTATGTAGAATCATATATTTTATATTTATTTATTAATATATGTAATCTTATTTAACGTTTTTTGGCAATCGAGATATGTGTACTTAAATATGTATATATATTTATTCTCCACTTAACCTCTTAGAAAAATTTACTAAATTCGGGTAATGAAATAAATAGTTTAACTTCAAAAGGAATTAAAAATATTTTAATTAACTATGCACAATAAAAGGTAACATAACTGAATTACAAGGAGAGGTAGAAATATTTCTTAAATAAACAATCTCGCATCTAGGTTAGTGTGTCAAAGAAGGTGTTTATATTATTCGATTTGTTTACAAAGAGAGACGCTGAAGATCTGGGCCAACCGCATAGTTTGAAAACGACCTTGGCCGTAACTAGATAATTTATTAGAGTTATAAGGATAATCATCAGGATGTCATTGTGCAATGTGCAGCGATTTGGGTCATTCACAAATGCCTATCGTTCGCAAACGACAATTGAAAAATCACGGGTTAGCCAGATTTATATCAAAATATTACATGAAACATTTGAATACCATTGATTAGATAGTCACATAGATTTTTATTAGTTACCTGAACCAGCTGGAAGCTGCGTGCTCTCAAATGCCTATCAATCACAAACGACAATTGAAAAATCACGGGTTAGCCAGATTTATATCAAAATATTACATGAAACATTTGAATACCATTGATTAGATAGTCGCATGGATTTTTATTAGTTACTTGAAACAGCTGGGAGCCGCGTGTTTACAATTACCTACCATTCACAATCTACAATTGAAAAATCACGGGTTAGTAAGATTTATATCGAATAATTATACAAAACATTTGAATGTTATTGATTGGGCGCTCATACAAAACCCCATCAGTTGCCTGAGACATTTGAGAGTCGAGTACTCTCTAATGCGGCAATCAACTACTTGAAACAATTGAGAAATCACGGGATAGGATGAACAAAAATTAATGTTGAACCCTGGAGGTAAAATTTAAAACAAATACAGTTCATCAAATAGGAGGCAGTGGTCGCTCCTATAACAAGACCATTAACCAAACCAAATAGAGATGACGATTCTCTTAAATAAAAACGTCAAAACCAAACAAACAAAAGCCTGGAGTTCGATAGCTCTCCAAAACAAACTATCAAATAAGATATTATTTTACTAGTATTTATTAGTATCACCTTATTATTACGTATTTATTCGGTAACCAAACTTAGAGCTTCGCAGAGTTCTTGGCACGAGATCCGAGCTTGGGATGCGAGGTAAATAGCCTTGTATTGCAAGTTATAAACCCTTCCCAAAAACGTATGTATACATATATATCTTCTTATGTACTGTTTACTGGAGAATGCGGACCTGCATACAGTTTGCATTTAGGTCGGTAGACCACTCTCGCATTCTCTTTTAAACGTGGAATGAGGATTCACGACCCGTAAGTCCACACCAACCGTGAGTATATGATCATCAACTCTCTGTTTCTCAATATTAAAAAATGTCAGGTCATTCGTTTTTGTAAAATACGAAATCATACAATTTATGAATATTCGCTTAACAATGTAAAATTGACAGCTGTCACTCAAATCAGGGACTTGGGTGTTATATTTGATGAACAGTTAACATTCAATCCGCATATAAATGAAATCACAAATAAAGCCCTAAAAATGCTCGGTTTTATATGTAGAACCGCATGTGACTTCAAGTCACTAGAATGTTTGAACACACTGTACACATCTTTAGTAAGAAGTCAAGTAGAGTATAATTCGCCTATTTGGTCCCCGTTTTATAAAGTACATTCCAACAATATTGAAAAGGTACAACACAAATTTTTAAGATTTATTAACTTTAAACTGAATATTCCAATCCAAAATATAAATTATATCCAACTCATGCATCAACTAAATTTGATTACGCTGTCAGATAGGCGAATTATCTCCGACCTTGTTCTACTAAATAAAATTATTAATTATAGAATCGACAGCCCTGAAATTCTTGCCACAATAAAATTATATGTACCTTCCAAAAATACGAGACAAAATTCCACCTTTTTCTGTGACAATTTCAAATCTAATTATCAAGCGCACATATCGTTAAATCGAATACAAAAATTTGGTAATAAATTTGGTAATGTTGTTGATATATTTAGAGATTCTGTAGCAGTGCTTAAACGAAATCTACATAAACACTTTGCTGAAATGTATGACTTCTCCTCTCCATAGTGAAAAACCCATTTTTTAGCTTCTGTTTTTTCACTCTTTTCTTTTATGACTTTTAACTTTAATATATATGTTTTAACTTTACAAATTAATATTGTAATTTAAATAACAATTCGAATATGATTTTAAGTCCCTATAAATGCTGATTAATTTCAATCCATTTATTTTTCTAAGCAAGTAAAAAAAAAAAGAAAAAAAAAAACTGTTCTCCATAATGGTATTCTGTATCATTTGTAAAACATTTATGTACTACAGATATAATAACTATTTTATTTATATATGTACGTAAACTTTTAAATGTCACATAGTTAATGTAATAACACTAATAACAATGTATGTAAAAGCCCAATGGGCGTTTAAATAAATAAATAAATTGTATATAGGACGAAACCGGTTCGCCCTAAGTAAATAGTAGACCTTGGAGGAGATGGAATTTGGAGGTATCGGGACCCGAGGGGAAACTTGAAGGCAGTGCATGATGACGTGGAAGGCTTTTTCGGACGCGATAACTTAGGTATCAATCAAAGAGCCGTGTCAGAAGATTGTGCGAATTTCTCGTTGACTCACGATCATCTCGTTTACTTGCTGGAGGATAGGAGCCAAATTTTGCTAGCAAAGGGTTATTCTGAGTTCGTCAAATATACAATAAACTAATTACATTAACCTACTAAATCATTCTTTACATGTACCTTATAGCAGCAGAATCAAAAAGGAGTGGCGCCAAACAGACACATGAATTTACCAAAATCATTGCCAAATTTACTAACAAATTAACCATTTGAGTTATATTCAATTACCTGTCCAAATAAACATGTATAACATCCTTTATCAGCGTTTAACTACGACTTTGTTAGGGTGTAGGAAATCAGAATAGTTACAATAGGAAAGCTAGCTCATTCAGAGAAATCATTTAAGTCTAGGTTTGCAATGGAAAGACCAAGTAAATTTTGAAACTCAACGCCTCGATCAGAACAAAGAGGGTTACCACAAAAATGAAAGTAATTAAAATCCTATATCATAAATCAAAAAATTACACAACGTTTGATGGAATTTAATTACAATATAAATACGAAAATATTTGCGTTCAATTTCGTAAATAACGTATTAATTAGTTAAGTACATATGTCTATAAAGATATACAGTACAAGAGGGCTTTAAGTAGCTTTCTGAAGTTATCAAAGAAATTAAGGGTCCAATTTTCATGGACGCTTATGTGTTGTAGGGGAGGAATTTTCCATCCCTGCGAACACATATGCAAAGCCTTAGAAAAAAAAAGAAGTATCGGTCATAGCCAAGAGAGAAGAAAATTTTATATTGTATTAAAAATATAATATAATAAAAAGAAAGACCGAAATAATGAGAATATTACACAGTTAATAGGTAATTGCTTGGCTCGTTCAGAGTTAGGACCGTCGATTAGTATTTTCAAATGTATCATTCCAGGTGCTTAACATCATTCCTTCTAGTGTTGGGACTAAAAGGAATGGGATACAGTTACATACCGTAGATCACATCATTACTGTGTATATGCAAAGCCAAAACAAGTACGTACAGTATCAATCCCAGCTAGCAGCATATCAGACACCATCACCACAGCAACCTTGGGGTCTACATCTAACAGCTTCTCCAAGACACTAAGTTCGCGGTCATCCTCGATTTTTTCTCCCGACTCCTTCTTCTTCCTAATGTTCTCTATTGCGACGTTAATGTAGGTTTGTGGTAAGCTGAAAGATAACGCAGAAGAAATATGAAATTACATAAAGGACATCAAATATCACGTTCACCGAACTACTCATATACGACTTCGGTTTCCACTTCAGATACCAGTTTTTGGGTTTCATTCGAGATCCCAGAAAAATGAAAAATACTATTTAACTTATTAGAAGCTGGTGAAGAATTGATTAGTTTTGACAATTTTAATTTACGATCGGACTTGACTGTTTCAATCTTAATACATTTTAGTATAACCGTGTCCCAGTGAAATAAGCGTCAAGTGTCTACTAGAAATAGGTATTACTTAATATATTAACTAGATCTAGGAGGCTAGCCGCTTCCCTACCTCCCTCATCTTGACTTTCTTCACACTCGCATCATACATCGAATTGATGATGTCTTCAGTCCCGCTGTCTTCGGATAGTTAAGAACCTTTTAGGATACCATAGATAAAAATATCCTAGTGGCTATTGCCACGAATTTGAGATTATATATAATCTTCCACGACAAATTGAACTCACTTGATCTGATCATCAAAAATCTGCATCGCCTTCCTGTATGTGGGCGTGGTCACATACTTCCATATGCTTCCATATGCAAAGTCCAACTTCTCTGTTGTGGCAAAGAGATCCTGGGCATTCCGTACCATTTTCTGAGAAATGGAGTCTGCTGGCAGATCATCTGCCAAACAGTTTAGACGCGAGTCCAATGCAAGATACGCTATGCTTTCAAGCGACCACTTGTTGGTCTCGTTCATTATGATGTCGCCGACCTTGTTATCAGCGTTGCGCATTCTTTTGATCCTGTTACATAATAAAATAGAATACATTAGAGCTGTATAGAAACACAGACGGGAGTGATATTGATCAAGGTTCTGATCGCCTTGCAGCGGGTGAACAGTGGTGATCGTATAATGCATGACGACATTTTTGCTCAGACATAATTGAAGAACATTATATCAAATACTTACTCCCGGGTTATAAAAATGCTATATTTTATAAACAATTTATGGTTTCTCTTACCAGATGATTCATGGCTTTATGTCTTGTGGGTATTGTGACTAGTAATTAAGTTGTTTTTTTTTAATAACTTAATGAGTAAAACCTTAAATTGCAATATTTAATCATTGAAGACAACATTAGCGTCCTGTATTCTACTAGTCCTCAACTAGTGTGGCGACGTCCCGCCTCACGTTTTAATTTACTACATCACTCACAGATTCTCCCACCATTTTTTCATTAGATACTGGAAACACCTGTTGTTCGTAGACTATACACCTAATAGACTTGTGGAGTACCGAAAGATGTTCTCACCGCGTCCGACAATTGTCGGCCCTAAGCGGCTAAATCACTCCGATTCACTCTCTCATGTAAGAATTGTCGGGGTCCGCTTTGCAATTTTTGGTCAATTTCAGATAATTCTTCTTTTTCCTATAGCTACTCGTGACGGTTCAAGATTTGCATTGCCACCAAAGTTGATAGAATGCATTATTATCTACAACGAGTTTATATACCGAGTTTCAGGTCGATCGGATGTCGGGAAGAATGTTAATTTCCATTTCCAAATATGCATTCATTCACGAAAACCAAAGTGAAATTCAAATAGATATATTTGAAAATAGTCTTTACTAAAACATTAACCTGTCGCGTGCTAACGCTAAATTTTCAACGTGTGTCAGTAAATTCTGTTTTCATAATAACTTCCTTGTTTTTTTTTTTGAATTGAACCGTCTTATCAGATAATGCGTTCGTATATTTTTTTTTTCATAAAATTAGTATATGCTCTATAGTAGATATTTTCCCTAGAAAACCTACATGACAGGTTAAAAAGGCCACCATCTTTAGCCGGAATCGGAACGTATCAAACAAATTTACAGAAAGACGAAATGCAAATCGCTCGAGTAGTCCGATGTAATCGAGGAAGCATGAGGTTCAGTCAATAATGGAGCGCTTTATCTTTGAACAGCAATATCCTTTATGCATGCATCATATTATACAGTAAAAAATGTACTTACTTTTGAATAAAATCTGTAGAAATAACATCAACTGGCTTCAAATATTGCTTCACTATTTTGGGCTGCATCATGATGGAGTTTACTTTATTTCTGAAGGAATACCATTCTTGTCCGTTACTGAAAACATAAATTTCTTCATTAATAACGCTAAAATCATTAAAGATTCTGGTCGGCTCTGGGAAATGCTTCTATTCATGCTAGTCTTCTAATCCTTCTGAATTGTTAATCCACACAGTCAACACTTCTTTGTCATGGAGACCCATTCAAAAACGCCTCCCACGGTTGACTGTATTCCTGCCATACATGAAATTCATTTTTGCGATTTTTGCGATTTGCGGTTGCCATGTCCTGTTTATACCTTCCTGACGTTTTCATGGCAGCATATACAGAAAATAAATTATGATGCTTACGAAGTGATGAGTCCCTTAGCATCCTTGAACACTTCTTGTCTGAAGTGATTCCGGAAGTATGCCATACTTGGTAGGGCATCTCTTTCGGGAAGAATAGTTTCTTGCTTGTACACCTATAAAAAATAAGGCAGGGTTAGTGAGAACTTATATTAGACGCTGCACACTTAACTCGTTATTTATTAGGAGACCACATTTGGTCCCAAACACCATATGAATTTGGTTTCCTAAAATTTAAAGAGCTAATGTAAACAGGACCGTCGTGATGTTAAATAAAGGTGAGAAAAATAAAGGAGAAAATACAGTGGGCGGAATTACTTGGCTAAATGCCTTAGAATGAATTATTTTGGGGGTATTATGCCGTGTTGCGCTATCTCCTTTTTAGCCATCGTTTCGGACAACATTACAGTGTTCATCATTAGGGCAGATGTGATTAGTAAATACCTGTTAAAGCACAATTTTTCGATTTTGAACAAGTGTAGATTTGAAGGAAATTTCTTTTACGTCTGGAACAGGGCGCATGATAAACAGTGTAAGGTTTCGACCTGCGTCCTTTTAGGCCATAGTCAAGAACCTTATCCAACTGTGAAAAGGGCCGTTTATAGCGATACATATTATTGTTGTGTCTCTGGGTTTGCCTCACAACTCTTTAAATAAAACTCTGGGGTCAACAAAGCAATGAGCTCTGATGGCTTCTTTAGCAGGCGGAAGGAATTATTTTGGGACTGGACCTAGACTGTGAGATTGCGAGATAATTTATTAGTCTCAATCCCTAAATTATCAATAGCTATGAGCAATCTATGGATAACCTCTGAAACTGCATTCTAAGATACCACAAATATTATTTTAGTGAATTAAGTAATAATTACCGTTTCTATGTTATCTGGTGAGAGTAAATAAACAGCGTTGAGAATACCAATGACTTCGTCCAGTTTAACAATATCTCCATACTGTTTGTACAGTCTGCCCAACAGTTCTATGATGTGCATATTGTGATATTCTCCTGCGAAAATCAAATCAGTTGGTATTATATCTTACCGGGTATAAAAAGACGTACCCGACAAACTAATTATAATTGTAATTAAACTGAGTGAACTTGTTCCTGAGATTATTTATTATTTTAAAAACAAACATGTTTTGCGTTAGTTGTACTGCACCCGAGATTAGCAACCTAACAACAATATATAATTCGGCGATTAATTAAAACGTCTGTGCCTTTTTTAATACGAAAATCACAATTTTCCCAAAAACAGTTTTTAACATTAAAAATCTTCAGTAATCATCTCATTAACACGATAATGGCAGAAAAAATCTGTTCATTCTAAAATACTCTTTCGTACAAATATATCACCAAGTCGCTAGATGAGGATATCCATACTATACCTAAAGCACCTATTGGATTTGGGATTAATTTCGTACTCTTTATTGGGCATTATGAGTACCTTTCGGAAGGGTGGATTTTTAGCTCGGAATTTGAATGGCGCGCTGTTTACAGTTTGTTAAAAATATTTACTTATTTCTTAAAGCCTTATTGGGCTTTTACAAAACAATTTTAAATTAAATTGAAAACAAGAGTAAAATATAAATAAAAGAAACTTAAAATCCAATATAAGTTATCATCACACTAACTTTAAAGAACCCTTGAAATTTATATAAGAGTAAAAGAAAAAACATAATTAACATTAATTGACAACAATAAATGCTGAACTCATTTGGATTTGGATTTGTCAAGATTTAAATCGAAAAGATCAGCGACATCTATAAGCTCATTGCCCGGTCTATGTATTGTCTCCATAACAGAATATAACACGAAAAGATCAGCGATATCTATAAGCTCATTGCCCGGTTTATGTATTGTCTCCATAACATAATATAACACGAAAACATCAGCGATATCTATAAGCTCATTGCCCGGTCTATGTATTGTCTCCATAACAGAATATAACATGAGAAGATCAGCGATATCTATAAGCTCATTGCCCGGTCTATGTATTGTCTCCATAACAGAATATAACACGAGTCAGAGCAGTCAAATCTTGAATTAACAATTTTATGCCATAAAAAGATATCAAATAAATAATTCTAGAAGCGTTATTTGGAGTCAAAAATCACGCCAAGGTAATTGAATTCATTAACTCCTTTAGGAATGATATTATTAATTGGAAGGTCGAATAATACTGAGGTTTTTGATCCGCGGAAACGTGCAACTGATCCGCTTGGCATTAGTCATTATTATTATATTTAGATTTAGTTTGTTTACGAGGAACCATTTATAAAGTTCATGTAAGTTAATTTCTAAGCCAGTAGAGAAAGTTACCGCTTCTTAGTTCACTTTTCCATTAAGATGCGATTAGAAACAGTATCAAAGGATTTACAAAAATTAGTATAAATTCAGTCAACTTGGACAGACCCTTTGATGGAGCATTGGAAATACCAAACAATACAAGTACCATAAAACCGTACTATACAAGTTTGTATTCTTTCTTTATGTTTTTTTTATTTTTTATTTGTGAGTTGTCTCTACAAAACCACCGCACATAAGAAATATAACTAATCCGTTCTAACCGATTTTAGGCATAAACCTCCATGTGTTTCCAACGATAGGCAGTGCCTTTGGTCCTGGTATTTCCTTGAAAGGTTTAGCCTTCTCCCATTCTTCTCTGCTCACGTGACACGTGGGATCTGACCCCTCGATCTTCTCTTTCCCTTTCTGCACGTGTGCTGGACATTGCTCTGCCAATTTGGGAGATAATTGGTGTTCGGGACACGATTTGTTGAAGAGTCTGAAACAAAGTTATGGATTAAGGACAATGAGCACTACTTCCTGCACGAACTCATGCTATCTAATCATCAAGCTGTTTTGTCGGAGGGGTATGCGTGGGTGGTGACCGGATAAATCATCACAATGATAATTCATCACATCTTTAAAAAGTTATATAAAGTCATGGAAAGTGATGAAACAAAAACTTTATTAACTGGGTTAAGTAGGTTAGGTTAAAAAAAAATTTTCATCGATTCTTATGACTTTATATCACTTTTTAAAAGTTTGTTGAATTGTCACCGTATTGAGTTATCATGGAACCGCGTGGGCAGATAGGATACTACATATAACTCTGACTCGGCACGCGTTCCTGTCTTCAGTCATATTCTAACATCGCCTCGTGCTTACACTTCTGTAATTTATTTTAATTTATATTATAGAAAACAGTATATTTGTTACAGTGATGGAAAAATTTAGACGAATTAAATATTATTAGATAATGGGTAACTACTCGTATCTATGATATATTTCTTATTCTTTATTATTTGAATCGCACAAATGAGTCCATTCTGGAAAAGTCGGGCATCTTGAATAAGCTTTCAACTATTTTAAGATAATTTGCTCGCCAAACTGAGGACTCCAACTTGGAGAAACTCATAGTCACTGGCAAAATGTTTGGCAGGAGAAGCAGAGGGCGATCACCAATGAGCTGGAGTGACCTAGTATCATTGGCGTCCGGTAAATCGGTGACATTGGATCTCCACGCAGCGCAGGACCGTGAAGAGTGGAGGATGCTAGTCCATCGCGGAAATTTTAGTGGGGGTCACGATACTCAGCTACGACGAAGCAGCTTAAGAAGAAGTCTTATTTTTTGTAGGTACATTAATTACCAGGTGACATGTGTGTGTGGTGATCTATACATAGAACTGAAGCGATATTTATATGCATTTAACAAGTTAAATTATTGACACGATATCCTTTTAAATGTGGTCAGCGAATCCGAAAGAACGTTTATTTTAGAGTTTAGACAGATATATATTGTTATTGAATTTGCTGTTGCATTAGAATTCTGCTGTATGGCGAGTACGGTAATGAATTCGGGCATTTGGTACACTCGATGTTATTGCTTAAAATCCTATGTAAAAATGTGCATTTATAGTTGTTATTCTGGATCTTGACATGACCCGTTCGAGTGTTTGATTAATTTTGTCTTGCCAACCGGGCGTTTATCTTTATCACCAAGCGGTCTAATAGCAGCTGGGTAACTTTGTGTCAATTGATGCCAATCAACTCAAATTAAGGAAGAACTGTCGACATTATTACGGAAACTTTGGAGATACTTGGTGTTCAGGACTTAACAATATAAAATCTCATCTCATCTTCTTCCTATTGTCCAATTCGGCTTGAGAACCCATCGCTTCGACAAGGTGCCTCCCAATAAATTGTCCTGGGATGCTACAGCGGCCTTTGCCCACTGCAAGCCTAGCCTATCCTCACACACACAGACTCTGGATTTGCTTTCACTGAATGTATTCAAATAAAAATAGAGAGCTCCACACAAGTTCATCAATTTCACACTCTCTAAAGCAATTGAACAAAATAATTATGATAATATAATAAATTTAACCGACTTATCTTGCAGACGAACTATGAGCGATTTGGTACTTTATACAAATTAGATAATGGCTTAATGCATGAACCTGACTTACCATAGCTAATAACTAACAACACTAATAACTAACAAAGCTAAAAACTAACAAAGGTAATAAGTAACAAAGCTCATAACTAAAAATGCTAATAACTAACAAAGCTAATAACTTATACCAATGGTAGCACGAAACTTTCAGAACTGTTCTTTGTCTATTCGTCGAAAACAA
This sequence comes from Hesperophylax magnus, assembly GCA_026573805.1. Classification (NCBI taxonomy): domain Eukaryota; kingdom Metazoa; phylum Arthropoda; class Insecta; order Trichoptera; family Limnephilidae; genus Hesperophylax; species Hesperophylax magnus. The sequence continues at coordinate 2,829,319 of JAIUSX010000117.1, read as the reverse complement.
ACTATTCCATTCATTTTCCAGTCCAAAGGCTATAAAGGCTAGGAAATAAATTCAGTTCACTTGATATTTTCATTTTTCCATACAAAAATTTCAATCAGAAATTTCAAATAATTGATTTTCCTAATATTATCATATGTAATATGTAACCAATAATATTTAACAAATTTTGTTTCATTTTTTTAAAGCTCTAATGTAATTTATTTACTTGTTTTATTTAAAAGCCCTAAGGGAGTAAATAAATAAAATAAAAATTTTAAAAGAAGCAAACACATAGTGACTTGACATTTTAAATAAATTAAATGAAAAAACTTGGTTGTAAGTCACTTTATTGATATATTTTCACTGTCTACCAGTTTTGGTACCTCCGTACCATCATCAGGACTGTTATAAATATAATGCTTTCAAGCTATCAAACATATATGTATATATATATATATATATATAAATATATATATATATATATATTTATATATATATATATATATATATATATATATATATATATATATATATATATATATATATATATATATATATTCATTTATTTAAATAAATATTAAATTATCAATGAAGAATATAATAATTTAAACAGATAATATAAAAACGCATGTTTTTTTATTATCTGTTTAAAAAGGTCGCAACTGGGACATGAACACAGATCTTATATTCTTACAGGGACCAACACTCTACCAATCTAGCTACTGAGACCTAATTATGTTCGGTCGTTTTTATCGGATTTCTATTATTATTGACATTATGGTATTAAAAATATTATTATTGAGGTGATAAAAAAACAGCACTCTTCATAATACAATTGATTTATGCGTCGTTAAAATTAAATGCTTATCATCTTAAATAGTTTTATTAAATTATTATTGATGATAAAATCGAATATTTAAAATAACTTATTGGACTTCAAATGCTCAAAATTACCCTATCTTAAAGTATGTGTGATTAAATATTTATTACTATTTTAATATTTTATCGGCGTCACCTTCGATAGTTATTTAGTAATACAATACTTTTTTTCAAACGCGTTGTGTAAATAAATAATATTTATTCATCTATTGTTTTGAAACATTTGCATAGTATTGACATGACTGTATTTACAAAATTAGCATTAGGAAATGCGTAACTAAGTGTTAACAAATCAGTTTTAAATGTTCACATCATTAATAGTTATACATATAATAATCTTCCCTACCTACTGTTCAAATATGATGAAAAATAATATAAATAAAAATTGCACATTGAAAAAATGCACTTTTTGGGTGTAGATTTTAATTTATATAGACAAATTTATGTTCCAGCGTAAATCAGTCTTTTGGAATTTACGTTTTCGCCCATCTAAATTTTTTTTAATCATATAATATTTTGGTTTTATATTTCGTCATATTTGTATAGTAAATATAGCAATTTATTTTTTTAAATAATTGCCTCTAAAATCATGAAAAATTGTATTCTCTAATGGATTATATTTTACAATTTAAAACACAAATAAATAAAGTAGCACATTCGTGTATTAGACATTTGCTATACCTTTTGAATAATTTTTTTTTTATTTCGGTTCAGTATTTTGGCCTAACATGCAAATGAAATTTTGTATGAAAAGGGAAGCGAATTTTTTTTAATAGAAATATTAGACCGTGAAGACGGTGAGATACCCACTAATTTTCTGTTTTATATATGGGACAGTTTTCAAATTTGTCTATACTTATAGACACATTCGATAGCATTGTACAAACGACACATTCAATAGCATTGTACAAACGTCATATTCAATAACATTGTACAAACGACACATTCAATAACATTGTACAAACGACACATTCAATAGCATTGTACAAACGACACATTCAATAGCATTGTACAAACGACACATTCAATGGCATTGTACAAATGACATATTCAATAGAATTGTACAAACGACACATTTAATAGCATTGTACAAACGAAACATTCAATGGCATTGTACAATCGACATATTCAATAGAATTGTACAAACGACACATTCAATAGCATTGTACAAACGACACATTAAGGACAGTGGATTAAAATTGTACTCGTACATGATTCAAGATGGAATGAATAGTGACTTCTTAAATTAGGTATGTTAGAAACTTTAATGAGAATATTGCAAAGATAATGCGAGTTCCAAGCTTATCGTGAATTATTTTATGTAAACGTATTCAAACCTAATTATTATGTTACGGAAAAAATTTAAAATATTGTTAGCTCTTGATGAGTTGTATACTCATTCCTGGAAACAAAATTAAAAAAATATATGTCTAAATAAAAATGCCGCTTTATTACTAACGCTAGAACAACCAAAAGAATCGCATCAAGAAGGCAAAAGAATAAGAGAAGCGTTAGATATAGTAGGGAAGGAAAGAATATATGTAAAATGAAGGTTGAGAAGTACGAATACCTGCATTCTCAAATAACTGGAACCAAAGAAACACGGCTAAGCCATTTCATAGAACGTTTTTATACTGATTGATGGTCTTTCACCAAAGCGTCTGAGAGTCTACTTCTCTTGACGTGTCGTAAATATTACACACATTTGCTTCGTTTGATTATAAACAGGTTTTATTTGTGCACGTCGGGCCCCCGACCTCCGGATTTGTTTCCGAGGATCTCACCTGCTCGCCATCGAAGATTGTCAAGCTATATAAAAACGTATAATATTTATTTAATGGTGAACATACACTCAAATTATTATTATTTATTTTTTTTGGTAATTATTTTTTATTTTTAATAATATGTTTACATGGTACATAATTCATTTTACATCTTGGGTCTTTTTACTACTCTTCCATTGAAAGCATTTGCTTGTGTATGGAAGGGGAGTGTACATAAATGTTGTCATTAGTTAGTACTTAAATAATTCATTGTACATAAATGTATGTTTGCTGTAGTATTTTTTTTGATAGAAGTGAAGGATAATATATTAATATAATAAATTTAAAAAAAGAAAGGAAGTTATTGAAAACTAAGGATATTTGTGAGATTAATCAAGTGACAGTAGTTTTTTTTTTCAGAATATTTTTAAAGTGTCTCTTGACAGAGAGCAGTATTCGGGTTTTATCATTAATGCTTCTGATTTCTTCTGGTAGACGATTGAAAAAAGTTCTTCCCTGGTAAGTATAATGATGTTGTGCAAAAGACGTATTTAGTTTTGGGCATAGAAAAACATGTCTAAGTCGCGTTCTGTTTTCATTTAAAAATATATATTTATCTTTTTCTTTTATAATTTGGATTAATGAGTTTTTAATATATAGGTCTTTAAATGTAGGTACTTGAAATTCTTCAAACAGGCGTTCTGTTGGGTAGTCAAAGGATTTTTTTAATATAATTTTAATAATTGTTCTTTGTATAATTTCAATTCGAAGAAGGTTACATTTATACGCGGATCCCCAACTAATAATAGCGTATTGTAAAGTGGATTGAACTAAGACATAGTAAATTAAATATAGATTTTTTATCGACAGAAAGTTTCTAATTCTTAAAAATATATATATTAATTTTCTAATTTTATTTACTACTTGACATATTTGTTCCTTCCATTTCAGATTTTTATCAATAATTACTCCTAGATATTTAATTTTATTTGTTGTTTTTAGTACTGTACAGTTTGATTTGCAATAGTTTTGGCTGTGAATTTTAGTATTATTATGTATGATAATGTTAAAATTTTTAGGAGTATCATTTGTATGGATTGCAAATGGAATTACAAATGTCTTTTCATTATTAAGTGACAGTAAATTAGTGTGGAAAAAATTCTTGAGCGTGTTGATGTCTTCTGTGGCCTTTAATTCTACTTTTTCTCAAGTCTTATCACTTATTATTAATACTGTATCATCGGCGTATGACGTGATTTGACCATGTAAAGGTTGAAAAAAAATATCGTTTACATATATAGTAAATAGAATTGGTCCAAGCACTGTACCTTGGGGGATCCAAAGAATAAATATTAAATATCTTGCTCATTTAGCCACCAACCTGACACTTAATACGCTGTTGTTTACTACTGAAAGTGAGTAAATCCCTTTGATATTTAGCACATTATTAACTCCTGCGGCCACAAGACGATTAAACTTCAACATTGTTGCTACGAAATCTACAAATTAATTAATATTTTGTAGTTTAGCACAGCGCGAATGAAACACAACTGCAAAATTAGTCAAAATCTGATTATATTCTGACGGACTTAAAAAAAAAATGTCAGGAAAAGCGAGCGTCGCCCTTGTCGTTCCTAATCATTTCCCAACTAATCAAATGTACCTTTCCGTACAGTTATTAAGTAAACTGAGTGCTTATTATAAAAGGGGAGTTATCATTGCCATGAGAGCTCTGTAAAAATAAACTGCTTTAAAATGTAGTATTAGCATAGAGCTACAATTAGAGGCACTGCTACGAACTTATTAATATCTCGTCGAAACTTGTTCCACTGTAATAACGCGATAAGTGTTGCGTGTAGACCGGATTCGGAAGTTTTAGTTAGAGCGTTAGGAGAGTTGGAGGTCAGTTGGAGTTAAAAAGGCGGAACCATTTTTTTCGCTTCATGTCTCATGTAAATTTAATACATCAATGTACACTAATCCTTTTTATCATTTTTCTGCTTATAATCAAATATTTATCAGACGTTATCTTTACGTAGGTACCTTTCTATATATTTATGTAGATAAAGTAATGTATAAAAAAATGAAAACAATAATCGCATAAAATTATTTATTTTATTATCGTAACCATAGACCAAATACGACTACATCAATGATCGTACCCCAAATTTTACAATTTCCATTGATTTCATAATGTAAAAATGCCACCGAAGAGATAAACCGATAGAATTTTGCTTTCTGATATGCGAGTATGTAATATACTTATTATAAAATTCTCTATGGTACCTATACAAAACACTATTTGCTGGGTCGTAATTTTTGTTACACTTCATTAAAATATTTATGAGTTGATAAGGGAGCTATGCGTAATATTTGATAAAAAACTAACATTCACACCTCATATCGACAACATTATTTCTAGATCCCTGAAAATGCTAGGATTTATCAAAAGAAATAGTAAACATTTTCAAAATCCCAAATCAAAAATAACGCTGTACAATTCCTTCACCTGCTACGTGTTGGAGTACGCAAGTTATATATGGAGTCCAATCTACAAAGTTCATATTCAGCGAATAGAGCGGGTTCAAAAACATTTTATGTACCACCTGGCGTATTGTGATAAGAGAGCTCGATCTCTTCCTCATTACACCAATAGGCTATATTTCTACAATGTACCCACCCTTAAACAGAAGAGACTAAATATTGATTTAAATTTTCTTTTCAAAATTGTTAATGCTCTAATATACTGCCCTTTTCTACTCTATCAAATCATGTTCAACATTTCTAGAATTGGTTACCGACTTATACATTAAATTCCGTTACATATTAAAAAAAAATATCAAACTAAGCTGGGGTATGACTCAATTTTACCGTATAATGCCGTAATTTTAACGAGACATATAAAAGTCATTCCATTGATTTGTCAACCTTCAAATCAAACGTTAATCCCTATCATGTTGTTCTTAAAACTAATTACTGTTACTGTTATGAAATGTATATGTAAGTGTATGTATGTGTGTATACATGTATGCATGTAGGTGCATACATGTACATTATTCTTTACTTACAGTGTTCTCTTTGTAATATACTGTGAAGCATATTATCCATTATGTCATCAATGTTGTGTTTATCTGTAATTAGTGATAGTATCAACCATGTTTAATGAATGTAATTGTATTTGCGAGAGCTTTGATATGAATCTCTGTTGACAAACCTAGAAAAAAAAAATAAGAGAAGGCCATTTAAAACTTTTCCGGGAGAGATACCTGCCTAGATATTTACCGGCTCCCGCCGGTAGTTAAAGAGAAGTAGTTCAACATTTAGTACATTCTTACCTAGATATTTAAATAGTTTCCGCTGGTAGTTAAAGAGAAGTAGTACAACATTTAACACATCCTGGAATAAAGAATTTATTATTTATTTATTTATTTAGTAAATACCTACCTAGATAGTAAAATAGTTTCCGCAGGTAGTTAAAGAGAAGTAGTACAACATTTTGTAGATACCTACCTAGATATTTATATAGTTCCCGCAGGTAGTAAAAGAGAAGTAGTACAACTTTAGTAGATACCTACCAAGATATCTACATAGTTCCCGGAAATAATATTTCAGTTTTTAGAGCGTATCACTATAGTAATCTTTTTCACATTTTGGTAACAACTTCGAGCCAATTATTTATTTACTGTTGATCCTTTGTTGGTTCCTTTTTAACCATTATATTTTTTCCATATAACGATTATATGAAGAAGAATGTTACAATGGATCTTTCAGGGGTAAACGTCATTTTTTAACACTAACCCCACATGGAGGCTCTGAGGAAAATAGTGTGAGGAGTGGAAGGAAGGGAAGGGAAGGGGAAGGAGAGGAAGGATAGAGAGTCCGGCTGGAGTGGTCAAAAGGTCTCTCTCGATCCGACCCGCTACGCAGTAGGTGGGCAAACGCATCCGCCGCCTAGACCTATACAAACCTCACCCCATGAACCCGGGCACCCCTGCTAAGTCACCAAATGTAGCGGACCACTTGTGGTGACCTACGGCAGGGGTACTGGTTATCCAATAAATGGTTCCCGTGGTACGGCGGTACTCATACCCACCTCCAAAATGAAAATCTTCTTTGTACATACGAGTATACAAGGTGTATCGGCAAGTACCCGACAAACTTTAACCAGCTTTTCCTCAGCACATTTGGAGTAAAAAAATTTATGGGCGCTTTGCTGTCCGGTAACATTTTTTTTCCATCAAAAACAAAAAATAAATAAAAAATCCACACTCCGTCACTGTCATTTGCATTGTTTCTCGTGTTCAACAGCTGTTATTAGCAAGTGTGTCAAAAGGTGTCCTCGCTCTTTCGTACACACTAAATAATAATAGTTAAAAATGAGACGAATGGTGCCGTGCCATTTCGTTGTGATTGTAAAAGCGCGCCAACGTAGGTACGTACGTACATTATTCAACAAAACTCGAACAAAATATTGCCAGACGGGTTTTCAAACTTTGACAAAGGACAAAACATTGGTGACATGTGGTGAAAATATGAATAATAATTTTTTTATTAAAAAAAAATGTTACCGGACAGCAAAGTGCCCATAACATTTTTTACTCCAAATGTGCTAAGGAATAGCTGGTTAAAGTTTGTCGGGTACGTGCCGATACACCCTGTATACACGTATGTACAAAGAAGATTTTCATTTTGGAGGTGGGTATGAGTACCCACCTCCAAAATGAAGAGATTTTAAGATCATAGAGAGATTTTCGTCACAAAAATTTCGTCATCCTGATTTTGGATAAGATCTGATGGGAGTATCAGGAGCGTGAGAAATGGAATTGTGCACGCTATTTTACAATTACCTTTTGACCATGTAACTGTAAAAAACTCTAGTGACTGAAAATAGTGACAGATTAGCTTCAATGACTATTACTATCAAAATTTAATTTTTGATCGCCGGTGTGATACTTTCAAAACATTATTTCTTAATTCTGAAAGAAATCAAATGTGAAATGTGTTTTAAGCCGTGTATTAAAAAAAATATAAATACGTGGCACCTCAGAAGGGCGCTCCTGTCTCTATAGTGTAAAAGCAGGGGAACTATGTGACCACCCGGTTGGACATCGTTGTGAGTCGGGTTAAGGTAGGGGATGTAGGAAGGGTGTTGTTTATGTGGATATTTAAGGGGCTCGGATTATATGAAGGTTATATACACTGAATACGCTTTTATGTTACTACGCATGTGTCTGCAATTTAATAATATAAAACAGTGAAATTTTTAGTGGTTCTGCCGTTACTAGACAACTAGATAAATATTGTAAACTAAAGCATATCCAAATATATGTCTTTATGTTTACATAATTTATTAAAACGTAATGTTAAATTATTAAACAATCCAATACGGTATACAAGCAGAGTTAGAGTTAAAAATATTTTAGATAATAGAAGAAAAAAAGAAACAGAGCACACATAATGTGTGTAACTAATTGTTATTTAACTTGTTAATCATCCTTGAAATTATAATCACACTTCTAATAGGTGAAGTGCCTTCCTCCAAGTAAATTTTAAGGTTTCATGACACTTCTCTCTTCCTTTCACGTAATAAGAAGACATAAGTGTCAAAAGCATGTTAAAGTCGGGTTAATGTCAGTGAATCTTTCCACTATCGCAATACCTTATTCTAGGCTGCCAAAATGATGTGAGGTATGGCATGACGATAATCACGCTCTGGAATGATTTAGACTTTCTATTATTCGAGAAGCCTTCGGTATACAACCAAGATTATTATTTATTTAAACCAACCAAAAGAGGTGGCTCCATGGCATGTGATATAAAATCATTTTTAAAAGTTTCTATACTAAGGTCCTTGTTAGGACGCTACGTTATCAAGCAGGGAGGGGATCAGATCAGGAGCACCAAAATTCACGTTAAAAATTCAAATCCAAAATTCAGGTTAAATACGCTGTATTTCAAGAATCGCGTCTCCCGCACGACAATGGCGTTGTAATGGCTAAATAGCGTATGCAGTGTGCTAATTAGCATATTGTGGGTTCTTCCTGGCAGAAGTCTTTTTTTTGTGATTGCCATAACACTGGCGTTATGCATTCTGTGTATAGGTAGAAACAAGACGGGATGCCAATGTCCATAGGTGCGATTTGCAGTAGTATGAGTGAACGAGGTTTGCAAACTTATGTGTGCACGCGGTATCATACTAATTATGGTTTATGGCCCATCTTTCTTGTTTTTATTACCTCTAACCTCTTATCTCTTTCCTGTTACCTTTTACCTCTAACCTCTTTATGTATACCTCTTTATTTCTCTTTATCTATGTATGACACGAACTCTTACTTCATTGGATAAATACCCAAGTTTCGTTCTTACCGCCGCCCCGGAAATCATTTTTTGGATAACCAACACCTCTGCCATAGGTCACCCCAAGTGGTTTTCTACGTTTGGTGATTTAGCAGGGGTGCCCGGGTTCATCGGGTGAGGTGATGCGTCTGCCCAGCACCTACGTCGCGTGCCAGATCAGGAGAGACTGGTTTAGGGAGACCTTTTACCTCCCCAACCGGTCTCCCCACCGCAGCGAGAGGGATATATAAATACGTCACTCCTGGGCATACTGATTCCTAGATTCCTACCCACCCCTCATACCTTTTTCCTTCAGAGAACTTCTTCTCCTTCCTCTCCTTAAAAAGATCCCCAATTTCCATCTCCAAAGAAGACATAGGCCCTGAGGGAAATTATTTTCCTCAAGGCCTTCTGTGTTGTGTTAATATAAAAAAAGTTCTTTACAATTTATAATGTCCTTCTCTAATACTGCTTTTAACGAAATGAAAGTCTTTCGAAAAATATTTTATAAGACATTTACATAAATATTTTAGGCATTAATTTAACGATAAAGCTTTATATTCATGTGAAAGTTACATTCACTTTGACTATAACCTACCTACATACAACAGTGCGCACGCAAAATAATCGCTCCTCAAAACTAATCTTATTACACAATTAATAAATCATAAAAATCATTCAATCCGTCGGTTGATGTTTACCTTTAAACCTAAACGGCCTTCTTACAGTGATTTTATGTGAATAAGATCTGTGAACTGACAGTGATTGAAATCGTCAAGTAAATCCAACTATTTGTTCCTGTAGTTCGTACCTGTGGCTAGTTAATTAATATTATATTTATTTCGCCATACGTCACAAGCGACCTATTATGCCAGTGCAATGAGCGCCAAAAAGAGGGTCGCGATCGTAATTATTCCGGTAGTCCCAATTTTTTTTATATGTTTTATAAACTGGTCCCCTGATGTAAAATCTGAGTTTCCGACCTTGGCACACCTGTGCTCGCACCGCCATTTTGAAAAAACCGGCTGAAATTGCGCCAAAATCTAGTTTTTCCCAAATATCTCATTTCCAATACAAATTTCAGCTAAAGTAACTTAACAAGTATAATAGAACATAAAATTACTTACAACTTTTGTGAAAACAATTTTCTTCTATCTACAAAAGGTACCGAGGTAGAAAGTCGTAAAGGTGCGTATATTTTTTAAAAAACAAGTTTTTTGCGCGACTAGGTTTGGTTTTTTGTAAATACCTCGTTTCCAGTGGAATTTCATGAAAAGTTTATTGTTACCAATTATGTAGAGCATAAAATTTCCAAAAAGATGTGCAACTTTTGTGTTTACATAAATTTTTTTACCGATATAAAGTATAAACTTATATCAAAACTTGGGAAATATGTATTCGCACATAGATGTATGGAATATGTCACTGATACAATATAAACAAGAAATAATCAAATCATTTATCCATGATACAAGTTCTCACTAAAGAAGTTCATTGTTAAATTTATCAACTACATCGGCAAATTAATTGTATGATTCTTAGAAGCATTATAAACACAGACATAGGAATTAATAGACGAGAAGATATGGGCGAGGGGTAAAATCAACTGTTGAAGAACGAGGGAACGAGGGAACGAGTGAAGCTGACTGTGATTCGTCAATAAATCAATCTGACAGTAAATAGGCATCTCGCATTATAATATCACCATTTACTTCTTAAAAGTAAAATCTGCTTTGAATGAATAGACATTTTTACATGGGAGCGCAAATTACTCGCCACGTTATGAACAAATTTGCGAAGTCCAAATTCGGCAAAGTAAGGCAGCTTTTATTTTCAGAGTCGTAGTTAGTTTCAGAGTATTTAGTTAAGACACTTTTATAAATGTTCATAATTTACTTCCCAGCAACCAACCAGCTTTGTGTTTCGCGTCCAGACGTTTCTCTATGTGATAGTAACAACTGATTCATATTATACGATGTGAATATGCTTAAAATAAAGTAAAATAATGCTTATATATGGAATGTAATACGACAATTGGGTTTATTCTCTTTTTTCACATCTATTTTTACCAGTTTTCATAGTACAAGTCAAAATTTTGCCGTGTTATTTAGTAAAATGAACCGATGATGCCTCGACCATAGTTCGCACAAGAATGATGACGTCACGTTTTCAAATTTCATTTGAGGCCAAACGCGAGCCCAGCCGGCTCAATGGAACCGGTATGGGGAGTGGGGATAATACGCTTTTAATCACTTAGGGCAGGTCTACTAATATTCATATGTCTATGATTATAAACCATCATAATCTGTAGTATTATTTAGTTATAAAAAAAAAGTTTTTTCATCATTAAAATTAACTTATATAAAAAAAAAAAATACAAATCGGACAGTTCCGAACTCCTGCAACTAGCTAATTCCCCGGTACAGCGGTTTCGTACTATGCGAAACCAATACCGAACTAATACCGTAACAATAATGTTTTGATTCTCTGATTACAGTACTTTAAATTATGGTCTTTATTTTTCACTGAACTTAAAATTTAAATTTTTAATGCATTTATTTTTAATTCATTTATGTATGTATGTATATTTCTTTCTCATGTTAAATTGTACTGTCTTTATGTATATATGTAAAAGCCCTCTGGGCGTAAAATATAATAAATAAATAAATAAACAAATCTAGGTAGGTACGCACAGAAAATCTTTCACTGTTTATTATCACGTTATTAGATTTTTAAATACATACATGTACAAATTTACCCCCCCCCCCCCTCTTCCTCCTTCTACTCCATCTGTGGGGGTATCGAGTCATTCTGTGGGATTGAATCGGGAACGTCAGAGCAACATGTAGAGATGGTTGGAAAGGGTTTTTTGTATTTTTAAAATGTGTGTATCAAAATAGCCATTCATTTGATTTTAAATTAAAATAAAACTAAAAGTAATTCTGAGATCAAAATTATTAAATAAAAATGTTGTTTTCTCTCGTTTCTTTAAAACGAAACTGCCAAGTAGAGTGTCAAACTGAAATGAATGACGTGACAAACAAATTCTGAAGACATAGTGAGCAGTTTGGTGTTGCCATAATAATTAAAAAAATCAGGCAATTGAATAATTGAATGACATATCTTTCTTTTCCATGCGCCCCTTGTTAAAAAAATAAGCTATAAAACAAAAGATTTATAGTACCTACACATATATTTATCAAGCATAACTTGTTCTGAACTGGTAGTAAGTACTCATAATCGTCCTTAGGAGGATCAAATACAGTCCTTCCAACTACTGCTAGCCATGCGTCCTATGCACTGGGCTAAGGACTACAAAGGTTAGACAATTATGGGTATTTGAAGCTTGTCACTTAATTGGAATAAAGTCCAGTAATAAAAAAATAATATTATAAATTTCACAGCTGTGTTATCATCTTTTATCAGCACTACTTCAGACGCATATTATTCCAATGTTTCATGTTTTAATTCCTCGTGTGATATCGCATACCCTTCCAACGTATTATATTTCCTTCCTCATTATTGCATATTATTATCCTTCCAGCATTTCATATTTTCATTTCTCATGTGATATCGCATATCTTTCGAAAGCTTCAAATATATGTTAGTTCCTCATGTGATATGGCATATTATTATCCTTCCAACATTTCATATTTTCTTTCCTCATGTGATGTCGCATATCCTCCCAACGGTTCATAATATATTCATTCTTCACGTGATAACTGACTTAAAAATAACACAACATTAATAAGTATAAAATATAAAATAGCAATGACTGTTCATCTACATTAATAATTAACACACTTTAATCGGGAAGGGTAGTTCTACCCGTTCCACAATGCATTGTCCCTTGGACAAAAATACAAAAATCGACATTCGAATTTATGAATTTTAATTTTGCTATTGTAAAGATGATAACTCAATTAAAAGTCAATTGGAGTATAATTCACCTATTTGGTCCCCTTTATATAAAGTTCACTCCAATAATATAGAAAGATTTCAGCACAAATTTCTTAAGTACGTAAATTTTAAGCTCGGAATTCCTATTGATTACATTAATTATGTCAGTTTGATGAATCAATTGCATCTAATAACACTGTCTGACAGGAGAATTATTTCAGACCTGGTTGTGTTACACAGAGTCATTAACAACTTAATTGATAGTTCTGCCATCCAAGGCAAAATATAACATTCTTCTGTAATACATACCCGACCAACTATCAGACACACTCACTGACCAATAGGATGCATGATCTGGGCAACAAGTATGGGGGTAGAATTAAAATTAAAAAACTTTTTCACTTTTTTCCACTTATTTATTATTACCAGGACCGGTTTCATCCTACTACGGACATTTTCAGACTGGTGATTTTCAGAGCTGCAATAAATGCTGTGCACCCAAACTGCTTTCCAAGTCTTTACCAGCTTAACAAAACGAAGAATGTTCTCCTGCCATCGTTAATCACAGTCAGTGAAACTTCTTGAAAAAATCGACTAGGTATATCATACCCGTAAATGCTCGAGAGAGAGCTCCAAGACCAGTCTGAAAATGTCCGTAGTAGGATGAAACCGGTCCTGGTAATAATAAATAAGTGGAAAAAAGTGAAAAAGTTTTTTAATTTTAATTTTATTACAATGGAATTCCACCACGAATTAACAGTGCAAAAACTAGACTCATTAAAAGTATGGGGGTGTTGTTGATTTATTTATTGACTCCATATATAGAATTAAGCATAATCTACATCAACACTTTGTTGAATCCTACAAATTAGAGTAGCTTTGGTAAATTAGTTTTAATGATTTGTTTTATATGTAATGTTGTTGTAATTTCTTTTTTACTTTATATTATTTTTTTTCCTTCTTTAAAATGGATTACATCTATTTACTGTCAATATCTCCTGTATAATACATATTCTCTTATTGTACTGCATCATGTATCACTTCTATGTAAAAGCCTTTTTAGGCGTATATATATATAAATAAATAAATAACTGCCATGACATTAATCTTAATTACTTTGATGACGTCATTGGGTAGTTATGCGCCCTCAACTTAGGGATTACCGACAGCGATGCGCTAATCACATTATCAGTTGCATTTTTACACCTGAGTAAGACGCATCGTTTATACAAAAATACCACGTTTTTATTATCAAACCATAATGGAATCTACTGGCACAGGTATGTACAATGTAATTATTTTTAAATTATTTAATTTTTTTCATTAGTTGTTCTGAATTGTGTCCTCAAAGTTGTCACCTAAATTTCACGCCTGATTAATGCCTTACTCAACTTTGAAGGCATTTTAAAAAATAATACCAAATATCACTTCGTGGTATTTCCGATTTATTAATGGTCAACTAATAAATTTTCATGTCCCAAAAAATTGGCTGCGTCTGTCCGCGACTAAGGATTTTATGATTTTTTTTTTTCAGACGGAGGTAATTCTATCAAAAATTTCGAACTCGCAGAAGTGTTCTTCGAAAGCGAAAAATCCGATAGACAACTGGCTGTTTTTCAGAAAATATGTTTGCTTATAAATTTTATTGACGTCGATGATGAAAATCGGGACAAGATAAGGACTTTCTGCAGACTTTTTTGTTTAAAATTCAACAATTTGCTGAATGACGTTTCACGCAATCGAGAGAAATTTCTTGCACGCAATGAGACGTGGCTAAACCAACAAATACAGTTACCATTGGGTTTAAAAGGTCTACAAGATATAACCAATCAGCCTGGACCAATTCGTACCCGCGGAAGACCCCTCAAGCCATTCGAGGAAGCTTCGCTCAAGACCAAAAAAAGGCGCGTATCGGAGCTCGTGTCTGGAAGAAAATCAGACGAGCTGCAGTTTGCTGCGGATGTGGCAGGGGTACACCAGAAAAGGATGGGACGTCTTCACTATCTCCTCATCAAGCACTAGCCTTGTATCTCGATCTAGATCTATCAGAAAGTAAATACAAAGTTCTAAGAGCTGCAGTAAATGCTGTGCACCCAAACTGCTTTCCAAGTCTTTACCAGCTTAACAAAACGAAGAATGTTCTCCTGCCATCGTTAATCACAGTCAGTGAAACTTCTTGAAAAAATCGACTAGGTATATCATACCCGTAAATGCTCGAGAGAGAGCTCCAACACAGACCTGATCAGAATATTGCTGTTGACTTCTGAACCTCTCTTAACATCCAAAAGGAATATAACTACAAATAAAGGCGTGAAAATGGATGGAGAGGTTCAGAAGTATATTAAACAAGTAGACGAACCTTCCGCCACATCCAGTCTAAACCTACATCTAGATTTAGAATTTAGTAGCGGCCAAGAATCTTCGGATTCAGAATAGTTTAAGATCCCATACATGAACTTATATCACACTTACCAAATATGTAATTTTTTTTATACTTTCTCTCTGCATTGTACTTACTACAACATAATATAATACATGTAACTATCGTATTATTAATTACTCCATAACTACAATAAAGTACTGTTCACTCCTCTGCTAACCACAAGCTAATGTTTCCTTGGAAGAGTAGTATAAAAATATTTTAACATAGAAAACCAATGTTAATCGTATTTTATATGTAATAACTTTATTTTTTATGTAAAATTATAAATAAAGAAATATATCAAAGTTTACAAAAATACTAATATTAATATTTATGAAATTTGTTAAATTGTGTATAAATATGTATATTTTTTATATGCGCGAACTAACTATGATGCTAATGACTCAGATTTAGAAAACGCATTTTTTTTTTTTTTATTCTACGCGTAACCGGTTTTATGATTTTTGTCCTCTCCCCCATACACTTCAATGCACTGTGTGGCGTCTTGGAAATTACCGTTAATTTTTATCGGAGCATAACCCATGCTTAGCTTCTCTTTCTGTTACACAAGTCGCTATGGTAGAGAGCGAGAGATCAAACTACAATTTTTGCTCTGAGCCAATGAGATCTGAGCTTTCAACCACAACAGCTTTGTCTATAAGAATTTGGGTTGGGAATAACTCCTCCCATCAGGGTTACAAGGTCAGACGGGAGTTATACGCCCCTGGTTTGAGTGTGGTTGTTCGGTGAGATTGAAATGTTGAAGGATACAGACTTTCCGTGTAGACTAACCAAACATAAAACAAACGTTTTGACTCCTGCGTGAGATCGGCTTGTTCTTTGTTCGAGTGTTGTTGTTTGGTGAGATTAAAATAAACATTCAGTTATTTGGATTAAAAAATGGTTTTATTTGTGAGTGTTTTGAAGTGTAATTCCTTGGAGACTACACTGGATTACCAAGCATGCTGTCGGGGTGACACAAAGATGAATCATCATTGTCCCGTTAAACGTTCAATGGATGCTGATTAATAGGGAATTCTCTTCACACCAAAAAATCACTTATTATTAATTATTCACATGTAGAAACACTTCAGACACAAGAATACATAGTTTTTATAATTTTCAAAAATCATTTATTAAAGTTATAATGACTTTAAAAACAGGCGCAAACGAAATATTTCAATGCAGCTAAAAACGCCCGGTGATTGATCAAGCGTTCAAGGGCGAACGATGACGTCACTGTTGACCGGCCTAAGTAGATCCTGCAAACCGATGGCGGCGGCGGCGGCAAAGGTGTGACGTAGCACTTGTGACGTAGCGGTCAAAATGGCGCATGACCGTTTTCAGAGCCGAAATAGCACGCAATTTTTAAAACAACTACAAAAAATTGAAAATGCATTTAAAAAAAAAAGAAAAAAAAGAGGCACATAATAAAATAATTGGTAATTATTTACCTACGACTACCGTTTGAGAAAATATTCCGTACGAGACACTATTTTGACACACCGAGTTCTCGCATAGTTCGCGTTTGTTTGTGTAGTGGCAGTGTAGGAAACATGAAAGGCATAATCGGCATAATAGACAATTTTTCGAGATCGCTAGACACGCACCCGTTAATTGTTAGGCGATCAACTTTGATACCAAACATCAGATGAATTTAGTTTCTTAATATTTAAAGGTTTACTACGATTTTTTTTTTAAATAAAACGTTTTCATTTTAGGTAAGGTTGGGTTATTATAGGTTATTACAGGTTAGATTAGGTTATGTTGGATTATTATATGTTAGATTAGGATAGGTTAGGTTGGATTATTATATGTTAGATTAGGATAGATTAGGTTAGGTTAGGTTGGATTATTATAGGTTAGATTAGGATAGGTTAGGTTAGGTTAGGTTAGGTTGGATTAATATATATGTTAGATTAGGATAGGTTAGGTTAGGTTAGGTTGGGTTATTATAGGATAGTTTAGGTTGGATTATTATAGGATAGGTTAGGTTAGGTTAGGTTGGATTAGGTTGGGTTGTAGCAGTGCGTACTTCTGGACGGGCAGTTCCTACCCGATTAAGATAAACATTGGTCAACATTCTACAATTGGCACTACTGTTTCGAGCTATGAGTGCGGAGCACACTTCGT
Organism: Hesperophylax magnus; assembly: GCA_026573805.1. Classification (NCBI taxonomy): domain Eukaryota; kingdom Metazoa; phylum Arthropoda; class Insecta; order Trichoptera; family Limnephilidae; genus Hesperophylax; species Hesperophylax magnus. The sequence goes on along the minus strand of JAIUSX010000117.1, from coordinate 2,811,907 downwards.
CGACAGTTGCTTGCTGGACTCGGTAGCAGACGGTGTGTTCGTACGACGCTGGAACAATGAGGGTCTACTGTGCAAACTACGAAAGGTCTTTTTCACTTATAACTTTTTAACAATGTACTTATAATTCAAATAGGGATTACTCATTTTAACTTCTTGCGTAGTTATTTTATAACTCGCTGGCGCCCGCTCAGACATTCCTTACAAGATTTTAATGTTTTAAATTATTTAATGTTACATGTACGTTAGTCAAAATTTTATCAAGATGGCGTTAAACACACGTTCATCCCACGTTGGGCGCCATTTGTAACATTAAATCGTGGATGGGTGATGAAAGGATAATTGTATTAATTAATGATGGATCTTTCAATTGTGACATTAATTGGTAAATTACCGAATACAATTATCTAGTCATCTACGTACACGCTCTAACTCAATGTAGGTAGGTTGTGATGAGAACTGATAAAGAAGATTAAATAATAGAATATTTTAAATATCAACAGACGCTAATTTATTAAAACAAATATTAAAATAATTAATCAAATAAAATAAACATGAGACTCTATCAAACAACTTAACTCCGGGCGTGTCAAGAATGAATGTGTGTTTAACGCCATCTTGATAAAATTTTGACTAACGTACATGGTTAACCCTGCTACAGGGTTATTATAGGATAGTTTAGGTTGGATTATTATAGGATAGGTTAGGTTAGGTTAGGTTGGATTAGGTAGAATTAAATCACAAACCAGTCTATACAAACCTAGCGTAGCCCACAAACCACTTGAAAACTGGGATACAACTCTAAAGGGGACGCGAGCAGGCGTTATTAAAGGGGCATTTTTTTGTAACAGGAAATAACATGGAAAATAGGTATTAGAATTAAATCACAAACCAGTCTATACAAACCTAGCGTAGCCCACAAACTACTTGAAAACTGGGATATAACTCTAAAGGGGACGCGAGCAGGCGTTATTAAAGGGGCATTTTTTTTGTAACAGGAAATAACATGGAAAATAGGTATTAGAATTAAATCACAAACCAGTCTATACAAACCTAGCGTAGCCCACAAACTACTTGAAAACTGGGATATAACTCTAAAGGGGACGCGAGCAGGCGTTATTAAAGGGGCATTTTTTTTGTAACAGGAAATAACATGGAAAATAGGTATTAGAATTAAATCACAAACCAGTCTATACAAACCTAGCGTAGCCCACAAACTACTTGAAAACTGGGATATAACTCTAAAGGGGACGCGAGCAGGCGTTATTAAAGGTTCCCCAACATTTATAGTAACTTTTAGTAATAATTTAATAATATAACTAAATTCAAGTATTAATTCAAAGTAATCATTCCATATTTACCGTGAAGCGGAATTCGTAACCTTTACCAAAAAAACCTTTCCTTAATACGTTAATTTTAATAAATAATTTTTTATTTACAATATTTTTTTGTATAAATAAATTAACACATCAGTTAAAAAAAATGTTTTTCATTGTCTATGATATAAAAAACCGTTTTGCCATATAAATTTTAACAACTATCCGATTGTGTTTTTTAATTGTTATGTTGGCAGTGCCCTACACTACGTAATAACAAACGCGAAGTATGCGAGAACTCGGTATGTCAAAATAGTGTCTCGTACGGAATATTTTCTCAAACGGTAGTCGTAGGTAAATATTTACCATTTCATTATCTTTATTGAAATAAATTATTTACAAAATGCACGAGAATTCCCTACTGAGGATGGCCTCACGCACTCCTTCCCACGAATCTCTACCCGGACCTAACTCACACGGATTTCGCGTAGACCTGTCGTCCCACTCACCGCTGGCGGACTCTCCAAACACCTTCAGACATGACAACATGATCAAGGTTCTTCAATGCTTTCACACATTCTGCCTCCTTGCCTTAGCCCCATCATAGCCTTGGTGATTGACAAGGGTCCATGCTCCATCAGACGTGACAATATCGGACGCCAACAAATTTTGACAGATACTGTCAAAATTTTGCGCTCTGCGTTGCCGGGCGCGTCGAATCAAATCGAACTCCAATTTGTACAGTTACCAAGTAGTTTACAAGTAATATTAAAGACCATTAAAAAAAGTGACTATCGTTGTAGATTGTAGTTCTGAATATGAAAGTGTCTTTTTTAGCTGCTAGTTAGCTATAAATAAACTGAGCAAACCAGAGTTTGTAGTGTTTGTACCTACCCGTCTCAAACAACAACGAAAAACTTTTATTTTCGATGCCGCAAAGAACACAGATGCGCACATCGCGTGCGCTTCGTAAGCATGAAAATTGGTTTTAGTGTCAGCCAAACTTTTTAACTTCACGGGACACTTGCGAATGGGTTTTGTTCCGCGGCACATCATATAAAAATGCCTTTAAAAAGTAAATGTACTTTACGTGAATAAAGGAATTGCATAGTGTAGAAAACGTTTCTTTAAATATTTTATCAACATTTACATAGATAGTAATAATGTTATTAGGGAGAAGGGCGTAATTGATTTTTAGAAAAAACAAATGTCTTTTTGCGGTTCTAAATTAGACGAACAAGCAGGTAACTCCTCGTCTACCCATCTGTAACCGTTTTTTTGGATTTCATTTCTACAAGCGCTGAAAAACCAAATTCGCTAAAGTAAGAGAATCCAAATAGCAACAGAGAATTAATTGAGTAGAATCAATAATGTTGTTTAGTACCTCTCAACGTTTGTTTCCGGAAAATATAACAAACCATCCATTTTTATTTAATAAATATCAAAACATTTGTCGTAGGATATGACAAAAAACAACGTAATGAGTATTGTAAATGTATTTTTAACAATCTGTTCATGCAAGTAATGCAAAACAAAAAAGAGGTATTGTAAAAGTTATTTCTTAAGTAGAATATCATATAGAACGGCCCGGTATATCAGTCAGTCCGTATCCTCGCTATGTGCGACATTCCTGGCGCTAAAATCGGCCGCTAAAGCCTCGGTAAGCCGCAGAATAGTTCCCTCTTTATCAAGAGATATCGGTTTCAATTCCTAGTTGTGTTTCATGTTTCTTTTAGATTCATTTTTTTTGTTTTAGGAATTTCACCCTGAAAAGAGTGCTTTGTGCCGGTAACAGTTAAAATGGATAAAAAAATTCAGTTAATCTATTGGGAGAATAATAAAACAAATTAAATATTGGACTCATTTAGATCGCTAAAACAAATTAAATGTTGAATTCATTCAGGTTAATAAACTTACATAGAGCTGTGTGAACACGAGAATTGTTAAGAGATAAAAGGTATGAAATGTTAAGGGGGGACTGGTGTGTGATTTTAATAAGACGGCGGTATATGTTCTTGAAAGATGAATGGTTTTTACAGTTAAAGAAAACGTGGTCGAGGGTTTCCTCTTCCACACCGCACTGGCAGACCGGATCATCCAAAACTCTAATTCTAGCCAAGTGGGATGCAATTGAACAGTGACCAATTCTCATTCTCGAAATACATGAAATGAATCGTTTTGACAGTTTTTTACCGTGAAACCATGGCTTAGCAGGGATATGGTTTTGAATTCCAGCATAGAAAGATCCAGTTCTTATTTTGGAGACTGCCCAATTTTCTTCCCAGGCACGATTCATGTTGGATTTAAGAATCGAGAAGACATCGGAGATAGGGATTCTAAAATTTTGTGGGATAGTTCCGGAATCTGAACCAGATTTGGCGAGAGAATCGGCCATCTCATTACCCTCTATACCCAAATGGGCAGGGACCCAGGCCAATATCGTCTCAAACCCAGATTCACTTAGAGAATTGAGAAGATTTTTTATTTTACATATAATATTGTCTTCCGGATAGCATAGAGTATTTGACATCATTTTAGTTAAAGCACTTAGCGAATCAGTACATAGTAAGGCTCGATGAATTGTGAGAACCTGGATTTGATTTAGCGCTTGTTCAATTGCAAAGCATTCAGCTGTAAATATGGAAACTTCTTTCGGTAATTTATAAGTGAGATTGGTGTTGAATTCTCGACTATATATCGATGTTCCACATCTTTTATTTTCAAATTTGGAACCATCTGTGTAAAGGATGGAAAATCCAGGGAATTTTGAAGCCACAATGCTTTTAAAACAGTCATCCACATTTTGAAATTTATTTGGGGAAGATAAAATATTCTTCTGAAAGTCTGATGTTATTGTGTTCGGCATAAAAGTGATTGCCTTAAATGGAATATTGTATATAGGGAGATTGGGAACTTCTTGAAGATATTGGAGGGAAGATTACAGAGAATTACAAAGATGAAAACTTTTAATTAGGAGAGGAAAACATTTTTTTTCACTCAATCTTTTGTTAGAATTCAAATTAACACTTAGCCGATTAAGGAAAATTTGCAAACCTCTATCATAAAAAAAATTGTATCACCTAATATGTATAGACAAAGACACAATGTGCAACTGTTATATTGTGCTGAGGGCCTGCTCCCTATAAAAGGTTTATTTTGGTTCCTTACCATTAAAGATAACTGGGGCGATAGTACTTATAAAAAATCACTGGTACATAGTCACAGCACACGTCTTACAGAAAAAAAAGGGTTGAAAATACCTAAAATAACAAATAAGTATGGAAGCCGAACGCTGGAGTACTGTGTACCAGTGATTTTTAATAAGCTCAAAAATAAATTTGTTTTTTCAGAAAATAAGAGTTTAAGCATGAAAACTGTAAAGATGTGGCTTATAAATGAAAAATCTGTATATCTATAAAAAATAGAGCAAACAAAGAAGAAAAGGAAAGCATTATTTGAAAGTTTTAATTCTAATATAAATTAATGTATTTATTTTATTTTTTATTTTTTTCACTAACAAGCTTTTTATTTCCAGAAAAAAAAAAAATAAATAAAATAACATTTTTCAATTAGTTAACTAGAATTTTAATTCTATTACATTGTGTTACAGTACGATGTTATTCACTTTCAATGTGTGTTATCGTATTTGTATTATTTTTGAATATGTGTTATCTGTGTGCTATATTGTCTTGTACTTATGAATGTACGTTATCGTATTGTCATTCAAAGTGTTAGTGTAGTTGTATGTAAGAGTCTGTTATTTATTTTATATAACGGGAGACTTATATTATATTATAATTGTAAATTGAGATAGAACCTGCAGACAAGCAGCCATGTGGCAGCTTCGTGGGACTATCTATACATTGTCTAAAAAAAAAAAAAAAATGTAAAATTTTCAGTCAATAAAGCTTATTTAAAAAAAAAAAAAAAGACTTTGTTTAATAGGATGATGTGATAACGATAAAGCCTTGAAAATATATTTATTGGCAAGGAATTGCCTTCTTAAATATAATGGAGGCTCTCCACATTCCACCTGAAGCGCATTAATTGGAGAAGACTTCATAGCTCCAATAATCATTCTGAGGGCTTTTGATTGAATTCTTTCCATTTTCTTATCTAAATATTTAGGGAGGGGTCAAAAAGGAATGTGCCGTAATCCAAGTGGCTCCGAACTAGGGAATTATACATTAATTTAAGAGTGGTAGGATGAGATCCCCACCATACTCAGGAAACTGCTCGCATCATATTAAGTCCCTTTTCACACTTTGTAGAAATTATCTGAATGTGTGGAAGCCAGGAAAGTTTATGGTTCAAAAGAAGGCCAAGGAATTTGATTTGAGTAGCGGTTTGTAGAGGCACATTATCAAAAGAGATTGAGAAGTGGGGAATTTTTCTTTTGCGCGTGAAAGCTAGGACCCTTGTTTTAGATGCCGACAGATTCATCCCATTTATTGACCACCAGCTTTTAATATTTTGTAAAGCCAAATTCATTTCCTTAGCTGCAAGAATAATATTTTTATGTAACAAATATATAAGGATTTCATCCGCAAAGTAAAGTCGCTTGATAGAAAAAGGATTTACTGAGTCTAGGTCGCTTATATAAATATTAAACAACAGAGGACTGATAACAGAACCCTGAGGTAAACCTCTCCATAGTTTTCGCCTTAAGCATTTAGAGGAAGACTCAATAATAATGGACCTATCTGTGAGCAAATAAATAATGAATTGGACTAGTTTCGGGGGGATTTGTTTTTTAATTAGCTTTTCTTTCAAAACATTCAGTAAAACATCATCTTAAGCTGATGAAAGGTCAAGGAATGTGGCCAATGTATAAGAATTTAGAGATTGAGAAACTCGGATATCAGTTGTGAACAAACTTAAATTATCCATTGTAGATTTCTTTTTCCGAAAACCATACTGATTTGGTGAGATAATATCTTGACTTTCAACAAACCACTCTAGTCTGCTTTTTATCAAATGCTCCGCTACTTTCATCAAACATGATGAAAGAGCAATAGGCCGATAAGACGAAATTTCAGATGGATTTTTTCCAGGTTTTAAAATGGGAATGATTTTTTGAGTTTTCCAAACATCCGGAATTAGTCCTGTTTAAAATATATTATTAATAAGAGATAAGAAATATTCAACCGCCATATCAGAAAATGATTTAATGAAACTATAAAATATTCCATCGGGACCCGGAGCAGAGTCAGAAAGGGCTCTTATCACTCGTTTCATCTCATCAATGGAGAAAGGAGCATCTAGCCAGTTAGAGTGAGATGGATACGGCTTAATAGAAGGCATTTCTTCATATCCGGCAACTGATGGGGGGGCTATTTTATCCGCAAATCCTACAAGAATTTCTTCTGATATATGTTTGATTCTCGGCGGAGAATACGATGATCCGAATTTTTTTAAGCTAGACCAAACTGAAGACTAGGGAGTTTCCGGAGACAGGTTCTCACAGAACTTCCGCCATCCAGCGCGCTTCTTATTTTTCAAAATTCATTTGGTTTCTGCATGGGCTTTTTTAACTGATAAAAAATTTTCTAGTGACATACACTTACGAAAAGAGGAAAATGCTATTTTTCGAGAGTTGACGGAGTGCATTCCTCGTCCCACCACGGAGTAGAGTGTTTTATTTTAAAGTTCGCATTGCGTTTCGGGATGGATTTTTCTGCTGCATTTATATTAAGATTCATTAGTGTTATCTTCTTCTTCAATTATACATCACATTTATGAGTATAACCTTCAAAATAAGTTGAAAAGTTGTTACTATCTTTATAGTTTATACACAAGCCGCTAGAGAAAGATAATGTTTATTAAATGGATTTAGCACGATAAAACTACTATCGATAGATATCCCATGGTCTCAGTAATAGGAAAGCCGGAAATTATAATATGTATATCACATTTTATAACAAAACATTTATATAGAAAAGAGCCAGTCAAATTTTTAATAGGTAGTTATGGGTTTTATTAGTCGATTAAAAGACTGTCTTTGAAAACGAAACCGAAAGGTCCCCTCAGATAATTGATGCTAGCTGTAGCTCTCTTTGGCGGAGGACCATCCCAAGAGAGGTCGAAGTGCCTGATGAAGTTGATCAGAGCCACTTCCATCTCAAGATCTGCGAATCTCCTGCCGATGCAGGACCTGGATCCAAAGCCAAAGTGCATGGCGGAGAATGGGTGAGCGTTCTTGTAGGAGATATCAGAGTCCACGTTCTCGCGGAGCCATCTCTCGGGGATGAATTCCAGGGGGCGGGGGAATTGCTCTTCCAAGACTGAGATGAACATGTGCGAGAAGATGACATTGGTCTGTAATGAAGAAGAAACAGTAGAAGAAATAAATATTCTACGATTTAAGCTTAATACGTAAGGCACTCCTTTCCTGGTGTAGATATTAGGATAGATCATAAGATAAGTATTATCTCTCAGTGGGTTAGATAGATGGGCGAGACGATCAGTTCGCCATTATACTATTTTTTATAAATTGATTGTTTTGGAGAGATGGATTTAATGTGTTTCTACTTATGACGACAGAATAACAATTATTCAAAAATATGCGAACACCTCAGCTCTTCCAATAGATGTTCACAAAACATTCCTACTTAAGTTTTAAAATTATTTCATACAGCTGAATATAACACTCTACCTACCATGTTTTATATTAGTTAAATTTTTGTATTTTTTTTTTTTTTTTTTGTAATTATTTTTTATTTTTAATAATATGTTTACATGGTACATAATTCATTTTACATCTTGGGTCTTTTTACTACTCTTCCATTGAAAGCATTTGCTTGTGTATGGAAGGGGAGTGTACATAAATGTTGTTATTAGTTAGTACTTAAATAATTCATTGTACATAAATGTATGTTTGCTGTAGTATTTTTTTTGATAGTAGTGAAGGATAATATATTAATATAATAAATTTTTTTTTTTTTAAATTTTTACTTGCACTTATTACATATTTACCTTAAACTGTATGTACGAGTATAGAAATAAATAAATAATCATACATAATAATAAGGCATTCGATTCACAAATGGGGCCAAAAGGCTAAAAAATTGGGATTTGTGGGAAAGTGGACATATTAAAACAACAGAATATATCGTAGAAGAATGTGCTCTCCACCAGTTTGCCGGAAGCACATCTGTGCTGAACTAAGTGACTTTAAATGCCGTCAGCTAACTGAATAACCTCAGTATCCCACATTAATCTCTACACCAACTATCTTCTATCGTGCGAAGAAAAATGTTTTAAGTTTATCGTTTTATAGCAAACACTCACCCCTTTAGGAATCCTATATCCAGAGAGCACTGTATCTTTTGTCAGGATCCTCATGGTTCCGAGAGTGACGGGGTAGATCCTAGCAGCCTCTTTGATGCAGGCCTTCAGGTACGGTAGATGGTTCAGATGGTCCGCCGTCATCTCCGAGGACCGGCTCGGTAACAACGCGGTGATATCCTCACGGAGTTTGTCTTGCTTGTCTTTGTTGCTGGCCATGTGGTAGAGGACGTTCACAAAGGATGTGGAGGTCTGAAAAAATGCATTTTTTATTACGGTCTGCTTAGCTCCCAGAAGTAATTAAGCCCCTTGATCCATAAAGTAGACCAGTTCCTATGAAGTTTAATATGGTGGTTTCACTTTATGGCTTTCCACCCCAACTGCATCCCCCTGATATGGGGATCCATTGTTCGGCCAATTGTCATTCTAGCTCCCTCTGTGAGTTTCTATTAGCAGTTAATAGGTAATTGCTTGGCTCGTTCAGAGTTAGGACCGTCGATTAGTATTTTCAAATGTCTCATTCCAGGTGCTTTACATCATTCCTTCTAGTGTTGGGACTAAAAGGAATGGGATACAGTTACATACCGTAGATCACATCATTACTGTGTATATGCAAAGCCAAAACAAGTACGTACAGTATCAATCCCAGCTACCAGCATATCAGACACCATCACCACAGCAACCTTGGGGTCTACATCTAACAGCTTCTCCAAGACACTAAGTTCGTGGTCATCCTCGATTTTTTCTCCCGACTCCTTCTTCTTCCTTATGTTCTCTATTGCGACATCAATGTAGGTTTGTGGTAAGCTGAAAGATAACGCAGAAGAAATATGAAATTACATAAAGGACATAAAATATCACGTTCACTGAACTACTCATATGAGACTTCGGTTTCCACTTCGGATACCAGTTTTTGGGTTTCATTCGAGATCCCAGATAAATGACACATACTATTTAACTTATTAGAAGCTGGCGAAGAACTGATTAGCTCGGACTATTTTAATTTACGATCAGACTTTACTGTTTCAATCTTAATACATTTTAGTATAACCGTGTCCCTGTGAAATAAGCGGCAAGTGTCTACTCTCTCTCTCTAGTTTCAATCCTGGGATTGGTTTGCAGCAATTTCATCTAATCTCCTCTTCCATTCTTCCCTGTCTTGTGCGGCTCTTTTGACTTCTGCATATTATTTTTTATTATTATAGTTATTATCAGTTACCAGTGTCTAATAGAAATGGGTATTACTTAATATATTAACTAGATCTAGGAGGCTAGCCGCTTATCTGCCACCCTCATCATGACTTTCTTCACACTCGCATCATACATCGAATTGATGATATCTTCAGTCCCGCTGTCTTCGGATAGTTGAATACCTTTTAGGATACCACAGATAAAAATATCCTAGTGGCTATTGCCACGAATTTGAAATTATATATAATCTTCCACGAAAAATTGAACTCACTTGATCTGATCATCAAAAATCTGCATCGCCTTCCTGTATGTGGGCGTGGTCACATGCTTCCATATGCTGGGTTCAAAGTCCAACTTCTCTGTTATGGCAAAGAGATCCTGGGCATTCTGTACCATCTTCTGAGAAATGCAGTCTGCTGGCAGATCATCTGCCAAACAGTTTAGACGCGAGTCCAATGCAAGATACGCTGTGCTTTCAAGTGCCCACTTGCTGGTCTCGTTCATTATGATGTCGCCGACCTTGTTATCAGCGTTGCGCAGTCTTTTGATCCTGTCACATAATAAAATATAATACATCAGAGCTGTATAGAAACACAGACGGAAGTGGGAAGCGATATTCGTAGTTCAGGTCGCCGTGCAGCGGGTCAACAGTGGTGGTCGGATAATCCATGACGACATTTTTGCTCCGACATAATTGAAGAACATTATATCAAATACTTACTCCCGGGTGATAAAAATGCTATAATTTATAAACAATTTATGGTTTCTCTTACCAGATGATTCATGGCTTTATGTCTTGTGGGTATTGTGACTAGTAATTAAGTTGTTTTTTTTTTTAAATAACTTAATGATTAAGACCTTAAATTGCAATATTTAATCATTGAAGACAACATTAGCGTCCTGTATTCTACTAGTCCTCAACTAGTGTGGCGACGTCCCGCCTCACGTTTTAATTTACTACATCACTCACAGATTCTCCCACCATTTTCTCATTAGATACTGGAAACACCTGTTGTTCGTAGACTATAAGCCTAATAGACTTGTTGAGTACCGAAAGATGTTCTCAGCGCGTCCGACAATTGTCGGCCCTAAGCGGCTAAATCACTCCGATTCACTCTCTCATGTAGGAATTGTCGGGGTCCGCTTTGCAATTTTTGGTCAATTTCAGATAATTCTTTTTTTCCTATAGCTACTCGTGACGGTTCAAGATTTGCATTGCCACCAAAGTTGATGGAATGCATTGTTATCTACAACGAGTTTATATACCGAGTTTCAGGTCGATCGGATGTCGGGAAGAATGTTAATTTCCATTTCCAAATATGCATTCATTCACGAAAACCAAAGTGAAATTCAAAATAGTTTTTACTAAAACATTAACCTGTCGCGTGCTAACGCTAAATTTTCAACGTGCGTCAGTTAATTTTGTTTATGTAATAACTTACTTTTTTTTAAATTGAACCGTCTTATCAGATAATGCATTCGTATATTTTTTTTCATAAAATTAGTATATGCTCTACAGTAAGTATTTTCCCCAGAAAACCTACATGACAGGTTAAAAAGACCACCATCTTTAGCCGGAATCGGAACGTATCAAACAAATTTACAGAAGGACGAAATGCAAATCGCTCGAGTAGTCCGAGGTAAACGAGGAAGCATGAGGTTCAGTCAATAATGGAGCGCTTTATCTTGGAACAGCAATATCCTATATGCATGCGGCTATCATATTATACAGTAAAAAATGTACTTACTTTTGAATAAAATCTGTAGAAATAACATCAACTGGCTTCAAATATTGCTTCACTATTTTGGGCTGCATCATGATGGAGTTTACTTTATTTCTGAAGGAGTACCAATCTTGTCCGTTTCTGAAAACAAAAATTTCTTCATTAATAACGCTAAAATCATTAGAGATTCTGGTCGGCTCTGGGAAATGCTTCTATTCATGATAGTCTTCTAATCCTTCTGAATTGTTAATCCACATAGTTAAAACTTCTTTGTCATGAAGACCCATTCATGATTTTTGTAATATTTATATTTTTTGTAATACCTGCATCAACTGTAAAGCGCCCCTGAGTTGATATCTCACAAAAGCGGCCCTATACAAATCGTCCAATAAATAAATAAATAAATGTATCAATGAATTGCCCAACTTCCTTCATTGCTCACTTATCCTTCAACATGCTATATGGCATCCAAATTTTCACATTGACTCCAAATAATGCTTGTTTTACTTTCCCATAGGTGTACTGTTTTGTAATGTAAAAAGATTAGATACTTTGAGTATATATAGGCCTAATACGAATCTGTACAAAAGTTGAACATAGGACAAGTCTTTAATTGTCCAAAAGTTAATTATATTTGCAGGAATTAGAATGTGGTTGCCATACCAAACAGTCTTTATTAAGGCTTTGGAATCGACTTTATGATATTGGCCCTATAGTAATGTAATCTAACCAAATGAAATCAAGGTGCAAGAATCGTCTGAAATGAAAGATGAAAATTAGCTATCGGCTGCTGGGCAATATTCGGAAATGCCCGGCCGTGACGTCACAAAAAAAATCTGAACGAAGAACCAATTTCAAATAAAGCGCCGAAACACTTCACTTCGGGTATGCTCGGAAAAGTTGGCCACGCCCCCTGTCTATTAGTCGCTGTGCATATAGCGACTCCCTTCAAAAAAGCCTCCCACGGTTGACTGTATTCCTGCCATACATAAAATTCATTTTTGCGATTTGCGGTTGCCATGTTCTGTTTATACCTTCCTGACGTTTTCATGGCAACATATACAGAAAATTAATTATGATGCTTACGAAGTGACGAGTCCCTTAGCATCCTTGAACACTTCTTGTCTGAAGTGATTCCGGAAGTATGTCAAACTTGGTAGAGCATCTCTTTCGGGAAGAATAGTTTCTTGCTTGTACACCTATAAAAAATAAGGCAGGGTTAATGAGAACTTATATTAGACGGTGCACACTTAACTCGTTATTTATTAGGAGACCACATTTGGTCCCAAACACCATATGAATTTGGTTTCCTAAAATTTAAAGAGCTAATGTAAACAGGACCGTCGTGATGTTAAAGAAAGGTGAGAAAAATAAAGGAGAAAATACAGTGGGTGGAATTACTTGGCTAAATGCCTTAGAATGAATTATTTTGGGGGTATTATGCCGTGTTGCGCTACCTCCTTTTTTAGCCATCGTTTCAGACAACATTATAGTGTTTACCATCAGGTCAGAATGTGATTAGTAAATACCTGTTAAAGCACAATTTTTCGATTTTGAACAAGTGTAGATTTGAAGGAAATTTCTTTTACGTCTGGAACAGGGCGCATGATAAACAGAGTAAGGTTTCGACCTGCGTCCTTTTAGGCCATATTCAAGAACCATATCTAACTGTGAAATGGGCCGTTTATAGCGATACATATCGTCACCTTAAAGCAGAGATGGGCAAACTTTTTAAGGAAAGGGCCAGATAAAATAAAAAATTATCTAGGCGGGCCGGAAAAAAACTTTTAATAAAATAATTTTTTATAAGTGATATAAGTACTTTATTTTTTAATTTTTACATCATGCATAATATTGAGTACATTATATGCTAAAATGGTAAAAAAGTAACAAAAATTGATTATTCTTTAGAAGAGTATGAAGGCGTATGTGATGTGACAGATGAAACTGTGGCTGAGCTTCTAAAAGTTTATCATAATCTGGTAAAAACTGGGATGAGCTGATTCGCAGTAGTGAAGCTAAATGGTGGTCAGCCAATCGGTTTCTAACACTGTTTTTGCGAAGCTTCATAGTAGAAAACACCTGTTCACAGATGTAGGAAGATGCAAACATCGCAATTATCTTCTGAGCGTGAGATTTCAGGTTTAAGAAACTTGATTTTGACAGGGCCTTGTAGAACTCAATTTTGGAAACGTTGAGAAACAGTTGCTTCAATTCAGTGTTACATTGCAACTCAATCAATTCGAGCTGAAATTCTGGTTTGACTGATTCACAATCCATATTAAATGGCACGCTACAAATGTCCTGGTCCTGTTCTATAACTTTGAAGTCTTGGAATCTTCGTTCAAATTCTTCATAAAGATATTTCACGCTTTTCTCATAGTTCTTAAGTTGGTCCTCCCTAACTGCAATAGTTTTTAGTCTTGGAAAATGGGTAAAGTCTTTCTTGACTAGTTGTTTAGAAAATAGATTCAACTGCATTTTGAAACTCCTGATATGACCCCAAATATTATTGATTAATTGATTTCTTCCCTGGAGTTTAAGGTTCAATTTATTGATGTGACTGAGAAGATCTGTAAAAAAAGCAAAGTCTGAAAGCCATACAATATCTTTCATATGTTCACATTCGTCCATTCCTTTTTCTTCCATGAAAGAGATTATTTCGTCTTTTAAATCCCAAACTCGTTCGAAAACTCGTCCTGCACTGAGCCACCTTACTTTAGTGTAGTAAAGTACATCAGAATACTCAGACTGCAATGAGTCAAAAAACTCTCGAAATTGTCTATGATTGAGTGCTCGTGAACGAATGCTATTAACAAGCTTAATAACAACATCAAGCACATGTTTCATGTCTAGAGCAGATTAACACAGAGCTTCTTGATGTATGATACAATGAAGAAACACAGCTTCGTTCCCAGGAAATGATTCCTTAAACATGCCTACGAAACCAGATTTCGTCCCTGTCATATTCGGTGCTCCATCAGTAGTGATGTTACAAATTTTGGTCAAAGGTACTTTCAAAGACACGTCTGACTTGAAAAATGTCTGATCCTTTGGTCGTTCCCTTTAATGAACGCATGCAAGCTAATTCTTCAGTAACACAAAAGTTGTCATCAACACCTCTTATAAATATCAGTAACTGAGCTGTGTCAATTATGTCCGTACTTTCATCCAACGCAAAAGAACAGAATTTAAACTCGCTTATCTTTGACTCTAGTTGTGAGACAAACTGCTTATCAATTACCTCAATTCTAGAAGAAATTGTTTTTCGAGACAAACTTACTGTCTCAAAATCCTTTGTTTTGTCAGGAAACAAAATGTCACATACTTGGATCATACAAGTTTTTAGAAATTCACCATCAGAAAATGCTTTGTTACTTTTTGCAATATTGTATGCTACAACGTAACTGGCATGTGTAGCTAGCTTTTGAGAACAGCTTTGTTTTTAAAAATATTTTGCTGACCTGACAGTTTCTTACGTAGAGCTTCTGATTTTTGCTTCCGTTCCTCTTCGGTCATAGTTTCATAAGTGGCGTTGTTATGTTTTGTCATGAAGTGTCGTGAGAGGTTGAATTCCTTAAATACCGCTACAGCTTCATTGCATATGAGGCACACAGGTTTATCCTTAATATGTGTAAAAAAGTATTTCCAAGTCCACTCATCTTTAAAAATACGACATTCTGAATCAACTTTACGTTTTTTACTTGCCATTGTAACGATCAAAAATGTCAAAAACACTACCAAAAAAGTACAACCATAGAAACACAAGCCAGGCATACAGCCGCAGAGGTGACTTGACACTGACTACGCACGCGACGTCGCGTCGTGACTGTCCGAACTACACTGATGAACATTGAAAGATTGAACACTGACCTTGACAACAGAGGAAACGAAAATGGTAGCGCCCGATTCGTCCCGAACTTAGCCGAGCAACACACGCATTGCACTTCACATCGCCATGCATTCGCCATGCTACCGATCTGCAAAGCGCGAGGTTGTGTGCAAACTAATATTAGATGCAATAATACCGTACTTAAAACACAATGACAAGGAAACCGTTAAGTATTCTATTCTATCTACGTAGAAAATACATTTTTTTCAATTGGTAAATTGTGGTAGGGTTATTCAAAACAATGTCGCGGGCCGGATTGACTAGCCTGGCGGGCCGGACTTGGCCCGCGGGCCGTACTTTACCCATCACTGCCTTAAAGCAATAGTGGGATATCTTAAAAAATGCTGTTCTGAGATAATAGAACTTTTAGGTTTGCGTGAACTCTAGCAGCATCAAATAAAATAATCTTGCAGATTAATGATATGGTATAAGAGAGGTAAATTATTTAACGTCAACACAAAAGTGTAATAATAGAAAAATAATTAATTTTTCATACTAATTTTGACAAAGTATACGTAAATCTGGAAATATCTCACTGTTGCGTGGAGTGTTTGGTAATCATCTCAAATTATCTCAGTGTAGCATAGTAATAATATTTATAATTGTTTCTCGGGAGATTTTTTCAATGTGGACGACTGTTTCAGGCTAATAATTATTGCTTAAAATAATTAATAATTCTTTTTTCTGCATGTTTATAATCATAAATACATTTTCAACAGTACACACCCACTCACTCCTATAGTTTGTCAATACGACAATTGTATGGGAGTAAGGTGGAATAAAATAGAAAAAAATATATATTTGTGCTTATAAATTTATTTATGAGAAGCGTGATATAATTTATGTAACAAAAATAACAGAAAACATTAAGAATAAAAGTATGTAACAAAATTAACAGAAAACCAAGAATAAAAAGTAGGTATGTAACAGAAAACCTTTAGAATAAAAAGTATGTAAATTTTTTTATAGAAAACTTTAAGAACAAAAAAATAAAACAAATATGTGTTGTTTCTCTGGAAACCTACAATGAACCTTCATCGTTATTTTCTTCTTGTACATCGCAGTCTGTATTAATTAATTCAAAAAAATTATGAGGTTTTTTGGTATAACACCACTTTGGCAAAGAAATAAGAAATCACGATTTTTATTCTGTGGAATTGTAGGTGGAACTGTATAAGCTGGTCCTAGAATTATACTATTCTCATTCCGAACATTCTTTAGTCGCTCTCTCACATTAATACTCTGATTAAATGGATCCTCGGTGGAGGTGCTTTTGTATTTGATAACTGACGGTTCATCTTTAGTGATCTGTAAAATCTTAACTTTATTCAAAATACATTTATTTTTGTCCATGGTTATTGAGAAATTTTTTCCAGTCTTCTCACATACCTTCTTCCAGTCAATGAAGTCCGTTGTTTCCATTTCTGTTAACTTATAACGAGGTTCATTCTTCTTGTAACACTTTATGATCATCGCTAACTCCGTTGGAATAAATATTAGGCCTTGTTTTAAAACCATAACCTTTTCTCTGTCGATGCAATAATGAATGGAGTCTCCTTCGTTCTCTGAGTGCCCAACAATTAGATATTTATGGGTAATGATTTGAATATCAAGTGTTCATAGTGCATGCATGTACATGGAAAATAAAAAATTGTTTTTATTCTGTGCCACACAGTTATCAGAATAAAAGATCACTTCCCGTTTCCCTTGGCAAAGGTCTTTTAAAAATGTGTACACGCAGGTAGACATTTCAATTGCGCCTCTTTTAGCTACATCCTCATGCCAAGTAAATACAAAAGTTATAACGTTTAACTTGCTCTTATTAAAAAAAATAGATATATTGCCATTCGGCAACGGCTCAGCAGCTTGAAAGTCATAAATGGCAACTACAGTATCATCAGTGGTCTTGGTAATGTTTTTATCTTTTCTTGTTGAGATAGCTTTACATTCTGAATGTGTTCAGAATATTATTATCTTTTCTAATATCTCATTTGCAGTACTATAGTTGTATTATACACAAAATGCGCAAAGGTTCTTTATTGGTTTAAAAAAAATATATATTGAATTTGGTATTGAATATTTTCCTGTATGTAGAGTGTGTAACATAGAGATTACCTACCGAGACACACTTCTATTTGTACAAATTGTACATCTTTTGGATATTTGGAGATCCGAGCTGATCCTGCACGACAATAGTGCGATTCCACTCTACTAAAGCTGTTGATGTGATTCATAACACCATCAACTAAATCATCCTTTTGCAGGAATCTGTCTGTTTTATTTTTTAATGCAGCGCTTATGGTATTATTGCTTATATCTAAGGTTGCCATAAAAAAATCTTACATACACGTATGTTATGTCCATCTCTCTCAAAATAATAACCACTATTAGCTAGCATTCATGGAATCATAAATATTAAAATATTTTAATCGATCAACTTCCAAAACAGATTCAGAACATTTGTATTTACAATTAGTACACAGTACAGGCTTAATTTGTTTTGCTTTGCGTACCTTTCCTGACTTTGCTACTACTGACCAGTATTCACCTTCAGTTTCTTTATGTTTCTCTTCCAAGATCACCCAACTTGTTGAAAACTATAGAGCTACAGTGAGACAATGAATTTATTTCAGTATTTTAAACGACCTTTTGAAAGCAACAGTGGGACAGCATCAATATCTCAGTGTTGCTCTGATTGACCGAACATTTCAATACTGAGATTTTACTTGTAACAATGGCATTTTTTTTTTTACAAAATATCCCAGTTATGCATCATGTAGAGCTCACATTTTTACATGGAACTGCATACTTATCTCAAAAGTGTATTTTTCGAAGATATCCCACTATTGCTTTAAGGTGACGATATTATTGTTGTATCTCTGGGTTTGCCTCTTTAAATAAAACTCTGGGGTCAACAAAGCAATGAGCTCTGATTGCTTATTTAGCAGGCGGAAGGAATTATTTTGGGACGGGACCTGGACTGTGAGATTGCGAGAATATTTATTAGTCTCAATCCCTGAATTATCAATAGCTATGAGCCTTCTATGGATAACCTCTGAAACTGCATTCTAAGATAACACAAACATTATTTTAGTGAATTAAGTAATAATTACCGTTTCTATGTTATCTGGTGAGAGTAAATAAATAGCGTTGGGAATACCAATGACTCCGTCCAGTTTAACAATATCTCCATACTGTTTGTACAGTCTGCCCAACAGTTCTATGGGGTGCATATTGTGATATTCTCCTGCGAAAATCAAATCAGTTGGTATTATATCTTACTGGGTATAAAAAGACGTACCCGACAAACAAATTATAATTATAATTAAACTGAGTGAACTTGTTCCTGAGATTATTTATTATTTAAAAAACCAACATTTTTTGCGTTAGTTGTACTGCACCCGAGATTAGCAACCTAACAACAATATATAATTCGGCGATTAATTAAACGTCTGTGCCTAAAGAATAACACTAGAAAATTGTAGGTTACAAAAAATAGTTTTTAATACGAAAATCACAATATTCCCAAAAACGGTTTTTAAAATTAAAAATCTTCAGTAATCAACTCATTAACACGATAATGGCAGAAAAAATCTGTTCATTCTTAAAAAATACTCTTGCGTACAAATAAATCACCAAGTCGCTAGATGAGGATATCCATACTATACCTAAAGCACCTATTGGATTTGGGATTAATTTCTGACTCTTTATTGGGCATTATGAGTACCTTTCGGAAGGGTGGATTTTTAGCTCGGAATTTGAATGGCGCGCTGTTTACAGTTTGTTAAAAATATGTACTTATTTCTTAAAGCCTTAGTGGGTATTTACAAAATAATTTTAAATTAAATTGAAAACAAGAGTAAAATATAAATAAAAGAAACTTAAAATCCAATATAAGTTATTATCACACTAACTTTAAAGAACCCTTGAAATTTATATACGAGTAAAAGAAAAAACTTAATTAACATTAATTGACAACTATAAATGCTGACCTAATTTGGATTTGGATTTGTTAAGATTTAAATCGAAAAGATAAGCGAAATCTATAAGCTCATTGCCCGGTCTATGTATTGTCTCCATAACAGAATATAACATGAAAAGATCAGCGATATCTGTAAGCCCGGTCTATGTATTTTCTCCATAACAGAATATAACACGAAAAGATCAGCGATATCTATAAGCTAATTGCCCGGTCTATGTATTGTCTCCATAACAGAATATAACATGAAAAGATCAGCGATATCTGTAAGCCCGGTCTATGTATTGTCTCCATAACAGAATATAACAAGAAAAGATCAGCGATATCTATAAGCTAATTGCCCGGTCTATGTATTGTCTCCATAACAGAATATAACACGAAAACATCAGCGATATCTATAAGCTCATTGCCCGGTTTATGTATTGTCTCCATAACAGAATATAACATGAAAAGATCAGCGATATCTGTAAGCCCGGTCTATGTATTGTCTCCATAACAGAATATAACACGAAAAGATCAGCGATATCTATAAGCTAATTGCCCGGTCTATGTATTGTCTCCATAACAGAATATAACACGAAAACATCAGCGATATCTATAAGCTCATTGCCCGGTCTATGTATTGTTCCCATAACAGAATAAAACACGAGTCAGAGCAGTCAAATCCTGAATTAACAATTTTACGCCATAAAAAGATATCAAATATTTTTCGCTTTTCATATAATTTCGATAAATTGAGTTAACTTCGTAAATTTACAAAATTTATCAGAAAAAATATTTTTTATTTTTTCGATTTGTAAGCTATGAGAGATAAAATGAGGATATCAAATGCATGAATTTTATTCTAACTGACTTCTAACCAGAAATGGTTTTATGGTTTTTAGGTTAAGAGTTTAGCGGTTATGAGAATTCGCTGGGAATAGTTGTAATATAATTCTAGAAGCGTAATTGGAGTCAAAAATCACGCCAAGGTAATTGAATTCATTAACTCCTTTATGGATAATATTATTAATTGGGACGTCGAATAATAAGAAGGTTTTTAAATGGTGGAAACGTGAAACTGATCCGCTTGGCATTAGTCATTAGTATTATATTTAGATTTAGTTTGTTTACGAGACACCATTTATAAAGTTCATTTAAGTTAATTTCGAGAGTCGAACATCAGTATTTTCGACGATTTAAATATCTTTAGATCGTCAGCGAATAGAACAAAGATATTAGAAGATAATATCTTTGGAATAGAAGAATCTAATTTTTTTTTAAATTAAAAAAAAATGTCGTTAATAAATACTATAAAGGGACCCCACACAAGAAAAAACAGTGTCTGAAGATGTGGACGTAATTTTTAAAGATAGTTTCTTTAATGTTTGCAAAATTACTTTGTGGCGTCATTTTCATATATTTTTACAGATAGTTTCATATTTAATAAATAACTTCTAAGCAAGTAGAGAAAGTTACCGCTTCTGAGTTCACTTTTCCATTAAGATGCGATTAGAAACAGTATCAAAGGATTTACAAAAATTAGTATTCAGTGGACAGACCCTTTGATAGAGCATTGGAAATACCAAACAATACAAGTACCGACACATAAAACCGTACTATACAAGTTTGTATTCTTTCTTTTTGTTTTTTTTTTTTTAAATTTGTGAGTTGTCTCTACGAAACCACCGCACATAAGAAATATAACGTATCCGTTCTAACCGATTTTAGGCATAAACCTCCATGTGTTTCCAACGATAGGCAGTGCCTTTGGTCCTGGTATTTCCTTGAAAGGTTTAGCCTTCTCCCATACTGCTCTGCTCACGTGACACGTGGGATCTGACCCCTCGATCTTCTCTTTCCCTTTCTGCACGTGTGCTGGACATTCCTCTGCCAATTTGGGAGATAATTGGTGTTCGGGACACGATTTGTTGAAGAGTCTGAAACAAAGTTATGGATTAAGGACAATGAGCACTACTTCCTGCACGAACTCATGCTATCTAATCATCAAGCTGTTTTGTCGGAGGGGTATGCGTGGGTGGTGACCGGATAAATCATCACATCTTTAAAAAGTTATATAAAGTCATGGAAAGTGATGAAACAAAAACTTTATTAACTGGGTTAAGTAGGTTAGGTTAGTTCAGGTTAGGTAAAAAAAAATTTCATCGATTCTTTTGACTTTATATCGCTTTTTAAGAGTGTGTTGAATTGTCACCGTGTTGAGTTATCATGGAACCGCGTGGGCAGATAGGATACTACATATAACTCTGACTCGGCACGCGTTCCTGTCTTCAGTCACATTCTAACATCGCCTCGTGCTCGTACTTCCTGCACCAACTCATGCTATCTAATCATCACGCTGTTTTGTCGGAGGGGTATGCGTGGGCGGTGACCGGATAAATCATCACAATGATAATTCATCACATCTTTAAAAAGTTGTATAAAGCCATGGAAAGTGATGAAACAAAAACTTTATTTCTTCATATGAAGCGGTTACTTTGTGATGTGACATTATAATTTAAAATTAAACAATAACTTTGTAAACATCACTTATAGGTATATAAGTGATGTTTACAAAGTTATTGTTTAATTTTAAAAAACTTTATTAACTGGGTTAAGTAGGTTAGGTCAGGTTAGGTTAAAAAAAAAAAAAATTATCGTTTCTTATGACTTTATATCACTTTTTAAAAGTGTGTTGAATTGTCACTGTATTGAATTATCATGGAACCGCGTGGGCAGATAGGATACTACATATAACTCTGACTCGGCACGCGTTCCTGTCTTCAGTCACATTCTAACATCGCCTCGTGCTTACTCTTCTGTTATTTATTTTAATTTATATTATAGAAAACAGTTTGTTTGTTACAGTGATGGAAAAATTTAGACGAATTAAATATTATTAGATTTTTTTTTTTTTTTTTTTATATGTTCTTTATTCAGTAAAGTTTATACATTACAGTAAACGGGTAAATTTTTGGCCACCACACTAGGCACATGCCCGTGTTGTAGTGGTCAATTTTATGTTAAGTATAATAATACAAATTAAAAATAAGTTGAATGAAAACAAAATAATATAAAAATAAAATAAAATAATTTATACATCTAAAACAAGTATGAAGTATAAAGGAATTAAAAATAATGCAAAATATCTACATAAGTTTAAGATATATGAATATAAAAAATAGGTGTGGAAAACAGAAAAATTTAAAATAATATAAAAAGTATATCAAAGAAAATACGTATTATTGAATTAAAAATAATACAAGGAGCATGTATCAAAAAAAAAGAAAAAAATACAAGTACATTTGTGTAATTAAAATAGAATTAAAAGTGTAGTAAAAATACAAGTGTATTTCTAAAAAAAGAATACTAATACAATATAAAATCAAAGAAAGTACTATTTGGTAAGAAAGTAGGGATAAGTTATATCTTGATGAGCGATTTGCATGTGCGTGTTATGGTAACATAGGTGTATAGATATATATCGGCAATTTTTGTGTAAATCCACGTTTGAGCTACGGCTAAGGATATGTACACAAATGTGGAATTATTGTCACAATATTTTTCGTAATAAATACTAGAGTATAAGAAACATATCAGTGGTGGTAAATATATATTTTTTTTAATGATGAATATGAAAAAGAAATATATTGTTTAGTAATATACAAGTTATTTAAATTATTTACTGGTGATATAGGTTCATATGTTCCTTAAAGAAATTTCGCCCCTTTTCAGATATCCATTTATGCACACCGGTTGCAAAGTGAGTAAGTGTTTTTGATGTTTTGATGTCGTTTTTTAACGTGTTGAATATTTTAGGTGCGATGTATGAGTATTGCCTTTGTGAAAAAGTGGTTTTTGTTACAGGAATTATGCATTTTCCGTGCTTTGAGTAGCGTGTATGTATGTCCGTTTGTGTAGAGTTTATCAATCCATTTTTCCAGATATGGATAAGAGCTATCTTGATATACAGTTGGCGAATATCAAGGGCTGTGAGTTTCTTGAAGAGTGGCTCTGATGGATGAGAGGGGGAACATTTGAAGATGACCCTTAGCAAAAGTTTTTGAACGGTCACTAGAGGGTAGAGGATGGATGCTGCACAACCTCCCCATCCTATAATGCCATAGGTTGCTATCGATTGAAATAGAGCGAAATATACAGTTCTTAGAGTGTTTATATCAAGGATTGATCGTAGAGAATAAAAAATATGGCATAACTTACGGAGTCTCTTAGTTATGGAGTTAATATGGGCCTCCCAGCGTAATTGGTTATCTATAATGACTCCTAGGTATTTTATTTCATTTGATGGTTTAAGATTTGGGCATGAGCAGCAATTATTGGGTGATAGTGGAGATGTGTTTAGATTTTTTGAGCAAGTGTGAATGATTAATTTGGGAAGGTTTTCTGGGAGTGTGAATTTACGGATTGAAAAGTGTATGCATTGTGTTTTTTGTACATTTAGGGTGAGGAGGTTGGAGTCTAGCCATTTTTTAATTTTGTTAATACCATAATTTGCCTTCTCTATTGATGTCTTCCATGTTTTGCTAGTGAATATGATAACCGTATCATCAGCAAAAGATATTATATTGCCATCAATGTCCAGTTTCAATAGTGAGTTCATATATATGAGAAATAGGAGCGGACCTAGAACACTTCCTTGGGGCACACCGTAGGAGATAGATAGACATTTACTTCTATATGCTCGGTTTGAGTGAATAACAGTTGTTTGCGATCTTTGTGTTGTAGATAATTGGTAACTACTCGTATCTATGATATATTTCTTATTCTTTATTATTTGAATCGCACAAATGTGTCCATTCTGGAAAAGTCGGGCATCTTGAATACGCTTTCAACTATTTTAAGATAAGTTGCTCGCCAAACTGAGGACTCCAACTTGGAGAAACTCATAGTCATTGGCAAAATGTTTGGCAGGAGAAGCAGAAGGCGATCACCAAAGAGCTGGAGTGACCAAGTATCATTGGCGTCCGGTAAATCGGTGACATTGGATCTCCACGCAGCGCAGGACCGTGAAGAGTGGAGGATGCTTGTCCATCGCGGAAATTTTAGTGGGGGTCACGATCCTCAGCAACGACGAAGCAGCTTAAGAAGAAAACTTATTTTTGGTAGGTACATTAATTACTAGGTGACATGTGTGTGTGGTGATCTATACATAGAACTGAAGCGATATTTATACGCATTGAACAAGTTAAATTATTGACACGATATCCTTTTAAATGTGGTCAGCGAATCCGAAAGAACGTTTATTTTAGAGTTTAGACAGATATATATTGTTATTGAATTTGCTGTTGCATTAGAATTCTGCTGTATGGCGAGTACGGTAATGAATTCGGGTATTTGGGACACTCGATGTTATTGCTTAAAATCCTATGTAAAAATGTGCATTTATAGTTGTTATTCTGGATCTTGACATGACCCGTTCGAGTGTTTGATTAATTTTGTCTTGCCAACCGGGCGTTTATCTTTATCACCAAGCGGTCTAATAGCAGCTGGGTAACTTTGTGTCAATTGATGCCAATCAACTCAAATTAAGGAAACATGAACTGTCGAGATTCCTCCGGAAACTTTGGAGATACTTGGTGTTCAGGACTTAACAATATAAAATCTCATCTCATCTTCTTCCTATTGTCCAAATCGGCTTGAGAACCCATCGCTTCGACAAGGTGCCTCTAAATAAATTGTCCTGGGATGCTACAGCGGTCTTTGTCCACTGCAAGCCTAGCCTATCCTCACACACACAGACTCTGGATTTGCTTTCACTGAATGTATTCAAATAAAAATTGAGAGAGCTCCACACAAGTTCATCAATTTCGCACTCTCTAAAGCCATTGAACAAAATAATTATGATAATATAATAAATTTACTTGATTTATACAAATTAGATAATGGCTTAATGCATGAACCTGACATACCATAGCTAATAACTAACAAAACTATTAATTAACAAAGCTAATAACTAATACTGTAACGGACGTACTGCTCCGGGCTCGTCCGCGGTCGCACCATATGTCAATCTGTTTTAAAGTTGAATAAAATGTAGAAATATGTAAATGAAAATGTAGTAAATGTAAATTTTATAATAAATGAAACGTCGGAGCTTGGCTAGAGGAATACGGGCAGTGAAGTATAGAGTGTGAGAGCTGGGTAAATAACATCATAATGACACTTAATTCGGGCACGATTGTTTGAATCGTGCCTAAACGTAGTGGGAACTTTCGGCCACGGCCCGAAGCAAGCGGCCGTGCGCCGTCATAGTGTTAGAAATGACCGGTGGTACGCCGTCATTACGTCCCATGGGCACGGTTCTGAGGATCGTGCCCAATCAAAGGAAAGCCGTGGTCACGTTCGACCACGGCCCGAAATTACCGGCCTAGCGGCGGTAAACGGACCGGCGGGGCACCGCCATCGCGTCACGACACGGTTCTCGATTCCAAGAATCAAAGAAAAAGCGAGAGCCGTGTGAGCGTGGGACCACCGCCGGCGGCCTATAAAACGGGCACAAGCCCCTCAGAAAGGAGAGATAGCCAGCAACCATCACCAGCTCTACAACTCTCTCTCGGCTTTGTCTTCTACCTCGCTCCGACTTCGGCCTCTACTCGCCTTCTTTTCTTCTGACCTCTCTGCCTCTACGGACCAGACCCGGACTCAGCGACAAGGACGAGAATCAGCATTCGGACCAGCTACAACGGCTACAGAGACGGCCCGTTCTACTCCCCCACGCCACTGAAGGACGACATCTTCCGCCTCCACGGATTGGGATCACCGGCCCATTACAGTCTTGTGTATCTCACTTCTGTCTGATACAAATACCAATGGTATCACGAAACTTTCAGAACTGTTCTTTGTCTATTCGTCGAAAACAAACTATTCCATTCATTCTCCAGTCCAAAGGCTATAAAGACTAAGAAATAAATTTAGTTCCGTTGATATTATCATTTTTCCATACAAAAATTTTAATCAGAAATTTCAAATAATTGATTAAACTAATATTATCATATGTAATCTGAACCAATAATGTTTAACAAGTTTTCTTACATATTTTTAAAGCACTCCTGTAATTTATTTACTTGTTTTATGTAAAAGCCCTTAGGGCGTAAATAAATAAAAATAAAAATTTCAAAAGAGGCAAACACATTTTGACTTGACATTTTAAATAAATTAAATGAAAAAACTTGATTGCAAGTCACTTTACTGATATATTTTCACTGTCTACCGGTTTCATCAGGACTGTTATAAAAATAATGCTTTCAAGCTATCAAATATATATATATATATATATATATATATATATATATATATATATATGTGTACTTCTCACGTTTCATTTATTTAAATAAATATTAAATTATCAATGAAGAATATAATAATTTAAACAGTTAATATAAAAACGCATGTTTATTTTTATCTGTTTAAAAAGGTCGCAACTGGGACATGAACACAGATCTTATAGTCTTACAGGGACCAACACTCTACCAATCAAAAATTAATCAAAAAAGTAATCAAAAAGCTATTTCACTTCAAACCTAGAACATCAACAAAAAAATTATATATAGAAACAAAACTATATAAGAAATATACTTATATAAGAAAATTATATGAATATAATACATGTCTCCTTATTTACAAAATAAATAATAAACTCATACATACAAATACAGAACTCATTAAAACGTCCCAAGTACACACACACTTTACACGGCAACACGATAAAATACATTTAAACACGATACGTACTCATTATGGCAAGCAATCCATTGGTTACGAGGGAAGCAACATATATAATTGCCTCCCAGACGAAATTAAAAATGAAAAAAGTATAGGTATATTTAAAAAAAATTGTTCAGTTTTATGCTCAATCAACAAAACAATGAAAGTGAATAATATCGGTGTGTAATATATTTATGTGTAATATATATGTTATTTCTAGTTAAATAAGTGAAAATGTACTTTTCTTTTATCTAGAATAAAAATATTTAAAAAAAAAATAAAAAATCTAGCTACTGAGACCTAATTATGTTCGGTCGTTTTTATCGGATTTCTATTATTATTGACATTATGGTATTAAAAATATTATTATTGAGGTGATAAAAAAACAGCACTCTTCATAATACAATTGATTTTAAGTCGTTAAAATTAAATGCTTATCATCTTAAATAGTTTTATTAAATTATTATTGATGATGAAATCGAATATTTTAAATAACTTATTGGACTTCAAATGCTCAGAATTACCCTATATTAAAGTATGTGTGATAAAATATTTATTACTATTTTAATATTTTATCGGCGTCACCTTCGATAGTAATGTAGTAACACAATACTTTTTTCAAACGCGTTGTGTAAATAAATAATGTTTATTCATCTATTGTTTAGAAACATTTGCATAGTATTGACATGACTGTATTTACAAAATTAGCATTAGGAAGTGCGTAACTAAGTGTTAACAAATCACTTTAAAATATTCACATCATTAATAGTTATACATATAATAATCATCCCTACCTACTGTTCAAATATGATGAAAAATAATATAAATAAAAATTGCACATTGAAAAAATGCACTTTTTGGGTGTAGATTTTAATTTATATACGACAAATTTATGTTCCAGCGTAAATCAGTCTTTTGGAATTAACGTTTTCGCCCATCGAAATTTTTTTTTAATCATATAATATTTTGGTTTTATATTTCGTCATATTTGTAAAGTAAATATAGCAATTTATTTTTTTAAATAATTGCCTCTAAAATCATGAAAAATTGTACTCTCTAATGGATTATATTTTACAATTTAAAACACAAATAAATAAAGTAGCACATTCCTGTATTAGACATTTGCAATACCTTTTGATTAATTTTTTTTATTTTGGTTCAGTATTTTGGCCAAAAATCCAAATGAAATTTTGTATGAAAAGGGAAGCGTGGCCGTTCGATTTTCGACGTTTTTTTTAATAGATATATTAGATCTTGAAGACGGTGAGATACCCACTAATTTTCTGTTTTATATATAAGACAGTTTTCAAATATGTCTATACTTATAGACACATTCAATAGCATTGTACAAACGACACATTCAATAGCATTGTACAAACGTCATATTCAATAATATTGTACAAACGACACATTCAATACCATTGTACAAACGACACATTCAATAGCATTGTACAAACGACACATTCAATAGCATTGTACAAACGACACATTCAATGGCATTGTACAAACATTTGACGGCCGGCGTGGTCTAGTGGTATACGCTATCGACTACAGATCCGAAGGTCGCGGGTTCGAACCCGGCGTGCGCAAATAAATTTTATTTAATTAATTTGTGTTCTTTCACAATTAATTAATTAAAAATAATATATAGTATATTTGCGGCACGTTCCAGAGTGGAAGATACTCTCAGTATCGCCCTGGTGTAAGACCACCATTCAGAATTGAAACGTTGCTTGAAATGGCTTTAGCCGTGTTTGGTGACCAGATCTGAATAGCCAGGTACTTCCCCACCTTCCTCTTCCCCATCTCCCTCCCCTCCCCAATACCCTCAGCCTCACAACATACCCCAATTGGGGATGCCATAGTCTCACTGGCTCCAGACGGGAGCAGTTGGGACTCTTGTGCGGTATTACTGTAAAAAAAAAAAAAAAAAAAAAAAAAAAAACAAACGACATATTAAATAGAATTGTACAAACGACATATTCAATAGCATTGTACAAACGACACATTAAGGACAGTGGATTAAAATTGTACTCGTACATGATTCAAGATGGAATGAATAGTGACTCTGAAATTAGGTCTGTTAGAAACTTTAATGAGAATATTGCAAAGATAATGCGAGTTCCAAGCTTATCGTGAATTATTTTATGTAAACGTTTTCAAACCTAATTATTATGTTAAGGAAAAAATTTAAAATATTGTTAGCTCTTGATGAGTTGAAATATACTCATTCCTGGAAACAATATTAAAAAAATATATGTCTAAATAAAAATGCCACTTTATTACTAACGCAAGAACAACCAAAAGAATCGCCTCAAGAAAGCAAAAGAATAAAAGAAGCGTTAGATATAGTAGGGAAGGAAAGAATATATGTAAAATGAAGGTTGAGAACACAGACATATGAATATAATAGACGAGAAGTTAAGGACGAGGGGTTGAAACAAGAGTTGCGGGACGCAGAGAGGAAAGCTGACTGTGATTCGTCAATTTATCAATCTGACATTAAATAGGCATCTCGCATTATAATATCACCATTTAGTTCTTAAAAGTAAAATCTGCTTTTGAATGAATAGACATTTTTACATGGGAGCGCAAATTACTCGCCACGTTATGAACAAATTTGCGAAGTCCAAATTCGGCAAAATAAATTTCTTTTATTTTCAGAGTCGAATATTTCGTTTATGTATTTAGTTAAGACACTTTTATAAATGTTCATAATTTACTTCCCAGCAACCAACCAGCTTTGTGTTTCGCGTCCAGACGTATCTCGATGTGATAGTATATGTTTCTACAACTGATGCTTAAAATAAAATAAAGTAAAATAATGCTTATATATGGAATGTAATACGACAATTGGGTTTATTCTCTTTTTCACATCTATTTTTACAAGTTTTCATAGCAGAAGTCACCATTTTGCCGTGTTATTTCGTAAAATGAACCGATCATGCCTCGACCATAGTTCGCACAAGAATGGTGACG
The DNA here is from genome assembly GCA_026573805.1 of Hesperophylax magnus. NCBI lineage: Eukaryota > Metazoa > Arthropoda > Insecta > Trichoptera > Limnephilidae > Hesperophylax > Hesperophylax magnus. The sequence goes on along the minus strand of JAIUSX010000117.1, from coordinate 2,781,838 downwards.
TCACGTTTTCTAAATTCACTTGAGGCCATACGCGAGCACAGCCGGCTCCAATGGAACCGGTATGGGGAGTGGGGAATAATACGCTTTTAATCACTTAGGGCAGGTCTACTAATATTCATATGTCTATGGTTGAGAAGTACGAAAACCTGCATTCTCAAATAACTGGAACCAAAGAAACACGGCTAAGCCATTTCATGGAACGTTTTTATACTGATTGATGGTCTTTCACCAAAGCGTCTGAGAGTCTACTTCTCTTGACGTGTCGTAAATATTACACACATTTGCTTCGTTTGATTATAAACAGGTTTTATTTGTGCACGTCGGGCCCCCGACCTCCGGTTTGTTTCCGAGGATCTCTCCCGTTCGCCCACGGAGATTGTCAAGCTATATAAAAACGTATAATATTTATTTAATGGTGAACATACATTCAAGTTATTAAATATCTTGTTCATTTAGCCACCAACCTGACACTTGATACGCTGTTGTTTACTACTGAAAGTGAGTAAATCCCTTTGTTATTTAGCACATTATTAACTCCTGCGGCCACAGTACGATTAAACTTCAACATTATTGCTACGAAATCTATAAATTAATTAATATTTTGTAGTTTAGCACAGCGCGAATGAAACACAACTGCAAAATTAATCCAAATCTGATTTGATACTGACGGAAAAAAAATGTCAGGAAAAGCAAGCGTCGCCGCCGAAGCGGTGAAAAAATGTAACAAGCAGTAATTGTTGAACGAAACACTAGTATATTATATTGAATTATTTCGCGGATAAGAGATAAGCCGCCATAGCTCAGTGGTCAGAGCTGTCGACCGGAAATCGAAAGGACACGGGTTCAAGTCCCGTTGGCGTCATGTATCTTTTATCAGGAGATTTTTCAATGTGGATGAGTGTTTCAGGCAAATAATTATTGCTTATAAAAATAATTGTTACCCTTTGTGCTATGCATAAAAAATCTTGTCTATAGTTTCAAAAAAAAATAAAAATTTGCTTTAAAATGTAGTATTAGCATAGAGCTACAATTAGAGGCACTGCTACGAACTTATTAATATCTCGTCGAAACTTGTTCCACTATAATAACGCGATAAGTGTTGCGTGTAGACCGGATTCGGAAGTTTTAGTTAGAGCGTTAGGAGAGTTGGAGGTCAGTTGGAGGTAAAAAGGCGGAACCATTTTTTTCGCTTCATGTCTCATGTAAATTTAATACAACAATGTACACTAATCCTTTTTATAATTTTTCTGCTTATAATCAAATGTTTAACAGACGTTATCTTTACGTAGGTACCTTTCTATATATTTATGTAGATAACGTAATGTATATAAAAATGATAACAATAACCAAATACGACTACATCAATAATCGTAACCCATAATTTTACAATTTCCATTGATTTCATAATGTAAAAATGCCACCGAAGAGATAAACCGATAGAATTTTGCTGTCTGATATGCGAGTATGTAATATACTTAATATAAAATTCTCTATGGTACCTATACAAAACACTATTTGCTGGGTCGTAATTTTTGTGACACTTCATTAAAATATTTATGAGTTGATAAGGGACCTTTGCGTAATATTTGATAAAAAAAACTAACATTCACACCTCATATCGACAACATTATTTCTAGATCCCTGAAAATGCTAGGATTTATCAAACGAAATAGTAAACATTTTTTTAAATCCCAAATCAAAAATAACGTACAATTCCTTCACCCGCAACGTGTTGGAGTACGCAAGTTCTATATGGAGTCCAATCTACAAAGTTCATATTCAGCGAATAGAGCGGGTTCAAAAACATTTTATGTACCACCTGGCGTATTAGCTCGATCACTTCCTCATTATACCGATAGGCTAAATTTCTACAATGTACCCACCATTAAACAGAAGAGACTAAATATTGATTTAAATTTTCTTTTCAAAATTGTCAATGCTCTAATAAACTGCCCTTTTCTACTCTATCAAATCATGTTCAACGTTCCTAGAATTGGTTACCGACTTATACATTATACTCCGTTACATATTAAAAAATATCAAACTAAGCTGGGGAATGACTCACCTTTACCGAGAATGTGCCGTAATTTTAACGAGACATATAAAAGTCATTCCATTGATTTTTCAATATCATCATTGGCCACCTTCAAATCAAACGTTAATCAAAACTTAAAGCTCCCCATCATGCTGTTCTTAAAACTAATTACTGTTACTGTTATGAAATGTATATGTAAGTGTATGTATGTGTGTATACATGTATGCATGTAGGTGCATACATGTACATTATTCTTTACTTACAGTGTTCTTGTTGTAATATACTGTGAAGCATATTATCCATTATGTCATCAATGTTGTGTTTATCTGTAATTAGTGATAGTATCAACCATGTTTAATGAATGTAATTGTATTTGCGAGAGCTTTGTTATGAATCACTGTCGACAAACCTAGAAAAAAATAAAAAAATAAGAGAAAGCCATTTAAAACTTTTCCGGGGGAGAAAATCGTTGATTTGCGGTAAGCAACATTTACAACATTTAGTAGATACCTGCCTAGATATTTAAATAGTTCCCGCAGGTAGTTAAATAGAAGTAATACAACATTTAGTAGATACCTACCTAGATATTTAAATAGCTCCCGTAGGTAGTAAAGAGAAGTAGTACAACATTTAGTAGATTCCTACCTAGATATTTAAATATCTCCCGTAGGTAGTAAAGAGAAGTATTACAACATCTAGTAGATTCCTACCTAGATATATAAATAGTTTCCGCTGGTAGTTAAAGAGAAGTAGTACAACATTTAGTAAATACCTACCTAGATATTTAAATAGCTCCCGTAGGTAGTAAAGAGAAGTAGTACAACATTTAGTAGATACCTACCTAGATATTAACATAGTTCCCGCAGGTAGTTAAAGATAAGTAGTACAACATTTAGTAGATACCTACCTAGATATTTACATAGTTCGCGCAGGTAGTTAAAGGGAAGTAGTACAACATTTAGTAGATATCTACCAAGATATTTACATCGTTCCCGCAGGTAGTTAGAGAGAAGTAGTACAACATTTAGTAGATACCTACCTAGATATTTAAATAGCTCCTGTAGGTAGTAAAGAGAAGTAGTACGTTATTAATTTTTTTTAAAGGAACACAATAGGAAATTTTATTTTTAAGTTTATTATAGTTAAGCGCACTTGAAGTGAAACAACACAAAACTGCGCTATATAAATACTATGTTATTATTATTAGTACAACATTTAGTAGATACCTACCTAGATATTTAAATTGTTCCCGCAGGTAGTTAAAGAGAAGTAGTACAACTTTAGTAGATACCTACCAAGATATCTACATAGTTCCCGGAAATAATATTTCAGTTTTTAGAGCGTACCACTACAATAATCTTTTTCACATTTTGGTAACAACTTCGAGTGAATTATTTATTTACTGTTCATCCTTTGGTGGTTCCATATTAACCATTATATTTTTTCCATGTATCGATTATATGAAGAAGAATGTTACAATGGATCTTTCAGGGGTAAACGTCATTTTTTAACATTAGCCCCACATGGAGGCTCTGAGGAAAATAGTGTGAGGAGTGGAAGGAGGGGAAGGGGAAGGAGAGGAAGGATAGAGAGTCCGGCTAGAGAGGTCAAAAGGTCTCTCTCGATCCGACCCGCTACGCAGTAGGTGGGCAAACGCATCCGCCGCCAAGACCTATACAAACCTCACCCCATGAACCCGGGCACCCCTGCTAAGTCACCAAATTTAGCGGACCACTTGTGGTGACCTACGGCAGGGGTACCTACTGGTTATCCTATAAATGGTTCCCGTGGTACGGCGGTACTCATACCCACCTCCAAAATGAAAATCTTCTTTGTACATACGAGTATATGTATAGGATGAACGCAATTTCTGTTAAAATTCGGCCATGCGAAACCAAATTCACAGAGAGATTTTGGCCACGCTAATTTCGTCATCCTGATTTTGGATAAGATCTGATGGGAGTATCAGGAGCGTGAGAAATGGAATTGTGCACGGCTATTTTACAATTACCTTTTGACCATGTAACTGCAAAAAACTCTAGTGACTGAGAATAGTGACAGATTAGCTTCAATGACTATTACTATCAAAATTTAATTTTTGATCGCCGGTGTGACACTTTCAAAACATTTTTTCTTAATTCTGAAAGAAATCAAATGTGAAATGTGTTTTAAGCCGTGTATTAACAAAAATATAAATACGTGGCACCTCAGAAGAGCGCTCCTGTCTGTATCCTCCTGTATGTAACGCTCCGGTTGGATATCGTTGTGAGTCGGGTTAAGGTAGGGGATGTAGGAAGGGTTTTGTTTATGTGGATATTTAAGGGGCTCGGATTATATGAAGGTTATATACACTGAATACGCTTTTATGTTCCTACGCATTTGTCTGCAATTTAATAATATAAAACAGTGAAATTTTCAGTGGTTCTGCCGTTACTAGACAACTAGATAAATATTGTAAACTAAAGCATATCCAAATATATGTCTTTATGTTTACATAATTTATTAAAACGTAATGTTAAATTATTAAACAATCCAATACGGTATACAAGCAGAGTTACAGTTAAAAATATTTTAGACAATAGAAGAAGAAAAAGAAACAGAGCGCACATAATGTGTGTAACTAATTGTTATTTAACTTGTTAATCATCCTTGCAATTATAATCACTCTTCTAATAGGTGAAGTGCCTTCCTTCAAGTAAATTTTAAGGTTTCATGACACTTCTGTCTTCCTTTCACGTAATAAGAAGACATAAGTGTCAAAAGCATGTTACAGTCGGGTTAATGTCAGTGAATCGTTCCACTATCGCAATACCTCCTTCTAGGCCGCCAAAATATGTGAGGTATGGCATGACGATAGTCGCGCACTGGAATGATTTATACTTTCTATTGTTCGAGAAGCCTTCGGTATACAACCAAGATTATTCTTTATTTAAACCAACCAAAAGAGGTGGCTCCATGGTATGTGATATAAAATCATTTTTAAAAGGTTCCCATACTAAGGTCCTTGTTAGGACGCTACGTTATCGAGCAGGGAGGGGGTCAGATAAGAGCACCGAAATTCACCCTGCGCGACCAAAGATTATCGAGCACGGGAAGGAATACATGAGATTATTTAATACGCTGTAATTCAAGCATCGTTTCTCCCGCACGACAATGGCGTTGTAATGTGCTAAGTAGCGTATTGTGGGTTCTTCCTGGCAGAAGTCTTCTTTTTGTGATTGCCATAACACTGGCGTTATGCATTCTGTGTATAAGTAGAAACAAGACGGGATGCCAATGTCCATAGGTGCGATTTGCAGTAGTATGAGTGAACGAAGTTTGCAAACTTTTTTTATTACCTCCAACCTCTTACCTATTACCTCTTGCCTCTTACCTGTTACCTCTTTATTTCTCTTTATCTATGTATGACACGAACCCTTACTTCATGGGATAAATACCCATGTTTAGTTCTTACCGCCGCCCCGGAAATCATTTATTGGAAAACCAACACGTCTGCCATAGGTCACCCCAAGTGGTTCGCTACGTTTGGTGATTTAGCAGGGGTGCCCGGGTTCATCGGGTGAGGTGATGCGTCTGCCCAGCACCTACGTCGCGTGCCAGATCAGAAGAGACTGGTTTAGGGAGACCTTTTACCTCCCCAACTGGTCTCCCCACCGCTGCGAGAGGGATATATGAATACGTCACTCCTAGGTATACTGATCCCTAGAATCCTACCCACCCCTCATACCTTTTTCCTTCAGAGAACTTCTTCTCCTTCCTCTCCTTAAAAAGATCCCCAATTTGCATCCCCAAAGAAGACATAGGCCCTGAGGGAAATTATTTTCCTCAAGGCCTTCTGTGTGGTTTTAATATAAAAAAAGTTCTTAAGAATTTATAATGCCCTTCTCTAATACTATTTTATAAGACATTTACATAGATATTTTAGGCATTAATGACGATAAAGCTTTATATTTGTGAAAGTCACTTTCACTTTGACTATAACCTACCTACATACAACAGTGCGCACGCAAAAAAATCGCTCCTCAAAACTAATCTTATTACACAGTTAATAAATCATAAAAATCGTTCAATCCGTCGGTTGATGTTTACCTTTAAACCTAAACGGCCTTCTTACAGTGATTTTATGTGAATAAAGTCTGTGAACTGACAGTGATTGAAATCGTCAAGTTAATCCAACTATTTGTTCCTTAGTTCGTACCTGTGGCTAGTTAATTATTATTATATTTATTTCGCCATACGTCACAAGCGACCTATTAGGCCAGTGCAATTAGCGCCTAAAAGGGGGTCGAGATCGTAATTATTCCGGTAGTCCCATTTTTTTTGTATGTTTTATAAACTGGTCCCCTGATGTAAAATCTGAGTTTCCGACCTTGGCGCACCCGTGTTCGCGCCGCCATTTTGTAAAAACCGGCCGAAATCGCGCCAAAATCTAGTTTTTCCCAAATATCTCATTTCCAATACAAATTCCGGCTAAAGTAGCTTAACAAGTATAATAGAACATAAAATTACTTACAACTTTTGTGAAAAAATAATTTTCTTCTATCTCCAATAGGTACCGAGGTAGAAAGTCGTAAAGGTGCGTAGGTATATTTTTTAAAAAACAAGTTTTTTGCGCGACTAGGTTTGGTTTTTTGTAAATACCTCGTTTCCAGTGGAATTTCATGAAAATTTTATTGTTACCAATTATGTAGAGCATAAAATTTCCAAAAAGATGTGCAACTTTTATGTTTACATCAATTTTTTACCGATATGAAGTATAAACAAATCTAGGTAGGTACGGAAAGAAAATCTATCACGGTTTATTATCACGTTACTAGATTTTTGTTTGCATTTTTAAATACATACATGTACAAATTTACTAGAGGGCACATCGGAATGGTGGGGGGTAGCCCCCCCTCCCCCCTTCTACTCCATTTGTGAGGGTATCGAGTCATTCTGTGGGATTGAATCGGGAACGTCAGAGCAACATGTAGAGATGGTTGGAAAGGGTTTTTTGTATTTCTAAAATGTGTGTATCAAAATAGCCATTCGGTCGGTGGCCGAGTTGACATCGCGTTTGGGTCTCACCCAGGCGTAGTGTGTTCAATTCCTCGGCTGGCTAAGTCCTCCATCACAACACAAGCAACATTTTCAGCTTACTGTGGTGGTAGTAGGAGATTTTCAAATATTGTCAGGTTATTCGTAACCCGGGAATATTTGTCTTTCTTTAAAAAAAAAAAAAAAATGATTTTAAATTAAAATAAAACTTAAAGTAATTCAGAGATCAAAATTATTAAATAAACATATAAGAATGTTGTTTTCTCTCTTTTCTTTAACGAAACTGCCAAGTAGAGTGTCAAACTGAAATGAATGACGTGACCATAAATAAACCAATCACTAGATTGATAACTTCAGCCTTTAGTAGGGAGAAATTTTGTCCACTGATGACGTCACTTTAAGATTTGAATCATAAACAAACCACTCAGCAAAGTAAAGGAAACAAAAAAAAGCGCGGCCATAGACAATATGATCTTCCCTAGGTAGTAGGCACCTAGGGAAGATAATATTGTGTTATTCATCAGCATAAAATATTATTTTAAAAATAAAATTTAGAAATGTTAACAGATTCTCTCAGGACGACAAGGCCTCACAAAGTGCGGTCCTGCAATATGAGCTATAAGGTATCTTTCCTTACGGCACATTTTCTCAGGACGGCACTTTGTAAGTTGAAAATCTGTAGTCCCGAAGCCGTCGTAAAAATAGCTTAAAATTACTTGAAATTTGAATTCCTTTACTTTAAAAGGAAAAACATTTTCAAACAATGATTGTGCTTTTCTACGACAGTATTGAATGTTAACATTTCTCTGTTTATCAGAAAAATGAAAAACTTTGTTACATATTGTGAAGTATTTTTTATTTTATTTCAGTAAGATAACAGAAACAGAAACAAATAAATTTATAAGCACAAAATACATTTTAAATGTTTACGAAGTCTGCGACTGAAGCTTTTTCTGGTTTAAATATTCATTTGAGTCGCTAATATTGTTTTAAATGATTAAATATTTCAATTTGAGGATTTAGTCATGAAGTTATTCAATAAATAATATGAATACAGAATTCATGAGCACAAAACACATCTTAAATTGGTACCAAGTCTGCGACTAAGGACGGGTTGTTTCGGAGAATTTGAACAATTCATCAAATTTCAACGTTCATTTTCGGGTTCTGTGAAAGACTTTTTCATGTTCTGTTTTTATATCATTGTAGGCTAGTTGCTTGACAAAACTGAAATAAAAACAGAACTTGAAAAAATCTTTCACAGAACTTGAAAATGAACGTTGAAATTTGATGAATTGTTCAGATTCTCCGAAACAACCCGTCCTAAATCTTTTTCTGGTTTAAATATTCATTTGAGTTGCTAATATCGTTTTAAATGATTAAATATTTCAATTTGAGGTATTTTATGACATCGCACCGTCCTGGTGGAACACGGATGGGGTCTAAATATAAATTCAATTCTTAGGTGAAATTAAATTACACATTACATGGAACACTGAAGACAAACAAAGGGATATTCACACCTGTATTTCCGTCATAACGGGTCCAATACTCTCTTAAATCTGGATAACTACCAATGCCGGGTAGATTTAAAGTCGGCAGTACGCATCTTCAAAGGGATCCATTGGCATTTTTGTTTCTTTTGTACTTTTGTAACTTGCGTATTTTGGGTATTTATGACGAGTGGACTGTCTGTCTGTAGAGCCCTTCACGCAACACAGCATCATAATTTTAGACATTTTCACACAACAACAACTCATGAATTCACGAAAGAAAACAACATGAATAAACCACTCACGCAAACAATCTGAATCTGTCAGAAGGACTGGACGCAACCATGACGCAATAATGGCGTCACATCGTTTCCGGGGGAAATGGAGCGTAGCCTCTCTCTCTGTTACACGGGAGAGAGTGAGAGACAAAACCACGACGGCTTTTCATTGGATAGTCTTGTGAAGACGTCATCAAAAAAACCAAAAAAGTATCGGAGTTATACCCCCCTGGACGTGACAAACAAATTCTGAAGACATAGTGAGCAGTTTGGTGTTGCCATAATAATGAAAAAAAATCAGCCAATTGAATAAATTTCCACAATATTTTGCAACATATCTTTCTTTTCCATGCGCCGCTTGTTAACCTGTCCGGTGGTGAGTTTCTGGAAAGAAAACGGTCCCGCTGGAGGGAGTTTTTTCAACAATCAAAATATAGAAAAAAATAAATGCCACCTCGTAGAGTATAAAAAAATAATAAAAAAATCCTTAGAAACTAGCACGAAAAAACAAATACTAAGCTATTTAGAAGGAAAAAATAAAAACAATTTTGCAGAAATCGCCAACCATCGAAATCGGAGCAGATTTTTGTTTTTACTTAATAAAAATCAGATTCACTTACCACAATTTTAATGATGCCAAGAGGATCAAGGGGGGAAGAACAACTTTTTTCACACACTTACATATACACAGTGCTTTTTTTTCCATTTAACGCGGTGGAACGGCGTTCCGGCACCTTTTTTCACGGTTTTATTTCAAAATTAATTAAATGAAAAAATAATAATTCGTTAAAATGATAATAGTGAAGTAACCGTATAGTTTAAATAGCAAACCTGCGTATGTAACTAGCTTCATACGTATGTCTTTGGGTATTATGATTTTGACAGTTTGACGCAGGGGCATTTAACTAAGCTTTGGCCTCGAAACCTATTTGAAACCGCCACGCCCACCTCAAAATTCTTATAGAAAACGATTAATATGGCTAAAAGCTCAGATCTCATTGGTGAGAGCAGAATGATTGGTTTGATCTCTCGCTCTCTATCATAATGACTCGTGTAACAGAAAGAGATGACGGAATTTTGCCGTTTGACAGTTCCAAATCATTCAAACAATATGAGAATGGTTTATTTATACACGCGGGTTGTCATTTGCTGCCGAAATACTATCATTTCCCTCGAAAATATTGCGTGTTAAAGTTGTTCGTGATAAAAATACAATATAAGCCAGTATAGTGTTAGCGAGTTACAAACATATATTCAACCTACCTACGTAAGTTCAAGTTTAAAGTGAATTGACAGCTTTTAGGTTATTCGTTCGGTTTTTTGAACAATGCTAAGAACGTATAAATGTTATTTATTATATCGATAAACTTATTCATGTTATTGATTAGTGTTATCCTGTATTATCTTATTGTTTTGGTGAAATTAAAGATTTTTAAACATATGTAACCATGAGTTCATGAGGCTGAAAAATGTCGGAACTCTTCGTCGTACTGTCGGACAATCATGTTTTGGAAATTTTCTTCAGTGTTTTTGCAAATTTCTTGTCATTTTGGGTTTCTTCTTCTCAGATTAACAAGTTTCATCTTAAGGAAATGCACTGTAAAAGTTTATTTTCTTAGTCAGATGAACCTTGCCCTTGGAAAACATTTCGACATTTTTCTGCTTCAAGGACATTTTTATTTTTATAATAGTTTTTTTGGGCTAGTGAATGAATAGAGCAGGCTGAGAGCAATTATGATGTCTATGGTCGAATCTTTTTTTAAATGGCCTTGAGTTTCCTCTACCTTGTCTACTGCTCTGCTCCGCACGGTAGGTACTGATTGTATTTCTGTGGTTAAGTACTGTATAATTCAGTTACATACAAAAATCCCGAAGATATCGATCTAGAGAGTGGTATATTTATGGTTTGACGCATTTATTTATGGTTTGACGTTTATCGCATGGCGGCATCTGCGTATATTGTTATTTAAGTTTGTGTTACGATTACGTGTTGTTTTATATATTATTTAGTGCAACTCCAAGTTTAAATATGAAAAAAATTTCCTGTTACTTCTCAAACACCGGCAGCGGCGCCGATTCCGTAAATAAAAAGCTCAAAACAGTAACAGAAACGATGACAGAAGATATGGAAATATCGGTACATGTAGATGTTCCTGAATCATCTCGAGCTGATCTCGGGGATCAAGGTCGAACTCAAAACGATTGGCCAGACTGCTGGTCATTAGATCAAAAAAACGATTTTTGCTCAAAAAACGAATGGTTGAACGTACACAAAATGAAACTTGGCTGCACAATTTGCAGAATCGTTGGAACTCTTGGAACTGAAACGACAATGGGAATGAAAATATCCAAAGAATGGGCCAATAATGAAATTACGTATTCTGGGAAAGAGAGGAAGCTACAATTGGGGTCACTTCGAAAAAAAATTTTCGATCACAGAGGATCTATTGCACACAAAGCAGCGTTAAAAATCATTTCTGAAGCCAAAAATAAGCGGATTGAAAATACTTTTTTAAAATCGTTATCTCGCGAAAAAGTAATAACAGCAAACATTTTTCGAACTGCATATAAAGTAGCTAAGGAAAATCAATCATTCAATATGTTTGAAAGTGAAATTAATCTCCAAGAACTAAATGGGATCGAAATGGGTCATATTCTCCATTCCACTAACGCATGTATCAACATTGTAAATCATATATGTGATGAAATGAGAAAAAATGTTTTCAAAGAAATTGTTCAATCGAAAAATATAATTTCTTTGATAATTGATGAGTCTACCACCATAAGCCAAAAAACCACCCTCATTGTGTATGTTCGATGCTGTGTCGAAAGTGTTGGAATGAATTCACCAATTAATTTGTTTTTGGATTTGATTGAACTTAAAGACGTAACGGCAAAAGGAATATTTGAATCATTACTCCAATCTCTTGATTTATATGGGATGACAGAAGAATATTTAAAAAAATATTTAGTTTCGGTTGCATGCGACGGCGCTGCTGTGATGTTAGGTTCTAAAAATGGAGTGAAAAAATTGCTGACAGAAAAATTTCCTTCAATTATAGTTTGGCATTGTGCTAATCACAGGTTAGAATTATCAGTAAGTGATGTTGTAAAGAAAATTTCAGGGATCAATAGATTCAAATCATTTATTGATAAACTTTATGTTTTATACCATGCGTCACCGAAAAATAATAGAGAGTTGCATTTATGTGCAGAATCACTAGGCGTTGAGGTACTGAAAATCGGAAGAGTTTTAAGTACCCGTTGGGTGGCATCTAGTTTTCGTTCAGTTTCGGCTGTGTGGAATAATTATGAATCCCTTGTGCGTCATTTTGAAGAAGCGATGAATGACCCTACAAGAGATAAAAATGACAAGTGTACTTACAGTGGCTTAAAGAACAAAATAACATCAACAGCATTTTTATTGGATCTAGCATTGATGTGCGACGCTCTCCAAGAATTGTCGGAACTTAGTTTGGATCTACAAAATCGCAATGTGAACCTTTACATTGCAAATCGAAAAATAAATGAACTCGTTCAAGTTTTTGAAGAAAGAAAACAGAATATTGGACCCTATTATAAATGTGCTGCAGCTGCTATAAGCAATCTGCATTTTCGTGGAGTTTTACTTCACGAAAAAGTTTCTAAAAATGATCCTCCTATTGATCCGAAAATATTTTATTCCACGTTGAAAACGTCGATTGAAAAAAGGCTGCTAGATAATAAAGATGTCGAGTTTGCACTTTGGGCTCGCGTACTTGACCAAAAATATTGGCCTGAAGACATTGATGATCGGTTGACATTTGGAGAGATGGAAATTAGAAACATTTCGATCAGGCTACAACTAGATGAACGAGAAATGATTCGTGGATTTTGCGAATACATTCTCGAAAAGACATATTCTGAAAAACTCTTGCGTTTGGTATATGCTCTGAATTCTATTCCCATTTCTTCAAGTGAATGTGAACGGGGGTTTTCGCAAATGAATCTTATTATTACCCCAACAAGAGCTTCGTTAAACACTAAAACAGTTTCGGCACTCTTGTTCATCAAACTCGTGGGACCACCCTTGACACTTTTCGATCCTTCAAAATATGTTGATAGGTGGTTACTTAAAGGAAGACATTCGGCCTTAGACTCTAACACTAAGAAAAGGAATCGAGATGATGTATCAGACGAGAATTGGAAAAAACTTAGGGAAATCACTCTAAACTTTTATTCAAGTTCATAAATAAATACATTACATATGTATTTACAATTATATTTTAAATTTAGTATTATTTGTACAATATATTTCAAATATAATGTATGTATTTTACTGTTTCTGTAGCTTAGTCTTGACTAAAATAAAAAATAAATATCGTAAAAATCAACCTTTTTTTGTTCGCTTCGTGGCATAGCTCCTTTAAATTTCATTTAAGTGACATTTGAATATAATTTTATTTAGTAAAAAGCTTGACATGAAGTGAGTTCCGGCACCTTTTTTTTTAAAAAAAAAAGCCCTGCATATACATATTATTATTTACACTTACACTATTGTATTTTCATTATAAAAATTCAACATAGGTACACAATTTATATGCAGTCAATAATTACGATAACAATAACACTATTCTAATTATTATGTACACTATCTTAGGAATATAATTGTCTTCTCTAATTAATACTGCTTTTTCGTATGGTAGTCTTCGAAACATGGATATACGCAAAATGCAAGATTGCAGTCGGTGCACATATATTTCGTGTCACTTCTTTTTTGAGCTCGAACTGCTGTATGTCTACACACATGGCATTGTCGTTGAGTTCGCTTTCCTTGGGCTGCAGTTTCTGGTACAGTACGGAGAAAATGTTTTCCTAAAAGGCGAGTTGGTTGATCCACTACTCTCCTTCCTCCAGATGATGCCGGCCTTGGCGTGTGATATTTTTCGATCATTTGAGACACTAAGTTTTCCCGGAATTCACTCAATGATAAAACCTTTTGCGATTTCAAACAATGCAAAAAGAAAGCATTTAGTGTTCCAATGTCTATCAATCTGAAGAAAATTTTCTTATACCATTTTAGAGACTTCCTGGAACTGCTTGCGAAGCCCAATATGCGGTCCACTTTGTCAACAGCTCCCATATTCTTGGTATAATCTAAAACTACCTCTGGTTTTATTTTATTTTCTCCCGTGGAGAAGACAATTTTATCAGTAACAATCATTGCATCTGTATGTATGTTACTAAGCATAAGTACATCCCTTTTATCGTGCCATTTCAGCGCATTGAGATTGTTCGAATTCAAAGACTTCATTTCCCCTTTTTTCATTTTCTCCTTACCAAATTTGGGCATATCTTTTCGGTTTGCTCTAGCCGTTCCACATGCATTAGTTTTATGTTTATGCGGGAAATCGAACAGGGCTGGACTTGTATACCAATTATTAAGTTATCAATACGAATCATAAAGTCAAATCACAGTAAAACACTGTCCAAATTATTAATAACCTAAAATAATAAAATGTCAATGATAATAACAGTATAACGAATAATATTTCAAATAGTTCACAGCACTCAGATTCACTATTGAATTTAGTTCAAACTGTCTAAAACTGTATTCAAACTGAAAACAAACACTGTCGGTACAATATATGTAATAAATATTCACATACAAACACGTGAGGTAATTTTTAATGCAAGATGATTAGGTTATTCAGTGTAAAAACAAACAAAAACCACAAATATCACTTCAAAAAAGACGTCGCTCGCAATAAAAATGTTGTTTACCACCAACTGCCAGACGGTGATGTCACGGAATATTTTAATTGTGAATAACTCCGTTGGTAATGTACATAAATCGTTAAAAACTTTTGCAAGTTATGAAAAATTGTCCCTAGATGGCAGTAACTATCGGTTTTCCGGAAGAAATTCAATAATTAATTAATTTTAGGCGCTACCGTACGGGTACGGTCATACTCCTTATGAGGATTTTTTTTCTCACCATACCTGTACGGTCATACCACCGGACAGGTTAAAAAAAAATAAGCTATAAACCAAAAGATTTATAGTACACATATATTTATCAAGCATAACTTGTTCTGAACTGGGAGTAAGTACTCGTAATCGTCCTTAGGAGGATCAAATACAGTCCTTCCAACTACTGCTAGCCATGCGTCCTATGCACTGGGCTAAGGACTACAAAGGTTAGACAATTATGGGCATTTGAAGCCTTGTCACTTAACAGGAATAAAGTCCAATAATAAAAAAATAATATTATAAATTTCACAGCTCTGTTGTCATTTTTTATCAGCACTACTTCAGATGCATATCATTCCAATGTTTCATGTTTTAATTCCTCGTGTGATATAGCATACCCTTCCAATGTATTATATTTCCTTCCTCATGTGTTATTGCACACGATTCCAGCATTTCATATTTTCATTTCTCATGTGATATCGGATATCTTTCCAAAGCTTCAAATATATGTTAGTTCCTCATGTAATATGGCATATTACATATTATCCTTCCAACATTTCATATTTTCATTTCTCATGTGATATCGGATATCTTTCCAAAGCTTCAAATATATGTTAGTTCCTCATGTAATATGGCATATTATTATCCTTCCAACATTTCATATTTTCATTTCTCATGTGATATCGGATATCTTTCCAAAGCTTCAAATATATGTTAGTTCCTCATGTAATATGGCATATTATTATCCTTCCAACATTTCATATTTTCATTTCTCATGTGATATCGGATATCTTTCCAAAGCTTCAAATATATGTTAGTTCCTCATGTAATATGGCATATTATTATCCTTCCAACATTTCATATTTTCATTTCTCATGTGATATCGGATATCTTTCCAAAGCTTCAAATTGTATATGTTAGTTCTTCATGTAATATGGCATATTATTATCCTTCCAACATTTCATATTTTCATTTCTCATGTGATATCGGATATCTTTCCAAAGCTTCAAATATATGTTAGTTCCTCATGTAATATGGCATATTATAATCCTTTCAACATTTCATATTTTCTTTCCTCATGTGATATCGGATATCTTTCCAAAGCTTCAAATATATGTTAGTTCCTCATGTAATATGGCATATTATTATCCTTCCAACATTTCATATTTTCTTTCCTCATGTGATGTCCCAACGGTTCATATATTCATTCTTCACGTGATAACTGACTTAAAAATAACACAATATTAATAAGTATAAAATAGCAATGACTGTTCAGCTACATTAATAATTAAAGAGCAAAAATGTTTGAAAAAAAATGTATATATATATATATTGACCTCTTCCCGTAGTATGTTGATCCAGTAAGAAGTTGTTAGACTAAGTTGATCCACCTTTAACACCATATAACTTGGCTATTGTGGAATACATCTGAATGATTTGGCAACAGTGGTACTATAATTATCAATGTTGCCAGTTTGCCAGAAAAACCATTTGATATACTGTTAATAAAATTTTCAAAATTTGTATGGAAATCGGATGCATAATTTATGTTGATCTACCCAAATTGGCATACTTATGTTGATCTCATATATATTGATCTATTCCCGTAGTATGTTGATCCAGGTAAGAAGTTATTAGACAAAGTTGATCTGTGTCCCTATATATGGTTTTACTAAATGAACCAATCAAGGGGCAATCGGTGGACTGTTCATCACAAGGTTTTATGTGATTCCGTAATCTTTTGTGATATTGAACTCAAAGCATTAGTCTCTAGAGTCGAATATCGCATGAAATGACTGTGAGATGGTACCGTTTCAAATCAAATTGACGTGTGTTGCTTGAATTGTTTATAAGAAATGTATGCGTATTTAGATTGAAACGAAAATTTCGCAAAAACAAATCCATAAAAAAATCATAACTTAGCAGGGGTACACGGGTTCATAGGGTGAGGTTTGTCTAGGTCCTGGCGGCGGATGCGTTTGCCCATCTACTGCGTGGCGGGCCGGATTGAAAGAAACTGGTTGAGGGATACCTTTCGACCATAAAAATCCAAAATGGCGGCAAAAGGAATAATGTTATGTAGGAAATTTTGAACCTCTATCTTTTACCATCTCTCCTGATTACGCTTCGTGACTTAGTAGGGGAGGCCGGGTTCTTGGTTATAATGGGTAATCAATGGCTGATTGGACGCGGTTGGAGCTAACTAAAAACTGTCCAAAGAAGCGAAGCTAGCAGTCCACAATGGAGTGCTGGTACCTACCCTAATATATGGAAATGAGGCATGGAATTGGCAGAAGAAGGCTGAAAGTAGACAGAATACTGTAGAAATGAGATCCCTGAGGCATATGTGCGGTAAAATCGTGTATGACGAAATGTGCGTATGCTGTGTCTATTCTACAGGTATTTTATAAGAGCCTGTTAAAAGGAGCTAGCAGCATTGATCCCCGGTGCACTGTGCACGTGCTTGATACTCGACGGACACGAGCGGAACACAGGTTCACAGTAAAGTTGATGTTATCTATATATGAACGGGTCGTTTCTCCGACTCGTTTTA
The DNA here is from genome assembly GCA_026573805.1 of Hesperophylax magnus. Classification (NCBI taxonomy): domain Eukaryota; kingdom Metazoa; phylum Arthropoda; class Insecta; order Trichoptera; family Limnephilidae; genus Hesperophylax; species Hesperophylax magnus. The sequence continues at coordinate 2,764,489 of JAIUSX010000117.1, read as the reverse complement.
CCGTAAGTCGGCTCGCATGTGGAACGAGCTATCAGCATCTGTTTTTCCTCCTCCATATAATTCGCGCCTCTTTAAGACCAGCATTAATAAATTCATTCCTACAGCCCCTACCTTAACCCGCCTCATAACGCTGCCCAACCGGTTGGCGACATAGTTTCTCTGTATTTAGAGTGTAAAGACAGGGGCGCTCTAGTGAGAGGTGTCACATAAAAAAATCATACCGCCGAATTTGAATATGGAGACTTACAAAACGAAAAACGAGTTGGAAAAACGACCCGTTCTCATAAAGACAACATCAACTTTATTGTGAACGTGCGTTCTGCTCGTGTCCGTCGAGTATCAAGCACGTGCACGGTGCACCGGGGAACAATGCTGCTAGCTCCTTTTAACAGGCTCTAATAAAATACCTGTAGAATAGATTTCGTCATACATGATTTTACCGTACATATGCCTCAGGGATCTCATTTCTACAGTATTCAGTCTACTTTCAGCCTTCTTCTACCAGTTCCATGCCTCACTTCCATATATTAGGGTAGGTACCAGCACTCCATTGCGGAGTTTCGCTTCTTTGGACAGTTTTTTTGTTATCTCCAACCGCGTTCAATCATCCATTGATTACCCATTTTAAATAATTACCCATTATAATCAAGAACCCGGCCACCCCTACTAAGTCACGAAGCGTAATCAGGAGAGGTGGTAAGAAGTTCAAAATATACCATATAACATTATTCCTTTTGCCGCCATTTTACATTTTTATGGCCAAAAGGTATCCCTCAACCAGTCTCTTTCGATCCGGCCCGCCACGTAGTAGCTGAGCAAACGCAACAGTGTACCCCTGCTAAGTTATGATTTTTTTATGGATTTGATTTTTGCGAATGTTTCGAATAGCTCTAAAGATGATTCTTTTAAAATCATCTCATATTTAAAACAATATGACCGGAAGTCAGCATATTGTTTGAATAAAATAAAGCATAAACTAAAAAAACAGCTACAAGGTGGTTACAAATGGAATTATATTTAATCAATTTGTTCGATTATATTTTATGTGAAGTTGTTTTCACAGTGGCCCAATGAATATTATATGGGGCCAATTGAACCAATTTGACTTCAAGCATTTTCTACGTCTTGCGATAAAAACTTAGGCTTACGATAAAAATACTCAACGGCAGAAAACTAGTTGTCTACCAAATTCTTATTTTTTTAATCTCATATAAATTAAGCTATATACTCATAAACCGATCGAGTGAAAAGCTGCAATGATCCCGACCCCGGGGTCATTGCAGCTTTTACGGAATGACGAGGAAAATAATATTTTTTAATTAGTTGAAAAAATTACTTTTCAAAATTTCAATTATGTTTAACGTAATACACTATCTGGCCTCAAGTAAATCAGTTTTATCACGAACCGTAACTATTTAATGTAATAAAATAACAAAACAAATTAATGTTACTATGATAGTTTGCTTTAATCTCAATAAAAAAATAAGAAGAAAAAGTTTTTTTTTTTATGATTGAGATAAAACTTTCCCCCAAATAACATGTATATATATTGATTAAAATTAAAATAGCAACTTCACATTAGGAAAGAGAGGACAACGAACAAATAAGTACATTGATTAAGTGTTACGGACGGACATGCACTTGAGCTTATAAAACTTGGGAGCTGTACTCACAGAAACTGGAGTTTAGTTGTAATACGGGGTCAATTGTACCGGTATAATCATCCCCCAAAAACATTAACATAGAAACCATATAAACTACTAAATGCGGTTTAAAGCTAACGAATCCACCTAGATTTAATCAATAATCCCATATTTTTAGATTCCATAAGTACCCACTCTATTGTGTACCTAGAGGTAAAACTAAGATATTGCACAGTATTGGCAAAATATGGCAGAAATGGCTCCAGTGGATAAGTAATAAAACGTATTTTATAAGCACTTTTTAAAAAAAATTGTCTAAAGAAACAGATAAATTTTTAAAACAATTATGAATAAAGTACATTCTGGAATCGTTAATAAGTCGTTTTGAAGTATTTCGTCGTGTTTAGTAATCAATAGTATCGCGGTGGCAAAACGCAGAATTCCATAGCCGTTGATTATCAAAGACAATACAAATAAAATTATTATTATTATATGGGTTAAATGTATTATAATCAGGGTGTTGTCACATCCCGGCAGTCCGCAGGTGCATAGTCTTAACAACGAAGTTCTGGTCTGATCACATTTTCAATACAGTATTATTTTTTTAACGAAATTAGTTTTCATACAGAGAATATACAAATAAACCTTTTTGTGTATAAAATCATAGCTGCTTTTAAGTTAAGATGTAGTGTGATATGATTTGTATTTTTTTATTAAACACTAATATGAAACATGAAGGAATTATCAAAATTTAAATAAAATATATTGAAGTGTTTTATCTTATCTTTTAGTTGGTATTACTATAAACTGCACGTGTTAGTTCTACTTCTGCCATTTGTGTGCTAAAAATACTTTATTCAACTTCTAGTATAGCTGTGGCTTTTTGTAGGAAATATGATATCTGAATATAATATTGTCAATAATATTTAACTTTTCATTTTTTACAAATAAAAACTTGTGTGAATACCGCACCAGAGTCATACAGTCCTAACCGCTCCCGTCTGGAGCCAGTGAGACTATGGCATCCTCAAAGGAGACCTCGAAGGAGATGATGAGGAGGAAGGTGGGAGAGTACCTGGCTATTCAGATATAGTCACCAAACACTAATTGAAAAATAGTGCAAATTAATTTTAATAAAATTTATTTGAACCCGCGACCTTCGGATTGCTAGTCGAGAGCCACCTCAAGTAGTTTGATATGTTTGGTGACTTAGCAGGAGTGCCCGGGTTTATAGGGTGAGGTTTGTTCGGTTCTTGGCGGCGGATGCGCTTGACTACCAAATGCGTGGTGGGCCGGATCGATTATTCCTCTTTAACGCATCGCCTTGCAACGCAATAGGAGAGTTGGATTCTTATGGTTATCACTCGAACACACTGACCCCCAGATTACTACCCACCCATCATACCTATTTCCTTCCCATAACTCACTGTCCTTCCTTTCTTTCAAAATACCCCCAACACAGCATTCACAAAGATGACATAGGCCCTGAGAGTTACGATTTTCCTAAGGGCCTCCTGTGTGGAGACGATGTAAAAAAATACAAAAAATAAACAACTATCTCGCTAAATCCTTGGCGGTGACTAATGGTAGGGGTATTGGTTATCTAATAAATGGTTCCCGGGGCGGCGGTACACATAATTGTAATAATTCTCGAGGGCTCTGATGTGCAGACATTATGGCTCCTGTTGATTGACGAACATATACGAAAACATCGTTGGTTAGAATCGGTGCTTGAAATGACTTTAGCCATGTTTAATAAAAAACAAATTGGAATAAATTTTTCAGCAATTTTAATTTAAAATTTGAAAAATTAAATTCTCACCAATCTAATCGCCGCAATTTTAATAGGCACAAATTATGGATATTACGCTTTGTTTCAACTTAATCATTACAAGAAACTTACGTCGGGAGAGATGGTAAAAGATACATTAAAATAAAATTTGATTCAATCAATGTTCAAAATTTCTCTTTTAAAATGACTCAATGAACCTCACCCCATGAGCCCGGGCACCCCTGCTTAGTCACGAAACGTAGTAAATGATGCATTAAAGTTACATTTTTGTTTAATCAAGTTCAAAAGATTTTTTAAGCGTGGATTTGACGTTTGCGAAAGTTCCATTTCAATATAAATACGCGTGAGGCATTTTTGTTGTTTGTTTTTGGGGTGTTATGCCGTGTTGCGCTAACTCCTTCTTTAGCCGACGTTTCGGACAGCGTTGCAGTGTCCATCATCAGGGCAGATCCGGTAGATCCGAAGATGTGTGAATTTTGGTTGTCGAGTTTGTGCTTATTTATTTGTGGCCTGGGCCCATCCAAGTGCGAAATGCCAACGGAAGTGGCGACATCTTGAGGCGAATTCTGAAAGCTCAGTATTTATGTTAGCCTGGGTCCCGTCCAAGTGCGAAATGCCAACGGAAGTGGCGCCATCTTGTGGCGAATTCTAGAATTAGAAAACCGATTGACAGCGATTAGACCCAAAACTTATAGATCACGCCTGATTATGGAGGCAATTGAAATCTACAAAAATCCATTTAATATCAATAGAGACGACGGAGCTAAGCTCAACAGCTCTTGGTATCCGGTAATTGACGGCTACACCAAAGCTAAACGCAAATAACATGTCTAAGTATACTCCAATACCATATAATAACACAATATAAAACCATTGCATTTATACCTTGATACTGGGTACATCTACTCATCACATCACATCTTCGGATCTACCGGATCTGCCCTGATGATGGACACTGCAACGCTGTCCGAAACGTCGGCTAAAGAAGGAGTTAGCGCAACACGGCATAACACCCCAAAAACAAACAACAAAAATGCTTTTGGCCGTGAGAATCTAAAAACTTACCCAATCAATTTATTGGTTGCATCAATGAGCAGCATTAACATTGACAACCTCCAGGGAGCTTTAGGCAGGCTTGACATAAAGCTGAAATTGTGCATGTGCTGTAGCGATGGGTCACAACTCATTTTATTAAGAGCGGGAGCCACTGTACCGACTCAATATTCTAGTAAAGCTCAAAGAATCGACAGCTCAATTGAATGGAAGCCGTGAGCTCAGAGCGTATGAGCAATGAAAATTGTTTGCTCGCCCAAAAGGAGTCGTCCAACACGGTTCCCTCGCTGCAGCTCCCTCAATACTGCTCCCGGCATACGCGTATGAATAATCGTACGACTCTTGGTACCGGTACACCGACTTGTACAGTGAGAAAATTAATATGCAGGTGGAGGTGGAGGTGTAGGTATATATGTCCAAGTCCAGACGTCGGATTTTCAGACGCTGTTCATGTCTCCGATTGTGTAATAACAGTTAATAATTGGATAATTTAAATGGCACTATTTTTCTAAAATACTTCCTGATAAAAAGAGTACCCATTTAATTGAGCTGTGGTACAGTTTACCAGGAGTCATACAAATATGAATCATCAAAAAGAGCTGGCTCAATTGTGTGGCTCATTCATGAATGACTCACTGCTAGATTACAGTTCCGTAATCTATTTTTTTATTTAAAAATATATTTATTTTATATAAAAACATAAATATGTTAAAATAAAAAAAAAACTAATTACAATAAAAATGTTTTATTTTTAACGTAACTACCCAATTCAATAGAGAAAAACGTTTCTCATGGGAAACATTTACATAGGAAAGAACCTCTACATCTCTTTTTGCTTTTACACAACAACTTAAGTATTTACAGTGTTTGGAAAAAATCTTTTTACAGTCAAACTGTGTCACAATTAAAATTTTGTACATTGTTACATCATCCTAAAACGGAATCTCATCTTTATAAATATATTTTAACATCTGATGTGGTATATATGATATTAAGTATAAATATATCTTAACATGTGATGTGATGAAATATCTATACTTTGAAAAACTACTGTCACTAATTTGATTTAAACTTACACATACATAATACAACATAGCGGCGTTATCTAAGCATTACTAAGCACTTTTATATCTATATAATTATTGATTTTGTTATGAGAAGATTAAAATTATCTTCAGCACCTAATGAAAATACAGATATAGAAAAATATGCTATTAAATAAATGCATTAATTACTGTAGTGGATTCAATCTCATTTTTTAAAAGCATAAAAGTTATAATAAAATAAACTGAAAAAAATTACATAAATCGAAATAAGAAGAAAGAAGAGTGAAATGTAAATTAGACACCACAGACAAAATATCACAGTGCAAGTTTTTTTTAATTGCTTAAATGTCTTTGAAGATGAAATTGAATGGTCCCTTCAGATAGTTGATGCTCGTGGTTGCTTTCTGCGGTGGTGGGCCATCCCAAGAGATGTCGAAGTTCCTGATGAATTTGACCAGAGCTACTTCTAGCTCCAGTTCTGCGAATCTCCTGCCGATGCATGATCTGGAGCCAAAGCCAAAGGGCATTGTGGAGAATGGATGAGCGTTCTTGTAGAAGATCTCGGAGTCCACATTCTCACGGAGCCATCTCTCGGGGATGTATTCCAGAGGGCGGGGGAACTGCTCCTCTAAGATGGAGATGAACATGTGTACGAAGATTATGTTGGTCTGTGAATCAAAAAGAAACAATTCAGGAAAGGGCACATAAATTTGTTCGATGATTTAAGCCTATTACGTTAACTATTGCCAGGAATGTTTTCGGATTCTCCGTTGAAGTTTTATGATAACATCATCACAAATGGTTTTGGAAATTTATTATTTTGGTTGTATAACATTACTTCACTTTAATATTTTCTTTCAATTCTAACATGTTGTTAGTTTTATCCTGGTCTGCAAACAAACCATAGTGCAAAAGTGAGAACTCACCCCTTTAGGAATCCTATATCCAGAGAGCACTGTATCCTTGGTCAGGATCCTCATGGTGCCAGGAGCGACAGGGTAGATCCTCGCACCCTCCTTGATGCAAGCTTTCAGATATGGCAGCTGGTTCAGATGATCCACTTTCAGCTCCGAGGACCGGTTCGGTAGCAGCGCAGCGATATCCTCACGAAGCTTGTCTTGCTTGTCACTGTTGTTTGCCAGGTGGTAGAGGATGTTGACAAGTGTTGTGGATGTCTAGAATAATACAAAGTTTAAAGGTACTACTTTCAGGACATTGCAAGATTAGGAGACCCATGTAAATGTTGGAAATGGTAAGTTAGCTACAGTTGTATGAAATGTGAAGAGGGTGAAGAAGGTGAAGAAGGTGAAGAAACACATATTATAATAATGGGAAAAAGGCTCAGATACATTTGGAATCATGTTTTAAAACCTTGAGACATCACCAGACACCCAATGGCACACCTAGTGAAGTTCCTTATGGTGAACAAAAGTTACATAAGTGACGTTTTTCAAAAGTACTTAAAATAAAAGTTGTTGCTTGTATGTCGATATTTTTTTTAATTTAAATTATCAATCACAGCTCTTTACAAAAATTATAAATATAATAAAAAAATAAATAAAAACTAGTCAAAATTTTGTCGTCGAATTTAAGACAGCAAAATTCCTTCTACAAAAACATATTCATAAACAATAATAATTAAAATCTACAAAAATATAACAACTTCGATCACTAAAAATGATATTTCCGTATAATAAATGATAAACGTTTAACCGGTTCTGTGCCAAAAGCGCGTTCCAGCGCTCTACATTGCCTTAGCGCGTTTACTCACCCTTCTTTATTCCTTTGTGCTTGGTTATATCATGTATTTAGAATATTTTATTTTTGGAACAACTTCAACCCCCAAATTACCAAAGACTAAAATATTTAAAATATTGAACACATAGAGATATCTATTTGGATTATCGAGAAACACTTCAGTACTTTTATCACTTTTGTTCAGTTTGCAATGTTTTCTGTATATTTTGGCTATATACATCTTATTTTTTAATTTTCAGTAAAAACAAATCCCGTTTTAGAAACTAGATAAAATCATCTTTCGGGTGTATTCATTTAAAATAAACACTACTATTTCTAAATAATAAAATTTTAATATCAAACATGAAAAATGTTAACCACATCGCCCCTAAAATATACAACGCATTGAGCACCGATATAAAATCAACTAATAAGATATCCCTTTTTATAATTTGTATGACTACAATAACACGGGCATTAGCCTAGTATAGTAGTTGAAAATTGTAATATTTAAAAATCTATAAAATAAAAGAAAATACAAAAAAAATTTTTTAATTAAAAACAAACACTTTTACTTAATTTTTTATTCCAATCTTAGAAAAATTGAGAGAACTCGATATTTCGAAAACATATAAGTTTTGTTTAGGGAATTGGTAAGAAAACTATACCTTCACTTTTATCTCGTTCATATAATAAAAAATAAGAAATAATCTTTAGTTAAACCGATTGTTACAATAGAGGCGCGAAATATGAATTATTCACTTTGGCTATTTTTCGGATTTTATTAATGGATTCCAGTATAAATATTTGAAGCAAACTAGAAAGAATTATTATTTCTCTTTCAAACGTCAAAATTAAGTATTTCCGCATGATAGAAAAAAAGATAAAAATACCTTTATAAAATATGGATGCGCGGTCATATATGTGATCCTTAAACGCTGGAGGGGATAATATTACAGTTTATTATATTACCGACAGTACAGTTACAGTAATCAAATTTTTTGCACAGCCATACTAATACATTCTTTTAAAAATGTTAAAACTTGTGTACCCAGAACAACAATAACTTTGAATATAAAAATAATGACAATAGGTAAGATTATTTGTATTTTTACACTATTACATCTTTATTTTTATTATTTTTACATCTCGCACAATCTGCGATTGAGTCTTCAATGTATACTTCGTTTTACAGTTCCTCCAATGAGAGTCAAAGTAAAATTAAAAGTGTAGACGCCTTAGTAGTTAGGTAGGCGATCAATGTAATCAATAATCTCTATATAGTATAAAACAAAGTCACTATCCGCATCTGTCTGTTTGTGCGCTTAGTACTTCTAAACTACGCAACGGATTTGATAGGGTTTTCACTATCATTCAGGGAATTTCTTCCGGAAGGAATATAAAACATGCTTATTGTATGTATAGAAAGTAAAGAAAAGTCGATGCTTTGTAATTGAGTTGTATAAAAAATATTTTCGGGCGCTTACATAGCTAACGCTGGCTAAACCTTATGTGATTTGTACATCAAAATCATATTCTACGGAAATGTATACCTTAAAAAAGCCTGACAACGCCAAAACTTTACCCCAAACCATTTATAAGTCCCCGAGCAACGCCGGCCTGTGTCTGTCCTCCTGCGCTATCTCAGTCAGAATGTAGGAAGGTACTGAGACGCGTGAGACAGTAGTGAATAAGGGACTTGGCTATACTGTCAAAGGAATAAGTTGAAAAATGGAAGATGGACCTATGGCTAAAAGAAATACTTACAGTTTCAATCCCAGCAAGCAGCATATCAGACACCATCACTACGGCAACCTTGGGATCAATATCTAGCAGCTTCTCCAAAACACTTATTTCGTGATTTTCTTCAGCTTTTACTCCAGATTCCTTTTTCTTCCTGATGTTTTCTATTGCTGCGCCAATGTGGGTTTGTGCTAGGCTGAACATACACAAAATAATATTGAAGTGCATGAAACATACCGTACTATGCACAATGAACGGTATTACAGACAAGAGACACCAAAAGATGTTAAATTCAGGAGACTTGAGGAAAGTCTTTGGTGTGCCAAGGTTTGTTGAAATAAAACACTCGAACTTTTACGAATAACTGATTTGTTGTAGAAAATTAAACTCAATTTCAATACACTTTTGTATTTCCTCATTCCAGCAGAATGAACGCAAGTGTTGATACGATGGTGTTAGAAATAGCTATTGCCACTTTTAGCAACAAGATATGAATTCTTAATTTCCAAATTCTTTCTCTCTCTAGTCCTTTAATCTCACAACATTCCCCCAAATTAGGATGCTACAAGCTTCACTGGCTTTGAGCAGCGGAGACTCTTTTCGGATTTAATATCCAATAATTTAATATTTTTATTTCAAGAAATGAAAATTCAGGTCCACCGTAAAGTTTTGTTAATTTAATTTTTTGTTTTCTAAACATTAAAAGCTCTTGTTGTCTCTGTATCAAGCAGTAAATCATGTACATAAAACATAAAATCGTGGAAAAGCACATCAGGGCGTTTATAATTAATAAAATAAAAAAATAACATCTAAAAAAACAAATTGAATTGACCATTCAAATGACATCTTTGAAAAACAATACATATATGTATTTATGTGAATACCGCACAAGAATCCCAATTGCTCCCAACCATCTCCAGCATCCCCAACTGGGATATGTTGTGAGACTGGAGGTAGTGAAAAGGGGTAGGAGGTGGGGAAGAGGAAGGATGGGATATACCTGGCTATGCAGATCTGGTCACCAAACACGGCTAAAGCCATTTGACGCAATGTTTCAATTACGAATGGTGGTATTACGCCAGGGAGATACTGAAATTTGCCGTAAATATACTGTATTATTATTTGTTCAAAATCTTAAAACTCCGAAAGTTCTTCACCGATTGCATTGAAATTTTGACACAACATTGCATTCGTATACGCATGTGTTATTATATAGATGTCACCTACAGACAGGTATAAACATGCTTTTTTGAAAAACTGCGCTATCTGTTGGACAAACATGGTTTTTTTTTAAATAACTCCATCTGTTGGACGTAAAAGCAACATGTGCTATTGTTTTTCTATCAGCTAGTTTTAAATAAATAAATTGTGAAATAATACAAATTATTGTGCAAGCCGGGATTTGAACCCGAGACCTCCGGATTGCTAGTCAAGACCCTTACTCTCGAACACGGAGGCCATCAGAAATTTAGTATGAAAGAGACAGCACGAGAGAGAAAGAAGAAAGGACAACATAAGAGTGGCAACAGTTGTCCAATATCTTTTCTTCATCACCTGTTACTCGTTAAAAAACATTGTGTTGGTTATTACAGACTATCCACTACTATTCCGCCAACCCAATTCATAATATAATTAATGTTATAAAGATATTGAACTCACTTTAACTGATCATCATAAATCTTCATTGCTTTCTTGTATGTGGGAGTGGCATAATATTTCCAGATGCTGGGTTCAAAGTCCATCTTCTCTGTTATGGTAAAGACATCTTGGGCATTCTGTACCATCTTCTGGGGAATGGAGTCTTCCGGCAGATTGTCAGACAGACAGCCTAGACGAGTGTCCAGTGCGAGGGCCGCTATGGATTCAAGTGCCCATTTGTTGGTCTCATTCATTATGATGTCGCCAATTTTGTTGTCAGCGTCGCGCATTCTTTTTATCCTGTTTTATAAGAATTTGTAAATAAAAGTGGGTGTGAGCTCGAGCTAATAGAAAGAAGGAGGTGGGCCACTCAAAAGTGTCGCCAAGGTCGTTCACCCCATAGAATAAAGAATAAAACTAGAAGTGCCTTCCATCCAAATTAGAATGGTAACAAATATTTCAATTAGCCCAGCGCTCCGTCTAACACTCGCCTGACGCTGTAGATCTCCAACCCATTTGAATATTGTAAGCAAAGTTTTATATTGGATCTATTAAGATCATGAAACGCCCCCAAAAGGCACTTTTGTGTTATTCTTTTATCTATGGTTCACCCATACTACTGCAAATCGCTTCTACGCAAAACGGCAGCCCGTCTTTGTTTATATCTACTCAACAAATGAATAGCCGCTTGTTTGCAGTTACAGCTCTGTCATTAATGCCATGTTTATATTCAAATTCTAAGGATTCACTGCATAATTTTCTAGCCTCGAAAAGTATTAAGGTGCCAATATATGGTCCCCATGTTTATATCTACTCACCAAACGAATAGCCGCTTGTTTGCAGTAACGGCTCTGTCATTAATGCCACGTTTATATTAAAATTCAAAGGGTTCCTCTGCATAATTTTCTAGCCTCAAAAAGTATTAAGTTGCCAATACATAGTCCCATTGTAACCAATCACATAATATTATGAAATAATAAATTTAGAAGAGAATGATTCAAACCTTACGAGATACTTCCGTTAGAAGAATTTGATTATAAAATTGCGTGAAAAATCATATAAAACAATAAACTTACTTTTCACAAAAATCTGTAGCAATAACATCCACTGGTTTAAGATACTGTTTCACCATTTTGGGCTGCATCATGATGGAGTTTACTTTGTTCCTGAAAGTGTACCAATCTTGTCCACCACTGAAAACAAATACATATTTCTTACTGTATATTTTTTCGATTGAAAATTATTAAATTGATCATTGATCAACTATTATGTTCCTTGGATAAATTAAAAGTATGTCAAATATGCATATATTTCATCAATTGTTAATTATGCTAATTGTATATGATGAAATGTGGTGTGTTATGGTTAAATATGGTAAAAATTGTATTGGAATTTCGAAAACAGTTATTTAACTTTTTTACTTCTAAAATCGTGTAGAATCATCACCCCCCGAAGCTAGCGCACTTTACCCCCGGATACCCTGTATTTTCATTGGGAGATTAATTTAAATTTCGAAGATCATTTTGGTCATTTTAACATTCATCTCATCCATTTGGACAGTAATTTTGTCCATTTGGATATTCGGTGGAAGATTATACTAGATTTGCAGTATTGCATGCCAAACAACGATATTATGATAATATACTGTAAGGTACATGACATTATAAATGTATTGGTATAATAATGAAATAGAATAATAATGCTTACGAAGTTAGAAGTCCCTTTGAATTCTCAAACACTTCTTGTCTCATGTTGTCCCGGAAGTAAGACATACTTCGTAACATATCTCTTTCGGGAATTATACTCTCCTGTTTATAGATCTAAAAATAAAAATACTAAACCTATAGGAGTATGTATTAAATGGTGAAAAATACAGTCACTAAACCAGTGGCAAAATAAATTATCATCATCATCACGACAAATGTAGTTCACTAGTAGCGGTCCCTCGCCACTCAGCGACAGTCCGCAGTCCTTCCCTTCGTGCTCCAATCCTTTTCCACGCAGTCTACTCATCTCTTCTTCGGTCTCCCTCTGGTTTGCTTCCACTCAGTCATAATGTTTAGTGCCCTATCATCTGATATTATTTCTGCAGATCCAGCCATACACATCCAAATTGGTATACTTGCCCTAACAAGAAATCTCTGTATCATTTAGACGAGATGGAGGCAAATCACGTGACCATATTTTTAGCAGTAGGAGGGTTTGAGAAAGCTTTGAATAAACTACGACATTAGTAGTACATTGACCGCCGAAGAGCGCACATTGAAATAACCAGACCCTGCCCAGGAAAGTAAAGTTCTCTAAAGTAAGGCAAAGGTTTACAGCACAGTACATTGTGGGACTTTCCTACGCAGGATCTGAATGTTCGTTTTTAAACAAACCTCCTGACATATCGACGCTAAAAAAGAGCGAGGAGGGTAAATTATAACACATTTTTAAAAGTGCCCAACTAAATAGTGTAACAAAATATTCAATTTCGGAAACAAGCCCAAATTTTTGTTCATCCAATTTGGGATTTGTGGTTTTTTACGCAGCCAGTAATTTGTGCGCCATTGTAAAAAATGACTAGTAATTCATAAGCAGATTTTATTTTCGAAGACTGAATAGAAATATTAATATGCGAGTTGCCTTAATACTGTCAGATTCATTTACTGACAAATCACAGGAAGAGAGACGGTCATGCCCGCGCTCCGCACATATAGTTTGTTCCCCTTTCAGTGATTGACTGGTCTATCAATATGAATGTCTATGGGTCCAGGCCATCGCAGTCCTTGGAACCTATACAGTCTTAAGTTGGTCTGATGCTCAATTAATTAAATTAAGTTCTGTCTGTGAAATAACCCACTAAAAATTTATTTAACCATGCCGGGTTTTGAAACTCAATCTGGAGTCAAGGGATTACTGATGTTGAACATGTCGTTAATTACCGTTTCTATGTCCTGTGGAGAGAGTAAGTAAACGGCGTTGGGCATACTAACGACTCCGTCTAGTTTAACAACATCTCCATACTGTTTCCTCATAATAGTTAAGAAATCATTAACTTCCATATTGTAATATTCCCCTGAAACAAAAAAAAATAATTTTTTTAGCCTTTGAAGAGTAATCATGCTGACTGTCCCCGAGCTAAAACCACAGACAAGCAGCACAGACTCAAATCGGTGAAGCCCATGAAAGTTATGCATTTGGTGTAGGTGGAAAAAAAGCAGAGCGCTGCTATGAGTAGATGTGATTAGCAGTAATATGGAAAAACGATGTTGGCAACATTCGTTGCACGTGTGGCTTCATATTTATAATTTTCTCTTGTTTCTATTATCTATGATTACAGGTGATACAGTTAAAGTATAAGTTAAGATAACTTTTAAAAATAATTAAATATAATATATTTAGGGCGGCTTGCACCATAAGTTAAATTTGATTTAAATATAATTTTAAACACATTATTTGATTTAAGTCGACTTGGCGTCTTGCACCACAAAATTTAAGTCGTTAAATGCGTTTAAAGAACTGTCAAAGTTAAATACCCAAAAGCGGCCGTTTAACCGAGTTAAACGTGTTTAGCCCTACTCTAAGCAGTAAAATGTCAAATTTTGTTTAGGTTATCTCTTCGATTTCTGATTGTGGTTAAAATCTCATTTTAATTTGTATTCACAATGAACATTTGGGATTTGTATTCTGACGATCGTGAAGAAATTATATTATAGAAATTATAAATAAATTATAATATAGTCAGAGAAGTAAACACAAGAACAAATTTATTTGAAACACTCAGTGCCAAGAAGTTTCAAAGAAGATTTCGTCTCAGTAAAGAAATGACATCATTATTAGTGCAAGAAATTGAACCTCAGTTAAAATTCAACACCAATAAAAACATCAGCGAGGTGCTCGTCACCTGGAGCTAACACTCCTTATCGAGGAGTACTTTGCAAGGTTGTAAACTTCTAATCATACCTACAGCATTCTTATAATACTTTAAAACAATATAATATTTAAAAGAAATAAAAAACAAAATTACTCGGATAATTGTTTTATTTTTAATTCCAACAACAGAAGCTCTTTTTGTCTTATTTCATCATTATGTCTATTTGCTTTAACTTTTTCTTCATAAAATAAATGAAAACACTATTAAACCACACACACAATCACAAAATATTTTGACACTTCAAGTAAAATGAAACATCGTAGCTGTTTTATTTACGCGTTAATGGCGGTAACCACGCGGTAACTGTTTTACCGACGCGTTAAACGCGTTTAACTAAAATTGCCACCGAACTGCGTGGTGCAGGACGCAACTAAACGCATTTAAGTTAAATGTATTTAGGGTCTTAAATACGTTTAGTTAAATACAATTTAAGATAAAATTTGCGATAGTTGGTGCAAGTCGCCCTTAGAACTTTATACCTACTTTATTACTAAAAAATCTCACTAATCCAGAATATAAAATATTATATTTAGAACTTTATACTTTATTACTAAAGAATCTCACTAATCCAGAACATAAAATATTATATTTAAAACTGCATACTTTATTACTAAAGAACCTCACTAATCCAGAACATAAAATATTATAACAAATAATTAGTCGTTGATTGAGTTTTAGTTGATTGAGGTACTATGTAGTAAATATTAAATTATTTGGCGGGTTGGAAATAAGTCGACATAGCTCAGTGGTTCAGAGCACCTGACCGGACATCAGAAGGTACGGGTTCAATTCCCGTTGGCGGTATTTATTTTTACTCAGGAGATATTTTCAATTTGTATTGATATTTCAGGTGACTAATTATTGCTTATAATTATTTGTTATCCTTTATGCTATGCTTAAAACCTTGTCTTATAAAGATTAGTTAAAAAAAATATAATAATATAATATAATATTTAGAACTGTTTACGTTATTACTAAAGAATCTCACTAATTCAGACCATAAAATAATATATTTAGAACTTTATACTTTATTACTAAAAAATCTCACTACTCCAGAACATAAAATAACCTGACAGTATCTATACTAGATACTGTCTATATAAGTTTGGAAAGACTGTTGTAGATAACAATAGGAAAACATTATGTGATTATTTTGCTACCACTCTAACTAGATTATTATTGTTAAATTCATATATGTATGTAGGACATACAAGATTATGACCAGATACTGTCAAATCACTCATTTTTTAAATGATGGCCTACACTGGCTTCAAGTCACAGATGGACAATCTTACTCAGAGGCAACTCATGCTGAGGTCAAATGTGTGCGTATGTATGATATCTGTCGTAATTATAGCATATTTATTTATTTATACTGAGTTCTTACAAATGATACATATGGGAGAAATATCCATTTATAAAAACTCAATTAATTTACAAATAGGTACATAAAATTACTAAAACCTGTATACATATATCAGTTCCAGAGAGAAGTCGCATGTGATGTCATCCTTCCAGTATCTTCAGTATTTTTCATTTTCATACTTGACGCGTAAGAAGGAAGAGGACAATCGTCGATGATGTACATACAAGCTCTTTCTGTGACTAATTTATACTTATATAGTTTATTTAGTAAACTAAATAATGTCATTGATCCCTTCTGCACTGGTGACATTCTTCTTCTTTCGTATGGTGGGGGGGGTCATAGGGGTACATCTAGGTCTGCGAGCCATTCTAGGGCCTCAGGCGTCGCCATGTGAACCTCATCAATTCCGCCGGGGAATGAATGGAGCGAACACAACCATTGCGTGTGCCAACTGCCACACGCAACGGTTGTGTCCACCGCGCTGTTCGATGCCACCGGAACGTTATTGTTACCGCGCGTGTAGGTAGTGCAGTGAGTGAAGCGGATACCAAATTAATTGGGCCTCCAACTACAAACTATGCCGCTATTTAAGGGGCCGAAGACCGATAGGTCTCCCGGCCAAGGGGAATCGATAAATATCGGGGAGCAATTACAAATATTGTCCTTGAATATCGAGGGAACCTCTCGATCAAAGGTGGATTTCCTACTCAAAATAATCACAAGTGACATTAGCCACATGGGAATGGGTCGTTTCCACAACTTGTTCTCATTTTCAACAGCTCAGCTGTGGAATGATTTTCCAGCATCTGCGGTTCTTCCCTCCTACCCAAGTTCACTCCTTCCTTTTCCCCAGCACCGCCAAAAGATGACATAAAGTGTGGAGATAGTATTAAAAAAAATTGTATGTTTCTAACCGATTTTAGGCAAAAATCTCCATGTGTTTCCGATGATAGGCAGTGCCTTTGGTCCCGGCATTTGCTTAAATGGTTTAGCCTTCTCCCATACTGCCCTGCTCACGTGACACGTGGGGTCTGACTCTTCGGTCCTCTCCTTTCCCTTCGGCACGTGCGCAGGACATTCCTCCGCCGCGTTGGGAGATATTTGTTGTTCGGGACATGATTTGTTGAAGAGTCTGAAAAAAATGACACGGGTCAAGGACTCCAACCACTATTTCCTGCAATTAAACTATTTTCATGCGGTCCAATAGCAGCTAGGTAGCTCGGTGTCAATTGATGTCACTCAACTCAAATTGAACTATGCCACCTCAATCAAACAAACTTTATAAATGTATGTATCTACTTGTGTATACATATAGGTACATTACATACATGCCAAATCTCATTCGTTTTTTTTACATTATCTCTACCCTGAGAAAAAAAAATTCCTCAGGGCCTATTTTATCTTTGGGGATACTGTATGGAGGGGTCTTATTAGGAAAATGAAGGAGATGGTGGATGATAGAAGTGCTGGGAAAGAAAAGGTATGAGGGGTGGATCCAGGAGAAGGGGGTCAATGTGTCCAGGAGTGACGAATGTATGAATCTATCCCTTTCGCTGCAGTGCCAGGCGATGGGTCGAGAGTCAGGCTGGAGAAGTTAAAGGGTCTCCCTCAACCAGTCTCTCCTGATCCGGCCAGATGTTACATGCCAAGACATAGACAAACCACAAGAGCCCAGGCGCCCCTGCTAAGTTATCAAACGTAGCGAGCCACTAGTGGTGACCTATGGCAGATTATCCAATAAATGGTTCATGGGGCGGCAGTACCCATACCCGCCTCCCAAATTGATTTTATGTTGACAATGAAAATCAATGCTATGAAATGATAATATTATGTAGTACTACCATTAATAGTTTGTAATGAACAATTATTTTAAGTAGGTAATAAAAAACTAACAAACGTATCAAGTCGTTTCAACGCAGGGGAAGGTAGAGAATCCTCCAAAAAGACATTCGGATTGTCATACAACTTTGTCTTGGCACACACTCCTTGCTTCTTTCACATTCAGCCTCATTTGTAACCCCCCGACATCAACATTCACTTTTGCATCATATATTCTCCTTGCACCTTTTTTATGGTTAATCTAAGGCTAAGAGCAGTCGAAACAGTCAGTATTCAAAACCAAAACTAGCGAACAGGAATGATATTAGGTAAATATGGATATAAACTGAGGGAGCTCTAGTAGGACTAATAACAAGGCAATATCACCTCAGGAGACACTGTAGAAGCTTCGTTACAATGCTTCATCGATGATGTCGTTGGGAAGAAAGCTCAGACATCTGTTGTGAAACCAGGAGACATCGCCAAGCATCCAATAATGACAACCCTGCAGAATTTCATTAACCTTTGGAACGCCCCGCGACCTAATACCTCGGAAATGTGCCGAGTGTAAAAATCCCACTAGTAATGTCAGATATCCATATGGATACGTCCGCATTCAACGGATACGAACTTTCGTAACAATAAGGATATTCCGACGAACAAACGATTAAAGGAACTGGGCTAATTTGAAAGGAATACTGTGAAGCATGGGAGATAGTACTATGGTCTAAAAGGGGTGCAGGCCCTCTCTATACCGAGAATAATAATGTCAATATTAATATGAAATATTGGTTTAGATATTCTATATTCAGTTATTTAGCAGTTGGTTCAATTTTTAAAAAAATACTCACTTGGATTATTCATCTGTTATAGTTCAAAGTTCATGTCATAGGTCAAAGCTAAGAAGAACCTAATGAAATTAATAAAAAATGACAAAGCAGCTATAAAATTCTTCGGGAATCTGAAGATAGTCACAAAAAACACTTTGAATTTACCTTTTATGCTAAAAAGCATAATAATGATACATAATTATTTTGATATTCAGTGAAACATAGTAATGTTTTGTTTATTTTCGATTTACTTAAGTTCTCTTTTGTGAAACTAGCAAAAAATTTTCAAAGTGGGTATTGCATCCCCACTCAATTATACTTTCATTTTGACTAGGTTCTAGTTCTACATCTAATATAATTGATTATATTTTTGGTGTATGTAAAAAATTATAAAATTCAAGTGATGATTAAAAAATTGTAATAAATAAATAAAAAATGGGAAAAAATTATTGCATCAAATGTTACACCGGCTTCTTATTGGTTTAAAATAGAAAAATGTTAATAAGAAAATATGGGAGGCCATGAGACGTAATGCTTTAGTAAAGATAAAACACCAAACAGGAAACAGGGAACCAAGAAGGGAATGCTTAAATTATGATAAGTAGACTTTTGAGTGAGATTTGCATGTTTTTTATTGCCTTTTTAGGGCTGTTTTTACTCTCTCCGTGACTTTAATGTCAGACTGTGAAACAGTGTCAACAGAATGGAAATGTATTCACAAAATACAAACAGATTTTTTTCAGATGATTTCATGCACTTTTAAATACTTACAGGTTGATTTTCTTTCTGTAAATATACAGAAAATAAGGACACGCTTAATAAGCACATTTTCTATTAAAAACACTTATATCAGTTAGATAATAATGAAAAGTAAGTATTTCAGTTTCCTGAAATGGAAAATAATACATTTTGGTAGCTGTTTCCTTAGAAAAAAACGGATAATTTAAAGCTTCTTTTTCGCGCCATGTAACATAATAATATTGAAAAAGTTTTTTTTATGTCAATGTTTTTTAGGTTAATTATAAATATATATATGTATATATATTTTTTAAATTAAACCCAAACAAAGAACTTATTTTAGGATCGTTAGGTTCATCTTTTAGTTTTAATACAAGAAGAAAAAACTAAGCTTAAGGCTAGCATTTACACTTGTAAGTTTTTTCGTAAATTTACGACTTCTAGCCAATGGGCGCATTGGATTTTCAAAATGCAAGCCTAAAGCATTGACATCAATAAAAATGGCCGCTAAATAAACAATCGATATTAATTTTAACGAAATAACTACAAAAATGCATTGTTTTTCATTACCGGGAACTGAAACTCACTTCTCATTATTATTTTAAATGTTTTAAAAATAAAATGTGCGTATTAAGAGTGTCTCTATTTTCTGTACATTTACCAAAAATAGATGTGATGAAATATTATAGTTATTTGTTTTGGCGTCAAACATGCGTCAATTACATCGGCGTCAGCTATGTGTCAACTACGTCGATATTGGAGCCATTTATTTTAATTAATCATATTTTGGTAAACTTGTCGAATTCCGATGCATGGTTTAGTTTGGGTTATTTTAATAATTTGTGCGTATTTCCTAACCTTCAAACATAACTTTTTCTTCGCCCACCACACACATGGTTATTTTTTGTAGTAATTGTTGAAACAAAGTTTAAAAAAATCATATTAAGCATGCAGCGGAATTTTTCAAGATAGATTCATGTTTTTGATTAGAGACATTATTTATAATTTAAAATCATCTCAATACAATTAATATATAAGTAGATAGGTATCCCCGATTCCCAATCTGAGGTAAACAACGTAATATCAAAAATAATAATAAAAATAGCTGAAGCTGAAGAAGAAATATTAAAAAAACGAATAGGTATATAAATTTTCAAAATATTTACAGTTTTATTGGTTACGTAACCAATGGTAAACTAATACAATTTAATTTATAAACACCTGTTTTTATTTAACCTGACACTTGATACGCGGTTGTTTACCGCCGAAATTGAATTAATTCCAGTGTTATTTAGCACATTCTTAACACCAACGGCCACACAACGATTAAACTTCAACATATTCACAGCACAATTGACATTTTCTAGTACACGGTGCGAATCTAAATGACTAATCACGATAAGTACACCAAATCTCAAACATCTCGGACGCCAACAAATTTTGACAGATACTGTCAAAATTTTGCGCTCTGCGTTGCCGGGCGCGTCGAATCAAATCGAAATCCAATTTGTAAAGTTACCAAGTAATTTACAAGTAATATTCAAAACCATTAAAAAAAGTGACGTATCATTACTATCGTTGTACAATGTAGTTCTGAATATGAAAGTACCTACCTTTTTTGAGCTTCTAGTTAACTATAAATAAACTGA
This sequence comes from Hesperophylax magnus, assembly GCA_026573805.1. Taxonomy (NCBI): domain Eukaryota; kingdom Metazoa; phylum Arthropoda; class Insecta; order Trichoptera; family Limnephilidae; genus Hesperophylax; species Hesperophylax magnus. The sequence goes on along the minus strand of JAIUSX010000117.1, from coordinate 2,743,517 downwards.
GCAAACAGAGTTTGTACCTACCCGTCCAAAACAACAACGAAAAACTTTTTTTTCGATGCCGCAAAGAATACAGATGCGCACATCGCGCGCGCTTCGTAAGGCCTGGTTCCCACTATGCCGGACCGGCAGATCTGCCAGGCCGGTAAAACTGCCGGAAGGGCTAGTGGCTGTACAATTTATATGAAGCTATTCACATTATCCCGGGTCCGGCATTTTTGCCGAGCCCGGCATTTTTACCGAGCGTTTTGTCACTGCGAAAGTGCCGGTAGAACCACCGGACCGGAGTAATGTGAACGAGTTTGTGCCGGTATCCGGCTGTCCCCGCTCGCCGCGCCCGTGCTCCGGGCTCCCCTCTCGTCATCGGCTCGCATTTTTTGAAGAAAGTAGACGTGTTCGCTCTGCTCGTTTAAATCTTTTTATCACTATTCAAATGTGTACCTCCATACGGACGTAGGAGATTAAAGCCTTCAGACACTCATTTTCATAAATCCGTCATTCTATCCAAATATTTCTTTTTTTCATTTTTTTTATACTGTAATTGTTACATTATCTAGCGATTCCGTTCATTCAATTTTTCTATTGACTTGCCTACCAATGGATAATGGACAATATCAGCGGGAACATAACAAGTCAATCGGTTTAATTGTTGGCAGATGAATCATCTAAATGCGTTTAAGATTGACGATTGATTTTATTCATTAATTTCATTCATTTAACATATATATCCAGCTAACAATAAAAAACACCCTAATATAATAGAACTTCCTTCTTCTTCTGGCGTTAGTAAGATTAGATTGTTAATATTAATTTTAGTTGTAAGTTGCTAAATATGTAAATACTCGTATATATGTCGTTAATATAGTAGTTATAGGCCTTAGTCGTAAGTCACTAGATATAAGCCTTAGAGATAATTCAGTAGTTCTAGTATTAACTATTTAAGAAATATATTTCTACAGCGCCCTTGAGGTGATTTCTCACGAAAACGGCGCTATATAAATCAGGCAAATATTATTATTATTATTAGTTTAAACGGTAATTCCTCGTGCAAGTTTTAATGAAGCGGTCTAGGCTTTGGTACATTTAAAGTGCCATTATTGATCTTTTGCCAAAATTTACTATCCTTTAATATAGTAGAATCGCATTCCTTGCCATATGAGCCCACACTAATAAAAATAAAACGGTACTCTGAATCAACAACTTCCATTAATACAAAAGAATAATATTCCTTGTAATTAAAGAACATAGAACCACTCTCAGCTGGTTTCAAAATTCTAATATGTTTGCCATCTACTGCTCCAACACAGTGAGGAAAGTTGGATTTTCTTTCGAATCCTGAAGCGATGTCCTCCCATTATCTTTCCGGCTCCGGTGTAATGTGAACACTCTTGTCCGGTGTCCGGTTTCCGGCAGATCTGCCGGTCCGGCATAGTGGGAACCCGGCCTAAGCATGAAAATTGTTTTTAGTGTCGGCCAAACTTTTTTACTTCACGGCACACTTGCGAATGGGTTTTGTTCCGCGGCACATCATATAAAAATGCAAGTAAATGTACTTTATTAACATGAATAAAGGAATTGCATAATGTAAATAAAGTTTCTTTAAATATTTTATCAACATAGGTAGTAATAATGTTATAAGTGAGAAGGGCGTAATTGATTTTTAGAACAAACAAATGTCTCAATGCGGTTCTAAATTAGATAAACAAGCACGTAACTCCTCTTCTACCCATCTGTAACCGTTTTTTGGATTTCATTTCTACAAGAGCTGAAAAACCAAATTCGCTAAAATAAGAGGATCCAAATGGCAACAGAGAGTCAATTGAGTAGAATCAAAAATATTGTTTTGTACCTCTCGACGTTCGTTTGCGGAAAATATAACAAAGCATCCATTTTTATTCAATAAATATCAAAACATTGTCGTAGGATATGACAAAAAACATTAACAGTAATGAGTATTGTAAATGTATTTTTAATAATCTGTTCATGCTTAAGTAATACAAAACAAAAAAGAGAAGTTGTAAAAGTTATTTCTTAAGTAGAATATCATATTATAGAACGGCCTGGTATATCAGTAAGTCCGTAACCTCGCTATGTGTGAAATTCCTCGCGCAAATTTAAGCGGGCTAAATCGGCCGCTTGAGCCTTGGTAGGCTGCAGAATAGTTCCCTTTTTAGACACCGTTTGTTAAGACGCCAGTCCCGGTAAAACAAGAGATCTCGGGTTCAATTCCTAGTTGTGTTTCATGTTTCGTTTAGATTCATTAGTATTATCTTCTTCTTCAATTATATATTACATTTATGAGTATAACCTTCAAAATAAGTTGAAAAGTTGTTACTATCTTTATAGTTTATATACAAGCCGAAAGAGAAAGATCATTTTTATTACATGGTTTTAGCACGATAAAACTACTATCGATAGATATCCCATGGTCTCAGTAATAGAAAAGCCGGGAATTATAATATGTAGGTATATCACATTTTAAAATAAAACATTTTTGGAAGCGCCAGTCAAATTTTTGATAGGTAGTTATGGGTTTTATTAGTCGATTAAAAGACTGTCTTTGAAGACAAAACCGAAAGGTCCCCTCAGATAATTTATGCTAGTGGTCGCTCTCTTTGGCGGCGGACCATCCCAAGAGAGGTCGAAGTGCCTGATGAAGTTGATCAGAGCCACTTCCATCTCCAGATCTGCGAATCTCCTGCCGATGCAGGACCTGGATCCAAAGCCAAAGTGCATGGCGGAGAAGGGGTGAGCGTTCTTGTAGGAGATATCAGAGTCCACGTTCTCGCGGAGCCATCTCTCGGGGATGAATTCCAGGGGGCGGGGGAATTGCTCTTCCAAGACTGAGATGAACATGTGCAAGAAGATGACGTTGGTCTGTAATGAAGAAGAAACCGTAGAAGAAATATATATTCTACGATTTAAGCTTATTGCGTAAGGCGCTCCTTTCCTGGTGTAGATATTAGGATAGATCATAAAATAAGTATCATCTCTCAGTGGGTTAGATAAATGGGCGAGACGATCAGTTCGCCATTGTACTATTTTTTTCTATGACCAGTGATTTTCTAAATTCATTGTTTTGGAGAGATGGATTTAATGTGTTTCTACATATGACGACAGAATAACAATTATTCAAAAATATGCGAACACCTCAGCTCTTCCAGAGAGGTGTTCACAAAACATAACTACTTAAGTTTTAAAATTATTTCATACAGTTGCTGATTATATAACACTCTACCTACCATGTTTTATATTAGGGAAATTTTTGTATTACTTGCACATATTACATATTTACCTTAAACTGTATGTACGAGTATAGAAATAAATACATAATGATACTTAATAATAAGGCATTTGATTCACAAATGGGGCCAAAAGGATAAAAGATTCTGAATTGTGGGAAAGTGGACATTTCAAACAATAGAATATATCGTAGAAGAATGTCCCCTCCACCAGTTTGCCGGAAGCACATCGGTGCTGAACCAAGTGACTTTAAATGCCGTCAACTAACTGAATAACCTCAGTATCCCACATTGATCTCTACACCAACTATCTTCCACCATGCGAAGAAAAATGTTTTAAGTTTATCGTTTTATAGCAAACACTCACCCCTTTAGGAATCCTATATCCAGAGAGCACTGTATCTTTAGTCAGGATCCTCATGGTTCCGGGAGTGACGGGGTAGATCCTAGCAGCCTCTTTGATGCAGGCCTTCAGGTACGGTAGATGGTTCAGATGGTCTGCCGTCAGCTCCGAGGACCGGCTCGGTAACAACGCGGTGATATCCTCACGGAGTTTGTCTTGCTTGTCTTTGTTGCTGGCCATGTGGTAGAGGACGTTCACAAAGGATGTGGAGGTCTGAAAAAATGCATTTTTTATTACGGTCTGCTTAGCTCCCGGAAGTAATTAAGCCCCTTGATCCATACAGTAGACCAGTTCCTATGAAGTTTAATATGGTGGTTCCACTTTATGGCTTTCCACCTCAACTGCATCCCCTGATATGGGGATCCATTATTCGGCCAATTGTCATTCTAGCTCCCTCAGTGAGTTTCTATTAGCAGTTAATAGGTAGTTTTTTTTATTTTTATTTTTTTTATATATTAACTTCACACAGGAGGCCCTGAAGAAAATAATTTCCCTCGGGGCCTATGTCATCTTTGGGATGCTGTGTGGAGGGTCTTTTTGTGGAGAGGAAGGAGTGAACATGGGTCTTGAAGAGTCCCATGTTGTAGGAGGGAGGAAACACAGAGGTCGGCAGTTCGTTCCACAGCCGAGCTGTTGAACTTAAGAACGAATCGTAGAAGCGACCCGTTATCATGTGACAAATGTCAACTGTGTACAAATGTTGGGCGCGCGTTTGGCGTGTATCCCGACTACGCACCGGTGCCGAAGGGATCAATGACGCTAGTTCCTCAGAGCATCTTCCATTGTAATACCGATAGAACAAGGACAGCATACCTACCTGACGCCTGTGTTCTAAAGATTGCAGTCCGTTTGTTAAGATTGGGGAATCTATCAAACGGACCGCCCGTTTTTGCACAGAGTCAAGGGTTTTTTTCAGGTATTTAGGGGCTCCGGACCAGAGATGGCTGCCAAATTCAACAGTAGGGCGCACTTGCGATTTGTACAGGGTCAGCAGTTGTGTATTATTAAAGTATCTGCGGGCCCTGTACAGTACGCCCAGCTTCTGAGAGGCCAACTTTACTCTGGCTTCGATGGAGCCCCCGTACCTGAGCTGGTCACTTATAGTTATACCAAGCATATCAATGGAAGGCCTGTTCGGAAGATTGCTTCCGTTGAAGGAGACTAGATTATCATTTGGATCCCTTTTAGACGTAATCAGACAGGATTGGGTCTTTGAAACATTAAATTCGACGAGATTATTTTTACCCCAGGAGGAAATACTCTCGAGATAACCGTCCATTCTCTGCTTCAAAGCCCTCCGAGCCGTTGGAGTTTGTGTGCCCTTTGGGAGCTTGTCAAACAAAAAGCTATCATGAACTGTACTGTCATCCGCGTAACAATGAATCGGTGCACATGTCAAAAGGTCATTGATGTGCAACAAAAACAAAGTCGGAGACAGAACCGATCCCTGTGGGACGCCAGCATTTATAGAGTGTGAGGAAGAGGTGAAACCGTCAGCAACTGCCTGAATCGACCTATCCTTTAAAAAGTCAGCAATCCACGTACAGGGATGCGGGAAGTCCGTAAGAAGGCAATTTGTTGACAAGTCCTCGGTGCCAGACCCGGTCAAAGGCCTTGGATATGTCTAGTGCGACCGTTTGGGTCTCACCGTGACGTTCCAGGCACCGCCCCCAAACATGCGTCACATACGCGAGAAGATCACCGCACGAGCGGTTCCGCCGGAATCCGTATTGACGGTCGTTGATAATTTTGTTCTTCTCGAGGTATGTGAGCAGTTTGTCTTTGATCACACGTTCCATCACTTTGGACAGAACTGATGTGATCGCTATGGGGCGGTAGTTGGCCGGGTTGGAGCGGTCACCTTTCTTGGGAATAGGGTGAATGACCGCTTTTTTCCAACCAGAGGGCACAGTTCCACACTTCAGGGACATTTTGAAGAGCTTTGTCAAAACTGGAACTATTTTCGCAGCACACCTCTGCAATACCAGGGCAGGTATTCCATCAAGTCCACTAGCTTTGTTAACATCGAGCCCCCGTATGACGTGGAGTACATCCCGATGCCGGATCCTCAGTTGCTTGGCTCATTCAGAGTTAGGACCGTCGATTAGTATTTTCAAATGTCTCATTCCAGGTGCTTTACATCATTCCTTCTAGTGTTGGGACTAAAAGGAATGGGATACAGTTACATACCGTAGATCACATCATTACTGTGTATATGCAAAGCCAAAACAAGTACGTACAGTATCAATCCCAGCTAGCAGCATATCAGACACCATCACCACAGCAACCTTGGGGTCTACATCTAACAGCTTCTCCAAGACACTAAGTTCGTGGTCATCCTCGATTTTTTCTCCCGACTCCTTCTTCTTCCTTATGTTTTCTATTGCGACATTAATGTGGGTTTGTGCTAAGCTGAAAGATAACGCAGAAGAAATATGAAATTACATAAAGGACGTAAAATATCACTTTCACCGAACTACTCATATGAGACTTCGGTTTCCACTTCGGATACCAGATTTTGGGTTTCATTCGAGATCAATACATTCATACAGATTAATACATTTTAGTATAACCGTGTCCCAGTGAAATAAGCGTCAAGTGTCTACTAGAAATGGGTATTACTTATTATATTAACTAGATCTAGGAGGCTAGCCACTTATCTGCCTCCCTCATCTTGACTTTCTTCACACTCGCATCATACATCGAATTGAGGATGTCTTCAGTCCCGCTGTCTTCGGATAGTTGAGAACCTTTTAGAATACCACAGATAAAAATATCCTAGTGACTTTTGCTACGAATTTGAAATTATATATAATCTTCAACGACAAATGGAACTCACTTGATCTGATCATCAAAAATCTGCATCGCCTTCCTGTATGTGGGCGTGGTCACATGCTTCCATATGCTGGGTTCAAAGTCCAACTTCTCTGTTATGGTAAAGAGATCCTGGGCATTCTGTACCATCTTCTGAGGAATGGAGTCTGCTGGCAGATCATCTGCCAAACAGTTTAATCGCGAGTCCAATGCAAGATACGCTATGCTTTCAAGTGCCCACTTGTTGATCTCGTTCATTATGATGTCGCCGACCTTGTTATCAGCGTTGCGCATTCTTTTGATCCTGTTACATAATAAAATATAACACATTAGAGCTGTATAGAAACACATACGGAAATGGGAAGTGATATCCATAAATTCAGTTAATACGAGTTCAGATCGCCTTGCAGCGGGTGAACAGTGGTGATCGTATAATCCATGACGACATATTTATTCCGAAGTTGAAGAACATTATATCAAATACTTACTCCCAGGTGATAAAAATGCTGTAATTTATAAACAATAATTTATGGATTCTCTTGCCAGATGATTCATGGCTTTATGTCTTATGGGTATTGTTTCTGTTCTGTTTTCGTAATAACTAACTTGTTTTTTTTTTTTTTTAATTGAACCATCTTATCAGATAATGCGTTCGTATATTTTTTTTCATAAAATTAGTATATGCTCTACAATAAGTATTTTCCCCAGAAAACCTACATGACAGGTTAAAAAGGCCACCATCTTTAGCCAAATCAAACAAATTTACAGAAAGACGAAATGCAAATCGCTCGAGTAGTCCGAGGTAAATGAGGAAGCATGAGGTTCAGTCAATAATGGAGCGCTTTATCTTGGAACAGCAATATCCTATATGCATGCGGCTATCATATTATACAGTAAAAAATGTACTAACTTTTGAATAAAATCTGTAGAAATAACATCAACTGGCTTCAAATATTGCTTCACTATTTTGGGCTGCATCATGATGGAGTTTACTTTATTTCTGAAGGAGTACCAATCTTGTCCGTTACTGAAAACATAAATTTCTTCATTAATAACGCTAAAATCATTAGAGATTCTGGTCGGCTCTGGGAAATGCTTCTATTCATGCTAGTCTTCTAATCCTTCTGAATTATTAATCCACACAGTTAAAACCTCAACACTTCTTTGTCATGAAGACACATTCAAAAACGCCTCCCACGGTTGACTGTATTACTGCCATACATGAAATTCATTTTTGCGGTTTTTGCGATTTGCGGTTGCCATGTCCTGTTTATACCTTCCTGATGTTTTCATGGCAACAAATACAGAAAATAAATTATGATGCTTACGAAGTGACGAGTCCCTTAGCATCCTTGAACACTTCTTGTCTGAAGTGATTCCGGAAGTATGACATACTTGGTAGGATATCTCTTTCGGGAAGAATAGTTTCTTGCTTGTACACCTATAAAAAATAAGGCAGGGTTAATGAGAACTTATATTAGACGGTGCACACTTAACTCGTTAATTATTCAGAGACCAAATTTGGCCCCAAGCACCATATGAATTTGGTTTCATAATATTTAAAGGGCTAATGTAAATAGGACCGTCGCGTCGTGATGTTATAGCAAGGTGGGGAAAATAAATGAGAAAATACAGTGGGTGGAATTATTTGGCTATTGATCTGATCTGGTCACTAAAGATAGTCAACACCTTAGAATTAATTATTTTTGGGGTACTTTGCCGTATTGCGCTTCCTCGTTCTTTAGCCAACATTTTGGACAGCATTACAGTGTTTACCATCAGGTCAGAATGTGATTAGTAAATACCTGTTAAAGCACAATTTTTTGATTTTGAACAAGTGTAGATTTGAAGGAAATTTCTTTTACGTCTGGAACAGGGCGCATGATAAACAGTGTAAGGTTTCGACCTGCGTCCTTTTAGGCCATAGTCAAGAACCTTATCCAACTGTGAAAAGGGCCGTTTATAGCGATACATATTATTGTTGTATCTCTGGGTTTGCCTCACAACTCTTTAAATAAAACTCTGGGGTCAACAAAGGAATGAGCTCTGATGGCTTCTTTAGCAGGCGGAAGGAATTATTTTGGAACTGGACCTGGACTGTGAGATTGCGAAAATATGTATTAGTCTCAATCCCTGAATTATCAATAGCTATTAGCCATCTATGGATAACTTCTGAAACTGCATTCTAACATACCACAGATATTATTTTAGTGAATTAAGTAATAATTACCGTTTCTATGTTATCTGGTGAGAGTAAATAAACAGCGTTGGGAAGACCAATGACTCCGTCCAGTTTAACAATATCTCCATACTGTTTGTACAGTCTGCCCAACAGTTCTATGGGGTGCATATTGTGATATTCTCCTGCGAAAATTAAATCAGTTGGCATTATATCTTACTGGGTATAAAAGACGTACTCGAAAAACTCATTTTAATTATAATTAAACGGAGTGAACTTGTTCCTGAGATTATTTATTATTTAAAAAACCAACAGTTTTTACGTTAGTTGTACTGCACCCGAGATTAGCAACTTAACAATATATAATTCGGCGATTAATTAAAACGTCCGTCTCTAAAGAATAACACTAGAAAATTGTAGGTTACAAAAAATAGTTTTTAATACGAAAATCACAATTTACCCAAAAACGGTTTTTAATATAAAAAATCTTCAGTAATCAACACATTAAGGTGACACAATACCCTGATAACGGGGATTAGCCCCGACGCTCACATTTTAATTATTTGTGATGTACCTATTACTAAAATCTTATATGTTTCTAGAAGGATTCCCAGGGATGCAAGTTATTTATATATAAGATTAATAAAAATAGGACCTTACCATTAAATATCTTATGTAAAACGGTTGGCCAATTTTATAAAACGTTTTTCAACTATAAGATGAGCGGGAAGCACCAGATTTTATTTTTGTAAACGATGAATTAGTAACTTCCCGAGGAATCTCTCTAGAAAAATTAGCGATTTTATAAATGTATTCATAAGAATGAATTAAAATATAACACTCGGAAATATCAAACTTCTATTCCGATAAAGAAAACTCGCCGTACGTTACTCCAACACTCTAAGGCGCACGTAACTGTATTTGTGTGCAGGTCCCCAAGCACTTACAGCGTTATTCTTTAGTAACGGCCACAGCTTAAGCCGGAAAGGTCGTCTGACTCCCGGATGGTATGTCCAGTAATTTCTTTTACGTATTTTTTTATTTAATCAAACGATTACTTTTAAAGTTATTAGTGAAATTTTCTGTTTTTTATAATTTAACCTCTTCCACAAGTGAGTAAAGGTTTTTTGTATGTTTCACTAATAAAAAAGAAAACATTATATTTTAGACATAATTTGAAGTGATTTGAGTGCACGGTGGTTAAGTTTCAGAAAAAATTTGGACATAGTAAAAAAAATATGAAAACAGTTTATTTTGTAGATTTTTTTAAAATTCTTAAGTTTCTTTATTTTAATAGTTAAATATTACGTTAAATATTATTTTCAATTAAAAATTCCGCTGTTATGTGTGATTGTTATTTGTAATTGGGGCGCCTAAAAATGATTATATAGTAGAACTTTCTTTTCATGTAAAAAGGATTTCAAATATAATAATTATAAATAATGTACATTTTTTCTTTTTACATATAAATTATATTTATTTGTCTTTCAGTCACGCCAATTTTTGGGCACAGAAAAATTGGAAATGAATGTGAAGAATTCAGACATGCCATAAATACCTTTCTATACCTAATATAAGATTTTCACATAAAATTGCTTTAGTTTAAATTGCAAACAGATTTTTCAAGAATTCACAGGTTCTGCCCTAGAATAAGATATTACAAAAAGTAGCTGGTATAAAATTTACAATAAAGTATTTAATAAAGTACCTAAAGTCATTCGAATATTAAAAAGGGTAATTCATCTTTTAAATTGTACAATCGTGTAGATTGTTAAATTATTTATTGTAGATAGAATTGTAGAATTATCTCCCCAAGTTACTGCATTTACTTTCGTTAAAATGATATTCAAAATTAAGGGAAAATTTAACCAATTTATAATAAATCTGTTTGCTAATATATACGTACGTTTCAGTTAAATATGGGAAAACAGAAGACAAAATGAGTTTTATCCCGAACAAAATGACGGCACCAATGAAAATGTTTAACGGAATGGAGACGGTACTACATAAATAAACACTTAAAAGTAAATGTTTGGGCAAAATTTTCTACAGAACATAATTGTAAAATGTCAGCTTAATTAATTTTATATATCTATAAATATGTAGGTATATACATGTATACGCACTCGATAAATTTCCAGCGATTCCTGAGCTTATTCAATTTGGAGTATAAGAAGTACATTCATTTTGGTTTCCGATGACATATTTTTTCCACTTCAAAAGAAAAACAAAGCATTGGACGGTGAAGGTTTTTTGATATCAAAATACTTATATAAAATTTTACCCATTAAATCCCACCAATGTATTGTAAATTCCTCTCGTGTAACTCATCGGGATTGCTCTAGTACGAAATAAAAATATAATTTAATCTAAAATCTGAGATGTAAAAAAACTGTAATGTACAAACTACTTTCTATGTAAAAGTTTTATTAGTAAAAATATTATATATATTTTTTTTATTTGTACTGTTTCTTTTTGTACCTATTAACTCCCACCTATGTATTGTAAGTTCCTCCCGTCCTACAATGAGTTTTTTTAACTCATCGGGATTGTTTTATCAAGAAATAAAATAATAACCAAAAAAGAATTTGTGATTTATGATTATTTGGGATGCCTTACATACTGCAGATGATTATATACTGTACGTAGATACCACGATTTTCAAAACACCATGCAAATTATACAATTTATTAACTGATGTCAACAATAATGAAAATTATTATTATCATTTTAAATTTATAAAACTTTTCCGTGTGAAATAAAAGAATGTCACACTGTGCGACATTTTGACCAAGCCGGGGCGTAAACGAAATGTTTTGAGCTATAGCCGCGCCCACTAGAAACGCCCATAACTGATATTATTTTGACGTCTTATTTCCTCTTAACATGAAAATGGCAGAAAAAATCTGTTGATTCTTGCAAAATACTCTTCGGTACAAATAAATCACCATGTCGCTAGATGAGGATATACATATTATAAAGCACCTATTGGATTTGGGATTCATTTCGGACTCGTTATTGGACATTATGAGTACTTTTCGGACGGCTGGATTTTTTAGCTCGGAATTTGAATGGCGCGTAGTTTACAATTTGTTAAAAATATTTATTTATTTCTTAACGCCTTATTGGGCTTTTACAAAACAATTTAAAATTAAATTAAAAACCAGAATATAATATAAATAAAAGAGACTTAAAATGCAATTATAAGTTATTATCACACTAACTTTAAAGAACCCTTGAAATTTATATACGAGTAATAGAAAAAACTTAATCAACATTAATTGATAATTATAAATGCTGAACTAATTTGGATTTGGATGTGTCAAGATTTAAATCGAAAAGATCAGCTGTCTCCATAACAGAATATAACACGAAAATATCCGCGACATCTACAAGCTCATTGCTCGGTCTATGTATTGTCTCCGTAACAAAATATAACACGAAAATATCCGCGACATCTATAAGCTCATTGTTCGGTCTATGTATTGTCTCCATAACAAAATATAACACAAAAATATCCGCGACATCTACAAGCTCATTGCCCGGTCTATGTATTGTCTCCGTAACAAAATATAACACGAAAATATCTGCGACATCTATTAGCTCATTGTTCGGTTTATGTATTGTCTCCATAACAAAATATAACACGAAAATATCCGCGACATATATAAGGTCATTGTTCGGTCTATGTATTGTCCCCATAACAGATATAACACGGAAATCTCAGCGACATTTATTAGTTCATTACCCGGTTTATGTATTGTCTCCATAACAAAATATAACACGAAAATATCAGCGACATCTATAAGCTCATTGCCCGGTCTATGTATTGTCTCCATAACAGAATAAAACACGATTCAGAGCAGTCAAATCTTGAATTAACAATGTTATGCAATGAAAACATATAAAATATTATTCGCTTTTCAGATAATTTCGATAAATTGAGTTTACTTCGTAAATTTGCTAAATTTATTTGAAAAATATATTTTTTTTTCTTTTAATAAGCTATGAGAATTAAAATGAGATCAAGTGCATGAATTTTATTCTAACTGACCAGAGTTGTACATACAGTCGTTTTATGGTTTTTAGGTTATTAAAGAGTTTAGCGTTTATGAAAATTTACTGCGAATAGTTGTAATATAATTCTAGAAGCGTAATTTGTAATCAAAAATAACGCCAACATAATTGAATCATTAAAAACTTTGAAACTCCTTTATGAATGATATTATTAATTGAGAAGTCGAATAATAAGGAGGTTTTTGATCCGTATAAACTGTTCGCTTGGCATTAGTCCATATTATATTTAGATTTAGTTTGTTTACGAAGCACCATTTATAAAGTTAATTTCCAGAGTCGACATCACAGTATTTTTGACGATTTAAATATCTTTAAATCATCAGCGAATAGAAGAATCTAAATATCATCAAAAATTTAAAAAAAGTCGTTAACAAATAGTAGAAAGAGAAGACCCCACACAAGAAAAATCAATGTTTTAAGATGTGGACATAATTTTTAAAGATAGTTACAAAATTACTTTGTGGCGTCATTTTCATATATTTTTACAGATATTTTCAGCCATTAGCCATTAGAGAAAGAGAAAGTTACCGCTTCTAAGTTCACTTTTCCATTAAGATGCGATTAGAAACAGTATCAAAGGATTTACAAAAAATAGTATAAATTCAGTGGACAGACCCTTTGATAGAGCATTGGAAATACCAAACAATACAAGTAACGACACATAAAACCGTACTATTCAAGTTTGTATTCTTACTTTATGATTTTTTTTTAAATTTTTAAATATGAGTTGACTGTATAAAACCACCGCACATAAGAAAGATAAAATATGAGTTCTAACCGATTTTAGGCATAAACCTCCATGTGTTTCCAACGATAGGCAGTGCCTTTGGTCCTGGTATTTCCTTGAAGGGTTTAGCCTTCTCCCATACTGCCCTGCTCACGTGACACGTGGGATCTGACCCCTCGATCTTCTCTTTCCCTTTCTGCACGTGTGCGGGACATTCCTCTGCCAATTTGGGAGATATTTGCTGTTCGGGACACGATTTGTTGAAGGGTCTGAAACAAAGTTATGGATTAAGGACACTGAGCACTACTTCCTGCACGAACTCATGCTATCTAATCATCACGCTGTTTTGTCGGAGGGGTAAGCGTGGGCAGATAGGATACTACATATAACTTCACATCTTCTTCAGTCACATTCTTGCATCGTCTCGTGCTTACTCTTCTGTTATTTATTTTAATTTATATTATAGAAAACAGTATATTTGTTACAGTGATGGAAAAATTTAGACGAATTAAATATTATTTGATAATGGGCAACTACTCGTGTCTCGTATATATGATATATTTCCCTCTTTGATTATTTGTATCACACAAATGTGTCCATTCTGGAAAATTCGGGCATCTTGAATAGGCTTTCAACTATTTTAAATTAAGTTGCTCGCCAAACTGAGGACTCCAACTAGGAGAAACTCATAGTCACTGGCAAAATGTTTGGCAGGAGAAGCAGAGGGCGATCACCAATGAGCCGGAGTGACCAAGTATCATTGACGTCCGGTAAATCGGTGACATTGGATCTCCACGCAGCGCAGGACCGTGAAGAGTGGAGGATCCTTGTCCATCGTGGAAATTTGAGTGGGGGTCACGATCCTCAGCAACGACGAAGCAGCTTAAGAAGAAGTCTTATTTTTGGTAGGTGCATTAATTACCAGGTGACATGTGTGTGTGGTGATCTATGCATAGAACTGAAGTGATATTTATACGCATTGAATAATTTAAAATATTAACACGATGATCCTTTTAAATGTGGTCAGCGAGTCCGAAAGAACGTTTATTTTAGAGTTTAGACAGATGTTCAATTGAAATGTGCATTTATATTTGTTATTCTGTATCTTTACATGACCCGTTCGAGTATTTGATTGATTTTGTCTTGCCAACCGGGCGTTTATCTTTATCACCAAGTGGTCTAATAGCAGCTGGGTAACTTTGTGTCAATTGATGCCAATCAACTCAAATTAAGGAAACATGAACTGTCGACATTCCTCCGGAAACTTTGGAGATACTTGGTGTTCAGGACTTAACAATATAAAATCTCATCTCATCTTCTTCCTATTGTCCAATTCGGCTTGAGAACCCATCGCTTCGACAAGTGCCTCCAAATAAATTGTCCTGGGATGCTACAGCGGCTTTTGTCCACTGCAAGCCTAGCCTATCCTCACACAGACTATGGATTGGCTTTCACTGAATGTATTCAAATAAAAATTGAGAGAGCTCCACACAATTTTTTAAAGGTCATCAATTTTGCACTCTCTAAAGCTATTGAACAAAATAATTATGATAATATAATAAATTTACTTGATTTAACCGACTTATCTTGCAGACGAACTATGAGCGATTTGGTACTTTGTACAAATTACATAATGGCTTAATGGATGAACCTGACATGCCATAGCTTATAACTAACAAAGCTAATAACTAATACCAAATGTTAACACGAAACTTTCATAGGTAGCTGTTCTTTGTCTATTCGTCGAAAACAAACTAATCCATTCATTCTCCAGTCGAGAGGCTATAAACGCTAGGAAATAAATTCAGTTCCGTTGATATTATCATTTTTCCATACAATATTTTTAATCAGAAATTTCAAATAATTGATTTTCCTAATATCATCATATTTAATCTTTAACCAATAATATTTAACAAATTTTGTTACATATTTTTAAAGCACTAATGTAATTTATTTACTTGTTTTATGTAAAAGCCATAAGGGCGTAAATAAATAAAATAAAAATTTCAAAAGAAGCAAACACATTGTGGCTTGACATTTTAAATAAATGAAATTAAAAAAGTTGGTTGTAAGTCACTTTATTGATATATTTTCACTGTCTACCGGTTTTGGTACCTCTGTACCATCATCAGGACTGTTATAAAAATAATGCTTTCGAACCATCAAATATAGGATATGTATATATTTTTATTTATTTTTTTATTTATTAAATTGAATATAATTACCTTTAATACAATATAAGATATGGGTACTCCCACAAAGCTGTGACAATCAGCTTGTCTGTAGGTTCTACCATTTAATTTTATAACATAATACACATTAGCTTAAGTTTAAATATTAATACCAAATAAAATGTTTAGGATAGATAAACGTTTTGTTCATTTATTAACCACTTTTTTGTCAGTTTAGGGCAGGGTTCCTCATTATTTTTTAAGTAAAAGTTTTCGTTAAATTTGTTATAAATCACAGGTATCAAAAAGTCAAGTGTTCTGCTACCATACTTATTTGATATTAGTGGAATTTTCAGTAAATCCCTTTTTTCAGTAAATCTTGTTTTGTGACTGTGCACCAATGACTTTTTGCCCGCATTTTCTCCCGCATTATCCATAATTATAATAAACCAGAGAAGCCCTTTAATTGGAAGTAGGCCCTCAGAGCCATACAGTAATTTTAGGTTGTTTCTTTGTTTGTAAATGCTAGGTTTAACATTTTTTTTTTAATTATAGCAGTTTGTAAATTTTGAATGTATTTAATATTATTAATACTCGAGTGTCCCCAAGTTCGAATTCCATATCTAAGTATTGATTCGACCATAGAATGATATATAAGTTTGAGAGTGCATCGAGGCAATACAAATTTTAATTTATAAAAATTACTCGCCAAACATCGGAGCTGGTTACAAATTTTGGTCACACTTTTGTCCCATTTAAAGTTACTGTCTACGATTATGCCAAGGTAAGTATATTCGTTTGTAAAATCAATTTTTTCACAGCAGTAAATATTATTCATTTATGTATACGTTCAAAATTATGTGCAGTTATTTTAGGTAAGTTCCACATTTTCAAGCTCGGTGATCTTATATACATGCATTTATTTTTTTGTCATTAATAATTAGTCCTACATCATGAGACCATTTAAGTAGCTCGTTAAAGTCAATTTGTATTTCTTGAATAGCTATTTCAGGGTTTTCATTAGAGACAACTAGTGCAGTATCATCAGCAAAAATGAATCTACGGGCTATTTTTAAAAGTTTAGACATGGCAATTACATATATAATGTATAATTTTGGTCCTAAAATTTACCCTTGTGGCACTCCTGATTTAATAAATCTAAAATTACTCATTACATTCAAAATCTTTACACACATTTTTCTATTTGTTAAATAGTTTTTGAAAAATGATAGGAGTTTACCACGGATACCTATGATTTCGAGTACCTTGATTAATTGTGTATGGCTGAGTGTATCCAAAGCTTTTGAGAAATCAATAATTAATACTAGTACATGTTTTTTAGAGTTAAGCTCTGAATTTATATAATTGGAAAAATTTTCGAGCAGTTTATCACAGCTTTTTTGTTTTTGGAAGCCACACTGACATTCATCAATAATGCCCAAATTATTTAGATATCTATCCAAATTTATAAATATATATTTTTCTAATATTTTTTTCTGATGCGGGTAATAAGGAAATAGGCCTATAATTATTTATTACGGTGTGATCTCCATTTTTAAAAATGGGCCTTATGATGCTGCATTTTAGTTCAGCTGGAATGTGACTTGTGTCAATAAATCTGTTAATGAGGTGAGTAATTATAGGACCAAATAATTTAACATGTTTTTTTAGATCATACATGCGAATTAGATCCACGCCCGGTGTCTTTGAATTTTTCATTCTTCAGATAATGCATTCAGTTTGTTCTGCATTAGCTCTTGGTAGGTACATTGAATGTTGCAAATGTTCTTGCTTCAACTCAGACGCTCGAACATTGCATTCGTGCAATAACTGATTTACACCCTCGCCAAAGAATTTTGCAAAGTTTTCTGCCACCACATCCGCAGTTTGGGAATTCAAGAAATATTTAGATTTATTTTTCCTACCCAATACTTGATTTACTTCATTCCATGTTTTTTTAATGTCCTTGAAACAATGTTTAAATTTGTTATTATAGTATATTTTTTGTGTTTAATATTTTTTTATTTAGTTTATTTCTGTTTTTCTTGAATTCGATTTCATATATTTTATTGTTAGGCGTGTTTTTCCATTTTCTCCATAATGTGTCACGTAGTTGTATATTTTCAATGAGATTATAATTTATCCAGCCCAGGTTATTACGCTGTTTATTTGTATTTGATTTTGTTTCAGTACTTTTTTCGTAAATATATTTGAATTTCGATTTAATTTCTTCATATATTAAGTTAGGTTCCGTTATGTTTAGTATTTTATTCCAATCAGTGCTTTCAATAAGTAGGTCGACTTTTTTTTCCGATATTACAGTATATTTCGTATGGTGTTATTTATTGGTGGTACCTGCCTCATAGGTAGAGAAACGCATCGTTGTTGCAATAAGGTAGTGATCCGCTATTATAGTTTCACATACACATGAGCTGATTTCATTTGTCTCTCTCTCTCTTACATAGATATGTTCTAGACATGTAGCCGTTACATAGTTAGTCAGTATGGCTTCACGGGTCACGTCATTAATACATTTTAAAAATCCAAATTTAGCCATAATGTTTTCATATTGCGTTACAATTGGTTCCTGATAATTTAATGAGATTATGTTCGTATCCCTAAGTACCATAACGGATTCTTTAATTTCAATATTTCCCAATATAACATCCAGCTCTTAGAGAAATATTTTTTTATTTGAATTAGGTGGTCTGTATATATATATATATATATATATATATATATATATATATATATAATAATAACAAATTTCGATTAAATATGAAACAGATAATTAAAAAACGCATGTTTTTTTATTATCTGTTTAAAAAGGTCGCAACTGGGACGTGAACACAGATCTTATAGTCTTACAGGGACCAACACTCTACCAATCTAGCTACTGAGACCTAATTATGTTCGGTCGTTCTTATCGGATTTCTATTTTTATGACATTATGGTATTAAAAATATTATTATTGAGGTGATAAACAAACAGCACTCTTCATAATACAATTGATTTTTGCGTCGTTAAAATTAAATGCTTATCATCTTAAATAGTTTTATTAAATTATTATTGAGGATGAAATCGAATATTTTAAATAGATAACGTAACTAATTGGACTTCAAATGCTCAGAATTACCCTATCTTAAAGTACCTACGTAAGATTAAATATTTATTACTATTTTAATATTTTATCGGCGTCACCTTCGATAGTAATTTAGTAACACAATACTTTTTTCAAACGCGTTGTGAAAATAATGTTTATTAATTTATTGTTTTGAAACATTTGCAAATTATTGACATGACTGTGTTTACAAAATTAGCACTAGGAAGTGCGTAATATTTTGTTTTTATATTTCGTCATATTTGTATAGTAAATATAGCAATTTATTTGTATTTATTTTTTTAAATAATTGTCATTAACTCACAAATAATTGCCTCTAAAATCGTGAAAAATTGTATTCTCTAATGGCCTATATTTTACAATTTAAAACACAAATAAATAAAGTAGCACATTCCTGTATTAGACATTTATTATACCTTTTGAATAATTTTTTATTTTGGTTCAGTATTTTGGCCAAAAATCCAAACTGAATTTTGTATGAAAGGGGAAGCGTAGCCGTTCGATTTTCGACGATTTTTTTTAATAGATATATTAGATCGTGAAGACGGTGAGATACCCACTAATTTTCTGTTTTATATATGAGACAGTTTTCAAAGATGTGTATACGTATAAACACATTCAATAGCATTGTACAAATGACACATTCAATGGCATGGTACAAACGACATATTCAATATCATTGTACAAACGACACATTCAATAGCATTGTACAAACGACACATTCAATAACATTGTACAAACGACACATTAAGGACAGTGGATTAAAATTGTACTCGTACATGATTCAAGATGGAATGAATAGTGACTCCTTAAATTAGGTCTGTTAGGATATTTAATGAGAATATTGCAAAGATAATGCGAGTTCCAAGCTTACCATGAATTATTTTATGTAAACGTATTCAAACCTACTTATTATGTTACGGAAACAATTAAAAATATTGTTAGCTCTTGATGAGTTGAAATATACTCATTCCTGGAAAGAATATAAAAAAAATATGTCTAAATCAAAACGCCACTTTATTACGAACGCAAGAACAACCAAAATAATCGCATCAAGAAGGCAAAAGAATAAGAGAAGAGTTAGATATAGTAGGGAAGGAAAGAATATATGTAAAATGAAGGTTGAACATTCTCAAATAACTGGAACCAAAGAAACACGGCTAAGCCATTTCATGTAGAAGTGTGTCGTTCCGGCCGGAGCAAATCAAATGAGTCCGAGTCCGAAGGCGTTTGAATCGATCCGAGTCCGCAAAATAAAATAGATCGAGTCCGGACTCACTCTCACCTCTCGCTCTCAACTCTCACCTCTCGCTCTCGCCTCTCGCTCGAAACTCGCACCTTGAACCGAACTGTGTTTGGATTGTTGATCTGCACTGGTTGACGAAAATATTTTTCAAAAAGAAAGTTTAGTAAGTCTTAGTCAAAAGATAGCAACAAGCATTGCTTTTTCCTTTTGTTGGTCTGCATAGGGCAAATTTGCGGTATCTCAGATGATGTTCATAAGCAGTAATATGAATTTTGTGTAGGTTAGGTTTTTTGTTGGGTAAATGGACCTTTTGTATCATCATAAAAAAATGAAAGGACGTAATAAAAAGTTTCAATGGTGGTGGTTCCACGTCCAACGTACGATGTTTTAATATTCCTTAATTAAATTTGTAGATTATATATATTGTAATTGTCCGAGTAAGCTGCAGGTTGCGGTGTTAGTGATAAAACTGTTTTAATCCACTTGAAGCAAATTGGGAATGTGAAAAAGCTTGAAAGGTGGGTACCTCACGAATTGAGTGAAGCAAATAAACAAATTATTAAATAAACCTACTTATTTGATTTTTTTAAAATTGGTAATTTTTTTAAACTTTTGAAAATTAGATTTTTTTTGAAAATTTGCCTTTTTGGGTAATTCGAATTTTTTAGAAAATTGATTTTTTTTTTGAAAATTTAGATTTTTTTGAAAATTTTCATTTTTTTGAAAATTTTAACTTTTTTTGAAAATTTTGTTTTTTTTAAATAGATTTTTTTTTTAAATTTGCCTTTTTTTTTAATCTTGCAAATTTTGTATTTTTAAGTATCCTTCCTGTAGTTAATAATAATATGTGTAACTAATCCTTTACCTTTCGAAAATCGCGAGTTGCGAAGTAGGTATAAGGCTAGCTTTAGACTTGTAAGTTTTTTCGTCAATTTACGACTTCTAGCCAATGGGCATATTGCATTTTGAAAATCCAATATGCCCATTGGCTAGAAGTCGTAAATTTACGAAAAAACTTACAAGTCTAAAGCTAGCCTTACAGATAACAGGATACACAAAATTATTATTTCGTGACACTCATTGTGACGTTCCACCGGGTTCTGCGAATCCAGCTGATTCAAATTCAAGTCCACAGGACTCGAACCTCAATCGAATCAAGATGAGTCCGGCGGAACGGTTTCTAGTTTGAGTCCGCCGGACTCATTTCAAACGTTCCGACTCAAACCGTTCCGCCGGACTCGCTTGATTCGTTTTGTAGTATGAGTCCGGCGGAGCGGTTTGATCGCCTTGATTCGAAATAGTCGGAGCGAATCCAATGAATCGAGTCCTTTAGAATGAGTCCGGACTCTGATTCGAGTCCGAAAAATGAGCGGAACGACACACTTCTAATTTCATGGACGTTTTTATACTGATTGGTGGTCTTTCACCAAAGCGTCTGAGAGTCTACTTCTCTTGACGTGTCGTAAATATTACACACATTTGCTTCGTTTGATTATAAACAGGTTTTATTTGTACACCTCGGGCCCCCGACCTCCGGTTTGTTTCCGATGATCTCACCCGCTCGCCCATGGAGACCGTCAAGCTGTATAAAAACTTTTAATATCAATTGAATTTTGAACATACACTCAAATTATTAAACATCTTATTCATTTAGCCACCAACCTGACACTTAATACCCTGTTGTTTACTACTGAAAGTGAGTAAATCCCTTTGTTATTTAACACACTATTCACTCCTGCGGCCACAATACGATTGAACTTCAACATTATTGCTATGAAATCTATAAATTTATTAATATTTAGTAGTTTAGCACAGCGCGAATGAAAAAAAAACTGCAAAATTAGTCCAAATCTGATTTGATACTGACGCCCATCTGACGGCGACTTATAAGTGATAATATGAAAATATGTCACGAAAAGCAAGCGTCGTCCGTGTCGTTCCTAATCATTTCCCAACTAATCAAATGTACCTTTTCGTACAGTTATTGTAAACTGAGTGCTTATTATAAAAGGGGAGTTATCATTGCCTTGAGAGCTCTGTAAAAATAATTTGCTTTAAAATGTAGTATTAGCATAGAGCTACAATTAGAGGCACTGCTTCGAACTTATTAATATCTCGTCGAAACTTGTTCCACTATTAGAACGCGATAAGTGGTGCGGTAGACATAGAAGTTTTAGTTGGAGCGTTGGGAGAGTTGGAGGTCAGTTGAAGTTAAAAAGGCGGAACCATTTTTTTCGCTTCATGTCTCATATAAATATAATACATCAATGTACACTTATCCCTTTTATCATTTTTCTGTTTATAATCAAATGTTTAACAGACGTTATCTTTACGAAGGTACCTTTCTATATATTTATGTAGATAACGTAATGTATTAAAAAATGATAACAATAATCGCATAAAATTATTTATTTTATTATCGTAACTTTGGTTACTATGAACCAAATACGACTACACCAATGATCGTAACCCATAATTTTACAATTTCCATTGATTTCATAATGTAAAAATGCCACCGAAGAGATAAACCGATAGAATTTTTCTGTCTGATATGCGAGTATGTAATATACTTAATATTAAATTCTCTATGGTACCCATACAAAACACTATTTGCTGGGTCGTAATTTTTGTGACACTTCATTAAAATATTTATGAGTTCAGCGGAACTTTTTTGTATAAGGGTTTGATAAGGAACCTAGGCGTAATATTTGATAAAAAACTAACTTTCACACCTCATATCGACAACATTATTTCTAGATCCCTGAAAATGCTAGGATTTATCAAACGAAATAGTAAAAATTTTCAGAATCCCAAATCAAAAATAACGCTGTACAATTCCTTCAACCGCAACGTGTTGGAGTTCGCAAGTTTTATATGGAGTCCAACCTACAAAGTTCATATTCAGCGAATAGAGCGGGTTCAAAAACATTTTATGTACCACCTGGCGTATTGTGATAAGCGAGCTCGATCACTTCCTCATTACACCGATAGGCTAAATTTCTACAATGTACCCACCCTTAAATGGAAGAGACTAAATATTGATTTAAATTTTCTTTTCAAAATTATTAATGCTCTAATTTTTTTTATTTTTACTATTGAATTTTTTTTATACATCCATGGATAGTTACATAAAATATTGAAAAATGTATAAAAAATATTGTAATAAATGAACATAATTTTAAAAAAAAATCCCACGAAGGCGAAGCCTGAGTGTGGGTATTATAAGTATTTTTATCTTATTTCCATGGTTTAAGTGGAGATACAATATCAAATACAAATTTAAGTTATTTTAAAAGAGTTACTGTAGAGATGCAATACAAAAAACTAAATCATGAAATATGTAAAAGTTTTAAAATAACACAAAAAATAAGGTAAATACACAGACATATGAATATTAATAGACGAGAAGTTAAGGACGAGGGGTTAAAACAAGTGTTGCGGGACGTAGAGAGGAAAGCTGACTGTGATTCGTCAATAAATCAATCTGACAGTAAATAGGCATCTTGCATTATAATATCACCATTTAGTTCTTAAAAGTAAAATCTGCTTTTGAATGAATAGACATTTTTACATGGGAGCGCAAATTACTCGCCACGTTATGAACAAATTTGCGAAGTCCAAATTCGGCAAAATAAATTTCTTCTATTTTCAGAGTCGAATATTTCGTTTACGTATTTAGTTAAGACACTTTTATAAATGTTCATAATTTACTTCCCAGCAACCAACCAGCTTTGTGTTTCGCGTCCAGACGTATCTCGATGTGATAGTATATGTTTCTACAACTGATCCATATTATACGATGTTAATATGCTTAAAATAAAGTAAAATAATGCTTATATATATGGAATGTAATACGAAAATTGGGTTTATTCTCTTTTTCACATCTATTTGTGACCGGTCGGTGGCCGAGTTGACATCGCGCTTGTGTCCCACTCGGGCGTAGTGTGTTCAATTCCTCGGCTGGCTAAGTCCTCCATCACAACACAAGCAACATTTTCAGCTTACTGTGGTGGTAGTAGGAGATTTTCAAATATTGTCAGGTTATACGTAATCCGGGAATGTTTGTCATTCTTTTATTTAAAAAAAAAAAAAAAAAAAAATTTACAAGTTTTCATAGAACAAGCCACCATTTTGCCGTGTTATTTCGTAAAATGAACCGATGATGCCTCGACCATAGCTCGACGCTAGTTCGTACAAGAATGATGACGTCACGTTTTCTAAATTCACTTGAGGCCATACGCGAGCACAGCCGGCTCCAATGGAACCGGTATGGGGAGTGGGGAATAATACGCTTTTAATCACTTAGGGCAGGTCTACTAATATTCATATGTCTATGGGTAAATACTAGTTTTTAAAGAAGACATTTTAAAAAGTGAATTAGGAGACAAAGCATTACAAACAATAAAATATATCCGCTGTTTTGTATGTGTGTGAAATATTAAAAAATAATCTCTCCATGGATATAAATGTTACGGATAGCTTTGCTAAAACTTATAAGAAAAAAATATCTAGTTCAGTGTTTTTTAGCCAATATTTGATGTACTTTTTAAAAGATTGAAGGTTTACATACGTGTCCCTTTTAAAGGTTGTACATAAAGAATTATACATTTTTGGAGCAATAAAACTAATATGCCTTTGGGCCAACCTGGATTTGCAGTGAGGCACAGCATATTCACAAGCGCCATGTTGTTGGCTGGCACGATTTGAATTTTTAATAAAGTTGTTTGGTCGCGTGTAAATAAATTTAAGACATTGAGCATTATAGGTCTGCTTAAGGTCCAAAATAACAGTTTCTTGGAACAATTGATTAGAGGGATAGGATTTAGTTTTTTGGTACATTATCTTAATAATTGATTTTTGGGCAATTTCTAGTGGTTTTACATGATTGTTGAAAGTTCAGCCCCAGCCAATTATTCCATAGGAAAGAGATCAATGAGCTAGTGAGTCATAAACTAGTTTCATGGTTTTTATATTTACTACATTACTCATTCTTTTAAAATTATATTTTAGGTATCTCAATTTGTTAACAGTTTTTTTCAATATGGCTGGTCCATTTAAGTTGACAATTTATAGTTACACCTAAATACTTAATAAGGTTTCCAGATTTCATCTCCTCACAGTTACAGAACGTATTTGGGTTACAATTTACGTTATGAAACTTCAAATTAAGATTGGTTTTAGGAGCCGACTTCTGTGTGTTATAGAAAGGAATACAAATAGTTTTATCAATTGGTTTAAATGTTCCAACGAGGCGTACTAGGCACACTACACTATTTCATATTGAAGCCAACAATACCAATGCAGCAAACAACTCAGTAATTACTCGCGCAATCACAACATACACCCATTACGAAAAATTACTACATTTAGACATCTTTCATGATTCCTTTCTAACATACAAAACTAACTTATTAAATTTCTTAGCATGACATATTTCAAAAATATTTTCACATCATTTTTCAAAACTCCTATGTATTAACACTCAATTACAATTCGTGAGCTTATTATAATTCTTGTTTTCAATTCATTTATTATTAACTATCCACACACTTCCTTCCTTTTATAACAATCTCAGGCGAAATTACGTAATGATATTTTATGGACATACGTAATAGGTACTACAACTATGTAATAACTAAAAATATCTAACTGTATCTTATTGTACTGTGTATGTCTTAACAAATAAATAAATAAATCATAATTTAGGGTAAGTATGTTTCTATCTAGCCACTCTTTGGCAATAGTAATACATTTTTTAGCTTTATTAGTAGTATCTTCCCATGATTTTCCTTGGACTGTTATTGCAGTATCGTCAGCAAATGAGAAAATTTTATCAGGTATATTAATATTACATAAGTCATTTATATATATTAGAAAGAGTAGCGGCCCCAATACAGTTCCTTGTGGTACACCATGTTTTACTAAATCAAAATTGCTCAAAGATGTTCCAATTTTTGTGCATTGTTGGCGATTCAATATATAATTTTGAAACAGCATGAGAAATTTATGTTTAATTCCAATGTTGGATATTTTCTTTAAGAGAGTTCTATGGTTGACTGTGTCAAAGGCTTTCTTTAAATCTAAAAAAATGGTTAAAGTTTTAATGTTTGAGTCCAGGTTAGATTAAATGTTTTTAGTTAAATTAAATATAGCATCATCAGTACCTAGTTTAGTTCTAAAGCCATATTAGTTAGGTAAAAAGAGTGAGTTTGATTCCAGAAAATCGACGATACGTTTTTTAATGCATTTTTCTAATATCTTAGACAATTGAGAAGTTAATGTGATTGGTCTGTAGTTGTCTATTTTACATCTACGTCCTGATTTGTGTATTGGGATGATGTTAGCTAGTTTGAATTTATTCGGAAAAATACTGTCTCTGATGCATGCGTTAAATATATGGTGTAATGGTTTTATTATATGTTTTTTTATAGATTTAATTGTGGTGTTGCTTAAGTTGTCTGGGCCATTTGCAGACCTAGCGTTTAGATTGTCAATGTGGTTTGCGATTTCAAGTTCAGTTGTTTCGGGAAATTCGGATAGTTCGAAGGTAGAATTTTTAGTCTTCAGAAAGTCTGGGGGTACATGCTGAGAGTGCAAGCTAAGAGAAGAATTATTGTCAATTAGGGTAAGGCGATGTTTGTAAAAATTGGTTGCAATATCTTTAGGATTATCAAAGATTATATTATTTTCAGTTATAATTTTTTGAGGAATTTTGTGTTCTTTTTGATTCCTGTTTGAGATCTCATTTATGATGTTCCATGTTTTTCGTGAGTCATTGTGTGCTTTTTGTAGTTGTTCAGAGTAATACCGGTGTTTGCATTTTTTTATAAGAGTATTTAGATCATTTCTATATATAATATAATGGTTACGTTTGTTGTAATTTTGTGCTTCATTGGTGGACAGGCAATACTTTTCGTGAGTTTTATAAGATTTGAACTGTTTATTTCTATGCTGAATTGAGATTATTAGTCCACGTGAAATCCATGGTTTTATGTGTCTGTGTTTACTTTTTGGTGCTGCTAATGGTTCATAACATTTTTCAATATGGTTTTGAATTATATCATAAAAGTTATTTAGAGATATATTTGAGTCATCATTAGAAAGCACTGAGACCCATGTTTCGGCTGTTAGTGAGATGCCTAGAGATAGGTAATTAATTTTTGTTTTGATTTGTTGACTTTTAATGTGATCTGTGTAGCTAGGTGATTTTTCAGTACAATGACCATAGAAGGTCGGATAGTGGTCTGTTATGTCAATTTTGAAGGTAGCAGATCTATGTGGGTAACTTTTATTTGATTTGAGGAATATGTGATCTAAACATGAATCATTTGGATGATTAGGCCTAGAGGTACTGTTCAAGTAAGATAGATAACCTTTGGTATACAGTAAGTTCATGTATTCATTTTCAGTTGGATTTAATATTGCGTTTTGTATGTTTATGTTGATATCTCCTACAATGCAGGAAAAATCGAATTGGTTCACATTAACTTCATTTATGAAAGATTCAATTTCGAGAATGAATAGATTTGTGGATAAAGAGGGAGATCGATATATAGCCAATACTGAATATTTTTATATTTATATTTTTATTTGTATTTATATATTTTTATATATTTTTTATATTTATTTTTATATTGTTATTTATATATTTATTTAAAGCAAAAGTAACATGGACAGCATTAGAGTAATGGAATTTTGGTATATTTACGTTTATGTTGGATAAAGATAGAGTATTATAAAATAAAGTAAGGGTATCATGCGAGGTATGTCTAGAGGGTATTGACAAGGTATTAAAGTTAGGTAAGCTGAAAGGGACACATTCTCGCATTTGGGTTTCAGTGAGTATTATTATATATAGCTGGAAAGATAGAGAATTTAATAGAATACAGAATTCGTCATAGTGTTTCCGGATACTTCTTATGTTCATGTTCAGCATGTTGAAGTTAGTATCTTCAAAAATTGCATTTATTTCAATGAAGTTATCGCATTCTTGGGTTTTAGGAACAATATTGTCTGCGTAAGCCATTTTGTGTGAAGTTTTTATTTAATTTTTTCTTTTTTTATATGGAGTCCGAGTTATTGTAGTGGAATATCATTCTCGTCCTTCATGTAGATTATTGGTGAATCCTGTTTTTTTCGTAGTAAGACATTTCCGTTTTTTGTCCAAGCAAATTTGTAACCCATAGATTTTGTAGATCTTGCTAGCCAAAGAAGTTGGTTGTTGGCGGGCGTAAGCTTCTCGTTTATGTAAATCTTTGTTTCAGAAGAAGAGTATTTCATATCCTTTGCAGTAAAATACCCAACTTTCTTTTTTTGGGAAAGTGTTCTGTTTTTAGCTTCTTTTGTTCTTAATTTCAATGTGATCGATTTTTTTGTTGAGTAGCAGTTTTCAATGTTGTTGTGCAGAAGTAGATCATCGCACTCTAGTTTCTTCAGTATGAGTTCCACCGGTATGTTAGGATTTTCTTTTAATTCCAGTGAAGCATATTATCCATTATGTCATCAATGTTGTGTTTGTATGTAATTAGTGATAGTATTAACCATGTTTAATGAATGTAATTGTATTTGCGAGAGCTTTGGTATGAATTACTGTTGACAATCTTGAAAAAAAAAAAAAATAAATAAAAGAAGGCCATTTAAAACTTTTCCGGGAGAAAAAATCGTTGATTTGCGGTAAGCAACATTTACAACATTTAGTAGATACCTGACTAGATATTTACATAGTTCCCGCAGGTAGTTAAAGATAAGTAGAACAACATTAAGTAGATACCTACCTAGATATTTAAATGGCTCCCGCCGGTAGTTAAAGAGAAGTAGTACAACATTTAGTAGTTACCTACCTAGATTTTTAAATAGCTCCCGCCGCGGCCGGTAGTTAAAGAGAAGTAGTACAACATTTTTGTAGATACCTACCTAGATATTTAAATTGTTCCCGCAGGTGGTTAAAGAGAAGTAGTACAACTTTAGTAGATACCAACCAAGATATCTACATAGTTCCCGGAAATAATATTTCAGTTTTTAGAGCGTACCACTATAATAATCTTTTTCACTTTTTGGTAACAACTTCGAGCCAATTATTTATTTACTGTTCATCCTTTGTTGGTTACATTTTAACCATTATATTTTTTCCATGTATCGATTACATGAAGAAGAATGTTACAATGGATCTTTCAGGGGTAAACGTCATTTTTTA
This sequence comes from Hesperophylax magnus, assembly GCA_026573805.1. NCBI lineage: Eukaryota > Metazoa > Arthropoda > Insecta > Trichoptera > Limnephilidae > Hesperophylax > Hesperophylax magnus. The sequence continues at coordinate 2,714,347 of JAIUSX010000117.1, read as the reverse complement.
ACATTAGCCCCACATGGAGGCTCTGAGGAAAATTGTGTTTCTTAAGGAAAGAGAGGAGTGGAAGGAGGGGAAGGAGGGGAAGGGGAAAGAGAAGAAGGATAGAGAGTCCGGCTGGAGAGGTCAAAAGGACTCTCTCGATCCGACCGTAGGTGGGCAAACGCATCCGCCGCCAAGACCTATACAAACCTCACCCCACGAACCCGGGCATCCCTGCTAAGTCACCAAATGTAGCGGACCACTTGTGGTGACCTACGGCAGGGGTGTTGGTTATCCAATAAATGGTTCCCGGGGCGGCGGTACCCATACCCGCCTCCCAAAATGAAAATTTTCTTTGTATATATATGTATGTATAGTATTAATGCAGTTTTTGTTAAAATTCGGCCATGCGAAACCAAATTCACAGAGAGATTTTCTCCATAGATTTTGGATATGATCTGACGGGAATAAGAGGAGCGTGAAAAATAGAATTGTGCACGGCGATTTTACAATTACCTTTTGACCATGTAGCTGGAAAAAACTCTAGTGACTGAAAATTGTAGCAGATTAGCTTCAATGACTATAACTATCAAAATTAAATTTTTGATCTCCGGTATGACACTTCGAAAACATTTTTTTTTAATTCTGAAAGAAATCAAATGTGAAATTTGTTTAAGCCGTGTATTAAAAAATATATATATACGTGACACCTCAGAAGAGCGCTCTTATCTGTATAGTGGAAAAGCAGGGGAACGTTGTCAGGCGGGTTAAGGTAGGGGATGTAGGAAGGGTTTTGTCTATATGGATATTTAAGGGGCTCGGATTATATGAAGGTTATATACACTGAATACGCTTTTATGTTACTACACATTTGTCTCCAATTTAATAATATAAAACAGTGAAAGTTTCAGTGGTTCTGCCGTTACTAGACAACTAGGTAAATATTGTAAACTAAAGCATATGCAAATATATGTCTTTATGTTTACATAATTTATTAAAACGTAATGTTAAAAAAACAATCCAATACGGTATGCAAGCAGAGTTAGGGTTAAGAATATTTTAGACAATAGAAGAAGAAAAAGAAACAGAGCACACATAATGTGTGTAACTAATTGTTATTTAACTTGTTAATCATCCTTGAAATTATAATCATTCCTCTAATAGGTGAAATGCCTTCCTTCAAGTAAATTTTAAGATTTCATGCCACTTCTGTCTTTTTTCACGTAATAAGAAGACATAAGTATCAAAAGCATGTTAAAGTCGGGTTAATGTCAGTGAATCTTTCCACTATCCCAATACCTTATTCTAGGCTGCCAACATGATGTGAGGTATGGCATGACGATAATCACGCTCTGGAATGATTTAGACTTTCTATTATTCGAGAAGCCTTCGGTATACAAACCCAGATTATTCTTTATTTAAACCAACCCAAACAGGTGGCTCCATGGTATGTGATATAAAATCATTTTTAAAGGTTTCCATACTAAGGTCCTTGTTAGGACGCTACGTTATCGAGCAGGGAGGGGGTCAGATAAGAGCACCGAAATTCACCCTGCGCGACCAAAGATTATCAAGCACGGATAGCTATACATGAGGCCAATTAATACGCTGTAATTCAAGCATCGTGTCTCTCTCACGGCAATGGCGTGTAATGGCTAAATAGCGTATGTAATGTGCTAAGTAGCGTATTGTGGGTTCTTCCTGGCAGAACGCCGTATTAAGTTGCATTGTTCTGCCAGTAGAGAAGTCTTCTTTTTGTGGTTACAGCATTGTGCTTCATAATCTTCAATTCATTGAGAAGTAACCACAATAAACCAAAAAAGTAAGTTTATGTGATGTTAGTCGACTAATGGAATTGATTGAGCACTGTAAAGCCAAAATGCTGAATCATATTGCCATAACACTGGCGTTATGCATTCTGTGTAAAGGTAGAAGCAAGACGGGATGCCAATGTGCATAGGTGCGATTTGCAGTAGTATGAGTGAACGATGTTTGCAAACTTATGTGTGCACGCGGTATCATACCAATTATGGTTTATGGCCCATCTTCCTTGTTTTTATTACCTCTAACCTATTACCTCTTACATCTAACCTCTAACCTCTTTATTTCTCTTTTATCTATGTATGATACGAACCCTTACTACACGGGATAAATACCCAAGTTTCGTTTTTACCGCCGCCGCCCCGGAAATCATTTATTGGATAACCAACACCTCTGCCTTAGGTCACCCCAAGTTTCGCTACGTTTGGTGATGTAGCAGGGGTGCCCGGGTTCATCGGGTGAGGTGATGCGTCTGCCCAGCACCTCGTGGCGTGCCAGATCGGGAATGACTGGTTTGGGGAGACCCTTTTACCTCTGCAAGTGATCTTTCGACCCATCGCCTTGTGGGAGGGATATATGACTACGTCACTCCTGGGCATACTGATCCCTTGATTCCTACCCACCCCTCATACCTTTTTCCTTCAGAGAACTTCTTTTCCTTCCTCTCCTTAAAAAGACCCCCCCAAATTAGCATCCCCAAAGATGACATAGGCCCTGAGGGAAATCGTTTTTCTCAAGGCTTCCTGTGTGGTGTTAATACAGGGTTTTCCAATAAGAGGTGTTATTTTGATATTCAATCGTAAAAGATCAATGGTTTCGTTGCTTGTGTAGCACGTAGCGCCGTTTTGTTGAAAATAAACGTTGTCCAGATCAATACCATCCAATTTCGGCCATAAAAAATCATTAATCATCTCTGCAATAGCAATCCATCGACCGTAACTCTTGCTCCAGCCTCATTTTCGAAAAAGTAAGGTCGAATAACTCCGCCGGACCATAAACCGCACCAAACAGTCACACGTTGAGGATAGAGAGGCTTTTCAACAATAACTCTTGAGTTTTCCGAGCCCCAGATGCGACAATTTTGCTTGTTGACGAAGGTGAAAATGGGCCTCATCACTCAAGATGATTTGCATTGGATTCACTCAAGTGAATTTTATTAATTTCAATGCGCTGTTGAAGCGTGTATCGTTCCATTTTTATTAATGGCGTAGTTTCTACTTGTCAAATGTCAAAAAATGACAGCTTCAAAAGTAATATCTACCGAAATAACGGGCTATTCAAAATAATTAATATTCAAAATCTTGACGGCCGGCATAGTCCAGTGGTAACGCATTGGACTGCCATTCCGAAGGTCGCGGGTTCGAACCCGGCGTGCGCAAATAAGTTTTATTTGATTAATTTGTGTTATTTCACAATTAATTAATTAAAAATAATATATAGTATATTTGCGGCACGTTCCAGAGTGGAAGATACTACCAGTATCGCCCTGGTGTAAGACCACCATTCAGAATTGAAACGTTGCTCGAAATGGCTTTAGCCGTGTTTAGTGACTAGATCTGAATAGCCAGGTACTTCCCCACCTTCCTCTTTCCCTTCCCCACATACCTTCAGCCTCACAACATCCCCCAATTGGGGATGCCATAGTCTCACTGGCTCTAGACGGGAGCAGTTGGGACTCTTGTGAGGTTTTCACTATAAAAACAAAAAAAAAACAAAAAAAAAGCACCTCTTATTGGAAAACCGTGTATAAAAAAAGTTCTTAAGAATTCATAATGTCCTTCTCTAATACTGCTTTTAGCTAAATTAAAGTCGTCCGGAAAATATTTTATAAGACATTTACATAGATATTTTACGCATTAATTTTACTATAAAGCTTTATATTTATGTGAAATTCACTTTCACTTTGCATGACATGGTCGCAAGGGTCGTGTAGCGTGGCTTATAATGATCACCTGTCCCAAGGTCTATGCTTCCACCCTAACTACCCAACACGAGTACAAGCCAGGTAAACCGATGTAATACCTCCTGGAGTCCTCTATGATTAAACTTAACATGTAATATAAACACACCATCTCTTGTGGCATAATAAGTATGTAGAGTTCACAGGCTTACAAATATGATTACATAATTGATTGACTGGTTGACTAACCCACAAATTGACTGACTTACTGACTGACTAACTGGCTGACTGACTGACTGGTTGGTTGGTATATTATCTAAAAAGTGGGTCGCTGTGCTTACCGTATTTTAAGAACCCTTCTTACTAAACGACAATTTTTAACATGGAAAACTGATATATTATTACAATTTATATATTTTTAGTGTATTTAGACATACACAGTACATTTTTATTACGTAAGTGATAAGGTATGTATACAGGATGTCCGGGAGTAAATTGCACTAAATTTGGGAGGTGACCCGGATTTTTTTTTAAATTATTAATTTTATATCTAGTACAAAAAAACTAAAAAATCTAAAACCACTATAGTAATATTCTATTACCTACTTACTAATATTTGGACTTCATAACATTGAGACATAACACACGAAAAGCTGCAAGACTTTTATCGTCCTTAACATTTAATGGGAGTTCATTGAACATTTTAAAACCTTTAAAATAAATATTGTTTTGTGTTGCCGATAAATTTGTCTTAGGAAGCCTAAAATCGTAGCAGCTTCTTGTAGGATAGCCATGGACTGTACTATTAATACTAACACTTTTAAACGTGTAATCTGGTAAAACTTTATTTTTTAACTTATATCTAAATACTAGGGTATTATAGACAAAACGTTGGCATACACTTAGAAGATTGAGTTGGCATTGGCGCACAATATAGACCTCATGCCTCTCTTCTGAATTATTTTCATTCTTTGTTATTTTTTTTGGTAAACTAACGTTTTAAGACAAGATTTTTTATGCATAGCACAAAGGGTAACAATTATTTTACAAGCAATAATTATTCGCCTGAAACACTCACCCACATTGAAAAATCTCCTGATAAAAGATACATGACGCCAACGGGACTCGAACCCGTGTCCCTTCATTCGTGTCCATTCAATTAATATTTGACAAGTTCAAGTATTTCACCTAAAAATGTAGACAATTTGTCTCGACGCCATCTAGTGAGAGAGTTAGCACTTACAATGCCTTTCTCATATAAAATAAAGTTGGTTGTTTTCAGGTGAAAAATGTAACAAGCAGTAATTGTTGAATGAAACACTAGTATATATTGAATTATTTCGCGGATAAGAGATAAGCCGCCATAGCTCAGTGGTCAGAGCTGTCGACCGGAAATCGAAGGGACACGGGTTCGAGTCCCGTTGGCGTCATGTATCTTTTATCAGGAGATTTTTCAATGTGGATGAGTGTTTCAGGCGAATAATTATTGCTTGTAAAATAATTATTTTCATTCTGTTGAGTTGTGTTTTAGAATTGTGCAGTGATTCAGGTGGGATGCTATAGTGGTGTTGTAGACCAATTTCCTTGTTTTAATTTATAATTTTGCCTTTATCCTACTTAAGAAAATTTTTAGTTTACATTTCAAAGTTAGCGCTAACTTTTAATTTGTTATCTACTATGATGCCCAAGTACTTAATTTCTTTTACTTCTTCATTATTTTGACTGTCCATGTTTAGGGTAATAACTTTGTTTAGTTTTTTGCCTAACCATTTCGATATTTCATGGAGTTCACTTTTTTATTTTTGATATTGCATCTTCAAAATTATTTGCTATAATTTATAGAAGTGTGTTATCTGCAAAAGGTTTGATTGAACATTACCTTAGGCACTTCGCTGTATCATTCATGTATATGATAAAAAAGAGTGGTCCCAAAACAGATCCCCCAGGAACTCCAAGATTTACTTGAATGAATCAGGAATAGTTCCCTTTAACAGAGATTCATTTATTAATGAAACTAATCGGTCTCTAATTTGGACTCTCAAGGAAGAGGCTGAGTTTGTACCTATTGTATTGTATTGTATTGTGATCGTTCCTAGTAATTGGTGAGTTATTTGCTGCATTCGTGTTACTATCATTGTTGCCGATGCATACATTCTAAAATACCCACAATAGGTTTAAAATTCCCCAAATTAGGGAGAAAAAAATTACAAATCCCCATAATTTATCTCACATGTTTAATATGTAATTCCACCTCCTGAATGAAACAAAACCATATCGAAATTAGAGTTTTTTTTATTATCTAGAAATTCTCGGTTTTCTCTATCGTTCAGGCTTTAAAATGAGAAATTTGTCTGAAAATTTTCTAAAAAACGAAATTGTAGTACATTTTTACAATTATTGTGAATATATTTTTTCAATGTGTAAATAATTAAGAAATGTCCTGAATCCCAGCATTTTTTCCACATAAAGGTACTCCATACAAATTAACCAATTCTTGAAAAATCTGACAAATTCTCCTCAATTTTGGAAATTCCCCACGAATTGGCAACACTAGTTATATATGAAGACGCGTAGTGTGCCAGACGTGCAGGTACGCCCCATCGGAAACATTCAACTAATGAAGGATTGCAATAATTCTGTACTATCTATACAGTATGTAAGAATGCGTTGATATTATACTGAAAATAGTAATGACTAATCTTTGGTTTTATGTAAAACCCGCTCAAAGAATTTCAATTGCCTTTTCGAACAGTGTTCAATCTTACATCGGTCAAGTATTATTTTCGCTCGTTCGTCTGAAATCGCAACGATAAATAAATAAAGTGTTAAGTAAAGGGATAAGTTAGGTAAGGCTAGTTCATGTGTTAGATACCTCAAAATATTTGAAATGTTCGTAACGAAGATAACAAAACTAATTATGTTATCTAACCCATATCAAGGTTATCAGTGAGGTGTTGTGTCAGAGTTCTTATCAGAATAATTTTGCTATTATTTTTTCCAAACTGACGAAAAAGTGCTTGCGATAAGCCCCGCGATTACTCAGCTCACTTCAGACATGACGTATGAATTTGATGATAACTTTTATTTGTTGGAGGATTTAATATTTTTACAGCTCTGAGGTACTTACCCAAAATACTGAATATCTTATCGATTTTTTATTCTACAGGGTTTTCCAATAAGAGGTGTTATTTTGAATAGCCAGCTATTTCGGTAGATGTTACTTTTGAAGCTGTCATTTTTTGACATTTGACAAGTAAAAACTACGTCATTAATAAAATGGAACGATACACGCTTCAACAAGGCATTGAAATTATTCAAATTCACTTGAGTGAATCAAATGCAAATCATCTTGAGTGATAAGGCCCATTTCTACCTCGGTGGCTTCGTCAACAAGCAAAATTGTCGCATCTGGGGATCAGAAAACCAAAGAGTTATTGTTGAAAATCCTCTCTTTCCTCAACGTGTGACTGTTTGGTGCGGTTTATAGTCCGGCGGAGTCATTGGACCTTACTTTTTCGAAAATGAGGCTAGAGCAACAGTTACGGTGAATGGATTGCGCTATCGAGAGATGATTAATATTTTTTCATGGCCGAAATTGGATGGTATTGATCTGGACAACGTTTACTTTCAACAAGACGGCGCTAAGTGCCACACAAGCAACGAAACCTTTGATCTTTTACGATTGAATATCAAAATAACACCTCGTATTGGAAAACCCTGTATTTAGTAACAATTTTATTTCGTAAAAAAAAACTTAACAGTGAGTTGATCTCACAAATATGAACCCCAAGGTCTACAAAATCATGCATTAATTAATTAGTGCAAATATGACTAATTAATAAATACATCTATTTGAATTTCGATTTTACTTTCTTGATTGAATGAATAAATGATTTTTTTAAATTTGAATACCGCCCAACTGTCTGGAGCCTGTGAGACTATGGCATCCCCAATTGAGATATATTGTGAGGCTGAAGGTAGTGAGGAGGAGAAGGAGATGGGAAAGAGGAAGGTGGAGAAGCACCTGGCTATTCAGATCTGGTCACCAAACATGGCTAAAGCCATTTTTAATATTATTTTCAAAGATCAAATTCAAATTTATTGTAAAAAGAGTCTCAACTGCTCCCAATCGTCTGGAACCAGTGAAACTAAGGCATCCCCGATTGGGAATTGTTGGAATGCTGAATTTTCTGGGGAGGGGTAGGAGATGGGTAAGAGAAAGGTGGGAAGTACCTGGCTATTCGGATCTGCTCACCAGACACGGCTAAAGCAATTTTAAGCCACATTTCAATTTTGAATGGTGGTCTCACACCATAGCGATTCTGAGAGTATCTTACAATCTTGAAAATACTAAATATTATTTTGATTGAATAAACTGTGAAAAAACACAATTAAATCAAATAAAATTTACTTGCTCACTACAAGATTTGAACCCGTGGCCTTCGTCTTCCTAATCGAGAGCCTTACCCACATGCCGTCAAATGAATTAAATGGAATCTTAGAAGTGGAAACTAGCCCACTTCCCGAGATCCGATCGAGCTGATACTCGGCAGATAGATTCTCTGTCGATGAGAATGCATGCTGTGAACTTGGTGGTACTCATGCACACACGCACGCACACGAGCATTTTTTCTGAAATTTGTGCTGTGAATTTGAGTGTTTACAGTACAGTCCTTTGATCAAAGTTTGGATAATGTCGATTTAAATAATAACAAAACAATAATAATTATCTTTGATCTCTGGTTAAGTAAATCATTTTTATTTGTATTTTGCTAAAATTTTTCAGTAACCTTACCTGACCCTAAATCAATATTATTTCTACAGTCGACATAGGAGGTAAATCATGAATAAACCTTCAAGCCCCATTAAAAAATACTCACTAATAATCTATGTTTTCACCGGTTTTCGAAAGGGTGTAAATAAAAATCTGAGTGTTTTATCGAGTTATTTTCAAACTGACGGCAATTGGAAATTCATTTTTGCGTTGGAGTTGAAAAACGTCCAAACAAAAATTCGACAATTGAAAATCTCTTTGAGCCTCGAGTGCTTTAAGCCCTAACATGCTCGACTTTGCACTGTTTCGGAAATAATAAAACACTGTACAAAATAAAATGGATTGTATTTAACATGAATATTATGTTCAGGAAAAATATAATGATTTTTTTATATTTTTCCTGAACATAATATACCTGTATTTAACAGATTAAATAAATTTAAAAAAATTAGATTAATAAATTCAAACTGTAAACGTCACGCGCCATAACACAGGTACAACCCCAGCATAGCGGGCATAATAAAAACAAAATCTAAGTCCCAGATGTGACCGTATCCTTTTTTGATTTTTCTGTTAAAAATTTTCGTTTGGGAATCGTTAATATTGTCCTCAATAATTAAATACTAGTAGTTAAAAACCCGCTGCGCGGGTTTTTTGCTGCGAGGGCGGCACTTGGTTGTGCTTCGCCCAATATAAGTGATACTAACAACAGTTACATTTAATATGTAGATATTAGGTCATTCACAGAGAGAGGGTGAGTATTGATTGTAGCTTCATCTAACCAGTCTTTCTCCCTTCCAGCACGGGTTCGCATGTGGCCCCAGTGACCAGGGGGCCCTACCGGGTAGCCATGCTGGGGGCTTCGGGGGTGGGCAAGACAGCCCTGACCTGCCAGTTCACCACCAGCGAATACATCTGTGCCTATGATGCTTCGTTAGGTAAGCTAAAATTAATTAATAAATTTATGCGTTGTTTTTATTCGTCTTGCAAAAGGATCTGTCTAGGAAAAAATACACGTTAATGGATGCCAGGTGATAATGATAATTTATTATAACATTCATATTTTGATAATGTGATTTTTATATGAACTAATGAGAAGTTACATTGACACCACTGAAGAGATAAACCTATATAAGTGCATTATGTGCGTATCTGTATGCCCAAATTAAGGACATTTTTTCAAATTATTTCGGGTGGAATTGATCAAACATCTTAAAATTTCAAAATTATTTCTAATAATAGTGTGTAGACCAAGACAGATTTAGTGTAGTAGTATAAAATATCGTGGATTTTTATAAGGCTCTGTTTGCATAACATAATTTTATTTCCAAGGCTCAAGCCATTATTAATAATATGCTTCTTCATCTGCTCAGACGGTTTATTCGGATCTTTTAAGCAAATAATACGGCTCATGAAAAATTCTGTCCTTATTAGGGTCTATTCTTGCTCAGGACATAATTGAAATGCTGAAATGTAATAAATTAAATAAGAAAAAAAATATTTTCGTAAAATTTTTGCACCTCGTGGCAATCTTATTCTAATTTTTATTTTCATCAATTTTACAAAATTTAATTTTTGTATTATTGTATGCAAAGAAATAGTTTATATCCATAAATACATTTTTTTATTATTTTAATATAGATCATATGGGTTACATTAATACATACATATTTTGCAAAATATAATATTTAGGTTCATAATTGGTCATGTATACCATATCAGAAAAGAGGAGCTCTTGTGCCTGATAAGGGAGCCACGATTCTTACTTAGATTCTTAAATGTAAACTATATATAATAATATATATTTTTTTGCTATAAATTTTTTACTATAATAATTTTTTAACTATAAATATATATTTCTTTGGAAAAAAAGTTTGATTTTATTTATTTGTTCTTGTTGGTTCGTAGTACAGCGCAATTCGGAAGGGAGATTATTGTTGTTTTTATGGCTTGGTAAATATAATGGTTTTGCATTTGAGTTGTTTTAAAGATTGGCGTAATAAATTGATTTCCATTTCTCATCAGTTTGTAAAAAACTTGATATTCTGTGTAATTTTTTTCTTTACACATTTTTATAATGGAAGTTTGCTTAAATATATCATCAATATTTGGTACTGGAAACAATTTAAAAAGCAATTTTGTTGGAGAAGTACAGTTTTTTTTAAGTATTACCTTTATAATAATTTTTTGCGAGACTTTTACTGAGTTTAGGTTGCTTTTATAAGATCCTCCCCAACATATGATTCCGTAGATAAGCAGGGAGTGGACAAGAGCATAATACACATTTTTTAGTATTTTCACATTTAAAATATTTCTTAACCTAACAAATATATATATACATTTCCTTATTCTCTTTACTAACTCCGTAATATGGCTTTTCCATTTCAAATTTTCATCGATGATCACACCAAGATATTTAATTTCAGAAGAAGTGTTGATTACAGTACAAATAGGATTAAGTAGTTAACAGTTGACATTGTCACAATTTTCATCATGGATTATGATACTTACTTTGTGTTTAGGTATTTTTTGTAGTGAGAATAATACATATGTTGTTTTTTTGGCATTAAGTGTGAGTAGGTTATTATCAAACCATGATTTTAAGGTATTTATACATTCATTTGCAAGTTTGTTAACTAGTTCCCATGTTTGACCTTTTATTAATAATACAGTATCATCAGCATAAGAGATTAATTCACCTTTGATTTTCTGTTGGAAAATGTCATTTACATACATTAGAAATAGTAATGGTCCGAGGACCGTGCCTTGAGGAATGCCAAATGTACTTGTTAGTGGTGTACTAAAAGTTTGGTTTAATTTTACAATTTGAGGACTCTCTGTTAAGTAGCTTTCTATCCATTTAAGGGCTAAGTGGTCAATGCCATTTTCTTTTAATTTTAATATAAGTCTTTCATGGGAAATGCTGTCAAATGCTTTCTTGAAGTCAATAAAAATTCCTATACATTTATTTGATTTGTCCAGGGTACTCTGAATACTAGATGAAATTTTTGCAATGGCATCTTGGGTACTTTTTCCCCCTGTGAAACCGAATTGATTTTCATTTATAATCGAGTTTTTTTTTAAGAATGCAGTTAGTCTTCTTTAGCAATTTTTTCAAAATTTTTCGATGTATTAGATAAGAGTGAAATGGGACTATAATTAGAAATGTCCTCCGGGCTACCGGACTTAAATATTGGAGAGATTATGGTTTTCTTATACGTGCTCGGGAAAACTCCTGTCTTAAAGCTATTGTTTATAATATGAGAGATTGGTAAAGAAACATAATTTTTAATGATTTTTAGTGTTTTTACGGCGAGACCGTCAAATCCCGGAGCAGAACCACCTCGCATTTTTGATATAATTAGTACAATTTCAGACGGATTGGTTGGTTCGAAGAGTTCAAGTTTAGTTTATATATTCGGAATATTTTCAATATACATATTATTTATTTTTTCACGGTAATTTTTTCTGCTAGACTCTTTCCGATATTTGCAAAGAAATCATTAAAAGCGTTTGCTCCTTTTTTAGGTTCTTCAATACAGTTAATTATGCTATTGTTTTGTATTATACTCTTAATAGTATTACTTTTTGTTTTTTGTTTATTTTCCATGATTTCATTGATTATATTCCAAACTTTCTTACTGTCATTTTCAGAATCATCAAGTTTATTTTTATAATAATTTTCTTTCGTGTTTTTTATTAGCGTGGTTAATTTATTTTTGTATTATATAAAATGAACATTTAATTTAATGTCTAGTGGTTTTTTTTTGTTTCTTTATAAAGGTGTCTTATGGACACAACAAGCCCATGTGTTATCCACGGTTTGATTTTGCGAAATTTTGCTGAATTTCCTTTTGAAATAATTTTTTTGGAAACATTTATAAAGTTCGTTAATCTATTTTCAAATATTTTACAGCACTCGTTGACGTTATCACTTCGGAGAATATCTAACCATAATTCAGATGACAATTTATTTTTTAATTGGTTATTTTCAGTATTTTTTTAATTCTTTACAAAAATTAACACAATCAAATTATTTTAATTTTATTTTACGTCGACGAATAATTTTTTTTCGATTTGCCGCCAAAACAACACGTTCGTATTTTATATTATTCGTGACGTCGCGCCAGGCGATGTTGGTGACAGCCGTCTTACCAGACTTGGCTATGTTGTAATGACGCTGTAGCCAGTTGGAACCGTTTCGGAAAGTGCGGTTTCGTCGTTTTTGAAATCGATAATTGTAGTGATCCACCGACTATACCAATTTATGGTGACAATTTGACTGAGTCACTTTGTTTCGGACTGGTTCCTCTTTCTATAATACTTTATGTATTCTTCTAGAGAAATCAGTATAATAAGTGATGGGTAGCTTTACAAGATTAATAATTTACTAACCATCACGCCGTTTCCCCGCAGGGGTAGGCAGAGAGGACGGACCGCCAAACAACTCGGTCTTGGCACACACTTCTTGCCTCATTCACATTCATACATCGTCTCATACATACTCTTCTATTATTCTGACTCTTGACATGGCCCGACTCGAGTATCTGATTCACTTGATCGTGCCATGTCTTCCTCGGGCGTCCCCTACTTCTGCTACCATTCGCATTTGCATCGTATATCCTCCTTACACTCCTATCTTCGCTCATTCGCTCAACATGCCCAAACCATCTAAGCGTCCCTTTCTTAATCTTACTCATTACGCTTACATCAGCCTTGCACTCTTTGCGGATCTCCACATTCCTCACACGATCAAACATGGTTTTACCACACATACGCCTCAGGGATCTCATTTCAACAGCATTCAATCTACTTTCATCCTTTCTTTGGTAGTTCCATGCCTCACTTCCATACATCAGGGTAGGTACCGGCAGTCCATTGTGGACTGCTAACTTCGCAGTCCACAATGGAGTATTTGTAACTGTTTACACGTTTACTGTCGCACTACCGGTAAATGTTACTTAGAAGGAAGCAACTAGTAAAAAGACATGAAACAAAAGAAGACATAAACATTTATACTATTCGGCCTAATCATGATGTCTCTTTCATACACGTATGTGTCTTTCATACATTCCGACAAACGTTCATTACAATAATTATGAATAAAATGTGTGTATGGTATGCATTATAGTTTGCATTCCCCAATACAAAATTGTTATTAAGGAATGCAAACTATTATGTAAAATGTTAATGATTATCCACGCATTTGTGTAGGTACATGGCGATTTATTAAACCTAGGAATATTTATGTAATTAAGTTATTCTATAAGTTTCACTTAAATCGTAGTGTGGATTTTTTTTAAGTAACACAAAAAAACACCATATAATAGTCTTGTTTATAAATTATTATTATATCGCTTTTAATCCGGTTTTTAATTAAAACATCATTTGTTTCAAAATTCTATTCCTGTGCTTATTTAAAAAAAATTTAACAATATTATTTATTTTACAACTAAATAAAAATACAACGCAGAAAATGACGATACACACGAAAGTCAAATATCGAAGATGTTGATCCTGGTTTTCTGCCTTCAACAAACAAAACGTAGAATGCCTACATTTACCTATTGTAATTAAGACTGCCAAAGGAAATACTCCAATATCCAAATTTAAAGATCCGAGTTCCAATTACATGTTTGGCAGCTTTGGGATGCTGATTCAAGGATTAATTATTTTAGCGGAGGAATTCCAAGTAGGGTAGGGTATTTAAAGCCGGGCTGGATAAATAGACATGGACATTGACAGATAAAAAACAGCCTAAAGCTATTCAAGGTAAAAAGGGGAGGACAAGAATCATTTATCATTATATTCATTTAAGTCTAATTAAGGCCTAAGTGGCTGAGTTGGTATTGCGTCTGGTTCTCATCCTGGCGTCGTGAACTCAATTCCTCGGCGGGCTAAGCCCTCCATCATAACACAAGCAACATTTTCCACTTACTGTGGTGGTACGAGATTTTAAAATATTGTTATGTTATTCGTAACCCGGGAACGCTGTCTTACTTTTGAAAAAATCCACTTAAAAATTATCACTAATTTAGAAGTGATTTAGAAGCGAAAAAGTAGGATTTATCAATGAATTTTTATAAATTTTAAACATTATAGTAAAATATTCACTATTCAAAATAATGCTGAAAGCGCGAATCTTCATTTTACATTATTCTGAAAATGTCGTGAAGTATTCAAGTTTTTTCATGAGCTGAAACCATTTTTACATATTTCTGATACGGTTCAGCCGAAAGGAAAGTCTTGTCACCGTTAAATAACCACAAGGCGAGGCTTTTCTCATCCTTTCTTGTTCAGATACCACCCCTGAGGAGGAGGCTTCGATTTGGGAAATGGGCTTTTCACTTCACACACATAAATTGGTTCGGTTGGTGTTAGACCAAATAAATATGCTTCTATTTGAGGTGAGAATCTTTGAATGTATCAGAAATAAAGAACTGTGCACGATTGAATTTTCGGGGGCTTTATTTTGTTCGTAGGACCAAAACTAAGGGTTTTACTGTTATTATCTGGTACGCACGAGAGCAAATGAAAACGAAACGTCTGGAGTATTTCACACGAAAACCACGTTAGAATTTTATTTGTCCTGTTGTACAATTGTACGGTTGAAAAAAAGTAATATATTTATTTATTCATGTTCGGGAAATCGACAGTTTGCATTTTAGCAGTTTGTACGTGTGTAGTATATAGCCAAGATAAAACCAATTATATATTTCCTCCTTGTGACTTTACCTCTAATAAGACCACATGTAAAAATTAAATTTACAATAAAATTATAAATAATAAAAATCGCTCATAAGAAGTAAGAAAAACATTTTATTTTGTGGTGCTTATTCTTGCGGAAATTGAAGATATTAAGACAAGATATCATGTAATATTAAATAAGTTCAATACAGAAAAATATAAAAACAACAACAACATACAGAAAAACTTTTTTTTTCAATGTACTCGTACTTACCTATTGCCAATTGTAACTATATTTATTGGTAAATACAAGAAACCAGTATGCACATAAAACTAATTCAATTATCTACATAAAAGTAATACCATTAACTGTGTGAGATTTTATTTTATTTATCTACGACTTTGTTGTAACTAACCAACTATCTTAAAATTTCTACACAAATATAGAAAGAGAGGATCATTCTTCGTTCACATTCGGTTACAAGGGTAAACGTAACGTACTTTATAATCTAAGCGTTCTTAGATTGCATTAATTTAATTTTTTATTGAAATGCACTCTTATATGAATTTCAATACATAGTTTCGTCCTTATAAAAAACACAATTCTTTCAAGAAAGGCACACAAATACGATACTGGATTGAATTATCGATATAATATTCGAACAAATAATTTGGCTAAACATTTTAAATAGAGGGTAGAAGAGATAACGATTTTGTCGAAATTTACTAAAATAGTTAAAAAATTGGTCGACTGTGTCGCCCTCATCGTATTTTGTAGACAATTCCGCCAAAACGTTACTGAACAAGTGGTTTGTTTATACTATCCGGGCATAAACACCCGAGGTCTCCCGATCGACAACAACGAACATTCCCGATGACAAATTAAAAATAGCGTGTTTTATCTTGGCCGTTTATGTGGTAGCTTGCTTTCAATTTTTCCCTACAATGTGGGAATTTTCCCTTGAGATTCCCTAATATGTTGATAAACATTATATGAACGGCTTTTTAAAAACTGGCGGATATCCACGATTAAAATAATTTGATTTTATAAGTAAACTATGAGCTTTTTACTGAGTTTAACCACTACTATTTATGCTTATTTTAGTTTCAAAATACATAAATGTCGAAAGAGATCTCAAAGTTTTATGTAAATCTGCATCTTCTCCATATGATATAATTATTAGAGAGGTATCGATTTAATTAACATGTAAACTAAAATTCCCTATAAAATTGTAAGAATTTAGGAAAAAAAATTTTTTCCCCAAATATTGGATATATTTCAATTCGATGAAAACACTCGCCAACGGCCGGCTCTCTTGTGACCGAGTTTATGACTGCTGCTATGGCTGCTAGGGCTGTCACAACATTGAAATATAAAACACCGTTGAGAATACATTTATTTAATTAAAAGTTTAGGTTTTTACAGTGAGTAGGTTGTCACAACATTGAAATATAAAACACAGTTGAGAATACATTTATTTAATTAAAAGTTTAGGTTTTTACAGTGAGTAGGCTGTCACAACATTGAAATATAAAACACAGTTGAGAATACATTTATTCAATTAAAAGTTTTGGTTTTAACAGTGAGTAGGCATATAAAAAACAGTGTTGTTTGCTTTATCGGGTGTTTCTGATGTGGGAAAATTAATTTAAAGGATATGTATATGATATTGGAATAATCCAAATAATAGAACTTTTGTACTATTCTTTTTTTGCCTAGATCGTAATAGTGAAAAAGTTTGGCGGTAAAATGATTTACGATTTTTTTACAATATTTATATATTTTTATATATGTATTTTTATAACGTCCCGATAAACCAATTTTTGGCAGATTGACGAACGGGTCTTTTTAAAAAAAATTCTGATATTAATATTCCATATATTGTACTACATAAATATATAAAATAAAACATAAAAACAACAATAAAACATTGCTTAAAGTAGTATTTCAGAACTTAAACCAATAAAAACAATTTCTTTCAGCTAGCATGTCTCCAACAATTATGTTGATTCCGTTTATAATTTCAGTAGCTAAAATATTTAAAGAACTAGAAATCTTGTAATTGAATGTTCTTTATTCACATTTATGTGTATGCTGAATTGCTAAGGTACAAGTGATTTGAGCTCTTTCGTTTATTGAATTAATTCGTGTTATTTCACAAATAGATACACGCATTTTTCATATGAACATAAAACTCAGTTCAGTAGTACATTTACCGTACTTTCCACAGTGAATTGTACTTTCCACAAAAAAACGATCCTTAAAATGGCTTTAGCCGTGTTTGATGAACTGATGTAAATAGCTAAGTAATTCCCCACTTTACTCAATAAAATAATACTATACGATACGAAGCATGAATGTAAGTGAAGCTCTCAAGATATGAAATAAATGGTGTAAAGTTATTGTAGGGTTTTCCAATTTCAATAGAAACAACAGTTTTTTCATAAGGAATATAATACAACATAATTTACAGAATGTATCAATATAAAAAATATGTGCATGGCGGGCAATTGGAATATAATGTATTTGTTTTCAATGTTACAAAATGGCACATAGTTCAGGTAAAATACACGAGTAAAAGACATTTATATCTAAACACAATGAAAATAATTTCAATAAAACGCAAGTTAAGGTTGTAGCAAGCATAAGGAAAATAAAATCAGATAGCCAATAACCTCACAGACGCGATGTTCTTACGTTTTTTTTATGGCTTGCTCTATGTAAGGAGGATTTCTAATATCCATGCCTCTTTCGTATCTCGGGTCAATGATTTCTGGCAAGTAACAATCAAAGTAGAAATTTTGAAGGCGTTTTAACATTGAAAAGTGAAAGAAAGAGTCATCTCTTCTTATGGTTTCAACCTTTAATTGAATGTTATTCGAGGTCCATACACCAAATATACATATATCGGACTTGGTGATATGGAGTTGTCCTTGAATTTGGAAATACCAATCATGTTTTTGATTTACTTTAACTTCACCGTCATATTTACCTGTTACAAAAAAAATATATATGTACATATATTATATTATATAATTATATTTTATTTTCATTTGTTCAATTCCCGAAGAGCTATAATAGCCAAATTAAATAATCAAATTATTATTATAATTAAAAATCTATTTGCACAGCCCTAACACTAGTCACATGAAATACGATACGTCTGTTCGTCTATACTGCTGGAAGCAATTATAATACTGCTGTCTCGTTTGTACATATCCACAGCGGGCGCTGGCAAATGAGATGATTTACAATAATTAAGACCTGCTACATATTGTTCAGCTGGAAGGTAATTTATGAGAAGGTACAATCATCTCAACAACGTTTGCCTCCACGCGATTCACATTCTTGTTCACCTTTGACACGCTCCCTTCAAATTACATGAACAAATTCTACGTTTTGATTTTATGTCTACAATATATACGTATATCGAAAATAAACTAATACACTTACGTTTTTTAATACTACTTAACAGAAGAGAGCGTCGCGAAACGACCTCTCGTGGCGAATGATATTCGCGTTATGATTGAATATGTAAAATGCCATCATTTATATGTGTTTAAGGTTTAAATGAATATAGAATATTACCAATTAAATCTTTAAATTAATTTAATTTATTTATCAATTAAAATAGTGTAAATACTGTTTAATTATACAGTATTTTTTTTGTTCAAAATTGCTGTTTTTTAATACATAAAATTGACTTCAAAGTAAGTTGATTTACATAGTTTTTCCAAATAATATCACACAGTTATTTAGCTATTATATAAAAATATAAAAATTGGGTCCTATAGGTTAAGATATGTTCTATTACAAAATATTTTTTATATATTTTTGTCATGTTGTATGTAGTAGCAGATGAAAGTAATCTTGAGGTCGATTGGCGATTTATTGAAAACTACTATTTTATAAACAGCTGTAAAGTAAGAAAAATATTTTTTTAGATTATTTATTTTTAACAGGTTGTATATAAAATACATGTATCTAAAAAACATACACGATAAATATTTTTTTGAATATGCTGTTACGGACACAATTGACTTCGAAAATACGAAAAAAACCGCAAAAATAGAAAAAGCCCTCTTGGACTGTTAACGTCATCTATGAACGCTTGGATTATAACGTACCTTACTTTTAATGTTAATACCCCGCATTACGAATTTAACCAACGTATTACATACATACATACATATACCGTTACGTGTTTGTTGTTTGTTTATGATGTTCGAGAAACAAGTTAGAGATTAAAGTAAAGACGATATCGGTTGGAAGCTTTGGGACTCTTGTGCAGTAAGCCATTCATTTTTTGTTGGTTTAAGTTTGGAACTTTATTTGTTCAACATCCAACGTAGAAGTGAGACGTTTAGCCTGTAGGTGTAAAGGTTCTTAAGTTTGTGTATTTACACAAATACTTTCATGAACTACCGAACTCAAAATACTGTTTGGCATTTTGAGTCCCGTCACCAGCAGACTATCGAGCAAGAACGTAAAGTAAGTTTGCCAACCTGCTGAAGATATTAATTATTGTGACCACCCTTAAAACTCATACTTACAATTTATAAACTGGTGGTAGATAGTTGTAGTGGTATGAGATTTGATACTTGAATCGGATTGAATTATTTTCATGTTGAATCAATTAATTATTTTTTTGGAAATAACTTTTTAAGGAATAAAATATATTTGTATATTTGGATATTATGGTTGGCGTAGTATGCATCACAACGGCGGGATGTGGATGTATACGCGACGCGCGGCGGTCGGAGACTTGATGATAATGTTTATCGCTGGTGGTGAAAATCACGTGAGATGTGGTTTGGTCCTCGACGCCATGCGGGCGGAGTCTGGACGAAAGGCCAGAGACACGAGTGGATCTCGACGGCGGGCGCGGCGAATGGCTGGTGACGCGAGTGTCGCAAGTCGCGGTGAGTGGTTGAGTACTAGACTTTGAGTTCTAAAGTCGACTAGACTGTGAGAGCAGCGGCGGCGTTGATATAGACGCGCCGCGCTTTGTAAGCTGCCCGGAGAATTCCAGAAGTTGCAGGTAGTCCTGCGCGCTTTCGTCGCTTGTCCCAAAGTTTCCAGGCTATGTTGCGCGGCGCGTACTGCATGTCTCGAAGCTTCTAGGTTGCGTTGCAAAAGGCTCTTATTTTAATAGTTAAAAAGCTATTATTTTAATAGCTTTTTGCTACAGATTCATATTATTTGTTTATTTACTAACGGACCAAGACAAATTAACACATTACATATTACACGAAGTTAATAAATTAAACCATTAAGTTTTTATAAATATTTAAGAAGTGTGATCTACCAATTTGAATTTATCGGTTTTCTCTTCAGTGAGTAAAAGCGTGCCACATTTAATCACACTTCTATGTAAGTGCGCATGTAGATATTTTTACTTGTAAACCCTCATAAATAACTCAAATGTCAGTTTTCAGGTGTTTTCAGGGTCTGTTTCAGTGATGATTTATTTTCGGAAATCATTTCGGCTTGAATCACACCGTGTGACGCACTGCGAAAAAATTTCCAAGCGATAATAAATTATTAGGTTTATCGCAAATTCTGGGAAGGAAGATATGTGGTCAATATCGAAAAATTCTTTGGATGTGTTACTTTATATATTTGAAAATCTTCTACTAGCATCGCAGTAAACGAAAAATGTCGTTTGCGTCGTGATATAGAACTTAGTCAGCCATTTAATTCAACCACTGATCGGTGATAATAAGCCTGCAAAAATTATTTATTTATTAATTAATTAGCTCCTTGATGGGCTTTTAAATGATACATATTTTACTGCATATTACAGTGCCAACAAAAAAGTTTTTAATTTAATCGGTAACAATAAAATGAATAACCAAAAGCACAAAAAAATGTTATAATACATGGTACATATACTTTTCCATTTAGATGTACATAATATAAGTAAAGAGAAAAATAAATAAACCAGTTTTAAAGGTGCTGATAGCATAAAAGTTGGTAATACGTAATTTACAATAAAGAAAAATGTAATCGCTCGTTTGCTGATACTCCAAAATAATCATATAAGCTACATAAAAACATCATTCAGGTATTTCTTATATAATGATAAACTTATTGTACTGGACACCTACGTCAGTGAAATTAACTGTAAAATGCCGGTTTCCTCTCGGGGGTACCTTGGGTAAGGATTTGCAATGAAACACAACTTCGCGAATGTCGTCGGACAATTGACTGATTGGGCCAGTTGTTTGCGTATTTATTGGGTTCGAATTCAACAATTTCTTTACGTGTTAATGTGGAGCAATTATTCTTATATCTAAACAGAAACATTATAAGGCGTCACAGCACCGAGAATTAATTACTAAGGTCCCACAATTTTGTCATGCAAGTAATTCATCCTTGAACTGGTGATATGACACGTGTGTGGTATTTTAAAATCTTATCATCGTGCGAGACAAGCCTGATGGAGTCGGCATCGTAAAATGTGTGATATCAGAAAAAATTTCATTTTCTTGATTATTTAGGTAAATCCATCTGCTGTACGGTACACTTATATTAAATATTATGCCCGATTTGGTATTTTATGGAACTTTATATTTGCATAAATAAAAATTTAAACAAAGAAAAAATACATTTTGAGGATAAGTTACAAAAATTCTAATATGTTGTTTTTTATTTTGGTTACTGAGTAGTGGCGGTAAACATCGATAGAACTATAATTATTACTTAGTCTGCGTAGCCTATGAATTGGCGAATTTTCGAAATAATTATTAACAGGCTTTTGAAAATTATAGCGAGCTCTAATTCTTTTATTACGCGTGGGTACACGATAAGTAATAAGATTCGTTAAATCCATGGCGTCCAGTCTGCCATTCGCTATTTTGAAAAGATAAACTAAATCAGTCACTGTGCGCTTTGATGATAAGTCGGTCAAGTTTAGTAAGTCCATTAAAATGTGTAATTAGGATCTTCGACTAGAAATACTAATTTATAATTAATAAATCTTAAACATTTATGCTGCACTCTCTGGATTTTTAGTTGGTGAATCTTACACAATTATACTTGCACAAATTATGAAGACAATGCAAAACCAACTAGATACTAACTGCAGAAACATAAATAAGATACTACAGGCTGCCCCAGAACAGGAAACCCTAGTGAAGAGGACTGTGAAATTATTCTTATATTATGCTTGGTGACCGGATAAATTAGCACAATGATAATTCATCACATTTTTAAAAAGTTATATAAAGTCATGGAGAGTGATGAAACAAAAACTTTATTAACTGGGTTAAGTAGGTTAGGTTAGATTAGGTTAAAAAAAATTTTTTTTTCATCGTTTCTAATGACTTTATATCACTTTTTAAAAGTGTGTTGAATTGTCACTGTGTTGAGTTATCATGGAACCATTATGCTTTATTCTCACATCTCACATCATGAACAAATTCTGTCATACAAACAAACAAATATATATTAATAATTTCCATTATTTATTTTCGGGAAATAAAAAGTAAATAAAAATGGCATTGCTAACTACTTATAGATAATAACCGATTCGAAGCGTCCTCCCAAAAGCCTTTGGATTATCTACTCGAGAATAATTCCATCTACAATCTGGTTTCTGTTACTGTAGTACAAGCCGACAGATAATTCGATGTGTATCGAACGAAGTAAAAATTTCGGAAGTTACCTTCCTTACCGATTGCCGAACAAGTACGAATACATCGATTAAGGTTACGTAGAAATATTAATATAACGACACAGAAATAGAAATAAATGAAAATGAAGAAAATGGCTCCAGCTAATTCCGTAAATTTAATATCATACCTTCTTGTATTACAAACTTTGTTAATAAGACGGTACCTAAACTCCAAGAGTGGATTTAGTATCATACCTACTCGTATTACCGGCTTTGTTAATAAGACGCTACCTAAACTCTAACAGTGGATTTAGTATCATACCTACTCGTATTACCGGCTTTGTTAATAAGACGCTACCTAAACTCTAACAGTGGATTTAGTATCATACCTACTCGTATTACCGGCTTTGTTAATAAGACGCTACCTAAACTCTAACAGTGGATTTAGTATCATACCTACTCGTATTACCGGCTTTATTAATAAGACGCTGCCTAAACTCTGAAACCTTTTACTGAAAGTTTATTAGGGAACCTAACAATTATTTCTTTAAAGGCCTGTAATCCCGTTTTTAACCGGATTACGAATAATTTGTAGAGATTCTTAACAAATTAGCAATATTTTATGTGAGCAAGTTTTCTCCGTGTGGGTGTGTCAAATTTTTGTATACCCGGAAATGTTTGTCTTTCTGTACAAACGGCAAACTGGTGAATCTATCTTTTCGATTTTGTGTATAACTGTTTTTCATTAGAGCTTTCGTTTTCGTGCAAATCGAGTCCGAATTTGGAGTTTTTTAGGTCAAGTTTTACAAATACACCTAGGTTGCGAATAACCTGACAAAAATTGTTAAAGCGCGCATTCTTCACTGTGCACAGTTGCTGTATCTGCGATATTCAAATTCTCTGAAATTAATAGCTGTTGTGGGCATATAGTAACTATAACAACAATAAATTATTATTATCTTTATAAACTAGATATTTAACACCGTTTCACTAGGATTATTCCATCGTCTCGCTGCCTCCTCACTTCTATAATCTGAAAGTAATGGGGTTTCTCTCTGCTGACAGATCCTCGTAAGCCACCACTTCCGAAGTGTGGGCGCTGCATTATATATGATCTCTGATGAAATCCTAATGACGGTCGTAGATTAATCATATCGGGTTTAGTTACTCCATGTAATTCGGGTGTGTTTTGAATAATCAATTAAAATAATATATAGTATATTTGCGGCACTTTCCAGAGTGGAAGATACTACCAGTATCGCCCTGGTGTAAGACCACCATTCAGAATTGAAACGTTGCTCCAAATGGCTTTAGCCGTGTTTAGTGACTAGATCTGAATAGCCAGGTACTTCCCCACCTTCCTCTTTCCCTTCCCCACTTACCTTCAGCCTCACAACATCCCCCAATTGGGGATGCCATAGTCTCACTGGCTCCAGACGGGAGCAGTTGGGACTCTTGTGAGGTATTCACTATAAAAAAAAAAAAAAAAAAATCATATTAAAAATGCGTTTCAGATCAACGAAATATTAATAAAACTCGTATTTCAGATAGTGAATTGAAGTCGAGAATTTATGCATTAAGTACCTACATATAATAAGTACCTAAAAATCTTTTGCATATAGTACTTATAGGTATGATTAATTGACAGAAAATGTTTTCTAAAAATTTCTTTACTTTTGCACACAATTATTTTAAGCATAAAAAATGTATAGATGTATCTACTATAAATTTTTTATCGACCAAAAATCTGATCGCTTGAAGTAACGGTAACTCTCAAACAGTAAGCTGGCCTCATGAAATGTGCACAGCCTGAAATTTAAAGTTTAACTTAACAATTTTCCATTTCCATCATGACATGAAATGGCGTATCTTCTATCGTGAGCTATTGAGCTATGTAGCTATGGAATATCTGTTTAATCATCTTCAATAAAATAATACAAGATTGTGGTTTGTTGCGTACTTGTTTTTTTAGATAAAAATATTTTTTGTATTTGTTTACGCTGCTTAAAAATGCTTTAGATATACAGCTTGATAATATAGATAAACAGTGTAGTAGATAAGATATAATACTGTACAAGATAAAATAAAATTATATAATTACAAAATATAGATAATCTAATAGAGATATATATCCAAATCAAATAGAAATAAAAATAATTGCCCACTTTTAAATGAACAGCTAGAATTAACCGTCGGTCAAATCTTAATGTTGTTCCCTTTGTCCCTAGGTAAATTCCACCCTTCCCCCCTACCTACCCTCCACCAGCCTGTATGTTATGCTCTCTCCCTCCCGCACATGTTTTCTGTTTTTCTTCTGTTTACCTTGTAATTTTCCTCTGAATTTGATTTAGTTTATATTTCCATTGTCCTGAAGAAGGTTGAGTGCAACAGAAATCATTCGACCTATATAGCTCAAATAAAGTGGATTAAAACAAAGTACAACAAAAAATCATTTCTCTAATATTACTTCAATATATTTTCAAATTGGGTTCCCTCAGGAGACCTTAGCTTTTTCTCTTTCCTTTCATCTTTAATGTCTTCATTGAGGATTCTGTTCAGTGGGTAATTTTAAGGAAAATATGGAGTGAGCCTGAGTATTGATTGAATATAAAAAGGAAACACTAAAACTGGCAATTCGATCAACAACTGAAATGTTGAGAATAATAATGACCAAAATCAACCATGTTTGAATTTTAGTAACGCGTTTGACGTATTGATGAAAGAAACATTAATCATTGAAATTTGTTCTTTCGTGCTTCTTCCCTTTTAGTATCGGTGGAAAAAAACGCAGCATTTTCACTTGTCATCTGTGTTTCAACAATTGCCATTCATAAGTTAAGGGAGAGAAGAATATTATGTATCTTGGTGCTCCAGAAAAAAGGTTCACTTGCGATTTGTATAAGCAGGCTTTGTACGGTTCACCTAGTTTCCGATGCTCTAAGAAGGAAACTTAACTCTGGCTTCAATGGAGTTCTCGCCTCTGAGCTGGTCACTTAAGGTTACTCAGAGAATGTGAACGAAAAGCTTTTTGAGAAGATTGCTTCCGGTGAAGGAATTAGATTTTCGTTTCGACCTCTTTGGCCGTAATCAGACACGATCGGGTCTTTGATACAATAAATTGTATAAGGCTACCCCCCTGAGAGGAAATTCTCTTTAGATATCTTTACATTTTTTACTTAAAAGTGAGAATCCGATTAGTTCGAGAGTCTTTGAAGGATTCCGTGAAGGAAATTGACTGTTACAGGACTACAACAATATTTATCAACAATTTGCTAAACTTTCCGGTAGTATCAAACACTTGTAAAATATCAGTTTATACACTTTTCAAATAAAAGATTGGCAAGTACCTTGCTATTCAGATCTCGTGACTAAATTTGGTTAAAACCATTTCAATCATTTATTTCAATAAAACATTTCTATATTAAAAACATGTTAGATCTATTAAAATAATTATTTGCTCAAAGGCTCAAAAGAAAAATATGGTAAATAGAATTGCAAATACAATGCTTCGCTTAGATCTTTTCCTTTTTTTAGTATTTAATTTTTATATTATCAAAACATTTGCTCAATTTCGTCTCAATAACAAAATAACTTGAAATCATCTAAAAATATGTTGCAAAAATTGATTAGTTCAAGCTAATAAACAATGTTTTATTAGTTTCAATTCCAATGTTTGTACATCACGTAGGTATAAAGTATAATATTAGTATAATTTTTTTTACAGTCCTCCTCACTAGGGTTTCCTGTTCCTGTTCCTGAGGCGGCCTGTAGTTTTTAAACTTTTGTATTCAGTTACAAGTTGTGTTTACAACGTCTTCACAATGTTTGTAGGTTGAGTATCACTTTGTTCTCTCAGCCATGTTCTTACTTTTGTTTTAAATGTATTCATTTCCGTTATTTTTTTTATTTGATTTGGTAGAGCATCAGATAATTTCGTAGCATAGAATTTAATTTAATTGACTCCCTCCGTTCAATGTCTCATCTCTTCTAAGTCTGAAATCTAATCCAATCTTCCACGTAAATATGAAATATGCCATATTAATTTGGCATATTTCATATTAATTACATGTATAAATTCACCTTCCCTCTCTCCATATTTGAAATGATGGAATAGCTCTTGAAGGGTGAAAGCCAGAAACATTTGTTTTATATTACCATCGGCAAAATTTATAATGTAACGTTATTGTGCAAGCAAACTGCCCCGTTATTGTTTGAGTCAAAGTTCTTATACAGACGTTGATCCTGCAGGAGACACGCGAGTTCAGGACAGAACAATAGCCCTTTGTTCGGGTAGCCTGCTTGGGAGGACACCTCGTTCCATTCGCTTTATCTTCATATGAGATCTTTGTGTCATTCAATATACATACGAGTACATGACGTGCAATTTAAAATGACTTAGCTATATTTATTGTTCATTGTATGGCATCGATTGAAAATGAAATTATAATCATTACTTGAAGAACATTTATAAGCTTCTCGACGTTTTATCAATTAGATAACTTCATGCCAAATGATCTAACATTCCACTCCTCAAATACAAACACTATATTCCCCCACAATCTCAGATCTCGATAATAATAACCAGGTCTTTAAAAACCTAACCACTAACAACCCACTAAAGCAATCAGCCCACGGACAAACGATCATTTGAACTCTTCCACACTGAATGCATGCCATGCAGGTTAAAACAAAAATTTAAAAGGTGATAATTCACATTAATAAAAATAATAAAATATAATACATTAATAAAAATAATAAAATAGATCTTACTGAATAAAAAATACACAAAGGTACACAATTTTGCCAAAACGCAATAAGATCAAAACAAAAATATATAATTATTGTAAACATAAATAGGTAATATTTTAAAATATAATAATAGCAATGAAAAACAATGACAGCTGTCAAATATTGCATACAAATTGGACGAAAATCTGTATAAAAAATAGAACAAGTCCTATTTTCCATATGTACCTAATCGATATGAAAAGACGACCTGTATGGAATCTGTACGAAAAAAGTATCGTGTAAAACGACATCGCCATCTCCTGAACTCAGGCGGAACTATGTTGAGCGTGTGACTTGGTAAGACACACTCGACCCACGTAAACTACGTATGCGATGCTACGTTCCCACACCGACATGCACACTACTTGTCCTACATACGAAACCCAAATTAGGTAAGAACACGCCTTCCAACACGTGAGATCAGTGTGTTCCTCGAACTTAGGTATGTGGCGCCTAAGTTGATTTGACATTTATTTTTAGGTTATGTATTTTCCTTCTTAGAAGATGCACTTATAATATTACTAGTCATGTCATGTCTTTTGATTTTGAAGCTGATTTTCAGAGGATGACTTGCATGAGTAAATGTCAAATCAAATGTCAAAAAATACGAAATGTAAAATCAACTGAGTTCCATACGTAAGATCTAGAAACTCACTGGTCACAAGCACTGGAAGGCATGACGGCCATCTTCTCTATTCAAACGTCTGACACCGAAGTTAACAGCGCAGATCGGCGTTGCATGGGGAGCGTGGAATTGCGTAGCATGTGACAAGTGTTATGGTAGGAACACACTGAGTCGACGTACGCTACGTAAGAGATCTGGACTAATTACAATCCATATATTTTCTATGGTAATAGATGCTTTAGAAACAAACTTGGCACGTTTAAAGATGGAGAGGGTGGCGTTACGCCTTTAGGAACATGCAACTATTTTCATAGGAAATGTATGGATTGTAAGTTGTCCAGATGTCTTAAAGCGTTGCGTGTGTAGAGTGCATGGGGACAGTGTGACTGTTTTAGATTAATAATGCACCTTTAAAGATTATCCTTTCTCACATAATATATGAGATGGAAAGGCGATCTGAAGAGAAATGCAGGAGATGAATGAGAACCGCAAGGATCAGCACATCTGAAAAAATGTAGTAGGTCACTTGACATTATCATTGTTTATTTTAGACATTTGGATACGCACAGGACATAATTGGATTTTCCGGTATTTATTTTTATAATATGTAATCATAAGTTTTTTAATTGAAGCGTTTAGAATAGAAAAAGCAAATTTTATGCTGGGCGGTACTACAGTACAAAGTTTTGATCAGAATTCATCTCCCTCAACATGATTTGTCCCTTCATATAAGACAGAATTCGAATAATGAAAATCCAATAAGAAAAGTGAGATTAGGATTATTATAGGCAATACAAGAATGCTACTCTCAGACAGCTATTTTTTTAAGGGTTTTAGTTTAGTCCTGAATTTTGTTGGGCTTGTTATACATCTTAGTTCTGGAGGGAGTTTATTTCAAGCCTTCGGCCCAGATACTCCAAAAGCGAGATCTCCAAACTTATTATTTGGTTTGCGCTTAGGTTTCATCAGTCTGCCTATAGCTGATGATGTTGCTGATCTAAGAGTTAACTGCCTCAGACAAGTGTTTTGGATGCCACTAGGTTATTAGGCTAACGAAGAAGAATATATTGTAAAAAGGGGAAATATAAATAATGCGAGAGATTAGGTTAACTAAAATAAAGACATCCTGCATTTTCAGCTTTATGGGAAAATAACATTTCAACAACAGTATATGCTAAGATATTCGAAAACTTTGAATAAAATATGAAAACTAAGCACATTGTGGATTCCAGAATTTACAAATAACGAAAATATCGTGCTATGACAATATGGAGAAAAAAAATACATTACCGGAACAAGCAATAAACTATCGAAGTATTGAATTCAACACTTCGATAGGATTAGATTCGATGTTAAACTAGTTTTATAAATGAGAAATGTAACTCGTCAGGACCACTATGTAGCTAGAAAATAAATAATGCAAAATGTACCCAACCCTTCCACATATTTTAATTCATTAAATAGATTAAAAAAGTATTTTAAGTCTTAAAGTCAGCTCAAAGTATTTTTCTCTTCCAGTAGTCATAAAATTTTTCGTTCACCATTCGAATTCCAGCGTTTCTTCGAAAACGTTTCAATCCTACGGAAAGTACCCACCGCCATTTTGAAAGATGGCTGCCTCTCAATCCGGGTCGTGCAGAATCCGCGGGAAAATCCAAAATGGGCGACTTATTTTCTAAAGAAGGGTCGGATTCTCTCTAAGGCTTCTAAGATTACCGAGTAAATGATAGACCAGAAAACTTTTTGATAACAATAACATGAAGATGTATGTATTTGAAATTGATTTTATATCTATGATTAAGTCATTATAACGGTTAGTTATAATCTTTTATCTTTATTTTCTTAAGTGCAGTGGAAACCGCTTAAGATAAAAAGGTTAACACAAATAATCGGTTAACACAAAATGTATTGGAGTTTTAAGTCAGCTGCTTGAAAATAACAAACGAAATAAGCAATAATGTTGTTATTTTGAAGAGTCACACAAAGCGCTCGTTAAACATACTATAGCTAATGCGGATAGGTTTGTTAATATTAAGACATTGTTCGATTATTTTTACTTGCTTGCAACAAGATGTTAAAAAAATCAAATTCTATGAAATATGGCTATATATATATATATCCTTTAATTATCCTGTTACCCAAAAAATGTAGTTTTCTTGTACGAGTGTATTTGACCAACTTTCCCATAAAAAAACGTTACTAACTAAACCAAACTGTACTTTTATTTAAAGCAATGTGTGGACATTCAAATTATTAATATTATTGAACAAATGAAAAATATTCAATAAAATATGGTTCGGAAGTATGCATTTTTCCCATTATTTTTAGTATGCTTAAATGTCTGTGGATAATTATGACATCAAATTTGCTTTCTCTGCAACCAATAATCTCTACATGTACATTGTGGAAATTAGATGGCAACATTTTTTATTTGGTACCGAAGAAGAACAGTTATTACGTAACTACGCCCTCCCTGTTTGGAGAACGTTATGAAGCTGAAGTAAGTGGGTGGGAAAGTAGAGGAAGAAGAGGAAGTTGGGTAATGTTGGGCTAACCGGATTCTTAAACATAGATAAAGCCATATCAAGCAACATTTCGATTTCGAAAGGTATTATCACACCAGCGGGACTAGCATAGCCACGTTGATAACTAAGCAGAATCGATTCGACAAATTAGGATGTCGACCCTTGTTTATATAATTTATCCCAAGCCCAATGCAAAGGTTATTTGACAAATGTTCTGAAACATTTTACCTACTTCGTTTGTCGTTTTGAAATCAAACGGATTCATTTTGCAATACAGATTTTATTCATTATTTTGGTAACTGTTACTGACTGTTTTTCTCCGTTTCCCCAAGTTAAAACCTGTCTCGTAAAAAAGCTTCAAATTCTGTTGATTTCCAGGCGATGTTTATCAACATACAGAGAAACTAATTTAGAGGGCCGCACCAAATTACATTGGCAAACATGTCATTGGGGATGTGAGTTCATGATCGGGAATGTTGAAAAAAAACGTAATCAAAGAAAAATATCACAATCGTAGCCACAATAAGATTTTTTATTCGTTTTAAAATATTTATAAAATATTTTAATTATGCTAGATTGGAAAAGCTTTCGTTTATCCAAAACACATACTTTGGTATTATTCATAATATAAACCGATTCGTATTAAAGATTAATCGAAAATAGTCAATTTCACGAGACCCCCTAGAAAAATTCAAAGCCAATGTGATGGCTCTGTCTTACAATAAAATGATACGGTTCCCAATTATATTCGATATCCACACTTCAACAGCCTCTCGCTTCTTTTGATTTCGCCCCACTAGAGTAAAGCTGACCGTTTCATTATTTTCTTGAGGACCCTCGATGTTTGATTGGCAAACAAAAGCCCTCTCGTTCGCTTCCTTTCTTTCTCCTTTCACCTCTGTTCTCCCGTCCTCCTGTCACCAGGGAGATGAAGAACCAATGACGAGATTCGACACGAAGTCAATACGTACATTTTTGAACTGTCGATGGGGGTACTGAAGTTGAAAGTGCAGAGTCGATATTTTAATAATATTTTTACAAACGAATTGTTGTTACCTGCAAGTATTTTGTTGCTCATACCTTTCTATATAGATTTTAATTTTTCGGTGGGACTGTAACGTATCCACTTGGGGTATGTTGAGACGGCTGAGGTGAGTGAGAAGGATGAGAAAAACCAGGCTATTCAGAACTGGCCACAAGCACGGTTAATGCTATTAGAAGCAACACCAAAATTTCAATTTCAATGGGGTACTTTTATTTTCACAATTGGAACAGGTAAGTATAAGTATCTGAAAAGCGATTTACTAGGCACCAGCATTATGTTTATAAAAATAAAATAATTCCGTTTGAAACGCGTATTTCTTTTGTGTACACTTTGAAAAATCTTACGATTCATTAATTTTAAGTTAAACATTCCCTCAAAACAAATTAACCCCTTTTTTAAATACATTAAGAAAAAATTTACTTGAGGATTGGCGTGGGATAAGATACCTATCTTTATTTTTCAAAATCGTAAATTCAGAACTCGACTGTTGTGAACTTCTGAGTCTGGTCAATGCAAGAGTACCCATTCGACACACTAGGCATAAGGACCTATTTCAATATCACCATTCATAAACAAATTATGTAGCAAATTTGCCAATACCTCGCCTACATAGTATAGCCAATGAATACTCCAATGATAACGACATTTTTAATGTAACAAATTCGATGTTTAAAATATATCCTAACAATTTTTTTATGTTGATATATATTTCTGATAATTTCAGATCATTATTAGTATTTTTTTAAACAATTGTAAACTAGAATGTAATTTAAAAAATTAGTTTTTGCAGCCCTTATGTAAAAATTTGAAAATATTTCAATGTACCAAATGTAAAAGCCCCATGGAAGTGTAAAAAGGAAAATAAATAATTATGAACAGTGATTTATTTTATTTACTAATGGTGTTCGTTTGAAAGGTGAATTTCTGATCGTCTCTAATTATTTCTTTTATTATGCTGGAATGATCTCGGGGGACATAATTTATGAATGCTTTCAGGTTCACAATTCCTACAATTATAATACCGCATGATTTTTCAAAGGGCTGCGACAATATTATTATTAAAGACACTATTATCGAATTTTGACCCTAACATTAAGCCAGAATCTTAACGACGTAAGTGAAGCAGCCGTGCACAACAATAAGCGACGCGTAGCCCCGGTGTATTGGGCAGACCTGCAGGTGAATTTGCCCTATCAAATCTCTAAAATAAAATAGGAATCTTAACGACATAATTTATTTATTTATCTAACGCCCAGAGGGCTTTTACATGGTTGGTAGTATAATTTTAATTTGACAGATACTTTGAAACATAAAAAATAAGAATAAAATTACATTTGATAAAACCTATGCAACAAGTCATACAAACACAAGAAACAAAAACAGAAAATTACAGCTATTTGTAGGTTTACATGATGTGTTTAGGAGTATTGTTGAAATAAATGTTTTTAATTGAAGAAGACGTGTAATAACAACATATGGAGCGCGGCCCAGCGTAATTGAAAAAAATCAAACTTTCCGTGGGGTTTTTAGAATTATTTCTGATTATGGTATTAATAATATGTCAAATAGTTCTAGGGGGATTCCTCGGGAAGTTACTAATTCATCGCCTAGAAAAATAAAATCTGGTGCTCACCGCAATATTTATAGTCGAAAAAAGTTTTATAAAATTTTCAAAACCGTTACATAAAATATTTTAATTGTAAGGTCCTGTTTTTATTAATTTTAAATATATAGAACTCCCATCCGTAAGGATCCCCCTAGAAACATTCGGAATTTTAGTAATACGTTCATCAGAAATAATTAAAATGTGAGCGTCGAGCAAAACCCCGTGGTTAGAGTTTTATGTCGCCTTAAAACATAGGCATTTTCGTCAATACAGCATCAATATTATGCTTCTTGCTGTCAATCCAAAATACCTACATTTCTACGTACATTCGCTTAAAAAGGGGTTTTTTCTTTCTCCCCTACGAAACGCAATAAAATTTTTGCCCTTTTCGAAGAATTTAGTGAATTATCTCATTCATGGAACCCAAAACAAACACATTAAAATATTCGATTTGTGTAGAGCACTGAAGAGATAAACCGGTAGAGGCGTATTGAGGGATTGTCAGTGTACCAGAAGTACGCTAAATTTTTCCTTACTTCTGGAGAAATTGACAAAAAATGTACAAAATAAAATTTCTTCCTTGAACAGGCATTAAATGTAATTTCTTGGCCTGTCATGTGACCTAGACCTCTTTCTGTTCAGCGATTTACAGGCCTACCCCTACTACTTTGGGGACATTTAAGCAGATATTTTTTATAAATTGAGTTTTAAATAATGACACGGGTCACATCTCTTTTTATGAATTGCGCTCATCTCGTTAGTAGGTATGATGTTATAAAATACCCACATCGGCACACAGAAACGTCCACAATGTACTTCATGTTCAGAGCATGTTGGAGTTCAATCAACAATGTTTTTCACACTTACACAAATATAATAATAACTAAATTCATAAAAAAATATTACATTAAACATGAAAAATCGTAGCACTGGTGTCATGATATTTGAACAGATGTTTTACTATTTATTTTGCAAATTTAGGTCAACACCCACTTATGTTTTTCATTTGAAACACCACTGCAATCGTGTCTTAAGTTTTAATATGACGTTATAGCTTTGTCTAAATTATCCGGCTCGAAGGACCATAAACCTTGGGAAAGAAAAAAAAGTTTGAAGCAAAAAATTATATATTTTAACACCGGTTATTTTCCGGTGTCTTTCTTTTTTCTAGTTTATTATGTTCATTTTCACAACACATTAATCTACCCAACAAACTTGTTCTAACCCCCTGTTTTCCTACAGTTCTTCGTACCTATATTAATTTATGCGTTAAATCGTTTCTTCGTGTTTTTGTTTAGTTCACTTTTAACATGGAACCCTTAAAATTTAAAGAAAAGTTGTACTAATCGAGTAGGTATTGCGGAGTTGATATTTTAATTCATTTATGTGACACCTCACAAGAGTACCCCTATCTTTACATTGTAAAGACAGGGGAACTATGTCGCCACCCGGTTGGGTAGCGTTGTATTAATGTAGGGGCTATGGTAAAAACAGATGTCGGTTGGTCTACAAACATAAAAATCAGTCGAATAAACGACCCGTTCTCATGAAGCCAATCTCATAAAGACCGACTGCTAAGAAATGGCAATCGGTTTCTTAACAACGGATTATCAAACAGAATACCAACCTTTGGATGGAATCAAAAGGTTTATCAATTATTGTGAGGCTTCAGCCCAGGGCAGGCTTCCAAATGCATTTGTCGGGCGTACGTTGCTATAAATTGCTTGCATATGGCGCGTTTTAAATTGCTTATTCGACTTCAGAGCAGAAAATTAAAAAATGTGAAAAAGTTATAATGCACTGGGGTGGAAGAAGGAGATTTTAAAATATTTTCAGGTTATTCGTAATCCGGGAATATTAGACTTTCTTAAAAAATATATAATAATATATTTTTTTAAACACGTTGAAATCTTTAAATTCTATCAACCTAATAAATAAATATTTCTCAGCCACGTATCGCAAGGACTTCACTGCAGGAAATTATTACATATGCACAAATACACACAATAAAAATATGAATTGGTCGCCTCAACCATAATTGTGCGACCCATTATTTATTGTGTTTCACTACAAAAATTTAATATTATTTTAATAATTTAATATTATGTTATGGATTGTTCAAAAATAATTTTCGCTACTGTCAAGTATGCTGCTAAATTTAATGCCCCTAGTACAGGATTTTCCAAAAAGAGGTGTTATTTTGATATTCAATCGTAAAAGATCAATAGTTTCGTTGCTTGTGTGGCACGTAGCGCCGTCTTGTTGAAAGTAAACGCTGTCTCGATCAATACCATCCAATTCCGGCCATAAAAAAATCATTAATCATCTCTTGATAGCGCAATCCATCCACCGTAACTGTTGCTCCAGCCTCATTTTCGAAAAAGTAAGGTCCAGTGACTCCGCCGGACCATAAACCGCACCAAACAGTCACACGTTGAGGATAGAGAGGCATTTCAACAATAACTCTTGGGTTTTCCGAGCCCCAGATGCGACAATTTTACTTTTTGACGAAGCCACCGAGGTGGAAATGGGCCTCATCACTCAAAATGATTTGTGAAGCGTGTATCGTAACATCTACCGAAATAGTGGGCTATTCAAAATAACACCTCTTATTGGAAAACCCTATATTTATAAAGGACATAAATATATATGATTGAAATAAATACCTGAATTAATAATGGCATTTTCAATTACATGTTTTCAATTATGTCCTCTGCGTGAGAACTGTATCTAATTTTATCTAATAAACAATAAACACTGTTAATCTCAAGTGACCTCCCAGGTTACAATGGTCTTGTATATTATCTGTCTGTATACAATATAAATAAATAATAATAACAGTACAAAATGTACATCCTAACGCATCATCACATTCATTAATCAAATGCATTGGACATATAGTTTTGTATTATTAATCAACGAACCGGAGCGTGGTTGCAATAAGTTGATAATAGTTTGACTGTCTATATTAGTAATAAGAAAAATCATTGCAGACACATACTGTATATCTATACAGCGCCCTTCAGGTGAATTTGCACAAAAACGACGCTACTCAAATCATCGAAACATGATTATAATTAAGAAAAATATTAATTTTAAGTGGTAGGTACATGTGGTGACATTATTTTGTTAGCTAGACTTGTCTCAAAAGGCAAATCTCAACGTTTTCTTCTTCATCAGATTATTCCGTCTACAAATCTAGTTATCATACTAAACCTCAATGTACTCAACACAGCTGACGATGACGAGTTAGCGTCAATAAAGCAAATTAATTATATCGTATACCACAAAATAAAATATTTCAACAGCCCAGAATTTTTTTATCAAAAATATATTATTTTAAATGTCGTAAGTAACCCCAGGATCCTATGGAAAATTGTTGAAAATTTGAAAACTTTATTTTTGGTGCTGTAAAACCATCGAAGATTGGTGCTGGCACATCGCGGTTCAGCGCATCTCACTAATAGAGTGGAATTTTTATGCTAAGTCTGAGGTGATCTGAAGTTCTTGTGTGATAGTATACGTATCACGTACCAACTGATAACCGGTCGTGCAACTGAACAATAATTAACTGAAAGTGCTCATCACAGATG
Organism: Hesperophylax magnus; assembly: GCA_026573805.1. Lineage (NCBI taxonomy): Eukaryota > Metazoa > Arthropoda > Insecta > Trichoptera > Limnephilidae > Hesperophylax > Hesperophylax magnus. Next base: position 2,677,388 of record JAIUSX010000117.1, on the reverse strand, counting down.
GCGTGACTTCAGTCTACAGCTCGCGTACGGACGCCTACAACATGTCCACAAATAGTCTGACTTCCGTTGGTAAGGTAGGACTGTACTTCACAGGATCATTTCTGTAGTACTTCCTCCCTCGTAACGTGTACACTCTACCAGAGTTACACTCCGTGATGAGGAGACGTGGCGCGGTTCCTTGAGCGTGAGGCAGGTCTTGAGTTAGCTTTTGGGCAGACTCCTGACCCTCGATGATCGTTCGCTGTCTGAGTTTTCTCAGACGGTTAGGGAACTGTCGCTTTCTGAGCGGTTACGAATTTTTGATATTAATTAAACGTTTTCACTGCCACGCGGCGCACTGTTTTTACGAGAAGAGGAAAATGAGAAAATTAATTTATTATGTCCACAATTATGACCTTTGAATGATTGTGTAGCTCTGATCTTCTCGTAAAAGCAGTGCGCCGCGCTTAGCAAATCATTAACGCGTGCATTGCGACATAGTGTGCCATAGAGGTGAGTCCTGTGAGTACTTTCCGATATTGGGTACAATGAGTACTAGAGGTGAGTCGTACTAGCTCTTCTTGGTATCTATGTCTCGCAAGTTAAGTTGGCTTCATCACAGTACTCACACAGATGCAAAACTTACATACAGCGTGTTTCGATTTAAGATTGAAAAAAAAACAATTGATGATTATTTCACAATTGAGAACTCTAAGGACGGGTTGTTTCGGAGAATTTGAACAATTCATCAAATTTCAACGTTCATTTTCGTGTTCTGTGAAAGTCCTATTCAAGTTCTGTTATTATATCATTGTAGGCTAGTTGCTTGACAAAACTGAAATAAAAACAGAACTTGAAAAAATCTTTCACAGAACTTGAAAATGAACGTTGAAATTTGATGAATTGTTCAAATTCTCCGAAACAACCCGTCCTTAGCCAAAGCGTGTTGAAGTCGGTCACATAAAACTTATTTTGTTTTACGACATCGTTATTGAAATATTTAAACTAATGTGATAATTTTCAGGATTGAATTCAAATGGGTAGGTATTCTTAAAAAAGACAATGGTATTGCTAACAATTCTTAGTCATTTATGTAAGAATGCTGTACATAACAAACTAGAGGTGAGTCCTGTGAGTACTTTCCGATATTGGGTACAATGAGTACACGTACAAAAAAATACCTGGTAAAAATACCCGGTACAAAATACTTTCAAATATTTTATACCTACTTTGAGTATCTGGGTACCTGGGACGGAGAGTGACGGGGACCCGAGGCGTGCGGAGGTACAAAATATTCTTAAATATTTTATACCTACCATGGGTATCTGGGACGGCGAGTCACGGGGACCTTAGGCGTGCTGGGCACTGAGAAGGGAAGTTGATGGGAAGGGAGGAGAGGAACAAGAAGGAATAAAATTACTTACAGGTGTTCAAAATAAATAATGTTTGAGAGTTTTTTTATATGATTTTTATTTTTTGTACATTCGTAGCGTGATGTTGTAAGGCGTATTACACTGCCTAGAAATTATTTATTAAGCATGAAACAGTAACATATATTATAGGGTCATGAAATTAAATTAACACGTTTTCCTACATTGCTGTCTGTAATATCATCTCTAAAGGTAACTTACTGTTAACTCAAAACCTGTTTAAAACGCCTCGACATCGGCAGCAGAATTTGGATTTTCTGGTTCATTCCAATCAACGCTAATACTCATTCCTATTCTTCCTGAAAGCATTAAAGCAGTGGATTAATATATTTATTGGTTTTGCCAATGTTTTCGTTTCAATTGATCGATATGAATATGACACTTTTTCAACACAGTTATTTGGCCGGTGACATTTTTGATGAATTACATGTAAAATAACAAGTCTTCTCTTCTACTAACCATTTTGCGTTGCCCTGAATACATCTTCGTAAAGATGGTAGACCCTGGTGTGGGATTTGATCAGAGTAAGTGCGCACAAGTAGTCAGCAATACCTAGGAAATTACCAGAATTTTTTAACACAACATAACCTCACAAAGATCTGTATTTTATTTTCAAGACATAAGATTCTTGTTATTGAATGTTTATGTTGATTTTTTACCTGATAAATTCAATGCAGGAGCCTTTCCGTCACCTCTACCGCCGTATTATTTCTGGAATACTACGGAAAGTTCAAGTATTTCGTGACTTTATCTTCGAATGCGCTGAAAGCAAACCGTTAATCTGCGAAGTATTTTTCAATAGTGGAGTTCGGCCACCCTCCACTATCTTGTAGCGGATGTGGAAGATCCCAGTGGTACAAAGCCATCTCGCTAATATCGGATAAACAATTTATTAAAATCTCTACAACGGCGCAGTAAGTACACAAAGTTCAGGATGTGAAGATGTCAAACAACAAACAACATAAATAAACCATTCTATCAAACACCATGCCATAGATATTAGACACTAAGCTGTCAACAGTTTTACCATAGACATTAGACACTCAGCTGTCAACAGTTTTACCATAGACATTCACCATCAGACAATGGAGATTACCGTGGCTAAATACTCATAACTGTCCTTTTTCCTCGTACACCTTTCTAATAGGAAAGAGCGAAAAGGCATCTGTATTTTACAGTGACGAAAGCAAAAATATTTCTTTGTCCCTTTTACTCATATAACTTTCTAACCGATGAGAGTGAGAAGTCAGTAATATTTTAAAGTACGAAGTACTTCAAGACCTGTGATACAAATATTAAACCAAATATTTTGGAACCAGGTATTTTGGAGATTTGTCACAAGTACAAAGTACGGCATGAATATACCCGGTACTTTTACTGGGTACGATAAATACGCCTCTCCTCTATAACAAACTTCCATCGATAATGACCCTACCACCCTGTCCACGCACGCGGTGTTGTATGTGTACTATGAATGTATGTTTCATCAGAATACACAATTGGACGTCCTTCATTCCTATATTCTTCTAATTTAGTGAGATATGTGGTACGTTTAAGTCGGATATCATTTTTATCAATAAGCAACTTTCGGTTTGTTTCTGTTTTTCTCCATCGAAAACCCAAATTGTGATCAACTTTCCTTAACGTAGTTATACACCTGCGTAGTCGATGTCCCCTTTCAGAACTCTATGAATCTTTTTCATCGTTGGCAAAGACTTATGAACTAAACGAAAATCATACACACATCTTCTAATAACTTCCTTATCGAAATCATCTACATCTGATTTGGTTGATAGTCTGCGTCGTTTCTTCCCTGGTGTGCTGAAGGTTGGTCGTTGAGTTGACGATGATGACGGTTGTGTTTCTGCTTCCTTTGCCACTCCAGTTACGATACGTCGAATACTAGTCTGCGATACTCCAGTTGCCTTAGACGTCAAATCATATAAGTCAGTCATGCTTAAAAATTGACCACCGTTTTTTATATTATGCATAAAATAATTAAACACGCGGAATAAAATTTCACGACTTTGTCCATTCAGTGATTTGCCACGTCCCGTTTTGTAACAGGACTCCATGATGTCGTAATTAATATTCACTTGCACACTTTAAAAACACTCTGTAAATCTACTAATTCGAATTAAAAATGATGAAAACTATTTATTATTTCAAATTCAAAAATTGGTAATTATTTCACTTGCGATATGTAGGTGCACGTATGTTTAAATCAAATTACGAACTGAATGAATAGGACACCCCGTAAGTATACCCCGTAACGGTATTGTTAAAACTTGCCTCTCTTCTAACTAGTTACAATAAGTGAGCGTAAGCAAGACAGAGAGCCTTATCGCGTTAGTGGGCGGCGCTTGACCTTCACACAGATAGACCAATACATCAATTCTAAGCATTTTTATTGCTTCCTTCTTTCGTTGCGTTACCTATACTCGGAACAATTAGTACAAGTATGAATAAATACCTAGTCCAAATACACGTTCCCTAGTATTTCACTTGCTCATTACATGGGGGGGGGATTGTTAGAGAATTTCTAAAAAAGTAATTCCCACAAAAAAATGTGATTCCCACAACGAATTTTCAAATCCATTATCGGGGGGGGGGGGGTGCTAGAGGTTTTCAATTTCAATGGACTCTCCGAACGAACCGGTTTCGGAGATTCTCATCTTACCTAACCTAATTAATTTGATAAATGAGTCTTAGCACGGAAAACTTGCTACCTAAATAAGAGGCCCCAAGAAGTTAAATTATTAAATGACTGTCATCCCATACAACGAAAGCGAATATTCATTTTATAATGAAAATTAGAATGTTAAAATTTTAATTTCCCAGATGCAGATTGCCTTTTATAGTAATTAAGGTGAAACAAAAGGACGACACAGTGCTACTAATAAACATGGACGGAAATAAACAACATGGCCAACACAGATACATCAATGAACTAAAAGAAGTGGTTTGACATAAATTTACTACTTAACACTATGTTTAAAAAAAAAAATATTATATACAATTCTGCATAAAAAACAAGGAACACTAAAGAAAAATAAATTATAATCTACTCTAAGCAAATACACAACAACATATCTGCAATATCTTGTGTTTAGTGATAGAAAGCCAAACAGAAATAAAATACCTATACATTATAGTAGACAAATTAATGGATAAAATCGTCCACACACATTAACGTACTCAAAGACAGAGTGAGGAAACTAAGATACATCATAGATTCAAAAAAATAATAATTAAAAAATAATTCCACTTAAATCATATAGGTACATATTCATCAGAACTTCTGTTTAAAGAATTTAAAGTCAGAAAACTAAATGCATTATTTTTATATCACGTAATTTTACAAATTTACAAAGAAAATAGTATAAATAAAACTGCACCTTTTAAAATAATAGAAAACCCAGATAAACATCAACTCTCACAACTCGAAAAAGTAATTAAAAAAACAGTGCAATTCAACTATAAATATCTTGGAGTGAATTTTTTTTTAATACATTATCAGAAAGTATTAGAAATAACAATAAACATTTTAAATACCACTTTAAAAATACACTGAAAATATAAACAGAATACTCATAGTAAAAATAACGAACATAATATTACACCCCCACATACACAAGCCAAGCTTTATTATGGTGGTGCATCTCAACAACAAAGATTTTAAATGCCAACAAAGAACACAGTGAAAATATTTTTTTATAAAGCCCTAATATTTTATTTCTAGATGGCGCCACTTTCGTTCACAGTTCGCACAAGATAGCTTCCAATTTTCGAAAGCGAGAAATAATACATTAGCCGTGCACTAATTATGTGCACTAGGTAGGAAGCGCCCGGCCGGACCTCGTCTCCGGCGATGCTTTTGTACTCTTGCTAAAACCTTTTTTAACTGGTGGACGCATACTGTCGGAATTTATTGACAATACCAGTCGAGATCGCGCTGATCGCGATCTACTAAATTCAGTATCATATCCTTTCTCGCTTACTCACCTACATAAGAAGAGTGTTTCCCTAATATTCAAAGATTAGGGAAACACTCTTCTTATGTAAGCGAGTAAAGAGATGCCTATACATATGCCCCGCCCTCGGTATGAATACGCGAGACGCGAGACGCGCAAGACTAGCAAGACGCGTAAGACGTCCAATACTCGCAAGACGTGCAATACTCGCAAGACTCGCAAGACGTCCAATACTCGCAAGACGTACAATACTCGCAAGACTCGCAAGACGTGCAATACTCGCAAGACGCGCAAGACTCGCAAGACGCGTAATACTTAAGAACAAATACTAAGTACGAAAGTCTCTTTGAAATATCTGTTCCAAACATCTGTTCTAGTAAATACGCTTCACCTCTAATGAGTACACGTACAAAAAAATACCTGGTAAAAATACCCGGTACAAAATACTTCCAAATATTTTATACCTACTTTGAGTATCTGGGTACTGGGGACGGAGAGTGACGGGGACCCGAGGCGTGCGGAGGTACAAAATATTCTTAAATATTTTATACCTACCATGGGTATCTGGGGACGGCGAGTCACGGGGACCTTAGGCGTGCTGGGCACTGAGAAGGGAAGTTGAGGGGAAGGGAGGAACAAGAAGGAATAATATTACTTACAGGTGTTCATAATAAATAATGTTTGAGAGTTTTTACATGATTTTTATTTTTTGTACATTCGTAGCGTAATGTTGTAAGGCGTATTACACTGCCTAGAAATTATTTATTAAGCATGAAACAGTAACATCATTTTAAAAAAACATATATTATATGGTCATGAAATTAAATTAACACGTTTTCCTACATTGCTGTCTGTAATATCATCTCTAAAGGTAACTTACTGTTAACTCAAAACCTGTTTAAAACGCCTCGACATCGGCAGCAGAATTTGGATTTTCTGGTTCATTCCAATCAACGCTAATACTCATTCCTATTCTTCCTAAAAGCATTAAAGCAGTGGATTAATATATTTATTGGTTTTGCCAATGTTTTCGTTTCAATTGATCGATATGAATATGACACTTTTTCAACAGTCATTTGACGGTGACATTGTTGATGAATTACATGTAAAATAACAAGTCTTCTCTTCTACTAACCATTTTGCGTTGCCCTGAATACATCTTCGTAAAGATGGTAGACCCTGGTGTGGGATTTGATCAGGGTAAGTGCGCACAAGTAGTCAGCAATACCTAGGAAATTACCAGAAGTTTTTAACACATCATAACCTCACAAAGATCTGTATTTTATTTTCAAGACATAAGATTCTTGTTATTGAATGTTAATGTTGATTTTTTACCTGATAAATTCAATGCAGGAGCCTTTCCGTCACCTCTACCGCCGTATTGTTTCTGAAATACTACGGAAGGTTCATTAAAAGTCAACTATTTCGAGACTTTATCTTCGAATGCGCTGAAACCAAACCGTAATCTGCGAAGTATTTTTCAATAATGGAGTTCGGCCACCCCCCACTATCTTGTAGCGGATGTGGAAGATCCCAGTGGTACAAAGCCATATCGCTAATATCGGATAAACAATTTATTAAAATCTCTACAACGGCGCAGTAAGTACACAAAGTTCAGAATGTGAAGATGTCAAACAACAATAACATAAATAAACCATTCTATCAAACACCATGCCATAGACATTAGACACTCAGCTGTCAACAGTTTTACCATAGACATTCACCATCAGACAATGGAGATTACCGTGACTAAATACTCATAACTGTCCTTTTTCCTCGTACACCTTTCTAATAGGAAAGAGCGAAAAGGCATCTGTATTTTACAGTGACGAAAGCAAAAATATTTCTTTGTCCCTTTTCCTCATATAACTTTCCTACCGACGAGAGTGAGAAGTCAGTAATATTTTAAAGTACGAAGTACTTCAAGACCTGTGATACAAATATTAAACCAAATATTTTGGAACCAGGTATTTTGGAGATTTGTCACAAGTACAAAGTACGGCATGAATATACCCGGTACTTTTACTGGATACGATAAATACGCCTCTCCTCTAGTGTGCTATAGAGGTGGGTACTAGAGTATTTTTCATTACTGGGTTTTTACCGGTAACAAAATGCTCAAAAGTTTTTAATTCCGACCTAAGGAATTTAGAGGTGGGTCCTAAGAGTACTTTTCGTTACTGGGTACAATGAGTACAGGTACAGGAAAATACCTGGTAAAAATACCGGTGACAAAAAATACTCATACAGAACTGAGGATTAATTTCATTTCATGACCATATAATATATTTTTTGTTAAAATGATTTTAGTGTTTCATGCTTATTTAATAGTTTCTAGGCAGGGTGGTACGGACAACTAATGTTCTCCGAGGAAAGACACTACCCGTAGTATTCAAGCAGAAGATAGCCAGGCGCTGTGCGCAGCAGGGCTTCAGCTCCTCTCGTCTTCCTGCCTTCACTCTTGATGAAGTCGAGTGCGTCAAGGGGACCTACGACTTCTTCGGACTAAACCAACTCCAGCTCATTATGCACCCTTGTTCTTGCTAGCACTGTGCGTATTGTGATGCCGTATTGGGTCGTAATTATACCATGCAAGGTGTAATTCCATCGTTCTACTTTATTCATCAATGATTTTGTCGTGCTGAAATAAAAATACTTAACATGTAACTGAGTTTTTTATTATTTTCTGTTACCAGTACAGAAATATCAAAATTTGACATTTCAAACATTTTTATTTTTTAAATATTTTAGGCTAATGAACGGGATAGGCGCCGAATAAGAATTATATTGTCTTTGGTCACGCCTTTTCTATTTCTGATATCGTCATATTTAGCTTTTTTTATTTGAGTTTTGTACGTTGGGATTTTAGGATGATAGTGGGATTACATTTAATTTGTAAAGTATTATTCTATAACAATTTATTTTTAAATAAAAAACTTTCACAAATTGGTACATAGCTAACTTATAACATAACTTAACTCATTTTTTTAAATTTTATTTACTTGTTTCTTTTTTCTTACATAATATTATGTAATATTTTTTTTTTTTTTTTTAAAAAGAAAGACAAACATTCCCGGGTTACGAATAACCTGACAATATTTGAAAATCTCCTACTACCACCATAGTAAGCTGAAAATGTTGCTTGTGTTGTGATGGAGGACTTAGCCAGCCGAGGAATTGAACACACTACACTCGAGTGGGACTCAAGCGCGATGTCAACTCGGCCACCGACCGGTGAACCAAGATCGCCAATCTAATTGTCCAAAACCGGGACTAGTAGGATAGTCAAAGTCTTCAATGGACTATTAAATAATGTTTGCACTAAATTTATACATTTTAATAAAATATATTATTTTTTAATGTTTGGTATTCATTTAAAATTGCTCCAAAAGTTGTGCCTATAACTAAATCCACTATAATGTTTTATGAAACCTGCCTTAAAACATTACGCTACGAAAGCACAAAAAATAAAAACCATATAAAAAGCTTGCAAACATAGTTTATTTTGAACACCTGTAAGTAATGCTATTCCTTCATGTTCCTCCCCTCCCTACCCCTCAACTTCCATTATCAGTGCCCAGCACGCCTAATGTCCCCGTGAATCGCCGTCCCCAGTCCCCAGATACTCATGGTAGGTATAAAATACTTGAAAGTATTTTGTACCTGGTATTTTTACAAGGTATTTTTATTCTGGACTCACTGTACTCAATATGGGAAAGTACTCACATGATCCACCTCTAGAGCGAATCAATTGAACATGAGTCGCAGCCGTGAGCTCAGAGTGTACGAGCATATGCGCTCGCCCGATCCAGCTCCCCAGCGTAAGCGTATAAATGATCGTTGCAATGACTATTGGTAATGATCGTTTGAGTATTGGTGCGTCAGGTATCTTATTGACTTTTTCCAAGTTTGGCCAGTGAGTCTCTCTGAGTTTAAATTGCTTTATAGGGTACTAGAATTAAAATTCTAATAATAGAACTCCAAATTAACTGGAAAGGTGTTTCATATAAATGGCATTTCACGGTATTTGAAGCACGGTTAGCGGAAATAGCCCATTATCAGATTAAACCCTTAAGCACATGCTGTAACGTCGTTTAGTTGTCAGTTGAAATTGCAATCACTGGTTAACTTTGAGTGCTTCGGTGAAATAAGCCGAGGTTGTTCAAATTCGAGAGTGTTATTCTCCATACAAGAACGGAATTAAATATATATGTGCATTTAAATAAAATAAATAACTTTTTACACAACACTATTTAATCAAAAGAAACGACATATTTCAAAACCAATGGTTTCTTCGTTAGTATAAACGTATAACTTAACGAAGATACTATTGGTTTTGAAACCTGTCGATTATTTTGATTGAATAGTGGTGTTTATTAAAATGTCGACACAAAATGAATTTGTAATTATTGAAGAAATGTTATCTCCTTTTTATTACTAGTGTGACATTTTCAAAATTGGAACTGATGAACAGACACGGCGTCTAAATTATAAACAGTGACATCAGAAAATATACAATTAACAGAAACTCTAGATGGATATAAAAAGTTAGAGATACAAGTACATGCAAAACTTATAGGTAGACTAGGTTAGATTAGTATTGATTGAAATATATGATAGCATAGATACATGATATAATATATTACAATAGCTAAAATGTATGCATTTATTTTCAGGTTTTGGTTGAAAGTAGGTAAGTGCCAATCAAGCTGTTGGTTCACCGTATTGAATATTATTATTGACCCAAGTTTCCTCAGTTGCCCCAGGCAGTTCATTTTATATACATATTTATTTGACTTTTTACGTAAGTATGAGTAGACTAACATTTTATTGGTCATGATTTAAAAGATATGATATTAAAGCCTTTTTGTACCTAGCTTCTGTGCAGTTAAACAGATCCGCTACATCTGTGTACCTATTACTAATTTCATGTAATCTAGGTACAAGCGAGTGTTTGAAATGTTCAGTCTTAGAATTGTTACAATTAAAGAGGGTTTTAGAACGAGTAGCTCTTATGGGTACATGAAATTCAATGAGGTTAATTAAATCAAGGCTGTCTACACTACCATTTACAATTTTGAACATTAATATTAAGTCGGATATAATTCTTCGATCTGAGAGTTTATGTCCAACGGATGGCTGTATAGCGCTGTTTAAAAAAAAACTTATTTTCACCTGTCACGGGTGACACCTACCTAATAAAGGTATATAAAAACACACTGTGCAAAAATTTCAAAACAATCGGTGAACAACTTTTGAAGATTGAAGATTTAAAAAAAAAAGAAACATTAACATTTTTATTTATATAGATTTTGACGATATTAATGAATTCAGATACGCAACCTATTTATACTTAATCAGCAAAGTAAAAATCATCATTTTCGTGAAACTTGTAGGAACCACAACGCAGAACAGATATTAAATAAGTTGTTAGATCGAGCTTACAGAGTAGGATAACCTCAAAGCTTGAAATTAACTCCATCAAGAAGTAAGACGCATTAAAAGCTCGACAGATTTCGGAGCTTAGAACGATATTTCCTGAAAATGGTAGCCTTAAAATTTAGAGCGAAAAAGTTTTAAGATCGAACATTAAAGTCGTCGCTTCGAAACTTTGTGTATAAAATTTACAAAATCAAAGCCTAGTTTTAATATTAATTTGGATTTATTTCAAGTTCACAAAATCGGCGCTACTTTGATTATTATTTTGATCAATTTTTATCATTTTTTTATTTTGTAAATCATGTGTCAGTAGTAGATACTTTCAGTGACCGGATAGCCAGATACTTCCCCACCTTACTCTTTCCCATCTCCTTCTCCACCCTACTGCTTTTAGCGTCAAGACGTACCCTGATTGGGAATGCCGTAATCTCACTGGCTCCAGACATAATGGAGCAATTGGAACTCTTGTGCGGTACTCACGTAAAAAAATAAAACATAAAAAACTCTAGCCGTGTTTACTGACTAGATCAGAATACCCAGGTACCTTCCAAACATCCTTTGCCCCATCGTCTTCCTCTCCCCAATTCATTTAACCTCACAACATGACCAACATGGAACACGAAACCATAGTCCCGCTGGTAGTTAAGAATATTGTGCACAGTTAAATTTGACACGGTCGGATGAATAAAATACTATCTAATAATAATAATCCTTAAAAATGAACAGAGCGCCATCTTTGTGAAATACCCAAGGATCCCGGTACATAAAAAATTTAATCCTTTTACCTTAAAATACACACTTGAAGATTAATAACAGGAACATGCAGAAATTTCGATTCACCAAAATCACTAAAATTCTTTAATAATAATAATTGGATGACTTGTATAGCGCCGTTTTTGTACAAAATCACCTCAAGGGCGCTGTACAAATTTAAAATACATTTCTACAGTGATCTATGTTATTTATGGAGATAATATACGGTACAATACTTACCTGGTAGGTCACATGAGATTAACACTTAATTAACATTATCTAAATGTTTATTAGCGAAATTTAGATACAGGATTTAGGACATTATTGGAAAATTGAATATAACTGGACTTTCTCTTAGGAATGGTATATATAATTTAAGGGTATGACAGCACCTAATGAATTCGCCTATCCTATCTCTCAAAAAAACTCATTAAGGTTACGTTAAAAAACTAGTCTCCTTCGGGCGATATATGATAGGTATCGTAGATACCTACGATATATTTAAATTCATGTTTCGTCATTATAACAAATGTAATGTTTATTTCTACGTATGCGAATTTAAAAAAATCAACCCTTAATAACAATGTTTTTTTACTATATTACATCTATTTTAAAATGTCTTTTACTATATTACATCTATTTTAAAATGTCTTTTACTATATTACATCGATTTTAAAATGTCTTTTAAAACTTAAAAATATTGATTGACTGATGATTGTACCTTCCTTTCTAGGGAATGGGTCATCCGCGTTAAAATGCCGATCCAGTAGAACCGACATCTATTTCGTATATTAACTGCTGTAATGTCATCCGATTTCAAAGAAATTCGTACATGTCCGCGTGTGTGTACTTCGTTGTTTGCCACCATAGACACCAGAGTGCTTTATGATCGACAATTAGTCTATCGGTCGAGTTTCCGCTCGATCAGATATCGGGGAGTGAGATAATTTCCGTTTCCGAAATTGCATTCAGTCTTTCCCGAAAATAAAAGTGGATACCCATTAGATGTATTTAATATTAAATTGCAATGAAGAATCACATTCTAAAGTTACTGCATGTACATCAGGACACTTTGTAAGGTTATTCCAATGTATATACGGTACATCCAATTTACAACCCTCGTTAGAGGAAGGCTAAATAATCAGTAGCCACAATATTTCCTTTTCCTCCCCTAACAACCTGAAACTACACCGGCTAGACTCTAGAAGGGTGGTTTCTTGTCGGTTCACGCTGAAAACTGATATCTGTGGAGAGGGTAATGCACTTCATACTGCAAGAAAGTGCTTTCTTCTTTGTACCGGTAAGAAATAGTGTTTTCAAGGTTTTATATTGAAATCATGTTTTAGAATGTGTCACACTTTAAACTTGATTGAAATTCCGTTTGCAGTACGAAATAACGATCAAACTAATGATCTTTATTGTCGTCATAATCTTTTTGGCAAATTCTATTCACTGATTCCTTCCACACGAAGCCAACATATTGCGCTGAGCGGCTCACAACTATAATTAAGTAAAAATATTTGGGAGCAGCTCAGCGCGTTATGCGCCCGTCGTGAGTACGGAACCATTGACGAACTGTTCTATTCACAAAAAAAATTGAAGGTCTGAGAGAAAGAAAGGTGAAGGTCTTAGGTTGGGGGTCTTTGAAAATTCATTACGTTTAATGACCATTAACAATCACAGCCATTTTATTTTTTTTAAATTTTAACTGTCCTGTTGACTGCCGATTCTCAGCTCGTTTAAGCTTTTGGTCATTTTTTGATTAACATAACATAACCACTATGCTTCACAGCACAACCTCCTCAACGACCTCCATGGTCTAGGGGTAAGGCTCTCTACAAGCATCCGGAGGACGCGGGTTTTACTTGGTTAATTCGTGTTAGAGGTGAGGCGTATTTATCGTACCCAGTAAAAGTACCGGGTATTTTCATGCGATACTTTGTACTTACTTATATTTGTAATCACAATTTTACAATTGTGTATTTTGTACCTACTTTACAGTGGATTACATCTTTTACTGTCAGTATCTCCTGTATAATACAGATATTCTCCTATGTACACTGCATCATGTATCACTTTTATGTAAAAGCCTTTTTAGGCGTATATACTTAGTCTATGCGTATATATAAATAAATAATATTTTTTTAGGTTCTCAAAGCTGGCTACTGTCGATATAAGCAAGTATCAATGTTCCAAGGGATAAATAAGAATCATTAATTTTCATTACATAAACATGAAAAAGTGAAATAAGAATAAAAAAAAGAAAAATGCTTAAAAAGAAAAAATAAATACAAAACATGGATGTAAATTGCGAACCACATTTTTTGACATAGGTACTTGTATAGTACCATTAAATTTGACTTAGATTTCCTATCAATGTCAGAAGCGTGTAATCTTACATTATTCCACTAAAAGTGATTCAGGTCCTACAAGGAGTAGGTTCTATTTAGGGGAAAGGTTACGGGGAATTTATGGGGTTTCATTCTCGTAAAAGGATTTGTCTTTGATAAATTTTATACATACATTCTTTACAAGCACTCTTTCTAAAATTCCTTAGAATTTTATTCACAAAAGTTTGATGTACTTTCTTCAAAATTGATAGTATTTTTTGTAAATTATTTAACATTATTTTGTGAATAAACATTTTTATTTTTATTGATAAATGAATAATTAAGAGGCAATATTTTTTATGCGTTGCACAGAGGATATAAAATTATTATTAAACAATATTTATAAGCCTGAAACACCTATATAAATTTAAATAATCTTCCGAGAAAAAATACATGCCGTCCACGGGAATTGAACCCGCAGCCGAACAACCCAATTGCCGGTCAAGTGCTCTAACAGTTGTGCTACGTCGACTTATTCACAACCTGCCAAATATTCAATATGTACTGGTATTTTTCATTCAACAATTATTTTTTTGTTTCAGTTCGCTTATGTTCTTAGAAACAAAAAAATCTAATTTTGTTAGTTATACGGAGAAAACTAACTGATTTTAAATTATGAAAATTTATTAAAAATTTCTTCAAATTTTTCATATTCCTGTTAAAAACGGAACTGCAGTCCTTTAAGGAATGAATTGACAGATTTCCTAATAAACTATCAGTAAAACACGAATGTCGATGTCAAAACACGTGTTGATAAACTTAAATCACTTTTTAACATGATTTTAATAAATCAGCAATACTCATTTTTCTCAATGAGACTTGATGACAATGACGACTTAATGATGAAATAAGATTTTTTTTAATGATTTTCGAAATTGATAAAAAAAATTGATGAGAAAAGAGCAAAATGCCAACTACATTCCCATATAGCTCGAAATAAGCTCGGGAATAGAACGTTTAAGTTTGACAGTTAGGGCCTGTTCCGTTTAGAGTATGGTCCGTTTTTAAAACGGAAGTGTGAAAAGGGCCATTGGCATTCCGTTTTTAAAACGAGACCCGCCTCCGATTTGAAAACAGAAGTGGGAACGGGCCCTGAGCGAGCGTGTTCCGACACGATTTGAAAACGGACGCGCTGCGCTGGCGATCCATCCGACAAAAAATGTCGGATCCGTTTTCAAATCGTGTCGGACAAGTGTGAACAGCTCCATACATCCACTACAGCCGCTAGGGCATCCGTTTTTAAAACGGAAGTAGGTAAGGAAGCAGGCACGATGCGTGCTTGTATTTGGTTGTAAATAAATCAAAACTACAATAATGGATAAGGAAATAAATTCCGAAAATTTAATACCACTGGTCGAAGAAAGAGTATAGTAATATTTTATTTTTAACTGAATAAAAACAAAACACTTGGTGTACACAACTTTTGTATATCAAAATGTATATTTTAATTTTTTAGAGTTTACTTTTTTTTAAATTTTAAAGCTTTAATGAGATGCACTATGCACGGAAGAGCGTATTAGTTTAATAAACACATAATAAAAAATATTTGAGTTGTTATTGTTTTCTTACTTTAAAATATCGATAGCCCTTCTTCAGGACAAATGCACTCTCTCAATTTTGATTTTTGATATGTTAAGCTCTACTTCCTAGACATTCTCTTAAGCCATTAATCGCCCTTGAGGTGATTTTCTCACGGTGAAAACGGCGCTATATAAATAATCCAATCATTATTATTCTAAAATAATTAAAGAACTTTAGTTCATCACTTCTCAACTCACCAATTAACACTTGGAAAATTCCTACAGAAAATCTTTCAGCTATGATTGGGTGCACCCAAAATTTTCTTTTCCCTTTTTTTCTTCTTTTTAATAAGTACCACATGACAACAAGAGCTTCATCGTCGTCCATTGCGCACCATTACTGAAGAATGAGCAAATAAAATGTTTTGGTTGAATCGACAATTATTTGTTTTCGTAGAGTATGATCCGGTTTTAAAACGGATCCGTTTTTAAAACGGAAGTGTGAACAGGGCCGTAAAGCATCCGTTTTTAAAACGGGACCCGCCTCCGATTTGAAAATGGAAGTGAGAACGGGCCCTTACGTTCTGACACACGCCCATGTATTTTTAGAAAATGAACAGAACACGAAAAGTCGAGTGGTCGAGTGGTCAGTGGGTCGACACCGCTTTGGTGGAGACGGGACTCGTGGAAGTGTGCAGCACTGATGAAGACGTGGAGTCTTCCGGATACTCCAGTGGGAACAGGGTAGCCGAAGGTGTGATGGACCTGGTCGGCAGATGTGCGGGAGATGAGAATTATGGGAAGCAACCGCAAGCGGCGTTTCGCCTTAGAGCTACAATTAGAGCCGCTACTGCGCGGACTAATTTATATCTAGCCAAAACTTGTTCCATTATTAGAACGCGATAAGCGTCGTGCGTAGACCAGATTCGGTATTTTTAGTTAGAGCGTCAGTTGTAGCTAAAAAAGCGGAACCTATTTTTTCGCTTCATGTCTCATCTAAATATAATTCTTACGTCAATGCGTTTTGCAACACTTGTGGTCGCTTCGTTACTTACCCATAAATCGTGGTTCAGCTCTTCAGTTTGGTTCATGTCTGTATATGCAGCATAAGAAGTAGCCAAACGTTTGGAACGGATTCACTGGTTTTCACAATAAATAAAATGAAAATTTAAGTAATTACTACTATTTTGATTTCGCTAAGTCATTTTTATCGATTCTTAAAACTATTAAACACTCTATAAATATTCTTAAAGACAAAATAAGTGTCAAGCAAATATGTTTTTACTTATCGACCGGTCGGTGGCTGAGTTGACATCGCGTTTGGGTCCCACCCAGGCGTGGTGTGTTCAATTCCTCGGCAACATTTTTCGCTTCCTGTGGTGGTAGTAGGAGATTTTCAAATAGTGTCAGGTCATTCGTAACCCGAGAATGTTTGACTTTCCTAAAAAAAATGTTTTTATTTTCCTTGCTACTTGTTTTCAATTTTTTTTTTAAATAAATCAATGAAATCGAAATTACTCCAACTCGTCGACGAATATTTAAAATTAACGTTTTTCTTGCGCATAAAATACAATATTATAACCATAGATTAATCAAAATGTTATGCCGGTACTTTCCTTAATTTTCAATTATGTTCTACAACATTGACGCTTATCCCATAGCCCGTTTAAAATAAATGTCATTTTCGAGTCCCGACAAATTGGTTTTCAGAAGTTATAAATCGCCACAATTTCTCAAGGGGGAGCCACCAACTTAACGGCTGACATACTTTAACAAACCTATTTATATCCTGAGACAAACTTATTTTTAACTTGAAAATTGATGTAAAATAACCTTGATTTTAATCCAACTCAATTGAAGTTCTTCTTGTTGTTGTTGATGACCTATGATCTGTGTTGTGGATCCATAAAATTGGCAGGGTCTGGAAGACAGTGTTGTCTATATATTATGATCACGGATGAAGGAAGGGAGAGGAGGTTGTGTTGCTAACTTGCCAAATTGACACGCCCATTCATCGCGGTAATTAGCAACAGATTGCGTTAGTTAAAACGTGAAAATAATTTAAACTTCGAATAAAACTGGTTGTGACGTGCAACTAACGAAATAAACAAATACCCAATTTATAAAATAATATTTTACGAGCCACGCGACGTACCCTAAATAATAAAATACGTTTTAATTTTAATTTGATTTATATATGTAATCATCGTGAGAGGCATCTAGCGTAACAATGAAATCCACATCGAGTACCGACCCTTTGGAATAACAATGTTCCATCATACTGGCCTGGTATGCCACGCCCAATTGTGCCCGATCGAGTTTTTATTTTATTTGATGTGGCCAGTTGACCTAGTGCCACCCCCTCTTCTTTCTTTCCTCCGTGATCATGATGCACAAATAGAGCCTAAATTACTCTGAATTGTGTGAAGGTGGACACATAAAAACAACAGAACACTTCGCAGAAGATTGTCACTTCCACCAGTTCACGGAGGTACATTCGTGCTAAATCAATAATTGCAGTAGACTGATTGAATAACCTCAGTATCCCTATGACCTTTACTGACTCTCCTTCACGATACGAAAATAAATATATGTATTCAGGATTTTGATTGATTCGGCAGAACTAGGTAAGATCATTTCGAAGGTTTAAGATCACAGGGGCCTATCTACAAAAACATTGTTTTGAGATAAACCCTAACATTGATTGGCATGCTTATACGGCCAACTGTATGCCCAACTGTATCTCTTAAAAGGCTGTATATACGAGATAGAGCTTCGTGTCACTAATAAATATAATTATCGCATTACCGAAACCAAGCTTAACTAAAAACACCAGTTTTTTTGGTTAGGCGCCTGTGAATCTAAGCCCCCGATTTGTCGATAAATGCGTCAACTATTCAAGTTTGTACGGAGGACGTACAAAAACCTAATCTTATGATTTGAGGAGCGTGGATTGACACAATTGCGCCACAGAATCCACATACCCCTACGAACTTATTTTTTTGATGGAGTGTTATTCTTAATATTAAAAGCATTTTTATTTCTTCTTGAGCACACAAAAAACAATTTCTTATGGATTTGTTATTTTTCTAACGATTCGTCAATATGCGAAATTAGTATCATGTTACTAGCTAATGTATGAAACATTTTAGTACGCCGTTAATCTGCACGAGAGAGAAGTAGTAAAACTTCCCAAGGGAAATATTTTATTATTAGCATTTATTTCGATTTGCTCGAAAGCTCTGAAAGGTCGTCATAAACCGCTTATAAATCATCAGGTGACATAAAGTTTTAACGGCTTTTGGGTCATAAAATGAAATTTCATGAGTGTATTTACACATACGAGAGGTATTATTCTACATATTACAGTAATATTAATAATCATAATTGATTCCATATATGGTTGGATGAAAGATGGAACGTGTGCCTAGTAGAGGTGGATTATGTGGGTACTTTTCGTGACTGGGTACAGTGAGTACAGGTAAACCTCACAAGTATTTTAAACCTACTGGGGGATTATAGTAACCGGGGACTGGGGAAGGAGAGTAATACATACTCAGTCCCAGTATAAAATACTTTTTAGTATTTTGTAAAAGGATTTTTTTTGTACCTGTACTCACTGTACCCAGATAATTTCTGCCCACACCGATTCCCCACAAATTTTCTACTTAAAATATATTCCCCCCGATAATTATTCTAGTATATACGTTTCACCTCTAGAGTGAAGAGTAAATCCGAGTGTCAAAATACTCCCATTCCACTCCACTAAAGAAATACCGTAGGCCAAAATACTTATATTTGCCTTTTCCCCATACAACTTTCTAACAGACCAGAGAGAAAGTTCACTAGTATTTTAAAGTACGAAGTATTTCAAGACCTGTGATATTTACAAATACTTAAGAACCAGGTATTTTTGAGATTTGTCTCAAGTAGAAAGTACCGCATGAAAATACCCGGTACTTTTACTATTACTATATAAATACGCCTCTCCTTTAGTACATAGGGGGGGTATTTCATAAATGATGCTTGGAATCCCTATTCGAAGTCAAATTGTACACAATATATGTCGTATCTTTATCACCTTGCATACAAACCCATTGCATATAGAGAATTATCTTGTGTAAGTTGTAAATTCTGCACATTTTAAAAATACTGTTTTAATGTACAAAAAAATTACAAGGTGTAAAAATGTTATTTTGAACATAAGGGGTGGGTTACCATTTAAAAGTACTTCCATTAATAATATGACATTGGAAAACCTTAGAGAATTTCTGTTTCATTCAGCCCGGCACACATTTTGTGTGATTTTTTCTGCAGTCTTTAACAAGTACTTTTGTTTACAGATGAGGAATATGGACAAAAGAACGTATCAGTACTACTGGACGGACACGAAACAGAGCTTGAGATCATCGACCACCCAGCTTCAGAGATGTCGGTAAGTACCACTCAAATTCCTAAAACTTTATCTGCCTCGTTACTTTTTTTTACTTTAACTCTTCACAGGAGGCCTTGAGGAAAATTATTTCACTCAGGGCCTATGTCATCTTTGGAGATGCCGTGTTGAGGACCTTTTTAATAAAAGGAAGGAGATAAAGTTCTGGGAAGGAAAAAGTTATGAGGGGTGGGTAGGAATCTAGGGATCAGTGTGTAAGGAGTGACGGGTGTATGAATCCACTCATCCGCTCTAGTGCAAGACGATGGGTCGAGAGAGACCAACTAGAGAGGCCAAAGATGGTGTCTCCGGATCAGGCCAAAACCTCCTAGATCACAAGGCCGGGACACTGAATCAAATCAGCCTCCTACCTTGTATGGAAATCTCCAACAAATGTTTTTTTATTAATTTTTTAAATTAACTAAGACATTTTAAGATCTTTTAATAATTAATAATAATTGAAAAAAAAAATTAAACCAAAATTTTTGTAAAATCTCATACAAGTTAGAATGCTTTTTTGAATGAGTGTCCCGACCTTGTAATCTAGAAGGTTTTGATCTCACCCACCACGCAGCAGATGGGCAGGCGCATCCGTAGCCAAGACGTGGACACACCTTACCCGATGAACCCGGGCACCCCTGCTAACTTACAAAACTTAGCGAACCATTTGGGATAACCTATGGCAGAGGTGTTGATTATCCAATAAATGGTTCCCGGGGCGGCGGAGCCCATACCCGCCTCCAAAATTACGTAGTACTTCGTGCGCTGATAACTTGCCGAATGGCGTACCACTCACTGTGCCACGATGCGCGGTTGTCAGTAGTAGCCGGCGGTCTGCAGGCTGTAATGGACCGGTAGCCATATGATAATCAAAAAAAATTATTTACATACGTAATATTTATAAACTTTTTTATCTTAAATAAAAATGACAATGTATACCATATGTATTGAGTATACATCACCGAAGCTTAAGGGATTTTAGCACCGTAAAAGTAGGGTTAAAGTACATCCTTTTATGTGTGAAAAAAAGTATCGGTAATCTGAGTTTCGACGATTCATTTTTCATCAAATATAACGTGAGTTTAAATTAACCCATCCAAAGCATTTTTAAAAATGCTTATTTTCTTGGTGTTCATACGTTTTTGTAAAAGAAGTTGGTAAATTGCATAAAAGTATTTGGCAAACGCTGTCATTGACCTAATCCATACCCCATCCATGCATTGAACTCAGTTCTGTGACGCGTTTAACACGGGTCGTTGTGGGGTAAGCAGCAGGGAACGCGAGCTCTGAAAGCAAATGGACGAGTGCATTTAATGGCTGCATTCTGGTTCGTTAGACTGCACTTAAACGTTCAGGACCTAGCACGCTTAAATAAAAGGTCGGTTTATTCATTAGTATCTATTATTAAATCTTTGTCAAGCAAGTTGATTCGGATCAGAGTGAACAGAAATGATAAAAATGAATCCTAGAAGAATATCTAAGCACTAACCTTTTAAATGCCATAAAATTGAGTTGCCACAAATTAGAGCTAGTGAGACTATGGCATTTCGAACTCGGGAAAAATGAATATTTCAAATTTATTAAGAATCTGTTCAAATCATTTATAATCCGGATACAAATGGGATTGCAGGCCGTTTCTTGATAAACTTTTAGTAAATTCCAATATATTGGAACACGTGTTCATGCACCTGCCCCAATAAACAATTAGGTTATCGACGTTGAAATTAAATTGAAAAAAGTTATCTACGTTATCAAGTGTTTTATTTTCTTAATTTATAAAGCAACCTTGAGGTAATACTAAAAACAACAATAAACAAATTTTCTCCGAAATTACGAGTTTAAAATAATTGTTATTTTGTGCCATATATTATATGGCTCCTGCAATTTTAAACTCTTTCCATAAAATAACGATTCTTTAAAAGCGCAATTTTTGTGATTTTTATGTTGTTTGATATAATATTAATAATAGTATAGTTTTACAGCTCATTTTGGGAGGCGGGCTTAGGTACCGCCGCCCCGGGAACCATTTATTGGATAACACCTCTGCCATAGGTTACCCCAAGTAGTTCGCTATGTTTGGTGATTTAGGATTTTAGTTGCCCGGGTGAGGTGTGTTCAGGATGCGGCTGTCCACCTGCTGCGTGGCGTGCCATATCGGGAGAGGCCGTTCGGGGAGACCCCTCGATCTCTTCAACAGGTCTCTCGACCTTGCCCTCATTTGCCTGTCATTCCTGGACACACTGACCCCTAGATTCCCCCCAACCTCCTCTCAGAATTGAAACGTTGCTTGTAATAGCTTTGGACATGTTTGGTGACCAGATCTAAAAAGCCAGATACATACAAACACAAATAGCCAGGTACTTCCCCACCATCCTCTTGCCCATCTACTTCCCCCTCACCTCCCCATTTCCTTCAGCCTCACAACATACCTCAATTGGGGATGCAATAGTCTCACTAGCTCCAGACGATCGGGAGCAGTTGGGATTCTTACGCGGTTTCACATCAAAAAGTAATATATTATACAAATAAAAAAGCAAAAAAAAATTCATGCACATGATTAAAAACGTCTAAAATCGCATATTCTTTATTCTGTGAAAAAGTATTGGCCTTAAAAACCTGTTATAAATTTTACAAGCTGATTAACCATTAATATGGGAAAAATTGTTATTTATCAGTATAAAATTTAAAACACTTTAATTAGCAATGGGGTATGTTATCCTTTTCCTGAACTCAACCAAATACGATTTTCCAAGAGTAGGATGGCACCTATTTAAAAATTACATCAAAAAATATACACCTTTTGTTCCCTGGTGGATACTATGAAAATGATGAATATACTCGTAAATAACAAAAAATATGCTTACCGGCTTTACTACATTCTGCTTGTTCTGAAATATAACGTATACTCTACAGATATGTCTCTGTGTTTTCTTAATTAATATTTTCTCAGTTCAACGACTTTTTTAAAAAATCACCTTAACGTAATAATTATTATTCTTTTCCAAACATAAAAAAAACTTCTATAATTTTCCGATAAAACGACTGCAAAAACGTCATTTCAAAAGATTCCATTTTCCGTCTATACCTACTCGTAAAAAAACTTTTCAAATACCTATCAACGTAAATTTAGATTTTATTAATACTTCATTTTAACATTATAACTGCTTGGAAAGTTCACACCTCGGGATTGTGTAAGATTGTTATATGAAATTGACTCGTCATGAAACCATCTTTGGTTTTCATGCCTTGACAGAAAGTGTTTTCCGGGAAAATTTCTTTGTTTTTTTATATTTTCTTTACGGCCGATGAAATTTTCATTTTAAAGGCTGTACGCCTTTCTGCATTTTCTAATAACGGGATATGAAACTGAAAAGATGGCTGTAAAACTTTTACATTGGCGTGATATCTCATTTTAAAAACAGATTGCATTTCCATGTGGTCGGATTCAAGAAAGGGGTTTTCTTGGATGGGAATTCCATTTCAAGGAACGCTTTTAAACTTAATTTAATCCAACGGCTATTGGGATTGTTGTAAGATGTTTTAAAGTATAAATAAAGTCGACAAACTCAGTCATCTGTTCACATAAATGTAATGATTGCTGTGCGTTTTATATAGGCTGGTAATTTATTTATATTTTTGGGAGAGTTAGATATATGATACAAGGATGAGAGCACGAATATGTGGGAGCAAGTTTTAATAAACGGGCATTGTTTGTTTAGTTTTACGAGTGACAGGTCGGGGGTAATCGGGGGTGTGTTCGTCAAGATTACAGGGTCGTTTATTGACGATATGAATTACAAAAGTAGTGTTGCTGGACTGACGTCCTTTTAAATTGAGACTTTAAGTTATTCTGTCGAGAGCGGCTCTTAACTTAATAGTTTAGCCTTCCATTGTGAAACTCTATCTGTTAAAAATATATTTTAAAGTGAAGCTGGACTTAATACTTACTTTACCCTGATATATATATTTAAAGAAAGACAAATATTCCCTGGTACAAATAACCTAACAATATTAGAAAATCTCCTACTGCCGCCACATTAAGCGGGAAGTTTTTTAAACGTTAAAAAACGCATTTTTTAATAACGGGATATGAAACTGAAAATATATTTAAAAAAAGACAAATATTCCCGGTTTACGAATAACCTGACAATATTAGAAAATCTCCTATTGCCGCCACATTAAGCGGAAAATCTTGCTTGTTTCGTGGCTCTATCCTGCTGACTTTCTTTTGGGTATGCTCGGAATAAACTATCTACGGGTCAGGAGGGATTTGCGCATTGCTACACATTTCTTTATACTGATTCGTGGATGGTTTAAAAACTCGGTCATCATGGAGAGCATTCATTTCTTTGTTCCCGATGGTTAATTCCGTCAACGACAACATAGACTATTCTATCTCCCAGCCTGCAGGACCAACTTGCCAATGGTCATGCCAGTGGGGAGAGCAATCTTGCTGTTGAACAGAATCAATTCGGATATCGACATTTTTAGCATCAATGAAGCTGCTTTCAAAAGGAAAGCTCTATTATTACTGGTATAGTTGATATACACACTGTTTATATTAATGTAAGAATTCTTATTACCAAATGTATTTTAACAACGCATTAAAATTAACAATTTTGTAATGTTTTTAAAATGAATAAACTAAATTGAATTGAATTGTGATAGAGAATAGCAGAGGAATTGAACTCACGAAGCCTGGGTGAGATGCCCAGACGCGATGCCAACTCACCCACTGACCGGTCACATATAAGAGCAATATAGACCAAATTTTCTTGGCTCTGTAACTGTCTCGTTCTGTAATACCACCGCTGCCCAGCAATTTTATACATACATCGGAGTTAAATGTTTTAACCAATTACCCGTTAATATAAGACATGAAATAAATTTTTCAAAATTACAATTAAAAATATTTATTCTTTGAAATTTAATATAATATTCTTCAATAAAAATATTAGATATACCAAGCGCATTCTTTTCATCCTTTATTTTTTTCTTTTCTCTTTCGTGTTTGTTTATTCTACTATTTGTTATTTTCTTATTCGCTTGCTCTTTCTGAAAACGTTACATTAAAACTTTATTTAACTTTATTCTTTGCCTTTTTTACACAAGCGTTGCTTTCAAAAAAAGTGTAACACGATGTATTATTTTAGTTTTTTTAAATGTTGTATCTGTTAAAATTAAAATTAATAACGAAATAAAAAAGGATAACACATTGGTTGTTGTTGTTTAAAAGTTGAACAACAAGTTGTTCCCTATTGATAAAGAGTACTCACGTCCCAATACTTTATTTATGCCTTCCTAGGGTTCAGTCCTTTTATATTACCCTCTGTAAAAGCATCTGTAACACGTATATAGATATTAGTAAATAAATAATAATAACATGGCATTTATATAGCGCAGTTTAGTGTCATTTCACTAACACTAACATAAGTAAAAATGATGCATCAAGATTTAGATTCAGCCAGTTTGATTTTATGTGTATTCAAAGTACGAGTAGATATAGTTGAAAACGTCTACATGTGTGAAGTGTTGAATGTTTTGCAGATACGTCCCATTAATGAATTTTGAATTTGAAGTAATTTTCCTATAAAACATATAAAAAATATTGGAGGCACAGGGCATAAGATGTCTAAAAAACGCACGTTCTCTGAATTTAATAATCTCGATTTATAATATCTTTTTTATAGTTTTGTGTGTTTTTTGTTGGTTTTTGTTACGTTAGCTCCACAAGGGAAAATAATTTCCATCGAGGTCTATTTCACTGTGGAGGATCTTTTAAGGAAATGAAGGAGAGGAAATTCTGGGAAGGAAAAGTGTATGAAGGGAGGGTAGGAATTTGGGGATCAGTGTGTCTAGGAATGACGGGCGTGTGAATGCACCCCTCGCAATGCAATGCAAGACAGATCGGGTCAATGACATCGCAAAACTTATCTGAAGAAACGTGAAGTTAGCAACTAAATGCGAAAATATCCGTTTTTTTTAGGATTGTAACAAAGTGGTGCCAGTCTACAGATATCTTGTATGAATAAAGATTTTAATTAGAGCAGTATACGGCCCTCTTCAACGTATATACCAACGTTGCAGCCGCGTATTAGGTAATCTTTATGAGTTAAACTGTAAGTGTTCACAACCCTTCCCGGGGTTACATACCTTACATCGTGGATATCAGATAATTGAGAAGGCTGACCAAAATTCCATTCTCACGATATAATTACGCCAGTATTATGTATTTTTACCTCAATGAGTTCTCTCCTGCATGTTATTGTATTGAGCGAAGGAATGATTTATTTTATTAGTTTATAGTACAAAGTTTTTACATGATGTAAGTATATATCGTAATATAAGAGTAATGTCACAGTTTTCACAGTCCCCCTCACTCGGGTTTCCTTTTCTGAGGCAACCTATAGTTTATGTACTTTTATATTTAGTTTATAGTTGTCTTTACATATATTCATCCATAATATAGGCATCCCGAGAAGGGGATAATTTAATGGATAACAACGCGGAGTTTGTGTTATTTCACATTTTATAAATATAAAATAATATATTTTAGTATACTTGTTCCAGAGTATTAGATACTCTCAGTATCGCCCTGGCGGAAAAACACCATTCAGAATTAAACAGGTACTTTCAAAATTCCTCATTACCATCTCCTTTCCTTCCCAACTTCATTCATATTAATAATTACTATGCAAAATTCGTATTAAAAAAACATTGCTGGTCAAAAACTGGATTGTAGGCCGTTTCCTGATAAAGCAAATTCCTAAAATATCAGAACACGTGTTCATGCACATACATTTTCCTTCCAACTTTATGATAATACATTCGTGTTTTACTGAAAGTTTATCAGGAAACCTATCATTTCAATCGTTAAGGACCTGCAATCCCGTTTTTAATCGGATTACGAATAATTTGATGAGATTCTTAATAAATTTGCAATACTCATTTTTCTCCGTGTAGATACAGAGCTTATATAACTCTATATAATAGCTCCGCCACGAAGGCAACCTCACATATAATTACGTGTACTCTTTCAACAGAAATTATAACATTATTAGCGACCTTATATGAAAGTTGTTTCACCACAGGTAGTCTTATATCAGATGCCAGATTTTGAAATTTATCTAATAATAATTTTGAAGGATATTTTCCCGAACTTTCTGAAAGTTATTCTAATAATAATAATATTTGCCTCGGGACTTCTATTTCTGGAAAATCAACGGCCTTCAGCAAAGTTCCGCGATGTCTTCTTTCGGGTGTGATATTTCTTGAAAATACTTTGTGAATTTTGATGAAAATCGAGTGTAATGTTAACATTTATCCTGCTTACTGTTTTACAAAAGAATACAGAAGTTGTAATAATATTTTTTTGTAAGGATATACGAGTATGTCATTCAGAACACGTAAAAAATAGATTATTAGATTTATTTTTTGGAATAACTTTGTTGAGTAAAACCTCAAATTGTAATATTTAATTATTGAAGACAATATTAGCGATTTCTAAACGAAATTTGAAACAGAAATATCAGATAAGGATACGGTCACATCAAGGACACGAACCCAGGACCCTTGCCTTGCCGGGGCACCGCTCTACCACTGAGCTAATGGGACCCTATCTCCTTCGGTCACATTTAACTGTATCATACTTTGAATAAGAACTACCAACATTGTCTTCATTTTTTATTGGCAACTATCTTTAGCAAGGGTCCTGGGTTTGTGTCCTAGATGTTACCGTATCGTTTTCTGTTTCAGATTTTCGTTTTGAAATCGCTAATATTGTCTTCAATAATTAAAGATTATTATATTTTGTGTTTTAAAGGAATGAATTGGCTAGAAACAAAAGGTAAGTCGGTGGCTACATTGCCATTCACATCTACAATGAGAAAAATGAGTATTACCAATTTATTAATAATCTCTTCAAATTATTGGTAATTCGTTAAACACGAGATTGCAGGCCTTATGAATGAATTAACACGATTCCTGATAAAATTTTAGTAAATTACGAAAAGCCATAGAAAAAAAGCATAAAAGGTTTAGATACCAATAAATCTGCTGGACCTGATGGTATTCCTTCAATATTTATTTCCAATATTATTTTTTAACAATCTACTTGCTTTGAAAAATAGCGATCATTCGCGCAAATTATTATTTGGATCAGAACAAAATAAATCAAAAATTGCCTTAAATTTACATTCATAAGTTTACTAACTAACTAGATTTACTAAAGGATTTTTTTTTAACTCGTGGACTAATTGGCTTCGAATATATTATCACGATTTAGGAAATTCATGAAAATCCTAATATTTTGTGCATTTGCCTTATTTCATATAATTTTCTATCCCTTATCCTGTCCGGGTTGAGGATCCATCGCCTCGATAAGACACCTACAGGTGTTCATATCTTAGGCTAGTTTAGCGGCCTCCCTATATTGTAGACACAGCCTTCCTCACACAACCTTTGGAGTTTCTTCTCCTTTTGCCTGAGGGCGGACTACTGAACAATGAATATCTCCCTTCTAGAATCTTACTCAATATGTTCAGTGATATTTGTAATCAAAATGAAGGCAAAATTAACATTTTTCGATAGTTATACGTTTTATTGTCATTCAAATGAAAACGCATTCACAAAAAAATACTGAAATAGAACTCCGCCGAGTTATTATTAAAAATAGTTTTAACTTCATTATCACTGAAATAAAATCAAATCATAGCATTTCGCGGGTATTTTTATTCAATTTGCCTGCATCTGATTGACACAATATATTTCCAGAAAGCCTTCATAAAAAAAATGTGCTTGAAATACTTCACGATAAAAATAACTGGACTCTTTGAGCACGAGAGAACGCAGGTATAAAAATAATTTACGATTTATTTAAATGGAAAATGGAAACAACCTGGAAAACGTGTCAGTTTATGATGATTGAATAATATAACTGCCAATGGCGGAAAAAATGGAAAATTAATCGTAATGATGATATTTAAATCTTCCCTTAAGGGGAACGGCTGCGTGACCCTTTTCATACAAAACATAAAGTTGGATTTGAGGACAAAACGCTTGACTAAACTGAAAAATTATTTTTTTAATCAAAAGGTATAGCAAATATTTAGTACTGATATGTGCTGCTTTATTTATTTGTGTTTTTAATTATAAAATATGAAAATTAAATAAATAAATTTTGAATGATTTTAGAGGCAACTTTGGCATTTTTGTGATTTAATTGTAATAGTTAAAAAAATAACCATAAATTGGCAAAATTGTGCATTAAATCAATTTGGCTCTGAATATAATGTGTGTATTCGGGCCTTCTTTTGGCTCAAGCAACTATTGGCTATTAAAAATGCTTTTGGAATTATTGGAACTCGAGTTTGAATTCGAACTTTAAACTAGTTTTTTGTCGGCAATAGAAAAATATTCAACGAGTTTTTTTTCGCAATGAAATTTTTAAAACTCAGTATCCCGTAATGGAAGTGACGTTATAGAATAGCTCCGTTGACCTAAAAATTACAGACAAAAAGGTAGGCAACTTTCATGACTTTAGAACTCACAAGTCGACAGTATTTACCGATCACACAAACAATGTTTTTGATTGCATGAAATCGCATACTTAGACCAACATTTCGCAGTCGTTATTG
Organism: Hesperophylax magnus; assembly: GCA_026573805.1. Lineage (NCBI taxonomy): Eukaryota > Metazoa > Arthropoda > Insecta > Trichoptera > Limnephilidae > Hesperophylax > Hesperophylax magnus. The sequence continues at coordinate 2,647,836 of JAIUSX010000117.1, read as the reverse complement.
TGTAGCCATCGCCAGCGGGGAAAACATTAACAGATATTCCCCATAATTAATGCAGATTTGAAAACGTAACTGATATTTTCAAATAACATAAGATTTTTGACTCTCAAGTTACAGATAGGTCAATAAAAAATATTGCATGTTCAAGAGAGAATTTCGATATTTGAAAAAGATCGATCACGTTTTGTACGAAGTAAAGGAAATTTCTCTTTCTCCGGGCTTACCAGACACGCCCACAATACATTTATCTCGATTTATCTCTTCAGTGGAGAGAGCGTATGGAGAAAAATAAAAAAAAATAATGTTTTCGTATGTAATAGATTGTATCTAAATATAGGTTTAATTATTAACCCTGAATACGTTTACCACGAAACACACTATAATAAAAACACGTAAAAACACTACTCACAAAACACTTCAAATTAAACCATGGATTACAGCAGGGCTAGTAAAAAGTATACACAAACGGAATATAATGCATGCAAGAGGAAACAAAAACCCAATGGACAGTAAACTAAAACACAATTATTTATTATACAGAAACCTATGTAATAGACTAGTAAAGCAGGCGAAACATGAGTTCTACAGGAAAGAAATAGATAATGCCGGAGGAGACACAAAAAAGATATGGAGAGTTATTAAAGATGCCGCTTATTCAAAACCTAAGAACAGTACTTCTATTAATAAATTGTTAGTCGATGGGGAAATCTGTTTAACACAAAACGAACCCAAAAAATTGCAAATCACATTAATTATCATTTTTCCAACGTTGGCTTAGATTTAGCGGAAAAAATACTTACAAAGAACCACACGACAGAAGAGCTACTTGTCAAAGAAAGTTCCTCTTTGCGACCAAATCATTCCTTTAACATTTATAAAATAAATAAAAAAGAAATTAACGAACTCATTCTTTCTCTCAAAACTCATTGTGCACCTGGCCCGGACAACATATCTAACCAAATCCTGATTAATCTACGAGAATATATCGGTATACCTCTCCTACATATATTTAATCAAAGTTTCTTCCAATGTGTTGTACCTGACAAACTTAAAATTGCCAGTATTACCCCGATCCATAAATCTGGAGACAAACCGTTAATCTCCAACTACAGACCTATTTCACTACTTAACTCTCTATCAAAACTCCTAGAAAAAGCAATGAAAAAAAGACTGCTATCCTACCTCGATAAACACAACTTACTATCAAGTCATCAATTCGGTTTTCGGGCAAAAATGGGCACAGAACAGGCAATGTCTGAATTAATCAACTTCATTGTAAAACATGTAGATAAGGGATCTAAAGTAATTGGAGTTTTTCTAGATCTGGCTAAAGCCTTTGACACCATCTCTCATGATATGCTATACGAAAAACTTAAAAATATTGGCATCAATGGAAAACCGCTCAAATGGTTCATCAGTTATACAAAAAATAGGAAACAAATAGTTGAACTTAATAAATGCTTGAGTGACACAGCAGAAATAAAGTACGGAGTACCTCAGTGTAGTTTCTTAGGCCCTATTCTTTTTCTTATCTATATTAATGGTCTCACTGATATTAAAATTCCAACACTCTGCTATAATGTGATCAGCTACGCAGATGATACTGTACTTCTTATTAAAGAGCAATCTTGGGAAAAGGCATTTAAGAGCGCCGAATTTGGTATGAGGGAGATTAAAAAATGGCTCGACAAAAATCTTCTTACCCTAAACACCTCGAAAACCAAATTTCTAACATTCAGTAAAACAAATATTGGGCAACCAAAAACCGTCCCGCTTTTACACCTGTATCCATGTACTACATCACAAACCAAAAACTGCGACTGCGAAAAAATTGAACATTCGGATAATATTAAGTATCTTGGTTTAACAGTGGATTGCAAACTAAAATGGGAACTTCACATAATTTCACTTGCAATGAGAATCCGGAAACAAATATACATTTTTAAAACGATTAGAAACATTATGTCACTTAAACTACTAAAAAATGTCTACTTTTCCCTTTGTCAAAGCATTTTAATTTATGGTATATCGGCATGGGGTGGTGCCGCAGACACATACATCAAGCTACTTAATACAGCTCATAAAGCACTTATTAGAACTATGTTCAAAAAACCATATCTTTATCCCACTGAAAATCTTTTAATTAAAAATAAAATACTTGATATCAGGAAGCTATTCATAAAAAAAAATATCCATACAAATTGCATAAAATCGTCACCTTCACACATATCTCATTCCCAGAACACTAGAGCTAAATCTAACAATCATTTACAAGTGCCAAAAATTAAATCCACTCTTGCAAAAAAACATGAATCTTACCTCGCACCTTCCATATTCAATATTTTCTTAAAAGAAACACAACATACAACTCAAATCAACAGAAAATGTACATATAAATACTTTAATACGTGGCTAATGAACAAAAAAAGAAATTGCATTAACAAGTTACTTGCAAACCTTCCATGCTAATTTTTATGACATATTAAAAAAAAAAAAAAATAATAATAATAATTAGAACTTTCACAACAAAAAATGTCCAATTATTTGATTATTTGATTCACACTAAAAAAAAAAAAAAAAAAATTACATATGTATGTAATAATTTATATTTAGATTATTTTATCAAGGTAATCTTTTATTTTTTAATTACGTTTCTTTTTCCTGTATTTTGTATTTTTATTTATTTACTTTGTATTTTTATTCACTTTTATTATTATTGATATATGTAATGGTAGATACTGCTACCCGGCTCAGAACAGATATTGTCTAGTGAGTCGGGTAGCGCACATAATATGTAAACAAATATTGATGTCAATAAACGCCCGGGTTACCGGCAATAAATAAATAAAAAAATAAAAAATTAAAATTGGACCCAATACCGATCCTTAAGGAACACCAAGGTTGCTTTCAATAGGTTCCGATACTGAGCTATCAACTTTTGTTATCTGTTATTTCTTGAAGGTATTCTCTGAATATGTTAAATCTAAATTTAAAAGTGTAATTGAAATGAAGTATGTACATAATTGCGAACAGGCAATCGGGTTTTGTGTGACCTACACATCTGAAAATCTTAAATTATTTCCTTATTCAAAGAAATATTTTACTAACTATCTAGTTACTATGCTAATTCCGAGCGTATATTAATTAGTTCCTCGATCTCGAATACTTACTCCTTCCCGTATCGCTTCGTCTCTTACTAATTAGGGCGAGGGATGATAGTGGTTAGTTTTTCACCCCGCCGCCGCAGCCGCTTTGGTTTACAGATGAGATCCTTAGAAGAGATGCCACAGCTGTGAAAACCGATAAAAGTTCGGGCTTTCTCTAGAAAATTAAGTTAGGTATCTAACTTCAGTTACCTCCGGTAGAACTGACTCCAGCGACGCTTCGTAAATCGTCGGCTTCGTAGATCTGCTAACCCAGAGAAAGAAAATACTCATTGGAACCCTTTTGGTAGAACAAAGGGTTAAGTGAAGGGAACATCTTACGTTCCGTTGGGAGGAATGATACAAGTGTAACCTGTTTTCTCAGAGAACTCATATAGGGGTTGTTAAAGTTTATTACAATTTCTTACTATTGTTGAACGGCTATAAATACGTGTCATAATTGTAAATTTACTATACCTAAAATAAGGACAAATTGTGTTCACCGTAAAAGTGTGCGATTATTTAATAATCCCGTTTCAAATTGTTGTGAGTTTTTACCATTTGTGGCAACGCTCGACTTTATCCTGTTTGAACCAGATACAGTGTAATGCAAGCAAAGAATATCGTTTCCCTATCTGCAACTCTATTCACGTCGTGTACTCCATTTCAATAAAAATAATTCCTAACAGGATCATACATACGTTTCAATTCGTTTACTTTGGTGGGAAAAACAGTATTACTGACAACAGAGCGCATAAATAGGAAAGCCACGAGACTTCTAATGACAGAAGCAGTAGTTCAGGAAATCAGTTTGGATTACCACGTTCGTATTTTTGGCCTCAGCCCTTCTCCGAAATCTTAGTGAAATCGTCGATAGTAAATACTTTAAATTAGCTTGATGACTTCCCCACCTTTAAACCACGGGATTTCCTCAAACAATGAATCAAAATATGATTAAAAGTCAATCTTAGACCACGAAGAAAAATAAAATATTATAATAATAGCGTAGGCCCGTGAAAATCACGGGATATTATAATTGTGGGATTGTTTTTGTAATAAATACTGTCAATTCTTTTTAAAATAAGTATATTTATTTTCTTGTTGATAAATTAGAGACGATCAGATATTTACCTTTTTTTACGTTTTACGTTTTTTAGAAACTTTTATAATCATGCAAAATGAAAGTAAATTTAAATTTAAAAAATAATGCAAATTTCAAATACCTATGGATTTATTAATTAATTAAGATTTAAAAAATCTCACTATAGGTAGATACCTTACATTATCGTTATTCGAAAATGACTTCAAGGGAAATTTGAGTTTATTGAACGTGAAAATTTTCAAGCAGGAATAACAAAAATTTTCAAGCAGGAATAACAATAATTTCAGAAGTAGACAACTGAACTTAGGATGGATTGGTTCGGAGAATTTGAACAATTCTTCAAATTTCAAAGTTAATTTTCAAGTTCTGTGAAAGATTTTTTCAAGTTTTGTTTTTATTTCAGTTTTGTCAAGCAACTAGCCTATAATTATATAATAACAGAACTTGAATAGGACTTTCACAGAACCTGAAAATAAACGTGTCCTTCGTATTTTTCATTGATTCATTTAGGTTCCATTTTCTCAGTTAAAATATATTTGAAATTTGTATCATATTCACAAAATAAAGTGTCAAGAATTTGATTAAAACATTTGACGAATTCCGTTGCAAATCTCCTCATCAATATACCGTAAATTGAAGGCACATTCCAGCGAGGTAGATTCTCATTTTTTTGCTATATTCGCTAGAAATGGTTTTAGACGTATTTAATGTCCAGACGTGAATTGACAAGAACTTTCCAAATTCTTTTTCCTTCCTACTCTCTTTGACCTTAAAACAAATTCCAATTGGAGATGCCATCATTTCACTGGCTACAAGCAGGACTTGCTTAAAAAAGCTTATATTAAAAAAGAAGAATAGGATCACTGAATATTATTTAAAAGGGAGTTACGCAAATACAAATTATGGGAGCTTGCGAATATTAAAAGACGCTGCGAATTTGTTTATGCCTATAGAATGTCAAATAACAGAACCAGTTGTTATTTTTAATATTTTCGAAGCATACTTTGCAATTTTTTTTTCTATCGAGTGAATTTCATATAGTTACTTTTTCAACTCAAAATCTATTCAGATATATCTCTCTATTCCCAGACTATCTTTAAAACTAACATATATTTTGAGAGCTTGAAAATTGGTCAAGCGGAATATTTGACACGCCGCACAATGGGGCCGATGACCCCGAAAGTTGGCATCAAATCAGTGGTTGCAATGACATCAAATCTTTTTCGATTTTTAGTTCCGTATAGACATTTTGATAAAAATAAGTGAAAAAAAATTTTCGAAAAGTCACGCATACTTAGTACAAAAATATAGAATTGAATAATATAAGATCAATTAAATCAGTCAAAATGCTCACATTATTTCTCGTGCTATTTATTGACAGTTATACACATAATAAATCGTCTTAATCATCTTGTGACAATATACTATCGTCATCACTACTTGATTCAACTATCGAATCATTCCTGGTAGTCGTATTAGGGTCTGGTGTCTTTAGCATTTTCAGTACTTCTTTTGAAATTGTCTTCATTGTCCGGCTGCTGAACTTGTATTAAACGCTCAGCAGTGTGATCCAGCAATTGTTGCAATTTCACTTCCGCTGAAGATTCCGTGACCGTTATGAATTCACTTAATGGGTAACATTTTTTCTTAGCTCCTTGTACAATTTTGTATGAAGGAAATACCTCTTTATCCTTTTCTCTTATTAAATTGTATTGGTAGCGACTAAGTTTGGCATCTACAATCAAAGCAAGTGCTTCATCACCACTCAATATCTTTTTGTTTTGGGTTTTATCGGTAAAAGCTTTTCTGTACTTATTTGCTCTGGTCGGCGTACTTAACGTGACGTCTTTGACTACAGTCGATGTTGCTGCTTTACCTGCCAACCGAAAACTCACGTGGGTAGCAAAGGCTAACTCAGTTCTAGATGTTTTAGATCGCAATATAGTTTTATGACGTTTCGTACGCTCAGACGACATATCAAATGACAGTGTGGGTCGACCTCTTTTCGTTTTTACTATTTCTGGTAAAGGTTTATAATTCTTAAACATAAGGAGGCTTTCGAGCCATTCTTTTAATAAAAATTATTATTTAATAAAAAGAAGTCATGGATTCTGTGACGCTTCAACCACTTGGTTTTCAATTTAGAACAGAATGCAGCTATTTCATTAAAAAGTTATTTTTGATTAAAGAGTTGACAATGAGTAAGTTCTAAGAGGTGTTTTTTCAGGAATTTTACTTTTTCGTCAAATTTATTAACGCCAGAATTCTTCATAATCATGTATAATTCGAATCTCGTAAGAACCACGCCAGAAAATGTATCTAAAACAAAACACATTGATTATTAGACTACAACTGTTTTTTATGAAAACTGATAGTCCTCACTTTCAAGTACTATAATTAAAAAAATTGTGCATACTTGCAACTACTTATAATTAAATCTTGTAGCTAAGATACTAAACTATATAAAAACAATTAAAATATGACGGAATCTTGTGGAACTCTAAACTATATACCTCTATGTTTAATATATTTACAAGAAAATATTTCATTCAAATAGGTGTTTGTTTTAATTTAAATTTATGACATATAGTATGAGGGTATCAATCACTACTATAATATAATTAAAGTACATACCATAAGACATCGTATCCATATTGAATTGGATCTGTACACTTGATATATTTTGCTTTTTATAAACTTGAAAAGTATTGAAATTTACGGGTTTTCGAAAACTGACACAGTCACCCGCACAAAGGTCAAGTTCAAACTGATCTCTTCCCGTCAGTATCGCGATTAGGGCGAAACGCTTCGGGGTTATTATGTAACACTTAATGAACTTCAAAACTAGCATACTTGCTTCATTGTAAAGAACATTTGATTTTCTGAATTTCAGCCAACGCGTTACATGAAGTCGCCCCAATGTGCGCCGGTGGAAATTCGGAGTACGAAAGATAAATTTGGATTGTAGGCCAAAATACCTAACCAAACTCCATAATTATTTTTTTAATCAAAGCATGTAGCAAATATCTAGTACTTTATTTATTTATGTTTTAAATTATAAAATGTAGTGCTAAAATATTTAAAATTTTAAAAAAATTATTGTCGTTGGCGTAAATTCAAATTACAAACGACCAATTTACGTTAAAGTAAAATAAAATTTAAAAAAAAAAATTTAAAGTAAAATTTAATTTCTCAACAAAATTTTTTTAGTTAACAATTTTTTTTTAGTTATCTAAATTTTTTTAGTTAATTAAAAGAGTGAGTAGTAGGAGTGCTTAATTATTTGTTTGCAAGTTGGAAACTGATAACGTGCGTTGTGCGATCGTCTGGAGACAACTAACGAGATTCCAAGCAACCTCTTAAACCGAATGAATTACTTAAACCTTAATAACATAACGTGGTCTTTACTGGTTAAATCGATTGAACGTAAGCTTTAAACGTTATTTTCCCATTTCCCGAGAAAGCACGAGCATTATGGTGAACTGCCGTAAACCGCAAATGGGTTTCTGACGGATCGTAACACCGTTTAACGACACTGTTTCATCACTACCTACAAGCACATTGCCTACCGCCTTTCAACTTGGCTCTGAGATTTTCATTGGCATATTTACGTTCCACGCTTTAAAACTATGTGAAGATGAAATTGGAAAATCTGTTCTCTTTAAACATACCGTTTAGTTTTAGCTTTACAGTCCAAATGCAAATTCATAATGGAAAGCTCTATCAAGACAGTGTAAGTAAAATATTGAATTATTCTGAAACAGATAATGATACGGTCACATCTAGGACACGAACCCATGACCCTTGCCTTGCCGGGGCACCGCTCTACCACTGAGCTAATGGGAACCTATCCCCTCTGGTCACATTTAACTGTATCATACTTCGAATAAGAAATAATACCAACATTGTCTTCATTTTTTCATATTTCACTTCTCATTTATTAGTTTCAAGTGAAAAATCAACTTATTTGTAGTAGTAGTATTATTGTGTTTGTGTTAACATGGATTTTTATTTAATAAAAATTTACGTATAAGTAAAAAAAAATCATTTCTATATTATTTCTTTGATTTCCGCTTGCAAAAAAGACTTGTTTTAATCTATGAATTAATTGTATGTAACAAAAAAAATCATAAGCATTTAATAGTGAAATTATCGGGGGAAAATTTCTAAATGAAATAAATGAACAAAACTACTTTTGCCACCTAGCTGCGTTGATATTGCTTATTTTTGAGACGTCGCGTCGCTGAAGACGTTTATTCGCCAATCTGAACAACGCTAAAGACATGGTTTTCAATATGTTATAATGCAGCTTTATTTAATAATACGTATAACTCACAATCAGTGTTATTTGTGTACGTTTACCTCCTTAATAGATTGGACAAACTGAAATAGTGAATGGTCGTATGGAATGAAAAAGTTTGTCATTTTGTCAATACACACTACTCAAATGGGAAGTGATATTCTCGGTCGAAGCCGGGAAAATGGTGCATAAAATTATGGGAATTTAACGCTGATATGCCAAAAAATTATATTTTGGATATGTCGTTTTGTACATAACAGTGTCTTTTATAGTTTTAATTATAATTTAATGCTTTTTTATAATATTAGTTTTAATTATTCATTTTATACAATTTTGTGTAGTATTTTTACCGTTTATAAAATATATACGATATTTTTAAACTCTCAATTATGTCTAAACTTATTTCATACGCTGACGACACAGCAATTTTAACTGAGGGATTAACTTGGAATGAAACCCAAAGAACAGCAGAGTTAGATATAAACATACTAAAAAAATGGTTCGATAAAAATCTGTTAACACTTAATACTGAAAAAACTTTTATAATACCTTTCACCATTAATAAAAATTCATTCCCTGATAATTTAAAGATAAGTATACACTCATGTAATTGTAATAGAATTTCAAATTTATGTAAACCTGACTGCTCTGTACTTACTGTTAAAACTAATGTAAAATATCTAGGTGTAATTATAGATAGTAACATAAAGTGGAAATTACAAATCAATGCAATAGTAGAAAGGTTAAGAAAATTATTGTACATTTTTCTTAGAATACGAAACATACCTACTAAATTTTAAATTATTAAGAACCATCTATTTTTCACTAATTCAATCAGTATTACAATATGGAATTGTTGGTTGGGGTGGAGCATTCAAAACTTCTCTGCTACCTTTAGAAATCATCCAAAGAATATTAGTAAAAATAATTTTGAAAAAACCGTATGATTACCCCACAATTAGATTATTTCAAGAATTTAAAGTCCCTTCACTTCATATTATTTATAAAAAAATAACTCTTTTTCAAATACATAAAGATTGTTTCAACAATGACAACTTAATAACTTTTTCGAACAGCAATAGACAAAGTATTCTTGGCTCTATAACTATCCCGCGCTGTAACACCACCACAGCCCAACAATTTTATAAATATTTTGGTGTCAAATGGTTTAACCAATTACCTCTTAACTTAAGATTGGAAACGAATTATAAAAAATTCAAAAGCTCAATAAAAACACTATATCAATAGCATATTAAAATCGTTTATACTTTTAAAATACAATATAATCTTTCAATTATTATTATATTGAAATCCTTCTCTCTTATTTCTTATTCTTATCTCTTTCCTTCTTTTACATCCTTTTCTCTTTTCTATTTGATAAAATTTTGTTACATTTAAAAAATTTATTTTGTTATATTAAAAAATAAAAATTCTTTTCATTATCTTTACACTCTTTGAAAAAATATGTGAAATCATTAATTACACGCGTTTCTCCGCCTTTTTAACACGAGCATTTGCTCTATAAAAAGGTGTATCACGATGTACTATAATAATAAATAAAATAAACTTAATGTAATGTAATAACATGTTTTGTAAATTTAATATTAAATAAAGAAAAAAAAAAAAAAAAAAAAAAATATATATGCAATGCAAAAAAAACAGTTAATGCATTATAGTACATAAAAAACCAATTGATTTTTTGATCCACCACATTTAGGATTTTTTTTTGTTTTTCGAATGACTTAATGAGTAAAACCTCAAATTGTAATATTTAATTATTGAAGACAATATTAGCGATTTCTAAACGAAAATCTGAAACAGAAAAATCAGAAAAAGATACGGTAACATGTAGGACACGGTCCTAGGTCCTAGGTATATATATATAAATTCAAATTACAAATCGAGTAATTATTAAAAAATTGTAGTAATTATTATAAATGGAATTGAAGTATTTTTAAAAAATGTTGTGCTTTACACAATTTATTAATTCAAAATATGTGGTATATTTTCGGCACGTTCCAGAGTTTTAGATTCTTTTTATATCGCCTTGGTAAAAACAGACCATTCATAACCGAAAAGATGCTTGAAATGGATTTAGCTGTGTTTTTGACCAAATCTGAATAACCAAGTATTTCACCACCTTCCTCTTTCCCAACTCCTTATCTCCCCACTACCCTCAGCTACATAACACACCTTAGTTGGAGATGCCATTGTCTCACTGGCTACAGACGCTTGGAAGCAGTTGGAAATATGTTTTAAATTCACAACCTACTCCGTTACATCAAAATTAACTTTAAGTAATTCAAAAACTTAGGTAAGTATAATTTTACCTTTATTGATTATAAATACTTACCTGGTACATAGTTGTTTATTGTTTCTTCCTTTAAGATTTCTCTGTTTAATTAGCGATTGTATTGTAGTAGCTTCGTGATAGCAAGTCTAGACGAAATAATCATTTTAAAATAATAATATTATGTAACCAGTATTAATAATAATTTAATTGAGTAAATTGAAATACAATACGTGAACAAGCGGCTTTAGGAAGCGGTGGTTTCGATTAATTTCTTCTGGTTAGTTAAGCGTGAAATAAAATCATTTCAATTGGATTTCAGTTAATTTGATCTATTTGTAAGTATTCATCGTGATTATTTTATCTGCTTGAAATTTTTTTTTCTGTATTTCGAAAAAAATTACTAAACACTTGCAAAAGAAATACAGATTTAGAGGTCCTCAGTATTCGGAGTAGGGAAAAAATGTTTCAAAAAACCATACAAAATTGCATGTTTTACCAGCATACTGTCTCGGCCATAATTAAATATTTTGTCTGTTTGTGTTGTGTGAGGATCAGGAAGGTGTCGGTTATGACCTGTTTTTAGAAATTCCTCCGCATTTACCTTCGGAAATAAATGAAACCATAGAAACGGGGAGAAGACAGCCGTATGTGCATGAAACATGTCGGTCTTCATAGCAATAAATATATACTAGCAAATAAAAACCCATTGATAATTACAACGGTTCTTTAAATAAAAAACAGAAGGCGCCACTACCGCATAGAACAATCCTGAACTGTACAGTGTACATTCATTATGATAATAATACATCAAATGATGGAATGGAATTCTTTTTCGAAAATCATATTTAGGTATTCTGCACCATTTGGTAGGTATTAATGTAATCATTTAATATTAGAATTACGAATATCTGGATTATGTTTTTATATATTTAATATTGAATACCACACAACTGTAAGGTTACCTACATTTTATCCACAATAATATTTCTCTTCACTGTTTCTTTGGACCTTACCACCCCTGGCAATTCCTATCTACATATATTTTACATCTACATTACCAATGGATTTTCTTAGGGGCAATCGGCCTATAACCAGAGATTGCTGAAATTCTTCTGTTTTGAATATTTGTAATTCATTTTTAGCTATTTCCGGTAGGTACTGAGTAGTAGTCAGCTATAAAACTAACGATCATTATTAATTTGAACAAAATAGTGTCATGACAAAAACAAAGTATACTGTGCATTTTTATTATATTTTGGATCTATCTTCAATACATAACTGTTCTAAAAAAACATCTCCCCTTTTTGTCCGACGAAAAGTAATTACTGAAGGGTCCGTGAACTAACTCCCAACTAGAGTGTTTTTTTTTATATCCATTATCCATAAAGCAAAAGTATAACTGGATATTGAAAGTGTTGACCCATTAACGTCACCCACAGCGTCGATTTTATGGGCCCACTATTCGAATTTCATCCAATTTCCGACATACTTTCCTTAAAATTTTGAAGTTTTTAAGCTCTTAAAAAAATATATGTTATTCTTTAAGATAGTATCTATTTGTTCCAAAAGCCGAAACGGTAATTATTTGAAATTCCCTCGATAGAAATAAATCGCAAAGTATGCTCCGAAAAATATTATTAACACGTTTATTTCTGTTATTTTACAAGTTATATGTATGAAAAAAATCACAATGCTTCTTTTAATGCTACTTTATAGACCCCAAAAGTGATTTTTGCTATTTTTGAAATACGCCGTGATTTATTAAACATTTTCACAACTGTCGCTTACGCCTATTGCTTTTAAATCATATTTATTATAGCGCGCTCGCTCCGACTTGAAGATTAACCTATCTTCTTTGAAAAGTTCATTCGCCAACTCGAGGGCTTTGGGGGCAGACATGTCGTTCAACGTTCTATGATCTACAGACGTGCGATTACGTGCAAATATTTGAATCTATAAAGATAATTTTTACGCGTGTAAAGTTTATGAGTTAATAAATATTGTTTTTTCAAAGATGGGAAATACACGAAAGATATCCCGTATTTCAAAGAAAAAATGATATCTCATAAAATTATATCCTATCTAATAGGTGAGAAGAAAAAAATACAATTTTTGATTTATAAGCTTATATTTATTATAAACGATAATTTACTATAAAAATTAATAATTCATATTTTTATTTATGTATTGTGTAGTAAAAAGTTATAAAAATTATTATTTTATTTTTTTCAGAATACGATAAACGATAATTTATTATAAAAATTAATTATTATTTTTATTTATGTATTGTGTAGTAAAAAGTTATAAAAAATTTTATTTTATTTTTTTCAGAATACGTACTTTGGGAAATAAAACTAATTCCAAAACATTAGAAATTACAGGGCAAGTTCTTATTAATTCACAATGCAACGATGTCCGAAATATAATATAATATGTAATAATAATATACGGGCCATCTGTTTCAAATAACAATACTCGAACGTGGAATTCAGAATAATAATGAACATGCGAGCGAAAGAAGCTATTGAAAGTTCTGAAACTGTGGGGAATATAATTTAATAAAATAAAATACTTTTTTGTTTTAAAACCACGATATTTATTAATTTAAGAACCGACCGGTTTCGCTTTACTTAAGCATCATCAGGGTACAAATTAATACTAAACAAGAAGTACATAATGTGTGCATATATATAACAAAATATAGAGGGAGACAACATGATACAAATATAAGCAACACAAAGACGGTCATAAAATACATTAACATAAGTGCACAAGTAATGGAAAACCCGCTAGATAATTATGTAGACTAATGGGTTATACGAATAAATCGGGAGAAACAAAACATCAATAAAACCTCAATAATAACGGTTTTTCCGAATTCGCAAATCATTTGATCGATAGCTTGCCTTCCTGAATAAATCTAATTTTATTTAATCATTTACGGCCAAGATATTTTTGACAATGGTGTGTTTTTATCTTTCTGTATTCCAATCATTTAGCTTTGCTTCTAGGGTTGTGCCCCAGTATTGCTTTTTGGAGACTGTAAACGGATCTCTCGGCATTTAATGAAACTGCAGCAGAACAAAGGCTGTTGCTATATTGACGTTCATGGTATGTTTTGCTCAGATTGACGATAAGGTTTCCAGATCCGCATTTCGCTCGAAGCATGTTTAGGGTAATAAGTTTATAGTTTAGGGTTCTTTCACCGTATTTATGGGAACATTTCAGAACCACCAATCTTTCATTTTGAGTGAATCTTGTGTTTGTGATTAAATTATATTTGACGATTTAAACAAATAATATTTAGAGAAGTTAAAAATAAAATTGAAAGTTCACTGAAAGCTTAAAACTATTAAAAGTAGTAATTTCATAAAAATGTAAATAAATAGAGCCCCTTTCACATTTTAGAATGTAATTTTATGTTGCTTACATGTTTTATTACTCTTTATAATTATTGAATTGTTTAAATGAATAAATAAATAATTACAAAAAAGTCTTCTGATTTGTAAGTCCTCAGGAAGCACTAAGGATCTTTCTATCTATCTTTATAATATAATAAATTTGATGAGCATAAAAATGTAAACGTGTATATAATTTATATAAATGTACAAAAGTAGATATTACACGTGTATAAATATTATATTGCGCATATTATACAAGATGTCGGGGGTAAAGTGCACAAACTTCGGGAGGTGATTCTAATTGATAGTACAAGTAAAAAAGAAAAAAAAACTTTTTTTGGAATTCCAACGTTTTAAGATAGTTTTCGAGTAAAAAAGTTTAAAACCTTATTGATGTAAAAATATATTTATTGATTTTATAAAAGTTATAAATTACTTTTATAAAAGTGAGAATAGTATTTTAGTAAAGTAAAGTAATTTTTATACCTATACAAATAACTTTCGTAAATGTTTTTTGTAAAATTAAAAAAAAAATAATTAATTAAATCCGTAATAAAACCCATATTTTGAGAACCATCTTCATTTCGACTTCCTTCTCATTTGGTCGGTGCATTATTACTCTAAGGTCGGTGCTAACTAAAAATGGTTCTGTTTTTCTAAAATTGCAATAGATGTCGGTAATTTAATTTCATAATCCCCAAAATTATTCCTAATACGAATTCAGACACCTCTGTCGGATTCTTTTAACACTAAATTTTGTGGGTGTTGCCAAATCTAAATTCTTTACGCGGAAAGCGGGCCCTTAAAGGGGTATACGCAGGCCGAAACGGGTACCTAAGCCATGAAAAAAATCCGTACACAATAAATATACAGAGTTTGAGATTAAACCTAATACGGGTCAGGTGATTTCAAAACATCAAGTCTGCTAACCCGTTGACTTCATATTAAATATTTTTCAATATTTCTATTTATGAAAATGACATTTCTTGGTGGAATGCCATTATAATAAAATAGGTTTTAAAACATTTTTCCCCTATATTTTATTTTTGACCGTAACCGGTTTCAGCCTTTTAAGGCCATCTTCAGACTGGTACAAATATTTCTAACCTATGGCTTATATAATACATTATATTTGAGGGAGCGGGTAACAGGGGGTGTCATACAATGGGTTTATTCAAATTATTTGGATTTTCCTATCTTCAAATTTAGTTTTAACAAATCTTATGCTGTGCACCCATGCACTAGTATATTCCCAAGGTTTTCAGGTCTATGGCTCTAGCGCCACTAGTGCTTTTGTGTAAACTAGTGCTTTTTTGTGATAGTTATTCATACTTCACACAGAGCACACGCAAAA
Organism: Hesperophylax magnus; assembly: GCA_026573805.1. NCBI lineage: Eukaryota > Metazoa > Arthropoda > Insecta > Trichoptera > Limnephilidae > Hesperophylax > Hesperophylax magnus. The sequence goes on along the minus strand of JAIUSX010000117.1, from coordinate 2,632,246 downwards.
ATATCCCTCCACAAAGATCATCGGAATTTATAGCCTATAATACGTAAAATATCAAAAAAGTATCGGTAAACTTTTTCGTGAAGATAAGTGCAGTGAAATATCTACAAACTGTGAACTCTAAACGGTCTCATTAGTGGTTTCAAGTAAAATAAACTCTGCAAAGTGACAGCGATTATTGTCAAATAAATATCTATCAGCTTATTTTTAAATGAACTTGTGCAAAGATAATTGATATTGCATTTATCTCACACTACGTCATAAGTGGCAAACAGCTCAGTGGCGAGAACGGTCACGGAATCGGTATTGTTAGATATCCGAAGCAAGTCAGATCGAATCCTACTGTTTCTAAAAAAAATTTTTTTTTTCTTTCTTTAAACAAATTAAATAAATAACAATATACAATGGATTCGCAAGAGTACATAAAATTGGCCAAAGACGCCGTAAATATACTTACTAACATGGTAATGGATCCCAACAGCAAATTCACGAAAGAGCATATTGCAAAAATAATCCCTAAGACCAATGAAATACTGGGAACGATAGCCGGTATGGCTGACAGAATGGCAACTCTTGAAGGAGAGCTTAACGCATACAAAAACAAACCACAGTTTTGTCAGCTATCATCAAGTGGCACTGCGGACGTTTCTGGAATTTCAGAAACAATAGCAGAAATGGAGGAGAGGAAAATTCGCGCCAATAATATTATATTGCTCAACATTCCAGAAAGTACGGCAACAATGCAATCGGACTGTATCATTGAAGATCGGAGCCAAGTAACCAGTATACTGAAGAAAGTGGACAACGTCGACACCACCCACATACAAATGTATAGGTTAGGACGAAAAAGTGCTGAAAAAACTCGCCCAATCAAGATTGTACTATCAGATCCGAACCAAGCCAAACTTGTACTAATGAAAAAAACTATACCTCTGGATAATAATACTATTAAAATAAAACACGACCTTACCGTAATACAACGTCAACAAATTGCAAGCTTGTGGAAGGAGTTGGAATCCAGACATAACAATGGTGAATCAAATTTAACAATAAAATACATAAATTCAACACCCAAAATAGTTTATTCACTCCCAAAAAACTCGTCAAGCCGTCTTCGAGAAGATTTTACTACCAGAACGTCAGAGGTTTAAGGACAAAGCTGAACGAATTTAGGATAAACGCCCCAATTATTTCACACGATGTCATCGCTCTTACAGAAACCTGGCTAGAACCGTCAATCCACTCAGCGGAGCTTGGTCTACCCTTTCATCAGGTCTACCGGCTTGACAGAAATATCAACACCAGTTCCAGATCAAGAGGTGGAGGCGTCCTTATAGCAGTCAACAGAAAAATGTCCTCAAAAGTGTTGAAAACCAAAAATTGTGATGTCGAACAAATTTTCATTATGGTAAACGATAAAAATCAAAATTACATTATTGGTTGCGTGTACATTCCTCCGTCGGCTAATTTATCTATTTATAAAAATCATTCCGAAGATATCGAACTTTTGAAATCAAAACACAAAAAACATAAATTCATAATTTTTGGAGATTACAACCTTCCAAATTGTAATTTCAACTGTACTGATTCCCAATCAGTTACATTATGCGAAAGAGAAATCATTGATATGTCAATATTTCTGAATCTCACCCAATTTAATAATGTACATAATTTGAATAATCGCCTCCTAGATCTTGTTTTCTCAAATGAAGAGGACATAATAGTTAGTAAAGCATTAGAGTCTATCCTTCCCATTGATAATCATCATCCTCCACTGTCAGTAATTATTCCAAACAATCTTAAAAAAAATATTAAACTCTCAAGTTCTAGTTTTAATTTCAAGAATGCCAATTACAATGATATTAATGACCATCTCAGCAAAGTAGATTGGACTTTTCTCAAGGAAAACAATATGATCTATAATACAGAATCATTTTATCATAAAATAAATGCCATTATCGTAGACTGTATACCCTTAATAAAATTCAAAGAATCAAAGCATCCAAAATGGTTCAACAAGGAATTAATTCAATTAATAGCTAAAAAAAAAGTTTTACATAAAAAATTTAAAGCAGAGAGGTCCCTACCAAATTATATTGAGTTCAGTAAAATAAGAAAAGATTGTAAAAATATGTCAAAATTTTGTTACAACAATTATATAAATACGGTAGAAATGTCAATTAATGGAAACATAAAACAATTTTGGAATTATGCAAAGTCTATGAAAAATGATGATATTAGCATACCCTCTAATATGTTTTATGAAAGTAAAAGAGCCAACGACTCCCAAAATGTAGCTCACCTATTTGCCGACTTCTTCAAAAGTGTATATGTCCGGGACTCAATAATAATCAACGATCACTTGCCTAGTTTCTTCACGGATCATGACTTAAATTTGACTAATGTAATAATTGAATTTAACGATGTACTGACTCAGCTAAAACAATTGGATCAAAGCAAGAGCGGAGGTCCTGATAATATCCCACCTGTTTTCTTAAAGAATTGCGCCACTACTCTTGCATATCCACTACATTTTCTTTTTAACCAGTCACTACAAACAGGACACTTTCCTGAAAAATGGAAATACAGCTTCCTCACCCCGATACTTAAAAAAGGAGATAAAAACGAGGTGAGCAATTATAGACCGATCTGCCTTTTATCAACTATTCCAAAAATGTTTGAAAAACTTATTTTAAATAAAATCATTCACTGTATCAAGCCAGTAATTTCTCCTAACCAGCATGGTTTTACATCAGGAAAGTCTACTTTGTCCAATCTCTTAATTTACCAAAACTATATATCAGAATCCATGTCTAAGAAGTTACAAGTTGATTCAGTCTATACTGATTTCAGCAAAGCATTTGATAAGGTTAATCATGACCTGTTGTTAAAAAAGCTTCATAAATTAGGAATAGCAGGGTATCTATACATGTGGTTTAACAGTTATTTAAGTAACAGGCAATTGGCCGTTAAAATTGATGGCTTTATTTCTTATAAATTTAAAGCTACCAGCGGTGTCCCCCAAGGGTCACATTTGGGACCAATTTTATTTTTGATATTTGTGAACGATGTGCTCACTATATTCAACGATGTCGAAGTTTCAATGTTTGCGGACGATATGAAAATATACAAAGCTATAAGAAATATGAACGACTGTCAAACATTGTCAAATAACTTGCGTAAACTATTTATTTGGTGCCAAGAGAATTACCTAGAACTAAATATAAACAAATGTCTAATTATGAGATTTCATAGAATAAAAAATCCAATTATTTATGATTACTCCATCAATGATGTAGTTCTAACCGCTGTAACCGAGGTGAATGATTTAGGTGTAAACTTTGACCAAAAACTGAATTTTATAAATCATATTGAAATTACTTCAAATAAAGCTTTGAAAATGTTGGGTTTTGTTATAAGAATTTGCAGCCAATTTAAAAATATTCAAACATATAAACATTTGTATGTGTCATTGGTTAGGAGTCAAATTGAGTACAACTCGACAGTGTGGGCACCTAGTTACGCTAGTCATTCACTCACGATAGAAAGAATTCAAAAAAAATTCTTAAGATTTATTAATTTCAGAATGGGTATTACAAGGGAATGCGTCAATTATGATTATCTACTATGTCAGCTTAATTTATTAAAATTATCTGAACGTAGAATAGTTAATGACCTAAATTGTTTATATAAAATCATAAATTCAATAATTGACAGCCCTGAACTATTATATTTGATTTCCCTACATATACCTCGTAAACCAACATTGAGGCATTATCTACCGTTCTATTGTGATAACTCCAACACTGAATCTCAATTCTATACCCCCGTTCGCCGTATACAAAATTTGGGTAATGACTATAAAGATGTTGTTGATATATTCAACACATCATTCACCACATATAAACAAGTTATTACCCAATTTATTTTGGAAAAAAGAATATCAAATACAATATAATTTAATTACAGAAACTAAGTAGATTCATTTTATTTCGTTTTTGACATTATTTTTGTAAGAGGTTGTGTTTTATTATGTATTCTATTTCCTTTTTGATTTTGTTTTGTTATTTTACTTTGACTTTGTTTTATTTTTGATTTGTTGTGTTCTTTGTAAAAAAACAAGAAAATAACATGTAAAAGCCCTGCCGGGCGTAAATTTATAAATAAATAAATAAATAAATAAACCTAAAACATGTGATGAAAAGTCTCCCCTAGGTGCTGATATTCATAACGCACCTATGGGATTTGGGATTCATTTTGAACTCGCTGTTGGGCAGTTAAGTACGAGTATCATTCGAACGGGTGGATTTTTTAGTAAAGAATTTGAAAGTTTGGTAAAATTATAATACAAGTTTGTCTTCTTTCCTTATATTTTTATGCACAAACGCAATTCAGAGAAAACCGCCATTGCCTACACCTCTGTTTGTATAAGTTTTTATCAAATTATTATTAGTAACATCACTGAAATGTCATTGTGATTTTTATTTTTTTCTTAGGGGGCTGTTACATTTTTATAGATGACAATTTACTATATTGATATAATAATTTGGTTATTATGTTTCTATTATTTTATAATAATTATTTATTATGATCATCATGTTGTTACCTATGAGGTACGTATGTATTGATAGAAATTAGTTTTTTTTTATTGATGTTGGCATAACATTTTCCTACCCGTTAGCCCCAAGGGCGTTAATAATTAAATAAATAAAAAACGATACACTCTATCCATTAAAATGGCACAGTACATACAAATACAATATTGTACCGATGATTCAATCCAATATTGTATTTGTAAGCCTATCTTGAAAGAATTGACTTTTATATGGACAAAACTATTTATTTATATTCATAATGCGAATGTACAGGCGCAAACAAATAATCCGTCTTAACATTGTAAAGCATAACTTGCGAAAAGCGTGTTTTAATAAAATAATTAAATTTCCGCCATCTATGAACGCGTAGATTATAACGAACGTTGCATTTAACCTTAACGCATTGTTCCCATTTCCCGTCAACTGCTATCACTCTTGAGTACTCATTTTTCTACGTTTCTGTACAAGCTTCTAGAGAACACCGCTATATGACATCAGTTGGCGACAGTTGTCAAAAGCTCCCAGTGAAAGCTGGCAAAGGGTCTCCATTATAAAAAAAAATACTTTTTATCCTAACACATTCCGGAGCGGTTGCCTTTCTATGACGCCTGTCATACATGATACATTTCAATCAAGAAATGCCCAAGCTGTTGAAAGGTATAAAACATTTTTTGATATAAATAGAGTCGTAATGGCATTTTTATAAGGCAATTTGATCAGGCTGTCTCAAGTCTTAGCCTGAATCAAACGATTGTTAGTAATGCTCTCTTTAAAAGTATTCCTACACGTCGAGCCGCTTATATGTAATCTATAATATTCTTTAGACTCACATAAAAATTCATTGGCACAGTCCTCAATCTTTTTCAAGCCTGCGACCCAATAAATCACTTATATCTTTTTTTAAAGTAGAAAATATAGGGATTACTGATAATGACATTTTCTTAAAGTTACATAAAAAATAGAAAAAAAAACCGGTTTAACTTAACAACATAACCAGCGAGTTTATTGATGTCGAATTCGGGGTGCCTCAAGGAAGTGTTCTGGGTCCAATTCTCTTCTTAATCTACATTCATGATCTTTGCCACATAAAATATGAAGGCGATATCATAAGTTTTGCGAATGTACAGTTCTTCTAATAAATGGGAATCATTGCGCAGAAACATTTTAGAAATCAGAAGATACACTAAACAGGATCAAAAAATGGCTCGACTACCATTCACTTAAACTTAATGCTAACAAAACAAAATTCTTTTCAATGTGGATGAGTGTTTCAGGCGAATAATTATTGCATGTAAAATAATTGTTACCCTTTGTGCTATACATAAAAAATCTTGTCTTAAACATTAGTTTACCAAAAAAATAATAAAAACAAAATTCATCACACACAAAATAAAAAATTCAAAAAATTCAGAAGGAAACCTAAACATAAAAATTCATTGCTCCCATCACTTAAATGGCCATTGTTATAACTGTCCCTCATCTGAAAACGTTGACCACTTAACTAACCTATGTATAAGAAATGATCATAAATTAAAATGGACTAAAGAATACAGTTAAAAAACTAAGTTATTTTGTCAAAACCATCAGGGATCCTCAGTAAAAAAAGATCTACACGGTTCTTTGTCAATCGCCCTTAGAATATAGAATTATCGGATGGGGCAGTGCATATGTCAATATCTTAAAACCACTCATTAAAACCCAAAAAGCCATAGTGAAAATTATTCTGCAAGTCCCTGTAAGAACTGAACTGATGAAATCTTCAACAAACTTAACATCATGTCACTTAAACAAATCTATTTTTAAACAATATTCATTTTCATTCATAAAAACAAATCTCAAGAAATAACAACAAACACGTATATTAGAAACACTAGATCTCAGAGTGAAAAACATACCTATACAATAAATCACAAATATAACATTCGGGCAAACAATCTTTCCATACCATGGTACAAAACTCTTAAATCCCACTCTTATTCAAAACTCATAACAAGATTTTAACATTTAAATCTCAAATAATAAAACTGGATACACAACATAGGGAGATCAGAAATAGATAATATACTGACACCAAATACAGACTGAAACCGAAACCACTCAACTGAACAAAAAACACCATGTGATATATTTATAATTATTTCCGAAAAAACACTATTTAATGTATATTTATATATATATATATATATATGATTAATTTATACTATCCATACTAGAAATTTTGTATAATATGTAAATGTATGTAATGTAATCAATTTGCCAAAAAAAGAAGACACTAAAACACTTGTTATTATTATTTTACTGTGTATTTTTTACTAAATTTCCATATGATGTAGTTAGACAAAAAACTAGGTTTTCTTGGCATTTTGTCACGAATTTTTCATCTTATTTGCTGCTCTGTAGCTCACGATGAAAATGACGTGGCGAAAATAGTTAAGAATCTCCAACGGAAAAAAAGCAGTGGAAATTTAATGACGTACAAATCCAGAAGGATTGACTTTAAAGCTCCAGTAAGAGTACACATCAATGCATCTCACAAATCAATATAAAATTAGATGCGTGAACGTTCCACCAAAATGTCGGTAAAAGGGTGAACTTCACTAACTTCGCAGTTCTACCTCGAATGCAATAACGCTGCTATTATAACTGGTGGTAAAAAAAGGATGGCATTAACATTACTCTAATCCAAACCATTCATAACTCCGAGCAACGGTACAGATAGAAGATAATAATAGTGTATGTAGGTATATATTTGTGTTGCTTAAGACCCCGAAGTAAGCGTTCAGAGATGATTTGAAAGGGAGATATGTAAATACGAATGTTACGAGGTAGCGCGCCAATATTTAAAAAAACGATAATAATATAGCGAAAATGGTGAAAATATGTAATTACGGAATATTTGGTTACGGAAACCCAAGCGTTTATTGCAATTACATGTTTAATATAACAAATGTGAAAGTAACCCGCCTCACTAGAAGGTTTCTGTTCTGAGGCGGGTACAAAATAAAACACGACTCATTTGAAATAGATCAAAAATCTCTCGTCAAATGCTTTAGTTTCATATTAGATGTACTGTGTTTCTTTTCATTCCTAGAACATATTAAATAACAGAACAAAACGTGTTTTATTAATTTTCCGAACTTACTTTGCGATTTTTTTCTATCTAAGGAATTTCTTATAATCAACGTTTCGGCATAACATATATATAGATATCTTCATAAATATATATTTTTTTGAACTTAAAAAGTTAAAGACTTAAAGAGAACATGTTATAAATAGGTAGAAATTGGGTTGCGGGGGCACATACTAGACGGAAACCTTTACGCTGAGGATATCATATCAAAGAACAGGAGATATAAACATATTTAGAAGCAGCAAACAATACCGTACAACGCTTAACGTAAAAAAATCCATATATCCATTGAAAATAACAACAAGATTTATTACGCACTTATTATGCGATATTGTTTGCACTCCCTCACAACTCTCCCACGGTATAATTTCTCAAGAATAAACATCTGAAACCTTCACGAAAATTCCCATATTTATTTACAAAAGCAACTCGCTATCTTTTTAACAGCCATTATACAGAAATTGTTTATGCCCATTGCACAAGTATGTTTATTTTACCTTCCTTTAAAAAACAGCTATATTTTATTGCCTAACTAGAGATATATGTTTTTTTTTGTCGTCATTACGTTACCAGAATTGCCAAGCTTTCTCTGCTGTTCGCCCACCGAATCATATCAAATCACCCCAAAGCACATTCGATTGATCGCCCCACAAGCTACTTAAATCGTCCACTGGTGGGCGATATTGCCCAGGTAGAGAATTCTTGCTGAAGAGCCTAAAAGCATTTTTAAAACAATAAAATTCTATAAATAAACATCCTGGAAGGATTTTTCCTCGTGTCCATGTTAATGGACGGATTATTAGGGAAACCCTTTTAAGGATAATTGAATAAAAACGACAATACCGTGCGTTTGACATATTTTTTAAAAATAGAAAGATGTCCTACCAACGAACAAATTTCAAAGCCAAACTTCTGTTTAGTTTAAAAACTAAAAGGCTCCCGTAATAGGTAGGAACTTTTGAAACACTTATTTTATTTTCTAAAGCAAACTTTATAAGTTGTTAAAATGGTTATTTTTTACTGACAGATACTTAATAAATATTCAGCTATCAAATTAGTTTACTAAAAACAGGCTTTTTAAAATTAGTTCCTCGTACAAGAATTTTGACTAAAACACAAAACTGTTAATATTTTTATCAATTATCTGACAGTACATTTTTACCCGTTATCATTCTTTGCTCCTCTCGAAGCTCATATAGTAACTTTTACAAGGCCCTTAAGTTGATTGTTCACAAAAAGCGCGCTGTGATTTGTGAAAAATGATCCAATGATTATTATTTTAATTAAATTAAACTATTACTTTGTTTAAGCCACTATTTTTATTTTACTAACGATGAACGGTTTCGGAACAACCGTTCCTTCCACAGGGCGAAATATATACTAACTTACCACCAATTGTCAATCGGGAAAACAAGTCGTAATTTTTACCTTAGAATCAAAGAATATCTATAATATAATCAGAATAAATTAATCATAATCTTGAAAACAATACAGGGATAAATTTTCTCCAAATAATAATAGAGGAGAATATTAAGTTTAGATGAGTACGAAGCATTAGAAATTATAAATAATCAGTCTATTATTATGTAACAAACAAAAATATCTTACAGACCCATTCATCGTCAGTTCTATCTCCTCCCACCACTCTTCAACAATCCCTAGTCACGCTTCCACCCCCACTTCAACACCTTATATTTGTTCACACATATTTTGTTAATATTATTCGTGATATTTAAGGCGATGCCATACGTAGTAATGCAAAATCACGTGTTTTTGGTTTGAAAATTTGGTCGCCTAGAAATGTTTCAGATGCTTTGATTAAATACTGCGAGTAGAATACATCTTGGCCTTTGAAACAATCGAGTATTTTTTAGATAAGTCTTTTTATAAGCCCAGAAAAAAATTATGTAAAAGGCCTATGAAAACTGCTTTAAAGTTCAAAATCTCTTACTTACGAACCCATTTTCGGTTATGATTTTATTATATAATGCGGAAAATTTAGTTATTTATAAAATGATCGGAAAAAAATTAAATATTTATGCCTGAACATCCACAAAATAAAATAAAAGGCACTTTTTGGCCATGTTTTTTTCTTGCATAAATCAAAACAGGCGGATGGTGTTAAGCCGGAATTTAAACATTATCGCCATCTACGTAAGAGTTGTTATTGACAGCGGCTCAATTTAAAATATTACACGACGTAGTGCATCGCCTTAAGCATATATTTTGCCATAAGGAAATATAATAGGTCGGCATTAATTAAAGAAAAAGCGAGCTGGGATCGCGTCTGGGTTCCACCCAGGCGACGTAAGTTCAATTCCTTGCTAAGTACTCCATCAAGACACAAGCAACATTTTCCGCTTACCGTGGTGGTAGTGGGAGATTTAAAAATATTATCAGGATATTCGTAACCCGAGAATATTTATTTTTCTTTAAAAAAATAAAACAAAAAAATATATCATATTCAATAGTATATTTTTATTTTAGTGAGAAATATTGTTTCGCAATCGCAAGAAAAAGTAAAATTTGGCGACGGACAGAGGGTTAAAGGAGGGGAAAGTATGTGAATTTAAATCAGTATTTATTCACTCTTACGTTTGTTTATAGACCACGTAATAATTCCCATGACATAAATAATATATCTCACCAGACCACCAATTTTCCAGGCATAACGGACGTTATCTTCGTTATCTTAAAATAAACATTTATATAATAATCCATCGAATTTAGGTTTACGTAAAGAGCTACCCACCAAGCTTTGAATATTCACCAAAGCAGTGATTCATTGCGATATACTTGTTGATTTGGATCATTGAAATGGAATCCACTAGGCTTTTAAGGCGATGCCAACGTTGTTTGTTGTGTGCTCAAGATGAAATAAAAATGCTTTTAATATTAAGGCGATACCATACGTAGTAATGCAAAATCATGTGTTTTTGGTTTGAATATTTGGTCGCCTAGAAATGTTTCAGATGCTTTAATTAAATACTGGAAGTACAATACATCTTGGCCTTTGAAATAATCGAGTATTTTTTAGATCAGTCTTTTTATAAGCCCAGAAAAAAATAATGTTTAAAGTTCAAAATCTCCTACTTACGAACCCATTTCGGTTATGATTTTATTGTATAATGTGACAAATTAAGTTATTTATAAAATTATTAGAAAAAAAAAAATAATTATGCCTGAACATCCACAAAATAAAATAAAAGGCACTTTTTGGAAATGTTTTTTTCTTGCATAAATCAAAACAGGCGGATGGTGTTAAGCGGGAATTTAAACCTTATCGCCATCTACGTAAGGGTTGTTATTGATAGCGGCTCAATTTAAAATATTACACGACGTAGTGCATCGCCTTAAAACAAAGCTTTCACCAACCACAACTCAGCGAACGCTAACTCGAACGATTTTTGACATATTATGGCAAGTATGCGAAAATTTCTTGAGCGATTACTTACCATAATGTGTCAATTTTATAGAATCTAAATATATGGGATAAACCACAGACATATGAATATTAATAGACGAGAAATTAAGGACGAGGGGTTAAAACAAGAGTTGCGGGACGCAGGGAGGAAAGTTGACTGTGATTCGTCAATAAATCAATCTGACAGTAAATAGGCATCTCGCATTATAATATCACCATTTAGTTCTTAAAAGTAAAATCTGATTATGAATGAATAGACATTTTTATGAACAAATTTGCGAAGTCCAAATTCGGCAAAATAAATTTCTTCTATTTTCAGAGTCGAATATTTCGTTTAAGTATTTAGTTAAGACACTTTTATAAATGTTCATAATTTACTTCCCAGCAATCAACCAGCTTTGTGTTTCGCGTCCAGACGTTTCTCGATGTGATATATATGGTAGTATATGTTTCTACAACTGATCCATATTATACGATCTGAATATGCTTAAAATAAAGTAAAATAATGCTTATATATGGAATGTAATACGACAATTGGGTTTATTCTCTTTTTCACATCTATTTTTACAAGTTTTCATAGCACAAGTCAACATTTTGCCGTGTTATTTCGTAAAATGAACCGATGATGCCTCGACCATAGTTCGCACAAGAATGATGACGTCACGTTTTCTAAATTCACTTGAGGCCATACGCGACCACAGCCGGCTCCAATGGAACCGGTATGGGGAGTGGGGAATAATACGCTTTTAATCACTTAGGGCAGGTCTACTAATATTCATATGTCTATGGGATAAACGGTGAATTCATTGGCTTTAAACAGCAGTTAGCAGTGTTTTGAGGAATGATATTAAATATATACACATCCAGCGCTCGACTGGTTAACATAAGTCAATTTAATATAATGTTTATATAAATCAAATAAATGAATTCAACTCGGCATCTGTGGTCGAGGCCTAGGGCTCTCCGAATCCGGTGGTCTCGAGTTCAACTCCCGGCTAGTGCAAGTATTCAAAAAAATATATATTGTGAATAATTGTGATATCTCACAGTTAATTAATTAAAATAATAAATAGTATGTATGTTTTCGGCACGTTCCAGAATGAAAGATAATTTCAGTATCGCCTCGGTGAAAGACCACCTTTCAGAATTGAATCTTTGCTAGAAATGGTCAGTGCTAAGACCTCATTCTATCAATATGCATGGAAGGCATTTCTAGTGAGTAAATGATTATCTACTTAGTGGTTGAAGTAGCTGTTCAATTTTGGAGGTGGGTTTGTGTACCGCCGCCCCGGGAATAATTTATTGGATAAACAACACCTCACCCCAAGTGGTTCGCTACGTTTGGTGATTTAGCAGGAGTGCCCGGGTTTATCGGGTGAGGTGTGTTTAGGATGCGCCTGCCCACCAGCTGCATGGCGTGCCAGATCGGGAGAGGCTGGTTTGGGAAGACCCTTTGACCTCTCCAACTTTTTACTCGACCCATCGCCTTGCATCGCAGCGGGAAGGATATATTCATACATGTGTCACTCCTGGTTACGCTGATCCCTAGATTCCTACCCCGCATACCTTCTTCCTTCCCACAACTTCCTCTCCTTTCTTTCCTTAAAAAAGACCCTCATACAGCATCCCTTAAGTGTAGAGTTAATGCAATAAAAAGTGGTCACTCTTCAAAAATATAATAATTTATGTAATGTAATAACTCATTTATGTTATGTAATCACTAATTTATGTAATGTAATAACTAATTTATGTAATGTAATAAAAATGGGCGATTTTTTAACTATTTATTTCTAGGGAAATATTAATGGGAAAATTTTGGTACCGGATAGGCCAATCTAGATTCCGTAATAATTAGAATGACGTAAATGTTGTTGTTGCTTTAATCAAGCACTGAACAATATTAATCATAATCGCTTGTATCTGCCGTGGAGTGTTTACTCGGATTATGCAGCGTAACATATACAACTTTGCTAAGCACTCTCATTTCCATCCCGAAATACCAATTATTATTAAAAATCTGTTTTCGTAATAGCTTAAAAGATAATGCTCTTAAATTATGTACGGCGAGCCGCAAATAAAACCCGAAGGTGTATAATAAGGAGAATTACTTCTACTGTCACACTATGCCGTTATACGCATCAAGCGTTTTGTTGGTCGTGGCATATATTATTACTCTAAGGGCATATGTCACCATATCGCTCGTCATGCAATCCTATACAAGGTATCTATTCTCCAATCCAGGCCGGTCGCAATCGCCGTGGAAAGTACATACATTGGTCGACTATCTTATTCTTGAGTTTCGTCGAAGTTACATACTTTCACACGCCAATCGTCAAAAGTCACTCCACTCAAACAACGAGTGGGTCGAACCACTAGTTGTTCGAGTGGAATGACTTCGTAAAGAATCGAAGCCCAGACCTGTCACATTAAGAGATCTCGCGTAGTAAAATCGATACCTTTACTACATCGGATCGATAGGAGTCATTACCAATTATATCATTAGGGTCAGTGTAAAAATAAAATTTAAAAAAACGATATCCCGAGCATGGTCGCGCTATTGATAGCCAGACCAATATTGGTAAAGCAATAAATAAGAAGTCGACATAGGATTGTAACACTGGATGAATTATCTATGAATTGCCATATCGAAACGATAAACGTTTACAGTTACGTAAAAATTTGGCAGTCCGCATTAACTTTTTGACACTAAAAATTCAGATAATTAGTTAATGAGGTCTTTATTCACCGTACCAACTTGGCGTCATTGGCCCAAACGAATTCAACTCGCCGCGTACACGAATTCTTTCAATTCTAACAGCTTCATTAGTTTAACTACCTTCGTTAAAAATTCAACTTTAACTTTAAGTAACGAACAACATAATTAAAAAAAAAGATATCCATATTGTCAGTTTGCCGAAACTTATCGCATGCTATGGAGGCAGCGCTAAATTTTGTCCATCGTCGCGACGTCTTCACGACCGACGCGTCGCACAGTGGGCTGAAAATCGCCTTTCATAGACATAGAGACTTGAATTTTCAAGGGTATTTTTTTTGGCTAGAAATGGATTCTGCTGAACATTACTATGCTATAAAATTTCGTATGAAGCAATTGCGTGTACAAATGAAGGAGTTATCATTTTTTTAAGAAAAAATTGTATATCACTGACATTAAAAATGAGGTTATCTCTGGAATCATAACGTTGGCCATTATATTCTTACACACAGATATACTACTATTTATTCGTATTTTTTTGACATACTTTGTATTATGGCGCAACTTGCGATTTTTTTTTTAAATCTCAAAGTGGAAAAACACACTTTTTAATGTTGATGATTCATTTTAATGCTTAAATTCTTTACATATGTGTAGGCTTGCAGTGTAAATAAAATATTGTAAACTAGACAAAGCATACTCATATGTAAAGCATTTAAGCATTAAAATGAATCGTCAACATAAAAACTTTTTTTTACTTTGAGGATCAGCAGAATCCATTTCTAGCAAAAAAATACCCTTGAAAATTCAAGTCTCTATGTCTATGAAAGGCGATTTTCAGCCCACTGTGCTTCGGTCTCATTATTTCTTATCAATCGTTGACGGTACTCGAAAATATCGCTAACTGACCATAAACGACGGATTTCGTCAATATCGTAATGACATAGGACTTTATCGATCGTTCGTGCTAGACATCCTGACAAATTATGTTATATAAGTGTGGGAGTGGCGAGGATGATATACCGAGACCTCCTCGCCTTAATTGAAAATAATGCGACTCCCTCTATCCAGCCAAATGCTCGTAGAAAATGAAAAACGTACATTATTATAATACATAAACCTATTCTCATAGAATAAATAATCCCATTCTTTTGTTATTTTGAATAAAGGTGTTCGATTTTCATTCCTGCAACCTTTATAAAATATATTAATATGTATCCCTCTTATATATGTCCATTCTATTTTCCAGGTGGAGAGTTTCTGCGCCACATACAACGCGGACGTGTTCGTGGTCGTCTATTCAGTGGAGGATCGGCAAAGCCTGAAGATGGCCGAGGAGATCCTGCTTTATCTTCTGAAGGGGGAGTACATGTGCACCAGGGGTGTCATCCTGGTGGCCAACAAGGCAGACTTAGAGAGAAAGAGAGAAGTGCCGATGGTCGGTTAGTACTTGCGAATTTAACCCTTTATAGGACAACTTTTTTTTAACGATACGCCCTTAATGATTTTATTTATGTATTCTATATTCATTTTGATGAAAGAAAAAACCTTTTTTTTTGCTTAGTATTTTTGAAATTTTCGATTTTCCAGCGGTCTTTTTTCTGACCGGTGTCCATTTAGGTAAAAAAAACATTACCTAAAATTTTTGTTTTCATTACAAAAAACCAGGTTGGTAAGGAAAAATGTGCTTTTATTTATTTGCGTTACAGGAGAATAAGTGTTTGATAATTTTATAGAGAAACTGACCAGGACGCGATTTTCGTAAATTTACTCGACATGTGCGAACTTGGGGCGGTTGGTTCGATTCAAGACCTCTGTGCGTTACCTCAGAATGATTACATCCCATAAGGGCGATTATAACTTGTAAACATAAAGAAATATAGACCTTAATGTTGCAGGTCTCAAAACTATCTGTTTTTAGCTTATGACCTATAAAGGGTTAAAATATTTTTCCGAGACACTCGCTTTTGGATAGATTCGAGTGGGTCATTGAATAGAAATTTGGTCCTTCGGGCCGGATACAGATTAAAAATCAATTTATTAGCACCACATTGGTACCGCGCTATATCGTTACGAGTATATGGATCACCAATTTAATTGCATAGTATCACGTTTAATAATATCTATCTACACAAAAACTCAACATTTATAAGAACTAAAACAGGCCACATTTTACTCACTTACAGAGTTTTAAGGAATCTGAAAATAATTATTGTTTCATGAAAGTATCCAAAATACCATTTACGCTGTTGATGGGTTTAAAAATAGACCAGGAAAGAAGCTAAGTTAGTTCTAGGGCGTATTTGTTCTGCTTTACCGGCTAAGACTCCCAATGTTCCAATGAATTGCCCATAAGATTTCGCTAATTATGCATGTGTGGCATCACGCCTAGAGTGGCCTACCACCTCATTAAAAAACCAATTCTTAATTTTATCATTCCAGTTGGCAGACGCCTCGCCAACAATTGCGGATGCAAGTTCATAGAAGCCTCCAGCGGTATTGCACACAACGTGGATGAGCTCCTCGTGGGCATCCTGGCGCAAGTGCAGCTGAACCCAAAGCGCCTGGGCAGGAGGCCCCCAGGAAATGGGGGCCCGGGGGGCGGAGCTCGACTCCTGGCGAGGCTGCTGGGACTGCGCAGGAGAGCGAGGAGCTGCGAGAATCTCTTTGTGATTTGAGGACAAACTATTGTGTTTTCTTTTGGTGTAAATACTTGAAGATGTTTCACATTTTCACATTAGGATGATCACACGTATATATGCTTGATGTGAGAAATAAAATGGTAACACTTTATAGTATTTTGTACATTTATTTGCATTCTGCAATAAATCCTAACTAATGTGACCAGTGAAATGTGTGGGATTATGCAAAAAATTGCAACGTTGAACACTGTGCTGATCATTAAAATCGTTAAAAAATATATAGTAGATACAGTTTTAAAATTTATTTAAAATGAAATCAAACCAAAACTAAAAGCAACGCGTTCTAAAGAATTAGTCTTTCGATTGATTTTCTATTAAAATGCGTGGGAGAAATAATTATCAAAAAACTGTAAAAAAAACTGAAGTGCAAAAACAAAACTCAGTTGTGCATGTTTTTAATCTATGTTAACTACCCTGACATTGACACATGTTATTTTGACATCAGAATTTACAAGATTGTTGTCATTACATCTTCATAATAAACGTGTAATTTATGGTTGGTACCCTTAACCCCTCAGACCTCGCAAGGACAAATACAGCCAAAATAACATAAATAATAAACAAAACAACATTAGCGCCATCTATTATATACAATTGTTTTTAGTAGGCATTTCGAGAATCTGTGCTCAAAAAGTGTTGCTGTAATCCGAAAGATGTCATTAAAAAATAATAAACAATAGTCGGTTTTAAAATAAATAAACATTAGCTTACTTATTTTAAAGGCGTCATTATTATATGATTTGTCATTAGCATCGATATGTATAATATATATCAATTTAAAATTATTTTCAAGTAAAATTAACTGTAAATTCCAATGAAATTAATGGTGGAATTCCATTGTCATTTTTATCATAACCTTGTTCCGTGTTTTTAATTACAAAACATGAAATATTATCTGACAAGTCACATAATAATTCAAATATCCGACCCCTAAGAAAAAAAATCCAATTTGATCACACTGAATACACAATGTTACAATATGATACACATTTGAAATTACATAATAAACATATTTTATTCATAACATGGACCTGCCCTACCCGTATCTCAAAAGAAATATACCACAAAACGGTTATCTGAATATCAAAATGTAATAGTTTAAAAAATTAAGATTATAATTAAATTGGATATAAAATAATAACATTTTGACAACGTTGCATAACGCGTTTTTGCAATGTTCATTTCAGATTTGATGAAACTCTAAAAGCATTCCAATTATTGTGCCCGAAACTAAGATTATTCCTGGAATAAATTAATGATTCAAACCTCAAATTGTAATATTTAATTATTGTAGAAAATATTGACGATTCTCAAATAAAAATATGAAACTGTAAAATTAGAAAAATATTCGGTCACATCTGGGACTTGAACCAGGACCATTTTCTTGAATGGTCATCGCTCTACTAACTGAGCTAAAGGGGCCCTATCTCCTTCGGTCATATTTAACTTTATGATAACAACATTATCTTCATTTTCTCACCGCACATTTTTATTGGCTGCTATCTTTATGTATAATGGCAAGATTCAACTCGAACTAAATGCAATCTTGAAGGAATCAATTTACGTTGAGTTGTAGAGAATAATATCATGTTGTATCCATATATTCAATATTCGTATTCAACTACAACTTTTTTCACACAAATTCAGACATTTCTAAAGCGTATCATAATCAAAATAAAAATCAATTAAGAACTAACCAGTTTTTATTGATTTAAACGTCGCTGGTACCTACGGCCTTATACACGGTGTCCGGAAAGCTGTGATACATGCGAGATTCTGCATTGTCTACTTTGGGGTATAAATTTTTTTTTGTGAGTTTTTGAGTTTTCATTTTTGAATAATTTAACTCAGAATTTTTTTTCGTAGTACAATTCAAAATGATCGGTCGCTACAGGGTTTTTTGTAATTTAAAATGCGTCTAATTGGAGACCCAGATCCAAAAGTTTTTAACCCCTTTATTGCCGATAAAAAAAGTTTATAAAAAAATATGCTCATTTCAAAAAAAAAGTTTTTTAGAGTTCTCTGTATGATATAAATTTCAGTTTCCCGCTTGCAGGTTACCCCTAGTTACCGGAAACAGGAGTTACGATCATTATTAGAAACAATGTGCGTGCGTGGTATCAGAATTAAAATAAATTGTTTTTTAAACATATTTCGTATCGATTTATCAAACCGTTATTGCAACTGTCCACTAACTCACCAATAAAGCTGGAAAGGGACCACTAATTAGAAAAATAGAAAATATAACCCTTTTAAAAAATCATCCCCATAACATTAATTTAATTTTTAAAAATAATTGTATTAATTTACTTACTTTTGTCTTATTTAAATTTATACATCCAATCTGAATTCACAAAACGCACAATTTAGAAATGTTTTATTTAGTTATAAAAATAATAATACATAACTTCAGCGTTATATTTAAGCACCATGTTGCAACGATTAAAATTTCGTTGATACGATTATTTTTACGATCTTAACCATTTTTAAATGTTGCGAGTGTATTTCATAAAAGATGAGGTAAATTTAATAAAACTATATTTACCCTCAGACTAATATAGAGAGCTGACAAAAGAAAACAAAAATGCTTAAGCATACATGTACTTAAATAAATATATTAGTTTTCAATAATTGCAAATTCACTTTTTGGCGTCTTTTTAATTTAAATAAAATAAACATCTTTGTAAATATCAGTATTTAAAAAGTACGAAGATATTTATTTTACTTAAAATATGTAGGTATTTGTTTCCTAATAATTATTGTTTGATCAGGTAGATATGAACCTACGATTTTTTTTTAAATATATATTTTTTTAATGGATTATTGAATGAATAATCGTAATCGTTCCAAACAGAAAACCATTGCATTTCTAGGAATATTCTCGAATAGTGCATTATAGTTATCATATTTATCGTGCTTATCATTATGAATGACATAATTTATTTAAATGTCATTAAAAAAAATCGTTTCTTTTTCCACATGACAAAAAAACATAGTGTATTACTTTCATTAAGAAAACTTACCGTAACAACATAATATTTGAAAGCACAAAATTTTACCCCTGTGATTAAGGGGTTAAAAAATAAAGCAAATAATGTTAACATTAAAATATTCTTTGTATTATTAACTAGAATGTTTATGGAGAGTTTCCCTGAGAAAACCAAACTATAATATAAATATTATTAAAATAATGCGTGTTACATGTTATTACCAACCATTTTAGATAATATACTAATTAAATAGTCACGTCTGTGTTTTGTACAAAGATTTAATCATTAATCGATAATATTTTTAAATACTTAATAATTAGGAAATATTCTTGAGTAAAAAGTATCTTTAACCATTTGCAAGTTGGGCCAATACCAAAAAATCTGTTGCCATCATTAATTAACTTTAAAATATCAATATTTAAATAAAACAAACATATTAATACTTTACAACTTTGGAATCTGAAAATTCTTGCTTTGGCATAGAAATTCCACTAAGTAAAGGTTTGTAAGTCACGTCACACCAAGTTTCTCCGTTTGAGTTTTCACCATTGAAGTGATAATCATGTATTGTTTCATAGTTTTTTTTGCTGATAAGGAGGTGCATTTCTGCTTTCAAATTTTTTAAAACTTTCTTAGTGTGAAATTAAAATGCATATATTTTCATGTACTCGTATATTTTGTAGTTTATTAGTTTGAATGTAATGGAACAGTATCTGAAAGAAGAAGTCTGTAATTAAAGAGTCTATATGAGGATGGTTTTGAATTAAACAAAAAGTGTCCGCCAGAATTGCTGAAAAGCTCTACAAAAATGCTTGACTAAAAAATTCCACACAACGTCGTTGTTGGCACTTCTCGCTAGTACCATGAAACACGATTAATCGTTGCTTGGCACCCCGAGGGTTAAATTATTATAACCCAGCTAATGAAGCTAATTTTTTCAAATGATTTAGTGTGAATGTGATATTTTTTACATAATAATCGATTGCGTTAAATGTGTAAGTATTTATATCAAAATATATTTGCAGTAAAATTATGAAAAATATATCAAGTATTAATGAATTATCGTCTTGTACTGAATCCACACCAAAAGTTTGATAAAAATTGAATAAATTATTTTAAAAATTATCTATTATCTACATTGTATATTATTACTAAGCTATCATTTTTGTTATTTTTTCGTTATGAGTGGGCTGTGATGATCTTTGTATAAAAATAATATTGAAAGGTTAAACGATGGTAATAAGAGATGTTATTATGTAATATTAGGCATAAAATTAATATGTACATAACTTCTACCAAACTTGCACCAAATATTAAATTATATTGAAATGTATTAGATTATATTCGAGTGATTTGAATGTCTTGGAACGACTGAAAACCTATAAATAAAAATATACTTTAATCTTAATGTAATTATAATGTGTGATAATATGTGAAGCGGACCATAGATTTCCAAATTGATAGAGTAGCTTATCAGGGAAATGGGAGCACACCAAGTTGAGGGGAGCGCGGAACGTGGCGTAATCATCACCCTTTCCTTGGGAATAGAAGAATCTGACAGTATACAGGGTGTATCGGCACGTACCCGACAAACTTTAACGAGCTATTCCTTAGCACATTTGGAGTAAAAAATGTTATGGGTTCTTTGCTCTCCGGTAACATTTTTTTTTAATAAAAAATTTACTATTCATATTTTCACCACATGTCACCAATGTTTTATCCTTTGTCAAAGTTTGAAAACCCATCTGGCAATATTTTGATCGAATTTCGTTGAATAATGTACGTACGTTCCTACGTTGGCGCGCTTTTACAATCACAACGAAATGGCACGGCACCATTCGTCTCATTTTTAACTATTATTATTTAGTGTGTACGAAAGAGCGAGGACACTTTTTGACACACTTGCTAATAACAGCTGCTGAACACGAGATACAATGCAAATGACAGTGACGGAGTGTGGATTTTTTTATTTATTTTTTGTTTTTAATGGAAAAAAAATGTTACCGGACAGCAAAGGGCCCATAACATTTTTTACTCCAAATGTGCTGAGGAATAGCTGGTTAAAGTTTGTCGGGTACTTGCCGATACACCCTGTATAGGAAACTCACATTTTAATATCACTATTTAGTCGAAAATAAAATCTGCTTCCGAACTACTATTCCTTTTTTCGATGACGCACAAAGTGCTGGCTGCGTAAAAATACTATGTATCGGAATATACTATGTATTCATAGATGACGTTAATTGTATTTAAATATGTTTTTTGCAAGGTTAAGAAATATTTTACAATATTAAGACAAATTATTTGATTGCGCCCGTACATACGCAATGTGAATATGAATAACTAGTTTTATTCGTTAAAAAACCCAACTCTTTAGACTCTTTAGAGAAAGGTATACAAATACAATTTTGTACCGATGATTTAATCCAATATTGTATTTGTATGCCTTTCTTCAAAGAATTGACTTTTTAACGGACAAAAAAATTGTGGCTGGTGCCAAAAATATGGTCACGTGGTTCGCCTCCATCTCGTCGAAATGATACCCGATTTTCATGTTAGGACAACTCTATGAATTTGGATGTTTATGGAGCGGACGCTTAATGAAGAACACTGTTATTAATGATTCGAACGTAAAAATTATTTCGAGGATGTTTTTAAAATATTTCTTTACCCTATTCAATTTCTTACAACTTCTGCCAGATTTTGAAATACTAAGAACAAAACTTATTTTTGGTGTGCCTTTGAAAAGATTTTTTTTTTGTTAGACAATATTATATCATATTTTATAAATCTGAAAGATTTTATGTTCTCAAGCCATTATAAAAAGTGAGACAGTTTTTAGAATGTTCATAAAAAGGAAACTATGTTTACATGGTGTATATAAATATATCTAATATTATAAAGTAAAAATAAAATTCTAAAAAAAACTTAATAATATCTGTCATGAGTAATTTTAAAACTAATATGTGGAAAGGAACGAACAAATTTTGTACTAGGTTTAAAAAATATCAACATTTTAAGCTCGCATAAAAAAAATGTTAAAAATATCGAGATTTTGTTTTTATCTCATTCGCCAAAAAAGGTTTTAAAAAACATTTATTTTTTGTGGTTAGCACATTGAAATAATAATTCAATAATGTAACAATGAACTGCACAATTTTTGTAGACCCTTGTGTGTAAATATATAAAATAAAACAACGTTGTAATGTGTTCCTTATCTCTAAATAAACATACATAATCCCAGAATATATTTTTTTATTTTATTTATTAGGTACATCATAACGGAAGCTAGTATTTAGCTTTCGTTTTTCAGCACACACAGAGTCAAAGATACTGTTACTAAATGTTTTATTTCAATGTATTGGAGAGAAGCAAAAAAAACATCGTATTATATTATAATTAAAATATAAATATTATGGAAAAGTGTAATATACACTTAACGGAATGGCTCCGGCTTACTTATAGGAAATGCGTATTCCGGAAAGTACCAACTCATGACACTCAACCCTTAGGTCACCAGCGCCATCAGTTATGGGAAGGTTGAAGGAACCAAAGTGCACTAGATAGGTACTAAGTACGGTGAGCGAGCGAGGACCTAAAACCTGGAAAGGACTGCCACATTATTTAAAACTGATCACAGAGTTGAAAGAATTCAGAGCAGTCAGAAACCATTTACATTTACAGTTTGCGACATTGTAAATAACTAAATGTGTAAAAAATGTCAACCACTAAGAATTTATAAGCTTTTTAGGGTCTTATTTTTTTTTATGATAAACTAATGTTTATAAGACAAGGTTTTTTATGCATAGCACAAAGGATAACAAATTATTATAAGCAATAATTAGTCGCCTGAAATATCCATACAAAGTAAAAATATCTCCCAAGTGAAAATAAATAAATTAATATTTGTATTTTTACTCGGGAGATATGTTCAATTATTTGTATGGATATTTCAGACCACTTGCTTTATTTTTCAGACCAATTGCTTGGTAATTTGTTTTAAGGTCTGTTCATAAAAATTCGGAAAATTCTAAGGAATCCTTTATTCAGTCTTCAGTCTTTTAAAATAAATATCAACTCTACTTTTGCCATTAATCTTCTAATTAATGTAATATCAATGTAAAATAGCAAATGCTCAGTGTTTTTAGTATAGTATCCTATGCGTTTTAATAAAAATGTGTTAAGGCCCAGTAGTAAGCGTTCAAATATGGTTTGAAATGGAGATATCTCAATACGAATGTTAGAGGGAGCGCGCAAATATTAAAAACGATAATAATTAAGCGAAATGATGAAAATATTCAATAAAACGATTTTTTTGAAATAGAGCAAAAATCTCTTGACACATGCATTTAGGTGCATTTAAAGATACACTGTGAATTGTTTCATGCATATTAACAAAAAAAAATAACGGAACAAAACACGTTTTAAATAATTTTCGAAGCTTTCTTTGCGATTTTTTTCTATCGAGTGTATTTAATTTTTTGGAACTCAAAAACTTAAACAGTTAACGAGAAGCTAGTTGTAAATCAGTTGAAATTGGGTATGCGGGTGCTTAATCTAAAGTGACATGCCAGGTGAGTTATTTTTTAATCTGTTTGTAAATAATTAAATAAGATAGGGCCTAGGAACTCGTAATAAATTGAACAGCGCCCTTGAAATAATTTTTAAAAACGGCGCTATACAAATTATCCAATTATTATTATAATTAACATCATAATTTTTTTTCCAATCCTTGTCAGGTTACACATAAAAGGATTAAATAGTCGATTTCAGCACATTATATTACTATCTACGAGAATGTATTATACCTTTGGTGAGAGACCACTGTGAATCCAATTATCGCGTGAAATGACTTTAGGTTTGGTAGTGGAGAGGGGAAGGAGATAGGCAAGAGGAAGGTGGGGAAGTACCTGGTTTTCAGATTTGGTCACCAAACACGGCCAAAGCCATTTCAAGTAACGTTTCAATTCGGAACGTTGGTCTTACACCAGGGCGATACTGATAGTATCTTCAACCCTGGAAAGTACCGCAAGTATTTTACAGGATTTTCCAATAAGAGGTATTATTTTGATATTCAATCGTAAAATATCAATGGTTTCGTTGCTTGTGTGGCACGTAGCGCCGTCTTGTTGAAAGTAAACGTTGTCCAGATCAAAACCATCCAATTCCGGCCATGAAAAATCATCTCTCGATAGCGCAATCCATTCACCGTAACTGTTGCTCCAACCTCATTTTCGAAAAAGTAAGGTCCAATGACTCCGCCGGACCATACACCGCACCAAACAGTCACACGTTGATGATAGAGAGGCTTTTCAACAATAACTCTTGGGTTTTCCGAGCGACAATTTTGCTTGTTGACGAAGCCACCGAGGTGGAAATGGGCCTCATCACTCAAGATGATTTGCATTTGATTCACTCAAGTGAATTTTAATAATTTCAATGCGTTGTTGAAGCAAGTATCGTTTCATTTTTATTAATGGCGTAGTTTCTACTTGTCAAATGTCAAAAAATGACAGCTTCAAAAGTAACACCTACCGAAATAGCGTGCTATTCAAAATAACACATCTTATTGGAAAACCCTGTATATATTATTTTAAGTGAGTGAATTGTGAAATAACACAAATTAAATTTAGTTGCACTCGCCGGGATTTGAACCCGCGACCTCCTTGAACACGGAGATCATGCAAAACTTCAATTTGGATTTGTGGTCAAAATTCCCAACCAAACTCAATAATATTTTTTTTATCAAAAGTTATGACAAAAACGAATTCGATTTATAATTTATTATTTAATAGGCTAATTTTTATTATTTGCTAGCTAATGATAATTATTTGTGAGTTAATGATAATAATTTGTGATTTAATGATAATTATTGGTGGGTTAATGATAATTACTACAAAAAATTATGACGTATAAAATAATTAAATAAATATAATTGAAAACGGCATTTTGATGTAAATTTAAATGGTAATCGACCAATTCACGTTGGAACACAAATTGTTGTATGTAAATTTAAATTTCTACCTTTTATTTTATATTCACAGGATGTAGGATAAGGTTGTATATTTAATAATTACAGTTCACTCAATAAAAAAAAAATCATGCCAAAATCATGATAAATTGAATTAATTTTTTGCCTGTATAAGTACAAATAAATAATATGGCACATATACTTTAGATATTTGCTGTGATTAAAAAATTTATTATTATTTTTAAGCAATAATTATTAGCCTGAAACCATTATTCTTCGGCAGATTTTTTCAATTTAAATATGTGTTTCAGGTTAATAAGTATTACTTAAAAATAATTTTTAATTTTGTTGGGTATTTTAGACTCAAACTGAAATTATTTTTTTTATGACAAAGGCCGCGCAGTTTGTCCTCTTAACCTCCCCAATTCCTAGCGTCGCGGGGATGGGGTTGCCAAAGTCTCCCCGGCTCCCGGCAATATTATGAGGCATCAGGCAGAGTCTTATGTCGTAACAAGTAAAAATAAAACCAATGTTTTCAAAAAAAATGACCACAATCAAAACGTTATGAATTTTATACTACTAGCGCCATCTATTGAATTCAATTAACAACTCCAGGAGACTTGTTGAGAGAACCTCATAGCGTAAATCGTTGGCATTAGTTTGTCCGTCGATTCACAGAGAACCAAAATGAAACGGAAATTTTTGCCCTTTGTATTTTTATGACTCCGTTATTATTAGAAGGAGGTGGTACATACTCATATTTCTATTTTCCAACAATTATACTATTCAACCAACAAAGTAAATATATAAATAGTAATTCCTGCCCTATTTTTATTTATTTTTATTATAAATTTTAAAGATTACAATTTTGGTGATTTTCTAAAGTACCGTACTAGGCTCATGCATATATTAAGGTAGTCTTATATGATTTATGTAATAACAACAAAATAATATTGAGTGAACAAATAAAAAATCAAGGCGAAATTTTTGTAGTAAAATAAAAGTTTTAAAAAATACATATTATTATAGAAACCATATTAGAAATAAAGATAAAACTGATAAATAAAAAGATATTTTAAAGAAAATAGAAATAAAAATATTGAAAGTACAAAAATACATGCAAAATTATAGCAAATTATTATTTATCATTTTTTTCTTTAAAACAGGTTAATCTTGGTACGTACTTATCTAGAAATGTACCTATTTACGGTCACATTGTAACATTTGCATTTTGTGACATAAAAAAAAAATAAATGAGAGAGTTAAAACTTTTTTTTAAACAGTGTTAGAAACTCATGTATTCTTTAAAGAAAACTCGTCCCCTTATTAAATAGCCAATTTTGAACATGGATAGTAAAAAGGATATAGAATTAATTGACTTTATATCGGTGTTTAAAGCATTGTATATTTTAGGAGCGATGAACCAGAATTGTCGTTGAGCGAATGTGGTTCTAGTTTTAGGGATCACGCATCCCAGGTTTGATGTAAAGCGGAATATTGAAGCTAATCCTCTTCCATCCACAAGAAAAAGTTTCAAGAATAGAAGAATTGTATTAATTCGAATATGTAAAATTACTGTGTATGTTGTAAAACATCATTTATTTGCACCCATACGCTTAATTTATAATTTATTTTTTTTAAATACATAATATATTCAATGGGTGAACTGACAGAGTAATGCAATGAATAATAATAATATTTTGATTATTTGTATAGCGCCCCTTTTGTGCAAAATCACCTCAAAGGCGCTATGCCTAGTTAAGATATGGAAGGGCGAAATATTGGGAATATGTTCCACAGGAGGAAATGATGAGTCTTGCCGGATTTCTAGAAACAGGGTAAACGTAATGTACGTTATAATCTGCGCGTTCATAGATGGCGTTGATTTAATTATTTTATGAAAATACTCTTTTTGCCAGGTATGCTTTAAAATACTTTTTAGATGATTTTTTTTAATTAGCGCTCATAAATACGCAATATGAATAAATAGTTTTGTCCGTATAAAAACTCAATTCCTTCAAGCAAAGCATGCGAATACAATATTAGATTGAATCACCGATACAATATTGTGTTTATATGCCTTTCTTGATAGTTTTTATCTATACAAAACGATGTATTCATTTTCATACTGACTTTTTGTTTCTATATAAAATTCTAAATGATTTAGTTGATAGTCCAGTATTGCTAGAATTGATAAGCCTCCGGATTCCACAACGCAATACTAGAAGTCAGGATTTATTTCAGTGCACAAATTCTGCAACTAACTCCCATATATATTCCTCTTTGCCCAGAATACTAATGGAGGGAAACAATTTTACCAAGTCAGTGGACATCTTAAATTTATCTTTAAACAAATATAAAATATTGTTAATGAAGCAATTCAGTGATGTACAATAAATAATGTATATATCTGAATATTCATATGTAAAAGGCCCGAAAAAGGGCGTTAATTAATACATAATAATATACCATGTGTACAGACGCAAACAAACAATTCATCTTGACATTTTCAAGCAAAAGTTGTAAAAATATTTTTTCCTACAATAATTAAATTAGCGCTATCGATGAACGAGCAGCTTATGAATAATTATTAATCGCAGATACAATTCAGCATTTATGATCGTTTGGATTTAACATTGTAAGTCAGACTGATTTTATACTCACATTTAAATCTCAACTTACTTTGTTACTTATGTTAGCTTAACTTATTTTACGTCCATATTAAAATAATAATTAATATTACACCCAGTTTTTCTGGAATTCACCTGGAAACTTTACTCCAAACCATTTATAACCCCGAGCAACGCCGGGAATACGACAGCTAGTCATTAATAAAGATGATTGCACCGATCATTTAGCTAATTAACAGCGTTGTTTCGCTGCATACATTCCTTATCACTTCCGGTGGAAGCCTACTTCCGTCATCGCGAAGCTGCACGTTTGAGAACCCTCAAAGCCGCTTCAGTAGGCTGTGTTTCAGTGCTTCATTACAGGCCTAAGTATGTCACGACTTTCTAGGATCTGTACACGAATCATCTTCTCAGATGCGGTCATATAATAATAGGAAATTGATGATTATTTGACTGGCAGGAAGTAACAGAAGAATAGGCACTGTAAAAGGATTCATTAGAAATAACTTATCTTGTGAAATAAGACATCTTCAAAGTACAATGACTTGCGAATAAATCTGTCAACTAAAGTAATATCGCGGTTGCCATCGAACCCTTATAACCACGACTTGGTGAGATAAACAGTAGTCATTATTGTCTCACCATCCAAATAAATTACAACAACTTGCATTGCAAAAGGATAATCATTTTTTCAATGGAGTTTGTAAAAAAGACTCATAATAATGGCAACAGATGAGTCCAAGACGTGTGAAGTTTACCGAATTTAACGAAAATTTATATCGCCAATTTAATTTATTTACCATTATATGGATAACCTATAGGTCACTTATCCTTCGCCGATCCTAGTAAAAAAGTGTTGTTAATTGATTCTACATAACTTAGTTCTAAGGAGACATAATTATTAAATTACGTAGACAAATTTATGCAACTATAGCAAATATCTAGCGACTATCTGTTGACGCATGTCACTAAGTAAAACTGCCCATGAACTTTATATACTTATATGTTCCTCTATGTGTACTAAATCTGTAATCTTCTCTGTAGTATATTCTCTGTAGTTTTGAGTCATTAGTTAAAAGTTTTAGTTGTAAATCACTCGACAATAATCTTAGTTGAAAATCTGAAAATCACTGAAAATCATTTAATTAAAAATAAATTACTTGATATCAGGAAGCTATTAATTACAAAAATTATCCATATAAATTGCATAAATTCATCACCTTCCCACACATTTCACTCTCAAAACACTAGAGCTAATTCTAACAATCATTTACGAGTGCCCAAAATTAAATCCACTCTTGCTAAAAAACATGAATCTTACCTCGCTTCTGCCATATTCAACATTTTCTTAAAAGAAACACAACATATAACTCAAACCAACAGAAAATATACATATAATAACTTTAATATATGGTTAATGAACAAAAGTAAAAATTGCATTAACAAGTTACTTGCAAACCGTCCGTGTTAATAAACATAATTTTAAGTAAATGTAATTTTTACACCGAAAATGGTTTCTTATGTGTCTCTTATATAGTGAATACTCTATTTCTCTCTCTATTTTTTTCTTTTTCTTTATTGCATTTTTCTTTCCTTCTTGCAATGTATTTATTATGGGTACATCATTTATGTTAAGCAATTAAGCGTGTTATTATTTCATTTTATTTTGTTTGTTACACATACACAGACTATTATACTGTTTGTAATGTTTTAAATGCAGATTTTTCTTACTTATTTTTACTTTTAAACACAACTTTACTAAATCACACTAAAGATTGTTCAATTATTGTTATGTATGTATGTAATATTTTATTACTAGATTATTTTATGTATTTTTTAAGGCCCTGATTTGTTTACAAAATATATGTAATGATACTGTTACCCGGCTCAGAACAGATATTGTCTAGTGAGTCGGGTAGCTCACATGATTTGTAAATAACCATTGATGTCAATAAACGACCGGGTTACCGGCAAAAAAAAAGTTATAAGCCACCAGTTTTAAGTCTGTAGCTATGAAACTTAGTTATAAGCCAAAATTAATAAGTTATAAGTATAAGTGATAAGTTATAAGTCCAACACAGTATCACAATAATTCCAACACAGTATCATAATAATTCCAACACGGTATCACAATAATTTATTTACAGGAACTCCCGTTCGCGCTACACAGAATTTAGGTAATAATTATGGGGATATTTTCGGCATATGTATCACAAAATTCGCCAAAAAAAATTTTACCTTAGTTAGTTTATTTCCGCAAGTAGAACAACTTTACTGATTAATTTAATTAATTGATATGGTTTGAATGTGTAATAAATTTTTATTTAGGGTTAATTATTATTTTTTTTTTATACAGTATATTAATGGGGAATATTTTTAGCTTAAGTGTAAAAAATTATATCCTGCAAGTAGTGGCCATTTTTGGCTTCGCACATTCTTGCTCTTGTCAGTACATTTTGCATAACTTTTCGTAAAATTTCCGGTGATATGGCTTGAATTTCATTGCGAATATTTTGTTTTAGCTGTGGTATGGTGGCTGGCTTATTTACGTATAGGTACCCTTTCTTTCAAATAACCCCAAAAAAACAGTCTGGCGCTGTTAAATCCGATGAACGTGGGGGCCAATTGAAATCGGTTCTGCGCGAAATAATGCTTTCATCAAAGAGGTCCCGTAACAGAGCCATTGTGTCTCTTGCAGTGTGGGCTGTGGCTCCATCTTATTGGAACCACAACTTTGGATGGTTTTCTACAGCTGGCCTCAAAAAATTGTCCAGCATCTTTTGATATTCAGCACCATTAACCATAACTGAGGCGCCATGTGCATTTTCAAAGAAATATGGACAAATGATCCTTTCAGACGATACACCGCACCAAACAGTACACTTAAGTGGGTGTAATTGTTGCTGATGAACTGTTCTTGGATTTTCCGTAGCCCATATCCTGCAATTTTGGTTGTTTACTAAACCATTCAATTGGAAATGGGCTTCATCGTTCATTATCAAATTGTTAATGAAATCGCGATTTTCTTCTGCTTTTTGTCGAAATGAAATTTTATTTTATTTTATTTTATTTTTTATTTTATTTATTTGGGAAAATCAACAGATTATTTACATATTTAAGAATAAACTAAATAATAAAGATAAAATCCAATAACAGATTTTCACTTAAAATTATAATAATAATAAAGAATATTAAAACAAAAAACTAAGGGTTCTGTACCCGTGGCCTGAGAGATTTACAAAAAATACAATATTGTATATAATAAAAAAAAATAATAACAGATCTAGGAACACAAATAAATTAAAATATAAAGTTAACTGATATACTAATAAACTAATAACCAGCTAAATTTCAAAAATTTAAATTTAACTGATATACTAATAACCAGCTAAAATTCAAAACATAATGTATTGTAAAATTTCAACACAGCAGCAATCAATAAAAGCACTACAAATGCACTACAAACACTTGAAATGGCATAATCAAGCCGTTGTTGGTAGTCTATCGGCTTCAATTCTTGCACAAGCTGAACCTTATACGAGAACATGTGCAATGTGGCCAAAATCCTCTGAACGGACCTCCGCGATAGCCCCAGTTGTGCCGAACGTCTTCTCGTTGATATTAGTGGATTGTCCTGCACACTATCCACAACACGTTGGATATTTTCTTCCGTGTGGATTGTACGTGGTTTTCCGGTACATGGAAGGTGTCTTACTGTACAATGTTGTCGAAAATTTGCAACCAGGTGGTTTATTGTTGGTGCTGAAGGTCCAGTACGCACATTAAAAAACGACGATAAGCACGCTGCGTCAGAACAATTGACCGTTTATTTTCAAAATAAAATTCTTCAATTTCAAATTTCCCAAGTTTTCTTCACAAAAGTTTCCGAAACAAAAATAAAAAATATCAATAAATTTAAAAAGTTATTAAACATTCAAACCATAACGGTAGTTTTGCGCCACCCTGTATTTATGTATTTTTTTATAATTATTTTATTTTATTGTTCTTATGTCATGATAATAAACATTTGAATTACTTCATTACATTTTTGTTTCTTATCCTACATTTTTCCCTCCTTTCCAAGCTTTAGTTTTTCCACGTGTATTTCGCCAAAAACAACTACTTTGCTTCTAAAATTCAAATAATTAATGTTCAGAATTATCTGGTACCTATCATTACAGCTGCCAGAGCTGATGCCAACACAAAACTCACACAGATGCATTAGTTGAAAACAGAATGTTTCAAACTTTTCGACTCAAATAGTAAAAATAAAAAAAAAATCTACTAAACTATCCCGCAGCCAAGTGGGGGAGTAGTTAGTAAAAAACTTACTATCCTCCTTAATTAAGCTTAAATACTTGACATTTCATTTTAGTATTTTAAGTATTCCTGCGCACATGCTTAAGTTACCAGTAATAATTGACTGAAAAATTGGGATATCTATAATTTAAAAGGCCATAAGACAGAAAAATGCATGGGGTCGTCGGAAGACCCACTTGGTTACAGAAGTTTTTTTGGCAATTTGGCCTGTCAAGGGTTGAAAAAAACCAAATTTAATATAAGTAAACACTAAGAGCCTTTCTGTAAAACGAGGTGTAGTTATTATGCGGCGCGTAAAGTCAGAAAAGTTAAAAACTTGACTTATCACAATGGCGATTGTTTGGTTAAAACAGTCATAAACACGGCTAGAGGCCGGCTTTACCAAACTAACGTCGAACGGGCGTGTAAGAATCAGTAAGATCGATAATATATAAAGAGACGCAATAATTGTAACTTTTAACTTGCAAAATCTTTTCGAATATTAGAATTGTTATCATTAGGTACTTACCCATTATGTTTTTGTCTTGTCATTTTTCTTATTTCTCTTTTGTATGTATATATATATGTATTACATATATATTTTGTATTATGGCATACTGGAACCGCACTACCATCCTAGTCCTGCTGAATTAAATTAAAAACTTAAATTAATAAATAAAATTTATTTACACTTTAAGCTTTGGAGTCACTGTCGGAAGTCAAATAACTAAGTACATTGCAAAAGAATTTTTAATTAAAAATTAAAAAAGTTATAAAATTTAAATAATATTTAATTTATCAACTCTTCCATAGGTAGGTACCTAATAATGAAATTTAGAAACAATGGCATTGGTAGAAATAAACCAACTCCACAATTTCATTGCAAATTTAAAACAATTACACACGCAGATAGCATCAATTGCACGCTTTACTAACTGAATTTTTTTAGGTAATTGAATATTGTAAAATTAATTGAAGTGACGCATCGCTGGGTTGGTCCTTCCAACATAATGAAATAAAATATGGCAAATTTAATTACATTTTAATGCCTTGTAGAAATACCCGGTTCCGTCTTAGGTACTTATGAATGGTTAATTTTCTGTTTGTTATTTATGATTGGTATTTCGTTAAAAATAAGGAAATTCATTTCCTTCCAGTAATTTTACGTAATTAAGGTTATAATGCAAATGGGAATAAAGCCTTGAGATTGAGAATACTTGATGGCTTTTTGAAAATATTGTTAAGTGAAGGGTTTTATGTATTACTTTTTGTATCTACCGTACATGAGTCCAAACTGCTCCCGGCCATCTGGAATCATTATGACTATAGCATCGCCAATTGGGGTATGTTGTGAGGTTAAAGGGATTTAGAAAGGGAAGGACACGGGAAAGCAGAAGGTCAGGAAGTATCTGGCTATCCAGATATTGTCACGAAATATGAAGAATGACTTTCACCAGGACTGCTAGTGATAGTATCGGCGAAATTCCCTTAGTTGTGTTTGGTTATCAGACCTGAACAGCTAGGTATATACCAATCTCCCTCTTCCCTTTAAACCATATCCTTTCTTATCCCTCTTCCTTCATTCTCACAACATTCCAGTGGCGGCTCGTAACTTTTGGGTGTACTAGAGTGCCAATATTACAAAAATGGCATTATTGATGTTGTTGTAATTGACAACCATTTTTTTTTTCAAAATATTTTTGTAAAAATCACGAGCTGCCACTGCAACATCCCTAATAATTGGAGATGCCATAGAACTACTTGTTCCGACAGCGGTTGAAATATCGCGTTAATAAAAATTGTCGCATGCTTAAGACCCCGCATTTCGAATTTCTACCGCCATGCAACATAGTTACCTTACACATTTAAGTTTTTAAGCAATTCAAATATTTTTAACGTAATCTCTATCCAGATACCGAGGGGAAAAACTAATTTTATGCCTATTTGAAATTCCCTCGATTGAAATAATTGCAAGCAAAATTACAACACATATCTGGTTCTGTTATAGGTATGAAAAAATAATTTTAGCTCTATATTCGTCAATTATAATAGTTTTTTTTAATATTAGC
This sequence comes from Hesperophylax magnus, assembly GCA_026573805.1. Lineage (NCBI taxonomy): Eukaryota > Metazoa > Arthropoda > Insecta > Trichoptera > Limnephilidae > Hesperophylax > Hesperophylax magnus. The sequence goes on along the minus strand of JAIUSX010000117.1, from coordinate 2,597,726 downwards.
GTGTCCCTCTATCAATCGTATTTACATATCTCCCTTTCAAACCGTCTTCAGTGATCTTTTTCTTCTTTTTAAACGCTTATAATGGAGCCATAAAGTTTCTCTATGTTTTAATATTTATTATTTTTTACCTACATCGCAACGTATCATGAACTTGAAATTATAAAAATAACATAAAATACACAATATCAATGACAGAATCCGATGCATATCACCATGACCATCGGCAATAATTTACCCTCCGAAGACATGACCACAGACAGTAGACATTGAACGTGTTAAAATCAAAGATATGGCTTAGACATCTAACATTTTGAAAGAGAAAGTGCTGTAACAAATTTGGCATCTTCTGTTGTTAGAGATAATTCTTAAGCATTTCGCACCTTATGTTAGTTGAGTGAATTCTTAAAGCCTTTGGCAACATCTATTAGGCGAGTGGAGAATATTCTAAAGCCTCCGTTGAGTGTGTATTGTAAATACTAATGGGTGTTTATGGGTGTCGGGAATACCTGCATTGTTAGTTCATAATGCATGTTAAATTCATACTAACAATGATAATAATAGGTATTAAAATAAGTGTTGTTGTGTAATTGTGGCATACATACTAAGTCGGTTATGCAATATTGAATAGATTCTCGTAAATATATCTATAAAATTCAGTACACGTTTTATAATTTCGTGCAGGTAGATAGGTAGGTACCAAAGCGAAAAAAAGCATTGCTATGCCAGAGGGGTAGAGAATTTAAATATCGCCCTGGTGAAAGATCATAATTCAGAATCGAAACTTGCTTAGTATGGCTTTAGCCATGTTTGGTGACCAAATATGAATAGCCAAGTACTTCTCAAATTTCCACTTTGAGGATAATCAGCCTGGACTCGCCTCAGCTTACCAATTTAATGAAAATGAACATACCGTCAAGATAAACCTGAGATGCTGATTGTAGTGATCTGTCCGCATGCAGATTGTAGAAAAACGTTAGAAAAAATCCCAATGTAATAAGTGCGCAGCAAAACACAAAATTTCATAATGTAAACATTCTTAGCAATAACCTTCCAAAATATCCGACAGAAGTAACGCGTGCGATCATAAATTAGTACATGAGCATATTATGTATCGAGAGCATCTCCCATCCTTATCCTATATTCCTCTACCTCTCCATTTTACCTACTAATTAGTTTTATGAAATAATAAAACTATATTTTTTGCTTGACTTTAATTAACCTCATATGAATCCGATGTTCGTATTATACAGGATGTCCTAAAAATAGTATTCAGTTTTATTTAACTCACCCTTTTAAACAGGTTTTGATTGGACTTATTATGCTTTCAAACAAATTTTAATAGTATTTTTCATTGCCTTTTTTTTTAATCGTTGTCGAAATTTTTAAAAGTTCAAACTAACTTTGGGATTCAACTTTTTTTCTGGCGCAATGTTATCATGTCTGCCCACAATTATTTTTTTGTCTGCATTGCATATTATTCACCTAATTAGAAAAAAAAATCAAGCACGTATCTCGATAATTCATGTTTGTGTGACCAATAACTTTTTGCGAGTTTTCACAAAAAAAAAATACTCAACTAAAAAACTTCAGAAAGTCACAGAACATACATTTTTCATTAGTCACCATGAAACAGGCAGTCGCTTAGTATGTTGATTTAATGTATCATATATAAATAAATGTTTTAATTTATTATCATGTATTTTACAGGGTTTTCCAATAAGAGGTGTTATTTTGAATAGCCCGCTATTTCGGTAGATGTTACTTTTGAAGCTGTGATTTTTTAACATTTGACAAGTAGAAACTACGCCATTAATAAAAATGGAACGATACATGCTTCAACAACGTATTGAAATTATTAAAATTCACTTTAGTGAATCAAATGCAAATCATCTTGAGTGATGAGGCCCATTTCCACCTCGGTGGCTTCGTCAACAAGCAAAATTGTCGCATCTGGGGCACGGAAAACCCAAGAATTATTTTTTAAAAGCCTCTCTATCCTCAAAGTGTGACTGTTTGATGCGATTTATGGTCCAGCGGAGTCATTGGACCTTACTTTTTCGAAAATGAGGCTGGAGCAACAGTTACGTTGAATGGATTGCGCTATCGAGAGATGATTAATGATTTTTTATGGCCGGAATTGGATGGTATTGATCTGGACAACATTTAATTTCAACAAAATGGCGCTACGTGCTACACAAGCAACGAAATCATTGATATTTTACGATTGAATATCAAAATAACACCTCTTATTGGAAAACACTGTATAAATAAATAAATACATGGGGGGGTGATTTGGGAGTTCCTAAGGTGCTCTACCTCTGGACTTTCGCTTAACACAATTTTTTGGGACGTCCTGTATAATTTCTATTTTTTTTACAAATAAATTATGATTTGGGATTTCTTATGGTTACGTTAACGTTTGCATAGTAATATCTTGTGAAATGGAAAGATTTTAGAAAAAAGAGAAAAAATCTTTTATTTATTAATACCATTTACTTAATACCCATCGCTTTTCATAATCTCCACCATACTCATACTCTCCTGCAACCATGCGAAATTCACGAGTTTATAATTTTTTTTAAATACTTTTGGAAGCAATCAACAAAAAATCGTGCTTATCAGTTTTAATCACGATCACTGTTAAAGCAATCTAACTAGTCTTTTTAAATTCTTATATACGTAACAAAAAAATTTACATAGAAAAATATACTTTCGGTATTCCTGGTAAAACGTTAACATTTTTTTTACATGATTACCGCACGAATGCGTCGAATTTGGAGCTAGTGAGACTGGAGAATGTTATATGGTGTGAGGCTAAAGGTAGTGGGGAGGAAAAGGACGTGGGAAGGAAGAAGATGGGGAAGATGAATGTGGGAAAGTACCTGGCTATTCAGATCTGGTCACCGAACACGGCAAAAGCTATTTCAAGCAACGTTTGGATTCTGAATAGTTGTCTTACACCAGGGCTATACTGAGAGCATGTTCTCCACTGAAACGTGCAGCAAATATACTTCATATTCTTTTTAAATGAGAAAATTGTAAAATAAGATAAATCAATGATAATTTTTTCTTGCGCACACCGGAATTTGCATCCGCGACCTTCAGTTTTTTTTACATTAGCTCCACACAGGATGCCTTGAGGAAAATAAAGTTACTCAATGCTTATGTCATCTTTGGGCATGCTGTTTTTTGGGGATATTTTTAAGAAAATAAAGGTGAGGAAGTTCTGGGAAGGAACAGATATGAGGAGTAACAGACGTACGAATCCATTTCTTCCACTTTATCGATGGGTCGATAAAGTCCTGCTGGAGGGGTCCATGAGTCTAGGTGAGCAGACGTATCTACCGCGAAGAACTAGACTCCCGTGAACCCGGCACCCCTGCTAAGTTACAAATTTGGCCAATCATTTGGGGAATTGCTAGTCGAAATCCTTACCTCTCGACCTTGGAGGCAGTCAAGTTTGACTGGGGATTGAACCGTCTTGTGAACAGCTGTGAACTTTTAAAATGTATTTTAAAATTTAAAAAAAAATCTTTTTACTGAGGATTGAACCGTCCTCCCCAGAAACTAACTAAAATAGTTGAACCGCGCTATCGCTTAAGCAAAATTCTAATTGGATCGTACCGAGATTTATTTGAAATAGTAACTGCAGCAATTTATTGTTTGAAAGTTTGAAGCTCGATCGGATATCGGGAAATGCGTTAATTTCAACTTCTAAGATTCTTTTTCATTCTGTCATTCATTTAATTACACATTCACTAAATTGAAATTCAAATAGTGTCTTTAAATATGTCGAAAATTTAAATTAAAAAGATCAACAAAATAACAAATTGAAAAATATCACATGTTTTATAATGCCCAAATAAAGGTTTGCACGTTGTCCGCGCATTGATGTTTTTACAAAAAAACATTTCAGGACCTTGATACTTGATATTTAAAATCTCCCGGAAGAACACAAATCCAAATTAATGTAAAGTCATAAAGCTTGCTGTAAAGTTCGTGATTTGGATTTTTACAGAAATTATATCATAATTTATATAACAACATAAAATGACATGTTTTTTTAAGTTGCTTCCGTACCATTGTTTTTATAATTACGATTTTAATACCTTACCATTAGTCTGATGATAAATGACTCATCTGAGAATTGGATTATTCAAAATATGTAAACGCTTAAACACGAAATCTTTCAACATTAAAAACATTTTTTAATAACTAACAACGTTATTATTTTCTCGTGTCTAAGAAACGTCAGTTGTTTGGTTGCAACCTAACTGCTCTATTCCGAGCCACAGTGATACGGGTTCAATGGTCAAAGATAGTATCCAACCTCCTCCAGGCAAATCCCGGCGTGCGAAAAAAAAATTTTAAACTTGTGTTATTTCACAATTTGATAATTTAAAATATTTTAAAACGGTACTCTTTCACGCTGGAACGAGTTATAGATACTTTCAGTATCCCCATGGTAAAAGACGACCATACAAAATCTAAACTCGGATTGAAATGGCTTGAGCCGTGTTTGGTGACAAGATCTGAATAGTCAGGTACTTTCCAAACTACCTCCAGCCTCACAACCCAAATTGGGGGTGCTATAGTCTCACTGGCTCCAGACGGTTGGGAGCAGTTGGGACTCTTGTGCGTTATTCACATTAAAAAATACTCAGAATTCATAATATTTTCGATATAATCGAATGTATTGAATTTTATACTGATTTAGCTGCGTTCGTCTGAGTTGATGATTTCATAATTTCGTTATGAAGTGAACCATTCTCTCTTTGGTCTCATTGAAGACTGCAGTAGATATAATTCTCACGATCTAGAAGTAGGTATGTTGGTAAATTATAAACAATTATTGCACATTCAGGTCAACATCATGTTCCCCGCCAGATAACAATATTATACTATTTATGCAGTGGGGTGTCGATTAACCGGGTTAAAAATTAAACAAACCATTAAACGCCATATTTAGTCTTTGCACACACTCCTTGCTTCTTCACATTCATACAGCGTTTCATACTTGCCCTTCTATTATTCTGACTCTTGACTTTTCCTGACTTAAGAATTTCATTCACTTCCTCGGGCGTCCACGACTTCTTCTACCAATCTTCGTCAATTCGATTTACATTCCTAAACCATTCAAGCGACCCTTTCTTAAAGTTACTCATTACATTTTCTTACGTTCTTGCATTACCTTGCATGTGTCTCTGGGATATCATTTCTACATCATTCAGTCAACTTTCATCCTTCCTCTGCCAGTTCCATATATCACTGCCATGAATCAGGGTAAGTACCAGCACTCCATTATGGACCGTTATTTTTGTCTCTTTGGACATTTATTTACTCATCCACGTGCCCAAGTGTGCATCATTCACAACTATACTGCACTGTTTTCGTATTCATTCTTTCACATACTACGACTTTAGACTTATTATATTCATTATTAAATTATTCATTTAAATCAATGAAAAACTCTCAAATAGAAGGCTTGTTTTCTACTTTATTTAAAAAATGTTAATAGTATTATAAACAGTCCTGATTTACTTAGCCTAATACATTTTAAATAACAACTAAACATATTCGTACAAAAAATATTTTTAATTTATCACTAATATCAGGATAGTCATTTAGAGCAGAAAATCGGGTCTTAATTTTAAAGTCTTATTTTTTTTGGATGCGGTCGCTTGCAACCCGAAATGAACCTTACGGTTGGTTAAAATTGAGGGGCAGAGTAATCGTTTGTTGCCTGCAGACCCCCTATGCGGAATTTACCCAAAACATATAATTTGAATTTGACCAATCAGAGGGCCTAGATCGTCCACCCGCTATCGTAATAATATTATAGATACTCGCTTGTACCTAAATTGAATGCAGTTGGCAATACTTTCTCAAAAAAAGTAGATATGTTCAACTGCACAGAAAATAGTTACAAGAAGGTAGTAATAACATACCTCGTAAATAAATATTAATGTCAGATTTTATTATTATTTTACAATGCTCTATTTCAAAATTTCTTTAAAAAATTTTACATCTTTGATAATGTTGCACTAAAATATTATAAATATCATATATTTGTAAAAATCCACATGGCCCTATAATATAAATATATACTTCGTTCATCCTAGACACAATAGACTGTTGATCTTCCATACAGTTAGGAATGAGCACGGTATCATCAACATACAACGGACAACATCTTCAATTACTTATTTTCGCGCCCAAGCCCACCTCTTTCAATTCTTCCACAATTATCTATGGATAGCTTGTTTAACCACGGTGTCATTACGCACCATTTTGTGACACCCAACCATCCCGTAAACTCACAGTTCACCCAAAAATGCTTTGCTTTATTATGTTTTAATAAAGTAGTTATACTGTATAATGCATTAACATAATGCTACAAGAGGATCTTATCGGGTCGAGGACGGTCAACTTGATTCAGTGTCCTGGCTTGGATTGAGGTGGTTATGCTGGAACCAGTGATAACTCACAGTTTATTTAAAATTCTCCCAAAAACCGAGCTACATCTGTAAACGCAAACTTTGACAACTAAGTGAAGGCTAAGAACATAATAAAAGATATAGCTAATAATTACCTAACGTTTTAAATAGAGAATTGAAGGCTTTTTAAAATACTACTTATCTATTTTCACCGATCTCAGATTACCGAGAGATCACTGTATATTATTGTTAATTAGATATTGTATTAATTGATCACATTCTCTAGATCGGGGTCAAAGAACTAAATAGTTGATGTTAAAATGGCGATTGTAGACGGATGGTGTTATTTAAATATTTATAGAAGTATGCGTCATCGATAGGTGACTCGTAACTTGGATTTCTTAGGTTAAAGATAACTAATGGACACTTTCCACGATGCTTTTTTTCGCACCGATCACCTGATAATCGACTTAAGAACTATATATCGGAAGCCATATGAAAAATCTTCGCTTTATACGATCATTATTTTCATACTTTCGATTTTATACAAATACCTGCCATTAGAGAGAACTAATTTTTAGGGACGATACTAAATCATCAAAAATGGCAACACTTTGAACAAAACGATAGATCGCATTTGTCTATTAGCTTTGCCGTTGTCGTCAAAAAATCATCAAATATTCGCGCGAAACTCACAATTCTATAGTGTTCACAATCAGTAAAAAAACATACTATGACAATATAAACAAACATGGCTTAGTGTTAAAATATTGTATCTCCAAAATCTTTTGGTTGAAATTAATTAAGAACTGAAATGTGCTAAATGTTCAAATATTGCATATTTTAAACCTACTATCCCAAAAATATTTAAAAATATTGTAAATTTTCCAGGCAATGTTTTTATATGAGCATAAAGATTGTACATCCAGTATATCCTTAACAAAAATATTCATATTTCTGATAATAACGAAAGTTCATGCACTAAATATTGTATTTATATCAGATACAGATACGACGGTATGGAACTGAATAATATTTTTTTTACTATAAAATCTAATGTCCCATGGTGTGCAAACGTTCTATTTCAGTGTTCTCAGTATTACGATTGATGGAGATGCAACATTTTAACGCAACACCATCATTATATAATTTTTTACATTTTTTTTGTATAAAACTTAATAAATATGCGACATTTCCACATACCTAATACAGAGTAACTTAAAAAAATGTAAAATCTCAAACTGTACGAAAATCAATAATTTACGTCTTCATATAGAAACTGGACGAAATGAAGTATCGTGTAAGATCTCCTAATTAACCGTCACGCTGTTTCGTTGATGGGGTGGGCAGAAAGAGTTTTAAAATAAACAAGGATGGACCGCCACAAACTCCTTGCTCCATTCACATTAAAAAATCGTAAAAAATATGCTATTCTATAAATATGCTACATGAAAAATATATAGGGATGATTCCAAAAATGGCTTGAAAGGATAGTGACGAGAGATGAATACTGTATACCATAACATTTTGTACTTATGATAACAACAAAGGACAATTAGCCTATAAGGACTTATTTTATACTAATGTATTAAACTATTTTTTACTTAGAAGTTTTTTGTTGTTTTTCATTGTTGTCATGGTGTGTCAAAACAATCACTAATCGACTGATTCGAATATAGGGCCGTATTAGGGACAGTTGTTTCATGGCATTTGAACAATACATTATATTTCAAATAAAGCTGATAAAGTTCGGTGAAATTTCTATTCAAGTACTTTAATTATTTCATTATGAACCAGTTCCTTCACAGAACTTGAATTAACTTTGAAATTTGATGAATATTTCAAGTTCTGTGGAACAACATCTGGCCCTTAGTTTGTTTTTTTTTTCATTATTTTTTTGTTTGTTTGCAATCCCCTCTTGGAGATATTTTTAAATACATCTTTTTGATCAATTTCGATTTTGTTTTCACGAATGAATGAAAAAAAAAATGAACGAATATAATATTGAAAGTGGGAATTAACCCACTTCTCGACATGCTGATCTCGGCTGCACTCGGCTGATCTTTCGATGACAATGCATTTTATCTACTTTTTGTGGCACTCGTGCATACAGGCATTTCTGTGAAATTGGATGAAATTGAAAATTATGCGAACCCCTCTCCTACCTACGGCAGGAGAAGAGGTTATAACAATTTACGGAGCGCGCGACATATCCCATACAAATAAACGATATTCCGCGGCAGTCCCCCAATTTATCTGACACCCTCTCCTGAGGAAGATTATAGCGAATTGTGTCAGCCCAACATATAATACATACATGGCACGCCCAATTTATGCGCGCATAATATAGCTTAATGTCTCTAGAGTTTTAAGCTTACCACGTGGTGTGAGTGAGTTTTTCTAATCTATAAGTACAAGTTTTACTCGAAATTACATAGCTCGAGAATCACTGGCTGAAATGCGTGAAAAAAAAATCAATACGGGTGCTTCTTTTAAAAGTTAACTTTTGAGATTACGTAAATGAATGTTTATTTTAATAGTAGCCTAAGATAACTGACGATTTGTAATTTGGTTATGGCTTCTACCTCTTTATGTTTATTTAAGTCTGATTCAATCATAAAGCAGGAGTAATTGCATTTCATTATTCAAGTTGTATCTCAGATGGTCTAATTTAATTCTGGTTAAGTTTTGCATGATGGGAATGCCGAGTGATTAACGGCAAGGATTGGTTGCCCCAGTCACGATACTGGAAGTTGCTGTAAACCAGGTGTATTAAAGCGACGGTTCCCGACCCTCTTACATTTGAATAAATATCTTTCTTGACCATGAACCTACAAAGCCCTTGACAGAGCAATAATAGGATTTTGTATGAATGGCGTTGAAGCCAAATCTAGAGAGAAAGTTTCCTGGCAGCCATCTTACATAACCAAATGATTTGTATGCAAAGTGGTATTATTGTAATCATTATTACTTGTTTTTTCATATTTTTAATGCAATTATTTTTCAGGTACGAAACATGGAATGGGAAATGTTATTAAAAAAATTAATTTTTTAAAGATATTTTTCATACAGCTTCCCACTCAACCCGGGCTTCAAACTTATCTCGAATAGTTCCGTCGAGGGCTTTTTAGGCCCATGGTCTTGACTCTTGACACACATCCTACATTTATACATCGTGTCGTTAAAAATACTGATTTAAAATTCTGTGAAAGTGAAAAGTAATAAAAAGTCACAAAAAAATAATGTTTAAATTCTTTAAGAAGAAAAGTACTCAAACATAAAATTCTTTAGGTGAAAAGTAATAATAATAATTATAATTGGATGACTTGTATAGCGCCTTTTTTATGCAAAATCACCTCAGGGGCGCTCTCAAACATAATATCATAAAATTCTTTGAGTGAAAAAGTACTCAAACCTAATATTATAACTTAAATCAAATAAAACACTTTGTTTATTAACCACTATTTTTCATCAGGATGTGAAATATATTTACAATCCTGATGAAGCTCGACTGAAGCGAAACCGGTAGATGTAATAATAAAAAAATAGTGGTTAATAAACAAAGTGTTTTATTTGATTTAATATATAATGTCTAACGACAAAGTGATTGCTTCCTACGAAAAAATAATATTTTAACATTCTTGAAGTGAAAAACTGCTCAAAAATAATATCATAAAATTCTTTAAGTGGAAAAGTACTCAAATTTAATATCATAATATATTTAAATTAATATAATCAATGTAATAAAATTATAAAACAACGAAATGACAATTATTGATATCAGGGTTCTGATTGAGCCCAAGTATAAAAGAAAAACCAAGGTCGATAGTTAAATATCTTTTAATTTTTTAAAGAATAATTTTTTTTAAAGGTTAGTTTTTAATTTGTTATTACATTAATTAATTCTAATAGCTTCATTACACAAAATCAACATTTTTCGAGAACAATGTTCTCTTCATCAGAATGAGTCGTATGCTATAATAAATTATCATTGAAACGGGGGTTAGTGGGCGGAGGATAGGGGTTAACTCAAATCGACAAAAGAATTGATGAAGGAATAGAAGGGTTAGGAGTGAAGGACTACATGGCCCTAAGCAGGGGAAAAATTGTTAAGAGGAAGCTACAAGCCAAAAATGTGTTGATTTATTTATTTATTTCACGCCTATTAAGGCTTTTACATACATATATATAAAAAATATTTTCGAAATTATACACGAAAATAGTGCAGGAAACGACTATTTAAAACAATTGCAGAAAAATAAATATAAAGTCAAAATATCACTGAACTTGATCTACACAGCATGCAGGCAAAAACATAAAAAATCCAAAATATTTTTTTTTGTGTCAGTTGACAAAATTAATGTGTTAGTCAAATTAAATACCTTTATTAAAATATTCCCCTACTTCATGAAAAAAACTTCAATAGAGTATGCTTGTATATTGAAATTGATGTACTAAATATATCAACAACATCGTAGTATTTGTTTCCTAGCTGTTGAATCCGTCGCATAGGAGTGTGATATTGGGACGTTGATATAGAATTGCTACAATAATATGGTAGGTATTCTTGGTATACCTTATATTGTAGGTAATAGGCATTAAAATCGCTTGAAAAACGGAGTCTAGAAACGTTCGATTTCAAGCACAAAACTGGTTTTTATTTGATTTGTAAATAAGAAAGAAGAATATTTGTAAGAAAGCAAAAAAGTTAATCAAGTGAAACTGTCACAGATAATCTTTGCTATGAAACTATTTTTTTTTTATTGAGTTGTTTCTTTTACGCGTTCATACATTTCTTATTGAGTAATTTATTGTTTTATTTGTATTCTACTCACGCAAACGATAGGAAAACCTTCAATTTATCCAAAGCATATTTTTTTGGTTTTCATAATGTCCACCAATTCGTTATAAAGATTAATCAAAATAGTGATTTAGCATTAAGCTTCGCCTTAAGTGGGAATATGCAAAAGAATTATTTCATCGATGACCCAAACTATTATATCTCCATAAATAAAAAAATTAAGAAATCTAAAATTGAATACTTGCAAGCCTTTGATAATTAAAAAGAAGTTTTTAGTTCCTTATTTTCTGTATCTGATATAAATACAATATTTCGAAGCGGATTTTTGTTTAACACAAATATCAATTATATTGTAAAGGAGATACAATATCTGTCCTCATTAAAACATTACTTAGAAGGATTTACAATATATTTGTATATGTTTATTTTTGGGACGGTAGGTTTAGGCGATGCAATATTTTAAACCAAAAATATATATCCTTATTAAATTTCAGTACATAACTCATTTTTGACAAACATTGGAGATACAATATTTTAACTCTAAGCCACCGATGTTTGGCTTAATATTAACACTTTTTCTAATCTCCAATATTTCTTAATTATTTATTCACAAAACTTTAAAACCTCGATTTAATATTTGTATCCCTAGATCAATATCAAATTTTTGGTTATATTCTAATACATGATTTGCAAATTTCGAGACATTATACCTATTTCGAACTCTTTAGATGTTTTTGTAACAAAAGTTTTCTACCCCTGCAGACTATAGACAACATACGGCTAGTTGGAGATACGGTTTCCTTTCTCTTCTTGGGATGAAATACGAGACCAAGGCCAACCTCCTCCATATATCACCATCTTCTTCTTCTTTTCCAATCATCGACGCCATCGAGGTTCTGTGTGAGGTTCTCCATTAGGTTTACTTGTATGAAAGCACGAACTATGCTTATTTACTGTTCAGATGTAATCTATTCACATAGTGTGAAAACTAGGTTAAAACTGACACATTGGTAATGTTTGCTCTGTGCTTTGGTTGATTTATCGATGGCTTGATATATAAAGTGAAACCAGTGAAAATTCGTAATATATTGTCAAATATCAAATTTCGCTTTAGCATATCAAAAATATAATGTATAATTTCGTTAAAACATTGACCTCGGAGGGTCCCCGATTTCTTCTACTATTTTTTCTAAACTTTATTTATCCTTCTTACCTACACTTTTTTCTCCGTTCATCTGCTCTACATTTTCAATCATCTAGGCTTCTCTTTCAAATGTCGTCACTGCAAAACATCGTTTGATTATTTCATAAGTAATTAAATTACTTTGAAGATTGTCTTTCAAGATCAATCTCAAATTTTGAGTTGGGTATGGATAGAGCCGCCTCGGGAATCAGAGGCTATTCACATGTCACCTCAAGTGATTCGCTACGTTTGGTGACTTAGCAGGGGTGCTCTGATTTATGGAGTGAGGTTTGTCTAGGTATTGGCGGACCTATCCAGCAGGACTCTCTCCATCCATCACCTTGCACCGAAGTGGGAGAGATGGATTTATACATTCGACACTCTTAGAAATACTAACCCCAAAAATCCTACCCACCACTCATACAATTTTCCTTCTCTAAACTTCCTATCCTTCATTTCCTTAAAAAGAACCAAACTTCACACAGCACCTTCAAGGATGATATAGGCCCTAAAGGATTCTTTTCCTCAGGACCTATTGCGTGGAGCTAATTTATTTAATTATTTATTGAATAATTTGTATAGCGCCGCTTTGGTGAGATATCACCTCAGGAGGGCTTTACAGTTGTAAAAAAATACGATTGTAGGCACCTACGCATCTTTCTTGAGCGTACATAACTTTTGTCGAAAAGTTGTCGGTTACCCGCTTTGTGTATTGAACTTCATCCAGCAGGTACTTAGGTACTTGATCGCTTGTTTGAATTCTCTAACTCTCTGCAAACGACTTTACTACTTTTTTATTTTGATTTGAACATTAATGAAAACTTAATAGACATGAACAAATTTAATTAACTTTATTTTTTAATTTAATGGATATCTATGAGTTATACACAACAACCATAAACACATTAAGCCATCCTTACAAGTAAATCTCATTTGATCTTTTTTTTATTTAAGCCTTAAAAATATTGGTAGTTCTTTGAACAGTAAACCTTGCTTCCGGAGAAGTAAAATAAGATTTGTAAGTAGGTATAATTAAATATCCACCCACTTATTTTAGATTGTATATTAGCCAACTAGTCAAAGTAAAGCTTGCTTGAATAATAAAGTGGATGCAGCAGATTTTTGAAACCGTAAACGGAACACAAACAATTTTACAGACAGATGAAATGCCAAAAAGTTAAAACAGAACTTTGCTATGCAGTCGATTCGGTTTACTTAGAGTTTTAGAATTTTCCGGCATAAGCGTGAAATACGGTTAATAAAAAATCATCTAATGCCTAATATATTGATGTATTTCTCCATAGTGATGATTTTAGACTTGTACCATTAAATATCGCGCTCCGTTAAATAATTTCGGATGCAAGTAAAGCGTATGCTGCATGCCGCAATAACATGTCAGCCCGAGGTGTATTTTTATAATGACCGTAAGTCTGTGATATGGGTATGCTACGGCAGCCGACATGCCGCAACTGCTGGCTATTTCTGCAACATATGAATTCAATTTAAACATGTCTATCCGAAGCGAGCTGAAGTGTCATGTGAGTATGGGGACATTGGCGTCCCGTGGTGGAATAAAATTAACTTTATTGTGAAATTAAACAAATGTTCCGTCAGCACGCTAGAGCGTTAAAATGATCAATTTCACGACAGCTCCATTACGAATGGTAGTTACTGAATGTAATATCATAATCTGTTGATTGAAATGACTTTAGCCCTATTTGGTGAGCAGATTTGAATAGCCAGGAACTTCCCAACCTTCCTCTCACACATCTCCTTCCCTTTCCTACTTTCCTTAAAACATACCCACCCAATCGGGAATACCGAATACCGAATACATTGGTTACTTTGCAGCCCTTATTAGTAATCTTGATCAGATGTCGAGAAGTTGGTTATTTTCCACTTCCAAGATTTGCATTCATTCATTTCTGAAAACAAAAATTAAATACAAATGTATTATAAATATATGAAGTACCTCGGCCTCACCATTGGTCCATATCTCAAATGGAATCTTCATAATCAAATAATTGCAAACAAAATAAGAAAAACCATGCACTTTTTCAGAATCATACGAAACTTTCTCGGCTTTCAACACCTGAAAATGATTTATTTTGCAGTCTGCCAATCTATTATTGAGTATGGTATCATAGCATGGGGAGGCGGCATTTTATCTGCACTAGACCCAATCATAAAGGCTGAGAAAACAATTTTAAAAATAATTCTAAGGCTACCCATAATTACAGACTCGAATCTAATTTTTAATATTATGAATGTTATACACGAAAAATTCTGCCTCAACACAGGCTAGCCTAGTGAGGCTGTATTTGAGAAACCTCAACAGTACTTTTATTTTATTTTTACCTTCACAATATTATGTTTGTATTTTTCTGTTAATTTTATAACCATAAATATAAAAGTTACAAATCAATGTACACCATAATATGTATGTATAGTTGTAATGTGTAAACTTTCCTAAATAAAGATGTAATTATTATTATGTATTTGTTTTTCAAATGACGATTGGAAATTTACCTTTCCAATGAACACCATTAGTTTATTTGAAAAATGGCGACATCTATCAAAAATGTAAACGGAAGAAATACACGTTTCAAAAATAGAATTTATAATTTTAAAAAAAAATGATACTCTATTGCTTGTCTGAATTATTTCCACAATCAGTTCTAATTTTAAAATTAAATCAAATCCCAGTTTAAAAGGTCATTCAACCGAAGTCACAAAAATATACTATTGAAATTATTAAATTTCAGCAGATTTGTGAGTTGAAAACATTTAGGGCCAATTGTTTCACCGATATTCAAATATTATCAAAGCGCAATTTGTCTTTTAGCATTTGAATGGTCCTCGTTAAACGATGATTTTAGGCCTGTTACAGCTTTTGAATAAATTGTGACCAGCTGAAAAAATATCGAAAATCAATACGAAAAAAAACATTATGCAATTAGTCGACAAGTTTATTGTTGCACAACATAGAGCAAAAGTGTAAGTTTTTCATCACTGACCTCCAACTATCAATATTTATAGTATCAATATTTCAAAATAATGGTACTGAAAATAGCGTCCGTGAATTAAAATTTTAAATTTCATTGAAAAAAGCAAATAATCCGGCAAAATTCGCAAATTCATAATACCTTAACAACAGCTTAATTTAATTTTATCAACCTCGAAACGTTTCAATATCCGCCACTGACTCCATCCGTCGAGCAATCGAGCCTCCACACAGTGGTGTGGTGGGGTGCTTACCAGGAGTACATGCTTCAGAAGGGGTAACGGGTAAAGTGCCTGTGATCCGCTCGAGTCAGTACCGCGCGGCCTGCAGACTCTAGCGGCCGTACGTATTCGCGCGGAGACGTGAAAACACGTACATACGTCGAGTGCCAGTGATACCAAAGTACGTTGTTGATATTATCAAATAATGCATAACACGGCGCTGTTATCAAATAATGATAATGAGCACTGCGTGATTTTGTTTGGGATGATAGTGGATGAAACGTGTTTGATTGTTTATAGTCTTGTGGAAATCTAACAATGATTTGAAAAACAAAGAAGTTTTAAGCGATTGTTTTTTCAATCCGGCTTTATTTACAAGTTGCTGGAAAATTAAGTGATTTTTTTTACATTTCTTACATGCGTTTTTATTTGATGTATGGTACCACCCTCTTTTATCAATAACGTTTTCAAAAGTAATCAAAAAAATTGGTTTCACGCATGAAAAAATAAATTGACTGGTAAGAATTAAATATTAGCTTAGACACTTTTTAAATAATTTACCGTCCTTTTTTTTCTCACATAATTGTTGATATTTATGTATCGGGGCTTTCCATAGAATAACTAGATATGCCTTCCATACAGATTTAAATGGAAAAAAATATTTAGATCACGAAACACACTCACATGGTATTTCCTAACTTCTTCCTTATTTTATGGGGCTATCCCACCATGATATCTTCCATATTTATTTAAATATTTTTACAGTAGATGAGTAGATTAGTAGTAGTTTTTGGGTATTCGGCCATACTTCGGCGTTCTGAGCACCATGGACGAACTGATGTACATATTTCATTCTCTTCACAATTCCTACCACTAGTAGGATGGGTTGTTCAATCAACCAAATCAACTTCTAAATTTGACTAATTCATCAAATTTAGAAGTTGATTTACAAGTTCTATAAAGGTTCTATTAAAGTTCTGTTATTATATCATTATTGGCTAGATGTTTCACAAAACTTATAATTTGATGAATTGTTCAAATTCTCTGAAACAACCCATCCTTAGTGTTGCTTACTCCCAAAAGCAACACGCATCTCCAAATGTGACAAAGTCCCACTAGTTCCCTCCGGGAGTTCCTATCGACATCATATATCGTATACAGTTAATGCATTAACTAGATAAGGTCTAAATATTCTAATGTGACAGTGTCCTCTTGATAGTTCCACTAGCTTATTCAATGAGTTACTTTCGATAGATTTAATACATAATTTACGATGCGTTCAAGACGGCGCAATGTGCAATCTGTGGATATGCACACAGTTAGTGCATAAACGGGAAAAGGTCTAAATGCAACAAATGTGTTTACGTTGTTGAAGTCAGGCAATAATAAGGCGAAAGCGGAATGACGTGATCTCACAGTGTTTGGTCGGTAAAGATTGCGGAGTCAGCAGTTAATATGTATTTCGAATTCAAAGGTCAGCAATACTTTCATTAAAATGACGACATAATTAATATTATTATCATAAAATCATTTATAATTCGTGTATGAACTCGGAAACATAACGATTTGTTGACATTTTTTTGATTCCCACCAAACAGCTTTCAATGTGGCTTTAATTTATTATGTGTGTTGCTGACACCAGTTCTAGGAGTTATGATGCTGACAGCTGTTTCGAAAACAATCATAGAGTAATAGTCACTCTCAGTATCACCCTAGTGAAAGACCACCGTTCAAATCGAAATGTTTGAAATGGCTTTCGCCATTTCTGGTGACAAGATCTGAAATGCTTTTTTTTATTTTTTTTTTTTTATAGTGAATACCTCACAAGAGTCCCAACTGCTCCCGTCTAGAGCCAGTGAGACCATGGCATCCCCAATTGGGGGATGTTGTGAGGCTGAAGGTAAGTGGGGAAGGGAAAGAGGAAGGTGGGGAAGTACCTGGCTATTCAGATCTAGTCACTAAACACGGCTAAAGCCATTTGGAGCAACGTTTCAATTCTGAATGGTGGTCTTACACCAGGGCGATACTGGTAGTATCTTCCACTCTGGAACGTGCCGCAAATATACTATATATTATTTTAATTAATTAATTGTGAAATAACACAAATCAATCAAATAAAATTTATTTGCGCACGCCGGGTTCGAACCCGCGACCTTCGGAATGGCAGTCCAATGCGTTACCACTGGACTATGCCGGCCGTCAAAATGCTAGATACTTATAATCGTTGGCTCCGGGCAGTTGGGACTTTTGTACGGTATTCACATAAAACAAAAACATAAAAGTTATTTTTAAGAAATTAGGTACCTATATTTAAGTTTGTGAAAGGCACATATTATACCTGTTATTAAAATGAACATTGAAACGTGTGTTACAATTTTATTCATGGCCTGCTTGCGAAAGTTTTGTGCTTACAGCGTGGATAACTTTTTTGTTTGACTTTTACAAAACAATTTTTTTATGATAAAAAATTTCAAAATTTTGGAAATTAATATTTATCGTACAAATTCACATAATAATAATAATAATAAATAAATAATAATAAATAAATAATAATAAATAAAAAAAACTTATATCATTGATGTCGCTATTCCAAATTCCTGTAATATTCAAAATTCTGTTAATGAAAAAATAAGAAAATACACAGATTTTGGAAACGAAATAAAAAGAATTTGGCATTCTCATACTATAAAAATATTACCATTCGTTATTTCGGCTACTGGCATTATACCTAGCTCTCTCATTAAAAATTTAGGCGTATTAGATCTATCAAAAAATTTATATATAAAGATGCAAAAGTAGGTCATTTTGAATACATGTAGGATAACGAAAGATTTTTTAAATATTTATGTTGAGGGATCAGTAGGATTTATAGGCCCTGTTAGGAGTTCTACCGAGCCGAACCCTCTGATATGAAAATATCTGGAGTCGGTGAATTATTTTCCCATTTGATCTCTGGTGAGTTGACGTGTTGTTCTTGTATTGTTTTGTATTTATTTTGCTTATATAATGCACTTGCATAATGTTGATTGACTAGATGATCATTTGTGGAAAAGTGTGTGGAAGGGTTTAGTTTTTCCTATGGGGAAGATTTACCCGGACATAAAATCGGAATTTAAAACAAATATCTTTATTTAGAAAAGTTTACACATTACAACTATACATACATATTATGGTGTACATTGATTTGTAACTTTTATATTTAAGGTTATAAAATTAACAGAAAAATACAAACATAATATTGTGAAGGTAAAAAGAAAATAAAAGTACAGTTGAGGTTTCTCAAATACCGCCTCACTATGATTTACATGTCTATAATTATTACTTCTGAATACGTTACACTGCACAAAAAAATCACTTATAGTTTTTAGAATTTATACAGGAAATATAAATAAGAACAAGCGATAAAATTACGAGTGTAAATTTGTTTTTATATTGTTACGTTAGAAAATTTCTTAACTATATATAAATACAAAGAAAATAGTATTTATTTATACTCCTAAAAGAGGCTTTTACATAAAAGTGATACATGAAAACATAAGAATGGAAATAATATATTTTTGGAAAGTATATGTATAGGATATGATCAAAATTAATGTAAATGTAATTATATAATAAGAACAAAATAAGTATTTTTGATGTCTTAGAGTCAACATATTATACCTCAAATTTGGGTACAGAAACGTACCAACGATAGCCTATATTTTGATGGGTTCAAATATTGCATCACCTAAACCTATAGTCCCAAAGATACAAACGTATCTCTAATCTAGTCTAATCTAAATAGTATAAAACAATGTCGTTATCCGCGTCTGTCTGTGCGCTTAATTTTTCTAAACTACGCAATGTATTTTGATAGGGTTTTCACTATGATTTAGAGAATTTCTTTTTGATAGGGTTTTCACTGTGATTTAGAAATTCTCTAAATCATAGTGAAAACCCTATCAATGTATTTTGATAGGGTTTTTACTATGATTTAGAGAATTTCTTTTTGATAGGGTTTTCACTATGATTTAGAAATTCTCTAAATCATAGTGAAAACCCTATAAATGTATTTTGATAGGGTTTTCACTATGATTTAGAGAATTTCTTTTTGATAGGGTTTTCACTATGATTTAGAGAATTTCTTTTTGATAGGGTTTTCACTATGATTTAGAGAATTTCTTTTAAGATAGACGTCAGCTAGTTAAAATATATTGAAACTCTTTCAAGTATGTATGTGTTTATGAGCACATATATTGGCCTTATTATATTTTTCTATATGCTAAACGAAACACCATGCTAAAATATTGTATTACCAAGTCTATGAAGTCTCTGAATGAACGAAATAGAGGCAAAGTTGATACGAAATAGTTCTTAATGTAATGGAACTATTATACTTCTGGTATTTCTAATATGTGCTCTGAACGCTATCATTTCTAACAGGTCCGCTGTATCGAATTAGAGCATGTATTATACTATTTACATTACTTATATTTTATCATTAAGATTAGGTTTTTTTACAATACTTACCTGTTTAAAATTACCTGTGTTTTTATTTAAGATACGAGTTTTTTTTTTTTTTTTTTATAAATTCAATAATATTGTTATTGGGTTTATAAAAACAGTTTATTTTTAAACAAGTTCTGCTGTGTAATTATTATTACGCGTGACAGCTGTTTCGCCCTCTGAAGGCATTATCAAACTGTCCGATAATGCATGTTTGATAATGCCTTCAGAGGGCGAAACAGCTGTCACGCGTAGTAATAATTACACAGCAGAACTTGTTTAAAAATAAACTGTTTTTATAAACCCAATAACAATATTATTGAATATATAAAAAATAAAATGGAGTTCTACAAATTAAACTTAATAACAATAAATACGAGTTTTCAATTAATATTTTAACCCTATATATGACGGGCTCAAACGAAGCTTAACACTTAAGCTTAATTGATGAATGTTAATTCAATTATTTGATAAAATTTTCAGGAACCATAAGAAAAGATTAATTAGTTTTACAACCCGGTTTCATTCGAAATCCAATTTAGGAAACATTAGCTCTCATTTTTTTTTTTTACGGTGCTTTTCAAAACAGAAATAAGTTAAACATATAAATGTAATTTTAAAAACCAAACAAAAAATAAATCTTACCTACTGATTTTTTTATAGTTAATAGTTTTTTTATAGATTTTAAGTTAAAAAAACATTAAAAATTTCACCGGGTTCAAAAACATACTTTACAATTTTTACTCCAAATAATGTCACGTATCGCTGGTTGTAAGCCAAGTACGTCCCTTAACACCCTGTACAGTTAAAAGATAATAAATTTAGAATGTTGCAAAAAAATTAATGAAATGGTATTGTACAAATGTTGTCATTTGTAGTTATTAATTTTCTTCATAATATTATTATGATTATTCAACGTCTCATAATGCTTGTAACAGAATGTCAAATATTGTTGCTCAATTGCCAGCTCGTTAACATATACATTATTGAATAACTCTTATGGAAAAAAGATTTGTCTTTTTATTAAAATACTCCCTCACCTTCTTCTTCCCAACTCCTTCCCCTCCCAACTACCTTCAGCCTCACTTGAAAAAAACATATTCTCACTGGCCCCAGGCGGTTGGGAGCAGGCTTCCCTAATTAGGGTATGTTGTGAGGTTGAAGGTAGTGAGGGGGAGAAAAATTCGGAGTAGAGGAAGGTAAGGAAGTACCTTGCTATTCAGATCTTATCACCAAACACATCCAAAGCCATTTCAAGCATTGGCAATTCTGAATGGTGGTCTTATACCAGGGCGATAATGAGAGTATTTTCTACTCTGGAACTCGCCGCAAATGAATTAATATTGAAACAACATAGATTAATTAAATAAAATTTACTTACGCATGTCGAGATTTGAACCCGGGACATGCAGATTCGTAGTCAAGGGCCTTACTCTTAGACCACGGAGGCCGTGAGCTAAACCGTTTTTAAATTAGAGTTAATAATATACTAATTCATATTATTAGTAAAGCTGTTGAAATGTAAAATTAGAAATATGCGAACAATACGAATGATAAAACACAGAAAAAAAAATCAACCAGTAAAAATCAAAGTTTTTTTACTAAAATTATCACATCCACTTTAAAATGTCTTTTAAAACTTAAAATAAAAAAACTTACTGAGGATTGAACCTTCCTACCCAGGAACTGGAGTCGAAAACTCTACAAGCCTTGCCAAATGCCGATCGGGTTGATTCGATTTTATTATAATGCCGATTCGATTTTATTTGCAGTAATGTCGTCGGATTTCAGATAAATGCGTATATGTCCTCGTGTGCGTACGTGACTGCCACTAAAATTTGATAGAGTGCATTGTCATCGAAAACGAGTCTATCTGTCGAGTTTCTGCTCGATCGTATTTCGGAAAGTGGATTAATTTCCGTTAATTTGCATTCATTCATTCCGAAAACAAAAGTGAAATGCAAAAAGATGTGCCCAAGATTTGGTTCGACAAATGACAACAACGAACAAATGGGGTCTTTTCGGGAGAACACTCTACCACTGAGCTAATGTCATCGTATTTTTTTTCCATTTAAGTATTACCGATATCATCCTTAATTAATTGCCATTTTTGTTGGCTGTTACTTTTCTGAATGATTGCAAAGTTCTATCCGAATATAGTTGTAACCTACGTGGTGCAACCGGTAGCTCAGTGATAGAGTTTTACGAAAAAAAATATGTATTGCTAATTAAAATCCTGTTAAAAACGGAACACGTGTTCATGCACCTGCGTTTTCCCTGTTAATATATAATGACGATTTGCGAAAATATAATAGTTTTTTATGGATAGAAATATAGAAACAATCAATTCATTCGATAAGGGCCAGCAGTCCTGTTTTTAACAGGAATATAAATAATTTTAATAGATTTTTAATAACTTAGCAATATTAATAGACAGAGGTCCTTGGTTCAATCCACAGTTGCAACCGTTACTTTTTTTTCTATTTTATGGTTCATTCAGGTTTAATAATAATATTAAATTCATTTTAATTATGTGTTCAACCTTTTTTTCAAATTTATTTCTATAAACAGAATTTAAAAAAAAATTTAATGTCAAAAAATAATACAAGACATAATATTATTGTTTGTTCTACGTTTATTTTAATAATATAATAATAATAAGTGTTTTATTATACCTTTTTGTTGTAACAAATGGATATAATGATATCCTCACTGGGATCTCCCGTGCTGAGGATTTGATTAACATTATCATTAAAATTTAATAGTATGGATAATAAAAGCAATTATAGATATTTTCAGTCTGTATTTGATGTCAGTATATTATCTATTTCTGATCTCCCTATGTTGTGTATCCAGATTTTTATTTGAGGTTTAAATGTTAAACTAATGTTGTCAGTTTTGAATGAGATTGGGAGTATTTTTGTAGAGTTTAGTACTATAGTATAGGAAACTTCTATGCCCAAATGTTGTGTTTGTAGTTGCTTGTTGGATATGTTTTTGACCTTGAGATTTAGTGTTTTTAATATATATGTTAGTTGTTATTTCTTGTGTTTTGTATTTATGAATTTAAAGGAGTATTGTTTTAGAATAGAGTTGTTTAAGTGACATGATGTTAAGTTTGTTGTATGGTTGTTTTCATTATGGCTTTTATTATGAGTGATTTTAGGATAATGTCATATGCACTTCCCCATCCGATAATACCGTATTCTATCATTATGAGTGATTTTAGGATATTGTCATATGCACTTCCCCATCCGATAATACCGTATTCTATCATTATGAGTGATTTTAGAATATTGTCGTATGCACTTCCCCATCCGATAATACCGTATTCTAAGAGCGATTTGCAAAGTAACGAGTGATAATAATATAAAAGTGTTTTAAAATCCTTAAAAAACCAGGTCGTAACAACTAGTCATTCATAAAATGGGGGATTTTTGCATTGAAACAATTAAATGGATTATTTTAGTATAGCCAGACAACATAAAGCCAGGCTTAAGATACATTTAATTCTGAGAATTTCTTTACAAATACGCTTCGTAAATATCAATGATTTGGTCCATTTAGCACCACGGCCAAAGATAAGGTTTTCTTTCTTTAAATACGTTATTTTATAGTGTTTTATTTTCACACTTAAACAATCACTAAATGGATGGCTTAAAGCCTAAAAATAGTATTTCACGTTATGGCGAAAATAAGTTACGAATTTAACTCTAACTTAAGGAAAAACGAAATTTGTATTTTCGTAAAAGGGGGCATCTCTAACTCACCGCATTACAAAACGTTAAAATATTTTTTTCAATTTAAATAGCTTTTTTTTTTTTTTATAGTGAAATACCTCACAAGAGTCCCAACTGCTCCCGTCTGGAGCCAGTGAGACTATGGCATCCCCAATTGGGGGATGTTGTGAGGCTGAAGGTAAGTGGGGAAGGGAAAGAGGAAGGTGGGGAAGTACCTGGCTATTCAGATCTAGTCACTAAACACGGCTAAAGCCATTTGGAGCAACGTTTCAATTCTGAATGGTGGTCTTACACCAGGGCGATACTGGTAGTATCTTCCACTCTGGAACGTGCCGCAAATATACTATATATTATTTTAATTAATTAATTGTGAAATAACACAAATTAATCAAATAAAATTTATTTGCGCACGCCGGGTTCGAACCCGCGACCTTCGGAATGGCAGTCCAATGCGTTACCACTGGACTATGCCGGCCGTCTTGTCTCAGCTTGTCTCAAAACAACATTTATGTAGTAAAAACCAATTTATTACAAAACAAAAACCCTTAAAAATTGTGTAATTATTTATAAATATATTGTGAAGAAACTATTTAAAATAAGTAGGTAGGTTCATGAATATAGTTAATTTCTATTAGAATTTGACAATACAATTTCCTTAAAGGTTCCTATTTTTATTTAAATCCAGAAATAATTCAATGTTTTAAAATAATTTATTTTAAATAAAATTAACATTTTTTTTATTAAATTAAAAAAAAAACATCACAAAAATTCCCAACAATATTTCATTAATTCTTTTTAGCTCAGATATCATTTCCTACACGTGTTTATAAATATTATCAGACAGTTATTTTCCAATTAAACAATTGTCGTGTGACGTGTTCCTTCGCACGTAGACCAGGAGGACTGAAGCCTTGTATAAACAATCGGCGAAAGACGATATTATATTTGCAAAGATTATACATTCTTTGCAAAGTGCATGCTTTCATAATAACGTATGCACGTAAGTGTAGATTGCAGTTGTGAACACATGGATTTCGCCACTTTCATAAACGGATGAAAACGAGAGTAATAAAAATATTACTGTCCTATTTTAAAGAATACTAGTGGACCCCGCAATCCTTCGCTATTACTAATGTCTTTCTCAGGCGCCTCCGACCATTCACTTATACAAAACTACATTACATCGACTTTAATTAGACTCCGTATCTCAGTTTGGTGCAAAATGTGTATATTCTTGGTAAACCTTATATCGTAGGCAATAGGCATTAAAATCGCTTGACAAACGGAGTCTAGAAACGTTCGATTTCAAGCACAAAACTGGTTTTTATTTATTTTGTAAATAATTTTATAAGAAAACAAAAAAGTTAATCAAGTGAAACTGTCACAGATAATCTTAGCTATAATACTGTATTTTTTAAAGTTTTTTTTTTCATTATGCGTTCATACATTTCTATTGAAAAAAAATATTTTTTAGTAGTTTGCATTTATATTTTTTATTGAGTAATTTTTTTTTTATTTGTATTCTACTCAAGCGAAGCGATAGGAAAACCTTCAATTTATCTAAAGCATATTTTTCGTATTCATAATGTACACCAATTCGTTGTAAAGATCAAAATAGTGATTTGGCATTAAGCTTCGCCTTAAGTATTTTTGGAGCGTCCCTGACTTAAACCATTCAAACCACTCTCTAAACACTCTTAGCACTAATAAGAACAAAACTTTTCAGCGATATCCGTCGACTAAACTTTTCGAGTTTTGCGAGCGCAAACAATTTTTTAATATATTAAGATTTGTTGAGATGCTTTTAAAGTATCACATAGTATAGATACTGCAAAACTTCTGTATTCAGGTTCAGCGGAATTATATCAATATTTCCCTATAGGTACTGCAAAACTTCTGTATTCGGGTTTAGCGGAATTATATCAATCTTTCCCTGAGTCCTAAACGACAAACCAAGTAATATTATACGAGAAGAACTGAGCACAGTTTACAATTCACGGTAGAAATGTAATATTAATATTATGTAATTTATTTAATGTAATATTATTATTACATTTCTACATTATTAAGCGTAAAGTTATCCTTTGTATTCCATATGGGTTTTTTGTTCAAAGTTTTGCGTTCAAAATTGTTTTGGATCTCGCTCGATTTTAGACACCTAATTCTTTTATTTTTAAATTATTCTTGAAATTGCCCGTGTAAAACAATCCCAAAGGTCAATGTCAATTATGATTGTGTTTGACTGATTTCCGCGATCAGCCTATGCAGTAATTAATGCCACTGTTTTTTTTATGTGGGTAAAATAAGCGTACAAATATATTTAGACATATGAAATGACACAATAGAAGAAAAAATATCTTTAATTATTTGTTACCTCACTAGCACACTTTTGGGTGAATTAAATCACAAAAAAATGCTCTCCTCGGCAATGTACCGTTTATGACAGTTTTACACTAGGTAGACGAAATTTTCTTCAGTGGATGCGATCCCTCACAAATCGCCTTAACTTTGCAGTCCTTTCCGTTCTGCTCCAGTCTATCAACCTCTTCCTTGTTCATAATTGTTGTTTTACGTTCCTGTCATCTCTAGGATTTTTTCAAAATAGTTAGTCTTAGAAATTCTTATAAAAAATTCGTACCGTAGACTCAGGCTCGAGTAGATTCATTAGAATACATTGTCCAAATCAAATAACAACTTCTTAATTCTTCCACAGACAATTTTAGTTGTTGTCATTGGCTTGAAAAAGACGCTGGGCGTTTAGTTACTCCCAATTTGAAGGGTGAATTAGTTTTTTATTTCCTTATCATTACAGTACAAACTCGAATTAATTAAACATATTTTCCTCAGTTCATCATCGTGTCATCCGTCATCACCCTCAACAATACATCAGCATGAAGTCTGCATCACGGATGAAAGAAAGCGTCACCATCTCATCAAGATGACTGATGACGATTGAGTAACGACCGTAGTTCTCTGGTGATTAAAATAATACCTAGTTAAAAGTGAAATCTGCTCAAGTGTCTTTTGTTAGTCTTTGGAAGTGATCTTTGTTTGTTTCGTTCCATTGGTGATTTGAATATTCGCCTGTCATTGGTTGGATCTCGCCTGGACAGCTTTGAGAAAAAACTCACATCGTTTGCAGGTAAAATACTTTTTTGTTGTGATTTTCATGATTCCGTTTGTGTATAAAAAAATTGGCTGAGAAAAAATATGTTTCTACCATAGACATATTTCCTATGTCTGTGGTTTCTACGGATTTTTTCGATGTTTTTTGATTGTTTATACCTTCTTAACTGGCAGAAGGTATACCTAATGTACAATATTTTGAGTAAATACATGTGTATTATCTTTATATGTTTTCACGAGAATCTCTTTGTCTTTTTTCATGTGGATACCGCACAAAATTTCCAACTTCAAGTAGGGTATGTGAGACATAAAGGGAAGTGGTAGAGGAAGGAGATGAGAAAGAGTGAGAGTAAGGTTGGAAAGAATCTGGCTATTCAGATCTGGTCACTAAAGACGGCTAAAGCCATTTCAAGCAACGTTTCGATTCTGAATAGTGGTCTTTACTAAACTCGAAACGTTGCTTTGCTTGAAATATTTTAAAATTTGCTTAGTAACCAGGTACCTATCTAGCACAGTCGATCGATAAAGGTTTTATTGTCAATGTCGATAACTTGTCATCTTTTGCGAGCATTACTAAAAATCGCCAACGAATAAACAACAGTTTACAAAAACTGTTTTTAATTTATTCGACGTGAACTATTATTTGTATGTTAGCGATCTGCAGTCATGCTCGGAAACGACGATAAATTAATGACGTTATCGATAAATCCTTTTCTGAATAGCCATACTTTTCCACCTTCCTCTTCCCTTTCTCCTTTCCCTCCCACTACGTTTAACCTCTCAAATAGTCCCACTAATATCAAACAGTAATACAGTATAATCTACCATCAATCAATTTTTTTTTTGAAAAAATAATTCGCAACGTGTAGATAATTTTAATCTGTGAATGACTTCACTGTTTATATAATAATATTAAAATCAAACAAAAAAACGTAAAATTAGGTAATAATTTTGATGTAAAGAATTTCTAAAAACTACTTAGTTTTTTTTAACGATTTCTAAAAATCTCATAACAATATACTTAACAGATTCTAAAAAACTCTATTAGTTTTATAGAAATTCTCTTTGCATTCGTAATCTCAAGCACGTACCATAATAAATTCCTATGCTATATATAAATAGTACAATCTACGTGTAAAATGATAACAAGAATTTCTATCTCAATGAGAGACTTACGCTATTTACCACTCTAATTTTTAACATTTATAGGATTTTAATAGCGGTTAATCAGACAAAAATCTTTATGACTTTTGCAAACTTCCGCATAAAAAGAGGCACGTTTTACAATCTAAATTTGCCCGTTTATTCGCGTAATGACGGTAACTTTATACTTTCAATATGTACCTACCTTCTTCAACCATTTATTGTATATTATGCTTTCATTTACATTCAATTTGTTTTCATTCTTCGTGTAATTTATAATGTATCACATTTTACAGTATATATAATGGTGTTATTTGGAAGGTAAGATATTACCATAAAAGCGATAAGAAAATAATATAAATAACATTCGGCCAAATTCTAAATAGATAAATTTCATCACGGAGCTGATACAAACCTACAAAAAAAAATGTTACACTGAAGAGATAAAACGATATAAGTTTATTGTGGGCGTGTCCGTGTGCCCAAAAAAAACTCAATCTGGTTAAATATAAAAATAAATAAAATTAATTGGAATAACTTTGGAATGAGCAAAACGTCAAAATGTAATATTTAAAAACGATATTCGATGACGACTCTTCCAACGAAAAATAGAAAAAAATCAGAAAAACATTCGGCATCATCTAGGAATTGAACCCAGAACCCCAGCCTTTCCGGGACAAGATCAAGTTCACTCCTTAAGTTATTCAAAAATAAAGTATTCCAAGATACAAGATACTATCTGGAATGTATTTAGTTTGGGCAGAATCTTGAAATTATGTTAAGCCACTGGAGCTTATTTGGCCACATTTAAGCCAAATTTAAAAACCACGAGCTTACGCTGGCCAAAATGTAGCCAATTTAAAGAGATATAAAAAAATCACAAATTATTTCAAAAGTTTCCGGGTTTTGTAGCTGCAACATTTCTTGAGCTAACAGTTTTACACAGAAAATGTTTATTTTACACAAGTTCTGTTTTTGTATTGTCTATCCTAAAATATAAAATAATATGTTAAAGGGAAGTTAAATTTGAACCTGTCCAAAAATGTACTTTTTCGGCGCGTTACCTAAATTATCGTTAAATGACAAGTGTAAAATCGTAACTTATGTGGTTTTTAATACTAATACAGTGATTCATAAAAAAGGCATATCGTCGCCGTAGATGTCAAAGGAGCCAAGCCACAAATTTGTCGAAAAGTAGTTTAGTATAAAAAAACGTTTTAAAACAATCAAAGATGCTGTGGTCAATGGATTTGAGCAAAAAAAACACCTAATTTATAACTATTGTATAAACTGCCAAGAGACCTATCACATATATAGTTTAATACAGTCAATGAAGACAAGCCGCATTCGTCTTTTGGCTTCTGAATACTTTATTTGATATGTGGCTTAGCACTGTTGACAACTGAAACATCTACAAATTAGCGGTCAGGCACACTTGCCCCGGTTCACATTCGACAACGATTTATAGTCTTGTCTTCCTCTAACTAGCAAAAAAAGACAGAGAAAAAACTAGTTTAACGTGTCGGGTTGTTGAAATATTATTGAAACCAAGTTACGAGTGAAATTAAGAAAATAACGCTTAGGTCACCCTAGTGAGGAGGACTAAGAAATACAATGTACTATACTCGTAAATATATTCACTATCATATTTTGTATGTACAGTGTTTAAATAATCGATATAATAAAAAAATAAAATAAAAGATATAATTTTTTAAAAATATGGGTTGGTTTATGTTTATATTTTACAATAGAAAGCGATTACAATAAAAAAATTAATTAAAAATTAAAAGTAAAAATATCATGTAAAATTCCACTATATGAGGCGTGTATTAAATAAATAAGTTACGCTAAGTCTACTGCTGGTATAAGTACAGGGTTTTCCAATAAGAGGTGTTATTTTGATATTCAATCGTAAAAGATCAATGGTTTCGTTGCTTGTGTGGCACGTATCGCCTTTTTGTTGAAAGTAAACGTTGTCCAGATCAATACCATCCAATTCTGGCTATCAAAAATCATTAATCATCTCTCGATAGCGCAATCCATTCACCGTAACTGTTGTTCCAGCCTCATTTTCGAAAAAGTAAGGTCCAATGACTCCGCTGGACCATAAACCGCACCAAACAGTCACACATTGAGGATAGAGAGGCTTTTCAAGAATAACTCTTGGGTTTTCCGAGCCCCAGATGCGACAATTTTGCTTGTTGACGAAGCCACCGAGGTGGAAATGGGCCTCATCACTCAAGATTATTTGCATTTGATTCACTCAAGTGAATATTAATAATTTCAATGCGTTGTTGAAGCGTGTATTATTTCATTTTTATTAATAACGTAGTTTCTACTTGTCAAATGTCAAAAAATAACAGCCTCAAAAGTAGCATCTACCGAAATAGCGGGCAATTCAAAATAACACCTCTTATTGGTAAACCTGTATATCTTAAAGTTATCACACATCTTGTTCATTATTGTTGGCGTATATCATTCAAGAGCAGTTCGAAAAATCACGTGGTCTCAGCATTCAAAAACAAGCAGAGCTATAAAACTACCTGATGCAAGGAATGCACTCTCACAAAAAGTGGATTAACATACATACAACCAACTACATCAAAGTGCAGCGGCAAAATTACTACAACATGAGACAACTTCTTCTTGACGTATACTTTGTAATACCTACTCGGTATAACAGCCTTAATAATAAAATAAAACACTTCCCAACCGTTAAACGGTGTTTTAGTGGTGACACATTGAATAATAACTGTACAAGCCCTGAATTCTCACCAATACAAAATGTCTTGAGCACAGCTGCGAAAGATTTTGCAAAGTAGCATTTTGGCGGACTGATGCATGAGATTCCCGTTTGGAAAAAAATGAGGTTATTTCGAATATTTTGTTTTTTTATTGACTGTTACTGCGCGAATTCAACGAGAATTCCATAAAAGAAATGTTTTTTTAATAACGTAAGTGCCTTATGCAAATGCATGTGTAGGTAAATATAAACCCATGAAATCAATGTTCAATCAATGCAAGTAATTAGTCTAAAAAGTTAAGTTCATTTATTATTATTTTACTAACTAACTAACCATCACGCCGTTTCCCTGCAGGGGTAGGCAAAGAGGACGGACCGCCAAACAACTCGGTCTTGGCACACACTTCTTGCCTCATTCACATTCATACACACTCTTCTATTATTCTGACTCGAGTATCTGATTCACTTGATCGTCTTCATGTCTTCCTCGGGCGTCCCCGACTTCTGCTACCATTCGCATTTGCATCATATATCCTCCTTACACTCATTCGCTCTACGTGCCCAAACCATCTAAGCCTCCCTTTCTTAATCTTACTCATTACGCTTACATCAGCCTTGCACTCTTTGCGGATCTCCACATTCCTCACACGATCAAACATGGTTTTACCACACATACGCCTCAGGGATCTCATTTCAACAGCATTCAATCTACTTTCATCCTTTCTTTATCAGTTACATGCCTCACTTCCATACATCAGGGTAGGTACCAGCACTCAGTTGTGGACTGCTAACTTCGCTTCTTTGGACAATTTTTTTGCTAGCGCCAACTGCGTTCAGTCCTCCATTGACGGAATTACCTGCATTTACCCTTCTTTCAATATCTCTGTCAGCCTTCCCATCTCTCGTAAACATACTTCCTAAATACACAAACTCATAAAAAAAAACTAATTATATAAACTAGATAAAAAGTGATGTGACAGTTTTCTTGCAGATTCCCTAAATAAAAGTTATATTTTTCGACGTTTGCAGTTCATATGTGCGGTTTTATCAACACCTTTTTCATGATGAAATTAAAATATTCGTATTTATGAAATTTTACGTCTATTTCAAATTTAAAAAATCTAAATTCTAATGTATCTAGTTTCTAACATGGTATTTGTTTTTAACAAATGTAACGTAAGGTTTTTACATTATTCATAAATGCATAGGTACTTCCTTATTTTATGACAGTCATTTATTAGCTTATGCATGTGCAACGTGCATAAGATAATCTAGGAAATCTTTATATATCAATTTAAATAAAAGTGAAACGATAGAGTATATAGCTAACAGTGATGTGCATTGCCATTTGAAAAAAGGTAAGCTGTGGCTTTTCGTTGAATGATTCGAAGAAGTTTTTTTTTCCTTTAAATGAATACTGTACAAAAGTTTTAACTGCCTGAAGCCAGGAAGATGAAATCCCCAATTTTGTTGAATTATATCTGGTCAATGAACACGAATAAAGTCATTTCTGAATTGATGGTCGCGGAATTTGATCGTGCTTTAATGTGCCTGCAATGTTTTTTGATTAGTCGAAAAATATATTGTACATCTTTATACCAAAATATACTAGGTAGCGGAGTATAATTTGAGATTTTCAAGGCCATTATCGTGATTAATTTTTGGGATATTATTCCGAGTTGCGCTTCGTATTTAGTCAAGGACAGCTTTATAGTGTAGGGCAGATATGATTCACAAAGAGAAAGCGCAACACGGCGCAACAAGCGCAAAAATAAATAATAAACTGGATAGCTGTATATCATATGTAAAACTGCACGCCACTGGTGGCTAGGATACTTCCTTTATAATTGTTCAATTTATAATCTTGGGCAGTCATATGTATGGTCATTTACCCACTTTGACTTGCGATTTTGACATATTATAGCGGCTCATGCAATCGCGAACACACATTCCGAATTATATTATTATTTAAATATTTTGCAATTTTGCTAAATATGTTGACATGTAATCACTAACCAGTCTCACTTGCTTAGCCAAACGGTGCGTCACCCTATCTCCGTAATTTCCGACTTACCTAATTTCCTGTCTAATTTATCAATGTCCCTAGAGACAGCTGCTAACCCATTTTTGTAGGCTACACCCAACTTAGCAAGGAAAATTTCAACACCAGATTGGCAGCTTCCATGTTTTGTGTAAACGAAAATCTTAGTAAGTAAAATAAAACAACCAATCCAACACGCAACTCAAATTTCAAATATTTGAACGTAGTCAAACCCACATCATTATTTTCTTTTGGTTAAAAGTTGTCGAAAACTTATATTGTGATTGTTTATTACGTCATAGCTTACATCTGTGGAGTTATCTGAGTTCCCTTAGGGTAAACTGAAAAGAATTCATAATCTGCCCCTTCCTAGTATTTTTATTTTTTATTAAAATACACTTTTTGCTAGTTATGCTTTAAAATAATAAGAAGAATTATTTGCTTGTCCCGTACATACGTAAATGAATATATAAATTATGTATTATATGTATATTGGTTAAAAATAAATAAAATGTAACCTAAAAATAAAAAAATATAAAAAAAATAAAAAAAAAAAATAAAAAATAAATAAAAAATAAATAAAAAATAAAAAAATATATATATATAGTTTTGTCGGATAAAACCTCATTTTAAGAGAGGCATACAAATACAGTATCAGATTGAATCATCGAAACAATATTGAATTTGTATGCTGTTCTTAAAAGATTTGAGTTTTTATACGGACAAAACTATTTATTCATATTCATAATACGTATGTATGGGCACAAACAAATAATGCTTCTTAATATTTTAAAGCACAACTTGCGAAAAATGTTTTTCATAAAATAATTAGAATGACGTTATATTTGAAGGCGTCGATTATAACGTACGAGTACACTTAGGTTACGTTTACACTTAACTAACCATGCCAATACAAAGCAAAATATATCGTTGCTTTGTGTTTTTTTTGGTATTACTTTTAAAAAAATGTTTCCGGTAGGTATCACACGAAACACGGTGTACAACATTGCTTTTGATGATACTATTTGACCCGCTAAAATAATGTACAAATACTTCATTATTTTGGAGGAAATTAAATTACAAAAATAATTATTTTCAATTGTAATATAAAGAACCACTTCTTTGAAAGTGATTTCTTATGACTTAATAGCCGATTCGTGTTCAAACCATAGTGATACGTAAATGAGATGCATTTTAAATGCATCGACAGAGAAAATCTAAGACTTGTCTATTTTCGTATAACCGTAAATCAATAACATTTAGTTATAAGACAAGCGATAAAGTAGGTACCCACCTACAACCATAAAATAATTTCATTTTTATTTAATTAATAATTGTATATTTGAAATTGTATTTCTTTTGTCAAAATTTTTGACAGACGATTTCTCTAGTTTGCAAACCGTATTCATTTGAAAGGTAAATTTCTGACATGTCTCTAATTTGTCAACAAAATTATGAATGCATTATAAAGAAAATTGGCAATATTTGTTTTTGGACGGCAATTTCATCCAGAGCCAAATATTTTATAAAATGCTTTTAGCTTCACAAATCCTTCAATTACAATATCCCGTGATTTTTTATGGGTCTGCACTAGTATATCTATATATGTTTATATACAAAAGGGTATCATTGGCGGGCGTGCGGGCGAACACCGGGTGGGCGGCATGGATTTGATTTTTATACAAAACCATAGACATATGAATATTAGTAGACCTGCCCTAAGTGATTAAAAGCGTATTATTCCCCACTCCCCATACCGGTTCCATTGGAGCCGGCTGGGCTCGCGTCTGGCCTCCCGTGAATTTAGAAAACGTGACGTCATCATTCTTGTGCGAACTATGGTCGAGGCATCATCGGTTCATTTTACGAAATAACACGGCAAAATGGTTGCTTGTGCTATGAAAACTTGTAAAAATAGATGTGAAAAAGAGAATAAACCCAATTGTCGTATTACATTCCATATATAAGCATTATTTTAAGCATATTCACATCGTATAATATGGATCAGTTGTAGAAACATATACTATCACATCGAGATACGTCTGGACGCGAAACACAAAGCTGGTTGGCTGCTGGGAAGTAAATTATGAACATTTATAAAAGTGTCTTAACTAAATACGTAAACGAAATATTCGACTCTGAAAATAGAAGAAATTTATTTTGCAGAATTTGGACTTCGCAAATTTGTTCATAACGTGGCGAGTAATTTGCGCTCCCATGTAAAAATGTCTATTCATTCAAAAGCAGATTTTACTTTTAAGAACTAAATGGTGATATTATAATGCGAGATGCCTATTTACTGTCAGATTGATTTATTGACGAATCACAGTCAGCTTTCCTCTCTGCGTCCCGCAACTCTTGTTTTAACCCCTCGTCCTTAACTTCTCGTCTATTAATATTCATATGTCTGTGTACAAAACACAGTTATTCCAAGGTTGATGAAATTTTGAACACTTGACCTCCAAAACAAAAGAAAGGTCACTGTGTCCGGGCAACGCCGGGGACTTCAGCTAGCAAATCATTAATAAATAAATTCTACAAAATTTTTCATTCGTTCCAAATCGTTGACGTAACCTCGATCTGATTCCCAAACTTATAATAATCACAATAATACTCCAAATAAATGTTTGCGTTTATATTTGCTTGTTGCAAAAACAAAATAGCTAGGTTTAGTAGGTATTGATAATAAATATAGATATTTTTATGTCAAATCATTACGTAACTGCTTGGGAAGCAAAGTTCCACGAAAATCCACACTAAATTGTACCCAAATTGTTTTATATGAAAGAAGAATATATAAATTTATTACGGCTTCATAGTAAATACGTGACTTTGACAGAGAAGCTGATTAACGTACACCGTGTACCTACAACATCTGGTGGTCTGACATCAGGATGAAAGTGAAATTCTCAGCCACCGTGTACACAAGTACACACATTAACCTGTAGGCGTATAGCTGTATTATTGGCTGTGTACGTACATACACATAAGATGTATTGTATCTTGTGTGTAGAAGTATATTGCATCACCAGACTGAGCCGCCTTGTAATATAATAATATTATGCGTTGTTTTATTGTGGTTTCGCTTTGCCGAATTGTGCCGAAGAAAGCGGGTGTCGTTGGCTGTGACCTACCTAGCGACCAGCGACCACCTTGCCGAGCTGCTTTCCTGGTAGGTGTCAAATTCTTTACATCAGCATTTTTTTTAAATTACGTTAAAAATCATTACGCAATTTTTTAATTTGGCGTATTTTGTTGTAAGTACCTATCGGGTAAATTCATATTATAATAGAATCAAATAGAGATATGGCGTGGAAGCGTACCGACTGTCGCACAAGCCACGACCAAACTGTATGGACCATCTTAGCGACTATTAATGAAAGTTATGCGTTTAGCTTGTAGATAGAAACAAAGGCGGAGCGCTGCTGTTCGTGAATAAGCGATTTGCTATAGTATGGGTGAACGATATGTTATTTTCGTTTGTATTCATACGATCTGACAAAATTACATCGGTAGGTAGTATTTTTTTGCTTATTTTCAGTGGCGTCTGAATTTTACTCCACAAATTTTAACGTACACTTTTCTTAAAAAACAATTTTATTGTAATGTGAAAACCCTACAAGACTGACAACTACTCTGGAGCCAGTGAGAATATTTCATCTTCAATTGGAGTATTTTGTGTATGCCGTTTCAAGTGACGTTTCAATTTTGAATGGTGTTTTTTCACCGGGGCGATTCTCGCAAATTATTATTATTTATTTTAATTAATTGATTGTAAACAACAAAATAATAAAATTTATTTGCTCACGCCGATTCACGTAGATTCGAAAAGATTTAAAAAATAGAACAGGGCTTTTTTTTAATTTCGAATCGTCATTCGAAATGACGACCCTATGGAAACTTTACTGAACAAAGGATTGTGAAAAAGGCCCATTAGTTCTTGTGAAAACAGTAGTCCGTAGGCGCTATTATTAGTAGCTAATTTTATTATTTAATTTGATTTGAATTGCACAGAAGCTCGCAAGCCGAAGAAATGCCCGCATGTGGCGGGTACAGGTTGCAATCAAATGTCTGACTTAATAATTTATTAAATGTGTTGCGATAATACAATGCAGGTTACTGAGTTATTTAATGTATCTGAGAAGATGACTTAACATTGTGTGGGTAGAGAAGCGTGCATCGTGAATAGCCAACATGGAAAAGTTTATATTAAAACTTCTTGAGAAGGTGGTGAATAAGCCATTTTTATTACCCACTGTTATTAAAGAATTAATATTCGTTTAATGTGTAAATACGTCCTTGTTATTATGTCATTTAAAACGTATTAAAAAAAAATATTAAAAAAATCCCTGAATAATATTATACAAAACTGAAAATATTTAGTGATTGCTATATCAGTATGAAATATTTTTTCCCGTGCGGGAAGTAGGAAGGGGGTGTGGCAGCTGTCGATGTCACCCGAATCCTTCCGACCGCGAACGAATCCGAAAGAGTCGAAGGTGACCAGCGGCCGTGCGCCGCTTTTTTAACAGTCAATTTACACTACTACTGATTATGGTAAAACTCTGCTTACCGATGAGAGGTTATAACATTTCTTTCCCTATATTTTTCAGTAGGTACGAATTGAACAAGATCTCCGTGCGCATGTAGGCATTTTGAATTTATCTCAGACTGTTGCCCGTGATATCTAATATCGGTCAATGATCCAATATCCGTGGCCCATACTTCGAACGCCAAAGTTGGCTTTATCTATATACCAGTGGCGGTCGGTGACTTTTTGTAGAAGGGATGCTGGACATCAAATGTTTATACTCGTACTTACTACGTACTTGATATCAAATATGCACTTCTACACGCTATCCCAGGAACAAGATACAATTAGGTACCGTCTAAAATTATCTCCAAAAATCCATTAAGCTCCATAACTCAATAATTACAGATACAAAATATCTTAAATGTGTGTTATTCGTATTCAAGCTCAAAGCAAGCTGCCAAAGCAGCGCGCGCATAAAATCCAATGGATTAGTAATAGAGTATACGATTCTGTGCATTATACGTATGAGCATTAAAGACAGTTTTTGTACGTTGGATGCTGTCATTAATATCGTATAAAGTTGACGAAGATATTGGCTTGCGGGTCTCAGTACGCATGCGCGGAAAGAACATATATGTTCTAGCATTTTGGATTCGGTTTACAGATCGCTTCCACACCACAGTATTATTGCTTGTATGTTTTACGCGTTTCACAGTATTTGAGAATGTATGACATGTGCATTTAGACTCGCCCGCGCTGTTTGTATCGTGTCTTATAATAATAATATTTGTATGACTTTTTACAGCGCCGTTTTTGTAAAAAAGATCACATTAAGGTCGCTGTAGAAATATTTAAATATTTAAATTGCAGCATCGCTGTTTACGGCTAGAAGTCCAAATCTTTTTATTCTAAATTGCAAGGGATGCGGAGCATCCACAGCATGTATGAACGGACCGCGCCTGCTATATATACTTGTATGGTCGTGTTGCGCTTTCTCTTAAAGGACAGCATTATAAAGACGATGGTAGTTAATTCTTAGTACCTACCCGTCACTTGACTACATCAAAATTAAACGCCGAAAACCATATTAATTTAACTAATTACTATCCATATATACCGAATTATCGCGCTCATCACGGTATCATCTCTACATTCCATTCTACATACATAAACACACTTTACCACATACTACACATCTGCTTTGATGATGGACGGTGTAACGCTGTCCGAAACTTTGGCTAAAGAAGGGGGAACCGTAGGACGGCATAATAACCCAAAAATCAATCACGAATATACTTTTGTTATCAAAGATCTTAAATCATATCAGAACAGCACGTATTGATTGTCGATTTTTTTTACGGACCTCCATTTAAAATTTCTATTTTATTTTTAACCAATATTCTGGTCTGCTTTTCGTGAACTAACAAATCGTTTACAATTTTGGAAAGTTTTATATTATTCGCACGAATATCATATAGAAATTCCGAGAAAATAGAGCAATAATGTAGGCGAACTTATACATTGAATAACTATCGAGAAGTAATATAATTTATTATCATGCAATGTAGTTATTATTAAGCACGTACAAATGCGGTATTTCCGACGTGTGGGCACAATAAAATTATTCAAATGATCGATTTTGCAATAAATACGTTTTTTATTACATGTTTAGTTATCAAATAAAATAATGTAATATATTTTTCGGCAAGGCAATTTCGCCTCCCCGCCAATTAATTGTTTTTAACCCATCCTAACACGGGTCGGTAAGCAATCGACATAAACCAAATGCTATAAGGCCCGGTAGTAAGCTTTCAAAGATGGTTTGAAATAGAGATATATAAATACGAATGTTAGAGAGAAAAAAAAACGATTATTTTTTTTATTTTTTTTATATTAACTCCACACAGGAGGCCCTGAAGAAAATAATTTCCCTCAGAGCCTATGTCATCTTTGCTGTATGGAGGGTCTTTTTGTGGAGAGGAAGGAGTGAACATGGGTCTTGAAGAGTCCCAAGTTGTAGGAGGGAGGAAACACAGAGGCCGGCAGTTCGTTCCACAGCCGAGCTGTTGAACCTAAGAACGAATCGTAGAAGCGACCCGTTCTCATGTGACAAATGTCAACCGTGTACAAATGTTGGGCGCGCGTTTGGCGTGTATCCCGACTACGCACCGGTGCCGAAGGGATCAATGACGCTAGTTCCTCAGAGCATCTTCCATTGTAATACCGATAGAACAAGGACAGCATACCTACCTGACGCCTGTGCTCTAAAGATTGCAGTCCGTTTGTTAAGATTGTGGAATCTATCAAACGGACCGCCCGTTTCTGCACGGAGTCAAGGGTTATTTTCAGGTATTTTGGGGCTCTGGACCAAAGATGGCTGCCAAATTCGACAGTAGGGCGCACTTGCGATTTGTACAGGGTCAGCAGTTGTGTACTATTAAAGTATCTGCGGGCCCTGTACAGTACGCCCAGCTTCTGAGAGGACAACTTTACTCTGGCTTCGATGGAGCCCCCGTACCTGAGCTGGTCACTTGTAGTTTGTTACGTAATACAATTCACCCTATAAAAAGTTGCATACTTTAGCCTCGCTTTCCCCTTGCAAACGATCGTGGCGTACGTGACAAAACGCAGCTAGCCGCCACGTGACCGGCACAGACCTCACGCAGCGCCGCGGCACAAGCTAATCGCTCCGGCAGTCTAGCTCCGACCTCGGCCTTGATGGTCGCTCGCGGAAACAATCTACTCGCAATGACTTGCATAATTACGCGAACAGACGGAATCTCGTTCCAGTTTCTTAATTAATCACTATCGAATTTACAATCATGTTTATTATTACGGTTCGGGCTAACTCAATGGAGTCCCGTTCCCGTGAAAAATCCCGAGTGCACTTCACCGCCTCAACTGACCCGCCGCCTGTGAGCGCGGGTACCTCTGGCTCAACCTGATGCCCCTTACCACATCGAGACGATTCGTAAGCTTTCAACCTTCCCCCTTTTTCTTGTGTTCAATTCTCGTAAATTTCATGTAGAATCCACGCTTTATCTGGTCGTCATAAATTAGTAGAGAGAGTTAGTAGGGAGATCCAATGTATACCTGTATTTCTCGAGACATTTAATATACCTTGTGCCCTTACTTATGTGTTATTATTGTGATGTCCTTTTCCAACCTCCTGACCGATGGACGAGCTGCTGATCAAAGAACTGCCCACCCCTGATTGTACACGAGTCGCCTGTTCTACCATTTTATCTGAGCTTAGCCAATTTAATAACCAGGTTCGAGTCCCGGTTTATCCATATGTTAGCACATGTTAGCGTGCGTTAGCGTATGTTAGCACTGGCCCCTTCAACGTGGATTTTTTTTCTTTGGTTATTAGTAGTCCATCGGGAGGTCAAATTGGAAATAATCTTGAACTCTTTCACTGTGTTTTATGTCTTGCTTTGTATTAACAATTGAATAACTATGTTTTCTTCCAATAAATCATAGCTGTTCTACAAACCATCGCGTCAAATCTAAAACAACCGTGTCACATTAAAACTATTCTGTGTTAAATTACAAGTTCTACGAATCGTCACTCGACAAAATTTAATTACCGGTATTCTATCACAAGGTGCGCAACCAACATTCACTTCTTTTCGGACATCTCAAACATCACATAGTGATCTTTAACCATGAAGGTTTACTTTCCGAGTACAACTATTAGAGGAAACGAGCTACATTAAACTACAATTCAACAATTTCAAATCTTGTACATGATACAAAATAAATTCCTTGTTAGTGGAGCCATAAGCCAGCATCGTTCTGCAAAATTCATAGACAAGGAAAACTAACGCCCTTCTGTCATCTGATAATTTCGCTTTATATGTAATAAAGGTGGGTAGAGTATCCTTTTTGAAAGAAAAGTCTTGAAAGCCGACTTACCCTTTACATATAATTGAGATTCGCGATTGACGTAAATCCCCGACTCTCGGCCCTTCTCCGCCTCGAGCCTGTCGTGTCCAGGGAAAGGGATGCTTGCGTGTAAATAACCAAAAGCTGGTTCTGCCTAAATTCAGACAATTGGTCACGAATCACAAACAACCCTCCATTAATTGTTGAAAGAAAAAACAATACTTCCTCGAAATCTGTATTCGGAAATTTTTCGGAATTTTGAAAATTTTTTCGGAAATTTGGTTTTTTCGGAAATTTTTCAAAAACGCACAATCTCAGGGACTTTTCCATCAAAATCCCAGGACAACCCCTGGCCGTTTTTTTCAAAAAATCAAGGACTTTGAAAATTTTTCGGAAATTTTAATTTTTTCGGAAATTTGGTTTTTCGGAAATTTTTCAAAAACGCACAATCTCAGGAACTTTTCCATCAAAATCCCAGGACAACCCCTGGCCGTTTTTTTCAAAAATCAAGGACTTTGAAAATTTTTTCGGAAATTTGGTTTTTTCGAAAATTTTTTTCAAAACGCACAATCTCAGGGACTTTTCCACTAAAATTGCAAGGAGACCCCTGGCCGTTTTTTTTTTTCAAATCAAAGACTTGGAAATTTTTCAAAAATTTCCTTCACTCATCTAGGACTTTGAAATTTTTCGAAAATTTTTTTCAAAACGCACAATCTCAGGGACTTTTCCACTAAAATTGCAAGGAGACCCCTGGCCGTTTTTTTTTTTTTCAAATCAAAGACTTGGAAATTTTTCAAAAATTTCCTTCACTCATCTAGGACTTTGAAATTTTTCGAAATTCTTTTTCAAAACGCACAATCTCAGGGACCTTCCCATTAAAAACACAAGGAGACCGCTGGCCATTTTTTTTTTCCATACTGGGACTTCAAAAAATTCTTCACCTACCATCACAAGTAAACCCCTGGTGTTTTTTTTGAAAAACAACCAGCCACAACACTCTGACAATTCTTTTTTCTTTTCACAATGTCTAACTCAACTAGCCACAAAATGAATCCTCGAAACAACACCTTAGGCATAATAGCCAACATCTGCTCTCGAAGTACTCAAAGCTTAGAAAAGGAATTGAAAGACAGGAATATTTCTCCTTTCAACAAAACCAAAAACGTCCTGATCAAGTACGCAACATATTATAACAGGAAATATATTAGGAGACTGGAATTTCAACCCGGCAGTATAACAATCTCTGACACAAGCACACCTACTTGCACAGAAATTAAACCACCAATTACACCCGTCAAGGAAACCACAAAACCCTTCGATCTAACTGGATGGAAAATTAAGTACAACGGCAATACTAACGTAGAAGATTTCATCGACCGAATTGAAGAAACAG
This sequence comes from Hesperophylax magnus, assembly GCA_026573805.1. Lineage (NCBI taxonomy): Eukaryota > Metazoa > Arthropoda > Insecta > Trichoptera > Limnephilidae > Hesperophylax > Hesperophylax magnus. The sequence goes on along the minus strand of JAIUSX010000117.1, from coordinate 2,554,987 downwards.
CCGCGATACGCAACATTCCTACTGAGATACTACACCGTAACTTCATAGATCTCATCTCGCACGAGCTACTCTCCTGGCATAGAATTCACAAGAAAAAAGTAAGCTCCTGGCCCGAACTCAAAGCTGCTCTCCTGAAAAGTTTCGCACCAAAAGAAACACAGCATAGGATTAAGTCTACTCTGTTTTCCATCAAACAATTCTCCAACGAAACAGTAGCACAATACGCCCAGAGAGCAGATCTTCTAAACATCAAACTGACAACTCCAGTCCCTGAAACAGAGCTAGTCCCTATCTTGACTGATGGCCTCCTAGCAAGATATGAGAACATAATAACCTCTCAAAAAATATCCTCAGTAGAACAACTCAAAGATGTCTGTATCCTATTGGAAAACTATCAAGATAAAAGAAGAAACACCAAGACTTCTAACGAGCCCCTTCTACCAAGCCTCGCCTCTCGGTCATCCAATCAAATTAAACCAGAGTTTAACGAGAAGAAGTTTTGCACCTTTTGCAAAAGAACCGGACACTCACAATCATCTTGCTACAAAAAAGCAAAACTTTCGTATACTCAAGATAACAGGGGCCACCAAAAGCGCCCCCGTGACCATTCTCCTCAACATGACAACTTGAGGGAAATCTTCAAGAGATCAAGAAATAACCTTGAAAGATTACATCCTTCTAACAACTTAATTGCAAGACCACCTACAGATTTCTCTAAACCTCCGCCAAATTGGTCCAAGAGAACTCCAAAAAACTAAGACTCAACCCCTCGGAAGTTCATTCAATATCTAGGCCTACTGAATGGACCGAGTGGTTGAAACACATTGCATATTTCAAAGAGGCCTTACAACTTTCTACAGTGAGCTGCACTCAAGCTAAAGATGGTCGCCCATACGCGCAATTTTCTGTTAATGACGTCGTCTTCTCTGGACTACTGGATAGTGGAGCTTCAGTTAGCTGCCTCGGCGGTAACGCCCACATCCCCTTTGTCAACAATGGATTCACAATCAACAAACACCCCGCTTTCGTCACCACTGCAGACAACAACACTCAAAAAGTCACAGGAGCAATTGTCCTACCTGTCAAGTGTGGAAGTAAATCAATTCCAATAAATTTTCTAATTGTACCAACCATCACCCAGAAATTTATTCTTGGAGTTGATTTTTGGAAAGCATTCAACATTGCACCCCAGGTTTTCAACCCATGCAACAACACCACACCCACCACCTCAATCAACGAAATCCGTACAATAATTCCGTACGAGAACCTTCACCCACCACAGGCCGAACAACTGGAAGGCATGATCAAGAAATTTGAATCAATCTCGTTCGAAAAGTGTGGACTTGGTTTGACAAATTTAGTCAAACATCACATCAAGACAAATGGACCACCTATCAAACAAAGATACTACAATTTGGCTCCCCAGAAACTAAAACTGTTGGAGAAGGAACTCGATGATATGTTAAATATGGGCATCGTGGTTCCCAGCAGAAGCCCCTGGACCAACCCCACACTCTTGGTATCCAAAAAAGACGGTTCCGCCCGATTCTGCCTCGACAGTAGAAGACTTAATGCCTGCACTGAGGCTGACGCGTACCCACTTCCGCTTGTACACGCAATCCTGGATAAACTACGCAACGCAAAATTCATCTCTTCAATAGATCTGTCCAAAGCATTCTGGCAGATACCTTTGGATGAAGTTTCATGTGAAAAAACAGCATTTGTAGTGCCCGGCAGAGGAATGTTCCACTTTAAGAGACTCCCTTTCGGTTTAAAAAACAGCCCTGCTGAGCTACAAAGACTGATGGACAGACTGTTCGGCCCCGAATCCGACAATAATTTGTTCTGCTACCTGGACGACCTAATAATCATCAGCGACACGTTTGAAAAACACATCGCCACCCTAGAAAGAGTATTCCAACAACTCAAGTTTGCCGGATTAACAATCAACCTAAAGAAATCCGAATTTTGCAAATCACGCCTACGCTACCTCGGCTTTGTAATAGACGAAAAAGGTCTAAGGACCGACCCTGCCAAAGTCGAAGCTATGACAAACTTTCCCAGGCCAAAGAATGCTAAAGAAGTTAAAGGTTTCCTTGGTCTCGCCGGATACTACAGAAGATTCATAAGGGATTTCTCCACAATAGCGGCCCCCCTTAATAAAATTACCGGTACCCGTAAAGGTGTCAGTAACTTCGCTTGGTCTGCCGAAACTGAAAAGGCTTTCACCTCTCTAAAAACAGCACTGCAATCTGCACCGGTACTAAACTGTCCAGATTTCAATCTGCCTTTCACCCTGCATACAGACGCCTCCAATGTTGGAATCGGTGGAGTTCTAACACAAGAATTCCCCGACGGCGAACACCCAGTGGCATACTTCTCTCGTAGTCTAAACAAACACGAAAAAAACTATGGGATAACTGAAAAGGAACTACTCGCAGTCATGGACTCTATCCACCATTTCCGCGGCTATATCGAAGGCAGTAAGTTCTCAGTCATCACCGATCACAGTAGCCTAAAATGGTTGGTATCATTAAGCAACCCATCTGGTAGATTGGCCCGCTGGTCGTCTCGCCTATCACAATACACCTTTGATGTCATCCATCGTAAAGGCGCAGACAATATCGTCCCAGACGCCCTCTCAAGAATAGAACTCGCCACTCTGACCTCCGAAGAAGCAACACCAACTCCTACCACCAAAGACACTTGGTATTTAAAAACCTACGAGGAATGCAGGAACAACCCGCAAAAATTTCCCAACTTTATTATAAAAGAAGGTCGGTTATATCGTAACTGCAAACCACCACTGTCTATACTCGAGGACTATGCTTGGAAGTTAGTCATTCCCTCAGAGGACACACAAAAAATTATCATTGACAATCACAGCGCCCCCGGATCCATACACCCAGGAACTTTCAAAACCTATAAGAAGATAGCCTTAAGGTATTACTGGCCAGGCCTGTTTAAACAAGTTCGCAACTACATCTCTAAGTGCGACATTTGCAAAGCATACAAACATAGTACTGCACCCCCATCTGGTCTCATGAATAACCCCAAACGAGCAGACAGGCCATTACAATCATTCTCTATGGATCTCATCGGCCCTTTTCCCAGAAGCTACGCCGGAAACATGCATATACTTAGCATAGTGGATGTATTCACAAAGTTCTGTTGGATCTTCCCATTAAAAAGAGCCACAGCCTCTGCAATCATAAACTTGTTAGAAAAAAACATTTTTATCCCCTATGGCACTCCTCGCACCGTCATTTGCGACAATGGAAAACAATTCATAGCTCTGGAATTCAAGGAATTTCTGGCCAAATATGGCATAAAAGATATTTTCTATAATACCCTTTACACGCCTCAAAATAATACGGTAGAGCGTTACAACCAGACCATCAACACAGCTCTGGCAATCCTGGTTGACAAAGATCAACGAACATGGTGCAAAAATCTAGAAAAAATTCAAGCTGCACTAAACAATACAGTGAACCTCACTACTGGGTACACCCCTTTCTTCCTCAAACATGGTATGGAACAAATTGTTCATGGCTCCTTGCATTGGGACGCTAGCCTCCCATCATCTTTTCCTCCTTCTACTGATAACCCATCAGAGAATTATGCTCACCGTCTTGAGGAACTTTCCGCTATCTACAGCGAAGTCACAGATGCGTTGATATTTGCTCACAAAAAGAGTGCAAACAGATATAATTTACGCAGGAAACATGTTACCTTTAAGGAAAACGACATAGTTTGGAGACGCAACAACACACTCTCACAAGGTGCTCTGTATTTCTCTGCAAAACTAGCTCCTCGCTTTGTTAAAGCAAAAGTCCTGAGAAAAATCTCCGATGTAGTGTACACCCTATCGGATGCCTCTGGGAAACACATCGGCAACTATCACGTAAAAGATATTGTCAAACTAGGAAGTGTGGACACAATAGACACCACCTTCACTAGCTCACACTCACATAACTAACAAACTTTTGGCTCTACCTTTGTCCCACGAGATTTGGCCCTCGTGCAGACAAACAGCATGTCTTAACGCGTTAGTTTCATATAAAAACTCGCTTTTTTCGACCTCTGCAAGGTAACCTTTTTTTCTAAAAACACAGAAGTGTCAACTGTGTTTTTTTTTAAATCATTTCTCACCCATACTTGTACTATTATGCTCTTTTGTATAAACCCTTTGTTATTTTTGTTTCTTTGTCACACCTCACCGTGTAATGTTTATAATTGTACTAATATTTTGTACGTATCTTCTCTGGAACTGATATCATTCTAGTCAAGAGACCTTTTCTGCTTCCCAAACAATTGATGCTCCCGGAGTCGCGACCCTGGACATCATTTGTTAGTCGTCACCATTCTGACACTTACGACACTAAATACATAACTATTTTTTGTCATAAATACCACAAAAAGTCACGTACAACATTGTTTTGTAAATATTTTTTCTGTTCTTTGTTCTTCACATTGTTCTTTCACTTTGTTCTTCACATTGTTCTTTACATTGTTCTTTCACATTTGTTCGTCACATTTGTTCCAATGGGTTCCATCGTACATAAAGCAATGGCCCCTTTGCAACATACACCCAATTGAGGTGAATATTCTACCCCTGTAACTTGTAATCATAATGCGTGTGTAAATTCCAGTTTGGTATCGTCATTTGATTCAAGTTTACATAGGTGTAACAAATAAAAAGTTACAATTAACTTTGTTTTAAAGTTTTTTCAGTTTTTTCTAAAAAATTGAATGGCGCTCAACATTCCCATTTGCTCTATTTGTTGTTTTTTCAGAATTTGATATTGACACGTCAATTCTGAAAAAGGTTGTTGTAAAGGAGAACAAACACCGATTTGTCCTCCTCATCAATAACATTGTATCATACATAACACCTTTCGGTCACATTGAGTTTGTAAAATCTTAAGATCTCAACTTCCTGACCCCAATTTGTTATATTATGTACTATATTTTGACTTAAATAAGCATTAATTTGCCTTGTCAAATACACCGAGCCAGGTCACTCATATTAAGTCATCCTGTGTCTCTAGGTGCCTTTTGTATCAAATTTGTAACATAAAGTTCACAACATTCGTGTTTGTGGCAATTTTGGCAACACTAAGTGTGTTTCCTTGTTTTTGTTTGGTCATTTTAAGTAAGTAAAACCCTAAAAGGTCTTAAATAAACCACTACAAACCTTTTTTGTAAGCAAAGAGTAAGTAAAACCGATTAGGTCTCTTTTGCTATATGTGTGTCTTGTTTAAGACATCCTTGTAGGCATATGTTTTGTATTATTGCCAACTTAAAGCATAAACCCAACCAAAGGTTATGCCATCACAACATTTTGTAAGCAAAGAGTTAGTAAAACCAAATAGGTCTCTTTTGCTATATTTGTGTCTTGTTTAAGACATCCTTGTTGGCATATGTCTTGTATTATTGCCAACTTAACGCATAAACCCAACCAAAGGTTATGCCGTTGTCATTTTTTGATAATACCAATAGCCACTACTTGATTGTTTTTGACATTGTGTATGTATCTTTTTTCCGGTATTGAAATGGTACTTTTTTTTATTATTGAACGTTGATATATTATTTTCATGATACATGAGAATGTTACAATATCCACCATGAGACGAGGGATCGTTATAAAATCTAACACTATACATGAGAATGTTATAATATCTACCATGATACGAGAAGTTCGTTATAATTACTTTTTTTACTGGCTTACATACACTGTGGCCAAAGAGATAATTTGTCCCATTAAATGGTTATAAATATCTATGTTGTACCTTTCCTTTCAATACTAGGGTTCTTTCGTAATTCGTTCAATTTCTACATGAGACGTGGAGACGTTATAATACTTACCATGATTCGTGCGAACGATACAATATCTTGTTGTTGTTTTCTTTAAATAAGTTGACACTATGTACTTGTTCTACCGGACGTAGATCATTTTACCCTGACTTGTCACCCTTAATTGGGGCCCTTTTTTGTATAACTCATGACACTGAGGGAAATGTCTTTCACTGTAGTGAGAATTTTTTTGTTCTCTTCAAACAAACATGAAGCTGTGCATTCAGCAATTTTTTACGCTAACTGATACCTGTGGACTTCTTGTCAGCGGACCCAAGAACCATCCACTATCCATTGACCATGGACTAGCCATCAGCTTCACTGTTGGTTATGAGGTATCGTGTCGTGGGAGTTAATTGAGACAGTGACACAAAACCACCTAACTCGTTGTCTGGGAGACGAATAAGAAAAACTCCCAGGTTTGTGAAACTTGAGCAAGGGTCTGTCTTGTTCTCACAAACTGTAGAGGATTAAATACGACCCCTAATCTTTCACCAAATACACGTGAAAGATTAGATTGTTATTACTGTGTATTCTCCTTCACCTTTTCATCAAATTCATGCATATTTGTGTAAAGAGTTAGGAAATTTGCTGGTTGATATATTTCGTCCTCACATAGAGATCGAATTGGGAATTAGCTCAGTCACTATCAATTTTCGCTACTCAATCCTCCATCCTTCACCCTTCCATCAAACTCTTATATTTGTGTAAAAGCTAGGAAATCTGCTGGTTGACCACATTTCGTTCTCTGAAAGAGATCGAACGGAGAATCAGCTCCATCACCAGCAGACCTTCTCGCTCATCGCCATTTTTTTTCTCCCTCATTATCCTTGAGGTTAATTTCATGAATCTGGAAGGTGTACCCTACGCACATAGCGTATCGTCTGTCTATAAGACAATCTTTATCCATGAAATTTGCTTCAAATCTCTCCTTTTCACCCTATTCCTAGGTAATCAACACATTTCTTGTAATTTTGAAAGTCGTAAGTTGTTATCGCTCAAGCGCTAACACCGGCCATGGAAGGCCAACTTCTTTCAGAAACTTGGTGTTACTACTGTACAACCACCTACCTATACCTTGTATATCAAATAGGTAACCTCACGCCAGTCGTGATAGTTTTTTGTCTCCCCAATCTCGGGATACTCATGGTATAGTCAGCATATTGCATCTCTCTCTACTCTCTCTCTACTCTCGCTAACCAACGACGTTTTTTGTCTTTTCTCTTGAACACAATTTGTTTCTCTCCATACGTTTTGCATCATTGGTCTACTAGGCAGGTAAACTTCAAGAATTTTGGCTCTAATAATAACCTGTCCCTGGATTAAAAAGAAGACCAGCAGCCCTTCTCATCACCTGCAAGCTGAGCTTCTCTTCTTTGCCGCCTTCACTTCCATCACTCACATCCCTCCAATCTCTGCGTACCAAAAACACCCGACCGCACCCAAATTAGGTGTGAGTCGTGCGTGCAGTTGCAAATCAAGTTGTCTCATCATTCAAACCACATTCAAAAGAACCAACCTCAGAGCATGCCAGCTCAAGGTTAATTATGTTCCTGCAATCAACCACTTGCCGTTGTGCAAATCAACCACTTGCCGTTGTGCAAATCAACCACCTGCCGTTTGTGCAAATCAACCACTTGCCGTTTGTGCAAATCAACCACTTGCCGTTTGTGCAAATCAACCACTTGCCGTTGTGCAAATCAACCACCTGCAGTTTGTGCAATCAACCACTTGCCGTTGTGCAAATCAACCACCTGCAGTTTGTGCAATCAACCACTTGCCGTTTGTGCAAATCAACCACTTGCCGTTTGTGCAAATCAACCACTTGCCGTTGTGCAAATCAACCACTTGCCGTTGTGCAATCAACCACTTGCCGTTTGTGCAAATCAACTACTGGCAGTCGTACAAATCAACCACTTGCCATTTGTACAAACCAACCACTTGCCGATGCGCAAACTCAACATAATAACCATTACACGCATCAACCATCAATCAACTTATTGGTATTACTCCATGTTATTACCAACTTCATTTCACCTTGACAACCACTGCTCCACCGCATCAGCATAATGGAATTCACGCTGGTACAACAACGAAAACCCGGATACTTCTGGCCCTCCGCATCACCATCCCTCAACCACAACCAAGAAGCACAGTTCAATTTCTATGGCCCTAGTGATACTTGAGTGCAATCTCAAATGGGTCAAGTTACAGTGAAAATGTAACTTTATAACTTCAGTGAAATTACGTCTACTTGGTACTCTACGAAAATACTACGCTCTTCAAACTTAGCTTACAGACCAATGAAATTTTAGAGTCCTTTTTGTTCTTTTCATCACTGCATAACCTTGTATGTTGTTCTTTTCATCACTGCATAACCTTGTATGTTATCTTTTCATCACTGCATAACCTTGTGTGTTGTTCTTTTCATCACTGCATAAACTTGTATGTTGTTCTTGTCATCACTGCATAACCTTGTATGTTGTCTTTTCACCATTGCATAACCATGTATTTTTTCTTTGTTTTTTTGTAAATCAACACTGTTTTTTTCTCTCTCTACTCACCTCACGACAAGATGAAGAGGATTTTTAGCGCCTAAAGCTTCATTACCACGTCGCCTTTTACTGGCGGAGGGGGAATGTGTTACGTAATACAATTCACCCTATAAAAAGTTGCATACTTTAGCCTCGCTTTCCCCTTGCAAACGATCGTGGCGTACGTGACAAAACGCAGCTAGCCGCCACGTGACCGGCACAGACCTCACGCAGCGCCGCGGCACAAGCTAATCGCTCCGGCAGTCTAGCTCCGACCTCGGCCTTGATGGTCGCTCGCGGAAACAATCTACTCGCAATGACTTGCATAATTACGCGAACAGACGGAATCTCGTTCCAGTTTCTTAATTAATCACTATCGAATTTACAATCATGTTTATTATTACGGTTCGGGCTAACTCAATGGAGTCCCGTTCCCGTGAAAAATCCCGAGTGCACTTCACCGCCTCAACTGACCCGCCGCCTGTGAGCGCGGGTACCTCTGGCTCAACCTGATGCCCCTTACCACATCGAGACGATTCGTAAGCTTTCAACCTTCCCCCTTTTTCTTGTGTTCAATTCTCGTAAATTTCATGTAGAATCCACGCTTTATCTGGTCGTCATAAATTAGTAGAGAGAGTTAGTAGGGAGATCCAATGTATACCTGTATTTCTCGAGACATTTAATATACCTTGTGCCCTTACTTATGTGTTATTATTGTGATGTCCTTTTCCAACCTCCTGACCGATGGACGAGCTGCTGATCAAAGAACTGCCCACCCCTGATTGTACACGAGTCGCCTGTTCTACCATTTTATCTGAGCTTAGCCAATTTAATAACCAGGTTCGATTCCCGGGTACCATAACTTAGCAAGTTACACCAAGCATATCAATGGAAGGCCTGTTCGGAAGATTGCTTCCGTTGAAGGAGACTAGATTATCATTTGGATCCCTTTTAGACGTAATCAGGCAGGATTGGGTCGATAAAGGCGATAATATTGAATAAAATACAACTCGTTTGTAATAGACCATAAATCTCTCGACAAATGCTTTAGTTGCATTTAATGATACACTGTGAAATGCCTTTAACATATTAAATAACAGAACAAAACGTGTTTTAATCATTTTCAGAACTTACTTTGCGATTTGTTTTATATGTAGGGAATTTCATATAACTACCGTTTCGGCATTACAAATGTATGGCTGTTATCTTCAAAAAAACCTGTTTTTTGGAACCTAAAAACTTAAAAAGAGTTAAATAGAAATATCTTAAATAGATCGGTAGAAATTAGGAATGGGATTAAGACCCTGCGCAGAACAGTTCTACACTGAACTGCGCTGCAGACCGTAAACGATAATAATTGAATTACTTGTATAGCGCCGTTTTTGTGAAAAATCATGCGCTATTTTACGCTTACCTTACTATAGTGAACTTTATTTTCTGCGCGGGGTCTTGCAGCATTCTGTTTATGTCGATTGCTTACTGACCCGTGGGACAACGGGCTAAAACATATTTATTACAAAATACTTACTGAAAATGAACTCTATTCGTTCTTCCAAGTTTGTATACTTTGTATCGCAGATTTTATTTGTTTATTGATACATTAGATATAAGTATTTTTTTATAAATTATTATTTGGTATTATGAGCCTCACTGGGTGCTTACCCGTTCTGAGGCCACCATTTTACAATTTTATTTGACAAACTGTGTATGTAAATAAAATGGACGGACATGTATTAAAATTGTGGTAAATTAAACGAATTTAAATGAAATATTAAGAAATAAGTTAAAATAAATTAAATAATGTTAAGTAAACCGGTACACAGTCGGGAAACACGCCAAACGTGCGCCCAGTATACATAGATTGTTGACATTTTTCACATGAGAACGGGTCGCTTCTACGACTCGTTCTTGAGTTCAACAGCTCGATTTTCCTCCCGCATACAACTACACTACACTCCTTTCTCTCCTCAAAAATACCCTACCCACAGAATCCCCAGAGATGACACAGGCCCTGTGTAAAATTATTTTTTTCATTGCCTCTTGTGTGGAGTTAATTTTTAAAAATCTTTTTAATCGATCCTGTATTCTTTTACAACATTATTTAAACAAATGATTGCTAAGTAACGCCAATCCTACGGACTTTTCGGATAATCTCCCGATGTGAGAAAAAAAATTACCAACGTACAGAATTTTAACATTTTTATGTCACCATCTGTAAATTATTCCACGAACTACAGTAATTTCCCTACATCTAATAAATGCATAACTGTAGTGTTTGGTGTTTGGGTTCGGGCAGCTTCGGGTTCTACCGAACATAACCGAACGCTACCAAAGGCCTCGGATTACATCGTCGGGTGGCGAGGAGCCATTCTATCGCTAGACGGCCTTTAGGCAACTTGTTACTTGTATTGTCAGTTTATTATATTCCGAATTAAACAACCTCCGTATATAAGAATCTACGACTATTTATATATATTACCAGATCCCCTATCCTCGTTAGAATTACTGGACATTAAGGGCCCAGTATTCTATCCTGTACAACATCAATACGTTACAATAACGTAGATTGATTTTCGAGCGAATTGCTTGACATCTCCCGAACATTTTCAAAAATTATTTTTTACCACAATATCAATATATCATTAATTTGTCTCTTAAAAACTACAGCCCTATTCTATTTTTCATATTGTTATTCCTAAGTCCATTATCATTGCACAGACAACATTTTCTGAATACACTGATAATATTCGGAGGAATTAAAATAATTATATTCATGCCACGATTTCACATATAATTAATGCAATGTTTGTTCACCACTACTTGCAGTCGTAGAAAAGTAAATACCCCGATTCGTTATTTTTGGCACAAAGGTGTCACATTTATTCTCTACCAATAAGTTCACGTCGCTGAATTCCTACTGACCTTTCAGGAAATTGATGATTTAAAAAAAATGCAAAAACCACATTACTATTCTTTCAAATATTAATATTATGTTGACTCTAGTTCTTACGTGTAGCCTTGCACTGCTCTAGACACTTCACAATCTTCGTCATTCCTCTAATCTTCGCAACATTTTCCAAATGGCGTTGTCAATGTTCCCCTGGTTTCAAGCAATTTATATGTTACTCTGTGTATTTATATATACTCTATTACCACACAAAAGACACAAGACTAATAACGCGGGTTTGCACGAGGCTCACATTTTAATTTATTCAGAGGAATTCGTAACTCTAATATTTTTTATGCAAGTTATATATATTTAAGATGAATAAGAACAGCACCACTGCTATTCAAATATTCGAAAAATTATGAATTAGCGGTAAGCACTAGATTTTATTTTTCTAGACGGTGAACTAGTAACTTCCCAAGGGGTTCAATTAGAAACATCTGAGATTTTAGTTACAAGTTCATCAGAAATATTAATCAAATAAACGCCGCGGAAAGATCAATTTTCTAAGCCTGCTAGGGAAAATTCGACCGTAGATTCGTCCAATACGCAAGGCCACGCGCCAAATGTTTTAGTACACGTCTTCGTCACTTACGCCGTTAAGATTCCGACTTTATTTAGGGTACTGTGTCGTCAATTTAAAAACACAAGCCGCTGGCTAGGAATTATAGATTCCTCTCGTTCAATAGTGAATGGAACATTAAAAACTGATTAATGTTTGCCTACCTTTGCACGTTCCCACTAACTTGTGCTAGTAAACATGATGCAACGAAGCAATAATAAAGTAAAAACTCTCACGACTCGGTGTTATCGGTGCATTGTTTTTGCTTCGTAGAAAAACTTTGTACATTGATTCAATGAAAAAGTCTCAAGGAAGATTATATTATGTTATTATTTTGGTGTCGCAACATCGTTAAAGTTTTCAGTACGCAGCTTGTAGCAGTTATGCAATTGATGATGAGACTTCATTGTATTCTGATAAGATGGGCACAGGAGTCATGGGCGAATTGTATGTTATATTACCTAGTTTCTTGTATGAGCTTTGTTTTAACTTGGCGTGTAGCCTCTTTAAACCTCGAATCAAATCTGCGGGTGGCGTTTATAATTGCCTGAATCGCCTCTTGCCTAATTGGCAACGTATTCTCTCAGCGATGGAGGGTTTGACTTATTTTGCGTAAGAGAATTTTTTTATTCTTGTTTTTTTTTACATTTTACCAAAAATACAACCAATGTTCCAATGTGTTAAGAAATGAACAAAATTATATATAAACAAAAACCACAATATAAAAAAGTCAGGTAAAACAAAACGTAAAAACTTAGGTAAAACAAATTAAAATCTTGACTGAATTATACAAACAACAACAGAAATGTTACTCATAACATCTCAGGAAAACACTCTTCTATGCACGTTTTTTTTTAAATATTTTACAGCTCGTAATTAAAAATGTCCGCTTTTGATATCGTGTTACTATAATTATTACATAGTCTGTTCTAGCAAGATTTAGGTTTACAGTTCGATTTGTATTGATTCACGGGTCAGAAGAGCGTGTGAAGCGCGCAGTTACATTGAAATTAAGGCGATGCACTACTTCGTGTAATATTTTAAATTGAGCCGCTATCAATAACAACCCTTACGTAGATGGCGATAAGGTTTAAATTCCCGCTTAACACCATCCACCTGTTTTGATTTATGCAAGAAAAAAACATGGCCAAAAAGTGCCTTTTGTTTTATTTTGTGGATGTTCAGGCATAAATTTTTTTTTTTCGATCATTTTATAAATAACTTAATTTACCATATTATACAATAAAATCATAACCTAAAATGGGTTCGTAAGTAGGAGATTTTGAACTTTAAAGCAGTTTTCATAGGTCTTATATATTATTTTTTTCTGGGCTTATAAAAAGACTTATCTAAAAAATACTCGATTATTTCAAAGGCCAAGATGTATTCCACTCGCAGTAACATTTCTAGGCGACCAAATTTTCAAACCAAAAACACATGATTTTGCATTACTACGTATGGCATCGCCTTAATCGTAATGAACATTATTGTGTACAGTATACAACAAGGAGCGAATTTTACGACGTTAGGACGATTTCAGTGGTTAGGATAATTGTCTACGAATCCAAGGGTCGTGGGTTCAAATCCTATAAATAAAAAATAAAAACTGTTTTGTGTTTTATTTTCACAATTCATTAATTAAAAATAATATCCTTGCTGCGTGTTCCAGAGTGGTAGTTATTTTCAATATAGCCCTGGTGAACGACCACCATTCGGAATCGAAACCTCGCTTAAAATGGCTTTAGCCGTGTTTGGTGACCAGATCTAAAAACACAGTTACATCCCCTCCTCCCTCCACCCCATTACAGTTGGGAGCAGTTGGGACTCTTGGGCGGTACTAACATAAAATATATAATATTGAATCTAGCATGAAACAATACGTCAATCCTAATATATTTTATTCTCTTAGAAGCTATGAGAAAAATCATTATAGTTGGAAATTAGAACTACGTAGCACTGTTGTAAACTGTTATACCTACATCCTAAATATAAATCAATTTTAAGCTGTTAGTTCGAGTTGGTATTTCAGTGACTGAAAACAAATTATTAAATTGGGTTAGGTTAGGTTAGGTTGGATTAGGTCAGCTTTGTTTTACTGATTAGGTTAAGGTATAGACTTAATGACGCTAACATTAGCATAACGAACAAATATTTTATTTTAATTGTCAGTCTGATGAAGTTAATCAACAAAAAAAACTGCTAATCGGAATTTCAACCAAATCTATTGACAGAATTCGTAATCGGCATTCCGTCACATCGTCCAGAAGGTTATGACACCTTTATGACATTTGTAATTAAATTCAATCATTTAATAACAATCATTATTCATCAGCATCTTCACTGCATTCCCTGGAGGCATGTTAATAATTACTTCCAGCTGTAATTAACAGTTAATTATTAGGTAAAACAAATACATCTAGGGTGTCCGGGGGTATAGAGCGCTAACTTCAGGAGGTGATTCAACGTGATGGTAGAAGTAAAAAAGTTAGATAACTATTCGAAATTCCAATGTTGATTTTCCCATACTAAAATATTTTTCTAGAATTTTAATTTTCCCTAACAAAAAATTCAACTTTTAGGGTTTTCCAATAAGAGGTGTTATTTTGAATAGCCCGCTATCTCGTTAGATGTTACTTTTGAAGCTGTCATTTATTGACATTTGACAAGTAAAAACTACGTCATTAATAAAAATGAAACGATACACGCTTCAACAATGCATTGAAATTATTAAAATTCACTTGAGTGAATCAAATGCAAATCATCTTGAGTGATGAGGCCCATTTCCACCTCGGTGGCTTCGTCAACAAGCAAAATTGTCGCATCTGGGGCTCGGAAAACCCAAGAGTTATTGTTTAAAAGCCTATCTATTCTCAACGCGTGACTGTTTGGTGCGGTTTATGGTCCGGCGGAGTCATTGGACCTTACTTTTTTGAAAATGAGGCTGGAGCAACAGTTACGGTGAATGGATTGCGCTATCGAGAGATGATTAATGATTTTTTATGGCCGAAATTGGATGGTATTGATCTGGACAACGTTTACTTTCAACAAAACAGTGCTACGTGCCACTTAAGCAACGAAACCATTGATCTTTTACGATTGAATATCAAAATAACACCTCTTATTGGAAAACCCTGTACTTTTAAAATTTTGTAGAATTACCCCCCCGAAGTCAGTGCACTGTATAAAAACATGCACATATAGCATATCTACAACAAACTGCCACTACAAACCAGGATTAACTAATAATATCTATTCCTTCAATAAAACATCACTAAATGGCTAGTTAAAATATCACAAAGAAATTGAAGACCTTATGAAATTGAACCTGTTATACATTGTCCGTGTCTGATAGTACTGTTATGCATTTTCACAAAAAAAAAAAAATCTTTTTATTATTATCTAACCGTAAGACTATAGAAGTACCTTTTTTATTACATTATTTTTTTTACACGGCACAAGAAACCCAGCTGCCTGGAACCGGTGAGACTATGACAGTGGTATGTTGTGAGGTTTAAGAAAATTGGGAGGGAAAGAGAATAGAAATAAGTAAGGTTTAGAAGCTTACGAAATCTAAATATAACCTTTAAACCATTTCAAGCAACAATAATTCGACTATGATTGATGGTCTCTCAACGAGAATATAAAAAAAAGTTTTATTTGAAAAAAGATCTGTGATTTTAGCCAATTATAACTTAATTGCTGATCCCGCAACCTCTGGGTCAAGAGTCAAAGCTCTCACTGCTCTATCTATGGTAGAAGTCGTTAACCGCACGTCACTGACATGAAGCTATTTGTGACAACACTCTTTTTTTATACTAATACATCCGGAAACGTTCTTGGATTAGCTGGTAATAAATATGAAGATGAAATCCTTTGGGGGAATTTAGAGACGCTAGAAGAAACAACTAATGTTGAACTTCCTTCTTCTTTTGGCGTTAGTAAGATTAGATTGTTAATATTAATTTCAGTTATAAGTTGCTAAATATGTAAATACTCGTATATATGTCATTAAGATAGTAGTTATAGGCCTTAGTCGTAAGTCACTAGATATAAGTCAGTTTTTTTTTTTTTTTTTTTTTTTTTATGTGACACCTCACAAGAGTGTCCCTGCCCGTGCAGTGCACAGACAGGGGAACTATGTCACCACCCGATTGGGCGGCGTTGTGAGGCGGAACAAGGCAGGGGCTGTAGGAAGGGACTTGTTAATGCGGGCCTTGAAGAGGCTCGGATTATAGGAGGGAGGAAAAACAGACGCCGGTAGCCCGTTCCACATACGAGCCGACTTACACAAAAACGAGTCGTAAAAACGGCCCGTTCTCATGAAGCCAACGTCAACCGTGAACGGGTGTTCAGCTCGTGTCCGTCGAGTTTCGCGCACGTGCACCGGTGCATCAGGAATCAATGCTGCTAGCTCCTTGGAGCAGGCTCCATTGAAATACCTGTAGAACAGACACAGCATGCCTACATTGCGTCTATGCATCAGAGAAGGCAATCGGTCTGTTAACAACGGATTGTCAATCAGACGGATCGCTCTCCTTTGCACAGACTCAAGCAGGTTTATCAAGTATTTTGGGGCACCAGCCCAAAGGTGGCTCCCAAATTCAATAGTTGGGCGGACTTGAGACTTGTACAGGGTCAGCAGCTGGTCACTGTTGAAGAATCTCCTAGCCCTGTACAAGACGCCCAACTTTTTGGAGGCCTGATTTACTCGGGCTTCTATGGATCCCCGATACTTGAGCTGGTCTGATATAGTAACTCCAAGCATTTCAATGGAGTCTTTATTGGGGAGAGTGCTCCCATCAAATTGCACCAGACAGTCATTGATCTCCCTCTTTGCCGAAATCAGACACGCTTGGGTTTTTGAGACGTTGAAACTGACCAAGTTGGCCTTACCCCAGGCACGAACCATCTCTAGGTGGTGGTCAATTTTTCGCTTCAAAACTTCCCGAGCTGTTCGGACATCATAGGTGGAAGGGGGCCTGTCAAAAAGATAACCCTCGTGAACGGTGCTGTCATCAGCGTAGCAGTGAATTGGTGCACATTCAACGAGATCGTTGATGTGCAATAAAAACAGCGTCGGAGACAGCACAGATCCTTGTGGCACCCCCGCATTGATTTGGTGCGGTGAGGAAGAAGAGCAGTCAACCACGGTTTGAATTGTTCTTCCCCTCAGAAAGTCCGCAATCCAACTATGCAGGGTTGGGTGGATCCCATACGATGGTAATTTCTCGATAAGCGCCCGGTGCCAGACTCTGTCAAAGGCTTTGGAGATATCTAACCCAACGGTTTGGGTTTCACCAAAACGTTCCATGTACAGTAGTTCTAGTATTAACTATTTAAGAAATATATTTGTACAGCGCCCTTGAGGTGATTTCTCACGAAAATGGCGCTATATAAATTAGCCAAATATTATTATTATTGACATTGTTATAATATGAGAGAAGTAATCCTTTTGACAAAACTAGTGCTTGGTTTCAAACGGAATACACTGGAACGTGGCTCCAATTCGTGAAATTCATCACCTAAGAACTTGAACACAATAACAAACTAATCGTAATTTTTTGATAACTTCAATGCTAAAATTCAAACGGAATAAACTGGAACGCGGCTCCTGCTTGTGATATCAATCAGATGTTGCACAATTCTGTAATTACAATGTCTTGTGAAGAGTGCGATAGTAAAATTACATAATATTGCAATTTACACAGAATGCATGCCTTTAAAACCACCCGGTACTGATATAAAAGTGAAATTGCCCCAATTCCTGACATTATCAGTCCGATACCATTTCTTGCAACACCTCAGCACTGCATTATCCAGATCCCGTAGGCCCGGGGCTATCCGTTCATAATTATAATTACCCAATAGCACATTTGTATAATTGCAATTATTCTTATTATTATTGTTGAAATTCTTGCGTCATTAATATTGTACAGCAAAAAATATCTGCAATGTTTTCTCTCGAAAATCTTCAATAAATAATTGTACATATTTTTCAACTCATTTAAATTCCTTTGTGCATGATTTTGTAATAATGTTGCCAAACATGACATACACACAATTATTACATAGTGACAAAATAATTATGATTTCAAATCACAAAGTAGTAGATGCTCTCAGCATCGCCCTGATGAAAGTCCACCAAACAAAATTAAGTTCCTTGAAATTCCTTTAGCCGTGTTTGGTGACCGTATCTGAGCCTTGATCCTCACAAAGTTTCCCAATTGGAGACGCTTTAGTCATATTGGCTCCGGAAAGTTGGGAAAGAAATGATTTTAAAATTACCTTAGTATTTTCTACGTCCCGTCTGGAGATGCTTATAGCAAAGTGTATACGGTCCTACAAAAATAAATAAAGTGTAATAAAATATAATAATCATCACATTGCAAGAAATTCCACAACGCGTCGATGGTTTCAAGTTTTAGTACGTTTTTCGTGTGTGCGTATGCATTGCTCGACTTCCTTGATAATAATAATCGACCAAATAGCGGGGAGTAAGTTCCTGACCACTCTATGATATAATGGGAAACCGGTTTTCTTTCTTCGTGAATCAATTTCATTAATCGTAGTCAATGGGAAGAAGAATTTCACTTTTATCTCGGGCTACGGTTGCTATGGTGTATCGGCCCCACCCGCATCTCACATACATCACGTCTGGTCGTATCGTGCGTGAAGCGGTTGTATCATATCAATTGCGTTTTATCTTTTGTAATCCTACTACTTAGCAAGAATTCGTTATGCTTGTATTTACTTGTAAATAAAAGCATTTTTAGTACATTTTGCTTATGATTTAAATATGATAGATAGGTACTAAATACAGTGCTCAGTTTGAACAATTTAACAAACCGGAACGGTGGATTATATCAATACAAAGTCGAGTATGCATAGCGCAGTATAAGTAAAGGAGTAGGGGTAGAGGTTTTCCTACACAATACTAAGCATGGTGGGGAGGGGGGAGGTTGAACCACCTAATCCCCCCCCCCTCCCTCAACTTGCAAAAGTAATAAAATGTATTTTTGTATTCCTACATAATTTGCTTGTCAAATTGACCGTAATGCCGATTAACTTCGACACATTGTCAGATATCACATCACTAGTCAGTAGTCACTAGGCCAGTGTGTCATGTGACACGTGAGACATTACAATAGTTATGTAAAAAGTTGACTGTAATCGATAGTCAGGATCGTGGCATGGTTCATTGACACGTAAAAAAGTTTTTTATGTTCCAATCGCGTCGCTGAGATGTTCGTTGGACCCTAATAATATAAATATTAATTTAAGTTCTACAAGTATGACAGTGGAGACTCTTGACTTTAAATCAGCGGCTCCCAACATTTTTGGGCCCATTGCTCACTTTTCAAGTATAATTTTTAACACTTCCTTATTGGTTTTTTTTTATATTCCACAACCTGCACATTATGAATTAATGTAGGTATCTACTTCCATAAACGTAAGATGAAAAAAAAAAGTTTATTAAAGTGAGTATTGTTTCGTTTGTTGCAGGTGGTGCGGTTCTTCAGGCGGGGCATGCGGGGCGCGGGGAACGACCATGCAGGGATGGGTGGGGGGGGCACCCTCACACACCAGGTAACTACCAAAAATATTACTTAGCAATGTTACAGTTCTTCAAGCGGGGCACAGGGGACAAACGAGTGATGTATGAAGGGACACCCTCACACACCAGGTAACTACCAAAATCTTAAAAACAAAAAAAAATTAACTGTTGAAAAATCCTTTTCGGCTGAAACAATATCAACGTATTAACTTTTTATCCCATTCAAAGGGTACAACCGGCCACTGTTGTCGATATTTAACGAAAATTATGTACTTGCGTATATTTTTATTAAGGCTACATAAAACTTCAATAACTGGGATTTGTTCGACGCTCAAATTTCATTTTTTTCTGATGAACCTATAACTAAAATCTCAAATGTTTCTAGAGGGATCCCTGCGGATGTAAGTTATTTATATGTAAGATTAATAAAAACAGCACATCACCATTAAAATATCTTATGTAATACGATTTGAAAATTTAATAAAACGTTTTTTAACTATAAAATTAGCGGTAAGCATCAGTATTTATTTTTTTAGACAGCAAATAAATTCGAAAGATCCCTCTAGAAACATATGAGATTTTAGTAATACGTTCATCAGAAATAATTCAAATGAACCCCACAGAAAGGCCCCTAGGCCTGCTAGGGCAAAGTCGATGGAAGGTCGGTCCATTACTCCGGGCCGGGCGCCGAATATTGTTATTACACGACTTCATCACTTATGTCGTTATGATTCCCACTTTATTTTAGAGGAATAGGACAAATTCAACAGCAGGTCTGTCCAATAGAGCTAGAACTTTTTCACTTACGTCGTTAATTAAGTTTATGGCTTTATTTTAGGGTATTGTCTCGTCTTAACAACGGATTTAAAAAAAAATTATTGTGTGTTGGAACGCATAAAACAAAGCTCTTTTATTGATAATGACAAAGAAAAATACCTCCATGAATGAGGGTGGTTATTTCTTATATATTTAGAACTTTTAAAATTTATTTTCTTGACAAAAACAAATTGAAATAAATTTAAATAATGGCAATTTAAATAGTATTTTTCAACCATACATAAGGAAAAAAAGTGTTGTAACCGGGAATTAAATAATAATAATAATTAAAATTTCGAAAAAAGTTATTTTTCTTTTTTACTTGTACCACCAGGATCACCTCCCGAAGTTAATGTACTTCACCACTGGACACCTGTATATTAAGGCCGTAGATTATAAAATATTTTTTGATGATTCACCATTTTGTCAGAAAGTTCTGTTGGCTGATAAAAGATGGCGCTACTTCCGCTCGCAGCTCGCACATGGATAATTCTAAAAAGCCTATTTATGTTCTTGACTTTTTAATATTGGTTACTCTGGTTTCCCTTCAACAACGAATAAATCTTTCGCCTTTTACTAAAGATTTCCGTGGAGGGGAGCACTCAAATGAGTCTATAAACCAATTTTTTGTTCCCTGCTTCTTGAAGCGGGGCCTTTACTTTACTGTAGATGGCGTAGCCCTACCCCGTACATAATGGATGGTGGGTTCTAGTTGAGTATTTGAGTCCTGTCAGTACTTTCCGATATTGGGTAGTGGGTACAGTGAGAAAAAAATACCCGGTACAAAATACTTTTAAATATTTTATACTGGGAACCAGAGGTGGATGCAATGTGTACTTTTCGTTACTGGGTACAATGAGTACAGGTACAGAAAAATACCAGTGACAAAATACTCAAAAGTATTTAATACCGACTTGAGGATTGATTCAGAATAAGTAATTCTAATGAACTCGCATAAATTCTGCCCACATATTCCCCACAAATATTCTACGTGAGCTTGATTCCCCCTTTCATTATTCGAAATCCATGGGGTGGGGTTGTTACAGAACTTCGCTGAAAAAAAGTTCCGCACAGCCAAAAACATCATAATATATGTGATTCCCCTCAGTAATATTTCGAATTCCATGGGGGTGGGGGTACGGAATTCCATTCCGAAAAATTCCTCACATTTTTCCGGTCGCAAAATATCATATCAAATACCAGTCACAAATACCCATCAAAAATACTTACTAAATATACCCATCGAAAATACCTATCTAAAATACCTACTAAAAATACCCAGCAAAAAATACCCATCAAAAATACCTATCAAAAATACCTAATAACTATTACGGTATTTCCATGCGATACTTTGTACTTGTGACAGATACCTGGTTCCAAAATACTCATGAGTATTTTATACTTAATAGGTACTTTTACCAGGTATTTTTGATAGGTATTTTTATGGGTATTTTTTAGCAGGTATTTTTGAGGGACCCCCCCATGGATTTCAAATATTTCGTGGGAGTACCCATTTAGAAATCTTTTTTGTGGGGAATTATGTTTCACAGAGATTCTCTAACAACCCCCCCCCCCACGGATTTCGAATAATGAAAGGGGAAATCAAGCTCAAGTAGAATGTGTGTGGGGAATATATGTGGGCAGAATTTATGCGGTTAAAATATTACTCTTTCTGAATCAAATATTTGTGGATTAAATACTTCAGAGTATTTTGTCACCGGTATTTTTACCAGGTATTATTTTTTATTTTTTCCTGTACCTGTAGTCTGTACTCATTGTACCTAGTAACGAAAAGTACTAATAGGACCCACCTCTAATAAATACGCCTCTCGTCTTATCAAAGTAGATTGAAAATATTTTGCACTGGGTATTTTTTTGAACCTGTACCACTGTTTAGTACCCACAGGTAAACTCACCTCTAACTCGTATATTCTTCTTTCGGACGGGACAGCGCGTACGCAGTCCCGACTACCAAAAATTACGCGCCCGAGTTATCCGCATTAGGGATAATCGCAAGGGTCAGCCCAACCGAAGTGCAATGGAAGAGCCTCGCCCTGGGGGTACCGCCTTAGTGATCACGGTGTCCCCTACGCCAGGTAAGTATGCCTGCTGCTTCAAAACATGGACTATATATTGACCGGCTTGAAAATTTCATTTGCGAGCTGCGGCCGAAAGTGGCGCTATCTATTTTCAGCGTTGTAAATTAGGGGAACTTATTTCGGTTTCAGGAATTATTACATAGGAACTTATTTGAATTTTTGAATAAGGATGCGTACATAATCGAGATTTTGCTTTAGATATAATTTTTTATGTTTCACTATTTCAAGCTTTGGATATTGGTAAGTAGGTACTTGAATACCAAATAGGTGACCATTAAGGAGATAATTTTTTTTAAATGAATTTTTTGGGGAAATTTCATTGGTTTGTTCAGCTGAGTAAACACAAATATAATCTATATTCAATTTATTTATAAAAATATGTTTCCCACAAAACAGAACATAAAATTTTACCGGTCGGTAGTTGAGTTGATATTGCGTTTGGGTCCCACCCAGGCGTATTGTGTTCAATTCCTTGGCTGGCTAAGTCCCCCATTACAAAACAAGCAAAATTTTCCGCTTGCAGTGTTGGTTGTAGGAGATTATAAAATATTTTTAGGTTATTCGTAATGCAGTTTGTCTTTATTTTTAAATATAAAAAATTAAAAATAAACCGAACAAAAATACACTTGCCTCGTATTTAGTTAGTTTCACCACCCTACATGCTTTTAACAACGGTTATCTTAATAGTATGATAAGTTTTGATTAATGATTAGTTATTGAATGTTTGTCTCTGTTTTAGGGTAAATCCAATTTACTCCGAAGCAGAAGAAGTGGCCGGCAGATCAAAGGCCTCCTCGTCAGGATACGGCAGTCAGCGGGGCTCGGGGGGTGGCTCCATGGCCAGCAGGCCACCCCCCTCCCGCCACCTGCCGCACCCCATCTGGCCAGTCGAGGACCCCTACAACCTCTACTCTACCTACAGCCGCAGACCTCCCTCTACCAGGAGCAACATCCTCCTCCGCAACCAGGTCTACCAGGCCCCCAGTGACTCCTCCTACAGGAGCGGCACGGGCAGGGGAGACCGCTTCCTCCAACAACTTCTCACAACAAAGGAAGGAATCTACGCTGCCGCTAGTGATGGCTACTCCAGCAGAAGCGACACCGGCAGACACCTGGATACCTTCATCGCTAGGCACCAAAAATACCTCAAACAACAAGCCAGCGAAAAGGGAGAACCCAGAAAAAACTACCCAACCAGACGAATCAGCGTTACAGACGCCAGTGAAGTCAACTACATCACAAAAGAATTTGAGTACTTGATGAAATTGAACGACCTGAGTGACGCCCGAACAAGAAGAAGAAAAGAAAGAGAAAAGTACAATAGCTACAAATCTAGAAAATCGAGTCGCGATGAACTAAAATATGTTTCCCGAAGAACTAGAAGAGCTAAGGAAAATAATTACGTCACAGATCCTAGAGACAGAAAGTCTGGCACCAATTCCGTCAAAAGCGATAGTGATAGCAGTTTAAAAACAATTAAGAACGTCAAGAATAAGATTTCACCAGAAAAGGCAATAGGCGAAGTAGTTAGCAAACCAGCAATTGAAGAAACAACTGTCGTTAAAAAAGATAAACCTGAAGAGATGGTACGAAAAGAATCGGACGTGTACTTTGATTCTTTACAGGCAGATCCCTTTTTACTTTATTCTCATTTTATTGCTGAAGAAGAATCAAAAACCCAAACTAGTAGTGTAAGAATTGATCCAAGAACTAACGTTAAAAGTGTGCCCTCGAGTGAAAAAACTGACACAGGCTACCTGTACGTATCTGACGGGCGGAGTGGAAGTGATGACAAAACCAAAAGTAAAGATTTAAAAAGTGATATAAATTCAGTTAAAGAACCAGATAAAATACTCAGTGACGCCGAATACACGACAATTGCCGACGTTGAAAGAGACTCGGATGGAAAACTAGTGCAACTTGTTAGGAGAAGCCAAATCGATGGCATTCGTGATGAAATACAAAGTGGAAGTATGACAGTTGAACGGGAGAACTATCTAAGAGCTCTTTTAGAAGATGTTGCATCAGCTTTAGAAGAAGCACTTGAAGGTAGAGACGGAAGAAGAGCTCCTCAGTCTGTTCAGTCTGGTGTTTTAAAGGAAGCCAGGGAACGAGTGGCTATGGGACTTGTGGCTTTGAGAAGAGCAGGTCCTGATGAATTGAGGGATCTATCGACAGCTTTAGCGCGAGGTCCGGCACGGCCTGTGGTGCGCGCTATTGCTCCACCTTCGGTTCGCGCGCCGAGCCCGCACGCTAGAAAGCCAAGCTTATGGCAGCAATACTACATGAGAGCGCATTCTATACACTCGTTGGATTCAGTCAACTCCTGCTACGTAAGTACAATTATTTTATTTCATTCAAAAATACCATTTCAGCAACCTGAAAATAATAAATGAAACAGTAGTAGCTATGTAATAAACATTTTTTTGTTATTAAGTTACTTAGGGTCGTGGTACAGAAATGTCTGCCAAAATAAATGTCTAAAAATAAGTTTTTAAAAATAACTGGTTTTGCAATTATTAAAGAAAAAATATCTTAAAAACTTTAAATAAATCGAAAGAATCTCTCGCAATGGCGTAGAATCATCCAACATTTCTTCACTCGGTACAAAAATAAATCACATAGTTAATTTACTAAAAAATACTAAATGCAATGACTGTACATCGTTCTACACAAGAAAACTAGAAATATAAATATATGAATCGCGAAACGCTTAAGATTACAATATTATTTTAGAATTTGCCAATGATCTCATTTCCACCGATCATGTTTTTAATGACACAGAGGTTAAAATTCACCACAATAAAAAATAAAGACAAAAAACAAGTTAACTTTGAAGCATTTGGTATAAGAAAATACCTAAACAATATATTTTTTTATATTGAATTAGCAAGAAAATTTATCTTGCATAATATAATAGTCCTATCCTAGACATATTTCCAACAAGCCGCTCTGATTCCCTCCCCCACCACGTAAACCCCCCTTGTTTCTCCTTCCCCTTTGTTTGACTCCCATTCCAACACCCAAATATTTACATTATAATAATATACTTTGGTATCTGTTACTAATTTGTATCTTATGTTATTTGTAAGCTGTAATATTATATAGATAATAGACTCAGTATACACTGAATTCAGCAAGGCATTTGACAAGGTGTGTCACAAAATATTAATCAATAAATTAGCTAAACTTGGAATTTACGGTTATTTATTAAATTGGTTTACTAGTTATTTATTCAAAAGAAGTCTTTATTACAATTACCTCTTGGATAAAATGTCTCTATTGAAACTTTCAGAGAGAAGAATAAGCACAGATTTAATACTGTTACAAAGAATACTACATTTTAAAATTGACTGTCCCGAATTACTTCAATGTATCAATATTACCTTTTTACACTTCTTACCTTTTTACTTCAATAACACCAGGACACTAGCTTACCAAAATTCTCCGTTTCCGAGACTTCACAATCTCGGAAACAAATATTCTGATCTGGGTGATATATTTCATTTGAAAACTAATCAGTATAAATGTTGTATATTCTATCACTTTTATTCTTCTAGACACAAATAGATCTATGTACCCATATAACTTCTCCGCTATTTTGCTACTATTTTGTTTTGTTGAATCTTTTACTCAATTATATGCGTGAGGATTCAATTTTGCCATTATGTTTACATTCTTCTTTATTGTATTAATTTTTAAGTGTTTTCTCCGATACAAAATGCTTGTATTTTTTTTTAAAGAAAAGCCCACTAGGCGTGTAATAAATTAATAAATAAATAAATATTCTCCTGATAAAAGAAGAGCACTTCTAAAACCGGTGCCGAAATATGTTAAAGAAAAGTGGTTTCAAACCAATGTATAATTTATATTGTAATTATTGAAAGTCACAAAGTAAAATAAATTACGAATACAGAATAAATCTGTTTTATATAGTTATAAAAAAAACTCTCGCTCGTTGAAATCCGGCACAATACAATGTCCATGTCTACGCAGCAATTTGCGAATCTATTTCCATTATTAGATAAAATCACACTGTATATTGATTACAATCACAATTTTTTTTAAATTCTAATCATAGTCGAAATCCGACACTAAAATCATATATATCTCAATGAATAACCATGGCAATTTTAACATATTTGCAGAAATATTGGGCTTATCACGACCATAAATATACACACAAGATTTGAAAGTTTCCACTGGCAGACTCGATTCGGTCAGCCCTCACCGACAGTGGTAGGAGTGCATTGTAAAGCATGAAGTCATCGGGGAAAGTGCTTTAGGCCAATTCATAAAAATCTGCATAGGCGGGGTTCCACACGGAACAGATCAGATACCTGTTGTTTTGTACCTTAAATACAAATATGATCATAGGAAGTACTTCCTGAAATCATTATCAGATATACTTTGCCGAACTTGTACCTTTTCTCTTGCTTAATAATGATACGTCAATATCAAGCCTGTAATAATGATAAATAGGTCCAGGATTGACAAAATCAGTTGCAATATTACTATTTTTTGACAATAACCCAGGAATAACACAGGAGGACCTGACGAAAATATTTTTCCTCAGGGCCTACGGATTCTGTGTAGAGGGTCTTTTTTAAGAAGAGGAAGGAGAGGAAGTTCTGGGAAGGTAAAAGGTATGAGGATTGGGTAGGAATCTAGGGATGTCCAGGAGTGACGGACATATGAATATACTCCTCTTAAGGCGGCACGGTCTCTCCAAACCAGCCTCTCCCGATTTTGCACGCCACACAGCTTGTGAACACACCTCACCCGAGTTGCAATATTTGCATGTTATTTAAATTAATTGTGCGTACTAAAGATTTTTAACGCGTCTTTTTTTGTAATAGTTTGATTGTGCATATGTAGCGCAACAATGTCACATTACGTTAGACCAAACCGACAGTTTCACACATGGTACTTTCTAGATTCACATACTTACATATATAATTATAAGGTTGATACAAATTGTAGATATAATAATATGATTCGTTAAGTCATTCTGTCTTATAAAATTGGCATATAAATTGATAGAAGAAATTAAAATGAACATTCCTGACTCGCTTCAGACATTTTTGCGATCAATTCAGATATTATTAGAATATTAACCGGCCACTACACTTAAATCTGGCATTTAGATCTATCTCAAACAACATACCACTTGACGACAACATCTCAGACATGCAGTGCCGGATCTACCAATAATTTGAAGATGCCATGAAATGCACAGTATTTTTCTAAAGCTCCATCTAATTTGTTGACGTCTTATCCAAGTTCCAAGTTTCACAAAAAAAACAGTCGTTCGGAAATGGACACATTAGTGGCATTTGGTGATTCAATTTTATAGAGTAACTTAAAGTAAAATGATTACGAAAACACCATGCTACAATGAGATTCTTTTGAGTAGGCATTTTAAGCAGAGTAAACAAATAGAAATAATATTTGGATAAATAGATTAAACAAATTTTATTTATGCATTACCACGTGGAAAAGCATGTTAATGATCACTAAGAATATTTTAAATTAATCAATTTTCTTTATGGCATTTGTAATTTTGTCTAATTTTGACTACTTCCAATATTACGAGCGCGCGAAAAGATCATATATATATAAATATATATATATATATATATATATATATATATATATATATAATGTACAGCCTGAAGTTCAAGTCTAATGTAAATCCGGCCCTGCAGACACATCTCTTGCTAAAATTGGCATTTATCGTTTGCGGAATATTTATTGATACTTCACCATTCCCCGAAATACTACTACATCTTATCGAGAGCTTCGGAATCGCCGCATCAAACGTGCAGGCAGCGCTTTGTCACTCGAGACTGTCGAGAGATGTGTGAAACCTGTTTGGTCGGTGATGAATAATATCGACGGAGAGTGACCGGCCCATTGTGGCTTTCAATTGTTGACATTTCTTTTTTTGGAAACCACGATTTCCCCGTCTGAGTGCATAATGTAAATACCGTCGAGAATTACAAAGCATACATGCAGCATTTGGTAACGCTTTCAAAGTCTTTAGGTTCTTGAGTCAATAAAAAGGAATACCACAAGGATCATTTGAGACACGTTTTGTAATTCAATATCGGTCTAAAAATATCATGATTATTTCCTTTTTATTAAAATCGTCAGAAAAGACGTAGACAAACAATATTTTCGATGTTAGTCATTACGAATTGTAACCAGAGAGTCAGCACTAGAATCAAAATAAATAAGATTCAGGATCTGTATCTAGGAAATACTAGAATTCCACAGTCCATTCAAGTTCATCATTTTTCAAAAACAGGCATTTTAAGTATTTAATTATTATTGTTGGAGAAGACTAGTCTACGAGGCTACTGGTGACAGCTTATCGTTCATGAAATATCGTGGTATTCATAAGCCTAGCAAACACGTGAAGTATTCGTACGTAATCTTCATCCGTCCATGCAGAATCGCACGTTGAACCGTCGCTAAATAGATTACATCTCTACGGTTTGAATTTTAAATTAACAATCACTTGGGTACTCCAAGCGTTTGAATCAAAATGCTGAAGATTTGATAATAATACCGATAATGCACGAATCTATACAAGATTTTATTTTACTAGATAGCTATTAGTAGCTGAGACAAATTGGATTCGATTCGTTGACGATTTATTCGTAGTTCATGGAAACGGAAAGTAACAATGCACTTCAATGTAATGGCATCTGTCCAAAATTAGTTTAGAAAGAAAATTTTATATGCCTGTGTTCACCGGGGAAATAATTCAGTTCAAAGTATGTAGTTACAATTTACAATCAATTCATATTCGTATTTTGTTCTGTATGTTCGTATGTTGTATGCAAATAACTCCTTTCTAAAATTATGGAGTATTTTATTAACGTACATAAAAATACATGTTTTCCAGACTTATGGACACTCTCAATATTTCCCAGGTGAAGACCATCATATAGAAGCAAAACGTTTCTCGAAATGTCTTTTCTATTTTGGGACCAGATATGAAGAGCCAGGTTCTTCCCAATCTCTCTCTTCTTCATCTCCTTCCCCTTCCTACTCTTTCCAGCCTCTAAATATGTCACATTTCAGCCTCAAAACATGCCTGGAGCATGTGAGACATTCCACACGGAGTAAAAAGATCATTTTAAAAAAAGTGACAGTATGCCAACTTTCTGATAAAATATTAGTCATTCAGAATATAACGAGAACACGTGTTATTTTCCTAATAAATATCATAACGGAATGAAACAATATCAGTATGTCAATATCAATATCATAAAACATTCGCTTTTGATTGATTCTTTGTTATGAACTTTTTCAATTCATTCGTTGTAGTAAAATTTTAACAGAATAACGAATAATTTACAAGATTTTAATATATGAACAGTATTTCATATCAGTATGTTTTCTCCGTGCATGGTCTCACATCCTCCGGACAGTAGGGACTTGCAAGTATTTACGTAAAAATACTACCTAGCTTAACCGTGTTTCAACACTTCTATTTTAGAAATTTACTTTTTAATTGAACCCATAAAATACCAAACACACAGTCTCGTCTTGTTTCTTCTAGGACGCATCTAGTAGATCTACGTTAATATTTTAAACCTCCTATATCATGATTAAAATGACGTTGCTAGCTGAAAACAACTGCATTGATCTAGAAATTCGAGACTTCGGATTCTGCTTGATGCCAGATAGAAGTAGGTAGGCAACTTAATAATTGTTTACCGATGCAGGCAGTAAAATGATTTGTTAGAAGTTTGCTCGATTAGTAACTGTAGCAAGTCTCTGTTGGTAGAATACGGAAGGAAATGTTTCCGCTGGGTAGGAGATAACTGGTATCTGCATTCCACTTTGCTGCATAACTAGTTTGTGGGAAATTTCAAAGACTAATGGTTTCTGATGATTAAGAATGCTTCACAAATCTTTTGTATTGATGATTTATTTATCAATGAATCACTATTTAAAAGTAAATTACATCTAGAGTACCTGTTCATGATAACATATTCACTATTTTGGGGGTATATTTGCAGAAAAGTTATTTAAGAGTATTTTATAAATTTTAAAAGTCAATAAGCATGGTTGGATAGGTTGCTTTCGTCATGTGATTTACGATTTTCGACCATGACTTTCTACGAGTTTTGACAATGGATAACCAAAATAATATTGACTGAGCGTAGTGTAGTTCTGTTTTGACTCGACGACTTTGCATTTGTCCGGTGTACGGTTAATTATGTCAATATGGTAGCCGTGTTTGATGGTCCCTTTTTATTCTGCCACAGCGCATGAGTGTTGTAACTGTTGCGAGATGTCAAGTAGAAGTAATCGACATCACGCGAAGTCTACTGTATAAAAAATTATATTTATAAATCCGCAAATTTTAAGGAAACATTCTACCTCTTTATTTTAATCGTGACTTTTACAGATTTATCAGTCTTTTTGGGAGATATTTTTCCAAGCGTGACACAGACCCATAAAAGTCATGCTATCTCATTTTGTTACCGTAAGATATATGATTTGAACAGTGTTGTAATTCAGAATATATCTAAACATGTGTTCAACGCAGGTGGCCTTGTCCGAATAAATATAATGGACAAGATGGGAAGTTATTAGTATTTGTGTTATCACGTGTTCCGACTTCTTCATAATATATTCGTTCTGTACTTTGTAATGAAAATAGTCAATTCATTCGTTATAGTCCTGTTTTAAAACGAAAATGAATAATTTTACCAAATTTTGATTAAAATTAAGAATATTTCATATCAGTAAGTTTTCTTCGTGCGGCAATTGTCATTCGTCTCCAACACTCAATCATATCCTGATCCTATCAGTTTTCTCACGCATTAAAGTACTATAGACATATTGCAGTAATAGATCATCATCAACTGAAAACGATGATAAACTTTTGTAACGGGATATTAAATACAACAATTAACGCCTAAGGTCTTTTTGATCCTTTTAGTATACAGAGAGTGTTATTGTGTACTTAAAAGTCATCGATCACCATTGCTTGCATGTTTGCGAAAGATTTGTCAAAATTGAATTTTTTATTCATTAATAAAATAATAATAATAATTAGATGATTTGTATAGCAACGTTTTTGTGCAAAATCACCTCAAGGGCGCTGTCCAAATTTATAATACATTTCTACAGTGATCTATGTTCTTCTTCTTCTTCAATGGCGCTACAGCCCATTTCGAGCCATGGCCTCCTTTAACATGAGCCTCCACCGCCCTCTGTCCTCGGCCGTCGTCTTCCAATCTGCAACATGGAGTAGTCCTCTGACATCTTTCCTGACATCGTCCTCCCATCTCAGCCTAGGTCTGCCCGCCTTTCGTTTGCCTCCCGGGCGTCCTGTTAGAACCTTCTTTGGTACACGTGTGCTTGGCATTCGGTGCACATGTCCGGCCCATCTTAGTCTTTGGAGACGTAAATGAGTAGAGAGTCTGGGAGCTTGGTAGATGTCATATAGCTCCTTATTGTGGCGGATTCTCCATGCCTCTCCCTCTCGCACCGCTCCTAAGATTCTTCGAAGTACCTTTCTTTCGAAGGTGTCCAGCCGTTCCGCAGACTTTGCTGTCAGTGTTCCCGCCTCACATCCATAGGCCAAGACCGTTCTAATAATTGTTTTGTACAGGGTTATTTTGGTTTTCCTATGGACGTTTCGGGATTTGAACACTGGCAGCAACGCGAAGTAAGTGTTGTTAGCGGCTGTGATGCGCTTTCTTACTTCTACTGGGTCTTCGTTGTCCTGCGTTATGATGGAGCCCAGGTAGGCAAACTCTTCGACCACTTCAAAGTTATAGGAGTTTTTAAAATTCACTTTATCTTTTATTCTGCGGTGTGGGGTTCTGGTTTGCATCATGATTTTAGTTTTGTTCTCATTGATTTGCAAGCCCACCTCTCTTGCTGCAGTCTCCAAAGGGTCAAACACCTCTCTTACAGCCTGTAAGGATCTTCCGACAATGTTAAGGTCGTCTGCATATCCAACTATTTGATTGCTTTTGTAGCAAATGTTTGAGTCGGTAGCAATCATTGTCTTCCTCACGACGTGCTCCAGAACAATATTGAAAAGAGTGGGAGCTAAGCCATCACCTTGTTTCAGCCCCTGGGAGACGTTAAAATCCTCCGTTGTTTCACCTCCTATGCTTACTCGACATCGTGAACCAACCATCGTTGCTTTTACAAGCTTGACTATTTTGGGCGGTATACCAAAATTTAGGAGTATTTCATATATTTTCTCCCTATCTATACTGTCATATGCCTGTTTGAAGTCAACAAATAGTTGATATATGTCTATATCGAATTCCCAGCATTTTGTCAGGATTTGTCGAGTAGTAAAGAGTTGATCAGTGGTGGATCTCCCCCTCCTAAAACCTGCCTGATACTCTCCCAGCAAGTTCTCTGAATGACGTTCTAGTCTTTCTTTCAAAATTGTTGTGAAGATTTTATACGCCGTACAAAGTAGCGATATTCCTCTGTGATTTTCACATTTCAATTTGTCTCCCTTTTTATGTATGGGGCATATTATACTAGTTTGCCACTCTTCTGGTACTCTTTCGGCGGTCCATATTTTTACAATAAGATTGTGTAGCAGGTTTTTCAGATGTTCGTTTCCATATTTATAGAGCTCTGCCGGGATATTGTCTCCTCCCGGTGTTTTATTGTTTTCAATTTATTTAGGGCAGCCCTTACTTCTGCCACCGATGGCGCTCTAGTCGTTTCATCATTATTTAGCTCATCCGGAATGTGAGTTGGTTCGACTGTCAGGTTGTTATTGGGATTCAAGAGCTGTTGGAAGTATTCTTTCCACCTAGTCTTAATCTTTTCCTTATCTCCTATTATGTCTCCATTACTATCTCTGCACAGGGATGTGTTGGGTTTGAAGCCCTTTTTAAATACATTGACGCCTTTATATGCCTCACGTGGATTGTTATTAACAAAATCATTTTCCATTTTCAACAATATGTTGTTAAAATATAGTCTCTCAGTGATCTATGTTATTACTCACTATTTATGGAGATAATTTACAGTACAATACTTACCTGGTAGGTCACTTGAGAATAACACTTAACATTAACTAATTGTTTATTAGCAAAATTTAGATACAGGATTTAGGACATAATTGGAAAATTGGATATACATAACTGGACTTTCTCTCAGGAATGGTATATTTAATTTAAGGGTATAACTGCTTAAAAGGGTAAGTTTTTAGTTTAGACCAGAATTTTCTGACTTGTTATGGATCTTAGTTCCGGGGGAGTTTATTCCAAGCCTTCGGCCCAGATACTCCGAAAGCGCCATCACCAAACTTAGTGTTATTTATAAAGTGACAGTAACCTTTAGGTGTAATAATTTGGGTACATAATGAGATATGTTTTTTTTTGTTTCGTGTAACGTGATTTTTACAGTTTTTAAGAAAAAAACTATTTGAAAAAATTTCCTCTATTTTTTCAATCAAAATTTTAATATTAATTTGCACACCCGTTGTAATATTCCAATCTGGAAGAGTCTTTTTCTTTTTTTCTTTTATACGTTCAAAAACAGCGAATCTATTTGAAAATTTATTTTTACCGGAATATTTCAAAACCGTATTTCTAAAATGACTTATTTGATAGATCTTTCAAAGTAACTTGACGACAAAATCTCAAAAGACCTCAGGGGTTAAGCAGTTTAGAAAAACAGCATCTCTTTTCATGGCAAATGAATGTAATTATTATACCTGCCTTCCAAATAATAAAATATCGCAAGTGGCATTCATAAATTATAAATAACTCCTTGGTGACATTCAAAAATCACATTATTCACATCGTGCAATTTTATTACTTAAATTACATGTTGCCCGACTAGTTGCATCTATTAGAATCTAATCGTCTGGTGTTATGTGACTAAAGTTGTTGCGGAGAATTGTCTAAGTTCACGGAGTAACTGGACAGGTAAATCAACTCCCCCCTCGGGTTCGTTTCGTACCTCAGTTACTATTGAACTTTAAAACGGGTTTGATAGGTAACTACTACTCGTAAGTTCGAACATATCACAACAATAATTGGGATTTTACTCATTACGAAGATAGGAAGTTCATTTTTGTAACTGTAAAAACTTAATCTGGTTACTCATCTCGGTAAGAGTCCCAACCGAGAAAGAAGTGTGTTGTCTAAAACGGACATAATACAAGCAATAGTTTTAACCCTTTCTCACCCGCATTATTGTTTTCACACTAAGAAGATTATTTGAATTTTTTTGGCATATCATTTTTTTGTTTTGAATTATTTTATGTTAATTTGGCTTAACATTGGACTTCAGAGGGTATTTTTCAAATGTTAAAAAAACACAAAACAAAAATAATACAAATTACTATTTAATGTCAAAAATGCACATTGACAATGTAGTGATAACCTCAAAGGTTTGAAACAAATAACATTTTAACTAAAATTCATTCAGAATAGGTTCGAGGTTAATAATCTTTAAAAAATTGCCATACTTGTCGAAAATATGTGCGTCACTAGGTACCAGTGTTTCTTTGAATCAACATTGAAAATCATTTACGATATTCTGGCAAATGACTGTGAACAGTGAATTGAACTGATGTTATTATTATAGAACACTTCTTTATGCGTTAAAATATATGGAATTCGAGATGAAAATATGATACCGAGATGAAAATATGATACCCCCCTTAAATAATCAATGACGGCAGAAATTCGATGGAACACACAATCATCAGCTGTCAAAATATTTATGGTGCAGGGTTTTCGAATAAGAAGTGTTATTTTGAATAGCCCGCTATTTCGGTAGATGTTACTTTTGAAGCTGTCATTTTTTAACATTTGACAAGTAGAAACTACGTCATTAATAAAAATGGAACGATACACGCTTCAACAACGCATTGAAATTATTAAAATTCACTTGAGTGAATCAAATGCAAATCATCTTGAGTGATGAGGTCCATTTCCACCTCGGTGGCTTCGTCAACAAGCAAATTGTCGCATCTGGGGCTCGGAAAACCCAAGAATTATTGTTGAAAAGCCTCTCTATCCTCAACGTGTGACTATTTGGTGCGGTTTATGGTCCGGCGGAGTCATTGGACCTTTTCGAAAATGAGGCTGGAGCAACAGTTACGGTGAATGGATTGCGCTATTGAGAGATGATTAATGATTTTTTATGGCCGGAATTGGATGGTATTGATCTGGACAACGTTTACTTTCAACAAGACGGCGCTACGTGCCACACAAGCAACGAAACCATTGATCTTTTACGATTGAATATCAAAATAACACCTCTTATTGGAAAACCCAGTATTTGTGGCGGGAATAAGACTTACAACTGAGCAGAAAAAAATAGATGCCACAGAAAAGACTGCACGCTATAATAAAACAAAAAAACTGGCTTTTCTAAATCGCTACCGTTACGGTAAAAAAATCTCAAAGTTTGTGTTAATTTGAAATAACCCTGGGGATGAAAGGGTTAGCGTGTCAACGTTTTAAAAAGGCTCCCATACTAAGGTCCCGCCGATTTAGCGATAGAACGCTTTTGATGTCTCTAAATATTTAAATATATCTCGTGGCCCAAGGGTTGTGGCGTGTATATTCTAAAAATGGAATATTGTCTGTTGCTTGTTAGTGCGCTTACATCATCGAGCGGGGAGGGGAGGGGAGGGTCAGATAAGAGCTTCGAAATTCACTCTGAGCGACTAAAGAATCAACTAACGAAGAATCACTACGCAACGGAAAGAATTACATGAGTTATTCGTGCGTCGTCGTGTAGATCTTGAGGTGTTCCAAAATACTGGCAGAAGGTAAAACTTTGCAGAAAAATATTATAGTTATGAAGTGAAAAATTGTGCCGGGTGACAATATGCAACACATTATAAAATTGTCAGTTTCAGATAATTTGAAAAACATTTCACGACTCTGTACTTAATTGCAAGATTCGAAAAATAAAACAAATGCATGTAAATATGACATTCATTTTCCCTATAAATTATGCCCAGTGTCGATCCAAAGACGTTTTCATGCATAAAACTAACGGTAGTGCAAGAATAGTTAAATATTTTTTAAATAACGTGATGCCCACTGTCTTTTTCACGAACAATGGCCACATTTTTTTTAATATCTATTTGAATCTCACTTTTATTTTCGGTAATGAATTAATGCAAATCTCGAAAGCGGAAACTAACCCACTTCCCGACAGCCGTTCGAGTTGAAACTCGGCAGGAAGACTAGTTATCGATGAAATTATATCATTATTGGTGTCGACCACGTACAGAAACGCATGTACGCATTTCTCTGAAATTGGTTGACATTACAGCAATTAATAAACGTAAAAAATGTCGGTCCTACCCAATCGAATAAGATTTAATCATCAGTCAAAATAACAAATATAAATAACTGTTTTTTTGTAATGTTTTAAAAGACATTTTAAAAGTTCTCATTGGTAAACCAGTCCCTGGGGAGTAAGCTTCAAGCCCGGGACAAACAAAAAAATGAATGTTTTATTTTATAAAAATAGTTGTATTATAAATAATAAAAAAACTTAACTTTTAACGGGTTCATTTTTTACTCAAAATAAGCTAAGTAAGACTGTCACTTAAACTTTAGTATTACAAGAGCGAGCTCAAACCATGTTTTATTTATCATTTTTTTTTTACCGTAGTAACTAATTATATACATCTGCACTGTTTATCACGAATTTCTGTGTAAAATTTGTATAGCCCAAAGCACTAAGTTCAAATTCACCCAGCAATTTGAGCCAAGTTTATTGCACAAGCAATTGTTTTCGGCGCCGTGACCAGGAGAGACGTAAGAACCGACTTCAGACCAGAGACTTAAGCTGCTGCCACACGCAAAGCTCACATCAAAAGTTAATGTACAGCGCATCATCTTTTCTACCGACACACGACGCTATCAAATATTTCTTCCTATGGTAGGAGAGGGGGTCAGTTGAATTCGAGAGCGGCCGAGGAACATAATTTCATCTGTCAAAGTGACAACTTTACTTACTGACAGCTTGAGCACGTTTTCGAAATGGATGATACTTGTCGCCTATTGCTGGATCTGTTGGACAGCTCATCCTCAGATGATGATGCCGCCAACTATATAATTATAAATGCTATTTATAAACTTTTTAGATTTTAAACAATCTGCGCGTAAATAGCGCATTTTCACATAACCTGACATAACCTCTCCGTCGAATCAGGAAATTCGCAGTTCGCACGCCGATCGACGAAAGCGACATATAATAAATTATTGTAAAATAAGCTCAAGTCGATTTCCAAAAATGTCGAAGGCAAAGGCGGCAAGGACCAACACCAGGGCAGGGAACGAGAAGAGAGCACGAGAGCTGACGAGAGCAAACCAGATTACCCAGGAAAACAATTGAAAACAATCAACAAACGAACAAACGAACAAACTAGAAGCTTCTCTATGTAGGTATCAGGCCGTCCAACTTTATCAAAAAACCGAATGATATTACCATATAAACATACTGAGTTAAAAATATGATTAATTTTTAAGGGCGAAAATTTGTTTACTTCAAATTCAAATATTGATTATATTTATATTTTAAATATATGTTAAGTATGTTTGCCAAATAAAGTTTTTTTTTATGTTTCTAAATTTACTAGCACACATGACGATATGAGCTAACATAATAAATAAGAAATGCATTATTAGGCTGCTTATGTCATGGCTGTCAAAGGGAACACGGAACTTAGTTGGTAGCTCCGTAATTAAAATGACCCCCTCTCCTTTTTACGGCGGAGAGGGGGACGCATAACTTTTCAAATATCGCGTCGGGAGCGGTTACATAAAATAAATTCGGTTAGCGAAGTTCAGAACCACACTTATAGCGCGTTATCTTTTTACGTGTGTCGGGTCTGTATGGGATTGTATGGCGAGCGCTATTGTGCTTTATATTATCTGTTGATGTGAGCTTTGCGTGTGGCAGCACCATTATCATTAACAAATAATGTATTGTTATGTAACTCGGTGATTTATTGTGAATATTGTACATCGGCCTAACCTCCTTGCTAAAGGGGGTCAAACCTTGACTTTTGGAGTAACATTCAACAACCGTCCAATAGGCTCGTTTAAATCTTTATTTATTTTGTTGCGGTTTTTTTTAAATTTATTGTTACACCCTTTTTTGTGTAATTGTAACGACCTTCATGGTTAAGCGATTGTAATGGTTCATAGTTCAACAATACTTTCTGCTTGTATGTCCACGGATTACAACGTACCTACAAACTTATCAGAGATGTCGGGACTACTGCGCTACAGAGGATATTATGTATTTTTGATGGGGATAAAAACCAGCTCGTTAAAAATATTTGTTTTAATATAGTTTTCCTATTTTTATTAATAGACTAGCTGTTCCCCGCTTCAATGGCTCAGTCTGTAGTCAACAAAAACACATTCGCAAAATTTCATTGAAATCGGTTGGGTTGTTTCGGAGATTAGCGTGTACGTACACGGTGACAAATAATTTTTATATATTAAGATGTATTTACATGCATACATTTTTTTAGTATGATTTACTGAGGATTGAACCTTCTTTCCCTGAGACTGGCTCTTAACTGCTGTGAACTTTTAAAATATCTCATTGAAGAAGAAGATAATACTCATAATTCTAAACCAAACATGAAACAGAACAAGACATAAAAAAATAAAAAGATAAAGGTCACAACTAGGAATCGAAACCAGGATCTCTTGTCTTAACGTATTTTAAATCTAAAAAAAGGTTCGACTGAGAGTGGAACCTTCCTTCCCAGGAACTGGAGTCGACCGCGCTAAAAGCCTTGCCAAATGTCGATCGGCTAGGACCGACATTTATTTCATATATTAGCTGCAGTAATGTCATCTGATTTCAGATAAATGCGTGTGTGTCCGCGTGTGTGGACGTGATTGCCACCAAAATAAAGAATGCATTATATCGACAACAAGTTTTCACTGCTGAGTTTAGGCTCGATCAGACGTAGGGAAGTAGAATAATTTCTGTTTCCAAGATTTTTTATGTGGATTCCGCGCAAGAGTCCCAACTGCTCCCAACCGTCCAAAGCCAGTGAGACTACGGCATCCCTGACTCGGTATGTAGTGAGGCTGAAGGAATTTGTATTATTTATTAAAATAGAAGTATTTAAAAATGCTCACGGACAACAAAAGGTGTGAATAAAACTACGTAAACATTATTAATGTGAGTGATTAGATAAATTTGGTTGGTTTATGCAAATTGTAGGACAGCGTGTTATTTAATATCAAATACTATTATTATGCTGTCTTCTGGTAATTATCGACTGACTGTCAAGGTTCAAAGGTGTCAACACATTGTATACTTGGCATAACAAACCTTGGTCGAAAAAAATTACAAATACTCAAAGACTCGCCAAGTACGCGAATATTTCACTAATAATTCCGAATTAGTAATTTAGTGTACGGTTCATCAAACTTTACAGTAAAATTTCACAGCACCATGAACCGTGATAGTCTCGTATACATTTATAATTTGTATATAGAAAAAATCTTCGAAACAGATGTTCCCAAATTATGTAGTTAAGGCCCCGTAATAAGCGTTCAAAGATGGCTTGAAAGGGAGATATGTAAATAGGAATGTTAGAGGGAGCGCGCTAATATTAAAAAACGATAATAATAAAGTAAAAAATGTGAAAATATTTAATAAAATACGACTCGTTTAAAATAGAGCAAAAATCTCTCGTCAAATGCTTCAGTTGCATTTAAAGAAACATTGTGATTTTTTTCATGACTTTAACATAATATTAAATAACAGAACAAAACGTATTTTTAATAATTTTCGGAGCTTACTTTGTGATTTTTTTCTATCGAAGGAATTTCATATAATTAACGTTTCGGCATAAAAAATGTTTATATATTATCTTAAAAAATATATATATTTTTTTTATGGAACTTAAAAACGTAGAGTTGACGAGATGCTGAAATTGGGTATGCCGGGGCTTAAATGATAATAAAACGATTGGAGGAAACACTAAGCGTACCAGGCGAAAATTTTTCGATAAATAATAGTTTTTTTTAAGGACAGTCCAAAATTTTTTTTTCAAGTTTAAAAATAGATTAAAAAAAAACATTTTGTCTTGAACGGGTTGTCTGTTTTTTTTCCCAATGAATCAATTATTTGAATTATTATTGTGCGGAAATTATTAATATGTAGTTAGGTAGGTACTTACTTACTTACACCAATCGTTGAAGACGTATTATGTAAACGCAATTTTCTGATTACAAGTGTCAACACTCAGTGCAGAATAATTATAAATCTGAAGACCTACCCGTCATGTGATTCACTGCTGAGTTCCGCATTATGATTCTGTTTGTTTTCTTTTATTGATAA
This sequence comes from Hesperophylax magnus, assembly GCA_026573805.1. Lineage (NCBI taxonomy): Eukaryota > Metazoa > Arthropoda > Insecta > Trichoptera > Limnephilidae > Hesperophylax > Hesperophylax magnus. The sequence goes on along the minus strand of JAIUSX010000117.1, from coordinate 2,514,258 downwards.
ATTCCAGTCACGGGGTATCAATCCTCTTGAACTTAGTACTTTTTGGCGTCAAAGTGCAAAGAATTTAAAAAGATATATATATATATATATGAATAAAAGAAATGGAATCTTGGGAGCGGAAATTAACACACTTCTACTATCAGCTTTTGGTGTCACTCATGCAAACACATGCGCGAACAGATGCATGGGCTTTTAGATGATTAACTGCATAATGCAGTGCCAACAGAACAAAAATGACATCAAAAGAAATAAACAAAAACTTACAAAAATGTACATCTAATTTTCCATTTAGATGTACATAATATAGGGAGAAAAAAACAGTTTTATAAATGTAGATGGCATGAAAATAATATAAATTATTAGAACAGGTTGATAATATATAATGGATGATCTTGCTTCATTTGGAATTTCTGATGTTGGCCTTGAATGTTCTGTATGCACTATAGTTTATAGATGTACATCTAGTATACTCACGATAATATACAATATTTATTCAATGTATGATGATTGGGGCTGATTTACAAACCACACTTGCTTTTGGCTTCTATTTTTCAAATCTTCTTGCTTGCTTTTTTCGAAGAAGAAGACCTTAAGGAAATAAAAAAAAAACAGCGACAGGCCATTTTAGGTAGGAACCGGATTGTTGGGATATCCATAAAAGTGTTTCAATATTAAATGGTAGTAAAACCATGCATGATCCTGTGAAAAATGTGGTGATTCGCAAAGAACGCAAGGTAATGATTAATATTAATAAAGGGCTTAGATGGTTTGGGGATGTAGAAAAAATGGATGAAGAAATGAGTGTAAGGAGAATATGTGACGCAAATATGAATGGTAGAAGAAGTCGGGTACGCATGAGGAAGACATTGCACGATCAAGTGAACCAAATACTTGATTCGGGCCATGTCAAGAGTCAAAATAACAGAATAGCATGTGTGAGGCAATGAGTATGAACCATGTCCGAGTTGTTTGATGACGTTTGGTTAGTTAGTTTAGAAATTCTTGTACACAAAATCGATTGCATTGGCTGTCTGGGATTTAGTCGAAAAGTCAAATGTAAATTGAGGACATCAGTTTTCCTTCATTTCGGTACAGATCACACTTCTAGAAATAATGTGTTCAGTGTTTCAGGCAATAGAACCATTGAACGAGTGCATTGACCTACCTGATACTTAGTAGAAAAGATAGTTTTGGAGGATTCCAATCGGTTTGTTTGGAGGTAAGAAATTAGTTCCAGTAATTCAGTGTCAGGTTGTTTTACCTGGAAACCACCGTGTCGGCAATCAGATATGCAATTCAGTTGATTTACAAAAAGTTTTAGGTGTTTGAAGAAGCGACATGCTGAATTGAATTACATTATAATCATTCAATTGGTCGCGGGTCTGAATATCGGATTGTGCAAATAAATTTCATTTGATTTTAATGTATTTTTTCACATAATATAGTTAAAAAATATTAAAATTAAAATTCTCACATTCCTGTTTAGTCTTAGATTCAACTTAATTACTATGAAAAAAAAATAAATTTTTCACATCGGGGAGATGAAAAAATATACACTTAAATTCTCATTTGGTAAATTATAAGCCGCATTAGTTGACACCATGTTATGGTACGTGTACATTTGCAAACCGAAACGCGAACCGAGCCACGAATTAATTACAAGAAAGGAACGAAGCAACTGCAGGCGGCGTTTCGCGTCTTTCCCTTATGTTGAGGTTCAGTTCAGCAGTTCGGATCGCGTATGTATACGTAGCATTATGCTGCGTACAGATATAAGGATAAACGCGCGAGCCGAGCCACGAAGTAAAAAAAACGGCGTTTCGTGGCATTTGTGGTTGCTTTCCCATAAGTGGCGGTTCAGTTTGGCAGTTCGGCTCGCGAGTTTATACGCACCCATAAATATTGTTAGTAAAATGCTAGGTATAAACAAGACAAAATATCCGCCTGGCTCGGCTCGCGGAAGAAAGCGAAGATTTTTGTGAAAGATGTTTTCAAGTTCTGTTATTATTTCAGTTCTGTCAAGCAACTAGCCTATAATGATATAATAACAGAACTTGAATAAGACTTTCACAGAGCCAGAAAATGAACATTTGTGCTTATTCAGCGGATATTATTGTAGCGGATTACAAGAATGTTAACAAATAATATTATAATATTTTTTATGCTCTGCAGTAAGCCCGCCTGCACAGCGCGGGTGTAAACTGTGCGCCTCAAGTAATGTTTAGACTTATGGAGTATTCTTCGTAAAATTAATGATTTATTAATAATTGTAAATTTGATAATAATTATTTGATTGCAAGAACATAAAATTTCACGATGTCCCTTAAATGCCCAGACAAAATTGTATAGTAGAGAAAGTGGTAGATACTTTCAGTATCGCCCTAGTGAAAGACCACCATTCAAAATGAAAACGTTGCGATAATTGAAATGACATTTGCCGTATTTAGTGATGAATAACCAGGAACTTTCCTCCCTACCTTCCTTCTCCTATTTCCACCCCAATTACCCCCTCCAGCCACACAACATACCCTAATTATTGGGGATCCCATAGTCCAACAGACTCCAGACAGTTGGGAACATCTTATTTTGGGTCTGGCCTACTTTACTATGATACGATTCAGTACAATCTATTATAATTCTACCATGATACCGTGAAGTCACAAGGTATTCGGCCGGCACCAAATATCAACATTGTCACGACTTCAAGTTCATATCCTTAGTATGCTTTAATCAATCTAATATTCAAAGGAGAGTCTGTGTTTGTAGCGGACTGCGTGGACTTCTACAATTGCACATCTGCAAATCTACAATTTTAAATCAAGGTGAAATTTTGCAAGGTCACTGTCACTTTATATATGAACTTTCGAAAAACTATGATTAAAGCCCGGGCTAATTATGAAATATTTGTAAAACACATTATTTTTCGTCGTAGGGCACGACCTCGTTTCGACATCTTGTCGCGGCCCACCGCTTGGAAAACCCTGCTGCAAGGTGTTAATTCTCTCATTTCTCCACAAGATTCGCAAACCCACGCAAAATGGCGTCATCGAATACAGCATAATGATATAACACTCAGTAGTTGTAAATTGTAAATGAAAGTTACTGAGGCGATGCCATGTTGGCGTTGGTATCGCGGGGAGATAACAATAATAAAAATAATTGGTCCGATTCTTGTGTAAGTACTTATTTGTGCTTTTCTCGCCCTGGACTGGTTTTTAGGCAAAATTGTCACGAAATATCTTCCCACGTGATTACACAAGGATTTTTTCAGCACGGAAAGGGTTGACAAGAAAAAAAGTATTTTATACACGAAATAAGTATCTGATAGATTGATAGTATTACTATACGTTAGTGTCTGCCATACACACTCGCTTCGGATGCCAACAGAAGTGGTGCCATCTATAATTTTCAAAGAGAACTTCTTTAGAGAACTTTTCTTCTTTCCAATTTCTTAGTAAATTGGAGTTTGCTACTAGAAATTATTTTTCTTAGGTACCGTGGATTTCAAATGAACGAATTTATAGGGCGTAGGTACATCACGTATTATTTCGATAGAGAATTAGTACGTAGATGATAAGTAACTTTTTACACACATTCAGTGTATGAAAAAAGCGGCAAAACTCTTCTTATAGGGAATGTTATTAAATTTAACTAAAAATCGTCTGCAGGACCCAGTGGAAAAACTGGTATTATAAAATGATTACAAGAAAAATCAGTTATAATGTAAGACATTCCGATGATTTGAAGAAGCAAAAACATGTATCTGACAGACTTCAGTTGTCAAAAAATGTCTAAAATAAATAACTTTTCAACTAAACATGAAATGGATAATAGAAGAGCCCATGGGACTAAAAACACTGATGCTAGAGAATTGAGATTGGTTTGAGATTGACTGGAGGCCAAAGAAATATGACTTCGCTATCGAACACTTTAAAATAAATTCGTTGCTAGAAGTGCAACAGCACGCAACAATAACATTAACTTCAAATAACCCTTTTCCACTTCTTAATTATTTTGTCCGACTAGTTTCACCTTGGACACTAAGGACATCTTTAGAATTGTCTGAATATTCCCGACGACGATCCCACAAATTGCTTTTAGTCCATGTACAAAAAATTGTTCTGGAAACTTTGCAAAAATTTCATCCTGTTATTGGCGTCATGAAATCGTTAGTGTCGAATTATTCTAGGCACAGGCCATTACTGTGTCATAACTTTCGATGGCTTACATAATAAATAATAAAATATAATAACACAATATATGTGTGTGTGACTCAGTAGTTCTACACAACAAGCATCATTTCAACATAAGTCTTTCTGAGCGCCTAAGCAGAGATCCAATTATTCCAAATGCTCCCAATTCTCGTTGGGCAATTTGAGTTATTATTTGTTTTGATTGTTCCAAGAATGGGCCGCGGGAACACACGAGCTGTGTTGAGATTGGTTGCTCTGGGAGCCAGAGTGTTTGTAGCTTGTGGCCACATTGGCCAGGTCAACAATTTCTTTATAAACCGTTTCATCAGCGTCCTTGTAAGGCCGTTCGTTATTGCCACAGGAACAGGTTTCAATAATCACATGTTGCTATTAATTCGGGCTGTTTGGCTTGCGAGATCCTCGTCATACTCGTCTGCACAGCGTCAAATGTCTTCATAAAAAAAACACTACACGATTTTCAGGCGAATAGATTTATTAATAATAACTCTGTATACATACCTTTTGTATGTTGCAACATAAAAGCGAAGAATGTGTGTCAGTAAACTGATGTGTGTATTACTTATATTTTGTTTATGTTAATGTTTGTACTAGTTCCAGGTTCCAGAGTAGAAGCAGAATATATGTATCGTTTAAATTGTAGTTCTCTTTCCTCTTTAGACAGTCCGAACTTTTGCGTTTCAATGTATTTCAAAAACCTCTTAGAATGAAAAGTCATGTTGCTTTGAGGTGCATTTGACCTATATTATTTTGTTGTACTTAATACTCCAAACAAATAGTTACCTACCCTCTTTTGTATAAAGGTTTGTCTGTTTTCCATTTCTCTATTTATTCTCTCCATTGTCATCTTCAAAGCAATTATCGAATTGGATATTGACAGCATTAATATGATATTAAAATATCGTATTATAAGTGGATATCGTTACCTGCCACCTATATAAGGACCCGATAAGATAATGTTTTTCTGACTTGTCATGACTGATTTCTTCAAAAATATATCTTGTCATATTGCAGGCACGGTCACGCGGAGGAAATCCATAATTGGTTTAATCTTTTGGTCTACTATCTATGCGTGTAGGTACCATCTGATAAAATGCAAACTGGAGATTTCCCGAAAATAAATATTAAAATATAAATTCGACTTTTGATGTCCTTATAAGGGTTAAATCCAAATAGACTAACATATTATTTAAGTTCTCATTTGTACTTACAATATGCATTGAGCACTCTAGCATTCAATAGAAGAATGATAATGATATAATAACATTTTGCGAAATCGCTTCTTATTCGTATTGTCAATCTAATTGAGTTCAATTACACGGAGAAAAACAAGTATTGTGAATCTCTTCAAATTGTCTTTTATTTATTTGGTATTATAGAAACAAACAGTTCATGTGATGAAAGAATTTACAGGAAGTAAATATTTCATCTTGGGTACCTATGATATGTTTCCTTGTAATGTCTTGTAAGGGGTATGTATATTCCTTAATTACCAGGTGACGTGTGTTTATGTGTGACTGTATGTTTGTGTGTGAGTGTGTGTGTATATGTATGCGCATTGGACAGTTTATATTATTGACATGATGCCACGTTTGAATTTGGGCAGCGAGTCCGAAAATACGTGAATGTTTGAGTTTATACAAATATTATTTAGAGTAAGAAGAGCACGATTAATTGGCGAATTAGATGCTATAAATTATTGGTAATTCGGTTAAAAACGGGATTGAAGGCATTAACGAATGAATTAACAGGTCTCCTTATAAGCTTTTAGTAAATTACGAATATATTAACACGTGTTCATGAAAATCCTAATATTTTCGCATTTCGTCATTGTATATTATTAATGCAAATGCAGATGCATGAAAACGTGTTCCGATATTAGGAATTTACTAAAATTTTATCAGGCAACGGGCTGCAATCCCTTTTTTAACCGGATTACCAATAATTTAAAGAGATTCTTAATAAATTAGCAGTACTCATTTTTCTCCGTGCACAATCGAATTCGGTTATACAATAGTAAAAGTTTTTTACGATAAATAATTTATAAAATTTTCCTCGACATTTTTCCTTCGATTCATGGTCCAGAGCACAAGAAAACAAGTATTTTGGACCGCTGTAAAAAATGACCTTCGAGAATCTTACTGAACAATCAGAATTTATTCTACATAACAAATGATATTAAATAACATACAGGTTTGCGGAGAGCTGAAAAAATATTATTATTCAATGTCTTAATACAAATAGTTCGTTTGAATCACTGACGAATTCAATACTCTGCTTTGAAACGTGTCTGATTCTATTTGTACTAACTGTTTCGTCATGTTTCTTCAGAGATTTCCGGGTCTCTTCGCTAATCGACTTTTGTTTTTGGAGACATAAATCATAACTTTGTAGGTATTTTAATTTAATAGAATGTTAGAGTATTTACTTTTGTGGTTTGGTGTGCTAAATGAAGCGAGTAATTGACTTTTCAAAGCAAATATTTGAATGCTTTTTTATTCAGTTGCAGAAATAAAAGATTTTGTTTTTGTTTTCATTTCACTTATATTCTTTGAAATTTACGTTACAATATTAAAATTACGGCTAATGTTTTCAACGAATGTTTTGAAAAAGGTGTTATGAAATTAAGGATTCAATAGAAGATTTAAAACATCAAAAAATATACCTTAAAGTGAACATCCTCTCATATTATAATAGCCTATAGTGTTGAGACGTTAATGTTGTAACGCTTAGCCATGGAACACTAGAAATGCCTTCCATATAAATTTGAATACAAACTTTTGGATGACGAAACACGCGCATTTAACATTTCATGTGTTATCTTTATTCTATATATTTAGCTAACACAAAAAACTAGAAATTTAAAAATGGATATCGGTAGAGCAGTGTATGGTAAGGTAGCAAGGCCACAATTTCGATTCTTTTCTTATTTACAGCTTCGATGAAATCTCAGATTTTGTAACACTTTTACCGAAATTTTATCGCGCGTTAATGCACTTTCCCACTGTGCACTCACTATAGCTGACATAGTATATATTACAGCGATTACTATGACTTTGATTTGAGACAATAAATTTAATCCCTATTTCTAGGGAAATTTCCCCTACACGCCATAAAACATAACAATTTTCGAGACTGTAACATTAGATGAATTATTTTGATTATAAAACACACAATATAGTATTATATAATCTGGCCGCACCCATTCAATCTCGTTTGTGCCAAATTGTGTAATAATTCTTTTGGCAATCAGGAGAAAAGAGCGTGGGCTGGACCAATCAAAGTTATTATTTTTTCTCTTGTTGCCGATCTGAGCAATCGATCTCATTGTTGCTATTTATTAACATTCCAATATTCCAATATTGGTATTACGCAACCAAATATTATTTCCTTTACCAAATTGTCTCTTGTCATTGTTATTGTTATATTCTGTAAAATCAGAAGGCCGGGTTGGAAAGATAATTTTGTTTGCCGAACATCCAGTCGTTTTAAAAATTTCTTGTATCATCTGAATGTTTTCCGAAAGTAAGTGCATCTGTCTTTTGCTTTCTTTTAAAATTGTAACTAATGCACCGTGAAAAATCACGGGATATTATTTTCCAATTTTAACATAGACAAGTAAAATACTCACTCTAAGTAAAAATAAGTCACTTTTTGGTGAGAAGAGTATTTTTTTTTATTTATCACAGTAACATATAATAATTTGTATATATGTTGTAAAACAAAAAAAAATTGAATATATATTATACTCAGGTAGGAACCTGCCTACTTTATTGTTTGTCTGAATTTTTCACACATAATTAGTTCAATTTTGAAAATGACACTTAAACTCAAAGCAAATTCAAGTTCTAGAGTTTATTGAACCTGTATTACAGACAGAAACACAACCGAAATTAATATGATTGAGAATTATGTATGGTTTTGTATAAACTATTCCTCATAATTCATTTTGGTAACAATAAAAATTAATAAAGTATCAAAAAATGAATAAGTTCTTAACTATTCCTAGTTCCTTTTAAATTTGAATCAATACATGTACAGGAAACTATAAAAAATAAGACATTAGTCAGATATTCATGCACAATTTGTACATAGTTAATATACCTACTGTTATTTTGAAGAGTTTGTGTCACAAATGATTTCCTCGATACTGTTTTTTCCTTATTTATCACTCTCACTGAATAAAATGTCAGTTATCTATGACTGTTTTTCAAAGACTAGAAATTTAAGTAACAATCCACCAGTCAAGACCCGCGACTAGTCGCAAGTAATGTAGTTAATTGAATGTGCCTTTTTACAATGAGATACCCAAATTGCAGCTTGCCGAAAATTCAATACTGGTAGAAGTATTGTTAAATTGTATCTTTGTAGTCTCTATAAACAAGGAAAGAAAGGGATTTTTATGTGACTCAAATGTGATAAAAGTTGGACTACACGTGTTTTTGCAGAGTTGGTACTTTCAAGGCGCTGGGTTCAACAAACTGTGCTGTGACTTGATCGATTAAAGTATTTTGGTATTTGCATGATATATTCAAATGATGCATTTTTATGGTAATGTCAATTTGCATTTCACAGAATGCTCCCAGGTGACTAATACACAATGAACTCTCGGTAATAATTTATGGTTGTCGAGAGGAACGACAACAGAATTCACTGTTTTTGTAATTTGACATGTAATTTAGATGGCATTGTACCTCGAAAGAAGGAAAAACTGTGGAATCTGTGATATGTAGAGGACTCTGAACTTAGTGCAGAAACAATTAAATATTTTTGCATTGCTTGTTAGTGCAAAGCATCTTATGTAAAAAAACAATCTATGTTTTAAATGTTTGTGTTATATTTATTTATGCCCTTAGAGCTGCTACATAAAACAAGTCTTAATTAGAGTGTTTAAACATTTAAATAAAAAATAGTATAAGTATATTAACGTTTGCATATAAATAAATAATAACATTTTAATGCAGCCTCACGTTGATTGGTCAAATGCATTGTACATATGGATTTGTATTAGTTATCGGCGAACCGGTGGAAGCAATCTGTTAGCCATAAGTTGTTGTAATAGTTTGTCTAGTCCATAGTCCATAGTTAGTAATAAGATAGAACATTGTATAAATATATTAATATATATTTGCACAGCGTCCTTGAGTTCATTTTTCACAAGAAAAGCGCTATAAAATCATCCATATGTTATATATATACCTAAAGTATATATCAAAAATCAACGTAAAGAGTAAAAATCAATATAAAGGGTAAAAATCAACAAAAATAGTAAAAATCAACGTAAAGGGTTAAAATCAACGAAAAGAGTAAGAATCAACATAAAGGGTAAAAAATATATAAAAAGGGTATAAGTATATTAACTTAAAAAGTTACATATTACATATTATGTTAGCAAAATAATATATTTTGAATTTAATGAAAACATCAACGAAAATAATTTATTTCCAAGCCTATGTTGCTTTTGGATTTAGAAATGGTTTGTTGTCGACATCGACATTGGTGCATCCAAATCGCTTATAGATTTTCTGTTTCACATTTAAAATAACCAAAAGCGTTGATTTTAAACATCCTTTTCTTCTTGATGAGCCTTCTGGATTGGAGGGTTATGTCCAACTTTGAACATACACTTCTCTCAATGTCTTCAGGTTTCTTCTTCTTCTATTCTTGGCACCTCTCACAGTTATTTTTTTGCGTTGCTAATAGATTAAATAAGAAGAGAATCTTCCGTGTGTCAGTTCTTATAATTTACAAGTGAACTTTTTATATTTTTAATTCAACATCCTTCTTTCAGACAAGTCTGCGATATTTTAAACAAAAAATGCATTAAACTCAGGTTACGAAAAACATGACAATATTTGAATTCCCCCTTCTATCAAGCGGAAAATGTTTTATTGTCCTATATGGGTCCTATGAATCAAAAGGTCTTATGTAAATTGGTGACATCAGTTTTCTTTAAAATCAGTACTTATCAAATTTCTGGGGATCTCATGTTCAGTGGTAATTTTCAATTACATTTAAGTACGCACCAACCTAATATGTTAGAAATGCATCTCATATTTGCATCTTTTAGTTCAACATATTTTTAGGCACGTTTGTTCTGTATCTCCGTTTCCAATACTCTTTCTTGGACTCCGTATATTATAAAACAAAGTTCATTTCGATTAACGTTTATTGTTGAAATTAATGAGAAAGTCTCGGTGGCGCCTCCGAAGAGGTTCGATAACCTTGAGAAATTAAGTCTTAAAAAGTTGTCTATATTGATTCAACATAGCTTTATTTTTTAAGAACCGTTTTTTTTAATATTGTTAAAAACTCAGCTAATCATTTATTATAATATTACCATCGATTGAAATCTGCTTTATAATCTCGGTCCAGCGGAGTCCACATTACGAAATGATATTTTCACTATGCAAATGATATAACTTACCTGTCGACGAAGGTAATAGTATGTCTTTGGTTGACAAATGATTTGTGAAACTGTTAACAGGCATATCACAAAAGTGACAACAACCGTGTCGACAATAGAGGAATTTTACGACCGACAGTGTAGATTCTTATTTAGTCGACAAGTTGTCGTATTCAAATTTCTATTTGGAGGTCGGGAGAAACCCATACTGTTTGTCCATTTGACATAAGATTGTGTTTGAGAATATCAAGAATCAACCTTAGTTATTATACCTAATTACCTAGAAGTGAACTAACTACATAGTTACCTACTTTGATTTTTGGAATAATTGGAACAGCAACTTCTTATCTTTTACATAACAGTAAGATCTGAATCTGGATATATTAATTGGAAATTATAGAACAAAAGTATTGCTTATTTTGTCCATTTTAGAGTTCAATTTTTCCACCGAAGTGCGTTTTACAATAACAATAATGCACATTTATTTTAAAAATCTAATCAGGAGGGATCTTCTTACGTAAATAATTCTGCTCAGCGACATTTGCGTGATTCAATTAACATAACTTCCAGCAAAAATTTAGTATAAATATTAGCAAAAACATGCAATATTGTATGTATTTTATAGCAAACTATCCGTGTTCCACAACATAATCATAGTATGTAGATGAATTCCTTAGTATGGTTTTATCCGTTTCTAAGTAGAATCCTTGATATTTATATTAAAAGCCTTTTGTCATGCCCACAGTCATTTCAACAATAGAAATTTTATAAATCTGCAAATTTAATGACTGGAATGGCCTTTACAAATGTGGATTTATTATGGTAAGTTGTAAACGTTCTTTAAAAATAAATAAAAATCGAATATTGTGTAATATAGTTATACTTATTTACTTGTTTTATCACTTAACACAGGATAAAATTATATGAAATAGATTCTATGTAGTTAGACTGTACCCATGTTGTTAAAATAACTGAAACTTCATTATTTTTATTTTTAAAATTACAATTTTGGTGATTTTCTCAACTACCATACCTAGGCTCATGCCCGTATTATTGTAGTCGTACATGATTTATGTAAGAATAACAAAAAAATATTTTTTAGAACAAATAATAAAACATAAGGAAAAGGACTTGTTATGGTAAAAAAAAACAAAAATGGATAATATTATAGAAACCACATTAAAAATAAAAATAAATGTAAAACTGATTGATAAAAAGATATTTTAAAGAAAATAAAAAAAAAAATTCAACGTAAGATTAAAATACATGATTTTGTATTATTATTTTATTATTATTTTGTATAATTTTTATTTTTTTTTATTTTTATTTTATTAAAAGTATACAATACAGAATATAGTATATTATATAAAGCATTGTACTCCTAGGAGTTAATAAACTCATTGCGGGAATGATACGCATTACTATTTCTTCTAAATTTTTTTAAATTTTTTAAAAATTTTTTCAATTAATTTTTCTTCTTTAAAACAGGAGAATCTGGTTATGTACTTATCTAGAAATGTACATATTTACGGTCACATTTGAATTAAGCGATATAAAAACATAAATGATTTCCATTTCAAATAGCCAATGTTGAACACGAATAGTAAAAAGTGATATAGAATTAATTGACTTTATATCTGTGTTTAAGATATTGTATATTTTATGAGCGATGTGCAATGTGGTTCTTGTTTTAGGGACCACGCATCCCAAGTTTATTTAGTACAAATACCTTATACGTAACTTTAGTAAAGATAAAGTTTAAGGCGATGCCATACGTAGTAATGCAAAATCATGTGTTTTTGGTTTGAAAATTTCGTCGCCTAGAAATGTTTCAGATGCTTTAATTAAATACTGCGAGTAGAATATATCTTGGCCTTTGAAATAATCGAGTATTTTTTAGATAAGTCTTTTTATAAGCCCAGAAAAAAATAATGTATACGGCCTATGAAAACTGCTTTAAAGTTCAAAATCTCCTACTTACGAACCCATTTTTGGTTATGATTTTATTGTATAATGTGGCAAATTAAGTTATTTATAAAATGATCGAAAAAAAATTAAATATTTATGCCTGAACATCCACAAAATAAAATAAAAGGCACTTTTTGGCCATGTTTTTTTCTTGCATAAATCAAAACAGGCGGATGGTGTTAAGCGGGAATTTAAACCTTATCGCCATCTACGTAAGGGTTATTATTGATAGATAGACAAAATATTACACGACGTAGTGCATCGCCTTAAATAAAGATTTTAGTTCAGTAAAGATTCAGTTTCAGACATAGACTAATTACCAATTGCATATTTGTTATGTAACGTTTGGCCAAAAGGGTGATTCCTTCCTTTAGTAAACCTACTAGATTCTAAGCGGTTTAAATTCTAAAAAGTTCTGAAATCATGCGTTGAATTATAAAATCGTGTTCTCAAAATCCAGCAGATATTCAATGCGGTTACGCAAAAATCGTACACCTAAATCTGACCACATTCTGCTTGCGACTTATTAAAGTGGGACACTGTACGTTGTAGTAAATACGTTTAGTATGTGTTTGGATTGCAAAATGTGTTATTCGTTTTACATTTTTTTCTAATAGTTTAGAAGTCGACAAAAACTCTTACTAAGTACGACTAAATTGAATAGACAGAACCAGAAATAACACTTTTGAAAATTTAAACTTTCTGGTACAGAATTAATTGTTGTTCGTTGGGTGGGGTCTTACTATAAAAAAACGCAGATACAAAGAATATAGTTATTTACCTTAATACATCATGTACAGTTTGATATTATTGTACACACGGAGAAAAAAAATCTCTTAAAATTTTTCGTAATCCAGTTAAATACTAGGTTAATTATCAATAATATTAATTCATTAATTTTTTATCTTCCAAAAGGCTATTTTATACTTAAGAGAGATAAGGATCTAAAGTCAGTTTTTATTTCAAGTTCAAAAATGGTTATTTTTGTTCCTAATACTTGATCTTCATTGTTGTTATTATTTAAATTTTAATTTGCGAATCTTTTGCGCGGTTTTATTTCGATTACTATATAATAATGACTAGCCATTTAATAAATAAAGATACGAAATTTTAAATTTGGAAATTCATATGTCATACGGCATATATTCTGATCTAGTAATGTGTAATTTCTATCACCTAAGAAATTCTAAAAATATAGTACTATATGATTCATATGTACCTATATACTGATTTATAAATATGGAAATTCTAACTATACAATTGTAAATTTTCTCCAAAATGCCCTGGAAAGAATCTCAGACTTGTGATGTCCCGAAAGAAACCATTCATCTGTTCTGAATGCAATTACTAATGTTATCCAAATTGACCCTGGTATTAAATTACATCTTTGCGATTCTTTCAGGGATAAAGAAACCATCCTATCACTTAGAATGCAATCAACAATGTTCTCAAAATTTGTTTTGACATCATCGCCATTCCATTGTAAGAGTATTATGTACTAAATACACAATTTGGCTGTCCTGAAACGGGAATCCTTCCCAGTTGGACAGACAAAGGTTCATTTTGTTTTGTATTGTTTGTAATTTATATATATATATAAAATAAAAAAAATTATCACGATGTCGAAGAACGTGTCCATGAAAATCCTAATATTTTCGTATTTCGTCATTATATATTAACAACGCTAAAGCACGTGCTTGAATACCTGTTCTGATATCTTGGGAATTTAGACAAAAAATATCAGGAAACTGCCTGCAATCCCGTTTTTAACCGGATTACCAATAATTTTAAGAGATTCGCAATACTCATTTTCCTCCGTAGACCTACGTTTTTACAAATAATATGTTGTTTGATTATGATGTTGCGTTTTTCTTTCTTTCTTGGTGAGCCACTGTTTTAAAATGTCTGCCCTGATGATGGACACGGCAAATTTTGGATTTTATAGCTTGTTTTTATGTCTACGCTTGTTGTGGAGGAGGATTGTATGTTAATTAGTCATGGGAAACGACATCTGTATATGTTTTTGCAGATTTTGTGCCTATTCTGGAATTCAACTTATAAAATCCGTAGGTACAGAAAAGTACGTTAAATAACTGAAAATAATTTTCCTAATGGTGATTGTAAATAATTACTTTTTGAGCTAAAATGTGGGGTTGACCTAGAAGTTTATGACTCTGCAAATGTCATGACACCAGTGCTTACCAAGTTCTGCTTTACGTCAATCAGATGAATGCATGTACTACATGAATATCACACAAGAGCTAGCTGTTCCTAACCTTCAAGAGCCAGTGGGTCTACGGCATCCCCATATCGGGTAGTGTGAGGCTGAATGTGAAGAAGAGGAAAGTGGTGTGCTCAGATCTGGTCACGAAATACGGTTAAATCCATTTCAAGTTCTGTTTCAATTGTGAATGGTGGTATATCATCTAGGCGATACTGAAAGTATCTTCCACTCTGGAATCCGCAAATATCTATGCTATATGAAAAACGAATTAATTGTTAAACGAACTTAAACCCGGGACCTCCAGATTTGGAGTCAAGAGCCTCACCCCTTGTGATGATTTGAATACTCACATAAAATAAACGAAATGAATGTACTCCAAAAATTTTTTTTGTTTAGACAACGACATAAGATTTATTGACAGGCGGGCCTTGAAGTAAACACGTTCCCACGGGAAGGGAGCAGAGATCGCAGGAAAACAGTCGGTTTTTGAACTTGGATACGTTGACAGCTCCGAGAAATCGATACAAATGAGAAGTGTTGTGTGAAATTACAGTTAATTAGTGAATTCAGATGGTGTTAGAAAGCTTTGTTGAATATTGAATTAAAGTGAAATATTATTGAACCGGTGTTTGTGTGAGGTGAAAGTGGTTGTACTCAGTGAGGATAGAAAATTGGATAATTTGTAGAGCGCCGTTTTGTGAAAAAATCACCTCAGGGGCGCAAGGTGTTGTGCGATCGCGATTGTGTTATAAAGTTGTGTTGATTTAAGCGTTATTTCGTATACAGTTCGAACTAGATTGCTTGTCTTAAAAACATGGAAATAATAATGATAATGATTGCGTTTAAAACAGAGTGAACGTATTTAAAGGCAGGAAGTGTTTGATCGGATTAGGGAGGAATTAACGATTGGCGAGATGGCGTTCTATCCACGGAGACCGTAAACCAGAGATTCAAACAAATCATAAAACTCGGGATCGAATCCTGACAGAGATTAGGGAGGTACAATTGTATTTACAGAATTATTTAATTACCCTTTTATATGCGTAGGGAGGGGACCAAAATTGAACAAATTGCAAGGATTTCGCTAAAAGGAGGAAGGAATGCCGGTAGGGAGGAGACCGTAAAACTAAACTGATTTAGCTATTTAGTGTGTACCCAGGTAGACTTCACGCTGAGAGTGGGAGATGGCTAACTGGGTGAGTTTTTTTATATTATTTATTAAATTCCAGAGGACCCTTTAAAAAAGGACGGATGCAACAGAACAACAGAAACCAAGTTTACAGCCCCTGCCGCCCAAGTAATGTTTCAAAAGGGAATGTGTCAATCAGATTATCTATCAGCTGTGAGCGTGGGGACGGGCCAACGACCTTTTCATATGTAGGCCGATAATATTTGTTTTAGGGGAATAATAATAATTGGATGACTTGTATGGCGCCGTTTTTGTGCAAAATCACTTCAAGGGCGCTTCGGACCGAGGGTCATATTGAGAATTTACCTACTGCCGTTCTGCTATTCTTTTAAAAAAACTTTACGAATCAAATCGTGGCGTTGTCCCTGTGATAGGTATTGAATAGCCGACGAAAACATTAAATACTTATTACAAATTAGGCCATCCAATATAAACTCGCATAGAAAGCGATCGGATGCAACCAGACAGAACAAAAATGAATACTTTTCTTCTGTTATTTGACTTTCTAATTTGATACTTTTCATCTATTGTTTGACTTTCTAATTTACAAATTGGGATGCACAAAAACAAATCTAGAGTCAAAAGGGGGAGATGGTAATCTCCGAAATAAAACTACAATCCGAACAACTTTTCTCAACAGGTTCCTTTCGAGAGGTAGGCAGCCTCTTTAAATTAAATGCCCAAAATCAAACCAATTGTCCGTTTGTACCTACCTGAGAGGATAGGTATTCAATAGAAGTTACCCATACCTAATACACGAGGATGCTAGTATCCTCATGAAATAATTACTGGAACCAAATATTAAAATACAGACAGTCCTCATCCTAAATTTGGCATTTCGAGTAAACGTTACATATATCTCACATGATAATTGGCTGAATGGGTAGGCACACAACCTATCGATAGAAGCGGGCTAAATGTCGACAAGATCGTCGTGTGTTATCTATGTTATTGACCTAGAAAGGGATGTAAATTCCCGACGACGAGGAATTTACAGCGTTTTCTAGAGGTGGCATGTAACTTAGGACCTTACGTGTCACATTTTCGCGACTAGATTCGTGACAAGGGATGTCATGTTTTTCCCCTTCTACACTCAGTAAAGTAGATTTTCCTGGAGGTGCATTGAGGTTGGGGCATTTCTGAAATTGGTGAGGAGACCTGGTATTCTTTATTCTGGCGTGACGGTTGCCAATTTGGAACAAGGGGAGACCCGGCCGGTTCGGATATCCAGACACGCAGATATCGATCGCCTTGTTCAAATTATCATCCATCGGTTTTGTTTGGTAAAGAGGAGGAGCCAACTTTAGCTTGAACAAATTCATTCCCGTTCCTCTCCCTTCCCTCCCAAAATATATACATGGATGGCGCCGACAACTAACACCATAAATTTATCGTATGTTTATCACATATATAAAATCTAACACTTTATTATACTCACATTACCCTATGACAGGTAGAATCACGTAGCTAGTTGAAGAGCAGGCGACTCAGAAAAATAAGGTTTATGAAATGGCTTTAAAACACAGCGGTAATGGATTCAACTCACTCTATCTCAAAAGAACCGAGGGGTACCACACACATACAAAGATAACTAGGTTTCTATACCGATAAACAAAAAAGCCAACACAACGTTCGGTGAAACCTTTTTATACTGAACCGTCACGTGAAATGATTACGTTCAAGGTCGTAAACCACGTAGACAAATTATGATGCACACAGTTGAAGGGGTGTGTAATAAAGAGAGGAGCAAAGGCTTGTAAAGACGGCAGGGAGGATATTCCTACCCCGGATATATACATAATCACGCACCTTATGGAAAAGTTACCTATGGGACTTAAAGAAAATTTATCGTAGAAAGAGAAGAAAGAAAAGTTTGAAAAGTGCAGATCATTACGCCCTCGACCGCAGACAGTGGCTTTATAGTAGAGGGAAATAATAGATATAAACTAGAAATCTGTTGATAATTTATTTTATTTAAAAAAATCATCGTTTCTAAGAGGTCTCACCACAGTTTGACAACGAAGGCGCAACAACTGTTATGTGTAATGCCGTTAATATTCCTAACAGAAGTTTAAATAATTGTTAAAAACACGAAATGGTTTTATATCGCTGTTAAAAACATTCCTCGTATAAATGAATGGTTTTGAGAATGATAAAGAGTATCTTTCAATGCACTTTTCGTACAAAGCTGTTTATTGTTAAAGGTTAAAACTTTATTACCATTCGATCTACAAAAAGCGGTAAAAGTTGCAGTCATTATTTTTAATTCGCTCTGGATTAATTGCATCGCATCCAGCTAATAAAACAATGCCAAGACTAATTATTTATATTCCGCCAACTACCTTTTTGCAACACGTAGTCTATTTGATATTCAACCACTAGCCCGATTGCTAATCAAAGCTGTGGACTGAACAGCATTAGAGAATTACTCGCTGACGTGTACCCAGCGTTGCTCGACTTTTCTCTACTTTAAATAACTCCGTTGTACAGTTTAGAAGAACTAAGCACACAAACAGACATACGCGGATAGTGAATTTGTTTTATACTATTTAGATATTTTTTTTTAAAAGAAAGACAAACATTCCCGGGTTACCAATAACCTGATAATATTTTAAAATCTCCTACTACCACCACAGTAAGCTGAAAATGTTGCTTGTGTTGTGATGGAGGACTTAACCAGCCGAGGAATTAAACACACTACGCCTGGGTGGGACCCAATTGTATTGTCACGATTACGAATTTACTAAAAGTTTATCAGGAAACGGCCTGTAATTCCGTTTTTTATTTATTATGATCTGGGTTGTTCTCAAACGTTCCAGAATATTCTCGAATATTCCACAATATTCCACAATATTCCAGAATGTTACGAGATGTTCTGGAATGTTATGGAATTATTTATTTATTTTATTTATTTTTATTTAAGTACAATAAACAGGCATGGTGCCCAAGAATTTACATACATGGATGTTTAAATACATAATAATAACAAAATGATAATAACAAAAATACTAACAAAATGAATAAGCTAAATATGCAGAAGTATATAACAAATAAGAATGGGTAAAAGGTAAATACCAATATGTTCATAAACGATTTGTTATTGTCACACCTGTACTGGTGAGACACTGATTAGGTAGGTACTATGTTGCTTCTCATTAAATAAAGGGTTTCATCACAATTTCAGCTTAATATGATTAAAGGTAATACATTTTTTTGAAGTGTTTAAATTGGTCATTAAAAATGTCTATTTCATTATTAGAGCCATGTATAATGTTATAATTTCTTAATGTTCGCGGTACAGGTAATTCCGGCAATTCTCTCGAATACTCTCGAGTAATACCGGTAATACCGGTAATTCTCTCGAATACTCTCGAAATCTAGAAATCTCTAGAGGGTGAAACTTTCAGCCCTTATATCTTCAAAAGCACGCCCTTCAGGTAAAATCGGGAACCTTCTTCATGGATGGGGGATAGAGGGCTACCACACCATATTTCATTACTTCCTTCATCGTACCGGGACTCGTTTCTGAGTTTTAGCGGCACGCACATAGTAGGGGAGAACCACCATGAAGAGAACATTTTTTTTCTTGGTGCTGTAACTTTCAAAGTTATGCAATATTGAAATAACTAAATGTTGTTATGTAGACCCTATTCTATCTTCTCATTAAACCTAGAGTGGAAGTCACGTAATTCTTTCGGATTAAGAGAAAATACCAATTTTCCAAAAAATGGGAAATGTTCTTTTCAAGGTATAGTGTACTATGAAGAGAACACGGGTCCCCATGAAAAGAACAGTCTTGGACTTCGACCATTATTAGGTATGTTGTTTATCTGTCGATACCAAAAATAATTTTAATAATGCAAAGTAAAACAACGAATGAAATCAAGGACATTAGTTATTTTTTTTTTTTTTAAATACAGAAAACGGTAGTTAAAAAATCGCTCAGAAAAATTTCCTGCAGAAAAAGTTCAAAGAGCCCTTTTCACCGCACGATTCGTGGCTCCATTTTCTGCATACTTTACATTGGATCCATTCTTCAAAGCTTACATTATATCTGCCACTGCAAACGTGGCAGACTTCGTTATCGATTATATCTTCAAGATCTTCTGATGAATCGTCGTGAATAGATATTTGCGTGTCCGTAGATTCAGAGTCACTCCTGTCTCGTTCCTTAGTAGACTTTTCTTTATTAAATACTTTCTTTTTCCTAACGTTCTTTGATTTATCTGTATTCTGTTGAAGTTTTTTTCCTTTCGTTGGTATTCCTGGAGTTTGTTTCCCTTTCGGTTTTTTCTTATTATTTTTTTCGTCACTGATTCGAATCAATTAATCTTTTTCAGGAGTATCTGTTATGATACTAGTCTTCCCCTTCCGTGCTCCACCTCTTCTTATATTCTTCCATGGAGATGCTTTAGGGTAGGGTCTTATAACATGGGGAGAGACAACTGCAATCCCAAGCTGCTTACGGCTCAGATCAGTTGTGATTCAGCTGATCGATGGTAGAGACTCTAATTCTTGGTTAGCAATGCAATCAGTTCCCAAATTCAAATCCAAAGTCAGCACATCCATTATCTGCTCTTGTTCATGTTGAACGTTGTCCTTCGCAGAAGAATTCAATGGCAACGCTGGTTGTTCGTTTTCCACAATCGGACGGTCAGTAACCTAGGAACAAAGAAAATCGGTCTCCGAAAAAATATTATTATTGAAAGGATGGATTCCAGTTTTCTCGAATCCACTGCAGATATTTGATATGGAGAACGAATATCCGTATGCTGCATTCACAAGTTCTGCTATTTCCATTACAGTTACTCTTTTTCCAGGATTGGTAGTCATCCAGTTGTTCATGGCTTGGCGATATCTAGTTTTAAATGGAACATTAACTGATACATCCAAAGGCTGCATCCTGTGGCTGCAATGTGGCGGTAGAGTCAAAATAATTATGTTGTTTTCTCGTGCAAACTCCACGACTTTAATATTTACGTGGGTTAAGTGATTGTCCATTATAATCAAAGCTCTATTGTTCTCCGAAGGATTCACATGCTGTTTGAAGTGTTTCAGTGACTCAACAAAGCAGTTTTCAGTCATCCATCCAGTTGAATGGGCCAGACCCTTACTGCCTATCGGTGCCCCTTTTAACATTCTCTCTTGAAAGTGTACTCTTGGAAAAACAAAAACAGGTGGAACTGTATTTCCAGCAGCACTGATAAAAGAAAAGACCAGTCACCAAATCTCCTCTTTCAGCAGACATTACTTGGCCTACTTGCTTGGAACCTCGAACAGCTATAACTTTCGGTGGCTTTGTAACCGTTGTGCAAGAAGTTTCATCCAAGTTCCAAATCATATTTGGAGGAAATTTGTACTTTTGTAGAAGCTTTTCCAAGTTGTTGAAGAAGTTACTGGTGTTTGTTTTATTAAAACTTGTAGCTCTGCCCAGTGAAGTGCTTTCTGGTTGACGTACTGAAAGCTTGACTTGTTGCTTCATGAAGCCATCGAGCCAGTGTATTCCAGCTTTTTCATTGACTCTCCAAAAAGATGGAATGATAATATTATTAGCTACAGCAAATTGGTAAGCCAGTTCCCTTGTTTGAAGTTTAGTCAATCCATGGCACATTTTTGAAGCAGTGCTCAGGTACGATGCTAATAAATCCTCATGTTCAGGAGAGAATATTTTTCTATTCCCTATATTGCGAGTGTAGCTAAAACTTTCACCAGTTTCCTCTGCTTGCTTCGCTCGTTGAATAATTTTCCAAAGTAATGTGGTCGCAATACCTTTATCTTTCGCCACACTTTGTATGCTCTTCTTATTTATGATGACATCATCTATAGCATTCTTGAATTCATCGTCAGTCTTGCGATTTATTTTTGGCATGATCTAAAATAAAAAGGATATACGATTGCATTCGATTCTTAAACTGCTGAATAAGTAGCCAAATTAATAAGTTATGTCTTTCTTACTTCGACTCTAAATATAGTTTGAGTTGTACTAATTCAAATCATTTATAAAAAAACGCGACGGCATCCACCTGGAGAAGAAGTCTAGACTGATAAAATATGCATTGCCTAGATATTCCGTGAAGAGATTAAAAAGATTAAAAAGATATTCCTTTTGTTATGTTCTTTTCATGGAAACGGCAGTTTGGTTTTGAAAAAATTAAAAATGGCAATAAGGGATTAATATGATGCATCATTGTACTCACGATATGTAAGTTATAACAGCTAAGTGTGATAAGACAGGATCACCTTTGGTGTACTTGCACTCGTTAAACGTAGACAGACTTCACAAATTCACGATGAAAAAAAAAAACGATGCTCAGCACTTTACACCTCGACTGTCGCCAGCGAACTGACAACGCTGTAACCATGCTTCCCGCAAACCAACGCGGCACCACTACAAGCATACGATGGGTATCTATGTGTCAATAAAGTTGTTAGTTTTGGCACAATGTTCAATTTTCTCTTCATGGAACGTTCTCTTCATGGTGGTTCTCCCCTACACTTACTTTTATTTTTTTTTTTTTTTTTTAAACAAATTCAATTTATTCAATAAATAAATTTACAATGTGTGATATACATATATATATATTTCACTAGTAATAAGATAAGATATTATGATATGATTAATATTTATTATTTTTCAATGTTCTCCCATAAAAAGCAATTGCTTGTGTGTATGGGATGAGGTATTATTTGTTTAGTTTCTTAGATTTTTATTCAATTTTTTAATTTTTTGTTTTTGTTTTTCTTTTATTTATTTATTTTTTTTTTTAAATTTTGTTTAGGTTTTCAGTATATTTTTTTAATTGTGTTTTGAATTCTTTGAAACTATCATTTAGTGATAAATAGATATATTATAATATAGATTGATTAATAACATACATATGAGTACATTAATCGATTATATAGATACATTAATTATGTCAGTTGCCATGCAACATCGTGTTAACAAATGCCTATTCTAATCTTGATGTCATAGAGGTTTGACTGAAAAATGTCTATCTCTGAAGGAAGTTCGTTTAAAAGGCTGGTCCTACCTTTTGGAAAAATAAAAAGCATGTGCTTCCCAGCTCTGGTGAAGTTATCCGGGACATAAAACGTATTATAATAAATAAATCAAATACTTTTTTCACCACTTTTTAATCTATAATAATCTACATATTTCAAAGCTAATTGCTTCTTGGTCAAGATAATAAAAAATAATTAATTTGTTAATTTTCATAATCTGACGAATAAGCCATTGTCATATGTACTACACATCTGCCCTGATGATGGGCATTGTAATGCTGTCCGAAACGTTGACTAAAGAAGGAGGAAGCGCAACACGGCATAATAACCCAAAAATTAATCGCAATTAAACCGATTGATGTTTTATAATAATCCTATATATTATTGAACAAATTTTGCGTAATATCGTGCGATTGTTTAAGTGTTATAACGTCTGTGATATAAGATTTCTAATTTTGTTAGTGCGTGTAAGTAGCCCCAGAGAGAGATCGTACGTGCGTCATCAACTATAAAGGCAGAAGATACTAGAACGATGACATCACATACGACCTCTCTTTGGGTCTTCTAAGTGTCGTATTTGTCGAAGATGTCAACATTTGACCTTAAGTGTTTGTAGTTTTATCTATTCTTGCAAAGGGTGTGAAACTCGACCAATATTAGTGAAACCGCTGAATCTACTCCTAACAACAAATAAAAATATACCAGGATACTATTATCTTTTGTAGCACACGATAGTACATAATACCAGTATCAGTATTAGGGAGGTTGAAACACTAGTTTAGTGATTTAATGCTTTAATCGTCTCATACTTTATACTCTCCTGTTTTTCCGACTCTTGCATTACTCAAGTATTTGATTGGCTGGATCATACTGGACAGTTAATTTTGCCAGGTTGTTCGTAAAACTGAACGCTTTAACAAATACATAGTATAGTAGTAAAATACACACATATTGAATAAAAAATCATATTGTGAAATCAATTTAAATTCTTGTTTGTATCAAATAAAATCAAATGGCAATAACCGGGTCAGTTGGGGTCGCAGGGAACGCGGAAATTGCAAATGGTTTTAAGAAACCAGATCACCGCCAATCTCACATGAACCACTCATTCTCGTTGTGCAACGTCCACTATCCACATGTCACTTCGGCTTCGAAATGGTAACGGATACAGTCCCAAATGCGGTCAGGCTTGAAAGAGCAGAGAATAGAGATATGGTTGACGATATGATATATGACTGCATGATCTGGCTTTGGTTGTGATGCAACGCCCAACACTTGAGACTTGTGGTTGTCTTGCAGTGCTGGATTTCAAAGACCTAAAGATTTCCTCTAAATCGCAATAGAATCCCAAGTAGACCTTCTTTTTCTAGCATCCTCTTATATTGGATATCGGTAATACTCAGATTATCTTCACCCTGAAGACTGTAGTCCAGAACATGGCGGATTTACGCCGTACCGGTCACATAAGTTTTTGTATCCATGATCTTTTACCAAAATTCCATTCTATTTTCAATTACGATGCTTACTCTTGTATGTAATGCTCCTCATTAATTTATCAAAATCCGAAGACTTATATCAATTTCACAATGACTCTTCGGATTTTATATTAAATATTGATAACGAATGAAAACCTAAGGGTGTCCGCTGAAGGTATTTACCTACACTGTTTTGTGAAAAAAAATCACATTTTTTTAATGAAAAATCACCCTAAAAATTGCACTGTACAGAAATTAGTTTTTGGTCTCTATCTATTAAAAAAATAATGATTGTGCAGGTCCTTTTTCATCTTCTTTGATTAAATATATCTTTTTTAAATATATATTTTTTGAGTAAATATATCTTTTCTATTGATATTTAACTCAAATATCGATTTTAGCAGATGAATTGATTTCTGCAATTCATTTTTAGTAAGAAACTATAAATGAATTTCGGGACTCTTGCAATGGAAGAAGTGTACATACAAAATAGAATACTGCATTAAATTGAATACCTTACGTTAAAAAAATCTATTAACCCACTTTAGAAGTAATAATAATAAATAGTTTTTAAGGCCCCGTAGTAAGCGTTCATAGATGGTTTGATAGAGAGATATATAAATACGCATGTTAGAGGGAGCGCGCTAATATTAAAAAACGATAATAATTTAGCGAAAATTGTGAAAATATTTTATAAAACCCGACTGTCTCTTCAATGTTTTAGTTGCATTTGAAGATACACTCAAATTTTTTCATGCCTATAACATATTAAATAATTGAACAACACAGGTTTTTTTAATCTTCAATCTTTTAAAAACTACATCAAATCTTGGCTAAAAAACACTGAACTAGATATTTTTTCTTATAAGTTTTAGCAAAGCTATCTGTAACATTTATATCCATAGACAGATTATTTTTCATTATTTCACATAAATAAAAAACAGCGGATATATTTTATTGATTGTATTACTTTGTCTGCTAATTCACTTTTTAAGACGTCTTCTTTAAAAACTAGTATTTACCTTATTTTTTGTGTTATTTTAAAACTCTTACATATTTCATGCTTTACGTTCTTGTATTGCATCTCTACAGTAACTCTCTTAAAATAACTTATATTTGATATTGTATCTCCACTTAAACCATGGAAATTAGATAAAAATACTTTTTTTTAATTACGTACATTTATACAATATTTTTATACAGTTTTCAATATTTTATGTAACTATCCACGTTTGTATAAAAAAGCAATAATAAATAAAAAAATAAATAATCATTTTCGGAGCGATTTTTTTTCTGTCGAGTGAATTTCATATAATTAACATGTTTTTGGCATAACAAATGTATAGATATTTTGTTCATAAATACCTCTTTTTGGAACATAAAAAGTTAACGAGAACCTTGTTATAAATCTGTAGAAATTGAGTATGCTGGGGCTTAAATAATTTATATTCTTGCTGATGATAACAATATTAAATGATATTTAGTGCATGGAGTCAAGGATAAAGATGTTTTATCTTTATCATCACACAAAAGCACATAATGACGATATATTTCGGTATTCCAGATGCGCTTAATTTGTGCCCTTGTTAGTTAGATGATTTTAATAAATAGAAACAACCGACGGAAAAATAAACTACGTATTATTTTTCAGCAATGATTATTAGCCTGAAACCCTATCCTTTGTGCTAGGCATAAAAAACCGTGTCTCTTAAACGTTTGTTTATCATTAGAAATATTACATTCGTTTCAAGGCCCATTACATTTTACCGCTCGATTACACGATCCATCTGCACATGTGGCAGATCCGGTACTGTTTTTTCGTAGAAATAATGTATTGGAGAATTATTTGATGACGTAGACGTACAATAATGTATTTTCTCATTGGCAGCGTATTTAACTTATTTTTCTGAAAAATTATTACACTCGAAATCTTTTTGTACGGAGTTACACCAGTGATAATAACAGTAACTGCTTAGTTAAATGATATTTGTAACTAACGGGTTTTCCAATAAGAGGTGGTATTTTGATATTCAATCGTAAAAGATCAATAGTGTCGTTGCTTGTGTGGCACGTAGCGCCGTTTTGTTGAAAGTGAAGGTTGTCCAGATCAATACCATTCAATTCCGGCCATAAAAAAATCATAAAAAATCTCTCGATAGCGCAATCCATTCACCGTAACTGTTGCTCCAGCCTCATTTTCAAAAAGTTATGTCCAATGACTCCGCCGGACCACAAACCGCACTAAACAGTCACACGTTGAAGATAGAGAGGCTTTTCAACAATAACTCTTGGGTTTTCCGAGCCCCAAATGCGACAATTTTGCTTGTTGACGAAGCCACCGAGGTGGAAATGGGCCTCATCACTGAAGATGATTTGCAGTTGATTCACTCAAGTGAATTTTAATAATTTCAATGTATTGTTGATGCGTGTATCGTTTCATTTTTATTAATAACGTAGTTTCTACTTGTCAAATCTCAAAAAATGATAGCTTTAAAAGTAACATCTACCGAAATAGCGGGCTATTCAAAATAACACCTCTTATTGGAAAACCCTGAAAGAATAGTTATTGCTCGCCATTTCGTTAAAATCGCAACACTTATAAAAAAGCTAAAATCATTAAGAGGAAGCTACAAGCCATAAATGTGTATATTCTTGGTATACCTTATATTGTAGGTAATAGGCATTAAAATCGTTTGAGTCTAGAAACGTTCGATTTCAAGCACAAAACAGGTTTTTATTTATTTTGTAAATAATTTTATGAGAATGCACAAAAGATAATCAAGAGAGACTGTCACAAATAATCTTAGCTATTTTTAAAAGTTGTTTCCTTTACGCGTTCATACATTTCTAATGAAAATTTTTTTTTTTAGTAGCTTACATTTATATTTTTTATTAAGTAATTTATTTTTTTATTTGTATTCTACTCAAGCGGAACGAAAAAAAAACCTTCAATTTATCTAAAGCATATTTTTTGGTATTCACAATGTACACCAATTCGTTATAAAGATTAATCAAAATAGTGATTTAGCATTAAGCTTCGCTTTAAGTGATAACTGATAACGCAAACCAGAAAACATTTCACAATATCTAATAACGTCCACACGGGTAACTTTATGATTGCCGAGATTAATAATTTTGTCACCACGTATTTGGCGCATGCATAAAGGCTCGCACGCCTTACTTATGAATGTCTATAATGCATGACAGACGGTTGACTATTTGCAGTGCTGTAAAAACAGATACAAAATGCACGTCTGTTGTAACCGCTGTTGGCTCTTGTCCATAAAGGTAGCCTTTCAATTGCACTCTACAATCTACATTGCCACATGACATGTTCCAAATGACGAAACTCTCCGACTTAGAACTAGCAATCAGTAATGACTATTCCAGAACCATTAATAATACTCTGAAACTACGGTAGCCCAGAGCCATGCCCTCGGATAATATCTGGACATTCACTTGCGCTGGACAAATCACCCTAAATCAGAGGTTCCCAAATTTATTGACTCACCAAACCCGTTTCAAAAATATTTTTATTCATTGAAGATTAATAACAAATCTCATACGAAAATTGTTAAAGATTCGGTCTTGCTTTTTCGGTCTTTGCTCTAATTTATTGACTCACCGAACCCGTTTCAAAAATATTTTTATTCATTGAAGATTAATAACAAATCTCATACGAAAATTGTTAAAGATTCGGTCTTGCTTTTTCGGTCTTTGCTCTAATTTATTGACTCACCGAACCCGTTTCAAAAATATTTTTATTCATTGAAGATTAATAACAAATCTCATACGAAAATTGTTAAAGATTCGGTCTTGCTTTTTCGGTCTTTGCTCTATCTAACCACCGAGTTAATCTGACCCTCTCCCCTTCGGTCATATTTAACTGAATTATATTTCAACTAAGAACTACCAAATTTATCTTCATTTTCTTAAGGCTCTGTAGTAAGCGTTCAAATATGTTTTGAAAGGGAGATGATATGTAAATACGAATGTTAGAGGGAGCGCGCTAATATTAAAAAAAACGATAATAATTATGTGAAAATGGTGAAAATATTTAATAAAGCACGACTCGTTGACAATATAGCAAAAACCTCTCGAAAAATGCTTTAGTTACATTTAAAGATACACTGTGAATTTTTTCATACATATAACATATTAAATAACTAAACAAAACGTGTTTTTAACCATTTCGGAGATTATTTCGCGATACCGATTACCGTTTCGGTATAACAAATGTATGGATATTTTCTTAAAAAATTACATACATTTTTTTTGGAACATAAAAACTTTAAAAAGAAAATGTTAAAGAGTTAAAGGGAAATATGTTGAAATTGGTAGAAATTGGGAATACGGGGACTTAACGCATATTTCTTTTATCTTAATGTCACCGAAAGGGATAAGGTCGGATTAACTCAGTGGTCTCAGCAAAGCCCCGGCAAGGGGCTGATAATCGCTTTTCATACAATTTGGAAATATGTCATTTAAAAGTGGGGTGATAGTTTTTGTACTAAGTTCATAATGCATTTATTGTGAAGTAAAACTAGTTAAAACGTACATAGATTCTTATGAAGACCTATCAGTCGCGATCGTCTCGAAATACAATTTTTGTTATGACGAATATCCGCATGATCTTAAACTATTTGTGCTTTTTTATAGACCTCGCCTCTCCTTTACTGCTAATATAATGCTCTTCAGCCCTGTTGGATTTGTCTGTCCTCCATCCATTTATACCTGCGATACTGTGCACTTTGAGAATAACTGCGGTGAGCCAAAGGAATTTTATATTTCAATGGATTAATCCATGGAATGGCATTAAAGGAATTAAAGTGTACTCAATTTAACAAAAATGTTTGACTCAATTAAAAATGTTGGAATTTATAAATAATGTGTACGGAGTCTATAATTACTGGAATGTTTCCTTTGAAATTATGACTTTTTGTGCTGAAGGGTTTCGTCAAACTGGTAATGACCATTTTATGCACATTCATAAATGTTGCTAATTGCCGAACCTTTATTGCATAATTAATTTTCCTGCACATTTTTACACATCAATAAATAAGAATAAGTGATTTGTAATGACTCACAAAATTCAATGAGGCTGCGGCAATTAATCAAAGATCACCACATTTTCGTCCTCATCCATAGTTTTATTGCTTACTGAAATTCATGTATGCATAATGCACATGGCTTCTACAGATACCAGAGATGATCGGCTTTAAATCTCAATGACGAATGTGCCTCGCAATCGTTCCACTTTTTGTTTTATCAGACAGGTTTTATTACATCCATTTGCGGTCACTTGCAAGAGATGACACTGTGGCCTAATTCACACTAAAGTCTATACATAAACTGCATCTGCAAGTTACTGCACCTTCTAAAACGCTCCTTAAATCAAAGGATGCGTCGCATATAAATTATACTTCAGTACGGTCTACGGAGTAGTACCACGTGCATGCTTCTTTGACAGACATTACGTAAGAGCAGATCATAACATGAATTCTGAATAAAGTTGAGCAATTGGAGTTTGCAGACCGAGAAAGCCCACAAGAAGATCGATTGCCAATTCAACAAAGCACATTGATCACACGTGTAAATGAAGCAATAAAAAGATTGTTGCTATATTTAGAAGTAAGATGTTTAAATCAAATGTATTGCTGTTACATGTGTTCCGGTTAGAGGTTCGATTTGTAATACCTATTTTTTTAATAAGTATATGTGGTGTAATTATGACATGATGTTTAATTTAGCACATGAGAAAGAAATAATAAAAATTAGATTAAAATAAACAAAAAATACATACATCCATGAAATAAAAATACAACAAACAAAATTTAAAAAAATACAGTTATCAGGTATGATAGGTTAATTGAGAGACAACGAAAGGTTCAAGAATAGGGTTTGAATAAGTTTTTTAACATGATCCACAAAATTCACCAAGTTAACATTAAACATATCAATATCACCAAGTATTGATTTCCCATAGTGTGAAACCTTTGTATCGGGGAATTGGAATATAAATAATGCTTCTCTTTAACGCTAAGATTTTCTACCCAAAACTTTGAAGTTAAATGCGACGTACGTTATAATCTACGCGTTCATAGGTGGCGTTTTTATTAATTCATTAAAATAAATTTTTGCAAGTTATGCTTTAAAATATATATATATATGTAAAACTTCAAATTGTAATATTTAATTATTGGAGACAATATTAGCGATACCTTTTGAAACAGAAAAATCACAAAAAGATCCGGTCACATCTAGGAATCGAACCCAGGACCCTTGCTTTGTCGGGGCACCGCACTACAAACTTAGCTAATGGGACGCTATCTCCTTCGGTCATATTTAACTGTATCAGACCTCTAATAAAAACTACCAACATTGTCTTAATTTTTAAATTTTTTTACCCTTTCACAACGTTCAGTTCATTTTTTATTCACACACGCTCCGTAATCAACACGATGTTAAATCTAACGTCAAACTTTAACGCTTTTACAGTCACGGTAACCGGAAACTTGTATTACAAAGGGAAACTGGTCTAATCCCTCGTGTGGGAAACTAATCTGCACACGGGGATCCTAAAAAAGCGCGGGAACCGATTCTGTAGTTTCCGGTCGTTCGGTTTAGAGCATTGGGAGCGTTGAGGTCAAATTAAATATTTCAATTTAAATAGTCAAGGTCAAATATTTTTTAATACTAATTGTAGGCAAACACATAGAACCATATTTTTGGCTTCGCGTTTTTTCTAGTACATTATACATCAATGGAGATAGTCTGAATTCTAGACAAATCAGTTCCAATTTTGTAAATAATTAAAACAATTTTCTGTCAAAAATATTATATTTTGGGTAGGTACTTTATCGCTTGTCCGATTTCTCCAAACAAACACTCCCATTTTAGAAAATCTTACTCAAATTTAATGCAAAAGTTTTGGAGTTCATTGAACTGGAGTTACAGACAGAATCATAACCGAAATAAGCATTTTTTATTATTATCTTCGTCGACTATGTTCCTATTAGGTCACGTCTCAATCCCCTACTGACCCCAAACGCTTTAAAGTATCAGTTTCTCCAATTAATTCTTCGTGGACTATATTCCTATTAGGTCACGTCTCAATCCACTCCTGACCCCAAACGCTTTAAAGTATCAGTTTCTACTATTAATTCTTCGTGGACTATATTCCTATTAGGTCACGTCTCAATCCACTCCTGACCCCAAACGCTTTAAAGTATCAGTTTCTCCAATTAATTCTTCGTGGACTATATTCCTATTAGGTCACGTCTCAATCCACTCCTGACCCCAAACGCTTTAAAGTATCAGTTTCTACTATTAATTCTTCGTGGACTATATTCCTATTAGGTCACGTCTCAATCCACTCCTGACCCCAAACGCTTAAAAGTATCAGTTTCTACAATTAATTCTTCGTGGACTATATTCCTATTAGGTCCCGTCTCAATCCACTCCTGACCCCAAACGCTTGAAAGTATCAGTTTCTCCAATTAATTATTCGTGGACTATATTCCTATTAGGTCACGTCTCAATTCCCTCCTGACCCCAAATGCTTTAAGTATTACTTTCATAACTTTAATACCCAACGAGAATAGTATATTGTCCACCAGACAATGCAGATATGAAATGCGAACCACTTCGAACAAATAATAATGTTTCAACATCACCAACAGATGCCGAGCGAAAGATTTTCGTAATATAATATTTAATAATGAAATACATTTATAAAATTAAAATACTAGAATTGCGCTAGATAAGGCTTCCGAATTAAATTGGAATTATTAGTCCAATATTCGAAGGATTTTAAATGACATGTTGAATATTATGCATTCAATATTATTGGAATAAATTTTGAATTTAGTTGAGACTGTGGTTTATATTTTTAAATAGGTTTATTTGAATTTTACTTTTGTTTTCGGTAATGAATGAATGCAAATCTTGGAAGCGGAAATTAACGCACTTCCCGAAATCCTATTGAGCTGAAATTCGGAGGATAGACGCATTATCAATGACAATATAATAAACTTGCTGCCAATCACGCACACACACAATGACATGTATGAATGACATTATTAATATACGAAATAAATGTCCATCCTACGACGTATTATAGTAATTGTCTATGTATTATAGACTGTAGATGTATTATAGTAATTCGCTTAACCATAATGTTTTGTTATCGACTAGATAGCTATTTAGCAATACCAATGAATTGATGTCGATGCTTTCATAGAAAAGTTTTTGTTTATTAAACAATTTCAAACCACACAAAATCGAGCAATAGAAAAAACACGGCTGATAGTGATTTATGTGTTAAACTGTAGTTGGCCAATCACATGAGAAGCAGGAGCATGTACATTAAAAATAGTGATGATCAAATTTTAAATTAAATGTTACAAATAATATCAATATGAATTGAAACTAATGATAATAATCAGTGTAATCACCTACCTATTCAATTCTGATTACAGTCTGTACATCTGTATGTATACCATAAGCGTTTCAAATCTATTTAGATCTGTAGGCCATTTGAATCTATGTTAAGAAGTTAGCTAAGATGCAAAAATTTGTCAGTATGACTAAGCAAAAATGTTTAGCTCTAGCGTCATGAGCTATGAAGCTTTAAAACAGGGAATTAAAAAATGGAAAATTCATAACCAAATATGTGGAAAATGTGTAGCCATATTCACAAATGTGTCTCCTACTAGAAAATTATAACTTCTCGGAAAGCGAGAATGGTTTCCCTTGAATTGCGTCTAGAGATAGAGAGTTGCGTTCAAAACACAAGACTGGTTTAAACTTGAGAGTAAATCTGCATTGTTATGCACCATGAGCTTAAATAATTGTTACACGCGGAGCAAGCAAATGGTTTTCCTTGGAATTTTGCAGCAAATGGTGTGAAAATAGAATATAAACTCCACTCGAAACATGTTAACGGTTTCCTTTAAAATGCGTCAGCAGATGAACCTGCAACTTTAATTTTAACACATTATTCAGAAGATTTAACTGCTTTTAAATTAAGATGGAATCTTTGTGCAAATCGCCTTCTTTGTTTAAAATTACACCCAGCACGAATCTGAATGCTGGTCTTTCACCGGGTCCATCCTGAATGTACCAACCACTCTGAATAAATAAATTAAAATAAATCAAATTAATCTAGTAAAATTTTTAACCCGCGACATTCGTAGCCACTCAACCATGGAGGCCGTCAACATTTTCCACATTTCCACTGTCACAACGTCTTGGGACATTCTATGCTCATGTGTGCTCATAAAATAAATTGAATGGTAGTCTCTTCTACCATTCACAATAAAAAGAAAAAAAATGTAAACAAATCGTAATAGGAGATGTTCTGCCGATTAGTTCTCCCACCAGTCTGTTTCAATTTAACAGTTAACACCAAAGAAGATTAACGTTGTGGCGCCTTACCAATTTTCTAGCATATATTAATATCTGAAACAGGAAGAGTTTACAAAATAAACTCAAGTTACATCACTTTTCTTGAGAAGTTTTGGCGAACTCCCGCGAGAGCACCTGTAATGAGGATCATTATTAGAAAGTACTCATTTCGGAGTCACGCCACGGATTCTGTGAGTGTCTTGTACTGCGAATCTGCAAATCATCTCGCACTATACTATTCTTATAATTTTCAATAAACATGCCGGCATGATTTGTTGATCAGGGCCGTTGCAAGAGGTATTAGAGTTTGCGACACCACATTAAGTTTCTACATTTGTGAAATTGCTCTACAATTAAAAAAGAATAATGTCAAAATTGTGATAAAATACTACTTTAAATAATAGAACTTATGTTTAATGGTCTTGCTTGATGGTCCGAGTGCGTTACGAGTGTATGACATATGGGTGAGAATGATACAGAATCAAGCTTAATCGTGACGTAAATAATATAAGACAATATTACAGCCAAAGACAGCTTTAATATATTGGTAAAATTGTTTTGTTGACTTATTCGGTCTAAACGTTTGCATCCTACCAACCTCCGATAGAGAGAACACCAAAACATAATAATCCTATGTTACAAATACTCCATTGATGTAGTATGTGGTCCTGGTATCATTATATTGTTATTAGTCGTTAGTATAAGCACCAGGAACATCATTCCTATATGTATCAAGTTAAATTTCTGTTAATAATTCCAAATAACACCTAATGATCGATCAATCCGTTATGAAGTGAAGTTAAGTGACTGGTGTATAGTTGAAAAAGAAACCACCCCTTGGTTAGGCCGCCCGCGAGCTCCACACTCTTCGTAGAAGAGTGTGATGCGCCCCTGTTGGTATTTCGCATTATTGTGCATATTTGGTATTTACGTTCGGTGTTCATAATATCAACATTACGCGAAATGTCAACACGTCACCGATTGATTTATGACACGCGATACAATACGCAGGTAAAGGTTTTTACTTTTGGAGTTATACAATGATTTATTATTCAACTTGTTCTTTGGACGGAGGTCATACCGAATTGTCCCCATTTTATACCTGAAATCAAATGAATCCATGGTTTTCTATTATCATATTCCCACGATAATCCATTAGAAGTATTAGATAACAAAAACACAATTTCTCCGCATGAATAATAGTGAGAATAGTATGGCAGAAGAACAATAATGTTTCACTAAAATTCAGGGATTGCCACAAGTTATTTGTAGGATCGACTGATTTGGGCTTACCCTATTTTTTGTTCTGCATGCTGGACGACTTCTCAAAAACTATACATCCATCTCAACACAAACCTCGAAGTTAGGTAGGCAAGGAAAAAAACATTTGAATATGTTTGATGTCAAGATTAACATAAAGACAAAAAAAACTTTCATTTTCACGGCGGAGAAAAACCATTCTCGTGTTCTGACTCTAACTAATCATGTTCACGATAATCGTATTACCAGCAGAGATAAACCGCTTCCGAAAACGGAACCCTTCTTGGCCACAATCAGTATATTAAGAAACTCCGAAACTTTCCATATTCCTTTCCAAAAAACGAACTAAATCTTAATCTCCCAAAGCTTTGTGAAATGTGTACACTGTTTAACATCCACTGTAGTGGCAAGATTCTGGACAGTTGGTGATAGCCCCCAAAACTATACAAAATTTCTCGAATGTCTTTTTCTCTAACTTAACTACACTTAACCCAAACTTTATTGTATCTCGTTTTAAATTTTAGACAAATGAAAACAAACTATTTCAACAACAAATGTAGATATAATATGTATCGACGCCATCTAGTGGGAAATTTAGCACTAACAAAACCTTTCCTACAAAAATAAGTTGGTTGTTTACAGGTGAAAAAATATTAAAAGCAGTAATTGTTGATTGAGCTACTAGTACATTTTGAATTATTTGGCGGGTTGGAAATAAGCCAACATAGCTCAGTGGTTCAGAGCACCTGACCGGACATCAGAAGGTACGGGTTCAATTCCTGTTGGCGGCATTTATTTTTACTCGGGAGATATTTTCAATTTGTATTGATATTTTAGGCGACTAATTATTGGAAAAACAAACGTTTACCCTGCATTAATAGTTGTTTATCAGTGGTGTAAAATTTAAAACACGTTTATTTGTTAGGCCCTTCTTGTTTAATTCTTGAATATTCTATCATACACTGTTATTGGGCTGTAGTTATTCATTGTTATTTCTGTGTAATTCTTTTATGTTTACCCGCTATCTGCTGTGCACAGCATGAATGAAGATTCCTCGCTTCATTGGTAAATGCAGAATTGCAAAATTGTCGATTAAATACAAAGGGAATAATAAAGAGTTTGTAATAGCAGGTACTAGTAGTTTATTTGGAAATCCGACAGACATACCCGAACTGTGAACGCGCGGATTTTTAATAGCAATAATCGTTAAAGCTGTGATCGATTCTCATTAAGGTCATAAAGATCTATAGAAAAGAGCACATAATCGTTAAATCAACTTATGACGAGAATAAATGAATTGAGAACGGTAGTCAGCATGACCAATTACAGGTAATTCTTCTGAAAGAGGGCAATACTTAAATTATGACAGTCAAAGCTTACAAACGTGTGGAATAAATATTATTATGTAATAAAATAACGCTTTAAGGGGTCAACAAATATTTTCTTTTATTTCTTTCACCCATTGTTAATTTGTCGGTTTACCTAACTTATTTGACCAATCATCCCACATTAAAATAAATTGTTTGCAATTTACCTCTACAGGGAAACTGTGTGGCTTTTATGACTATCTTATAATTAGGGACCTGAAAATTTCACGTTATTTTTCGGCGAAATTCGCGTTACTTTTGGCGATATTCGCGGTGTATTTCACAGCAAATGTGGCGGTATTGTGCAACAATAGTGACATTATTTACACTTTAATATTATGCAGATAAAAATTACCATAAAATCCCGTGAAAATTACGAACTTCGCTCAAAAATTCGATTTTCGCAAACGCGAAAATTTCAGATATCCACAAGTAATAATGAAAGAAATACAAATATAAAAAACCTAATTTATTGAAACGTCAATTTTAAAGCGTTTTTACTAAACAAAACACATAGTATCGAAAGTGCACGAATTCGAAATGAAATCGATCGGTTTAATTATGCATTTGTTTGTTTCCTTTGAAAATAAATCGCAACATAGAAACAGACATGAACTATTCAAATGTGTGCTATTTGTAATACCCACATAATACAGTCAATCTGTAAAATTTGGAAAAAAACTGTCTTATTTATATGGCCGCTCCTTACTTTCCTTCAATGCTGCTTTTTTGTCCCGCGGATCTCTCCAGTGTTCCCGAGAAAGGAGATGTAGCTGTTCCACTGATCCACGGTTTGTAGAGAACCACTGATCATAAACCAGATGTTTAATATATAAAACTTTGTGAAAGCAAAATCAGAATAGGTAGCTTGATACATAGGTATCCATTATTTTTAGAAGAGCCATTAAACCAACATTAAACACACCTTGGCATGTTAACCAGTGACTTACATTGCAGTAACCAGGTGCAAAAACTAAATCGTATATATTTCA
This sequence comes from Hesperophylax magnus, assembly GCA_026573805.1. Lineage (NCBI taxonomy): Eukaryota > Metazoa > Arthropoda > Insecta > Trichoptera > Limnephilidae > Hesperophylax > Hesperophylax magnus. Next base: position 2,476,756 of record JAIUSX010000117.1, on the reverse strand, counting down.
CACGGCGAAGGCAGAAGGTATGAGACACAATTAACCTACAAACTGATTAGCTCTTACCCCTTATAATATAAATAATTTGTAAATTGGTTGAGACATTAATTAGGTATCATGTTCCATTGATCGTCGCGTAAACACCAGCTGACCCAGTAACGGCAGACGATTTCAAGACTGCTTCACGGCATTCTGCATAGACGGCGCAGCGTGATACGGTGATACTTGGTGATACGGCTGATGTTCACTGCTGGCAATCTCCACAATGATTCTTGGCTATGATGGTATCATGAAGGACAGTGCTGCGCAACCGGTGATACACGGAGAAAACTTACTGATATAAAATACTGTTAATTTATTACAAATCTTGTCAAATTGTTCGAAAACGAGATTAGAGGCATTTATCGAATGAATTGACAGAGTTTCTAACAAGGTTTAAGTTAAAAGAGATTGTTTTATGAGGACGGTAGAACACGGGTTCATGCAAATATTAATATTGGCATACTGATATTTATTAGGAAAAGAACATGTGTTCTCAATATATTCTGAATGACTGATATTACAGTGTGGGTTCTTCGTATTGCATGCAAAAGATAAAAACTTCCTGCATCCTCATTTGTATAGTTGTGAGGTAGAAAAAAGTGGGGATGGCGAGGAAAGGGAAAAATAAGATTGAAAATTACCGCACTGTTCAGATCTGGACCCTAAACTTTCGATAGTGAATTTTGGGCTCCCACCAGGGCTCACTGAGGGTCTTTAAATATTATGAGTCGAATTCCTGGTAATCATCCACTCTGATGCGGTGCTTATATTTTGTGCATATCAAATAATAAATTCTTGGCATAATGCATGCGAAAAAAATGTATTAACGTACACATCAGATAGAGAAAATTTTCATTTGTCTTGAGGAGAAGTCATACTCATGTATAGCATTAAATGAAGAGACATTTTAGAGAACTTTTTGACAGCTACATCAAATTACCAATATCTCTCTTAGGCATTTCTAAAATCTAGCAAAAATCCCTAGATTTAAAATTCTCATTATAACCGACCGCCACAACACGGGCATGTGCCTAGTCTGGTGGTCGAAAATTTCAAAAACTAATAGCCTATAATAATATATATTCTGAATAAACACTTAGAAATAGTTGTGAGATTTCCCTATTCCAACAATAGGTTTTAAAAAAATCGAAGTTAAAAATTTCTTTGTGAAATAAAATCTATCGGTCAGGAAAAATGAATTTACTTATCACTTAATTGATATTTTTTCATTATCGAAGAAAGCAAACACTTTGTGGCTTGACATTATACAAAATGAAAACAAACACTTAGTTTTAAACCACTTTATTTTGATGTATATTCGTCGACCGGTTTCGATTGGACTCAATCTTCATCAGGACAATAAAATATAATTATATTATATTTTATTGTCCTGATGAAGATTGAGTCCAATCGAATCCGGTCGACGAATATACATCAAAATAAAGTGGTTTAAAACTAAGTGTTTGTTTTCATTTTGATATTTTTTCATTACATGAAATCACTCTTGGAAATCGCGGAAGAAATATATTAAAACAAAATTTGTCATACGTGATAACGCAATAGAATTTATTGATACGCATATGGAAATTCAAAAAAAATATATGTCGCGCGTGAGAGAAACGGTTCGGATCACTGGTATAATAATGGACACAGTAGTACTGTAGGTACATGGCATATTCGCTTGTTTCGTAACTCTGGAGCGTGTAGTCTATAGTCATTAACCTTAGTTACGATAACATAGAAGTGGTCGGGTGTCGCCGGACGTTTCAGCAATTGCATTCAATTAACTTAACAATGGAACAAGGAATCTTTTGCTAAATAAAAGAGAATTTTCGAGTCTGTTGCAACTTGCAACCGGTGTTAAAGTCCGTCTTCAAAAAAGAAATTAATTTTTAATTAGTCAATCGGATTCACCGTTGAAGACATTGTACAGAACACAAAATCAATCTTAAATCAAAAGCTTTAAAAAAATCAATAGCGGAACAATAACCTTATCTTTTTCTTGATACTTTTTGAGATTTCTTCAGTCTGATTTTTAAATATTTAATTTAATAAATTACTGTGCACATTATTGACACATGCCAACGCCTTGACTGACCGCATAACTTGTGTATTACCATTTTACTTACAAAAATGCATAAAACTGTATAAACTTCTTTTCGAACCATTTGAGTAAAACTAATATATTTTAATTTATTTCCAGGACCAACACGTTCGCCCCGAGGCCCAGTTCACCCTGGGCGTGGCAGGAGAGAGAAGACTAGCCGCCAGACTAGACGAGGCAAGGAGGAGCCGGAGATACTGCAGACTATCAGCCACGGCTCTGGCTCTATTATTCTTCGTCCTAACCTTGGTAGCATGCTCATTGCTGCTGTCCAATGGAAGAGCGCCGTTTGGCTCTATGATGTGATCAATGCGATAAACATTGAAGTGATATAGAATATAGACTCATTAATGGGATATCCTGTTTTAGAAAACAAACGAGGCTAGACACTGCTTATTGCTGGTGTTAAACGGCCTACCGGCTGCGCCAATGTGGTATTCGTAGGTTATTTGAGTAACGAGAGAGTACGGAACGAATGACAAAAGATGCCCTAACCAAACATGCATACTCATTTATGGAACTTTGAAAGCATTCTTTCTCGTTTAGACACATCAATCCATCATGCACATTAAATGATATCATCTAATCAATGCATTCAACATGATTATAATATTTAATGATAGGCCCTGTAGTAGAAAACATACTAAAGAAAGGAGACAGGAGCTAGACTGGACGAAGCCAGTCGAGGCGCTTGCGGCTTGCTCCTAGCTGCCGTCCAATGGCGGGGCATCATTTGGCTCCATAATATGATCAATTCATCTTGTAGAGAACACAGTGATAGACTCTTTAGTTGCATGTCCTGCTATGGAAAACATGATGAAGAGGGGAAATTGGCAGCTAGAGGAGCGAAAGCCACTGCAGACTAGGTATCAGCCACGGCTGTTCTTCTTTCTGACACCAGTAGCTTGCTCCTTATTAACTTGCTTATTAAAATGCGTTAAAATAGCAATATTATGAAATATTCAATTGCCAAAATATTGCGATTTAATAGCATAACTTGGTATTGAGCCGCATTATTTGTAATTTCCGCTACAACTTTAAAAATAATTGCATTAGAATCAAAGAGAGTGCCAAAATGAATATTGATATAATTGTTAAATCAATAGAAATTTTTGAAGTTTATCTTATATATACTTTTAAAGGTAATCAAATGTCATGGACGAGCTGTGCAGTTATATTATATTTCAACATTTAAAGAAAACGGTTCAGCTTTTGCAATGGACTATTATTACTTAACACTGTTAAATGACCACGAATCTTTGATTAATAAAACAAAAAACATCGATCTTATCCAAGGTCAATATTTCCACAATTCTCCGTTTGTTTTCTGAGTAATTTTTGTAATAAAAGTTTGAACGTCTGGCCTCAGAGTGGTATCAACTAATAATTGTAACTGGTTTCCAAGTATGAAAATCTTTGCTGTGTGGTGTAATGCTGTACCATGAGCCACATAAAATACTATAGGCGCCATCGAGAACTCTTACTTTAGTGTCAGTCTAAGTATGTAACATACTGACCTCAAATGTCCCTTAAACCAGACTTTTAAAGCGCCCTTCGTATTTATTGACCTTTCAGAAATGATTGGACCAACAACATCTTTTTCAGGTCAATTTTAAATTTTACCTCATTTCTTCAGTAAAAGTTTTTATCATTATTTGTCTTAAGCCTTATTTTTTATGATTTTACAATGACTTGCAATAATTCAACAATGCAAAACCCCATATTGTTAGATTATTAAATAATTTAATATATTATTTATGCAGAATAGTTTCGGAATATGGAATCATGTGGGTATTTCCGACAAGCCGATGTAACATTGACTAATTTTCAATTAGCATTATTGCATCACATGGAGACGGAATAAACGGAGGGAAAATTACCCATACGTGTTTTATGTCACTCGTGTTGTGACCATTTACAGTCGCTGTCATCGAGAAGTATTTAGAGCATGTCAAATGAGTAATATTCTAAAAAATATGTAACTCTTACATTTTTCTCAATGTTTTATTTGTGTTTGTGATCATCGGACAAGAGTCACAACTGCCCGTAGCCAGTGGTGCTACGTCATTCTCATTTAAAGAGGTTGATGGAAATGGAAGAAGCGAAGAAAATAAGTTAGAAGTAGAAGGTTTGAAAGTACCTGGTTATTGAAATTTTTTACAATTCAGGATCCATTTATTAATATACTTATACGATATAAGTTATATATATTCATTAGGGATTCCTGTACCGAGGCGGACTGTAGATTGGTGATTTACTTAATGCTGTATTCAATACTTTTTACTATTTCCTAATCTTCGTGTTCACCTAGCCATGTTTTTTTGTGTTTATCTCTATTTCCATGGTATTTTTATACTTACATGCTATTTTCAAATTTTATCATCGTCGTGTTTACTTAAACATATTTTGATGTTGTTTTTATTACAATCATCGTTTCATTTCTGAACAGCGATCCAGCATCAAGGTAATGGTTTCTAAGAGGATTTTCCACTATGGAACGAAGGAGAAATGAAAAGTATTTTTACTTTAGTTTTTTTAAATTCTTACTCATTTTCAATTACTTTTTAATAACGATAATAATAAGAACAAATGAATAGTGTGTTAGAAATGCAACAAACTATTTAATAAGATGATGAAGGTTTTTACTGTGTCCTACAGCTTTCTTTAAAATCGTCCAAGAATTCTTGTGATTATTATAACCATTTCGGTTGAAATGAATTTTATTGTGTATACCGTTAATATTTTCCGCTTTTAATCGTACCAAATATTGCTCAATATTATTCAAAACTCATCTGCTACAGCATTCCACAGACATTATGCGAATTGAAACAGTCTTTCTGACAGCGGAGGTTTTTCGACCAAATCCTCGGCCTGGCCTTTTTTCTCCTGTCATTCTTTAATACTTGTAATTGTCAATGTGAATACTTACCTAACGCGCTCTTTCCGAGGCTTTTTGTTTTACAAGTCAAATTAATCTTCTACACTCTACCATTATTCTACTCTTCCAACATGCAACTCTATCGTTTCCTTTCTTTTTTAATGCTTAATAGGATTTGGCGTCTCATATCTTCAGCGGGGAACTAAGTTGTTAATCTAATTTCACGGTTCTTGCCCGGTTCACACCTCCGACAAAACCAATTTACAAGAACAATGTTCTTCCTTGATCGTGACCGAAAATTGGAGACCCGTGTTGAGACGTTACGTAAAACCACTTACCAAATGAATCCAAACAACATCTTCTGTTCGGCTATGAATTTAAAAGGATTGAAAGTGTTTTAATTTAGCAAAACCTATAGACATAGACCCGAGTAACATACAAAAAATGTGTTGGGGAAATTCTAATTATTTTTTTTAAATTTTGGTGGATAACCAAAATTGAATAGCCATCATTGCACTCGTACTAAATTCTGCATCACAACTTAAACTTGCCCCAATTGGGGATGCCATAGTCTCCGGACAGTTGGGTGCAGTTGGGGCTCTTGCTCCCCTGTCTGTGTAGTGTAGCTTAGTGGAACGTTTTTGTTTTGTTTTGAGGGCTGTCGGAAGCGATTTGGATGAAAGAAAAATACAGAATTACAAATCGGATGAAATAAATCGTCTTCCGACTTCAAATACGCAGAACTAACACTACGTAGGCCAGAAGCAAGCCTACCTAATGCGCGGGCTGAAGATTTTATTTTGCAACACTTAAAAATATTCAATCTTATTTATAAATATTCCCTAATACGCCGCTGCAGTGCTGGTATATTTATGCGGTGAGGAGGGCCGTATATGGCTTGGGTATTAGTAAATATTTACTCATAATAAAATTCATGCAAGATTTTTTAGACTGGCACCGTTTTGTTACAATCTTCTAAAACACTGTATTTTTTGTATTTCGCGTTTAGTTGCTAACTTCAAGTTTCTTCAGATGACATTTGCGATTTCATTGACCCGGTCTGCCTTGAATTGCTTCGAAATTAGGCCAATTTGATTGTGCGTTCCTTATTTGGTGGGGTAAATCGATATTTCGATTTAAAATTTTCCTCTGATAGTGCTGCCAATGAAATTGGTTTTTTAAATCGATATTTGTCAAATCAATCAGATTTTTAACAAAGTCGTTAATACGTACATAATCCTGAGGGTCGGGCGGCTTAAAAATCTGTCGGCCACTAAATAATACTATGGTATTACGGCCGATATAAGCAGTACGCTTACGCGTAATTATGCGCAACGTATTCTACTAACCTGTTCTTATTCCTCCGTATTATCTATTATGAGTAAGACGGAATATGATCAAATATAAATGTTTCATTTTGTATCAATAGATTATTGCATAATTGATGTGTAATAAAACTACGTGAGATAATCCCATAAACAATTACAAATACTAATTTGTGAGTAATTATTACACAGCCGCTAATAACTATTACCGACAAAGTTAACTGGATTTTATCTCCTAAATATGTCAATGCCTGGTTTCGAAATGATAAAGAAAGTTTCATCAATATTTAATCAATCGAAATTTTATATTATTTCACGTGTCTAAACACGCTAAAGATTAGTATTTTTATTTGTTTTGTATGTAAATTATTTCGAATTATTTACACATGGTTTCGGCTTAAAACCATAAAAGAAACAAGGTCAAAATATTTATAATTAATTAATAATATTGCTGTCTTTAATATTGCGTTTGCTTTAGTCACTGAACCGAATAACACACTAGAAATGCATTCAATGTGTGTATATCTTAATCGAAACCAATCTCGCCACTGAAATATTACCCTTTGGTTTTACCCCATTTAGCACGCGCTCTGACTTACAGTTTTAGTTGATAAACATTTATTGAGTAACAAAAATCGAATAACATTTCTAACTAAAAACTTAATCAATTTTGTTGAAAGAAGGTTCACACTTGTCAACATGCTATCAAGTGTCATTCCACAGAGAGTTGATCAACTAAAACTGAAATCTGGTTTGCCTGATATAATATATCGCCATTTCTTCAATTAAAATTTTGCAATGATAGTGAAATACAACTCGGCACATAGAATAAAGAACAATACAAAAAATTACGTGTGGACGTGTTTTGTGATTCCAAAACAAAAACTGTACCATCACCATCTTACCATCTTTACGAAATTTAAATGAGATGGCGATATACAATGTCAGGCAAGTCTAATAAAACGTATACATTTACGAACCTCAACGCGAACCGAGTCACGAATTACGGGAAAGGAACGAAGCCACTGCAAGCGGCATTTCGCGCCCTTTGCGGTTGCTTTGTTCCTTTCCCATAAGTTGAGGTTCAGTTCGGCTTCGGCAGTTCGGCAGTTCGGCTCGCGTAAGTATACATAGCATAAGAGAGACCAAACTAAATGGTCTAAAACCAAAAGGTCAAAATTTGCATTTAAGGCACTTCTAGCTTTTTTCTTTATTCTATGGTTCTGCATGTGAAATTTAAGCAAAGAATGTTCAGACATTTGGTGCTATAACTTTAATTTACGAATAATTCGGAATAATGTAGTGCAGACTCACGGCTAAGTTTCAACGTTTGTATTTCAGGGTTCCATGATAACTCAACACAGTGACAATTCAACACACTTTTAAAAAGTGATATTAAGTCATTAGAAGCGCTGAAATTATTTTTTTTTAGCCTAACCTAACCTAACCTACTTAATAAAGTTTTTGTTTCATCACTTTCCATGACTTTATATAACTTTTTAAAGATGTGATGAATTATCATTGTGATGATTCATCCGGTCACCGTATTTCTGGTATCACAATAAGTTATGTTGTACCTGCGAACAAAGTGATTATTTAAAACCTGTATAAATTGTAAATAATATTGTATATTTGTAATATCGCACTTAAGATACTTTTTCCATTTAAAAATAAAAATACAAGCATATTAGTAATTAAATTTTTAGATTATAAATATACTGCAATAAAAGGACCAGGTATTTTGGGGCGTTAACAAGTTTTTAGACTATGAGAACGGGTAAAATTTATCGAATTGTTTTCAATATATATTTATAGGCTTTCTAACAATTTTGAAAAAATGATTTGCAAAATTGCCACGTGTTACAGGTTGACATAATTAACTTTGCAGGAGGTCAAAAGAGGAACAAATGATGATGAAACAAATTGATCTGTTTGTGAAATCCATAGATTTTTGCATCAAAATTATTCACAGGCATGACTGCAAAGATTAGTGTGGTGATCTAGACTAGACTTCACTTTGTAATAAATACACATTTATATATTAACTATCTGCACCCCGTCACGCATAGCTGAGGCTCAGTCTGTCTGTGCAGATCAAAGATATTAGAAGAACGAGATGTGCTATGAGCAGTTCATACTGTGTGGAATGGCTTTGCCGAGTGTCGCCGGTTTTGTTCACCAATATTACTGCACACCTTCGCTTACGCTAAGGCATCGCTAAGGTATCCGCACTAATACATAGAACAGATTTCTGTGCGTACACGTCCCGATACCGTTCAAAGTACCCTAATTAGTTAGTACTCCGCCTACGGTCCGGCGGCCAACATAGCATATCTCGTTCTTCTAATATCTTTGGTGCAGATAGATAGGTAGATAGATAGCGCATGTTGCTTTTTCGTCCAACAGATTGCCCTTTTTTTATCAAAAAAAGCATGTTTTTCCTGTCACAGGTGACATCAATATAATGTATATATATATAAAAACACACGCGTATTCAAATGTATAGTTGAGATTTTGAACAATCGAATATTAAAAATTTGATACAAGTTGATATTTACAAAAATCGTGCCTGTTGTATAGATATTATTAATTTAAAGACACATTGTGCTGTAAATAACTGCTGTATTTTTGTATTTGTAAAAATAGCCATTTTATATAATCCGTTAAGAAACAAACCTTCCTGTATATAAACTAACTAACTAATCAGCAGGCTGTTTCCTCGCAGGGGTAGGCAGAGAGGACGGACCGCCAAACAACTCGGTATTGGCACACACTCCTTGCCTCTTTCACATTCATACATCGTCTCACACATACTCTTCTATTATTCTGACTCTTCCATGGCCCGACTCAAGTATCTGATTCACTTGGTCATGCCATTCCTCGGGCTTTCCCGATTTCTGCTACCATTATATATATATATTTATTTTATTCTATCTAATTGTAAAAAATGTTCATTTTCACCATTTAGTCTATAAGTTATAAAATAGAACTAACACAAACAATGCTTAGTAAAGCAAAATTAGAGGGTATTTAATGTTACAACTAAATCACATAGGGGTATTTTCATGAACTATGAAGACCGTTGAAAATGCTTGTGTAAAATTTAAAGCTTATTTTTCTGACTCTGATTATTGTACTAAAAATGTGTATTTTAATATTTTTTCGCTGATTGGAAAAACCGCACATTACAAAACAATTCCAACTGGCCACAACGTCATTATGACAAAAAACGCCATTGTCTGGTAAGACAGCTGTCACCAAATTGCCCACCATGACGTCAACGCCGCCACATTTTCGATATGAAAAAAAATAATTCATTGTTCTAATTTTTTTTAAATGACAATTAAATTAAAATTCTGATAAATGTTTACTCTAGCGCTTGTCTAAATTCCCAAAACAAACACTTCGAATTTTGTAAAAGATTCAAAATTCAAATCAAAAGTTACATGGTTTATTGAATTTAGTGTTTTAATAATAAATACCTAAATATAATTATTATAATATTAAGATTATGACTTACATGTGACCCTTGCACTTGTTTGTATAAACTGTGAATTAGATTTTAAGTCTAAGTTTAAGTGTGTATGTTTACTGTTTACGGATCGAATCAACAAAATGTTAATGTATGTGTATATATTATGAACCTAGTGTAACATTACTTCTGAATAAAATATGTAGATATGTGATTAAAATTCTTCTTTTCATTTAATACATTATATAAATAGCTATGTGTTTAATTTTCCCTTGCGAGATTGTTGTCGCAATTAAAAACCAATAAGACTTTTGTGGATTTAAGAATTTAATTTTAACAAAACGGCTTCAGTAGTGTGTGTTTGGCCATCGATGTTTTCGTTAATAGTCAATAAATTTGATAATTATGGGTATTTTTAGAAAAGCACTTGAAATAAATGCTCAATTTACACAATATTGCGTGAATATGATACGAAATAATTTAAATTTGTTATTAAACATTACAAAAAGGAAAATATAACGCTTTAATTAAATGCAAAAAATCTAATTTCGAAAACATCACAAAAACATGAATAAGAAAATAAATTACAACAGTAAAATTATTGCGAAAGCTCTGTGGAGAGATTCTTTCAAGAATCAAAAGTACATATTTCCATTACGAATCTTTTCTAACTGACGAATGACATATCAGTATGATGAATCGATCGGCAGTTGGATCCTACAGGAAACACTCATCCAGTAGGGTTGTAGAGAGAAGGCAAAAAAGACAACCAATGATGTACCAACGATATACCTTCGATAGTAGCAAGCTCACAATGGTTCAATATTTCCTGAAATTGTGGCTACGAGATTGGACGATTCGAACGCGCAAGAACCAACAATAATGTAAAAGTGTCTTCAAAAGCCAAAAACGACGATGATAAACATTTTATCAAAGTATAGATATACTCAGGAACTTCCTATGGTCTATCAGTTCTCGTAGGGCTTTAGTATAGTTTCCAATTATTATGGTGCAAACCTTTTTGCTTACAGAAATCCTATACTAGTCTTTCCAAATCGACCAGTACATTGTCCACAAAATGTTGCCTTGGTATTCCTAAAGGCCTACTACTGGGTGCATTACTAACTGGGATATCTAATCATTCTAACAAACTTAATACAGGTAAGTTTTTAGATTCTCACGGCCAAAAGCATTTTTGTTGTTTGTTTTTGGGGTGTTATGCCGTGTTGCGCTAACTCCTTCTTTAGCCGACGTTTCGGACAGCGTTGCAGTGTCCATCATCAGGGCAGATCCGGTAGATCACATCTTCGGATCTACCGGATCTGCCCTGATGATGGACACTGCAACGCTGTCCGAAACGTCGGCTAAAGAAGGAGTTAGCGCAACACGGCATAACACCCCAAAAACAAACAACAAAAAAACTTAATACAGCCGATCAGCTCTCACACTGCTTATTATAAGAAGTTGATGGGCCAAGTAACATATTATTCCTTGGTTGGTTCTTTGTCTCCATATTCCTACTGAAATTTTGTTTTTTTTACGTAGTATCACTCTAAGATCATTTGAAACAGATAAAACCTTTGGCCTTTTGGGTTATAAATTTAAGCTTTTTTCCCGTGCAAAAATATTTTATAGTAGAAGAATATTTATTTTGCCATACATCGTAAATTTTTTTGAAAAAACTTTACGTTTATCTTATTTACTTGCACTCCCCGAAGTTGCCGCTCTTTACCTCTATATATGTTTCTAAAACAGCACCATATGTTTTGTTGTTTTTTTTCTTTATTTAGATATTTATAAGATTCCATACATCGAAAAAATACATAAAATACGAAATTATAATAGTTAAATTGGCATAAAAGTATCTGAAAAAAAACATATTTTTTTTACATGTGTCTTGTGACTTGTGAGACTTGTGATTTCCTTTAATGCCTTTGGTGGTTTTATAAAGTTTTTATCTTTTATAAAACACACTCTGTTCGCGTAAGTTTAGTTTTGGGAAGCCTGAAATCTCGGCAACTTCTCGTAGGATAATAATTGTGAACATTTTCATAAACTAACTAACTAATCATCACGCCATTTAGACGCAGGGTCGAAGGAGAGGACGGAGCGCCAAACAACTAGGTATTGGCACACATTCCTTACCTCATTCGCATTCATACATCGTCTTATACGTACTCTTCTATTATTCTGACTCTTGAAATGGCCCAACTCAAGTGTCTGATTCACTTGATCGTGCTATGTTTTCCTCGGGCGTCCCCGACTTACACCATTCTATTCTTTTTTTTAAATTTATTTATTTCATCAAAAAATTACAGAATATATATAATATATCATTAATAAGGTGTATAATTATATGTCAGTTAGAAACAATGAAATTGTTGAAAGAATAATGTTACAATAATACGGCAGTTTCTAATATAAGAAAAAATATATATGAATGTAAGAGTGTTATATAGAAATGGCATAATATACTATATTTTAGGTTGTGCATAACCTGCCTCACTAGGCGAACCTGTATTGAGGCAGAATTTTTAGTTAATTATTTCTCCATTTTGTCTATGGTTTGCTAATATGTAAATGTTTAATATGGGTTCCCATACAGCAATCCATTATTTTAGGTTACATTATTGTTTACATATTGAAGATACAGATAGAATAAGTTTAAACACAATACATACTATAATAACTCACTGTGACAAGGCATTTGGTTACTTTTCATTATTGTTTGCATTTACACAATACGTATATAGTAAGTTTTAGCACCGTACATACTGCAATAACTGTCAATGACAAGGCGTTTGGGTGAGGGCACCAGTGTAGGCTCGATCATTTGAATAAATCCAATTTTTAACATTTTTTTTAAACTCTTTCCGTGTTTGACTCTCTTTAATATTTTCCGGGAGCATGTTGAAGATCTTTGTGGCAAAGTAGCCAAAGCTACGTTGACCAAAGGTGGAAGAAAGTGCTGGAACTTGCAACATGTCTTTGTTCGAATTACGCGTAAATCTAAAGTTAGTTTTTTTTTCGTAAAGCACGTGTTTGTTTTTAAAGAGATGCATGAGGATAGTTTTTACATAGATCTGTCGAACATCAAGTACTCTCATTATGTTGAAAATTAAGTTACTGTTTGCAGTTTGAGGAAGTTTGAGAATAATTTTCATAATTGTTTTCTGCGCCTTTTCAACAGGATCTAGAGCTGATGAAGTACCCCCTCCCCATGCAATGATACCATACTCAATGATAGATTGGGTTAGTGCAAAATAAATCGTTTTTAGAATTTGTAAGTTAAGGAAGTTCCTTACGGATCTGAAGAAATGTATTGTTTTCCTAATTTTATTCGCAATGATCTGAGTATGTATATTCCATTTGAGGTATGGGTCAATGGTGAGGCCGAGGTACTTCATCTGTGGAGTTCGCTCTATACAGGGGCACTCATTGCATACATTGGAATTCGTACAGTTATGTATTTTTATGAGTAATCATCATTAGGTTGGCCTGCAGTATTGATGCTTGAGGTGATATATTTTGTTTTTTTCGTGTTAAGGGTAAGCGTATTTATATCTAACCATTTTTTAACTAAGTTAATATTTTTTTCAGCTTTTTTAAATACAGCTGACCAATTGTTGCCTTCAAACAGTAAGACAGTATTGGCGGCAAAGCTAACAATGCTTCCCTCAATTTCAAGGTTGCAAAAGTTGTTTATATACAGTAAGAACAGAGTTGGTCCCAATACGCTTCCTTGTGGAATTCTATAGTCAGTTGAGCGCTGGTTACTGAGGGTATTATGGATTTTAACCTGTTGTTTGCGTCCATTTAGGTAGCTTTTAAAGAAGTTTAGCTCTTTGTCCGTGATGCCGATTTTTTCAAGTTTTTTAATTAGTTTAAAGTGTGATATTGTATCAAAAGCCTTAGAGAGGTCTAAAAAGATTGAAATACATTTATATCCTTTATCAAGGCTTTTTACAATGAAGTCTGTCACCCTGGCAATGGCATCTGAGGTACTTTTGTTTTTTTGGAAAACCATATTGATTTTTTGAAAGTATTTTATGGCTCTCGATGAATTTTAAAAGTTGTGTATTAATAAGGTTTTCAAAAACTTTAGACAAGCTATTCAGTAAAGTAATCGGTCTATAGTTATTGATATCTGACTTGTTTCCAGATTTGTAGATGGGAATTACGATACTTTGTTTTAGGTTAGAGGGGAGGTAGCCCTGTGTAATACTTAGGTTTATAAGGTATTCTAGTGGCAATGTAATCTCCGAAGAGAGCGATTTAAGGATTTTGGTTGAAATTTCGTCTGGTCCAGCAGAAGAAGTGTTTTTTAGAGAATTAATTGTTATGAGATTTTCTTCCTGTGAAACAGTATGGAATAGAAATTTTGTATTTATGTTATTTGTTTGAACCACTGTATCGGTAGATTGGGTGATTCCGCTCTGGGCAATTTGAGAAGCAAGATTTGGACCGATATTAATAAAAAAATTGTTTACATGATCAGCAACGAGCTTAGGATTTTTTGTGGTTTCAACAATATGTCCATCAATAGAAAGTTTATTTATGCTCTGTTTCTCTTTTGTAGTTTGCGAGTTTGTGGCTTCTCTAAGTATTTCCCATAATTTTTTGGGATTATTGTTACTTTCTTTAATTCTTTCTGAGTAGTAAATTTCTTTTGCTTTTCTGATGACGTTACAGCACATGTTTCTATATTTTTTATAATAGTTGAATGTTAGTTGGTCATACGGATTTTCTTTGGTTTTTTTGTGTAGCGTGTTTCTTTTGTGAATGCAATTTATAATGGAGTGGTTAATCCATGGTTTCAAGGGTTTCAATTTGTTACTTATATTTTTGGTCATCGTCAGGGTATGGTGGTGTAATTCGTTTTTCAAATAGTTAATAAAGTATATCCATGCGTCCTCCGATTGTTTAATTTGGAAGAGTTCTTGCCATGATTTGTTCTTTAAATTGGTTATTATATTTTGAAAATTGATTTTATTGTATGCTAAAGGCAGGCTACATTTATTTATTTGGATAGCTGTTTGTAGTGCAAAGATAGTTGAATAATGGTCCGTGATAGTTGATTTGTAGACGATACTTTTAGATGGTTTTTTTGACTTTACCATAATGTGGTCAATGCATGATATAGATCCATTTGTCGTTCCTGTTGGTGAGTTAACGGTACTCACTAATCCATGAAATTCTAGCATGTTGATATAGTCTTGGCTTTGGTGGTGTTGGTTGCTCGGTAGTATGTTAATATTTAGATCGCCCATTATTATGATATTTTTGGTATTGGAAAGATTTGAAAGTGTGCAACTAAGACTGTTTAGAAATGGCGTGATGTTACGAGTCGATGGCGAGCGGTATATAGCGAGGATAACTGTATCATTGTTGTATTCTATTTGTGTGCAACTTGCATCCTGAATTTTTAGTTCGGTTACTGTGAAGTTTTGATTATTTTTTGTGTAAACAACAATCCCATCGTTCTGATTATCAAACGTAGTTGAATTGTGTGATGTGTAATTTTTTATGATTTTAGGTGTATATGTGTTTGACAACCAGCACTCGGTCAGAATGATTATGTCGAAAACAATATCTATGTGGTGATGTTGAATTAAGAGTTCGTCAAAGTTTTTATTTATGGTCTTATGTTTTGGTGCATAATTTTTGTATTGGCAGAGTTTCCAATCAGGCGTTTACACATATTAGTATCTGAAGTTGCGTAAGAAAGGTTTTGGTTGTGTAATTCCTCATCAAAAAATTCCATTGAGAGAGGCATGTTGATATAATAATTATACGAAAATTAAAAAAAATAGTTTATATGTTTATGGGAGCTCCACTGTCCGTGGCAGTTACCGGGAGTTTCACCCTAGTAGCAGATAGAGAATTACCGAAGTGGATAATTATTGTTGTAGTTCGAAACAATAAATGTAAAGTTTCTCCTTACCGTTTGATTATGAAGGGTGATCGGGCCAATAACTAACCGACGTTGGAGCTCTCCAGAAGCATCTAAACCATTTTTAATATATCATCAGCGTGTTTAATGTAGATGATTTTTTCTCCTTCTTTTTTTCTAATCATAATTTTTGAATCTTTGTACCACACATAATTATATCCCCTTTCTTTCGCCTTTGATTTTGTTCTCCATAGAAGGTCTTTGTAATGAGGACTGAGAATTTCGCTGATGTAGATTCGTTGACTTTCTGGATTCTGCGCGGTGGCTGAGCTTAAAAGTTTCCTGTTTGTAAGAAGTTGGTATCTCTTGTGTCTATTGTTTAGTTTAATATGTATTTTTGGGGGGACTCCCGGTCGTTTATCAGGTATCCTCCTCACTTCCACTATATCTTCTCCTTTTATATCCACTCCTGCAATTGAAGCCACCCGTTTTATAGCATCAGAAGGCTGCTCGTTATTTTTTGGAATGAGGCCGGCAAACTCCAGTGAATCTTCTAGTGATCTTTGATCAACTTCCGCCAATCTGACTTCCAGACACTTTATTTGTTTGTCCTTTTCGACGAGTGTATTCCTTAGAGACTCTACTTCGGAAACCAATTTAGTGATGGTTTCCATTTTAGCAATTAGATCGTCATATTGACGGCTGATGAAATCTCTCGAGTGTTTACTCTCTAAGTTTTCATCGTCAATTTTTTTTATAATTGCCGATTTAAAAGCTTCCAGTTTTGTTACCATTTTTTTTCCATTTTCTCCATAAGTATGTCAATTTGTGAAGATACATCTGTAGCCAAGCTCGTTGTCGCGGGCATTTGTCCTTTGCTTCGAAGGTTTTTGTCGGCAGACATTTCTTGTTGTTGTGCTCTTTGTAGTAGGAAAGGTTAGAAACTGGCTCTTCTACTCTATGTGGATTCGCTGCGTTATCTGTGTTGTTATTGTGGCTGAGTGACGTTTATTTTGGAATGTCAGCATGAAGTGTTAGGACACTATAAACTCACAGATCACTCTGATTTCGTGCTTCCATTTGAATAACGGATTACTTGTAAGGTAATTTTTTTAGTTCGGTTTAAGTTTTGGCACTGTTATCAATAAAAAAATTGTGGATAGAACTTCAACTGTACTTTTCGATGTGTGTCCATAGACAATATGATATATGATGAATATGATGAATATTCTACATACACTCCTTTTTTCAATCATTCGCTCTACATGCCCAAACCACTTAAGCGTCCCTTTCTTAATCTTACTCATCAGCTTTGCATTCTTTGCGAATCTCCACCTTTTCACACGATCATACATGGTTTTACCACACATTCGCCTCAGGGATTTCATTTCTACAGCATTCGGTCTACTTTCACCCTTCCTCTGCCAGTTCCATGCCTCACTGCCTAACATCGGGGTAGGTACCAGTACTCCATTGTGGACTGCTAGCTTCGCATATTTGGACTTTTTTTAATTCATATTACATAATATATATTTTCTGATATTTAGGGAGAAAAATATTATTATATGTGATTGGTTAAATTGTAAATGTTCTCCAAAATGCCCTGGAAAGAATCTCCGACTTGTGATGTCCCGAAAGAAACCATCCATTTGTTCTGAATGCAATTACTAATGTTATCCAAATTGACCCTGGTAATAAATTACATCTTTGCGATTCTTTCAAGGATAAAGAAACCATCCTGTCACTTCGAATGCAATCAACAATGTTCTCAAAATTTGTTTTGACAGCATCGCCAGTCTATTGTAAGAATATTATGTACTAAATACACAATTAGGCTGTCCTGAAACGGGAATCCTTCCCAGTTGGATACACAAAGGTTCATTTTGTTTTGTATTGTTTGTAATTTATATATATATATATAAAAAAAAAAATAATAATTAAAAAAATATATGCTAGTTTAATATCCTTAGACAGGAGGTTCGACAAGTCTACGGTTGTCATTTGCCTAGTTTATTAAATGTAAGTAGATTTATTTAAATGTCAAATAGTAATGAGTAACTTCTATTAATGTATCCAATGATTAATAATGTATTCCACAGGCAATTAAGTCATCAATTATACTAAAGTGCTTCCCGATATATTAAACTCTAATGACTCTTGACCTTGGGTCATCTTAAGTTATTATATTATAGTTTATTTTGGGCTGGTCAACCTATTCACGACCTTCCAAACCTACATGAATGATTTGCACATTTATATTTGGCCATCTTACTTTATCTCAAACCAAAACTAGTTGGACATGCTGATTTTGGTGAGAGAACATTGATAAGTAAAGTAGCCATAAGTCTCTATTTTTCATAGATAAGCTGCAGCAAGGAAATCAGATTATTTCTGTGAAAAATAGAACAGGACTCAGATGAAAAATCGGTTGGTTTAAATACTCTAAATAAAGGAAGGAACAAGTAAAGCAATCGAGATTTCAGCTAAAAATTTGAATTGTAATATATATTCTAAAAAATCAGAAATTATAAAACAATAATGATGGGTTTCATAGAATTTGAACAATTTATCAATTTTCAATGTTCATTTTCGGGTTCTGCAAATATCCTATTCAATTTCTGTTATTATATCAGTAGAGGCCAGTTACTTGATAGAATTGAAATAAACAGAACTTGAAAATGAACTTTGAAATTTGAAGTGTGTTTAAATTCTCTGAAACACCCGTCCTTAGAAACCAGATAACTCATCAAAATGATAATTCAACACAAGTTAAGAAAAATGGCGAAACACGTAAGTAGGTAAAGTTTATACTTTTCGTTTTTTCATCGTTTTTAATGACTTTATATAACTTTTTAAAGGTGTGTTGAATTGACACTGTTGAGTTATTATCGAACCGAAATTTACATACCTATCAACCTTAGAACAATTTCTGAAAGGGTCAATAGGATATAGGTACAATAAATGAAAACTGTACAATTGTACGATAATGTGTTTTTATGAAAATATAAAAGTCAGTAAATAAATATTTTTTATATGAAAGCATGTATAAAAAAAGTCCGCAATTCGTATTCTGTAAGAAATTGAGTGAAAAGTAACACTCCATCCGTTACGTCGCGTCGTAGCAAGAATTTATGAACTACTTGTGTACAGTAAAGGAATACCGCTGATATACAAGTACATACTGTTACATGTTTTTCCTTTTTACATATCATATATAAAAGACAAATTTAACACAAACAGAGGACAAAATGCAGCACTCAGTTGCAGAACCATGCTCTAGGAATCAGCCGTCAAGATTTGGTCTATGGTGACGTCCGCATCAGTGACTGGAATTTCATCTAGGACTTGCTGGCGGAAAGCCACGGCGATGGTGACTCCCTTGTTGGAGTCTCCTGTCTTGGGTAGGTTGCGCAGTTTGGTGAGGAAACCGTCATAGTAGCCCTTCCCGTAGCCGCAGCGGTGTCCCTTGTTTGTGAAGGCCACACCGGGACATACAACTAAATCAACGCCACCTGAAAACAAAATTAGATTCAATTAGTACCCGTCGGGGAGGGAAAGACATTTTTACATCATCGGGGTGTTCTAGAGAATATTTAGCAATCTTCTACCAGCCTTCAGCCCACTGTAACAGCTTCTTCACACCTTAAAAACTGTCCATGTCAACTGACAAATTGACTTTACTTCAGCTATGAAAATCTCATACGTCCTACACATTGATGATGATACTAAACCACTTTTGCCTTCAGCCTAAGAAGGAAAATGCCCTTTTCTTGTTTTTACTATCTTGAAGCTCTCTTTATCTTGTTCAGTTCAATTGATCATTTCATTATGATTCCTGCTGTATTTAAGTGTCATCACATAAATCATCTAAGATCTGCAACTCACATTAAAGATAATACAGAAGCCTAAAAAAACGGAGGTTAAACCCCTCACAGAATTCCTCACCCACGTGGTAAGGAATTCTGAACACAGTCTGCCAATTTATTAAATCACATATTTTAACCTGTATTTTGCCACTTATTGATAATCTTGTAACTTTCTTTGTCTTTTCTTATTATTTTACTGGCTTTCTGTAATTTGTAATTTATCAGCTTATCCGATAAACTCTTAACATTCGACAATATACCCAGATATCAAAGACTAGTATAAATTAGTTGACAATAATATTCAATACACGAAGTTACTAAATAAGATTCAACTTAATGAACCTGCGCGCTCCACACGCTCTTCTGTCCTATTCAAAGTAGATCAATGCAGTACAAAATGTAAACAAAATTCTTGCTTGAACAAACCATGTAATAATTATAATAACATTATATCAAAAGTGGACATTTCCAATTGCGAGCTGAATAAATATAAATAATGTTTTTCTGCATGTCACGAGTAACTTTTCTTTTGTTGTAGTAATAATTCTGTTAAGAATTTAATTTATTTCGGGTATATTATATCCTGTCTTCTCATTATATTATGATAACGTTGTGTTATTGCTATAATTCTGTTGATTTCCTAACACAAGGACGAAATGTAAAATTGATTGTGGTGTAATGTAAAATAATTTAAAATTCAACAGTTGATTTCCCAAAGCTTAAGAAATAAATTGTGTAAGTCTTCATTTGCTCGGGTACACAATTCTAATACATCAATACAAATTGAACGGAGAAAATGAAGCACCTGATCGCTCTCCATTGGAATTTGAATTGCCGATTGATATTTCTATTTAAATTAAATTATGCATTTTTTATTGTATATTGAGTTATTAGTTCATATAACCTTTTACGTAGATAAACTAATATGTACACTCTGAGAGAGAGATAGAGAGAGAAAGAGAGAGAGAGAGTGAGAGAAAGAGAGAGGGGGAGGGGGGAGTTGTTAAAACCTAGAGAGTTCTCAGTTCATCTTTTGCAGATGCAAACAGACTACCATTGCAATTCTCCGAAGTGAACACGGAAGTAATTCTAGCTCCAAAAGTTAACGATACGAATAACAATGGAGTAACTAATTGTTTCATCCCGAGACTAATTATTGACAAACGACGTTTCATGGCACGCTCAGCTTGTAAACCCGATAGATATTTACTATAATTTTTATGATAGCAGGTGGAAAACTGTCTCTGAATAGTCTGAATGGAACAAAGGAATAATTTTGCAGTTTGAACGTTGATATCCACGTGCCGTTTTTTGTTGTAGGTTAGTTTGCTCATCGTCATAATAATCCGTTTTCATATCCTTCATTCTCACAATACTAACACATCGGGTTGATTCACTGGATCGTCGCATATACCTCGTGAAGACACGATACGATTAACACGAGTCGGGCCATTCCAAAAGACAGAATCACGGAGTAGTAAGCAAGATGACGAAGTATGAATGTGAATGGAGCAAGTTATGCATATATAATGAACGCAAAATTTTAAATATCTCGTGTTTACCTAACATAAAAAAAAAAATGGCCGAAATATGCATTAACCCTTGGAATGCCGACCTTCCGCGATCTTGTACGCCAGGGATAAAAATGTACGTCGGCTGACACAATTTTCTTAGTAACTTACTCGTTTTTGTATATTATACCGTCTGACCCAATTTTTATTTAAATATTAATAAAAGATGTATCTGCATTTTCTGATTTATATATGTTCCCCATGATAGATACTTTTATCCAGAGAAATGTTTCTTTTTCTCTCTAAGGTAAAATAACATATTTGTAATAAAGAAATTTATAAAAATAAATTATAAGAAACTTCCCCTTAAATAAATATAGTGTTCGAAAATCGGAAATATTTTTCACTTACACAAACATAAAATTTCATAGATGAATTGAATATATTTGCACTTGACGAAACGAGACTGTAGATTAACATTATTTCCTTACCCGGCGAATAAAAATATTTTTGGTATTCCACTATGTTGCAAAATAAAATAAAACCGGGGAAAGTGCGTTGAACTACTAGCGAATCCACGGTGGTTTCGCCGGCACACTACGGATACAAACTTCAGAAATCCGCGGTAGATTTTTCGGCACTTTATGGGTTAATGGCAGAAAAGGTCTAAATATGCAATTAAGTAATATAATCCGATGTCTAATGATAAGTATATAAAATGGGATCGTACAACGCACAGCATCAATGTCTCGTGCAAAAAATCAACTAGTAAAAAACAAAGTTTAATAAAACATCAATTTTAAAATGTCATTAAAAACATATTTTTTTTGTGTATTGAACCTTTCTACACAGGGACTGGAGTCGAAAACTCTATCAGCCTTGCCAAATACCAATCGGGTATAATTAATGTCATCTGATTTCAGAGAAATGCGTATATGTCCGCGTGTGTGTATGTAATTACCACCAAAAGTTGATAGACTGCATTGTCATCGACAACGATTCTATCTGCCGAGTTTCAGCTAGATTGGATATAAAATGATCTTGGTGCTATTTAATAAAAAAATCACATCCTTACCAGTCTCCAAAGCGTCGTCCCTTCCCTCCACTGGTTTCGGCTCTTTGATGCCCCACGCGTCCCTTGGCAGGGTTTCCAGGTCCTGCTCAGAGTGCACCCTCAGCATGCGCATGCTGCCGCCAGCGCAGAGCGGCACGAACACCTGCTTGCCGCTGCGAAGGGCGGCAAAGGCGGCACCCTCCGTCTGAACCTCGTTGGGCATGGCCAGGAAAATAGACACCCTCTTGGCGTTGGTCCATTCTGGGGTTTTCATAAGCTGCCATAAAAAATATGAATACATTAGTTAACCTTGTAAACGCCAGAGGTAAAATGCCAATCGCCCATCGTTCGCTGGCTGACTTTAGTAGTTGGAAATTGTACCGTTTTACCAGATAATGTAATTATATATTAATATATTTTATATATCTATCCTATGTAGTTTCCCCAGGAAAGCTACTTATATTCAGAGAAATGTTTTTTCTTCTCTGTAATGTTATAAAAATATTTAATACTATGAAACTTTACAAAAATATTATTATATTTATTTACTTCCCATAAATAAATACAGTACTATGACTTTTTTCACAGATAAAAAAACTATGGTTTAGAAAATCTATCGGACGGCGATAGAAATTTTTTCTGCGGTTACTTTATGTCGATGAGGCCGGGAAATTTTCAAATTACCCTCGTACCAAAATTGAAGCAAATGGGGTGAGCTACTTGCAAATCCACGGTGGTTTTCTCAGCACACTAGGGGTTAATAGATATATTAAATCAGCGAGTCTCTGTTGGAAAACACATTTCATAAACTGAAAAAATACATTAAGTTTAGTCAGTACGTAGGCGTAGAAATGATTTGAAGGCACCGAGTAGTTGGGGATCGATGCCTGTTTCATGGAGTTTGAGAAGTAGGCCGTTTATCCATACTTTATCGAAAGCTTTGGCTATATCCAGGAATATGGCGCCAGTTGATCGCTTGGTATTGAAGCCTCCGATGATAATTTCGGAGACTCTGAGGAGTTGGTGGAGGGTGGAGTGATTTGTAATAAAGCCGTGTTGCTCTTCAGGTAATGTTGAAACCTCGTCAATGTGCTTGAAGAGCCGTGTCAAAAGGATTTTTTCATAAATTTTACCAATATTTGAAAGAAGGCTGATCGGACGGTGATTTTTGCAGAAGAGGGGGTCTTTTCCCGGTTTTGGGATAACGATGACGTGTGCGTGTTTACAGTTTTTCGGGAAATAGAGTAGTCTGAGAGCGGTGTTGATTACATTTACTATTGCAAGTATTCCTTTTTGGGGGAGGGATTTAAGAGCGAAGTTTGTGACGCCGTCTGGGCCGGGGGCTTTTTATTATTTTTCCGGCTTTTTATAGCGCTGATGACCTCACCACTAGTGAAGTGGATATTTGTATTGGGGAGGTGATTTAATACATTGTTGATTTTGCGGTTGCCGCCGCCTCGTGAGTGAATGTTGACAATACGAATTTAAAATCTGATTCATATCTAACGAGCGGATATTTTTGTATTTCCCTAAATGGGGATGAATCCATACTCGACAGGTCACCCGAAATGGTTGGGTGTATTTCGTACAATTTTGTACGTTTTTCACGTCTTTCATTCTAACATAGGAGCCATGCTCTAAACACGCAAAATTTTGCATTAAAAATAAATAACATCTCCCCAAGTTCTGCAATGAAACCAGTTCAAAGTTTAATGGAGTTGATAGCAGAATCGCCCCCTAGGGAAAAGCTTTCATGTTTATACAAACACTACAAAATTTATTAAAAAATAAACAACCTTTTCAATGATCAGCCTGCTCTGTTCAGCTCTGTCTTCTGGAGCCAGGTTCTTCATTGTCTCCTTCATGGTCTTCCTTAATATAGCCTTGGCAGCCATTAGGGCGGCTTTTGAATCGGCAGCACTGGTAGTCCTAAAGCAAAAAAAACCACCAACTCATTAATAATAGAGTCCTTGGAGTGACAATACCCACATGAAGAGTCAATTTGTTTGCTTTTCAGAACAGCTCATATGGTGTCATAGAAATCGTTGTCTCCCTTACCCTCATCGTTAGAAATATAAACTAAACGGTGTTAGAAAGAGAAAACACCAAGCTTTATATTCAAATATGGAAGCTAACCACAGAACAATTAAAATGTATACCTCTATGAAACCAAAGATTCCGACAGCAATTTGAGAAATGTTGAGAATTTTCTATTAATTATATTTATATGAAACGACAAAAAATGAGTTGGCCATAATGTTTGAAATTTTTTGTAATTTTAGTGCAGTGTTTAGACAAAAAAGCGTCATATGAGCCATTTAAAAACTTTTTGATGTTTGATTTCAAAGATTTGGTCACCAAACACGGCCAAATCCATTTCAAGCAATGTTTTAATTCCAAATGTTGGTAATTAGGCGATACTGAGAGTTATCTACAGATGTAGGATATATAATTTATAAGTTATACATCGATTAAGGCGAAGCTTAATGTCAAATCACTATTTTGATTAATCTTTATAACAAATTGGTCTACATTATGAATACCAAAAAATATGCTTTAGATAAATTGAAGGTTTTCCTATCGCTTTGCTTGAGTAGAATACAAATAAAATAACTCAATAAAAAATGTAAATGCAAACTACTAAAAAAAATATTTTTTCAATAGAAATGTATGAACGCATAAAGGAAACAACTTTTAAAAAATACAGTATTATAGCCAAGATTATCTGGAATAGTTTCATTTGATCAATTTGTTTGCTTTCTTACAAAATTATTTCCAAAATAAATAAAAACCAGTTTTTTGCTTGAAATCGAACGTTTCTTGACTCCGTTTTTCAAGCGATTTTATGCCTATTACCTACGATATAAGGTATACCAAGAATATACATATTTTTGGCTTGTAGCTTCCTCTTAACATATTCAACGGCCAATTCTTGCACGCTGCGGGGTGATTAAAAAATATTCTCCTATCTAATATAACATGAAAAAATATATTTATCATTGGCCACTTATTGCACAAGAAAATTTGTCAATATAAATAAGGATGATTATTATAATATTATGAGTAATGTATATTATCTAGCACCGGTGGTACGCTCCGAAAACTCTGAAAAATATTTCAACCTTGTAGATATACTTTAAATATTCATATTTCCCAATAATATTACCAATATACATTCATTTTTATTAAAATTGTAATTCAATATTTATAACAAGGCCGTATTGAAAAATGTGCTAATCATGATAATAGAATTATTATTAATAAAATTGCGTAAAATAATATTGCTTTTCTAAAATAATAACAATTGAAAATGTTTCTGACCTTAATCGTTTTATTATTCATTATTTCAAATAGAATTCATATCCTAAGCTATACGAGAAGTCATTAATAATTAGTCAGTAAATATCTGAAAATCCAAATGTATCTAGATTTTACGAAATACAAACGGCTTACTAACAGTGCTTACTAACCGGAAACTCGTCAATTTAATGTGAAACCTCACAAGAGTCCAAACTGCTCCCAACCGTCTGGATCCAGTGAGAATATGGCATCTTCAATTGGGGTGTGTTGAGTGGGTGAATGTAGAGGGGAGGGAAGGAGATGTAGAAGATGAAGGTGGGGAATTATCTGGCTATTCAGATCTGGTCACCACACACGGTCAAAGCCATTTCAATTCTGAATGGTGGTCTTACACCAGGGCGATACTGAGAGTATCCTCCACGCTGATATCCACCATGGAATCTACACTACATTTTGAGTCGATTACGTGGTATTAACTTTTTTGATGTGAATTTTCCTTTTGGAGTACATTGAATCCGAATTTGATATATTTTAGGTAATTTTTCTATCGGTGGTTACTATGCTGTATATATATATATATATATAAAGACGTGTAGACCCGTCTTCAATGGTTTCCTAACCCTACAAGTCTCAAAAACATGTTTTTGGGTTCGCTCTCACCACTTTTCCGACTGTACCACGCATAAAATCATTTTTCGTAATGACCTAAAAGCAATATTTGTCAACTGTTTTTTTTTATTCAGCTTTACTAATAACGACCAAAATACTGGCAGCATAAATAACTTATGTCAACTTGAAAGACAATAATATTTTGTTCAACCCACATCTAGTTTTACATACATAACTTATCTTTATGGTAGACAAAATAGTAACGAAAACAAAATGTAACCAATGAAATATAATTCATTAGGTATACACTACAAGAATAGACCAAAATTCAGTCACTTTGTGATTAGATATGCACTACAAGAACAAACAAACATTCAGTTTCTTTGTGATTAGGTATACACTACAAGAACAGACAAACATTCAGTTACTTGGTGATTAGATATGCACTACAAGAACAAACAAACATTCAGTTTCTTTGTGATTAGGTATACACTACAAGAACAGACAAACATTCAGTTACTTGGTGATTAGGTATGCACTACAAGAACAGACAAACATTCAGTTTCTTTGTGATTAGGTATGCAATAAAAAACTTTTGGAGGCGGATATACGCTTAGAAAACAGCTGATATTAATCCCCTAGCGACCTCAAAACGAAGCACAAATCATAAGAAGTTATACTACAACATCGACTCCACATCTGATGTAGATTCATCAGTTTTCCTTTGGTGCCATTGGTTTCCGGAAACCGTGTATGGTAACACGGTTATATACAGTTTTCACATTAGGTACGCCTCAGGAATCTCAGTTTAACAACATTAATTTTTTGTTTGTTTTATTATTTTATATTTTCATCCTTCCTTTGCCGAATCCATGCCTCACTCAGTACCATACATCAGGGTTGGTATCAGCACTCCATTGTGGACTACTACTAACTAGCCTCGCTTCTTTACTCAATCTTGTTTCTTTTAAATCAATGGATACATCTTAAGAAAGGACCTTGGCAGATAATAATAACACGGATTTCAACAAAATATGTTAATATTTCAGATAATTTATCAGTGTTAACGATTATTTACATATTTTAGCATTACAGGATAGTATTTCCGTCTAGTTTCATAACTATAAAACATTGCTTGGCGGCAATCAAATATCAAATTATAACAAAAAAGCAGTTGTATTCTATAAGGAAGGAGAATATTAAAAAATAATTTATGTAAATTTCACAATGTCATTAAAAGCTAAAACAAAGGGCAGGGAAGTAACAAACACAATAAACAAGATATTAGCAATGCATAACAAAATACTATAGCGTCAATTAAAAGTATTCATTATTGTTTATCAGTAAGTAGGTACCTTTTAAATCACATAATTTTAAACACGTTTTTTCCTGTCTTGTAACGTGCCGTTTTTCCACCTGGTTTCGCCCAAATTTCGTCAATATTTAGAAATCTAAATAAATAAATATGTAAATGAGCGATTGTTTAAAATCTTAAATCTCCGAAAGTTCTAAACCGATTGCTTTTAAATTTTTACACAACGTTGCATTCAAATACGCGTGTGTTTTTGTGTCCTATATTATATAGTAACCAAAAACTGCGCCTTCTGTTGGACGTAAAAGCAACACGCGCTATTGTTTCACTATCTGCACAGACGGGCTGAGCCACAGCAACGCGTGACGGAGTACAGCTAGTATATAATATATACGTAGGTGGGTACCTACAGGTACGAGTATGAAGACAATATAAAATAGCATCTTGTACATCAATGTTTTTTTTTTCAAAGAAATCTATATTCTCAAAGCTTAATACCTAGCTAATGATGGAAAGCTTGAAGTTGTTGTCTTAATCAGTGCGAATTTCATTACGCCAGAACTAACTGTTTGCGAGTTTTTAGAGATAAAGGGAGAGATTTTATTTTATGGTTGCAAAACACCTTTATTTTATTTTTTTATAAGAAAGACAAACATTCCCAAATAACGAATAATCAGACAATATTTGATTTTCCGCTACTATCATCATCATTAGTTGAAAATTTTGCTAGGGTAATGACGTAGGACCTCGCTAGAAGATGATCTGGAGGAAACCAGAAGCTTCGAACCGCTAGAAAAACTAGCTGGTCTCATTTTATTTAAAAATTAAATAAATAAATAAAAGTATTATTTTTATGCTACACTAATGTTTACAAGACAAGGTTTTTATGTGCAGCAAAACGGATAAGTAATTATTATTATCCTGAAAAACCCAAATTCAAAAAATCTCTCGAGATAAAATAAATGCCACCAACGGGTATTGAACCCGCAGCCTTCTGACTGCCGGTCAGCTTCTCTAACCATTGAGCTACAAATATAAATTTTAATAAAAAAAATCGGCATCAAAAATAAATAAAACATCCAGTTGAACCGGAATTGCTTTAAATTGCGTCACACTCTAAAATAATATTGCACCACGTTTCATTTTCGGTAAACAAGATTAAGATTGTGTTTACATTCACAGATTAGAAGATTCGTTTTCCTAATGTGAACAGTAGAATCATCTTCTGTTAACTAAATCTTGAGATGAATGCTAATAATTTGTTTCCTGAACCAGGACTAATCTACTACACATTTGAGTTTGACCTTATCTTTATGGTAATTTTTATATTATCTCTTTAAGTGCAGTTCATGATTCAATCAAATATCTAAAACATGAAACGCCAAAAAATACGAAAATGTAACTCTGTTAAGTAATTTTCCTAAATATACCCCGAGAATCTGGCGTAGCGCCTCAAACAAAAAAAAAACATAAAACGTATTTACATTAGTATACAAAATTTAATCCCAATAATTGACAATTCTCCCATATAAGTCAAAAGATTTTCCATACAAGTGATATGTATATCTAAGACACCATTTACGTTGTAAATATATTCTGGTAAGAATATTGCAATCATTCCAAAGATGGCAGTATAAAAAATATGGAAATAAATAGAGGATACTTGTAATATTGGTAAAAAATAGAGGATACTTGTAAAATTGGTAAAAAATAGAGGATACTTGTAATATTGGTAAAAAATGTTTAAACTGAAATGAGAGATCGATCAAAATAACCGAATTTAATTAGGTCTTAGTAGCTAAATATTGGTCCCGGAAAAGAAGATTTTAGATGATCTGGGTTCGATTTCCAGTTGCGACCAATAGTCAGCTAACACTTCCAATATAGTAAATTGTAACCATTATTCATGGGTACGAGTACGAATACAGAATACAGAATACAGTCGGACTTTAAATAAATACATTATTGTTAAACAGTAAATCGAAACTAAAAAATAAACGATATTCCATAGAGAGTGCTTTTGACAGCTGATCGATAGGATGAATTTTTTATTTCTATTGAGAGTTGTTAAAATTATTTTCAATAATTAAAACAAAAGTTATGAAATTAAAGCTCTATAAACATTTAAACATCCTAACTCGTTCAACATAAAAATTTTTCGCACATCGAAAAACGTTACAAAATTAAATTAAAAAAACTCACATTATTAATGGATGATTTTGCTTTGAGAGATGATACTTCACTTAAATAGTTTGTCAACAGGCTTTATTTCGAAATATTCACAAGAAAACAATGATTTAAGAAGAGCGAAAGCGAAGGAGACACTATTCACTCTTCAACGGTGAGAGCTAAAGTTCAAAAGCAATGGCAAGTCTAATGATAAAATAATATATACACATTATTATTACATTGCCTATCGTCGTAAAGAAAGCAAGCTTACAACGATAAGGGACTAAGTAAAAAAATAAACAGTGTTTCTTGGCAATGATGATAATAAAACACTGAACCTATTTTAGATTATACACAGGTTCGTATATATTATCCATCTATTTATAAAAAATAGAGTGTTTGTGAAATCTGCAGATTTATTTTGAGATTGATTAAATTTTGCACACTTGACCATCAAAACAAGAGGAAGATTACTATCTAGATCAGCCCTGGCCAACCCAAATTGCACCCCGGGCCGCATTGACGACCTAAAATGTACAAAGGGCCGCACGTACAGACATTATACAAAAATAATTTCATTTTTTTATTATAACAAATTTCATAATTAATTCTTTTTTTGTGAGTATTATAAATAATTTGATTGCAGAGGTAATCTGAAAGTACAATCAGGTAAATGTGAAGAAAACAATACTACAGCCAGATGTGAAAAGAAAACACACATTGAACAAACAAAAAATGTATTTTTATAGTAATCAACATGTTTAACAGGGCCGCACGTATGGGCGCCGCAGGCCGCATGCGGCCCGCGGGCCTCGGGTTGGCCAGGGCTGATCTAGATGATATGTCCAAAAACCACATCCCTTTTCCCATCCTTTTAAGCAGACATTTCATACTTCTTAACAAAATTTTGCACACTTGACGTTAAAAATAAGATGAAAATTACTGTCTACATCTGAAATCGATAAACCCAGAGTAAAGCCCAGGCAACGACGGGGACTTCAGCTAGTCAGTTCAGTGAACATTAAAAGTTCATTGAAGGTGCATAATTTTACATATTAAAATTATGAAGAAATACGTAGGGAAAACGAAATTAGTACCTACGTTTAATTTGATAAGTATTTTTTCCAGATACCAACAACAGCCTTATTATAGTGAATGAACACTTATTATAGCGAATGAATTTGAAGTTATGTACAAGCAAAAATAGCAAGTTGTGGTGATAAGAAGAATAAGAGACGATTTTTCAATATCTATAGAACCTTCAAAGATTTGTAACCAGGCTAGTTCAATGAAGGGTATATATCTGGATACATATTTTATTATTTAATTTGTATAAACATGATATATTCAATTGTTTTTTTACACGCTAATTACCTAGTGCATGCAAATGATAAAAATATACTTAGTTGTCAAATCAATTAAGAGGATCTCAATCGTCTTTTTGCCTACTGTGAATTGAAAAAACTCGTTATAAATATCTTAAAATCGAATAAATTATCATTTACACGTAATTGAAATAAAATTTTCTTTAATTATACATTAAACGGGATACATATATTAAGTAAAAAATTATTTTTAATTAAACTTTATTCATCACACTAATGTAGTCATCAACAAGGCCAACACAATGCTGGATTTATAATATGTTTATCGAAACCTTTACAGCACATATATCCATCCGCCCACTTAGAACACTGCACACCCATCTGAGTATATAACACGGTTAATAGATAAAAGATTTATCAATTTATTATTTAATTAATTAATTTATTTATCAACTTGTCATCGTTCCCGAGCATGACAGCAGATCGCTAACGTACAAACAACAGTTATCGAATAAATCATGAAAACTTCTATTGAAAACACTGCTGTTTATTCGTTGAAGATCTACAGTCATGCTCAGGAATTATGACAACATCTGACATAAAATGTTAAACGAAAATATGTGAACCACATACAAAATAAATAATAATATAAGTATATATAATATAAGCAGAATTCTTGCCTGAACAGACTATACAATAATTACAATAGCGTATTATCCAAGGTTGATATTTTCAGTTTCGACCTTACCAAATACAAGAGGTCCATAAAAGAATATTTCTCTGATGGTTTGTGTATAATGTTTATGTCTTTATTGTTTATATCTCTATTATGATTTGATTTATATCTAGAACCTCTCTCCATAAATGTATTGTTTTGTAAATTTTTCTTTTTATATAATCTTTTGTTTTGTATAAATTATTTAATTCATATTCCTTTCTCACAAATTTAAATAACTTATTCCATTTTATGCTGTCTCAGTAGAGGTAAAGTCACAAGGAGGAAATCCATAATTGGTTTTATTTTACTATATAATACGTATGTACAAGCTGATTAAATGTAAACTGTCTTTTCCCGAAAAAGAATAAATAAATAAATAATGACATCTCGCGTGTCGTAAAGCTAAAAATATAAACATACAGTCTCAACTACTGAAAATAATTTCTTTGATTGATGTTGGATATGTGGCAGTATTCGCGAAGAAAAAAATACATACGCGAAAATAAAATGAATAGTGATGATTTTGAACTTGTATACTTATCGCTGTAAGCCCAGTGTTACCATTGTATTCTTATCTTTACATGTTTCAAATTTTTTGTTGATTTAAAAAAATGCAGTCAGTTATCTACTCGGAATATAGATGAAATCCGAAAAGGGTTATAAATAGTAATATTATTAATTATACGCCGCCTTCGATTTTTCAACTCTTCGTAGAAAAAAATAAAAACTTTGGTCAGTAAAAACCGCGTTACTTACATTATCTGATGACCTGAGGTCAAATATAATACGACTTCTGATAACTAAATGATGTTATTGAGATTTTTTTTTTGGTACATATCGAACCATTCGTTACGAGAAAGTATTGATAAAGCACTTGTAAGAAAATACTAATTAAATTAATAAATCAATTACGTAAGGATAAGAAAGCAGAAAAATTCCCCTGTTACCACGGTGACTGGATAAATCATCACAAAGATAATTCATCACATCTTTAAAAAGTTATATAAAGTCATGGAAAGTGATGAAACAAAAACTTTATTAACTGGGTTAAGTAGGTTAGGTTAGGTTAGGTTAAAAAAAATTTTTTTTCATCGTTTCTAATGGTAACTTTAGTAACTTTATATCACTTTTTAAAAGTGTGTTGAATTGTCACTGTGTTGACTTATCATGGAACCGTTACCACACGTGAATATATTATGTGAATTATACATATAATTCTGTTATATAATGTGACCTGTACAAAAAGGTTTCTGATTAGATATAAAAAATAATATTTATTATTCATCGTAATATAATTTTGTTAGTGATTTGGTAAGTGGCCAAAAAAAACCAAAATAATTATTTATTAAAACCGTAAATTAAATTGAATACAACAATATAACATAAATTAAAAAAATACAATAAATTTGTCGAGCTCATCACACTAGCTTTAAAAAAAACCCTTGAAATATATATATACGTGTAATGAATAATTAATCATTCGCCTACATCAGAGGTTCCCAAACTTTTTGCCCCGTAGACCACTTTCCAAATATATTTTTTTCCGTAGACCCCCTGCCTGCCGAATATTGAATTTTCCTAAAACTATTAACTTCCCATGTGATAATCATTGATATTTTTTTCGTAAAAATATTCCCTTCCCTTGCCTGCCCTACAACCGGGTGGCGATATAGTTCCTCTGTTTTGCATTGTGCAGACAGGGGCGCCCTTGCCAGGTATTACACCAAATGAAAATGGAGCAGGATAAGCAACGGGAATTTCTTTCTGTAGCCCTACAGAACTGCCCATCAGTTTTTTTTGTCATATGATATCCGATTCTTCAACCTTCCATTTCCACAGTCAAAATGTCCTCAAACTTAGTTTTGAAGTCTGTGTGAAGTACATATAAATGTTGAACGTCATTATTACCCTGCACGTTTTTCAAAAACAAGTTGGGGAACTAGGAAAATTCCCGGCTTCCAATGTGCAATGTGTTGCTTGAATATATTAATTCTGACGAGAAAAGGAACGTAGACTCTATTTATATACCTCAATAAACAACTTTATGATATATAACCATACAAATATCAAATAAGTAATTTCTCAGTCTATTATTAGTATTACGTAAACTGTGTTATTTGTGTTAGGTGTATTATGTCATTTACGGAACTCCTAAATATTTATTTATTTATTTATTTAAGGAGAAAACACAGATACAGACAGTAATTAAAAGATAATTTTGTAAAACAATAAATTGAGAATTCGCCTGCATCCTAACTATTTCTCACTGATTGACTGGTAGATATCAATTTTAAATATTTTTTACATGTAAATAAGGTAAAATTATTTTGTATATAGATAATGCTCAGTATCAAATAAAAGTGTACAAATATTTTTTTGTTATTTTTGTTATTTGTTTTTGGGGTGTTTGTTCGGCGTACAAGAGAAATAAACAATGTATGAAACATTCAGAAACTGTATTAATAATATTGAGTTGAGGTAAATGGGGATCCGCTCGTATGTACCCCCATTTGAATCTCGTGGACCCCCAAATTTTTTTCTCGCTGACATAGACCGCCAGCAAGCCGATATCGACCCCTGGGGGTCTATATAGACCACTTTGGGAACCACTGGCCTACATTATGATTACATATTCGTTATTTACAGGAATTAAAAAGTGTCAAACTAATTTGGCTTAGAAAACTTATAGCGTCAGGGCAGTCAAACCTTGAATCAACAAATATAACTTTTTTGTTCAGAAGTGAGCAACAAAAATCTATTCCATATAAAATAATAACAAAATTATTTCAAAAGCTATGATTGTTGTTTCACAATAATTTTATTGAAGAACTAATGTAAAGCCACCAAAATAGAATTAAAAGAATGCTTTGTTATGGACAGGGAGTCTATGTGCCGAGTTTCATCTCGATCAGATGTTCATTAATTTATTCATTCGTTAATTAATGTATTTATTCATTAGTTCAAGAAAACAAAATCGAAATTCATATAATTCACTCATAATCTAATTATACATAATTGTCTGCTAAATTGTAATTGCCACCCCTTGGAAAGTGTAGATTGTATCATGTATCTAGGTGTAAGGATTGATAAATTTTTAAGATGGAATGACCATATCGATATGTTAACAAAGAATATCAGGAGACTTACATTAATTTTTAAAGAACTGAGACACATATTGGACAAAGAGAAATTAAAAACTGTCTATTTTGCCTTAGTCCAATCTCGACTTTCTTATAACATAGTATGCTGGGGATCATGTCTAAAGTCCAATGTTGAACCACTAAATATTACTCAAAAATTGATCCTTAAAGTAATGTACAAAAAAAAAAATCTGCTATCCATCCAACCTACTTTATAAGGAATGTAATGTTATGCGTATAAAACAGCTATATATCACTCAAATACTTTGTCGATTTTTTATCAATATTAAATTTGCTGAAAGAACACAACAAATGCGGACAACTAGAATTAGCTCTACATTGAACTTTGTGGCTGTACATACTAAAACTTCTTTTGGTCAAAGAAATTATTTATATCAGGCACCACTTATGTTTAATATTCTTCCAAATCATATTAGTCTACCAATTCCTTAATTAAATTTAAAAAGTTAATTAAAATTTTTGTATTGACAGACGATTGTCTTAATACTTTTTCATCCTTGTCCTTTCTTAAATAATAAGATTTTATATAAGTCCCATTTACTAAAAACTGAATGTCACCCTATCTGTCTTTATTATCTACTTTGCTTCTTCTTTTGAATAATGATTAATGATTAGTTATGGTTCAAATATTGTTAAAATATACTGTCAAATTACCCACCTGGTAACACATCTAATACTTATTTTTTCTTTAATTTTGAAATATTTTGTGTTTGTATGTAGAATTACCTTATGTTTGTGATTACTCTTATGTTTGCTTCACTCAAATGTAAATTGTTAACCTCGATACAGGCTCAGTCCTAGTGAGGTTGATTTTTATGTGAAAAAAGGTGTTTTATTTATAGTGAGATGCAATAAATAAATATAAGTAGATGCATTTTAAAAACCTTTAAATTACACATATGAATTGGGAAATATTTTCAAAAACATTACAAAAAATGGTAATATTTTAAGATCGCTGTACTTACATGTATGCGAGTATTTTTATTGGAAATAAACACTTTGGTTCAACTTAATTTCTAGATACTTACAACTATATACGTCGGGGATATGCATTAAATTTCAAAATGCGTTCATGAGTTTTGACAGTTCCACCGATTCTAAAATTTTTCAAAAAGATTTCTACCGCGTGAACAGAAGCGTCTAATAAAATGTCAAATTGTCAGCTGTTCGAGAGCTCAGAGTAGAGGACGTTGTTAGTTCTTGAAACGTCCGATGTTTGTGTACATTGTTTTCTAAGACCGGAAAAATAAAACATACTAAATCTTATAATTAATTATGATGAATGACACCTAATTATATTAACAATTTAATTTAGATTCCCACCTTGTCAATTTTTTAAGGTTATATTCCTTGATACCTGTCAACCGGTGCAAGCTCGATTCCAAGCACGAATTCTTAAAAACTCGTACACAAACATTATTATCACGATATAAACATTCTGTTTGTTTTCGTCATGACAATTTTATAATAAAAACTGTTCTTATTTTTGAACAAATAAGCAAACAAAATATTAATAATATTCGCAACCGCAACTGACTTCACACAACAGAAATGGAATTAACGACATCTATCAATTGGGTATTCAACATAAATATAATTCAAATATTGCTATTAGGTTTAAAGTACCGCCATCTATGTATACAGCGGCAATGAAGGCAGGTTTTATCTTGAATGTAAAAGGTGAACGGTTTTGCTATAAGTTTAAAGTTATTCCGCTAGATGCTGCTATTTATATTATTTTACAAAAATGCAAACTATGGTCCAAATCTTTAAAACCACGATGGTTTTTTTTTTGATTTTATGGATTCTTTCGTAATCCTCTAACTAACTAGGGCTAAATACCCTTTCATGTTTCTAGCTGACTAGTACTGCGGCTCATTTGGCCTTATTACTATTACCATCTGATGGTTGTATTTACTTGACTGATTTTACGTTAGGTATATGAGGGAGTTTTATGAGGAAAAATTCTTAACTGGATAAAATAGTCCAGTAACCTTCTCCCCGGAAAATGAGGGGGGGGGATGGACCCAATAGTTTCCAAAAATTGTTTAGTTCTGCGGGAATTTGACAATTGTGCATCAATCAAACAATCTGTCATTTTTATTATTTTAGACAGCTGCAGGTTAAGTGACTGACCGCTATCTCTTCCCACTGCTCCCCCCCTCAAGGTCAGGCCCTTCGTAAAACAGTTCGTGTCTGGCACATAAGTTCTCGTCGCAGCTCCGTTTCCCACAATGAATTTCACTATGTCCATCAGCAGTGGACAGGTTAGAGAAGCTATTGTCAGCAGCCACATGGCTCTACAGATTTGAAGGGATTCAATGCTAACAGCAATTGGTAAAAACTTCCACGAAGTGAATATTCAAACGTAAAAGCAGTCCCTTTCTTCAGTAAAACTATCGCTGTTGATGATAGAATGGTCACTGCCCTAAAACAGTCTAATGAAGAATTGGGAGATTTCTTCACATACGAGCTGTCACCAATTCCAATGTCACTATTCACCGAAGAGAGATTAGATGAAAAGCAAGGAATAACGAAATTTTAAGTGGTGGATGGAAGTCATCTACTTCACAAAGTTATGTGGCCTCGAAGCTCACCATTTGGTTCGATAGCTGACAGGTAGACCAAGTATATCGCTGCTCATTATGGCTCACACGTGGCAGTAGTTTTCGATGGATACCCAACAGATGTTTCACAAATAGGCACGAAGAGCCTTGCAGAGACCTGCTGAGTACAAAAATGGAAAACATTCGAGTACTGCAGGCAGAGGTATGTAGATGCTGACAGGCTCATTATCACTACAACTGTCACTCTCGCCTCTTCTTACAATGTACCCATCGCCTTGTTAATAATGCTCACTGGGATCTCACACCAACGTCAGATTTTTTTCAAGAATATGGATTTGTGCTGATCAAATTAGAAAATTAATTAATTAAATAAACTAAAACACTTTGTTTTTACCACGATAATCTTTATTTTTGAAAAAATCGTCATGTTTCGAGAACGATGTTCTCTTCATCAGGACATAAATTGTACTAAAACTAATTATTAAGTATAGAAAAAGGCGTGGGTAGAAATGAAAGTAAGGGGAGGGGGGAAGAGAGGTGGAAAGGGGAGAAGCTAATTTGTAGAAGAAAATTAATAATTATTTTTCGTTTTTGGTCCTCTGTCTTCTAATCTGGTTAGTCGTTATCTCAAACCAGTACAGAAAAAAAAATCGAAGACTGAATAATAATATGTTAAATTGTCAATCCCAAACATTACACCACGCAATTTCGAAAACGGGCGACTTGCGACGAATCAGTTATTTAGTTATCGTGAATGGTTTAACTAAATAACTAACCATCACGCCTTTTACGCCCGCAGAGGTAGGCAGAGAGGACGGACCGCCGTTCTTCAGGCAGGTCAGATAAAATTTAAATAATTGCTAGTAAGAAAGTCAAAATAAACATGACGATATGAAGAAATAATCTTTATTGAACAATCAAAGTTAGCCATATAGTCAAAGTAAGGCTTGCTTGAATAATAAAGTAATTCTACTTTAGTATACGTCCTACCTGAGAGAGGAGCTTCTCACTCGACCCCATTTCGTGCCTCCTGCCATTCTTCTAAAAAATCTAATTTCAAAAGGAAGACGTTCAGCGGGTCGATCAGTGCAGGGTTGAGGAAAGCAAATCCAGAGGTTGTGCGAGCAGGGGCTGGACCTTCTATGAGTGGAGACCCTTTCAAGTAACACAGGACAGCGTGTCGAGAAAAGAGGTTGAAAAAATACTGTAAAAGACCCTCGACTCTGCAGAAAAGTGTGTCTGTTTTATAGATTCCCATATCTCGATAAACGGATTGCAATATTTAAAGCACAGGCGTCAGGTGGGAATGATGTCCATGTTCTATCGGTATTTCAACGGAAGATGCATCGAGGAACCAGCGTCATTAATGCCTTCGGCACCGCTGCATAGTCGAGAAACACGACAAATCATGTACAGCTTTGCGATAAAATCCAAATAAATGGAATATTTCTGAACGTATCACAAAACTAAAAACTGTTTTTGATAGATGTTAAATACGCTTTAAAATTTGATTATTAGAAATAAACACACAATTTGAAAAAAAAAAATAATTCAAACATAAAAAGTTTAAAAAATGGCTTGCATCACGTTTTTTGTAAAAACAAATTACTTTTAATAAAAAATCAAGAAAAACACACGTTTCATTAGACAAATATATTTTTAACGTTATTGTCACCGTTGTCACATCTCTTTTTGTGGTTTCTTATAAAAATAATTAGTAAAAAAATCAAAAAAAGTTTCAAAAATTTCGGAAACTTTGGTTTTATAGATGGGCACATTTTTATTATTTTAACTTCTAGATTTGAATATAAAGCATTGTTTTTTATTCTTTCACCGTTTAGATCACATTTCTCAGCATGACAGTAAGCGAAACAACGATTTCTAGAAGACCTATATGAGTTGTTCTCAACAGCGAACTAATTAGCCTGAGGGTGAATAAAAAAAATAAAAAATAAATTATTTTCATCAACTTTCGTGTGCCAAACTGCCCAAGTACATAAGTTAGATTGGTCGATAGTTAGAACAAATCTTTAACCATGCACGGTACATGCTGCAAATTTTAAACACGTAACAATAAAAAAACATTTGGATAAATTTCTAGTTTCTCCATTCCGCGTTTCTCGTCCGTTACATAAATCAAAACAATTCGCATTTGACATGCATAATAAGCGTAATACAATCTCATGTAAATATTATAATAATTACTTTTAACAATAGAGTTGAAAACTGACGTTGAGTCGTTCAATGAATATCAATTTTCGCAAATGCACCGTCTATTTGGTGAAATGGCCGCACACTTTCCAACACTGAAGAGATAAACATACAGAAGTGTGTTGTGGGCGTGCTCGTGTGCCAGAAATATGTTATTTTTATCAATTCTGATAAAATTAATCAAATATTGAAAAAAATCTTTTTTTTCTTAAAGAGATAATAAAGCCGTCTACAGATCGTATGTAAATTGTTGGCGATATCAATTTTCTTTCAAATCTGTAGGTAGGTAGTGCATATATAACACACATTCATCTTTTTATTTATTTTTTGCGAATACCGCACTGATCCCAACTGTAGGTACGAAACCAGTGGGACTATGGCATCCCCAATTAGGGTATATTGTAAGGCTGAAGGGAGTGAGAGGGGGTAATTTATCGAATTAAAATAATATATTACACAGTATATTTGCGGCACGTACGTTGTAGACACTTTTAAAAGAAAGACCACCATTCCGAATCTAAAAGTTGCTTTAAATGGCTTTAACCGTGTTTGTTGACCAGAGTAGAATAGTCAGGTACAACCCCACCTTCCTCTTCGCCATCTCCTTCCCCTCCAATTGGGGATGCCATACTCTAACTGGCTCCAGACGGTTGGGAATAGTCGCTACTCTTGTGCGGTACTCGTATCATTTTTAAAAAAAAATTAAATTTTAGATTTTGAATGGTTGTATTTCCCCGGGGTGATACTGAGAGTATTTACCACTCTGCCGGTTTAACTTCTCAGTGGTCGCACTTTCAAGCAATTATTATTTGGTTGCCGTGTGCAGAGTGTTACATGATATATGTTATTTAAAAAATAACAATAACACGTGCCGTAGTCCATTCATATGATTACTCAATTTATTATATTACCATCGATTTAATCGTTACGTTTATATTTTAAGCGTTCTATAATAACTCGATTAATCGAAACTATCTTTTAAATAATAAATGGTATCATTAAATATTATGTATGTTACATTGCATTCTTACTTCTAATAAGAGTATTTAATATATAAGGTAATGTACGAAGCTACGTATTAATATCGTTCGGGATATGCGAAAGCGGTAGTAAAAAATGAGCAGTTTTGTAGGGTATCTTACCAAATAGATAACCTTACCCAGTGGTAAGGTAACTGCGGCTCGCAAGCCACGTTAAAGAATGACGTGTTAAAAATACATTTTATTTTACAGATATTTAATAATATTTCAAATATCAAAAGCGCACAGGAGAATATGAGTATCGGGTACAGAAATAAGAACATAAACATATGTTCGGATAGCCAGGCGGCC
This sequence comes from Hesperophylax magnus, assembly GCA_026573805.1. Lineage (NCBI taxonomy): Eukaryota > Metazoa > Arthropoda > Insecta > Trichoptera > Limnephilidae > Hesperophylax > Hesperophylax magnus. Next base: position 2,435,917 of record JAIUSX010000117.1, on the reverse strand, counting down.
TTAATGGCACTGGAAAGTAACCGATGCGACTCCAGACTGGTGATGGAATGCAGGACTATCCTTATAGAACTGGCGACCATCAATAAAGTAACCCTGCTCTGGGTACCAGGACATAAAGGTATTGAGGGCAACGAGCGGGCTGACGAACTAGCAAGGAAAGGGGCGAAAGCACCACTTGCGGGATCTGAGCCGGCCGTAGGAGTAGCAGCTTGCCACACCAAACTACATATCAAGAGGTGGGTCAAATCCCAACACTGGAAGGAATGGAAGAAGGCACCCGGAATGAGGCAATCTAAAGTACTCATAAACGGACCGGACCCTAACCGAACCAGGCAACTACTCGATATGGACAGAAACTCACTGAGGGAACTGGTAGGACTATTAACGGGACACTGCCATCTCAGGAGACACATGCAACTGTTGGGAGTGGAAAACACCAACATCTGTAGGAAATGTGAAGAGGAGGAAGAGACTCCAATTCACCTATGGTGCCAATGTCCCGCTCTGCTGGGAATAAGGCTCAGATACCTGGGAAGACACAGTGTGGAACCAGAAGACATCGCCACATATCCAATGACAGCCCTGGTGAACTTCATAAAAGGGACCGGGTTACTGGCAAGGGAATGAGGTAAAATGGGAGATAGTACAATGGGCCTATGGCCTAAGTGCACGCGGGGAACGTAAGTAAACCGCCTCCGACTTTAAAAAAAAAATATATACATCAAAAATAATTTTTCTATCGAAAATAATAATTAAGGTCATGAATAGTTCATTGACTCCAGCAAAACAAATACTATTTGAAATTCAATCAGCACCATGCTGATTAAATTATCAAAAATTTTATCAAAAAATCAACTCGTAAATTAAAGCCGCCTAAACCATTTGAAATTTTGAAAGCTCTCGATCTTCCGATGACAGCAGAGAGCATAAATATACCACTCACGTAGACAGTAATAGAGTTTTACATAGAAAAATGAAGCAATTCCTTTATTAAAATCACAGACAATACGTGTAATATTACTGATATCTAGGCTTCCGACTTATATACGGATTGTGTTATAAGCCGCGCTAAGCTCGACATTCCAACAAGGCCGAGCTTTAAAGCAACCGATATACCAGACCTATGACAATTGTTATAATGTTTTTTAAATTATCATAGTATTCATAAGTAATTTGATATTAAAAATTAAAGAATTTAAAAAAAAATAATTTTAAAATGTTATTTTCACCTATTATATAATGAACAGAATAATAAAACAATATAACTGATAAATACATATGGTTTTTAGTCTATAGGTACACCTAGTTTTAACTGACCCCTAAAAATAGGGTTCTTGTTAAAAAAATTGACACTTAAAAGAAATGTAAATAAATCTACTGCTGATATTTGGATCTTTGGACCAATGAGTTTGCTTAGCGGATATGCGATATATATATATAGTCTCCCAAGCTCCCATTTTGTAGTTTATTAGGCAGTACAAATTGTACGAAATAAATTATTGAAACAAATTAACACTTTTGTTGCTACTGTTTTTTAAAAACTTTCCAACCTTGTCAACCAGTCACCAAAATCAGAAATAACTTATGTAAGTAATTTTATTAATTTCGTTCAATTTAATTCTTTGAAAGGCAAACCACAGGCAACAAACTAATAAAGAATGAGTTATAAAAACACTGCCTTTGGCATTTAACTAAAAAAATTAAATATGTTTGTTAAATGAGTATTAGCGATTCTAATAAAAACTTAAATATTAACTTAGTTTTTTTGAAGCCAAAAAACAGAGCTAGTCGTCAGACCCCGACGCTGTGTGGTCAGAGTAATTCGTGTATTACGTACAGTATTAAATATTATACATTTCTAGCAGGCATACAGAATAAATATTCAGAGTATGTTAGCATGTACCCGGCAGATTACAAACGATTTCAGAACTTATTTGGAGTAAGAAATATAGATTTCGTTTTGCTGTACAATGGCTTTTAACAAACATATAAAAATAAAGGAAATTAATAAATATTTCTTTCACATGCTGGTTACGACATTAGCTCGTTGACCCACTCGTTGTTCGAGTGAAATGACTTTTGACGTTTGGCGTATGAAATTATGTACCTTCGACAAGACTCAAGAATAATAATGTCGACCAATGTATTTACTTTCGAGAGCGATTGCGAGCGGCCTGGATTGGAGAATCGATACCCAGGGGTAAAATACCAATCGGCAGCTGTACGCCGGCTGACACTATTTTCGTAATAACTTACTTGTGTTTTGGAAAATGATATTTATGCAAATTGTACCGTCTTAAAAAATATGTATATCTATTCTTTGTGGTTTCCCTAGGATAAATACTTTTATTCAGAGAAATGTTTTTTTTTTCTCTCTAATGTTATATATATATATATATAACTTATAATATAAATATATAATATAACGAAGAGATACCAAAATATGATACAGTTTTATAATATTTGCCAGCTGGATAAGCGTTGTTCACAGTAAAAATAAACACATTCTTATATGATGACTTGTATGATATTACAATAAATTACCGGTCGCCCGCATGTAAAAAATATATAAATAACACTTGGTTTCAACTTAATTTCTACAAGAAATAACTAATTATGTGGTGGGAGATGGTAAATTATTAATTAAAGTTAACTAATTATGTGGTGGGAGATGGTAAAAGATGCATTAAAATTAACTAATTATGTGGTGGGAGATGGTAAAAGATGCATTAAAATTAACTAATTATGTGGTGGGAGATGGTAAAAGATGCATTCAAATTAACTAATTATGTGGTAGGAGATGGTAAAAGATCCATTAAAATTAACTAATTTTGGGGTGGGAGTTGGTAAAAGATGCATTAAAGGTAACTGATTTTGTAGCGGGAGATGGTAAAATATGTATTAAAGTAAACAAATTTTGTGGTGGGAGATGGTAAAAGATGCATTAAAGTTAACTAATTTTGGGGTGGGAGTTGGTAAAAGATGCATTAAATAACATTTTTTCTCCATCGAAGTTAAGTTTGAAGATAAGGAAAATATTAAAATTACCCTTAAAACCTATTTTGTGCGTGTTTACTTAAACCCCCTACTTGAATAGTTGTCTCCATTAGATATTTAAGTTAAAATCAAGTGTTGTTGTTTTTGAATAGCCTTTGCATGCATCGGAATTCGACAAGTTTACCGAAAATTAATTTACAATAAATGTAATACTTAAAAAAAACTCTACTTTCCCAACAAAATTGCTTTTTAAATTGTTTCCAGTACCAAATATTGATGATATATTTAAACAAACTTCCATTATAAAAATGTGTAAAGAAAAAAATAACACAGAATATCAAGAATTTTACAAACTCATGAGAAATGGAAATCAATTTATTACGCCAATTTTTAAAACAACTCAAATGCAAAACCATTATATTTACCAAGCCATAAAAAACTACAATAATCTCCCTTCCGAATTGCGCTGTATTACGAACCAACAAGAACAAATAAATAAAATCAAACTTTTTTTCCAAAAAAACTTATATTAAAAAAATATATATATATATATATATATTATTATATATTTTACACATAACATAATATTATAACATAGAATCTAAGTAAGAATCGTGGCTCCCTTATCAGGCACAAGAGCTCCTCTTTTCTGATAAGGTATACATGACCAATTATGAACCTTAATATTATATTTTGCAAAATATGTATGTATTAATGTAACCCATATCTATATTAAAATAATAACAAAAAAAAAAAAAAAATGTGAATGAAACAAGGTGGAAATCTTTGGAATTTTTTTTTTTTTAACTGAATCATATATTTCGCAACACTTTTAAGTACATTGGTCGCCAGTGCAGAGGGCAGTTAAAAGAAAAAAAACTTTCCTTTACACATATCGCATTCTAAGCATCTTGTTTGAAATAACCTTTCGATCTCCGTTGTACTTTAGCTTGTATCATCATAGTGAATAATGACTAATGACTAATGACAATGACTAATAACGGGTATGAATAATGACTTCCTTTGTTCGAAGCGATTCCATTATCATAATATATACAATCTTTACAATACAGCGTTAACCGTTATCGGCACTATCAAAATAGGAATATAAACAATAATATTCTGCCGGCTTTCTCACTCATGTTTCATTTGGATTCTTTCTATCGCAGGTTGGGGGTATTTCACTATCTCTGATTGTGTTCTGACTAAGCACTAATCCGCGGATTAGTCATTTTTTCGTTTTCACTATATCTGAATAACGCTAACGCTCGGGAAAGTTAGATTTGACTAAGCAGTGCTCGAACTTCACGTTAGGCGCTATTCCTCGAATCAAAGATGGCGTCAAAACATTCCGAGTTTAACAGCTGAGAAGTGAGTCGAATTTTGTAGAATGAATTTGAATGCTTGTATGATCCATCCTGAATTATTTGATTGTGTTCAAAATAAGAAACAATGTATTAATTCGACACGAATCTATCTAAAATGACCTGATAATCAACATAACATAACCAAAAAAATGCACACTTCGCGGTGTGCGGACTGTGACGCATGACAGCCGTGGCAGTAGATGGACTAACGGCAAACATTTTGCGATGTTGCCAGACTATTTCGAGTGTTATCTATCCGGCAGCTCGAAACAATGGTGAAATGGTCGCCGTTGAATAACGAAGTTATTCTGAACTTTAAAGCCAGCCAACGGATAGCTATTCAGATATTTAGCCCGACATAGTGAAATACCCCCTAAGTGGTTCGCTACGTTTGGTGACCGTGCTAGAGACGAAATCTGGGTATCGATTCTCCAATCCAGGCCGCTCACCACCGCCGTCGAAAATACATACATTGGTCGAGATTCTTATTCTTGATTCTCGTCGAATGTACACACTTACATATGCCTAGCGTCAAAAGTCATTCCACTCGAACAACGAGTCATTCGAACCACTTGTTGTTCGAGTGGAATGACTTCGCACTACGTTGTGGCACGAGTTAGAAAGGGCTGCGTAGGAAATTTTTTGTTAATCCGGGACGTACTCGTAGTTAGTTGATTTCACAAGATGAACAGTATAAATAATGGTAGGTACATTTATTTAGAAATTCCAGTTGTTCAATTATCACAATACTACGACTTTCTGAACTAGGAGTATTATAAATAAGTCACAGATAAATAAGTCATTGATAGTTATTGTTGACCTATGATTTATCACGCCCGTAAGCAATACTTTTCATTTCTTACTTCTGCAGCTAATTGCAGCTTATAAATTTTATTTCCCATACTTGGTGACATTAAAAAGCGTCAATAATAATATATACTTATGAGTTTGGAGAGAAAATCACGTAGGTAGCCCTTCGGTCGGAATGTTGGGTGAAAGTTTAGAAAAGTTTTCATCCGAAAATACTTATTAATGAAGTATCCAGCAATAAATTATAAGTGTTTAATGTTTTCTCATTTTACCAGACGTGTTTCATCTGCTTTTGACAAAATTTTGTTGCGTCCACTAATTTAATAACAAAATATTTAAAAAAATATATTTTTCAATATTTAAATATTACAATTTGAGGTTTTACTCAATAAAGTTATTCCGAAAAATAAAAATTTAATAACATTTTATAAATTTGTATCGCTTTTATACGTTGGCGGGTTGACGCCAACTTGTGAATTGAAACTGTTTTAATGTGTATGTGCTACCAGTCAAGAAAACTGCCTGAAATAAGTGGAACTATGGCGTCCTCATTTGGGGAATTTTGAGGCTCAAGAAAATGTGAGAATTGAAAGTAAATATGAAGCAACACTAACACAACAACCTGTAATAAAATATCATAAATATGAGGAAATCAACAAGCAATGAGTATTGAAAAGTGAAAAATGAGTATTGCTGATTTATTAAAATCCTGTTAAAAACGGGACAGCAGGCCGCTTCCTAATAAAATTTTGCTACTTTCTGAATACATCGGATCACGTGTTTATGCATCTACTTTTGCCCTTTTAATGACGAAATGCGAAAATGTTATGATTTTTTATCATCACGTGTTCCGAAGTCGCGAAAATACATTTCCTTTTTAATAAACACTTTAAGATTATACATTTCAATTAATTCGGTAATACTAATAATTTGAAGAGATTTTCAATAAAATAGCAATATTTTATATGACTAAGTTTACACAGTGTGAGAAAATCAACAAGCATAAAGTTGAAGAAATCAACAAACATGGAGGTGAGGTCTACAAACATGAAGATGAAGAAATTAACAAGCATAAAGATGAGGAAATCTGCAAGCATGAAGTTGAGGAAATCAACCAACATGAACATGAGATCAACAAACATGAAGATGAGGTAATCAACAATCTTGAAGCTGAGGCCTACAAACATGAAGTTGAAGAAATCAACAAGCATGAAGATGAGGAAATCAAAAAGCATGGGCATTAGGAAATCAAGAAGCGTGAAGATTAGGAAATCGAAAAAATATCATTTTAGGCGACATAAGACTCTAGTAACAGGGGTTTTAATTATTTCTTATGAATGTATTACTAAAATCTCAAATGTTTCTAGAGGCATCCCCACGGATGAAAGTTATTTTTTTTTGAGATTAATAAAAACAGTACCTTACCATTAAAATATTTTATGTAAGACTGTTTGAAATATTATAAAATGTTTTTCAACTATGAAATTAGCAGTAGGCACCAGTTTTTATTTTTTAGACGGTAAATTGGTAACTTCCCGAGAGATCCCTCTAGAAACATTTGAGATTTTAGTAATACGTTCATCAGAAATAATTAAAATAAACCCCACGGAGAGTTCGATTTTCCAGGCCTTCTTGGGCAAAGTCGACGGTCCATTACGCCGGGCCGCGCGCTGACAATTGTTATTACACGATTTTGACATCACTTATGTCGTTAAGATTTTCACTTTATTTTAGAGATTTAATAGAGCGAATTCAACCGTAGGTCCAATACACTACAGCCGCACGTCACATATTTTTATGTACGGTTGCTTCACTTACGTCGTTAAGATTCTTTAGGGTATTGTGTCGTCTTAACACCAAGACAACAACGTAAAGAAAGTGGATGAGAACTGTGAAAATACTATTATACTAAGCATTTTTAACATTCATTAATAAAAAAATATGAAAATAAAAAATATAAAAAAGAGACGAGAAGACGAAGAAACTATTCTCAACAGTGCGATACTGAGAGCGTGCTCCATTCTGATATAAGGTTACACCTAAATTAGTAGTCAGAACCTGATGATAATGACTACGGATATTGCTAATTGAATATGAGAAAACGCTGGAAAAGGCGCAAGATTATGATTTACAAAGTGATAAATCTAATGTCATCTTTTCCACAACACATTACTTCAAATGAAGCGTCCATTTCCTATGGATTAAAAAAAGGTGCGTTATGTTAGATTATGGGAATGCTTTTTCGAATAGAAAAGAAAACAGCCTATTATTTTCCACACTTACTCGGAGATTCTATATTAAATAAAAAGATGTGTTGCTACTGTACCTATTGCAGGGTAGGTAAGTAATTGAGCAGGCAATAATTTAAGCGACAGTTTTCTACAACAAATATGAAACACAACAAATATGAAACAGTTTTGTAATTGGATTTTATTTGAGATTTTCACAACCAGTCGCGTGATTGATTTTTGGGATATTATGCCGTTTTGCGCTTCCTCCTTCTTTAGCCAACGTTTCTGCCAGCGTTACAGCGTCCATCATCATCAGGGCAGATTTGTAGATTGTGGTAAAGTGTGTTTATGAACATTATATGTGGAAGAGTAGAAGATATTCTATGTATGGCCCTGGTGCAAGACCACCATTCAGAACTGAAACATTGCTTAAAATGATTACTAGATCTGAATAGCTACGTACTTTGCCACCTTCCTCTTCCCCATCTCCGTCCCCTCTCCATTACCATGAACCTCACAACGTACCCCAATCGGGAAAGCCATAGTCTGGATCTATACGGTTGGGAGCAGTTGTGGCTCTTGTGCGGTTTCACATTTAAAAAAAAGCTTGTATTTCCCGTACTAAATAAAATGATTTCCAGTACGAAGCAAAGTAATTAAGTGATGTATTTTAACTAGAAATACGTAAATACAATAATGTATATATCTTTTTACCACTTCTCATTTACTGTACCTTTAGTTTTAAAATTTTAATCTTCTCTATAATGTATATGAAAAACAAAGCGCAAAAATCAGCGCAAAAGATTTTTTAATGTGTAAACGATCTATTTACATAGGTACCTTAATATTATTATTACAGAATTTCGAAATATCCCAATGCATCTGAGGTGCCCATCCTAGAATTTTTTTTACATAAACGCTAAACAATCCAAAATGAAACCATTTTACTGTGTTTATGCACTAGGTTATTTTTTAAACATTAATGCCGACCGGTTTCGGAAAAAACAATCTATCCTCAGGGCAAATGCATACTAACTTAATATTACAAAATTATGGGTGAGCAAATAACGTCAGGTGTTGAAGTGGGGGTGGAGGCGATATATGTTGCCCTGAGGAAGAACGGTTGTTCCGAAAGCATTCGGTGTTATTATTGATAAAAACGTAGTGGTTTAAGCAAAGAAATTTTTTAAAGTTATTTTTAATGTATAGCCACAAAGCTGTAGCTAAATTCAGTAGAACAAAATTATCTATTTATATAAAGAAAAGTGTCTGTAGTGGGGGGAATTCGATGAAATTTTGCCCACTTGCCTATGGGCAACGCCGGGGACTTTATCTAGTTTTGTAATATATTATGCTGCTTTTGTGTAAGTACTACTTTTGTTCTTGTGCAATCTGCATTGACTTATTGCAAACTGAGAAATCGAGTTTGCAATAAGACAACGTCCAAACGGATCCATTCCTATTTAAATGTTATCAACTTTAAAGCTTTAACCGCAGATTATAACATCATCTAAGTTTATCCAATAAACTGCATGAATATTATTCATGCGGTTTATTGGCTAAGATCTTGGCAAATATACATTTCATCTAGAACTCAACGAGATTGCAACCTGCCATATTTTTGTAAATAAATGAACCGATTCGAAGTTTGACAACACAATACAATCGCGCATAGTTAAATGATGCGTAAAACGTGATATTTGTGCGTTACTTCTTTCGATACATGTGAAGGTGGTTATATTAGGATCATTAAACATGATAACAATACCTTCCACAAAAACAGAATAGCCTATTATCTTAAAATGGCAGTTGGTTATTTGTTTTCTCTAATTTTCCGGCATCAAGCCCTTAGCAAAGAAATTGTGGTAGAGTGGTTTAATTGAGACAAAAATGAGATCAAACAAACAAGGGTTGCAGATATTAACAAATGAAGGTATCGTAGATGGTTAAGATTATATTAGCGATGAAGACGAAGAGGATAACATCGAAGTTATAAACTAAAATGATAGAATTGAGTCTTTGTTTCTTTATGATACATATTGTACAAAAAATTCAATAAGAAACAAAGTTTTTTTAATAATAAATGGTGTCCAAACTCGGGCAAATGACGGCCTCTGTAGTTAAGTGGTTATGATCCTTGGCTAAGAAACCGGAGGTCGCAGGTTCAAATCCCGGCGTGAGCAAGTTAATTTTATTTGTTTTATTTTACAAAAAAACCAAAAATTATTAAAAAAAAAAAAAAAAACATTATACCATATTATTTGCGGCACTTTCCAAAGTGGTGACACTTTCACTATCGCCCTGGTGAAAGACCACCATTCAGATTCAAAGAGTTGCTTGAAATGGCTTTAGCCGTGTTTTGTGACTAGATCTGAATTCCTCACCTTCCTCTTCCCCATATAATTTACCACGTAATTGGGGATGCCATAGTCTTACTGTCTTACTGTCTCCAGCAGTTGGGACTCTTATGCGGTACTCACTTAAAAAAGCCAAAAAAGTAGGTACTTGTGCAACGCTGTGCTTCAAAGTGCTACAATACATGTAAATATTAGACTACCTAAATCTTTTTACTATCCATAAATCCTTTACGTTAGGGCCGGTATTTCAGTTGATTTTAAGCTCGGCTTGATAGATATTTCGTTCGCCCAGTTACTCTCCTGTAGAAAGCCTGACAATGAGCCAATTGGTAAAATTAGTGTTGACTTTTCACAAACCGTCACTTTTTCGGAGAAGCGAGTGAGTTCGGTACCCTCTGTAATATTTTATTTGGATCAGTATGACTGCTAGTAGAGTCATATCCCAACGCTATCTTAAAACTAGACCACGGAGTACTTCAGAAAATATTCACAAGTTACGTATTATTAAATCTGTGCATTTATATACCTCATCTCGATCTTCTTGTTACATCTATAACCGATTTACTTGAAGGTTCAAACTGAAAGTAAACAGAAGTGTACAAGTAGGTCCATGGTTCAATTCACACACACCATCTGCGCAGCATCTACAAGTATCAGAGGCGCGCATTCCATACAGGCACATAAGCACTGCCTAGCTTTCCTTATTCACATAAATAATATTAAAATTTATAACATTATGGCAAGAAATCAATCAACACATTAAAAAATACGCGCGAATTTCCAGCTACGAATTGCAGCACCGTAACATCAAAATACCTCTACTATAAAGCAGGAACTAAATATAATTTTTTTTTATTCAAATATTGATTATATTCCATTAAAACAATATTGATGTGTTCATTCAATTAAAGACTAGTTTGTGTTAGGACGGGTTGTTTGTGTTGACGGTGTGTGTTGGGACGGACAATTCGGACAATTTGAACAATTCGTCAAATTTCAACGTTCATTTTCGGGATCTGTGAAAGTTCTGTTATTATATCATTGTAGGCTAGTTGCTTGACAAAACTGAAATAAAAACAGAACTTGAAAAAATCTTTCACAGATCTTGAAAATGAAAGTTGAAATTTGATGAATTGTTCAAATTCTCCGAAACGAAATGACGAACACGTGTTCCGACATGGCGATTCATTCATTCAAACATTCCTTTTTTACTAAAAAGCTTAACAGGAGACCTATCAATTCATTTGTTAAGGGCCTGCAGTCCCGTTTTTAACCGAATTACGAAAAATTTGAAGAGATTCTTAATAAATTAGCAATACTTTAAATGAGTACGTTTTCTCCGTGTACCCTAATTAAAAACTTTGTGCACGCCACTGGCCAGTATGTTGTGAATCTCATCATCTTCATGTAAAGTCATCGTTGCCCAATGATGACGCAGAATAAATAGGCTCAGTGCAGTAATTAGCTTGCGAGGGAATTTGTGTTGTGAAGAAACTGTTCTACAGTCGATTAGGAACGTGATTAACAAAACTATTGCACGTTGCACAAGACGAATTAAACGTGCTTTAATAGTACGTAATCTGCGATGTTTGTTTTAATTATAACTGTTTTATCAAATTTTATCTTCTTAAATTAAAACAAATAATAACCACAGCGGTGTGCCGTAACGTTTTCCGATACCTATTTTAATTATGAAATATTTCCTCATCAACATCATTGATGCCTCATCTCGGAAAGACATGAGTGTCTCTTGGAAACACTTTCACTAATTTCACACTACTGCTTTAACATTTTAGCTCCTAATAATCTGGGATGCGTTATTAACCTCCACGTCAGACATATGTACATCTGCATATGTGGTCTTATTCCACCTTCTCTTCCAAGTTTTAAGAGTGTAATTATTGAGAAAGGTTTTCAAATAAATCTTAGTTGTACATTACCCCCCACAGCCACCATTATTTAATTGTATTCCTCTCAAAGAAGATTCTTCCTTTCAAAAAATACCAGAAATCCTTTTGCTGTTCCTCGTGCATGTCCAGAATCTCCATGCCTGGATTTAATCCTTCTCGAGAAGAGTTTCATTTGAAATTGTATTGTCTTCCATTTTTGGTGATTATTAGTGATTTTTATGTTTCCTTTTTATTTTATATTTATGTGAATACGCACGGTCCCAACTGCTCCCAACTGCTGGAGTCTGTGACACTACGGCATCCCCAATTAGGGTATGTTGTGATGCTGAAGGTAGTGGGGAGGAGAAGGAGATGGAAGGACGAAGGTGGGGAATTACCTGGCTCTTAAGATCCGGTAACCTAAGACGACTAAAGCCATTTCAAGTAACGTTTCAATTCTGAATGGTTGTCTTACACCATTGATAATATCTTTGACCAGAATACCATATATATTATTTAAAATATCGCAAATTAATCAAAAGCTATACTAACGCACGTATTGCTAGTCGAGAGCCTTACCCCTTGACCATGGAGATCATAGATGTTATGGTCTTGTAATCGAGCATAATGCACAAGATACAAAATTTGTACATCATAATATATAATACCACTCTCAGTTTGCTGACTAATACCTTCGACAATGCACCTTCCGTCATTTACATCTTCGATCTCTTCTCCCAGGATCTCTGATTTGGTTTTCTCCAGCATTATCTGAAGCGTCTGCAATGTCTGAATGTCGTCTACTGAAACCTGGACGGTAGTAGTTTTGCTGTCCAAGACACATTATCTGGGATTATTCTATTAATAGTAGGTGGGTAGTATCAGGGACTCGATGCCGAGAAAACCGTAACAAGACGTAATTTTTTTTCTATGAAATTACAGCGGACATTACAGTCGCAGTCCTCGGAAGCTTTTATCTGCCATCCATTTCTCATGCTCGTTACACCATAATTACTATGCAGATACCTTCATAATCTAAGGTACATTTCACAACATTAATTCCCCCATTTCTTCTTGCTATCTGCTACTAGATAAGTACCCTCCATTGAACTAGCCTAGTTATTAGTGTTATTACTTTCAATGCAATACAAATCTGTGGATATTGAATAATCGTCTCTGATTCTTTGTACATAATTTCACATTAACTTACTATGATAATTATTAAGTTACGTATGCTCTTGTTAATACGTGAAAATAGTAACATATAAAATTAAACAAACCAATTTAGGTTGTTTGTGGTGTTGTGCGTGTTATACATTCATATATTCTTATTTAATGAACTTTTAATTTTCAAAATCATAAATGTATCAAATGAGATAAGTTTCTAGCGTTCGTTTTGTTTTGAACGTCAATTTTGCAAAATTTCAACAAGTATCAAAATTCTGCTTTGAGGGGTGGGATATTTAATGTAGACAGTGACCTTCATCTTGTTTTGAAAGTCAAATGTGCAAAATTCCGATAATCTCAGAATAAAGCTAGTGACAGACATTTTCATATTTCAGCATATCGCTCGTCATACGTACCCATTATGATTGTATGGCGAACGATATGTTGAAATTGGCCAAGCCACGATGTGTATAGCGTAATCTGTCAGCCCCTTAAAACTGTAAATTTGTAAACAAATCAAAGCCACCCCGCCCGCCTTAGACGTTTTTCTTTATATAAATAGATTGTGGGAACCATGCGATAAAGTGGGAACCAAAAATTGTTTCATTTTAACAATGATTTTATATTTGAAATGTGTATTTATTTTGTTAAAATTTTTGGTTGTCAAAAATTGTCAGATCTGAATTACTGATTTTTAATGTTTGATACAAAAGGTTAATTTTTAGATTTCAATATAAGTCACACCAAGTGTATTGCTACGTTTGGTGATTTAGCAGAGGTTTCCGGGTTCATCCCATCCATGCGCCTGACCACCAGCTGAGAGGCTGGTTTGGGGAGACCCTTTGACCTCTCCAATTGGTCTCTCTCGACCCATCGCCTTGCTCCACACCGGGAGGGATAGATCATTCGTCCATCACTCCTGAACACACTGATCCCTAGATTCTTACCCACCCCTCATACCTTTTTCCTTCACAAAACTTCCCCTCCTTAATTTCCTTTAGAAAACCCCCACACAGCATCTCCAAAGATGAAAGAAGCCAAGAGGGAAAATATTTTTGTCAGGGCTTAATGTAAAAATAGTTAGGCAATGATCTGTAAAAATTGTTAAATAATAATTTCAGCTTCACAAATCTTACAAATATAATGTGATTTTACACGGATCTACACTAGTCTTTCGTAATACCGTCGTGTTTGCATTTTCTCTCGTGTTTAGTTAGATGTTTGTCTTTTAGGAGACCATGGTAGTTAGTGTGGATTCAATTCAAGATCGCAGCAAACTCAAAAAGTATCAACAAGTATTTTCATAGAGTTCAAAGAAAATACTAATTGAAATTCTACTTTAAAACCTACCTACGTTAGAGCCATAATCCATTTAATCGCAAATGTCGCTCAAGGAGATGAGATATTCAGAAATCTATAAAAATATTTAAACTTATTCAATCGATTGAATTTGAATCGTTTATTTCGAAAGGTGTATCTCGATTATCCCATAGCTGGAAGATAATAATGATTTCATTTGAACTCTCAATTTGTTCGGCCCACAAGTAAAGAACCGATTTCTTTTGACGTCAAACACTCTACGGCCGAATTTTGCAGACCATAAAAATAACACCTCAATAGTTTTTTTACGTAATGGCTAAATACTATTTTGCTTATTTATTTAGCAATATGTTAATTAACTTTATTATGTGTTCTTATAGGTATGCGAATGTATGTTTATTGCTTACACACTTTCTTATTTCCCTTTATCAATAGCTACATTTGTTATTTATCTAATTTCTACTGGGAAATTATAATAAAATATTTAGCGTGTTCTGGAAAAGTTACTGTGATTTTTGTGGCACCACACAATACCGAATTTCACATATTTTGTAACTATAAAACAATCAGCTACAAAATAAGCTAAATTTATAATAAAACAGCATTACTAAAAAACGTGGTAAAAATTTTATTCAATTGATTAACGGCCGTGTATATGAAAACCTTACTAATTGAAACTGTAAAACAGAAACTGACATAAAATAGTTCGTGGAAAGATATATAAATTGATTATCCAGCCAAAGAGGGTTGTTTATATGTTGTATAAAATAATAATAATTTTTCATTAAATTTTTAAATGTTTTATATATTTCTTCATTTTTACAATTTAAAATTATCTGTTAGGTTTTGGTATTTAAACTATACACCAAAAAAGTTGAAAAAAGCTTACCCCAAACCTTTTTAAGAAAATCGTTTCCTTTCACAGAATTCTAAAATAAAAAACCCAGTCCTTTTTAATTATTTTTATATTTTTCTTCCGACTTTATGTCCGGGTTAAATATTCCCCACAGGAAAAACTAAACCCTTCCACACACTTTTCCACAAATGATCATCTAGTCAATCCACATTATGCAAGTGCATTATGTAAGCATAATAAATACAAAACAATACAAGATCAACAACACGTCAACTCACCAGAGATCAAATGGGAAAATAATTCACCGACTCCAAATATTTTCATATCAGAGGGTTCGGCTCGGTAGTAACTGGACCTATAAATCCTACTGATCCCTCAATATAAATATTTAAAATCTTTCGTAATCCTACATGTATTTAATATGACCGATTTTTGCATTTTTATATATAAATTCTTTGATAGATCTAATACGCCTAAATTTTGAGTAAGATTTTTATGCTTCCGATTTTGTTGTCCGGGTTAAATCTTCCCCATAGGAAAAACTAAACCCTTCCACTCACTTTTCCACAAATGATCAGCTAGTCAATCAACACTATGCAAGTGCATTATATAAGTAAAATAAATACAAAACAATACAAGAACAACAACACGTCAACTCACCAGAGATCAAATGGGAAAAAAAATTTCACCGACTCCAGATATTTTCATATCAGAGGGTTCGGCTCGGTAGAACTTCTAACAGGGCCTATAAATCCTACTGATCCCTCAACATAAATATTTAAAAAATCTTTCGTTATCCTACATGTATTCAAAATGAACGACTTTTGCATCTTTAGATATAAATTTTTTGATAGATCTAATACGCCTAAATTTTTAATGAGAGAGCTAGGTATAATGCCAGTAGCCGAAATAACGAATGGTAATATTTTTATGGTCTGAGAATACCAAATTCTTTTTATTTCGTTTCCTAAATCTGTGTATTTTCTAATTTTTTCATTAACAGATTTTTTAATGTTACAGGAATTTGGAATAGCGACATCAATGATATAAGTTATTTTATTATTATTATTATTACATTAAAAAAATACAATTACAAAATAATGAATCTTTGACCTCCAACTGGGAAGGACAATCAAATTGATAGGTTTTATTCCTATGAAGAAGGTAATGTAACATAAATACATAACAATAAATTCATATCATTAGAGAAATTATTTGTATTTAAATAATTTTGAAGAAAAACGTCACTTCACTTTTAACCTCGATCAAAAACACGATTTATGAAGACATATACATCCAACAATCCGTCCCCGATAACTGGGTGGATGTTGCTGGATTTAAAAAAAAAATTGAGTAACAGATTTTTTTTATTAGTACAAACTCTTTTACAGTCTTTATACAATATGGAACAAAAATGCCTTTTTACCGTTGCGAAGTGATATTTTTATAAGTTTGGCTGTATATATTAATTTTTAGTAAACTTTGTAATAATAATCAGAAACCATTTTGAAACATGTTGATAATATTTATTAAATTGTGGTAAACAAAGTTCGCTATTTTCATGTAATCAAAATGATGACACGACATTAATTTGCAATAGTGGAAGTAATGAACAATTAGAACGGTTGAATATCATTGTAATCGTTTCACGTTCCTGCTTCCTAGACTCCTCTCTCATCCATCTCGAGGTGTTCCGGCGAACTACGTGATATTATCTACGTTTACTGTGCTAGAGTTTTGATAAGGTAAATGCTAACGTCTAATGTCGCAAATGAAGTGAAAGTAACAGTAAAAATGTTATTGTATTCGTTGCGATCATTAGAGCAGGTGTTCCTCTTCTTATTATTCTGTTACATTTGATTTGAAGATGATCTGGGGGCGTGATGGAGGAAATTTAATTAAGGTTATCAAGCACTCGAAAGCGAAAGGAACATTTATAGAGCAAAAACAATTTTCGTTACATTTTTTAAGGTTACGGCACAAAAAGCACAGATTTTACTTAACAACTGACATATTTTGTATGGCGCCATTTTGGGGAAACAAAAATTAACCTTTTACATTTTTTAAATGTGAATACCGATCAAGAATTTTAACTGCTCCCCAGTGAAACCCCAGTGACATCCCCAATTGAGGTAGGTTGCGAGGAATGATTTAGGAAAGAAGAAGGTGGGGATTTCCTGACTATTCAGATCTGGTCACCGAACACGGCTAAAGCCACTTCAAGCAACGTTTAAATTCTGAATGGTGGTCTTACACCAGGGCGATACTGAGAGTATCTTCCACTCTGGAACGTACCGTAAGTATACTATGCATTATTTTTAATTAATATGTTGGGTAATAACACAAATTCATAAAATAAAATTTACTTACGCACGTCGGGATTCGAACCCGCGACCTTTCGCTTGATAGTGGAGAGCCTTACGTTTGCGATCAAATGGGTAATAACTCTCGAATTGTTAGCTTTTTCATTGTGGAATGTTATTTCCACCGTGACCAATAGGATTTTAAAATTCCGTAAAAAAACAAGACATTAACATTATGTTTGTAACTATTATTCGCTCTTCATAAAAATATTTTTTAATTAAAAAGATTTTAACGGTTTTAATCATATTTTAGTTACAATATTGGTCGCAAAAATTATTTTACCCTAGGATTGATGAAGGATCACAGCTTTCTGTGATGTATTTGGTAGAATCTATAAAATAGCTTAGTGAGCACAGCTTTTCTACTCAATAGAAACCCAAAGTTGGATTGTATTAATTTTCCGTTCTTTAAATTGTCCACAGATTCTTTGAGAATAGATCTGATGATGAAGCAATAGAAATAAAGTAATATTGCACTTCAAATAAATTAATCTCTTCAAATTATTCGAAATCCGGTTAAAAACATGATTGCAGGCCCTCAACGAATGAATTGATAGGTTTCCTAGTAAACTTTTAGTAAAATGCGAATTTTTCGTCATTGTATAATATCAAAGGCAAAATAGGTGCATAAACGCGTGTTCCGATAAATTAGGAATATACTGAGCATTTATCACCAAGCAGCCTGCAATCCCGTTTTTAACCGGATTAACAATTATTTGAAAAGCTTTTTACTAAATTGGAAATTCTTATTTTTCTCTGAGTGGTAATAGAGTAGAAATTTATATAGATTAAAAAAGATTATCTGCACATAGTTCAATAGTGCAAGAATTCTCAGTATTGCACAGAAAAAATGATCCAGTTAAAAAAGTGGTTGCAACTTCCTGATAAAATATTAGTCATTCAGAATACATCGAAAACACGTGTTCTTTTCCTAATACATATCATGACGAATATCTTATAAATATCGGTATTTGTATGAACACGTGTTCCGCCGTGCTCATAAAACATTCGCTTTTGACTTATACTTTGTTAGGAACTCTTTCAATTCATTGGTAATTGGCCTACAGTCCCATTTTTAATAGGAAAACTAAAATTTGACAAGATTTTCAATAAATTAACAGTATTTCATGTCAGTAAGTTTTCTCTGTGTGCCCTGATGAGAGACCAACATGCATCGACAGGTTGCTTGAAATGGCTTAAGCTAGGCTTACCAGATCTAAACAGTGAATTACATGCGAACCTTTTCTTTAACTTCCCTTCTATCCACTTTTAATCAACAATACATTTTACAAAAAAAATCATACGTTTTTACTACGTTAGACAATAAGACGAGATTTAACAAAACCATTAAAAAAAAACGAATAATATTTTTTTTTTACCGTGTTACTTTTAAGAAGTGAGAGGTGAATTTACCACTAATTATGGAAGCAAATAACTGAGACGTCTTTATACTTTATACATTTCATCAACACATACTTTATACATTTCATACACATATAAAGGCAGAATGAATAGCGTTTAGTTTTTAGATATGTAGATGCGTAACGTTTGTACTGTGTTTTATTAACATGTGAAAATATTTGATTAATGCTTGACGAGTGAATGTCGAATTTTTTATACGACCCAAATATTATTGAGAAAATGGCTGTGTAAATAATTTTAAGACAAACTATACAAGACGTTGACATGTGGCGTAAATTCAAATATTTACAATTGTTCTAAGCGACTTCTTGAATTACTGCTACTAAGATCCTAAGAGATCCAGTAAATTTTACAATTATTTAAAATTTTCCAGAGTTGTAAATATAGTAGTCCTAGAGGTCGTACGTACGTCATGAAATAATTTATTATTTTCCTTCTCACACGTCTTGTATGAAAACAATAAAATCTCTCCGTAAAAACCAAGTTTTTTTACTATGATAATCTGTTTTTAATTTTCGACATGGTTGCGCCATCTCATTTAATATATATTTTTTTGTTTAACTAAGGATTGAACCTTCCTCCACAGGAACTGGAGTCAACATCGCTAACACTGAGCCAAATCCAATTGGGTGGTACTGACATTTGTTTAGCATATTAACTGCTGCATTTTCATCTAATTTCAGAGAAATGCTCATATGAATGCGTGTGAATGCACAATTGCAATATGTGTAGAATGCATTGTCATCGACAACGAGTCAATCTTCCGAGTTTCAGATCGATTGGATGTCGGGTTGTAAATTTTCACTTCCTAGATTCCATTTCATTCACTCGAGAAAACAAAATCGAAATTTAAATAGATGTAATTAAAAATAATAGAATGATTATAGAATGACATCATGTACGATCTTGCTCTGGAACTACTATACTCTCTGTATCGACCAGGTAAAAAAAAAAACAATTCAGAATTGAAAAGTTTCACCCGAAAAGCGAACGAGCAATGTAAAAGATAAATACAGGGTTTTCCAATAAGAGGTGTTATTTTGATATTCAATCGTAAAAAATCAATAGTTTCGTTGCTTGTGTAGCACGTAGCGCCTTCTTGTTGAAAGTAAACGTTGTCCAGATCAATACTATCCAATTCCGGCCATAAAAAATCATTAATCATCTCTCGATAGCGCAATCCATTCACCGTAACTGTTGCTCCAGCTTCATTTTCAAAAAAGTAAGGTCCTATGACTCCGCCGGACCATAAACCGCACCAAACAGTCACACGTTGAGGAAAAAGAGGCTTTTCAACAATAACTCTTGGGTTTTCCGAGCCCCAGGTGCGACAATTTTGCTTGTTGACGAAGCCACCGAGGTTGAAATGGGCCTCATCACTAAAGATGATTTGCATTTGATTCACTCAAGTGAATTTTAATAATTTCAATGCGTTATTGAAACGTGTATCGTTCCATTTTTAATAATGACGTAGTTTCTACTTGTCAAACATTAACAAATGACAGCTTCAAAAGTAAAATCTACCGAAATAGCGGGCTATTCAAAATAAGACCTCTTATTGGAAAACCCCGTATAAGTATTGTCAACGTTTTACATCATTAAAAGCAGTCACCTAAACCTCAAATAGTTCACACTCTTGGTATCGTTGCACAATAAGGTTTTGGTTTGTGTGCAATTAGGTTAGTGTGGTCCAGAGCCGTATTTGTACTTTTCACAAGTATAGGCCACTTCGTTTGCGCCGCCCCCTACCCCCTTCTTGGAAATTGTCACCGATAAATAATAATAAAAAAAACATAATCACTCACATTTAGGCCGTCATTAGGTGACACACAATTTTCAAAATAAATATTGAAATGTAGAAATTCAAAAATAAAATAAACTTTAAACTTAAAATTTAATTTAATTAGTAAAATTTAAAAACAAGAATTAAAATTTTTTATTGACAAAATCATCTATAATATCTTCATAGCTTATAGTATTCATTTAGTCTGCTTCAATGCTCAGAAGAGCCAAAGAGTTAAGTTTTTCTTGCGACAGTGAAGACCTTTGGTAATTTTTCACACGCTTTAAACAGGAAAAACTCCTTTCTCCAGAACAATTTGTGGCCGGGGTTCAAAGTGCGATGCGGAGAGCTATATACAAGTTTGGATAAACATTACACAAAGATTGTTTCCTCAAAAACTTAAAAAGATTCAGTAATGATGTCGATTCAGATTTCTCTGCCGTCTTATTAGAGGAAATGTGACTACAAAAGTGTAGGTACACATTGCTGAACTAAATCGTCTTCTAAATCATAACAGTAATATTGCACAAGAGACTGAGCTTTTTCTGAGACTCTTTGTGTTAAAAATTCACTCATTCTTGTTAAAAATGAAAATTTTTCTTTAAAGATTATATATGCACCATGTCTTCTCTCTAACTCAGCTCTCAGTCTGTCCAGAATTACCAAAAAGGTGTTGACTCTGAAAGAGTCTCTGGAGGTTGTTTCAATTACCTCATTTGATGCTTCGTCTATGAAGTTTTTTCTATTAGGGTTCCTCTTACTCTTAATGTCGCCCTGATATTGCTTAAGTGCGCTCATTTGAATTGCACTTTTTTCGAAAAAATCAAAGTTTTCTCGCTCTGCTATTGTAAATTCGAGAAGAGATCCATAAAAATCAGATACCGTCAGTACATCAATAGATGAGTTTTGAATCTTAGCACTCACTTTATTCAATCTGTCCAAAATAGCATTCCAAAATACGATCATAAATGCCGTTTCTAGTTTTTTCAATTTAATGCGAATTCCCTTTGCTTTAATTCGTGGGATGGGTTTCTGTGTAGCATCATTTTCAATCATTTTTAAAACCGTAAGTACTTCATCCCAGGAATCTCTTACAATTTGACAGGCATCTGCTCTTGCTGACCAACGTGTGAGGTTTACTCTCTTCAGCGTCTTTTGTTTTCCTATTTCATTAGCCAATTTTTTCCAACGATCGGTTGACTTCACAAAGAAAGTATATATCTCTTCCAGCAACACGAAGAAGTGACAGGCGTACAAGACTCAGTGGCCGAGGTTCCCACCAAATTTAATGAATGAGCTGCACAAGGGACGAACATGGCAAGTGGTGCTTGTTCTTGAATTTTGGCTTGTAAACCATTATAAATTCCTGACATATTCGAGGCATTATCATTTGACTGACCCCGGCAGTCTTCTAGATTTATGTTCAGCTTTTCTAGCTCTAAAGTAATGGCATCAAACATATCTTGAGCCTTGTGTCCTATAGAAGGTAAGAATTTAAGAAATCTCTCACATGACTCTCCATTATTTAAAACATATCTAATCACAAGTGTCAGTTGATCTACGTGTGCTGCATCCGGTGTAGAGTCTACAATTAAAGAAAAGTATTTAGTTTCTTTTATCTCATCACTAATGCATTTCAGTACTTTCTCAGCCATTAAGCAAATGAACTCGTCGCAGACAATTTTTGATAGGTACCTATTGATATTTTTGATAATCGCATAGACGGCTTACCAAAGCGAGCGAGTGCCGCCCCCTGAACTCTGCCGCCCCTAGGCCGCGGCCTATAAGGCCTATTGACAAATCCAGGACTGGTGTGGTCTATTTATCATAAAGTACAGAGGATTGGGACACGACAGCAAATGATTCATGAGAACGACCATGGATACGAAATCATACTTCGCACAATAACGCGCTTTGTAAAGCGATCACAAATCCACATCCACATTGTATCCCAACAACGGAAGTAGGTACACAAATTGAAAGCTATATTATTACAAAGCAGCTTATTATCCGTTTAAGGTTCTTGAATTCGTGTTTTTTCTGTATTTGGTCACCACGGTTGTAATAATAGGTCTTGGATGAATGAAGTTTTGTTACAAATACCAATGTTGTAATGTTACAGTGCCTATTATTAACATCCGTCCTTCCTTCCTCATCAATTTGATGTTACAGATTGTAGCCACAATTTCATCACATTGAGCGTATTATATTTGCTTTTACTCCGTTCGTTCGGAACAGATAGAAATCCAGATGAAATTTAAGCCAAATTAAAAATCTTCGTTATTGAATTAGCATTTTTAGGTAAGTAAATATATGTATATACATAGTCAGTTTTATCGTTTTGCATGTAATGTGGTGACAACACCATGATGCTGTTTCGTAATTGTTCAAATCTCTGAATTACTTCAGGTAAAATAGCACTAAGCACAAAATAATAGAGAAAATTAGTGCATTTATAAAACTTTGGTCATACATTCATCTTGGCAGTATAAATGAAGATCTGCAGAGCACACATCCTCTAGGAGGATGGGGAGGGAGACATTTAAAAAAAATGCATGTTGTATACAATCGTTTACCATGTTATCATTCGTGTTGAAACAAATGAGTTCACTCCCAAGTAGATATAATCAACATTTGATGAGTTAAAGGTTTTTAGGAAAGAAACGTAAAAAGTAAAGAAAATAACAAGGGTTAATCCACTAGAATGGTGTTCCATCACTTTGTTTTGTCGGACTCTGCAATCTTATTTTATACTGCCAATATGAATGTACGACCAAAAATATTCATGAATGCATTAATTTTAATTTATCACACTCTATTTTACCTGTAATTTACATAAAAATGATACATGTTTTTTTACATATTTCCGTACAAATAAATTTATATGTTTTTATGAATGGTTGTATAAATGTCCTCTAATATATTTTTGAATAAGTATAAAATCAAAAGAAAATAAGAATTGATTTTTATAGACTTTGAAACTTTTTGACAATGACATCCCTATTTTGTGAGGAAACGAAAGACACACGAACCTTAAATGAAGAAAGTTATGGTTACAATATTATCAAATGCATCGTGGACCACCTATTGTAATTTATTTTCACACGTTTTATCCATTTCAATTTTGAATGGACTGTCTTGGCCACTTATCGTCTTTATCTATGCATATTCGAACAAGGAAACAATAACAGTATAGAGAACAATATTATTATTTTTAAGAATGTTTATAAATTCTATGACAATTGGCTTTGAAATGATATATTATGGTGATTCGATTCCGGAAGATTTATGCAAAGAATGCTTCGTTCGCTAGTTGCAGTCAGAGCTGAAACAAGGACAAGGTGCCCAAATTTGTAACAATGGAAATTAAATTGAATTGGTTTTTAATTAGAAGTTAACCATTTAGCAGTAAGTGTATGATTGATTATTACAATGAGATGAGATGCGATAACATTTCGAGTATATCTACAAAACGTGGTCATTGTTTTAGTAAATATTAATGTAAATACTCGAAACCTTTCATGAGGGGTTGCTCGTGTTTCCTCCCTCCTAACACAAGGGTATAGACCCAGGTTCACTCCTTCTCTCAATAAAACAACCCATTAACATAAAACAGAATATCTATCCGCTGAAGCTTTTAAACGTTTAACTCTGGTCATAAAATTTGCACAGTTCTTTCTATCTGAAATTATATATGTCAATGCGAGATTACAACCCGCAAAGTAAATTCCACCAACTTCTTTACCTTTGAAAATCTGATAATAATTAGAAACGAAAGATGCAATGTATTTTATATATTATGCCTCATTCATATTTTAAAATTGATGAAGATTTTTTTTCTATTGCATTCAAAAGCTATACAATATCAACGATGTTTTAATTTTAATCTATTTTATTTACACCATTAAGGCTTTTTACATAATATTTTACTTGTAGTGGTACGCCACTTCTTCTTCTTCTTCTTCAATGGCGCTACAGCCCATTTCGAGCTTTGGCCTCCTTTAACATGAGCCTCCACCGCCCTCTGTCCTCGGCCGTCGTCTTCCAATCTGCAACATGGAGTAGTCCTCTGGCATCTTTCCTGACATCGTCCTCCCATCTCAGCCTAGGTCTGCCCGCCTTTCGTTTGCCTCCCGGGTGACCTGTTAGAACCTTAGTGGTACGCCACTACTTGACTCGAACGTTATTCTAGAAGTTTCCAAACAAGCTTCTTGGATTTTCTTTTATTTTTTTTAATATTTGTTTCTGAAGCAACTGGAATGTTCGAGAATGTTTTATTTTCCACCTAGATAAGCGACAACGTAAACGAAATGGTCAGTACAGTACCAGCAACCGAGACATCGAGATCGAATTATTTTGCCTACGTGACGCGCTTCGGAACATTCTCGAACCTTCCTTTCGTAAATCATTTTGTTGTATTTTTTACGTTTATTTATTGTTTCCGGATGTATTATTAAAAACCACTTCAGCCAAATTTCGTAGTTATTTATTATTAAAAAGAATACCGAACATAACTACAGACTTTTCGGTAATAAACAGTCAACACACGATGTGTTAATTACATTAGTTTATTAAAAATTCTCTTAAAAAATAATAGAGGAAAACATTTAGTCAACATAATACAACAAAATAAAAGAATGATAAAATAGGGGTTAGTAAAAAGATTATAATGTATGCTATATTAGTAAAACAAAATATAATTATTTGATGAAGAAAAATATCTAGTTCCGGCTCTGACAGCACTAAGCCAGTAGTGTCATGTGAGTGCTCCCCATTATGCATAATAGTAATCGACTTCCTGTTCTTCTTATTTGCTATAATAGTTTTCCTTTCATTCGCTTCCCACCACGGAGCACAGAAGAGCGCAGAGGAGAACAGACAACACAGGCACCGCTACTGAGATCAGCGGCTAAGGTCATTGCTTCTGAACAATAACACCGGGTTGTAGTACTGAGGGGGAAATAATCAGTCTGGCTTCAGCTCTTTGAGCTATTGTCAATTAAATACGAGAGAATACTGTAAAATAAGACAAAACCTAAAGGATTCCGACACATGCACTACGAAAAAATAGTATTGCTGCTGTTTGATGGCAAGCTATTTCCTAATAAATAAAATAAATTATTTAGAATATATCGGAACACGTGTTCATGCAGCTGCGATTATTCTAATAAATATAATGTCGATATGCGAAAATATCAGAATTTTTATGAACACGTGTTTTGACATCCTCATTACACATATGTTGTTTACTGATAGTTTGTTAGGAAATCTGTCAATGAATTCGTTAAAGGCCTGCAGTCCCGTTTTAACTTAAAATTAAATATAAGATACATTCAAATTAGCAATACAAAACACATTCAAATATGAATATGTTCTGTACTTAATCCTTCAAGCCTCGTAAGGACATTACTAGTCACAAACATCGTATTCTATTTGACAGCCTCCGTGGTCGAGGGGTAAGGTCTCGACTAGCAAGCTGAAGGTAGCGGGTTCAAGTCCCGGCGTGCGCAAATAAATTTTATTTGATAAAATTGTGTTATTTCGCAAATTAATTTTTTTAAATAATATATAGTACATTTGCGACATTTTTCAAAGCGGAAGATTGTGTCAGTATTGCCTCAGACCACCATGTTTGGTGACCAGGTCTGAATAGCTAGGTACTTCCCCACTTTCCTCTTCCTCTTCTATGTCAATTCAATTCAATTCAATTCAATTTGTTTATTCCTTTAAAAACATTACAAAGTTACATTTTATTTCGTTTTTAAGTACATTAGTAAAATGGTATTACATAATAGTTAGCGGTGTATAAACTATACTAGCATCAATAGAGCTTGCCTTTTAAAGGTGTCCTTCCCCTTTCCACTCCCTCAGCCTCACAACATACCCCAATTGGGTTTTAAATCTTTTGCGGTTTCACAATAAAAAATAAAAAAAAGGATCCGAATGACAATTCTGACAACAATCTGTAAGTCAAAAAATTAGATTTGACCACAGGTACTTAGGATTGTCACAACTTCCTTCTAACCGGAACCAGTCAGTGGTACTATACCATCCCCAATTAGGGTAGGTACGTTGTAAGGCTGATGTGCGTGGAAGGGAAGGACATGGGGGAAAGTAGGATTGAACAGTACCTGGATATTCAGATCTCATCATCGAAAACGGTTAAAGCCAATCTAAGCAACGTTTAGATTCTGCAACCTAACTAACTCACCGGGGCGATTTTGAGAGTATCTGCCCCACTGGACTGAAATATACTGTATAGTCTTTTACATGAATTAAATGTAAAATACTACCAAATGGAACACGTGTTCATGCACCTGCATTTCCTTTGATAATATAAAGTGAGGAATTCGAAAATTTTTAATTTTTTATGAACACGTGTCCTGACATCGGGATAATACATTCTTATTTTACTGAAAGTTTATTTGGGAACCTATCAATTCATTCGTAAAGGGCCTGAAATCCCGTTTTTAACCGTATTAAGAATAAATTAGTAATATTCAATATTAGTAATTTTTGTCACTAGTGGATATTACATAAGTATCATTATTACTACTAACATTATTACGACCAACATATCTCGACATATCGGAACAAGTCGTCACAATAATTGTATCTTTGTGACCAATTCTACCACTTACGGGTAATCATTACAAGTGATGGCAGAACTTACGCCGAATGATTTCGTCAGGTTTTATTCAAGATTTAAAGTAAAGATTGTGGCATGCCTCAACACTTGACACTACTCCTACATCCTCTCGAATTATACGAAATTGTAAGTATGTATTACATTAATTTTTGAAAGTTGAGTAAGCCAACATTACAAGTATTTTGAAGAAGACAGCTTGGTGAATCCGAGTGAACTGGTTTTGGTTACTTTCGACCCAGACAGACGTTCAGCATTCCGGCACTAAGGTGCTTAAAGTCAAATACCTTACAGCAGGTCATCATCAGAGGGGATCCTTCATTGGCCGATCAATGATGATTGTACCATGTTGAATAGCTACTCATACAATCAAAGAAAGTGACATTAAACAATTTTTTCAGGAGAAAGAAAAAAACATGAAAACAGCTCAAAAATTAAGTTTTATATATTGTCAAAAAAAATGTATTTTTTGCATTCTGTTGATGAAGATACTCGTAGAATATGTTTACAAATTGAATGGCATTAAAATATATATTTAAAAAAAATTAAATTGTTCAGAAGAGAAAAAAACAACTACACATTTTTAAGACAGCCTTGTTGTGTTGAAGACTTGAAGATTGCGGTGAAAGGGATGTTTACTTGTGTAGAAGTGTTACCGTGTTGCCTGCATTAATTCTCAGATGAAATTAATGTCTTGAAAAGTTTGATTACCCACAGAAGAACGTTTAACTCACAACGATTGAATGACTCGCCAAAAACTGATATATTATATTTTGGAAAAACTCCATTCAGTTCTGTTGATCTATTTTTGTATTAGTTGTACAAACATAAACTTAGTTCAGGAGATCTTTGAAACCTCACGACTTTAATACTGTTTATTTGTGTGGAAAATATTCTATACATTGAAGAATTCCCACAAAGTAAAAGTGTTTTGTGATTGCATCAGTATTTATTATTGTGCCTACCATATTGACCATCAACTCAAAAGATTTCTTTGTCAACCATTAGTTATGTATATTATGTTGGTGACTGGATGTAGCTTTCCCTTTTCACATTATCCGCAAACGATCAATGCATTTGCGGTCTTTTGGTATAGGAAAAATAGCAGAAACTTTAGAGGCTGCAAATAACTGAGGATATAAGACGAATCAATTAAAAAAACTCAATGATATGAATGATAGTTAATTAACTATTTTATTTATTTATTTAATTCAATTTGTACATTTCTTTAATAACATTGCAGATTGGGTTGTTATAAGTCGTTATAATTGTACCGTTTACACAATATATTTGCAGAGACAAAAACCTCGTAAGTGCGTTGTAGGACATGAAAAATTACATTTAGGAAGCACGTGGCTCTCTCCACATTATGGTGACGTCTTCCTTAGTGAGACTTTGGTACTAATTAATTTATTTTAGCCAGATATTCTCATTTTTAGATATATATAAAAGATAAAATTATTTTATCGGAACCTCTACGTGTCTATAAGGAGTGAGATGCAAAAACAAAAATCTTATAAAATTTCTTGTGAACTCTTTCAATATAGAAAATGTGCGTTAGTTCGTCTGGGCCCAAATGACTTCAAATCTACGACAAGTGGGACGGAATGAGCTGAAACCTTGGATTTGCACTAATAATGATGGACTGAAGACGATTCCCCAACTTATAAAATATATGCTATCGGAAAAGAAAACTGTTTTCTCAGGTTCTATGCGACTCAATGATCTGGATTTGTGTTAGGATTGATAGACTGAAAAAACCTCCAAAATGAATAAAAATTAACAAATTGAAGAACGAAATACCACTGCGAAATATCATCATAATGCCCATTATTCGGTTTTTCCTTTTACCGAGTCACGTTTTCAAAGTTTATTTCGTAACCAAACGATAAAATGATTCAAAACATAATATTGATGACACAAGTAAATATATTTGGTGCTGTAAATGTTGTATCATAATATAGTTGGGTATTTCTTGCATATCAATTTACGAGTGTTACGCAAAGGCCGAGCAATGATTTAAAAAAGATGAATAAGTTTATTTAACATTTATGAAAAACTGACGTGTACCCGGCGTTGCTCGGGGTTATTAACGGTTTGGAGTAAAGTTTTAAAGTTCATTCGATTCAACGTTATACATTCCCCTTCCACCACTTTCTTTATTCATGACAAAGGCCACATTTTACCACACATGAGTAATTGATTCCGTTGATCTTCTTTGGGCGTTCCTAATTTCTTCAATCATTACTTCCATTTCATATTCTCTCTACACCTCTTACTTTCATATTGTTGAAAAAACTACATTATATCGACATTATGCAGAGATGATGTATTAAGTCTTCCACGAGCGTCCCCGACTTCTTCTACCATTCAAACCACTCTCTAAACACTCCCGACACTGAGAAACAGAACAAACGAACAAAAAAGAACAAACTTTGAAATTTTCTGCAAAATCGGTGCATAAGGGACAAAAAAACAAACCAATATTCATTTATGTAAATATATATATATATATAGATTGACGAATAATCACCCTAAAATTGCTGGGTTTTCTCTTCTTGAAATAGCTGGAGGAGCGGCTCCAGTTTATTATTTTTTTTAAACATAAAGCTTTCCTGAGTTTTGTTACAAAACGGCGATCTTTAAGGGTGCTGAGCAGAGGGTTGGCTTGAACTTGGGTTTTAAAATACCCTTCTTGTTGGATTCAGTACTCCGAGTACTTCAACACAATATCAAGTTCTAAAATAGACCCGTTCTCACGTGGAAAATGTTGTTCTGGCGCGCTACAAAATGGTATGTACTCTCAGTATCGCCCGTTGTGAAAGATGATTCAGAATCGAAATATTGCTTACAACCAATAGATCTGAATAGCCAGATACTTTTTAACCTTCCTCTTCACCATCTCCTTCTTCTCCCCATATAATTCGGTGTCATAACATTCAACAAATCGGAGTTGCCATAGTCCTAATTAGATGATTTGCATAAGTTTTCTTAATGAAAAATTAGCTCAATGGCGCTGAACGTACAAACCGATACAGAAACATAATTGCATAAACGTAATGTAATTAATTCCCATATTAACAGCCCTGAATTATTGCAATTAATTTCATGTAATGTTCCTAATAGAGTCACACGAACAAAAAATATCGTTCACTAAAACAATAATGGCAATAACCAATTGATTCATAAACTCCCTCGGTATCACAACATTCCCCTAAGTCCTAATTTCTTCGAGTAGTTGAGACTCTTGTCTGGTGTTCACATAAAACATAAATAAAAACGATAATTTCGCCTACAGCTGGTCCTGTAGCATAGCATTTAGCAACGGTGAAAGTGCTGTCTTATAATTACACTTGACTATTCAGCTCGAGTGTCACAAGCAAAACTCCTGGAATATTGATGAATCTTACACTTCTTTATGTATTACATTCACAGGCAATAACAATAATAACTGGTGCACAGAACAGGCCCGGCCGCCATGTTGTGTCACGTGTCACGAGTGACGTAACGAACGCGGAAGCGGAAGCATGTTGACCATATCCATCTATTGTTCGAATGACAAATTAAAGACGTACATCATAATCTCTCTTTGTGTAATTCGCAGGTTCAGTTGTCGCGTTGATTGTGTCTCTGCATATTGATGTCTTATGTGAATCAACTTTTACCTCTTCTTTATGCAGAGATCGTGATTTCTCTGGATTTCAACAATCCTAGTATCGCCCTGGTCAAAGACCACCAATCAGAATTGAAATGTTACTTGAAATTACTTTAATTGGATGGTTTGTATTATTTCCTTTTTTAATAGCCCTGCATTATTGAAATTGATTTCATTTCATGTTCCTAATATAATCACACGAACTAAGAATATCTGTCACTGCAATAGTAATGTCAAAAACCAATTGGTTCATAAACCCCCTAATACCAATAGAGCTACAATTAGAGACGATCTTGTCGAAACTTGTTACACTACTAGAACGTGATAAGCGGTGCGTGTAGCCCAGATTCGGTAGTTTTAGTTAGATCGTTTGGAGAGTTGGAGGTCAGTTGGAGGTAAAAAAGATTAACCTATTTTTTCCCTTCATGTCTCATCTAAATATAATACTTCAGTGCTTATACCACGCTTACACAACTTACATAACCAATATGAAGAAGTAGCAGATAGTTTTAATAGCATCGAAAGAACTTCAGTAAGTTATGACTCTGTGGTCGAGGGGTAAGGCTCTGGACTATCAAACCAAGGGTCGTGGGTTCAAATCCCGGCGTTCGCAAGTAAATTATATTTGATTGATTGTTATTTCACTGTTTAAACATTTAAATAATATTAGTTATAGTGTTATTTCACAGTTTAAACATTTAAATAATATTAGTTATATTTGCGGCACGTTCCAGAGTGGAAGATACTCTTAGTATTGCCCCGGTGTAAGACTTTCATTCAGATTTGAAATTTTGCTCCACATCTCCTTTCCCCCCGACTGCATTCAGCCTCATTAATTGGGGAATGCCATAGTCTCACTGGCTCCAGATGGTTGCGAGCAGTTAGGACTGTAGACAGTAGGTAGGTAATAGGAACATTACTTAGGTAAGCATTGCAAATGAAATATAAAAATAAAACACGTGTTCCAAAAAATAAAACTTAATAAATAGAAACTTAAAATTACAGAATTACATTTATTAGTTATCTTCATTCAGAACTAATTATTTGTGCTTTTATTTTATGTACCATGAAGAGTAAATAAAATTCTGTAATTTGTAATTTATCGATAATTTGTTGATAATTCTGCTATTACAGATATCAGTTATCTTCGTTCAGAATTAATTATTTGTGCTTTAATATTATGTACCACGAAGAGTAAATAAAAAAAAACTACAATGTAAAATAATGAAATGTCTAAAATGTCACTTTTAAATTACGTACTTGAATTTGGTAAATGATTTTCCTGTCCAGTTTCTGGTTTACGATAAAGTCATTACATTAAATTGCTTCTAAGTCATTACAACTACAGAGGAAATTCTATTACCTTGCTCTACAGCCTATCTGCTTTTAAAGTAAGGACAACTTTGCTGTTAAAATACTTACATCTCGATCGTTTCGCTATGCGATGTGTAATTACAAATGCTACGTAGTTTATCTACTCAATATTTCATTATCGTGTAAATGTAATAAGAAAATTTTTAAATGCTTAATTTAATAATATTTTTTTTATAAAATGACATTTAGTGTCAGTTTGGTGACATACATATTCAAAAAGTCGGTTGCAAGGGGCTGTTTAATATTGTCTCAAATAGTCGGTCGCAAAGGGTTGTTTAATATTTTCTCAAATAGTCGGTCGAAAAGGGCGGTTTAATATTATCTCAAATAGTAGGTTGCAAGGGGCTTTTTAATATTATCTCAAATAGTCGGTTGCAATGGACTTTTTAATATTGTCTTAAATAGTCCGTCGCAAAAGGCGGCTTAATATTATCTCAAATAGTAGGTTGCAAGGGGCTTTATAATATTATCTCAAATAGTCGGTTGCAAGGGACTTTTTAATATTGTCTCAAATAGTCGGTCGCAAAGGCTGTTTAATATTATCTCAAATAGTTGGTGGCAAGAGGCTGTTTAATATTATCTCAAATAGTCAGTCGAAAAGGGCTGTTTAATAGGTGACCGGATAAATCGTCAAAATGATCTTTAAAAAGTTATATAAAGTCATGGAAAGTGATGAAACAAAAACTTTATTAACTGGGTTAAGTAGGTTAGGTTAGGTTTAATTTTTTTTTCGTCTTTTCTAATGAGTCTAATGACTTTATACAACTTTTTAAAGGTGTGTTCAATCGTCACTGTGTTGAGTTATCATGGAACCGTTTAATATTGTCTCAAATGCGTCGAACCGTAGTGATTGCTCCAGAGTTTTTTTAAACTCTTTAGTTGCCGAAAAAATGAAATAAATAAAATCAATCGAAATGCTCCCTTTTCGGCTTGCACCACAAAGTTTCCGGATATCGTGTATTGTAAATATCCATATAACTATAACATACATTAACCAGTGAATTGGGTCTAATAGAGTGATAATAAAAAAATGCCATTATTGGTTGTGTTGTTGCCGAAATAGTTTTTTTTTTCGAAAATTTGGTTTATTGTATGAAGATTTTCGCGCACAACCAAAATAAAATTTTCTGAAAATATTCATAGGTACATAAAATCAAATTTTCTAAAAAAAAATCAATAGTGCCGAATTTTTCAAACTTAGCACTCTATCACACTCAAAAGTAACGAGCCGCCAATTAAATTAAACCGATGGTATTTTCGCTAAAATCCACGGAACCAAAGGCAAGAGAATTTGTTGAATTGCTTTGACCGCATATGCATTTTATCAAGCCCTCTACTATAAAATACGCTGCGCGCTACTGTAAAAGGTCATTTTGGAAGAGCGACCTATATAAAACATTAATGAAATAATATTATAATCATATCACTAGATGTTGTTACAAAGAATGTACCTACGCAATACCATACACACTACACTACACCGTAAACACCTGTGCCACGCGTTGAGCAAGCTGTGCAAAAAATTATAAATATTTGGAAGTTAACCTAATTTACTCCATTGTCAACCGAGGGACTAAAGAAAATGTTGAAAATATTTTTTTGAACTTATGATAAGAAATTTGAAAGAAAAGTGATTTGATATTTTCACCGCCAAAAGTATTACCGTGATTTATTTATGGGGTATTATGCCTTGTTGCTCTTCCTCCTTATTTAGCCAAAGTTTCTACGTTTCGTTAAACCGACACGACGGCGAACCTAAACTAAACGCCAAAAAACAAATGAATTTGACTAATTGTTGTACTGTAATACTGGATGTAAGACGGAATTATGGAACCGCGAATTATGGGAAAGGACCAAAGATATTAGAAGAACTAATATCTTTGGAAAGGACCGAAGCAACCGCAAACTGTGTCAAATTCCACTAGCGGTTGCATTATAAGTGTAACTTTTTTCAGAAATCGAAAATAAAACATGGGATTCGCAAATGCATCACAAATTTGACATCACACGGACATTAAACATGGTAAAATGATAAAAATGATAAAAATGATAGTATCGTGTTACTTATGTTATTTCAAAATATGGTATGTATAGCATTGCTCTACCCCTGCATACATTCTGGAATAATCTCTTATTATTATTACTATTAAATACCTCCGGATCAATGATCCCTAGAACTGGTGGTTCGCGATGGTTGGCGAATTAGCAGGTGTGCCCGGGTTCATGGGGTAAGGTTTGTCCGGGTCTTGGTGTATCTTCCCAACAACTGCGTTGCACACGGAGAAAATTGAGTACTTTTTTTTACTCTACTGTTAAAAAAGTGAAAAGTGTGTGTATGATAATTTCCTAGTAAAATATTAGTCATTCACGATAAATCTGAACACTTGTCCGTACAAATATACGGACGAGATGCGAAATTATTATTATTTTTAAGAACACAAGTTCCGATTTCCTCATAATATATTCGTGGTGTACTGTTATTCTGTTACGAAATTTGACCAGATTTTTAATAAATTAGCATTATTTCATATAAGTAAGTTTTCCCCGTGCAGACCAAATCGCGAGAGACTGGTTAAGGGAGACCTTTTGACCTCTCCAGCAGGACTTTTTCGGAATATCGCCTTGCACCGCGAGTGAGAGTCATACTCCCGCCACTCTCGCCACTCCATAACACACTGACCCCCAGACCCACCCACCCACCCCTCATCCCGTTTTCCTTCCCAGAACTTCCTTTCCTTCCTTCCCCAAAGTATCCGCAAAGATGACATAGCCTCTAATCAATCGAAAGTTGAATTTCTGATCGTATTTTAAAAGGCGACATCCTGAGTCAAATATTTTTAACAAATAATCTTCACAAATTCTACAATTTTAATATCTCGTGATTTAGTAGTAGTGAGTAGTTAGCGAATAACCCTTATTCAAAGGTATTGAGGACATGTTTTTGGCCTCGTGTCCTTATGGCAAGCCTTTTCATCTTCTCACAAATATGCATTTTGGGTAGTCAGAGACTAAACAAATATGTAACATGTCCGCAAGTGGAAAAAGACAGCAAAAGTAGACACAGTTAGAATTTGAAATACACCAACAAAAAGACAATTCACCAAAAGAGTCAATTTAACCAAAAACCATGTACCTAAAAGTATTCAATAACATTCCACGTTCGCTGTTGACTTAGCAGAGGTGCCCGGATTCATGGGGTGAGGTTTGTCAAGGTTTTGAGAGGTCAGTTCAAGGAGTCACTCCAGCACACCTCTCCAGCAGGACTCTCTCAACCTTGCACCTCAGTGGGAAGGAGTCATACGTCCGTCACTTCTGGACTCACTGACCCCCAGATTCCTATCCACTCCTCTTACCTTTCTTCCATCTCAGAACCTCCCTTCCTTAAAAATACCCATATACAGCATCCCCAGATGACACAGGCTCTGACGGAAATTATTTTCTTTAAGGCCTCCTATGTGAACTTGTGTAAAAAAACCGAATTAAAACTTTTAAACAATATTTTTAATTTTTTCGAAAAATGCAATCGATATTTTACGTGGGAAGCCAAACATTGTTGGGAATACAATATACTCGTAGTTATTTTGAATGTCGAAACCTTTGGTTTACTGAGCAATTCCATTTTTATATTACTTTTTAAGGATTAATGGCCGGACTAATTTCACCTGACGACGTGCATTCACCTGTATGATGATGCTAATCATAACGTGAAACCGGTCCGAACATTAATACAAAGTGGAAGAAATCCATAAATGTGATTACAAAAAGGTCATACTTAAATATGTTATTCAAACTGATAAAGCACTACACATTTGTGCGCAATTAATCATTCAGATCAAACATCAAAAGCACCTGTGTACACTACAGGAGCCAATGACTTACGTGAGACTTTGATAAATAGCGGAATTTGTTCTAACCATCTTCATTCTTTGCCCGTCCAAGACACCAAAAGAACTAAAAATGATGATCAAAACTTGCTTTTTCTTCCTGATTGTCTGCATTGCATTCCAGGTGAGTGTCTTCTACCTTTATTTATTCCTACTCTTTTACTTCTACTATTTGTTGGTTTTAGTTTACTCAAGACTCACGTCAAATGGAATTTTATTCTTTGCGTATTATCCTAATTACGTAGTACCAACTCATACAACACTTTGTCTCTATCCGCTTATTTCATGTCTTTATTAATCCGATTATAACTCTCCCTAAAGTATGGTTTTACCACATTCTTTTTCGAAATTCATTAATATTAACCTCCATATCTCACTAGGATAAAATCTTCGTTTTCGATCAGTTCGGGCGGACCATTCCGCATATCATAAGCAATTTTGTACCATTTTAGCACATTTTTCTTTTGATTGTGTATACAATAATTCGAAAATATACAATAATTGTTCTTTGTACTTTTTGAAGCGCCTTCTCCTTTAAACTACCCACTATTTTGTCGGTCGAGTACTTAATTGTTCTAATAGCAGACTTAGATAAATCTAACTTCTTGAATACATACGCAGTAAGATAGGAATCGATTACACTGGTCTTTATAAAAAGTATGCACGTAAGATTTTTTTAAAGATGTTTTTAATGATCATACATTTAGCCATCTGTACATCGAAGTCAAATGCGTAATTTATTATTAATTACACACGTATATTACAACGCTTTTATGATTCATCGCAATTTCTTTCTATCATGGCTCCTACAATCCAGCTTGAATTCCTTCATACAGCAAACTATATTGTGTATTGGCTTTGTCCTTTTTTGGTAGCATAATTCCGTTGCACGTTTTTGTATTATTATCTTTGTAAATGTCCGAGTTGTATATAATTTTCTTTGAAAAGTATTTTTTAAATAAGTTGTTTATTATTTTATGTATAAACATCATCGTGTTCAAGGTCAGCATCTGTTTCACTGTTAGCCAATGTAGTTCCTTTAACAATTTAGTTACTGTTGAATTATATAAATATTCAAATTAACATACTCTTGTAATTTTAAAATTGTTATTCATCTTTCTCGTTTCTGCATAGGTTCTGATCCATTTTTAATTGGTAGTTTTTATTTGTATTTTTCATTTTTATATTTATTTTTACTCTATTTTTTTCATATAACTTGCACTCCTTTCTGCACAACTTCTAAAATGTTGAACAAAATGTGTATTAAAAAACTGTTTTTATTATTTAATTTATATAAAATCATAATTTTTTATAAAGTAAAGTTATAACAATATCTTCCACATATACAAAACCCTGATTTTTTAAATCGAGCGCCGTAAAGTTACAAAAATTAGTTATTATTTATAATACCTCTGACTAGCTTAGCTTGTCTTTTATTGGTAAATTTTCCAAATCATTAACTATTTATTTACAGCCACAGGTTATTTTCGTCTACAGACACCATTTCTTCGATTAACTTTTCATTACAAGTTAATTTTATTTATCTTCTCTCGGCTTTTTATCTACCATCCTCTTGTTTCTTTTTTTATTCTTTTTAATTTATTTTTCTTTATTCAACAGGGTATCTTCGCCCGCGCCGCAGCCATGCCTCTATTTGATGATGTTATCACCCCCCTTAAGACAACACTGACTACCTTTACTAGTGGGATTGGAACAACATTGTCAGGCCTTACAACTAAAACATAAACAGCCTAATTACATCCCACATGTGGTCTAATCAAATTTGTTAAACATTTTTAATGCGTGGTACTTAATGATGGATATTACCAGTTTTTCATCATTTTGTTCCAACTTTAGAATTATTCTTTTTGTGTTTCTTGAGTAGTTCAGTTGCTTTCATCAAATTTCCATAATTTAAATCATATTTTTATCTTAAAAATAAAAAAACTTGTCGTAAAACCGTGTTTTGTTTAACAATATTGTTTAAGGGGCCATACCTGAATATAATTAATAAGACCTTGAGAGTAGTGTTGATTACCTCATACAAAATGTATTTTTTCGACATCTTTTTTTTTTATTACTACAAAAGAGGTGGTGATGTGGTTGGTGTATTGGCTCTACATAACTACATTTCGTGTATGAGACATTTTTGTACCAGAGTCGTGAATGGGGGGAGGACCTAGTAAAATAGGTTACTCTTGCAGTATTGCATTCCTAAAACAATACAAGTTCACAGAGGCATAGCTATGTCAATCACATGGGAAGTTGACTGGTGGTGAGGGACGGTGGTGATAAAGGGTGAAGGTGAGGGCGAGGGGTATGGGGGGTGATTGAAGGGGAGGGGAACGGGGAGGGGAGAGAGGGGCAAAATGTTAATTTAATGTTTATATTATTATGTGAACACCGCGCAAGAGTCCCAACTGCACCTAGGGGGGTGGGGGTGAGTATTGAAAGGAGGGGGTGAGGGGGAGGAGGTATTTAAATTTTGTATTATGTTTAATTTGGGAGGCGGTTCACGGGTACCGCTGCCCCGGGAGTCATTCTCTGGGTTACCAACACCTCTGCCACAGTTGGCCTGAATTTGAAAACTCTAACCTTCGGGTTAAATATCTCCAAAGCCTTTAATAATAATAATAAATAATAAAAACGTTTATTTGACAATAATTTTTACATGTTTGCATATAGTTAGTATACATACATTTAGATGATTATATTGCCAAAAGGGCAACTGCTCAGCTGTACATTCCGGATTTCTCCGGGAATGTAGCTGGTTTTCAGCAGTGCCTTTAATATAATGTGTTATAAATCGTTTAATTTAAATAAAACATTTTAATTAATAATAATAATAATTCAATTTTTCAATTAATAATAAATTTAATTTAATTTTCAATTAATAATAAATTTAATTTAATTTTCAATTAATAATTTAAATAAAACATCAAAATTCAAACTAATTCAATAAATCAAATTAAAAAAAAAAAATTCTTTAAAATAAAATAAAATATAAATTCAGGATTAAATTTACATAAAATACACAGATAAAATAAAAATAATCACAAGTAGGTGTCCCTTTCATTTTAAATTCGATCAATTATGATGTATTATGATGTTGTGCAGTTGACTGTGCTGTCAGCAACCATTCGCTGCAGAGCTTCTTAAAGCACTGCAACGATGTTGATGTTCGAATAGGCAGTGGTATTTTATTCCAAAGTTTTGACGATGAGTAGCTAAAACTACCCTCAAAAACAGCAGTTTTATGTTTGGGGAGAACAAGTAAATGGTCTCTTTGGCGTGTACTATGTGCATGCGAGCCACGGGACCACTGCAGTCTGTCAAACAGATAGGAAGGAACCTTTGAATTCATCAAGTTGAACAGTTGACACATTTGATGTAACTTCCTTCTGTTCGACATATTCAGTATTCGATGCCGATAGAGGTAAGGCGAGATATGCTCGCGTCTCGGGACATTATAGCAATATCGGACACATGCATTTTGGACTCGTTGTACTTGTTTTTGGGTTTTTTTCAATAAAGATGGACCGTAAACTGAGTCTCCATAGTCCAATATTGAGATAACAAGACTATCATTTATAATCTTGCGTAGTTTCACTGATATGTTATCTCTTATATTGTACAATAGACGAAGCCTTGAGTAGCACCACTGTGACCTGTTTTTAACATGTTCCTCATACCTCAATCTACCGTCCACCATTATTCCAAGGTTGCGCGCAGCATCAACAAAGGGAACGGTGGTTTCATGTATTTTTACAACATGTCCTCCATTTCTTACGCATGATATTTTTTGCTTAGTTCCCATTAATAAAGCAACAGTTTTTTGAGGATTGAGAAGTAACGCGTGCTCCTTTGCCCAACTGCAAACTCTACGTAGGTCACCATTTACCATATCCACTGCCACATGAGTTTTACTTACGTCAAACGATAAATATAGTTGTGTGTCATCAGCATACATACTTGACGGCCGGCATAGTCCAGTGGTAACGCATTGGACTGCCATTCCGAAGGTCGCGGGTTCGAACCCGGCGTGCGCAAATAAATTTTATTTGATTAATTTGTGTTATTTCACAATTAATTAATTAAAATAATATATAGTATATTTGCGGCACGTTCCAGAGTGGAAGATACTACCAGTATCGCCCTGGTGTAAGACCACCATTCAGAATTGAAACGTTGCTCCAAATGGCTTTAGCCGTGTTTAGTGACTAGATCTGAATAGCCAGGTACTTCCCCACCTTCCTCTTTCCCTTCCCCACTTACCTTCAGCCTCACAACATCCCCCAATTGGGGATGCCATAGTCTCACTGGCTCCAGACGGGAGCAGTTGGGACTCTTGTGAGGTATTCACTATAAAAATAAAAAAAAATGTGCGTGCCACAGTGTTCAATAGATTGCATCATGTCAGCGGTATATATAGCAAAAAGCAATGGCCCTAGTATCGATCCCTGGGGTACCCCTCTTGTTATTATAATGTCAGATGAATATTTTAGAGTCCCATTACTATCCTTGCAAACTGTGCGCTGAGTTCTATCTTTGAAGTAATTTTGAAACCATTTTATTGATTCATCGTCAAAACCAAAGTAACGCAACTTTGCAATAAGTAATGGAATGCTCAGTAAGTCAAATGCCTTAGAGAAGTCCAGCAGAACTAGTATCGAGGCTTTGCCTGCATCAGTGGAGGCAAGAATATCATCTGTAATACATTGCAGAGCTGTTGTAGTGCTGTGGCCTTTACGAAACCCCGATTGATGACGAGGTATAATCCCGCATGTTTCAGCGTAGACTACTGTTTGCTCAAACACAACTTTTTCGAGTACCTTGGATAATGCTGGTAATATGCTAATCGGTCTGAGATCACTAATACTTGAAATTGGTTTCTTTTTCGGAATTGGTGTGACTAAACCATTTTTCCACAGTGCTGGAACTATACCTGTCCGTAATGATTGGTTTATAATGGTTGTTATAGTGCTGAGTGCATACGGAAGTATGAGTTTAATCATTGAGATACTTATTTTATCGCAACCGATAGCGTTTGATTTGATACTATGAATGTGTTTTGATATTGTAGTTTCATCAACTATTTGAAGTGAAAATGATTTTGCTATAGAGTGATTTTGTGTATTATAATGGTTGACTAAAATTGGACTATGTTCTAGATTTTGACTGTGATTAATAAAATGATTATTTATGGCTTCTGGGTCATTTAAATCTGTTGGTATATCTCCGACTTTGTCTTTAACATGAAGGCAATTTTCTAAAGATTTCCAGAGTTTTTTTGAGTCATGTACATTATTATTGATGTTATATTCAAAAAATGCTTTTTTTTTTCTCTTTTCATGGAAGAGGTTACTAGATTTCGTAATTGTTTATAATAAGTGTAGTGTGAGTCTAATTTTGATTTAAAATATCTGATATACGCGCGATCTCGAATTTTCATCATATATTTAATGACATCTG
This sequence comes from Hesperophylax magnus, assembly GCA_026573805.1. Classification (NCBI taxonomy): domain Eukaryota; kingdom Metazoa; phylum Arthropoda; class Insecta; order Trichoptera; family Limnephilidae; genus Hesperophylax; species Hesperophylax magnus. Next base: position 2,394,324 of record JAIUSX010000117.1, on the reverse strand, counting down.
TTATCCAAGGTTTGTGTTTGTCTTTAATAGTTATTGTCTGTTTGGTGCATGCGTATCGTATATATTCAATACGTACGCATTGAAGTGTGTGACCATACTGTCAACATCATTCAAAGCGCTTATATGTTGCCATGGCCCGTTAGCTAAATCGGCATTTAGCCTATTGATGTCTATGTCTTTAGTGTTTCTGTAAGTTATTGTTTTTGGTATATATTTTGGTTTTGAAAATTTTAAGTCGCATATAAATAAACCATGGTCGCTTATAGTTTTATTATGGTAAATTTGTGTACGTGTAACTATTTCAGGTTTATTAGTGAATACCACATCTATAAGTGTCGAGGAAGTACCTGTTACTCTTGTTGGTTCGTTTACAGTTGGCGACATATTAAATGCTTGCAATGCATCTATTAACTTTTTTGCATCCGGTTCCTGTTTGCTTAATAAGTTTATATTTAAATCGCCAAGTAAAAAAAGTGTTTCACACTGAAACATGTGGTCAGATAAGTTATCACTGATACAATCGATTGCGTCATTGACGAGGTTTTTACTAGTTCTGTATGCTGTGCCTAAACATATATCGATATTCGGAGCCTTAATTTTAAGCCACATTTGTTCCAAGTACTTGTTTTCGTGTGGTAGTATAACGCTTGATAATTCACGACGTACATAGAAACGAACACCTCCCCCACGTTTAGGACGAGGGGAAAGATATAAGTTATAACCCGGAATTGTTCTATCAGTTGTACCTCTGCTCGCATCAATCCAAGTTTCGTTCAAGGCTAATGCATCGATTTCGTGTTCTCTAATATAGATACATAGATCATCAAAGCCTGTACCAAGCGATTGTGCATTTAGAAAACCAATAGTCAGTCTACGTTTTTTATTATTATTTGGAGCCATTTATGTAATATGCAATCATCCAGAATGGTAAAGACAAGATATTGTAATATACAGTATTTGAACATAGAGAAGTTGAATGAAATAACAACATAGATAATTTAAGCAAACACAGCACAAGATTTAAATAATCTGGAGGTAATAAATAAAACATTAGGTTTTTGACGCATGAGAAGTTAATGTAATGAACGTGTAGGAATTGTAAGATAAAGAGACATAAGAATAAAACAGAAAAAATAAAGTTGGAACTCAATACCACTGCCCGTCCGGTAAAATTAATAATATAATATGGTTGCCATAATGTCATACTACGCGCATAACAACAGCAATATAAATAAATCGAGATAAATGCATAGAATATAATACAATAGAAGGTGATCAACATGTCATCTAGAAACATTATACGACAAGATGTTATTATATATAGATGGTAGTAACATAGTGGAAATGAAATGTGCATTATTTAAACATGGAAACGTTATATTAACTAACAATATAAGAATATTAAGCAAATACAGCACGAGAATTAAATATTCTGGGAATAATAAATAATACATCGTTTTTTTGCGCGTAAGAAGAGAATATCAAGAGCATAATTTGTTAACAGGAAATATTGTGGCATATAGAAACATAAGGTTATAATAAAATAAAATAAATATATATAGTTAGAACTCATTACTAAAGCTTGACGGTTAAAGTTAATAATATTAAATAGTTGCCGTATTGTCAGAAAACACGCACAACAACTAAAATAGATCGAAATAAGTGCATAAGATGTAATACAATAGGGTATGTGAGATAGATACTCAACAATTTTGAAAGGTAAATACAATAGGTTTGAAGAATAATTTATACGTAACATGATATGAAGAATAATTTTAGCAGGTGTATAAAATATATACCTAACAAGTTTTTTTAATAGAGTAGTTTTGAAAGTATATCAGATAATAATTAAGTATAACTAGTAAAAATAATAGATAAAATATAAAATAAGTAACAAATAATTCAATATGGTATAGAGAATAGAAAATCAATAGTTTTAATAAATAACATGAGATAATAAGATAATATAGTAGATGTAGATAACAGATAAAATTTAATTTTAACAATAATTGAAAACTGATTGAATGTAAACTTAACTGGTGTAAAGAATGAATAAAAAATAACTTTATTTGATAGGTAAGACCGTTAATTATTTTTTTAAATATATATATAGAGACCGTAATAAAAAAATAAAGCACTTATATAAAACAGATTAAAAATAAATTCAACTGGTATGTAAAACAAATAATAATAATTTTTTTTGACAGGAGTGTAAGACATAATCATAATTACATATAAGTTAAAAGAATGTGAAATATCAATGCATGTGAATAATATATGTTTAAATACATATTCCCAAGTAGTTGCATAGACAGTCCTACATGAGTACCAGCAAAATGCAGAAGGGTTAAATTTAATGGTAAAAGGTGATGTAAAAGGAGAGGTGGTTTGATAGGGTCTGGCATCAGGCGCCTGTCGGAATGTTAATGTCGAAATATGCACCAATTCATTGCTACGCTGACGACAGCACCATTCACGAGGGTTATCTTTTTGACCGTCTTTAACTTATGATGTCCGGGGCGAGGGTGGTGAGGTGGGTAGAAAAGCGGTAGGTGGGTCAAGATTTTGTTTTTTTTATTATTTGAATACGGCACAAGAGTCTGCTCCCAACCGACTGAAGCGAGTTTAGTTGAGCAGCACTACTCACACAACAATAATTCATACAATCGTACGTATATTTTTCTCTGAAATTCTCTATCCCCCCCCCCCCCCCTCAGATATGAAAATATTTCGACACCCTACACCTTACCTCATTTGAGATGGGACAACTCAACACCTCATTTCAGTATTTGAGTACCTAATACAAACTCATTCAGATATTGTGTCCTACCCAACACTACTTGACAGTATATGCAAGGTGGAGAAAAAGTAATCACCCGATGTTCTTTTACTGAATTTTTTTTTATGATAAACTTTGGTACTGATTGTGAAATTTGTTTATTTAATCCATTAGAATTTATTCCATCAAGTCGAGAAAATGATATCGGCCAAGTGGCCGCCGCCAGAGTTGATGACCATAAGGGGCCCGTTTTATGGCATTTTCCATCACTCTTGTCAGAACTTCGGGCGACAGGTTCTCGCATTCCTGGCGAATATTCTCCTTAAGGGCTTCAAGAGTCTAAGGCTTGTTGACGTAAACCCGCGACTTCAAAAAACCCCATAAAAAGAAGTCTGGAACGGTTAAATCGGGTGATCTGGCCGGCCAGTGTTAAGCGACCCGGAAATGCTTCCTTCAGAATATCGGTTGTGGCTTGTCGTCGTTTGGCCCGCGGCGTTCTAAAAAAATGGCCCGGTGACTCCTCCAGTGTAAACAGCACACCACGCAGTAACTTTGAGTGGGTGTAATGGTCTCTTCGTGGGTGATACTCGGATTTTCGGTGCCCCAGAAACGATAATTTTGTTTATTCACGTAACCGCTAAGATGGAAACGAGCTTTATCGCTCATGATAATTTTCGATGAAAAATCGTCCACCTCTTCGTTGAGATTCAGGATGGCTTGAGTGTAGGTTATACGCGTTTGGCGGTCAACAAACATCTGATACACTGTCTGCACTTTGTAAGGGAACATTTTCAAATCTTTCACAAAAATTCTGCGTAGGGACCGCCGGCTAATGCCCAATTGCGTGGCACGTCGTCTGGTCGATGTTCCTGTCTCATCTTCGACATCTTGGGCAACAATAGCGATATTCTCAGCAACACGGCTGCTCCGGGGGAGGCCAGCCTTGGGGACATCTTGTGTTGTCCCAGTCTCTTCAAGGCGAGTGGCCAAACGCCGCAGTGTTTGTCCAGTTGGTGTCGTACGGCCAGGAAATCTGCGACGAAATTCACGCTGCGCCAACACAACCGACGCGTTGTTGCGTTGTTGAGTAAACCGATTCATGTCTTGTCGATTTGTATTCGGCGTTTGTTTACTTCACAAATGTCAAAACCGAATTGACATTTGGCCTCATTTCCCAAAGTTATAGCGTTTTCCGATAGGGTCATTAGTTTTTCTCCACCTTCAGATATAGTAAGTATGCAGCAAAACAGTAGTTCTGGTTTATTCAAACGCATACGGGAGCATTTAATCGTATATACATAGTACACAGCAGTTGTTTTTTTGGATATTTAGTTTTTTCACGTATAGTTATTTTAGTTATTTTCTTTTTTCTGCGGTTCTCCACTAACACGGATTTTGAAGAGATTAATGTGTTTGAAATAAAAAATTTCAATATATACCTGTATGCGGTTACGTATATAAATATAAATATATGAGAGAACCGCAGAAAAATGAAATATGTAGATATATCTATGTTATTTATTTCAAACATATTATTTTCTCTGTTACCATTTGGTTTTTCAGTGAAGCATTAATGTGTGAACTGAATTCGTATATTTCATCATCAAGGTCGAAGGTTTATTGTAAGCCAAAGGCCCAGACCACTTAGAATAATTATTTCATCTATTGTTCATAGAACAAGACGAGAGTCTCCAACATCACATTATGTCATAAACGGTTTGTTTGAATTTTGCGAAATATGATTTTGACTGACAACAAAGGAAGGACATAGAAAACTAAAAGAGGAGTATTTTGTTTAACTTAACACAAAAACCCATAAACCCGTAGAGGTAAGCAGAGAAGGCAAAAGAGAGGGTATCTCTGTCATTGGTCAAGAAATCCACTAATAAGATTTTAATACCTGCTACCGTAACTAATGCTTGGAAATACTTATAAAATCACTCAAAGAAGATGATTCTGATTTCCCTAGCATTATTATTATTTTATTTATTACTAAATAATACAAGATTTCGAATTATAACATTATGCAAAATATGTATTTTTCCTAATTATTTTACTACTCCGTAAGGTGAGCTCCAGGAACTCGTGTTTATGGGAGGAGTAAGTACATACAAAAAGAAAATAATGCCTAAAAGGCGATGTGTAAACGATATTCAAAGTCTTATTAAATAACTACAAACGTAATTCAACATACAAATTAAATTAATTCAATATTTAAATTAGCTAAAAACATAATTCAATATTCACAATTTTAGAAAATTTGTATTATAACAATAACATTTTTTTTAATGATAGATAGTATAGATTGTATGCTTATATTAAGGGTACAATATATCATTATCCAACTTCAGGGAGTTAATTTTCTTTTTGAACTGTTCATAATTCAATGTTTCTGTTACCTTAATTTTGTTTTTGGACAGTATTTTATTGAACCATTTCACACCTAAATATAATTAGTGGTGCTGAGCCGTGGTCGTTCTTAGCATTGGGATGGCTATTAGGTTCTTCGTTTTGAATCAATTGCTTATGCTATCAAAGGGTGAATCTTATTGATGAAATATTCTTTAGAAATTTGATATAAATCTTTATTTTATACAATCCTGTGATAGTTGGTACATTAAATTCCCGAAATATTTCTAAAGTTGGGAAGTCGTATGGTTTCCTAAGGATAATTTTAATAATATTCTTTGTATTGTTACTATGGGCTGTAAGGTACGTAGCTTTAAAGGCCCCCCCCTACCCAATAATGCCATACTGCAATATGGACTGTATAATTGCATAATAGACCATTATGATAGTTTTATTGTTTAATATGTTACGTATGTTATAGAAGTCACAGATAAGTTTTCTTATTCTTTCCACTGTGGGGCCGTTCAAGTATTATGTAAGCACTATAGGGGGGCAGGGGGGTCTTTGCTTTGCTTATTTTTGATGACATGGGGGGGTGGGGGGTCGAGATAGTGATTACGTCAGCACTGATCAGCAGTAGTTATTTTTTTTTACACATTGGCAACCCACACATTGTCTATGTTTGAAAACCGAATACATATTCGGGGATTCCCACCGCGTCAATAAAGTTTGTTTAAATGAATATTATGTGCATTAAAGTCCTCTATCCTAAGTCTATTTTATAAGTGCTGCTTATGAATCAATAAAAAACAGAATACATTAACAGAAAAATGCATTTAGGTTCCAATTTTTACGTAAGCATGGGAGGGGGGGGTAAGAGCTTTGCTTACTTTTGGTGACAAGGGGGGAGAGGGGGTAAATAATTGAAATAAATCTGTTTACGTAATACTTGAACGGCCCCTGTGAGGTGGATATAGTCTTTCTATTTAACATTTATATCTATTAAGATTCCAAGATATTTGCTTACGTAATACTTGAACGGCCCCTGTGAGGTGGATATAGTCTTTCTATTTAACATTTATATCTATTAAGATTCCAAGATATTTGTTACGTAATACTTGAACGGCCCCTGTGAGGTGGATATAGTCTTTCTATTTAACATTTATATCTATTAAGATTCCAAGATATTTGACATTAGATTTATAATTAAGTTTAGAGCAGTCCGTATTACATATAATGTCATGTATACAATTTTTTGAAAGGATTGGTTATGTCAGTTAGTTTTTTTGGCACATCATCTTGTAGAGAATATAATAAGTCTTTTCTGTGTTGGGTGATAATATATTATAAAAAAATATATTGTTATCGAACCATTTTTTGATAACCTTCCTGTCTTGATTAGCTGCATTGGTAATCTCGTTCCATGTTTTCTATAATTATTGAATTGTCGTCAGATAGATATGCACCTTAATGGAAGCCATTGCAATAATATTGATGTAACTTGTTTTGCAAAATTTATCAAGCGTTTATTCAGCTGACTCAAATAATGCTCCTATACTAACAAACAACTCCATATGAAACTCTTTATATTTCACAGTGTACCATAAGTCTTTCTGATGTAATAACTAAAATTAAATCACTAGATAGCTTCAAATTTGCGGGACCGGATAATATCCCCACAATATTAGTATTTGCTCTTGCATTAGCCAAACTTTTTGATCTCTCTTTATTTAGTGGATTTTTTCCTGACAAATGGAAAACCAGTTACTTGACTCCAAATTTCAAAAAGGATGACAGAAGTGATGTTTGTATATAGACCAAAATGTATTCGATCCACAATACCTAAACTCTATAAAGGCCTTATACTGCATTAACTAACAAATAAAACCTGTAATATCACAAAATATAATATTAAAAAAATATGTTACTCAAGTTATTTAAGATACCCAAAAAATTTTCTTCCATACCCAAAATTAAATATGAAATCAGACTTTGCTTAATAAAATATAGAAATAGAAAATTGTAAAAACGCACCTCCTTTTGATCTACATAATTAATTAAAAATATATTCAGGTTCGATATTTAGTTAGTATTTAACTGAATAAATTAATGAATTAAAAAAATATATATAATTTTCCTATCTTTCCTAGCACAATACGTATCTATGAAAAAACATTAAAAAACGTGGGACATTACACAAACGCAATGCACCTAAAAACTTCGGCCAAAATGCTCGTTTATCAAATAATATAACCAAGTTATTAGGGTTCACAGTACACACGTGGAATCAACCCAGAGGCAGATCAAGGAAGAGTTGGACTTATTGCATTGAAGAGGATTGGAGCAGGACGGAAAGGATTTGGGACTGAAGGTGAATGGCTTTATAACTTGAAAACTTGGTCACACCATGTAGGTACGTATAAATTTCCTGGTGTGAAACGGTTCCATTTTATTTTGTTTTATTTGTAACGTGATGTTATCTGGGTTTTATTTTGAATGTGTAAAACTCGAATTAAAAAGAATTTAATATACTCCTATAAATCCCACACCCCATTAATACATTTTTTTTTAATATTTCTTACATAATTTTTTACATTTAAAAGTTTTCCAGTAAAGTTGGCCTCACTGAGTGGCTTGCCCGTGCTGAGGCCTTCATTTTATAATATGAAAATATAATCTACATAAGAAATTTAAAGAGAAAATAATACATTTAAAATATAATCTTGTGTGTTTGTGAGTGATGTGTGTTTATATTGGTTTTGTGTGTTACGTGTAGGTTTTATTTTTATTTTATGCTATGACATTTTGGTAATATTGTCTTTTTTGTTCTTTAATCCATTTTGTAATTTTGTGTGTGAATTTATTTTTATTTTCCTCAATTTTAATTTCAAGTTTTACACTGTTGAAAGGTTTTATAGCATGGTATTGGTAGTGTCTTTGTCCAAAGCTTGAATTTACTGTCGGAGTTTGTAATGATCTGCACTTTTCAAACTTTTCCTTCTCTTCTTTCTACGATAAATTTTCTTTAAGTCCCGTAGGTAACTTTTCCATAAGGCTTTGATTGTGTATATATCCGGGGTAGGAATATCCTCCCTGCCGTCTTTACAAGCCTTTGCTCCTCTCTTTATTACACACCCCTTCAACTGTGTGCATCATAATTTGTCTACGTGGTTTACGGCCTTGAACGTAATCATTTCACGTGACGGTTCAGTATAAAAAGGTTTCACCGAACGTTGTGTTGGCTTTTTTGTTTCTCGGTATAGAAACCTAGTTATCTTTGTATGTGTGTGGTACCCCTCGGTTCTTTTGAGATAGAGTGAGTTGAATCCATTACCGCTGTGTTTTAAAGCCATTTCATAAACCTTATTTTTCTGAGTCGCCTGCTCTTCAACTAGCTACGTGATTCTACCTGTCATAGGGTTATGTGAGTATAATAAAGTGTTAGATTTTATATATGTGTTAAACATACGATAAATTTATGGTGTTAGTTGTCGGCGCCATCCATGTATATATTTTGGGAGGGAAGGGAGAGGAACGGGAATGAATTTGTTCAAACTAAAGTTGGCTCCTCCTCTTTACCAAACATAACCGATGGATGATAATTTGAACAAGGCGATCGATATCTGCGTGTCTGGATATCCGAACAGGCCGGGTCTCCCCTTGTTCCAAATTGGCAACCGTCACGCCAGAATAAAGAATACCAGGTCTCCTCACCAATTTCAGAAATGCCCCAACCTCAATGCACCTCCAGGAAAATCTACTTTATTGAGTGTAGAAGGGGAAAACCATGACATCCCTTGTCACGAATCTAGTCGCGAAAATGTGACACGTAAGGTCCTAAGTTACATGCCACCTCTAGAAAACGCTGTAACTTCCTCGTCGTCGGGAATTTACATCCCTTTCTAGGTCAATAACATAGATAACACACGACGATCTTGTCGACATTTAGCCCGCTTCTATCGATAGGTTGTGTGCCTACCCATTCAGCCAATTATCATGTGAGATATATGTAAGGTTTACTCGAAATGCCAAATTTAGGATGAGGACTGTCTGTATTTTAATATTTGGTTCCAGTAATTATTTCATGAGGATACTAGCATCCTCGTGTATTAGGTATGGGTAACTTTTATTGAATACCTATCCTCTCAGGTAGGTATAAACGGACAATTGGTTTGATTTTTGGCATTTAATTTAAAGAGGCTGCCTACCTCTCGAAAGGAACCTGTTGAGAAAAGTTGTTCGGATGGTAGTTTTATTTCGGAGATTGCCATCTCCCCCTTTTGACTCTAGATTTGTTCCTGTGTATTGCAATTTGTAAATTAGAAAGTCAAACAATTGATTAAAAGTATTAAATTAGAAAGTCAAATAACAGATGAAATTATTCATTTTTGTTCTGTCTGGTTGCATCCGATCGCTTTCTATTCGGGCGGTCATACGCTAGCAAAACTCCCCCTTCGACTGACTGTACACCGCGCCTTGTCCCGGCTGGTGGTGATCGCCGTTTTAAATGGTACGCCAGTGTTTTGGTAGGTACTTTGTAGATAGGTGTTTTTTTTTTTATACTGCGAATTTATATTGGTTGGGTAAATTCTCAATATGACCCTCGGTCCGAAGCGCCCTTGAGGTGATTTTGCACAAAAACGGCGCCATACAAGTCATCCAATAATTATTATTATTATTCCCCTAAAACAAATATTATCGGCGTACATATGAAAAGGTCGTTGGCCCGTCCCCACGCTCACAGCTGATAGATAATATTGTCGGGCACATTCCTTTTTGAAACATTAATTTGGGCGGCAGGAGTCATAAACTTGGTTTCTGTAGGGTCCTCTGGAATTTAATAAATAATATAAAACTCACCCAGTTAGCCATCTCCCACTCTCAGCGTGTAGTCTACCTGGTTACACACTAAATTGCTAAATCAGTTTAGTTTTACGGTCTCCTCCCTACCGGCATTCCTTCCTCCTTTTAGCGAAATCCTTGCAATTTGTTCAATTTTGGTCCCCTCCCTACGCCTATAAAAGGGTAATTAAATAACTCTGTAAATAAAATTGTATCTCCCTAATCTCTGTCAGGATTCGAACCCGAGTTTTATGATTTGTTTGGATTCTCTGGTTTACGGTCTCCGTGGGTAGAACGCCATCTTGCCAATCGTTAATTCCTCCCTAATCCGATCTTACTCTTCCTGCCTTTAAATACATTCACTCTGTTTTAAACGCAATCATTATCATTATTATTTCCATGTTTTTAAGGCAAGCAATCTAGTTCGAACTGTATACGAAATCACGCTTAAATCAACACAACTTTATAACACAATCGCGATCGCACAACACCTTGCGCCCCTGAGGTGATTTTTTCACAAAACGGCGCTCTACAAATTATCCAATTTTCTATCCTCACGGAGTATAACCACTTTCACTTCACACAAACACCGGTTCAATAATATTTCACTTTAATTCAATATTCAAGAAAGCTTTCTAACACCATCTGAATTCACTAATTAACTGTAATTTCACACAACACTTCTGATTTGTATCGATTTCTCGGAGCTGTCAACGTATCCGAGTTCAAAAACCCACTGTCTGTCCTGCGATCTCCTCTTTCCACCTTCCCGTGGGAACGTGTTTACTTATAAAACCTGCCTGTCAATAAATCTTCTCCCAGTCTAAACAAAAATTTTTTTGGAGTACATTCATTTCGTTCATTTTATGTGAGTACTCAAATCATCACAAGTTTTTATGTTTTCTTTGTACGCTTGTCTAACTGGTCTGTTAGTGTTATTTTGTTTATGTTGAAATTTATTTTTTTTGTCAAAAATGTAGTTGAGTAGTGTTTTAACGTATAATTGGTGTATATCTAGTACGTCACAGCTGTTGAATATTTGGTCTGTATCAGAAACATGGAACATAATTTGTTTTGTATTTTTTAATATAAATATTTGAACATAATTCAATATAATTTTTTTCAAATAAGACAATAGCGTATAAAAATTATTAATAGAAAATGTTACATGTTTGTTTCTGTATAACGAGAAAGGAAGTAAAACGTTAGTCTAATATTACATTTCCGTACAAGATTGTTAACAATAATAATACAGAATTCACAGAGATGTTTTCCTGATACTTCTTGATGACAGTCGGGCTATTTCAACGTCAGGGCTACCTAACTTTCCTGGATAGTGCAATAATTTGATGGCCTCCGTGGTCGAGGTGTAAGGCTCTCGACTTGCAAGCTGGGGGTCGCAAGGTAAATGTTATTTGATTGATTTGTACTTGATGTATTTGCGGCACGTTCCAGAGTGGACGATACTCTCAGTATTGCCCTTGTGTAAGACCACCATTCAGAATTGAAACTTTGCTTGAAATGGCTTTGGCCATGTTTGATGACCAGATATGAATTGCCAGTTTCTTCCTCACCCTCCTATCCTTTCCCTCCCCATTACCTTCAGCCTCACGACATACCACAATTGGGGATACCATTTTCTCACTCGTTCCAGGTGGTTGGGAGCAGTTGGGACTTTTATACAGTTTTACATTAAATACCCGTATTATTATCAAAATTGTTTTCGAGCTTTAAACTGGGGAAAAAATATTTAAATAATAATTATTTGGATTAATAATTTATTTGGAATACCTACCTAAAAGAAATTGCTCTTCTAATGAGAATAAAAAAATATGATGTTACTGCTTACCAGAGCTAGGTCGATCGCTTGCGGAAATATGTAGGCGAAAGAATGAAGAACTGTAGTGTCACGCGATTCGCTACGCGCTATTTACGAGGACCATTGTTTCAGACAGAGCCAAACGGCGCCTGGCGCTAGTAAAAACCTCAAGGGTGCTATTTTAGGTATTATCAGCGCCTTTGATCCTTGGCTCCTTGGCAAGTCGGCGCCCGGAACGGACTGCTCCTATTTCTCCTTCACAGGACCGGCCCTGGGTCCAAATCGTCAGAGGTAGCTATAGTCAGTCGATCTACGGTACGCGTTTCTATTCTAAAGAGAATCTAAGCATTTTTCATTGTTGTGTAAAATATATTATAATTATAATTATTGATCCGAGACATCTTTTAAATAAGAGTATTGAATTCAACAAGTTATACACGTAGTAACATTACGGATTACATTATAATATGACAGGTATGTGTGCGCTGTTCCACTGTCGTGAATCCGCGACTCGGTAACAGATAACAGGTAACAGGTAACCTGTGAGCGGAAAGTGGTAACCGGTAACGGGCGGTTGTCGGTAAACCACCTTTCTATAACCACAGACAACTGCAGTCGGTCACAACTTTCAAACATCACATCGAACGACAGAACAGTCAGCTTCATTCATACTTCACCGATAATTTGTTGTATTCAGTATTCAAATTCAAATTTAAAAAAACATTGATTGTACAAGTATATGACTTATATTTCTCACAGCTAATACGATTTACAAGAAGTAGAGTATATAATTTAATATTACGGTGTTTTAAAACATAAATAGAAACAGAGGTATTCTGTTTAATGTTATTGTTTCATTGTTTGTATATCAAATTTAAAAAAAAAACCTAAAACTTGTCGCATGTTTATGTTTTAAGTGCTTTAATGGGAACTTGAATGGAGATGAGCGTAAAGGCATTACTTCATTACGAATATATTCAGTCAGAAGTTTCAGTTTTTTCTAAACGGGGGTCCGCATGAACCCAGATAACTGGAATTGATTGCGCGATTTTTTTTAAGCATCTCTTTTGGGTAGTAAAAACTTTAGTTTTACTGAATTTCCTCAAAAACCATTCCGTATTTAATAATTTAATAAACGTTCCCATAATATGAGAGATTACTAAATCGATATTCATGATTTTTTAAGTGTGCCTAGAACAAAACAGAAGCTACTGATTTTTGCCACTATTTTTGATACGTGTTTTTTCCAGTTTATGTTTACTTCTTGTCGTATTTTCAGCAGTTAACGCCTTCGGGAAGGTTCGATGTTATTATAATTAAAGTTTATTACAACTTCCACCTCGGAGTCTTCTCCTTCAAATTTTCTTAATTTGTATAGCGGTGGTTCAGAGGTCAGGTGAGAACTTCTAGGTATCCAAGCTAGTCCTGTGCACCTCATTAATTCCGTCGGAGAATGAATGGAGCGAGCATTAATTGACCACCTGTCCAGTGGTATGCACAGCACCGCAATCACACATCGCCGACTTTTAAAGACCCGGCCTGTGCAACATGTGGGCACAGCAACTGTGTGAGCTTCTTATCCAAATGACGGAGGACAAGAATATAAGAGACAGTGAAAACCCAGGCTGTCTCTCAGTGATGTCGATGGTATTTCTCAAGTCAGCCGCTTGCCGCTTTAGTATCCACATGTCTGCTGGATTGAGAACTAACCGAAGGAATCTCTCTCCTTCCGTTCAGAAGGGTTTTGCCAGAAGATGGCATGCAGGGTAAAAGGTGACATACTGAAAAACTAGGGGAAATGTATGACATTATGAGCGTATTGACGTTGCAACATCTAAATTTCCACAAGCCATGAATTATGTGGTATTTCACGCACGTAGAAAACTTACTAATATAAAACATTGCTTAAGAATGTTTTCAAATTATTCGTAATCCGGTTAAAAACGGGACTGCAGGCCCTTAACGAATGTATTCGTAGGATAACAAATTATTATAAGCAATACTTATTCGCCTGAAATACGAAGACAAATTGAAAATTTGAGGATTTGAACCCGCAGCACTCTGATTGCCGGTCAGCTGGTCTAAACATTAAGCTACGTCGGCTTATTCCAAACCCGTCAAATAATTTAATATGGACTAGTATGATTCATTCAACAATTATTGCTTATTACATTTTTCCACCTGGCAACAATCATCTTTATTTTTTTGTAGGGAAGGCATTGATAGTGCTCAATCCCTTACTAGACGGCGACGAGACATATTATATCTACATTTATTGGTGAAATATTTTTTTTTACTTGTCAAATATTATTATTCTTGATGATAAACGATTGCTTATACATAAAATAATTTAACTGTTGAACTTTGGCAAAAAAGGAATTTATTATGGCAATTGCGGAACACGCGTTCATAAAAATCAGGTAGGTATTTTCGCATTTCGTCATTATATATCATCGGGGCAAATGCAGATGCATGAACACGTGTTCCGTTATATTAGTAATGTACTAAAAAACCAACAGGAAACTGCCTGCAATGCCGTTGTCAACCGGTTTTAATAAATCAGCACTATTCTTTTTTCTCCTCGTGTTACCCCCGTTCAGTCACCATGAATAATAATGCAGTTGACTGTGAGCCGTACGTATAATGTACATCTTTATCATCTCGAGCACTTGGATGGCTCTTGCCTCGTGTGACGTAACAAGTTTGGGTAGGTCCACTACCGCACCGCAAGGACAGTGAACAGTCACGGATACTTTTACATTCCTAAATAATACATACAGCATACAACACGCTTGTTATGTTATGAACATCAATTACACGATGAGCACACGGCGTGTCAGTTGTAAAAAGTCACCAAGTTGGCTATATATCTTGGCTATATATTTCATAATCATCGTCAGTTTACAACCTATCAACTGCCGACTTAGGCTCCTTCCCAAACTGCTATTTTTATTCTCGATTCCCTGTGATCTTAGCTAAACCATCTATCTCGTGGATTTACTGTGTAAGGACGACTTTGAGTTCTCTAGGTTTCTCTTAGATAAATATTTTTTTCAAAAAAAAAAAAAAGATTTTTAAATAAAAAAATCGTTTATTATTAGAAAAAGTTCTGATAGGTTATTAGTATTATACATGACAGCTGTTTCGCCTACGGAAGGCATTATAAAACTATTTTAAAATGTCTTCGGACAGTTTGATAATGCCTTCGGAGCGCAAAGCAGAACATAAAAAAAGTTTAATTGTAAAATGTGCTCCACAGCACAGGTGAACTTCTAGCATGGGGAACTCATATGGGATTAAAAACTACAATTTAAACTAGAAAACCATCTATAAAATGATATAGGTGCAATTGCTCAGTACGTAATTTATTTAATCATTTGGCTCATTAAGTAAATCGAATAATTCCTACGGTGAAAAATTAATTAGTAGCTAGGTATTTGTTTTGGAAAATTGAACATAATTGTCACGCTACGTTACCTGCTCTAGGATGCTAACTTTAAACAGTGTCTTTGCCAAGGTAGATTTTTAATGACGTAAGATCGTCATTAACGTTGACTTATTTTATTGCATTTTCGCTAAATCACGTATCATTTTTATTAATCGCATAAAGCACACATCATGTCACTCACGATCTAATAGATCCATTGTGTTTGGGGACCGCTCACTATAATTTTCATTACGTTTTGGGTTTTCCTAGGAGAAAGTGTCTCAGAAAATGCATTCTTTTCAGACGTAATCACTGTTTTAACTAGATTTCTGATAGCTATGCTTGCAGAAAAGTTGATTACCGCGTATATATGTATAACTGCCCGAAGCCACTGAGTTTGATTGGGGTATGATGTTAGTTTGAAGGAAGTGAGGGCGGAAATGTTATAGATAAGAGGAAGGCTTGGAAGAAATGCATACACACACCACGCTTGATTGTGACACAATATTTTATCAGTATTCTTGTCTTACGATATTATATTTTATATTATTACAGTCGTTGATATCTACGAGTCCAGAGGGTCTAGCACAGTTAAATTGACAACTTAACACTATCGGATCGATAGGTATAACTACCAAAGTTTTTATATCGATTTCGAGAGTACGGTCGTACTGTCGATAGCTAGACAGATATTGATAATGCAATAAATAAGAAAATGATGTACGCCGCCAACGCTGGAGGTATTGTCTATGAATTTCAAAACGTCAAACTATTAATATAATGTTAATATTAATTGAACAAAATTATTAATTGAACTACAATGTTGAATTTAAATATTAACTAAATATGCATTAGCAGTCCACATTTACATTTTGACACTAGAAAGAGAGTTGATTCGAGGTCTCAGCCCAAACCACTGTAGCGTCATTGGCCCGAATGGTTTCAATGCTCTTTATTCACAACATATTATGTCTTTCGTTTCTCCAAACCCAAACCACTGAAGCGTCATTGGCCCGAATGGTTTCAATGCTCTTTATTCACAACATATTATGTCTTTCGTTTCTCCAAACCCAAACCACTGAAGCGTCATTGGCCCGAATGGTTTCAATGCTCTTTATTCACAACATATTATGTCTTTCGTTTCTCCAAACCCAAACCACTGAAGCGTCATTGGCCCGAATGGTTTCAATGCTCTTTATTCACAACATATTATGTCTTTCGTTTCTCCAAACCCAAACCACTGAAGCGTCATTGGCCCGAATGGTTTCAATGCTCTTTATTCACAACATATTATGTCTTTCGTTTCTCCAAGCCCAAACCACTGAAGCGTCATTGGCCCATTGGTCATATGTCTTTCGTTTCTCCAAACCCAAACCACTAAAGCGTCATTGGCCCGAATGGTTTCAATTCTCTTTATTCACAACATATTATGTCTTTGGTTTCTACAAACCCTAACCACCGTTGCGTCATTGGCCCGAGTAGTTTCAATACTTTCAATTCACAACATATTATGTCTTTCGTTTCTCCAAGCCCAAACCACTGAAGCGTCATTGGCCCGAATCAACTCACCACGTATACGACTTCTTACAATTCTAAGAACCTCATTAGCCAGTAATTTTGAATAATAAAGCGAAGCTTATCTGATACTATGGAGGCCGCACTAAAATTTGTCTCTCGACCTTGGGAACATTTCTCATCAATTATTGTTGACCGTGCTCTCAAATATCGCTAACTGACCAAGAATGATGAATTTAGTAAATATCGTATAGACACATGAGCTTTATCGATCGACTGTACTAGACCTCCGATATCCCGATAGGTAACCTTTTTCTTTTCATCATCTTCCTACAAATTTGCATTAATTGATTTTACGGAATTGAGACTATGTGACCATTGTAAACAAAATAAACGTGAGTTTAATATGTAAAGAAAGTTTATCTATAGTTGCTGATGTCAACTAAATGTCATTTCTATTTTAAAATTATATTATTTGTACGTTGTTTTTACACTTAGGTTAGATTTACCAAGGTCTTAACGTTTTAACTGTTTTGTTCTGTTCTGTTCTTTTCTTTCTTCTCCTTTAAAAGATCATTGTTGTTTATGATTCGAAACTGTTAAACCAATTAAATCATCACATGATACTTCAAATACTTACCACACGTCAGATTTTTTTTACCACACAAATGAACCCCAACACCCTTGTCTCAACTGGCAGGTAAATATAGCAGCGGATGTGTATATAAATTGTTGGCCGGTCAAGGGTTAGTGTTACCACAGTAAAAAAACTATAAACTACTGTCGTGCATTGAAGATTTCTAGGGTAAATCATGTTGCACAACTGACGTAGCACAACGGAAGAAAATTAAGGACATGCACAATTTATTTAATGAAATTAACAAGACATTATTTTATGAAATCCCATTGCTAAAAATATATTTGTGTATTCACTTCACTATATTTACAGCGAACTCCAAATGCTGGCATATTCTTTAAAATATAAAATCTATGAAAATTCTTAACGAGTCAGAGTCAGACGCTCAAATTTGTATGGAACCAAAAATAGCACTAAAAGTTTAAAACAATATTTAATATGCAGTATTGCTAATTCATTGAGAATCTCTTCAAATTATTGGTAATCCGGTTAAAAGCGGGATTCCAGACCTTAATGAATGAATTCACGTTTCCTGATAAACTTTTAGGAAATTACGAATATATTATCACTATTTCGAAACACGTATTTTGTCGTGAAATGGTATCAAGACAAGTACACGTGCATTATATCGTGCGGTATATCATAAAAATGTGGCCCTAGTGTTATTAAAATGCTTTAAACGCAAATAAAATAATTCTTAATGTGCATTGTGCACTGTGCAGTGTTGTAATTTCTTCTCGTAATTTGTTGCAAAACATTTACTATTACCTCTGCTACCGATTACCAATGCGCAGTGGCCAGATGGCACACTAAAACTGGTTTCCGCGCAGCACCCTTTGAACTTCTGATGAATTCATCACGACTAGTCTAGAGCAAGACTGCATACGAGACTGCAATGGGCATGGATGCATTTCTACAGATAATAAATCATCATTATTGAGCGCAGCGAAGTCCTGCTTTATCACGACCGTTTGGAATTTCATTTATTAACTGAATAAGTTCTAATATTA
Source organism: Hesperophylax magnus (assembly GCA_026573805.1). Lineage (NCBI taxonomy): Eukaryota > Metazoa > Arthropoda > Insecta > Trichoptera > Limnephilidae > Hesperophylax > Hesperophylax magnus. The sequence goes on along the minus strand of JAIUSX010000117.1, from coordinate 2,375,946 downwards.
TACTGTTAAAATGAAGTGGGTATTTAAGTTCTTCCAAATAACAAATATTACGATTTTGGTTTGGATTTATTAGATAAGAGAACATTAGTAACATACTTTTTTGGACGCGAGGTCTAATATTCACAGAACTACCAGAAATAATAGTAATAGTAATAGAAAGTTATACCGGAATCCAATCAAGTCGAAACCTTCTAGAAAATCTAGAACAATTGGCTACATAGAAAATCGCACAGGGAGCTGGTAGGGCCACTAACAGTATCCTATCGCCGAAAACACATGCGGCTGTACCAACAACATAGAGTGGAACACATCAAAGGTTCCATGATAAAACAGAACTGTAACAAAACTTCAAAAAGTGTACATATTGTATGAGTCATGTATATTGTATAAGTCATGTATATTGTATAAGTCATGTATATTGTATGAGTCATTTATATTGTATGAGTCATGTATATTGTATAAGTCATTGATAGTCACTACTATTTTTTGTTATCTTGTTCAATTCGTAGAACTACAAAATATTATTATTATATTTTATTATTGTGACAGCTGTTTTAGCGTCCAAAGTCATTTTAAACACCTGTAACAGTAAACAAATAAAACGAAAACGCTCGCAGAAATAAATAATAATATTATTAAATTTGGTTTATATCATTTTTTTAAATAACCTAACTTAGTTTACCTAATTTTTCAATCTCAAATCACTTTTCAAAAGTATTCTATTTAATCACTGTTCTGTTTTATAACTGCTATGATTTGTTTTCGAGTACCAATTAAATAAAGTTTACGACTATTTACCTACATCTCCTACCTTTGCAAATCACTTCTAGATAAATAGGATAACTATTATACGGGGTAATTATATGAGTATAACTATTATAATGTACTTAAAAGTAACTCTGGGTTCAAAGATATCTCTTGAAGAAAATTTAGAAGAAGTTGATCCTTGGAAGAATTTCAATAAAAAAAACAAGTTAACTTATTTCTAAAACAATTGTTACACAACACATGTCCTACTGTTACACTATTATCTATCTCAGTAATGTAAGTAGCTTAAAAAACTCAAAATAATCCAGAATAGAGCAATGAGACGACTTTTGAAGTGTAATATATATAAACCAATACATAACATGCCTAGAGAATTGGATATATATATATAATAAGTGCTGAACAAAGAATTTTCTATAAGGTTTTAATTTTAATATACAAAGTTTTTAACAATTTACTACCGACTTACTTTCGAGATTAACTACATTACAACAAAAACTTCAACACACACCAATAGAAAGAAAAAAACATCAGACCAAAAAAGATGAACAAAAAACAAATAATTTTTTACTGTATAATGTAATGGAATACATTTGAATAGCTTAGGATGGGTTGTTTCATAGAATTTGAACAATTCATCATATTTCAACGTTCATTTGCGAGTTCTGTGAATGTCCTATTCAAGTTCTGTTACTGTATCATTATAGGCCAGTTACTTGACAGAACTTGAAAAGAACTTTGAAATTTGAAGAATTGTTCAAATTCTCTGAAACAATCCGTCCTTAGTTCCTAGTGAAATGAAAAATGTATCTAGTTTAAGAAAAGCGTAAAAATTATGCATGCAATAAGTAACAAGTTTTAGCGGCCTAAGTTAAAATGAAATTTTTGTCTATGTTAAAATAGTTTTTTTGTATATTATATTTCTTGATGTCAATTAATACCTCCTTAACTGAGAACTATTCGGGTTTACAAAATAAAATTAATATAGATCACATAAAGTGATCTATCTATCTTAAGAGTAATAAATAAAAAAATACTAAATTGTGTATTTATAAATTCTAGTAAGGCTTTTTTTAAGTGTTTGTTATATTCGTAATACATAAATCCTGTTTGACTCACACCATAAAATCTGAAATCCACTTCCTACGTCCCCATTCCTTATGGAAACATAACGGTTTTTACATAATTTACACACGCGAATCCGGTGAAAGAATTTGCATACTTTTTAAAACTTGGGCATTGATATTAGACACACTAGGGTAGACACACATATTTTTGTAGTAATCGTGAACACGTGTTAAATAGTCTGGTAAATATACAATACGACTGTCGTTTCCTTTCAGTCATGTAGTTTTGGCGTTGTTACACAAAATTCACATTCATGGAATAACACATATTTTTTTGTTTGTTTGAAAACCAAACACTATTCCCCCCAGCTGGTGCCAGTGAGACTATGAGATCCCCAATTGGGTTATGTTGTGAGGCTGAAGGTAGTGGGAAGAGGAAGGAGATGGGGTTGGGATAAACCTAGCTATTCAGATCTAGTCACCAAACACGGCTGAAGCCATTTCAAGCAACGTCTCAATTCTTAATTGTGATAACCAGGGCGATACTGAGAATGTCTTCTAATCTGGAACGTACCGTAGGTATACTATACCTTTGTTATCTTAAATTAATAAATTGTGAAATAACAAAAATTCATCAAATAAATTTTACTTGCGCACGCCAAAATATGATCAGGCGACTTACGGATTGCTAATCGAGAGCCTTATCCCTCGAACACAGAGGTCGTCATTATTACGAGACCGTATTACTAGTTGAATTGATCGTGTGACATATTTTCGAAATGCAATAATGTTCTATTGTATCATTTCTAAAGAGACAGTAGTTCTGTGAAAAATGGATGTTTCTAATTTTATTTGATTGGATAAATCAAAACCAAAACTTTTCCGAAATATTTTTTACAGTAGGTACTTTAAAACCTACTTATTTATAAAATATACATGTAATTATCTCTATTAAACAATTCTTCCACAGAAACGTTAATATCTCAATGACAATTCTTTTTTCAAACTTTCTTCAGGCAGGTAGGTAACGTAACATTGAAAAAATGCTAATAAGAAAATCCAAATAACTAGACGATTTTAATTTTGAAAAAATAATCTCTACTGAATCATTAAATAGGCCACCATCTTGGAACGGAAACGGAACGTACACACAAATTTACAGTCGGACAAAATGCAAAACGGTCGAGTCGAAACAGGATTTCACTAAGTTCAGTTAATTATAAGAATCAATAGTAACTTTGATAGAAAATTACAAGAAAAGTACGGAATTTATTGAACGTTTCATAACCGTACTCGTGTGTTATTGACCTATTTCTTAGTTTTAACTTGTACACATTTATATAATTTATCATAAATTGATTTCATTATAAATGCGCAATTTTCATATAACATGTATTTACATTGAGCCGCAAAATTAACATTAGGTTAAGAAAAAATAAATAAAAGTTTCATTTTGAACAAAATTAAACTTCGATATACTCGGCCTTTCCTGTTAATATCATTTCAATGGTTGCAAGAAAAATGCGTGAATCAATATTGTCCTGTTGGTTTCATAATTACAAAATGATTCGAGAAGTTCCGGATACAGGATGCTATGAAGTATGTCAGCCCCGCCTTTAAATTCCCCATTAGTCAGCTTTGGTAATCGTAATCACCTATTATTCGTATGGTGGAGAAAATTAAAAATTTTGTCTAACTAGTTCACTGTAATCTATTTGCCTCGTTTAATGGTCATTTACTTTGTTTTACGGCGGATTAATAGTTAATACAGTGATGACACGTAATAACGAAGAGATACTGGACAATCTTGAACACTCTTATACACCTACGGTTGAATCGCTTTCATGTCGTCTCTCACAATATATATATATATATATATATATATAAATAATGTTCAAAATAGGAAAGTGCTTCAAATAATGCAAACTAAAACTTTAATGAGGTACCTACTTTAAACAAAGAATGTTCAAAATAGGAACTATAATACTAATACTTGGTACCTACCAATGATCGAAGAAGATTCAACATAGGAAAGTACCTTCAGTAATCATTATAGTATTTAATCTTTTTAATAAGTTTTAAGATGTTTCGATATATGAAAATTAAAGCGATTTTAAAAGAAAACGGGATACAAAGGCTATTCAAACTAGACAAAAGATTCCTATGATTAATAAACAAAAAAGGGTTTAGATAATACTCTTATACACCGGTTGTATCGCTTTCATGTCGTCATCATCACAAAAAATATATTTTGTTTTTATTTTTTGGAATAACTTTTGAGGAAAAACCTCAAATTGTAATATTTAATTATTGAAGACAATATTAGCGATTCTTGTTGCCAATAAAAAAAGTGCGGTGAGAAAAATGAAGAAAATTTTTCTCATTCGAAGTATGATACAGTTAAATATGACCGAAGAGATAGGGTCTCATTAGCTCAGCTGGTAGAGCGATGCCCCGGCAAGGCAAGGGTCCTGGGTTCCTAGATGTGACCGTATATTTTTCGGATTTTTCTGTTTCAAATTTTCGTTTAGGAATCGCTAATATTGTCTGAAATAATAAAATTAATTTTGTGTAATAGACCATTACATTGTTTTATTTTGATTTTGGTATGGCGTATTAATAGTCGAAATACGACACTGGACAATCTTGCTTGCACAAGAATAAATTAGCAATGCTAATTTATTACGAATTTCTTCAAATTATTAGTAATCAGGTTATAGTGGGATTGTAGACCCTAACGAATGAATAAAGAGGTTTCCTGAAAAACTTTTATTACATTTTGAATATATTATCACGATAACGGAATATGTGTTCACATCCAAATATTATCGTATTTCGTCATAATATCAAGACAAATGCACGTGTACGTACGTTGTAAATATAAAATTAATCACATTAAAAAAAGCAGTTTTAGGGTCGAAAATTTAAAACTACGTACGACAAATTTGTGTTCCAACGTAAATCGTCCGTTTTTAATTTAAATTTAGGTCCGTCAAAATACTTTTTCCTTGAGGCCTCTGGAATATAGACCGTTTTATTTCTTAAAGATGCTGTCAGAGAGTTGGAGAATTTGTGCCTATTACCGCTTCTCCATAAAATCCAAATACATGATTAATTAAATTTCTGAACTAATCCGACTATTTTTGAAAGATAATGAAATACGCTTGGAAATTTTATTTTTAGAAATATAAAAGTGTTAACATTTTGAAATCAAAATTGAAAAGTTTTTAAAATGGCTCAAATACGTTTTTTCGTCTAAACACTAAACCAAAATTACTGATAACGAAAAACACATATTTTACTAGATAATGTATTATAAACATTATAGCTACATCACTTTTATCGTTTCATATGAAAAGTGTATGGTAAAAAATTCATATAGTTTTATAAATTTTATCTTAAATTGCGGTTGGAACCTTTAGTTTAGTTATCTATATAAATAAAAATGTTAATGTTCGTTTGTTCAAAATATTAAATCTCCAAAATTTCTTCACAGATTGCTTTGATTTTTTTACACAACGTTGCATTTGAATACACGTTTGTTTAATATTAAAAGATGTCACCAAAAAAACATTATTTAAAAAAAACAGCGCCATCTGTTGGACCTATTATTATATCTGCTTATCTATCTGCACAGACAGACTGAGCCACAGCAACGCGTGATGGGGTACAGCTAGTATTTTAATATAAAAACAGTTTATTTTTAAACAAGTTCTGCTGTGTAATTATTATTACGCGTGACAGCTGTTTCGCCTTCTGAAGGCATTATCCAACCTTCAGAAGGCGAAACAGCTGTCACGCGTAATAATAATTACACAGCAGAACTTGTTTAAAAATAAACTGTTTTTATAAACCCAATAATAATATTATTGAATATATAAAAAATAAAAAAATAAAATGGAGTTCTACAAATTAAACTTAATAACAATAAATAAATTTTAATATAAAGATTGATGTTTTCTCTTTTATTTTTCGTATGCTGTTTCTTTGCAAAACAAAACTAGCGTTGAGGAGTAATTTATTTATATTTCATTGTATATGTATAGTGCTAAGGAAAAATTATTATTTACAAATAATTTACAGTAACTCACAAATAATAGCCAAAATGGTCTCTAAAATCGTGAAAATCAATTTTTTAATGGCCTGCATTTTATAATTTAAAACACAAATTAGTAAAATGGCACGCATCCGTAATGGATATTTGCTAAACATTTTTATGAAAAAGTATATATATTTAGTTTGCTTTTGTATTTTGCCTTCAAATCCAAATTTAAGTTTGTGTGAAAAAGTCCGCGCAGCCGTTCCTCTCGATGTATCGCCTCGTAACATTTTTCTGTTGTTTTGACTCTTGACATGACCCGAAAGTGAGTTTTGCTTTTTGTGTTAAGTACTCGTGTCTACGCTGAGTTATACATAATACGGCTGTCTTACGGCGACATTTTAACAAAGATAAGTCATCTTAAATGCCTATATTTCCTAACAGTTTTCTAATGTAAAATTTAACCGCTCTCAAAAAGATAATTATCGCTCATAGGCATACTGGAAACACAGCGTTTTATTCTCAATAAAGTGCACAAATTATACAAATTTCAATGTTCATTGTCGGGCTCTGTGAAAGTCCTATTAAAGTCCTAATATTATATCGTAATATGCTAGTTGCTTGACAGAACCAAAATAATAACAGAGATTGTAAAAATCATTCACCGAACTTGAAAAAAACTTTGAAATTTGAAGAAGTGTTCCAATTTTCCGAAACAACCCGTCCTTAATCATCGGTGTGTAGTTTTTTCCGGAACTATATGAAAAAATTTAAACAGAGTAATAAAATTGTTTCACAATATATGAAAAAACTAAGGCATTTAAAAAAAAATCTTCTTTCTGTGGCACCTTAATTTGTGAAATGCCATCAGAAGGCGACATTTATTTATTATTTAGCGAAAAATTCATGACTTTCTCCATGGTCGAGGGGTAAGACTCTCGACTAGCAATCTGGAGGTCGCGGGTTCAAATTACGTATTGCGCATGTACATTTTATTAGATCAATTTGTTTTATTTCACCACAAATTAATTCAAATAAATAGTATACTTGCGGCACGTTCCAGGATGGAAGAGAATCTTAGAATTTCACTGGCATTTGAAATTGAAACTTTTCTTGATATAGCATTAGCTGTGTTGGGTGACCAAATATGAATAGCCATGTATTTCCTCACCTTCCTCCTCTTCCCCCCCCCCGCTACCATCACCCTCACAAAATACTCCAATAGGGATGACATAGACTCACAGGCTCCAGACGGTTGGAGCAGTTGGATCTCTTATGCGGTATGGCTCACTTCTATCATTTATTACTGAGTTCAACAGCTAGGCTTTAGAGTAATTAGTCACTCTCTGTATTTCCTCCCTCCTTCAACATGGAGAACTTAAACACTATTTTTAATGAAAAACTAATGTTTATAAGGTTTTTTAAAAAAATCGACGCCATTTAATGGGAAATTCAGCACTAACAAAGCCTTTCTTACAAAAATAAAGTTGGTTGTTTACGGGTGTAAAAAATATAATGAGCAATAATTGTTGATTGAAATACTAGTACATATTGAATTATTGGGTGGGTTGGGAATAAGCCTACGTAGCTTAGTGGTTCAGAGCACCTGATCGGCAATCAGAAGGTGCTGATTCAATTGTCGTCATTATATGTCAATATTTCAGGCGAGTAATTATTGCTTATAATAATTTGTTAGAACTTTAAGAACCTGTATTTAATTAAATACTTGAATTTATTGGTATTTTTCTTTCTTTCAGGTTTTTATTTTGATATAATGCTAGAGAAAGAATGAATTATTTGCAGTCCAGTTCGGGAGACGGGTATGGGTACTATCGACCCGAAAACCATTTATTGGATAACCAACACCTCTGCTAATAGGTTACCCCATGTGGTTCGCTAGGTTTGGTGACTTTTTTTTTTTTTTTTTTAAATTTTTATTGAAACATATAAACAAGGTTACAATATAAAGACCAATATTTCAATCACTCTCCTAGTAAAGCAGCTGCTTGTGTTTAGGAGAGGACAACAAAATATTTTTACATTTGTTTAAATTAAACAAAAAATATTAGTAATTTAACAAATAATAAAAATAAAACTATTAAAATATAGGTTAGTTAATAAATGATTCAAAGAACTGAAAAGGCAAAAACATATTTCTAAACAATAAGTAAAGTTATGAGGTGGTACAAGAGTATTTTAATTTAATTTAATTTTTATATTTTTCGTAGTTTTCTTCCGATCGTATATCAAGGGGTAATTTATTAAATAATTTTACACCCTTGAATATATGGTGTGGTTCGTGCTAGTGGCATTTGCTAATATTCAATTGTGGTAAATTATTTTTACTAAAGAAATCTTTATGAATTTGTAGAAGTGCAATTTTGTCATAAATTTTTGTAAGTGGGGGAACCGGGAAATCTTGAAAAACGTTTATAGTTGGGTAGTAATATGGTTTTTTTAAGATGATTTTTATTAATATTTTTTGACTTGTTTACGTTTGGTGGTTTGCAGGGGTGCCCGGGTTCATGGGGTGAGGTTCGTCCAGGTCATAGCGGGGAATGCGCCTGCCTATCATTTATGCGACGGGCCGTATCCGAAGAGGCCGATAGAGGATAACCCTTTGACCTCGTCAACTGAACTCTCTGAACCTATTGCCTTGCACCGTGGCGGAAGCGATAGATTCATACGTCCGTCATTCCTGAACACTCTGATCCCCAGATTCCGACCCATACCTCAAACCTTTTCCTTTCCGGAACTTCTTCTCCTTCCTTTTCTTTAAGAGATCCTCTACACAGCTTTCATGAAAATTGAACAGGCCTTTGAGGAAAACGATTTTTCTCAGCGCTCCCTGTGTGGAGCTAACCTTAAAAATCATGATTTCATGTCTGTAACACTTTATTGTTATACAAATCAACTATAAAAATCACGGTCAGTTATTAAAATAACCAGGTAGGCTTTAATATTTTTATTTGAATGTAATATCAATTCATCAAGATTGTAATTATTTACGGTGCGGAGTGATGACTTCATTACTCGGATTGGCTTCATAATAGCTCTGTTACCTTTCTGTCAAGGCACATGGACACTGTGTAACTATAAAAAATGCATAAAAGAATTCGGCAACAATCTAATTCAACATTAGAACCACTTTCTTTCTAGTCGAAAGAGAGTACCTAGTGTTATCTTAAACTAATGTTGAAAGAACAAAAAAATGTTGATAAAGACAGTAAATTCGTACATCAAAAGAATACGGCCACAATTAAAAAAACATATATTTTGAGTCGAGAGTTTATCCCACTCAAGACACAACAGAAACTCCGGATGTATTGGTACATATTTGACTGAGCGTAGCGAAGACCTTTTTTAATTGCACCATTTCGCATTTCGTCTGTCTGTTAATAAAATTTTACTCATTTAGATACACACCGTCTGTAAAAAAATACACCACATACATGGTGTTAAGGGACGTACTTGACTTACTTTAACCAGTGATTTCTGACATTATTTGGAGTAAAAAATTAAACTGAAATTTCTAACTCCGATGACTTTTTTCATATCTACTGATTTTTTATATTTTAGTTAACAAACAAATCAAAGTCAAGTCAAATACCTACCTTAACACCTTGTATCATGTTGTGTTTTAAAAAACGCCCCTCGACTGATGAGTGATGATGCCATAATTCTACTGGTTTCGGCAGTCGGAACTCATTTACCATATTCACATTAAAAAAAACCGATTGCATACTTTGCCAAAAAATTGAAATTGTGGCTGTATTCTGTCTAACGTGCGATTTTTTCTTTCTCCCGCGATGGTGCGATAACAATGCACCAAGAGAGTGGTAAAAGTGCGGCAAATTCTGCTGTTGTTACTTTTGTTACTTGTGTTACTTGTTGTCGTTACTTCTTGTTCCCGGTAACGGTTGTGCAAGATGGCCAACTCGGTATTTACGTCACTATCATCCTCTCACCTCACATGGTTTATTGCGGTCTGCTGTCCGAACAATGTTGTTCGCTAACACCGGTGAACAATGTTAAATGAACCGCTACAATATACAAGACTTTTTGTAATGATTCATTTATATTGTTATTTAGGCCTTAGGCGTGAAACTGTGTTTAGCATAAATTTACTGCATAGTGTGCAGATGGTTTGTGGTATAAATTCATGACAATATAAAATATAAAAAAAATTCGTTTAATCACAGTTCTACTCACTAAGTATTACTGTTCCTAGAATGACTGTAGGTTTTTGTATGGGGATTGCATCATGATTTTCTCATCTTCATGTCAATTGATTTCAACATAATAAAAAGTAAATAAAATAAAAAAATCTTCATTTTCGTTGACTGGGTTATGTTGGTGTAACATAACAATTTTAATGATTTCCTTATCTTCATGTCTATTGATCTCCATAAAAAAAATTAAATAAAGTAAAAAGTCTTCATGTTTGTTGAAGGTAGGTTATGCTGGTATTACATAATAAATTTAATGATTTCCTCATCTTCATGTCTAATGATTTCCACAAAATAAAAAGTTAATAAAGTAGAATATCTTCATGTTTGTTGACTGTAGGTTATGTTGGTATTACATAATAATTTTAATGATTTCCTCATCTTCATGTCTATTGATTTCCACAAAATAAAAAGTAAATAAAATAGAATATCTTCATGTTTGTTGACTGTAGGTTATATTGGTGTTACATAATAATTTTAATGATTTCCTCATCTTCATGTCTATTGATTACCACAAAATAAAAAGTAAATAAAGTTTTAAAAAATCATGTTTGTTGACTGTAGGTTATGTTGGTGTCACTTAATAATTTTAATGATTTCCTCATCTTCATGTTTAGTTGCCATATTTGTATGTCGCTTTAAAACTTTTTTTATCCCTATGATGTTTTTAATTTCATTTGGAAGAGCATTATAAAATTATGTAGCATGGAAATTATCGTTTTTCTGGCCAAAAGTTGTATTTAACTATGGTATGTTCAGTAGATTTGAGGTTTTCTTTGAGTTATAATAAAAAAACATTAAAGTTTAAAATAAATTCTTTTTGTGGAGTTCTTACATCTTCTTCGTATTACCCAATGCCATTTTATGAAATCATTTAAAGAATCCATTGAGTTTTTTTTAGGTTAGGCTATGGTATGTTAGGTTACGAAAAACTTGCGTTTTACGATTCGCAATGATTTTGAAAAAATGACCTATCCTAAGTATTTTGATTATATTATATTAGGTATAAATATCTTAAAGCAGAAAATCCATTCGTTTGAAACAGCAAAAACTCCCGACCGGTGCTCTCTGAAAGCACTCACTGTACTTTATTGACAGGTAAAGATAACTGTTTTCAGTTTGCAACGTCATTTGCATAAACTATGATGTTTACGATGCTTAAAAATATTAATTCAACAGAATTTTTTGAAAAAAGGATTGGTGAAACGATTTAGTGAATCTAGTAATATTATGGGTAACTTCTTCCTGCGTCAGATCGGTGGTAGAGTTTAGTTCATAAATAAACCACTCACGGGTAGATTAACATCAGATTGGTGGTAATCTACCCTTTTTGTTTATTAATCAAAGGGATCTTTTTTCTAGTTTTAATAGCCTTTGACTCGCGTTTTCTTTTAAAATCGTTTGAATTTTCATATTTCGAATCATCTTAAAACTTATTAAAAAGATTAAATACAATAATGATTACCATAGGTACTTTCCTATGTTGAATCTTCTTCGATCATTGGTAGGTACCAAGTACATAGTTAATATTCCTATTTTGAACATTCTTTGTTTAAATTATGTACCTCAATAATGTTTTCATTTTTGCATTATTTGAGGCACCTTCCTATTTTGAACATTATTTGAATAAAGTAGATACCTAGTTAGTTAGATACCTTTCATTCGTTTTATTTTAGGCACCTACCTATTTTAAATATTTTTTTTATTTTAAGTGTGTACCTAGCTAATGTTTTCATTGACATTATTTTAGACACTTTCGTTTTTTAACCATTTATTTGTTTAAAGTAGGTACCTTGTTAATATTTTCATTTACAATATTTTTGGCACCTTCTTATTGTGAATTTTTTTTTTAAAAGTGGGTACCTAGTTAATGTTTTCATTTGTATTATTTTAAGCACCTTCCCATTTGAACATTATATGTATAAAGTAGATACCTAGTTATTGTTTTCATTGCATTATTTTAATCACCAAATTAATGTTTTCATTAACATTATTTGAGGCACCTTCCCATTTTGAACCATCTTTGACAAAGTAGGAACCTACCTTTTTTGAGTGCACTAAAAGTAGAAGTGAATTAAATGCGTGTGCATAGTGACCCAGATACTAAAGTATTTGCATAAATTTTTGCCAGGTTACGTGCAAAAACTTATAAAAACTTTATCGGCACGATTTGAGGCACTTGAAATGCTGAAACACAAATTTACAAAATAAAAGCGACCATCAACAGATGCTGATTCCTCGACAAAAAAGGTTTTCAACACTCTGTAAACCTATCTTATTTCGTTCGTTTCAACTCTTCGCTGTTAGTTCTTCACTTTTACTTCGTATGATGATACAGAGTATCATATAAGACAACAATTTAGCAAGTCCATGTTTATGTTTATTTATTTTATTCAAACGCTCTTAGAGTTTTACATACAATGGAGTACATCTTATTTTGAAAACTACAATAAAAAAGTATATATTCATATTACAAAAGTAAAAATAAGTGACATTAAATTAGATAATCTTACAATATCCTCCAATTCAACTATAATGATTAATAAAACAAATATAAACTTGTTGTTAACAATAATTTATACTAGTTAGAAATAGTTCACACATATAGCGTTTAAAGTTAAAACATTGTCAAATACTTAAATATTTGTTATAAGACCATGTAAACGTTGTATTGGGGAATGCAAACTATCGTTCGATTGAGATGTACTTATAAAACGTTGATAGCTCTCAAGTTGTTCACATACGTACACGTAGATTGATGAAATGCAGGAGTTCACAACAATCGAATTTAGAGTTAAACATCTTTTTATAAAAAGGTTTGATCGATTGTTTTTCCTCTGTTCTATAAAGTTGGAATATTTAAAATAATCATTAATGACAGGTCAATTATGTGCTCTAAAGAATGTCTTTGGATTCTTTCTATATTGATAGAAGATTAATTTTGTAGAAGGGCAACCCGACTATGAAGTTATGTTCTATTTTCTAGACTTCTAACAAGGGATATGTACAACAGTTTTAGGATTTGTAACGATTCAAAGTTATTAATTGTTCTTAATATAAATCCTAATGTTCACATACTTATTTACAATTTATTGAATGTAGGCCTTGAAATCGAGTATCTCATCTATGATTATGCCAAGATCTCGCATTTCCGTTACTCTTTCTAAATTTATATAATGTATTTAACTGTCGTAAAATAGAGATGTTTTTTTTCCTTTCAAAGGTCAAAGTTTTGCATTTTGCATTTAAATATAAATGGTTTTGTGAGTATCAGTTATTTAGCATGTCTATATTAGATTGAAGAACTTGACATTCATTTAAGTTGCTTAAGATATTTATTAAAAATATTAAAAAATTTAATGAGATATTTTAAAATTTTGTTAGTTAAATAACAAATCTGTTCCATTGCATCCTAGTGAGTACTGACCTATTGTTTAAAGTTTTAACTTTTTCACTATTTCCATTGCTTTCCAAACAATTCCGAATTTAATTTATTTTTAAAATACCTCTACCTTGTTAATTACCTTCTTCCTTAATTTAACACATTCGTATAATAATTCTGGTAGATGTTATATTGGGAAACATTTATTATTGTGAGAGGTCAATTAGCGATAATGCATATGAATATTTAAATTATATCAAATATAACACAGAAAAGCACTGTTGGTTATCAAACAAGGGAAATTTCCCACAGTTTTTTTTAACGGTGAGCTCCTCAAAATGGTAGAAGCAACCAAATATTTAGAAAACATCATCACTAACATTAACGGACGATGACGACATCGACAGGCAGAGGCGAGCACTAAGTGTAAAATAAAGTATGGTCAAGTGAACAGGACGCTCTTCTCAGCCTTCTGTACCAACTACCAACCTGTACACTTGCGAACTCTGGGCCAGCTACACGAAGAGAACCATGGAAAGGCTTCAGGGGCAATACAATAACTCAAATGTCGTCGTCATGAAATCTCGTCAGAGTTCAGGTACGAGTATTGAAGAAAATAGGAGAAAGATATTGGCTCCAAAAATGTTCAATCCGACGAATCAATAACTACAAGGAAAAGTTAAATCGATTATTTTTCCTAATTCACATGCATTTACAATTATATTGTTAATTTACTGATTCTTTTCTTAACATACTAATCTCTCTTACATTTTCCAATCGTCCATTTTTCTTTTGAAATTTTATTAAATTTGTGTTATTACTGGTGTACATATTATATATTTACGCTCTCCATCTGGGTTGTGTGGGATTGCTTATTATATTGTTAATTTATTGATGCTTTTCTTAACATACTAATCTCTTACATTTTCCAATCGTCCATTTTTCTTTTTAAATTCTATTCAATTTGTGTTATTACTGGTGTACATATTATATATTTACGCTCTCCATCCGGGATGTGTGGGATTGCTTATTATATTGTTAATTTATTAATGCTTTTCTTAACATACTAATCTCTCTTACATTTTCCAATCGTCCATTTTTCTTTTTAAATTTATGTTATTTCTAGTATTCATTTACGCTTTTCATCTGGGATATGTGGGATTACACTAACCTTACCAGAATATAAAAAAATATTATTATATGTTCTTTAAACAAATTGAAAAAAATATATTAAAAAGAAATATTATATGTTGAATTCTGCGCCAGTCGGTACCCGCGGGACGCTGAAAGCACTTCATAATTTGTGTAAGCTGTGAAAAGATACATTTATTTAGGTAGTTTATAACAATGAAATAGCACAGTGCGACCAAATAGAAAACAGCAGTTACACAGTCCAACAAATTCATGATTCGTGACCCATACAAATAAACTAGACTTTTTTTAATTATTTGGTAAGAGTGTTTTTAAACTGTTGTAAATCAAAAATATGTGAGGAGAACCCATGGAGATACAGTGCCTCATTGGGAGGGCCCCATATAAACAGGAGCGAACCCTATAATTATTTAATTTTATTAATAAATTTACATACCTTGAGAAAACTGGTTTAAAATGACTCCATACGTCACTAAGGTTCCGAGCACCTGCAAATCATCAAAAAAGAAAAATAATTCAATTGCTTTCATGAAATATTTATTGACTAAAATTAAGACTTTGCCTACCGTGCATAAAAAGGGAAGTTCGAGGGAAAGAAAGCCGCACAATAGAAACTTTGGTTTTCTGCAAGCCATCTGAATAGTCTTCAAATAAATCTGAAAAGTTAATAAAGTCGCAAATTAATTTGGTGTACCTAATTTGTATCTCATTTATTTGTCAACATTGCATTAAATATATTTTGGTGTAATTTATTTTTTTATATTATATTGAATATATTTGGGTGTAATTTGCATTTAACTTAATTGTTTATATTACATTAAATATATTTTGGTGTAAATTGTATCTAATTTATTGATTATATTATTTTTAATATATTTTGGTGTAATTTGTATATGATTTTCTGTTTATGCTACATTAAATATATTTTGGTGTAATTTGTATCTAATTTATTTATTATATTATTTTAAATATATTTTAGTGTAATTTATATATAATTTTCTGTTTATGTTACATTCAATATATTTTGGTGTAATGTGTATCTAATTTATTGATTATATTATTTTAAATATATTTTGTTGTAATTTGTATATAATTTTCTGTTTATGTTACATTAAATATATTTTGATTGCTCTTACATAATCTCCTGTTTCCTTCGAGTACTCCTCATTAGCCAAATACGATATTAAAAGTGATGTCTTCCGTTCCTGAAATGATAATGATATTGAATAATAAATATGCTAGTGGTTAATACCCAGCTATACCCAAAATTTTAAGCACGATTTTTGAAGAATATTGGAATAATATTGAAGAAACAGCATGTTTTATATTATTTGTAGTCAAAAGGCCTCGTAAAGGGTACAAAAGTTATTGCTATTAATTTTTTTTCAAATATCCCATCCACAATGAAATCTAATTTTTTTTTATTTCGAAAAGCTCACGAGTTACTTCCAGAAGGTTTACCGTACCACCATGACATACGGTGTATACACAGAATTTCCAATGAGAAAAAGCTGTTCGAAATGAATGACGTCAGACATCACATATTATCAAAAACCATTTACCTGGTTGAGGCACTTGGTGCACGTAAGAGCCAAGACGAACAGATAGAAATTGCAACAAACAGCATCAAAGGTCATCATAAGAGAAATATGCGATACAAAATAGATAACATTTTTACAATTTTCACTGATGAGTACCAAAGAGAAAGCCATTAAGCTAAAAATGGAACTAACTACTTGTTTTTGAAAGGCAGTGCAAATGTTACCGTGAAGAACACAAAGTTTATCGTGTATGTAGCACAGATCCCTTATCTCGTGAGCAAGAATCAATTTGACATCTCTGGAAGATTCGGAATAAAGATTTTTGATTATTGACAACCTATTATTTATCAATTTGAATCTGAAGTAAATCAGATACACTAAAGAGTAAACATGTATCAAAATGATTTTCTTTACATGTCGCATACAAACTGGTATGAATATCAAATAATTCCCTGTAATATAAGTCAAATGAAAGATATTTGCCAAGATTACACAATATTCAAAAGCGACCATAAACCTCAGACAAGTACAACGTTCATTAGGACTGATGTGTACAGATTTTAATTTACCATCAATTGCGTAAATGCGATTGACAATAATATGCAAGTAATGACCATGCAAGAAGTTATTTGAGTAACAAATCACGATGTAAGTAAACAAATGTATGCCGAAAGCTAGATTTAAAAACGTTAATGGATCGTCTTGTCTTTGAACTATATTTTGAAAAGAAAAAAAAGTCGAAATGACTGAACCTATGGGAAATAAAAAAGTAAAAACCGAAAGCAAATATGAAGACTTATATTCCTTAAGTCCGTTTTCATTTGTAGTTTCTCTGTATGAAGCTATCGCCGTGAATAATGTCATGATATGCAAGGGGCGGAGAACTTTTAAAACGTCCATAGTGGTGGAACTATCCTTTCCCTAAACTTCTTATTTAATGGACCGAGTTATTCAATAAGAATTATTAACCCCCAGTGTGCCAAAAAATCCACCGTGGATTTGCTAGTAGCTCACCAAACCATTTTTCAATTTTTTGCTATTTTGAACCTTAAAAACTGCTCTTAGCATACTACATACATTTTATTCGTTCGGCAAGGAAATAATGTATCCTACCTAGCTCGTCCTTTCGTCACTTGCAAATATGATTATTTTATATGTGAAATAGCGCGCTGCTAAATTCCGTGTCAAATTTCATAATTCCGATTTTAAAAAAGACTTTTTTTTATTGTGGGGAACGCTTAAGAACAAACTTCATTACTTTACAATTATTTTTATTATAGCGAAAAAACATTTTACTATGATTATAAATGGCTATCCTGAGGAAATTACACAAGATAGATACGTATATTTTTTATAAATATAAAAAAATATTATCCGGTGAGACGAAACAATTTATGATAACATCATTTTGCAAAAAATAAGTAAATTATTACGAAAATAGTCACCGGGGTACCGCTGGCAGTTGATATTTTACCCCTGGCTTTTAAAGGGTTAATGCTCACAATACGTAAGTACTGTATTAGGTAGGTCCATATATCTTATTATTTGCTATAATCAATGTCATAAAAACACTTTCTTTATTTGAAATTTACAATTACTTCTAGTAGGTGCGTTAATTATTGCTTTATATGTTATTAATGTTATTATAATGATTGATGAATTGGGTTTCAACTCATTTTCGGCATTATTTGATAATTCTTTTCATTTGCACGGCAAATAGGCAAGCAATTTTCATCATGAATGTAATATTTAGTAAAGTATTTTTTGAAATAGAAATATTTGCGGTAAGAAAAAATAAAGATATTTTTGGTAGTTCTTATTTGAAGTACGATAATTTTCAAGTATCATCTATCTTCAGTAGTTATGTATAATTCACTATTTATTTTTATTGACTAACTAACTAACTAACCATCACGCTGTTTCCATAGGCAGAGAGGACAGACCGCCAAACCACTCGGTGTTGGCACACACTCATTCACATTCATACATCGTCTCATACATACTCTTCTATTATTCTGACTCTTGACATGGCCCGACTCAAGTACTTGGTCGTGCCATGTCTTCCTCGGGCGTCCCCGATTTCTGCTACCATTCCAATTTGCATCGTATATTCTCCTTACATTCCTTTCTTCGCTCATTCGCTCTACACTACAGTCCTTGCACTATTTGTGGATTTCCACATTTCTCATACGATCATACATGGTTTTACCACACATAGGCCTCAGGGATCTCATTTCTACAGTATTCAGTCCACTTTCATCCTTTCTCTGCCAGTTCCATGCCTCACTTCCGTACATCAGGGTACGTACCAGCACTCCATTGTGGACTGCTAGCATCGCTTCTTTGACCTTTTTTGTGAGCGCCAATTGCGTTCAGTCCTGCAGTTACCTGCATTTACCCTTCTTCCAATATCTCTGTCAACATACTTCCTAAATACACAAACTCATCCACCTGCTCCAAGTATTCCTCATTCACAACTATATTGCACACTGTTTTCGTACTCTCTCTTTCAAACACCTTGACTTTAGACTTACTTAAATTCATCAATAACTTATTCTTCATACATACTTCGTTCATCCTAGACACGAGAGAGTGTAGATCTTATATTCTGTTAGAAATCAGCACCGCATCATCAGCGTATAACAGGCAACAATTTATTTTTATTGCATCAATATACTGGGTGTTTACTTACTCTAACCAGTGATTCCTTACATTATTTGTAGTAAAAATTGTAAATAAAATTTTAGAATTGAAGACTTTTTTTAAAAGTTTTTTTTTTTTCAAAACTAAGCAAAAAAAAAAACATTTTTAGAAAAAAATAAATCCAACAATAAATATTTAGAAACATTTACTGAAGACCGTTACCTTTTTTCCTGAGTCTTTGTCTCTTTCATGATACGTTGAGAGTTGCCGATATTATCTTTTTCATTGTTTAAGTATAACAATAAGCTTAAATAATGTATCAATATAAATAAAAGGCAATGTCCATATGTATGTGCCCTATAGATTCAAAAACTACTTCTTATCAGTTCCAGGAGTATTTACAGAGCGGTTTGAACGGTAAAAAAAGTCGGGGGCGCCCCAGCAACACTTTATTAGAAATTATCTCTGCACTGACCTGAGATACCGAGTCGAATTAAAAGAAAAAAAAACTGTGAAAACGTTAACTTTTTAATTTCTTTACGATAATATAATTTCCACCTGAAAAACGCACTCAGTTTTCATGTACATGTAGAAATCACAACCTCAAAACATTACTCCGAACCATTCATAATCCCTAGCAACGCTGGGTACACGTCAGCTAATTCCTAATAAAGTGAATAATATTTGGAATTATTTTTTTTAATGTTCAGATAGTCTTCATTTGATTTTTTTTTTATTTCATCAAATATAACTATAAAAATCAGTCCATTATTTAAAAAAATAATATTTAAAAAAATTAAAGTAAATACGTTAATTATAGGTAAAAATTAGACAGGTTGAAAAAAGTAGGTGCGACACTAATTCGTACAATTGAACAACTTGTTTCGATAAATTGGATGACCACTTTTCGTTCATCTATCAATCATCACAAGTCAATGAAAACCTAAAAAGCCATGGAGATTTTTAAACTTCTCTGTACATGGTAATAGCGTCATATGTAGAAATCAAAAACAAGAATAGGGTCAAAGAATACAAGTAATTTTTTTCTTCGTATCACTACTTTATTATTTCCGTTTGTAATTACAATTAATAACATCGTTTGCTATTCGTTATCGTTTGAAGATGATCCGTTAACGTTTAAAAAAAATCGTTTTTGATAAATGAGGTTGCCTATACCGTCAGTTGTTTGTCAAACAGCATCTTGAATGTTAATTTATAAGAAATCATCAATAGTTCAAGCTCAACTGATTAACTGACGAAAATTAAAAGCTCTTTCCGTTGATCCCAATGATGGCCGCTCATATTCAATGTTGGTTTTAATCATCATTTACAAATATGTCGTAATCGTTGGAAATATCATTGGAATATTCTATTCGGCCATATATATATCGGTAATTTCATTTCTAATGGGTCAACTAAAAGGTATTTTACTTGTTCAGACTTCTTGATCGGTGTTTCTCTTATAGTCTTATACGATAGATTGAAAACAATAAGTTGTCGATTATCAAATACGTTTAACCTGAATCTTCACGAGTTTCAAGTGAAATATGAGATATGTGAGACATACGCATAGACATATGAATATTAGTAGACCTGCCCTAAGTGATTAAAAGCGTATTATTCCCCACTCCCCATACCGGTTCCGTTGAAGCCGGCTGTGCTCGCGTATGGCCTCAAGTGAATTCAGAAAACGTGACGTCATCATTCTTGTACGAACTAGCGTCGAGCTATGGTCAAGGCATCATCGGTTCATTTTACGAAATAACACGGCAAAATGGTGGCTTGTGCTATGAAAACTTGTAAAAATAGATGTGAAAAAGAGAATAAACCCAATTGTCGTATTACATTCCATATATAAGCATAATTTTACTTTATTTTAAGCATATTCACATCGTATAATATGGATCAGTTGTAGAAACATATACTATCACATCGAGATACGTCTGGACGCGAAACACAAAGCTGGTTGGTTGCTGGGAAGTAAATTATGAACATTTATAAAAGTGTCTTAACTAAATACGTAAACGAAATATTCGACTCTGAAAATAGAAGAAATTTATTTTGCCGAATTTGGACTTCGCAAATTTGTTCATAACGTGGCGAGTAATTTGCGCTCCCATGTAAAAATGTCTATTCATTCAAAAGCAGATTTTACTTTTAAGAACTAAATGGTGATATTATAATGCGAGATGCCTATTTACTGTCAGATTGATTTATTGACGAATCACAGTCAGCTTTCCTCTCTGCGTCCCGCAACTCTTGTTTTAACCCCTCGTCCTTAACTTCTCGTCTATTAATATTCATATGTCTGTGGAAATACGCGATTTACTTCCTGTTCTTCTTAGGATCATTTCGACAGTCCCAAAGAAAAATGTCAGTGTGCTAATTTGTAGTTTTGTGGTGGGTTCAATTTTTAGTTTGATTATCATCTCTCTATTTCTCGTCAATGAGACATCCCAAAAGCGCAAAACTATTGATCCTTTGAATTTCTCCACGATGTCTTTAAATGTGATTTGATGCAATTTTTACCTTTTCATTTTGGCGCTTACGTGCACTAAATGCCTCAATAAGGTAGGTTAAATAAATAATCTTATTTATAAGATCAAATTATAGTTATAATATTTGTAATTTTTTCACTTTTAAATCTTGAAGTAATAATTTATCACTTGTGTTTCAGGAACGAAAGACATCTCTATTAATATCTTATTTGGCTGTAGAGGAGTTTTCGAAGGACACCGAAAATTATGTAAAAGCGAACTGAATTAATAATTCGACAAATAATGATTAAGATAATTAAAAGTTGTCTTGACAAATAGGGATCATACTTTGATGGGGTCTACCTGTGACAACGAATTTAAGTTCTTCGTTTGATCACCTGCTCAGATACGGGCTTTATATCGATGTTTTTCCCATTTACGCAGTAGTATTTTTTAATAACCATTATTTTTTATGTTGATTGCAGATTCTCGGTTCCTTGACAACTTATGCATTCATCTAGAACCAGTTTGCACAGAGTAAGTACAGAATATGAATACATACTTCAAGTACAAATAAAATCATATTTTATAATATTTGAATAAAAACATTGAAGTAACTAATTTCCACGATGCTGAAAATTTTACGACAGGGCTCTTTTTGGAAAAATGTGTACAGGTAGTAAAATATGCCTTTCACCAAACTATTTATGGGTGAAAGGCATATTTTACTACCTGTACACAAAAATGTGTACAGGTAGTAAAATATGCCTTTCATCCAACTATTTATCAAGTTTTGGGAGATATTGTAAGAATTAATGAAACAAAAAAAAAGTCTCCATGTTTTTAGATATTTACTGAAGTTTGTCAAATAACATGGTATGTTTTTACTAACAGAAATTGAGCTATCCAACAATCCTCGGACACCGGCTGGCGCAGAATTGATCATATTTATGATTAGTGTAGTTTTAAATTACTTCACTCTGTAAGAGCAGACTTATGTCCCATACCACATTAAATCCTGTAGGTGCGTACCGATCGATTGGTACTGGACGAATGGACTGTAATTTTAACGAAGTAAATTTTTTTTTATTTTATTTATTTTTTTATATCCAAATTTAAATATCTTTATTTATATATCACAATATTTTACTTTCATGCGTAAAAGTAGGTACCTACTAACTGAAATATATATATAAAAAAAGTAAATATTCACGTACAAAAGTAAATATAAAAATATATTACATTTCATATCAGACATCAATTTTTTTTGTTTACCCAATTTGTAGAGAAATATTCTCGGGTCAAACTGGGGAGCTAGTCTATGTGCTTATATATATAGATAATAATATGTATAGTTACAAAAATGGAAAAAGAATATTTTCAAAAATACTGTAAAATACTACAAAATATTGTACAATAAGAAAATTACATATAATTATAGAAACAGAATATCAACAAAAATCAACGAAAAATCAACAAAAATATAAGCAACAATATAAGCAACAGAAATAAGCAACAGTAATAATAATCAAACGATCGTATTTATGTATCGAGGAAACTTGGAAGCGGGAAAGGGAGACCTTTACCTTGGATGTTGCTTTATTTGGAAGTTCTAGTGCTTTCTTGAAAGTTCCGTTGGAACTGTAGTTTATAGATGTACATCTAGCACTGTTTCACAACACGAACTGTTTTAAGATCAAACACAACAATACTTAAGGCGATGCCATACGTAGTAATGTAAAATCATATGTTTTTGGTTTGAAAATTTGGTCGCCTAGAAATGTTTCAGATGCTTTAATATTGCGAATAGAATACATCTTGGCATTTGAAATAATCGAGTATTTTTTAGAAAAGTCTTTTTATAAGCCCAGAAAAAAATAGTGTAAAGGCCTATGAAAACTGCTTTAAAGTTCAAAACCTCCTACTTACGAACCCATTTTCGGTTATGATTTTATTGTATAATGTGAAAAATTAAGTTATTTATAAAATGATCAAAAAAAATTTAAATATTTATGCCTGAACATCCACAAAATAAAATAAGGCACTTTTTGGTCATCTTTTTTTCTTGCATAAATCAAAACAGGCGGATGGTGTTAAGCGTGAATTTAAACCTTATCGCCATCTAAGTAAGGGCTGCTATTGATAGCGTAGTGCATCGCCTTAATGTTTATTTATTGAGGCTGATAATTTGTACTCTTATACAAACTTTTCATGAGATTAATTATATTAATTATAACGAGGGGCGAAAATATGCAACTACATTCGACAATGACGAAATTGGAACCTCAAAACAAAAGAACCTTTCTGTGGCCTTCTTTTTTCAAATATCTTAATACTTGTTTCTTCGATGATAAGACCTTTAGGAAATTGAACAAAACAAGGGAAAAGGGAATTTAGGTAGGAACTGGAATATTGGGATAGTCAGAAAAGGGTCTCCATTTTAAACTTTTGTGACTTAAGTCAATTAAGCGTATTATGTATGATTTATATATGAACCACTTAAAAATAATAAAATTATTTGAAATAAAACTACGCGTTTCTTCAAATATAAAATCAATTTTTTATTTTTAAAGGCTGTATAATGTGAATGATTATAAATATTTTATTTGGAAACTTATACAATGTGAATTATAAAAATTATATATAGGAAAAAAATTACATGTGCTTCGTCTTTTAATCTTTAAGACTTATATTAGAAACACAAAAGCTTCCTATACCATGGTACTTAACTTTATAACAAAATCACACTCTCATTCAAAACTCAAATAAATATGATTACATTTAAATATCAAAACAAAAAGCTGGATGCAAAATATAGGGAGATCAGAAATAGAAAATATACTGACAGCAAATACATACTGAAACCAAAACCACTCAACTGGATTAAAAACACCATTTATTAGATATATTATATGTATCTATATTTTCCGAAAAGACACTACGTGATATAATATTTATTAAATATTTGCCATATTACAAAATTTTAATAGTGTATAAATTAAATACTCAGCACGGGAGATACAATATATATTTTTATGGTTTCCATCAATGAACATCGAATTGATGAATATTTTTGACGTTATTAGTATGTGTTAGAAATATCAATACTTACAAATTTAACTAAATATCCAACACTTTTTGTAAACCTACCTCGGATTGTGCTTATATATTGCATATTATCCTTGATTTTTTTTAATGCATTTAGAACCACAATATTAGTGAGATGTGTAATTCTGCGGCTGCTGGATCCTTCGATGGTCACCATGTCCATTGTTTGCTGTTATTGAAATAAACACTTTCTTTATAACTAATACTGTCATGAGCCTATCTTGATATTTGCTAGAGCACAACAAAACTACCCATCAAGTTGAAAAATTACAGTGAATAGGTTAAAAACATTGTATTTAAAATAACTTATACAAAAGCTTGTTGACAAAATGAAGAAATTGAACATCGAACTTAAACCGAATTATTTTTTTAAAAGCTAGCTACCGAAATATCCCATAGATCAATCTGGAATTGCTTTTAACAAGAAATTGGGTTGGTATTTCCAATTCAAAGGTGATCTAATTGCTAATATAGAAAACCCTCTCATACACGTAGTAAGTTCCCATCATTAATAAAAACTTTGAAGCTGAATGAGCTAACTCAAGAAGACTTTGTATTTCAAATAAATAATAACATAACCCCAAAAATTTTACTTACTCTGCGCAAACTGGTTCAAGATAACTGCATACGTCACCAAGATACTTAGAATCTGCAATAAGCAGAAATAAATTAACTTAAACGGTTAATAGAGGAAAATAATGATCATCATATTTACGTATTGCCTACCGTGCCCAAATAGGGAAGTTCCATGGATACAACACCGCACATCAAAAACTTTGGTTTTCGGCAAGCCATTTGAATGGTCTTCAAAAAAATCTGAAATGCGAATAGATCTTTTATACCATAGCTGAATACCTGAAAATCTGGTGTGGACTTTTGAGGATAAGAAATTTTCACATTTATTTTTCTGGAATTTCGCGACTTTGTACTTGGCAAAAGATTTGAAATATATAACTATTTGATTTAAGCAAAAAAGCAAAACACCATAATATACCAATGAAAAAAAAAGTTAAGAATTTCGTCGAAGTTGGAAAACTTTATACACAGTTTTTGTGCAAGTGACCAATAGAGGAACTAAAGATGAATGGTGCGCATTATTTGAAACAGGTAGCACAAACAAATAAAAATAAAAGAGACGCCTTAGGTTATTCTGATTGTCTTGATATAACTATAACAAACGTCTTGAATATTTATTTATGTACACATTAATAGTACAGTATGGTTTCATTTACGTAATCTCCGGTGTTCTTCGTATAATCCTCCTCAGCCAAATACGATATTAAAAGAGACGCCTTTCGTTCCTGAAATAGTAATAGAATAAAAAATGCAAAAATATAAAATTCAAACCAGTAATTGTTAGAAAAATTTGGACAAAATTTTATACCCACCTGGTACAGACTTTTTGTGCAAGCGAGCGCCAAAGCGAAAAGGAAAACATTGCAACAGATCGCATTAAGGCACATCACGATGTAAGTCTCTCTGTCAAATGTTCGATTTATTTTGGTCGTCTCATTAATAAGAACTAAAGAGTAGACCACCAAACTCAGAATTGAACCCACTACTTGAATCTGAAAGGCTTTACAAATGGTGCCACGAAGAGCAAAAAGAACATCGTTAATGTCGCAAAGACGCCTAATTTCATTCGCAAGAATTAACTTGAAATGTTTGGATGAATCAGAATAGAGGTTCTTGATAATCGACAACCTGTTGTTTATCAATTTGAATCTGTAGTATAAAAGAAAAACTGAAGCATATGTCTGTATAAAGATAATGTCTTTTAGGTGACCCATGTAAATTGGAATGATTATTAAAA
The DNA here is from genome assembly GCA_026573805.1 of Hesperophylax magnus. Lineage (NCBI taxonomy): Eukaryota > Metazoa > Arthropoda > Insecta > Trichoptera > Limnephilidae > Hesperophylax > Hesperophylax magnus. The sequence continues at coordinate 2,349,727 of JAIUSX010000117.1, read as the reverse complement.
AACCGCGCTTGTAATAAGTAACCGCTATGATATTTCCACTTAGCATTAAACATTCGTAAACAACAATTGTGAGCAACATTATGTATGAAAATCTATCATTTGGGTTTATGTGTAATGCCATTAGCTTTCTGTCAGAAGAATGAAGACGATTAATTAAATTAAAATATTGGAAATGCAGAATGTTATTTGATAAGCAACTAACAATAAAAACCAGCTGATGTATTACGAATGCTAGGTTTAAAAAAGTCAACTCATCGTCCTGAAGTTTTACTACGGTATTGTAACCAAGCGCTGTCCAAAGTGTTGGTCCGAAAGGAAATATAAAAGTAATAATCGAAAGGATAAAACAACGCTTGTATTCCTTGATTCCGTTCTTATTTGTTTCAAAATACGAAGCCAGTGCCATGACCAGTGTTAAGCAATGTAGAGGACGGAGAACTTTGAAAATGTCCATGGCTCTTGAGCGTAGCAGTGACATGCGAATAAAAAATTACGAACTTCCTATTTAACGAATAATGTTATACTTACTCGTTTGTTTACTTTCCTTACCTAATAAAATGTCACTTTCATCAATTTGGTTACCATATTAAATGGGTTCGGTTTTTATTAGATTGATATACCACGTCATTTTTTTAATTCATATGATTGATGATTCTGTACTACTTAAGGACGACAAGTTGTTCAGGGATATTTCTAGTTGGGCAGTTAAATATTTTTATCGAAGATTATGAAATGGATTACATCGCTGTATTTTAACACAAAATAAGTTTAAATTTATAATTTAATCGACTCTTACATATTATTTATTGCAGCTTTTTGAGAAATTACGACAATGAAAATAAAAATCCCCATGAGTTTAAAAAATACAGTAAATAGAAAATATGATACACCAAATCAATGTAAATATTAAAAAATATATTGTTTAAAATAATTTATAAGCTTGGTAGAAATCTAGATTTATTTTTGGGGTATGTATGATGCCATGTTGCGCTACCTACTTATTTAACAGTTGTGTAAAACTTGCCTAGTTATTATAGTGATTTGTTTTTGGGGTTATACCGTGTTGCGCTAACTCCTTCTTTAGCCAATGTTTCGGACATCATTGCAGTGTCCATCATCAGGGCAGATGTGTAATCTAATTAAGGGCTATTGAAAATTATTATTCATTGGGCATCACAGTTACCTTCAATTAGTTGAACAGTATTTTAGACGTGTTGCTGCAGGATTAACCATTACAGTAGCCACACATTACAGAACAATCTAATTCTGCCCTCCGTCAGCTGCATGGCTTTGCGCTCGAGGTTTTGCAGTTACAAGAAATCAGCATGAAAGGTTCATATCTAGCCGCAGGACATGTTATTGGTATTTATTGGTGTTAGCTCATATTTTCCACTTTTCACCCCCATCCATCAACGTTAGATTTAAGAGACATCTTAATTTTTAATTGCTTAAATTTAAAATATCTAACCTCATCAAGGTTTTAATATTTCGACAATCCGTACAAAATTAAAAGAAAACGTTCACCACTTTCGAAGAGCAATTCCTTTTCCACGTGTGACTGAATAAAATACTTACCCGTATCTTTCAAATCAATTTGTGCTGTTATTAGATTTACGGTCTTCATTTTCCCGACACCAGAAAAAGAGGCGGTCATGTTACATCCCGTGACAGCATGGGCAAGTAAAAGGAGTATTCTTTGATCACCTTTCTTATGCACAATAAACATACATGAAAAGAATACACTGTACTGGTTGGTGTTGGCAGCTGAAACGATGAATTAATGAAAACCAGCGTAATGCTACAAGCAATACTAGTAGATCTGTGTCTGTTCCCACCACCACTTCAAGAGATAAGGATATAAAAAAATGCAGAATCAACCTGCTCGTAGCGTAAGGAGTGTGGCAAACCCATCGCTCAGGGAGTGGAGATACGACCTGCAATAGCCATCCCAAGCTAAGTTGTGAGCTACCGTGCTCAGGCTGAATGACCTGAGGAACAGTGTCACAAACGGTGGCTCCGAGAAACAGGGTCGCATCTCAGAGCATTTACACCTTACCACAGCACTTGGGGCTCTGCTGGAGTGGACCTTCTATTTCCCTAGATACTCGTGCGACGAAAATTGGACCATTCGAATCCTCCCTATTCCCTCGTGGGGCCATCAGGAAACCAAGGAGGAATGGAGACGAGATTCTCTTCCCTCGTGGGGTCTTCAAGGAATCAAGAGGGAATGGAGTCCTCATTCGTGGAGTATTCAGGGAACTAAGGAGGAGTAGAGAGGAGAGATAAGACTATCTTCTATCGTGGAGCATTCAGGGAACCAACAGCGAGTGTAATCTTCCTCCATGGGGCCATAAGAGAACCAAGGGGATTGGAGAAGAGAGATAAGACCTGGGAAGACAAATTGTGAAACCAGAAGTCTAGATAGATTGATTATTACCAATACTGTGAAAACGTTGTATTAAGGAGTGCAACCATAGTTGGAACGAGATATACACTAACCGTCGCACTAATTAGATTATTACACACCCGCTTAATGTTGATGTGGTAAAGCCGGCCTTGAACCTGGCGTAAGACTCTTTTAGCCAAACAAACGCCATGGCAATAAGTCAAAATTTTCACTGTTCTGACCTTACGTGCCCCTTTATATATACACTACGTTTTTTTAGTAATACTGATAGTATACACAAAGACACATATATAGTATATGTCTGTATTTTCTTTCGTTTAGGTATGTATAGATTGATTAAGAGCAGGAGTGGGGAAGCTTATTTTCATATACTTAAAGAACCAAAACTTTTACAAATTTTAAAACTAAATATACAGTAAACATAATTAATTTTAATCTATTTATAACGGGGGACCGTATATAAGCGTATATGAGTCAGTCAATAGCCCAAACACCGTACAAACAATGCGGGGGGGGGGCAACCGCCCACCGTTCGACACCGCACTGACTCTGCATAACGACACGAGTGCGCTCCTGCCGTTGTCCGTGTCGCGAGCACATCGTGCTCACATCATCAACCGACCAGGTCCGCCGTACCTTCGGCTTACTTCACACTGGAGTACCTGGAAGACCCACGGTATTCACCAGTCAACACCACCCACAAGTCCGAACTCCTCCAACGCGGTGTAGAGCCACCGACTTCAGCTAAGCGTCCACCTTTCGACAGCGTACGCATCGGACGCATCGCATCAAACGGATGAATTTTTCACAATGCGTCCACCTGATCGGCAACGATCGCATTTGCCGCCGCAGCTACCAGCATTCGGTCATGCGAAATGTGTCTGTGACATAATGGAAGAAAGTGAAGAAGAACAATTCGTCGTCGCTTGTGTGTTAGCAGAAGAGGAAAAAAAAGAAAAAAATATCCAAAAAAAGGAAATATAAAATCTGGACAAACGACATATTCAAGACAAGATCAAAATATGGAGAATTTCACACACTATTTCCTGATTTGTTAAACGATGACGCCCAGTTCGGCATTGCCGTTGAGCAGATTCGAGCGATCCACACGATGCGAATTGGTGGACGCACTTGTGTGACTTTCTATACAAAGAATATCTATACTACGATCCGTTTGATCCGATGCGTCCGATGCCGAAAGGTGGACGCTTAGCTTAAATCGCCACGACCACCCCATCACCGTTAATCTCTGCTTCATATTGTGTTGACAACCTGGATGATTTACCGCCGACTACATCCGACGAAGTGTCGATCTTCGGCCTGTGAAATTCGACACCCATCGCCGTTAAAACCCATCAAGTCAATTTATGAGAATTTGATAGAACAGGCAATCTTTCATGGTGTTTTGGAAAACATTTGAAGATAACGCCGTAACAATAATAATTATTATATCTGATGTTTCATGAATCTGTACGAAATAAGGAGGATAAGTTGTACATTGTACAGGCATATTTCTTTTTGAGCAGTGAATACAATATTTCTATGCATTTCTTGAAAGAATTAGATCCATGAATGCGTGGATTATAACTTACATCACGTTTAGGTTACATAGGAATTTTTCTTTCTAACCGTGTAAAGCACACCAACGTTATATTTATGCGTTAAATTATTCTTCTCCTGTCATTGCGCGGGTATTAGGAAAGTGGTGTGCTGTTAGAAAAGGACGCGGCCAAATTTCTCCTGGCTCGTTATTCAAAAAACTTGTGTTTTGTGCAATCTACACATCTGAAATTTATCATACACACGGCTAATAGTCATTAAAATAAGCTTAATTTCACGGGGTAATTTTAAATTTCACGGAAAATAAGTTATGCTCGATTTAAAGTAGATATTTTAAAACTTAATTCAATTTCTTTGTGAGAATAATTGGTCAACAAAAGTAGACTAATCACAGACGCATCGCGACAACTCAAGTGGTCACTGATAAAAAATATCGCATTTAAATTTCCACGCAGTTATTGTGCATTGCCATAGGGTTTGATGAAAATTTGAATCTCAAAGCAAAAGACACTTGCTGTGGGCTTATTTTTTCAAATACTTCATGCTTGTTCTCTTCGAAGATTTTGTGAAAATGAACAAAACAAGGAAAATGGGAATTTAGGTATGAAATGGAATATTGGGATAATCAGAAAAGTGTTTCAATATTTATTTATTTATTTATTAACGGACATCGTCCAAATTACAAAATAATAAAACGAATAAAGTAAAATGAAAAATTCAGGAGGAGACAAATGTACCTACATGAAAGAAAAGACATATTGTAGATATAATATAAGAAAATAAAGTGACAAGTCGAATCAAGTCAAGAATACGCCGTGGGTCAGGACCACAGGACACTTATAATATTCCGTCACTTGTTTAGCGACTGGCAAAAATCATTCAGACTTATCCCAAGTTAAGGTTTTGACTTGAGTTGACCAGTCTACACATTCTGGACAATGGTGAATAATATCCATAATTTGTCGAATGATAGTTGAGGAAGAGCAGTTCATTATTTCTGAGTCTGTGCGAGGGGATATTGAAGGGAATGAGTTGCAGTAGAGTAGGTGAATCAATAATACCATTTATAATTTTGAAGAGTCAAATATGAAACTTTACTGGCTAACGTCAATTAAGCGTAAGATATATGAACTATACATGAACCACTTAGAAACAATAAAATTATGTAAAATAAAACTACGTGTTACTTCAAAGATAAAATCAATATTTTATTTTTAAAAGCTATATAACTCGAAAAATTAGAAACAATTTATTAAGAAACCTCGACAATGTGAATTATAACAATTGAGTCTTTTCATCTTTAAGACTTAGATATTAGAAACACTACATCTCAGGGTCAAAAAACATATTCAACAAGCAACTACAAATATTACAACATTTGGGCAAAAGCTTCCAATACCATGGTAATTAACTATACAACAAAATCCCACTCTCATTGAAAACTCAAACCAATATTTTAACATTTAAATCTCAAAACAAAATGCTGGATGCAAAACATATTGGAGATCAGAAATAGAAAATATACTGACACCAATTACAGACTGAAACCAAAATCACTCAACTGGATTAAAAATACTATTTATTATAAATATTACATGTACCTACATTTTCAGAAAAGACATCATGTAGTATATTATTTATAATTAGGTACTATTAAATTTTTTCATTATTACTAATTTTTAATAATATATAAATGAAAACCTCAGCACGTGAGATACTATTTAGATATATTTTTTAATGGTTTTCATCAATGAACATCGAACTGATGAATATTTTTGACGTTATTAGTATATGTTAAATATCAATACTTAAAAATCTAACTAACTATCCAACACTTTTTGTAAATTCTTATCTTGGATTGTGCTTATATATTGTAGGTATATCCTAGTATGTTTTTTTTTTTTGAAAAAAATAATTTAAAACCACACTTTTAGTGAAATGTGTAATTCTGCGCCTTCTGGATTGTTGGATGGTCATCATGTCCATTGTTTGCTGTTATTGAAATAAACACTTTATTTATTACTAATACTGTCACGAGCTTATTTTGATAGTCTCTAGAGTACAACAAAACTATGTATCAAGTTGAAAAAGGACAAAGAATAGGATAAAAATATTTTATATAAAATTACATTTACAAAAGTTTGTTGATAAAACGAAGAAATTGAACACCGAATAAAATGCGGGCATTTATTGTGTGTAAGCGTTTTTAGCATTATTATACGGATTTTTCAAAAGCTTTTTACCGAAAGATCCCAAACCGCAGGTATCATATCTCGTATTGCTTTAAACAAGAAATGGGATTGGTATTTTCAATTTCTCAAAGGTGATGTAATTGGTAATACAGAAAACCATTTTCACCATCAATAAGAACTTTTAAGCTGAAGTTTTGGACTTTGTGGAGAAGACTTTGTGCCTCAAATAAATAATAAAATAAGCCCAAAAGTTTTACTTACTCTGCGCAAACTGGTTCAAGATGACTGCATAAGTCACCAAGATACTTAGAATCTGCAAACAGCAGAAAGAAATAAAATTAAAAGGTTAAAGATTTAAAATAAAGGAAAATAATGATCAACATATTTAAGCATTGCCTACCGTGCCCAAAATGGGAAGTTCCATGGATACAACACCGCACAGCAAAAACCTTGGTTTTCGGCAAGCCATTTGAATGGTTTTCAAAAAAATCTGAAAATCGAATTAATCCTTTATATCTTAGATGAAAACCTGAAAATGTGGTGACTTTTGACGATATAAATTTTTCACATTTCTCGTTCCGGAATGTCTGGAACTATTTGATTTAAGCAAAAAATCAAACCACCATAATATAACAATGAAAATAAAATGGGTTAACAACTCTGTTGAAATTGGTAGTCAACTTTATCTACAGTTTTTATCACTTATTTTGTGCAAACAGAGGAACACAAGACGAACGGTATACATTATTCTGTACAGGTAGCACAAACAAATGATAGAAATGGCAGCTTATTCTGATTGTCTTGATATAACTGTCACAAACATCGTCTTGAATATTTATTCAGGTGTGTACTAATAATAACACAGTATGGTTTCTTTTACGTAATCTCCGGTGTTCTTCGAATACTCCTCTTCAGCCAAATACGATATTAAAAGGGACGCCTTTCGTTCCTGAAACAGTAATGGAATAAAAATAGCAAAAATACAAAATTTAAATCAGTAATAGAAACCGAAAAAATTAAATTAAAACCAGTACCCACCTGGTCCAGACATTTTGTGCAAGCGAGCGCCAAAGCGAAAAGGAGAAAATTACAACAGATCGCATTAAGGGACATCACAATGTAGGTCTCATTGTCAAATGATCGATTTTTTTTGGTCATCTCATTGATGATAACTAAAGAGTAGACCACCACACTGAGAATTGAACCCACTACTTGAATCTGAAAGGCTCTACAAATGGTGCCACGTAGAGCAAAGAGAATATCGTTAATGTCGCAAAGACTCCTTATTTCATTGGCAAGAATTAACTTGAAATGTTTGGATGAATCAGAATAGAGGTTCTTGATAATCGACAACCTGTCGTTTATCAATTTAAATCTGTAGTATAAAAGAAAAACTGAAGCATAAGTCTGTATAAAGATGATGTCCTTTAGGTGACCCATGAAAATTGGAATGATGTTTAAAAACTCGCGATTGTAATAAGAAACCGCGAATATATTTCCAATAAGCATTAAACATACATAAACAACAATCGTGAGCAACATTATGTATGAAAAGCCATCATTAGGGTTTATGTGTAAAGCCATCAGCTTTCTGTCAGAAGCGTGAAGACGATTTATTAAATTTAAATATTGGAAATGCAGAATGTTATTTGATAAGCTACTGACGATATAAACCAGCTGATGTATGACAAACGCTTGGTTTAAAAAAGACAAACCACCGTCGTGAATTTTTACCAGGTCATTGTAACCAAGCGCTGTCCAAAGTGTTGGTCCAAAAGGAAATATAAAAGTAATAATCGAAAGGATAAAACAACGCTTATATTCCTTGATTCCGTTCTTAGTTGTTTCAAAATACGAAGCCAGTGCCATGACCAGTGTTAGGCAATATAGAGGACGGAGAACTTTGAAAATGTCCATAGCTCTTCAGCGTAGCAGTGACATGCGAATACAAAATGACGAACATCTTATTTAACGAATTATTGATGATACTCGTATGTTTACTTTCCTTACCTGATAAAATGTCGCTGTCATCAATTTGGTTTCCATATTAAATGGCTCCGATTTTTTATTAGATGGATATACCTTCATGTAGTTTTTTTTATTCGCATGATTGATGAATCCGTACTAATTATGGACGACATAGTTGTCCAGGCATTGTTGTTGGGCAGTTAAATATTTTCACTGGATTACATCGCTGTATTTTTATAATTAATTATTTAATCGACCAGCAGTCTTACATATTTATTTATTACAGCTTTTTGAGAAAATACGAAAATTAAATGATAATAAAAATTCACACGACTTACAAAATACAGGAAAAAGAAAATTTGAATAACATAAAAGTATGTAATCTGCCGACATCCAAAAATTAATATTTAAAAAAATATTTGTTTACAGTCATTTAAATACTACGTAAAAATCTTGATTTATTTTTGGGGTATGTTGCCGTGTTGCGCTACCTCCTTATTTAGACGGTATTTACAGTGTCCATCGTCAGGGCAGATGTGTAAAAATTGACACACCTGCCTAGTTCTAGTAATTAGAATGCCCGTACAAAGTCACTGTCTTCCTTCGAATATTTCTCTTCAGCTATGTACAAAATCAATAGAGATCTCTCGTTTCCATAAGACAAATAATTATTAACATATTTATGATTTAAAATCAGTTATAAAATTTTACCAACTATTGGTAAACTTATTTTACCTGATTAAGACATTTTTTACATGCAAGAGAAGGCAAATTCTGCAAGATATCGTTAGTGTTAAAATACTTGAGGTTTTGAGGACTAGTAAGAAAATCATCAAACGCTGGAATTTTCCTTGCTTAGAATGGAAATTTTTAATGGTTGCTCTGCCTAAAAATATTTTATCTGTCTTTACTGTGGTTACATTATGTCTAATTACTTCTTTGGCGCTCTAAAATAACTATATGATTGATGAATCTGTAAGCGAAGTAAAGACTAAATAATATTAATATGTATTGTGGAAATTAATTTACATATCCAACAAAGTTGAATATGCTCGTATTATTCATTATAATAAGTTTTATTTAGAATATATTGCCCTGTGTTTTACTCCATCGAGGTAATTTTCTAGGTACTGTTTCTAGATATCAAATTATTAGTGAATTGTTTATGTTATTCATATGAGTTTGTTAAGAGACGTACGTGACAAACTTATTACTAAGGTCATTTGATTACTGAGGTCATTTGAATATATATTGCAAGTTTTGTGGATCATTTAAAACATTTATTTCAACGATACTCCTAAACACATCATGTAAACCTACAAATAGCTGTATTTTTCTGTTTTTCTTTCTTGTGTTTGAATGACTTGTTGCATAGCTTTTATCAAATGTAATTTTATTCTTATTTTTTATGTTTCAAAGTATCTGTCAAATTAAAATTATACTACCAACCACGAAAAAGCCCCCTGTGCGTTAAATAAATAAATATAATAATGAAGAGGCCAAAGTGCCATCTACATTTTTGCTCCAGATAAGTTCGGGAGTCATTGGTTAGTTAGTCGGGTACATATTTCTTAACACTCTCTACAGGTATAAGTAATAATACATAAGAAGTAATCATATTTTGAGAACATTTATTAAATAATACTAACTCTTTGAATAACGAGGCACCCAAAAAAAAACACATCAGTAATAAAAAACATTACTTAAAAATACATATAAATATTTTGAACAATCTACGAAACATGTTTTTATTTAAACTCCATTTAAAAATAGTTTTTATCATGTTAGAGTGTAGAATTCTGCATCTGTTGGTTCCCTGGAATTATTGCGTGATCTTCTTGTACGTCGTTTCCTGTTAATGAAAACATACCTTGTTAGACAGACTAGATAAAGCTTTCGGTTACATCAAAGCTTATAAGCACCATGTTGCAAGCAGAAAATTAATTATTATTCTATTGAAACAGAAAAGATTCGGGACCTCTGCCTTGCTGGAAATGATGGAAGTTTATATGGTCGAATTAGCTCCGTGGTCAGAGCAATGGACCGGCAAGGCGAAGGTCCCGGGTTCAATTCCCTGATGCGAACGAATCTTTTCCAGACTTTTCAATTTCATATATTTCGTTTGAGAGTGGTTATTTTGATCTTCAGTGATAAAAATAAATTATCATGTGTCCTTACCCTGTGAAAACTGGTTCACGATGATTGCATATGTTATCATAGAACCAACCATCTAAAATCAGTAAAATGGTTGACGATTATTTGAATCCTTTAATGGGGCTGGGTCTCTATAAAACTTAGAATCTTAACACATTCCTTACCGTGCACAAAAGGGAAAGTTCCATAGAAACGCCGCAGAGCAAAAATATTGATTTTCTACAAGCCATTTGAATGGTCTTCAAATACATCTGAAAATAAAAAAAAATTCACCACTCACAAATATATGTAATAAACAGCATAAAATCTTTAGATTCCTTTGGAATTCCAAATTATTTGCTCTATTTTTTTAAATAAACATTTTTAGAAAGTAAATTAAAAAAACGCCTTTCCAAAAAAGTTCTGAAACGAAGTTATTTTTACTCGTGATAGCTGTTTCGCCTTCCGAAAGAATTATCAAACCGTGGTAAAGACACTAATAGGCGGACAATTATATCAATTTATAGACACCTGTAACGATTTTAGTCAATTACCAATGCTTTTATTAACAATGTTTTCCCACATAAATAACGTTTTTTTTTAACTACACTTATCATTAAAAAAAAATCACGTCATACAATAATAGATATATTCAGCTTTTTATGTCTGTAAATGTTAGGCCAGTGCAAATATTTTTATCGCACATCGTCAAATATCCTATCTATAAGACCAAGACGTCAAATTGTTTCAATCATATTTTTCGTTGTTTTATTAGAAAAAACTTAAAAATCGGGGATAACCGGGTAGCATTGAGATGTACTGATTATTTAGGTCCAAAATTCAAAAAAGAAACAGTTAACGAATGAATATTTTTGACACTGATATCTGATATATATATGGCAGAAACTGCAAAAATATGACTTAATATGTATCGTATACGGTAAATAAACTGAATATTCTTAATATTTTAAGTGTTCTTCATGGAAAATCCCGTTCTAGTTAAAATCTAAAAATAACATAAATGTGGTGTGGTTTCTTTTACATAATCTCCGTTTTCCTTCGAATACTCCTCAACAGCCAAATACGATATTAGTAGAGACGCTCTTCGTTCCTGAAACAGAAGTGAATAACAATTTAGTAAAGACTACAAAAAAATATAGTTTAAAATTATTGTATTACGAGGAAAATATATTTTACCTGCGTTAAACACTTGGCGCACCCAAGCGTCAAAACGTAGAGACATGAATAGCAACAAATTGCATTAAACCACATGGCTATAAATCTTTCAGGTACAATATCTTGAACTTTTTTAGATGTAGTAGTGACGAGGACTACAGATAGGGTCATCAAACTAAGAATCGAAGCCACCACTTGAATCTGAAAGGCTTTACACAGGATGCCACGAAGGACATAAAGTGCATCTTGAATGTCACAAAGATCTCTTATTTCATCAGCGAGAACCAACTTGAAATGGCTGGATGATTCAGGATAAAGGTTTTTGATTATTGACAACCTGTCGTTGATTAATTTATTTCTATAGTATAAAAGGTACACAGAAGAATACGCCTGTACGAATATAACGTTCTTTAAATGACCCATGTATATAGGAATCACCGCTACATATAAGCCTGAAAAATAGCAAACTCCAAAGATATTTCCAATGAGAAGCAAATATTGAGAAACAACTATCGTAACCAAAGTTAAATATGAAAATTTATCATTAGGGTTAATGTGTAAGACTTTTAGTTTTCCGTCAATTATGTGAAGACGATTGACCAAATTCAGGAAGTGAAATTGCTGGATTCTATTTGACGAAGTACTAATGGAATAAGTACAGACGTGTGATACAAATGCTATATTTAAAAATGTCAATGGATCATCTTGATGTCGAAAGAGAGCATTATAACCAAGCGCTGTCCAAATGGCTTGTCCAAGAGGACATATAATAGTAACTAAGGTGAGAAAAATAGAAAACTTGTATTCTTTGATCCCGTTCTCATTTTTAGTTTCTATAAATGAAGCCATTGCCATGAGTAGTGTTAGGCCGTGCAGAGGACGGAGAACTTTAAAAACGTCCATGACTGATGAGTTTTTCATTGACTTCTGAATTCTGAATCCGAACAAATGTGAGGAACATCCCTTTTAATTTCTTTTAACGAAACTGTTGGAAATATACGAATTATTGATGATGTAGTTACTTTACATACATAACGATATTTTAGCAGGCATTAGTGTGCTAATTGTAATGTTATTTTTGATTACTTCGTTTTTTAACACATCTCGAATATTATTAATTCGTGTGATTAATGAATCTTTGAAGCGACGCGACGCCGCGACGTAGAGATAACAAAGTCACATATATTACAAGTATTTAATGTTTCACAATGCTACGTGTTTAGAATAGTAAAATAAATGTATTATAATTATATTTAACACGTGGGAGTACGGTTATCATTAATAATACTTATTTCGGTTCAATATGGTTGGGTTTAATGAACTGTAGATCTTTTACTTCGAGTTTGATCCATCTTTTTCAAAATTGTAAGTGTTCATTTGGAGAAATCAAACTAGCCATAAATTACCTACCTATAATTTTATATTTATAAAACAAATTTTCTTATTGCCATTTAAAAACTGATATATTAAGATATTAATTCCGAAACAACTTATGTTGTCATTTAAGTAGATAATTAAACAGAATGAGAATCCCATCGAGCATCCTTAACAATTAAATTTTCTCAAAAAATCAGTAGTATAACTTTTTGAAAGAAAAAATGTCACCATACATCACGAAGAACGACAACTATATCTTCCAATTAAGCTTGGGAAACATTTTTGTACTATTTCACCAGTCATTACAACATTAGCTTCATTAATCAATGAAAATTGTATATACTATATGGAATACATTAGATTATTTTTTCTAGGAACCCTATTTTGACCATCTGTTGATCAATTAACCATATTATTTTTAAAGTTTAAATTACATTTCAAAGTAATTTGAGGCTTCCATTGGAATTCCGCAGGATTCTCACTTGGGACCTGTATTATTTTTTAATATTTAGCAATGATATTGTAACAATTTTCGAAGGAGTCACACTCTTCAACATACGTTTGTCGATGACTTTAAGATTTACAAAACGATTACATACATCAAAGATTGTAATATGTTCAGTCAAATCTTAATCGCTTACAGGAGTGGCGTAATTATAACGAACTCTTTTTTATCATTTTGTTAACAGAAATCATAATAGTATCATCATAATAGTATCTCTTAAAAATATGACTTGTGGCAATGACCCAAGTATCTTTTTTCATGTATAAATCAATTAAATGACAAATCTCTATTTGCTATGATATTTTTGATGTTCATTTTAACGGTAAAAGAATGTATGTTGCTCTATTATTTTAAGATTCTCTTTACTGCCTTAGTAGGAAGTAATTTACCTTGCAATTCCACTGTTTGGTCCTCATACACAAAACACCATCAAATTAAAATGTAGAGAGTTTAACACATTTTTTTTGGGTTCGTCAATTTTAAACTATCCATATCCATTAAATAAATAAATTGTGCTAATTTAATGAAATTGCTTGATTTAACCGGCTTATCTTTCAGAATAAACGGTTTATGTTAACGGTTTAATGGATGCACCTGACCTGACAAAGCTAACAACATTCCGAATAGGTCCAAATCGTAACACGAGGCTGCCTGAGTTGTTCTTTGTTTGTTCATCTAAAACAAACTATTCCATTCATTCCCCAGTCCAGAGGCTGCATAGGCTTGGAAATAAATTCAGTTCCGTTGATATTCTAACATATCGAGTTGACATCGCGCTTGGGTCTCACTCGGGCGTAGTGTGTTCAATTCCTCGACTGGCTAAGTCCTCCATCACAACACAAGCAACATTTTCAGCTTACTGTGGTGGTAGTAGGAGATTTTCAAATATTGTCAGGTTATTCGTAACCCGGGAATGTTTGTCTTTTTTTTAAAACAAAATATATATATATATTTTATATTTCTTAACAGATATTTCTAAAATTAAATCCGCTTACACTTTTATATAGTCTGTAAATTACTTTCTCATATACATGAGAAATATTTACATCAAATTTTAATGTTGATTTTCGCTGTTTACTCTAGGCAGGTACCCGTACCCGTTTTTCTCTTCTATCTTCTTTGTATTTGATGTAGGTACTTATGTGTATTACGAGTCATTTTGTTCTTATCTTTTTTTATATTGAATTATTGTCGTTATAATGCCAATCTGGATGGGTAAGTTGAATTATAAATCCCATTCATATAGCAGGGAATAAAAAAAGAGTTTGAATAAGCCGTCGTTGCGAAATAGGTAGAGCACCTGACAGGCAATTAGAAGGCTGCGGGTTAACTTCCCGTCGGTGGCATGTATTTTCCTCGAAAGATATTTTAAATTTGTATAGGTGTTTCAGGCGAATAATTATTGCTTAAAAATAATAAATATATAACTGTCTCGGCACAGGATATCCAAAGTGAAACAGGCAAAGAAAGACATTTGTATAAACTGGCATTTTCATTTGTAGTCTCCATTCAATTCATTTTACGTTTTATTTTGTAATGTTTTTTAAAGTTCTGCTATAATTATCTAGCAATATAATTTCTTCCGTAGGCTCCTGGCCACGGCTGCCACTGAAATGAATTCAATGTTTTACTACAGAGGTATAAATGTTGGTAACTACCCCTCTCTCGCGCAAAACAAATCGCTGATTCTACCTTTTCACTTCGTGAAAAGTAATGATTTCTCCCGTCTGATTTGCAACTTCTCGCGGTACATCAACCCTTCAATCTTATCGAATTAATATGTCACGTTGTGTCAATTTTTTGTTTCGACAGTGATTAATTCATTGAAGGATCCTTTTAATTGGTTGTGGTAACTTTGGTTCTTTTTAGATGAGGCGTGTTACATTCTGTATGGTTTGAAAATAAGACAATGACCGACTACCCTGATTTTAACTACCTTTTTCCTACCTTGTTTGCTCGCCAAAACGTTTCCGGTTACTGCAATCGATGATGTGCTAATACAATGGGACAATTAAATGCAGGTACACGAAATTCTCAATAGACAAATTCAATTCAAGATGCACAAGATTCTAGGTAAATGATTTGACTACAGATTGTTAATTTTGTGAGTTATTTCTACGAGTAGGTATTTTTAGGAATGGCTAAAGACAAAACATGTGTTGCTTTCGATTGGTCTCCGTCCAAATCCCATCCATCAACGTGGCCAGCTCGAGAGCAGCCAAATTGATGGTCCAACCCCAACACCTCCAGAAATTAATTGAATATAGCTCAGCGACGGGTGAAATAATGACATGTTTTACCTCCTGCCGGAGGGTGATGAAGGTAGGATTCCTTTGAATTCCGATATGTGGGTCCTTGTTGGTAAATGATGATGTTGATGATGATGATGTTTGATGAAGATTCATCTTATACCGTTAGGTACAAGGAGCTGCTCCGGTCCGGTGGCATGATAGCCTGAGGTCAGGAACCATTTGAGGCACGTGGGTGGCGCGAGGTTTAGGTCGAGTCAACCTCCCCCAAATCAATGATGAGTTAAGCTTCGCCAGCATGCCGAAAGTTAGGAGTCCACTCTACTAACCTCAAACATAAACATATACTGAAGTGGTTTGCATCAGCAACGTCAGGAGTTCGGGAGTCCCGTGAACACCCCTCTGGTTTACGCTCGTAAGAATAAGTTAAATTCAGCTTCAGTTTGTTCGCCTTCGCCTCTGCAGTCACGTTACTCCAAATAGCTCCTGGCTCCAGTCTACACATCTCCTCGTTCCAGTAGAGGTAATGACACATGTTTATCGTATGTGCAATACAGAACACACTTCAAGTCTTTCGTCCACACTCAAAATAGTCATATCAATATTTAAATTGAATGAGGGCATCCATCCGACATAACGAATGTTTCCGGGACGGGAGGTCTTACTCCACTTTCAAGTCATGGTCACTCGCTCTATCGTTTGTTACCCCCCGTTCGCTTCAAACATCAAAGAATGGTAAAAAATGGTATCCTCGACTTCCGGCGCTAAGAATCAGGGATACAGGAATTATCAGGTCGTGAATCTGAAATCATCCGATCGCCGTCACCTCAAACGGTTTCAGTCAGAGTCAATTCCCAACCTAATTCTGGATGACTTCTCCTCCTATAGTGGGGTAAATAATTATCGGATGTGACAGGAAGGATGTCAGAAATCGTCAAAACAACTTCATATTCGTCACGATCTCTTCGTTCTGCCAACGAGAAAATCCTCCCCATACGTCAGAAAAGGATAGCATAGCCATTATCCGCTTTGTTCCTTCGTCTACCAAGCTAACTCAAGTAGGAAAGCCCATTGGCAATCTTCGTTCCCTTCGATTGAAACTCCGTGAAAGCGTCCTCTCACCAGCTGAAAATACTCGAAACAGGGGTCTATCCAGGGTTACCATCTTAGGCTGGTCCTCCAACACCTTCGACAGAAACCGATGCTTTTACGGGAAAAACTCAACCACATCAAGAGCACGGGAAAGGCCGGCGCTGCTCTACTGGAATAGGCGCTACCTCGGTATTTAAGGTTCCGATTTTGCTAACACAAAAAAGTCCCTATAAGGCAAGCCAATTACCAATTTCGATTCCTTCGCTTTTGTCGCTTTGATAAGATAGGACAGCCTACGGAAAATTCGTACACTTCGTCCCAAGCCAAACTTATGTGAATGAAAATCTCACTTGATAGAATAGGGAAGCTAGACAGATGTGTTCTCTCGGCGACTACCTTCGATCCGCTGTGTTATCCCGATTCAAAGATGAATGAAAATTATATGCTGACAGAGAACCCCCTAAAATAAATACAATACACCGTAGCCTTCACAAAGTTCGTAAAACGAAGTCGGAAGTAGGTATTAGTAGTACGTAGATATACGCACGTAGCTCTAATAGTTGAAATAATGGTGCACTCGCGGTACATGGCTAAGTGAAAGTGATGGTTGAATAAGTTATATTTAATTAAATATATCTTATGAATTCCGTATAACCTAGTCGTTAAGTATTACTACTGGAAAATTATTTTAAATCATGTTAAATTGCGAAAAATAGTCTAACTCGTAACACAACTCATGTTTATTGTTCAATAACCCAACGTATTTAGAGTAGCCGCTCGTCGTCCCTTTTTTGTTTTGAAATGTTCAAGTCTTATAATTTATGACCTTTTTTGCTAAAGGGTCCGGACTCTATTGTCACGAATTCTTCCGTTCAAGATTTTAACATAATTAACTATAGTATTCAAGTTAAATACTCTTACTTCAAAATTCAATTGAATTATTTGGTTTACTTCGTAGTGGAACGCATTTATCTCTCTAAGAAATCCAGAGGAAATAAGGGTTAATAATTAGATTATAATAAGACTTACCGATTTATCATCTAAGTGCATTCCAAATAATTATAAGAAACAAACACAGTCACATGCAATAAAATACCCATGCTGTTAGAAAAATCACACTTTCTACACTAAATGATTTTAGCCGCATTCGTGTCATGACGATAAATTCTTTGTTGACGCGTCTCCTAGCTTTTAATCGCCTTGACTATATTACAACGCTGACCGACGCTGGCTATGCTTGACCGACTTTGAATTCCCCCTGATCTCCACTATCTGAATCTCCTTGCCCGTCTTCCAACGCTTTCAAACCCTGACTATCTTGATTCTATTCGCCCGTCTCCCAACGCTTTTAAAAACTGCCTCTCTCGACCGTCTCCTAGCGCTCCCCAATCTAGACTCCCGTCCAACCCTCGCGCTCCCCCCACCCCCAAATCAACTCCGCCTTTCTCCATATGGCGATATCTAATTTATGTTCTTCGAATTTCCGAAATTTCGTGTGTTCAAGGACAGAATTGCACTAAAAAGACCACACATACATTATAAGCACTAGAATCCGTCACATTAATTTCCATCGTTCCAAAACCAATAAATTGTTGCTTCTTAAATAAACTGTCAAATTCTTTGCCAAGGAATGGAACTCGACTCCCCTCAGTCCAGTGGCGTGTCGGCCCACCAGCATTTTAGCTCGGCTTACAATTATCAACACGGTCTAGGATGTAGTAAATAATTATGATGTAATAGTTTTATTTTTAATTCTTCTTGCAGGATTTTAATTTAACTAAGCAACTTCCAAACTCGTCCTGTTAAAATGTTATTTTCCTCGCTAGTCATAATTATAATTCGTCTAAATCCTTAGAAAAATTACGTAACTATATTTAACGGCGTATTTCCTACTCAAAAGTCACCTAGTAGCATTGCTTAACAGAGTTGAATTGTTGCTTATTGGCTTTGTTGGGGTTTTTTTTCTATCCGCCCCAACCTGCCAAATTCGCTACTACTGCACTGAACTAAATCTGAGAATTCAAAACACCATCCCGGAGGTCTCTGCTAAACGCAGGGCATGTTCCAAGTTTTTTCTCTACCATCATAAATTTAAGCACTTGTTTTTAAAACAGCTATCCAACATCTGGTAAATCCCTATTTCGTGAAATCAACTGAAAAATTCTTTCTCACCATAATAAATCAATAATAAAAAAATATATCCCAGGGCAAGCTCATCACAATTTATAGGCTTTCTCTAAAACCAGTGCAGAAATTTTGAATCAACAACTAAACATGTTTATGTAGTATAAGAGAATGTATAATGTCCTTCACGATAGGAGTTCAAATATGTTGTAGAGGACATTTAGCAAAGGGTAAACTTGAATGAAAAATTTTATACGAAAATTATATTAATTTAAACAAATTCCAAAACAAATAAAAATTTACGTTTTAAAATAAATATAGGAATATACGTATAATTAGAAGGATTGCAATCAGTTCCATATTTATATAATAATATTGTGTATTTTGCATTGTGCAAGCGTAGATGTTTTAAATCCTGTAATGAGTGAATTGAAAATCTAATGGCCTGGTATCTATAGCGTATTTGTTCTAGATATTTTGAGTATTAGGGAAAAAACTTACTGATATATTGTTAATTTATTAAAACCTGGTCAAATTATTCATTTTCTGTTAAAAATAAGACTGGAGGCCTATGAACGAATGATTTGGCAAATTTCATAACAAACTATCAGTAAAGCACGAAAATGTTATGATGAGGTTGGAACAAGTGTTCTTCTGGTCCCTTTTATTTATTCGTACCAGGGCACCTGCGTAAACTCGTGTTCATATATATTCTGAATGACTAATATTTTTTTGTAAAATGTTCATTCAGTCACACTTTTAATAGTATATTGATTAAAAAAGCCACAATCTTTTTTCTTCATGTGTGTATGTCTTTCACTCGTACAGTTTGTAACTGGAACGTCCTATTTTCACAGCGAATCCTCAAATTATTTGACTCTGAATGTGTTGGAAAAAACATTTTGCTGAGAAAAATTTCACCATAGGGCCAAAGACCATCTATCTCTTTCATAACAAATAAACTTAAGAACCACTGTTTACATTTTGAAGGACACTGCCAAGGACAATGCCACTTAAAACGCACTTCAAAATGGCAATTGCAGAATTATTATTAAAAAATATTCGTTATTCAGTTTTAGTGAGTACTTTTATTGGAATATTTCTTGGGTGGAGCCTGTTCGAGACACAACTGAAAAGGAGTTACTATATTTTGAGAGACATTTATTAAATTTCATATTTTAAAGTTATCAAACGAAACAAAAATCTTGATCATTGTAGCCATAATAAATCAGCAATAATAATTAATATTTAAAACTAACCGAATATAATAACTTTGTTCACCACTATTTTAAAATACTAGTATATATATATATATGTATGTTGAATTAAAAAAAGTTATTTTTCTCATTTAATTTAAATGACTCTATAAAGTGATTTTGCGACTATTGAAGAAAATATTTAAAACGTTTATTTTAAGCTGGGCCAATCGTGTTACTCCTATTGGTGACCAGGGGTGAGTTGATGATCTTCGTGTCAATTATTTGCTAAAAATAAAAATAAACCTTAGTCAAAATAATTAGTTGCTTTAAGTGGAATAAACAGCTACAGATGTGTATTCACTATTTGAAATCTTTTTACTCTCCGAAAAGAAATAAAACAACAAAAAATATTTTCGTCTCCAGGTACTTACTCTGCGAAAACTGGTTCAAAATGACTGCATAAGTAATCAAAGTACCAAGCAACTACAAAAAGAGGAATACAATTAATAAATGGTTGTCGATTTTTTATGCATATTTACAGCACTCACTTCTTTTTAAAAGTAATACATTTCTTATTAGATTAACACATTGCCTACCGTGCATAAAAAAGGAAGCTCCAGAGAAAAAAAACCACATAGCATAAACCTTGGTTTTCTGCAAGCCATTTGAATGGTTTTTAAGTACATCTGGAAATATTGAAGCCATCATTAAATTTGAGTTTGTAAATATCTCTCAAAAATTTGTATAACCAACAATAGTTATTATTTGTCGCAAGCAATTTGATTGTTAATCTTATGCTAATAGTGTAATGAATGCTTTTACGTAATCTCCGATGTCTTTTGTATACTCCTCTTGAGCCAAATAAGAAATCAATAGAGATGTCTTTCTTTCCTGAAACAGTGATGATTAATTATTAAACCAACAAATTATAACAAATGACTTATTATCTTAGTTAAAAACATAAATTTTACCTGATTGAGACACTTGGTGCACCCAAGCGCCAAAACGATAATACACACATTGCAGCCAAATGAATTTAAGCACATAGCCAAATAGTTTCCAGGATCATAATATAAAATCTTTTTCTCTGGCTCAGTAATGAGATATAGAGAGAAGATCATCGAACTAAGAATCGAACCCACCACTTGAAACTGAAAAGCTTTACAAGTGATTCCACGAAGAACAAAAAGCGTATCGTGAATATAGCACAGATCCCTTATTTCATCAGCAAGAAGCAACTTGAAATAACTGGATGATTCAGAATATAGGCTTTTAATAACTGATAACCTGTTGTTTATCAATTTGAATCTGTAGTACAAAAGGTACACAGAAGAATAAGTCTGCATAAAGATGATTTCCTTTGTTTGATCCATTAAAAATGGAATAACTTTCTCATATTGACCATTAATAAAACAAACTACAAATATATTTACAAAGAGTCTAACGTATTCATAAACAACAATTATAACCAACATTAAACATAAATATGCATCATTCGGATTTATGTGCAGTGTCTTTAATTTTATATCGATTGCGTAAAGTCGATTAATAAAATTTGTATAATGAAAATGCATAATGTTGCTTGATAAACAAGTCACGACATAAATCAACATATTTATCTCAAATGAAAGATTAAAAAAAATAATTGGGTCTTCTAGAATTTCAGCCAGAATAGTCAAATCAGTAAGCGTCCAAATGATTATTGCAACAGGATATATAAATGAAATGATGGAAAGAAATATGGAAAACTTGTATTCCTTTAAACCGTTCTCGTTTTTGGTTTCTGTATATGGAGACAAAGCCATTAGTAGTGTAAGGCTATACATGGGACGGAGAATTTTGAAAATGTCCATGGCTGTTAAGGTTTTCGTTAGAATGCGAATATTGACAGAATATTGAAGAAATGTGAAAAGTGATGGACATTTTATTTAACGAAACAGCTCGATGATTAATGATTTAAATTTCTTTGGTTACTAAGTTGATTGCGTCGGTTTTATGTTATTAAACGTCGATTATTATGAATTACTTTGAACACATTATTTTCTAGTGTGTTTTTCACTTAATATGTAATACTTCTTTTATTTTTATAAATGAGGTTTTGTAAAATATTTACATCTTTACCGCAATAACTAAATTTAATTGAGCATTTATATTTGTATATAAAATATTATCTCTCGTTAACGTAATAAAAGTATACGCATTACATATCCGGTCACATAAAATATATTATAAAGTTCTTTTAAAATTTAACTGGTTGAAGAAGCTCGTTGTAATGTCAACTTATTTCAATAAAAACATGAATCACAAGGAAAATAAAATTTGAACATAGATTTCTCCAGTTATTCTTTAGAAATATAATAAAAGTAATATTTTACTGATTTTATAGCTCCGTTTTTGTAAAAAAAAATACCTCAAGAGTGCTGTACAAATAAATATATAATACAAATAACATAATTGGCTTTCAACAAAGATAAATAGTTAAATTATTTTATTTATATTTGAATAAGTTTATGAGTAAAACTTCAAATTGTAATATTTAATTATTGAAAACAATATTAGCGATTCCTATTGGAATAGGGTTGATAAAATTTCCTTTAAAATAAGCCATTATAACGAAATTTCCAACGAACACACAGTACTCAAAACCATTCATTGCCAGTAATATTAAATGTCAACGTACACAATTAAAACTTATGCTCGTTTGACTTGCATATTTACATGATGGTGTCTTTCGATGCGACATGTGGCAGTTTTCTGCCTATTCGTTTTGGGGCTTGTGTGGACCAAATTTCTCAACCAGGTAAGAGCTAATTATTAGTAACATTGACATATGTTTGTATTGAAAATTAGTGCACTATTTTGTTGAATCTTTGTTATTTTAGGAACGAAAGACACCTCTATTGGTATGGTATTTGGCTGAAGAGAAATATTCGAAGGACATCCGAGTTTATGTAGAAGCAACCATATTATTGCAATCAAGTTTGATGTAACACACAGTTTATACCAAACTTGATCTTTTAGCATTTAATAATGACTTTTTTTAATTTTACAGATTTCTATAAGGGCCATTCAGTTGACTTGTGGAAAGCCAACATTTTTGTTGTGTTACTTCCTTTCCCTGGAACTACCCTTTCACGGCATGACAGAAGAAACTTCGTGATGATAAAATGTGTAACTGTTTTATAGATTTTTTCAACCTTGGTAACGTACGCTGTCATCTTAACCCATTAACTCCATGATTTTGTATTTATTTTCAAAATTGAAATCATCATTATATCTTAATAGTTTAGACATAAAGGAAGCTCAAAATTAATTTTGAAATTTTCCGCCCACCCACACTCTCACCAGACTGTCTAGAAAATTGATGCTTAATCGCAACGCTTTGAAGTAACCCCCCTAGGAAAATTTATACACAAGAAAAAATATAAAATAAAATGTAACCTTTTGACAAATGCTTGCCTGTCTTCAACTTGCCTGAAACTTCAAGATTAGGGAATCAAACTGGTTTTACAAATTTGTATCAGTAGGGCACATTATCATATCCTTAAGGATCATTAAATGGAGGGATGTGAGTAAATTGTCCACAATGCGGCTTGCCAGGAACTCTACATATTCCACCACCATACATTTAATTATGTTAATAATATTCTCACTTTCAACAGTCCGGCATATTTGAAGTCTGAACGTAGCGGATCGGGTCTGACACACTTCGGAATAATTTGAGAGCATTAAACAATTAGGTTCTATTAACAAAGGAATTAATAAACAATGTGGCTGAGCCTGTTGACAAAAGTCATTGACACTTTCTGTGCCAGATGCATGTTCATTAGATCCGTTAGTCAACAGCATTATTATACAAATAACCATTTTTACATAAACTCTCTCATCTCGTGGCACCTACAGATGTCATATTTATGTTTTTTTATTATTATTAGGAACTCAAATTAAAATTCAACTGAATCAATGGGTCCCCCACCGCAAAGAATCTGGGAAGTTTTTTTTTTGAGTTTTTCGAATAGACAAGAGTTTCCGCTGATCCCTGCTAACCGCAGCCGGTAAGACTGCGGCATCCCCAATTTGGATACGATGTAAACTTAAGGATGTAGGGAGGGAAATAAGATGGGGAGAGAAAAGTGAGGAAGTACCTAGTTATTGCAATCTGATCACCAATAACGTCTAAAGCCATTTAAAGCAACGTTTCGAATCTGAAGACAAATTAATCAAACATTATGCATTCGTCCATGGATTTGCGACATTCAGATTCGTAGTCGAGGATCGTGACCTCTCAACAAAAGAGGCTGTAAAACTTAACTATAAATTAATGTGTGTCTAGCTTATTCCTCGAGGGGGGGGGGGAGAGAAACGAAAATGCTACATTACCGTTATGCCATGAATGCTGAGTAATAAATTAAAACGTTCAAGGTTTACCAATCGAATCGATTATAATCATCATTGATTAATTTAAATAAAACGAATTTATGTTTTTCGACTATTACATGGATTTGAATAAACAATACATTAATCAATAATAGCATAAAGAAAATCATTTGAGCAAATGAAATCCTTGATGTGCATAGAATTATTAATCAAAGCCTAATGCACATTTGAAGATGTAATAGAAAAGATTAATTTGATTGCATTACTCTGCACAAAACAATGAACCTTGACATTTCTAAAAAATTTCATTGAAAAAGTGAAGTGTTCGCTACTACAGAAGGAAGATGGCGCAAAATAGAAGGGTTTAACCCTCTCAATACAAGAATTTATTATGCCTTCGCTTACCCAATTTCTACCGATTTACATAAAGTTTCTCGTTAACTCTGTAAGTTTTTAAGTTCCAAAAATAAAATGTTATTTTTGAAGATAATATGAAAAACATGTTTTTTTCTGTTATTCAATATGTTATAGGCATGAAGAATTCACAGTGTATCTTTATATGCAACTAAAGCATTTGTCAAGCGATTTTTGCTCTATTTCAAACGAGTCGTGTTTTATTAAATATTTTCTCTCAATTATTATCGTTTTTTTATTATATTAGCGCACTCTCTCTAACACTCGTATTTACATATCTCCCTTTCAAACCATCTTTAAACGCTTACCACAGGGCCTTAAAATGATATATATGTACCTTTACAGACACTTTCAAATAAGTTAAAAACTTGAATAATGTTTGTACATAGAGAGAGGTGGAGGCATTTAAAAAATATGGATTATAATTGAATTTATTAGTTACCTTTATCCTAAAATAATCCTTATCCATATGTCCTTATCAACAGTCATAATTATAAAGATTCCCTAATACGCCCCTACAGCGTTGGTATAGATCTACGGTGATGGGGGCCGTATTCATTCATTCATCCGGTCTGTTTTAAATTGCTTCGAAAGCCGACCAATTCGACCGACAAAGAGACAGTTGCTCTTGTTATCTACTATATTTTGAGAGGACCATATATATTTAGTTTAAAATCTGAAAATGAATAAAAATCCCACCAAATTATGTTTAGTTACAAAACTAGAACTAAAATCATCCATGACAAAATGAAAATAAGTTAAATTCACTAAACTGTGGTCGAGGGATAAGGCTCTCGACTAGCAAGCCCGAGATCGCAGGTTCATATCCCGGCGTGCGAAATTAAAATTATTTAATTAATTTTAAATATTTCACAATTTACTCAAGTAGAATAATATCTAGTATCACCCTGGTGTAAGACCACTATTCAAAATGTGTTTGATGACCAGATCTGAATAGCCAGGTACTTCCCCACCTTCCTCTTCCTAATCTCCTTCCCCACCCCACTACCTTGAGCCTCACGACATACTCCGATTTTCGATGCCATAGTCTCACTGGCTCCAGACGATTGGGAGACCTTGGGACTCTTGTGCGGTTTTGCATAAAAAAAATAATAATAAAACCTGAATAAAAATCCATATTAAAATCGTGCCCCACCGAAGCGTATCTTCAACATATCTTGCAATATGGTTATCTTTCTAGGGTTAAACAAGATGAAATAATTATGTTGTAATATTTCAATTAATTCTTGATATCCTGCCAAGCATAATAATAATTATATATTTACGCTAGATAAGCTGAAAGTTACCTAAGAACGTTAACATAGTTTTCGATTCCAATATGGAAACAAACCATTTTTTTTTATTCTGTCCTTGGCTAAATCAAATAAAATATTGATGCATTGTACACACGATCATTATGATAATGTTATATGGCAATGCTTTATTACTTTGTCCCATTTTCCCGTTTTACTGCAATGTTATGACACAAACACAATGTGCTTTAATAAGCTACAATATAAATACAGGCACTTGGTGTGTATAATAATTCAACGAGCTTTTACGGTACGGATGCTGCTAATTTTGAACGCCGCGCCGTAGTATTTTAAATTAGAGATGTCGTAACATTTAATCAGATCGGATGATTGCAATGACCCGCTGTTTTGACCTATTGTAATGACCTGACTGTAATAGATGTATGTTGAAAAATTAATAATTTCTTTATTGCGATGTTAATTAAAAACACTGGATTTTTTATGACTTGTGTTTTATAGTCGTGTAACAAATAATAATAGTGGCTATAAATTGGGGTGGACAGTCTTCAGCAAAAGCAACTTTTACGCGTGAACTTCACGATTAAAGGTGCTATTCCGCTCGTTGAAACGTGTTCCATTGTTAGAATAAGTGATAAGAGGTGCGCGTAGACCGAATTTGGTAGTTTTAGTTAGAGTTTTGAGAGCGTCAGTTGGGGGTAGAAGAGGAAACAATTTTTTCGCTTTATATCTTTTTTAAAAATAATACAACAATGCTTTTACAAAACAATAGAGTTCTCATACCAATATTGAATGATGGTGATTAGACATGAAATCTACAGAAGAAGGGAAAATGTAGATTTAATTCAGTATAAATGAGATCCCTAAGGAGTTAGCGTGCTAAAATCGTGTATGACCAAATTAATGCATAATATTTATTTTTCGGAATAACTTTATTGAGTAAAACCTCAAATTGTAATATTTAAATATTGAAGACAATATTAGTGATTTCTAAACGAAAATCTGAAGCAGAAAAATCAGAAAAGGAAACGGTCACATCTGGGTGCCAGATGTGACCGTTTCCTTTTCGGATTTTTCTGCTTCAGATTTTCGTTTAGAAATCACTAATATTGTCTTCAATATTTTAATGCATAATAGTTTTAGAAAATGTGTGCGTGTGTGGTTTTTTTTACATTAGTTCTAGACAGGAGGCTCTGATAAAAAATATCCCTAAGGGCCTATGTCGTCTTTAGGGGTTTTGTGTGGACGGTCTGGAAAGGAAGGCGGTAAAAATTCGGAATGCGGGTTCTGAACAAAACGGAATAAAACCAAATTATATCGAATCCTATGAAAATATGATTTATAGTTTATACCATACAAAATGTAATAATCACCACCAAAAATTGTAATTAGTAGTGTTATGAAAATTCGTTAATCCACATTTTTCTAAAATCCGTGTTGTAATACGAGGTTGGACAATAATATGAGTGTTGCAATTGACCGAGAAGAGGTAAGTGTGCAATTTATTTTCCGACTCGGCTATTAATGATATTACGATTACGGAATAGAAAGGAGCTCTAAACTCAACAACTTAACGAGATGTGTCTTCGAGGAGATCAGAGATGCAACACCTTTTCCATGGCACTACAAAAAAAAGGCAAATTTCACCAGCAAAACCATTTATTGAGGTTCGTTGTTCGGTGTTCCCAACCTTTATTTTCTTATCTCCTTCCACTCTCCACTGTCTTCAGTCTCACAACATAACGCAATTGTAAATGCAAATAATTATGTTTTATTTATTTTTTAATAATTTTTTACAACTGTTGAAAAGAATGTGAGCTTACTGTGGTACCCCATTCTAAGGTCACATTGTACATGGTTATTTATAATTCACACAAATAACCATGTATAATGTGACCTTACTGGGGCACCCCGATCTAAGGTCACATTGTACATGGTTATTTACAATTCACACAAATAACCATGTATAATGTGACCTTACTGGGGCACCCCGTTCTAAGGTCACATTGTACATGGTTATTTATAATTCACACAAATAACCATGTATAATGTGACTTTACTGGGGCACCCCGTTCTAAGGTCACATTGTACATGGTTATTTATAATTCACACAAATAACCATGTATAATGTGACCTTACTGGGGCACCCCGTTCTAAGATCACATTGAACATGGTTATTTATAATTCACACAAATAACCATGTACAATATGACCTTACTGGGGCACCCCGTTCTAAAATCACATTGTACATGATTATTTATAATTCACACAAATGACCATGTATAATGTGACCTTACTGGGGCACCCCGTTCTAAGATGACATCACATTGTAATCTCTTTGTGTGAATTATAAATAACCATGTACAATGTGACTTACTGGGGCACCCCGTTCTAAGATCACATTGTTCATGGTTATTTATAATTCACACAAATAACCATGTACAATGTGACCTTACTGGGGCACCCCGTTCTAAGTTCACATTGTACATGGTTATTTATAATTCACACAAATAACCATGTATAATGTGACAGTTGTAGTTTTTTTATGAACTCTAAGAAAATGGATCAGTGATGCCATATCCCAAATATTAAAAACCGTGTTTAAGCCCTCGCATACGATTTATAACAAGTTTCTAGTTAATTCTTTAAGTTGTAAAGTTCGAAAAAAAAAATTAAAACATATTATTTATTGACAAACATAATAACCATATAAACAGATATTTTGTACCCGCACTGACGTTCAAAAATTACATTCGTCAATTCGAGATTTTCTCCCAGCAACCCATGCTAAAAGTTTGTATCTCACTCAAAGTAGTTTTGGTGATCGGTAAAAAAAACCATGTGGGTATATAGGCATGCAGTAGGCAGCACTGAATAGAAGTGTCTCCGTCTGCCTGAAATTTGCATTTTTTTCCTTACTTCTGCTGAAAAGTCATTCATTTTCAAATTATTCTAATAGAAATTCTTTGATATCGGTTATCTTTCAAATCGGTGGAGACCGCCCTTCTATGTTTTGTCTGTTCAGAGGTGTCTATTGTAATAATATGTGTGGACCATTGGTTATCGACCGCCTCGCGTTCACTTCAAAAGGTAGTTAACAGATTGAGGAAATTGCCGAAGTTTCCTTGGATCGTCTTGTTTTTATGTCGACTTATTAGACACATGAAATTATCTTCAGTCGATCGGTCCTAATGATTCCCATATTGTGTAATGGCTGAGTTTATTATTATTTGACGAGTGACGTGAGGATGCGAGGTCAGTGTCTGTCCAAATAGTTTTACGAATATTAGGACTAGGAATATTAATCGATTATGAAGATTAATGATTTGATTAAGAACATAATTTTAGTGTTTTATTTTCACAAACTATGAATACCGTTAAAACGTACGGAAGATTTAGAGTTGATCATCGTACTAAGAAAATGTAATTGTAGATGAATTATTGTGGATCTGGTCACGAAACACGGCTAAAGCCATCTCAAGGAAAGTTTAAATTCTGGACGTGCCGCAAATTTACAGTGGATTTATTATGTTTTATGATTTAATTGTGAAACAATACAAATGATTTAAATTAATCGCAATATCTGAATTGCTAGTCGAAAGCCTCCCCCTCGACCACGGAGGACGTTTATTAAGGCGAAGCCTAATGCCAAATCACTACTTTGATTAATCTTTATAACGAATTGGTGTACATTATGAATACCAAAAAAATATGCTTTAGATAAATTGAAGGTTCTCCTATCGTTTCGCTTGAGTAGAATACAAATAAAAAATAAAAAATTACTCAATAAAGAATATAAATGTGAACTAATAAAAAAAATATTTTTTCAATAGAAATGTATGATCGAATAAAGGAAACAACTTTTAAAAATATAATATTATAGCTAATACTATCTGTGATAATTTCACTTGATTAACTTTTTCCCCTTTCTTTTAAAATTATTTACAAATTAAATAAAAACCAGTTTTGTGCTTGAAATCGAACGTTACTAGACTCCGTTTGTCAAAAGATTTTAATGCCTATTACCTACAATATAAGGTAGGTATACCAAGAATATACACATTTTTGGCTTTTAGCTTCCTGCTAATGATTACTTGTTGTTTTCTTCAATTTCAATTTAAAATCTTATTAAACAGAATTAATACACAATAAATAATTACTGTAATATAAAGGTAAGAGGTTGATTGATAATAATTGAGGTCTGGTCGTGCTTTAGCTCTGACCGATGTTGTTTCACAAGAGGTATAGAGGAAGTATGCGATGCAATTTTAATTAATCAATATTTTGAAAATCCTTATAAATCTCTCTCTATCTATGAAACTTAGTTATAAACCAAACGTAATTAAGTCTAAGTAATCAATGCATAAATTAAGTTGTTAAGCGCCCTTGCGGTGATTTTCTCGCGAAAACGGCGCTATATAAATAATTCAATCATTATTAAATATCACAAAAGTAAGATAAAATTGACTTTACTTCGGGCACAATGACACGCCCACTTCTATCGTTTATCTCTTCAGTTCCTCCCAAATTGATAAATGTCATTAAATTAATTTGAAAAAATCTCACATAAAATTCAAGATATTTATTTTATGCATCTATTAATAAATAACAATTATGAAATAGTAATTATTTTTAACGAAGTGACTTGCATAAATAATTCACGTAATAAAAGTTACGTAAACAATTAAAATAACTGTAAACGTAACTAAAGCATTTTATGTTTGTTCTTATTACCTAATCGACGAATAATTATATCACTTTTTAAAAGGAAGACAAACATTCGCAACGCAACAAACTCGTACTACAAGAATTGGCTCCGGTCTGAACTTTATGGCAATGCACCCTAAATCTTCATTTGGGCAGAGACATTATTTGTACCAGGCTCCACTTCTATTTAATAGCCTTCCAGATCACATAAAATCGTCAAATTCCTTGTGTACATTTAAAAAGAATGTTAAATTATTTCTGCCATCCGAGGATTTCCAACATATTCTTTCATCTTTGTCCTTTTAAATTGTGGCATAATATTTTGAATAAGTTAATTTTTTCATCCTTTTCTTTTTTAATGGAATTTTTTTTTCTCTCTTTCTTTCTTCTCTGTTTAAAAAAAAAATAGTATGTTACATTTTTATTGCAATTAAATATCATGGTCACCCTACATGTTTACAGCATTATATTGTAATGAATAGGCTGATAGGTACCATGTAGGTATCCAATTCGCAGAAACGTCAATGTAACAATATTGTTATCTTAATATTTGAATTATTATTTTTTTTTAATATTTATACTATTTTAAATCTCTTATAATCTTTGTACATTTTTTTAGTATTTTGTAAAATTATTAACCTCAACACAGGCTTGTCCTAGTGAGGTTAAAAATTATAACTTAAAAAAAAAAGATACAATGTAAAGAAACGATAAATAAATAAATTCCAGGGTTACGAACAACCCAACAAAACTCCCACCACAATCATACTAAGCACAAGAGTCCCAAATGCGCGAAATCAATGGGAATATGTCATCCCCAAATAGGGATAAATGGTGAGACTGAAGAAAAAATGGGAGGGGAAGGAGATGGGAAAACGAAGGTTGTGCAGAGAAGGCATGTATGATGCTCATGGCATGATGGCATGATGTCGATTCTGAATGGTGATCTTTCGATCTTTACTGGGATAAATAGATTAAATAAATACATAAACTTAAGAGGAAGCTACAAGCCAAAAATGTTTATATTCTTAGTATACCTTATATCGTAGGTTATAGGCATTAAAATCACTTGACATACGTAGTCTAGAAACGTTCGATTTCAAGCAAAAAACTGGTTTTTATTTATTTTGTAAATAATTTTATGAAAAAGTCAAAAAGTTAATCAAGTGAAACTGTCACAGATAATCTTAGCTATAATGCTGTATTTTTAAAAAGTTGTTTCCTTTATGCGTTCATACATTTCCATTTAAAAAAAAAAAAAATTGTAGTTTGCATTTATATTTTTAATTCAGTAATTTATTTTTAATTTGTATCTCAAGCGAACCGATAGGAAAACCTTCAATTTATCTAAAGCATATTTTTTGGTGTTCATAATGTACACCAATTCGTTATAAGGATTAATCAAAATAGTGATTTGGCATTAAGCTTCGCCTTAAACATAGTATTAATGAAATTGCTTTATTTTTCTTTATACTATTGTAATATTTATAATTTTAGGTATTGTAGATGTTTTATGGGATGTGTGGGATTGCGCTAACCTCCCCACATTCCGTAATAAATGTGTTATTATTATAATTATATTATTGGCATTATAAAGAATGCAATAATCTATTAATTATAATGGAAACTTCTTAATAAATAATTGAATGCCTTTATCTAATGATATTTTTGAATCTTAAATGGTTTTAAATGATTTTTTTTGTGAAATGCTATCGTGAAAAATGTATTTAATGTCTAATTATTCACAGCGTGCCACATATACATACACTTACAAAGTTTATTATTTAAAACAGACCCGTGGAAACCACGGAAAGTCTGAGTTCACGAAAAATCAGTTCCAATTTTAAAAATTGCATTTTTATATATATATATATATATATATATATATATATATATATATATATATATATATATATTTTATTTTTTTTGAAATATTACATTAAATGAAAAAGTTGTAGAGTTCATTGAACTGGAATTACAGAACAGAGTCACAACCGGAATAATATTTTTAATAGATATTGTCGAACTTTTCGCCGTGTAATAAATATGTAATCTATTTAAAAAATAATTTATGAATTTATCGAAAATATCTGTGAATCTTCGACGGTCAAAAATACATTCCTTGCGAGATGCTTACGTCAGAAACATTCAAAACAACAAAAAACACAACTTTTGCAAATAAGTCAATTTTGGAAAAGATGATACAATTTAAATCAAAAGTTCTAGAGCTAATTGAACCGTAGTTACAGACAGACATAGTCACAACCGAAATTAGTATTTGAATAGATATTATCGTACGTTTTGCAGTATAAAAAATAATAATCTTCTTCAAAACATCAATGGTCCAAAATGTCTTCCTTATGAGATGCTTACGTCAGAAACATATTCAAAATAAAATAGCGTAACTTTTGCAATAAAGTGGCGAAAAACATAGTCTCAATTTTGAAAAAGATTATACAAATTAAAACAAAAGTTATAGAGATTATTGAACCTTAGTTAAAGACAGAGTCACAACCGAAATTAGTATTTTAATAGATATTATAGTACGTTTTGCAGTATTAAAATAATTTAATGTTTGGCGGTCCGTCCTCTCTGCCTACCCCTGCGGGGAAACGGCTTGATGATTAGTTAGTTAGTTAGTTAGTTAAAATAATTTAATCTTCTTCAAAACATCAATCGTCCAAAATGACTTCCTTGTGGGATGTTTGGCGGTCCGTCCTCTCTGCCTACCCCTGCGGGGAAACGGCTTAATGGTTAGTTAGTTAGTTATTATTTTTTTTTTTTTATAGTGAATACCTCACAAGAGTCCCAACTGCTCCCGTCTGGAGCCAGTGAGACTATGGCATCCCCAATTGGGGGATGTTGTGAGGCTGAAGGTAAGTGGGGAAGTACCTGGCTATTCAGATCTAGTCACTAAACACGGCTAAAGCCATTTGGAGCAACGTTTCAATTCTGAATGGTGGTCTTACACCAGGGCGATACTGGTAGTATCTTCCACTCTGGAACGTGCCGCAAATATACTATATATTATTTTAATTAATTAATTGTGAAATAACACAAATTAATCAAATAAAATTTATTTGCGCACGCCGGGTTCGAACCCGCGACCTTCGTTAGTTAGTTAGTTAGTTAAAATAATTTAATCTTCTTCAAAACATCAATGGTCCAAAATGACTTCCTTGTGGGATGCCTACGTCAGAAAAATATAAAATAATAACATGCGTAACTTTTGCGATAAAGTGGCGCAAGAAATTGTGTAATTGCCTCTCATTTTACAGGCAATAAGAATAATTATAATATAAGGCCCGCCATGGAGAATGGACCTAGATATTTGAATAGAGAACGTCCGAGAGACGAGTCTTCCATTCTCTTGGATCAAGAAGAAGCGACGAATATTATCACTGGTAGTGGTAGTAATAATTAGAAATAGAAGGTGAAGTGATTTCTTTTTTAAATGTGGAAATAATTATGCCAGTCAGTACCAATATATCAACGATTTGGTTTTCTATGTTGCACAAAGGCTTTGACTCTTTCACCAAAATCAAAACCAGCTAATAAAAAGAAGGTGGATGCCCAATGCAGTGTAATAAAAATATGGCATAGAATAATATTTCATTATAAATTAAATTAAATTTTATTCTATCATTATTTATTTACTATTATTTTTTTTAAAGAAAGACAAACATTCCCGGATTACGAATAACCCGATAATATTTTAAAATCTCCCACTACCACTACAGTGCGAGAAAAATAGTTGCTTGTTTTATGATAGGGGACTCTAGAGCCAGCCGAGAAATCGAACACACGACGCCTGGGTGGGACCCAAACGCGATGCCGATTCAGCCACTAACCGGTGTAATTATGTAAATTATGTCTAAATTATGTACCTAACTATTTACTATTTATTTGACTTAATTTACTTATTATTATTGTAATTTTATGATTATCTACTTATTTTTATTATTATTATCTTGTGATTATTAATCTACTAAATTATGTCTAAATTACGTACCTAACTATTTACTATTTATTTGACTTAATTTACTTATTATTATTGTAATTTTATGATTATCTACATATTTTTATTATTATTATCTTGTGATTATTAATCTACTAAATTTACTGATTATTTATTTAATTTATAATTTATTTAATTTAATTATTTATTATTGTCTCATGATTATCTAATTACTTCTTTTCCGATTTTATGTCCGGGTTAAATCTTCCCCATAGGAAAAACTAAACCCTTCCACACACTTTTCCACAAATGATCATCAGTAAATCAACATTATGCAAGTGCATTATATAAACAAAATAAATACAAAACAATACAAGGACAACACGTCAACTTACCAGAGATCAAATGGGAAAATAATTCACAGACTCCAGATATTTTCATATCAGAGGGTTCGGCTCGGTAGAACTCCTAACAGGGCCTATAAATCCTACTGATCCCTCAACATAAATATTTAAAAAATCTTTCGTTATCCTACATTATTTTTAATGAGAGAGCTAGTTATAATGCCAGTAGCAGAAAAAACGAATGGTAATATTTTTATAGTCTGAGAATGCCAAATTCTTTTTATCTCATTTCCTAAATCTGTGTATTTTCTTATTTTTTCATTAACAGATTTTTGAATATTACAGGAATTATTATCTAATGATTATTTATCTGCTTAACCTACTAATTATTTGAATTAGCATCTAGTTAATTTACTGATAATTATGCACCTTCTTATTTTCACAAAACATCGCATAACGCTGAAATTATGGCTACTGTAGAAATTCTTTTAATGACTGCAGTCGCATTGAAGTTACTGAAAAAATAAGAATGAAAACAAGAGAAAATATTTTTTTATTAATAAGTTAAGATGGAACTTTCTTGTATAAAATAAACATATTCGTCCACGAGAAGAATTTTAAATAATGTGGTGAGGCACTTTTGCGAAATGAGTAGTTTACATTCACGCGCATGTCGGTAGGTATTTTAATCTTAAAAGCAATTTAGAGTTATGCCGTGAATACGTAAGTAGACATTTATTCCACGATCTTTACGTAAATGCCTTTAAGCAATGCCTTTAATAAGCTTAGGTACTACCGTTTGACCATATGGGTAATTCTGTAATTTTCGTAAGGGTTTTATATGTTTCAGATTCCCAGTAAGATTATGTTGCACTTTAGGTGTTTGAAAACAACTTGAAACAACAAAATTTCTGAAACTTGCTATTTTTAGGTAAACCTGTCTCACCCTGCTACGGGCATTATCACAGTAAAAAAGTTGTTTCTTCATGTTCCTATCATAGGTTGGATAATATCATTGAAAGATTGACACAATGATACACAATCCCTGTATATAGCAGCTTGATAGCGAAACACAAAGTAGGTATATGCACCGATTACAATCATTAGAGCACAGGCGTCAGGTGGGAATACTGTCCTTGTTCTAACTGTATTTCAAGGATGCTCTGAGGAACTAGCGTCATTGATTCCTTCGGCATCGATGCATAGTCGGGAAACCAACATTTGTCCTCCGTTAACAATCATCACAATTCTACGATTCGTTCTGACGATTCTAACGTTCTAACGATTTGCCGGCTTCTATGTTAGCTCCCTTCTAATCTCTTCACGACCCATTTTCATTCCTTCCTCTCCTCTTAATGATCGGAGGGTTAAACTAAAACTGAAAACTAAATAAGTATTACAAAGTACCCCTGGAGGCTTAACAACGACAATAATGGGAAGACCTTACTAGCACAAGAGGGATAGTATGAATAATTATTAACAAAAAATAATAATTAAATATTTATGAGTAAATGAAAATAACATGAGACACAGAATCCCCAAAGATGATACAGGCCCTGAAGGAAATAATCTTAGGCTTATCAGCAACAATAAAGGAGAGACCGTATTAACACAAGAGGGATAGTATGAACAATTTTTAACAAAAAATAGTAAGTAAATATTAATGAGTAAATGAAAATCAGATGAGACACAGCATCCCCAAAGATAATGCAGGCCCTAAAGGAAATAATTTTCTTGAGGGGTCCTGTTGTGCGGAGTTAATTTAAAAAATATTTTTTTTAAATCTTAAAAACAAATTATAGTCATATAAAATACCCACAATGATAAAATATTGTAATGTAACCTAACTACAAAGTATATACGAACAATTATATTGTAATTTTTTGTGTGTTTAAAATCATCACAATCTTTGCTATATTATTTCATGGGACACTACAAAAGATTTTTGGCATACTAATAAAAGAGTGGTATTACGGCAACTTTTGTTTCACCCCGTGCACTAGATGCAAAGTCAAAAATAAACACGATACTCCTCCAAAACCCCCTTGAAAAGATCTTACACGTACTATGAATAAGTCTGTATTATTACTAAGAAAATAAGTAATTTATGTAACCGGGGTAAACACAAAATTCTGCACGCGAGACTAATTCATTGACAGAAAACCTGCACGAATAACGAATAAAATAAAGAAAGGGACCACTGCGGCTAATCGGCAGCTGAAAGTTTAGCGGGAACATCGGATCCGTGCCTCAGCTACTAATCTCACCTAAGCTGACCAGACCGGCTCGCTGAGTTCTCTATCCGCGCAATGGCCGACGTAGGAAGTCACATTTGAATGGAATGTTCGTTAACTGGTAATGATTGATAGAAAGTTGACAAAGACGCACTGTGTCCCGTGCGCCAAGCCCCGTGTGGGCCTAGTTCACTTGTTGCTGTTGGATACTAATGTGAGGTGCTGGTTTTACTGGTATATCAATTGGAGGTGGTCTAACTAAAGGATTAGCGCGCGCCGTAGATCAACCTTTGCACAGCGAGAAGATTGCATGGTTTTGCCTCTTCCGTTCTGGAGACTAGAATCTTTCACCCTGAGTGAAACTGGCAAATCATTTTTGTAGTCTCTTCTCTTTTAGTGGATGTGCTATCTTATGCCTTGCTTGGTTTTGCTGGTATTTCAATGGAGGGTGCTCCCAAGAATTGACCGTTGAGCACTTCGGCACCGTTGCATGGAAAGATTGCGAACTATTACGCTCTCAACGCGTGCCCTATCTTTTCCTGTCCGAAATAACAACAACTGAGGAAGGTGTCAAATATGTGTTTTTATGTGTTTTTTTTTAATTATAGTCGAATTGAATCTAAAATGAAAAAAAAAATATCAGAAAATTAGTAAGTTATTTAAAATTTATGTTTGGATTAAGTCTGTTTTGTAAGACAATCTTGGAATAATCCTGTTTTGGTACCAACTGTCTTGGAATAAGCTGATTTTGAAATCTTTTTGTGTAGGGTTAGGGTATTAGAAAGAATACGTTCACTTATGCCGTTTACATAATAATTTTAATTTTTTTATTTATTACTTTGTCAATAAATCTGTCAATTTGATCGAACTCAAACTGATTTCACAGTCAACGAAAAAACCAACAATTTGTAATCATACACTTGCAACTTTTTAAGATTTTATCCATGGAATCACGTATAAATAATTCTGACAGAGTAGAATACGAATTTGTTTCCAACGACGAACAAACTACAGATCTCCGCAACATAAAAAAAAATATAAAAATACTTTTATAATGTAGACGACCTGGACAGAACTGTCCTTCAAATTCTCTGAATGTGATATTTGTGGTTAGTATTGTCTTTCCGAGGTTTGAAGGTTTTCTTGACAAAATTGTTTCAAAGCCATTTAAAAAATTCTAAATGCGAAGATTTTCTTCCGTTTTGATTATGAGAAATAATTATTTATGGAGCGTTAAATTCCTTGGTATCTCGCCTATAGAATGCTGATTTGAAAAGATAAGTTTAAAAATTATATAAATATATATATATATATATATATATATATATATATATATATATATATATATATATATAAATATATTGATTGGTTATTCATAAAAATAATATAAATAAACGTTAATAAATTGCACTAATAACTAGTAATAATGTAAAGAAAATTATAAAATTTAAAAAATGGTTCAATGTTAAAATAAATAGAAACATATTTTTCGTTTAAATATATAATATTATGAATATATTCAAACGAAAAATTACCTCACTTTCATTGCAAAGTGATGTGAAAACAGCGACTGAAATATTGCCACTAATGATTATTTTAATATACAGTTCAGTAGGTCAGAATATGATTACGCATTTTTTAGTCTTACATATTCTCATGTACACAATCATCGCAATCTCTGCGTCTATTTTACAATAAAGCTTTGTATTTTATTTGACTATTATAACGAGAAAATAATACATGCAATACAATAATAATTCTATGTCCAATCGGATAGAATTTACGTGATTAGTCCATCATAGCTTTATTGTTAACAGACAAAATCGAAGTATTTATAACGGATGACGTCACGCGTATCTCGCCAGATTTCGGTGGTTTTGGCGTGCTTTGAAAAATTCAAATTTAGAAAATTATTTTAACTGTGTAACCAACATTAAAAAATGGTAAAAGATGAAATAAACTACTTATGAGAAAAAACTATGTTGGGAGTGGAGAAGGGAAGGAGATGGGTTCAGGAAGGTTGGAAAGTACCTACCTGGCAATTCAGATTTGG
Source organism: Hesperophylax magnus (assembly GCA_026573805.1). NCBI lineage: Eukaryota > Metazoa > Arthropoda > Insecta > Trichoptera > Limnephilidae > Hesperophylax > Hesperophylax magnus. The sequence goes on along the minus strand of JAIUSX010000117.1, from coordinate 2,310,387 downwards.
TTGACAAACACGGGTATAGCAACAATTTCAATAAAAACGTTTCGATTCTAAACGGTGATCTTTCACCGTGGCGATACTGAGAGTACCTATTATGTAAGAGTGTATTTTACCACTATACGAAACGTTTCGCTTCTACAACACTAAAACTAATTTTAAATGCTAACAAGGTCCATATGAACATATAAAAGATTCGATTTCGTTGGAAATCAAAAAACGCATTTCGGACCGTAGTCTACCTTATAACATTATGACAAGCGTTTAATTGATAAACACTTTCACGTGCATTCCGACACGTGTGATGATCCGGAGCGTCCACACTTACTTATGGAGCTTCGTCATTAAAATATTAATTCAGAAATTTCTATTCTTGGACGATTCAATTTTTTAGTGTAATACTATTATCAGTAATACTTTAATATCCGAACGTTGGTTCTGATGTGCTTAGGTAACGAAATGTGACTGGTTTAAATTTAAATGAAGATTACAGAACTTAATACTTTTACATCTGAAAGATGGTTCTTTGAATACGTTTATGCAATGTAATATGACTGCTTTTAATTTAAAAGAGGATTCTAATCATGACTAGTTTTCTCAGAACTAAAATCAGTGTGTAATACCTATTCCAATGCACGTGATTTCATTACTATACGTACATAATTATTTTGGTAATAATAAGAGGTATTTTAATCCATTTTCAATATTCTATAAGGATGACGGACTTGATAATCAGAGAAATGTTGGGTACCTACCTATTAGAAATGCTCACAAAATAGCATGAAAAAGAAGACAGTTTTCCTCACTAATGCTGCTGAGAATGTATGACTTTTTAATACGGCACTAGAGCCCCAACTGCCCAGAGCCAGTGAGAATAATGCGTCCCTAATGTATTCATTTATTTGATACGCCCAAACAGCCTTTTACAAATATTTGATATACATAATGATTTAATGGACAGGTAATCACGAAGTAAAATTTGCTATTAGAATATATCAATAATCTCATGCAGAAGAATAGTATTTTGCTAATCTTAATTAATAATATTATTGAGGTTTGTTATTATAGCCTTCTTGTGACTATATTCTGTACAGTTGAACACACCTGCAATTTCTGCGAAAAATTGCCAATTCAATGCAATCTGGGACAAGGGAGTATCTAAATGACTCAGTCCTGATATTGTTGTTGCAATTAAAAAAAAATCATTGAGTAGTTCTAGTTGGTATGTTGATGGTGATTACCCTCAGTAAATAAAGACTGTCTATAGTTACATTAATAATTTTAAAAATAAAAGTCTAGTCTGAAACAAGTATTCTATCGGAAAGTTTAACATATTTAGTTTAATTTTTTATCTAATGGGAATATGCTGTAAGGCTGAAGGAGCGGAAAAGGAGATGGAAAAAGGAAGGTTAAGAGGTACCTGGCTGTTGAGATCTGGTCGCCAAACATGACTAAAGCCATTTCGTGATTTTTACCACAGCGATGCTGAGCATCCACTCTGGAACTTTCCGCAAATACGCTATATAATTACATATATTAATTTATTAAAATTATGCAGAAAATAAAGTGTAAATTAAAATATATTTTTAACGCCCTCCGGGATTTGAACCTGTAACCAGTAGATTCGCAACCGATGGGCCTTATTATTCGACCACGGTAGTGGTCACTTAAGAATAAACGAAATTAAATATACTAATTTCACATGTTGGGTTCGTGGGTAAGTAAGTAATGTAAAATATTCCTGTGAAATGTGTAACAATATTCGATTGCAATGAATGAATCTTCTTATATACGGAGAAACTTACCAATATAAAATATTTCAAATTAATAATCCTGTTAAAAACGGGAGTGCAGGCCCTTAACGAATGAATTGATAGGTTTCGTCTTGAAATTTAACATGTATTTATAACAATCAATATATTCTCGCATTTAACATGTGTTCCGAAATTATATATTATAATTATGTATTTTATTAGGAAACAGCCTGTTGTCCCGTTATTAACATGATTTTAATAAATCGGCCATACTCATTTTTCTCCGTGTATCACATAAGCAATAAAGTATGCACCAAAATTATTTTGTGAATTAATATTTCTTTATTCAAAACGCGTCTTTGTTTTGTTCAAATGATTGACAGCTGCTGAGATTAATTAATGTGTTGAAGATACGTTATGGAGACAAAACGTATGGGTTCACAGAACCAGGTCCAGTGGACATACTTTAGCGGCCCGTCCATAGACATATTCTTTGAATGGTTACCCTTTTCATAAGCTGTGTCACATTTTTGTCCGATTAGAATGAATATAACGTATTTTTATAATGGCATCGCATAGATGTCGTAATTTTTCAAGCTTACTGATAATCGGTAGGTAACTTTCTTATTTTAAAAGGCAATGATCCTGGGGGTAAATGTATTTTTGATAAATAATTTCGGCTTCACAAATACTACAATTTTGATATCCTGTGAATTTTCTGTGCTAATTTAAATGTAAATCGTCATGCGAATTCGCACTTTTAAGGGAGTAAATAAAAGAAATGGTTTCAAATTAAATTTATATTGATCATATATTGTTACGATAATTAAATATCAATTTATTTACCGTTGCGCACGCCGGGATTTGAGCCCGCGACCTCCAGCTTGCTAGTCGAGAGTCCTACCCCTCGACCATGGAGGCTAGAGGTTTATGTCAATGTAGGCGTTCAAAAAGCATACATTGACATAAACCTACATTGAGGTTTATGTAAATGTAGGCGTTCAAAGAGCATTCATTAACATAAACCTACATTGAGGTTTATGTCAATATAGGCGTTCAAAAAGCATACATTGACATAAACCTACATTGAGGTTTATGTCAATGTAGGCGTTCAAAAAGCCTACATTGGACATTCGTGTTAATTACGAAGCACGAAGGTATCATAATAGATTCTTATGAAAGCAAACACTGTCAAATCTGTTATTTTTTCAACTAATTATCACCTTATTGCTATTTCCTTTCCCACAAAGAGAAATACCTGTGTCATCTTTAATCTTCGCCTGTAAAGTACACCATTTTTTATGTACAGACAATACGTAAAAACTAGAAAGTTGTGGTTAAAATGTTGTAAATTATATGTGATTTTAAGTTTATTCGATCGGAACAAGACTGAGGGCGATTACTCCAACAGCTGGAATGAGGCAGGACGGCAAACAAGCTGAATACATCTTCAGTCTGGTGATGCTGATGCTGGAAAATACATGGAATTTTAGTAGGGTTTTTAGGTAAACATTTTTTTTCCCTACCGAGAAAATACAAGGCCTCTAAGTCTATAAAAGCCAGGTAATATTTGAAACACTCATATGAGGTAAAAATTGTGAGGCGCATATGAAGCCGTTCTATTTGTATAAAGAAAATTAACTTTAAATTCAGTAAATTTAAATGATTCACCACTTCATGGAATATAAGAATCAAGAAAATCAAAAAAAAAAAATCATCTTCAGTCAGCAGTTTAGAGTGATGTACCCCACAAGGGAGGGATGGGACGCGATTCCAGGCCCTACCTATAAACATGAACTAAACTTGTTCACAGATGGGTCCAAAATGAAGGAGGGAACAGGGTATGTATAAGTACACATAAAGTAAGCATACTCAGTTGATTTCACGATGATAAATAGTAAGCCACTTATTTTGGAAATTCGCTACAATAGTTGTTGTGTGCAATCGTTACCTAATTTGGTGATTCAAAGATATTAAAAGTGACACATGATTTATTTGTATGCTCACTATACAATTCTCAAAGTATCTAATATTTTATTTAATAACAAAATCATTGTTTTAGACAACAAACAGTCGCTGTTAATAAAAAGTATGAACATAATAAAAAAATAACAATTCCAAACAAATTAAGTTCCATTAAATTAATAAAAGCTGTTTAGTACCTACCTAACTACAAAAAAATTACAGTTTTCGCATTATTAATAAGTCTATAAATGTAAAGTATAGTCACATAGTTTGAACCGGAATTACGTGCATTTTGGTCTACCACGCACGTGAAAGTGCTCACATTAAATGAAAACATAAAAAGTGATTTCAAAAACATTACTACCATAAATAACTCCAAAGTGAGAAATAACCTCGAATTAACAATAAACCTATTAGAAGAAACTTGGAAATTGAATAGAAATGATTTCCAGGGACAAATTATCGACATCAAAAAAAGTTGAAAAAAAATTAACCAAAAGCATACACAATGATTCTAAAAGAGCAGACTATACAAATAGAAAAGAACCAATATTTACTGTCATGATTACTGCTGAAGGCAAGGAAACATCAGAAGACATAAATATTTGCTGTCACGATTACTGCGAAGTCAAGTACACAACTAAATACATAAATATTTACTGTTATGATTATTGCTGAAGGCAAGGAAACATCAGAAGGCATAAATAACATTATTACCAAAATAATCAAAATATATTTAATAAATATTTAGGTAATTATTTTTACCAAAACTAAACAGGTTCTGGAACTAACAGTAACTCGTCCAATTGGTGTCATATATATACATTTATTATATTATTTATTAAATTCCATTTCTCAAAATATTATTATTGAAATATATGAAACTACTTATTGCGGATTAAAGCCAATGAATCCACCTAGATTTTACCCTTAATCCAATTCAATTATTTATTTCAATTTAATTGACAACAGTTTCAAAATACATAATAATTCTCAAAGAAAATTAAGACCTGCTTATAAAACATTTTTCGATTCTTGAAGCCCTTGAACAATCGCATTCCACCACCTAAGCAATGGTTATTTGTGTTTCAGCTTACTTTTTTCCAGGCAATAAAGTATTGCAATTTTCGATCAGTAGTTACCGTATTGAAACCTTTTCACGTGGATGCATATTTAAGTGAAGTAGGTAATAGGTAGATACATATATGTTGGTATAATTTGAAGTGCCCAGGGCGGTTCAACTTTCTACTCCGGGCCTGCTCTGCTCCGCGTCCCGTTCGTCATCAAGCGCTTCCAGTCGGTCTGCCCGGACCAGGGCAGACCGACCAGATCAGGGCCGCATTGACAACCGCTAGCAAATATTTTGTAATAATAATTTCTATTAATAAAACAACACATGTAACTTTGTATTTGATTATCATGGTTTAAAAACAGCTCATTATAAAAAACTGACATATCCCTCCTATATTTGTATTGATAATTCTGTGGCTCGCTTCTAAAAAGGCCAATGTCAGTTTTCCAAATTTTATTAGAAGAGGCCTGTGTAGAATGTGCTCTTATTGGCGAGTTTTAATTTTAAGAAAGGTGATTTTTAGTATAACATTCAAAAAGATAACCCAAAGCTGACATTGACCATTTCAGAAGAAGCCACAAAATTCATGGTGAAATGCGTTTTCATGATTATCTCAAAACTGTCCAAAAATGATTTTAGCAACATATTTACCAACATATCCTTTGCGGGCAGAAAAAATGAACCGGATAAATGATGATACGAAAAACGGAAATAAAATATTTAGCTTTTTTACATTAACCCACACAAGAGAGCCTGAGGAAAATAATTTTCCTCAGGGCCTGTGTCATGTTTTAGGATGGTACGTGGAGGGTATTTTTTAAGGAAAAGTAGAAGATGAAGTTCTGAGAAGGTAAAAAGTTCATACCTTTTACCATCATATGGTTGTGTAAGAATTTACGGATCGGTGTGTCCAAGAGTGACGGACATATGAAAATATCCCTCCTACTGCGGCGCAATGCAATGAATGGATCGAGAGACCAGTTGGAGAGGTCAAAGGGTCTCCCCAAACCAACCTCACCCGATCTGGCATTCCACGCAGCTGGTGGCCAGGCGCATCCTACATATACCTCACCTGATGAAACCGGGCACCCCTGATAAATCATCAAACATATCGAACCACTTGTGGTGACCGATGGCAGAGGTGTTGGTTTTAAAATAAATGGTTACCAGGGCGGTGGTACCCAAACCCGCCTCCCACACCGGTAACACCTGTAAACAGTGAACACGTACTCTGTGTACACAATATGGACCCCCCGACAAAAAGTTTTTACACCTCTTATCCAGTTTGTATTACAGTTCGGTCAAAAAGTGATTTTGAAGATAATGTAGATGATTAGTAAAAAGCGTTAGTAAATCACAATTATTAACGTACTAGTACTAGTGTCATTAAAAGTTTTAGCGTATTCTTCAGCCAACAGTAAAAATATGAAGAATTTAATTTTGTGGTCCAAAAAACCGCTATAAAATGCGGTTCTGTACCGATTACGTATTTCGCAGAGAAATCATTGTAGCGTTGCATCGTTATCAGACCTTTGCCGGCGCATGCGCTGTGCACTCACTCCCCGACATCTCACAGCTTCTCAAACAACTCTCACACCAAGCCTTATCTTATTTAAAAAAAAAATCGAATATAAAAATAATATATCCAACTCCTTTAGCGATATTCGTTTTTTTTTTTTTTTGTTACGTACATTTAATGGTATTCATAGCTAATCGAACAAGCTTTTTTCTAAACGTTAAGAAAAATATATTTTACATAGAAATATGATATAATAAATAAATGTAATTAAAAAAAAATAAGCAGGTAGTTTGATTTATTATAATGTGTATAAGTTTGGTGTTACAAACTTCGGTTTAGTCTCAGCTTAGCCTCCGCATACCCGATTTCTGACGATTTTTCTCCAATTTAAGTTCCAATAAAATAAAATATTATTTTTGAATATAGTATTTGTACATTTGTTATGCCGTAACGCAAATTAAGATCCGAAAATTATTAAAAAAAACATTTTGTTCTGTTATTTAATACATTATAGGCATGAAAAAATTCACAGTGTATCTTCAAATGCAACCAAAGCATTTGTCAAGAGATTTTTGCTCTATTTTAAATGAGTCAAGTTTTATTAAATATTTTTACCATTTTCGCTTAATTATTATCGTTTTTAAAATTATCGCGCTCGCTCTAACATTCGTATTTACATATCTCCCTTTCAAACCATTTTTGAACGCTTACTACGGGGCCTTAAAAGGCGATTGAAATTTCCTTGGTTCGATTTATGATGGTTTTGATATCTGCCGCAGCCCAAAAATATTTGATTTATTTTTGAAGAAAGTAAAACATTTCCAGAATACCATTGCATCGATATTTTCTTAAATTCCTCTTACTACCATCATTATAAGCCGAAAATGTTTCGTGAACGCGACCATTTGAAACAGGCGGCTACTACATTAGGTGTTGTGTTACTAAATTAGTTTGACAACGTAACAAAATATAATGGGAGAGATAAATAAGACGATAAATGATTTTATATTTATTTTTATAAGCAATAATTATTAGCCTGAAACACTCATCCACATTGAAAAATCTCCTGATAAAAGATACATGACGCCAACGGGACTTGAACCCGTGTCCTTTCGATTTCCGGTCGACAACTCCGACCACTGAGCTATGGGGGCTTATCTCTTATCCGCGAAATAATTCAATATATACTAGTGTTTCATTCAACAATTACTGCTTGTTACATTTTTTCACAAACAACCAACTTTATTTTATATGAGAAAGGCATTGTAAATGCTAATTCTCTCACTAGATGGCGTCGAGACAAATTGTCTACATTTTTTGGTGAAGATATTAGAACTTGTCAAATATTAATTATTATTTTTTTTTTTTTGGTAAACTAATGTTTAAGACAAGATTTTTTATGCATAGCACAAAGGGTAACAATTATTTTTATAAGCAATAATTATTAGCCTGAAACACTCATCCACATTGAAAAATCTCCTGATAAAAGATACATGACGCCAATTATATTTCATTAAAAAAAAACACCAAAGTTACAATAGTCACAGATACAATAGTCGTAGTTTATTTTTCTGGCAATCGAAAGACATTATATTCTTTCTACGAACTTGTGCAAAATATTTCTGAAATTCTACACAACGTGGGAAGGTACAGTAGGTAAGTTATTGAAAGGGCATGTCGATATTGTCGAAGGCTCTCACTGTTCTAGAATTACAGGAATTATAAAATAACAATTCTTCCATAATAATCATAATAGTAATATAATAATTCAATAATATGTCATAATTATTTAATTTTTTAAATTTAATTAAAATCAAATTTAATAATATAATTATTAAGTTCTGCAAGTATTTTTTGGTTTTTGTTATTGAGACAGCTGTTTCGGCTTTCAAGGCCATTTTCAAACTGTGGTTTAGCCACGTTTAGACGAAATAAGTTTTTTTTTTTCTTCTTGTAATATTTTGTGTTTTTGTATCTTGTGATTACTTTATGTTTGTTTCACTCAAATGTATAAACTATTTGTTTCAATACAGGCTATTAGTTTATTTTTATGTGAAAAATTATCATTCATTATTATTATATAAATAAATTTGTATAGCGCCGTTACTGTAAAAAATCTTCTCAAGGACGGTGTACAAAACCCAAGGCTCTCTCTATTTAGATTAAATATGAAATTATCAAGAGTTATTAAAAAAATTTACACATTTAGTTATTTGCAATGTCGCAGAACGTATAGGTGTAAGGATTCTTTCCGATATTATAAATAAGATTGTCTGAAAAGATGAGTTTTAGGTTAAGCTCTAAATTTTTTCGAGTCTGTGATCACTTCGGAGTTTATTACAGGCTTTAGATCCTGATACTCCGAAAGCACGCTCACCGAATTTATTATCTGGTTTACGTTTAATTTAATATGTTCACTTTTGGTCATAAAACCTCTTACTCTTAAAAAAACAAAATCGAATCCAGTAAGACCTTCTAAATAAGTAATTTAATAATAATACTAAACATTAAGGTTTGTGATTCTTTAAATGCCTACTTTATGTTAAGTAATTTTTAATGTATTTAATGAGCAAAAAGTGGTGAAAATTAGTTGGTAATTACTATTATTATTTTGCGTCAATTTGAGTTCCTCTAATTGCGTACTTGTTAGCCGAAAGTGTAATTGTTTTTTGATACTCGGCTTGGGGCCAAATCGTGTTCGGCAGGTGAAATTTACACCAATGGAGAAATACTTCTTAATCGTGGGTTTAGTTCCGACTGTTTGATGAATCATGCATGTGTTTACACTAAGTACTGGTGATTTACTCTATGATGTGTTTACGACCAAAATGTTCAAATAATGTACGTGGTTTGATCTACACCGCAGCATCTTCCATCTAAGTTGAACAAACGATCGGTCCAGGCCGTATTTTGCAATGATTATTGATTATTACTGACAAGTAAAGCATCCGAGAAGCTCAGCAGTCTATTACCACTTCCTTATTGGAAGCAATCATTATTTAATGTTTAGGTTCTTACCTACTTTTAATCCAATCTTGTAACACGAAAGTGATAATGTACAATAGACGTGTTAAAGTATCCTGTGTCCCAACCTGGAAAAAAGGAAAAGGGATTAAAAGGAAATTTCATATTTTAACCATTTATTTTTATTTTATTTAAACTATAGTAATAATATTTTATAGAATATAGATGTCCCGCTCTCTTTTCATGGTCGGTGAAAGTTTGGTGTAATAAACATAGCTGAATCTAATTCTGATTAGTAGTTCTTCACCAGGGGTATACTAAAATTATATATTACTATGAAATTAGTTGCAAGTATTATACATCTATTTAAAAAAGCCTAGAACCATAAGCATAATATTTTGAAATCGTATTTTCTGTATTATTTTCATAAAACTTTAAAACACGGCAACTAAAGAAAACCTATAGGTATGCTTGCTTTTATAAACTATACACTATACACTACTGAGGGCTGGAAAGGTTCTTACCCTTTCTAGCCCTCATTGTATATGATATGTTAAATTTATTGAACAATTATGTTTAATTTTTTTAATATCTGCAGATTAATTAAATTTAATTTATAACCACCCCATCAAAAATAATTCCTTTCAATGAACCGATTCGTCACATAAAATACCCGTGGTACTGATCGTGTACCTTGTGGTACTCCCGAAAGCTCTTGTGTGGCATGCCAAAAAACGCATTGCTAGTGGACTGCAAATTACAGCGTAGAAGCCCCCTTTCCAGTGCAGATTTTAACATAATGACCAGATTGTTCAGTCGATGCGGTTTTTCGCTACATACTTAATAAGGATCTCGCCACACATGAAGTTAACAAACGACGCCGCAAGACGATGGGTAAATGTTCTCCATTTTTTCGTCATATTATTTTGTCTCACAGTTTGTACCTCCATTTTAAACAATAAATAGGGGTAAGGTTTTTATTTCCAAAAGGCAGTATTTATTGATAAGATTTGCTTTTTATTTTGCTCTAACGTATGAAACAATAAGTATTCTCAAATATTATTTTGAAAAAAATTTGTGAAATCATTTTTTCATTTCCATTTGTGCGCGATTTTGCAAAACACGTTGTTCGTGTTTTATCGTAGCGTTTTTTCATTATAAAAAGTAAAAATTTGATAGATAAATGTATTCCAGAATGAACATTAAGAATACCATCAATAACATCAACAAATTCATTCGACAAAAACGTCACGGCACACAAAAAACAAATTTTATTTTATGGTTTTTAAATAAATACATTGAACGATTATGTAAATCATATTCATTTTCACAGTTTCCAACACCTTCGACGTAAACATTCTTGAGAAATAAACTCAAATAAAAAAATATTTTCTATCACAAATATTTTCTTTTTTGTACCTGGTTTTAGAAAACCAAAAACGATACAGGTTTTGAAATAATAAGTCTCAAAGAATGGCCAAATTAGTAACTCTATAGTTACGAAATAAGAGATACCAGAAATGCAACAGCTCAAAATAATATTAATCGGTCCATATTTCATTTTTTATTGCAACAGCAATTTTGGATAGAATCTGTGTGAATTCGAAAAAGAACCAATTTCCACACAATCGTGCGATACGTTAGACAAAATTCCGACCAATGCAACGTTTAATAAGTGCCAGATTGAATCTCAAAATAGCTAGGAATGAATTATGACACTTTCATTCTCGTTATCACTTCATTGTCAACGTTAATAGTTAAGTACCTGCCTACTTGCTAAATACATCTGTGTTGCCCACATGAATATGTCGCAAGAGTTCAAACGGCTGGCAATACTGAAAGCCTTTGTCTATTTATCTTTTGTTTTCGTACCGTTTTGCATTTGAAATCATTCAAATACAAATTTGGAATTAGTAAAATAGGTGTTTACACAATGTTAACAGTTCACAATAATCTATGGTCGTGTTTTCTTTAACCAATTTCTTTGAGTGCTGAGTGAGTGAAGAAATAATAAATTATTTAAATACTACTTGCGCTTGCTTAAATCTATTTAAGGTAATTTTATTTTTGCTTTGTAGTATTATTGAAATCCTCTACCCATAGAATAAATAATAACACAAGAAGTGACTTGTGGGCGTGTTTTTGATCCGAATATTTGCCAATATAAAACTGTGTTTGCGAAATTCAAATGGGATCTATGATGTCAGACGAGTGTAAGCGAGACGGAACGCTGGGTTGTTGGGCTAAATGGAACATTTGTTTTCATTTAAATTTGTAGGTGTGGAAGGCACTTCTTGTGTTATTCTTTATTCTATGGTTCCTAAACATAAATTGTATGTATGCTAAGTTGTTTTTGCAAAACAGTAGGTATATGCAATTAATTGTATTTAATAAACAAATTTTGATTTCGAATTGTTAATGTTCAAATCTATCCCCGTTCATATTTATGTCAGGATATTATTACACAAAGGTAATGTGCTTTTCATGAAATTTTTCGCATTGCACCTGATTCAGCTATTCAAGAAATAATTGGAATTATTATCTGGGGACGGTATATTGTAAGGCTGAAGGAAGTCTGAGTAGAAAAGGAAAAAGGAAAAAATAAGACATGAAAAAGCTTTGCTGATCAGAATTAATCAACCAAAAATTAACCTTTCAAAATTCTAAATCTGTTCCTCTGCCTAAGATAAAGACAAATTAAAGATTTTGCTCTCAAGAAGAGATAGAAAAGTTGGGATGTATTTGTTTATTCAAATATAGTCACTTAGCACAGCTAAATCTATTTAACGCGGTCAAAAAGTAATAAATATTGAATATATTAATGCACCTAATCATTTTAATTACCCTCGCTTATCGTACTGCAGAGAATGTTGAATGTTGAATATGCAATACAATTTACACATACAAATTATTATTTTCAAATATGAATGTGAGTTAGTTTGCTTCCAACACAATCGTAAAAAATCTTAAAAATCTTTAAAATTCATTTGCAACTTTTTAATTAGGGAATAAAATGTACATTTAATTGAAAAATTGCATGTTATGGCGCTATTACAACAATGATAAGTCTAATAGATATGTGAGTTCACTTTGTGAGAAAGTAACTCTGTTTCCTCACGAGCAATGCAACCTGAAGTGTTACACTTATAAATTCTTATGGGAACAAGAGAATTGGCTATTTTTTAGATTGGATTCATACAACTGTTGTCGAAATTGCCATCTTTGAGCCAAAAGAATGCTTTGGAATATTTTCGTATTGCGTACTGCAGCGGTGATGAACTGGTGGTAAGTGTACCAAACCGGATATGTTCATTGTTCAGTGGTACAAGAACCATTTCTTAGTGGCATGCGAACTAACAATTATCTTGTATCTTGAAAGGGTTGATTAACTAAGTGTGTCCGAATTAAACTCAATTTTTTCATTAGTTTTGGTGAAATATTCCAACATTGTTAAAACATCGAAATTAATTATTCAGAAAATCAATAGCATTGGCCTATCTAGGGCCTAGGAGTCGATGGGTCATAACGTAAGGTCAAATTAACAGGCAAAACTGGCCGTTTTATTTCTAATCATTGTGTTCAGGGTTTTCAACTGTAAAAAACCTTTTTTTTATTAATTCAAACTTATTGTTTGTAAAGGTACTTTAAATCAGAAACATTTTAGATTTAGTGGGAGTTCTTAATTGTTTGCGTGACAGATACTTCACAATCCAAGGTTTTTTCAAATAAAACAAAAGACAAGTAATGTATCCGATCAAAAATCATGAAATTGATTCGAAAAAATGCACAAATAACTTACTTTTTATCATTGATTTATTCAACCACAAAACTCCACGTCCACGAAAATATCTAAAAACTCTATTTGCGTAAAAAACATTGCCTGTAATGTTCCGTGGGAAGGAAACTGGTTTTGGACCAAATTCGTCCCATGGGCGGTAAATAATGCTTGAAATGGTTTTAGCCGTGTTTGAAGACCAGATCTGAAGAGTCAAGTATTTTGAAACCTTCCTCCTTCCATTTTCCATCCCTCCTAACTCCCCTAAACCACACAACAAACAAACTGGTTTCGTGCAGATTGCTAATTGCAAATTTCTAATTTTTTAAATATTTTATAATGCGTTTATAATTGTATTTTATGTAGATAAAAATCCACAGCAAATTATTGATTCATCCTCCTTATTTTGACATAAATGTATTATTTTTGACACTCATTTGGTCAAAAAAGATTGTTCATAAATATTGTGTATTAGTTTTAAATCATTAGTCAGTTGCTAGATAAAAGTTTTAGCTGTAAGTTATTAGTAGTAAGTCTAAGTGATAAGTTAGTCAAATGAGGTAATTTTCTCGCGAAAACGGCACTATAGAAATAATCTAATCATTTTTAAGATTCTTCTTTATCACAACATTGTAGACCACTGGAATAGTATTAAACAAAGAGAATCACATAAAAGTACAACATTTGCGTGAATTGATCGTGATTTGTTTCATTACAGGCAAATCATTGCCTCCGCGGCGATCATATCTTGTTCATCTTGCAATTTGGGTGGGTTAATACATAGAGTGATTGTTTTAGAACTAAATGTGGGAACTAGAATAATCATATTTGTAACCAAAGATAAAACTATGGACAAATAAGCCAACGTAGAATTAAAAAAAGGAATTATATCGGAATTACTCTGTTATTAGTGCCAACAAAGGAGCAATAATTTTCAAATTACAGCAGAAGATCGATTGTTGCATCAGTTCTAAAATCAATGCTTTTTAAAAGTGATTCTCATCGTTTGGTATAATTCACGGAATTAGAACATAGTCCATTTAATGCTTATTTAATGGACGTCCTCGATAAATAAAATAAATTAACTAATCTTCTCAGTTGGAATGATTGTTAGTATTGTGTATGCGATATAGTTACGCGTTCAATCAAATGATTAGGTAGGTACATAAGTTACAACATGAAAACAAAAAATATATTATCCACTCAATTTATTTCGTTGATGTATTCTTTTGTCAATAATAATGGATTAATTTGAGTAGCGCCGTTTTCGTGGAAAATTAACACAGTTTTTTTCACATTTGCCCCACACAGGGAAAATAAGGGCCAATGTCAACTTTAGGGATGCTGTGTGGAGAATATTTTAGAGGAAAAGAAGAAGTGGACATGGGTCTTGAAGATAAATCATCTTGAAGATGGGCCCTGTTGTAGGAGGGAGGAAACACTGATGTCATCAAATCGTTCCACAGCCGAGTTGTTGAACTCAAGAACAGCTAGTTCTCATGTTACAAATTTCAACGATGGGTGTGCATTATGCGTATTCCCGATTATGAACCTAGTCCCCCAGAGCATCTTCCACACTGAAAGAAATGTTTGGGTACTATTTACTAAATTTTCAGTAATTATCTACTAAACAGTTTAGTTGCTGTGGTGACTGCCGAACTTTTAGCTACTGTTTGCTAAACAGCAGTTTATTTATGACAGCTTAACGATTCAGATATTCTAGCTAAACTAATCGGTTGAGACAGCTTTCTGTGTTTAGTTGTGTTACCTAAACTGTATTTATGACAGCTTAACGATTCAGATATTCTAGCTAAACTAATCGGTTGAGACAGCTTTCTGTGTTTAGTTGTGTTACCTAAACTAAAAATTATATACCTAAACCATTGTGTAGTGTTTGGTTAGAAAAACATAACTGTTTAGATATAGTAACCTTATAATTAAGTTAATATTACAAAATGGTTAGGTTGATTAACTAAACTTCGGTTGGAATAGCCCTACCGATATAGGTGTTTTAGCTCTCTACTGCTAGCTAGCTTTAAGTACTGTAGCTTGGCTTTTTGGTTAGATTATCTATATTAAATAGGAAGTGCAGCTTTACAGTTTAGCTGAAAACAATACAGGGTGTAAATGTAACCACCATCAACTCGAAGGATTATACCCATAATTCAGAATCATGGGTTAAATACTTTGAGTTGCAGGTAGTTTATTACAACTCTTTTGAGAGATGAAACCTAAATAAATAAATATTATGTTTTGTAAGACTAGAATGTACTTATTAAAAACCTCATTCATATAAAAGTTATTTTGTTAAGAATCGTCTCTCAAAATATTGTTTCCAGCTACCAGAAAGCCTCAAAAAAGAAAACACGTTTGATCACACACACATTTATATTATAATTTTTTATTATAAGTTTTTCTTAAATATAGTAAAAGTTGTTTGTGTCCTGATTTGGTAAACTCTTTTTGGCGCTGCCTGTATGTGTCTAGTAATTTACCTTTAGCAGCAATTTTTTGGGTAGGCCCAAAACACACATATGGGGTGAAATATACAGCTGCGCTTTCTTTATTAAAGACTTTAGTGATTTGAAAAGCAAATTATCTGGATTTCCCTGCAATTCCTTACTTATAATAGTACTGCACAGTCTGGCAGAATTGTCCAACAGACCCTTTGACTCACAACTGCATTAAAAGTGCTTGCCCTTCATTGATTGATAGGAGATGATTGCGTAAGTCCTAGAAAACAAAATTAAATTGCATATTGATTACATAACTAATAACCACTTCTATAAACATCATAATATTAGTCACAGGACGGCTATTCTTCGCTGCTTCTACTAAAATACATACATCGGAATTTATAAAACAATTAACCTAAGTTACTAAGGTATCTGAAACTTACTAAAATTATTTAACTTACATTCGAAATTTGCTCTTCAAAAGCTTCTTGCGTTATTCTTTGTGATTTGTTTATATTTTCCAACAAGGAAATGTCATTTTCAACGAAGTCATCGTGTTGATAATATATGGGTGTTGTTTGTTTGGAAGTTGAAGGTATATCTTCATTCTGAAACAAAAAGCAGGTTTGTACACAAAGGGGAAAGAAGGGGTGAAGGGGTCAAGCTTTGTTTTATATTTTTGGAATTGCTTGACCCCCCCGGCAGTCGATTATTCATTAATTACAGGAATTATTATTTTAAATACTATTATTTTTTGTATCAAAATCGCGTCCGGTACAACTATTTCCAAATGGTTAGCCAAAAAAGGCCTAGGTATACAATATGTCATCATTACTGCTTTTAAAAACTTACTCTTATGACAGGTGAATTAATAACATCCTTGAACGCATTAATGTGTGTTGCAAACAGTGCCCGGTGCCCTACAGTCGGAATCAATTCTTTAATATCATCTTCAGATATTATCAGGAGTGTTTTCGAGTCTATGGCTTGTTCTGAAATAAAGAAAAAAAAACGACGAGAAAATACAAAAATTTTCAAATCAGAAAATAAATATTTATTTTTCAAAGGAATGAAAATTATTCATTAAAAAAAATAATATTTATAAAACAGCAGATACCGAACACCCTGTATCATGAATCAAGCGGAGATGAAATGGTTTTAATAATGAAATTATTTCATTTATATGAAAATTTCCAATGTAAACATAAACAATGGGTGGTCACCCTGTATTTAAAAAAACATATCCCTCCCAAAAAAAAATCAATAGAATTCAATGTTCAAAATGTTATGTCCGAATTAATAATTGCAATACACATTTATTAAAATTAAACATAACCTGCTATGATTGACCATCCATCGGTACGATTTCAAAGCTAGTTTGGTTGGTTCTAGTTTCTGGCTAGGGTAATACTGCAGTTTCAAACAACATTCGTTCAATACAAAATAATACTGGCGGAAACGAACAAAGAAATAAAGGCGCCCTTGAGGTGATGTTGCACAAAAACAGCGCTATACAAGTCATCCAATTATTATTATTATTATTTATATACCACTCTCTGTAACCTGTGTCATGACTCCTGACACAATCTTGGTTCACATGCGCTCTTCAAACTAGGTACATAATAAATATAAATCTACTAAATCTATTGCCTACTTGAGTCATAGAATAATGACGGTGCCAGTTTCTAAATCAAAAAGAATGGATATTATCATAGTTCCATGATCTAAATTCTAAATCAATAAAAAAAGAAAACTCACCTTTAAATGTTTCTATGTAGGCTTCCAGATTCCAAGAAATTAAATAATCCTTCACGGTTTTGTCTGCCATTATCACTAGGAACTAGGAACAGCGGTTTGCATAAAATAAATTCGCAACGAACGTCAATTCACGTATGGTGCCAACTGTGGCGAACTGACAACTGCGTCATAAATAAACAGCCGGACCGTTAGCGACGACGAAAATATATACCAAAGTTCGGGAGATTCAACTAAAGTATTTGGCGCACTTTGCTCAAGTTTGTGCAAAACAACTAATTGTTACGTAAAAATACCAAATTTAGATATTCCAACCTAAATTTGGCTGTTTGAACAAAACATTTAACCAAACTATATGGATGTTTAGTTAAATTTAGCTAAATACTTTGGGAAGTAACAAATAAACTTAAGTTACTAAAGTGAAATAGGTTTAGTAAATTAATTTAGCTTAATTAACCAAACCGATTATTTTGTTTAGGTAAGTAAACTTTTAGTATGCTATTATTAAAGTTTGGTTGTAATAGCTCAAGCACATTTTACTAAACAACGACGGTATCTGTACATAAAGTAGTTTAGGTACTACTAACTGAAGTTCAGGCGATGGTTACACAACTTCAATTAGCTTAACACTTTAGCTAACTCATTTTTTTCAGTGCATTGAAATACGGGTAGAACAAGGTTAGGATTCACATTTGACGTCTGTTCCCTAAAGGTTGCAATCCAGGGAATCTATCAAACGGACCACCCGTTTCTACCCAGCGATTTTTTAAAATATTTTGGTGTTCCAGACCAGAGATGGCTGTCAAACTCAATAAATAAACTAACCATATAATAATAATAATATTTTATTCCAGAATGTGGGGAGGTTAGTGCAATCCCACACGTCCCATATAGATATACATATTTTTTTTTGTTAAATTAACAAATAAGGACAACTATGCAGGGTGTGGTCTTGAGTGCGCTTGGGCCCAGCGCTCACTCAGGAGTGGCGCTTGGTGCTGGTAGGCTGCGGTCACCAACGTGTTGGCGGAGGCCAATAGCCGCATCCTGGCTCCAGTGACCTGGTGTCTCATCAGGCCGGCAAATTCATTCGGTCCTAGTTCTGTGAACATTATCGATGCGCTGCTGTATCTTCGGTATACAAATATTATTCTACTGCAAGTTCGAGACACCATGTCTCACACGTATACAGGCCAGTACAGAATGCGTTGAACAGTATTTTTTTAACGGTATTGCTGCATTTGCAAAATCTGCAGGAAATCATATTAGACACTATGCTTAGGCTTCTCCTTCGTCGTTCGATATCGCCATCGTCCGATAGGTCTTCATTAATAATGTGCCCCAAGTATTTCACGTTCGAACATGTATTTATTTTTGCCTCGTTAAGGTATACGGAGAGCATATTACTTGTATCTTGACTTTTTCCGTGGTGGAACGCAATCAATTCCGTCTCCTTCGGGTTTTACATCATATTATGCTGTTTTCCATATTCTTCACAAGTGCTTAGGAGTAATCTTAATCCCTTGATCGACGGAGCTAGGAGGATCATGTCGTCCGCGTAGCTTATATGATTCATACATATACTGTTAACACGACAGCCCGCTCTGATATCCAGGCGACTTGACAACTCGTCCATGTATACATTAAATAGAATGGGGGACATACACCCTCCTTGCCTTACTCCTGACCGCAAATATATCGGCTGGGAGTATGTACTTGCCCACCGTACAACACCGTACAAATACACCCGAATCTCGTATTAACTAAAAATTCATTTTTAAATATAAATTACATTCAAATACTTAATTTTTTTTTTCAACGTGAATATTTCGTCATAGAATAAAGAAAAACACAAGGTATGTGGTTGTGTTTTGTAATCTAAATATTTGCCTAAACGAGGCTTAAATTTACAATACATGCATTGCGTATATGTACGAAAAACAGAAGTTCTAATGAAAAATAGCAAAGTTGTTACATTTCACTTATAGACGATGGTAAAGAAAAGATAATATCTCTCATCCTTTCTAATATCCCCAGTCCTATTCTCTGCACTTCATGATAAATATGACTTATATTTTAAAGTTAATTGAAATAGGGTTTCATTTCAGATTCCTTTGCAATTGATAGCAGCTGCGTAGCGAATGGTTGTAATCATTTTGTGAAATTGAAAATAGTAGGGCTTCAAATTACCAACAAACCAATTTAGCTTGACAGATTGGGTTATTTATAACTTGGTAGACAGATGTTATATGTTTCTTCCACTTATTTTACTGGAACAAATAACCTTGGCTTGTGAGACGTGAAGCGTTATGCTCCTTGGTGGATATGGTGAGAGATCACAACTCAGAAACTTAGTATTACGTGAAATGACTTTGACGATAATAACAGAGATTTTTTTACATCAACTCCACAATATTCCTTTCTTTCTCATTGAGGAGTATGGTGATGAGACGAGAGACTCGAGCGGGAGAGGTCAAAGAGTATCCCTCAACTGGCTTTTCCGATTGGGGCCACTACGCAGTTGGTGAGCAGACACATACGCCGTCAAGACTTGGACAAACCTCTCCCCATGAACTCAGGCATTCCTGTCACCAAACGTAGCGAACCACTTGGGGTGACCTTCACCAATGGTGTTGGTTATCCTATAAATGGTTCTCGGGGTAGCAGTACCCGTTCCTGCCTACCCACCGCGTTATTGACCAAGATTGGCGGCAATTAAGAAATATGAATATACATATAAATACCACACATAGAACCAGTAGAACTATGACACCCTTAATTAGGACGTTTTGCTAAATGAAGGGAGATGGTGAGAGAAGGAATTCGGTGGGAAGAAGTTCGGAAGGTGTAGTCGTACCTGGCTACTCAGCTCTGGCTAATAAACACGGCATATATCAAGTAAATCCTGGATTCTGAATAATTGTAGTCCTACACCAGTGCGGTACTGAAAAAATACCTATCCAAAGTCACTATCACTCCTCAAATAAACATATAATGCTTTCTACGAAAATGTGTTTGTTCAAATATCGCTTGCTCATTATATTCATTTCTTGCTTACGTGCTCACAATTCATATGCAGGTGTAGTTTAAATATCGTTGATGAAATGTTGTTCTTAAACAATCAATTTTTGGATTACAACATTTGGATAGTTAAGTACTCAAGGTAACTAGTGCATCAAAATATTATTGTAAATTTAAATCAAGCCTTTAATGTGAAATATCATAAAGGTGGTCCGCCGCCAGGAACTTTAAGGCATGATACGTAAATAAGCTCATCGTGATTTGATATTTTTGGGTCTCCTAACGAGTATCAGAAAGAGGCACGAAACATCGTTCCCCTATATAATTTATTACCTACCAAATACCATTAGTGCTGGTAGTCATGAGAAATAAAACATTTGTTATAAGTTTTAGAGATGCTGTGACCATGACTAACAAACATTACAGATTAAAGTCACATATAAATCATAGTTTGTTCTAGTAAATGCAACATTATTTATTTTTATTTTTTTATTTATTTATTTATTTAACGCCTAGAGGGCTTTTACATGTAGGTGGTACAATTTTAATGACAGTTTTGAAACACGAGAAAGAAATATTAAAAATAAAAGAACATAAATTTTAAAAAATACAGCGATTTGAATGGCTTACAAAAATATAACTTCCATTTAGGAATAGTGTTTAAATAAGTCTTTTACGTAATCCACAAAATTCGCAAAGTTAATATTAAATATATCGACCTCATTTAAAACACATTAGATATCTAAGCGTATTACAGTAAAAATATAGTCATTAAAATAGTTATTGGTTTTTCTTTTCTGACTTTAAAAACCTTTAAGTATTTATTAGCTTTAAAATGCTTGGGATAAAATGAAATTAGTTTGAATTCAAACTTAAAAAATTTAGTCCTTTTTTTGACAGGAATACTCAAATATCCGATACTGATGTTTTTTATTCACGTCACACACACGAGATCCTACTGAAATCACGAGATCCGCGTCGCCACCAACTCTCGAAACTTAGCTTTCGTAATCTCACTCACTTTATTACTTTTACTTTACTTCACAAAGCAGTTTAGCTATCATTTTTTTTGTTGACTTTTGTGTTCCTAGCCCTGATTTAAATTATACGCAATACTATAATATACAAATCTCAGATAAAAGTGACGATTGATCCGATATTTAAAGTTTCGGTGACGTGAGTGGTAGCGACTTCGACAGGTTGATCGCGGGAGATTGGCGTCACCGACGAGTTTACAAAGTATCGGTAACGAATGCCTGTGTAAGATGTATGTGGGTAGCTATCAAGATAAAGGGTAAGTAAAGTAAAGTAAAAGACAGAGCAGAGCAGTTTGAAGGGCCGGTACATCTCGTGTGGTGGGGGTAGTAATCTGGAAAGGGTCTCATTGTGTCAGGGAGGTTGTGTCATTTTCAGTCGTTAACGTGGTTTGGTACGGATAACACCGGTACTTCGCAATCCGCACGTTTCTTGAAAATGGCCGTTCTTTCGTCGCCACCCATCCTACCTCACACCTTGAAAGAACTCAAGGATAGAAATTCGGGAGGAAATCGCCGCTATTCCTGTCGAGATGCGCCAAAATGCATCCAAAAACTTCATCAATGTATCGCCGCTGAGGACCATTATATTTACGATATCATCTTCAGAACTTGATGCATAAAACGGCACTATGTACCGAATCAAATAAAATAAACCCCAAGTCCGTAAGTTGCTCCATTTTTTTATTGCCCTTTCAAAGCTGCATTGTCTGTTTTGCCGCACCCTGTACTTGAATCGTCGAGTATCGGATATTTACGTGTTCCTGCGGAAGAGGGCGTTAACTATAGTATCATTGAATTATTTTTATTTATTTATTATTTTATTAACGCTAGGAGCTATTACATTGGAATAGTAAAGATGACATATTGATAGAGTACACTTATATTTTACATAACTAAATTTCCTGAGTAACGCTCTTTTGTGAATTAATGTAATTACACTAAATAACTACCATAATTCTAATAAAATCAAGTTTTCAACAATTGAACAGTATAAAAACTGTCCCTTTCATTACGTGTTACTTTTAATAATTTAACACAACCTCAGACAAGATGCACGGATATAAATCAACGGTAAATTCGTGAACGGAAACGCATTTTACGGTAGCGCATTGTTTTACGTAAGCTTCGTGCGGTGGATATGTATTCATTCTTCCAGAGCGTAGTTTCGTGAGAGAGACTTTATGGGAGACTGCGCCGGCCGGTAAAGAGGGAAACCCGAAACCGAGGTATGCGAGATTACATCGACAAGATTATTATGTAGTTATCTATCATGCATTATGCTAGCCTGGTAGATGATGTATTTTATATGAAAGTTGTTTTCTTTCATTGTTCAGATAGGCTGTAATAAATTGTATTTGAGTAACGATTTGTCAATGTTTTTGGCGAAGCGGTGAGATCCTTGGTAATCCGTGATGAGGTCAAGTGTTCACTACCCGAAAAGGTGATAATAAATATTTTCGTATCATTTAAGTGTTAAACAAAATATTGGGGCGAAAATATCACCACACTGAGAGAGACTAGAGGGAGAAAGCAAGAGCCTGGCTGGACTCCAATACCTAAAAAGCTAATGATGATTTATTTGTTTATGATGGATAAAAAAGACAGAGGGTAAAACATGAAAAAAAAATAACAAATATAAATACCAACCTAAAAAAATACAAAGAATAAATAGCATCCGTCCAATGACAGTACAATGTATTTGGAAACTTTAAGTACTTACAAGCAAGAAATTCGAGAGAGGTAAATCTATATCAGATACCTGGTGAATCCAAAAAAAATTTTTTTTTCGATCTGAGCATTTAAATTTTTTTTAAGAACTAAGGACGGGTTGTTTCGGAGAATTTGAACAATTCATCAAATTTCAACGTTCATTTTCGGGTTCTGTGAAAGTCCTATTCAAGTTCTGTTATTTTATCATTGTAGGCTAGTTGCTTGACAAAACTGAAATAAAAACAGAATTTTAAAAAATCTTTCACAGAACTTGAAAATAAACGTTGAAATTTGATGAATTGTTCAAATTCTCCGAAACAACCCGTCCTAATTGTTTAAAAATCTTTTGGAGCCGGATCTACACTTCAACGCATTAAAAAACACCCAAACGTCAGTTTATTTCAAATTAGACCAAAAAAGTTCCATCTTCGGACTGAAATAACTCTAAACCTAATCTTCAAAAAAAGTTATACATAATCGACTCCAAATGTAACGTAGGTTCACCAGTTGTCGAATAACGTACTATGAGTTTCCGGACATCATGTTTAGTCAACACACTTGCACAAGAGGTTTGGAAAAGGTTTTAAGTTAGTTCTTTGGAAAGGAATATGGAAAGTTTCGAGGTTTCTTAGTAGATGATATATTTAGTAAAAGATAATACAATTTCTCTTTTTCATCAATCTTTTTTTTGTATTTCTTGGGCATTAAATGTGAAATAATTTTTAGATATTTTGTTTTTGAAAAGATTTATTATCCAATTTACATTTTTGCTTTTCTTAGAACTACATAACAAGCGTAAACAACAAATACCTTATTACATTCCATGATAAAAAATTTCCAAAACGAAGAAAAATGGAGCGAAATTTATTGAAAAATAACTTAATTAACTATCAAGCCGCTTCAGTTGGTGGAAAAATTTTACCGCCACGGATCTTGACATATAATTCTTGCTTCATCCACATTCATACATCATCTCTTTCTCGTTTTCTGTTCTTCAAGCTCTTCAATATATACTTCAATAAAAATATTTTCTTCTTGTAACACCTATTTTACCTCTTGGAAGTAGGCATCGAAGGATATAATTTTTCAATTGCTTTGTGAGAAGATTATGTATAATGTAGCCACTTAAGGTAGTTGAAATTACACAGGAGATGGATTATTTGTGGTAAGGTTTTATGAAAACTTATGTTTTGTGGTTTCGTTTCGAAAGCATCAAACCTTCGTCAATTAGAACCACTCAGTAAATCAGGTAAGTTTCTCTGGAGACTACCAATTTTCAAGTTCAACGTAATTTGTTATTATGCTGTAATTTATCATGTTAACACGCACAAGAATCCAAACCACCCGAACCATGGGACTAAGCCGTTCTTACTTTCGAGAACGTTGTGAGGGTTTAGGATGTAAAGATGAACAAATAGGAACATCTTAACGCAGCTGGAAAAAAATAAGATTAGGAAGAACCTGAGATTTTAGAAGTAATCATTACAGACAAGCAACCGAGACTTTTTTGAGAGAATTTTCCATTGTGAAAAGATTTGCAAATGGTTTCATGATAACTCAACACAATGAAAATTCAACACACCTTATAAAAGTGATATATAGTTATTAAAAGCGATGGAAATAAACTAACCTATAAACCTAACCCACATAACCTATTTAACCTAGTTTTTACATTACTTTTCATGACTTACCTATATCATATTTTAAAGGTGGTTTAATTGTCATATTGGTGAGTTTACCGGTTAGTGTTTAAATAGTTGTTTCAATATTTTTATATATAGAAGGTCCACATAAAATGAGAAACATAAACCACATAATAGAATATTTATACTGTTTTTATATCACGATTATATTAAGAACACATTTCGTCTGAGTATAAATTACTAGATTGTGTTAATTAAGATGTCAGTATAGTTTTTATTCCCAAAACGTGCAGCTCCTAAAAAGATAGCCCGTTCGATAATCTACCATCATTTCTAACATTAAACCACTCACGCAAAGCATTTCACAATCATTAAGTAGGCAGTTGATGTTTGGCTTTACAAGGAGGGCAGTTAAGCCATTATAAATAAATTAAGCAAATTGCTCTATATTTAGGTAAACAAAATATCTACTTGCCTCCTATTTCATTGGAATAAATGTTGTTAAGACCCCACATCTGAATTTCCACTGAAGATCTTGTAGTAAGCGTTCAAAGATGGTTTGAAAAGGAGATATATAAATACGAAATACAGCAAAAATCTCTGGACACATGCTTTAAAGATACACTCTGAATTTTTCATGCCTTTAACATATTGGATAACAGAACATAACGTGGTTTTCATAATTTTTGGAGCTTACTTTGCGATTTTTTTTCTATCCAGATAATTTAAAATTATTAAAGTTTCGGCATATAAAATGTTTATATTATTATTATGTTTAAAAAAATATATATTTTTTTAGAACAAAAAAGCTTAGAGAAATAAAGATAAACTTATAAATCGGTAGAAATGGGGAATGCGGGGGCTGAAATAATATGTTATTTTTAAAGATATTCTCTTTTCAGATGCCAAGTTGAAAAACTAATTGTCATATGAAATTCTCCCGATAGAAATATTGCAAAGTTTGCTCCGAAAATTATAAAAGGCACATTGGGTTCTGTTGTTTAACATGTTGGTATGAATAAATTCACAGTGTTTCTTGAAATGGTACTCAAATGTCGAGAGGTATGTTAGATAAGTCAAATTAAATAATTGATCTCTCTCTCCAACCATTTTCAGTAATCATCTTCTTCTTATTGAACGCTTATAACGGAGCCATTGTAGTGTGTTAGTCCCATAGTCGTTTATCGTATCTATATTTGTTCACAATCATGGGCGATTCTAAGAGTATTTACCACTCTGGATTGTTATTATATTTTTTCTGTGTTATTTGTAGTTCCTTTGAATTCGTCAAGTTGTGGATTTCAACAAATTTCTATAAAGTATCGATCAGCCCAATTTAAGTTGAAAGATTCGTTGACAATATCGAACAGCCGAAACTCAAATAGGTACAGTTCGTGAATGCCATCTGTACCGACTTGTTTATAACAAATCGTTATCTCTTCCATTATTTACAAAGGAATACGGTAATAAAAAAGCAATTTTGGAAAGGTCAATAAATAAATGCCTCGCCCGGAGTCGATCACTAAACCGAGCGATAAATAACAGGATGGTTTAGTTTCTAAACCGGTTCCCAGAGCGTGAATAACGGCTGCTGGAGAAGAAGAAAGGTTCGGTTATGCAAAGCGTTTATCTAAGATGATATCAAACGATTCATTTTATCTTGTAACAGCGGATAATAAAGCACTTTATAAAGTCGTGTACCTGTCTAGAGAAATGTTTTATTGTGTTTCGTATAAAGGCATCGCAATAATCTCTTCCTAGAGCCAGTTGGACTTTAATAACCCTAATAATTGAGGTAAATAAAAAATATATACTCAAACAAGAGTGTGGAAAAAAATGTCCCGAAATACTATCAAAATATTCTTAAAGTCAACACGAGACAAATAAAATGAAAAGTAGTAGAAGCAGTAGTTCTTGCGTCCAAAAAGTATGTTACTAATTTTCTCTTATTCAAATAGTCGAAACCAAAATTTCTTCTGAAATTATAAGCTTTG
Source organism: Hesperophylax magnus (assembly GCA_026573805.1). Classification (NCBI taxonomy): domain Eukaryota; kingdom Metazoa; phylum Arthropoda; class Insecta; order Trichoptera; family Limnephilidae; genus Hesperophylax; species Hesperophylax magnus. The sequence continues at coordinate 2,283,728 of JAIUSX010000117.1, read as the reverse complement.
TAAGTAGGTACTTAAATACCTGCCTAGTAAATCATAAGCCATATACTATAATAATTTACTTTTTCAAATTTATAAAAAGGAAATATGATATATTATATTCTAATATAATTTGTCTAATGAATCGCCACTTTCTTTCTCTCTTTTCTCGTACCATAATATTGTAAGGCTCAGTCAAAATGGGGTGTGCTTGAATGATAAATCAGAAACGGAACGTATCTACAAACAAATTTACAGACAAATTAAATGCCAAATTGTTGAGTTAAAACAGGACCTAACGCAGGCTAGGAAAAAATAAGTATTGCACTTTTATTAAAATACTGTTTCAAATGTGATTGCATACCCATTTCCTAATAACATATCAGTAATTCAGAATATATCTAAACATGTGTTAACGCAAGTGGCCTTGTCTTAATAAATGTAATAGACGAGATGCGAAAATATTATAATTTTGAAGAACATGTTTTCCGACTTTCTCATAACGTGCTTTACTGATAGTTTGCTATAAAATTTGTCAATTCACTCGTGATAGACCAGCAGTCCCGTTTTTAATAGGAAAATAAATTAACAGTATTTTTTTTTTTAATAGAAAGACAAATATTCCCAAGTTACGAATAACCTGACAATATTTGAAAATCTCCTACTACCACCACAGAAAGCTGAAAATAATGCTTGTGTTGTGATGGAGGACTTAGTCAGCCGAGGAATTGAACACACTACGCTTGGATGGGACCCAAACGCGATGTTAACTCGGTCACCGACCGGTCAAATTTTATATCAGTAAGTTCTCTCCGTGTGTGTAAAAGTCTGTAAAACGTGAAAAAAATGCACCAGATATAGAGCTTACATACATTATTTGTATTATAAACGTTCCTTTAATTATCAATCGGTCTATAAAAATACAGTAAAAACTTTTCAAGATCTCTATTTAAGAATATTTACTAAACGAACCATAAAATTCACTGTTTTTTTATTGCAAACCGAAGCAATCGTAAGAGCATTTATAGATGTGTGTAGCCACAGGCAGTAAGCTCCATTTCAGAGACAATGCCAAAACTGCTTTCAAGTTTCAATGATAAAGATTTGGATCTATAATTAAAGTAGCAATAAAGACTATAGTTCATAAAAAAAAATATATAAACCAGATTATAAGACATTGAACAATCGTGTAGAGATTTACATGGTTAACTTTGCAGGATGCATTAGAGGGAACTAATGAAAGTAATGAACTATTTTGTTGTGTTTTTGTAAATATGGCCACTATGGGGTTAAGTTACTACAAATCGTGGACTAGTTGGTTCTGTTTTTATTAGATTTTTACTCTTGATGATTTTTGAATAGCTGAAGATAGACCACAGACACAGTCAAAAGATTTCAGGTAGATTTATACATACAATCTCACCTGTTGAAGTTCAGCCTTACTATGACAGGGGTGTAAGCACGCACCGTTAAAAATAATCGTGTTTTTACTTTTTTACCATAAAATAGTAATTTTAGTGAAATTTTAAATTAATTTAATTTGTTTTTATAAGCAATAATTGTTCGCCTGAAACACTCATCCACATTGAAAAAATCTCCTGATAAAAAATACATGACGCCAACGGGACTCGAACCCGTGTCCATTCGATTTCCGGTCGAAAGCTCTGACCACTGAGCTATGGAGGCTTATCTCTTACCCGCGAAATTATTCAATATATGCTAGTGTTTCATTCAACAATTACTGCTTGTTACATTTTTTTTCACTAAATAAAATCTTGTCTTAAAAACATTAATTTATCAAAAAAAAAAATAATAATTAATATTTGACAAGTTCAAGTATTTCACCTAAAAATGTAGACAATTTGTCTCAACGCCATCTAGTGAGAGAGTTAGCACTTACAATGCCTTTCTCATATAAAATAAAGTTGGTTGTTCTCAAGTGAAAAAAAAAGTAACAAGCAGTAATTGTTGAATGAAACACTAGCATATATTGAATAATTTCGCGGGTAAGAGATAAGCCTCCATAGCTCAGTGGTCAGAGCTTTCGACCGGAAATCGAATGGACACGGGTTCGAGTCCCGTTGGCGTCATGTATTTTTTTATCAGGAGATTTTTTCAATGTGGATGAGTGTTTCAGGCGAACAATTATTGCTTATAAAAATAATTGTTATCCTTTGTGCTATGCATAAATAAAATCTTGTCTTAAAAACATTAATTTATCAAAAAAATAATAATTTAATTTGATTAACTTTTATTATTTCAGAATAATATGTAGTAAATATATTTGCGTCACATTCCAGAGTGGAAGGCATTATTGCCCTGGAAATCAGTATTGTCCTGTCCACTATTGTCAAATGGCTTTAGCCGTGTTTGTTGATCGGATCTAAATAACCCACCATCCCCTCCCCACTTCAGCCTCACCACACACCCCAATTGGGGATGCTATAATACTACTGTCTCCAGACGGTTGGGAGCAGTTGCGACTCTTTTCCAGTATTCACATAAAAAGCAGCCTTACCCAATTATAAAGTCTGGCGGAAAAAAATGGAACATGCAAACTTCTTCATATTATAAGTATATATTTTTTTCTAACTACCCGAAGCCAAAATAATTGTGGTATCCTTAATTTAAGTATTTTATGGGGGGTGTGGAGTTGGATAACGGAAAGGATAAGCGATAGACAAAGGTTGGGAAGTGGTTATTCATAAAAGGCTAGAAAATATGTACCTAGTGCCTACCTGTGCCCAAAGTCTTTGCTTTGCTTAGCTTTGAATCGACGTTAATAATCTGAATTTGTGAAATGCTGATGCGATGCTGAAATGAGAGTTGTTGTTTTCTGTCATCAGTTGGGAATAGGTATGCTTATATAGGTACATTTTAATGTTTGTAATTAAAAATAAATAAAAACTGAAACTTTAATGGGAAATTCAACAAAATAGTGGAAGCATCAATTTATTAATAGGCTTTTCGCAGTTCGAACCATGGCCTTGTTATCTCGAGTGAGACATGAACTATTTCTTCTAGGTGTGAATTTTGCAATACTTCCTCTATCAGCCTTTATAGACTCACCTCCGATCTTCAGAGTTTGTTGTCGAGTTTTTTTTATTATTTTATTTATACAATATAATATATTTATTTGTAACGTGCATCTATGTTATGTATTTATGTATATACACCTCATAAGAATATTCAGAGCCGAAATAAATTCTCCGTTACTCAATTCAATTAATTCGTTTTTGGAACAGGAAAATCTCGTGATTTGTTAGAGAATTAGAAGTTAAGACATTCTCACAATGAAACGGTTATAATTATTCCAACACTAACTATCACACCGTTTCTCCGTAGGGGAAGGCTGATATAATAGAACGCCATAAAACACCACTTTTTCAAGTGCTTCATCCACGTACTCTTCTGGTATTTTGATTCTTGACGTGACTTGTCTCAAGTATTTGATTTATTTGTCATCCTCTGGCGCCATCGATTTTTTCAACCATTCACTTTCATTTGTAATTATCAGGGACCTGAAAAATTCGCATTATTTTTTGCAATTTCGCTTTTTTGGGTAAAATTCGGGTAGGCAATTTTATTGTATATTTTGTGAAATTCTTCAAAATGATTTTATGTTACTTTTTTAGTACTTTGCAGATTTTTAGTTAAAACGACAGGAAATTAAATATTTAGAATGTTAAATTTAAATTTCTTTTTTAAAATATCAGAAAATCAGAAAAACCCAAAAATTCGTGCTATTTTCGCGAAAATTGAGATTTTTTTTGCATAACAATTAAATTTTCAGGTCTCTGTTAATTATTTTGTATCGTATATCGGTCTCTAGTTTCTATTAAAATTTGGCTACATAAAAAACGAACAACGCCAATCTAAGTTTGCTGGACAAACATATAACTAAATGACCGTAACGCCATGTTCGCTCGGGGGTGGGCACATATGATGTAACGTTACACAACTGACACCTGGACACAACTCTTGCTTCACCCACCATCAACATTCATATATACTCAAAAGTCATTGCGACTATTGAGAAGACCCGGTTGAAGTATTAGATTGATTTTGATTGAGTTTGATTCACTTGATCGTGTCATTTTTTCTGAGACGTCAATCTTCTTCGTCCATCCACGTTTGCGTCAATTTGAATGCATTTAATATATTATAAGTTGAGAACTGAAAGTTTGCATAACAATTTATTCATTCATAATTCAAAGTTGATTGACACTCCAATCCAATGCTTCACTTTCCATTCAATTTACTTGCAAATAAAACGTTACACACAAAGCTTGGCTTGATCTGATGCAATATAAATTATATCAATTTTATTATTTAGATCATCTAAATGTGAATTTATTCACAGCGACAAAGCATTTTAAGAGTTCCTACATAGTGAACTTTGCCATAAATCGTTTACTTACTGAATACTCGGCAAATTTGTACAGTGATATTTAGATGCCAATTACTAGACATATTCTAAAGATTATGTTTCTAAAACTACTTAACCAGTTATTCCTGAAATTATTCATAATTTAAAAATTTAAATAACATTTTGTTCTCTGGTGACATGTCGTCACTGGTCATTCAGCAGAGAAACCGCCTAACCCCTCACCCTGACTTTGACATGTCGTCACTGGTCACTCAGTAGAGTAACCGTCTAACCCCTCACCCTGACTTTGACATGTCGTCATTGGTCACTCAGCAGAGTAACCGCCCAACCTCTCTCCCTGACTTTGACATGTTGTCACTGGTCATTCGACAAAGTAACCTACCAACCCCTCACCGTAACTGTCTAATGCCTGATTACCCTGATTTTTAATGTTTTTAGTTGAAAACAAGTCACTGTACCAAAATGTCATCTACATATTTTACTGCAAATAACCTCTTAAAGATATACTGGTTAAATTATGCCAAGTGCGTAACACCCTTTATAGCAAATACGTAACACCGTAGCTACGTAACACCGTAACATAGGAACTATGTGGGTACTCATATTGGCGTCAGGTTCCAGAGTGATATATACTTTCAGTATCATCCTGGTGAAAGACCAAAGCATTACTTGAAATTGCTGTGGTTGGTGACCAGATCTGAATAAACAGGTACTTCCTGTTGTCCATATTCTTCGCCTCCCTTCTACTTTCACCTTCACAACATACCCTAATTGGAGTTGCCACAGTCTCACTGACTATTGGGAGAAGTTGGGATTTTTATGCGGTATTCACGTAAAAAATTATAACTAATTTTTTTTTAATAAAAATAACTGTAAATTTTTAACAATATTCTTGTTTTAACTAAATAGTAATGATTAAAACAATAAAACATTAATATCCCGTTGAAAGGTGAAACCAGTCCCGTTAAAAAAATCAAATGGTAAAAAATTACATACCTAGTATTGCTTTTAACTTTTGTATGTAGATTCTTTAATTGACATCAAGTTGCTCCTAAAGAAAGTATAATGAACCTAGCCACTCGCAGTTTGATAGAAAATAACTTTCTTTAATCCAAAAATTATCATAATCAAAAGTAGGTTCAAGACAAATTTAAACGGATAACGATTTAAACCTTTGATAATCAATACTTAAAAAGATATAATGGTCCTCATCACGACCACTTTTCAAGCGTCGGCAAAGAGCGATCTGCCTCTCTATAATATCTCTATAAAAAATGCTCATTGTACAAATTGTATTAAAAAGTATTTTAACAAAAAAGCCGCTCAGTTTAAAAAACAACTTTAACACAGAAGGCTTACCACAACTTTCGGAGAGATGGTATTCCTGCCCGACGTAAAACCACTTCAAGCAAACGAACAAGAACAAAAAAAGGTTAACTTTATCAGAATCATATGGTAGAAATAATAGAAGTTTTTTATGAAGTGGTCGTATTTTGATTGGTTTTCATTTTGATTTCTAGTCTGTTCGACAATTGATGAAGATTATAGGCGGGAGAAGACACTTGCCTCAAGTTTCTATGCATCTGAATTCTTCAGTCAGTTCTTAACTAGCGAGCGGGACGGACCGAATTGAACCGTTTGAATTCAAACTTCGAACGAACCGAGATTTAAAAAAAATCATATTCGAATATGGAACGGTGATACGGGGTGGTACCTTCCGCACACAAATAAACAACACACTGATGTGTTTTTTATTGTCGAATAAAAAGTTTAGATCGTGACAGAATAGAATTGAACCGTGGAGTTTTTTGTAGTAATCATCTCATTTTTTTTATCTCATCGGCGCAGTAGAAAGGTGTTCTACTGGGCGTTTTAAGGACGTTAAAGTTAATGACATTCGGACAAAAAAGTTTAAGAGTGCTTGCAGAGATGAATTTCGTGTTTAACAATTGAGAAATTCAGTGACTGACTTAATCGACAGTTTATTTTTTTACCCTTGGATAAATTGAAGGAACAAAAAAACGAAAATGCGTGTTCTTTTATGGGTAAGCATTTAATTTTGTTATTTTAAATTATTTACGATCAATCTATAATTTTTTATTGCATTCATATTTCGTTAAAAAAATTTGACGAAAAAATCAGTTCTTTTGAATTCTCGAGTTTTGTTAGTACTCTTGCGTTGACATATTTTATATGCGTTTTCGCCAGATATAAAAATAAACGGTTATCGGATATACATTAGGTTGGGTAAGGTTAGATTAGAGAAGTTTTTTTTTATCACTTTTAATGACTTAATATCACTTTTCAAAAGAGTTATGTTTTGTCACTGTATGTATATGTCACGTATTATTTTAGTCATGGAACCAAATAAACGTGTTATTACCGTAAACAAGATTTAACTAATCTGAGGATTATAATTTTTTTAAATCTTTTGTTGCTGATAGAATGCCAAATTAACGAAAAACCGAGTGGAGGATCGAGTGCTTGAAATAAAAATTCAAACACAAGCGGATAATGACGATTTAAAAAATAAATTAATTATAGGCAAACAACTTTAGTGGGGTGTTGATCCGTATTGCGCTTTCTCCTCCTTGCAGAAAATTTTCAGACAACCTTGCAGTGTGCCATCATGAGTGCGGACATTGCTAGGGCTACACATGTGTATGTATGCTTGTGGCGAATTTTACTGCAATACAATTTCTTTTTGGAAATTCCCCGGTTAAAGCGGGTTACCAAGATTCTATTATAAAAATATTAGATTTTATTGTAAAACAAAAAAAAGGGTTAGACGTGTTACAAATGTATTATTTTTAAATGGTAGTAGGTACCGCACAAGAGTCCCAACTGCTCCCAACCGTCTAGAGCCAGTGAGACTATTGCATCCCCTATTGCGGTATGTTTGAGGCTAAAAAATAGTGGATACAGAAGATAATGGGGAATATTAAGAAAGGAAAGTGCCTGGATATTCAGATCTGGTCACAAAACACGGCTAAAGTGATTTCAACCAACTCTTCGATTCTGAATGGTAGTCTTTCATCAGAGCGATACTGAAAGTATCTATTAATATAGCCACTTTATACAGGGTTTTCCAATAAGTGGTGTTATTTTGAATAGCCCGCTATTTAGGTAGATGTTACTTTTGAAGCTGTAATTTTTGACATTTGACAAGTAGAAACTATGCCATTAATAAAAATGGAACGATACACGCTTCAACAATGCATTGAAATTATTAAAATTCTCATGAGTGAATCAAATTCAAATCATCTTGAGTGATGAGGCCCATTTCCACCTCGGTAGCTTCGTCAACAAGCAAAATTGTCGCATCTGGGGCTCGGAAAACCCAAGAGTTATTGTTGAAAAGCCTATCTGTCCTCAATGTGTGACTGTTTGGTGCGGTTTATGGTCCGGCGGAGTTATTGACCTTACTTTTTCGAAAATGAGGCTGGAACAACAGATGATTAATGATTTTTTATGGCCAGAATTGGATGGTATTGATTTGGACAACGTTTACTTTCAACAAGACGGCGCTACGTGCCCCACAAGCAACGAAACCATTGATCTTTTACGATTGCATATCAAAGTAACACCTCTTATTGGAAAACCCTGTATTATTTTTAATGAACAAATTTAAAAAAAAACTTATTTCGCACGCCGGAATTTGAAACCTCTTTCCTCCGAATTATTTGTTGATAATCGTAACCTCTCAACCACAGAAGTCGTCAAATGTTATAATTATTGTATTATATTATTAATATAGTGGAATAAAACAAAATGTGACGTCGTAAGTGCTCTGGGAAGAGATCATCTTGTGTATAGAGTATTACGTATGAATGTGGATGAACAAAAGTGTGCTAACACAGAACTGTCTTGCGATCTATCCCTTCTACCTAATCCAACGATAATTTGTTTAAATAATTTGGCACATTGTTTAATTTGACAATCAAATTCTATATTTTGCACTATCCGAGTTTTTTATAACAATATCAGAACTGAGTCAATCACATGCTCGCTTGTACCTAGATTGCGTGACATATAACAAAGGTAACACATTCACAGAGGTGGCGGATGTACCTATACTTGATTGTTCAGAAGAGCTAAAGTAGCATGTTTTACCAGTCAGTATAAACGCAATGTACGAGTTAATCGGCTTAACAACTATAGAAAAATGACTTCCACGTAAAACCACTGTTTTTTTGGTTATTTTAATATTTCTCTCGGTTCATTTCTGTTTGCTGAAATGACTACTCTATATTATTGAACTTGCTGATAGTGTGAAAATAAAATTCATATATTTCATATATTCGCATAGCGCTCCTTTAACAGTTTACCTGCTCCACATGTCCAAACTCTCTAAGTATCCCTTCCAATTCTTATTCGTAAAGCTAACATCAGCCTTGAATTCTTTCATGACGACTTAACCAAAGGGTTTTATCATAACGAACGGGTTTAAATCTTTACAGCACAGACGTCAAGTGAGAATGCTGTCCTAGTTCTAAGATGCTCCGAGAAACTAATGTCATTGATCCATTCGACACCGGTTTATGGTCAGAAAATGGACCAAACGCAACGGTTGAAATTTGCATCATGAGAAAGGGTAGTTTCAACCAATCATTCTTGAGTGGAACGATTTGCCTAGAGATCTGTTTCCTCCCTTCTTCAAGAACATGCGTATCTTCGAGACCCATGTTTGCTAGTTCCTCTCCCAAAAAAGACTCTCCATACAGCATCCCCAAAGATAGCGTAGGTCCTGAGGGAAATTATTTTCCTCAGGACCTCCAGAGTTAACGTGATTAAAAAATGGGTTCCCAACTCAACCGGTTGAGTGCGGAGCAAAATTTGGTCGATTTGATGGTTGCGAAAAATCTCCTTGAAAATGTACGCATCAAGTAGCTTCCAACCTTTAGAAGGAAGGAAATGCCAGACTTTACCCGTAAAAAACATTTCTCCCCTTTCGCATCATGAAAATTAAATTAAATCTTTATAGATTATTTTATTATGCCTCTCCATACAAATGGGTACTATCCCAGGTTATATCTGTCAGCCTTCTTATCTAGAATGCTGGGTATGAATAACCTTGCCAACAGACAGCAAGTAGCGTTGCTGATAACCACTTGAATGATCTCATCAGCGATCCAGAGATTTTAGAAAAAAATGCCCTTTATGTCACAACCAATTTATTTTGCCTCTGTTCCGAGATTCAGAACTAACCTTTCGTTAGTAATGCCTTTGGGAAAAATGATCGTGCCCCTAAATCATCGGGCATCTAAATGAACTAACATCTGAAGTCGACATTTCCACGTCAATTTTGTTGAAATTAAAATGTATTTAATTAAGTGGCCAGTATCGTCCAATAATGACATCATAATGTAGGACATTTGTCATAGAAACGTAATTCTGAAAAAGTACATTTAAAATGAAATTAAATAAATAAATTAGAAGTGTGAAGAATTTAGACCCGCATTCCGAATTTCATGTTTCCCTTGAAGACTTTTAAGCTCTCTTAAGTTAATTTCTATTCATTAGCTCAGTTGAAAAAGTAATTACATGAATTTCAATCGTTTAAAAAAATCGCAGAAGTATGCTTCTAAATTTATACAAAAAACAATGGTGCATTTAACAGGTTATAGCAATGTAAAATTCATAGCGTTTTTGTAAATGCTACTGAAGACATTTGACATGAGAAATTTGCTTTATTTTAAATAATTCGTAATTTATTTATTTTTTTCACAACGCTTACATGTATTAATTACATATTTATATTCTTAAAATTATAAATAGAATTGCAATATTTCAGATCCATTTTTTTCAATAGCTACCTTCATAAACAGTTTTTTAACTAGTTTCACGAACTCGTAAATATTCTTTTTTATCGCCTTTTGTAAAGTTTTTATTTTGTGACTTGTGAGGATTTTACAAAACGACGGTCGATATCTCCCTTTCAAATCATCTTCAGTTATCTTATTCTTCCATTAAACCGCTTGTTGCGGAGCTTATTTGATTAAAAAATAATAAATTATTGAAGACAATATTCATTATTCAAAAAAAAATTATCATTTTTCAGTTTGGTCAAGTATTTTGTCCTCAAATCCAAATTTAAGATTTGTATGAAGAAGTCCGCGTAGTCGTACCCCTTAAGTGTCCTTTAGTTGATATTTATGAAAAATTTCTTCATTTAAATGAACCAAGTATTGAAATAATGTATGTATGTAAGCCCCTACGCGTCTCTTGGCATGTTACCTAGGTTATTGGAGAAAAAGTAGGTACTAAGCGTTGTCAGCTTCGGCAATCAGTTAGTCAGCAGTTAGTCAAGTGTGTCACCGTTAGCATAATCTCGACGTTGCCCACTGACCCGGATGTCTCGGGCCAAGATGCCGAAGGATTCGTATGGGAAACCAATAATAATAATACGGACACAAGTCGGCTGAGCCTGATTCAAAAGTGAAACTCGAACGCGACTCACGACCGAACGTATTAGGCATTCTAAGTGAATTGGCATCACGCCTCTCTTCATTGGAAGCGGGAAATTCAACGATATTATTATAAATTATGCGTTTGACTTTATTCGAATGTGTAAAGGCGGCCTAAAAAGTGTAAAGATCGACGTATTTGTGAATGTCGTCTAAAAAGACAGCCTCCGTGGTCGAGGAGTAAGGCTCGCGACCAGCAAGCTGAAGGTTGTAGCTTCAAATAACCTGCAATTAATTGTATTATTTCACAAATTACTAATTTCAAAAGAATTATTATATATTTTCGGTACGTTCCAGAGTGGAATATACTCTCAGTATAGTCCTGGTGTAAGACCACCATTAAGAAGTGAAACGTTGCTTGACATTTCATTGCTTTGGCCGTGTTTGGTGACCGATCTTCCTCTTCCACATTTACTTGCCGCACTATCTTCAACCTCACAACACACCCAATTGGTGATGCCATAGTCTCACTAGCTCCAGAAAATCTCTTTATTCATACACGAGTTCTGCTGTATTTGACAGTTTGATAATGCCTCCAGAAGGCGGAACAGATGTCACACAGCAGAACTTGTTTATAAACAAACTGTCTCATCTTAAATTTAAAGCAAATCCTAGTTCTAGAGTTCATTGAACCAGACCTACAACGGAAAATAGTATTTTTGACATAAGTATAAAGAAGCAACGTTTTCTTGCGATTCGTTGAATTTCTAAACCATTCTACGAAATGATTAAAAGAACAATGCTTTTTTTTTTTAAGAATTTTTAAAAAAATTAATTTTGAATATGCTTGAAGTTTTACTCTTGTTCTTATTCTTAAATAATATCAAAACTGGTAGAGTTACAAAGCCCAGTTTCTATCAAATTGCAATATGCTGAAAAGCTTAACAATATGATAATTGTCCTCTTCTGATGAACACAATTTGTTCAAACGCTTAGAATCTACCTTTAAATGGGGACTATTCAACTTCCAAAATAAATTAATAAAAAATAATTTGGTGCTGAGTGACCAATTGATGGCAATTTTACCTATGAATTTCTTTGAAACAATCTATCCTTAGTCTCTTCCATACAATAAGAGAGAAAAAATGTACATATAGATATTGTGCATCTTATACCGTTCCATGCTTCCATTTAAAATTATACATATCATACGATATTGTTCATCTTATGCCGTCCCATGGTTCCATTTACAATTATACGTATCATACGATATTGTTCATCTTATACCGTCCCATGGTTCCATTTACAATTATACGTATCATACGATATTGTTCATCTTATACCGTCCCATGGTTCCATTTACAATTATACGTATCATACGATATTGTTCATCTTATACCGTCACATGGTTCCATTTCCAATTATACGTATCATACGATATTGTTCATCTTATACCGTCCCATGGTTCCATTTACAATTATACGTATCATACGATATTGTTCATCTCATACCGTCCCATGTTTCCATTTAAAATTATACATTTCATACAATATTGTTCATCTCATAACGTCCCATGTTTTCATATAAAATTATACATATCATACGATATTTTTTATCTTATACCGTCCCATGCTTCCATTTACAATTATACATATCATACGATATTGTTCATCTCATACCGTCCCATGCTTCCAATTATACATACAAGTATCATACGATATTGTTCATCTCATACCGCACCATGCTTCCATTTAAAATTCATGACGATCGATCCAGTTCAACTCGCAGAGACTTGTCATTAGTGAGATGAGACCGTGTTTCCGATGGTCCATATTATATGCAAATATTATGGCTGTAAATTACTGTAGCAGATTAACAGCAAATGTAAACCAGTTCTCGTCATGATTACAAAATGGCATCTGCAACACTTTGATCTTGTATAACGGTTTTATCTGTTTACGTGATGATTCCGCTCTCATGCAATCAACTTCCAATCAATAAACGCATGCTTTAAGACATCATTTTCATTATCATTGAATGTTATATATCTACGACAGCTACTCGTTCCAAATTCTAATTTAAATGTAACAATTCCAGGACGGAGCATTTCAAACACTCGCTTTTACCTAGATTACATGAAGTCAGTAATAGATACGCAGAGGTGGTGGATCTGTTTAACTACAAGAATGGTAGTGGAAGAAGGCTATAATATCATACCTTTATCAATATTATTTTAACACAAGTCTACTTACACTTGTATATTATATTTTGTATCTCCTACTTATATATCGTTCTAAAGCTTGTATTAATTTTATACTTGCTGTTGTCATTTCACAATCAAATTCCACAGTTGATCGAGATTTACAAAATAATCTGGTGTTTGCTTATGCTTGTATTCTGTGACATGATTTGTTTATGGTTTATTTATACCGTGGATATTAAATAAATAAATAACTGACCATCACCTTATTTCACGGAAGCGGTAGGCAGAGAGGATGGACCGCCAAACAATTCGGTATTGGCACGCACTGCTTGCTTTATTACAGTGTCACATTCACACTGTTATTGGCATCGCCTAATTATATAATTTGTTTCACTTGATCGTGCCATGTCTTTCTCAGGCGTCCCTGACTTATAACAGTCCATTCCTCGTCCATTAGTATATGGTATTACCGCACTTATGCCTAAGAAATCTGATTTCTACATCATTCAGTCTACTTTCATCCTCACTCTACCAGTTCCATGCTACACTGCCGTACACCAGCACCATTGTGGACTGTCACCAAGGCGATGCTGCGACTATCTACCACTCTAAAAACCTACTAATGAAAACACGTATTGATATAAATATTACCAACGTAATTTTGAATTTAGAGTTGAAGAAGTGGCAAATCATTCAACTTACTATTTTATAGTACTTGTTTTATTTCAATGAATTTAATTAAGAATCCAATTGATGAGTCATTGGCACCGTATTCAATCTAATTTATGAGGAAATGTAGCAGGTGTTTGTCTTAATTTATTTAATTACCTGCTTAGCTTCGCATTCTGGTTCAAATTACAATTTGGGACTAGGTTAAACAGTTTCCCAATTTAAAAAAAAATGCATAACATAAATCATAAAATTTTATATTTTTTAAACTCTTGGCATATCAGAAAGGAAAGCTGACGAATAGAAACCAGTATAATCCAAGGCATAAAAGTATCTGTCTTAACTGTTCACGCAGGTTCAGAGAACCAACGATTTTTTCCATTTAAAAAGCTCTACGATTGACGTTTTTAAATACTATTTGAGTATCAGTTTGTTTCTATGAATGAATGCTAATCTTAGAAGTAGAAATTAACCCACTTCTTGATATCCGATAGAGCTGAAACTCGACAAATAGACTCGTTATCGATGACAATGTACTCTATCACTCTGATGGCAATAACGCATGCAGGTTCACGCGAACATATCAGTATTTCTGTGAAATTAGATGACCTTATAGAATTTGATATACGAAATAAGTGTCAGTCCTACCCTATTTGGATTTGACTGGGAAGCAAACCAAAGAAAAACTATATATATAGTTTTTTATAAACATTTTAAAAGTTCACACCAGTTAAGAGCTAACCAAAAAAGCCTGTTTAAAACACATCATTTATAAAAATAGTTTTTACCAGTTGATTTTTTATTAGATGCAAATAACGGTTGCTGTATGATTTTCGTTGTAATTTTTCATCTGCCATGCTAGAAATGTCCATGAAGATTGACTAAATCGTTTGTAACTTTTCACCTGCCATGCTAGAAATGTCCCTGAAGATTGACTAAATCGTTTGTAACTCTTCACCAGCCATGCTAGGAATGTCCCTGAAGATTGACTAAATCGTTTGTAACTCTTCACCTTCCATGCTAGGAATGTCCCTGAAGATTAACTAAATCGTTTGTAACTTTTCACCTGCCATGCTAGGAATTTCCCTGAAGATTGAATGAATCGTTTGGATTTTTATCAAGTTTACAATCATCATGAAGCGCGGTTAGATAAAGTAAAAATGCCAACCATGTCAAGATTGTGGTTTATAGTGTGGCGTGCAAATGTCCGAACGTTTCCACAACGTGAAGCGGTGAACCAAACAAAAACGCACCGACGTAATTGAAAGTGATCAAACGGAGATGGGAAAAGAAATGTGTTTGGATTAATTAACCGCTTGTTGGAAGGTCGTTTTATCGTGGGAATATTCTCTGCCTATAGCCGTGGGTATTGTAGGCTGTGTTGGTCATTCAGCTAGAACTATGGTTTGCCTTGCGTAGCGTAATACGTTAAACTTTATTAAAAGTGAAATCAAAAACAATGAAAAGAAAAGAAAAGTTTTAGGTTTGAACCTTACCTAACATACCATTACACTGTTTATCCGTAGGGTGTGGCAGAGATAATATAACATCATGCATATAATTCTGTCAGGGCATACCCGTACGCTCTTCGCATAATTCGTTCGTTCATTTTTATTTTTTACATTAACTCTACCCGGGATGTCTCGAGAAAAATAATTTCTCTGGTATACTCCCTAGTATGAAATCTTTTGGGATGCTGTGTGGATGATCTCTTTGGAAAGAGGAAAGAATAAACGCGGATCCTAAAGAAATCCATGTTGTAAATATGTGTCTATATATAAACCACTATTTCTTTTTTGATGTTCCTCATGGACATAAATCCCAAAGTTCATTTCATAATTTAATTCACAATGCTCTCTTCCTTTTCAACCTTAAAACATTCCAAAATTGGGGACGCTATGGTCTCACTGGATCTGAGAATTTGGGAGTCTTGTGATATCTCACGAAAAGGATTAAAACATAATGGGCGTTTTACACGATGATTTTTTTCGTCCAGTTTCCATTTGGATTCGGTACCGATTTTTGTACAGTATAGCGGACATTATTTGACAACTGTCGCCTGTCATTGTTTCACGTATTAACTACATTATGCGGAAATGTTGCATGTTTACTTCATTTTATATTTTAAAGGGACTACAATATGTGTTAACTACTGCTCATGAAAATGTATTACTCTCCGGTATTGTGAATAATGCTTCATTTTTTTTATTGTTGACGGCGACGGCAAAGGCAAATGACTAATCCTTTCATGTGATATGTGGTTATGTTCAAAGTGTTGCCATTTTTTGATGATTTAGTACCAAAATATTGTTTCTTCTCTAATGGCGTCTGTGTGAAATCCTAAGAATGAAAATAGTGATGGTTTAAAGCCTTTTCATATCTATCCCGAAATAATTTCCAAATGGGGATTGGTATGAAAAAAGCACGGTGTAAAACAACCGTAATTGAAGTGCATCAGCACTGCAGTAAAGAAATAACTGTAACACGGCATCGAAACTCTTATTTCTGCAGTCAAAATAATGACCATCCGTCAGTCTGTTTGACTACTGCCATTTCTCATCTAAGCATTTCTCGCTGTCAGTCACTCTCTTTTTTTTCCAAACGTTTGTTGGATTATTACAGCCATATCTGACACGTGATTGTAATTGCCACTCCTTTCAAAAATAATAATTTTTAGCTTTATTGTTTCGAAACAATAGTGCAGAACAAACAGCATTACAAATAACAGAACAAAACTATAATTATTTAGTATTACAATTGATACAAATACGAATGCAGGTAACAATATTATTGATTTATTATCAAAATTTGGCTTGAATTAGTGGTTCCCAAACTGTGTTGAATGAACCCACTTAAAAAAAACTTACACATCCCACTATATTTTCCAGAGTGGTAGATACTCTCAGTATCGCCCTGGTGAAAGGCAACAATTCAGAATCGAATAGTGGTTTTAAATAGCTTTGGTCGTGTTTGGTGACAAGATCTGAACTGCCCAGTACTTTCTAACCTTCGTCTACCACATCTCCCCACCTCTATCCACTCCCTTCAACCTTATAACATACCCCAATTGGCGATGCCGAATCCTACTACTTTCACATAAAATATTCTTTATGATATATTCTCTTATCGGAAGTTGTCTTTCACCAATTACTAAATATCAATAAAATATGCAGACTGCTGCGCGGAGTTGCTCAGCAGGATTGCATTCGGGCCGGCAAATCTTAATTTCGTAGGAGGTTGACTTACATCGATTTTCAACCTGCTAACGGCAGTTTTTGAACAGTGTTGCGGAACTGCTGTCGTCCCAGCCTCACCTCTAATCAGAGGTTGGCCATCGTTAACGTTCAGCGTTGATTAATCCAGTTCCTTCTTACTTCTATTTTAGGGAGTTTTATGAACTAAAAAATGATTTGTTGACTTTCAAAGATTCCGACGTATTCTTTGTTACATACAATACCTACGTACCTAGTTTTAGTAGAAATTTGAAAGCTATTGTTTGGTGTAAAAAATCTTCGATATACTTATGCAATTAAATTACGTACTTTAACTCATTTCTCAATGCAGCATTATTGTTTCACTCCTTACATTTGCCTAAAATAAATTGTAAATTTATTTATTTTGGAAGAAACAAATAGTTTCTATATAATATACAATGATAGATATAAATATACAAGTTAGCTGAAGTCAAGCCACAGAAGTGTCTTATATTAAAGTGCATTAGAAATGAAGTTTTAGTATCTTAAAATTAATTTGGTGTTAAAGGAAGGGGAGAGGAAGAGGAAAATAGGAAGAGGATAGGAGATGCTGCCGATACATTCCATACTCTCATAAATCGATCGTACGCATTACGAAATAAATGTTTATTTATATGTTTAATCTGTAAGAACTTTTTTTAATGCAGGTGAATTTTCCAGTTACTATTTTTATTCTCTCTGTGTTTTTACTTCTTTAATAAATATTTAAAACATGAGGTTTAGACTATCTAAAAACACTGTGCAATTTATTTTCAAAAACAAAGTGCATTTCACAACAGTATAAAGAATATATAATTTAACTTGTGAGTTAGTAAAAAAGGAGCTTAAATATTGCGAAAATTTCTTTAATGCAAAAGTGGTAGCGAATTCAATGTATGGCGTAGTCCCATTTACTGAACGCCAGTTTAACTATAACCGCTGGTTATACTCAAAGCAATTCTATACGGTGACCTAAGTTTGAATGTAAACCTCCGCGGGGGCTCAGATAACTGCACAATGACCTTATTTCAGTTGAAATTATCTTGTTTGGCAATATGCACTATGGGTTAAAACGTTCGAACGCACTCGTTGTGAGTTTTAAATGCATTAGTCATTTAAAAAAAGTTGCTCACGATGCTAACTTATTACGTTACCTTTTTTACAGAAGTGTAGCATGTTGCAAACATTCAAATTATTGCAGGTGGGTTGTTGAAAAAAGATTAACACCTGGAAAATTGAAAGTAACGACTTTTGGAGGGGGCGGATTGCGCAAAAGTGTACTATAGGTAGATAAACAAATTTGCATAATTATTGCGAAGATTATTATTATTAAGTGATTTTGTAACTAATTTTTATATGAATATTTTTGAAAGGTATATTACTCTTCTATAATATGTTTCATAGCTTTCTGCATGGAGAAAAATGATATTGCTAATTTATTGAATCTTCTTGAAATAATTTCAGGATTATTTTGCGGCGTCATTTTAATTATATGAAAATGAAACACTTTGTGTAAACCACTTTTAATTAATATTAATCTACATGTTTCAAAGCTAATGGCTTCTTCGTCTGGATAATGAAAATTAACAATTAATGAATTTTTTATTTTTATTTTAATATTGTTAAGGATCCCTTAATGAATGTCTTAATAGGTTTCCTAATAAACTTTCGAGACGTCTCAAAACCTGTTCATAAAAATTCTAATATTTTTGTATTATTCGTTTTATAATATCGGGACAAACGCAGGTGCATGAACACGTGTTCTGATATATTAGGAATTTACTAAAGGGGCATCAGGAAACGGCCTGCTTTCCCGTTTTTACCAATAATTAATAATTAATAACCGGATTACTAATAATTTGAAGGGATTCTTAATAAATTAGCAATACTCATTTTTCTCCATATGTGTCACTGAAAAGAAACTCCATAGAAATATAATATATAAATTCTTTGTTTGTTTTAAATTTTTGATAGATTTTCGTATCAACAAACGGACGCCAAACGCGTGCCTAACTTATAAAATTTTCCTTTGTCACATGAGAATGGGTAATTTTAACGACTCGTTCGTGAGTTCAACAGCTCGCCTGTGGAACGATTTGCTGGCCTTTATGTTTCCTCCCTCCTACAACATGCGTGTCACCAATATCCATTTTTACTCGTTCTTCTCCTCAAAAAGACCCTCCACACCAAATCCCCAAATATGCTTGGGTATGAGCTGACATAGGCCCTGAAGCCTTTGTGGTGTTAATGCTAATAATGATGTATGTACATAATATGTAATATGTTTGATCAGTTTTAGCAGAAGTAGAAAAATAATTTGCCCATAACACACTTATTTCGTGATCTCGTGACACATATAAGGTATCGTGATTGATTACTGGGTTACGAAAAATTAATATGTAATGTAGTAATTATTTCAATATTTCAAATTAGTAAACCAGGCCATTGCTGCTTAGCCCATAGATTATTTCCTTATGCCAAAAGTTTTATTTTATTTTTAATCGTGAGGTATTAAAAAATTGACTACGTATATATTTATGCACGAAAAAGGATTTAAACATACAATAATAATTAGATTTATCTATCTGTGTTGTAACATAATATGAAGATGTAATTAATAAATGTGAAAAAAATACTTGCATATCAACATCAAAAGGCAAACGATAGTGCAAACCAACGATCTTAGAAATAAGAGATATGAACTGAATGATTATTTTGTTCCCATTTCACACAACGGGTGTCAGACACGCTTTAAAAAATATTAACCATCAATTTTAAAGATCGAAATAATAAGTGATTTCCTTATACAGTCCGAGTTTTTTTCGAAAATCAGAAAATTGGTTTCGTCTTTGTAGTTGAGATAATTCCATTTGGCTTAAAATTTTTGTTGGTACCTGGCATCGTATTACCTACACCTTTCTTTTTAAAATAAATTTCCACTACCAGGACGTTTCTGACAATTATTTACGAAACGCATTATCCAAGCGACGACGCGTTGCAATTTATAAAATGAAGAATATTTACTAATAATAATCGAATTAGGTACTATTTGAGATGATACAAACGTTTTAAGGTTGCATGTTTAAGGCTGGCCGCATACATACGTTTTCCGTATTCGATTTCCGAATTCGTTTTCCGTATTCGGACATCCGAATGCACGGAATCAGTAGAAAATACATTAACTGCCGCACACGTTCGTTTTAGTTCCGAACGGAACAAATTCCTTACGCACGTTCCGAATGCAAGCCGGCGCGTTCGGAGAAACCGAATGGAAAAAACCTAATGACGTCATGTGGAACGCAGCTCTTGCATACATTTTGTTTGTGTCGACGCAAACGTTCGGAAATTTCCTGTCAGTAATTCAGTGTTGCCAACGGGTCTTGACCTAATATCGCCGTTTCTCATACATAAGGTAGCGTAAAGTAGCCGAATTTGCTGTTAGGTGGGACATGTTTAAAATTGATTTTTTTACGTGAAAATAAAAATTTCGTGGGGGGTGGCTAGAGAATTTCAAAAAAATAAAATTTGTCCCCAGAAAATAAAAAAAATCATGGGGGGGGGGGTGGCTAGAGAATTTCAAGAAAATATAAAATTTGTCCCCAAAAAAATTCATGAGGGGGGGGGGGGTGGCTAGAGAATTTCGGGACATGTTTAAAATTGATGTTTTTGAAGTAGCTTAATTGGCGACCTTTAGATTTTTTCGGCGCCGATTCTCGCTCTGAGTAGCCTAAATGGCGATATATCGCCCTTGTTGGCAACACTGGTTCTGACGTTTATACATTCCGAATGAAGAAAAACGAACGTTTGCGCTAGTCTCACGGAATTCCGAATACGGAAATCGAATTCGGAAATCGAATACGGAAAACGTATGTATGCGGCCAGCCTTAAGTTCTGGTATTTCTCCGTCAGATTGATTGTACACAGCTGAACAAGATCAGAGTGCTTATGGTTGATGAAGCCATTTTGGTCCCGTAAACCATCAAGGGTGTGATATAATGTCTGCTGGGAAAAGCCCTCTAGAACCAGAATCGGCACAATTTTCCTCCGAAACAACATGAGTTGAGTTGAAAAAATCGTCCTGTCAACAAAGTTTGATTACGGAGCCCCCTTTATCGACCGTGTCGAAACTTGAAAGCCATCGTGAGCTCGCGCATTTTTGTGAAAAATTAGTGATTTGTGTATGAACCAGCGCAAAGGATAGAAAACGTGGAAGAATTGAAAAAGGTAAGACGGCATATCCGAATTTTCCAATCCTATTGCATTCCGCGGTGCGACGGTGCTTTTCCGTCCCCAACAAATTTATTTATTTATTTTGAAATATTTTAATAACCCGATGAAAGTGTACCTTCAAGTATACTTGAACTGCAAGTTTGATTGTGCAATATTCGTCCCTAGCGGCCGATTTAGTAGAGAATCATGCAAAATAAATCTAGTTTCTGAATGAGCAACTATTAATTCACACAGCCTTTTCAATACAACTAATACATAAAAGGTATTTTAGGTTGTAATTGATAATAGGTGAAACTGAGAAAATCTTTATTTAGTTTATTAACGTTAAAGTTTAAACATTAGATTTGGACCACTTAATAGTTCAGAAAAGAAAACGCATAATGTATTTACGTATATTAATAAGTATCTGCTAAGTAATTTACATAAGATATGGATGTAACATTATCTTAAAATCTTGTAGCATGTGATTCAGAACTATTGACGAAATTCGAGAGTTTTTTTCACAACCTTTAAATTTGTCCATCAATTGAGATGAACATCAAAAGCATTTTATCGTCATTTGTTAAAGTTTAAATTTGAAATCGTGTCGATACTGCGTGTTGATAATCATTACAAATTTTAGCATACACCTAAATCACAGAACACATTAAACATTTAATAAAGAAATTGAATTAGGCATATGATAATCTCAAATTGGTTATGTAAAATCGTAAAATATTGACTTTTCCCACCGAATTTCCGATGTATAAAACCACTTTCTCTACAGAATACAGAATACATTCACCTAAAGTTACCCACACCGAGATGCCGGTAGGAGAATGCAGTGACGCAACTTTTATCGAAACTTAATAAAAATAACCGAATGAAAGGTAATTTTTTAAAGAGGGTCATCAGTCAGCACGAATACACGCGATTTGGCATGTTAAAAAAAAAGTTTTAGTTAGTTGATAGTATTGTGATTTCATGCACTAACTACTTGATCATTTAGAAAATTAGTTGTCAGGCAGCGTTCAATAATTTTGTTTGGAAACATAAGATATTGATTACGTGAGACGATTTTTGGCTCTTGGCCAAGAGTTTTATATTCTAATTTGTGAAATATGGAATCCAGAAATTTTATTAATTAGTGAAAGACCATAATTCAGAAAAAAATAAAATTGCGTTACCCGTGTGTGGAGAAGAGATTTGAAGAGCCAGGTTCTTTCCAACCTTTATCATTTCCATCTCTTTTCCCACTCTCTTAAGTATCACAACAAAATTTTTGACCTTGTGCGATATTCACATTATTCAAGCTCTTGTTTGGTATTGTTTTTGATGGTCAAGTTTGCAAATTTTCATCAATCTCGGAATAAAGCTGTAGATTTGTATTAATATCAAATCCACACCACACCACCCCCCCGCTACATACACTCATATATATATATATAAATAGATGCCTACCACGGGTGTGTTGGATCAGGTTGTGTTAGGTGATGTGAAGCTAGGTTTACCAAAGTACTCGTACAGTACAATGTTAATATTATATATCTACATCCAATCATTATAAATTTGTTTTTAAATAATTTAATGAGAAAAACCTCAAATTTTTATATTTAATCATTGCAGACAATATTAGCGACTCTCAAACAAAAATTTGAAACAGAAAAAGATTCTTTTTCAATTTTTCTTTTTAGTTTTTATTCAAGAATCGCTAAGATTGTCTTCAATTATGATTGCTTTGTAGGATTCAAAAGTGTATTCAAATATTGCAAAACCAAATATTTCTAAATGTCACATCTCTCTGCTATGAGGCGTATGCAATATTAATCTTCTAGAATCTGCTACTATTAGTAGTAATTAGTTATTAGAATTACCGTTAAAGATTTATGCTATTTGTGCGAAATAATATGCAATATGCATATTATCTTTTGAAGTATTGCGAGAGTTGGTTTTGCCAATGATGTATTATTATTGAAACTTTCTTATTCAATAGTGAATTTCTCCTCGGATCTGATGTCAGTGGAGTTGCATAATGAATCAAAAGTCTTTCGTTTGTTGCGTCAAATCTGAGATATGACTTGGTTTCTGTAATATATTATTCAGCTGACAAAATAAATACATTCTTTTCTACGTAGAAATAATAATGACATATTGATATGAAGCAAACTGAATGTGGTGTTACATACTATAAATGATATGAAAAAAATATGGACTATCAACATTGTTTTTTGAGCAGATTTTTGGTTTTCTTTGAATATTTAATAATTAATATTAAAATTATAAACTTTCACTTTAACGTTGGAACTTCGTTTATAAAAATGTATCCCACATATTTATAAAACGTTATGTTTTGCTTGAGTTTTTTACACTATTAGGATATTTTAACTTTTTTTATTCTCCATATATGACGATAGTGGAGGAATTTTTATTTTATTTTTATGTTGACGAATAAATTTTCTACATCGATTTAAAATGTGACATTTTCGATTTCCCGCCTAAAAAACATGTTCGTTTTTATTCGTGAACATGGCGGCGATGACGTCACGCCGGGAAAAGTTGATGACGGCCGTCTTTCTAGCCAATGGCGTTTTCTACGTCCTAATGACGTTGTAGCCTTAAGAACGTGCGGTTCAGATAATTTTTAAAATCAATAAATATTTATTAAAATAACACATTTTTGGTATAACGATCAGAATTTAAAAAAAAATGTATTTTCGTACATTACATATTAATTGAAATGTACATTACATATTAATTGAAAAAAAAACACACTTTGTAATACACTACTTTTTTAATGTAGTTATAGTTATATCTTTAGTTAATATAATAAGCCCTGACGAAGCTTGAGATAAGCGAAACCCGGTTGGCTGTCATTATTAATTCTAATAAAAAGTGGTGTATTACAATGTGTGTTTTTTCAGTTAGTAAAAAAATAAACTTAAAACTAAAATAAATCTTCTATACAATTTTAACGATATTCATAGTTTGTGAAAATATCTCATTGTTATATCCAACTTTTTTTTATTTTTGTCATTTATACAGACATTTTAACAATGAAAATTGAGTTGTGAAGGTGTACTGTGTGTGTTGATTCCTATATATTTATCTATTTTTACTAAACCGTTACTATTTTCAGTCTCAAATTTCTAGATCAATATTTGCAATATGCAATATTTTTCTTCAACTATACAACTGTGCAAAAACAAGGCAAAACGTCATATTATTACTTGTTTGCATATTGTTATATTTGGCGAAGCCAATTTGTAAGCTAGCAAACAATACAACTTAACCTTTTTAGATGTATTTATTATTTTAAATCACCGTGAAATATTAATTCAAAAGTTGTCAAACTATTTGCCGACGAAAATCTTCTGATACATGTAAAAAGGAGAATTTCAAACGCTGCTTCATGCATTCAACACTTTCTTCTCACTTCAATGACAATACGGACGAGTTCTCCTATAAAATTTGAAATGCAGGTGTGGCAAGATGTTCAATTTTAAGTTTCTGCCGAATCGTAAAAATTAAAAATTCATAGTGCAAGTCGTAAACACCTGCACATCGTCCACATACATATAAGCGGCCATTAGAAATTCGATAACTTCAAAGTAAACAGAGAACTCTCGTTTTGTCCCGAAAGAAACTTTCGGAATTTTACTGTTTGCAGACCAATAAGGGCATCTATCAAGGTCGACTAGGTTTCTAAATAAGTACCTTGGCTGTTTTTGAAATTGTCAACACTTTAACTAGGCAGAGTGCGTTATGTCTTCGAATCTTCTACAACCTACGAACCTTTTAAGCCCTATTGTTATTTCACTTCATCATTACACAATTATTAAATTAAATAAATAAAAAAAAGTTGTACAAATTCGTCTTGGTAAAGTACCTACAACGTGTAGATTATACGTCGTGTGCCGGCGAATTTGCTATTAGTTCGCTGCATTTGCCTTGAATTTATGGAATTTTGATCCTTAAAAAAGCTCCTGGCATACTAAAATATATGTTATTCGCTTCGCAAAGTAATAACGTATCTATATTTTGTTCTTGTTTGTCGTTTCATCACTTTCAAATAAAACTCCTAGTCAAATGTCGTAATTCCGATTTTCAAAAGCCATAGTTCTGTGTTAATTTATAAGAAAGCCTCGTATGACTTATTTTTACTGTGAACAACGCAAAATTTCTCTATGTATAAGTAGCTACCCTGGGGAACTTAATAAGATAATTTAAAAAAATATTTGAACACATTATTTGATAAGATGGTACAATTTACAAAACATAATTTTGCAAGAAGCAAGTCAGTCAAGCACACCAAGGAATACAGGTTGCTTGAGGATAGGATTACAAAGGTTGGTAACTTTATTTGCTGTGATGTCTGTAACCTAACCTCAAACTAATGTACCATACCGGTAAACTGCGTAAACCACACGAGGAGTGCCATACTGCGGTATGCTCTTCAGCAAAGGCTGGAGAAAGTAATTGGCTGTGGACTAAGTATTGCGGATATGGTCTCTACCAAACAGCCAAGGTGTGAGGTATACTTATGTTGCACCTGCTGCCCATAACACAGACGATGGATGGTGTAGGTATAAAGGTTTGGTCAGATTATTATGGCCCGGGGCCATCACGAAACATGTAAAAATAACTAATAAGTGTTTACAAGTCGTGCCTCATCATTTTTTTTAAATATTTATATTTACATAGAAATGACTGCTTTTGTGGTAATATAACTAACAATGTGTGGAATTTAACGTCGTTTTGAGATAATTAGTAATGTAAACAGTTTCTGGGGAAAGTTTTTTGACGGTTGATTGAGGTCAGTTTTATTAAAAAATTATTGTCATCAAGCGGGAAAGCACATCGTTTTATAGAATGTTGGTACCTACATTATTTTTAATGAATAAATTGATCGATTTTCGCGGTGTCCAGTGGTAAAATAATTTATATTGAGCCGTTTTTATGACAAATCACCTCAAGTATCGTTCAATGTCTGGAAAAAATTCAGAAAACTGATAGACAATAATTTTCAAAACATTATTTGTTTCGTATTTGAAAAAAAAATTTTTTTACCTTAACCCCACACAGGAAGCCCTGAGGAATATAATTTCTCTCATGGCTTATGTCATCTTTTGGGATGCTGTGTGGAAGGTTTTTTTTAACGAACGGAAGGAGAGGAAGTTCTGGGACGGTAAAATGTAAGAGATTTGGGTAGGAATCTAGGGATCAGAGTGTCCAGGAGTGACGGACATATGAATATATCCCTCCTAATGCGGCGCAAGGCGATGCGTCGAGAGACCAGTTGGAGAGGTCAAAGGGTATCCCTAAACCAGCCGGCACTTGGGGTACTGGGGTGACGTATGGCAGAGGTGTTGGTTATCCAATAAATGGTTCCCGGGGCAGCACTGACTCGGCACAATTATTTCTCTCCATTTGTATTTTTGTCAATGAGGAATGCATAATGGTAGTTAGTAACAGAATTTCTGCGCTGAAATAAATTCAGACTTCTAGTATTACAAAAATAAAATAAATCCGAAAGCTTATCATTGCAAGCTAATCTGGACTACCAAATGTATAATTTAAATTTGAGAAATACCAAGTCATTGGTTATCAATTCTCTTGCGTTGTATTCACATCAAAAAGATGTTTACAATTATTTTCAATCTTCAACTACTCCTCTTCTCTCCCATTCTCCATGCCTAATCCCCTATAACTTTTCCAATGTAGAACTCATGTAGATACTATCACAAAAAAACTGTGCCAGAGTTAAATATGTTACCTACCCCACAAAGGCCAATTCCACAAGTTTCTTGCAAATTTCACCATGCATAATCACATAATAATTATGCGACCGGAAAACGTTCAAGTTATGTTCAAGTCATTCTTTACAGCGCAAAAACCCCAACTCTTTGGGCTAATTCGCCATTCACACAATCAACAATGCACTTATTTCAGTCCATGGCCTTTATATTGTTCCATATAATACAAGAACTATAGCACAGTTTTACTTGTCAGAAATGTGTAAATATGGCCTTTGTCTGTCGCAGTAATAATATCTGGAACTGATTATTTGCGATTTTTCTTTTTCGGATTTCTTTTATATGATGTCATCTGATCTAATAATTGCTGCAGTAATTTTTTAATAAAACTCTTTGTTCGTTTTTGTTTTTGACATTAAGCTTGTCCGAATGCTAACAAACTGACAATATATTTGTTATACCACTACACTATTACTCAAACTACTATACTCAAACATTGATATTTTTCGGATTCACAGCCCAAATTCAAACGTGGCATCATGTCAATAATATAAACAGTTCAATTCGCATACACACACACACACACACACACACACCCTCACACACACACACACACACACACACACACACACACACACACACACACACACCAGGCATTACAAGGAAACATATCGTAGGTACCCAACATGAAACATATAATTCCTTTAAATTGTTTCATCACTGTAACTCGTGTACTGTTTGTTTCTATAAAATCAAATAAATAAATATACAAAAAAATGTTGTTTTAGTGACAAATGATAGGGGAACTTAGGGGAAGTTGATGAAGTCAAACGCGATGCCAACTCAGCCACTGACCGGTGACTTTTAGAGGCTTTTACAAATGAATAGTAAAAAATATACAGTATTTACTGTACATAACTGAAGTGCCTCAGTAATACTCGTTTCTATTTGTTAAGGCTAAACGTAACTTACGTTATTATCTAAGCGTTCATAGATGGCGTTAATATAATTATTTTATGAAATTTACTTTAAATATTGGGACGAATTACTTGTTTGCACCCATACACACGCAATATGAAAATGAATAATTAGTTTTGTACTTATAAAAACTCAACTCTTTCAAGAAAGGCATAAATAATAAAATATTGTACGATTCACCGATACCATATTTTATTTGAATGCCTTTCTCGAAAGATTCGTGTTTTTATACGGAAAAAAACATTTATTAATGTTCATATTGCATATTTATAGACGCAAACTAATGATTCGTCTTAATATTATAAACCTAACTTCAAAAAAAAAGTGTATATGATAAAATAATAATGTTAACGTACGTTAGGACATTGAAGATTTCCACTGACTCGGTATAATTATATAATCCCGACTTCTAGTAAAAATAACATTTGGGCATACCGGGTTTCGAACTCAATACGTCTGGATTTGCAGGCTAGGATCTTAACCTCCCAGCCACCGAAGTCGTCGAAGAAGTGTATTAACTCACATTACAGAATAACAAAGATTTTTGTTAAGTTGATCACCTGACGAGATTTAAACTCTTTTATGTAATAATAAGGTTCTAATTATTGAGTGCTACTTTCTATGGTCCAGCGAGATATAATCTAGTGGAAGTGATGATGAAGCATTTTAAAAATTTATTTTAGTATGTCACGGACAATTTACTGTACAACCTGCTTTAACCTTTTTCATATAATAAGTTCTCAAATACGAGTATGTAACATTTTTCTAAGTGAAAACATTTCATGTTGACTCATTTTTACCCGCTGAATAATAATATTATATAGAACTATATTGTGGAATGTGCGTGTACCTGATTTAGCTTAAATCTATATTCAAGCGAGATAATATAAATTAATTTTCATGGACTAAGGTTTTCAGTTTAAAGAAATCCGACTTTTCTAAGTAAATTTTCTAAAATACGAAATTTATTAGGAAGATTATGGCATCCTCATTCGGGGTATGAGTGAGGCTGAATGGTGTAGGGAGAGAAATGAGATGTGGAAGAGGAAGGTAGGGAGCTGCAAAACATGGCTAAAGCCATTTCAAGCATCTTTTCGATTCTGAATGGTGGTCTTTCACCAGGGCGAGAGTATCTGCCACTCCGGAACGTGCCGTAAATACACTATATTTTTTTTTATAAATAATAATTATAGTATACTTGAAAAACTAAATAATCTAAAGCCTAGAATCTTAACCGATCGGCAACTTTTATTTGATGGTTAAAATACTTATATATGATATGTTTTAATTCTGCGGTAGATATTCGGTGATACAAAATGACGTGAATTTCCAAATTACCGCGTGAAAGGCGAAGAGGTATCGTTGCGAAGACGGTCTCGTTATATCGCACTGTCGGTCGCACAGGTGGGACGCTGCATATGTATGTCCCTCTCGCAAGGCACGGACAGTGGACACGACACGAATGACCCCGGTCACAGACTTCCTGACTTTCTCCGCGGGTTTTGCGAATCGCGATATAGTAGTACGTGTGCGAGGACCTTTACTTTTTGACATTTTGTTGGAAAAATTGACTTTCACCAATTTTGATTAAATAAAGATAAAAATAATTGTGTTTATTTTTAATTTTATTTATACACAAGAGACAAGACGGTAAACAAAGAATTTTACAATAAAATAACAGAGAATAAATAATGAACGACAACCATGTTTGAGTCAAGTGAAGTCAAGCAATTTAGTGAAGTTCTCTGGGCTATCGCTAAATATGTCCAGAATATTATCAATAAAATGCTATAATCCCTACACTTTAAATTTTTTTTTTAATTTTATAATATTTTTTCTCATTATGTGATTTTTAACTACTACTCTATTACAGAATAAAGGTTTTAATAAAAACCAAATACCCAATCATATTTCTGTACTCCTGGTATTTTTTTCCTGTCGGCGGGATCATATTTTGACGTTTGAACATTGCTGTTCTAACATCCGTTTATTTTTGAAAAAGTTTTTTCTCGCTGAACATACAAGTAAGTGATGCAAGTTCCTAAAACGTTATAATATTGTTTTTTTTTTATTTGCAAGAAAGTGTTTGAATCTAGCCATACCCCATTACTCACAAGCGACGTGAAATAATAGCATAACTAGGTACCTCACTTTTATAACATTACGTGAAAATTAAATTTGTAAGAACAATCGGTAATAAAAATAATCGCGGCGTGTTACGCTGGGCGGCCGATGTTCGTGAGCTCGGACCATGGATAGTAATGGACGGTTTCAATATGTGATAACAAAAACAAAGGAGATGGGCCAGGAACTTTTATTAGTACACAGAAGTGTCGCCAACATAGTTTAGCGTAGTACTCGCAATTACGAAAAGTTTGGCATTTTTTACTTTAGCTGCACACTGGAAGCCTTCAGGAAAAAAACATCCCTCAGGGCCTATCTCCTTTCTTTCAGGGAAAGGAAGGAGAGAAAGTTTAGGAAGGAAAAAGGTATGAAGGGTGCGAAGGATTCTGGGGGTCAATGTGTCCAGGAGTGACGGACGTATGAATCAATCCCTCCAACCGCGGTGCAAGAGAGTCTGTCTGGAGAGGTCAAAAGGTCTCCCTCGTCCAGTCTCTCCCGATCCGACCTAGACCTCTAAAAACTCACCCCATGAACCCGGGCACCTCTGCCAAGTCACCAAACGTAGCGAACCACTTGGGGCGATCTATGGCAGGGGTGTTGGTTATCTAATAAATGTTTCCCGGGGTGGCGGTACCCATACCCCTACAAATTTCTTTTATCGAGACACAAAGCGCATAACTTTAACTGCTTAGTCGCTTTGTTAGTCCATACAGTCGACAAGCTTCAATTCGATATCTTCCTTTGTTTATAAAATTAACTGTAGTTTCAATCAACGACGTTTCCTTCTACGTTGGGTTGGTTTTATTTTCACTGTATGAAAGTTGGTATAAAATAAAAATTGTTTCCATAACTTCAAGAACCTACTTACTTGGTAAGGTTTTTTGATCAGGTTAGTCAGCAATATGCTTTCTTATGTGACGTTATAAAAAATGCATTGACCGTAGTCAGGAGAACCATGGTATACACACTTTGGAGAGTACCTGGATATTCATATATTTTAACAAAACATAGTGATGAGTGTTGGATTTAAAAGAAATCCTATAATCAAATTATGTCACCGTTTTTTTGTCATGGTGCAATCAATATTATTTACTAATCGTGGAACCAGCGAAAATGTTCATAACAAATGTATGTCTTTAATTATCACTATTAATTATTACACATTTTTACTCTGCATTGTTTTCGGACTTTATGGGATGTGAAGGATTGCAATTCCCCACTTATTATCAATACCAGAAATTCTGGCTGAAATAAGATTCTATGTCCCGGATAATTTCACGAAGGGCGCCAACACATGCTTCTGATACTTCCCAGGTGCAGAACTAGCTAACCAATGCTGATACACCTGGGAAGACTTACGAGTTTATAGATATTTTCCACGTGTCCTTCAACAACTATAAGCACGAAGGTTACATGTAGGTATTTTATGTTTAGGGATCTGCTGAGGAGGCACGCAATGAAAGAGGTTGTGAAGGTCACAGTGCTTTATTTGAGTCAGGTTGCCGTATATGAGTTGACTTGAGGACCGATGATGAAGACTCCGGATGCAGGCGGTGAAGTGTTGGTCAATGTGCGGGTCAGTGAGTCGACGCCGCTGCTGGTGACCGGACTCGTGGACATGTCAGGTACTGGTGAAGGCCATGCATAGACGAGCGAGAATGCCGCGTGGTCTAGGTGCGTGGATGTAGCGCCGGTCATATGTGCTGGAAACAGGGCGCTGTGTGATCCGATGTAGCGCTAGCCAGGAATGCTGGGGCCAGGGCGCTGTGATCCGGTTGGAGTCCCAGAATGAACCGTGCAGAGCCGGGTATATCGTCCTGCGCGCAGCGGAGGTGCGCGGGTTGTCCCTTGCGAGACTTGCAAATTGTTGGCTGACTGATGACTAACTGACTGCTCGCTGCGTCGGTCCTATTTATATAGCCCCGCCGGTGGCGGTGTAAGTACGCGAGACCGCTGGTAAAATGGAGACAACTCGCTCAGTCTGGGTGCTTGAACCTTCTAGCGAATGCGCGTAATGTGCTAGTCCAACTCGCAACGTGTTGACGTAAGTAGTTCGCTCGCAAGTAGGTACTCGTAGACAGGTAGGTAGCAAGATAGGAACGCTTCGCATTGTCTGGAGTGTTCCGATTACGATGCTTTTTGTATTGACGAGTCGTTCTAGATGAATCTCGTAGCATCGCTACATATGTATCTACATGTCAACAATATTCTATTCACTATTCATTATTATTATCTATTCATTATCATTCAACAATATTCTATACCTGTGAATAGTTCATATTAACTTGCTCCGTAGTAAATTGTATTTTAAAAACTATAACGCTCAAATTAAAAGCTACTCGGAGTGTTACGTGTTCGTACTACAAAGTTCTAAAATAATTTTTATAATATCCGAGTGATTTAAAGTTCCTTCCGAATTAAATCAGCAAAACTATAAACAATACAATTTGCTTTTACGCGGGTAGTACGAAAAAAACATTAATTCAAGATGCATTGCCGAGTGTGCTCAGTAACTCTACGTACTGATGAGTTAAAATTCACGTGTGCCGCATGCAAAGGCGCATTTCATTTGGCTTGCGGAGGTATTATTGAGAACACATATCGACGACTTAATCAAGAACGGCGATCTCAACAAGTTTGCAAGCATTGCAATTCAGCCAAGCCCGGCGCTGCTAGCCCTTTGCAGACAATCAGTGATACTGAACCTTTGGAGCAGATTAAAAAAGTTACGGATATTAGTTCAGCGCTCGCCGCTCAGACACCGACAAATCTTAAAGATATTCAAGATCTAGTCATGAACAAGACATCCAATCTGGAAAAAACACAAAATGATATTCTAGATCAGAATAACAAAATACTTGAAAGTATTCAATTTATGAGTTCTCAATATGAGGATTTCATGGCTAGAATCCGTGACATCGAACTAAAAAATGATGAACTCACTAAAAAGAACTCAACCCTGGAAGCTAGGATTTATGTCTTGGAAAAATGTGTGGACATGCAGGAAAGGGAACTCAAAGCGAACAACATAGAAATAAGAGGCATCCCAGAAATCAAAGGAGAAAATCTGCAAGACGTTTTTTTCAATATCTGCAAAACAACAAAGTCCTCCACTGATACAAAGGACATTGATTCCATTCATCGCGCAGCAAAAAAAAACAACAAGAGTCATCCGAGAGAAATCATTGTTAAATTCAAAACGAACATAGCAAGAGAAAACCTGTTAACAGACGTAAAAACTTTCAACAAAAACAAACAGAATCCAGAAGACAAATTGAACACCTCAAACATCGGTATAGCTGGTTCCTGCTCGCCGATCTTCATTTCAGAACAACTAACATTTCGCGGTAAACAGCTGTGGTACAAGACACGAACAGCGGCGAAGGAGAAACAATATCGCTTTTTTTGGATTAAACGGGGGCAAATTTATCTTCGTAAAAACGAGGGAACTAATGCCATTGCTATCTCAGACGAAAGCATTTTGGCTGCGCTTTGATAAATTTGAATTAATGGCTATTCCTTCGAGGTATGTCTTGACCCGTGCATTTATGTCTCGCTCTATATTTCTCCATATTTGTTTCATTTCCTACCCTTCTGGAATTCATTTGTTATGTATGTTATGCAGTTCCTGCTACCTTATTTTTATTATTATTATTGTTTTGTCTTCTTGCTATCTCTTTCATAGTACTATATCTAATTACATTATTTATACCATATTATTATATATTACTCATATTTGTATAATTTACTACCGTTTTCTAATTCATTTGATATCAAGCAATTCTTGCTACCATTTTGTTTTTACTTCTTGCTATCTCATTAATAGTACTACATCTAACTACAACATTTGTACTATATTATTTATATTAAGCACATTTACCATTTTAACTACATTTGGAATCGCATTTAATTATATATTACTCGGGAACCAACTTCTATACAACACACAACCAACACATACTTATGATTCAATTAAATTATGATACCGGAAATGATTCCGGCATAGATCTTAACATGAATGTCATTGATGATATGAACAATCTAAATAACTATAAATGGTGTGCTTACGGCGTTAAAATTATACACCAAAATATAAGAAGCATTTCTAATATTGACGATTTTTTAATTTTTCTGGATCAATTCAATTACCAATTCGACGTTATTATTTTATCGGAATGCTGGCTTAGTAAAGATTACACCTCAAAAGTTATTCACAATTACTCTGAACACCACACAAACATATATCTTAATAAGTCTAGCGGGATCGTTGTATACATCAGAGACGGACTTCAATCTCAAGTTGATGAAATTTTCTTATCACAAGCCAACTGCCTGAAAATTGTATTGAATAATAATCTATGTATTTTTGCAATATACAGATCACCCTCTTTTCAAAATATTGACACTTTTCTGAATTCACTCCAATCAATTATCAACAGCTCAAAAAATATAGAACGGCAAATAATTATAGGCGACCTCAACATCAATACAATTACCGAATACCACCGCCAATCCAACGATTACCTATGTTTGCTAACTGAAAATGGGTTCATTCAGACAATTATTAGCCCTACTCGTGAGCAGGGCATGAGTAAATCTTGTCTTGACCACATCAACGTCAAAAAAATTAACCATGTTGACTCATTTGTCATTCACTCTACAATCTCAGATCACTATACAACAGCACTCTGCCTTAAAAACAAACCTCCTAATCCTGCTAAAATTAAACATGTTGCAAGAATAAACTATAATAACTTAATTGAAGACTTGAGCTCAGAAAACTGGCAAAATGTTCTAGACCAAACTGATGCCGACTCATCGATGAATGAATTTATCACTAAATTACATTCATATATTTCTAAACATACAAGCAATAAACTTATACCACATAAACAAATAAAACTTACGCCATGGATCACCCCTGGCCTTATCAAATCGATTAACATTAGGAACCAACTTCATAAAAAGGCGAATAGGTGCCCTGAAAATATTATAGTACAAGCTCATTACAAAAATTATAGGAACTTTTGCAAAAAACTAATAAAATCGGCCAAAGAAAATTATTATAAAAAAATAATTTACGAAAATAACTGTACTCCAAAACGTTTATGGGAAGCATTTCGCAATATAACTAAAACAAAAATAAATAAATCTTCCGATATTAAATCACTGAACATCAATAACGCGAACACCTCAGACCCAAAAATCATTGCGAATTTTGCCAATAACTATTTCACGTCAGTGGGAGTCACACTTGCGAAAAAAATTCTCAACAATCTTAATACAACAGAATCCGATCTCGCTAAGTTAAAAATCTCTAATTTCGGTCATAAATTAGAAAACATCCAAACAACTTCAAACGAAGTCATAAATATAATTGACGAACTCAAGTCATCGAATGCTTGTGGTCCTGATAACGTTTCATCAATTCTGCTAAAAATTACTAAATCCTTCATAGCAACTCCAATCGCGTATATTTCCAATCTAAGCTTCAATTCAGGAAAATTTCCAAATCATTTAAAACACTCTATTGTTATACTGCTTCGCAAAAATGGAGATAAATCGCAGATACACAATTACCGGCCAATTTCTTTGCTCAATTCAATCTCGAAAATTATTGAGAAAATTGTAAAGAATCGTCTAAGTCATTACCTTGAAAAAAACAATATCCTTTCCAATAGACAGTATGGCTTCAGACCAGGATTGAACACTGAAAATGCCATTACAAACCTGACGAAAATCATCTCCAACAACATAGATAGAGGAAGAAAATGCATTGCGCTCTTCTTGGATCTAGCCAAAGCGTTCGATACTATCTCACACAAAATTCTCTTGAAAAAACTACAGCGCATCGGCATTCAGGGTCAGCTACTTAAGTGGTTAGGTAGTTATATAGAAAATAGGAGCCAAAGAGTGAATATTAACGATACTCTAAGCGATCCGGCTGATATAAACTTTGGTGTACCTCAAGGAAGCACTCTAGGACCACTTTTATTCAATATCTATATAAATGAATTATGTAACAGTTCATTTGCCGATCATATTATCACCTTTGCCGATGACACAGTATTATTATTTGAAGGCAAAAATTGGAATAAAGTTCATAGTAATGCAGAAATTGGTATTAACAAGGTAAAACAATGGCTAGATAATAATCTTCTCACTCTCAATACTGACAAAACTAAATTCATTTGCTTCAGTGCAACTCAAGCGGGACAACCAAGAGAAACTCAAAGAATTATTATACACCATTGCAATGACCCAAACACTTGCAATTGCAATACCTTAGAGTATGTGGATAGCATAAAATATCTAGGAATTATTGTAGACAAGAATCTGAGATGGAATGAACATATCTATTCAATCTCCACAAAGGTCAGAAAACTCACGCATCTTTTCATGGCGATTAGAAATATTCTATGCGCAAAAGATCTAAAACTAATGTACTATGCCATGTGCAACTCTTTACTTGAATATGCATCTTTAGGATGGGGAGGATGTACCAAATCAATTCTGGACCCCTTAGCCAAAGCACAGAAATCACTACTAAGGGTCATACTTAAAAAACCATTTAGATACCCCAGTAATGATTTATTCAAAGAGATAGGAGTTCTGGATGTGAGGCAACTATTTATAAGAAAAGTTATATTATACACACAAAAATATCGTCACCTCTTCCCCTCCGTAGAACATTATCACAACACCCGACATGCAGGGAGGAATCCAATAGTTCCACTTGCTACTATGACATCCCTTGCTCAAAGACAATATTCTTACCTAGGTCCAAAAATGTTCAACCTTATACCCGGTTCTTGGAAATTGAAAAGTGGAAGCGTCCTGCGTAAATTAGTCAATGATTGGATTCTAAACTTAGGGAGAGTCGAAAGTGAACGTATGCTGTATAACTGTTAAACAAAATCACCAAACTTTCCTGATCACTAGACCAAAATTCCTACCACACTTCATTGAGTTCTGATATTGCTCCGCAATGTTTCGACATCCATTCTGATGTTTTTATACCTTCTGATGTTTTTCAACCTAAGATTTATGGTTATGCGCCCCTGAAGCCTGTCTGCTCATTAGGTACATCACTACTGTAAAGCGTATCACATTTGTACTTCGCACACTAACTCTGTGTGACACTTGGTACCTACTACGGTAATGATTTATAATAAATACATAACACAATATGGCGCACGAAGTAATGCACCAATTTCACCAAAGTAGCACTAAATCAGGTACTATGTATTTATATTCATAGTTTATGTTTCATAGTTTATATTTCTATCTATATATATAGTTATTGTTTTTACATTTTAGCAGTAGTTCAAGAAATGAGCGCGGTGTATATTCGTATTGTCGTATAATATAATTTGTTCTGAATTCATGTTTTAATTCAGTGAAAACAATCATGCACATAATTTATTACACATTCTAGTTACAACGCTTACCTCATACTCTGTAAATTTTAATATTTTATGTTACCAGGTTAATTCGGTAAATCCGATTATAATATATGGTACCAGATTAATTTTTTCTACTTCTCACAAAACAATGTATGTGTACTTATATTTATTATATACATTTTCTTTATTACACAACTTAGTTTCAGAGAAAAATGAAACTTTTTTTTTTTTTGGTTTTTGTTATGTAATTACGTACATTTCAGTAATAATATGAGCTAAACATGTCAATTTGTCTGTCCTAGAACGGGAAACTTTCCTAGCTGGACAGGCAAAGCATCCAATATGTAATATGTACTTTCTTTTGATAAAAAAAAAAATAAATAAATAAATAAAATAAATAAATAAATAAATGTAACCTTTTTTCTGCATTATCTATGTTATGTATATTTTTGTATGTTTTATCGCTTTTGCAATGAATTGGTTTTTGTACTGTTTTCTTAAAATATGAATTGCTTAATAAATTCTTAAATTCTTAAATTTATTGACAAATAAAAAATCTCCACATGGTCAAGAAAATTCCAGATGTCATAACAAAAAATCGTGATAGTATTTTGCTACCGCACGTTATTCTCAACTCCGTACTTTAGAGATTCGTTTTTAAGATGCAAGATAAAGCGGAAGATTATAAAATTAATGAATTGGAATTAGACAACAGAGAAAGCGTTTCTACCTTTCTTCTGCACTTGTCATGTTCCGCTCACACCCGAATTCCTCGGTGAAAACTAGAAAAAAAAGTTTAAAAAATACACTTGATGAGAAAAAACTACCTGACTCGCTTTTTATACTATTATTTTTTGAGAAGGTGAAGTGCCTTAGAAACTTTGAAGATTTTATACCTCGTAATGTATGAATTCTTTTTATACGCAGCGAGATGTTTTACATAGTCGGTCCCCAGGCACTTACGTAATTTAAAAGCTCAATCTGCTTTCTTCAATGAAAGAATATTGGTATTTAAATGATTTTACAGTACTTTTAGAAAACACTGGTTTTCAGTCCATTGATAATGATCAAATCAATACCGATGAAAAGATGCGTTTTAACATATCAATTGGCAACCTTTTGAAAACTGAAATTACGAATGACTAACTTAAAAAAATCTATGTTCTCTAAAGTCAAAATTCCTGTCGTAAGCAATAAAATATTCGTATAATTTAAATATATACGTTATTGTGTCATAAAATTAAACCTTAATGTAAGGCAATAGTAAACACTCTTATTTCCAGAAAACTCTTAATTCACACGTTGTTAACGTAGACTTTCAAAGAATATGTATATATGGACGAAATAGATATGAGATTGGACAGCGTTTGTGTACTTAAAAGTTGCGGCGAATACGACATTCCACATAATGGGTGTGACTGTGCTGATAGATAGGTCGTTGGGGAGTTCGATGATTCCGCACTTCGGCAATCGGGATTTTGATTTTCTGGATAATTTTTGAAGCTCCAAATGCGCTTTGCACCTTTGTTTGTCATCAATGCTGTTATAAAAGTTCTCTACTGCCGAAATCGTTATGATGTGGAGTTTATTATCTTAATATTATCTTGCACCCACTAGCATATTTCAAATCTCTGAAATAATATACGTTAGGGTTCACTATTTACTTTAATTAGCTATCTTTACTACTACGCTCCATAGTCGGCAGACACATTTTATGCGCAGGAAATTAATATTCATAATTATGTATGTTACGTTGAATTTTATAACTGTATCTTGTTTCCTGGGTCCTTTTTCAAAACTGCGTTATTTATTACGTGAGAACAATCCAGTTATAAAAACTCAGTTAATATACAAAAAGGTACAACAATTACCAAAATCTACTCAGCTATAGGACACATTAATTCTCATATACGTAAATAAAGATTAAAATATAAAACAAATAAAAATATATTCAAAATTAAAAAATATTTATGAAACACAAATATTACAGAAAAGTAAGAGACGCAAGTAATACATAATATAATCAGTGCAACATATTTTTAACAATAGCAGTAACAGCGTTAACAATTACAGCATTACTTGCAAATATCTTATAAAATGTAGGTACAAGCAATGCTGTAATTTACTAAGTCAATAAGTATGTATCCAACATAGTGATTTAAGAACCCAAACCATTAATTTAATAAATAAAAAGAAAGTTTTATATCGAGTACAAAAACATACATAAAAGTACATTAACATTATAAGTATATATTCTACATTTTTGAAATATCAAATTGACATGACTATAAAACATTGGTTACTTAATCATAATACATTACGCGTTCATTATTCCATTAAAATCACTGTATTTAATATTTTCCCGTCCTACGTTTCATATAAAAAACAAAATAGAAGATTAGGTTACCTAGAAGATAGATTGAATTATAATCATATACGATTTGTAAAAGTGCTTTTTCGTTTGATTGTATTTTTACTCGTATTTTTTGTTAATTTATTTTTTCGTTTCAATTCTGACACTATTAAGAAAGCCAGCACAACACTTTCCTTGGCGAATCTTGTCTGAGATAATTGGTAGAGGATTATTATAATCGACTGATTGATGATCATACGGCTGCTATAAAATGATATTTGGTTGTTTAGAAAGATAACGATTCACACAACATACTCTGCTAAATAATGGAATTAACACGGAGCAGTTCCGTAAATGAATTTAATAAATATCCTAATCAGAATGTACGTTACCTACTAAAAAGAGAGAGTATAAAAGTCAAGAGCTGGTGGATTTTTTTTAAGTTTTACATGGTTCAAATCCTGCGGCAGTATCTCATTTTGATTTGTTTCTGGACTTCGCAAGTTGAATTCCTACGGCAGTAAAACATTTTGATTTGTTTCGGGATTTTGCAGGTTCAATTCTTGCGGCAGTACATATAACGTTTTGACTTGTTTCTGGATTTTGCAATGCTGCAGCAGCTGCAAAATTTTGATTTTATTTCTGGATTTGGAAAGTTCAAATCTTTCGGTACTATATTTAAAAAAAAAATTTAAAGTGATTACTTATAAAATCGTATTTACATTGTTTTTTTGCATATTAAGAGATTTGAATACTACTCTTCCATAGAAACGTTAGCTTGTGGGAAGAGGTCAGAAGAGGAAAGAGCAATAATGTTTTGACTTGTTTCGGGATTCTGCAGGTTTAAATAACATTTTGACGTTTTTTGCCTACGCTTTGTGACGTTGATATAAAGTTTGACAAAATTGAAATGGCTGAACAACCTAACCTAAAAAAATATAGTATGTTCCGTTGTATGCCTGTCTAACGGTAACAGTAACAGTACAACAGATATATTTTACTTAAAAATAATTAGATAGGTACTACAAATAAATAAATAGTAGCATACTTCATACACTAGAAAGGGACATAAAAGAATAATAATATCTTTATTTATTGTTATTAAGTTTAATTTGTAGAACTCCATTTTATTTTTTATTTTTTTTATATATTCAATAATATTATTATTGGGTTTATAAAAACAGTTTATTTTTAAACAAGTTCTGCTGTGTAATTATTATTACGCGTGACAGCTGTTTCGCCCTCTGAAGGAGGGCGAAACAGCTGTCACGCGTAATAATAATTACACAGCAGAACTTGTTTAAAAATAAACTGTTTTTATAAACCCAATAATAATATTATTGAATATATAAAAAAATAAAAAATAATAATATCGCTTCAAGGCTAGCGAGTAACCATCGCATATTTTTCCTAAAAATAAAAAGTAGTTTTATTATTTACTGATAATAATATATACGTAGTTATTATACTTATTCTTAAATAGTACACACCAGAGAATTGTGTTCAATTTATTGGTGTGCAGAGTTGTCTCAAATTTTGCAAAAAATATAAAATCAACGTTTATTTACTCAAACTCTTTATTCACCAATATATATATAGATAATAAAAAATGTTGATAAAAACGGTGTTACATCTCACAGTCTATTGAATATGAATATATATATATATATATATAATATTAATAAATATATATAATATTTTGACTGACCGCAATACATTATTTATTTGGACGTTGGCTTAAGGCGACATAAAATCCTAATATCGAGTGTTTGTGTTTGTGTGCTCGAAGCTCACATTTTAATTATTTCTGATGAACGAATCACTAAAATATCAAATGTTTTTAGAGGGATCCATACGGATGTTAGTTATTTATATTTAAGATTAACAAAAACAGGACCTTACCATTAAAATAGTTTATGTAAAACGGTTTGAAAATTTATAAAATAAAATTAGCAAGTAATTTAGTAAGCACCAGATTTTATTTTTCTAGACGATGAATTGGTAACTTCCCGAGGTATCCCTAAAAACATTTGAGATTTTAGTAATACGTTCGTCAGAAATAATTAAAATTAACTCATGGAAAGATCGATTTTGTAGGCCTGCTAAGGCAAAGTTTACCGTAAGTCCATCCATAACGTCGGGCCGCGCGCCCAATATTGTTTAAACACGACTTCATCTCTTATGTCGTTAAGATTCCCACTATATTTTAATGATTTGATACGGAAAATTCAACCTCAGGTCTGTTCAATATATCAGGGCCGCGCGTCCCATATTTTTGTGCACGGCTGCTTCACTTACGTCGTTAAGATTCTGGCTTTATTTTATAGTATTAACTTCAAGTTTTCAGTAAAATAAAGTGCATTATTTAATGATTTGCGAAACAGATAGGTATATTCATAGTATCTTTATAATATCAGAATTTTCTTAATTAGCTTCTTGCCTTCATTCCCTTTCTTGTTGTGTTATAAGTTGTGTCGTGTTGAGTTGTAATCGCAATCCTTGAAGTCGTCTTTCGTAAGACCATATTAGAGATATAAAACCTAGATAAAAAATAAAAGTGAAATAAACAATTCACAATTGTAAAAATCGAAATAAAAAAAAATAAGAATTGCATAAAAATATTGAAAGAATTTTTCGTAATACCTTCTAATCATATCTATCCTATTTTATTAAGTATCAATAAAATATGCACATGCAGTGTTTAACCTAATATAAGCGGCTTTATCACATACGAGAAGGCGTGCCCCATATGCGCCTGTCACAAACATGATCCAGGAGGTTCAACAGTCGAGAAAGCTGGAATGCTTGGTATAAAAATAACAATGTTTGCATGATTTCATTAAAATGTAATACATCGTGCCAGCGACCTTTTCGAGATTTTATCAGAAATATTTTAACTAAATTGAAACCTACCTACATGTTTTGAAGAAGATAAACAATAATTATCTGTAGTTAATTGTATCACAATAATTGAAACACATCTTTCGGCCATGTGCTTTTTTATTGAAAGAGGGATTGTTTACAAGTAAGGAGTTAATTGATTTTGTACTTTAACTACAATTATTAACACTTTGGCAACTTTATCTTATTTCAATATCGAACTAAAGATATCTCCGCCTGAAGGCATGTCAAAATGCTTGATTGATGATTCAAAAGATTAACTTCCTACGACCCAAAGAAAAAACCTCTTTGTCAGTTAGTATATCAAGAGAACAAATAATAATCTCATTAGATTGATAATTAATCATTTTAAAATACTGCGTAGTTATCTAAACACATAGGATATTATAAGTAAATTATCTACTTATAAGCAAGTTATATGGTACTTTTTCTAATTTAATTTAATTATATTATATTCAAGCACGTGGTTCTTAATTCTGAATTTCAAGAGTAGTTTTTGCTAGTTGAACAATTGAAAAATATGGAACAAGCAATGTGGCTTCTTGTAATTGTATTGTATGGTAGATATTTTTACGCTCCTATGAAAATTATGTTAAAAGAGTCTACCAACATAATCGGAGCATACCATGACCGTGCTATGACCGAGCCGCGATTATGAGAAAGGTACGAAGCAACCGCAAACGGCGCTAAACGCCGCTTGCGGTTGCTTTATTCCTTTCCCGTAATTCGTAGCTCGGTCATATCAGGGATATGGTGTGCTCCGGTTATGTCGACAGACTCCTTAAGATCCGAAATTAAACTAGAAATTTCATACTGCAAGAAATAAAAAAAATATTTTATGTTTCGGCTATTTGCACCTTTTAAAAATTTGTGTACGCAAAATTAAGTAAAATATATGCTTTGCGCAAGATTTAGCCAAATATTTCTAAGATTTAAAATCTTTTGCACATAATTTTGTGGCTAAAATTTAAAAGACATAAAAAATTCAACGAAATATTATTTTAATTAGGTAGGTAGGTACCTATAAATGCATAAAATCATTAATAAAGTCATTAATGTTATTGTAAGTAGTTAGGTTAGTTTAGGTTTTAGGTAGTCGCTAAATAAGTAGGTACATGCTAATGGCCAAAATAAAAGTAATTTATATTGTTGTAAATAGTTGGGTTAGGTTGGCTTAGGAAATCTAGGTAACTTAGGTTAGGTTAGATTAGGTTGTAGGTATCTGCTAAATATGTAGGTGCATGCTAAACGCTGTACATGTAGGCAGCAGACACATGTCAGCGCTATATTAGCGGCGGACACATGCCTGAACGGATGACGAGCCTCGTGCTGGCACAGTTGGTGGACGGGGTAGTCTCTCTCCCTGCAGCAGCTGGTACAGTTCCTTCGCTACTTAGGACTCTTTCAGCAGAGTCTCCATCTTCTGTCTTCGTCGAGCGTCACAGCGGTGCTGCCAAGGTTTGTTGTCTATGTGAGGATGTTGTGTCAGCGCTCTTTATTGGCAGCAGACACATGTCAGCGCTATATTGGCGGCAGACACATGCCTGAACGGATGACGAACCTCGTGCTGGCACAGTTGGTCTAAATAACAAATGTAGATCCTAGGAAATAAATTGTACAGCGCCCTTGAGGTGATTTTTCACAAAAACGGCGCTATACAAATTATCCAATTATTATTATTATTATTATTATTATGCTAAAATGCATAAAAATCTCTTTAGTGGAATAAACCAATAAGTTCAAAACAAATTTTTGAAAAAATTAGTGTCTTATAACACTAATTCTTACTTTACTCACTCGTGACAGAGGATAAATTTGATGACAAACAAGTGTAAATTCTCATATCATTAATTTATAACAAAATAATATCAGAAGTTAAATAAATAATACCAAATGGTGACGAATTCTCACACAAGACTCAATGCGGTAAGTAGGTAAGTAGGCTATCTTTTGAATAGGTAATATTATTTTATTTCTTTCAGAAAACACGAATCGATTAAAATTCTTACATATTTATGCAGGTATTAAATGGGAATGAGAACATCATTCGACATTAAAAAATGAAAATGGGGGGAGATATTTTGGAACTTATTAGATACACTAGGTTAAATGTTAT
Source organism: Hesperophylax magnus (assembly GCA_026573805.1). NCBI lineage: Eukaryota > Metazoa > Arthropoda > Insecta > Trichoptera > Limnephilidae > Hesperophylax > Hesperophylax magnus. The sequence continues at coordinate 2,239,010 of JAIUSX010000117.1, read as the reverse complement.
ATTTCAGACCTGGTTGTGTTACACAGAGTCATTAACAACTTAATTTACAGCCCTGCCATCGTTGCCATTATTAAATTCCATGTGCCGACTAGGAACACAAGACAAAATGTAACATTATTCTTCAATACATACACAACCAACTATCAGACATACTCACTAACCAATATGATGCATCATTTGATACAATAGACCCTAAAATATTACTGTCTAAGCTAAAAAAAATAGGAATGGCCGAAACGACAATGAACCTGTTGACAACATATATAACAAAGCGAGAAGTACAGATTGACAAACAAAATAGTAAACTATTGCCTTTGAACAATGGCGTCCCCCAAGAAAGCGTACTGGGACCTATTCTATTTATTATCTGTATAAACGATATCTATATATATTACAAATCAGGAATAAAAATCAGGCTGAAAGAGAATGAACAAAAAAAAAATGAACAAAACATTAAAAACGACATAGAAACCTAATAAAAATAAATGAATAACTTTAGTCCGCTTCAGCACAGGTCACCCTAGTGAGAAGGACTAAAAAATACAACTTACTATTTTTTTTATATTAACTCCACACAGGAGGCCCTGAAGAAAATAATTTCCCTCAGGGCCTATGTCATTTTTGGGGATGCTGTGTGGAGGGTCTTTTTTTGGAGAGGAAGGAGTGAACATGGGTCTTGAAGAGTCCCATGTTGTAGGAGGGCGGAAACACAGAGGCCGGCAGTTCGTATATATATACATACATATATTTAACATCATATTTTGTATGTTCAATGTTTAAATAGTAAAAATAAAATTTTCTTCAAATTATTCGTAATCCGGTTAAAAATGCTGTTGCAGCGCCTTAACGAATAAGTTGATAAGTTTCATAATAAACTACCGTATTATCGCGATGTCGGAACACGTGTTCATAAAAACACCAATATTTCACCATTTCGTCATTGTATATAAACAAGGCAAAAGCAGGCGCGTTAACACGTATTCCGATATGTTAGTTATTTAATAATAGTTTAACAGGAAACAGCCTGTAATCCCGTATATAATCGGATTAACAAAAATTTAAAGAGATTATTAAATTAGCAATACTCTATTTTCTCCGTGTGCTATGTTAACTAAACAATATAATATATATGTGATACATCCATACTATAATAACTTGTCAATTTCCCCGTAAACGCCCAAAGCTTTCGGAAAAAAACTTTTTTGTAGAATTTAAAAGATTTCAAGATTAGATAGATTACTTTGTAATTATTTTTTTTCTAATTTGAATTTGAAACACCATTTGACCAATTTGTCGCTAACCTTTATTGATATATTCTCAAGAAATAATTTCGATATATTATGAAAGTGTTTAATTAATTTTAACACAACAATGTATATATTATTTTCTTTATTTCGGGCACACGGACACATCCATAATACGCTTATCTCTTACAGATTATATCTTCATTGGGTAGGGTATTAGTACAGTTTGTAAGGAAGATGTCAGTGAGGTAGGGATAATCTCTTCATTGAGGTAAGGTAGGGTAGGTATCAGTGAGGGAGAGTTATCTCTTTATTGAGGTAAGTTATTAGTACAATTAGTAGATTAGGTATGAGTGAGGTAGGGATTAACTCTTCATTGACGTCTTCGGATCTTCCTCCCTCTCCTCCCCACTATTTTCAGCTTCACGACATTCTCAAATGGGGATGTCACAGTCTCACTGGCTCTAGACGGTTGGGAGCAGTTGGGACGCTTCTGCAGTCCTCACGTAAAAAAAGCGATATACGTGGGTACCTACTTACTTCAGGTAGATGTTAGTTAACTATTGAATAGTGCGACTGTACATCATTATACATACCTACCTGGTAATTAATAATAGTAATAAATAAACTACGAACCTTACCAACAAACGTTATAGGTAGATACTTGTTAAGCAGGTACACCGAGTATTTCTTTAAAATTCCATAACAACATTTGTTTAGGACCAGCGGGCGGTACACCTGCTGTGTACTCGTAATAAATTAGAATACGTTCTTAGTACAGTACCTACGTGTATGCGTGTATGTACGTAAGCGATATGTAAGTACCTTCTCATGACCTTGAGCACGTCAGGTCACCACCTTGACCTCAAACCACGAGTTGACCTATTGAGTCTAGTCAACCAAGTGAGTCGTATTGACCAGGACAGGTAAATATGACCATCTTCTATAAAATTACAGCTACCTTCGTGACTATTAGTCGTGTAAGTACGTACGTATTTCGGATCTCTCATTTTCTATAACTTATCAGAATTCGTAACAGACCTAATTATTTTCCTTCTGGTATCGTCTCCTACTAGAGACTGGAAGTTGACTTTCTTACTATTTGTGATGTTCATTTTGAGCTTATGGTTTTTTGCAAGTTACTGTTTTGACAGTTAACCCTTTCAATGCCAAATTTCTTTCTCAGGAACATAAAAAAAAATATATCTCTTGATTTTGTGAAACAAATAGCTAGGTATTTTGCGTATCGCTTGTGAAAGATTTTCCTCATGGCTTCTATTTTTCCTGCTAGGTTGCAATACTTATTCCAGTGACAAATAGTGTAAATATTATGACAGATCCCATTTCAGCTGTTTTGCTTGGACTGGAACTCATTACTACGAGTATATTTACTTTGTATTTTTATTCACTTTTATTATTATTGATATATGTGTAATGAAACGCTGTTTTTTCAAAGATGGAGAATAGACTAGGATTTATTTCATATAAGTTTACATATTAAATACATAGATGGCAGCACTAGTATTATATTGTTGTTATCATTTTAACACCCCCACTATAACTAACAATATAAATACAATTAAATTAAACAATTTGCACACCTAGTTTATCCAAAAATTTGTAATGTTTTGTGGAACCCAAACTTTTCGTGAACAGATCAGCAGGCATTTCAGCTGTTGGCAAATACTTAACATTTACAATATTATTTGCTACACATTCTCTACAAAAATGATATTTAATATCAATATGTTTGGTGCGCTTATGAAAAACTGGATTTGCTGTTAACTTTTGCGCACTCTGATTGTCATTGAAAATATCAATAGTATACATTTTTTGAGTTATTTCATATTGTAAATTTCTCAAATAAATTGCTTCTTTGCAGGCTTCGGTGATGGCCATGTATTCAGCCTCACTACTAGATAGTGCAACAGTATTCTGTTTTTTTGTTTCCCAAGATATAACACAACCAGATAAAGTAAAACAAATTCCAGTGTATGACCTCCTATCTATAATGTTTCCGCCCCAATCAGCATCTACAAACCCTTTTAATATTGAGCTTCCACTAGCGGAATACTTTAAACCATAATCTTTAGTACATTTTAGGTATCTCAATAACCTTTTTACATAAGAACAATGTTCTTTGGAATAACAATTATTAAATTGGCTTAAAAAACCAACCGTATATGCAATGTCCGGTCTGGTTAGAACCGCTAAATACATAAGACATCCAATTATTTGTTGATATGGAAAATTACCAACACAATGTTCATTTTTTGACACATTTAACTTTGTTTCCATTGGAGTCTGTGCAGGTTTACTTTGGCTCATATTAAACTTATGCAACAGCTGATCAATATAATCTTTCTGACTTAATATTATTGTTTGTTTAGATTTGTTAACAGTTATGTTAACACCCAGACATTTCTTTATTTCTCCTAAATCTTTTATTTTGAAATGACTTGTTAAGACATCCTTTAAATGCTTAGTTTCATTAGTATCATTTGAAAAAACAAAAAAATCATCTACAAACAATGCGACAATAGTTTTAAACTGATCTTTCATTTTTGTATACATACATGGTTCTATTTTAGATCTAATATAACCTATGCTTAACAAACATTCATCTACTTTTTTATACCAAGCTCTTGAGGATTGTTTAAGCCCGTAAATGGCCTTTTTTAATTTAAGTACTTGACCATTTTGTGTTTTTTCAGAAAAACCTTTTGGTATTTTCATGTAAACAGTTTCCTCAAGTGTACCATTCAAGAAAGCCGTTGTTACATCAAGATGTGTTGTTTTCAAATTTAGTTGTACTGACAATGCAAAAAGTAATCTTAATGTAGTATGTCTCACTACAGGAGAAAATGTTTCTGTAAAGTCCACACCTTCAACTTGTGAAAAACCTTTTGCCACTAAACGTGCACGAAAGCGGACTTTATTTTCACTATCATACTTTTTACGAAGCACCCACTTGCACTGTACAACTCTTCCATCTTTTGGAGCATCACTTAACTCCCACGCATCATTGTCTTTGAAACACTGCAACTCTTCTGTTATAGCCAACTCCCACTGTTCTTTTTCTGGTCCATTTAAAGCGTCATGCAGAGACAAACCAGCCGCATTATCATATGTTTCACTGTCAACGCACAGATTTGATAACCCATACCTCTCTGGAATCTTCCTCTCCCGGTTAGGTCGGCACTGCGGGATTTCTTTCTCACTGTCTGCATCTTCATAATCACTGGGAACATATGTTTCATCATTATCTATAAAACTGTCCATGAAACTTGAGTGTTCTTGACTAGGCACAGGTTCAATTTCACATTGTTCTGTATCATCAAGTTCCTTACTATCCCCCACTGAATCAACATTCTGACCACATTGTTCTGTATCATCAAGTTCCTTACTATCCCCCACTGAATCAATATTCTGACCTTGCACTTCCATTAAATTTTCAGATTTTGATTCCTTCTCAATGATTATCACATCTCTACTAGTCGTTACATTCCTTGTTTCTGGATTGAAGACCCTATATCCTTTTATATTATCTGGATATCCTATGAGAATACATTTGGTTGTTTTCTTATCCCACTTCTTTCGCTTTTCTTTAGCTACATGGACCATCACAGTGCTACCGAAAACTCTGATATGACTTATATCCGGTTTGGAGCCAGTCCACAACTCATATGGAGTTTTATTTTCCAATGCCGCTGCCACAATCCGATTCTGCAGGTACACTGCCGTATTGGTGGCCTCACCCCAGAACTCTTTGCCTAAGTTTGCATCAAAAAGTAGACATCTTGCTTTTTCAACTATTGTGCGATTAAATCGTTCACACAATCCATTCTGTTGTGGGGTGTAAGGGTTGCTTTTCTGATGAATCACACCGGCACTATTCAGGAAATCATCAAATTCTTTATTGCAATACTCCAGTCCGTTGTCACTCCTTAATACTTTGATTGTTTTTTTTGTTTGATTTTCCACCTGAGCTTTAAAAATCTTGAAATACTTCAAAGCCTGATTTTTGTGTTTTAAGAAATAAACAAATGTCATCCTACTATGATCATCAACAAATAACAAGAAGTATCTCGAGCCTCCCATAGACACATTCTCCATAGGCCCACATATGTCTGTGTGCACAATATCTAGGAGATTACTGCTTCGTTGGCCACTGCTCTTAAAAGGTAACCGGCATTGTTTGCCTTCACAACATGTTGTGCATGAAGATTTGCTTATGTCAACTTTTTTATCAAGTGATATACCATGCACAGCTTTTTCCATCTGATTCAAATAATCTTTGTTTATGTGTCCTAACCTTCGATGCCAAGTCATTCCTGACACAACTGATGCTGCTAAACAGTCTTGTTTTAGCAAATTCACTTTATATACTCCATTGACCAACACTGCCGTAGCAACCAACTCGTTATTTTTATTATAAACTGAACAACCATTTCCAGTGAAAGATACACGGTTGCCTTTTATAATCAGTTGGCTAACAGATAATAAATTCGTTGTTAGACTTGGTACACAATATACGTTTTTCACCATGATGTCATACTCATGATTATATGTTTTAGTCATGATTTTTACATCGCCAGAACACAATACTGACACCTTTTCACTGTTTGCGACAACAATTATTTTTTCTTGTTCATACTGCGCATTTATTATCCAACTTTCATTTGCTGTCAGATGTACACTCGCGCCCGAGTCGATATACCAATCGTCTTTGTTAAAATTTCCACTCAGGAACACTGCGCTAAACCCATTAGACTGCATTCGCTCCTTATTTATCTGATTTGACAAGTTATTTTCTGTATTTGTACACTGGTTCTTGTAATGCCCGATTTGTTTACATCTGTAGCACTTTATATGCTTGTTGACGTTTGACTTTGACAAGCCAGTGCTGCCATTGCTGCCAACATAACTTTTGCTGGCCATAGACATATTCGTATTATTTTTTCCTTTGTACTTTGAAGTTGAACGAATTGCTAAAGCTCCGCTAACTTCACTCCCGTCATGGCTTGCTGAATCCATATCTAACAATTTTGTTTTTATGGAGTCTGTCGTTATAGGAATTCCTGAATGTTCTAATGCCATAACCATCGGCGAGAAACGATCTGGCAAACCAGCGAGTAGCAATGATGCTGTCCATGTGTCATTAATTTCGAATCCCGTTCCTGAAAGCTTCTGTGCTGTATCGATAATCTGCGTCACATAAGACGTCATCGAACTGCAATTCTCTCGGCGAATCGAAATTAAATTTCTCAGCAAACTTATTCTCCGTGAAAATCCGTTGTCGTCGAATAATTTTTTTAATTTATCCCATAACTCTTTACTGGATGTAGCATCTTTTACGTGAACATATAAAGACGAGTCGATTGTCATAATCAATTTTGCTTTGGTTTTTGCATCATCTGCAGGTTTTATTTCAATCCCGACTTCTGGCTGCACACAATGCTTCATGCCTTCGAGGATTAAAAAATTCTGTGCCGCAAAACACCATATGTCGTAATTATCACGTCCCGTTAGCTTGGGTACGTTGACAAGATAGTTCGCCGACATTTTTAAACTGCGATATACTAAAGTTGTACACTTTTATTATAACAATCCGTCACGACACAGTTCAATCGCGTTTTGTAATCGTGTTTTTTATACTGGTCAAACAAAAAAAAAAAACAAAATCGCGAAGATTTATAAGCGAACGGCCCATAACCTGTAATGAAACGCTGTTTTATTAAAGATGGAGAATAGACTAGGATTTATTTCATATAAGTTTACATATTAAATACATAGATGGCAGCACTAGTATTATATTGTTGTTATCATTTTAACAATATGTAATGGTAGATACTGCTACCCGGCTCAGAACAGATATTGTCTAGTGAGTCGGGTAGCGCACATAATATGTAAACAAATATTGATGTCAATAAACGCCCGGGTTACCGGCAGTAAAAATGTTAATCCTTGTTAATCTTCTTTCATATTAGATGATGCTTGAACTGTGGAGTTTTTAATCTTCTTTCATATTAGATGATGCTCGAACTGTGGAATTTTTAATCTTCTTTCATATTAGATGATGCTCGAACTGTGGAGTTTTTAATCTTCTTTCATATTAGATGATGCTCAAACTGTGGAGATTTTAATCTTCTTTCATATTAGATGATGCTCAAACTGTGGAGTTTTTAATCTTCTTTCATATTACATGATGCTCGAATTGTGGAGATTTTAATCTTCTTTCATATCAGATGATGCTCGAACTGTGGAGTTTTTAATCTTCTTTCATATTAGATGATGCTCGAACTGTGGAGTTTTTAATCTTCTTTCATATTAGATGATTCTCGAACTGTGCTTCAAAATTACCTAGTACCGTAAAGTATTAGTAGCCGAACAGACTAATGTGTCGGGTTCCGATGCGGCGCGGATTCAATCATTTGCTGGCTAGTCTTCCATTATTGCACAAGCAACATTTCACCCTTATTTTGATGGTAGAAGGAATTCAAAATTTTTCACGTTATTTCTAACATGTGAAGTTTGGCTTTTCTTTAAAAAGAAATACTGTAGACGCGGCCTCTATAAAAAACTTCGAACCGCAGCAAGGGAACCCAAATTATACTATACATGTTTTGTTATAGTGCAATCGCGTTTTTTTGCATGTAATGTTTATATATATATTATATCATATATCTATATTAAATTCGTGCCACTATGAAATATCGAAATTTGTTTTTTTTCGCAATACATCGCTGGAAACGACAAGAGATTGTGATTGCACGAATGTTTAACATTCTTGTATCGTTGATTTGCAATTTTATATAAATCTTAAAAAAAAATAGAAGCACGACGGCCTCCGTGGTCGAGGGGTAAGACTATTGACTAGCAAGCTGGAGGTCGCAGGTTCAAATCTCGGCGTGCGCAATTATATTTTGTTTCATGAATTTGTGTTATTTCACAATTTATTCAGTTAAAATAATATATAGTATATTTGCGGCACGTTTCAGACTCGAAAATATTCTCTCTTGGTGTAAGACCATCATTCAGAATTGAAATGTTGCTTGAAATGGCTTTGGCAGTGTTTGGTGACCAGGTACTTCCCCCACCTTCATCTTCCCATGACCTTTCCCTCCCCGCTACCTTCAACCTCACAATATACCCCGATTGGGGATGTCTCCAGACTCTTGGGAGCAGTTGAGACTCTTGTGCGATTTTACAATTTAAAAGAAAAGATGAATAACAATTATCAATCACTACCGGTGGCCTGAAGCCTGGAGATAGATATAATCATTATTGTATTATTTACTCTCGATACAATACATATATTGTCGGTAAATGGGGCAGTCGATATTGCAAGTTCATTAACTCGAACAGAACAAACTGTCACGTGGGCTGGTTATAACGTATTAGCGACCTGAGGCCATATTGCGCTTTTCTCTGACTAGACAGAATACAATGGATTAGGGTAACCACTCTTTCATGGGAACGTTTTAATAAAATAAAATTAAAAAATAAATTGTCTTCCATATCTGTAATTTTTAATACTAAAAAGGCAGTTTTAAATGTTATTTTTAAGATCTGTTTTTTTAATACACATACTGATTATTAATGAAGACATATTTTCCTTACCATAAAGTGACAAGGATCTTGTGTTTGGTGAGGGAATTCATGTTCAAATAATAATGACCATCGATTACCAAAATGATAATTCATCACATCGTTAAAAAGTTATATAAAGTCATGGAAAGTGATGAAACAAAATCTTTATTAACTGGGTTAAGTAGGTTATATTAGGTTAGGTTAATTTTTTTTTATTCATCGTTTTTAATGACTTTATATCACTTTTTAAAAGTGTGTTGAATAGTCACTGTGTTGAGTTAGCGTGGAACCAATAATGTCATAGGGTTGTAAACTTTTGTAAATAATAAATAATGACAAGAAAATAAATTAGAAAAACGCTTTATAAAAAAAGGTTTATCGATGGTAGATAAATAAGACAAATAGACTCTTGCGGTAGTTTTATGAAATTTTCAATGGAGGCTTAAAATCATTATTAATTAATTATAAGTTACACATTAGCGCATCTTTACAGGGCTAAATCACACAAAATGGTGATTGGCGATAGAAAAAAAAATTATCAGTCATATAAAAAATGTTTTGAAATATTAAATCTCCTACTTATAACTTACGAACATAGAGGATACATCAATGCTTGCGAACTCCTTTTCGGATATGTTTTTTTATTGCATAAAGTGGAAAATTAAGTACTTTTGAGTAGGGTCGGAAAACATTTTAATATTTTAAATCTGGAATTTCATTATCACCATCAGTTATCGCCATCTGCTTTATGAGTGCCTGATTACGTTGAAATTGTTCTAATCGGATCTTCTTAGAGAAGGTGCACCATGAGCTAGAGAGCTTTAAAATTTCCATTTATCTACATATTTAGGAGATTTGCTATGAATGCCTCAATCATTATAAAATACAATTTTGATGCGTAATGGATTTATCGTCATGTGTAAAAATATTATGTCGTTTTTACAAACTACACGGAGAAAACTTACTGATATGAAATGCTGTTCATTTACTAAAAATCTGTTCAAATTATTCGTTTTCTTTTTGAAAATGTGACTGGAGGGCTATAACGAATGCTTTGACAATTTTCATAATAAACATGTTATGAGGAAGTTAGAACACGTGTTCTTCAATATTATAATAGTTTCGAATCTCGTCCATTATATTTATTCGGACCACCTGCGTGAAGACATGTTCAGATATATTCTGAATGACTAAAATTTTTTTAGGAAATCGTCATGCATTCACATTTTTAACAGCATCTTGATAAAAAAAGCCGTACTCATTTTTCTCCGTGTGATTAACTATACATAAAATGGTGATTTATGAAAATGTCATTTCGTCAGATAACTCGTAACCTGTGAATGTTACTTTAAACAAAACATTTTTCTCTTCTTGGTCACCATCAAAGCCATTATGTATTCAATGAACTCTCTGATCTTAATCTGATCAATTTATTCACAACGGTACCCGAGTGGCTGAAGGCTGAACGTCTCAGGTATAACTCAAAGGAACCGACGGCCACCTTTCACACTAACTTCACGGAACCGATTCTTTCTCCGGCCTTCTCTTTCCTCCCCTCCCTTTCTCCTTCCACCTTCTCGCCTACCGAGAAGTAGTAATAATAACAGTGATAATGATGAACAAGATTACTATACATATTTGATAGTTGCGCTCGGTGATCGCTTTACGAGAGAGGGTGACGAGGAAGAGGTATAGTGACGATTGTTGCAGAGAATCACAACATTTTAAAAATAATGTAAATTAAATTATAATGATTTTGCAACTGATCGTGTTCGCTCAGGACGAGCTCTGTTATAGTGTAGGATTTTTAGTAATAGATCTTCTGATGGCATTTTCATACCCATCGGGGTCTTCATCGGAAGAGCAAAAAATATACATACGAGTACATAGGTATTATAAATATGTCAAAAAAACACTGTTTAATATATTTATAATAACTTTATATTATCGATACTACTTCATTTTTATAATATGTAAATGAAATCCTTAAATGAGATCCCAATGAGGAAATCATTATATTTACATGTTACAAAAAGACAGAAGATAATAAAAAACTTATTATTGATGGGTATTACATGGGTTTTTAGAATTTACCTCCCGGTTTTATGTATGTTTTACGCACACACCTCACGGTTTTACATAGGTTTTCCACATATACCTCAAGGTTTTACATAGGTTTTCCACATATACCTCAAGGCTTTACATAGGTTTTCCACATATACCTCAAGGTTTTACATAGGTTTCCCACATATACCTCAAGGTTTTACATAGGTTTTCCACATATACCTCAAGGTTTTACATAGGTTTTTCGCATACACCTCACGGCTTTATATAAGTTTAAAACAGAAATTTTTTACAATACAAAAAATTGGGAGTTCAGATCAAAAAATCTAAAATATGTATGTGTGAAAAAAAACGACTTGGTGCTTAGATCTAGAGACTAGATCTGAATAAGTGGATATCCATATTACTCTCGGAGTCTTTGTTATCAAGTTGACCGGTTACTAGTCGATTGGTTCAAAGCGTCGCTCGTCGCGTCGAGTTAAAAAAAGTCCTAAATAATTGCACAAGTAACATTTTCCACTAATAATGATGGCAGGAGTATGATCAAATCAAATAACCAATAATAATAACAAAAATCATAAAAAACACAGCAAAATATATAAGTGGGAACTAAAAACGCATGTTTGCAAGTGTTATTGAGCACCATATAACATTATTATTGGGGTAAGCTACAAATAAAATGATTTTAAACAATATGCCTTATAAATATAAGTATTCCTATTTATAGAGTAAACAATCAAATTATTCGGTGTTTTAATGAAAAAAAAAACGATTTTTGATTCGTTGCATTTCACCTGCATCGTATTTTCTGTATTCGAGTTCTAAACTTACTTTTAAATTCACGCTTTAACAAGTCGCAAAGTCACGCTGCGTCGGTATTCAATAATAATGGTAATGAACCTTCTCTATGAAAGGTTCTGTGTGCACGATTGTACCGTGACCGTGGTAAATATTATCATTATTGTGGCTAGGAGGCAATTCCTTAAAACAATCCACAACCAACAAGTGGAAACATGAGTAATATTAATAAAATCATGATTACTAGTTGTTCTGTGAACAGTTGGTAGACGTCCAAAAAAAATTGTTTCGAATTTTCTTTTTTTTTATGGATTGAAACTAAAATTTCTTGTAAATCATTAAATTTATAAGTAGGTACTTATACAAATAAATAAGGAATTATACCATTTGTCCTAAGAAATATCACTTTCTTTGGACTATGGATATTGAAAAGCTTAGGATGGGTCACAGAATTTGAACAATTCATCGAATTTCAACGTTCATTAACGGGTTCTGTGAAAGTCCTATTCATGTTCTGTTATTACATTATTATAGGCTAATTGCTTGTCAGAACTGAAATAATAACAAAACTTTAAAAAATCTTTCACAGAACTGGAAAATTAACTTTGAAACTTTAAGAATTGTTCAAATTCTCTGAAACAATCCGTCCCTAGTCAAAGTTAGCCATCTAGTCAAAGTAAGGCTTGCTTGAATAATAAAGTGGATGCAGCAGATTTTCGAAACTGGAAATGGATCCCTTACAAACCACATTCTTCTTCTTTCTGAACGCTTACTATAGCCTTTAGTTAGTTATTTATTAAGTTAAAAGAAATACATATTTCGCTTTGTTAACTTAAGTGTACATTGATTAAAACAAAAATAATATATATATTAATAATTATGGTTTACTACCTAAGTAACATATTTTTCTTAAGTAAGAGCATTTTGGTTTTGCTCATTGATCTTGAGGGCAAACAGTTTTTTCTTAAATATATTTATTCTATTTACGGTTGTCAGGCTATCAGGAAGGAGATTATATATGTGTAAACCCTCATGGCCTATGTTTCTTTTACCACACTCTGTCTTTGCTGAATTTGTGTATAATTTATTATGTTGTCTTGTGTGGTGGTCATGTACTTGTGATGTTTTCATAAATGAAGTATTTGTGTGTATGAGGCCATTTTGGATTTTGTGAATTAATAGGCATATGTTGTAATCGTACAGTTTTCTAATTTTAAGTAAGTTAGTTTCTTGGTATACTCTTTTGGTGGGGGTATCTGGTCTATAGTTACATAGTTTTTTTATAACTTTATTTTGTATTATTTGAATGTCGTTTAGATATGTGATGTTTGTGTTTTAGCCTTAAATCAAAATAATAAATTACCCTATTTTTTGTGGCCCTGCGTATTTTTCCTTTATTGAAAATATTGTTTTTTACTTCCCAAAGTTGTTTCTGACCGTGATAATTTTTATGATTAGTTGAGATAAATACTCTAAAGAAGTATTTCGCAGCTAACGAATTGGCGCTAGAATTGCCTCTAGGTAGAATGCGACCGTGAATGTAGGTGAAAAGGCTAAATAATAATGTATGTACGTCTACGTTATTTGCAGATAAAGTGCTTATTATCTACTAGTATTACATGAGTTATACCGTAGTTCGATCTGACAACCGTATCGAATTTATTAAACTGTAAAATTCCACACTTTGCTAAAAACGGGTTTATTTTGGCACGAAATAGATTTTATGTAAGTTATTTACGATTTGGAGCGATTTTTTTGCTAGAAATTCAGCAGTATTATGTCAAAATGCTTTTAGCCTTGTTTTATAAACTCACGTAAGTAACGGAAAAGAACGATCGGAATGTTTATTTAAGGTTAATGTTAACATTTACGGTTCATCGATGTGTTTTGACGGGAAATAAGTGTTTTCAATTCATATTCAAGTACCTACTTATTAAGAATCCTAGCTGTACTGAGTTAGTTTGACTAGGGCATCCCTAATTGAGGTATGTTGTGAGGCTGAAGTTAGTGGTGAAAGAAAGGAGATTGGGAGAGGAAGGTTAGGAAGTACCTAATCATTCAGATCTGACCTTTTTCTTCCATGCATCTTTGCTTATTATTTTAAATAATCATCTAAATACAAGCGAAAGCCGAAAAATTAACAAATTCAACACGGTATCAAATCTAACGAATAAATAACATAATTTTCACCACAAACCTGTTAGCGCCTTTGAGGTGGTTTTGCACAAAAACGACGCTATGCAAATCATCTAAATATTATTATTATTAAACTGACCTTGTACAAATCGCAAGTGCGCCCTACTGTCGAATTTGGCAGCCATCTCTGGTCCGGAGCCCCTAAATACCTGAAAAAAACCCTAGACTCTGTGCAAAAACGGGCGGTCCGTTTGATAGATTCCCCAATCTTAACAAACGGACTGCAATCTTTAGAGCACAGGCGTCAGGTAGGTATGCTGTCCTTGTTCTATCGGTTTTACAATGGAAGATGCTCTGAGGAACTAGCGTCATTGATCCCTTCGGCACCGGTGCGTAGTCGGGATACACGCCAAACGCGTGCCCAACATTTTTACACAGTTGACACTTGTCACATGAGAACGGGTCGCTTCTACGATTCGTTCTTAAGTTCAACAGCTCGGCTGTGGAACGAACTGCCGGCCTCTGTGTTTCCTCCCTCCTACAACATGGGACTCTTCAAGACCCATGTTCACTCCTTCCTCTCCACAAAAAGACCCTCCACACAGCATCCCCAAAGATGACATAGGCCCTGAGGGAAATTATTTTCTTTTCTTTGTGTGGAGTTATTATATAAAAAAAAAAAAATTAAAGGACACTGCAAGCTATCTGAAATGTTGGCTAAAGGGGGAGGAATCGAAACACGGCATAACATCCGAAAAATAGATCACTATAATGTTGATAATGAAATAAACGACAAAATATATTATTAAAACAATACAAATTGGGCTATCTCCTAGGTCCATTGACACGTTAAAAAATTCGGAAGGCTTGGCACCAAACACCAAACAGGTTTGTCCGCCGTGCGTAGCGTAGGTAGGCACTTACGTATGGAATAATGTTATTGGGTCACCAGTCACCAGTGCTTATTTACGGCCGGTTTAATTCGGTTAGTTAGAATTTGTTGTCGGTCTGTTCAGAATTCCGTTTCAAGGTTCTTCCTTCTCGAAGCTCAAAGCCTGAAGATCGAAGCTCGAAGGTCTGACCTACAATTCCGCCGGCGTGTCTGGCTGCGTAACACGATGATAACACGTTATTTGAAACTCGAAACTGGTTGCTTTCTTTTATTGTGTCGAGCGGTTTTTGTGCGGCGGTTGGGATTTTAGAACATTGTGGAGAAGATATATTTTTATAAGCAAGTAGTTAGGTAAGATGTAGGGCATGTCTGATCATCTTAAACCAAACGTACTGCGGGGAGTTATTAATAATATTCTAGGTGCTAATTTTCGTGACTACAGCACCCAATTTATTTATTGATTTATTGAACGCCAGAACGCCACTAATATTGTACAGAGACAGCATATCAGTACATACATATTGACGGCCTCCATGGTTAAGGGGTAAGGTTCTCGACTAGCAAGCTGGAAGTCGCTGGTTCAAATCCCGTCCGACCACCATTCAGAATTGAAACGTTGCTTGAAATGGCTTTGGTGACCAGATCTGAATAGCCAGGTACTTCACTACCTTCCTATTCCCCATCACGTTCAGCTCCCCAAGCAGTGACTTTCAACCTTACAATATACCCTGATTCCCCAATCTGGAGAGTCTGGAGACATCCCCATGTCTCCAGACTCTCGGGAGCAGATGAGACTCTTGTGCGATTTTACAATTCAAAAAAAAACAAATGATGAATAACAATTTTTTATCTTCAGTTTTACCCATTATCTTCAGCCTCATAACGAACCTCATTTGGGGATTCCTTAGTCCGACTGGCTCCAGTTGGAAGCAGTTGGGACTCTTGGGCGGTTTCACATTAAAAATAAAAATTAAAACACGTATCTGTACAATAAATTTGGGACCGAAGGAATTTACAAAACATAAGTGGAAGGTGATACAAATTTAAAAATTTTAAGAGAAATGAAAATTATAAATTTAACGCGCATAATGCAGTATAAAATAAAAAAGAGAAATTATAAATACAGGATTTTCCAATAAGAGGTGTTATTTTGATATTCAATCGTAAAAGATCAATGGTTTCGTTGCTTGTGTGGCACGTAGCGCCGTCTTGTTGAAAGTAAACGTTGTCCAGATCAATACCATCCAATTCCGGCCATAAAAAATCATTAATCATCTCTAGATAGCGCAATCCATTCACCGTAACTGTTGCTCCAGCCTCATTTTCGAAAAAGTAAGGTCCAATGACTCCGCCGGACCATAAACTGCACCAAACAGTCACACGTTGAGGATAGAGAGGCTTTTCAACAATAACTCTTGGGTTTTCCGAGCCCCAGATGCGACAATTTTGCTTGTTGACGAAGCCACCGAGGTGGAAATGGGCCTCATAACTCAAAATGTTTTGCATTTGATTCACTCAAATGAATTTTAATAATTTCAATGCGTTGTTGAAGCATGTATCGTTCCATTTTTATTATTAACGTAGTTTTTACTTGTCAAATGTCAAAAATGACAGCTTCAAAAATAACATCTACCGAAATAGCGGGCTATTCAAAATAACACCTCTTATTGGAAAACCCTGTATAAAGGAAGGATAGAAAGTTAAATTTATTTTTTTCTACTATTTTCACGTACATCACCTACGTTAGCTTCAGTGCCACATGATTATCGAAAAGTAACTGGTATTTGTTAAAAAAAAACTTAAAATTGATTAGTCTTACAGAGTATACGCAATATCATCAGATGGGATTTCTCGTTTGATATTGAAGCAGGGTCTCGGGGTTGACTTCTAATGGCCACGCAGTTAATAAGCATGTAATAGCAATAACGCCGATATCACGCGGATCTTAATTGAATCAATTTGCTGTATTTTAACTGTAGATAACAGAAACCGTGGAAAGAGTCGGGAGAAACTGCGAAAAGCTGCCGCTGAAGACCGGTAGAGAAGATAGAGAGGTAGAGTAGGAGAGATATTACCAACCGGAAGACGAGAAGCGAAGGTCCGTACAAGGTGCGACGAGGCCATAACAAGATAAGCCCAGCTACTTCTTCCAGCGTTCATAACTTTCTTTTGTAACAAACATTATGTGTATAACCAGCGTATAATGAAGGTCACCAGAACACTTATTAGGCCATTACGTCAAGTTATAAATTAAGTCATTTGAATTCCTTTACTCATGTCTGTTTTTTGTATTGTTTCAGGTGGTGGCTCTTTGCGCTGTCACCGCTAGCGTGACAGGAATCGAGAACAAGCAGCCAGTCTCCCAGAAGACGATCAAGGAACTTGGAGAAGAGATCCGGGACAGAAGAAACCTGGAGTATTCACTCAACCTGCCGCATTCCCGCGTCGCGTCCTTCCGCTCGCTGGAGAGGAGAATATCTAACTCTCCGCCCGCATACGTGGAACCTTCCAGAAACTTCGGAGCTCTCTACCAAGGAAGGCCAGCTTATGGACCAGCGGTTAGCAAAACAAGACAATCACTGCCTGCTCCGTCGTACGCCGTACAGATGGAGCCCATGGTGCAATATTCTCAGAAAGATCCCCTGTACGATGGTAACGCCGACCACTTGGAAGAAGTTATCAATCGCAATGAAATCCAAGCCCAGCCTAAAATTTTGTCCATCGGAAATTCCGGAGATCAACTCGCTGA
This sequence comes from Hesperophylax magnus, assembly GCA_026573805.1. Classification (NCBI taxonomy): domain Eukaryota; kingdom Metazoa; phylum Arthropoda; class Insecta; order Trichoptera; family Limnephilidae; genus Hesperophylax; species Hesperophylax magnus. Next base: position 2,221,534 of record JAIUSX010000117.1, on the reverse strand, counting down.
AAACGATTATCAAGAAAATGAATACGCATCTGCTCACGGAAGCCAATTTGCTTCCCATGGACCACCGTATGGACCAGTGCAAATACCTTATTATGAACATCCCGAACCAATTATTGAAATTATCATAAGAGAATCAAATGAGTCTCTTCCCGCACCCCCAGTTCAGCCCATTTTAAGGCCGAGGAAGAAGGAACCCATTCAAGTCTTCTATGTGAAATATGAGAAGAATCCTCATGGAGATGGCAAGGATGTAATCTACGATACCCCTATTCCAGCTATCACCCCTGCATCCAACATTGAATCCGATTATCAGGACGAATACAGCACTAACGCTCCCCCTGAAAGCCTGACATATTCTCCACCTCCGTCGACTACCCTGAGGGCAATTATTAAACCTGATTCCGAAGATTACCACAGCGACAGTGGTATTCGGATATCTTTTGGTTCTGAGGCAAAGCAGCATCGTTATCATGAACATTCAATAGATGGAAGTGAAGAGACAGCACCCCAGATTGCAGTGGCCTTACCCCAGCAACAGCCTCCTAAGCAAAGTAATCCTCCTCCTCAGTTCCAGCAACGACAACAATTACCTTCACGCGAGCAGCAGCAGATCCAATCTCAGCGTTTCCAGCAAAATAGTCAACAAGCGCAGCAAAGAATTCAATTTCAACAACAACCTCAACAGCCTTTCCCGCAGACTTATCAACAGTTACCGCTTGTCAATACCCCCAATCAGCCATTTAGGGCACCGCAAAATCAGTTTGGTAATCGACCCACTTCTCCAGTTTTCAGTAATCCACCTACAATAGCGCAGAATCCCCCACAGCATGTTCATCGTGGTCCCCCGCAGGGCCCACCGCGTAGCCCTCAAGGACCTCCATTTGGACCCCCCCAAGGAGCGGGACACAGGCAACCTCCTCCAAATTTCCCCCCCCAAACAGCACAATTCAACAATCCCAGACCACCACCACAATTCCAGCAACGTCCAGATTTTTCCACAAGCGGACCAACATCGCAAAGAGGACCGTTCCCACCCGGCCCTCAACGACCCATTCACAAAGGACCACCACAGCAGCAATACGTCTTCAACGAGCATGAATACTTGCAAAAGAATTATCACACAATAACAACGGAACAGCTTGAACCTCAACAAACTCAACAACAATTGCCTAGGGAGCAGCAACTCCCTGTCAGAGCGCCGCAAAACTTCAGAGAGTCTCCCAGGAAGCCGATCCTCCCACCCGTTCCTATTTCCCAGGAAGAATACAATCAAAGGTATTATGAGCAAGTCCGACTTCTCCAGCAACAAGAACAGCGTAATCGGCCAAGACCGCCGCAAAGCCTAGCACCACAATCTCCACAGAGCATTAAGTACCAACAGCAACCGATTCAGCCCCAAAATAAACCCGTCACGGTGCAGATCAATCATAGCCAACCTCCCCCACACAACTCTTTCTCTCAGGAACAAAGTCTGAATGTCAAGACAAATATTCAACAGCAACAACAACAATTACAGCAGCAACAGCAGCAACAACAACAACAGCAGCAACAACAACAGCAGCAACAACAGCAACAGCAACAAATACATCAACAACAACACCAACAACACCAGCAACAACAACTGCAACAACAGCAAAAACAACAACAACAGCAACAACAGTTCCATCAACAAAATCTTAGACCACAGCCACCATTGCCACAACAGCCCCCTCAGTTCCAACAAGATGTCATTGGATCTCAATTCGTTCCACCTGGTGGGGAATTAATTTCTTCAATTCCAAAATACGAGCAACATTTGTTAATAAATCCCAACGGACAACCTAGTCAAATTCAGTACCAAAATACACAGCAATCTCAATCCCAATCCCAAACACAAGTTCAAATCCAGAAACTCCCTCAACATAGTGAGTTGACACAGCAGCTAACTCAGCAAAGCATTCAGCAACAATTTTCCGTAGATAACAACCAACAATCTTCCGCATCCGCTGAACTAATTTCGGCGTACGAACAGAACCAACAAGAGATTTATAAACTCCAGGAAAAGTTGCGTAAGAGTGAAGAAGGACAACATAATTTGCTGTCATTCAACAATCAATCACCGAAGGACGAATCACAATCAGTACCAAATTTTGGACAGCAAGTTAATATTTATAATGAGCAATATTATGCATTGAAGAATCAGAACAAAGCTCCTGAACAGAATAAAAATCAAGCGATAGACGTCCAAGAAAGAACGCCGCAAATACAAACGCAGTATGTTTCACACAATACAAACAAACCTCCAATTTTCCAATCATCAACATTCCTTCCCAAGGCACCCTCAACCTCTCGTTTTGTGTCATCTACACCCAACAGCATCATTACAGAGGCACCAAAGGTAGAGAAGAAAGAGAAAAATAAGAAACCTCTTGATTTCGAACTCCCTGATGAAGTTCCCGATGAGCTGAGGCAACAACTTCTCTCTTCAGGCATCTTGGAAAACGCACAAATTAGTATCCTTGATTACGACAAAGTGGGAGACATCCCACTGGAATCTCTGCCACCCGATCAGCTGGCTAACTTTTACGGAGCTGGGGGAGGTCTACAAGTTGCTGGCAGCGAGCGAGTATCAGCTGTGGTAAAAAAAACTGGAGAGAAAGTCACTAAGAGCGTTGACAAAGATCTCGATGTGGAAGGAGCAAGTTCAGAACGCTTTGAAAGCTATGCTGATGTCAATGGTAAAAGTAAAGATGTAGAGATGAAGGTGGTCCATTTCGACCCCAATACCATCAAAGGACAGCAAGTTGCGGGAAAGTATGTCCAAGACGATGCCAAGCGCGTTGATCCGGTTGCTTTGAATGATCAAAAGTACAACCGTTACCTTCCCTTGAAAGTTAACGGAGCTCACTTCCCACTGCCCGATGTGCCAGAGCTGAAAGGTCGCAAAGTGACATCTGTAGTGGTTCTTGCACCAGTCGATTATGACTTTGCCAAAGCAGATAAAGACGTTGGACGCTCTGAAAGAGCTGCGCCCAACAAGGGTAAAGGCGTCAACTTTGTTACCGGAGATGCACTTAAAAGACTGGTTAAGACACCCACCGTAGAGAACTACAAGAAGTGGTTGGAAAAGGAAAAGAGCACCACTCCGGCCCTGCAGTCAGTCGTCCTCCTTGTAACCGGGTATGCACAAACAAAGTTATATATTAGAATTTGAGTGCCCCAAGCTCCAATTATTAATTTTTTTCTCAATAAAATGATAATCTGTTCTTTGATTGACACACTACGCCTGGGTGCGACCAAAATACGATGCCAAATTGGCTACTGAACATCCGAATTAAAAATCTTTATATCTTTTCTACATATTTTTAGAAATATTTTATAGTGTCTAATACATTTTTTTTTATTGTTTACAGAACTGAAGACGGCGATGAAAAGAACAGGGAAATCTTCATGTACGACGTGGCCACCCAAACAGTCAGCAAGCTCGACGGCGCACTCTCCTCTTCATTCGTGGACGTAGCGGAAACCAACGCACATAGCAAGGACTTCGATCAGCTAGCTGTAGCAGATGCAGGCACAGTGGAATCCTCCATTAAACTAGTACCAGCACCCGAAGCACCAATCAAACCAACTCAGAAACCCGCACAGAAAGAAACAAAGCACACCAACCACAAAGCAGTATTCGCAGACATAGATGCAAAGAAACAAACAGCAGAAAAGAAAGAACAGAAAGTTAAGACAGAAAGCACAGAACAAAACGCAGAAGTTAAGAGAATATCCGACCCATCAATAACGAGGGAAAGCGGGGAACAAAACGGTAACCAGGTTCTCATCAGCTCGGGTTACAGCAGAATGAAGCTTGGAAGAAACCTCCGGAGAAAAGATTGAACAAACTAATTTAAAAGAATTTATTTAAATGCCTTAGTGTAAGCAATTGTACATAAATCGGTGGTAAGAGTAATAGGATATGACTGAAATTTTAAATCACGATGCTATCATCAACGGGGAATATGGTTTGAAAGCGTCACCTTGTAAAATATTTTCGGTATGAATGGGTGTGTGAATTTAAAACATTATAATAATTTAATTGAAAAATAAACTAGCCATTTTGATACTGAAGAGATTGTTTTTATTAATTATTTACCAAATTATTTACTAATTTTAACAAAATATGAAAATATGCATTCACGTGTCCATTTTAGCGGGTACCTACTTTTATGTCCTTTTGAATAAAAAGTTTTCAATTTTTTTTTTATTTAAAAATAAATAAAAACCAATCAAAATTAAATTCTACAATTCTAACATGAAAAACAAAAAATATTATTGTTTCAAGAAAATAACGTTCTTGAAAAGTATAAGCTAAAAGTGAAATTGAATTTGGAAAAATATTTTAAAAATACCAAAATGATAGAGAAATTATCTGAATAATTTTTAAAAAATACACATTATCTCCAAGGACACCTGCAGACAGGAGACTCTAGTCGCGGCGACAGTTGGCAAACTATTTCTACAACTTATGAAAAAATACCGTATTGGATTTTTATGCCCGCAGTTGTTGCAACGCAACTGTCTCCGCAACTACAGTCTCTCGTCTGCAGGCGCCCAAAATTAAAAAAAAAATTGGTGTAATATAAATGAAAGATTAATAGAAAAATAATTTAATAGGTAATTGTAAGAAAATAAAAATAATTGTAGAATCTATATCAGTCAAAAGATTCAAAGTTGCCAAATAAAATTATTAATCCTAAAAAAACAAACTGAATAATAAGAGAAGTTTATACAGGTTTCAAAAAGAGTGAGTCAGGAAGAAACCCTGAGGAGGCCTATGTCATCTTTGGTGATGCGGTGTGAACGGTTTATTTATGGAAAAGAAGGAGAGAAAGTTCTGGGAAGGAAAAGGGTATGAGGGGTGTGTAGGAATCTGGGGGTCCAGGTCCAGGAGTGACTGATATACAATAATTTTGTTTTTAAAAATAGGTGTGTACTTAATGGATTTAGGGCTTTATTACAATCAGTTCCAACTATTTAAATGACAATAATTCAAAGTAAATCCAAGTCCTAGATTTCATTGAATCAGAGTTACTGACGGACACACAACCGAAATTGTTATATTTGATGAAAATGATTATTTTTGATGAAAATTTTATTATATCTACGATGGCGACCCTCTCGGCTAAATTTGTAAAATCTGTTTTAGCCATCTATCGACCAAAAATTGAAATAAAATAAAATTCACTAAAACTGAGAGTTTTCTGTTTCATCAAACTTTTTTATTGCTGCCATCTATTGGAAAAAAATTCAAACATTTATCAACGATACCGCTTGTTTTGCTTTGTGGCATTTGAAGAGATTGGCAAAAAAACTGATTGAAGGAAATGTGAAAATATAAACTTGTGTCGTTGTGAGCGGTTGCCAGATCAAAAATAGTAACTCCATAGAAAACAAACCTTCAAAATCCCTAGAAATGTCAAAAAATGCAAAAACCACGTTAATTTTTCTAAAATAATATTTTTGTTGAATACGCAGATATACTCGTCTCGGAAATGTGCTAATACTTTCATTTTTTTACATTAGCTCCACATGGGAGGCCCTGAGAAAAAATCCCTCAGGGCCTATGTCGTCTTTGAGGATGTTGTTTGAAGAGTCTTTTTATGGAAAGGAAGGAGAGAAAGTTCTGGGACGGAAAAGAGCATGAGGGGTGGGTAGGAATCTTGGGGAAAAGGGGTCCACGAGTGACAGACGAATGAATTTATCACTCCCTCTTCGGTGCAAGAAGATGGGTTGAGAGAGGCGATTTTTTGAGAGCGTCCGGCTGGAGAGGTCAAAGGTTTCCCTAGACTATTCTCTCACTTAGTAGGTGGGCAAACCAATCCGCCGCCAAGATCTAAACAAACCTCACCCCATGAACAAGGGCACCCCAGTCACCAAACGTAACGAACTACTTGGGGTGACCTACGGCAGGGGTGTTGGTTATCCAATAAATGGTTCCCGGGGCGACGGTACCCATACCCGTACCCATTTTTTGTACCCGCTTCCAAAATTGAAAATTCTGGAATTTAATATCCCCTTGATAACATTTTATCTCCTTTTCAAAATATGTCGGATAGATAGTTTCGAAGGCCTCCACGCTTGAGGGTAAGGCTCTCGACTAGCAATCCGAAGGTCGCGGGTTCAAATTTCTCTTTTCTCTCCAGAAACACTCTGCTTAACCCTAGATCTGGGGATTTCTCCCTCGACATGGCAAAACCGCTCGGTGTTTGCAATGGCTGCCGGGCCGCAGCTGCGTGCTAGTCGGGGCAGTTAGATGGCTGAAATATTAAACGTTATTTTGTGAAAAATGGCCGTGATGGAGGGATCCCTGAGTAAATGGACCAATGTGATGAAGGGGTGGCAATATCGGTGGTTTGTTCTGGATGACAATGCGGGACTACTCTCCTATTATACGGTAAGCGATCGCCTTTTGCTTCGCCTAAAAACACGTACGATTTTGACAGCTAACCTGGCACTCGATTTAGGAAATCTTTTGTTTTTTCTTTTATTTAAATCTGAATTCGCACTATTTTCACATGTTGTTAATTAGCTACACACGAATTCTCAGCATCGTTTAATTGTAATCGCAATCTAACTGAACCTTTTTGTTTGTCTGTACGAAAACATGACATTTCTGCATTATATTTTAGTCAGGTAATTTGGTTCTCCGGTGTTTTTCCCGTAGATAAAATAGTACACTATAATTTGTCATTATTTATTTCCACGAATCGGACCTATTATTCAAACGTAATCAAGAATGTCTTTCTGATTTCTCTTTCTTGAAAATAATGTATGTATTACAAAATAATAGTGACAGTTCTCATTGTATAAAAAAGCAATTCTCTCCATTGTTTACCTATGCCATTTATTCCAATTTGAAAGTATTCACTTTAATTTAAGTTTATTGGTGATATTTTTCTTAGTGATAATGATATTGATCTAATAAAAATAAATTTAAAAAAATGATTGATAAATTTGTCAACTTCCTCTACACGCATACGCAAAAAATATTAATAGCACTTGGTTTCAACTCAAATTACTACAAGAAACAACTATTTATGTCGGGGGAGATGGCAAAAGATGCACTAAAGTTCCATTTTTTTCTCAATCAGTGTTAAGTTTAAAGGTTATAAAATACGCATAACTTATTAATAACCCAAACTAACAATCCAAAAATCTATTTTGTTCACGTTTACTTAAATCCCCGACTTAAATAGTTGTCTCCCTTTGATATTTAAGTTGAAATCGAAAGCATGAAGTGGAATTCGACAACTTTACCAAGTGATTTTATAAATTACGTTTTCAAGAACCACAATGCAATTAGTTAGTGGCGTCTCACTAACTAATTGCAACCTAACCTAACCCAACCGTGTTTCACTTTGTGGTGAGTTATCTATTGTGCGTGAAGGGGACCATGTGCTTCAGATCAGTTCAGCGACACCGTAAAAGTTTACAGACATGTCTCCTCTGAGGCCACTCGTTATGAGATTTATAATATTATGTATTTGTGCTCTGCAAAAATCACTTTTAGGGGAAAAAAAACTTTTTCTCGTTTAACTAGTAGTTATACTAATGATCTTAAAACAATAATTCCAACCGAAAGTTACTCCGTCTGTTTTACCAAACTAATTATATGTACCTTTGTTGATTTCCAATATTTTATCAAGTCGAGTTAGAATGTTCGTGTTCTATGTACATAGTATAATGCATTTAAAACGGTTTTCATTATGCTTTGTTCACATAGCGGAAAGGAATGAACTATTATAGATTGCACAATGAAATTTTATTAAGATTTTTCATTTATCTTTCTAGTTATTGTGTACATACCTACTAAAGGTCTAGAAAATTCAAAAGATATTTTTTTTTTTTTTTTTTTTTTTTTTTTTTTTTATTGTTTTTATTTTAGTAATTTGTACATTTAAGTTTACAAATGACTAATTAATTATTACATTCATATATACTATGTTTTTTTTTCTTGCTTGATGTGGCTCCTACACAACATCTTGAACTTTTCAATTGGGGCAGACTTAAGGTTTTCCGGCAGCGCGTTATAGTATTTCATCCCTTTATATAATATACTATTCTGGGTATTCGCTTTGTCCTTCTTTGGTAGCCTAATTTGATTGTACGTCCTAGTTTTATGTTTGTGTATGTCCTTGTTGTATACAATTTTATTCGAAAAATATTTGGGTAGCAGGTTGTTTACAATTTTGTGTAAAAATATCATCGTGTTCAAGGTCAACATCTGTTTCACCGTTAGCCAATTTAGTTCGTTTAACATTTTATTTACTTTTGAATACCTATTTCGTCTGAGTATTGTTCTCATTGCCCTATTTTGGAGAATTTGAAATTTATTTTGCTCTCGGTCGTTACACAGGAAAAGGATAGTTGAGCAGTAATTAAAATGTGGAGCAATAATGGAGTTATAAATGGTGATTGCAGTTTTTTCGGACAGTTTTTGGCGAATTCTTCCCAAAAAAGATATTTTTTTACCAATTTTCTTTTGGGTATATTCCGCATGTTTGTTAAAGTTCAGTTTGGAATCTATTATAACTCCCAAGTATTTTATATTGGTAACATTTTCAATAATTTCGCCATCAATTTTGATTTTGCTTTCACTGGATGTCTTCTTATAACCAATTACCATACATTTAGTTTTTTTTGTATTTAATTTAAGCTTATTTATTTTTAGCCATCTTGATACATTATCTAGTTCATTATTTAAAATATGTATTAGTTCTTCATAGTTTTCTCCAATTATATATATAAGTGTATCATCGGCAAATAGTCGTACTTTGCATTTTGAAAATATTTTCACCATGTCATTGATATAGAGTATGAACAATAGAGGTCCAAGGACTGATTTTTGAAACACATAATCCAGAATAAAGCAACGAGACAAATTTTATAGGATAATACGTGCAATGAAATCAGGCTACCAAAGAAGGACAAAGCGAATACCCAGAATAGTATATTTTATAAAGGGATGAAATACTATAACGCGCTGCCGGAAAACCTTAAGTCTGCCCCAATTGAAAAGTTTAAGATGTTGTGTAGGAGCCATATCAAGAAAGAAAAAAAAAAATAGTATATTTAAATGTAATAATTAATTAGTCATTTGTAATCTTAAATGTACAAATTACTAAAATAAAATCAATAAATAAATAAATAAATATATATAGAAATATCCTTACCACCTCAATTCTTAAAACTGTATACTACGCTCTCTGCCAATCCCTACTAGCTTACGGCATTATAATCTGGGGTGGCTGTGCACAATCTACTATCGAACCTCTACTAAAAGCCAAAAAAATGGTAATACGTGTCATTAACAAGCGACCGACAAGATACCCCTCCACTCGACTCCTCATAGAGTATAAGGTCTTAAACATACGACAACTCCACCTAAAATTTTTGCTAATACATTTCCTGTTCAAATATAAAAACAAAACTCTCTTACAACATAACTACACCACCAGAACAATAACCAACGGTCACCACAAAGTACTTTCACTACATACCACGTCAGCTCAAAGACAATTTTTCTTCCTAACTCCTAAAATCTTTAACCTTATCCCTGAAAACCTAAAAACCGTGAGTCAACCCCATTCCTTTAAAAAACAAATTATGAAATGAATCCTTACAACGGAATACATTACAACTACAATACCCATTCATTCTATACTCAACATAATATATCCTTATTCCCTAACTTAGCGGTATAGTATGTACATAATTAATTAGTGTGATCTATTTACTAATAATTTCTCAAATTTTTCATCTTCTTATAATTCTTTAACTTCTCCATCCTCTTCTTGCAACTCAAACTAGCTATACATCATTTTTCTTATTTTACTTTTTTATATTATAGTAATGTATAGATTCTATGTCCGCAAACTGTAAAATTCACCCGCCATAACACAGAGTCATCGCTAGCATGGAAGGTGAAATATCACAAAAAACCACATGTACTCTCTAAATCATGTATCAATAAAATAAATAAATATAACAATATAGAAAAATCTTAAGGAATTAAATTATATAATGAGTGTTAAACAGAGAATTTTCTACATTATTTAAATTTTTATGTGCAAAGTTTTTGATAATTCACTACCAACTTCTTTAAAAACAAAGTTCATTACAATCAGAGATGTACTTTATTTCAAATAAATCTATTTCAAATGGAAATGCAAAATGGGTATTTTCCATTTTGCATTTTAAATGCTTTTCTAAAAACCATTTTGCATTTTGCATTTTAAATGCTTTTCTCAATGCATTTTCCATTTTAAATGCTTTTTTGTAACATTCTTCCTACTATATCCACTCTTTTTCTTTTCATAAGCCCCAAATATCAGTTGGTCCTCAACCTCGCTATGAGAGATAATTTACATTTGTCAAGTTGCTCCCTGGTAGGAGCCCTGGCAATTGAGTGATACCATTACAAAAAATACTGATTCAAATAGGTACTGAACATGGAGCCATGACGCTGTAATATTAAATGTTAGATAGCAGTTTCTATGTTTTTACGTTGGCAACATTTGTCCCGCGCTAATTTTTTGTGGTTCATAATCCGTAGTCGTGGCATTTTTTGATTTACCATCATGTAATATGTTTGTTCTACATTGATGTCCATTATTAAATGACAAAACTGTTTAAAAATTCTATAATTATTTTAATTGTTTGACCTGAGAAACCATTTTGCATTTTCAATGCATTTTGAAAATAGGTATTTTGCATTTTGCATTTGAAATGCTTTTCTAAAAACCATTTTGCATTTTCAAATGGAAATGGGTAAAACGAGTTTTTTGCTTGAAATCGAACGTTTCTAGACTTAGTTTGTCAAGCGATATTAATGCCTTTTACCTACGATAAGGTATACCAAGAATATACATATTTTTGGCTTGTAGCTTCCTCTTAAGCATATTTAAAAAAAAAGGATTCAAAAATGCAATTTACACATGCAAATGAACAATGTGTAAATTAAAATGCATGTTTATATTAGACCATTTGAAGTGGATCAATTTTAAGTTTAATATATATTTTTATGTTAAACCGCACAAGAGTCCCAGCTGCTCCCAAGCATCAGGAGTCAGTGGGACTATGGAATCCTCAATTGGGGTATGTTGTGAGGCTGAAGGTGGTGAGGAGGGACAGGATATGGGGGAGAGGAAGGTGGGGAAGTACCTGGCGGTTGCCAAACACAGTCAATGCCATTTCAAGCAACGTTTCAATTCTGAATGGTGGTCTTACACCAGCGCGATACTGAGAGTATCTTCCACTCTGGAACGTGCTGCAAATATACCTACTATATATTATCTTAAGTGAGTACATTGTGAAATAATACAAAGTAATCAAATAAAATTTATTTGTGCACGCTGGGATTTGAACCCGCGACCTCCGGCTTGCTAGTCGAATGCTAGGCACGTCCCTGTGTTCTGACGGTTTAAGTTTACAGATTGTATTTATTCATATTATGATTGGTAATACATAATAATTATAGTAATACAATGCTGTTTGATTTATAATTTTTTTAATATAATAATTAAATAGGGAATGTAGCGTAGGGAGTGTGGTGAACCCACCGCTCAGGGAGTGGAAACACGACCTGCAATAGCCATCCCAAGCTAACGTGCTCAGGCTGAATGACCTGGGGAACAGTGTCACGAATTGTGCCTCCGAGAAACAGTGTCGCATCTCGGAGTATTTAGACCTTACTCCAGCACTCGGGGTTCTGCGGGAGTAAGGTCTAAATACCTTCTGTTTCGACGAATATTGGACCATTTGAAATCACCCTTTTCCTTCGTGGGGCCTTCAAGGACCCGAGGGGGAGTAGACTCCTCCATCGCGGGGCCTATAGTGACCTGAGGAGTGGAGAGGAGAGATGAAACCCCCTTCCATCCCGGGGCCTTCAGGGAACCAAGGGGGATTGAAGAGGAGAAATGAGACCTGGGAATACACATTGTGGAACCAGAAGACATAGCCATATATCCAATAACAATCCTGTTGAACTTTATAAAAGGGACCGGGTGACTGTTAAAGGAATGAGGTAAAATAGGAGATAGCACAATGGGCCTATGGCCTAAGTGCTCACGGGAACTATTTGTAAACCGTCTCCGCTCTATATAAAAAAAAACAAAAACAAAATAAAATAGGTAGTGTGAGATATGTCTAAAGGGTTTTTAAGTGGTTAGAGTGTATAATGTATGTTTATTGTGATTGAGATGTATTGCAGATGTAAGGATCCATAGTGTTATTTGAAGCTATGGAGTTTTCTCAGTTTTTAAGTTATCAGGGAGATGTTAAGATCTTAGGAGCTAGGTAGATGAATTTTCATCCCTAAGGATGGGTTGTTTCAAGTTTTATCATTATTTAAATTTTCTGAAACAACTGGCCAATAATGATATAGTAACAGAAGTTGAAAATCAACTTTGAAATTTGATGAATTGTTCAAATTCTGTGAAACAACCCATCATTAGTATTAATTCAGTATATTTACATGGTAGGAAAAATTGGAGAAGTCAGTGTCAATCGTTTCTTCTTCTTCTGGTAGCTTCTCCTATCAGAGGTTGTGGGGGCGCTTCCTCCTTCATGAGCCAACGTTTCAGACAGCCTTGTAGTGCCCATCATCAGGCAAGGTGTGTAGAGAAGCTAGTTTATTTATGTACAAGTGTTGCAATCGTTCATTATTACTGCACTATATTCCAAGATGGACATGGCCTCTTCTGCAAATGCTCTTGGCTGGCTGCGGACTGTCACGATTCGTCTCCAGTCCTCGGTCCTTCCCGTCCTGCTCCAATCCTCGTCTATCCACCTCTTTCTCGGTCGTCCCATGAGTCGCTTCCTCAGTTTTAGTTGTTAATGCGGTTTCCTGATGATAATTCTAGTGCCCAATGCCACCAAAGATGCGACAACCAATTGGAATCAACTTTAGCTTGTCTTTTCTTGGTTATTACTTGTTTTTATTCTTTCTCCAATTCTGAACCATTTATCAAGATTGAACTTGATGTTGATATTTATGTCTTGGTCAGCATTCCTCTTACATTACTCCACGGAGATTAGAAGATTATTATAGTAATATTCTTCCAGCCTGTAAATGTCTTCTCGGGCACAACGCTATAATCAAATACTGTTGAATAGTTATGATGCCTGCAACTTCTGACATTTCCATACATTGGGTATGCTATACAAGCACCTCCTAGCGGTGCAAATGTGCGACTTGGATTTCTTTCATACATTAACAAATATATCTTAATAAATTATGAAAATCGAAAATTTAAAAAATAAATATTACATAACCTATAAACGACCTTAATTTTTTTTTGCTGTCACATGAATACATATTAAAGCGGATATGAGGTTTGTATAAACAGTTATAAGCCTACCACCGCCACCAAGTACTATATAAATTTAATTAATTGCCACCATTGTTTTGAAGAAATGCAAGATGCTACATTAGCGCCTCTGGCGGCCGAATTGCCAGTCTATAAGTAAATACTGCCAATATCTAGCATCTATCTTCTTATAAATAAAAATGTTCGTTTGTTCAAAATCTTAAATCTCCGAAAGTTCTTCACCGATTGCTTTGAAATTTTTTCACAACGTTGCATTCGAATACACATGTGTTTTTTTATACACCTATGTTATATAAATGTCACCTGTGACAGGTAAAAACATGTTTTTTTTTTAAACAGCCCCATCTTTTGAATGTAAAAGCAACACGCGCTATTGTTTATATATCTGCACCGACAGACTGAGCCACAGCAGCGTGTGGCGGGGTACAGCTAGTACTAAAATAATTATTAGAGCATTATAATACTATAATCTAAATAATGAATGAGTTGGACGTGTTAATAATGTTCTGGTGTATTTGGTATAATGCACATCCGACGTATTCATGATTAATTTGCATGAATAATAAAACATTCACCTTTCTACTATTTAAAAATCTTATACAGTTAACAATAATATTCCATTAAATGTTTTGATTTTAGTTTTTGAGCCGACTTGATGACTCGTGGATTCAGCCGATATAAAGCTATATTTAATCACCTGTATTAGTATTGGTTGTGATAATAAACATTTACGACTCTGTAATAATCTATTATATATTGTTATTCTATTGAAAGTACAAATGAATTGTAATCATATTTTATCTGTGATTTTCTGGTTGATTGCAAAGCATAAATCAAAGACAATTTAGTTACATTTTCAGTTAGGGTTTGGTTTTTATATATTGTTTTATTCTTGTCAACCACAGCGATATATATAAATAAAATGATCTAATGACGTTCGACAGTACTGATGTAAGTATGCTGGACAAGATGTCCCCGTAATAAGTGTTCAAAGATGCCTTGCAAGGGAGATATATAAATACGAATGTTAGAGGGAGCGCGCTAATATCAAAAAACCATAATAATTAAGGCGATGCACTACGTCATGTAATATTTTAAATCGAGCCGCTATCAATAAACACCCTTACGTAGATGGCGATAAGGTTTAAATTCCCGCTTAACACCATCCGCCTGTTTTGATTTAAAAATGCAAGAAAAAAACATGGCCAAAAAGTGCCTTTTGTTTTATTTTGTGGATGTTCAGGCATAAATATTTAATTTTTTCCGATCATTTTATAAATAACTTAATTTGCCACATTAAACAATAAAATCCTAACCGAAAACGGGTTCGTAAGTAGGAGATTTTGAACTTTAAAGCAGTTTTCATAGGCCTTATACATAATTTTTTTCTGGGCATAAAAAAAGACTTAAATAAAAAATACTCGATTATTTCAAAGGCCCAGATGTATTTTACTCGCAGTATTTAATTCAAACATCTGAAACATTTCTAGGCGACCAAATTTTCAAATCAAAAACACATCATTTTGCATTACTACGTAGTGCATCGCCTTAATCGAAAATGGTGAAAATATTTAATAAAAAACGACTCGATTGAAATATATCAAAAATCTCTCGACAAATGCTTTAGTTGCATTTAAAGATACACTGTAATTTTTTTCATGAATATAACGTATTATATAACAGAACAAATCGTGTTTTAAATAATTTTCGGAATTTATTTTGCTATTTTTCGGCATAATAAATGTATAGATATTAAAGAGTTAACTTGCAGAGTTGACGATAAACTTATTATAAATCGGTAGAAATTGGGTATACGGGGGCTTAAGATAGGGAGGCTTGTATAGATGATGGTTAGGAATTGTAGAGCGGGTGGATATAGAAAAGGAGTGTCAGAAGAATATACATTTGCACAAGTGAACTGTTTGCCCCTTTATTTATTTGTTTTAGTAACACATTTCTTATTAGATATCACCGTTTTTTTTTAATTGTGCTGTGTTTTGTGCATCTACTTAATTTATCTCTGTATATCGGTTCACATATTTTGACTGCAACAGTTTTCGTACTCATTTTGTTTTTTTAAGAAGCAATGATAACAGTTCTTATCATTTATAAATATTTAGTGCTTATTGTTGACTTCCGCTATCGGAATGTCAAGGTTATTCCTTAAAACTATGTGCATTTTCATGCATTATTTATTTAAGATTAGTAAATATTAAGTCGTAGGTACCTATACCTATTTTACTTAGAAATTGTTTTTCAGTACCTTGCAGTTCTTATAATCATGGAAATAAATCCCATTTTCGGACTGTTATTTTTTTTGCATTGACATTATAAAATAAATTATAAAGAAAACCGATTTTTTTTTCAAATCTCAGTGTGATTGAAAGTTCTTTTTTAAATACATCTATTTGATTATACCCATCAATGTAATATATCATTGAAGATATTGGATCAAAGATCAATAGAGATCCTGTGTTCGATTCCTAGTTGAGACCGTTTTTTTATTGTTTATTTTTATTATGACAGTAAAAAAGCATTAATTGGAGAATTCGCCTGCATCCTAACTATTTTACTATCGTTATGTTTTTATTTTTCTGTGTCTTGTTCTATTTCATGTTTCGTTCGGATTTATTAGTAGGTATTATCTTCTTCTTCAATGACATCTATTTGAACTTCGATTTTGTTTTCTTGACTGAATGAATGAAGTCGAAATTAAGCCACTTCCTGACATCGGATCGTGCTGAAACTCGACAGATAGACTCGTTGTCGATGGCGATGCATTCTATCAACTTTTGGTGGCACTCAAGTACACACGCGCGCGCACACACGCATTTTTCTGAAATTGCATGACATTTAACACATAATTTACGGCAGATAATATTCGAAATAAATGTCGGTATTATCCAATTAGGATCTGGTTTAGGTGTTTGATGGACTTACAGAAAGGCTTAAAATTATGTTTAGGAACACGTAACTTGCTGGTTATGAGGTTATGACTTAATATACTCTTACATAATGTTACGTTTGATGTATTTGGCCCACATTATTGTAGTAAACTGAACCATTCATGATTATACTAGTAATAATCAGAATTTAGATCACTTCCTTGATGCTTTACTTCACAATTAATGAATGTAAAATCATCTATAGATGTAGGCACATCTTATAGTGGAGGTACTACCAACTCTCGGCATCACCCTGGTGAGAGACCAACGTTCAGTATAGAAACATTCCTTGAAATGGCTTTAACCGTGTTTGGTGACCAGAACAGATTAGCCAGGTACTTTCCCTTTCCACCTTTCCTTTCCCTTTCCTCCAGTCTCGCAACAATCCCAAAATGGAGATGCCATAGTTCCACTGGTTCAGAGCTGTTGTAACTCATTTATTTGTTAGTTTATACAACATTTGAATATAAACTAATATAAACAAGATAATATTTCATTTTGAAACTTTAAATATTTTTACAATAAACGTAACATTTCTTTTTAAATACATTCATTCTTCAGACTTTCAGGTATTTCATCATACATCTTTAGTCCTTTGTACATTAGGCAGTTCTGTGATTTTGATTTCTTCATATGTGGCAATCTAATTCTATTTACATTTCTGGCTTCGTAATTATGAACATCTCTATTAAAAACAATTTCAACCTTAAAATATTTTGGCATTTGGTTGTTCATGACTTTATGCACAAAAATTAACACATTAAATAACAGTCTATTTTTTATTGGAATCCAATTTAGCTGCTCTCTCATTTGATTAATGCTTTCGTATTTGCCTTTTCCCAGTATACATCTCATAGCTCTATTCTGTATAACATATAGTTTGTTCAAATTTCCTTCATTGGCCAAATATAGCATAGTAGAGCAATAATCTAAATGTGGAGCAACTATAGTTTTATAAATGAGCCCTGTAGTGTTTCCATTTAGTTTATTTCTTAATCTTCTAAGAAAATTGACTTTTTTGAAACCTTCTTTAGCACTTTAGCACAACTTAGTATTGCGCAGTCATGCTTTAAATCGATCGTTTTGCATTTCGTCTGTATGTAAATTTGTTTCTGCGTTCCGTTTCCGGTTCAAAATGGTGGCAGTTTTGATGGTTCAGTAAAGATTATGTTTCAAATGTGACATCGTCGTGTTTATTTGATGTTTCTTATTAACATTTTTTCAATATTATCGTACCTACCTACCTGAAGAAAGTTCGAAAAGAGTTGTCATTGAGATAGTGACGTTTCTTTGGACAAATTATATAATTCCTTGAAAAAAAAAAATTAAATATAGAGGTTATAATTAAGTAATTAGGTATTTAAGTACCTACTTACAAAACTTATGATTTCAGAGAAAATTTTTGGTTTTGATTTATTTTTTTGGCCGCAAATCTGATATTATTAATAATCCAGCGTCTGGACGGTGTAGGCCCTGTGATTGGTCAAATTCAAATTGTGTTTAAATAAGACTTTAAAGATTAAGACACGATTTCATACTAAAATAGAATCGCCACATGTAATACGATATTTATTCAAAAATATCGTTTCTGCTCATACAATTTTTGGATAATATCGAAGAAAATATGTTTTAGAAAGTTCATGATCCATTGGATTAATTACATTACAGTGAAAATTATCCACAATTACGTGATTACGTTTGACGTTTGACGAAAAAAGCACGCGTTCATTCAACATGGCCGATACGCACCGTGTCAATAGATAGCCGACAAAGCGCTCCTCTGGCGGTGAAAGAACGAACCGAAAGTGGCTGGCGCGAATATTTAAATATGCAAAATAAAAAGATTTCTTCTGGAAGTTTATTTAAACTTTGCAATGGCATCGTTTCTAAAACACATTTGATTCAACTTAATGACAATAAACAACAACTCTTTGCATGTACGATTTTGAAAAATATTGATATTTAATATTATTTACGTAAATAATAATTTCGCATTATTTTGACAGAACACCGATATGATATACGCGAAAGTATAGGCACTGCCAACCCAATAAAATAACATGAAAGACAATCGGAAGATAGAAACGCTTCGTTGATTGTAAAATTAGCCAACAAATCTCTAATCTGACATGTACTTATATGTATAATAAAACAATCATTTTGCCAGGTATAAATATTTATATAATATATATTAAGGTATTATTCGGAAACGCTGGACAAGGATAATACGAAATATTTTTAAGTAAAACCTTCGGATTTACCTTAATTAATATAGAAGGAATCTGAATGCATTCGGTAATTTTTGAATTTTAGCATTTTAATTACGTGAATTAATTAATTATTAATTATTAATTAATTAATTAATTATTAATTATTAATTAATGAATTAATTATTTTTTATTTGTTTTACGTGATTATTCACGTAAAATTAAAATTTGCTTTCGTTGTATTGGATGACAGCCGGAATAATTTCTATTGATGACATTTTCTTTTTTTGGTATTCCTGATATGAGTGTCTAGAATTTTTACCATAATTTACTCTATGCAAATATTATTTTGGTATTTTGGTTTCTTTTACAAGTAAGGAAATATTAAAAAAAAGTTATTATAGGTTAGGATAGGTTAGGTTGGGTTATGCTAGATTAGGTTAGATTAGGTTGGATTAGTATAGTTCAAGTTAGTTTATAGGTAAGGTTAGATTAAGTTGGATTATTATGGGTTAGGATAAGTCAGGTTATGTTAGGTTAGGTAACGTTAGTTTGGGTTATTATGGGTTAGGTTAGGTTGGGTTATTATAGGTTAGGTTGGATTTGTATAGGTTAGGTTAGGTTAGGATAGGTTAGGTTAGGATTGGTTCGGTTAGGTTAGGTTAGGCTAGATTGGATTATTATAGGTTAGGTTAGGATATAGGTTAGGTTAGGTTGGATTATTATAGGTGAGGTAAGCTTAGGTAAGGTTAGATTATTATAGGTTAGGTTGGATTATTTTAGGTTAGGTTAGGACATAGGTTAGGTTGGATTATTATAGGTTAGGCTGGATTATTATAGGTTAGGTTAGGTTATTATAGGTGAGGTTAAATAAAATAATAGTTAAATAAATCATTTGTGCTAAGTAGGCACTATTTTGCCGGAATATTGTATTACATTATATTTTTTTAATTTACGTTTTTCAATTGTCTCTAGCCGCTCATTTCAGGAATACCGACAAAAGAAAATGTTATCAACAGAAATTATTCAGGCTGTCATCCCATACAGCGAAAGCGAATTTTCATTTTACGTAATTAAAAATTAAAAAGCTAAAATTAAAATTTTCCCAAATGCTGTTCGATTCCTTTTATAGTAATTAAGGTAAATCAGAAGGTATTATTTAAAAATATTTCCTATTTTCCGTGACCAGCGATTCCGAATATTTACCTATATTAATTTACCTTTAGCCATTTAGGCAATTATTCGGGAAAGGTAAAGTTTTACCTGAACAACTGTCATTATTATTATGCCTAAACGCCTTCCTGTTCCGTTTTTTAACAATATATACTCACCATCTCTCTGTGAATGACCTAATATCTACCTATTAAATGTAACTGTTGTTAGTATCACTTAAACTGGGCGAAGCCCAACCAAGTGCCGCCCGCAGGGCCTAGCAGAAAAAAACCCGCGGAGCGGGTTTTTAACTGCTAGTAATGTATTATTACTCTTTTGTAGAGATTATCAACCTCGAAAAGTAAATATTTTTTTTTACTTTTGTATTTACTTAGCCTTACCCCCTAATGTTTTTATCCCAGTTTGAGAAAAGTTACTTATTGTATACTAACTTACCCTTGCTGTAGGGCTGGAAATGTAGAGCGGATGAACGAAGAAAAGAGTGTAAGGAGAATATATATGACGCTGAAGAGTTGTAAAATTTTTTTTATATCAACTCCACACAGGAGGCCCTGAAGAAAATAATTTCCCTCAGGGCCTATGTCATCTTTGGGGATGCTGTGTGGAGGGTCTTTTTGTGGAGAGGAAGGAGTGAACATGGGTCTTGAAGAGTCCCATGTTGTAGGAGGGAGGAAACACAGAGGCCGGCAGTTCGTTCCACAGCCGAGCTGTTGAACTTAAGAACGAATCGTAGAAGCGACCCTTTCTCATGTGACAAATGTCAACCGTGTACAAATGTTGGGCGCGCGTTTGGCGTGTATCCCGACTACGCACCGGTGCCGAAGGGATCAATGACGCTAGTTCATCAGAGCATCTTCCATTGTAATACCATTGTAATAAAAATGGCCCTATCAAGTGAATCATATACTTGAGTCGGGTCATGTCAGGAGTCAGATAACAGAAGAATATGAAGGTTAATGAAGTAAGAAATGTGCGCCGAGAAACAGTTGTGTGGCGGTCTATTCTCTCTGCTTACCACTGACGAGAAACAGCGTGGTGGTTAGTTAATTTCTTCAAATTTTGCAAATTGACTTTCTGGCACCATTTTATTAATGAAATAAATTAAAAAAACAATAGAGAAATATTATAAATTAGGAAAAATGTCAATAGAAATTTAAATATTATTAATAATCAAATTAATTTTGTGAATAACCCTATCCTAAACATATTTCCATTGTAATTTTTTGTCTTTGATCTTCTAAGCTCATCCCCTTTTCACCTCTCTTCCCCCCCTTACTTTCATTTCTACCGACGCCTTTTCTATACTTGATAATTAGTTTTAGTACAATTTATGTCATGATGAAGAGAACATCGTTCTCGAAACATGTCGATTTAAAAAAAAATAAAGATTATCGTGGTAAAAACAAAGTGTTTTAATTTATTTAATTAATTTAGTTAAGTCTATACCCATTGGCGCCTCGCTCTCTTTCAACACGACCACCCCGAGTATTTTTTGTTTTTGTTTTGAATCAATTCCTTCCTTTCATTTCTTTTCCGCCACAAAGAAAAGAAAAAACAGTTTACCCTCCCGACAGTTAAATGGTAAAAGGTTTCCACGGTGATAAATGTAACTACAATCGGACCATGTTATGCAGAAACTACCCAACCCACAATGTGTATAATTTGACTTTTTGTTGAAGCCTACTTCATCAATAATTGTGTGTGATATTAAATTTTCATTTGCTGAAAACCTCCAACCCAATGAAATTTTGTGAATGTGTATGGTTGGTTCCAGCTTGAAATATACGATAGTTTTGGACCCGATAAGTCTGTTGTAGAGATCTAAAAAAAAATTTTTCAGATTTCTCATCAAAAATACATACAACTCTAATTTTTTATTACCCTACATAGAAGACAGTCTGTGGCAGGACAACGTCTTATATTATAATTTGCATTCCAAATGGTTTAATTAATTAAATACTAACTGGTTTCTAATCCTAATATACCTACAAAAATTCATCCTGCCTATGTTTGTGCTTGCAAAACTTGAAAAGTGGTTGACCGATATCGCTGAAATTTTCAAAGTTTGTTTTGGGACTGACCGGCTGAGTTCTAACTGACTACTTAGGTACCGCGATGTGCTATTTATATAGTGATCACATGCGCCTTTTAAAATCTAGAACCTTTCAGGCCGTAAGTAAGTAGGCTGGCGGCTTCGTGATAGTTCCAGTACTATGTATATAATGTACCTACTGCGCGCTGCTCTGAAAAGTCTCGAGCGTTTGATGTACCATGAATTATTCTAGTAGCTACCGCTACACATTTATTTGGATTTTATTAAATTTAATATTAATTAAATTGGAAATACTCCGACTTTCTGACAGAATATGGCTGAGACCCGAGGAGTCAAATGAATAAAGTTTTAGTACATTCTTATTATTCTCGGATTTTTAACATTGCTGAAACCATCCAACCTATGAAATGCCAGTAAAAAAAAAATAAAGTGTGTGGCAAGCCTAGGCACGACGGAAGTGAAACTTTTAGTAATCTTCTCTCTTTCTTTTTATTTCATTCTCTCTTTTTTCTCACTTCTATCTCGTCACTACTCATTTTTGACACTAAAACTGTGTTCCAAATCGAATAAACCACAATCAATTACGTATTTCACTCGTATTACACTCACCGCGCAGTACACGAAGCAAGCAGCTGATGCCTGGCGTTGCGTCGTTGGCTAGAGAGAGAGGAAAAGAAAGAAGAGAGAGAGAGAACGTTCGTCAGTGGCTCTTTCACCTCAGTAAGCGACTACGGTGAGAGAGCGATAGTGAACGGTGAGCGGTGGTGGGGGTCCCGTACCCCCACCACCAAATGATCACGGTTTTTAGTGACGGTCATGAGTCGGTTTTACTCCGGTCCTCGAAAATGCATGACGCGCGTAAAGAAGTTTCACTTCAAAAATAATAAAAATGTTGACACATGATAAAAAATGCTTATTTATTGTAATATTTAAATATCTAACTTTTACCATTTAACAAAGTGATGTAATATATTTTATTTATTTTGCAAATGTTCACATTATCTCAGTCTATAAATTTGTGGATTAGCTTGTTTCAGCATAACATGGTCCATTAAAAAAATATTGAAATATAAAAATATACGTTGGCTTCTGTAGTTAGCATTTTTACCGCGTGCTATCTCTCGGCGGTGGCACTATTGTATTTATTTTTGTTATCATCTCTGCTAACAGAATGACAGATACTTTTGCCACATTATCGCTGTTTATTTACATTGTGGATAGGAAATTTATTCTTGGGCGCAAGTTTAAAAAAAAAAAAACTGCGGGAAAAATTGAAAATCGTGAATGATTTTTTGGTTTTGTTTTCTTTATTGAACGAATGAATGAACGATGTGGAATCTGGGAAGTTGAAATTAACCCACTTCGTTACATACGATCGAGCTGAAACTCGGCAAATAGACTCATTGTCGAGGAAAATGCATTCTATCAACTTTTGGCGACGCGCGCGCACTCATGCATTATTTCTGAAATTGGACGACATTATATTTAACAATCCAAATTTACAACAGTATAATATCTGTACCATCCAATTGGACTTTGGCTGAGTTGTTAGCGTTGTTGACTCCTGTCTCTGGGGAGAAATGTTCGATCCTCAGCCAAACAAAAAAAAAACCTCTCTTAAAAATAGATGTATTGAAATAAACGGATTGATTTTTTGATATAAATACATCAAGAATTTTTTTCAGATAATTTTTACTATTTAATGGAATTCTATATTGGATGTTGCTCTCAGCATCACCCTGGCAGGAGACTGCCATTCAGAATTGAAATGTTGCAATGGTTAGCTGATGTTTTATATTCAGTTCCGAATAGCCAGGGACTTCTAGAGTCTTCTTCAGGAGTCTTCAGTTTTCTCCACTCCCTTCAGTCAACATTCTCCAAATTGTAGATGCCTTAGTCCTCTGTGTCTCATAAATCTCTGTGTTTGCGATCATGAAGCCCGTTAACTTCTCACCCTAACGACGCTTTTTCAATATTATCCGTATAAGCGTTCTTGGTATTTATGGATAAAATACATAATTTTAGTACCTACCTGAACAGCCAGGTAATTCTCCACCTTCCTGTTGTCCTCCTTCCCGGACCTTTTTTAATATTATTTTATTTTTATATTACAAGAGCGCCCCTGTTTGTACATTTAAATAATGACAGCAGAACTGTATCGCTACACTGTTGGGCAGCAAGGTATTTATTAATGCGGGTCTTGAAGAAACCCGGATTATATGAAGAAAGAAAAACAGATGCCGGTAGCTCCTTTGACATACGAGCAGATACTAAAACGAGTCGAGGAAACAACCCGTTCTCATGAAGCAACATCAACTTTGTATTGTAGCGGATCTGTTTAACTGCACAGAAGCTAGGTACAAAAAGGCTTTAATATCATATCTTTTAAATCATGACCAATAAAATGTAAGTCTACTCATAATAAATATGTATATAAAATGAACTGCCTGGGGCAACCGAGGAAACATGGGTCAATAATAATAGTCAATACGGTGAACCAACAGCTTGATTGGCACTTACCTACTTTCAACCAAAACCTGAAAATAAATGCATACATTTTAGCTATTGTAATATATTATATCATTAGGGGTACGTAAATTTCGCAAATAAAAAATCGTGATTTCGCATTTAAAAAAACTAAAAATAGAAAATTTCGCATTTATTTCGCAAAAAAAAATACAGTGTTAAAAACTCAATTAAAGGCTAGCATTGTTGTAATTTCTACATTTTCATCTTTCATTGTTTGCCTGCGATCAGTTACGACAATGTTGTAGATACTAAAGTACCTCTCGGCATCAACACTATTGACAGGGCAATTGAGACATTGAATAGCTGCTTTTGCAAATCCAGGGTAGCAAGATTTTGATGTAACTAAAACTTGCATTACATCCACAGGAGCTTCTTGGACGACCAATCGAAGTAATTGTCTGTGAAAATGAGAGTACCCGTCAATTAGTTCTTCTTGTGGTACACTTTTAAAAAACGGAATTTTTGCGAAGCTTTCCACTATGGAATTTGAATTGACAGAAGAAGAGGGCACATTTGCTGCTTCCGATGGACAAAATAATCTGCCAATGTGCTTGTAGCACTCATTTGTTGGATTCGGCCCCATGTGTACCAACAATTTATCCAAGCTCTTTTGAGCTGCTGTCTTCAACATCATGCTGTGATCGATAGAATTTTCGGTTGATAAAATAGCCGTCTCTGTCTGTTTTGAACAGAGTTTTAATAATTGTTAGCGCGTCTGATCATCATTTGAAAGCACGTAACGTATAAAAAGGTGCGAAAGTATTTAATTTTCAAATTTCGCTTTTATCGCAAATTATATGCAGATTTCGCTTTTATCGCATCTATTTCGTAAAAACGAAATTTACGTACCCCTATATATCATGTATCTATACTATCATATATTTCAATCAATACTTATCTAACCTAGTCTACCTATAAGTTTTGCATGTACTTGTATCTCTAACTTTTTATATCCATCTAGAGTTTCTGTTAATTGTATATTTTCTGATGTCACTGTTTATAATTTATTGTATATGGTATATTTTATACCGTTGATATTAAAATAAATAAATCAACTCTAAACGGTTATTTCGCTCGTGTCCGTCAAGTTACTCGTACATGCAACGGTCCACGGGAATCGATGCTGCTAGCTTCAGCAGCATTGAGCAGGCTCCATTAATATACCCGTAGAATAGACTCTACTACACTACCAACATAACCCAAATGGTGATGGAGTATATAGTCTCACTGACTCCAGATAGTTGGGAGCAGTTTTGCGGTATTCATATTAAAAACCTACCTTCAATTTTCCACGGTAAAAACCTCGAAAACTTATTTCAATTTATTTTTGTATTGCAGAGGAATGTGTGTGTGTCCATGAATTCAATAATTTTATGAATTTTCTCACAGAAGAATGCATTCATAAAGCAAAATGAAAAACGTGAATATAAATTTCAGCGTGGTATAATTTGTTCTCCGTAGCTCACGCTGGAAAAGCAAACGAGAATTGATGGTTTTCTTTCATTTAAATTTACAACGGGGGAACGTTCCGTATGAATAAATCAGTTTATGCGGAGGCCGGCGGGACTGCTGGAGGAGTTTTTCCAGGATTGTTCCGTCCCTCCCCCTTTCGAGAATTGTTCCAGCTTTCCACCCTTTCCAGGCCTTCTTGACTTCCAGTTTTTCCGCCCCCTTGACCTTCTAACTCAAAATTGGAGACACGTGTCGCTTTTAATGTAAATGTTTTTCTTTTATTATTTTGTACAAATGGTGGTTTTCTTATGGATACGTAGTACATAAGTTCTCGGTAAGCATGTTTTTGTTTTCATTATCCACGAATTTATATATTATATAAATTCATACATAAACACAAACATAAAACAAGGACTTGCAATGAAATCAGGCTGCCAAAAAAGGACAAGGCGAATACTCAGAATAGTATACATACTATATAAAGGGACGAAATACTATAACGCGCTGCCGGAAAACCTAAAGTCTGCCCCAATTGGAAAGTTCAAGATGTTGTGTAGGAGCCACATCAAGCAAGAAAAAACATAGTATATTTATATGTAAAAAATTAATTCATCAAGTCATTTGTAAACTTAAATGTACAAGTTACTAAAATAAAATTAATATATAAATAAATAAAAATAAAATATATTTAGGTCTCTTTTGTCATATTATCATAACCGGTGTTCTGACTAACTTTGTTACTCGTAACCGGTGTCCTGGGCCACGATTCTCGACAAAGTCATTCAGTGGTTCGAACCACTCGTTGTTTGAGTGGAATGACTTTCGACGTTTGGCGTATGTAAGTATGTACCTTCGACGAGACTCAAGAATAAGAACCTCGACCAATGTGTGTACGAGTACTTTCGACGGCGATTGGAGAATCGATACCCTGCTCCTACAATTTATTTTTACGGTTGATCAAAAGTTTCTGTAATGCTCGCAACCTTTGAAATAGTTGCTTATTTTGGTGTTTATTTTACCATTACTGAAATGTAAGGTGCTCCGAAGAATTAGCGTAAATTATCACTTCTGCTCCGGTGTTTTGCATGTAGACATTTTTCCCATATGAGGACGCGGTGAAAAGAGTACTATTTACTGTAAGTATCGCAATGGTGAAAGATTACGGCGATAGTCGTGTTTAGTGACCAGATTTGAATAGCCAAGTACTTCCCAACGTTACTCTTTACTCTTTCCCGTCTCCTTCCCCTCCCTACTCTCTTCAACCTCACAACATACCCCAATTTGGGATGGCTTTTACCCACTGACTCTGCACGGATAAAACTTACTGATATAAAATATTGCTAATATATTAAAAATCTGGTCAAATTATTCGTATTCCTGTTAAAAACGGGACTGCAGGCCTTAAACGAATGAATTGACAGGTTTCCTAACAAACTGCCGGTAAAACACGAATATGTTATTAGTATATCGGAACACATAAAACGTAAAAAAATTAATATTGTAACATTTCGTCATTATATTTATCAGGAAAAGGACACCTGCATGAACATTGATATTTTTTGATATTCTGAATTGAATATTTTCTTAAGAAATGGATTGTAATCACATTTTTATCAGGATTTCAATAAATCACCCATGCTCATTTTTCTCCGTGTGAAAACTCCTAAGGACTCTTGTGTATAAAAATATTTTTTACTAAAAACGATAAAATTTATTGTAGGTAATTTTACATAGAAATGAAATAATATTATGTGTATTATTTAACAAAGCTTACATTTCCTACTAACTCCTAAATGGCTTAAATAAAAGAACATTTTTCAATTGAACGATTTCAATGGAAAAATTCCATATTTTTTCAGTTCATTGAATTTCTGCTGTTATCTTTCCTTGGAAAGCTTGTATTATTATTTTTTCGTCGTGTTTTACTATACACTGGGTGGACAAATTATTAGTTACACTCGAGTTTTTTTTCTAATTATTTAAGAATTAACAGTTGTTAATGCGCATGTAAATTTAGTTCTAATTTTATTGATAAACTTGATAGATACCTATAATAAGTCAGAGAATTTAAAAAAAAATGAGGAGGAAAGCGATTCACTGCGCCTCTAAATGTTGGACTAATTCGTGACATTTGCCTGGAAAACAGGTGAAAATGTACGAGGGCGTTGCGCTAGTTAAGAGTGCGAAGGACGAATATCATAAATGAAGCCCGAGTTACCTCTTCTGCTAGAATCAGACTAATTAGGCGACTTGTAGAAATGGGGTTAATGTTAATGTAAATTAATATATTATATATAAAGAGATTTTTCCAATATTTTGGAGTGAGCTTTTTTCTCAAATACGTTTTATTCAAAATAAAACTATTTGTTTTTAATCATACAATAAATACCCAATTTCCCTAGAAAACAAATGTTTAAATTTAAAAAAATAAGTAACATTGTAGCCAATATAAAAATTCTAATTAATATTAAAAATATATAAAATTCCTCTATTTAAAAAAAAATCAGCTTCAAACTGATAATAATGTAATTTTTGCACGTTTAACCAACAATTTGACCACCCACCATACTTTTTATTTAATTTCATATCATTTATATAGAATCCATAGATACCTGAAGGTTTCATATAAGCTGGCTTCACTTGGCACAATTTTTTTATAGTCTTCCGCACGCGATTTTTTAGTACCTTTTTACGTTTCAGTTTATCTTGGAATTTACGTCGCCCGTAATACTTAAGTATTACATTAATATACGTTTCGACATAATAAAAGCTACCTAATAATATTGTCATATTCGCACTCATTTAGCAAAGCACCTATAACACTTGTATGCGGTGGGTACTTTAGTACTTTTGATGTATTAATCAATGTTCCTTGTGGTAGCTGTGAAGCTTTTATTAGGACTTAACCTCACCCAGCATAACATAATATTTGATAACATATAGTTAAGGCGAAGCTTAATGCTAAATTATTATTTTTGATTAATCTTTGTAACGAATCGGTGTACATTGTGAATACCACAAAATATGCTTTAGATAAATTGAAGGTTTTACTATCGTTTCGCTTGAGTAGAATACAAATAAAAAATAAATTACTTTATTATTATATTATACTAATTTTCTCTAAAATAAAAATATAAATGTAAACTAGTAAAAAAAACATTTTTTCAATAGAATTATTAATGAACGCATAAAGGTAACAACTTAAATAAAATACAGTATTATAGCTAAGATTATCTGTGACAGTTTCACTTTATTAACTTTTTTTGCTTTCTTATACAATTATTTACAAAATAAATAAAAAACAGTTTTGTGCTTGAAATCGAACGTTTCTAGACTTCGTTTGTCAAGCGATTTTAATGCCTATTACCTACAATATAAGGTACTAGCAGTTAAAAACCCGCTCCGCGGGTTTTTTTCTGCTAGGCCCTGCGGGCGGCACTTAGTTGGGCTTCGCCCAGTTTAAGTGATACTAACAACAGTTACATTTAATAGGTAGATATTAGGTCATTCACAGAGAGAGGGTGAGTATATATTGTTAAAACACGGAACAGGAAGGCGTTTAGGCATAATAAGAATGACAGTTGTTCGGGTAAAACTTTACCTTTCCCGAATAATTACCTAAATGGCTAAAGGTAAATTAATATAGGTAAATATTCGGAATCGCTGGACACGGAAAATAGAAAATATTTTTAAATAATACCTTCTGATTTACCTTAATTACTATAAAAGGAATCGAACAGCATTTGGGAAAATTTTAATTTTAGCTTTTTAATTTTTAATTACGTAAAATGAAAATTCGCTTTCGCTGTATGGGATGACAGTCTGAATAATTTCTGTTGATAACATTTTCTTTTGTCGGTATTCCTGAAATGAGCGGCTAGAGACAATTGAAAAACGTAAATTAAAAAAAATATAATGTAATACAATATTCCGGCAAAATAGTGCCTACTTAGCACAAATGATTTATTTGACTATTATTTTATTTAACCTCACCTATAATAACCTAACCTAACCTATAATAATCCAGCCTAACCTATAATAATCCAATCTAACCTATGTCCTAACCTAACCTAAAATAATCCAACCTAACCTATATCCTATCCTAACCTATAATAATCTAACCTGACCTAAGCTTACCTCACCTATAATAATCCAACCTAACCTAACCTATATCCTAACCTAACCTATAATAATCCAATCTAGCCTAACCTAACCTAACCTAACCGAACCAATCCTAACCTAACCTATCCTAACCTAACCTAACCTATACAAATCCAACCTAACCTATAATAACCCAACCTAACCTAACCCATAATAACCCAAACTAACGTTACCTAACCTAACATAACCTGACTTATCCTAACCTATAATAATCCAACATAATCTAACCTTACCTATAAACTAACTTGAACTATACTAATCCAACCTAATGTAACCTAACCTAGCATAACCCAACCTAACCTATCCTAACCTATAATAACCTTTTTTTAAATATTTCCTTACTTGTAAAAGAAACCAAAATACCAAAATAATATTTGCATAGAGTAAATTATGGTAAAAATTCTAGACACTCATATCAGGAATACCAAAAAAAGAAAATGTCATCAATAGAAATTATTCCGGCTGTCATCCAATACAACGAAAGCAAATTTTAATTTTACGTAATTAAAAATTAAAATGCTAAAATTCAAAAATTCCCGAATGCATTCAGATTCCTTCTATATTAATTAAGGTTAATCCGAAGGTTTTACTTAAAAATATTTCGTATTATCCTTGTCCAGCGTTTCCGAATAATACCTTAATATATATTATATAAATATTTATACCTGGCAAAATGATTGTTTTATTATACATTTAAGTACATGTCAGATTAGAGATTTGTTGGCTAATTTTACAATCAACGAAGCGTTTCTATCTTCCGATTGTCTTTCATGTTATTTTATTGGGTTGGCAGTGCCTATACTTTCGCGTATATCATATCGGTGTTCTGTCAAAACAATGCGAAATTATTATTTACGTAAATAATATTAAATATCAATATTTTTCAAAATCGTACATGCAAAGAGTTGTTGTTTATTGTCATTAAGTTGAATCAAATGTTTGTTTAATTTGTAAATGCGTATTAAAACGGTAGTTTCACGTAAATAATTACCGTTGTTTGAATAAATGAAGTTGTACGTATTTGTATATATCGCTCTTATGCGCTCTGTCGGCCAATAGAGAAATATATAAAATGTCGGCCAATAGTCCTTTACCAGCGGCCGGTAAAGGAGGGATTGACACTTTTAAGGAACCTTGGAATGTTTGATTCTTCAAATATATAAAATGTAAATGTGGATAATTTTTACTGTGACGTAATTAATCCAATGGATTGTGAACTTTCTAAAACATATTTTCTTCGATATTATCCAAAAATTATATGAGCAGAAACGATGTTTTTGAAGAAATCTGGTGATCCTATTTTAGTATGAAATTGGGTCTGAATTTTCAAGTTAGCGGAATTTAACCAAAACAAATTATTTGAATTCGACCAATCAGAGGGCCCAGACCGTCCAGACGATCGCATAATAATATTATAGATGCCATTGCAAAGTTTAAATAAACTTCCAGAAGAAATCTTTTTATTTTGCATATTTAAATATTCGCGCCAGCCCCTTGGTTCGTTCTTTCACCGCCAGAGGAGCGCTCTCTCGGCTATCATCTATTGACGCGGTGCGTATCGGCCATGTTGAATGAACGCGTGCTTTTTTCGTCAAACGTCAAACGTAATCACGTAATTGTGGATAATTTTCACTGTAATGTAATTAATCCAATGGATCATGAACTTTCTAAAACATATTTTCTTCGATATTATCCAAAAATTGTATGAGCAGAAACGATATTTTTGAAGAAATATCGTATTACATGTGGCGATTCTATTTCAGTATGAAATCGTGTCTTAATCTTTAAAGTCTTATTTAAACACAATTTGAATTTGACCAATCACAGGGCCTACATCGTCCAGACGCTGGGACAATAATACTATCAGATACCGAGAATATACACATTTTTGGCTTGTAGCTTCCTCTTAAAAATAATTCCTGCCAATATATTTTTGACAGTGGTGCTATATACAGGATGTCCGGGAGTAAAGTGCGCTAACTTCATGAGGTAATTCTACATGATGGTAGAAGTAAAAAAGAAAAATAACTTTTTTCGAAATTCCAATGTTTATTTTTCAATACAAAAATATATTTTTCATTGAAGAATATTTATTTTCACATACGAACAATTCAACTTTAAACCTAACAACTACCTTAAAGCATTGGGATTTAGAAAAAAAGTTATTTATTTTTGATACTGCTCACATCTCGCACAAGATATATGTCGCTCTATCCAATCTTGGAACTCGGCCAAAGCGTAGCTTTCTGTATCAGGAGCGCAGAGAAGAGAAGATCCACTCTCGCTGCTTCCTAGGGAACTAATGAAAAAGTGGCCTTCAACGCCTTCCTATACTCGCTTAGTGGGCACTTTGTATAGGCCTGCTCTCTTCGTGGGGAGGGGGCGGGTAACTACAAAAGTACCGGGAACAGAAGTCTTTTGTAGTTTCCTTTGTATCTGAAGTAATTAGAAGGTACATATTTAATCACATCGAAGGGACGTAGTTTTAACGAATTACATTTTTTCTGACGGTCTCCGTGGTTGAGGGGTAAGGTACAACGACTACGAATCCATAGGTATTGGGTTCAAATGCCGACGTGCGCAAATTAATTTTGTATTTAATAAATATTTTAAAATTCTAATGATATATTTAGAACGTACTCTTAGGACGGGTTGTTTCGGAGAATTTGAATAATTCATCAAACTTCAACGTTCATTTTCGGGTTCTGTGAAAATCCTTTTCAAGTTCTGTTATTATTTAATTATAGGCTAGTTGCTTGACAGAACTGAAATAAAAACAGAACTTGAAAAAATCTTTCACAGAACTTGAAAATGAACGTTGAAATTTGAACAATTCATCAAATTTCAACGTTCATTTTCGGGTTCTGTGAAAGTCCTATTCAAGTTCTTTTATTATATCATTATAGGCTAGTTGCTTGACAAAACTGAAATAAAAACAGAACTTGAAAAAATCTTTCACAGAACTAGAAAATGAACGTTGAAATTTGATGAATTATTCAAATTTTCCGAAACAACCCGGGCTTAGTATCGCCCCGGTGAAAGACCACAATTCAGAATAGACGTTTGAAATAGCTCTATTCGTATTTGGTGGTCATATCTGAATAATGAGGTACTGCGTAACCTTCATCTACCCATCTCTTTCCCCTTCCGATTCCCCTCATCCTCAACAAACGAAAAACCCCCAGTAAGGAATGATAGTCATTTTAAAAAAATTATGATTTTTTTTTCTTTTTTTAAAAGAAAGACAAACATTCCCGGGTTACGAATAACCTGACAATATTTGAAAATCTCCTACTACCACCACAGTAAGCTGAAAATGTCTTTTGTGTTGTGATGGAGGACTTAGCGAGCCGAGAAATTGAACACACTACGCCTGAGTGGGACCCAAGCGCGATGTCAACTCGGCCACCGACCGGTCTATTTCATTGTTAAAATAAATTTCAAAGTTTGCATTTTTCAAAGCCCGCCAAAACGATCAAAATCTGACTGGGTACGCGTGACGTCATACGTACCTCGGTTTTGTCGGTTAACAGTAAAGTCAATCCCACTCGGGTCTAGTGTAGTAATAATGTGGCAGACCTGGTGATACTGGTCTGAATATCAGAATGAATATTAAAGATATTGCTGGTTTGGTAATTTGTTTTAATAAATTATTGAGTTTGTTTTACTTTTTGTTTCTTAGTTTATTATTTGGCCTACTTGCTGTTAAACATTATGTCACTTTTATCATTTTACTAGCTGACGTGTACCCGACGTTGCCGGGGGTTATCCTTAGGAGATAGACATAATCCATCCCAAACTTTTCTGTAGGCCTTTTTAAGATATACAATTCTGTAGTACATTATTATGATGTATCTCAGAAGGTTTAGCCAGCGTTAGCAATGGAAGAGCCCGAAAATATTATTTTTTTTACGACTTGATTACAAAACATCGACTTTTCTCTACTTTCTATAAATATATTACGCTTTTATTATGATAGTGAAAACCCCATCCGTTGCGTAGTTTAGAAGAACTAAGCCCACAAAACAGACAGACGCAGATAGCGACTTTGTTTTATACTAATTAGAGATTTTTACCCTTTAATCTGCCTATAAATTAATGTTTCACATATATTTTTATTGCTTGTACGCAAGTAACTTAAATTCATCGTGTGAAATTATTTATTTATGTAACACGAAAAGAAACATTCGAGTTACAGAAATGGAACCGTAACTATATATATATATATAACAATATATAATATATAAATGAAGAAAAGACGAAAATATGGCATAAAATATATTATACAGGGTTTTCCAATAAGAGGTGTCATTTTGATAATCAATCGTAAAAGATCAATGGTTTTGTTGCTTGTGTGGCACGTAGCGCCGTCTTGTTGAAAGTAAACGTTGTCCAGATCAATACCATCTAATTCCGGCCATAAATCATTAATCATCTCTCGATAGCGCAATCCATTCACCGTAACTGTTGCTCCAGCCTCATTTTCGAAAAAGTAAGGTCCAATGGCTCCGCCGGACCATAAACCGCACCAAACAGTCACACGTTGAGGATAGTGAGGCTTTTCAACAATAACTCTTGGTTTTTCCGAGCCCCAGATGCGACAATATTGCTTGTTGACGAAACCACCGAGGTGGAAATGGGCCTCATCACTCAAGATGATTTGCATTTGATTCACTCAAGTGAATCTTAATAATTTCAATGCGTTGTTGAAGCGTGTATCGTTCCATTTTTATTAATGGCGTTTTTACTTGTCAAATGTCAAAAAATGACAGCTTCAAAAGTAACATCTACCGAAATAGCGGGCTATTCAAAATAACACCTCTTATTGGAAAACCCTGTACATTAGAGAGAATATTCAAGGCAAAGTCTGAGCATATGTTTTGGGTAGAGTTTTGATATAACGTAAAGAAATGCGCTTCGTTTCAGATCCGAATACATTTTAAATATCGCTCCGTGAGAGACAAGAAAATTAGAATCGCATCCATGCTTGAAATTGCTTTAGCTATGTTTTATAACTCGATGTGAATACCCAGCTACTTTCTAATCTTCCCCTTTCTTCCTCTCTACCATTTTCCTCCATTCGTGGAGGCTATAGTTCCTAGTGAGCCGAATAACGGAACGTTCATGTTTATTAATCCACCACCAGAACTTACCAATTTAATAAATCTTCATATTCCGTCTAGATCTAGATCAACCCGACAATGATTTATTTTATCTACCCTCGTGTAGAACAAACATTCGAAAAAATTCCCCAATTCCTCGTATGTGTGCACAATATAATACAAAATTTTACAGCATTGACATTTTTGGTAATAACCTAAAGAAATGTCGATATGAAGTAATGCGTACGATCGATTATTAATATGAGAGTATGATATGTATCGGGAGCATCTCCTATCCTCTTCCTATTTCCTCTTCCTCTCCACTTCCTTTAACACCAAATTAATTTTAAGATATTAAAACTTCATTTCCAATGAACTTTAACATAAGAAACTTCTGTGGCTTGACTTCAGTTAACTTGTATATTTATATATATCATTGTATATTATATAAAAGCTGTTTGTTTCTTACAAAAATAAATAAATAAATCTCCCGCATCCCCAATTTCTATCGATTTATAACATTTTATTTTTATTTTATTAGGTACAATATTTTTTACAATTCACTCTTTCATTCTTGAACACTTCCCAAAAAAATTTGTGTTGTGTTTTAAGAAAATATCTATACATTTGCAGAGCCGAAACGGTAATCATATATGAAATTCCCTCGATAGAAAAAAATCGCAAAGTATGCTCAAAAAATTATTAAAAGCATTTTATGGTATGAAAAATTCACAATGAAACATATGTCGAGAGATTTTTGCTCTATTTTAAATGAGTCGTGTTTTATTAAGGACGAGATGTTCACAAAATTTGAACAATGCATCAAATTTAAAAGCTGATTTTCTAGTTCTGTTATTACGTCATTATTGGCCAGTTGTTTCTCAAAAACAAAATAATAACAGAACTTGAAAATAATTTTTGAAATTTGATGAATTTTCCAAATTCTGTGAAACAACCCGTCCTAAATATTTTCACAATTGTCCATTGATTATTATCGTTTAATTAAATATTAGCGTTCTCCCTCTAACTCTATTCTTCTTCTTTTTTAACGCTTACTACGGAGCCTTAATAAAAAAAGTGACAAATTTCCCTTTTGAGACGCGCTAGAACACTGAACAGAAATGTAATCCGTAAAATAGTGATCTTTACTGATATGAATGATTTACCGATGTCGCCCATACTTTATTTAAGACTTTTTGACTCAAAAGGCCAATCAAATATATTTTCCGTTCGAAAAAATATATATTAGATATATTTGAAAACGACTGATCAATTTCACCAGAAACAAGAAAAATGTTCTTACTCCGGGCACACGGATATGCCCATAACATACTATTATCGGTAAATCTCTCCAGTGTCCCATCCCATCCCAGATGTGCAGATCGTTTTTCAGCACTAAGGCGTCCCTGAGTTTTGAAAC
The DNA here is from genome assembly GCA_026573805.1 of Hesperophylax magnus. NCBI lineage: Eukaryota > Metazoa > Arthropoda > Insecta > Trichoptera > Limnephilidae > Hesperophylax > Hesperophylax magnus. The sequence continues at coordinate 2,185,131 of JAIUSX010000117.1, read as the reverse complement.
TTTGATCTGACCCGCATGCTGTCATGCTTTCATAAGTCTCGCCTTCAAGACTTCGCTGATATCTGATAAATATTCATGCGGCCAAAATTTGGGTGGGGAACCACCCTCTTTCTGTGTTGCTCACGTCCTCAATCCCGGACATGACCACAACAGCCGAGATCCTTATATCCTTTAATATTTCCATGATTTGGGGAAATATAACACGCTAGGTGAGCCAGCGAGCAATACCGATCGATTGAATTTGGGCTAGCTATTCATTTATTGTAGACTTTAATTCCAGTGTGGTATATCAGACACCCTCCGTATCGCCTTAGTGAAAGATAAAATACCACCTTTCAAAATGGCTTTAGTCGTGTATAGTGACAAGATCTGAATTGCCAGGTCCTTCCCCAACCTACCTTCTCCATCCTTATCTTCATCTTCATGAGATACCACAAATTGTACTATGGTATCCTCAATTTATGGGATTTTTTTAAATCTGAAAGAAGCGAGAAGTTGAAAGGAATAATGACGAGCAAGGTTATTTAGATCTGGTTCCGAAACACTGTGTGTTGTTTTATTGCTGCACAAAATTCCCAACACTGCCTTAAGCCAATGGGACTACGGTATTTCATTTTAGGGGTTGTTAGTGGCGCAAACTGAAAAGTAAGCGATGAAAAGGAGATGTGGAAGAAGGTTAAAATGTACCAAACTATTCAGAACTTGTCCACCAGGGCGATACTGAGAGTATCTGCCATTATTCATACACGTAGAAAAATGATGCTGTTAAAAAAGTGATAGCATGCCAATTTTATCATAAAATATTAGTCATTCAGAATATATCGATAACGCATATTCTTTTCCTAATAAACATCGTGACGGAATGCGACAATATCAGTATGACAATATCAATATAAGTATTTATATGAACACGTTTTCCGCCGTCCTCAAAACCATCGGTTTTAACTGATACTTTGGTCAGCTCTAAAATATAGCCAGTTAAGCAGCCACTTGTGGTCAGTACGTAAAACAAGATTGATCAGCAAATTATGTCAAACTCTAAGCTAAGCTCACCCAACCGGTACTGAGCCTGATATTTTTTCACTCACGACAAAAAATACACGGTGAAAAATGATCCTGTTAAGTTAAACTGATAGCATGCCAATTTACTGATAAAATATTAGTCATTTAGAATAAATCGAGAGCACGCATAGACTAAAGTATAATACATCAATGAGAGCACGTGATCTTTTCCTAGTAAATTTCACAACGAAATATAACAATATTTGTATGAGCACGTGTTTCGCCGTCTTCATAAAACATTCGCTTTTAACTGATGCTTTGTTAGCAACTCTGTCAATTAATTTGTTAAAGGCCCGCAGTCCCGTTTTTAACAGGAAAACGAATAATTTGACCAGATTTTAAATAAATTTACTGTATCTTAAATCAGCAAGTTTTCTCCGTGTAGCTCTAATATGCCATTCCACTTCAGTGTTCTATTGATTTTCGCTCCCAGCATATATGTAGATAGGTGAACGGATAACTCATCAAAATGATAATTCATCACATCTTTAAAAAGTTATATAAAGTCATGGAAAGTGATGAAACAAAAACTTTATTAACTGGGTTAAGTAGGTTAGGTTAGGTTACTGTTAGGATTTAAAAAAAAATTTCATCGTTTCTAATGACTTTATATCACTTTTTAAAAGTGTGTTGAATTGTCACTGTTCTGAGTTATCATGGAACCATATATATATATATATATATATACCACGGAAGGTTTTAACAATAAACTCTAACCCTTCAGGCTTTTCAATATTTTTGTCCTGTTTGCAATGTTTCCCATGTATTTCAAATGTGGTATAATATCTTATAATTACCTTTGTGGTGTATTTTAAATAAACATTGCCATGTCAAAATAATACATTTTTAATACCAAACATGAAAATGTTGTCAAAAACGCTTACCACATTTTTACTTAATTTTTTTTTCAAAACTATATAAACAAATTCACAGAATTCTATATTTCGAAAACAAATTCCGTTTGTTCAGGGAATTAGTAAGAAAACTGTAACATTTATATCACTCGTCGAGAAAATCACACATTTAGGCAATAAAATCAAATACGGACGCCCGGTCATATACGACCCTAAAACGCTCGAGTTGGTTAAACCATTAAGTAAGCATTAATGCAACCTTACAAAACTCGCCATCTCTTCTCCGTTTAACTTATAATTTAATCCTGTATCATTGCTTTGAAGTTGTAAATATGGCAGAGGAGTATAAAGCATATCTTTTACTTAGCCTCTTATGAGCTGGCTGGCATACATTTTTTATTTATTTATTTATACTGGGTTTTTACAGACGATCTCACTTACGTGAGAACAATCCAGTTATAAAAACTCAGTTAACATACAAATACACATACAAAGACACATTAATTCTCATATACCTAAATGAAGATTTAAAAAAAAATAAAAATTCAAAATTATGAAATACAAATATTACAGAGAAGTAAGAGACGCAAGTAATACATAATATTAATCAGTGCAAAATATAATTTAACAATAGCAGAATTTTTTTTCTAAATCCGTACACATTATCGACAAAAATATCTACTTCAGCACACTCAATCTTATTATACAGTCTACACAGTTGGGTCAGAGGGCTAAAGTAGGCGATATTATTTTTGAAAATATTCAGGTGAAAAATGCTATGGTGTCTTAAACAATGGGAATTGGGGACATTTATTTCAATATTGCTAAGAAATAATGAGGTACCAAGATGGCCGTGGATAATTTTATGCAAACATATTAGGTCAGTCAATTGCCTTCTTATTTTAAGTGTATTAATCTTAAAGTATTCACGACGTGCGTCGTACGATCTAAGATGGTCATGTAGTCCACATATGAAAGATAATAGTCTAAGCATTTTTTTTTGAACCGATTCTATAATGTTTTCATACTTGCAATAATGCGGATTCCAAATAGTGCTTCCATATTCAAGTTTACTTCTAATTAAGGCATAGTAAATGGTTAGAATTGATTGAGGATCTTTGAAAAGTTTAGTTATTCTGTGAATAAATCCCATCATTTTAAGTGATCTGGACTTAATATCATTAAAATCCTGACTCAATGCTGTGCAGAAATGGGTGGCCCTTTGGAAGGCTACATTTTAGATTACAGGCGTCATGTAGAAATGCCATACTTGTTCTACTGGTAAGGAATTAGCATCATAATCGGGAAACAAAACAATATATTATTTCTTATCCAAAATTATCATAAAATCGTTGACAGCCCTGTTTTACTAAAGCCAAATTGCGATACTTGCCCAGCTATTCCAAGTAGAATTAATTTTGAAGGCAACAATAAACTCACTAATAATTACTCTATTATAATATTTTCCTAGATTATACATTTGAAAAAGTCACTTTTTTATACATATTAATATTCTGTTCAAATAAAATATTCTCTGTTATTATAACATTCTAGGCTTTAATAGAATTTACGGTAAATATTCGGAATCGCTGGACACGGATAATACGAAATATTTTTAAATAAAACCTTCTGATTTACCTTAATTACTATAAAAGGAATCTGACTGCATTTGTGAAATTTTTAATTTTAGCATTTTAATTTTTAATTACGTGAAATGAAAATTAACTTTCGTTGTATGGGATGACAGCTGGAATGATTTCTGTTGATGACATTTTCTCTTGTTGGTATTCCTGATACGAGTGGCTAGAATTTGAATCATTTCTGAATGAAAATTCTAGTTAGGTACTGTTTTGGCCAAACTCAAAAAAATAAAATATTTTTATGTTACTTAGAAAACTTAAATTATTTATAGTTAGGTATTATTATAATTATTGTTTTATTTAACCTAAACTATAGTAACCTAAACTATAATAATCCAACCTAACCTAACCTATATCCTAATAATAATCCAACCTAACCTATAATAATCGAACCTAACCTATAATAATCCAACCTAACCTAACCTATATCCTAATAATAATCCAACATAACCTATAATAATCGAACCTAACCTACAATAATCCAACCTAACCTAACCTATAATAATCCAACCTAACCTAACCTATAATAATCCAACCTAACCTAAACTAACTTATAATAATCCAACCTAACCTAATCTATAATATCCAATCTAACCTAACCTAACCTAAATTCTAATAATAAACCAACCTAACCTATAATAATCCAACCTAACCTATAATAACCTCACCTTTTTTAATTTTTCTATTTTATAAAACATACCTAAATATCTTTATTTTATTTTTCGAGTTTGGCTAAAACAGTACCTACCTAGTATTTGCATGTGGTAAAAAATCTTGCCACTCGTATCAGGAATACCAACAATAGAAAATGTTATCAACAGAAACCATTCCAGCTGTCATCCCATACAACGAAAGCGAATTTTCATTTTACGTAAATAAAAATTAAAATGCTAAAATTAAAAATTTCACAAATGCAGTCAGATTCCTTTTATAGTAATTAAGGTAAATCAGAAGGTTTTATTTTAAAATATTTCGTATTATCCGTGTCCAGCGATTCCGAATAATTACCGAATTTACTTTATATTAATTACTATTCATTATTATAAACACCTCATACCTCGATTTATGTCAGGTCTTATACAAACCTAGTATTCATTCAACTATTTCTACACTAGTAGATATTTCTTTTAATTATGTATTGTTTAACTGCACTTCTATTAACAACTGTATCACTTGCAACAATATTTTTGTTTACACATTACTTGTTCTGTAATCACTCTATTGTAAAAGTCATTTTATGGCGTTTAAATAAATAAATAAATTAATGTGTAAATCAAATATGAATTTAGAATCAAGAGTGATTCCTAGGTCTCTTATAGAAGACACTTTCTTAAGAATAATCTTGTTAATGAAATAGGAAAAATTCTTTATAACCTTATTTCGAGTTAAGTTTAAAATGTAACATTTTTCAATATTTAAGTGCATATCATTGACAGTACACCAGTTATTTAGTGTATCGAGATCCTTTTGAAGCACTAGATGATCGGTAACAGACTTAATTTTACGAAAAAATTTAAGATCATCGGCGAAAAAAGAATAATCACTGTTTAATTTCGAGCCAAAGTCATTTATGAATATAAGAAAAAGCGTACCTACTTAGTTTCTTAAAGTGACGACATAATGTAAAATTAAATTCTTGTAAGACACTTGGCTAGGTTTCACCAAAAGTAATACGATCAATCAATCAAATTAATTTTGGCCCAGTGTTCAGTGAATTTCTCCATAAATATAAATATAAATATATATTTTTTAATTTTCACTCCATTATTGAGTTCCATAACGACCTATTATTGTCAATCTTATGCTATGATTTTATGTCACAACTGGGGACGAAAACTGAGAAATTCACTTAATACAGAGTTAAAAAGTTATTAAGCATTTCAAATATAAAATAAAAATAATCGTCTAGAAAATATGTCTCGATTTGAAAAGGTTATTTAATACAAAAATTATAGCTGACTTGTACCCGGCATTACTCGACTTTTCTCTACTTTCAATAAATATAATATCTATGTATTATGTATATAAACCTTCCGGAAGAAATTCTCTAAATGATATAGTAAAGTCCGTGCATAGTTTAGAAGAACTAAGAGCATAAACAGACAGACGCGGATAGTGACTTTGTTTTATACTATTTAGAGACACCAATGTATTGTCACGATTACGAATTTACTAAAAGTTTATCAGGAAACGGCCTGTAATCTCGTTTTTAGTTCATTATGATCTGGGATGTTCCAAACGTTCCAGACTGTTCCCGAACATTCCAGACTGTTCCCGAACATTCCATAACATTCCAGAATGTTTTGGACTGTTCTGGAATGCTCTCGAATACTCTTGAATGTTCTGGACTGTTCTAGACATTTCTAAAGGGCGAAACTTCCAGCCCTCATATCTTCAAAAGCACACCCTTCCGGAAAGAACGGGAACCTTCTGAATGGATGGGGGACAGAGGGCTACCACACCATATAACTCCGTACCGGGACTCGGTTCTGAGTTTTAGTGGCACGCACATTGAACACTTTTATAATACATATTGATTGATTTTATTTAGCTATAAAATTTTACATTCTATATCTAGTATATATACCTATTCTGTAACTACTTCAATAATATTCTATTACCTACTTACTAATACTTTGACTTCACAACATTGAGGCATAACACACGAAAAGCTGCAAGACTTATAGCTTCCTTCACATTTACGGGGAGTTTATTGAACATTTTAAAACCGTTATAATAAATATTTTGTTGTGTTTCCTATAAATTTGTCTTCAGAAGTCTAAAATCGTTGCAGCTTCTCGTACGATAGTCATGGACTTTAGTATTAATAATGCAAAAAAAATCCATCTAATTATCGTCCAATATCAATACTCCCAGTCTTTTCCAAAGTATTTGAACATGTAATCAAAAATAGACTAACAAAATATCTCACAACTAATAATATTCTCACGCCTCAACAATATGGGTTCAGAAAATTCTCCAACACGAAATGTGCTGCCTTTGATTTTATACTAACTCTTCAAAAACACTTAGATCAAGGAAAATATGCAGCGGGCATTTTCATAGACCTCAAAAAAGCGTTCGATACGGTTGATCATAAGATTCTGTTAGAAAAGCTTGAATATCTGGGCATCGTGGGCAAAAATCTAAAACTTTTATCTAGTTATCTTACGGGTAGGTGCTCTTCGGTTGTTATTGGAAAAGAATCAAGTGATCATAGAAATATAACATGTGGTGTACCACAGGGCTCGATTCTCGGGCCTTTATTATTCTTGATTTATATAAATGATATTGCAAAATGGGGGTTGAAAGGTACCCTTCAACTTTATGCTGATGACACAATATTATTCTATCATAATACTAATTTAAACGAAATGGAAAAAGACATGGAAAGGGATTTGGGTCATCTAGCCGAGTGGTTGAGAATCAATAAACTTAGACTTAACATTAAAAAGACTCACTATGTGCTATTCGGGAATAGGAAAGGACAACGCCTAAACATTTCCTTGGGAATAAACAAACTGGAACAAACAGATGTCGCGAAGTATCTAGGACTTTTAATTGACTCACGGCTTACATGGAAAAACCATTTTGACCATGTTAAATCAAAGATTGCTCCGGTGACCGGTGTAATGTACAGACTACGTAGATTGCTTCCCACAGCCATACTGCGATCATTGTACTATGCTATGATTCACTCCCACTTGGCATATCTTTCGAGTATCTGGGGCTTTGCTACCAAAAAAATGATATCGGAGGTGCAAATAATCCAAAATAGAGCCATGCGTAACATTTTTGGCTTGCCTTGGGATATACCTGTTAAAGATATTTACCGTCACGCACTTGTTTTGCCATTTAAGATGGTTCTTAGCTTTGAGATGACAAACATCATTTTAAATATTATTCAGTGTAACACCCACACAAATATAAAACTGAACTATAACAACGATGTTCACCAATATAATACACGACAACACAACAAACTACATATATCAAAAATACACTCAACAAAGTTCGGACTGAAATCATTAGAATATATTGCCTACACTAACTATAACAAATTGCCTGAAGAATTAAGACAGGTATATGCCTCTAACAAATCTCGAAACGATATATTGAAATCCTATTTTTTCAAATGTTATTTGGAAAACGAGTATATAGTCCATCATTGAGGATACTTTTTCAACTTTTTGACACCAACAGTACATAAATCAAATGAGTGATTATAATAATTCATAAAGTCTTATAAGACAATTTTTTTTGTAACATATCTGTAAAGTGATTCTTCATATGTTGTGTCTGTATGTTGCTTCTGTGAAATGTTTTGTAAATGTTTTCTTCATACATTGTGTCTGCACATTGGGTTGGGTTGGTTATTTTTAATTTTTAATCTAATTTTTCTGTACAAAACTCTTTTTTTAATTTTTTTACTTTTCTAGTTGAAAACTACCAATTGGCGATCCCTTAATGAGTTTAATAACTCATGGGAATACAACATCGTTTGATTGTTGTATGTTAAAAAAAAAAAAAAAAAAAAAAAAAAAAAAAAAAAAAAAAAAAAAAAAAAAAAAAAAAAAAAAAAAAAAAAAAAAAAAACCGCTTTCTGACATATAATCTTGTCACATTTCCTTTTTTTTACTTATGTATAAATCCTAGGATATTTTAGACTAAACATTGCCACACACTTAGAAGATTGAGTTGGCGTTGCATTGTTTTTATCCTAGCATATCTGCTATTGCACAGTATAGACCTCATGCCTTATAATTTTCTTTTCACATATCTACTTATTATTTAATAATACCGACCAGCTGTAAAAACAAGAAACAATAGTGAATGCGAGGGGATGTTGCACATAATTAAAGCCAAAGGAAGATGATGCTTCGTTTAATTAACTTTTGTTTTTACTGCTTTTCACCTATCTGGGTCACTAGAAACCCAGTTTTAAAATTAACGATAGCGTTCTAGAAACATAGGTAGTCACGTATTTTTTTAACCCTGGTGTACAATATTTATCTCATTTTCTTCCCCTTGTCTCATTCTTTTTAAAACAATATATTTTCGGCTGCACATATAGAATTTATAAAAGTGTGATCTACGGATACACCGTTTTGAAAAAATATATTTATATTGTTATCTTTGATATTTATAAACTGAAATATTTAAATTTCAAACATGAAAAAATACATGTTTTCACTCCAAACGTCGAAAAATTGAGAGAATGCGACATTTTGAAAACACATTCCTTTTATTTAGGGAATCTGCAAGAAAACTGTCATCTCACCTTTAATATCGTTTGTGCAAACATAAATTTAAAAAAATATATTATAATAATTTCCATAGAATAACAACAACAAAAAATTAGACTTAACACTTTCAATTTAGAATATTATATTACTCTGTGTGAAATAGTTAGGATTCAGGCGAATTCTCCAGTTGATGTTTTGTCAGATGTAGCTATCACAAATTCAATTTTGCAATACTCAGTGCACGTACGTAACCTGAAATATGTACACTAAAAAAAATATGTTTTATTTCATATTTCCATCCACTTATTTTGTAGAACTTATTCTGTTAAACCTAAAAAAAACATTGTTTTATTTTTTGTGATTGACTAGAACATATTTACACTATTTTCTGATCTAACTTCGTACCCACGAATTTCTCGAAGTAAAGGAAATAAGGTTTACCTACACACCTACAACACCCTTGTAGATTGACTTCACAATCCTGCGAGAAATAATATAATACAAATATTGGCAAACAAATTGTTTGTTCCATTATATAAAACAACCCAGTTTCAGACTTATGGTCACCTTCCGGCCAGAATTAAACCCACAGCCAGTACTACTACTTGATACTTTCCGGGCTTTGAAAATCGTGTCAAGTGGCCGTGGATGTGCGGCTTCCTTGGAGAAACCCGTTGAAATGATGGGAAAAGAAGGTCACCCTGTAATAATACTTGTGCCACCCCTGGTGAACTGTGAACTTAGTACTTGCTTACCTTTGTGCTAATCTGTGCGCCAGGTATCAACATTTCTAATGTTTTTTTTTTTTAAACTTAAGCCGGCGTGTTCTCTGACGGTTTAGTTAGTGAATGTCATGCATTGATAAACACACTGATACAACAGCAGTGATTTTAAAACAGATAAAAGTAATTTCAGCATAGTTAGTGGAAGTACGGCATAAGGCGTCTACAGACGGCTGGCCGGCCCAGTCACTAAATGGAGCCACCACGTCGAGAGGTTCGGCCGTCCTACCGTATTTTACTTAAGCCAAGCTTATTGTTCGATCCCTTCCCACTTGTTTTTTTGTTGTTGCTTAAACCGTAGATTATAATAAATAATAATATTAAAAAATACAGGACTAATTAGACCAGGGGTCTGTAGCGGAATTCCTCTTGAAGCTAGTCCTGGGTCTATGGGTCTATATCGTTTTCACGACCCGGGTCGTTCACGACCCACTGGCGAAGTGTTCGATTGCATATAATCTTAATCTATCTATATAAATAAAAATGTAAATGTTCGTTTGTTCAAAATCTTAAATCTCCGAAAGTTCTTCACTGATTGCTTTGAAATTTTGACACAACGTTGCATTCGAATACACGTGTGTTTTTATACATATTGTATAGATGTCACCTGTGACAGGTAAAAACATATTTTTTTTATAAAACATCACAATCTGTTGGAAAAATATGCTTTTTTAAAACAGCGCCATCTGTTGGAAGTAAAACAACACGCGCTATTGTTTCTCTGTCTATTCCATATTTGAAATGCGCATTCTTTTTGTTTAAATTATTGACAGATTTCATGATTTTCCAAGTTGACTAACGGTGTTCATTCGAAAGGTAAATTTCTGTGTGTCTTTTCTCTAATTTGTCAAAAAATATATATATTATAAAGAAAATTGACAATATTTATTACAATAATACTTTCAGCTTTACAAATCGTACAATTATAATATCCCGTGATTACTGCAGCAAAGTTTCACAAGAGGAGCTCCAGAAAGAATGCAATGCATATTCAGATTATCTCTTTTAAGCATTTTGTAACCAATCCGCTTTTCTCATAAACAACACAGACTGAGCCACAGCAACGTTTGGTGGGGTACACCTAGTAAAAAATAAAAATACTGTGGATAGATTGATGCGCCGTCTGCGCCCCCCGCGACTTGTTTACTTAGTAAGTAAGTAGTAGGTAGATCATAAATGTATAAATTGTGTAGACCGTGCGTCTCAGGTCTCGTTCTCGTGACACATAAATGGAGATGGTTTATCTGAAACTGACCTTCACTGCGGTTCCAGGTTCGAGTTACCGGAGACTGATAGATGGATTACATGGAACTTATTATTTATATAGTTACTTTTCCTGGTGGTGGGAAGGTTTATCGGTATGTTAATTGATTGCTAGTAGATATAAACATTCTATTTATTTTTCTCTGTCACTCGAACGAGATTACAAACGCCCACGTCCGGTCTACAAAATGTATACATCTATGGTCGCTCGCCCCGCACATCACTGGTGCTGACCGAGCTGACAGTTCATCGATCAAAAAATGATCTTATCTCTTTTGGAAAAGTAACCCGACCGGTCTGGTTTGTGATCAGGTTAAAATGATTGGGTAGTTCACGACCGATCCAGGACTTCTACGGCAAATATTCACCCTGCAACCCGAAACAACTAGGGTATATTTTAATTGTATATTACACAAAGTAGTAAATCGAAGTCCAAATACAAAGTTCATTGTTGGGAAATCGACTCTAAAAAATGTCAGTTTTATAATATTCTAGCGATGACATGTTTGAAAAAAATATCTATGCTTAGACTATTGTATTGTAAATGTTGATTCCTAGAGTGACGATTGTCTAGCGCGATTCTGTATGTGGGTTTTGCCGTACATAAATATCATTTTTATGATTTGGACTTGTGTTGTCAATAAGTTTGCACTAGGTGTACGATATGGGAAAACTCATACATTTATTGAACCCGCCACCTTTGGACCCAGAGCCAAAGGGGTTACGATTCCGGCACCTGTTCATTATGAGATTTATAATATCTATCTGCAGTCGTGCTCGGGATGATACCGACAAGTTATCGACAAGTTATAGACAAGTTGCCGACATTACCGCTAAAACCTTCATCGATGAGCTTATGCTATGGAGCCTAATTTGGTAAGCAAACATAAAACTACCTATAGCATCATAGCATCATTAATCCCATTATTAAATATTCATTAAAAAAAAATAATGTCGCACAATTCACACAAAATATAATGAGTATTTCACCTAATTTTATACATAAGATATACCACCATAATAAAGCTAGGTTTCTGTGTATGGGGTATATTTTTGTTCGTTATATTTTATGTAATATGCCAAAGTATTCAGTCTATAGTATCTATTTCAGTGTATTTTTAACGTGAAGTTTAAAATCTTTCTTGTTATTTATATTTCGAAGACTTTCTGGTAACGGATTAAAATTTTTTTTCTCCAAAATAATTATAGTTAAATTGCCCCATTGTTTTTAACATTTCGGAGTTGGGAGTGTTGATGTTTGTCTGAGTAATCTATTTTTGTTTAGTTTTTTTTTTAAATTTAAATTTTATTTTTGTTTTTGTTTAGTTATCTTTGTAAATTTGTAATGCAATTGTTTTAATTTCAAATGTGTTGTTGACAAGGATGATACAATGCAGCACGACCCTGATAGCCCACGGTACAGATTATACGCTAGCATCTAATCAATGGGTCACGACTTTTTCTCCCGTCCAATACAATAATTATTAATTCTGTATTATTTTCTTTTAATTTATTTTGAACCGTATCAATTTATCATTTAGATGCTTGTCCAATATAGTATTCATTATTTTAACGTCATATGGTTTTTTAACGTTACGTCTTATTTAAAAAATAATGTAATTCCGCAGGTTATTTGGAGTAAAAAATGTAGATGATATTTTGGTCTCCAGTGACTTTTTTGTTCAACTTAAATCATAAATACCAGTGGGTATTGGACAGCTGGGGTCGGGGTGAACACAAGTGAAAACTGTGAAAGAAGAAATACCAAAAACATTTTTTATTCCAAATAATGTCAGAATCTCCGGTTAAATTAAATCAGGTACGTCTCTTAACACCCTGTATATTTTATTTTAATATACCTTATTTTTTGTGCAGATGTTAATTCTGACTGACTGGGTTTGAAGGTTGATTTTTTAATTCCCTGTATTCAAAATTAATAGGTAATTATTTTTTTACGTCTCAAATATAATATATTATGTTAATCTCGTTTGACAACTTATTCTGGCACCGAGAACTGGCTAGAATTTCGGTTTTCCGTTGTAATTTAAAAAAAATCCTTATAAAAATACTACAGTTCTATTTATCTATTTTATATTATAGAAACAAACAGTACATGATTTACAGAGATGAAACAATATACAGGAAAAAGATAATTCATGTTGGGTACCTATGATATGTTTCCTTGTAATGTCTGATACGTGGTATGTTTATTCCTTAATTACCAGGTGACGTGTGTAGTATATAGGTGTGTGTAATGTATGTGTGAGTGTTTGTGTGTGAGTGTGTGTGTCTGTATGTATGCGCATTGAACAGTTTAAATTATTGACATGATGCCACGTTTGAATTTGAACAGTGAATCCGAAAAAAATATCAATGTTAGAGTTAAGACAAATATTATTTGTACGAAGAGCTCGGTTAATTGGCGAATTAGATGCTGCATTTGTTTTATAGTTAAACGTGTGAATAGCACTGTATGTTGTGTAAGTCTCAAAGGTATGTTAAAGTTTATAAGGAACAGAAGTTCGGTACAGTCAATGTCATTGTTTCAAATTCTGTGTATAAATATTGAGTCAGTTTCGCTGCAAAGTTTCAAATGTACACTCAAAGTTATTGTTGAATTTGTAGGTAATATATTTTATAAATTTATTTTGGATACGTTTTAACTATCTATGTAAAGTTTATATTGTGGATTCCAAATTGGCGATGCATATTCCAGTGTACTTCTGACTAATGCGAAACATAACATTACAATTGTACGCGGATTACTGAATACTTTACTTACACGTAGCATGAAACCAAGCATTTTATACGACCTATTAACGATTGAGTCAATGTGCTTATTAAATATAAGTTTGCTATCAAGGTAAACGCCGAGGTACTTAATTACGTGTTTATTTCTGGTGAATGTCATAGTGTGACATAATTGAGAAGTCCACTATACATTTGCGCTATGTAAAAATATACACCAAAATAATTAAATACGCATCCTCCAGAAGCACGATAAAAAAACAAACGTGCTCGTTTGATAAAGCGATGTGCTCGAACTGCAATCTGGCCGGCATCTAATTTCTATTCGATAATACATCCTGTTAAGCGGAAGACCGATTCGTGATCTTCTTATTTTATATTTTTATCCTGTTTGTTTATTATTTTTATTTATTTCCAACTGTCCTGAGCCTATGGAAATATGATATCCCCAATTCGAGGTATGTTGTGTGGCTAAAAACTAAAGAGGAAGTCCTTGGATATTGTCTGGTCAGTTAAACACGGCTAAAGCCATTTTAAGCAAAGTAGGTATCATCTACTACTCTGGAAATTGACACGTTTGTCTTCTTTTGATGCTATTTCTCTGATCGCTGCCAATGTTAATATTCTAGTTTAATTTTTACTATGAAATTCTCCATTAAAACTTTCATCTTCCTATGAAAATAATCATTTCATAAAGATATTCTCTCCTTTCTCTTTACAATTATTTGTTGTCAAATTATTTCACGAAAACTTCTGTCGTTTTGCTATGAACATGAACATTTTCTTTCCATCTGCTATGAAGTTATTTCCCGAGAAAAAAGTTATTTCATTTTGGGTTCCATGACTAAATAGAACAATTAAAAAGTGATATAAATTGAACACCTGAAAAAGGATATAAATAGAATTCTTGAAAAGTAATACAAATTGAACTCTTGTAAATGATGTAAATTGAATACTTGAAAAGTGATATAAATTGAACACCTGAAAAGTGATGTAAATTTAATACTTAAAAAGTAATATAAATTGAACACCTGAAAAGTGATGTTAATTGAATACTTAAGTAATGTAAATTGAATACTTAAAAAGTAATGTAAATTGAACACTGGAAAATTAATATGAAGTGAACACTTGAAAAGTGATATAAATTCATGAAAAATTATGAAAACTAATCCAAGCTAACCTGGTCAAAATATTAAATTAATAAATAAATCACTTTCCTGATTTTTTTTAGCAGTTTTCGAAAGTGTTCCGTTTTGTCACGATTTCATTTATTTATTTTGCAAAAACAGTTCAAAAACCAATATATCGCAAAAGCGATCAAAAAAATACAAAAAAATGACCTCAGTATTGGTAAGTTAATTCTGCACCTAGGAAGAATCAAAAGCCTGTGTTGGCGGCCTCCCGTGAAAATATTAGTTTGGTCCTAGTAGTAGAAAGTATGCTTAAATTGACATATGTCGTATTATATTTTTGTAAATGTAATTTATTTAATTATATTTAGAACAATGAGTTACGGAATCGCCTCCGTCGGTGTCCCTTGGCTATCATTACCAGAGACCGCTCTTATCTGTTGGACATGATGCCTATTGGCTCTGTTATTAGTTGTCCAATCTCCGAATATTCAGTTATTTTACGAAACTCGCGGCTCGTGTCGTCGACTAGCTCAACAGTTTCTGCTATACGATATGAAACAATTTTAATATTTTATTTAAATTATATTTATCAGTGGCTTGTTGCGATATAAAAAAATGTGAAAGTGATTAAAAATTTCTGTAAAAACTTTATTGGTTTAAAACGTTATTGGTTTTGTTCTCTTTCTTTTGAATTATTTCTTTTTACATCCTAGTTAGTGGAAGTACGGCATAAGGCGTCTACAGACGGCTGGCCGGCCCAGTCACTAAATGGAGCCACCACGTCGAGAGGTTCGGCCGTCCTACCGTATTTTACTTAAGCCAAGCTTATTGTTCGATCCCTTCCCACTTGTTTTTTTGTTGTTGCTTAAACCGTAGATTATAATAAATAATAATATTAAAAAATACAGGACTAATTAGACCAGGGGTCTGTAGCGGAATTCCTCTTGAAGCTAGTCCTGGGTCTATGGGTCTATATCGTTTTCACGACCCGGGTCGTTCACGACCCACTGGCGAAGTGTTCGATTGCATATAATCTTAATCTATCTATATAAATAAAAATGTAAATGTTCGTTTGTTCAAAATCTTAAATCTCCGAAAGTTCTTCACTGATTGCTTTGAAATTTTGACACAACGTTGCATTCGAATACACGTGTGTTTTTATACATATTGTATAGATGTCACCTGTGACAGGTAAAAACATATTTTTTTTATAAAACATCACAATCTGTTGGAAAAATATGCTTTTTTAAAACAGCGCCATCTGTTGGAAGTAAAACAACACGCGCTATTGTTTCTCTGTCTATTCCATATTTGAAATGCGCATTCTTTTTGTTTAAATTATTGACAGATTTCATGATTTTCCAAGTTGACTAACGGTGTTCATTCGAAAGGTAAATTTCTGTGTGTCTTTTCTCTAATTTGTCAAAAAATATATATATTATAAAGAAAATTGACAATATTTATTACAATAATACTTTCAGCTTTACAAATCGTACAATTATAATATCCCGTGATTACTGCAGCAAAGTTTCACAAGAGGAGCTCCAGAAAGAATGCAATGCATATTCAGATTATCTCTTTTAAGCATTTTGTAACCAATCCGCTTTTCTCATAAACAACACAGACTGAGCCACAGCAACGTTTGGTGGGGTACACCTAGTAAAAAATAAAAATACTGTGGATAGATTGATGCGCCGTCTGCGCCCCCCGCGACTTGTTTACTTAGTAAGTAAGTAGTAGGTAGATCATAAATGTATAAATTGTGTAGACCGTGCGTCTCAGGTCTCGTTCTCGTGACACATAAATGGAGATGGTTTATCTGAAACTGACCTTCACTGCGGTTCCAGGTTCGAGTTACCGGAGACTGATAGATGGATTACATGGAACTTATTATTTATATAGTTACTTTTCCTGGTGGTGGGAAGGTTTATCGGTATGTTAATTGATTGCTAGTAGATATAAACATTCTATTTATTTTTCTCTGTCACTCGAACGAGATTACAAACGCCCACGTCCGGTCTACAAAATGTATACATCTATGGTCGCTCGCCCCGCACATCACTGGTGCTGACCGAGCTGACAGTTCATCGATCAAAAAATGATCTTATCTCTTTTGGAAAAGTAACCCGACCGGTCTGGTTTGTGATCAGGTTAAAATGATTGGGTAGTTCACGACCGATCCAGGACTTCTACGGCAAATATTCACCCTGCAACCCGAAACAACTAGGGTATATTTTAATTGTATATTACACAAAGTAGTAAATCGAAGTCCAAATACAAAGTTCATTGTTGGGAAATCGACTCTAAAAAATGTCAGTTTTATAATATTCTAGCGATGACATGTTTGAAAAAAATATCTATGCTTAGACTATTGTATTGTAAATGTTGATTCCTAGAGTGACGATTGTCTAGCGCGATTCTGTATGTGGGTTTTGCCGTACATAAATATCATTTTTATGATTTGGACTTGTGTTGTCAATAAGTTTGCACTAGGTGTACGATATGGGAAAACTCATACATTTATTGAACCCGCCACCTTTGGACCCAGAGCCAAAGGGGTTACGATTCCGGCACCTGTTCATTATGAGATTTATAATATCTATCTGCAGTCGTGCTCGGGATGATACCGACAAGTTATCGACAAGTTATAGACAAGTTGCCGACATTACCGCTAAAACCTTCATCGATGAGCTTATGCTATGGAGCCTAATTTGGTAAGCAAACATAAAACTACCTATAGCATCATAGCATCATTAATCCCATTATTAAATATTCATTAAAAAAAAATAATGTCGCACAATTCACACAAAATATAATGAGTATTTCACCTAATTTTATACATAAGATATACCACCATAATAAAGCTAGGTTTCTGTGTATGGGGTATATTTTTGTTCGTTATATTTTATGTAATATGCCAAAGTATTCAGTCTATAGTATCTATTTCAGTGTATTTTTAACGTGAAGTTTAAAATCTTTCTTGTTATTTATATTTCGAAGACTTTCTGGTAACGGATTAAAATTTTTTTTCTCCAAAATAATTATAGTTAAATTGCCCCATTGTTTTTAACATTTCGGAGTTGGGAGTGTTGATGTTTGTCTGAGTAATCTATTTTTGTTTAGTTTTTTTTTTAAATTTAAATTTTATTTTTGTTTTTGTTTAGTTATCTTTGTAAATTTGTAATGCAATTGTTTTAATTTCAAATGTGTTGTTGACAAGGATGATACAATGCAGCACGACCCTGATAGCCCACGGTACAGATTATACGCTAGCATCTAATCAATGGGTCACGACTTTTTCTCCCGTCCAATACAATAATTATTAATTCTGTATTATTTTCTTTTAATTTATTTTGAACCGTATCAATTTATCATTTAGATGCTTGTCCAATATAGTATTCATTATTTTAACGTCATATGGTTTTTTAACGTTACGTCTTATTTAAAAAATAATGTAATTCCGCAGGTTATTTGGAGTAAAAAATGTAGATGATATTTTGGTCTCCAGTGACTTTTTTGTTCAACTTAAATCATAAATACCAGTGGGTATTGGACAGCTGGGGTCGGGGTGAACACAAGTGAAAACTGTGAAAGAAGAAATACCAAAAACATTTTTTATTCCAAATAATGTCAGAATCTCCGGTTAAATTAAATCAGGTACGTCTCTTAACACCCTGTATATTTTATTTTAATATACCTTATTTTTTGTGCAGATGTTAATTCTGACTGACTGGGTTTGAAGGTTGATTTTTTAATTCCCTGTATTCAAAATTAATAGGTAATTATTTTTTTACGTCTCAAATATAATATATTATGTTAATCTCGTTTGACAACTTATTCTGGCACCGAGAACTGGCTAGAATTTCGGTTTTCCGTTGTAATTTAAAAAAAATCCTTATAAAAATACTACAGTTCTATTTATCTATTTTATATTATAGAAACAAACAGTACATGATTTACAGAGATGAAACAATATACAGGAAAAAGATAATTCATGTTGGGTACCTATGATATGTTTCCTTGTAATGTCTGATACGTGGTATGTTTATTCCTTAATTACCAGGTGACGTGTGTAGTATATAGGTGTGTGTAATGTATGTGTGAGTGTTTGTGTGTGAGTGTGTGTGTCTGTATGTATGCGCATTGAACAGTTTAAATTATTGACATGATGCCACGTTTGAATTTGAACAGTGAATCCGAAAAAAATATCAATGTTAGAGTTAAGACAAATATTATTTGTACGAAGAGCTCGGTTAATTGGCGAATTAGATGCTGCATTTGTTTTATAGTTAAACGTGTGAATAGCACTGTATGTTGTGTAAGTCTCAAAGGTATGTTAAAGTTTATAAGGAACAGAAGTTCGGTACAGTCAATGTCATTGTTTCAAATTCTGTGTATAAATATTGAGTCAGTTTCGCTGCAAAGTTTCAAATGTACACTCAAAGTTATTGTTGAATTTGTAGGTAATATATTTTATAAATTTATTTTGGATACGTTTTAACTATCTATGTAAAGTTTATATTGTGGATTCCAAATTGGCGATGCATATTCCAGTGTACTTCTGACTAATGCGAAACATAACATTACAATTGTACGCGGATTACTGAATACTTTACTTACACGTAGCATGAAACCAAGCATTTTATACGACCTATTAACGATTGAGTCAATGTGCTTATTAAATATAAGTTTGCTATCAAGGTAAACGCCGAGGTACTTAATTACGTGTTTATTTCTGGTGAATGTCATAGTGTGACATAATTGAGAAGTCCACTATACATTTGCGCTATGTAAAAATATACACCAAAATAATTAAATACGCATCCTCCAGAAGCACGATAAAAAAACAAACGTGCTCGTTTGATAAAGCGATGTGCTCGAACTGCAATCTGGCCGGCATCTAATTTCTATTCGATAATACATCCTGTTAAGCGGAAGACCGATTCGTGATCTTCTTATTTTATATTTTTATCCTGTTTGTTTATTATTTTTATTTATTTCCAACTGTCCTGAGCCTATGGAAATATGATATCCCCAATTCGAGGTATGTTGTGTGGCTAAAAACTAAAGAGGAAGTCCTTGGATATTGTCTGGTCAGTTAAACACGGCTAAAGCCATTTTAAGCAAAGTAGGTATCATCTACTACTCTGGAAATTGACACGTTTGTCTTCTTTTGATGCTATTTCTCTGATCGCTGCCAATGTTAATATTCTAGTTTAATTTTTACTATGAAATTCTCCATTAAAACTTTCATCTTCCTATGAAAATAATCATTTCATAAAGATATTCTCTCCTTTCTCTTTACAATTATTTGTTGTCAAATTATTTCACGAAAACTTCTGTCGTTTTGCTATGAACATGAACATTTTCTTTCCATCTGCTATGAAGTTATTTCCCGAGAAAAAAGTTATTTCATTTTGGGTTCCATGACTAAATAGAACAATTAAAAAGTGATATAAATTGAACACCTGAAAAAGGATATAAATAGAATTCTTGAAAAGTAATACAAATTGAACTCTTGTAAATGATGTAAATTGAATACTTGAAAAGTGATATAAATTGAACACCTGAAAAGTGATGTAAATTTAATACTTAAAAAGTAATATAAATTGAACACCTGAAAAGTGATGTTAATTGAATACTTAAGTAATGTAAATTGAATACTTAAAAAGTAATGTAAATTGAACACTGGAAAATTAATATGAAGTGAACACTTGAAAAGTGATATAAATTCATGAAAAATTATGAAAACTAATCCAAGCTAACCTGGTCAAAATATTAAATTAATAAATAAATCACTTTCCTGATTTTTTTTAGCAGTTTTCGAAAGTGTTCCGTTTTGTCACGATTTCATTTATTTATTTTGCAAAAACAGTTCAAAAACCAATATATCGCAAAAGCGATCAAAAAAATACAAAAAAATGACCTCAGTATTGGTAAGTTAATTCTGCACCTAGGAAGAATCAAAAGCCTGTGTTGGCGGCCTCCCGTGAAAATATTAGTTTGGTCCTAGTAGTAGAAAGTATGCTTAAATTGACATATGTCGTATTATATTTTTGTAAATGTAATTTATTTAATTATATTTAGAACAATGAGTTACGGAATCGCCTCCGTCGGTGTCCCTTGGCTATCATTACCAGAGACCGCTCTTATCTGTTGGACATGATGCCTATTGGCTCTGTTATTAGTTGTCCAATCTCCGAATATTCAGTTATTTTACGAAACTCGCGGCTCGTGTCGTCGACTAGCTCAACAACTTCTGCTATACGATATGAAACAATTTTAATATTTTATTTAAATTATATTTATCAGTGGCTTGTTGCGATATAAAAAAATGTGAAAGTGATTAAAAATTTCTGTAAAAACTTTATTGGTTTAAAACGTTATTGGTTTTGTTCTCTTTCTTTTGAATTATTTCTTTTTACATCCGTTGTTATTTAATTTTGTATCTCTCTTGGGAGTAACTTTTTTCTTTGTTTTTTATTCTTTCATTGAATATTTTCCATAATAAGTGCATTTTCTGAAATATTCAAAATCGTTGTTTTATGAACAAAGCGTGCCATAATATTGACGAAAATCTTTCAAAAACTTATTTAGATTTGCTTTAAAATTATTTCTTGAAATGTTGTTTGTTTTTTTCTGTAAAATATTTGTTTTTTAAATACATCTATTTGAATTTCACTTTTGTTTTCGGGAATTAATAACTTTAATTTTTGGAAGCGGAAATAAAACCCACTTCGCGATATCATATTAAGCTGAAAAACTAGAAAGATAGATTCATCATCGATGTCAATGCATTCTCAACTTTTCATCAACTTTTGGTGCCAATCACGTACACACACATGTATGCGTTTCTCTGAAATCGGGTGACATTACATTAGTTAATATACGAAATAAATGGCGGTCCTACCCGATCGAAATTTGGCGAGGTTGTTAGCGCGGTTGACTCCAGTCCCTGGGAAGGAAGGTACAATCCTTAGTCAAACAGTTGTTTTTAAATAATTTTTTTTAAATAGATGTATTATAGTAAAAAAAACTGGGGTTGATTTTTTTCGTCTCTTATATTGTTTTTAAATAAATTTCTTTCGTTTGAACCAATTTACTATGTATATTTTTTCTGGCTTTCACCCTTCAAGGGTCTTCTAGGCCATCATTTTTATTAAGGGGTATTAAATTTAAATAACGCCAACATTCATTATTATTTATTATATATTAAAAATATATAAAAAGGTAACATAGTTAGTCATTGAAGGGGACTTTTTGTTACTAGCAATATTATTTAAAGAAGACTTGGTAAAAAAGGATCATATAAAATTTAAAAAATAAATCATAATTCTCACTGACAGAACTCTCCACAATCGAAGACTATGATAAAAAACATAACTGTCACTGACAGTCATAAGTATTTGAAGACTTTGATAAAAAAAAGCAAGCTCGTAAATCATATACTATGGAAAGTCCCGTCTCCCATGTGTGAACGGACATTTGTGCACAAAAGCCCGGCAGCGGAAACCTATGTGCTTCCACAATAGTTGGTGGGACTGTCATCACAGCATATTTTCGGTGTAAATTTAGTTTTTTTTCAATCCCGCACATGAATATCCCACAAATCTATGGGATCAAATGTTGCTGACATCCCGCGGAATTGCGGGATAGCAAACCCAATGCAGACGTACATAATATGAGCTATTCTGCATGTCAAAACAGATACAATAAATATCAAACAATGTAAAGAAAATCAATTTGAAACTTGCAATCTGTTGGTGACCTGTTTTTGATATTTTTGTTGTTTGTTTTTGGGGTGTTATGCCGTGTTGCGCTAACTCCTTCTTTAGCCGACGTTTCGGACAGCGTTGCAGTGTCCATCATCAGGGCAGATCCGGTAGATCCGGACAGCGTTGCAGTGTCCATCATCAGGGCAGATCCGGTAGATCTTCGGATCTACCGGATCTGCCCTGATGATGGACACTGCAACGCTGTCCGAAACGTCGGCTAAAGAAGGAGTTAGCGCAACACGGCATAACACCCCCAAAACAAACAACAAAAATGCTTTTGGCCGTGAGAATCTAAAAACTTACCTGTTTTTGATAGTTTGTGATAGCACTGTGTCGGTCAATGGTGTGGCTCTGTGCTGATTGCTGTGGCTCACAATAATTATTCTGTTGATACAATGTTACTCCTAATGTTATAGTTTTCTCTCTATTCGGCATTTTTTCTGGATGTCAATTTCTATTAGTCTGTGGTCAATGGTCATTCCATCAACGGAAATCATACAAAGGAAAACTTTTTCCATTAGTCGACTCCAAAGAACAGTTGACGTCAAATAATTAATTTACGTCAATCCGCAACGATCAACCTTGACTTATTATGTTTTTTTTTCCTTTGCGGTAGGCTATTCAAAACATTAGTACCTTTGTAGTATTTATTGTTGGAAAACGTAGCTGGTAATGTTGATTGACGTGTTTGGTTTGTATTTTTTGCATTTTTGCCGAGGACATTTCCAAACAATCTTCAAACATTTCCAAACACCTTTTGTGGATATCTGCTTTTTCTCATGGCGCACACTCCTATCGGAGGTTTGCTATCAAGGAAAACCCGTGGAATAATCCAGAGTGGTCTCAGTTGAAACATTGCTTGAAATGAATTTATCCGTAATTCAGTAAAAAGCCAGGTACTTCAAATCTTCCTCTTCCCTTCCCTACTCCTCTCCATTTCCTACTACCTCCTACCGACTCCGGACAGTAGTTGTGAGTAGTTGGGACCCTTGTGCCGTATTTACATAAACAAAGAGAGTAGAACTGTACTCGTACAAGTCACGTTATTTTCAAAGTCCTGAGGTTCTGCCGCTTCTCGTATCTACCACGCCTTTTTATCAATCCTCACCTCTATTATTAGTTGGTATATGTCGCTCCTCATAATGTAGCAAAGTTATTTGAGCTGGCTTTTTTTTTAAATACAACTTTTTTTAAATACAACTATTTTTAAATACAACTATTTTTAAATACAACTGTTTTTAAATACAACTGTTTTCAAATACAACTGTTTATAAATACAACTGTTTTTTAATACAACTGTTTTTAAATACAACTGTTTTCAAATACAACTGTTTTTAAATACAACTGTTTTCAAATACAACTGTTTATAAATACAACTGTTTTTTAATACAACTGTTTTTAAATACAACTGTTTTCAAATACAACTGTTTTTAAATACAACTGTTTTCAAATACAACTGTTTATAAATACAACTGTTTTTTAATACAACTGTTTTTAAATACAACTGTTTTCAATACAACTGTTTATAAATACAACTGTTTTTAAATACAACTGTTTTTAATACAACTGTTTATAAATACAACTGTTTTTAAATACATCTGTTTGAATTCCACTGTTGTTATCGGGAATGCATGCAAATTTTGGGAGCGGAAATTACCCCACCTCCCAACATCCGAACTCGTTGTCGATGACAATGCATTCTATCAACTTTTGGTGGCAACCACGTACACATACGCACACATATACGCATTTCTCTGAAATTGCTTTAGTGTCCGTGTCACACAGAATAAAAGAGAAAACCTAACACATGTCAAACCTTTCTGACTGTTTACATAATTGTAAAGATACTTAATATTATGTTTTTTATTTGTACTTTGCGGTTGGTTGTGTTATATGACTAAATACTAAACAAGTTAATGGCAGTTTCAGTCTACGTCAAACATCATAACTTTTCCACAGTCCCATAAAAAGTTCTGACTGAATCCGGCTGCGGTTTCAAAAACCAGTGGCGTGCACTGACGTTTCTCCAATCTTAAATAAAAATATCTAAATCGTGTAGGTACTAGCTGTACATACGCTATGTCTGAAATCTTGACTCTAAGCTGAAAACGGCAGCGATTCTACTCAATATTTCGACCCTTAAAATAACAATGTTCCACTTCCGTGTGACATCCAAATTGATAGACTTGCCCTAATATTAAAATTGGGCGCCAACCTTGCAGTTATAAGGCTGCTTTACTTTAGCTTAGTGCGTAGCATTCTCGAGAGTGGATCTCAGGTATGGGGGCCAGAGGACACTGTCAATGTACTAATGGTCGAGAAGATACAAAATAAGTTTTTACGATACCTCTACATGAGAGAGTTTGGTTATTACCCATGGCTGTTTCCAACAGCATTTATCTCGGAAACGCTGGGTGTATGCAGCCTTAGTTCCAGAAGGGATGTTGCATTACTCCTGATGGCGTATAAGCTTCTAAACGGTTTAGTATCAATACCAGACTAAAATAGGATTCCATGTCCCGAATAATTTTGCCCGAGGCCGCCAACACAGGCTTTTGATTCTTCCTAGGTGCAGAACTAACTTACCAATGGTGATGCCCTTGGGAAGAATCACTAGGTTAATTAACTGCCTCTCAGGAAATGTGGATATTTTCCACATGTCCTACAACGTATTTAAACGTGAAATATTATTATTGAAAACTTAACATTGTAAACCTAAATTTGTAACTTTTTTTTTGTCCCACTTGTAAATGTATTTGCTATTCACTTTTTTGTAATTTTTGATTGCCGATATTGCAATGTACTGGTTTATACTGTTTTTGAAAATAAATAAATAATAAATAATTTCGACGAGCTGGATGCAAAGCACGAAACCGAATTTTTTGCGCCAGCTAGGGTTCGAGAGCGCTTTGAATAAGTTGACCACCGAATAGCGCACACTGAAATAACCTGACCCTGCGCAGAGTAAAGTTCGCTAAAGTAAAGTAAAGGTTTGCAGCGCAGTCGATTCTGGAACTTTTCTGCGCAGGATCTAAATGTTCATTTTTAACCGACCCGCCTGGCGTAGCGACGCTTAAAATGAGTGAGGTCTCTAAATTATAACATATTCCTAAAAATATCTAACTAAATACTGAACTAAACAGTTTAAGTAGTATTCAGTTTTGTATTTCGACGAGAAATTATTATTATTTAAAGTTTATACAACAGATAAACTAACCCTCTTGACCGGATAACAATGTATATATTCTTGTGTATTTTTTCTACAATTTTATGTTAGTTTCTATTTTACGTTTCAATTAGTAAGATTTACGCATGCACGGCCGTTTATCAATTAAATAAACTTTTCACCAGTGTTTATCGGGTCTTCGTCCGGACACAGTTGTACCGTAACTGTTTGGTGTGTCCATATATTACAATATGTAATTAAAATATACACATGCCAGTAGATTGCCAATACTTTTACATAAAAACAATGAATCTTTTTGAGACACCGTCTGATGTTATTATCGTATTAAACTAAATATTATTATCGTATTAAAATTGAAAATTTTCCGCCGAACGACGTTTTACATATTTTTCAAGAGTACAGGCAATCCTTCATGTTTATCCGACGTTTGTGAAATGTATTGGGTATTGAATTAGATGTAGATTACCGCACTGGTGTTTTCGGGCATAAAATCGATGGTCGTGAATATTTCAAAGGAAAATTCTTTTCACAATCATACACGTGTTTACGCAGGGTAGGCAATCAATCTTTTTTGTTTCTTTCACTTTTGCATCGCTTCGATAGCACACTTTCTGGAAATCCAATCGCATCGTTGGTTGACATAATATACAATCAGTAATGGCCTGGTGAAAGATCACCATTTAGAATCGAGACCTCGCTTGACTTTTTTGTTATTGTTTTTTTTATGTGAATACCTCACAAAAGTCTAAACTGCTTCCAACTGTCTGGAGCCAGTGAGACTGTGGCATCTCCAATTTAGGTGTGTTGTAAGGCTGAAGGTAGTGGGGAGGGGGAGGAGAAGGGGAGAGGAAGGTCTGTCTATTTACATCTTGTCACCAAAGCCATTTCAAGCAACGTTTTAATGGTCTTACACCAGGGCGAAACTGAGTGTGTCTTCCACTCTGGAATGTGCCGGAAATATGCTATATATTATTTTTAAGTGGTTTAATCATATTTGATGACCACATGAGAATAGCCAGATACTTCCCTACCTTGATATTTCCTGTCCCCTTCCCTATCCCGCTCCCTTCAACCTCGCAGAATACCTTAATTGGGTATGCCATAGTCCTCATGGCTCCAAAGAATGAACTCTTGTACGCAATCTTTCTCTTCATTTTCAATTTGGAAAGCTTACATTTAATTCCTCTCAGCACTCATTTCTAAAGTTATATAAGAAATTGTATTAAAATATTCCTCGATTGCCTCTATAAGTTATGACCCTACATTATTATTTTATGTTTTTTAAACCATATTTATATAGCTGCAAGTTTATCTTTATTTGATGTGAACATTTTATCTGGTCTAATAATTATCAATATTTGCAAATATTTCAAATGACATTTGGAAGGTAGGTATGCATTTAAAAAAGCATAATGATTTTTTTTATTCGAATACTATGCACACAGACTGTTTTTTTTATGCTGAGAGCTCCGTCCTCCGCGATCCTTGTAATTTAAATTTTTTGAACGTCCTGATTTCAAAATTTCAATAACAATAATCTTTTGTTTGAAAAACCATTTTGATTTTTGGTACTAGTTCAATAACAAAGATTTCAGTTTAAGCTTATTTTATTATTACTGAAAAATTTTGGATACAAACAAAAAGTGATGCAGTTATAACGAAAATAAAAAGTGAATGATATAATAATGCTCTGCTGGTGCTGTATTTCTTAAAATTACGGATTTTAGTGGTATTTAATAACATGTGACTGATTATTGTATTTACAAAGGTGTAAATAAGTTTTTTTAAAGATATTTAGATTTTAATCATTGGTGAAAGGTTTTACCAGCTTGACCATGTTACTCTAAAAGAGCTGGATCGGTCGGATTAGGAAATACTTGAAACAGTTAAATTTTTAAAACTCGGTTGTGCTGGTCCAGCTAGACTTCAGGACAGGAAAACTGCAAAACCTTGATTTTTACACATTTGGAACCGTTGCTTTTGACAAAACTGGACCAGATATACTCGACCCGCTAGACTTGGAAACTCTGACACATGTTAACTGGATCAGCTAACATTCGTAAAACTGGAGCAGCTTGACTTAAAACTAAAACTAAAGCTGGATTAGCTAAACTATGTATAACATAAGTAAATAGTCGTAGAAACACTAAAATAACTCAGCATAGTGAAACAAAAACAGCTAGAAACGTTGTACTGGATCAGCTGAATCTTTTGTCAAAAAGGAACCGCTGCTTTGGAAATATTGAAATTGTTAAATTGTAATACCACAGTAGCTGGATTTGCAATCAATGAAAAACCTGTATAAACTGGATCAACTGACCTCGATAAAGAAGATCAGAAACAATAATAAAACTGTAACAGTTGGATTTTGAAAACGTTAATATTAGCATAACCAGATCCGATTAACTTAATAGCATCATTTGGACTTTTGGACATTTGAGCAGTTACAACTTGGATGAACTGGATCAGCTTAACCTACAATATGGAAGTGACGCTGTTGAAATAAAGACTGCAGAGGAACTACTTCTTCAGCTTCTTGGGTTGGGGCTGGTAGCTCTTCTTGAAGAAGTCGTAGAAGAGGTAGTAGACCACCAGCATGTTGGGGATGAAGATCCAGACGATGAGGCGAGGAGCTTCGCATGAGGGCAGCATCGCTTGAACGCTGTGAATCAGCACGATGGTGAACTGTGCCTGTGGATGGGCCAAGAGTGTCAGTACAATTTGAATTTTGTTTATTATCTCTCTTATATCATTGATAAAACTTTGGAGTCTTAGTTTAAAAAAATGTGCAAATAAGACACTTGTTTGTCTGGCTTTGTGGGTGGATTATGCACAAGACTGGGTTAGCATAGTCGTTTCAAATGAAAGACGTCTAAAAAATTAATGAAATGACATACTTTTCACCATTTAACAATTATGCACTTGTCATAATATACTGCAGAGCACCTACTTCATAACCAAATTTTAGGTTTTCAACTAAGCAAACTGAAAGATTGAGAGAAATTTCACTAGGGGGTGTATGTTATTTTATCATAATTCCTGATTGTGTTAAATGAATTGTTTTTGCTCCACAAAATATAATTCTAAGTTTAATTTAATTGTATTTACAGTATCTTTTAGGAAAATATTAGTCGGTTTGGAAAGATTGCCTTTAAGTGAAAAGGTTAAACGTAGGTCGCCAAAAAGCCTTGAAAATTTTCTGTGTCATATTGTCATAGTAAAAAATGGTTTACATCGAATCGTATTAACTATTGATATTTAAGTTTGTACGATTTAAAATAAGTAGTTCACATGAATAGATATCATCTATTCAAATTATGAATCAAACGTAGATTTGATTCAAGGTGATCAATTTATGTTTATGCCCTTAAAAGAATGGGTTGAATAAGATAAATCGATTAAATTTTATACCACCAATATTACAACCCCATTTTGCTTACCTCTTTCTTTGAAAATACTCATTGATATAATTTTGAATTAACTAGGCCGAGTTCAGATATATTTTATATTATCGATCGAAGTCCCAGACATAATTTACAGCTTGTACCCGTTTGTCAAGTTTTATGGATTTATCTCGTGGTATGGTCTAGTAAAGTTGCATTCGTGCAGCTCTGAACTGGGCGCGTGTCTAATAAAATATTCTAGGTATATACTCCATGCCGCTGAAAGCTATTTTTCAGTAAAATGCGCCGTTTATGCTTACAATGGTATGCGTATAATCTACGACACGATAATACAAAAGTATTATAGTTAAAATCTCCAATGTATATTCTAGGTATAGACGCCATGCCGCTGAAAGCTCTTTTTCAGTAAAATACGCCGTTTATGCTTACAATGGTATGCGTATAATCTACGACACGATAATACAAAAGTATTATAGTTAAAATCTCCAATGTATATTCTAGGTATAGACGCCATGCCGCTGAAAGCTCTTTTTCAGTAAAATGCGCCGTTTATGCTTAAAATGGTATGCGTATAATCTACGACACGATAATACAAAAGTATTATAGTTAAAATGTATATTCTAGGTATAGATGCCATGCCGCTGAAAGCTCTTTTTCAGTAAAATGCGCCGTTTATGCTTACAATGGTATGCGTATAATCTACGACCCGATAGTACAAAAGTAATATAGTTAAAATCTCCAATGTATCTACATTGGATGTTTCTTCTATTATAATTTTGGTTTAAGGGTCAGTTGTTTTACAGAGCTTCAGTTTCTTAAAAAGTTGATATTCAATTCAACAATACTCCTTATTGTTGAATTTCTTTTGTTTTGTATATTCGTAAATACAAAACACAACAAATAACAAACAACATGCATATTGGAATCACTAAACTTCAGGGTCAAAGACATATCAAACAAACAACTACGAATTTGAGAATGAGAATTGGACAACATTCGGACACCAAATACAGACTGAAACAGATACTAAAAACACTACGTAATAATTTATTTATAATTCTTTCAGTAATTTCATATTATTTATATAATTAAATATTATGTAAATTAAAACCTCAGCACGGGAGATCCCTGCGTTAATATTATCATTTTCATAAAATAAAATACCTACTTTTTGTTTTAAAACCACGAGTTTTTAATAATTTTTAGAACCGACCGGTTTCGCTTTACTCAAGCATCTTCAGGGTACAAATTATTACTAGACAAGAAGTAAGAAAGTGTAAGCTTATATATAAAAAAAATTGAGGGAGACAACATGATATAAATATATCAAACACAGAGAAATCATACAATACATTTACACATAGTACAAAAGACATGGGAAAAACCGAAAGATAATTATGTGTTTGCTTTCTACAATAATATTATCATTTTCTTTACTTGTAAAAGAAGGAAGATAATAAAACATTTATTATTATTATTGTTTTATAATAATTACAATATAATCCTCTGGCGCTCATGTCACTAAGTTATTCCTGTATCTAGATAATATTATTTTGCACACATAATACTTAAATCCTTTATGTATTATTTTCTCATTATTAGGTTAGGTTCGGTTATGAATGTAAAGCGCACTTGAGGTGAACTATCCAAAACAGTATGTAAAGTTATAAATTCACTGGTTGGTTCGGATATGGCGTGCGTTTATCGTATCAGCCTGATCTATAAGTTGTGCTGTAGAAATCGTCACACAACATTACTTTCGATCGATTTCACAAATTGGAGGCTTTTGAGCGACGATGATCGAGGAGTTGGGCGAAGGCAGTTTGATAGATGATTTTTGCGACCTTCGCTTTTTTTATGCATCGGTTGCCATAGTGCAAACAATGTGTTTTAAGATAATGTGATTTGTGATTTTCACGGTGAAAAGTGTTATCGTGAATAACTTTTAGGTTCTTATGCCGTGTTGCGCTTCCTCTTTCTTTATTTAGCCAATGTTTTGCGCGTTCATCATCGGGGCAAATGTGTAGACCGTGATCCAGTGTTTAGATACATTTCTTGTCATTTGCTTCAACGCTATATTTTAATACAGAAAATTATTCATGGCCATACACCTACTTGAATTTCTGAGAAAAATTGAAAACCTACAGCACATTCATGCACATCAGACTAGGAAAAGAAATCAAATTAGACATCAACAAAACCAAAATCAAAAGTCGTTGATGTACCGAAGACGCAATTAAGATTTTTGAAGAATTTATCTTTTTATAATTTACGAAAGATACTAGATTAGTTCATAGATACTACATATTAATATAAATCTGGGTATCTACGTACTATTTTAAAACAATATAGATAAATAAATACTTATGTCCATTTTGTAAAAAAAAACTAGTTCGACCGTGTTGTTTCTTAAGCGACGATATATGTTATCTCGAATTTCAATAAATTCGAAAATATTAAACCATAGAAGGTATCTACAATAAAATATACTTGGTAGATGAATACAACACAAACTAACACACATCTGATTTATTTTCCCAATGAATAGTTTTTTTGAAAAACTTAGCTTTTAAATCATTGTCTTGTTGAATCGTTCTAACACTGTTTTTCTTGCTAAAAGTTAAAATTTTTAATAATTGTAGAATTGGATACTTAACCTAGCTTAATTAGCTAAGCATGTGATTCGCAAAGTTACATTCAAGTGATTTTATTTTCTGTATTGACTCATAGAGTGATAAGAAGCCATTACCCCGGATAAAAATGCATATAAAACGTATGTCTAGCCTGGGTACACGCTGTAAAGGCGAAGGGGCCATTATCCACGCGCTAAAGCAATATCGCAGACCTGCTGCTGTTTTATACTTTACAAAAGCACCATGTAATGCTTTGTACCAATTAATATCATGTTTCATCCTCTTAAATAATGTTCATGCTCTTCGACTTGCATCATATTATAAAGATAATGTTGTCATTTATTTATATTTTAATATTTAATCATTGAAGACAATATTAACAACTTTAAAACAGAAAAATGAATAAAAGATTCGGTCGCATCTAGGAATTGAACCCAGGTACGCTGCCACTGGACTAATTTGACCCTATCCCGTTCGGTCATATTCAACTGTATCATACTTCGACCAAGAGTCGAAGAGAGAATGAGGATGTAGGAAACAATATATGAATATGATTGAAGCCAGGAGTGTGCGCCGAGATTGAGTTGTGTGGTGGTAAATCCTAACTGCTAGTTATTATTTTTTTGGTAAACTAATGTTTTTAAGACAAGATTTTTTATGCATAGCACAAAGGGTATAAAGGGCATAAAAAATCTTGTCTTAAAAACATTAGTTTACCAAAAAAATAATAATTAATATTTGACAAGTTCAAGTATTTCACCTAAAAATGTAGACAATTTGTCTCGACGCCATCTAGTGAGAGAGTTAGCACTTACAATGCCTTTCTCATATAAAATAAAGTTGGTTGTTTTCAGGTGAAAAAATGTAACAAGCAGTAATTGTTGAATGAAACACTAGTATATATTTAATAATTTCGCGGGTAAGAGATAAGCCGCCATAGCTCAGTGGTCAGAGCTGTCGACCGGAAATCGAAGGGACACGGGTTCGAGTCCCGTTGGCGTCATGTATCTTTTATCAGGAGATTTTTCAATGTGGATGAGTGTTTCAGGCGAATAATTATTGCTTGTAAAATAATTGTTACCCTAACTGCTAGGTTTTATTTTATGTAATTATGAGGTGTTATTTTGA
Organism: Hesperophylax magnus; assembly: GCA_026573805.1. Taxonomy (NCBI): domain Eukaryota; kingdom Metazoa; phylum Arthropoda; class Insecta; order Trichoptera; family Limnephilidae; genus Hesperophylax; species Hesperophylax magnus. The sequence continues at coordinate 2,152,276 of JAIUSX010000117.1, read as the reverse complement.
ATAGCCCGCTATTTCGGTAGATGTTACTTTTGAAGCTGTCATTTTTTGACATTTGACAAGTAGAAACTACGCCATTAATAAAAATGGAACGATACACGCTTCAACAACGCATTGAAATTATTAAAATTCACTTGAGTGAATCAAATGCAAATCATCTTGAGTGATGAGGCTCATTTCCACCTCGGTGGCTTGGTCAACAAGCAAAATTGTCGCATCTGTTGCTCGGAAAACCCAAGAGTTATTGTTGAAAAGCCTCTCTATCCTCAACGTGTGACTTTTTGGTGCGGTTTATGGTCCGGCGGAGTCATTGGACCTTACTTTTTCGAAAATGAGGCTGGAGCAACAGTTACGGTGAATGGATTGCGCTATCGAGAGATGATTAATGATTTTTTATGGCCGGAATTGGATGTTATTGATCTGGACAACGTTTACTTTCAACAAGACGGCGCTACGTGCCACACAAGCAACGAAACCATTGATCTTTTACGATTGAATATCAAAATAACACCTCTTATTGGAAAACCCTGTATTATATAAATATTCTATTTTAGACATCCTTTTGATTCCATTTCCATTTGGTTTCAATATAATTTATTATTATCTTAGAGGTTTTAAATCTCAAAGTAACATGTTTTTTTCCAATTCTTTTGAAATTTTATGTTTCTATTTCCGAAGTAAACTACTTATATATGTTTATTTTAACATTATCTATAGTAAAATTAATATTTACGTGAATTTTTCAAGTAAACAAACTCTTTAGTTTAAATTATTAACTATCCATCACGGCATTTCTGCACAGGGGTAAACAGGGAGGACGGACCGCCAAACAACTCAGTCTTGGCACACATTCCTTGCCTGATTCACATTCATACACCGTTTCATACATAGTCTTCTATTATTGTGACTCTTGACATGGGCCGACTCTAGTATTTGGTTCTTTGGTCGTGCCATGTCTTTTTCGGGCGTTCCCGACTTCTTCTGCTTTTCAAATTTATAATAAATAATAATATTTGGATGATTTGTATAGCGCCGTTTTTGTGCAAAATCACCTCGAGGGTGCTGTACAAATATATGATACATTTCTAGAATTATCTATCTTATTACTAACTAATATTCTCCTTACACTCCTTTCTTCGTTCATTTGCTCTATATGCCTAAACCATCTAATCGTCCCTTTCTTAATCTAATGCCACGTATACATCCGCGAGCCGAACTGCCAAACTGAACCTCAACTTATGGGTAAGAAACGAAGCAAGCGCAAATGGCGCGAAACGCCGCTTGCAGTTGATTGGTTCCTTTCCCGTTATTCGTGGTACGGTTCGCGTTTCGTTTCGCAAATGTATACGTACCCTTACTCATTACGCTTACGTCAGCCTTGCATTCTTATCGGATATTCACATTCTCACACAATCATACATGGTTTTACCACACGAACGCCTCAGGGATCTCTTTTATACACACTATTTTCATCCTTACTCTGCCAGTTCCATGCCTCACTGCTGTACTTTGGGGTATGTAGGTAACAGCACTCAATTGTGGACTGCTAGCGTTGCTTCTTTGGTCAATTTTTTGTCAGCGCCAATCGCGTTTGGTCCTCCATTAATGACGTTACATCATAGACATATGAATATTAGTAGACCTGCCCTAAGTGATTAAAAGCGTATTATTCCCCACTCCCCATACCGGTTCCATTGGAGCCGGCTGTGCTCGCGTATGGCCTCAAGTGAATTTAGAAAACGTGACGTCATCATTCTTGTGCGAACTATGGTCGAGGCATCATCGGTTCATTTTACGAAATAACACGGCAAAATGGTGACTTGTACTATGAAAACTTGTAAAAATAGATGTGAAAAAGAGAATAAACCCAATTGTCGTATTACATTCCATATATAAGCATTATTATTTTAAGCATATTCACATCGTATAATATGGATCAGTTGTAGAAACATATACTATCACATCGAGACGCGTCTGGACGTGAAACACATAGCTGGTTGGTTGTTGGGAAGTAAATTATGAACATTTATAAAAGTGTCTTAACTAAATACATAAACGAAATATTCGACTCTGAAAATAGAAGAAATTTATTTTGCCGAATTTGGACTTCGCAAATTTGTTCATAACGTGGCGAGTAATTTGCGCTCCCATGTAAAAATGTCTATTCATTCAAAAGCAGATTTTACTTTTAAGAACTAAATGGTGATATTATAAGGCGAGATGCCTATATACTATCAGATTGATTTATTGACGAATCACAGTCAGCTTTACCCTCTTCGTTCTTCAACAGTTGATTTTACCCCTCATCCTTAATTTCTAGTCTATTAATATTCATATGTCTGTGCGTTACATGCATTTTCCCTTTCAATATCTCTATCAGCCTTCCCATCTCTCGTAAACATACTTCTCAAATACCTATAGCCTTCATTAAATATATTTATAAAATAATTGAATAGTGGTTACCTATTTAAAATGTCACTTTCTTACTGGATTGTTATTATTTTATTGTTAAGTCGACCTATTTCATTTTTATTATTTAATAACTCGAGTTTTACAATTCAGTCTTTCTTCCAACCCTTATTGGTGTGCGTTGGTTTATTACCTGTCGCTTTTGAAACCTTATCTTTCATTATGTTTACATTAATACTACACCCACATTGAAATGTGATTTTAAGTAAATTTGATTTGAATGTACCTACCTCTATATTTCGACATGATAATGATTTTATAGTACCTACCTACATATTTCCACATAATTTCTCCCCGTGTATTCATTCAATTGCTCGCATTTCCAAGGATATAATGGCAATCTATATTCTGCACTGATTTTTGATATGCGATAGTGCGGTGATCCGCAGTGAGGTTGAAATTGGTTCATCGCGTCGACCGCCTGTTGCCAATTGCGTTTTTTTAAATTAATTTTTTTAAATATTGTATGAATCAGATTTTGAAAAAAAATAATATGTCTCACTAAACAATTCAGAAAATTAAAGGTAGATAACTATGTACACTAGGCTATTCAAATATTTTCAACATTTAAGGATGGTACACAAACATACGCACTGTTAACTAACAATTTATACACGGAGTTTAGAGAGATTATAATATCATTTCTCTTTAATAAATATTGATCCAAAAATGTAAAACCAGCAAATCATCTACTCTCGCTTCGCTATAATATTATGTTCCCTTTCTTATGCGGAAATTTTAGGTATAAACGTTCAAATAAAAAGCCTTCAAAAATAGTATTTTACAGAAGATGGTTGAGAAGATGAAAGGGAGATATGTAAATATGAATGAAAAAGGAGTGCGCTAATCTTAAAAACTATTAAAATTAATAGACGTTAGCGAAAATATTTAGTAAAAAATTACTAATTTAAAGTAGCATTTAAAGAAACACTGAATTTTTTCATGCCGAAAGGTGTTTTTTAATAATTTTCGATACATGGAATACCACGAAAATTTTCATCTAAATGGTAAAATCTCCATGAGGTTAATATCCAACAACAAAATTTAATGCTATAGGTATACAAATGTATCATTAATTCTAGCATGTTGAGGACAGAACTTTTGGAAAATACCTAAGATATAAACCGTCGAAATGTTATTTTTTTCGCCCGGCCGATAAGCGTGTGATGTCAATATACAGGAGGGGCAAAAGTAATCTCCCTATTGGAAAACGCTATAACTTTTGCAAATGCCGCCAAATGTCAATTCAGTTTTAAAATTTGTGAAGTAAACTAACGCAGAATACAAATCGACAAGACATGAATCGGTTTACTCCGCAAGAACACGGAATAACAAGCAGTACCAAAGTTTATCATGAAAAAATTACAGCAAAAGAACATCGGGTGATTACTTTTGCCCCACCCGGTACATACAATGACTGGCACAGCTGTACCCACTGCAGCACTGTCATTCGAATTATAAATTGTGTCTTCATGCGTGATACCACGAGGCATGATTGTATACGTTTTACCCAAGTTCACTTTCAAAGCTCATAACTTATACATATATTTTTCTGTTGCTATTTCAAATGTGATTTTAATTAAAATAAAATAATAATTTTATATAGATTAACTTTTTTTAATTTAAGAAAACTCAATTACTATTAAATTTATTTTGAAATCAGGTATGATCGCATCAGCAGAATACTGCCTTCTCATTAAATAGTAATAATAATAAATACATACGCAGAGGTAACTTGATGCCCTGCACGGAAAGAATATGTCATTACCTACTTTAAATATAAAATATTTTCATAAAAAAAGACAACATTCATATTAAATTTGGTAATGAAAAGGAGTAATTCTCGACTTTGGGAAATTTATATCAGGTCTGGGTGGAATTTATATTAATCATGGTTCATGTTTTTGTCTAAGTGCACATCCCTTCATGTTTTGGTCTGGGTGCACACTACTAGTCATGGTTTTTGTTTTGGTCTGGGTGCACATCACTAGACATGGTTCATGTTCTGGTCTGTGTGCTCATCACTAGTCATGGTTCATGTTTTGGTCTGGGTGCACATCACTAGATATGGTTCATGTTCTGGTCTGTGTGCTCATCACTAGTCATGGTTCATGTTTTGGTCTGGGTGCACATCACTAGTCATGGTTCATGTTCTGGTCTGTGTGCTCATCACTAGTCATGGTTTATATTTTGGTCTGGGTGCACATCACTAGTCATGCTTCAGGTTTTTTGTTACCTTTCAATCTATAAGCCCATATAATATAATTTAGGTATTAGTGTTTCTTACCATTTGAATAACGGTCAGCCACTTCTTGTACTTGTTGAGTACCGCCCTGAAGGCCGGTCCGGCCTCTGCCGACATCAGGTAATAAGAGTACATAATCACGTGGATGAAGGTGTTGATCATGGGCGCGAATGACGCCATACCACCTGGAGGAAAACAAAAAAATATCGTTTAATTTCATCTTTTGTTTTGCCATTTTAATTCGAATCACCGTAGCCATCCAAATTAATAAACAAACCCATCGGAGAAAAGGGAACGAACCAAACGGTTTGTTTGCTTGTGGCTTGACCGCCTCCACTTCTGTAATTTTTCATCAAATAAAGAAAATGAAGAAATGAGGAGAAATGAAGTCTGAGAATTTTTTTATATTTCAGCTTTGCATTAAAATTCGAATAATTGGAATATTTATGAATGTATCCGAAGACTAAAAACGGTTTTTGAAAGGTGATGAAATATGAATTCAAATTTTAATATAAAAAAATAAACATATAATTTTTGTAATATTAATTTTTTTTGTGCAAATATAAAAACTTAAAAAAAGCTCACCTTACGTTTTTTCGTGTAAACACTAAACAAAAATTACTGATAACGAAAAAATCACATTTTATTAGACAAATATACCTACATTATTGTCATCTCAATTATTTGCTTGTTTTATTTAAAAATACTTAATAAAAAGTTTCATAAATATTTCTAATAAAATTTAGAGTTTTATCTTTAGTATTATTAAATTTGTTGAAATCGATCATTAAAGTTACCACTCAAGTTACCTGCGTATTTTATAACAGTTTTCGGTGTATAAATTATCTCCTTCTTAATTAAAGTATCAAATTTCATATTACGATGAAGTTATTGATTCTCATCTAAGAAAATGCTGTAATGTCTACTGTTGTGTATGAGTGTTGAAACCAAACTCCTTCCTTTACATTTTACATCAACGTCGTTGCCTTCCTTACAACAAACTTGGTGTCTAATTTATTTATTATAGATAGAAACACTTGATGTGCTTGGAAAACCTGGAGTCAATTTAATGCCCTATCTTGTATTAATAAAAAAAATTCGGTCGTCGGAACAGGCCGGTGTGATTTTTTTAAATTCCAGATCTAGCGATCTACATTACCGACAACTGTCGATAACTCTAGAGCCATCTATGCTCTGTCACTGAAACTGCAAATCATCTGTGTATCTTCTAAGTAATAATTGACTGCGTGGTAAATGGTTGCTTCTTCGGAGTTAATGACCCGCTCTCTGATTATGTGTGTCCAGTCTGTTAATCAATTAGGCGCTTGTCTGTACACTAAATTACAATATCCGGTCTTTGTTCCTAATCTGGCGCTGACCGGCAGGGCTGTCCAGCGAATACCCTTCATCACACATTCAATATATTATTCGTACTGATGCGACGAAGGTTCTTCTTTATAAAATACTAGCTGAAATCCCCGGCATTGCCCGGGCCTTGACCCCGAGCAAAGTTTTTCGAAAACTCATTGCGTCTCCAACTTCTTCTACCTACTAACCACTCTCTAAACACTCTTGGCGCCAATAAGAACAGTTCAGCGAAATCGGTCTAGAAGTTTTTGAGTCTATAGGGCACTCACATACGAACATTGCCTTGTATTTATATGGACTAGCTGAAGTCTCCGGTATTGCACGGGCTTTACGCTGAGTTTTTCAAAATTTCGTTTTCGAAATTTTCGTTTTTCGTGGACAGTAATATTCCTCTGATTTTGAACGTCAAGTGTGCAAATTTCGTCTCTGTGTTTTTAGAAATCTCGTGTAGACTGTGACCTTCCGCATGTTTTTAAGGTAAAGGGAGCAAAATTAGAAATAAAAACTAGCAAAAACAAAGTCACAAACATTCTTCTTTATATGTTTACATCGATGTAGACAGATAAGTATAAAATGTGTCGTTTCTATATGATTCTAGAATTAAAGTGTAGTATTATTATATATTGACTGCAGTGGTTCTTACTTTAGGTATATTTTAAATTTTCCTCAAAATCCAATACGGTGTTGAAAAAGTCATGTATTGTATTGCGTCATGTATGTTATTGAAAACTTTCGTATTACAAACATTATAGGCCAATATTTTATTATTTCATTGACGAATCGGTTTTTGTATGCTCGCGTTCACTGTGCCATTCGGAACATTAAGTCAGAATAGAGTAATAACTTTCGGTGGGTTGTTTCTGTTGGTGAATGAAATACAACATTTTGTAAGTTTACGACTTCTAAAATAAAACGATGAATGATCGTTTCGTAACCAAAGATAAAAAAAATTCTTGAAGGTAATTTTGTTTCTCAAATTTGAAATGTTTCTCCTCCTGTTGCATGCTTCGTTTATGAGAAAATAAATAATGGGATTGGTTCAATGGAGCTATTAGCTCTAGGATACCCAGACATTTATTTTTGTCGCTCTTTAACTAACAGTTACTGTGGCTTTCTCTACAAAGGGATAAACTGTCCTCTTTTTATCATGTTCTATCATTTTGGTTCACCTTGGAATAGGTCACCTAGATAGGTTAGCTCCATAATCACACACAAATAAAGCAAAAATGTATGTTTATCTATAAAAATACGCGTTGCGTGCTTATTTGTCGTTAGTGGGAATTTCAATGTCGAGGACAGTGGAATAGAATACAACAGATGAACCCTCCTAATTAGGTAACTACTAGGTAGAAATAAAAATTGAAAAATTAACTAATGAATTTGCTTATTGGACAACAGCGATAAATATTATTTTACACTGAACAGATAATTCCAAAGAGGTTTATTTTTACCGATTTTGGGACATAATAAGAAGATATTACCATTCAGAATTTTAAAAAAAATACTTGAAGTAATAGCTTTAGCTATTTGAGTTGACCTACTCTGAATAACCAACCTTCCTCCTCCACTTCTCCTCCCCCCATCCCTTCTTTCCGCCTCTCTCTTCTTCTTCTTCAACTCTTTTCTTCAAATTGAGATGCCATAGTCCTACTGGCGGCTCTGGTTAGTTGATAGTTAGTTTACGAAACATCTTGCATCGTCCATGGTCTATTGTGTCTTAGATTTATTTAATAATGATTGATTTTTAATATTTCACTTATAGAATTATAGGTAAATGTACAGAAATTTGGGACACGCTTAGTAGGCACTTAAATAAACACTTTGTGTCAGTTAGTAAATAATATGAAGTAAGTATTTATTTTTCCGGAAATTCAATATAATGAATTTTAATAGCTATTTCGTTCAAATTCAAAATCAAAAGTGAAAATTTTACGGTTGATAAGAAAAGTCTAAAAATTATCCATTTTTTAACGAAATAGCTGTTAAATGCATTCTTTTGAAAGTTTCTCATTGTTATCTAATTTAAAATAAAATGTGTCATCAACCGTGACCCACATTTATGCATATCCAGAGTGGAAGATACTCTCAGTATCGCCCTGGTGTAAGACCACCATTCAGAATTGAAACGTTGCTTGAAATGGCTTTAGCCGTGTTTGGTGACCAGATCTGAATAGCCAGGTACTTCCCCACCTTCCTCTTCCCCATCTCCCTCCCCACCCCAATACCCTCAGCCTCACAACATACCCCAATTGGGGATGCCATAGTCTCACTGGCTCCAGACGGGAGCAGTTGGGACTCTTGTGCGGTATTACTATAAAAAAAATTTACCGAATTATTTACATTCCCCTAGTTCCGATTGATCAGGTATTAATTAATTTCATGTTTTAAAAAAAACTTTACAGTTTACAATTTTGGCAATCTCGTGCATTGTTTATCACTGGTCGATAGGCTTTTGTTACCACGCATTCCCGGTGAAATTGCTCTTGTTGGTTGTCGTGAAACAATTTGAACAATCCTCTTTTTGTGACATTACGTAGACAAAGTTTTCAGGGTAACCGTGTCGTGCCCTTGTCCCTCTATTTATTTTTGTTTCAACACATTGAAAAGGTAGGCATTTGATTGATTAACATAATGGACTCTCGATTCATCGTCATTGCTTTTATTTGGGATATTTTGGCCTAGTCTCTGAGCTAATACTACAACACAATACACGTAGCCGGGTAATAATGTTGTGTCCTCAAGTTCTAGTATCATTAACTTACTCAACGTAGTTAGTCTCAGTTTGTTGCGGGTCCAGTCTCCAACCTCTGCATTTATTTCACAACAGCTTTGTCTGAATGAAAAACCGAGCGTCATCTCTATAGAGTTAATAATATTTTAAGAGATTAAATTAATCTTTTATTGATATTGAAATTTTAACCCAATCTGGGAACGCTTTGCGTCAATTTACTTGAATGCTCACCTGATATGATCATATACTACAATGTTCCTCTAGTCTGAGAACGCTCAAAAATTTTAATAAAATTGTTAGTCAATCTGGTAACGCTTTGCGTCAATTTACTAAAATTGTCAGCAAATATGGAAACGATCGGCGTCAATTTATTGAAATTGTCGGGCAATCTGGGAATGCTCAGCCTCATTTTACTAAATCACTCACCCGGTCTAGGAGTGCTTAGTCTAGTATTAAATATCCTATCATCGTATCGGTACTTACTTCCACCCAAGTTTCAGATTTTTTCTTCGTTTGGTTGGAGAGTTGATGGTGGCCTATATAGAGATACTGGCTTCCATACCCAGAGAGATTTTTTCCCTCACGAAAAATGAACAGGCCTTTTTGCCTTGATAATATATTTAATGACGATACAAACAATCTTCGTTATAATGCAAAAATATTCAGATTTTCACGAAGACTTGTGCCGACATCATGATAATATATACGTTGATACATCGACATCATAAATTAGCAATAGTCTATTTTCCGTGTACTTAATATAATCAACGGGAAAATGGCGTTGAACTGCGTAATGGTTCATGGAACTTCTCCATTGGTTCTGTTATCTACGGGTGTTACAGATTAAATGAATGAATAATTGTCCCACCTCCGGCAAACTTGACTCCCATCCACACGATCATCAGTGTGCCGAAGTGGTGGTAGACGTGCAGGAATGACACCTGGTTGTCCTTCTTTCTCAGCACGAAGAAGGAGGTCTCTATCAGTTCGACCAACTTCAGGATCATGGTCCACCAGAACCAGGTGAGCATGGCGTAGGGTTCGGGCTCGTAGCTGTACTCTGGCAATTCGCAGCCCAGGGTCAGGGTGGTTGTCCATCCTGATGTCAGAAACTAGAATCATTGGTAACATACATGCATTCTGTCACCGATGTACAAAGAGGCTTAAGGGGAACCGCTGCGCAACCCTTATATACAAAACTCATATTTGAATTTGCGACTTAAATGAATAAATATAATGTTGCATTTAAATGTATATAATATATAAAAAAGAGATAAAAGGAAAAAAAAGGAAGCAGTTTTTAAATTGCAAATAGTATTTAAATAATTATATTGTATGCATATAATTTACAAGTGAACAAATAAGGAGAATGTAAAAATATATGCAATCGCTCGATGCTATGCGAAGCTTACTTTTATAATATATATTTATATTGAATACGGTAATTTTCCGTTGATTAGACGACATAAAATTTCATAGTGTTTGTGGTTTTTTTAAGATTCATAAATATGATTTAGATAAATTATACATCTTTAAAATTTAGAATTTATATTTTAGTTTTATAATTTTACAAATTTTCATATTGTGTAACAAGAATTATTATAAGTAACTTTTGATTAAAATGTGTAAATTTGAATCCGAATCTCTTTCAAATCTGTTTTCTTTTGCCACCCTGTCTTAGTACATAATTGGAAACATCCAATTACTGTATTATTAATTCGGTTGGTCGTGGGATCAACAAAGTTGTAATTTAGTGAGGAAAATAAACACTTCTAGTTCGCGTCAATCTAGCGGGAACTCTTGTCAAACAATGTAACGGATCGGACGGATTGCCGATTAGATTACATCAATATCCCATTTAATTCCATTCCAATAGTCTTTTCCACTTCTATTAACCTAGATCTAAATTAGACTCGACAGAGTCATCTTAACACTCTAATTTCAACTAAGCAAATTCTCTTATTAATGTTGGTCTGTGTCGTGCAATTAGAGGTAACCCAAACAACGCATACACATTGTGTGTATTGATGCTTGCATATACAATATATACATTTCTGACTGCGATGTCCCTGCGAAAAGTTACAGAGAAACATGCTGTCATAGAGAACCCAATTTTTTCTGATTTGTCCTTAAAAAAATCCAACTTTGGACTCGATTTACTGGATAACGAAAGCTCAAATTGAAAAAGTTATATCACAAAGTTGGCTCCAAATGTGATGTGGATTCACCAGTATTCCGCTACTACGAGTTTCATGGCCCCGTGTAGGTATAAGATATATCCGTCAAAAAATATTTTAAGACATCTTTATAAAATTTCCAGTTGAATTATTAAAATGTCCAATATTCATAAGTACCTAACAATTATTTATTCTCTTCATACACTTATACCACATTTACCATTCATATATAAAAAAAATTTCTTTTAATGTGTAACTTTAACGTGTATCTATATTATTAATTACTGATAAATTACTGCAATAACGTAAATTCCTCTTCCAACCAACATCCCTCTAAGCAGAGGCGGCTCGTGACTTTTGGATGTACTAGAGTGCTAATATTATTAAAAATGGCATTTCTGATGTTGTTGTAGTTGAAAACGATTTTTTAATTTTTCATCGATTTTTTACGTTTGCAAGAAATTTCAGTTTAAGGTTAAGGTTTAGGTTTAGGTTAAGGTTTAAGGTTAAGGTTTCAGTTTAAAATTTCCGGGTAAGGTATATTTTAAAGAAAACTGCTTTCGCCAATTTACGTTTTTGACCCCTCGACTCTTTGCATCCAAACATGCCATTGATTATCTGTTAAAGAAAGGTTATAGGTTTTTTTTAATTTTTGATCAACATACGATCACGTCCACAACACACTTTTCTTCTATGAATAGTGTATTTTCACTGTTTTTTAGAAAAAAATGATTTTTTTTTACTAAAATGAAGGCATATTTATTTTATTTTTGTGTTGACGAAAAAAATTTCTATGACGATTTAAAATGTGTTAGTTTTTGTTAATGAATCTGGCTTTGTTGACACCGGCCAACTTAGGTGACAGCCTTCTTACCAGACAGTCGACTTTTCTACGTTATAATAACGTTGTCGCCAATTGGAACCGTTTCGGAATTAACTGATGTTTTTTAAATTAACAATAAATACGAATGAAAAATAACAATGAAATGAAAATTAACAATAATTATTAAAATTACACATTTTTGCAAAAATAACCCATTCTTTCTTTTAGTTCTACTTGATGTGTTAGTTACCTTATAGCAGACTATCGAGTTGGCCACCACCTGGAAGACGTTGTACCACCTTATGATGGTCTTGAGGCTGTAAGCCGGCCTGTCCTTCATATAGGCAGGTAGGGCCACCTTGATGGTGTACAGATAGAAGAAGAGGACGCATAGCAGAGGGACCGGTCCGCTCATGAAAAACCAGTCCTTGACTCTGTCATCTGAAAACAGGCAAAGAAAAATAGTTTTATTTAACTAACTAACCTTAACCTTCTGGAGTGACACTATGACATCCCTAAGTGAATGAATACATGTTGAGAGGCTGAAGGTAGTGGGGAGGGGAAGAAGATGAGCAAGAGGAAGGCGAGGAAGTATTGTTCTATCCAGATCAGATCATAAAACACGACTAAAGCCATTTCAAGCAACGTTTCAATTGTGAATGGTGGTCTTACACCAGGGCGATACTGAGAGTATCTTCTGTTCTGAAACGTACCGCAAATGTGCTATATATTATTTTTAATTAATAAATTGTGAAATAAAACAAATTAATCAAATAAACGGTTGCTAGTCGAAAGCCTTACTCCTCAACTACAGAGGTCATCTTGTGATTATATGTTTTAAAGTTCAGTAGTTCTCAATAGAGTAGACCTTTCGTGTGCAAATTTCATGAAGCCAGAGCAATCCAGTTGGAGAGCTTTTACTACCTTATAAAAGAATTTTTCGCAGCTTCGGAGAAAATAATTGCGTTGACCTCGAAATTCCAGATAGAATACGCTGTTCAAAATTCTTAACGCAAGAATTCACCACTCAAGAATTTTAGCTTTTTTTGTTATGTAATGATACTTGTGCAATGTGATAGAGGACTCGGCTAGCAAAGGATTGAACTCGCGACGCCTGGGCGGGAATCTGTAGCATTTGTCCTCTCGGCTACTAACCGGTTTACTATTATACACCATCAGTTTTCTGCTTAATTTGATTACTGTTAGTAAATCTAATTAGTATTTTACGTTCTAATTTTATGAACAGCTCGTAAAATCTCAGGCTCATAGAAATAACATTTCAATTATGAAATTTAATGTTATTTATTTTGGTACAGCCCGCTCGTTGTGGCTGTTTAGCCTGGTGATGTGTGTGGTGTGTTGATTTTAAGAGCTGGATGTTATGATTGAACGTCCGTATAACTTTTTCTATTACTTTTCCTGTGCTCCGCGGTTAGCAAAGCCTTGATCCACTTAGTGTATGCAATACACAGTGTTATCAGGGTAATCACATGTCGGAAAATGAGGACAACTTAGAGTTTTATATTAACCTTCCAGCGGGCGCGCTGTCGTAAAATTTACGACAGACGCACCTTATCGCTTCCCCCACTCTTTCCACTTAGTTGTAAGCATCGAGCTTCGAGCTATGCTAGAGTCAAATCAAATGTCAAACATTTACCGCAAGATATAAATGTTTTTCTCAAAGTGAGTTACGGTAGGGCAATTGAACCGATGACAGAAGAAGAAAACATAAGCTTTCCATAACTCGGTGTTTGTCGGTTATGTGCACTGGATAAGAAAAGATCCTCAGCATCAATGAAGTGTTGCCGTTGCCAGTCCTTTACATGCAAGAACCATTCTTCAGTTGAGGTGGTTTGTAACAATTGTAAGGATGGGAATATTGATTCTGACTAAATACGTCGATAACAAATTTTGTTTTGAAATATTATAATGTTTAGAGTGTTGCTTCGTTTTTTTAAGTAAATGAATTTTTTTTTTTTTTAAGTACTGCCTATTATCATTCTTCATATCCTTAAAAAAATTCCCTAACATTTGTATAAAGAAAACACCACTTACATGGAGAAAACTTGATGACGAAAATTTACGACAAGCGCCCGCTCAAGGGAAATTTCTCAACGCGCCCGCTGGAAGGTTAACACAGAAACAAAAAGGATAATTTCAGCATTCTTTTTTGTCTGTCGTCCAGTTTTGCACGGTAAATATTTATATTATTCTTCAATAATTGCAATATCACTCTGTGGCGTCGTCTTCTTCTTCTTCTTAACCTTTCAGTACATTCATCACATTTGCTCAGTTGTAATGTTTCCTCTGTAATTCAAATGCGCTATATAGATATTATTTTTTTAATTTTCCGTAATTAATACTGTTTTAGAAACAAGATAAAATTATATTTCCGGTGTATGCATTTAAAATGTTAACGCTAGCTACATTTTTACTTAATTTTTACTCCAATCATAGAAAAATTGAGATAATATAGATATTTCGAAAACACGTTAGTTTTGTTTGGAGAATTTGTAAGAAAACTGTACCTTATGTTTGAAAAGGGGACCGGATAAATCATCAAAATGATAATTCATCACATTTTAAAAAGTTATATAAAGTAATGGAAAGTGATGAAACTTTATTAACTGGGTTAAATAGGTTAGCTTAAAAATATTTTGTTTTCATCGTTTTTAATGACTTTATATCACTTTTTAAAAGTGTGTTGAATAGTCACTGTGTGGAGTTGGCATGGAACCGTTTGAAAAATTCGTCATTATTGATGTTGTTTAGTCCAAAACGATTTTTTTTTGATAATACGATTATTTGTATGAAGATTTTCAGGAAATTTCACTTTTGTCGTGATGAAAACTATCAATTCATTCGTTAAAGGCCTGCAATTCCGGTTTAAACCGGAATAAAAATAATTTGAAGAGATTCTTAATAAATTACCAAAAAATTTTTTATTAGTAATTTTTCTTACTTTACTGTCCTTCCATCGCTCTTGTCTGTCTACCGATCGTAGGCTTTTAAAAACTACAACATTAATAACCAAAGCATTGCATTGTCCATTCTACACAAATGTACCATGACGTGAACTTTGTTTTGGAATCGACATTCGCGGCACGTGTACTCACTACAAAAGCACATTAATAAATCTATGAAATTAACAGTTAACTAATTATGCATTAAGCTATGAACTATGCCCATTGTCCGTGACCTCCGAAGCTAACTTTTATAATTTCATTGTCCAATTAGTGAGTCTTTTCGCAAGAGTTGAGAAACAGTAATTTATCATTGAATACGTAGATAATACTAATAAATTTAAACGAAACATGAAACAAAACAAGAACACAGAAAAAAAGAAAAGGTAACGGTTTCAACTGGGAATCGAACCCACTATCTCTGTCTTACCTGGACAACACATCTAAACACTCGGCCACTGAGACCTAATTATTATAGTAATACCTAATTTATTCAAAATCACAAAGTGTATTATCGCTAGTTCTTAGTTTTTTTGCAGTCGGCAACTGTCTATGATCTTGCATGCTATTCAAACGAATATATTTTTGTATTTTCTATTATTAGTGACTGTAATGGCTAATCGTAATGTCCATTTCCGAAGCATTTTTTATTCGAGTTAAAGTTTTTATTAAAATAAACTACAACGTTTGTTATGTTCCTTTAAAAAGTTAACAACATGTTTAAAAAAATGTTATTTTTTAATTGGAAATATATAAACGTGTCGAAATATATTGGTTGACGCAAATATGTCATGTTTTTTTGTTGATGGTTGCACCTCAGAGATTATTTTGATCGTTAAGGCGATGCACTACGTCGTGTAATATTTTAAATTGAGCCGCTATCAATAACAACCCTTTCGTAGATGGCGATAAGGTTTAAATTCCCGCTTAACACCATCCGCGTGTTTTGATTTATGCAAGAAAAAAAACATGGCCAAAAAGTGCCTTTTATTTTATTTTGTGGATTTTCAGGCATAAATATTTAATTTATTTTCGATCATTTTATAAATAACTTAATTTGCCACATTATACAATAAAATTATAACCGAAAATGGGTTCGTAAGTAGGAGATTTTGAACATTAAAGCAGTTTTCATAGGCCTTATACATTATTTTTTTCTGGGCTTATAAAAAGACTTATCTAAAATATACTCGATTATTTCAAAGGCCAAGATGTATTCTACTCGCAGTATTTAATTAAAGCATCTGAAGCATTTCTAGACGACCAAAAACACATGATTTTGCATTACTACGTATGGCATCGCCTTAATGCATTTGAATCGATTATTTTAAGGTTCGATATAAATTGCTAATTGCTATAAATATAAGTTGCTAACAGTCATAGTACAAAAACCATATAAAATATATGAAGAAAATAAAAATTATTATATTCATTTTATAAAAGTAAACAAAACATGCATTGTATGCAGTGACTTCGTTGAATTATGCACTACTAAGGTGTTCGATAAGTACAGCTTTGTACATCAATAGAGGCAAATTAAAAACATCAGCTACGTTAGCAAGTGTTACCAATGGCGTGTAATCTATTTAAAACAGAATTGTATTCTGTAACTGTAGTGTAATCTTTGCATTAATGCATTTTGGGAAAATTTGTTTAAACTCTCTTATTTTATTCTATTCATTGTCAAGCTCCTTTGGGGTGATTTTCCAAAGAAACAATGCCATTTAAATGATTCGATAATTATTACAATAATAATAATAATATTTTCTTTATGGTGGTACAAAATCTGCGTTGTTAACAGTTTAAACTATTTATTTGGAAAATCATTTCACTTGTACCACCGCTACCACTGTAAATAAGTAGCTATTTACAGAATGCAAAATTCACCTTATTGTGGGTCCGACAGTTAATGCCAGTACTTTCACCCTCGGGAGGCTTTGAGCGCATTAAACCGCATCCGTTGCAGTTGCAGTCACAGCCGCGCGCTGTACGATCGTGGTGCACAAATGGTGCCTTAAGAACTCGGCATTGCGTGAATGTTGACAAGCACAAACTGTAGAGCACGTTGTTGAATGATTTTCTACTGCCAAGAGTTCCCTGGTGCCTATGGCAAGAAGCGACGCCTAATGATGTCCAGTGGTTGACAAATTTTAATCATCCAATTTCTTCCAGCTTTTCATAGATTCTTTCAATTCGTTTTCCTCTAGACTATGCAAAAGCAGTATATTAGAGAATAGGGTACTCATTGCTTCATAACATCACATATACGTACGTGCTCTTAAGCAATTCTGACCAAAGTGCTTTATTCTCTTGATCGTGACTTCCTTCTTCCCAGAGTTTCCTGACTTCTTCTCCCACTAAGTATCCAGTCCTTATAAATTTAATAGAAAATACATTGTTCTACGTCACTCTATGGTATTTATAGCGGACCCATGTCTATTATATTAGTCTCGATCTATAAGCCTGCTGCTATCAACTTTCAGCCAATTTGTATCTGGCGCATATTGTATCAGATATTTCAATAAATGTTCTGATTTAAAAAAAGGCAAAACACCATCAACGTCTTATATTGTATAATTATGTGGTCTGTTAAGACATGGGGTACCCTAAAATGCCAGGAGCGACCAACTGATATGAGGACCAGTTTGGCTCTTCCATTCTTTTCTTTGTCATTCTCAGTTTGCTAAAGTGAACTAAGTATGCGAATGAATCTAGCCCCCAGTGTACGTTTGCAGCAAAGTGGAATATATTATATTCATACATGTATAAAGAAATACCTATATTCTAACGCAGTTGAAAAGCCGGAACGTCCCCAAGGCAAAATGCCTATCTGTACTATTTTGCTATCTGTCCGAACTATAAAAGTTTAGTTAGTTTTTAAATTCCAATCTCGACTGCGCTGGAAATTTTTTTATTTGTCTGCGACAGCAAAGATTCTTGAACGGTGATATCTGGCATCATGAAATTAGCTAAGCCTTTTCTATCTAGAATTTCTTTTTCATCTGTTTTAGCTCCCGACGTCATTGCCACAACGAGCTACAGAGCTTTATAATAAAAAAGTTATAAAAAGTCATTAAAAGCGGCAATAAAACTAACACGTAAACCTAACCTACGTAACCCATTTAACCTAGTTTTTGTTTCATCCAGAGATGTACAAAATGGGTACCCAAAACCATTTGAAATGCAAAATGGAAATGGGTCAAAACTTTTCCATTTGAAAATGCAAAATGCAAAATGGGTTTTAGAAAAGCATTTCAAATGCAAAATACCTATTTTCAAAATGCATTGAAAATGCAAAATGGTTTCTCAGGTCAAACAATTAAAATAATTATAGAATTTTTAAACAATTTTGTCATTTAATAATGGACATCAATGTAAAACAAACATATTACATGATGGTAAATCCATAAACACCACGACTACAGATTATGAAACCACAAAAAAATTGCGCGGGACTAATGTTGCCAACGTAAAAACATAGAAACTGCTATCTAACATTTAATATTACAGCGTCATGGCCCCATGTTCAGTACCTATTTGAATCAGTATTTTTTGTAATGGTATCACTCAATTGCCAGGGCTCCTACCAGGGAGCAACTTGACAAATGTAAATTATCTCTCATAGCGAGGTTGAGGACCGACTGATATTTGGGGCTTATGAAAAAAAGATGAGTGGAGATAGTAGGAAGAATGTTGCAAAAATGCATTGAGAAAAGCATTTAAAACGCAAAATGCAAAATGGTTTTTAGAAAAGCATTTAAAATGCAAAATGGAAAATACCCATTTTGCATTTCCATTTGAAATAAAGCACATCTCTGGTTTCATCACTTTAAATTAATTTATATCACTCTTTAAAGGTGTGTTGAATTGTCATTTTGACGAGTTATCCGGTCACCGTCTCATCTGTTTTACCTCTCGACGAATATCACAACGAGCTACAGAATTTTATAATATCTATTTAACTTTCATCTTCATCAATTCATCTGTGATTTGTTTACTTGTCTGAAACAGCAAAATCTCTCGACCAGCGGGGTCTGGCATCATGGAAAAAGCACAACTTTTTCAGTCTAGTATTTCTTATTCAACCGTTTGGCTTCCGACGATTGTCATAACGAACTACAGAACTTTATAATATCTGTTCAACTTTTATCATCATCAGTTCATCTGTAATTTGTTTACTTGTCTGAAACAGCAAAGACCGGTGATATCTGGCGTCATGAAATAAGCACAACTTTTTCTGTCCGGAATTTCGGAATCATCTCAACTGTTTTATCCCACAATATCTAATAAAGATCCATACAGACCTTTATAATATCCATTAAACTTCCATTTCAGACACCATGTTGTATGTTCAATAAAATTAGTAGATACTCTCAGTATGGCCCTGGTGAAAGACCACCATTCAAAATGTGGCTTGAAATGGCTTTTGCAGTATTTGGTGACTAGATCGGAATAGCCTGGTTCTTTCCAACCTTCTTACCCCTCATCTTCTTCCCCTCCTCACTCTGGAAATGTCGTAGTCCCACGAATTCTGGGTTGTTGGCATTCGTGTCTTTCTTTCAAGGATCATATTTTTGTTAGACTTTTTCAGTGAATCATATAATAAAGGAACATTATGAAATTAATTTTACAAATATTAAAATTATCGGCCGAGTCGAGTATTACTAAATAACTAGCAGACCCGTGAAAAATCATGGGACTGAAATACTGAAAAATCAGTTCCAATTTTGAAAAAGTGTTAAAAAATATTACGTATTATATGTGGGTACCTACTTTATCGTTTGTCGGAATTCTTCAAATAGTTTTTTTCCAATTTTGAAAATGTCCCCTAAAGGCAAAGCAAATTTGAGTTCATTCATCCAGATTTCGCGCAGGACATGCACAAACAGCACGGACAACGAAAGTTAGTGTGTTTTATTTATTTTTAAATTTGTCATCCCGTGATATTTAAACGTGAAACAACTCCAGTGGAAAAAATAACATGTTCGTTCGTTAACTTTTCTCGAAACATGAGATGATTTTATCTGGCCATTTCCAACATTTCCGGCTGTTGGACTTCCGTTTCATTTCCACCCTGCTTCACGAATAAGATCCGTTTTATTCTGTACCTATGATATAATCATACATATACCTATATAATATTATAAAGCTACTATTGCCGTTGATTGCTTGTGGATTGCGAATATCACACTATCAGACTATATGCATAATAGATCTCTAATGATTCTTCGTTCTCTTTGTTGCCATCGATTTTATATTAATATTGCACGCTTGGAAGTGCCGCATCAATGAATTGACATTGGCTTTTGAACAATCTTCAGTAGGTTAGAATCTCTGGATATATCATGTTGTGTTCGCGTTGCCCAACGTTATGTTTATGGGCTTTTTCGCCAAAGTTTGTACGTGGTTTTATGAAATCCATTCCGTTACTTTTAGGTTCCACTTATAAATTTCCACCAATATATATTTTTCGAAATGGAAGTAACGAATTCTATATCAGAAATGTTTAAATGTGATTTATTCCAAATTTACGCAAAAACTGTATGTTTTCCAAAAATATATTATGTAAGCTATTTGAGAAACCACAAATTTAATCTTACACATCTAAAATTAATTACGAAATCAAACTTTGTTTAGCTGAATGAAACAGGTTGTTGACACACTGTCTTTTCATATAAATAATTGATTAAAAATATAAGCTGGATCGATGGTTGTATATAATTGACTAAATAACGCAAATTAATTTATAAATATATATATATTTTAAATACCGTTTTCCAATATTCTATAATAATTTTTTTTTAAATCAGTCTAAATCGTAGGACATGGCAAAAACATTGGTGAAAATGCCCTTATAATAGTTTTATTTCCAAGCAAGTCTCTTAATTTGACGAGGTTATAATCAATTTTATAGATTGTGTTTGTTTGGTGAAACATTTGTCAGCCCGTAAATCTCACCTTCAGGGTTCGATCCCTGATTGCTTGTGATTCGATAATTCGAACACAAGAAACTATCGGTATAATGACCTATGTAAAATGTTCTTGAAGTGATTTCACCGCTAAATGAGACTAAGTAAAATTGACCTGTTATTAGAAATCAGATTGGTTGATACGCCATACAATTCTCTCGTGGCGCTTGCTAATCTCTAGATATTTGATTCAGTTGTTCGAATCATGTTTTCCTGGCTGTCCCCGCCTTCTAATTTTACACGGAGAAAAATGATCTTGTTAAGAAAGTGATAGCATGTGCCAATTTCCTGTTAAAATATTAGTCATTCAGAATATATCGAGAATACATATTCTTTTCCTAATAAATATCATGAGGGAATGTGACAAAATCAGTATATCAATATTTTTATGAACCCGTGTTCCGCCGTCCTCATAAAACATTCGCTTTTAACTGATACTTTGATAGGAACTCTGTCAATTCATTCGTTAAAGGCCTGCAGGCCCGTTCTTAACAGGAAAAGGAATAATTTTACCAGATTTTTAATGAATTAACAGTATTTTATATCAGTAAGTTTTACACGTTATCCGTACTCCTGGGACACCTTTCTCCTTCCACCCGCTATCTGTACTCCTGGGACACCTTTCTCCTTCCATCCGCTATCCGTACTTCTGGGACACCTTTCTCCTTCCATCCGCTATCCGTACTCCTGGGACACCTTTCTCCTTCCATCCGCTATCCGTACTCCTGGGACACATTTCTCCTTCCACTCGCCATCTGTACTCCTGGGACACCTTTCTCCTTCCATCCGCTTAACATGAATAAACCATCTAAACGTCTCTTTCTTAAGCGTGTTTATTTCTCTTACATAGGACTTTTAAAAATAAAAATTCTTAATCCCAAAAGTTCATTCCCATACAAGACTCTTACTACGCAATTATTATAGTGCGTTGTTTTCGATTGTTTATTGTAAAAATCAAGTTTTTCAGCAGATTGTGTTCTATGTGCATTTTTAAGCGCGATTTTTAGCTTCTCGTGATCTAAGAAAAATGCATTTTTGCGCATGTGTTATTTTAGATAATATTATTAATAACGTTAGTAGGTATATATGGCCGTGATTGTCGCTTTTATGAGATTCATTTATCTCCAAGCAACGATTAGAATGCAGGGATATTATTAGATATACACTTCATTTATGCGACTAAATAATATTTTCATTAGGCGTTCATTATGATATCAGCGTTCCATCCTACCATTTTCCTGGAAAGGTGGGAATAATACTTGCATTGAAAAGATTTCAGCACCCATGGTTTTCAAAAAGGTATTTTAATGATTGTTTTTACGCTTCACTTATACCATAGACATATGAATATTAGTAGACCTGCCCTAAGTGATTAAAAGCGTATTATCCCCACTCCCCATACCGGTTCCATTGGAGCCGGCTGTGCTCGCGTATGGGCCTCAAGTGAAATTTGAAAACGTGACGTCATCATTCTTGTGCGAACTATGGTCGAGGCATCATCGGTTCATTTTACGAAATAACACGGCAGAATGTTGACTTGTGCTATGAAAACTTGTAAAAATAGATGTGAAAAAGAGAATAAACCCAATTGTCGTATTACATTCCATATATAAGCATTATTTTACTTTATTTTAAGCATATTCACATCGTATAATATAGATCAGTTGTTACTATCACATCGAGAAACGTCTGGACGCGAAACACAATGCTGGTTGGTTGCTGGGAAGTAAATTATGAACATTTATAAAAGTGTCTTAACTAAATACTTAAACGAAATATTCGACTCTGAAAATGGAACCGAATTTTTTTGCCGAATTTGGACTTCGCAAATTTGTTCATAACGTGGCGAGTAATTTGCGCTCCCATGTAAAAATGTCTATTCATTCAAAAGCAGATTTTACTGTTAAGAAGTAAATGGTGATATTATAATGCGAGATGCCTATTTACTGTCAGATTGATTTATTGACGAATCACAGTCAGCTTCACTCCCTTCGTTCTTCAACAGTTGATTTTACCCCTCGCCATTATCTTCTCGTCTATTAATTCCTATGTCTGTGACTTATACTTAGTCACCAGAGCTTATTATGTTTATTTGATAATTTAATGTTATTAATTTTATTTGTACCACTTTTACTTTCATCGTGGCTTTCACGTTCGTTATCACGTTCTTAGAGTATTAGTTGATATAAACGCCATGGTAAAGTTGTTAGTAAGAAAAACCGTCTTTAACCAGAGGCGAGACATTAGTATCATGTATAAATCAATAAATGTATTACCGATTCGTGCCGTTATGTGGCAAAAAAATGTATTACAGCAAATATCTGACAGTCCGTATAAAACAATGGTGGATCATGTACACAATACACGTTTTCATACAAAATAAAGGAATGAAAGTACCTGTGTTACAAAACAAATATGGTTAAAGAACTCTTGATTACATAATACCTTTAATTTTGAACAAATTGCCATATGAATTAAAAGAAAATTGCTCCATTATTAAATTCTCTTTAATATTAAAATCATGGCTACTGAGGAGTAACCTCATGTATTAAGACTGTGATACACTGTTTTTCCCCATAACACTGTTTCTGTATTTTCAACTTTAAAGTATAACACAATTTTTTTTTTGTTTTTTTTTTTGGTTTTTGTAGATATGTATGTATTACTACGCTAAAGCGTTGATGATTATTTCATTTATGTATTGTACTACTATTATATGTGCAACTAATCTCCTGCTGACAAGCTACTTGCAAGTAGCTTAGCGGGTATACATAACGTTGTATGTAATTTTTATACAAATAAAAAAAAAAGATAAAATCTTGTAGTCTTACCTGCACAATCATTGAAGAGCCACAGGTAATTTTCATACAAGCTCGTCATTGTGTCAATGTGATCTGAAAACATTTATAAACATTACTTCTTATGGCATATTATGTTGGGTACTCCTACTTATTCTTAACATAGGAATCGAGTATTGCTTAGGGGACGGCCTACGTGGTCGAGGGTTGCAGCTCTCATTTCAAATAATAAATAGTATATTTGCGGTACATTCCAAAGGGGAAGATATTCTCAGTATCGCCTTGGCATATTCAGAATTGAAACACCCATTGAAATTGCCTTGGCCGTGTGTGCGGTTTCCTGCACGGAGAAAACTGATATTAAATATTGCTAATTTATTATGAACCTCTTCAAATTATTCATATTCCGGTTAAAAACGAGACCTATAAGAATGAATTGACAGGTTTCTTAATAAACTATCAACACGAATGTACTATGGCGTGTTCATTAAAATTTTAATATTTTCGCATTTCATCATTGCGTTTTTTATCAGAACAGGTTCATGAACATGTGTTCCGACATATTATGAATGTACTAAAAGTTTATTCGGGAACGGCATGCTATCACGTTTTTAACAGGATTTTCATAAATCAGCAATACTCATTTTTCTCCGTGTGTGTTTCTCAGTTAATGTTAAAAAAATCACACACTCTAGGGAATATATTTTCCAAAAGGCATTCTAATAAAAGTCTTTACACTGTAATTATTATTATTTCTCTCAAGCTCTATTTCTCACCGGTTCATCCACATCTCATATTATGTTAAACCATGTATAATATTATATCAGGCCGTAATAGCATTTAATCACTCCGTGTCGTAATGGTTGACCGAGTACTTGTTGTAAAACGTAGTATCCGTGCATGGTACTTTATTCGCGCAAGAAACAAACCTACATTTTCACAAACACATGACGGAACGCCTATAAAACGTAACATACGGAGTAAAGTTTCGATAAAAGCCTCAGTAATATGCCATTAAGTTTATAGAATTATGTTTCTGCCGCAAAAATATCGTATGCAGGGCCGAACCTACATGCAACATTTAACGCCCTAAAGCTAATTTTGAAACCTTAATACATATTTTTTTCCTCAATCGTTGTAGAGCCCAACCCCATTGCTCCGGTAACTCTTTCTGAATTTGAGATCAGTAGTTAATAGTTTCGTCTATTATTTTTTTCAACACGTCACAAGAGACTATGGCATCCCCAATCGGGGTATGTCATTTCAAGCAACGTTTAGATTCTGACGTTTTTGGATTCATCTTTCACCATAGCGATGCTGAGAGTATTTGCGACTCTTGCCTCTTTTATGTTTTGTTATTGAATATGCAGATTTATTCATAATTCAAAATGCAATACTGCGCTTCTCTTTTAAGCGATGCTTTTGTATAGAAACATCTATGTACATATTTGGTATTTGTTATGTTTGGCATTCACATTTCGAGGGTGTAATGTATAGGCGCTATATAAATTAGCCAAATATTATTATTATAAGTCAGTAATAGTCAAAACTTAGGGGTGACCATTGAAAACGTGTAATTATTTTAAATATATAATCATTACCCAATACTACAAATCTGGATGTATGTCAGTGCAGAAATTCTGAGACTAACTACCATATTATGTACTCCTCATTGCCCAGAATACAAATGCCTGTTAAAATGTCCAGTGCATCATCTTAAATTTAAATACTAAATATTGTTGCTGCACGGAGAAATATGATCAAGTTAAAAAAGTGATAGAAATGCTGCTTTACTGATAAAATGTTAGTCATTCAGAGTATATCGAGAACACGTGTTCTTTTCATAATAACTATCATGATGGAATACGATCAATATCAGTATGTCAATTTCAATATTTGTGTGAATAATAAAATGTTTTTACGGATACTTTGTTACGAACTCTGTCAAATCATTCGTTGAAGACCTGCAGTACTGTTTTTAACAGGAAAACAAATAATTTCACCAGATTTTTAATAAATTAACAGTATTTCAATCAGTAAATTTTCTCGATGTGAGGGAGTTCAGTTATGTTAAAAAATAGAATGAAATATAATTGTGATTTTTTATTAACTATTCCTATGTAAAACCCCCTAAAAGATCGTTAGTAAATACATTTTTTTTTAAATGCTAGTATTTTCTGTGCCATCCACACTTATTACATTGAAATTCGATTTACACAGTTGAGTTTACACCGGTAAAATAAAAAAAATAAACAATTAATTTGGTAATAAATAATTTTTAAACTGTTTTATTTGAACCACACTTTGTTACTGTACATATTTCACCATTCGTTGGATTTTGCAAGGTTGCTTCGTAGGCCAGTAGGCTTTTATACTTAAAAATATGTAATTTAAAAGGGTGCATTTGTTGTCCGTTTTAATAATAAAATATTAATAAATAAACAACAATGATTTTGCCTGTATTGTCTTTATGAACATGTATATTAAAGTTTAAACAGATTACTTACCTATATGCAATGTGTCGGTAACCCAGTTCTTGGCTTTGACCAGTAGATAACGTTGACATAAATTAATATAATAAAGGTCTTGACTCAGATCTTTATGTTGATAAATGATATTAATCGACATAGTTATTTTATCGAGGAAAAAAGGCCCTTTTTAAATTTTCGCCCTGGTTTCCATTCTATCTGCACTAATGCTAGATCCGGCGCTGGTTGAATCCCACCTCGAAGCAAAACCGAAAGTAAAAAGAAAATTATTTTCGTTTTACTCCTTCGTTTTCCCTTTCGGTTCGGTTTCGGTTCTCCTCGCGTGGATTCCAAACGATCATAAAAAATCCTTTGTATTGCCGGGCTTTGTACAGAACTAATGCCATTTTGGTTTTTTCGTTTTACTATTTTATACAGTTTAGTGCTGAAATTTATGACAGTGCCCACATATTATAAATATTGAAACGAGTTCGAAATACAGACAAGCTACTATCAAAGTTTCAAAATTGTATTAAAATTATCTAGTACATTATTTATACAACAAGATGATGAGTTTCAAATTTTTTTTTTTTTTTTGAACTGTCGGCCCATTTTCATTTGCTGTACCTTTTCTTTCTTTCTGGACAGTTATCAGTTATCCAATAAATCTTATAATATTTACAGCCTTAACTTGTCTCCAAATATGGAAATGCTCGTTTTGCATTTTTAATCGATTAAGATTACAACTTTCGTATTTTAATAACTGTAGTATGAAGTTTTTTCGAGCTTTATACGGTGATATTTCTTACAATCAGCCCTGGGTATTGATTCTCTGATCCAGACTGCTCGCAATCGCCGTCGATAGTACACACATTGGTCAACGTTCTTATTTTTGAGTATGGTCGAATGTGTACATATTTACATACGCCAGACGTCAAAAGTCATTCCACTCGAACAACGAGTTTGTCGAACAACTCGTTGTTCGAGTGGAATGACTTCGTCGATAATCGAAGCCCTGAATTCCTTACAAATAGCATTCGTATTTAAAAAACCGCTTAAAATTAATTTTGTTGAACTACGATTTAAATATTAATGTACCCACTGAGGGAATTAAACTCGATTCACGCGACTGTCATCCATGCGTTCTACCGACCAGGCTATATCTAAACATAATAATTCTGACTGGGATTGATGTAATATTTTTTTTCACTGATTTATTGTATTCTGTTAAAGAATACGGACTTGATCGAACCAAGATGTCGGTTAAGACTTTAGGCTGAAAAGGTTTGCTTTATGCAGGTTATTTCATTTCGCTGACGGTATTATTTTTTATTTCTATTTGCACTGCATTACACGTGTTTGCATCATTCACGTGTCATGCCACACGTCACCCAGATCGATCGTTTTGTATTCCAAGGAAGGTCGAGAAATCTTATTGGATTATCACACTACTATGTTATATTATGATTGTAGGATTCTTGAAGTTGAAAGTATTTGTAAAATATCTATTTTTGATACTGACAATAATTCGAGGCATAATTCCATTACGATGATATATTGAAAGAATTTAAATCTCTTTTTCCACTTTACCGTTTTCAGCCTTCACGGAGTAAAACTTACTGATGTGAAATATTGTTAATTATTTTTTAAATCTGTCAAATTATTCGTTTTCCTGTTAAAATCGGTACTGGAGGCTTAAAATGAATAATTTGACAAATTTCATAACAAACTAGCAGCGAAGCACGAATAGTTATGACTATGACGAAGTCGTTACACGTATTCTTAAAAATGATAATATTATCGCATCTCGCCCATTATATTTATTCGCACAAGGCCACCTGCCTGAACAAGTGTTCAGATATATTCTGAATAACTAATATTTTTGGTTAGAAAATGGTTATGTAGTCACATTTTTAACAGTATCTTAATAAAAAAGCTGAACGTATTTTTCTCCGTGTATTATGGCTTTCTTGTATATTATCATTTAGGCTGGTAAGAACCTATTAATTGGAAAATCAGCTGTGAAACATGACATACCAAAGAAGATCTGAAAATATTATCATTGTATACCACTCATGTATATTTTACCTGTCACAGGTGACAACTATATAATAACTTAATTTATAAAAATCACTTGTCACTGTGTTCGTACACGCTAATCTCCGAAACCGCCCAACCGATTTCATTGAAATTTTGTGAATGTATATGGTTGGTTCCAGCTTGAAATATAGGACAGTTTTGGACCCGATAGGTGGCGCTGTTGTCGTAGTACTTCCCTACGTAGAAGGCTGTCTGTGGCAGGACAACGTATTATATAATAAAATGCTTTCCAAATGGTTGATACGGAGAGAGATATGGAGTCGAATTAAAGTCGATGTAACTTAGTTTAACGGTAACATTTTGGTATACAGTAGTGAATGGTGGAAGAAGTCGGAGGCGCCCGAGAAAGATATTAGTAATAGCAAAGCAATGCGGGAGATCCACTAGTAGGTATTTAAAAACACGCGTATTCGTATGCAACGTTGTGTCAAGATTTGATATTTCGATGAATGTTTACATTATTATTTGTACAGATTTCTGTTTATAAAATATAATAATATTATTTTGTTGACAAAAACGGAAATTTACCTTTCGAATGAACACAGTAAACTAAATACATATTTCAAATATAGAATTATTAATTAATTAAAATAAAATAATTTTCTGACTATCGGTTGTTACCTACTTTATCGCTTCTCAGAGCAATCAGTTCCAATTTTGAAAATGACTACATACAAAATAAGTATATTATATAATAAAATTTATATTTTCAATTTCTGCGTTTGTTGATCTAAATATCCTGTATAAATTTTACTTTTTTGGTGTTCCTTATTGCGAACTTATGTGTAATTAATTAATCTATTAATTAGCTATCTTAATTGTTCAGTCTTTAATTTCAACTCAATTTCAAATACAAGAGAGTTAGGACCGCCAAATAACTCGGTCTTGGCGCACACTCCTTGCCTCTTTCACATTCATACATCGTCTCATACGAACTTATCTATTATTCTGTCTCTTGACACGGCCCGACTTAAGTATCTGAAACACTTGATCGTGCCATGTCTTCCTCGTGTTTTACCATTCACATTTGCGTCATATATTCTCCTTATACCTTTCTTCATTCATTCGCTCTACATGCCTAAACTATCTTAGCGTCCCTTAATTTTACTCAGTACGCTTACATCAGCCTTGAATTCTTTGATTAAAAAATATTCTGTTTGGTAAGGTACTTTGGCCTCAAATCCAAAATTACGTTTTGTATGAAAAAGTGCGCAGCCGTTCTTGAAATACATACGAAAATATCTGCTAAAGGTGCCATTTGAAAACCATTGAAAGTATTTTCGAATGTTTTAACTCAAATGCCATTACGTATTTCATTTAAAACTTAAAAGTTTACAGTCTGAGAACTTTTTTTTTGGAAACCTTGTACATTTTCTTTCCTAGCAGGTGTTGAATTTAAAGATAAATCATTACAAAAAAGATCTTTTCAAATCCAGATAAGCGATAGTACCTACCTATAACTATTATTTATATGATTATTTTTATTCTGTATTTGAAATGTTTAACTTATAAAACATTTTCAAATACTGCAATCACTGCAACAAAAAAACTAGAATCATCAAAAGAGACTGGAACTCCTTATTTTATTAATCACTACTGTGATTTTAGATTAGATTAGATATTCAGAAAATAATGTGAATAAAGTTTTAAAGTAACTTTTTTTTATTCTATGGAAAAAGAAATATCAGTTTACATCTTTGCAAGTCAATTTACCTTCCGTGATTTTCTCGCGGTAAACAACTGCGTTACTAAAAAACGTGGTGAAAATTTTATTCATTTGATAAACGACCGTATATGTGAAAAACGTAGGTACTAATTGAAAAGTAAAATAGAAACTGACTTAAAATAATGCACGGAAAGATACATAAGATATATACATTACGTATCCAGTCCAAGAGAGTTATTTGTCTGTTGTATAAACTTGAAATAATATCTCATCAAATTTCGAAATTTTTCCAAGGTATTTTAAATGTTCCACATATTTCTTCATTTTGAAGATGTCGTTATAACATATACCATTTTAGAAACTAGATAAAATTACCTTTCAGATTTTTGTATTCGAAATACACTTAGATATTTAGAAAGTTCAATGTTTTATTTTCAAACATGAGAAAAGTTTAAAAAAAGCTTACCACAAACATTTTTGATCAAAATTACAAAAAAGTAAAATTCTAAAAATACAGTCCTTTTATTTAAGAAGTTTGCAAGAAAGCTGTCACTTCACTTTTTTTTATCTCGTTCAAACAAAAAAATTAAAAAAAAAAATTAACTTGCTTTTAATTTCTAATTTAACGCATTGCTTTCATTAGGCATTTATGTTATAAAAAAACATCACTTTTATGAACTTCTTATAAAATATAGGCCATAAAATTCAATTTTAATATTGGCATAACCGTTTAACCATACTTTTTGACATAACATGAAGGTAGATTTTACAAATACAATTATTATATAAGTACTTGTCTAAAACAGACGGAAATAACACAAATAAGTTGAAAATGTGTTGAATTACATGAATATAATAGTATATTGACCATTTGATGAACCAAACACGATTTATGAAGTTAATACAAGAAGGCATAAAAACAGCTGTCACCCGCGGTTTACGCGGTTAAAAAAATCTCATAACGCTAATGCGTGAAGTCATTAGATTCTAAAACATTGTTAGCTAAGGATTTTTTTATTAGTAACAAATCGAATCTAATGTTTTACATTCTTTATACAATGTGTAACAAAACACCGTTTAACGGTTGTGAAGTGATTTTGTATTAGTAAGGCTGCTGGTGTTTTAATAATATTGTAATTTTCCTAACATTTCCTAATATTTTTAATCGATACCCGATTGGAGACTTCCTTCCTATCGTTATATTGTAGGCATCATATATAGTTTAATCTAAATAATATATGAGTTACACCAGCCCATTGGTGAGTTAGCCATAAAATTAATCGTCGATGAGTTAACCTTATTAATTTAATACTCTTGTTCCCGGTCATGTCAAATAGTCAAACATTAATTTATTACAATCTTGCGGTTTATTCATTACCTATTCAAATGAACTCATTGTTTTTACGAAAGGTCTAAAATGATACTAAATGGAATATTGTATGGATGCATAATTCACGACCTGATTAGCATAAAGCCTCACTGACCTTTGCTAGAGTTGATTAATTTATTGTTGGTACTTTCCTTTATGGTTATCCATTTTAGCATATTTTCATATTATTTGTTTCATGAATCTATTTCATTACTTTTGTTATGTGCTTATGCTGCCTGGCATTGCGATGTACTCTCGGAATTAATTGGCGTTTTTATTTTATAACATTTTTTATTCTTTCATTATTTCGTTTACATTGAAATTTATTACAATGTGGTTAATGGTACCTACACATGAGTAATTCGGTTTTTTCTGAATTTTTTTTAAAAATCTTTTTTGCTCATTCTATTAAAATACAAAAGACTTAATCAAATGTTACAACGTCAGAGATATAATAATGTCATACATCTCAAGTAACCATGAGATGCCAACTATACTCTAATTTCAAGATTTATGTAAGATTGAGTATTTGTAAATGCTCAGTCCCCCCCACCCTTTCAAAAAGTAAATTTTTGACTTTCTAGATTTTCATAATTTTGGTAGTGATGTGAGAATAACAAATAATATTAGTAAATATTAATAAAAAAAAGGAATACCAGATTTTCTGTCAACTTTTTTCTAAAACTGCCCATTTGCTTATCTCCTTAATTTTAATGAAACTATTTTAAACAATATCAAAATATAACTTAACCTTCCCTATTTTACTATTTTATGTCGATGGCCAAGAACACCCTTGAAAGATAATGAAGAAAAAACACTACATATAATCAGAAGGCGATACGAAATGTAACTTCTTACTCCTGAAAATAATTTTCCCTTACGTTTTTCAACTTTTTGGGCAAACGATTTTGAACGTAAAACCAACGATCTTTAAAATAAGTAATAAATTGTTGCACTCACTCTAGCTCCCCACTGCGAAAATTCCAAAAATGTGAATAGTGGTTGCACTATCTTCTTTCTGCGCACTAGATCCCCACTTTTTTATGAAATGAAATTCTTCCTTCTACTTCCAGTTTTTCTAAAAATTCTAATTTCTTCTATTTCAAACCATCTTCACTGTGTTTCTATTCTGGTTCCTTGTTCCAATCTTAATCCAGTTTTCTTTCACTCTTTCTTTTAGTGATTTTAACCTTTTTTGATTGTCTTGGCTATTCCTTTCTTTCCTCTTTCTTCTGCACTAGCTTTGCCAGTGCGTGTGGAAGGAATACGTAGACCAGTATTAGAAATATGAGCGTGGGCCAAGAGTTGTCCAACTGGTCTCCCTGCTGATCCTTGCTGTACACCTGCGGTTGCGATTCCTCCAGTACCCTCTCGCACATATGTCTATCGCGAACCAGTGGTGACTGACTGTCGTGCTCGGGGTTAAAATTTCAGGTGTTTAACCAAAACTACTTAATTTGCATTGAATGCCGTGAACTTAGACCCTGACACGCATTAAAACTGCGGTGCGCGGTGGCTCAAATTCTCTGACGTTTTATTATAATGCTTTACAGCCTTATTAATATATAAAAAAAACCACTTCACAACCGTTAAACGGTGTTTTCTTTTACATTGTACAAAGACTGTACAATTTCTATTTCGAATTATTACTTATTAAAAATGTAACAAATTAGCCATAATTAATTATTCGCCTGAAATATCTACACAAATTGAAAATATCTCTCTATTTCCATCGACGGCATTTATTATTACTCGGGAGATATTTTCAATATGTATGGGTATTTCAGTCAAATAATTATTGCTTATAATAATTTGTTATTCTTTGTGCTATGCATCAAAAACATTGTCTTATAAATATTAGCATACTAACTTAACTTAAGTAAAATGTATAATATACCACATTTGTATATGTATATGTCAGCGGGTTCCATGATAACTCAACACAGTGACAATTCAACACACTTGATGATATGTGATGAATTATCATTTTGATGATTTATCCGGTCACCATGTCAGCGACATGTCATTGGTACCAATTATTGTATTAACTTGTGTAACTTTGTAACTATTGTCCTCTATGTAATTATGTACTGTTTGTTTCTGCAATAAAAATAAAAAGTAAATTAGTTCATTAAAAACAATAAAAAAATGTCTCGCAACATTGCACTTTGGTAGACCGGCGCATGCACAGAGTAATATGACAGCTGTGATTTGTAATATGTAATATGCGATTTAAAACACGTTTTTTTGTTAAAAATTTCCATTTTAATTATGAATTTACTATATTATATTTGTATAATAATTTATTGTAAATTCAAAATTTTTACTATTATTTGTTTTATTTTTTTCATTTTTAAATTCATTAAAATTTCATATTGTGAATATAGTTTCATGATATTGTCAGAAGCAAGGTTATGTCGGACATTTTATTTTTTAATTGACTTTTACCGCGTGAGTTTGATTTTTAATAACAGACCCTTATGGATTTGTAGGTAAATACAAATTCAAAAATATCTACGTTTATATTATGCCAAAATGGGTCCAATATGTCAGATATTTTTAATTATTATCTGAGAAGTGAAATGACGGCTTTCTTGCAAAACTCCTTAGATAAAAAGACTGTGTTTTTTGAATTAGATTTATCTGAAATTTTGCTACCTTTTGATCAAAAATGTTTGTGATAAGCTTTTTTCAACTCTCTTTATGTTTAAAATTAAAATCAGAAGGGTAATTTTATCTAGTTTCGAAAATGGTATTTGTTTTTATGACATCTTAAAAATGAAGAAATATATAGAACATTTAAAATACCTTTGAAAAATTCCGAAATTCGAGGAGAAATTACTATTATTTAAAGTTTATACAACAGTTAGTGTGCTTTTAGCGCAGACGGGGGAGCTTAACATTTTGAAAAAAATGTTAAATACAAGGAAGGTGAACCTATACATTTATTTGTAAAACAATGTCTCTCCAAATAACAATATTGCAAGGTTTTTTAAATATTTTAGGTTATTCCGCATTCACCCCATTCTACCAATCTTGTCATCAGGTTTCATATCTTACGTTCTCCTTTGTTAACAATTCTGGAGAGTACATTATTATTTATTTGGTTTATTAAAAATATATCTTTTAAATGTATCATATTCGTTAAATATATTATCTAGAATTTTGTAAGATTTAAAGTAGTTTAAAATGTCAATTGAACAGCAAATAAATTTTTATCATTTCATTATTTCGAATCAGTTCAATTGTTTTTTCAAGACATTCACCAAAATTCGCATTGTTTCAAAGTTTCTGAAATGATGGAAAAATAAGATAATCTGCTAATATCTCCTCAGAGTACTTCTCCTTTCCCATCTTCATATTCAACAACCCTACCGAGTCGCATTGTGGAAATATTATCACGGTGGCATACTGTAATTTTAATATTATTTATGTATTTATTCATGTTCTCCATAAAACGGTTCTGCACCAATATATTATGGAGAAAATCTCAAATTTGAGGTACATGTATGAATAAAAGGTCGTGGGGCAGTTTTACTATTTTGTGACATATGTCAAAAGATAGTTGCTGAACTATCTGAAGTGACGTTGAAAATTTCGATGGTCAATGCAGAATCGTTAAGCAGTTGAGTCGCTTTGTTGATTTGCGCGTTCTGATAGGTAGAAGTCCTCGCTTTCGGAATATGAAATTTTGGAATATGAAAAATGATGCATGGGATCTTCGATGTTAGCTACATATAAGTTAACCTGTGCATGGGATCTTCGATGTTAGAGACATATAAGGTAACCTGTGCTAGTGATCTTCAATGTTATAGACATATAAGTTAACCTGTGCATGGGATCTTCGATGTTAGTGACATATAAGTTAACCTGTGCATGGGATCTTCGATGTTAGTGACATATAAGTTAACCTGTGCATGGGATCTTCGATGTTAGATACATATAAGTAAACATGTGCATGGGATCTTCGTTGTTAGAGACATATAAGTTAACCTCTTTTAATATAAGTGGATTAAGTATAGTTCCAGTGATTAGTTTAAAAAATATTTACATGAATATATTATATATAATATAATAATATTACGTGCTTTTAAAGTTTTGAAATCGAGCATTTCTGTTAAGAACAACAAAAATATATACTCTCATCTATATAGATAACGCATAAACCTCTTTTGTGCTTTTTCTACTTCTAGGATATGGTTTTGTTCAGAAGGGGCCCAAGTAATGGAATAAATTTTAAGATTTTTTTGTGTGCATTACAGATTTTTGCAATCCTATTACAATACACATGAAATATACAAAGCTTTAAATGAAACATTTTACAATAACCGATATTTTTGAGTTCTTGCCTAAAATGACTTTTGAAATCTTCAAGGCCAATGTTGAAAATGTCAAGAGACCTCGAGGTAACATTTAGCAGCACTATACCTCTTGTCATGCTATGCTCGGCCATAACGTCCGTTCTTCCGTGTGGAATACAGAGCAAGTCGTGGCGTCGAACCAGACCGTAGTTGTTCGATAAAACAATTTATTGCTTTCCAAGAGGTATGTGCTATCAATGTAATAGTTCATGATTTTAAAAGCTGTTACTTGAAGGGTCCCATTTCTCCCAGATTGGAGACTTTCGTAGTGCGTTTCGGAGAGCAAATCTATGTGATTCATAAATCGTGGGTATTCACCATGCGTTCTCATATAAATATATCATAGATTTTTTTTTGGATTTATTCTAATAATTCTATGTATTTTTGCTGGTATGGGGCCCAGACAACAGAAGCGTTTTCTAATTTAGATCGTATAAGGCAGTTGAACATCGATGTCATTGCTTCGGGCTTGGAGAATTGTTTGCTTATTCTTATCACAAATCCTAGAATTTTATAACAAGATGATACCAAACCCACTATATGATCTGATAAAGTAAGTTTGGGATCAAATGTAACCCCGAGGTCCCTTATGGATTTTACTAATGAAAATATTTCATTATTTAGTTTATTATCAAATTTGATCGTTATACGTCATAGTGACACATTTTTTTTACAAAAGGAAAGTTTATTCTCATCTGTCCATGAAGATATTGCGTCTAAATCAAGTTGTAATTTAAAACAATCTTGAATGTCGCAAATCATCCTGAGCAGTTTAAGGTCGTCAGCAAAAATCAAGCAAGTGGTACTTTGGATGCATTCTTGAATAACATCTATTAATATCAAGAAGAGCAGAGGTCCCATGTTTGACCCCTGTGGTATTCCTGAAAATGCCGGGAATTCCCTGGACTCATGGCCACCTATGCATACAAATTGTGTTCACTGTACTGCAAACAACGGCTTCATATGTTCTTCGTATTGCGTTATTATATCGTATCACACAATTATATTTCAGCAAGTTGCAAATAAAATGTAATCGTGTTTTTATAACATTTATATATTATCTTGTGAGTTTTCGTCGCCTACCATCAAATACATATAATGTAGGATATATCATTTAAACAACTCGCTTTACGCGGGCCATCCTGTAATGAATTCAACAATCGTTAAACCCTTCAGTAATCATTTAAAAATTAAGAATGGAAAAAAAAACACCTTTTTTTATCAATGAATTTTATTTACTCAAAATATATATCCTCATATAAAAGCCATTTCAGGCCCAAAATGGGACTGAATATTGATGTTGTGGTGCATAGTGTGAAAAAAAATATATATATATATTTTTAAATTTCACATAATAGCCGCCCGAGTATAATCGAGCGTGGTCCTTAAGAGGTTAAGCAATTCTTCAGTTTGAAAAAGAAACCTTTTAATGAGATACCGCGATAAACTGATAATAACTTAATCATTGCAAAATCATTGCGGTGTCATTTTTATTTAAATACAATAAATAACTTTGTATTCAGTGTATTTACCACTAGTTAGTAAAAAAACTAATGGTTTCTTCTTCAGGATAAACGTGAAATGAAAATTAATAAGTTAAGAATAGACGAACGAGTATTGACAAAAAACTACAT
Organism: Hesperophylax magnus; assembly: GCA_026573805.1. Classification (NCBI taxonomy): domain Eukaryota; kingdom Metazoa; phylum Arthropoda; class Insecta; order Trichoptera; family Limnephilidae; genus Hesperophylax; species Hesperophylax magnus. Next base: position 2,115,138 of record JAIUSX010000117.1, on the reverse strand, counting down.
AAAGACAAAAATAAAACATTGAGTTGTATTTAAATTAAAATTAAATAGTGATGAATACAATGTTATTTATTATGTTTAAATTTATAATAAATTCGCATGTTTATTGGAAGAACCAACATTGTTAAGTACCTAGTTACTTTCATTAGATAATTTTAACTAAATATTTACTAAAAAGTCTCTTCTGAGAATTATTAATTTTTTTACGGCCGTAATTTTTCTCTACGATTTCTCTTACAGCCCACCTAAAAGGTTCAATTATTTTATACCGTTCTTTGTAATTTTCAATTGCTCTTTTATGATTAATTTAACTAAATAATGTTTACGTTTGTGTAATAAGACGGAAATTTCGCTAATTCCAATTGAATTTGAAGAAAACGCAATTTAGCGTAAATAGTAATCCAAGTTTGTCAGATATGATTTGAGATTTTCATGGCCAAAGTTTTATAGTGATTTATTTTTGGGGTATTATGCCGTGTTGCGCTACCCCATTTAGCCAAATTTCGGACAATATAAGTGTCCATCATCAGACTTAATGACACTAATTATTGTTCTTCCACCTCTTTGTTTTCTTCGCACTTCATTTAGTTGACTATTGTATATATTCCATTTCCTATATTTGTTCTTTCTCCTTCCAGGCCAGTCCCTTCATTCACTTAATTTTCCCATACTAAGAAGTTATTTATCTTTCCAATCCAGTCCCTTTTATTCACTTGACATTCCCATACTAATAATGAAGTTTTTTCTCATTCCAGTCCAAGGAGAAGATGATGCGCGGGGTGCGGCGGGGATGCGTGCGGCTGCGCGCCGCGGTCATCGGCATCGACGACGAGGATGACTCCACCTTCACCATCACCGTGGACCACAAGACCTTCCACTTCCAGGTTAACAGAGCCGTAATAAGTTTTTCATTCGTTACATTCATCCATCCAGCTATTTCATTCATCTCGTTCCGGCATTCTAAATGAGGCTAAAAATCCAACCACAAAAAATTGTCTAAAAATATTTTGTCAAAAATATATTGTCACTATCAATACAATTTTACGACCACCAAACCAGGTGAATGACCATATTAATGGTAAGTGTATATCCACGATCATTCACAAAACGTTTTGAATACATTTCTTATATTTTTGCCACTCTGATTTTGAATGGATTCGGACAGGAGACATTCTTTCTGTTTTTTGAATGATCGTGGATATACACTTAAAATATTTTGTTGCATTATTGTCACTATCAATACAATTTTACGACCACCAAACCAGGTAAATGACCATATTAATGGTAAGTGTATATCCACGATCATTCACAAAACGTTTTGAATACATTTCTTATATTTTTGCCACTCTGATTTTGAATGGATTCGGACAGGAGACATTCTTTCTGTTTTTTGAATGATCGTGGATATACACTTACAATATTTTGTTGCATTATTGTCACTATCAATACAATTTTACGACCACCAAACCAGGTAAATGACCATATTAATGGTAAGTGTATAACTGTATATACACGATCATTCACAAAACGTTTTGAATACATTTCTTATATTTTCGCCACTCTGATTTTGAATGGATTCGGACAGGAGACATTCTTTATGTTTTTTGAATTTTGTGAATGGGACTTATCTCTAGCCAAGATACATTTTGTGACCAATACATTACAAGCTTATTTATTCAGAACATTTTTGTTTATTTGTTGATATTTTTGTACCCGAATTCGACTAATTTCGTTGAATCTTGAAAGTTATAATGGGTTTTAAAAATATATTTTTTTTTTACAGAAGTAACTTAACATTTCAAGAATTCAATTTTCCATGATTTTGGTGACAACTTTGGCAATTAATGTTTGTGAGCAGTGGAGGTTTTCTCTTAAGTACGTTTGTGCAGTGAACCCTTATTAAAAATATGTGATTATGAGACAAACCTGCATTATTATATTTGCACATTATAAACAGGGCGCCATTAAAATTCTGCTTCTAAAACCGGCATTACCAAAAATATGGTTAAACAGCAACTCAATAGATAGTTAGCAAGATTATATTTTCAAACCTTCTGGAGCAAATGAGACTATAGCATTCCCAGTTGGGGTATGTTGTGAGGCTGAAGATAGTGGAGTGGGGAATTAGATGGGGAGGATGAAGGTGGAGAAGTACCTGGCTATTCAGATCTGGTCTCCAAACACGGCCAAAACCATTTCAAGCAATGTTTTAATTCTGAATGGTGTTCTTACACCAGGGTGATATTGAGAGCATCTTGCACTCTGGAATGCCCTGCAAATATACTATTTATTATTTTAAATGAGTAAATCGTGAAATAAAACAAATTAATCATGTTAAATTTATTTATGTTTCGAACAACTTAACGAGTAAAAACTCTAATTGTTATATTTAGTTATTGAAGACAATATTAGCGATTTTTAAACGAAAAATTGAAACAGAAATGATACGGTCGCGTCTATGACTGGAACCCAAGAACTTCACCTTACCGGGGCTCTGCGGTTGTGCTATTCCAGCGCCCCGGTAAGGCGAAGGTCCTTGGTTCAAGTCCTAGATGAGAGCGTATCTTTTTATTTTAAAATCTCTAATATTTTCTTCAATAATCAAATAAAATTTACTTATGCACCTTTAACCCGCGACCTCCAGCTACCTAGTTGTGAGCCTTACCTCTTGACGACGAAGGCCGTTAATTGCCAAAGTTGCCTCTAAAATAAATTTAAAACATAAATAAATGAAATAGCTCACATCCTTACTAAATTTCCTTTTTTTCTTTATTAAATAATTAATCAATTTACAGAGTATAATAATTTATGTTAACTAAAATAATTCATAAAATTAGTTTTCACTGCTTTTGATTTTTTTTATGTTTCTTTCCTATAGAAGCTGGCGCTTGTGTTTAAAAGAGTTAAAATTAAGATTAAGTATTTTGACCTCAAGTCCAAAATTAAGTTTTGTACGAGAAAAGCCGTGCAGCCATTCCTCTTAACCTAACAATTTTTTTTGCTGATTTCCTTACAGTTATGAAGGCCAAATAATGAATCCCTTATGTACCTAGTCTCTTCTTAATAAATATAATACCCTACCCTATAGTAAACCTGAGTGAAGGGATGATGGTCAGGAAGGGATTCATATTTGATTACTCACCATTTAAACCTCTCATGGTAGCCCAAACATTCATAGAGTAGATAATTGTAGAGACCTTACCAAATTAGATCTCAAATCATAGTACTTATCCAGTTGTATTAATAATACCGAACTTACTAATTTATAATATTTAACCTAACCTATCTCTTGTTTGAATATATTTACCTTTTTCTTATTCACGCTCGTGAACAGCCACTTCTATTTATGCCAATTTATTCTAATAAACTTGACTTTTTTTAAGAATTTATAATATCAGGTTTCTTCTCCCGAAATTCATCGTCTATTTACCATTTATATATATATATATATATATATATTTAAATCTAGTTTTTTGGTTTGATTTATGATAAAACTACCTTATTGAAAATAATTCTAATTTCTTGCTGATTTTAGATAATAAATAACTTTACTTAGGTTTCGGTAGTTTAATTTATGAAATCGTCAATCGGTGCCATTTTATTTTTTATTTGAACGTACTCTGTTCAATCTCCGTTGAAATCTTTGATCGGTGCCATTTTGTTTTACATTTGAATGTACTCCGTTAATCACCGATTCTCGGAGAGTTCCAGATTTTGAACATATTCTGTGTAACCAGCTGACTAACATAGCATGCTCTAATCTTTAATATCGAAAATTCAAAATGGCGCCGATCAATGATGATGGAGATCAAATGTGACGAATGTTTGAAACAACACAGCCTAAGTGTCCATTAATGTTTTAAAAGTATCATTAGTGATAGAATTACATGTAAATTTAATTGATTTTATTGAAAACTAGCGCAGACCCTTGAAATGTTACGAATAGTCTGAATGAGGTTGTCTCCTATTTTTATTTTTAAAAAGTTAATAACGACAGTTAAATTAGTTTTTCGATATCTCCAAAGATGAAGAAGTTCCGAGCTTTCAAGGTGAAGTAATACGTTAACACGAGACACGTTTCAGTACAATTCATAATTCGAATGGCGAATACTGCTGCGTATGTACCGTGACGTTACAAGCTTTTTCGGCAGGCTGTAAATATCAACAGTTTGAGGGCTTATATTTTCGGTTCTATTTGATATTTTACACAAATTCTAAAAGTTCTTTCCTCAGCATGTTCAAATTAATAGCATACATTTATTAAAAAAAACATAAATTTCACTGTAGGAGGACAATCTCATTCTCAACAAATCAGTTCCAATTTTGAAAATGGCAATGAAAATAATTTTCTATTAAGAATTTTTTATTATAAGTAGGAACTTTATCGCTTGTCTGAATTCACCAAACAAATTTTCAATTTTGATACAATCAAAGTTCTCGAGTTTATTGAACCGGAGTTACAGGCTGAAGCACAACCGAAATCAGTATTTTTAATGTTTTTATACAATACATTTATATTTTCAGGCGCGAGACGGCGAAGAGCGAGAGCGCTGGGTGCGCGCCCTCGAAGATACCATTGCGCGCCACCACCGCGCCGGCAAGAACGGGGCCCCAGCCACTGGGGGGTCAATGCTAGGGAGTGCGCCGGGGCCCGTTGGAGCGGCGGGGGCCCGACCAAGGGACTTCGAGCGCCGCGTGGCGGAGGCGGATGCGTACCTGCAGATTATGATTGAACAAGTCAAGGTGAGAACTGAAAACTTCAATAGACGGCCTCCGTATAGTAAAGTAAAGGTATAGTATATTTGTGGCATGTTCCAGAATGGAAGATACTCTCAGTATCGCCCTGGTTAAAGACCGAATTTAGGCATCGTCTCGCCTTGGACAAGCTAGTGAAATGAGGCGAGGCAATGCCGATCTGATGCTGATCTGATGCCGATCTTTTGCTGAGCTGATGTGTGCGATAACCTTTAGGCTTAACCAAACCCTCTCATACTTAGTATGTATCAAATGAAAAATAAATCATTTATACTTGATTTTATTAAAACCAAATACGTCATTGGTGGTTAGTAATAGAGAAATCATGGAAAAAATATTTTGTTTGTCGAGAGCAGTTTGTTTTAGTTTATGAACATGAGTAGCATATCATCGCATTAATTCGTAGACTGCGTAACTCCAAATTTTTCGAAAATACGTTTTTAATGACATCTGGTGTTAAAATTAGACCCGCATCGACTAGTAAAACTCGAAAATTAAAAAAAAAATTAACCTTGTAGATAAACACAAATTAGGAAACTGCGTAAAATTATGGTGCCATTTTTACTCGCGAATACTTCGTAACTCCTTAATTCAGTATTGGCCGGTGAGCCGTGCACGCTTGTTGTGTTTTTGACTGAGGAAATTTATTTACGGTGTAATAGTTTTACCGTGAAATTAACTGAGATAAGTTGATTAATCAATTTTGAACATTTTATAACCTTAATTTTAATTGTGAAGTCACGAATAGTGTTTTGTATCTGTAGTCTAAACTGACGTCTTCTGCACCGTGTGACGCTCTGCCGTAGCTCTCTTGTTTTATGTGCCTCTGCGGTTTCGTAAATACCTAATAGGTCCTTGTTCTGTGATTATCTCTTCTTCAAGGTCACCATCTCTTTGCAAGTGGATCTCCTCCTGATGCATATCCGGATCCGGTTCTTCACTGTCCTCTTCAAACAAACCCAAAATATTTACGGTGGAACGTGCGGCAATTCCATCTCGTCTCTCCTCAGACACAGTCCGTTCTCTGTCAGGCATCTTCCGCGGGTCAAGCACATGTCTTGGTATGCCATCTACTTCGATGTTGTTGACTGAAGTAAGTCCTGTCACCCTTCCATGCACGATGTGCATCTCCCATCTACTGGTTTAACCGCAAGAAGATCGCCCACTTAGAGCTCGGTCAATACTTCCTCTTCTATATTCACTTGCGCAGAAGGGTGTCTCCACGAGTGTGAAGTGGGAACTATACTAGACAGCGCAATACCTCGATTATCCTGACTTTTTGCAGCCAAAGATTGTACCGAAACACTGCCTGCAGGGGATCGCTTCCACTTCTGGCTGCAGTTCTCTTTATTGTTTGATGATGTCGTTCAACTATACCGTTTCCAGCTGGTCGGTATGCCGCGCAAAATCTTTGACGAACATTCCATCTCTTACACTTATCTGTAACACTTGCTAACTTATGGATAAACCGGAATCGAACCTGGTTATGATATTGGCTAAGCTCAGTAGGAAGGTAAAGCAGATGAGATTCGTGTACGATCAGGGGTGGGCAGCTCCTTTGATCATCAGCTCGTCCATCGGTTAGGAGGTTGGAAAAGGTCAACACACAATTATAACACATGGGTAGAAAGGCACAAGGTATATTAATCATCACGAGAAATACAGGGTTGACATAGATCTCTCTACTCTCTTCCTAAATTGACGACAGGATGAAGCGTGGATTTTACATGAATTTAATTGGTTGAACACAAGAAAGGGGATTTACTGAGAAAGCTTACGATTTCTGGTTCGGATGATGGGTGGCGGCATGACGTATCGAGCTGGCACTGCCCGTGCCCCAAAGGGCCGGGGATACAGTGCTGGTGTGGTGAAGCACAAAATGATCGGACGGAAGCGTGGTCCGACGAACAAAGGTTAACTTAGAATGTTGAATCATGTTAGTGACTTGACTGCGCGTGATATTAATTATTTACTGGAACAAGATCACGTCTGTTCCTATTATTACGTAATCTGCGCGCTCGAACATTGCGAGCATTTGCGGTTCTAGACTGGGGAGCGCGGGAAGCGTGACCGACCGAGGCCCGAGTGGAATTGAGACTGGCACGTGGCGGAGCGTTGCGAGCTCTGCTAGCGGTGACTGACTGGGTGGTCTGTCCGAACACGCGGTTGCCAGCTGCGGAAGCAATCGGGTAACCAAGCTTCATTTAATTTAAGGTAACCATCCTTCTAATTTATAGGGAGACTTGTATTACGTAACACACTGTAGGAACAAAATGCAGTACCATTGTCCATGAGAACTACTTTGGGCGGGACTCTTTCCCGAAACACTTCTTCCAAATGTCTGATAATCGAAGCTGCATTATCTGACTCGATTTCCCGCCACACGGCTAATCTACTTGGACCGCAATCGATAAATGTGAGTAAACATTTCCTACCAAAATGAGTAACATCAGCTGCCAAGCGACTCCAGGTTGTCACAACATTAAGATTACCCGCTTCATGGGATGATGGTGGAGGGTCAATTGTCCTGCATTGTATGCAGGAACGCACGCATCTATCGACGTCCTTTCTTCTCGCCTCGGGATCGACCAGCCGGGCAAGATGAAGCGTTCACTTTACTCCAAAGTGATGCTGAGCATGAAGAGTTTCTACGCTTGTTTGCACATGTTTGCTCACCAGTTCCACTTTCAAGTCTCTCCCACCTATCTTCACACTCTGAGGAGTCTCTTTCACAACGTTTCCTGTCATGGCTACTCTTTGCCCGGGTCTTGCAAACCCTAGTAAGTACATCAGTTTTATTTCTACAGGACAACAAGGGTGATCGACAATGTCAGATCAAATTCTTCTACAATCTCCTTCATCAACTCCAAGCGTCACTTAACGATCATCTCTGACACGACTACTCCCGGTCAGTGTAGATCTCACCCAGCACAAAACCGTCGCCGAATCTGTAATGATCTCCAGAGTTTGAAGATTTCACTTGAGAGTCAGATTTAATCCCTTGAGGAAGGAAAAGTACCAGCATTTACAAGACTTAAAACAGACATTAGAAAAGGATTACCACTCCTTTAACGATAACCTTCCGCATCATTAAAATCATTAAAATGCATCTAAATAGACTGCCTCGACATACACATACATCGTTGTGTTTTATTTTGTAAATGTAAAATTCCTATCTCCCAAATTTTCCGCTAGGTTGTTCATAAAACTGTTCGCAGAAAAGTATGTATCTTTTGTAAAATGCGTATCTCCATTCTCGGTTTTTACGTAAACTTCCTAACTCCGATTTGAAATAGAAAGCCTTAACTTACAAAAGTTTAATGATTGAAAATAAATTTCCAAATATATTATATGTTCGAAACATAAATAAAAAGAATAAGCCGTCTTTCATTTTTTTTTCACTACGAGGTTTTTTGTGCCTCCTGTAAAATTTTACATTTGGGAGTTATGCATTCTACGAATTAATGCGACGATATGTGTATTGACAAACATTGTGTTAATCTGTTTTGTGTTAAATATTGGCCCTAAAGAAGTGTGGAATATTTCATAAAATTGAATATCATTGTGTCGGCCGTTTACTGAAATTGCACCCTTGACATTAAGGTGACAAGCACAACAACAGCACTTGACACAATGCACTAACCACTCATTTTATTTTCAATCATTAATAAACAATTATTGATCAAGACCTAATAATATTATTTCCTGCAAATACAAATTAGGCATCGAATGGTTGTCAAGTATAAAAATGGTATTGTTTCGATTTATCGATTGAATGGACAACATACAATTGGAAACATATTTAGATTGTACTGACTTGATAAGCCATAAAGGTTGTCAATGTGTTAAGTTTCTTGCGGAGATTTTCATGTTATGGTAATAAATAATTTATTATTATTATTATTATTATTATTTTTATTTTTTTTCTTCCTGCAGTATAGTTAACCTTACTTCTGAAGTCAAACCGGCGTTTTATACCAACAACAATTTAGGTAAATTTTTAGTCAATTCTAAAGATAAAGATGACACACTTAGTCATGCAGGAATTTATAAATTAAATTGTAACAATTGTCCAGCGTTTTATATCGGGAAGACAACGCGCAATGTCAACATTAGGATTAAAGAACATCTTAGATGCCTAAATAGCAATGGCTTTTCAGAGTTTGCCAATCATCTTATTGAAAAACATCATACCTTCAATAAAAGCACCGGTGCTAAGATTCTCCATAAAAAAGACCATAGTAACAAATTAAATAACCTAGAAGCGCTAGAAATAAAGAAAGCCATTAAAACCAAAAGTTTATTTCTGAATAATCAATTAGATTTGTCAAAAAGCCCAATACTGGGAATATTCCCTGTAAACTGTAAAATTCCCAGTATCCCTTAATCACCTTACAATTATTAATGCCTATTCTCTATTATTATAATATTTATATACACTAATCGTTTTCTTGTAATATATTGTTGTTTCATTTTGGTTTTACTTTCTCTCTCCCTCTGTATGTATATATAATGACACATTTTGTATTATTGATTAGTTTAATTTTGTACCCTGACGATGCTCGAGTAAAGCGAAACCGGTCGGTCTTAAAATTAATAAAAATTCGTGGTTTTAAACAAAAAATATTGTTTATTTTTTGGAAAAATCAGAAAAGGAAACGGTCACATCTGGGACTCGAACCCAGGACCCCTGTCTTTCCGGGACAGTGCTCTACCAACTGCGCTAATGGGACCCTATTCTCCTCGGTCACTTTTAACTGTATCATACTTCGAATAAGAACTACTAACATTGTCTTCATTTTTTCTTCGTTTAGAAATCACTAATATTGTCTTCATTATTTAAAAAATATTGTTTTTATTTCATTAATAATTTATTATATCGTCATTCCGTTTATTATTCCGTCGTTCGTCGCAATACCTCGTAAGCGATGTAAAAGAAATTGTTCAAGAAAGAGATAAAATTACAACATATTTTGTAATATATTCATTGGAAATTACATAATATGTGATATGTGATGTTTCATATTTATTGTCCTAAAAAAACAATCATTTTAAGAACTATTTGCCATTATATGGATGAACTTGCTCGAAGAAAATGATTATCAGCATTAAAATATCACTTTTGGAAAAAATGTCACATTCCCGGTATTGCATGCTGAAAAACATTATAATTACTGTCAAAAAAACTTTGTAAAACCAATTATTAAGATATCATTGTGATGTATTACTATGCTAATTTCAATTTTGTTTTGTACAAATTTTTTAATTCATATTCCTTTTCTCATTTCTCACAAATTTAAATAACTTATTCCATATTATGCTGTCTCAGTTAAAGTCACAAGGAGGAAATCCATAATTGGTTTTATTTTACTTTATAATACTTATTTACAAACTGATTAAATGTAAACTGTCGATTTCCCAAAAATGAATAAATAAAAAAATTACAGTTGATAAATTATTCAGTTCATGCATTAGTTTATTTATTGCAAACAAAGTTTATGGTGACCGGATAACTCATCAAAATAACAATTCAACATACCTATAAAAAGTGCTATAAAGTTATGAAACAAAAACTAGGTTAAATAGTTACGTATGTAACTTTTAAGTAACTTGTAAGTTATGAAACAAAAACTAGGTTAAATAGTTACGTATGTAACTTTTTAACCTTGTTTTTGTTTCATAACTTTATAGGACTTAGTTGTGATGAATTGTCATTTTGAGGAGTTACCATGGAACCAAAGTTAACATACATAAAGTGACCAATATTATATTTTCCTGCATTTTTTACAATACCATGTTTTGGCAGTTTATTGATTCCATGACTGAAAAAATTTGGTTGTTTAGAAGGAAATAAGTCTTCTAACCAATTTTGAAGAACAGCTAAGAAATTCTTGGATAGAGTTTTCTTTGAAATTTTAATAGAGAGCAGACAATATGAACGGTGACCGGGTATTTCATCAAAATGACAATTCAACACACCTACAAAAAGTGGTATAAAGTCATGAAAAGTGATGAAACCAAAACTAGGTTAAATAGGTTACATAGGTAAATAGTAAACCTGGCTTTTGTTTCATCACTTTTTAAAGATGTGTTGAATTTTCATTTTATAAAATATCATGGAACCAATATGAACACCTGATGGAAAAATTCTCTGTTGATATAAATTTTCATTTTCCTTTTTTTTAGAAACTGGAAGACAGAATAGAAGAAATATCAGATCCAGAGAGCAAGATTAAATGCCAGGGAGTGCATGACCAAGCTAATGTAAGCATTCAATTTTTTTTTTACTTGCTGAAATACATAAAACAATACACACAATTTTAATAATAATTATTGATAAACTCACATAATTGTAAATTCCTAATTCTTCAAAAATTTTAAGGGTTGCATCCAATCAAGATATTCAAAGTTTTTTTGATCCTAAAATATACACAGTGTCTGGAATCTTCGTCACATAGAGATTTTTCAATATGCATTATGATTTTTTTAATACTTTTTTTTTTCCTCGGCATCTAAAGGGTTAAAAAAGCTTTTGAAGCCGGGTCGGCCTCGGTGCATTTTAAAATACATTAAACAGTTGGTATTACCTGGTGACTGATTTTTTTACAGTTTTGCCTAAAAAATTCTAACTTCTGACTCGATCAACTCGAAAACGGAAGCTCGAATCAAAAAAGTTATACCACGAAATTAACCTCAAGTTTGATGTAGATTCACCAGTTTCCTTCTTGAACTAACTTGTAGTTTCCGGACACCGTGTACAACCAGGTACATAAATATTTGCTATATTTAATTGTGTAATTTTTCTTACTTCTACAGGCCATGTTGGAGAACATAAAGCACTCCATAGTTCTACTTCAAATTGCCAAGGTGAGTTTGATTTAATTAATTGATAAAACTTGTGTACATAACAAAATAATTAGGTTTTACAGAGGGTTATTTTGTATTATTTATTGTAGCTATTTTTGGTCCTAAACACTAAATTGTCCCCTTTCAGGCCAAGTCCCCAAACCACAAACACATTTTTGAGATGCTGCAAATTTGAAACCATATATATATTACATAAACTAAAAATCGTTTTATGCAATGGAAGTTTTTCAAAGTTCAAAATGTTAAATCTTATTTGAATGCCTTTTTTTAATCTGAAAAAATTAATTAAGATTCATCATTTAAATTTACATATCTCCATACTTGTGCCCGTGGGTTGGTGACTTGCCTGAATGAGAACGAAATAATCTATCTACAAAAATTCTCATGAGGTATTTTTTTTAATGTCGAAAAGTAAAGTTTATTATTTTTAGCCTAGACTCGAACCTTACCTTGTTTGTCTTGGCAGGAATCTTCTCAGTTGTTGTTTTGAGCAATACTGTTCTTTCCTTCTATGAATAACTCATGGTATCTACCAACTCTGCACTATTGCATATTCTAGCTCTTTTTTTTTAGGAAATCATGACCTAATCTGTAAAATCAATAATTACTTTTTGCCAGAATTATTTTCTGCTTGCGCAACAAACATAATATTAATGTTATATTATAAATATTTAAAGATGACTTGATCTGTTTTCTGACAAAGAATAATGTTTACTGCATTTGGCTGTTATTTTATTTTATTTATTTATTTAATGCAGGATATACATACTATACATTTGTAAAATGTTTAGACTCTCCAAATTATGACTGTTACAATAAAATTTATTTTGAAGTCTGATATGATGTGAGATTTTCACAGCCAAAAGAATTGTCGTTTTTTTTTTATTTTTGGGGTATTCTGCCGTGTTGGGCTACCTCCTCCTTTAGACAGACAGTGGGCAGTCACTGTATGTTTAGCTATATTTTTTGTTAATTTAGTTTTATATGTGAAACCGCACAAGAGTCCCAATCGTCTGGAGCCAGTGAGACTATGGCAACCCCAATAGGGGTATGTCGGGAGGCTGAAGGTAGTGGGGTGGGGAAGGAAAATGTGGAGGAGGAAGGTGGGGAAGTATTATAAGTAGTACATACTATAATGGTTATTCAGATGTGATCACCAAACATGGCTAAATTGATTTCAAGCAAAGTTTCAATTCTGAATGGTGGTCTTATACCAGGGCGATACTGGACTTGAAAGAAATCATGTGGATAGACATTCCTACTAAGATTACGAAAATGTTACTAAAAAATTTTAAGTTTTTTTTAATAATAAAATAAATAAATCCGTTTTTTTACCTTGTAATGTCACTATGTAAAAATGACCCATCTTCGATATATTTTTTATAAAATTCCACACTGATTTAATTTTTAAATAAAGCAACACTGTATTCCGTTGCTTTTGACGTGTACGTAAATATATTTGACTTTACAGACAGACATGCATGACATCTTGAGTGGTTTTTTTATGATGACCTTATTTACTTCACTTTTGCAAGCGTTGTTTTGAGAAATTATAAAATAATAAGAGTTATAATATGGACATGTTGATGAAACGGAAATTCTTTATTTCGCCATTGAGGTATCCAATGTATTATATTTCCCCGGATTAACTATTTGATAAACTTGTCGAATTCTATGTAAAGGCTCTACAAAACTTGATTTCAAACTTAATTATCGAATGGAGGAAACTATTTAATTTGGGGGTTTAACCCTTTCACACCCGCATTATTGTTTCCACATATAAAAAAAATGTAATGCTTGATTACCTCAGAAAATTATTTGAAAATTTTTGGTATTTAAATTTTTTTATTTAGAAAATTTTCTATGTCAATTTGGATTAACATTGGATGTCAGAGGGTATTTTTTAAATAGTAAGGTAAAATAAACATAACAAAAAACTAATACAAATAACTGTTTCATGTAAAAAATGCACATTTACAATGTAGTGATAATCTCTAAGGTACAAACAAATAACATTTTAACTAAAATTCATTCAGAAATAAAGAAATAATCTAGGATAATAAATCTTTAAAAATTCGCCATACTAGTCGTAAACAAGTCTGTCACTACCAGTGTTAATTTGAATGAACATTGAAATTCATTTACAATATTCTGGCAAATGACTGAACAGTGAATTGAACTGATGTTATTATTATAGAACACATTTTAATGCGTTAAAATATTTGTAATTCGAGTAGAAAATATTGATATCTCACCTTAAATTAAGTAATCAATGACGGCAGAAATTCAATGAAACTCACAATCAGCAGATGTCAAAATATTTATCGTTGTTGTGGCGGAAATAAGGATTTCAACCGAGCGGAAAAAATAGACGCCACAGAAAAGATTACAAGCTATAAGAAAACAAAAACAGCTTTTCTAAATCGCTACCGTTACGGTAAAAAAATTCACAATGTTCATGTTAATTTGAATTAATACTGGGGCTGAAAGAGTTAAGCAAATTTGCACAAAATAGGTTTTTACAAAATAGAAATTTTACAGATATTATAACCAGGGTTGCCAATGCATTTGTTCTAAAATACCCGCAATACAAATTCCACACAAGTTCCTTTTCTCTAAAATTAAACAAAATGTAAATTGACATGTATTTTTTATTATCTTCATTTTAGGATTTTTTTTTCCTTCAGACATAAAATTGTTAAATTTGTTCAAAAATTTGCTGCGAAAGGAAACAAAATTATAGTTTATTCTTACTTGTGATATGGTTGGATAACTAGGAAATGCTCTCGTAATCGGTATTAGTTACATCAGTTTTCATATTGTAGAATCCTCCCATTTTCCCCACATCTTAAAATACGCAATTGAATCAAATTATCAGAAATTCCCCGCAATCTGGGGATATTCCCACGAATCGGCACCATGGTCCGTACCGGCTGGCTTATTTTTAAAATGATTTTTCGCTTGTTAGTAAAAATATTTTCACACCCATAAATTATGTCCCGTCTTTCCGGTTTATAAAAAAACTAGCTGACGTGTACCCGGCGTTGCACGACTTTTCTCCGCTTTCTATTAATATAATATGCGTGTAATATATGCATAAATATATATAAACTTTCCGGAATAAATTCTCTAAATGATAGTGAAAACCCTATCAAAATCCGTTGCGTAGTTTCGAAGAACTAAGCGCACAAACAGACAGACGCGGATAGCCAAGTTATTTTATACTATTTAAAAAAATTCCGATTTTGCAGATTGAAATTTTCAAAAAAACAATAAAAAAAAGCAGAATGTCTTGTTTTTGCCTAATCCGAATTATTTTTTAATAAATGTTGTACAAGTGGCTTATTGATTAAATATTATTGCAACTATTCATTATTTTGTATTAATGCGGTGGATTGGTCCAAATCTCCACCCAAAAGTCAAAATTTCCTTAAACCGCAATACTTACTTATTTTACCCTTGCCTTGTCAAGAATTGAAGAAATTTGCCTCTTCTTCCAGAACACAGTGAATCCTGTAAACGGCATATACCAGGGTCCAGCATCTGTAATCACCACGGCACAAATGATTCCCACAGCATCCCCAACCGATGGTAAGTAAAACACAAAATTAAAAATAAATTAATTTGTCATTCATTCCTCATTTATTTATTAATTCCTAAAATAGTCACATCTTTTTAGATTATTGTAGTCAAGGTGATTTTCATCAATCATGTTGTATCCAAAATGCTTTTGACTTTTTGAATTAATGAAAGCAGTACAGTAACCCCCCGAATTATATAAATTTGCAGTAAGGAGGAATGGTAAACTTTTTTCATACAAAACTTAAAATTGTATTTGAGGTCATAATACCTAACCAACCAGAATAATTATTTTTAAATCAAAATGTATATCAAATATCTAGAATGGATATGAGCACTTTTATTCATTTGTGTTTTGAATTATAAAATATATGTCATTAAAGAATTCAATTTTTCGTGATTTTAGAGGCTACTTCGGAAATTGTGTGTGAATAATAATAATAATAATAATAACATGGCATTTACATAGCGCAGTTTAGTGTCATTTTACTTCCAGTTCGCTTTACTATAACAAACTTAAAAATGGTAATTCAGTATTAGTGGTTCTCAAAATTATTCCTACAGTGTGCCTTACCCAATACAGATCTAATATTATAACACTAAATACACTGTTTATACAAAGTGATGACAAAACTTAGAATAACAATGCCAGCAGGACAGGACAAAACAAAAATATTAAAACTAAAGACATAATATAAAACAGGAGGCAGTTTGTGCTCAGAAATGAGAATTTTCTGAGCAGACATTTTAAAAAGGTACAATAAGGAGGCAACCGAAACCAAACAATTACCGGATTAGAATATGGCTTATTATAAAATATTGAGAAGAAGTTAAGATTTATGAATGGTAAGATTTTTTAAATAATTTCGTTTTTAAAGCCCGTTTAAATTCAGCCAAATTCTGGAGATTAGTAATAGCTGAGGGAAGTCTATTCCAGATGAGCAGACCTGTTACACCAAAAGAACGATCATAGTAAAGGGCTCGATTTGACCTAGAAAGTTTCTATTGCTTAAGGCGATGCACTACGTCGTGTAATATTTTAAATTAAGCCGCTATCAATAACAACCCTTACGTAGATGGCGATAAGGTTTAAATTCCCGCTTAAGACCATCCGCCTGTTTTGATTTATGCAAGAAAAAAACATGGCCAAAAAGTGCCTTTTATTTTATTTTGTGGATGTCCAGGCATAAATATTTAATTTTTTTTGGATCATTTTATAAATAACTTAATTTTCCACATTATACAATAAAATCATAACCGAAAATGGGTTCGTAAGTAGGAGATTTTTAACTTTAAAGTAGTTTTCATAGGCCTTTACATTATATTTTTCTGGGCTTGTAAAAAGACTTATTTAAAAAATACTCGATTATTTCAAAGCCAAGATGTATTCTACTCGCAGTATTTAATTAAAGCATCTGAAACATTTCTAGGCGACCCAATTTTCAAACCAAAAACACATGATTTTGCATTACTACGTATGGCATCGCCTTAAGTCAATGAATATGTAATAATATAATAACCAAAGTTGTTATTAAATCTTGATGAAGCTTGGTTGAAGTGCAACCAGTCGATATGCAAAATAATAAATAAAGTTTGTGGTTGTATACAAAATATAATGTCTAACCATGAGTTGTATGCTTCGTAAGAAAAAAAATTTTGCCCTAACATGATGAAATATAAAATAAAAAAGATTTAAAAAACATTTCGATGGGTTTAATTTAAATTACGAACGATAGATTCATTTGTCGCATATAAATTAAATTTTCGACCCAACAAATGGTACTTTTACTATTTGTTATTATATATTTTAAAGTGGGTTGGGTAAGACTATTTTTTAATAATTTATAATAATTAACTACTAACTAACAAAAAATTGCCAAAGTTGTCTCTGAAATCATGAAAAATCACATTCTTTTGGTCGATATTTCATAATTTAGAACACAAATAATTAGAATAGCTCACACTGAAATACCGGTAGAATAAGGACAGCATTCCCATAGGAATTCTAATATTCCCATAGGGGAATCTATCAAACGGACGGCCCGGTTTTGCAGGGTTGAGTCCTTAACCCCCCCCCCCCCCCCCCCCCCCCCCACAAATAGACTTTGAGAAAATCGTCTAAAAATTGTTATTTCTGTCTAACAATGTCTTTAACAACCACACCAATGCCACCTGCATCGAGCTTTTCAAATTACCTACCATTGAATAAATTTATAGAATATTAAACCATGCTGTACTTACATATCTCTGGGGCTTACTGTACTTATTAAGGTCAACTAAACTTATTATGTGTATGTACTTGCATAAATATTTTCTCCTGACTTTTCACAGCTTGTTTTAAATTTTCAAGGCAAGAGAAATTAGTCTGAACGCCTGAATATTTTATAATTTTTACGAATCTACCAAATCTACCATCTTTTTACGAATTTATCAAATAAAATTATATTATTCTTGGTATTGTAAGAAATTTTAATGATTTAAAACGGTATTGTGCCGACCTCTGTGGCATATTTGTTTGGTGTGAACGGTGGTGGTGGACGGGCGGACCCCGTGGTCAATGTGTAATACTGTCTGCTTTAGGTATTTTGGGTGCGTCCATTATAGCGGGTATTGAGGAGGGCGCCGAGTGCATGGAGAGACGCCATCCGAGCATACAACACTCGCTGACGGGTGAGTTCCATACTTAACCTGGCTGTTTTTCTGTTGTTGTGTGGACGTACATTTCTACCCACTTCTCGTTTCAAAAGAGCATGTTTAATAAGTGTGCTTTACTTGAATTTTGCAGGTTATTAATGCTTAACCGGTTTTTTGTATGGACATATGATTTTACGCACTTCTCGTTTTGAAACAGCATGTTTTAATAAGTGTGCTTTACTTAAAATTTGTATGTATTGCTTTGACTAACAAACTATTGTGCCATTTCGCTGCAGGTGTATGCAGG
Organism: Hesperophylax magnus; assembly: GCA_026573805.1. NCBI lineage: Eukaryota > Metazoa > Arthropoda > Insecta > Trichoptera > Limnephilidae > Hesperophylax > Hesperophylax magnus. The sequence continues at coordinate 2,096,999 of JAIUSX010000117.1, read as the reverse complement.
GAGAATAGATTGCCATATCATTCTGTCCTTGCACTTTCTTTCCTTCATGAACACACTTTTCTGTTATTCCAACTCTCAAGAATTTGATTCTCTCACTTTTACCATCTCTTTTTGGGTCTACTTCTATCTTCCATTTGCTTGTCGCACGCTTCTCTGTGCACTTTCTCTAAGTGTCAAAACCATCCAAGAATTCCTTTTTTGATTTTGCTCAAATTGGACGAATAACAATCGCAATTCTCTCGAAACCCGTTTACAGTTCAACAAACCCTGCACAATTCGATTTTTAGTACAGTAAATTTAAACATCTTAACTTATATTAAACAGGATAGTTATGATTTTTTGGTATGTTGTACATGACGGAGGGCAATGGAAAAAAAAATCGACATCGGCAGACCATTTTCAGTTTTTACCAAAAAACATATGAGGTATATTATCTTCTTAAACACACTTTTTAATTGATTACCATCTTTTCTCAGTATTCAGGTTTCAAAAGAACTCATTTCAGTCGACAAAAGTCAGCACATTTGTTATTTGCGCATTTATTTTTCATCATTTTTATGTGAATACCGCACAAGAGACCCTACTGCTCGTATGTCACTGCCACACACTTGTACATATTATTCTAATTAAATCATCTTGAGAGATGCATTGCATATTGTGTGCTAATTGAATAAAATTGCACACAACTCAATTGTGCACTTTGCCATCGTTATTATTTTGTACGGCTGATAGGTCCACTGTAACCTCTTCTTCTTTCTCATAAACAGTGGATTTAACAGAAAGAGAGGTTGCAATAAGCTCTTAGAGGCAGGACCATTTTCAGTTATATAAGAATGATGAAAATTGTAACACCTATTCGTAATAATCATTTTTACTCTGTGATCTTCTTTAACCACTCAAGAGATATATTATATATTCGGCTGCGCTCTTTCCAAAAGTCATACCACCGAATATTAATATGGAAACATATAATTTGCATTTGTGGTTAACAGCCGATGAATCCATATCTATATAATACACTGTTTATCCCACATTTTAGGTATTATAAAAAAACTATAAATTCATATAAATCACCTGCCTATATCAAACAGGGCATTAGCGGTGCTACCCAAATTCGGGTAGCTATTGTTTGAGTGGATAATTACGGAACTTTTGCACATAAGCATTATAAAATAATTTAGAAAAAAATGACATTCATTATGTTGACCTTAAAGTAAACTGTTTTGAAAAATTTAATATTCTCATCGCACTTAAAACATCTGTGCGCTATACCATCGATAAGTACCCTACCACAAGTTTCAATTCCCATTTTCTTCCAAAGCGCATTATTCTAAGTGCTCCACCACATAACATAAAGTAATACACATTTACTTGACAATGACCCCTGAGCGGTGCGGAATTACATTGCATGTCTTGAGCTAATTAAGTGTAACTTTGTACCATGCACCGGGGCCGTCGTTACCACAACTTCCCCTATTACCGTGCATTGCCTCTAAGGGTGCAGAATGTATTACTTATTCACTACAACCCGACCTTCCCCTCACATATTGATTCAGACTGATTATTCAGATGTCTGGCTTTGATTGTCATTATTTGATGATAAAAAAAATTTATCTTATGCAGGAATTTTATAGTTGTATTTAGCAGTGGCGGTTCCTTGGTATGTGCATTGCACTGCTTGTCTTCAGTCTTCGCATAACTTACAACGACATCCATGCCCCAGTCATCAATTATGCCCACAATATTTATCAAATAATGTATCTTATAAGTAATTGCTCTTCCATTAACCAAACTTTTTAATCTCTCTTTATCTAGTGGAATTTTTCCTGACAAGTGGAAAATCATTTATTTCACTCCAATATTGAAAAAGGGAGATGAAAGTGATGTGTGTAATTACAGACTAGTTTGTAGCCCGATATGTATTCAACCAGCATACCTAAACTCTTGGAAAGCCATAGTGTACGAACACAAAGAACGCGTGTTTCGGCTTTCAGATTACCAGCACTCAGTGTCTGAGTCCGCCGGAGAAGATTGACGCCGAGTTGTGGACACATAGAACGCTGGTAAAATCCGCGCCATTTGAGCGGTAGCCTGATAGCAGCTGTCAGTTTTAAAAAAATATCTAGCTCGTCGGAAGAAGATTTTTTACTTTTGGAGAATTCTTTCTTGAAATTAAGAAACAAAACAATTGGTATTCATCCAATTAATAGTAGTAGAAAAAGTCATGGTGAATATCATCACTGGTTTAATGAGCTTAAGGCGGACGAAGAAAGATTTTTTAAATATACCTTATTTCACTCGTGAAATTTGAGGTTATTATAAAATTTTCTCAGTTCGTACTTTTGTTCGTACCATTTTCATTCATACCCTTACTGATTTCTTTCCAGCACTTGTCGACAACATTTCTGTTGCTATGTAAACTGTTTCTTTTATCCCAGATCGGCGATTTGTTAAAAACAGCAGCAATTAGTAAGTCGCTCATTTTGACAGGACTCGTTTATTTATGTTTTGACACTAGCTTCCAAAAAAAGCTTCACTAACCGGCCGCACCGGCTAGTAGGAATTAAGAATTCATTCCGGTAAAGCTTCTCGGCGCGCGGACACAAATCTGAACCTGCCTTTACTATGTGCGTTCTCACACGTTTAGATGCAAACATTCTTGTCGGCGCGCCTGCGCCAGTCGGCCGCTTACTCACCGGCTAATCTGAAAGCCGAAACACGCGTTCTTTGTGTTCGTACACTTATAATGTACAAACTAACTATACAATTAAAACCTACAATATCACCTCAGTTTGGATTTATGTCAGGTAGAAGTACTCTTTCCAATATAATTAATTATCTATGAAAATTTTATAACCAATGAATGCTTTTAACTAACTAACCATCACGCCGTTTCCCCACAGGGGTAGACAGAGGGGATGGACCGCCAAGCAACTCTGTCTTGGCACACATCTCTTGCCTCATTCACATTCATACATACTCTTCTATTATTCTGACTCTTGGCATGGCCCGACTCTAGTATCTGATTCCCTTGATCGTGCCATGTCTTCCTCGGGCGTCCCCAACTTCTACTACCATTCGCATTTGCATCATATATCCTCCTTACATTGCTTTTCTTCGCTCATTCTCTCTACATGCCCAAACCATCTAAGCGTCCCTTTCTTAATCTTACTCAATATGCTTACATTAGTCTTGCATTCTTTGCGGATCTCGACATTTATCACACGATCATACATGGTTTTACTGCACATACGCCTCAGGGATCTCATTTCAACAGCATTCAATCTACTTTCATCCTTTCTCTGCCAGTCACATGCCTCACTTCCATACATCAGGGTAGGTACCAGCACTCCATTGTGGACTGCTAACTTCGCTTCTTTGGACAATTTTTCGTTCTTTGCTTTTAAAGAAAATAAAAAACAAGTAGATTTTGTTTATACTGATTTTAGAAAAGCCTTCGATACAGTTTCCCAAAAAAAATTTATTTGTTAATCAGAAAAGCTTGGTGTACGTGGCAACTTATTAATGAGCCAGGTTTAAGAGCTGCCTTACTCGTAGACAAAAAATTGTTAAAATAAAATCCTTCCAATCAGGACAAATTAATGCAACATAATAATAGTGGAGTCCCACAGGGTTCACACCTTGGTCCAATCTTGTTTATTAATAATATTAAAAAATATTTCATGGTGTATCTTACTATCTTACTTTTACTATTGACCTCAAAATCTCAAGACCTTCAAGATAATATGAACGAATTGTTAATTTTGTGCAATGAAAACAGAATTTACTTAATATCTCAAAATGTCAAATAGTCAGATTTTTATAAATAAAAAATCCAGTGATCTTTAATTACAACAGTGCAATGCTCTCGAGATATTAACACATATTAAAGACTTAGGCATCACATTTCAATCAAATCTTCCTTTTGTTAATCACATAGCAGAAAATCTCTAACAAGGGCTTACAAATGTTGGGATTTATAACTAGGTTAACTGGAAATTTCAACAATATTAAGTGTATTAATAATAATAATAATTTTTATTCCAGGATGTGGGGGAGGTTAGTGCAATCCCACACGTCCCATATAGTTATACATATTTTTTGTACAATAGTGAAAAATGCAAAAATAGATGAAGAAGAATAAATTGACAATTAGGGACAACAATGCAGGGTGTGGTCTTGAGTGAGCTTGGGCCCATCGCTCACTCAGGAGTGGCGCTTGGTGCTGGTAGGCTACGGTCACCACCGTGTTGGCGGAGGCCATTAGCCGCATCCTGGCGCCAGTGACCCGGTGTCTCATCAGGCTGGCAAATCCATTTAGTCCTAAATCCGGGAACATTGTCGATGCGCTGCTGTATCTTCGGTATCCAAATATGATTCTACAGGCGTCATTATATTAAATTCGGAGTCGTTCCACCGAGTAAGTTCGATGGTGACACCATGTCTCAAATATGTACAGACTGGTACAGAATGCGTTGAACAGTATTTTTTTAACAGTATTGTTGCATTTGCAAAATCTGCGGGCAATCATATTAGACACTATGCTTAGGCTTCTCCTTTGTCGTTCGATATCGCCATTGTTCGATAAGTCTGATTAAAAATGTGCCCCAAATATTTACCATACAAATATTTATTTATTCTTGCCTCGTTAATGTATACGGGGAGCATCTTACTTGTATCTGGATTTTTTCCATGGTGGAACGCAATCAATTCTGTCTTTTTCGGGTTGTACATCATATTATGACGTTTTCCATATTCTTCACAAATATTTACCAGTAATCTCAATCCCTTGATCGACAGAGTTAAGAGGATCATGTCGTCCGCGTAGCTTATGTGGTTTAAAAGTTTTTTAAACTTATGTGGTTTACATCGTTAATACGACAGCCCGCTCTGATGCCTAGGCGAGTTAACAATTCGTCCATGTATACATTAAACAGTTATTTTTTGCCTTTGTTAGAAGTCAACTTGAATACAATTCTACCGTCTTGGATCCATATTACAATATTCATGTATGAACTATTGCAATAATATAAAATAAATTCCTCCTTTTTCTAAGTTTTAAAATGGGTATTCCAGCAATTTTGTTGAACTACTTTTTTAAATGAAATGAATGTGCTTATATTATCGGACAGAAGGATTTTCATTGACTTAGGACGGGTTGTTTCACAGAATTTGACATTTCATCAATTTTCAAGTTCTGTGGAAGTCAGTGGACATCTTTAATTTATCATTTAATAATTACAAAAGATTGTTACTGCATAATAAGTGTTATTATACATATATGTTGTGCATAATAAGTATGTAATAATATATAATTGTTACTATGTCATATGTAAAAGCATGATAAATTAATAAATAAATAGTGGCAACTCAAGTAAGTGCAGATACATAACTCATCCCATGCACTATCGACGCATACTTTTTGCACGACTTAATTAATTATGCACTATCCAATGAGTCTGGAATGGATTTGTTTAGGAATACTAATTTACAATATTAGCACTACAACATTCACACATTGGCACTCTCGCGCGGTGAATTTAATCAGTTTTGCTATATTTTCGGCTATGAATTGGGTGTTCTTTACTTTCGAGATGCTTTTGCAAACGCTGACGGAGCAGTTTTATTTATTCAAATATTTTACATATGTAACTTAGTGGAGTGAATGAATTGCAGTACCCCAATTAATTTGCTTCACCTATATTACACACTAGGTAATTTTAAAAGAGAAATGCACTGCTGGCAATTTCAGTCACGAGACGCCTCTGGTAGTTAGTCTCGGTATGTACCTACCTGGCGAAGGACCACTTTCCAGGTACCTCCTAATCTTTTTCCCTTTCCTTCGCTTCCTCACTTCCTTTAGCCTAACAACGTACCCCAATTTGGGGATGCCATAGTCCCACTTTCTCACTGACATACAAAATATGCGACCTACTTTAATAATAGGTGTGCAACTTTGCTTATGCAAAAAATAGTTAATTAAGCTTTGCCATTGAAAGAAATCCAACCCTACAGAATAAATTCAAAATGTGCATTCTCTGAGTGAAAAATATCCTGTAGATAAAGCCTTTAATTGTTTGCATGTTTTGGGTATTTAACTATGAGTGCCATTAAAATGTGTGGAAGATTTAAAGTTTATTTTTCTGATTATCATTATCATACTAAAAATATGTAATTCTAACATTTTCATTTATATTTCTTGATTTCAAAAACTATCTAAAACTGCACATTCCGAAACGGTTCCAACTAGCTACAACATCATTATAACATTATGAAAACGCCAATGTCTGGTAAGATGGATTTCACCAACTTCGCCCGGCGTGACGTCAATGTCGCCGAATTTACGAATTAAAACGCAAATTTCATTTTGGTGGCAAATCAAAAATGGCACTTTTTAAATCGTTACAGAAAATTTATTTATCATAGTAAAAAAAAGGTGCAAATACTCGCAAATTTTTATTATTGTTAATTAATGAGCTGTCAGCATTCTGCTGATGCCCTCACATCTGTATTCACAATAAGTTTAACAGTAAATTTTTCAATTAGATCTCAATACAATAAATTCTAATTTAGTTATTAGAAGTGCCAATTTCCCTATTGCATCACGATCAAGCATAACAGCACTGTTACCTATGCTTAATGACTTCACAATTTGACCAAAAGCTGAACCGGGCCGAGAATCATTGTTTGACACTTCGGTGAATCATTGGTTGCTGTTCAAATACAAAAATTCTGAATAGCGCTGATCGTTGGTTTGTTGATCAATCTTAATATGTGACAATTTGAAACACTCGAACCTTAATAATTTGTTTTTAAATTTTTTTTTATTTTTTTTATATTTGAAATATTTTTTAAGTATGTCAAGTTCTCTCTGAAAACAAAAACACCAATTTAGTAATTGGCATCTGGCAACACTGTCAAGTCTAGTATTGACGTTTTTCTGTATCTCCTTCAAATTATCAAAAAAATTAACAAAATCAACAATAGATAATAGCTAAAAAGTGGTCAATTCATCTAAATCGAAGATTGTGCACTGTCCAGTGTATTTCTTTTCACAAAAAGTGTGTTTTTTGCACCAAAAAGAGTTTTTTGTTTTTCCTCGAGAGCTTGTGTCATAAACTCAAAAATCGGTGCCATAGTTCTTGAACATTAAAGAGTGAAGATCTCAAGTGTAGCAAAGTTATCCATCCTTAAAGGAAACAATTATTCAATAGTGCTCTTTTAGTGTGAATTTCACGCTCAGCGAATTTAGAATGAATACTCAATGTACTGCATGCGAAAAAAACATTGAAGTTCCGGCCGACTTTATAGCATGTTCTGTATGTGAAGATGGATATCACATTTTGTGTGCGGATATAACGGAAACTTCTCGCCGAGGTGCAAAAAATCAATCTCAATCACAACAATGGAAATGTAAGAAGTGCATTAAAATTCCAAAATCAACTAAACAGAAACTTATCGATAATAACATGAATGAACTCAATGAAGACCTGACACCTATTGCCAAAAATCAAAAACGAATTGCACAAACAGCGAAGCTTACAACCACACCTACAATAACCAGTGAAAATCTAGCATCATCATTCACAGATGGCTCTAATCAGCCGTTAACATTGGAAATATTCTTGAAGGAACTTGAAAAATTTAAAACAACAATGATTTCTTTTGTAGATAAAAAACTAAGCATCTATGATCAAAAATATGAAGAAATATTAAAACAAAACAATGATCTACTAAAGTCATTCCAATTCATGGCGGATCAACAGGAAGATCTAAAAAAGCGTGTGACTTCTATGGAAAAATTACAGGTTAAAGATAATGCTGATCTAATCGAATTAAAAAACCAAAACAACATTTTAATTAATACAATCTCACAACAAGACGTCAAAATCGACAGACTAGAATATATGTCTCAAATATGTAATATTGAAATAAGAGGCATTCCAGAATCCATTTCTAATAACTATTTAGAAATTCTCAATAAAATAACAAAAATTATCAACTTTGAGGACTCTTCAGGAAATATGAACTCGGCAATAAAAAAAATCTATAGAATGGGGCCTAAAATTGCTGAAAAAAATCCCAGATCAATCATTGCGACCTTTAATAACACACTAGATCGAGATAATTTCTTATGCAAAATAAAAACATACACAAAGGCCACAACTCCCAGCACAAATAAATTAAATACATACGATCTAGGAGTATCGCAAGATGCCCAACGAATATATGTATCGGATCACTTAACACAAAAAGCAAAATTCCTCCTAGGACAAACTAAACGATTCGCCAGAGAAAACAATTTTAAATATGCATGGACATCTTCAGGACGTATCTTACTGAAGAAAATTGACAGCTCAAAAATCATAACAATAAATAATGCCAATGACCTACAACGTTTAAAACGTCAATCTATCTGACTTCTATTTCACTCTGTCATTATGGCTGTTAATGAAGATATCATTTCATGTTCTCATATTGTAATATATTGTTATAGAATATTTATATACTCATTTATTTTTATCACAATCAGTAAGATCTCATGTAACCTCATACTTCTAGTAAATATATATAAATCTGGGAAAAAAATAAATGAATATATCTATATTCCTTTTATGGTCAGATTCTGGAATAGTTCGCATGTAATTGTAACTTCTTTTTCTATTGCAACACACCCGTCGCACCTACATATTTACAGATTGAGTACTCACCGTGCTCTGATTAAGATTAATAAGTCGGTAATTATGAAATTCATTACTTGTTCATTTAAGACTCATTTCATAATTTTCAATAGGATAATGAATAAGCAATGTGATGTATTCTATATTTACCTACCACCCTTAGCTGTTGTTATCACATATAATTTGTCATTAGGTAATAACATACAAATAACAACTGTGCATATACCAGAAAAAAAAAATTTCATTGCAAATACCTACGCACTATTTTGGCCACATCGCTGTGTATTTCAAATGTTTTTGTATGTATTTATTTTATGTCAACATATTCTTTGCAACTTCTTTACAACTTAAGTACGCTCCATGCTCTGAGCTATATTTTTTTGTTAATATCATTTAATAATTGTTGTTCTGTTAATATCATAAAATCATTGCAAATACCTGCGCACTATTTTAGTCACATTCTGTGTATTTCTAATGTTATTGAATGTATTTGTCATTTTAGTTGCGTTCTTGATGCTAACTTATTTATCTTACCAATCTATTACCACCAAAAGATCTACTACCACTCTATAACCACTTTTATTGCTATTATTCACTTTATTATAAATATATACTTTAAGATTGATAATTATGTAAACATAATTTCCTTCGTTTGTACCTTCACGGGATATACCTACATTTTCGACAAGTTTTCACAGGCTCAAATTAATATACACCCATTATTATTCTTATTATTATTATTAATTACATCGCATATTATTTGCTTTTGTTTTATGAGTCACACCACCAACAGCAACATGTATAAAAAAGTATTAATATGGATTCTATATTCGATGAAGAACTAAATGACGACAAGGAAATCAATATCAACATAGATGACCCATCAGTATGTAATGAATTTCTTAACCATTCTGCTCTCTCTATATATTGTATGAATATAAGATGCATAAAAAAAAATTTCAATGATACTATAGCTGTTCTCGACGCAATACAACATAGATTTGGCATTATCGTTTTTAGTGAGGCTTGGTTGAAAGATTCAATCTATATCCCAAGTATTACTGGATATTCATCACATAGCACCAAAATAAATTATTTACAAAATGATGGAGTTGTCGTTTACACTCGGAATGATGTCATAGTTTCTGTTGAAGAAATAACTATTCCACATGCCAACTGTCTTAAATTACAACTACCTTATAATGTATGTGTTTTAGCAGTTTATAGATCTCCTTCTCAAGCACACATTGATACCTTTCTTGACCACCTAAATGACTTACTACGTTCTGTATCAACACATAACCATGAAGTGATTTTATGTGGTGATATAAATATAAATATTCTGGATATGAACAACATAAAAAGTGAACAATATCTTTCACTTTTGATTTACCACGGTCTAAAACCATTTATTATTTCACCGACTAGAGTAACATCAAGTACTGAGAGTTGTATTGATCACATTATGGTTAAGTCAAAAGACGATCCTCAGAGTGCTGTATTCAGGACCAGTATTACAGACCATTTTGCTACATTATTGAAATATCCTAAATCCAGAGTAACAAAATCAAAAAAAATAGACGTTAAGCTTAGACTAACTGTGGATAATGACCTACTAAATTCGACACTGAAAGAGGAAACATGGGATACAGTCTTATCCACCAGTGATGTCAATACTGCAGCTGATAATTTCATAAGACGTCTAAAATTACATATTGGAAATTGCTCATATACTAAGAGAATCCATTGTAATAAAAAGCACTTGAAACCATGGATAACTTCTGGAATTGTTAACTGCCTCATTAAACGTGACAAATTACACAAGAGTTGTCGTAAAGAACCAAATAATATCGAACTGTTTGCACATTATAAAAGATACAGAAATTGGTGTTCTAAAATTATAAAAACGACCAAACAAACATATTATAAAGGGAAGCTTCACGAGGTAAAAGGAAACATAAAGCAAGAATGGAAAATAATAAAACAAGCATTAGATTTGCAAAAGGAATCAGTGCCCATAAATAAACTGAAAGTAAATAATAACATTGTATCCATAAATGATAATCCAACAGTCATCACTAACCATGTGAATAATTTTTTTAGTGATATAGGTCAAAATTTTGCTAATCTTTTGTGTAGTGCAAATAACACCAGTGAAGAATCGTTAGTAAAAAATTATAATCCAACACAATCTATGCAAAATGCCTGCTTTGAATTCAAACCAACGAATTGTAATGAAGTTTTAAATGTGATTAATGAGCTAAAATCAGGTTTTTCGAGTGGAAATGACAATATAAGTGCAATGGTCTACAAACAAAATGCTTCTGAACTAGTAATACCTATTACACACATTGTAAATGTTAGTTTTGAGAATGGCTTGTTCCCTAATCATTGCAAAAATTCCAAAGTTATTCCTTTATTTAAAGGAGGAGATAACAAAGATGTAAATAACTATCGACCTATCTCCTTGCTAAATACGTTATCAAAAATAATAGAGAAATTAGCTAAAATTAGGTTGATGTCTTATGTAAAAAGATATGAAATTCTCTCAGATAATCAATTTGGCTTCCGAGAGAACATGGGAACAAGTGATGCTGCATTAAAAATGATCACCACAGTCGTAGAAGCTCTTGATACTGGCAATAAAGCAATGGCCGTCTTTTTAGACTTGTCTAAGGCATTTGATACCGTTTCCCACGGTTTACTCTTAAAAAAACTCAGTTCAATGGGTATTGTTAATAAATCTTTAGATTGGTTCAGATCATATCTTGAAAATAGAACACAGAGAGTAATAATTAATGATCACATTAGCTCAAATAAATCAATTGTATATGGTGTTCCTCAAGGTAGTGTTCTGGGTCCAATTCTATTTTTGTTATATATTAACGACCTCTGTAAACTGAAATTTTCTGGATCTTCAATTGTATTTGCAGATGACACTGTCTTGGTGTTTGCTGCTGACACATGGAACGAAACGTATGCTCAGTGCGAGGCAGGATTAAGGGCAGTCAAAAATTGGCTTGATCAAAACTTGTTAACCTTAAACATGAACAAAACTAAATATATTACTTTTAGCATTTCCTCTGTAAATCAACCATCTTTGGAACGTTCATTAAAATTACATTGTTGTGTACAGGAGTGTAACTGTCAATCTTTGGAAAGAGTAGACAACATCAAATACCTGGGTTTAATTATTGATAAAAATTTAAAATGGAACAATCACATTACTATATTAAGAAACAAAATAAGAAGGCTAGCCTACATTTTCAAAAATCTAAGAAACATATTGGACAAAGTTATATTAAAAACTGTATATTATGCTCTTGTTCAATCAATGCTTTCATATAATGTTGTCTGTTGGGGTTCTTGTAACAAGACTACCTTAGAGCCTTTGAATGTTGCACAAAAATTAATTTTAAAAATAATGTATAAGAGAAATTTTATGTATCCATCAAAGTTATTATATAGTGAAAGCAAAATTATGACAATAAGGCAGTTGTACATAATACAGGCTCTCTGTAAATTTTTCAACAACACTATTACTGCTAAAAGATCTCAACAAGTGCGCAGCACTAGAATGGGTTCTTCTTTAATGTATCAGCCGGTGTATACCAGAACATCCTTCGGACAAAGGAGTTTTTCATATAAAGCTCCGTTGCTATATAATATGCTTGGAGAAAATATAAAAACTATAGGTACCTTAAATTCATTCAAGAAAATGGTCAAAATTTCCGTACTAGCTGAGAGTGATGATTTTAGATCACCCATGTTGTCGCTTATATCATAATTCCTTGTGGAAGCTCTGTTTCGATACAATCCTTATTTACTTACTGCGCATGTACTTATTTACTTCTAAAATAACTTTTGGTTATTTATTATTATGTTACTTATTATTATTATTATCTACTTAATTATCGTATTAATATTTACTTTAATTATTGTCTAGATAAATTATTTACTTACTTACTTTTTATTATAATATTATCTACTTACCTATCGGTTATTATTTATCTTTTTTTATTTAGTTATTTTTATTTTTTTCTTATAATCTATTATTCATACTTTCCATGTTGTAATTGTTAGTATGGTTACCCTATGCTTGTGTCTGATAAGCCAGCACAGGTACCTTGTACTTTAGTTAACAGAAGAATATTATTGTTGCCAACTTACTTAATAATGCTTCTTTTGTTGACTTTTTTGTTTTTATTTTTTTCATACATTTGTTACTAAAATTTTGTTTATTTTTGTCTACCGGTCTCGAAACGTCCGTGACATAAACTTTTCTTTTTTGGTTTAAATTTAATTTAATGTTGTTATTATTTTAAATTTACATATATGTATTTTTTTAAATGATATTCTTGTAAAGCTGCACATCTTGATACAGGAATGCCCTAGTGAGATGTGCAGAGTATGCTTTTTATGTAAAAACTGTATTTTGAATGAAATAAATAAAGAAAATAAAAGAAAATAAATAAAGTAATTATCAGTCATTAGTCATTGTGGTCATCTGTCCACTAACAAAATAAATGATAACAATCATCTGATGGCTTCGTATGTAGGGCGTTGAGCACTCAGTACCTACTGTGGTAATTAGTGACACCTAGGTGAACTGTGACAAGAGTTTACCGTTGTATTGTTACAATCTTTGTAATGTTCTTTGAATTGTTGGATTTATTTTTGACAATATTTGGATAACAATTTAAGCAAAGCTCTCAAAGTATTGATAATATTATCTCATTAAGTGAAATTGTAATGATATTGTAAATCGTTATACTTAAGGCATACAAATACAATATTGGATCGGTGATTCAATCCAATATTGTATTTGTGGTCCTTTCTTGAAAAATCTAATTTTTACATGGAAAAACATATTTCTTTATATTCTGTATGTGTACAGGCGCAAAGAAAAAAATTATCTTAATATTACATATTTATAAATTTTAAAACATGTGGAAGATAGTCAATTTGTGATTAAATGAAATTAAAGTAGTGGAAGGAAATTCTCGTTAAAATGAAAATACAATTATTGTGGTACGAAATTCCCACTCAAATTAAAGTGAAATTGTGGCAGGAATTTTCCATTAAAAATAAAACAAAATTGTGGAAGAAAATTCCTATTAAAATGAAAGTAAAATCGTGGAATCAAATTACCATTTAAATGTTAGTAAACTTGTCATTAAAATACAAATAAATTTGTGGAAGGAAATTCTCGTTAAAAATAAAGTAAAATTGTTGCAGTGAATTACCATTAAAATGATAGTAAAATTGAGGAAGAAAATTCCCATTTATTTTATTTTATTTATTTTTATTTAAGTACATAAAACAGGCATGGTGCCCAAAAATTTACATACATGGATGTTTAAATACATAATAATAACAAAAATAGTAACAAAATGAATAAGCTAAATATGCAGAAGTAAATAACAAATAAGAATGGGTAAAAGGTAAATACAAATATGTTCATAAACGATTTGTTATTGTCACACCTGTACTGGTGAGACACTGATTAGGTAGGTACAATGTTGCTTCTCTTTAAATAAAGGACTTCATCACAATATCAGCTTAATATGATTAAAGGTAATACGTTTTTTTTAAGTGTTTAAATTGGCCATTAAAAATGTCTATTTCATTATTAGAGCCATGTATAATGTTGTATCTTCCAGAATGCGACGTTTACATATTGCTCAATAAAATTTAACCTTCAGGCCAGTTCTCACAGTTCGTATTTTCAAGTTTAGTGTAGTTTCACACATTTGTCGATTCGACCCTACAATAAAACAATTCATTGGCCTGGTATTTTTATAAAGATATTGTCTTGTTTGTGTATCATTTATGATTTAAGAATTTGTGACATTTTACTTCAAGCAGCGGCAGCTTTCAAATAGAGCTGTTCGCTTTCTATTTTATGATGACCCTAGTTAAACCATTATGCCTAAAAATATTTTCCAATACCTTTCCCACCCCTGTCCCATAGTAATAAAAGCCCCAAATAAAGTTTCATCTCCCTTAAAATAATTCCTTTAAAATAATTCCTTTCAAAAATATTTGTATTGTTTAAGTCACGTTTGTATCATTAAGAATAGTAAGTGCATTTTATTTTATTTTAAGAATGTTGTTTGCCAACGAGCGGGTGGAACATCATTATTTTGGTAAAATGTCCTTCAGAATTTAGTTTAAATACAGATACCTCCCAGAAAAAGGGCAGTATTCATATAACTGGTAGGTACAGACGTACCTACGCAGGACACAGTATTAGAGTGTTGCTATAACGGGTAGGTACAGACGTACCTACGCAGTCAGTCGTGAGATAATTACTAGGTTTATGTGTACCTAGAGAAAACTGAAGAATAAAGGAAACTAGACCTTTATTTCTTTCAGTTTAAGTTTGAGCAGAGGAAAATAAGATCCTCTGCAATTATATTGTGATTTAATAAATTTATATGTCAAGAAGAAAAAGTGTTTTCCTGCATTCCACCTGACGGCGTGTTCTCGTACCACGATAGCAGAAACATATGGTCCTTCGAGCCGCATCGGGAACAGCAGCATCATGGAAGCGGGACAACACTCAAAGACGTCATCTGTCTGCGGCAGCAAGGCGGGAACCAGCAGCAGCTGGACGGAGGCTCAAATAAAAGCTTCAGCAACCAAGGTGCACATCACGAGACAAAAAGCCCGCCTACTTACGGAGATGGCCGAAGAAAAGATGGCTGCTTCCGAAGCAAAGATGGCTGCTTCCAAAGAAAAGATGGCTGCAGCAATATCAGTCTTGGAAGCAGAGGAGCAACATGCGGCGCTCGTTTTAGAAGCTGCATCAAGGACTTCGCAACGGACTCTCGAGGATAGAGTCAATGACTGGGTGGACCAGTCACATCACAGTTCATCATCAGAACTTGGAGATCACGATGAACAGCCTCTTCGAGTTCAAATGGAGCAGCAACAGGAACTGCTCCATGATGGGCGGTTATCACTACAACCGCCCACAAGAACTGCACAGCAACAGCCCTTGGCAGGGCAGACTCTCCCGTCGCAAATGGAGCCTCGGGTAGAGCAGGCTCATCCGCTGCAATTGGAACAGCGGTTGGAGCAGCACAAGGGTGGGCGGTACGCATTACTCCCACCAAAAGGATCATCAGAGCAGCAGCCCTTGGCAGGGCAGACTCTCCCATCGCAATTGGAGCCTCGGACAGAGCAGGTTCTTCCGCTGCACTTGGGACAGCGGTTGGAGCAGCAGCAGCAGGGCGGGCGGTACGAGCTACTCCCACCCAGAGGAACATCACATCAGCAGCCCTTGGTAGGGCAATCTCTTCAGCTGCAGTCGACGCAGCATCAGCAGCCAAGCAGTAGCTGCTGGGAGCTGCCTACATCAGAGCAGCCATTCAACTTAGCAGAGCAACGCGACGGGCAACAGTGGCCAGAGTCGCAGGGCCGATTCCAGGGACCAACACCTGCTATAACTGAAGACCGTCTCGCGGAATCAATTGGTAAGGCAATGTCTTTATATAATACCAGGCCCAAAGTTAATGATCTTCCCACATTTAACGGCAATCCATTTGAATGGATTGCATTCAAATCAATATACCATCATACCACAGACTTCTTAAAAGTATCTGACAGCGAAAATTTATATAGATTACAAAAAGCGTTAAAAGGAGAGGCGCGTGACGCGGTTTCTTCCCTTCTATTATCTCCTTGCAATGTCAAGGAAATAATAAATACGTTAGAAAATATTTTTGGCAACACGGATCACATCATACAAAAAACTATTGGTGAGATCCGAAATTTAAGTAAATTAGATGAGAATACCAGTTCAGACGCCATAATTCGATTTTCTTGTAAAGTAAAAAATTTAATTTCTATGTTAAAATCATTTAAAAATATCGGACATTTGCACAATCCAGATTTGTTATCGACATTAATCGGTAAACTACCTAGTACACTACGAACGTTGTGGCTTACAGACAAAGATAGGCGGAACACAACACAGCCAATACTCTGCTATTTATCACTTTGGCTGGAAGAAATCGTAATTAATTCACGTGACTCAGGAATAAATTTTAATTCTAAAATCAGTAACGAAACTAAATTCGCTTCCAATAACCATTTCAAGCAGTATAGTAATAATTATCATCCACGGCAAGCTAATCAACATCAAAATAAACAAAATTTTAATAGGCCTTATGCATCCAAAAATAATCATTTCGAACGTCCGTACGATACGTCAAAAAAATTCCTTTATCACACCACTAATAATGGAAAACCACCGTGCTGTGTTTGCAAAGGAGAACACCAGATTTGGCAATGTGAGAAATTTAAAAATGTCCCAATAACGCAAAGATGGGAAATTGCTAAATATAATAATGTTTGTTACAAGTGCTTAGGGTACGGACATTCCCGTTTTAATTGTAAAGTAAATTTAAAATCACCAAACAAAAAATTTCATGATTTATTGGTTAATCACAATCGGGTGGAAACCGATGAAGTTGTCACAAACACGTGGGAAAGTAATCAAGTACTTTTAAAAATTATTCCGATTACGGTATACGGGCCACTCGGAAGCCGAGATATTCATGCGCTATTAGACGATGGGTCAACCGTCACATTGTTAGACCAAGAAGTAGCCAAACAAATCGGTTTGTCTGGACCAGTTAGTGACCTCTCATTGCATGGAGTCAATGAAATGAGCTCCAACAACGCGGATTCTATGTCAATAAATGTAAAAATAAAAGGTAAAAACGAAGTAGAATCGTACATAGCTAAGGCTCGAACCGTTCGGGATTTAAAGATACCAGCTCAAATGGCGCTATCTAATTCTTACATTTCGAGTAATAAACACTTAAAGAACGCTCCTCGCTTTGAAAGGAATGTAAAAACCCAAATGTTAATTGGGCAAAACAACTGGGAATTAATTATTTCCAGAAAAATAGTTCAGGGAGATAAAAATAAAGTATCATTATCTTATACAAAGCTTGGTTGGGTCGCGCTCGGCCATATTTCAAATAAAACGGGAAATAGTGTAGAATTCAATTTTCATGTTCAGGAAAACGAAAATAGCGAATTGCATGAAATTATCAAAGAGAGTTTTAAGATAGACGAGATGGGAGTAGTGAGCCCGAAAATATGCAAAGATGATAAACGTGCATATTCCCTGTTAGAAAGTACCACAAAACGCGCTAGTCAGGGGTGTCATTGGGAGACGGGTTTGCTGTGGAAGGAAGAAGAAAGATATTTTCCTGATAGTCTTCAGGTTGCGGAAAATAGATTAAAAACTTTAGAGAAGAGAATGGACAAAGACCCTGAATTTGCGGAAGCCTACTGCAACAAAATACAACATTATTTAGATAAAGGATATGCAAAAAAATTCAATTTCAGTGGTAGGTATCCGGATAGCTCGGATAAATTTTATTTACCACATTTTGCTGTTTACAACCCGAATAAGCCAGGAAAGCTTCGGGTTGTATTTGATGCGGCGGCAAAATCAAAGGGAATTTCTTTGAATGATAGGCTTTTAACCGGGCCCGATCTATATAATTCTCTGCTAGGAATGCTTTTTAAATTTAGGCAAAATAAAATTGCATTCACCGCCGATATCCAAGAAATGTTTTTACAAATTAAAATTATTGATGAAGATACACCGTTTCAGTTGTTTTTATGGAGAGGAAAAGATCGTAAGGTAGCCCCGTCTATATACGCTATGAATTCAATGATTTTTGGCGCAAAATCATCACCTTGTTCGGCGCAATTCGTAAAAAATAAAAACGCGGATCAATTTTTATCTCAGTTTCCCCAGGCCGTCGAAGCAATAAAAACAAAACATTACATGGACGACTATTTAGATAGTGTAAATTCAATAGAAAGTGCGAAGAAATTAATACAAGATATTTCATATATACATGCTCAAGGCGGGTTTAATATCACCGGCTGGGCAAGTAACGCGCCAGAGGCGCTAGAAAACATTCCCGTAGCCCACAGGTCGAAGAATGTTGTTTGTTTCGAACAAGGTGAGGAAAACATACAGAGAACATTAGGTTTGCAATGGGATCCAAATTCAGACACATTGTCATTCGATCTAAGCTTCAAAAAAATTCCCGGGGATATTATTTCTGGGAAGCAAAGACCCACGAAAAGGCAGATGTTGAAAGTCATTATGACAATATTCGATCCGCCCGGGTTTTTAGCACCCCTGACAGTTCGGTCTAAAATACTACTGCAAAATGTATGGAGGTCGGGTACTGACTGGGATAAGAAATTAAATGATCGTAATTTTAATGAATGGCTTCAGTGGTTGGAAGCCTTGAGGTCAATAAGTAAAGTTAAAATTCCTAGGTATTACGAGATTTTATGCGATGGTGAAAACGCCGTAGACAGACAACTTCATATTTTCTGTGATGCGAGCGAAAAGGCAATGTGTTGTGTAGCTTATAGTCGTGTTCAAAATGCTAATGGTCAGGTCTTCGTAAATTTTATTGCTAGCAAAACCCGCGTAGCCCCAATCAAGCCGATGTCAATTCCGCGCTTAGAATTGCAAGCAGCCCTTTTAGGTAGTAGATTATATAAATGTATAATCGGTGAACACACGCTCACCTTTAACTCGAAACATTTTTGGACAGATTCAAAAACCGTAATGTGCTGGTTAAAATCTGATTCAAGAAATTTTAAGCCTTTTGTTGCGCATAGGCTAGGTGAGTTGGATGAAACAGTTGGTTCAGAATGCTGGCGGTGGCTTCCAACTAAAGATAATATAGCAGATGAGGCTACCAGAGATACTAGAATGACAGATTTAGGATTAGAGGGACGATGGTTTTCTGGTCCCGAATTCCTAAAATCACCTCCAGAAGTATGGCCGCAAGAGAATTTGGCTAAACAATGTGATAGCATAAACAAAGAACCATTAGAGTTAAAACCATCGGCTATCTTACTCACCACATCGGCGGCATGTTTCATAGACTTAAATAAATTCTCCAAATATTCAAGATTATTAAGAGCTACAGCGTACGTTTTTAAATTCATCAACAAATGTAGAGGCAAACAAGCAGAAAATAATTCTCTTACTGCTGATGACTTAACTTCAGCAGAACATTTTCTTATAAAAGAATCTCAGAAAAGAACGTTTCATAGAGAAATTTTAATTTTATCCAAAAACGAAAGATTGCCAAAAGATAGTAGATTAAGACAATTAAGTGCGTATTTAGATGTAAATGGAATAATACGCATACAGGGTAGAATTGCGGCGATCGAAGACGTACAATTAAGTACAGTCTTCCCGATAATTCTCGACAATAAAGATAAGTTAGCTCAATTATTAATTACACAGTTTCACGAGATGTCTAGCCACGGTGGAGTTGAACACGTCTTAAATGCAATAAGACAAAAGTATTGGATACTTAATGCGCGTCAGTCTATTAGAAAAATTAAATATATATGTCAAACTTGCAAAAATAAGAGAGCCCAACCACAGGCACCTCTAATGGGATGTTTACCTATGGAAAGGTTACAACATCATATACGTCCTTTTACACACACAGGCATGGATTACTTTGGTCCCATGAAAGTAACAATAGGGCGCAGAAATGAAAAACGGTACGGTGTTTTGTTTACATGTTTATCAACAAGAGCCGTGCATATTGAAATCGCGGATTCCCTGACTACGGATTCCGCCATACTAGCAATCAGACGTTTTATTGCTAGGCGCGGTTACCCGCTAACTATTTGGAGTGATAATGGAACAAACCTTAGAGGTGCTGATAAGGTATTATCAGAATCATTATCATCTCTAAACCAGGACAAATTAAATAACGAAATGTCGGTAAGGAAAATAAATTGGAAATTTAATCCGCCAGGATCTCCTCACCACGGAGGCTCCTGGGAAAGTCTAATAAAATCAATTAAAACTACGTTTTACGCCATATTACGCGAGCAAGCACCACGCCCGGAAACTTTGCACACATTGCTGTTAGAAGCAGAAAATATAGTCAATAGTAGACCACTCACACACGTTTCTCTCGATAGCAAGGATTTTGAAAGTCTAACACCAAATCATTTCCTGTTAGGTTATAAATATGACACCCCAATCGTAGGGGTCTTTAATCACGGCGATTTATGCCTAAAAAAGCAATGGCGTATTGCACAATTTTTTGCCGACCAATTTTGGTCACGATGGGTAAAAGAATATTTACCTACACTGGTAAAACGTTCTAAATGGCATGACGTGATACCACCTATAAAGGTAGGCGATGTAGTTATCCTATGTGACAACACGTTGCCCCGGAATACCTGGCCAAAGGGTATGGTAGTAAAAGTATACCCCGGAGCCGATGGACAAGTTCGCGTTGTAGATATTCAAACAAATCACGGTACGTTTCGCAGACCGGCTACTAAAGTAGCAGTATTGAAGATACAACCATCGCATTCTTTTTATCCGCTAGGTGAAATGAATTCACGGGGGGAGGTGAATGCGAAATTACCTACTACAACTATTTAGTCATAAGATATACATTTTTACGGGATTTCTAGTTTTAATACATTACCTACTACACAATTTTTAGTCATAAGATTTACATTTTTTACGGAATTTCTAGTTTTAAGACATTACCTACTACACAATTTTTAGTCATAAGATTTACATATTCCACGGAATTTTTAGTTTTAAGAGTAGCATAAATATTTTTATTTTAGTAATTTTAATAAATTTAACTGGTAATTTTCGTAGACAAGCAGTAGGTACCTAATAAAGATAACAGTCGCATTCTTTGCCTATTTTGTGAAGTATCTTCACGGGAGGAGGTATGTATCTTCCAGAATGCGACGTTTACATATTGCTCAATAAAATTTAACCTTCAGGCCAGTTCTCACAGTTCGTATTTTCAAGTTTAGTGTAGTTTCACACATTTGTCGATTCGACCCTACAATAAAACAATTCATTGGCCTGGTATTTTTATAAAGATATTGTCTTGTTTGTGTATCATTTATGATTTAAGAATTTGTGACATTTTACTTCAAGCAGCGGCAGCTTTCAAATAGAGCTGTTCGCTTTCTATTTTATGATGACCCTAGTTAAACCATTATGCCTAAAAATATTTTCCAATACCTTTCCCACCCCTGTCCCATAGTAATAAAAGCCCCAAATAAAGTTTCATCTCCCTTAAAATAATTCCTTTAAAATAATTCCTTTCAAAAATATTTGTATTGTTTAAGTCACGTTTGTATCATTAAGAATAGTAAGTGCATTTTATTTTATTTTAAGAATGTTGTTTGCCAACGAGCGGGTGGAACATCATTATTTTGGTAAAATGTCCTTCAGAATTTAGTTTAAATACAGATACCTCCCAGAAAAAGGGCAGTATTCATATAACTGGTAGGTACAGACGTACCTACGCAGGACACAGTATTAGAGTGTTGCTATAACGGGTAGGTACAGACGTACCTACGCAGTCAGTCGTGAGATAATTACTAGGTTTATGTGTACCTAGAGAAAACTGAAGAATAAAGGAAACTAGACCTTTATTTCTTTCAGTTTAAGTTTGAGCAGAGGAAAATAAGATCCTCTGCAATTATATTGTGATTTAATAAATTTATATGTCAAGAAGAAAAAGTGTTTTCCTGCATTCCACCTGACGGCGTGTTCTCGTACCACGATAGCAGAAACAAATGTTATAATTTCTTAATGTTCGCGGTACAGGGGAAAAATATCCTGTATTTGTGTGGTAGGCTTTAATATAAAAAATGTCTTTCATCCTCCTTGTTGATTTTCTTGATGGTATATTGATATTAATTTGGGATAAAATGTTTGGTGTATCAACTGATGCATTTATAATTTTGTGTAGAAGCAGTACGTCAGAGAGTTTACGTCTGACCGTCAGTGAGTGTGGTTTATAGTGCAAAATTCTGTCATTGTATGTTCCAAATTGATCAGATATTCATTAAAATGAATGTAAAATTGTGGAAGGAAAATTCAATTGAAACTAAAATAAAATTTTGAAAGGAAATTCCCCTTAAAATGAAAGTAAAATTGTGTTAGGAAATATCCATTAAAATGTAATTTTCGAAACATATTTTAACAAAAGAAGTGCAGATTTCAAATATATAATTATTATTAAATTGTGTTAGTACCTACTTTACCGCTTGGTTCCCACAATCAGTTCCAATTTTGAAAATTAAAAGTTCATTGAACGTGATTAATTTTAAGTATTACATTACGCACACATACTTCACATCTCGCACATCATTACAGACAACCAAAATTGGTTTGATTGTGGTATTTATCTATTTTTAAATTATCTATCGTAACGTTAAAGTTGGTAGGCTATCAAAAAAACTATATTGCCAACCAATTAACTAACTACTCTAAAACAGTTAACTCTTATATCAAAACTCAAACCATCGCTGTCTTTATCCCTTTGTTTTTCAGAGCTATTAGCTAAGAAGCCCTAATGAGCCATTAGTTAGTTAAGTAAGTAGGTTAAGTGCTTAATTAGTTTGTTTACCTTTTTTTCTCGTCTGACTGACAATAAAAATCAGTGTTTTAAATAAACTTCCTGGCGATAATTACACGTGCGTCTGAATTCTGTTAGAGATTAACTAAAAAAAATTGTAACAGAGGAATGGAGGCAGAAACGAAAATGGAGAACGTCTTGAAGCAAAAAATATCGCTACAACACTGAAGAAATCAAAAGATCAAAATGAAATGTTACCGCTATGTTATTGTACTTCAAGTGTATGTTGTATGACAGAGTCTGCCACCCGGCAATAACTCTACGAATTCAATAATTGTACGAATTGCTGGATCCTAGTAGGTAGTAGGTACACATCTAACAAGATCTGGCGTTAATTTTTACTTCACAGAAAACAACACGTTTTGACGATTCCCACCGTGTACTAATAGCATGAAAATACAGAAAAAACGCTTTAAAGGCGAAGCTTAATGCTAAATCACTATTTTGATTAATCTTTATAACGAATAAGTAATATTGAAGGTTTTCCTATCGTTTCGTTTGAGTAGAATACAAATAAAAAATAAATTACTCAATAACAAATATAAATGTAAACTACTAAATTTTTTTTTTTCAATAGATATGTATAAAAGCGTAAAGGAAACAACTTAAAAAAAATACAGTTTTACAGCTTAGATTGTCTGTGACAGTTTCACTTGATTAATTTTTTTGCTTTCTTATAAAATTATTGACAAAATAAATAAAAACCAGTTTTGTGCTTGAAATCGAACGTTTCTAGACTCCGTTTGTCAAGCGATTTTAATGCCTATTACCTATAATATAAGGTATACCAAGAATATACACATTTTTGGCTTGTAGCTTCCTCTCAATCGTCTCCCGCTCTCTACCAACAGTACGCAAAAGACGCGTTTAAGTGTCTCTCGCAAACATGTGTTAATTATTTCGTAATCATTTAGAAAAAGGGTCAAATTCGATTAAAAATACCGGGATCGTTGTAATCTTTTAGAAATAGTTATAACCACAGACATAGGAATTAATAGACGAGAAGATAATGGCGAGGGGTAAAATCAACTGTTGAAGAACGAAGGGAGTAAGGCTGACTGTGATTCGTCAATAAATCAATCTGACAGTAAATAGGCATCTCGCATTATAATATCACCATTTACTTCTTAAAAGTAAAACCTGCTTTTGAATGAATAGACATTTTTACATGGGAGCGCAAATTACTCGCCACGTTATGAACAAATTTGCGAAGTCCAAATTCGGCAAAAAAATTCGGTTCCATTTTCAGAGTAGAATATTTCGTTTAAGTATTTAGTTAAGACACTTTTATAAATGTTCATAATTTACTTCCCAGCAACCAACCAGCTTTGTGTTTCGCGTCCAGACGTTTCTCGATGTGATAGTATAATATGTTTCTAAAACTGATCTATATTATACTATGTGAATATGCTTAAAATAAAGTAAAATAATGCTTATATATGGAATGTAATACGACAATTGGGTTTATTCTCTTTTTCACATCTATTTTTACAAGTTTTCATAGTACAAGTCAACATTTTGCCGTGTTATTTCGTAAAATGAACCGATGATGCCTCGACCATAGTTCGCACAAGAATGATGACGTCACGTTTTCAAATTTCACTTGAGGTCATACGCGAGCACAGCCGGTTCCAATGGAACCGGTATGGGGAGTGGGGATAATACGCTTTTAATCACTTAGGGCAGGTCTACTAATATTCATATGTCTATGGTTATAACTTACCTGTAAGGTAGCTGGTTAAGTTATAAACATAGAAAATTTGATAATATTCAGTACAATTATTGGGTCCACAGATTCTGCATCACTTCTTTCCACTCACTTTTCACTTCATCATTTAAAAACGTAGCCTTTTCCATTGCTATTAATGTATATTTATTCCACAAGAAAAACATCAAACGAACACCGCCCGCGCCGTGAAAATCTCAACAGAATCGATCTATTTTTTTTTTTTGGAATGCCGTGTTTCCGATATCTCGCGGGATCGTACCCAATGAAAAGGCTCAAACTCACCCTCTCTTCCCGCCCCAACGAGAATGTTATATGTGTAGCTTCTCCTGCCCCTAAATATTTCATATTCGGTGGGAATTCTATTTCCGTAGCTCCGCCCCTATCGTTATATTTCATACCCTCCAACTTGCGCGATCAATCTGAGGTGATAGCCTCCCGAAGAATGGTGTCAAGACGAAATTTACACATGGAGAGATTACACCTACTAAAATTACCTACCCCAAAATATATATATATATATATTTTTCTTAGAACGTTTTAAGTAAATTTCATATCGAAAAAAAACGAAGTTAAGTTATATATTTAATTGAAAAACGCATTTTGTAATAAGTACACCACTTTTGTTGAATTAATAAATGACAGCCAACCAGATTTGACTGGTTGGCTGTCATTTATTAATTCAATAAAAGTGGTCTATTACAAAGTGTGATTTCTTCATTTAATACATAATGTCACACATCAAAGTATTTGGTTTCTTTCGAAAAAAAATAATGTTGTCAGCTTAGGTTTTTTTTGACGTCTGTAATTACGGTGGGTGTAATTTAAGGCGGTGTAATTCTTTCCATGTGTAATTCGTCCGTGTGTAATTCCATGTAATTCTGGCAGTGTGCTTTTGGTGCGTACGTGAGTTTCACGCTTGCGTAGTTTTGCCATATAACTTCCAAAACAATGCTATTTTTTAATATTATTTTATTGTAAGGATGTGCAGTAGTAGGTGGGTACCTGCAGATCGATATGTATGTATCTGAAGGACATCCTGAAATAGCCGTCGTTCTCGTGTTATGCTTTATCAAATTACGAGCCATCTGGCTTCTCCTGAGATATAGATTTCCGAACCCCTCCCCTTCCTTTCCTCATGCACAAGCTCGTGAATTGTAATCATTTTTATACTCAATTTATTAGGGATAACCTACTGAAACATATGTATTTATTTTAAAAACTGTCACAAATTGAGGATAATGTCAGTAATTCATGGAAATATGAGATCGATAAAAATGATCAAATTTACAAGCGCTCGTTCACTTAGCAGAGACGCCGGTCCCGTTAAAACTGGAGGATATGGGATAGAGTCCCAGTTGTGACTGTTACCATTTTTATTTTCTGTGTCTATCTATATCATATTTTCTGTGTCTATCTATATCATGTTTTCTGTTTCTATCTATCTCATATTTTCTGTGTCTATCTATATAATATTTTCTGTGTCTATCTATATCATGTTTTCTGTTTCTATCTAGATTATAGCTTCTATGTAGATTCATCAGTTTTCCGACACCGTGTATTTTAAATAATGTAAATATGATTCCCACCACAACCAAAATTAAACTTTGATCGAACATTGATTTATTTAAAATTCCTTTCAAGTGCGTTTCCTGATAGTAAATTATTATTGTTATGACATTTGGCATCCGTGTTATGTTTGCAACTGCAAACATTCCGAGAATTGTTTAATAAACCCAATTTTCATATGAAAAAATACGATACGAAAAACTAGCTACATCACATCGTTGAATTAGAATCTAACTAAGCTTTCAACGATGGTTGTAAATAAAATATAGCTGAGTTCATGCTTAGATAAATAATACGCTTTTTCCCGCGTTTCCCGCATCCCCAGTAAGTAGGTAACATGGTAGCAACCTAAATCAGGGTCGGATTAGTAAAATTTATTAACCGTTTGATGACCAATCGTCGACTTTCGTCGATTCGTGTTATAACGAAGATTGCCGATCGTCGATTTCCGTCGATTGCGTCGGTCGTGTTCTGATTCGCGCGTACGTCGGGTGTGGTGCTGCGGCGTTGGTAAATATTATTCTAATATTATCTTAATAGTTGTAAGATCGTAGTAAACCGTTTAAATTTCAGATTCATTTATTATTATTTTTTATTTTAGTTAATTGAAAAAATATAACGTCGAGGGCGTCCTCTGAAATGTCTGACAGCGGGAGCGACGATTTCCACTCCTCTAATTCAAGTTCGAGTAAGAGTAGCTCTGATGAGAGTGATGTCAGTGATGTCATACCTGTGTTTCCCAACCGCAGGATGCGAATTTCCAGTAATTCTTCGGATCGTGACCAAGAAATGGAGAGTAAGACCGGAAATTACTCATTTTCAAATGTACCTCCCGGAACCAAAATTCTCATTTTTTCGAAACGCCTGGACTCCGGGATCCTCCCCCGCGTGATTCTAAACCAATATCATATTTTGATTTATCGAAATCCTTGAAAATTCAAAGAATTTATGGGGTTTTAAAAAAATATATAGTTTCATAAAAAATAATGTTTTCTTGGTGGCATTTTACAAGCAAATGTATGAATTTTTTGGCACTCAAACGGTCAAAAAAAATTATGATGAAGAGAGAAGAAGATTAAAGATAAACTAGCAGTTTTGTGATCAGTAGTCTATGCGCATGAGCGCGCTCTGGCGTAGTATTTCAGGGTGAAATGCCTAAAACCAAAAAAAAAAAAAGGTACTGACCGGACTCAGAACACACAATCAAATTTGCACACAGACGAAATGCAAAGTGGTCGAGTTGAAACACAACTTCGCTACGCTCAGTCAATAAATTTTCGGAAAGATTACGATTCGACAGAAATTTAATTGTGTGATGAAGAAAAAGCTCTCGAACTACTGGTGTTAATTTGAGTTGTGACGTCGTGATAATTGCAGTCTTTTTTGTCTGAAATTTCCAGCCCAACGCAAACATTTTCAGCTCGCAACGTCATTTTATTTGTCGAGCTTTGACATATTTATTTGGCTTGCAATAATTTTCTTTGTAAAAGTTTTTTTTACAATAATTGCTGAAATTCAGACGAAGAAAGGCAATAAAACGTATTAAACTAAAAAAGTGACAGCATGCCAACTTTCTATAAAATATAAGTCATTCAGAATATATCGAGAACACGTATTCTTTCCTAATAGATATCATGACGGAATGCCACAATATCAGTATGTCAATATCGATATCAGTATTTGTATGATTATTTTGTATTTTCCGCTGTCTTCATAAAACATTCGCTTTTGATTGATACTTCGTTAGGAACTCTTTCAATTCATTCGTTATAGGCCTGCAGTCCCATTTGAAACAGGAAAACAATTAATTTTACCAGATTTTAAATAAATTAACAGTATTTTATATCAGTTAAGTTTTCTCCGTGTAACATTTGTTCCTTCTGCGTTGATTTCACAATACCTTTGCTATTCAAATGTTATGTTATTTAATGATGCGCGCGCGTTTTGAATATGGGACATTTTATCGACGTTTTTATTTCTCTATTGATTATAATATCTAGTCACCAATCTGTTCTTGGTTTGCCTCTTGTCTAATGACTCGTAATTATAATCTTTAAAAAAACATACAGGGCTGCAATTTAAAAAAAATGCTTGTTAAAATCTGCTCTCAGAGTATGTTTTATTGGATGACACAATTAACAAAATAGTAGCAAAATATTATACTTAAAAAAAAAACACAATCATATGAACGAGAACGTCGTCAACCATGTTGTATATATAGTCGTATATAACCAGCGATTCCTGAGAGTATTCCGAGTAAAAATGTACTTGTCATTTTGCTTTATAGTGTTTTTGGGGTGATCTCCCTGATGTCATCTGCCCTGTTGATGGATACTGCAATGCTTTCCGAAAAGTTGGCTAAATGAAGTAGTGCAACACGGCATAATACCCCAAAACAAATCACTATAATACTTTTGGCCGTGAAAATCTCAAATCATACCTTGTCATTTTGCTGTCCGATTACATTTTTTGTCAGTTACAAACACTGATTACACTGCCACACGTCGCAATAGATCACGTGGTATGCGCTCGGCCTCTTCTGCACGGTGCTACTGAAACGAGACGGAGTGCGTATCACGTCATGATGTAATAGGTTGTACTCAGTCGCGACGTGTCATGCAAATATATATATATTTATTTTTTTTATTGAAAAAAAATGTCACCGTACGGTAAAATCACATCTAAATTTTTACTCCAAATATGCTCAAGAATCTCTGATTAAAGTCTGTCGGGTATGTGCTGATACATAGAAATACTCCTTATAATGCCTACACTCGTTGAGGGAACTCAAATGCGATAGTGCAAAGCCTGTGACAGACCACGCTATAAGCGCTCTATATTTTGGTGGCTTGGCCTATTTCATCATACCGCTCGCCATACATTACCATTGGTAGTTTATGGCGAGCGGTATGCTGAAATATGCTAATCCATGATGCGTACGGCGTAATGTGTCGCCTACCTTATTGACGCTCTTATCTCGCCTCTATTTTTTTTTTAATCTTACATACGCGAGTTAAAGTATGCAAGGCGTACTTTCACCGTGTAGGGTTTTTTTGTAATAATCTAACGCAACTTCTACAAAACCAATCACAATCCAAGCAATAGATGCGCGATACAAGATCGGAAAGATCAGCACTCAGTCTTAGATACACACATTCATGTAACCCAATCCCGCCCTGATAAAGTTGCGAAACTAATATAGCGCACCCACTTTGTGATTTAGGTCTATTCTCCCTTGGAAGGAAGACGTAACCGCGGATTGGTTCGCGTTGGCGTAAGCTTGTTACCTTTACGCGATTTTGAGCTTTGGATCGTCGCGCGGCCGCGGGGGCTCGTTGGTTCGTTCGTTTTCCTGGCACACGTTTTCCCGCCTTTTCAGTCGACTGTCAGATGTTTGTGCGGCCGAACCTGGTCATACATAATGGCTAGCAAATTACATTATAATATTCCTTTATATAATATAATGTAATATTGTAGGTGTTATTTAGTTTGTGATGGTGTGTTATCAGAGTTCAATTGTGGTTTTGTGACGCGCTACGTTAGTTGAGTGTGGTGAAAAGTTAACTGTCAGGTTAATACCGCAATTGTGTGACACAGTAACAGTTTTTTTCATTTGTGGGTTATTTTGAAGAAAATTAATTGTGATTTGTTTTATTTTATTCAATGTTCAGTGCTAAGTTTCGTTTCGTTTGACATCTTTGTCTTTCTTATTATTGCAGTTTTTATTAGAACATGATTCAAAATGAGGTGATTATCATATCAGGTGTGTGTATTATTTTGTAATAGCTTTTAAAATTCTTATTTATCTTATGCAACTCAGATTAAATGCTTTGTCTATATACATATATTTTTTTGCTTTGGCAGTTTTGGTACGCACCCTTTTTAAATACATTTGTTTGAATTGCACTTTTGTTTTCGGCAATGAATGAATGCAAATTTGGAAGCGGAAATTAATCTACTCCTCGACATCCGGTTTTGCTGAAACTCGGCAGAGGGACTCGTTGTCGATGATAATGCATTCTATCAAATTTTAGTGACAATCACGTAAACACGCGGAAATATAAGCATTTTTCTGAAATCGGATGACATTACAGAAGTTAATTTACGAAATAAATGTCGGTCCTATCCGATTTGCATTTGGTGAGGTTAGTAAAGATTTTATTTTGTTTATCTGTTCTTTGCATCAGAACCTTTTCGGAATAGTTTCGTGCTGTGTTCTACCATACTTGTATTTTCTAACCTCTATTGAAACATAGCTTGATGATAAATATTGACATTTTTATTTTTCTACATTTACATTTGTCACAGGAATGTCGCAAATGCACCTAACCACTTTTCAGACCTAGTTACAAAACATCACTTTTCTAAGTCATGTCACTCAACTTAAAAATATTGTATTATATAGGTTTTACATAACCGTTTGTACATATGAGTTTTTAATACTAATCTCCATACACCTCAGAAGCTTATTCTTGTTGTTATTATTTATTTGTTAAATAATAAATTAAATATATCCACTTACTCGGTATAATTATTTCCATCCATAAATATTCTGAGCAATGAGGAATACATATGGTAGTTAGTCCCAGAATTTCTTCACTGAAATAAATTCCGACATCTATTATTACGTAGTGGAATCCGAAAGCTTATCAATGCAAGCATTTGGAAGAGGAGTGTGCATTATTGCAGTAATTTATGAGTAAATAAAATATTGGTACATTTATGTCAGTGGCGGTCCGCGAATTATCAATGAGCTAGAGTGGTAAGATTGAAAATTACGACATTAATGATGTTGTAGCCGAAAAATTAAAACATCCCCAAACTGAAAAATCTTTGTACAATTTTTATTTTTAAATGTAGCTGAAAACACGAAAACATCATTACTCTCATAATTTTCGTTCTCACCACTCAGTAGCTCACTGAAAAATCACGGACCGCCACTGATGTGCGTGTTGTAGGTAAGCACATTGCATTTAGCAAAGAAAAATGTCGTATTATGTATGTTGGTATTTAGAAAAGAAATAATTGTTACATGCGATATAGGCTATTTTGAAGATTAATTCAAATGGAAATAGTTTTTTTAATAATATTTCTTGACAATTTATTAGATAATTTCAATTTTTTTGTATCGGTTTGTGTTTCACCTCGCTGGGTTTTTAACCCGCAACCCTGATTGGTCCTGATTCAAAACATGTACCTCTACAAATATTTAACACTTCATGACCTGACCTGTGAATATTCGACAATTTTCAAAAAATGTTAAAGAATCTTTTAAAAAAGCAACATTTTTTAAGCTCTCCTAAATTTTTTCCAAATAAAAAAAGAGAGTGACAAAATTGATTGCACACAATATTTACTGGTCTAGAGATAGTCTAGTTTCATTTCAACCAGGCCGATCGGTATTCGATGTGCAATCTCGCATTACGAAGGCCAATCTCTCGTGTTTGATCAATGGCAAATAATCATTATTCTAGGCACGGACCGTTGACAATTTGCCAAAATTTCCGTTTGTCATTGCACAGATAATTTGAATGAAATGATAATATTATAGTATTGCTTGGATACACGTGACATGCCAACGGACTCATAACCTTGGGCTTCTAATGTGTGTGACTGTGCTATTACAAAGGATGGGCCAAAACTGACCACGATATTAGGCTCTGTCACACGTACACTTCGACCGCCGCACAGAAAAGTCTCACAATGGACTACCCTATAAAACATTACCTTACTTACGGACTTTACTTTTCTGTGCGTGAGCCTGGAGTGGCGCGTTGTACCGCCGCTCCAAAGTGTACGTGTGACAGAGCCTAATGTACTCGTATCTCCGCTGGGTTATCCAGGTTTAACTATCGCTCTAAGTATGTAGGTACAGTACAATCCTTTTATTTATTTATTTACTCTCGTCGCGACTTACATAAACAAGTATAAAGTAATTAAATTACATAGTGCATTGATTTTAACATAATAATAATATTTTTATAGCATCATTAGCATAACATCAAAGTATAGGATCAAACTAATATAAAAAAATAAGATAGGAACAAAATGAATTAACTTAAAACAGATCAATACAACAAATACAAAAAAAAAGAAAATGGAGAAAATGGTATATTAATACCTCCTCGGAGTAAATAACAAAATCGGCATAAAAAAATTATAAGTTAAATATTTACATACACAAGTAATTTACAGATCATATAATTTAATAATGTTAGAAGATAATGATTTATACTTTAGTATAGAATAAATGAAAATATCAACAGAACTGAATTTATTTTCAAGCCTATGTAGCCTTTTGACTGGGGAATTAATAAAATGGCTGGTTTTAGATGAATGAACAAAGAACAACTCGGGAAGTCTCGTTTTACGATTTGTTACTCGGAACGTTATTAGCTTAGTTAAGTCAAGTACATCGATTAAGCCATTACTTAATTTGAATAAAAGTACCAAATCGCTCTCTATCTATCTATTTAAACGTGCGCCCTTTAAAATCATTTGCTGTAATGACTTGTCTACATATACATCGGTGCCTGTATAGCATACCACTGCGTTTAACTTCCATATCGACGCACAACGATATAATGAGATTTTTCTGTTTTTTTTTTTAAATCTTCTCTTTTCATTGAAAAGACGTACTCGTGTTCTCAACCGCAAGGCGATTTCGTTCGACTACATGATACTGGTCGAAACTTAACCCTACAAGATATGTCGATTATGATAAAATTAGTCAAACAAAAGATCCCAACAGAAACGCTCACCAAAACCTAGGTTTAAGGCGAATCACTTCGTGAATTTCGACCGAAATCTCACTCACACCACACAGACAAATATCAGGCAATGCATTGTTTTCTGATAAATTTCAAAATTTGTCACATTGTAAAACCTAATCTGAAAAAAGGTTAGCTGGAAATTATAATTCAATGCATTTTTACAGAGCTACGCTGAAAGGTATATTATTTTTTCAAACACATTTAATAATTCTGGAGGGCGATTCTCGTT
Organism: Hesperophylax magnus; assembly: GCA_026573805.1. Taxonomy (NCBI): domain Eukaryota; kingdom Metazoa; phylum Arthropoda; class Insecta; order Trichoptera; family Limnephilidae; genus Hesperophylax; species Hesperophylax magnus. The sequence continues at coordinate 2,063,532 of JAIUSX010000117.1, read as the reverse complement.
CTTTTAGCCTTAAGCTAAATGATAGCATTCGTCAACGACTGCTATCGTTTGCGAAAGATAGCTGTCCGTCGCTTGTAACATCTTTTCTTAACTATTAAGCGATTCTCGTTCTTCTGATAGCCTTACAAGATCGATTTTTGAGAGACCCAGTAAAAAATCCTAAAGAAGCGTGGTTAAGAGCATCTACGATATTGTTAAGAGATTATTGAAAACACAAATTGGTGAAATATAATTAAGTGACGCAAGGTTTCTAACTAAAACTTAAAAAAACAAATACTTTGTATTATAATGCATTTAACTGCTTATTTTATTTATGAATGACATAAATAAGCCATTTATCGAAGATTTACGTTTTGTGAAAAGGTACTTACCTCGCTGGATAGTAATGACTTTGTTACAGATTCACCACTTCTAAAGTGACGTTTGCTGTCAAACTAACGCTGCCGAATGGCGCTAACTGTCACCCAAGTTGATTTAAGAATGAAAGGGATTCTTATTTCGTTGTGGTTAACTTCAAAACCCACAATTTCGAGCGCCAGCTATTCTGCAGCCATTTTATCTGAAACTTATTATTATTTATGTAGAAATCCTCAATGGTATGTGTAGTTTATTGTAAATTAAATCACTTATCTGGCTTTCGACATGTTACGTACTTTACAAACATCGCAATTACCTGATTCAATTCATTTAATAGCATTATTGTGCCACAAACAAGTCACTAATCATGTTTACAGTCAATACTTACGATAATATTAAGTTTTCTCTTGTTAAAACTACGCAAATAATGCTAATTGTCAAAACGTCACAATTAAATGAAGCAAATTCTCCGCGAACGCTAGCGTTCGGCCGCCGAAAGACAGGTCTAGGGGTACCCTTCGCGTAAGGCTAAAAATTTTGGCGCGCAATCGAAAATCTAAGGATTCCATCTGTCAACGAGAGAACCGGAATCGCTTCATACGAATAAACCGAGAAAAATCGTTAATTTGAATGTAAGGACGATTTTAGTGTCGTTAAGTAGAACGAGAATCGCCCTCCTGGGTAAAACGGCAAGATGTGCTCTGGTTGTACGGCAAGAGGTACTCGCACTATTTATCAACTTTGATTGCAAACATGCGCGCGCACACGCATTTTACTGAAATTGGATGACATTATATTTAAAAATTAAAAAATTACCTCAGTTAATATACAAAATTAAGTAGGTACTATCCAATTAGAAAAGGCTTAGGTGTTAGCGTTGTTGAGGGTTTAATCCACAATGCACATTTACCAATTTATTGATGCCAAACTTAAGAGGTCTGTAAAATTAACCTTTGATCGCTTTATAACTTACATATTATAATTTCTTTTTTTTACATGCACACATTATCTTTATATATATCTATGTTCCATAAAACACCCAACCGTGCGTAACAAATGTTTGTTCATTACAAATTTGCTTAACAACAAACCGTTCATGTTTATTTTTATAATAATGTTAAGCTATGTTTTGTATAGTACCCAATCTGGAATTTTAAAGGTTTGCTAAATACTAACACGCTTAACAATAAACATTTCGTGTTTATTTTACTAATATCAACAAAGTTAATAGATATTGTTCTGCTACTACAGGTTTTCCAATAAGAGGTGTTATTTTGATATTCAATCTTAAAAGATCGATGGTTTCGTTGCTTGTGCCGCACATAGCGCCGTCTTGTTGGAAGTAAACGTTGTCCAGATCAATATCATCCAATTCCGGCCATAAAAAGTCATTAATCATCTTTCGATAGCGCAATCCATTCACCGTAACTGTTGCTCCAGCCTCATTTTCTAAAAAGTAAGGTCCAATGACTCCGCCGGACCATAAACCGTACCAAACAGTCACACGTTGAGGATAGAGAGGCTTTTCAACAATAACTCTTGGGTTTTTCGAGCCCCAGATGCGACAATTTTGCTTGTTGACGAAGCCACCGAGGTGGAAATGGGCCTCATCACTCAAGATGATTTGCATTTGATTCACTCGAAGTGAATTTTAATAATTTCAATGCGTTGTTGAAGCGTGTATCGTTCCATTTTTATTAATGGCGTAGTTTCTACTTGTCGAATGTCAAAAAATGACAGGTTCAAAAGTAACATCTACCGAAATAGCGGGCTATTCAAAATAACACCTCTTATTGGAAAACCCCTAACTTCATAGTTCCCTAAGTGCCTAACTTGTACTCTGATTATTGTATATTATTTATTGAACAACTATTACTTGAATGTACAACAATTCTCAACGATAACTTGTATTCTACCTGCTTATATTGTTCGTACTCGACCTATTATGTTATGTAATAATCACTCATTATTGTACCCTTGAACAGCTTACCTTTAACATTGTATATGTTAACGGAAATGTATTTAATCCGTCATTGTATTCAATTCCTAGGAAATGTATGTAGTTCCTAAAATCGCCCGGAAATGTGTGAAATAAATTATATTAGACACATTTCCTAGGGAATCTATATATTTCATAAATATCAATCGGAAATGTTTAACATTTAACCTAACCCAACCCAACCTAACCTAATTTTAACTTTACAAGAACATTTGTAAAACATTTAACCTAGCCTAACCTAAGTTTAATTTTATAAGAATATAGCAAATAAAACAACGTGTTTTATTACAGAAAGCATTCTTTTTGTACATATCCTAATACGATTTTAGAATTATATACAATTCCTAGGAAATGTATATATTTCCCAGGATATGTATATATTAAATAATTTTTAAAACAATATTTTATACATTTCCTAAATAGCTTCGGAATTGAATACATTTCCTAGGAGTTGTATACAATTCCTAGATATCATACATTTCTGGTAACGTATACATGTAAAAGCCTTCATGGCCGGCCCTGAGCCAAACGGCCCCTGGCGCGAGTTTTTGTCACCCCTTGTCAAAACCAGTAGACGCCTAGGTAGGTGATCACAGTAATCAATAATATTTCAATTCTTCTTCTTCTTTCGTATGGTGGGGGGTCAGAGGGGGACATCTAGATCTGCGAGCCATTTTAGGGCCTCAGGCGTCGCCATGTGAACCTCATCAATCCCGCCGGGGAATGAATGGAGCGGGCATTCGTTGACCACATGTTCGGTAGTCTGCACCGCACCACATTCACACATCGCCGACTCTTTAAGGCCCCATCTGTGCATCATGTGGGCACAGCGGCTATGGGAGCACCTTAACCTATTGATGGCGGACCAGGTTTTGCGAGGCAGTGAGAACCCAGGCTGTCTCTCGGTGGGGTCCTGTATGAGATGGGCATTTCCCACGTTGGCCGTTTGCCACTCAAGTTTCCACCTATCTTCTGGGGTGAGAGGTAGTCGGAGGAGCCTCTCTCCTTCCGCCCAGAAGGGCTTTCGGGACTTCAAGCGGCATGCCGGGTGGGAGACGACATCTTCGTGTAGAGGTATTGCGCTTTTTTGCAGCGCCTTCTTGTATTCCCTCAGTGTTGCAATTTCTCGCCTGATGTTTGGCGGGGTTATGTTTGCAAGTACGGGGAGCCAAGGGAGAGGAGTAGATTTTAAAGTCCCGCTGATGGTTCGCATTGTGGCATTAAGCTGAACGTCTACCATGGAAGTGTGGGCGCTTCTAGCCCATACTGGAGCACAGTATTCAGCCGTTGAGAAAACCAGGGCAATGGATGCTGTTCTGAGCGTGTTGGCGTCGCATCCCCAGCTAGTTCCAGCTAGCTTATTAACTAAGTTAAGCCTTGTCCTGGTTTTTTTACCCACTGTTTCCATGTGTTGCCGGTAGTTCAAGCTCCTGTCCAAAGTAACTCCGAGATAGCGGGGGTGGGGGTCATGGTAAATATTTTTTCCATCAAACTGAACACAGAGTTTGGCATCCGCTTGTGAATTGCTAAGATGAAAAGCTGTCGCAGCTGTTTTCGACCCATTTGGCTTTAGTCGCCAATTGAGGAAATATTCTTCCAAAGCCTTTAGGTCAGAATTGAGGATATCTTCTGCTGCTTTAAGGGTTTTGGCTTGAGCTGTGACGGCGATGTCATCTGCGTAAGCAAATTTTCTGCCTTCAGTGTGAGGGAGGTCTCGAGTGTAGATGTTAAATAGCGATGGGGCCAGCACTGAGCCCTGGGCAAGGCCATTATTGAGGGGTATTTTTTTGCTTTTTCGCCCTCCTAGAAAAACCCTGAAGGTACGGCCAGTTAGCAGTTGCTCAATGAGTCGTACTGTGTTGCCATCCTCTATGGTGTCGTACAGTTTAACAAGGAGGCCTTTGTGCCACACCGTGTCGTAGGCCGCAGAGAGATCAATGAACGCTGCCGCAGTCTTCAGCCGTTTCTGGAAACCAGATTCAATGTGTGTTGTCAGTGCTAACACCTGATCGCAGCAGTTACGGCCTGGTCTGAAGCCAGCTTGCTCTTGTGGGACCACTTTCTCCAAAATTGGAGTAAGTCTGCGGAGCACAACTCGCTCTAGAAGTTTGTACATGGTACTTAAAAGTGAGATTGGCCGGTAGCTGTTCGGATCCTCTGCTGGCTTGTTGGGTTTGAGGATCGCAATAACTTTAGACTTTCTCCAGGTATTTGGTATTTCTCCAGTTTTGAAAATTTCGGTAAATAGTTTTGCGATCCATATTTTTGTCCGTGGTCCAGCATGTTTCAGAAAGTCTGGGAGAACTCCATCACATCCAGCTGCTTTCCCAGCTTTTGTTGAAGTGAGGGCGATATCTACATCGTCAGCTGTAACGGCGACCACAGCGTTGGGGTTCACCGGCCATTTTAGCCGCGCCGCCTTCAGAGATTTTTGGATCTGGTGGTTTATGTTAGACCTTGTTGTCGTTTTTGAACTACGGAGTAGTTGCTGAGCAACAGCATTTGGTGACACTTTGGGCATTGTTTTAGTTGGCTGATCTGCAGCTCCAAGTCGCCTTAGTGTTTGCCATGCTTTTCTGCTCGAGTGCTCGAAATTCATTTCCTCCATTAATTCATTCCACCGTTTCATACGCCCGTCGTCCAGAGACTGGAGAAGGTCAGAGGCAGTGTCTGGGTCATTCGTATGTCATAATATTTCAATGATTTGTATTTTTATATAGCGCCGTTTTTATGAAAAATAATCACAATGGCGACGTGTTCGGATTGTTAGGTGTTAGGAATTATCAGCGCCTTGGCAATTCGGCGCCCGGAGCGGACTGCTCCAATTGGCCCTGCGTGAATAAATAAATAAATCTTCGCTTTATGTACGTAGTTTTCATGTCACTTGAAACTCTGAACACGCAGTATTTCTCAAATTGGCAAAATGCCAAATGTTATTTTAAATGTTGTTGCTTTCGACAATAACAACTGCATTGATGTCTACTTTCAACGTCAAACAACAAAACATTACGAAGCTGGGAAAAGCAAAACATTAACGGCTGTTTTGAATTTTTTGTCGTAAAATATCAAATCGTTAACTTGTAAAATTTGGTTGATTTTAATTTTTATTTAATATAATTTTCTTTTTATCTTCTTGATGTGATACTTTTAAATCGGGGAAATGTTGAAACTGTCTGTACTGGAAATTGAGGACAGGAACAAGATGGTTGGAAAGCATCTGGCTTTTCAGAGATAGTCAATCTGCATAGCTTAAGTCATTTCAAGCAACTTTTCCAAGGTGAGTTACTTGTATCTTCCTGGGGCCATTACATGAATACGAATACCACCTTTTCACGTGACTACTTACCTAATATAAATCAAACTGAATATTACACAAAACTTATCGTATTTTTAGCAAACTATTCACCTTTGCGAATCTTGTTTAAAACATAGGTTTTACATATAGTACATATGGAACATACTAGATGTTCCCAACTTTAATTTCACGTCTATTGTTGATCTACGGGACGCAATTTACCGCTTTCTATTGGGTTGTGTAGTTTATATTTACATTATAAATTTATATACATGTATTTTTAATGGTAACAAAAGCTCCTGGCAACGAATGTGTTAAGATGCAAAATTCTACTGTAAATATGTAAGATTCTGCTTTCTAGTGTACAAATAAATGACAATTCGATTGCCTTGTGCGTACGAGTGTGAAATTTTAATAATTGAAACTGATGTATTACAGGTAGGTAATACATGCATACATACCTATAATACATTTTAGAAAACTATTATTTTTGTTTTATAAGTAATTGGTAATTAGGTACGTTAGATTCTGCAGAAACAAAATTTCTCAATTTTATTTACCTTGACAAGTAAAGCAACTTTTTCAAGTTTTTTACTGGTAGGTAACAACCAACGACTGCCATATTAATATAAGCTAAAATATTTCTTTCCCAAAAAGGTTGAAACAAATTTTTTTCGCTTATCTACAAATGTCTGTAATATTCCCAAAGCAGAAACACACGTCACGTACACGCTACGAATTGTTAACGTCGAGTCGCCAGATGTATGTTGAAAGTTTAAAGTAGGTATGTCAAACGTTAGTCGGGTTTAATCCCGTGACGTCACCGTGCTCCCGCCCCGTCACGTCAACGTCCCCATTAAATAATACCCCTTCTACCCCACAGCCTTATCTGGGAGGAAATTCTTTGCTAAAGCAGTTGACAGAGAATTAGTCAGATTAGCCCGGGCTTTAACAAATTTATTTCTTTTACAACGATTTGTGTAAAGCCGAATTAATATAAATCTTTTCTACCTCGGGTGAAATTGATAAAAAATATTCCAATATATAACTTGAACAAATAGTCATTTTCATTTTCCCGTTTGGGGCCTATTAGTCGAAGGGTCTTGTTTTACATTAATTGCGTCCTAAAATTTATATTTTTTATTGGAGAAAACAGACAGTATCTTTATCATGTTGTTTTGTTTTATTAATTACCCAACCATCATTATTATTATTTTAATTAGAACCGTTTTACGTTTCTACTACCTTAACTTAGTAGAAAGCGAAAGACGTAACAGTATTGCCCGATGAAAAAAAAAAATAACGAACATTTTTTAAATCCCAAGAGATACTAATGAAAACTTTTTACGAGTCAAACCGTCGGTGTCCAAATTACACATTATAAGACCCTCCAACTGCCCGAGGGAGATTATGCGAACCCCAATATTGGGAAAAATTGGGTGGCGAATGGGGAAGGAGAAAAATGTAGGAATGGTGAGAGAATCCCGTAAAGGTGAGGACACACTGGGCCCATGTACGCAACGTATGCAACGCATTAAGGCACCTGAAAAACATACATTCCATACATTTTCTTTGGGAATAGATGCTTTAGGGACACTTGTAATACTACTCAATCCTACGCTCCCACGTAACGCTGCGCTGTCCAGACCAGATCGGCGTAGGAAATAAAGATGGCGGTGGTGAAAGGCCTTGCAAGTTGATTTGACGTTTAAACCTGTGACAGACCACGCTAAAAGCGTGCTATATTTTTGTGGCTTTTCGTATTTCAGCGTATCGCTCGCCATACTTTCCCATTGGTGTTGTATGGCGAGCGATGTGCTAAATTAGACCAAGTCATGATGCGTATAGCGTAATTTATCGCCTACCTTTAGGTTATGTTTGTTTCGAAGCTTGGCGTTTACTGGCATCTATTTATCATTTACTAGTTTTGTTGTTAAAATGGGAGATGAACAACTAATATATTCAGTAAGACGTTACGTAATGATTTATAACGGATAATCTATTGAATATCGCGATACTACGATTCAAATGTGTGTTGCTTGCGTAGTACAAAAGTGTGCATGTCGGCATGGGAACGTAGCATTGCATAAGTTGCGTACGTGGGCCCTGTGCGTCCTTACCTTAAGACTAGCTAAAGCTATTCTTGTGTATTTTATATGAATGATAAATTAGGTATGTTATATCAAACATCATGCTAATGTTTAGTATTACTGTTAGTATTGCTCAACCTTCATATTACTCATCTACTTACCGCCCTTGATAACATAAAGAATAAGAAAATCACTACACAAAAGTTTGGAAAAATGGTCATGTAGCAAAAAGTTGTAAACTTAAAACTTAAAAGTACTTCCATCTATTTATTTATTTATTTATTGCATCTCACTATACATAAAACACTTTTTTTCACATAAAAATCAACCTCACTAGGACTAAGCCTGTATCGAGGTTAATAATTTACATTTGAGTGAAGCAAACATAAGAGTAATCACAAACATTAAGTAATTCTACATACAAACGCAAAATTAAAGAAAAATATATATTAGTTGTGTTACCAGATGGATAATTTGACGGTATATTGTAACAATATTTGAACCATAACTAATCATTCGTATAAATACGTCAAACGTAAACAGTATCGGGTACGGGTAGGACGTATGAATACGTCCTTGAAATATATGTTGCGCCCTGGAACGAGCGGAACGTATATTTCCGAGCATATCACACGGAAATTGAGTTTTTAATTTTTAAATATTTTATTTTTTAAAATTCAATGTTTCTCTTTTATCTGTGTGCTTTCATTTATTGTTCCGTAATTATAACCTTTTTTATATTTTTTGTAATCTTTGTAATTGTTTGTAAATATTCTATTTTTTTAATTGGATGTTTTCACTTTTATTGATGAATAAATAAAAAATAAATAAAATATGAAATTACGTCCACCGGGCGTGACGTATTGATACGTCCTAGTGAAGAAGTTCGCGCCCGTTATATGCTGCGTAATTCAAAACTGCCCGGTTAACAGGTTAATCATTATTCAATAGAAGAAACAAAGTAGATAATACAGACAGATTGGGTGACATTCAGTTTTTAGCAAATGGGACTTATATAAAATTTTATTATTTAAGAAAGGACAAGGATGAAAAAATATTAAGACAATCGTCTGTCAATACAAAAATCTTAATTAACTTTTTAAATTTAACTAAGGAATTGGTGTACTTTATATGATTTGGAAGAATATTAAACATAAGTGGTGCCATATATAAATAGTTTCTTTGACCAAAAGAAGTTTTAGTATGTACCGCCACAAAGTTCAATGTAGATCTAATTCTAGTTGTCCGCGTTTTTTGTGTTCTTTCAGCAAATTTAATATTGATAAAAAATCGACAAAGTATTTGAGTGATATATAGCTGTTTTATACACATAACATTACATTCCTTATAAAGTAGGTTGGATGGATAACAGATTTTTTTTGTACGTCACTTTAAGGATCAATTTTTGAGTAATTTTAATTAATTTGTTTGTAATATTATAATTAGTACCATAAAATGCTTTGGCCTTTATGACTTTTTTTGATGAAATGTTTCTTCCGATGGACCACACGATACAACCAACAAGAACTTGAGAGATTATTGTAATTATAATTTTCTTTTGAGTAGACAGTGTAAGATAAATTTACAAAAATACCGCAATGCCGAAAAACTAACCGTAACAGTTCGCGAAGGCTTGACAAATACCCCGTTTACCTCGTGATATATCATACGAGTTTTATATATTTTTTTATGAATATCTACCTTAACCCTTGGAATGCCAGGGTTAAAGTGCCATTCGCCCGCCATTCGCCGGCTGACATTATTCTCGTAATAACTTACTTAGTTTTTACAAAAATATGTTTTTGTAAATTTAAATCTGATAATGTTCGTGTTATATATTTCTGAAAAAAAATAATCTTGTTTTTTTCTCAAAATATCCACTCATTTTCGGAAAAATGTTTTCTTTTTATATCTTTAATGTTAAAAAATATTATATGATGAATGCACATTTTCTTATATCATTATATTTTCCAGCTAATAAGCGCTCTTCACAATTTAAATAAATAATACAAGGCTTTCTAGTATATAAATACAGTAGGTATTAATGACTTAAAAATCGTAATTATGACATTTGACAAGAAATTTTGTGACGTGCCTTTTGACAAATAAAATAAACATATTTGCAAGTGACCAAACTAAAAGCTAGGATAATATTAATACCCTAAAATAAAGTCGGAATCTTAACGACGTAAGTAAAGAAGCCATATACGAAAATATGCGCCGCGCGGCCCTGGTGTATTGAAATGACCTGCGGTTGAATTTGCCCAAGCCAATCTTTAAAATAATGTGGACATAAGTGATAAAGTCGTGTACAAACATCCTGAATTTGCCCTAGCAGGCCTAGCAAAATGAATCTTTCCGTGGGGTTTACTTTTATTATTTCTGATGAACGTATTAATAAAATCTCAGATGTTCCTAAAGGAATCCCTCGGGAAGTTATCAATTCATCGTCTAGAAAAATAAAATCTGGTGCTTACCGCTAGTTTTATAGTTGAAAAACGTTTTATAAAATTTTCAAACCGTTTTACATAAAATATTTTAGTGGTAAGGAACTGTTTTTATAAATAACTTACATCCATAGGGGTCGCTCTGATATATGTGTATATATACAGGGTGTATCGGCACTAACCCGACAAACTTTAACCAGCTATTCCTTAGCACATTTGGAGTAAAACATGTTATGTGCACTTTGCTGTCCGGTAACGTTTTTTTTTAATAAAAAATTAATTAAACATATTTTCACCACATGTCACCACTGTTTTATCCTTTGTCAAAATTTGAAAGCAACATCGCAACTTAACTCGCGTGAACGTGAACGAAGCCCGTATTACATAATCCAGTACCAGAAAATAAATATTTTATTTAACAATAATGATTATTCACATTTTTCGTATGCGAATCACTGATTGTCTTCTTGTATTGTACACATCAGTTTTATTTTTGTATCTAAATTGCTTCACCTCTGGAATGCTCTGGTTTCACCTCTTACGCGTTTCACGTATTAAATAGTCTAATTTTGAAACTAAGAAACTAATTAGAAGATTTCCTGAATTTATAATCGAAGTCCAATAATTCTGAGCACTTTTAAAAACAATTTTCCTCACTTAGGTACTTATCAATAATAATAATTGGATTATTTGAACAGCGCCGTTGTTTTTTAAATCACCGTAAGTGCTCTGTCAAAATGTTACTTGCTAGGCTATCCTACAACGTATATTTTTTAATAAATTTAGTTATTTACAACTTCGCGGAATGTGATTTATGAATATTATTGCTTATGTTAAAAGCCTTCCAGAATTACCGGAATATAACGAGCAGCTTGACACACTTAAGTTTATTTCCACTAATTTGAAGGTACAAAGAATGTATAGTTTTAAAAACAATCCCGATGAATCAAAAAACGGTTCATATAAAACTGCTACGCAACACACTCACACAAAGGAAAGCACTCACACAAACGTCATGACTGCATTGGATTGACCACCTGCAAATGAATGCTGCCAGATTGCTAATTACATAATAATTAAAAATTAATAAAATACTTCGTTTTAACCACTTTTATTGTTTATTACCAACATGTTTCATGAGCAACGCTCAATTCTTCAGGGTTTTTTGATAGTTATATCAAAAAACCCTGAAGAAGTGAGCGTTGCTCATGAAACATGTTGGTAATAAACAATAAAAGTGGTTAAAACGAAGTATTTTATTAATTTTTAATTAAAATGGTGCCACAAAATAAGTTTGCTGAGTTAGAAGAAGACATAATAATTATTAAATTTTATTTAAAATATCGCAATTTTTTTAAAAAATCGACAATAAATTACAACTATAATTTAAAAAAATATTCTTAACCCCATGCTTTTTCGTAATTGATTAATTAATTCAGAATTTAAACGTTGCTTGAAATAACTAGCCGTATTTGGTGACCAAATCTGAATATCCAGGTTTAGAATTTAAACAATGCTTGAAATAACTAGCCGTATTTGGTGACCAGATCTGAATATCCAGGTTTAGAATTTAAACAATGCTTGAAATAACTAGCCGTATTTGGTGACCAGATCTGAATATCCAGGTTCAGAATTTAAACAATGCTTGAAATAACTAGCCGTATTTGGTGACCAGATCTGAATATCCAGGTTCAGAATTTAAACAATGCTTGAAATAACTAGCCGTATTTGGTGACCAGATCTGAATATCCAGGTTCAGAATTTAAACAATGCTTGAAATAACTAGCCGTATTTGGTGACCAGATCTGAATATCCAGGTTCAGAATTTAAACAATGCTTGAAATAACTAGCCGTATTTGGTGACCAGATCTGAATATCCAGGTTCAGAATTTAAACAATGCTTGAAATAACTAGCCGTATTTGGTGACCAGATCTGAATATCCAGGTTCAGAATTTAAACGTTGCTTGAAATGACTAGCCGTATTTGGTGACCAGATCTGAATATCCAGGTACTTCCTCACCTTCCACTCCTTCCCTTAGCCATAAAACTTTCCCCAATTCAACATAAAAATTGTGTAGATATATCGGATGTTATGAAATGCATGATAATTAGACCCCAAAATACTTAATTATTCAGGGAAATAAACCCCTGAGTCATCAGTTGGAAATACCAACGACATTAAGTGAAATTTTAAACAATGCGATAATAGGAATTAGCAAATAATAATTTACGACATTTTACTCGGAAATCAATAAAGCCAGGATAATAAAAATAGAAAGTTATCACTTACGTCGTCTGTAAGTGGCTTCACCACAGTTTGATAATGCCGTCAGAAGGTGAAACAGCTGTCACGCGTAATAATAATTACAACTAGCAGAACTTGTTTATAAACACACTGTTTTTATAAATTTAATAATAAGACTGTTAAAAATTTAAAAAATCTCTAAATTGAAATGGAGTTCTACAAACTAAACTTAAAATCAAATAAATTTATTGCAAAGGTTCAAAGTACTGTACTGTAATATTATATTAAATAATTTTTACGTGTTTAATTATTGTTTGAAGTCAGATTAAAGCGATTAAAAAACCCACCTGGCAATTCTTATTCGAGTTTCGTTGTATACTTACGTATTGGCGCGCTTTACAAACACAATGGTATGGCATCATTCGTCTCATTTTTAAATATTATTATTTAGTGTGTAGGAAAGAGCGAAGATGGTTTTCGACACACTTGCTTATAAAAGCCCACACGGGACTTGAGACAGAATACGTGTGAAAGAGATGACAGTAGCGCGGCGTTGCCAAGTACTTTACCCCTATACTGGGGCAGTAACGGAGTGTGGAAATTTGATTTATTTTTTGTTTTTAAAAGAAAAAAAATGTTACCGGACAGCAAAGTGCCCATAACATTTTTTACTCCAAATGTGCTAAGGAATAGCTGGTTAAAGTTTGTCGGGTACGCGCCGATACACCCTGTATATCGTTACGAATTCGTAGGAATTAATTTAAATGTGTTATTAGTCTTACGTTATACGTTACATTAGAACGTTATACTAGAAGCATTGAGCTACTCGCAAATCCACGTTGGATGTCTTTTATTGTTTTAAAGTGCTTTCACACAAACGGAGTATATAAGTCTAAATTTAAACTTTAGTACGCACAGTTTACACCCGCGCTGTGCAAGCTATCCCATCTTGGCACGCTAGGGGTTAAGGCGAAATAGGTAGACTTGACCTGAAATTTGGCATTTTTGAGGTCACTTTTAGACGTATGGACACTTTTCTAGAAAAAAACACAAATTGATTTCGAAAGATCGTTATTTTATCTAGTAAAGTAAGATGTTAAATTTTGAAAAATAATATTATTTTCATATCATAATAAAGTGTTACCGTTGGACGATGCTCAGATTTGTTGCATTTTCAAAGGTGAATTTGTATTATACAACAAATATTTCAAATCATATAATAATACAGTATAAACTATCAGTAAATTATCTACCAGAAGTATGTATTAGAATTTTGTTTTTATTTCAAATAAAATTACTAATAAATAAATCCGAGCACGCGTTTTGTGACGAAAATCCCTCAATTAGACTATTTATTTATGGTCTTACAAATTGGTATAGTTCAGATTTTTTTACAAAAATAATTTACCAAGACATTATTGAAACATTAGAAATAATTTATGACCAAAAAATATATTCTTAAAGTATATAATAGTAATTAATTTCGATTCGCGTCTGTGCATTTTTATTAACTCGGCACAAGACAAAATTTTGTCAGTCTCCGCCGCGACCGGGCGGTGAACGGACGTCTAGTCCACGCCAGTCTAGTTAATGACATTTTAAAGAAATTCCTCGCTTAAAAATGGGGAGGAAAATACCCTTGGAAAAAAGTTTTATTAGAAAACACAAATTACGACATCAAAAACGTACGTCGGAGATATATTTTCAGAAAAAAACAAAGGTTAGTGATATTTAATTATCCGTGTACATTGTACTTACTTATATGCTACAGGGTCGTTCGAAAGAATCAGTCAGAATAAGCACATATTTTTTTAACATTTGGCGATAATTTTTTGTTGTTTAATTTCCAGGGAAAAGAATCAACTATGGACTATCAGGAGTTTATGTCTGACATCGATGTTTCATGTATAAATGTTAAAACTTATGCCAAAGTACGTGAAACTGTTTGTGATTGGTGGTCAAAAAGTGCCACGAACCAAATGAATTTTGATTCGTGATGTGCGATTCAAATCATTTTTTTGTTCATTATTTTATTGTCCAATTCACTATTACATTGGTATAATTCAACATATTTAATATTTTTTGTGTTACTTTTTGTCAGTTTCATAATGTCATATTGTGAATTGAGCTTCTTGTTTTAGGAAAAAACACGAGGTTATTTTTGACATACTAACCTATGATTTTTCAATCGAAATTTACCTCGTGAATTTAATAAAATTTCGACATTAGACGAGTCAGGTAGCTCCGTTAACTATGAAAACAAATACACGGAAGCGATACAATATTATGTACAATATAAAACCTAGTTTTAATATATATACTACTTCAGTTGTAAGGAATAAACCCTATTTTCAATGTCATACATATCAAATCAAGTAATACTTTAAAGATAAGTATTAGAAATAAAACTTTCCGGTAATACCTTTCGGACAAACGAATAAATAAGTAAAACAAACGATTTTTACTCACCTTTGGAAAACTCATGTAAAATATTTTTGTTGTTTGTTTTTGGGGTGTTATGCCGTGTTGCGCTAACTCCTTCTTTAGCCGACGTTTCGGACATCGTTGCACTGTCCATCATCATCACTGCAACGATGTCCGAAACGTCGGCTAAAGAAGGAGTTAGCGCAACACGGCATAACACCCCAAAAACAAACAACAAAAATGCTTTTGGCCGTGAAAATCTAAAAACTTACCTCATGTAAAATATTGTAAAAAAACAAATGAAAAAAATATTTGATTTTTTTTTAAATGTATATTCATATACCTTCACATTTTATATCTACCATGTCAACAAACTGCATTTGTATTTATTTATGTTTACGCACTCCGACGTATAATTTACAAATATGTATGTAACTACTTATTAGGAAGAAAGTTACAACCGAGAATTCAACAACAATAATTGTTATTTCATCGGAACCATGCTGTAGTTTTCGTCAGCCGCGCGGAGTGTACAGCTCGCAGTGGAATGAATTCGGTATTTCTGTCTCATTCTAAAAAAACGTCCGATCGCGAGACCGTCTTTTAACGAAATTTGAATTCTCGTCCACTGGTTAAGACGCCTTAAAAGTGCGTGTTATTTTTACCATTTTCCCGTATTATTTCTTATCAAATAACCTTTTACCAACATCAAAAATATCCACATATAGATCTCCTCTCAGGTAGAAAGGTTAGGGATGGGAACGTCGAAATAGAATACTTAGGACGGGTTGTTTCGGAGAATTTGAAGAATTCATCAAATTTCAACGTTCTTTTTCAGGTTCTGTGAAAGTCCTATTCAAGTTCTGTTATTATATCATTGTAGGCTAGTTGCTTGACAAAACTGAAATAAAAACAGAACTTGAAAAAATCTTTCACAGAACTTGAAAATGAACGTTGAAATTTGATGAATTCTTCAAATTCTCCGAAACAACCCGTCCTTAATCATGTAACTGAATAATTCACGTGAATAATCCCGTCGAGCAACAACGTAGGTTCTACGTTCTCCTCCTGGCCGTGTTACTCTCTGTCCTTTCAACTATAAATGACGCAGTTCGCGTTATGAGCCCGTAATAAGCTTAAATAACGGCGAATGGAAAAGCGGGTTTTAGACGTATATTGCATGAACAATGAAGTGATCTTACGCAGGCTTCAGTTGTTACGGTAGTTCTTTTGATGAAGAGTATTATAAATACACTAGTGTACACCGCAATGCTTCGCTGTTGCTAATGTCTTTCTCAGGCGAGTCCGACATCTTCCACCATTCACTACTGTATACCACAATGTAGTTAACTATTCCTCGGGCGTTCCTGACTTCTTCCACTATTCTAACCTCTCCCTAAACACTCAGGGCACTAATTAGAACAAACTTTGAATTTTTTTTATTTTTTTTTTATTTTTTGAAATTTTCAGTGAAACCGGTAGACAAATATTCAAGTTTTGCAAGCACAAACATACGCAGGCAAAGTTTTTATATATTAAAATTTTTTTCTCGTTGTAATGAAATGAATTTTGACCTCAATGTTGGGAAACAAAAATTTTCCTTTGCTTTTTATTTTATTTTTATGAAATAATAAAGCACATATACAAATTCATAATATGTTACGTATCATTCGTAATCAACTAATTTGATTACCCTGTTAGTAGAGAAATATTCGGGAGCTGTTCTATTTACTAATGCTTAAAAATAATAATGGTACACTATAATTGCTTTAAAATAGTAGGTATAGTTGAATAGGTAGTAGGTATGGTATAGTAGATAAAATATTTCCCAATTAATGAATAAGTGAAAATGCATCGAAAATAGCAATAAAATCATCGGTAAATAATGAATCAGGGTTATTGGTTTTGGCATAAAATATAACATTAATTTTTTTTATAAATTTGGAATAATGTTTTTCGCTTGTATTACACCAGGTAAATCGTTAAATAACTTTGGACCCAGGTATTCGTAATGATGTTGTGCAGCTGTAGTCTTGTAGATATTTGATATACGGTCTCCGTGGTCGAGGGGTAAGGCTCTCAACTAACAAGCTGTAGGACGCGAGTTCAAATCCCGGCATGCGCAAGTAAATTTAATTTTTGTTATTTCACATTTTAATCATTTAAAAATATATGTGTATTATATTTGCGGCACGTTCCAGACTGGGAGATACTATCAGTATCGCCCTGGTGTAAGACCACCATATCGGAATTATTTTTCCTTTTTAGCTTCAAGCCTGTGACAGACCACACTATAAGCGCGCTAAGAAATAGGCTAAGCCCATGATGCGCATAGCGTTATGTGTATCCTCCCTTATTATATACTTATATTCTCTATTTAGACCAGGACTGATGACCATCGCGGAAAATCGGTACTGTGCTTGACTTTGTCACTCTGCACAAATGTCACGGGATTAAAATTCGTTTTGAGAATTCTAAAAAATAATGGTAAATAAAATTTTATTATAAATAATAATAATTTTCGAGATGGTTTGGGGATGAAATTTTTGGTTTTTTTGATTTGTTGCCTTTCAGGAAATTGTTCGGTATCTCCTAGACATGTGATATGCCTCATACAAACTCTATATTAGGGATATCCCCGTGGGAAAAACATATTATGAAATATAATTATGTCAATACGAATCATAGTAAATAAATACGCTTGAGCCATCCATTTAGATAAGAATACATTTAAAATTTAAATTTAAAAAAAACAACAGTAAAGAAAATACCCCTCCCACCCCATACACACAAGCATATCTGTTTATGGAGGTACATCTTTAAATTAAAATATAGTTTCATTTTTATACAAATTAAATAATGCCATGTATTATTATGCACATGAATAATATTTAAAAAATTATACGTCCGTGACGTGATAATGTTCTTTGAGCCGTTAATTATCTTCATGGCATGTCTTGCAATTTTCATTTTCTTCTTAGTAACTTTAGTAAGGTTATATATACGTACGAGTATATGCCATATTTTTCTAAATAGGTTAAATAATTTTTTTAATATATTTTTTTTAACCCCACACAGGAAGCCCTAAAAAAATAATCTCCTTCAGGGCCTATGACATCTTTCGTGTTTAAGGAAATGAAGGATAGGAAGTTCTGATAAGGTAAAAGGTGTGAGGGTTAGGTAGGAATCTAGGGGCCAGTGTGTCCAGGAGTGACGGACATATTAATATATCACTCCCACTACGGCGCAAGGCGATGGGTCGAGAAACCAAATGGAGAGGTCAAAGGGTCTCCCCATACCAGCCTCTCCCCATCTCGTCACGCCACGCAGCTAGTGGGCAGGCGCATCCTGAACACACCTCACCCGATGAATCCTGGCACTTAAAAATGGGAATCAGAATTATTTTGCTAAATCACCAAACGTAGAGAACCACTTGAGGTGACCTATGGCAGAGATGTTGGTAATCCAATAAATGGTTCTCGGGGCGGCGGTGCCCAAACTCACCTCCCAATATGAGTTCGGAAAACATGTACCGAAAACTTTTATTTTTATTTTTGGATCAACGATAGAACTTGACTATGATTGTTTAATTCCTTAGAGAAAGACTCTTTGGTACTCGACTTCACTGAATACTAAACCTATGTAACCTTCGGTTTGGCCCTGTGGCTTTTTGTGTGAAATGTTTACCAAATAAATAAAAATAGACCATTATCCCTGAAGGCGAATTAGGCTTGTTAGCCGACAGAGTAAGCTTTTGATCAATTCTACGCGTTTAAAATTATTTTTATGTGATGCCGTACAACTGTCCTCAGCCAATGGGACTTCCTTTGTTTAATAGAGGAAGGAAATAGAAGATAGTACCTGGTTATTCAGATCTGTTTACTCAAAGTTAGTGGCTTGCACAGAGTTTTTCATTAGGTTAGGCAGTAGAAAAACAGCTATAAAACAACTTATCACAGACGTGGTACGTTTTTGCTAAGAATGGCTATCTACTGACTTTATCCAACTTTGGTTGAGATGACCACATTATAGACACAAACAACCATTTCAATAATGCATATTACTAGCCAATAATTACTGAATATTATGTAAAAATTTCGTATTTTTTTCTATCGCGTAGTTGCATGAAAGAAAGCCAACATAATAAAAATAAAATTATTTCGTTATTAAAGTTGTACTAATTAATACAGGTACTAACAGATGAATTGATTGCTACATTTGTGATTTGTACCGAAAGACACGGCCTTTTTCGATACAAAACAAACTAATCTTCCCTTCAATGCGCAATGTACTTTTATGTAGATTACGGTAATCATTTGAATATGACATGTGTGTCATTTTGCATGAAAGAAAACCAACATAATATGATTTTTATTTAGTTACTGAAGGTACTAAAAGATGAATTGATTGCTACATTTGTGATTTGTACCGAAAGGCACTGCCTTTTTCGACACAAAACAAACGAATCTTCCCTTGAATGCGCAATGTACTTTTTATGTTGGATACGGTAAACATTTGAATACGACATGTGTGTCATTTTGCATGAAAGTAAACCAACATATTTTAGCGAGTCGTTCATACGGCTGTTTCATTTTTACAGAAATATTATTTGAATAGCTCAATTAGTATGAATATTATGTAGCCAAACCACGAATCATGGGAAAGAAACGAATCTCAGGAAAGATTTGATTGTCGTGGTTTATTGATGTCGACGCAGTAACGTCGATGATCAAAGAGGTGATTGTCGTGGTTCATTCAGTTCTCTGAGAGCCGATGACATTGTTGATCGTCGTGGTTCATTGATGTTGATATGTTCAACAAAGTCGATGATCTATGAGTTGATTGTCGTGGTTCATTCAAATTCTGATTGTTGGTCTAAGAGTTCACTGTCGTGGTTCGTGTTTCTAAAAGCACATCTTCCTTGTTCCAGGATCAGGCATGACGCTGGTGGTGCCCGACACGTCGTACTCCAGTTCCGAAGAAGAAGAGGACTTCTACGACGCGGACGACGCTCCGTTCAGCTCATCTAGTGTAGCGGGGACCCCTTCCACGTGAGTACCCTTTTTAAAAATGTATTCAAAAAATCAATTCTTGAATCGTTTTTGTCATCCAAATGTACAGTATTTTCTTCAGTGAAAAAATATCCTGTCAGATCAAGAAACAAATCTTGGATTGTTTTAGGATCGTTTTCGCCAGTCACACTTTGTTGAGTTAAAACATAGGTTAAGCGCGTAATATCGGTGTCACCGACAAAGACTGAGGGCAATTTCGAGGCATTTATTTGTGTGGGTTAACCTACGCTATTATTTGTCGTACTGCGAAAGTGAAGTTCCTGTAGTTTTAGGCTGGTTAAAGTATTTCCAGTTGGTTAAGTAGTGTGATGCCCCAACAATATTGGTTTGTGCATTCTGAGAGTAAAATGAAACACCCCTGTTCGTACATTCATAATTTAGTCAATTGTAATTAATCTTCCTAATATAACTCGAAGAAGTAGCAAAAGCAAAAAATAGTTTTCTACAAATAATTGACCTTGGCATTGTTGCAATTAATTGACGCGTACATTTAATTTAATTTAAGTCTTGCTTTGTATTGTATTTTAATTTTTTGTATTGGAAATTTCTTATGGCGCGTTTTTTGGAAATATCATCTCATGGGCGCTTTTCAAATCTATACAAGAAATCAAAACTATAGTTAAGCCAAGTCAGTACACATCTTCAAGTTATCTTTTGACAAATATAAAATGTTGTTAATGAAGCAATACAGTTATGTACAATAAATCATACATTTCTTAATATTCATATGTAAAAGCCCCGAAAAGGGGCTTTAATTAATACATAAATAAATTAAGTACTTCGCTTAATATCAAATAATTGATATTAAAAAAAACTGTTATAAAATGGACGAAAACTGGTATTCACAACATATGTATTATCAGTTGTCAAAGGTTGTGAAAAGTTGTTTTGAAAAATTGCGAAACAAACATACATTTTTGTAACAATTTTTTTTCCACAATTTTCTTCTCCATTATCTTGGCTAAAAGTTTGTGCTCACAATACTCCCACTACATTATTTATTATTGATAACACTTGCCCAGAAAACAAAATAAGTGTGCTTATTCTCGGTTCATCCCCCTCTCCATTGGGATCGCCGCGGGACAAACTGGGAGGAAATGATGCCTGTCGGAGGAAATCATACAAATGTGTATTTTTGTTGAGCTGAAACTTTTTCACGATATTATTCGTCTCGCGGGTGCCATATTTCCCACACTTATTCCACTTAACGCTGTTGTTTCAGTTGGCCAAGTTATTATTCAGTTTGATCTGATATTTAATTTTATGGGTTGAGAAACAAAGACAGTGGTGATCTCTGCCGATCCCTTTTATTAATTTTCCTCCTAATTAGGTGATAATTATCTTTACTACAAAGCACAAAATCCGTCTCGGGTGCCATAATTCTTACACTTCTGCTATTATAAACTCTTTTGTTTTAGTTCTAGTGTACAAATTGTGTAGAAAAAAATACATTATTAATTTGAATACAACAAAGTGCAGAAAACGGTGGCCGGATAACTCAACAAAATGACAATACATATAAAATGTGTTATGTAGTTATGAAAACTGATGAAACAAAAAGTAGGTTAAATAGTTATAGATGTAACCTAATTTTTGTTTCGTCACTTTTAATGACTTTATATCGCCTTTTAAAATCGCCTTTTAAAGGTGTGTTGAATTATGTAACCTAATTTTTGTTTCGTCACTTTTAATGACTTTATATCGCCTTTTAAAATCACCTTTTAAAGGTGTGTTGAATTATGTAACCTAATTTTTGTTTCGTCGTTTTAATGACTTTATATCGCCTTTTAAAGGTGTGTTGAATTGTCATTTTGAGGAGTTATCATGGAGAAGCTGTCAGAAAGTCGAAGAATTTTTGTGAGTATTTCCGCTTCTTAATAAAATCCAAATAAACTGGATATTTCTAAACGTATCAGCAAACTAAAAACTTTTTTGAAAGGTAATGAAATACGCTCTCAAATTTAATATTAGAAATAACATATCATTTTTCAAGTATTAAAATTTTGAAATCAAACATAAAAAAGTTTTTTAAATTACTTATCTAACGTTTTTTTCGTTTAAACTCTGAAAAATTACTGTTATCCAGAATTCACACATTATTATCACCTCATTTTTTTGTCGATTCATGTAAAAAAATATTTAAAAAGTTTTCTCAAATTGTGGTCGGAACCTTCTGTGGTCAACTTCTATATTTGAGAATATAAAGCTTGACATTGTCTTTTTCTAACACCACCGTTTAGTTCATATTTCTGACTATGACGGCAAGGGAGATACACCAATTTCTATGAGACTTGTTTTTGATTTCTATATGAGCTGTTCCGAAAACAAAAACGAACAAATTCACCCCTGTATATAACTGTGTGTTCCCGAAACCGAACAAATTATCCTGAGGAGTTGAAAAACTAAACATATTCTTGAGTTTTGTCATCAGATTTGATCATACATTCATTTGTTCACGAAATGGGCGCATGCTAACAATTTTTTTCTACTTTTTGTACCCTTATCGAAGTTATGATTATTTTAAAGATTTTTTTAAAAATAACTTTTTTCAAATGTCGAAAATCATGTGATCTTACTGGGTACTCCTGTACCCCGTTCTAAAGCCATATTTTACGTACGTGGTATTGTGTGAATTACAAATTAGATCATATTTTTTTCGTATTTAGGTTCATTTTATAATTTTTTTTCTAAGTATGTTAAAATATTACAAGAGGAAAATATCGACCTTATTCTGCGTAAAAACACTTTTTTGTAGGTATAATATACCAAATCTGAGCTCAATCGGCTAATTGGTTTTTGAGATAAAGTGGTTGCTGATTTGTTAAACATAGTTTTGATAAAACTGCATTTTAAGTTTTTACACTATTTGATGAGGTTTAAATAAAATAATTTTTGATACTTGCCGGTTATCAGCCAACTTAATTTGATTAAGGTCAGACAGGGCTTAGCTTGCTTCTTGTCCCCTTCAAGTTCTACTTGTTTCTCACTATTTCTCAGTGAGAGCGGGCCGATGCATCTCGGCCGGGCTCCCGGGCCATACTTATAAATTCTATTCCCTTGCCAATTTTATGAATATCGTTATACGGTTTAGATAGGTGTATTTAGAAAAGTCTACAGTATAATAAAATCAGCATGTAAAATAGCTCCTCCCAATTCCCAGACAACAATACCGCCTTACACACAAAATTAAATTTATTTCAAAATGCATGATACGCAAGACGCGAAACGAAAGAAAAAGAAGATAAAGCGCAAAACGTTTAGGAAGCTACAAGCCAAAAATGTTGTAGGTAATAGGCATTAAAATCGCTTGACAAATGGAGTCAAACGCATTTCAAGCACAAAACTGTTTTTTATTTATTTTTTAAATAATTTTATAGGAAAGCAAAAAAAGTTAATCAAGTGAAACTGTCGCAGAAAATCTTAGCTATAATACTGTATTTTTTAAAAGTTGTTTCCTTAACGCGTTCATACATTTGTATTGAAAAAAAAATTGTAGTTTACATTTATATTTTTTATTGAGTAATTTTTTTTTTATTTGTATTCTACTCAAGCGAAACGATATGAAAACCTTCTATTTATATAAAGCATATTTTTTTGGTATTCACAATGTACACCAATTCGTTATAAAGATTAAATCAAAATAGTGATTTAGCGTTAAGTTTCGCCTTAGGTGGATGAAATATATTTTTATAGGAAAAAGTTGGCATTCCAATTACCTCAAGGTTTCTGATGTTCTATGATTATCATAATTTTTGTGTTATTGTATTATCTAAATTTAATATTATTACTCTAATTAATATAGCAGTTTTTTTACAAATGTTCGAGAACAAAGGTTATTTTACTTCGGTAGCTAATATTTTTTCTGAAAGTTTATGGACTGCCATTTAGCAATTCGGTCACGCTTTCCGTAGATTGAAAATTATTATGGGCGAGGAAACTGTTTCTAACAAACAGTTAGGGAAATTAGAATTGGTAATCTGGGTGATAAATCTTTTTATCCTATCAAGTTTTAATTTCTTTCTGAAAGGATTTCACTCGGAATGCAGGGTACCTACTTTGCGTAAAACAACTTCGGTGCTATGGAAAATAGGGTATTCGGACAGTATCTAAGTTTTAATTTCTATCGGAAAGGATTTAATTCAGAATGCAGGGTACCTACTTTGCGTAAAACAACTTCGGTGCTATGGAAAATAGGCTATTCGGACAGTATCTAAGTTTTAATTTCTATCGGAAAGGATTTAATTCAGAATGCAGGGTACCTACTTTGCGTAAAACATCTTCGGTGCTATGGAAAATAGGGTATTCGGACAGTAAGTTTTAATTTCTATCTGAAAGGATTTAATTCGGAATGCAGGGTACCTTCTTTTCGTAAAACAGCTTCGGTGCTATGGAAAATAGGGTATTCGGACAGTATCTAAGTTTTAATTTCTATCGGAAAGGATTTAATTCAGAATGCAGGGTACCTACTTTGCGTAAAACATCTTCGGTGCTATGGAAAATAGGGTATTCGGACAGTAAGTTTTAATTTCTATCTGAAAGGATTTAATTCGGAATGCAGGGTACCTTCTTTTCGTAAAACAGCTTCGGTGCTATGGAAAATAGGGTATTCGGACAGTATCTAAGTTTTAATTTCTATCGGAAAGGATTTAATTAGAAATGCAGAGTACCTTCTTTGCGTAAAACAGCTTCGGTGCTATGGAAAATAGAGTATTCGTATTGTATCTAAGTTTTAATTTCTATCTGAAGGGATTTAATTCGGAATGCAGGGTACCTACTTTGCGTAGAACAGCTTCGGTGCTATGGAAAATAGGGTATCCGGAGAGTATCAAAGTTTCAATTTATATCGAAAATGATTTTATTCGGAATGCAGGGTAAATAAAAAGGTGCAAATAATTCTTCTTCATATTTTAAAACATAACTTGAAAAAAGTGTATTTTCATAAAATAATTATATTAACGCCATCTATGGAAGCATAGATTATAACGTATGTTACGTTTACACTTAAACAACGCATTTTTGTTACTATTTGGAAGCGTTACGAATGGGGAGGGAATGGAGACAGGAAAGAGGAAGTTTAAGAAGAACCTGCTAAATCTTTTCACTCCTTTGCTCTAGCTATTTAATTGATTATTCGGGTTTTAATCATTATTTATATATGACTAATAATGCATTTACGTATTTCATATTATTTATTTGTACGTCACTAGTTACAGGTTCACGATATTATTATGAGTTATTATAAATGGTGGTGCATTATAAGAATGATTAAGTGTGTATTTTTTATTTTCATTTGATTAGATTATTGTAAAGCGCCCTTGACGTGATTTTTAGGAACTAAAACATTAAGTAAATACATTATCCAATTAATTATTTAACTTGTGGGGCGTGGGGGCAAGGACACTCTCCTTCTAACCCCCGTGAATATGTATACGTTATACACGTATATTATACCAATGTAACTATAACGCTTCGACTTCACTGTACGTGTACATGGGGCTTAAAGATGCTAATCTGGGAATTTATACAAAGGAGTCGTACAAAAACTCTGCTCTAAGTGGTATTAGCATACATTAGCGGGGATTGTTGGCTTTTTTACTACCGTTTAGTTTGAATAGTGGAATGGGAACGCGAGATGAAATATGGATCAATGCTGGAATTCTTGGACTAAACTGAACATCTGTGGAAATTAGCAGGGTGTAAAATTTTGACTTGGAATTCCTAATGTGAATCTATAAATTTGCCATATAACTCTCTCTTTTTACACACTACTTGCGTCATTCATTGTACATATCCTTCTGTTATTCTGACTCGTGACGTGACCCAACTCAAGTATTTGATTCACTTGCTATTTCTCCCTCGGGCAATTTACATGCGAACAATAAGAAACTTTAGTGAAATATATTATAGCTTTAAAAACATTCATATACAGGGTTATCCAAAAAGTTGTTAACACTCATATGGTACTACAATATTATTTAACAATTATAATTTTTTTGGTAAACTAATGTTTTTAAGACAAGATTTTTTATGCATAGCACAAAGGGTAACAATTATTTTACAAGCAATAATTGTTCGCCTGAAACACTCATCCACATTGAAAAATCTCCTGATAAAAGATACATGACGCCAACGGGACTCGAACCCGTGTCCCTTCGATTTCCGGTCGACAGCTCTGACCACTGAGCTATGGCGGCTTATCTCTTACCCGCGAAATTATTCAATATATACTAGTGTTTCATTCAACAATTACTGCTTGATACATTTTTCACCTGAAAACAACCAACTTTATTTTATATGAGAAAGGCATTGTAAGTGCTAACTCTCTCACTAGATGGCGTCGAGACAAATTGTCTACATTTTTAGGCGAAATACTTGAACTTGTCAAATATTAATTATAATTTTTTTGGTAAACTAATGTTTTTAAGACAAGATTTTTTATGCATAGCACAAAGGGTAACAATTATTTTACAAGCAATAATTGTTCGCCTGAAACACTCATCCACATTGAAAAATCTCCTGATAAAAGATACATGACGCCAACGGGACTCGAACCCGTGTCCCTTCGATTTCCGGTCGACAGCTCTGACCACTGAGCTATGGCGGCTTATCTCTTACCCGCGAAATTATTCAATATATACTAGTGTTTCATTCAACAATTACTGCTTGATACATTTTTCACCTGAAAACAACCAACTTTATTTTATATGAGAAAGGCATTGTAAGTGCTAACTCTCTCACTAGATGGCGTCGAGACAAATTGTCTACATTTTTAGGCGAAATACTTGAACTTGTCAAATATTAATTATAATTTTTTTGGTAAACTAATGTTTTTAAGACAAGATTTTTTATGCATAGCACAAAGGGTAACAATTATTTTACAAGCAATAATTGTTCGCCTGAAACACTCATCCACATTGAAAAATCTCCTGATAGTATATATTGAATAATTTCGCGGGTAAGAGATAAGCCGCCATAGCTCAGTGGTCAGAGCTGTCGACCGGAAATCGAAGGGACACGGGTTCGAGTCCCGTTGGCGTCATGTATCTTTTATCAGGAGATTTTTCAATGTGGATGAGTGTTTCAGGCGAACAATTATTGCTTGTAAAATAATTGTTACCCTTTGTGCTATGCATAAAAAATCTTGTCTTAAAAACATTAGTTTACCAAAAAAATTATAATTAATATTTGACAAGTTCAAGTATTTCGCCTAAAAATGTAGACAATTTGTCTCGACGCCATCTAGTGAGAGAGTTAGCACTTACAATGCCTTTCTCATATAAAATAAAGTTGGTTGTTTTCAGGTGAAAAATGTATCAAGCAGTAATTGTTGAATGAAACACTAGTATATATTGAATAATTTCGCGGGTAAGAGATAAGCCGCCATAGCTCAGTGGTCAGAGCTGTCGACCGGAAATCGAAGGGACACGGGTTCGAGTCCCGTTGGCGTCATGTATCTTTTATCAGGAGATTTTTCAATGTGGATGAGTGTTTCAGGCGAACAATTATTGCTTGTAAAATAATTGTTACCCTTTGTGCTATGCATAAAAAATCTTGTCTTAAAAACATTAGTTTACCAAAAAAATTATAATTAATATTTGACAAGTTCAAGTATTTCGCCTAAAAATGTAGACAATTTGTCTCGACGCCATCTAGTGAGAGAGTTAGCACTTACAATGCCTTTCTCATATAAAATAAAGTTGGTTGTTTTCAGGTGAAAAATGTATCAAGCAGTAATTGTTGAATGAAACACTAGTATATATTGAATAATTTCGCGGGTAAGAGATAAGCCGCCATAGCTCAGTGGTCAGAGCTGTCGACCGGAAATCGAAGGGACACGGGTTCGAGTCCCGTTGGCGTCATGTATCTTTTATCAGGAGATTTTTCAATGTGGATGAGTGTTTCAGGCGAACAATTATTGCTTGTAAAATAATTGTTACCCTTTGTGCTATGCATAAAAAATCTTGTCTTAAAAACATTAGTTTACCAAAAAAATTATAATTAATATTTGACAAGTTCAAGTATTTCGCCTAAAAATGTAGACAATTTGTCTCGACGCCATCTAGTGAGAGAGTTAGCACTTACAATGCCTTTCTCATATAAAATAAAGTTGGTTGTTTTCAGGTGAAAAATGTATCAAGCAGTAATTGTTGAATGAAACACTAGTATATATTGAATAATTTCGCGGGTAAGAGATAAGCCGCCATAGCTCAGTGGTCAGAGCTGTCGACCGGAAATCGAAGGGACACGGGTTCGAGTCCCGTTGGCGTCATGTATCTTTTATCAGGAGATTTTTCAATGTGGATGAGTGTTTCAGGCGAACAATTATTGCTTGTAAAATAATTGTTACCCTTTGTGCTATGCATAAAAAATCTTGTCTTAAAAACATTAGTTTACCAAAAAAATTATAATTAATATTTGACAAGTTCAAGTATTTCGCCTAAAAATGTAGACAATTTGTCTCGACGCCATCTAGTGAGAGAGTTAGCACTTACAATGCCTTTCTCATATAAAATAAAGTTGGTTGTTTTCAGGTGAAAAATGTATCAAGCAGTAATTGTTGAATGAAACACTAGTATATATTGAATAATTTCGCGGGTAAGAGATAAGCCGCCATAGCTCAGTGGTCAGAGCTGTCGACCGGAAATCGAAGGGACACGGGTTCGAGTCCCGTTGGCGTCATGTATCTTTTATCAGGAGATTTTTCAATGTGGATGAGTGTTTCAGGCGAACAATTATTGCTTGTAAAATAATTGTTACCCTTTGTGCTATGCATAAAAAATCTTGTCTTAAAAACATTAGTTTACCAAAAAAATTATAATTAATATTTGACAAGTTCAAGTATTTCGCCTAAAAATGTAGACAATTTGTCTCGACGCCATCTAGTGAGAGAGTTAGCACTTACAATGCCTTTCTCATATAAAATAAAGTTGGTTGTTTTCAGGTGAAAAATGTATCAAGCAGTAATTGTTGAATGAAACACTAGTATATATTGAATAATTTCGCGGGTAAGAGATAAGCCGCCATAGCTCAGTGGTCAGAGCTGTCGACCGGAAATCGAAGGGACACGGGTTCGAGTCCCGTTGGCGTCATGTATCTTTTATCAGGAGATTTTTCAATGTGGATGAGTGTTTCAGGCGAACAATTATTGCTTGTAAAATAATTATTTAACAAATTACCATAATAGTAATTATTTTTACTTGTGTGCATTAGAGATGAGTAGGTTCTGCGTTTTACCGGAAGCCTCCGGGGAGCGCTTCCTTTTAAAAGAACTCGAGTTCTAGGAGTGGGTCCGGGTTCCGAGTTCTTGAGTACGAACTACACGACGCACGGTTCCGGTCACGAACTCGGTCCCGGACCCGGACCAGGACCCGCACCATTTCGGGTCCGGACCGACGTCTCTCGGTAGCCCCAAGTATTGCGTGTCTCCACTCACCGAGAACTCGCGCGAGTGACGCGAATGTGAGATGAGAAGCCACACTGCCGAGCTCTGGGTAAATACAAAGAGACATTCGGGTCCGAGTCTCCGGGAGTGGTTGATTGGAAAAGGGAGCAGGAGTGGGATTCGCTTGCCACTCGGGTTAAAGAACTCCTTCCGACTGAACCTACACATCGCTAGTGTACATAGTGTGAGTTATTATGTTATTAAAATAAAATCCCAAGTTGTAACATCTTTTTGGACAACCCTGCAGATCGATTCTGATTCTGTTTTTATAAGTTTTATTATTTAATTATGCGTAGAATTGATAAATCGTCATTTTAAAACGGTTAAAACCGTAAGAGACATAAACGCCCTGTGATTGGTCGGCAGCATAAATAAACCACTCACTTCGGCAGGTTTTGACAGATCTTATGCTACGTATACATGCGGGAGCCGAACTGCTGAGCTGATCCTCAATATATGGGAAAGAAACGAAGCTACTGCAAATTAGACTCGCACCCGGGTTACCATTGTGGTATACAAATAATTTCAAAAGTATTAATGTATTTTGTTACAATAAAACATAATAATGGAAATAATAAAAAAAGTCCAATATATATATTTTTAAGTATTTCTACGCCAATGAAGAGATCTAGCTCTTGAGTTTGGTGTAGAAGTAAAAAGTAATATCATAATAGCGTGTATAATAATAAAGGATGTGGTAACATTAAAATATAAAATGGTAAGAAATGAAGTTACTCCTTGAAGACATTTTGTTGCAGTGAGTGTTCAGTTTTTTTAAATATTTTTTTTCTATAATAATACCGATTCTGTTATTTTTTTTTAATTCTTCGGGAAAACCATTAAAATATTTTATCCTTCTGTAAATATAATTGTTTTGTATTTATTGTGTAGAAAATTTGGATTGGAATTTAGATGTCACATTTATGTCTTAATGATAAATTAAGTTTTAATAGTTTCAATCTTTGAATATTTATAAATTTTGAACTATGTTGCTGAAGGAAATTTGAGTCGTTTTTCAAAATTTTTTTTTTGTATACGGCAATTCACCCTAAAAAGACATAATTACTTTAATAATTTGTCATTGTTTTGTAAAATAATACTGGTATTTACGTTAGAATGTGAGCTTTCATACATATATATTTTTAATTTTACTGGAATTCCTTATTGCAGTGAAAGGAAATTCCTTTGGAGATTGATAGAGACATTGGCAGAAAGGTGAAGTCAGAATACTGATTTTAGTAATCAGTAATGAGATGTTGTTGAAATATTATTAGCAGTTTAGAATGGAGATCTGATATTCACTTTGATATGCAGCATGCTATGGAATTTATAAATAAAGAACGATACTTGACTGAATGCCATGGAAATTGAATTATTGAGGCGTATGTGTGAACAAATAACGAATTAGGGTTGCCGAAAATATTGCAACGCTGATTTTAGCGTAATAACGTGCTTAATACATTTATTAAGCCTCTACAAATAATTCAAAAACACATAATTAAAGTCATATATAACAAAAATAAAAAATTCTCGACTGACCTATTATACAAGGAATCTAAATTATTTAACATTCTTAAATTATTTATATTACAAACTATGAAATATTTATTTAAAAACAAAAATAATTTCAAAATAAATGAAAACAGAATGAGCAAAAGAACAAATAATATATTTTACACCCCCAAACCAATACTAAATTAATGCAGACACATAGCAGTTACATTGGTCCTCGTACATTTAACCTTCTACCACTACAAACTCAAATGATAAATAAAAATATAGAATATATTAAAGAGGTAAAATTATGGCTGAATGACGCAGATATTGAAACGCTTTTACTATAAATTTATTGATCCTTTCTACAACTCACTTGCTGAAACTTTATAAACTGTTGTACATAATGTTTTCTCTTTACTTTTTATAATAACTATAAACAAAAAAAAAACTTTTTCTACTAATGTATATTATACTTTAGGTACTTGAAATATAGTAATCGTTTTATATTACCCACACTCAGGCAGTGCCTTAGTGGGTTTTCATTTCTTGTGTATACTATTTGGTATTATATATTATGTTATTATATACTATCTATTAATATGTATAATATATGAGTTGTTTGGTATCAAAACTGGTCAGATCCAAAATTTAAAAAAAATAAACTAAGTATTGAACTGTGTTCATTATTAACAAAAGAACAGTTCTTATTTTTCAAAAGCAGTCATATCCGCATATTTTGTAAGAGAAACCGGTTTAAAAAGCGGCTGTGGTATCAAAAATAGTCAAATCCAGCACTTGTTTTGGTGTTTCCTGAAAATTCACCTAAAGTGGAGTTGACCAGTTTTGATACCAATTGACTCATATGTAAAGAAATGAAAATAAATAAAGTAAAATAAAAATAAAAAAATTAACAAAAGTTTTTTTCTCCTACATCTTCACTCACCAGCAGACGAGTGAGGCAAACTAATGGCAAAAGCTAATATTATTACGCCAGTTAAATTGAACCACAGAATTGAAAATTTGATCCATTTTCGCAGACTTGATAAAGAATTTAACGGCATTGCAATTTTACGCAGTTTATAGAGAATAAAAATACAAATTTTCCCGCGTAAACAAACACCCCATTGCCGTAGTTTCAAATTAGGTCGTAGTATTTCACACCAACCTTTTGCAACAAATTCAACGGACTAGGTAAAATTATCATAGACAATGAAAAAATAGAGGAAATCAAATACTTGGGCATTATAATAGACAATCGACTCAAATTTAACTCTAACTTTGAATTATTAAATACGAAAATGGCAAAAAAGGTTACCTCTTTAATATGAATAAGGAATAAATTAGAAGTAAAAACAAGTAAATTAGTTTATAATAGTATAGTAGCATCTCATTTAAATTACTGCTCTAGTGTTCTTTTCTTATGCAATCAAACACAGATAAAGAAATTGCAAATAATTCAAAATAGAGACATGCGAGCAGTATTGAATTGTAATAGGTATTCTGAGATAATTATTATGCAGAAAAAACTAGGAATGTTAAGTGTGAGACAGCGAATAATTTACAATACCCTAATATTTATATTTAAGCTAAAAAATAAGATGCTCCTGAAATACATGTTTAAGAATGTAAATTTTAATTTTGAAATACATGGCTATCCCACGAGAAACTGTGGAGATTTTAGACTTCCCAAAACTTGTCGGGAACCCAAAAATAACCTCTATTTTAAAGGATTTAAGATTTTTAATGAATTACCGACTGATGTTAAAGAAGCTAAAAGCCTTGCTGCTTTTCGGGGGTTATGCCTAAATACTATAAAGAATAAGTTTTAGGTGTATTGTAAAGTGTCCTTAATGTCATAGAAATAAGTTGTGAAAAGGTTTATACTAGATAAAACCTGATGAACAATATGTGAACAAATCTGTTTAATTTCAACAGTTAAATTCTATTTAACTGTTCTAATGGATTGACTCGATAAAGTAACGTACACAAACCTCCTTACAGCCAGTGCTGATGATGATATATGCTCCGACTTCGATTTAAACCTGAAGGAAAACACGTACAATCATGAATGCTGCAAATAAACAGAGGTGTGGTATTATTTCTACTTTTTGGTGTAAACAAAAAAAAAACACAAGATAATCTCAAAAATGTATTTCTATCTACGGCTTAGATACTTAGATCCAGTGGGAGGACGCGAGGTCGTCAGACAAATTTATTTTCAAGATGCTAATCTCGATTTAAAAAATATTTTTCGGTCTTGCATTATTTTCGTTTGGGTGAACAAAACACTTTTTTACCAGAAAAATATACAAGAACAAAGCACCGAACTATTAAACCCTTATTCACAAGATAAGTCCCACGCAACTCTGCTGATGAAGAAAATGTTCGGACAGATTCGAAATATCGTAATTTTCATGTATTAATTTATAAACATATTTTCATAACAAAACTAATATTATTCTAAGATTTTAAATGGTTTTTTTTTTGTGCGAACACTATGTTAGTATCTCGCTGGCAGTCGGATTATGGCACTATGGCCACAGTTTAAAAAAATATATATTAAAGGAAAAGTACATGTAAGTAATAATGTTTACAATTTACAATGACAATATTTAATACTACTCTTCCAGAGAAGCATTCGCTTGTGGTTGGAAGAGGAGTGTAAATTATATTATTGTAGATATACATATAGTAGAATCAAGAGCATAGTTAGTTACCCATATCCTAATACAATCCTTATACATTATACATAATTAGCCTTACTAATAAATGTGTTTTAAATGTTGCACAACTTATAAACCACAAAACACATGAGGAGTAAATATAACATTATAATCTATAATTTTTTTATAACTTTAATCTACAATAACTTTTGTTTCTTTGAACAGCTTTAAGTGAATAATCACTCGGAGTCAATATTTAACCATAATCTTTAAATACCAATTCAATTAACTGTAAGACACGATGAATAATGAGAACACTCGGTTTATTTGTGAAAAGCTCTTGATATCTTTATTTAAAAATAAGTCGAAAATTGCGAATTTCGACAAAGAAGAAATATCTACATATTTGAAAAAAAAAATTTACAAAGCGAAATACCAATACATTTTAATTCTACGATATATTTTTTTTTATTAAAAAAAAATTATAGGTGTAATGTAATGCTTTTTGTTTCAAACTACTTACCTACACCTAAAAACATACTTTAATACTACGTTTGTTGACTTAGCAGGGTGCTCGGGTTTTCAATTCAATTTGTTTATTCATTTAAAAACTTTACAAAATTACATTTTAATTCGTTTTTAAGTATATTTGTAAAATGGTATTACATAATAAATAAGCGGTGTATCAGCTATACCAGCATCAATAGGGCTTGCCTTTTAAAGGCAGCTTCACCGATGCTAAATATGTCGATTTCCGAATTGGTTCTGTTCAACAGCAAGACTGCTTTCCCCACCGGCATGGGGTGATGTTTGTCCAGGTCTTGGCCACAGATGTGTCTGCCCACCAACTGCGTGGCAGGCTGGATCGCGAAAGACTTGTTGAGGAAGGCCTTTTGACCTCTCCAGCAGAACTCTTTCGGAACTTCGCCTTGCACCGTCATACATTTTTCCTTCCCAGAACTTCCTCCATTTCCTTTCCCTAAATATTCCCTCCAAACAGCATCCCAAAAGATGACATAGGCCCCGAGGGATTTTTTTTCAGCAGGCCTCCTGTGTGGCGCTAGTAAAAATATTCGAACCCCAAAACAACTATGCACGTGTAGTAAACCCCCAAATCAATGCATTAGATTTCCTCGATTTTTTATAAAAAATATGGTAACGCCATTTATCTATGATCCATGTGCGTGTGCTTAAAGCTGATTAAATTATACTATTAGTCTCGCTATAAATAACTTGGCCGAAAAGTAAGTGGTAGGTCTTTACAAGCTTATGTAGGTCGTTTTCAGCCCGGTGGTTATTTTCGCCCTCGCGGTACATTATGAATTTCTATACCCCACCTAGGCCGGATTATGTAAGTCAAAGTTGTTACCTTAGTTCCTTCACCTTTTGAACTAAATATAGCACTTCCACTATTTAGAAAGTACATGCAGTGTTCTGTTTGGTCTGCTTTTAATTTTTCATTCATGCCATTGTCTTATATTACGTGTGTCTACGGTGTCAGAAAACTGTTACACCGTAACCCTTGTGAGCCTACATCAATTAGAGAATCACAGAATAATTTTTTTTTTCCATCGAAGCATTTAAAAAACAAATGTTTTTGGGGTGTTATGCCGTGTTGCGCTAACTCCTAAAATTTTATTAGCTATCTATATGCTTAGAGGTTGAATAGGTAACTATTCATAGATAGTAATGATCATAACACGATTTCGACTTGAGTGGTAGATACTCTCCGTAAGTGTAGCCCTGGTGCATGACCACCATTCGGACCCATCTCCTTCTCCTTATCACTCTCTTCAGTTTCGCAACATACCCCAATAGCGGATCTCATGAACCCCTGGCAGTTGTGACTCTCATCTTCTTTGTAGTGTTTACAAAAAAAAATCAATTCGATCGCGGAATAAATTATTTTGTGCTTTACGTTTGCGCGTAGTAAATTAATCGGTCATTTGGAAATGGTTGTCTCGAAAGTACCCATCCCTAGCTCCAACTCTGAATTCATTATATTGGCATGGCTGCTATCGATTATTCATTAATAATATACATCAATTCGTTAGTATATTTATTTATTTATTTATTTATTTACACATAAACGGCACAACATGTGCCATTAACATAATTGACATACTTATAATAGTACAACAACATGAAGAATAACAGTATAAATGTTAGTAAAATTTAAGAAAATAGGTAAAAAGTAAGGTAATAAGTAGTTTATAAAAACTATAATGTATAAAAGTAAATTGTAAAGTGAATAGTTTAAAATATAAAGTATTAAAGTACAAACCATAAATTATTAGGAAAAAGTAAAAATAAAAATTTAAAGATTGAAATAAAACAATAAAATGTACCAATAAGATACCTATCTCAAGGTACCGACAAAGATTTAAATATAAAAAGTAATAAATCCTGGATTATGTTAACCGATATGATAAATTTTACAAGTACTTATGATTTCTAGTGCATTAATGGTTTTAGAAGTACTGGTAGGCATATTATGTTTACATGATGTATTTACGTGGTACTAGCAAACAAATTTAGTTTAACGCATCTTTTGTATGAAGACAGATTACCGGCAGCGTGATCAATATTAGCATATTCATTGCCTAAAATATGCATATATATTTTAAATTAGCTCCACACGAGATGCCCCGATGAAAATAATTTCCTTCAGGGCCTATTTCATCTATGGATATGCTGTGTGGTGGGTTTTTTAAGAAAGGGAAAGAGAAGAAGATCTAGGAGGGAAAAATGTATGAGGGGTGAATATAAATCTGGAGGTCAGCGTGTAAAGGAGTGACGGACGTTTGATTTTATCCCAAACCCGTTTTCTTCGAATACAATATAAAGCAATATTCACATATTACTTTGAAGTCAACATCCCAATTAGATTTAATTA
Source organism: Hesperophylax magnus (assembly GCA_026573805.1). Taxonomy (NCBI): domain Eukaryota; kingdom Metazoa; phylum Arthropoda; class Insecta; order Trichoptera; family Limnephilidae; genus Hesperophylax; species Hesperophylax magnus. The sequence continues at coordinate 2,027,104 of JAIUSX010000117.1, read as the reverse complement.
ACACGACGATATGTGAGATAACGGTATTGTGACAATGAACAATAACTTCTAAATTGCGTCCAACCCACCATACTATTTGCTTGACACTGCGTTAAAATATATTACATCAGAATGTATGGCGTGTATAATATGTGGCGTAGCTACAAATTACCGTGCCACGGGTAACACAGTTAACACAGTTAACCGGCACCAACAAATCATCAATATGAATGTATTGTTAGACTACAGCCTTATCGATACTAGAGACAGTTGATCTGCAAACATCTCTGGTTGAATACCCAATTTCCGCGGTGTGGGCGGCCATTATGGACATTTTTCCAAATTTTCCTTCAATTATTAACTAATGTCAGGTCTGTTCGTAAAATCTAGGTTTAATATATTTAAGACGCAAACAATGTCCCTTGTGACTTGTGACGTCGTTTACCGTTTAAGATTTGTCCCCTGTCGGTTCAAGTTTAATATGAGATCAATGACGCTAGTTCACCGGAACACATTCCATTGTAATACCGGCAGAACAAGGACAGCTTTCCCATCCGACGTCTGTGCTTTAAAGATTGCAATCCGTTTTATAAAATTCTGGCATCTTTCAAATCATCAACCGTTTCTGCAGTATGTTAAGCCTCCAGACCATAGTTTACTGCCAAATTCAACAAATTTGTACAGGGTCAGTAGTTGTGTACTATCTTCGGGCCCTATACAGTTTTTTTTGCTAATCAGAGTTAATAAACATAGTTAATTTTATTGAATTTGTACGGTTCATTAGTACGTCTATGTTACCTATATCTATGTCTGCGATAGGAAGATATTCGCAATGTATTATATCGAAATGAAATCAATCCACGTCGCTCCAGATCGACAATTATTAGACCTGTGCGGTATTCAACGCCCCAGTCACGTGCAACCCCAGTTTCAGGAGTTTCTGTAATCCTGAAAGTTAACGGCTCTGCGGGCAGAAGTGGGTTAACGGTCGGGAATCCGTAACACATTCATTATTGCGAGGATAACGGATAACGCCGTTGCATAACGAAACGAACGGCGCAACCATTAATACTACAATAACGACGGCCGAGTAACAGCCTGTTATTTTATACGTTAAATACAGCTGCATTATGACATTTCATCGCGGTTGGCAGTTTTGTCAAAGATCGCAGATTAATGTTATGAGACTATTTAATGAAAGTGATGTAATAATCAAATCTTCCCACTTTCGCGAGTTGTTACTTTCTTAAACACAGTAAGATAAAAATCACGATGAGACATTGCTGTTTTCATATGATTACGTTTTCTGCAAATTGCATTTTCCGGGAATTTTACTTATCTTAGAAAGAGTTTGATAGATTTAACATGAACACATGATTAAATTATGTTTAATTAATTAACATGATATAAATATGTTAAATCTTGCGATGTGTTTTATAAAATAATAATCTATCAATATTTTTATTTTATGCCTTCCAGGAAAGCCACAGTTATGAAGCTAATAGTCAAAATCTTATATTATTATTATTTTTCTTGCGATACATTTAAAATGTAAACAGTATTTTCATTTTGTGAAGTCCATAAAACTGAATGTTATCGTGGTACATCTAATATAAACATTAAAAAAATGTAGGTCAGAAAACGCAGAGGGATTTTAGTCGGCAACATTTTTACTGGCCACATTACATACTTTTCCAATCTCTCGAGAAAATATCATCCTCGTATTAGCCTCTCTCTAGGTCAGATGTTACCAGTTAAAATGGGAAGAGTGGCACAAGTGGATTCATACGTGTAGAGGGTGGTTAAGAATAGGCAGTGGGGGGAGGAGGGTAAACTAGGGGATGGACCGGAAAAGGTAGCTAGAAGAAGATTCTAGAAAGTTTATTTTTTTACGAAACATGGAATATGTTTTTCGTACGGACCAACTTTGAAGGATTGCTAAATAACATTCATAAAACTGAGACATCAGAGCAAGGACGATGCGGATAGCATAGACAAGTAGCAACATAGCTTGAGTTTGTGGGCAGAGATGGAATATAATTAGAGAAGGTTACAGCGTCTAGTATTACCTTGAAACTTCTTTCGTAGATCTTCATCCCGAATCGGGCAGAGAAAAAAATGTAATATTTGTGAAGTTGATATTTTTACTTATTTCTTTTTTTCATTCATTGTTGCTTACGACAGATGTAAAGCACCTTTCGTGAGGTATATCAAACTTCATTATCACTATCACAATTCGGTTCAAGGTCAAATTCGTTAATAATGATAATAATAACGTTTGTTTATTTCATGCTTTTATATGTCTGCCATATAAAAGCATATATCTAAATAAATGACTTCATATTAAATTGAAAATAAAATAAAATAGTAAACATATTTAGCACTTGTACTACGGTGGCTTGAGGGAAATACTTTCTGTAGGGGCGCGCCCTGCCACTGGGCGACGGCCTGGACAAGAGTTTTTTTTCCGATCTCCGGTAGGGCTGACTCGTCCATGCTATTCTGTGGTGCATCGAACCAGCGAACCCATGTACCCTTCTCTCTGCGAATATTTGTAAAGCTTTACGCTGCGGATGCAATAAAAGATTTAGGTAAATTTTTTTTCTTCTGATGCCTCTCTTATCGGATGTTGGCTATCATCAGGGCAATCTCCACCCTGCAGGCTGCAGCCCGGAAAAACAAGAAACCGATCTGTCCAGTGTCAGTGAGACTATGGCATCCCAATTGGGGGTGTGTCGGGAGGCTGAAGGGTGTTGGTATGGGAAAGTGGAAAAGTACCTGGCTATTCACGCCTGGTCCCAAAACACTGCTAAAGCCATTTAAAGCTACTAGCTTTATTAATGGCGATCTTTCACAAGGGCGATACTGACACTATCTTTATACTCTGATGACACTCGTCATGAAAATGATTTCCGCCAAATAATTATTAAACGCTCGTTCTTGTAATATTTATTAATTCGTTGCTTTTCTTTCTCAACTATCATTTCATAATATAACGGATGGTAACATTGCCAATCATTCGCGAATGTCATCAGCCGAGTTGCTTTGCTCTGGAATTATCTCATTTGGCCAATTAGCTCAATTAACGCCTCACGAGACGTCGGTCAGCGTATGTGAAACTCCGTCTCGCGCACTCACTCGTGTTGCAACAACTGTCTGTTGCAATATCGCTTTAACGATAGATAAATTTATCTACTAGTTTGGACTAAAATTTTTCAATGATAAACTAATGTTTATAAGACAAGGTTTTTTATGCATAGCAGAAAGGATAACTAATTATTATAAGCAATAATTAATCGCCTGAAATATCCATACAAATTGAAAATATCTCCGTAGTTAAAATAAATGCCGCTAATTCCCGTCGGCAGCATTTATGTTTACTCGGGAGATATTTTCAATTTGTATGGATATTTCAGGCGATTAATTAATGCTTATAATTTTATTTTATTTTATTTTTTTTTATTATTTAATAAATGTTTACAAGTTACATTTTTAGACATTTTTTTTTAACTACCATACTAGGCTAATGCCCGTGTTGTGGTAGTTATACATGAAATAATAATAACAATGACATAAAAGAACTAAAAAATACTTATAGTAACATAAGTATGTAAGTATAAATCATAATGAAGTAATAATAAAAATAACTTAGAAGAACTAAAAATACTATTTTATAGAAACATAAGAAAGAATTAGAGAAAAAAAAAACAAATTTAATGATAAATAAAACTAAAAACAAATATATTAAAATTAATAGTAAACTGAAAAATAATTAGTTAAACTAGTTTGGACAGTTACCACCTTACTATATCTGCCCTGCCTGCTCCTGTGGTGAAATGGCTTACTTATACCGCTTAAAATGGGGTGACTTTATCAATTTTCAACTTTGAAACTAATTAACTCTTTTATTGAATCATTTTTTGTCGTATTCATTGCATAAACTATCGAAATATTTAATTTGATTTTACATTTTCATGCCCAAAAGCATTAATACTATGCGGTGGTACGCTTCCTCATTCGTTTGCGCATTTTAGCCATTTTGGTTATTATGCGGTGATGCGCTTCCTCATTCTTTAGCGCATTTTAGCCATTTTGGTTACTATGCGGTGATGCCCTTCCTTATTCTTTAGCGCATTTTAGCCATTTTGGTTACTATGCGGTGATGCGCTTCCTCATTCTTTAGCGCATTTTAGCCATTTTGGTTACTATGCGGTGATGCCCTTCCTTATTCTTTAGCGCATTTTAACTATTTTGGTTACTATGCGGTGATGCGCTTCCTCACTCGTTAGCACATTTTAACCATTTTGAACACCTGAAATGTAAAGTTTATTTTTTCGTGAAATGGAAGTTGAATTGAGCATCCTTTTTCTGTCCCCGTTCCCTCCCAACTACCCTATACATATTCAATGTGCGATCCCCGTGCAACTATTCAATTGCACTTAAGCGCTGACCCATCCTACTGCAGTTTTTCCCAAATGGCTACAGGCTGCGGTTTCCCAGCTGGCATTGGGGGTTGATCTATTACTCCAAATTCCAAATTATTTTTCTCAAACGTATTTCAAGACCACTCACACTCACTTCAGTGTGGATGAATAAGATTTATTTAAATATTAGATTAGCCATCTTGTCTTATTAGACGCCTTGTCTTTTTCTTCGGTAGTTTAATATAGGTATATTTAAAGGCTTCATACATCCTTATGGTAGTTTTATTCCGAGTTAAACATTATTTTGGTGGCCTTGAAATTGACTACAAAAAAATCTTTTTAAGATTTCTGTTTTTATAGTTTATTAGCTGAACTCTCGGCGTATTTTCATAAACAGACTTAGACAGTGACCTTCTTCATGTTTTCAAGTCAAGTGTGTAAATTTTCATCAACCTCGGAATAAAACTGAAGATTTGTATACAAATCAAATCCACGCCGCTCGCCCGTCACAGACAATCAACTTTACATAATAGATAATAATATACATGATAAGCACGGTTTACAATTCCTACTGTTATTTGTATAACGGTGTTGTGCTCCTGAAGACAAGATACTTGCAGCAGCTACGCAGGTACAAATTGTGTTGCGTTGAAAATACACATATTACACAAATTCGACATATCATATCTTAAATAAAAAACTATTAATAACTTGGAAAATGCTTAGTTTTCAATTTACGCAATGCTACGCCAGCCTTCGGAATGAACGAGTGACCCGTGTCCTCAATGGTTCACCGCAATTTTTCCGGAAACTGCTAACACAATACGATCAAAACTTAAATGGAAATAAATAATTGAAAGAAATTTTTATAGCGGTGTGTAAAATAATATGAATGAATAGGTACGGCAAACGAAATAATTAAAATTGACATTTAAAATCGTAATTAATTAGTGCGATCTACAGGGTTTTCCAATAATAATATTTTGATATTCAATCGTAAAATATCAATGGTTTCGTTGCTTGTGTGGCACGTAGCGCCGTCTTGTTGAAAGTAAACGCTGTCCAGATCAATATCATCCAATTCCGGCCATAAAAAATCATTAATCATCTCTCGATAGCGCAATCTATTCACCGTAACTGTTGTTCCAGCCTCATTATCGAAAAAGTAAGGTCCAATGACTCCGCTGGACCATAAACCGCACCAAACAGTCACACGTTGAGGATAGAGAGGCTTTTCAACAATAACTCTTTGGTTTTCCGAGCCCCAGATGCGACAATTTTGCTTGTTGACGAAGCCACCGAGGTGGAAATGGGCCTCATCACTCAAGATGATTTGCATTTGATTCACTCAAGTGAATTTTAATAATTTCAATGCGTTGTTGAAGCGTGTATCGTTCCATTTTTATTAATGGCGTAGTTTCTACTTGTCAAATGTCAAAAAATGACAGCTTCAAAAGTAACATCTACAGAAATAGCGGGGTATTCAAAATAACACCTCTTATTGGAAAACTCTGTATAAGATGAGATATATATCTATGATTTTAATTTATTGATAAAAATTACGGCGAAGCATTACGAAGTAATGCAAAATCCTGGGTTTTTGGTTTGAAAATTTGAATGGCAGCTTCAAAAGTAACATCTACCGAAATAACGGGCTATTCAAAATAACAGCCCTTATTGGAAAACCCTGTATTTACTAATAATTTCTCAAATTTTTCATCTTCTTATAATTCTCTACCTTCTCCATCCTCTTCTTGCAACCCAAACTAGCCATACATCATTTTTCTTTTTTATATTATAGTAAAGGATAGATTCTATGTCCGCAAACTGTAAAATTCACCCGCCATAACACAGAGTCATCCCTAACATGGAGGGTGAAATATCACAAAAAACCACATGTACTCTCTAAATCATGTATCAATAAAATAAGTAAATAAAATTGACATTTTCGCGGCGTCATTATGTCTTCGGCGTCGTCGATGGTGTCACGTAAAAACTATAACGGTTAAATCATGCATTGAACTAGACCAGAGGGGAAGATTACGGTTCTACTTAAATAACGAATTTTCCGTAACCTTAAAATTATTCACGACTTTTACGTTAATTGCGATTCTAGTTCTCTCGATAATTATCCTTAACCTTAAAATTAGCGACTTTCTTTCGCTAAGTGCGATTCCAGTTCTTTCGGATGACAGTGAAAAAGTCATTAATGTTGAGGTTAAGGACAATTTCTTATCCTTAAGTAAAACTGGTATCGCTCCTCAGATCCATAGATTGACATTCGTCTTTTCGTCTATTATATATATAAAAATTTTAATGTTCGTTGGCTCAAAATCTTAAATCTACGAAAGTTCTTCACCGATTGCTTTGCAATTTTGACACAACGTTGCATTCGAGTACGCGTGTGTTTTTATATACCTGTATTTCCTGTGCAGGTAAAAATGTATTTTTTTTTAAACAGAGGCATCTGTTGGACAAACATGATTTTGTGAAAAGCAGCGCCATCTGTGATACGTAAAAGCAGCACACGCTATTGTTTCTATATCTGCACAGACGGACTGAGCCACAGCAACGCGTGGCGGGGTACAGCTAGTAGATAATATAAACAAAGATCATTACACTTGAGGAAAATGAAAAACACGAAAATCGTAAAAAGGTGGATAATAACCGTGATAATAAATCCATGTATCTGTATATTTTATAATTTCATACTCTAAAACATTAGTCCATAACTTTTACTCCACAGACTATTAATTCTTATGTTGTTGACACGGTACAAATAATAATTTCCACTTTTCCATGAATGTAATATGTTCAATTCTTCTCCATATTCTTATTAATTGATATCAAATGCGAAGGTAAAACCGGCCGCTTTGCTGGACTACCCCTTTTAACGTAATGCTGTATTAAATACCTTGTATTATTATATTGTTGATAAAAAGGGAGATATGGCGTGGAAGCGAGGCTACTGTCGCCGAGCTAGCGCGAACTGTGCCGACTATCAAAGCGGCTATGCAATGAAAGTTTGGTGTGTAGGTAGAAGCATGGATACTCATAGTCATCGTGGTTCATCTTCCTCGTTTCTATTATCTGTGGGCAACCCCAATAAGTGAGGCGGAAACATATGGGGGAGAAAAATATCTCGCTATTTAGCTAAATCTACTGAACATAGCTCGAACCACCTGAAACAACGTATAGGTTTTGTCACCAGGCCGATAATGAGAGAAGATTCTTCCTCTCTATTGATTTACGTTTCCTAATTTGCTACGATATTAAGGATCCCCATTGTTGATGCTTGTCATTTTAATTTAATCGTGTTTCATTTGTTCAATGAAATGGTGTATTCCGTTTGGTTCTGTTGGTAAATTCAGAAGCATAAATCGGTGTCATTTGACTCCATCTGAGATATTTTTTTTATTTAAGGCACGTAAATGGTATTTAGATATTATACGAACCCCACTGATTTTCAACAATTTACGGTAAAATGGGAAAGGTTTTAAATTAGGTGACACAAATTATTTTGTATTGCAAAAAAATTCCACTTACATTTTATTTTTATATATTTCTCGCTAAAACATTTAACTATTTTTCTCGCCAAGTTTAAAAATAAAATTGGCAGGTAAATTGAATATTTATTAATTTTAGTCGTATTTCAAACAAGTGGAAATTTTGAGGTAAAATTGTGTGTCGATTTTCTTTTCCGAATTGCCTACACTTCAAATACATTTAACGCAAAACCGAATTTTAGTTTGTATAATATTAATATTACTTGGCGTTTAATTCCAGAAGCTCCACATTATGATAGTATTATATAATCGAAATGAAAGTGAAACTTAACTGAAACTGTGAAGTTTAAATGAAATAACTCTTTGATTTATCCCAAACAACCGGCGACTTTGCAACAGCGTTTCGCGACCGGCGATTCCGTCCCGTCCCGCTCTTCCGCCGCGTTCCGTCCCGCTCCCCGTTCCGTTTCGCCCCTCTCTCCCGCGCCGGCCCCCTGGCGTCGGTCCAATTGGAGCGCCGCGACGCAACGCGCCGGTCGCGTGTACTAAAATGCTCCCCGCGTCGACTGTGACGTCACCGCTTATTATTTTCTCCCCAAGTAAATACTATGTCTGACGTTTGTCGGTGAATCGAAATGCGAAAATCGAGCAGAATTTCGCACGGTGAATTTTCACGAAATTTCTTAGTGAATTGTGCGGTACTTAGTTCAATTTTGTGGTTTCTACGAACACATCGCAAGTATGTGTAAAATTGACAGTTCGTCTGACGTTTGACGGTAAATAAAAATCTTATACTGCTGCGGAATCGGACGTTTTATGTCTGTAGTGATTTTTCTATTGTACTTACCTTTTTTCGGTGCGTTTTTTAGCAAACAGTAAAATCTATTACACGTTGATAGTGAAGAACCGACGTATAATATCATATTGATTAGGTGTTTGCTTTTCGGTGAATGTTTTGCTCTCGTTTGGTAGTCGCAGTGACGTTCATTATCGGGTGTTTGGCTATTGCAAAATCATGAATAACGCGAAACTGTAATTATTATGAAAACAAAGGCTTATATTTAAACCAACCAGCCTTTGTGTTCCCATCCCCCCTTGATCATGATATATCTAATATTATGTATATTATTACATTTTAATTCATAATAATGTGTACTGCGTGCTCAGGCACGTCGCCAAATGTTGTTGAATGTCTTATGTATTCTGATTTCTCGATGAAGTGGTTGCAGTTTTCCGTTTTTTTTTCTCTTTCGTCGTATACATACTTAGTTTTACCTTATCATTGAGAATAGTGTTCAGACCTTTGTTAACACGGTTCTTTTTATGTTCACCAGTTTTGCATTTCCCTTATTTTACAATTTGAGTTTCTCTTTCCTCTTCCTAAAAAGACACTCCACCAGCATCCCCAAAGATAACACCCCTGAGAATTCCCTCGAGACCTCCTTTATGGAGTAAGTACAAAACAATTCTAACGTCTAATTTTGAACGGAAAATTGATCGTGATGCGTTTAAGTCAAACTTACCACATAGGACCAATATAGCTCACCAGACAAAGATTCGTGGGAGACCACACTCGTGTCATAGCGAAGTTTACAATTATTAGTATTCACATATTAGTACCAAAAACATATATTAGACCTATTAAAACATACAGGTACATGACAATTCTTCATACCAAGATATTAATAATTAGCAAATTATTTTAAAATGCAATATCGGGCGGTCCGTTTAATAGATTTCCGTACCTTAATAAACGGATAGCAATTAGAGCACAAGCGTTGGGTGGGAATGTTGTACTTGTTTTACCAAAATTTCAATGAGAACGAGTCGTTTTTACGATTTTCCGACCTCTGTTTTCTCCCAACTAAAAAACACCCTCCACAGAGCGTCATTAAAGACCTCTCAAGGTCTCTTGTGTTTAGTTAATGTAAAAAAATAATATGCTTTTCGTGTTCTAATTTAACATTATGGCTGATCGAATTTATTACTATTAATATTGCTTTATAACTCGTTAATGTCTCTAATGTGGACCAAAGAACTAACTAAATTTAAAGTTTCATTTGAATATCTTTAAATTTTTCCTAAATAATCAATATTTTGTGGTCAACTGGACTAATTTTTTATATTTTCGTAGAAAGCAATCACTTCGTGGTTTAACATTTTAATGAAATAAAACAATATTTTTTGTTTAAAACTACGAATTTTTATTAATTTTAAGATCGACCGGTTTCGCTTCACTCGAGCATCGTCAGGGTACAAAATTAAACTAATCAATAATAAAAAATGTGTCTTTATATATAAATACAGAGGGAGAGAGAAAGTAAAACCAAAATGAAACAACAATATATTAAAAGAAAACGATTAGTGTATATAAATATTATAATAATAGAGAATAGGCATTAATAATTGTAAGGTGATTAAGGGATACTGGGAATTTTACAGTTTACGGGGAATATTCCCAGTATTGGGCTTTTTGACAAATCTAATTGATTATTCAGAATTAAACTTTTGGTTTTAATGGCTTTCTTTATTTCTAGTGCTTCTAGGATATTCAATTTGTTACTATAGTATTTTTTTATGGAGAATCTTAGCACCGATGCTTTTATTGAAGATATGATCTTTTTCAATAAGATGATTGGCAAACTCTGAAAAGCCATTGGTATTTAGGCATCTAAGATGTTCTTTAATCCTAATGTTGACATTGCGCGTTGTCTTCCCGATATAAAACGCTGGACAATTATTACAATTTAATTTATAAATTCCTGCATGACTAAGTGTGTCGTCTTTATCTTTAGAATTGACTAAAAGTTTACCTAAATTGTTGTTAGTATAAAACGCCGGATTGACTTCAGAAGGAAGGTTAACTATACTGCAGGAAGAAAAATTATTAATGAATAGAATACGGCGCCATTGGAAAGGAAGATTATTATTATTAATATTATGTGGACTCGCGAATAAGAAGTTTTTAACTGCTAATTGTTTTAGTTTTTTTACTTAAAATTCTATCAATAAAATCTGGATCGTATCCATTATTAGACGCTATTTTTTTAATTATTGATAATTCGTTAGAGAAATTAATATTAGTTACTGGAATCGTGACCAAGCTATGGACCATTGAGTGAAATGCTGAGTGTTTGTGTGAAAAAGGATGATTGGATGTATTATGTATGACAATATCGGTGTAGGTAGGTTTCCGAAAGATGTTAAAATCGATTTTATTATTTATGAGAGATAAGGATAGGTCTAGGAAATTTAAGGATGAATTAATGCCTAGCTCTAATGTAAATTTAATATGTTTATGATAAGAATTTATAAGGTTGAGGAAGGAATTTAGCTGACGTTCCGTGCCTGTCCATATACAAAATATGTCATCGACATATCTTTTCCACAGAAAGACGTTTTGTAATCAGTCCGCAGTAATCAGTACGAAAGTAATTTTTGTAATCAGTCCGCAGAAGTGATTTTTGGACCACAAAATATAGATTATTTCGTAAAGTTTTTAAGATTTTCAAATGAAACTTGAAACATAGTTAGTTATTTAGTAATGCCACAACTTAAATCCACTTATGCTTACTTACTACTTACTTTTCACTAATAATAATTTAAAAAAAAACGATGCGGATATTATATAATATATATATATATTAATTGCAGCAATGATGAATGATTTTATTTCTCTAGTTTAGTGTTATTTGTCTTTGTCTGAAGCTTACGCATGGGACTGACAATACAAGGAACGTTGTATAAATTTTTTCCAAAAAGCTGTAACTTGATATGGTTGAGAAAGGGTGAAGGTCATATTATTATGGCATAAATCCATCGATATAATAACGATGTACTTTGGTCAATGCATGGACCTGAATGTTTCCATAAAATAATATACTATACATACTCGTACAATAAATGTTCCAAGTTTACATTTACTACATCTATCAAAGTCGTCTGAAATTTTCTTATTTTTATTACCAATCATATTTAATTTAATAAATAAATATATAATACAGATTTTTGCGGCACGTTCCTGAAGATAAGATATATTATCAATACCACCCCGGTGAAAGATCTTCATTTAGATTCGAAGCTTTGCTTGAAATGGCTTAAGCTTTTTTAGATGTTGCCCAACCATCATCTTTCCCATCTCCTTCTCCTCCCCACTTCCTTCGGCCTCATATCATACCCCAATTGCGGATGCCATAGTACCTGTGGCTTCCTACATTTGGAACTCTAGTGCGGTGGTCACACAAAAAAGAGTCTTGCTAAATGCGAAAAAATTGAATCATTAATCAAGATACGATTTACCAATATAATTAATTAAGCAAAGTAATATTAACCCTATCACTTAAACTTATAAAAATATTATTTGTATTCAAATACAGCAAAGTAAATCGCCTTAAAAGCGAAGGTACCATTTAGTGCCTTCAGGATGACTATGATCAATGACTATGATCAGTCAATGTTAATTTGAAATTAATTAAACGGCTTTTTATTGACATAGCCTTTGACATCGAGGAACTTAAGAGTACTATCGCCTGTATAACTACTTTCTAATGTACCTCTACATTTTACTTTTTTAGTTTTGTTTATTTGCATGGCCTTGTTTTATAAATGTTGGTGCATAATCTTGTAGGCTTGTCTTACAGATGACAAAAATGCAAGTGGGAATTACCATTGCTTTTATGTCGACCAACTTTTTGTTTTATTTATTTCTCTTTGACCAAATAAATAAACGTCTTGTGACCAGTATCTATGTGGTAGAAGTGTGTTCTATTTAGATTTGAAATAAAACCGATGTCGTCAATTTACATTGATTCCTGACTCCTGGGGCCTAGGCAGGCCAAAAAATTGATTTTCTGTTCGGAAATGAATTTCGATATTTATATTTTCATCAGAAATAAGGAAAAAATGTGCTTAATTTGGGCACAGGAACACGCCCACAGTGCATTCTTCGTGGATAAAACGAAATAATGTGTAGGTACTTCTAGTTCCCTGACCTCGCGTCCAAAAAAGTACGTTTCTAATTTTCCCTTGTATAAATCAAAACCAAAATTACCTATGAAATCTAAAGATTTGTATGTGGGTACTTTTATAAACCATATATTTTATGTGACATTTTTTTAATATCAAATAAGGAATGTCAACTATCTCATTTTTTTCAGGCAGGTTGGTATTATAATATTGATTATTACGATTTGACAGCTCGTAGAAGGATCCACGTTCGTGCGATTTCTGGCAGGATAAAAAAGGCAGTATCCAACACGGCCATCACCTTGAGCCGGAAACGGAACGTCCAAACAAATTTACAGACATATGAAATATCAAACGGTCAAATGATGTAAGGATTGTACGCTACGTCAGAGTTATGTGACTTTACATCATCTATGCTACTTCAATAGCGTTTATGTTGTTTGTTTGGTTTTATTCATCTATATTTATATAAAAATTATTTTTTCTTTGTTTTTCCTCCATTGACTCAAAACGTGTTGAAGTTGGGGTCGCCCGAGGACGACATGGCACGATCAAGTGAAACAAAAGCTCATAAAAAGTAAAAATTTTCAATTATGTATAATAATGTTATTGCTACTTTAAAAATAGCCTCAGTTTTCATTTACATTGGGATTCACAACCATAAAACTTTACTTCAAACCGGTCGGTGGCCGAGTTGACATCGCGCTTGGGTCCCACTCAGGCGTAGTGTGTTTAATTCCTCTGCTGGCTAAGTCCTCCATCACAGCACAAGCAACATTTTCAGCTTACTGTGGTGGTAGTAGGAGATTTTCAAATATTGTCAGGTTATTTGTAACCCGGGAATGTTTGTCTTTCTTTTTTTAAAACGTCAGCTAGGATCACAGACATAGGAATTAATAGACGAGAAGATAAGGGCGAGGGGTAAAATCAACTGTTGAAGAACGAGGGGAGTAAGGCTGACTGTGATTCGTCAATAAATCAATCTGACAGTAAATAGGCATCTCGCATTATAATATCACCATTTACTTCTTAAAAGTAAAATCTGCGTTTGAATGAATAGACATTTTTACATGGGAGCGCAAATTACTCGCCACGTTATGAACTAATTTGCGAAGTCCAAATTCGGCAAAGTAAGGCAGCTTCTATTTCAGAGTCGTAGTTAGTTTCAGAGTATTTAGTTAAGACACTTTTACAAATGTCTCATAATTTACTTACCCCAGTAAACAACGATGAGCACACTTGAGAATCGCTACATTGTGATGTGATAGTATATGTTTCTAAAACTGATCCATATAATACGGTGTGAATAAGCTTAAAATAAAGTAAAATAATGCTTACTTATGGAATGTAATACGACAATTGGGTTTATTCTCTTTTTCACATCTATTTTTACAAGTTTTCATATCAAAAGTCAACATTTTGCCGTGTTATTTCGTAAAATGAACCGATGATGCCTCGACCATAGTTCGCACAAGAATGATGACGTCACGTTTTCAAATTTCACTTGAAGCCATATGCGAGCCCAGCCGGCTCAATGGAACCGGTATGGGGAGTGGGGATAATACGCTTTTAATCACTTAGGGCAGGTCTACTAATATTCATATGTCTATGGCTAGGATCCTATAAAATGTTGATATGATTTTGTCACATCAGCTTTTCTAGTAAAATACATAAAAACAAAAAACTTTTTACCTGGTAATGTCAAATAAAATGGTTATAAAATTCTACTGACGATGGTACCTACAGCTTAAATGTCAATCAAGCCATTACGTTCGATCATCACGCATTTTGATGAACTGTCAACATGCCGCCAGTATTTACACACTTTCGTGTTAATTTGGCCTGTCATACCTCTCGTCAACTTTACTTTAAACATCGCTTGTTCATTTTGGAAAATTAATCTTAGTTTAAAACTGATTGGAAAAAAACAAAGAAATTTTTTTATAGAAATGATCTCTCTGAATTTCCTCCACACAGCATCCCCAAAGATGACGCAAGCCTCGAAGTAAAAGATAACTCTCAAGAGTACTGTCCCAACTGCCCGGAGCCGGTGGGACAACGTCATTCCCAATTAGGGTATTTGTGAGGCTGAAGGTAGTGGAGAGGGGAAGAAAAATATAGTGATGTACTACCCATTGATATTATATTTAGATGAGACATGAAGCGAAAAAATATGTTTTGCTTTTTTACCTCCAACTATCCCAACGCTCTAACCAAAACTACCGAATCCGGCCTACGCGCACCGCTTTTCGCGTTCTAATAGTGGAACAAGTTTCGGCGAGATATTAGTACTCAGTAGCGCCTCTAATTATAGATCTATGGATGTACATAGCTGGCTATTCAGAGCTGGTCACTAAAACTAAAACCAGCTCAAGCAACTTTTCAATGCTGAATGGTTGTCTTTTACTCGGGCGATTTCGAGAGTAGATATCTACAACTGGAAAGTGTCGCAACTATTTTGTATCATGCTATATTATTGTAAACATATATCATTTTTGCGTACGCTGGACTTTGAACTCGTGACCTATGAATTCGTAGCTAAGGATCTTAACCTTAGGAAGTCGTCTTAAATATTGAAACCTTTTTCCGAATTAAAACTGATGTTTTTGTCCAAAAATGCGTAACTCTTGTAAATTCATTTTAAATGTGTAACTTACAGCTAATGTTTTAAGACAAGATTTTTTATGCATAGCACAAAGGGTAACAATTATTTTATAAGCAATAATTGTTAGCCTGAAACACTCATCCACATTGAAAAATCTCCTGATAAAAGATACATACGGGTTCAAGTCCCGTTGGCGTCATGTATCTTTTATCAGGAGATTTTTCAATGTGGATGAGTGTTTCAGGCTAACAATTATTGCTTATAAAATAACTTACAGCTTTTGACAAACAAACATAAATGCGTAATCCTGTTCTATACTGATTTAAAAGAAAATTTTGCCGCTAAAGACTTTTCGAATCCTAGGCTTTAGACAGGCCAATAAAATTGATTATTTTTTCTATCAAAAAAATTTCAATTTCTCCCGATGTAAGGGAAAATTGACCTATCTTCCAACAACATAATTCTATCGGTATATCTCTTCAGTGTCCACCTTGAAGATTTTCACAGCAGATTTGGGTAATAAGTACCTACACATATTTCAAATAATCATCTATTAGTCTTGTGGAAGGGATTATAATTTCTAAGGTTTTATCTCCACTAGGCACTCTTCATTGATATCCCAAATACCACAAAACTTCATTAATTCCCCACATATTTCCTACTCATCATTATATATTCTACCCTATCGCCTCTTCCACTGTAATTAGAATGGAGTTGGAATTGAAGAGTTGATTAATATTTCACTACCGTTCTATTTCCTCTGTTGATCCTGGTAAATATGAAAATATCGTTTATTATATTCACCGGTTAATATAATCAACCGCTATGTATTTTCTTCCCCTAATGAAGAGTTGGTTAATATTTCACTACCGTTCTATTTCCTCTTTTGATCCTGGTAAATATGAAAAATATCGCTTATTATATTCACTGGTTAATATAATCAGCCGCTATGTATTTTCTTCCCCTAATTGAAGAGTTGCTAAATATTTCACTACCGTTCTATATCCTCTGTTGATTCTGGTAAATATGAAAATATCGCTTATTATATTCACCGGTTAATATAATCAGCCGCTATGTATTTTCTTCCCGTAATTGAAGAGTTCCTTAATATTTCACTGCCGTTCTATTTACTCTGTTGATCCTGGTAAATTTGGAAATATCGCTTATTATATTCACCGGTTAATATAATCAGCCGCTGTGTATTTTCTTCCCCTGTGGCGTTTTTTTCAAAAACTTCGAATTAATATTCCACAACATGCCGTTCTATTTCCCCATTTATTCCTAGAATAAGAAAATATCGCTTATTTTGTTCGAAGAATAACCCGCTATAAATTTTCTTCCCCCTGTTTACGTGGTGGCATTTTTTCGAGAGCTTCGAAATCATTACTTTTCTACCTGGAATTTCTCTAGATTCTATAAATTACTGCACAGTTTTGGCAGCGTCATTGCCTAAGTTAGAAATTTGTTAATTGATAATATTTCTAAAAATTCGTTTTTAGCTAGTCGATAAAATATTTTAATCTGAATAGTTTTCCATTAATCATAAAATGGCTAATTTCGTTCTTAGAACCCTGAAATAAGAACATTTCGAATTTACGACTCCACAAGCTTAATAAAATTAAATGAAATTTGAATTTTTACGATTTTCTAAGCGTAATCATCACTACTACGTAATTATCCCGCAGCACAAGGAGGCACTTAGTTTTTAGTATTTTATTTATTTATTAAAGTTATAACATATTACAAAATAATAACAGTAGTATTTAATGAGTTTAATAATACTCATTTCGGGAAAGACAACATTATACAACTAACAAGGGAGTTCAATGAAGAGTGTACACAGATTCTAAAAAGGACTAGACAGACTTAACACAATTAATTGAAAAATATTTAATAAATACAGAAATACAGAGAATGTTAGAGAGTTTCAAAGAAAGTTTGTATCACTGGTTGATGATATCTTTTGAGAGCTTTTTCCAATGATTTTTTGTTTGTTACTGGAAGTTTTAGATCGCTAGGCAATGCGTTGTTTTGCGTATACGCGATGTATTGTAACGAGTTAATTCCAAATTTAGTCGTGTGAGCAGATGACGATAAGTGTGTTTGATTTTTTTGGTCATGTTTTGTCCTTGTGTATGTCGGTATTAAAGACTGGTTTGGTCTCGGTGTGTGAGGAGTGTTGCATTATTTGTGGAATAGCAGATATGATGTTATATTTATTTGATGTTATAGTTATATTTTGGAGAATCGTGAAAGGAAGTATTTTTGTAATTACGGCTCTATTTTGGTTAACTTGTATTTCTGATATTTGTTTCTTGGTAATGGTGCTCCATATACTAACCAGATCACTTTCAGGTGGGAGTGGATCATAGCATAATATATGGTATAAACCAAGGCTGCCCAACCTTTTTTACAGTTGGGCAAAATTGACGATTTGAAAGTCACTGGCGTGAAGTGGTGGGCCTCCTCCAGAATATTGAAATTTTATTGTCGTTTATGAAAATAATAAAATAAATAGCATCTACTGCCAAATACCGAAACATGTATCAAAAATCTAAATCCAAGTAATTGGTACAATCAATGTGATTTCCGACATTGTTTTTGTTTTAATAATTCTCCTATGTTAGGATAGGGTTGCCATCTCTAAAATTTGGCAACCAGGACAAGAGGCGTGAAAACCCCGGATTTTAGAGCCCATAACCCGGACATGTCAACAGGTTTTTTTAAACACAGTCAGTGTAATAAAAACAGTTTAAAATGTCATAAATCACCTTTTTATTTATTTTCAGACCTTAAAATTGAATTTTGTCATCTTTTATCATCATTTTAAATGTACCTATTAAATTTTTAAAAGTAATTACATTTTTAAACAAAAATCTTAAAAATACTAAGACCATTTTAGAGTCTTACAATTTTTGAGTTAACTCTTTTATCTGAATAATAATTATCTTCTTTAAATTTGTATCAGCAGCCATTTACACAACAAAATACCTCTTAACATAATATGAACTAAATTCAGTCTTCTTAAATCTTAAGCAACAAAACTGACCCTTTTTAAAGTTTAGACTTACTAAACCCGGACTACAAATGAAACCCCGCCCGGACGCTCCCCGGACGCCTTCTAAACTAGGACAAATCCGGGGAAACCCGGACGGATGGCAACCCTATGTTAGGAGTTAGTTCAGATGTTGACAGTAGCAACAAATCAGACCTATGTTGCTCAGTTAGAGATGTGCGGTATTTATTTTTTTACTGAATTAAGATTAGAAAAAACTTTTCACAAACATACGTTGATCCAAAACTACTTCAAAATTGAAACGCCAGTCTTCCTTTGGCACCAATTTCCAGAAATCTCCAAATTCTTCTGAAGAAGTTTGTGACTTTGAAAATATTTTTTCTGCAAAAAGGTTTTTCAGTGCAGAATAATTTTACAGTTCAGCGAGTTCTAACTGGATATTGGCAGTATAAATAATTATTTCACTGATTGTGAAAGGATTAAAAATAAATGTTAATTTTGTTTTGTACTTTCAAAGTCCTGGAATCTGCTTTTAAACGACTGTAATAAGCATCTAATTTTAGCTTCGTACTTAGTACAGTTTATGGTGGCAATATTGAGCTTCTCTTTCAAATCTTTGAGTATGGGAAAAAGGTCAATATTTTCGTTGGCTAAACATAGTCGGAAGTGAACAATATTTGTCTTGTAATTTGAGATTTAAAATATGGAGATAATTGGTTATGTCAACAAGAAATGCAAGATCACTCAACCAGTACTTATTCTTGAGTAAATTACTTTTTCCCCTTTTTCTTCTAAAAATTCCAACACCTGCTCTCTCAAGATAAAGAAATGTTTTAACATGTTGCCCCTTGAAAGCCATCACACAGCGCAATACAGTTGTAACTCTCCAAATTCGCTGATTTCTTCTTCAAATAAATCTCAGCGTACTACCAGCTCTATTATATCATTCAACTTTATGTCCTTTGCACACAACGCCTCCTGGTGGACGATGCAATGATACGAAAATATTTTTCGATCCAAGTCATTTTAAAATTGGCGGGTATTTTGAAAATGGTTCACGCGGGCTTGGGGTTGGGCAGCCTTGGTATAAACTAACTAACTAGCCATCACGCCGTTTCCCGCAGGGTTAGGCATAGAAGACGGACTGCCAAACAACTCAGTCTTGACATACACTTCTTGCCTCATTCACATTCATACATCGTCTCATACATACTCTTCTATCATTCTGACTCTTTTTTTTTTTTTTTTTTTTTTTTATATTAACTCCACACAGGAGGCCCTGAAGAAAATAATTTCCTTTACATGGCCCGACTCAAGTATGTGATTCACTTGATCGAGCCATGTCTTCCTCTGGCGTCCCCGACTTCTGCTACCATTTCCATTCGCGTCATATATTCTCCTTGCACTTCGCTCATTCGCTCTACATGCCCAAACCATCTAAGCGTCCCTTTTTTTAATCTTACTCATTACGCTTACATCAGCCTTGCACTTTTTGTGGATCTTCACATTTCTCACACGATCATATATGGTTTTACCACACATACGCCTCAGGGATCTCATTTCAACAGCATTCAGTCTACTTTCATTCTTTCTCTGCCAGTTCCATGCCTCACTTCCATACATCAGGGTAGGTACCAGCACTCCTTTGTGGACTGCTAACTTCGCTTCTTTGGAAAAAAAATTGTTAGCGCCAACTGCGTTCAATCATCCATTTATATTGTTACCTGCATTTACCCTTCTTTCAATATCTCTGTCAGCCTTCCCATCTCTCGTAAACACACTTCCTAAACACACAAACTCACCCACCTGCTCCAAGTATTCCTCATTCACAACTATATTGCACACTATTTTCGTACTCTCTCTTTCAAACACCATTACTTTAGACTTACTTACATTCATCATTAACTCGTTCTTCATACATACTTTGTTCATCCTAGACAAGAGAGACTGTAGATATTCCATACTGTTAGCAATCAGCACCGCATCATCAGCATACAACAGGCAAAATACTTTTAGATTACTCAAATTTGCGCCCAATCCCACCTCAAAATTTAGATTTTACGTACTCAACATGAGAGTTTCACGAAATGTAAATAGTACGCAGCCACTCCCGAATTTCAAGTTCAATTCAACATATATTTGCAACTCCCTGAGTTAGACGTTGTACTGTGGATATTCGAATCAACACCGATCACAGAAACCGAAGTGTACCTACAGTTCTTGCTAACCTTCCCGTTGTGGCAGAGGGTGAGTTTAGTATGCAGCTGGCGGCAGTATAAATAAATTATTCACATTTTCGCGCTAAAGGTTAATGTTCTGCTTAACCGACGACCATATTTGAAACGTTTCGTCTCTGAAAATGGAACGGCACTAATTAAATTTTGCCCTTTGAAAATTATGAAATACTCATCCCCTCAATATATTATTTTTAATATATATTTTCCTTTGATAAAAGGTATCATACGCAGTTCACATCTGCCCTGGTGATGGACACTGTAACGTTGTCCGAAACGTTGGCTTAAGAAGGAGGTAGCGCAACACGGCATAACACCCCAAAAACAAATAACAAAAAAAATTATATAACCATTGTCATTATTACGCACATTCGAAATTTATTCTTCTTTTTAAATTATTATTTAATATTAATGAATTAATAGTAGGTGTCTGCTCCAATATGTTGAGGTTATCTGCTCTAAGGTCCTCTCCATTCTTAGATATTTGTATAAAGTTTTTTTGTTTTGTTTATATATGATATGTATTTAATTTGACTGCCGCACAAGTAGAGATGGGGTGGAAGTAGTCCCTAGAATTTCAGATCTGGCCACCAAACACGTCTAAAGCCATTTCAAGCAACGTTTCGATTCTGATATTATATATCGGCTCCAATATATTTGGGTTGTCTAAGGTAATCTCCCTTCATCGATATTAGTATTAATAATTGTACACGGTTGACATTAATTTGTCACGTGTTAATATTGTTCTCGAGTTCAACAGATCTCTTCAAGACTCATATTCACTTCGTCATATCTTCAAAAAGTCCCTCCACACTTCGTTCCCAAAGATGACATCGGCCCTGAGGGATTTTTTTTCCTCTGGGCCCTCCTGCGTGTTATGTTAAAAAAAGGATGCAAATAAGTATTTATGTTATATGGCACATAGTCTGAACTGCCCAGAGCCAGTGTGATTATGTCTCCGGAATTTGGACGTATGTAGTGAATTTAAATAATGTGTGGAGTAGTTTGATAAGTAAGAGCTATGATAGCTATCAGTTGGATACGATCTGAAAATCTCCATTTAATTTAATCATATTTTGTTTGCCAATCGGACCTGTTTCATCTCACGACGAGCATCTTCAGACTGGTACAATTTGAACAAAATCTAATAGCATCTGTGTCAGAAATGAGCATTACAATATCGCGCATTTATGACTTATTTTATTCTATTACATTTTAATATCCTTTCTGGTGGGTTTTATTACCTTCTGGGAGATTGGTAACATTGTGTTGGTTGACTGAATCTATGGATTTTTTAATATAATGCTTTTGTTGGCAGCTTTAGTAGTACAATAATCATTAGTAATCAACGTACTACATTCACGACGCGTACTGTCGGATGAGGAGTGCCTGCTTATAGCAAAATTGCACATTTCCCACATGTGTTTAATAGGGGTAATTATTTTAATGGTGGTGTCATCATCCTTATCTCCTCACTGGATGCGTGAGATAGTAGAGTTGAACAAAGGATCTTATTTAAAAATGCCTGATAAGGCCAAGAATTCATTATAATTTAATGACAGTTTTGAAACATGAGAAAGAAATAATAAAAATAAAATTATGATATGATAGTATCATGTACAGTATACAGATACGATAAGGATTTGATCAAAGATGTGTCATCGCAACAATGTGAGATGAGCAAATATGTCTATCATGTGCGATCATTGATGCAAATTCCGGTAAATCTACCGATTTTGGCAAAAATCCACCGATATTTGTAGAAAATTTGTGAAAATCAACCGGAAAATTTATCGGAAATTTTTTAGCTACATTTTCTAGTATTCAATTGGAATTTTGAGTTTAAAATTTACGTATCTAAGAAATTTGTGCTGAACTCTTTTCTATATCGTTAGAGTAAACTTTATACAAAGGGGACCAAATAGGTGAATTAAATTCCACTTGACTTCTAACTAATGAAATATAGAGGGTTCTCATACAATCTAATAACTTACAATCAGTTGAAGTTCAGCAAAGGAAGCCAAGCATCTTCAAAGCCTTATTAGTCTTATCTTTAATGTGTGCAATGAATGTCAAGTTTACATTGAATATTACACTCAAATAACGAATTTGTGACACTGGCCTAGTAATTTAATATTATTTAATGTATATTCATGGAAGATATTATGAGTTTTGGAAATGAATATAACACGTGTTCTTTTCCTAATAAATATCATAACTGCGACAATATCAACATTTGTATGAACACGTTCCCCGCCGTTCTCACAAAATACTCGCTTTTAACTGATACTTTGCTAGGAACTCATTCGCTAAAGGCCTGCAGTGTCGTTTTTAACAGTAAAAGACTAGATTTTTAATAAATATAAAAGTATTTTTGATGTTAAAATTATATTTGTAAGACAAGCAATAGCATAGTACAAAATAAATAAATAATTATAAGCAATAATTATTCGCCTGAAATACCCATACAAATTGAAAATATTTTATATTAGTAAGTTGTCTCCGTGCACATCTACCGATTTTCATTTGCGTCATGGCATCAGTGCGTCTGATACAATATCGTTGATACTTGCCACTTGGTGTGTGTTACAGCATCAGCGCTGCAAAATTTAGGTAACAATAATCGCGAACAATTATTACATCAACCGTCATAATTGTAATATTTCCCAGCCAAGGGCGCGCCGTACGACAGTAATACAGTAATATGGGGTTATTGTTATTATATATTCCCGTGAGGTGGCACCGCCCGCACCCACCCTTCTGTTCATTAACGACCCTGGCCGCTGGTAGTACCACTGCCACCACGCTGCTATATGTCAGGGTCCACCCCTTCTTTGCCACCCTCATACCGAGCCTTCACTGCCTTCATTCTGCTTCGTTCCATGTGGAAAATTGTTCACATTCTCTGGTCGACCTTCTCCGACTAGCACGGAACGGTGTGTTAAAAAAAAAGCTTTAAGAAATTCAGAAAATATTCAAAATTTAAGTTTTTAACGCCACGTGTAGCAAGAATTTTTATTGTTGTTTTATGGCGACAATTCACATCTTGATGTTTGTGTACAGCGAACTTTTAATGCCAGTACGACAGCCACTAAAAATACAGAGTCCGGAGAGATCTATGGCGATTGGAACGAAGACGGCGGGGAAGTACCTGACTATCATATACAGATCTGGCCGCCAAATACGACTAAAGCTATTTCAATAAAACTTTCGATTCGGAATGGTGGTATTTTGCCATAGCGATACTGAAAGTAACTACCACTCTCGATCTTTCCGCAAATATACGGTGTATTATTTTAATTGAGTGATTTTTAAAATATCACTACTTAATCTAATAAAATTTACCGGGACAATAGTGAGAGTCAAAATAATCGTAATCTTCTATTTTATTCGGTCCAAGAGTTATGGGATAACGCAACTACTCGTATTTTCAACTTTTATATAAGATTTCCAGATTCGGTAAGTAGGTATGTGGATGAAGCAATTAGGTTGTCTCTAAATATAGTTGTATTTCCCTTTCGATCCTCTTCGACTACCCACAGTGAAATATAATATTTAGTTATTTTATATATATTTTTTAAATGTATCCGACTTTACCTGATCTTTCTTAAACGCCTATAAATAAGGTTTTTTTACCAGAGAATTACAGTCTAATATCACCAAAACACAGACGCTTTTGAAATTAGCATTTTCCGTAATAAAAATCAACCAGTTGATTCATTTCTTCATAATACAATTATTATAGAAATCCACAAAGGTAAATATATTATTTTCCGTGATGTATTGATTATCGAAATCAAACGTAGGTAATGTAATCAATCGCCCTCTTCGAAATGTATTTAATTTATCATAGACACAAAGAAATCAATTATTAATCACTCAAATGCCGGAGAAATAAACGCTTTCAGGCATTCGAGCTTTATTTCTGTTCGTGGAACCGAAGCTATTAATTTCAGTTTATTACGTGGTCAATCAATTTCCGTTGCGCGTACAAAAATTCGCAGGAATCCCATCCAATTAACGTCTGTGAACTTTGATTTATTTTGATCACACCCTGAAATAAACCATTTATTTTACATTGAGAATGGGTTAGCTATAATATTACACAAAGCCTCGTGACAAACACGACAAAAATTCTCTTGGTTTTCAAAAACAAAACGTTTCATTTTTTTAGCCGAAATTTTTTTTTTTCTTTCATTTTCTTGGAATATGTTGTATAGACCAATTTTCTCGAAAACCGTTATAAATTTTAAAACAGCCTACTTCTAATTCTTAGCCACTGTAGTTGATGTTATTTTGCTATGGGTTTGAGTATATTCACAAGGTCAGGCCTACGTGCAGTGAAAGTCTGACAAGCACATTGTTTCCACCTCAAGACCGAATCGACAATTTATTATAATTACACGTCGGTTAACTTAACTGTCGAATTAAAACATTTTATTACCTCCAGCTATGTAATTGTTATTTTTTTTTAAATAAACGTTGAGGCGATGCCATACGTAGTAATGCAAAAACATGTGTTTTTGGTTTGAAAATTTGGTCACCTAGAAATGTTTCAGATGCCTTAATTAAATACTGCGAGTAGAATATATCTTGGCCTATGAAATAATCGAGTATTTTTTAGATAAGTCTTTTTATAAGCCCAGAAAAAAATAATGTAAAGGCCTATGAAAACTGCTTTAAAGTTCAAAATCTCACTTACGAACCCATTTTCGGTTATGATTTTATTGTATAATGTGGCAAATTAAGTTATTTATAAAATGATCGAAAAAAAATATATATTTATGCCTGAACATCCACATTCAGCCTGAACAATAAAATAAAAGGCACTTTTTGGCCAAGTTTTTTTCTTGCATAAATCAAAACAGGGGTATGGTGTTAAGCGGGAATTTAAACCTTATCGTCATCTACGTAAGGGTTGTTCTTGATAGCGGCTCAATTTAAAATATTACACGATGTAGTGCATCGCCTTAATCCTTTATTTTAAATATTTTTTCGAACAGAATATGACTTTGTCTATTTTTTTTTAAATACATCTATTTGAATTTCACTTTTATTTTCGGGAATGAATGAATTCAAATCTTTGGAGTGGAAATTAACCCACTTTCTGGCATCGGATCGAGTTGAAATTCGTTGTCGATGACAATGCATTCTGGTAACTTCTGATGGCAATGAGTTTCACACAGAAAGCCCCGATGAAACAAAAATTTCCCTCTCAGATAAGTCATCTTTGGGGATGCTGTATGGAGTGTCTTTTTAGAGAAAGGAAGGAGAGAGATTTCTGGAAAGGCAAAAGGTACCAGGGGTTCAGGGGTGTGAAGGAATCTGGGAGTCAATGTGTTCAGGAGTGACAGACGTATCCATCCCTCGACAGCAATAGAAAATACATTAATATATTTGTGAAGTATCTTGTGAATTTAAATTAAATATATTTTTTAGATTTTACGCAAATGTTGTAACCTTACTTTCTGGATCACCCTCGTATAAAGTAATATGATAACCTAAATTAAAAAAAAAAATAAATAAAAAAAAAAAAAACAAAAACAAAAACAAAAACAAAAAAAAAAAAACAGATATAGTCTTAAAACCACTGTCAACTCTTTCTTCGACGACCTTAACTGCCTATAAAGTTAACGACCAACCCCGCCTCAACCTTCTCTACCCTTGGGTAACCCTCCCCTACAGTTGTAATACATCGGTAAAACACGCCCTCACGCGATCTTGCTCACTTTCTTAGAAAAGTATTAAAACCCCTTCCTGTAAGTGGATTCTTTGTCGTTGGTGGCATGTGGCTGCAGGCCGCACCGAATGCTTTTGGAATTAGCCATCTGTACAAAAAACATGGCACGATCAAGTGAATCAAATACATCAGTGGGCTCGACTGCCCGAGGCCAGTGGGTCTATGGTATCGGAAGGTATGGGAAGGGGTGGGGAAGACGAAGGTTGGATACCTGGCCATTCGGATACTTGTGGTCATTAAACATGGCTAAAGCCATTTTAAGAATCGTTTTGATTCTGAACGGTGGTCTTTCATCAGGCCTATATTGAGATTACCACTCTGGAACGTGCGACAGTTATGCTATAAAATTAGTTTATTTTGATTATAAATATTTGAAATAAATTATACATTTTATAAAATTACTAGGGCAGACTCGTGAAAAATTACGAGATATTTTTTAAATTTAAATTTATTTATTTCATCAAATTTATTTTTTTCACAAAACGGTATGTCTTTTTCTACTCATCTTTTTGTAACATGTGCGGTACGAACATTGCTAAGCTTACATATTAACACATTTAAATTTTATCAAACAATTGACTTTTTATAACATAAATTCTTATAACAATTTCGTAACGTTTGTTATAAATTTCGTAACGTAACGAAAAAGTTCAATGTAAAGCTGAGTGTACACAGTTACAACGTGATTAAGAAAAGTAAGTATATTGTAAGTGTGTCTAGCATTTTTATGAAAGTCTTATGTAAGTTTAGTAATAATGTAATATATTATGCACAATGCACAAATATACATATGTATTTAGATATAATAGGAAAAAAATAAAATTTATTATACCATAGAGCAGATCTGTTGATGGCGCTGGAAAGTAGGTAGGTTGTAATACATAGGATGCGCTGGAAATTCCTGATGGTCAATGGCAGAGCAGGTGTCGTCGGACTTGTATGTTTTATTATCGCGATTATATGGCATTATTCATAATGACAAGTACTTGAAGATCAAGCTGAGCCGTCCAATACTGGTTTTATTTTAAATAAGCTTGAGGCACTCATACACACTATCCGTTATACAGGCGCTCTATACAATATTTATAAGTGCCTTAAGTTTTTTATAAAAGCTTATTTAAATATAAATTTATTTTTATTTACTCTGATAAAACCATAACTACAGCATAACTTTTTTTTAGGAATGCCCCCAAAAACCAATGCCGAAAGGCAAAAAGCTTACAGAGAAAGACTGAAAAAGGAAAAGCCAAATAAATATGAAGAAATCCGAATTAAGCATTTTACAAAAGTTATAGAAAATATCAAAAATAAAAAAGAAATTCTTACAGAAGAAGAAAAAGAAGAGCTACGACAAAAGTGGAAAAAAGCCAATGATAGAAGAGCTGAAAGAAAGAAAAAGGCTAATCCTACGACACAAGACAATAATACATTTGAACGTAGAAAAAATAATAAAAAAAATCCTAAAGGAAAGACTACAAAAGCTGACTGAAGAAAATACTCGATTAAAAAGTCGAAATAAGAATTTAAGACAGTGCTGTAATCGGATGAAAAGGCAAGTGAATATTCTGAAAATATTATTGCATAAACAAACTTAGACTAATAATGATGCTATTCCCATTGAAACTGGATTATATAATAAATCGGAGATGTTATAATAGGAAATAATAATGCCATAGAAAATAACACTGATATTGAAAATATGAATAGTGAAAATGAAGATTCTAACAAAATCAAAGATAAACCATGCGGAGTGACTGTCTTAAAAACGAAAAACTGGAAAATATACATACAAAAAAGAAAGTGGTTTGTAAGGGCCTTATCTCTAAATCTCTATCACTAAATGACTATATTCATGCGCCAAAGCGGAGTGATAAACCAAAGACTGAAAAACTGACCAAATGTGTCTCGGAAAGATTTCAATTATTATAAAGATGAGGAAGAAATTTATAAAACGCTAATGGATAGTGATTCAAACTAAATAATTGTATGTTATTAAATTTTTAATAGTTTAAACAGTGCCTGTTCTTTAATTTCTTAAGATTTGTTGAATATTGTGTTAGGTACTTCAATTTGGGAGCTGATAATTTGATTAAAAAACATTTATTTATACTCCCTTGTTTTTTTTACCCCTTTGGTATAACAAAATACAAATATTTGGGTCGTGAGTTTATGTATGTTTGTAGTATGTACAATAAATAAAAAAGTAAAAGATAATTACCTACATTTAAAAAGACGACAACTAATTAAATTTAATAAATAATAAAAAGTAGTTAAATAAAATTTGCCATTGTTTAAACAAGCCTTATGTTTACTATTTAGTTACGTCTTATGACTATTTCGTAACACTATTTCGTAACTACATTTTCGTTACGTACATTTATTTTGAGAAATACTCATATAGTAATTGCATAATATACTATATTTTAGGTTGTGCATAACCTGCCTCACTAGGCGAACCTGTATTGAGGCAGAATTTTTAGTTAATTATTTCTCCATTTTGTCTATGGTTTGCTAATATGTAAATGTTTAATATGGGTTCCCATACAGCAATCCATTATTTTAGGTTACATTATTGTTTACATATTGAAGATACAGATAGAATAAGTTTAAACACAATACATACTATAATAACTCACTGTGACAAGGCATTTGGTTACTTTTCATTATTGTTTGCATTTACACAATACGTATATAGTAAGTTTTAGCACCGTACATACTGCAATAACTGTCAATGACAAGGCGTTTGGGTGAGGGCACCAGTGTAGGCTCGATCATTTGAATAAATCCAAATTTTAACATTTTTTCTTAAACTAAAAACAGAAACCCTGTCATCTGTGAATGTGATGACATCTGTGAACGATACTGAACAACAGTATGATATATTGAAATCCATAACAAACCAACTAAACGAAAACTTTCAAACTTTTCAAGAGATGTCTCTCAATATCTACTCACTACTAGAAAATTTTCAACGTGAAATCATAACTAGGATTTCAAACATAGACAAAAATATTAATGAAATTAAATCAATGGAGAATTCCATAAATTACGTAAAACCAACATCAACCAGCAATACTCAACCGCCCTCGTCTGCAGACCAAGGTACGGTTCCCGAGGGAGTGAAAACAATATTGAGAGGTCCGCCTTTGGAGGAAGAAAAAGAAATAAACATTATGATATTTGGTGACGAACAGGGTAAACGTCTGAGGAGAAAAATTGAAAAAATACTACCGATTCGTGCAAAATGCTGCAGTCACATTTATCCGGATGCTACGATTGATAATTTTATGTCAAATGTGCTTCATGAAAGCAAAAACTTAACGAAAACGGATACCGTTATTCTGTGCCCAGGTAAACAAGATAAATCGCCGACAAATCTGTTAAGTAATCTCCACTATATAATACAAAATCTTAAACACACAAACATCGTTATACACCCAGTCAAAGAAAACAGATACCTTAATGTGTCCAAGCTGAATTATGAAATTAAAAAAATAGTTCTTACGTTTAAACATGCTAGTTTCACTGACCAAATAGCATACCATGAAATAAGAAATCGCCCTGAAAGTATATTAAACAGCAAATACACGCAGACTCCAAAAAACTGGGATCCGGAAGCAGAGAACGGAAACAACATAATCAGGTAGACGAGAAGAAAACAAAAATAAAGAAACACATAAGAATTAAAAAAATTGACCAATATAAACCTCCCTGTACTTCAAAAGGTCAAACTTCTCTGTCATTCATGTACTTTAATGTAAGAAGTTTAAAAGGTAAAATTGAAGATATAGAATGTCTACTTAAATCCACAAATTCCAGTTTCAATATTATTCTGATGAGTGAGACATGGCTGAAAGAAGGGGAAGTAAAGTACGTAAATCTAGAAGGTTACCGGCATGAAGCATCCTGCCGCCCACAAGGAGCTGGAGGTGGAGTGTCAATATTTATCAAAGATACCATGGACTTTAATGTAATCAACAACGTGTACAACTCTGACAACAACTTCCTGTGGATACATATAAACAAACTTAATTTAAACATAGGTGTAGTGTATAAAAAGCCTAGTACTAATTATCAAGACTTTTTGGATAAACTTAGCCCCCAACTTGAAGCACACAAAAGATGTATTATTTTTGGAGATTTTAATATAAATCTACTTGACTCAACAAATACTCAAACACGTAAGTACACAGACACAATTAGATTAAATAATTATAGCATCCTGAACATAATAAACAACAAATACGCGACACGCATTACAGATAATACTAACACAATCATAGATCATGTACTTTCCGACATCACACTTTCGTACTCACTAACAAACTGCGATAATGCAATATCCGATCATAATATACTACTCCTGGATGTCCTTCACACATACAGTAACACTTCATCCAAAACGTCTTCGTATGAATATAAACGTATTAACTTAGATAACCTAAAAAAGGATATACTTCAGAATCCCTTTCACTTCAACGTAAATGAGGATTCGATATCAAATTTTAACAACTTTGTAAACTACCTCAAAAATAAAATAAACTCCAATAGTACACAAAAAAAAAACAAAAAATAAATGTCACCCGGATTGGATAACCAAAGACCTTTTAAAACTAATTAATAAAAGAAATAAATTACACCTTAAACTAAAAAAAACAACCGGGAAGCGTACCATTAAAAACAGAATTCATAAATATACGTAATAATATTACTAAAAAAAAAAAACTTTAAAACAAAAACACTACACCACCCTCTTTAAAAATTGCGAAAATGATTCGAAGAAAACATGGAATCTAATTAATACCATACTAACAAACAAGTCAAAAACTCTCAACAAATCTTTTAACAAGATAATAATCAATAATGAAATAATCTCAAATAAAAATGATATATGTAAACATTTTAACGACTACTTTTGCAACATTGGGTCCTCATTAGCTGATAACATAAAAAATAAGCCCGCACACAATACAGCTAACGAAATAACGTTAGAGCATAATAGTAATCAATCACTATATCTTCAACCTACCACGGAGGTTGAAATAAACAGAATTATTAAATCACTTAAACCAAATGCAAGTGCTGGCTATGACACAATAAAATGTAAAACAATACTTAATCTGTCCGAACTATTGGCTCCCCCTATTTCAAAACTAATTAACCAATGCATTACAGAGGGGACTTTTCCAGATTGCTTTAAAATTGCGAAGGTAATACCAATATACAAATCTGGATCAAAAACGGATACGTCAAATTATCGGCCAATCTCAATTTTACCAATTCTATCAAAAATTTTCGAACATGTAATTTATGAAAGATTAAACAAATTTCTACTAAACAAATCACTGCTATATAATAAACAATACGGTTTCAGAAAAAAATCAAATACTCTTTCGGCAACTAATGATCTAATAAACAAACTAAGAACCAGCATAGACAGTGGAAATTACGCTATAGCAATCCTCGTAGATCTCCAAAAAGCATTCGATACCGTGAGTCATGTGATACTACTAAAAAAAATTGAAAAAATAGGTGTAACCGGCCCTGCTCTCCAACTCATTAAATCGTATTTAAATAACAGAATGCAATATGTCAGCTTAGATAACAAAAACAGTCAACACAATAATATAAATTATGGTGTACCTCAAGGATCCATATTAGGGCCTCTCTTGTTTCAAATATATATTAACGATATCTTTCAGTTAAACTTAAATGGGGATATTTTTTTATACGCGGATGATACTGCTATATTTTACTTTGGTAAAAACTTAGAAAACTTACTTGAAAAAGCCCAACTGGATCTTAATAAATTAAATAACTGGCTAATTAAAAATATATTAACTATTAACACTAAAAAAAAACAAATTACATGATCTTAAGTTCACAAAAAAGAAAAACTCCGTCTCATAAACCTTTGCAAATAGAAGGAAAAAACCTACAAATTTCAGATAGTGAAAAATACCTGGGACTTCATATCGATAAACACTTATCTTTTAAACACCACATACAAAAAGTAAAAGAAAAAATTATCCCACTAATTGGTGTATTTGGTAGAATAGCCCATCTTCTACCAATACAAGTAAAGAGGGGATTATACTTTAGTTTAATTCAATCCCACCTAAATTATCTCATAGAAATATGGGGAAACACAAACATCACATATCTAAACGAAATTCAAATAATACAAAACAATGTTATAAAAAAACTTTTTAACTATAGACCAGATACCCCCACCAAAAGAGTATACCAAGAAACTAACTTACTTAAAATTAGAAAACTGTACGAATACAACATATGCCTATTAATTCACAAAATCCAAAATGGCCTCATACACACAAATACTTCATTTATGAAAACATCACAAGTACATGACCACCACACAAGACAACACAATAAATTATACATAAATTCAGCAAAGACAGAGTGTGGTAAAAGAAACATAGGCCATGATGGTGTACACATATATAATCTCCTTCCTGATAGCCTGACAACCGTAAATAGAATAAATATATTTAAGAAAAAACTGTTTGCCTTCAAGATCAATGAGCAAAACCAAAATGCTCTTACTTAAGAAAAATATGTTACTTAGGTAGTAAACCATAATTATTTATATAAATATTATTTTTGTTTTTAATCAATGTACACTTAAGTTAACAAAGCGAAATATGTATTTCTTTTAACTTAATAAATAACTAAAAAAAAAAAACTCTTTCCGTGTTTGACTCTCTTTAATATTTTCCGGGAGCATGTTGAAGATCTTTGTGGCAAAGTAGCCAAAGCCACGTTGACCAAAGGTGGAAGAAAGTGCTGGAACTTGCAACATGTCTTTGTTCGAATTACGCGTAAATCTAAAGTTAGTTTTTTTTTCGTAAAGCACGTGTTTGTTTTTAAAGAGATGCATGAGGATAGTTTTTACATAGATCTGTCGAACATCAAATACTCTCATTATGTTGAAAATTAAGTTACTGTTTGCAGTTTGAGGAAGTTTGAGAATAATTTTCATAATTGTTTTCTGCGCCTTTTCAACAGGATCTAGAGCTGATGAAGTACCCCCTCCCCATGCAATGATACCGATATGATGATGATTTGACGGCCGGCATAGTCCAGTGGTAACGCATTGGACTGCCATTCCGAAGGTCGCGGGTTCGAACCCGGCGTGCGCAAATAAATTTTATTTGATTAATTTGTGTTATTTCACAATTAATTAATTAAAATTAATTAAAAATAATATATAGTATATTTGCGGCACGTTCCAGAGTGGAAGATACTACCAGTATCGCCCTGGTGTAAGACCACCATTCAGAATTGAAACGTTGCTCCAAATGGCTTTAGCCGTGTTTAGTGACTAGATCTGAATAGCCAGGTACTTCCTCACCTTCCTCTTTCCCTTCCCCACTTACCTTCAGCCTCACAACATCCCCCAATTGGGGATGCCATAGTCTCACTGGCTCCAGACGGGAGCAGTTGGGACTCTTGTGAGGTATTCACTATAAAAAAAAAATAAAAAAAAATACCATAATCAATGATAGATTGGGTTAGTGCAAAATAAATCGTTTTTAGAATTTGTAAGTTAAGGAAGTTCCTTACGGATCTGAAGAAATGTATTGTTTTCCTAATTTTATTCGCAATGATCTGAGTATGTATATTCCATTTGAGGTATGGGTCAATGGTGAGGCCGAGGTACTTCATCTGTGGAGTTCGCTCTATACAGGGGCACTCATTGCATACATTGGAATTCGTACAGTTATGTATTTTTATGGAGTAATCATCATTAGGTTGGCCTGCAGTATTGATGCTTGAAGTGATATATTTTGTTTTTTTCGTGTTAAGGGTAAGCGTGTTAATAATTGTAAGATTTAAAATGCTGAAAGAATTTTTAAATATTTGCCTCAGAATCACATTGCCTTTCAAAAACAAGTATTAATTGCCATTTTTTAATTTTTCATATCCATGTGTTTATTCTTCGGTTTGACAAATTTAAATTTAGAAAAATCATCCGTCAAAAATTTAAACAAAAGCAATAAACATTTCAAATAAAGAATTATTAATTATTTATTTATTTTTCGGAATAACTTTATTGAGTAAAACCTCAAACTGTAATATTTAATTATTGAAGACATATAGAAGACATATATTGAAGACATATATATGAAGACTGATAGCGATTTCTAAACGAAAATCTGAAACAGATATATCAGAAAAGGATACGGTCACATCTAGGACTCGAACCCAGGACCCTTGTCTACCGGCAAGACAATGGTCCTGGGTTCGAGTCCTAGATGTGACCGTATCCTTTTCTGATTTTTCTGTTTCATATTTTCGTTTTTTCGCTAGTATTGTCTTCAATAATTAATTATAAATTAAATCAAAATAAAAGAATTTTCTGATTATATACACAATCATCAGAATGTTTTATATTTCAAAGCAAATTTGAGATCATTACGGAAAAATATTCTCAACACAGTTTAATCATAATTTTTCTTACACCGGGTTTCTAACCAACGCAACGGGGCATGAATGAGAAGCAATGCGCGTTTGCCAAGACAGAGTTATGTGGCGGCCCATACTCCCTGCCTACCCCTGCGGAGAATTCACCTTCAGTTAGCTACACACACTTCTTCTGTTAGGTACTACCGCGTAAATGTATAATATACCCATTCGTGTCGGTATTACGCAGTTGTTTGCCATCGAATGAATGTACGTACATACCATTTGAAATCACTTTGGTTTTGGGCGTAACACGCGATCACGATAAACCCTTTTCCGCTATGTAGATATAAATATTCTCATAAATACCAACAAACACTTCTGATGGAGTTTTCACCACTAATTTCAAGTGTTCATTTGCGTACGCTACGTAATGAGTTATTTGCTGCGAAGTATAGCGTACACGAGTATCTTGAAATTAGCCCTTTAGCACCCTGTACAATTAATTACACCCATGTGTATATGCATACTTCCTAAAACCTTGCCGCGATGTTCAAATATATAATCTATTGACACAGTTGTGTTGATATTATTTTATAACTAGCTGAGGTGTACCCGGCGTTGCTGGGAGTTATCCTTAAGAGATAGATATATTCCTTTGCGGAATTTTCTGTAGGCCTTTTAAAGAAATATAATTTCGTAGTAAATTATGTTGGTGTATCTCATCTTTTTAAGCCAGCGCTAAACATTTTTTTATTTTTTTAGAAAACATCGACTTTTCTCTACTTTCTTATAATATATATAAACCTTCCTGAAGAAATTCTCTTAATGATGGTGAAAACCCTGTCAAAATCCGTTACATTGTTTAGAAGAACTAAGCGCACAAACAGACAGAGGCAGATAGCGACTTTGTTTTATACTATTCAGAGATTAGTGCAGACCCGGAATATTAAAATTGTAGGATTTGTTATATTATTTTATAAAATTACCTTACGAATGAACACCGCTAGTAAACTTTAAAAATCATTTTTTGTGTTTCGTATTAATTAGATACGTCTATTTTTATACTCAAAAGTTTTAACAAAAGAAATACAAATTATTAATTAATAACGACGAGTTTAAATTTTGAAAAGGAAATATTCATTCAATGTGAATAATTTCACGCATTACATTACACAGGAATACTCGGGAATATTTTACATCATCATATACAACCCTAATTAGTATGTTTGTTAAAACGATCGTTTAAATTTTATGTAAGGTTTAATGTAATAACTGCATATAATTGAAAATTAAATTCGAACAGAAATATTTTTATAAAAACTGTTGAAAATAAAGTGACAGATAATATTTTAACTAACGATTGTCAATGAAATCTATTGAACAGTAAGAAACTTATCTTATTTAGTTAGTATTTGGTATGAAAATATGTTGCGTTGTTTAACTGGCTCTTACAAACATCGTTGAACTTAGAGAGAGATTACTTTATTAGCGATATTTTATCCAATCTGCTTCGTTCAATTCTACGATAACATATCACATTTTCTGATTGAATCAAAATTCTCTGCGATGAAAAAAAATTTGTTCGCTTACCGACGTCGATTCGAAAAATTCAGGCATTTTCGATTACGTTTCAGCTCACAAAATCCAAATAAAGCTGACCACAAAGCCATCTTTATTACCGGTGGACGGGCCGTCATCAAGTACACTGGGCTTACGACCGGTGTGCTTTCACTGGAAAGCTTTTTCAGTGCCGCATTACAACCCCACTTCTGCTAATCCTTAGACAAGAGTGCTACCGAAATTAATCGCCGTGGAGGAATAGTTTTCACAAGGATTACATTCGGTTTGATCTGCAAATGAAAGTTAAGTCAGAAACGTTTCGTTTTTTTGTTGCAAGTTGTGACTTTTTACTTTTTTGGACCTAAAGTATAACATTATTAGCACGTAGATTTGGAAGGCGGGTATTTATTGTTTCTGTAGCGATGCTACGAGATTCATCTAGAACGTCTCGCCCATACAAATACCAGATCCCGAACTTTTTTTTAGATTGTATCTTTTTTATGTTACAAATTTTAACCTCACTAGGACAAGCCTGTGTTGAGGCGGGTACCGCCGCCCTGGGAACCATTAATTTGATAACCAACACCCCTGCCATAGGTCACCTCAAGTGGTTCGCTACATTTGGTGACTTAGCAGAGGGTGCCAGGGTTCATGTGGGTTCAAGTGTTGGCGGCGAATTCGTTTGCCCATGTACTGCGTGCTGGACCGAATCGGGGGAGACTGGTTGAGGGAGACCTTTTGTCCTCTCCACCCGGACTCTCTCGACCCATCGCCTTGCACCGCAGTGGTAGGGATGGTTTCATACGTCCGTCACTCCTGGACACTTTGACCCTCAAATTCCTACCCACCCCTCATACCTTTCTCCTTCTTTTACGTAAAAAGACCCTCCAAACAGCATCCCCAAAGATAACTTAGGCCCTTAGGGATTATTTTTCTCGGCCTCCTGTGGGGAGCTAATATAAAGAAAAAACTAAAGTAGATACAAGATTAGTCACCAGAATCGTTCTAGAGTTTTTTTGCTGCTTCGGACTATCAACATTTATGAAGCCAGTGAAACTATGGCATCCCCAATTGGAGCATGGAGCATGTGAAGTTTGAGGGAGTCAGGTAGGGAAGAAGGTGCTTAAGAGAAAGATTAGGAATACCTGGGACTATTCAGATCTAGTGACCAAACACGGCTAAAGCCATTTCAATCTACTTGTTCTAAAGTTATCGTTAGTTACAAATCATTCCATATATACGAATAAGAATAAGAAATGATGTCTCTTGTGAAGTGGTCAGTGTTTTATTTGATACGGTTTCAGTAACAATTACATTTTAATTCTAAATTTCGTCATCCTAAGTATTATGTCTGGTAAAACCAATTATCTCTCTGGCGTTGCCAGAATTCTCTATTCGCAATTAAAACATCTTATTAAAATAGTAACTTTTTACGCTGATCTTTTATGAACGCCGTGATATAAAAAAATCATCGTCTCCATCAGAGCTGCCGCAAGTACTTGGGTCGGTTTCATAAACTGCGGTGGGTGCTTAAAATCATTTTATATCGCTTGGCGACCTTCCGCATAGCTTAGAGCAGCGGTCTGCAACCTTTTAGGAGCTGCGACCCCAGAAGAAAAAAATACACCAAATTTACAGAGTACACGGTGCTTGATTCAGATAGATGTCAGGGTAACAGCTGGTTCTATTAATAGGAGAGGGAACTCTAATTTACAGGGTACACAGTGCTTGGTTCAGATAGATGTCAGGTTTACAGCTGGTTCTAATAATGGGAGAGGGAACTCTAATTTACAGGGTGCATAGTGCTTGGTTCAGATAGATGTCAGGTTAACAGGTCAGGTCAGGTTCTAATAATAGGAGAGGGAACTCTAATTTACAGTGTGCATAGTGCTTGGTTCAGATATTTGTCAGGTTAACAGCTGGTTCTAATAATAGGAAAGGGAACTCTTATTTACAGGGTGCACAGTGCTTGGTTCAGATAGATATCAGGTTAACAGGTCAGGTCAGGTTCTAATAATAGGAAAGGGAACTCTAATTTACAGTGTGCATAGAGTTTGGTTCAGATAGATGTCAGGTTAACAGCTGTTTCTAATAATATGAGAGGGAACTCTAATTTACAGGGTGCACAGTGCTTGGTTCAGATAGATGT
The DNA here is from genome assembly GCA_026573805.1 of Hesperophylax magnus. Taxonomy (NCBI): domain Eukaryota; kingdom Metazoa; phylum Arthropoda; class Insecta; order Trichoptera; family Limnephilidae; genus Hesperophylax; species Hesperophylax magnus. The sequence goes on along the minus strand of JAIUSX010000117.1, from coordinate 1,988,496 downwards.
CAGTGTAAATCATAAATTTTATGTATTTTTGTAAGCATTAAATTGAATGAGCAATTAATTTAAGACTTAATTCAATATACCAAATTAGGTACAAATTTAGTGTGAACCTTGTGCCTGCACTTTTGAGTCTTTTAATGTATACATTTTATAAATAGCCACTCTCAAATGCGGTTCTGTATTTGGTCCGGAGTGATATTTAGTTTTTATCGCAGCCAATGCGGAAAAAACGGTCTCGCGCAGATTTTTTTGAATACCAATGCATTTTATTTTTTTCAGTCTCAGTTCAGAACTTGAAAAGACCTGATACTTTTTCAAATACGTCGAAGGTTTTCAGCAGTCGTTAAGTCTATCAGCTGTTTTTCTTTTAAGTGTAACTTTACACTGTTATGATTAAAAGTGAATGGATTATTGTAATTGCTTGTCAGTGAAAATAACTTGAAAAAAATTTGATTAGTAAAAAATCTCGTCGCCTTTTTTTAGCGACCCGATTACTAAGATTCGGGACTCCATTTGTGGACGCGATCCTACGGTTGTGAACCGCTGGATTGGAGAAAGCGTTCAGGGAGAACAAGAAAACTGTTTTTATTTACATGGATAGTTGTGTCTTCGTCTATTTCTATTATTACATTGGGTCTATTCTTTCGTTTAAAATACCGACTTATATTATAATATTATCTTATCCGTTACTGTTAATGTTTTTTTTATCCTTGGCCGAATTATTTTACGTATTTTCCTATTTTAGAACTAGCCGACTAACTGACATGTACCCGGCGTTGCTCGACTCTTCTATACTTTCAATAAATATAATATCTATGTTATATATATTTTTTAATTTATATAAACCTTCCGGAAGAAATTCTCTAAATGATAGTGAAAATCCTATCAAACTTCGTTGCGCATTTTAGAAGAACTAAGCGCGCAAATAGACAGACGCGGATAACGACTTTATTTTAGTAGTATGTCATTTCTTGTGTTTTTTTTCAGGTTTTATTTGTTGTGTAAATGCATTCAATTTGAATGTCTGATCTGCCCCGGCGAGAATCGTATCGCGCAGTTGTTGCTTGGATTATGATTGGTTGTGTAGAAGCTGCGCTTGCTCTATTGCCTCGCATTAGATCTGTGCAATGTGAATATCAATTCTTGCATTCAATTCAATAACATACAAAAAGCTTTTGACTACCAGTCGCAGTTACTACCGTTTACCTTTTTATTTTCTGTATCTTTATTATTTTTTATATTTTCATTGAGAGTTGTTGATATTATCATCTTCATTGATGAACTATTACAATGAGGTTTATAGGCCCTAATAATTCTGGTAGATTCCTTTTTGCCTATCCATACCATGATATTCAGTTTTCCTACGAGAACGTTCCCGGAGAGCATATGATTATAAGCTACTATTGGACCCCGGGATGCTTCGCTATTGCCAATGTCTTTTTCGGACGTCTCCGACTTCTTACACCATTCACTACTGTATACCACAATGTTAATATTAAAAAACATACATCATATTTGTAATCGATTTGTGAGTTGGCAACCTTTTTGATTTGATATTTCGTTTTCGAGTAAATCGATTCCGAAATTTTTAGGTCAAATTATGTTTTTTTATTTTTTTATTAATCGATATGGGCTTAGACTCAGCTATTTATTGTATTTTTAAATGTGTCGATAACTGTTGTGTTCGCACAAACAGTTCTCCAACTCGTCGTGGAAGGAGTTTATAATAATTGGTTCTTTTAGATTAATCAGGGATTTATTAATACTCCGCGTATTATAATGGTGACTCCGATAGTCGACCTAACCAGAAGCTTGCTAATTGGAATTTGCCACAGTGAGATTCTCTGAGAGCCTTCGCACTGGCCCTGGCGACATCTGTCCATTGGCTCCATCTTGCGAACTTCCACGCAAGCTCTATGCACTGCCATCTGTGCGTGCATCTATGAAGCTCTTACTTCCTAACAATAACCATAACCTTTTGTTGCCAAAAAAAATTGAAAATTTAAAAAATGTATCGAAATAAATATTATTATTTTGGGTTCTCTTTGTCATGTAGATTCACTAGTTTCCTTGTTGTATCACTCGTTTCCTGGACACCGTTTTTACATAAGTTTTATATCAGATTCCCTTCTTTGTTTTAAAATACACAATATGACTGTTATAATCCCTCACGCTCTTAAAATTAGCATAGCCATAAAGCCACTATAAAAAGTCGTGAGATTTGACCATTTTACATATTATGAACTCAACTTTTCAATTTCACGCTTTCAAGGACGCTTGAATAATTCCACAGATTACAACTCAAATCAAATATTCATAAATTTAATTCACCTCTTTTTCAAATAGGGCTATATAAATACTGTGTTCCAGTCGCATTCGTAAAACTCTGCCGGGCACGAGAGAAAACCCATAGAAATGTGTTGCAGGCCTGTCTGTAAATAAAAATTCGAGATTAGGTGAATTTGAAGAAACTTCATGTGCAATTGATCAAACTTTTTCAAAAACCGAACTTATTTCTTGAACGGATTATCAAAATCGTTGGCCTGTATGAGTTTTAAGTTGCGTTTTCACTTCCACAGGCGTCACTGAAGATATATAAACTGATAAAAGTGTGTTGTGGGTGTGTCTGTGTATTCGAACTAAGGTAAATTTGGTTTTAATTCATGTGTGGTCTAATTTCCAATATTTACATTTTTCTTTAACGGATATTAAATTTTATTGACATGTCTGGGGCCTGGGAGTCACGAGGTCTTATGTACATTTTACAAAAATTGTTTTAAAGCTCTATATATAACACTTCTATGGATTTTCTGTTCAGTGCCGCTGGGTAAAGGTTACCGGCGTGCCTTTATTTGTTTTAATTTTGGAATGTATGAAAAACAAACAGGAAATTTATATGATGTTTTTTTTAAGGTAATCGCGAAATTATACCGAGATTATGAAATGTATTTATTCTCATACCGCTATTCTGAAAATACGCGAACTGAGTTCGTTCACTTGGAATGAATTGAAACAAACAAAGCTATTGAAATTATTTTTAGTGGCGGCACCAGTCTATGGCGGTAATTTTTGTTTGATTATATTATTAGAAGCGAGGCTAGCAGCCCACAATGAAGTGATGATACCAATCCTAATGTGTGGCAGTGAGGTATTGAATTGGCAGACGAAGGATGAAAGTAGATTGAGCGCTTTAAAAATTAGAAATGAGAGCCTTGAGTTAAAATTAGATGTATGACCGTGTTACAAAGGTCGAGATCCTTAAAGAATCTATGGCTGATGTAAGCGTAATGAATGAGATTTAAGGGATGCTTGATGGGTTTGAAGTAAGAAGAATATGTTACGCGAAAGCGAATGGTAGAAACTCCCAACTGTCTGGAGCCAGTGAGACTATGCCAACTGTAATTGTGGTCTGTTTTGAGGCTGAAGGCAGTTGGGAGGGGGAAGGAGATGGAGAAGAGGAAAATGGGGAAGTACCTGGCTATTCATATGTGGTAGCCAAATACGGCTAAAGCCATTTCAAGCGACGTTTCTATTTTAATCAAAGGGCGATACTGAGAGTATCTTCCACTCTGGAACCTGCCGCAAATGTACTTTATATTATCATAATTAAATCGCGAACAAAAAAATTGTTCACGCGAGGATTACGAAGTAATGCAAAATCCTGTGTTTTAGGTTTGAAAATTTGATCGCTTAGAAATATTGTTGATACTACGATTATTAATTAGATTACATATTGGCCTTTGAAATTATCAACTATTTTTTTTGGTAAGTCTTCTTATAAGCCCAGAAAAAATACAGTATCAGGCCTTTAAAAACTGCTATAATGTTCAAAATGTCCTACTTAAAACCCCTTTTCGTTTATGTTTTTTTTTGTATAACGTGGTAAATTAAGTTCTTTAGAAAAGGATTAAACATTAAATATTTGTGACTTCGTGAAATAAAACAAAACACCTTTTTCCGTGCGTAAATCAAAGCAGACGGCTGGTGTTAAGCGGGATTTTTAACCTTATCACCATATACAGAAGAAGTGTTATTGCTAGCAGCCCGATTCCAAATATTACCCGAAGTTGCGCATCACCTTAAAGATGCTGCATTGACCATCTATATCACTTACAAACAATTTAGTAAATTTTTTGACGCTTGTCACAAAATAGTAAAACTACCCTCATAACCCTGTAAAACTTATGTTTCGCTATCAATCTTTTCTAGTTGTCCCAACATAATATAACACAATAATGTCACCCCTTACATCTTCATTTTATATGGTTTTATAAATACATGTTATTTAATACTTAGACTATTTTTTTTTCTTTTTTTACCATTTCTTATTTACTGTACATGTATGTCTTATGGAGACCAATAACTAATAATGTTATCATTTTCACATCGATGTGTTTGCGAAAAATCACCTCAGGGACGTCAATACAATTTTTGGATCGTAAATTTGGTGTAACGGGACCGAGAAAACACGAAAAAGCTTTTGAGAGTGAATCAATATGATTTCTGCTTTCACTTTGAGTTGAGAGGGGAATTGATGTACAGGAAAAAGCTTTTCCATATAATTTTTGTAGTACGCGATGAACAAACTTAATTACTAATTAAATTTTACTGTAGTTTTAACTCTTAACTTGATTTTTTTTAATTGCCATCTATCGGATAATTATATACGGTTTTAATCACCGTCAAAATTGACTCCTTTCATTTCTAGAAGTTTTTTCGCAGGGGCTCTTCTTATAGATGCATTAAGTTCACAAATCAGATGGTTTTGGAGTTTCTAACATATAACATACTTAAAGTTTAGACTTAAAAAATTCAATACTTCGTTTGTGTAAAAGCATTATGAAACAATACATGATTATTACTTCAATGGTGAAAACCAGAGATAAACGTAGGTCAACTTAATATTCTCTCACACATTTATTTATCGGGAAACAATATTTTGAATTGTTTCCCAATCTCGAAAACCTACTTACAATGATATTTTCTGAAACAAATTTCAAATAAAATGCCAAATGTAGAAAACCTAGCATAACAAATATTATTTTATTTGAATATTTCTGTCCTTGCCAAGTTAAGGGTTTTAAATGTTTTTTTTTCTAAACAATGCTTTTTGTCGCATGGAAACGTCTCACGCATTCTGCAAATTTAGTAATTAACAAGAACACAATAGAAAGTGTTTCTCACTCTTGGTATGAATAATTATGAACTTTAGGGTTAAGGACAATTGGGATCTCTTCAAGAAGTAAGGGTCCTCGTTGAGATGGGTAGGACCGCCTTCATTAAGATGAACAATCTCTTGTGTAACCTTGACCTACAACTAAATGAATGCTTCATTGTTGTGTTTTCTTTATGCTTCTGCGTGGCATGGAGACACATGTACTGTACACTATACCAAACATTGACGCGGTATATAGAAGCTTTTAAAATGTAAAACTAACTAACCTTCACGCCGTTTCCACTTAAGGGCAGGTAAAGAGGATGGACCGCCAAACAACGTACATCACTACTTACCATTCTCTTATTCCGACTGTTGATATGGCCCGACTCAAGTATTTGATTCACCATCGTGCCAAGTCTTCTTCAGACGTCCCCGACTTCTATCGTTCACATTCACGTCATAATATATTATCCTTAAACTAATTTTCTTCGCTTCTTCGCTCTGCGTATCTAAGTGCCCAAACCATGTAAGCGTCCGTATCTTAATCTTACATATTAGGCAATCTTCGCGAGTCTCCACGTTTCTCACACGATCATACATGGTTTTATAAAACATACGCCTCGGCGATCTCATTTCTAGAGCATTCAGTATACTTTCATCCTTCCTCTGCCAGTTCCATGCCTCACTTCCATACATCAGGGCAGGTACCAGCACTCCATTGCGGACTGCTAGCTTCGCTTTGTTGGATTTTTTTAGAACTACAAATCTAGTACCTACCTAAAATCTCAAAATACTTGAACAAATAGCGTGACTAATCTATAGGTTTTTCATCGAATGGCCAAAAAATAATAGCAATTGTAGGTACATTTTTTAAATTAAGAAAACCCAATGTCTTGATCAGATCATGAAATGTGGCAAATACAGGAGTACCTAACTGATATTCCCAGGGGAATAATTATAGAAGACGTGGTAGTGGAAGACGCTGTACACCATGGCTTCTAAACTTGCATGACTGGTACGACTGCAACACATCTTGGTTGTTCCGGACTAGTCTGCAGGACATGTTAGTCTAGAGGACGTTGGAATCTATTTATGGTTCTTCGTGATGAGTCCTTGTCTCATTGCCGAAGATCGTGACCTGATCGTGCGCTGAAAGCCGCATGTATGACAGGCCACACACCTTTAAGTACACTTGAGCGTGCGTAGAACGAAGGTTGCACAAGTTTGTTCAAGTTTCCGTGTCTTAAGTGTCGCCAAAAGTTTGAATTTTCAATGCGTCTGTCGGCGAAACGTCAATTTTGAAAGGCGTCATGAGGTAAGCTAACATTAGTCCAATGACATCCAAATCAGTGGACGCCATGGAAAACATTGATGCAACCGCACAGCACAACCACCTTCGTCTGTTGTTCGCCAGAACTGACATCGCACAAGTATACTTGAAATTGTGCGGTCATAATATATGATGCCGATCAAATATACTTGCACAAGTCTTCACCTCAAGTATACTTGAACATTTATGGCCGCACTTAGACCATAAATTTCATAAGTGGTCCACGTGTTTCGAGCATTTTCAGCATTTGTTTTAAATGCGTATTCAATCATCTGTTGCACGCTCGTCAGGAAGCTCGTCAACGCTCGTGTTCGTGAATACATCACGCTCGTCAACGCTTGTTGCGTCAGATGGATCAGCGCCATTTAGCATTCTTAACATGACGTGTTGGAAGCTGCACTTCACGGTCTGCACTTATGATTTTACTACGTTACCGCTTGTTGTTGCATGCATAACTCTTGAACGCAAATAATTCCGATTCAAAACTGGTGACGTAAAACAGTTTACTTTTACTGTAGCACAAAATGATGCAACGCCATAATTACACTTAGTGCGTTTTAGTTAAATATGGTAATAAGCATGATCTAATTAATGGTTAATCTATGCTAAATCTACTAAAACTCGAATGTGTCCATCGCTGGCATGAATTTTACTGTCGTAGAAACGACACAATCAGGACATTGGGTCGATTGTTTTTTGTTAAACTATTTTTAATTTTTTTCAGATTTCCAACTGAAAAGTGAAAACCATTTCCATCATGAGCGACGGAGCTTTATCCTCATTTTTTTTAAATTATCCATATCTTCCACTGCATATATAATTATACACCATCAAGCAAAAGTAGAGCAAAAATCTCTCGACAAAGGCCTTAGTTGCATTTAAAGATACAATTTGAATTTTTTCATGCCTATGACATTAAATATCAGAACAATGCGTGTTTTAAATAATTTTCCGAGCTTACTTTCCGATTTTTTCTATCGAGGGAATTTCATATAATAATTTTTTCGGCATAACAAATGTATAGATATTATCTTCAAAAATAACATATATTTTTTTATTAACTTAAAGAGTTAACGAGAAACTGTCATAAGTCGGTAGAATTTGGTTATGCGGAGGCTTAAGCGAAAAATGGTCAGATTTTTGGATCACGAAACACGCCCACTTCGTATTTCCAGTGTTATTATTTATTCTGTGTTTACTCTTTAAACTATTACATGCGGAAAAATATATCGAAACGTATTTTTTAATTATCAATAAGAAAAAAATAGTGTTGATGTCACCAGAAGAATGATTGAATGAGAATGAATCCAAGTGAGTAGGAATTAATCCAAATGAGTAGTAGTAGATGCTTACATAATATACCGCGAAACTTTGGGGAGTGATTGATTATTCATGAAAAACTCTTCATTCAAAAAATGTTGACATTTTTTTATTAGTGCCCAAATAAAAAAGTTATGTTTAATTTCTTATTTGTGTGGTTTACAAACACACCTTCACTCTCGGTCAGCTGTTCTATTTAAAATTTGAAATGTTCGGGTGGCTTTTTTTCGAGTGCTCTTTGCTATCCGAACAGGTGCATTACTCGCAAAAATAAAGTTACGATAGCACTGGACAAAATTTTTTTGCAATTAAAATTGCTGAAAAAAAACTTTGTTAAGATTTTTTTCTTAAATTTTCATGAATGTTTTGCCGTATACGCATGGAACAAGGTGTGTAAATATTTATTAATTAAATAGTCTTAGAAGTTAACGTTAAATGGCTCTGTTGGATGTGATTCTACAGTCTCTATAACTATTTATAAATTCCTCTTGCATAATACTGCGCAGTACGTGTTACACTATTATCGGACTCTGTACAAATTTAGAATGAGAGAATTCAAGTTGTAGCATACTAAAAGACTTCTCGTGTGAATGAGGCTTCACGTGCGCTACAGTCACCGTCACTTGTAATTCCTGTTATCCAACTTTCATAGCATTCCTATTCCTGTCTCCCTCCTCTTCCCGCCACCCCTCGCAGAATCGATTTTCATCCCCGCTAGGGGTAGGTTTGGCTTCTAGCTTCTACCAATTTACGATCTCGCCTATCTCTATCAAATCTAACCATCACGCCATATCCCCGCAGGTTAGGCAGAGTGGATAGACCGCCACACAACTCTGTCTTGGTACATATTTGCTCTATTCACACTCATACATTATCTTCTGTTATTCTGCCTTTGCTAAGGTTCGCCTCAACTATTTGAATGACTTGATCATGCCATGTCTTCCTTGGTGGTCCCGACTTATTTTATTCAATTACGCGTCATGATCAGTGACACAATCTTTCTTTGAAACTCTCTAACGTCTGTACGAGTATATCTTTTTTAATGTATTTATGAAATATTTTTCAATTAACCGTATTAATGCAATCCACTACGTCATGTAACATTTTGAATCGAGCCGCTAACAATAACATGTAGATGGCGATAAGGTTTAAATTCCCATTTATCTCCATCCGTCTGTTTTGATTTATGCGTGAAAAACATATCGCCAAAAAATAGCTTTAAATTATTTTTTTGCGGACGTTCAGGCACAAATATTCAAATGTTTTTGCGATCATCATTCTATAAGGAACTTCATTTTTCACATTAAAAGTAAAACCATAACCGAAAATGGGTTCATAAGTAGGAGATTTTAAACTTTAAAGCATTTTTTATGGGCCTGGGCTCCATTATTTTTTCTTTGCTTATAAAACAACTAAAAAATACTAAATTATTTCAAATGTGTTGTACTCACATTTTTAATTGAAGCATCTAAAAAATTTTTAATCTATCAAATTTTCAAAACAAAAAAGTAGTGCATCACCTTAAGTCTGTATTAAAATCTATGTACACTCTTCTTTGAACTTTCTTTTAAATTCGCATTCTTATGTAAAAATAATCTCCTTTTAATTTTATAATGTTGTCTTTTCCGAAATGAGTTTTATTAAACTCATTGGGAAAAATGTATTATAAATATTATTTTTTAATATTTTATCACTTATGTAATATAAATATTCTCCTTTCTCGTCTTCCATCGTTCATTAACTCTACATGTCCAAAACATCTAAGCGTCCATTTCTCTTTCATTAGTTCGCTTACATCAGCCTATTACACATTTCTAACATTGTTTTACCACTTAAACGCCTCAGGGATCTCATTTACATAGCATTTAGTACTTTCATCCTTCCTCTGCCAATTTCATACCTCACTTATAATGTAAGCCGGACATAATGCATATTATGTATGAACAGCACAGCATTGTGGGCTAAATTAACACTCGCATATAAAAGTATATCTTTATATTATAATAGTATTGCATTATTTAAAATTGTTATGACTAGGCCCCGCAATAGTGACGCAATTATCGCACAACAATTAAAACAGGGGTTGCTTTATTCAGTTTTATCACTTACAATAAAAGCCTCTATTATATTATGTCGGTTTATTAGGTTTATTGCATTGCGTTATATGAAAACGTGATGACATAAGGGTGAAAAAATATCATATTCTTATGACTGACTGTAAATCGATTGAATAATTGAACATCGATTAAATAATTGAACATAGTTGAAATCTAGTGTAAATTTTATGATTTTTTGCCCTAGTGTATTAGTATTAACTACTTTTTAAAAATCATTTTGACAGTTTATTGAACAATATTTAGAACCATTTCAAAGCCCGCCACTTCTGTATAGGTGTTTTTTTTTTTAATACTGAATACCAAAGAAAATTTCAATTGGTCATAATCATAAGTCATAACTGTTCAGAGCCAATGGGACTATAGAACACCCAATTATTGGGGTACCCATGTTAATACGCTGAAGGTAGTTGGTAAGGGAAGGAGATGGGAGAGAGGAAGTGTGGGACGTAGCTGGCTGTTCAGATATTTATAGTCGTCAAACACGGCTAAAAGCATTTCAAACCGTAAGGGCGGCACTGAGAATATCTACCACTCGGAAAATGTCAAGTATTATTTATTTTATAAAGCATTATTATTAAAGCTAATTGGGATGACTATTTTTTTACGTGGTTCTAAATATTTTAAGTTACATATTTTCTTACTTTATGTAGCTTCCTTTAGATGATATTTCACAAAAGTGGCGTAAGTCTTATTAACTATTCTTACCTACATGCATAAAAGTGAGTATTGCCAATTTAATAAGAATCTCTTTAAAATATTGGTTATCCGATTAAAAACGGGATTGCAGGCCTTAACGAATGAATTAACAGGTTTCCTGGTAAGCTTTTAGTAAATGAGGAATATATTATGACGCTGTGTTCATTAAAATCCTATTATTTATTAGGCATTTCGTCATTATATATTATCATGGCAAATGCACGTGCATTAATTAACACGTGTTCCTATATATAAGGAATTTACTAAAAGTTTATCAGGAAAGGGCCTGCAATCCCGTTTTTAACCGGATTACCAATAATTTTAAGAGATTCGCAATACTAATTTTTAATCAAGTGCGACTATCATGATCATTGCTGTTCAATATACAGTTATTACCTTTAGTTGGCAATTTCTTAAAATGATTTTTTTTCATTTATTGCCATCTCTACGGTGACCGGTGACAGCGCGATGTTTTCATACGCCATGAAATACCGTAGCACAAATTTAATGTATTTCGATTCGTCGATTTTTTCGACGCAAAGCCGCCGAATGTATTTCGGCCATAGAGCTACAATTAGAGGCGCTACTGCCTACTAATATCTCGTCGAAACGATATCCGTTGCGTGTAAACCGGATTCGGTAGTTTTAGCTAGAGCGTCGGGAGAGTTGGAGGTTAGTTGGAGGTAAAAAAGCGGAACCTATTTTTTTCGCCTCATATGTCATCTAAATACAATGCGTCAATGATTTCGGCTAGGTTTTATAGTGAAACGGCAATAAAAAACCTATAAACGAACAATTTCATGGATAGTAAAGCAATCGATTTAACTTTATGAATGTATATTCAAGCGTCAGTCGATTCACCTTGAATACGCTTCTATAAGTTGTAATAACATAATCGTTATTTTTGTATTACAATTAAAATTCCGAATGATTACCGAGATTTTACCGCATGTGCATTAATGAATATGCCTTCTCCTGTATTGAATAGGTACCTGCATTGAATTAGGGAACTTTATCAGAGTGGTAAATACTCTCAGTATCGCCCTAATGAAAGTCCACCATCGGCCAGGTCTGAATAGCCAGGTACTTCTCAACCCTCCTCTCCTCACATCTCACCCAATGTCTTCAACTAACATTATATCCCGATTGGGGATGCCATAGTCCCACCTGTTTCGGGTACTTGGTATCTACCAGTTGCACGGAGAAAACTTTTTGATAAAAAATATTTCTACTTTATTAAGAATCTTCAGGAACAACTTTCTTATTTTGAAGGTTATACCCATCAATGTAATATATCATTAAAGAAGAAGATAATACTAATTTTATATTATTGACTTTAGTATATACTTGCTCCTGATGAGGTGAACTTTGCACATGAAACATGTAACGGTTATATATATTAAAGTTATGTAAACAAAGTTATTTGTGTTTTAATATAATAAATAATGACATCACAAAGTGATAAGCATTCAGAAGAAATTTTCTTCGAAAAAATTAATTGTTCTTTCACATTTTTACTTCTAAAATCACGTGCAATCACCCCCCGAAATTAGCGCACTTTAATCCCGGACACTTGTATAAGAAAGTAGATGAGTTCTGTGATTTCTACTTAATAATAATAATAATAATTTGATAATTTGTAGAGCGCCGTTTTTGTGAAAAATCACCTCAAGGGCGCTGTACAATTTATTTCCTAGGATCTACATTTGTTATTTAGAAAAGATACCAAAACATACTTACCTGGCAAGTCACTTCCGACAAACACACTTATATTAAAAAGTTTATGCTTATAAAAGATAAAACTGCACGCAGAGGACACTATATCAAAAAACACTGGTCATCGCATGACCTTAAGTCTGCTATAGTTTTTATCTTAATTTAACTGTATTTTAACTCTTTTTGTTATTTGTTTTTGGGGTGTTATGCCGTGTTGCGCTAACTGCTTCTTTAGCCAACGTTTCGGACAGCATTGCAGTGTCCATCATCAGGGCAGATGTGTTATTTTAAAATAAAATAACGCAACACGGCATAACACCCCAAAAACAAATAACAAAAATACTTTTGGCCGTGAAAATCTTAAATCATATTTGTATTTTAACTCTCTTAAAAAGCCTACAAATTGTTAGTTGTTATCATTTTTATTTATTTATTTTTAATTATAATTTTTATTTATTTTTAGTATTTTTTTACATTTTGTTAATTTAAATTGCCGTCGACTGTGAAAGTGGAGGTTTCTGAAATTATGGATACGACTGTCTGAAAAGGTGCGTTTTAAGTTTAGACCTAAATTCTGTCGAGTCTGCGATCATTCTCAAATCATGTGGCAGTCCATTCCAGGCTTAAGGTCCTGACACGGCGAAAGCACGCTCACCGAACTTAGTATCTGGTGTGCGCTTTGGTTCCTTCAACCTTCCGATAGCTGATGACGTTGCTGACCTAAGGGTTGACTGTCGGGAATTGGAATCTTCTGGAATACACAATTCTGATAAGTAAGCCGGAGCCATTCCGTTAAGTGACTTAAATACCATCCAGCATACCTTGAACTGGATTCTTTCAGGACATTTGAGCCAGTGCAGATTTTTGAGATGCTCTGAAATGTGAGAGTATTTAGATACTCCGGTGATAAGCCTTGCCGCGCGTTGAAAACGGATTGTAATTTGTTGATTTGACATTTGGGGAGACTTGCATATATTCCGTTGCAATAATCTAGACGTGAAACAACATAGGAATTGACTAGCAATTTAGTCGCCTCTGTTGACAGGTTTCTCCGCACTGCTTTAATTTGCCTTAATTGAAAGAACCCCGTGCTTACAGTTCTGTTCACCTGAGTTTTAAGGGAAAAATTAGCGTCCAGATTGACACCCAGTAATTTGATGCACGTTTTTGGAGTGATGTCACTTCCTGAAATGGTACTTCTTTCCATTGAGTCTTATTTCATGTTTTTTTTTCTTGAAGAGCGATTATATTTGTGTTGATGTTTATTTGGTTTTCGCATAAATTCTTAACTTTTCTAACGATTCAAAAAAAATGTGATCGCCGGTAAACAATATTTTAATTTGTGTAAAAAATAGAAAACTGCGAAATCCCGACCTGTTGACAAATCATCGTGCAAATATTTACCTACATGACTTATTAGGATATCAATATTCTCCGTTGGTTCTGTTCCAAGAATCTGTCAGTCGAGGGTGCGGATATGAGTTGGATTGTATTGTTGGATGGTATAGCGGTATGTGTACTGTGTGCGAAAACACGATTCGCTTTTCGGAATTATCGGATATATGACTCATTTGTGGGTACTGGTATGAGACGCAGACCCAGAGCCGCTTTGTCCAAGGCCTAGGGCTTTCAACGTTTTAGGACTTTCAAACAATGGTTAATTTTGGATTCATGTCTACTACTGTTGGCAATTATGTAAAATTTAGATTACGGGAAACTGTCAATAGACTAGGTTAATTTAGGATAGTTTCTACCTGCTTAGGCTAATTTCACACGTGCCGGGCGAAGCCGGGCGAAGCCGGACGGTGCCGGGTAGCCATTATAAACATACCTTTACACGTAACCCGGTTTAAGCCGGCTTGCACCAAAACCGCCTAGATCACAAGGCCGGGACACTCATTCAAAGCAGCATCCTCACTTGTATAGGATTTTACAAACAATTTCGTTCTTTTTTTTTCAATTTGCTCTTATTTATTTAAACATCTTAAAATGTTTTGATTAATTTGAAAAATAAATAAAAATACATTTTTCGGAGATTCTCAGGCAAGTTACGAGGCTGATTTGATTCAATGCCCCGGTCTTGTGATCTAGGAGGTTTTGCTTGCACCCAGCCCGTAGATGATTTAAAATAATTGTTAAGCTTTATTGCATATTGACATGTTATAAATACATACATTTATTTGAGATAGTTACAAGTAGATTTTTTATGACATATTTTGTTTTTACTCTTCATTTAAAGGTTTTGTATGTGTTTCTAAATAAATTTTGATGATACAAGCTAGCAGACAGAAGGTTCCTCAGTATCGTATGGGCATTGACCAAGTCTAGGTATGAATCGTGAGTGCATTATTACGATGTGGATACTGGACAACGGCTTGTGCGGAAGCTTCCATTGTGTTATTCCGTACTTCAGTACACGGAAATTGCCGGCTATCCGGCCACCCGGTGCCGGACGGAATCGACCGGCGCATGTGAATGTAAAATGACCCATAATGGCCCCGTGCAACTCAGGGCCCTGTAGCCGACCCGGCCGGCTTCGTCCAGCACGTTTGAAATTAGCCTTAGAGTGCCAGCTTTTGTACAACGTGCTTGGTAGACGTGAAACTTATTAGTACCCTGTATAGTCTAGTCTAGTCTAGTGTTGTTTTGAATATTGTAAATCTGTCAATAACATTGTATGAAATATTTTTATCGACATTCAATACATTTCAATTTGGGAGGCGGGTTTTGGTACTACCGCCCCGGGAATCGTTTATTGGATAACCAACGCCATAGGTCACCCCAAGTGGGTAGTATATTATTATATGTGGTTTCGAGTGTTTAAATTTGTGAAATATGTTTTATGTAACATTCTTGTAAATTCATATTTAAGTCAACTTTCCAGTACTCATAGGTATAAAATAGGTATGTTAATCATAGATTGAAAAAGAACTACCTTAACATACTCGCGCCTAATCGCACCCTTTTCTGTGGATGGAACAACACATTATATTTATTATTGGCATTCTCATAGGTTCACATTCACGTGAATAAGTACAATCGTCGCTCTTAATCGTACCGTTTCTGTGGATGGAACAACACATAATATTTATTCTTGACACTCTTATAGGTTCACATTCACGTGAATACGTACAATCGTCCCTCTTAATCGCACCGTGTCTGTGGATGGAACAACACAAAATATTTATTCTTGGCACTCTCATAGGTTCACATTCAAATTCACCTGAATGGGTACATTGGGTAGTAAAATACTCTGCCGTTGTAAAAGAAAAGTAAAAAAATAACAGTCTAAAATAATGCATCTACGTTTGACAACAAATTATTCATCATTAATCTAATATGTACGTAAATAATGGTATGAAAATAATTAGTTAGATATATGTTGTTAAAATTAACAAACACCAATGAAGGTATTTCTGTATTCTCAATAAGCACTACGTGTGGTAACTTCATTCTGTATTTGCCCCGTGAAGATTAATTAATTTAACGTTCCCCGTTAAAATTGATTCACCTTATCGCATTGTTAGATGTGACAATACTGACAATGGTGTTGTCGGTTGGAGGTAACCACCGAACAGACAATCCCAAGAGGTGATCTATTACCGCTATAACTTAAAACTAGTAATTCTGTGAACAGTAGACGTCGCTTCCAAAAAAGTATGTTTCCATTGTTATCTTATTTAATAAATTAAAACTAAAATTTCATTTGAAATCATTAGATTTGTAAGTATACTAATAATTATAAACTATATATTTTGTGCTACATTTTTTAAAATTAAGAAAAAAAATTATGCCATTTGTCCAAAGAAATGTCACTATCTCAATGACAATCCTTTTTTAAAACTTTCTTCCGTCGACTAGGTACAATAATATTGAAAAAATGCAAATAAAAACCTCAAAATAAATAAAAGAATCTTTACTGAACCATTAAAAATGCCACCATCTTGAAACGGAAACGGAAATGAAAGAACATATATACAGTTTAAAACAGGACTTCGCTACGCTCGCGCTCAGTACCGTACCGTAATATTACAGACTGCTGAAATTTTCAAGCTTTTAAACTTTAAAACAATTAAACAGCTTAACTGAATCCGCTATCCTTCATCTCATATTTTTTATAAATTAAATGCTTTACGTGAAATGTATGCGCTATCCCTTTGTTTTATGAAAACAACGCTCTGTACTGTTTTGTTTCAAATTTAATTCACAGAAAGTCACGGTTACAAAATATTAATATTTTGTGAGAAACTTACGAAATACCAAATATTGCGATGTTATTTTTTTTACACTAACCTCACACAGGAGGCCCTGAGGAAAATAATTTCCCTCAGGGCGTATGTCATCTTTGGGGATGCTGTGTGGAGGATATTTTTAAGAAAATGAGGGTGATGAAGTCTGAAAAGAAAAGGTATGAGGGGTGGGTAGTACTTACGGAGTGAGAGACCAGTTGGCGAGGTCAAAGGGTCTCCCCAAACCAGCCTCTCCCGATCTGGCACGCCACGCAGCTAGTGGGCACACACCTCACCCGATGAACCCGGGCACCCCTGCTAAATCACCAAACGTAGCGAATCACTTGGGGTGACCTATGGCAGAGGTGTTGGTTATCCAATAAATGATTCCCGAGGCGGCGGTACCCATACCCGCCTCCCAAATTGAAGTTACCCAAGATGGTGACAACTACTCGTAATTTTTTTTTATTGTTTTCTTTTAAAGTTTTTGTCCGACTAATTTGAATTTTGTCCTCCAAATCTTACTGATTTCCTGTAAATTGAAGTGTAAATAAGTTGTGTATTTATAGAACATCACACATTTTAAATAAAAGTCGTGTATTTATAGAACATCACACATTTTAAATAAAAATCGTGTATTTATAGAACTTCACACATTTTAAATAAAAGTCGTGTATTTATAGAACATCACACATTTTAAATAAAAGTCGTGTATTTATAGAACATCACACATTTTAAATAAAAATCGTGTATTTATAGAACTTCACACATTTTAAATAAAAGTCGTGTATTTATAGAACATCACGCATTTTAAATAAAAGTCGTGTATTTATAGAACATCGCACATTTTAAGAACTTATTACGGAATTTCTTCGAACTCAACACCTCACACCCTAATCTAATCGGCGGGCACAATAATTTATCCAAGAAATAATTTTCTGTAAATACATAAAGTACTTCGATTAGATGTTTTAATATAAATAACGAGAAAATTTTACATTCTGAACTTGGAAATTGTGTAATATTTTTAGCTTGTGCGAAAAAGTGAAAATAAATTAAATTAAAACCTCATTCATTTTATTTTCCGTGAAGAAAGTTATTAATGAACCGTTATAAAATAGCCATCGTAAAATATATGTACCTGCGAAAGTCGCGACACACCCCTAGTTGCGTGACTTTTATTTCTGATTTTCGCATCTTTTCAGATATTTTTTTTTTTGTTACCGAAGTCTAAATTTAACTACTTGAAAATCGTAAAAAATCATGACACAAACCTGGTAGGCACTTAATCGTGGGCCTAATATTAGTCATACACCCATAAATAATAATCACTCGTCGTAACGAGTCACCAAAGATCCCTGTAACTTGATATCTCCTCTCCCATAAGTCATTTCCTTTACTTCCCCATCCCTTCAGTGTTAATTTAATAATGCCACGACGTAATTTCCTGGAAACCTGGAATCAATATTATAATTTCGTTTTCGTGAGGAACTTGGGCACTGATTTGTTTTGCATAATTTCAGTTTATATTGTATTTACTTAAGGCGATTCACTACGTCGTGTAATATTTTAAATTGAGCCGCTATCAATAACAACCCTTACGTAGATGGCGATAAGGTTTAAATTCCCGCTTAACACCATCCGCCTGTTTTGATTTATGCAAGAGAAAACATGGCCAAAAAGTGCCTTTTATTTTATTTTGTGGATGTTCAGGCATAAATATTTAATTTTTTTTCGATCATTTTATAAATAACTTGATTAGCCACATTATACAATAAAATCATAACCGAAAATGGGTTCATAAGTAGGAGATTTTGAACTTTAAAGCAGTTTTCATAGGCCTTATTTATACATTATTTTTTTCTGGGCTTATAAAAAGACCTATCTAAAAATACTCGATTTTTTCAAAGGCCAAGATGTATTCTACTCGCAATATTTAATTAAAGCATCTGAAACATTTCTAGGCGACCAAATTTTCAAACCAAAAACACATGATTTTGCATTACTACGCATGGCATCGCCTTAATGATAACTTTTTACGGACAGAATTTTAACAATTCTTCAAATTTCAAAGTTAATTTTCAAGTTTTATTCAAATTCTGTTATTATTTCAGTTCTGTGAAGCAACTTGCCCATAATGATGGTTTTTGTAGCCTGGTGTACACTTCTACGTTTTGAAAGACATTAAACAGCTGATATTTACCCCTCAGCGAAAGATTTTTTTGACCTAAACAATTACGACTTCGGACTCAATTTACTCGAAAACGAAAGCACAAATCCAAAAAAGTTTTACCACAAAATCGACTCCAAATACGATGTAGATACCAGTTTTCCGCTCGTACTAAGAGTTTCCGGACACCGTGTATGGGATAAACAGGTATCCGAGAGAGACATTCTTACTTTAAGTGGTAACGTAACTTAGCTTTTATCTGACGTTTGTGGGTGGCACGCACTGCGATTAAACGCAGCGATTATAGAATAGCTGAAAACGCCAAACCGCGTACAAACACGAAATGCGGCTGGGATTTTTACCTAATTCTATTTCATGGTGGTACTGGCGTTTTCAACTATTCCAAAACCGCCGCGTTAATCGCATTGTGTGCGGGCAGTAAATGTTCAACTTTTACGTTCCGCAATTAGGATGAACTTAAACAACGCGAAATTAGGATTGTATGCATTTGTGTAGGTATATGTATTGCATAGGTAGGTGTAGTGTATTCACTTCCGACAGTGATATCTTTGCCAAACGTCATTAAGAACCAGCTTTTTGTCTTGCTTACGCCTTCTTATTGTTACTAGCGAGAATGGGACAGCAAGTGAATTCAATCATCTTTTTCGCATGTTTGAAATAGTTTTAAAGTAATGTTCTTTTTAATATTTTACTAATTAACTTTTTTTTCGATTTTCGCCGGAATTTTACTGTTTTACTCAACTTTGGTTGCGATCAGGGTCGTCCCTATTCGCGCGCAATTTGAGCAATCCTCGCGCCAAAGCGCTGATAATACCTAACAGTCCTAACACATCGCCCTTTAGATAATTTTTTTTCATAAAATCGGCTCTACATACAAATACCAGTCTTCCGAATGTAATTGATTATAG
The DNA here is from genome assembly GCA_026573805.1 of Hesperophylax magnus. Taxonomy (NCBI): domain Eukaryota; kingdom Metazoa; phylum Arthropoda; class Insecta; order Trichoptera; family Limnephilidae; genus Hesperophylax; species Hesperophylax magnus. The sequence goes on along the minus strand of JAIUSX010000117.1, from coordinate 1,968,834 downwards.
TGATCAACTACCTAGGCGTCTACTAGTTTTAACAAGGCGCGCCAAAATTTTACGGCGCCGTTTGGCTCCGGGCCGACCCTGATTGCGATACCCACAACAACCAACCCTAATTGCGATACCCACAACAACCAACCCTAATTGTTGAATATGTGTGTTTATAAGAAGTGTTCCTCGCACCGAAGTGGCGATGGCGATGTGTCCCTCTTATAGGCTTGTGCTTGTACGAAGTGTAGATTGCAGAAGTGAAAGACAATAAATAGCTAATAATAATATAATATAATGATTCGACTCCTGTCAGCGAGGTGGTCACGCAGGAGAGAAAGCGTTGGGTAAGAACTTCAGATTTTTATGTTGGAATTTATGCATTTTCTAAATAATGTTTTATTTTACACTTGTGTGTTTTTATTTTTGTCCGTCTTACCCTAAAATATGCCGGGGTCTATTATTCAGACCATTTTCCAGATGTTCATGAAGATTGTATTTTTGTAAACCTTTTACCTTCCACTTCATTATGTACCCAAACCTCTATGGATTGGAGAGAAATATAAAAAAAAATTGAAATAAAAACTAATTTTCTATTTGAGTCATCCACTGGCAAAACTCAATATGGAAAAATCTGTGAAAGTCACGAAAAATTATTTGGAACACTTTGAAAATACATTTTATGCTAAATATCAACATAATTATGCAATATTATTATCGATATATTTAATATTAACTTTGCGAATTTTGTGGATCACGTAAAAGACTTATTTCAACACAATTCCTAAATGGAAGTTATATTTTTGTAAACCAGTCAAATCGCTGTATTTTTTAATTTATGTTCTTGTTATTTTTAATTTTGTTTCTTGCATATATTATTTTTTAATGTAATTTTATTTTTATTATTTCTTTCTCATGTTTCAAAACTGTGTGTCATTAAAATTGTACCACCTGCATGTAAAAGCCCTCTGGGCGTTAAATAAATAAATAAATATTCTTTTGATTTTTAACGAAAAATATTACATCAGAAATTATCAGAGCGGGTTTTGCAAGTCGACGACTTATTTGTTTTAATTTTTAATCAAGTTTGTCCCAACTGTCAGAGCCAGTGAGACTATCGCATCCCCAATTGGGTTATGTTGTGAAAGTGGTGGGGAGAATTATTTCATTGATGCAATATTCCCCTTTTTATTATTTATAGATCGTATTTTCTCCATTATTGTTCGTGATTCTCTTTATTTATTTTATTTTTCATATACTTATCTTCTGCGATGTTCCTTTTTTTTCTTGTCACTCTTAACCAACGATATATTACATAAATATTTGATATTGGTGCTGACATATGTTGTCCATCTCACCAGGTGTGGAACACTTGTGTTGAGATGGCAATTTACAGTAGTGGTTGTTCATCTAGGAAAGCTAGATTTATGTTCCATAAAAAAGACGGTAGATAGCATTTTACTAGTGTTTTAAAAATTAAACCATTTTCAAAATATTGAAAGGAATTTAAATCAGTTGAATTTATGTAAAAGAAATAAGGTATGATGTTAGCATTAAAAAATTAAGAAGAATACGCCTACTATCTAGTGCCATCTTTGAGTATTATTTCAAAGTATATATGTATAACTTAATGAATGTATGTTTGTTCCAGTGGCGGGCGGCAGAACCCCGCCGTGGTGGAGGAGCAGTCTCCCGCTCCTGCCGGCCCCCCCGCCTCCCCTTCCACCACCACCTCCATCACCACCCTGCCCAGGAACAAGGATGGATCCATCGACTATGACGGTATACTATTTTTTCTCAAATTACTTCTTCTTTCAGTTTTTCAAATCACTCACTCTATACCAGGTGAGCAAGCTGCCTAATATTACTGTAGGTCTTATATAGATACCCCTTAATGGTGTTTTGTGTTATATTCCAGCCCTCTACGAGTGTGACAGCGACAGTGACATTGGGTCCATGGAGACGCATGGCTCTGTCATCACACATCTCCTGTCACAGGTCAAGATTGGAATGGACCTCACCAAGGTTTGTACTAAAACCGTCTTTATTTGTAGTCAGTATTTATTTATCCTTTGCCCTCATTTTCAACCAGAGACTTCAAATTCTGTTCTTTTGGGCACATTGGACCATTTTTCAAGCAAATGACACATTATTTGTTTATTGGCTTTAACGGTCTGTTCACCTATAAGAAACACTTACTGCACTTATACGAATACTGCATATCATCTAAAAATCTAGTCTGGTTGTGAAGAAGTTGTCCAGCCATAGACCTCCAAATGATAGACTTGTCCTAACATAAAATGTGGGTATAATTTCGACGAGCTGGAGGCAAACCACATAACCTTATTTTTAGCATCAGGAAGGTTGGAGAATTCTTTGAATAAACTAAGACATCAGTCGTATGTTGACAGCCGAAAAGCACACAGTAAAATAAGCAGACCCTGCGCAGAAAAGCACACAATGAAATAAGCAGACCCTGCGCAGAAAAGCACACAATGAAATAAGCAGACCCTGCACAGAAAAGCACACAGTGAAATAAGCAGACCCTGCGCAGAAAAGCACACAATGAAATAAGCAAACCCTGCACAGAAAAGCACACAGTGAAATAAGCAGACCCTGCGCAGAAAAGCACACAATGAAATAAGCAGACCCTGTACAGAAAAGCACACAGTGAAATAAGCAGACCCTGCGCAGAAAAGCACACAATAAAATAAGCGGACCCTGCACAGAAAAGCACACAGTGAAATAAGCAGGCCCTGCGCAGAAAAGCACACAATAAAATAAGCAGACCCTGCACAGAAAAGCACACAGTGAAATAAGCAGACCCTGCGCAAAAATGTAAACTTAACTAAAGTAAAGTTCACTAAAGGCGGTTTGCAGCAAAGTCCATTGTGGGACCTTTTTTCTGCGCAGGATTTGAATGATTTTAACCAAACGTCTTCGAATTAGTTACGCATTTTTTGAACAGATTTGTATAATGTGTCCAGCCAATTTTGAAGAGCAGCCACCTTACAAAAGGAGAATCCTCTTAAGTTTTTGGTTGAAGCCCGAAAATAATGAAGATTTGGAGAATAGACCGAATGCGGAATACTTCCCAACTTTCTTTTTGTAATCCCTTCTTTTCCACAATTAATTTTGACATCATACCGTGCTGCCTATGCAATTTGTTACAATCACCTTACCCAGACTGATCTTCTTATAGTAATAATAATTCTGTATTTCAGGTTGTTCTTCCGACATTCATCTTGGAAAGAAGATCATTATTGGAGATGTATGCGGATTACTTTGCTCATCCTGATCAGTTCCTTAGGTAAGTTTACAGTCATATCCCATAGTACCGTAGAGTAAAGAATATACTTAGAAGATGTGTGAATATTATGATTTTTTCTTTTTATTTTTACATTAACCCCACACAGGATGCACTGAGGAAAATAATTTCCCTCAGGGCCTATGTCATCATGTCATGTCATCTTTGAGGATACTGTATGGAGGGTCTTTTTAAGGAAATGAAGGAGAGAAAGTTCTGGAAAGAAAAAAGGTATGAGGGGTAGGTAGAAATCTAGGGGATCAGTGTGTCCAGGAGTGACGGACGAATGATTTATCCTCCCCGCTGTGACGCAAGGCGATAGGTCAAGAGCGACTAGTTGGAGAGGTCAAAGGGTCTCCCCAAATCAGCCTCTCCCGATTCGGCACACCACGCAGCTGGCGGGCAGGTGCATCCTGTACACACCTCACCCGATGAACCCGGACATCCCTGCTAAATCGCCGGCCGTAGCGAACCACTATGGGGTGACCTATGGCAGAGTTTTTGGTTATCCAATAAATGGTTCCCGGGGCGGCGGTACCTAAACCCGCTTCCCAAATTGAAAGATTAGAGAAATGGGACAACTTAAGAGTGACGTTGTGACGCCAGTCTGTTGATGAACAATAGTAACGTGTTTCAGGTAGTCCATAAGTACATTTGCGCAACAAAAGTTTCTCTTCATAATTTAAATTTTCTAGTAACAAAAGTACCTTTTTGAAAAATCTTTTTTATTTACTAATAATTTTATGCTATTGAATGAAGTGTATTATCTAACGTAGTATATAAAATTGCTATTATTAATGTAAAAATAATAGTGGTTTAAACAAAATAATATTGATCATTGAAGAAGAAGGTAATTTTAATAAATATAAATGAAACAGAACAAAACAAAACACAGAAAATAAAAAGGTAATGGTCGCAACAACTGAGAATCGAACCCAGGATTACCGGGACAATGCCTCGACCCACTTGACCATTTTTTTTACATCTTTGTCAATCCCATATTTCAAATTCAGAATTAAAAATATTATTTTCAACTAATTTTTGGCTGCTATATTTTTTTAATAATTAAAATATTCTAATAAATTTATTTTTTAACTAGAATTACCTTTTTATTTTCTGTGTCTTGTTCTGTTTCATGTTTCGTTTAGATTTATTAGTATTATCTTCTTCTTTAGATTAATATTACATTGATGGGTTTAAACTTCAAAGTTATTATAAAATTGAAAATATTATTATTGTGTTGTTCTGAACCTATGAAAATGACATTTTTAAGAATTTTGTTTACGATGCATGACATTTTTGTGTTCACCCTGAGGCCACTACCTCTCATTGGATCGCCTACTTTGTGAATCACTGATCAACTCAGTCAATATCACTCTGTTAGCCAGTTCCGTATAAAGTTATACATATCCTAAAAGAAAATGTATCTCATTGGTTTTTGTTGTTATTAATTTCAGGATAGCAGACATGCCCACCCCGCGCGACCGCATGGTGCAGGTTGTCCGTTGGTACCTGAGTTCGTACCATGCGGGGCGCAAGTCGGCCGTAGCCAAGAAGCCCTACAACCCTGTGCTGGGGGAGGTGTTCCGCTGCCACTGGCAGGCGCCCCAGAACACCGCGGAGGCTCCCGTCACTGATGGGCCTGTGCCCTGGTGCGGTCCCAACCAACTCACCTTTGTGGCAGAGCAGGTGTCCCACCATCCGCCCAGTAAGTGTCACCCTAGCATTGCTCATCTTAGTGTCATCTGGAAGTTATCTAATATCAATTGGATATGTGTTTTAGACGCGGAGTCGGCTTAACTTTCAGCTTATCAATATGGTCGATAATGGATAAATTCAGCTCAATAGAAGAATGCAGCACAGAAAAAGCTGTGCAATATCTTGACTATAGAGCTCAGAGTGTTTCCTGCTTTACATTTAACAATTTAACTGCCAACTCCGCTATCTGGTGGTGTTTGAATGTTTCGAGAAACTCTGCACCCGCCCATTGGTGTGTGCGTAAATACAACTTTCATTGCTCAGTGTTCATCTGGCAACTGTCGCGAATCAAAAATTGTCGTCCCCCGGTGGTTTTTGACTACTTACTCTAGTTTAAAAGTTATGTCGTGTTCAATATGGGTTTTTTTCAGCTTTCCAAGTTTGCATATCGGAGTTGGCATTGGTTTCGCAGAAATAGTAGATTTGTTCAACTGTCCGAAATATTTTTACGAAAAGGCTTTAATAGCATACCTCTTAATAATAAATAATATTAATATATTCTGTATCACCCTTTGGTTCTGCATCTTCAAAAGTATAAAACAAAGTCGCTATCTGCATCTGTCTGTTTGTGCGCTTAGTTCTTCTAAACCACGCAGCGGATTTTGATAGGATTTTCACTACCATTTAGAGAATATCTCCTGGATGGTTTATATATATATAATACACGCATATAATATTTATAGATAGTAGAGAAAAGTTGATGTTTTGTAATTGAGTCGTAAAAAAATATTTTCGTGTGTTTACATTGTTAACGCTGGCTAAACCTTAAGAGATACATCAAAATAATGTACTACAGAATTGTATATCTTAAAAACGCCTGCAAAAAAGTTCATAGTGGTAAAAGTCTATCTCCTAAGGATAACACTCAGCAACGCCGGGTAAACGTCAGCTAGTATAATATGTATTAGGTCAATTCAATTTGTGATTATTCCTGTTTCATTATAATATTATATCATAAATATGTAAAAGCCCTTACAGGCATATAATATAGTAAATAAATACTTACATGTTATCATCACTTAAGATATGGAGATTTGAAAGTTAAAATGTGAGATAAAATAAGCGATGTTATATCCCCTGTTATTGTGGTTGATGTTCTTTTTGTTCCCAGTTTCAGCCTTCTACGCTGAGCATGTGAACAAGCGCATATCATTCGACGCCTGGGTGTGGACCAAAAGCAAGTTCCTGGGACTGTCCATCGGAGTCCACAACATTGGCCGGGGGACGGTCAGCCTGCCCGAGCTGCAGGAAGACTATGTTCTCACATTCCCTAATGGTTATGGAAGGTAAATACTAGGTTTACTACAATACTAAACTACACAATGCTAAATATATCTTCCTTGGTGATCGACACTGTTGGGCTGTCTGAAACAAACTTTTGTTCAAATATTTGTGGGGAAAATCTGAGAAATCATTTCCAATCATTTATTTTCTTTATCATAATTTATGTCCGTTGACAGCCATATAATCTATACCTGGATCTCTAACTTTACTATTGATTTAGTAAGACTATCAAAACAGTGAAGCCTGCCTATTAAGTTACCGGTTACATGATATTTCATCAAAATGAAAATTCAACACACCTTTAAAAAGTGATAAACAAAAACTAGGTTTAATAGTTACCTATGTAACCTATTTAACCTTTTCACTGTGATCAAATGTACCGAAAATTACACTAGTAGGCGTACTCACTTTGAAAATCAAAACCTACCACTTGAAACAGCTATAAATCTCTTATTTCTTGACAGATTTATGATTTGCTTATCTTAAAAGCTTTATTAATGCTCTTGAAGTTTGTTGAAACACATAAATAAACAATAAACAGCAGGATACAGATACAGTCGACTCTCGATAATTCGAAACTCGAGGGACTCTTAAAATATTACGAATTATCAAGTGTTTGAAATATCAAATGGTTCGAAATTTGTGAGAGTAAATAAATAAAACTTCGAATTCTTAAGTGTTGATCAATTATTATTTATTAACTCCTATTCTATAACAATGACAAAAGTTTATAGGTACATTCGTGTACATACATGTAATCATAATGTGAATTAATTAATCTTTCGAAAGAAAGAACTCTGTTATATTGGTTTGCTTCAAAGCACATTGCTGCTGCTCAGACTTCTCAATAATTTTTTTTTTATAGAAAAAGTGCCTGAAATGCTTTTTCATCACTTTCGTTTTGTAGACAGAAGGTTTGTAAGGTATCGAATGAGGATCTTGCTTCCTTAACTGACACTTCTGCCAAAGGTTCTGATGTATCGTCCTCATCTTCATCGTTACTTTTTTCATTAGTATCTGTCGCAGATAAAATTTCGCCATCGGTTAGTGAACCTGAGACAGCAACATCTTCATCCACTTGAACAAAGTCAAGAAAATTCACATCGCTGATGTCAATTAATGGTTCTATTGCTGGTTCTTCATCATCCATAAGTATTGGAAGATTTTCCTGATCTTCTTTTAAGAAACCAGATTTTTTGAAGCAGTTGAGAATCGTTAGGGGTGTTACAGCTCTCCATGCCTTGTCAATCAGTAAAATAGCTGTCAGAACAGTGATATTTGCAGTTAGCTGCTTGTCGAGAGATTCTAAAACGAGCTTAACAATTTCTTTGCGATAGAACGTCTTAAAATTATGGATGATCCCTTGGTCCAATGGTTGCAATTTGGAAGTTGTATTTGGCGGAAAGAAGTAGAGTTCCAATTCAATAAACGTTTGAACTTGACGCAAAATTGTATTTGTACTAACGTGTGTGTAACAATCTTTCCGCCTCTTTCTCTCTGCAACTTTGAATTGTCGAATGTTGAACGCCGATGAGTTCGAATTAACGCGTCGTTTTGTTATATAGCAATGATTTTTTCGTTTGAATTACCAAGTGTACAAAAATGTATGGATTTAGTTCGAAATATAAAGAGATTTCGTAGGGAACTCGTGATAACTTTGAATTATAGAGAGGTTCGAATTATCGCAGGTTTGAATTAACGAGAGTCGACTGTATAATATTATAAACAGTGACCCATCACAAGAAATCAACAAGAACTGTCGACATACTGCTACGACCCTCGGTTGAGGCGCAGTAAATAAAAACTTAACTCTGTACGGCGAGCGGTTGTCGAGAAGTTCTCTTCGTAGTTGATGGGTAATTTGGAGATCTGGACACTGAGGATGTGTATTTAAGATCTGCAGGTGTAAGTGTGTAAGTATCTTGGGGTGATACAAGTTCCAGTGTGTAAGTATCTTGAGGTGAATATATGGATTCCACACAATAACAACTTTATAGATTTAGTTGAATTACTTTATTTAAATAGAAGTACACTTATTTACTTAATTAAATGATAAGTACATTAGTTAAATGACAATGACAATAATGCGTAGAGGTGCAGCGTGTAAGCAGCACAAGTGATGTTAATTGTGAACGTAGGGGAACAGCTTGTTCCTGTTTATATAGTATTCCGGGTCTCTGGGACCGTGAGAGCTTTGTGGACTTTAATCCCTAGGATGCAAAAAAGGGTCATGTGACTAATTTGAATATTGCATCATCGATTGGTTTCCCAAAATAATAGGGTTCCTTTTAAAAGTGCCGAAGAAATGAGTGTTTGCCATTATGGCTTACTTTTGGGGCACCGGCTAGGATTAACAGTAATATTAAGATGTAGAAAGAAATAAAGGTTGACTTTAATTACTTAGATTTATGGCATAGGCTGGGATTATAACATATCTCCCCCCTTAAAATGAAAGCAACGGTTTTTTAAGTTTAGTTGCTGTAATTATACTTCAAATTATTTTCACTTGAAGATAGATCTTGAAGAGGTACATCTTCGTTTTCCAGATTTGTTAAATTTCTGAATGTCATACTTGGTTGGATCTTTGTAGTGGATCGTCTAGGATTGTTACATTGATTATATATCCTGACACAACATTTATTATCGTCGTCATTATTTAAAAAGTAAGAATTAATTATTCTAAAGAATTTACAACATTTCAATAGTTTGTAAACAATAAAAATAGTTAGCATAGCAGATAACGTATAGATAACAATTTGAAATTTTGTTGAATGTTTAATAATGAGTGGCTTTGAATTATACGATTTAAGATCGTCATTGAATTGGTCAATTTTATGAGATGCCAAATTAATGTCATCGTGTTGCAAGTTAATTAAATTTATCGGTTCAAGTTCATTTAAGGTTTCATTATATTTTTTCATATTACAGCAATTGTCATCGACAATGTTTAAAGTTGGAATAGGGTTAACATATTCTGTGATGAGATTACTTTTTGCAATTAATTGTGTGAGACCTGCATAGGCTCTACAACTTGAATTTAAAGTTAATATTCCAGTATGGAATAGTTTGATATCAAAAATATTATTTCTATCTTTACAGTCGATAGTTATTTTAGAAGGATGAGAATAAGTAAAAATCCATTTATTATTTTTTATAGGCTGCCATAAGATTATGTTGCCTTTGATGATCCTACTAAAACATTCATTAGGTATTTCATTAACATAAGCAGACAATAAAATTGTCTCGCATATTGGATCGGAGAGAGTGGATAACACATCTAGATCCTTACATACAAAATTTTCATGGGTAATAGTTTTACAATTATTCTTAAAATTATCAAGGTACACATAAAAAGATTTGTCCTTTGTGATTGCTAAATATTTACGGTTAGGAATAATTAAGGAGAAGGTATTAGGGATATCAATATTTGGAACAGGTAGAGGAACTACATGAAATAGGTTATATTCCTGCGAAGTTACTAAAGGTATTTTTGTTATGAAGATGAGTTTATCATCAATATAATAAGCAATTAAATCTGATACATCAATTAAAGAATGAATATTTTCGAGTTTTAAACTTAAGGGGAATTCTTTTCCGCTTGGTAAATGTTTAATATTAGAGTTTAGTTCGAAGTAAAGTTGTTGAGGAGTAATTATGTCTGGATGTAAAATTCCTTGTTTAGAAAATAAAATAGCATTGATTAAGGAATCAATTTGTTCATAAAAGTATTCGGTTGTTTCGAATAAAGAGCTTGTTTGCGAGATAAGTATATTTTTAATTTCTTGCATATTCATTTTATCGTGGTCTTCCTTAAAATAGTTATTTATTTTTATAATATTTTTATTCATAGTATATTCGTCATAGTTAAGTTTAGTAAGGGTAGAATTGAAATTTATGAGAGTCGATTTAGTGACTTGTAATTGTTCTTTCATCAGATTATAAATATGTTTGTCATCTGACATGACGCGTTCAATCGCATCGTCATAATATTGCGCATCTTCGGAGTCGAGGGTTCCGAAAACAGCTTTAAATATTTTTCCAACACCATCGATTAAACCGCGTTTTGTGCGTTGGTTGGAAACGAGGTGTGTAATTGATTCATATTTTGTTTTACATTTTTTAATAGTATTAAAAACAGGTTTTAAAAGATCTTTGCAATTGTCGTTAGGTACGTATGATAAATATTTGGAACATGTGCTTTTAGTTAAGGCATAATTATCTTCTAAAATTCGTATTTGTCTAGGGAAAGAATTAAAATAGTCTTGAAGGACCTGGAACAGGAGAGAAAGCGCGATATGGCTTAATTCTGTTAACATGGAATCTTTTTAATGAATTATTTTCCATTCTTATGGTAACATTATGATTATTATGAACCTGTACAATCTTGTACGGTCCTTTCCAATTAGGAATAAGTTTCTTGCTTAATGATTTAGGTTTATTAGTATTTTTTATTAATATTAAGTCGTTAATTTTATAAATATTATTCGATACATTTCTATCGTAATATTTTTTGGATGTCTCTTTGGCATGTCCGATTCTTTCACGGGCAAGTGATCTGGTAATGGCGAATTTATACTTCAATTGGTTAAGATAACTTTCGTAAGTTGGGTTTGAATCTGGGTTTTCTAAAGAGCTTGGTAAAATAGGTTTATGTCCAAAGACAAGTTCGTAAGGAGTGAATTTAGTTGTACAGTGAGTACTTGTATTATATGAAAACATAGCTAGAGGGATATAGTCGTCCCAATTTGTTTGGTCGCTATCTATATAATGAGTAAGATAATCCTTTAAAGTAGAATGAGAGCGTTCTAGTGCTCCATTTGTTTGTGGGTGATAAACGGTAGTTTTCAAATGTTTTATTTTAAATAGGTTGGTAAGATGTTTAATTAAATTACTAGTAAATTGAACACCTTGATCTGTGAGGATTGACTTAGGTATTCCATAGTGAGAAAAGAATTTAACGAGGCAATCAGCTACAGTTTCTGTTTCTGTAGAGTTAACTGCATAAGCTTGAGAAAACTTTGTAAGATCGTCTTGAAATGTGACGATGTATTTATTATTATTGACAGTTTCATTAAGTGGTCCGACTATGTCGACCGCAATTCTTTCAAAAGCTTCCGTGGAAGTGGTAGTGATTTCCATTGGAGCTTTATATGCTCTTCTGTCAGTTTTATTTTTCTGACAGTGGATACAATTTTTCACATAATTTTCTATGTCATCTTTCATTTTTTCCCATCGGTATCTTTCTTTGATCCGACTGTAGGTTCTGAAGAAACCTGGATGTCCGGCCATAGGGCTATCGTGACATTCTTTTAATATTACGGGAATTTGCGAAGTTGAAGGGTTAATGATTTTATTGTGATTAATATTGATTTTAATCTTTAAGTTCCTAAAAAGATATTGAATAATTTCCTTTATTTTTATAAAAGGAATGGAATCAAATGAGTTTTGGAAGTTCGGTAACGTAATTTCAGTTACACGTTTTTCAATAAGTTTAGATCTCAAATTTTTAAGTGTTAGGAAAATATCTTTAGGAGTTGCTTTGTCGAAGTAATGAGTTTTGGTAAAGCAATGAAAGTAAGTTTTCTTATTATCTGTTGATTTTGATTCATGAATACCATATAAATTTTTTGGTATTTCTAAAAGTTCGTCAGTGTCTGAACAATTGGATAATATTTCAGCACAGAAAGGGTTTTGATCATCTAGATCGATAGAAGTTGGGTATGCCATATATTTTGACATATTATTTATAAAGAATGAATCATGTTCATTAAAACTAAAAATAGTTGGTTCATTTTTATTAGAATAAAATTTCACGTAATTTTCGTAAGTATCATTATTTATATTATTTTCTAAAGGTATTGGTGATAGAGTATCATCTATTTCTAAATCATTTGTAGGTAAATTATTAAGATAAGTTTCTAAATCATCGACATTTATTTCGTCGAGACATGGTTTGTTTAAAAGATCAATAATATCTTGAGAAGGTGAATTTTCATCTTCTGTTACAATGTTTATTGGAATACGAGACAAACAATCGGCATTAGAATTTATTCTGCCTGGTTTGTATTCTATTTCGTATTCGTATTCTTCGAGTTTTAATCGCCAACGTAACAATTTGCTACTGGGATTGGTAACATTCATTAACCATTTTAATGGTCTATGATCAGTGTAAATTTTAAATTTTCTTCCGAAAAGGTAAGGACGGAAATGTCCTACAGCCCAAACAATGGCTAAAAGTTCTTTTTCAGAGGTACTATAATTACCTTCTGCTTTATTTAAAGTTCTGGACGCATAAGATATTGGTAAATCTTCTCCAACTTTTCCTTGGCTCAAAATTGCACCTATTGCATAATTTGAGGCGTCAGTAGTTAAAACGAAATCTCTAGTGAAATCTGGATATTGTAATATAGGATAAGAAGTTAATTTTTCTTTCAATGTATCGAAAGCATTTTGCTGGTCGTTTTTCCAGTCAAATTTAATATCTTTCTTTAAAAGACAAGTTAAGGGTTTCGTAATTTTACTGAAGTTTTCAATAAATCTTCGGTAATAACCAGCTAGACCTAAGAATGATTTAATTTCTTTAGGATTCCTGGGAATAGGAAATTCAGAGACTGCTTTGATTTTATCGGGGTTAGGAGTAACACCGTCGTTTGAAATTAAATGACCTAAATAAGTTACTTCTTTTCGCATGAAATGACACTTATCTGGTTGAATCTTCAGATTATTATCGGCAAGTCTTTGAAATATAGCTGTGAATTTTTTAGAGTGATCTTCTATAGAATTTGCGTATATGACAATGTCATCTAAATAGACGAAACAATATAATCCTTGTAAGCCGATTAATGCGTTATTCATTAACCGTTGAAACGTTGCTGGAGCAGTCTTAAGACCGAAAGGCATACGTGTATATTCAAAATGTCCATTGGGAGTAGAAAAAGCAGTTTTAGGAATATCATCTTCGTGCATAGGAATTTGATGAAATCCGCTAACAAGATCTAGTGTTGTGAAGTATCTACAATGACCTAATTGATCTAAGATATCTACAATGTGAGGTAATGGAAAGGCGTCTCCGACAGACACGTCGTTGAGTTTCCTATAGTCTACGACTATTCTCCATTTAGGTTTTCCTGAGGAGTCATTTTTCTTTGGTACAACCCATATAGGAGCTGACCATGGTGAAACACTAGGTTGAATAATACCATCTTCTAACATTTTATCTATTTGTTTATTTACTTCTTCTTTATGTACTTCAGGGTATCTATAATTTTTCGTATGTATTGGACTTTGAGTATTTGTTATAATTCGATGTTTAATAGCATCGGTTGCTGTAAGTTTGTCGCCTTCGAGATAAAATATGGAATTATAATTGTCGCAAATATCTAATAAGGAATTAATTTCTTCTGAATTTAAATGATCTATACAAATTTGATCACGAATTAATTTTTTACGTTTTTTACCATCATTATTAGAATTTTGATTAAAATGGTAAACATTTTCTGGGATAGGTTTTAAGTAAATTTTCATGATATTAATATCAACATATTCGTCTGTTGAATTCAAAATAGTACAATACGATTTATTATTCGCATCTACTTTAGTTATAGCATTTGCTAAATATACACCTTCAATAGGTATTTTTACGTCGATAATCCCTTCTTTAATTTCAGGGTTTAAAATATCGATTTTAATAAGAGTTTCTGATCTAGGGGATAAGGTAAATATAGGAGTCAAATGCTCATTAGGATCAGAAATATGTAACTTTAAAGAGTAATCGTTAATACGTATTACGTTATTTTTATAATCAATTTTCGCATTTTTGTTTTCAAAAAAGTCGTTCCCTAAAATTCCGTCATAACCAAGGTTTAAAAAGTCACTATCCACCGCGTGGAGATCATGAATAATAGTTTCATTGCCGAAACTTAATTTAATTTGAACGATTCCAATAGATTCGATCGATTTTTTCGATCTACTTATGCCATTAATCTCTATAATTTTGCCCGAATTTACGGAAGTACCTTCGCCAAGACAGTGAGTCTTGATGAGGGATACGGCTGCTCCTGTGTCGACAAGAAAATGTCTTTTAAAAATAATACCATTTGTAGGTATTTGAAGAACCACATGACGCAACGTATCTGAATGAGATGGCGAATAATTTATATAATTTTTATTAATTAAATTTTTATTAGATGTTAACATGGAACGTTTGAATACTCTTGAGCCTAGCTCGCGACTTACAGTAGATCGGCTCGAGATTCTACTGCAGATCTGGAGTTTAAATGATTTACCTTTGAATCATTTTTCCTTGGTAGGGAAGACGAATTAAGAGTTGCAGAGTTGTTGGGATTTGGATTTTCATTTTTATATTTTAATACTCTACACTCATCTATTATGTGACCAGGTTTTTTACAGTACCTGCACATTTTATTATTATAATTTTGTCCCGAATTTGGACTAAAATTTTTATTATAGTTATTATTATAACTTGATCCCGAATTTGGGTTATAAGATTTATTAAAATTATTATTATTATTTTTTACGAACATAACTTTACGTGTATTAAAGTTCGAATTATTGGTTTGATTTTTATTTTTATAACAATTGAAATTGTTATGTCCCGATTTACCGCAAATCGTACATGATTTATTATTAATGTTATTAGTTTTAGAGGAATTCAGTAATTTATTTATTCTCTCTTCCTCTAGTGATATTGTAAATGCTTCATTGAGGTCTTTCGGATTGCGCGATCTCAATATTGTAGCTATGGAAGGGTTAGTTCCATACATAAATGTTTGCATACCGAGTTCTTGGATGCTGGCTGTTCTGCCTATTATTTCTGCGGGATTATTATTATTTTGATTAATCGAGACTAAGAGGTTTTTTATGCAATTTTCTATCCGTAAAATATATTGGGATACGTTCTCATTATGAAATTGTTTGCAATTTTGCAATTCCAATAATAGGTGTGCATAGTGTTTGCGTTCACCGAATGATCTTTTTAATAGATCTTTTAATTCTGACCAATTATTGAGAACGTGATTGGCACAGATGACTTCTGCTTGGCCTTCTAATGAAGTTAATATATATGAAAGGAGCGTATTCTGTTGATTAGGCTGAGCTAGTAATACAGCCCGGTCGCAATTAGTTAAGAAGGCACAGAGTTTATCTCTGTTTCCATCGTAAGATTTGATAAATTTAAATAAAACAGGTAATGGTAAAGTCATTTCCTGGGATTCCTGAGAGGACGAAGTAGGTTTATCGTTCATTTTGAGAAGTATTTATTATTATTAAAGAAATTAACCGAATTTAACGCGAATTAATTTAAGAGGTTTTTATTCAATTTTAATTATTTTACGAAATTTATTATTACGCGTTGAAGAAAGAAAAAGAAATATAAGAGTTTCACTAATACACGGTTCACGGTGTATAAGCGAGAAGAAATGCATTAATTGTCAATAAGGGAATTGGGAAAATACAGTGTAAAAATTTCTACAGGACAAAAATTTTTATGGACTTACAGTAGAAGAAGGACGAGTCGCCAGTTCATACTGCTTGTAGAAGTGAAGGTCTCGATGCTCGTGGTTTAGAGTTGACAGGATTGGATTCTTGGCTGCTTGAAGAACTGAAGTTCACCGTAGATGTTGTCTCCGCGATCTACGTTGTTGCCGTTTTCTTCTCTTCTCCAGGGTCACGTCGATGAGTTAGGTTGATTTCAGGGAGAGCCGTCCCTGCCTTCGAAAAGGGTTTCTCCGAGGAGAGTATCTGCCAGACTTGTCGTCGTTGTTCCGGTGAAGTGATGAGGTAGGAGTCTTCCGTCGTCACAGAAGATCCTTTGGGAATGTCTTTGCAATCCCGCTTCTGACACCAATTTGCTACGACCCTCGGTTGAGGCGCAGTAAATAAAAACTTAACTCTGTACGGCGAGCGGTTGTCGAGAAGTTCTCTTCGTAGTTGATGGGTAATTTGGAGATCTGGACACTGAGGATGTGTATTTAAGATCTGCAGGTGTAAGTGTGTAAGTATCTTGGGGTGATACAAGTTCCAGTGTGTAAGTATCTTGAGGTGAATATATGGATTCCACACAATAACAACTTTATAGATTTAGTTGAATTACTTTATTTAAATAGAAGTACACTTATTTACTTAATTAAATGATAAGTACATTAGTTAAATGACAATGACAATAATGCGTAGAGGTGCAGCGTGTAAGCAGCACAAGTGATGTTAATTGTGAACGTAGGGGAACAGCTTGTTCCTGTTTATATAGTATTCCGGGTCTCTGGGACCGTGAGAGCTTTGTGGACTTTAATCCCTAGGATGCAAAAAAGGGTCATGTGACTAATTTGAATATTGCATCATCGATTGGTTTCCCAAAATAATAGGGTTCCTTTTAAAAGTGCCGAAGAAATGAGTGTTTGCCATTATGGCTTACTTTTGGGGCACCGGCTAGGATTAACAGTAATATTAAGATGTAGAAAGAAATAAAGGTTGACTTTAATTACTTAGATTTATGGCATAGGCTGGGATTATAACAATACACATGCACACTGCTATATTGTTTATAGTAATTACTTACCCAGTCTGATGGGATTTGGACCACTGCGCTGATATCATCAAAACACAATTATTTTTATTATTATATCTACTAACAAATAAAGTTTTAATAAAAAGTTAACACGAGGAGAAATATTTATAAGTTTTGTTTTTCATGGTAGTTTCTAAAACATGGCCACACACACAATGTCACATCGCACTCTGGGCATTTATACTGGGACATTTTCCTTTTTTTAGAAATGGCGCACACTCGGCAGGCTCGGTGAAGTTTTTGAGAATTATTTCCCTTTATTGGGTGGGGCATATGTTTTGCTAATGCCTTAGCAGTTAGTCTCGGAGGTAAATCGTGTGAAGAGCGAGAATGAGGCTCAGATCGGGAATTTCATGATATTTTTGCAACAATTGTCGTATTACGGCTAATTGGAAATCTGCTAAACTAACATTTTTATTTGTAATTGATTTAAAAGCTATATGAGAGTTCAATAAATACAGATCAATAATATGGAAGGCCACTTTTTTATACCACTTAATTGTTTTTCGCAGGCAATTAATACTACTTAACATCAAGTCCACTTTGTCAACAGAACCCATACACTTATTATAGTCTAGAACGCACTTGGGTTTCATAATTGGTTGACGAGTTTTCCAATCAACTTTTCCCGTCATGTCCATGGAGTCGTCATGTAAGGTTGTTAGCATGTGAACTTCTCTTTTATCGCACCACTTTAAACCCAACAGAGGTCCACGATGGTGTGCTTTCATTTCACCCTTTTTAAGTTTATTAAATTTTGCCATGCCTTTTCGTGTCTTCCGCACCGTACCACATGCATTGGTTTTGTTCGTATGGAGAAAATCATATAGTTGAGGGCTACTGTACCAATTATCAATAAAAAGATTATGTCCTTTATTTAAATAATCTTGAAGTAGTGTCGTTACTACAGCCCCCGAAACTCCGAGACATTCAGAGTCAGTTATGTCAGTCTCTTCGCCATAATAAATAATGAAGTCTAATATAAAACCCGTCTTCACGTCACACAATACAAACATTTTAATTCCAAACCGGTGACGTTTGGATAGTATATATTGTTTGAAAATTAAACGCCCTTTGAAAACAATTATGCTCTCATCGATGCATAAATTTTCATAAGGTATCAAAGTTTTTTTGAACATTTTTCGGGTATGGTCAATTAGGATTTTAATTTTGTAAAGTCGGTCACCTTTGTGTGTCGGGGTTTGAGAAGTGTAACATTCGCAATATAATTTCGTAACGATCCCTAGACATGGTTTTTCCGAAAATTGTACTAGCGAGCAATGGGTCAGTGGACCAGTGTTCTTCGATAGTAAGATGTCGGTTTCTCGTCATTAACATTAACAGTGCAAAAAAAATGTACATTTCTTCGACAGATGTGTCCACCCATTTACAAAGTCTGGATTTTTGGGAAGGTTCTTGTTTTGATATGGTGGCTATGTAATATCGATTAGTTTCGATCACCATTTTTG
This sequence comes from Hesperophylax magnus, assembly GCA_026573805.1. NCBI lineage: Eukaryota > Metazoa > Arthropoda > Insecta > Trichoptera > Limnephilidae > Hesperophylax > Hesperophylax magnus. Next base: position 1,950,452 of record JAIUSX010000117.1, on the reverse strand, counting down.
TCACTATTTCTTTGTTCAAGAAGTATTCAAAAAAGTCAATTTCCGATGAATTACCAGAAAATAAAGTGGATGGATCAAAACCTGACACAAAATCATCAAATTCATGAACTACTATTGGAATACATGGACCAGAGGTCCAAGAAGAAAAGCAGTCTGCATTTACGGTATAGTCTAAGTTAGGTGTACGAGAGTCATGATCTTGGCTTGTCACGGGGGCGTTTATTTCACTGTCACTAACTTCTTCAGTAATTGGTATATCTTGATCATCTTCACTTATTTCTAAATCAGAGTCAATGTCTAAAAATATTTCATAAATTTCGTCTTCCGTAAGACTGGGGTTTGCCATTTTTAAGGGAGTTCAATTTTGATATATAAACGGTAAGCCTATAAATATAGACAGATATATTACTATTTAGGTTGTCCACAAAATTTAGAAATAAAATCACAAAATAAAGTCAATCAAAAAGTCTTGAGTAAAATAACTATTTTTAAAACACCTCACGTCACAAGTTCACAAACAAACGAAAGTCAATCAAAAAGTCTTGAGTAAAATAACTATTTTTAAAACACGTCACGTCACTTAAGTTCACAAACAAACTAATGTATCACAGAAAAATAAATTACTCAAAAAGATTCGCAAAATAGAAATCCGTCAATATTTTACATCGACGCATAAGTCCATCAAAGCTGATTGGATCACCTAAGAAATACTATGGATGACACAACGGTTCAGCGGTGCGACATTCAAATGACTGAATGAAGATTTAACGAATCATCGCCTTCACAATGTTTTATGTAAACAATTTATTATATTTTAACCAGCAAACGTCAGATGTCAGTAAGATAAAGGATTGAACTATTTTTTGGTTCAGTTATCTGCTAAATTCGTCGCGTATTTACGTAGTATACAGCCGCTAAAGTCAAACGCATCATATGATGCGCGTAGCGTTGGGGGCACAAATTATTTTCGCATGAATTGATGCGCGTAGCGGCGAAAAAGTTTACCTAGTTTTTGTTTCATCACTTTTCATGACTTTATATCACTTTTTGGAGGTGTGTTGAATTGTCATTTTGGTGGCATATCGGTCACCGAAGTTACCTACATATCCACTCGACGTTTGGTTGTATTGATATACATACATATATATATATTTTTTAGGTTTTATAAATTTGGCACATTTTGACAAGCGATTGGTCAATTATAAATTATAATCGAGTGAAGTTTGCAAAACGTTTTTGCAAATTTCACTCGAGTGGATAAGATATTTATATTATATAGATATTTATAGATATTTTTACTGTCCCTTGAAAATCATTGAATTCTAATAAATAAAAATCTTCCAATAAAATGATATTTCGGTTAGAGCCAACATGTAGACAATACCATACTTCATAAAGTAACATTTTTATTTTTGACTTTAACTTTTAGTGTGCCAAGAAATCCACTGTGGATTTTTGACATTTTTACCAGTCACTTGCTGCGAATCCACCATAGATTTGCTAATAGCTCACGGAACTTGCTTCGATTTTATAGTATTTTGTACCTTAAAAAGTGCTCCTAGTATACTTAAATTTATTTTATTCACTTAAGGCAAGAAATAATGTATCTTAATATTATTCTATCTTGTCGTTTCGTCACTTGCAAATATATTTATATCATCTGCGAAAAGCGCGTCACAAAATTTCATGTCAAATGTCATAATTCCGATTTTCAAAAGTCATAATACTATAGTATATAATACATAAGTCATAATAATTCATTTACATGGAAGCCTTATGTGACTTATTATTATTTTGAATAATGCATATTTAGCTGGAAATACAATTGCACTCAAGAACATTTTCATTTTCATTTTATCTTCATTACACAATATTTTTCATTACACAATATTTTTTATTACACAATATTCTTCATTACACAATATTTTTCATTACACAATATTCTTCATTACACAATATTTTTCATTACACAATATTCTTCATTACACAATATTTTTTTGTAACATTAGAAAGAAAAAGAAAAACATTTCTCTTATAAATAGTTATCCTGGGGAAACGGATTTGAAATTGTCTGGTAATGGTACAATTTACAAAAACATTATTTTGCAAAAACAACTAAGTTATTACGAAAATAGTGTCAGCCAGCATACTGCGGACGATTGGCATTTTACCTGCGAGAGAATGACATACCAAGGGTCAACTAAACCAATAGAGCTAATACTGAAGGCAATTTTTTTACCTTTTTTTGTTGATACATTAACAAAAAAAAAATATTAAAATTAAAAAATATATATATTTTGTAATGTGAAACATAAATGTATAAAGTGGACACTTTGACTGATTCTTCAACACTGCAAATACAGGGGTCCGGCCCTGGAATTGTTTTTGCTGTATATCATCATTAACCCCTTCTCAGTAAGTTAGTCACATACTGTACTTTTAAAGTTATTTTTTTGCTATAAAATTATATCTAGTATTTAACTCCTTTTTTTAAACCTACACACTATAACAGCCAGGTGGTGTAAATATTACGCTGCGCCTAAGGTCAGTATAGTGAAAAACTTGACTTATTACCTTGGCGTGTGTTTGGTTAAAACGGTCTTAAAGCAAGCTCTAGGCCGGCTTTACCACACCAAAGTTGAACGGGCGTGTAAGAATCTAATTAACTCTTTGCACGCGGCCGTATCAACTGTTGTTACGGCAAAAAGTCTATACTCACACGCGGCTGTATCAACAATTGATACGGAAACTTTGACGGCCAATATTCCAGCGCTCTTTCGTCATAAATGTATTTCTTGCTCACTTGGACATTCATAGAACTATCACGATGCTGACATCTACAAGAATTTCTCAAAAATAAAATTGTATTTCATAAAAAAAGATCGATAATCAAGTGCGCCTCTTCGCGCCTTTTTGTCCTTTAGTTTACATTTTTGTCAACGGCTGGCGTTAGTACTAGTATGTCATTCACAACTTTTCAAAACTAAAAATGATAAGTGATCATGGTGTCCCACTTGTGTCTATCAACGCAGTGGCCTAAGTACACACACGCCGAGTGAATGGCGGGACCACATTCAAAAGATACAGTACGTCTTTGTATGAAATTTTATTTTTTTGTTTTTATAAACATCTAAGAGTGTTGACACACGAGGATTTGTTTTCATATTGTGGAGAATAATCTGTTCTGTCTATATAGTCCAATAAATCATGCCAGAATGCTATAATTTGGCATTTAATTGCGTGCATAGGTATTTGAAAATATGTACCGCGTACGGGTATAGATAAAACGGAGCAAATTAACGCGTTCAAAAGGTTAATAAGACTGTAACAATATAAATACTACTTATGTCCTAAAATTTGGACTTTACAACATTTGAAACATGTCCTTGAAAAATTGCAAGGTTTTTAGGCATTTGGATAGCATTTTATTGTATCATGGGATAGTTTGATGCTCTTTAGGGAACCCGCTTGCACAGCATGTCTTTTTTAAATTTAATTAAGGTGAAACCGCACAAGGGTCCCAACTGCTCCCAACCATCTGGAGCCGGTGAGACTATGGCATCCCCAATTTGGGTATGTTGTGAGGCTGAAGGTGGTGGGGAGAAGTAGGAGATGGGGAAAAAGGAAGGTGGTGATGTACCTGGCTATTCAGATCTGGTGACCAAACACGGCCAAAGCCATTTAAAGCAACGTTTCAATTTTGAATGGTAGTCTTACACCAAGGCGATACTGAGAGTATCTTCCACTCTGGAATGTACCGCATGTATGCTATATAATATTTTAATTGAGTAAATTGGGAAACAACACAATTGATACAATAAAATTTACTTGCCTATGCCGGGATTTGAACCCGCGACCTCTGGCTTGCTAGTCGAGAGCCTTACCCCTGGACTACCCGATCAACCCTTTAATTTTGATTTTTCGACTCTACCATCTCTACTACTCTGTCTTCTTGATCATCTTTGGTTCTAATCTGACTGTCCTCACACTGACAATTATAAAAGACAGCGATTACCAAAAAACCTTCTATTTTCCAGATCCATCCTTACGGTGCCGTGGATAGAACTAGGCGGCACTGTGACGGTTGAATGCGCCGCTACCGAGCACAAAGCCACCATCGAGTTCCTGACGAAGCCGTTCTACGGGGGCCGCAAGCACCGCGTGTCTTGCGAACTGTTTGGTCCCGGCGACCGGCGCCCCTTCCTCACTTGCTCGGGCGAGTGGAACTCCCGTATGGAGATGAAGTGGACGGAATCGGGGGTGAGTTCAACCATGTATTGTCCTTAGCTTTTTTACTTTAGTGGGTCACAGTCTTCAAAGAAGGGTTGTTTATCCCAGTTTTATTCCTCAAGTCATTGCTGCTTCAACTTTTGCTGTGTCTGATTCCATGTTTAATATCAATCTTTCAGTGTCTTTGGTGAGGAAGTAATCTGCTAGATTTAACTCTTGGTGTGCTGACACAAAATTTTCTCTGTCCGCCAGCTGATTCTATTTTCGTAATAACTTACTTGTTTTTGGTGAATTTTTGTTTTTATAAATTGTATTGTTTTACCAGATAATGTATATGTTATAAATTAGTATATAATCTGCAATAATTAGTTTTTTTTATTATGCCTATCGGCAACGGCGGCAATTGGCTTTAGTCATGTTTGGTGATCATATTGTTATTAATTGCCAGGTTATTTACCACCTTCCTCTTTCTCATCTTCTTCCCCTCTCTGCTCTTTCAGCCTCACAACATACCTCATTTGGGGATGTCTTAGTCCCACCGGACGGTCGGGAGGATTTAGTACTCCTTTATAGTACTTACATAAAAAAAACGACAAAAGTGTTTTAAAATTTGTTTTTTTGGTCACTGTTTTCCCTTTTGGCTTAGAACTAACATCTAACTTCTGTTATGCTTGATATAATTTTGTCAATTCCAGCGCACTGAAGTGCTATTCGACGCCACATTAATGCGCGCCGAACGCAAGCTCGTGCGCCCGATTGAGTCGCAAGCTGTCAACGAATCACGCCGAGTCTGGCGCGAAGTGACAGCGGGGCTTCGCGCAGAGGATATTGAGGCAGCCACGCGAGCCAAGTGCAAGGTGGAACAGATGCAGAGGGATGCCGTAAGACAGAGAGAAGCCAGCAGCTCGGCGTGGGAGACTGTCGTAAGTGAAAATAATGTTTTTTACGCTTTGTATTAGTTGGCTGCCCTACACTAAGCTGGGGGAACAACTGAATAGGTTGTGCGAGGTTAGACTGGCCCTGCAAAGGACTGACGATTTTGAATTAGCACAGTACAGGAAAGCCTGGGGACGTCTTGTTGGAGTGATAAATCAAAATACCATCTTAACCACTTGAGCGATAGCATATTTTAATAAAAGGGTCTTGAGCGATACATATTTCCGGGCTTTCAGTTTTGGATTCGGCTGCTCTCTTTCCAAGAATCATACCTCCGAATATTAATACAGAAACAATCCACCTGTGTTTCACCTTTTATCCCATATTTTTTCATATATGACATAATATATCTTGACTTTGTGAAAACCTTCGATACTGTTCCAACCAATAGACTGTTGGCTAAACTTTAATTTCTAGACATAAGAGAACGATTTCTCGAATGGATCAAATCCTTCCTCACTGATAGAAAACTATAAGAAAGAATTGGCAACCAACTGTCAACTAAGCTAAATATGACCAGTGGTGTCCCTCAGGGATCAGTTCTGTTTATTTTGTACATCGCAGATCTACATACTATAATAAAATCAGACTCCAGCTGTTTCGCAGATGATACTTTTTTTTTTTTTACATCTTTCTGCGACTTTAATGACTATTTATGTTTGGGGGAGATGGTAAAAGATGCTTTAAAGTTCCAGCTTGTTGTAGTAATTATGTTGAAACCAAGTGCTATTTTTAAATTTTTGCATAAGTCGGAATTCAACAAGTTTATCAAAGATTCAGTCGCATCTAGGATTTGAACCCAGGACCTCTTCCTTCCCCGGCAAGGAAGGGGCCCTGGGTTCAATTTCTATATGCGATGAATCTTTTTCTGTCTTTTCTATTTCACATTTTTCATTTGGGAGTCGTTAACATTGTCTTCGATGATTAAATATTATAATTTGAGGTTTTACTTGTTAAGTTATTACACTATAAAAAAAAAATTAGATCTGCTTTAAAATTTAATTAATATTTTTCCTCAAAATATCAATATGGAAGGATGTAAAACTGCTTACTGCAGTTTAAAGCCAATGAATCCACCTAGATTTCACCATTTATCCCATATTTTTAGGTTCTATCAAGCGATTGCTCAAAAGGTTTTTGCAAACTTGGGATAATATGGCAAAAATCACTCAAGTAGATATGGAAGTTAGTTTCCAACATTATTCAAATGTTTCCAGAACATATATTTTAATTTCCAAAATGTTTTGATTATGCCATTCAATTTGTTTACATGACATATTTATTTTGTGTTCACTTTTCAGCTGGAATCAATCTGACATAAAGATTGATTGCAGAATCCCAGAAATGCAACAACAATAAATCAAAGACCTTCCTTTCATTTCAGCTTTTCAAAACAACAGACAATGAAGGTTGGGAGTATGTCAACCCTCTCAAGAACCGGCTGACCCAACCAAAGCAACCGGTCCTACAGACCTCCATCAGCACCAACAGCAGTACAGCTGATCACAGCGTCGCTGCCGAAACCAACCACATTCCCTCGTCTGAGCTGCCGCTGAGGTAATGCTCGCCGCCAGTGACAGTTGAACAGTTCACCGCATATCATAAAACAATTGGACTCGCACCGACCGTACTTCGGCTGATCCCCTGGTCAGGGAATTCTTACCCCCGGCGATGATAGTGACAGTTTGACAGTTTTACGTTGACCGGCAACTGACACTTCTCCAAGTTGCTGTTTGGTTTGGCAAATGACACTAGTGAATGTTTAGGGTAACTAGTGAAAGGTTAAAGGTTGTTGCAATGGAATTAGGTCTGGCATTTGACACTAGTGGAAATTAAAAGTTTACCCGCCAATGATGCTAGTGAATATTTAACTTTTAATGAGTTGGTATTAGGTTTGGGCAATTGACACTAGCGGATATTTAAAATTAACCGACAAATGACACTAGTGAAATTTTGTGTTGATGTGATGGTATTATCAGCGAATGACATTAGTTAAAGTTTGTAGTTGACTGCCGAACGGTACTAAAATTTTTAACAAAATTAACCGGCAATCGACACTAGTAAAAGTTAAATGATGAATGCAACGACGTTGATCACCAACTTGTTCCCCGCGGATACTGATAATTATTATTGTGTTTATGTTTTGTAAATTTAGTACGGTGACACCGCCAAGCTAGATAATGTTGTGAAGTTGATTTGGATTCTGGATAGGTGGGTTCTCACTCCTAGGTGTGTGTTTCAACTGTGTCATTGTTACTTAACATTCAAATTATTTTTGAACTTGCTTATTAGCATCTGCTACAAAAATGGCCTATGGGAATAATACTCTTTTTTTGCATTACTGAACTGATTTTTTTTGGTTCTTATGGTTTTTGTACCTAATTTTTTAATTGATTAATAGAGTGTTGTAGTATTGAATGAATTAACTTAATGTGGCCTAAGTTTTGTCAGTTTACTGCACAGCACGGAAACAAACATTTCTCCTACTCGTGAGAATCTTTCCTATCCAATTCTATTCTGGGCATACTCAAACCAGAGTATTGTAATTTATAGAATTGAAGTTTATTTTATGGCAGATGCAAAAATCACATCGCAATTAAAAGAGAGGCACTTAAATGTAAGCTGTTAAGCTTGCGTCGCATTAAAGGTGCCATTTCTACGCATACAGCAAGTTATTCTAAATGGTCTTGTTACTTTGACAATTTTTCTTTTTTGCCAAAGTGTAGCCTTAAAATAAACAAACGATAGTGACTTGAATAAAATAATTTAGCTTTCGGTGAGGAAATCTAGCGTGTAATAATTAAGATGCCATTGTTGTGGCAGATATATGATATATATCCTTTGGACTGTATATTTTACATTATTACAACTCATAGCTCCTCTAATTTTGTATTATACCCAAATGTACCATTTATGTGAATATTCATAATTCGCTATTATCCCGTGGTTATCTGTTAACGAATCATACATTTCAATCATTGTTCTTATAAAATTGACGTTAAACTTTAAATTAAAAGCATCGGTTAAAGACATGAATAAAATATTAATATCTCTTCTTTCTCTTTCTACAATGATAATACTTCATTTCTATTTTTGACACTGTTCATTCGTGGTGAATTGTAAACTCCATTGTGTGGTGAAATCCACCCGTAGTGTGGTGAAATCCACTGATTTCAGAATAAATAGACCTGTCCTAAAGCTAAAATCTGTGTACTGTTCCGACGGCGAGAGTCAAACCACATGACAAACTATTTGGCACCAGCGGGGTTCACGCATTCCTTGAATAAACCGTGTCGTCATTCGTATGTTGACTATCGTCTAGCGCTCATTTTACAGAATAATGCAGCAATTATGGTTTCCTGTGCATTAAAATGTAGTAAAAATGGAAGCGGTATAGAGAATAATCACAAATATCGCATTACATTCCACAGGTTAGTCTTATTTTTCATCATTTGAAGCTTATTCAGCCTAATACAAACAGTTTAGTAAAACTCAAATTATCAAATCGAAATGTTTATCGACGCAAAGGCGTTCACATGATTGTTTACTGCGGTCAGTAAATTACGACACAATTGTAAAAGTGTCCAACTAAATTCTTAGCAAAATATTCAGTTTGTGTAAACAAACCGAACCCTTTTTTGAACCCCACAAAGGCAGACGTCTTGTTTGTAAGCAGATTTCATTTTTCAAGACTTAAATACTAATACTGCAATGTGAGTTGCAGACTGTCGGATTCATTTATTCGCAAATCACTGAAAGGCCATGTCCACCCGAGCCCCGCTAATGTGCAATGTTTTGTTCCCCTAATGGCAGCTTTGTGGGTGAAACCGGATCGGTCAAAAATATGCAAAATCTTTTAATCTTAGTATAACAATGAGTAATTTAATTCATATTGTACTATGTTGAATCATTTGTTCTTAGGAAAAAATATATTTCAAAATACTAAAGTACCTATCTACTTTATTTTTATACTCATAGATTTGTTTGTTTCTTATTTACACCCACTTAAACTTATGTAAGTGTTCCAAGCAATCTCTGATGAGAATATAAGCAATTTATAATTTCTCGTTTTGTCCAGTTCATAACAAAACCAACCACCTTGGTGTGAGTGAAAATTGTCTCGAGTGGCCTCTCTCAAAGCTCAAAGGGCTAACGCTTTAATATTTCACTAACTAGGTACTGTAAAGCGGAGTAGTAGGGAAGGAATTCCAGTCATGATCTGTGTGAACTGCGGCCATTCTCTCCAGGACTGTAGTGTCATACTAAATAATGATTATAGATGTTTCCAGAGGTGCTGAATGTTTGAACTCTTTGTTTTTGATGTGTCGACATTCCATTTGTTTTAGTGTCCCTAAATGAAATGATAAAACTATTGATATTTTTAATGATGCAACGATTGCGATTTCAATCCTAGCTGCAGGATATGACAAATCACATCAAAGGTGCTTCACATCTATCTATCCCATAATAATAATTATTATTAGATAATTTGCATAGCTCTGTTTGTATGAAAAATTACCTCAAGGGCGACATGTCCCTCAGGATCTCAGTTTTGAAATACAATCACTAGTAATGTCCTTTATATGATGAGTACCTCTGCATATATCATACAGCGAACAACATAAGTGCTAAAATGTGACATATTCCTGTTAGCGAATAAAATTTCCAAGTGAAATTTTAACTTTTACATCGAAAGAAGTAAATATTAAAAAATCACATGTCATATTTTTAACTCTGTAAGTGCTTTTATTGTTTATTGTACAAGAAATGTCAATAATCCGTGGTTTGATGAAGTAACATTTATTATTTTTATGACACTGTTTCCCGTTATGTTTGGACAAAAAAGTACTAAATAAAAAAAAAGTTATTGCTAATATTTCCAATTTCGAATGGGCAGGTGTTGCCCGCGTGGTAACCAAGTTCCGTACTGGTAGATTCTATGGCCCGGAATATTTATGGACACGCCGCATTCAAAGGACATAAAGTATTGTGCCCATATATATCGGCATACCGCACCTTAAGATTTAAGCCATCAAGAACATACTACATAAATGTAGTTTGCAAATATTAAAAGAACATGAAACACGTGTAAACACTTTTTAATCTTCAATGTCGACTACAATAATGCACAAAAAAATTTATGACGGCAATCTGATAATAAGGAACTCCAGTCAATTTTAATATTCACCTTCTATTTTGAATACCAGTTTTTTTTCTTTCTTTTATTATCATTTTCATATTTTAAATAATTTTTAAATTTGAATTTTTCAAAGCCCACTTGGAATCGGCAAGGTACATGTGACGTCATACGTACCTAGGTTTTGTCGGTTAACATGTTCACTGCTAGCCTTGGACAGTGAAGGTTTGGAAAACTCCGATGGGTCTAGAAGTAACTCATATTTCACATGTTTTAACTTTAAAACCAATTTAGATAGTCAAAAAATGTGCGCGGATAATAATGAAAGCTATATTGACGCACACGCCAATGTGTGGAGTTTTTCAAAACATTGTAAATCCGTCAAATGGCGGAGTTGGTAGTGAATCTGTTGTCAGTAAGGCCATTCCCATACGGACGGTGTGAAATCAGCTAATTCCAACATAAATAATTAGCAAATTTCCCGCATTTCACTGCACGTAGCCGACCGACCGAAGGTCCGCCGTGATGGAGCGGTCTAAGTTCCGTCAGAACACGCCGACCAATCGCAGAACGTTTATATCTCTTATGGTTTTAATCATTTTTATGTAACGATTCATTCATTCTGCTTATAATTATTTATTATTAGCTGTACCCTGCCACACGTTGCTGTGGCTCAGTCTGTCTATGTAGATTGATAGAGAAAAAATAGCGCGTGTTGCTTTTATGTCCAACAGAAGGCGCTGTTGTAAAAAAAGCACGTTTTTACCTGTCACAGGTGACATTTAATGCAAAGCTTTTTTGAAAAATTCAAAGCAATCGGTGAAGAACTTTGGGAGGTTTAAGATTTTGAACAAACGAATATTAACATTTTTATTTTAGATTAAATTAATATAAATATTTAGAATCAGTGTAAGAGTGAATATGAGTATATATTTTTGAACTGTAAAATTTTTACTGGAGTTCCTTATTGATTTAAAAATGGTAATTTAATGGTATTGAAAGGAAAACAGTTTATTGTTTGAAATGGTGAGAATCGTTGCATCACTAATATTTTGATCTCCTTATAACAAATCTTCCTCCTTCTAGCTTCTAGTCTTCAATTGCTCCTGGTCCATCCTCAATTTCCAAATCTCTGAGAACTTAACCTAACCTTTAGTATGTAAATTAATGAATATTTAAAAGTAATCTAATTAAAATTTGCAATAATACTAGTAGGATTTATAATTTCGATCTAAAATCTTTATATCTCTAAGTCTATTTCTATTCTATTTTGCATATTTTGTGCTTTTTTGAACTGAAATTTACATAACAGTATCTTAACTTTACGGTAGGCGTTGATTAGCGTGGTAATATTTTTTTTTGGTAAATATTTTCAGTTTCATGGGTTCATTTAATAAATAGACAGTCTTGATGCTAAAGCTTATGTACTCTTTATGCGTTTTAAACCATAAAACCATTGATTTGGTTGTAGAATGTGACGAAATTCCTAATTTTAAATTTAATTACGTTTTCAGCCTGTCATGAAAATTTTGAAATTTATTAAATTGGTACAATTTTTTTTCGTTAGGTTCTATGGCAACACAAATTTTTCTTTTTTCCTTTTTTGCTATTTACAAGAGTTTTTAATGTTTTATTTTTTAATCTTATTTATTTTGTATAATAAATGTCTTCTTTGATATACCATGTACATTTTTTTATTTTTTATTAATTATGCAATTATTTACCATGCATTTATCTCGCAAAGTGTTCAAAAAATCGAATATTAAATTTCCTTGAACATAATATGGAATCATCTCCTTCGAGGAAGTGCCATGAATTTTCTAAATACTCTTTAATGTTGGTGTGACAAATATTCACTTGGATCATAGTGCTTTTTCAATGTTACATCCTTCTTCCTTGGAATCATCTTGGTGTTACCATTTAAACAATGACAACATGCTCCTTTTTCTATACTTTCTTGATAAGCTTATAATAAACTATTGCCTAATAAACATTTACTAACTGACAGATTTGATTCTAGAATGTGAAAAAATATCCATACATTTTTTTGAGTACATATAAAATTGATCACATTAAGCTGTTAATCGACGCCTACTGTATTATATTCATCTTTTTCTGGTGACATACGACATGTTAGCATTACAAGAAGCAGGATTTGTGTCATTGAGTTTAAACACATTCAATTTGATTTTGATCAATGTTAATGCGGATTATTTCTTATTATGTAAAGTCAAATAAATCACCACACACACTCCTTCTAATGATACATTTTTGGCAACAAAATGGTAAAAATATATTTTGGTCAACATATCACAAGTAGAGTAATGATTATTATTGTATTTATAATGATAATTAATTATTGAAAAATCCCATATGAACTTACCGATCAATTGAAGATCTCCACATTGTTACTTAGAAGTTGTAGAAATTGTAATTTAATGGTTCAACGAATGCCAAAATTATGTAATTACAATCAGTTGAGTACTTAAGGCTCCAAGCGCGGTTCTAGAAACTTATCTATGCATACGGGGGCATCCTTTCTGTATAAAATATCAGTTCTACCCATATATACATAATAGTAACAAGGGAGAAGGGTCATAATGAGCATGAAGCTTCATGCAATGCAAGTGTTTTATAGTCCATGGAGTTTGGTCGCAGCTTGGCGACAGTCAGCACGCTTCCATGCCAATCTCCCTTTGTTTCTAATATATGGTTCTATGTACCAGTGCGAATAAGATTTGTTTATCTTTTAGCCACTCGTTCGTTCTCTAGTTCCTGACTGCCTGCATAAGTAAATTTGTAAATCTGTGTGTCTGCTAAGGTTTGTGACCTCGCTGCTTTGCAAGTTGAATGTTCAAACTGTCAAACAGCGAAGTAGTTTTGTACAAGTTGACGGGAAGACAATTATTGCTTGCATTGGCTTAGAATACACTCGATTGGCCTTCAAAAACATTATTATAGTATACATTTTATCGCCCCTTTTCTGTTATTGCCATAGTCCAGGTTACTGTAACTGACGAAGGCTAAACAGCTGTCATGCATGATAATAAATTTATCTGACAACATAAAATCGTTTTTATTTTAGGTAAATAATTACATAGTATATAGTCATTAGGCGTGCAATACTGCATAAGCGACATGAGACAACAACACATAGTAATATCTTTGGAAATCACATACGTGGTATTGGTATTGTTAAAAAAATATTACTAATCGAATGGCTTTAAAATTGTTTTAGAAAAAATTGTCACATTCACGGTATCGCACCCTAAATGACAATATGTACCACTACAAAAACTGCAAAAAAGACATATGGTTTGTTACTATTAATTGACAAATTGAATATATGGTCAAGGTTATTGACAATAAACTATTTAACCCATTTTCATTAAATTAGTGCATAGCGGAGGCTGGATCCAGTGTATTCTACCTTGATGATTGCTTTTTACACTTATCTAGTTGCAATAATATGTATAGTAATGACTTGTTATGGTTTTAACGCCGTACTTATCTGTATTCGTCATCGATTATCGTCGCTACTAATCCGTCATCGCATAAGCCATACAAAGTGCCATCAAAGAGCGGTAATAATCCAGCTTCGTAAGATATATATATATATAATGAAAAATTATTGAAATAGACCTATGGCAATGACTGTAGCTCTGTAAAATAAACTTTAATTGTGTGTTACGTATTTCCACCTACCTCAAATCTCAGTAGAGCTGATTTAACTTCCAATTGTAACATCAATCAATCACCTCTAAGGAATTACCGTCTAGTGTCTAGTCCGTATTTTTAAAAGAAATACAGTGAAACTCTCTTAAGAAGTGGGAAAACTCTATATGTGAGATAGATCGAGCCAATTTTTAAACTCAGTCTTTAAAGGATTGGAAACACCAAATTTCAAGCATTAAAACTTCTTATGTGGGAATGTGTCTAGGATGAACGAAGTCTTTGAAAGAGAGAGTACGAAAACAGTGTGCAATATAGTTGTGAATGAGGAATACTTGGAGCAGGTGGATGAGTTTGTGTATTTAGGAAGTATGTTTACGAGAGATGGGAAGGCTGACAGAGATATTGAAAGAAGGGTAAATGCAGGTAACTCCATTAATGGAGGACTGAACGCAGTTGGCGCTAACAAAAAATTGTCCAAAGTAGCAAAGTTAGCAGTCCACAATGGAGTGCTGGTACCTACCTGATGGATGGAAGTGAGGCATGGAACTGGCAGAGAAAGGATGAAAGTAGACTGAATGCTGTTGAAATGAGATCCCTGAGAAGTATGTGTGGTAAAATCATGTATGATCGTGTGAGAAATGTGGAGATCTGCAAAGAGTGCAAGGCTGATGTAAGCGTAATGAGTAAGATTAAGAAAGGGACGCTTAGATGTTTGGGCATGTAGAGCGAATAAGCGAAGAAAGGAGTGTAAGTAGAATATATGATGCAAATGCGAATGGTAGCAGAAGTCAGGGATGCCCGAGGAAGACATGGCACGATCAAGTGAATCAGATACTCCAGTCGGGCCATGTCAAGAGTCAGAATAATAGAATAGTATGTATGAGACGATGTATGAATGTGAATGAGGCAAGAGGTGTGTGCCAAGACCGAGTTGTTTGCTGGTCCGTCCTCTCTGCCTACCCCTGCTGAAAAAAAAAGAGGCATGATGGTTAGTTAGTTTTATGTGGGAACTTCTGAAAGTTTCATTGTACATACTTTTTATTTTATATATTTATTGATACTGATATAGTCTGCATATCCTGTAAGCACTAGGCCATAGGCCCATTGTGCTATCTCCCATGTCTCACAAGATTTCCTGAACAAAGTGCTTGATACTCTCAGTATCATCCTGGTGAAAGATCACATCATCAAAGTTCATTTGGTTATTTTAGCTCCAGGAAAGTGGCTTATGCGTGTACGGATTAAATGCTTTAACGATTTCTAGATACAAGTAAGAAATGTTCAAGAAACATTCTTTCTAAAACAATAATTGTTTGTAATATCAATTTGTCGTTATAATATTTTTAATATACTTAGGAAGTTATAATTGCTTTTGTATGTGTTGAAAATCAGTGATTTGATAATAAATTATAGCATTTTATATTCTTATTGCAAAACACTTAATCAAAAAACATTAATCGAAGATGCTGTAAGACATTTTCAAAATACTGAATAGAGTTGATAATGTTAATGTAGAATGCTGTTACTGCCTTTACACTGTGTAACATTTTTTTATGTTTACATTTAAAATTTACATAAAACTTCACTTCTAAATGTTCAAATTAACGAGCCAATGATTTGTCAGACTGTTTTTTAAATTTACAACGGACTTTTTAAATGACAAAATACTTTTCAAATAAGACCTTAAAGCTTTAAATAATAATGTCAAAAAAAACAATTACTAATTATAAAATTTATGTTTATTACTTGTGACTAAAATATGTAGTTGTTATCAACATGTAATATGAATGGGAACATTTTCAATCCTGAAGGTTTTTATATTTATTTATTTCTACTGTCATTAAGGCCTGGTTTTTTTCAGTTATTCTTTAGCTTAAATCGGGACTTTATATTTTTTTGCATATTTTGGATTGTTTTTTAATCTATTTATTTATTTAATCTAAAAGACGGTTAACTGCTTTAAAAGTTTTTATTTGTATAATTGTCTAAATAGACAAATAATGGCAACTACTAATTGAGATAAAAAGTAACTAAAATGAACCATCTGCGGGATATGCTGAAGATTTGAGTTGAAACTGGAAAACCTAACCTTAATATTATCTCCATTGAAATAAATATGTTAGATGGTGTTCTCGTCTCAGGCCAAATCGTACTGCCCGCTACTATCAGCAATTGGATATTCAATCTGTTGGTCTCTTTAGGAGATACAAGATAATATATACTCTACACAGCATCCCAAAAGGTGACATTGGCCCAGCGGGAAATGATTGTGTCGAGTTAATATTAAAAAAATTCAAACAGATTATTGATTCTGATTATTTTTTTTATTATTTTGAGACATTATTGTATCTTTTTTACACGTTGAAAGTACAATGATTGTGTCGTAATATAACTATAATCGTTAAAATATTAATATTAAAAATATTAGGAAAATATATATTGAAGCCACACAAAAGACATATTTTTGCAAAATTCATTGAAAATATCATTTTGTGAATGTTTGATGTGTTTTCTTTTGGGATGTTCAATATATACACAATAAACATTGAACATTAGCAACTATTGATGGAGAATCCACAAGTTTGGCCTTTCTGTACCAAAAATGACACCGATTAGAATTATTATTAGAATGCACACCAGATTATATTGATGTGCAGGGCTTGGAGTAAGAGAGTATCAACCCCACTTTTATTGAGTTTTCAATTCTTTGTCTTTTTTTACATGAATACCGCACAGGAGTCCCAACCGCTCCAAACCGTCTGGAGCCAGTGTGACTATTACATCCCCAAGTTGGACGCGTTGAGGTCTGAAGGTATTGGGGAGGGAAAAGAGATGGGAAGAGGCGGGCGGAGAAGTACCTGGCTATTGTTGGTTTTACATAAGAGTGATACAGAGTCTATCTTCCACGCTGGAACATGATGCAAATACACTACATGTTATTTGAAATGAATAAATTGTGAGATAACATAAATTTATCAAATAAAATTTCCTTGCTGTTGAATTTGAACCCTCGACCACAGGAACCGTTAATCATCATATCATTGTTTTTCATCATAAATCTTGGACAAATCGATGATCCTTGCCACAAACCTTACCTATCAATCAAAAAATATGAAGTTTGGTTCACTTTCGAATACCATATATTCCATTCCTATACCTAACCAGGGTGGTAGATAGTCTTAATATTGCCCTGCTGAAAGACCACCACCCAGAATCGAAACATTGCTTGAAATGACTTTTCCCGTGTTTGGTAACCAGATCTGAATAGTCAGGTACTTCTAAACTTTCCTCTCCCCCACTCTCTTCAACCTCACTAAATATCCCAATTGGGGCTGCGATAGCTCTGCTGGCTCAAAGCGGACAGTTGGGACTATTAAAAAGCGTGTACTATTCTGTGTTTTCAACTTTATTTACTACAAAGCGTAACCTGTTCTCTATCTTTCAGTGAACCCTTCAATTATTGTTGTCTGAATTTGTCACTGAAATAGCGTGGAAGGAAGGTTTCATTCTTTGTATGAAGGTCCCATCTAGTGCATACTCCATCAATGTGAGGACCCATCGAAGGTGTGTGTTTGTATAAGAATAAAATTTAGTAGTGATTATTTTGGTTGAAACAGAAACAGTAAGTTATGAAATTATCCTCAGTTGCTGGGTTTTGGATGAAATAAAGAGCCTACTGGCAAGTGATATTCTCATAAGATCGCGGTCATTTTAATTATTATAGATGCACTTTAAACCATTGTATCTGTCATAATATGTTCATACGTTTTAATAATGACACAATAAAATTTAAATTTAATGAAGTACTTTTTTATTTATCTATAAATGATTATGTTATTATGGTGCATGTAACAAACTAATTTTCAAAGATGACTTTAACCTCTTAAACGCCAGCGTTTCCTTAAGGATTTGTTTTTAAAAATAATTTCTCTGAATATAACTAGCTATTCTATGGAAACTACATATATGCTATTTTCTTAAAATTATATCTAAACATATTATCTGGTAAGACAATACAATTTATTATTTAAGAGCACTTTGAAAAAACAAGTATGTTATGACGAAAATAAAATCAGATGGTTCACAGCCACACCAAGAGTTAATGCAGACTTTCGCATAAAATACTGGGGGCAATTAAATTGCTTTTTCAGATGAATGATGATTTTAAGATTGACTTCCACATAAAATACTGGCGGCAATAAAATTGCTCTTTTTCAGATGAATGATGATTTTAAGATTGACCTCCACATAAAATACTGGGGGCCATAAAATTGCTCTTTTTCAGATGAATGATATTAAGATTGATTTCCACATAAAATACTGGCGGCAATAAAATTGCTCTTTTTCAGATGAATGATATTAAGATTGATTTCCACATAAAATACTAGCGGTAATAAAATTGCTTTCTTTCAGATTTCCAATCCAAGGACTTAACAATCACATATAAAGCAGTCAATATTTTCATTTTGATTTTACATTATTTTTTTTTTTAACTTATTTATTTATCAGTAAATGTAATTTGAATTTTTTTACAGAAACAAAAAAAAATAACCATTTATGGAAAATTAAGAATTGGCTTTGGTTCTAACTGTCCTTTCTTTGACCTGTGTTTTCTCCCATTACAAGTATTTGCCACAACCTTTGAGAACCTCTGTGTAGCCTGTCTAGCAGAATGTTTGAGTAAGACGATATGCCACAAAAAATGTACCTTTGGCATTTAGCATCTGATAACCTGTTCATTTTTGAGACATTCATTGGTGCCAAAACTTTACCCCTAATTTAATTTTATCAATCTGAAATTTTAAGAAAGTTGAATTCAAATACAAGTACACTCAAAATGTAAAGAGTGCACTTTTGAATGTATTTGTGTACATTGATAATATTGAAAGTTTCGAAAAAGTTTTTCAAATTTCTTTGGAACACCCCCCCGCAGACCCGTCATACCCCGTCGAAGCCTAAAGATACTGACTGGGTGCTTAGCGACGTTTATAAAAATAATTATTTTCACCTAGCATCAGCACTCGTATACTTTTTGAAGTAAACCGTTTAAATTTAGACTATCAATTCATTTTCTCCGTATTTTGTATTATGAACCTTTTTCCATACTGTCATTTTCATGAACCACATATTTCTTTAAAATCACTAAAATTGTTTTGATTTTTAGAGGGTTGATAGCGAAATCGGAAAATTGAAGGTTCATAGATCAATTCTCGGCCATGCCCAAATCTTTTGGTTTTTTATTTATTTTTTTAATCAACTAATTAATCATAATTTTATTTAAAGTTTGTTTATCACTGCCCTTACCCATAAATTGCGAGTGATTCAAAGTCATCGAAGGCTTGAGTTATGAGGTTCTAAATCATGAAAATAAACGGTGGTCCCCGGGCGTGGGCCGACCCCGTATAAACACTACCGTCTGCACATAATACTCCGTCATTAGCCTGCCTAATCACGGGTTGCAGCGCCCGGTGCAGTGGGTGGTGGGTGGAACCATGCCGTACCAAGGTCACTACTCAGACAGTATGGGAATTAGGTGAATGTTGCTTGTAATAGTGCACTTATTTGCTGTTACAGAAATGATGACTTTATGGGAAAATAATACAAAGTGTAGTTTTAATTTTCAGAATGCATTACAATAAAATAATAATATTCCTAATATCATAAATTATTAGTTAATCAGACTAGTTTTAAATACCTACCTATCTATTTTTCAGGATAGTTCAAAACTGAATATTTGTACATATTTTGAAAATTTCGTTTAAAATGGACTTGCAGAAAAACTGCTTCACATGAGAACAACCATTGAAATGATTGAACCCGGGTTTGGAGAGACCCGTGTTGAATGAGGGAGAAAACCCAAAAGCTGGTGAGTTATTCCACAACTTTGAGTCCAATATCGTAGAAATATCCTATTCTTACTGTAAAAATTGTGATTTGTGTTTAAATGTTGGGCAATTTTTGGCATACTTCCTAGCTGTGGACCGGTGTCAAAAGCATCTATAATGAGCAGGTGCAATTAGAACAATCTGCTCAAGGCGCCAACTTGCTAATTTTTGCAATGGTTTCATAAAAATAATGCATGCATGTCGAAACTATATGTTTACACAGCCTATAATAACCTGGCAATATTTTTCTCCTACTTTCTTCTTCATGTGCGGAAAATATTGCTTTTAATGCAATAATAGAGTACTTAGATAGCAACGAATTGAATCCACGACACCTGTGGGAACTCGACACGTTTATTCAGTAACTTTGTGCTCTGTACAGTTTCTGAAAGGAAGGAGGAATAGGATAAGATCAGGAATGAAATGATAGATTCACCCGTTAATGTTCATATGTTTATTAATTTGTTGAATCGATCAAACAGTTTATGTATCCAGTCTTGTTGCAACCACGGTCCGTTCCATTATTCTGTTTAACACTTTTAAATCCCAATAAACACCATACGAGTTAACATAGATAGATGATATTATATTATAAATTATCCGGTGAATACTCGATCTTCTAATTTTACTTATAATTTGACATCACTGACAAATACAACGAGACTCTACCTTAAGACGATAAACAGAATATTGGGATGCACCCCACATTAAATAAATTAAATAATGCTATTTATAAATTAAATTCAATATACAATTAAGTCATATACAAAGGATTAAAAAAAATAAACACTTATTTTAAAAAAATCTATAGTTAAATTGTACAAAGTATAAGAAAAAATAATATCTCCAAGGAAACGTAAAACTATATTATTATTGTGTTTTAGCAACTTTAGGAACCAAAAAGCAATTATTATAATATTAACAATGAGAATATATTTGATTCCTCTGAATGGAAAATTACTGAATTGACACAAATCACCATTAACTATGTAAAACGCTATTGATACCTGATATCTCAATAACATCTCTTCCATATAGGATATCCAAGTAGATGCCAAGAGTAATACATAATGACAGAATCATTACGATGAACCACAGCATTGTGGAAACTAATCATAGTTACACATTAACTTTCATATTTCACAGTTGCTACCTTAATGACTAGTTTCATTGTATTAGTCATTATTTGGTGGGGCTTACGACTAATTTCACATCATACAATAGTTCATTTATGTCCTTTCCACTATACTATCCAACCAAACCTAACCAAGCCACGTTGCATTCACCGGCCTTGTACTGCTTTACATTCTAGTGGTTCTGTGATGCTATCATTATCCCGGGAGTTACAAACCAATAATGAATTATCTCGCATAGAAGCCTTCACACAATTCCTGATGATATTCCAACGTCACTCCCACTGCATAGAATTGTACCTCATTGCACGAGGATAATTCATTTATGATTAATGAAATAGAATGACCATCAGTTGTGTTTATTTAAACATTTCTAAAATTGAGACTATTAATGCATACATATTATTAGACTATTACATAAAAGAGGCACAAGCAAAATATGTCATGTGAATATCAATTCTCCAGAAAATTATACAAACGGTGTCTGGAAACTCGTAGTACAAGAGGAAAACTGGTTAATCTACATCACATAGACTTTTCTTTTGATCGGAGCAATTCAATATTTTTTTTCACTATGCCTCTTCCCTCCAATTCATCTTTCAATACTTGACATCAAGCACAGTCTTCCAAAATTACGTCTTCAAATACTTGACATCAAGTAGCACCCTGCAGTAGCTATGTAATTTTTGCGCAATTTTTTTTTACTGATTTTAAATAGAAAGCATTTGTATATATTTTACTTTACTAAGTTCAAATTAAAAACATATGAATTTAGTCAAATCTGTTCCTTGATTGTGTATTAGTTCTGTTTGGATCTAGATAGATTGTGGAGGCCATACATAAATGACCATTGTCTAGCTCTAGACGAAATTCCAACTAATTTAAGTACATTTATTTGAGATTCTTTTTTAAATAATCTGCTACCAATTATATTCTGCACTTAACATTATAATTTACATTAAGGAAATATTTATAATAGGTGAGTATGTGCGTAATACTGAAAAGTTACATGCAAGTTGAGAGGAAGACACCAGATATTATGAACTGTGAAGAGAAAAGAGAATTTTAATAAGTCACTCAAAGTTATATAAGTATAGAAAGATGTAATTTTATAACATTAATTATGACTCTTACTTGATTCAGAAATACCTCCAGCAAGTCCAAGCTTTAATTGTGATCAGATAATAAATGAATGAGTCTATCCCATAATTGATTTTATGTATTTTAGCTGTGACTTTGAAATTTTAACAACAAAAAATTTGTATTTGATTATAGTTTACTCTCAAATGAACTGAAGCAATCGGTGATGTGATATAACCCACAAAACTAAATAAATTAAGTTAGTAGTTTCTTCAAACATACATTAATGGCTAGATTTTTTTTCAATGTGTTCTATTCAACATTTAATAGAAAAAAATCACGTAATGTCTTTAAATTTTAACGCATTCCTCTCAGATAAACATTTTTGGGTTTATAGAACTTCTGATCTGCAGGGTGATTCTGTATGTTTTGTATTAGCCTAACGTAGGTTAATCATCGTTACATGAGTCGCATGTAATGCACATAAAATGAGTTCTGATGAAGATGGATCAGGAAGGTGATCAAGACACCAAAGAAGTTCTGATGATGTAATTACATGCAACTAATTTAACGCCGTTTTAGATAACGCAAAAGATACAGAATAATACCCCCGACCGCCTCAATTGAGAAATACAAGGCTAAACCTACAATACAATGTGTTAAATTAATTTTTCAAGTTGATTATAAATCACAAATATTCAAGTGTACGCAGGTTACAAATAATTATTACAGATAATATACATTGTAATATACAATGTTGTGTTGTGGTGCAAATAATATTGTTTGAAAACTATTCTCTGTTGCATATTATGTAAGTGCCAACTCGCTACAGAGCACCATTAACCCTCCAGGCTAATTTGTTAGGTTTAGCGAACCAACAGCTAACCCGTAGAGTATGTTTAGAAGCTTTTTTGAACAGCTCATATGGTCTCATGTAAATCGTTGCTATCTTTTTTATTATCATAGTGAAAATATGATCTAAACGGTTTCAGAATGATAAACCACGACGCTACAAATTGAATTTAGAAGTTAACCGCAGAATAATTATAATGCACAACTATATGAAACCAAAGGTTCCCACCACAATTTGAGATAAATTTATGAAACTTTATGAATTTTTTATTAATTGTTTTTGTATAAAACCATTAAAAAGTGGAGAAACAATAATATTATTATTTAAATAAGTTGTTTTTTTTTTCGTTATCAGTTTTTATAGGAAAAAACGTAAGGTGAGCCAATTTTAAAACTTTTTTATGTTGCATGAAAAATTTTAATATTTCAAAAATAATATATTTACTTCAAATCATAAATTTTTAAAGCACATTTCATCAACTTTCAAAAACAGTTTTTGGATACGTTATTGCAATATTATTGGATATTGTTGCAATACGGAAATGCACACAAATTCCCCCGCCATTTGCAAGCGTCGTTAAGAAACGTAACAGTTTCAGTAATATGGCAGAGGCCTGAAGGGTTAACACTTTAAAAGCCACCGGACAGAGGCAGTTAGTAACAAATGAAGCTTGTGGCTTGTGACCTTGAGCCCTGGCCTGAAATTTTGACTAGAGGTCACGTGGTTTGTGAGACAGGAGTTCCCAGAAAGCAATATTCCCCGCTCGCCAAATTGATTTATTTGGTTGTTTTACTCACTCAAACCTGCAACTCATGTGGCAAGAAATTAGTAACGCCGTCTCTAATGTTCATTTAATTGTGCTGTGTTTTTATCGGATGATGAATAGTAGACGGTAGCTAAGAACACTAACCATTGAATGTGCGCAAGAATGTGTGAAAAATTTACCTTAAATATAAATAGACATTTTCAGACATCATTATCTCCATGTTTTGGTACCTACAACTTTAATAATTTAATGAATAATATATATTTAGGGCGGTGGCAACACCGCGCAAATGGAATATGAAAGGTAATTTACAAATATATCGAACAATACTTACAGCCTAAACAATAAAATTAACATGATTAGTTAGAAGATTCATGGACCCGTAAATAATTATTTGTTTGGAAATATTAATTTATCCTAATAAATCCTACAATATTGACTAAGTTGCCAATGTGTCCAATAAATACACATTCAAATATTTCATCGTTTAAGATCTAACTTTTTCAACTCAATCCATGACACTACCTATTACCTAATTTAAACAGATGCCTATTCTAAACAGAACTTTTCTTTCCTAAAACAGTCATTTAAAGATGTAAGTTTACGAACAATTATCTTAAAGTACACTGTAGAAAGATTGAAACACTGCATTGCCTGAATTACACGTGCCGAGTGCTCGGCTGATGTGATCTGTACTCGGTCTAGTAGCAAGTGAGTGAGTCAAGTGAAACAGTTGATAGAAGCAGGGCACAATGACTCGGTCGAGTAAGTACCCCCTCCACCTGCCTACTCAACTCGGTGCTTCACTCGCTCTCACGGTCAGTGCGATCAGACAAGTCAGTCAGTGAGTGTAGAGTGTGCAACATTTGTTGTTGTAAAATGCTCTAAAGTTTTCTCTTTCCTCCATCGCGAAACCATGTTAACAGCACTTTAAATTAATCTCAATGAACTGAGTCGCGATCACCTCTACTCTCCAATAACTTGCCAGGCCTAGTAACAAAGTGAGTGACTCGGCCGAGCATTCGGCATGTGTAATTCGGCCTTTAGATATAATATTATCTTCAATAATGAAATATAAAAATTTGCGGTTTTACTCAGTTATACCAAAATTAAAAAATATTATATTTTGTTTAAAGTTTACCATACTGAAGTTTAAATTAATATTGTACAATAATGAAGTTTTGAAATTAATGACACACTAACAGTTTTTTATAATTTTTCAGGATGTTTAAGAATAAAGCGATTTCTTTAAATTGAACTACAATCAGGATTCCTTTTACAAATGAAAAGTTCGTAATATTATCATGCAATCAATTAATTGTTAAAATAAATAGGTATTCACTATTGAAAAAAAGACAGAAAGGAGGTTCGCTGTATTAGTTTTAGTAACTAACATTAAATAAGTTATTATTAAAATGCATAACACTATTACATCAAGAAAGGGAATAATAATGGATGCTTATTGGATGAATTTCAAGTTATCTAAACATGTAAATTTGAGTTATCTATTTTATCCTAACAATCAATAAAAATTATCAGTAAAAACATTTATATTATTTACATACTTTAATATTGGTAATTCCTTAAAGTTTGCCCAAGACAGGATTCTAGTGTTTATTAATTAGAGTACATAATTATCATAATTTAAGTATCTATTTAAAACATTTTATGAATTTAGAAATATAATACGTAGATACTTAATATATATGTTATATTTTATTATACCTAATATATATTATCTTTCTAATTTTTAGATACGGTTAATAATATTTTCTGTTGATTTAAAAGGAACATTTTAGCATTAGAATTTTGATTTAGTAAACCACAAATATCTATAAATACAGTTTTTCATTAATTTAGCTACATTTCATAATTTTAAAATTATTTTATAAGTAAGTTTTTTTTATAAAATGTTCTTTTACAAACAGAGATCTTGAAGTACATTTACAAAAAATTAAATAAATTTACTGGTATTTTTCATCAACAAAAAAATTTCATGTTTTCAAAAAGAATTGGCAAAAAATATTGTTGTTTTCTTGTTGAATTATATTTTTAAACAAATTTTGAAAATGTTTTAATGAAAGTCACAACATTCTATTTCAAAGAAAGTATGTCTGTGATATCAAATATTATTCGAGAAAAAGAGAAATTCGTATTTTAACTACTTACTCATTTGCATAATATTTTTTGTTGTTTTCTTTTAATTTTGAAAGAAGATAAAATGTATATTATAAATAAGGAGATAGTGGAATTTATTTGGAGGGATTGATAATAATGAAATTAGCTTAGTTCTCTAATCTACATAACTATGACGCTTCTTCTGTCTCTTCATCTTCACTGATGTCTTCGTTGGACACTGTGTTTATTTCATCGAGATCTACTGAAAATACAAATACTTTATTAATTTTATAAAATGGAAAAACTTCCTAAAATTCAATGTGAGGAAGGATTTGAAGGGAAAAAATGACAGAAGAGAAAATCTAATGTTTCTAAATGAAAGGAAATAAAAAAAAACACAGATAAAAAATTGAGAAAGAAAAGTTAAGTATTAAGAAAATTAGAAATTAGAGTAAAAAAATATTATAAATATTTCGATAGAAGAGTACGAAGAATAAAAATAAATTGGAGGAGGAAGAGAATATGTAAAGATTCTAGAGGGAAGCAAAGAGCAACAAAATATTAATCATGAGAAACCAGAATAAGAAGGGAATATATAAAGATTCTAGAGGGAAGTAAAGTGCAGCAAAAATATTAAACATGAGAAACCAGAATAAGAAGGGAATATATAAAGATTCTAGAAGGAAGTAAAGAATAGCAAAAATATTAAAATCGGGAAACAGGAATTAGAAGGGAAAATATACAGGCTCTTACTCTAAAGGAAGGGAAATAATGGTGGGAAAAGTGAAATTAAGACATTAGAAAAAGAAAAAAACGAAAATATAGTTTGGAGTTAGTTTAAGAAAGGAAGGAAAACATATAAAAAATCAAAGGAAGAAGAGAAAACTTAGATTCTGGAAGAAAAAAATAACATGTAGAATATAAAATAATCAATTAGAGGAAAAAGAGAAATCAAAAAGAGTCGACAGGAAAATAAGAAAACATAATAAATTAAAGGAAGGAGAGAAAATATAAAATCCACATTCATCTAGGAAAGAACACGGAGAATAAAACAGAGAAATGAGAGACAGCGCAAAGATTCTACAGGAAGAGGAAGAAGAGAAAATGGTTCACCTGAGCCGCAAGAGCCGGCGTGCCTCGTCTCGATGACGTAGCCAGTGGCGCACGCGTCGCGCAGCATGTGGCACCACGACGGGTAGGTGTGGTTGTTGGTCGCACAGAGCGCACGTCGGGCACGCGGGCAGCGCGCGCCGCACGTCACGCAGCGTGGCGCGCCCGATCGCGCGTCCAGCAGGCACGCCTGGCGGGCGCGGCATCGCACGCTGCCGCACGAAGCGCGGGCTGGAACAACGAACAAAAACATGTAAATATTGATATTATGGTCTTGCCACTGTCAACTCCGTTGTCAATTCTCTTGCACGCGTGTTATGCAAAAGTCACTGAAGAGACCGATAGAAGTGTGTCCGGTGCCCGAAGTAAGGTCAAGTTTTCCTTACTTCTTTTTAACTTTATCAAACTTTTTAAATTATCTTTCAATATCATCAATTGTTTCTTGACAGATAATCAATTTCATTAGCCAAGTTGGAAGGTCTAATTTTTATTTTATTTTAAGTGTACGTTTACATAAATTATCTATTAATTTATTTACATTACAAGTACTTTTAAATACCGAACAAAACATTTTTTACAAAAAAGTATAGCGTGTGAAATTTTACAACTGCAGTTTACATCAGGCTTTGGGAAACAAAATTTATTTATTTATTTATTTAAACGCCCATTGGGCTTTTACATACATTGTTATTAGTGTTATTACATTAACTATGTGACATTTAAAAGTTTACGTACATATATAAATAAAATAGTTATTATATCTGTAGTACATAAATGTTTTACAAATAATACCGAATACCATTATGGAGAACAGTTTTTTTTTTTTTTTTTTTTTTTTACTTACTTAGAAAAATAAATGGATTGAAATTAATCAGCATTCATAGGGACTTAAAATCATATTCGAATTGTTATTTAAATTACAATATTAATTTGTAAAGTTAAAACATATATATTAAAGTTGAAAAGTCATAAAAGAAAAGAGTGAAAAAACAGAAACTAAAAAATGGGTTTTTCACTATGGAGTGGAGAAGTCATACATTTCAGCAAAGTGTTTATGTAGATTTCGTTTAAGCACTGCTACGGAATCTCTAAATATATCAACAACATTACCAAATTTATTACCAAAATTTTGTATTCGATTTTGTATTCGAAAATGTTAACTAATAACTTTTTTTTAAATATGTGAAATGATTTTTTTAAAGTTCCTATTATTTAATTGTAATAATAACAATAACCAATAATAAAACATTATACAGTTAAATAATGATACGATTTTTACATTTGTTAACGTTCATTTGAAAAATATATCAGGGGACAAGTCATTCAGTAGTAGAATCATTTTCCCGAGCGGCATTACCAATGATAGGTGAGTTGAGTTAGTTCTGTATCTCGGAACAGTCCCGTGCTTGCGCGCCTTTTTGAAATTGTCGGGAACATAAAATACGATATTTAGTATTATACCCGGAATACAGTTACGGCCGCTCAGAAGGCTGTGTCCTGTTATCAGCAAAGTAGTTTTCCATTTATCGGTGAGGCTATTTATACCCAGCATACCGGACAGAAAGCTGATGGACGTAACCAAGGATAATAACCTTAGTCTCAAAGATATAAATATCTCAGAAACTTCTTTTGTACTTTCTCTATCATATAGATTAAGTAAATCCACTAGCCCCATTAAGCCACTTTCTAAAATGTTGCGTACTAAGCACGGCCTACGTATAGTACAGTGGGTCTAACGTAATTTGACGACATTAGTGTTCTTAGTATGGGTTCTCTGTTGAGTGGAATCAGTTGTATTCCCTAAATGTATAAACGTTAAAACAAAGTCCAAAGAAGCGAGACTAATAGCCCACAATTTAGTTATGATTTGTGATACCTGATAGGTAAAAAAAATAAATAAAAATACAGTGATCGTATTGATTTACAAAAATATAACAGAAGGTTTAAGAGTGGTGTTGGAATACATATTTTATGTGATCCACACAATTCATAGTGTGAAGCCGCTGTATAGGGGAATGTCCAATAAATGCGTTTGGGTATGTTGCATTAGAATAGTGTATTTTGTGGTGTTGTTATTGTGGGTATGTGTAGGTTTATGAGTTGCTGGAATTCGAAACAGTTGAAGTTAAAGTTTAGTATTTTTAATTAAAAAGTTATTTTACGTCTATCTTCTAATGTTTCCAGTGGGATATTACAACAAGAGTACAAAATAAGTATTTATACAGGGTTTTCCAATAAGAGGTGTTATTTTAATATTCAATCGTAAAAGATCAATGGTTTCGTTGCTTGTGTGGCACGTAGCGCCGTCTTGTTGAAAGTAAACGTTGTCCCGATCAATACCATCCAATTCCGGCCATAAAAAATCATTAATCATGTCTCGATAGCGCAATCCATTCACCGTAACTGTTGCTCCAGCCTCATTTTCGAAAAAGTAAGGTCCAATGACTCCGCCGGACCATAAACCGCACCAAAGAGTCACACCTTGAGGATAGAAGGCTTTTCAACAATAACTCTTGTTTAATGTTGCTAGAATTTTAATAATTTCAATGCGTTGTTGAAGCGTGTATCGTTCCATTTTTATTAATGGCGTAGTTTCTACTAGTCAAATGTCAAAAAATGACAGCTTCAAAAGTAACATCTACCGAAATAGCGGGCTATTCAAAATAACACCTCTTATTGGAAAACTCTGTATTATAAGAGACGGTTGACGTAAGGTTCCCGTGAGCACTTAGGCCATAGGCCCATTGTGCTATCTCCCATTTTACCATTGGATATGTGGCTATGTCTTCTGGTTCTTATATATACGACAGGAATATTTGCCAATATAGAGTTGCGCGATGTTCTATTCTCTCTGTCTACCCCTGCGTGGAACTGGACTCGCAGTTTGCGGGTGTGACACGTGGAAAGCCCGTAGGCTTTAGGACGGAGAACCTTCCGAGAAAGGGGAAGGAGGCGAAACTAATGTTTTCCGCGAAATTCCAAAATCAGAGCTTCTTTTGCGTCATCTAGACTCATCCAAAGGTCTAAGTGACTAGGTACATAAACCCCAGAGGCAAAAAGTCTGACACACTAAGAACATCATATTGATAAGCCAAGTCAAAAAATATATACACGGTGTCCGGAAACTCGTATTACAAGCGGGAAACTGGTGAATCTACATCACATTTGGAGTCGATTTCGTGGTATAATTTTTTTTTTTTGATTGGGGCTTTCGTTTTCGAGTAAATCAAATCAAAAGTTGGAATTTTACATGTCAAATTTGAAAAAAATTGTTTGCTTAGTTTCAGCTATTGAATGGCTTCGTTTATTTACCGAAAAAAAGAAGAAATAAAAAAAAATAATACGAATAATAATAAAATCGAAAAAGGAAGTTTTTTGGGATTCACCAGTTTCCAGCTTGTAATACGAGTTGCCGGACACAATGTATATACCTAGGTAAGTAGAAAAAAAAAAAAAAAATATATATATATACCTACGTACGCTCTGTTCTTTAGAAGACCAATCTTGCCAAACTTCTCCTGGTTCTGATCCGACATCTCCACACTTCCACGACGACCAACGTGGTCGAGCGATAGGATTCTTCGTATTAACCGCTCGGTCATAAAGGTCGTCCAGATTCCCATTGTGACACAAACACACGCTACCTCCTATCTTTATAACCTACAAATGTTTTCCTCAAAAATTTTACACGGACGATATTTTAACAACAGGAGAGGTTTCTTATATTTAAAAAAAACTGATTTCCGGAAACCAGTCTTTTTTCAGCCTACTCGACAGATTTTGGTAGCCATAACTTAATTTATGTATCAGAGGAATATATAAATGTTTGGTGCAATTAGAGTACACTTAATTGTTGAATTAGGACTGTGTGTATTGGTGTATATTCCTGATCGAGAGCCTTACCCCTCTACCACGAAGGCCGTTTTAAATAGTGTTTTTTTTTTTTTTCACCGGATTTTTTTTCTTAATTCGAATAACAAGTTTGTAACATGCTATATGCAAGCAATTCATCTGTGTTTGACTCAAATTTGATTGTGATACCCATGCAAATAAAGCTTATATTATAAACGTAATACTTTTATACGCATACATGTGTTTTAGTTTCTAGTTACAAAGGAAAATGCAAAACCATTATTTCCTTTGCCTTCTAAAAATAAATACATTAATTCCATTTTTTTCCATCGTGATTTTGTCAAAAAAACACCCTCCAAAAAGTATCAAGCACTTAGAAGATTATCGAAAAAGTTTATTTCAGAATCTGATATTTCCTCATCAATCAATGTTCGTTCCTAGACATCATTAAAATTCGCCAGCCCAAAATAACACCACGGATTTTAAAAGGTGCCCTTCAAAATGATGTCATAATGGTTACAAATCTATATCTAACTTTATAATGATTGCATAACAACGTTTATATAGTTATTTAGAGCAATTTAATTTACTTCAAGGTTGCTGCTTCTAGTTGAACAAAAGAGAGATGATTGATATCGTCACCTTAATTAGGAAATCCAACTTTAAAGAAGAAATAGAGCTACTTAATTATGCTATTAAAATAACCCTATGAGTCATCGTTTGGGAATAACTAACATTAAGACATTCAGTCAAATTTTTAACATTACACTAATTGGGGAAACTTTGCTGGGGTAATAACCATTAATAATTTCTAATATCTTACTCAAAAATCAATTAAGAAATCAGTAATTGAAATTAAAATACCTACCTAGAAATAATATAAATGTATCGTCTGTAAGTGGGCTACCCACAGTTTGATAATGCCTTCAGAGGGCGAAACAGCTGTCACGCGTAATAATAATTACACAGCAGAACTTGTTTAAAAATAAACTGTTTTTATAAACCCAATAATAATATTATTGAATATATAAAAAAATAAAAAATAAAATGGAGTTCTACAAATTAAACTTAATAACAATAAATAAAGAAATAGAGACTTTCAATTTTTAAATAGATCTATTTGAATTTAGATTTTATTTTCTTGATTGAATGAAGAACGAGCTGAAACTCGGCAGATAGACTCGTTGTCGATGACAATGCTTCCTATTAACTTTTGGTAGCATTCGGGCACACACAAAATATATAAATGTAAATTTTATGACATTATATTATCTCAAAATTTACAGCAGATATTATACGAATTAAACGTCGGTACTGACCAATTAGGAGTTGGCTTAGGTGTTAGCGATGTTGACTCCGGTCCCAGGGAAGGAAAGTTGAATCCTCATTTAAACCAAGTTAAAAAAAAACTTGGTTTTTTACGCGTTGGTTTTTTGAAATAACACGGTAGAATTGATTGGACGTTGATTTTTTTTTAATAATATAGTGCCATTCCAGAGTGGAAGTTACTCTCAGTATCACCCTAGTGAAAGACCACCATTCAGAACCGAAACTTTGCTTTTTTACATTAACCCCACACAGGAGGTTCTGAGGTAAATAAGTTCCCACGGGGCCTATGTCATCTTTAAGGATGCTGTGTAGGGTTATTTTTAAGGAAAGGAAGGAGAGGAAGTTCTGGTAAGGAAAAAGATTCGAGGGGTTGGTAGGAATCTAGGGATCAGTGTGTTCAGGAGGTACAGACGTATGAATCTATTCCCCCAGAGGTATCCAATAAATGATTCCCGAAGAATTAAGCGCACAGACAGATATATTTTATACTATTTAAAGATGATTTTTTTTCTACCGAGTAACATATTTTTATTTCTACTACTTATTTTGTTTGCAAAATCATGTGTTTTTGGTTTGAAAATTTGGTCGCCTAGAAATGTTTCAGATGCTTTAAATAAATACCGCGAGTATAATACATATTGGCCTTTGAAATAATCAAGTATTTTTTAAATAAATCTTTTTATAAGCCCACGAAAAAATAATTTATAAGGCCTATGAAAACTGCTTTAAAGTTCAAAATTTCCTACTTACGAACCCATTTCGGTTATGGTTTTATTGTATAATGTGGCAAATTAAGTTCTTTATAAAATTATCAGGAAAACATTTAAATATTTATGCCTGAACATCCACAAAATAAAATAAAAAGGCAGTTTTTGGCCATGTTTTTTTCTTGCCTAAATCAAAACAGCTGGATGGTGTTAAGCTGGAATTTAAGCCTTTTCGCAATCTATATAAGGAGTGTTATTGATGGCGGCTCGATTCAAAATATTACACGACGTAGTGCATCGCCTTAATACGATTTTTGGCAACTTATAATAATAATAAATTGTAATACAGATGTAACATTTTTGTAGTATCAAAGATGCTAAGAGATGGCATAAATTTGTGTGTAAAAAATGGACTTAACCATATTTGTTTATCAAGGTGACAATATTGAATCCGTAAAGGGGTTAAAAATGGACTTAACCATACTTGTTTATCAAGGTGACGATATTGAATCCGTAAAGGGGTTAAAAATGATAAAATAAAGTGAAAATTTCTTCAAATTGGACGTGGAGAAGGTGGGTAGGGAGTTGGGATTAGAAGGAGTCTGTTTGTGTTGTGGTTTTATTTGTATGGACATGTCTAGACAGATTATATTGTGAGAAGGTAACGTTTTCCACTCTTGTCTTATTGTGTCGCGTTCACACATGTCGGATTAATACTGCCGCCAGTGGGAATGCACCTTCACATGAATCATAAATTTTGCATTTTACAATTTTCCATCTATTTAACCATAATGTCGTTTGTCCGCAGGTGTCGGCAGAGAGAGTGGACCGCCACACATTCTCTTTTGTTATTCTAAGTCTTGACATGACTCGACTCAATATTTGATTAACTTGATCGTGCCATGTCTTCCTCGAGCGTTCCCGACTCTTCTACCGTTCACTTTCGTTTCAAATAATCTCCTTTCATAGTTCATCTGCTCTACATATTCAAATCATCTCAGAATTCATTACTTAATTTGAGGATACCATAGACACACAGGCATTTTAGACTTTTGTGTGGTATTCATTTAGAATTTTTTTTGATTTACTACCTAACTTCGTCTGTCATTTGTGATCCTTGTTAGAAAACCGATGTCGTCATTTTTCACAAGACCTTTTGAGTCATAGGTCCCAGATAAGTAGATTATTTGTTGAAGTAAGAATTGCGGTATTAATATCTCTGAAGTAAGACAAAATTAACCTTACTTTAGGCACACCCGTAAAAAAACATCTAATATTATATTGTGGGAAGGTAACGTTTTCCACTCTTGTCTTATTGTGTCACGTTATGACTCCAGTGTTCAGTGTAATTCGCCGAACTTGAAACATGGATTCTAACTTTGATTTATTTGTACAAAATTGCTGCAATATAATGTACCTACCAATTTAATCACGCACATATAGATTTCCATAATAAAAATAATACTTTCTTATTTGCTTACTCTATAGTACTATTTTTGATTTTATATATTTTATAACTACATATTTTTTATATTCTTTTTTATGTATCTATTTTACTTTAGGGAAATCAACAGTTTACAATGTGGTTCATTAATACATGTGTAATTTACCTAACTGAGAAACCAATTACAGATTTCCCCAATATAGTATTGTATTATGTATCTAAAAATGAAAACACTTTACTTACAACAACTAAAAAATATTATGCTATTATAACAAACGTTATTTATGTTCTATACTTTCATAATATTTTTATATTCTACTGTATTCTTCCATACTTCCTTATATTACTATATAGCCATTTACATTATTTTATGTTCTTAAATATTCTTTAATAATATTTTATTTTATCTTATTTTATATTCTCTCACATTCTTTATGTTAATGAATAGAAAATCGACCACCATAACACGGGCATGTGCCTAGCATGGTGGTCGAAAAAATCCTCAATGCATGTAACAAACCATTCAATGAATAAAGAAACTTTAAAAAAAAAAAAAAATTATCCAATAATATCACAGTACACATCATAACACGAAGAAACAGGTACGTACAATCTATGCCTGAATATAGCAATGACAAATTGCAAACGCAAATTATTTAGTATATCAAACGCAAATTAATTAGTCAATGTGGTTTTAATGGATTAATATCATAAGTTTTTCTAATTACGGTTTATTCCAGCCCTGATGAGAGGTAAGGCGATGCACAAAAGTACTTAATAATAACTTTATTAAACTTTAATAAAACAATTATTACTTTGCGGCAATCAAAAGCTGTTTGTAAACTTTAATTATAAAATATCTAAATTCCCAAATTTTTTAATTTATTTTTTTTTTAAAGTTTTTCAACTTCATACCAAAATTCTCCCAAATACAATTACATTTAACATGGTTGATACTATCACTAATTACAGACAAACACAACATTGATGACATAATGGATAATATGCTTCACAGTATATTACACACAACAAGAACACCGTAAATATAGAATAATGCACATGTATTTACCTACATACATACATGTATACACACATACACACATACATGCACACATACATGCATACATACATACATACTTACAACATATGAAATGTCACCGCAAGCAAATAACAGTAAAATTAACATAGAGTTGTTTATTCTTAAAAGTATATTTATGGCTTGTTTGTTTATAACTTTTCTATCTAAATTATATTTATGGGTTGTTTGATTATAACTTTACCATCTAAATTATATTTATGGCTTGATTGATTATAACTTTTTTTATCTAAATTATATTGATGGGTTATTTGATTATAACTTTTCTATCTGAACTATATTTATGGCTTGTTTGATTATAACCCTTCTATCTAAATTATATTTATGGGTTATTTGATTATAACTTTTCTATCTGAACTATATTTATGGCTTGTTTGATCATAACTTTTCTATATAAATTATATTTATGGGTTGTTTGATTATAAATTTTCCATCTAAATTATATTTATGGGTTGTTTGATTATAACTTTTCAAACAAAATTATATATTTTTATATGTGGCTTGTTTGATTATAACTTTTCTATCTAAATTAAAAAAATGTGGAACATATAATCTGACATTTTTAAATTCAATACTTTATCCTTGGGAAGGAGAAAAACAGATGAAATGTTTTTTTTACTATCAATCAGATTAATGTGGACGCTTAAATCGTCAATAATCAACAACTAGTAAAGTAATAATGACAGTACTAATATTAATATTTTGTTTAACGATAAAACATAATGGCTTTATCAATCGATTAATTAAATAGTTAATTTAACTTGTCTCGCGGAACCGAACCCGGATATTCGGTATAATTCAGGACAATAATTGCCAATTTATCTTGTTGACTACCTGGTATCTAAATAAGTCAGAAATTTCCAATAGCAATTCGGACAAATATTTCCTACTGTCAAGGCTACGAATAATTATTATGTAAACAGAAATCACAGTAGATCCAATCCTACGACAATGAAATGTGTAGGTACTTTAAATTAATTAAAATTTATAGAATCTGTTTATTCAGCATACAGAAAAATTATTGGTCATTTTATTTAATGAATTTGTGTTATACAGGGTTTTCCAATAAGAGGTGTTATTTTGAATGGCCCGCTATTTCAGTAGATGTTACTTTTGAAGCTGTCATTTTTTTTTTACATTTGACAAGTAAAAATAACTACGCCATTAATATAAATAGAACGATACACGCTTCAACAACGCATCGAAATTATTAAAATTCTCTTGAGTGAATCAAATGCAAATCATCTTGAGTGATGAGGCCCATTTCCACCTCGGTGGCTTCGTCAACAAGCAAAATTGTCGCATCTGGGGCTCGGAAAACCCAAGAGTTATTGTTGAAAAGCCTCTCTATCCTCAACGTGTGATTGATTGGTGGGGTTTATGGTCCGGCGGAGTCATTGGACCTTACTTTTTCGAAAATGAGGACGGAGCAACAGTTACGGTGAATGGATTGCGCTATCGAGATATGATTAATGTTTTTTTATGGCCGGAATTAGATGGTATTGATCTGGACAACGTTTACTTTCAACAAGACGGCGCTACGTGCCACACAAGCAACTAAACCATTGATCTTTTACGATTGAATATCAAAATAACATCTCTTATTGGAAAACCCTGTATTACGATTGATTAATTAAAATTAATATATAGTTTACTTGCGGCACTCGGAGTATCTCCCTGGTGTAAGACCATCATTCAGAATTAAAACGTTACTTGAAATGGCTTTAGCCGTGTTTGGTGAATAGATCTGAATATCCAGGTACTGACCAACCTTCCTCTTCCCTATATTCTTCCCTCCCCACAACCTTCGTCCTCACAACATACCCCAATCGGGAATGCCGTAGTCTCACTGGCTCCAGACGGTTGGAACAGTTTAAA
Source organism: Hesperophylax magnus (assembly GCA_026573805.1). NCBI lineage: Eukaryota > Metazoa > Arthropoda > Insecta > Trichoptera > Limnephilidae > Hesperophylax > Hesperophylax magnus. Next base: position 1,913,223 of record JAIUSX010000117.1, on the reverse strand, counting down.
CTCTTATGCGAAATTATTGAAAAGATAACCATTTTCATTGACCTGTCCGAGGATTAGGAGTGGGAATGTCTAATTTAAATTGTCTAAATCCGTTTTCGTTCAAATTGGTATAGAATCACATTACTGGGGATTGATTATATGTATGTAAATAAAACATTAATGCAAAAAAGCTGAACATTTTAGATGTGTTTGCTATAATTTCGAACAAATGTCGGTAATGGTTTAGAAATGATTAAAAAGTATAATAATGCATTTCTGCAAATTAATGCGTTTTTCCGTTAGTTCCAGATGCAGGTAGGCAGAGTGGTAGATACTCTCGGTATCGCCCTGGTGAAAGATCACCATTCGGGAGCAAAACGTTTCTTAAAAATATGTCAATAGGCTACATCTGAACAGCATTGTACTTCCAAACTATCCCCTTTTTCATCTACTTCCTCTTCTCACTCTCTTCAGCCTCACCATACACCAACATACTTACCCCAATAAATTAGGTAAGCCAAAGTACCACCGGCTCTAGTTAATTTATTCGACAATTTGAATAGCGCCGCTTTTGTGAGATATCACCTCAGGGGCGCTTTACAGTTGATGCAGGTATTACAAAAAATATAAATATTACAAAAAATAAAGTGAAGTTAAGTTAAGTAAAATAAAGTACAGGAACAGGTGACACGAATATAGAAGATGGAGACTCTGCAGCAAGAATCCTAGGTGGTGAAGAAACTGGACCAGCTGCTGCAGCTAAAGAGTCCACCGCGTCCACCAACAGTGCCAGCACGAGGTTCGTCATCCGTCCAGGTATGTGTCTGCTGCTAATAAAGCGCTGACACAATATCCTCACATAGATACCACCGACAGCACCGCTGTGACGTTCGACGAAGATAGAAAATGGAGACTGCAGCAAGAATCTTAGGTGGTGAAGAAACTAGTTGGAAGCAGTCGTAGCCTGACAACTCAGGACTATGACAATTCTACATACTTTTTTTATATCGGATAGCAGAGGCTTATTACAATTACCAAAATGTTATAATTTTCAAAGGTGTGTTAATTTGTCACAGTTCCGAGTTGTCCTGGAACCACTTAGGTTTTAAAAAAAAACTTTTTTTAAATACATTTATTATTTTTTACACTTTACCCAGTGATTCTTCACGAGTCTGCGCGAGTAAGATAATAATATAATAACTGATTGTTTTATTTTATTTTAAATGGTCTGTAAAAAAAATTGTCTTTGTAAACTTCCGACCTGTCATCTTCAGGCTTTCAGGCGGCTATCGCGGTTATTTTTAAATTACGTCAATAATAATTTATTTTCCTTTTGATCCGCGCAATCTCTACGTCACATTTCTTTATTTGGTGCCGTCGCCTTATCGCCCGTTGTTTTTTTGGCGCGGGAAGATGACGCGGCGTTTGGCGGACTTTTGCACAGAACTGCATCTCAGCCAGAGACGGACTGCCCATAATTATTATGCTCATTTTATATTTTTAACTATCATTGAGTTGAGACAATGAACAGATAATACCGATTTAAAAGATAAAATTGCATTTATAAGACCTGCTGTTGATTATTATCATTCGGTAAGTCAGATTCCAAAGAAAAATTTTAAACTGAATCAAACGTATTTCCGTTTCATTTAAAATGCATCAAACGTAGATTTCAACAAAAAGGGCTGAATTATCTACAGTGTATGTAATCAAGTAAGTTAGTATAATATCTATCGCCCACCAAATCACCCCCCAAAACACTTTTCACTGTTGATCGCCCCACAAGCTACTTAAATCGCCCCCTGGTGAGCGATATTGCCCACGTTCGAATCACTGGCTTAGATTTTCGATTAAATCGCACATTTGGCGATACTCGTCCAATAATTTGCTTCTTATCTTTGAGATTGTGGCAAAAACAAAAAATAATTTAATTTTCATGTTCTTTACAAAATTGTTGGATGGCTTCCGTGGTCGAAGGGTATACTCTCGGCTAGCAATCCGTAGGTCTCGGATTCAAATCCCGGCGGCGGAGTGCGCAAGTAAATTTTATTTTGTTAATCTGTGTTATTTCACAATATATTCATTTCCAATAATATACACGTAGGTATAGTAGATTTGCGGTATGTTTCCGAGTGGAAAATACTCTCAGTATCGCGCTGGAGAAAGGCCACCATTCAGAATTGAAATGTTGCTTGAAATGGCTTTAGACGTGTTTGGTGACCAGATCTGAACAGCCAGAAACTTCTCCACCTTCCTCTTCCCCATATCCTCCCCCCCACTAACTTCAGCCTCACAACATACCCAAATCGGGGATGCCATAGTCCCACTGGCTCCAGACGTTTGGTAGCAGTTGGAAGTCTTGTGGGGTATTCAAATAAAAATGGTCATACAAAAGTTATTAATTAATAAAATAATTTGGTCGCTAGTAAGCTAGTAGAGACTGTTAATTTTTTTAAACTTTTAAATATACATAGTTCTAGTCTGGTCCGTTCCTGAACTTGTCTGGCTGTCAGAGTACCCGGCGATGATCGGTAACATCGCGTTAGTTTTATTGCCTGCATTATTGATGATCAGATCGCATTCAAATACTGCCCCTCCTCCTGCCCGTCTCCCTCGGCCCTCGCGCACTCCGTCTGCGTCCGCCCAGAGTCAGCGCAAATTGAATTATGAATGATACCTGCCCGCCGATGTTTTAAATACCGTTGACATGATCGTTATTAATGGACGCTATTTGTTATTACGAGAACATTGATTAGTTGGTATTTTAATGTGATATCTTAAAATCAATTTAAAATATAATACTAAGAATTCTAGTAAACTACTGTGAAGTTCTAAAAATATCACGCAACTTCAATTGTATGAATTAAAACGAAGAAAAAAAGCAAAATTTCTCATTTTTCGATGAGTTTTGTTCGCGTAGTTCAATCTGGAACAGTCGATTTCGACAACTTGAGTTTGCATAGTGCAATTTGGAACAGTAAATCTAGATGTCGTGAGTTTGCATAGTGCAATTTGGAGCAGTCAATCTAGATGACTTGAGTTTGCATAGTGCATTTGGAACAGTAAATCTAGATGGCTTGAGTTTACATAGTGCTATTTGGAGCAGTAGATTTCGATAACTTGAAGTTGCTTTGTTCAATTTAAAACAGTCGATATCGATAACTTAAGTTTGCGTAGTTCAATATATAGGCGAATTACAAAATTTGAATTGGCGTTGTTCAATATGGAAGAGTCGACATCGAAAACTAGAGTTTACGTAATTCAACTTACGGTCAATTTTCATATTTTGAATTTGCGTTGTTCAGTTTGGAACAGTCGATTTCCACAACTTGAATTTGCGTAAGTACGCAAAATTACGTAGTCCAGTAACGAACAATATTATTTCAAGTTCGATAGATATTTATCTGTTCAGTGTCAAATACCTCCTCAACATCTGGTGAGCCAGTCAAAATTCTAAATCTCCTCTTAAATCTTTGAAAAAGTATTTACTTATTACAAATGTAATAAAATTTTGCAGGTATCTGCCTACACATGTATTTAATACCCGGTCACGATGTAAAATAAACCAACCCAAAAATCATCCAGACTAAGTTACGAACCAGCGCGGAATGACTTTTCAGAAATCAAATCTCATTTGAATTCAGCTCATTTTTTCGTCCTCTCTTATCTGCAAGTTTCCTCGAAGCGCACACACCCGAATGGGCCACTAGCAGGATGTTTTTAATTATCCTTTTTTCGGATCAGGTAGAATTTCAAAAGCAACCAATTATTCTTATTTTTACACACAGGAGGCCCTGAAGAAAATAATTTCCTTCAGGGCCCATGTCATATTTGGGGATGCTGCGTGGAGGGTTTTTATTAAGAAAAGGAAGGAGTGAAAGTTCTGGTAAGGAAAAGGTATGAGGGGTGGGTAGGAATCTTGGGATCAGTGTGTCCAGGAGGACGTATGAATCTATCCCTATCAAGACGACGGGTCAAGAGAGACTCAAGAGTTGGAGAGGTCAAAGGGTCTCTCCAAATCAGCCACTCTCAGTCGGGGCTGTCGCATCCTGAGCAGACCTCACCCGATGAACTCGGGCACCCCTGCTAAGTTACCAAACGTAGCGAAACATTGGGGCTGACCCATGGCAGAGGTGTTTTTGGGCTGACCTATGCATCCAATAAATGGTTCCCAGGCCGGCGGTACCCAAGCCAACCTCCCAAATTGTCTATTAAAACGTATTTTCAAAACATATTTCTATTTTTGACACTGACAATTCGTGGTGAAATTCCATCATAATGATTACATTGTCGTTTCATTACCCGCGAAATAAAATAGTTTTTCCAAACCAAATAAAGCGATCATTATTGACGTTTGAATAGCCACAGCAGAGTAGTGGATACTCTCAGTATCGCCCTGATGAAAGATCGTCATTCAAAATCGAAAAAGTGATTGAATTTGGCTTAACCGTGTTTGGTTGGCACAACTGAATTTCCCACTCCCATAAGTCTTACAACATAAACCTTTTTGGGGATGCTACAGCACTGCTGGTTTCGGGACAAGAGGAATCTTGTGCGATGTATTAAAAAAATATTTAATATAGTCATAGACAAAGATTGTGTTGTGCTCTACAATTGTCAATTATTTCCTATTACCAAACCATTTATTAATACATTATATGATTAATAATCGTAGAGAAACGCAGACCTAGTGTTGCTTTATTAAAAACAACGAAAATTTAAAAAAATTATAAACTTTTATAAAAAAACATTGCTAACCGATCATTTTTACGTAGTGACGTTGGAAATCGTGAACTAAAATATGGATTGTTTTTTTTATCATTTTTTTTTATAAGTTTTAATTATTGAGCACGATTTTTTTTTCAGCCCAATTAAAAATGAATGCAAGTGGCTCATTGCGATGTTTTATTGGTCAGAGTCAGTCTGCTCCTCGCTGAGGACATTGTCATTATTTATATGGCCATCTTAGACAGACGAAATGTTCAGATATCGGCCGGAATGGCCATCCGCCCCGGGGCCGTTAAATAACATTAAAATTAGCAGAAAGCCGAATCTTAAGGTGTTCATAATTAAAACTACCTCGATGTATGAAATTTGTTAAAGGTGTGTTTTTTAAATGTAATATCTAACAACACTGAAGTTACCTAAAAACGATTCAAATGAATCGTGTACAAAGCACATTTGCAATCGATGCTATGTTTATGTTTAATACCTGGCAACACTGAAGAAATAAAAATTTTACATATTACAATTTTGGTGATTTTCTTAACTACACTATGCCCGTATTATGGTAGTCGTACATCGGAAAATAATATTTTGTAGAAAAAATAATAAAACATCAGGGAAAAGAAAAAAATATACATATTATTATTTAAACCATATCAGAAATAAAAGATAAGGAAAATAGATATGAAAATCAAAATATGAAAAGGTCAGATAAAAAGTTAAAATATTAAAATACATTCAAAATAATACCCATTATTTTATATCAACAATTTTAGCGCAGGTTAACCATGGTAGGTACTTTTCTAGGAGAGTGGTTGATTGTATGTTCATGGTCACATTTAACCACAGTAGGCACCTTTCTAGGAGAGTGATTGATTTATGTTCATGGTCACATTTAACCATGATAGGTATCTTTCTAGGAGAGTGATTGATTTATGTTCATGGTCACATTTAAATATGGTACGTATCTTTCTAGGAGAGTGATTAATTGTACGTTCATAGTCACATTTAAACATGGTAGGTACCTTTCTAGGATAATGATTGATTGACGAAAAAAATTGTAAATGATAAGATTAATTTTTATTTTTATTTCAAAAATAACGATGGATTAATAAATTTATTATTTAACGTATGTATTTTTTTTAATTCATAAAAAAATAATTTTCAAAGAATTTTTTTTAACTAATATAATAATGGCTTTTACTCACCATAAATTGAAACGAGGTTCCTGTGTTTGGTGAGGGAATTCAAGCTCGAATAAAAAACCATATTTATATACTGTTACTTATAAGTAATAAAATATTGTAAATAGTAATAATAAGAAAATAAATAAGAAAAACAAAATATTTACAGATAACAGAAAAGGAAGAAAAAAATAATAACAAATAATATAGATTGTAGTTTCGAGTAATTTTTTGAATTTAAGCAATATATTATATATATTCATTAATATTTTGTATAATTTTTTGATTTAAAGGAAGGTTATTAAAATACATTATTCGGTAGAGAAGGGCATTTTATATATGTTTGATGATCAATTTTGGAATTTTAATGTTATTCTGATATCTGGACTTATGATATCTATTATTAGGGCTTTACTAATAAACTATTTAAAATTTTGCACATCTGATAAACAACCATTAATGTATGATAAGTAGTTATGTAAAATTTAAAACGCGTTTATTCGTAAGGGGGTTAAATTGTAAGTTATGTATGTGTCTTTCTTTAAAAGTTAGTATTATTAAATATTTTCTATATGTTTTGTCGGTTGTAAAAAGGGTTTCAGTAGAAAAGTTAGGTTGTTTAATAATAAGTAAGATATTCTATTTTTTATTTTGTTAATATATATATTTTTTACATTTCAGAGTTATCCAGTAATATTGGCCTCACTCGTGCTGAGGCTTTCATTTTATATTATATAAATATAATCTACATAATTACATTTAAAGAAAAAATAATAGTTTTAACATATAATCTTGTGTGTTTGTGAGTAATGTGTGTTTTATATTGGTTTTGTGTGTTACGTGTAGGTTTTTTTTTATTTTATGTTATGAACTTTTGGTAATATTGTCTTTTTGTACATTAATCCATTTTGTGTCTGAATTTATGTTTGTTTTCCTCAATTTTAATTTAAAGTGTTAGACTGTTGAATGCTTTTATATTATATGGTATTGATAGTTTTGTCCAAAGCTTGTATTTGCTGTCGGAGTTTTTATGTTTTCTTTGTACGCTTGTCTAACTGGTCTGTTAGTAATATTTTTTTTGTCAAAATGTAGTTTAGTAGTGTTTTAACGTATAATTGGCGTATATCTAAGGTGACCGGATAACTCATCAAAATGATAATTCATCACATCTTTAAAAAGTTATATAAAGTCATGGAAAGTGATGAAACAAAAACTTTATTAACTGGGTTAAGTAGGTTAAGTTAGGTTAGATTTAAATTTTTTTTTTCATCATTTCTAATGACTTTATATCACTTTTTAAAAGTGTGTTGAATTGTCACTGTGTTGAGTTATCATGGAACCATATCTAGTACGTCACAGCTGTTGAATCAGTCAGTCTATGTTTTTTTAGTATTACCTTTAAGATCGTTTTCTGTGCGATTTCTATGTATATAATAGCCGAGTTTGTTGCTCCTCCTCTAGAAATAATTCCATATTCTATTATTGATTGGCAAAGTGTTTTTAAAATATTATCATATTACAAACACTTTCTTTAGGCTGAACCCGCATTTTTATGCTCGCTACTGTTTGTTTAGAGGTGGGCAGTTAAGTTTCCGTGAAAATCCAAAATATAATTAGATTAGTATTTCGTCAAAACTTTCTAAAATTCAATTAAGCATTTATTTGGGGAATAAATCTTTAAGGCCCAGACGTAAGAAGTTATGACTCGTAATCTTGGCGAAATATCTCGCCTAGATGAAGATAATTCTCACTTTCAGATAGCAATAAAGGAGTAATAATATTACTTAGGCAAAGTTTCGAGACAAGTCTATTCAAATTCATAAATTATACCATTTTCACGCCGGTTAGTGGGGATTTGGTTTATTAAAGCAAGGTTGGCCCCGACACAAATTTAATACCGATTGTCGACAAGACTGTGGAAAAGTTCTAATTTATTTATTTATTGATATTTTCCGGGCTTTTAAATAAGAATATTAAGAAATATACATTATTTATTGTACATAACTGAATTGCTTCATTAACAACATTTTATATTTGTTTAAAGATTAATTGAAGATGTCCACTGATTTGGTATAATTGTTTCCCTCCATAAGTATTCTGGGCAAAGAGGAATACATATGGTAGTTAGTCCCAGAATTTCTGCACTGAAATAAATCCTGACTTCTAGTATTACGTTGTGGAATCCGGAAGCTTATCAATTCTAGCAATACCGGACTATCAACTCAATAATTTAGAATTTTATATAGAAAACGAGGTCAGTAAAAATTCTTCTATCTGACAATTTGAGCGTATTCATATAATTTAACAGAGTGTTGTAGTTCAAACTAATTGCAGGAATACCCATTTTAAAATTAAATACAAGAGTATTATAGTATCATGCCAGTAAGGCTAGACTCTCTAGTATATTTGTGGCACATTCCAGAATGTTAGAAACTTTCAGTATGTTGCTTGAAATGGCTTCAGCTATCGTATGGAAAGAACTGAACATCCAGGTACTTCCTATCTTCGTCTTCCACACTCCCTACATACCCAATTGGGGATGCCATAATCCTATTGACTCCGGAGAGTTGGGAGCAGTTTTAACTAAAAAAAAGATGCACCGATTTTATATAGCATATGTCAATCTTATTATTCGATTTGGGAAAAAATTCTGTTAAAATGTTAAAGACTTCATTTTTATTAAAATACTAGCGCAGACCCGTTAAAATCACGGGATTTGAATGTCTGAATTTTCAACAAATCAGTTCCAATTTAAAAATTGGCAGTCAGAATAATTTTCTGTTAAAAATAATGTATTATGCGTAGGTATTTTATCGCGTGTCTGAATTATTCAAACAAACAGTTCCGATTTTTTATATGTCACTAAATTCAAAGCAAACACGAATTCTGGAGTTCATCGAACCAGAATTACGCAGGACAAACACACAACTAAAATCAGTGTTTTCTGTGATAGGGGAATTTCATTTCGAATACCTTTATAAACTTTCAGAATATTAAACTTGTATTTGTTGATGATCGTGTACACCAACTTTTTGTCCTTTCTGGCTAATAACAATAAGTGGGCATAAGCAAGACGAAAAGCTCTTTCTCAGTGACGTTTCTCAAGGATTTCAGAAGAGTATGCGTGTTAAAGTAAACCGATGTACATAATGACACAATAAGTATGCGTTTTTTGGATCATCTTTAATTGTAAAAACAACATACATAATAAGGAATAAAATAAGTGCGTAAAAAATGTTAAATTTTTAAATAAGTTATGTTTTCAGTGTACTTCTTTAGTCGTGTTTTGATTTCTTTAATTACAATAAATACCTATAAATAATGAATCTTGTTTTTTATGGTATTTATTGAAGAATTTTATTCCAAGTCATTTGTAGTTCTGTTGACCCAAAGTATAACATTATATCGGAAACGGTAACCTGTATTTTTGACTGAGATTTTTTTGCGATTGCTTTTTATTTAAAATATATTCTTTAAATAAATATTTTCATACCTTTGAGACGTACACGACATACAGAGCCATTCCACGCGCTTAATTACAAAACAAATGCAGCATCTAATTCGCCAATTAACCAAGCTCTTCATATTCTTAATAATATTCGTCTAAACTCAAACGTTGACATTTTTCGGATTCATTGCCCAAATTCAAACGTGGCATCATGTCAATAATATAAGCAGTTCAATGCACATACATATACACACACTCAAACATAAATACACACACCCACACACACACACATACACATACACACACACACACTTATAGACTACATACGTCACCTGGCAATTAAGGAATATACATACCACTTACCAGACATATCATAGGTACCCAACATGAAATATCCAATTCCATATTGTTTAGTCACTGTAACTCGTATACTGTTTGTTTGTATAATAGCAAATATATAAATAACCTTTTACTATATTATGTTAACATATATTATAAACTGTTTTTCCAAAAAAACAAATACTCATTTCATTCGGAATCTCTTTCCGAATCATCATCCAGCATATTTTGCATCAATGGATCAGCGTTGACTAAGCCCTTCCTCTCACTAGATCTGTATCGGTAAGCAATCGACATAAACTGAAGACACCGCGTAGAAAGGTAAAGTTCGCTACAGTTTGCAATGCTGTCACTGTGGTAATTTTCTGCGCAGGGTTTTCGTTTTATGTCGATTGCTTACCGATACAGACTCATTAAGACGATCGCGATGGCTTAAAAGTAATTAGAGTAGAATAAACTGATGGCGCGATTTTTTTTAAATGCTTGCTACGAAGAAAACGACGCTTTTGTACACGTTTATAATTTCAGTGGCACAAAACTAAACACTTCTTATCGGACATCTGCCGGCGGAGATAAAAAACTTAATTAAACCGCTGATTCATTAAAACTAAAGTGACTTTCAAACTAAAAACTTTCAGAACTAGCCCGGTGGTTGTTTCATAATGGATTATCTACGTTAATATTATGGCATAAAACAGGGCATTATTTACCCCACTCCGGCGCCATCTCCAGATTAATCTAGGAAACCAAGAATTTACGATTTAAATTTAATTAATAGCCCAAATCTGTGCTTTCATTAAATTTATCTCTCATTTTATTTTAACAGAGATATCAACCATTGCCACAGGTGAATGTTATAACATATTTTACATCCTTAACATATAACAACTTATAACTAGAGACCTGCAAATTCAGCTTTTGCGATAACGCGATTTTTTACTCAAATTCTTCAAGGTCTTTCCACCAGGCCAATACTGATTTGTATCTACCACTCTGTCTTCTTCCAAAGAGAAATATGTATTCCGAGCTGTTTTCTTTTGTCTCTGTTGTTCTCCGTTCTGTTCTCTGCTCTGTTCTCTATTTTGTCTCTTGTTTTCTGTTGTGTATGATTTCAATCATGGACATCAATCATAGCCCTAATTGGGGAGTGCCAATGTCCTACTGGCTCCAGAAGGGAGCAGTTAGAGTGCGGTATTATAATAACCTGACTATATTTTAATTGACCCTACTACCATCTTTATAAGAAAGTTGCTTGTGCAATGATCTAGCAAAGGGTTGCTTCCGCGACGCTTGGGTGGAAACCCGATGAATTTGTTGACTCAGCTACTAACCATGATCCAAACTTTTTTGTAGGATACACCAATATTCTGGTGGCCAGATAGTTAACTGACTGAATGAGTATACAGAGAAATTTGGTATTGTCTTGCTCACTCACTTTCTCGCTGCTAATCTGATTTCGTTCCATTCACGGCGTCCGTGATCGAGGGGTAAGGCTCTCGACTAGCAAGCCCGAGGTCGCGGGTTCGAATCCCGGCGTGCGCAAGTAAATTCTATTTGATTAATTTGTGTTATTTCATAATTTCCTGATTAAAAATAATAAATAATAGGTATATTTGCGGCCCGTTTCGGAGTGGAAGATACTCTCAATATCACCCTGGTGTAAGACCACCATTCAGAATTTTAACGTTGCTTGAAAGGGCTTTGGCCGTATTTGGTGACCAGATTTTAATAGCCAGGTACTTCCCCACCTTAATCTTTCCCATCTCATTCTCTTCTCCATTACCTTGAGCCTCACAAAATACCCCAATTGGGGATGCCATATTCTCACTGGCTCCAAACGGTTGGGAGCAGTTGGGACTCTTGTGCGGTTTCACATTAAAAAATGCATTTCTGCACACTTTCCAAATACAATCACTTATCCTAGGGCTAAGCTTAGAAGAAATATAGCAAATAAATCAACCGAATCTACAATGAAAATATGCATGTTAGGCATCATCTGAAGAGATCGAAGAAGAAAAAATATAATTAGAAAATAAACTAAAAAAATACCCAGTTGAACAAGACAAAATACAAAAGGAAATAAGCAGGACAGATCACTCTCCACTAAATATGAAGTTGAACAAACAAAACGTAAAAGAAAATGACCAGGACAGATAACTCTCCACTAAATACGTAGTTGAACAAGACAGAACACAATAGGAAATGAGCAGGACAGATCACTCTTCACTAAATCTGGTACCGATGTAGGTAAGAAAGCCCAAATTTCTTACAACGTGTATTTATATCTTTATGTAGCCTAACGAGTTTCAATTCACAAGTCCAGATATACGAGTATATAGATATTCACCCATCTCGTAGATTATGCAGCCTAACGAGTTTCAATTCACAAGTCCAGATATACGAGTATATAGATATTCACCCATCTCGTAGATTATGCAGCCTAACGAGTTTCAATTCACAAGTCCAGATATACGAGTATATAGATATTCACCCATCTCGTAGATTTTCTGTTTCCGCCCGGGAAGCAGCGGATTATGCTGCATAACATACTTTCATCTTCCTGCCAAAATATCGCTGAGCTTTACCTAAATACATTGGAGATGATGCCAACTTGTCTTTAAGTAGGCAATAAATAATTTCAATTGGACAGAATAACGATTAATGACTTCCGTAAAACTCTCCGTTATGATTAATTATTTTATTTTTACAATCCAATAGCTTTTGAATGTCCGGTCTTTATCCACATGGTAATTCGAAATTTACTTTTTAAGCGTATTGTTTTCCGTTTATAGACTTTCTCAACTACGATCAAAACCTCATTATTAATCTCATTATCCTCGCTATCAGTCAGCATATAAAATATTGCCTTGATCAATTACTGTAGATATATATTAAATTATAAAATATTCAAAAATCATCATCGGTTTACAACCCGTGATCAGTGGTGTTCGCCTTCAGGAAAAGTCTGACGTTTTTCAGTTTGTTGTGTCCAAGGATATGGTGTTGGCCTAACATATAAACCACCCAAGAAGATACTTGCATCTTAGTTATCTATTATTTTTTTACAGTTTTATAAAATATCTTGTTATTGAAAGCTGTTTAAAAAATGGACATAGCTCGTGGTTGTATATTGCCTACCAGACAAACAAATTGTCCTTTGAAAATTGAGCAAACGAAAGATTAACTGCGTTTTTATTTAATAATAATAATAACGTAAAAGCAAACTGATATAGTTATGAATTATTGTATATCTGCTTTTTAAAGGAAGCAATGTTATTAAATATGTCGACAGAGCAAGTTTCATTCCCATACCATGCAACCTCTGAGAACAAGAATTGAACCTACATAAAATTACTGCGAGAAACAACTACATTAAATGGAGTCTAGTGTTGTATTTATTGGGTACTTGATAATAAATCGTACTCACCTGTTCAGGGCTGTCTAAATAATGATTACGTTAATTAGCTATAATTAATATAATCAATTAGAATATATAATTTATAATAAGTGCTTTAAAATGTATAGTGTAATTTTATGTGGTGACCAGATGGAGGAATTATACGTATTCAAGAATGCTTCTGACTAACGTTATGTACAACGTTTTCAGTGTATTAAGTATAAGTGTTGCATTACATAAATAAACACACAACCTTTTTAATTGGCTCATAAACTTTAGCCTGTATTGCTCTAACTCTGCTAATTATGTGTTTTCATTACTAAATGGAGCTGCATTAAATTGTCTAACTAACCATGGAAACATCGGGAATACCTGTCGTCAATATTTTATGTTTCCATCCGTCGAAACGGCTTCCGAATCTTGAGCACGTAGGAAATGCAAGGTAGTTTTTAAGACAGTGCAGTATCTTAATTCTTAATGTCTTCCTTTCCTTAACGACGCGCGACGTTCTCGTGGTTGAAAGAGAATTACGGTCTGGACGCGATCATTGGAATAATATTACTAGGATATCCAGGAAATAGTCGATCACATGTAGGTGGACCGCTTCCTGTGCAGGACGTTTATACAGCAATACACGTTTAATAATTCAACTGCATACCTAGTCTAAGTACTGCACTTTACCATTCATAAAGTGAACATTTGAACAGTGCCCATAGGTGTGGTAGTGAGTACAAACTTACCACCGATTTACCGATAGAATAGAGTATTTTCACTGTATTATTTGTTGAAAAAAATTAAGAAAAAAATAAGATAATGAATGCATTTGTAATTTGTTTTATGTTGACGAATAAATTTTCTATTGCGGTTTAATGTGCCATTTCCGATTTGCCTCCAAAATGACATGTTTGTTGTAACTCGTGAATATGGCGGCGATGACGTCACGCCGGGAAACGTCGGTGCCAGTTGTCTAATCAGCCGCTGGCGTTTTCTACGTCATAATGACGTTATAGCCAGCTGGAACCGTTTCGGAATGTGCGGTTTAAGGTCGTTTTTAAAAACAATAATTAAGAACGAAAATATTAAAAATACACAAATTTATTACTACGATCAGAATCAGAAAAATAAACTTTAAAAACCCATTTTGTTGTAAACTTTGTGAAATTATTTCTGTGAATTTCTTTATTTTAATTGATTAAAAGTTTTCACATATCAAAAATTCTTTCTAAAACTGATTATCAACCAAGCAGAAGGTCGCAGGTAAATTTTATTTGATGAATTAGTGTTATTCCACAATTAAATTCATATTTAATATACTTGCGGCACGTTCCAGAGTGGAAAATACTTTCAGTATCGCCCTGGTATAGGTTCACCATTCAGAAGTGAAACAATGCTTGAAATGGCTTTAGGTGTGTTTGGTAACCAGACTTGAATAGCCAGGTACTTCCCCATCTTTCTCTTTCCCATCTCCTTCCCCTCTCCACTGCCTTCAGCCTCACAACATAACCCTATGGGGATGCCATCGTCTAACTGGTTCCAGACGGTTGGGAGCAGTTGGGACTGAGGTTTCACATAAAAAAATACAAATTTTAAAATCAACTAAATTGGCATTTTGTCTTGGAGTCAAAATGTCTTATGTAAACTGGTGACATTTTTGTTTTCTTTCTAATCGGTATGGATCACACTTCTTGGAATGATCTGTTCTGTGTAACTCACTCTTAACAACAGAGATGGGACATTCTATTCAGCTTTGTTTACTAAATATTAGCTTCATTAACTGTTGTATATATATATATATATTTTTATTTTTCTTTTTATTTTTTTTTTTATTATTTAATAAATGTTTACATGTTACATTTTTGACATTTTTTTAACTACCATACTAGGCTAATGCCCGTGTTGTGGTAGTTATACATGAAATAATAATGTACTATACATAAAGATTGTGCCACTTCTATGGAAGTTGCTCCGATTTACTGACGGGATTGCTCCTTTCTAGTGGGAAGAAACATAAAAAACTGACAAATCATTACATTGTACAACTATTTTAAATGCACTCACTATAATAAACTAGTTCTCAAAGTTTGGGTATTGCTAGAAAAAAAAGTACAATCACTTGTAATTATTTACTATCGATATAATTTTAACATTTTCAGAAGATGTAAGACATAAATATGAAAATAGATAAACAATAATTTACTTAGTCCTCCTCACTGGGAGATCCTGTACTGAGGCGAACTAGGTTTTGGATGGAAGCTTTTCATCGACTTCTATAGTAGATTAAATAGAAGGTTTGGTAAGGATATTTTCGTTAACTTCCATGACGATGTTTTTTTTAAATTATTATTCTTATTTATTTCACTGATAGTACCTTCAACCAAGATTTGCTAGACTTAATAGTAGTTAGTAATACGATTGATAGAAAGTGGATGTTTTTTGTATGTTTACCGCTAAAAAATCAGAGCTTCTTTGTCCTAAGGTAGTTATCTATTTGCTATGCTCTGATTTAATGATTGTGTGATGTATTCGCTTTTTGTATTTTTTACACTTTTTTATTTATATTTTATACCGTTTATCTAGGGTCTATAAATATAGACCTTGAAAAAATACCTCTAGGTACTTCTGTTCTAAGGAGAAACTAACAAATATTGTCTTTTTTTCATTAAAATATAATGTTGAAATCAACATGGGACGAGAAAAAACATAACGTAAAAGATTACGTTCAAGAAAACAATCAAGCACATTAAAATTATTTACATACCTACCGGTCCATGCAACTTCGTGAAGATATTGCAGCAGAAATTACGCAATACGTAAACAACATTACTTATTTTAAAAAAACCTTTTCAAGGAATAAATACTTATAATTAGCAGTTAATGTCTTATTATACCCAGTGGCGGAGCTATAGCATACACATTTAGGGGTTCCGCCCTAAGGTTGGAGCGGTTCCACCCAGAAGCAAGGGAGAATGGGGAAAGGGGTTGGAAATTTTATCAGAAATTCTCTTGGGACCTCTACTTACAACAAATTATTATTGACATCTCATTAATAGAGATGGTTCCAATAATATTGTTGTATTTTTCAGAAATGTAATTAATCTACTAGTGTGGTTATTTTTTTCCTACGCAATACTAAGGCCGATGGAGGAGGGGGGTTTGATCCCCTAATCCCCCCTATCCCCCCCTTATGCACGCCCTTGATTGTGCCACACATTGATATGATCTAACTTAAGAAATTAATGGAATAAAAACTTTTTTTGGAAAAATCATTGCTAATTCTTAAATAATGTAGCTAAGTCTTCTGATTATGGAAATATTAAATCCGTTCACTGCTTGAGAATGTAATCTTATTTGAATGTTAAGAGTAAAGTAATGATAGCAACGGTATCCGGAAACTGGTTGCAAAAGTAGACACACGCTATTACGGATGTTGTGAATTTTCAAGCACATTACTATGAATGTATGAAAGCACGAAGTGACTGCAGAAAGAAGTTGTAATCAGTGGTTTTACTAAACGGGTTTCCAAGGATTTTCGGAAACCTGTTTTTTTTAATAAGCTTTCACATATTTTTTAAAATTTTCTTTTAATTTTTTCCATCAAATTTTTTTGTTGCATTAATTAACGTAGAAGTTATTCTGTATAAGTATGTTCATGAATTAGATTTTCTTATATAAAAAAATATTCTAACAATATAATTTTTTTTTTATCAAAAAAAATGTCAGAAATATGTTCTTGAGAAAAGTAAAAAAGGAACACACAACTATTATTAATTTAACACCCCGGAATTACTTGTGCTTTTGCTTTTTTAAGACCATTGCTACTTATAATACAGTCCTAATAACCACTGATTAATTTGTAACAAATTGTACCAGATTATTAACTCATCGTGTTCGAACATTCGCAATGAAAACTGGAGTCCGTGGATATTTATGAATAAATGATGAATAAAATTATGAATATAGGGTAATAATAGCGTGAACTTGATGTAAATACGGTTTACCGTCAAAGGAATATGGTGAAATATTGGGAGCACAATGAATAAACGGGCTGGGAGTTTAGCAAAACATATCAGCATTTATTATAGTCAGATTTCAATATCTAGGCTTTTAATTTTAGTTCAAACAACGAGTCAGTAATCACCGCGTACTATTTATAAGTATACTCAATGATAAAATACGGAATAGTTTTGTTGGGGAAACTCAGTAAACGCCAAAGATGTTTTTATCATCCAAAAGAGGTTCCTATGAAAAATTACAAATTCTGATCACCGGGATTCATGTGGACCAATTTTTAAAAATCTCAAACTTCTGACAGTGACGGACATATATATAATGGAGTTGTTAGTTCGAAAATCTCCAGAAAAGTTTCCACAAAAAAACTTAACACATAAACTCGCTACAAGGTTCACAGAAAACTTATTAATCCAAAAAGCAAACAAAACTATAATTCAAAAAGGACCACACTACATGGCCATTAAAGTATATAACAACCTTCCACGGAGCACCAAACAAATAACCGACATACTTAAATTTAAATCATCAGTAAAAACATTTCTCTTAAACAAATGTCACTACACCTTAAATGAATACCTTACTTAAATTAAATACCTCTGTTTTTTATTTAGATAAATTTGTTAACATGTAATTGTTGGGTTATGTAATGTAATGTGTATTTGTTGGGTTAGATGGAAGAAATAGGATGTAACCTATAAGCTATACCCTTTGTAGGTACTCTGTATTTTTGTGCAATAAATATTTTTTTGAATTTGAATTTGAATTTTGAATTTCTATGATTTTAGGTTCAAACGGTATTTGCAACTTCTAAATTAGGAAGATTTTCTCGGTGGAAATCCGTTTTACGGATATCGTTTTTTTATGGAAACCCGTTTTTGAATAACACTACTCTTTGTAAAATTATGTTTTGTTGAGGGCAGAGAACATCATCTGATGGCTGGGCTGAAAGCATGCCGTATTCTTCCGCCAAAGTGATGTGCAGTGCGAGTGCGCTGTGAGAGTGCGCAGTGGACACTGAGCAGAGTGAGGCGGGTCCGTGGCACGTCCCTTCGGGGAATGGCCGTAATGGCGGTTAAATCGGCACACGGGCAGGAATGCCATTCTGGGACATGCGCATTGCGCGTTGCGCGGTGACAAGACACCAATTTGAGCAAGTCCGTAACATGCATAACTAAAGATTGAACAGGAATCGAAACACCAATTCCCAATCGTTTCCGAATGATGATTTGTGAACATATAAGCCATTTATCTCCCACATTTACGGCCCTTAGGAAATCCTCATTATTATTGGCATCATGTTGGTGAAAGAAGTCTTTTTTATTTGAAAGCCGAATAATAGTCCCAACTGCCCGGATCGAGTGGGACTACGGCATTCCCAATAGTGGTATGTTGTAAGCACTGAATAGCAAACCCATAGAAGTGTTATCTATAAAGAAATGTATTAGTCATTTGATAAAAGTTTGATAAACCTGAAGTAAGAAAAAATTGACCTTACTTCGGGTACATCAGACACTCTCACAACACACATTCATAATCAAATAGGGAATCATTGTTTGGGAGGAGCAACGAACTCAGCTATCGGTCGTACGTACTACCTACTAGATATACGCCAATTAATACATCTGTGCCAATTATACATAAAAAACACTACTAAACTAAATGTTTGTACAAAAAAACCAATTTCAACAAAGAAAAACATCAATAGACCATTTATGCTATTTGTTTTTGGGATGTTATGCCGTGTTGCGCTAACTCCTTTTTTAGCCAACGTTTCGGACAGCATTGCAGTGTCCATCATCAGGGCAGATGTGTTATTTGAGGTTGTGTTTACACCAGAGCTAAACGAAGAAAACCAGTACAAGGCAAAGCGCAGCCGTCAACTACTAAGTGTTAAAGAAAAGTCACTAGGGAAGTAGAAGCGCTTGCAATTTTAAGAACTTTGATGTAAAACCAAGATGATTATTGACATACTCTCAAATCAGATAAATTTACCACAATTATCTGTAGTTAATACAAAATATTACATAGAAAGAAGTAACAATCACTGCATTGCAGGCAAATGTAAGGTTAGGAACATGTTAGAAAAGCACAAAAATAACATCCCAAAAACAAATAGCAAAAATACTTTTGGCCGTGAAAATCTTAAATCATATTAATAGACCAGTTAGAAACCATTGAAAAAACTCCGACGTTTAACACAAGCTTTGGACAAAGAAATCACAAACACCAGGCAATAAAAGCATTCAACAATCTTTTAAGCGATACAAAATAGGAGGAACACAAAATTAAAAAATGGGAACAAAAAAATATATATTTACAATTATTTTATAACGTAATGCACAATGCCATTACAAGACCGGTCGGTGGCCGAGTTGACATCGCGCTTGGGTCCCACCCAGGCGTAGTGTGTTCAATTCCTCGGCTGACTAAGTCCTCCATCACAACACAAGCATCATTTTCCGCTTTCTGTGGTGGTAGTAGGAGATTTTCAAATATTGTCAGGTTATTCGTAACCCGGGAATGTTTGTCTTTCTTTAAAAAAAAAAAATACATAATATATCCAAATTGTCCAGTAGATTAATTAATTAATTAATCATTCAGCCGTACCTTATCATAATATTTGCCGATTTTTTATTTTAAAAATTTCACTACCGCATTTAGTATATTATATTTTAATACAAGTAAAGCACCCAGTAAGGCCTACATTACAAACAGTACACCCAGTAAGGCCAGTACAAACTGTGCTGGATGGTGTTTAAATCCATCAATGAAATGGCCCCACCCTACATCTCTGAACTATGCGTCCCGGAAAACACTGGTCTGAGGCAGTCAACTCTTAGATCAGCAACATCATCAGCTGTAGGCAGACTGATAGAACCTAAGCGCAAGCCAAATACTAAGTTTGGTGATCGCGCTTTCGGAGTATCTGGGCCGAAGGCTTGGAATAAACTCCCTCCAGAACTAAGATCCATAACAAGCCCAACAGAATTCAGGTCTAAGCTGAAAACTTACCTTTTTAAGCTGTCGTACCCTTAAATTAAATATACCAATCCTAAGAGAAAAACCAGTTATATTCAATTTTTCAATTAAGTCCTAAATCCTGTATCTAAATTTCGCCAATAAACAATTAGATAATGTTAATTAAGTGTTAATCTCAAGTGACCTACCAGGTAAGTATTGTACTGTATATTTTCTCCATAAATAGTTAAGTAATAACA
Organism: Hesperophylax magnus; assembly: GCA_026573805.1. Classification (NCBI taxonomy): domain Eukaryota; kingdom Metazoa; phylum Arthropoda; class Insecta; order Trichoptera; family Limnephilidae; genus Hesperophylax; species Hesperophylax magnus. The sequence continues at coordinate 1,892,922 of JAIUSX010000117.1, read as the reverse complement.
TAGATCACTGTAGAATTGTATTATAAGTTTGTACAGCGCCCTTGAGGTGTTTTTGCACAAAAACGGCGCTATACAAGTCATCCAAGTATTATTATTATTATTTATTATCAAGTTATGTTTTAAAATATGTAAAATAAAGGCCTCAACACGGGTAAAGCACCCAGTGAGGCCCACAATATCAAGTAACGTTTGAAAATGTGTAAACTTATTGTAACAAATAAAATTTAAAAAAAATTATAAAAATGCAAGGTGAACATTAATAATAATATCTTTTAAAAAATATATTTCATCATCTCGCAGGTTCCATCCTTTCAATCTTTTTATGTGAATACCGCACAAGAGTCTCAACTGATCCCAGCCGTCTAGAACCAATGAGACTATGGTCTTCCCAATTAGGGTGTGTTGCAAAGGCTGAAGGTAGTGGAGAAGAGGAGGAGATGGGGAAGAGGAAGGTGGGGATCATCAGATCTGGTCCCCAAACACTTTAAACCCAGCTAAAACCATTTCGAGCAACGTTTGAATTCTGAATTGTGGTCTTACACCAGGGCAGTATATTCCACTCTGAAACGAGCCGCAAATATACTATTATTGACGGCCGAAAGTCTTCCATCATTGCACAAGCAATATTTGGTATAATAGAAGTGATTCGAATATCGTTCGTTTATTTATAATCCGTTAAATTTTTAACTGTCCCTATTTGAAAACAGAAAGCAACACGTTAATGCTACTATCTACTGATTCTTCCAAAACACGGAAATTTTTATTGTATAACAAAGTGTAAAAAAATCGGGTCAATTTTGCAACAAAACCGTGGGAGTCACGTAAAAAATGAGATAAAAACGTGTGTTCTTCGGTTGTGAACAAAAAATACAGTTTACGTGTCAGTATAACCAACACAACATTGCAAGTAACAGATGCCTTATTGTAGTCACCACCCATTGGGTACGGGACTTGCATTATCCATGAAGCCGGCTGTACCGTGTGCTGTTGACTGTCTGCAGTCTGCAGTCTGCAGCCCATGCTACATGGGAGACACAAATCTCCCTTCAGGAGATTAAATCTCCCGCCGTATCATCGCGCATTCTAATGAGCCTGCAGGGACATGCAACAACCGAATTTTCGTTGAATTTGATCAATTCTTCAAATTTCAAAGTTGATTTTCAAGTTCTGTGAAATATTTTTTCAAGTTCTTGTTATTATTTCAGTTCTGTCAAGCAATTAGCCTGTAATGATATAACAACAGAACTTGAGATGGACTTTCACAGAACCCGGAAATGAACGTTGAAATTTTATGAATTGTTCAAATTGTTCAAATTCTGTGAAACAACCCGTCCTAAGTGTCATTTCCAAAATTGGAACTGAATGTGTGACGAATTCAGACAAGCGATAAAGTGCATTTCTGTAATATAATGTTATTTACAAAAAACTATTTTAATTGTCATTTTTAAAATTGGAACTGATTTGTCCAGAATTCCCTGTCCCGTGATTTGTGTAGTGTGTAATATTTGTACAGTGTACGGTTGTTGCATGTCCCTGCAGGCTCATTAGAATGCTCGATGATACTGCGGGAGATTTAATCTCCTGAAGGGAGATTTGTGTCTCCCATGCTGCAGACTTCACAGAACTTAAAAATCAACTTTGAAATTTGATGAATTATCAACATCATTTTGTTTTAGTGAATAATTATTTTATTTATTGAAGATAATATTAGCGATTCCCAAACTAAAATTTGAAACAGAAATATCTTTAAAAAATACTGGCGCATCTGGGATTTGAACCGAGGACGTTCGTCTTGCCGGGACGGTACTCTACCAACTGCGTTAATCCGTCCTTATTTCCTTCGGTCATATTTAACTGTATTAAACTTCGAATAAGAACTATCAAAATTATTTTCATGCTGATTTAAAAAAATACGCGCATAATCGCAAGATCTAACTCGAAATAAATGCAATCTAGATAGTGTCTTGGCTAAATATATCCTATTTTAATTTTAATATGCGACATCTATTGAATTTTCTGCAAGTCTATGACGAATATTTTTTGGAATATCGCTAATATTATCTTCAATAATTAAATATTACAATTTGAGGTTTTACTCATTACGTTATTCCAATAAATAAAGAATAATTCTATATTCGAAATGTGTATTTGTTTTGTTTAAATATTTGTCAGATGCTTTTACTGATTTATAGTTGCGTTACTGAGAGGACACGCGTGGTTTCACTGAACTAGGTCCAGTTGACATATATACATGTAGCGGGCCGTTCATGGAGATATTTTATTCGTACACGCATACTCTTTGAATAGCTCTCCTTTTTATCAGCGGTGCTACAATTTTTGTTCAGTATATAATAAAACAATAATTAAAATCTAATAGGTATATTCACCTATGACAATATTATAAACCGATATAATTGTATTACGGGAACATGTTTTTTCAACTGTATTCATAAGTTATGAAAATGACCTATTCTAACACAATTTTTTGTTGTTTGTTTTTGGGGTGTTATGCCGTGTTGCGCTAACTCCTTCTTTAGCCGACGTTTCGGACAGCGTTGCAGTGTCCATCATCAGGGCAGATCCGGTAGATCCGAAGATCACATCTTCGGATCTACCGGATCTGCCCTGATGATGGACACTGCAACGCTGTCCGAAACGTCGGCTAAAGAAGGAGTTAGCGCAACACGGCATAACACCCCAAAAACAAACAACAAAAATGCTTTTGGCCGTGAGAATCTAAAAACTTACCTATTCTAACACAAGATCGGGCTTGCTTTCATATGTAGATCCTAGATCTTAGACTTATGGTTACTCATAGACCAAAACGTAATGATTGATAATCAAATAGGAGAGCGCAGACCAGAGTGGAATGCGGAATGCTGCCCCCCTCTGTAATGTCGTTGTCGCAGTAAGTATCATTATTGGATATTACTGTAAGTCTGTCTAAGTCAAATTTACTGCTTAGCTGAAAGCAATGCAGTTTAGATTGTAGAAATTGGAATGCATTTTGCCAAGGACGAATACTTTTGTTGCGGCTGGGGTTTGAACTTCTATTGCGGAATTGAAATCTAAATAAGCTAATACATTTAAATTAGACTTAAGAATATGAAACAGATAAAAAGAAAAGGCTGCGCTTGAACTCGGGACCTCTGTTCTCTCCGGAAGTAACGCATTAACCAATATTTTTCTGTTTGAAATTGTATAGCCCCATATTATACTAGGGTTTTTTTGCTTTTTATTATTGATAAGTCAATCAATACTTGAACGATGCTAAATGCTTCGTAATATAAAGTTTCTTTCCTGTTTTATTATTTTTAAGTCAATATTATGCTCAATTAATCAGTTTCATGCACCAGACTTGTTTTCTTCTGAAACCGATTAAACTGATGGTTAAGTTGGGGAACTAGACCAGGATGAACTATGATCCTTTCTTTACAGGTTGTCGACGATTACCGCAAGGGGTTTGCTCCAAATAATGCAAAGGTAGGGTATAGGTAGGAACCAAGGGAACCACAATAAATAAGATTTATATAGTAGCAAGTTTAGAAATATATTATATAGAATTTTGTTAGGAACTGGGTAAGAACTGGATAGGAACCGGGTAAGAAATGGTTAGGAACTGGATAGGAGCTGCACGGAGAGAAATCGATTTTCGCCCTCACGATAAATTAACAGGCCTTATCAATAAAACATCAATTTAAGAATGTTTTATCAATTTGCCTTTATATCATGAAGATACACAGAAAATTCGTTGTAATTCAAAAATATTCGTATTTTCACTAAAACGTTTTCCGGCATCATGATAATATATTCGTAATTTACAAAAAGTTTATCAGGAAACCTGTTAATTCATTCGTAAAGCCTGCAATACTATTTTAATTGGAATTACCAAAAAGAGATTCTTAATTGTCATTTGTATCCGTGCTGAATGGTAGATACTATCAGTATTGCTCGGGCGAAAGAACACCTCCCGGAATCAAAACTAGCATAATGAGTCTTGACATACTAAAATAACGTCGGTGCACCCTAGTATAGATGAAAGTTCAAATATATATTTTTTTTAAAGTTCGTTTGTTAGTTCCTCCTTCCGCCGCCCGCAAAGCTAAGTATGTCAAGAAGTAAACTATACGAAACAACGTACTCGCTACTGCATTCGCTATATTTAATATTTATTTCTTGAGGGTGAGTGGGCAGGGGGAGATTATTACATAGGCTGGTCGAGGAGCGGTCCGGCGCTACAGGTGAATTCAATTAACTCTATTATTATACCAAAAGATCTGACACTATCACGCGAAAGGTTTGCAGCGCTTGGATAAATTACATCCAACGGGGAAATAATTATTATCATCGGCGTGGGTACAGTATGTGAGGATTATAAGATTGATATATTATATTTAGATGAGACATGAAGCGCACAAATAGGTTCAGGTTTTTTACCTCCAACTGACCTCAAGCTCTTAATTAAAACTGCCGAATCCGATTCACGCACACCTTTGGGGAGACTGGGTGGAAGGTCTTTTTGAGAAGAGGAAGGAGTGAATGAAGATCTTGAAGAGACCCATGTTGTAGGAGGGAGGAAACACAGAGGCCGGCAAATCCTACTACAGCCGAGCTGTTGATCTCAATTACGAGTTATATTAGTACGCGCCTCTAATTGTAGCTGTACGGATTATAAATACATTCTAGGGAATTTTTACTTCGGTAGGTCTTTGAAACAAAAGGAAATCAGATTTCTTCGATACATTAATATTCTGGACACATATTTGTAAGATTTTGGGAAATCGCTGGCAGATTTGCAGTAGTTTATCATGGATTATGCAGATTTTGCAAATGCAGCAATACGGTTAAAAAACATTTTTCATTGGATGTCACTAGAGATCAAAATTTCATTTAAATTATTTTTTCAAAAAAATTTCAGAAATCACTGGTGAAAACGTCAGGAATCACTGGTGAAAACGATTCAAGTACGTCACTTGATGCCGTGTAAAATACATAAGCGAACCCTTCTTTTTGATTTTTTCTATTATTTATTTCAATTAACTTGGTATTTCTATATAAAATTCTAAATGATTTAGTTGATAGTCCGGTATTGCTAGAATTGATAAGCTTACGGATTCCACAACGTAATACTAGAAGTCAGGATTTATTTCAGTGCAGAAATTCTGGGACTAACTACCATATGTATTCCTCTTTGCCCAGAATGCTAATGGAGGGAAACAATTATACCAAGTCAGTGGACATCTTCAATTTATCTTTAAACAAATATAAAATGTGGTTAATGAAGCAATTCAGTTATGTACAATAAATAATGTATATTTCTTAATATTCATGTGTAAAAGCCCCGAATAAATAAATAAATATAAATATATAAAATGAAATCAAATAAAAATATTAAATATTATTTATTTATATTGAAATTATATAATGTATCTTTTTAATGGGGTAATTTTAATACAGCAAGGAAACAGTCAATTTTATACTGAACGATATAAAAATAATTAGAAGATTTCATTTGAATATTTTAAAATAATTTCTTAGGAAATTTTACCATTGTAGTCATAAATGAGTCGTTAAGTCTTTCAGAATAACTTTATAAAAAAAGTTCACATTCTTAGTTAAAATATATTATACTAATATTATTATATACCTTGCTTCCACAGTAATAATTGCGACAATCTGTAATTTATTCATGAAATTAACATATTTATTTTATTTATTTTATTTTATATTATAACATATTTATTTTATAACATTCGCATTGAGGCAAGTGTGGGGTCAAAATGTATGTATATTCACGGAGAAAAATGGGTGTGAAAAATTGCTAATTTATTAAGAGGAAGCTAAAGCCAAAAATGTGTATATTCTTGGTATGCCTTATATCATCACCAATATAGGTAATAGGCATTAAAATCGCTTGACAAACGGTTTATAGAAACGCTCGTTTTCAAGTGCAAAAGTGGTTTTTATTTATTTTGTATATAATTTTAGAACGAAGCAAAAAAGTTAATCAAGGGAAACTGTCACAGATATTCTAAGCTATAATATTATATTTTTTTAAGTTGTTTCTTTTATGCGTTCATACATTTTTGGTGAAAAAAAAATTAGTAGTTTATATTTATATTTTTTATTGAGTAATTAATTTTTTTATTTGTATTCTATTCAAGGGAAACGATATGAAAACCTTCAATTTATCTAAATCATATTTTTGGTATTCATAATGTACAACAATTCATTATCAAGATTAATCGAAAATGGCGATTAGCATTAAGCTTCGCCTTAAGAATCTCTTCAAATTATTGGTAATTTGAGAACGGGATTGCAGCCAGATATCCTGATATTTTTTGAGTAAATTCCTAAAATATCTGAACACGTGTTCATGCGCCTGAATTTGCCTTGATAATATACAATAACAACATGTGGAAATAATTAGATTTTTGTGAATTCGTATTTTTATTTTATCCATTCGTAAAGGACCTGCACTTCCGATTTTATCTGGATTACGAATAAATTGAAGAGATTCCAAATATATTAGCAATATTTAATATTAGTCATTTTGAGTCATTGAATACTCAAATGAGTAAATGTAATGTATGTATACTGAAACGGGATAGACCTACGTTTCAAAAGTTTTGAAGTATTTCTGATGTCCGAAAATGGTTTTTTCATTTGGTAGAAAGCAGTCACATTGTGGTTTGACTTATTGATGAAATAAAACAATAACTTTGTTTATAACCAGGAAATATATGTAATTTAGAAACACCGATCGGTTTCGCCCAACAAGCATCATCGGAGTGCAAATCAAACTAATTTGTGGCTACAAAAACAAAGTAAATCTTTTATTTCATCGATGATATTATCGTTTCAATACGATACAAAACACTATTTCTATATCACACGCACAGAAATCATTAAAAACTCTGTTTTAAGTTTACTAACTCTAATCCTCGAACTAATTATAACGTGTATGCCTGTAAATAATGAGCAGAAATATTTGCAAACACTGGGAACATAGCATAATTGGACATACCTGAACAATAATAAAAAAGCGTCACAAATTACCGAAGAATGTTGACCCACTTCTTCTGGCCCGTAGCCAAAAGTTTTCGAAACAAGTGAAAAATTTAAAAAAATACATTTTTTCTACTCAAATAATATCAAACCAACATCATCACTCATTTTCTCATAAACATGATAATGTTATGTTATAATACGATGAAAACATAAAACAGGACTCGGGATATCGTGTTTTCTAAGCAAAAGTTGCTGACAAAATGGAAGATCTACAGTCTCTCGTGTCTAGGATGAACGAAGTATGTATGTAGAGTGAGTTAATGATGAATGTAAATAAGTCTAAAGTAATGGTGTTTGAAAGAGAGAGTACGAAAACAGTGTGCAATATAGTTGTGAATGAGGAATACTTGGAGCAGGTGGATGAGTTTGTATATCTAGGGAGTATGTTTACGAGAGATGGAAAGGCTGACAGAGATATTGAAAGAAGGGTAAATGCAGGTAACTCCATTAATGGAGGACTGAACGTAGTTGGCGCTAACAAAAAATTGTCCAAAGAAGCGAAGCTAACAGTCCACAATGGAGTGCTGGTACCTACCCTGATGTTCGGAAGTGAGGCATGGAACTGGCAGAGAAAGGATGAAAGTAGACTGAATGCTGTTGAAATGAGATCCCTGAGGCGAATGTGTGGTAAAATCATGTATGATCATGTGACAAATGTGGAGAATATATGATGCAAATTTGAATGGTAGCAGAAGTCTGAACTGAATCAGATACTTGAGTCGGGCCATGTCAAGAGGCAGAATAATAGAAGAGTATGTATGAGACGATGTATAAATGTGAATGAGGCAAGGGGTGTGTGCCAAGACCGAAACCGAGACTCTGCCTACCCCTGCGGGGAAAAGGCGTGATGGTTAGTTAGTTAGTTAAGATACAATATAAAATAATGCCTTCTTTAGGAGTTCTGGAGTGAAACAGTTTTCTAGAACCACAAATAAAATGTAATTTTTAATGTCTCTCTTCTATAACTAAATAAAAGCCATACATTTAATAAAATTTGCCTTGGATTATGGGAAGATCTTCAATTAATCAAACATACTAATTTACGGTTATATGTCTGTCTATAACTTGCTACAACATCTGATTAAAAAATATATATTTAAGTTTGGTTGGGTATTTTGTCTCGAATCCTAATTCAAGTTTTGTATGAAAAAGGATTCGCAGCTGTTATTTAAAAATATATTTTCAGTATTAATTGTTATCCTGGATAGTCGGACCCTCTGATCATTATAAATAATAATAATATAATGAACCGATATAAATCTCTGTTTCGTAACAGACAGGATCTCACTATATTGCATCCATAATTAAGTTTTAAATGCTTCACAGAGTTTAAATTCAATCTGGGAAAAACTCTCAAGCGTAATTCACAGTCCAAACAAATCCGGTATCGTCACTTCAATCTCTGCATGCATTTGAATGTTTAATGAGAAATGAGCATTTAAATATAATTGCGTGCATTATCACAGATCGGTCAATCTGTGTAACCGATAAATCAACTTGCTGACATTGAGTTGAGACTAGTAACATCAGGCTGGCTTTGGAAATGGACTGGATCTGAACTGCTCGGATATCCGGTGTTAGTTCTCATATCAATCATCAAGTTATGAAGTTATGTGTGATGTCCACGGTAAATTGTAATAATACTTCCTGCGTCCTGTTCATTCTAATTTCCAGTTGATTTTTCAATATCACATTTTTATTTAAAAATCCCGTACAGAACTGCCAAGAACCACTGATTGTGTCAAGAATTCAGACAAACCATAAAGTTCCTAAACATAAATGTATAATTCTTTTGTTTACATCTTGACGAGTAAAGTCAGATTTCGTGATTATTCAAGGGTCTGCACTTTTAATGATTTCAAGACCTCCGTGGTCAAGGGATAAGGCTCTCGACTAGCACTCCAAGCAAGTTGGGAGCAGTTGGGATCCTTTTGGGGTATTACAAAAGGAAAGCTTAAATTGTTTTTATTTTCCTTCTGTTTCCCATATTCTTTAAGCACACAACATTCCGTGAGTGGCAAATTGAATAAAATTCAGTGAATTGTCATCATAACTCTAGCAGGGGAAAATTTGCGTCGGAAGACTGCTGACAAATGTGACAAAAAAATCATTATCAGGAATCCGTGGATCTCCGGCGCCATCGCCAGGAATAGACCGGTGACCAGTGGCGCAATCGCAAGACCTTCATTCATCAGCAGCACAGCCCGTCACAGCCCGTCAGCGTCACGCCGTCACGGGGCTAATGACGACAACGGTGCTGACGCTAGTGACGCGATAGCCAGCGGCCAATTAATTGCGGCCGTTCCTATGTTATGATTTACGCAACCGACTGCTACCGTACGATGTGCTTCCCAATGAAATTTATTCAACAAATCAATAGAAGCGTGTTGTGCACGTGTGCGTGTGCCTGATATATACCCCATTTTCCTTCCTTCTTTTATGTGTTCACCACACAAGAGTCTCAACTGCTCCCAAAGGTCTGGAGCCAGTGAGACTAAGGCATCCCCAATTGGGGATATGTTATGAGGCTGAAGGTACTGAGGAAGGGGAGGAGATAGCGAAGAAAAGGGTGGAGCAGTACCTAGCTATTCAAATCTGGTCACCAAACACAGCCCACAACATTTCATGCTACGTTTTTTATTCTGAAAGGTGGTCTTTCACCAGGGTCATACTGTGAGTATCTACCACTACCACGTGCCGCAAATATACAATAGATTATTTTAAAGTAATAAATTTGTGAATTGACACAAATTAATCAAATAAAATTTACTTGCGCACGTTAGGATTTAAACACGCGACCTTCGGATTCGAATTGATCAAACATGTCAAACATCTAAATTCTTTCTTGAACAGATTATCAATAAACAAGAGTAGTTGGTAGATACAGTCAGTATCGCCCTGTTCAGAATCAAAAAGTTGCTTGAAATGGCTTTTGCCGTGTGTGATCAGATATGAATTGGGTACTTCTCGCTCATAACTGGTTCGGGAGTAGTTGGGGCTCTTGTGCGGTATGTACATAAAAAAAAACACTTCGGCTTTAGATTATTGTTTTATGCTATATTCGAAAAGACAAACTTTTTTTTATTTTTTTTATTATTTATTAGTAATACCCCAAACTAGGCAAATGCCCGTATTATGACGGTAACGGTGACCGGATAAATCATCACAATGATAATTCATCACATCTTTAAAAAGTTATATAAAGTCATGGAAAGTGATGAAACAAAAACTTTACTGGGTTGAGTAGGTTAGGTTAGGTTAGGTTGAAAAAATTTTTTTTCAGCGTTTCTAATGACTATCACTTTTTAAAAGTGTGTTGAATTGTCACTGTGTTGAGTTATCACGGAACCGATGGTAACATAAATAAGAAAATATAAAAACAATAATACAATGTTGTGCATATATCGTAATACAAATGGTGATACAAAACAAAAACAATAAATACAATTAAAACAATACGATAATAGGGATAGAGTCGGAATGATTTCACTTAAGGGTCTATCTTCAGACAGACAATAATTTCATTCTGGAAGCTTTCCGATTTCGTTCTGCAACTTTCCATCAGCCATACGGTAATTTGCTTTTGAAAAGGGTCTGTTATAACCTTCCTGCATTGCTGCTTGAACCCATTATACACCTTACGAGCCAGGAATACATGGAAACGTTGTCCAAACGATGGATTCATTTTTGGAACTATCATCCTTTGTTCTGATCTTAGTCTTGTCGTGTAACTGTGATCTACAAGACTATGAAGCTTGGAATTGTTCTTATAGTATATAATGAGTGCATGTATATGCATCTGTATATATATGGCAAAAAAATTGAACGTCAAAGATGTAATTCTTTAAAAATATTCGTTCTACTTTGAAGAAAGATCTCACTGAGTGCATTGTAGTTATTTATAGTCATATCTACCTAAGAAATTGCGCATGCAACCAAGAAAGAATTTTATATTGTATCCCTCGATATGAATAATGTACCAATAAAACACACACAAAATCACCACTCAAGCTTTTGTTGTAACAAATAAACCTCCAAAAGCTCCAGCTTGTAATAGAACCATTTAAATGCTTCTTAACTTCCTCCTAGGAACCAGAAACCTTTCATTTAAACGAAAGTTCGTTGAAGTCTGCGCGTTCATAGAAGGCGATAATTTAATTATTTTATTAAAACCCACTTTTTGCAAGATATGCTTTCAAATATTAAGATGAATTATTTGTTTGCGCCCATACACACGCAATATGAATATATAGTGTTGTCCGTATAAACACTTAATTCTTTCAAGAAAGGCATTCAAATACAATAACGGGTTGAATCATCGAAACAATATTGTATTTGTATGCCTTTCTTGAAAGAATTAAGTGTTTTGTATGGCCGCAAACAAATAATTCGTCTTATATTGTAAAGCATAACTTGCAAAAAGTGTATTTTCATAAAATAATTAAATTAACCCCACCGATTACAATGTACGTAACGTTTACTCTTAATGATAATTATTAAATATAGTATGTTTACCTTACCTACTATGACAAATAAATAAGATATAACATATAATAAAAACGATTTATGCTATTTGATGGGCTTAAATAGAAATTACAAATAGCTAATAACCGTTTTCGCACAAATTTGAGATACATTTTTAAAGATGTTAAATTTTCTTTATTCATGAAAGTTTTTACGTACTTTTCGACTAAGTTTTTACAACACTAGGCATATGCCCGTATTATGGTAGTCGAAATTTGTGTATATTATTAAATTAAAAATAAGAAAATGAAAACAATATATATCCACTTGTTGAAGGAATGCAAATATAGATTAGTATTAAGTAAATTTAAATTATTTTGATCATTTGAAGTATTCTTTAAAATAGTTCCATCCCTTTATAAATATCCATTTCTGAACACTTATGGTATAAAGTTCAGTTTACAATTTCCTGATATCAATACTCAACGAGTTGAAAATTTTGGGAGCAGATGCTGCGTATACATTTGCGAACCGAAAAGCGATCCAAGCCACCGCAAGCGGCGTTTCGCGCCTTTTGTTTTTGCTTCTTTCCTTTTCCATAATTCGAGGCTCGTCTCGTGTTTTGTATAATATTCTCATATTTAAAATATCATTAGATTTGGTGGCGATTTCTCTTTACCCTAAAACATTTTTCTTCTAGGGAAATCTCCCTAGACATACCATCACTGGCGAGGCAACTATCCAGGCGAGGCGCAGTGACGCGCGACGCACACGCATGCAGCTGCCGGCAGCGGACATTGAGCGGTGAGCGACCACAGCAAGCGGCGGAGCCTACCCTAGAGCTCTCCGTCTCGGCTCCCGGCCCTCCCGCGACCTTGGCGTGTCCTTCGTTCGGGGGAGAGGTCAGTCTCCAGTCTACAACCAGCGCACTAACCAAACAGTACACAACCCGCCCAGTCAGCCAGCCAGCCAGCCAAGCAACTGCCCCACAGAGGTACGACTTGCTACTCTGACTGGCCAAAAATATTTTTAAAAAAAATTTGATACTAAAGATCAATTTTTTCCTTTTGCAGATTGCCCTGAAGATGTAGGTTTGTCACAGATATCTCGGCGTGCTGAAATAACGCATGTTCACTTTTCAAGATGGCGTGTTTTAATGGTTCCATGACAACTCAGGACAGTGGCAGTTCAACACATATTTTAAAAGTGGTATAAAGTCATTAAAAGTGATGAAAAACTAGCCTATAAACCTAACTTTGCGCAATCTGTTTAACATAGTTTTTTCGTCACTTTTCATTACTTTATGTCACTTTTCAAAGTGTATTGAATTACTAAGTTGTCCGGTTACCGTTTTTGCATACCCGATTGTTTGTTTTAACCTACCTTAAACATCAAACACTAATTTCGGTTATCAGTGATGTGCACAATGTAAAATATTAGTACGTTACTTAATGCGTAAAATTATTCACGTTTAATCAACTAACCAAACAACTGTGGAAACCAAGGAATAAAGTAGGTACCAAAAATAATTTTTTATCAATAATAATTCCGTATTTGAAATGTGTAAGTAATTATTATGTAAAAAAATTGAGATGTTTATTTTATCGGCAAAAAAAAAGATAGATCCTAATCTGAATCACGAATAATTATTAAATTTTCCTAACGGTCTCATCCGATGGTTAGATTTCTGATCGTCTCTCTAAATATTTTTTCGAATAGGCAATCCTGAGGCGAATCCCATAATTATTATAATATCACTTGATTTTTCACGGGCCTATAATCTAATAACACTGCAGGCCAATTTTTTGTCTAGATTTTGTCAATGTTTTGTGTAACGATTACACCTTACTGTTCCTGTAAAGCATTATCTACGAATAAGATGCAGAGTTTTGTGTTCGCATGGCTCAAGAAAGAAAGAAAATTTTCTGTAGTGCTTTAGAAATATTGTATTTAAATATGTTTTTAAATCCATACCGAGAGTATCGCCTGCGACTGTTCAGTGTCATGGTAAAAAAATGACCTACAACATTGAAACATGGGTGATTTTCAAATATTTATATCAAAGTTTATCTTTACACCGAAAAAAGATGCTTAATTAAATTCGGCTAAATAGGCAAGCTGTTTTTTCAGATGCATAAATAAGATTAACAGTCATATGAAGATGAATGAATACACTAATGATGATTTTACTAAAAATCATCTTTTTGACCAGCTAGCGTGGTGATTTGGACGTTTGTGCGCCCGGCTGCGTTGTATTCAAATACCTGCCCGCTGCCGGTGCCTATCTACAGCCAACATGACTTCCCGGCAGAGGTACCGAGAACGAAATTCGATACGCAAAAATGCTGCACGCGGCCGGCCAACATTATCTGCGGTGAGTGCGTGGTACCTACGTAGCAGCTATCCACTACTTGTACCCGAAAGGTTGCCAAAATTTTGAAAATTGTAAGTTTTCAATCAGAAACATTCTTAATTCTTAGTGCACTTCTTGAATGAATTAAAAATGTTTGGAGACATTGGAAGATTTATTGTTAAAGAACGTTGGTACTTTACAAATCATTGGCTTATTGTGGCATTTTTGTAGGATATTTATAATTATCTATTTGCTTATCAAAAAAATATTTTTTCCATTGACTTAACACAGGAGGAAAGCCCGGAGTGAAATAATTTCTCTCAAGGCCAGTGACACCTCTAGGGGTGCTAAGGAGTTAACAAGGGTCTTAAAGAGACCCATATTGTCGGAGGGAGGAAAACCAGAGGCCAGCAAATTGTTTCACAGCCGAGCTATTGAACTCAAGAACGAGTCGTAGACGCGATCTGTTTTCGTGTGACAAATGTCAATCGTGTACATATGTTAGGCGCGCGTTTGGCGAATTTTCCGATTATGCACCGGTGGCAAGGGGATCAATGACGCTTGTTCCTTGAAGCACCTTCCATTGTAATACCGATAGAACAAGTTCAGCGTACGTACCTGACGCCTGTGTTCTAAAGATTGCAATCCGTTTTTTTTTAAATATAGAAGAATATATCAAACGGACCGCCCGTTTCTGCACAGATTTTTTCAGGTATTTTGAGGCTCCAGACCAGAGGTGACTGCCAAATTTAACATTGGGCACACTGGCGATTTGTACAGGGTCAGTAGTTATGTACTATTAAAGAATCTTCGAGCCTTGTGCAATATAAGTTCAACAGCTCGGCTGTGGAACGAACTGCCGGCCTCTGTGTTTCCTCCCTCCTACAACATGGGACTCTTCAAGACCCATGTTCACTCCTTCCTCTCCACAAAAAGACCCTCCACACAGCATCCCCAAAGATGACATAGGCCCTGAGGGAAATTATTTTCTTCAGGGCCTCTTGTGTGGAGTTAATATAAAAAAAATATATATATATATATACTCAGTTTATGATAGGCTAACTTGACTCCTGAACCTGAACTGGTCACAAAGAGTAACCAAGCGTGACAATGGAAGTCATGTTGGGAAGATTGCTTCCGTTGAAGGAGACTAGACCAGACACTGACAACTAATATCTACCATTCAGTTATGCAATTACATTTCATGACTTTAAACAATCTATTTATTTAATAATAGATAAACCCCCCTTACTTAATAAACGTGTTTTACTTTTTTAAACAACTGAAAACCAAGCATTTATCATACTTAAATTATTGTTTCAGTTGTGTAAAATTATAACACGTTCATTAGTTAGGGGGAAAATTTATAGAAGCATAACACAAACACGTGAGATCACTAATCATTTTATCGAACTTCATCGTAATTTAAAAGAGAAATTTGTTAGCAATAAACAATCATTTATCTAAGTACGAGATTGGATATTAGAGCACGCAATCATCTTGTAGTGATATAACTTAAGATTAATCGATAAAATGGTCTCGAATAATTTATTATGTTTGCCTTACGGTGCAGTTGAACAACAGAAAAGCAAGTCTCAGCTCTGCCATACCTAAAATCCCACAAGTTACAGCTTGTGTAGTGAGTACAGTGTATGTTTTGTGCCAACACGATGAAGAGGATAATATGTCCATACTTGTGTACAGCCCGTAGTAGTGTACGTATGTATGTTGTGTTTACTCCAAGAGTGTTTACTTACAACCTGGTTGTGTGTTTGTATAAACACCTACATACATAATATTATGTACTATGAGTTGTACACCAACACTATAATATAGAGGCTCGTGGGATGCACTTGTGGGGTAAAAAACCTTTTCTGATGAAAAAAAATTAATCCAAAAAAAATATATATATTTTGGTAAAAATTACTTACTCCAATTGGGCCTAGAGGGATATAGATATGGTAGTTTTGTTAATAAATAAAGAAGCTTTAAAAAAATGTGAGAAAGTTATTGGAAAAGTAAGGAATACGACAGATTTGCAAGGAACGCTAATTTTAAAATTATTTTAGGAATATTTCAGTTTTGAAAAAATGTTGTTCAGAAATATTACATGGAAATCTGGTTTTGGGAAAAAACACCCCTAATTTTTTTATGTGACCTCCTAGAGAAGCCTGGATTAAATTAATGGAGAAAGACAATTTTTGCCGCTAAGCCAAACCCGTTAGGAAAAGCCAATGACAGTATATTATAAAAATGTAAAACCCAGTGGGGAAAACATTATGAAATACAATTATGTTAAAAAAAATATATTACGAAATGTCAATTTAAAATTCTTTATTTTTGTTAGAACAATTTTTTAAAGATTATACCAATGAAATATATCATTCAAGAAGAAGCAATTATAACAAATAATAATAATCTAAACAAAACGTTAAACAGAACAAGACACAGAAAATTTAAAGATAACGGTCACAAGACACAACCAGGAATCGAACTCCCTTAAATGTGACCTTCGTAGTTTAAATTTCTGTGTGTTGTTTCGTTAAGATTTGTTAGTATTATCTTCTTCTTCAATGATATTTTATTTTTAATCTATCAAATAATTAATGACCACACATTGTTAAATTTCTAAAAAAAATTGAAAACCTGCAACACACACACACACGAAACGAGGAAAATACGCGAAAGAAGACTCCCCCTTCAGAAAACAAACCCAGAGACAAAATCGTCGATGGTACGAAGCAATGAAGATATTTGTCGAATCACCAGAAGAAATAAAATTAGAAGAAAACATAAAATTTTTTTAAACTTAAATTACTAAAGATGGTTGATTTATTTAAAAAATGTTTTTTTTTTATCTATCTATACATATATGAATACAAATACAAATACAAATGTTAACTTATACAAAACCTTAAATCTCCGAAAGTTCTTTTAAATATTTTCCCACTCAACTGGTCTTTCCCGTCTAACGATATTGTAATTCCTAATTCTGATAAACCCCGCCCGCTCTAACCCCTCCCCCACCTTCCACTTCTTCTTTCCAATTGTAATCTATATTTAATTTTTGACCTCGGAGTATACATACTCCTGATTAGGTGAACTTCGTTCATGAAACATGTAGTGGTTGTATTTAATAAAGTGATGTAAACAAAGTTATTTGTGTTTTAATGAAATAAAGTTTAATAAGATTAAATTATTTTATCTATTTCCGTTGTATATCAATGTACCCCAATAAAATGTAAACATCACATTTATTTATTTATCGGACAATTTATATAGCGCCGCTTTTGTGAGATATCACCTCAGGGGCGCTATATTGTAATAATCTATTAACCATATATACTCACGCTCTCTCTGAGAATGACCTTATATCTAACTATTAAATGCAACTGTTGTTAGTATCACTTAAACTGGGCGAAGCCCAACGAAGTGCCCACCGCATGGGCCTAGCAGAAAAAACCCACGGAGCGGGTTTTTAACTGCTAGTTTGATATAATTTTCCCCGCACCGTCGGTTTGGCGTGCCAACTTTGTAAGCTGTAAAGATGTAAAAAAATAAATCCTGTTAAATGCAAGTTCAACAAGGAAAATTTAGTAAAAAAACCCATTGCATGCTCACATTTGCTTAAATAATAAGGAAAATCTAGAGTGATTTTAGTGATAATTTTCTAAGAATCTATTACTTATGGTAGTTATTATTTAGAAAAAAAAACTTATAATATTATCATGGGTCTCAACTGAACGCACTTTGTTCGTAAAAACAGGTTTGTTGCGTTTTAACACTATCCCACAATTTGAATAAATAAAAAAATTAGTTTTGAACGAATAAACGTTTTTCTCGCCCTCCGGTTTCAGAAAAAAAAATCTAATCTAAATGTCTAAACTAAAACAAACATAATATTGTTTATTGATACAATCAGAAAGAAACTTGTTTACGTTTTCATAATTAAAAAGGCATTTTCTTTAGCATACTTGAGCCGCTAGCAAAACTCTGCGGCAGATTGGTAAAAGCCTTGACTTAGGGCTATGAGGTCCCGAATTTTTCTTTAGCATACTTGAGCCGCTAGCGAAACTCTGCGGCAGATTGGTAAAAGCCTTGACTTAGGGCTATGAGGTCCCGGATTTTTCTTTAGCATACTTGAGCCGCTAGCAAAACTCTGCGGCAGTTAGGTAAAAGACTTCACATAGGGCTGTGAGGTAACGGATTTTCTTTAGCATACTTGAGCGGCTAGCGAAAGTCTGCAGCAGATTGGTAAAAGCCTTGACTTACACAAGCAACATATTTCGCTCAAAGTGGTGGCAGTGGGAGTTTTTCAATTATATTGTCAGTGTAATCTTATCCTAGGAATTTTGTCTTACTTTTAAAAGAATCAAAAACAACTGCGTGGGTATGTAGGTATTTGATATTAACACCCTAAATAATATTATTCGGGATTGACATCGATCCACTGGCTCTGGGCGGTTATAAATTCTTGTACGTTCATAAAAATAACAAAAACATTTTCAGTTTTGTATAAATTATTCTTAATTTATATTTTTTTATAAAATTTTGTGATACTGCATCTTAAGCCTCATGTTGGCGACCACTGCGAAGTGCATAGGACTTGATAAGGAAGTGCACCGACAGACTGTCTGTCTACGGTCAGGGGTGGTCAACCTCGACTGTTCCACCAGGCGATGGCGGGCGTTGGGGGGCGGTGATAGGGGAGGGGGGTCTGAATAGGAAATGCCCTTACTCAGTGTATGGCGAACTGCACCGATCTGCAATATAATGCTGCACTGTATATATACATGGTGTACGTTGTTACAGCACTCTCACTCTACACGTGTTTATCTTGTAGACATTGGCTTTTAACAAAGAAAATCATGAGGCAACATCATCTCTCGAATAATTGATTAAATTAAAGTAATTAATTCCTCTATGATTTGGGAGTAGGTATAAATTAATAAATTATTATAAAAAAAATTAGTAGCCTGTAATATCAATAAAAATATAAAATATCTCCCGAGAAAAAATAAATGCCGCCGACGGGAATTGAACCCGCGCCTTATGATGCCCGGTCAGACGCTCTGGACCACTGAGCCACGTCGGCTTATTTACAACCCGCCAAATAATTCAATATGTACTAGTACTTTAATCAACAATTACTGCTTATTATATATTTTCCACCTGTAAACAGCCAACTTTATTTTTATAGGAAAGGATTTGTTAGTGCTAAATTTCCCACTAGATGGCGTCGAGACATAATATATCGGTTGGTGAAATATTTTGACTTGTCAACTTGATATTACAGGCGACTAATCATTATTTATAATAATTTATTATCCTTTGTGCTATGCATAAAAACCTTGTCTTATAAACATTAGTTTATCATTAAAAAAATAAGGTATAAATTATTTATGTATTAGGAATATCGTGTAGATGTTCTACAGCAAACAACTTCATTTGTCTGACTAAGAATATGGACCCCCTTTTTGAAATGGTCTCTGTATTATTATTTATGTACATGCATGAATTGTATTTGTTTTCCACGCAAACAGTTTTTTTTTTAAATTTATACATCGTCTCATACTGTGAACCGACTTCCTTTTTTGATTCGCGAACTTTTCACAAACGATGAAGGTCTTTAAATGGATATTTCAAATGTGCATAGCTCATTATCGAAATTACATTGTGAGCTTAAATTGATCTCCATTGACCTATATTTATCAGACACAAATAGTTAATTACACATCTTTTTTTTTAAAGTGAATGTCGCAAGAGTAATAAGTTCCAACTGCCCCCAACTCTAGAGCTTAATGTCAAACAATGTTACCTTCAATAAACATACCAATAATTCGAGAGCTTAAAATCAAACAACGTTATCTATAAAAAGACATACCAATAATTCGAGAGCTTAAAATCAAACAACGTTATCTACAAAAACATATACCAATAATTCGAGAGCTTAAAATCAAACAACGTTATCTATAAAAAGACATACCAATAATTCGAGAGCTTAAAATCAAACAACGTTATCTACAAAAACATATACCAATAATTCGAGAGCTTAAAATCAAACAACGTTATCTACAAAAAGACATACCAATAATTCGAGAGCTTAAAATCAAACAACTTTATCTACAAAAACACATACCAATAATTCGAGAGCTTAAAATGAAACAACATTATAGACAAACAAACATACCAATTAATATTATTATACTGATTCTTTAGATAAGGTTTTTTTACTTTAAGCCTTAGAATTGTTTGGAAGTTTTTTGTAGATAACGTTTTTTTGATTTCAAGTCATAGAACTATTATGGGCTAGTGGGGCTACGGCCTCCAAATTGGGGTAATGTTATGAGGCTAAAGGAGTGGTGAGAGGAAATAGGTGGGGAAGAAGATGATGAGGAAGTACCTGGCTATTCAGGTCATCATATAGGGATAAAGCCATTTTCCAACCACAATGCTTCTCTGGAAGAGTAGTATTAAATATTGTCATTGTAAATTGTAAACTTTATTACTTACATATACTTTTTCCTTTAATAAATAAAAAAAATATGAAAAGTTTGAAAAGTTTGTATTTCGAGTGATGGTTTTTAACCGTGGTGATACAAAGAGTAACTGACCACTCTGGGACCGCCTATTTTAGACGGTGACAATTCAATACACCTTTAAAAAGTTATAAAAAGTCTGTAAAGATGTATTTTAAAAGACCAGCGGACAGATTCTGGACTCACTGGTGCAAATAACGAAGGGTAATAAATCCAGAATGTAACGTTGATAGATTGTGGATTAAACCTGATTAAAGTGCGTCCTGACATTGTACGATTATACCTGATTACAAACCTATCAAAACATATTGATATCAGAATCACTGCTTGAATCTTGAATGAGAATCTACGCGCGTATTCCAGCAAAAACAGGTAATTTCTAGATCAATTGCAGCGGCAAGTTGCGTTTCCTTCGAAGATAGGTACTTATTAGACGAGACTGCATGTAAATGGATCGAGATACAGATCAGGAGATGCTGTCAGGCTCTTGCAGGATGAGAGGAGGATCCAGAATGGCCATTAGTCAAGTTGTAGACTAGGCAGACCTGCTGCGGGCGAAGGTGGATACTATCACCTGCGGCAGGATTACTACATTTCTAATTGAAGGAACCCAACCGGCCAGTTTGTTGACTTGAAGCATTGAAGAAATAAAACGATAAAGATTGTGTTGTAAAAACTCCACCCGTCCGTATTAATACCGCCCGATAGTGAGTGGGAAATGAATCCCATACGTGCGTTATGAAATCAGCGACTATGGGACTTTCTGTTCTAAGAAATGGTTCATATAAAACATAATGTCGCTTCAGCGGTAAACCGTTCGAAACCTTGGAAATCTGTTAGCGGCCCGGGTGCCCAGCGAGTTCCAAATTTAGTCACACCAAATTTAACGTAATTTTTTAAATTACATTCCGGTTCATGTTCAAGATGTTTGCCGTGTTGGTTACTACCTTTTTATACCGCCAGTATAAATTAAATTCCGGTTCATGTTCAAGATGGTAGCCGTGTTGGTTACTACATTTTTATAACGTCATTAGGAACCATAATATCCATTTATTCTGGTTTGACTGCTCGCAATAGGAACCACGAGCATGCAAACTTTCGCGGGATAAAAAAGGTAGTATCTAACACGGCCACCATCTTGAACTGGAAGAGAGACGAAATGCAAATTAGTCGATTCAAAACAGGACCAGACAATAATTTTGTGAATAAACAAAAAAATTTAATTGTACATTATCATTATTTAATGAGCAGGCACCATTCTCCGCTCATATTTGATTTCACAATAAGTTTGGTGATTGGGTTGGTTTCAATTTAAAAAAGAAGTTAATCCTTTCTTCTCTCCAAATAAGAATCCAATCGTGCTAATAGGTTTATATTAGTAGCATGGATGACATGTTGTGGAAGTTTGTTGCATGCTTCAACTACTCTATTTGCAAGGAAGCGCTTCCTAGGAATGGATGCAAAAGGTGTTTTGTTAAATTTTTCTTAGTGTCCACGGAGTCTTGCTTTGTTTTAGTGGTGGTGAAGATTTTTTGGAGCCAGTGCAACTAAATCGTCCTGATAAAGATTTGAAAGTCTCAATCAAGTCACCACTTTCTTTTCATTATTTTAATACTGGTTATTTAAGGTCCTTAATCATACTGCCAGTGTTACAAAGCTCTTGGTATTTTGTTCTGTTCTCACTCTATTAGATCTATGTCCTTCGCAAAATATGGACTCCTTATTTGGAAAGTGTTGGGAAGTAAGAGATTCATAAATGTACTCATAGAGGACAGTGCATAGAGCTTGCTTGTAAGTCCGCAAGATGGCAGCTAGTAGCCAGTAGTCGCCAGGGCCAGTTAGAATGCTCCCAGACAAACTTGGTGTTTTCAGATCTCATTTAGCCAGCTCCTAGTTAGGTCGACTATCGAGTCACCATTGTAATACGCGAAGTATTCATAAATCCCTGATTTAACACAAAGAACCTATTATTTAAAATCTCGTTCCACGACGAGTTGGAGAACTGTTTGTGGGAACACAACAGAAAGCATATTCCAGGGAAGGTTACAAACATGTTTTGTATATATATATATATATTTAACATAATATCCGGTGTTAGATCAAGAAAGACATTCCTGATTAAATATGTTATTTATTTTACTATTTTGACCATCGAAGCGATATGCGGTTCATTATCCATTGAAAAATGAGGGAAAACTCATAGATTGAGCGATTAAAGTTATCATGAATGAAGCTAAAATTAAATAATATTAATGTTTGCAAAAACTTTTCTTAATAAAACAAAATAAACTTATCCAGACAACACAAGTTTATAAATAGGATGCCCATAATTGAATAAAAATAAATTTAGAAGATTCTCAAAAAAATTATTTAAGAATTACGTAATTTTTTTTACCTGGATTTAATCACACATTTCTGAAAATTTCAAACATTATTCTATTCATGGAATATGATGTTTTTGATAATTTCTATGTTGTTTTGTGTTAAATTTATTGTTTGTTTAATAACAGAAAAATAATTATAAAAGAGTGGGGATAAATGTTCTTCATATTAATAATAAAGAAAATCGATTAAATAACTTAGAAGCCTTAAAAATAACTAATCATTATAGTCCAATCTTAGACATGTTTCCTTTTACCGTATGTTCAAACCCCTCCTCTCCCTCCCCCATTCTTGACTTATCCCTAGTCACGCCACAACCCCACTTCAAGTAATATATTATATTCACTCATTGTTTTGTAATGTTAAGTTAGTATATATATTGACCTGAGGAAGGAACGTTTGTTCCGAAACGGGTAGGCGTTGATTAAAAAATAAATACGAGATTGTTCTCAAACAAAGTTACATTGTTTAATTTATTTATAATTGATAACCACGAAGTTATAGCTTCTTTCAAAAACTTATATTATATTATTCAAATAAGGGCGCTCAAATATATTAAAATAGCTAATTTAAGCAATTAAAGTTTTCAAATTAATCTTCAAAATTTTAATTTCCCCTTCCATGTCACTTAAATCAAAAGCTTATTTTGAAGTTTTCTTAGGTATTTTTCGCTAGTCAGAAACACTATACCGTAGCCAGAGTTAACGCAAACGAAGTATTCACAGATTCGATTTTAGAAAAGAAAATTTCAACAAACTTGAAAAAAAAATCATCCATAATACTAATTTCGGGTGTGTGTCTGTCCGTGAAACTTTGATTCAACTCGATTTGCTTTGAATTAGCGTGTCATTTAAAAATTTGGAACTGATTGTGTGAAGAATAGGCGATAAAGTACCGACACCTGAATCATAATATGTTAAAAGATTTTTTTTAAATTTGTTAAGAATTCAGACCATCCGGTGATTTTTCACGGGTTTTTGCTAGTATATCGAATAATACATAAGGTAGGTACCCACTACTCGATTTCACCCTTCCCGCTGTGGAATAAGACGTAAGCAAGACAAAAGGCTGTCTCAGTGACGTTTCGCATGGGCACCATGGCCGTTAGTGTCGGTAAACATACAAAAAAAATAATTAATGTGAAAACCACACAAGAGTCCCAACTGCTCCCAACCGTCCGGAGTCAGTGAGACTGTGGCATCCCCAATTAGGGCTTGTTGTGGGGCTGAAGTTAGTGAGAATGGGAATGAGATGGGAAAGAGAAGTCAGGAAGTACCTGAATATCAGATCTGGTCACCAAACACAGCTAAAGCCATTTCAAGTAACTTTTTGATTCTGAATGATGGTCTTTCTCCAGGGCCTATAACTATTACTCTAGAACGAGCCGCAAAAACATAAAATAAATTATTTTTAATAAATAAATTGTGCAATAACGCAAATTAGTCAAATAAAATTAACTTGCGCCCGACGGGATTTGAACCCGCGACCTCCGGATTCATAGTCAAGGATCGTATGCACCACGGACCAAATACTGAGTGGTAATTGACTGGGCGTAGCAAATTCCTGTTTTAACTAGACCGTTTTGCATTTCGTCTGTCCGTAATTTTTTTTCAAGATGATAGCCGCTTTGGATAGGTACTGCCTTTTAGAACCTTCCTATCTGCCTTAAAAAGGTTTGAAAAAAGGTTTGTCTTTAAAATTGTGACGTTTATTTGGACAAATTGTAGGTATCATTTATTTCTTTAAAAGTTACATAAAATATCTGGTTTATAAAAGCAATAAGAGGAAATATTGGTTTTGATTTATTAAGCAAGAGAAAAATAGAACTTTTTTGGACGCGGGGTCTTCTACTGTTCAGAGAACTAATAGTGTAGTTAGGTATACGTGCTAGATTTTCCACTTAGTGTGTTTTTCCATTCATGACGATGTAACCAGTAACCTATTCAATGACACAACAACCGGCGGAGTACCTACTTACAGAGCGGTATTACGAGGCATCACTAGCAGCCGGTACTAGTGCAGCATGCTAGAGACTAGAGATGAATCTATTGAGGACGTACGAACCTATGTGTGTACGTTGTAGATAGATCTATCATTCAATTAGAAGTAATTGCCGCCAACAATGCTATAACAGGGATCGCCCAGACGGATAACTATGCAGTCTGGGGCAGTGGTCGGAAACCATTCACTTTACACATACACATCCAAATTGATAAACTGGAGGCAAACCACGTGACCATATTTATGGCACCAGGAGGGTTCGTCATGGTGTTTGAAAGAGAGAGTACGAAAACAGTGTGCAATATAGTTGTGAATGAGGAATACTTGGAGCAGGTGGGTGAGTTTGTGTATTTAGGAAGTATGTTTACGAGAGATGGGAAGGCTGACAGAGATATTGAAAGAAGGGTAAATTCAGGTAAATCCATTAATGGAGGACTGAACGCAGTTGGCGCTAACAAATAATTATCCAAAGTAGCGAAGTTAGCAGTCCACAATGGAGTGCTGGTACCTACCCTGATGCATGGAAGTGAGGCATGGAACTGGCAGAGAAATTTTGAAAGTAGATTGAATGCTGTTGAAATGAAATCTCTGAGTCGTATGTGTGGTAAAATCATGTATGATCGTGTGAGAAATGTGGAGATCCGCAAAGATTGCAAGGCAATGAGTAAGATTAAGAAAGGGAAGCTTAGATGGTTTGGGTATGTAGAGCGAATGAGCGGAGAAAGGAGTGTAAGGAGGATATATATTATGATGAAAATGCATATAAAGGAAGACATGGCATGACCAAGTGAATCAGATACTCGAGTAGGGCCATGTCAAGAGTCACAATAATAGAAGAGACAATAGAAGAGTATGTATGAGACGATGTATGAATGTGAATGAGGCAAGAAGTGTGTGCCAAGACCGAGTTGTTTGGCGGTCCGTCATCTCTGCCTACCCTTGCGGAAACGGCGTGAAGGTTAGTTAGTTAGTTACATCTGGTAAAGTTGGAGAGAGAAATTTTTGATATTTCTCTAACTGAGGGAGTTTAGCTTTTATCCGTGTCTCTACCCTACTGAATTTATTTTGGATATGCTCGGAATGCACCATCTACGTGTCAGAAGGGATGTGCGCATTTCTACACATTTCTTCAGACTGATTCGTAGATGGTTTCAAAACTCGGCTATCATGCAGAACGTTCATATATGTTTCTGATGGATTTCTCTGTCACCGACAGCATAGTCTGTTCCTAACTTGTTTGCCAATGATGGTCATGCCGGTGGGAAGAGAATCTTATACATATCAGAAAATCTCTTTCATATTTCATTATTTATTTATTAGGTTGTTGAAAAATAGATGATAAAAGATGGTTTGGTAAAAAAAAATTTGCTAAAAATATGGCTGTATTTGTTGTTGGAAATTTCCGCATAGACGATTCCACAAGACCTTATCACGTATTTTTAAGTCAGGGATTTCAGATTTGTGATTTATTTGGGAAACCCTATAAAACCAACTTATTCTTCATGATCAAAATTTTTGACTTCCATGAGGTTATGATATTTTATCAGAAAGTAAAAAAGAGGAAAAGAAAAGTTCGTTGTAGTTTAAAATATACATATTTTTTTTTAAATCACCAAAAAACCATTGATAGTGTAGTATATGTCTATATCCTAGATACCACTAACAACCGCGAGATCTAGGGTACCGCGTACCGCATTGTTATTCTAGGATTGTATGTGACAGGTCGTGTGAAGGACAGCGTTTACCAAATGTATTGCAGAAATTTTTCATGTATTAACTATCAATATATATATTGTTGTTCGGAACCTAATTTATTAATTAATCATTCACGAAATACCAAGGATATAAATTATACATTTCAGGCTAGAGAAATAGAAATAGAGTTCAGTTTTTTGGAAGTAGAAAGATTTGTTTTTGAAAGTCAAAATTTATCTAATTTATCACGGGTTAAACAAGCAAAGGCAAACAAAAAAATTAAATAATATTATAAATCCAAAACCAAAGATTATCGACCCATGGTCCTGCGGCTTAGTCTAGTGTCTAGTCGATTCATTTGCCGTAATGAAAGGGTTGACCTGATTCTGTAATCAATTGTATCATCCCGACTAATCTATCTGGCTAGGCGAACTTGCATGGTCAGAGAAGTCGGCGGCATCAGAAGCAGTACATAGTCACGATACAGCAAGCAATCAATCATGTTTTTTTCATGGATCAGTTTATATGAATGAGTTTACGATTCATATGAATTTGAAGTATTATGTAAACAGTATACTCACTTTCGGATGAAATTTTATTTATAATCGAAAAAAGAAGAAGTAGAGTGCGCGAAACGCGGATTTTGACATACCAGAGAAATCTTTGAAATGGGATTATGATTAGTTTGTTATTTACAGTTTACAGGTATTTAATATGTTTTTGAAACTCTCTATAACATCCCTTTTGTTTTTTTCCACTAGCAGAAACCTAAAAGATGTAGGTAGGTTCCTAAGGCAATGCGATTTGAACATAATTGTTTTTCAAAATACTTCTAAATAACCTATCTCTACTCTCTCTCTCTGGTTTCAATCCTGGGATTGGTTTGCAGCAATTTTATCTAATCTCCTCTTCCATTATTCCCTGTCTTGTGCGGCTCTTTTGACTTCTGCATATGATGAGCAGCGCACGTCCACCAGCAGGTCCTCCAGGTACTCTCGGCGTGGGCGTCCCCTAGAGTTGGTCCCCTCGGTCATACCCTCCATTATGACATGCAAGAGGCCTTCTTGTCGTATAACATGGCCGATCCATCTTGCACGCCTTTCGGACAAGGTCCTGAGCAGGTGCCTTCCTCCTTCGATTCTTTGGAGAACCTCCTCATTTGTAACATGGTCTCTCCAGGAAATTCCTAACAGTCTTCTATAGGACCACATCTCAAAAGCCTCTAGTCTCCGTTTATCTCTTTCGGATAGGCACCATGTTTCGCAGCCGTACATCAAGATACTCCATACATAGGTCTTGATGAGGAGTATTCTCAGTTTTAGGTCGATATTATTGGATTCTATTATTTTCGACCTTTTATTGAATGAAAGCCTAGCCTGATGTATACGGCTGTCGACCTCGCTCTTAGACCGACCGTCCCATGTTATTTTTCTCCCGAGGTAGACAAACTCCTTGGTGTTCTTTAGTGGAACTCCTGCCATCTCTACTCTCATCTGATGTTGCGTTCGGCCTACAGTCAGCAGCTTTGTTTTGTCTTTATTTATCTTCATGTTGTAGTTGTTTTGAAGAATGCTTCTATCTCTACTATGCTTCAAATATTCATTTTTACAAAAACAAAACTGAAAAATAACAAATAAACGAACAAAGAAGAACTACTGCTGACAAATTACCATACTGTACCAAATATTCCTTTATTTGGTACAGAATATATCCAAATATTCCTTTATATGTATTCATCTTTACAAAAACCTAACAGAAAAATAACAAACAAACAAAGCAGTAACTTTTTTACAAAAACAACTTAAAAATTACACTACTTGGTTTTTTTTTAGTCTAAACAAAGCTTTTGACACAAACAGTTTATAAAGAAACAAAGGTTAAAGAAAACACACCTGTAAAACCATTTTTTTAGTCCGTTAGTCGAAAAAAGGAAAGGGATGTTAAAAAGTGTTTAAAAAAACCGAAATTTCAAAGATTTTATTGGTATGTCAAAATTCTCGTTTGATGGATACTATTTCGTTATTCTGTCTTTTCATGACCCGACTCTATTTCGTTATTCTGTCTTTTCATGACCCGACTCTAGTATTTATTTCACTGCACCGGGCCATGTCTTTCTCGGACGTCTCCAACTTCTCAAAGATTTTTTGTTTATTTTTGAAGTGAGTATACTGCTTACCTAATCTCCAAAATACTTACTCATTCATATAAACTTACCAATGAAAAAACATGATTGATTGCCTGCTGTAGCGTGACTATATACTACTTCTGATGCCGCCGACTTCTTCGACCACTAACCGCTTACCTAATCTCCAAAATACTTATTTTACTCATTCATATAAAATCACCCACAAAAGAACTTGAAATATAATAATATTTCGATTACGTTCTCACGTTTTTTGTTTATCTCGTTTAATCTTGATTTGGTGAAACTTTTCAATTTTCTTGGCGTTTGAATAATCACCACGAAAGTCTTGCGTTATGAGTGTGGAACACGGTGTATAGGTACGTTTGTAGTTCATTCCTGAAACCATAATTCCTATGCAACTTCTAAAGCGACTTCTCGGTTCGCTAATCTTCCACTAGACAACTAGTCTGCCCAGCATCCGGGCCTCACCGACACATCTCATCTACATGCACATCGCATCACATATGTTCGGTGCGCACTGTGCATAGACTCGAAAGGTATAAACCTGCCTACTATCTATTACTAACTAGTATAACTATTATCTCTTCAAATCCAAACGCCATATTCTTTTGTAATCCCAATCCTCAATAAAACCAGGTCTTACAACACTACACCCTTATACCATTAAAATATTATTATTACATTTTAAAATTTATCATTGGAAATATAGGCAGCCCTAATTTACTCAGCCTTAAAGTATATTATAACTTCTCGATCGAAAAGTCTTTTTAATTGCAACAATAATATTCGCTTGTACGAGTACCAAGATTGCACGCAGTTGGCAATACTTTCGCAGAAATAGTAGATGTGTTCAAATGCACGGAACTTAGTTACGAGAAGGCTATAACATACCTCAATGAATTATTAAATAAGTAATGTTATCATAATTTTATTCTTCTGCATGCCGATGGACATATAATATAAATAAATATTCGTAATATTTGCAAAACATAAGTAATTAAAGGGGACATTATGTTTGCCTGGGCGATGTTAATTCCTAGCTAGATGTATTGTCTGTTAAGAAATCAAATATGTCATGGGCATCAAAATATCAAGCTCAACTTGTTTCATTTTTATTTTTTAATTATTTGCTAATTTATAGTTGAAAATATTCATTGGGTTATATTTTATGTGAGTTTAGAATAAAAAAAAACAAATAAAATAAAGTAAAAGGTTTTTTCATGACCTTTATTCCTAGGTCAATAAGTCATTTGGGGTTTTTTCGAAAAAGGATGACAATTCGACAATAATTGACAAGACACTAATTATTACGCCATTAAACTTTATAACCACATACCTAACTCATTGAAACAACCCGCACAGAATAAACTAACGAAACAAAATAAACTAATCAAACAAAAGATTCGGTCTGGATCAACAGAACTTCATTAAGACAAATATTAAGCAATAAACCAAGAAATACTATAAAAAACACAATCCCCTATCGGGCCTAAGCGGAGGTACAGCTATACTATAATAGCTACTGGTACGTGGTAATTCTAGGCATAAAGCGCTCACAGAACAAAGTGCAATAATTATTGCAAGTAGGCCGCAGTTCTGGCCGGCTGCGTTCGCATAAAGGGTTAGTCTCATCATCGGCTGACGCAGATATTTCTCGTTGGCGTTTTAAATACTGCATCGTAGGTATACGTGCTGGATCAAACGAGAACTGACAATTGCTATCATAGTAGTTTAAAAATCATTTAAATGTCATGTAATTAACAATAAAAGGTGTCAAGAGTCCTAACTACCCGGAACAGAGTCGAAAGATGACTATCTAGAGGGCAATCTTCGCTTTACACCTACAGTCCGAATTAAATGACAAATAATAAAAGTTTAATTATCACTATTTTACTTTTGTTTCTTTTCTTTGTTATGTACATTGATTTTTCATATAAATTATCCTATTTTTTTTTCTTTTTTGGGAGGCGGGTTTGGATACCGCCGCCCCGGGAACTATTTATTGGATAACCAACACCTTTGCCATAGGTCACCCCAAGTGGTTCGCTACGTTTGGTAATTTAGCATGGGTGCCAGGGTTCATCGGGCGAGGTGTGTTCAGGATGCGGCTGCCTACCAGTTGTGTGGCGTGCCAGATCGGAGGAGGCTGGTTTGGGGAGATCCTTTGACCTCTCCAACTTTGAACTCTCTCGACCCATCGCCTTGCGCCGTAGCGGCAGCAATATATTCATATGTCCGTCACTCCTGGACACACTGATCCCTAAGATTCCTATCCAATCCTCATACCTTTTACCTTCTAAGAACTTTCTCTCCTTCCTTTCCTGGTAGGTATTTTAACAAAATTTTCCTCTCTAGCAATGTCAGTGGAAACTTCAATGGTCAATGGATCCCCATTTATATATTAAGTACCATAAATATGAATATTTACCAACAAGAAGGATCTCATTTAAAAGTTATGTTCTTTTGTAGTCTAATTTTGACGTGTATTTTGTCCAGCGTCAAAAAGTAGGGCCCGCGCCAAATTATAATTTGCTTTATGTCGTGTCTTGTTGTGTTTTGTGTTGTTTTATTGTGCTGCCGTGCTGTTGTACTGTTGTGCTGTTGTGTTTTATGTTGTGTTGTTGTGTTTTTGGGTCTCATTTTGTTGTGTTGTGTTGTTGTGCGTTGTGTTGTATTATGTTGTATTGTTGTGCTGTTGTGCTATTGCATTGTTGGATGTCTTGTGTTGTAACTACTATATCGTATTCACTGCAGTGACTTTGACTTCCTCCTTGCCCGGGGAGTCGCGGGAACAGGTTTTGAGGACCGGTGACCTGAACGAGGCGCGGCGTTGGCCTATTTATTATTTTGTTTGTTTACGATTCAGTCTTAACGGATCTTATAGTAGTTGATTTTAACAACCGGTCAAATTTACAGAAGGTATTATTATGTCAAGGAGAAAACCATTCCTAACATACAATATTTTAAATTTCCAGATTATTTTCTTCTGCAAAAGCAATCACCTACAGATTGTCACCTCAGTTTACTATTCTAATCGACATAACTAATGTAGACATCGATGTATTTTGATTTCATTCTGCTTTTCTAACACATTTTTATAACATTTAGTTTATGCATAATTTAAATTGAAAGTGGAATGTATTTTGACACTACCTTTTTACACACCAGTTGTATTGGTTTTCGGTGCAAATATTTATCCGATTTTGTTTTTCATAATCGTTTCCCACCAAGTCCCTTGTTTCACCACACTTATGATTTTCGATGGCAGTAGTAGGCACAGCCAGGGACCTGCATAAAAGGCACTGCATGGGTAGTGTGGGCAGTGAGCAGCGGGCACTGTTGTAGTGGGCACTGCTGTAGTATGGTTAGTATGGCCAGGCAGTGGGCGGCACTTAAAAATACTTCCGAGACAAAATAATGTTATAATGGTAACCGGTAAGGTATTACCGTCTATATTTCCGTATTGATGGGTAATATCTGGTAATATAGCCCAACATTTGTGTGTTTGCCTATTAATTACTGTCGACGTGTCTTCCTATCTTTCCGGTGAGTTCGCTCGGCTACCGATATTGTGACAATATTGCCGGGTCAAATCGTCTGGCTCTGTTACATAAGGTGCGTCTTTGTTTGCCACCTTCCCGCTACCGAACTGTTATAATTTTGAACTTGTATTTAATTTTGGAATTTAATTTCTACAATTGCAGGATATAGGTTTAAGAGTTTTCTCTACACGCCGATCTGTGGTTTTACGCAATGAACTTTCTTCTGTTCTTGCTCGGACTTCACACCTTGCAGCTCAGAAGAGAGGGGCATGTCGCCGCCATTTATTCATACTACTGCGATGCTATATCGAGAACTCTGCTCTTTTGAAGTCTCCATGTTCGTGATGACTATCTTAGATAGCGTTATCATAGATTATTATATATTCCTGAATATATATTTTGTAGAAATTTATGGCTAAAAAATATATACTATAATTTTTTGAAAACCCTCCTGCCAATTCAATTCAATTAGTTTATTCCTTTAAAAACATTACAAAATTACATTTTATTTTGTTTTTAAGTACATTTGTAAAATGGTATTACATAATACGTAAGCGGTGTATCAAATATACCAGCATCAATAGAGTTTGCCTTTTAAAGGAAGCTTCACCGATGCTAAATATGTCGATATCCGAATTGATTCTGTTCAACAGCAAGACTGCTCTCCCCACCAATGGTTCTCTGAAGTGTATTTCTCCTAAACCAAATCTCTTCCGATTTTGATATATTTTGCTTTAGCGCGGAGAGATTCCAAAGGGAAATTCTCTCGATTCTTGGAAGAGTCTCTCCACATTAATGCGATCTTCATCCATAAATATTATAATAATTGTGGTTATAATGATTATGATAATTTTTGAATGCATGAATTAAATAAAAATAAATTATTTGCATAAAAATATTCTATATTTTTTATTCATCCTCTTATTTTTTGCAAATATTAAATGTAATTTAAATTTAATAGTAGTAATGTATAGAAATTTTATTGAAAATTATTGTTATTATATTTGTTATCGTGTTTTGTATTGCCGGGAAAGATAATTGTTCGGCAAGAGGCCGTAGGCAATAATATGCCTTCTATTTATCTTGCTTGTTTACGGGCACCTTAACGACGCGTGCCGTTATCGGACTTCACTTTGCTGCAAGCAATGTTATTATTATTACAGCCGGCTGCAAATTATTTGATCACTCACTAAGCTTAATATTAAGAGGAAGCTTCAAACCAATTTTTGTTATATTCTTGGTTTGCCTTATACCGTTGCGAATACAGGAAATTAGCATTAAAATCGCTTGGCAAACGGGGTCCATAAACGCTCGATTTCGTAAACAATTTCATAAGAAAGCTAAAACGTTAATCAAGGGAAACTGTCACAGATAATCTTAACTATAATATAGTATTTTTAACTAGTTTCATTTATTCGTTCATATATTGCAAATATATATATTTTTTAGTAGTTTACATTTATATTTGTTATCGAGTAATAAATTTTTTTATTTTTTCGTAGGAAGCAATCACTTTGTGGTTAGACATTATATATTAAATCAAATAAAACACTTTGTTTATTAACCACGACTTTTTTATTATTACATCTACCGGTTTCGCTTCAGTCGAGCTTCATCAGGATGTGAAATATAACTAAGTTATATTTCACATCCTGATGAAGCTCGACTGAAGCTAAACCGGTAGATGTAATAATATTAGTTATATTTCACATCCTGATGAAGCTCGACTGAAGCTAAACCGGTAGATGTAATAATATTAGTTATATTTCACATTCTGATGAAGCTCGACTGAAGCTAAACCGGTAGATGTAATAATATTAGTTATATTTCACATCCTGATGAAGCTCGACTGAAGCTAAACCGGTAGATGTAATAATATTAGTTATATTTCACATCCTGATGAAGCTCGACTGAAGCTAAACCGGTAGATGTAATAATATTAGTTATATTTCACATCCTGATGAAGCTCGACTGAAGCGAAACCGGTAGATGTAATAATAAAAAAGTCGTGGTTAATAAACAAAGTGTTTTATTTAATTTAAATTTTTTATTTGTATTCTACTCAAAGGAAATCTTGAAAGTTCTGCCAAAAATATGGGTCTTGTAGTAAACCAGCAGAAGACCAAATACATGGCCGTAGGATGTACCCAACAAACCCCATCTCTCGTATGTGGAAGCCAAAATTTTGAAACGGTACCAAGATTCACACGATAACAAACAATAACAACACTACAGAGGAGATCCAGAAGCGCATCGTGAATGCAAACCGCTGCTATTTCCGCCTACAAAAACAAATAAAATCCAGACTGCTTTCCAGAACCACCAAGGTATTAGTGTACAAAACACTAATTAGACCAGTGCTTACGTATGCAGCCGAGACGTGGGTTCTAACTAAGAAGAATGAGCGAGCACTGGACGTTTTTGAAAGGAAAATTTTGAGGCGCATCTTCGGACCGGTTCTAGAAAATGGATTTTGGCGCAGACGTTATAACAATGAGCTCTATACTCTGTTTAAGGAGCTAAACGTAACAAAGTTCATAAAACTGGGAAGACTTCGGTGGCTAGGTCATGTGGAGAGAATGACCGAGCATCAAGAACCAAAGTCCCTGCTGAGCTCAAGACCGATAGGGAGAAGGAGCCTGGGAAGGCCAATGTTAAGATGGAGCGACAACGTCCTCAAAGATTTGTCTGCCTTGGAGCTTCGAAACTGGAGAGAGCTGGCGCGGGACCGATATGAGTGGAGGAAGACTCTTGAGGAGGCAAAGACCCACCAGGGGTTGTAGAGCCAAAAGTGATGATGATGATGATTCTACTCAAAGGAAACAATAGGAAAAACTTCAATTTATCTAAAGCATTTTTAGTATTCATAATGTAAACCAATTCGTTATAAAGATTAATCGAAAATAGTGATTTAGCATTAAGCTTCACCTTAACTATGACTGCAGTGCTCGTAGCAGCAAAATTCACGAACGGACTTTGGTGTCCTCAAATATAAATTCTAATGTAATGACACGATAATATATCGCACTCTCCCATCGACAACACTGCCATAAATCAAAACAAATCACATTTGATGACTATTATAAAGGCACTTTTACTATTTATTTATTAACGTCCTATTAGGTTGTGACATGACGATTTTAACATAATTTGAAAACAACAGTATAACATATACAAAAAAAAACATAAAATACATTGTACTAGTTAATTAAATTAAAGAACCCTTGAAATTTACATTCGATTAGATAATATATATTTTTTAAAGATGTTGTGAATACTTATGAACTCGTTATTTACACTAACTAAAAAGTGTTGAACTAATTTGGCTTTGAATGTGTCAAGATTTACATCGAAAATATCAGCGATATATATATATAAGCTCATTGCCCAGTCTATGCATTTTCTCTACAACAGAATTGAACACAAAGTTACAGTTGTGAAATAATATATTCCATCAGTATGTTTCGGAGGTGCATGTAGTGACAAAAAACTTATAGCGTCAGGGCAGTCAAGTATTGACTAAACAATTTTATACAATAAAAAAAGATTAAATATTTTTCGCCTTTTTGGAAGGAAGTTAAATTAAAGATTTAAGTATACTATAATCACTATGATATTATACAATTCCATTATTGCTCCACATTGTGTAACTGTTCAACGATTCTTTTCTAATGAAACGACAGAGAACAAAATAAGTTAAAAATAATCCAAAATATAGTAACGAGAATTATAAATAGATTTTCAAAAGTAACTAAAATGTTAAAGGAGCTAAATTGGTTAATAGTGAAACTATTACCTGATAAATACCTGATAAAAGATACTGATAAAGATAGCTCAGTGGTCAGAGCTGTCGACCGGAAATCGAAGGGACACGGGTTCGAGTCCCGTTGGCGTCATGTATCTTTTATCAGGAGATTTTTCAATGTGGATGAGTGTTTCTGGCGAATAATTATTGCTTGTAAAATAATTGTTACCCTTTGTGCTATGCATAAAAAAATCTTGTCTTAGTTTACCAAAAAAATAATAATTAATATTTGACAAGTTCTAGTATTTCACCTAAAATGTAGACAATTTGTCTCGACGCCATCTAGTGAGAGAGTTAGCACTTACAATGCCTTATTAAACTTAATAAACCTAAAACAATTAAATTTAACATCTTACTCAGTTAGCTCATTACCCATTCATACGATAGGATATATGTATCTTTTATCAGGAGATTTTTCAATGTGGATGAGTGTTTCTGGCGAATAATTATTGCTTGTAAAATAATTGTTAAAATAACAATTGTTATTATAATATTGTTATTATTGTTGTGCCAAATCCTCCCAAGATACCAACTGGCACCGCGATGTGGGGCTCTTTTACGCCATTCACAAACAATTAAGAAACGAAATATTCGAGCCCTGTGATTAATCAATGAGCTTTGCAGTATACCATTATGGTTCTAGAAAGGTCCATTGGGGCAGGTTATGTTGGTATGGTTAGCCAGACTAGCTGGGGTACTGGGTACCTTACTTATTTATGCCAATTTCTTATTATACGTCGGGCAGTTAGGATTAATATCAGCACAAATGGGCGAAGTTTACCTCCTCATACAGGGTGAGCAAATTAAAATTCCATATATTTATAACCAATTTCATTTTAACCCTTGTATCGTCTTGTTTCGGATGAACCATATTTTTGACAAAAGTTAACTATCCCGCAGCCAAGTGAAGGGAGTAGGTAGTATCCAAAATTACTATCCTCCTTATATTAGCTTAAATACTTGATATATCATTTTAGTATTTTACTTATTTCAGCGCAAATACATAAGTTACCATTAATAATTAACTGAATACTTGGGATTTCTGTAGTTTAAAAGCCCATAAGACAGAAAAATGCAACGGGTCGTTAAAAGACCCACTTGGTTACATACGTTTTTTTGGCATCTTGGCCTGTCAAGAGTTAACTAAGAAACTAACCCGACTCAAACGTGTACCCCTTCTAGGGAAAGGTGCTTCCGAAACCGTTGGAAAGTTTAAATTGGGGTTAAAACAAACTTTTTTCCTCACTAGGGAAAGGTTCTTCCGGATCAGTTTGAAAGTTTAAATCGGGGTTAAAACAAACTGTTGTCCTCACTAGGGAAAGATGCTTCGAGAACCGTTAGAAAACTTAAGTTATCCTTTAAACGAACTTTTGTCCTCACTAGGGAAAGATTCTTCCGGAACCAATCGAAAACATTTGCATTTTCTTTCTGAGGCGTCCTCTACTTACAAAGTTCTGATAATGGCAAGCCACAGTGTTAACGCTTTTACGAAAATATTTTGTGACATTTCCAAATACAATTGTCTCCTCTTATGGTATGTCAAGGGGTGAAAGAAAATGTGGCAAGCTGGGAACTGGAGCCAGTACCTACTGCAGCACCTCGAAGTATTTCTAATGCTAAAATTATTCTCCATTTCTTGTCGCTATTGTAATTTTAGCAGTCTGCTTGTCATCATAAACAGAACAAATGGATATT
The DNA here is from genome assembly GCA_026573805.1 of Hesperophylax magnus. Classification (NCBI taxonomy): domain Eukaryota; kingdom Metazoa; phylum Arthropoda; class Insecta; order Trichoptera; family Limnephilidae; genus Hesperophylax; species Hesperophylax magnus. Next base: position 1,855,229 of record JAIUSX010000117.1, on the reverse strand, counting down.
ATAAGTTACCGGTATCTGATGTTTTAACATTTAGGTGTAACTTAACATAAACACTCTGTATGTGCAGATGAATCCTCTACCATGTACCATCAACAAAATGATTGGGATAGGTTGGGATTAGAGATTGCGAGTCCGGTTGGGTTAGGTCATTGGGGAAAGGTCACTGGATCCCCCTACCTTCCTTTCCATCCGAATTTAAGACCACAGATACTGTAATTTGAATATTTATCATCGAGGGAGAACATATTTCTCTCAAAGAAGGATAATGTAAATAGGTAATATTAAATTTTTGTTATGGGTTGGTGAATTTCTCACTCTGTGCACCATTGCTTATTATATTTGTTTATGAGATATATGATAGCTTATTTTGGTACTCCGAGACTAGACAAGAAGAGGCAAGATAAGCCAAGAAGAGCCAAGAAGAAACAAGAAGAGAAAAGAAGAGACAGGAAAAGCCAAGAAGAGATATCATGAGGCAAAAATAACCAATAAGAGGCGAAAAGAGGCAAGAGGAGGAGGAAAAGAAAAGAAGAGACAGGCTGAGATAAGAAAAGGCAAGGAGAGCCATGAACAGACAAGCAAAGGCAAGAAGAAAGATGACATAAAAAGAAAAAATCAACGCTCAAATTTCCTTTATTCCTGTCCATCCCAAATTTCTATATTGGCTATTAGGTTGCCATGTCGATTAAACTCCAGTTTCAAGTCCTAACAAATCACAGCCCCTTAGTGTACAGGGACAGGAGTGCTCCTGGCTGGAGTGATACAATCGTTTCGTATGTTCTGCGCTTTAAAATATACCCAGCAGTTGAAAGAAAATGTATCTGATCACGTCAAAAAATGATTAAACTTCAACAAAATATGAATTTAAAAGTACTCACGATTGCAGGGCCCCCTGTACGCCACGGGGATGCTCTTCCCTTTTCTGCAGGCAGCCGCCCTGAGGTGGCACGCTGAAGGGTAGGTGATCCCGTCCGCGCCGCACAGCGCCTTCTCCTCGTGCTCGCCGTCCAGCCCGCTCTCGAACTCCGCCGCCGCCTTGACCGCGTGCACGGCGTGCGGGCACGTGCGCGCGCAGCGCACGCAATGGGTGCGCGAGTCCTGATCCACGAGGCAGTGGCGCCCGCCACCGCAGCGGATGCGCGCGCACGAATCTTGGGAAAGATGAAATAAAATATTGAGTAAGTACTTACTGAAAGAGAAAAATATAAAAATAAATGATTTCGAATAGTACCTACTCGTTTTCAGCTGGCAACGTCATTTCTTACTACTGTCTTTATAAGTTGGTAATTCATTCAAAATACAAAGTTACAGTAAAGACCTCTTTTATTTGTTTATTTTTTTATTGGACAATTTGTATTGACAGACGATTGTCTTAATATTTCGTCATTTGTCAAACTGAATGAGAAAGTCCAATTAGCTAAAAAATGAATGTCACCCTATCTGTCTTTATTATCTACTTTGTTTTTTCTTGGGAATAATGATTAATGAGTAGTTATGGTTCAAATATAGTTACAATATACTTTCAAAATACCCATCTGGTAACTCATCTTTTTTCTTTCTTTTTGAAATATATTTTGTTTGTATATAGTATTACTTTATATTTGTGAATACTCTATGTTTGCTTCACTCAAATGTAAATTGTTAACCTCGATACAGGCAAAACCCTAGTGAGGTTGATTTTTATGAGAAAAAACATGATTTATGTATAATGAGATGCAATAAATAAATAAATTTAAAAAGAGCGGTTGAAAAAAAGTAAGATTAGGTTAAGATTAAGATTAGGAATGTAGTGGGAACCCATAACACATTATTTAATATAAGAAACTGAAAGGAAGCTATGAAGTACTCAGAGTAAGTAAGAAAATATAGTCTTACTTTGGCAATGTCCGTAGTAGTCCAGGCTAAGGTCGCGGGCCCGCCGCCGGCACGCGCGCTTACGCAGGCGGCACAGCGAGCGGTAGGAGCGCCCGTCCGTGCCGCACACGGGCCCGGCACGCCCGCCCCCACAGCGCGGGGCGCACACGCAGCGCGGCCGCCCGCGCCGTAGCGCGCAGCGACGCCCGGCACCGCACTGCACGCCGAGGCAGGTCTCTACAATTAAAGCAATTTATTTATTTAAATTACACTATATTCAACTTAATAAACCTAAAACAATTAAATTTAACATCTTACTCAGTTAGCTCATTACCCATTCATACGATAGGATAACATGTTTATTTTCATATTTTAATAATGATTTATGGTACCTAGGTATTGTTTTGTTTTTCTTTTCAATATGCTTTGTAATTTTGTAATCGTAAAAAAACGATTATTTCGGAGTAACCGAAACTATTTAATAAAGCATAACTTATTTAAAATACAGCAAATACTAACTAACTAACTAACTAACCATCACGCCGTTTCCCCGCAGGGGTAGGCAGAGAGGACGGACCAACAAACAACTCGGTCTTGGCACACACTCCTTGCCTCATTCACATTCATACATCGTCTCATACATACTCTTCTATTGTTCTGACTATTGACATGGCCCGACTCAAGTATCTGATTCACTTGGTCGTGCCATGTCTTCCTTGGGCGTCCACGACTTCTGCTACCATTCACATTTGCATCGTATATTCTCCTTACACTCCTTTCTTCGCTCATTCGCTCTACATGCCCAAACCATCTAAGCGTCCCTTTCTTGATCTTACTCATTACGCTTACATCAGCCTTGCACTCTTTGCGGATATCCACATTCATCACACGATCATACATGGTTTTACCACACATACGCCTCAGGGATCTCATTTCAACAGCATTCAATCTACTTTCATCCTTTCTTTGCCAGTTCCATGCCTCACTTCCATACATCAGGGTAGGTACCAGCACTCCATTGTGGACTGCTAACTTCGCTTCTTTTGACAATTTTTTGTTAGCGCCAACTGCGTTCAGTCCTCCATTAATGGAGTTACCTGCATTTACTCTTCTTTCAATATCTCTGTCAGCCTTCCCATCTCTCGTAAACATGCTTCCTAAATACACAAATTCATCCACCTGCTCCGAGTATTCCTCATTCACAGCTATATTGCACACTGTTTTCGTACTTTCTCTTTCAAACACCATTACTTTAGACTTACTTACATTCATCATTAACTCATTCTTCATGCATACTTCGTTCATCCTAGACACGAGAGACTGCAGATCATCCATACTATTAGCAATCAGCACCGCATCATCAGCGTACAACAGGCAACATACTTTCAGATTACTCAAATTCGCGTCCAATCCCACCTCTTTCAATTCTTGCATACAATTATCCATGTATAGATTGAATAACCACGGTGACATTACGCAGCCTTGTTTAACACCTTTTGTGATATCAAACCACCCCGTAAAACCACCGTTCACCCTAACACATGCAACGCTTCCCTCATATAGAGACGCAATTGTCTGAGTCAGATTCGCATTCACTCCATACTTGGACAACACCTTCCATAGCTTTTTCCTGTCGACTCGGCCGTATGCTTTTTGTAGATCTACAAAGGCACAGAAAAGTTTTTGGTTTTTTGCCAGAAACTTCTCGGTGAGCATACGCAATGAGAAGATCTGGTCCATGCACCCCCTTCCACTCATAAAGGCATGCCACTCATAAATGTCTTAAGTAGCATTTAAAGAAACTCTGTGAATTTGTTCATACCTATAACATGTTAAATAGCAGAAATACATGATTTTTTCTATCGATGGAATTTTATATGATTACTTTTTGAAATCGGAAAATGCACGGAGATAAGTGACATTTAATTACACGCCTTTTCAAATCCACAGATTAGTGACATTTAATTATTTTTTCAAATCGCAAATGCAGAGTTTAGTGACATTTAATTGCTTTTTCAAATCGGAAAATGCACAGAGATTTGTGACATTTAAATGCACGCTTCTTCAAATGCACAGAGATTAGTGACATTTAATTGCACGCTTCTACAAAATAATTTTATTTGAATATGACAAAATTTTAAAATCTTACATTTAAAGTAAATAAAAATTTTTCGCTTAGAATGGACAATGATAAAATTGTGTTAGGAGATCTCAAGTCTAACAGAAATATTTAAAATAAAAATTTGTATACTACCCAAAAAAAACATAAATATCATATCACATTATTACCATCCATCAATATAATAATAATAATGTTTATTTCAGCTGGTCAGAGCGGTGTGTGCAATGCTCTGCCTGCCATAAAAGTTTACATTTAAGGGCCCACTATTCGAATTTCATCCAATTTCCGACATACTTTCCTTAAAATTTTGAAGTTTTTAAGCTCTTAAAAAAATATATGTTATTCTTTAAGATAGTATCTATTTGTTCCAAAAGCCGAAACGGTAATTATTTGAAATTCCCTCGATAGAAATAAATCGCAAAGTATGCTCCGAAAAATATTATTAACACGTTTATTTCTGTTATTTTACAAGTTATATGTATGAAAAAAATCACAATGCTTCTTTTAATGCTACTCAATAGACCCCAAAAGTGATTTTTGCTATTTTTGAAATACGCCGTGATTTATTAAACATTTTCACAACTGTCGCTTACGCCTATTGCTTTTAAATCATATTTATTATAGCGCGCTCGCTCCGACTTGAAGATTAACCTATCTTCTTTGAAAAGTTCATTCGCCAACTCGAGGGCTTTGGGGGCAGACATGTCGTTCAACGTTCTATGATCTACAGACGTGCGATTACGTGCAAATATTTGAATCTATAAAGATAATTTTTACGCGTGTAAAGTTTATGAGTTAATAAATATTGTTTTTTCAAAGATGGGAAATACACGAAAGATATCCCGTATTTCAAAGAAAAAATGATATCTCATAAAATTATATCCTATCTAATAGGTGAGAAGAAAAAAATACAATTTTTGATTTATAAGCTTATATTTATTATAAACGATAATTTACTATAAAAATTAATAATTCATATTTTTATTTATGTATTGTGTAGTAAAAAGTTATAAAAATTATTATTTTATTTTTTTCAGAATACGATAAACGATAATTTATTATAAAAATTAATTATTATTTTTATTTATGTATTGTGTAGTAAAAAGTTATAAAAAATTTTATTTTATTTTTTTCAGAATACGTACTTTGGGAAATAAAACTAATTCCAAAACATTAGAAATTACAGGGCAAGTTCTTATTAATTCACAATGCAACGATGTCCGAAATATAATATAATATGTAATAATAATATACGGGCCATCTGTTTCAAATAACAATACTCGAACGTGGAATTCAGAATAATAATGAACATGCGAGCGAAAGAAGCTATTGAAAGTTCTGAAACTGTGGGGAATATAATTTAATAAAATAAAATACTTTTTTGTTTTAAAACCACGATATTTATTAATTTAAGAACCGACCGGTTTCGCTTTACTTAAGCATCATCAGGGTACAAATTAATACTAAACAAGAAGTACATAATGTGTGCATATATATAACAAAATATAGAGGGAGACAACATGATACAAATATAAGCAACACAAAGACGGTCATAAAATACATTAACATAAGTGCACAAGTAATGGAAAACCCGCTAGATAATTATGTAGACTAATGGGTTATACGAATAAATCGGGAGAAACAAAACATCAATAAAACCTCAATAATAACGGTTTTTCCGAATTCGCAAATCATTTGATCGATAGCTTGCCTTCCTGAATAAATCTAATTTTATTTAATCATTTACGGCCAAGATATTTTTGACAATGGTGTGTTTTTATCTTTCTGTATTCCAATCATTTAGCTTTGCTTCTAGGGTTGTGCCCCAGTATTGCTTTTTGGAGACTGTAAACGGATCTCTCGGCATTTAATGAAACTGCAGCAGAACAAAGGCTGTTGCTATATTGACGTTCATGGTATGTTTTGCTCAGATTGACGATAAGGTTTCCAGATCCGCATTTCGCTCGAAGCATGTTTAGGGTAATAAGTTTATAGTTTAGGGTTCTTTCACCGTATTTATGGGAACATTTCAGAACCACCAATCTTTCATTTTGAGTGAATCTTGTGTTTGTGATTAAATTATATTTGACGATTTAAACAAATAATATTTAGAGAAGTTAAAAATAAAATTGAAAGTTCACTGAAAGCTTAAAACTATTAAAAGTAGTAATTTCATAAAAATGTAAATAAATAGAGCCCCTTTCACATTTTAGAATGTAATTTTATGTTGCTTACATGTTTTATTACTCTTTATAATTATTGAATTGTTTAAATGAATAAATAAATAATTACAAAAAAGTCTTCTGATTTGTAAGTCCTCAGGAAGCACTAAGGATCTTTCTATCTATCTTTATAATATAATAAATTTGATGAGCATAAAAATGTAAACGTGTATATAATTTATATAAATGTACAAATGTAGATATTACACGTGTATAAATATTATATTGCGCATATTATACAAGATGTCGGGGGTAAAGTGCACAAACTTCGGGAGGTGATTCTAATTGATAGTACAAGTAAAAAAGAAAAAAAAACTTTTTTTGGAATTCCAACGTTTTAAGATAGTTTTCGAGTAAAAAAGTTTAAAACCTTATTGATGTAAAAATATATTTATTGATTTTATAAAAGTTATAAATTACTTTTATAAAAGTGAGAATAGTATTTTAGTAAAGTAAAGTAATTTTTATACCTATACAAATAACTTTCGTAAATGTTTTTTGTAAAATTAAAAAAAAAAATAATTAATTAAATCCGTAATAAAACCCATATTTTGAGAACCATCTTCATTTCGACTTCCTTCTCATTTGGTCGGTGCATTATTACTCTAAGGTCGGTGCTAACTAAAAATGGTTCTGTTTTTCTAAAATTGCAATAGATGTCGGTAATTTAATTTCATAATCCCCAAAATTATTCCTAATACGAATTCAGACACCTCTGCCGGATTCTTTTAACACTAAATTTTGTGGGTGTTGCCCAAATCTAAATTCTTTACGCGGAAAGCGGGCCCTTAAGTTAATACATAAAAAAATAATATAGAAATATTCCGGTAAATTATCAGTGTTGTCCACTGGCATGTATACACTCATGACAAGTAATGTTCCAGTGTCGAGTGTGATATCAATCGCTATTATCCTGGGAGTTTCACAGTCGATTGTCACTGCCTTGAATGATTTCCTCCATAGTATAGCTAGTCCGCCATATGGCCGTCCTCGTAGTGGGGATTAGAGACGTCTACCGCTGAGGTACCATAACTCATGAATTCGGGGTCAATTTCGCTGAGAAAATCTAAATCAGTTGGTATAAGCCATGTCTCTTGTAATATAATGATATCGTTTGTAATACACAGATCAGAAATAATTTTTTCTACTCTTTTTACAGATCGGCAATTGATCGAAGTGATATTTAACTTATTCATTTTGTTTTGTTCCTTTCGTGGTTCGCTCGATAGCTTCTCTGTATCTTTTGAATACGATGCCTTGGGGCCAGAAATCGTGATTCATCACAGTTTTAATGTCGCTTTGCTGGATCATGATTTCAAATGTCCTAAATGGAGTTTCTTTGAAAGGTTTTAGGATTTCAACATTAATTACTTTTAAACCATTATTTTCGCTATATAATTTTACCTTTTCTGTGTTTGTTTCAAGTGCGAAACGAGATACATATAGCCCTATTGAAAGGATTGCTATTTTTAAATTTCCTTCATCAGTTCCTTTTCCACGATTATTTAAGAATCGCTTCTTGCGATGTTTATTCATAACAACCGTAAAACCATTGTTTACGTTTGACGGTGAACTGCTTCGGTTTTTCCGGTTCTCTTCGGGCTTTCTCACTAACACTAGCATAAGTACGTGCATTTCGTTTAGATTTGCCTCCGTGCGCGGCTGTAGGTTGCGGCCAATGTGTCGTATTTATTTGCGTATTTGCATTGTTTTCGTTTAAAATGTCAAGAGAATTTATGGAAGAACTCACAATTTTTGGTTGTGCATTAGAATTTGAGCGTTCATGTGTGATATGGCTGACGGTTTCTTTGATTTGACTAAGCTCCTGTTTCAAAGCATTCGTATCTAATATTGTTGCCTTTGCGGCAATTTCGGTTTTCAGTAATATTAAATCTTTAAAAAGTCTTGTAACGTCGACGTGGTCAAAAGTAACTGGTGGTAACTTGTTGAGATCACGGGCGACAAACGTAGGAAGTTGGTCTGGATCGGCTTCCTTCATGATCTTTATGATATCTTGCAAAGTTTTCGTTATTTTGCCATCGCCTTTTCTCGTGATACGATGGCCAGGGACGGATTCTAACAGGAGGCGTTTAGCACTCTCAATTTCTTCCTCTTGGAAGCTTGTGGAACATATTTGTACAATGCTCACTTCATCAAGAACATCCACTTTATTTTGTACGAATGTTAATAATTCGTTAATAATAACTCGACAGGCGCATTTCGTTGACATTTTAATTGAGCGGTTATAAACGCGACATATAGGTCTCCCTCAAAGGTCTACAGGTATGCCAATCCTTTTGCGTCCTTCACCCATCCAGAGTCCCTTTCACTCATCCTTTAGTATTATGCCTATACTCTTGCAGCTCTCATCTATTCAAAGCAGGTAAGTATACAAGGGTTTGGGGGCTCACCTCGGCAGCCCGTGCACGGCACCCCGCCGCCCAGAGCGCGCCAGAAGAAGAGCGCCCCCGGCTCCAGATCTTCGGGGCTCCACGCGGCTCCGGGTCCCTGCCCCGCGGCACAGCACTGCTCCTTGCTTGCCTTCTCCGCCGTTAGCTCGGTGCAGCGTCCGTTTCGCTCCATGGATGCCCAGCAGATGCCGCCTGGAAGAGAAATGACTATAAGTAAAAATAATTTTCATTATTGGTGGCACAATAAACAAGGAACTGATGTTAATTTCGTTGGGATCAGCATATATTCAGCCTAACTCCCCGCATTCGCAAGCTGTCTTATGTGTTTCGAACTCTTAGAAGTATCCTTACTCCTACAGCACTTAAATCAGTATACTATGCTTTCTGCCAATCCATATTAGCATACGGAGTCTTCATTTGGGGTGGCTGTGCTCAAACTATTATTGATCCTCTGCAAAAAGCTCAAAAAATGGTAATACGTATTATCAATAGTCGACCGACAAGATATTCCTCAATCCGACTTTTTATTGAGTATAGTGTTTTAAATATACGTCAACTCCATTTACCATTTATGCTAACACATTTCTTGTACAAACACAATAAAAAACACTCTTACAACATAATCACACCACCAAACCATAACCAAGTATAACCAAACGACACTACAATGTACTTAAACCTCATACTACATCAGCACAAAGACAATTCACGTACCTAGCTCCCAAAACCTTCAACCTTCTCCCTGATATCCTAAAAAAAGAAACTCCACTCTATACATTCAAAACACAAATAACTCTATGGATCCTAACATCTGCAATACATTTTAACTATACCACCCATACATTCTAAACTTTCACCCCCTAATCTCTCTCCACACATCTCTTACATTGATGAATTGACTTAATTTATATAAAAAAATAGCACTTGTCAGTGTTTAATTAATTATTTATCACATAAAATATTTACTGAATCGGAATTGTATAATTTACTAACTACTATGAATATTATTAAATTCTACAATCTGTAAACTTCACCCGCCATAACATCCCTACATGGCGGTTGAAATAACTTTCAAAATGTATCACCCAACGTAAATTTTCTTTGAAATACATATATATATATAATTTAATTAATATATATATATATATTAATTAAATTAAAGATGCATTCCAATATCTAAATAAAACAATTGTCATCCTTTAGTCCAAAAATAGCTAAATAGCAGAAATCAAAACTGGTAATATGAAATGGTACATATTATATATAAAGGCTAGTGGTAGCAGATACGACATAATAAATAATAATAACGTACGTTTGTTGCAATACTGCAACGCTGCGCCGGTAGATGATGAATGGAGACCTAACAGTCCTACTGCTGCAAATCGGGACCGGCACTTGGCACTAGGCACTTGATACAAGATACTTGAAAACTGGGTGAAGCGCTTGGTGGAGAGTTGTTACTATATATTTATACTTACGAAGTACTCGTAAAAGTCAAAAGATTCGCAAATACATCAAAAAGAAATTCGTACAGGTCATAGGGCATGAAAATAACTTACAAGATACTAGTATACGTCACAGGGGTATGCGAATAACTCAAAAATACTCGTAAAGGTCATGGGGGTGTACAAATAACTCATTCTATTGAGTTATTTACACACCCCCATTACCTATACTAGTCTTTTTTGAGTTATACTTGTGTAGGTCATGTGGATATGCAAATAACTCAATAGATACATTTATAGGTCTTAGAAGTACGCAAATAACTCAAAATATAATTGTTTTATATAAGTCATGGGGGATGTGCAAATCAAAAGAAATTTTAACAGAAAATAACTCTAAAGATACTGGTATAGATAATAAGATGTTACGTAAAATGTTGTCTAGGAGCCACACAAACAGGAGAAAATATAGCATATATGCATGTAATAATTAATTAGTAATTTGTAACCTAAAATCTACAAATTATGAAAATAAAATGAATAAATAAAAAAGGTCATGCAAATAACTCAACAGATACTTGTACAGTTCATAGAGCATGCAAATAACTCAAAAGATACTCGTATAGGTCATAGAGGAGTGCAAAAAATTTAATAGATACTTTTATAGGTCATAGAGGTATGAAATAAAAAAAAATTCGTACAGGTCATAGGGCATGCAAATATATATATACGTATACTTGTATAAGTGATAGGATAAAATAATTCAAAATAAATTCGGACAGGTCATAGGGCATGCAAATAAATCAAAATATAATCGTTTTCATGGGGGGTATGCAAATAACTGAATAGGTGCTATTATAAGTGATAGAGGTATTCAGATATGTCAAAAGATATTTGTATAGGTAATAGGGGTATGCAAATAACTCAAATGATGTACTTGTTATACTTGTATAGGTCACGAGGGTTTGCAAATAACTCAATAGATACTTGTACAGTTCATGGGGCATGCACATAACTCAAAAGATACTCGTATATATCATAGAGGAGTGCAAAAAACTTAATAGATACTTGTATAGGTCATACAGGTATGAAATAACAAAAAAAACTTGTACAGGTCATAGGGCATGCAAATATATATACGTATACTTGTATAAGTGATAGGGGTATACAGACGTGTCAAAAGATTCTCGTATAGATTATAGGGGTATGCAAATAACTCAAATGATGTACTTGTTATACTTGTATAAGTCACTACATATACTTTTTATACTTGTATAGGTCATAGGGCATGCAAATATCTCAAAAAAATCTCGTATAGGTAACAGGGGTGTGCAAATAACTCAAAAGATACTTGCATAGGTCATGTGGTACGCAAATAACTCTAAAAATTGTATATGTCATAGGGCATGCAAATAACTCAATAGATACTTGTGTAGGTCATGGGGTTATGCTAATTACTTTAAAAAATTGGACAGGTCGTAGGGATTGCAAATAAATTAAAGAAATCTCGTATAGGTCATAGGGGTGTGCAAAGAACTCAATAGATACTAAGATTTGTATAGGTTATAGGGGTATGCAAATAATTCAAAATAAATTCAGACAGGGCATAGGGCATGCAAATAAATCAAAATATAATCGTTTTCATGGGGGTATGTAAATAACTCAATAGATACTTTTATAAGTGATAGAGGTATTCAGATATGTCAAAAGATACTCGTATAGGTTATAGTGGTATGCAAATAACTCAAATGATGTACTTGATATACTTGTATAAGTCACTTCTTATACTTGTACAGGTCATAGGGAATGCAAATAATTTAAAAGAATCTCGTATAGGTCAGGGGTGGGTAAGTAACTCAAAAGATACTTGTGTAGGTCATGGGGGTATGCTAATCACTCGAAAAAATTGTATAGGTCATAGGGCATGCAAATAACTCAAAAGATAATCGTATACGTCGTGGGGGGTGGGAAAATAACTCAAGAGATAGATACTTGTATATGTCATGGGGGTACGCAAATAACTGTGAAAAATTGTATAGGTCAAAGGGTATGCAAATAACTCAAAAGATAATCGTGTAGGTCATGAGGGATGTGCAAATAACTCAATATATACCTGTGTAGGTCATGGGAGAATGCGAATAACTTGTAAAAATCGTACAGATCATAGGGATTGCAAATAAATTAAAGGAATCTCATTTAGGTCATAGGGGTGTGCAAATAATTCGTACAGGTCATAGGGCATGCAATCAATTCAAAAGATAATCGTATTCATGGGGGATGTGCAAATAACTCAATAAATACTTTCATAAGAGATAGAGATATATTACAGCTATGTCAAAAGCTACTCGTATAGGTTATAGGGGTATGCAAATAACTCAAAAGATACTCGTGTAGGTCATAGGGGTATGCAAATAATTCTAAATATACGCGTTTATTCATCTATTTTGGAAACGCCAAGAAATGGCTACTTGCATTATAATAATATTCATAATCATAATCATATATAAATGTGTACATGTCATACTGTTACTAGTTGCCTATATCCCCCGTTAACCAAGCATCGCCATGCCTTGATCACGTGCAAACAGAAAGATTACTTAATACGGTGCGATAGACACAGAAAAGGGGATGAGCTCTCACATGAAAATTATGCCCATAGAAGGTAATGAGAAATCTGGAGTCGCAAGAAGAAATAGAAGAGGGAGACGGCAAGAGAGGATGTGGAAAATGATAGACTTCAGTTCCGAGTGCCCGGCAAGAAGGAGCGTGAAGATCGCCCGAGACCGGCCGCTGGCCGCGGTGCGGGTGAGCAACTGAGAATCAGCGGTGAGGCCGAATGCAGAGTTATTGCAGATTTATTCTACCTCTGGAGAGATAGAACCAAGCTATGAAGACCTAAGGAGAACATCACATCGAGCCCTGACAAGAACCAGAGCGTCCCATCGATTTCACACCAGTAAGAAACTTCCAGACTAGAATTGTTCAATGCAATAAGTTAAAATTATCCAGTAATAATATGCATAACAATGTTTCCAATAAATGGTACACCAGTAATACATCTGTAAATAGTGTTTTCAATTGAGATGATTCCTTGAGAGATTGCCTGAACCCAAAACCCTGAGAAGAGTATAAAAGCAGAGATTCGAGAGAGTAGTCGTGGGGTTCAACCTTTCCTATCTTATCGCTCCTAATAATCTGTATCGATGCTACGAGATTCATCTAGAATGACTCGTCAATACAAAAAGCATCGTAACCGGAACACGCCAGACATAATGCGAAGCGTTCCTATCAACGTTCGTGACAACCCGCGCATCTCCGCTGCGCGCAGGACAATATACCCGGCTTTGCACGGTTCATTCGTGGACTCCATCGGGATCATCGCAGCGCCCTGGCCCCGGCCATCGTTCCTGGCCAACGCTACACCGGATCACAGCGCCCTGGTTCCAGCACATCTGACCAGCGCTACATCCTCGCTGGGTTATGCATCTCCTGCACAACCGCCAACTAGGTCCACCGCACCTTTCGGCTTCCCTGTTCAGCACTGGAGCACCCGCAAGGCCCATGGCCTTCACCAGTACCTGATACGTCAACGAGTCCGGTCACCAGCAGCGGCGTCGATTCACTGACCCGCGCTTGACCAGCACTTCACCGCCTGCATCCGGAGTCTTCATCATCGGTCCTCAAGTCAACTCATATACGGCAACCTGACTCAAATAAACACTGTGACGTTCACAACATCTTTCATTTCGTGCCTCCTCACCAGATCCCCGAAAATGTAACTATCACATAAATAGTAAATTAAATATTTTTTTTTATTAAATATAACAATACCTATAGGTCGTACAATCAAAGTTGATCCAAACAACACAAACTTAGGATTGCTAGTATTGGTTCATATTTATTTACTTCCGACAGTAATGTCTTTGCAAAACTTCAATGAGAAACAGCACTTTCTCGTGCTTGCGCCTACTAATTTTAACTAGCGAGAAAGGGACAAGTGAATACGATCAGACAGATTTAAAAGCTTTTGCAATAGTGCTTTCAAAAATGTTTCTAGTGTGTTTAATAAAAAAAAATACATTTTTTTCGTTTTTAGTAGAATTTTATTTTCTGAAGTCGAATAACAAGTTTTGGAACATGATGTATGCAAGCAATTCATCTGTCTGGGTACTGTGTTGGACTCAACTTTGGTAGCGATACCTAAACACAATATTTGTAACTACCCAGCTCCACCCGAGTTCAACAGTTCAACAGTCTTTTTCGAAACCTTATGAAATGTGAATAGATGTAAAAAAAAAAATTCCATTATTACTAAGAGAATTCAACGTTCGGGTAGACAAGGAACCAATAATTATTCTAAAGTAAGATGAAGACCAATAGTCAATAAAACTAAAGGTAAATAAACAATCCATTATTTATTAATGGCCATCTTCTAAAATATAAATATTAATTTTTGTTCACAAACTTTAAACTGCCACATTCTTAGATACGCAAGAATTCTATAATATCACCAAAAAAAAAATTGTGTTATAAATTAGGATAATGATATACTCACTGGAATCGCTCGTGCTGAGAATTTCATTAAGTACATATTAGAATTTAATTATATGAATAATAATAAATATTATAAGTAGTGTCTTTTTGAGTGCGATTGAGTGGTTTCTGTTTCAGTCTGTATATTGTTTTAGTATGTTTTCTATTTCATATTTATGTTTTGTATCCAGCTTTTATTTGAATTTTAAATTTTTGTTTGTGTTTTTGTTATTTCTGAAGGAGAGTGGAATTTTGGTTGTAGAGTTTAGTTTTGTCCAAATGTTGTATTCGTAGTTGCTTGTTGGATATGTTTTTGAACACATAAGATATGTTTAGGTCTAGTGTTTTTAATGTGCGCGTTTGTTGTGTATTGTATTTATGAAAGCAAAGAAGTTTTTTTTTTAAATCTAGTTGTTTTATTGACATTATCAGATTAATAAGTCCACAAATTTTCACAAAAACGATAATTATCCGATTATAGATTACACTTTTTTTTATTATTATGACTATCAATATCGTGAGTTAGACCACGCTCACACACATTAATTTATATGTTTTTGTGCAGGAGTCAGCAGTTTTTCATGTGAGAAGAGTCAAATTGTGAAGGAAACGGGATAACAGAGATTTCAAAGAGCCGTATAATGGGTGAGGGATAGGGAAATCAGAGGTTTAAACAAAGTTAAAATGTTTCTAATGGAAGCCACAAAACTATAGCTACGTTTAATAGTAAATAAATTTGAATCATCGTTTCACATGAATAAGTAAAGTTCCTAGTTTGGTGTAAAATAAGTAGCTGGAATATCTAAACAAAACTATTTGTTAAAGAGCTGACTTGGTAACACTAATGCTGTTAAAGACAAAGTTCGCTCTGCAGCTCCGTATCATAAGGCTGGTTGAGTGTAGGTGAAAATATTGGAGTTGACGTCTGACTTCTAGTAATCGGGAGGTTGCCGGTTCAAATTCCGGTATGCGGAAATAAATTTTATTTGTTTAGTTTGTTTTATTTCACAACTTATTCATTACTTGGGGTAGCGGGGAATATTTGTTTGAAAGTTATCTGCACAAAAGAAAAATATCTTCACGTTAGGCGTTCCACAGGGGTCATATTTGGGACAAGTATTGTTTTCCTTGTTTATCAACAACATAACTACTGTTTTTGATTTAGTGATGATACTCCTATTTGCTGATGTTCTTAAATTTTACAAAACTATTACCAATCTCAATAACTGTTTCGAATTACAATTAAATGTTGTGAGGTTACAAAGTACCCGTAATGAACTGTTCCTGAATATTTAAAACCCCCAGTTGGGCGGATTAAAAGTATGTTAAATACAAACGTGCTTTACAATAAACTGTTCATGTTTATTTATTTATACACTAGCTGACGCTAGCCGCGTACCCGGCGTTGCTCGACTTTTCTCTACATATCAATATCCATGTATTATTTATATATAAACCTTCCGGAAGATATTCTTTAAATGATTCACTCCGTTGCATAGTTTAGAAGAACTAAGCGCTATTCACTATTTTTTTAACGAAATTGCCCAACTCAATTTATATTTCATAATTCTTCGTATGCAACCTTCAATCACTGTATTAATTTAGCCATGTTCTGTAAAACAACCAATCTGGCGTAATAAATGTTTGCTGAATACAAATATGCTTTACAACAAACTTCATTTTTATTTTCATAAATATCAACACAGTTACTACACATAGCTCTGTAACTACTTTCATAGTACCTTAAGCATTTATTTTTACTCTTGTTATTACATACAATTGTTGAACTCCTTTGTGTAACAGAACTCTCTATGAAAAATTGTATTGTACCTGCTTATATCGTTCATACATAGTTTATTATGTAATGTACCACATTTATTATTGTACTCCTGAACAACTTACCTAAAACAATGTTTACAAGTAAAAGCCTTCATCCTTTGATTCTCTCAAGTGTAAGCCACTATTCAGAATTGAAACAGCAAGATTGAATCAGCTGACATAATGACACCGGAGAGAAAAATTACGTACATAATTTTTTTGAAACTTAGGTCAGGAATCGCTAGTTAGTACCAGTTATAGATACCTACCTACCGCGACTAGAGTTTTATCGAACACAGTAACTACTTACACAGATGCATTGCATGCATACATCATATTTCAAACTTGTTTATCGACATCAAAAAATAACATTCCAGGAAATATTATAAGCAATAATTAGTCGCCTGAAATATCCATACAAATTGAAAATATCTCCTGAGTAAAAATAAATGCCGCCGACGGAAATTGAACCAGCACCTTCTAATGTCCGGTCAAGTGCTCTGGACCACTGAGCTACGTCGGCTTATTTCCAACATGCCCAATTATTGAATATGTACTAGTACTTCAATCGACCATTTCTGCTTATTATATTTTTTCACCTGTAAACAACCAACTTCATTTTTGTAAGAAAGGCTTTTTTAGTGCTAAATTTCTTACTAGATGGCGTCGAGACGTATTATAACTACATTTGTTGGTGAAATATTTCGGACTTGTCAAATATATATATTTTTTTTTTTTTTTTAATGATAAACTAATGTTTATAAGACAAGGTTTTTTATGCATAGCACAAACTATAATAAATTATTATAAGCAATAATATTTTCTATTTAATATATATGCATATTTCAAGCGACTCATTATAGCTTTTAATAATTTGTTATCATTAAAAAAAATCATAATAAGTTAATTTTTAATAGCTGCATTAAAAACAACAAACTATAAAAGTATCGAAAAACTGTAAAAAACTTTTCAAATACCTACCTATTTAAATTTCAACAAAGTGTTCCTTTCTCTCTAATTACAATTATTAATACATACCTACATACCCGGCGAAGAAAGACAATGTGATATTTCTCAGTTACGCATCGCACGGACATCGCTTTCGCAAGTGTATAGATATGCACCAATATTTACAATTCGCTTTTCTACACCCTGTACAATATGTATCTGCCATATACAGGGTCTGCGAGTCGGTTCGATCGTCAGACTTATAATTGACCCATTAGGAGGGGCGTCCGAATAATCAAGCTCAATATAAAACCATTCAATCAATCGGTCGAAACACGAAAAATGCAAGTTTCGCGAAAATAAAACCACGTTAATACCGTCTGGCAGCTTGGCCAGAACCAGTCTAAAGTATATCTGAATGATAATGAACCGTAAATCTCGCTGGGAATGGGTGTCTGGGTTGCAGTCATAAAACTTCAATCTTGAATGAGGGCCACGGTGCATTTTTTATTATTGCCATTTAATTTGTAGACGCTCGGCAGAATGCGCTAAAGGAACAATCAACAATGTAAAGTTACGGATACATTAAAAAGGTTATCAGAAACGTAGAAAACTAGCTACATACTAATTAAAGAAATGCTAAACTAAATCAGCCACACGTGTCAGTAATGAATCGACAAAAACCGACTGCCGTAAAGACGCGGAAAATGTTGCGCGATGTTTATTGCACGATCTTTGCACACGGTAGATGAGTATATACAGCTTGTAGCCCAGTAATGTGATCGGTAATCTGTCGGTACGGCAGATTTCTGTTTTCGCATTTACCGCTTTACGCTAAATGTCATCATTTTATCATCGTCAAATTGAACCACGGGTACTATAAGGGTAATTGTAGCAGGTAATTTAATATATTTATTTACATTTTAATTTGACAAAAGGCTGAGAATAGAAGGCGACCTGACATGTAAACGACGGTGAATCAAGTCAGTCACCAAGTAACGACGAGGTTTTGCAATTTTTTTGTGGTATTATTATAAATAATAAGATATGTTTGTGGATCCCCGTCGCAGCAGACGCGTTTTCAATGCTCTTGTGTATTTACTTCTATGATTTTTCTTGCTAAGAGATTGCTGAAAAGTGTTCAAAAGACGTGTATTACATAGTGCTTATCTTCTTATTTTGCGAAATGCGCGTAGTTATTATCGTTTAGTTGCATTGCAATTGCTAAAATGTTTTAAACCGATTAAATTTTAAAAGTTAGGCAAACGAACAAAGGATATCCCAATGCCGCCGGTTTGTACTTACGGCCTCCCAAGTGTCAAGTGCCATTTGTTTGGAAATTTATGGGACCTCTTCAAAACCAAGGAGAAACAGATAAGCTTTACTTTGTTTAATATTTATGTTTTTGTTTCAGATGATTTGTATATCCACTGGAGTGAATTTTTGCCATATTTATAGAACCTAAAAATATGGGATAAACGACAAAATCTAGGTAGATTTATTGGCTTCAAAAGGCAGTAAGCAGTTTTAAGTGGTTTCATATTAATTTTTTGAGGAATGTTATTAATTTGTATATAATTTGGTTAATGTATATATGTATTTGACACCAACCACTCCAGTTGTTAATAATAAATATTTAAGCGTCAAGTCGGGGGTAGAAAATCTGTGGATCGCTAGACGATTCTAGATTCAAATGGTTCATATCCGTTTAGGCGCGGTTCGTCCGTACATGAGTTGTGTTTTGGTCCTTTGAGCAAATCCGTTTGGCTGGGATGGTTTGTGAATGTGGAGCGGATGGGCGAGGAGGTAAGTGCCGGGAGAGTAGATCACCTGGAAGTTAATGAAGGCGGTGTCGGGACGCCCGAGGGAGTTTTTTGTCGGGTTGCATCGGGTGCTTAGGTCCAGGTGCTGCTAGATATGCGAAAGACGCATGAGACGATGTGTGAATGAATGTGAGGAGGAGTGTGAGTGGTGCGACGGTAGTTTCCTCTACGTGAGGATTACTAAGATCCGATAAGAGTCCAGAAGAGCCAAGAAGAGGCGAGAAAATGTATAAAGATTCAAGAGGATCCGGGGCGAGCCAAGAAGACCCAAGAAGGGGCGGGAAGGTGGAAGAAAAGCCAAGATGAACCAATGAGACCCAAGAAGGGGCAATAAGATACAAGAAGAGCCGATAAGGGGCAAGAAGATGCAAGAAGAGCCAAGCAGAGCCAATAAGAGACAAGATGACCAATAAAAATGAAAAAGAGCCGTGAAGAAACCAGAAAAGCCAAGAAAAGTCAAGAAAAACCAAGAAGAGCCAAATAGAAACAAGAAGAGCCAAGAAGAGCGATAAGATGCAAGAAGATCAAAACCAGTCAATGCGATCTAAGAAGAGTCAAGAAGAGAAAAGAAAAGACAAGAAGAGACAAGAAGAGCCAAGAGGAGACAAGCAGGAACAAGAGGAACAGAAAAAGAGGCAAGAAGAAGAAAGATATAAAGAAAAAAGAAAAAACAACGCTCAATCAAGTCCTTTTTTCCTGCCCATCCTAAATTCCAATATTGGCTCATTGGGTTGCCATGTAAATCAGTCAATTGAGCTCTGGCCTCCTTCCCATCCTCAGCGCACGTTTTCTAAGTCCTAACAAAGGAGTGCCCCCTGGTGTACCATTCTCACCGGGAGGGCAGTGCTCCTGGCTGGGGTGGTACAATCGTATCGTTTCGGATCAAATGTGTTGTAAAGTCGAAAGGTTTTTTTATTACTAGCGATATTAAGCTCAAGCTCACGTATTTGGAACTGTAACTGGCATAATGTAAATTCAACACACTTCTGAAATTTGATATAAAGTCATGAAAAGTGATGATCAGAGACAAGACAAGACGAGATGAACCATTAAGAGCCAAAAAGAGTCTAGGAAATGTAAAAAGAGGCAAGAAGAAGGAAGACAGAAAAAATATCGCTCAGTCAATTCCTTTATTCCTGCTCATCCTAAATGCCAATATTGGCTTATAAGGTTGCCTGTACACCGGTCGATCAAACTCTAACCTCCCCCTATACAAATATATGGATCAGTGAGCTCTCGGTATACCGCACACGGTTTTCGTCGAAGTCTCACCATCGTAAAGAAAAACGGCGGATCGTATAACAAACACAAATACCGGTTACCGTTTTCAACTCAACTTAAAATTACAACTAGATACTGTTGCATCAATTATACAACACGAACCTATTTTCTGTAATAAATTATTGGTAACAATATATACAGAGTGTAACAGCGCGTAGGTACCCGAAGCATTCTAACCAGCGTTTCCTAAGCATATTTAGAGTTAAAAATGTAGATGTCATTTTGCTAAACGACGTATAAAATAACGTTAAAATCCTTCGAGTACGTGCTGATACATCCTGTATTTATCGAGATATATCTACCGACAAAATTTTAATAATTAAAATTAATAATTAAATTATTCTAAAAATTAAGTATCCCCTTGGACGTAGACAAAATAATATCATATCAGCTCTAATTCAATTTTGAATCTGAATAATTACAGTTTTTTAATGCACCCCAAAATTAAATTACTGTTTTTGAAGTAAGCTAAAAGACTTATTTTAATTTTACAAACAAATACATTTTTTATTGTAAACATTGTAAACTTTTTTAAATCGCATGCTGGTGGGTATTTTTCGTTAACTGCATTTACCACTTTTTAATGAATGAAAATAAAACGCGTTTAGTTATACAATTATTACAAAGGTTTTTGTCACTTCACTTTTTTCGTTAAACATAAAAGTTTGTCAGGTGAACTGTTTGGCGGTTATCTGATTTAGGATTTTTTTTTTAATTTTTGCACACTTTCATCATGAAGTATCAAACTTCTACTTTGGGGTGAAAAAAGGGGACGGGGATGGGTGGTGACAAACGGTGAAATTTCTCTTGTTTCGATGGTCAAATGTGCAAAATATCATTCTCGGAATAAAAGTGTAAATTTTTATAAAACCACTCCCACTGTGGAACGATGTGTCGACCTCTGTGTTTTCTACCTCCTACAACATGGTTCATAATCTTTAAAAAAATATAGCAGCCAAAAAAACATGCGTTAAGAAAATGAAGATAAAATTGGTAGCTCTCAGTCAGTGTATGATATAGTTAAAAATAATGTAAGTTGATATGGTCTAATAAGATCAGTGGTCAGAGCACTTCCCGACAAAGAAGAGATCCTTGGTTCACTTCTTCGATGCGACTGAATCTTATTCTGTTTCACATCTTTCATAATATTATTAATAATTATTAATAAAAGTCCAAAAAAATCATGTTATTCGATAAGCAATATTATATTGACAACAGCAAAAAACTAATAACGATATCCAATCTCAAAAACAATTGGATGTTGGTAATAAAAATAATTCCCACAAAATTTAATCCCTAGAGCCTGCTTCATATAAATAACAAAAAACGCAAAGGGTTTCTAATAAAATACGCGTTTATTCGCAAATTAATTAATACACCTGCTTAAATGTGGATCATTGATGTAATTTAAATGATAATGGATGTCAAACCTCTCCGTTCCGCCTTAACAGTGGATGATATTGTCCGTTTATCTGTAATATTTAGGTGATTCCGTGACTGGGCACGATTGCTACTGGATCTTGAATCACAGGTTTTATACTGTTTTTATGCTGCTACATGTCTTATATCATGGATACCTCCATAAACACGACAAATTACGTGATTTAAGTGACGCTCATCCGATGTAATTTAGATTTTTATTATTATCAGTGGCGTAGCGACTGTCTGGGCATTCAAGGTCAGCGTCATTTGACCTTTGTTGTTTTACCCCTAAAACTTTTTATATTTATGCCCCAATATACTAATAAAGATGGTGTTTGAGACACTTGAGCTGACATTGTTGAATGTTGTGATGGCAAACACAGTATCTTTATTAGAAGCTAGACCACCATTCACAATCTAAACGTTGCTTTGATTGAAATAGATTTAGCCCTGTTTGGTATCCAGATCTGAATAGCTAGGTACTCCCCTACCTTACTCTTCCCCATCTCTTTCCCCCTCATTCCCTTTAGCTTCATAACAAACTGGTTGCTGGTACTGATAAAATAATCGCTGATTTGCGTATCATTAATTTCGCACCGCCACTGATTATGCAGGGTTTTCCAATAAGAGGTGTTATTTTGATATTCAATCGTAAAATATCAATGGTTTCGTTGCTTGTGAGGCACGTATCGCCGTCTTGTTGAAAGTAAACGTTGTCCAGATCAATACCATCCAATTCCGGCCATAAAAAATCATTAATCATCTCTCGATAGCGCAATCTATTCACCGTAACTGTCGCTCCAGCCTCATTTCCGAAAAAGTAAGGTCCAATGACGCCGGACCATAAACCGCACCAAGCAGTCAAACGTTGAGGATAGAGAGGCTTTTCAACAATAACTCTTGGGTTTTCCGAGACCCAGATGCGACAATTTTGCTTGTTGACGAAGCCACCGAGGTGGAAATGGGCCTCATCATTCAAGATGATTTGCATTTGATTCACTCAAGTGAATTTTAATAATTTCAATGCGTTGTTGAAGCGTGTATCGTTCCATTTTTATTAATGGCGTAGGTTTTACTTATCAAATGTCAAAAAATGGTAGCTTCAAAAGAAACATCTACCGAAATAGCGGGCTATTCAAAATAACATCTCTTATTGGAAAACCCTTTATTTTATTCTATATAATTTTATATTTATGTTAGTGGCATATGTTGTGCCTATGGTTGTGTCGTTGCAATGACCACATGTTCCACTAATATTTGAAATTTAATAAATAAAAAAAATCTTTTCCATAAAATATTAAATTCACACCTAAATGGTTTTTCTCAGAGAATAAAAAAGAAAAGTAGAGTGCCTTTCATACAAATTTGAATGGAAACAAATTTTCCATTTAGCCCAATAGTACAGCGATCTGTCTCACTTACACTCGCCTGACAACGTAGATCTCCATCCCGAATTTCGAAAACACAGTTTTGTATTGGAAATTTAATCATCGATTATTTATTTATTTATTAATTAACGCCCTTTTTCGGGGCTTTTACATATGAATATTAAGGAATGTACATTATTTATTGTACACAACTGAATTGCTTCATTAACAACGTTTTATATTTGTTTAGAGATAAATTGAAGATGTCCACTGACTTGATATAATTGTTTCCCTCCATTAGTATTCTGGGCAAAGAGGAATACATATGGTAGTTAGTCCCAGAATTTCTGCACTGAAATAAATCCTGACTTCTAGTATTCATAGACAATTCACCTATTACTATTTCCGGCAGCGATATCATCCCAAAAACAACAGTCAAACTTCTCGGTGTCAATTTAGATTCAGACTTTTCGTTTAAAAGTCAAATAAATAGGACTGTAAGCACCGGTTTTTTTCACCTAATACAACTCAAGTCTGTCCGAAGACACCTTCCTACAGAAGCAACAAAACTACTTATCAACTCCTACGTAGTCTCACGTCTCGATTACTGCAACGGCATTTATGCCAGCCTTCCAAAATATCAAATTGACAAATTTCAATCAGTGTTTAATGCAGCAGCACGGCTCATAACCGGGGTTTCAAAATATTCGCACATTTCAGAACACCTTCGTAACCTTCACTGGCTCAAGTGCCCTGAAAGAATCCAGTACAAACTGTGCTGGATGGTGTTTAAATCCATCAATGAAATGACCCCACCCTACATCTCTGAACTATGCGTCCCGGAAAACACTGGTCTGAGGCAGTCAACTCTTAGATCAGCAACATCATCAGCTGTAGGCAGACTGATAGAACCTAAGCGCAAGCCATATACTAAGTTTGGTGATCGCGCTTTCGGTGTATCTGGGCCGAAGGCTTGGAATAAACTCCCTCCAGAACTAAGATCCATAACAAGTCCAACAGAATTCAGGTCTAAACTAAAAAGTTACCTTTTTAAGCTGTCGTACCCTTAGATTAAATATACCATTCCTAAGAGAAAGTCCAGTTATATTCAATTTTTTAATTAAGTCCTAAATCCTGTATCTAAATTTCGCCAGTAAACAATTAGATAATGTTAATTAAGTGTTAATCTCATGTGACCTACCAGGTAAGTATTGTACTGTATATTTTCTCCATAAATAGTTAAGTAATAACATAGATCACTGTAGAAATGTATTATAAGTTTGTACAGCGCCCTTGAGGTGATTTTGCACAAAAACGGCGCTATACAAGTCATCCAATTATTATTATTATTATTACGTTGTGGAATCAGGAAGCTTATTAATTCTATTAATTTCGGACCATCAACTAAATCATTTAGAATTTTATATAGAAATACCAAGTCAGTGAAAATTCCTCTATCTGACAATTTAAGCATTTTCATATAATTTAACAGAGTGTTGTAATTCAACATAATTGCTGGAATACCGATTTAAAAATTTATAAAACGTAAGAATTTGTTTTGGATTCTTCCAACAGCTTGTACATGTATATTATAATGTGGGTTCCAGACAGGAGAATTGTACTCATGTTGACTTCTTACATAGGCAAAATATAACAATTTAATGCACTTTATATTGTTAAAATTTCTGGTCAGCCTAGTTATAAATCAGATTAGGCAAATATTTGGATTACGAAAAACGACAACGCATTTCTTGCGTTTGTCTTTATTAAATGGTTTTTGTTTTATGTTTAAATATCCCGAAATTCACATCGTCTTCATATTCAAGATGCGATTATTTAATGAGTTTTCAGAGACATCGTGACAAGTGTTTTACGGTCAAATAAACACAATAAAGTACGCAGTCTCGAAGTAACTGACAGCTACGTGCTGCCAGAGTTCAGTAAACAAGGAGCCTTATTGCTTGCTAAAGAATTTTCCTCATTTGGCAGTCTCAACGTCTTTCACGTCCTCCTCATAACTCCGTTAAGTACCTTGCAAAATGCTGAAACATCAAAGACAGGGGGATACGGTCTTGATGTCTTGTGTCCCAAGCGATGTGATGCTTCAAGGGTGTTAAAATAAACTCGTAAAAAGCATTCACGGTTTAACTAAATGTTTGAGTTCATTTCACACTTGCAAAATCTATAAGAAACCTGAGAATGCTATTTGTTATTTGGTGAGGTTATGTACTGTACCCACTTGTTATTTTTTTACAGGTTCATTGAATTCTGGAATATATTCCTGCAGACATAAATGGGCATTTTTTTACCAAAGTTTTAAGTGTGTTCATCCTCTTTTTGTGTTTTTCCTTTACTTTTACTATTTTTAAACGATAAACTGATGTTTATAAGAAAAGGTTTTTTTGCATAGCACAAAGGATAACAAATTATTATAAGCATTAATTAGTCGCCTGAAATATCCATAAAAATTTAAAATATCTCCCGAGTAAAAATAAATGACGTGGACGGGAATTGAACCAGCACCTTCTGATGTCCGGTCAGGTGCTCTGGACCACTGAGCTACGTCGGCTTATTCCCAACACGCCAAATAATTCAATTTGTACTAGTACTTCAATCAAGTGCTCATTATATGTATATACATATTTTTTTTTTTTTCTTTTCAGAAGGTGCGGGTTCAATTCCCGTCGGCAGCATTTATTTTTACTCGATTTGTATCCATATTTCAGGCGACTAATTATTGCTTATAATAATTTGCTAGCCTTTGTGCTTTACTTTAATGTTTAATTTTTATGTTTTCCCCAAAACCAGATTACCAGAAGTCGGTAAATTCAATTCTTTTCAGCGCAGAAATTCTGGGACTAATTCGTAGAACACCATTTATTATTTTTTTTAATTCAATGTAAATCCAATTTATTAATGTGATTATTAAGTTCTGTAATCATTTTAGTTTTTTATTATTGTGACAGCTGTTTCGGCGTTCAATGTCATTTTCAAACTGTGGTTAGGCCACGTTGAGACGACCTATTATATACATTTAAAAAAAATTACATACACCCACACACCACTTTTTTAATGTGTTTATTCAGTTATAAAAAATTATATTTTTATATCTAGTATAAACCTTTACTAACTGCTAACAACTGATTTCTATAAAATTTAGGCATACTATACACTACATCTAAAAATTATTATTTATATCATTTAGGCATAACCCACGAAAAGCAGCAAGGCTTTTAGCTTCTTTAACATCTATCAGTAGTTCATTGAAAATCTTAAATCCTGTAACGCCTCCAGCGTTTGAGGGTCATATACGAGCGGGCGTTCATATTTCATAAAAGTATTTTGTTCTTTTTTTACTATCAGGCGTAAAAACTTATTTTTTGACGTTAGAAAGAGAATCAAAAAATCTTTCCATTTTGCCTCAAATATTTACATTGGAATCCATTAATAAAATCCTAAAAGTAGCCACAATTAAAAATTCATATTTCGCGCGATGCCATACGTAGTAATGCAAAATCATATGTTTTTGGTTTGAAAATTTGGTCACCTAGAAATGTTTCAGATGCTTTTATTAAATACTGCGAGTAGAATACATCTTAAACTTTGAAATAATCCAGAATTTTTTAGATAAGTCTTTTTATAAGCCCAGAAAAAAATAATGTAAAGGCCTATGAAAACTGTTTTAAAGTTCAAAATCTCCTACTTACGAACCCATTTTCGGTTATGATTTTATTGTATAATGTGGCAAATTAAGTTATTTATAAAATGATCAAAAAAATTTAAATATTTATTCCTGAACATCCACAAAATAAAATAAAAGGCACTTTTTGGCCATATTTTTTTCATGCATAAATCAATATAGGTGGATGGCGTTAAGCGGGAATTTAAACCTTATCGCCATCTACGTAAGGGTTGTTATTGATAGCGGCTCAATTTAAAATATTACACGACGTAGTGCATCGCCTTCTTACTTTTTATTATATCAACGAGATAAAAGTGAAGGTACAGTTTTCTTACAAATTCCCCAAACGAAACGAATTTGTTTTCGAAATATCGAGCTCTTCAATTTTTCTATGATTGGAGTAAAAAATTAAGTAAAAATGTTGTTAGCGTTTTTGACAACATTTTACACGTTCGATATTAAAATTTTATTATTTATAAATGGTAATGTTTCTTTTCAACGCACACACCGGGAAGATAATTTTATCTAGTTTCTAAAACAGTGTTTGTTTTTATGGAAAATAAAAAAATAAGATGTATATAGTGCATTTGAAATATACAGAAAACATTGCAAACTGAACAAATGTGATGAAAGTACTAAAGGGTTAAAATAGAGGTTATTTTGGGTTCCCGACAACTTTGTTATTTGTTGACTTGGATGATCTATGGCAGAGGTGTTGGTTATCCAATGAATGGTTCCCGGGGCGGCGGCACCCAAACCGGCCTCCCAAATAAATGAATATGATTTTTATTAATATAATTTCAATTTATATGATGTCTGAAATGATTTATTGACGATTAAACCGATTTACTGAGAAATTAATTGTGACAATCGATTTTCTATTTTGTGGGGAACTCCGAATTTTTTGTTTTATAATGACGTTCCTGCTATTAGCGCATTTAAATGTATTATATTGTTTAGGTCTTGGGAACATACTGAGAAGTGATGAACACGTAATTTTCCTTATTTTGTTAATTTATGTTATTAAGATAAGTCATTCGATTATTGATTTCCAATTATAATATTAAGATAATTCGTTCAATTATTGATTTCCAATTGTAATATTAAGGTAATTCGTTCAATTATTGATTGCCAATTGTAATATTAAGATAATTCGTTAGATTATTGATTTCCAATTGTAATATTAAGGTAATTCGTTCAATTATTGATTGCCAATTGTAATATTAAGATAATTCGTTAGATTATTGATTTCCAATTGTTATATTAAGATCATTCGTTCGATTATTAAATTCAAATTATTCAAGTATATTTCAGATCCTTTATTTTCATATGTAAGGGTTTAGACTCGTTGTTGTGAAGCGCAACGTTATTATTCATAAAATTTCAAAGCTAAAATTCAAGTTCTGTTTTAATTTCAGTTATGTGAAACAACTGTGCAATAGTGACATAATAACAAAACTTGAATAAAACCTTTACAGAACTTAACCATTGAAAATAACCATTGAAATTTGATGATTTGTTCAAATTCTATCAAACAAACTGTCCTAACAGATGTTCTGAGAATTTTTGAAAAGTGCTTCTATTATTAAAACATGGAATTTGATTTTTTAATCTAGTTGAGTAAGCCCTTACCCGCTATCCGATATAAATAGCTTTACAGTCAGCGTGGTCACATTTTATTTTGAGTTTTAGGAACAAGTAAAAAAACTAAAAAAGTAGAAATCCGAAACTTAATAATTACTAACATACGCACATCACGATCAAAGCGTCCCCTTCTTTATTATATTATTTACGCTTACATCAACCTTGGATTCCTTCCTTTTCTTCACATTTATAATATGGTCAAACAAGGTATTTACCACACAAACGCCTTCAGTGATCTCATTTCTATGGACAATTCCATGCCTCACTACCATACATTGGGGTTTGTATCCAATTATAGACTACCATCCGTTATAGACTTCTAGCCTCGCTTCTTTCTGCAAGTGGATAGATGAAATATGAGGCAGCTATTATATGAAGGACTAATTACAGGACGATAATAGGTAGATTGTACATAACTTCACACAGTGTTGCGTAACCCTATGCCCAAATCCGTCCTGTCTAGACGAAAGTGACGAACCAAGTGCCTTAATAGGGCACCATCCGGTGTTGGTGACCAAATTAAGTTAAATCTATTCTATGACTTTATTTCTATAATAACGTACGTTACGAGAAGGAATTTTGAAGAATAGAAGACCAACAAAGGGTTTTAAATGATAAAACTCTAGTTTATATATTTTTAAAAAGAAATTCAATCATTCCCGGGTTACGAATAACCTGACAATATTTTGAAAATCTCCTACTACCACCGCAGTAAGCGGAAAATTTTGCTTATGTTGTGATGGACGACTTAGCCAGCCGAGAATTTGAACATATTATGCCTGGGGGGAACCCAAACGTAAAATAATTTTTTAGTAAAATTATTTTCAGTAGGTGACCTGTTCTCAGGTTATAAATGGTACAAGGTAATGTACATGTACATAACATATATCCAAAATTTAAGTAATATGGCTTTAGATTTTAGCCGTATTCGCTGACAAGATCTGAATAGTTTGGTACTTCCCCTCATAACAATCACACCCCGATTAGGTTTGCCGCTAGCTCCGGTTAGCAGTGAGCAGTTAGGTCTCTTCTGCAGTGTTGGACTGGAGGATCTTGGATATAAACACAGATAATGGACCTATATCGATTAGGAAGACGATGCCATTAAAAAAAAAAAAAAACTGGGTGTTTTTAGTATATAAATTTGAATGCCCAGAAATATTATACAATTATTTAAGTCTAGAAAAAATTGTGTTTCTGTCTTTAAAATTCTATAAAGTACAAAATCTTCTACTTAAATGCTTTTTTCAGATTTGATTTCATTGAATACATAGCTGTACCCCACCACGCATTGCTGTGGCGCAGCTTATCTGTGAAGATAGAGAAACAATAGCGCGTTTTACTTTTACGACAACAGATGGCGCTGTTTTTCAAAAAGCATGTTTACCTGTCACAGGTGACATTTATATAATATAGGTATATAAAAACACACGCGCATTCTAATGCAACGTTGTGTCAAAATTTCAAAGTAATCGGTGATGAACTTTCAGAGATTTAAAATTTTAAACAAACGAACATTTACATAATTATTTATATAGATAGAAGATGTCGAGAAAAAAAATTCGACTCTGATAAGAAAATATTTTGATATTTTGTGGCTTAGTTTCATAAAATGAAATAAAGCATGGTGAAGTTTATGTGGGCGTAAATCTAAAAAGGTGGCCAGCATCGAGTAGTGGCAATTTGAAGCTGTTCGCTTACCGGCGTAAGGAGTGCCTTATTTCATTCGAGTCAGTTCGATTGGATTGCTTTACTTAAAATAAGACCTGTTAGATCTAACCGATAATTTTAAACGTTGAAAAGAGGACATTTGTCATTTTATTTACACTACGGTCATCATACAAATTACGTTTTAAACAAATACTACCACAATATTATATATTAATCGACTCCCAAGGACTTTGCTCTCGAGACCACTCCATTTTTTATCCACAAGGCTTGACCTTCGGCTAATATATCTGGTTACCTAGTATCGACGTAGGCACCTATTTAGATAGGCAACTACTAGACTAGTGGATGTAGCATCCTAGTCCAGAGGGCAAGTAGCGGAGAATCCGTAGATACGAATTGTTGCATAAGGTTAAAGCGAAAAATGCAATCAGCCACGTTTAACACCGAAATTGAGCATCTGGGTAAATTTTATTTTATTTTTTTTTGCTCAGAAAGACGAAAATTCCGGTGTTCCCTGACAATATTTTAATATTTCCTACTAACATCACAGTAAGCGGCAAATGTTGCATGTGTCGTGATGGAGGAGCCGAGGAATTGAACGCACGTCTGGATGGGACACAACGACCGGTTAATTGTTATTTGTATTATGGAGAGTTAGTTCCAACTCCCATGAAAAGGTAGGGTTCCGTTAGAAATAATTATTCTTTTTAGTCACTTGCGTTTTTTGATACCAACACAATCAACTGAGTAAATAACGACAAATAATAATGCAATGTTAGCTGTTACAAGGGCGCTCCGTTCCGCCCCCTCCCACCTGGATAGTGGAAGTGTCAGTATTCCGCAGTATAAATCAAGTGTCTCAAACAGCAAATAATCATAAAATCAAAGGGTAGGTACTACCCTGTACAAGTGTACTGTTGAATTTGACAGACATTTCTGGTCTGCAGCCCCAAAATACTATCTTAACATACGGGTAGCAATCTTTAGAGCAGGGGTGCTCAAACGGTCGATCGTGAGTGCTTTTTGAGTCGATCGTGAGTGCTTTTTGAGTCGATCGCGAGTGCTTTTTGAGTCGATCTCGAGAAAAATTTCCCATTTTTCATGTCTTCTTTTTTATTATTTATTTGTAGCTTGTAGAAATCAAAATATCGCAATCAACTAACTGATTAACATATGTCATCGTGCTTGCAATTAGCACTCGGTAATTACGTACCATCGTATGAAAAGTATGCTGAGGACATGCAGTGCCACGCTTCAACATCCAAAGTCATTATTTAGTTAAGTTTAGAAACTAGAACTCGTTTGTTTTTTGTAAGAACCAATAAACTTGCAATTTTGAATAAATATAAGTTTTTTCATTGACTTTTTAGTGCAGACCTCCACCTACCTTGACTAAAAAAAATGCATATTGCGAACTAATTTCTGTCGTTCCTCCAAATTCTATGTGGATTCGTGGCCATACAATTATGCAACGTCCCTATATATACACTTATACCTGCGCCACGATACACCCTACCTACATAGACGACAATCCTGCATCACACATACTTGCAGCCTCTCAGAGTCGATCGATCGGAATCTAATAATATTGAAATAGATCGCCAGCAGTTCAAGTTTGAGCACCCCTGCTTTAGAGCATAGGCATCAGTTGGGAATATTGTCCTTGCTCTACCGGTATCTCAATGGAAGATGCTCCTAGGAACTAAGGACATTAATACCTTCAGAACCTGTACATAGTCGGGAAACATATCGTTACAACGGGTCGTTTCAACAATTCGTTATTGAGTTCGATTTGCCGGCCTCTGTGTTTCCTCCCTCCTACGACATGCATTCAAGACCCATATTCACTCATTCCATTACTAAAAAAGACCCTCCACGCAGCATCCACAAATATATAATATGTGCAGTTAATGTAAAAAATTTAATACTTATAAGTTTTTTCGTACGTCTGGCCATAGTATCTATGCAGGAGATAACTAATATATTTTTAAAATATAATAATTGTAAGGAAAAAACTGCATTTATATCGCTTGAAGTGTGTAGGCATCATTTACAATAATTTATTAGTATGTACATAGGTACCTATACTACATTAATTCTATCGATCAATTTCTTTTTGATTTAATGTATTCGATCTGTATTCAATCCTAGGTATTAGGACCAAATATACTCGTACTACTGAATCGGAATTTAAAATAAAAAGTCACACAATACATCATGTGACACTGTGACCGTCCAGTCAAGTGTCTACTTGTGTGTCGTATGTGTCACCTCTCCGGATGTTTGACCAGCCGCCAGCCGCTAGCTTTATCATCCGTGATTCTCATAATATTATTAGATGGCCACAATTGATTGAATTAATGAATGAAATAGTACTGCCTTATGCAACTCCTCGGTATAAATCGATACTCACAAACATCAGGAATAGGCGAGTGCGTATGGTAGAGTGTGCGTGTTTGTATTTATGTTGAAGATAGGAATGAGGTTTTTACAACAACGAAATTTCATGTAATCACTATAATTATTAGAATTGTTCAAAACATTTATCATTGTAATATTCTTCAAGATAATATCAACAAATTGTCAATGTGGTGGAATGAAAACAGACCTTACTAAAATATCTCAAAAGGTCATCTAGTCAGATTTTTCGAATTAAAAAATCAGTGATCTTTAATTACAATACTGATAACAATTGTTTCGAGACATTAACATAAATTAAAGACACGGGCATCACTTTTCAATCAAGTCTTTCTTTTGTTAACCACACAACGGAAATCTCTAACAAATGTTGGGATTTATAACTAGGTTTACCAGACATTTCAACAATAGTAAGTGGATTAAACTTGTTTGTTATATATTACCTATGTTAGAAGTCAACTTGAGTACAATTCTCCCGTCAGAAAACTACATTACAATATTCATGTACAAGCTATTGAAATAATACAAAATAAATTCTTATGTTTTCTAAGTTTTAAAGTAAATATTCCAGCAATTTTTTTGAACCACGAAACTCTTTTAAAAGAAATTAATATGCTTAAATTGTCGGACAGAAGGATTTTCACTGACTTCGAATTAAATTCTAAATTTTGCATTTGATAGTCCAGAATTGATAGCATTAATATGTTTTTGGATTCCACTACGTAATACTAGAAGTCGGGGTTTATTTCAGCGCAAAAATTCTGGGACTAAATACCAGATATATTCCTCATTGCCCAGAATACTTGTGGAGGGAAATAATTATACCGAATCAGTGGACATTGGACATCTTTAATTTATCACTTAAAAAATACAAAATATTTTTATGTATAATAAACATATACTACCGTATTAATATGCATATACTACTGTATTAATATGTATATACTACTGTATTAATATGTATATACTACTGTTTATTATAATTTAAAATAATATGTGGAATATTTGCGGCACGTTCCAGAGTGTAAGTGCCCTGGTCTAAGACCATCATTCAAAATCGAAACGTTGCTTGAAATGGCTTTGGCCGTGTTTTGTGACCAGATCTGAATAGCCAGATACTTCCCTATTCCTTTCCCCTCCTCACTTCCTTCAGCCTCCCAATGTATCCCGATTGGGGATTCAATCGCCTCACTGGCTCCAGGCGGTCGAGAGAAGTTGAGACTCTTATGCGGTTTCACATTAAATAAATTAAATAAATTAATTTTAATAATATTATTGAATATATGTGAAAGAAAAACGTTCAAAAAAGTTAAACAAAATTCAATGTATAGAAAATTACAACAATACCATCTAAAGCTATTTCGCATTAGTCAGAATTACACTGGAATATGCATCGCCAATTTGGAATCCACAATTTAAACTTTACATGGATAGTATAGAAAATTTCCAAAACAAATTTATCAAATATTTTACTTCCAAATTCTACAATAACTTTGAATGTACATTACAAACTTTACAGCAAAGGCGAGTAGTAGCTGACTTAACATTTATACCTGAGATTAGTCATCGAACTACGGTAGTGGATAGTCGTGCTCTGTGTTTGACAAATTGCCTACCTGCTGTCGCGGACTTCGTACAGATAAGAAATTATTGTTACATTTTTGTTTTCTATTATTTGTTTGTTATATTTAGGTTTTGATAAATTCGTGTGTACAGTCAATCAAATAGACTGTATTATTATTTTTTTTGTTAATTAATTTATAAATATGGAGGAAGATGAAAATCGACCTCCTGACCCCGAGTCCATATTTAATATTGGAGATGAGTATGAATCGGATGTTTCTATAATAGTCCCTTCCAGAAAACGAAGACCATCGCTCTGTCTTAATGTACCACCCAAAATTAAACCTTCGCAATCCGATGAAACCTCAAACCCAAAGGAAAGTCGTAAGGATACCATATTATCAGAATCTAAAAATACTGAACTAAGTTATTCCCCATCCTCCTCGGCTCCATTCATTGTCAATGTCCAAAGTACTGAACAAGGAAAAATCATTCATCCTCTGGATTTCGGGAAATTCATTTTTAGTTCAAAAAACAGTAACCTTGGCATAGTTAACGGATCTATTAAGCCGGAAGGCCGCTATAAGTTATCCCTAGAATTTAAATCCGCAAACTTTGCAAATGAATTCGTCCAAAAAATAGATACGCTTTCACACCACAAATTTAAATCTTATATTCCAACTTACAACCTTACTAGAATGGGCCGAGTGAGAGGTATACCAACCGATCTCTCAGAATCTGAAATTGTTGATGCACTTAATGATTCTCAAGTGACCCCTAAGGTTTTAAAAGCACGTAGATTAAATTACAAAGATACATCTAATGGAACCACTACATGGAAACCCTCACAATCGGTTGTTATTACTTTTGAAGGCCAAACTTTGCCATCTCGGGTATTTATTTATTACAACGCACTCCCTGTGGAAGTATATAAATTCCCGACGATCCAGTGTTTTAACTGCTGCCGTTTCGGACACTCAAAACCAATATGTCGTTCCCCTACACGTTGTTTTCATTGCGGAGAAGACCACCCCTTTGATCTTTGCCAAAAATCATCGAATGATCCACGTTGCATTAACTGCAAGGGAAATCATACAGCGGTTAGTGTGGCCTGTCCAGAATTGACCAGACAAAGGAATATTAAACAATCAATGGCTTCAGACAACATTTCCTATTTCCAGGCATCAAAATTATTCCCACCTGCAATAAAATCGTTTGCAGAGGTAACATCTACCTCAATTCCTTGCAATCTATCTTACTCTAAATCTCCTCCATCGTCTTCTCACAGGGAAACAATTTTTATACCACTCAAACCAAAACCAAAATTTATTGCTTCTATTGATAAAAATCAACATAATGATATTTTGTTTAACCCAAATGGGAATTATAAATCTCAGACACTCAATGGGAGTGCTTTAAATAGTTCCCAATCTTCCCCTAATTTAGGGAAAGTGGTGAATGAAAATTCTGCTTTCATTCAGACTTTAATTACCCTCTTAATTTCTATTCTTTCAAACAACAATAATATACCGTCCAACGCTGCCGATTGCATTAAATCTTTATTATCCTGTCTTCCTAATGTCTCCGAAACTGAACAGAATTCTTCAGTGGAATATCAGAAGTCTAATCTGTAATAAATTTGAACTTGTAAAATTACTCGATGAACATGAAATTTCAGTTGCCGCTATTTCTGAAACGTGGTTTAAACCCTCGTATCTATTTAAGATATCTGGATATAATTGTCTTAGACATGATAGACTGGATGGTAAAGGTGGCGCTGCCTTAATCATCCATGACTCTATCCCTTTCAAACCAATCATGTTTCATACTCTCTCTAACAATTTTCAGATAGTAGCAGCTGTTGTATGTGATATTACAATACTATCAATATATGTCCCTCCCTCCACTATTTTTGATGAAAACGAATGGTCATCATTTATGTCTCAGATCCGTCCCCCGTATATGTTACTGGGCGACTTTAACGCTCATTCTACCTCTTGGGGTAGTGAATTAACGAATCGTTCTGGCCGTAATCTTTTAGATTTTATTGATTCCCATAATTTATGTATTTTAAACGACGGATCTCCAACCCGATTCACCCCCCCTCAACAAAGGAAAAGTGTTGTTGATTTATCTCTCTGTTCATCTTCGGTCATACGTAAATGTTCTTGGAACATACTTAAAGACCCCCTTTCCAGTGATCATTTCCCTATTATAATCCTCTTTCACCATCTAACCACCTCGCATTCCTTTACAATTAACAATAATTTTAAATTTAAAACGAAAGATGCGAACTGGAGAGTTTTTTCTTCTGTATTAGACTCTCTTGTTCACTCTGTAAAATCTTCTCTTGGGAACATCAGAACACAATGTGAATTATTTCCTAGTATAGTTATAAAAGCAGCAGAAAAATCCATTCCAAAGCGTAAAGTTAACATTAAAACTAAACATTCGACTCCGTGGTGGGACGAAGAATGCACTCGTGCTGTTAACTCTAGAAAAGAAGCAGTTTCCATTTACCGCAAATGCATGTCTTTTGAAAATTTCTTATCAGTGAAACGCGTCCAATCAGAAACTAAACGTATTTTGAAAAATAAAAAGCGGTCTGGATGGCGAAAATTTTGTGAAAACTTGTCTCCTGAAACTCCCCAGTCATCTGTTTGGACTAATTTAAAAAAATTCGGTTCGTCATATGCTCCGGAGCGTACCAAACATATTCCGGAGGAAATTATTATAGGTTTTGCTGATAAAATTGCCCCTCCTTCAGTTGCCACATGTGAAGAAATGCCCTCTTTTATTTCATATCCATCTCACTCTAACTGGCTAGACTCTCCTTTCTTAGTTAGTGAACTAAAACGAGTAATCAAATCTCTTTCTGACTCTTCTCCGGGTCCTGATGGAATATTATATAGCTTCTTTAAAGCATTCTCCGACATGTCGGTTGAATATTTCTTATCCTTAATTAATAACATGTTTGAAACAGGAATTATTCCGGATGTCTGGAAGGTTCAAAAAATCCTCCCGGTTTTAAAACCAGGGAAAAATCCGTCCGAAGTCTCATCTTATCGTCCTATTGCTCTTTCGTCGTGTTTAATTAAAGTAGTGGAACATTTGATAAAGAACAGATTAGAATGGTTTGTTGAAAATCACAGTATTATCCCTCCTAATCAATACGGCTTTCGGAAAAAGAAATCTACTATGGATAATTTAAGTTTGTTAACAACAGATATCCGTATTTCTCAATCCCTTAACTCTTGTACATTGGCCACATTTCTAGATCTTTCTTCAGCTTACGACGATGTATTAATTGATGTTTTGAAGGAAAAATTAATTAAAATAAAAATCCCCATAAAATTAGTTCAATTTATTATCAACTTGCTAACAGACAGATCCATTATTATCCACTCTTCCTCAAACATATTGAAGCGCAAACTTTGGAAAGGGCTACCCCAGGGGTCTGTTATCAGTCCATTATTATTTAATATTTATATGAGTGATTTAGACATTGTAATCCCTTCGTCTATTAAGCGACTTTATTTTGCGGACGATTTTCTCATATATTTATCTCACAAAAATTTATAGCATGCTGCGAAGGAATTAAATTTGGCCTTACATAATATTAAAGTTTGGATGTTGACAAATGGAATGAATTTAGCTACCTCTAAAACCAAGGTAGTGGCTTTTACTCGCAAAAGAAAACTGCCTAACTTTACAGTCTCTTTTGATAATTTCCCCCTTCAAATCGTTAAGCAAATAAAATTTCTTGGCCTGCTTTTGGACCATAAGCTTTCCTGGCTCCCTCATATTCAGAACGTTTCTGCTAAGTGTGAAAAGGGGCTTAATATGATGCGAGCTGTTTCCAGAGTATGGTGGGGATCCCATCCTACTACTCTTAAACTAATGTATAATTCCCTCGTTCGAAGTCACTTGGATTATGGCACATTTCTTTTCGACCCACTTCCTAAATATCTGGATAAAAAACTTGAAAGAATCCAATCAAAAGGGCTCAGAATGATTATTGGGGCAATGAAATCTTCTCCAATTAATGCTCTTCAGATAGAATGTGTAGATCCTCCCTTATTTTTGAGAAGACAATACCTCGCGGATAGATATATCTTCAAAGCGTTATCTTTATCGCGTCACTCATTGGAACAGAGTCTCGATCGTTTGTTCAGTATTTTGAATAACAGAAGGAGGGTAATAGATAGAGATCGATTCCCTCTCTTATTAAAAAGTTTTCTATCATTTAGATCTCTGTCTTCTTACCTTCAAAATCTACAAGATGATCCAATCCTTCCTATTTACAGTACCCCGTTTAATGCTATTAATTTTATCCCAAACGTAATAATTTCTGACTTCCGGACGAACATTTTATCATCAGCTAATAACTTTCAAAATGTTGAAGAACATTTTAAAAACTTTATATTTTCAAAGTTTCCTGGATTTTCCCTCATATACACAGATGGTTCCAAATCCGACCACAAAGAATGTGGCGCATCGGTATATATTCCTGAATTCAATGTTAATCTGTCTTATAAATTGCCTAAAGAAATTTCCATATTTACTGCAGAATGCTTCGCAATTGAACAAGCTTTAATTCAAATCCAACTCCTTAATATTCGTCGAGCCTTACTGTGTACTGACTCTCTAAGTGCAGTATTAAAAATTTCCTCTAATATCGTTCGATGTCCAGAAGACTATGTTATTTGTAATATTAAAAAAATCCTCGATTCTTTAAACGAATCTATGTTTGAGACAATACTGGTTTGGGTGCCTGGCCATCTAGGAATTGAGGGTAACGAGAAAGCTGATTCTCTCGCTAAACTTGGAACTGTATCTGGTTCTATTCCTTTAGATTTTAAAATTCCTGTCTCTGACGTCTTCTCTATTCTTAAATCCAACATGTCTCGTTCCTGGGAAGAAAATTGGACAGTCACGAAAACTCAAACTGGATCTTTCTATGCTGGAATACAAAATCATATTCCAAGTAAACCCTGGTTCCACGGCAAAAAAAAGTCCAAAAGATTTATTTCCTGTATCTCGAGAATGAGAATTGGCCACTGCTCTATTGCAACTCATTTGTTTAAAATTCGGGTGCTCGAAAGTTCATTATGCCAGTGTGGTGTGGAGGATGAGACTCTTGACCATGTTTTCTTCAATTGTAAAAACCATTCTTCTTTCAAAGGCATGTATCGATTGCTTATTAAAATCACCCACCAGTCTCCCCTTAGTATTCCATATTTGCTGTCTCTCAATAACTCTCGCGTATATTCTATTCTTTATAAGTTTATAGATTTGAATGACTTTAATATATGATATGTCCAGTCCCCTTATAGATAATTCACATCAGTTTAACCATATATCTTAACCCAATCGGCACAAAGCACTCTCTTTAGGGTGAATTGCCTAATACAAAAAAAAAAAAAAAAAAACATTTATACCTATAATTTTAACATACCTTTGAGACGTACACGAGATACATTGCTATTCCACACGCTTAATTATAAATCAAATGCAGCATCTAATTTGCCAATTAACCGAGCTCTTCATACTCTAATTGATATTTATCTAAACTCCAACATTGGCATTTTTTTTCGGATTCACTGCCCAAATTCATACGTGGCATCATGTCAATAATATAAACTGTTCAATGCGCATACATATATACACACACATACACCTATATACTATACAAGTCACCTTGTAATTAAGGAATAAACATACCACTTAGCAGACATTACAAGGAAACATATCATAGGTACCCAACATGAAATATATAATTCCTGTATATTGTTTCATCACTGTCACTCATGTACGGTTTGTTTCTATAATATCAAATGCATAAAATGGCACTATCAAGTAAAAGTAATGTTGAGAGTTCAGCCATTCCAATTCCACTCGGTATAAAGTCGTGCAAATGTTGGCATAATGCCGAATCGGTGTGATGACCTGTGTAGTCCCTTGTTTATTTCTCAACGCATCTCATCTCAGCAATATCATCTGTAACCACCAGCCACGGTTTAGTGTCCTCTCATAACCGGCAATCTGAACACAGAATTATATCGTGTTAATGTAGGTATTTACGCATATTTCCAGAAACATTTTTATCATACTAAATTCTCGGTTATGCATTTTGAGAGTTGATTCAAAGAATCCAAAAACAAAATTAGAAACACTAGATCTCAAGATCAAAAACATATCCAACAAGCAACTAAAAATATAACATTTGGGCAAAAAAGCTTCCTTTACTAAACTCTACAAAAAAATCCCACTATCATTCAAAACTCCCAACAATATTTTAACATTTAAATCTCAAATAAAAAGCTGGATACAAAATATAGAGAGATCAGAAAAAGATAAATATACTGGCACTAATTATAGACTGAAACCAAAACCACTCAACTGAACAAAAAAAACAACTTAAAAAAAAACATATTTCAATATATTTATAATTACTTTATATATATATATATATATTTATTTATTTATTTTTTAAATAAAGTCAAACATTCTCAGGTTACGAATAACCTTACAATATTTGAAAATTTCCTACTACCACCACAGTAAGCTGCAAATGTTGCTTGTGTTGTGATGGAGGACTTAGCCAGCCGAGGAATTGAACACACTACGCTTGGGTGGGACCCAAACGCGATGCCAACTCGGCCACCGACCGGTATTATCAATTATCCATACTACAAAATTTTTATCAAATGTAAATGAAATCCTCAGCACGGGAGATCCAAGTGAGGATATCAATATATCCATTTGTTCCAAAAATAGATAATAAAACACTTATTGTTATTATAAACAGGGCACGGAGTAAAATGAGTATTGCTGATTTATTTAAAACGTGGTAGCAGGCCATTTCCCAATTAAATATTAGTAT
Organism: Hesperophylax magnus; assembly: GCA_026573805.1. Lineage (NCBI taxonomy): Eukaryota > Metazoa > Arthropoda > Insecta > Trichoptera > Limnephilidae > Hesperophylax > Hesperophylax magnus. The sequence continues at coordinate 1,814,122 of JAIUSX010000117.1, read as the reverse complement.
ATTTTGAATATATCGGAACATTATATATCGGAGTATTATATTTATTAAATATAAATATGACAATGTGATATGTTTATTTCGTTTCATATTTAAAATATTTATAAAAGACGATAATATGTGTTTATTACTGTTTGTGAATGTGTATTTCTGTTTGGTGTTGGGAATTTCGCGTGTATTTTAATAACTTGTTGAACGTCAACGGCGAAGGCAAATGACAAATGCCGTCATGATCATGATCGATTTGATCTATATTTATGATTAAAGTGTTGCCATTTTTTGACGATTGCTATCCGAAAATATCATTTCTTGTCTAATGGCAGATATCTGTATAAATCGAGGTATGAAAATATTGATTGTGCAAAGCAAAGTATAGTTATATATAACATATCGTATCCTGGATAAAAAATCAAGATATTCACTTTATTCAAAAGATTATAATTCCTAACCAAACATAACCAAAATATAATAAGTAAAATTAAATATTATACACGTTCTTCAAGAATTATTCAAAAATACAAACACGTCATACACTCACATATAAATGTGTGTTTTCATGTTTCAATATATGTCTGTAAAAAAAAAACTTTCTACTACAACACATAAATACCTGTCACACTTAATCACAAACACGTTAACACCTCAGCACAGGTTCTCCTAGTGAGGTGTTCACGTAACATACAATATCACCCACACACAGTTTTACATATATTAACCAATGTTCTTTATTTTTTATACCTTTTTTTTCTGTACTTTTTTCTCTGTACTACAATATAAACCACTGTAATCATTTGTAAAATGTGTATTCAAGAATAGACATAAATAAATAAAAAAATAAATATAAAAACATCTTTGATCCCGATATAGTTTCCATGTTGGGATCGGTATGAAAAAGTATAATAGACGTCACAGGACGCCTGGCAGATGTGAAAAATTGATTTTTATTGAACGAAGTGAAAATGAAAATAAACAGGTCTTTATATTTTTGATAAAAAAATAATTATTTATTATTATTACAAATATAAACAAAGAAAGATATTACAAATTAAAAAATCATCATAATTTAGAACGGATCCATTGCCAATTTTAGTGAGAATAGAAGCAAATATACCGCACAGAGTTTTGGCGGCCGGACAGAAAGAGCCAACGAATCATGAGGCTGCTCGAATGAAGCGTCGTTCTATGCAATAGTCGGTTTTACCCCGCTAGGCGCCCCAAAAGATGTTTCACGACAAAAGCATCGTGTACAACGGCCGTAATACGCAGTAAGAGACCAATTTGTAGAAGCGCCCGTAACGTTGTTTAGTTGTTTTGACAAGTTGATTGAAGTTGCGGGCTTGCTCAATTTGTTTATTGGTAAATACCACACGTTTAGCGAATCCGTCGGGAAGGCGCTGACAGTGACGCACAAGTGGGATGGTATTTTCTTGCGTTCCGTCAGACGGAATCATGTTTTTTGGAAAATTGGAAGAATTAAAATTTTCTTTCCACTAACGATGTTTTGTCAGCAGTTATTTTTAGTTTTACCTTAGTAATAATGATAATAATTTTACTCCGGAATGTCCCCACAGGTTAGGTGACATTAGATGAGGTTAGATTACACCTCAAAAGAGCGCTCCTGTTTGCACAGTGTTAAAGAGAGGGGAAAAGTTAAGGTAGGGATTGAAGGGAGGGATTTATTACTACGGGATTATGTGATGGAGGAACGTTTTAGTTTGGAAATCGATAATCTTACAAATAAAAATTAAAAACACATCACGTTAATAGGTTAAGGAAAATTCAATATTTGGCAGGCAGGGGGTCTACAGAAAAAAATGTCGGCAATTGGTTTAAGGGGCAGAAGAGTTTGGGAACCTATGAACTAAATCAAGGTAAAACTCAATTCCCCATAAACCTGCGCTTCTCAATTTTTATCCCACTCAAACTAATAATATTAATGAAGTGAAAACCTGTGTTCTTAAGCAGAAAAAAATTTAAGATAGTTATGTTTGGTTACTAATTTAAGAGAAAACTCAATAAACATGACGTTACGAAGCAGTACTGTACAAACATGCGTTTTTCCTTGCTATGCCAACTACTACATAGTCGTAGTTTTTCCTTGCTATGCCAACTAATGCATAATCGTAGTTTTTCCTTGCTATGCCAACTAATACATAATCGTAGTTTTTCCTTGCTATGCCAACTAATACATAATCGTAGTTTTTCCTTGCTATGCCAACTAATACATAATCGTAGTTTTTCCTTGCAATGCCAACTAATACATAATCGTAGTTTTTCCTTGCTATGCCAACTAATACATAATCGTAGTTTTTCCTTGCTATGCCAACTAATACATAATCGTAGTTTTTCCTTGCTATGCCAACTAATACATAATCGTAGTTTTTCCTTGATATGCCAACTAATACATAATCGTAGTTTTTCCTTGCTATGCCAACTAATACATAATCGTAGTTTTTCCTTGCAATGCCAACTAATACATAATCGTAGTTTTTCCTTGCTATGCCAACTAATACATAATCGTAGTTTTTCCTTGCTATGCCAACTAATACATAATCGTAGTTTTTCCTTGCTATGCCAACTAATACATAATCGTAGTTTTTCCTTGCTATGCCAACTAATACATAATCGTAGTTTTTCCTTGCTATGCCAACTAAGACATAATCGTAGTTTTTTCTAGCTATGCCAACTAATACATAATCGTAGTTTTTCCTTGCTATGCCAACTAATACATAATCGTAGTTTTTCCTTGCTATGCCAACTAATACATAATCGTAGTTTTTCTTTGCTATGCCAACTAATACATAATCGTAGTTTTTCCTTGCTATGCCAACTAATACATAATCGTAGTTTTTCCTTGCTATAATAATAATAATAATAATAATAATTGGATAATTTGTATAGCGCCGTTTTTGTGAAAAATCACCTCAAGGGCGCTTTACAATTTATTTCCTAGGATCTACATTTGTTATTTAGACCAACTGTGCCAGCACGAGGTTCGTCATCCGTTCAGGCATGTGTCTGCCGCCAATATAGCGCTGACATGTGTCTGCTGCCAATAAATAGCGCTAACACAACATCCTCACATAGACAACAAACCTTGGCAGCACCGCTGTGACGCTCGACGAAGACAGAAGATGGAGACTCTGCTGCAAGAGTCCTAGGTAGCGAAGGAACTGTACCAGCTGCTGCAGGGAGAGAGACTACCCCGTCCACCAACTGTGCCAGCACGAGGCTCGTCATCCGTTCAGGCATGTGCCCGCCGCTAATATAGCGCTGACATGTGTCTGCTGCCAATAAAGAGCGCCGACACAACATCCTCACATAGATAACAGACCTTGGCAGCACCGCTGTGCAAAATCACCTCATCCTAGTTTACCTTAGTCTCTCCAGTCACCTCCCAGCCTTTCATGCCACCTAGTGCATCCTCTCGACCCTTTCAGACTCCTTCCTGGCTCCAATACATTCTTTCTATTGTCGTGATCCGACGATTTCACACCTCTGTCTCAGACCCTTAGGGCTCGCTTATCGCAGGCTATCATAAGCAAAATCTTGAACCAAAGTCAAAGTGAAGTTTATGTGTGTCATTTGTAACAAAATACATAAACAAAAACAGAAAATAAAAACAAAAACAAAAACTTTAAACAAAATATGGCTTATCTGTCCTCCAGGCAGACATCCTCGGTTGAAAAGGTCCCGTAAATCCCGACACCACTTGACACTTGAGTCAGGTATAAAATCTTCGACTGCATTGAGAAATCTTTGTTCTAACTTCACTATCAAAATTTAATCGGTTTAAAATGCTATAATAATTGCAAATTCCGGCTAAACGGTAGAAGTTACGCGCATTTCGTGAAATAAGAAGGTAAGCACTATATAAAACACGGATGCTGAACAATTTTCAGCGATCTCTTAACAAGGGAAACCTTCTGAAAGGATTAAACAAACCGGAGCGGTTAAAACATGCCAACGTGTGCGTTCAAAAAGAAGTAGAAAATGGTTTGAAAGGGAGATATGTGTAATGTATGTGGAAGCGGTGTTGGTATATCCAATGAGGAGATATGGGTAGTTTTAGTTAAGGTGTTTATTGGGAATATGACAATGTAGGAAAGAAGACGATACACGCATTCACACTCTATCTATCAACTGCAGAAGCATTCCATCTCGCTTGCACACATGCTCTTTCATCACAAATTACAATGTGAAATACGAATACAAGTTTATATACGAATGAAAAGTGAATACGAATTAAAGTACAAGTGTAAATACGAATTTTAGAGGGAGCACGTTAGTATTAAAAAAAACAATTACAATTAGTAGGCGAGAGCCAAAATGTTTAATAAAGCATAACTCATTTTAAATAGAGCAAAAATGTCTAAAATAGCATTAAAAAAAAGGTTGTGAAAAACAAGGAATTATAGGGGAAAAGGAAAATGTATTTTTAATAATTTTCGGAGCACACATTTTTTCTATGGAGGGAATTTCATATAATTACCGTTACTTTGATGTTCTTTAAAAAAATGTATATATAGACTTTTTTAAGGGCTTGAAACTTAAAGTATTCAAAGGAAATATGTTATTAATCGGTAGAAATTCTAAATGCGAGGGACTTACTGTAACCAGTGATTCCTGACATTACCCATTTGGAGTAAAAAATTCGAATAAAATTTTGGTCTCCGGTGATATTTTTTTCTTAAATTTTTGTTTAAAAAAATAATCTTTTAAATATTGACACTAGACACTCAGACAAGTAACCGCCAACACTCCATCCCGATCCTTAGTGTCCAATAGCTACCTATAGACTTTAAATATATTTTCATTTGATAGAAATCGCGTCTCTCGTCCTGCATGCCGCTTGAAAAATCGAAAACCTTTTTGGACTGAAAGAATGTGTATTCTCACTCCAAAAGATAGGTGGAAACTTGAGTTGGGCTTGGATTCTCACGGCCTCGTAACTCTGGTTTTCTATCAACAGGGTAAGGTGCTCACACAGCCGTTGTGCCCATATAATGCTTGGGTGGGGCCTTAAATATTCAACAACGCAACGTGTGAATATGTGGTCAACGAATACCCGAATTGGTGAGATCCTTGGGGCGATTTCTGAGGATCTACACTGACTCATTGACCTAAATGTCCCCTTCTGATCCCCCATCATACAAAAGAAGAATAAAAAACTCCTGCAAATTAAAAAATCATCAGATATTTTCTCTAAAATAATGTAAAGACGCGTAATTAATTGAGAATCAAAGTGCACTTATTCTGCAGGAAAGGACTGCACAGAGCGCACTGCACAAATGCCCCTTGCTCAATGCTCGGCCAACAATGGTCGACCTCCACGCTGCGGTTACCATCGCGTAGCGGGGCCCGAAGTGCTCTCGGGGAATTATTTTATTTTAGCGCCCGGGCATGAGTGCAACCAAGATTTTTCTATTGTGCATACAGAAATGCATCGCGGTGACGCCAGGGGTCCAACATATTTTTTTATAATGAATGATGTTTTTAAACTTCACATCTTATTACGTAAAACATCATCAAAAATACTAAATTCGGCTGTGTGTCTATCTGTAACTCGGTTTTTCTTTGAATTTAGTTATCATTTTCAAAATTGGAACTGATTGTAATCACGCAATAAAACGATAAAATTCCTGCCTATACTTTTTCTAAAAAATATTAATATTTTTTTAACAGAAAATAAATTCCATATTTGAAATGTGTATTTCTTTTGTTATTATGTTCAACCTTGAAAAGTGAAGTCAGATTTCCTAATGTTGAAAGGGTCTATCTACCCTTTTACCATTTTCCATAAATTATTATTTTATTAAGTTATTTACTAATATAATATCCCGTGATTTTTTTACGGGTCTGCGATAGTATATTATACTAATTAGAGGAGAAAGAAAAAACAAAAGCAGGTAGGTAAAACATTATATAAATGAAAATATGAAGAAAGCAACTCAAGAGGTTCTGACAGGGACGCCTGGAGGAACATTGTTGAAGCGATGGGTCCCCTACACGAATAGGAAGAGGGCAAGAAGATGAGATTTCACACTAACTGCACTGTATTTTTTTTTAAATGTGAAACCGCAAAAGAGTCCCAACTGCTCCCAACCATCTGAAGCCAGTGAGACTATAGCATCCCCAAATGGGGTATGTTGTGAGACTGAAGGTAATGGGGAGGAGAAGGAGATGGGAAAGAGGAAGGTGGGGAAGAGGAAGGTTGGGGAAGAGGAAGGTGGGGAAGAGGAAGGTGGGGAAGAGGAAGGTGGGGAAGTACCTGGCTATTCAGATCACTAAACATGGCCAAAGCCATTTCAAGCAACGTTTCAATTCGGAGTTGTGTAAGACCACAAGCGCGATTCTAAGAGTATCTTCCACTTGAGCGCGTGCCGCAAATATACTATATGTATATTATTTTGATAGAGAAAATTATGAAATAAATATCAATAAAAATAGTGGAATCGCAATATTCGTTCACACCAAATTCAGTATTGTCACGACTTTAGAACACCCAATATTACTGACTAACTGTATTCAAATCGAAATTAAACTCGATAAATATATTTATCACATAATTGCCATTTACAGAACACACGAATCAAATATTTCACATTTCATAACTCAAATATATTACTACCGCTTAAAAATAAAACCTGTTTTATCGCGGGTGATTTTAATATTAACATTAACGAAAAATCAGAAAATATTATCAAAAATGAGTTCCTAAATTGTATGACTGAATTAGATTTTAAATCATGCATAAACAAAAATACTAGAGAAATGCACGGACAAAAATCGTCTTGCTTAGATCATATTTGGATAAACATAAAATTACAAAACCTATATAAAATCAAAACAATGATTTGGCAAACGAATATTACTGACCACCACACTTGCTTATTATTGTATGATAATGAAATAAAATCACAAATTAAGGTTCCAATTACTATTAAAAAAACCACAAATATTGCCACTTTAGAGAAAAAATTGAAAGCAGAAACTTGGTGTACGATACTACAATCTAACGATGTCGAACAATGCTCAAATATGTTTGAAAAACAAATTATGGATCATATTGAAACCTCCACAACAGAGGTCTCATTATACACGAATTCAAAATTCAGACGTATAAAACCTTGGATCACTTGTGGCCTAATAAAATCTATCAGAGAAAAAGAAAGGCTATATAAAAATACAATTAAAAATCCACACGATGAAAATGCTAAGATAGTTCTCAAAAAATATAGAAATAAATTAACAGCTTTAATTAAAAAAAATAAAGACGACTACTTTAAAAAAATAATCTCTACTTCAGAAAACAATCTAAAAGTTATTTGGAAAACGGTAAATTATGCAATTGAAAATAAGAAAAAAAATAATTCTATAAAATATTTAAAACATGAAAATAATATCATAGATGTATCCAAAGACCCAAAATTAACAGCAAACATTTTTAATTCTTACTTCTCTAAAGTAGGAAACAATCTCGCTGATAAAATCACTAAATCTGTACACACACCTAAAACTATAACAACTAATACCCAAAAACAAAATACACTATCCACTTTTAAAAAAACTACCGAAACTGAAATTCAACTTGTAATAGAAAGCATGAAAGACGGATCCTCTCCAGGTTTTGACCACATTTCTGTGAAAATTCTCAAAGAAATGAAAATGTATCTACTGAAACCACTAAACCACCTTATCAATCTCAGTCTGACTAAAGGCATATTCCCAACAAATTATAAAAAATCTATAATATCCCCTATATTTAAAACCGGCGACCCGCAAAATGTTTCAAATTATCGACCGATATCACTAATATCGAATATAGCAAAAATATTTGAAAAGATTGTGAAAAAAAGGGTTGTTGATTTTCTAGAAAACAATAAAATATTACATTCCAATCAATTCGGATTCTTAAAAACAAAAAGCACAGAAGATGCAATAGCAAATGTAACATCATTTATATACTCTGCACTTGATGAAGGAAATAAATGCGCAGGAATATTCATAGACCTAAGAAAAGCATTCGATAGTATCTCACACACAAAGCTTATCAAAAAACTTAAATTAAATAACATCAATGATAAAGCCGTCCAATGGATAGAAAGTTATTTGAACAATCGTGCACAATTTGTTAAAATAAATGACCAAACTAGCGACCAAGAAACATCAAATTTTGGTATCCCACAGGGCACCGTGCTTGGACCAATATTGTTCATTTTGTATGTAAACGACATATTTATTCAACCATTGCATGGCCAAATTATCTCTTACGCTGATGATACAGTCCTTATAATAAAAGAAAAAACTTGGGAAAAAATTAATCTAAAAGCTACAGAAGACATAAATTATCTAAAAATATGGTTTGACAATAACCTATTGTCGTTAAATAGTGATAAAACATATGTCATTCCTTTCGAAATTAACACTAACATTGTACCTCCAAATTTTCAAATATTCTTACATAATCATTCTCTCGCACAACACGATACTAATCACTGCCAACAAAAATGTTCACTTCTGAAAATAGCGGATAAAATTACATATCTTGGAATAATCATAGATAAAAACCTAAAATGGAAAGATCACATCGACCATACAATAAAAAGAGTTAGGAAGTTAATTCATATATTCTTACGGATACGAAACTTTTTATCAACGAAAAACCTATACTCAATATACTACGCATTAGTACAGTCTATTCTTCAGTATGCCATTATCAGTTGGGGAGCAGCTTACAAAACTAATCTGACCCCCATAGAAATTGTTCAAAAACTAATAATAAAAATTACACTAAAAAAACCTCCAGACTTCCCAACTGACAGCATATTCGAAGAATTCAAAGTTCCAACATTTAAAAACTTATTTATAAAAAATTCAATTATACAAATTATAAAAGAAAAAGATAAATACGCATTCATAACTGAAAATCGTACTAGACTTAAACATGTATTTGTGTGCCCCAAATTAAACACTTCTTTTGCACAACACCATTATACTCACCAAGGAAAATTCTTTTTCAATAACCTACCAATAGAAATCAGAAGCATTAGGAACAAAATTCAATTGCTGAACTCCATCAAAAAGTATTTTAGAGAATGTCACACTAAAAATCTTACTTGTTTTTCTTCTTACTGAATACATATATAAACAGAAGAATACTAGGGTGAAGACCTGAAGTCGACTACAGATTCTGCCAGAATAGATTTGGAGTGCCAAAGGGGATTACCATATGAAAAAACTTTATTAGGAGGGATTAACGAAGATATAACAAGACAAAAGCAATAGCAGAAAACCCAAAAAGCCCAAAAAGCCCTTGCCGAGATTGCATTATCTACCATTTTACTGAGAAGTGAAATATAGAGTAAAGAAAGATCTCCCGCCCCTGCGAGTTGCATTAGTTTGAATTATTAGGGGCGGGTTCCACTCCACTGCATTTGGCACGGCATACTGCAAACTGCACACTGCACAGTGCACAGTGTATAATAGTGCATAGTGTACAAGCACAGTGCACCAGGGTCGCGTAAATGGAACTTTTTTGTTCTATTCAAGGTCTCACGGTCTGACGCAATAAAGAAAGCACTTTATTCATGGTATGGAATGAAATAGAACGAAGGTCAAATGAAGGACTTGTGGAAAGGCCGTGTGGTGTCAATTTGACGCTTCATTACAAGTAGTACATACTCTCAGTATCGCCCTGGTGAAAACCAGCATTCACAATCGAAACTTAGCTTGAAATGGAACTAACCGTGTTTGGTGACCTTGGAATATATATTATACGTTAAAACACTACTAAACTAGATTTTTGACCAAAAAAAAACAAATTTCATCATACACAAAATATCACTAACAGACCAGTTAGACAAGCGTACAAAGAAACATAAAAACTCCGACTGTAAATACAAGCTTTGGACAAAGGCCCTACCAATACCATGCTATAAAAACTTTCAACAGTCTAACACTTGAAAATAAAATTGAGGAAAACAAAAATAAATTCACGAAAAATCAAATTAAAAAAATGGATAAAAGAACAAAAAAGATAATATTACCAAAACTTCATAACATATAATATAAATATACCGATTTTAATTTTATTTCTTTTTATTTAAATATTATTTTATTCAAAATTTATTTTACTTAATCAAATTTAATTAAAATTCAAATTTACTAAAATTTGAATCAAATTTTTTTGTTTAAATTTGTCTTAATCTTATGTTTAATATTTTTTCTTCATCAACATTATATATATTTTCTATAAATGTATTCTGAATATTTTTGTGCTATAAAATGCAGGCCTCAGCACGAGTAAGCCACCCAGTGAGGCCAACATTACTAAATTGTAATAAGAAATGTAAAATATTGCAACAAAATAAATCATATAATATCTTTTATCACTCCCTTCAGTTTTACAACATACCTCAATTGGGTATGCCATAGTCGCAATGGCTTCAGAACTCTTGTGCGTTGTTCACATATGTGTAGAAAAATAAAATTAGTTTACCAGTGATTGATAATATAGCTAGATTTTGGTGACAGCTTAACTCGTTAATCCCGTACTCGTGGGGCCGTCCAGGGCTCGTAAATAGGCCATCAGCTGGGCCCGCCTAAGAAGACGACTTAACATAACCCGCCAACCAGCGGTGCTATGCAAATATGGATCTTGTCGACGCTCTGGACGGAAAACTAAACATTTCTTGAAGGAGAGTAATGCAGGCTGCACGCTTTGTTGATTCAAAATTATCTCTTTCGTTAAAGTTATTTGTCTCCGATTTAGTGCTTGGTTTTATCGTACTTTTCAAATAGCATATGTTTCGCGGATTTTCTAAGGCCCAGTTGTTTCTCAGAAATTTACGTGTGACGAAGTCATCCAATGACCACTCAGCGCCGAAAGGAGGACAACTATCATGTTGTTAGGAAGAACGGCTGCGCGGCCTTTGCATGCAAAACTTAAATTTCGATTGGAGGACAAAATACTTGACCAAACTGCAAATATGCAATAAATATCTATTACGGATGTGTGCTACTTTATTTATTTGTGTTTCGGATTATTAAATATAGGCCATTAAAGAAATCAAAAGTTTCACACTTTTAATGACAACTTTGGAAATTTTTCGTGAATTAATGATTATAATTTTAAAAATACTTTAATCCTACCTAGTTTTTAAATAAAGTGAAACTAAAATTTAATAAAAAAATCTTTAAAAAGCACTTTGACGGGCTTAAATTTAAATTACAAATCGCCGATTTACGTTGGAACACAAATTTGACGTACAGACATTTAAAATATATATTTTTTTAAAATTTGATGTCATTATATTTGCATGGTAGGCTGGAAAAGACTGTTTTTATAATTACCATTAACTCACAAAATTACAAAATCGCAAAGTAGCATATATCAGTACTAGATATTTGATACCTTTTGATTAAAAAAATCATTATTCCGGTAGGTCAAATACTTTGGGTTCAAATCCAAATTTATGTTTTGTTTGAAAAAGGTCACGCAACAGTTCCTCTTAAACTTGTAAGCTTATTACAATTTGATAGAAAGCTGAAAAACTCCTAGAATTTGCGTTTAACTGGGACTTTTCGAATTTCAAAAAACAAATTGGCGGTGAATGGTCATTTGATCAAAGTGTTACATATGAATATCTGCGAAACAACTGGGTCTTTTTTATCATTCACGATGCACTGATATTTGGGGAAAACAAATTCAAAAGCTTTACGACGAGAGACTGTGCATACAATAGACGTAGATTGTTAGAATCTCCTCAGGTCACTTCGTCACACGCTACTCGAATGATGTTATACACGTGTTCATTGTCCCTGTTGCAAATAATTCCCACAATAAGAAATAAAGATAATAACGAAGCAGGTGACAAAGAGAATCGTGACATTAAAAAAATACGGTAGCTTCCTCCTAGCTCTCATTAAAACTGAAATGAATGAATAAATTACCTCGATAAATAAAGATTCCCGTGCGAAAATCCAAATAACTATTTATTATTATGTCATCCGTAATGCTCAGATGGACGTCCCATTAATAATTGGTCATCAAATGAGTTATTTAAGTAGCTTTATTTTAAACACGCATGATGATTTTATGATATATTAATATACCTATCTTTCTATGAAATATTAAAAAGGCAGTTTGAGATGTCGTCAATCTACCATGCAACAAAAATATGTTATTTTACGATTTTGACGATCTACGTTGCAATAATTTTTTTTTAGTGTGGTGAACCTTTTTTTCCGTTGTGTCCACACAGGAGGCCCTGAAGAAATCTATTGTCATGTTTTCGTTGCGTCCACACAGAAGGCCCTGAAGAAAACTATTGTCATGTTTTCGTTGCGTCCACACAGAAGGCCCTGAAGAAAACTATTGTCATGTTTTCGTTGCGTCCACACAGAAGGCCCTGAAGAAAACTATTGTCATGTTTTCGTTGTGTCCACACAGAAGGCCCTGAAGAAAACTATTGTCATGTTTGGAGACGCTGCGCTGTGTGGAGGGTCTTTAAGGAAAGGAATGAGAGGAACTTCTGAGAATGAAAAATGTATGTCGAGGAGTAACGGAAGTATGAATCTATCCCTCTTCGGTGCGGTGCGGTGCTGCAGGCAGACGCATCCGCTGCCAAGACCTGGACAAACCTCACCCCATTAACCCGGATCCCTTGCTAAGACACTAAACGTAGCGAACCACTTGAGGCGACGTTTGGCAGAGGCGTTGGTTATCCAATGAATGGTACCCGTAAACGCCTCCCAAATTTATAGAGATTGTTAGGGATACGATATTAATTTGTGTCGACTTGTGGTCAATCGATCAATCTGCAATAATTTTTTTAAAAAATGATAAAATAAAATAAATTATTTGGGGTCATCGATAAATAATGTTGCGATTTAATAGAATACTTGAGGGGTGGCAATTTTTAATTCATGTAAGGGTTCTGGTAAATCTATGGTAGACACAAATTTTAATTTTTTGAAGGTTGGTGTCGTCCTATGATAAATAATGAATGCGAGATAGAAATAAAACGTGCTCTTACTTTAACGTCAGACATTTTAAGAATATTTTAAAAATCTATCTTTAGCCCTGTCTCAAATTGTAACCTTTCAAAGGACAAATTGAACATGGTTGTGCCGCGAACGTGAGTTGAATGCCTTAAAAACTCAGAACAAGTTGAGAAAAACAAAATCTCTCATTTTATCAAATCCTTATTCCGTTATTCTATAATTAGGCCTCAACATGTAGTAGATACAAACAGATTTATCTAAATTTATTAGATTATAGCAGAGGTCACCAGAGCATATAAAATATGACAATAAAATGTTAGCGAAATGGGAAACGATAACAAAATTGTCCAAAACATCGAAGCTAGAAGTCCATAGTGGAGTTCAGATCCCAACCCGAATATATAATATGGCAGGGAGTCATGGCACTGCCAGAGGATGGAATTGACGTAGAATACATGAAGTAGAAATGCAATGGTAAAACCATGACCAAATTACGAATAAGGAGATCTAAAGACGCAAGACCGGCGTAAGCGTGATTAACAAGACTAATAAAGGCACTCATAGATAGTCGTAGATTGGGCTTGAAGAGCGGATGGATGGTAAAATAAGTGTGGGTGAAAATATAACTGGCAGCTGGGGTTTATAAGAAATGATTTGAACAAAAGTAGGACTAACAGAAGATTGTGAATTAATGCAGATAAAGAATTGAAATTAGGCCAGGGTAGAGTTTTACATCTTCGATATCCTTTAAGCTCACCCTCGTGGAGAAATGGGGTTGTGTTTACTTTAGAGAGTTAATGCCAATAAACAACTGAAACACTTATAATTCAGTCGATCCTGATATCATGTTTGATAAATCTCATTACTCTGGTAAGTGGTAGATAAGTGACAACATCTTTCACAGTTTAGAGAGTTAATGCTAATAAACAAATGAAACTCTTATAGTTCCGTTGATCATGAGATCATGTTTTATAAACCTCATTTCCCTGGTAAGTGGTAACTGAACACATCTTTCAAAGTTCCTAATCAACTAAAATATCAGCGCTTACGTCTTGTCCAAGAAAGGGCAGTACGATGCTTTCAGAAATCAGGTAAAAAAAGGACATACCCGCCCACCATAATGATTTATCACCAGCACTATCTTCTTCTTCTTCGTAGATACTCGTATGGGGGGGAGAGTTGGTACAGGTCAAAGTGGGATGCTGAGGTTATTCGACCAGTCGACGAGAGTAAATTAATTCAGCACAGATGTGCCTTCGGGAAGAGATAGAGTGAACTTCATTCACCAAATTATTCTGTTCTTTGCATTCGTCAGCATTCGCGTAGTTCAGAGTTCTTTAAGATCCAATTGAGCATCATGTTCGCACTATACCATTTTTCAGGCAATTTTTGTTAAAACATTGGAAGTCACATGATTCAGCACAGGTTGTGCTCTATATGTCTCCGGGAACTGGTGTGGTGTACAAAGATTGGAAAGTCCTGGCTTCTTAGTGGAAATAAAATGATTGTCTGCAGAGTAAAATAACGACAAACAAAGCACCGAAGCATCGCTGACTGTTTTATTTAAACGAAAATGTTTTACGACCCGCGCACGGAGTGCTGGTTCATCGAACCGCGCCGGGCTTATGGGAATTTTTACAAATCACCAGCTAATGAGACTATAAAACTACCTATTGATTGGAATACTAATCAGTTCTAAAGGAGACTTTACCGAGGAGCCAGAAGCCAAACACTTAAGACGGGTTGTTTCACTGAACAATTCATTAAATATCACGTTAATTATCCAGTTCCGTGAAAGTCTTATAGTTCTGTTATTATATCATTATGGGCCAGTTGCTTCACAAAACTGAAATAATAACAGAACTTGAAAAGAACTTTCACAAAACTTGAAATACGACGTTAAAATTCGATGATTTGTTCAAATTCTGTAAAAAAAACCCATCCTTAGATCACAATAAATCTGAGTAAGAGAAGGCATCTGTGGCAATTTAACGCGAGAAGTCACGTTTTTGTATAAATTTGATTTGAAAATCAGGATTATAGCTTAATATTTATTGCATTTGTTTACATACTATTAATTCAATAATAACATAGTGCAAATAACGAAATACGAAATGAAAAGCAGTAGAAATGAACGAAGAGAATGGAAAGAACCTAGCTCCAAATGAGCTACACCTGAATAAAGCTATGACAAATTGCACAAAAAATACATCAGTAACATTAAAAAATTTTAACATTTTTTGAAGAAACACATGAAATAATTTTTATCTCTAGTTTCAGTTTGGTCGTGCCCTGTTGACTGTTAGGCTAAATACAGAAGTAGTTATATTTTAAAATTTATAATTTTTCAATCCAAAGAAACAATTTTTCAATATCGTTCACAATGCGTTTTATTTTATTTTAATTAAATGTATACAGGTGTTATTGTGTCTCGTCAGGTCGATATCAGTTGCAAACTAGGATTGTTCTAAGGAACCAAATGCTCGTGAAAATGTTAAATTAACAACTCTGTAAAAATATATATTGTTTCTGTTAAAACAATCCACTAATAATAATTAATTATGTGTCATTGTCAGTAATAGTATCAATAAACGAATAATAAAATAGACTTTAACGAGCTACTTAAATGGTCTCATGATGTAGGATTAATTATTAATGTCAAAAAAACTAAATGCATGTATATATCGGTGATCTCACCGAGCTTGAAAATGTGGAATTTACCTAAAATAACTGCACATAATTTTGAATGTACACATAATAAAATGGATACAAATTGCTACTGTGAAAAAATTGATTTTACAAACGAATATACTTACCTTGGCATAATCGTAGACAATAACTTTAAATGGGACAAAAGTATTACAAAAATTTGTAACCAGCTCCGATGTTTGGCGAGTAATTTTTATAAATTAAAATTTGTATTGCCTCGTTGCACTCTCAAACTTATATATCTTTCTATGGTCGAATCAATACTTAGATATGGAATTCGAACTTGGGGAAACTCGAGAAATATTAATATCAAATACATTCAAAATTTACAAACTGCTATAATTAAAAAAAATGTTAAACCTAGCATTTACAAACAAAAAAAAACAACTTAAAATTACTGTTTGACTCTGAGGGGAGCTTAAAGGGTTTAAATAAAGGACTTCTCTGGTTTATTATAATTATGGATAATGCGGGAAAAAATGCGTGCAAAAAGTTATTGGTGCATAGTCACAAAACAAGATTTAGTGAAAAAAAAGGCCTAAAAATTCCACTAATATCAAATAAGTATGGTAGCAGAACACTTGACTATTTGATACCTGTGATTTATAACAAATTTAACGAAAACTTTAACTTAAAAAATAATGAGGAACCCTGCCCTAAACTGACAAAAAAGTGGTTAATAAATGAACAAAACGTTTATCTATCCTAAACATTATATTTGGTATTAATATTTAAACTTAAGCTAATGTGTATTATGTTAAAACATTAAATGGTAGAACCTACAAACAAGCTGATTGTCACAGCTTTGTGGGACTACCCATATCTTATATTGTATTAAATGTAACTAGTGAAAAAATGTAACAAGCAGTAATTGTTGAATGAAACACTAGTATATATTGAATTATTTCGCGGATTAGAGATAAGCCGCCATAGCTCAGTGGTCAGAGCTGTCGACCGGCAATCGAAAGGACACGGGTTCAAGTCCCGTTGGCGTCATGTATCTTTTATCGGGAGATTTTTCAATGTGGATGAGTGTTTCAGGCTAATAATTATTGCTTATAAAATAATTGTTACCCTTTGTGCTATGCATAAAAAATCTTGTCTTGAACATTATTTTACCAAAAAAATAATAATTAATATTTGACAAGTTCTAGTAATTTTCACCAAAAAATGTAGACAATTTGTCTCGACGCCATCTAGTGAGAGAGTTAGCACTTACAATGCCTTTCTCATATAAAATAAAGTTGGTTGTTTTCAGGTGAAAAAAAAAAAAAAAAAAAATGTAATAGGCAGTAATTGTTGAATGAAACACTAGTATATATTGAATTATTTCGCGGATAAGAGATAAGCCGCCATAGCTCAGTGGTCAGAGCTGTCGACCGGCAATCGAAAGGATACGGGTTCAAGTCCCGTTGGCGTCATGTATCTTTTATCAGGAGATTTTTCAATGTGGATGACTGTTTCAGGCTAATAATTATTGCTTATAAAATAATTGTTACCCTTTGTGCTATGCATAAAAAATCTTGCCTTAAACATTAGTTTACCAAAAAAATAATAATTAATATTTGACAAGTTCTAGTAATTTTCACCAAAAAATGTAGACAATTTGTCTCGACGCCATCTAGTGAGAGAGTTAGCAATTACAATGCCTTTCTCATATAAAATAAAGTTGGTTGTTTTCAGGTGAAAAAATGTAATAGGCAGTAATTGTTGAATGAAACACTAGTATATATATACAAAAAGATAAATACGCATTCATAACTGAAAATCGTACTAGACTTAAACATGTATTTGTGTGCCCCAAATTAAACACTTCTTTTGCACAACACCATTATACTCACCAAGGAAAATTCTTTTTCAATAACCTACCAATAGAAATCAGAAGCATTAGGAACAAAATTCAATTGCTGAACTCCATCAAAAAGTATTTTAGAGAATGTCACACTAAAAATCTTACTTGTTTTTCTCCTTACTGAATACATATATGTTTACATATTTTAGTTAACGGGTCTGATTGCCATGTGTCTATATTACCTACACATACATATATATTGAAATACATGATTATAGTAAATAGTAATTATAATTATATAAAATGTATTAACTGTATTAACTGCATTGTATTAACTGTACACGTGACTTTATTTGTACATAATATGTGAAATGTTAACTCTTCTTCCATCCACAAGCTAAGGCTTTTAATGGAAGACCAGTAAAATTATAAATACATCACAATACATCAGAATAATAAAAAAAAAAAAAAAAAATTGAATTATTTCGCGGATAAGAGATAAGCCGCCATAGCTCAGTGGTCAGAGCTGTCGACCGGCAATCGAAAGGATACGGGTTCAAGTCCCGTTGGCGTCATGTATCTTTTATCAGGAGATTTTTCAATGTGGATGAGTGTTTCAGGCTAATAATTATTGCTTATAAAATAATTGTTACCCTTTGTGCTATGCATAAAAAATCTTGTCTTAAACATTAGTTTACCAAAAAAATAATAATTAATATTTGACAAGTTCTAGTAATTTTCACCAAAAAATGTAGACAATTTGTCTCGACGCCATCTAGTGAGAGAGTTAGCACTTACAATGCCTTTCTCATATAAAATAAAGTTGGTTGTTTTCAGGTGAAAAAAAAAAAAAAAAAAAAAATGTAATAGGCAGTAATTTTTGAATGAAACACTAGTATATATTGAATTATTTCGCGGATAAGAGATAAGCCGCCATAGCTCAGTGGTCAGAGCTGTCGACCGGCAATCGAAAGGATACGGGTTCAAGTCCCGTTGGCGTCATGTATCTTTTATCAGGAGATTTTTCAATGTGGATGAGTGTTTCAGGCTAATAATTATTGCTTATAAAATAATTGTTACCCTTTGTGCTATGCATAAAAAATCTTGTCTTAAACATTAGTTTACCAAAAAAATAATAATTAATATTTGACAAGTTCTAGTAATTTTCACCAAAAAATGTAGACAATTTGTCTCGACGCCATCTAGTGAGAGAGTTAGCACTTACAATGCCTTTCTCATATAAAATAAAGTTGGTTGTTTTCAGGTGAAAAAAAAAAAAAAAAAAAAAATGTAATAGGCAGTAATTGTTGAATGAAACACTAGTATATATTGAATTATTTCGCGGATAAGAGATAAGCCGCCATAGCTCAGTGGTCAGAGCTGTCGACCGGCAATCGAAAGGACACGGGTTCAAGTCCCGTTGGCGTCATGTATCTTTTATCAGGAGATTTTTCAATGTGGATGAGTGTTTCAGGCTAATAATTATTGCTTATAAAATAATTATATTCTATTTAATAAATAAATTAAAAAAAAAAATAAAAAACATTATTTAACAGTTCTCCGACTCTCTAATTATTATTGGACCGATTTAAGAAATAATGCATGCTTTATAGTTTAGTTCTGGGGAATTTTATTATATAATCTCTGTCCCGGATTTGTATAAATCTTTTGGTACTTTGTAATATTGTAATAAAAACCAGATAACTTGGTTGGTAGCTGAGTGGTCTAAAGTGTCGGGTCTGAGTAGGAACCCGACGCATTTATCCACTCGGTCACTATTAACTTATCATATTTTTTTTTATGTGAATACCGCACAAGAGTCCCAACTGCTCCCAACCGTCTGGAGCCAGTGAGATAATGGCATCCATAAATGGGGTATGTTGTGAGGCTGATTTGTACCCGCGACCTTCGAATTGTTAGTCGAGAGCCTTACCCCTCGATCACGGAGGCCGTAATAATATTATGAAACATTGCGTCACGTTGACATTTTCCATCAAGAATTCTAAGCAGTTTTCAGAAAATTAAGTAACGTTTTTCATTTCAAGTATTTCCTAATTGGTACTGCATGCACGTTAGTCTGTTAAATATGCAGTCAAGAGTAATTTTTAATTACCTGTAATTACCCGTGTAATAAATGCGCACCTAGTTTGGCTTCACATCTCTGCCTTTTAACACCGTACTAAGTATGACGTACTAGGTATTAGCGGTGTGCAGGTTCAGCCGGAATGAGTTCTTGAACCCGAGTCCTTTACTACTAACTACTCCCAGAGAACTCAGACCCGAATGCCTTTTCATGTGTACCCAGCGCTCGGTAGTGTGGCTCCCTCCGCATCGGTGAGTGATGACACGTCAGCCATGCATATAGCGGTTGATCCTGTTCACGGACTTATTTGAGTGACTGTAAAAAAACTACTTTTCGGTGTCATTTAATATTTGATTAATTTAATTAAGTGTCTTAACTCTTGAGAATGTAATGCGTATAACAATGATTTGAATACTTTTTGAAATGCACATTTTGTTATAATATTGTACATTAGTATTTATAAGCGCATACATTACAGACGCATTGGATTCCGCATGATCAAAGTAATTCAAAATTCACTTGCCGTAAAGGCGCTTCCATAATGCACGGAGTGAGTTATATATCTGCACCACAGACATAGGAATTAATAGACGAGAAGATAATGGCGAGGGGTAAAATCAACTGTTGAAGAACGAAGGGAGTAAGGCTGACTGTGATTCGTCAATAAATCAATCTGACAGTAAATAGGCATCTCGCATTATAATATCACCATTTAGTTCTTAAAAGTAAAATCTGCTTTTGAATGAATAGACATTTCTACATGGGAGCGCAAATTACTCGCCACGTTATGAACTAATTTGCGAAGTCCAAATTCGGCAAAGTAAGGCAGCTTCTATTTTCAGAGTCGTAGTTAGTTTCAGAGTATTTAGTTAAGACACTTTTACAAATGTCGCATAATTTACTTACCCCAGTAAACAACGATGAGCACACTTGAGAATCGCTACATTGTGATGTGATAGTATATGTTTCTAAAACTGATCCATACAATACGGTGTGAATAAGCTTAAAATAAAGTAAAATAATGCTTACTTATGGAATGTAATACGACAATTGGGTTTATTCTCTTTTTCACATCTATTTTTACAAGTTTTAATATCACAAGTCAACATTTTGCCGTGTTATTTCGTAAAATGAACCGATGATGCCTCGACCATAGTTCGCACAAGAATGATGACGTCACGTTTTCAAATTTCACTTGAGGCCATATGCGAGCCCAGCCGGCTCAATGGAACCGGTATGGGGAGTGGGGATAATACGCTTTTTAATCACTTAGGGCAGGTCTACTAATATTCATATGTCTATGATCTGCACTGTTTTAGCACGTGATTTGACGTTAAGAGTGTAATCTGTCTCACTCACGTCATCTTTTCTGCTAAGTCGAAATGTTGTTTCCATAGTATGGTAAAACATGGTTATGTGCATATCGGGGTATGCACGGCCCGTTTGCTCTTGCGCGAGAGTCTTGTACTAGAAGATAACTCAACTAAGACCCGGCGGGAATTACGAGTGGAACGTAATTTCGTACATATATGTCGTTGTAAGTGTTGTTATGTGAAGGCTCAAAACAAGCAATGCAATGCATTTGCGGCACGTACCAAGGAACCGCCTCTGGTTCTGCTCCGGTTCCGGGACCAAGTTTGTGGCCGGAATCGTACGTCTTGGCGACCCCCACAGCACCCACTACCCAGCTCGTATCAAAAACTCGGAACCCACTTCTAGAACTCGAGTTCTTTTAAAAGGAAGCACTCCTCGGAGGCAAAACGCGGAACCTGCTCACCTCTAGTAGGTATGCCTATGTCTAGTACCCAGTGCCGATGTGTCAATACTTTTTAAAGGTTTGTCCCGGTATTTTAAAGATATGTGACTTGCAGCAGAATTATTTGTTGAATGCTCTTTGATGCTAACTGTGTTTAGTTCTGGGAATGTGAAGTGGTTGATATATTTACATTACCAATAATTTAACGATTTCCCTAATGAATGCGCCTTAGAAGCATTACTTGACAGATGCCGACAGCTTGATATCATTCTTATTCCATAGATGTAATGCGTGGTTTAATGTTCACTCCGCGTAGTAGGTCTCGAGGTTTCCCTGGGGGACTTTGTCATAGTTATATTTAGTAATGCTGTGTCTAGTGTCTATTTAACGAGAAAGTTTGATCGTGGATTTTAAAGAGAACCACGTTCGATGAGTCGATCAAGTTAGATCGTCGAGCGGTTTAAATCAGTTTCCCACCCAGACATAACGGCTGCTCGGCATTTTTCATACAAAACTTGATTTTGGATTTGTGGCCAAAATACTTAACCAAACCGAATAATTTAAAAAAATCTATATGCATAACACATATGTAGTACGGATGGGAATTATTGTATTTATATGTGTATTCAATAATAAAATATAATACACGTATTCGATTTTTCGAATATGATTTTAAATACAATATTGGAATTTTTTTGTGAATTAACGATAATTAATATAAAAATTATTTTCCCTAACCTAATGTATTCATATAATTAAATGTAATTTTTTTTTATTTGTATACCATAAATTTGTGTTTTAAGTTCAAATGTAAATCAGTTGTTTGCAGTGGCGGCTCGTGACTTTTGGGTGTACTAGAGTGCTAATATTACATTGAATGGCATTATTGATGTTGTTGTAGTTCAAAACGATTTTTTAATTTTTTTTTCGAAAATTCGATTATTTTTATGAAGATTTTCAAGAAATTTTAGTTCGGCCGTGCGCTGCATGGATTCCCTGAAATTCTTCATAACAACACCCAAAAGTCACGAGCCACCACTGGTCGTATGTAATTTAAATTTATGCACCTTATAATCCTTTTTTTATTCCAATTTGTTTTTTATTTATATAGTAAGTGTGATTTTTTTATAATTGTCATTGACTCACAAATAATTGCCTCCGAAATTATGAAATATCGGCTTCTTTAAAGGCCTATATGTACTTTATAATTAAAAACAGAAATTTAAATTTGAGAGGCAGGTTTAGGTACCGCCACCAACACCTTTGCCATAGGTCATCCCAAGTGATTGGCCACGTTTGGTGATTTAGCAGGTGGGTCCGGGTTCATCGGGTGAGTTTCGAGGCTGGTTTGAGTAGAGCAAGCGGGAGGGATAGATCATTCGACCGTCACTACTTGACACACTGAGCACTATATTCATATCTACCCCTCTCAAACTTTTACTTATATATTAATGTAAAAAAATAATAATAATTGCTTATATCCGTGGGTACTAAAGTTTGTTGTATATTTAGATTTTTTTTAAACATTCAGTACGGAGTATTTTGGCCTGAAAACCAAAAATAAGTTTTGTAAAAAAAAAACCGCTCAGCCGTCGCTCTTGGGCTCAGCTAAGTCTTCTATTATGAGCAACATTATCCGCTATTAATTAAGGTAGTAGGAAGAAAACGAATGTTTTCAAATTATTCGCACTCCGGGAATTTTCCCATTGGAAGACCCGGAAGAACAAGCACTGACTTAATCTTCAAAAATCTTAACATGCATCATGTTGATTAAACAACTATATTCTCGTAACACGATATTCCTTTACATTCATAAATACAAAAGAAAAGAAATAACAACTAACACAGATATTATAAACACTAGAGCTCAAAGCACATCCAACAAACAACTACAAATACAACATTTTCACAAAAAAAGCTTCTTATACTATTTATTGCATCTCACCATACAAAAATCATGTCTTTTCTCATAAAAATCAACCTCTTTAGGGGTAAGCCTGTATCGAGGTTAACAATTTACATTTGAGTGCAGCAAACATAGAGTAATTATAAACATAAAGTAATACTACATACAAACACAAAATATTTCAAAAAGAATGAAAAATATGCACTAGATGAGTTACCAGATGGGTAATTTGACAGTATATTGTAACAATATTTAAACCAAAACAACTTATTGATCATTTTTCCCAAGAATAAAAAGTAGATAATAAAAGCAACTAGGGTGACATTCAGTTTTTAGCAAATAGGACTTAAACAAATCCTTATTACTTAAGAAAGGACAAGGATTAAAAAATATTAAGTCAAACGGTTGTCAATACAAAAATCTGAATGAATTGGTAGACTTTATTTGATTTGGAAGAAACATAAATGATGCCTTAACGTGCTTTAAGCATCAACTATGGTACTTAACTCTGCAACAAATTCCCACTCTCATTCAAAAGTCACACCAGCATTATAACATTTAAAACTCAAATTAAAAGCTGTACCCATACAAAATATAGGGAGATAATTTAATCAGATTATGAAAATTTTAGTCCACTGCAAATTTATTCTTCAAAAAAAAATGATGCATATATTTATACTGACACCAAATACATACTGAAAAATAAATCACTCAACCACACTTAAAACCATGAATAATATGTTTATAATTCTTTCAAACTTCATTTTATGCATTTGATTAAACTTCAATGTGTAAATGAAATCCTCAGCACGGGAGATCCCAGTAAGGATATCATACAAATATTATTATTAATATTAGCGACTCTCAAACGAACAGCAAAGCTCCGAGGTCCTGGGTTCAATTCCTAGATGAGAACGATTTTTTTTTCAGATTTATCCGTTTCAAGTTTTTGCTTAAGAGTTTTACTTATTATAAAAAAAGTTTTTTTTTAAAGAAATGAATAAAAAAATATAAATAAATAAAAGTACATGTTTCCTTTGAATCAAAATATGAAGTTGGTATTGTTCATTGGTCGACTTCAAATGTCGTCAAGTTGAGAAGTCGAGCACAAATTAAATTATTGTGTTCTTCATAATCTTCATCCCACTACTAAAAACGTTATTTCAGGTTAGGTTCAATGTACTTTGGAGCAGCGTGTGCAGATGATATATGTAGAATTGACTTGTTGACATTTTAAATGTTGTTTGTTTGAAATTCCTGATAGCGTTTACATCTTACACTTTCGAGTGTGTCAATTCCCAGCCGTACTTAATAACGATGCGTTTTAATAAATCATTATACGTGAACATATAAGTGGTCGTCTAGACTGTAGACACATCATAACACGTGTTGTATATAGTACTTGTTATTACTCTAAGAGTACTACGCCGTGAAAGCAATCTTTCCCAAACTTTGAAAGAGAGAATAGCATAATGCATTGAAGAGATAAATTGATAGTTATACATCAGGAAATGACAACTGCAAATGGTCTTTCCAAAAAATAACAAATTTCGGTTTTATTGTCACTTAATAATAATGATACACAGATTTAGGAAATGAAATAAAAAGAATTTGGCATTCTCAGCCTATAAAAATATTACCATTCGTTATTTCGGCTACTGGCAGTATACCTAGCTCTCTCATTAAAATTTAGGCGTATTAGATCTATCAAAAAATATATTTTTAAAAATGCAAAAATCAGTAATTTTAAATACATGTAGGATAATGAAAGATTTTTTAAATATTTATGTTGAGGGATCAGTAGGATTTATAGGCCCTGTTAGGAGTTCTACCGAGCCGAACCCTCTGATATGAAAATATCTGGAGTCGGTGAATTATTTTCCCATTTGATCTCTGGTGAGTTGACGTGTTGTTCTTGTATTGTTTTGTATTTATTTTGCTTATATAATGCACTTGCATAATGTTGATTGGCTAGATGATCATTTGTGGAAAAAGGAGTTTTTTCTATGGGGAAGATTTAACCCGGACATAAAATCGGAAAAGTAAAAAAAAAAATATTAGGATGATTTGTGTAGAGCCGCGAAAGGAATGAGAGGAGGTTCTGGGAAGGATAAGGTATGAGGGGTGGGATGGAATATGGGAGTCAGTCTGTCCAGGAGTGATGTATGAATACATCCCTCCAATTGCGTTGCAAGGCGATGGGTCCAGAGAGTCCGGCCGTAGAGTCTCCCTCAACTGGCCTTTCCCGGTCCGGTCCGCCACGCTGTTGGTGGGCAGATGCATCCGCACCTGGTCAAAAACCAAATAAACCCGAACAATCCAACTGATTTACCAAACATAGCGAACCACTTGGGAACCAATATGCTCTCCCAGATAAACAGATTGTGTTGTGGGCGTGTGCGTTTGTTGAAAATATGCAATTTTTTTCTTATTTTTGTTGAAATTTATCTGATATATTTTCAAATACCAAAATTCTTTCTCGAACGTAATTTAACAAAGAAGCTTTAAGGCGATGCACTACGTCGTGTAATATTTTAAATTGAGCGGCTATCAATAACAACCCTTACGTAGATGGCGATAAGGTTTAAATTCCCGCTTAACACCATCCGCCTGTTTTGATTTATGCAAGAAAAAAAGATGACCAAAAAGTGCCTTTTATTTTATTTTATGGATGTTCAGGCATAAATATTAAAATTTTTTTCGATCATTTAATAAATAAATTAATTTGCCATATTATACAATAAAATCATAACCGAAAATGGGTTCGTAAGTAGGAGATTTTGAACTTTAAAGCAGTTTTCATTGGCATTTACATTATTTTTTTCTGGGCTTATAAAAAGACTTATCTAAAAAATACTCGATTTTTTCAAAGGCCAAGATGTATTCTACTCGCAGTATTTAATTAAAGCATCTGAAACATTTCTAGGCGACCAAATTTTCAAACCAAAAACACATGATTTTGCATTACTACGTAGTGCATCGCCTTAATAGTATTATAACTTGTAGAACCCAATTTTATAACTTTCTAAAATTAAAGAAAATCGTCTAATTTAATAATATTCTACAAGCGTTTTTGTTATTGCGATAGCTGTTTCGGCGTTCAAGACCAACAAAATCTAAGATACTTGTAGAGCTTAATAAAAATATATTTTATTAATTTATTATTTAAGATTCTCATCTGTGAACACAAACTTCCTCCTGTTTTATATTATGTTTTAGTTTTAATATTAAAGTTTTGTCATCACTTTGTATAAACAGTATATTTAGTGTTATAATATTCGATCTGTATTGGGTAAGGCACACTGTAGGAATTATTTTAAGAACATGACCACTAATATTAAATTACCGTTTTTAAGTTTGTTATAGTTAAGCGCACTTGAAGTGAAATGACAATAAACTGCGCCAAATAAATGCCATGTTATTATTGTATTATTTATATTAATAAATCTTAAGTAAATATGAAACATAACAATACACAGAAAAACAATGACGGTCTTTCCGGGACAACATAAAGAATATAAATAACTTAACACAGATATCCTGGTTTCGATTCCCAGATGAGACAGTCATCTTTTTATTAATTTTATGTCTTGTTCTTTTGATGTTTTGTTTATATTTATTAATATCACCTTCTTCTTCAATGATATATTACATTAATGTGTAAAACATACAAAAGTTTTTATAGAAAAGTTGTTTAAAAAACAAAATAGAAATTTATTAACTTTATATATTTTTTAAAGCTAGAATAGAGCTTATGCACATAGCCTTAAACACTTTCTGAATCCAAAGATGAGTTAGTTAGATTAGATTCTTGGTTAGGTTAGGTTAGGTTAAGTTCTATGTGTAGGTACAAGTACACAGTATGATAAAGTTATCGTGAAATGAGCTTATTAAAAAATGAAATTAATAAACAAAATAATAGAAATATCGTCGTCCCAGTTTGAAGGGTGCAGGTTCGCACGCATGTTTGGTTGGAGACATATAGTATGTAGTTTGTATATCCGTTCGGAGTCAAGCACTTGAACTCCCGACCAACATTCGAGGGCCAAAATTCGATGATCGCATCACCAGTGCATTATCTAACAGGTGTAGAAGGATCGATTAACTAGGACGAAACCCTCAACAACAATAATTACTGATTTTTACAAAAACATAAAAATTACCTTAGTGTAGCTACGATACGATTTTACCACCCCTGTCTCGGTGAGACCAGTACACCAGGGGATAGGATAGGATTTGGAACACGTGCTCCGAGGATGGGAAGGACGTTGGAATTTAATCTACCGGTATACATTATACATGGCAACCTAATAAGCCAATATTGGAATATAGGTTAGGTAGAAATCAAGAAATTGCTTGAGCTTTGGTTTTCGTGTCTCGTTTTTCGCTTATTTTTGCTTTCCATCTCTTCTCGCTTTCAGCTTATTGCTTCCTAGTATCCTACTTATTAGTAAATTTGGCCAGTAAAAACGGAAGAAAAACGTAAAAAAAAATTGTAAGAAAATAAACAGGTATATTCCTAACCTCTTCTCAATTCCCGTATACCTACTTCTCTTTCGCTACATTAAAATACTAACATGGATACATTGAATTGTATATCCCATTAATGGAGATATTCAAATATTGTCAGGTTATTAGTAACCCGGGCTATAAAAAAAAGACTAAAAAAAAAGAAGAATGTAAATTTTTATGTACACGGAGAAAAATAATCTTGTTAAAAAAGCATGCCAATTTGCTGATAAAATATTAGTCATTCAGAATATATCAAGAATCTGTGTTCTTTTCCATGAAAGAATGTGACAATATCAGTATGTCAATATCAATATTTCTTTCGCATTCGCTTTTACATTCGCTTTTAACCGATAATTTCTTACGAACTCTGTCAATTCATTCGTTAAAGGCCTGCAGTCCCGCTTTTAACAGGAAAACGAATAATTTGACCAGAGTCTTAATAAATTAACAGTATTTTATATCAGTACGTTTTTTCAGTGTACTTATGTAATTTATTCCGAGTTGTTTTATATAAAAGCCATTAGGCTGTTAATAAATCTATCTATCTATCTATATAAATAAAAATGTAAATGTTCGTTTGCTCAAAATCTTAAATCTCCGAAAGTTCTTCACCGATTGCTTTGATATTTTGAGGCAACGTTGCATTTGAATAACCGTGTGTTTTTATAATCATATAGATGTCACCGATGAGAGGTAAAGAAATGATTAAAAAAAAAAACAGCCTAATCTGTTCGACAAACATATTAAAAAAAAACAGCCTAATCTGTTCGACAAACATATAAAAAAAACAGCCTAATCTGTTCGACAAACATATTAAAAAAAAAAAAACATCGACGTAAAAGCAAAACGCGCTATTGTATTTCTATCTGCACATACTAAGCCACAGCAACGCGTGGCTAGTAAATTTGAATATGTTATCATTATATTATGCATTAATATTGTACTCTTCTAATTGGTAACTTATGGATTAATAATATATTATCTTCCTGTTAAATTTATCAACTTACCGTTGTAAAATGTCTCCCATATCACAGGTGAACTCCTAGGGTGGACGATATTATACATTTATTAAAATAAAACTACATGTTATTGCGTCTTTTAAAAGAAAGCACGATAATTTTCAAACTGTACTTAATGGTTAGAACTATTTTGAAAAACTCGCCCCCAGTCCCCTCTTTCCCTGCAGTAGTCCTACGATACAGTAAACCACTCTACAAGCAAGTTTTTTTTTCTAATGTTTTCTCTGTACTCAGTAGGTACCTACTGATGATCTTTAAATCTTTACCGTAAATACAATGAGTCTACTGAAAAATAACATTTTTCGAGATTTTCTTTTCAATGTTGTAAGTAGTTAGTTATGTAAAAAGACGCTCCACGCAGCATCCCCAAAGATGACATGGAATTTTTTACGCAGGACCTCCTGTGTGTGAAGTTAATGATAAAAAATATTTTAAATTATAAATGTTACGCTACTGGTAAATCGAAATACTTACCCTATTTATCGATTTTTAGTTAAGATTTAATCATTGTTTAAATTATAATTTTCATTAAAATCACAATAATCTATAATTAGAGCCTTAAAATAGAGCGGGGGGCATCAATGCACCGGGTAATGGGCACCAGGGCAAATGACCTAGTTTCAGTCCTGTCCGTGAGATCATTATCGCGAAGGTAATTATTAATTATTTATTATCCTGATCATTTATTTACTAGCAATTCACGATGAGACTTTATGACATCTTGCCATCTTCTCTCCTAAGAGTTAAATAACACGCGTATTTATTTACTTACCTAATAGCCGACTTTAGCAAACCTAGCCATATTCTAAATGACAAGAAGATATAATCTCAACACATCGAAACGCAATAATAAATATGAAATGAAAGAAAAATATGAGAACATAACTTATTATTCCTTCAGGCTTATTTGTTTGCTTTTGGGAACAACTCATATGGTCTCACAGAAAACGTTGCGTCTTTTTTAATGTTGTGTTTAGAAATAAGGTCTAAACGGTGTTAGAAAGAAAAAAACACCACGCTTTGTATTCAAATCCAGAATTTAATCACAGAATAATTAAAATGTGCCCCTTTATGAAACCAAAGGTAGCGACCGCAATTTGAAAAAAAATGAAATTACAAAAAAGTGAGGTGTTGATAATGTTTGTAATACATTTGTCTAGTAAAATAAGTGTGTATTTATATATATTTTTCGTTATCATTAATTTCAGTCACAAAAAACGTAAAGTGAGCCATTTTAATTTTTTTTATTTATTTATTGGACAATTTGTATAGAGCCGCTTTTGTGAGATATCACTTCAGGGGCGCTTTACAGTTGATGCAGGTATTACAAAAAATATGAATATTACAAAAATAAAGTGAAGTTAAGTTAAAGAAAATGAAGTACAGGAAAAGGTGACACGAAGATAGAAAATGGAGACTCTGCAGCAAGAATCCTAGGTGGTGAGGAAACTGGTCCAGCTGCTGCAGCGAAAGAGTCCACCGCGTCCACCAACAATGCCAGCACGAGGTTCGTCATCCGTCCAGGTATGTGTCTGCTGCTAATAAAGCGCTGACACCTCACATAGATAAAAGACCCTGGCAGTACTGCTGTGACGTTCGGCAAGTCCATCATTCATCTCCATGAAATGTGTGTGTAATTTATGTGCATTACATTCAAAATTTTAATATATCAACAAATATATATAAATATATTTATTTCTAGTAATAAAATGTGTGAGAAATGTGTCGATCCGCAAAGAGTGCAAGGCTGATGTAAGCGTTTTGAGTTTCTTTTTTAAGAAAATGACGCTTAGATTGTTTTGGTCATGTAGAGCGAATGAGCGAAGAAAGGAGTGTAAGGAGAACATATGATGCCTATTCGAATGGTAGCAGAAGTAGGGGACGCCCGAGGAAGATATGGCACGACCAAGTGAATCAGATACTTGAGTCGGACCATGCCAAGAGTCATAATAATCGAAAAGTATGTATGAGACGATGTATGAATGTGAATGAGGCAAGAAGTGTGTGCCAAGACCGAGTTTTTTGGCGGTCCGTCCTCTCTGCCTACCCCTGCGGGGAAACGGCTTGATGGTTATTTAGTTTTAGTTAGTTAGTTAGTTTAATAATAAAATTCGGGAGCGTATATATATTTTTGGATACCTTCAGAAATTTTGAGTTTGTTTGGATTTTATTGCAAAACGGAAATACTGTTTATATGTTTATAATACATCTGGCAGAGTATGGCCGAGGCCTAATTAAATCTATTTAAAGCCCAGAGGTTCTGAACGTCAATATGGAGACGATAAAAGCCTGTAAGAGGAATTATACACAAGCCAAAAATGTGTATACTCTTTGTGTGCCTTATGTCACCATGACAGGGCCTATGTCATCTTTGGGGATGCTGTGTGGCGGATCTTTGTAAGTAAAGAAAGTAGAGGAAGTTCTGCAAAGGAAAAATGTATTAAGGGTGGGTAAAAATCTAGGCATCAGTGTGTCCAGAAGTGACGGATGAATGATCTATCACTTCCCCTGCTGCGCAAGGCTATGAGTCAAGAGAGGACAGTTGGGAGTCTTCTTCAAAGGGTCTTCCCAAACCAGCCTCTCCTGATCCAGCACGCCACGCAGCTGCTGATCCTCACCCGATGAACCCGGGCACCCCGGCTAAATCACCAAGAGGTAGCAGAGGTATTGGTTGTCCAATGAAAAGTTCCCGGGGCGGCGGTACCCAAGCCCGTCTCCCAAATTGTAAAAAGGTAAGGTCTACAGGGATTAAACATGAAAATCACTACGTAGTCTAGAAACGGTAAATAATTTTATAAAAAAGAATAAAATATAATCTTAGCCAAAAAACTTTTTTTTATGTTGTTTCAATCGTGTATTTATACATTTTACCCGTTAATGAAAAATAAATCATCTAATTGCTAACTGTTTTATTTTTTTGCAAAGTAATTAACAGTTTTATTTTAATTATTCTATGAATTATGCTGTCATGAAAAATGTTATATATCCAAAGCAAATTTGTTGATATTCATAATGTAAACCGATTCGTGGTAAACACTAATCGAAAACTTTAATTTCACATTAAGCTTCGCCAAATAAGCGAGCATAAAAATTATTGCATTTTGCCGTTGACATTAAAACGAATCATCAATGTAGGTATACCGCGCCCGTCTCTTTATATGATATGATAATGTTGTCAAGATAATCTGACAAAATAATATTGTATTCATTTATTGTCATGATAATTTGACAAAATAATCTCATTATATTCATTTAGTGTCGTGATAATTTGACAAAATAATCTCATTATATTCATTTAGGGTCATGATAATTTGACAAAATAATCGTATTATATTCATTTTTATTTCTAAGTTCATATGATCTTGAAAACAAATATTATTATTATTTTCCTCTCATAAATAACAAAGTCCATTTATTTCCTCGAATTCGAACAATTTCGCTACTGTTTTTTCCCCCACCCCACGAGAAACAAAAGTAATAAACCTCTCAGCCAACTATTTAACTAATAGTATTACTCAACGCTAACTATTAACTAAACAGTAGTTAGCTAACTTCTGGATAGCGCCTCCTATTTTAATATGGGCCAATTTCCCAGACACACCTTAAATTCAAATCTCCAGATTCGGCATAGTTCCCAGAGCCTAGCAGGAGCCTGACACGGGATGTAAAACTTCGGCCGTAAGATAGTCTGCCCTGCCCCTTATTCAATCTTACTTGATTACTTTCTCGGAAAACTTTAACCCCAGCTTAAAGAAGGGAACCTAAACCTAAATTTTAAAAACCTCATTTTTTTATAAAAAAAAGGTTTTTACTCTTACTAGTTACCTTTAAAAGTCTTAACTCACACCCGTAACTGCAATTAATGCAATACCTTGAAAAATCAGGAGATATTATAATTGTAGAATTTGTGAAGTTTTTACTAAAAAATATGTGCGCCTTTTTGAGATAATAAATGTACTAATCAAATATTAGTAAACTTCACAATATTTGACATCTATTCAATGACATTTTGAAACACATCATCAGGAGCAAGTACTAAAGACAAAAATTAAATATAGATTACAATTCAACAGTGGAAGAAGTGGGGAGGGGTATGAACATTGTACATGAAACATGTAGAGGTTATATATATTAAAGTGATGTAAACAAAGTTATTTGTGTATTATTCTAATAATTTTGTGTTTAAATATTATTTATATAAATATAATATTTATTATTTCTGAATTCTTCACACAATCAGTTTCAATTTTGAAAATGACACTAAAATTCAAAGTAAACCCGAGTTTCAAAGCTATGCAGGACAAACGCACAACCAAATTTTGTATTTTTTATGATAATTTTCAAATTATCTGCCAAATTGAAATCCTCGGATGACAATAAAATTTACAACCTATCGCAGTAATTTAATCAAATTCGATAACTTCTCTCATGAGGTGATTTCTCACGAAAACGGCGCTATATAAATTAGCCAAATATTATTATTATATTATAATTTTAGTCGGTTTGATTTTTTGGTTGTCTACGTCTGCCTTAAGGGTTGCTTGTAAAATTCATTAGTTATAATACCATCCCTCTGTCTGCCGGCTTAAGTGTCAAAATCTCTGGAATGACTCCCTCTATAAGTTTAGTGTTGAAACAAAATAATAACTTACTAACTGGTTTATGAGTGAGGAATATTTAGTTATTATTTTTTATTATTAGTTCGGGGGAAGTTCGGAAGGTGCGCAGACGGCGCGGGCCCCGGCGTTGTCTGGGAAGTTTGTGACTTGTAACTTTTAAAGTAATGAAATAAGGAACGGTGCTCTGAGCTATGGCGGTGCTAAC
The DNA here is from genome assembly GCA_026573805.1 of Hesperophylax magnus. Classification (NCBI taxonomy): domain Eukaryota; kingdom Metazoa; phylum Arthropoda; class Insecta; order Trichoptera; family Limnephilidae; genus Hesperophylax; species Hesperophylax magnus. Next base: position 1,780,516 of record JAIUSX010000117.1, on the reverse strand, counting down.
TTTTATAGCGGATTCTTAAGGCCCCGTAGTAAGCGTTCGAAGATGGTTTGAAATAAAGATATGTAAATACGAATAAATATGTAAATATAGAGCATACTAATATTAACAAACGATAAAAATTAAGCGAAAATGGTGAAAATATTTAATAAAACACGATTAGTTTGAAATAGAGCAAAAATCTCCTGACAAATGCTTTAGTTGCATTTAAAGATATACTGTGAATTTTTTCATGCCAATAACATAATTATAGAACAAAACGTGTTTTTAATAATTTTCGGAGCTTACTTTCGCGTTTTTTTTTTCTATCGAGGGAATTTCATATATTTAACCCTTTGTTATCAAATATAAAGAGTTAACGAGAAACTCGTTATAAATCGGTAGAAGTTGGGTATTTTAGTCTGCCGGTTTTATGAATATTATATTATTTATTGTTACCATTAATGACCTACTAATTAAAAACTTAGAATCTAGGATTATAACTAGGATCGACGAAACTTCACTGAAATCACTATTTTAGATTAATCTTTACTACGAATAATTTTACATTATGAATACAAAAAAATACGCTTTCAATGATTTGAAGCTTTTCCTGTCGTTTCGTTTGAGTAGAAAAGTAAAATAAGTAATAACATTGCTAATTACTTTTTAAAAAATCAATGAAGTTTTTTTACTGTAATACAACTACAGGGCTTTCCAATAAGAAGTATTATTTTGATATTCAATCATAAAAGATCAATGGTTTCGTAGCTTGTGTGGGACGCAGCCCCGTTTTTTTAAAGTAAACGCTGTTCAGATCAATACCATCCAATTTCGGCCATAAAAAATCATTAATCTTTTCTCGATAGCGCAATCCATTCACCGTTACTGTTGATCCAGCCTCATTTTCAAAAAAAGTAATGTCCAATGACTCCGCTGGACCATAAACCGCACAAAACAGTCATACATTGAGGATAGAGAGGCTTTTCAAAAATAACTCTTGGGTTTTCCGAGCCCCAGATGCGACAATTTTGCTTGTTGACGAAGCCACCGAGGTGGAAATGGGCCTCATCACTCAAGATGATTTGCATCTGATTCATTCAAGTGAATTTTAATAATTTCAATGCATTGTTGAAGCGTGTATCGTTCCATTTTTATTAATGGCGTAGTTTTTACTTATCAAATGTTAAAAAATGACAGCTTCAAAAGTAACATCTACCAAAATAGCGGGCTATTCAAAATAACACCTCTTATTGGAAAACCCTGTATTTTAAAATGGCGAGTAGGATTGTAACTTCCTTCGCAAGGACTTAAGTTAACCGAGCTAACAACCTCGTCCTATGCTGATCGGGTAGGACCAACCTTAATTACTTATAATATTAACTGCTCTAACGTCAAGCGATTTCAGAAAAATTGCGTAGGTATATATGTCGTCGTGTGTACGCAATTGCCACCAAAAATTGATAGAATGCGTTGTCATCGACAACGATTGTATCTGCCGAGATTCAGCTCGATCTCATATCAGGAAGTGGGTTAAGTGGGTGGTACTCACACATAAACATTTTTAATACATCAATTAATAAAAATAGATGTATATAGTAAACTGGTCGATTTGTTTTAGTCATCTTTACACAAAGGCCAATCTATAAAGTTCAGTATCAACGGCTCAATGTAATAACAAAAAGTAACCCTTCTGCAACGAGTTTGTTTTATTATAAATATCCATAATTTGTTATTTTAGAAGACAGTGTTTGTCGATGATCGTACATTAACGAACGTTTTGTGTACATTAGAAAAACGAATCCGAGGTTATAGTGTACCATGATCGCATTGGTCAGTCGTTTATTTAGCGGTTCATACTGTATATTTTTTAAGGTGGTATTTTAATGGTCTACAAGTGTGCGAATATTATTCCGACGTTATGTAACATTACTTTAAGAACAGATATGAAGAATTGAGCCAATTTAGGTGAGTAAATGGGCCTTATACGGCTCGTGGGCCCCAATTAGTTATGCAGGACTGAAGGCTTATTTTGTATGAATGAAACGGGTGCCACCGGGTTCGCTACAATCTGGGATCTACAGTTCAGTAGATCAGAGAGTTTTGGGGGCACGGGAACTGATTTTTCATTTTAATTCAAGGATAGTTTAATAAAAAGGATGACTTTGAGCGTTATTAATTATATTGAGCAGGATCTTTGTGCAAGAAAAATAAGAAATAACTTACCTATGGACCATATGTGTAAACAAAGGTATTTAATCTAAACTTGAAACTGAAATTGACTTAAATAACATAAATTTAGATTTGTATGTATTTACGCTTAAGTATACTCCCCCTAGCGACGTCTTAGCGAAACGTCACCGAGAAACAGCATTTTGTCAAATTTTTACACGAATTTTATTTTCTAAAGTAGAATAACAAGTTTGAAATGTGCTGTATACAAGCAATGCATCTGTGCGAGTACCTACTGCGAGTTCGCTTCATCTCTGATTGCGATACCTATGAGAGGAAATCTATTTATATAAAGAAGAGTGTTTGTGGATTTAATTGTTATACAAATCTACAGTTTATCTACAATTTTGCAAACTTGACCTTCAAAACAAGAATAGGGTCACTGTCTACATAATATATTATACATATTTACACTCAACATCAAATTTAAAGTACATAAAAAACAATTTGAAATAATTTCTCTTTGGTTTTAAAAATTAGAGTCTTGACACGTACGACGAATGAAGTAAACAATCAGTTTCCTTATACCTTCGTTATACGAGATTTTGAAAAATAACTTTCATCCCCTTTTCCCATCCCTTAAAGTATTATTGTAATACTTATTGCTGTTTTATGGTCACTGGACGTTCAAAACAAGAGGTTATATTGTCTACATCTGATTTCGTAAAGCTCGGGCAACGCCAGGGACTTCAACTAGAACCTTATAAAGCCATACAGAATAATGGTTCTTATTTGAAAGATTTCAGTGGGCGAAAGCTGCAAAGTCTGCTCCAAGGGAAATATTCCAAACTAAAGTAAGGAATAGTTCCGCTACTTTCATATTCTAATTAATCAATTTAAATGTAAATTAATGGTTTTATTATCTAGACACGACCTGTCGACTAAAAATTCTCCTAGGTAATTTATTACTCAAGTTATAGAAGAATAGAATATAGAAATAATTAGAAACGAGACGGAAAAGTTTTCCATTTTAATTGCCTGTGAGAAGGAGAATCTATTTTATTTTTAAGGTCACGGATAAAAGTAATGGAATTTATCGGATCCACTAATTAAAAATACTTAATCATTAAAGACGATATTGGTGACTCTCAAACCCTTGTGCGACTTCCTTCCTAGATGCGACGGAATCTTTCTCAGATTTTGTTTCAAATTATCGTTTGAGAGTGGCTAACATTGTCTTCAATGATTAAATTTTACGCTTAGAGAAAATTATTTCAATAATAATTTAATAAAACTTATTTTAATGTAATTCCGCTTGAATGAACTATGGAACTTATGCTTTGAATTTAAGTTTATTTTAAAAAAAAATTACAAACTCATTGTTCAGACAAACGATAAAGTTGGCACATACCTATAATCAGAAAATTATTTTACAATCATTAAATAAAATAATTTTATATTCGAAATGTTTATTTTTTTGTTTAAATTTTCGACAGAGTCGTGATTTTTACTAGATTTAGTGGATCTAGCATCCTCCAGCAGAGATGTGAAGGCTTCTGTGCAAGCTTGAACTATGCCAGTCGCTTCGGAGTGTTTTCTTTTCTAGGACGAATTTTTCGAAGGATCGAAGGGAGAAATTCCTAATGCTCTGAACCCAGCTGCCAAATATCCAGATATCTTAGAGTCTATTGCTTCTAAAGTGTACAAGCATCGTCTGAAATACACTTTTTGACATACTCCCCATTTCTCACCTTCCATTCGATTAGTTGTTTTCGCTAAGCGACTTTTAGGGGGCGATTCTGTATTTTGCTTTTTGGCTAAAAATTTTTTTCCAATGGAAATTTTTACCTCAGTCTTGTTATCAAATATTTTCAGATTCACAAATCCTGCAATTATAATATCCCGTGATCTTGAAGGGTGTGATTGTTCACTGGGTTTAACTAATAAAACTCAATATATTTAACAATTTGTTTTTGGATCAGTTTAACACAGTTGCGGGAATCTTCAAACTGTAAGGACACTTATTTAAAAAAAAAAACACTTGGGTTATGTCCTATTGACCGGTAATACGCTAACTAAAAATATATTTTACGCAAAATAAGTGTTTTCTTTTTATTAAATATGACAAACCACATAGTGATTGCATTCTCGTGACTTTTGGGTGTATTGATGTTGTAGCCAAAAAAAAAATTTTTTTCGAAAAGATTTCAGGAAATCGGTGCAGCGCACTGCTAAACTGAAATTTCCTGAAAAACTTCACACAAAAACCGAACAAAATCAACAATGTCAAATTTTTTAAACTTAGCACTCTATCACATTCCAAAGTCTCGAGCCTCCACTGATTCCAATTCCAATCGGGTTGAACATATTCCAAAGTCTCGAGCTTCCACTGATTCCAATTCCAATCGAGTTGAACATATTCAAAAGCATTTTTGAAAAAGTGAATATAAATAGTTATAAAATATTTAGTTCCAAACGATACATAAGATAAAGCGATCAATGGCGTTCCATTATCTTTGCGTACTCTGTGGATAATTGGCGGTATGATAGTTATTTTGTAGATTTTCTTGTGTCGATGTCCTTCAGAAAGCATTTTCGCTTCTCCTCCAACCAAACAAACTTCATATCAACATTATAACATAACAGCAATATCAAAAATGTATGTAAAATTATTATTATTAAGGTAAAAGGGACGTTAAAAATAGCACTTAAAAGATTTTTAAGACGCCCCAGCTTACAGGCTACGAATACATAATCTCCCCTGTATTTATCACCTCAGACGCTAGTCAGAAGTTAACTGTTTATTGTTCCAGTCGGCAGTTACGGTTAACTCTAACCTTCCAGTCTGGACGAATATTATCCTAACGCCAAGGTGATCTTGTTAATTAGGCGGGCGTCTGGCGTAGTACTATCGTGACCTACATTAGGTAATTTAAACAATTTCATCAAACCCTTTCGCGTTTATGTGCGCCTGGTAGCTGCAGGGGCGGACCAACGACATTTTAAAATAAAATCTCATCTCAGGCATTTTGATCATGATGTTAACATGAGACCTTTCTATTCCCAGACTTCCAACAGGAGGTCATAACAGGAGACCTTTTGATTCCCAGACCTCCAACAGGTGAATGTAATTGATTATGTTTTCAAAAAAAGAATTGCGATATTAAAAAATGAAAAATTTATCCTAATTCAGGCACACGGATACGTCCATAACACAGGTTTATCTCTTCCGCGTTACGAAGTTATTTAATAATATTCGTAAGACTAACAGATCTTATATTTATAAGCCGTTTTGGAGTTCTGTTTCAACACCCGTTTCTGATATTGTTGGTGGTTAGATCTTTAGATGGCTTTCACAAAATATCATCTGATGTTTATGCCATAAAATAATTTATGCATATTCAAATTTATTTCAAAATGGTGAGCGATTCCCAGCGCCCTTTGCGATTTTACGTCCGGTTGCATGTTCTAAAGCAAGGCTGCCCAACCCCAGGCCCGCGGGCCACAATGTGGCCCGCGAACGAATTATAAGTGGCCCGCCTGAAACATTTTCAAAAAACCCGCCAATCTCCGCCAATTTGAAAAAGTGTCGCGGGCCCGCGGTAAAACAAACAATGCAGCTTGCGCGCGGTCACCAGTGTTGCCAACGACGGCGATTTATTGCTATTTAGGCTACTCAGAACGAGAATCAGCGACGAAAAAATTTTTTCTCAGCGAAGTTCCGTAACAACCCCCCCCCCCCCCCCCATGGATTTCAAATATTTTGTGGGGAGCACTTATTTAGATTTCTTTTGTGGGGAATTATGTTTTATAGAAATTCTCTAACAACCCCCCCCCCCATGGAAATAGGAACCGTCAGGTACTCAGTGGCCCGCCAGTGATTCAAAATCGTCAATTTGGCCCAACTGCTAAAAAGGTTGGGCAGCCTTGTTCTAAAGGCTGCGCGGACTTTTTCGTACTAAACTTAAATTTGGATTTGAGGCCAAAATACCCAACCTTATAAAATAATAATTTTTTTGATCAAAAGGCACAGCATATAACTACTACCTTTATGTGTTTTTTTTTAATTTATTTGCGTTTTGAATTACGATATATAGGCTAATAAAGAATTAAATTTTGCATGATTTTGGAGTCTTTTAACTTTGGATTTTTTTGTGAGTTAATTGTAATTATTTAAAAAAATGATCCAACCCTTCTCACATTGTTAAACATCTTTAATAATGTGGTTTTTAGTAAGATTTTTTTTTCTAACGTAAATAGGTCGCTTATAATTTGAGTTTGACGCCTATCAAAATGCATTTTGTATCATTATTTTTTTTTTAATTTTATGTTTCATCATAGTAAACAAACCAATTAAATTTTTTTAATTTGTCAAATTTACCTCTAAAATCAGGAAAAATTGTTTTTTTTACCTATATTTTATATTTTAAAATACAAATAAACAAATTAGCATATACCCGTACTATTTTCCAGGTCTTTTGATCAAAAAAAATAATTATTCAGTTTCATAAAGTATTTCAGCCTCAAATCCAAATTTAAGTTTTGTGTGAAAAGGGCCGCATAGCCGTCCCTCTTAAATAGATTCGCCTCTGTTTACCTGGGACATAGTAACTTATATAGGCAGCTTTACAGTACTACAGTTAAAATAATGGCCACTAAATAAGTCTAGAATAATCTGCGTAAAAATATTATACACAGTTCTAGGAAGTCTGGATTCTGAATAATAATTACGTAATATTTTCAAGACGGATTTTCGAGTTTATATTTTTGATCCCAAAAGATTTTGTCGAATTTACAGTGGATTAGGAATCCCATGTTTTAAGTGAGAAAAAAAATTATAATCACTTATCTTAACTCTTTCAATACCAGTGTTTTTTCTCACGAAGAAAAAAAATGGGTCCTGATTTTGTGAAACAAATCGCCACGTATTTTACTTACCGCTTGTGAAGGATATTCCTTACGGCGGCGTCAATTTTTATGTTAAGTTATAATACTTATTCCCGCGATAAATAACGCAAATATAATTACATATCCCATTTCCGAGGACTTGCTTGATCTGGGAACCCTTATAATTTTTGGGTCTTTTATGTTATCTTTATATTATATGTATATTAAAATTTTTTGTTATATTATATTTTTATGTGATATTATATATTATATTATTATGTTATTGTATATATTCAAGTTTTTGTTAGTAAAAAAACCATTTGTTTGTCGGTTTGTCATTTATTTATTTCCTTTACTAATTAAAAATAACCCTTTGAGTTGCGAAATAATATAAATTAAATTAGATAAAATCTATATAATTACAGGATACGGATAAATCATAACAATGTCAATTCATCACATCTTTGAAAACTTATATTAAGTCATGGAAAGTGATGAAATAAAAATTTTATTAACTGGGTTAAGTACGTTAGGTTAAAAAAAAAATTCATCGTTTCTAATGACTTTATATCACTTTTTATGTGTGTTAAATTGTCACTGCGTTGAGTTATCATGGAACCATAATTACACCCCGAAAATTTTCATCTGTATTTATTTGTAACCTAAATAGTGTCTCGGATACACCTATCCGATTTGTATTTATATGGGACACCTATTGACCTTTTCCACAAGTCGAGAAGTAATTCAAATATATTAAATAAAGATTTTTGGACAAAGCAGGGCAATACAGTCACTAAACATAAAGTCGAATGAGATTTTTAAAAACTTTCTAGACTCTTAATAGATTCCTACAGGAATTCATAGAATTCTTGAGCTCAGTTCTGTGGAGAATTTGCAGGCATTGCCGGACGTGTCCGTAATTTAACCGGAAAGTGCACGAATCCGAACACAAGCAAATGCCTTGTAAGGCGAGAAGCAATCCGGACTATTGTCGGTGGATATGCTCCGATGGCGAGAAAAGGAAATTTTATAAGAAATCGAAACCAATTTCATGTAAAACAAACCATTTTTTAAATTTATTTTCATACTTTTTTAGTACTGGACAAGACTGACAAGAGTCCCAACTGTCCGGAGCTGATACTATTCGGTACTATCGTATCCACTTTTGGGGTATGTACGAGAAAGGAAGTATGAAAGTAAAGGAAACCGGAAAGAAAACGTTTTTTATTGTTCCTGGCTATTAACGCTATCTAGGTCAGGTCACTATATACAGTTAACCTTATCAGCGCCGAACATATTTTATACTTGATAACTAACACCTTGGATTTTGGTGTACCTATATATATTTTACTTAAGAATTTAGATTTTATTATAATTCGATTTGTATTATTTCTAGGCAACAAAGGGTTATTTTTTATTAGTACGGAAAAACCTGACACACAAATAATTTATTTTATTTTAGTTTTTTTTTTATCGGTTACTGTTTATATTATAAAGATAACATATAGCAGCATAAATACTAATTAATCCATGACCTAGCAAGACCCGAAACGGGATGTCACTTCGTTTGCGATATTTGTTGTGGGAAAAGGATTACAACCTAGCAGAAAATAGTAAACGCCATTAGAAATATCCTTCACAAGCGATACGCAAAAAACGGGGCAATTTGTTTCTCAAAATCAAGAGACATTCATTTTTTCTTTATGTTTTTATTGAAAGATTTAAATCCGTTTAGCAGTGTATCGATTATAAATGGTTGTTTCTCACGAGGTGCAAATATTTTATTTGAATCACTTCTCACATTCATACTTAGAAATAAATTTACATCAAATATCGACATATTTAGTAAATAATTATAAGCAATAATTAGTCATCCGAAATACTAATATAAATTGAAAATATCTCCCGAGTAAAAACAATAAATGCCGCCAACGGGAATTGAACCCGTGCCTTCTGATGTCTGGTCAGGTGCTCTGTATCGACTGAACTATGTCGGCTTATTTCCAACCCGCCAAATGATTCAATATGTACTAGTACCTCAATCAACAATAACCTACTGCTTATTATATTTTTTCACCTGTAAACAACCAACTTTATTTTTGTAGGAAAGGCTTTGTTAGTGCTAAATTTCTCACTAGATGGCGACGAGACATATGATATCTTCATTTATTGGTGAAATATTTTTGACTTGTCAAATATTATTATTATTTTTTTAATGATAAACTAACGTTTATAAGACAAGGTTTTATGCATAGCATAGGGGATAACAAATAATTATAAGCAATAATTAGTCATCCGAAATACTAACACAAATTGAATATTTAATATACGTAATGTTTAATATACGTTTACTAATATTTAATATACGTTTATCATTATATAAGAAATACCTGAGCTTATATTATATATTATACTATTTAGGAGTATCGCGTAGGAACGATCACAATTTTTTTCATTTACTTCTTATTGTATATGACTTGTATTCACTTGTAAATTATGCATTATCAACCTGTTTTAATAATTTATATTATTTTTATGCTATCTGCATTTTGAAATGGAAAGTTATATGTACCATGTATTATGTTCTTTTGTTTTTGTTATTATTTATTGTGGTTTTAAAAATAAAAAATCCTTATTTTGGCACTGTATTATGCAATAAATCAAGTAAAATATGAATCATGTATATTATATCGAAAGCTCATCAAGGCAAATAGAATAAATTAAATAAGATTCTTTTTAGAATTTGGTGTGATAACAAATCCCGCGATCTCTGGGTCCGGAGTCAAGAAGTCGTAGGTAATAATTTAAAAAGTAAATTAACGTTTTAGTTTTCTATTTTATTACGATTGTTGTCTTCTAGTGTGACAGCCATTTAATTACAGACAAACAAGAAGCAATTAAATAATAGAATGGAGAAGGTGATACTTTTAATAAAAACATTCAATAGAGATAGTTACTTTACTTAACTTAAATTAAATTTACGTTAGTTTATTTGGGTATTTACACGAACGGTAAAACTAAACAAACATTATAGAAATAATGGAATTTACCTTATAAATACATCAGACAAAGATCAGCAACTAAGAAGATACTGTCATGTGAAAATATTGTATCTGTAAAATGGGGAAACAAACGGGTGAATTCTCTTAGAATAATGATTACAAAAAAATATTTTACAGATGCAAATAATGAAACATTATTAAAATACTAATTTCGGTTGTGACTCTTATCTGTAACTCCGGTTAAATGAACTCTTGATATTAGATATGCTTTGAATTTAAGTGTAATTAAAAAAAATGGAGCTGATCGTGGGAACAATTCAGAAAATCGATTAAGTAGGTAACAAAAAATATTTTATTTTAATTAATTGTATTTCTTAAGTTTAAATTTTTGTCAGATGACGTTGTAGCAGTTCACTTTTGCCCCGCTACCGTTACAAGACAAACTTAAACAAACTTTAACAAACTCCATCCAAGACCGCCTTCGTCTATGGGACTCGTGCTCTATGGGCTTTTCTAGAAGGAAGAAGAGATAATTTCCTAAAGCCAGTACCAATCGGACAGCCTTGCGGAGAGGGCGCGCCAACTGATGTGATACGAGCAACTGCTCCAGTCGACATATTTCACGGGAGACGCTGATGGCGGACATAGCCAGTTATATTTAATCGCTGGTCATCATGTCAATCTCTCACTTATTTACAATTCTTTCCTAAGAGTTGTATGGCGCCAATTTTGGTGAATCAGGTCAGATATTTTATGTTATACACAATTTCACACTTTTAACTAATTTATTGCTACTTTAAAATTCCTTCCGTGCGATCAATTCTTCGAATTGTCGCACACCCCTTGAGATCATGCTAATCTTGTTATTTGAGAGTCTTTAGCCCTATTTGTTATTTGAATAAATATAATATTAATCATCGTACCTCTTTTATTCAATAATAAAGCAATCCTCATTGCCTTTTACTAATCATGTTACAATGGCCCTAGAGTGGTTGAATGTTGCATTACACTGGCGACCAATGGTGTCTAAATTATTATTAGCCCAATTGTCACAGTTACAACGTAATTTTTTTAATGTACTTACGGTAATCATTCGAAAGGTAAATTTAATTTCTGGTGGTGTCTAAAATTGACAATGTTTTGTTTTGAAAGACAAACAATGTTCATTTTTATAAAAACTTAGCTTCACAAGTCCGACAATTATAATATCCCGTGATTTTTCACAGGTCTTAGCTAGTTTTAAAGGGGTAATGGTGAAATCTTTTATTTATTTCACCATTTTGAATTTGTAGATTGTTCTAGTATCGCGCTTGTGAAAGACAACCATTCAGAATCGAAACGTTGCGCGTTGCTTGAAATAAAGGTCTCCGTGGTCGATGGGTAAGGCTATCAACTAGCAATCTGGAGGTCATGATTTCAAATCACGGAGTGCGCAAGTAAAATTTGTTGTGTTATTTCGCAATATAAACAATATATGGTAAGTATATTTGCGGCATTTTCCAGAGTGGTACATACTTTCAATTTCGCCCTAGTAAAAAAAAAGACCACCATTCAGAAAGTTGCCTGAAATGATTTTAGCCGTATTTTATGACCAGATTTGAACGGCCAGGTGCTTCCCCACCTCCCTCTTCGCTATCTCCTTCCCCTCCCCCCTCCCCGCTCCCTTCAGTCCCATAACGCAGCCAATTATGAAGGATGCCATAGCGCCGCACGCACCCAACATTTAATAGCAGTTGGGGCTCTTTGCAGTTTTCACATAAACAAATATCAATATTCTAATACCCAACTGTCTAATTCCATTAAAAAAGTTTTTTTTTCGGAGTGCAATATATATATAGTATTCGAGCATTAAATTAGTATTACTTCTACTAGATTTGATAATGATTCATTAAATATACTAATTTCGATTGTTGGTGCATTTGTAAGTAAGTATTGTGAATTATTCCTGCGTAATGCGTAACACTATTAAAGGTCAATGATCTATTTATTTTCATAATTAGAACTAATTAGAACTACTTATCATATCAGACAAGCGATAAAGTACGTTTTATGAATGGATAATTCTTTTTTCGAAATGCGTACATCTTTTATTAAAATGCTTAAAGATGATAAAAATCTCGTCACATTATTCGCTTTCTTGGTAAAAACGTGACTGCAGGATTTTAACGAATGAATTGACAGAGTTCATAACAAGGCATCAGGTAAAAGCGAATGTTTTGTGGGGACGGCAGAACACGTGTTCTTACAAATCATTTTGATTATGAACAGAACGTCTTCTCGATATTTTTTTTTTTTTTTTTTATATTGAATACCTCACAAGAGTCCCAACTGCTCCCGTCTGGAGCCAGTGAGACTATGGCATCCCCAATCGGGGGATGTTGTGAGGCTGAAGGTAAGTGGGGAAGGGAAAGAGGAAGGTGGGGAAGTACCTGGCTATTCAGATCTAGTCACTAAACACGGCTAAAGCCATTTGGAGCAACGTTTCAATATATTCTGAATGACTAATATTTTAGCAGGAAAGTGGCATGCTATCACTTTTGTAACAGGAAAATTTTTCTCCACGTCAATGAAAATATAATGAACACAACGCGAACGAAAGGAAAGAGGAAGTGGAAGTTCTTGGAAGGAATAAAGGTATGAGGGGTCGGTAGGAATCTGTGGGGTCAATGTGTCCGAGTGACAGACGTATGAATCCATCCCTCCCGTTGCAGTGCAAGGCGATGGGTGGAGAGAGAGCCCGCCTGAAGATGTCAAAAGGTCTCCCTCAACCAATTTCTCCCGGTCCGACCCGCCACGCACTAGGCGGGCAAACGCATCCGCCGCCAAAATCTAGACAAACCTCACCCCATTAACCCGGGCACCCCTGCTAAGTCACCAAACGTAGCGAACCACTTGGGGGTTACCCATGGCAGGAGTGACATTTATTCAATAAATGGTTCCTAGGGCGACGGTACCCATATCGCCTCCCAAATTGATTAGAATTAATATAACGTGTCTTGTATTTTTATATTTGAAAGTAAAGGAGTCCAGAGGCAGTATTTTTTTTTATAAATAACTTTCAGCTTTACAATTCCTACAATTATAACATATATTATTATAATATGCAGTGATTCTTTATAATATTATTTATTGTAGAAGAAAGAATCCATAATATTATTAGTTTGTATCCTGCCCACAATGGAGATCACACCGCATTGTACATTAAAAATGGAAACAGAGTTAGTAGGTGGTCTTTGTGAATCGATTAAAACATGAAAACAAACGCTCCCAAGTGTCCAAACAAGAGAAACGTCAATAAAACGTGCAAGTAACGCAGGTAGACATCCATTATTAACGCTTTACAACGAAAACGAGCAAAAACAAGCGTTTTTTATTTGCCAAAATCCAAAAACCCGCATAATTTTAAGTGACAAAACGACGATGCATTTTGAAATCGCTGACAAAGGGATTCTTGGTATTTTAATTCGATGGGCTTCGTAAAAGGTCGAAACATAATAATGAATTAAACCATTGATTTTTAACACATCAGATGAATCCTACAAAGAAATCAGTTTTTACATTAAAAAAACCTACACTTTATTCGTTATTTTGTTCAACTCCGTACAAATCAAGTACCTAACATGTTTTGTAGATAACGTTGATTGACTTTAAGACCTAGAATTATTTGTATGTTTTTTGTAAATAACGTTGATTGACTTCAAAACCTAGAATTATTTGTATGTTTTTTGTAGATAACGTTTATTGACTTTAAGACCTAGAATTATTTGTATGTTTTTTGTAGATAACGTTGATTGACTTTAAGAACTAGAATTATTTGTATGTTTTTTTGTAAATTACGTTGATTGAATTATTTTTTGTTTTTTTGTAGATAATGTTTTTTGACTTTAAGACCAACAATTATTTGATTGTTTTTTGTAGATTTTAAGACACCTTCACTTTATTCGTCATTTTGTACAACTCCGTACCTAAATAAAGTACCTAACATGTTTTGTAGATAACGTTGATTAACTTTAAGACCTAGAATTATATGTATGTTTTTTGTAGATAACGTTAATTGACTTTAAGACCTAGAATTATTTGTATGTTTTTTGTAAATTACGTTGATTGAATTATTTTTTGTTTTTTGCAGATAATGTTTTTTGACTTTAAGACCAACAATTATTTGATTGTTTTTTGTAGATTTTAAGACACCTTCACTTTATTCGTTATTTTGTACAACTCCGTACCTAAATAAAGTACCCAACATGTTTTGTAGATAACGTTGATTGACTTTAAGACCTAGAATTATATGTATGTTTTTTGTAGATAACGTTAATTGACTTTAAGACCTAGAATTATTTGTATGTTTTTTGTAAATTACGTTGATTGAATTATTTTTTGTTTTTTGCAGATAATGTTTTTTTACTTTAAGACCAACAATTATTTGATTGTTTTTTGTAGATTTTAAGACACCTTCACTTTATTCGTTATTTTGTACAACTCCGTACCTAAATAAAGTACCCAACATGTTTTGTAGATAACGTTGATTGACTTTAAGACCTAGAATTATATGTATGTTTTTTGTAGATAACGTTAATTGACTTTAAGACCTAGAATTATTTGTATGTTTTTTGTAAATTACGTTGATTGAATTATTTTTTGTTTTTTTGTAGATAATGTTTTTTTACTTTAAGACTAACAATTATTTGATTGTTTTTTGTAGATTTTAAGACTGTCCTATTACATTTTGTAATTATTGTTTAGGCATTATTGTTTTGATGACAATGCATGACGTGAATGATGAAATGTAATTCAGAGTCAGATCGTTTCTGTTGTGTTTAGTGACCAGATCTGAATAGCCAGGCACTTTCCGCGTTTCCTTCCCTTTCCTACTCTGTTCAGACTCACAACATACTCCAATTGGGAATATCTCACTAGCAACCTTACAACATACCCCAATTGTGAATGTCTCACTAGCAACCTGACAACATACCCCAATTGGGAATGTTTCACCAGCAACTTGACAACATACCCAATTGGGAATGTTTCACAAGCAACTTGACAACACGCCCCAATAGAATATTTTTATAGTAGTTTTAGAATAGATGTATATTACATTCAAAATGTTAAATTTTATAACAATCCGTAAGCATCTTGAACAAACCTCACCCGATGAACCCGGAAAGGAAGTCAAAAAGTCTTCATCAACCAGTCTCTCCCGATCCGACCCGTTAAAGCAGTAAAACTTAGGCAAACCTCACCTCTCACCCCCTGAGGAGTCGGCAAACGTAGCGAACCACTATGGCAGAAGTGTTGATTATCCAATAATCGATTCCCGGGGGGGGGGAGGGGTACGCAAACCCACCTCCCATATTGCTTATAAGATTATTAATTATTGTAAAAAAATGTGTTTTTCACTCCAGGAAATACGGTATTATAATAAATAATGAGTATTAGCAAATTCTAATTATTTTAGCCTGAGAGATATATTACACGTGGGTATATAAAAATAAATGAATTTGAAAAAAGTCGCATGATTGATTAGTGTTAAAATAGGTGTCGTAAGAAGTATGTATTTTAAAATATTAATTTTAATTTTGTGCCACTGGTTTTAAATAATATCAAGGATACTCGACACTGATGTCTTAATGCGTAGATTCCATATTTAGTCAAATGATTAGTAATGATAAGTGTATTTCTTTATGCGATTTGCGCTCATCCACGTCTAAATTAAAAACTGATTAGTGTGAGTTGAAGGTTGTGTAATTTATTATACGGGATGTTGGATTTTTTGATGAAATCTTAAATGGAGGATGTTCGTCTGTAAACAGAAATAATGGATTAATGTGATTAATTTTATTGACTAGTTTTCATACACATGATAAATAGTTGTGGCAAAGGTAGGTTATTATAAGTATCGAAATCAGAATTAACGTCAACAAGGGAGTATTCGCACAGATTCACTGCTGTATATAACTTAGGACGGGTTTTCAAATTTCAAAGTTAATGTTACAGTTCTTTGGAAGTTCTTTTCAAGTTCTGTTATAACATAAATTGAATCGCACATTCACAGAACTCGCAAATTCGAAACAGAACACCGAACTCGAAATAGAAAAAAAGTAAATTTCGAATATATTCGATTTTGAACAATGTATACAAATCTTGGGTAAACTTGCCGAATTCCGCTGCATGCAAAGGCTCATTAAAAAATAACACTTGATTTCAACTTAAATATGTATTGGAGACAACTATTTAAGTCGGGGGTTTAAGTAAACATGCACAAAACATAAAGCTATAATTGAAGGTACATACGAAATCTCGTCGAAACTTATTCCAGTATTAGATCAGTTGTTTTAGTTAGAGCGTTGGTAGAGTTGGAGGTCAGTTGGGGGTCAAAAAGTGGAACCTATTTTTTCGCTTCACTTCACATCTAAATATAATACATCAATAGCACAAAATAGATTTTAAGGTTGTAAGTTGGGGTTATTTTAATAATGTGTGCGTATTTCCTAACCTCGAAACTTATCTGTCATTGAGAAAACAATGGAACTTCAATGCATATTTTACCATCTCCCACGACAAAAATAGTTATTTCTTGTAGTAATTGAGTTGAAACAATATGCTATTTTTTTTTGTGCAGCGGAATTCGTGAATTCAGATAAATTATGTTTAGCATCATTTTTGTATGTTGATTGGCTCAACTCTAATTGGAGGACCTGTAACAGCTAATAACTTGCAACGATAGAACTAATCACTCTACACAGTTCACAGCAACATGATATTGCCAATACGACGTATTTTTTAGACTGTAAGAACATTTTTGAGACATATTGTGATTTGACAAAAGGTGCTATTTATTATCAACGCCACGGGAGAAAATAAAAACCAAAAAATGCCGCAAACGGCACCCATTTTAGAATTAGGTACCAATTTAAGAATTCATATCTGTAATGTGTTTTCTCGCCGGGGGTTCGCAGATGGCATCTGGGTGCAATATCAATAAATATTTCAATAAATCCAATAAAAAAAGATGAAAAGGGAGCCATGCTTCCGCCGGCGGGCAATAGATGTCACCATCTATATGGTATTTTATTATTATTGTTTTGAAACTTGTGAGTTGTGTGATTGTACTGAATCTTGACTGTTGGAGACGATTGATGCTGTTGTGGACTTTGTCATGTACATGTCTGTATAATAAGGTAATGCGGGTCTCCTTTCTCGGAACAACACAATACATTTTGAGGTTAACGCGATGAATTTAGTAGGTACAAGGTATTGCAATATATATATTTTTTTATTTTGGTACAATAATTTTTACATTTCAAAGTTTTCCAGTAATGTTGGCCTCACTGGGTGGCTTGCCCGTGCTGAGGCCTTCATTTTATAATATGAAAATATAATCTACATAATAAATTTAAAGAGAAAATAATACATTTAAAATATATTCTTGTGTGTTTGTGAGTGATGTGTGTTAATATTGGTTTTGTGTGTTACGTGTAGGTTTTATTTTTATTTTATGCTATGACATTTTGGTAATATTGTCTGTTTTGTTCTTTAATCCATTTTGTAATTTGGTGTGTGAATTTATTTTTATTTTCCTCAATTTTAATTTCAAGTTTTACACTGTTGAATGCTTTTATAGCATGGTATTGGTAGTGTCTTTCTCCAAAGCTTGAATTTACTGTCGGAGTATTTATGTTTTCTTTGTACGCTTGTCTAACTGGTCTGTTAGTGTTATTTTGTGTATGTTAAAATATATTTTTTTTATCAAAAATCGGATAGGTTTTTCTCAACTAAACAAGACTACGAATCTGGGTTTTAATATCTTGAGTAATTAAATGATATGATTTTGTTTAATAAATAAGTTAGCACATTAAGACTGATTTAAAGTCTGATAAATCGAAAGTAAAAAAAATCGTTCAGGGAAAATTAAAACTCAAAACTCTCAGACAGTGTACTTTTGACCTTCCTATATCAGTTGTCGTAAAAAATTATGTTATATTTCATACATTTGGTGATATGTAAATTATTCAAGAACGACTGTCTTTAATATCCCATTTTGTATGTTCTATAATTTTGGCATATTTACCAAAATATGCCAAAAATCGTTCGAGAGGATAATGTTTAAAAAGGCAAGCGTAAAAGAGACAAAGCGTGATGGTCTAAAACCAAAAGTTCAGTGGCGATATTAGTTTCCATTCAAATATTTATGGGAGGCATTTTTAGTTGTGTATTATCTATTCAATGCCACAATGGCTTTCATCTGTCAATCAGTACCCAAACCAACATAATAATGTTCTATTTTCGGCTCAGAGAATCGATGCCGAGGCAGGTCAGGTTTTGTTTGATAGGCTAGGTCAGTTTTATTTAGGTTTGCTGGGGCAAGTATGGTGAGGTTGGGCTTCCTAATCGGCACAGTAATGGACCATGCTATGCAGAAACCACCTATCCCACAAATTGGCAAGCTGACACAATCGCATTAGAGTGTTTGCAGATTTTTTTCAGTGTTACAATAAATAAGTATTGTTTACCGTAAGTCATATTCAACTTTTTTTATCAATTTGTCAATAAGTATTGTTTACCGTAAGTCATATTCAACATTTTTATTAATTTGTCAATAAGTATTGTTTACCGTAAGTCATATTCAACATTTTTATTAATTTGTCAATAAGTATTGTTTACCGTAAGTCATATTCGACATTTTTATTAATTTGTCGATAAGTATTGTTTACCGTAAGTCATATTCAACATTTTTATTATTTGTCAATTAGGCATTTTGTAGGTTGGTTTGTTTCCGGATAATTAAAAATGAGAATTAAATAAGAACTAACAAAACTTTATTCATTTAAAAAATATGGATTAGGGCGCGGATAGATTTGCGAGCTGAAATATTTTCATCTTTAGCGAGTCGTTGCAGAGTGAACTTATAATGCTGCGTATACATTTGCGAGCTGAAACGCGAGCCAAGCCTCGAACTATGGGAAAGGAACGAAGCAACAGCAAATGGCCTACTTGCTGTTGCTTCGTTCCTTTCCGATAATTCTAGACTCGGCTCGCGTTTCAGCTCGCAAATGTATACGCAGCATTATAAGTTCACTGTGCAACGACTCGCTAAAGATGAAAAAATAAATATTGATAAAAAATCTACACTGGAAATCGCAAATAAATACATTTTACGTACCTTCTTACAGACTTAAGGAAGTACTCATTATTGACAAATTAAAAATGATCTATTTTTCTCTTGTGCAATCTTCAATCATTTACGGCATTATAGGATGGGGTGGTGCGATTGATGCATTTACGGCATTATAGGATGGGGTAGTGCGATTTATCCATTTACGGCATCATAGGATGGGGTGGTGCGATTTATGCATTTACGGCATTATAAGATGGGGTGGTGCGATTGATGCATTTACGGCATTATAGGATGGGTTAGTGCGATTTATGCATTTACTGCATTATAAGATGGGGTAGTGCGATTGATGCATTTACGGCATTATAGGATGGGGTGGTGCGATTGATGTATTTACGGCATTATAGGATGGGGTGGTGCGATTGATGCATTTACGGCATTATAGGATGGGGTGGTGCGATTGATGCATTTACGGCATTATAGGATGGGGTGGTGCGATTGATGTATTTACGGCCTTATAGGATGGGGTGGTGCGATTGATGCATTTACGGCATTATAGTACGGGGTGGTGCGCTTGATTCATTACTAAGCCTTTACAAATAATTCAAAAGCCCATTATTAAAGTCATATATGTATTATAATAGAAAGAGAACATTTTCGCTAACTTATTTATCTATTCAAACTCCATAAAATGGCTTTTACAATACAGTGATAATCGAATTAAAAGCGTACAGTGTTACACAGGATAATAATAGCAATAAATTACAGAAGAATTAATGTGTACACAAAAACATTATTGCAAGTGATGCAGTTATTAATATAAGTGCAGTAAGACAATGTATAATTCAAACGAAATATATACCAGTGTAACAATAGTTCAACTAATACTATATAAGCTTGTATAAGACCTGTCATAAGTCGAAGTATGGGGTGTCTATGATAATAGTCAGTAGTTAATATAAAATAAATTCCATTAAGGTTTAGAACGCTATAGTTAATAAAGAATATTCTGTTTAAACATAGTATTAACGTGTAGAAAAAAAAACGACTTGTTAACATGTATAGTCTAGCAAAATGTTATAATAGAGGAATTTGCAGTGAGTTTATTGTTACCCACAAAATTAATTGTACTGAGAATAGCTGGGCAGGCATCGCAACTTGGCATTAACAATTCAGGGTTGTCAGAGATGCAATCAAAGATATTAGAAGAACAAGATGTGCTATGTTGGCCGCCGGACCGTAGGCGGAGTACTACCTAATTAGGGTACTTTGAACGGTATCGGGACGTGTACGCACAGAAATCTGTTCTATGTATTAGTGCGGATACCTTAGCGTAAGCGAAGGTGTGCAGTAGTATTGGTGAACAAAACCGGCGACACTCGGCAAAACAATTCCACGCAGTATGAACTGCTCATGTGCTCATAGCACATCTCGTTCTTCTAATATCTTTGGATGCAATGATGCTTATGGATAAGAAATAACAATTTTAATAAAATAATACATATGTTAGCTAACACTATAAGATATCTGAGGTAAATAGTTTAGATGTAGTAAAATATGATATAGAAGCCATGCAGAAGAATATTATCATTCCTGACATTGATTATTATGATTGAGGTGTGTTATTATAGCCTTCTTATAATTATATTCCGTGCAGTTGAACACATCTACTATTTCTGAGAAAACATTGCCAATTGCATTGCTACTATCGGCTTATTATACAGGGTGTATCGGCACGTACCCGACAAACTTTAACCAGCTATTCCTTAGCATATTTGGAGTAAAAAATCTTATGTGCACTTTGCTGTCCGGTAACGTTTTTTTTAATAAAGAATTTATTATTCATATTTTCACCACATGTCAACACTATTTTATCCTTTGTCAAAGTTTGAAAACCCATCTGGCAACATTTTATTCGAATTCCGTTGAATAATGCACGTGTGTACCTATATTGGCGCACTTTTACAATCACAACGAAATGGCACGGCACCATTCGTCTCATTTTTAACTATTATTATTTAGTGTGTGCGAAAGAGCGAAGACGCTTTTCGACATACTTGCTTATAACAGTTGTTGAACACGAAAAGCAATGCCAATGACAGTGATGTAGTGTGGAAATTTTTATTTTTTTTGTTTTTAATTGAAAAAAAAATGCTACCGGACAGCAAAGTGCCCATAAAATTTTTTACTCCAAATGTGCTAAGGAATAGCTGGTTAAAGTTTGTCGGGTTAGTGCCGATACACCCTGTATATCCACACAAACTAAAATTATTTATCCTGCAAATATTTATCTGACGAGTTTCAGTTCGATCGGATGTAGAGAACTTCCAATATTTGCATTCATTAATTTACAAAAACAAAATCGAAATTCAAATAGATTTATTTAACAAAATCAACCATTAAAAAACAAAGTAAAGTATTTTAAATGTATTTTATGTTATAGAACAAAACAGTACATTGGTTACAGTGATGAAACAATTTACAGATATTAAATACGCTATTTTATAAAATTATTAACGAATTTAATAAATAAAAACAACTTTTTTTCTTAAATCGACCATAGACTCTAGACTCCGTTTGTCAAACGATGTTTTTGCCTATTAATTAGTCGTGGTTAGGGTTGCCAGATGATAATTTGATCAAGGAGGGCAGATGGGTCTAAAAATGAGGATGGACATTCAGAAATTAAACGAATTTTTTTATATTATTTTACTCTATTTTAATCATATTTACCTGAGCTGCCAATTTTGGAAAGAAGTTCTTGGTTTTTTAACAAATAATTATAAAAATCTTCACATGTCATGTTTTTGAAGTTGTATTGAGTAAGAATTAAAGATTTAACTGACTGCACACTTAGTCTATCCCTCTCTTTGCTCCACTGAGTTTTGTGCGCTTATACAAAAATAAAACTCGCAGATTTTGAGCAGTTATGAGAAACATTCAATGTTTTCAACACTTTTCAATTAGATTGTCCACTGATCGTGCAACTTCAAATCATAATAAATAATAATAATAATAATGATTGGACTATTTATATAGCGCCGTTTTCGTGAGAAAATCACCTCAAGGGCGCTGAACAACTTAATTTATGCATTGATCACTTAGACTTAATTACATTTGGTTTATAACAAAGTTTCATAGAAAGAGAGAGACTTATAACTAAGTCTAATGTCGAGTTATTTACAACTAAGACTTTTAACTAATGACTTAAGCTATACATATTTTTATGACCAAGTGGGCATTTATGCTTCATTTTCATCTGATTTTGATTTAAGAAATGAAATCAAGTTACAAAATTGATCGTGTAGCTTAACATCGTCAATCTCTACACCTCTGATGTTTAAGAACTCAATGCATGAAACTAAATCATCATATTCTAGGTTTTCGTTCTCTTTCGGCAATGTCATCCACTCAAAACATTTGAAATCTTCCAAGGGTTTTACCCATTCCATCAAGTAATCTTCACAAGCCTTGTAAATACTTAAAACATCTCCCGCCAGTCCCGCCCGATGTTTAGCAAAAAGGAGGACTTACATTAGGTAAGGGAGGACAAAACATGTAAAAGGAGGACATGTCCTCCTTTTGGATACCATCTGGCAACCCTAGTCGTGGTAGACACACCAAGATTAATAATTTTGGTTAATTAGATTGCGGTAATGTAGAATTTTTATCAATTTTTTATTCAGGTTCTGAAAAAAATAATTTCCTACTTTGTTAAAAAATATGTAACAATAACTAGGCTAATTATATACTGGCTAAAGTCCCCAGCGTTGCCGGGGATTACGTCGAGTTTTATGAAATCAGATGAAGACAGTGTCCTTGCTTCCAATAAAACTGTATGCTTATATTGTATTAAAACAAAGCCAGGCCGCCCGACTGCCACAGACACTCTTCTTTATATAAATATATAGATGTATTAATAATTAAGAGGGTATTTCACCATCATCTTGACAGCTTATCCATAGGATAACGAATATTTTCAATTTATTTAGTCCGAGATTACCATTAGGTACTCAAACCCTTGAATAGTGGGTATATATCGGATAAGTTAGCGGAGTTTTCTACCTTTTTTAAACTCCGCACAAGGGTCCCAACTGTTACAAACTGTTTGTAACAGTTTGTAACAGTTTTTTTTAGCCAGTAAGGCTATGGCATCTACAATTGGGGTTTGTTGTGAGGCTGAAGGTAGTGGGGAAGGAAAGGAGTTGGAGAAGAGAAAGATGGGAGAGTACCTGGCTTTTCATATCGTGTCAACAAACATGGCTAAAGCCATTTCAAGCAACGTTTCAATTCTGAATGGTAGTCTTACACCATGGCGATACTGAAAGTATCTTCCACGCTGGAACGTGCTGTAAGTAAATATATTATTTAAAATTAATAATTTGTGAAAAAATACAAAATTCTTCAAATAAAATTTACGTCCGCACGTCGGGATATGAACCCGTGACCTCTAGTTTGTTTGTCGAGAACCTTACCCCTCCACCACGGAGGCCGTCATTGCGACAATTTAGTTGTTTATTTATTAATATACGTTATAATATGGATAAGCTATTAAGAGGATGATTAAATACCCCTGTGATTTGTAACTGGATTGTTCTCACATACTCACATTGTTTAGTGAGCACATTTGTAAAATATCTTTCTTTGGCTATTATATGCCTCGTTTATACGGAGGTAGATATCACAATGGAACTATCAGCGGTTTGCGCTCTACAATAAGGACATGTGGTTACAGGGGAACTCTCAGCGGCAGGACCGTAGAGGCTGCGGCTGGTTGTGTATTGGTTGGTTGATTGGGTGGCTAGAAGCGCGGACCCGAGCTGTCTAGACGTACGAGCGGCCCCCCTCGCACCTCTCCCCCCACCGCCCACCTGGCTGCCCACAGCAGACAGGTGTCCGGTCGGTGCATTAGCGAAGAGATGGCCAACTTGAGAAAGGTGTATTCGTCAGCGAAAAAACTATTCAAAAATATTCTTGTTGACCACTACCACAGATTTAAACATTATGTTAATGCCGAAATTATTATTTCCGGATAGCGAAAGATTAAGATTGATTTTCTCAAGGCGATGCCATACGTAGTAATGTAAAATCATGTGTTTTTGGTTTGAAAATTTGGTCGCCTAGAAATGTTTCAGATGCTTAAATTAAATACTGCGAGTAGAATACATCTTGACCTTTGAAATAATCGAGTATTTTTTATATAATTCTTTTAATAAGCCCAGAAAAAAATAATGTTTAGGCCTATGAAAACTGCTTTAAAGTTCTAAATCTCCTACTTTCGAAACCATTTTCGGTTACGATTTTATTGTATAATGTGGCAAATTAAGTTATTTATAAAATGATAGGAAAAAAATTAAATATTTATGCCTGAACATCCACAAAATAAAATAAAAGGCACTTTTTGGCAATGTTTTTTTCTGGCATAAATCAAAATAGGCGGATGGTGTTAAGCGGGAATTTAAACCTTATCGCCATCTACGTAAGGGTTGTTATTGATAGCGGCTCAATTTAAAATATTACACGACGTAGTGTATCCCCTTAAACTGTGTAGTAGTTAATTTCTGACCAACTTTTTCAGTAATCTGACAAAAAAGAAATACACTATAAGCCAATATTATGTATATTCTTAGTATTTCTACTACGAATGCAGGTAATAATCGCTTAGCAAACGGATTCTAGAAATGATCGATTTTAGCGCAAAAGTGGTTTTTGTATATTTTATGAATAATTTTATATGAAAGAAAGAATAAGTCAATCCAGGGAAACTGTCACAAATAATCTTACTCAAAAATAGTTTTTTTTTAATAATCCTAGTCATAAAATATATTTCTTACATGCGTTGATAATTGTCTAATTAAAAATAAGTTATTACGTAGTCAACGCTTATATTTTTATAAAGTAATTAACGATTGGAAATTATTTGAGATTTTCACGGCCAAAATAATTAAAGTGATTAATTTTTAGGGTATTATATCGTGTTGCGCTACCCCTTCTTTAGCCAACGTTTCTTCGTATAACATTAAAGTGTTCAACATCAGGGCAGATAGGTAAAATAGTCAAGCGAAACGATAGGAAAAGATTAAATTTATCCTAAGCATATTTTAGATATTCATAACGTAAAGAAATTCGTAGTAAAGAATCTACAATAGTGATTTCACTGATAGATGATTTGCCATACATATCACATAGCGGGCCACGGGTCACGAATACGCTACGCACGGCTGCATGGGTATGTGACGTCAGAGGCATACGCGTGGTCTGCAGCGGATGCACCGGCCGAGCAAAGCTTGCGGGGCTGAGATGAAACTGTTCGTTTTCGAAGTGTAGCTCAGCTAGCAATCTGTGACCACATCGCTGTATTAAGCCACGAAGCTTTTGTGTCAATCGTTGCGTGAACTTCGTGCCTGTGTCTGTAGCCCGCGTATGTGGCCCACGTCTATGTCCCGCTTAATCGCCACTGGTTACGGATGGGGTAGGGTAAAAAAAACTACTGAAATGAGCTAAATATGAAAACGTTCTACTAATAGGTACTTACCTACACATCCTACTCATAGTGCTATGAAGACATAAGCCGATAGCAGTGTATTTCGGGCGTGTCGGTGTGCCCGAAGTAAGGCCTCGGAGTTAAAAGGTCTTAAATAACAGTAAAGTTATCATTCAATAGGGGTTTTTAATTCATTTCCAGTTGCCATAATCTTTTGTGTAATTTTTTAATATTTAAATAATGTTCCTTTTTCATTTACTAAACGTTTGTTAGCTGGTTAAATTGTAATTGAGGGGAAAAAATAAACTAGATATTGTGTCGCGGAGTGCGAGACATGTAATCGTCGTTACAAATTTGTTTGTCCCTTCATTCGCGACATTGGACCTGCAAGAGTTAAAAAAGATCTTAGTATAAATTTTTCAGAATATTTTTTTTATTTAACGGTTGTCCACCACTGGCTACGGGCAACGAGTGCAGCGTAGCACCGCAGCGCAGACAACATGCGATTTTCTTTGAACTGCGCTCGGTTCCTGCTCTGATAGCAGGACCTCGAGAGCTGATATTTGGAGTCCCGGGTGTGGGGCGGTGGAGCGGCAGGGGGCGGTAGGAGGCAACAGGGGCGCTGTCGCGATTCGTTTGTTTATTTGGGAGGTGCCTTATTTATAACAAATTATACCAAAACTAAATCAAATTTCTCAAATTAATGAGTCGTACAGAACAGTCTTTTTGCTGAAGGTGATGATAATCGAACAAACAACAATCGAATTAAAAATAAATAATTAAATAAATTTTGTTTAATTTTCAATTAGTACCTACCTATCTAATGATTTATGATTAATTTTAATTTATTTATTCATAATCATGTTCAGTTAATGCATTTCTAAATGCTTTTTTTGGGTGTCAGTTAATGTTAAATGTTAACAAGATAACAGGAAAAAATTACTTCGGGCATACAAATACTCCCAAAACAAAGTTCAGTTTTTCTCTTCAGTGGTGCTGACTCTTTTGTGACAATAATTCAACGAAAAGCATCGTCACTAGTCAAGTGTTGAAGAATGTTCCAAGATTACTAGAAATTAAACACGGTCGAAGCCGGGTACAAAAGCCAGTAAAAATATCATGAAAGTTCGTTAACCACCATTTATCTAAATATTTTAACATAAATGATTATTACATGTGCTAAGAAAGTTATGCGCATTACTAGAATGCACATTATAATTCAAAATATATGCAGTAAGACTAACTAACCATTAAATGCTTTGATAATAATGCATACATTATTCCACTCTTTATGCAGTTATACTACAATTATTGGAATCAATTAAAAGGTTTCATTTGAAAAGACAGAAAAATATTTTCTTCCTTGAAAATGAATCTACATGCTCTCATAAAATTAAGGTAGTTACCTACCTTTGCCATTCAAATACTTTTCATATGTATTTACAGAATTATTTTCCATGAACTTATAAACCTATTTAATGAGCAATGAAATATTTTAGCAGAATAAATAAAATTAGAAGAAAACATAAACAAAACTTAAATGAGGAAAATATGTTTTTTTTCGTAAAACATGTATAAGGGTTGTATTAGTATATAGATTTTTTATTTTTTTTTATTTTATTTTATCGGTGAAACAAACAGTTCTACAAATGTATATTAATGATTACATTTTATGTGATGCATTTCCACATAAAATTCATGTTACATATAGAAAAAAAACATGTACCCATTTAAAATACTTTTTACTTCACAAACTTACCTAGGTAGGTATGTTCATAGTATGTTTCTTTTTAATAGCAAACCCAGAAGAAATAAAAACTTTGAAGAATATTTGTATAAATTTTTTTAAAGCGAGCTGTAATCGTAAAGCGCTATTTAGAAAAAAATACCATGGCAATAATACCAAAAAATACCAAAGCTTTATCAAAATTGGTATTGTATAAAAGGTGTCCCAGTTCTCACCATTGCAATGTGACCTTCAATTTCTTAAAATACAAAAAAATATTAAATTACTTCATAACAAGATCACATTCCCTAAACGGAAACAATAATACGATTTAAAACTCGAAAATGGAACCGAAATATCTTAAAATACATTTTTTAATATTCTCTAAAAAAATGTTCATTTTTGGACCAAAAATTTGACACCCTTAGAGATAATATTAGTATAATACAAAAATAATAAGAATATAATGTCTAGAGGTGTAATGTTACAACCCAATTTAAATTTTCATTGTAAATTTCTTAAAATAAACTCTCATAAATTGAAACTAGATTCCGACCTAGGCGTAGATAATTTAATTTCTAAAATTTAATAAAAACTTTTTCTCAGTCAAGATTATTTTGGTATTTGATTCAATTTTAAAGATAATAACAACATAATATAAAGTTTGTAAAATTAAACTTTCAAAAATTAACGTAATTTTTGAAGACCCTAACAACCCACACAATGCTTTTCTAAGCACCGTTTCCCATATGGAACCTATATCGGAATCCATATGAAATTTTTTTGCCTTAAACGATAATAATTTATAAATACGCTTTCATATGGATAGTTGTTATTATATAATGAATAATATTTCACCTAACTGTATGTTGCGAGGCTTAAGATAGTGGGGAGGGGAAGAAGATGAGTAATAGGTAGGCGGGGAAGTACCTGGCACAAAATAATCAAATAAAATTTACTTGCGCACGCTGGGATTTTAACCCGTGACCTCCGGATTGTTAGTCGAGAGCTTTGCCCCTCAACCACGGAGGCCGTCGCTTGTAGCTACAAGAATTTTCCATCGAACTATTGCCGTCAGCTGGTTGCCATAAATTTTTTTCATCATATTGCTGTTAGCTTGTTGCTATAAGACCTTTTCATTAAACTAAAATGCTTTTCCATAAAACTTTTGCCGTCAGCTTGTTGCTACAAGGTTTTCCCATAAAACTATTGCCGTCAGCTTGTTGCTATAAATTTTTTTCATCAAATATTGCCGTCAGCTTATTGCTTCCAGCTGCAGCTTTTATCAGCTTGAGGCTTCTATCAAACTATTGCTGTCAGCTTATTGCTTTAAGAATTTTTCATCAAACTATTCCTTTAAGACTTTTCCATCAAACTATTCTTGTCAGCTTGTTGCTGTAAGGATTTTAAATCAAACTATTGTGGTCAGTTTGTTATTCTAAAGCTTTTCCTCCCAACAGTTTATGTCAACTTTTTGCTAAAAAGCTTTTGCTTGAAACGTGTAAACCGAAACTACAATAAACATTTGATGTGAAGCTTTTGCCCTCTATCTTTTGATTAGAAAGTTATGACCGATTGGCCACATGGTCTTGAATGTTACATTTAGTGTAGCTCAATGAAAGATAATTCATTTTAATATCTGAATGAAGCAACGACGGTGGTGCTCCTACTTGCAGACTAAACACGGATTCACTCAGGAGTCTAGTATTGCATCTAGCATCTAAGCCTATTATACAAAACCCAGTGGACATTTAAATAATATATTTAAAAATTCTCAAATTATGTATCGCGAGTAACGTCTCTTTGTCATTGCTATATTTTATATCCTTCTTTCAAACCTATTATTTTGAATGGACGAAAATTTTAGATTACGCAAGGACATAAAGACTTTGGGCTGCGTGGCCTACTTCATACATAACTTTAATACGGATTTGAGGCCAAAATACTTGATCAAACTGAATAATTATTTTTGTAATCCATAGGTATGGCAAGTATCTTTTAAGGATATGTGCTGCTTTATTGGTGTTTTAAATATTAAAATATACATTAAATATTTCATGATTTTCGTAGCAAATTTGACAATTTTTAACGAGTTAAATTAATGATAATAATTAAAAAAATATTTTGTACAGTGAAATATAAATTTGAAAAAATGAAACATCTTAAAAAAGACGGGTTTTAAAGTAAATCGTTCGTTTGAAAATTAAATTTAAGCCCATCAAAATAGTTTTTTTTTAAATTCATATTTCTTTTTTTTATATTTCATTATATTTGCATTGTAGGAAAGGTAAGGTTATTTTTTAGTATTCACAATTAAATCACAAATAATCGCTTAACTTGGCTCAAAAACGTGATAATTTGATTTCTATAATGGCCCGTATTTTATAATTTGAAAGAAAAATAAATAAAGTAGCACATCTCTGTACTAGATATTTTTCGATACCTATCGAGAAAAACCAAAAATTCAGTATGGTTGGGTATTTTGGCCTCAAATCCAAATTTAAGTTCCATATGAAAAAGGCCGCGCAACCTTTCCCCATAAAGAGTTCTCTTCTTTGTCGAGCCTAGTAAAATTCCCTATTCAAAGTACCTAGCCAATGCGCAGTCTTTCAGAGCATTCGTTCTTACCATCCTGTTGTCATTTCACTGAAGGCTCCGTTGTAGTCTCTCTTTCTATTACATCCGTAGTTTTTGAGAAAGAGTGAAAGGTGATAACGGAGCTAACAAGCCGATAACAATAAATAATTAAGTTTTTACTTTGTTTACCTCGTACACCTGGATATCAACTAATACTTATCTTAAGGCCAATCCAATCGATCCAAAGTTTTCTTCTTTGATATATCATAATATTCATAAATTATCTTTTGAATTATTAGAACAATATAAACGTAAAACTTACCTTACAACAGAACCATGAGCGATTTAAGCTGATAACTTTACGAGTACTAAATCGCAACACGAGGCTTCCAGAGTTGTTCTTTGTTAATTTATCGAAAAAAAACTATCAATAGTTATTTTACTATTCTTTTAGTGTTGATTATTTTTCTATTATATATAAGGAAAAGCAGGTACTTACCTATATTTTCTTCTCTTTTATTTTAATTTTTAAAATTATAATGACTGATTTTCTTCCCCGTTTCATATTTTATTGTTTGCTGTAGTCCCAATTTTCATATTATTATTACAAAGGTGCATTACTTTGCATGTAGTTGAGAATGTAATAATTAACTTTACAAATATATTTTACAGAAATAACGCGTACGATCATAAATTAATACATGAGTATGGAATGTATCGCAAGCGTCTCCTATCCTTATCCTATATTCCTCTTCCGTTCTTCTTTACCTACTAATTTGTTTTACGACTTAATAAAACTCGTGTGTTGTTGTTGTTGTTTTTTGCAAATAAATATAAATAAATTATGATATTTTATATTATATTAATATATTTTTTATATATTATTATAAAAAAAATATTATTCTTCATCGACACTGAATTTACAAAAGTCCACTGGGCCGGAGAGCTCGCCTCGCTGGCAACAATCACACTCACGTCACAAGTCCGACATTCGTGTCTGCCAGCTATTAATGCGATTTCCGCTTGACGGCAGGGCCGCTCGGGAACTTTGTCTCAATGGCACACATGGCCTCATTTAACACTAACAGTTCAAAACATTTACAATGAAGCTAAATTCGAAGATGCAGCGGTGTGATTATTAAGTAAAGGAAACTAACTCCCTAAGCACTGTAACCTTTGAAAGCTTATTTTCCAGAAAGAAAAAATAAATAAACATACAGAGGACTGAAATAGAAATAGGTATATCAGAATTGAAATCACGACCGAGTCCAAATTAATTTGGAGGAACGCAATACACCGATCGTACATGTCAACCGATAGAAAACCTTGACTTAAACGCCTCTTCTCCGATGCCTTAGATACTTTCTGGTTGGAAGCAGCTCACGAAGTACGAAGCTAATAACAAAATATGATAACAACATATGACAAAAAGGTGTAATGTAGGCCCGATGCGGCCCCTGTTACCAGAACCGATTACGGCTCATTATTTCGGTTCCCGGAGTCGCGGCAAATGCCCCAGCCAGAAGCAAGTAGAAGTAGTAAGAAGGTTGAAGCAAGAAGTAAGAATCCACCAGGCAGTGGGCACTGAGCTCAGCCACCAGCAGAAGAAGGCGATCATTATGTATGACACGGAAGCGGAATTATCATCGCAGGGAGGCAATTACAGAAACACGAGGAACGCACCGAGTACACTGGACTTGTACAAGTGTTCATTAGGGTGGGCCGTCAATGTGTCGAGTAATTTTTTGAGCAATTGCTCTCTCAAGAGTCAATTTTTTATTACAAAAATCAAAAGATTTCGATTCAATTTCTATTTTTAAAGATTTAGTTTTGGTTCTCTACCGAGCTTTGAATATATTAATAAAAAATTTAATATTTTTTCTCTTAATAATATTAACGTTTCAAAAGTTTAATGATTCTAGTGTGACAAACAATAGGTTCTCTAAATATATTTTTTAAGAAAATTCACATTAAAAGTCACTCAAAAACACTAAAAACTAATACATTTCAGATATATGTTGATTGTGATAATAGGATTAAACATTTCAACCAATTTCAATCCTTCATGTCAAAAAATATTCCTGCGGAAGCATTCACGCTCAACGAATTTTTAATTTTCATAAATCGAACTGATTGTGGGAACAATTCTGATTCTTAAATGTGTATTTCTTTTGTTAAATTTTGTGACAGATGAATTTTCAAGTTTAATAGGAAAAAATTATGGATATTATTTAAGAAAATTCTTTTTGAAAGGCGGTGATCCTGAGGCAAAATTTTATAAATTTTTTCAGCATCACATATAGTACAATTATAATTTCCCGTGATTTTTCATGGATTTAATATAGAACACCTATATGTATTGTGTTAAATTAATTATTGTCAGTATTCGAACCTCCCTACTGTACAATGTACTAGACTTCTGTAAGTAGCCGCCGAGTGAGCGATGTGTTGACACGAAGGGCTAGGCCGATCAACAAGAGAAAGAAATAAGACATGATTCGAGAATTCCACAAGCAATAGACGTTAACTTAACCTTCATTGCCACAAAGTTTCAATTCAATACACGTGTTCCAACATTAGTTGTCTTAAAAGAAACCTTGAACAACAACTTTTCCATCCATTTTTTTTAATCTCCATCATTTTTCGACTATTTCAGCCATCAACAATTTAAAAAACATGTTTAGTATTTAGAAGAAAAAAACTCATCTTTTGAAAACAACGTAACAAGTAGGAATTAAAAATACAGTTGGGGTTTAAGTAAAAAAAGGTCTCGAAGTTTCTAGGAAGATTATTGTTATTTAAGAGTGCTGATGTGTGTGTCTGGAAGCTTAATTTTTGTTACATGGATTATCCGATTACACCTCAGATTTTCTGTGATCTGAGGATTAAACAAAAATTGAAACATTGCAGTTGTCGACAGCACAGTTAAAATTTAAAAAGACCATGAACGTGCTGGATTAGAATATACAAGACATGTCATGGTATCTATAGAAGATTTGATAAATGTAACAGAGCTACCATATCAACAAATCTCCCGGGTTACGAAGGACCTAATGATTTCCACTATTAAATTCCATGTGACGACTAAGAATACAAGACAAAATATAACATTCTTCTGCAATACATACACAACCAACTGTCAGACACACTCACTGACCAATAGGATGCATGATCTGGGCAAAAAGAATGGGGGTACTATTGATATATTTGATGTGGTGATCGTATGTTTGCGGATTTTGAGGGAGACAGATAAATGGGAGTATAAAAGTACGTACGTTGTCCATTGTCTCTCTCTTGTCTCAGATTCGGAACAACAACCTTACCTTATACAGGAAGGAGGAATTTGAGGTTTTACTCATTAATTTATTGCAAAAAAATTAAATATCCACCCAAGACTTGCAGATAAAGTCAATAGATGTCGCACATTAAAAATAAAAATAAGATATATTTATCTAAGACACTGTCTAGATTTCATTTAGCTCGAGGTGAATCTTGCGATCATACGTAAAGATAGCAGCCAGTAAAAATGTGTGGTGATAAAAAATAAAAGAACATATTTATTCACACTTTTGGATTACGAAACACGCACACATGGCATTTCTTGTGTTCTTGTTTATTCTATAATGGAGGACGTATCTGAAGGATTGAACTCGCGACTACTGTGTGCAAACATGAATATTTGGAACACACGGCTTCTAACCTTTCTTGCTTCGTTGCAATGTCCATCATGCTATTTTCAACTTCTAAAGCGATCAGATTTGGGCAGTTTTGGCGGCATTTATTGGATAACCAATACCTCTGTCATAGATTACCTCAAATGGTTCGCTAAGTTTGGTTATTTAGCAGGGGTGCCCGGGTTCAACGGGTGAGGTGTGTTTATAATGCTTCTGCCCACCAGCTGCGTGGCTTGCCAGATCGGCAGAGGCTGGTTAGGGGGAGATCAAAGAAAAAAGAATATACCATATTTCTAGTAATCGAGAAGGAATGTTTCATAACTTACAAATATATTATTTTCGATTAAAAATCGACTTTTCATCAATCTAAAAGTTCTAAAGCAATTTCCTTATCTAAGCCCACGGCTATTTAGTGTCTTCTACCTCGGATAAGCCAGTGTCCGTCCAGTAACCAGCTCACTCCAATCAGACGGCGACCTTGCGGTCACCTGGGCGGGGGCGGGGAGAGGGCGGGGGCGGGGGCGGTGCAGGGAGCGGATATACATGGAAGCCGCCTACGCTGATCACGCGCCTCCAGTGATGCACTGGCTCAGAAATCAGGTTTTAAAGTAGGGCGAAAACTTCAACACTTCCTCGACTGAGAGGTCGAAAATCCTCAAATAACAACAGAACTAGGAAAAAAGTATTAGTTGGTAACTCGTGCAATGACTTTTAGTTGTTCTATATTGGCTTTCTCCAATTCGAAGGCAATATTGCAGCGTCTCAAATTTGGCCTTTTGCGGCTTGTAAAAGTGAAGATATGTTTGATCTATTGCTATTGACAATTTTACTTTCATGTTAAAAGCTAAAGATATAAAACATTATTATTAGAGTATTTAGGATTTGAGACCTTGGCTCTCCCAGGGAAATAAAATTGTTGAAACAATTTACAATGTTATTTCGCGGACTACCTCAATTTTGTCTGTGTTACTCCTTCCCACATCCGAACTAGATAATTACGTTTGAAATGCAAATTTGTCTGCTTGATGTCATGCCAGATGCACCGGGTGGTTCAAAACATTAGTAGAATATTATAGATTAATTAAAGTAAAAACTTGTTAAAACATTACAGATTTAAGTAGATATTTACATTTGTACAACAAATGGTTGGGAAAAAATCGTAAGAGGCGGATAGAATGCTGTGTTTAATTATGCTAGTATTTTAATGGAAGATATTCCGGAAACTAGCATAATTGATCCCTTCATCACTGGCAGATACGACAGCCTAATGCCAAAAATGTTTGCATCATTAACAATTGCCACGAGAACGGTTTCATCGCTTTTACGACTGGTTATTTTTCATAAAAACTCGATTCTGGAATGATTTGCAGGCATCTCCAGTTCCGGGTTCACTTCTCCCTTCCTTTAGAGACCCTCAACAGCATAACCAAAGATGACGTTAGGTATCTGTCCTACCCCAATAGGGAAACCCAAGGTCCTCCTACGTGGAGTTAAATATGCTTTAAAAAAATTTAGGAGTAACGTCCAGAAATGCACAATATAATCGACTATAAAACCCGTGTACATTGTAGTCTCCAGAACTTTTCTTCCAGCAGAACCCAACTTTTATGTCCATACTATCCAGCCACCTAATTTTAGGCCTTCCAAAACTACTCCTGAAAGATTCTGTTTAAGGAAGCCTCTTTAGCATTTGGCTTTCTTCCACAAATCCCACCCAGCGGATCCGTCACAGTTTGTCCCAGATCCAGGACGAAAAACACACGAGGATCATTATTTGACCTAAACATTACTAAAAGCCGCAAAATGGCGATTTATAGTTCTCGATTACCATTATTCTGTCTTTCAGTTGTAATAGTACTTTCCTGCCACCCAATAGAAAGATCTGTTTTGCTTGAATCTTGAATGCAGTCGTGAAGCAGCGTAACTCATTGCGTAATCACATGCTTAAAATACTTCGGCCCGCTTCATCAATTATAATTATTCATTCTAAGCTCATCTTAGTAGGACGGTATTTTGGTTTACTTTATTTTAGTACAATTATATTGAGTTAGGAACTGGAGATATGGACAGTCGAAAAGTACATGGTTGAACCATCACTCCTTCATTACCAGCGGACGTTCTTCGAAGCCAAGATGATGGTTCAGTCAATTGGATTGTTTCCTCGCAACAACTACGCAAATGAAACCATGTGTTTGATCGGTGGTGGGTGCGCAGACTGTCCGTCCAGTAGTCGGTCAATTACTACACAGGCCCTACATAAGCTGACCTCAGATTGAACGATTGCGCCATTGGCACGGGCAGAAAAGCAACTCAGTACTCGGCGACAAAACACTATGATAGAATGCCAGGAACTACTTCAAAGAATCCAATTAAGATTGCCCATCAGACAAACCAGACAAAACCACACATTAAACGTCCCTCAATGCAACACGAACTTGAAACAAAAACATTCGTTTACCGCGTTTCATACATGTCGTTAAGATTCTGGCTGTATTTTAGGGTATTGTTTCGTCTTAACACTTAATACACTGAATTCATCTTATTTAATACAGAATCTCACATTATTTTTAACCCAAAATAAATAAATAACATTCACAAAATACATATTACTCCACATAGACTAGATGTGCAACTCTTCTGTCGTATATATTCACAAAAAAATTAAGATACATCAGTGGAAAACTCTTAAGACATTAGCCATAAATGGAACATTTATAAAATTTTAAATAATTTCAAGTATGCTGTTCTTGTTCTACCGGTATTATAATGGAAGATGCTCCCAGGAACTAGCGTCATTGATCCCTTCGGCACCGTTGCATAGTCGGAAAACACGCCAAAAATGCACGAACTTCGGGAGGTGATTCTACATTAATGGTAGAAGTAAACAATTAACATTCAATACAAAAATATTTTTCCATAGAAGAATATTATTTTTTTCGACACACACAACTTTTGTAAGTGAAAACTACCTTGTTGAAATTTCGAAAGGGTTTTTTTTTACTTGTACCATCATGCAGAATCACCTGCCGAAGTTTGTGTACTTAACCCCCGGATACCCTGTATGTACACGGTTTACATTTGTCACAAGACAACGGGTCGTTTACGACTGTCTAACAAAATAACAGACTCTCTACACAGCAAATATAAAATGCCCTGACAATTTTCAGCGCCACATCATAAAATAAACAAAATGAGTTTAAATAGTAATGGAGCCCGCAATCTCCCGACTAAGAATAAAATTAACTTTTCACGTAAAAAGTGTTTCTAAAACTGATCCCTACTACAGAAATAGCCTTAATGATTACCCCATAGTATGCATTCAGAGATGGTTTGAAAGGGAGATATGTAAATACGAATGTTAGAGGGAGAGCGCTAATATTTAAAAAAAAGATAATAATTAAGTGAAAATCGTGAAAATATTTAATAAAACACGACTCATCTCAAAATATAAATCTAAAATATCATCACTAATCTAAAATAATATTTAGTATAATTGCGGCACGTTCCAGAGTGGAAGATACTCTCAGTTTGCCCTGGTGTAAGACCACCTTCTAGATCTGAACAACCAGGTACTTCCCCACCTTGAACTTCCCCATCTCCTTCCCTTCCCCACCAGCTTCAGTCACAATATGAAACAGAGCAAAAATCTCTACACAAATGCTTAAGTTGTATTTAAAAATACGCTATGATTTTTTCATACCTATGACATGTTAAATAACAGAACAAAACGTGGTTTTAATAATTTTCGGAGCTTACTTTGCGATTTATTTCTATCAAGAGAATTTCATAAAACTACAGTTTCGGCATTACAAGTATATAGATACTATCTTCAAAAAAATATTTATTTTTTTAGACACATATAAACTTAAAATGTTCAAGAGATATATGTTGTAAATCGGAAGGAAATTCGGAATGCGGGGGCTACCGAAGGAAACAGGTCATACATACTCCAGTCCCAATCCACGCTCACATTTCTAAATATTTATTTTCTTCTTCAATTCTACATCTATTCTGGTGGGAATGACCGCGGAGCGGCTTCATCAAGGATATTCGGTTGCATTTATATGATACCAGCAACATAGTTCAAATCTGATTACAATTTATTAATTATTGCATTATTGCATTATTATCGTCTCGGCGTCGCAATGAACAACGATGTCAACGGCCCAGTAACCAGAGTCGAGCTCACACCATCGCCATTGCCACCGTGTCAAGTGTCGCGACCGCAGACATTCGTCTTTTCACTTTTCTAACAATTTAGTCCCGGGTTCAATGAAAAGCAACAGATCGTAATTTCAGCGAATTTGTTTAAATATTTGATCGCTGAAATCAACCTATAAAAACAAAGCGTTTTATTACAACACATCCATTTTAAGGCGATGCACTACGTCGTGTAATATTTTAAATTGAGCCGATATCATTAACAACCCTTACGTAGATGGCGATAAGGTTTAAATTCCCGCTTTATACCATCCGCCTGTTTTGATTTATGCAAGAAAAAAACATGGCCAAAAAGTGCCTTTTATTTTATTTTGTGGATGTTCAGATTGTTCAGGCATAAATTTTTTTTTTCGATTATTTTATAAATAACTTAATTTGCCACATTATACAATAAAATTATAACCGAAAATGGGTTCGTAAGTGGGAGATTTTGAACATTAAAGCAGTTTTCATAGGCCTTATACATTATTTTTTTCTGGGCTTATAAAAAGACTTATCTAAAAAATACTCGATTATTTCAAAGGCCAAGATGTATTCTACTCGCAGTATTTAATTAAAGCATCTGAAACATTTCTAGGCGACCAAATTTTCAAACCAAAAACACATGATTTTGCATTACTACGTATGGCATCGCCTTAAACATTTTTTTGGTTCTTCTGAGTATTGTACCTTCCTTTCTAGAGACTGGCTCACCAAATTCCGATCGACATTTATTTCGTATGTTAACTGTTGTAACAACACGCGTGTGTGTTCGTGAATGCCACCAGTGGTGATAGAAAGCATTGTCATTGACAACGAGTATATCTGAGGAGTTTCAGCTCCATCGGATTTCAGAAAGTAGGTTAATTTCCGCTTCTAAGATTTGCTCATTCCCTTAAACAAAACTGAAATTCAAATAGATTTATTTTAAAATACTAAAGATGCTTTAATTAAATTATTTTTTAATGATAAACTCATGTTTATAAGACATGGTTTTATTATGCACAGCAGAAAGGACAACAAATTATTATAAGCAATAATTAGTCGCCTGAAATATCCATAAAAATTGAAAATATCTCCCGAGTAAAAATAAATGCCCCCGACGGGAATTCAACCCGCACCTCGTGATGTCCGGTCAGGAGCTCTGGACCACTGAGCTACGTCGGCTTATTCCCAACCCGTCAAATAATTCAATAAGTACTGGTACTTCAATCAACAAAGCAGTAATTGTTTAATTGAATACTGTGAGTAGAAAACATCTTGGGGTTTGATATAATAGAGCATTTTTTGATGAAAAAGTCTTTTTATAAGCTTGGAAAAAAATGTAAAATTGTAAAATGTAAGAGTATCGGGCCCATAAAAATGCATTAACGTGCAAAATCTTCTACTTTCGAAAGTCTTTATCGATATTGTTTTATTGATGTGGCAAAATAAGTTCTTTAGATTACGTTCGGAAAAAAAATTATAGTGTTGTTCATAAAATTAATTAAAACTTGCATTTTGGCCATTGATGTATTATAATTAGATGAGACATGAAGTGAAAAATTGGGTTCCACTTTTTTACTTCCAATTGACCTCCAACGCTCTAACTAAAACTACCGAAAACGGTCTATCCGCGCCGCTCATCGCGTTCTAATAATGGAACACGTTTCGACAAGATAAGAGTATGCAATGGCCCCTCTTATTGAATAGCTCTATGATTTTGGTGAAGTTTTTTTGCATAAGTCAAAATAGAGTAGCTTTAGTGAAACAAGGTTCGAATTACGCGAATTTAATCGGGTGCAATTTTTAATGGCGCTTTCCTAAAATACTTTCAACAGTCTAATTTAGAAGTACCTACCTAGTTTTTTATAAAATGGATAACATTGGAAAAATATCAACATTTTTAATGAAAAATAAAAATAAAAAACTGTCACGTCTTGGTTTGAGCTTTAGTCCGCAAGCTGAATTGCCCCAATAATGCTGATGGTGATCTAAATAAGATGAGTTTATGTCAAAAGACAGTGCATTTCCGAGTAATTGCGAGTTGCAGCCCAAGGGTAAAGATTGGCCTAATGATAAATACCCTACTCTCGATAGGATAGGAGAGAAAAGATACTACAAAGACGACGACAAACAATTATCAATTATTTTTTGGGATGTTGGCATACGCGCCGAGCGGGTTACTATCCAATGAAATTCCTTGGACAGTGTAAAAGTGTTATCAGGGGAAACACATGCACTGGTGTTGCTTAATGCATAAGCGCCAGAGTCGATACTTTGGGCGGGGGCAGGGGACAGGGACATGGGATAGAGAGCAGGGGACATGGGACAGAGAGCAGGGGACATGGGATAGGGCACATGTCACAGGGGAGATGATACAGGGGTCAGGGGTCAGGGGAAATGGAATATGGAACATGGGATGTGTTGAAGGGGGCTGGGTACAGGGGACATGGGACGTGTTATAGGGGGCAGGGTACAGTGGACATGGTAAAAGCGACATGGAACATAGGACAGGGGACAGGGGACAGGGGAGATGAGACAGGGGATATGGAGCATGGAACAGGAGACACTGGACGATTTGGACGTTGCGCGCTGGTTAAATATAGATCACAACATAATAAGAAGCGGGAACGTGTGCATTCCGCTAATTCGACTATTTATTTATAAAAAGACACGCCTAACAGACGCGTCATTCTCAACACTTTACAAAACATCACCTCTCTCACGTTTAGGACGGCTAAATAAAAGTAAACACCTTATCCTGATCGTTGATGTCTTAACGAAACTTTAACGAAACTTTCAAAAATGCTATTTGGCATAAATTCTACGTTATTCATCCACACATTCAGACGTCTTATCATACAATATGTTTTATTTTACAAATTAATAAATGATTCTACGTTATGTTTTCCTACGATATCGCCCAACTTCTTTCATGCACTCCAGGCATTTTTTTATTAAAAAGTGTGTCTGTTAATTTGATTTTCTACGTTTAGTTTTGGTATAGCCGTCTAGTTCGGGATATCAAGAACTAAAATCTAAAAAAATATACATTGAGATTTTTCTCGTAACTTATGTTTTATGAAGGCTTTCATTAGACTCGGTCAAACAATAACAGAGCTTCATGTAGATTAGATAGGTATCAAAACTAATTTTAGACAAGTGGCTTTATTCTCGTCTTTCCCATTCCTCTTTCCGTCTTCCGTTGAGTGTCCACCGTCTTGAGAGGTTTCTTCCCTCCTGTAGTCTCCGTCCTTCTACCTTCTACTCAGTCACCCTTTGCCTGTACTCTATACACTGCTGTGTGCCTGTGTGTCCAGTATCGCCCGTGCTCTGTACACTATGGTGTGCCCATAGTTCCCAAAATTGATAGAATAACTCATTAGAAAAGGGGAGCAAACCAAGTGTGCGGTGCTGGGAGGGGGCGTGACTTTCCTTTCTGTAATTTGTCAACAAATGAATTTGGTAGTATCACTATTTAGTCATCGAAAATGATATTGCGAATCACCAATTCTTTTTACAACTGCGCGCATATTTCTTGCTACGTAAAAAACTTAATTACAAATCCTAAATCGGATAAACAAAAGTTCGGTCTTGTTTCCAAAATTGAATATTCTATTACACTATTTAGTTAGACACGTTTAGAAATGTGCCGCATCACTCAATTTTAGCGTTGCTACGCAACCTGATTTGAAATCGGTTCGGTTAAGAACGAACATTCAGATCCAGTACTGATAATTCCCACAGTGAACTGCGCTACAAACCTTACTTTAAGGAACTTTACTATTCTCCGCAGGGGCTGATCAGTTCATACGTTAACGTACGTCTGATGTAGTAGTTTATTCACAACATACTCGACCCCTTATGGTGCCAAAAATATGATCACATTATATATCACGTGATCATATTTTTGGCACCAGATTTAATGTAAGGGCAAGTCTATCAATTTGGATGTCTATGGGTGTGCCTGTATTTACGAGTATACCCAGAATTCACAGATCCAGAGTAGGCTGTGAAGGTGGCTGTACATTGTACAAGTTAGTGGGTAAGTGTATGGACTGTATAGAGGTCGCTGTGGCGATGTACCGGAAGCGGCGGGGAGCGGAGAAGCCTTCAAAAAGTCGCCACTTGCGGAAGTGGGTCACGTGGCTGAGCCCGCCAAAACATCTTCCTAGGGCTGCCACCAACATAACACGAATTCAATTATTATTATGCTTTTATGTATGTAGTGACCATGATCCGTGACATCTTCCTTTCGTGAAGAGTGGACCTCCAAAATTATGTACGCAGACTCGTGTACTATAATTGCAGATTGTGGGATTTGTGAAGCTGCGCGTTTTTATAAAATTTTTGCTTCAGTATTAAAACAAATAAAACATAATTATATTTTTGTCAAAAAATAAGAGAGACTATCAGAAATTAACATTTCATCAATTACATAGATAGAAAGATAATCCTAAAGTTGGCTTTGAAAAGTATTAAAAACACGTTTTGTTCTGTTATTTCACATGTTTTAGCTATGTTGTATATATCACAGTGATCATTAAATGCTTCTATAGACATTTGTCAAGAGATTTTTGCTTCATTTTCATTTTCAAGTACTTTAGTAAATATTTTCGCTTTAATTATAATCGTTTATTTTTATACTACGCGCTCCCTCTAACATTCGTATTTTCGAACGATCTTCTTCTTTTTTTTAACGCTTACTACGGAGTCTTAATCAACGTTATCATTTTCTGGATGTCTCTGCATTCAAGCTTCTACCATGTATATTTCTCATCGTGAAACATTTCAGAAACTGTTATTACGAAAACCTCATTTTATTGATGCTATTCTCCCTGTTTCCTTTGAGTACAACCCTCAAATCATAGTGAAGAGTCCAAAGATAATCGATATGGAATAAGAGGTCTGGTTTTAGTCAGAACCGTGCTTTATCCATTGATCCCCCTGAAGAAGTAATCGATTCACTCGAGTCCTTCTTACCTTCAAGAAAAGATTTTTTTTTTTTTATTATTTTAGTTTATATGGGAAATTAATAATTACATTTTACATGTTGCATTAACCAGTGAAATTTCCACATAAACTTCATGTTACATGCAGAAAAAAATTTAAATAAGCATAAAAATACCTTAATGAAAATAACTAAGATATCTTAGATATCTTACACACCTTAATGAAAATAACTGAGATATCTTAGATATCTTACACACCTTAATGAAAATAACTGAAATATCTTAGATATCTTACACACCTTAATGAAAATAACTGAGATATCTTAGATATCTTACACACCTTAATGAAAATAACTGAGATATCTTAGATATCTTACACACCTTAATGAAAATAACTGAAATATCTTAGATATCTTACACACCTTAATGAAAATAACTGAGATATCTTAGATATCTTACACACCTTAATGAAAATAACTGAGATATCTTAGATATCTTACACACTTTAATGAAAATATCTGAGATATCTTAGATATCTTACACACCTTAATGAAAATAACTGAGATATCTTAGATGTGTTACACACCTTAATGAAAATAACTGAGATATCTTAGATGTGTTACACACCTTAATGAAAACAAAGATGTCTCATTTATTCTACGGATGTGTTGCAAACTCGATTTCAAGTCAGCTCATTTATTTTTATCATAATTTTTAATTGATACATAGTTGCCTATGTCTATAAATTATAATCCTTAAAAAAATATATATATAGTATGTTTATATTTTCAATTAATTAAAAATTAATAGAAAATTCAATTTCTTCTGGTAAAAAATATCTTCTATGCTCCGTACATCAAAGACTTTTTTTCTAAGGGGAAGTCTTCTTCGAGGAGTTATTTTCCTATTCTCATGACAATGTGTGTGTTTGTGCTGCTTTTCTTGTAAATTCAATTAGGCCAATAATAGTGTTTTTTATATTAAAAATAAAGTATTGAAGTAAATTATTTGTTTAAATGATATGACATTTAACTCCTTCATCATTTCCTTGACTTTTCAATAATTATTTTTCTTCGGTATAATTATCACAGTTCACCTCTAATACCTACTGCTTATATTAACATGGTATAATTTTGATGATAAAATATTACGAGTGCATTACATCTAATGCATTTATATCGATATTTGCGCCCTTGCGCTATTGCAGCGCTTCGAGAAAGAAATACTCAACAAGTGCGATAACTGTGTAGTGTGAGTATCATTAAGTATTTAATAATATAAAACATGTTTTTGCGTTAAATTCCAGAGTGGTAGATACTCTCAACATCGCCCTGGCAAAGGACCACCGTTCATAATTATAACCTCGCTTAAAATGGCTTTAGACTTGTTTAGTGATCAGAAGAAGTCAGAGATTTCTCCACCTTCCTCTACCCATCTCCTTCCCCTCCGCACTACGTTCAGCCTTACAACATATACCAATCGGGGATTGCCGCTTTGCCAGACGGTTGTAAGCAGTTGGGACTTTTGTGCGGTGTTCACATGATCAAGTCAGATACTTCGCACCTTATTATATTGGATTCCAACCAAATTCTACCGATTTATAACAAGTTTCTCGTTAACCCTTTAAGATATTAAGTTAAAAAAATATATTATTTTTGAAGATTTTCTTTACATTTGCCATGCCGAAACGTTAATTATATGAAATTCCCTCGATAGAAAAAAATCGCAAAGTAAGCTCCGAAAAATATTAAAAACACGTTTTGTGCTGTTATTTAATATATTATCGGCATGAAAAAAAAACACAGTGTATCTTTAAATGCAACTAAAGCATTTATCGGGAGATTTTCGATCTATTTCAAACGAGTCGTGTTTTCTTAAATATGTTCACCATTTTCATTTAATTATTATCGTTTGTTTAATATTAGCGAGCTCCCTCTAACATTCGTATTTACGGTGACCGGTTAAATCATCACATCTTTAAAAAGTTATATAAATTCATGGAAAGTGATGAAGCAAAGACTTTATTAACTGGGTTAAGTATGTTAGGCTAGGTTAATTTTTTTTTTCATCGTTTCTAATGACTTTATATCACTTTTTAAAAGTGTGTTGAATTGTCACTGTGCTGAGTTATCATGGAACCCGTATTTACATATTTCCCCTTCAAACCATCCTTGAAGGTTAAGCGGGGCC
Organism: Hesperophylax magnus; assembly: GCA_026573805.1. NCBI lineage: Eukaryota > Metazoa > Arthropoda > Insecta > Trichoptera > Limnephilidae > Hesperophylax > Hesperophylax magnus. Next base: position 1,735,582 of record JAIUSX010000117.1, on the reverse strand, counting down.
TTATCCTTTTTTACATGGAACTTGCTGAAACTCCTGGAGTTTCCCGGGCTTTACACAGAATTCTTAGAAATCAGACATAGACAGCGACCTTCCTCTTGTTCTGAAGGTCAAGTGTGCAAAATTTCATCAACCTCGGAATAAAACTGTAGATTTGCATAAAAACCCGGGCTTCACGCAGAGTTTTTCGAAATCTAATGTAGACAGCGACATTCCTGGTTTTTCGAAATTTAAGAGTGCCAAATTTTATCATCCTCGAAATAAAACTGTATATTTGTATACAGATCAAATCCTCGTCGCCCGCCAGCCACAGATCACAGACAATTCTTTATAACAGATATATAGATTTTTATTTTTTTATTATATATTACACACTTTACAAATATAAAGCAAAAAAGTCCCGATAAATTGCTTTTTAGCAGTTTATCTAACGGGTTCTTTACATTATAAATCTTATTATATTGAATTTACAGTTTCATTTTTATAAATATATGTATAAAACAAAAAATTAAAAATTTTACAGAAATATAGCAAAATAAAATTATGAAAAACATAAATAACAATTTTAAAAGTAATTGTAAGCTAATACAAATTAATTCTTTCAGTTAGCCAAGTCTTCAGTAAGTTCACCAATTGTTTGTTTTGGGCACAGTTTTTAATTTCAGCAGGTAACATATTAAAACAACCGGGAATCATATAGTTTAACGTTATTTGTCCATATTTATTTGTATGCTTAGGTACAATAAGTCCTTCATTAAAGTTAAAACGAGTATTATGATTGTGTTCTAGCCTGTTTATATATGTATAGGGGGTTATTTTATGTGCTGAAATATAATTTTGTACCACAGAATTGCTCTCACTGAAAGAATTTTGAGACTCTGATAGAGAAGTATGGAATATTATGCCATTCTTTGTAAAAAAATTTTTCAGATAATAATTTAACCAATTAATTTTGCACGGATTGAAAATGGTCGATATTAGTTTTACAGGAAAATCCATACCTTCTAAAGATAAATAAATAATTCGAAGTGTGCAGATTGAAACACAAAAAAATTAGGTGATTAATAATAGGTTAGAAGTGCAATATATATGTGAAATGTTAAAAATAGAATATTGTTTATCAATTTTTTTGCGTAAAAAAGCCGAAACAACATTTTGCGTTCCGCAAAAGATAGACTATACAAATAAGGGACGTTTTATAATACTTTCTGATACCTAAATCAAAATACTACCTACATAACTCCCAGATATATCTTAATAGGAATCAAAATCACGGGCGAAGCCGGGAATTAAGAGATTTTTATATGTGAATACCGCATAAGAGTCCCAACCGTCTGGAGCCAGTGAGACTATGGCATCCCCGATTGGGGTGTGTGGTGCACACAGAAAAATGAGTACCAATTGCTAATTTATTAAATACCAATATTTAATATTCAAATTATTGGTAATACGGTTAATAATGGGATTTTAGGCCGTTTCTTGATAAACTTTTAGTATATTCCTTATGCGTCGGAACAAGTGTTCAAGCAACTGCATTGGCCGTGATGATTATGTATTCATAAATTTTATGAACACGTGTTCTGACATCGTGATAATATTTTCGTATTTTACTAAAAAATTACAGAAAACCTATTAATTCATTCGTTAACGGCCAATTGCAATTTGGTTTCATCCGGATTAACAATAAGTTGAGTAATGTGGAGGGAAAGGAGATGGGGAAGAGGAAGGTGAAGGAGGGTACCCGGATATTCAGATCTGGTCATCAAAAACGTTTCGATTCTGAATGGTGGCCTTACTCACACAAGGGAGATACTGAAAGTATCTTCCAACGTGGAACGTGCCGCAAGTATACTACATATTATTTTGAAATATATAAATTGTGAAACAACACAAATGCATCAAATGGGATTTGAACCCGCTACCTTCGGATTGCTAGTCGAGAGCCTTACACCCTGACCACGGAGGCCGTCAAAGTAATGAGTAAAAGCAATGCAGACATTTCTGTATATTTCATGTATATATATATGTATGTATTTGTATGTATATTTATGTATATGTATGAATATTTATGCATATGTATGTATATGTATGTATGTATATATATGTATATGTATAAGTATGTATATGTGTGTATTTGTATGTATAAGTAGATACATGTATGTATGTGTACGTATATGTATATATAAGTATTGAATGTGTATGTATATGTGTGTATTGGTATGTGTATATATGTACATGTATGTATATGTACGTATATGTATGTATATATCTATATAAAAATACACTGAGACGCCGACTGATTTCTTGTTTTATTACTTCATATAATAAAATTATTTATTTATTTATAAATACATGATATTTGACATAGACATTTATCCGCACAATGTTTTGTCTCCCCAGATACTGCAGCGCTTCTCGTATGTTCACGGAGGGGTGAGTTCCCGGATATGCAGCCCTTATTAGATCCAGGGTGGCAGGAATGAGGGAAAGGATAAGAAGCTCTGGAAATATCCTCACTATGGAAGCCCGCCTCACTCCATCCTCCAGCATTGACGCACACTGAAGAAAAATACTAGCGCCTAAAATAGTCACGGCTCCCTAAAGGCTTCAACTTTCTTTTATTCTATTATTTTATCATTTTATTCTATTCTATTTTATTCTGTTTTCTTTTTTTTGTTTTTCTGTTCTATCTTTTTGTTTTTGATTATATGTATATTTTATTGTATTTCTATATGGAATGTGTGGGACTGCACTAACCTCCCCACATACCGGAATAAACACCTTATTATTATTATTATTATTATCTGTAAATGTCTATGTCAATATAAATAAATAAATAATTTTATCATATGAAGTAATAAAACAAGAAATCAGTCGGAGTCTCAGTGTATTTGCGGTTTTCCGCTAAATATCCTAAAATAAACTGTTAAAATAATAAAGATCCGGTTTATTGTATCTGCCTTGCATTTTTTACGCGTAACAAACATATTATGATGCTATGATGTTTGGCGCGGACGTGTAGCGTATGGACAGAGGGTTCCCAAACTATGGGTAATACTAATTTAATATAATCATTTTATTTTGTGGCAGTAAATTTTGAATGCGAATTGAACGCGAATCGTTGAAAATTTTTACCACTAGCCGCGTACATAAGCAACGAAACGTGCAATGCAACAAAGGTTGCAACAAATTACCATAATACGTACGTGCTGAGCGCATGAACGCGCATGCTGCGAGCATTCGCGGGTCGCACGCTGCGATACGCCTGTTGTCGGATGAACACAAAGAGATCAAGGTGTGCGTGGTACATGGGAATGCTCGAAAATGTCGTAGTGTGTGTAGATTCTTTTCCAGAGTTTGTTGGGCCCTATGCGTCCACACGTATATACAACCTCTGTTGCATTTCATGTTGTGTTGCTAACATCTGTACGCGGCTCGCTTATTAGATTAATAATTACAATTACAATCAGTAACCGTTTATTTGAAAACACCTCTGCCATAGGTCACCTCAAGTGATTCGATACGTGTGGTGACTTAGCAGGGGTGTCCGGCTACATATGGTGGTGTTTTCAGATGCGTCTACCTACCAACTGACAGCGAGAGACAGGTTGAGGGAGTCCTTTTGACCTCTCCAGTAGGACTCTCTTGGTACATCGCCTTGCACCACAGTGAGAGGGATGGATTCATACATCCGTCACTTCTGGGTACATTGACCCTTAAATTTCTTCCCGAACTTCCCTAAAAAGACCTTTTACACAGCATCCTCAAAGATGACACAGAGCAATGAGAGGAATTATTTTCCTCAGAGTCACCTGTGTGGAGCTAATGTAAAAAATACATACAGGTTCAGCGCTGGTAAAAATAAGACAAACTTGAACCCGGTTTAAGGTAGTTTTTTTTTTTTTTAATAAGGTACCAAGTCAAGTTTTCATTGTATTGACCATACACTATATAAGCGGCAATGTATAAGCGGAGGTTACTGTTTTTAGATATAGCAGCAATTTTAGACGAAAACACAGTAATTCTCCCGCATCGATTTTAAAATTTTAACTTTTTTTTCAACTTAAATGAAATATACACATTTCACTTTCTTAACTTAATAGTACACATTAAAAATTAATATCTAAATATTATTGTTTATTACCTAACTTAGATAAGTATTACTGATCTTAAGAGCAAAGAGTTTTTTCTTAAATATATTCATTCTAATTTAAAATTAAACAATAACTTTGTAAACATCACTTATAGGTAAATACTTAATGTCGACCGGGTTTCACTACAACCGTAGCTTTATCAGGACAGTATAATTGTCACATCACAAAGTAACCGCTTCATATGAAAAAAAAATATTCATTCTGTTTACTGATGTTAATATGTTAACTGTAAAAACATTCCGAATAGTCAAATTGGATTTATACACTCGTTTTATCTTTTTAGCTGAAAACAGATTAGTTTTCGTGCTGCCCTCAAATACCGGATAGCAAGAATTAATCTAATACTATTATGAGATACAGAGTATTAATCAACCGGATATCAAATATTAATCTTAACTATTGCAATCCAATGAATCAATTCAAATTGGTGTATCTAAATTCTCACACTACACGTATTTTTTTTAATTATACCTAAAATTAATTAAAATCTAACGCATTTCCCAACAGTTTGACAAGCACTTCTGTCCGCCCAGTAATATCCGTCATTGTGAAGGAATTTGTTTACAAAAAACCTCCGTGTCTAGAAAAATGGCCAATTCAGCCGGCGGTCGACGGCAGTTGTCCCGACTGCTCGAAGGTGGGAAGTGCCTGGCTATTCAGATCTGGTTACGAAACACGGCTAAAGCAATATCGAGCAAAGTTTCGTTCCTGTATGGTAGTCTTTTAGCATGGCGATACTTAGATCATCCAACACTCTGGAACGTAGCTGGGATTCGACCACGAAGGTCAAGATATTATTTCAACGGAAATTTCTTGTAATATATTTTTGTACTTCAGAATCGAACGACTAACCTCAGAACCTAAAGTAACATAAATGGAAATTTTTTACCTAAGTAGATAAATATTTTCCCCCGTTCCGAGAATTTTCTCAGTGGCGTGGCAACCGTTTGGGCAACTTCACCCATATTCAAAATTAACATTTTTTTTTTTATTAAACAAAATTTTTGATACATATACAATTCAGGTACATACATAGTAATATAGAATGAAAGAGTAACAAAAAAATCCCACAAAGGCGAATCCTGAGCGTGGGTATTATAGTGTAAGGATAAAACAGTGGTGTTTAAAATATATATTTTTTTAAACTTGTAAAAAGTATCTATAGAGATCAATGTGATTGGGTTTTTTTACAGAAACACACACACACACACACACACACACACACACACACACACACACCCTCACAAACACACACACACACACACACACACATAAAACTTAGATGCATGTATATTTCTTTGATTTACAGAAATTAATCTTTAATTTACAGAAGACATGTGGTATTTTAGTTATTTAGAAACAGATAGCTTAAATTATAGAAAAAAGTTACTCGCTTCGAAATTATTTCTTATCCAACTTTTAACATTTTTCTTATATAAGTTCAGGTTTTGACACATGTTGATGGAATTGGGTAAAGAATTGAACAATTTTGGGGCAATATAGTTGATGTGCCTTTGGCCCAGCCTAGTTTTGCAGTGAGGGACTGTGAACACGCATGTGGTATGTCTCTTTCTCGAGCGATTAGTGTTTTTGGTGAAATTGATAGGACGTGTAAATATAAATTTGAGATATTGAATACAATAGATCCGTCTTAGTTCCATGATTTCAGTTTCTTGAAATAACTGGTTGGTTGGATATGTCTTGGTCCTTTGGTACATTATTTTAATGATGGACTTCTGAGCGATATATATACATTGAAATAACAATTTATCTTATTTTATGCACTCGAATTTATTACGAAAAAAAATGGTAATTTTGCGTAGTAAATAATAATCAAGCAAAGAAATTATGTAAAAAAAAAACTCTAAACTATTTCAGTTTAGACAGTTCTATATTATCAGTTTTTAGATTTTAGTATAACTTATTGCAAAATACTGCACGCAGCCTTGAAGTGAATACATTTTTTTTATTAAACAACGATTACAAAATCAATACTGTAAATACTGTGACACGTTAAAAACACTTTTTTCACATCGATAGTATCGAGTTAAAGGGTTTCCCCGGGACCGGCAATCCATGGCTACAGCACTGAATTTTCTAAAAAAAATCTCAGAAATTGCTTTAAACGGTTTTGTAACTGTTTGAACGTTTGTTAATTTATGAGTATATAATCCATTACATGATATTTATTATGGCTAAGCGTAGATTCGCTCTTAACTACCTTGCTATATTTACCAATAATATTTGTCGCGTAATAATGGTTCATTTACTTTCCATCTTTGATTTACGAGTTTTATTATATAGTTCTTACCTGGATGAATTATTAATAGATATCTCTTCGTATTTTTTTTATTCAACAACTTATAATTCATTCAGGCTTCGGGTCTTGTTTTTTTTTTTGTCTAGTCTGGTCGATATTATTGAATAATAAATAAATGATTTAGGCAAAATATTTTCTGTCTAACTTGCTTCAACTAATGATATGTGGGTAAATTAATTTAAATATTTTAGTATTTATTCATTACTAGCTGACGTTTACCCAGCGTTGCTCGGGAACTTATAAATGGTTTGGGCTAAATTATCTGACAACTATGCGCCTTTTTAAGGTGGAAATAATATGATTGTGTTGTAATAAGTATTTTTCACTTAATCGTGCCATGTCTTCCTCGGGCATCCTCCACCACTTCAACCATTCACTTCCAAGTCATACATTCTCGTCACACCTCATTCTTCTTTCATCACACCTCATTTTATCACAAATACTTATTAGATTCATGGCTTCCTCGGGTATCCCCAAATTTTTCACAAATACTTATTAGATTCATGACTTCCTCGGGTATTCCCAACTTTTTCACAAATACTTATTAGATTCACGACTTCCTCGGGTATTCCCAACTTTTTCACAAATACTTATTGGATTCATGGCTTCCTCGGGTATCCCCAACTTTTTCACAAATACTTATTAGATTCATGACTTCCTCGGGTATTCCCAACTTTTTCACAAATACTTATTGGATTCATGGCTTCCTCGGGTATTCCCAAATTTTTCACAAATACTTATTAGATTCATGACTTCCTCGGGTCTCCTCAACTTTTTTCACAAATACTTATTCGATTCATGACTTCCTCGGGTATCCCCATCTTTTTCACAAATACTTATTAGATTCATGACTTCCTCGGGTATTCCCAACTTTTTCACAAATACTTATTAGATTCATGACTTCCTCGGGTATTCCCAACTTTTTCACAAATACTTATTAGATTCATGACTTCCTCGGGTCTTTTCAACTTTTTCACAAATACTTATTGGATTCATGGCTTCCTCGGGTATCCCCAACTTTTCACAAATACTTATTAGATTCATGACTTCCTCGGGTATCCCCAAATTTTTCACAAATACTTATTAGATTCATGACTTCCTCGGGTCTCCTCAAATTTTTCACAAATACTTATTGGATTCATGACTTCCTCGGGTATCCCCATCTTTTTCACAAATACTTATTAGATTCATGACTTCCTCGGGTATTCCCAACTTTTTCACAAATACTTATTAGATTCATGACTTACTCGGGTATTCCCAACTTTTTCACAAATACTTATTAGATTCATGACTCCCTCGGGTATTCCCAACTTTTTTCACAAATACTTATTAAATTCATAACTTCCTCGGGTCTTTTCAACTTTTTTCACAAATACTTATTATATTCATGACTTCCTCGGGTCTCTTCAACTTTTTTCACAAATAAGATTCATGACTTCCTCGGGTCTCCTCAACTTTTTTCACAAATACTTATTGGATTCATGACTTCCTCGGGTCTTTTCAACTTTTTTCACAAATACTTATTATATTCATGACTTCCTCGGGTCTCTTCAACTTTTTTCACAAATACTTATTAGATTCATGACTTCCTCGGGTCTCCTCAACTTTTTTCACAAATACTTATTGGATTCATGACTTCCTCGGGTATCCCAACTTTTTCACAAATACTTATTAGATTTATGACTTCCTCGGGTATACCCAACTTGTTTCTAACATTCAGATCATGTAGAATCAAGAAATCCACATTTTCACTGCTAAAAAATACATTATGTCGCCTTAATTCGACTCCATATTTCACTCCAGTGCAGAGATAATCAAAGATAAAGTCTTTCTCGAGCGTTCGACTTATTCTACCATTCAAACTACTCTCTAAACACTTCTGGAACTAATAAGAACAAACATATAATATAATGGTATAGTAATGCGTATGGGAAAAACAAAGAAAGATTCATTTGTATATATTTATAAGATTTGAGTTTTTTTCTGTGCATGACAAAGAAAGATTCATTTGTATATATTTATAAGATTTGAGTTTTTTTCTGTGCATGCAATTTTGGAAAAGAAAACTATTATTAATATATGACGCAAATGTGAATGTTAGAAGAAGTCAGGGACGCCCGGGGGGAAACGGCGAGATATTAGTGACTGTTATGAGTACAATACGTTATTATTGTGTGTTTCAAAAGTTCAATAGCATTTAGTATTTTCTGATTTGGATTAATAAGATTATAAGTTATTACACAAAATGAGGTATTGACCTTTTGCATTATAATACAAGATAAATTTAAGTCAGGAAACAATATTGTCTGACCGGACCATGCGGCATCGTTCTTTACAGTCTGTAAACTATTTTCCAATAAACCTCGAAAAATTCAAAATAAATGCCTAATAATAATTCCTTTTTATGACTAATAATTTCATACAAAAATACGTTTATCACCGTAAAATACAATTCGTAATATTTATCCTACTCGCTTTTAAATAACCAAAAATAGTATTAGGTGAATTTAATTAAATCAGCAAAATTGAGTTTTTTTGTTATGTAACATGAGTCCCAACTGCTCCCAACCATCTGGAGTGGCAATCCCGAATGGTGATCTTTTACCTACTAGGAAAATATCTAGTACTCTATAAAAATAATTTATGAAATGAAATTACATAAATTAATCAAATAAAATTAAATTGCGCACACCATAATTTGAGTCCGCGACCTCTGGATTCGTAGCCGAGGATCGTAACGCGAAAGCCGTCAAATTCCTGCTTGCATATTACGATATTCACGAAAAAACTATCTATTATTATTGAAAGAATTAGCGATGTTTTTCGTCTGCATTCGCCGGAGATCTCTCGCGGAGAAGATCTCTGTTTATGTTGCAGACTGGCTTCCAACAGGTTTGTTTGGATCTGCATTTATCTAACAGACTAAACAAAGCAGGGGAATAGAGGTCGTTGTTAAATATGTTATGCAAGACCTCCGCTGGGCAGGCGCGGATAAACAGGTATACTTCAATTATGGCCGTCGGAATTACCAGGAAGACGATATGCACTAAATAATAACACCAAACCAAACATCATTCTAACAATGTTAAATAGCACAGACATCTTTTTAACAATGACAAACACCTCGGAATACGGTTTCCAGTCATTACAGTAAGTCACATGCTAACCTAGCACTCAAAGTTAGTTGCTTATTGTTGATGTGTAGGCAAGGTAGGTGTATCTACGTAGTAGGGCAGCCAAATTATTAAATCGGAGTGGAAAATACACGAAACATAACACAATTAGAAAACGTATCAACAAGATCTAGGTAAGTCTAGTTATTCAAACTCACCGGCCACTTCTCCAAACTGCATGAGGTGTCCAACGACTACCGCGGCCAGAAGCTGCAGCAAGGATCGGACTAAGAACAGTCGCCTGGAAGTCGATCTGGATGGTGGTGGGAGATCTTCTGCAGCTTGTTCGGAGACGATCGCACAGCCGCCCCTGATGGTGGAAATCGTCTTAAAACCCCTCAAACAGAACGAAGCACCTTCAATCTCCTGATTTGTGTTTATTTCAGATGTACAGCCTTTTCCGTTATCGAGTTCTTCTCTGTTGTACGTTTGGTATTTCGCGCCCAACGTAGAGCCCGAATTTGAAATGTGTTTGAAAAGGTTTTGTTGGGTCTTGTCTGGTTTGAAGGAGTCGTTTTGTTGAGTTCTGTCTTGTTGGGTTGGGAGTCCGGGGCTCGGGTTCGAACCCTGGGTGGAGAGGGGGGAGGCTTGCCGACAGGCGGCTCCCATCGCGCCAGTCACCTCCGGTCCACCCTCCTCCACCCTGGACACTGTAGTTTTCGTCAGCCTGTGAGCTGGGGTTAACTCTTGCTTTATCAGCGCCAGTCTGCTAGATTTAAGACGAGTCCAATTGCTCCATTGACGGCAGTACCATTAATCAAATAAATAACTATTTATCTATGTTTATAAATATGTATATCTTTGTTTCTGATTTCAATTGTTACGCATTGGATTATTACCAAACTAATAGTCGTCTTCAATATTTCATGAAGAACATTTTGTTAATGTATTGTAAATGTTCATTTTTATGTACGCAATTTCTTCTTTCAAATTATAAGGCCGCTTTATCCATTTACTAAAGGTTCTAAAAGGCTTGGAATTTGATCAGCCACGTTTGTTTTAACTGTTTTGTTCTTGTAATTAGTTTGTTTTCACACTTCGGCTTACGTCACTCCGTTTAAAGCGGTCTCCATTATTTTTTTCGTTTTGTATAGCTTTCAGGATATCTACATTGACAAGAAGAGGAAAGAATAAGTCGTGTGGAAAGAAAAAAAATATTTTTTCTTGTGGCAACAAATAGATGGTCAACTATATGAAATGCGAAGGAAGTTTTTTTACGTACGAGAAAATTGATGATTATTACGTAACATATTTCCACAATTTCCGTCATTTGACTCATTAAAATGAGAAATAAGTAGGAAGGCAATAATAAAAATGTATTTTTTTAAAATAACATTTCCCCAAATACGATTATTTTGACAATATTATTCTTTCAATTTTTTTTTCGAAATTTTCAGAGGCATTTGCTAATTAATAATATTACATTTCCAATAACGTATTAAAATCCAAAAAAAAAATTATTACGCTGAAAAAATCATTTTAGACCGAATTAAAAATATTAATTAGCGGTGAAACGTGTATCGAAAATAGCTATAGGACAAAGATAATAACTGGAGGCTTTGAAAAGCCAATTTTAAGTATTTATCGAAATACGCAGTGGTAAACTTTTTAAAGATATTCTTATTATTTAAAAAGCATATATTAAGACATCTATTGCATACTTTTATAAATAATTATGTAGCTTTGAGAGCTAACATAGTTTAATATAATTCGTATAATACATTATTTCAATACAAAACTATCTTTCAAAAAAATTCTGTGTTAACCAAAAAAAATTAACCATTTTGTATACGATTACTAATTAATTCAATGTACAAAAATAGACAAAGATTTTGGATATTATTCTTGATGTATTAGCAAGGAAATAATAGCATTTTAACTTGATGAATATCAAATTATTACTTTACCTACCTATATTATATTTAACTTTTAAGAAAATGCAAAAATAAAGCGTGTAAAAGTTGAAAAATCTGAAATGTTTTATAAAGCCATTAATAAAAAAATGATAGCTTTAAAAATGAAGAAAAATACTATTCCTACCTAGGCTGTCTAGAGTCAATTCATTTTGAGTACATAATTTTAAAAAATATTATAAGTGTGTTTTTGCACCGCCAAATAAAGTTGGGGTTTATTTAACGACAGAGTGAGCGCAGTTGTTATTTGAATTGGTCCAGTATTTTATCTTAATCGCTCTCTCTCTACACTATTCCAGTCTCCTGTCTCCCTTCTTCTGTCTTCTGTGCTCCCATCATCTCATGATTTAACATACACCGCATTCTTGAGATGCCTTCATCGTATATTTATTTTTGAAACATTTCATTCATGAAACGGCGTATGAAAAATTCACTGGCCAGAGTGAAAAGCGTGCGGGTAAACAAATCGCGGAATTTCGCTTGCGCTTAATTTAATTTTAATTCTAATCCTACGATTTTAGGATTGCTTATATGTCATTCTTGTTTTGAATAACAAATTATTGATTTTTATTACAAATAATGTGTGTGCAAAATAACAGCATTTGGTAAATGTAATTTCTTTAATCTACCTATTGATTATTTTCTATTGGATTTTCAAAAAATCTAGGATCACTTTACCTACCTGAGTAAGCTTTTTGTACTAAATATAAAATATAATGTGTATTGTTAATGACTAAACTTTTTTATAATAAATTTAGACTGTCAAAGTGATTTTTTCACTTTTAGAATACCTTAATTGTTTACTGACCTCTAAAAATAATTTTATAGTTTTTTAATTTCCAAAAATCACGTAAAATTTACTAGAAAAAATATTTCAAAAAGAGTTCTTGTGAAAAAAAAATACGAATGTGCAATCTACCTCGATCCCTATCAAACTCTCCCGCAACGCTAAAACAAAACTTTTCAAAATCAACTTGTTTTGATTTGACGCGCGAACGACTTGAAAATTCCAAATAACAAGACACACACCCTCTCTCGACTAACTCCCGACGAGAACTGAATTTAACTGAAACGTATTTCGCCGAGATGCCCAGACGTGCATCCCCGCCCTACAAACAACACCTTATAAAACTTACTCACAAACAAAAAAGTCTCAACCAACGTAACGAAGATGGTTTTCAGTTTTTCAAATGGTTGATTAATTTTTATGAGGTGTTTGGAAATTTTCACCGGTGGCGGTGGGGGTAGTAGATACAGTACACATTTTGGCACGTGCGGCTCGCCCCACGTGGCCGCCCCAGGCTCAACAAGTTGTGCCCCGCCCCTTCCTCACCGGCGCGCCACCAGCCCTTAGACATTTTTTCGTCGTTTTTTTGGAAATTTTTGAATTTTAAAAATGATTTTGGCGGCTTTTTTTATATTGATACCATTAGATTAGATTAGCGAAAACCATCAAAATAAAATTATTAATCGAAATAAGAATTAACGCAAAATTAATAGTTTAAGTCTTATTCATGCACTAATGACTATCGGTTTGAATCGTCAAAATAAGTGACGTGTCCATTGACCATAAATAAAGTTGGAAATGAAGACGTAACCTGAAAGTAATGAACATAGTATAAAAATATTAATACACGGATTTTCTGCTATTAAGGAAATAATCTCAAAAATACATTAATCATTTATGCCTTTATTATTTATGGGTGAAGAAATTTTTTTTCAAAAACTTGTTCTCGAAGTGTGTCCATATGCTATTATAAAAATAGGCGAAAACAACAACGGTGGTGAAATTCGGGATAAAAATTCACTAGTATATATAATCTAGTAAGAAATGAACTTTTATCTAATAAGATGAAATAAACAGTCTATTCGATTAGACGTAGTTGCATAACTCACAGATAAAATAAACAGTCTATTCGATTAAATGTAGTTGCATAACTAATAGATAAAATAAACAGTCTATTCGATTAAATGTAGTTGCATAACTAATAGATAAAATAAACAGTCTATTCGATTAAATGTAGTTGCATAACTAATAGATAAAATAAACAGTCTATTCGATTAAATGTAGTTGCATAACTCATAGATAAAATTAGATTCAATATAACATGTCCTATAACCTTACTATAAAAATGAATATAGTAAATACGGAATTCGAATCTACTGGGATACAGTGAACAGTCTATTGGATTAAATGTAGATATGCATAACTTACAGATAAATATAGACAATAAATTAATAAATAAGTCGCCTTAGTTTTTACAATCTTTCTTAAAACTCGAATTTTTTATAATTTATAAAATATTTGAAGTAATTGACAAAAATACGATTTCTGAACTTATTTTTTAGCAATTATTTATTAATGTAGGTATGCTTTATTGTTTTTAACCAAACTTCTTTCCTCTTTGGATACAACACTTTCCCGAAATTGGGAATGGTATAATTCAACTAGTTAAATTAAATTATTTTTTTATCCACCCAGTTACACCACTACACAAGCAAGGGTATCTTTAGAATGATTTACTTATTTATAAAATCATTGTTGACATTTTTGAGATTTCTAAGCGATTTTCAGTAGTTTTGTAAAATTGTAAATTTTGTACTATTTTTTGAGTAGCTGGAAAAAAAGTTTAAAATAAATCAAATTCGGGGGGAATGAAACCTCACAAAGCCACTTGGCCATATATTTTTTGCTTCATTCGCATTCACGCATCGCCTGAAATGACTCGATCTAAGTATTTGATCGTTCTATGTCATCCTGGTCCAAAGTTTCCGATAAACTAAAATATATATTTTTTGATTTAAAAATGAATATTCATTATAATAGACCACACGTCACCGTTTGCTCAAAATGATAAATTGGATTAAAATGATTCACATCATGTGCAGGTAATCAGGAATTTAAATGCGTATGTATATTTTTGCATCAACGATAAGATTATTGCAGATTACGCAGTAACACGTCATTATATTTGGATGACCTATGATTGTGAATTATGACTATAAAGTTTAATGTGACTTAACGTCACATAAAACTTCGCTTTATGGGACGATAAGTTCACATAAAGCGAATCAAAACTCAATTACATTATAATCTTCACGCCATTTTATTGCATGGGCAGGCAGGAGCTATAATTATACGTATACATTTGCGGGCTGAAACGCGAACCGAGCCACGAATTACTAAAAAGGAATGAAGCCACCGCAAATGGCGGGAAACGAAACGCCGCTTGCAGTTGCTTCCTTTACCATAAGTTGAGGTTCAGCTAGGCAGTTCGGCTCGCATATGTATACGTAGCATAAGACAAGCACGGCCACAAATGAATTTAACTGGTCAGGGCCAGTGAGACTTTAGCCTCTACATTTAGGGGGATGTTTTAGGCTGATGACAGTGAGAAAGGGAATGATATAGATACGAGGAACATTGGAAGGTTCAATCTAACATAGTTAAAGCCATGTCAATCGGGCTTTAATTAGAGAAACAGTGTTGAAAATGTAGTGTTTTCATTTTGCCTGGTTTTTGTCTGGTTTTGAGCCTACGACTTCTGAATAGGAGCCTACCACTCTACCCCCTATAACTTTGTTTTAATTTCAGTAAGCTTATTAAATACTTACTAACATTCCCCTTTTGCAAGATATTTTAGGCATTTATCACATTTCTTAACAGACTATAATACAATAATAACACAGTGGGTACCCAGCGTATAACACAAACCCATAAACATTAGAGATGAACTACACCTTAATAATAACTACACCTACACAAAAGAGCAATGCCAAATTTATATGAATGATTCCTAAAGATGGTTTTGTTGGAATATATTCAGACGTTTGTCGAGTTACTTCCTAAACATGGTTATGTTGAAATATATTCAATAGTTTGTCAAGTTATTTCCTAAACATGGTTTTGTTGGAATATATTCATAAGTTTGTCGAGTTACTTCCTAAACATGGTTTTGTTGGAATATATTCATTAGTTTGTCGAGTTACTGCCTAAACATGGTTTTGTTGGAATATACTCATAAGTTTGTCGAGTTACAGTGCAGTTCAGCCCGGATGAACATAATACTTACATTAGTGATTGCATATTATATTTTTCGTACAATGGAAACTGCAGTGTTAGTAACACTACCCATCTATGTGTATTGCTTTATAATTTAAAATTAGATCTTCTGCTTATGGTGTTCGATAGCCTGGTTTATTAAAGTTTTAGTAGCGGTCGGGTTAAGAGTGGATGCCCGACGTAATGTGGTGTTCGATAGCCTGGTTGGTTAAAGTTTGAGTAGTGGTCGGGTAAAGAGTAGATGGCTGACGTATTGTGGTGTTCGATATCCTGGTTGGTTAAAGTTTGAGTAGTGGTCGAGTTAAGAGTTGATGCCCGACGTATTGCGGTGTTCGATAGCCTGGTTGGTTAATGTTTGAGTAGTGGTCGGGTTAAGAATGGATGCCCGACGTATTGTGGTGTTCGATAGCCTGGTTGGTTTGTTTGAGTAGTGGTTGGGTTAAGAATGGATGTCCGACGTATTGTAGTGTTCGATAGCCTGGTTGGTTAATGTTTGAGTAGTGGTCGAGTTAAGAGTTGATGCCCGACGTATTGCGGTGTTCGATAGCCTGGTTGGTTAATGTTTGAGTAGTGGTCGGGTTAAGAATGGATGCCCGACGTATTGTGGTGTTCGATAGCCTGGTTAGTTTGTTTGAGTAGTGGTTGGGTTAAGAGTTGATGCCCGACGTATTGTAGTGTTCGATAGCCTGGTTGGTTAATGTTTGAGTAGTGGTCGAGTTAAGAGTTGATGCCCGACGTATTGCGGTGTTCGATAGCCTAGTTGGTTAATGTTTGAGTAGTGGTTGGGTTAAGAGTTGATGCCCGACGTATTGCGGTGTTCGATAGCCTGGTTGGTTAATGTTTGAGTAGTGGTCGGGTTAAGAATGGATGCCCGACGTATTGTGGTGTTCGATAGCCTGGTTAGTTTGTTTGAGTAGTGGTCGAGTTAAGAGTTGATGCCCGACGTATTGCGGTGTTCGATAGCCTGGTTGGTTAATGTTTGAGTAGTGGTCGAGTTAAGAGTTGATGCCCGACGTATTGCGGTGTTCGATAGCCTGGTTGGTTAATGTTTGAGTAGTGGTTGGGTTAAGAATGGATGCCCGACGTATTGTAGTGTTCGATAGCCTGGTTGGTTGAAATTTGACTAGCAGTCGGGTAGAGCAGGTGCCAAACGTACTTGTGATGTTCATTTAAAAAACAAATTTAGTAAGAAAGCAACTTTTTTTCGAAAGTTCGTTTTTAATGTAAAAATTAGAAGTCCACTCAATGACTCTGTAAAATTTAGGAGTGGGAGAAATCCAAAACAATCCTATTTTATGTTAACAATTAACCGTATTAAAAAAGTTTTCATTCCGTCTTCCGTCCGTGTTTCCTTACCGCAACAAACTATAAAAGATTGTAATCCTTCCATATTTCTTATCCTCGTCAAACTATAGGAGTTTGTATTCCGTTCCTATTTCCCTACCGCAAAAAAACATATTAATGTTTGCACTCTATACCTATTTATGTTCCACATCGAAGTTTGAATTTCGTCCAATTTTTTCTTGCTACAGTCTATAATACAGCATTCTATTATGCCTACATTTTTCTTTTAAGGATCAGAATGTAAAATTTTGTTTCCCGTCCCATTTTTTTCCAGCGTCAATCTATAATATATTAGACAGCTTTATTTTACGCCTATAATGTTATTTACAGAATGAAAATATAGAAGCATGCATTCCGTCTACTTTTTTCCTGCTACAGTCTATGAAGCTTTCTTTTCCGCCTATATTTCTTTACCGGATCAGAATATAAAAGTTTGCATTCCGTCTCATTTTTCCTGCTACAGTTCATAAAGCTTTCTTTTCCGCCTATATTTCTTTACCGTATCAGAATATAAAAGTTTGCATTTCGTTTCATTTTTCCTGCTACAGTTCATAAAGCTTTCTTTTCCGCCTATATTTCTTAACCGGATCAGAATATAAAAGTTTGCATTCCGTCTCATTTTTCCTGCTACAGTTCATAAAGCTTTCTTTTCCGCCTATATTTCTTTACCGGATCAGTATATAAAAGTTTGCATTTCGTCTCATTTTTCCTACAACAGTCCATAAAGCTTTATTTTCATCACATATATTTCTTTATCGAATCAGAATGTAAAAGTTTGTGTTGTGTTTCATTTTTCCTACTACAATCTATAAAGTTATATTTTCCACCTATATTTCATTATCGGATCAGAACATAATGGTTTGAATTCCTTACCTACATATTTATTTGACATAACAAAATTAAAAGTATGCTTTATGTTAATATTTCTCTTCCGCATCACACTATATGTATATACAACTTGCGTTCGGTGCATATTTCTTAACCGCAACAATCTCTATCAAAGTTTATCGTCTTTACACGTATTTTACGATTTCCCTATTAATGATCAACTATTTTAGCCATCGCCAAAGGAAGTTATAAAACAACACCCCGATTAACTAAAATCTGTTTAACTGCTGGTAGCTATATTTTATGTTAATTTATCATAAACACGAACCATTAAACTTATCAAACAATCTTGTTTGCCGGTACTACGTGAAGAATAAAAAAGCTAGCGCTTATTCAAGCAAGCCGAACCAAAAGTTTATTTACCAAAAGCTCAAACGAAAGTAAAAACTGAAGGATGCGTTTTTACGATAACACGAAATATCGAGGGTGAATAAACTGCGCAGTGAACACCTGCATTCAACCTTTTTCACATTAAAAATACAAAACACACCGAATCGAGAAAAACTCCTCTGCAGCACATCGCGCAAGTCAGCGCGCACATTTTTTTATTCGTTGCACCGAAAATTGCACTCTGAGGCAACCGCTAATTGCACGCGAACACATAATACTTTTAAAAACAAAATCACAACGACAACAAAAACAAAAGAGTGTCGCTCAAACTTCAGATTCGACAATTTCCCGCGTGTTCTATGCCTCTCAAAGCATAGACAAATCGCGCGCGCTTTTTTTAGTTCGGGTATTTTTTTTTAAACGGTCGAAATCGAACGGACGCGGACCGTTCACGGCGTAGGCTGTGCTTATATTGAACACTGGCCGCGTAATGTTGTGTGTGGTACTTACCCGCCCAAAACTGGACACGCTTTGGTCTTTGGTCATTCGCGGAACTATTTCGCGAGGAAGAATCCTGCCGGTTAAGGCATATCCCCGCTGGGTCACTCACAATAATGAAAGCTAACCAACCAATCGCAAAGTCCAACCAGCTCACTGAAAACTCGACATTTTTGTCATTGATGTTAATATATTTTTTATGTGGTGTCTCCAGCCATGCAAATGCAGTTGATCTTGCGGAGACGAGACGGGCCGAAACACGCCTTCGCGAGGCGAATGCTAATACCAAAAACTGGCTTTTGTCGCAATGTGATTGTTATTACCTTCGAGCAAGAAGAATATTTTTAGACTTGCGCGATATTTTTTAAGCGTCTGTTCATTTTGCTTGTTTGTGCGTTGTTTGATGAGGCGATCAAGAAGCGAGCTGAAAGTTTGGGCGGAGCGGTTCCGGAGGTGGAGGAAAGAGGTATAAGAGAGTCGATATGGTAGGCCCGGGTAGTTCCACGGCGGAAGTCGCGGAAAAAATGATATCTCGAGTCAGGAGGTGATGTTCTTTTTTCGAATCGGATGACCGGTCCGCACTTCGCGCGAGACGGCCGCGAAGTTAAACCCTCCGCCGCAGTTTTGTTCCAATTAGTAACAAAGGTAAACGAAAGAGAATGGGATGCAACCTTCCGCCGTCAAATTCTCCTTTCTTTTTTGTATAGTGGGGTAACTTTAATTTACCTTTCTCTCCTTCTTGTAAATTGGGAGCAAAACATTACTGTTTTATATTCTTGACCAATGTCCAATGGAACAATGTACAGTCGTTGCATTTAAAGAATAACATACCTATGTGGCTATTTTGTAAAATGTGAGTTATTGATGTCAATCGAAGATCATATTCTTTCAATATTTTACAATATATACCACGAGATCATTTTGTGGTTAAACTGTAACAATCACGCGTGGCAGCATGTGAATCTAATCTCTTTGACACTTTATTTGACACCGTCTTCATTTTCTGTAGTTCTCCAACGATTTGGTTCCAAAGCGGCCATTTTGAATGTTCAGAGATCTGTACCGATTTGGATGAAAATTAGTATAGAAAATGTACAATTTTGTCGGCCATCTTAAAAATCTACTTTTTTCCATTGTTTTCCATATCGAATCCATTTTCAAAATTCTTATTTTCAGCGGCCATCTTGAATTACTAGAAGCATGCCTCGGTTTGGTTCAAAATTGGCTAATAGGGAAAGTTGGGCTGACTCGAATATAAAATGAAAATTTTGGCGGCCATCTTGAAATCCTAAACTAATTTGGTTCTCAATCGGTATAGGGGAGGTTAGGGTAGTTTAGGGGAGAGCCGAACTCCGGTATTTTTCCAAAATGCACAATATGACATTGGGTTATGCCAAGGATAACATTGTTTCAATAGGTGGACTGACAAGCAATACAACGACTGTGCCTTAAAGTGGAAAAGAACAACACTAGGAAGATGTTGTATTGAAGGAAATGAAAGTGTCTTTCTGTATTTCCAAATCCAACATTTAAATGGGTGAAAGAACCAAATCCGGAATTACGACAATCTTTACAGAACATTCGCAGATACGTTCATCATCACAGAAGACATATTTAGAGCGAACAGAGTTTTCCTTACAATATTACACCCACTTGAATAGAATTCACCTCCAAACTATACTTCAAACCATAAATAAACTCGAGCAACTCCGGGTACACAACATTAAACGTATATTTTCTTTGTTTATCAACAGTTATAATTATTTTATGATCTTATTTTTTCTTCTCAGTAACATTTTTTTTAAAGTAATTTTTTTTTTTTTATTGTGAATACCTCACAAGAGTCCCAACTGCTCCCGTCTGGAGCCAGTGAGACTATGGCATCCCCAATTGGGGGGTGTTGTGAGGCTGAAGGTAAGTGGGGAAGGGAAAGAGGAAGGTGGGGAAGTACCTGGCTATTCAGATCTAGTCACTAAACACGGCTAAAGCCATTTGGAGCAACGTTTCAATTCTGAATGGTGGTCTTACACCAGGGCGATACTGGTAGTATCTTCCACTCTGAAATAATAAAACCAAATAAAGTTTTATATTAATATTATCCAACGATTATATTTTAGTAACCTGTGCTGTTTTAAATTGGCAATAAATATTGATTATGAAATCACCGTTAAAAATAATGTAATTTAGCCATACTAAATATTAATGCCGTATAGCGCGTATAGCTTATTACGATAATGCACCTCCGTATATTTTTATAGCATTTTAAAAAGCGTGCACTACTTACCGTCGATTTGGCCACAGTACATTCGGTCGGTCTAGATCACCGGCACTTGGGTAAAAAGGCCATCAGATTCTAGGCACGCGTGACCTTGTTGCATAAATAACCTGGACCTTTCTATCAGCGCCGCCGCATTTTCCGATTGAATAACTGAGTGTCCAGACGGTCAGGTAAGTTAAATCGCGATGGTCGATGTGCTTGCATCCATAATTAGTTTATAAATAGACACGTATAAATACGGGCGCACATAACAAACAATGTTTATTTTTAATTTGAAAGTCGGAAAGGTGTACCAGACGGCAGTGGTTCTTAAACATTGTCCTGCGGCCTAAAAAACTAATATTAAAAGTATCTTGAAAATCTCCCATCCATTTCAATGCTGTATTTTTCGTAAATGCGTAACAAAAATAAATATTTATTTTTGAAATATCTACCTACACGGAGAAAAATAAGAATCTATTCCAATTATTGGTAATCCGGTTAAAAACGGCTTTGCAGGACCTAACTAATAAATTAACAGGTTTCCTGATAAACATTTTATAAATTACGTATATATTTTCACAATGTTGGAACACGTGTTCATGAAAATCCGATTATTATCGCATTTCGTCATGTTTTTCCTCCTTTATATTATCTTGGCCTCTTCAAGACCCACATTAATAAATCCCTTCCTACGGCACCTACTGTAATCCGCCTCACAACGCTGCACAACCGGGGGGCGACATAGCTCCCTGCCTGTACAGACAGGGGCGCTCTTGTGAGGTGTCACATAAAAAAGTTATATACGTATATATATATTAACTAGGCGTACATTACACGTACCTTTCCGTTTTTAACCGGATTTCCAATAATTTGAAGAGATTCTTGATAAGTTAGCAATACACATTTTTCTCCGTGTAAATCCTGCATCTCCAGGTTTTAAATAACCTGAAAATATTTGAATTACTATTACTTCTCCTACCGATTCGAAAATTTTGCTACTTACGTGTTCTACTTACGATCCGAAAATTTTACTTGTGCAATGATGAAGAATTTAATTATAATTTTTTTAGTTTATTATTAAGTGCTCCCAATTGCTTCCCGTCTGGAGCCACTAGGCCTGTGTAATCCCCAATTTTGGCATATTTTGCGAGGCTGAAGATTGTGGGGAGGCAAAGGAGATGAGAAAGAAGAAGGTGAGGAAGTATCTGGATGTTTACATCTGGTAACAGAACGTGACTGAAACCATTTTAAATAGCGTTTCTATTCTGAAGGGTGGTCTTTCACCAATATCTACCACTCTGTTTAATGTCGCAAATACGCTTTATACAAATGTATTTCTGTTCTGAATGGTGGTCTTTCACCAATATCTACCACTCTGTTTCATGTCGCAAATACGCTTTATACAAATGTATTTCTGTTCTGAATGGTGGTCTTTCACCAATATCTACCACTCTGTTTCATGTCGCAAATACGCTTTATACAAATGTATTTCTGTTCTGAATGGTGGTCTTTCACCAATATTTACCACTCTGTTTCATGTCGCAAATACGCTTTATACAAATGTATTTCTGTTCTGAATGGTGGTCTTTCACCAATATCTACCACTCTGTTTCATGTCGCAAATACGCTTTATACAAAATGTATTTCTGTTCTGAAGGGTGGTCTTTCACCAATATCTACCACTCTGTTTCATGTCGCAAATACGCTTTATACAAATGTATTTCTGTTCTGAATGGTGGTCTTTCACCAATATCTACCACTCTGTTTCATGTCGCAAATAGGCTTTATACAAATGTATTTCTGTTCTGAATGGTGGTCTTTCACCAATATCTACCACTCTGGTAAGTTTTTAGATTCTCACGGCCAAAAGCATTTTTGTTGTTTGTTTTTGGGGTGTTATGCCGTGTTGCGCTAACTCCTTCTTTAGCCGACGTTTCGGACAGCGTTGCAGTGTCCATCATCAGGGCAGATCCGGTAGATCCGAAGATGTGTGAATTTTGGTTGTCGAGTTTGTGCTTATTTATTTGTGGCCTGGGCCCATCCAAGTGCGAAATGCCAACGGAAGTGGCGACATCTTGTGGCGAATTCTGAAAGCTCAGTATTTATGTTAGCCTGGGTCCCGTCCAAGTGCGAAATGCCAACGGAAGTGGATCTGCCCTGATGATGGACACTGCAACGCTGTCCGAAACGTCGGCTAAAGAAGGAGTTAGCGCAACACGGCATAACACCCCAAAAACAAACAACAAAAATCTACCACTCTGTTTCATGTCGCAAATACGCTTTATACAAATGTATTTCTGTTCTAAATGGTGGTCTTTCACTAATATCTACCACTCTGTTTCATGTCGCAAATACGCTTTATACAAATGTATTTCTGTTTTGAATGGTGGTCTTTCACCAATATCTACCACTCTGTTTCATGTCGCAAATACGCTTTATACAAATGTATTTCTGTTCTGAATGATGGTCTTTCACCAATATCTACCACTCTGTTTCAAGTCGCAAATACGCTTTATACACATATATTTCTGAATAATTAAATGGTTATTCACATATTTTATTGATAAATTAATGTGGGCCCACTGAGTGCTTGCCCGTGCTGAGGTCCACATTTAAGATTTTTTAATTATTTTATTTTATTTATTATAGTAAAATTGACTATGTCTTGAAATTAAAACAAATTTTAATGAAATAAAAATATATTAAAATAAAATAATTGTTTTCGATTACAATGTATAGAACTCCGTTTCAATTTTAAGTTTTTCTTTTGAATAATATTCAATAATATCATTATTTAGTTTACAAAAAATTTATTTATTAAAATTTGGGAGGAGGGGTGTTGGTACCGCCATTCCGGGAACCATTTATTGTATAACCAACAGCTCTGCCATAATTTTAACTAAAGTATTAATAAAAGTCTTCAATAACACTGCATCGTATGCTAAACATTGCCTTATGGGTCTGCACTGGTAATAGCTGCATGTATCACATAAATGCATCCTTATCGTTAATATAACTATTTTCGTATTCTTCAAAAGGCGGCATAATACGAGCTGCTACAGGCGCCACTTGCACCGGGACTTTGTTAGGCTTGTGAATCAAATAAAATTATGCACGCGTCTAATAGTTCGACTGAGCTGGGATTATTGGCGTTGTCACTAGGGTTGCACAAATGGCGAATTTCATAAAAAATATATATGTATGTTTATATATATATATATATATATATATATATATTCCATCAACGTCATGACGGCACCACATTCCAGGATGGGATATGACCTCCAAAATTCTTTCCTCCGACTTAGGTCCCTAGCGTAGTGAAGTTTGCCAAAACTGTTTCAGTTTGGAAATAATTAGAGCAATTATCAGCTAGCACTGTCATCTTGAGGTATCCTGGAAGGCCATACCAGGTAGCACAGATACAGTTTTCATCACATTTTAAGTATCTCCCTCTTAAGCCCCCGCTTACCTAATATTCTAATTTATAACAAGTTTTTCTTTAACTCCTTAAGTTTTTAAGTTCCAAAAAAAATATATTTTATTTTTTAAGATAATATCAATACGTTATGCCAAAACTTTAATTATACGAAATTCCCAGTGAATCTTTAAATGCAACTAAAGCATTTGTCAAGAGATTTTTGCTCTATTTCAAACGAGTCGTGTTTTATTAAATATTTTCACTTAATTATTATGGTTTTTTTGCCAATTTAGTTGATTACTTTTGTGGTTAGTTTGTGAATTCTAAACATGGAATACGAATACACCATATTCAACACATAAGTTACCTACCTTTCTAAAGTTCAGAGCAAATGATGATAACTTCTGGTTTTTCAATTCTAGGTCATGGAATAATTCTAGGTCATCGACAAGATATTCTAGTTAGATCGTGGAGACACAAGGGCAACGAATCATATTTCTAGACCGATCAACCCTTCATAACAATCAGCTTGAGGGACCTCGACTAGGATCGGCTCTGAAAAGATTTTCCGACTATCAAATAGCTATAAGTCAGTAAGTAAATGCCAGTGTACTTAGGAGACCGAAAATATTGATGAAATTTTGCTATGGCACCCCTGTGGAAGCAACAGACATAAACCAAGGAGAATGTGGACTCACAATGTGGAAGAAAAGTGCAGCAAAATGAGAACACGTGAGACTTGAGACGAATGGGTAGGGACCGGAGTTCGTTGAGAAGATTTTGTGCAAGATTACACCCAGGCACTGGCTTCTCTATTTTTCCAGAAGGCTCGAATCTCTTAAGAAAGTGTGGCTAAAGAACTGGACTATATACTCCAAGCAGGAGGTAGCTGAAAGACACGTTTCTCGATACGAATATCTTATTTGTACTTTGGGCTCTCCAGGGAATTCCTAAAAAGCTCAATCGAATCCAATCTATCTTAAAGTTGATAGTGTCAATTTTCGCCAACGCCATGTCTCCATTCCAAACGGAAAACTAAAACATTTAACATTCTTGTGATCGATCAATCCTTCCAACCTATTCAGTTTTGATGCAATCTTTAATAAAATAATAATAGCATTGGAATGCGTTCTTAAGAAGCATTATAACCCATTATCTATTAAATTAGGGCTAAACCAGATATTAAAGCTACAGTTTCACCAAATTTGAATTATATCCCCTTTAATGTCCTGTTACCAGAATATCACCTAGGATTCTGTCCTTGTAGAAGTCCCCTGATGGAGTACAATTAAAAGATTTGAATATTTTAAAAATAGTGAAGATTTTCAAAAACAGAGCGTCAAATTTCCTTTCTTTACATTTTAGGATATTCTGACAACCCTAGTAGGGGCAACGAGGAAACATAATATGACAATATTTCTTTGGTTAAATATTTTTTCGAATATGCATGATACGAATAATTCTAAGGAAGGGTTGTTTCGGCGAATTTCAACAATTCTTCAAATTTCAAGTTCTGTGAAAGATTATTTCAAGTTCTGTTATTATTCCATTTCTGCCAAGCAACTAGCCTATAATAATATAAGTTACAGAACTTGAAAAGGACTTCCACAGAACCCGAAGATGAACGTTGAGATTTGATGAATTGTTCAATTTTTTTAAACAACCCATCCTCAATTTTATAAAAAAACAATTATGTGTATCTCGTGGCTTAGAAAAGATAACGTAACCTCCGTGTCATGTTTCGATTAGAAATTTTCACCTAGTTAGCACATAATGCGGTTTAGTCGTAAGTTTGGTGGGATCAAGACAATAAACCAAAGGACAGACAGTAAATCAAGTGAAAATATAATCATCGTTATGACGTAAAGCTCTGTAGGTTAATATACACATATTTTTAATATGGCGGATGACCATTTATGACAACATTGTGTGGGCGGTTATCATTCTGTATTTTTACGATACAGTCGATGTGTCCTTATTTTTCAATAAATACTTTATGGCCGGAGGTGAGTAAGAGGAAATAAGAAAAAAAACAGCTTTAGGTCTCCATAAAAAGGTACCTGGAGCAGTCGTAGTTAACCTATATGTTGGAAATATGCCCTGTAAGTATCGGATTGATTCCTTTTGCAAGCCTGTTGAAGTATTTTGTTGGTGTATTATAATGTTCTATAGGAATAGGAACCTTCATTACTAGCTCTTACTAGGCAACTAAATATCTGCCATATTTATTTGATGGATGATTTGAGAGTAGGTAAATATATTGGAATCGCGGCGAAGGTACACGGAGAAAAATGCGAATTGCTGATTTATTAAAATCAGCAATACGCAATTTTAACACGTTTTCATGCACATGGGTTTCTCCAGAGAATACACAATGACGAAATGCGAAAATATCAGAATTTTTATGAACACATGTTCCGACATCGCCATAACACATTCGTATTTTACTGATATTTTATTACGAAACCTGTCAATTCATTCGTTAAAGGCCTGATGTCTCGGTTTTAACAGTAATACGAATAATTTGAAGATATTTTTAATAAATTAGCAATATTTAAAATCAGTAAATTTTTCCGTGTAATTGGAATCGTTTGGAAAAGCACACAACGAATAAATAAAAAAAATACGGATCACTTTGTGTGAAACATATGTGAACATGCCTACCGGTTTCGGTAAAACTCTTCATTTGTCTGCAGAACTAAAGAAAGAAACTAAATTTACATTAAAACCTATTGTTTTCGCTCTTGCTAAAAACAACTAAAGCGTTTGGCGTCAGTTTTTGACGATTAGATTGGTTGTATTAATAAACAAATACCTACCTACATATTATATGGATGGACTATTATGTCAACAGAGTTGAAAGCTTCATGAAGTATGTAAAACAATTTATTGTTGTTAAATATCAATCAGTGTAGCAAAACATAATCAACATTCTCTTAAGCAAATCGGAACAAACAATAAGTCAACAAAAGTCAATCGCCCTTGAGGTGATGTTTATTACTGAGCGACGCTATAAAATTTGTCCGATAGTGGAAAAATAATTAATCAATTATTTTATACCGCAATTGCACTTAATTGAAACCTGAATTACTTTGTATTTATTATTGAAAGTCTTGTGAGAACTCAAAACGTATCGAGCACGCCTACTTACGGAGGAAATTGAAATCCACAAAAAAAAGAAGTAAGGCAAGGAGGGTGTATGTCCCCTATCCTATTTAATGTATACATGGACGAGTTGTCGAGTCGCCTGGACATCAGAGCGGGCTGTCGCGTTAACAATGTGTGTATAAACCATATAAGCTACGCAGACGACATGATCCTCCTAGCTCCGTCGATCAAGGGATTAAACATTTGTGAAGAATGTGGAAAACAGCATAATATGATGTATAAACCGAAGAAGACGAAATTGATTGCGTTCCACCACGGAAAAAATCCAGATACAAGTAAGATGCTCCCCGTATACCTTAACGAGGCAAGAATAAATACATGTTCGAACGTAAAATACTTGGGGCACATTATTAATCAAGACCTATCGGACGATGGAGATATCGAACGACAAAGGAGAAGCCTAAGCATAGTGTCTAATATGATTGCCGGCAGATTCTGCAAATGCAGCAATACCGTTAAAAAATACTGTTCAATGCATTCTGTACTGGCCTGTATACGTGTGAGACATGGTGTCACTACCGAACTTGCTCGATGGAACGACTCCAAATTCAATATGATGACGCCTGTAGAATCATATTTGGATACCGAAGATACAGCAGCGCATCGACAATGTTCACAGAATTAGGACTAACTGGATTTGCCGGCCTGATGAGGCACCGGGTCACTGGAGCCAGGATGCGGCTAATGGCCTCCGCCAACACGTTGGTGACTGCAGCCTACCAGCACCAACCGCCACTACTGAGTGAGCGCTGGGCTCAAGCTCACTCAAGACCAAGCCCTGCATAGTTGTTAATTACTTTGTTGTTAATTTATTCTTCGTCATATATTTTTTCAATTTCACATACCTACTGTACAAAAAATATGTATATATATATATATGGGACGTGTGGGATTCCACTAACCTCCCCACATCGTGAAATAAAAATTATTATTATTGTTATAAAAACCCCCGTTGACTTAGACGACGGCTTCACCAAAACTAAACTCAGAAAACCACAGTAATTAAAGTAAATCTTACACTGAAGTACCGAACTAAATAGGATTAACGAATGCAACACGGTATCACTTCATTCACTTCTACATACGTAAAAACACTTCACCACAATCAGCCCTAATGATTGACAATTTAACGCTTTCCGAAACGTTATTTAAAGAAGGAGGAAGCGCACCACGGTATAATGACTCAAAAATTAATCACTGACTCAAAAATATTTTGTACAACTCATCTTTGATAAATATTTTATTTATTATTAAAAGCCTCTGTATTTAATACAGCCCTTCATGATTCCCATAAACTAAAACACTTGAACACCTGTGATAAGATAAGGTTCGCCACGCCAAAGCATAAGTTAAGCATGGTTAGACGTGGAAAAATCACATAATCATCTGGTTGCTTGATGTTAGTCAGCGTTGTGGAATGGACACGCTAGCAGCTAGTAGATAATGATGCAAAGTGTCATAACTTAGTAGCTAATAGTTAGGTAGTCGAGCAATTCGGTAGATTGTACAGTTGAGTTTTTAGTTGGGTGGATACATTAAAGCTATGTACCCACGCTCGATCATGCTCGGTGGTTTTACGTTCATTCGTACGTGTGTCAACGTGTGTACCTTCTCGCTCGATGTTTTTTAGTTCGATATTGATCCAACTTTCTTTTTAGACTTCTAAACTTCTGAAAACAAATTGGTCTGAAACTCAAAATTAACTCTATTTTAAAGGATTCAAGATATTCAATGATCTACCGACGGATGTTGATATTTTCGTGTGTTATGCCTAAATGCTATGAAGAATAAGTTTTAGATGTAGTGTAAAGTTGTTAATAATTTTAAAGGTTTTATACTAGATATAAAAATGTATTTATTTTATAACTGAATAAAAACATACAAAAAACTGCTCAATGCGAGAAAGATTCAAGGGGTTCTAGCACAGTGAAATCCATAACGATAATATCGGAGCACGGTAGCGCTTGTATCCAGACCGATCTTGATAACGCAATAAATCAGAATTCAATTTACTCTGGCAACACTGGCGCATCTTTATGAATTGACATTCTCAAATATCACACGGCTACGCACGATACTAATACTTAAGTAAGTCTATAGATCGTGTACTTTCAGTACTACGAGCTTAGATACTTCACCGCCATTCATTAAAAAGCCAGTTATTTTTCAAAATGAACGACATTATCCAAAAAATTGTGCATATTGACAGCTTATCCTACATCTTGGGTGGCGCGCTAAAAGTAGCGACTTTTGTCTACCGACTGTCGAAATCATACTCTGACCGTGCTTGCAAATATTGCTATCTGACCATAGAAAACTGATTTCATTGACATTGTATTCATTAACATATGGCTTTATCAATCATTCGTGCTAAACCTCAAGGACCGTAATTCTTTCTCGATGGTCGACAGAATTTTAATGTTTGACTTATTGTTCTATGGCGTCTTGTGTCGAGCTGCTCCAGTGTGTAGATGCAACGACGAAAATGATTCGAAGTCAACATGTTAGATAGATCCAAACCATCGAGCATGAATATAAGTGTGTACATAGCTTAAAATGCACTTCACTGTACATGAAAATATAGGGTGTTAAAATAAATATTCGGTTGATGAACAATTAAAAAAATATTTTTTGCTTGGCAGGGATGTCCGTATATCGACCAATCGACGGCCTCCATGGCGGAGGGGAAAGGCTCTCGATTAGCAATCCGGCGGTCGCGAGTTTAAATCACGACGTGTGAATGGGTTGGAAGAAGTGCTTTGTGAGCACCTAACTAAGAAAAGATGTGCTGATGTATTCGCAGGTTTTAGGTAAAGTGTAATTATATCATTAAAAACACAGCGTCATCCTTTAGATTCTCAAGGAGGATACTGTAGTTCTATTGTGCAAGTATTTAAAAAGCGGGTATTTAAAAACATTACCAAATAATTATACAATATTAGGAGAACTAAAAACATATTTATATGATAATTAAATTGTTTTATGCATAGCACAAAGTTGGGTGCATGATAACTCAACAGAGTGACAATTCAACACACTTTTAAAAAATGATATAAAATCATTAGAAACGATGAAATTTTTTTTTTTAACCTAACCTAACCTACTTAGCCCAGTTAATAAAGTTTTTGTTTGATCACTTTCCATGACTTTATATAACTTTTTAAAGATGTAATGAATTATCATTGTGATGATTTATCCGGTCACCATAAGAAAGAACAGTTTTTTTTTCCGTTTTGAATCTCCGATTAAACTCCCAATGAGATAGACCACCTACAGCCATTGATTATGACGGACATTATTATGGCCTTCACTAACTTTGTTTAGCGATTTGATATGAAAATTGGTAAATACTCTTAAAAATTCAACCTTGGTTGAAATGGCTTTAGCCGTTTATGAGAGTTGATCTAAATAGCGAAGTACTTTTCAACCTTGCTTATCTTCTTTACCTCCCGTCTCCCTTCTGTAGACATGACATCTCTAAATTGTATGTGCGTAAAATCACGAAACATCGATGCGATCATCAAATGTGGAGATTCGGAAATAATGCAAGTCTTATGTATGCGTAATGAATAAGTGCATATGTATACAGGGTGTATCGGCACGTACCCGACAAACTTTAACCAGCTATTCCTTAGCACATTTTTTTTTAATAAAAATTTTTTCATTCATATTTTCACCACATGTCACCACTGTTTTATCCTTTGTCAAAGTTTGAAAACTCATCCGGCAATATTTTATTCGAGTTTCGTTGAATAATGTACGTACGTACCTACATTGGCGCGCTTTTACAATCACAACGAAATGGTATGGCACCATTCGTCTCATTTTTAACTATTTTTATTTAGTGTGTATGAAAGAGCGAAGATGTTTTTTGACACACTTGCTAATAACAGCTGTTGAACACGAGAAACAATGCCAATGACAGTGACAGAGTATGGATTTTTTTATAATTTTTTGTTTTTAATTGAAAAAAAATGTTACCGGACAGCAAAGTGCCCATAACATTTTTTACTCCAAATGTGCTAAGGAAAAGCTGGTTAAAGTTTGTCGGGTACGTGCCGATACACCCTGTATAAGAAGAACAAAAAACTAATCCGAAACGAAAGTGATTTAAATGCTAAAAAAAATAAAAATGCAAATGTTAATTAAATGCTAATAAAATGAGAGTCATTTGATTTCCGGTCTCGCGGGGCCTAACACGGTCCAATCGATAACTTAACAATATAAGATTGACAGGATTAACTTCCGACGATTTCTATCGATATCCAAAGTGATATTGACAGGAAATAAGAATTCGTGTCTCGGTGGCATCACATTTCAAACGTAATACAGCTACGTAAAAATACGAAAAAATTAACGAATTGAAATCGTTGACAGTAAAAAGGTAGTGAATTAGCTAATGATGTCTTTAGCCATAACTTGTGATCAAGTCTCGCTTTTTCAAACTCGAACGTATTCAATTGATCGTGTATACGACTTATTTCAATTCTAAGAGCTTCGTTAGTTCACCTCCGTAGTAATTTTGCATAACGAACGACATTATTCAAAAAGTTTGGGTATATTGACAGTAAACCGAAGTTTATTACCGCGCTCAAAGCGGCGGCTTTTGTCTACCGACTATCAGAATCATATGCTGACCGTGCTGGCATATATCGCCAACTGATCAGGGATGTGGATTTTAGTCACTATAGTATTGATATAGGGTTTTATCGATCGACCGTAGATATATTCAAATTGAAATCCAATAATCGCTTGGGTTGTGGCATTGAAATCGCTAAAAGTTCCAGAATGACAGAAGAGTATATGGGACGATGTATGCATGTGAATGATTTGATTGTGTGTTTGGCGGTCCATCCTCTCTGCAGGGCCGTTTTAAACCAAGAACGCCTTTAATAACAAAATTATTTCAAGGAATCATACGTAGGTATGATGTTTTAGTTGCACTTCCAAAAAGACCCTGTACTTACGTTTGTTTGTTAGTTTGTCTGTTGGCCGGCCGTTTCTTGGTTCGTGACCTCCGCAACTCCGCATTTAACGACCCATATAAACCCCGCACTCTATCTGCCGGCCGCTATCACCCGCTGCATTGAGACTTTTACCTCCCAATTATATTTTATACATTTTGTTTATGAAGCACGGCTGACTGCAGTTGTTGCTCCGAGCTGCTGGCTGCTAGGTGGTCAGACTGGTGCTCAGTGCCCGGTGCTGTAAACTGTGTGATTTGCAGACTTGCCGGAGACGTAATAAGCGCGCTTACTGCTTAAGGCGAAACATTACAAACTAATCAAAAATCATTTGTTTTTAGAGTGTTAATTTTTATATGCTTAAAATACAAACTATTTATTAATATTCATATTGCGTATGTACTATGGGCTTCAATATTAACTTCGATATTTGATCATTGGTTCAACTTCTGTAAAAAAACTGGCTCTTGGATCGGTGTGTTTCAAAGTCGATCATCTGTCAAACATTAAGATCGTGTTGTTATACTTCCAAGCTGACCATAGTTTGTTCAAATACTGAAACGCATTGAAAATAATATTCGATACGACGATCGTTCAAATTGTGGTCATCTGTCAAACATTAAGATCGTGTTGTTATACTTCCAAGCTGACCATAGTTTGTTCAAATACTGAAACGCATTGAAAATAATATTCGATACGACGATCGTTCAAATTGTGGTCATCTGTCAAACATTAAGATAGTGTTGTAATACTTGCAAGCTGACCATAGTTTGTTCAAATACTGAAAAGCATTGAAAATAATATTCGATACGACGATCGTTCAAATTGTGGTCATCTGTCAAACATTAAGATAGTGTTGTAATACTTGCAAGATGACCATAGTTTGTTCAAATACTGAAAAGCATTGAAAATAATATTCGATACGACGATCGTTCAAATTGTGGTCATCTGTCAAACATTAAGATAGTGTTGTAATACTTGCAAGATGACCATAGTTTGTTCAAATACTGAAAAGCATTGAAAATAATATTCAATACGATGATCGTTCAAATTGTGGTCATCTGTCAAACATTAAGATCGTGTTGTTATACTTGCAAGCTGACCATAATTTGTTCAAATACTGAAACGCATTGAAAACAATATTCAATATAATGATCGTTCAAATTGTGGTCATCTGACAAACATTAAGATCGTGTTGTTATACTTGCAAGCTGACCATAATTTGTTCAAATAATGAAACGCATTGAAAATAATATTCAATATAATGATCGTTCAAATTGTGGTCATCTGACAAACATTAAGATCGTGTTGTTATACTTGCAAGCTGACCATAATTTGTTCAAATACTGAAACGCATTGAAAATAATATTCAATATAATGATCGTTCAAATTGTGGTCATCTGACAAACATTAAGATCGTGTTGTTATACTTGCAAGCTGACCACAATTTGTTCAAATACTGAAACG
This sequence comes from Hesperophylax magnus, assembly GCA_026573805.1. NCBI lineage: Eukaryota > Metazoa > Arthropoda > Insecta > Trichoptera > Limnephilidae > Hesperophylax > Hesperophylax magnus. The sequence goes on along the minus strand of JAIUSX010000117.1, from coordinate 1,701,622 downwards.
CATTGAAAATAATATTCAATATGATGATCGTTCAAACTGTGGTCATCTGTCATTTGAATCTTCTCATTTCTTCCTGGTTCTTTCAGAATCTTCTTAATTCTTACCCACCCTTCTGGTCTATTCCTATTTCTTCTAGCTGACATCTTCTTGCTTCTTCTTGCCTCTTCCATGGATCTTCGAGTATCCCTAAAATACCTAAATAAGATTAAAAAAAACCTTACCTTATTCACATGTTCCGTGTTCAAACAAAGGACACTCCTATAAAATGTATAAAATAAAAACTGACTGCAAAACAAAACAAACCAAAAAAACAAACAAGTGTTCTGAAGAGCGGTCCCATGGTCCTATGGTCCTATGGCCCTACGTTCCCATGATCCTACGGTCATATGGTCCTATGGGCCTGTGGTAGTGTCCAACTGAAATATAAACAAATGTAATATAATATTTAGATTATAAAATAAATTAATTTGAAAAAAACTTATCCCAGTCCTGATGGCACCATCACCAGTCAGGATCAATCTAGACGCGTGTTGTTCCAACCGCACACCACTTCACTCTCTTATTATGCTGTGTATATAGAAAAACGCTCGAGCCGAGCTACGGATTACAGAAAAGGAACAAAGCAACCGCAAGCGGCGTTTGCGGTTGCTTCGTTCCTTTCCCATAAGTCGTGGTTCCGCTCGGCAGTTCGGCTCGCGTGTTTATACGCATCCTTTAATTAATTTAATGTTATTATTCTGTTAGGAAGAGTTCTTTTTCAGAATTTTAACAATACATCGAATTTCACAGTCAAAATTCAAGTTCTGTGAAAGTTGTATGCAAGTTCTGTTATCACTTAATCAAAGGCCGTTAGTTTCACAGTAGTAGGATAATAATAAAACTCGAGTAGTACTTTCTCAGAACTTCAATTTTAACTTTGAAATATGAAGAATTATTCAAATTCTATGTGAAACAACCCGTCCTTTGAGCCAGCTGAAACTAAATACCATAGCTTTAAGGATGTTTCGCATTCTACGAAAACGTAATGAATTAATCGCATTGTATCCTTTATCAATTTCTTTCGGGTAAATTAAGAATGACCTCGGAAGTGGTGTCAACTTTTTGCCCAGGTATTTTGTAGGTAGGTGATAGATACAATCGAGAATACTGAAACTAGAAAGGTATACTTTGAATGAAAACCTATAGTGCCACTTACTTAGTACCTTTTGTTTCTAGCCCATTTAGCAGGCGCCCTGTCCCTGTTGTTTTGGCTGGTCGTCAAGTCCCGGAAAACGGATCTTTGAAAGCTGGATCAAAGTTTATTAGCAAACATTTTCATTTGACAAAAGAACTGAAATAAATTCCACGAAAAACCAATGGAAACCATTTTATTCTAATATTTTATTTATCTATTTATTTATTTATTTATTTATTTATTTATTTTATTTTAAATGCACATTTACAGTTATACATAACCAATAATAAACATACATTTTATTTTAATTTATTAAGTAATAATAGCGTTTTTGAACTGGTGAATATTAAGTTGGAAAATATCTATATCAGGGGACAGGTAATTTAGTAACATAATCATTTTTCCGAGCGGCATTACTAATGGTAAGTTGGTTCTGCATTTTGGAACGACAAAGGTTCTGTGCCTGCGCGCTCTTGTATAATTGTCGGGGACATAAAACTCAAATTTTTCTATAATATCGGGAATACAGACGTTACCATTTAGAAGTTTATATGCTGTTATCAGCAAAGCAGTTTTCCTTCTATCGGTGAGGCTATTAATACCCAGCATGCCGGACAAAAAGGCTGATGGATATAACCAGGGATAATATCCGAAGTCTCTAAGATATAAATATCTCAGAAACTTCTTTTGTACTTTCTCTATCATTTGAGAGTAAGTTAAATCCATTGGTCCCCATATTACAGAACCACTTTCCAAAATGCTACGTACTAAACTATAGTATAGCACACGAATCGCGGCCGAGCTGCAAAAATGTCTGGAGTTGCTTAGCACAAATCCTAGCATTCTTAAAGCTTTGCTGCATATCGTTTCTATGTGGACGTGAAATGTTAAGTGCGTATCAAATGCGATTCCCAAATCTCTTGAAATAACAATGTGCTGAAGAGATGAATAAAACATTTTGTAGTTATAGTAAATCGTTTTGTTTGCCTTGGTGTAGCACATAATGGAGCATTTCTTAATATTAAACCCTAATTTATTGGTATGACTCCATTCGACGATAGAATTTATATCACTTTGTAGCTGCAAGCAATTTTCCAAAGATTTTATTAAAAGGAATAGTTTCATGTCATCCGCGAATAAGAGAAACTTGGAAAATTTTATGCAATGGTAAATGTCATTGATAAATAGCGAGAAAAGTAAGGGTCCAAGATTCGACCCCTGTGGAACTCCAGAGTTTGTGATGATGTTGGAAGAGTGGAAAATACCATAAGTTACGTATTGTTGTCTATTTGAGAAATAACTTACAAATAGACATAGAAGTTTCGCTGAAAATCCAAATTGGTCGAGTTTATTTAGGAGAATAAGCGGATCTACTGAGTCAAAGGCTTTTGCGAAGTCATTGTATGATACATCTACTTGATTGTTACTATCAAGAGCTTGAGATATGTACTCCGTAAAAACCATTAGATTAGACACAGTAGATCTGCCAGACCTAAAACCGTGTTGCTGGTCAATTATAAAGGGTTCAACTTGGGTATAAATGCATTTATGAATTATTAGTTCAAACAACTTGGCTGGAGAGGATAGGATCGCCACTGGTCTATAATTAGAGACTGAAGCCTTATCACCAGTTTTATGTAACGGTGTAACTTTAGAGATTTTCCACAGGTCTGGGAATATTCCGGAGTTAAGTGAGAGATTATAAATATACGCGGGAGGTGTTAATAAGGGCTCAAAGCATCCCTTTAACACGAATGACGGAATAAGATCCGGTCCAAAAGAAGTTTTGGATTTTAATTTTTTAACAGCAGCGGTGATGTCAGTGTTTGTAATATTTTGAATATCAACATTCTGTGCTTTTGTTGGCGTATTTTTTCCAGGTATAAAAGATTTCAAGTCCGCAGCTTCCTTACTATAAGTTGATTTAAAATAGTCTGCAAATGCTTCTGGAATATCTGCTCCTGAGAAAGACTGATTATTCCAAGTAACATGGTCAACAAACCCGCCATCACTTCTTCTGGACGAGATATACTTCCAGAAAGATTTGGGATCGCATTTGATATTTTTTTCAATAGAATTAATATATTGCACATGTGCTAATCGAATACTGCGTTTTATTTTTGTTCTAAGTAGACAAAACATTTCCCGGTCACTCACCATTCCAGTTTTCTTCCATTTTTTGTAATGTTTGAATTTGAGTTTTATGTCGCTAACAATCTCACTAGAAAACCATTTAGGATATTTTCTACCATTCCTCGGAGTGCGCTTAATTTTGAAACACATATCAAAATATTTATAAATTATGGAATAGAAAAAGTGTGTCGCTAAATTAACATCATTTATGTCCTTCAAAGGTTGCCAGTCATGAGATTGTAAATGGCAATAAAGAGCTTTAAAATCGCCATGTTCGAAGTTCCATCCTCGCCTAACACTATTATCAATATTATTCCACAAGTTTCGTGTTTGACAATTGGTTGTGTTTTTGTTCGGCGAAATCTCTATACACAACGATGGATGATAAGCGTCTTCTTTAACTAGTGAGTATAAGGATTTATATACTTTTAAATCAATGTTGCTGATAACAATGTCCAGCGTGCTTCCCTTCACATTTGTAATAGAGTTGCTTTGTTCCATTTGGAAAAGATTCATAAAATATATGAGATCCATTTCGGTGCCTTTGTTACTAGATTTTAGATTGAAGTCGCCTATTATAATAATCTTTTTATTGATTAAAAAAATAAAATTCTCAGTAACCTTATCAAAAAAATCGGTATATGTTTTATTTGGCGATGCCGGTGGAATGTACACAACACATATGTAAATAACACCAAAATCATTTAGGCATGTCTTTATCCACATATTCTCGTCTTTACTTTCCAGATAGGTAAGTCTCTGGGTTTGAGTTGCACGGTCACGTCTCGCGGCTAGCAGTACTCCTCCTCCCCTTGAATGTCCCGAGGTTCTGTCCTTTCTGAACACGTCATACCGTTGATCGAAGAGTTGACTATTGTAAATGCTGTCGTTAAGCCATGTCTCTGATAGTAATATAAGATCGTTGTTCTGTATTATTACACTTTGTAGGAAATCATCGGTTTTGGATCTTAATCCCCGTACATTTTGGTAAAAAATTGTGTAAGGGAGAGAATTCACTTTTAGGGGGTTCTCTAGTCATTTCGCGGCGGCATTTTCATTCACTTTGGTCCGGTTTTGATTATCATCAATAGGATTTTGTTTTGGTTTTAAGTACCGATAATGTCTTACCGGTACTCCTCGAGGCCATAAATCTTCCCGTAAAAGTTTTTCGTATAGATCCTCCGTTACACCTATACGGAAAGCTGCGTATTCTTGAGAATGTGCGATGAATTTTTCTATTTCACTTTTTGTTATTTCGTTTTTCTCCAGATGTGCCCGGATCTCTTCTACTGTTGTGTCCTTATGTAATCTAGACACGATAATATTCTTTATTCTTGGATATGATTTTATACTCGAAGACTTATCGGAGTTACCGATAGTTAAATTCTTCACTGTGCGTTGTCTGCGTTTAATTTTTATCCAATCTTCCGTATTAGGAGCGGTTTTTGATTCCGGCTCGGAAATTGGAACGTGTGGTTCCGTGGCGTGCGTTTTGGGGATCGCGCCGCTAAAAGATGCGGTTTCAAATTGACCGGCGTCATTTTTTGCTTTGGTGGCCGCTCTAGTTCTCATCCTTTCCTTGGTTAATATAACCATAACCACTTCGATGTGGATCAGAAGATGTTCATTCAATATACTTTACATAGAGTTTTTACAAATCAGATGTAGACAGTAATATTATTCGCTTATTTTAAACGTCAAGTGTGCAAAATTTCAAGAAGAAATCAATTGAATGCTTTCTTTACTCTGAATTCTTATCCCCCAATCTCATTCAAAGCAAGGAACTTGGAAGATATATTATAACATTATTATATTATTTTAGTTTCATCGCTAATATTTCGGTAGATTTAAAAAAAAAGTTAAAAAAAAACAAACACCTATATGGATCTCATGGTGTTTAATCCATTAGAGAATTTCTGAGAAATGTTAATTGGCCTAGATCCAGATGGTAATTATCCTATAGAATTACAGCAGATGACAACAATACCTAAGATAACAATTGGCTTAGCTAACAAAAGGATCATTGTCCTCAGCTCAGGATTTAACTCCATATTTGTCTCTTTTATTGTATGCGACCAAGACACAACGTCTTAATTTATAAATTATGTCTGATTATTATTAAAGAGAGAGAATTGTCAGGGAATTAGGCACACTATTGGATTATTCCTCGTAAACTCCCCTCTGGGGTAGTTGACCTAGTGCAGAGGTCCCCAAACTTTTTGTCCCGTGAACCAATTGCCGATTTTTTTCTGTTTTGGGTAGACCCCTGCTTTCTCATTTCCTCAGTCTGGGATTCCCCACAATATTTTCAAATCCACTGATTCCCCTCCCCACACAATATTTTGAAAATCCGTGGGGGATGGGGGAGTGGCTAGAGAATTTTAGAGAAGACACTAATTCCCCACAATATTTGAAATCCATGGAGGGGGGATGAATTTCTTATTAATTAATTCCCCACGAATATTTTCGCCAGAATATTTTAATTTTTCTAAATTTTCACCAGAATATTTAGAAAAATTCTACATGAAACAACAAAAAGTGACATTCGTAAAAAATTTGGCTTGAAGGGCTGAACGTAGACGCCCATTTACGTCCTATGCACCCCCAATTTTTTCTATAATATGGAACCCTTGCGAAAAATAAATATACATATTCTTAAGGCGATACAAGACTCTAATAACGGGGTTTGCTCGGGGTTCACACTTTAATTAACGAATTCGCAACGATAATAATTAATTTTTATAGCGATCCCTACGGAAGTAAGTTATTTATATTTAAGATAAATAAAAACAGTACCTTAGGTTTAAAATATTTTATGTAAACGGCTTATAAAAATGATATATGTATTATAAAATTGTTATACTTTTAAATCAGCGGTAAGCACCAGATTTTACATTTCTAGACGATGAACTTCCCGAGGGATTCCTCTTGAAACATCTGAGAATTTAGTAATACGTTCATCGGAAATAATTCAAATGAACCCCACAGAAATATCAATTATCAAACCACAGTTATTCAAACTAAAATTACAGCTGGGAAGTACGTTTAAAATTAACAACAAAAACATTCTACTGACTAAGTATCTGTAATGACTTGTCAGCAGCCATCATAGAGAGACCATTTTGACAATGGCAATAGGGATTTTATGAATAATTAAATTTAACCATAAATAAATGAAAATAGATAAATACTAACAGGTAAGTAATAATATGTTTTAAAAAACCAATGAAAGGGGTCATGTAAATTACAAAATCTTTCAGACTATATTTTGAAATATTCCCGCTTCAGTCAATTTCAAATTTTGAAACCAAGGAGAAAGTTTGGTGTTATGTCTGTTTAAAACGGTTCAAATTAAAATTTATGTCTCACCGTTAAAAAATAATAGTAATAGAGGACGTGGGAACGTATCATTTGGTGACAGATATAGCACAAAATGACTTTTTATGTCTCCTGACAAATACAGCTATGTGTCCACGCACGCCGGTATTACATGAATAAATATGGCACCGATTTGATAGAAAATTTGGTTTTGGTTAGGTTGAAGATGGTTAGCCTGAAGATAATTAAATGAATAAAATTTCAACGAAATAATCACAATCTTCCTCTTCCCCATTTTATTTCCTTCACCATTCCCTTCAGCCTAAATATAAAATTTAAATTTGGTATGTAATAGTCTCAATGGTTCCAGACAATGGGGAGCATTTCGAAGTCTTGCACTCCGTGCGGTATTCAAGTAAAAAAGACTCAAAGATTTGCACTTATATATTTTTTTTCAGAAATGTACTAGCTAAACTATTTTGTGAATCAATTAATCCTCTTTAGATCATTAATGTTGACACAAATAAAATTTTAAAAATCAGTGTATTCAGTGGAGAAAAGCCTGTTTAATCGCTAACCTCAGTGTTCTAATTTTGATTTAAAATGGACATTTTTTCGTTGTAAAATGTTTTAGAATTTAATAAAATATTAATATTTCAAATGATTGAATCATGAAATCAGACAAGCGATAAAGAAGCTACCTCTAATAAAATAATTTAATTTAATTTAACAGAAAATTGGAATTGATGTGTCACGAATTCAGACAAGCCATAAAGTACATTTCTCTAGTAGAATGAAAAACAAAAATTAAATTAAACAGAAAATTAGTTTTAGCTGCCATTTTCAAAATTGGAATAGATGTGTCAAGAATTCAGACAAGCGATAAAGTACCTAACTATAATAGAATACATTATTTAAAGTTAACAGAAATTTTTTTTAATTGCCATTTTCAAAAATGGAAAAGATGTGTCAAAAATTCAGACAAGGGATAAAAGTACCTTCCTCTAATATAATGATTTATTTAAATTTAACAGAAAATTATTTTTACTACCATATTCAGAATTGGAATAGATGTGTCAAGAATTGGGACTATGGGCCAGTTTCACATATTTTTTATTAATCGGATTCAAAAAAATCTTGTTTAGATCGATGGTTTCTATTTGAATATTGTAACAATGGTTCTATTTGACCGGTCGGTGGCCGAGTTGACATCGCGTTTGGGTCCCACCCAGGCGTAGCGTGTTCAATTCCTCGGCTGGCTAAGTCCTCCATCACAACACAAGCAACATTTTCAGCTTACTGTGGTGGTAGTAGGAGATTTTCAAATATTGTCAGGTTATTCGTAACCTGGGAATGTTTGTCTTTCTTAAAAAAAAAAAATAAAAAATAAAAAAAAAAAAAATAAAAAAAAAAAAAATAAAAAAAAAAATAAAAAAAAAAAAAAATTAGAATATTTATTTTATTATAATACGGTGTTTTTTCGTAAATCTGAAATAAGTTTCTTATTTCCCATAATGCAACACATGGAAAATAAATCCCTTTTCCATTTTGCCCCACAATAATGTCCGCCACCGGAAAAAACTGTTGAGTCGTCGTATTCCCGCCATAAATTACGGAGCAAGTTTTCCCGCCGATTGGTCCATTTCCGGCCGACGACATTATTTGGCGGGAGTTATGGATTATTTCCCTCCTTGGCCGCCACTTCCGGCTTTGGCGCTAGTGCCAAGGTCACGTGGGGGAACTTCCTGTCTAGCCGAAGGGCATCAGGGTTTCAGGGCGGAAGGGAGACATGATTTATAATATTCATTTTTCGAAGTACGCAGGAAGCTGATTTATACAGTGGAAATTGACTAAATATTGCGCTAAGACGTTAGATTTTTTTCCAAGCGTATTTTATTCGAAGAAAAGCAATCGAGGTCGAGATATTTTTAGTACTTATTTACAAAATAAAGTAGTACCTACATTTAATTGGAATAGAGTATAATTTAAAAAAAACTTTACTGCTTTTTGTAATTAGTAAAACATCTTTATTTTTTTTTTATTTAAAAAGAAAGACAAACATTCAGGTTACGAATAACCTGACAATATTTGAAAATCTCCTACTACCACCACAGTAAGCTGAAAATGTTGCTTGTGTTGTGATGGAGGACTTAGCCAGCCGAGGAATTGAACACACTACGCCCGAGTGAGACCCAAGCGCGATGTCAACTCGGCCACCGACCGGTCAATATGTTTTATGTTTGTTCAATTTTATGATTTTCGTCAAACAAAACACAAATAGGCATTTTTGTGGAGATCCAAAGACATTTTTTATTAATAATAATAGTAAAAAATATATATATTCCAGGATGTGGGGAGGTTAGTGCAATCCTACAAGTCACATTGATTAAACAATAGATATGTGAATATTACGATTTTTTTCGACAGTAAAAATTAGTCTGCAAATTCACAAAAATAAACAGTAATCATGTGAATAAAGTTATTTAAAAGAAAAAAAAATATATCTAAAAATAAATAAAAATAAAAATCAATTACGTCAATATAATGATCTTTAAGAGATACAAGAAAATCCTAAAATATATAAAAACTACCTGTAACCCACAACGCGTTGCTGTAGCTCAGTCTGTCTGTGCAGATAAAGAAGTAATGGCCCGTGTTACTTTTACGTTCAACAGATGGCGCTGTTTAAAAAAAAAACATGTTACTCCTGTCACAGGTGACATTTATGTAATACAATTATATTATAACACACGCTTATTCTAATGCAACGTTGTGTCAAAATATCAAAAAATCGGTGGAGAACTTTCAGAGATTTAAGATTTTGAACAAACGAACATTTACATTCTTATTTATGTAGATTAGCTCTTACGTTATACGCAAAATAAAATCACTCGACATAAAGTAAAAAGCGTGCCCTGACGAAGTTAATCCAGCTTTTTTAATTAACTGTATTTATTTATTTTTTTACATTTCTTGAAAAGCATGTGACCTTACTGGGGTACACCGTTCTAAGGTCACATTGTACATGGTCATTTGTATGAATTATAAATTGTAAACTTGGTCAAGTTATTTTTTTTTTTAAAGTAATTTTTGTAAACGTTCAAAATATACAAGAGGTAAATTATAAAGCTAAATAATAGAAGAAAACATAAGACTATACAAGAAAATGTATAGTGGTAAAACATACAGAAGAAAAACATAATGCAAGGTTAATCTTTGTTAGGTTGCAACATTTCATCTATATTCTTCCTTCCCGTGTCCATAATCCATGTCTTAATACTTAGTACTCGTATATCAATACTACCCAAACCACTATGTCGAATACTTAACCAATAATATATTCTGGCTTCTTCCCTGATCTATGGAAAACTGTTATCTAACACCTGTATTTAAAAGGGTGATACTCATATCGTTAAAAATTACCGACCCATTTGCAAGCCCTCTACAATCCCAAAGTTGTTTGAAAAACTTATAGTTGATAGAATCTCTATACATCTTTCAAATCTTTCTTTATACGAACAATTTGTATTATGTTCACTTGCAAATAATACTCAATTCGACTTAATTTATTCCGAATTCGCAAAAGCATTATTTTCAATAAACTTTGCAAAATCGGAATAAAGAGTAAATGATTAGTTTGGATAAAGAGCTACCTAACTAATATAATTCTACAAGAAATAATTCTAACTTGCTATACAAATTCATGGCCATAAGTGGTGTACCTCAAGGGTCGCATTTAAGACCAATACTTTTTTTACTGTTAATTAATGATATCGTTACTGTATTTGATAAAGTGTTGTATTTCGCAGATGATCTAAAACTTTTTAAGCTAACAAAAACTACAAGTGATAGTATTCATATTCAAATAAATTACAAGATTGGTGCAAACTTAACAAACCTTATTAAAACATTAATGTTTGTCACATAATAAGATTTTTTAGGATAAATAAACCTTTCAACTTTCAATATAAAGTTGACAATGTTTCTCTTACCGCTTAAATAAAATTAATGATTATTTTTTTAATGATAAACTAATGTTTATAAGACAAGGTTTTGCATGCGTAGCACAAAGGATAACAAATTATTATAAGCAATAATTAGTCGCGTGAAATATCAATACAAATTGAAAATATTTCCAGAGTAAAAATAAATGCTACCGACGGTAATTGAACTCTCACCTTCTGTTGTCCGGTCAGGTGCTCTGGACCACTGAGCTACGTCGGCTTATTTCCAACACGCCATATAATTCAATATGTACCAGTACTTTAATCAACAATTACTGCTTATTTTATTTTTTCGCCTGTAAACAACCAACATTATTTTTGAGCTGCAATTTAATTTAAATGTCACGGTACTTCTATTGCATATATTCTGCTGACAACCTCGTCACATACTTTTATTATGTTTGTTGTTTATGGCGTCTGGTATCTTAAGATGTTATGTTGTTAATCGTATTTATTCTTCTTCTTCGATGGCGCTACAGCCCATATCGAGCTTTGGCCTCCTGCAACAGTCGCCTCCAACTCCTGTCCTCAGCGGCTGACTTCCAGTTTGTCACCTGGAGAAGCTGTGCTGCATCCCCTCTTACCTCATCTTCCCACCTCAGTCTGGGTCTTCCCACTTTTCTCTTTCCACCTGGGTGACCAGTCAGAATTCTTTTTGGGACGCGTGTATCCGGCATTCTCTATACATGCCCAGCCCATCTCAGCTTGAGGAGTCTCATGTGTGCAGAGATGCTAGGGGCCTTATATATATCGTACAATTCTATATTGTGCCGGATACGCCACTGTTCGCCCTCTTTCACGGGTCCACATATTCTTCTCAGCACCTTTCTTTCAAAAGTATCCAGCATTTCAGCCATCTTTACCGTCAGTGTCAGCGCCTCACATCCATATGCCAATACAGTTCTTACAATGGTCTTATATATGGTTATTTTGGTTTTTCTGTGGACACTACGTGACTTAAACACCGGCAGCAAAGAGAAGTATGTTTTGTTGGCTGCTGTGATTCTCCTTCTGGATCCTGAAGCTGCTGGATCCTCATTGTTCTCTGTCAGGCTGGAGCCAAGGTAGGTGAATTGATCGACCACTTCGTATGAGTAGTTGTCTTTAAATAGTGCACTACTTCTTCTTCTGTGTGAAGGGTTTCTGCTCTGTACCATCATTTTTGTTTTGTCAACATTAACTCGCAGTCCTACTTCCCGCGCCGCTGTTTCTAAAGGGTCGAAGACCTCCTTAATGGCTGAAATTGATCTTCCGACAATGTTGATGTCATCCGCATATCCGACAACTTGACTGCTCTTGAAACAAATATTGGAGCCAGTGTCTATTAGTGTTTTTCGTATTACATGTTCGAGCACAATGTTGAAGAGAGTGGGAGCCAGACTGTCCCCCTGTTTAAGTCCCTGTGATACTGTAAATTCTTCCGACAATTCTCCGTCTATTTTGACCTGACACCTTGAGTCTGACATTGTGGCTTTTATGAGCCTAACCAATTTAGATGGAATCTGGAATTGTAGTAGTATGTCATATAGACACTCCCGATCTATGCTATCATATGGTAATTTGGTAATTTACTAATTTCGTTTAAGGACGAAATTAAAGAAGAAATTAATAAAGTGTTTATGCAATTAAAAACAATGAATGATGCGCTAAGAGAGTGTCACTCCAAAATTAATAACCTCGAAGTCAAAAACAATGAACTTCAAACTAATTATAATCTGGTATTGTCCAAATTAAACCGTCTTGAGCAAAGCTCATTAAAAAACAACGAGGAAATTATTGGCATACCGGAAAAAAGAAATGAAAATTTAATAGATATCATAAAATTGCTAGGAGCCAAGGCAGGTGTTGATGTTCTCCCAAATGATATTGATGGAATCTCTCGTACAAGGGTCAAGGAATTACCCAGAGAAAATCCTAAATTTACTCGTCCAATTGTAGTAAAGTTCACAGCCAGCCGCAGTAGAGATAACTTTCTTGCTGCTATAAGGAAGAAAGGCAGTCTCAACTCAAGTGATTTGAAGCTTCCCGGGGACTCCAAAATTTATGTCAACGAGCATCTGACTGCTGCAACCCGTGCGCTCTTCAAGACAGTGAGAGACTTAAGCAAGGATAAAAACTTTAAATTCAGATGGATCAAATACGGAAAAATTTTTATACGCAAAAATGAAACTAGTCCCATTATTCAGGTGACATTGGAATCTGACGTGACTCAGGTTTTTTGCTGACAATCTTCTTAGATTTAGCATCGTCTCGTGTGACTATAAGCTATTATCAATTTATTTTTCCTATCTACCTTATCTTTTTTCCTACTTTAAAATATCATCCTTTGTACTGGTTTTTCTTTATTTGTATAATATTAACAACTAACTCTTTTAATACTACCAACTTTAATCCAAATTATCCTACATTTACTCTGCTTGCGTTACTACAACACCACTCTAATATTTATAATTTACTAGAACATGCCTACAACTATTTTATCAGTCTTATATTTTATCAACTAAATGTACTAAAATGTTGAATGTATATTATCAAAATGTGACTGGACTGCGTTCTAAAACTGATAGATTTTATTTTAATGTTACCAATAACAACTATGATATTATTATGATAACTGAAACTTGGCTTGTAGACAGTATTGCTAGTGAAGAGCTATTTGACAACCGTTACCTGGTATTTAGGCGCGATCGCAATGAGCAAAAAAGAGGAGGTGGAGTAATGATTGCGTTGAAGAAGCACCTCAAAGCTCACGTACAAAATGACTGGAATACGAGTGCTGAAGACATCTGGGTGACTATCTCGATTGAGAATTTCAAAAATATTCATTTATGTTGTGTTTATATACCACCAGGAGTCAATCACTCTCAAAGCATAAATGAATTCATGGATAAATTATGTGCACTTCGAGAACTTTACCACAACGATCACTTCGTCATATCAGGTGATTTCAATTTACCACTAATTAACTGGTCTATTGGTAACGGTAACAGTATGCAAATTATGAATGGTTATCAATCTGAAATTATTTCCAAACTATCAGACACCCTTTCTTTTACTGATCTCTCGCAATACTGCACCTTCCCGAATAATAATCGTACATTCCTAGACCTTGTCTTTAGTTCGTTCCCTGTTAATGTGTCTAATACTGATGATTATCTCATACCTGAATGTAAACATCATAAAACCATTATTTTCGACATCAATATAGCTCTGGAAACCCCTATGGTGGACAACAAAAGGACAATCTATCTCTTCAGGAATGCTAATTTTGAAACGATCAATAACATCCTCAATAATATTGATTGGGATGCAGAATTTTTAAACCTATCAACTAATAATGCCATTGACCGTTTTTATGTTATTTTAAATGAAATTATTCGTTTGAACGTCCCATCAAAGGAAGTTCATATTAACAACTCTTATCCTTATTGGTTTAAACCAGCCCTGATAAAACTCACTAAAGAAAAATATATAGTGTTCAAAATGTGGAAAAAGTGGTCAAATCCTTTGGACTACCGTGAATTTTGTGTTCTTCGATCAAGGCAAAAGAAAATGTCTAGGGAATGTCTTAAACAATTTATAATAAACGCCGAACTTAATATATCCCGTGACCCGAAACATTTCTGGACCTATATTAAAGGAAAGAGAAATAATTCTGGTTTACCGCATATTATGAAACTGGGTGACATAACTGCCGTGAATCCCTTCGCAATATGCAACCTGTTCTCACAACACTTCGTCTCAACTTTTAATCACAAAACTGTTTCCGATGTTCATTCTACCAATTATCACGTAGACAATCTAGTTAACATATCTTCGGTATCAGTTTCCAAAGAAAAAATAGAAAAAATAATTGATACTATCTCTTGCTCACTGGGTGCAGGTAACGATAAAATTCCGGCATTATTTATCAAAATGTGTAGCAAGGTAATCTCGAAGCCACTATTATTGCTCTTTCAATCCTCATTGAAAGAAGGTGTCTTTCCGGATCGCTGGAAGTGTGCTCATATTACACCAGTATTTAAGTCTGGGGCGAAAAATGAAGTACGTAACTATCGTCCAATATCTAAATTACCGATATTCAGTAAGATATTTGAAAAAATTGTTCATGAACAACTGTATGACTGTGTCCAGTCTGTAATAATTGCTAACCAACATGGATTCATGAAAAAAAGATCAGTTGTCTCTAATCTTGCAACTTTCACTGAAAATATATCAAAATATATGGATGATCAAATCCAAGTTGACGTAATCTATACAGACTTCTCCAAAGCATTTGATAAAATTGATCACAGTCTTCTTTTATCTAAACTACTAGCTCTGGGAATCCACGGGGATTTGTACCGATGGCTGGTCTCCTATCTTAATGGGCGCACTCAAGGAGTAACTATTAATGGCTTCATATCTGAGATTGTAAATATACCTTCAGGTGTGCCCCAAGGATCTCACCTGGGACCGTTGCTCTTCACAATTTTCATCAACGATATTATAAAATGCTTTAATTATGCAAATATTCTACTCTTCGCCGACGATATGAAAATATTCTTTCCTATTAATTCTATTATTGACTGTTATAAATTACAAGAAGATCTATATAGACTTGATGACTACTGCATTATCAATCATCTCAACATGAACACCTCAAAATGTTATGTGATTACCTTCACTAGAAACAAAATAAAATTTGAACATAACTACTACATAGCCAGTCAAGTACTTAAAAAGGTTACACAAATTCGTGACCTAGGTGTTCTGCTTGACAGTAAACTTACATTCGAGGCGCATGTTGACATGATTGTGAAGAAAGCCCTTAGAATGTTAGGATTCTTATTCCGTATTGGAAAAGAATTCAATAATATTCAAACACTTAAAATATTGTATTTTTCTTATGTTCGTAGTCATCTTGAATTTGCTTCTCAGATATGGAATCCTCAATATAACATTTATGTAAAGCGCATTGAAGCCATCCAAAAAAAATTTGTCAATCATTTAAATTTTAAGATGAATATTGGTAACCACGGGATTAACAGCTCGATGGAATATTATGGACTAATACCATTAAAAACTAGAAGAGACTCCGCAGATATAATATATCTCCATAAAATTATCAGTGGCCTTATTGATTGTTCGCCCCTTTTGTCTGAGATTAATTTTAGAGTCCCTAGCTTTAGAACTAGAGATAAGTCACTTTTTCATCTTCAAAAATGCTCTACTAATCTCAGACAAAACGCTTTTATTTTCAGAGCTTGTACCCTATACAATAAGAATTTTAATTGTATTGACATATTTTCGTGTAGTTTAGGAACATTTAAAAAAGATACCTTAGCTATTATTAAATAATAATTAATAACATACTGCAAGTTATCATGTTGTTGATATGAACCCTGTCCAGTTACAATTGACTCATTTTATAAACATCTGTTCAGTTTAGTTGTAGGTATATACATATATTGGTGATTATTGGTGTTGTGTGAGGATAAAATTGATATTTTGTAATTTACTTGTGTTCTTATATCCGATGTTATGTTTACTTTATTTAGTATTTTGTATTTTCTGTAAATATTTTTTGCCCACGGGTACTGGACCCTTAGTTTGTTATTATAATTATTTTTTTATGTGAAAACCTATCATTAGATATTATTTGTATTTTTTATAAGTTAATTATTTAAAGATGTAAAAAATCTGTTGGTTTTCCTAAATAAACAAAATAAAACAAAATATGCTTGCTTGAAATCAATGAATAGTTGGTGTATGTCTATGTCAAATTCCCAGCACTTTGCCAAGATCTGTCTGACGGTGAACAGTTGGTCTGCTGTGGATCTACCGGTGCGGAAGCCTGCCTGATACTCTCCCAGTAGGTTTTCTGCATATTTATCAATTCTTTGTTTCAGTATCATGGTGTAGATTTTATATGCTGTCCATAGAAGTGATATGCCTCTATGATTTTCGCATTTTAATTTGTCACCTTTCTTGTGAATTGGGCATATTATGCTTATTTGCCATTCCTCTGGGATTTTTTCCAGTGTCCATATTTTAGTTATTAAATTGAGTAAATAAATCGTATTTATTCAGTGTGTCCTAAATCATAAGGATTAATAAGTTCTGAGTTAAAAAATCATTATCTTAGAACATCTGACATTTTGGTAAAAATCGATTTTGTGCATCTAAATTATTACTTTTTTATATTCAAAACCCAATTTAAAAGTACAACCAAGCTTACAGATAATTATTTATTGCTTTAAACGCCCTGATGGGCTTTCACGTGATATTATTTCACAATAGTTACTGCCATAGAGTGACAACAGAAGTTTGTTTAATATCTAAATAACAGAAACGAAAAACTTAAAAAATGAACATAATCCATGGTATATATAATTTTCCATTTAATTGTACATAAGACAAGAAAAGGTAAAAATAAATAAACAAGTTTTAAAAATTCAGATGGCATAAAAAATAATAGTACAGTTTGATAATACGTAATTTACAAGTAAATACAAGTAATTAACAATATAGGGAATCGCTATCTCAGTTATTCAATATCTCAGTTTCGTGCATTTCGATAGAAGTTTATTGTCCTAGAGGTATGAATTCCCAGTGCCAGTGGAAATACTAACGTAAGTAGGCAAATTCCCATAACCACTGATAAACGGAAGAATTTGTGGTGGAGCGGTGTCCGTGTACTTCTAATGAAATTCTAAAATCTGCACTGTCAAATAAATAGAAAAATTCTATCTAGGTAAAAAATTTCATTGGCCCATCGATTTCTTTCATATCGGTATAGATCATACTTATCGGGAATATAAACAATTTAAAATTAATTTAGCCTCCAAGGAGTTTACATCTCTGGCACAGAGATCATCGCATCACAAATTCCTGATACTGATGCGATTATCTTACTGTAGACTAGAAGGGAAACAGTTTCCTTCAGAGGGCGATTGGGTCAGGGATGATTTACCGCTCGATCTCCGGTAGACACCGCCTTCCTTCCGGCCGACTGTATCTTGTACCACTCCCCACTCCGTGGCTGGGTATTTAAAATAGGGTGGACGATAGTGACTTATTGAAATAAAGTTCCAACGATACAAAAAAAATCTAATACACGTGGGACTTTACAATGAACTAAATTTAAATTTTCGGAAATCGACAAGCCTTAAAATAAGAATATCAAAACTAGAATTACATGATGTTTTTTGTTCACGCTATTTACTAATAATTTGGTTACCTACTCAAATTTAGAATTATTATTACGTGCGTATATGTTTCATATGTATCTCCCGTAACCCTTTCCCCATTGGACTACCGTGAGTTCCCATTGACTTGTAGGTTTCGCCTATACCTAAATCTACTATACTACTATCCATTAAGGGCCCACTATTCGAATTTCATCCAATTTCCGACATACTTTCCTTAAAATTTTGAAGTTTTTAAGCTCTTAAAAAAATATATGTTATTCTTTAAGATAGTATCTATTTGTTCCAAAAGCCGAAACGGTAATTATTTGAAATTCCCTCGATAGAAATAAATCGCAAAGTATGCTCCGAAAAATATTATTAACACGTTTATTTCTGTTATTTTACAAGTTATATGTATGAAAAAAATCACAATGCTTCTTTTAATGCTACTCAATAGACCCCAAAAGTGATTTTTGCTATTTTTGAAATACGCCGTGATTTATTAAACATTTTCACAACTGTCGCTTACGCCTATTGCTTTTAAATCATATTTATTATAGCGCGCTCGCTCCGACTTGAAGATTAACCTATCTTCTTTGAAAAGTTCATTCGCCAACTCGAGGGCTTTGGGGGCAGACATGTCGTTCAACGTTCTATGATCTACAGACGTGCGATTACGTGCAAATATTTGAATCTATAAAGATAATTTTTACGCGTGTAAAGTTTATGAGTTAATAAATATTGTTTTTTCAAAGATGGGAAATACACGAAAGATATCCCGTATTTCAAAGAAAAAATGATATCTCATAAAATTATATCCTATCTAATAGGTGAGAAGAAAAAAATACAATTTTTGATTTATAAGCTTATATTTATTATAAACGATAATTTACTATAAAAATTAATAATTCATATTTTTATTTATGTATTGTGTAGTAAAAAGTTATAAAAATTATTATTTGATTTTTTTCAGAATACGATAAACGATAATTTATTATAAAAATTAATTATTATTTTTATTTATGTATTGTGTAGTAAAAAGTTATAAAAATTTTTATTTTATTTTTTTCAGAATACGTACTTTGGGAAATAAAACTAATTCCAAAACATTAGAAATTACAGGGCAAGTTCTTATTAATTCACAATGCAACGATGTCCGAAATATAATATAATATGTAATAATAATATACGGGCCATCTGTTTCAAATAACAATACTCGAACGTGGAATTCAGAATAATAATGAACATGCGAGCGAAAGAAGCTATTGAAAGTTCTGAAACTGTGGGGAATATAATTTAATAAAATAAAATACTTTTTTGTTTTAAAACCACGATATTTATTAATTTAAGAACCGACCGGTTTCGCTTTACTTAAGCATCATCAGGGTACAAATTAATACTAAACAAGAAGTACATAATGTGTGCATATATATAACAAAATATAGAGGGAGACAACATGATACAAATATAAGCAACACAAAGACGGTCATAAAATACATTAACATAAGTGCACAAGTAATGGAAAACCCGCTAGATAATTATGTAGACTAATGGGTTATACGAATAAATCGGGAGAAACAAAACATCAATAAAACCTCAATAATAACGGTTTTTCCGAATTCGCAAATCATTTGATCGATAGCTTGCCTTCCTGAATAAATCTAATTTTATTTAATCATTTACGGCCAAGATATTTTTGACAATGGTGTGTTTTTATCTTTCTGTATTCCAATCATTTAGCTTTGCTTCTAGGGTTGTGCCCCAGTATTGCTTTTTGGAGACTGTAAACGGATCTCTCGGCATTTAATGAAACTGCAGCAGAACAAAGGCTGTTGCTATATTGACGTTCATGGTATGTTTTGCTCAGATTGACGATAAGGTTTCCAGATCCGCATTTCGATCGAAGCATGTTTAGGGTAATAAGTTTATAGTTTAGGGTTCTTTCACCGTATTTATGGGAACATTTCAGAACCACCAATCTTTCATTTTGAGTGAATCTTGTGTTTGTGATTAAATTATATTTGACGATTTAAACAAATAATATTTAGAGAAGTTAAAAATAAAATTGAAAGTTCACTGAAAGCTTAAAACTATTAAAAGTAGTAATTTCATAAAAATGTAAATAAATAGAGCCCCTTTCACATTTTAGAATGTAATTTTATGTTGCTTACATTTTTTATTACTCTTTATAATTATTGAATTGTTTAAATGAATAAATAAATAATTACAAAAAAGTCTTCTGATTTGTAAGTCCTCAGGAAGCACTAAGGATCTTTCTATCTATCTTTATAATATAATAAATTTGATGAGCATAAAAATGTAAACGTGTATATAATTTATATAAATGTACAAAAGTAGATATTACACGTGTATAAATATTATATTGCGCATATTATACAAGATGTCGGGGGTAAAGTGCACAAACTTCGGGAGGTGATTCTAATTGATAGTACAAGTAAAAAAGAAAAAAAAACTTTTTTTGGAATTCCAACGTTTTAAGATAGTTTTCGAGTAAAAAAGTTTAAAACCTTATTGATGTAAAAATATATTTATTGATTTTATAAAAGTTATAAATTACTTTTATAAAAGTGAGAATAGTATTTTAGTAAAGTAAAGTAATTTTTATACCTATACAAATAACTTTCGTAAATGTTTTTTGTAAAATTAAAAAAAAAAATAATTAATTAAATCCGTAATAAAACCCATATTTTGAGAACCATCTTCATTTCGACTTCCTTCTCATTTGGTCGGTGCATTATTACTCTAAGGTCGGTGCTAACTAAAAATGGTTCTGTTTTTCTAAAATTGCAATAGATGTCGGTAATTTAATTTCATAATCCCCAAAATTATTCCTAATACGAATTCAGACACCTCTGTCGGATTCTTTTAACACTAAATTTTGTAGGTGTTGCCCAAATCTAAATTCTTTACGCGGAAAGCGGGCCCTTAACTCACAACCTAAATCCACGTGACGCAAATCGAATATGGAAATGCTTAGGTCGTAGTCTAAATCTCAAATCACACCACACGTTTCCTTTCTAATCTCATAACCAACATGGTCCTATTCCCATTAACCCTATGGTTACATCTGCAATCGCAACGAACACCTACATCCTACAAAGTCCTTTGAAGTTTTATATATTTAATTATCAAATATGTATTTGTTAATCCTCCCCCCGCATTTGCATAACCATTATGGTCAGTACGACCAGGATTGGAACCCGCAACGACATCATCATTTCTGTTACAATTGGTCGTCACAAACTGTATATATCATAAAATTATTTCTTTATTCCCTCTGCATGGAAAATATGTTTAATAAGTTTTAAACACCACATCGCAACTAGATACTTGGTGAATTCATGCCAGAACAATCTTAAAATACAAGCAAAACCACTATTGTAAACAATCCTTAGACAACTCAAAATCAAAACCACAAATTATAAACTATCCTAAAACAACTCAAAAT
Source organism: Hesperophylax magnus (assembly GCA_026573805.1). NCBI lineage: Eukaryota > Metazoa > Arthropoda > Insecta > Trichoptera > Limnephilidae > Hesperophylax > Hesperophylax magnus. The sequence continues at coordinate 1,680,352 of JAIUSX010000117.1, read as the reverse complement.
CATTACCACAAATTTGAAACAATCCTAAAACAACTCAATATCAAAACCTCGAATTATGAACAGTTCTAAAAAAACTCAAGATCCATAAGCTATAAAAATATTTTTTTGTTAAGATATTGCATTGGCTCCGCGTGATTTATCTGGCAAGTTTTTACAGGTAGATTTTAGAGTTTGGTGTTATTAGTAGAGCTAGATTTATTTTATAATCGAACGTTGCTCTTTAAGGTTTTATGGGAATTCTTCAATTTAGTGTTTCTTGGATAAGAAAGCTTTCTGATAAACATATATAGAAGACATCATTAGAAAATATAATCTTACCGTATATGGGAATTGTACCTAAGTAAATACTTAGGTAAGTATACAATTGGTCGTGTTCACGATCTCCTATATGTATATTATATTTGGATGACGTGCATTAAACGGCTTAAGTTCATTTTCATGTTTCCAGAACTATGGTGAAGGTTAAGGTTATCCCTATTATTAATTTTCATAAGTACTAAACCGTAAAGTGAATCAGCTACAAATGTTGAATTAGTTCACTAGATTAGCCCTCGTTTAAATTTAATGGTGATTAAATTATGTTGAGATTATAGAGTAACAGAAATGAATTAACCGATGATGTTATAAGTATTATCAGAAACACTTCAATGATGTACAATTTAAAGTAACTTAATATTGTTATATTCAAATATTAAAATGGTTTACTTTGCTCTGGTGCAGTCGGTATTGCAGTCTGGTGTAGTTGCTTGAGGAAGCATCAATAAGACTAACTCGATAAATCCGATAATAATAACACAAAAATGATTGTTAAAGTTATTCACTTTTTTTCACTCTAACATATCTATTTAAAACTCATTAAAAACTCAAAAAAAAAAAAAAATTATATTAATGGATCTATTTAAAACTTGAAAAAACAAATCATTATAATTTGGTTTGACTGAGGCTTGAACCATCCTCACTAACTAAAATGAGTGAACACCGCTACCACTTAAAATTACTCTTGGCATACAGGATAATGACTAATGATTATAATGAACCGGTTGTTTCAAAGAAATTTTAACAATTCATCAAATTTCAATGTTCTGTGAAGGTTCTATTCAAGTTATATCATTATTTCAGTTTTTTTGGTCAAAAAACTGGCCGATAAGGATATAAGAACAGAACTTGAATAGAACCTTTACAGAACTTGAAAATCAACTTTGGGATACGTAGAAGATCGTGGTGCCGACCGTAGCGCTAGTTGTTAGTACTAGCATTCCAGGAGGTTAAGGCTATCATACAAATTATTATTTTAAAGCTGGTACTCTTCTGGAAAGTTTTTATAGTGCGTTTTAGCAATGCATGTTTCGCGGGTAGGTACTCGCCACGAATGTTCATATAAAGACACATTGGATACATTTTTGGAGGATTCCAGTACACTTATTCACTGTGTCCGGAAATCAGTAGTACAAGCGGGAAACCCGTGAATCTACATCATATTTTGTGTCGATTTTGTACTTTAACTTTTTGATTTGAGTTTTCGTTTTCGAGTAAATCGCTCGCTAGGGGGTTAATATAAGCTGTATAATTTGTTTAAAGTAAAAGGTTTTTGACCGTTTAGAAATGCTCAGATCTAACATCGTGTATTTGCTAATCATCTCCTCTACATGTCCAAATTATCTAAGCTTAAATTTATGTAGAATTACGTAATAAAAGACAAATATTACTCTCGGTATTTAATATTATTTTGATGGCCGTGAAGAATTTTACTACGAAAAAAAATATCTTTTCTGTTTACGATTATTCTGAGAATTTTGGTATGATGGTAAAATATGTCGCGGTGGCCTCGACAAGCCGTTGGTATTGCCAGGGTGGTATTTAACAACATCCTTTTAAATGTTTTGTATTCTTCAGAAACCGTCAACATAATTAATTCCTACGAATTTGTTGGGTTATAATGGATGGAACATTGGTAATCATTAATAATTAGTTGAAGTATTGGTCAAAACAGTTGATTCGTTTAATGTAATGTAACAGGGGAGAAAACAAAATACTATGAATAATTTTATGTTTCCTGCAGCCATTTTGCTCGATACAGTTAAAATAGTACTCTGATGTATTATGTTCTTGTGAGAGTACATTTGAAGATGTGTCGTTATTGCGTACATAGTGTCACTTAGAATACAGTAGTGGTGAAACTCTAATTTTATGGAAAAAAAATCAGATTATAGATATAATTACTAGAGCAATATTATTTTATATCCATCATTTTAATGTATTTCTTAAAACAAAATAGATTTTTTTTGTTTGCAATTCCGTATTAACCATATTTATTTTTACTATTAAAATATCATTTATTCATACCATATGCAACTGGAAAAATTAGGAACCATTAAAAAACTTTAATTCACTCCTTGTTATGAAAATGCTGCCCGACTATTGCAAATTTCTGAGTCTAGTCATTTTAAGAGTACCTACTCGACACACCAGGCCAAAGAATCTATTTCACAGTCACCATTCACAGACAAATTATGTAGCGAAATCGCCAATTCCTCGCCTAAATAGTTTAGCAAATGAATATTCCAATGATATCGAGTTTTTTATTGTAAAAAAGTCGTAATTTAAAACATACCTAGACAATTGTTTACGTCGAGATATTATTTCTGATAATTTCAGTTTATTATGAATATATTTTTTATTCAATTTTAAGCCACTGTATCGTAAGAAATAATTTGTAAAAAATTGTAAACATTTCAATGTCCCCAATTTAATTAATAAAAATTATTATTTTTACTAATAAATTTTATCATTATGATTAAATTTTTGTTCCTTTTTCGTAAAATATCGGTATTTTATAAATAAAAACCTTTAAATTATATTTTGGTATTTACATTTTACAAAATACTGTTTTTGTAGAAAATTACACAACTAGAGTTACACCATTATCTAAGTGATACTATCGATACAATCTTCACGTCCGTATTGAAACACACCAACTGATTAGCGAAGATTCTACATAAATTCTTATATGTCAAAGTGGGCCCACATAAGTATAGCCAAATGATTCGGCAAAGCTGAAATTATGCCTATTCCTATAAATATTACAGTGTCAAGGCCGCATGAGGAGCGTGCGATATTCTACAGATTTGGACGTGGGAAAGTGGTAGAAAAAGTTCAAGTTCACCAAAAAGCCACGACAGAAGAAGGGGATTCGATGATAGAATGGCATGACTCATGCTAGGCCTTGGAAAGGTTAACGACCAGTGGTTTCTAGGAAGATGCATGGCGTTGGAAGGAGCGAGATCTCTCTGATGTCAATAAGACAGAGTTTGACGGTAATCAGTATTATGAGGATCATCATCTCCATCTCCTTATTCTCCCCACTACCGTTAGCTTCATAAAATACTCCAATTGGGGTGCAATAGTCTCACTGGTTCCAGGTGGTTGGGACCAGATGGGTCTTTGGTGCTCCTGTACGGTATATAATCACAAGCTGAATAGTAAACAAGTTTCACAGTTTTGTTGTTTTTCAAATGGTTTTGCTTATTGCTTATTACGAATCTTTTGCGCGCTTTTATTTCGATTACTGTATAATAATGACTAGCCATTTAATAAATAAAGATTCGAAATTTTAAAATTGGAAATTCATTTGTCATACGGCATATATTCTGGTCTAGTAATGTGTAATTTCTATCACCTAAGAAATTCTAAAAATATAGTACTATAGGATTCATATGTCTTATACTGATTTATAAATGTGGAAGTTCTAACTATATAATTGTAAATGTTCTCCAAAATGCCCTGGAAAGAATCTCAGACTTGTGATGTCCCGAAAGAAACCATTCATCTGTTCTGAATGCAATTACTAATGTTATCCAAATTGACCATGGTAATAAATTACATCTTTGCGATTCTTTCAAGGATAAAGAAACCATCCTGTCACTTCGAATGCAATCAACAATGTTCTCAAAATTTGTTTTGACAGCATCGCCATTCCATTGTAAGAATATTATGTACTAAATACACAATTTGGCTGTCCTGAAACGGGACTCCTTCCCAGTTGGACAGACAAAGGTTCATTTTGTTTTGTATTGTTTGTAATTTATATATATATATAAAAATAAATATTGCATTTTGCTATTTTCAATTTGGGAGACGGGTACGGGTACCACCGCTCCGAGAATTTATTGGATAACCAACACCTTTGCCATAGGTCACCCAAAGTGGTTCGCTACTTTTGGTGACTTAGCAGGGGTGCCGGGGGTTCATGTGGTGAGTTAAGTGAGTGTTTGTTGCCGGATGCGTCTGCGTGTAAGACCAGATTGCGAGAGAATGGTTAGGGAAACCTTATGACCTCTCCGGCCGGACTCTCTCGGAACATCGCCTTACACCGCAGTGGGAGGGATGACTTCATACGTCCATCACTCCTGGACACACTGACCTCCAGATTCCCTGAAAAGACTCTCCATACAGCATCCCCAAAGATGACATAGGCCCTAAGATGAATTATTTTTCCTCAGGGTCTCCTGTGTAGAGTTAATGTAAAAAAATAATTTCTTACAATTTACCTAGATTATTCTTCTTCTTCTGAACAGCAATAACCGTGCAGAACGCAGCCCGAACAACGTTACATTATTAATATGCCGATATATATATATTTGAAATATGACGGTACCTACATGATACGACAACAAAACACTAACACAAAACAAAATACACCCAGGTTTATTATATTCACACGTCTTCATATACAGGGTTTTCCAATAAGAGGTGTTATTTTGAATAGCCCTCTATTTCAGTAGATGTTACTTTTAAAGCTGTCATTTTTTGACATTTGACAAGTAAAAAACTACGCCATTAATAAAAACGGAACGATACACGCTTCAACGACGCATTGATATTATTAAAATTCACTTGAGTTGAATTGATCAAATGCAAATCATCTTGAGTGATGAGGCCTATTTCCACCTCGGTGGCTTCGCGAACAAGCAAAATTGTGGCATCTAGGGCTCGGAAAACCCAAGAGTTATTGTTGAAAAGCCTCTCTATCTTCAACGTGTGACTGTTTGGTGCGGTTTATGGTCCGGCGGAGTCATTGGACCTTACTTTTTCGAAAATGAGGCTGGAGCAACAGTTACGGTGAATGGATTGCGCTATCGAGAGATGATTAATAATTTTATGGCCGGAATTGAATGGTATTAATTTGGATAACGTTTACTTTTAACAAGACGGTGCTACGTGCCACACAAGCAACGAAACCATTGATCTATTACGATTGAATATCAAAATAACACCTCTTATTGGAAAACCCTGTACAATCAAACTCATTAAGATGCATCGCATGTTCCCAATATAATTCATTGGGCACTTAATGAACTTTAACTTCGAGTAGCAAACAATAATAAACATTTTATATTAAAAATTAAGACACGCACTTAAAGTATATTTCCACATAAAAAAACTACCTATGTATTTGAAATAGGAATGCGATAAAACTGAGTTTTTTCCTTGTGATCGTGACAAAATGTGAATATTTATTACGTTCCGATAAATTTATTCTTTTTCTGTTGAAATAAACATACAATGTTTTAAATTATACTGCTTCAACCCCTTCGATACCAGTGTTCTTCCTCAGGAACATGAAGAAAAACTTAATATCTCTTGATTTTAATTAAACACATATTTATTTATTTATTTATTGGATGATTTTTATAGCGCCGCTTTTGCGAAATATCACCTCATTTTGCGTATCGCTTGTGAAGGATATTCCTCATGGCGTTATTTTCTACTATTATTTTTGATCTATATAATTTACGCACGTTACACTGTAAATGAATATATATTTTAATGAAACAATTATTTTTTTTAGTTCTAAAAAATCAAAATTGGTAAGAAAAATAAAAACGAATACCTACAGTAAAAATTTTCAAATAATTTCTGAGCATAAAATATAATCAATATTTCGAAACAAAAAGCAGTGCTGAAAGGGTTAAAGTTGGTGTTCTTCCCGGAATGAGTTTAATCCAGTGAACAAATAATCCCTAGCAATCGAGAAAATATCGCCAGTGTAAATAAGAACTTTGGACTCCTAGGCCCCAGAGAAGTCAATGAAATAGCTTTAACCCTTCGGTGGTCAAACCCATATATTTTGTGAATACCACTCAACTACGGACTACTGTCCGGAGCCAGTGGGACTATGACATCCCCAATTAGGGTATGTTGTGATACCTAGGGTAAGTAGATGGGGAGAGGAAGGTTGGGAAGTGCCTGGCTATTCAGATCTGTTCGCCAAACACTCTCTTTTGAACCTTTTGAACCAACAACATTTCGATGAACTACGCTACAGATTGTGCTAAATTATGTCCTATTATTAAATCCCTTTGAACTTTTGTTTGCGGTAATGAATGAACCCACTTCTCGACATCCGATCGAGCTGAAACTCGGCAGATAGACTCGTTGTCGAAGACAATGGATCCTATCAACTTTGGTGGCAATCACACCAACATTTCTCTGAAATAGGATTACATTACAAAAGTTAATATACGAAATAAAAGTCACTCCGCGAGGTCGGTAGAGTTGTTGACATAAGTTCCTGGGGAGGAAGCTTTAATCCTCAGTCAAATAAAAAAATTATTGAAATTGTAAAAAAATATTTAAAATAGGTGTTTTAAAGTTTAAAATAACTTTATTTGCTGGTTTACTTGTTTAAAACTTTATTACTACATAAATTTTTTTACGGGTCAGAATTTTGTTTGTTTGCCTAACACCGGCACTTAAATAAAATTATAGACGGACCTGATAATAATTATCAACATAAACTATACTTAGCTCCTCCTCAGACGATGCCAAAATCAAAAGGTCAAAAATGAAGGAATAAATCATTTTCATATTTCGTACTCGTATATGAAAGGAAATTGACTTTTCCCTCAAATGTAATAAATTTATTTCCTTTTCCAAATTTGGCACAAAAGAAATCTAGAATAGGTAAGAACCAACCTACTTAGAAATAACTTTGATAAAATAACGTCTATGTTTAGATCAGAAATAAAAGGTTACGTCTATAAACCAGAAAAACTGTGTTTATTTTCTCTGAATATACTCTCAATAAATGAACTCTGGCGAAAAAGTCAAACACATCAATTAAAACTTTGAAAATGTTTGGTTTTGTATTAAAAATATGCAGCCAATTAAAACATATTCAAACCGTAAACAAATTATACATGTCATTAGTTAGGAGTCAAATCGAGTACAACTCATCGGCGTAGGCACTAAGTTATGGTATTAATTTACTCACGATAGAAAGAATTCAAAGTTTAAGATTTATTATCTTCAGAATGGGTATTACAAGAAATGTGTCAATTATGATTATCTTCTATCCCTACTAAATTTATTAAAATTCTCCGAACGTAGTTAATGATTTATTATGTTAATTTAAAATCATAAATTCAATTTGAGAGTCGTGAACGACATATTTTTTTCCATATACCTTGCAAACAAACATCGAGGCAATATCTACAGTGTTTTTGCGACAATTTCAATAAGAAATCACAATTGTATACTCCCGTTCGCCGTAAGCAAAATTTGGGTAATGATTAAAATGATGTAGTTGACATATTTAACGCGTCAATCACTAGATAGAAACAGGTCTTAGAAGGATTTTTATCAGCAAACAGAACAATCAATCTAATTATTTAATTTCTAAATCTTGCCTATTTCTTACTTATCCCTTTGGTTTTGCAAATATATTATTTACTTACTTACATGATTCCATATAATTGAGCTAGGATTCACTCACCAAACACAAGAGCCTCGTCTCTTTATGGTGAGGAAAAGCTGTTATTATTTACCTTTATAACACTGTATAATATGTATAAATTGTATATTTATTGTAAAAAACATACAAATATTAAAAAAAATAATTATTATTGTACTATTTCCAATCTACTATATTTATTGTACTATTCCCAACCTACTGAATTTATGGTACTATTCCCAATCTGCTATATTTATTGTACTATTCCCTTACTACTAAATTTATTGTACTTTTCCCAAACTACCATATTTATTGAACTATTCCCAATCCACTATATTTATTGTACTATTTCCAATCAACTATTTTTATTGTACTATTCCCAATCTACTATTTTCCTATCTTGCATGTGAAGTATTTTTGTTTTTGTATATATAAAACTTGTAAAAGTCCTGCTGGGCGTGAAATTCAAAATAAATCTATGAAGCTATATATATATTTATATTATAATATCAAACGCTGTTTTGTGCGTTCCACTTATTCTACGTAAGCTGTTCGTAATATATTCGTATACAACCGTTTTATGGAGAACATGAAGGAATAAATATTTGAATTTAGATAAGTACCTACCTACTCATAAAAAGAATTGTTGGAATATCGGGCGAAGCCGGGGAGTAAAATTAGGTTGATGAACATCAAATCGATAATCAGCGCCATTTTATTTTTTTGGTATTTTAACGGTCTTCTTTAGATGCCGATTCTCGGCCAGTTACAGATATGTATCAAATTGTGATTAATTGTCGGTCATAACCAAAGATATTAGAAGAACGAGATATGCTATGTTGGCCGCCGGACCGTAGGCGGAGTACTACCTAATTAGGGTACTTTGAACGGTATCGGGACGTGTACGCACAGAAATCTGTTCTATGTATTAGTGCGGATACCTTAGCGTAAGCGAAGGTGTGCAGTAGTATTAGTGAACAAAACCGGCGACACTGGGCAAGACAATTCCACACAGTATGAACTGCTCATAGCACATCTCGTTCTTCTAATATCTTTGGTCATAACGATATTATGCCTCTCAGAGAATGAAATTTTGATTAAAATTTAACTAAAACGGGTCGAAAATCGTTGTTACAATATGGACCGTTAAAATATTGGGAAAATCAAAACGGTACTGATCTTTGATTTGATGGTCAAATTGGAAACACTCGAATATTAGAATCAATACAAAACTACATAAAAAGTAATTGACAAATAATAATAATTTTTATATTACAATTTCATCCTTGCCGGGATTTAACAGTCGAACGAATGAAATCGTTGAACCCAAAAAGGCACTTTATTATATTTAAAGCGCCTCATAATTCCGCCTCAATGACCACTGTCGTAATTATTCAACTGTTTCAACACCATTCCGCATTAAAAATTAAAAACCACAACATTATTTAATCCTCACGCATAAAGAAAACAGACAAAAAAGATCGAACATGTCGCGACGAGTGCAAGTACAGTGTACCCAAAAATATTTAACCCGTGAACACCGAACAACCGGGCGTGTGCACTTGTGCATCTACAGTACCTACAGTGGCGGCCACCATCATAATATACCCGTCCCTGAGATTGGATCGGGACACAAATCATCCGATTTTATGGCCGCAACTGTCCGTTATCTGATTGGCGAACTGACACGCGGATTATGTGTATTTCTCCATCTTCGTCTTCTTCCTTATTTTCTTATTTATCCTACACCCACTGTCCACAGTGCTTATTTTTATAATAACCCCAAAAAATATTTCAAATGATGTGCAATTTTTCAGGATAACTCTTAATCAGGTTAGGGGAACATTTTCCCCAATCATATTTTATTTTATATTATAGAAACAAACAGTACATGATTTACAAAGATGAAACAATATACAGAAATAAGATATTTCATGTTGGGTACCAATGATATGTTTCCTTGTAATGTCTGCTAAGTGGTATGTTTATTCCTTAATTACCAGGTGACGTGTACAGTTTATAGATGTGTGTGTGACGTGTGTAATGAATGTGTTTTTTTGTGTGTCTCTGTATGTATGCGCATTGAATAGTTTAAATTATTGACATGATGCCACGTTTGAATTTGGGGAGTGAACCCGAAAAAATGCCAATGTTAGAGTTAAGACAAATATTATTTAGAGTATGTGGATTAATTGTCGAATTAGATGCTGCATTTGTTTTATAATTTAGCGTGTGGAATAGCACTGTATGTCGTGTACGTCTCAAAGGTATGTTAAAGTTAATAAGGAACAGAAGTTAAGTACAGTCAATGTTATTGTTTAAAATTCTGTGTATAAATATTGTATACATGAAGCCCTTGTTCGCAGTATCCTGGAATATAAATCCATTATTTGGGTCCCTTCTGAACAAAACCATGTCCTAGAAATAGAAAAGTACAAAAGAGGTGTATGCGCTATATATGAGAGAATGTACATATTATTACATGTACTTCAAATAAAGCTGCCCACATGACCTTTTATACTTACATGTACTTCAAATAAAGCTGCCCACATGACCTTTTATACTTACATGTACTTCAAATAAAGCTGCCCACATGACCTTTTATACTTACATGTACTTCAAATAAAGCTGCCCACGTGACCTTTTATACTTACATGTACTTCAAATAAAGCTGCCCACGCGACCTTTTATACTTAGGAACATGTACTTCAAATAAAGCTGCCCACATGACCTTTTATACTTACATGTACTTCAAATTTGTGATCTTCTCCGTAGTATGTATATTAGTGAATAACCGTTTTGAGAAGAACATGAATAAATAAATAATAGATACTTAGGTAAATAAATACTGTACTTTCTAACGCAGGTTCTATTTTCATAACAAATTGTCCATTCTGCGTAGGTAGATAATTAATTAATTTTAATTTTTTTGTTGTTTTCTAAATATCTTTCGTTGTTATGTAAACATCTTAGCTCATGTCCTACCCTACAGCCAAGATTAGTATGTATTTAAAAATAAGCATGGTGACCTTATAATTATGTTTATATTTATAGAATAATTGGGGACGTCACTTCCGTAGATATTGTGATTACACGTGCAACATAAGTATTTATTATTAATCTCATTATTTATTGCCAGTACCTATGTTTGTTTTATCAATTTGAAACGTTTGAAAACAACTTGAAAATGTACAACGTCATTTCGTATTTCGGTAGGTAGTTAAATAAAAATATAATATTTTATATAGCGCAATTTTGTTTTATTTCATTTCAAGTAGATAAGCATACATATTTCCGTAATAAAATACCTGCATAACACATATCTAAAAACCAAAAATGACATTAGGAGGTATATATTTCGACATTCTTCTTGTAAAAAACAAAGTCTGTCTTCTCGGGGGTGGCCAATTCGTGTCGAATTCCCCAAATCGCGGGGAAATTCTAAGATTTTCCAAGAATGGGTATTTTGCGGGGAGAACCTTTTTTGGGGAAAACGCAGCGATTCTGGGCATTTCTTGATTATCCAACCATACTGAAAAAAAATTACAGTAATTGTGAAAATTTACTGTATTTTTCGTTTTCTTTAGCAGCAATTTTTCAAAATAGAATCTTTTTTTTAATGTTTAATGCGTCGTTCGTTAAAATCTACGTGTTCATAGATGACGTTAATTTAATTATTTTTTTTTTATTAAAATACACTTTTTACAATTTATGCTTTACAATATTAAGACGAATTATTTGTTTGCATAAGAATAAATAAAAAATTCTGTAAAAAAACTCAATTCTTCCAATAAAGGCATTCAAAAACAGTATTGTATCGGTGAATCAATCTATTTCTTGACAAAATTGAGTTTGTCTAAGGACGAAACTACTTATTGATATTTATAATGCACATATACGGGCGCAAACAAATAGTTCGACTAAACATTTTTTTTTAAATTTCTTTATTGGATTAAATAGGTACAGTTATAATGTATACATATTACAAAGTTGCTTTATTTTTAAATATCAGAAAGAGTAAAGTAACACACCTTTTCTTTGAGCAAACGCTCGTGCTAAAAAGGTGGAGAAATGTAATTAATTACTATTTTAACATTGTTATAATTTTAAAAGCATAACTTTAATAATAACAAAATTTCAATATAATTTTTTTTTCATTTTAAGGTAAAACTTAAAACTTATGGGGAATTTGAATATCTTTTGTGAGTATTTTAGAATATATGGCAACATACATTCTTAGCACAAGTGTCTTCACACTGCACAATACAACCATTATAGAACAACCGATTTTGTCTGATATTATTATTATTCTTCCGATTGCCTTCTCTGATCTTCTGAAATTAACGCTGTCAACTTGCGGCCAACGATAAAGATATTACTTAAAACCATACCAATTAAAAGGCATGCTGTATGGATTAAAAAAATTATCTTTATGCCTTTTGCTTATTATGCGGCCATCGCTTCATCGCAATGGAAAAAAGATTACAAAAATCCGCTGATCTGACTAACCGCGCTAAATCACGATTTTAACTGGTCACATAAAAGTTCGAAAGATTCGAAAAATGCATCGAAAGGACCGAACCCTCGACAGGTGCATCAATTGCATTCTTTATTATCCCGGCTGCAGACCTGGAGGGAATTGTACCAATGAAGAGAACGAAGAGAGAAATCGAATCGAAATACGCATAGGATCGTCGATTTTTACTTTAAGCGTTACAGCGTCCATCATCAGGGCAGATGTGTAGATTGTTGTGAAATGTGTTTATGTAATATGTAGGAGTGATACCATGTTGGAAGCTTTAATCCTCTTAATGTGGATTTCTGCGTTTAGTTTTGGTGTAGCCGTCTAATACCGGATACCAAGGACTATTATTAAGCTTTGCCTCTACGTCCCTATTGATAATTATGTGGTTTAGATTAGCTAAAGAAGAAAGCTAAACGTTGGATAAATAAGAAGGAAGCATAAAAACCCTCTCAAAAATTACAATCACTATAATTGTGTGACTTGATCAGAGGTATAAAGCAGCAACGTAGTAAAGTTTAAACAGACCCTCTTCAAAAGCAAATTACCATATGGCTGATAGAAAGTGGCAGAATGAAATGTTTGACTGAAGAAAGGTCCTTAAGAGGAAGCTACAAGCCAAAAATGTGTATATTCTTGGTATACCTTATATTGTAGGTAATAGGCCAAGGCTGCCCAACCTTTTTAGCAGTTGGGCGAAATTTACGATTTTGAATCACTGGCGGGCCACTGAATACCTGAAGGTTCCTATTTCCATGGGGGGGGGGTTGTTAGAGAATTTCTATAAAACATAATTCCCCACAAAAAAAAAATCTAAATGAGTGCTCCCCACAAAATATTTGAAATCCATGGGGAGGGGGTTGTTACGGAACTTCGCCGTCGTTGGCAACACTGGTGACCGCGCGCAAGCTGCATTGTTTGTTTTACCGCGGGCCCGCGACACTTTTTCAAATTGCCGGATTGGCGGGTTTTTTGAAAATGTTTCACGCGGGCCACTTATAATTCGTTCGCGGGCCACATTGTGGCCCGCGGGCCTGGGGTTGGGCAGCCTTGTAATAGGCATTAAAATCGCTTGACAAACGGAGTCTAGAAACGCTCGATTTCAAACACAAAACTGGTTTTTATTTATTTTGTAAATAATTTTATAAGAAAGCAAAAAATTTTATCAAGTGAAACTGTCACAGATAATCTTAGCTATTATACTGTAAAAAGTTGTTTCATTTACTCGTTCATTTATACACGAAACACATTTATTATATGAAAAAAAAAATTTTTAGTAGTTTACTTTAAATTTTTTAAAGAGTAATTTATTTTTTATTTGTATTCTACTCAAGCGAAACGATAGAAAAACCTTCAATTTATCTAAAGCATATTTTTGGTATTCATAATGTACACCAATTGGTTATAGAGATTAATCAAAACAGTGATTTAGCATTAAGCTTCGCATTAAGTGAAATTATTCCAACTTTATCTCTATTATCGTATATATACTTATAAGTATTATTTTTTGTATTACCATTTCTATTGCGATATATGTACAACATTGTATTAATGATTTTTTTTTCTTATTTATATTACCACCATAATACGGGCATCTGCCTAGTTTGGGGTAATAATAATAAGTGAATAAAACTGAAATTAATAGACAGAAAGGTTACTTGTTGAGCATATTGTAAAAATGGATAGGTACGTACGCCAGATATGGATTTAAAAAAACTTTACTTAAAAGATTGACTTCCACCTCACTTTTTATCATTTCATATAAAAATAATTAACAACAAAGTTTCAAATATTTTTCTCAAATGGCGGTCGGAGCCTGTGGTTGCGTAGAGGTGTACATTTTAATTAATCTGTGGTAAACTTTTATATTTTAATATAAAGCCTGGTGTTTTTTTTTTCTAACACCGTTTAGTTCATATTTCTAACTATGACGGTAAGAGAGACACCACGATTTTTTTGAGAACATATGAGCTGTTCCGAAAAGCGAACCAATTGACTATACGGGTAATAGCTATTTGTTCACGAAATCGAACAAATTATCCCAAGGAGTTGACATTATATCTATCCATTGTTTTAAATTCCTAACTTGCGGGGAAGTTATCCCGGGGATAACTTGCTGGATTGGACAGCAATCTAGTTGCTGCATCGAATCACTTACGAGATTAACACATTTCGCGTCGGTGAGTTTGCAATCAACCGGCTATTTTATTTCAGGTAAAAATAACACTTATCTTTTATCTTATTTATGCGTATATTAATTACTATACATTGTTGCATTTTAAGCGTGTAAGGTAGTTGGCAAAGGACGCAAAATATACAAAGTTAACAGTGAAACGAGGTGGACAAATATAATCATTTCTGAGTTTAAGGGCCTGCAATACTGTTTTTACCAGATTACGAATAATTTGAAGAGATTGTTAAAAAATTAGCAATTTACAGGGTTTTCCAATAAGAGGTGTTATTTTGATATTCAATCGTAAAAGATCAATGGTTTCGTTGATTGTGTGGCACGTAGCGCCGTCTTGTTGAAAGTAAACGTTGTCCAGATCAATACCATCTAATTCCGGCCATAACAAATCATTAATCATCTCTTGATAGCGCAATCCATTCACCGTAACTGTTGCTCCAGCCTCATTTTCGAAAAAGTAAAGTCCAATGACTCCGCCGGACCACAAACCGCATCAAACAGTCACACGTTGAAGATAGAGAGGCTTTCAACAATAACTCTTGGGTTTTCCGAGCCCCAGATGCGATAATTTTGCTTTTTGACGAAGCCACCGAGGTGGAAATGGGCCTCATCACTCAAGATGATTTGCATTTGATTCACTCAAGTGAATTTTAACAATTTCAATGCGTTGTTGAAGCGTGTATTGTTCCATTTTTATTTATGGCGTAGTTTATTTTTGTTAAATGTAAAAAAGTGACAGCTTCAAAAGTAGTATCTACCGAAATAGTGGGCTATTCAAAATAACACCTCTTATTGGAAAACCCTGTATTTAGTAGTATCGGTAACTAGTGGACCCCACAATGCTTCGCTATTGTTAATGTCTTTCTCGGGGGTCTCTGATTTCTTCCACCATTCACTACTGTATCGACTACACTTAAATCAACTCCGTATCTCATTCCTGTGCAGAGATATTGAGTTAAGTATTCATCAGGCGTCCCAGACTTCTTCTACCATTCAAACCACTCGCTTAACACTTCTGGCAGAAATAAGAACAAACTTTAAAATTTTTAGCGATATCGGTGGACTACTTTTCGAGTTTTGCGAGTACACACATACTCAGGCAGAATTTTTTTTATATTGTAAAATACAATGGTTTTCTAAATAAATACAACACACCTTAACAAAAAATTATACAATTCACAAGGAATATAGTTTTTTTTAAATAATGTAAAACTTTTTTTTTCTTGTCTGGAAGTCAATCATATAAATTTCCCCTCTCGTAGCCAATCTATTGCTTGCCATATCGCGTACATATGCATGGTGTTTAGTTTAAATAAATGTTTTGCAGTTTAAATTCATATTATCAAGTTGTCCCGAAAAATGTGTGTTACTTGCAATGTTTTAATCAATTCCGTTTTGTGTGCACGTGTCATCGATGTATTTAGTCAATGGTACCAGTATATTATTTATTGTAGTAAGCGTTCAAAAAGAAGAAGAAGATGGTTTGAAAGTGAGATATAAATTAAGAATATTAGAGAGAGCACGGTAATATTGATAAACGATAATAAATAAGCGAAATTGTGAAAATATGTATTAAAACACGACTCGCTTAAAATAGAGCAAAAATCTATCGAGAAATGCTTAAGTTTCATTTAAATATACACTGTGATTTTTTTCATACCAATAACAGAACAAATAATATGTGTTTTTAATAAAGCATACTTTTGGATTTTTTTTTCTATCGAGGGAATTTCATATCAAAGTATTCAGAAGAAATGCGTTATAAATCGGTAGAAATTTGGAATGCGGGGGCTTAAGAAACTTGTATAATAGTTTTGTTATTGTTAACAGTTTTGTTCCCTTGAATTTATTTGGTGGATGATCCAGAATTGAAGATAAATATCCTTTTAATTACCTTGTTTGTATAACCTGTAATTCATTTATATATGTTTCATATAAGTTTCCCCAGATTTAAATTCAGCAGTTCATGTGTGATTGTACTGGGTATTAGGCTATTACATTTGATAAAATTTAAATAATTATTTGGTAACAGATATGGTAATCTGCCAAAAATGCCAGTTAAGGGGGTTATTTTTCTTTTATGTCTTGTATATTATGTGGTTCAGTGTACACAAATGCACCCCAAAGGCAACCTCAGAAATTATTTGCCCGCACCTAGTTACTTACTAGCGATAGATCATGACTCTTGACAGGCCAATATGCCAAACAAAACGTCTGTCACCAAGTGGGTCTTCCGACGACCCCATGTATTTTTCTGTCTCATGGGCTTTTAAACTATAGAAATCCCAATTATTCAGTCAATAATTAATGGTAACTTATGTATTTGATAAATAAATTGAGAATAAATTGAGCCGTGGTACGGTTTAACTGGAGTCGTTGGAATACGACTCGTCAAAAAGAGCTAGGTCAATTGTGCGGCTCGTTCATGAACGACTCTTTGCTAGTATCTACTCTACCAAAGTTTTCCACAGCAATATGTTTTTAAATATTTATTGCACACCCTTGTGAGGTTGCATTAAAAATTTAATTTTAGCAAAGCCAACATGTCCGCCGAACTGCATTCTACGGTAATACATCCGTCTGCAGCTAAATCAGCAATTTAAATTAATTATTCTGTTGGTAAGGCGACTTGCTTGAACTCTGCGGTACCTACCACTGAAGTACCTACCTACCTGGTGACTGGGGACAGAGGGGGTAAAGCTGTGATCATGCTATATTTGAGATGCTCATAAAAATATATTATATTGACAGCATTGCTTATTTGACCATCGCGTTTATGACCAAACCAATAATTATGGAACTCTGCAATCATATGGGCACTTTTAATGAACTTTTCTGTTAACTTATATAGAGGGTGTATCGGCACGTCCCCGACAAACTTTAACCAGCTTTTCCTTAGCACATTTGGAGTAAAAAATGTTATGGGCACTTTGCTGTCCGGTAACATTTTTTTTCAATTAAAAACAAAAAAATGATAAAAAAAATCCACACTCTGTCACTGTCATTGGCATTGTTTCTCGTATTCAACAGCTGTTATTAGCAAGTGTGTCAAAAAGCGTGTTTGCTCTTTCATACACACTAAATACTAATAGCTAAAAATGAGACAAATGGTGCCATGCCATTTCGTTGTGATCGTAAAAGCGCGCTAATGTAGGTAAGTACGTATATTATTCAACGAAACTCGAATAAAATATTGCCAGGTGGGTTTTCAAACTTTGACAAAGGATAAAACAGTGGTGACATGTGGTGAAAATATGAATAATAAATTTTTTATTGAAAAAAAATGTTACCGGACAGCAAAGTGCCGATAACATTTTTTACTCCAAATGTGCTAAGGAATAGCCGGTTAAAGTTTGTCGGGTACGTGCCGATACACCCTGTATGTATTTGCTTGGTTTCTTTATTTTTTCAGTTGGGAACACGTACAGTTGCGTACACATTATTTTGTCTTATCGAATGCATTAACTTGGTTGTATTAACCAAAGAAAGGAAAATGTAAATACTGAAAAGGAATCAAACTTAACCGGTAAAAAATATAATTTTTAAATAACACATCTATTTTCAATTTTCGCTCCAGTCGCACCATTTCTTGAACCAGCTATTAGCCAATTTCAGAGATATTTTTTTGGTTTTGATTGAAAATTGAACCTCCCTCCCCAGGAACTCCTGTGATCTTCTAAAATGTCTTTTAATTTTTTTTTTTATTTGGTTTGACTGACGATTGAACCTTCCTTCTCAGGGATTGTAGTCAACACCGCTAACAGCTAAGCCAAATCTTCACTGGATAGTACCGACACAATTCATTATTATTGTAATACTATACTTATCAAACAACTTATCAAAATGTTAATAGGTACTCATACTAATTTGACTGTCCTAAAACGGGAATCCTCCTAGTTGGGCAGTCAAAACATTTCTTAAATAATGTATTTAAATGTATAATCTTTTACTAAATAAAAAAAAAAAAAATCATGTATTAACTGCTGCACATTTTTTAATATAATATCTTCCAATTTCAGAATAATGCGTTGGTGCGTGCGTTCCACCGTAAGTTAATATAATGCATATTGATAGACAACGGGTCTATCTGCGGAGTTTCAACTCGATCGGGTGTAGGGAAGTGGGTTAATTTTCACTTCCAAGATTTGCATTGCATTAATTAATTTATTTATTCATTCAATTAAGAAAACAAAATCAAATTTCTAATAGATATATTTAAAAAAAACAACATAATTATTGTGAAATTGAAAAAAGATTATAAAAAATTAAACGATTTATTCATATTGTTTCTAATAAATCTTTATTAACTCTTCGTGTGCCATTGATACTAGGGACGGGTTGTTTCAGAGAATTTGAACAATTCTTCAAATTTCAAAGTTAATTTTCAAGTTCTGTTTTTAATTCAGTTCTGTCAAGCAACTAGCCTATTTTTTTTTTTTTTTTTACAGTAATACCGCACAAGAGTCCCAACTGCTCCCGTCTGGAGCCAGTGAGACTATGGCATCCCCAATTGGGGTATGTTGTGAGGCTGAGGGTATATTGGGGAGGGGAGGGAGATGGGGAAGAGGAAGGTGGGGAAGTACCTGGCTATTCAGATCTGGTCACCAAACACGGCTAAAGCCATTTCAAGCAACGTTTCAATTCTGAATGGTGGTCTTACACCAGGGCGATACTGAGAGTATCTTCCACTCTGGAACGTGCCGCAAATATACTATATATTATTTTAAATTAATTAATTGTGAAATAACACAAATTAATCAAATAAAATTTATTTGCGCACGCCGGGTTCGAACCCGCGACCTTCGGATCTGTAGTCAAAAGCGTATACCACTAGACCACGCCGGCCGTCAATGATATAATAACATTAAGGACGGGTTGTTTCGGAGAATCTGAACAATTCATCAAATTTCAACGTTCATTTTCAAGTTCTGTGAAAGATTTTTTCAAGTTCTGTTTTTATTTCAGTTTTGTCAAGCAACTAGCCTACAATGATATAAAAACAGAACTTGAATAAGTCTTTCACAGAACCCGAAAATGAACGTTGAAATTTGATGAATTGTTCAGATTCTCCGAAACAACCCGTCCTAAGTTCTGTTATTATATGATGATATAATAACAGAACTTAAATAGGACTTTCACGGAACCCGAAAATGAACGTTGAAATTTGATGAATTGTTCAAATTCTGTTAAACAACACATCCTTAATCATCGAGGTCGTTGATTCCATTTTCCTAATAACTCACTAGTTTTAGCAAAATTTTGTTTTTGTAAATTGTACCAAATAAGGCAGTGAATATAAAATACTGTTCCATATGTAAATCTATTTATAAAAATAGTATTTATTTCATAATCTAGCATAAGTAGTTTACCCAGAATGGCTACTTATTTTCCAAATAATAATTTTTTGAAAATATCCGGATGCATTCGAATACAAAAGGTAAAACGAATTTTAAATAAAAGTGTAATTAAACATTTAAATTATATATCATAAAATAATGTAAAGAAAGTGATAAACAATATAGAAAAACACAAAATATTGCGATGAAAATAGTAGGTACAAATAAATACAAATAACTTAAATATATACATTATATATATAGAGTGGAAGATACTACCAGTATCGCCCTGGTGTAAGACCACCATTCAGAATTGAAACGTTGCTCCAAATGGCTTTAGCCGTGTTTAGTGACTAGATCTGAATAGCCAGGTACTTCCCCACCTTCCTCTTTCCCTTCCCCACTTACCTTCAGCCTCACAACATCCCCCAATTGGGGATGCCATAGTCTCACTGGCTCCAGACGGGAGCAGTTGGGACTCTTGTGAGGTATTAACTATAAAAAAAAATATATATATATATACATCAGGGTTAAGGAGCTCTCAATCCTTTGAAAACAAATTAACTAAATATTACGAAGATACTCAAAACACACGAATCGATATAAATCAAAAGAACAACTATTGAAGCCCAATACAAGTTTTATACCTACTATTATTCTGCCTCAATACTACTAAAGTCATTTTAAGCATTATTTTGTATCTAACTGGTTTTTCAAAAGGGTTTACTTGATTGATGAAGGGATGCCATATTTAAGCTAAGCAGATAAAATCCCCCTTACTTCTTATGTATAGAGGGTACACAATTAGAATTATTCCATTTTGGAGTTGGATTAAAATAAACAGTTTAACATAAGTTAAAGGTTATATATAAAACGGAGAAAAACATCGGCCACGCATGAAACGCATCATACGCCCATAAAACCTAGGAAACATTATTACACTATATACATCAACGCTTATTTGGGAGTGGCCTATACATATTATATGTTGAGGTGTTACACTGTGCTATTATCTTCCTTATGAAAGGAGGTCAGATCAATTGCGGAACTGCTACGGGATATCATTTCTTTGTACGGGATCTGTCATTTAGACAGATGTCAGCCGCGTGATCACGGCTCTCCGTAAATTGACCCAACACCCTCTCCTGCCTATAGCAGGATGGGGGTCGCATCATTTTAAAATATCGCCTGGCTTGCCACGCCCACACTTATAACACGTCATCGGTCAGGTGTGATAGGTCTGTATGGGATAGTATGGCGAGCGATTTGGTGTTGTAAAAAACGCTTTGAAGCGTATAGCGTAATGTGTCGCCACCCTCGCAGACCGCCGTGGCACGGTGAACGCAACCCGTACCCTCTCGCTCACTACCGCAAACCGCACCACTTTTTTACCCGATTATTGAACATTTGTCGCTGTAGCGTTTTATGAATACTAATAGATATATATTATTTTATCCAATAAGTAATGTATTGCTAAGGCACACCTAAAATATGAACTCCGTGTTTAGTATATTTGCGAACACATTTTAAAATTAAAAATGAAACATGTCAAATCAGTACACCGGCCAGGAAGGGTTAGGAAAGCGGAATTACATAAAACGACATTTATGTTTTTTTATGCAATATAAATTCTCCCCAAAACGGCCAAAACTCGGAATTTTTTTCTTGAAACCAGGCTCTTAAATATACAAAAAGCCCTCATGAGGTTAAGGGGATGCAAGACTTTAATAATGGGATTTTGATTCCGACAAATTCGTAGCGATTATACAAATAGTTAAAATAAACCACACGGAAAGATATTTTTTCTTGGCCTGCTAGAGCAAATTCGAACGTATGTCTCAACATCTTCACTTATTTTTAAGATTCCCGCTTCATTTTAGAAGTTTTTTCTTAGGAAAATGCAACCGTAGGTCTTCAAATTCAATACTTAATAATTCAATCATGTCCCATCTTAAGAGCAGTGAAGATCCTTCCGCGAATAGATACAAAGGAAACGAAAGATAATTGTTAGTAAAAAAAACCGAAGTGGTAAAGATTGACGAAAGAATCGAAAAACTAAAATACATATTCTTCACAACATATTTAAAAAAATATTTTATGTTTTTAAATAGGTAGGTACTCACTTGTATGCGACGCCATTATTTCAGAACAATGTTTTGTGTGACGACAGCATAGAATAATACTTTATTCAAAAATCTACTAACACTGAATTTAACAAAAACTATTTCATATTCTTTTCATTACGAAATATAATTAAACAACAAGACCTAAGAAGAATATATTTCGGATTGTGCAACCCCATCTTAACGTACTTAATGTTCGTCAAAATTACATAAAAAGGGTTAGTATTCATGTACACAAAAATCTAGAAAATCTTGATAAAATTGATTATAAATATAACACAAGAAGTCACGTCAAAGTCGTATACATATCTGGGAACGAAATTATATTATAAAATCCCCCGAGAATTAAATATTAAAACATGCAAAACGTAAATATATACAGGCGGCTTGGCTTGGGAAGGGTGGAGTCTGAAAAACTGTTAAATATTGTCACTTAAAATTTTACATGGCTCATTTAGTAAAAACTTAATATATATTCAATTTTGAAAAAAAAAACAACAACAACGCCTTAATTTTACAGAATAATTTTTTAACAATTTTAACAGCATTTGGTTCCTTAGAACGGGCAATCTGGAACAATAGGAACTAATATCGACCTAAAATTCATAATAACACTTGTACTTGTTTTTAATATACTTATACAGTTATTGCAATATTATTATGTTGTCATTTTTTTCTATATACATGTATCTAACGTAATGTAATAAATAAATAAATAAATAGACAACTGTAATAATGAAAGTTAAGGCTATTTTAAGTTGACTTGCGATTGATAAAATCGTTGTTTTTTATGTGTAAGTAAGTAAGGCACCCATCAAACTTACAATTATTGTTTTGTGTTTCTTGATGAATTATCAATTTCGATTTGTCCACGGCCCGCAGTTGAGCAGCCCGCTTTCTCCATAAAGCTTACAGTTTATGGATCAGACGCTTGTCTGCCTGCCTCACTGCAAATACTTAAGATATTTACGATAAACAAAAATTGCTTATGGTAAGTGAGTGGATACTTAGTTATCGTCTGTGGAATCTTCCATACAGAAATACCTTCACAATATGCATATTGATATTGTGAAATATTTCACAATTAATTTCTTTAAATTTTCGTAAGTTCAAATTTGTCTATTTTAACTAACTAACCATCACGCCTCTTTCAGCAGGGGTCGGCAGATAGGATGGACCGACTAAACAGACCAGTCTTGGCAAACCCTCATTGCTTAATTCACATTCATACATCTTCTCATAAGCAGATAAACCTTAGTGATAAAAAATAATGTTAATTTATTAAAAATCTGGTCAAATTATTCGCTTTCCCATTAAAACGGAACTGCAGGCCTATAACGAATGAATTGACAGAGTTGACAGATCCTAACCTGACATAACCTAACCTAACCTAACCCAACAGACTATCAGTTAAAAACGAATGTTTTATGAGAACGGCGGAATACGTATTCATACAAATACTGATATGTCTGTCATGATATATATTCGGAAAATAGCACGTGTTCTCGATATATTCTGAATGACTACTATTTTATCAAGAAACTGGCATGTTATCGCATTTTTAAAGAGAATAATTTTTATCCGTGTACATACCCTTCTGTTATTTTGACTCTTGACATGGCCCGACTCAAGTATTTATTTTTAACTCATTAAAAAAATATAAACAAATATATACCTAACCACTATCGACAAAGATTCTATATGTCGAACAGAGAGAAATACAAATGTACAGTTTAATGAATTTGAAAGTTTCTGCCCATCAGTCCCGTGACTCTTATACATACAGTACTCGCCAAAGAGTACATTTATTTATCCTCCCCAGACATAAAGCTGCTGCATTCAAGGGTAGTTACAGCTATTCAACCTCAAAACTTTGTATGTGTATATTTGACGGCCGGCGTGGTCTAGTGGTATACGCTTTTGACTACAGATCCGAAGGTCGCGGGTTCGAACCCGGCGTGCGCAAATAAATTTTATTTGATTAATTTGTGTTATTTCACAATTAATTAATTTAAAATAATATATAGTATATTTGCGGCACGTTCCAGAGTGGAAGATACTCTCAGTATCGCCCTGGTGTAAGACCACCATTCAGAATTGAAACGTTGCTTGAAATGGCTTTAGCCGTGTTTGGTGACCAGATCTGAATAGCCAGGTACTTCCCCACCTTCCTCTTCCCCATCTCCCTCCCCTCCCCAATATACCCTCAGCCTCACAACATACCCCAATTGGGGATGCCATAGTCTCACTGGCTCCAGACGGGAGCAGTTGGGACTCTTGTGCGGTATTACTGTAAAAAAAAATAAAAAATCGAGGGTAGTTACAGCTATTCAGCTTCAAAACTTTGTATTCGAGGGTAGTTACAGCTATTCAACCTCAAAACTTTGTATTCGAGGGTAGTTACAGCTATTCAACCTCAAAACTTTGTATTCGAGAGTAGTTACAGCTATTCAACATCAAAACTTTGTATTCGAGGGTAGTTACAGCAATTCAACCTCAAAACTTTGTATTCGAGGATAGTTACAACTATTCAACTTCAAAATTTTGGAATGAAATACTCTCCATTCGAATATCGACATCGTTGCAGTGCTTC
Source organism: Hesperophylax magnus (assembly GCA_026573805.1). Classification (NCBI taxonomy): domain Eukaryota; kingdom Metazoa; phylum Arthropoda; class Insecta; order Trichoptera; family Limnephilidae; genus Hesperophylax; species Hesperophylax magnus. The sequence goes on along the minus strand of JAIUSX010000117.1, from coordinate 1,655,858 downwards.
AAGAAGTTCTGCAGCGAACGGTTACTGACTGTACAGTCAACCGCACAACGTCATAATTGATAGAATGTACTTTAATATTAATAATAATAATAATAAAAAAAAATTACATTTTCTTTTCTCACAAAATTATCCGATTGCCCAAGTAAGCGAACAAAGATTAGCAGACCAAAAGCGAGCTATTTTCAAAAATAATTTAATTTCTGTAGTCACATTAGAACAGATTAAAAGGGAAGTAGCAGATAGATTGCAAAGGGGAAATAATTTAGAACAAATTAACACAAGTAATAATGTCATATCAGATGCATTGAATGTAGATAGTTTGGATAATATTCTAGTCGAAATGTCCAATGATATTACAGTAGATTCAAATAACTTAGACGTTATTTATAATCTTAGGGAAATCAACATTGCAAATTTAAACTTTGTTGATGAAAATGTAGTAGAATTAGCTAACTTACTTCAAAATAATATAAACAGATATATAGATATAGAGCCAACAGTTAGACCAAAATTACCGAAATTGCATACGTCAAAGAAATTATCTAAATTAATTTTTGAATTAAATAACATAATTTTACCAAAAATCATATTTGACGAAATTAGTTTTTTAGATCTTCATACAATAGTATACGCTAGTGCGATTACTGTTTGTAATAAGTTAGGAATTAAATTATCATCCTCTGACGATAGATCATATAGTTATAGTAAACCAGAATGGCAGATCAGATTAGAAAATGATGTAGTCTTTTTAAGAAGTAACATAGCTAGAGTAATAGAATATAAAAATGGAAATAGAAGTAGGAAAATTTTGAGACACGTAGATGAAATTGGTAGAAAATTTGGTTATAACATTGATAGTCATAATAATGAAAATATAATCAATGATTTATTGGATTTATTAAAACAAAAATTAGGCGTAAAAGCTAGTAGATTAAAAAGATATAATTATACGTATAATAAAAAAAATAATAATAGATTATTCCAGAAAAATGAAAAAATATTTTATTCCAAACTTGACGATAAACAAAATATTATTTCGAATAAAAATATTCCGTTGCCATCTGAATCAGATATGCGCGATTTTTGGACTAAAATTTGGAGTAAAGATATAAAACATAACGATTCAACTCCATGGATAGAAAATGAAGAACTCAATTTTTCAGGTATTGAACAAATGAGTTTTTCTAATATATCGGTTGAATTGTTAAACAAAATTATTAAAAATACTCATAATTGGAAAGCCACGGGTTGCGATTGGATACATAATTTTTGGTACAAACGTCTGACTACTTTACATCCTCTTTTGGCAAAAAATCTTTCAAAATTTGTCAGTCAACCTCAAAATTTTCCAAATTTTCTATCTAAGGGCATTACTTATATGTTACCCAAAAGCGAAAATATTAATAATCCTTCTCAGTACAGACCCATTACATGTTTACCGACAATATACAAAATTTTAACCTCTTGTTTAACAGATTTAATATATACTCATTTAGATGAAAAAAATATTTTATCTGAACAACAAAAAGGTTGTCGCAGAAAACATATGGGATGTAAAGAACAATTAGTTATCGATTCTGTAATTCTAAAACAGATTCAAACTCGAAAACGTAATTTACATACTTGCTATATAGACTACCAAAAGGCTTTCGATAGTGTCCCGCACTCGTGGCTGATCAAAGTATTAAATATATATAAAATTAACCCCATTATTATTAGGTTTTTGCAAAATATTATGTCCTTTTGGAATACCAATTTACTTATCAATTTAAAAGGTAAGAAAATAGTAATACCGGGCATTTCAATTAAAAGAGGAATTTTTCAAGGAGACTCATTGAGTCCTCTTTGGTTTTGCTTAGCATTGAATCCTCTATCTAAAATGTTAATTAAAAGCAAGTTTGGAATAAAAGTTAAGGGTAATACAAGGGAGAGTAGTACAATTTCGCATTTATTATATATGGATGACATAAAATTATTTTCGAATTCTGAACAAAATTTAGAGAAAATGATCGAGGTAGTTAAAAACTTTTCAGATGATATCAAAATGACTTTTGGTTTAGATAAATGTAGAACGATCCATATAGAGAAAGGCAAAATTGTAGATGGGGACGAGAGTATATTTAGAAATTTCCAAATTACTAGTATGAAAAGGGATGAGGTTTATAAGTATTTAGGATACCCACAATCAAATAGATTAGACCATACTAGTATTAAAAATGATATTAGGATTAAATTTCAAACTAGGATCAGGAAAATTTTAAAATGCAATCTATCTGCTAAAAATTTAGTAAAAGCAATAAATACTTGGGCAATACCTCTATTAACGTACTCATTTGGCATAATTAAATGGTCTAATACAGATTTAGATAACTTAGAAAGATTAATTAGAACTACACTAACAAAATTTAATTGCCATCATCCAAATTCAGCTATAGAACGAGATAATTTACCTAGAAATTTAGGAGGTAGAGGCATAGTCAAAATAACTTCTTTGAAACATAATCAGGTAGAAATGCTAAGAACTTTTTTCCTTGGGAAAGCTCATAGCTCAGAAATGCACAAAATAATTTGCAAGGCAGATAGAAATATTACACCTTTAAATTTATACGATGAGAATGCCAATATTTTTATAAATCCCAACCAGGAACTATTAGATTCCTGGTCAAATAAAATTTTACACGCAAAACACTTCAATTATCTCAACCAAACGTATGTTGACAAATTTTCGTCAAACAAATGGTTGAGTATTGGAGAGTTGAGCGCAGAAATAGAAGGATTTATGCTTGCCATTCAGGATAGAGTCATTAATACTAAAAATTATAGAAAGCATATAATCAAAGATACAAATCAAATTGATGATTTGTGTAGAAAATGTTTGGCTTTTCCGGAAACTATAGAACATATTATATCGGGATGTTCTATATTAGCACCGTCCGAGTATACATTTAGGCACAATCAAGTATTAAAAATAATTCACCAAAATTTGGTAATTAAACATAACTTGATTGACTGCCGTAATATAGTACCATATTATGAATACGAACCAAATTCATTTTTAGAAAACGAATTTTATAAAATATATTATGATAAAACTATACTGACAGATCGAACGATTAGTCATAATAGACCCGATATAGTTTTACATGACAAAATTAAAAAAATAACTTATATCATTGATGTCGCTATTCCAAATTCCTGTAACATTCAAAAATCTGTTAATGAAAAAATAAGAAAATACACAGATTTAGGAAATGAAATAAAAAGAATTTGGCATTCTCAGACTATAAAAATATTACCATTCGTTATTTCGGCTACTGGCATTATACCTAGCTCTCTCATTAAAAATTTAGGCGTATTAGATCTATCAAAAAATGTATATATAAAGATGCAAAAGTCGGTCATTTTGAATACATGTAGGATAACGAAAGATTTTTTAAATATTTATGTTGAGGGATCAGTAGGATTTATAGGCCCTGTTAGAAGTTCTACCAAGCCGAACCCTCTGATATGAAAATATCTGGAGTCGGTGAATTTTTTTTTCCCATTTGATCTCTGGTGAGTTGACGTGTTGTTGTTCTTGTATTGTTTTGTATTTATTTTACTTATGTAATGCACTTGCATAGTGTTGATTGACTAGCTGATCATTTGTGGAAAAGTGAGTGGAAGGGTTTAGTTTTTCCTATGGGGAAGATTTAACCCGGACAACAAAATCGGAAGCATAAAATAACAATAATAATAATAATAATAAATAATAATAATAATAATTGGATAATTTGTAGAGCGCCGTTTTTGTGAAAAATCACCTCAAGGGCGCTGTACAATTTATTTGTTTTTATTTATTTTTTTATTTATTTTAATTTATTTTTCTTACTTGTGTTTATGATTATATTATAAAATTTTAATGTTAATTCTATTTGCTTTAATTTGAATTCTGGTTTTTTGATTTAATTCTAATTTTATTCAAATATTTTTTCATATATATCAGAGGCACGGCTGAAAACCAGCTGCATCCAGAGAAAAATCCAGAATATGCGAGTGAGCAGTGACCCTTTTATCAATATAATAAAATGTTTTCAAAAAATATAAGATGTATTAATATGTAACAATCTATTGTCAAATAAATGTTTTTCCTATTATTATTCCGTGCTCTCCCACTCACCCTTTAGCAGATATATTTGTACGGGATCTGTTGACAGCTGACAGCCGCGTGACGACGGCAGCTCCCTAGTTGATCTGATTCCCTCTCCTGGCGTAGGGAAAGGAAGGTTATAGCGCGGTTTAACACCACAACATATAATCTCTGTAGACCACGACCAGGGCCTGCCCTGTGCGGGCGCAATTTTAGCAATCCGCTCCGGGCGCCAAGGCGTCAAGTTAGGCGCTGATAATACCTAATACCTAACAGTCCTGACACTTCGCCATTGAGATTATTTTTCATAAATACGGCGCTGCACAAATATGAAAATCATCGGAATATTATCGATTACAGTGTTCGCCTACCTTGGTGACTCTTGATTTTCGCGTGCTACTTATAACATACAACGGCTCAAAAATTGATTTGCCTGTACTTACCGAAATAACTGTCAAATTTTTTTTCAAACGGTCAAAAATATGCGTACCGACAAAAAACGGCATACCCTGGGGGGTATAACTAATTATATGTTCCTATTTTTGTAATTTTATTGAATTAATCTTTCGCACATTGGCATTTTTTATGCAATTACGGAACAAAAGTCCCGCCTGCCAAAAGCGATTCTGATAACCACATCCGCAATTTGAGGAATGATGTGAAAAGAAAGTGGGATCTTGTCACTAAAAACGACTAAATCCATTTCAATCCTCGTTCCGATTCTGATCGGTGTTCTTTGCGTTAACCAGGTGAAAGTAGGTATATGATAATAATTTTATCAACGAGTGTCATGTTTATTTTTTAACGTCAATATATTATTTGAGTTATGTGCATTATAGTATGAACATCATTCGACATCTGCAATATGCTGATCCGGACTTATCTCCGAATCTGAATATTATTTTAAAATATTATATGTTCGGCCGAAGATTACGTAGACACGGACATCTCGATAAATTAGTCTCTGTACCTATAATCAATCCCACGTCATCTCTTGATTCACGCTTATAATGATGCAAGTCGTCGAAAAATATTTTAGAATTTTTATAAATATAATAATTTTTTCGAATATAGCAGACTTAGTTTAAGTATTATCTAAAAAGGGCATAAAAGGCTTTATAATAAATAATATTTTTTTATTAATAAATATTTGGTAAGGTAATAAATATTTGGTGTAGCTTCGCAGTTTTAAAAGTCGGCATCCAAGGTGGTTTAAATGTAATTTTGGTAACATACACATGTACAGATAATATATAAATTTGTTGTTCGCGTGCATCAGTCTTTGTTTGATTTCAACATCAAATCTATATTCTTCCTTCCAGTCTTCTTTTGAAGTATTGAAGGTAAATTTTTCAGTGGTTTAGGTCGCTAGAGGGAGGATGCCAAATAATTTTATGATAAAAAGTTAGAAATTTAATTTATCCAAAAATTATTTTTGGTGTGGGTTAGTGGAAAATATGTTGTTGAGGATTTTGTGAACTGATCCGAGTTCGTAAATATCAACTTATCCTGGTTGATGCATAAATATAAATAGCTTTTGAGTATGACTGGTTCAGAGTCATTAACTTCATGACGTATTAAAAACATATACTAAAAGAGTTCTGATGAGAACTCAAAGCATGTTTTTAAAAACTGGTTTACTTTTTAAACTAAAACTTGGATTTAAAATGGTTTTGGTTTTTAAGATGGAGTCGCGTATACTTCCTCATCAGATAAAACCATATTGAAGGCGAGATTGGCATAAGGCATAATACATTTTTACTAGTTCTTCTTCATCAATAATCCTTCATATTGTTTTGAAAAAATAAGATGTATATTTAATTTATGTTATTTTATTCATTTTACTTCCTTAAATTGGACAGCTGCAAGTAAATTCTCGGTTTACGTTTAGAATTATTTGTGAATTTAGATTTCTATTGAGGCTGCTTATTATGAATGGTAAATTTAATAATATTAGTTTTGTACACGCAATACTTTCCACTTAAAATTATGTAAAGCGAGAGAAATGTAAATATTGTCAGGATATTCCATATCCTAAAATTGCTTTGAAAAAAAATTATAAATAACTTTTTTTCGTTCATTGAAGAAGAAAAAAATAAATGACTTGTGCCAGTATAACCCATCACCATCGCGTTTTAAATCTCGCTACTGGTTTTACGCTGACGATATATTATGTGTTTTTTATTCATTTTATTTATTCGGAACTGAACAGGTAGCAGCAGGCAAGGACAGACGGGCCAAGTATTGGAATTAAATCGTTACGCACCATTGGCGCACAAATCACTAGGCTGGCCTTTGCAGCTACTAATTGTGTCGCCAAATATATATTTTATATCAACGTGTTATATAAACGGAAAGTTACTGAATCGATTTACTTTTGATTTTTGTCTTTGCTGAGATCTAAAATAGAACAGACTAACAGGAACCCCAAAACTTTACTAAAAACATTACAACAATAAATTTTCTGATTCGATTTTATCGTATAAAGCCATAAAATAATATTAATGCATATTTAGGAATAGTTAATTAGGTATAAAGCATAAAAATAATTGGTGTTTATCCAGTTTTCTCACAAACTCACTTATTAAATAAAACTCCGGCTCAACAAGCACTTGGACTTTAATGTTATAGAACAATGGGCTCTGATAACTCCGACCTTGGTCCTCCTTTTTTATTATACAATTTTTCGTATATACGTATCTACAATACTCGATAGCTATACGCCATCTATGTAAAATACACTAATATAAAAGATTTTTCAATAATAATATTATTGAATATTAATATTGTAATTATCCTTCTTGGGGTGTCTGCGACTTTCTGTGTTCTTTTATAAATTATCTCAAATGTACTTTAGGTACTGCAATTTTCGGGAGGTTATTCTACAAGACATTAAAATTGAAAAAAAATCAAAACACAGAAGTAAAGTGAACAAAATAGTCAAGAGTTGCAACGTCGAATATTGACTTTTCTACATCCATGGAAATGGCACAAAAAAAGGGTTTTTGAGGTTAAAAAAAATACGCAATAATTGTTTTTTTTACCTTAAAGGCCTAAAACCTGTGAACTATATCTATTATGTTTGTGCTATCGTTGTAATTATGTACACATAGAATCACCTTCCACAGCTAATGGAATTTACCACTGGACACCTTATATTTATTTACATGTGTACATTTTCAGGTTAAATTACTTAAGGCAATCGAGCCACTAACAATAACACTCCTTATGTACATGGCGATAAGCTTAAAATTCCCGCTTAACACCAAACGCCTATTATGATTTATGCAAGAAAAAAACATCGTCAAAAGCTGTGTTTTTTTTTATTTGGCGAAGTTCAGGCACAAATATTTAAATGTTTTGCTATCATTTTCTAAAGAACTTATTTTGCTACTATATTTAATATTCTTCAGCTCGTCTATAAGAGACGAATAAGGCTGTGAATATGAAATGAAATGTTGGATATACATGACAAAATACGTCATAAGAAAATGCAAAAGATGTGTAGTAACAGAGGCATAACGAATACCACCTAGATGAGACTCGTCTGTACGGTGTGGAAATATATACACATAGGCCAATTTTTTTGGCTAATATTTAGTGGGACAAAGTCAACAAATGGCCACTCAGCGCCATTTTATTTTTTCGGCAGTTGACAGAAGGTTCCGGTTAAAAACCGACTCTAAGGACGGGATTCTTACTCACAGAATTTGAACAAATCATCAAATTTCAACCTTAATTTTCAAGTTCTGTGAAAGTCCTGTTATTATTTCAGTTCTGTGAAGCAACTGGCCCATAGTAAACTAAAAAAGGAGCTTGAAAATTACTTTCCTAGAACTTGAAAATTGACGTCGGAATTTGATTAATTGTTCAAATTCTGCGAAACAGCCCATCCTGAGTCCGTTTCACCCTTTAAATATAGTGTGATAAGCAGAAGAGGAAAAGCATCAGTTGTTAAGCTTGTCAGATTATTACAATTTAATAGAAAGCTGAAACGCATATAGAGTCGGCGTTTAACTGGGACCTTTCAAATGTAAAAAATGGCGCCGAGTGGCCATTTTATGACAATGTTATATTTGAATTTCTGCGAAACAACTGGGCGTTAGAGCCAAGGAAAGGAAGCGGATGGACGCCCTCGAAAAATGGTGCAGGAGAAAATGCTAAGTATTTTTAATGGATTAATAAATTTGATACACTAATACATCCATTCCGGAAAAGTCATCCACAATAGAAGCAGGGGAGTGCTCAGTAATTCGGCAGTAAGTCGAAGGGAATAGTATGACATATTTGAAATAAAAAAGAATAATCACTTTGTTTTAACCACTTTCATTGTTTAGATTTGTAGCGGCAGCCACTAGTAGGTTCTAGAAATTTATGCAAAGCGCATCACATTGGAATCTACGAGACGAGCGGCGAAATATGCACCGACCTTCTAGGCTGGAAAGTTTGTCGATTCTACCAGGACCTATGTGGCCATGTGGATGTACCTAGTCAGTCAGTCAGTCTTCTTACTAATATTAACGTGCTAATCAATAATCCTTTCGCTACTATAAATACATATTTATAAAAATTACTTATATTATAAACTTGCTTATATACTTAAAATCAGGTGAAATTATTAATAAATTATGATATTAATTTCAAAAATATTAATTACTGTACAAAACAGGCCTTTAACGAATGAATTGACAGGTTTCCTAATAAACCATCGGTAAAACACGAATATGTTATGGAAATGTCGGAACACGTATTCATTAAAATTTTGATATTTTCGCATTTCGTCTTTATTCAGATATATATTGAATGTACTGATAGTTTGTTTGGAAATGGCGTGCGAACACGTTTTTAATAGGATTTTATTAAATCCGCCATATTCATTTTCCTTGGTGTAGTGGTACAAAATAAGTTTGATGTTGACTCAACGTCAGTTCGATAAATTGAACTGTTTTCTTACAAAGTACCCACCTAGTATTTTGCCTGTCTATGCAATTCAAACTATAATAATAATAATAACAGAGATGCTAATACATAAATTGCCGATCACAAGAGATGAGTGATGGATGATATTTATTATTTTACAAATTATATTTTTGCCAAACATTCGTACATAATGAGCATGAATAGCGATAGCGATGTTAGCTAACCGGAGATGAGATGAATTATTACTAAGTTTTAAAAAACAGTTCCGTCACAACATACCTAAAGCTTTTTTAAAAAGCAATTCTAGATTCTCATATTAACAATTTACATACCTAAGCATGCATGTGGAATGCGGATTTTATAATGGTACGTATACATTTGCCAACCGAAACGCGAACAGAGCAGTTGGCTCGCGTATGTGTACGTAGCTTAATGTAATATGTATAGTGAATTATATTTTTTCGCCTCACCGCTAAGTTATATGTATCTACCTACCGTTTTAGGCTATTTTCAGAAAATGAATTTTGAGTTATTTTTTTATATTAGGTACTTATTTTTAATGTGAAGAACGCTCAGTTAGCTGGAAAATTCATCACAAATCAAGGTTGTTTTCTTATGTCATTTTAAGTACTATTATTATACCTCTCCGCGCATACTATCTACATAATGAGTAGTAAGTACATACAAGGAATGTATCACCGTGTTATTAGGAAACCGTTTAAAAAAAAACGTGTGAAAAGGGAGTCCAGTGTAACAGTATAGAGTCACGAGTCCTAACTGAGTAGGTACTCCTGTCGAGAAAGACGTAGTTGATAGCTAAATATTTATAAATGATGTTTCTTTACCAATACTTAAAATTGAATGCAATGCAAATGGTTGAATCTATCTCACTGCCATCAGCATTGGTAGGTATAATGATATCAAAAACGAGTATTGCAAGGTTAAAAATGGAACATCTGGCCGTTTTCTAATAAAATGGTAAAATATATCAGAACACAGAATGAAATTGTAAATTCATACACCTTTGTTTGCCCTGTATATACTCATAATGTATCATCACGAAATGCGAAAATATAATATTTTTTATGAACACTTGTTCCGATGTCGTGTTAATATATTCCTTTTATACTAAAACATTTAACATGAAACCTATCAATTCATTCGGTTAGGGTATTCCGTTTTAAACATGATTACGAATAATTTGAAGAGATTTTTAATAAAAAATAAATATTTTAAATCAGTAAGTTTTCCCCCTGTATGTACTGCTAAGAGTACTTCCATGTTAATAGTTAGTATCTTTCGTTAATAATTATTCGTAGTACCCATTTTTTCATTGTTAGAATGGTCAGCCTATAATTGTGGCTGATAAGTCAACACAGATACTTTGTAATACTTATTGTTGCCAACTTTAAACATACTGCCCAGCTGTATTTCAGTTTGAATAACTAGTGTTCATTTTTGTAATAATATGGTAGGTTTGTATATTCTAAATTATGTTAACATTAATTTTTATTTTATTTATTTACTTTATTTTAAACTTGCATACCTCGACACAAGAATTGTTTTATTATAATATACAATTTTTTGAATAATTACATAAATATACAACTTTTTACAGCACCCGGCAATTATGTTGAATGTTGAAATCGGCACACCAAAAAAATCAGCTCCCCAGAACCAGTGAACGATTATATATATAACAGTTAAAGTATTATAAAACAATCAAGCAAACGTTCTAAGAAAACATGCCATCCAATAGTAAGACAAAATAATGAAAAAACATTCAAACATTAACATGATTTCAATTTTAAATCACTTTTGAAAGATATTTTAAAGATAAGAACTGATTTTTTTAAATAATTCAGAAAATCTATAATTACCTATATGCTTATATAGGTTATGTTAACCTGCGTAACCTATTTATTAACCTATATGTTGGTTATGTTAACCTGCGTAACCTATTTATTAACCTATATGTTGGTTATGTTAATCTGCGTAACCTATTTACTGACCTATATGTAGGTTATGTTAACCTGCGTAACCTATTTACTGACCTATGTGTAGGTTATGTTACCGTGCGTAACCTATTTATTAACCTATATTTTTTGGTTATGTTAACCTGCGTAACCTATTTATTAACCTATATGCAGGTTGTCTTAACCTGCGTAACCTATATGTAGGTTATGTTAACCTGCGTAACCTATTTAACCTAGTTAATATTTCATCACTTTTTAAAGTGATGTCATGAAAAGTGTGTTGTATCGTCATTTGGGTTACCTATCCGGTCACTACACCTAGGAAGTCATATTTTTAGTAGAAAATTATTTAAGTGGTCATTTTCAAAAATTGCAACTGAGTGTTCAAGATTTCAGACTGACTTTATACTTGTCTGCGTTGGCAATCATACTAATTATTACGATCGTCCGCGAATCTGAAACGAGTAATTTAATTGTATATTAATTAGGTACCTATCACCGAGACCACCAGCTTCCGCCTAATGTCCGACTGATGACATAATTACTGCGGTGGTGGTTTTAATGTATTTAAGTTGTTTGGTTGTGTCGCGGATGAGTCAAGGATGCGGTGTTATGAGTGTGTGTGTGTGTGTGTGTGTGTCTGTGTGTCTGTGTGTGTGTGTCCGCTAACCTTCGGGCGGTCACTCGGCTGTCATTAATAAACGGAGAAGGGCACAACACAGAACTCTTCTCGGAGATCTGAGCAGGATATGTGAGAGGAAGATTGGGAGGTGGATACACGGAGAAAATTTACTGATATTAAATATTGAAAATTTATTATATATCTCGTTAAATTATTCGCATTCCTGTTGAAAATGGGACTGCAGACAAAACACGAATATGTTATTAGGATGACGGAAAAAAAAAATTATAAAAAATTCTAATATTGTATTTATAATTTTATTTATAATCATTTATAATGAATATTTCCTGATAAATAATTATATTTATCAGGAAACGTGCACCTGCTTGAACACGTGTTCCGACATATTCTGAATTGACTAAAATGTTAGTTAGGAAATGGATTGAAATCACGTTTTTTTTTTTTATCAGCCACACTCATTTTGTGTACCTGGCTATTGAGATTCGATTGATAAACATAGCTAAAAACAAAACAATCAACTTTTCTGATTGTAGTTTTTACAAGGGCTCTACTGGGAATATTAAAAACGGTCTTATCTATATAAAAAAAACACAAATATCTAACATCTATTATATTAAAAAAAACATCTATCTAACATCTATGTAACATCTATTTAACATCTATCTAACATTTATCTAACAGATATCTTGCATATATCTAACTTCTATCAAATATGTATCTGACATCTGTCTAACATCTTTTTTTATGTGAACCCAGCACAAGATTCTGCTCCCAACCGTCGTGAGTCAGGGAGACTATGGAATTCCTATCTCCTGATCGGGAAGAGGAAGGAATCTGGCTATTCAAATCTGGTCACCAAACACGGATGGGTCCATTTCAAGCAACGTTTCAAATTCTGAATGGTGGTATTACAACGAGGTACTGGGTGTATCTTAGACTCTGGAACGTGCTGCAAACGTGATATACTCGTATATTATTCTAAATTAATAAATTGTGAAATAACACAAATTTGTTCAGTAAAATTTACTTGAGCATTCCAGATTGCTGGGTCGAGAGTCATACCCCTTGACCACGGAGGCCGCCGTTGTATCTAACATAAAATATATTTCTAACATTTATTTATATATGAAATCTGTCTAACATCTAATACCCTTCTGATGATATAATTACTGCTATTGTTTTAATGTTTTTTTGTTGTTTTGTGTCGCGGATGAGTCAAGAATGCTATCGGTATGTTTGAGCCCAATAATCCTTCACCAGAGCGTAAGTTAAGAGTATTAAAATTCAGACTAAATAGATTATCCAAACTTTTTAAAAACGAGAAAAAATGTAAAACACTATCAAAATTCTGCTATAAAGCACACATCACCTCCATTGAGAAAACTGCGCTTAGAACAAAAAATCTGTGGAATTTTGTTAAAAAATTATACATTAAAGGTACAGACTAAATTATTTTGTGCTTGTTTTAAAAATAAAAAGCTTCTGTTGGCACAGTATTGCAGTAAATCATATAAAATGTGTATCATGGAAACGCCCATAAGGGCGCTGATATTTATCCTACAAATTACCCAACAATCAACCCACACTAACATCAAGCTATTTTACAATCAAGACATCCACAACCGCAATACTCGGAATAACTATATAATCCGCATTATACATTAACACACATTACGAAAATGGAATAAAATCTCTTAACGATATTGCCTACACACTCTATAACTCTCTTCCAAATATGTATAAAAACAGCCAGCATAATCCAAAAATTCAAACAAAAAAAAAAAATTCTTGTCGTGTTGTACTTTATTTTTTCTTTCTCTCTTCTTTTCTACCTCCTGTATTTATAATCGAGCATAATCTATTTATTACAGGTAATATTAATCACACTATTAGTGGGTAAGTACCTTCTTCTAAATTCCTACCTTGGCTCTGTGCTTATGTGTATATCCCTGTCTGTTTCCTTTTTGTTTATTCTTGTTTGTTCTACTTGATCTTCATTTTTCTATTAGTGTAGAAAAAAAAAATTAAAAAACATAATAATAAGAAAGATAAAAAAGTTTGTTCACCTTACCCCCGGACTATATCTCAGAAAAATATTATCATAGTTTTTACATTAAAAGACAATATTGTTAAAATGGGCTAATTGCCAGGTAGCAATTTTTTCCAACCAACCCATAACTGGGCCTTATTTATTATAAAGGTACCTATTTTATATTTGGGAATTTTGATGTTGATAAATCAGCAGGTAATAAATTTTTGCGTGTTTTTCTCATCTGAAATTCTCACAAAACACTTTTTGTGGGAACGATGAACAAAAAACTGATTTTTTTTCAGATCTTTGTTGACTTTTTCATAATATCATTACTATACAGATTCAAATTTATTTGACATTGCCAGAATGACTGCGTAATAAGCCTAGACGCTCACACGTTTAAATGGCAATTAATAACATAGACAATAACAAACATTAATTTGTGTCAGACTCTGCCCATTCCTTCTAAGAAAATATGACATAATTATTATTCAATCCGCAAACTCGAGGAGTTTTATTTAATGCGTTGCAATTTGCCCCATACTAATTTTGTATCGAATTTTACTGCAATGTACATGTGTATACTTTAGTTGTAGGCTAGTAGGCGAGTGGACAAATGCGTCGGGTTTTCACCCAGGCGTCGCGGATCATAATATAATAATATCTTATTTTTAAATTTAATGTTTTTCTTTTATCAGACAGTTTGATAATGCCTTCAGAAGGCGAAACGGCTGTCACGCCTAACAATAATTACACAGCAGAACTTGTTTATAAATAAACTTTTTTAAACAAATGAAATAATAATATTAATGAAAATATAAAAGAAATGGAAATTAAAATGGAGTTCTATATGTATATCAAATTTGAACACAATAAATTAATTAAGGTATTGAACTTTAAGGAAATTATATTGTTTAAATTTATAGTAAAATTAAAACGTGTTTATCGTTCCATTTATGTATTTATAATGGCAATATTTACGGAAAATTCGAAAGAATTGTATTACAACATGCGTTTTTTTAATACCTTTAATAATCTCTAAAAATGTATCGCAGTAGATTAATACTCACACGCAATTTCATTATTATTTTCATTACATCGGAATATTGTTACACAACGAAGCGATAATTCACTTTTTTGTCTATCGTAAACGTGTTTAAAAATATCACAGTCACAAGAAATATGGAAACCGTATGTATTTTTATTCACATTTTTATGCAACACTTAGACATATTACACATATCTCACATTTGTTCTAGCATCAGTAAAATATGTATTAAAATATTTTCGGTTAAGGAGATATGTATGTTACTCCAGTCTTGAATTTAACATGGTATGGTTATCTACAAAGAAATATTATGTCCCAGAAAAGTTCTTAACTCTATGAAAAATAACGAAAACGTTTTTTATGTGTGTAGTTATGTGCCTTCCCATTTACCTTCATAATTCATGAATCGAAAATGTTCATTCGTATTTTTATTTACAATTTAAAACTCCAATCTTCAAAATAACAACAATAAATTACTTTCAGCAAACACCAAGTTATATAATATTCATTCGAAAGTATATATTGTCATTTACCTACAAGATGTATACTTTTTTTCCTAATTTTACTCGTATTCTACAAACTCTTTTCAACAGAAGCAACATAGTTTGTTTTAGTGAATGTATTTTGTTTATTTCAATAGATTAACCTATTTTAAAATTTGTTTAAATTACATAGACAGAATTATTATAGACAGATTCATAAAACATGCGATAGATTCTCATCTGCCTTACAATCTGCCGTCAAAGGCATTCATTCGATTTAGGCACAAAAGCACTGTCTAAACTACCGCACTAACATAAAAAGAATATTAAAATTTATAACATTATTGCAAGATATCAATATAAACTTTCAAAAAACGCACGAAGTCGAACCGTATGCAAAACGACGCACGTGTCATATTCAAATGTTGTCTGTTTTCTACACAAAAAAATACATGTGTGCGTAATGCGCATTCAACTCGTTTGTATTAGTGTAGAAAAAAAGCTGTGCCTTTCGGAAAAAATCACAAATATAGCAATCAGTGCCATCTTTTGGAACCTATTTAATTAGTACAAAACGAACGTGCAACGACAACAAAATTTAAAAAAAAATATGTTGGCTTTCTTTTATGTTGTGTGGTCGAAAATATCAGATTTTTTAAAAATATTATCTAGTAATTGGCATTTAATATGCATAAATCAATCGCTTATTTGGAAATTTGACAGGTAATCCCGATTAACATCTGCTAAAACCAGCATTTTGGTCATTCTTAACTAAAACTTACCAAGCGAGTTGCAATTTTTTTAAATAAAACTCGCTGTTTTTACTACTGCCTAATCTGACAAAAAACGGATATAGATCACTCTTTTAGCTAGGTAAGTGAAAAAATAAGACTACAGATCGTTCTCCTCACGCCATTCGTATTATGCCAATGAAATTTTTATTATTACTTAATCTACTTATTATATCATCTTCTTAATGTACTTAATTTATGTACGTACATATTATTATTTTGTACTTAATTGGCCTACATTTATTTACTTATTATTATTAACCTAATTTTATTTTCATTTATTTTTCTTTGTAATACTTATTTAGTCAGTGGAATGATATTGTTGCCAACATACTGTCAACCTGTAATTTTAGTTTAATAATTGCAGTGTTTATTTGTAATAGAATTTATATTGAGTTCACATTTTGCATTTTTTTAAATGTTATTTACTATAATTGTGAAGCTGCACATCTCGACACAGGAATTCCCTAGAGAGAATTCATTCAAATCATTGGTATTTTTTTATTATTTTTATCGTTTTTATCATTTTTTCAGTAATATACGAATGTCGTTCTTAAACATTTTTAAAAATTATCAATAATGTGAACAAAGTAATTCGGTTCGTCTACTTAAATCAGTCACGATTCACAAGGCATTCAAAAATAAATACGTATTTATTCATATCATATATTTTGCCACGCACCTGGGCGGCTGGTTATTTATCCCTGGCAAAGACACCTATGCATTGGGGGCAGGAGGGGGGGCACCTGGTCCCCGGGCCAACATTCGTTAGCAGCGCGCCGCAGGGGGGGGGGGGGGCGTCTAGACGCGAACCAGACTGCGCCGGGGCAGGGACACACAACCTTTTTCTGAAGCAAAGGGTTAGAAAAATATTTCAGATAAAATAAATAATATAACGATTGCAAAAATAAGATTCAATTAAAACTAAAACTGTCCTTAATACATTGAAAAAATTCCAATTGGCCAAAATATTACCTTTATTAAATGCTAGTTTTTCTTTACAAACCCGAAATTCAACAATATTTTATGATGGAATTTAAAAAATTAAACAACAACTATTTAATCACATGATAATTTAACCTTAGTCAAGAATTTTTTAGTTTGATGCAAATATTTGTAATTCGCAATGTGATTTCCATTATGATAGATTTTTTTAAACTTTCATGTTATTGGAAAAAAATATGTAGGACAGCTGCTGTATAATTATTTTTTTTTACATTCATAACAAAATTATAGATAAAATTAAAACCTAAGCACTTTGTAGTGTATCTAATCAATTTGCACATATATTCGACTCATGTTGGTCATCAGTTTCTTATTTGACCTTGTACATATATTTCTAGGCTATCTGAAACACCGCTTCATCAAACCCGTCAACTCCGACTTCACTCTATCATTTAGCATCGGACGGGTAAGAGACAAAAGGTTGCCTTTGCGGGAAAAATTAAGTATAAAAGTTAAACAAACAAAGCAACAAAAGAGCGTCCGAATTCAATTTGCGGACTGCCATATTTACATCAGCGGCCGAGAATGTGTCTGGTACCGAAAAATCCGAATTTTGACAAATTAGAGTCTTAGGTGCACCATTATTCATTCCTCCCATGGGCGTGCAGAAATAAGATGTTAAACATTTTTCGAATATGTTAATAAATTATTGATTTATCTCTCGGCAAACTGGTATTTGCATAACAGCTAATCTCTGCAAATGTGAACTATGCCGATTTGAAAGAATACTGATTTTTACAATCTATGTAAAACCTTCCGACTCCTAAGCTCCAAACAGGCAAATGAAATTGATTACCTTTCTTTTTTTTTGAACGAAGCAAATATTTTGGGGTGTGACATTATATATTAAATGAAAAAACACACTCGTAATTTATCACTTTTTTATTGTATTGATAAATAACAGCCAACCAGGTTTCGCTTATCTCAAGCTTCATCAGGACTACTATATTAACTGTTAATATAATAGCCCGGATGAAGCCTGAGATAACCGAAACCTGGTTGGTTGTTATTTATTAATTTAATTAAAAAGTGGTGTATTACAAATGTGTTTTTTTTTTCATTTAATATAAATTGATTATCTGTCCAAGAACCTCCTCTTTATCTCTGAAGACCTCCGCAAGGAGAAAAATGAATATTGCTTATTTATTAAGAACCTCTTCAAATTATTCGTAATCCGTTTAAAAACGGAACGGATATATTGTATATTTACGGCACGTTCCAGAGTTGAAGATACTCCCAGGATCGCCCTTGTGAAAGACCATCATTCAGAATTGAAGCGTTTCTTGAAATGGCTTTCGTTGTGTCTGTAACCAGACCTTAATAGCCTTCTTTGGGCTTTAATTATATTTGTTATCAACGCCACGATATTTTTTTAAAGAAAAAATTCTTACATAATCATGAACAAAATTCCAGACGTAACCATTTTGCGTGACATCATTCACCATTTGTTTGCCTTTTTTTAATTGAATATGTGCCTCAATCATTTTTATGGTTTCTTTAATCAACCGAGTATTAACCTGAGTTAATTAATTACCGTAAGCACTGATCAAAGGCAAGGTTGGTGAAATGTCGAGAGTCTAGACAAGAATTAAAAAATGTATTATTTAAAAATCTCTCCCCACACCTGTGGGTATTATTTGCCCGCCATAAAAAACCTTTTAACAGAACGCTCTCTGAAGGACAGAAGATTTGCACACAACAAAAATCACAGAACGCCCAACAAAACAGGACCACGACTTAAAAAAATATACCATTACCATACCCAAAATATTAAATAAACTGGTCTCGGGATTCAGGACGAAATTACACAGGAGTTAATTTCAGGAACCAATATAAAACTGCCATAATTAAACACGCACGAAATTACACATAGAAAGAAGTACGCCTATTAATAAACGTATTCTATGATCTGTGCAAAACACAACCATTGAAAATGAAAAATAATTCTTATTAAACCGCGCTAAAGGCAAGTATAATTTAAGAAACTGGCTAATAAATACTGATAATTATATTGATGTCCTACTGATCTTGTATTGTGATTCTATTATTTTTTACTTCATCAATAAACGAGTATAAAATACAGGTTCACTGCTATATTAATATATACAATCGGTCGGTGGCCGGGTTGACAAATGCGCTGGGTCCCCACCTATGCGTGGTAGGTTTAAAAAATATAATAATATATTTAAAAAAAAAAAAACAAGTAATGTGAATCCACCAGGGGCTGCATGTGCGTGGGTAATATATAACAAAAATTAGCATGTAGTCGATTTAATTGCAAATTTTTGAAGAAATCTATTTTAATTTCACTTTTGTTTTCGGTAATGAATGAACGCAAATCTTGGAAGCGGAAATTAACCCACTTCCCAACATCAGAAACTCGGCTTATAGACTCGTTCTCGATGATAATGCATTCTATCAACGTTTGGTGGCAATGGCAAAGGTGGCGAAATGGGATGACACTACAACAGTTAATAAACGAAATAAATGTCGGCCCCACCCGATCTTCCTTTGGCGAGGTTGATAGAGTTTTTAACTCCGGTAAGAATATTCAAACTCCTTCAAACCAAAAAAAAAAATTACATTTTAAAGACATTTTTAAACAGATGTTAAAGTAAGCCAAGTTGAAATTCAAATTACATGAATTTATAAGTATAAAACATGTACAATTCATGAGTCATTGTAATCGAAATTGTAACGTTGCAGTATATTTGTGTATATAATAAATATTGTACTCAGAAGTGAAACAAAAGTTTACAAATAATTTATGCGAATCAGTATCTAAATTATGTAGCCACGGTATTAATTATTTTAAACATTTTGATATGTTATTAGACATTTGAATTTGTTTAGATAGAATTTTAAATATCCGGGGACCATTAAAACTGCTGTCTTTGCATTAATTTGGTATTGGTTTTTCGTTTATCTTTTATTTCATTTTTTCTAAATTATTTTTTATTTATTTCTTTATTCGGGGGATAAATAATTAACGGCTATTAAATTATTTTAGATTCTTTGTATAATTTGTTTTGTATAATTTGTCAGTTGAGAACCCTATTTAAGTCTATTTCTATTACATGTATAACTTATATATTTATATATATATATATACATTAAGCGCACTATCCCATCCTTAATAATTAATCCTCTGGTTATAAGTCCTCCATCTTTGCCTTTCGATCGGTCAGGGGCTGAGTTCGCATCGCGTTTGGGTCCCACTTCATCACAACACAAGCACCGTTTTGCCCTTACTGTGGTGATAGTAGGAGAAAAAAAAATAATGCAAACAAATTGAAAATATTTTTTAATGTATTGATATGAAAAATGTTGTCTATAAATAGGTACTTCTAACGACAAAAGTAGTTTAGCGAGATTTAAATCTTTTTTAAAAACATTTACGTGTTCAGTAAAAATTGTTTTTTTTAATATAATTTTAATTGTTGTAAATATTGGGAGCTTTTTGCAAGGTGCTTGTGTTGCAGTCTCCAGTGATTTTCCTTTTTGTTTGGGACTGTGGGTCAGATTTTGGCCAAAAAGAAAGGAGTTCAGTCCGAAAATGACGAAAAACAACGCTACTCATTGGTCACTGCTAAATGCTGAAATATTTCTTGGGGAACCGCATCATTAGTATCTGCCAAGTCTGGCAGTTCAGACCAATCCGCAAAGGCATTGAGGTACCTACCATTTAGTTTGAACACTGTTTCTCATCTAAGAACGTGAAGAATCATTGTATAAGTTTCAACGAACGTAAAAAAATATATGAGTTTCAAAATAAAATATAATCAAATGTGTTTAGTGTTGTAATAAAGCTTATGCTACAAGTATATGGGCTCTATATCAAATCTCATATGCAACACACGTGACGAGAGAACCCTTCACCGAACACTCTACACACAGACACTATGCATCATTCACTGTTTTATTTATGCCACAATGCCGCTCATAATATATATTATTATAAAGGTCACAAATAACCTAACCAACCAAACTAATACTTACATATCCCTTCCAACAAGAAAATAATTTTAAAAAATCAACCTGGGAAAAACAAAGTTATCTACATATGTATTTTAAATTTAAAAAATTATTAGTTTGTCTAAGGATTGAACCTCCCTACACAGGAACTGGAGTTGATAACTCTACCAGCCTCGCCACATACCGATCGGGTATTAACTTCTGTTACGTCACCAGATTTCAGAGAAATGCGTATACGTGTGCATTTGTGTACGTAATTGCCGAGTTGAAAGAACGTATTATCATTAACAACGAGTCTATATGCCGAGTTTCAGATCGATCAGATGTCAAGAAGTGGGTTAATTTCCGCTTCCAATTATTCCGCATTCATTACCGAAAACAAAAGGGAAATTCAAAAAGATGTATTTAAAAATAACAGAATTTTATCCAAACAAATGTTACTCTGGGTTGGTTAAAAAGGTTTTGCCAAAATTAATTTCGAATCATTAAGTAAGAAGAAATAATTGGTAAAACCATGATATAAAAGAAAGAATCTTTCAATCCACTGATAAATTTCTACTTATTTAAAATGATTATCGATGTTAATTGAATAATTAAAGATTTTGCTTATTTGAAAATTTACATTAATATTGTAGATCGCCGGGTTTGCAGTTTGCAACACACAGTTTCGGCCCGAACCAAACCACTTATTTATCTAATTCTTATTTTCAAAACGTATTACTTATTTTTATCCTGGGGAAATCATTGCAATACCATTGCAGGTGGTACACAATATAGTCTGAGCACAGCTTAAGCATCCCTGGCGGGTCTGGTACCTTTTCTCTTCTCTCTGCTGCCCTGGTAGGTACTTACACGTCCTGTAAGGTATCGTCTGGAGTCTGGTCGGTAGGGTTACGTAGACGAAATGCATTAATATCATTTGGGTTTGTCAGGAGGACTTCAGATGGGGTGATTCACGATCACTTGACCTTCTAACGGGAGTTAAGAGGTCGGCGAGAGGTCTATAGATTGCAGAGTCACTTAAAGATTACTACTTCATTAGTTTTGAGAGTACCATTCTTGTATTGCCTAAAATATATCATTATCACACTTTTTCTTATCGGGGTAACATTATTCGATCTACAACTTGAGCTCTTTCATATCGAGGGACGAATCACATTTAGGAAGATAAATTCTAATCAAATCCTTGTGCTGGTGTACCGTCCATCATTTGCTTTTCCTTTCGTTAACATTTTCGCTTAACATTTACATTATTAAAATAAATACTAGCAGTCTTACATAAATACTTCCTAATACGCTGCAGCATCAATGGTAAAGCTACATGGTGAAGAGGGCCGTATACTGCTCGGATTAAAATCTTTACTCATAATAATACTCATGCAAGATTTTTTCAGACTGGTACCACTGTTCCAATCCTCATAAACACGGTCAATTTCGTATTTTGCGTTTAGCTGCTAACTTCACGTTTCTTCGGATGACATTTGCGATGTCGTTGACCCGGTCTGTTTTGAATTGCTTCGAAATTCAGCGAATTACGTGTTCCGTATTTGCTTTGGTAAATCGATATTTCGATAAAAAAATATTCCTCTGATAGTGCTGCAAATGGCTATTACTGCAGTATTTTTATATTTCAGTCTTAATACGATCGTAATACGTTCCTATACTTGGGCATCGAGCGGTTTAAAAATCTGTCAACTAATTATTAACTAAGTATTACGACCGGATTATGGGTAACGTTTTCTACTAACCCGTTCTTATCCCACTTCTTGTCCTGTATATTAGGCCGGAAAGATTTTTTTGTTTTTAGTACTTCAAAACCCCTAAATGTTTAATCATTTTCCCTATATCTACTATACGCGAAAAAACACAATATTTTATTGACCTGAAATGACTTTTCCAGGTGGTGCGGTTAACCTTAAATTTACAAAAAAAAAATTTTTTTTTCAAGTCACTAGACCTCCTCACAGAGCGCAATTATAGTAACGTTTATTATTGTATTATTAATGGTGGCACGTGTTAGACCATTGTTACTCGCTCTCGTAACTCTTACGTCAAAACCAACTAACAGTCGCAAATTTTCTTAGACGCAAAGCGCATGAAACAAAAAATCACTCCCTCTCATCGATTTCTTGATTCCACACTTATTTACTAAAAAAAACTAAAACTATACTTTTTTTAAATAAAATAAAAATCAGTCCACCCTAATTTATATTATCGACATGTACATAATAAAAAAACAATATGTTGACTAAATACATTGTACATATTAAAATTTTCTTTTATTGATCGATAAACCTGAGGATGCAATTTGTCTGCTGTAAGTCGATAAAATAGAATGTCTAGTCTATAGTTGGCAATAAGATAGCATTAAAACTATACATATACTATACTATACAGCGCCCTTGACGTGATTAAAAAAACGGCGCTATGCAAATCATCTAATTATTATAATTATTTAAAATATTGCGTCTTAATTCAATTCGTATAATAATAATAATTTGGTAGCGCAGTTTTTGTGCAAAATCACCTCAAGGGCGCTGTACAAATATAAAATACTTTTTTACAATGATCTATGTTTTTACTAAGTACATATATGGAGATAATGTACAGTATAATACCTACTTACCTGGTAGGTCACTTGAGATTAACACTTAATTAACATTAACTAATTGTTTATCAGCGAAATTTAGATACGGGATGTAGGTATCACGTAACTTCATAATAATTATTTTTAAATTCGTAGTTCTCACAAAAAAAACATTAAAATCTCTATGTAATGAGATATGTAAGAATGTAGATACTGTGGTGAAAGACCAATATTCAGTATTGAAACTTTACTTGAAATAGCTGTAGTCGGATTTGGTGACCAGATCTGAATAGACAGGTATGTTTTACAAAGCTAGAACACCTGGTTCTAAACATCGAGAAGCTGACCCCAGCGCCACGAAGGTCATAAAAATGCAGTGTTAAAATGAATACAACATTGTTTTATTTAATTTGAAGATTATTTTCGCTCAATCTGTCCTAAATAAAGTGAAAAAATAATTGGTATTGTTTGCCATTGTCACCTTTAAATAATAAAAGAAAATTTATATTTAACCCTTTCAATACCATAGTTGTTCCTCAGGAATATGAAGAAAAGAAATTTTACTATCTCTTGATTTTGTGAAAAACATCGCCACGTATTTTTCGTATCGCTTGTGAAGATATTCCTCATGTTGTCTATTTTTCTGCCAGGTCGCACACTTTATTTCAGCGACAAATACCGTAAATATAACCTCATATACCGTTTCGGCTGTTTTGCTTGAACTGGAATCAATTATTAATTTATTTTTTTTTATTGTTGTCTCTATGTTTATTTATTAATTTACGGTACAAGAACCTTTAAATACAAAAAAAAACATTTTTTACAAAAAAAGGATTACAAACATGACAATACGATAACTAAGTTTTACAACAAAAATTTTATGAAACACTTATTTTAAAAAAATAAGTGAAATCATTTTTTTTAATGTCGCACTGTAAGTTAATATTTTTTTAAGTGGACAATTATTTGTATGATAGCTTTTTTCCTTGCCATTACAGAATAACAATTCAAGGCCTACAAATAATATAAATCAAATGAGAAAAAAAAGTTAAATAATATATGTGTAATATGTAAGAAATATATTAAAGAATATCAAGAATATGAGAAATGGGCATCAATTTATTACACCTAATTTGAAAACAACACAAATTTATGCAAAACCATTATTTCCATTAAAAATATATTTTTTATACATAATATTTTATAATATTCAACCAAAGTAAGAATCATCGCTCCCTTATCAGGCACAAGAGTTTCTCTTTTGTAAAAAGGTATACATTATCAATAATGACAATAATATTTTCTAAAATATGTATGTATAGTGTAACTCATATTTTTTTAAATTACAGTAAAAAATTAAAATAAATAAATGTGCGGTGGTGAAAGTGTTAAGATGGATGGTTTGTTGGAGTGAATTAATTAACTTAGTGAGATTTAGATTTAAGTTATCTTTATTAGAATAATAACTATTTTCGAAATAACATAACCATATTTTGGGAAAATAAACAAAATAAGAATGATTATTTTGATAAAAATGAATATCTATAAATAAAATTCTATCTATAAAAATCCCATCAACGTTCGAGTATTTATTGACTTCAAACGGAACCAATCATTATTATGTCGGCAAGATTGTTTACTCTGATTATTGTGAGTGGGTTATTTATGAGTTTATTTATAGAAACCGTCTAATTCATAAATATCCATCAATGGCGTCTTCGCAAAAAATCAGTTTTTCAGAAGAAAATCTGTAAAATTTTTAAATTTACTCTATTTGGAAATATGATAAAACTAGCACAAACCCATGAAAAATGGCGGGAAATGAAAAAAGAATGTTTTTTTTTATGAATGGTTTCTCCTTTGCGTGATTTTTAACAACTTCTACTTTCATTGAGCAATAAATGTTTATAATAATAACCGCAAAATGCCCAATCATATTTCTGTGCTTCTGGTATTTTTTTATCGTTGACAGGTTCACGTTTTGACGTTTATTATATTTTTTATTTATATTTTATAAATTACTCAATGACATTTTTGAGCTCCTGGTATTTTGTTTTGTCGACAAGTTCACGTTCCCGTTAAAAATCAGTGATGGTCTGAATACTCGACAAATCAGTTCCAATATTAAAAAGTGGAATTTAAAAAATATATTATATAAAGTATAGGTAGGTGTACTTTACCATGTGTCCGAATTTTAAAACAAACGCTTATAATTTTGAAAATGATGATGATAGCTTTTTCTAACTGTTCATTAAACCGGGGTTACAGACAGAGCCACAAACGAAATTAGTGTTTTTAATGGCTTAAAAATAATTTAAAGAATAAAAAAATAAAAATATTTTGGAGGAGCTGGGATTTGAACCCAGGACTTTCAGCATGCGAAGCAGACACTCTACCACTGAGTTACACCCCCGACGTGCTAACGCGACAAAATAAGCTACGAGTACCCTGTCGAACTCCAGAGCGTTTTCCAATTTTCCTGCAATTTCACTATTACCGAATTCTCTATAATATTAATAATACGTCCAACTCCTGTAAAATATTGTTAATATTAATAACGATGGCCGCTAGAGGCGCTAGTGTAGCATATTGACATTGACATTCCTTTCCATGGCGGCAAATTGAATATATTTAGTACTTAATGGTGATACTTGATAAAAAATTATGCAAAATGTCCCAAAAAGTAAATTTTGTGTATACAATAATTACAAACAGTCTAAATCGTTTTTCAGGATACCAAAAAACGTTGACAGGTTAGTTGAATACAATATAAGTTCGTCAAATCCTAGCAAATCAACTATTTTTATATGAATTATCAAAAAAGCAGTAAGATGTATGTAGGTTACCTACTTTTTTATTATATTACTTTATTGATATTTTAAAGTCTGACTTTAAAATATCAATACAGTGACTTTAAACAAAGTGTTTTCTTTTTTATTATTTAAAATGTCAAGTCACAATGTGTTTGCTTCTTTTGAAAAATTACTTTTTTATTGATTATTTCGATTTCTATAATTTATTCAGGTTAAAAAAAATGTATTTCAAATAAAATCCAAATTTATGAAACTAAACAAAAAGGCACACAACTCACGCAGCTAGGAGGCGCTAGTGTGCCATGTTGCCATCATAATGGAATTACACACGTCAAAAAACCTAATTATCGTTTTTTGTGAAATTTACTAAGCGCACACTAAAAAAACTATTATTTATGTGAATGCAGCATAAGATTCCCAACTGCTCCCAACCATCTGAAGCCACTGAGACCATTGCATCCTAATTGGGGTATTCTGTGAGACTAGAGGTAATAATCGAGCGATTATCGATCAAGTTATCTAGCGATTACCGATCAAGTAATAAAGCGATTATTGATTGATTAATTGTAATTGTCGTAATAATTAATCGTTGCTATCACTTATACAATTAAATCAGATGACATTTACCTTGATGAGCCGGTTTCTGGTGAGCAAATGAATGAAACAATATTCGTTTCGGGTACGTGGGAGATGAAAACTTTAACCTTCATTTTCTAATCATTTTGACAATTTTTTATAGCGTCTAACTGGAGCTAAAATAACTGTGCAGTATTCGGTGATAAACTATTAATATATATACACTCGTTTATATATATTTTTTTAGTACAAAATTTAATACTTACATTTTTTTTAATAAAAAACACGGGGTCATTTTTTCGCTAAAAAACAATAGTAGGCTTAAGCAAGACATAATCCTGTTTCTCAGTGAAGTTTAGCAAAGATATCGCTTTTGAAGTAAATACATGGATAGATCAATACACCCAATCCAAAGATAGTGTTGTTCGCATTAACTCTGATTGTGCGACCTATACCATCCTATTGGAAATATTTAAATAAAGGGAAGGTGTAAGACAAGAAACTCGTGCCATCTTGCTAATTAGATTCTTATACGGTATGGTAAAGCAGGCCTTAAGCCTGGTTTAAGGTCGCATTAACCATATAAACCTTTATCTTTGCATCTCATTTTAACCCCTCAGGCCTCATGACAGAATTTGTCTGTATTTCCGCTTTGTAATAAAATTCAAATAAATTGAATGTTTCATAAATGTTTTTTGAAAGGCGATGTGTAATTAATCCCCTTTCAAATTTCATTATTGGAAATAAGCATCTCATTTATTGTAGAAATATTCTAATTTTGAATGCAAGCATATTATTTTTTAAAATAGCTCACCTTATGTTTTTTTATTCTAAACACTGATCTAAAATTGCTTACAACGAAAAAAAAATTACACACACTTACATGTTATAAGATTAATATATTATAAACATTATAGTCGTCTCGCTTATTATTGTTGTATATGAAAATAATTAATAAATCATAAAATTTTATAAATTGTTTATAAATTGCAGTCGGAACCTTTAGTTTCATAGAGGTGTACATTTTAATTCTTCTGTGATTCTAAAAATCTAAATTTGAACATAAAGCATGGTGTTTTTTTCTTTCTAACATCGTTTAGATCATATTTCTCACCGTGACAGCAAGGGATTCACAACGATTTCTATTAGACCAAATGGTCTGTTGTTCAAATGGTCTAAAATGAGGTGTTCCCAAAAGCGAACAAATTAGCCTGAGGTGTTAACGGGGAGGTATTTAGTTTATTAAGGTGTTTTACTATTCGATTCAATATTTCGAATTAGCACAAAATGTATCCTTTCTAGCAGCTGTCATTGGCGATAAAACCTCATCATAAAGATCTGTATAGATGAGCAAAATCTTTAGGATTCAGTAAATTTGAGCAAAATTACCATGAATGCAACTTTACACCTTGAACAATCACATAAATATGATCAACGACATTCGCCAAAGATCCATTCCCTCGTCGGCCCCCAGTCCCAAGCAAAAGCTTCTTGCGGCTGCAGCGTCTCGTATCATCTAATAACGGTGATAGATGTAAGAAGTAAGAATGAACCATACAGGCACTTGAGGTCATTGCTTCGTAATGCATTTTTTCAAACGAAATTCGTCTTCGAGTCATTACCATCAACTGGGTGGCGGAAAAAACGGCGAGCTGCAGACCATTTTTTTGGCCGGCAAATTGTTCTTGTAAATGTGCTCCAAAAAAACAGCGCATTCTTGAAATAGGCTTTTTTTCTGCAGTGTAAAGATTACTATCATCTTCTTGTAAGGGGATGCACCTATCGAATTTATTAAAAATAATTTAGATCAACCGCAAAATATATATTACAGATTTATAAGTTTTGACCTGTCACTGGTTCTAAACATGTTTTTTGTTTGTTCTTTTCGTCTATCTATTCGTATGCACTTTACCGTTGTCAAATATGTATTTTTGTCGCCTATAAAGATAGATAAAAAAAGATCAATAATTATAAATAGAAACAAGATTATCTTGTATTTAAAAAATCTATTATCTATTTTTTAAAAGAAAAGCAAACATTTCTAAGTGACGAATAACATAATATATTTTAATATTAAAAAATTCATGTGTATTCGAGTAAATTATTCGATTTCCATAAGACTTCAGTGACAGACCAAAGTGTTTTATATTGCCCATCGCTACTGGAGATAGATAACTCAAACTTTACAGCAAATTAATGAAAGCTCTAAATAAATTTGGGGTGTTATTCAATTTGACAAGAGTTCTGTCTATTTAAGGGTATTGCAACCACAGAAATTTAAATGAGTCACCTAATGAATTAGCACAAAACCAAGGTTCCTGATTTATTTGTTTATTAATTTTAATGTTATTTTGTCAATTGCCGACGAAGAGTCTCACAGCTGTGTAATGCATGTCCTACATTAATAAAACGTAGAAATTCAGTAACATCTAACAGAGAAAAAATCAACACATTCATTTTCGTTTATGAACCGACATCGTGATAAAACATTGGTAACTGGGTCTGCGATCCCGTTTTTAACCGGATTACGAATAATTTGAAGAGATTCAACAAGATTATGTCCCAACTACTCCAAGCCATCTGGAGCCAGTGAGACTAAGGTATCCCCAATTAGGGTGTCTTGTGAAGCTGAAGATAGTGGAAAGAGGAAAGAGATGGGAAAAAAGGAAGGTGGGGAAGTATCTGGCTATTCAGATCTGGTCACCAAACACGGCCAAAGCAATTTCAAGCACCGTTTCAATTCTGAATGGTGGTCTTATTACACCAAGGCGCCACCGATAGTATCTTCCACTCTGGAAGGTACCCCAAATATACTATATATCATTTTAAAATGAGTAATTTGTGAAATAACACAATCATATAAAATTTACTGGGATTTAAATCCGTGACCACGGACATACCATTCCTAATATATTATTTTGTGATACACTTTATTATATTATGTAACACTAATTTTATGTAAGGGCTAGGCGTTACACAGAATTTGAACAATTCATCAAATTTCCAAGTCAATTTTCAAGTTCTGTGAAAGTTCTATTCAAGTTCTCTTAAGAATTCAGTTATGTGAAACAGCTGGTCAAAAGTAATATAATAACAATAACAGATCTTTAAATAGAAATGAACTTGAAAATGATCTTTGAAATTTGAACAATTCATCAAATTTCCAAGACAATTTTCAAGTTCTGTGAAAGTTCTATTCAAGTTCTCTTAAGAATTCAGTTATGTGAAACAGCTGGTCAAAAGTAATATAATAACAATAACAGATCTTTAAATAGAAATGAACTTGAAAATGATCTTTGAAATTTGACAAATCATCAAATTTCCAAGTCAATTTTCAAGTTCTGTGAAAGTTCTATTCAAGTTCTCTTAATAATTCAGTTATGTGAAACAGCTGATCAAAAGTAATATAATAACAATAACAGATCTTTAAATAGAAATGAAATTGAAAATGATCTTTGAAATTTGAACAATTCATCAAATTTCCAAGTCAATTTTCAAGTTCTGTGAAAGTTCTATTCAAGTTCTCTTAAGAATTCAGTTATGTGAAACAGCTGTTCAAAAGTAATATAAAAACAATAACAGATCTCTAAATATAAATAGTTTATGTTTCATAGTTTATATTTCTATCTATATATATAGTTATTGTTTTTACATTTTAGCAGTAGTTCAAGAAATGAGCGCGGTGTATATTCGTATTGTCGCATAATATAATTTGTTCTGAATTCACGTTTTAATTCAGTGAAAACAATCATGCACATAATTTATTACACATTCTAGTTACAACGCTTACCTCATACTCTGTAAATTTTATTATTTTATGTTACCAGGTTAATTCGGTAAATCCGATTATAATATATGCTACCAGATTAATTTTTTCTACTTCTCACAAAACAATGTATGTGTACTTATATTTATTATATACATTTTCTTTATTACACAACTTAGTTTCAGAGAAAAATGAAACTTTTTTTTTTTTTTTTGGTTTTTGTTATGTAATTATGTACATTTCAGTAATAATATGAACTAAACATGTCAATTTGTCTGTCCTAGAACGGGAAACTTTCCTAGTTGGACAGGCAAAGCATCCAATATGTAATATGTACTTTCTTTTGATAAATAAATAAATAAATAAATGAACTTGAAAATGATCTTTGAAATTTGAACAATTCATCAAATTTCCAAGTCAATTTTCAAGTTCTATTCAAGTTCTCTTAAGAATTCAGTTATGTGAAACAGCTGGTCAAAAGTAATATAATAACAATAACAGATCTTTAAATAGAAATGAACTTGAAAATGATCTTTGAAATTTGAACAATTCATCAAATTTCCAAGTCAATTTTCAAGTTCTGTGAAAGTTCTATTCAAGTTCTCTTAAGAATTCAGTTATGTGAAACAGCTGGTCAAAAGTAATATAATAACAATAACAGATCTTTAAATAGAAATGAACTTGAAAATGATCTTTGAAATTTGAACAATTCATCAAATTTCAACGTTCATTTTAAAGTTCTGTGAAAGGTTTTTTCAAGTTCTTTTTTTATTTCAGTTCGGTTAAGCAACTAGCCTATAATTATATAATACCAGAACTTGAATAGAACTTTCACAGAACCCGAAAACGAATGTTGAAATTCGATGGATTGTTCAAATTCTCCGAAACAACCTGTTCTTAGTTTCTGTCGAATGTTAGATATTGTTAATTTGAACGTAATCCATTAATAATTATTGTGTATATTATCTTCACATGATGTTCAGCTAGATTGATTGAATAATCGTCGTCGTTAATGGAAACCGTAATCGCGACTTTAATCGTAACTGCAATCGTGAAACTAAGTAACGTTGAGTTAGTAGTTAATAGTTGTTGGAATAAGTTTACTACTTAACTCACACCTTGCAAATATAACCACTAACCACAGTATAAATTATAGGTTTATTCTGCCATAATTTGAGACCACTGCGCGGTTAAAATTGTTGGTGTATTACAAATTACCAATTCGTGTTGCATTGCATATTCCATGCCAGCAATTATTACAATAGGAAAACCTTTTTAATGCACTCACGACTTGTGAACGTAGTCCTAGTGGATGATTCTAGACAAAACTATAATTATTTTGGAGACTAACGGGATTATACTATGCTCCTTACGTTTATTGCATTCGAGTTGTGCTTAGCATTGAACAAATGCTACTTTTCATTGAAACGTTGCAGGTTAGATGGTTCGGACTTGTACTTAGAATGCCAGAAGAATTCCGCATCACATTCTAGCGACAGTTCCAGAGGTAAGACGTTCAGTTGGTCGCCCTAGACAAATTTTTGGAAAGCAACTCAGGAGGCTGTGCCAGGAGAGGTTAAGCCTGCAATGGATGGAGCCCGGGAAGCGCCTTTGTCAAAGCGATCGATCCCGACCCCAATGGGACAAGGGGAAGAAGATAATGATGTGTGAAAATCTTTAGGTTCGTCCGCGTTCATTTTAGAGGAATCTTTAGGTTCTAACTCAATAAACATCGCAGATTTCTTCAGATCCGTTAGCTTCTCATTCGTCTGGTGCCCTTTCCCATCGGAGGTTAGCTATCATAATGTCAAGCGTCACTTTGGAGGCTGCAACCGGAATAGCTCAATCTCTCTGGAGGCTGCAGACCGGAATATCTAAGTACTCTCGTACCAATCACGTAAATTATGAAGTCTTGACTATTAGAGTGCAGTATTTACCTTGTATTTTTCACTCCTCCAATATTACTTAGTATTTTTAAACATTATTTATTAAAATTCTTTGCATCCGTAGATAAAAAATAATATTTATATAATCTTCATATATTAATATAATCATTGAAGACAATATTAAAGACTCTCATACGAAAGATGCGAAACAGAAGAGACAGAAAGAGATTCAGTCGCATAGATGGTTGCAGATTCTACCGAACTAAATGCAATCTAGATAGTGTCGTGGATAAATACGTGCATCTTTATTTAAATGTGTGACATCTGTTGATTTTTCGTGAAGTGTACGAAGAAAATGTTTACAGTGGAATAACTTTATGAGTAAAACCTTTAATTGTAATATTTAATCATTGAAGACCGAAACATGTCAAAGAAAAAAATATGAATTAATAAAATGAACATAAAGTTGGTAGTTCTCAGTCGAAGTATTATACAGTTAAAAACATGTAAAACATTAAACATAAACAACACAAAAAGTTGACATAGTCGAATTAGCTTGAGGCTTGAGGAATTAGGAAAAGGCTCTGGGTTCACTTCCTTGATGCGACTGAATCTTTTTCGGTAAGTTGATATGGTCGAATCAGCTCAGTTGTCAGAAAACTTCCCCGCAAAGAAGAGGTACTGGGTTCAATTCCTAGATGCAACTAAATCTTTTTAGGTCTTTTCTCTTTCTCATATTTTGTTTGAGAGTCGTCAATATTTCCTTCAGTGATTAAATATTGCAATTTGATGACTCATTTTGTTATTCCACTATAAATAATATATACATATTTAATATCCTATGATCAGAGTTCCTCATACCCGTAGCACGCCAAACTAAGAAATCAAAGCAAAGGAAGCTTGTAGTCATTGGCAAAGTGGAAGTGTACGAACACAAAGAACGCGTGTTTCGGCTTTCAGATTACCAGCACTCAGTGCCTTAGTCCGCCGGAGAAGATATCCGCCGAGTTGTGGACACATAGAACGCCGGTAAAATCCGCGCCATTTGCGCGGTAGCCTGATAGCAGCTGTCAGTTTTAACAAAATGTCAAGCTCGTAGGAAGAAGATTTTATACTTTTTTTCTTGAAATTAAGTAATAAAACAATTGGTATTCATCCAATTAATAGTAGTAGAAAAAGTCATGGTGAATATCATCACTTGTTTAGTGAGCTTAAGGCGGACGAAGAAAGATTTTTTAAATATACCTTAATTCAGTCGTGACATTTGAGGTTATCATAAAATTTTCTCAGTTCGTACTTTTGTTCGTAACGTTTTCATTCATATCCTTACTGATTTCTTTCCAGCACTTGTCGACAACATTTCTGTTGCTATGTAAACTGTTTCTTTTATCCTAGATCAGCAATTTGTTAAAAACAGCAGCAATTAGTAAGTCGCTCATTTTGACAGGACTTATGTTTTGACACTAGCTTCCAAAACAAGCTTCACTAACCGGCCGCACCGGCGAGTAGGAATTAAGAATTCATTCAGATAAAGCTTCTCGGCCCGCCAGCGCGCGGACACAAATCTGAACCTGCCTTCACTATGTGCGTTCTCACACGTTTAGATAGAAACATTCTTGTCGGCGCGCCTGCGCCAGTCGGCCGCTTACTCGCCGGCTAAACTGAAAGCCGAAACAAGCGTTCTTTGTGTTCGTACACGAATGCAGGAGAAGCAGAAGATTTTCTCATATGCATTGGATCAAATATCACTGGCGTCTAGAACTCCATTGGATTAAATATCACTGGAGTCCAGAACTTCAATAGATCAAAGATCACTGGAGTCCAAAACTCCATTGAATCAAATATCGCTGGAGTCCAGAACTCCAATGGATCAAATATCACTGTAGTCCAGAACTCCATTGGATCAAATATCACTGACGTCCAGAACTCCAATGGATCAAATATCACTGACGTCCAGGACTCCATTGGATCAAATATCTCTGGAGTCCAGAACTCCAATGGATCAAAGATCACTGGAGTTCAGAACTCTATTAGATCAAATATCACTGGAGTCCAGAACTCCAATGGATCCAATATCACTGTAGTCCAGAAGTCCATTGGATCAAATATCACTGACGTCCAGGACTCCATTGGATCAAATATCTCTGGAGTCCAGAACTCCAATGGATCAAAGATCACTGGAGCCCAGAACTCCATTGGATCAAATATCACTGGCTTACAGGAAATCATTGGTCAAATATCACTGGGGTCCAGAACATCATTGGATCAAATAACACTGCTGTCCAGAACATCATTGGATTAAATATCACTGCCGTCCAGAACATAATTGGGTAAAATATCACTGACGTCCAGAACATCATTGGATGAAATATCTCTGGCGTCCAGAGCATCACTGTCTGCGGTTCTCCATGCAACGCAGAACCATAAAACCGAATTAATATTACGAAACTAGTTGCGCAAAATTTCTTTCATGATATTAATTTCACGTGTAAATATATATATTTTTTATTATAGTGACCATTTAAACATTGCATATACATAATATAATGAATATATGTATAGTAAATTGTATTTCTTAGTCCTCCTCACTAAGGTGACCTGTGCTGAGGCGGACTTAAGTTATTAATACCTATTTTATTTGTTTTTTACGTCGTTTTTAATGTTTTTTTCAGAGTTTTTTTCATTAATCTCTTTCAGCCAGATATTTATTCTTGATTTGTAATCATTGAAATTTTCTATTCGCTTTATATCAGGGGTTAGGATGTTGTGGAGTTTGGTCGCTAAATAAACGTAGCTTCTAGTAATATAATATATTAATATATAATATCTACATTACATTATAATATTGTGTAGTTTCTAATAATATATAATAGTGTCTAGTTTCATCATGCACGCATTTTTTTATATATTTCTTTATTCAATAAAATTATTAGTTACATGCATTGAGGAATTTTTCGACCATGAATTAATTAAATTTAATTTCACGAAACCTAATTCGTTTCGCGATTTTTTGGCAACACTAATGTCATGCACCTAATATCATTGTAAAAAGCGTGATTTTTTGGCAACACTAATGTCATGCACCTAATATCATTGTAAAAAGCGTGATTTTTTGGCAACACTAATGTCATGCACCTAATATCATTGTAAAAAGCGTGATTTTTTGGCAACACTAATGTCATGCACCTAATATCATTGTAAAAAGCGTGATTTTTTGGCAACACTAATGTCATGCACCTAATATCATTGTAAAAAGCGTGATTTTTTGGCAACACTAATGTCATGCACCTAATATCATTGTAAAAAGCGTGATTTTTTGGCAACACTAATGTCATGCACCTAATATCATTGTAAAAAGCGTGATTTTTTGGCAACACTAATGTCATGCACCTAATATCATTGTAAAAAGCGTGATTTTTTGGCAACACTAATGTCATGCACCTAATATCATTGTAAAAAGCGTGATAAAACTAATGTCGCGAAAATTCTTCTGCTGAGTGAACGCCTTGTCAATGGTAAAAATTACTGATACAAATCTCTTCAAATTATTCTTAATCCCGTTAAAAATTGGACTGCAGGCCCTTAACGAATGAATTAATAGGTATCATGTTAAAATTTTAATAAAAATGGAATTGTTAATAAGAACCATGAAATTTAAGCATTTCGTCATTACATATTAACAGGCCAAACGCAGATGCAAAAACACGTGTTCCGATTTATTCTGAAAGTATTAAATTTTTACTAGGAAACGACCTGCTGTGCCGTTTTAACAGGATTTTAATATATCAGCAATACTCATTTTTCTTCGAGTAAAGACTTAACGAAACAAAATTTTATGCCATTTCCCAACTATTTGGTGTCGTGAAATTAATTTCAACATGAATGAAAGTCTATCGAAATGTAGATTCGGCTTAAGGCCCTGTAGCGAGCGTTCAAAGATAGTATCAAAGGGTGATATGTAAATACGAATGTTAGAGGGAGCGCGCTAATATATAAAATAACGATAATAATTAAGCGAAAATGTAGAAAATATTTAATAAAACACGACACGTTTGAAATAGAGCAAAAGTCTCTCGACGAATTCTTTAGTTGCATTTAAAGATACTCTGTGAATTTTTTCATGCAATAAAAATATTAAATAATCGAACAAAACGTGTTTCTAATAATTTTTGGAGCTTACTTTGCGATTTTTTTCTATCGAGGGTATTTCATATAATTAACGTTTCGGCATAACAAATGTATAGATATTATCTACAAAAATATAATTTTTTTTGGAATTTAAAAACTTAAAGAGTTAACGAGAAACTTGTTAAAAATCGGTAGAAATTGGATATGCAATCCACTAGGAGTGATACTAAGCGATGAAGTATCGACTCAAGTAGAATTATTATTAACAATATTTTTTATTATGTACATTGAGATTCCTAACGTCTCTAAAATAGTGCACACTTAGTGCCAAATCCTGAAAACATACGACGACAACTTTCTCAATTTAGACAAAACAAACAATAACCGATTATAAATGTAAATGACAAGAAAACTAAACAATAACCATTTTATTAATCAACAAATTGAATAGCGTCGCATTCTGTCTAGACCGCAAACCTCAGTCAGTGATTCCTGAATCAGCGAGAAATGCTGTTTGGCGTGGGTCTGTATGTCCACATACCTACTAGGAACTAGAAATCTAGACACCAGACAGCGGGCAGTGCACACCGCACAACACACAACAGACCAGACACATTACATATTCCATGGCACAGAGCTGGTGATGTGGTATCTAATCTACTATACATAAGTACAGGCCAGATAATTACCGATGCGGACATACTAATTTCGTTTAATTCCAAATCGCCGTTCCGTGATGCACTATATAACCGACGTTATTTACGATGTGAACTTGGAGCGTTGGTGCGGGACTCGCTAGATGAGATAATGCGATAATTATCTTACATTGCAATGCTTTTTTATCTTGTATTTTTATAATTTTTTTATTTTTCGTTCATACCCCAAACCAGGCAAATGCCCGTATTATGGTGGTAACACAAATAAGAAAAATATAAAAAAACAATAATACAATGCTGTACATATATCGTTATACAAATGGTTATAGAAAAACAAAAACAAAAACAATAAATATATATACGATAATAGGGATAATGTCGGAATGAATTCACTTAAGGCGATGCACTACGTCGTGTAATATTTTACGTAGATGGCAATAAGGCTTAAATTCCCGCTTAACACCATCCACATGTTTTGATTTATGCAAGAAAAAAACATGACCTAAAAGTGCGTTTTATAAATAACTTAATTTGCCACATTATACAATAAAATCATAACCGAAAATGGGTTCGTAAGTAGGAGATTTTGAACTTTAAAACAGTTTTCATATTTTTTTTTTTTATTTTTTTTTTTTCTGGGCTTATAAAAAGACTTATCTAAAAAGTACTCGATTATTTCAAAGGCCAAGATGTATTCTACTCGCAGTATTTAATTAAAGCATCTGAAACATTTCTAGGCAATCAAATTTTCAAACCAAAAACATATGATTTTGCATTACTACGTATGGCATCGCCTTAATTGTCTTTCTTCATTCAGACAGTAATTTCTTTCAGGAAGCTTTCCGATTTCGTTCTGCCATTTTCTATGAGCCATACGGTAATTTGCTTTTAAAGAGGGCCTGTTTTAAACTTACTGCATTGCTGCTTGAACCCATTATATACCTTAGGAGCCAGGAATACATGGAAACGTTGTCAAAACGATGTGTTCATTTTTGGTACTATCATCCTTTGTTCTGATCTTAGTCTTGTTGTGTAACTGTGATCTACAAGACTATGAAGCTTGGGATTGTTCGTATAGTACATTATGAGTGCATGTATATAAATCTGTCTTACATCTAATAGTTTTGTTTCCTTAAATAAGGGTGTCGATGGATACATATAAGGTTTTTTATCCATCACTCTTATTACAGCTTTTTGTGCCTTGGCTAACGGATCTAGTATAGTTTTGGCTGCACCGCCCCAGCTTAGTATGCCATACCTGATAATTGAATGGTACAAAGCATAGTACACAATTTTAATGGTTTTCTTTTCAACAATGTATTCGTGCGTATTCGTTTGACCGTATTTTCAATGTACGCTCTCCAGGTCAAAGAGTCGTCTATTAAAATATCCAGATATTTGACTAATTCCACCTTTTCAAGGTCTTGGCATGCGCGTGGGTGAGGTATTTGTGTTCCTGGGGTACTCGTGTCATTTGAATGAATGCAAATCTTGGAACCCGAAATTAACCAACTTCACGACGTCCGATCGAGCAGAAACTCAGCAGATTCCATCGTTTCGACTCGTTGTCGATGACCATGTATTCTATCATAGTTGTGCCAATCACTTACACAAGCGCGGGCGTATATGCACATCTCTGAAATATCATAACATTACAGCATTTAAAATGCGAAATGAATGTCGGACCTACCCGATTGTCATTTGCCGCGATTTTTAGAGCTATCGGTTCCAGTTCCTAGGCAAAAAGATTCAATAACTCAGTCAGATTTAATGTTTTAAAAGAAATTTTAAAATTAAAAAAGAACTCTATTTTAACGGGTAGATTTTTTAAAATAATGTATTTAATGTCCAAAAATTCTCAGACCTGACACACCTTTTCTGTAAATTTTTCCAGAGGATCGGTGAGATTCTGAGCTGGGCAAGCAATTTTCAAAATTGCCTTCTGAAAATGGAAGGGAAGGATTCCACATGCTCATGTCTATTTTGGGCATTGAATACTGTTACGTAACAGATCTCTCAAACACATTTAAAAAACCCCGCGAAATGATATTCAGAACGGTGAATATCATTTCGCGAGAACCCCAACGGTTTTAGCGCGCGTCGGCCATCTTCACTTTGACTCTAGACTTGGCCTCGACACTACGCTTTCCGCGCGCGCACAGCATCGCCCAGCCTCACCTTGTTTTCCACCCTACAATGTTCTGGAAGTAACTCCTCTCTGGCCTTAGCAACCCCCGCATTCATGGAACATCTCATGTAAGCGTACACCAAACCTTTGCCCATTATGTGCCTATTTAAAAGCCTGTCACAGACGTATGCCAGACGAAACCAAAATGAGAGATAGATTTGTTAAATTCATAAATATTATGTGCCCCTTTTGTGTTATACTATGTGTGTGCTTGTTTAACTGTAAATACACTCATGAATCATTCCATTGTAGCGTTTCATTTGACGAGAGAGTGGAGTTGAATTGTTGAATCGGTCCCCGTGTAAAGGCATGATTGCCGACCCCAACTGAGCTAATCCATGAGTCTCTTGATTCTACCACTGAAGCTGACTGCCAACTCAACATTGGCCCTCTACGTGGCTCTCGAAACCCAACAATACATAGTCCCATTAATATATTCATAAATATTAATTTCATTTGTTTGTGCGACCTGTGTAACTCTGGTTCAATGAACTTAGATTTGATTTGAATACAAGTGTCATCATTTTCAAAATTGGCACTCTTGGTATATGACTGGTATTACATAAAAAATAAAAGTTGGTTATAGTTTATTTTTTCATTGATTAGATTCTTTGTTTGCAGTAACCTGGCATCATTACAGCTCCATAACATGTGGCAGTCTGGTTTATATTATAACCAGTCTTCAATTGTGGCTGGTTGATGAGACTTTTCAGTATTGGGTTATTTATTGAAGGACAAAGGCCAATCTAGCATTTCTGACGTGGACCAAAAAGAGCACGTTGCTCTAACACTGGTTTCCAGCCGTTAGTAATTTGTATTTTCAACGATCTTTGTTTTATTTTATTTTCATTGATTTTTGGTCATTTAAATACATGCATGTTGCATACATAATTATATACAAATAGGCACCTAGGCATAAACTTTGAATAATATTCAGTAATAATTACAGAGCCTTAGTTTTTTTGAAGACTTGATCTTTGCTCGTTGAAGAATTTTGTTATTTGTATGTACGAACATAGGACGTTGGTGCATTTCACTGCACGGTAAGGCATAGAGGGTGAAATAGTAAATATGACTGTTATGTTTTAATGATAAACTAATGTTTATAAGACAATGTTTTTATGCATAGCACAAAGGATAACAAATTATTATAAGCAATATGAAATTAAATATGACTGTGATTATTTGGCACCCACTCAAATAAAATATTTGATGTGAATACCGCAGAAGAGTCCCAAGTCTTCAGAATCAGTGGCACTATAGCATCCCAAATTATTAAGGCAAACAAGGTCACCAAACACAGCTAAAGCCATTTGAAGTTATTTCACTTTCATTTTGACCACCACAATACGGGCATGGGCATAGTGTGGTGGTTGCAAGTCGTAGTGAGTGATTTATTTTTGGGATACTATGCCATGTTGCTCTACCTCCTTCTTTAGCCAATGTTTCGGACAGCATCACAGTATCCAAAACGTTGGCAAAATAATGAGGTATCGAAACACGGCATAGTAAGTACCCCACAATAAAATAACACAAAAAATTTAATTAGGATCATTCTGAATGGTGGTTTTTCACCAGGGCGATACTGAGAGTATCCATATCGGGTTGTCTTACGTTATGACTATTTTATAGGAGTTATAATAATATATTCTGAAGGATGGGAGAACAGTTCGTGCCATAGTCTATAGTATAGTCCGGACAAACTCCTTTTCAATGCATCTTGTGGTTTTATAAAAAAATGTGGCATAGATTATACAATATTAACGAAATTAATTGAGATGTGTTGGATGATATTAATGCATCAGATAAAAGATTGAAATGTGTTTGTGAATTTGGTGTATTACATCAAAAAAAAGGGCTTCTCTCAGATCTGTTTATTCTAATAGTTTTTATTTCAGGCACAAACTTTTCAGAGAATTTCATAGGTATCATTGTGTGTGCAATACGCACCCATCGCAATGTCCTGGCTGTATCTAGTCTCAAGGAAAGCCTGTCACCTCTCCTGTTCTCTCCCTCCAGCTTCTTACCCACGGTTAGGGTACTAAATATTGTCATCTAATCTTTCCAGTTATCGATGTCTTTTTTTAAAGAAAGACCTAATTGCATTTTTTGGTATCTAAAACATAGCAATATTTTAAAATTTATGTGCTAAAAATTTTACGTCTTCAACGATGGAGGAGTTGTTAGCATTTGTTTATTCACCTACTAACTGGTAAAGTTAGGAGCATAGATCCCACAATGTTTTAGATGTAATTTCTTAACGAGTCAATAACAACACTAGGAAGCATCCACCAGGAAAGACAGGGTCGGTCGATAAAATCAATTACATCAATTAGCATGTAAATCAACGGAAAAATATTGAAAAAATTATACTTTGGATCTTCAGTTCGCGCATAGGGCCTAAAGTTTGGAAAAAATTACAAAATAACCAAATTTTACCTTTACTCTCAAAATATACAGGTAACACTTTTTGACTTTCAATAGCATATATGCGTCTTGTTTGTGTTGCCTAATGATAGAAAAAAAATACATTTAAAAACCGTGTGCTAAAGTTTAGTGCGCGCAAAAGGCCTAATTTTTGTTTAATTAGCTGAATAAATTGGGTTTCTACCGTTCAAATAGTAAAAAGCTGCACATTAGCGTGAATCGTGAGAAATATGCCAGTCACGTCACAACAGCGAGTGTAGCCGGTAGTGAAATAGCCAAGTGCATCCTTTGTACCTACGTGGAAGAAAGTGGTATTGACATTAATGAACCGGAAGCAATTGGTTGTGATAGCACAGGAAAAATTGTGATGTCCCAAAAAGAGAGGTTAAAGTTTAGCGTCCATTTCAATGGTTTGTTTAGTTTGTGGTTTTACCTACCTTATCTTATAATATATTACCGCCTCTTCAAAACTGTTCACACGAGCTCCAGAGAAAAATATGAACACATAACATCTAATCATAGATATAAAACAGACCCAGAAACTAAAAATACGATAACGGTCGCAACTGGGACTCGAGCCCAAGTCCTCTCTTATCGGGACTTAGATTGATAAAAATTACGACATGTCATAAAGTGGCAATATCTCAGTAGATAGAGTGCCAGTCTAACGTCAGGTCAGGACATGGATTGCAACCTTTACCTTTTTGTTTTCTGTGTCTTGTCTGCTCCATATTTTCTAAGAGTTGTTCATATTATCTTCGGCACATATTAAATATTACAAATAGTGTTAAGCTTCAATAAGTTATCCCTAGTAAAATTGAATATAATATCTAA
Organism: Hesperophylax magnus; assembly: GCA_026573805.1. Taxonomy (NCBI): domain Eukaryota; kingdom Metazoa; phylum Arthropoda; class Insecta; order Trichoptera; family Limnephilidae; genus Hesperophylax; species Hesperophylax magnus. Next base: position 1,612,996 of record JAIUSX010000117.1, on the reverse strand, counting down.
TAATAATTTGATGTTCGGCCGCTGGCCTAAGATTCGGCGCTCCTGTCCAGCCGCCCGTACGGTACCGGTGGCCGCGGGCCACGTCCGCATTCCACAGCCGCCCGCAACGCCGGGACAGGGATAATGAAGCAAAGGGAATCTAACAAAATAAAAAAACGAATTTATAAAATGATTCGCTAAAGTCACCCAAATTCTAAAGCTTTCGAAACTTTTATAAATAATTTAAAAATTTGTTTAAAATAATTCAAAAAGCAAGTCCTTTTTTTAAGAAATGAGGTTTTTAATAGTAAAAGATTTTATTTAATGCAATAAATTAATAGTGCACATGCAATAAGTACGAAAAAAAACTTTTTCACCAGATTAGTCAGTTAAATTAAAACATATTCTTAACTGCAATTATCAACATTTTATTGAAACAACTCTCTATGTTATTTATTCTGTATTTATATAATGAAAAAAGCTAAGGTTAGGTGACATTTTCGCATCGACACGAAAGACGGTCAAGTTTTGCGTCTTTATAAAATTATTATAAGTAACTATCATTCCCGCCATGCGTTGCTGTGGCTCTGTCAGCCGGTGTAAATAGAGAAACAATAGTGCGTGTTGCTAATACGTCCAATAGATGGCATCGTTTTTTTTCAAAAAGAGCACTTTTTTCAACAGATAGTGCTGTTTAGAAAAAATATGTTTTTACCTGTCACGAGTGACATCTATATAATACAATTGTATAAATATACACGCGTATTCGAATGCAACGTTGTGTCAAAATTTCAAAGCAATCGGTGAAGAACTTTCGGAGACTTAAGATTTTGAACAAACGAACATTTACATTTTAAATTAATATAGAACATAGAGTATATGTAAAAATGAAATCTAAGGTTAGATGACATTTTTGCAACGTCACGAAAGACTTAATTACTTAACTTTTAAAATTATTATAAGTAACAATAAAAAATTCCCAAAAAATTGGTCACTTTTATCTTGTTAACACATTTTATTTTATACTGATGCAGACCCGTGAAAAATCACGGAATAGTATAATTGTGGGATTTATGAAGCTGAAAGTATGTATAAAAATATATTTGCTTAGTATTATTTATTTTCAAAAGAAGAAATTTAACTTTCGAATCTTAGTAAGTTTGAAAAATCGAAAAAAAATATGTAGCACCGCTTATGAAAAGGATAGTTATTCAAAGAATATGTGTTTTCGAATGAAATAGCTATATGAACGGCTCGCTAAATTATGACATCTGTGAAACCATACGCGTCATGTCAGTAACGTATCTTCACGCTATTAATTCATCTTATAATAGCATACTTTATAGCTTGTCTGATAATGATCGTCATGTTCGATAGCGTTATAAGAATTAAACTGGAGTATGCTAGTAATAAGTATGTAAATATGCTGTAACCAATACAGGAAAAAAATTCTCAAGTACGTCTATATGCTGGCGCATGGAACTTATCCGAGATAAGCCTAGAAACTAGACGTTACGCAAATCTTGCAAAACTTCAGGAAATTTGAACAATTCATCAAATTTCATGGTTAATTTTCAAGTTCTGTGAAAGTCCTATTGAAGTTCTGTTATTATATCAACATGGGCCAGTTGCTTCACAGAACTGAAATAATAGTAGAACTTTCACAGTGCTTGAAAATTAACTGTGAAATACGATGAATTATTCAAATTCTCTGACACAACCCGTCCTTAGTTTTAATATAATTCAAAATTTCATTGATAGCCCATTCCTCTTGGAATGTTATGGCTTATACGTCCCCAAAACTTCAGCCGTAGTCAGCGCCATGACTGTTCAAGATACCACAGGCCGAACAGATTTTCTATCACAACATAGCATGACACGAGGAATGACGCTGTTGAATGAAATTTCAGAAACAGTAGATGTATTTAATTTCCCTGTAAATAACCTTAAGATTTTTTTTGTATAAATATCTTCCCAAATGTTACGAGTACCAGAATGAGAATATTGTACCGTAATTGGATTAACAATCTATTGTACAATATAAAAATAATTTATTTAATACTAATCAATTATAATTATAAATAAAATTGGTTATAATTAGTTTATTGAACTTGAATAATTGTACGCATTACAGGAATACTTCACATCACACACGCACCGACACCCGATATTAGTATGTTTATTGACTTCTGACCGCTATTAGAACAACCTAAAGCTGTCGTAAAACTAGAGTCCAAATACGTCTGTTGTAATTAACCAACAAAGATTATATGTTAAATACATAGGTTTATATAATATAGCATACCCACCTATGTTATATACATAGTTATAAAGTATTTAACATACCAACCTTTGTTATATACATAGGTATGTATCATAAAGCAAACCCACCTATGATATAAACATAGGTATACAGCATATAACATACCAACCTTATATATCATGTAGCATACCCACCATTGTTATGTGCATAGGTATATATCATGTAGCATATCCACCTATGTTATAAACATAGGTGTATATCATATAGCATACCCTCATATATTATATACATAGGTATACAGCATATAACATACCCACCTTTGAACAGGGGTTTGTCAGGGGTAAATTAAGATTTCAAAAGTTACATTGCAATGAACACTGAACAGTTTACAACCCGGGGATACACATAGTAAACTTATAATATTCATAATACGAAAGCTTACTATGTGTATCCCGGGGTTGTAAACTGTTCAGTGTTGTTCAAGTTACATTGCAATGAACACTGAACAGTTTACAACCCTGGGATACGCATAGTAAACTTATAATATTCATAATACGAAAGCTTACTATGTGTATCCCCGGGTTGTAAACTGTTCAGTGTTCATTGCAATGTAACTGAACAGTTTACAACCCGGGGATACACATAGTAAGCTTATAATATTCATTATACGATAGCTCAACATAATGTTGCAGTCACCAGAGGTGTTAAATAATCCGCGGGAATATATTATCTAAATTTCATGAAACGTGTTCCTGGCTTTACAGTGTGTGGTCAACCTTTTATAAGTTATATTAGTTTGATGCATACACGGACAAAAATGAATACTGCTAATGTATTAAGAATCTCTTCAAATTATTGGTAATCCGGTTAAAAACGGGATTATTAATAATGTGGTTAGCAAAATCAGAAAATTATTTTTATTAAAACATTTTAAGGCGATGCCATACGTAGTAATGCAAAATCATGTGTTTTTGGTTTGAAAATTTGGTCGCCTAGAAATGTTTCAGATGCTTTAATTAAATACTGCGAGTAGAATACATCTTGGCCTTTGAAACAATCTAGTGTTTTTTAGATGAGCTTTTTTATAAGCCCAGAAAAAAATAATGTACAAGGCCTATGAAAACTGCTTTAAAGTTCAAAATCTCCTACTTACGAACCAATTTTTGGTTATGATTTTATTTTATAATGTGGCAAATTAAATTATTTATAAAATGATCGAAAAAAAAATATTTATGCCTGAACATCCACAAAATAAAATAAAAGGAATTTTTTGGCCATGTTTTTTTCTTGCATAAATCAAAACAGGCGGATGGTGTTAAGCGGGAATTTAAACCTTATCGCCATCTACGTAAGGGTTATTATTGATAGCGGCTCAATTTAAAATATTACACGACGTAGTGCATCGCCTTAAAAGATCTTTGATTCAAATGTCGAAATTTTTCTTTTAAAATGTCGACTTCTTTTTCCAGAATTAAAATGAGGAACAATCAATCCATTTTAATTATATTGTTTAAAATTCAATGCCTAAAACGTCGTGTGTCCAAAGTCACATTTTACCCCAGACTAAATAATTAGCCACAAATATGTATTACAATATTATAATCTAAATGTAATACGAACACAAATTGTTATTTAGCAGACTGTCCACTGCGTCCACTGCCCAGTAGTGCTCATTGCAAACGAATGAGATAACTTATTGATTGCATCTTGAACCTGTGACCTCTGGCTAAAAGTGAGCGCCGGTTATAAAAACTGACATAAAAAACTCGATGACAAATCTGTTAGATATGCGCGGAATTTTTTCCGGTATATTCTCTGGAATGTTCGGTAAATTTAATCTAATTCCATCTCAGCGTTGAAATATAAAACACTAGATGGGACCTACTCAAGTAAACATTTGAATGACGATGATTTTTTTTTGAGATTTTTACTTATTTTATTTACTAGATATATTTTTCAACATATATTTGTGGTAATAATGAAAATTTTAAATTTACCCTTTATACCTACAGAATTTTCGCAAGAATGATTTATTTAATAGGGAATTTTCTCGCAAGGAAAAAAAATCGTTCTTTTATCTATTTATTTCAAACACAAAGGGTTCATTATTTATAATTAGTTTTTTTTTAACTAATAAAGTTCCCTTGCGGCCCTTCGAAGACCATCAAATATTCTCCATAAATTACTATTCGCATAATTTATATTTCATATTTTCTCATTCCTTTTTTATTTTCTTATTCATTTTTTATTTGGCTTATTTTGTCTAATTACTCTGAAATATAGAATGTATTGTATTACACTGCCCCTGCATACCTTCTGGGATAGATTTCGTCTAAGGCATAAATATTAAATTACACACAAATAAAGTTAGAGATATGAAATAAATTGAACTAAATATAAATGAAATTTATGAAAACTTACAGTGCCGTTGCAATAAATACTTAAAATAATAATGTTACAAGAAATACAATGATGTCGTGTTGAATAGTAAATTCAAGTTGCAATTATAAGCGAATACTTGCCAATATAAGGAGATTAATAAGTACACCTATATTATATGTTTTATTCTTACCATAGAATTGTGATAATAATTACTGTAATACCCACGGACAGGTTTTGCCTGTGTGGGATTTTAGCTACGCACCACATTGTAATTTTATTTGTTAATCTTCTTCTGTTAGTCTTTGTACGAACTCGCCTCCAGAACCGAATATGTTTTGTTGTCTTTGTACGAATTCGCCGCCAGAACCGAATATGTTTTTTTGTCTTTGTACGAACTCGCCGCCAGAACCGAATATGTTTTTGTCAATTATAATGGGGTTGCTGTCTTCCGGAAGTAAACATGAAAAATATTTAAATTAAAAGTAATGTCGAGACGTCATTTTTATGCAGCAAAGGCCAATCTTGTATTTTCCCTCCTGGATGGTTTACCGCCCTGAGCGGAATGGTGACAAAAACGAGATAGCCTTGAATTAGACTGAATCTGCACCTAAAAAAATGTTATTCGATCTGCGTTTTCACGCGCGGCCCGGAATGCGGTGTTTATGGTAAATCTGAAATATACCCATTATTTTAACCGATATTTGAAACTTGTTTAAAGCATTTTATCACGTCTGTCTCAAGATTTGAAAACCTGCATTTTGTATTTTTACTCAATCAGAATATTCACTGATATAATATCCTATGATTTTTATATTAGTGAAACAAAAGTCTAAAAATATCTAATTTTAATGTGGAATAAATTTAAATATCAACCGAATTGAATTTATTTCAAAGCCCATGTAAGAAGTACGTGTTACGATTTGGTACTTTGAACGTTGATAGCTTTGTAATCAAAATCAAAATATCCTCTGAAAACATAATATTTGAAAATAGGTACCTACTTAAATATAAACAATACAATAATACTTAACATTTTATTAAAATCAAATAAAAATTATTAATTTGTCTTGAGACGGAAACGGATCGTACCAACAAATTTACAAACAGACGAAATGCCCAACGTTCTGGCTACAACCGTACTTCGTTCCGCTCAGTCAATTATTCATACAACTATTGGTTCTGTGAATAGTAGACATCGCGACCAAATAAATATGTTTCAATTTTTTTCCTATTTGATAAATCAAAACCAAAATTTCCTTTGAAATCTTAAGATTTGTAAGTAGGTACCTACCTACTTAATTGATAAACACGATGACCCGACGATCGATTACATTTGAAAAGAATATTTACTGAACCCGTCGTTACCCGTGGCCTGCGGTGATATTTTTAATGTTCTTATTTTTTTCAAAATTTTTCACATGTCGCAACTGAATAACCGCGCAATCCCTCAACCGACCGTAACTGTCCAATACCTATTGATTTTTTTATGATTTGAGTTGAAAAATGAAAAATTTCATCGGAGACCAAAATTCCATTATCATTTTTTGCTCCAAATAATGTCAAGAATCGCTGGTAAGTTTTTTTTTTTTTTTTTTTTTTATAGTGAAAACCTCACAAGAGTCCCAACTGCTCCCGTCTGGAGCCAGTGAGACTATGGCATCCCCAATTGGGGGATGTTGTGAGGCTGAAGGTAAGTGGGGAAGGGAAAGAGGAAGGTGGGGAAGTACCTGGCTATTCAGATCTAGTCACTAAACACGGCTAAAGCCATTTGGAGCAACGTTTCAATTCTGAATGGTGGTCTTACACCAGGGCGATACTGGTAGTATCTTCCACTCTGGAACGTGCCGCAAATATACTAAATATTATTTTAATTAATTAATTGTGAAATAACACAAATTAATCAAATAAAATTTATTTGCGCACGCCGGGTTCGAACCCGCGACCTTCGGAATGGCAGTCCAATGCGTTACCACTGGACTATGCCGGCCGTCAATTACATCCTTTAACAGCATGTACATCGACCGTACTTACATGTAGAAAAATGGGTATTGCTAATTAATTAATGAATTGACTGGTTTCCTGATAAACTTTTAGTAAAACACTAATGTATTATCACGATGTCGGAACACGTGTTCATAAAAATCCTAATATATCCGAATTTCGTCATTATATATTAGCAGGTTCATGAACGCGTGTTCCAATATATTAGGAATTTACTAAAATCATAAAACACGCTCACTAAAGAACATAGATATATATTATTAAAATAAATACCGGAAAGTCCAATTATGTCCTAAATCTGTATCTAAATTTCGCTAATAAACAATTAGTTAATGTTTATTAAGTGTTAATCTTAAGTGACCTACCAGGTAAGTATGGTACAGTATAATATTATCTCCGGTAACCGGATAAATCATCACAATGATAATTCATCACATCTTTAAAAAGTTATATAAAGTCATGGAAAGTGATGAAACAAAAACTTTAGTAACTGGAATATGTAGGTTAGGTTAGGATAGGTTAGGTTAGGTTAAAAAAAATATCATCGTTTCTAATGACTTTATATCACTTTTTAAAAGTGTGTTGAATTGTCACTGTGTTGAGTTATCATGGAACCATTATCTCCGTATATAGTTAGTAATAACATAGTTCATTGTAAAAATGTATTGTGTATTTGTACAGCGCCCTCGGGATGATTTTGCACAAAAACGGCGCTATACAAATCATCCAAATATATTATTATTATTATTTACATTTCAAACGAAAAAATGAAATATTGTTACTCTGCAATGGATTGGGTTGGTTGATTTAAACATTTTAATTTTAGTCGAGAATATTTCATAAATTTTATCTGTTTTTATGAACAATATGTCCGAAGAAAGGACATTGAATAGTTTTATAGCTTCAAATACCCACGTAAAAATGTCGGGCTACTGTTGTACATAATAGTGGTACTGTAGGTCTTATATATGTACATAAAATTTTGAATGCACGATGTATGACAATGTAATTATCACCTCTTATCCGTCAGAATGGTCCGCTGCAAGATAAAATCATTATATCGGTGATAATTTTTTTTTGAACGAGGCGAACGCTTTGTCACCAGGTCATTTTTGACACCACCGGTTTCAGACGTGTGAAATGGTGTAAATAATATGTATTATATATGTATTATATGTATAATATGTATTATATCAGTTCATTGATAACTTTTCCGTAAACCAACGAAACTTAAAGAAAAAACAAGAAGTCAGTACGGTTTTAAACTGCAGGAAACTCCAAATCCATTGGCCAATTTCTATTTATATATGGAACGATGAATATAAAGATCAAAAGGAAAAGCTGCGTAGCCTTTTTAAACAAAACTTAAATTTGGATTTCAGTTGAGAACTATTTTTCAGTTTGGTTAAGTATTTTGGCCTCAAATCCAAATTTAAGTTTCTATGAAAAATTCCATGCATTGTTCCCATTGTGGGAGAAAAGATTCCTCGCATGAATAATTAAGAGTCCCACAAACTTTCCCTATGTTGTAAGGCTGAAAAGAGTGGGGAGGAGGAGACAAGGAATAAGAAGGTTTAGAAGTGCCTGGCTATTCAGATCTCGTCACCAAAGAGTTTTGAATTGTGGTATTTCAACAAGGCGATGCTGACTATCTTCCACTCGGTCCGTCCTGAGTCAAAGACACGTTTTTATAACGAATTATCCTTATTGATTCTACAAATTATGTCTTGAAATCACAATGCTAACTTTTAGTTTATTGTCGTGGCGGGCGCTAGCGCGTGACAAAATAAATATTATAATTTCCCAGTCATGTCTCAAAAACCGTCTGGTCAAAGGTTGGGGACGTCCAATTCAGTGAGTCTGTTCTTCAATCTTTCGTTCAGAATTGTATACATTTTCAAAGTGGGTGATATTAATTTAGTAATACATATTGGTTCCACTAGACAGAAATTAATAGTGTTTGTTCTCTCTATGTGGTCAAGTGTTAAGTCATATCATTGGATCAATTCCCAGAATAACGCAATCTACTTTTATTAAAAAAATATTTGCTAATTCATTAAAATTAATATAAAGTTTATTTATACTGTTACTTACCATCGTTAACTATACACCACTAAATACTTGTATAGCATTGTCTCCTATTTAGCACTGATACTTATATACCAATGTCACTAATATTCCACGGCTACCTATATGTCACTGTTACCTATATACCAATGTTACCTATATGCCACTGTGACCTGTGTACCACTGTTACTGACACCTGTATACCTGTTACTTATATTTCACAATTACCTATATACCACTATTACCCATATGCCACTGTAACCTATATACCAATAGTATCTGTGTACCACTGTTACCTGTATAACATTGTTAACCACGGTTAACTATATACCAAGGTTACCTGTGTACCATTGTTACCTGTATATACAACTGTTATCTGTGTACTACTATTTCGCGCATACCATTTTTACCTATATACCTATAAACATTAAACGTTACCATATACCTATCACTGTTTTGTATACCTACATATAGATAGGTACGCAACTCAGTTTAAGAAACCTAGGAATAAACGTCCCAGCAGACGAGTCGTGGGGTGACCACTCGAAGCGTGGAAGCACTGTTTACACGAGTCATTATTATGCAAGACGAGGAACCCGCTCGTCATGCCTGGTACAACCAAACAACATACATACCTCCATAGTATTCACACGACAACACGACAGACTAAATTAATCTAAATCATCAAAAACTACTTTATCTTCTAATCCTCCTGCTCTTGTCCAAATTTGTCGCTAGCTGGATTTTCAAAAATCATTATTATTTTATCAAAACTCAAAAACTCATTATGTATGTATTATAACAATAAATAACAAAGTATAATGCAACAAAGGTATTAGGTTCTTTATACAATTTGCCATATACATGTTGTCCCGTAAGCCATGGATCAAACGTAGTGGGAAGTGATGGAGAGGTTATTCGCTGATCGAGTTATCATTATTAAAATGATCGAACAAATTGTGGTCCAATTATTAACTTATCCAATGTTTTATAATTTTTAGTATTTAAAAAAAATCATTTTGCCATTATCTAAAAAAATCTAATAAAGTGTTTTTGAACTTGTTTTAATTAAGATTTGGAAGATCACATATTTGGTCATTTTGAATACATTAATTAAATTCCAATTAAATATGTCATTTTGATGAAGCAATTTCACCTAATAACGCTGTCTGACAGGAGAATTATGTCAGGCCTGGTTATGTTACACGTGGACATTTATAACTTAATTGACAGCCCTGCCATCGTCGCCACTTTGATATTTCATGTACCAACTAGGAACACGAGACAAAATAACATTCTTCTGTACTGTCAACTATCAGACACACTCACTAACCAATAGGATGTATGATTTAAGCATGGGTACTATTGATATATTTATTGACTCCAAATTTGGAACTAAACGTAATCTAACCGGCACTATGTTGAATCCTACAAATTATAGGAGCGTTGGTAATTTAGTTTTAGTGATTTTAATATATTTTTATTTTATTTATATTTTTCATTATACTTCTAATCACAGTTTTATATTTGTGTATTCATAGATCTATTTTGTACTTTCTTTTAAAATACTGTTATTATTTCCTATATAATAGAGATATTCTCCTATGTAATCTGCATCGTGTATCACTTTTATGTAAAAAGCCTTTTTTAAGCATACCTCTAAATACAGGGTTTTCCAATAAGAGGTGTTATTTTGATATTCAAAGAAAAATTGCCATTTTTTAATATAAATGATTGAATGTTTATTTCATTATAAAGAGGAAGGTATGTTGTTAATAGTGAAAAATAACATTAGTCAAATGACCACCACGACCACGACTACAGGACCATATCGTTTATATGAAATTTTCCATAACCAAATCGCAAAGTGGCTGTCATATGTCCTCGATACTCGATAGCCTCACGAATTCCATCTTTGAGGTCTTGAATCGACGCTGGGCTGTTGGCGTAGACCTTCTCTTTCACGTGGCCCCAAAGGAAGAAGTCGCAAGGTGTTAAATCAAAAGATCTCGGTGGCCAATTGTGATCACCTTTTCGAGAGATAATACGGTCCGGAAACTTTTCCCGTAAAAGATCAATGGTTTCGTTGCTTTTGTGGCACGTAACGCCGTCTTTTTGAAAGTAAACGTTGTCCAGATCAATACCATCCAATTCCGGCCATAAAAAATCATTTTATGGCCGGAATTAAATACACATAACACCTCTTATTGGAAAACCCTACACGACTGTCTGTTTGTGCGCTTAGTTCTACGCAACGGATTTCGATAGGGTTTCCACTAATATTTAAAGAATTTCTTCCGGAAGGTTTTACATATGAATCAAAAATGCCTATTGATAGAGGCACAAAAATCGAGATCAGGAAAATTTGTTGTTTATTCAGAAATCTTATCACAAGAGAGTAACTTAGCCGCTGTTAGGTGATCTGTGAACTGAAATACTGAATATTCTTGAGATAGTATTATAATATCTTACACTTCTTTACAAATCAAAGATTTTGTAGTCTTAATTATTTTGAATCCCCATCTCACTAAGCACGGAAAACAAAAAAAACTATTCTGTTTATCATACCAGCAAAACCAATCTGCATTATCTATTCTCTAACTAAATAGATTAAAATAAAGTCACTATCCGTGTCCGTATGTTTGTGCGCTTAGTTTTTCTAAACTACGCACTGGACTTTATAGAATGTAGAGAAAAGTCGATATTTTATAATCAAGACGTAAAAATATATTTTCGGGCACTACATTGCTAACGCTGCCTCTTGAGAAATATCACAATAATGTACCACGTAATTGTATATCTTAAAAAGGCCTTACAGAAAAGTCTGCGATGTATATGCGAGTGAAGACAAAATGATAAACGGTTGATCTACTATTTGATCTCCCTTACAGCATTTAATGTTTCCTATGACAAAAAACTTATTTTCTAATATCTTTAACTTGTTTTAATATCGTACACAGTTTTGAAGGGGGGTCTAATTGGCCTGATATTATGTATGCCAATATATCAAAACAGAGAAAAAAAAACTATCCACATCGCAATGTTTGATGCCTTTGTGGCACAGAAATAAAACCTTTAATACCAAAAAAATCGTTTTAATTATTTTTCACAAGTGCCTTTTATGTATAAAATTTAATGTGATCGTTAAAATAACTAATACCGTGGTTTTCAATTTCGATATAAATAATATTGTATTCAGACCCGTGAAACGAGATAATATCACGGGATATTATAATTGTAGGATTTGTGAAGCTGAAAGGTTTGCCAATTTTTAAATAATTATTTTCTAACCTATTAATTTATATTTATATTGTTTATTTATTAGTTATTTGTACATCTAAGTTTACAAATGACTAATTTTATAATATACTTACTCGTGGCTCCTACAATCCTTCTCGAATTTACCAATTGTTGCAGACTTTATAGTTTCATAGTTTTATAGTTTCTGGCATCATAATAATCCGATCACAAGCAGCTCGGATGAAATCTTTAGGAAAATCTGTGTTATGGACACTAGGCAACTTTATGCCAAAAACATACTAGCATACCTCTTCAAACCACGTTTGACAATGTCCAAACTGCTCGTGATACTAGAACTAAAGAACATAATCTCTTTCGCTAAAACAACTTTTGGCCAGAGAAATTTTAGATATTTTGCAACAAGGCTATTCCCACTAGCCATTAGACTGAACAATTTTTTTTATATTTTGGTGAATGTTATTAATAAAAGTGAGAAAATTGTCTAATTGTCTGTTGCTATCTGTCCAAATTACAAAAATGTCATCAACATATCTATACCAAACAAATACATTAGCTAAAAGGGAAAGTCCACATTCGAAAAGTTTGTTTTCAAAGGAATCCATAAATATTTCAGCAAATAAAGGAGAAGCGGGATTTTCCATTGGGAGACCATTATGCTGTTTATATAATTTATCATTAAAGGTGAAGTAGTTTTGATTGATACAAATTTCTAAGAAAGTGGACATTTCCTTCACAATGGTTCGATCTAAATGGAAATTATTTAAAATGTTTACAATTAGGTTTATACATTCATTAGTGGGATTGCTTGGGAAAAGATTAACAACGTCAAAGGACACTAATTTACTGTTGCTAGGTATGTCTAAGTCTTTGATTTTATTTATTAACTCCAAACTGTTTTTTATTGAGCGATGTGATCTGAATAAATTATTAGATTTGAATAAAGATACAAATTTAGAACATATATTATAGTTGGGGCTAGAATATGCAGGAACAACAGGTCTAATGGGAATATTTGGTTTGTGAATTTTCGCTAAACCATATAGTTTAGGAGGCTGTGGATTAGTTAATACTAGATGATTTAAAGAAATACAAAAAAAAAAAGTATTTAATTTTTGGAGAAGTTAAAAAATAGCGAATCTATTTGAAATTAAGATGTCAAGCGGGAATAGTTTCAAGACAGGCCCGAGGAGAATAAAAAATAATTGTAGCTACATACAAAAAATGTAGTTACAATGGTTTATGTGTTTTGCTTCCGAGCAATTTAGCACCTACTCATTTATTTACAAGAGGCTAATATTTCGTACACCTGGTAAAGCATTATCATTATGGTTAATTATAGTTAAAAATTACTAAAAATTCCATTAATATACAGATTGTGCCTTGATAGTGCCGTAGAACTATTATAGCTATGTGCTTGTTTCAGTCCTTCACTAACATTTTAATTCAAACCTAGATTTTTATACAAACATAAAAAAAACTATTTAGTCTTGAACTAAATGTAATAAATTATTAAGTCATGTGATTTGTTTTATATTTTAATTTATGGTACGACATTGAAGTCAATTAAATCATTTCCTTGTTTGTATCAATTTAGCAGCCTCCAAGGCATAGGTTCCGAAAAAATACAGAATTCATCAAATATCACGTGAGTACATTAGTAATTAAGTCTTATTGAATAGAATTACTAATGCATTAAAAAATATGATATTTATTTAAGTCTATTAGTATGTATATTTCCGTAAAGGTTTACTGGGACCTTAGTGGATTGGATTGAATTTATAATGAAAATTCTATTTAAATACCATCAAAGATCGAAAATAATTACTATGACTTATTAATAAAAAGTTTTTCATGATCCAGAAATAATTGTTTCCAAGAATTTTTCAAACATATCCAAGTTTTCCGATTCTCAATTTTTTGTTTTAATTTGTTTGAAATTAATGGCTTCTTTAAATCAAAACATATATTGTTTTGTGTTGTAGAGATTACGTCGGTTCTGAGAGAAACCTCAGAATATTCTGCGCAAAGTCAGCTTTAATGAAATTTCAGAAAAGAAATTTCATTAAAGAAATTTGAGAAAAGATATTTCATTGAAGAAATTTGAGAAAAGAAATTTCATTAAATAAATTTCATTATGGAATTTCATTAATGTAGTGGTTTGAAAATTTGTAGAAATCAGCATATTGATAAAATTCATGAAGTGTATCATTTTCTTAGTACCTACTCTACGTCTAAAGGTGATCTTCCAATCTTTTGAAATCCAGTTTAACTAGTTTGTCAGTTGACTAGTTTACAATAAAATCTGGTAGAGTAGATACTTCTAATGGAACGTAGGACTAACAGAAATATAATACGATAATATTAAATCTGCCTGTATACAATTTATATTCTAATACTTGTTGACAGAAGACGAACTTTAATGTTATATGTCAGTTTCATTTATTTCCCAGTATCCTGAACAACAAAATAACACATGATATTTTTTCAACAATTTTTCTTACATCGAGTTTCCATAATAAGCCGTTGCCTTTGAAGTCAGATAAGATTTCTCGCACTGCTCTTAGAAATATTATTACCGTAGTGTAAGTAGGCCACTTTTCGTAATCTGACACTGAGTTCATGACCTATAAAGTTACAAGAATAGAAATGTTATATTATTATTATGGAAAGGTGTAGAGATCAAAACAGCACAGAAGGTTGTGGAAAATTTTAAACCCAGACAATATTGTTTACTGCTGTTTGTTTGTCTCATATTTTTCAAACGTTCAATTTAGAATAAAAGTTTTATAGTTATAAAAATTTTAATTTCAGTTTTTTGTCTGAAACTTCGGTTCAATAAACTCTAGAACACGGATTTGTTTTGAATTTAAGTGACATTTTCAAAATTGGAACTGTTTGTTTGAACAAATTCGGACGAGCGATAAAGTAACTGCTAAATATTTTTAAAGAAAATTCAATGATCAAATTATAATGTCCCGTGATTTTTGACGGGTCTTTGCTAGTTTCTTATATCATGTTCGTGGTGATGGGATTCGGATTTTAGATAAAAAAAAATTCTTTTTTGTAAACATTTTTCTTAGTGTTTTCAGTTAAATGATAAGTATACTGGGAAAAAACGTTGAAAATATCTTAATTCGATCTTGCATTATATTATGTATAGTTTTGGATGTGCATTTGTATTTGCTCTTAGCAATCTCATTTCTGACCAAAAAATATATATAATTCAACGTATTGTCCTTGGCTGTAGTCATTTCACTTGTCTATGGCTTCTGTAAACGTCACGTAACGTTTATTTTATATATTTTTTTTGCTTTTGTTTAACATTATTTTGAAATGTAAACAAAATATGTAGTGCATTGAAAAGAAATCGAAGCAGTAAATTTGACACAAGTAGCTAAAAGGCCAAAAGCTTTAGCGACTGCAGAAGAAATCTAGTGGTTTTTGCAGAACAAAAACATCTTGCAATCATTTGCTTACAATTGATAATCATTTTTTCGTTCCATGATATTAAAAAAATGATGAATGAATGACATTTATATAATAGAACAATAATAAGTCATTTGTAAATAAAATAAAAGCACATTTACAAGACTCTCTTTATTTTTTTAAATTTTAATTACTTGTATATTTTAAATTTCTGTTTGGCGAATTATAATGTTTAATTCTTAGAAGCTATTGAGTTTATTGACCAAATAATATTTAACATCACAGGATATAATATATCGCATTGTAAATTTGGTATACAGTAACAGAGAACATTTTCTCTCTCTTCCTGTGTCACTACGGGTATATCGCGGGATATACAAATAATACAGAGTGGGGCAGAATTAATGACCCAGTTTTGATGAGGTATTAAAAAACCTAATAAACTTATAACTTTTTTATTGTGATCCGTATAGAATCCCTTTTTTTAAATTATGTTTTGAATACCACTTCACCAAGATGGCGGCCTTCAGCAGCAATTCTCTTATGTAGTCCATCTCTGAACTTTTAGTCTACTTTTCTGCACATTTCAAGATGTATGGTGAATGTTTTCTCGATAATTTGGGTCTTCAGCTCTTTTAAAGTGTGGGGGCGATGTTTGAAAACTTTCTCCTTCAAATAACCCCACAGAAATAAGTTGAACTTGCTCAGATCTGGCGAGCGCGTTGGTCATCCCACGTCACCCCTCAGATACACAAGTCGAGCAGGGAATATTTGCTTCAATTTGGCCATAGAATTCCGAGCTGCGTGTGCTATAGTATAGCCCCATCTTGTGTAACCACAGATCTCTCATTTTATTTTCGTCCCCCGATTGTTGCAATCTGTTGCTGCAATATTAGCGATTCTCAAACGAAAATTTAAATAAACAATATTTGCAAATATTACACTAAGCGCGATTGTATGTAGATTATATAAACCGAAGTGCTTCGTTCCTGTGAATATTTTAAAAATCATTTACCACTCGCAGAATCAACTCTACGATATGCAATAACCAATTGGGGACTTTCATGTAAAACTAACTTAAATTAACTACAATCAAGGATAACAAATAATTATAAGCAATAATTAGTCATCCAAAATACTAATACAAATTGAAAATATCTCCCGAGTAAAAATAAATGCCGCCAAAGGGAATTAAACCCGTGCCTGCTTATTATATTTTTTTCACCTGTAAACACAGTAATTGTTGATTGAGGTACTATTACATATTGAATCATTTGGCGGGTTGGAAATAAGCCGCCATAGGTTCAGTGGATACAGAGCACCTGACCGGACATCAGAAGGCACGGGTTCAATTCCCGTTAGCGGCATTTATTTTTACTCGGGAGATATATACATATATATATTTTTTTATTGCCGGTAACCCGGGCGTTTATTGACATCAATATTTGTTTACATATTATGTGCGCTACCCGACTCACTAGAAAATATCTGCTCTGAGCCGGGTAGCAGTATCTACCATTACATATATCAATAATAATAAAACTGAATAAAAATACAAAGTAAAATAAATAAAAACACAAAATACAGGAAAAAGAAACGTAATTAAAACATAAAAGATTACCTAGATAAAATAATCTAAATATAAATTATTACATACATATGTAATTTTTTTTATTTTTTATTAGTGTGAATCAAATAATAAATAATTGAACATTTTTTGTTGTGAAAGTACTCATTTTATTTTTTTTTTTAATATGTCATATAAAAATTAGCATGGAAGGTTTGCAAGTAACTTGTTAATGCAATTTCTTTTTTTGTTCATTAGCCACGTATTAAAGTATTTATATGTAGATTTTCTGTTGATTTGAGTTGTATGTTGTGTTTCTTTTAAGAAAATATTGAATATGGAAGGTGCGAGGTAAGATTCATGTTTTTTTGCAAGAGTGGATTTAATTTTTGGCACTTGTAAATGATTGTTAGATTTAGCTCTAGTGTTCTGGGAGTGAGATATGTGTGAAGGTGACGATTTTATGCAATTTCTATGGATAATTTTTTTTATGAATAGCTTCCTGATATCAAGTATTTTATTTTTAGTTAAAAGATTTTCAGTGGAATAAATATATGGTTTTTTGAACATAGTTCTAATAAGTGCTTTATGAGCTGTATTAAGTAGCTTGATGTATGTGTCTGCGGCACCACCCCATGCCGATATACCATAAATTAAAATGCTTTGACAAAGGGAAAAGTAGACATTTTTTAGTAGTTGAAGTGACATAATGTTTCTAATCGTTTTAAAAATGTATATTTGTTTCCGGATTCTCATTGCAAGTGAAATTATGTGAAGTTCCCATTTTAGTTTGCAATCCACTGTTAAACCAAGATACTTAATATTATCCGAATGTTCAATTTTTTCGCAGTCGCAGTTTTTGGTTTGTGATGTAGTACATGGATACAGGTGTAAAAGCGGGACGGTTTTTGGTTGCCCAATATTTGTTTTACTGAATGTTAGAAATTTGGTTTTCGAGGTGTTTAGGGTAAGAAGATTTTTGTCGAGCCATTTTTTTATCTCCCTCATACCAAATTCGGCGCTCTTAAATGCCTTTTCCCAAGATTGCTCTTTAATAAGCAGTACAGTATCATCTGCGTAGCTGATCACATTATAGCAGAGTGTTGGAATTTTAATATCAGTGAGACCATTAATATAGATAAGAAAAAGAATAGGGGCTAAGACACTACCCTGAGGCACTCCGTACTTTATTTCTGCTGTGTCACTCAAGCATTTATTAAGTTCAACTATTTGTTTCCTATTTTTTGTATAACTGATGAACCATTTGAGCGGTTTTCGATTGATGCCAATATTTTAAAGTTTTTCGTATAGCATATCATGAGAGATGGTGTCAAAGGCTTTAGCCAGATCTAGAAAAACTCCAATTACTTTAGATCCCTTATCTACATGTTTTACAATGAAGTTGGTTAATTCAGAAATTGCCTGTTCTGCCCGAAGTGCCCATTTTTGCCCGAAAACCGAATTGATGACTTGATAGTAAGTTGTGTTTATCGAGGTAGGATAGCAGTCTTTTTTTCATTGCTTTTTCTAGGAGTTTTGATAGAGAGTTAAGTAGTGAAATAGGTCTGTAGTTGGAGATTAACGTTTTGTCTCCAGATTTATGGATCGGGGTAATACTGGCAATTTTAAGTTTGTCAGGTACAACACATTGGAAGAAACTTTGATTAAATATATGTAGGAGAGGTATACCGATATATTCTCGTAGATTAATCAGGATTTGGTTAGATATGTTGTCCGGGCCAGGTGCACAATGAGTTTTGAGAGAAAGAATGAGAAAGAATTCTTTTTTATTTATTTTATAAATGTTAAAGGAATGATTTGGTCGCAAGGAGGAACTTTCTTTGACAAGTAGCTCTTCTGTTGTGTGGTTCTTTGTAAGTATTTTTTCCGCTAAATCTAAGCCAACGTTGGAAAAATGATAATTAATGTGATTTGCAATTTTTTTGGGTTCGTTTTGTGTTAAACAGATTTCCCCATCGACTAACAATTTATTAATAGAAGTACTGTTCTTAGGTTTTGAATAAGCGGCATCTTTGATAACTCTCCATATATTTTTTGTGTCTCCTCCGGCATTATCTATTTCTTTCCTGTAGAACTCATGTTTCGCCTGTATTATTGTCAATTTGTATAAGTATTTCGGATCCATAAAACCTTGTCTTATAAACGTTAGTTTATCATTATAAAAAAATAATTACTACAATCAGTTCAAAATTCTATGGTTCACAGAGACGTAACATTTCATTGTTGAATCAAAACTTAAATATCTTGCCTGTGCAGGCCTTACTATCGGACAAAATAAAGATTCAGCATATATCTGACACTGAATATAAAAATAAATTGTAACGTGAACACAACACTGGGTTCACAGAGAATGAAGGCATGCTTGTTCCAAAATATAACAATAAATACGGACAGCGAACCCTAGAATATAACGTGCCCAAAATGTTCAACATACTGCCAAGTAACATAAAAAAATTTAAATTCCCAAATAGATTCAGATATATGCTGAAAACATGGCTCATCAGTAGATATACTTTATACTTATCATCACTATCAATCAATACAATAGTAGTTATTTATTAGCATGTAGATTTTGTGTTATTTTAGATAATGTTTGAAAATAATAATAATCTGAATATCTTATAAGATAAGTTATAAGTAGCAACAATATTATGTATATTTATAATTATTAATATTATGTATACATATTTACAGTGTAATTAAACATGTACACCCTGTTGACAAACTTATTAATTGTAGTTTAACTGGATAAAACCTTAAACTTTATCAATAAAAAAATTAAAAAAACACAGAAAATCAGCAAAAGATACGGTCGCTTCTAGAAATTCCTTATTGTCTTTAATGATTACATATTACACTTTGAGGTTTTACTCATTAAGTTACTGAAAAAAAAAAAAATAAAACAAATAAATATTTCGTCCTCAAATACAAATTTAAGTTTTATATAAAAAAGACCGTTTCCCTTGATTGTTTTTTTTTTTCAACACAGTTTTCTGTTGGCGAAAAAGGCCACGAATTAATTTTCAATTATAAATTTCCGATAGAAGCGGGAACTAACATTAACTACTTGATTACTACACTTCAAATTGATGCGCAATTATTAAGGTTAATTATCGGTAATTTATCCAGTCTTCATATTTATAAAAGTCTTAAGTATCTGGATTAACCGACCTCCGTTAACATTTTGTTATGACGGGAACATAATAACCCCCTTTGAGCCAAGTGTCCAATTTATACGGGCTATTTGATACCCTTACAGACTTACCTTAGACTACCAACAACTGGCTGAGGGTTGACCCAACTTCTCGACATTAAAAAAGAACAATGTGGTATCATTATTTTTTTTTGACTCTCGTAAAAATTAGGAAAAAAATTATAATGAAAATACCCCATTGTTCTTTTTTAATGGGGTATTAAAAAAGAACAATGAAAATACTTTTTGTTTATATTTTAAAATATAAAATACTTTTTAAAATATAATTTTAAAAAGTATTTTATATTCCCAACCCAACTTCTCGACATTAAAAAAGAACAATGGGGTATTTTCATTATATTTTTTTTGATTCTCGTAAAAATGAGGAAAAAAATTACGATAATGAAGGTATTTTTATTTTATTTTTAAGTGAATTAATTTTCTAAAACGATTTAAAATGAAAATTTTTCGTTTTTATTCTTGGATTCGATGGCGCTAGAGTCTCGCCGGGCGACGTTGGTGACAGCCGTCTTACCAGACATTTGAGGTTTCCATGTCCTAATCGGTTCCATAATATTTCATCAAAATGAAAATTCAACACACCTCCAAAAAGTGATATAGAGTCATTAAAAGTGATGAAACAAAACTAGGTTAAATAGGTAACTATTAAAATAAGTTTTTGTTTCATCACTTTTCATGACTTCATATCACTTTTAGGAGGTGCGTTGAATTGTCACTTTGATGACATACCCAGTCACCGTCCTAATCACGTTGTAGCCAGTTGGACCCGTTTCGGAATGTGAGGTTTTAGATCGTTTTTGGTAACAATAAATATTATAATTGAAAAATTAAAATTACGTATTGTTAGAAAGATAATCATATTCAGAAAAAAATACTTTAAATCTTCCACACATTTTTAACGGTATTTGTAGTTTGTGAAACTACAGAAAAAAAAAATTTAAAGTATTTGTAGTTTCACAAATACTTTAAATCTTCCACACATTTTTTTAACGGTATTTGTAGTTTCACAAACTACAAATACCGTTAAAAAAATGTGTGGAAGATTTAAAATTTACTTTAAATCTTCTACACATTCCACACACACTGTGAAAATACTCCATACCAAGAAGTGTGATCAATACCAATTTGAAATAATATTGACATAATATTGCTAGGGTCGTATATGGGCTCGCACCACAAATTGTTTAAAGTTATGTTGTGAAGATATTGACCGGTCGGTGGCTGAGTTGACAACGCGTGTGGGTACCCAGGTTCAATGCCTGGGCTGGCTAAGTCTTTCTTCACAATACAAGCAAAATTTTCCGCTGACTGCGGTGGTAGCAGGAGATTTTCAAATGTTGTCAGGTTATTCGTAACCAGGGAATGTTTGTCGTTCTTTAAAAAAAATATGTATATATATTATGATATAAGTAGATATGAAGCTGTATGAAATTTTGGAGCAAACCAATAAGCCACTTAGTTATTTTTACTAAAGTTACGATTATATTTAATGACTACAATTTCTTATCAATGCATTTTATATCAAATTATATAAAATCCTAAAATGCCGATTTTTACGTATTTAGAAACATGGACAAGAATCTCATCTTTGTGTTCTTATTTTATACAGTTGTTCTTGGCAAAGTTAATAGTACCGCCGTCCCGGGAACCATTTATTGGATAACCAATACCTGTGCCATAGGTCGTCCCAAGAGGTTCTCTATGTTTGGTGACTTATTAAGGGTGTCTGGGTACATGGGGGAGCTTTTTATATGTCTTGGCAGCAGATGCGTCTACCCACTTACTGTGTGGCGGGTCGGATCAATAGAGACTGGTCAATGGAGACCATTTGACTTCTTCAGCAAGACTCTCTCAACCCATCGCCTTGCACCGCAGTGGAAGGGATGGATTCATAGGTCCGTCACTCCTGGACCCACTGACCACCAGATTCCTCCCCTCTCTCATACCCTTTTCCATCCCTTAATTTCCACTCCTTCCTTTCATTAAAAAGACTCTCACCTTCAATTAGTAAATTCTGACTTATGAGGTATACATATTATGGTAGTTAGTCCCAAAATTACTGTACTGAAAAAAAAACCAACATCTAGTAATCTGGTATTGGTGGAAACTTACAAGTAATACGTCAAAGTAACGGAATGGAATGCATAAAACATATACAAACTTTGGCGAAAATACCAATTGACCTCTAGTCGACCACCACAAGCAAAGTTATCGAAAGCAACTCCAGAGGCTGTGCGACCAGAGGCTGGGATGTACGAGAGGCTGCAGTGGACGGAGGCCGCTGAAGACGCCCAGGCCAGGGACGCCTGGAGACGCCTTATCGAACCGATGGATCCTCGACCCGAATAGTATAAGAGAAAGAAGAAGAGATTATTTGAAAAATGAGGAAGAAAAATAACATCACTTCTATGGAAAACAGAATGCACAAATAAATCTCTGCATGCTGTTATAATAATAATATTTTGAACATTTCCATATCGCTGTTTTCGTCAAAAATCACCTCAGACAACCCTAGCTAAGACAGTATTATATTACAGCTGCAACATTATTGCAGTCTGTTCGTAAGCTTCTGCAACAATGTTGCACTGAGGGATTCATAACCTACTTTAAGAAGACATCCAGAGAGAGACAGAGAGATGTTAACCCGATGGCGAGAAGTTTAATTTACTGTGAACTTGTTTCTGCGCCACGCACTTAAAATGCATTTATGTAATTTATCTTGTATACACGTTATTATGCGTTGCGAAAATGATCCAATTTCCAATATTTCTCATTTCAAATTTTCAGAATAATTTAAACTTATTATAAAGAGAGTACATATATTAAGTACGCATATATGATTTATTTTCTTTTTTGTACTCGACGTAATTGGGTGGTGTGATGTTTGGTAATAAGTTGGGTTTTGAAGGGATAGATGGCACCAGTCATAAAGCTTACTCCAGAGTCCGACAGATGTCGCTAGATTGTAGCAATTGCCTGTGGGATATTATTGCCAGACAACAAGCTTCTAAAACAGAGTATTACCAACCCTCGGGTAATGAACAGTGTAGCCAAATCCAGACTTATTTATTGTAAAGTAATAAACGCAATTATAGTAAAAGAACCTTTTACTTTTCACAAGAGTTCCCAACATAGAAATCTGCTAGTAAGCAGAGATATAACACGTGGATACATTAGTGCAAAAAAGATTCATGATCTAATTGAGGATGAGACCATAGTAATTCTAAATTCTGTAGGTCCTAACGACTGCGTTGTGATGGACATTTTGAAAGAATGCCAGATGACAAGACACAAGTGAATACCCCGGTGGAAGTGACCCAGAGGTAGGACGTTGAAGAGGTGGATATAGTATGTGGAATGGGATAGGAGCGGGACGAGAACTGGGGATTGGAAACAAATGTCAAGTGAGAAAATTTTATGGAGGAGATCCTGGGATGTAGCGCCATGATGATGATATCAATAAAAGACGGGTTGTTTCGGAGAATTTGAACAATTCATCGAATGAGTTCTGTGAAAGTCCTATTCAAGTTCTGTTAATAAATCTTCATAGGCTAGTTGCTTGACAGAACTGAAATTATAACAGAACTTGAAAAAATCTTTCACATAACTTAAAAATTAACTTTGGATTTTGAAGAATTGTTCAAATTCTCCGAAACAACCCATCCTTAAGTTTAGTGATAGGAAATTGAATTTAAGTTGTGGTTTTTGAAAATGTTAAAGGGAATTGAAAAAATGCAAAATTTAAAAAAATCTTCCATGCATCATTTCACAGTTTTTGATTTTTTTTAATATTTAGACTCCGATGGTTAAGTTTCCACAATTTATGGGTGGTGTTCGTATAATGGTATTTACAGGAAGGCACGCCTTCATATAACCAGAAGTATGAAGAAAATTATAATTTCTTGCCATGATTTATTTTCTAATTAAACGTACCAACCATAAGAAAAAATAAATAAATTAAATAGGCATACCGTGACGATATCACCGATCAATATTATGATAGGAGAATCTATTACACATTAATTGTGTTTTTAAAAAATCGGTTTGTTTTTTCTTATTTGCCTCCAAACAGACCATATACCGTATAATACATGTTTTATTGACAAAATTAGAAAAAACGTTTCATTCTTCGAAGGCATTTTTATATTTTGGATCGACTGATAATGAATGATCCAGGCGCGATTAAACCCAAACGATTTTTTGGTTATGTTTATTGTTTAATGTTTATATTATTTACATCAATGACCTTTTGACATGTGCACCGATTCATTGTTACGCGGATGACAGTACAGTTCATGATTGCTTTTTGTTTGACAATCCCCCAAAGGGCACACAAACTCCAACGGCTCGGAGGGCTTTGAAGCAGAGAATGGACGGTTATCTCGAGAGTATTTCCTCCTGGGGTAAAAATAATCTCGTCGAATTTAATGTTTCAAAGACCCAATCCTGTCTGATTACGTCTAAAAGGGATCCAAATGATAATCTAGTCTCCTTCAACGGAAGCAATCTTCCGAACAGGCCTTCCATTGATATGCTTGGTATAACTATAAGTGACCAGCTCAGGTACGGGGGCTCCATCGAAGCCAGAGTAAAGTTGGCCTCTCAGAAGCTGGGCGTACTGTACAGGGCCCGCAGATACTTTAATAATACACAACTGCTGACCCTGTACAAATCGCAAGTGCGCCCTACTATCGAATTTGGCAGCCATCTCTGGTCCGGAGCCCCTAAATACCTGAAAAAAACCCTAGACTCTGTGCAAAAACGGGCGGTCCGTTTGATAGATTCCCCAATCTTAACAAGCGGACTGCAATCTTTAGAGCACAGGCGTCAGGTAGTTACGCTGTCCTTGTTCTATCGGTATTACAATGGAAGATGCTCTGAGGAACTAGCGTCATCGATCCCTTCGGCACCGGTGCGTAGTCGGGATACACGCCAAACGCGTGCCCAACATTTGTACACAGTTGACACTTGTCACATGAGAACGGGTCGCTTCTACGATTCGTTTTTAAGTTCAACAGCTCGGCTGTGGAACGAACTGCCGGCCTCTGTGTTTCCTCCCTCCTACAACATGGGACTCTTCAAGACCCATGTTCACTCCTTCCTCTCCACAAAAAGACCCTCCACACAGCATCCCCAAAGATGACATAGGCCCTGAGGGAAATTATTTTCTTCAGAGCCTCCTGTGTGGAGTTAATATAAAAAAATATAAAAAATTTCAAACTTTAACAGAACATAACAAGCCGAAAAATTTCATTGCGTACCGTGGGATTAAGTGGCAACAAATGAATGTAAGGTTGGGTTTATTATATGGAAATAAAAAAAATAGTTAAAATGTATTACAATAAAAAAAAGTCTTAATAAAAAAAAAATAATTAGCATCCTACTATTAAATCTGTCTGGAAAAGGGCTGGCATAGGTAAAATGAAGGTGTGATACCAGTTGGTTCTTGATGCGGAGTAGTAGATTCCGGTTCTTCACAGCAACTGTCCCAGTTTATAATTTATCCAAAAAATAATGCTGTAGTCCATTGCACAGCCTCACGCTGCTGTTCTCCTTCCCGCTTAACCAATCAGGATCGGCAGATGTCATCCGACTCAATCAATCCAATGGTCTATGCTCAATGTGCAAAAGCTGATGCTCACAAAATTGGCGAAAGTGTTCGTCGAACCTCAGCCAAGAAGAATGCCCACTGCTGGTGATTAAAGAATGGCCACTGCTTCCAATGCAAATCACAAATTCTAGCTCCCTCAGGTTTGGCAACTCTCCAAGTCAAAATTCCAAGGCTGTCAATTTGACCAATAGCAAAATGACAATGTGTAAGTACTTAAAGGTCCCACACACCTTGTTACAAATCTTATATGTAACAATTGTTTAATGTTTATTATTATTATTTAAAGAGGGTTAACACTTGTTATATTCATACTTCTTTACCAAAACCAGTCTTATCTCTTAAATAATGACACTATCGACTTGGGAGTGGTCTCATTCAATTCATCACGAATGAAAACAGAGTAAGCGATACCTCACCCGACCGAGGTTCTAACGACACGTATTTTACAAAAATTCCACCCCTCTCCCTCCCCCTAGAAGGGTGTCCCGCCACTTTATTACACAGATCTACATTTATAATGCCTATCTATTCAATAGAATAATAATTAATAATAATAATTGGATAATTTGTAGAGCGCCGTTTTTGTGAAAAATCACCTCAAGAGCGCTGTACAATTTGTTTCCTAGGATCTACATTTGTTATTTAGACCAACTGTGCCAACACGAGGTTCGTCATCCGTTCAGGTATGTGTCTGCCGCCAATATAGCGCTGACATGTGTCTGCTGCCAATAAAGAGCGCTGACACAACATCCTCACATAGATAACAAACCTTGGCAGCACCGCTGTGACGTTCGACGAAGACATAAGATGGAGACTCTGCTGCAAGAATCCTAGGTAGCGAAGGAACTGTACCCGCTGCTGCAGCGAGAGAGACTACCCCGTCCACCAACTGTGCCAGCTCGAGGTTCGTCATCCGACACAATATCCTCACATAGATAACAGACCTTGGCAGCACTATGTTTGAATTACAAAAATCAAATATGCTTCAAACGGAATGGCTGCTGTGTTTCTTGGGACATCTTCCTGCAGATTCTAGCCTCAGTAACCAGCTGTCGTCACCTGCAAGAGAAACACTCGACAGGATATTTTACCTGCTAATGGAACACGCAATAGACCAATGCCTCTTCTACATACATATTATGTTAATAATTACGAGAGTTTTTGAATTTGAAAGCTATTGTAACATGAAAATATGACGAGCCAATTATTAAGTTTTATGTTGTAGATAAATCGCACCAGAATGAATGATAAATCACACCTCTAGAACAAATGATTAGGGAACACGCGTGAAGACAAATAATAACATATTTATTAATCTGTCTTCGCACCTCGATATGAAATATTAATTAAAGTACACCCTAGGCGCGGGCGGTTCGATGGAAATATTGTAAATTTATTAGTTTGGACGGATTGGAAATTGTGTGTCGAAATGCTATCAATTAATCTAAATGTTAAAGCACACGCATTCATTCCCCGAAAGATAAAACAAGATAACGAGCAGTCTACAAACATCATGTGGAAAGGAGAAATGAAAACAAAGATGAAATGAAGTATCAAAAGATTAGAATCAGGGACTTGTTGTTGCGTGTTTTTTTTTAAATTTCGATTATTATAATTGAGCTCAGGCTTCGGCGTTATTTATACGTAGTTACTTTCATTCACAGTTTGTGGCAAAGGAGAAAATCATTTCCTATGTAAATGTTTTACAATTCCAAGTGGAGGAGATATAATCTTGTTCGAGGAAACGCTTAGATTCAATGACTACAACAGCGAAGAAACCATAGAATAAAGATGAACGCGAGAAATTCCATGTGTACGTGTTTCGTGATTCAAATATTTGGCCAATCGAGCAGTAAATTTAAAATACAAAACTGTGTTACACCACGATCACGAAGTTGAAATAGGATGGAGATCTACGTTGTCAGGCAAGTGTTTAAGAGACAGATCGCGTGCTAAATTGTCTAGAACCAAAAGTAACTAAATCAATGGCGACATTTGCTTCCATTCAAAATTGTATAGAAGGCACTTCTAGTTTTCTTCTTTATTCTGTGGGAGAAATGAATATTCCCCTTTTCGTGCGGTAAACAGCGCGCTAGAAAAAAGTCTATTATCGCAATGAAAAATAGAAGCACCCACGCATATTTGACAAACCTTCCAAGAAAATGTTTATTTGGGTCTTCTCGTGGTTGTTTGTTTGTTCGCGGGGTCGGCGGGCGCCCGGAGATCAGAAGTTGAGGAGTTGAGAGGAATAAAGTTGGAGTCGGGCGGGGAGTGGCGGATGGTTGGTTGCTTGGTGGGTTTACACATGTAAATCGGTGCGTGCGACACACGCGTGACAATATATATTGGAAACTTCATGCACCTGTGTTTGTCTTGATAATACACAATGACGAAATGTGATTTTATATTAGAATTATTATGAACACATTCGTGTCATATTGAGAGTTTATTAGGAAACTTGTCGATTCATTCGTAAAAGACCTGCAGTTCCATTTTTAATCGGAATACGAATAATAATAATAATAAAAGAGATTCTTAATAAATTATCAAATATTTTACATAGGTAGGTTATTTTAAAGCATCGGCATTTGTCTACCGATTGTCTGAATCATATTCTGACCGTGCTCGGAAATATCGCTAACTGATCATAAATGACAGATTTTTTCAATATCGTATTGATATAGGGCTTTATCGATCGTCCGTGCTAGACCTCCTGAGTTTTATGAATGCACGAAATTTTTCATTTATTTTGCGCGTTTTGGTACTATTTTACGTATACTATTTGAGTACAGACTAGTAAATGCCTTTCGAAAGCATGCTTTATGTACTGGTCTACGTGCTACTTGTGTAGTCTACATGAAAGGAATATTTCTGGAATTGTTATTAATTAGATTCTCTGTTACTTGATTTTTCCTCCGGCGCTGAATGCGTTCGGTCTAATTTGTTCCGTGGAAGTAGTTGTTTCTCTCTGTACCTTGCAATAATAATATGTTCTTGATCTATTAAAGCGGGTGCCTAGTACCTGATAGACCTGTATTTTACGAAGTGCAGTCGTTGGTATTATTAGCAAAATGCTTATTATTGTTTCGAAATGCAGTAGCGAATTCTCAACATTTAATTCAATGTACAAAATCGAAACCTGGACAATGAACAGTCTGAGTTACATGTCGCAATAAAATACTCATACAAACAACTCTGGAATCATGAAAAATACATATTTTTTTCTGTCCATCATGCGTCGGCGAAAATTAAAGTACATCTTACAGTCAAAATTTACTGATTTTTTCAGGAGTGAAAGTTATTTATTATTTTTATTTTTTTAGACTAAATTCCATTAGATTAGATTAAACTCTACACATGAGGTACTGAGGAAAATAATTTCTCTCGTGGTTTACGTCATCCATGGGGATTTTGTGTCGAGAGTCTTATAAGGAAAGGAAAGATGAAGTTAAGGGAAGGAAAACAGAATAAGTGGGGGTTAGGAATCTGGTGGTCAGTGTGTCTAGGAAGACGGGCGTATGAATCCGACTGCGGTGCAAGGCGATGGGTCGAGAGGTCCGGATGAAGAGGTCAAAGGGTCTCCCCGAACCGGAGTCTTCCGATGCCGCCACGCATCTGGTGGGCAGACACAATCTCCGCCAAAATTTGGATAAATAAACCTCACCCTATGAACCCGGACACCCCTGCGAAAAACTTGGGGTGACCTATGGCATAGGTGTTGGTTATCCAATAAATGGATCCCGGGGCGGCGGTAACCACACCCGCCTCTCACATCAAATTGTATGTGGAAGGAAACTGTTGGACGTAAAATATAAATAATAAATTATCAATAATATAAATGAAATATTGAGTTATCTAGTTTAAATCTGGGGCACCATTGCCAAGAAACAAATATCTGAAATGCAAGTTATCCAAAATAGAGCCGTAAGGAATATATATCATTTACCATAGGATACACATATCATAAATGTAGACTCACAGATACAAATACTTCCTTTTACGATTCTGCCAAAAATGTAATATCACAACTGCCATTCTACAAATAAGTCTCCTCACACAGCCACACCAGCCTTTAATTCCGACATACACCTGTACAAAACACGATCACAAAATCAAACACGATAATCGTCGTCTACCCACACAACTAAATTGGAATTAACTTCTTACAATAGATCGCTTATAAGCAATAAACCTAAAACGTCCAGTAACAAACAAAAATATATTGGCAAAAGCTCTTAAAAGATATTTCCTCAGCAGTTTTATTAACCAGTGACACAAACTTTCTTTGGAACTCTCTAACTTTTTTTATATATCTTTCTTAAGGTATTTATGAAATATTTTTGAATGAACAGTGTTAATTAAGTCTCGTCTGTTTAAAAATCTATGTACACTCTTCATTGAACTCCCTTTTAAATTCGTAATGTTAAAATAATTTCCTTTTAATTGTATAATGTTGTCCTTCCCGAAACGAGTTTTATTAAACTCAATCAATTAATGTATTATTAATGTTAATGTCAATATCTTAAGGTATTTATGAAATATTTTTCAATGAACTGTGTCTGTCTGGTATCTTTTAAAATCTATGTATACTCTTCATTGAACTCCCTTTTAAATTCGTAATGGTAAAATAATTTCCTTTTAATTGTACAATGTTGTCCTTTCTGAGACGGGTTTTACTAAACCAATGGGAATAATGTATTATAAATATTACTGTCAATATTTTTTAATATATTAAATAAATTTATAGTGAGTTAAAAAAAGATTAAGGCACTACGTATGTATTTGTGGTAGAGTTACAATTTGCAGAAGAATTGTATTTTTCACCATGTACATAACTCAAAATCGATAAATTCAGACTTACTTACTTCTTCTTAGATGTGCGATAAATGTCTTCAGTATTATTAGAAAAAATAAAGACCCGAGCAAAATAACAAGGACATATGTAAGGCATCAAGAGAATTTCGCATTATATTGCTTACGGGATTCTGGCTTGTCTCTCTGTCCATTCTAATAATACATTACATCATTAGGTTTAGTTCAACTGGCCAGGAGAGCATTACACTGTTCTCTACCTGTCAAGTATCAGAAATAAAACCATTATTACGACCGAGATTTGTTACTGCAGGATTATTGAGACTGGACAGTAAGTTGCATTCATGGAGTGCACAGTAGACTATGCAGAACACCGCTAATGAGAATCTATTATGAAGTCTGCTGTCTGTGGTGCTCCTAGGAATGTGGTGTGGGATGTTAAACACATTGAGGAAGTGAGAACATATCTGGACTTTCAGATAAAACACAACGCAGCAAACTCAAATTAAATTCATTTTCCAGACCGTAAATTCCAGAGATGGTCAGTGGTCAGTACATGAAAGTAATTAAGTGTTTGCCACCACCAGCGAAAAATTGCTTTCATTTACGCTTTAAATGTATGATATAGTAAATAACAAATAAAATATTATACACTAGCTGTACTCCGCCATGCTGTGCTGTGGCTTAGTCTGTCTGTTCAGATAGAGAAACAATAGCGGGCGTTGCGTGTAACGTCCAACAGATGGCGATGTTTAAAAAAACATGTTTTTTTTACCTGTCACAGGTGACATCTAAATAATATAGATATATAGAATGCAACTTCATGTCAAAATTTCAAAGCAATCAGTGAAGAACTTTAAAAAAAAATTATTTTTTTAAGTAAATAGATAGAAAAAAATATATAAAAGCGTTGATAATATTATGTTAAATTTTATTTTTTATCTTCCAAAAGGCTATTTTATACTTAAGAGAGATAAGGATCTAAAGTCAGTTTTTATTTCAAGTTTAAAAATGGTTTCAAGTTTTTGTTCCTAATACTTGATCTTCATTGTTGTTATTATATAAATTTATTATTAAATTAAATTAAATTATTTCGAATACTGTATAATAATGACTAGCCATTTAATAAATAAAGATTCGAAAGTTTAAAATTGGAAATTCATGTCATACGGCATATATTCTGGTCTAGTAATGTGTAATTTCTATCACCTAAGAAATTCTAAAAATATAGTACTATAGGATTCACATGCCTTATACTGATTTATAAATGTGGAAATTCTAACTATACAATTGTAAATGTTCTCCAAAATGTCCTGGAAAGAATCTCAGACTTGTGATGTCCCGAAAGAAACCATTCATCTGTTTTGAATGCAATTACTAATATTATCCAAATTGACCCTGGTAATAAATTACATCTTTGCGATTCTTTCAAGGATAAAGAAACCATCCTGTCAGTTTGAATGCAATCAACAATGTTCTCAAAATTTGTTTTGACAGCATCGCCATTCCATTGTAAGAATATTATGTACTAAATACACAATTTGGCTGTCCTGAAACGGGAATCCTTCCCAGTTGGACAGACAAAGGTTCATTTTGTTTTGTATTGTTTGTAATTTGTGTATATATAAAATAAATTAATAAATAAATAAAATAAATACATAAAACTTAAGATTTCGATCCAACGAATATTTTTATTTATTTACATTTATAATATTTTATGGTAATAATCGTAGACATCCAAATTACTAGAATTGCCCTAACATAAAATCGGGGTATGCTTTTAATGAGCTGGATGCAAACCACGTGACCATATTTTTGGCACCAGGAGGGTTTGAGAATAAACTATGACATCAGTCGTACATTGACCACGGAACACATTGAAATGATTAGACCATGCGTAGAAACTTAAAGTTAGCTAAAGTAAGGAAAAGGCTTGCAGCGCTGACAGTTGTGGGACTTTACTGGACTTTACGAGATTTGACACATTTGTAAATTATAACACAGTGTCTAACTAAATAACAATATATTATATTTTGAAAAAAAGCCCAAACTTTTTTTTACCGATTTGGGATAAGTAGTTAAGTTTTTACCCAGCCAGCATTTGCACGCCATTGTAAAAAGGACCATTAATTATATAATTATATTATATTGCGAGTTACTTGTATAATTTAAAATTCATTCTGTTAGACCTGTCAGGCAAATCACCGAATGTGGGACATTCCCCGCAAGTTTTTTTGTTCCCTTTTCTCTGATTGGCTGGTTATGAATATCTATGGTAATAATATAATATCATTTCATCTTCTTCTGACGCGTTTTCCATAAAACTTGCCTAGGATTTTCCAACAATTTTGATTCAAAGTACGGAGAAAAGTCCATTTACATTTTGATTAACAAATGACGGAAAACAATTTCATTTGAAAAATGTACATGGACTCGAAACATATTAGTAAACAAATGACGGAAAACAATATCATTTGAAAAATTATCGTGGACTTGAAACATATAAGTAAACAAATTACGCAAAACAATTTCATTTAAAAAATTATCGTTGACTTGAAACATTAAGTAAACAAATGATGGTAAACAATTTTAAATATACATTAAGAGAAAATTACTATTTTATTAGAGTGATTTACGTTCCTATTTACAAAATTCAGAGGCTGAAAATTTTTAAAATGAGAAGGGACGGAAAAAATGTTCAATGTGAAAGCATAAATATTGATATTTTGGACAGTAGCCTTGAAGGATTCAAGAGTCATGTAAATGTCATTGTTTTACCGATTAGAAATGTGTATTTTATGTTTTTTCTTTTTTTAATATCTACTTTAGTTGTAAATGGACGAAAAGTCTGTTATGGAGAAAAAAAGAATAAGAGTAACTCATAACTCATAACTCATAACGAAAGGTAATGAGATAGTTTTATAAAATGTAACACTTAAGTATTATTAGAATCCACCTCTGTCCTTATTAGTAACCTGTCGGAGCTAATACGAGCACTAATTACGTTTATTGCTAACGGCTAACGGATCTGGCGGAGAGAACCAAAGCAGTCAGGTTTAATACTCTTGAGTGAAAATGCGTGAAGCCGTGATGGTAATTTGTCAAATCATTGCATTCGCAGTCAACTCAGTACTGCGAAGTGTGTGGGTACCGTGGGTAGGTAATTACCGCTGAGATACGGATCGGGGACAACGCAGCACAATTATTGCAAAAGCACAGTGCCACTTTACTCAATGCACGATAGTCATTTTTCTTCATAAGCACCTTTTCAAATGTTCTTGGTAAAAAGGAAGGTATTCATTAGCGGCATGGATTACTCTATGACCAAAGGCAGACTGTGTTTAGTTTTAAGGCGATGCCATACGTAGTAATGCAAAATCATGTGTTTTTGGTTTGAAAATTTGGTTGCCCAGAAATGTTTCAGATGCTTTAATTAAATACTGCGAGTAGAATACATCTTGGCCTTTAAAATAATCGAGTATTTTTTATATAAGTCTTTTTATAAGCCCAGAAAAAAATAATGTATAGGCCTATGAAAACTGCTTTAAAGTTCAAAATCTCCTACTTACGAACCCATTTTCGGGTATGATTTTATTGTATAATGTGGCAAATTAAGTTATTTATAAAATGATCGGAAAAAATTAAATACTTATGCCTGAACATCCACAAAATAAAATAAAAGGCACTTTTTGGGCCATGTTTTTTTCTTGCATAAATCAAAACAGGCGGATGGTGTTAAGCGGGAATTTAAACCTTATCGCCATCTACGTAAGGGTTGTTATTGATAGCGGCTCAATTTAAAATATTACACGACGTAGTGCATCGCCTTAAAGATTCGGGTATGAATTTCGCATTCAATATTTGAAAATTACCATTTTATTTTTATCTTCCGCTGTTTGTTGCACTCAAATTTACTAAATATACGAATACGTTCCTAACAAAATTCATTGTAAAATACGTTTGGAACAGAAAATTTAAATAATCTTTTAATTTCTTTAGGCAAGACGCAATGTTTTCTTTTTTATGTGAATGCCACACAAAAGTCCCAACAGTTCCCGTCTGGAGCCAGTGAGAACATGGCATCCCCAAGTGAGGTATTTAAATTCAAATAAGAAAAACATTTACTCTACAAATGAACAGAAAGTACAAAGGGTATAGCTTAAATTAAGGTATATCCTATTTATTATCGCTAACTCAATTCACAAAAAGTAGACTACATATAATAATAATAATATTAGGTATGTTGTGAAGCTAAAAGTAGTGGGGACGGGATGGAGTTGGGGCAAAGGAAGGTGGGGAAGTTTTCATGATGACGTGTTTTTCTGTCCAAATGTGAAGTTTATTTTCCGGAAGTAATCAAAAATTCTATTCTTCTCTTATGATCACACTTTGATATGTTACACATTCAGCAAATTCAAACACCTCCTATGTTGGCATCGTTGATCTCAGTACCCAAGCATCCAATAATTCTGATAAAAGGTTAGACGATTTACAAATTAGATATTAATACTTAGTACCGACAATCTCTTCCAGTCTCCCTGCATCTAGTTATCCATACAGTGTACTTCTGAGAAGTGATGTATTCATACAATATATTAACTACAGCCCCGGTCCCCGCGAGGGCGGGCGGTGGCACCGCCCACTGCCGCCCTGACATGCTACATTATTTTATTAAACGGTGCTTCAATGTTTCTGTTAATCTCTGCATACAGTATTTTGATTCTAGGAATAAAATAATAAGGCTTGGAGATAATTATAGATACAATAATTGAGAATATTTTCCACACCGCAATGATGTATTGAGGTGGTGGAGGTGAACTATTAAATTAGTCCACGAAACGTTTGTGAATTAAATCCTACAAGATGCTTACAAGGTTAGGAAGTATTTTTTTAAGTGCTAAGACTCTTGAAATATTTTTCTGTTAATTGGTCAGAAGTTCACTGGAGAATACTTACACAATATGGAATCCTCAATATAAGGTTTACATAGATTTAATAGAAAGCATACAGAATAAATTTTCAATTCAGAAATACAACTAAACTACAAATAATCTGTTTAGTGAAAAGACATACATTATCAGATCTATTGCTTCTACATAATATAAGAG
Organism: Hesperophylax magnus; assembly: GCA_026573805.1. Taxonomy (NCBI): domain Eukaryota; kingdom Metazoa; phylum Arthropoda; class Insecta; order Trichoptera; family Limnephilidae; genus Hesperophylax; species Hesperophylax magnus. The sequence continues at coordinate 1,577,284 of JAIUSX010000117.1, read as the reverse complement.
TCCTTGAGGTGATTTTTCACGAAAACAGCGCTATATAAAGTAGCCAAATATTAAATATTTTTATAGTGTTCCAATGAGACTTACCAGGCAGACATTTTTCATGATTTTTTTTCTAATGTATAAAACTAATTTATTAAAAATTTTAGCGATTAAATTTTTTTTAAACTATTTGCACTTATCTTTCAACAATGTATAATTTAATTTAGAATCATGTAACACGTAGTAAAATGTACTTTGAATGTCCAGATAAATAAATTACTTTACAAATCAAAGAACCCCGAAATATGCAAATAAATTTTACATCATTTAGTGTTACATCACATGTTAAAATATATAAAATAATACATAACCATCTAGTGCTACATCGCACGTAATAATATATAAAATAATACATTACCATATACACACGTAATATAATATAAAATAATACACAACCATTTAGTGTTACATCACACGTAATAAAATAATGCATAACCATCTAGTATTACATCACACGTAATAATAAATAAAATAATACATAACCATCTAGTGTTACATCACACGTAATAACATATAAAATAATACATGACCATTTGGTGTTATATCACACGTAGTAATATATAAAATAATACATAACCATATAATGAATTATGTTTCTATGTATCGTTATATTATTATTTAGGAGGAATTCTTATTATTGTTGAAATGTAAATTATGTACTATGAACTAATATAATTATTTTTATGCCATATGCCAAACTGGTTTCTAATTTTTTTATTTCTCTTTTCTTATATATAATATACATTTAATTGCAACTTTATATCTACCATGTGTTATGTAAATTTTTAAAGTTTTTGTGTTTATTTAATTTGTTATCTAAACAATAAAAAAGCTCTTGTTTTCACTGAATCATGCGGGGTAAATCATATAAAAGCATTTACAATACATCTTGAGTGGTAGATACTCTCAAAAGAAGTAGATTAGAGAAACACTGTATTCAGAATTGAAAAGTTACTTGAAATGGCTTTAGTCATGTTTCGTGAACAGATTTTTTTCTTTTCCCAATCTTCTCTCTGTCCCTACTCCATTTAGCCTACAATAACATACCTCAATTAATCAACTAGCTCCAAGATATAGGTAAAACTTGCGTATATGACAATTCTTTATAACGTGCATATACGATATAAAATATTTTAATAATATGATGAATTTATTTATACTGGGTTTTTACGCTTACGTAAGAAAAGTTCTATTATAAAAACTGAATTATTACACAAATAATAGGTATCTATATTAAAACAACAAAAACCTACTCACTCAAAGGATGCATATATAATATCTACATTGGACAGTTTTTTTGATTCTAAATAAATTTTCGACGAAAATGTCTACTTCAGCACACTATTGTTACGTTATGTATTTAAGTGTATGTATTATTAAATAAAAAATGTATTTATTTCGGTTGTTTAGTGAATAGTGAATAGTTAAATCAGTGAAAATGTATTTTTCTCATCTGAAATAAACACTTTAAAAATATAATAAAAACACATAAATTTGTTTTTGACCACTATAGTTTTATTTTCACTCCGGTTTCGGAAGATCCCTTCCTTCGTCAGGAGAATATTTAAAACTGATTTACTACACAAAATATTGACATATAAATACAAAGATGTTAAGTGTTTGAGGGAGGGGTGGACAAAGTAGAAGGGGTAATTATGGGAATTCCAGGAAGAACAGAGCGGTTAACTGGAAATAACACAAAGTGAATGCTTTTTACAATTACTTTAAAAATATATATGTATTTTTAGGCATGTTTGAATAAAAATGATTAGGTAGCAGAGACGACACGTTGGAATACTAAGTCTGTTTAACTGGTATGTCAATTATAAATAATTTCAAGCGGTATACAGATTCACAATAGAGGAGACATGGCTGACGCGTAACAATAGACGTTGTTTTATTTCGATTTATGAATTTATAGGATCCGGAAAAAATGTGTAATTTTTGGTGAAATTCGAAATTACTTTTTGCGAAATCGCTTTACTTTTGGTGGAATGGGGGTGGTACATCGCAACAAAGTGTGCTTGTCTTTCCTTTTGGTATTTGCAGCAGTAAAAACTATAAATTTAAACTACCAACAAAATTTTTTTTCAACAGAAATGTATGAACGCGTAAAGAAAACAACTTTAAAAAAATACATTATTATAGCTAAGATTATCTGTGACAGTTTCACTTGATTAACTTTTTTGCTTTCTTATAAAAATGTTTACAAAATAAATTTTAAAAAAACCCGTGTTGTGCTTGAAATCGAACGTTTCTAGACTCCGTTTGTTAAGCGTTTTTAATGCCTATTACTTACAATATAAGGTATGGAATATACACATTTTTGGCTTTTAGTTTCTTCTTAAATCGGAAAAGAAAGACAGTATGCGGCGTTTGTGTAGTGAAGTGAGCTGCGATCCATTTGTTGTCTATTTTGAAAATTTTCAATATCAGAGACAAAAAAACATTTGTCTAAATTTAAATCTAAACGGAATACGAAACAGAACAAGATCCAGAAAATAAAATAAAATCATGTCTCAATAGCTCAGTGGTCAGAGTATTGTCTAGGTAAGACCGAGGTGTATGTGCTGTGTCTCGTTCTGTTTCATGTTTCGCATATATTTCTAAAAATGATATTCTCCTTCAATGGTAAAATATTACACTGATCGTATAATAAATCACGTGATATTAATTTGCGATGGCAATCGCGAGTTTTTCAGGTCTCTATGGATTTGTGCTATCCGCAAGGTTTGTATTCCTTACCTCCTTCTGTCGGTCTATTTAAAACGTAGGGGTCCTTTATCCATCTTCCAAAAATAGAACCATTCACAGCATACTTAGAGCTGACCTTTACATCCTGTGGGGAAATGATAATATAAAAGATAATAAAACACTCCGAATTGTCAAAGAAAAATAACAAAAGACTCTTTGATATAATCAAAATGTTTGTGTTCCTCTAGAGCCCTACGGCAGGGGACTTCACATTTGGAAAGCACAAATGAATGGGTACTTGATGGTAGTTGACATTCTCCAATTTGTCAACTTCTACCAAAGCTTGTAAAAGTTTATCTTATTTTTAGAGTAAAATAATATTTGAATTGATTTCGCCAGCACTTTTTTTATTTAATAAAATTGTGGCATTGTGTCCATCTCTTATTGAATATCAAAAAGCTCATGGGGTTATTTTTCTACAGAACACTTTAAGAGGAAGCTACAAGCCAAAAATGTGAATATTCTTGGTATACATTATATTCTAGGTAATAGGCATTAAAATCGCTTGACAAACTGAGTTTAGAAACGTTCGATTTTAAGCACAAAACTGGTTTATATTTATTTTGTAAATAATTTTATAAGAAAGCAAAAAAGTTGATAAAGTGAAACTGTTACAGATTATCTAAGCTATAACAATGTATTTTTTTAAAGTTGTTTCTTTTACGCGTTCATATTCTTCTATTGAAAAAATGTAATTTTTTTAGTAGCTTACATAATTATTTTTTATTAAGTAATTTATTTTTTTATTTGTATTCTACTCAAGCGGAACATTAAGGTTCGCATTAACGGTATTTATCAAAGTAGGTACTTGTACTAGTTTTTACACGTCGAAAATCCGGAAACATCACGAGATTTAATTTGACTTGCAAAGACGAAAACAGAATCAAAAAAGGTTCATATTTCAATATACGGTGACTGGGGTTTTTTATTGCTAAAAATTTCAAAACTTATACTACACTCCAAATTAGTGGAGTGAAATGGTTTAACCAATTACCTCCAGATGTAAGATTACAAAAAAATTACGTTAAATTCAAAAACACCATTAAAAATATAATTCACTAGTATTTCTTCAATTAATACACTTTTAAAATAATATCATAATTCTCGAAAATAATTTTAGATGTCCCCTTTTCTGCGTTCTTCTTTTTCCTCTCCTCTTTTTTTCAACAATAATTTCTAAATTTTATTTTATTTTTCTATTTTTAAAATAAAAATAAAGTTAAAATAGTAATTAATTACATTTCTCCACCTTTTTTAACACGAGCGTTTGCTCAAAAAAAAAGTGTGTTACGATACTGTTTTTGATATTAAAAAAAATAAACCTTTGTAATAGTATAAATTATAACTGTACCTCTTTAAACCATTAAAGAATAAATAAAGAATACAAATTCTTTTAAAAGTGGAATTAATATATGAAACTATAGTTTTTTTTTTAATTCTATCGAAACAAAATTTCTCAATTTTCTTCTTGGCAAGTCACGTTACATCCTGTGATTTTTCACAGGTAATAACTGCGTTATTTCGCTGTACGCTGATTAAAATTCTTATATTTATGTTATATTTATCACGCACTTGTGAAGAACCTTCACAAAGCTGTGCTGTATATATTAATCGTTATATTGAATTATTGTAGGCATTTCAAAAATTTGGATTACATTTATGGTGCTAATCAAAACCAATGTTACAATGTATGAATACTACTAATAACGTTGATGAACACTAAAAATATGTAGAAAAGTCTTTATTACTAAGCTGACCTTTATTGACTGAAAATTACACTTTTTTTTTTGAAGTGAAACTTCTTTACGCGCGTCATGCAATTTCGAGGACCGGAGTAAAACCGACTCATGACCGCCACGAAAAACCGTGATCATTTCGCTATAGGAGCCTAGCTAATATTATATACCTAGTTTAGGTCACCCTCCAAACTCAGCTTCGCGGTCTAGAGGCAGAGCGCCTGACTCTCATCGTGAAGAACCGAGGTTCGATCCCCGCTTAAACTATTTTTTTTTCTTTTTGTTTTTTTTTAATACGAGGAAAAGTGATAAAATGCTCTCGTGCTGCGACTTTTAGATATTTAGACTATATGATATTTTGGTCGAATACGTAATAACCGTGGTCTAGAGGCAGAGCGTTCAACATTCGTTATGCAGGACCCGGGTTCGAATCCCATATTTTTATAACTTTTAATTTTTTTTATCAACGATTTGTAATAATGTAGTAAAAAATTACATAAATTTGTTAATTTACCTTTACTTTACTTTACGGTACCTATATGATATTTTGGTCGAAATATAGCTTACAAATCGAGCCGGTAGAGTCGCTCGGTATTTTGATTAATTATTTTTATTTATCAACGATTTGTAATAATGTAGTAAAAAATTACATAAATTTGTTAATTTACCTTTACTTTAATTTGCACGAGATACCTCTCCTCGCGGTCTAGAGGCAGAGCGTTCGACACTCGTTATGCAGGACCCGGGTTCGAATCCCATATTTTTATAACTTTTAATTTTTTTTATCACATTCTACTTATAAATATGTCAATAGACAGAAAAAAAGAGAGAATGAAATGAAAAGAGAGAGAGAAGAATACTAAAAGTTTCACTTCCGTAGGCTAGCCACACACTGTTTTTTTTTTTAGACAATATATAGATAGTCTCACGAAGCTGCCACATGGCTGCTTGTCTGCAGGTTCTATCTCAATATACAATTATAATACAATATAAGTCTCCCGTTATATAAAAAAAATAACAGACTCTTGCATACAATCATAGAACTCACTAAAGCGTCCCAAGTACACTAACACTTTGAATGAAAATACGATAACGTACATTCAAAAGTACAAGACAATATAGCACACAGATAACACATATTCAAAAGTAAGACAATTCGATAACACACATTGAAAGTGAATAACATCGTACTGTATGTAGCACAATGCAATAGAATTAAAATTCTAGTTAACTAAGTGAAAAATGTTATTTTAATTATTTTTTTTATGAAAATAAAAACTTGTAAGTGAAAAAATAAATAAATACATTCATTTATATTAGAATTAAAACTTTCAAATAATGTCTTTCCTTTTCTTCTTTGTTTACTCTATTTTTTTATAGATATACAGATTTTTCATTTATAAGCCACATCTTTACAGTTTTCATGCTTAAACTCTTATTTTCTCCATAAGCAAATTAATTTTTGAGCTTATTAAAAATCACTGGTACACTGTACTCCAGCGTTCGGCTTCCATACTTATTTGTTATTTTAGGTATTTTCAGCCCTTTTTGTTCTGTAAGACGTGTGCTGTGACTATGTATCAGTGGTTTGTTATAAGTACTATCGCCCCAGTTATCTTTAATGGTTAGGAACCAAAATAAACCTTTTATTGGGAGCAGGCCCTCAGCACAATATAAGAGTTGCACATTGTGTCTTTGTCTATACATATTAGGTGATACAATTTTTTAATGATAGAGGTATGCAAATTTTGTACATACTTAATATATGTCATGCTTGTATTTCCCCAGCTTCTAATTCCATATCTAAGAATAGATTCTACTAATGAGAAATATACTAGTTTGAGTGTGCCATGAGGCAAGACAAATTTTAATTTATAGAAACAGTTTGCTAGAGCTCTTAGCTGGTTAGGTACATATTTTAGTAACTTGATTATCCCATTTAAATGTGTTATCTACGTTTAAACCCAGATAAGTATACTCGTTGACAAAATCAATTTTCTCACATTGGCAGTTTGATATTATTTATCTATGGATGCATTTTTTTGTTATGTGCGGTTATGTGCGGTTAGTTTGGGAATATTCCGCATTTTCAAACTTGGTGATCTGATATACATGCATTTGTTTTCTTTACATTTATAACCAATCCTACATCGTGTGCCCATTTTAGCAGTTCATCGAAGTCGGTTTGCAATTCTTGAATCGCTATTTGAGGATTTTCATTAGATACTACAAGTGCGGTGTCATCTGCGAAAATGAATCTGCGCGCTTTTCTAAATAGTTTAGACATAGCTATGACATATATAATTTTGGAACTAAAATTGACCCATGTGGGACACCAGACCTTACAAATTTAGATTTACTCATCTCATTTAATATTTTTATCCTCATTTATCTATTTGATAAGTAGTTATTAAAAAAAGTTAGCAGTTTACCACGGATTCCAATAATTTATAGAAATTTTATTATTTGTTTATGGCATAGTGTATCAAAGGCTTTAGAGAAATCAATAAAGAGTACAAGTACATGTTTTTGAGAGTTGAGCTGGGTGTTTATGAAATTAGAAAAATTATTAAGTAGTGCGTCACAGCTTTTTTTTTCTGGAACCCGTACTGACATTCGTCAATGATACCAAATTTATTTAAATATCCATCTAGGTATATTGCGATGTATTTTTCGAGATTTTTTTTCAAAGCAGGTAATAAGGAAATAGGTCTATAATTATTTATAATTGAATGATCAGTTTTTAATTCTTCAGGTATTTGGCAAGTATCAATTATTGTGTTTATAAAATGAGTAATTACTGGGCTCAGTATTTTTACATGTTTTTTATATCATACATACGTATTTGGTCCAATCCTGGTGTTTTTGAGTTTTTCAATATTCCGATAATAGATTCGATTTGTTTTACGCTAGCCCTGGGTAGGTACATAGAATGCGGTAAATCGTCTAGCTGGTATGGAGACGCACGGACATCACATTTGTGTAATAACTCATTTACTCCCTCATCAAAGAAGTTAGCAAAATTTTCTGCAACTTCATCCGTCGGTTTGGTCTTCAAGAAGTATTTAGATATAACTGCGTCACAACTGGATTTGTTTTTTCTTCCTCATATTTTGTTTATTTCGCTCCACGTTTTTTTTATATCCTTAAAATAATTATTGAATTTGTTATTGAAGTATGTTTTTTTAGCCATAGTACTACAGCAAAGGTTTCATGAAAATGTGATAAAAGTAATAGCACCCACTGATAGAATTATAATGTTAAAACTGGTAATATGTAACGCTATTTACAATATCATTTGTGCATATGCACCACAAACGGGATGTGATAGAGAAGAAAGAGACAGTTTTTGGGACAAGCTGGAAGAATTAATCCAAAAGATTCCAGAAAATGAAGCTATCATGATGGGGGCAGATATGAATGGGCATGTGGGGATGTCAAATAGTGGCCATGATACTAGCCATGGCGGCTTTGGATATGGAGCACGAAACGAACTAGGAGATGAGCTACTAAATTTCTCAGATGCATACGGTTTCACTATCGTGAACACATTCTACCAAAAGAAACCAGAACATCTCATAACCTACAAAAGTGGAAATGCTGCAACACAAATAGATTATTGGTTATGTAGAAACGAAATGAGAAAAATGCTCAGAGACTGTAAAGTTATCCCTGGTGAACCCCTTGCAACACAACATCGCCTACTATTGCTGGAATTACATTTAACTAGACATAAATTGTATAAGGACAAGATAAAACCAACAACCAAAATTAAGTGGTTCAATATCTCAAAAGAAAACGGAAAACAATTAACGTCAAAACTCCAAAACCGGATGCTTGAAAGTCTCCAAAATGAAGAGACACAAAACCCAACTGAAATGTGGAAAGCATTTGAACAGGTATGTTTACAGGAAGCCAAACAACATCTGGGAGTCTCCAAAGGTAAACTGAAAATAAAGAAGGAATCATGGTGGTGGACAAACGAGGTGCAAAAATGTGTAAAAGAGAAGAAAACTGCTTTCAGAAAATGGTCACAATGTAAGTGCGATAACGACAAAGAGCAACTCCGGATAGTGTATAAGCAAATCAAAAAGACAGTAAAGAAAATAGTTGCCTCTGCACAACATGAGGCATTGAGAGAGCTGTATGATGACCCAGAAACACCCAAAGGAGTGCAAAGAATATACAAAATCGCAGCACACAGGAGAGAAAGGGCCAAATCTATTAGAACACCCAAATACATAGAAAACACTGACGGTGAGTTGATCACAGACGAAATCAAAATATGTGAAAGATGGAAAGATTATTATTCTACATTACTGAACGAAGAATTTCCAAGAACAATTCATTTGTCAGAGAAACCAGTGCTGGGGCCAGTTGAAGAAATCACTCCAACAGAAGTTAAAGTAGCCATATCACAAATGAAAAAGGGGAAAGCAGTGGGGCCAGACAATATTCCAGACGAATTATGGAAAGAGTGTGGGGAAGTGGGACATAAATGGCTGTGCAACCTGTATAATAAAGTACTGACCGGAGAACCAATGCCAGAAAGCTTTAGGAAAAGCTATCTTCTTCCATTTTACAAAAATAAGGGAGACTCTAGGAAGTGCGACAATTATAGAGGGATAAAGCTTATGTCTCAAACCATGAAAATATATGAGAGGATTATAAACACACGAATTAGGAATATTGTAAAAATACACGACGATCAATGCGGCTTTGTATCGGGGAAATCAACAATAGATGCTATTCAAACAGTCAGAATCATAGTTGAAAAAAATCGAGATGCAAAAAAAAGATTTACACATGGTATTTATAGACTTGGAAAAAGCATTTGACAGGGTACCCCGAAGCCTGATATGGGCGGCATTGAGATCTCATAACGTACCAGAAGGATATGTGCTCTCCATACATGATATGTATACAGACGTAGAAACACAAGTAAGATGCACATCAGGGATGTCACCAACATTTCCAATTAAAGTGGGGGTACACCAAGGAACTGTCCTCAGCCCATTGCTATTCATAATGGTCATGAATTACCTAACGAGTCAAGAAATGAACAGTATTCTCAAGACTATGCTTTTTGCAGATGATGTAGTACTGATAGAAGAAAATCATTGTGATCTACAAAATAGCCTGGAAAGGTGGAGAAAGATCCTGGAGGATAATGGACTAAAAATTAGCAGGAAAAAGACGGAATATTTGTATTTACCATTTGAAGACCCAAATGCTGTAACTCCTTCGATGCAATTGGATGGAGTAACATTAGCCAACTGTGACTCATTTAAGTATCTGGGCTCACTCATCCACAGAGACGGAGGATGTGCAGCGGATGTCAACCATAGGATAGGAGTGGGATGGATGAAATTTAGATCCGTAACAGGAATTTTGTGCGACACGAAAATGCCAATAAAACTTAAAGGAAAGACATACCAGACTATTGTTAGACCCGCGATAATGTATGGCTCCGAATGCTGGACTATGTACAACTCCTACTCTAGGCAACTCGAATCAGCAGAAATGCGAATGCTTAGATGGACGACAGGAGTATCATTAAAAGATAAAATTAAAAGCTCACGCATTCGTGGTAGCCTGGGTGTCACTGACATAAACAGTAAGCTAGAGGAAAGACAGTTAAGATGGTATGGGCACATAAGACGGAGACCACCAGACCACACAGTGAAGCAGGCAATGTCTATAAAGCTTCAAAGACAGTCATCCAGAGGTAGACCAAAGAACTCCTGGATGACCCAATGCTCCAAAATCCTACAAAGAAACGGCCTAGATGAAAGCGACACTCAGAACCGAAGAAGCTATAACCTGAGAACGAGAAGAGCCGACCCCAACAGCCCACCTAGGCAATGAGTTGGGATAGTGCTAGGAAGAAGATTGAAGTATGTTTTTTTTGCATCTAATATTTGCTTATTTAGATTATTTCTGTATTTTTTGTAGTCTTTTTCATATTTCTTGTTTGTTGGCATGTTTTTCAATTTCTCCATAATTTATCCCTTTTTTGTATATTTTCTATGAGAATATCGTTCATCCAACTTTTTTGATTATGGCGATACCTATTTTTTACTAATTTTGTGATACTACTTTTTTCGTAGATTTTTTTAAAGTGTAAAATAGAAACCTAAATTAGAAACATTGATTAAAACCTAGTGCTATATCTGTCACTAAATGACACGTCTTCATAAAACTCGTTCTATCTCATTTACTATCGTGATCCGACATATAATATAAAGAGATTTAGGGGGTATTCCTCCATCCTCTCAAGATAGAAAACTTATCACATATAAAGCAAGTATTTATAGGTTCGAGTACCGAATAGAATAAAAATAAAATAAACTAACAGTCATTTGGTTATTATAATCATTCTGTATCTCAGAATTGAAAGGTTGGTTGTCACATTTTTAAATTGTTCAGGAGAGAAGAAATAGTATTTTCTTTCCTTTGAACATTGTGGGGATATGTTGACCTAACTTAGTTTCACATTGTCGTAGAACAATCGTCTTTATACCTGTGTGTAGATACTGAAATATCTAAAAAGGTCTCATACATAACTCATTCTCACAAAAAACTGGACAACCGACCTTTGATTTCTGAGGTACAGCATTATAGAATAATATCATACGCCAGGGATATATTTAACGATAGGAAATGCTGTCGCTGGTCGCACTTCTCGGAAGCGTGATGACTGACAACACAGATTCAGTTTTATTTGGATTCTACAAATCGTTTAATGACTTATTCATTCATGAATGGGGCACAGAAAGCACCACACTCATTTCCGCATCCAACCAATACTAGGCATTATTTTATTGCCTGGCTGCTTGCCTGACATTATACTACACTTAAATCTTTTATTTTAGTATCATAGAAAAGTATTGCAATAAATTCACGGGCCCCAATTGGATTAGACGGCTTCCGTGGTCGAGAGGTAAAAACTTCAAATCCCGGCGTGCGCAAGTAAATTTTATTTGAATGCTTTGTGTGATTTCACAAATTATTCATGTTCATAATAGATAGTATATTCTCAGTATCGCCCTGGTTCCGACAACTATTCAGTATTGATACATTGCTTGAAATGGTTTTAGCCGTGTTTGCTGACCAGATCTGAATAGCTAAAACTATCCCACTTTCCTGTTTCCCATCTCCTTCCTATCCCCGCTACATTCAGCCTCACAACTTACGCCATAGACTCACTGGCTCCAGACAGTTGGAAGCAGTTGAGACTCTTGTGCGGTATTCAAAAAAATTGTCCCTAACACGGGTGGCTTAAATCAATTTATTTTGTTGTTATTTAGTTAAATTAAACTACTTATAAAAAATTATTGCACATCATTCAAATAAATTTTAAAACTAATTAATTTTCTACAAAATACAATGTGAGAAATGAATTGAAAATAGTTAACTACGGAAGAAGTTAAAATTTTTTACTATTGCAATAAAACATTAAATATTATTTAAAAAAAACTGAACACTTATCCGGTTAAAAACGGGATTGCAGGACTTTACGAATGAATCCTGGGATCTGTTGGACAACTAATTTTGGAGAGAGAAACTCTCCCAGGTGAACTCGCCTTAGCAAAAGCGCAAAATAAAGTAATGCTAGCAGAAAAAATGGTGGTAAAACAGGAAAATAAGCAACTCCAATCCAAAATTATTCAGCTAGAATTAGACCTAGGACCAGTGATGAAAAGAGTAGCAGATGCTACGGAAGCGAGTCTCTCTTTTGCAGAGGTTGCAAGTAAAAAAGTGAACTTACCTCCACCATTATCGCGTTTGGACGTCCCCATAGGAAAACCGAGGCCATCCGTCTGTTTCTTTCCAAAATTACCATCGGTGGAAGATAGCGAAGAAACAAAGAAAATAATCAGGGAAGCACTGAAGCCATCCCAGCTAGGAGTAAGAATTACCGGAGTAAAAAATATACGAAACAAAGGAGTAATCATCCATACGGCTAGTGCTGCGGAACAAGAAAAACTACTAAGGTCGGAAATAATAACCGAATCTGCGACTCTGAGCGCCCGACCCCCAACAAAAAGGCTACCAAGGGTCATTTTCTTTAACGTTCCAAGGGAGTTGTCTGATGAAGCTTTTCTTGAGTGTGCCCTAAATGGAATACAAAATATCGAGGAGACAAATGAAACCATAAAAAAATGTAAGCTTAGTCATCTAGCTGGCCCTCGAACTGGACCTGCATGCCATAGAATCTACGTGGTCCCCACATACCTGAGACATGCCCTGGTCAAGCAAGGACGCGTATTTGTTGATTGGACAGTTTGCGGTGTTCGTGATTTTATTGGATTAACTGTGTGCTCAAAGTGTCAGATGATAGGACATTCTTACAAGTTCTGCAAGGAGACGACGAGATGTGGGCACTGTGCCCGGGAAGGACATACCCGTGAGACATGCCCTTCTGCTACTGCGGAGCCAGTCTGCGCGACATGCACGAGATTTCACAAGCCCGCAAACCACCCGTCCGGAGATAGGGACTGTTCGGCTTACAAGGCAGCCCTTCAAAAGGACTTAGCTAAAATTGACTATGGCGTCTAATATTGATTTTGAGACCTCAGATATAGAATATGAACGGATTCAAAAGTTCGAAAACTGGACCCAATTCAAACATGAACCAGGCGATAAAGCAATAACTGTCGTTAATTTGAACATTAGGTCTATCTCCAAGTACTGGAATACATTTCTACTAAGTATTTATAGTCAACTAAATAACATTGATATTATAATACTCTGTGAAACCTCGATAGACGAAAACAGTGTAAATCTATACAAAATATCAGGATTTAACTCATTCTATTATTGCCGAACAAAAAGATCGGGAGGCGGAATTATGGTTTATATTAAAGAAAACCATATATTCGAAAAAAATATATAATAGCTAATACATTCGAGTGCGTCTATGGAACCTTCTCCGTAAACAAACACAAACGCATACATCTATTTGCATTATATCGACCCCCAAACACGAACAAAAAAACCTTCCTACAACAGCTCGAAAATATAATACGAAACATTGATATTAAGGAAACCATCTTGATACTTGGAGACATTAACTTAAACCTATTAAATAAACACGACTCAATAATTCTGCAATACGAAAATTTAATGGCTAATTACGGTCTAGTTAAATGTATATATGACATTACGAGAGAAGCGGTGGTAAATACCTACACAACTGCGACGTGTCTGGATCACATATATATTAGAGAAAAAGAAAAGTGTGAAATTAACTCATGCGTATGTGAAACAAGGATAGCAGATCATTATATAACTGCCGTGTCTGTATCTATACCTTTATACCAAGGACAAAAGCAAAATATCGCACCATGAATACAACACTGTACTATCTGAAAAAAAAGTTGGAGAAATGATTACAAAAACTGATTGGAACTCAATTCAAATTCACACTGATCCGGATATCATATCTCAAGACATTAAATCACACTTTAAAAAAATCTACGAAAAAAGTAGTATCACAAAATTAGTAAAAAATACGTATCGCCATAATCAAAAAAGTTGGATGAACGATATTCTAATAGAAAATATACAAACGAGGGATAAATTATGGAGAAAATGGAAAAACATGCCAACAAACAAGAAATATGAAAAAGACTACAAAAAATACAGAAATAATCTAAATAAGCAAATATTAGATGCAAAAAAAAACATACTTCAATAACAAATTCAATAATTGTTTAAAGGATATAAAAAAAACGTGGAACGAAATAAACAAAATATTAGGAAGAAAAAACAAATCCAGTTGTGACGCAGTTATATCTAAATACTTCTTGAAGACCAAACCGACGGATGAAGTTGCAGAAAATTTTGCTAACTTCTTTGATGAGGGAGTAAATGAGTTACTACACAAATGTGATGTCCGTGCGTCTCCGTGCCAGCTAGACGATTTACCGCATTCTATGTACCTACCCAGAGCTAGCGTAAAACAAATCGAATCTATTATCGAAATAATGAAAAACTCAAAAACACCAGGATTGGACCAAATACGTATGTATGATATAAAAAAACATGTAAAAATACTGAGCCCAGTAATTACTCATTTTATAAACACAATAATTGATACTTGCCAAATACCTGAAGAATTAAAAACTAGTATTGTTAGACCTATTTTTAAAGGCGGTGATCATTCAATTATAAATAATTACAGACCTATTTCCCTATTACCTGCCTTGGAAAAAATTATCGAAAAATATATAGCAATATACCTAGATGGATATTTAAATAAATTTGGTATCATTGACGAATGTCAGTACGGATTCCAGAAAAAAAAAGCTGTGACGCACTACTTAATAATTTTTCTAATTTCATAAACACCCAGCTCAACTCTCAAAAACACGTACTTGTACTCTTTATTGACTTATCTAAAGCCTTTGATACACTATGCCATAAACAAATAATAAAATTTCTACAAATTATTGGAATCCGTGGTAAACTGCTAACTTTTTTTAATAACTACTTATCAAATAGAAAAATGAGGGTAAAAATA
The DNA here is from genome assembly GCA_026573805.1 of Hesperophylax magnus. NCBI lineage: Eukaryota > Metazoa > Arthropoda > Insecta > Trichoptera > Limnephilidae > Hesperophylax > Hesperophylax magnus. The sequence goes on along the minus strand of JAIUSX010000117.1, from coordinate 1,562,227 downwards.
TTAAATGAGATGAGTAAATCTAAATTTGTAAGGTCTGGTGTCCCACATGGGTCAATTTTAGTTCCAAAATTATATATGTCATAGCTATGTCGAAACTATTTAGAAAAGCGCGCAGATTCATTTTCGCAGATGACACCGCACTTGTAGTATCTAATGAAAATCCTCAAATAGCGATTCAAGAATTGCAAACCGACTTCGATGAACTGTTAAAATGGGCACACGATGTAGGATTGGTTATAAATGTAAAGAAAACAAAATGCATGTATATCAGATCACCAAGTTTGAAAATGTGGAATATTCCCAAACTAACCGCACATAACTTTGATTGCATCCATAGAAAAATAATATCAAACTGCCAATGTGAGATAATTGATTTTGTCAACGAGTATACTTATCTGAGATTAAAAGTAGATAAGACATTTAAATGGGATAAGCAAGTTACTAAAATATGTAACCAGCTAAGAGCTCTAGCAAACAGTTTCTATAAATTAAAATTTGTTTTGCCTCATAGCACACTCAAACTAGTATATTTCTCATTAGTAGAATCTATTCTTAGATATGGAATTAGAAGCTGGGGAAATACAAGCATGACATATATTAAGTATGTACAAAATTTGCAAACCTCTATCATAAAAAAAATTGTATCACCTAATATGTATAGACAAAGACACAATGTGCAACTCTTATATTGTGCTGAGGGCCTGCTCCCTATAAAAGGTTTATTTTGGTTCCTTACCATTAAAGATAACTGGGGCGATAGTACTTATAAAAAAAAGAAAAAAAAATTATTTAATAAACTTTTAGTAAAATACGAATGTATTATCACGATGTCGGAACACGTGTTCATAAAAAATCTACTCGTATATTTCGCATTTCGTCATTGTAGGTTTTTATAAAGGCAAATGCAAGAGCATGGATACGTTTTCCGATGTATTAGAAAATTGCTAAAAGTTTATTTGAAAACGGCCTGCAATCCCGTTTTTAACCGGATTGACAATGATCTCTAAATAGTATAAAATAATCTCACTGTCCGCGTCTGTCGGTTTGTGCGCTTAGTTCTTCTAAACTACGAAACGGATTTCGATAAGGTTTTCACTATCACTTAGAGAATTTCTTTCGGATTGTTTATATACAGGGTTTTCCAATAAGAGGTGTTATTTTGAATAGCCCGCTATTTCGGTAGATGTTACTTTTGAAGATGTCATTTTTTGACATTTGACAAGTAGAAACTACGCCATTAATAAAAATGGAACGATACACGCTTCAACGACGCATTGAAATTATTAAAATTCACTTGAGTGAATCAAATGCAAATCATCTTGAGTGATGAGGCCCATTTCCACCTCGGTGGCTTCGTCAACAAGCAAAATTGTCGCATCTGGGGCTCGGAAAACCCAAGAGTTATTGTTGAAAAGCCTCTCTATCCTCAACGTGTGACTGTTTGGTGCTGTTTATGTTCCGGCGGAGTCATTGGACCTTACTTTTTCGAAAATGATGCTGGAGCAACAGTTACGGTGAATGGATTGCGCTATCGAGAGATGATTAATGATTTTTTATGGCCGGAATTGGATGGTATTGATCTGGACAACGGTTACTTTCAACAAAACGGTGCTATGTGCCACACAAGCAACGAAACCATTGATCTTTTACGGTTGAATATCAAAATAGCACCTCTGATTGGAAAACCCTGTATAATACATGTATAATATATTAATAGAAAGTTCAAGAATACACAACCTCAAAACTTTATTCCAAATAATTTATAAGTCCCCGAGCAACGCCGGGTACGCGTTAGCTAGTTTGATTATAAATTAGCAATATTCATTTTTCTCCGTGTAGTATACCTTCTTCAATAATCTCAAAAATTCACTTCGTGGCGTCATTTTTTTTAATGAAAATAAATCACTTTATATACACAACCATTTAATCGAAATAATTGACATGTTTCGAAACCAATGGTTTCTTCGTCGGGGTAAGTATATAATGTAAAATAATTAATATTAGTAGAGACAAATATAGACAAAATGTTGCAATGAAAGAGGATTAAATAGTAAGTATTATAAAAAAAACTAACCACTATAAAATATGTATTTATTCAATTAATGTATAAAAAACTTTTATAAAAGAACACGGCAGATACGAGGAAAAACTAAGATGTCTAATTAAGAAAACAAATTTATTTATTTATTTTATATTGCGGGTTCAAATCCCGACGTGTGCAAGTAAGTTTTATTTAAGTAATTTGTGTTACTTCATAATTTACTCTTTAAAATAGTACAAGGTAAATTTTCGTCACGTTCCAGAGTGGAAGATACTCTCAGTATCGCCCCGGTGTAAAACCACCATCCAGAATTGAGGCGTTGCTTGAAATGGCTTTGGCCGTGTTTGATGAACAGATCTGAATAGCAACCCCACTTTCCTTTTCCCCATCTCCTTCCCCTCCACACACCTACCTACAGCCTCACAACATACCCCAATTGGGAATACTATAGTCTCACTGGCTCCATACGGTTGATAGCAATTGGGACTTTTGTGCGGTATATATATATATAAAAAAGAATACTTTAATATTTATCTTTTCCAATTTTGGAAAATTAAAAGTTCGTCTAACATAAATAATGTTACGCATTACGCAGGATTATATCACATTGCACCTGCAACTACAAGAGAAAATTGTATGTTTCATTAATTTATTATCACTGAAAAGATAAACCGAGAACAGTGTGATCAAAACCGATTTAAAACAAAACTATGTGGAAAATTTAAATACAGCTTACTAGGTTTCATTCAGGCCAACGAAATTGATCAGTCCAAAATTAGTCAGAATTACGCAGTATGAAATTGAGCAGTTTTCTGGCATATGGACAATAATCGATTTGCCTCTTCAGTGTCCATTAAATATATTAGCAATGTTGAATACACCTGTTATTATTACTAGTTCGTGTCTTCGCTTCCCAGTTCCCAGGGCGCGGCACAGTTCCCACCCTGTCTGCTACTTGCTACCCCTTCACCCTCGCACCGCCAGCCGCCCCCGTTTCAACCCCTGCCGCGACCGTCTGACCTACTTCCCCTGGGCGGGCCGCCCCAGGGGGGTGGAATGGGGGGCGGACCGGGGGGAGGTGCAAAGTGCAACGAGGGGGTTCACCCCTGGGAAATAACGACATGAAGGTAAGTTTTTGGAATTCTCACGGCCAAAAGCATTTTTGTTGTTTGTTTTTGGGGTGTTATGCCGTGTTGCGCTAACTCCTTCTTTAGCCGACGTTTCGGACAGCGTTACAGTGTCCATCATCAGGGCAGATCCGGTAGATCTTCGGATCTACCGGATAAAAACGACATGAAGATTCATAGAATAATATTATTTTTAAATCGTAGTTTATTTAAGAAAATGAGGGGTTTTTCACCATCTTCTTCAAAGTGTATCCATAAAATAAATATACGCAATAGGCCGGCATTTTCGTAGGCGGGTTTGGGGAGACCCTTCAATCTCTCCAACAGGGACCCAATTTTCATTTCAGTAGACAACTGCTCGCATGCGATAATTATCTACGTTGTCTATGGCATCCCCAATTGGGGGATGTTGTGAGGCTGAAGGTAAGTGGGGAAGGGAAAGAGGAAGGTGGGGAAGTACCTGGCTATTCAGATCTAGTCACTAAACACGGCTAAAGCCATTTGGAGCAACGTTTCAATTCTGAATAGTGGTCTTACACCAGGGCGATACTGGTAGTATCTTCCACTCTGGAATGTGCCGCAAATATACCATATATTATATATTATATTTTAATTGATTAATTGTGAAATAACACAAATTAATCAAATAAAATTTATTTGCGCACGCCGGGTTCGAACCCGCGACCTTCAGAATGGCAGTCCAATGCGTTACCACTGGACTATGCCGGCCGTCAAATTGTTGGTATTAATATCGGTTGTTTTACATTATCTACGACGGTCGAAAATACGCATTTATCGAAACAGTAGATAATTTATAGTGCGCGATCCTCGCATGCGAGCAATTGTCTACTGAAATGAAAATTGGGTCCCTGGTATCTATTCCCCAGTCTCGATCGCTCGCAATTTCCGCCGAAAGTACATACACTGGTAGAGTTTGTTATTCTTGAGTCTCACCGAAAGTTCATACTACACGCCATACGTCAAAATTCATTCGACTTAAACAACGAGTGGGTCGAAGCAGTAGAGATCGGCAAAACTGTCAAAATCTCATTGCATCCTGGTGAATTGCATTATACAAAAAAAAAGATCGTTTCCCGCGCGCTTTTCGAAGTTGGTGTCGGATTCGTTTAGTTCTGCAAAGTTGTTGTAACCATTTTTCTGGCATTTCGATATGTATTCACCACCGCCATTCATTTCAGAAAAAGTGCGGTAGCAAATAAAAACGTTGACAGAACGACGCGGCAACGGTTTGTTTTTGACATTTCAAATTAACTCCATAGAAACCTCAAACACATCAGAAACATAGACAATATTCACAGGGTTGCCAACACAGTCATCTCTTCAACTGTGCGACACTCAAGAATGTATAAATTTAGAACTTATGACAAAATTCGTAGAGATTTTCGTTCGTAGATGGCGCATAGCGAGTAATTCGTGGTAGAGACTCTGGATTAGATACCCTGGCCTACGATTCTGGAGTTAAACGATCAATCGTTTTCGTATGCGCCGTCTTCGAGTGAAAAACTACTAGTCGCCGCGACTAACTTTTTCGAATGTTTCAATTTTACGTATTCTTGAGCGTCGAACGGTCGAAGTTGGTAGAAGAGATGATTATATTGGCACCCCTGTGAATATTGTCTATGTTCCTGATGTTTTTGGGATTTCTATGGTGTGACTGTCAAACAGACAACAGTTATTCGTTATTCAAAACAGAAATGGCTGCGGGACATATTACAAATTGCCAAAAGCAACTCTTAATTAAGCTTGTAAGCTCCGATAAAGACTTAGTAAATGGGAAATTTTCACCCACTTTTACATTTGCGGAATCCGCGCGGTAAAACAAAAATTGACAGCTAGACTAGATTTTGACAGCCAATTCCATAGAAACGCCAACAACCTACCACTCGCTGCCCTGTTTCTACTGGTTGCACCCAGTAGATGTTGTGTGGAATGACTTTTGACGTTTGGCGTCAAAGTATGTACCTTCGACCAATTTCGGGAATAGCAACGACGACCAACGTACGTACTTTCGACGGCGATTACGAGCGCCCTCGATTCAGGAATAGAGCCCCTGGTCCTTCGACCGCCTCGCGCCGTACTGGGAGTGATATATGTGTATGTCTGTCACTCCTGAACACACCGATACCTAGATTCCTACCCAACCCTCAAACCTTTTACCTTCCCAGAACTTCCTTTCCTTAAAAACTACCCTCCAAACAGCATCCCAAAAGATGACATAGGCCCTGAAGCAAATTATTTTTCTCAGGATCTCGTGTGTGGAGTTAATATTAAAAAACTTGGCTAACTTTTCCGATATACAGCCATTATTCATAGGTTCGAGTACCGAATAGAAAACTCGGACTTAAATCGAAAATATATGTTACCCTATGGATAAGCTATCAAGAGGATGGTGAAATATCCTCTATATTTAATATATTTTAATAAGAAGAATAGAGCAAACGTTACACAGCAGGTTGATATTATAGATAATCTGTTTACTGATATATTAATATTGGAAAACAATCTTTAAACGCATCCGCGGTCAGTTCGGCAAGTATAAACAACGCAGAAGTAAGTGGTCGGCCGTACCGAGAGATTTCGGTGGTTTATTTATTTATGTATTTATTAACGCCGTTTTTCGAGGCTTTTACTTTTAATCGTTGAGGAAGAAGATAATTTTAAGATGAAGTTTAATGCTAAATCACTATTTTTGATTAATCTTTATAACATATCGGTTTAAATTATGAATACCAACAATATGGTAAAGATAAATTGAAGGTTTTCCTATCGTTTCTCTTCATTAGAATACAAATAAAAAAATATAATTACCCAATAAAAATATGAATGTAAACTACAAAAAAGGTTTTTTGAATAGCAATAATGTATGAACACGTAAAATAAACAACTTTAAAAAATACAATATTTTAGCTAAGATTATTTGTGACAGTTGTTGATTAACTTTTTTGCTTACTTATAAAATAAATAAAAACCACTTTTGTGCTTGAAATCGAGCGTTTCTAGACTCCGTTTAAGGCATACCAAGAATATACAAATATTTGGCTTGTAGATTCCTGTTAATAAATCTTAACCAAATGTGAAACAGAACAAGACACAGAAAATTCAAGGCAACCATCGCAACTGGAAATCGTACTCAGGATCTCTGGCTTACCGCTACATCGTCTCTAACCACTAGGTCAATGTGACCTGATTTTTTTTAGTTTTATTAGTAGGTACTTTTTAACTTCTTCAATTAAAATTTTTATACACCTAAAAAGTTATTGAAGTGGTCGTGTTAAGTAGGTTTGACCTAGGGTACAAATAATAATTGTATAAACTTTGTTCGGTAGAACGCGCCAATCTAGGTTAGAATTAATCATCTAGAATGTTTATACTTAATGATCTCAGGTGTGAAGGTTCGCAACCAAGGTCGCGTGTCGGAATCCTGTTTTGTTCTTAGGGATGGTCTTACATAGTAAATAAAATAAAAAACGGTGCATAGTATGTTATTACATGTATTGAGAAACATGAAATTTAACCTGTGAGCCCTAGTATGACTGAAACATTTATAAAATTATACATTTTGGACTTACCCCAAGACCGACCTGTATCCGTAATCATAATCTACTCTACGAGAGCGAATCACTACGTCTCCTATTACTGAACACTGTGACTTCTTATTGGCGAAGCGACGGAACGTCCCCCGGACTCCATCCAGCGGCTGACGTGACCCCGTGAAGCGTGGATCGGGCCTCCGAAAGGGGCAGGAATATATCTCCCGGCCACATCCACGATCTCCAGCTAATAACGCGGATGTATCCGGGTTCTGAGGATGCTGCAACTTAGGCCAGTAGCTTTCTCTCGGCCGCCGGCCACGTGCGGTTAGTATTCCCAAACATCACACGTCCAAAATAACGAGGCTCCCGCTTGACGGTTTTGCGTAAGCCGAATTTAGGATTGAATATAATTTCATCTCACGCCGGATGGGACAATTATTTACGGATTACCGCTGTCGGCTGATTACCGGATTACGATTGTCGCGTGGTTCGCTCGTACACCATTTCTTTCAAAGAAATCACCATTACCCACATCGGGAATGGTTGTTTAACAGGTTGCGGAAAAGAATCCCGTCGTGCCCGAAGCAAACTCGCATTTTACGGTACAAAAGAAAGAATGGAATCCATCCATACAACTAATTACTCCAAAATAAAAATCACCGTGACTGTCAGCTGTGCAGTTCACGATCCCACCCGTTGACTGCCCAGCTAAGAAGTGTTTTTGTTTCCGCCCGGTTCAGATGTTAAATTTTAAATTAAAATTCGAAATTTTACTAAAACCAATACCAGCGACAATCGCCCAGTTCCTAACTAGGTTAGAGAATCGGCGAGGATAAATGTGATGATGCAGAATAAATTAATGAATAAAATATTAAAACAAAAGGAGTCTAGCCCTGCATCATAACATTACCCCCCTCGCCACCAAATGTTTGCCCTCAAACATATAAAATTGTCGAAATAACCTAACCCTATTCTTTCCAGGTTAGTCCAAGGGTCTACTACAACAGAAGAACAAAGTTAACAATAAATATCAACAGTAGATAATAATCATCAATAGGAAGTATTCAAAGAACAAAAATTAAACCAAATTGAGAATAGCGAATGGGCGTGCCGCAACTCCGGTCGCACTTCATCGAACGTAAGGCAGGATGAACAGGTTTGCGGTGCAGCCATTCTTACTTAAATAACTATAATATTGTAGGAACTAAACTTAAAAACTTAATCTAAACATAACAACCAATGTTACGTGGACGGGATCCGCCAACACCCACAGCTTGAATATGCTGGGTGAAGACTAATTGACTTAGCGTCATGGACAACCGTTGACGTTACATTTATAACTAACGTAATACCTTAATGTCTATCACATTCATTTTACACAACCAAATGCAAAAATGCATCACTGTCCAAAAATAGGTTTATAAGCCCGTCAGGCAACACTTTTTAGGGAGCATAGCAACCCTCACTTATCACTGACTCTACTTCTCCATAGGAGATAAGAAAACACTTTGTCGATGTTTCTACCTAATCTACCTAACTAGGTCGTATGGGGGTGCACACAAAAGAACAGAGCAGTTAATGAAAATACACAATCTTATTTCAACAAAGAGTGTTAAGCAGTCAACAACCATCGCATAAGAATGGAGCCAAAGTAATATAGTATACAGCCATCAATATAGAAGGTGCAATCGTGTTAAGTGATATTCAACTATTATTAGTGCAGTGATCTAGGTATACGTCCAACAGTAACGAAGGCGTAATCGATATTGTTATGAAACAACTTATGGTTTTCTCTGTAAACCGTTGTTCAACAAAGTTGATAATAGTAATTCTCGCAGGACAATACCAACAAGTATGTAATACAAACTTATAATATTCATAATATGAATTTTATAATAATAGGAAAGGAACATCCCAGGTTACTTATATGATAGCAAGATTTAATACAAAAAAAAACAAAAATTCATAAATTGAAACATTAATTGTAACAAGTAACACCAGTGTATTTACAGACATAACTGATGAGAAGTAAATGGATCAACAATAAATAAAATTAACGTTTATCGAGAAAAATTTGACTCAGAACATAAGGAAAGGTCTCAGTACATCTCCCCATGTTCTGGTCTTAAGGTTAAATATAAGAAAATATGATTCAAGGATCAACATATCAACAAAGTGGCTTAAAATGTGGAAGGATCGGTGGTGGGATATCGTTCCACATTATAAGTCAGAACCGTACTTATAAAGGAAAACAAGTAAGTTATGTCTCGTTTCATCAGCAATAAAGCGAACAGCTCCATTTTATCACTAGGAGATTAAATGTTCAGTGCACCGCTTGGTGCAGTCTTTAATATATTTTCAGGACCCATCAAGACATTTACTGTAAAACAATGACAAAAATATCCGTTTACATATTAATGATGAAACGAGAACCAGTGTTCAAGCACGTAATTTGTAGACAATGCTTCTTTGTTTTCACCATCATGAAACGAAAGAGACAGTTGGAATGTAACTCTTTACATTTCAAGATGTTATATCCTAACACATACTACATGTTAAGGTATATTAGCCAATTTCATTATACAAAATTCATAATATTTTTAAATGAGTGTTCATTTGTTCACTTGGAGTCTGTTGTGTACTTAAGTTTAAGTAAATAAATAAATTATCACTAATAAATAAATACTACATTAATTATTACTAATTCTAATAAGGTTTATTTCTAGTCCATTCAATTCGAGCATTCATACCGGAGTTGATGGTTACAATTGAAAATTAGTTACGAGACATTTTTTTTGTTATTAGTTTGTATTATTTATGAGAATTGAGATAAAATTATTTTATATATAATAATTTATGTGAGTGCATGGCACGAACCTTTTGATACATATATCTTGAATGAATGAGATCCTTTATATATCGAATGGCCTTGCCTTTGTTTATGGGTGGCTCTTTTCATGAGCATAACGTACGACAATATAAAGGCGTGCATGTTTATAATTTAGACTTGTTATATTTGAGAATAATAGCGTGATTTCCAATAAATCACTACAAATAGTATCGTGTGAAAGAGAACATACAACTCGATTTCAAATAGAGTTTATGAATTTTATGTGTTAAGTGTCGTGTTAGGGTTGATCATCAACCTCCAAGAACAACCCGAACCACTCAAACATAGGTATATCTCACTACGAAATACTAACGTACGTACATAGATCAGAGGACAACAGGCCTTTCGCCTCCTGCAGGAAAAACCGTCCACAGGCAACGAATCCCCCGCCTTCCAACTGATGATGCAGTACAGTGTTCCGTACTTGAACCAGCAGCCCAAGTATAATGACCAGACAGCAAGCTTCTCTCGCCCTCTGTCTGTCATGTCTGGTGAACGTGATCGACTCCGGATCGATACGTTGCGTTTGGGGTACAAACCCATCCTCACAATTCGGAACTCATGGACCTAATGGATGGCGAGTTGATACCAGGACCCAGTTGATCAGACCGAATATACCTCCATCAACTCCCTCCAATGATAACGTTGCGTCATTGTCCATACCACAAAAAAAAAATTGTGATTTTTTTTTCCTTAATTCTCCAAGTCTGACACGTCGCGTGTAAATTGTCCATTATTTCAAAAATTGATAGTAAATATCGAATAATTTCTTGTTTCACCGTTGACATTTACTTTATTGAACTTAATTTCACAACAATTATCCAAATTGTTATTATGAATGATGATGATGATGATGCCCTTGATTTAGAAATAACAAGATGTTCTTTTCTTGTTTATAAGATAAAAACCTTGATAAATAAGGTTAAAAAAAAAATATATATATTTAGTGGCAACCTTGAAAAAATTTGTGGCAACCTTGAAAAAATATTTATTTCTTTTGCCAGCCCTGGTTTTTCCGTACTATTATTATATTTATATTATTATATTTTCCGTAGAATATTATTTATTCTCGTATTAAATCCACACGAGAATAAAAAAAAAAGAATCACTTTTCAAAATGAAAACAATTACCTAATTAGAATAAACATTTATTATTTGAAATTATTAGCGAAGACGCACCCATGCTATGAACTAATGGCAATGAACCGACTCCCGTTACTTCGATATGCGTTGTTATTTGTGTATAATAATATTCAGTTGTCAACTGCATTAATAAATAAACATGTTTCAATTTATTATTTAACGGTACCATAAAGGAGGAATGATCCCTAACATTCACACAATTCCATAAAACAACGCACATAAGAAATTCATACAATCATGCGATAACAATTTCACTGCTGTCACTTTTACAGTTATCGGGTTAACATTTAACAAACAAGGTTAACATTTTAGGTTATGTATCAGAGCTCCAAGAGAACAAAATAACCCTAAACCATCCAAAAAAACATAATCCTGACACACGACTTACGCCGTTTTTTTATTAAAAACGCGGGCAGCCAATTGTTAAGTAGGTTTGACCTAGGGTACAAATAATAATTGTATAAACTTTGTTCGGTAGAACGCGCCAATCTAGGTTAGAATTAATCATCTAGAATGTTTATACTTAATGATCTCAGGTGTGAAGGTTCGCAACCAAGGTCGCGTGTCGGAATCCTGTTTTGTTCTTAGGGATGGTCTTACATAGTAAATAAAATAAAAAACGGTGCATAGTATGTTATTACATGTATTGAGAAACATGAAATTTAACCTGTGAGCCCTAGTATGACTGAAACATTTATAAAATTATACATTTTGGACTTACCCCAAGACCGACCTGTATCCGTAATCATAATCTACTCTACGAGAGCGAATCACTACGTCTCCTATTACTGAACACTGTGACTTCTTATTGGCGAAGCGACGGAACGTCCCCCGGACTCCATCCAGCGGCTGACGTGACCCCGTGAAGCGTGGATCGGGCCTCCGAAAGGGGCAGGAATATATCTCCCGGCCACATCCACGATCTCCAGCTAATAACGCGGATGTATCCGGGTTCTGAGGATGCTGCAACTTAGGCCAGTAGCTTTCTCTCGGCCACCGGCCACGTGCGGTTAGTATTCCCAAACATCACACGTCCAAAATAACGAGGCTCCCGCTTGACGGTTTTGCGTAAGCCGAATTTAGGATTGAATATAATTTCATCTCACGCCGGATGGGACAATTATTTACGGATTACCGCTGTCGGCTGATTACCGGATTAAGATTGTCGCGTGGTTCGCTCGTACACCATTTCTTTCAAAGAAATCACCATTACCCACATCGGGAATGGTTTTTTAACAGGTTGCGGAAAAGAATCCCGTCGTGCCCGAAGCAAACTCGCATTTTACGGTACAAAAGAAAGAATGGAATCCATCCATACAACTAATTACTCCAAAATAAAAATCACCGTGACTGTCAGCTGTGCAGTTCACGATCCCACCCGTTGACTGCCCAGCTAAGAAGTGTTTTTGTTTCCGCCCGGTTCAGATGTTAAATTTTAAATTAAAATTCGAAATTTTACTAAAACCAATACCAGCGACAATCGCCCAGTTCCTAACTAGGTTAGAGAATCGGCGAGGATAAATGTGATGATGCAGAATAAATTAATGAATAAAATATTAAAACAAAAGGAGTCTAGCCCTGCATCATAACAGTCGCCATGCTGCGCTGTTCGCCAGTTATAATCCTGGTACTAGGTGTGGCAAGTAGAACATATTGCCAGTGTGTAGATTAATACGGATAAAAATTATACTATGCCTTGTTACGATTCCTCTTTCTTTAGCTAACGTTTCGAAAACGTTACAGTGTCATCATCGAGGCAGATGTGAAAATTGTGGTGTAGTGTTTTTTATATGTAGAAGTTAGTGATACCGTGTTGCGCATATCATTTCTCTCATGGCCGGAATTTCAGAAGAAAAAAAAATTTAATGTGGTTTTCGGCGATTAGTTTTGATGTAGTTGTCAAGTACCGGATACCAATATAGTAAGCTTAGCCCGACGTTTCTAGTAATATGAATGGAGTTTTTGTGTTTTTTTTAATTGGGCGTACTAGATGCGTTGCGGGTATTCTCAGGACTTCAGGAACAATTCCAAAGTAATGATCGGTTTACCAGGATGCCCGATTTTGCAAGCTCGAAAGTGTTCTGAGATCCTTGTTGCTATGTTGTCGAAAAAGTCGATTAAAATTTCATATCTTCTTCACGGTATCAAGTGATCGTTAAAGTAATCGTCCTAAATATTTCAGAAGAATTAATGAATATATCTCTTGTTGTAACGGGCGGCCTTCAGGCCCTCTAATCCATTAACGAGTTATGTGACCCACATGTCAAGTGTTTACACGTGTGGTATTTATTTATAATAAACAAATCTTTCGTTTGTAGTTAAAGTTCTTCAGTGTTATTGTTATTACTGACTCTCATTTGACTCTTCTTATTGGGTTTATCTGAACTTGTTCCTTATTATTTATTCCAATCTTTATTTCAATTACGCTTTGTGTAGTTTTATTCCTCGGCTCAGAGGATGAAGTTAGCAGCTTGTACCGCAACAACCTTTTTCTTAAATGATTTCCATTCTCGTGTGATTTGGATTTCTTCAGCGGTAGATTTGGGGGGGGAAGTACAGGAAAACACAAGGACTATAAGTATTTGCAGTAGCATCGGAAAATTCACTTTTTCCATCTGTTGTGCCAATGAACTTCGATTTCGTCATATTATATGTGCACGGTTCTTCCAGGTGATTCTCACCCGACAGTAACTTTTTCTGGTCTTCTGTTTTCATTTCCACCTGGAGAAATATTTATTTTATGTTCGCTGCAACGGCGATTCTTTGTCCCGTATCTAGGAACCAAGTTGACTCTCTCCATTGTTTATATTGGAAGATTCCTTCCACATCTTCATTGTTTTCTCGTGTAACAAAGCTGTCACCATTATCTCGTTCGATTAATATTTTTAGTGGATACACTTCTTGTGCCGCTAGTGTTCCGATTTCACATGGATTAATTTGCTGATAAGTATCACTCGGCAGATTTATAAATTTCACAATTTTCAAAGATGTCACAATTTTCACAGATTTCACAATTTTTACAAATCTTGAATCGTCCTCGTGAATGGTGTTTCCGGAGCTCCATACGCCTCCGGATGATAATGCGGCATCATTAATTTCACTTTCCATCAGCGCCATATTATGTGCCTGGTTGTCGACCCCTTTCCTTGCGAGTCGTTTCTTTTCGCCAACATTACTTAGCGACAATGTTTTTTCAAAATATTATTCATTTTTATGAAGATGCCGCACAAAGATTAACGGTAGCTGTGGCTTTTCTATCACAGCCGTTGAATCCTCTGACGGATCCTGAGGCGAGAACGGTGTCTCCGGTATATCCTCAGGCAGTAATGTGAGGGTGGATTTCCAGCCACCCTGACGAGTTGCACCGTGTGCATTTTCATTTTCTTCATTTTTATGAAGCCGCCGCACAGGGGTTAACGGTAGATGTGGCTTTTCTATCACAGCCGTGGAATCCTCTGGCGGATCCTGAGGCGAGAACGGTGTCTCCGGTATATCCTCAGGCAGTAGTGTGAGGATGGACTTCCAGCCACCCTGACGAGTTACACCGTGTACATTTTCATTTTCTTCATTTTTATGAAGCCGCCGCACAGGGGTTAACGGTAGATGTGGCTTTTCTATCACAGCCGTGGAATCCTCTGGCGGATCCTGAGGCGAGAAAGGTGTCTCCGGTATATCCTCAGGCAGTAGTGTGAGGATGGACTTCCAGCCACCCTGACGAGTTGCACCGTGTACATTTTCATTTTCTTCATTTTTATGAAGCCGCCGCACAGGGGTTAACGGTAGATGTGGCTTTTCTATCACAGCCGTGGAATCCTCTGGCGGATCCTGAGGCGAGAACGGTGTCTCCGGTATATCCTCAGGCAGTAGTGTGAGGATGGACTTCCAGCCACCCTGACGAGTTGCACCGTGTACATTTTCATTTTCTTCATTTTTATGAAGCATCTGCTCAGAAGATGACGGTAACTGTGGAATGTCCATCTCAGCTGTGGATCCATCTGGCGTAATCTGCTGAGGTGAGAACGAAGTCTGCCGTTTTTCCGCAGATGGTACTAAATAAGGGAGCAACGGGACGCTACAAAGGTAAGCTGCCATTACTGCACCCATTTTCTGTGCAGCCTCGTCTTGTTGATTATGGAAGCGCCGTGTAGACTCTTCTTGTAGACGCCGGAAGCGCCGTTTGCACTCTTCTTGCTCATCTTGATTAAGCCGAAAGCGCCGAGTAGATTCTTCTAGTAGGCAGTGGAAACGTCGTGCAGCCTCTTCTTGCTTACGATAGAATGACCTCTCTTGTCTCCGAAGCTCTGCCCCCAACGGTCTAGCGATTTCCTCTATAAATTTTGAGTTATCGCTGTCGTCATGTGACTTCACTAATCCTCCCCTGGATGTAGATGCTTCGTCGCATTTCCAGGAGCGCAGTGATGGTGTACACTCTTTTTCCCGACTTTGCAAGTACCGAATCTCTTCCTGTTGACGTTGTAAGCGCCAATCTTCTTCTAATTGGCGTTATAAGCGCCAATTCTCCTCCTGTAGTGCTCTAACTGTTTTCCAAGAAGAGCGTGAGTTGCCGCTGTCTTCGGGTGCCGGCACTAATCCTCTCCTGGAAGCAGGTGCTTCGTCGCCTTTCCAAGAGCGCAGTGATGGTGTCATGTTTCCTGATTTCTGAGGGAAATCCGGCTCGAAGGACCATAAATGTACTGGACATCTACGCCAGTGACATCGACTGTAAATGCCTGTTTCCTCTCGGGGGTACCTTGAGTAAGGATTTGCAAAGAAACACAACTTGCGAATGTCCTCGGACAACTGACTGGTTGTGCCAGTTGTTTGCATATTTATTGAATTCAAATCCAACACCTATTGTTATATCACTTATCTCTAAACAGGATGCATGAGAGCATTAAGGAACCAAGAAAAATTACCAAATTTTAATTCTTCTTCTTCAATGGCGCTACAGCCCATTTCGAGCCTTGGCCTCCTTTAAAATGAGCCTCCACCGCCCTCTGTCCTTGGCCGTCGTCTTCCAATCTGCAACATGGAGTAGTCCTCTGGCATCTTTCCTGACATCGACCTCCCATCTAAGCCTAGGTCTGCCCGCCTTTCGTTTGCCTCCCGGGTGTCCTGTTAGAACCTTCTTTGGTACACGTGTGCTTGGCATTCGGTGCACATATCCGGCCCATCTTAGTCTTTGGAGCCGTAAATGAGTAGAGAGTCTGGGAGCTTGGTAGATGTCATATAGCTCCTTATTGTGGCGGATTCTCCATGCCTCTCCCTCTCGCACCGCTCCTAAGATTCTTCGAAGTACCTTTCTTTCGAAGGTGTCCAGCCGTTCCGCAGACTTTGCTGTCAGTGTTCCCGCCTCACATCCATAGACCAAGACCGTTCTAATAATTGTCTAATACAGGGTTATTTTGGTTTTCCTATGGACGTTTCGGGATTTGAACACTGGCAGCAACGCGAAGTAAGTGTTGTTAGCGGCTGTGATGCGCTTTCTTACTTCTACTGGGTCTTCGTTGTCCTGCGTTATGATGGAGCCCAGGTAGGCAAACTCTTCGACCACTTCAAAGTTATAGGAATTCCAAATTTTAATTACTACGGTTAAATCCCATTTGACACATGATACGTGTCCGGTGATAAGCTTCAAAAAGGATTCGGCGTCGTAAAATGTGTGATAACAGTAAATGTTCATTTCCTTAATTATTTTAATAATTATGTATGTACATCCACCTGCTGTCCGGTACAATTAATATCCTGTTAAAAACGGGATAACAAGCCGTTTCCTAATAAACTTTGAGTACATTCATGATATCGGAACACGTGTTTATGCAACTGAGTTTGTCCTGATAATACACAATGACGAATTGTGAAAATATTTTTTATTTTTATGAAGACGTGTTCCGACATTACCATATTACATTCGTGTTTTACTGTGGTTTGTTAGGAAATCTGTCAATTCATTCGTTAAAGGCCTGCAGTCCCGGTTTTAACAGAAATACGAATAATTTTAAGAGATGTTAGTCATTTTTCATCTGTAGATAAATACTTATCTGAGGTCTAAGGTAGGTTATATTTTTGTTGTAATTTTGTAGATACGAGTACCTAAAATTACACACTATGAAGAGGGTTGTCCTATGATAACGTTGATCAAAGTTATGTCACCTTAACAGCTTATTTATTTTATTTATTTATTAATTTTTAAAAAACATGACATATTACATATTACAGTGATCTTTGGCTGTCCAACTAGGAGATTAACCTGTTTTAGGACAGTCAGAAATAGGCAGATTTATTAAATGCGATTCTTGTTTTGTCTAGTGTATTGACTTTTACTTAATTATTGCACTTTATAAATAATTTGAAAAGTTTTCTTGGTTGATATAAGAAGTTGCTAACTATATATTTTAAATAATATAAACGTAGAGAATAGACTAAAAGAATATTCAAATATGATAATTCAAAAATAGCAATATAGTAAAAAATTATTGACATGTGAGTTTATCAAATTGAATTTTACTTTTTATTTTGTTGAAATTAATAAGCTAGAGAATCAAAAATAGATAAAAGAAGGAAAGGAGATTAAAAGAAAATAGAGAATAAAAATAAGCAAAAAAAATACAAATAGGGAATTAAAAAATATGCAAAAAGAAAAAAGTATATGTATATATAAATATTAAAAAAATAGAAGCATGTAAAATGCAAAAGCATGCTTAAAAGGTCAGATATTTTTCGACAGATTTTAGAAGTCAAAAAATAATTGCATTTTATGTAGGTATATCTGTTTTCTAGATACTGAATTTTGGATTATAATATTCCTATATGTTGGAAATTATTTATGATACAAAAAAAATATAAACAAAAGCATCAAATGCAACATAATAAAATTTTTTAAAAAAAATCGCCATGGTTCAGAATCTAACGCTGATTGTAAGACAACTATGGTGACGATTTTTCATCACCAACTATTTTAAGAACGGCGGCATAAATAAATTATATCGACGCCGGAGAGGTCGGAAGGTTTTATCGATATTGTCGATAACTTCTCATCGTTCCCGACCATGACTACAAATCGCCAGCAGCAGACCGGAGACGTATTACTAAATGTTAAAATTATTATTGTCATGTCTTGTATTGTATTAGTGTGCGGTCTGCCGCCGACTTCGGAATCGTACCTAAAGTTTTTAAGATGTCACTTAATATATACAAAAGCTTACATCAGCTTAACGATTAATGATTTCAAGGTTTTAAAAATATACCGCTAACGTCACTGCCTTATCATATTATGTGGGTGGTGGGGGGAATCCCATCCCAGACACTCCCCTTCCCCCCCTCCCCGGGGAGAGTGGGAAGAGGGAGGTTGCATTAGCCGGGCATATTCTCACGGGAAAAAAATGCACTTATTCTGTGCAAGAACAATGTGCAATCTGTTGGTACAACATGCGCCCTTGTAGAATATGGACGGAACGTAAAACAAACCGGAGTATTAAATTAAAATTTAATATAGGTACTAGGTACCAACCACGCGCTGAACAGATAAGCTCAAGAAGTGTGATCTACACAGATTTGATAGAAAAAAACTAATTTCCTCAAATTACATCTAGTCATTATCTATTATTAATGATTAATTTGAATTAATTAATTAATAAGAATTACAAAACTGTATTAACACTCTTCTTAATTTTGGTACATGTTTCATATAATTGTTAGGAAGAATGGAGAGAGGGATGGAGACGAGGAAATGATTGTATCTAATTGAACGGTAAAACGAGTGTAGAGATATAAAAACTTACGTACTCACTCTAATGGTAATTCGACAAGGCAAACACATTTGTAAGAATAGATAATCTCACAGATTAGAAACGGTGAACATAACTTTAGTCATTTTAAGGAGCTTCTTTTTTTTATATGTGTTTATTCAGTTTTTTTTTTATTTGTACATTATTTTCTCTTACTTAGATCTTACAAAACTGATCAATCAGTTTAATTGTAAGAAATCTCTCACTTTTCTATTTATTAGCTTTTAATAATATATTTAATTTCAACTTGATATCTTGGTACCACAATATTAATTGTTTTTATGTTTGACGGAGGTAGAACGATCTAATTTTCGTTTTTATTTTTGAATGACATGTCTCATTTTTAATATCTTCTGGTAATGAGTTAAACAATTCCGGAATTTTATGTCTTTTTGTTCTATCTCCGTATACATTTTGCGATATTTTAATAATAAACATTTGTGCTTCTCTATGCCTAGTAGGGTAGTTAGGGTTTACAGGTTTTTTAAATTCTGTGTTCCAGAATTCATCTAGCGTTAGTTGGTAATCTATCCTACTATGTATAGAAAGCACATTACCCAAAGAAAACATTTTTTTATAATCGCCTTCACATAATTGTATTTTTTTTTTGCCTGATATGAATTTTAGGAAACGGATTTGTAATTGTTCTATTTTATTTAAGTACGTTTTATACGTTAATCCGTAACTATTTACTCCGTATCCTATAATTGATTCCGCTAATGCATTATATATACAGTATAATATATTGTTATTAACAAAGTTTTTTAGGTGATAAAATTTCCCTAATATGGATCTTAATTTATTACATACATTTTCAATGTGATTTGACCAGTTAAAATTGACATCTATTGTAAGACCAAGGTATGTATATTGGTAAACTTTTTCTATGTTTGGGCATTTACATGGCAGAGATTGGCATTTTGTGTGAAAACAATCGTATGAATGACTTTTTATATGCAGTTCTTTATCCTGACAACTTGCATATGGAGAGTGTATAAGCATATATTTTGTTTTTTTTTGCGTTAATAATAATTCCATTGTCGTGGGACCATTTAATTATGTTATTTAGGTCTGTTTGTAAAAATTCCTCAATTTTCTGTAGATTTCTGTCAGCACATATGATGCAAGTATCATCTGCAAACATGTAACATTTACAACGTTTTATTACGTTAGGTAAACTGTTTACTTGCATTATATAACACGTAGGTTCCGATATCGACCCTGTTGCTACTCCAGTGTATGTTAACATTTCATCACTGAAAATTCCGTCAATTTTAACTTTAATTTTTCTATTTAACAGATAATTTTTAAACATTTTATTTAAAGGACCTCTAATACCACATTCTTCCATTGCCTTTAATAATGTTTGATGGTCCAATGTTTCAAAGGCCTTTTTAAAGTCTATAAAAATTATACCAACGTAATATTTTTAATTTATATGGTCAGTGAAATTTAGTAGAAAGTAATTATGTAGTACTTTTTTCTTTTTGAAATCCGTACTGTATGGGATTTATGATTCTGTTTTTTTAGATAAAAATTGTATTTGGTTAAAGATAGCCCTTTCAATAATTTTATCAATACACGAGAGAATCGCAATTGGTCGATAGTTTGTGAAATCTTTGTGATTTCCTGATTTATAAATAGGTCTGATGATGGATGTTTTAAGTTCGTCAGGCATGATGCTTTTATTTACACAAAGGTTAATTAATTTAGTAAGGACTGGAATTATATTATCAGCAATTAACTTCAGGTCTTTAATTCTTATTTGGTCGTTGCCTTCTGACTTTTTAACATCCATATTATTAATTATTTTTTTATATCTTTTTCTGTTACAGGTCTAAATCTCATTGACATAATAGCAGGAGTTGTATACATGTTACGATCTAAGAATTTTGTAGTACAATTGTGTCTTATGTCTTTAGGGATCTAGTGAGGAGGCACGGAAAGAAAGACGTGTCGTGAAGGTCAGAGTGTTTATTTGATGAGTCAGTAGCCGTGACGAGGAGATGACGTAGGACAGATGTTGAATACTCCGGACGCTGCGGTGAAGATTGAAGAAGATTGTGCTGGTCAAGCGCGGGTCAGTGAGTCGACGCCGGGCGCTGGAGACCGGGACTCGATGAAGGTCAGGCACTGGCGAAGAACGTAGGTCTTCAGGCACTCCAGTGCTGACGAGACGGCCGAAGGTGCGGCGGACCTTGTAGACGGTTGAACGGGAGCGGCGTGACCAGTGAGGATGCTGCGTGTCCTCGTGGTGGTCATGATGGCGTGGAAGAAGCGCTGGTCAGAGACACTGGAACCAGGGCGCTTGTAATCCGAGTAGCGCTGGCCATGGACGTGGCCGAGGCGCTATGATGGTGTCCCGATGGAGTCCATGAGCAGAGCCGGGAATATTGTCCTTTGCGCTAGTAAGAATAGCGCGGGTTAACACTCGTTGAACACCTTGTTAACTGATGGCGGATTGATGACTGACCACTGGATTCTTCATGCTGTCGTTTTTATAAGTTAAAGAAGATTCTAGAACAATTTGGTTGCTATGTACGATTTTGTCAAACAAAAATGAAAAATAATAAAAGAACATCTAAGAATCTTGTTTGGAAAAAAATCGAAACTTCTGGAATTCCGTTCAAATGAAGTAGTGCGTACCACTACTGTAGTGGTACGCACTACTTCATTTGAACGGAATTCCAGAAGTTTCGATTTTTTTTCCAAACAAGATTCTTAGATGTTCTTTTATTATTTTTCATTTTTGTTTGACAAAATCGTACATAGCAACCAAATTGTTCTAGAATCTTCTTTAACTTATAAAAGCGGCAGTATGAAGGAACTCGCCAGTAGTCAGTCATCATCCACGCCATCAGTTAACAAGGTGCACAACTAGTGTTAACCCGCGCTAATCTTACTAGCGCAAAGGACAATATTCCCGGCTTCGCCCGTACCATCATGGACTCCATCGGGACACCATCATAGCGCCTCGGCCACGTCCATGGCCAGCGCTACTCGGATTACAAGCGCCCTGGTTCCAGTGTCTCTGACCAGCGCTTCTTCCACGCCATCATGACCACCACGAGGACACGCAGCATCCTCACTGGTCACGCCGCTCCCGTTCAACCGCCTACAAGGTCCGCCGCACCTTCGGCCGTCTCGTCAGCACTGGAGTGCCTGAAGACCTACGTTCTTCGCCAGTGCCTGACCTTCATCGAGTCCCGGTCTCCAGCGCCCGGCGTCGACTCACTGACCCGCGCTTGACCATCACAATCTTCTTCAATCTTCACCGCAGCGTCCGGAGTATTCAACATCTGTCCTACGTCATCTCCTCGTCACGGCTACTGACTCATCAAATAAACACTCTGACCTTCCTACTACCAACAACCTCTTTCTTTCTGTGCCTCCTCACCAGATCCCCAAAGTGGTGACCCCGACGTGATTGTGTTACCCCGACTCACCGGTAACCCCGTCTCAAAATGGGTGATCGGTTGAGGCATCATGGAGCTGCGTGCACCAGACAATCTAAGTAATAGCGCGGATAATAGTGCCCACCATGGTTACCTTGAGTGTATCCTCAGCTTGTGTTGTGAACAGTGTTTGTAATTTATAATAATTTTGTTTTTCTAACCATTTTTTTTTTTTTTTTTACGTGAGTGAATATACGACAACTGTACAGTGGCCCTGAACCCAAGATAAATGCAACGATACCAGCACCAACCCTTCCTAATCCCATCAACAAGCAAGATCTGACTCAACTTTTCTTTCTATCGCGGCCCTCAACCATGCCGCTGGAAGGAGAGTACTGTAGTGGTACGCACTACTTCATTTGAACGGAATTCCAGAAGTTTCGATTTTTTTCCACTGACTACTGGCGAGTTCCTTCATACTGCCGCTTTTATAAGTTAAAGAAGATTCTAGAACAATTTGGTTGCTATGTACGATTTTGTCAAACAAAAATGAAAAATAATAAAAGAACATCTAAGAATCTTGTTTGGAAAAAAATCGAAACTTCTGGAATTCCGTTCAAATGAAGTAGTGCGTACCACTACAGTAGTGGTACGCACTATTTTTATTTTTATTTTTTTTATTATTATTATTTTTTTATTATTTTTTATTTTTGTTTGACAAAATCGTACATAGCAACCAAATTGTTCTAGAATCTTCTTTAACTTATAAAAACGACAGCATGAAGAATCCAGTGGTCAGTCATCAATCCGCCATCAGTTAACAAGGTGTTCAACGAGTGTTAACCCGCGCTATTCTTACTAGCGCAAAGGACAATATTCCCGGCTCTGCTCATGGACTCCATCGGGACACCATCATAGCGCCTCGGCCACGTCCATGGCCAGCGCTACTCGGATTACAAGCGCCCTGGTTCCAGTGTCTCTGACCAGCGCTTCTTCCACGCCATCATGACCACCACGAGGACACGCAGCATCCTCACTGGTCACGCCGCTCCCGTTCAACCGTCTACAAGGTCCGCCGCACCTTCGGCCGTCTCGTCAGCACTGGAGTGCCTGAAGACCTACGTTCTTCGCCAGTGCCTGACCTTCATCGAGTCCCGGTCTCCAGCGCCCGGCGTCGACTCACTGACCCGCGATTGACCAGCACAATCTTCTTCAATCTTCACCGCAGCGTCCGGAGTATTCAACATCTGTCCTACGTCATCTCCTCGTCACGGCTACTGACTCATCAAATAAACACTCTGACCTTCCTACTACCAACAACCTCTTTCATTCCCGCGCCTCCTCACCAGATCCCTAAAGTGGTGACCCCGACGTGATTGTGTTACCCCGACTCACCGGTAACCCCGTCTCAAAATGGGTGATCGGTTGAGGCATCATGGAGCTGCGTGCACCAGACAATCTAAGTAATAGCGCGGATAATAGTGCCCACCATGGTTACCTTGAGTGTATCCTCAGCTTGTGTTGTGAACAGTGTTTGTAATTTATAATAATTTTGTTTTTCTAACCATTTTATTTTTTTTTTACGTGAGAGAATATACGACAAATGTACAGTGGCCCTGAACCCAAGATAAATGCGACGATACCAGCACCAACCCTTCCTAATCCCATCAACAAGCAAGATCTGACTCAACTTTTCTTTCTATCGCGGCCCTCAACCATGCCGCTGGAAGGGGAGTACTGTAGTGGTACGCACTACTTCATTTGAACGGAATTCCAGAAGTTTCGATTTTTTTTCCAAACAAGATTCTTAGATGTTCTTTTATTATTTTTCATTTTTGTTTGACAAAATCGTACATAGCAACCAAATTGTTCTAGAATCTTCTTTAACTTATAAAAGCGGCAGTATGAAGGAACTCGCCAGTAGTCAGTCATCATCCACGCCATCAGTTAACAAGGTGCACAACTAGTGTTAACCCGCGCTAATCTTACTAGCGCAAAGGACAATATTCCCGGCTTCGCCCGTACCATCATGGACTCCATCGGGACACCATCATAGCGCCTCGGCCACGTCCATGGCCAGCGCTACTCGGATTACAAGCGCCCTGGTTCCAGTGTCTCTGACCAGCGCTTCTTCCACGCCATCATGACCACCACGAGGACACGCAGCATCCTCACTGGTCACGCCGCTCCCGTTCAACCGCCTACAAGGTCCGCCGCACCTTCGGCCGTCTCGTCAGCACTGGAGTGCCTGAAGACCTACGTTCTTCGCCAGTGCCTGACCTTCATCGAGTCCCGGTCTCCAGCGCCCGGCGTCGACTCACTGACCCGCGCTTGACCATCACAATCTTCTTCAATCTTCACCGCAGCGTCCGGAGTATTCAACATCTGTCCTACGTCATCTCCTCGTCACGGCTACTGACTCATAAAATAAACACTCTGACCTTCACGACACGTCTTTCTTTCCGTGCCTCCTCACCAGATCCCTAAATGTCTTTTTTTTCATTTACGAATGTTGTAGCAAATTTATCGCATAAAAATTTTGTGTCTCCTTGATTTCCCATATGTTGAAGGATTATTTTATCTAAATTTTGTTTAGGTTTTCCTATTTAGGTTGTTTATTTCGTCCCAGAGTTTCCTCGGGTTTCCGTTTAAGCTATTTATTACATTTTTGTGGAATGCGTTTTTAGTAATATTAATATGTTTGTTTGTTTTGTTTCTATATCGAGTATATTCTAAACGAAATACCGGGTTATTTGGGCTATTCTTACATTTTCGGTAAAGATAATCTCTTCATCTCATCATGTTCTTAATTTCTTCAGTAACCCATGGATTGCTGTGCCTAAGATTATTTTCAAATGATATTTCTTATTTTCTAAAAAGCTGTACAACA
Source organism: Hesperophylax magnus (assembly GCA_026573805.1). Lineage (NCBI taxonomy): Eukaryota > Metazoa > Arthropoda > Insecta > Trichoptera > Limnephilidae > Hesperophylax > Hesperophylax magnus. Next base: position 1,537,400 of record JAIUSX010000117.1, on the reverse strand, counting down.
TCCTGAATTTAATTAGGTCGGTAAAAACACGGCTATTAAAAAAAAAATAAAAGAACCTTCCACGTAACAGTAAACCAAGACACAATAAACTCCTATTTAAATCTATTCAAATATCACGCCACCTTAAACAAATACAGGGTTTTCAGCAACGCATTGAAATGATTAAAATTCACTTGAGTGAATCAAATGCAAATCATCTTGAGTGATGAGGCCCATTTCCACCTCGGTGGCTTCGTCAACAAGCAAAATTGTCGCATCTGGGGCTCGGAAAACCCAAGAGTTATTGTTAAAAAGCCTCTCTATCCTCAACATGTGACTGTTTGGTGCGGTTTATGGTCCGGCGGAGTCATTGGACCTTACTTTTTCGAAAATGAGGCTGGAGCAAGAGTTACGGTGAATGGATTGCGCTATTGAGAGATGAGTAATGATTTTTTATCGCCGGAATTGGATGGTATTGATCTGGACAATGTTTACTTTCAACAAGACGGCGCTACGTGCCACACAAGCAACAAAACCATTGATCTTTTACGATTGAATTTCAAAATAACAACCCTTATTGGAAAATCCTGTACTTTACGTGAATTAAATATCTATGTTTTAATTTGCGTATTCAAATACTACGATATTATAGTACTGGCACTTAAAAACTGCCGGCCGCACTTGGTTGGGCTTTGCCCAGTTTAAGTGATCCTAACAACAGTTAAATTTAATAGGTAGACATTAGGTCATTCATAGAGTATATATTGTTAAAACACGGAACAGGAAGGAGTTAATGGATAATAAAATGCTCAATTTAGACATAATAAGAATGACAGTCGTTTGAATAAATGAAATTTTACGTATTTGTGATGGATTATTTCAATTTTATTTTTTTTTATTATTTTAATATAGATCATATGGGTTACATTAATACATACATATTTTGCAAAATATAATATTAAGGTTCATAATTGGTCATGTATACCTTATCAGAAAAGAGGAGCTCTTTTGCCTGATAAGGGAGCCACGATTCTTACTTAGATTCAATGTTATAATATTATGTTATGTGTAAAATATATAATTATATATATATTTTTTTTTTTTAATATAAGTTTTTTTGGAAAAAAAGTTTGATTTTATTTATTTGTTCTTGTTGGTTCGTAATACAGCGCAATTCGGAAGGGAGATTATTGTAGTTTTTTATGGCTTGGTAAATATAATGGTTTTGCATTTGAGTTGTTTTAAAGATTGGCGTAATAAATTGATTTCCATTTCTCATGAGTTTGTAAAATTCTTGATATTCTGTGTTATTTTTTTCTTTACACATTTTTATAATGGAAGTTTGCTTAAATATATCATCAATATTTGGGACTGGAATCAATTTAAAAAGCAATTTTGTTGGGAAAGTAGAGTTTTTTTTAAGTATTACCTTTATAATAATTTTTTGCGAGACTTTTACTGAGCTTAGATTGTTTTTATAAGATCCTCCCCAACCTATTATTCCGTAAATAAGCAGGGAGTGGTCAAGAGCATAATATACATTTTTTAGTATTTTCACATTTAAAATATTTCTTAACCTAACAAATATATATATATATATATACATTTCCTTATTCTCTTTACTAACTCCGTGAATGAAACACTATTATTGACTACATGTCTACAACTGATATTAACTGTTGCCGTATCTAATATAATTTGCTCATAGGAGACTTGCAGTGCAAATATGTATTAGGACCGTCAATGTCTATAAGTTTAATCAATATCGTATAGTTTGTCACAATTAAAGATAGTTATAACAAAGTTGACTAAAATAATAGATTATTACATATTGATTAATTGTACCCGTGTTTATGAATAAAATGAGCGTAATTGTGCGATGAGATTAGCAGCCGTTTAATTAAAAGGTATTAATTTTACTCCAACTGATGGTAATTCTTTACCTAAAACTGTTACTGTATCTAATAAAGTTTAAAGTTATAACAAAGAAGAATGAAATAATAGATTTTTAAAATATAATGGTCACATTTTATTGCGTACATATGCATTTATATACAACGGAATTAGATAAAATAATGTAATCTTATTAACCTTTATTAAAACACAAATAACTTTGTTTACATCACTTTATTACATACATCCTCTACATGTTTCATGAACGAAGTTCACCTCATCAGGAGTAAGTATAAACCGAAGTCAAAAATTAAATATAGATTACAATTGGAAAGAAGAGGTGGAAATAGGGGGAGGGGTAAGAGGGGGGGGGGTTATCAGAATTAGGAATTACTTTATTGTAGAGATTTGATGAGGCAAATTCAACCGCATATACCAATACATCGCATATTTGTGTGCACGGCTGCTTCACTTACGTCGTAAGGATTCTGGTTTTATTTAAGGGTCTTCTCGTCTTAAGTCATTCTCAAGTAAATTTTTAGATATGAAGAATTTCAAAACTAAGATTTCTTTTAACCTGCCAATTTTCTTGAACCAGAGTCTTACCAAAAAAACAAACTTTTGTATACTTAAAGTAATATTTATGTGCGTTTTGAAACATTTGAAAGCAAAATACGTTGAATATAGAATATATTTCAATAACAATAATTTTTTTTATTTAATTACGTAGCATTTTTTTAATGCTGTTTTATATTGTGCCTTACTTAATCCGCAATAAGTCTTAAAACGTACAGAAATATTATTCGTTACGCAAAACAGTAAAGAACGGGAAAATAAACTACTTTCTTTGGCTTTGGGATGATTATATCGATTTCCTGGAATAAAATCTGCTGCTTACATTGATGCATTATAGTCAATGGATACTATTCATAAAAATATAAGGGTTTGTCAAAAATCTTTGAAGAACTATCTATTTATTAAGAATATTTACGATTACAGATTTATTATCGTTAACACCGTGTACAGAAACTCGTAGTATAAGAGAGAAACTGGTGAATCTACATCACATTTGAAGTAAATTTTGTGGCATCATTTTTTTTCTTGGGGGCACAATTTATTTATTTATTTAGGACACAAACTGGATATTTTTAGAACATGTATGTAACAAAAAAATATGATTATTTAATTACAACTGTCCCTGGACTAATGCACCTGCAGCATTCACAATAACAAACACTTAAATATAAAATTTGAGAGTTCTGTATAGGCGGGCAAATACACCCATACATACACAGTTTATTAAAATTATTTCTTATAATCAAAATCGCCCTGTATTGGACGTCCGCCACCACAACACTGTTTATATAGAACATCTAGGAAGTATACAAAATAAAATTTTAAAAATATCAGTACAATATGACATAAGAAAACAAAATTAAAAAATAAGAGAAATTTACAAACAAATATACTTTAAAAAACTATAAAAAGAAAAGTGTTCTTAACTATCCCCCAGCCAAGTGGGGGAGTAGGTAGTACCCAAAATTACTATCCTCCTTATATTAGCTTAAATACTTGACATATCATTTTAGTATTTTACGTATTCCTGCGCAAATACATAAGTTACCACTAATAATTGACTGAATAATTGGGATTTCTACAGTTTAAAAGCCCATAAGAGAGAAAAATCATGGAGTCGTCGGAAGACCCACATGGTTACAGGCGTTGTTTTATTTGGCATCTTGGCCTGTTAAGACGAACGTTAAAATTATTATTATTTTTCGGGTAAAGAAATCGCGGAGACATCTTCAAACAAACTATATTATTTGAAAAAGAATCGATGTTAGTGTGTGTTTTAGCAAGATATGAGAATTTTGCACGATATGATATAAGTATTACCGAGACATTCTAGACATCCCAAGGATTAAAATAACTAGTGTTATTGGTTTGTTAATTTCGATCCAAAATATGTTTTTCTCGGTTGACGTTGTTCGACTTGATTTGACAATACTCGGGTGTATTTTCATGGTAATAAAAATTAAAGACCCGATACAAAATTTCGCTTCTCGCAACATGACGTTACAATACACTTTCTTTAAAAAAAAACTTATCCTAATTTAATGGAGTTTTAAAATGTTTGGACAAAACAAATATATTCAGCGCTTTATAAAAGCTTCCACCAAAATGTAACCTTTCCCTCAGCCTCTAAGCCAGTGAAAACAATAAATATTTTAATGTGACGGCGGTACCGGGGGATGTTTTTATAATCATTTTAATAATTTTGCTCTCACTGAGGACCTTGGGAGAGTGGGAGGGATGTTATTTTGTTGGACTGGGAGAGGGGGATGGGGTAGAGACAAAGGAGGATCAGAGGGAAGAGAAATAACTATCAGCGGAACTGTGCCAGACCTATTAGGGTCCAGTTATGCTATTAAATTCCCGGTACTGGGCGATTGCTAAAGTTTTACCTGTGAAAATACATTATTTTATCTACATAAATTCAACTCAGTGTAAGTCTAAGTCCGCCCTACAGATGTGGGTAGATGTGTAGATCTATGTTTAGTTTATATAGTTTTAAGACATTTCCATAGGTGGCAGTAGTAACGCCACATGACAGAGACAACATTTTGGCTATACCCGAATGATTACGAGTAAAGCCGATGCTTGCCGATCTCCAGGCCGGAAGCTAATTACGAGTTCCTTCCCTCAGAACTTATTTAACTCAAGAGTCGCCTATAGACCGGACGCATGTCCAGCAAGGCATTCATTGTAATTATCTCCCCTCTTATACTCCCGGTACTGGGCGATTGCTAAAGTTATACCTGAGAAAATATATTATTTTATCTACAAAAATTCAACTCAGTCTAAGATATGCTATTGGGCTGAAGAAATTGGGGAGAGGAACAAGATGGGGAAGGTGGGGTAGTACTTAAGTTTTCAGAGCTAGTCACAATTCAATGCGTCTATTCTGAATGGCTGTCTTTCATCAGGGCTAATAGTCAGCTATTAAATAAATAAAGTGTTTTGTGGAACGATGCAACGCAGAAAAACACACAAAGAGATGTATTACTTCAATATGTTTTTATTAACACGCCAAACTGTGCAGAAATAAACTGAGATTATATTTATTTTCATATTTTTGATGGTTCTACGCTGTCCTGGGCTACTCTAAGATGTGAAATACGATTGCTGTTTTATTTATTTTCCAAAAACAGTTAAAGATAACCAAAACATTTTAAAAGTCATAGTAAATCGCAAAAAAACATAATTCAATAAGTACCTGCATTGAAAAACATTAATATAGAGTTCGTAATTAAACTTAATACACTATTCACATTTCCTTCGAACTACTTCAAATGTATTAAGTCTTTCCATTGGCAAGTTCATTCTGCACCTATGCAGTACTAAAAGTCTGTTTTGGCGGCCTTGAGTGAAATAATCCGGGACATAGAATCCTATGTCAGCAAGCACTATCTATATTTTATAGCCTGTACGAGATTACTTTGTAGATTACTACACAAACATTTAGTTTATGTTTTATTTTGGAAAGACTTATAATATAAGACAAAGTGACTATTGTCAAACAATTTTCCAACCACCCTACAACCGTCTATGATTCAGATTTCACGGAGAAAGAGTGTTTTGGAACGGAGAGCTGAATAATTAACCTGATAAGCTTAGCAGCGGTGGAAGAGGGCAGGCAGAGAGAGGAGCAAGGGGGGGAGGTGGTGACCCCCAGCGGTCAAACTGTCTGGCCGGGGATTTGCTGGCGTTTCCTCCCTCAGATATTCCACTGTTTTCTGAAAAACTTATACTTGTTATTTATTTTATGCCCAACTGCCCCTATCACATATTTGCGAAATAGTTAAAAAATAATAATTTATTGTGGATATCGAAACAAAAACAGAGTTCCTATGCATGACGGATATAGGTAAAACTTATGGTAGATCTGTCTAAGCCTTTTTATAATAATTGAATCACCTCAATCAGCAACATTGAATATCTATTTGGTAGGGGAGTCATTGAGGTTTTTTTTATTACAAATGAAAATATTTTCAATTTATGAAAACGGCGAAGGACGCGCAAAACATTTCATTCATTAGAAAGACATTCATATTTCTCTTTTCGATACTGACAATTCGTGTTGGAATTCCATTATAATGATATATTGAAATAATTATATAATATAATTAAAATAAGCTAGAAAAATCTTTTATTTAAAAGATTTAATTTTCCAATTTAAGTCCAGTAGGTAAGTCAATGTTTCCAAAAGTAAATTTCTTTCTGAATCTTTTTATTTTTTAGCATTGTTTACGTTAGTAAGTTTTTAATACTTCTAGTGTTCTTCAGAGCATTCAAAAATTGGCTAAGGGTTCAATGTTAATAATCATCAATCAAGAGTCAAGGTTCATGGTTCAAGGTTTGATTTTCAAAATTAAAATCAATTTCAACCATTCGGCGGCATTGACGTCACGCCGGGCGACGTTGGTTGCAGCAGTTTGACCAGACATTGACGTTTTCTGTATCATATTTACGTTGTAGCCAGCTTGAACCGTTTCGGAATGTTCGGTTTTAGATGTTTTTTATATCAATAACTACAATTTTTTTAATTGATAGACGAATTCTTATAAGATGTTTTTATGCATAGCACAAAGGATGAAAATTTACCATTAGCTATAATTATTAGCCTGAAGAATTTCCGAGAAAAAATAAATGCCGGGAATTTATTTTGATTGCGGGTCAGCTGCGCTAGCCACTACGCTACGTCGGCTTTTTTAAACCCGCCAAATAAGTCAATATATAGATGCATTTTTACTGCACAATTATAGCTTATTATTGCGCTAGCCTATTAGAACGCTTATTAGATCGATTCTAACGAGAGAGGTGTACAGAATTTTTAATGTGTGATTTTTTTTTCTAAATCGTTTGAAATCCTTACTTTGAAACCCAACATTTTCATAGCCCTGTTAGTCATAGAAGTTATATGAGATACGAAGCACTTTTTTGGGCAAAATTGATGCCTAGGTCAAGTATTTCAACTACAGTGATTAAGTCAACATTTACAAAGAATAATTAATTAAAATAATTACTGTAAATTATTAGATTTTTAATTTTGTAGAATATCATAACATCGCATTTGTTCATATTTAGCTGAAGTTCATTACCAGAACGCCATTTGAAAAACTTATTTAGGTTTTCTTGCAATATTAGGCATAATTAATAACCTTAAATAAATACACATCATTAATAACCTTAAACATCTTCATATCGTCAGCAAAGAGTAAAACTTTGACACTGTAGAAAATGCTAGTAACGTCATTAACAAATAGAATAAATAATAAAGATTCCAGGTACCTTGGGTAAACCGCTGATAGCAATAAATTCATAATACACACAGTCATTGGTCTTAACAAAAAGTAATCTGTTAGATAAGTAACTAATCAACCATGATAATAATTTGCCACTTAACCTTAATTTTCTGACATTATTGATTAGTATTTTTTGGCTGACTTTATCGAAAAATCAGTGTAGACGAAGTCTACCTGTTTCCTATTAGTCAAAGCTGTGTTTATATAGTTTTCATATACTATAAGGTTTGTGAGAGTAGATAAAACCCACGAGACAAACCTATGTTGGCAATTGGTATTAACATGTTTAATATTAGAGGAATTTTTTACTAAGAATGATTTTTAAAAAGAGCAGACAAATATGTCAATAATTGCTTACATCATTTTTTTAACACAGAAGTGATAGCTTCTCTATCATTGATGTTCATATAACATGTTTTACTAATATTATTTCATATTAAGTTTATCAGTATCATTATTAAATTATATCATGTTTTAAAAAATTTGTGTGTAATTTTCGATAGCTCACTAGGTATATTCTATTCTTAAAATCCAAGTAAAAGCCCGGCTGGGCATAAAACCAAATAAAATAAAATAATAAGATTTCTAGCTATTGGTGAAATTATCGGTGTTAAGAGATTTGTTATAGATTATGTACAATGGATTGGAAAACTATTTTTAAAATTTTCAAAAATATGGGTGGAACATTATTGGGACCAGAACTTGTTTTTGGCTCCATGAGTTTAATCAAGGCTATTGTATTTTAAAGAAATTGGGAAAGTTGACAAGCATTTGCAAGCCTAGAATTATGGGAAAGTAATGAAGCATCAGCAAATGGCTCGAAACACCGCTTGCGGTTCTTTCGTTCCTTTCCCATAATTCGAGACTCGCCTCGCGAATCGCTTTGCAAATTTATACACAGCATAAGATTACGAGATTCTTTATTATCGGGAGATAATTACAATGAATGCCTAGCAGGACATGCGTCCGCTCTATGGGAGGTCCTTGAGTTAAAGAAGTTCTGAGGGAAGGAACTCGTACTGAGCTTCCGGCCTGGAGATAGGCTAACATTGGCCGTCTTGTCTGTCTCTATTGAAATGTCTTAAAACTATATAAACTAAATATCAATTACTTAAATCTACACATTTACCGACATCTTTTGGGCGGAAGCACAACTATTTATCAACACTACAATTATCATACTAAAATACGTAATTTTGATATTTTCATATTTCATAACTTTTTCAAAAGTGTGTGTGAATATATAATATGTCTCGACGCCATCTAGTGAGAAATTTAGCACTAACAAAGCCTTTCCTACAAAAATAAAGTTGGTTGCTTACAGGTGGAAAAAATGTTTGCCAATGTGGTGTAGTGGCTGGAGCATTATTGTAGCGGGTGAAGGTCGTACACAATAATGATTTGTACTGATATTTATTGGGGAGCTGCTATTAACAAAAGAGAGACAATCCTAGTATGCATCGCCTTTTATAGCATCCCGCAAGCATGCACTTACACACATTCATACAAACAGCACAATAATAAGCAGTAATTATTGATTGAGGTACTAGTATATATTGAATTATCTAGCGGATTGGAAATAAGCCGACATAGCTCAGTGGTTTCAGAGCACCTGACCGGACATCCGAAGGCACGGGTTCGATTCACGTTGGCGGCATTTATTTTTACTCGGGAGATATTTTCTTATAATAATTTCTTTTCCTTTGTGCTATGCATAAAACATTGTCTTACAAACATTAGTTTATCGTTAAAAAAATAATAACAAACAATTCATGTTAATATTTTAATGCAAAACGTGTTTTTTCGTAAAATGAATTAATTAACGCCGTCTATGAACACATAGATTATAACATATGTTCCTTTTACCCTTTATAGGCATATTTTGATTTTTTAGTAAGTCAATTTCTTGCTGCAGTTTTTTTCGCGAGGGTGTCTAGATTTAAATAATATTTATAACTATAATTTATAATTTATATTAAATTTGTACCTAATAAGTACATTTTTATTTTTATATCTTATCTTAGTCTAATAACTATTATAATATTTAAGTTATATTTTTTAGTTTGTAATTAAATTTCTTATTTTCTTAATTATATTGTGTTATCAAATTTATCATCCAGTTTTATAACTATTTGTTAATTTTTAGCTACATAGTGAAATTTTACAACCTATAAACCATAATGACTCCCAACACTCCCCAACTCAATCACGAGAAATAATTTCTCAATTGAGTTGGGCAGTTTTCGTTAAAAATTTTCTATTTTTTTCGCAATCAGTCTCGAAATATTTACATTTGTAAATTATTGTAATGTGTTTGTATATTCAAAAAAAAAAAAAAACTGTACCTATTCTATATTATTTGTAAATCGTTCAATTGCGTGATGAGTGCATTTTTACATAATTTAGGTGGTTATCTGTACGATAAGTCATTTTTAGTTGTGCGCAATAACAACAACAACACACCCTCATTAGGTATGCCATAGTCTCACTGTCTCCAGACGGTTGGGAGCAGTAAGTATTCTTGTACGGTATTCGAATTTTTTAAAATCATGACCGGCTACCCCAGGGCAAAATGGGTGTCTTCTATTTGTCACATTTAAAGGCCACTAACATATTTTATTTATAGATGCGTAAAAAAAAATTTACAATGAATTTATTGTTTTTTCGCCTTTCTCTAAATGTTTGCCTTGCGGAAACATATTTTGGAAACGCTGTAATAAATTAATATTAAAAAATATATCAAACGAAAGTAAGAAAAACAAGTTATGAATGATCCGACTGCTTAACAAAATTAAATCACATTTTTTTAAATTTAAAATGTTGAAAGCCGGCAGGTTTACCTATTCAAAATAATATTTTTGGATACAAATTTTAATAACTTCTAATTTTGTAATATTTCTTAGAAAGCGAAAATTTATTTCATATAATATGACATTCGAATTATGAATAGGTACTTCAAAAGATTTTTTTTTATATTCGTAAATTAATGTAATTTCTAACTTTACTCAGTGGCAACGTTCCCACGCGTATGATAAACACACTGTTTATTTTAAGATGAACATTAATATTTGTCGTTCGTTGTTCATCTTTTAAAAAAAATATTTTAATTTATCAAAAAAATTGAATACAAATACCAGTCGTGGGAAACCAGCAAAGTTCCTGATTTATTTGTATGATGTATTTTTTTTCCTTGCATGATTACTTTTCCCACCTGCTTATGATGCTCCCTGGATTTCAACTAAGTATATTCAAACCTGAACACAATTCAAAAAGGAATCATAAAGACCATAATGAAATTACCCAAAGTAATTTTCAATAGTTTTAAGGTATCGAATTTACGACAAATATGTGCCAAAAATATACTATTGAAACTATTCAAAAATACAGAATCCTCTACAATACCGCGTATTCATCAAACGAGGCCAAATCACAATGCCATAAAAAATATTCTAGGTCATAAAACCACATTCGGAAAGAGAAATTATATTTATTTTGCGACGAAACTCCACAAAATCCTTCCCCCTAATATAAAGCTAATAGCAAATTTGAACGATTACAAATCAAGAATAAAAATCTGGCTGAAAGAGATTAATGAAAAAACATTAAAAACGACATAGAATACTAATAAAAAGGAAATTAATAACTTTTTTCTCAAATTAAGTTCACTTAGCACTATTGTATTCTACAATTTACTATTGCAAAATCATATTTGTCACCGTCGTTTACATGTTTTGTTGTCATTTTTTTATAAAAACTCAGAGTTTGTTAAATTGTACCGCAAGTGGTCTGGTAAATCGTACCGGTACGATTTACCGTATTTTTTTAGTTGGTTTTTAAGTGAATTATTTTCTAGTTTTAAATTAAAAAGTTCAGTACAAGAAACACCAGAGATCTCGTCAGAGCCTTTGTTGCGACCACCACCACCAGTGACCTCGTCAGAGTCTTCCTTTTCACCACCAGATGCAGTTCAGAAAGTTGAATTGAGGTAAACGAATTCTTGAGATTTCTCCAATACCAAAGAACCAAGGATAAAAGAACACGCGCACGGCACAAAAGGCTGCTGAAATAACAGCAAGTCCGTATAAAAAAGGAATAGAAGTTCTGCTGGTAGACGCTCAGCTGTCAAAAAATGCCCAAATTAAAAATTGAAAAAAAGAAAAATAAGATTATTAAAACTTATAAAAAGCCCATTAAGGGTAAGAAGTGTGCTCGACGAAAGAAGGCCAAAAATTGCAGTAGTAGTGATAGTGAAGATGCCTACAGTATTGTCGTTTTGAATGATTCGGATACGGATATTGATGATGACGATGAAGAAAACATACGCCACCTATGCTTTGGCAATTATTTTGAAAAGGCAGGACCCAAAGGACACTGGATCCAGTGCGTTCGTTGCCATAAATGGGTGCATGAAGCTTGCACCAGTAACCCAGCCATTTGCGACACATGCATGCCTTAAAAATGTCTATGTTTTCTTCGATATAAATTGGAATAATGGTCTAGGTACGATTTACCATACCGGTGGTACGATTAACCATACCGGTTCGTTAAATCGTACCGAAAATCATTTTTTATAAAACGTGTAATTTGAAAACATTCCAGATGCCTGTAAAATATGATTTAAATAAATATCGTACCCAATAAAATAAGTATTTATTTGAACGTAACTCCATTTCTCTAACCCATTTCAATCATACAGTATTGAGAGTTAAGTGCGAAGTGGTACGATATACCATACTCTCCCCTACACATATTTAATATCACCAATGAAAAACTCTGAAAGTCTATGGAATAAACTTTCAGAGTTTTTCATTGGTGTATAGTTTAATAAGTAGGCTCTGAATGAGAAATTTTACTGTCATTATCATCATCCGATATTGCCATATCGACCGGTCGGTGGCCGAGTTGACATCGCGTTTGGGTCCCACCCAGGCGTAGTGTGTTCAATTCCTCGCTGGTCCTCCATCACAACACAAGAAAAAAATTTCAGCTTACTGTGGTGGTAGTAGGAGATTTTCAAATATTGTCAGGTTATTCGTAACCTGGGAATGTTTGACTTTCTTTTAAAAATAAAAAAAAATCTATGCTTTTTTAGGATCAATTTGTTTCATTCAAAAAGCCCGAAGAAATCGATCTAGTGAGTGGTTTATTTATGGCTCAGTATTAAATAGTATCTCAGACAAGGAGGATTAACCTATAACATAACCACAACCGTGGAATATATTATTGTGAATATACCTAACTTAATATTCATATTTCGAGTGCATTCAGAATCTGGCAAACTGGCCCGGGTGACTGCGACGGGATGGGTACATTTTTAACCTATAATCCAATCTGGGATTTTCTAATGTTCCAGAAGCCCAGGTTTAAACATTGAAGAATACTGTTTATCAAGCTTAGCGTATGCATTAAAAATAAATTGTCCCAAATAACATTGCAATTAGCATAGTTCTGGGACTGGTCCTTCGTGTGTGTTGCGTAAGGCTTATTCCAGCAACACCAACAAAAGAGTGGAATCACAGTTTCGCGACACGAATGGTTTTATATTATTAGACCCATCTGTCTTTTATGAACACCCTTAACTTTCCCAATTTCCAACATAAACGGTTACGGAATTTTGACCCAATAAACTATACCGTGCAATGAACACATAATGAATTTTGACCCAAGAAACAATACCATGTAAAGAACACATAATGAATTTTGACCCAAGAAACAATACCATGTAAAGAACACATAATGAATTTTGACCCAAGAAACAATACCATGTAAAGAACACATAATGAATTTTGACCCAAGAAACAATACCATGTAAAGAACACATAATGAAGTTCGACCCAAGAAACACATAATACATTTTTTTGATCATATTAAGAACCTATTCCAACCCTATTCTTGAACCTTTATTTGTCTCTTGATTAACCTATATGATCAGTTTATCTTTTTAAAAAATTGTGTCCTGTATTTTTATTTCGCGAGTGTATATTTTTTGTTAATTGTAATCTTATTTTTATTACTTATTTCTCGTGTTCTAAATAATGTATCATGTCAAAATTATATACTTTTGTAAAAGCCCTAGGTCGTAAAATGAAGAGAAAAAAATGATAAATAAATATTGAAAATTAGAAAATTATACGAATATTAATTATTAATTTAATCCAGGAAATACTAAATGTGCTTATACACATGAACCAAATATTAATAAAAAACCTCACAAGTAAGTGTACACTGTACAAGACAATATAATAAATAGTGTACTAATATGGTAAGGACTGAAAGTGGTAAAAGAAGCATAACCCATAAGGATACGCTTAATAAATGTTTAATTTAATTTATTTATTTTCACTCCATGGAACTCTTTACTTTTATATAAGGGATATTTATATAATATACACAAAAGGTGTTAAACAAGGCTGCGTAATGTCACCATGGTTATTCAATCTATACATGGATAATTGTATGCAAGAATTGAAAGAGGTGGGATTGGGAGCGAATTTAAGTAATTTGAAAGTATGTTGCCTCTTGTATGCTGATGATGCGGTGCTGATTGCTAATAGTATGGATGATCTGCAGTCTCTCGTGTCTAGGATGAACGAAGTATACATGAAGAATGAGTTAATGATGAATGTAAGTAAGTCTAAAGTAATGGTTTTTGAAAGAAAGAGTACGAAAACAGTGTGCAATATAGCTGTGAATGAGGAATACTTGGAGTTTGTGTATTTAGGAAGTTTGTGTATTTAGGAAGCATGTTTACGAGAGATGGGAAGGCTGACAGAGATATTGAAAGAAGAGTAAATGCAGGTAACTCCATTAATGGAGGACTGAACGCAGTTGGCGCTAACAAAAAATTGTCCAAAGAAGCGAAGTTAGCAGTCCACAATGGAGTGCTGGTACCTACCCTGATGTATGGAAGTGAGGCATGGAACTGGCAAAGAAAGGATGAAAGTAGATTGAATGCTGTTGAAATGAGATCCCTGAGGCGTATGTGTGGTAAAACCATGTATGATCGTGTGAGGAATGTGGATATCCGCAAAGAGTGCAAGGCTGATGTAAGCGTAATGAGTAAGATCAAGAAAGGGACGCTTAGATGGTTTGGGCATGTAGAGCGAATGAGCGAAGAAAGGAGTGTAAGGAGAATATACGATGCAAATGTGAATGGTAGCAGAAGTCGGGGACGCCCGAGGAAGACATGGCACGACCAAGTGAATCAGATATCTACTTGAGTCGGGCCATGTCAAGAGTCAGAACAATAAAAGAGTATGTATGAGACGATGTATGAATGTGAGTGAGGCAAGGAGTGTGTGCCAAGACCGAGTTGTTTAGCGGTCCGTCCTCTCTGCCTACCTCTGCGGGGAAACGGCGTGATGGTTAGTTAGTTAGTTAGTTAGTTACAATACATTAAAGAGCAACTAGGCCAAATTTAGATGTAGATTAACTAGCTGAACCATTAAATACTATATTATGATAGCTTTTGCGGAAATATAAAAAAAATACCCGAGATTCCTAACCTACATCTCAAAATTGGTGCTGCCGCCAGTCCAAGTATCGTATTATCATTAACCCTTTACGGCGCCGAATTGCAGATCTGCATCATACCATTCGAACTCCTTCAATTGTTCAAAGAAACAAAAAATACCATTTGGCGCAGCGTTGCATATCCACAGCAAAGCTATCTTACGAATTAGTTAGTTTTATTTTTACTAAATGGCGTACTTTACATTTTGTGGTCATTTGAATATAAAAACTTGTCATAACCGGTTCGTGTAGTTTGCACGCGTGTTCAATTGTTTGTTTTTATTACTGATATTGAAAATTTCGCCGTGAAATTGTGCTGAAGTAACAGTAAGTCCCTCTTTTTCATAAATTTAATGTACTTTCAATGAATTTTACTATATTTACAGGGATACGCTACACTTTTGTTATGATGCAGTAATGCATCATTGCGCTAAACGATCATAATCCATTAGATTGTTTCTAGAAAGAATATTTTTTCTTTCAGTCTCATTATGAGTAGGAGGCTTCCACGTTTAGGTGCCAAAGTTCCATCTTTGACGACTCAAGAATCGGAAGACATTCTGGGCCATTGGCAAGATGGTGATGATGGCTTAGACTACTCAGATGACGAAGACATAGCTGATCATCGTACATATTAGAATGAAATGGGCAGAATTTACGCGAAGATTCGGATGAGGAACCAGAAATACCAGATCCAGAAGAACAGGACAACAACATCTTGTCACCAAACTTGGAGGACAATATCAACACTACAGTCGCGCAATATGAGACACCGCCTGGTATTCCAATACCGAGTACCAGTTCAACTACTACTTCAAGAAGTTCACGTGCTCCTAAGACAAATATTTTATGGAAAAATAAAAACTTAGGGTTTAGCGAAGACCAGATGAAGTTTCGGGGATCTTCTATCTTACCCAATGAAATATTAGAGCTGCAGACACCTTATCATGTATTTTCATATTTATTTACTGACGACTTTATCGATCTTATTAGAGAGAAAACAAACCTGTATAGCGTGCAAGAAGATACCAGTAAGTCTATAAATGTTACAAGCCAGGAAATAAGACAGTTCATAGGAATTATATTCTTCATGTCCATAATTCATATGCCTAATGTGCGAATGTACTGGTCAGAGAAATATGGTTGCGCCCATATACGCGAGACCATGACGGTAAAACGGTTGGAGTTTTTGAGACAGTCGCTACATTTCAATGATAACGCCAAAATAACACCATATGGTTAGCCAAATTCTGATCAATTGTATAAAATCAGACCTATGATTGAGAAATTAAACCATAATTTTGCTAGAGTGCCTTTTGAACAACATTTGTCTGTTGATGAACAAATGTGTTCCACCAAAGCGCGAAGTGACCTAAAGCAATATTTGCCAGATAAACCTCACAAATGGGGCTTCAAGCTGTTTGTGATTAGTGGTGTATCTGGATATGGCTACAAGTTAGAAGTCTACAGTGGCCAAGAGAACATATGCGCAGATGGTGAGCCTCAGTTAGGTGCGTTATCTAACGTAGTGGTCCGACTTGCCAGAGACATGCCTGACAACCAAAACTATCGATTGTTTTTTGACAACAGTAAAGACGAGAGGTTAGTAAAATATAAAAAACGAACCGGCTCAAACGTACCAGTGATGTAGAATCACTGATTCAGGATAAAAGAAGAAAGGACCATGCCAGTACATACCACCAAAAGAGGTCAGATTAGACCAGGTAGGGCACTGGCCTATATGGACTGAAAAGAGGCTGAGATGCAAACTTCCAGGATGTAAAGGAACAGCCCAAACAGAATGTCAAAAATGTGGTGTGGCCTTATGTTTTAACAAAAATAATAACTGTTTTCAAATGTTTCATACTTCCTAACTTTTGGTGTGTTTTGACACCATGATGCACTTCTGCATCACAGTGTTTTTTTAAAAAAAAAAAAAAAAGTTTTTACATAGGATTTTTTTTATTATTTTTCCCATTATATATAGTTGTTGTTTTACCTGGAGGTAATAAAATAAACATAAAAAAATTTCTTGAGCCGTAAAGGGTTAAAACGTAAATTTATTCTCTGTCACCAACTTCTTTAGGTAGTTGGTCCCTTCAAGGTGGTCCTCACTCCCACCCCGCCCACAAGACATCTTATAAGGTGACAGAGATAGCGCCTGCCGCCTGAACAATAAAGCGTATGTTGTGTTCTCATCCCGACCCATTCATCAACTGGGTATCAAGGCGAGACTAAGCAGATCCGTTAGTGGGCTGATTTGGATTACAGTCTTTAATATATATTTCTATGTTGTATTTTCGTCGGTAATTCAAATTTCACGAAAGAACACTTGGGATTTTTACTGAATATTCTGTAAGAAAAAAGGTCAGTGAAAATATTTTCAGCTCACGGTGTATTTTAACTTTGTACAAGTCGCAAAGACTCATAGAAAGTGATCTTTTGATTTTCTTCTCTCAATGTCAGTTTATTTCCTTCCTTCCCTCAACCAAGCACACCAAAAGATGACGTAGGCCTTGATGGAAATTATTTCTATCTGTGGAGTTATACAGGGTGTATCGGCACGTACCCGACAAACTTTAACCAGCTATTCCTTGGCACATTTGGAGTAAAAAATGTTATGGGCACTTTGCTGTCTGGTAACATTTTTTTTAATAAAAAATTTACTATTCATATTTTCACCACATGTCACCAATGTTTTATCCTTTGTCAAAGTTTGAAAACCCGTCTGGCAATATTTTGTTCGAGTTTCGTTGAATAATGTACGTACGTACCTACTTTGGCGCGCTTTTACAATCACAACGAAATGGCACGGCACCATTCGTCTCATTTTTAACTATTATTATTTAGTGTGTACGAAAGAGCGAGGACACTTTTTGACACACTTGCTAATAACAGCTGTTGAACACGAGAAACCATGCAAATGACAGTGACGGAGTGTGGATTTTTTATTTATTTTTTGTTTTTAATGGAAAAAAATGTTACCGGACAGCAAAGCGCCCATAACATTTTTTACTCCAAATGTGCTAAGGAATAGCTGGTTAAAGTTTGTCGGGTACTTGCCGATACACTCTGTATATACTTAGTAATATTTTTTTATGTTTCGTGCACATTGAGAAAACACCTAAATTTTTACATTAACCCCAGCCTCCTGGCTTTGAGGAAAAAAATTCCGTCAGGGCCTATGTCATCTTTGGGGATACTATGTGTAGGGTATTTTTAAAGAAAGGAAGGAGAGGAGTTCTGGGAAGGGAAAAGTTGTGATGGGTGGGTAGGAATCTAGGGATCAGAGTATCCAGGAGTGACGGAGAAATGATCTTTCCCTCCCGCTGCAGCGCAAGGCGATGGGTCAAGAGAGACCAGTTGTAACCATTTAAGAGGAAGCTACAAGCCAAAAATGTGTATATTCTTGGTATACCTTATATTGTAGGTAATAGGCATTAAAATCGCTTGACAAACGGAGTCAAGAAACTGGTTTTTATATATTTTGTAAATAATTTTATAAGAAAGCAAAAAAGTTAATCAAATGAAACTGTCAAAGATAATTTTAGCTATAAAACTTTTATGTATTTTTTAAAAATTGTTTCCTTTACGCGTTCATACATTTTTATTGAAAAAATGTTTTTTTATAGTAGTTAACACTTATATTTTTTATTGAGTAATTATTTTTTATTTGTATTTTACTCAAGCGAAACGATAGGAAAACCTTCAATTTATCTAATGCATATTTTTTGGTACTCATAATGGACACCAATTCATTATAAAGATTAATCAAAATAGTGATTTAGCATTAAGCTTCGCCTTAACCACCACCATTGGAACCACCTCCAACGAGGTGTTGGTTAAATGGAAGGAGATAAATAATAATTCAACAAAAGAAATTGCCATCAAGTGACAAACAAACAAATAAACTGAATAATATACAAAACATATGCGCCACCTCTCCTGGAATATGCTTTCAAAATGTGGAGTTTGCATTTCGCGAAGGATATAGACTTGTTATCGATGCTACTAATATAAACCATTTTAAACCTCGAATGCAATAAATAAGAAATCGAATTACGCTGGCAACGCTGGTGGGATATTGTCTATGAATTCACATTTACAAACAGTTACGAACAAATATTAATAAATTGATGATGTTGATTTGAAATACCCACCTAATTATGCATCGGCAGGCCGCATTTACTTTTTGACACTAAACGGGGGGTAAATTAGCTAATGAGATCTTCATTCACAACTTGTTTCAAACAACTTTCGTTTCTCCAAGTCCGAACCAATGTAGCGTCATTGCCCCGAATGGATCAAACTCACTGCGTATTCGACTTCGTTCATTTCTAAGAGCTTCGTTAGTTGCCTAGTAACGGTTATTATTAGGAAACATTTTCAAATTTTCTATTTTTTTTTTTTTTATATGTTCTTTATTCAGTAAAGTTTATACATTACAGTAAACGGGTAAATTTTTGGCCACCACACTAGGCACATGCCCGTGTTGTAGTGGTCAATTTTATGTTAAGTATAATAATACAAATTAAAAATAAGTTGAATGAAAACAAAATAATATAAAAATAAAATAAAATAATTTATACATCTAAAACAAGTATGAAGTATAAAGGAATTAAAAATAATGGGAGAAGAATTTGGGAGATGGGTTTGGGTGCCGCCGCCCCGGGAATCATTTATAAAACCAACACCTGTTGGATAACCAACACCTCTCCCATAGGTCACCCCAAGACGTTCGCTACATTTGGTGATTTAACATAGGTGCCGGGTTCATCGGGTGAAGTGTGTTCAGGATGCGCCTGCCCGCCAGCTGCGTGGCGTGTCAGATCGGCAGAGGCTGGTTTGAGTAGACCCTTTGACCTATCCAACTGGTTTCTCGCCCCATCACCTTGCGCCGCAGTGGAAGGGATATATATTCGTATGTCCGTCACTCCTGGACACACTGATCCCCAGACCCCTACCCAACCCTCATACCTTTTACCTTCCCAGAACCTCCATTCTTCATTTCCTTAAAAAATACCCTCCACACAGCATTCCAAAAGATGAAATAGGGCCTGAGGGAAATTATTTTCCTCAATACCTCCTGTATGGGGTTAATAAAAAATAAGAATAAATGCCGTTAAGAGAACAGAGAAGAAAATTTTCACTACTTTTTTATTTGGGTACAGTGGTGAATTGTAATGAGGTTGAGTATTTAATCGATAGATGGCGCTAGTTTTAAAGCTTACTCCAGAGTCCGTCAGATGTCGCTAGGGTGTAAGAAGTACTTGTGAGATTATATTGTCAGAGAGCAAGCTCCTCGGGAACCAGAGAATTACCTACTCTCAGGTAATGAACAGTGTAGTTTAATCTAGACCTTTTATTGTAACGTAAATAAACACAATTATAAGAAGAACCTTTTACTAATTTCAACGAGTTCCCAACACCGAAGTCTGCTAGTAAAGGCAGATATAACAGGCACTAAGGAAACTTTTTTTTGTTAAAGTTTTTCATGAATAATCACCTCCCCATAGCTTCGCCGTATGAGCGTGGAACAAAGTGTGTATATAGAAGAGTATTTGTGGAGGCGCTTGGCGGGCGGCGCGGTGGCGCACAGTGGGCTGAAAATCGCCTTTTAAAATAAAATATTGTAAACTAGACAAAGATTTTTTTTTTTAAATAACAAGTTGCGCCACAATACGAAGTATGTCAAAAAAATACAAATAAATAGTAGTATATCTGTGTGTAAGGATATAATGGTCAACCTTATGGTTCCAGAGATAGCCTCATTTTTAATGTCAGTGCCATACATTTTTTTTTTAAATTATGACTCCTTCATTTGTACACGCAATTGCTTCATACGAAATTTTATAGCATAGTAATGATCAGCAGAATCCATTTCTAGCCAAAAAAAATACCCTTGAAAATTCATGTCTCTATGTCTATGAAAGGCGATTTTCAGCCCACTGTGTGGCGTGGCTTTGTTTTTATGTACACATATAGAGTTCCATTCCGAGATTGATGAAATTTTGAACACCTGACCTTCAAAACAAGAGCAAGGTGACTGTCTACACGAGATTTTAAGAAAACTCCCCCATCTCCTTTTCCCACCCATTAAAGCAGAATTTTGACACTTCTTGATGAAATTTTGCACCGTCGACTTTGATATATCTTATATCTGCGTAAATCTCGAGCAACGCCGGAGATTCAGCTAGTTAATACTGAAAATAATATTGGTGATTTAGGCACTTAGATCAATGTGTACGAACGATTTTAATTCACTGATTGAACAAATAAATAAGTTGATAATGGTCATATTATTGTGCCTTTAACTGATCAAATGCTGAAACGGATCAGGAATCGACGTTTTGCGGGGGACTTTCAAATTTCAAAAAATCTAAAGGAACTGATCAAACGTGATGTTTGAAACCCCCCGACCCAAGAAAGGCTGTATTTATTTAAAAGATGACTTGTTTCAGTCCAATTCCTTCTACGATTCGTCTCCAGAATCAAGACTGATATGAGACATATTCTATATATTTATAGATATATGTATTGTGTTGAGCTTTAAGGCTCGTGTCTGCCATAAATTACTTTCAACATTGTATCTGGGATCTTATTAACTCGTCCGGTGAGTTATTGCGCAATTAAAACGAGTGACACGCGGTGCGATACGCCAGTCCCTTCTTCTTCTTTTTCTCCGCCCGTCCGTGGTAATTATTCAAACACAACAGCGAACTTCTTAAAGCAGAGTGTTTTACCGTCCCGCGAATCAATCGAGATATTTTATGACTGTTAGGATTTTTTCCTATTTAATACACAAATAATTAAATTATATTTTCTTCCGTGATTTAAACCGGCGACCTTCGAGAGCCTTACCTCCGGTTAACATCGGTTCAATAATAACCAGATGGTTAATTGGCTCAGCTAGAGAGGAGTTCGAAGATATTTATGTCAATTAAAATTATTGCTCATATAATGTTACACAACTGATAAACAACCATTTACGATAAATTAATGGTTGTTTATAAGCTGTACAAAATTTAAAACACGCTTATTAATAAGGTTCTCGGTAGATATTTTGAATTAAAAAACAATCATTACTGAATAATATACAACGCATAACTGGAGCATTTCGTTCCTTTTGAACAAACAATCCGCCAGTTAGGAACTAATATCGACCTTCTAGAACAGTGAAATCGACAACTTTTCAATATCGGTTTGATAGGCGTAACTACCGACTATTTTATGCCGATTTCCCGAGCACGGTCGCACTGTTGTTACCCAGACCGATGTTGATAATGCAATAAATCATAATTCGATACACGCTGGCCACAATGACGCATTTCTCTTTATGAATTGACATTCTTAAACGTCAGACGGCCATGTAAATGTAAAAATGCTAATAAATTGATTATATCGAATTGAAATATTAACTTTAAAATACATTGGCAGTCCGCGTGTACTTTTTGTCATTAAAAAGGGAGTTAATTAGTTCATGAGATCATTAGTCATAAATCATAACTAACATCTTTTTGTTTCTCGAGCTAGAACGGAATCAATTGATCGCGTCTTAGATGAATTAATTAAGTCCATCGATCGTGGATACGATTTCTTTCAGTTCTATGAACTTAGTTAGTTCATCCCATTCATTAACGAACCAGTTATTTTGTATAAAGAACGACACTATCAAAAAATTTGTGCGCATTGACAGGTTATCCGACACCTTGGAGGCCGCACTAAAAGTAGCGGCTTTTATATACCGACTGTCGGAGTCATATTCTGACCGTGCTCACAAATATCGCTGACTGAACTGACCATAAATGAAGGATTTCTTCAATATCGAATTGACATAGGGCTTTATCTATCGTCCGTGTTAGACCTCCAGACAAGAGATAATTCATCTTGAGTGATGAGGCCCATTTCCACCTCGGTGGCTTCGTCAACAAGCAAAATTGTCGCATCTGGGGCTCGGAAAACCCAAGAGTTATTGTTGAAAAGCCTCTCTATCCTCAACGTGTGACTGTTTGGTGCGGTTTATGGTCCGGCGGAGTCATTGGACCTTACTTTTTCGAAAATGAGGCTGGAGCAACAGTTACGGTGAATGGATTGCGCTATCGAGCGATGATTAATGATTTTTTTATGGCCGGAATTGGATGGTATTGATCTGGACAACGTTTACTTTCACAAGCAACGAAACCATTGATCTTTTACGATTGAATATCAAAATAACACCTCTTATTGGAAAACCCTGTAGAACATGTTCGCATTTCAAATATTTTCAGTGGTTTTAAATATTCTTAATTTATTGTTATTCGTTATTATACAATATTATGTATTTTGCAAAATAAATGTGTCTAGATCGTATATACCTAAATATCCTGTACAAACCAACAAATTTATTTATTAGCTACCTCTATTTTTCATAATTACTATTTTTATATGCCCATGGTGCTTTTACATTGGATACAATGAAATACATAACTATGGTATACTTTTTTGTTGTGCCTGTCTCACTGGGGATATCCTGTGCCGAGACATGCTACTTAACCAATATTTTATTTGAACAATACAATTTATTGATGGTTCTGATAATTAGGGGACCTACTGCAGCATTTAAATTAGTTTCCTACCCGATTATCCGCCCCTGACCATTGCAACTTACACTTACCTATCCTTATCAGTAAGGTACATTTCATGTCTTTGATACGGAGCAAGGATTTCGCATCAGCGGTACAGGGCAGCCTATCTGCACTCTGCACTGTATCTATCAAGGTCAGTGGCGGTTTTCTTCAAAGTGCGTTTATGCAGTGAACTCCCATAAAAAATAGAAGAAAATAAAACGAACTTGAAATATAATCTAACCAACTTTAAACAGCGTCATTCAAATTCCGGGCTCAAAAATCCACCCGTCTGATTGGTAAGCATACTGCTTGGGCAGTCCAAATAAATCCCAAATCCCATAGGTGCGTTTTGAATATCAGCACCTATGAGAACTTCCGTCATTTTTCTGTGGTTCATATAAAATGTAGTAGTGATGCCAGGGCGGTAGACCTGCAAACCTTGGGAATCTACTAGCTGCTTGAGTGTGCAGCACCTATAACATTTCTAAATATCAAATTTATAGGGAATAGTATTTAGTAAGAATCAACAGTAACCGTTACCGGTTTCAGCTGAATGTTTCGGTCTGGAGATGGCAATGATAGGCTGAAACCGGTAATTGTCAAAAATAAAAATAAAATAGTTTTTTTTTCTGTATGTCATTATAATGGAATTCCACCACGAACCAAAACATTTCAGACACAAAATTAAAATATGAATTTACGAACAAAAAAGGCAATTTTTTGTATGTTTGTTTATTTAGTTACAAAAAATGACATGTTTATATCTAGTATAAACCTTTTGACAAATTACTTCTATGGCATTAAGGATGCTTTACAATACATCTAAAAATTATTCTGTATAGTATTTCGGCAAAACCCACGAAAAACAGCAAGGCTTTAGCTTCTTTAACCTCTGTCGGTAAGCTCATTAAAAATCTTAAATCCTTTAAAATAGAGATTATTTTGGGTTCCCGACAAATTTGTTTTTGAAGTCTAAAATCTCCACAGTTTCTCGTGGGGTAGCCATGTATTGCGAAATTAAAATTTACATTCTTAAATTGTAATGTATTTCGGCAGCATCTCATTTTTTAGCTTAAATATAAATATTAGGGTGTTGTAAATTATTCGCTGTCTCACACTTAAGAGGAAGCTAAGAACAAGCCAAAAATGTGTATATTCTTGGTATACCTTATATTGTAGGTAATAGGCATTAAAATCGCTTGACAAACGGTGTCTAGAAACGTTTGATTTCAAGCAAAAACCTGGCCTTTATTATTATTTCATTTTATCTTTTTATTGAATGTTAATAAATTGTAAAATTTGTCGCTATGTCTATGTATCTGTATAAACATTTTGCATTATGCAGATACCTAGACATAGCGACAACATACGAATTGTATGATGTCGCTATGTCTAGGTATCTGTATAAATATCGCAAAACTCTGGTGCATTGGTGTGATGGAATTCTTATAGATAATAGGATAAAATGTATATACAGGCTTTTCCAATAAGAGGTGTTATTTTGAATAGCCCGCTATTTCGGTAGATGTTACTTTTAAAGCTGTCATTTTTTGACATTTGACAAGTAGAAACTACGTTATTAATACAAATTGAACGATACACGCTTCAACAATGCATTGGAATAATTAAAATTCACTTGAGTGAATCAATTGCAAATCATCTTGAGTGATGAGGCCCATTTCCACCTCGGTGGCTTCATCAACAAGCAAAATTGTCGCATCTGGGGCTCGGAAAACCCAAGAGTTATTGTTGAAAAGCCTCTCTATCCTCAACGTGTGATTGTTTGGTGCGGTTTATGGTCCGGCGGAGTTCATTGGACCTTACTTTTTCTAAAATGAGGCTGGAGCAACAGTTACGGTGAATGGATTGCGCTATCGAGAGATGATTAATGATTATTTATGGCCGTATTTGGATGGTATTGATCTGGACAATGTTTACTTTCGACAAGACGGTGCTACGTGCCACACAAGCAACGAAACCATTGATCTTTTACGATTGAATATCAAAATAACACCTCTTATTGGAAAACCCTTTATTATGGAAAAGACCAACAAAGAATTTTTTCATATAAATCTTGGCGTGTGTAAGTACATATTTCATCATTTAAAATAATATACAGTATACTTTCGGCACATTCCAGAGTGGAAGATACTCTCAGTATCGCCCTGTTGTAAGACCATCATTCAGAATTGAAACGTTGCTTTAAATGGCTTAAGCAGTGTTTGGTGACCAGATCTGAATAGCCAGGTACTCCCCCACCTTCCTCTAACCTATCTCTTTCCCCTCTCCGCTACCTACAGTCTCACAATATATCCTATTAAAAAAACTATAAAAGAATTGGTTTTAATTTATTTAATAATAATAAATCGAGATTAGATTTTTTCTCACTTTTTAATCTCCGATTGAGCTCCCAATGAGATAGGCCACGAAACGCCACTGACCAAGGCATGTCGTTAAGTTAGTAGGCACCTAAGTATATTATAAGAGTGCCGGTAAAACCACTGAGTTGTTCTTGCGCCTTGTAACGTGTAACACCCCATTGCGGTCGTACTTATGAGGTGGATACGAAAAAAAAATGAAATGTGCATTATGTGCAATTACCCAAGTTATTTATGTACAGGGTGATCCTGAAAATAAAACATTACGAAATTACACAGGTGTGAATTTCACGTACCAATATTACACTGCCAGAATTACAGACGAACGATTTTTTTCTCGCTTATTAACCATTATCGTAATATTTTGATATTTAATAGACAGATGTGAATACTTTTCTGGTCTAAACCACTTAACTGAGTATGTTCCGAGGTAGAATTACTCGTGTACATAATTACACCTTCTGGAATTACACACTTAAAAATATCCTAACCTAACCCAACC
The DNA here is from genome assembly GCA_026573805.1 of Hesperophylax magnus. Lineage (NCBI taxonomy): Eukaryota > Metazoa > Arthropoda > Insecta > Trichoptera > Limnephilidae > Hesperophylax > Hesperophylax magnus. Next base: position 1,511,164 of record JAIUSX010000117.1, on the reverse strand, counting down.
TCTGTTTTTTTTAATGAAATATATTTAGCACAAACTTAAACACTTTAAAATTAAAAACTTATTTGTACTTGTGTGTTCAAGAAGTTGTGATTTAGGTGTAAATTCTGCACGTGTAATATAGGTACATGAAATTCACGCTTGCGTAATTTCGTCCTGACAAACTTTATAACATCTGACTTAAAATTATTATGTAATATTATGTTTTCAATGGAAACAAATCACATGCTAGGATCACTCTGTTTTTGTCAAATATACCCCCATGAGAATAGCAACTGACAAATTATTACAGATTAATGGACAACATACAGATTCTTCATACTCTCAGTATCGCCCTTGTGAAAGATCACCATTCGGAATCGGAACGTTGCTTGATATAATATGGCAATAGCTGTGTCTAGTGGCCGCATTTGAATAGTCAGTTACCTAGGTAATTCCCAACCTTATTCTTTCCCATCTCCTTTCCGTCCGCGTTCCCTTCACCCTCATAATATAGTTTCATTGGATCCAAACAATCTTTATTTTTAAGAAAAAACATACCCGGTCTACGAATAACCTCACAATATTCGAAAATCTCCTACTACTATCATAGTGAGCAGTTATGATGGAGGACCTAAAGAACCTACTCACATTCGACGTGTTGGTGTAGTTGACTAATTCCATAGGAGTGATCCGGGATCTTGTATTCTTGGGTTGTCGGGTACTCGGGTTCTCGGGTTCTCGGGTCTTTGAGTTCTCGGATTCTCGGGTTCAACCGTTCAAAATACCAACTACGCGAGTTACCCTGTAAAAGTCCGGACTGGAATTAAACGGACTTCCATAAATAGAAAGTAAAACTTTTTGAGTTAATATTTTAATAATTGAAATTAAAAGTGCCTAACTACTTCTTGACTTCCGTTCTTAAAAGAACCCGCCTCTACCGAGTCTGTATTCGGGTTCTCCGTTTTAGATTACTATACATATTTTATTTATTACTGCTTACAACCGCCTTCCCCAACACTACCTGCCAACATGTTGGATCCAGTAAGCCGGATGATGAGTAGGTAGGTACTTTAGGTAGTCGAAGAATTAAACGCACGACGCTTGCATTTGTGGAAACCCGACGCATTTACCAACACAGCTACTGGCCGGTTACTTTAGTTAGTTTGTAAAATCTATTTATTAGCGCCCTATTGGACTTTTACAATAAGATTATAAATTAAAATAAAAACAACAGTAACTTAAAGTTAAACTTAACAACAGTAAATAAAGAATAACAGCATATTACATAAATAAACATTTTTTTAAATTAAGCTTTATTACAATATACTTGGTAAGTTAACTGAAGAACCCTTGAAATAAATAAATTTAATATATATAGCATACGCATAGATTATGATATTTGGTTTTTAACATTCACTAAAAAGGGAGGAATTAATTTGGTTCTAAATGTATCAAAATTTAAAATAAAAATATCAGCGACACTTTCTGATAATTTCGATAAATTTAGCAAACTTCGTAAATTCACATAATTGATTTCATTTATACGAATAACAATTTTGAAATTAATAAAAATTGAACATTTATTTGCAAACTTTTCAATTTGTAAGCAATGAGAGTTAAAATGAGGAGACCAAATACATTAATTATATTCTACTTGACTTCTAACCAGAGATTTTTATAATAATTTTATGGTTTTTAGGTTATCAAAGTATTTTGCGATTTTGAGAATAAATCCAAGCATTTGTAATCCTTTACTGGTAATAGTTGTAATATGATTCAAGAACCTTAATTTGGAGTCGAAGATAATGCCAAAGGTCATTGAAATATGAGACTCTTTTCAGATTTTTTAATTTTTTTTTAAAATTATATTTTACACACTTTACAAATATATAAGCCAAAAAATTCCCGATAAACTGCTTTTTAGCAATTTGTCTAATGGATTCTTTACACTATATATCTTATTTTAGTGAGTTTACAATTACATTTTTACAATTATATGTATAAAACAAAAAATTAAAATTTTTACAGAAATATAGCAAAAGAAAATTATGAAAAACATAAATAAAAGTCTTTGGAATAATATATCATTGTAAGCTAATACAAATTAATTCTTTCAGTAAGCCAAGTCTTCAGTAAGTTCACCAATCGTTTGTTTTGGGCACAGTTTTTAATTTCAGCAGGTAACATATTAAAATAACTGGGAATCATATAGTTTAACGTTCTTTGTCCATATTTATTTGCATGCTTAGATACAAAAAGTCCTTCATTAAAGTTAAAACGTGTATTATGATTGTGTTCTACCCTGTTTATATATAAGGGGTTATCTATGAAAGAATTTTGAGACTCTGATATTATGCCTTATTTTGTATAATTTTTTTTTTCAGTGTATCAATTAATAATTTAACCAATGAATTTTGAACGGATTGAACATGTTCGATGATTCTTGATATTATTAATTGAGCAGTCGAATAACAAGGAGGTTTTTGATCTGTGGAAACTGATCGTTTTTTTGTTTGTCTATATTTAGGTTTATTTTGTTTACGAGGCACCATTTATAAAAATGATTTAGCTTAATTTACAGAGTCAAACAATCAGAAGAATTTTCGATCTATTTAAATATATTTAGGTCATCGGCGAATAGAACAAGCGGAATGTTTTCAAAAATTAAAGAGATGTCATTATTAATAGTAGAAATATAATTGGTCCTAGGTGAGAACCTAGGTGGAATCCTTGAAAAGAAAATGAATGGTGTCTGAAACACCGTGTATGTAGGAAGTAGCCGAGCGTGTCTGCGCAGTTAGCATGCGCAGTAGACGGGAGAATCCGTCCGGCGGATAATCGCCTTACATGGATCGCCTGCACCACCGCATACCTGCGCACCACTCAGTGCGCACCCACTTCTCTGCAGGGTTAACCCGGAGCAAAAACTGCACTCGCAAACTTGGAGGTAAGTGTTGCGTCACCTGCCAGGGCTCTAACTATGGGGACTCGTCTGTGAACAAATGATCAAGAAGTGAAATCGATACCGATTTGTGAGAAAGTTTTTTTAAATTTACTTAAGACCTTTCAACTCCTAGTCCCCAGACAAGCAAATGAAACTAATTAAATGTTCAAGAAAAAAATATCGGTATCGTAAATCCGGGTTTCTTTGTCCCTTAAGTGGTTACTTTAGCGCACTCCGAAAAAAACGAGGCAGCGCAATTTGTATTCACAGCAGAGATGGTTGTTATTTTAGTAATCACCAAAATTGATAGACGTTGATTGATCTTTGTCAAAACCAGTAGACGCCTTGGTAGGTGAACACTGGATTCAATAATATTGATTTGTATTTTTGTGTAGCGCCGTTTTGTGAAAAATAATCTCAAGGGCGATGTGTTAGGTTTTATCAGCGCCTTTGCGCCTTGACAATTCGGCGCCCGGAACGGGCCGCTCCAATTGCTCCCGCATAGGGCCGGCCCTGTACGAGTTGCGTCCTTGAATAGTGCGGTGGTGTTTTAACCCCACATCATTGATCGCATTAAAATTATGCAATAATTACAATAGCATATTATCCAAGGTTGATATTTTCATTTGCGAACTTACGAAATACAAGAGGTCCATAAAAGAATATTTCTCTGATGGTTTTTTATTATTTTTTTTTATTTGGTGGTACATTATTTTGTTACAATTTATGTTTTCCAGTAATGTAGGCCTCACTGGGTGGCTTGCCCGTGCTGAGGCCTTCATTTTATAATATGAAAATCTAATCTTCATATTACATTTAAAGAGAAGATAGTAAATTTGAAAAGAAAATAATAAATTTAAAATTAAAAATAAAAATACATAATAATACATTTAAAATTAAAAAATAATACAATGAAAATAATAATACAATGAAAATAATAATGGTTTGTGAATAATGTTTATGTCTCTATTGTTTATATCTCTATTATGATTTGATTTATATTTACAACCTCTCTCTATGGCTATAAATGTATAGTTTTGTAAATTTTTCGTTTTATATAATCTTTTGTTTTGTATAAAATTTTAATTCATATTCCTTTCTCACAAATTAAATTTACTTATTCCATATTATGCTGTCTCAGTAGAGGTGAAGTCACAAGGAGGAAATCCTTCATTGGTTTTATTTTAGCTATACAATACTTATGTACAAACTGATTTAATTTAAACTGTCGATTTTCCGAAAATGAATAAATTAATATTGTAAGGAAACTGTGAGAGGAACAAAATAGCCCATTACGGATCCTATTTGGTCCTATATTAAAAAAAAAATTAGACAGAACTTTAATATTTAATAAAAAAAAGTCTTGTAATGTTAAAAAAAACTCTCCTTAACCTTAGGCCTCTGACATATTGACCGTTATGTTTCTTAAAGAAGCTGCCAAAAAATGAGTCTGAAAATTTGTGTCTATTTCCGCTTTTAAATTAAATCAAAATAAATGGAATATTTCTGAACATATCCGAAAACTAAAAACTGTTTTTGAAAACGGAAATACACTTTCAAATTTTACTATTAGAAATAAACATTTTATTTTTGAATATTAAATTATTTATGCAAACATAATTTATTTTTTTAAAATGGCTCACCTTACATATTTTCGTTGGAACACTGATAAAAAAAGCATATTTTAATATCCAAATGTATTGTTAATATTATAGCCACCTCAACTTTTTGGCATTTCATATAAAAACTAGCTGACGTGCCGGGTACGTTGCTTGGGGAGATAGACATATCCCATCCCGAAATTTTCTGTAGGCCTTTTTAAGGTATACAATTTCGAGGTACATTATTTCTCATAAGGTTTGGCCAGCGTTAGCAAAGGAAGCGGCAGAAAAAATTTTTTTTACGACTTGATAACAAAACGTCACATTTCTCTACATTCTATAAGTATAATATGCTTGTGTCATATATATATTTAAACCTTCCGGAAAAAATTCTCTAAATGATAGTGAAAACTCTATCGAAGAACTAAGCGCACAAACAGGCAGAGACGGATAGCGACTTTGTTTTATATAATTTAGAGACAATTAAACAATTAAATAAATTGCGGTCGAAACCTTAGGTTTGATAGATGTGTATATTTGAATTATTCTATGGTTAACTTCTATATATGAATATAAAGCGTGGTGTTTTCTCTTTTCAACACCATTTAGTTAATATGTCTAACTTTTGCGGTAAGGGAGAGAACGATTTCTATAATACCACATGATTTGTTTCCAAAACCGAACAAATTGGCCCGAGGAGTTAAGTGATAAAATAATATTGCCCTAATTATATCTGATATTTAAGGAAATATACGAATAAATTAGGAAAAATAGTAATATTGTAGGTCAAAGAAACCCTGGTTTACGGTATTTCAAAAAGTTTTACCAGAAATACTGAAAAATCGAGATTAGTTCAGGCACAAAGAAACGTTCACAAAAATTCAATAGATAATTCCAAGAAGTAAATAAATAAATATGTAGCGATTTTAAGAAAGCCAGTATCGCTAGTTGACATTATTAGACTCAGAAATTGTTTATTTGTACATGAAAGAATTTCGATTTATGATCATTTTCAGCAAAAGTAAAGAAATAAATGGTATTACTTCGAGCTCATTGATACGTCCACTACATTTTTGACGGATTTTCTCGTCGGTGATAATTGGGGAGACAATGTAAGAGAACCATAAATCTTTTTTTCCGGTTTTAAATGCAAAAATATTATGTAAAAATGTATTTTGCCGTGGTGGCTGGTCTTTATCACATATCATGGCGGCTCCTGCGACTGCAAAGTTATCTATTTGAAGCTTTAACTACACAGTAGGTAACTGCTAATAATTATTCATAATTTCAGATGATTTCTTGAAATTATGAAGTCATATATCAGTAGTAAAGGTGCTTTCTACGTAGAATGTTGGGACAGGCGAGATCGTTGGACCGTTTACAACAAGTGGACTCAGCAGACAGACTGCAGACGAGTGCAGGGCGTACCCAATGTAAGTAGGTACACAACATGTACTGCAGACTAGTGATGAGTCGTTCATGAATGAACGGCACAATCGAGGTACCTCTTTTAGATGAGTCGTATTCGTTCGACTACTAGTAAACCGTACCATGGCTTAATTGAACGATTGATCTCTTTTTAGGAGATGTTTAAAAATTATATAAAATTATACAAGACGTGAACGACATCTGACAGTCCGACATCTGGACTTGGACATAGGTATGTACTTCCACCTAAAAACTACCTAGCATCTTATTTTTCTCGTGGTACGAGGCGAGGAGTCGTATCGGGGAGGCGTATCGGGGGAGCCGTATCGGAAGACCACAGTATGCTCATTGCTCATACGCTCTTAGCTCACGGCTCCAGCTCAATTGAGCACCCCTCACAGGTGCACATCTGGCCTGACGGTCGAACTTCGGCCAGCTTCTTCAACTGGGGCGAAATTGAGCCGTCGCGGTCGTTCAATTGAGTCGACTCTTCGAGTGGTCCGAATTCCGAAAACATTGAGCCGGTACCGTGACTCTCGATCTTAAATTGAGTCATAACTCATCGCTACTGCAGACATCCCGTATACCGCCTAGCAAGCTAACCAACCGTTCATCGGCCAACACACTAGAGCAGTGTTTCCCAGCCATCTTTATGCCATGCCCCACCGTAGTCTTTTCAAAAGTCAGATGCCACACCGGCTTCTTTTTTAATTAAACAGCAGGTAAATTTTCAAATCATATTGTAATATGTTTGTAAACATATGAACCCCTAATGAAATTAAATAAAACCTATTCTAATAGATATATTATAACTGAAATTATTACAAAACACAAATTGAAAATGTAATTAAGTAGAATAAAATAAAAATTAAAACAATAATAAAACACAAGTTACAATTGAAATTTAGTACAAAGACACACATATATTGACGCCTAATTCATTATTAAATTCAGTTACACTTGCCACAAAGAAATTTATGTCCGGATCTAACTTATTTAATTTCAGTCTTAAGTCCCCTCTAGTAATTATATCTAATCGATTTCGTTTTTTAATGAGTAAATCGCTTATGGTGCTAAAATTTTTTTGTATGACCGATGAGTATTCCCTTTTATATGTGGAATGCCTGAGTGTCTCATCTCTGAAGTGTGGTGCCCCACCTCTGAGGCGTTATGCCCCACCGGTGGGGCGTACGCCCCACCGTGGGAAACACTGCACTAGAGGGTCATGGAAAATGTAATTAATCGTACCAGAAGCCATTATTCTCCGGAATGTTTTGATTTTTGCGTGAATCTACTATCAAAAACTCTTTTACATATAATGAGAATGCCTACTGACTATTGGTGGAAGATCTACATCAGTGACTACCCCTGGAGAGCTGGTGAGATCCAAGAGGGATGGGGCGGTGGTGCCATCGTGGGGAAGTGGGTGGCGGTGAAACTCTGCAAGGTGGCGGTGAAGGGCTGAAATGGAGGCAGAGGAATTTTAAAAATACAGTTTTTTTAAGGATTCAAATAAGATGAATAATCTTGCGTGTGAACCAGTCAATTGGTGACTAGGATTAATCGTATTTTTAATCATTGAAGACAATATTAGCGACTATCAAACGAAAATATGAAACAGAAAAATCAGAAAAGGATTCGGTCGCATCCAAGAATTGAACCCAGGACCACAGCCCTGCCGGGCTTTGCTCTATCTCAAAGCATATATTTTCATTTTGTGCACATATTATCCTAATACTGACAATTAATGCTTAAATATAACAATTTAAGGTTTTACTTATTAAGTTATTCAAAAATAAAAATAAATTGTTATTTTGATAACATATTGCAAAAAAAACGTTTTTTTTTAAATTTAGAATGCAATATTTCCGGTTTACAAATATTCTCAGAATGTTGGAAAACCATCTGCTTCCATTATTATAAGTGAAAAATATGCCTTGTGCAATGATGGAGGACCCAGTTGGTCCTGATGTTTCAAAACATATTTTGACTTTTTTTTATTTTTCATTTACGCTGTCATACTTCTTAACGAAGAGGTGGGGGGCGGTAGATAAAAATATAGTATGCTTGGAATTGGCGAGCCAGATAAGGTTGGGAACCTCTGATCTACAGTGTATGTAAGTATGCAGAGTGATTTTCCCGTGAAAACTGTATATTCTCACCAAAAATACACGTATTAAAGTCAACCCCTATTATTTGCATGACACATTAGACAAACTTCCAATCAATCAACCTTGATACTATCTCTAATTCTAACCTCACTGTTTCTCTGAGTTTTGTTTTTCCGCCAATATTTTGCCTTTTGTCAAGTGCGCCAATTCATTTTTCAGTTCAAGATAGCTTTTTGACTCCAACAACTCAGAGGACTTTGAAGCACAGAATTGACGGTTACCTCGTGGTGTAAGAATAAGCTCATCGTTTTTAATGTTTCAAAGACCCAGTTATGTCTGAACACGTTTAGTAGGGATCGATCGACAATCTATTCTTATTGAACGGAAGCAATCTTTCCAACATGTCTTCCATCGATATGCTTTGATATGCAATAGGCACGGGGGCTCAATCGAATCCAAAGTCAAGTTGGCCTCTAAGAAGCTGGGCGTACCGTACCTGTACAGGGCCCGAAGATACACACTCACAGATAGTACACACAATTGCTAGCACCAACTGAAGCCTCAAAATACATGACAAAACCTTTGACAACCCTTGACCCTGCAGACAAGGGTGGTCCGTTTGATATATTCCCCTATCTTAACTAAAAGATTGCAATTTTTAGAGCCAAAGCGTTATGTGGGAAACTGGGAATGGTGTCCTTGTTCTACCGGTATTTCAATGGAAGATTTCAAGGAACGAACGTCATTGATCCTTTCGGCACCGGTGCTCAGTTGGAAAATATGCCAAACGGAGAACGGGTCGTTTCTACGACTTGACGATTTGCCGGCTTCTGTGTTTCCTTCCTCCTATAACATGGGTCTCTTCAAGAACCAGGTTCACTCCTTCCTGTCCTCAAAAAGACTCACTGCACAGCCTCCATGAAGACATAGGCCTTCTCGGGGCCTCCTATGTGGGGTTAATGTATAAAAAAAAATTTAAATGCAATTTTTTGTATGTGCACCGCAAAGAATCTCAGCTGCTCCCAACCGTCTGGGGCCAGTGAAACTATGTCATCCCCAATTGGGGTAGGTAGTGGGGAGAGGAAGGAGATGGGAAAGAGAAAGGTGGGGGGTTACCTGGCTATTCAGATCTGGTCACCAAACACGGCTAAAGCCATTTCAAGCAACGTTTCAATTCTGAATGGCGGTTTTACACTAAGGCGACACTGAGAATATCTTCCACTCTAGAACGTGCCGCAAGCATACTATATATTATTTTAGATGAATAAATTGTGAAATAACACAAATTAATCACATAAAATTTACTTGCGCACGCCGAGATTAGAACCCGCGACCATCGACTTGCTAGTCGAGAGCCTTACCCCTCGACCACGGAGGCCATACTTTCATATTTTCTGTATAGTTTGTGATATTACAATAAATAATATTACAATATATTGATTGTTTACATTACTTAAAATCCGGATCATCAACAGCAAACCCCGGAACATTTAAAATGATAACAAACATATTATTACTACGAAAAACATTGTTTACGATGGCCCGTAATAAAACGTTTCCGCGAATCATTGGTACCTATTTTGTCAGATAAACATCAAAGAATCGTAAATAATCCAATTAATTAAAGCTTTATTTTAGCTTTTTTGAAGTTTGTCGTAAATTATCCTGATAAATTGAAATTGATTATTTACGATTTTTGTTTAACATACAGTTTTCTATAATTGGCTTTCAAAGCATCAATTATAATATTATAATGATATAAACAAGTGAATAAATTTAAGAAATAATTATCTTAATAAACAGCTCTCCCTGGCACGAGGTAAATGGGAGGCCAAAAATTATTGCTATTTTTTTATTTATGGTATGTAAAAGAAAACGATATAATATTGTGGACTCGTGTCAGTGAATTCCGTCAATTTAAATTACTGATTTCGGCAGGAACAATAAACTCTAAGTTAAGAGGAAGCTACAAGCCAAAAATGTGTAAATTCTTGGTTTACCTTATATCGTAGGTAATAGGCATTAAAATCGCTTGACAAACGGAGTCTAGAAACGTTCGATTCCAAGCAACAAACTGTTTTTTATTTATTTTGTACATAATTTTATTATAAAGCAAAAAAGTTAATCAAGTGAAACAGTCACAGATAATCTTAGGTATAATACTGTATTTTTTAAGTTGTTTCCTTTACGCGCTCATACATTTCTATTGAAAAAATATTTTTTTTAGTAGTTTGCATTTATATTTTTTATTGAGTAATTTATTTTTTTATTTGTATTCTACTCAAGTGAAGCGATAAGCAAACCTTAAATTTTTTTGGTATTCATAATGTACACCAATTCGTTGTAAAGATGAATCAATATAGTGATTTGTCATTAAGCTTCGCCTTAATGGGTGTTCATAGAATCGGAGAAAAATGAGTATTGCCTTCTAATTATAGGTAATCCGGTTAAAAACGGGATTGCAGATAAGCGAAAATATAATGATTTTTATGATCACGTGTTCCGACGTCGTGTTACTATATTCCTCTTATACTAAAAGTTTAACAGGAAACCTACTAATTCGTTCGAAAGGGCCTGCAATCCCGTTTTTAACTGGATTACGAATTATTTGAAGAGATTCTTAATGAATAAGCAATATATTTTTAATCAGTAATTTTTCTCCGTGTGGGAACTTTGATATATTATATTTAGATGAGACACGTAGCGATAAAATAGGTTCCGTTTTTATCACCTCCAACTGACCTTTTACTCTCCCAATGCTGTAACTAAAACTACCGAATCCGGTCTACGCGTACCGCTTATAGCTAAGTTTCGACGAGATATTAGTACACAGTATCGCCTCTAAGTGTAGCTCTATGTGTGTGAATCATTTTTGAGTTAGTGATATTTATTTAAAAAATATATGTGCCTACTATCTAATAATATTTAAAAATAAAAATGATTAAAAAAAAACAATTTGATGTACCTCAATTCAAATTATATACGACCGATTGACTTTGTAACACAAATTTGTCGCATACAAATAAATTAAGATTAATTAACTAACCGAGTACGCACTATATCGCAGGTGAGTACGCGGCTTCAAGTGCAGGTTCAATGACTACCTACCTTTAGTCTACCTTATAATTCTTCTACCTTTCGTATTCGCGTCATGGATTCTCTTGCACTTTTGTTTGTTCATTTAATCTACATGCCCAAACCATCTAAGCGTCCGTTTCTTAATATTGCTCATTAAAGTTCACAAAATTACGAAAACAGATTAACACGATGAACTTGATATTTATTTTACGTGGTACGCCAAAAATATACATTTAAAAACATTACTTTCATAAATATTTACATTCGATGGAAAAACTCAAATAAAAAGTACCTACCTATAATTTTTTAACGGAAAAGTGTTAATTGTCATTTTCAATTGGAACGATTCACAAAGAATTCAAACTAGTTCTAAATAAAAACATATAACATGTTGATTTTTCTCTTGTAAGCGTAAACAGATTTGCTGATTTAGTTATCAATTACCTAACAGCACATCAATTAATGAAGGTATACCTGAAATCGATAAAATCTGTTATTTCTGCTGGTAAAAAGTCTTTACCATAAATTAACACGTTATAATAGGGACAACATAATGTGGATTCCAACTTACGATACTTGATATCAGTTTACCTATTCGAATAAAATGTTTGGTTTATTAGTAAATATAAAAATAATCGTCGATATATGTAATTTTATCATTTCTTCGATTACCCAAGAATAATATATAGTTGAACTAACAGGCAACCACAGCGGGGAGCAAGTGATAGTGAGAATTCGATGGTTATATGCAAGTTATCACCGTTTTATAGGCGACACGTTTTTATTTGAAATTCTTGTTTATATCGACGCGTTATATTAATGTTCGGATAATAATACTGTCAGTTGAAGATGATTTTTGGGAAATGTTTGTGTGTTAAACATATCGATATTTGACAAGGTGTTAAATATCTCTGGAAAACATTTTTTTTCAAAATTTGATGATTCAGTAGCGGATCGTGACTTTTGAGTGTGATAGAGTGCAAGGTTTTAAAAATTCTACATTTTTGATGTTAGTACAATTTTTTTTTTATTTGATTTTTTTTATGAAAATTTTCATGAAATTTCAGTTTGGCCGCCGCACGAATTCTTCATGTGAAATCTCAATACAAACAGATTTTCAAAAAAAAAAATCTTTTTCGGCTACAACAAGAGCAATAATAATTTTTCTAGTTAATTCTAGTACACCCAAAAGTTACGAGCCGCCACTGGTTGATTAACGACCCTCCATGCTAACGACTTAATTCTGACAAAAGCATTACAAAATCTAAGATTCAAACAAAGATCGAGTAATCTAATGCAAATACATTTATCTACCAATTGTTTAATTTTATCTAGCTGTGTAAATTATATTTTCAACAATACAATATCGCAACGCTGTATACGACTTATATGAGGAAATATTTTCTTGAGATCCAAGAGTCCCTTATCACTCTTAGATCAATAGATTGGTTGTTTTTACCCTCGACGAAAATAAGTTGAAGAATAAATTTTCTATAACGATTTAAAATGTACCATTTTCGATTTACCGCCAAAACGACAAATTCGTTTTTATTTGTGAATTCGGCTGCGATGACGTCACGACGGGCGTGATAACAGCCGTCTTACCAGGCAATGGCGTTTTCTATATCGTAATGGGTGAACGGATAAATCATCAAAATGATAATTCATCACATCTTTAAAAAGTTATATAAAGTCATGGAAAGTGATGAAGCAAAAACTTTATTAACTGGGTAAAGAAGGTTAGGTTAAGTTAGGTTTAAAAAAAAATTATCTTTTCTAATGACTTTATATCACTTTTTAAAAGTGTGTTGAATTGTCACTGTGTTGAGTTATCATGGAACCGTCGTAATGACGTTGTAGCCATTTGTTAAAACCGTTTCGGAATGTGCGGTTTTAGTTCGTTTTTAAAATCAATAATTACGAAACCACATTTTTAATATAAACTTTAAATCTTCCACACGTTTCCAACGATATCCCCATAGTATTTGAAAATATCCCATTGTGGCAATCTTTAGGGATTTAGGGCTTAATACTCTAGAAGAGCGCTTTTCTTACACTAAAACAAACTTGCTAGCTGATGCAAGCAAGAGCAATTTATTTTTCCACAATTCACCATTTGACCTTGATATCGATAAAGTGTGTTTTGACGTGTGGTGACTAGACTGTGAACATGTAGCAATAAATTCCCCTCATGTTACCCGACCCTAACAATTTCTGGGAAGCAGAGCGCTGCGCTGGCGTATCATTATGGTACCAATACCTGGTAATACTCGTACTAGTTGCTATGTCTGTCTGTGCACGCATCAGTTCTCAGTGCCAGTGACATGTATACGATAGCGGAACAGAAATATAGAAAACATCATTTATATAATATATTGTAAATAGTAGAGGTCCTTAATCATATCCTTGTGGAACACCATATTTAACATAATATTATCATGGCGTGTCCATCAAATTTCTAAATAAATTGAACAATTATTTTTATAATTCGGGAAACCGAATACTATTTTTGGTACTAGCTGAAGTCTTGTCAAAATCAGAAGTATATACTAATTTTCCTCTTATTTTGAGCTCAAAGTAATAAAACTTTCAAAAAAATCACAATCTTTAAATGCAACTAAAGCATTTGTCGAGAGATTTTTACTCTATTTCAAAGGAGTCGTGTTTTATTAAATATTTTCACCATTTTCGCTTACTTATTATAGTTTTTTTTAATATTAGCGCACTCCCTCTAACATTTGTATTTACATATCTCCCTTTCAAACCATCTTTGAACGCTTACTACGGAGCCTTAAAGAAAACCGCCACTGGTAATAAGGTATTATTTAGTACCGGATAAGTTAAAATGATGAGACAAGCAGTGTTTCTGCTTTGCAGACAGACCATCATCTGTTTAACAAAAGACGGACAAAACATCGTTCCGGACTCACGACAATAATGGTGTTTTCTGTTTAGTCTTCTACACGACTAATGCCTCCGGGAATTTCTGACAAACCAAGAAACACAGACAATGACTGAAGAATGCATAGCCAAAACAAAACAGTCTTGTTTCTGATACAACGTGTTTTTAGTTACGGGAACGCAACACGCTTTAAAAATATAACATTCGATCAAATATGTACGTATAAGAGAAAACTTATTATTTTCATCAATTACATTTTTTTAAATACATCAATATGAATTTCGATTATGTTTTCTCTATTGAATGAATAAATTAATGAAATGGAATCTTGGAAGTGGAAATCGTCAAATAGACTCGTTTTCAATGATAATGCATTCTTGGTGGCACTTAAACACACGCACACTCACGCATTTCTCTGAAAATGGATGACATAAAAACTTACAGCGGTTAATATAAATTTAAATAAATCTCAGTACCATCCAATTAGGATTTGGCTTAAGTGATATCGCGGTTCACTCATTTTAGTCAGTCCCTGGGGAGGAATTTCAATACTCAGTCAACGGTCTCTGTAAAACGCTGATTCTCAGCCGTTTAAGCTTTTGGTCAAATTGTGACCGGCTGTCAGGCACACATATTCTTTGAATGGCTCTCCTTCTCGTAATTTCTGCGCGTTTTTTTTGGATTTGTATGAATGTAACGTGTCAGGCATTTTTATTATGCCATCGGATAGAAGTCGCAATTTTTCAAGTTTACTGCCATTAGAAAGACAAATTTCTTCTCTTGAAAAGCAATAAATCCTGAGGCAAATATTTCTTTACAGACTTCAGCTTGACAAATCTTACAATTATAATATCTCGTGATTTTTCACGGCTTTGCTCTAGTATTGTTATAGTTAAGGTTTTGGAAAGATTTGACCCTTACGTTGATCGTGATCGTTTTCCAAAAGCACAGAAAAATGGCTTGACTAAACCGAAAATAAAATATAAATCTAATCTGTAAAGAGTAAAGAACAAGTCGCTATCTGTGTCTATGTGTGTTTGCGCTTAGTTCTTATAAACAGTTTCACAATCATTTCGAGACTTTTTTCCGGAAGGTTTATTTACAAAATACGTGCATATTTTATTTATAGAAAGTAGAGGAAAGTCGATGTTTTGTAATAAAGTTATAAAAAATATTTTCGGGCGCTTAGATTGTTAACGCTGGCTAAACCTTATGATATACATCAAAATAATGTACTACAGAATTGTATATCGTAAAAAGGCCTACAGAAAAGTCCGTGAAAGTATATGTCTATCTCCTGAGGATAACCCCCCAGCAACGCCGGGTACACGCCAGCTAGTATTATTATAAAATATCAACTTTACAGATTTTAATTCCACTCTCCAATGAGACTTCAGACTTGATTACTTCAATTAAATACAAAAATCATAAATTTAAATCTTTATTGCGCTATCAAACTTTATTTACAAAACTAAAAGAACATAAATAAGCATGACAAAATTGAAATCCGATATTTACAAATACATCCAATATTCGTGCTGGGAAAAGTCTTAAAGTAAATAATTATTACATAATATCGTGGTGTCAACATAGTAATAGAAATGTGAAAATCAATAACATAATAATATTATTTACGAATTTGTGGTAGATTTCTCTAAATGAGCGACCGCTCAGTTTTTTTTTATTAAAGGTATAGTTTCAGTTTCATCAACACAGTGTATTTATTATTTTTGTCGCATAAAGTTAACCCTTTCATCACCTCACTTTTACACTCACATAAATATCATATTTTATGCTTGATAACACCTTAACATAATAATTATTTGAAAATTGGGTAGAATTTTATTTTTGCTCACTAATTGATATATTTTTTAATGTGATGAGGCATAAAAGGGGTATTTTTTATTATCATGAATAAAAACCTATCACACAAACAATTGTTTATTTTTTAATATAAAACTAAAAACAAACATTAAAATAATAATGGATCGCAGTCCAAGCAAAACAGCCGAAACGGAATCTGTCATTTATATGTATCGGTCGAATAACGATTGCAACAAAAATACACAAAATACGGAGCGTAATTATTTTGTAATTTTTCAATACCATTTAGTTCCATTCGATCCGCTCAAATTACGTTCATTTACAATAATTTCCTTTGGAGTCCAATTAAATCCGTTCATTTACAATAATTTTCTTTCAATTCCACTTAAGGCCGCTATCAATAACAACCCTTACGTAGATGGCGATAAGATTTAAATTCCCGCTTAACACCATCCACGTGTTTTGATTTATCCAAGGAAAAAACATGGCCGAAAAGTGCCTTTTATTTTATTTTGTGGATGTTCAGGCATAAATATTTAATTTTTTTTTCGATCTATTTATAAATAACTTAATTTGCCACATTATACAATAAAATCATAACCGAAAATGGGTTCGTAAGTAGGAGATTTTGAACTTTAAAACAGTTTTCATAGGCCTTTACCTTATTTTTTCTGGGCTTGTAAAAAGACTTATCTAAAAAATACACGATTTTTTCAAAGACCAAGATGTATTCTACTCGCAGTATTTAATCAAAGCATCTGAAACATTTCTAGGCGACCAAATTTTCAAACCAAAAACATATGATTTTGCATTACTACGTATGGCATCGCCTTAAATCTGTTCAATCTCCATTAAAATCCGTTCAGTTCCATTTTCGTTCCTTTTTTAAAATCTCATCACTTCGCTTCGCCCTCGCCTTCACTATCCTCGTCCTCCAGGAATGCCTTGGGTGCCGTCAGCTTGCTGTACCGCTTCTGCGTGGCCAGCCACACGGTGGAACGGGCCTTCTTGGTTCCGCCGGGCTCGGGGTTAGGACAGGACTGTGGAAGAAGGCCTAGCCCCGAGGTGCCGGAGTTGGATAGGAGTGGGACCTGGAACAAATAACTCATTATTAGACAGGATTAAATGGGAAAATTTAAGGTTCCATGACAAAACAAAACAGTGACAAAATAGAACAATCACAAAAGAACATAAAATAGAATAACTACACAAAAAAATGGCAAAACCGATTAATGTCATAAAAAACAACGACAAAATAGAACATTGAAGAAAAGTGATAAAACTAACCTCACTTTATTAGATATGATTTTAGATTTAGATCATAGCAAAAAGTATTATCATAATTTTTTGGGTATTATGCCGTGTTGCGCTTCCACAGTTTCACAGTGTCCATCATCCCATATATCCTGATCATGGACACTGTAACGCTGTCCGTCGGCTAAAGAAGGAGGAAGAGCAACACGGCATAGTATCCCAACAATAAATCACGATAACCTAACCTAATCCGAACTAAAGTAAACTAACCTAACCTATTATTTTATCGTACTATTATTCTGTTTAATCACCGTTCTGTTTTATCTGGTTACTCAATTTTATATAACTGATACGAAAATATCGAAGTATGCTCAATTTTTCCTTACTCCTGGTAAAATTGATTAAACATTTTCAAATATCGGAAATAATACAGATATTTATTGTTGGCCTCTCTGGGGCCTAGGAGTCCAAATTTCGTATGTAAAGTGGCGACATCAGTTTT
This sequence comes from Hesperophylax magnus, assembly GCA_026573805.1. Taxonomy (NCBI): domain Eukaryota; kingdom Metazoa; phylum Arthropoda; class Insecta; order Trichoptera; family Limnephilidae; genus Hesperophylax; species Hesperophylax magnus. The sequence continues at coordinate 1,493,541 of JAIUSX010000117.1, read as the reverse complement.
CTGTCGGTAAAGATCGCACTTCTAGGTATTATCTACTAAGTGGTTGGAACCAACAGATAGCCTCGAAGACGCAATGAGTACGAGGATATTTTACATTATTATTATTATTTTTAGGAAAAGGACAAAATTATGATTAAGGCTATGAAAGAACTTGTCTCTGTCTGGATTGGAAACCTTAAATAAGAACATATATTTGTACACCGTGTACAGAAACTCGCTGGTAAAAAAACAGGAAAGATTTAATTCTCACGTAAACTTTTATGATGCAGTTGCGTTAAGTGCTTGATTGATACACTGGTAATCAAGTACTTATTTATTTTTCTTTTCCGCGGAATTGTCTATGGTTTTTTGGTGCGACCAACACTTCCGAGGAAGCAGGAAAGGCCGGTTCACTCGCGCTAGGAAGTGGCAAGCGGGCCGCTTCGTAGAGACAGTCGCAATCTTTTTATGATGGCGGAAGTCTGAAAACCAAGTTGGTGTTTTATTTATTTAATGTGGATCGGGCGATAAACCACGGTTGCAATGGGCGAGACTCGCGGTCCATCTGAGACATGTTGAACGCGAGTTCGATTTAAAATTACGTTGGAAAAAGTGTCGAAACGTGATCGCCGCCATGCAGCTTGAAATATCTAACGTGTGTTATCAAGTCAATCGTAGACTCGGATGCCCACCTAACGTAGACACCCTGTTTCTGCCGTCGTAGCCGGATGGCTCAGAACCTTATTTTTATTCTCCGCATGCATCATATCATCACCCCACCTAAGTTGACGAATGTCCATTGGGTCGGACTTCGACCGCATGCTGTTCCTGCATCGTTCCTCAACGACTTCTACTACAAATTTCCATTGGGTCGGACTTCGACCGCAGGCTATTTCTGCATCGTTCCTCAACGACTTCTACTACAAATGTCCATTAGGTCGGACTTCGACCGCATGCTGTTCCTGCATCGTTCCTCAACGACTTCTACTACAAATGTCCATTGGGTCGGACTTCGAACGCATGCTGTTCCTGCATCGTTCCTCAACGACTTCTACTACAAATGTCCATTGGGTCGGACTTCGAACGCATGCTGTTCCTGCATCGTTCCTCAACGACTTCTACTACAAATGTGCATTGGGTCGGACTTCGACCGCATGCTGTTCCTGCATCGTTCCTCAACGACTTCTACTACAAATGTGCATTGGGTCGGACTTGGACCGCATGCTGTTCCTACATCGTTCCTCAACGACTTCTACTACAAATGTGCATTGGGTCGGACTTCGACCGCATGCTGTTCCTACATCGTTCCTCAACGACTTCTACTACAAATGTCCATTGGGTCGGACATCGTCCGCAGGCTGATCCTGCATCGTTCCTCAACGACCTCTACTTCTGACGCATGCCCCTTGGGCCGGATATCGTACTGCGAATATGCCCGTTCAGCATCACAGTAGTATAGTTAGCTCCTAGGTCGGTTACAATGGGGGTGAGTCTTGAACTGTTGACTATTTTGTAATAAGTGTTTAAAATGTAATTTGTACCCAGTCAACCTAATACATGTTTGTTTGGCTACTAAATGCAATTTGCAGTTTGATTACTTTAATATAGAACCTAGCCTACCATCTTATCACGGGGAATGCAATTTAACAGTGCTCATGTGCCTTCGAAATATAAATCATGCTTCTACCTTTAAAGGGTGGCATGCAGGAAGTGCCCGTGAACATAATTCCACGTCTCATTGGAATTTTGGCGCATTACGATACGTAAGAAAGTTCACGGGACCTTTCTGGTGATGCTGCCTTCGGCTGAGAACGACACAAATACAAATCAGGCCCTGCCGCCGTAACAAACTCTAAACCAGTGATTAGTGGGCGATAAGTAGCATTAAGTAGTGGGGCGATCAACGATTTTATGATTTGGTAGGCGATAAGCATACTTTGAATGCTTAACAATTAATAATATTAAATAGAACTTATTATTCTTTATGCATAGTACTGTCTTTCATTTTCATTTCATCTAACTTATTATATTTCTTTGTATAATCTGTAAATCTTACATGTCCAAAAAGTAATCTTTTTACTTTTGTTTTACAATATTTTTTTTTTTATTTCTAACTCACATAATATTAAATATTTGAAAGGAAGTGTTAAATCTATATAAAATAATATTGCAATGAAATATTTTTTTATTGTAATTTTCTTTGGAATCTGACTTTCCGACCGATAAGAATCCACAGAATTATTATTGATTTGTCCCTGGGCCTAGTAAAATTTTCCGTGTGGACTGAAGAGAATATAATTGGAAAAGCGACAGAATTCGGCCGAAACTTGAAATGGGACTAGTACCTACACGTTCGCCAAATGCATTGGGCCAACGCGCTGGCCCAACGTGTACAGGACCACTTACTTGGTGGTTACATACGTTGGCCGCCAACGTTAGCAGGTCAACCCGATTATTTTCGGTTTTCATAACAGCGTTCACAAGTTGGCCCCGTCTCCAGTTCGAAATGTGCGGTCAGCGGAGGCAACCGTATTGATTACTTATGATGATTATTAATTAAACGTGCTGAATAAATAAATTGTCGAGGCTGCGATAATTTTCACATCTATCTATATTTGACGGCCTCTGTTGTCGAGAGGTACAGCTAGGTCGAAGGTCGCGGGTTCAAATCCCGGCTTGCGCAAGTAAATTTTATTTAATGAATTTATGCAACTTCACAATTTACGCATTTGAAAAAATATTTGTAGTATACTTGAGGCACGTTCCAGAGTGGAAGATACTCTAAGGGCGGGTTGTTTCGGAGTATTTGAACAATTCATCAAATTTCAACGTTCATTTTCAAGTTTTGTGAAAGATTTTTTCAAGTTCTGTTTTTATTTCAGTTTTGTCAAGCAACTAGCCTACAATGATATAATAACAGAACTTGAATAAGTCTTTCACAGAACCCGTAAATGAACGTTGAAATTTGATGAATTGTTCAAATTCTCCGAAACAACCCGTCCTAAGTATCGCCCTGGTGTAATACCAGCACGCAGAAACTTTGCTTGAAATGGCTTTAGCCGTGTTCGGTGATCATATCTGAATGGGTAGGTACTCTCTCACTTTCTTCTTCCCCTCTCCATTACCTTCAGCCTCACAACATACTCCTATTGGGGATGCCGTAGTTTAAGTGGCTCCAGACGGTTGGGAGCAGTTGGAACTCTTGCGCGGTATCAGAACAGTATTTTTTTATTCCCAAAAAAAAATATGATAGTGAAGGTAAATTTATTTTATTTTTATGTTGACGAATACATTTTCTGTAACGATTTAAAACGTGCCATTTCCGATTTGCCGCCATGACGACATGACCGTTTTTAACCGGCCAACGTTGGCGACGGCGTTCACACGTTGGCGCCAACGTTGGCCCAATGCATTAGGCCGACGTGTACAGGCGCTATAAAATTATGATTTTCGTTCTAAGAAAACCGATGTGTTATTCTTCAAAGAGTTCGGGCTGGAAAATGTTTGCATAATTTCTCCACAAAAATATGGATATACAAACAACACACTTTCATTGGTTTATATATTTCATTGCAAAATAAGACTTGAAACTCATTATAAGAGTATAATAGATTATCTGGATTTTATTTCACAAAACAAAAAATGGACTTTGACCACTTATTTCCAGATTCAGTATATGAACAATTTTCAGACAAATGCCTAATGGAATGAAATCAGAGTACACGGAAGCAGAATTGCTATTATCCATTGGAAGAAAGCACGACATAAAAAATAATATATATTAAAAAAAAACTGTAAGAAATAAACAAAGGTGACCTGAAATTTCGCATAGTTGAAGGATTGCTGGTATGTGGATTATTTGCCATATATCATTAATCAAAATTACTTCTGGTGTAATATCATACACAAGGAGAAAAATTAGTATTTCTAATTTATTAAGAATCTCTTCAAATTATTGGCAATCCGGTTAAAATGGGATTGCAGGCCCATAACTATTGAATACGGCCTTTTTTAACCGGATTACCAATAATTCGAAGAGATTCTTAATAAATTAGCAATACCCAGTTTTCTCCGAGTACCGGGTCATTATAATAAACGTAGTTGAAGCAGACAATAAAGTGGAAAATTCGATAGAAATATTTCTTATGGGTTTTCCAATAAGAGGTGTTATTTTGATATTCAATCGTAAAATATCAATGGTTTCGTTGCTTGTGTAGCACGTAGCGCCGTCTTGTTGAAAGTAAACGTTGTCCAGATCAATACCATCCAATTCCAGCCATAAAAAATCATTAATCATCTCTCGATAGCGCAATCCATTCACCGTAACTGTTGTTCCAGCCTCATTTTTGAAAAAGTAAGGTCTAATGACTCCGCCGGACCATAAATCTCACCAAACAGTCACACATTGAAGATAGAGAGGCTTTTCAACAATAACTCTTGGGTTTTCCGAGCCCCAGATGCGACAATTTTGCTTGTTGACGAAGCCACCGATGTGAAAATGGGCCTCATTACTGAAGATGATTTGCATTTGATTCACTCAAGTGAATTTTAATAATTTCAATGCGTTGTTGAAGCGTGTATCGTTCCATTTTTATTAATGGCGTATTTTCTACTTGTCAAATTTCAAAAAATGACAGCTTCAAAAGTAACATCTACCGAAATAGCGGGCTATTCAAAATAACACCTCTTATTGGAAAATCCTGTAGTTAACTTAGTTTTACCGGAATGCTGTGGGCTAGGGTCACCGTGGTTTAATTTCTAGCTGCTTTTCCATTCATTATCTGAGCGTAGCACAGTCCTGTTTTAAGTCGAATGTTAGGCATTTCATCTGTCTATAAATTTGTTTGTTTCGTTCCGGTTTCGGTTCAAGATGGTGGCCGTTTTAAGCTGTCGCTGGCCGCAGTAGCCGACAGGCACCATAAAAAAAATTATTTCTCTGGATATAAGTAACTATTCTCGAGAAAACACTTTTAGTAGATTATATACTATTTTTATTAAAAATATATTATCTGGTAAGACGGTATAATTTTGCAAAAAACTAGTAAGTTTTATAAGTTACTACAAAATAGAATCAGTTGGAGCAAGGCGAAAATTAAGCGTCGGCGCACGACGGGTTAATGGTTAATAGTAAAGAATATTTTTTTTAATGTGAAATCGTTGTGTTTATTTGTACATTCTTATTCGCTTTTTTCAATACCTACATGCCTGAAGAAGTTTGAAAAAAATCATTGAGATTGTGACGTTTCTTTAGACAAATTATATAATTCTTTATTTCTTTAAATAAAATATACGGTTTATAATTTGGTCAGCATTTACCTGATGGAGAAGGTTTGTAAAAAAAATGGCATTGAAATCGTGACGTTTATTTGGACAAATTGCATAATAATTTTTTTTTAACAAAAAAATGTTACATAGACTATACGGTTTGTAGTTAAGTAGATACTTAAGTATGAACCTACTTACAAATCTTATGATTTCAGAGAAAATTTTGGCTTTGATTTATTAGGTACTATCTGACGTGTTCCCGGCGTTGCTCGGGGATAAAATAATGATTTGGAGTCAAGTTTTGAAGTTGTGAGTTATAGTGTAAATGAAAACTAAAAAATTGAAAAAGTTTTCTTTTTATTACACTTAATCGTGATGTGTTTTGCTGGGGCGTCCTCTACTTCCACCATTCACTTCTGATATATTGATTTTAGTTACTATTTAAAAAAAAATCAATATTTCAACTTCGATTCAGTTTCTCATTCCAGTTCAGAGATAATGCGTTAAGTCTTCGTCGGGCGTTCTCGACTTCTTTTACCATTCAAACCACCCTCTAAACATTCCTGACACTAATAAGAACAAACTTTGAAATTTTCAGCGATATCAATTCATTAGTGTTTTAGTCTGTATGAGACAAACAAACATTCAGTTATATATATATATATATATATATATATATATATATAGATATAAAAGAACAATAGGAACATACTTTTTTGGACGCAAAGTCTACTGTTCACAGAACTACTAGTCCATGGGTTTTGGAATCCGAAAATATCTATAGTGGCAAAGATCCGACTACAAAAGTCGATGTGTACACAAATATGTGCACTTTTAACTTATCCTTGTAGGTTTACTCAGTCATTTCACATTATCTCGTCCGTCATAAAATCAGTTAAGTTTACAATTAAATTCTTTTGAAATTTTTTTTTCTCAATTTTAAGTATACATATGTGTGATGTATGGTAATAAGTTGGGTATTCAAGCGATAGATGGCACTAGTCAGAAAGCTTACTCCAAAGTCCGACAGATGTCGCCAGAGTGTAGCAATTGCCTGTGGGGTATCCTTGTCAGACTTCAAGCTTCTAGAAACAGAGAATTACTAACCCTCGAGTAATGAACAGTGTAGTTAAATCCAGGCTTAATTTATTGTAACGTAAATAAACGTAATTATTGTAAAGAACCTTTTACTTTATCAAGAGTTCCCTACACACAGACATCTGCTAGTAAGCAGAGATATAACAATATGTTTGAACTGTACTAAAAATAACTCGGAAGTGGATGCAAAAAGCGATCGGGAACGCTACACAAGGTTTGGCACATCAAGCACACCAAATACTTAACAACAAAGAGTTTGTACCAGGAGAGGGCATGTACCCTTTGAGGAAATGTGAGGTTATGCTGTTATAGTTAGCGACTTTGTGATTTCCTGTATGGACTTCCATAGCTACCTACTTATAATTTGTCTCCTGAAATAGTTGTATACATCGGTTTTATCCACATTGCAAATGCACCCAGCTTTGAGGCAGTAGTGTTAAATAAGAATATAATATCATCCCAAGAATAATACACGGTCACCCTGGGGTCTTGACAAATAATATCAGCCGCACGTCTGAACGTCTGAGGACTGCATGATGGACTAATTAACCAACGGTCACTGAAAACTGTTTTGCAGCAAGCCAAAGTAGGAATATAGAAGTTGTACACTGAACCCTAATATACTTCCCAGAGAGACTCGAATAGTTATTGTCTGTGGGTTTATTAATCAAAGCAACAGTCATATCCCATCTCTTCTCTGATTTCTACATAAACAAAACAAACATTGTTCTGTAAAATAACCATGTAAAAGACAGGAATAACGAAAAAAAATTCCGACATCCTGCAAGAATGCTAAACGTTCGCCCCTCTCCCCCAACACAAATTGGTTAAATAAATTCCACCATGCATACAGAGTACAATAGACAAAGCTGCCCATAAGGGCGAAGGGAACCAAGAAGCGCGGAGCAGGGGGGTGGCGTGGGCGTGTTCCTTTCAGTGATTTGTCAATAAAGGAATCTGATAGTATACAGGCATCTCACATTGTAATATCACAAATTAGTGCACGAAAATAAAATCTGCTTACGAATTACTAGTTCTTTTACATTGGCGCGCAAATTTCTGGCTGCGTAAAAAGCTTCCAAATCGGATAAAAAAAAGTTCGTGATTGTTTTCAAAATTTAATATTTTGTTACACCATTTACTTAGATTCTTTTACAAATGTGTTATATTTTACCCGCCGCACTCCATTTTAGCACTACGCCAGGCGATTTGTTCAAGAACAAACATTAAGATCCTTTTTTTAATTGAAACCGCACAAGAGTCCCAACTGCTCCCAAACGTCTGGAGCCAGCGAGACTATGGTATCCCCGTTTGGGGTATGTTGTTAGGCTGAAGGTAGAGGGGAGAGGAAGGAGATGGGGAAGAGGAAGGTGGGGAAGTACCTGACTATTCAGATCTAGTCATTAAACAGGACTAAATTCTGAATGGTGGTCTTACACCAGGGCGATACTGAGAGTATCTTCCACTCTGGAACGTGCCGCAAATATACTATATATTATTTAAAATTATTAATTTGTGAAATAACACAAATTAATCAAATACACTTTAGTAAAATATATTTTTTGTTCAGCTTCTTTACCTAGTTATAGATAAACTATAAACCAAATGGATCCTCTGGACATTTTTAACTGGATTGTTACACTTACACCTTCTGTGGGGTACATTCTAGACTCTATAGAATCTATTGTGACAATTACTCTCTCAGTAAATCTGTTTAACCGGAAATAAATCATTTTAGACATCATACAATCTCGCACAGACTCAGAAATAATGAACTGCTTGCTCTTCCTCAACCATCATTCGACAAATTATGGATATTTTTCACCATTGTCCAGAATGTGTAGACTGGTCAACTCAAGTCAAAACCTTAACTTTTTTGGGATAAGTCTGAATGATTTTTGCCAGTCGCTAAACAAGTGACGGAATATTATAAGTGTCCTGTGGTCCTGACCAACGGCGTAGTCTTGACTTGATTCGACGTTTTTTTCTTATATTATATCTGCCTTATGTCTTTGCTTTCATGAACGTTCGTCTACTCGTGTATTTTTCATTTTACTATATTCGTGTTATTATTTTGTAATTTGGACGATGTCCATTAATAAATAAATAAATAAAAACTTTAATAAATAGAATCATATAAATAAGCCCTCTCAGCGTGGCCAAACCACACTTTTAAAATGTCATTGAATTATTTTTAAAAGATTTCAATAAACTGCGTACTGCACCCTTACTTATAAACGCGGAGTAAATATAACTCGGCTCGTAAGTCGGAACAGTGAAAATCTTGATTACGACGGCGCTCATGTTGTTAAAACGGCCTTATACCAGACTTAAGGCAAAACCTCCAATGTGATCTAGGTGATTTTGTTTTAGGTCGGCTTTACCATACCATCTAATTAGAGAATCTAATTAGTAGCACGGTCAACTTTGCTTACTAATTCAATTCTTATAAGCCGAGTAAGGCAGTGATCTATTTTCAACTCCATATAGGAGGACCTGCGGAAAATAATTTCACTCGGCGCCTATGTCATCTTTGGGGATGCTGTGCGGAGTGTCCCTCTTAAGGAAAGGAAGGAGATTAAGTTCTGGGAAGGTAAAAAGTATGAGGGTTGGGTAAGAATCTAGCGATCAGTGTGTCCAGGAGTGACGGAAATATGAATTATCCCTCTCACTGAAGTGCGTAGCGATGGGTTGAGAGAGGTCAAAAGGTGTCCCAAAACCAGCCTCTCCCGATCTGGAATGCAACGCAGCTGGTGGGCAGGCGCATCTTGAACACACGTCAACCGATAAACCCGGGCACCCCTGCTAAATAAACCACTTGGGGTGACCTATGGCAGAGGTTATCCAATAAATATTTCCCGCGGCGGCCGTACCCAAACCCGCTTCTTAAATTGCATCTACCAAACACAATGTAACATCATTTTAACTGTATTGGCTCATGTAACTGTGATGTATGGTTAAAAGTTGGATATTCTGGCGATAGATGGCACCAGCCATAAAGCTTACTCCAGAGTCCGACAGGTGTCGCTAGTGTGTAGCAATCGCCTGTGGAGTATCCTTGTCAGACTTCAAGCTAGTAGAAACAGAGAATTACCAACCTTCGGGTAATGAACAGTATAGTAAAATCCAGACTTACATTTATTGTAACGTAAATACACGAAATTATAGTAAAGAACCTTTTACTTCTTCACAAGAGTTCCCAACAAACTAAATCTGCTAGTAAGCAGAGATATAACAGTAACATATCAAGAGATTCAACTGCCCGGAGCTAGTAGGGCTTGGCATCCCAAATTGGGATACGAGTGGGAAGTGTAAGGAGGTGGAAAAGAAGAAGTTTGATAAGAGGAAATGTTGGTAAGTATCTTGTTATTCAGAACTGAATACTAAAAAGTTTTTGTAAATTACATTTTTTTTAATTCAAAACCGAATGTTTACAATAAGGCTGGTAGATTTGTTTAATGACTCGTCGGGTGGAGTGCATACATAAATCACTCACTAGATCGATATCTTCGGGCTTTTTGTTTGAAACAAATCGGTCCTCTATTTAAGCATAGATACACCAATATATAGACAGTACAATTTTCATTCGAAGCCTACTTATTTATACTAAAAAATAAAAATTAATGAGAGTCACAAACTGACGGATCTCGCTAATATTGAATAAACAATAGTATATTAAAATCCGTCAAAACTACACGAGAACGGCGTAGTTCGAGATCAAAATATCAAACAACCATAAATGCTCCACTCAGCCAGCAGTTTATTCCATAGACTTTTAGGCTAAGGACTCACGGAGCGATTTTTACCCGCGCCCGCTGCGGTGGCGGAATGGAGTTTTATTTTCAAAACTCACGAGACCGGAGTACATAATACATCCACTGATTGCGGAAAGAGATCGTTATGGATTATTAGTTACTCTTCTCGGGTTTTCTACACCCCTCCTCGCTGCCCACTGCGGTCGCCCGCCAACCGATCGCAGAGCGCGCGGGTGCAACCCGCCGCGGATGCGGAACCGCCACCCGCGCCCGCCGGTACAAGATAACCGCCGGTGCAGCGGGACCCGCTAACAATCGCACACGCCGCGGGCGTAAAACGCGTCGTGAAATGTGCTTTAATTTTTTACATAAATATCTGCATTCTACAAAGGCTGCGGGCCCGCAACCGCGGCGGACGCGGGTAAAAATCGCTCCGTGAGTCCTTAGCCTTAGAGTTTTTCATTGGTGGATATAGTTAGGCAATCATATGTCGTCACAATATTTGGGTTCCAATTTTCGATCCGAGTTATACCCCCCTGGTGGAGTGTTTTATTGGGATGTTAAGGGTTAGGTTTGTTAAAGACCTGGTTATTATTGAGGACTGAGATTACAAGGGAATATAAAGTCGTCTAATTGACAAAAGGTTAAGAAGCTTATACATTTTCTCAGAGTCAGTGTCGTATGACTCACTCGTACGACACTTAGTTTAATAATTGACTTTTGTGCTTTTCCTAACCGATCCAGGGAGTTATTAGTTGCACTTCCCCAATATAGTAGACCAAATGTGATTAAAGATTAGGAAATAGCTAAATAAGTCGATCTTAGTATTGGGCGTGAGAAGAGGTATGTAACGTTACCCATGTAACAATTAGATCAATGCTAAACAAGCTGTAAACAAAATTCTTGTTTGAACAGACTATGTATTAATTACTATAACAATCGTGTTGTGAAAAGTGGACATTTTCTATAGCAAGCTGAATAAATAAATAAAAAGTTGATAAAATAATGTTTTTTCCGACGCGTTATGAGAAACTTGTATGTTGTTATTTAAATAATTCTGTCAGAAAATTTAATTTGTTTTATATACATCCGGTCTTCTCATTATATTTTAATTTCATGGTTTCTGTATATTTTTAAAATATAATTGTGTAATAGTGTAACTAAAGTGAATTTTAAAATAATGGGTAATGGGCGCCATCCTCTTTAAAATAAAAAGAAACTTCTTCTGTCACAATCATAGACAAACATCAGGGTGCCAATGAATCAAAGACAAATTAATGACTGGAAATGTAGGTTACCATTTTAGTTGCATATTGTATATGTAAAAACTGTTTGGTTAATTCTGTTAATTTCTTAATACGAGGAGGAAATCTATAATTGGTTGTTTTTTGGTATTAATGTAAAAATTATATATTAACGATAGAGATATATCTATATATACAGGGTGTATCGGCACGTACCCGACAAACTTTAACTAGCTATTCCTTAGCACATTTGGAGTAAAAAATGTTATGGGCACTTTGCTGTCCGGTAACATTTTTTTTTAATAAAAAATTTATTATTCATATTTTCACCACATGTCACCAATGTTTTATACTTTGTCAAAGTTTGAAAACCCGTCTGGCAATATTTTGTTCGAGTTTCGTTGAATAATGTACGTACGTACCTACGTTGGCGCGCTTTTACAATCACAACCAAATGGCACGGCACCATTCGTCTCATTTTTAACTATTATTATTTAGTGTGCACGAAAGAGCGAGGACACTTTTTGACGCACTTGCTAATAACAGCTGTTGAACGCGAGAAACAAGGCAAATGACAGTGACGGAGTGTGGATTTTTTATTTATTTTTTGTTTTTAATGGAAAAAAAATGTTACCGGACAGCAAAGCGCCCATAACATTTTTTACTCCAAATGTGCTGAGGAATAGCTGGTTAAAGTTTGTCGGGTACTTGCCGATACACCCTGTATAGATAGGGATGATCTTATATATATATAACATCAGCCTTAAAACAACAGTCAAACTTCTCGGTGTCAATTTAGATTCTGACTTTTCGTTTAAAAGTCAAATAAATAAGAGTGTAAACACCGGATTTTTTCACCTAAGACAACTCTAGTCTGTCCGAAGAAACCTTCCTACAGAAGCAACAAAACAACTTATCAACTCTTACGTAGTTTCACGTCTCGTTTACTGCAAAGGCATTTATGCCAGCCTTCCAAAATATCAAATTGACAAACTTCAATCAGTGTTTAATGCAGCAGCACGGCTCATAACCGGGGTTTCTAAATATTCGCACATTTCAGAACACCTTATATGCCTTCACTGGCTCAAGTGCCCTGAAAGAATCCAGTACAAATTGTGCTGGATGGTGTTTAAATCCATCAATGAAATGACCCCACCCTACATCTCTGAACTATGCGTCCTGGAAAACACTGGTCTGGGGCAGTCAACTCTGAGATCAACAACATCATCAGCTGTAGGCAGACTGATGGAGCCTAAGCGCCAGCGAAATACTAAGTTTGGTGATCGCGCCTAATAAACTCCCTCAGGAACTAAGATCCATAACAAGTCCTACCGAATTCAGGTCTAAACTAAAAACTTACCTTTTTAAGCTGTCATGCCCTTAAATTAAATATACAATTCCTGAGAGAAAGTCCAGTTATATCCAATTTTCCAATTTGTCCTAAATGCTGTATCTAAATTACGCTAATAAACAATCAGTTAATGTTAATTAAGTGTTAATCTCAAGTGACCCCCCATGTAAGTATTGTACTGTATATTATCTTCATATATAGTTAGTAATAACATAGATCATTGTAGAAATGTATTATATATTTGTACAGCGCCCTTGAGGTGATTTTGCACAAAAACGGCGCTATACAAATCATCCGTTATATTATTATTATTATTGATTTTGCAAAGATTGATACATAAATAAATATAATGATTTACGATAGGGATTAAGGATCGGGGTTATTGTTTTATAGGGGCAGAGAGTGACGCACCGCTACTGATAATTCTCATTTTAGATTCATTTGTATTCAAAGGGAATAGAATTTAATATTTCCATTAAATTACTGTTTAATGAAAATAAGACAGTTCCGGTGTTGATAAAAAACTAAAATAAATACAATATTTCATGCTCATTCATTAGATTTGTCTACGTTTAAAGAAAGATAAAACATTTCTCTTTAATGTTTTTTATTGTTATCTCAAGTACTCTATTTCAAAACAAATAATTTTGATATTAAAACACTAAAAATAACTGGGAATATGATATTTATAAATAACTAGCTGACGTGTACCCGGCGTTGCTAGACTTTTCTCTACTTTCAATAAATACAGGGTTTTCCAATAAAAGGTGTTATTTTGAATAGCCCGCTATTTCGGTAGATGTTACTTTTGAAGCTGTCATTTTTTGACATTTGACAAGTAGAAACTACGCCATTAATAAAAATGGAACGATACACGCTTCAATAACGCATTGAAATTATTAAAATTCACTTGAGTGAATCAAATGCAAATCATCTTGAGTGAAGAGGCCCATTTCCACCTCGGTGGCTTCGTCAACAAGCAAAATTGTCGCATCTAGGTCTCGGAAAACCCAAGAGTTATTGTTGAAAAGCCTCTCTATCCTCAACGTGTAACTGTTTGGTGCGGTTTATGGTCCGGCGGAGTCATTGGACCTTACTTTTTCGAAAATGAGGCTGGAGCAACAGTTACGGTGAATGGATTGCGCTATCGAGAGATGATTAATGATTTTTTATGGCCGGAATTGGATGGTATTAATCTGGACAACGTTTACTTTCAACAAGACGGCGCTACGTGCCTCACAAGTAACGAAACCATTGATCTTTTACGATTGAATATCAAAATAACACCTCTTATTGGAAAACCCTGTATAAAACCTTACGGAAGAAATTCTCTAAATGATAGTGGAAACCCTATCAAACTCCGTTGCATAGTTTAGAAGAACTAAGCGCACAAACAGACAGACGCGGATATTGACTCTGTTTTATACTATTTAAAGATATTAGCTGACGTCTACCCGGCATTGCCCGGAGATTAACGAATGATTTGGGATAAAGTTTTGAGGTTATGAATTCTAGAGTAGGGGAGAGAGGGGCTAGTTGTAACATTTTTTCCTTCTTTCAATGGAGTGACTAAACTATTGAGTATTTTAATTGAAAAAAGCTTTTAAATGAGTAATCATATATTTGAAAATATATTCCCACTATATTTTTTCCTGAATCTATAGTAAATTTGTATTTATAAGACTTTTTGTGGAAAGAGTCGCTTGTTACAACTTACCCCGTTTTTGGGGCAAGTTGTAACTAGTGTGGGGCAAGTAGTAACGTCATATTGAAACAACAGGTTTCATTATTTAAGGCTTGTTTTATAAAACCAACGAACACATAATAAGACAATTGTATTTCTTACGAACTAATGAGGTGAATACTTATCGTTTTCTTTAACAACAATAGTCATCTTTGGACTCGTTCTTAGGTTAATTAAACTTATTAATAAACTCAATCATCAGTGAAAACATCTTTTTGTTTCATCTACATTCCAAATGCGAGAAGCATTCATATTATGCTTTTGGAGAATCGATTCGTATTTTTGGAAACAATCACTCACGTTAGTCTGATTGAAGGAAGTGGCTCTGCTAAGTGACGTAGCTTCTGGTGTTCTGAGTGATAGTCTTAGATTTCTTTCCATAAATTTGGTAAACCAATCAGCTCCAGCCCTTCTATGCTTGTGCCATAACGCAGGAATGTTTTTAATGTCGTAAGCAACTGCACACTGGTGAGTTAATTTGTTTACTTTGAATGGAAGTAGGTAATCCAAAGAATATGTCTGCACATTTCAAGAGGTAAGCGGTAATTTTATCTTCTTGCTCTGGTGAGAACACTTGCCTTGGTTTGGTATAACTAACAGCAAGAGGCAAATTGTTCTTCTTCTTTTTTATGTATCTAAACAACGATACATGACACAGTTCAAACAATGCAGCTGCCTCACGAATTTTTTTGCCATTGTCCAATACCTTTGCAGCTTGTTCATAGGTCTCTTGAGACTTTGACGCTCGTTCTGACTTCCTTTTATAATTCCGCATCTCATACCTACAACAATAAACGTGATAAATAACATATAAACCAATAAAATAATAGCGAATGCAAAAAAAAAACATTAATGTGCAGGCTTGGGGCAAGTTATAACAGGTTACTACTTGCCCCTTAAATTTTGCTACAACTAGCCCCAAACCGAAATTAATGAAATTTTTATTTATAAAAAAAAAAAAATTGGCTTTGGTTATGTAAAAGTACCATAATACGATGGCTTAATAAATGCTCAACAAAATTTAATAGAAATATTTTTCAATTTGACACAGTGTGATCTTGAAATCAAAATTTACGAAATAATATTTTTTAGGTTATCTGGCCAAAAACGCACTCCTGCAGATAACCGGTCACGGCGCTCTCCCGCACTGTACTGACTGCGCTTAGTTCGTAAGCCGTATCTTAAAGGGCACGTTGAGTTCAAAATCGAAACAAAATATTTGAAACCGGCTGAGTTATTAAGCTGTTACTACTTACCCCCGTTACAACAAGCCCCTGGCTCCCCTACCCGACAAGTGGGTGCATTTTTAAGGTGGAAATAATATTATTGTATAAGGTATTTGTTTCACAAATCTGTTCAGTAGTTTTGGAGTCTACAGAGGACAAACAAAGAAACATTAATTTTAATGTGCATTAGATTTGGACAGATATTGTTTTATTGGGCTATTTAAAATAAATTTTAATTTAAATACTTTTTTAAAAGACAGTGTTAGACGTAATTGTACTATGTGGAATATTATCATTATTGTAAGGAAGACAATTTTCATTCCATTGACATCTAGCGGGGAAAATGCGAACTAAAATAAGATCGTTCCAAAATTACACAAAAGATTTTTAAATTAAAATTTTCCCCTACTGTTTCTTTGGAAATACATTTATTAATAATTTAAACATGAGTAGACAATTTGAATTAATTATTCAAACAATATAGTTTTTTGTGCGTACGTAGTACGTAGGAGTGTGATATTTTCAAAATTAAAAATGATTTAAAAATAAAAAAAATGTCTTGTAAAATATTTTTTAGGTTCCTTATCGCATGTCGGGATTTATTTTTAGGTTATTTTCACAATTTGATAATTTTCTTAACACGTACATTAGCTGATTCATGAAGTTTTTTCACGCTGGTACAATCCTAGAGCCCAAGTGATGCTTTAGCAGAGGTTTTAGAAGAAAATGAAGAAAGAAAAAACAAAAGCTCGCGTTCCCGCCTTTTCCAGTCTTACCTTTTGAAAATAGAATGTGGCGCTTGAGCTGTCTGGCGGCCGAGCGAGGCATTAATCATCCCATACAAAATAATGCATTACACTCGAGGTGTCGCTGTGGCGGAAAATTAATAAGACTGCACTAAAAAATACAACCCGTAAAAAAAGTGTTTTTACTATAATACATCTATTTTTATTAAAAGAAAAATAAATAATAAAAAAATAAATAAGTGGCCCAGAAGCTAATCCTCAAAGTAATCCTCAAGAAACCCTCCACGTATCCAACAGAAACGCTATTAACAGATTTCGGGGTGCCCCGAGTAGAAGATATATTCAAGAAAAATGCAATTATCCAAATTTATAAAGATAATGTAATCAAAAAATTTGAAACCGACCTATCTAAAAGATATCAATACAATATCAAAATTCCAATATTTAATACCAAACAAATGCAAAATAACTATAAATATTTAGGAATAAAGTATTTCAACAACCTTCCGGTTGAAATAAAGAAATTAGAGGATATCAACACACTTAAGCTAAAACTGAAGTTACTCTTTCAGAAATAATTGCCTGTTTTTCCATCTATTGATATTTATTATCAGTCTATACTCATCTCCACTGTATTTAGATTTTGTCTCTTTATATATTGTTCCTATCATATATATACTTACTATAGCATAATGGTATTCTATTTATCTAATAATTAATGTAACTCTCTCACCAAGCACAAGAACCAGTGTCTTCATTTGGTGAGATTGCGAACACAAATATATTTTGTAATGTAAATATATTTTTTTATGTACTCATATTATATCCTGTACCCAACTATATATATTAAATAAAAAAAAATAAAATAATTTAAAAAAAGTTAACCCCACACAGGATGCAAAGAAGAAAATAATTTCCATAAAGGCATATGTCATCTCTTCGGATGCTGCGTGGAGGGTCTTTTTAAAGGGAGGAAGGAGAGGAAGTGCTGGGAAGGAAAAGGGTATGAGTGGTGGATAAGATTCTTCAGTGTTGAAGTCACGTACAAACATATCCCTCCCGCTGCGACAATGGGTCGAGAGACCAGTTGGAGAAGTGAAAGGGTCTCCACAAACCAGCCTATCCGAACTGGTGGGCAGGTAAACCCGAACACACCTCACCCGATGAACCCGGACACTCCTGATAGATCACCAAACGTAGCGAACCACTTGGTATGACCTATGGCAGATGTGTTGGTTATCCAATAAATGGTTCCTCGGGCGGCGGTACCCACACCCGCCTCCCAAATAAAGTTTTTAGGTTTGACTGAGGATTGAACCTTCCTCCCCAGGGACTGACTAAAATGAGTCCTAATTGATACCACGAAAAGTTAACGCAGAGTTTCAGCCCTAGTTAAGTGGGTTAATTTCTACTTCCAAGATACCATTTCATTCTTTAATTTGTTTATTTACAAAAACAAAATCGAAATCAAATAGATGTATGTAAAAAAAATGAATAGATATTTAAGAATTTCAATAATTTAAAAATTTATAATGCAAATAAGTTATGTGAAGAATATTATAGATGCACTGAATAAATTCATTAACACTATACAGGATTTTCCAATAAGAGGTGTTATTTTGAATAGCCCCGCTATTTCGGTAGATGTTACTTTTGAAGCTGTCATTTTTTGACATTTGACAAGTAGAAACTACGCCAATAATAAAAATGGAACGATACACGCTTCAACAACACATTGAAAATATTAAAATTCACTTGAGTGAATCAAATGCAAATCATCTTGAGTGATGAGGCCCATTTCCACCTCGATGGCTTCGTCAACAAGCAAAATTGTCGCATCTGGGGCTCGGAAAACCCAAGAGTTATTGTTGAAAAGCCTCTCTATCTTCAACGTGTGACTGTTTGGTGCAGTTCATGGTCCGGCGGAGTCATTGGACCTTACTTTTTCGAAAATGAGGCTGGAGCAACAGTTACGGTGAATGGATTGCGCTATCGAGAGATGATTAATGATTTTTTATGGCTGTAATTAGATGGTATTGATCTGGACAACGTTTACTTTCAACAAGACGCCGCTACGTGCCACACAAGCAAGGAGTCCATTGACCTTTTACGATTGAATATCAAAATAACACCTCTTATTGGAAAACCCTGTAGATAAACCAATAGAAATGCATTTTGGGCGCAACGGTTTAGCCCGAAGTAAGGTCGATTTTCCCAAATCAAACATATTTTTTTTAATTCCTGGGGGCGGGTGTTTGTTCGGCTTCTTCCGTTACAGGAGGGGTGTTTATTTAACATATTTTTCCACCGAGAAACGCACTGAGATTTGTATAAAATGGAATAGAGAAATGGATTTAGTATAATTAAAATGAGCATAACACGCTTGTTTTAATCAGAAATACGTAATAATACTAGAAATATTAGTTCTATTCATTTGAAATCCACGGGACCCATTTCTTCCAAGTATGAACCCTAATATAATATTAACTCTTGTCAGGCCAAGATGCCAAACCAAACGTATGTAACCAAGTGGATCTTCCGACGACTCCATGCATTTTTCTCCATTATGGGCTTTTAAACTATAGAAATGCCAATTATTAAGTCAATTATTAATGATAACTTATGTATTTGCGCAGGAATACATAAAATACTAAATTTTACTGAAAATGATCTGTCCTGGAACGGGAAACTTTCCTGAACAGGCGAAGCTTCCTAATATGTAATTTGTACTTTCTTTTGTATCTATCTACAAATAAAAAATTTAAAAAAATAATATATGTCAAGTATTTAAGGAGGATAGTAATTTTGGGTACTACCTACTCCCCCAATTGACTGCGGGATAGTTAATCACACATTTTAAGAGGATGGTACAGGCCAAAAATGTGTATATTCTTGGTATACCTTATATTGTAGGTAATAGGCATTAAAATCGCTTGACAAACGAAGTCTAGAAACGTTCGATTTCAAGCACAAAACTGGTTTTTATTTATTTTGTAAATAATTTTATAAGAAAGCAAAAAAAATAATCAAGTGAAACTGTCACAGATAATCTTAGCTATTGTGGTTTTTTAAGTTATTTCCTTCACGCGCTATTGAAAAAATATTTTTTTAGTAGTTTACATTTATATTTTGTATTGAGTAATTTATTTTTTTTATTTGTATTCTACTCAAGGCAAACGACAGGAAAACCTTCAATTTATCTAAAGCATATTTTTTGGTATTTATAATGTACACCAATTCGTTATAAAGATTAATCAAAATAGTGATTTAACACTAAGCTTCGCCTTAAATAGAATTTTAATCGATGTACATGGAGAGTGCGACCTGAACTTTGAACTCCATCTTACAATAATAATAATAATAAAAAACTTTGTCAGTACTTTTCATGAACCACGCCCTGAAGTCTCGCAGTACGACTGTAAAATGAGGTTCGCATTATATTAAAATAAATAAATTGAAATTATTATAACAAAACAACGATTAAGGCGACACAAGACTCTAATAATATGGTTTTGCTTGAGACTCATACTTTAATTAATTCCGACGACTTCGTGAATATAACATCCACGGATGTAAGTTATTTATATTTATTTAATAAAAACAATACCTTACATTTTACATAAAACGGTTTGAAAAATATACGAGTTTAGCGGTAAGCGCCATATTTTATTTTGAATTGGCCATGAATTGGTGACTTCCCGAGATATTGGTTTAAAAACATCTGAGATTTAGTAATAAGTTTATCAGAATTAATTAAAATAAGCCCCTCGGATAGCTCAATTTTCTAGGATTGCTAGGGTAAATTGGACCGTAGGTCAGTCCAATATGCCGGACGGCGTGCTGAATACTTGTGTACACGCCTTCTTCCCTTACGTCCCACTCAATTTTAGGGTGTTGCTGTCTTAATGGTTTGCGACCCCTTTATGGCTACTTCCTCGAAGACAAGATAAGCCACAAGAAGAGTCATAAGCCAGATAAGACAAGACACACCCATTACCCGTTGGGAGTGCAGACTGCATACTGCAGACTGCAGACTGCAGACTACAGACTGCAAACGAGGACACGGGGAGAGTACAGGTACACAGGCCGGCCACATTAAATGTTGTGTCATCGAATTCCCAGACGGAGCTGCAAAAACTTGTCCATTGCTGATCTTCCACTGCATAGTTATGTCACACCACACACTAACTCACACGTACACTCACACACTCTGCCAGTGTAGCTACTTGCTACTGTGTATGATACAGACAACAATACCTTTGGTCCTTGCAGCATAACATGAAGAAGGTTTTTTGTGGTAATTAATTAATCAAAACCGGCTACGATATTATGTTAGTAATTCTTCAGTCGTTTCTTTTAGACGGAGAAAACATACTGATATAAAATATTGCTAATTTATTAAAAAATCTAGTCAAATTATTCGTATTCCTGTTAATAACGGGATTGCAGGAATCGTCACTTTTAATGACTTTATATCACTTTTCAAAAGTGTGTTGAATTGCCACTGTCCTGAGTTGCATGAAATTATTTTATTCTCAATATAACATTATTAATGGATTAAAACTGACGAAAAATAACACAAATAATAGTAAATATATTGAATTATACTAATATAACTTTTATCATTGATGTCGCTATTCCAAATTCCTATTATATTCAAAAATCTGTTTCTGCAAAAATAAGAAAAAAAAACAGATTTAGGAAAAGAAATTAAAAGAATTTGGATTCTCAGACTATAAAAATATACCAATTGTTATTTCGGCTACTGGCATTATATCTAGCTCTCTCATTTAAAATTTAGGCGTATTAGATATGTCAAAGAATTTATACATAAAATGCAAAAATCCGTCATTTAGGATTACGAAAGATTTTATAAATATTTATATTGACGGATCAGTAGGATTTATAGGTCCAATTAGAAGTTCTACCGAGCCGAACCCTCTGATATGAAAATATCTGGAGTCGGTGAATTATTTTCTCATTTGATCTCTGGTGATTTGACGTATTGTTTTTGTATTTATTATGCTTATATAATGCACTTGCATAATGTGGATATTAACTAGATGATCATTTGTGGAAAAGTGTGTGGAAGGGTTTAGTTTTTCCTGTGGTGAAGATTTAACCCGGACATCAAGTCGGAAAAAAGTAAAATTGGTCATTGGAATATATTATAATAGAAATTATAATAAAAAATATGATATTAATCACAAATGCCAAATCAACACAGTCATTCGCGGGGAAACTGACGTGCATGGAGCGCATGCATAAAAGTAACGCATGCGCATAATTCTGAAAGTGCAATGTTACGGGAAATTATTTATTAGTAACAATCCTCTAAAGGGTTTTCCCATAAGAGGTGTTATTTTGATATTCAATCGTAAAAGATCAATGCTTTCGTTGCTTGAGTGGCACGTAGCGCCGTCTTGTTGAAATTAAACGTTGTCCAGATCAATACCATCCAATTTCGGCCATGAAAAATCATTAATCATCTCTCGATAGCGATCCATTCACCGTAACTGTTTGTCCACCCTCATATTCGAAAAAGTAAAGTCCAATGACTCCGCTGGACCATAAACCGCACCAAACAGTCACACGTTGAGGATAGAAAGGCTTTTCAACAATAACTCTTGGGTTTTCCGAGCCCCAGATGCGACAATTTTGCTTGTTGACGAAGCCACCGAGGTGGAAATGGGCCTCATCACTCAAGATGATTTGCATTTGATTCACTCAAGTGAATTTTAATAATTTCAATGTGTTGTTGAAGCGTGTATCGTTCCATTTTTATTATTGGCGTAGTTTCTACTTGTCAAATGTCAAAAAATGATAGCTTCGAAAGTAACATCTACCGAAATAGAGGGCTATTCAAAATAACACCTCTTATTGGAAAACCCTGTATATAAATACAAAAGTTAATATTCGTTTGCTCAAAATCTTAAATCTCCGAAATTTCATCACCGATTGCTTTGATATTTTGACACAACGTTGCATTCGAGTACACGTATATTCTTACATACCTATATTATATAGATGTCAACTGTGACAGGCAAACACATGCTTTTTTGAAAAACAGTGCCATGTGTTGGACGCAAAATTCTCTGTATGCACAGATAGACTGAGCCACAACAAGGCGTGGTGGGGTTCAGCTTGTTCTAAATAAAAAGTGTACAATATTTATACAATGTGTAACAATAACACCGTTTAATGGTTGTGAAGTGATTTTTAGTAGTAAGACCGTTAAATTAAAAAAATAAATTAAATTAAGTTCCCTCCATACAAAAAAAAACAACAAAGCATGCTCCGAAAATTATAAAAAACATATTTGGTTCTGTTATTTTACATCTTATGCGTATGAAAAAAAAAAAAAAAAAAAATCACAATGTTTCTTTAAATGCTACTGAAGACATTTGTAGAGACATCTGGTCTATTTAAAATCATTCATGCTTTATTTAATACTTTTACTTACGCCTATTAATTTTAATCGCATTTTTATCTAACATTCGTATTTGTATATCTCCTTTCAAACCATCTTCTTCTTCTCTTTAAACGCTTAATACGGGGCCTTCGTATGTCGTGTATGTCCTAATACACCCTGCATAAGTCCGAGCACAACCTTCAGGTAGTTATTCCTCGCCCTCAGTGTAAGGGCGGGTCAAGTACAAACTGCCAAACGATTCAGAAACTCAAACACAATGTTTTGAGGCGCAGGCAGCCCGCATACTGTATCTACACAATACACAACAAATACAATCACAATACTCGCCAACTTTGTCAGGCAACACACAATAGGTAAAGTAAGTATTTTTGTTGCAAGACAAACAGCAGAGTGGTCAGACAGGAGTCAATATTGTTTAGCCGAGACTACAATAATGAGAACAATAATAATGGGGCCAAGTTAGCTTCATTGGAGACGAAATTGGAACTAAGTCCGGCGGCAAACTTTAACAGACGGTTAACTTTTAACCCCCCGAAAGGCGTTGAATTTATAACTACTGAAGTGAAAAAAAATATAGAGATAAGCCGATGGAAAAGCTTTATGGGCAAGTTCGCTTTATTTCTCACTTTTTTGGAGCCAGTGAGACTATGTCACATCCAATCGTGGTATGTTGTTAGGCTGAAGGTAATGGGGATGGGAAATAGATGGGGAATTACCTGGATATTCAGATCTAGTCACCAAACACGGCTAAAGCCATTTCAAGCAACTTTTCAATTCCGAATGGTCCACGGAGAAAATTGACTGTTGCTAATTTATAAAGAATCTCTTCAAATTAATTCGTAATTCTGGTGAAAAACAGGATTACAGGCCTTACTAATGAATTAACATGTTTCCTGATAAACTTTCTTAATATATTACGAATATATTATCGTGATGTCGGAACACGTTTCACTAAAACTAAGTGTTCATGAAAATCCGAATATTTTCGCATTATAAGGAAAATTTTCCATAAATAATGACATATTATCAAAGCAATCGATAAAACATTCCTAAATTGAAAAATGACCTCGAGGGTGATTGGTTATTTTATTGGGAAATGATCATGCAGTCATATTTTTGAACAGTATTTGGATTAAAAAAAGTCGTACTCATTTTTCTCAGTGTAATTTTAATATCTGCACATTCTAAAAATGTCGATACAAACATTTATAACTGAATTAGCTGCTATCCAAATGTGTTAAAAATAATTATATTATTATATGCTCGTTAAAAGTAGGTCTGACGGCCTCCGTGGTCGGGTTGTAAGGCTCTCGACTAACAAGCTGGAGGTCGCGGGTTCAAATCCCGGCGTTCGCAAGTAAATTTTATTTGATTAATTTGTGTTATTTCACAAATTACTCATTTCAAATAATACAGGATTTTCCAATAAGAGGTGTTATTTTGAATAGCCCCCTATTTCGGTAGATGTTACTTTTGAATCTGTCATTTTTTGACATTTGACAAGTAGAAACTACGCCATTAATAAAAATGGAACGATACACGCTTCAACAACGCATTGAAATTATTAAAATTCACTTGAGTGAATCAAATGCAAATCATCTTGAGTGATGAGGCCCATTTGCACCTCGGTGGCTTCGTCAACATGCAAAATTGTCGCATCTGGGGCTCGGAAAAATCAAGAGTTATTGTTGAAAAGCCTCTCTAACGTGTGACTGTTTGGTGCGGTTTATGGTCCGGCGGAGTCATTGGACCCTACTTTTTCGAAAATGAGGCTGGAGCAACAGTTACGGTGAATGGATTGCGCTATCGAGAGATGATTAATGATTTTTTATGGCCGGAATTGGATGGTATTGATATGGACAACGTTTACTTTCAACAAGACGACGCTACGTGCCACACAAGCAACGAAACTATCGATCTTTTACGATTGAATTTCAAAATAACACCTCTTATTGGAAAACCCTGTATATTGTAGTAAATTTGTGGCACGTTTCAGAGAGGAAGACACCCTCAGTATCGCCCTGGTGTGATCAGATCTGAATATCCAGGTACTTCCCCACCTTACTCTTCCCCATCTCCTTCCCCTTCCCTCTACCTTCAGCCTCACAACATACCCTAATTGGGGATGCCATAGTTTCACTAGCTCCAGACAGAGAGGGAGCAGTTGGGACTCTTGTGCGGTTTCACATTTAAAAAATTGAAAAAGATAGGTACCTACTTCCAGAATAAATGACCAAAAATAAAACTGCAACCCCTTGGAAAGTGTAGACAGCCTCAAATACCTGGGGGTAAAAATTGATAAATTTTTGAGGTGGAATGATCATGTCGAAATGTTAGTAAATAAAGTTAGGAGACTTATCTATATTTTTAAAGATCTCAGACATGTACTAGACAAGGAAAAATTAAAAACAGTGTATTTTGCTATAATTCAGTGCCTACTTTCGTATAATATAGTGTGCTGGGGTTCCTACCTGAAGACTGTAATAGAACCACTTAATATTGCCCAAAAACTGATTCTCAAAGTTATGTACAAGAAAAAATTTACATATCCCACACGGTTACTTTATAAGGAATGTAATATCATGAATTTAAAACAACTATTTATCCTACAAACGCTATGCAGATTTTTTAACAATATTAGTTCTGCGAAAAGAACGCAACAAATTCGTACTACAAGAATTGGCTCTGGTCTGAACTTTATGGCAATTCACCCTAAATCCTCATTTAGGCAGAGACATTATTTGTACCAGGCTCCACTTCTATTTAATAGCCTTCCAGATCACATTAAATCGTCAAATTCCTTGTGTACATTTAAAAAGAATGTTAAATTATTTCTGCCATCAGAGGATTTCCAACATATTCTTTCATCTTTGTCCTTTTAAATTGTGGCATAATATTTTGAATAAGTTAATTTTTTCATCCTTTACTTTTTTAATGTAATTTTTTTATTCTCTCTTTCTTTCTTCTCGGGTTTAAAAAAAATAATAGTTTGTTACATTTTTATTGCAATTAAATATCATGGTCACCCTGCATGTTTACAGCATTATATTGTAATGAATAGGCTGATAGGTACCATGTAGGTATCCAATTCGCAGAAACGTCAATGTAACAATATTGTTATCTTAATATTTGAATTATTTTTTTTAATATTTGTACTATTTTAAATCTCTTATAATCTTTGTACTATTTTTTTTAACATTTTGTAAAATTATTAACCTCAACACAGGCTTGTCCTAGTGAGGTTAAAAATTATAACTTTAAAAAAAAAAGATACAATGTAAAGAAACGATAAATAAATAAATTCATCGAAATATTATCGGCTATTCGAGTGTTAAGGCATTTGATTGCGTTCAGTGCGTATATTCGTATATTCCCTTACGCAAATGCGGGAAATGTGATACGGGACTGCCTGTCGGGCTGACCTTGTCCGGATGACCTTGCGGTGACCTCCCGCCCGCCCCTAGGCTCTCTCGCCCAGGGTCACCCAAAAATCACCCGACAACATACGCGTAACAACAATCAGTACCATTGACGTAAACTTCGCTAGATAACCACTTCTATTGTCCCAATGTGATTATTGTTGTTTAAAGTTTTCAAATATATTTGCGACTCGTGCAGATAAGTGACCTTCGTCGTGTTTTTTTAAGGTCAAGTACGAAAAAAGAACTCGTATACAAAATTTAATTAATCTCAAAATAAAACTGTGGACATGTATAAAAAAAAAACTACCAAATACTAACTGAATTCCCCGGCGTTGCCCGGGCTATACACAAGACGTAGACAGTAATTTTGAACGTCAAGTGTGCAAATTTCATTCGCCAACGCACACTTATTGTTACTAGCGAAAAAGTGACAACAAGTGAATACGATCGTCGAAGTTGAACATTCGAAAAGTTTTTATGGTGTTTTTTTTAATATTATTTAAATAAGTCTCAGTGGTCGAGGATAAGGCTCTCGACTAGCAATCAGAAGGTCGTGGTTCAAATCCGGGCACGCGCAAATAAATTTTATTTGATGAATTTTTGTTATTTAACAATGTATTAAGATTTTTGAAGATAATATCGCCCTGTTGTAATACCACCATTCAGAATTGAAAGGTTGCTTGAAATTCCTTTGGACATGTTTGGTGACTAAATCTGAATAGCCAGGTACTCTCCCCACCTACTTCTTCTCAAACTCCGTCTCCCCCCCACTACCCTCAGCACCACAACAAACCCCCCAATTGGGGATGCCATAGTCTCACTGGCTCCAGGCGGTTGGGTGCAGTTGGGAATATTGTGCGGTATTCACTTTAAAAAAAAATCATAACATATTCACTAGACTTTCTGTTTGAGTTTGAAACATGCTGTATTCAAGCAATGCATCTGTGCGAGTACTGTGTCCGACTCAACACTTTCACTAGGGCGATACTGATTTTCACAGGGGTTATTTTCGGTTCACGGGAGCCAATCTTGTTCATTTTATAACAATGAGCATCTGACAATCCTTAAAGGGAGGTTCATAGTAGCCAAAGCAATGAAAATGCAAATTTAAACTTTTTATATGCAGAAAGGCTCATATCAAGGGTAGACTGAGTGATTTTGAGAGAATAATTATGTCAGGCTTAAAAGCTTTGATCTCGGCAAAAATAAGCACATTGTATTTCAAAGTAACAATGTCAAATTTAAAAATAATAAATAGATCACTTCTATGGCGCCGTTTTCGTGTGAACATCACGTCAAGGGCCATTATTTAACCTATGTTTTACTTATCATTTGGGACGATGAATTCATCAAATTTCAAAGTTAACATTCAAGTTCTGTGAAAGTCCTATTCAAGTTCTGTTACCATCCAAGTACTTTGAAACGACCGACCCATGATGAAATAATAACAGAACCTGAATGGAACACAACATTTGAAAGAAACTGTGAAATTTTTTGATTGTTTAAATTCTGTGATCATTCATAGTGAAAAATCACTAACTCCATTTTTAACGAAATTGACACATTGATTGATGTCTGTACCGGACAGCAGGCGGATGGACATAATCATTAAAATAATGAAGGAAATGAATATTTACTGTTATCATGCAATTAACGATTCCGAATCCCTTTTGAAGCTTATCACCGGACACGTATCATGTATCAAATGGGATTTAACCGTAGTAATTAAAATTTGGTTATTTTTCTTGGTTCCTTAATGCTCTCATGCATCCTGTTTAGAGATAAGAATATTTGATGTACATTAACACGTGTTCAATTCGAACTCAATAAATATGCAAACAACTGCCACAATCAGTCAGTTGTCCGACGACATTCGCAAGTTGTGTTTCTTTGAAAATCCTTACCTAAGGTACCCCCCCCCCCCCGAGAGGAAAACCGGCATTTACAGTCGATGTCACTGGCGTAGGTGTCCAGTACATTTATGGTCCTTCGAGCCGGATTTTCCTCAGAAAATCAAGAAACATGACACCGTCACTGCGCTCTTGGAAAGGCGCCGAAGCACCTGCTTCCAGGAGAGGATTAGTGCCGGCACCCGAAGACAGCGGCAACTCACGCTCTTCTTGGGAAACAGTTAGAGCACTACAGGAGGAGAATTGGCGCTTACAATGCCAATTAGAAGAGGGTTGGCGCTTACAACGTCAACTAGAAGAAGATGGGCGCCTACAGCGTCTACAAGAAGAGGAGACTGCACGGCATTTGGATGCACTGTTTGCAGATTTCCAGGGTGGCTGGAAGTCCATCCTCACAATATTGGCTGAGAATAACCTGCAGACTTCGTTCTCACCTCAGCAGATTACGACAGATGGATCCACGGCTGTGATGGACATTCCACAGTTACCGTCATCTTCTGAGCAGATGCTTCATAAAAATGAAGAAAATGAAAATGCACACGGTGCAACTCGTCAGGGTGGCTGGAAGTCCACCCTCACACTACTGCCTGAGGATATACCGGAGATACCGTTCTCGCCTCAGCAGCCGTCAGAGGATTCAACGGCTGTGATAGAAAAGCCACAGCTACCGTTAACCTTTGTGCGGAATCTTCATAAAAATGAAGAATATTGTAAAAGCAACAACCAACCCCGGACACACTGGGAAGATTCATTAATATGCTGCGGGTGGCCACACTGGACCGGCTGGAAGGGTAGCTAGGTTATCTACCCTTGGTTGGCGCTCTCTTCTCGACGCAATCTCTGACGAATACGGATCTCGTGATATCACCCGCCATTTGAAAAGTGTAAACATAAATAATACACGAATCTCCAAAAGTGTCCAAGACTTTGATTTATCGCTTTATAAATTCAGAAGTGGGATATATCCAAATAAATTGCGACAGTGACGTTTGTTTATTTTGGTGAAAGATTTACGCGCGAAATAGACGCTTTGTTATTGTTTGTGTTTTGGTTACTCGAATAAAAGTTACGATAGAGACGTTTTATTCAGTGGTAACATCCACGTGCGAAATTGACGCTTTATTGGCTAGTGATTGTGTGTATACGAGAGAGACGTTAATTTAATTTGGAAAATTATATTCGTGCGCGGGAGTAAGGTGACGCTACCGCCGCCATTTTGTTTGTTGTGTTTACGTTTGGCGCGAAAAAATGTCCCGAAGCGAAAGTCGTAGCCCGAGCAATTCGGAAGACTCCATGGAGCCTTCGCGCGTGGTTTTCGAAAGACTACTCGAGACCAGACTCGAGGGCATGCTAGCCAAGTACTTCAGGGCTAGGGATGGGAGTTCCAGCTCCAGCCGTCAAGAGGGACCGAGTACTTCGTCGGCACGGAGCAGCGGCCCGACTGTGAAAGCGGAGATCATCCCTTTCTTCGATCCCGAGGACAAGGCAGTCACGGCAGTGTCATGGCTGCAGAAGATTGAGGTCCTGGGAAGGGTGCACGGGTGGGACGAGTACGCGAAAGCGTGCTATATGCAGACGCGGCTGCGTGGATCGGCCCGAAAGTGGTACGACCACTTAGATAATTACGAAATGTCGTGGCCCGAATGGAAGTTGTCGCTGGAGCGAGCATTCCCACGGCACATTGAGTATGCCGACATGATGGAGGAGTTGATGCAGAGGAGGAAGCGTGGCGATGAGACTATGACGCATTACTACCACGAGAAGCGGATGATGGTGAAAAGGTGCCGGTTAGATGATGAGGCGGCTATCTCCCTCATCATACGGGGTCTGCCCTTGGAGCTTCAGCCGCATGCCAGAAGCTTCAGATGCACCACCCCCGAGGAGCTGTATGTGGGATTCCTGGCGTCCCAGGAAAACTACAAAGCCCCCGAAGGCAGTTCTTCCTCAAGATCGGACAGAGCCACTGTGCGTGCCCCACCAGCATCGCAGCCTCATCGCTATGGGAAGCAGGGGCGTAGGCGTGACCAGCGGGATGGCGCCAAGGCAGACAAGGCTTGTTTCCGGTGCGGAAAGCAGGGCCATTATGCAGCCAACTGCATGAAGAAGACGGAGGATTGCCCGCACTGTGGCAAGAGTGGACACCTGCCTGCCAGGTGTTACAAGCGGCCCAAGCATCAGGAGAAGGCCAATGTTAACATCCTTAAGCTAGCAGGCAGGAATGATGTTTTCGATAAGGAGGTAAAGGTAAACGGGTTGACTTTCCGTGCATACATAGACACGGGAAGCCAATCCAATATTGTATCTGAAAAAGCCTGCAGGCAATTGAATTTAACATTGGAGCATTCTGGAACAATGTTGAAAGGTTTTACAGGTGGGTCAGTAATGGCACAAGGTGTGGTAGAATTTATTCTCGAGGTGGACGGTTTGAGTCTGGTCACCTCAGCACTTGTTACCGACTGTATTATGGGCAGCATCGATATTTTAATTGGACAGCCCTTTATTTCACAGATTGGAATTACCCTCATTGTACATGATGGGCAGGCTATTTTTAGAAAGGATGTAGAAGCTAACCCTGTACAAACTATAGATCTTGCAATAATTGATGATAAGTCATTCCAGGTGGTATGTGCCGGAGATGTTACTATCTCACCATCAACCACGGAGGTGGTTAAGGTGAGCGTTGCAGGAGCAGAGCTTGGAGAGAGTTACTCCACGGCCCCGCGCTGTTTTGAACTGGGAGCCACCACCTTCATGCTGCCAGCTACATTTTTGGGTGCCGACGGAGTGATGAAGGTTCACAACCTTGGGCGAGAAGCCTTAAGGTGGAAGAAGGGCGAGCTCATTACTCGGGCTGTACGGAGCACTGAAGCCCCAGCAGGTCAGGCTCACAGCCGAGGAGAAGTAAGTGACAACCTTGTTTGTTTAATGGAGACATCAGATCTGCAGGTGGGGGACATTAGCGAAGCGGAGAAGCGGGACCTACTGCAGGTGCTTCGTGAGTTTGAATTTTGTTTTGCTAATTCCACCAATGACCTAGGTTGCACTAATCTGGGAGAGATGACTATTAAAACTACTACCGACCAACCGATCCATTACAAGCCATATAGGCTGGCCTTTGCAGAGCGGAAGGTAGTACAAGAGAAGATTGATGATCTCTTGGCTAGTGGTATAATCCGAGAGTCGGATTCAGATTATGCTAGTCCTGTGATTCTCGTTAGGAAAAAGGACGGGGACTTTAGGATGTGCGTTGATTATCGAGCACTTAATGCAATTACTATTAAGGATAGATTTCCATCGCCGCATATTGATGACCAAGTATGTAAACTGGCAGGGAAAATCTATTTTACCAGCTTAGATTTAGCTCAAGGCTATCATCAGGTACCGATGGCTGAGGATTCTATTAGGAAAACTGCGTTTGTGACAACAGACGGACAGTTTGAGTATTTGCGAATGAGCTATGGATTAGCTAATGCGCCCTCCGCATTTATGCGCATTATTAAGAAGGCTTTAGCGAGAATACCAGGAAATGACATTCTGGTGTTCATGGATGATATACTGATACCATCTAGATCAGTTCCCGAAGGGATAGCCAGACTTAAAACGGTTTTGAGTCTATTAGCAGAAGCTGATCTTCGAGTCAACCTGAGTAAATGTTCTTTCCTGCAAACTAAAATTACTTATCTGGGACACGAGGTGTCCGATAAAGGCATTGCACCAGGCAATATCAAAATTGATGCAGTCCAGAACTTTAGACAGCCTAGTAATATTCATGAAATTAGGCAATTTATGGGATTGGCCAGCTATTTCAGAAAATTCATTAAAGGTTTTGCTACAATAGGTCGCCCGTTGACTGAGTTGACAAAGAAGGGTGTCGAGTGGAAATGGGAAGAGTCCCAGATACACGCATTTGAAACCCTAAAGGAGAAGTTAGTTAGTCGCCCTGTTCTAGCTATTTATGATAGAGAACTGGAGACAGAACTGCACACAGATGCCAGTAAACTTGGATTAGGTGGAATTCTGATGCAGAAGCAGAGCGACGGTGAAATAAAACCAGTAGCTTATTTCAGTCGGGTGACTTCGAAGGAAGAAGAATTCTATCACAGCTATGAGTTGGAGACTTTAGCTGTTGTTGAATCTGTAAAAAGGTTCCGCATCTATTTGTTTGGAATAAATTTTACTGTTGTGACAGATTGCACTGCCGTAAGGGCAACGCTGGTTAAAAAGGATATGATTCCTAGGATAGCTAGATGGTGGCTCACCATACAGGAGTACGACATGAATGTAGTATATCGTCCTGGTGACCGTATGAAGCATGTAGATGCTTTGAGTCGCAACCCATCACCTCTTGAGGTGAATGTTTCAATGGTGGAAACAGATGATTGGTTACTTTCATTGCAACTTCAGGACCAAAAGATTATATCTATCGTAGAGCAGCTTAAGAGTGGCAAGGCTAATAAGGACTTGACAAACGATTTCTGCATCAGAAATGATAGGTTGTACCGGAAAACGTTGGCGGGTGAACGAGTGATGGTCCCGAATAATGCTAAATGGATGTTGGTAAGGAAATATCATGATGACATTGGTCATCCAGGTTTCGAACGGTGTGAGAAACTGATCAAGAGTGAAGTTTGGTTCCCCAAGATGACCCGTTTCATCAGGAAGTATGTGGCCGCATGCATAAATTGTGCATTTGCCAAGGGCCAATATGGGAAAAAGGAAGGTAAGCTTAACGCTATTCCGAAGCCCGACAGATCGATGCACACTCTGCATATAGACCACCTTGGACCATTTTCTAAAAGCAAGTCAGGTAATAGCTATTTACTGGTGGCTACAGATGCTTTCTCTAAGTTTGTGTTTGCGTTTCCATCGAGAACACTAAATTCAATGGAGACGGTTAGAAAGTTGAATGAAATGTTCAGTATATTTGGAGTACCTACTAGAGTTATCTCTGATAGAGGTTTGGCTTTTAATAGCAGAAGATTTAAGCAATTTTCTGTAGAAAAGCAGTTCAAACACATCTTAACTGCAGTTGCTACCCCCCGGGCAAATGGGCAGGTTGAGAGGACTAACAGGACATTGCTGGAGGCGATGCGTGCTATGGATGCAGATCCAAATCTATGGGATGTAGGATTACCTGAGATCATCTGGGGTATTAATAATACCGTCAATGCCAGTACTAGGTTTACCCCATTTCAGTTGATGTTTGGTCACAAGAACAGTGTTCTTGCTGACACGCAGGAGGATGTCAGTGTAGAACATCTCTCCAGGGAGGCGCAGGTAGCTGAGTGTCGTGAGGCGGCTCAGCGTAATATGGCAGTAGCTGCTGAGAGGATGAAAGCGCAGTACGACAAAAGGCGAAAGGTAGCACGCAAATATGGAAAAGGAGACCTTGTCTTGTGGAAAGAAGGTGTGGTTCGAGGAGGAGCAGGGATCAACCACAAAACTGACCCCCTCTACAGTGGACCTTACAAGGTAACTCAAGTACTTCCACATATTGACCGCTATGAGATTAGCAGTGTCAAGGGTATGCGTGGCTATAAGAAGTTCACCGCCATGGTTGCCGCTGATGCGCTGAGGCCCTACAAGGGAGCACCTGGAAACTCTGATGAGTCTGACAGCCAGGATAGTGAGGTAGGTCGAGATGATCTACTGGATTTACTGTAGAGCTGAGTCTCACCAAGATCGGCACGTTGCAAGGTTAATTGTGGATTAAACTTGCTAACGGTGCATGAGTGACTGTGTGTCACTGGGTAGTCGTTGGACTGCTGGAAGTATTACAGTTTGGCAGATGAGATGCTGGTCTCAGCCTTTAAAAATAACTATGTGTATTTGCATCCTAGTGGTGTGGCGGATTTGTTCAGTAGAAACAATCCGAATAATTGGGTACGCTCAGTAGAAGCTATCCGGGATTTGTTCAGTAGAAACAATCCGAATAATTGGGTACGCTCAGTAGAAGCTATCCGGGATAGTTCAGTAGAAACTATCCGAATAATTGGGTACGCTCAGTAGAAGCTATCCGGGATTTGTTCAGTAGAAACAATCCAAATAATTGGGTACGCTCAGTAGAAGCTATCCGGGATTTGTTCAGTAGAAACAATCCGAATAATTGGGTACGCTCAGTAGAAGCTATCCGGGATTTGTTCAGTAGAAACAATCCGAATAATTGGGTACGCTCAGTAGAAGCTATCCGGGATTTGTTCAGTAGAAACAATCCGAATAATTGGGTACGCTCAGTAGAAGCTATCCGGGATTTGTTCAGTAGAAACAATCCGAATAATTGGGTACGCTCAGTAGAAGCTATCCGGGATTCGTTCAGTAGAAACGATCCGAATAATTGGGTACGCTCAGTAGAAGCTATCCGGGATAGTTCAGTAGAAACTATCCGTGTGACTGAATATGCTCGGTAGAAGCTATTCATGTGGTGATACATCATGAAGGTATGAGATATGTCTGGTAGAGACTATCTGTTTTTGAATTCGTCTGTGTGGATGAATTTTTTTTATTTCATTTCATTTCATTTATTCATAGATGTACATATATATTACAATACATTTCAAAATGATCCTTTGTCTGTCCAACTGGGAATGATACCCGTTTCAGGACAGCCAAATTGTATATTCAGTTCATAATATTTTTAACAAGGAAATAGTAAAAAGGTACAGTGAGATATGTTCTATCAAATATTTAAGATGAGAAAGAATACATACATAATTTAAAAATATATACAACAAAGAAAAAATAAGTAAGGTGATCATATGTTTCCAAAATTGCAATAATAACCTCAATAACACGAGTACGTTTAATCACAGTGCCCATAAATATACCAAACCACTCATACAGTGCCAAACTGCCGAAGCGCTGTGGTACGAGTCGAGTACCTATGTACATTAGGTACCTCTCGCTACCTTCCTGTAGTTGCAGGGGTTCGGAACTGTGGATTTTAATATTTTAGATAAGGAGTTAAGTCCTTTTTTTTTCAAAGAATTACTACATTTAATTACATCGATAATTGCATTCAGAAGACGATCACAATTTTGAAATTCTTTTCAGGTCTTTTTGTAGAACATAACAATTGCATTTTAGAAATTACACAATTATTATTAACAATTGCATAATAGAGTTTCCACATTTTTAAATCAATATATGACATATTAGTTCACATTGTATTTATGACTATTTAATTTTTAGTAAGTACCATAAGTAAGTTATAGAAAAAAAACCCATTTAAAAACCAGAATAAAATTATGACATATGAATATCCAATGTATTTGTATAGAGCATTTCAAGGGAATTTCAAAATTTATATTTGAAATGGCTAGTCGTTATTTTACAAGAATCAAAGAACACTCGTTATATCACAAGGATAATAAAAAACAGAGCAAAATATATATATATATACATATACATATATATACATATACATATATATACATATCCATATACACACACACATGTGTGTGTGTACATACACACACACACATGTGTGTGTGTACATACACACACACATATATGTGTGTGCACATGTAACACACACACACATACATATACACACACACACACATATACATACATATATATACCTACATACATATATATATATTTTTTTTTTTTTTTGCATAACTTAGACTTTTTAGTACATATTAGGTATGTGAGATTGCGTTAGCATATGTTCGCTCTTGACTCTCCCCATGTCTAGAAGCCAATTGCTAACCCATTTCCGTAAAGTGCTTGCACTTTTCAGTTTCCATGTATCGGGTATGATGTTGAACAATTTAGGCCCTAAGTAGGAGTATTGTCTTTGGGCATGTGATGTGTTTATAGTAGGTGGAACCACTGGATTCCTCCCTGCATGGCGGGTGTTGTGGAGATGATCAATGGATGAATATTGGTGTCGGTGTTTTTGTGTGTGTAAAATAATTTTTCTTATGTATAGTTGCCGTACATCAAGAACTCGCATCTCTCCAAATAATAAATCACTGGGATACCTGAAGGGTTTCTTAAGGATGACCCTTAGAAGTGATTTTTGTGCTTTTGCGAGAGGGTCCATTATTGTTTTGGAACAGCCGCCCCATCCCAAGGATGCATATTCTAGCAAAGAGTTACACAATGCATGGTACATTTGTTTCAGATCTTTTACGCGAAGAATATTTCTAACAGCCATGAATAGATGAGTAAGTTTTCTGATCTTTATGGAAGTTGAGACTATATGTTCGTCCCATCTCAGAGATTTATCTATCATGATTCCAAGATATTTTATGCTATCGACACATTCTAAGTTTAAGCAATTACAAGTGGTTTGGTCATTACAATGGTGTACAAGGATGTTGTATATTTCTTTTGGTTTTCCTGCTTGTGTTGCACTGAAACGGAGGAATTTGGTTTTATCTAAGTTAAGAGTGAGGAGATTGTTGTCTAACCATTGTTTAACCTTATTTAAACCTACTTCTGCTTTACTGTGAACAGCATTCCAGCTTTTGCCTTCATATAATAAAACTGTGTCGTCAGCAAAGGTGATGATGTGGTCAGCAAAGGAACTGTTACATAGATCATTAATATATATATTAAATAAAAGTGGTCCTAAAGTACTTCCTTGGGGTACGCCGAATTTAATATTAGCTGAATCGCTTATAGTGTCGTTGATAAGCACTCTTTGGCTCCTGTTATCTAAATAGCTACACAACAGATTGAAGAGCTGTCCTTGTATACCAATGCGCTGTAGTTTTTTTAACAGAATTTTATGAGAGATAGTGTCGAATGCTTTAGCTAAATCCAGGAAGAGCGCAATGCATTTTGTACCTCTATCTATGTTATTAGAGATAATGTTTGTCAATTTAGCAATAGCATTTTCAGTGCCTAAACCAGGACGGAAACCATATTGATTATTGGAAAGAATGTTTTTGTTTTCTAGGTATAGGGTGAGCCGATTCTTAACAATTTTCTCTATAATTTTAGACACAGAGTTGATCAAAGAAATAGGTCGGTAGTTGTTGATCTGTAATTTATCCCCATTTTTGTGGTGTAGAATAATAATTGATTGTTTTAAATGGTTGGGGAATTTTCCAGAGTTAAAACTTAGATTACAAATGAACGTTATGGGTGATACTAAGGCTGGTTTTATAATTTTTAACAGGTTTGTAGAGATCTTATCTGGGCCACACGCATTGGATGACTTAAGTTCGTCAATAGTTTTCATCACTTCGTGTGTCGTAGTTCGAATGTTATCTATTTTATGCTCGGGATTACGGCCTGTTTCCTTAGCGAGATCAGTTTCAGTTGTGTTGATTTTATCGAGAATTTTTTGTGCCAGAGTGGTTCCCACTGACGTAAAATAGTTATTTGCAAAATTTACTATCTTTTTTAGGTCTGACGTGATAGTGTTATCAATGTGCAGTGATTTAATTTCAGATGATTTATTGATTTTGGTTTTAGTAATATTGCGAAATGCTTCCCATAGCCTTTTTGGTGTAAAGTTATTTTCGTAAATAATGTTTTTAAAATAGTTTTCTTTAGTTGAAATGATTAATTTTTTACACAAGTTCCTATACTTTTTATAGCGAGTTTGTAATATATTATTCTCTGGGCTACTTTTCGCCTTTTTGTGTAGTTGGTTCCTTCTATGAATTGATTTGACAAGGCCTGGGGTGATCCATGGTGTAAGTTTTAATTGTTTATTGGATATGAGTTTCTTACTAGTGTGTTTGGATATATAATCATGTAACTTGGTGATGAATTCCGTCATTGCTGAGTCAGTATCTCTTTGGTTTAGAACGTTTTCCCATTTTTCTGAATTTAAGTCCTCAAGTAGGTTAAGGTAGTTTATTCGAGGTATGTATTTAATTTTGGCTGCGGTGGGAGGCTTATTTTTAAGACAGAGAGCTGTAGTGTAGTGGTCAGAAATTGTGGTGTGAATAACAAATGAGTCGCAATGTTTAATTTTTTTAACGTTAATGTGGTCAAGACAAGATTTACTTGAACCCTGTTCTCGAGTAGGGCTGTTAATTGTTTGCATGAACCCATTTTCCGTTAACAGACACAGATAATCATCGGATTGACGATGGTACTCAGGAATCGTGTTAATATTTAAATCGCCTAAAATTATTTGCCGTTCTAATTGTTTTGAGTTGTTGATGATTGATTGTAGGGAATTCAAAAAAGTGTCAATATTTTGGAAGGAGGGTGATCTGTAGATTGCGAAAATACATAAGTTATTGTTCAATACGATTTTCATACAGTTTGCTTGTGGTAGTGATATTTCATCGACTTGAGTTTGTAGACCATCTTTGATGTAAATTACAATTCCACTTGATTTATTTAAATTTATGCTAGTGTGATATTCTGAGTAATTATTAATTAATTTTGAGGTGTATTCTTTATTTATCCAGCATTCCGATAAGATTATTACATCGAATGCGTTATTGAATTGATCTAAGAAAATTAGGAAATCGTCAAGTTTAGATATGCTCCTAATATTCTGATGTATAATCTTTAGACTGTAGGAGCCCCAATCATAGTTTTTTAACTTATTCAAGCTATCAATAATATTCGAGGTACAGAATATACCTGAATGGTTACTAGTATCACAAGGTAAATCAAACATAATTAAAAGTTAGTTGACTGAAGAATATCAAACAGCGTTCAAATAATATGTTATTAAAATTAAAGACTATTCCCAATGTAGTTGCATAGATAGATGAGTATGGAAATAAGTTGACAGTCATTTGATAAAATAATGCAGAATGTTTATAGTCGCTGAAACGTCGTGATAGCAATTTATTATATGTTGATGGTAACAAAATAATAAGTTTAAATGGGCGGGATGGGGTGTGTTCGTACAATTTTTTAGTGAAGTAATTAATTAACGCTAATCGTTTTACATCTTGGTAGATAGTACATTGGGGACTGATAGCTTCGCTGTATCGCCGAGTTAACGCTTTGTTGCATATACCTGCCAACGAGCGAGACGGTACATACCTCGAAATTTTGATTCTTTCCGTTGTATTACATCGCTGTAAGCTTGCTTTCATCAGATATGCATATTGCATTAGAACCTGTATCGCGTCTAACATAAATCTGGCCCGCACGTGTCCACGTGAACCGGTACCCCTTCCCTTTCGCTTCTTGTCTAGCCTTCCAAAATAGTTGCTTGCCCCGAAATGTCAGCTGCTCGGAAACGTAGATTCTAGAAGTCGGTCCAGCAATACCAATGTTAGAGGTATTTAATTTGTCTTCCAAGTTCGGGTTGTTTTTGTTAAATGTTTTCACATCCGCTAACAGTTGTTCCTTGGCCATATTCGATTTGAGTTTGATTATTATTTCTCTCGGATATTTGTTATTTATTTTTTTTGCTCCTCGATGAATAGCGTCTATGTCTTTGATTTGGATGTTGGACTTAGTTTTTTGGCATATGTTAAAGATGACGTCTTGTAATATTTCTCCTTTATTTTCCGGGATTCCTCTGATTTCTAAGTTGTTGGCCATTAGAGCTCTCTCTTGGAATTCAAGACGGTCCTCCAGTACATTAACCCTGGCTTCCAAATCGATGTTCTTTTTTGTAAGTACCTCGTTCCTTGATTCAATTTCACGGATCCTGGCTAGGAAGTCCTCGTATTGCGAGCTCATGAATTGAATGCTTTCTAAAATTTTAATGTTTTGTTCCATGATGTCATTTTGTTTCCTTTCGAGATTGGATGTCATATCCATGACTAACCCTTGCAGATCTTCTAAGTTTGTTTGGGCCTGAGCGGTGATCGTCGGTCCTTTATTGTTCATTTTTCTACCTGGCTCCAAAGGTTCGTTACCGCTAATTGTCTCCGCTGTGCTAGAAGTGGCCGCAACTGCTGTCTTCGAATGTTTGCACTGTTTGCATTTCAGTAGCGCACGTCGTTCCTGAGTGAGCCTACGGTAACTGTACTCTGTTATTCCTCCACAGGCGAAATGAAATGATCCTTTGCACGCAGAGCACACAAAAATTGACTCTTCTGTTATAACTGGATCCGGGCAAATATTGCAATGCATTTTATAAGTAAATTTAATTACTACCTGCGTTACACCTTAGTGATATTAAATTATATTTTTTGTTTTTGCTGATTACACTCCGTAGGTACGGTAAATCACTAATATGAAGTTTATAGATTTTAGTCCTTGGTGTCACAAACTGCAATCACTATCGTTAACTTTCCGGTTTTTGTGTTTTGTCACTTAGTAATTATTTTAAATGCAGAGCAAAAATATTATGACTGTTGTAATTGACTGTTGTAGTTTCTGTTAATTGAAAAGTAACTTTGATGATACTGTTCAGACAACCGAGAGTTGGTTGCTTATGTGATTTAATGCTTGTAACTAATATGTTTTTCTTTTTACTTTGTGAGGTCACAATGGAGAGGCAGGATGGTCGAGTGTAAAAGCAACAACCAACCCCGGACACACTGGGAAGATTCATTAATATGCTGCGGGTGGCCACACTGGACCGGCTGGAAGGGTAGCTAGGTTATCTACCCTTGGTTGGCGCTCTCTTCTCGACGCAATCTCTGACGAATACGGATCTCGTGATATCACCCGCCATTTGAAAAGTGTAAACATAAATAATACACGAATCTCCAAAAGTGTCCAAGACTTTGATTTATCGCTTTATAATATATTGAAAAAACATTGTCGCTAAATAATGTTAGCGAAAAGAAACGACTCGCAAGGAAAGGGGTCGACAACCAGGCACATAATATGACGCTGATGGAAAGTGAAATTAATTATGCTGCACTATCATCCAGAGGCGTATGGAGCCCCGGAAACACCATTCACGAGGACGATTCAAGATTTGTAAAAATAGTGAAATCTGTGAAAATTGTGACATCTTTGAAAATTGTGAAATTTATAAATCTGCCTAGTGATACTTATCAGCAAATTAATCCATGTGAAGAAATCGGAACACTAGCGGCACAAGAAGTGTATCCACTAAATATATTAATCGAACGAGATAATGGTGACAGCTTTGTTACACGAGAAAACAATGAAGATAATGTTTATGTTGCGCCCATCACGGCGCTCCAATGGAGAGAATCAACTCGGTTCCTAGATACGGGACAAAGAATCGCCATTGCAGCGAACATGAAAGAAATATTTCTCCAGGTGGAAATGAAAACAGAAGACCAGAAAAAGTTACTGTCGGGTGAGAATCACCTGGAAGAACCGTGCACATATAATATGACGAAATCGAAGATCATTGGCACGCCAGATGGAAAAAGTGAATTTTACGACGCTACTGCAAATACTTGTAGTCCTTGTGTTTTCCTGTACTTCCACTCCAAATCTACCGCTGAAGTAATCCAAATGGCACGAGAGTGGAAATCGTTTAAGAAAAAGGTTGTTGCTGTACAAGCTGCTAACTTTATCCTCTGAGCCGAGGAATAAAACTACACAAGGCGTAATTGAAATAAAGATTGGAATAAGTAATAAGGAACCAGATAAGGTTCAGATAAACCTAATAAGAAGAATCAAATGAGAGTCAGTAATAACAATAACACTGACTCACGAACTTGAACTACAACGAAATAATTGTTTATTATAAACAAATTCCTCACATGTAAACACTTGACATGTGGGTCACATAACCGAAGGCCGCCCTTTACTTAACAGGCGATTCGTTCATTCATTCTGCTGAAATATGAAAGCTGATTACTTTAACGATCACTTCATGCCGTCAAAAGATACGGATTTTTAATTGAAATTGAAGACAACATAGCAGTACCTCTCAACGTCAGAAACTTCAACGAATATCTACACTTGGAAGATACCAACACAACTGCTGTGAAAACCATTGTTCTTCACACCTTAAGAAGAGACCTTGCTGTCCGAGGAAACTATTTGGTGAAAAATACTTTTTCACGTCGGGAGTGTACCGGACAGCAGGCGGATGGACATAATCATTAAAATAATGAAGGAAATGAATATTTACTGTTATCATGCAATTAACGATTCCGAATCCCTTTTGAAGCTTATCACCGGACACGTATCATGTATCAAATGGGATTTAACCGTAGTAATTAAAATTTGGTTATTTTTCTTGGTTCCTTAATGCTCTCATGCATCCTGTTTAGAGATAAGAATATTTGATGTACATTAACACGTGTTCAATTCGAACTCAATAAATATGCAAACAACTGCCACAATCAGTCAGTTGTCCGACGACATTCGCAAGTTGTGTTTCTTTGAAAATCCTTACCTAAGGTACCCCCCCCCCCCGAGAGGAAAACCGGCATTTACAGTCGATGTCACTGGCGTAGGTGTCCAGTACAATGTCATTATAATAGAAAAATTAAGTCGGCGAAAACAAAGACATTTTTAATTATTATACACACCTTTAAAATGTATTTTAAAACTGATTATAGAAAACCAGGAACTGGAGTTGAAAACTCCACTAACCTCGCCAAATGCCGAGCGGGAGGGATGACATTTATTTCGTATATTAATTGATGTAATGTCATCCGATTTCAAAGAAACGTCCGCGTGTGTATACATGACTGTCGTCATTTTTAAAAAAAATGTACACTCTACAACTATTTAGATTTTTTTTAAATATCATGATAATTAGAGTGATAATTTTATTTCCATTTTAAAAATAACAAAAAAAATAACCTTATTTACTTTCCAAATAATATTTAGAAATTCTTTGTTTAAATAATTTGTTAGATAGTATTGGTAAACTAAAAAAAACTTTATTATTATTTATATGAAATTTTAATGCAAGCATACAATTAAAAATAAATATTTTATAGCTATTTTAAGTATACAAAAACACAAAATACGAAGATCACAGAAGTGGGTTTCTGGTAGTGACTTCTGCTTGCGTGGTACGTAGGTATTTATTTAGAATGCATTTTCTTCTGTATAACTTCTTCGGTATTTTCATCAATTCGTACCGAATTGATGGCTCCCAGAATAAAAGTCATACGTAAACTTAATTAAGAGCTACTGCTGTCTTCCTTGGAGCTGTCGAATTGTACATTATTAACAAGACTGGCCGACGATACTGCGGCTGAATTATTGCTTGGATTCCTTAAATCTTCTTCTCGAGCCTCCATTACTACATTAAATATGTTTCGCTGAACTCTCATTTGGAGATGTTCCGGTAGATTATTGGTAGTTTGGCACATGCTCGAAAAGAAAGTTTCTAGTGCGGTGTCATGAGAATGTAAATTTATTTTATTATCCTTATTCTGCCTTCTTAATTTTGTTTGTAAATGAAAAATGTTTAAGGGATCCCTTTCCATGGACCTTCTTTTCCTCTTTTTCTGTTCGTTTTCTGACGTTGAAACTCTCTCCCTTTTGACATGTGGTGGATCAGCCACGCAATCGTTATCACTTTCATTTCTTACTGTATCACCTTCTTTTTGTTGGCTATCTTGTTCTTGGGCTGTGTTAACACTATTTGTTTGATTTGTTCTATTCGTCGCGCAAGGAAGAAGGTTCCCCATCACGTATATATTACCATCGTTTTGTTGGAGTGTGTTGATATTATTTGTTCTATTAGTCGTGCAAGGAAGAACGGCCCCCATCACGCCTATATTACCACCGTTCTGTTGAGGTGTGTTAATACTATTTGTTGGTTTTGTACTATTCGTCGTGCAAGGAAGAAGGTTCCCCACCACGTATATATTACCATCGTTTTGTTGAAGCGTGTTAATATTATTTGTTCCATTCGTCGTGCAAGGAAGAATGTTCGACATCAAGTAAATATTACCATCGTTTTGTTGGAGTGTGTTAATACCATTTGTTCTATTGGTCGTGTAAGGAAGAGGGGTCCCCTTCATGTCTATACTAACAACGCTTTGCTGGGGTGTTTTAATAGTGTTTGCCTGCTTTGTGCGAAGGTATTCTATCATGTCTATAGTAACCTCTTCAGAATCGTTTTGTACAGTTCTTTTCGTCATCCAGGGAAGAAGGAACTCCATCTGCTTCGTGTATTTCCATTTTGGGGTAATAGCTCCCTTTCTTGTCATCGCTTGCCGATGTCCATCTCTGAGTTTTCTCCACATGGTCTTAGCCTCTGTCACTGAAACAAAAATCATCTTCATTTACAGGAACTTTGCAGCAGGCGATACCTTTAGATCTATCCTACCTACAATTTTATAAATTAAAATAGCATGATAGATATAATGACAAAACAGTTTCAGAAATTGTAGAAGTATATGATGCTCTTTGAAAAAACCTTCAACCAGCCAAGATGACAGAAAGAGAAATGCTGCAGATTGTATTTATTATCAATGTCAATTTATTTATTATCAACGTCCTGAAAACAAAGAAAGAACAAAAAAACAACATGAAACAGAAAAAAAATATATTTAAAAGATAGGTTAACTGAACTCAATAATAATAGACTAGAAAACTCATCGACATGCTTAGCTCAACAGATTATATGTGATAATATTATACAGGAGACCTTTATATATCCCGCGATGTTAAACATTATTAAAATCCGTAAGTCCATTCTACGGTCAATTGGAGGGATAGGTTGACTTACCAGTGAAAGATTACATGT
This sequence comes from Hesperophylax magnus, assembly GCA_026573805.1. Lineage (NCBI taxonomy): Eukaryota > Metazoa > Arthropoda > Insecta > Trichoptera > Limnephilidae > Hesperophylax > Hesperophylax magnus. The sequence continues at coordinate 1,448,837 of JAIUSX010000117.1, read as the reverse complement.
GAAAGATTTTTTTATAAATTGTTTTTGAATTTAATTTCATACAGAAATAAATACAATAATTAAATTTTCATATTTTACTCGAAATAATGTCAGGAAAAATCTGATTAAAGTAAACAAAGTACCTCCCTTAAAATCCTGTATACTTATTTATAATAAGAAAACTAAAATTTGATTGCATTCATTTATCATGCATGTAAATTAATTCCAAAATATCTTGAACATTGTTATAATTTATACTACTTTAAAAAATATTCAGTTTATTTGTTTCTCATGTAAATTACCCAAGTCCACAAATTTGATAATTTTCTAATTAAGGTGGCGATGTTATAATAAATATTATATTATATACTCACTACACACGAAAGCTATAATATCTATAGATATAATATATTCCCATTGGTAGTGTATAGCGAGCGATAAGCTGAAATAGGATAAGCCATGATGCGTATAACGTAATGTGTCGCCTATCTAATACAACGTACATATATATCGTAATATATTTGATTTTACGGCGATCAATCGCCTCGGCCGCATCGTGTTTGTACCCGAGGTGTCTAGCGGGGGGAAGGGGGAACGGGCACGGTTCAGTTGTCGGTTATACAACACATGGCCCCCTCTCCTCCCCTCTCTACACCACCAACCAGATAGCGTGGGTACACGCGGCTGCCGAGGCGTGGCTATAGGACTCCGGTTAAACGAAACGTATGAAGACAATTACACATTATAACAACAATTATAACCTTACATATATTATTAACATCGTGGGATATAAATATGTCTGTATTGTGTTCACCTTTGTAACCAGATTAAGTATAGTTTAAGTATTTAGTATAACTGTAAAAAAATAATAAACGATACATACCGTCTGGCAAATCACAATCTTGAATTACTTTTAGCCATGCTTCTTTCGTCAATTCGGCATTCTTGTACTCTGGTAAATCTTTTCTCCACAAACATGGATATTTTTGCACACTTTCGATTAAATACTTCATGATGTGACAACAATGGCGTCGTTGTAGGATCGCTCGAAAGGAAGAACGCCGGACGACTGTACACGCCCTGCCCCTGGCCCTGGGGAAAAGGGCGGAGAGTGGCACTGTACGGCGGGAGAGGGGTAAAATATATTATACATACAGCCAACAGATGTCTCTGCCTGCTATCAAACTATCTTATATCTCAGCCGCGCCGACATGTAATATACCTACATTATATTACCGATCGGTTGTATGGAGTGCGATATCGTGAAATATTGCGTAGGTACTATAATATATAAATACATATTATTACATATTGTGTGTGGGTAACGAGCTTTTATTATTTCGGGCACATCGGCCACAACAACCCAATCTAAAATGTGAAAAGGAATCAGGCGCAAAAGTACCAACTGGTTGCCAGGAGCACACGATAGCCGAGGAGGTTGTGTGTTACGGAATTATTATTCGTGCGCCGGTTATCTTCGTACAACCAGCTGACAGCTGCTGCTACCGATTTCGCGCGCTTTTATTGCTGCAATGCGCCTGCGCGAGACAGGGGAGGTCACATGGTAGACAGAGATCGGTCAGAAGATTTCAAAATAATATAATTAATTTCCAATGTGAGGACGTAGGTACTATAATCGATTTCATTCGAGACGCGGGTCGGTAAGCAATCGATATAAACTAAATGCAGTAAGACCCAGCGCAGAAAAGTTCCATGCATCTATTTGCAGACCGTTATCTTACTACATAAATAAACCACCCATATTAGATTCTACCTTATATTCAATGACTACAGCAAAATTAATTTTCTGCGCACTCGGTTTATATCGTCTGCTTACCGGCCCGTGGGACGACGCGTTAAAACAGAAATTCTCAATTAGGGAAATACCTATATTAAGAGAAAAAATATATACTTACCCTGTTAATGTTACTATGACATGCGAAAACCCAATGAGGCGTTAATAAATTACAATAAATATACGTACACATATTTAATAATTTTAAAAAAACATACTAAGAAGCTCTTGTTTTTACCTATGCGTAAGTGTGCGTTTATGATTTTTTTTTTTAGAATTGGAAAAAGGACTAACAATTGTTAATACTGACTTATTAACACATATTACTTAATAAATATTAGATGAACTACTTACGATAAATACGTATGGAAATCTCATTTGTTTTCCACTCCCTTTCCTTTTATTATATTAAAACACAAGGACGCTTCTGTCACAGGCTGTTTATTGTTGAGATCGAAAATTTGAAGAGAAAATATATATCGAAAAACAAAAGAACAATGGTTACTACGGTAAAAGAGGAATCTAATAATGTCGCTCTGGTGATAAATAAAAGAAACTATTGACTAATGTAAAATTAAAGAGACATCTATTGACAATATTAGTTATGGAGCAAATCTTTATTTATTTTACACATTTATTTATTAATCTTAAGTTAGCTCACATCTTCGTGTGTGCTAATAGTTTTATAAACATATAAACATGTACATTGTTTGGCAAACATAATCTTTCTTTAAATATTTCAATAAAGTCACAAAAAAAGAAACATTAATAATTGAGATAGACATATTTTCTTAATTCATTTTTGAACTTATTAATATTTTCTATCACAGCAATTTCCTTCGGGATTTTGTTATAGAGTTGTGAGGTTAATAATCATTTTAGGATTATTAACCTCATTTGTATCAGCGATAAAAACCGATTTACGTAAGCATTATTTTTTCTGAAAGAAAAATAGGTTAACAAACCAACTAACATTTTTAAAACACTAGACTTAATTGTATATATTAGTTACGTTAGGTCAGTGATGCCATATTACAAAAATAAAATCAAAAATGTTTCAAGGGTAAAAAAACATGTCTTGAAGGACAAAAAATACTATGTTTATGGAAGCTCGTTTTTGAAAAAAAAAACTTTAAAGTTGTAGTATATGTAAAGGAAGGAACTTAAAAAAAAGTTTTTTCAGATCCGTGAGATGACGGAGAAGAAATTCTTCAACAACTACGATAACTACAAAATTGTAAATTTTACAGTAGTTACTGTAGGTACTTTCATTTTATTAATGTATTTCATATTATGTATTTACAAAAATAATAATTAGATAAAGAGACATTAGAGATTTACCCCACGCGATCCATGCTGAAAAATCGAATCTCGCTCAAAAGTGCATATGTATTTTTGGTGACCGGCAAAAACACAATGAAGGTGTATGTATAAATGACCCAAAAATCACAAAACATGGTAAAAACCATGCACCTGGCAAACACTCGGTTAGGTTAGGTTGTACTTGACAGAATCTGTTGCTGATCGTAATCCGTCAGAAAACATCAATCAATTTAACACTATACTTTTTTTTAATAAACATTTATTTCCTTTCCAGAACTTCCTCTCCCGGGTTAATTACAAACCCATAGATGGGAATTTTCACAAAAATTCTAATCATTTTTCAAAATTTAAAAATTTAATTTCTTGCATATTTTTAAAACGCTTTAAGTCACTTAGCAGAAAAATGAAATAATTAAATCTAAAAACCACATGAATTAATTGAATTGTATGTTTGTTGTTGGAAAATAAAAGCAGTAAAGTACAGCCAAAAAACACCTTGGGAATTCAGAGCGGACTGCGCGCGGCGGTCCCTTCTCCTGGGAGCACATAATGCCTGAGGAGGTCGAAGGAGACAGAAATCAAACTCTCATCCCAGCCGTACCAAAATCACACAGCAAGCAGCACACCTCACCGAGAATACCGATCACTATAAAGCATTACAACTGCAATACTTTGACATAGATGTGAAACTTTTCACTCGGTGTATTTAAAATAGTGGAAAAATTAAACGCGATAAAACTCCCATCCCAACCGTACCCAAATACAACATAGAAAAAGGCACCTCAACAACAACACTAATCATTATATAGAATCACAATTATAACGCTATGATATAGAGATGTGATCTTTTTTCCTCAGTGCATTAAAATTGTTGAAAAAGAGGCGCTGTGATGAAAGATGCACAACGCAGCGCTGCTGTTTCAGAATCGCAGTACAGAGACAAAAGACACCTCACCAAAAATGCCGAACATTACAAAGCATCGCAATTGCAACGCTTTGACAACGCTTTAAATGTTTTTACTCAGTATATTTAAATTGACGAAAAACAGCATTGTGATGGATCAAAAGAGCGGCGCTGATGATGTACTGAATTGAAGTATCGAGACAGAAGGCAACACGCCGAAATCGAACACCAAATAGACAGCGTAAAAAGTATGTTCTATGTGATGTATGGTACATTTTTATTAGGTGGTCGTTTCTTGCTTGTTTGTTTGCAGTCGGGTGTGAAATACCCGCGTGGTTTCCTGCTCGCCTGGTAGCAGCGGGCGCGAAAGCAGCGAGACGGCTCCGCCGCTTCATCCTCTTGTGGCCGTGTTTGTTTACCCATCAGCTTGTGGGGACCCCCGCTGGGGCGCCAGTTGACACGTACTCTGTACTCTCTGCATTTTCCCACTCTACTCGTGTGCGGCGGGCGGCCGTTGATTGATACACTTGGCGGGAAGCGCCCCCGTTGGGCGGCGAAAACACCAAACGAAATCACAAAATTGAATTCATATTGAAAATGCGAAACATGGAAAATGTGGGATTGTAGATATTGCGTGGTCTTCCATAATAACGATCAAACTCGCGTAAAGAAGTACTTGTAGCGAAATGTGTAATTCAAGCGAACTTGCCATCACAAAAAAATTAATTACGTAATTTAAATTCGATAAAAATATCTACTTAATTTATAAGAGGCCTTAAAATTTCGCGTTTGCGATACAGCATTTTTTATTTAATTTAAAATGATGCCACAAAGTGAATTTGTAGTGGGTAGAAATGAAAGTTGTGAATTTTCCTTAGTTACTTCTTATTCAAATAAATTATCTTATTAATTAAATATACCGAAGTTTTTGAAATCTCGAATTTTTTCTTCGGAAATTCTCGGCCCCTTACCCCCAGGATGCGACATATTGTAGGGAAATCGTATCCCCGGCAATTTTCTAGCTAACACCCCCCCCCCCAACCATTGAATTTGTGTTAATGAATGAAATGGCAACTAAATACATCATACATAGCTAAAGGAACGGAACGCATTAGAAAGAGAGCCTAGAAAGAAGTACGGGTGATACGACTATATTATTCGTTTCTCTTTCCTCCTCGCGACACCAGTTGCGATCTTACTGATCTTACTATCTTCCCTTTTAATTCATCTAAGCCCCGTACGTACTTCTCATTTAACTTGTTTAGTGTAATATGTATTTGCGATGCTAATCATTTCAATGCGGGCGTAAATTTTTCTCGTACAAGAAAGTTGCCAACTCCTAAACATAAATAATTGACCGAGTATAGATGTCAAGATGGTAGCTGTGTTTGATAGTACATTTTTATTCCACCAAAGCGCATGAGCATTGCGACTGTTGCGAGCTGTAAAGTCGGATTAATGAACATTATGCCGGCGCCAGACATGTGTTCAAAGAAGTGTTCACATAAGTGTTCACATGTGTGGCACGGGCATTTGATACTGTGTTCACTTATTGGCGCACTTAAGGGGACGGTATCAAATCTCGACTTCAGTACAGTTAGGTATTATTGCTACTTGTAAATGAATCGGTAGGCCGCTAGAACAGCTGCGGTTTCAAAACCAACACCGCGTGTTTTGAGTAGATAGGGGGATGATTGACACGGTTTTGATAAAATACGAAATAAAAATACACGTGCTTTATAAAATTTATATTTATTTACTAAATAATGGATACAACTTGACAGAATAAAAATCATACTAGCAAAATAATGGATATACAGTCACATCTTTTGCGCCCTGGACCTTTTTTGACGTCTCAGTTTTTTACTCAAAGTCACATAGAATCTAATCGTGTTTTGACTTGGAAAAGATTTTTGGTTCATAAATTTGATTGTATGGTTTGTGTAATGACAATAACTGGTTTTTTTTTTTAATATAATATTACCAGAAAGCAATGGGTGTGAAAAAAGGGAAAACGTAAAATTAAGTTACGACAAATATTTTTTAATTATATATTTAGTGCGATAGAAATGGAAAAAAGTTTATTTGTAAATCATGAATGTAATTTGAAAATTTATTTCAATGTTTTTTTCGTACTCGGGAAAGAATATATTTTACAATATTAACTTAGATATACAAAAAAGTAGAATGAAGTACATAAACTAAGAAAAAAACACAGTCTAAGATAGATATAAAGAAGTTGATAAAAATTGATATAAAATTATCTAAATGTCTTGGTTAAAAATACTTTTTTCATGTTTTTAGCATAATATCCTCGAAAAGTGCCAAAACTTTGGCTTTCTTTGTGGTTAAGGCTATTGAAAAAGTTTTTTGTACATTGTATAAAATACACTATAATTCTTACTATGCATGTTACCGGTAATATATTATTTTATATTTATTTTCTCTCTCTCTCTCTCATATATATATTTTTTTAATAATTTATTTATAATACTACTACCCGGAATTAGCCATCAACGAAATTCAGTGCATTTATCAATGGATCTGATAGACATTAGGTAAGTTTTTAGATTTCACGGCCAAAAGCATTTTTTTGTTTGTTTTTGGGGTGTTATGCCGTGTTGCGCTAACTCCTTCTTTAGCCGACGTTTCGGACAGCGTTGCAGTGTCCATCATCAGGGCAGATCCGGTAGATCACATCTTCGGATCTACCTGATTTGCCCTGATGATGGACACTGCAACGCTGTCCGAAACGTCGGCTAAAGAAGGAGTTAGCGCAACACGGCATAACACCCTAAAAACAAACAACAAAAACTGATAGACATTGTTCCCAATCTCAGCGACAGTTTGAAAGGAATCGGTAGAATCGTTGAAAGCACCTTCACACTAGTCTCGCAAAGTCCATCTCCAAACTCCGTAATCCAGATTTTGCACCAAATCGGCAGAAAACTCAAGAAATTCAAGCTGGATGCTGAAGTTATGACGTTAGATCCGAGTTCAATGCACATCCAAACTCCTTAATCCCGATTTTGAACCAAATCAGTAGAAAACTCGAAAAATTCAAAATGGATGCCAACATTATGCATTTTGACATTAGATCCGAGTTCAATGCACATCTAAACTCCCTAATCCCGATTTTGAACTAAATCGGTAGAGAACTGAAGAAATCCAAGATGGATGCTGAAATTATGCATTTTGACATTAGATCCGAGTACAGTGCACATCCAAACTCCCTAATCCCGATTTTGAACTAAATCGGTAGAGAACTGGAGAAATTTATGATTGATGCCGAAATAATGCATTTTGAAATTAGATCCGAGTTCAAGCCACCACCTACTCCGTTTTACCGACTTCGATAGAAGTCGGTAAAAATTTGTAGAAAACGTGTCCATCGGAATGATGTATTTTGACAAACCTTATTCTTCTTTTCCTCCAGTGGAGCGGTCTCTTTCGGCGCTGTACGCGCGAGTCCCTTTATTATTTCCCATTTATGTGCCCCTTTATTATTTACGTATTGGTACCTGAAAAAGGTAAAAAAAAGTTGAGACCGTAAAACAAGTTTCAAATTATATATTACAAAATAAATAATATTTAATTTCCACTTACCCCTTGGCTTTAGCACCAATCTCCTCTGGATTCCTATTAGAAATTTGAAAGTTGGCCGAGCACTGGAGAATAAACAAAATAAGCGTGCTCTCACTTCCGAATTCACCTCGAGACTGACAGTGACTAGCGGTGTTCGGTCAAGCTATGGACAATGATTTCATCCATAGGATTTTGTATGACGGAAAATAATTGAAATATTCGGGAAGTTTAATTGAATCACAACAAAAATCCATACATGTTAAAGTGTTTTTTATTTATTTAAAATGACCTGTATCATATTTACTTTGAGATGACCGATGGATTTAAAAAAAAAAATCTCTCTGATAGGAGCTATTCTGCTTCCAGCGAAGGCATTTTTGAAGTTTTACGTAAAGTTGCAATGTGTATTTCATATAGAATAAAAAAGTTTACGATAAAAAAATTTAATTCACTGGTAACATAAGACATTTTTCTAACTACCCCTATAGAATTTTTAGATAAATTATTAGTGGTATTCCTTTTACTAGGTAAATACAAAGTGATGTTTAGCGCTATTTATGATACTTCCCCCTTAAGTGCGCTTTGCCGTTCCGTGTCGGTTTTTTGGCGCACATCAAAGGGATCAAAGTCAAAATGTTTGCATGCCAGCCACACTGCGCGAAGCCCAGTATCGTGAGCGTCGCCGTGGAGACTTGACGTGCCGCGTGCGTACAGCCATAACCAAGCGAACTAGCGATGGAGTGGAACAATGAGGGCGTGTTTGAATTCATTGAATTATTACAAGGAGAGCCTGACATATAACGCCTCACTTACCTTGTTCTATTACGATACATTTTACACATCCATTCACGTCTTCGATTTGGCTGTTTTTGTTTATTTATTTGCACGTGTAATAAATAATTACTAGCACATAATAAGTTCAAAAATGAATTAAGAAAATATGTCTATCTCAATTATTAATGTTTCTTTTTTTTGTGACTTTATTGAAATATTTAAAGAAAGATTATGTTTGCCAAACAATGTACATGTTTATATGTTTATAAAACTATTAGCACACACGAAGATGTGAGCTAACTTAAGATTAATAAATAAATAAATAAATAATATAAGCAAACTGTGTCGACCAAATCGTCGTCCATGTTATGTGAGGTCCATTTGAAAACTGTGAGCACAAAGAAGTGATCAAATATTTGAACACATATCTGGCAGAGACATACATAAGTGACCAAATGTGTGAGCAAAGTCTTCAAATAAGTGTTCACTTATTTGAACACATGTCTGGCGCCGGCGGTGTGTGGTTTGTTTATGCGCGAAGTATTGTTCACGGAACTACTAGTATTGTCAAACCTTCTCCTTTCGCTTTACGGGCGTGATATCTTCTGTACTATTCACCAATAAAACGGTGTTTTTGACTTTTTGAAATAATGGCATACAAAGCTTCGGGTCAAAAAGGCCCCTTTCTCTTTCATCATGATTTAAATTAATCGATTTTTGAAAAATAGATGTAATTTAGGTTTGGTGAAAAAAATATTTGCAATGGCTGCAATATGGGGTACACAAAACGGTGTGATGGTTGCAGAGTTTGTCACTTTTCTTGACGGGTGTGATATTTTTCATGCTTGTCATTTTACTTTACTGGCGTGATGTTTCCGATATATTTTGTTAAACTTGTCGAATTACGAAAATGCTTGTCATTTCTCGAAGAGCGGATGCGTCTCCCATTTTACTTAGCGGGCGTGATATCGTCTGTGATTGACGTTATAGGTACGGGCGTGCTATTTCTGTGCTTTTCATTATAATTTGCGGGCGCGATATATCGCTTACTCTTCATTGAACTTTATGGTAAATATATTTCCACTTAAAATCTAACGAAAAAAATACAAAAAACATTTTACGCGAAAAATACGCGATGGCATTTAAGCGAAAAATCTATTAAAAAAACAACAGTCCTCATCATTCAGTCGTGAAGTTTGGCACGCTCATCGGCGGAAGGAAATTACAGAGCGGATTTGAGTGCGCGGTGGTAAATCGGTAATGCCCAGTGCCCCATTTGGCCCCATTATTGCATCACGGCGCACTGACACTCGCACTACTCGCAGCTGTCATTTGCCGATCGTGACGTATTATTGAATTATGCATGCGCGCGCATTCGCCGTGTTATTACTTGTGCGCATGATGATTGCGCGCTCGTTGTTCATATTATGTATTTATACAAGTTGTAAGGTCAAGGTGTGGTGACGGGTGGCAACATTACTACAATTATTCTTGACAAGCGATCGCTTCGTAAAAGTTAACATTTGGATAGGGAACCAAAACAACATTGCAATTTTAATCATACTTGCAGCAGAAAATGGAAGCGCCTTTCTGAGCATTGATGAATTAGAAGAGATATGAACAGGGCCGGCCATATGCGGGCGCAATTAGAGCAGTACGCTCCGGGCGCCGAATTCCCAAGGCGACAAGCCGTTCATAATACCTAGAACCTAACAGTCATAACACTCATAACTCATAACAGATCGCCCTTGAGATTATTTTTCGTAAGCTCGGCGCTACGCAAAAATAAAAATCATCAAATATGATTTATTACAATAAGGAAGTTGAGTCCATTTTTTTTTATTTTTTTTTATCAATGTTCGCATTCAAACTTAAATACGAGTATTTTTTTTTTTTTTTTTAAAGTTTGTTTTCATAGTTAAATTAATTCTCAAAGTTTGAATTTTATTAAGCCCGCCAAAACGAGCGGAATCCGAGCGGTGTGGGTGTGACGTCATTCAAACTGTAAGAACCACGTCGCTTAAAGATTTTGTATGGAAAAAAAATTAATTCTTCAATAAGGAATTCCAGTAATTTTTTTACCAATGGTAACCGTCTATTAGAATTGATGTTATTAAAAAAAAAAAGAAAATTGATTAAGATTTCATAGTTAAATTAATATTTTAAGTTAGAATATTTGATTTTCAAGCCCGGTACGGTATTGTCGTGGCTATTTGTTGACTTGCCCCGCGCGAATTCAGGACCACCGCGCAGAAAAGTAAAGACCAAAAGTAAAATAACGGTTTACAGCCCAGTTCACTGTAAGACTTTTCTGGGCGGCCGGCGGCCTGAAGTGTATCACATGTTATGTGACATGTATAATAATAAAAACTTCTAAGTTATGCAATAAACAACATATTATTATAAAGCACTATACGAATATGTATCTTTAGAAATCCATTTCATATAATAATAACAACAAATACGTACATATATTTGACAAACTTAAATAAACGTTTGGCCTATACACCTCTCTCATCTTAACCGACCATCTCTCATGCAATAGAAAGAGATGCACCATAAGTGATCCGTTGTACGTACAAGTCACGACACATGTGACGTCAGAATTCTTTCGACCAATCGTGGAGCGTATACAGTCTATTGCTATTGAATGCTTTTTCAAGAACGTTTAACTAATTCTAAGAATAATAATATAGAAATATATTTATATATTTAGAATCGATATTTTTTGATCTACATGAACATATTTTTTATAAGTCAAAATATTTTTCACTCAACTTCCTTATTAGGCGTCAAAAAATATTTGCAATGAAACATGGCTGCAATATGGGGTACACAAAACGGTGTGATGGTTGCAGAGTTTGTCACTTTTCTTGACGGGTGTGATATTTTTCATGCTTGTCATTTTACTTTACTGGCGTGATGTTTCCGGTATATTTTGTTAAACTTGTCGAATTACGCAAATGCTTGTCATTTCTCGAAGAGCGGATGCGTCTCCCATTTTACTTAGCAGGCGTCTACTGGTTTTCACAAGAGGTGCAAAAATTTTACTAATTAATTATAATAGTCCGATTGGGCCTCCTATGCTCTCAACCCCGAATCACCGCAAACTACAAAATCTGGTCTACGCGCAGTGCATACAGATTATTGCTAGTGGGACTAATTTCAAAAGCAACGAAACCATTGATCTTTTACGGGAAAAGTTTCCGGACCGTGTTATCTCTCGAAGAGGTGATCACAATTGGCCACCGAGATCTTGTCATTTAACACTTTGCGACTTCTTCCTTTAGGGCCACGTGAAAGAGAAGGTCTACGCCAACAGCCCAGCGACGATTCAAGACCTTAAAGATGGAATTCGTGAGGCTATCGAGGACATAAGGCAGCCACTTTGCGATTTGGTTATGGAAAATTTCATGAAAACGATATGGTCCTGTAGGCGTGGTCGTGGTGGTCATTTGACTGATGTTATTTTTCATTATTAACGGCATACCTTCCTCTTTATAATGAAATAAACATTCGATCATTTATATATCAAAAAATGGCATTTTTATTTGAATATCAAAATAACACCACTTATTGGAAAACCCTGTATATACACGGTGTCCGGAAACTCGTAGTACAAGCGGGAAACCGGAGAATCTACACCACATGGGGAACCCAAATAAACATAAAATTTTTTGATTTGAGCATTTTCACAAAAAAAAAAAAAAAAAACAAAAAAAAATATTTTTCGGCTATTTTAGGGTTAAAGTTTTTTCTGGTGTTTAGGATTGAACAACAGATGTTTTAACCCTGCAGAGCAGAAATATTTTATGATTACACCGGATTAAATGAAGGGTGATTTCAAAATAATGCTTCAAATCCGAGTTTCTTCATTTGTTTTACTTTCAAATAGTTTTAATTAGTTGGGTACTTTGATCTTCAGTAATAATTTATAAGAATTTGATTAAAAAAAAAAAAAAAAAAAAATCAACTTCTAACTCGATTTACTCGATAACGAAAGCTCAAATCAAAAAAATATATACTACAAAATCGACTCCAAATGTGACGTAGATTCACCAGTTTCCCGCTTGTACTACGAGTTTCCGGACACCCTGTATAAAATTTTCTTGGTCACACGCAAGACAGACGTAGCCATAAACGATTACATTACGATTTCCAAGCTGAAGTGGAACTATGCTGGGTATGTACTGTAGTCATTGTTCTAATATCTTCTGTCTTTTCGTTTTCTTACAAGATGTGTGCGAAGGAAGAGAACGTTCGTCGATGACGCATGTACTACCCTTCTTTGGGACTACTAGATCACAACTAACAGACCACTTTTGGAATTTCAAAATGATCAAATGGCATCCTTGGATGAGAAACAGAATTCGATCGCAGACGAGATGGGCTGATGACCTAAGAACTGCCGGCTTCGGATGGGTGAGTACCGCCAAAAATCGTGCAAATTGGAGACATATGAAGGAGACCTATCGTGCCCTTGGAACATCAAGAATCTATCGGACACAGCAATATCGTGCAATATTGGGCTCTAGAGAGTATTACTTTAGAGTTCAATATTGCGTAACATTGCCATGTTTCTAATAAAACCTTGTTGTTCCAAGGGCACGCCATGTTCAAAGGTGATTGGTTAGATTGATTATTGATTGGTTAGCTGGAAGAAATAGGATGTAACCTATAAGCTATACCCTTTGTACTCTTTTTGTGCAATAAATATTTTTTTGAATTTGAATTTGAAAAAAAAAAAAAAGCTGGAAAAAGACGCCTAGAAAAACAATTTGTTTGAACTGATTTCCGACAATAAATATAAATGTTTGAAATCAACAATCAGACAACAAGAAACACAACATTTTCCTACTCAATTTTATCACGATGAAAAGAACAATAAAGTATGAAACAGTTGGAAAAAAAACTTACCGGTTCCTGTTCTCCTGTGGCGTCTTTTCCCAAGCCTTCCCCCACGGCCCATCCCATCTTCTGCAGCATCTTGAAGCCCTTGTTGGTGGAGGCAATGGACCTAGGGAACAAATTATTGGATTGGAACCTTCAACTCTTATTAAAGCCGTAGTTGTAAGTAATAAAACAGAATAATGTGTCAAGACCCACTTGGTCATAAATGTGTATTAGTTTTAAGTCTAATGCCGGGATCACACGAGGACAATACAGAAGACAATACAATAGTGTCCAGTCCCTGCTCTCTGAACAGCCTCAACAATTTTTTCAAGTCGAACTATGTGCGCGCGGAACGACTGGCTATTGTCTTACTGTCTTCTCAAAACCCGTTTAGACACGGACAACGCAGTCGGGCATGGTGGTGAGGGTAAGACACTATCCTGTGGAGATAGCTTGCCTGTCTATCTCTGGTACAGTATCTTGGTTCATTGTCCTGTCTTCCAAACTACTGTTCACACTAGGACAGTGAATCCGGAGCTGGGACAAAAGAGTATTGTACTGTCCTCGTGTGATCGCTGCATTAGTTGTAAGTCACTAGTTATCTGATCTATGTTTGTGAAAAACCACTTAAAAAACAATTTTCTGTTCACCGGAAGGAGTATTATTTGAATTAACAATATTTTTTTTAGTTGACTTATATCGGTTTTGAGACGAGAGTACTGAAAGAACCACACTAACTGTAAATTAGACTTTCTGCCTTGAAATGTTTGACTCACTGGTGCATGCTGGCCTGCTGAACCTTGGCTCCGTGGTGGTGCGAGCCCACCTGCTCCCTCCTACGCTGCGCTTTGTCTTCGTACCCCTCGGCCAGCAGCTGCGGCTCTTCCCCTTCCCCCTCCCCATCCTCGCGGTATGGGTTGATCTTGTACTTGATCTTGATGCGTGCCAGCTCCTGCTTGTGCTGCCGCCTGGTGTTGGACCGCTTGTAGCTGCCCACCGGAGGTGGAATGTCTGTAACAAACATGATCATAAATTAGAAATTAACGTCTTATTCTGGTGTCCTGTCCTTATAGGGATTGGCTATCATTAAGGTGCAGCAAGATAAATAATTGCCTATTGCCGAACAATTGTCCTGGCCATCAATACTTAAATCTATCCAAGCAGAGAACCAACTATGAAAAATAAGGGACAAGAATACAAATACGAACAAATGGAAGAATATAAGCCAACACATGCAATCACAGGTACTAGTCACGTCTACATCGAAGCCATAAATTGCGGTGTCTTTCAATAATCTTTATGTTGGGTATTCTTGTAATTATCACTTCTAATGTTGTGATCAAGATTTTGTAAATTTCTGTGTTTTATGAATTAGATTCATTACAATTTTCCAATTCCCTAAATCAATCCCCACTGGTTCCTCATTTATTCCCCACTGTCTCCAGGCAGGATGATGAAAGAGCGGTATCATCATTTCTTTATTTTTTACTAATAAGAAAGACAAACATTCCCGGGTTACGAATAACCTGACAATATTTGAAAATCTCCTTGTGCGATAATCGCGTAGACTATCGACACATGGGTTAGATTATAATGGTTATAATCTAGGCAGGAATGTGCCTATGTAAATTAACGCTCCGTTCGCCGAACCAAAAAGATAGGTATTCGCAAATGTGACTTACGGAAGAGTTGGTTGTGATGTTTGATGATATGGTTCTTTTGGAAACGCTCGTATGGTGGAGGAATTCATAGGAACTAGTATGAGATTGAACTAATTATAACTCCGGCTAAAAATCGAATTGACACATCGGTTGTTTTCTCGGTACGGTGTTTTCGTCAACTGTCATTAGATAAAGTTTTCGCTACGGCGCGGGCAGCTCGATTCCACTCAAAGCAACACTGCACAGATTCTGAGGAAACTGAGGAAAATGTTGCTTGCGTTGTG
Source organism: Hesperophylax magnus (assembly GCA_026573805.1). Taxonomy (NCBI): domain Eukaryota; kingdom Metazoa; phylum Arthropoda; class Insecta; order Trichoptera; family Limnephilidae; genus Hesperophylax; species Hesperophylax magnus. The sequence goes on along the minus strand of JAIUSX010000117.1, from coordinate 1,433,639 downwards.
ATGGAAGACTTAGCCAGCCAAGGAATTGAACACACTATGCCTGGATGGGACCCAAACACGATGTCAACTTGACCGGTATACATTTTAATAGTCAACAAGCCACTAACCTTGTTTTATCAAGAGTCCCGGTTCACAATGTCCGCAGGTGGCATTTCCACTGTGAATGTGGCACAGCAGCTTAGTGGTGCCCAACTGAATCACACTGCTGTGGACCACCTGAAAACTCACCCCATTTTACTGCAAATTTCAACATCAATACAAAAGAGTCATGGGTCGGTTATTTGCATTCTTACATATGGTACTCATTGAAATATACATATAAACCGAAAGAGACACAAACTCGGTGTCTGTAAGACCCTTAGATAAGGCTACGCAAGTTTAATTTGGGAGGTGGGTTTGGGTACCACCGCCCCGGAAACCATTTATTGGATTTTTTATTTTTTTTTTATATTAACTCCACACAGGAGGCCCTGAAGAAAATAATTTCCCTCAGGGCCTATGTCATCTTTGGGGATGCTGTGTGGAGGGTCTTTTTGTGGAGAGGAAGGAGTGAACAAGGGTCTTGAAGAGTCCCATGTTGTAGGAGGGAGGAAACACAGAGGCCGGCAGTTCGTTCCACAGCCGAGCTGTTGAACTTAAGAACGAATCGTAGAAGCGACCCGTTCTCATGTGACAAGTGTCAACTGTGTAACATGTGACAAGTGTCAACTGGCACGCGTTTGGCGTGTATCCCGACTACGCACCGGTGCCGAAGGGATCAATGACGCTAGTTCCTCAGAGCATCTTCCATTGTAATACCGATAGAACAAGGACAGCATACCTACCTGACGCCTGTGCTCTAGAGATTGCAGTCCGTTTGTTAAGATTGGGGAATCTATCAAACGGACCGCCCGTTTTTGCACAGTCTTGGGTTTTTTTCAGGTATTTAGGGGCTCCGGACCAGAGATGGCTGCCTAATTCGACAGTAGGGCGCACTTGCGATTTGTACAGGGTCAGCAGTTGTGTATTATTAAAGTATCTGCGGGCCCTGTACAGTACGCCCAGCTTCTGAGAGGCCAACTTTACTCTGGCTTCGATGGAGCCCCCGTACCTGAGCTGGTCACTTATAGTTATACCAAGCATATCAATGGAAGGCCTGTTCGGAAGATTGCTTCCGTTGAAGGAGACTAGATTATCATTTGGATCCATTTTAGACGTAATCAGACAGGATTGGGTCTTTGAAACATTAAATTCGACGAGATTATTTTTACCCCAGGAGGAAATACTCTCGAGATAACCGTCCATTCTCTGCTTCAAAGCCCTCCGAGCCGTTGGAGTTTGTGTGCCCTTTGGGGGCTTGTCAAACAAAAAGCAATCATGAACTGTACTGTCATCCGCGTAACAATGAATCGGTGCACATGTCAAAAGGTCATTGATGTGCAACAAAAACAAAGTCGGAGACAGAACCGATCCCTGTGGTACGCCAGCATTTATGGATTGCGAGGAAGAGGTGAAACCGTCAGCAACCACCTGAATCGACCTATCCCTTAAAAAGTCAGCAATCCACGTACACAGGGATGCGGGAAGTCCGTAAGAATGCAATTTGTTGACAAGTCCTCGGTGCCAGACCCGGTCAAAGGCCTTGGATATGTCTAGTGCGACCGTTTGGGTCTCACCGTGACGTTCCAGGCACCGCCCCCAAACATGCGTCACATACGCGAGAAGATCACCGCACGAGCGGTTCCGTTGAGAGACGGTCGTTGATAATTTTGTTCTTCTCGAAGTATGTGAGCAGTTTGTCGTTGATCACACGTTCCATCACTTTGGACAGAACTGATGTGATCGCTATGGGGCGGTAGTTGGCCGGGTTGGAGCGGTCACCTTTCTTGGGAATAGGGTGAATGAGCGCTTTTTTCCAACCAGAGGGCACAGTGCCACACTTCAGGGACATTTTGAAGAGCTTTGTCAAAACTGGAACTATTTCCGCAGCACACCTCTGCAATACCAGGGCAGGTATTCCATCAGGTCCACTAGCTTTGTTAACATCGAGCCCCCGTATGACGTGGAGTACATCCCGATGCCGGATCCTCAGCTTTTTCATATAGAAGCCGCAGTGAGAAACCGACGGCGGAACAGCACCTCCGTCGTCGAGGGTCGAGTTTTCCGCAAAAATTTTCCCTAATAGGTTAGCCTTTTCGGTGGCGGTGTTTGCTAGTGAGCCGTCAGGTCTGGTAAGAGGTGGCAAACTGGGTTTGCAAAAATTCCGACCTATTGAGCCCGCAAGCGACCAGAATGCTCTGCTGCCATGCGGGCAGGCAGCCAGCTTTTTGCTGATCTGCAGGTCGTGTTCGAATTTTGACCTATTAATGATTCTCTTGCATTCCTTTGCCGATTTGTTGTATGCTGATCTGCTTTCGGGCGTTCGAGATGTGTTGTAGGCTCGGTAAGCCGCGTTTTTTCGTCGAACTGCTTCGGAGCATTGTCGACTGAACCACGGCTTTGAGCCCACACCAGTTTCTTTAGTAGTCGATTGTATGAAGCCATCCATCGCCGATTTGATGACTTCACCAATCTCCTGGGCACATCTTGAAGGGTCCGAAGTCCGAAAACAAACAGCTGACCACGGAAAAGCGTTGAAATGGGCCCGCATACCGAACCAATCTGCTGACTTATAGTACCACACTTTTCTCCTCAGCCTCTCATTGGTTGGTCTGAGGCTAACGGGGATTGATATCGTCACTAGGCAGTGGTCAGATGATCCCAGAGGCGCTGTGACGTCAATCTTATAACCGTGTGACACAGTAGTTAAGAATAGGTCTAACAGATTGGAGCGGTGAGTCTGGACATCAGGAACCCTTGTAGGCTCCTGAACCAATTGCTCTAATCCGTAGCAAATGGCAAAGGATAGAAATAAATAAATAAAAATAAAACACGTATTAAATAAATAAATAAAAATAAAACATGTATTAAATAAATAAATAAAAATAAAAAAACAATACTTCAGAAAAGAAAAATCCAAAAAAATAAAGAAGCTCATTTTTTAAATAATAAAAATAACTGACTGCAAAACTTTTTGAAATACTGAAAAAACTTTTTGAATATTCAAATTTGACGATCGTACACACATAAGCTAAGTTGTTGTCTTTTCTCTCTACAAATAATAAGTAGGTGTGAGCGAGACAAAAGGCTTTTTCTCGGTAGTATTGGCAAAGACTCGACTTGTAGAAATATGTACATATGCACCAATACACACAATACTAAGTATGTGTTGTTTGCCAAAACTCTAATTGCGCTACCTATATCACATCATTAAACCTACGCGCCATAACCGCACGTGATAATTTTTCCAAATATGTATATCTCGAGTGTTTTTATGATGTATGTCACATTTAATACTGCAATACTGACCTCTATGGGTTCGCTCTCTTGCTGAGCGCCAGACATTCTCTTTCCATTGAGAAAAGTTCCGTTTCGAGACCCCATGTCCACCACGAAATAAGCACTTTTTTCTTCATTGTAAGAAAATGTCAAATGATGCTGGAAAAAAAAAACTTTATTAAATAACTGTTAACCTCTGCCAAACGAAAAATAATAATATTTTGAACCTTCAAAATTGCTCCTGACATACTAAAATACATTTTATTCGCTTGGCGGGGAAATAATGTGTATTACTATTATTCTAGATTGTCGTTTCGTCACTTGCAAACATTGAGTTTTTGACTGTGAAAAATTTTTATTTTTAATTCTAATATATTAAAACTGAAGAATATTTCTTTCTTCTTTTTTATAATATTAGAGAGTTTATTTTATAATATTAACAGCATTACTCTGAATTTAAGTAGCTATCCAGGGGAAACTTCATAGGATAGATATATACGATTTTCTTAAATATATAAACACATTCTGGTAGACGGTAGAATATGCGCCGCAGTGAGAGGGATGGAATCACAGATACATTGACCCCCAGATTCTTACCCACCCCTCATAACCTTTTCTATCCCAGAATTTCCTTTCCTGCTTTTCCCCAAAAAAGACCCTCCACATAGCAGACTCCAAAGATTACATCGGCCCTGAGGATTTTTTTCTCCTCAGGACCTCCTGTGTGGAGATAATTTTAAAAAATTACAAAAATATGATTTTTCAAAAAACATCATTTTGCAAAAATCATAATTTTGCAAAAATCACCATTTTGCAAAAATCACCATTTTGCAAAAATCACCATTATGCAAAAATCACCATTTTGCAAAAATCACCATTGTGCAAAAATCACCATTTTGCAAAAACCATCATTTTGTATAAAACATCATATTGCAAAAAACAAATTGAGTCTCAACACCATATTGAGTTAATAATTATATTGAGCCCTTTTGCGGAAAAACATTATGTGAACAAGTGAGTTCTGAGATATTGGCTGAGCGACATATATCGCAGTAATAATTGTGCTAAAATTTACTAGTAAGATTATGAATTTCAAATTTGAAATACGATAATATGAATGATTATAATATTTCTAGTAAAATTGCAATAATAACTATTATTATATTAACCAACACCTCTGCCATCGGACACCCCAAGTGTTTCGCTATTTAGCAAGGGTGCCCGGGTTTATAGGGTAAGGGGTGTTCAGGATACACCTGCCCACCAGCTGCGTGGCATGCCAGATCGGGAGAGGCTGGTTGGGGAGACCCTTTGACCCCTCCAACTGGTCTCTCAACCTATCGACTTGCGCCGCAGTGGGAGGGATATATTAATATTTCCATCACTGCTGTACACACTGATCCCTAGATTCCTACCCAACACTCAAACATTCCCAGAACTTCCTCTCCTTTCTTTCCTTAAAAAAGATCCTCCACATAACATCCCCGAAGATGACATAGGCGCTGAAGGATATTAGTGTTAAAAATAAATTAAAATAATGTACAAAAAAATATACATATACTACTGTGACACATGCAGACATTGAAAGTTAAATAAATTTATACTTAGTAAGGTACCTGGAAATCTGCAAAGAGTGCAAGGCTGATGTAAGTTTAATGAGTAAGATCAAGAAAGGGACGCTTAGATGGTTTGGGCATGTAGAGCGAATGAGCGAAGAAAGGAGTGTAAGGAGAATATACGATGCAAATGTGAATGGTAGCAGAAGTCGGGGACGCCCGAGGAAGACATGGCACAACCAAGTGAATCAGATACTTGAGTCGGGCCATGTCAAGAGTCAGAATAATAGAAGAGTATGTATGAGACGATGTATGAATGTGAATGAGGCAAGGAATGTGTGCCAAGACCGAGTTGAGGGAAACGGCGTGATGGTTAGTTGTCAGTTGGGCGGTGTCTAGTAATTTATCAATTCGAAATAATGAAAATATTATTACGCAATATGGTAAATATGATGTTCTTAGCCGGAAAAAAAAAAATTATATATTTTTATTATTTATAAAGACTTAGCATTTATCAAAATTAAATCAGAAATATGACCTTTTTATGGCCGTCTTTTCGTATTGTTAACAAAATATTTTTAAAATTTGAATATCCTCAAAAAATACCTTGAAGGTTTTTCTTTAAGACTTCGTTCAGAAATTAAAAAAAAAAAAAAAATAAGGTTGTGGTATAATTATTTCCTAGGCACTATCTTTAATGTTTTTGTAAATGCGGTTTACTAAACTTTGGTTAAATTTATCCTAAAAAAAGGAACGAGGAATAGTTTCTATTATTTTTGTCCACTTTTTAAAATTATTTTCACATTTTTAAATTACCATTTGTTTAAGAGTTTCGAGTTTATTAAAATAATTAATTATGTTGCCGTAAAGTGGCGACATTAATTCAGCTACTACGGCAGAAATTAGAACTGAAGGCTTATTTTTAAATATGTCAACAGATGGCGTTAATCACGGAACGACACTTGGAATTTTCAACAAAATCTTGCGTGTCATCAGTCAGCGAAGATAATACCTACTTGTATATACTAAGAAGTTTGCCAGTAATTTTAAACGGTCTTGCTGTGCACGTGTTTATACATGTGTTAGTTTTCGACGTGGACATGCGCACACACACTTGTGTATATTATGTAAATATGTTTTGTCATTGATTTTGAGGACAGGCATCAGAGATGTTCATCGAGTTAGGTTGATACGATTCGTCTTCACAATTTGTATTGTATAAGTAAAATAATATTATATTTATTGTGAGGTGTGCTTAGCTGATTTTTATTTGGTACATGCTATATACATTCATAATGTTTATTTCAAATTTAATTTACTTTACATACGATTTTTATATATTGAAGTGAAACTTCTTTACGCGCGTTATGCATTTTCGAGGACCGGAGTAAAACTGACTCATGACCGTCAAGTGACTCAAGGCCGATAACGCGACTAATTACCCTCGCAGACGTGCGTGACAAGTTTTTTTAGTAAAAAACACAGGCGTATGTGAGTTTTTCAAAATTTAAAATTGCGCGGGACAAGTCAATTGAGGAGTACACGTCGTATACGCGGTTCTCGTCGCGCGAGATACCTCTCCTCATGGTCTAGAGGCAGAGCGTTCGACACTCGTTATGCAGGACCCGGGTTCGAATCCCATATTTTTATAATTTTTAATTTTTTTTTATTACATGCTACTCATAAATATGTGAATAGACAGAAAAAAAGAGAGAATGAAATGAAAAGAAAGAGAGAAGAATACACACTGTATTTTTTTTTTTTTACTTGTGTCATGACATTGTTTTTAATAAAGCATTACATATTATTTACTTAGGCACCGTTGTTTTCTTCTATGATCCTTATTAAAAAAAGCTTACAAAAAGCATGTTTTTTTGTTATCCTTCAAAACATGCATTTTTTACTCTTGAATAGTCTTCAAGCACTTTTTTGTTGTTTGTTTTTGAGGTGTTATGCCGTGTTGCGCTAACTCCTTCTTTAGCCGACGTTTCGGATCTTCGGATCTACCGGATCTGCCCTGATGATGGACACTGCAACGATGTCAGAAACGTCGGCTAAAGAAGGAGTTAGCGCAACACGGCATAACACCCCAAAAACAAACAACAAAAATGCTTTTGGCCGTGAAAATCTAAAAACTTACCAGTCTTCAAGCACGTTTTTTTACTACGGTCAGAGCGCATTGATGTACCTACCTATTGTATTTTTTATGTCAGCGCTGACCCTTCTGCAGTGGGAAAGTGTTTTAAAAAATCAAATATTGACATACAATATAAGTCAGTTATAATTAGTGACATCTTACGAATTTCAACAGAACTTTTTTAGTACAGAACTGTCTTTAAATGGCTAGTAAAACCTAGTTCCTCCGCTGGGGGGCATTGTTGTAGTTTCGTTCTGAACAAGGTACCTATTATACTTGGCGTTAAGGTACCTATTTCAATTAATAGACAACATGTTTCATGTATTTTAATCAATCAATTTTTAAGCTTTGAGTACAATTCACGTAAAAGAAAAATAAAAATACAAATTTTTCTGGAAATCATTTTTTTTCATTTAACTAACAAAAAATTTAATATTTTAAATTCCAGACATGTTACAACATATAAAAAAAATCACAATGCAGAAATAAAACTTGAAAAATATGCCAAGCGCCTATCGCACAAACCTAAGTTTCAATAAAATAACAGAATACTTGTCTTGAGAGCATGCTACTAATAATAATAATACTGAATGTAAAGAAAAAAAAAAAAAAATCACCCTTTAGTTAGCTGCGGGGCTAACGCACACATATGAGATTTGGAAAGTCAAGCCTGCTGAGCACCTGTCACATATACGTGTGTGATTGCGAAAAATTATGAATAAAATCAAAATTTCACAGAGTATATAGGTCAAATGGTTCTACACACAGGCTGAAAACATGGCTTACTCTACATTGATTTGACATCTGGAGAAATATTGAAGGGGAAACATTTATTTATTCAGATATGTGAAAAAAACTATTGATGAATCAAAAATATTAAAATCGAGCTATGCAGGATGTCTGACTGATTTGTTGAGCAGTGTATAAATTAACAGATTCAAACACCAATATATGTTTATTTCGAAGTAGGAGCTTAGTAAAATACTATTATTCCACAAGTTAAATGATAATATTATGTCCATATTATTAAATATTATGTCTATATTATATGTATAATATTATGTCCATTTGGAATATATTATGTCCATATTACATAATATTTTGTCTATATTAGATAATATTATGTCCATATTATATAATATACTAGCAGTTAAAAACCCGCTCCGCGGGTTTTTAACTGCTAGGCCCTGCGGGCGGCTCTTGGTTGGGCTTCGCCCATTTTAAGTGATATTAACAACAGTTACATTTAATAGATAGATATTAGGACATTCACAGAGAGAGGGTGAGTATATATATTGTTAAAACACGGAACAGGAAGGAGTTAATTAATAATAACATGCTAAATTTACACATAATAAGAATGAAAGTTGTTTGAATAAATGAAATTTTACGTATTTGTGATGGATTATTTCAAATGAAACACTATTATTGACTACATGTCTACAACTAATATTAACTGTTATCGTACCTAATATAATTAGCTCATAGGAGACTTGCAGTGCTTAAATATGTGTTACAACCGTCAATGTCTATAAGTTTAATCAATATCGTTTAGTTTGTCACAATTAAAGATAGTTATAACAAAGTTGACTTAAATAATAGATTATTACATATTGATTAATTGTACCCATGTTTATGAATAAAAGGAGGGTAATCATTTGGTAATTCTTTACCTACAACTGTTACTGTATCTAATAAAGTTTAAAGTTAGATTATATATACACCTTCATCAGGAGAGTAAAAATCTATATATAAAGGTAGATTATTACAATATAGCGCCCCTGAGGTGATATCTCACAAAAGCAGCGCTATGCAAATTGTCCAATAAATAAATAAATATAATGTTTACATTTTATTGTGTATACACCCAAGTCAAAAATTAAATATAGATTGCAATTGGGAAAGAAGAAGTGGAAGGAGGGGGGAGGGGTAAGAGTAGGCTGGGTTTTTAATAATTAGGAATTACAATATCGTTAGACGGGAAAGACCAGTTAAGTGGGAAAATATTTAAAAGAGAGTTTATAAAAAAATTCTTGTTAATTATATCTGCTTTTATATTAACATGTTTCCTCATTTCTAAAATTTCTAAATTATTTATAGTGAAGTATTTTAAGACCTGAAAAAAACAAATAGAATATAACCATAAAACAATATATTCATAAGACAAATAGCATTTAATAACGGTTATTCTAATAAATTGATAGTTGAAATACTAAATAAAAAAATTAAACATATTCTCTTCAAAAGGTCTTTCTAAAGATAGAAATAAACAATGGCGTAGAATTCTGCTTGTGGATAACGATACTTCTAAAATTATATATAAAAACAATTCTGGTACTATTCAACTGGCGTCTTACACTAATAACAATGAAGAAATATATTCTTAACCTTCCAGCGGGCGCGTTGAGAAATTTCCCTTGAGCGGGCGCTTGTCGTAAATTTTACGTCATCAAGTTTTCTCCATGTAAGTGGTGTTTTCTTTATACAAATGTTAGGGAATTTTTTTAAGGATATGAAGAATGATAATAGGCAGTACTTAAAAAAAAATATTTGACTTTCTTAAAAAAAACGAAGCAACACTCTAAACATTTTTATTTCAAAACAAAATTTGTTATCGACCTATTTAGTCAGAATCAATATTCCCATCCTTACAATTGTTACAAACCACCTCAACTGAAGAATGGTTCTTGCATGTAAAGGACTGGCGACGGCAACACTTCATTGATGCTGAGGATCTTTTCTTATCCAGTGCACATAACCGACAAACACCGAGTTTTGGAAAGCTTATGTTTTCTTCTTCTGTCATCGGTTCAATTGCCCTACCGTAACTCGCTTTGAGAAAAACATTTATATCTTGCGGTAAATGTTTGACATTTGATTTGACTCTAGCATAGCTCGAAGCTCGATGCTTACAACTAAGTGGAAAGAGTGGGGGAAGCGATAAGGCGCGTCTGTCGTAAATTTTACGACAGCGCGCCCGCTGGAAGGTTAATAATAAAGATAGCAAAATTCAAACAAAAAAATCAGGAGTTTAAAAACTCAATTGGGATAATTGTAATTTCTTTTACAAAGGTAGAACCAATAGAAACTTTGAAGTCAGAACTAAAGAATATCGCAGGGCTCTAAATGGAAATAGTGAATTTGAGTTTGCAAATCATCTTTTGAATAATGATCACACTTTCGATAAAAATTCAGGTCTTAAAATACTTCACTCAGGATATAAAGCATCGCAAATAAATAATTTTGAAATTTTACAAATTAGAAAACATGTCAATATAAAATCAGATATAATTAATAAGCAAAAAAAAATTTAATAATAATGAAAAATGCCATTACAAAGTGATAAGCTTCCAGAAGAAATCTTCTTATTAGATGCTTGTTAATCGTAAGTAGTCAAATATTGTGAGCTGCATATTTAAATATTCGCGCCATTCATTTGGTTCGTTTTTAAACCGCCAGAGGCGCGCTCTGTCGGCCATCTATAGCCGTGCGTATCCGCCATATTGAATAAGGAACGCGTGATTTTTATAAACGTCAAACATAATCACGTAACTGTGGATAATTTTCATTGTAATGTAATTAATCCAATGGATTATGAACTTTCTAAAACATATTTTCTTCGATATTATCCAAAAATTATATGAACAGAAACGATGCTTTTGAAGAAATCTCGTATTATTATGAGGTGATCCTATTTTAGTATGAAATCGTGTCTTAATTTTCAAGTTAGCAGAATTTACCCGAAACAGACAATTTTAATTCGACCAATCAGAGGGCCTAGATCGTCCAGACGCTGGCGTAATAATACTATCAGATTATGTCCATATTATATAATTTACCCGGGAGATGTTCTCCTCGGGAATGATGACAGAATGTTTGCTCCCCTCCCGCCCCAAAGTTCCTCCATCTTTGGTCAGCAAGAACAGGGTCCCTACTTTGAGACTCGGGTTCTCTGTCTCCTGGATGATGATCCTCATGCAGGGCGGGTATTGCACGGCAACACTCTCTAAAACAAGCAACAAATAAAAACAATTTTAATTTATAATTGGCAGCTTGTTTACAGTAGGATTTGAAAATTCAAACAATTTCAATGTAAAAATATCGCTTTGTAATCGAGACTTTTTAACGTTGACGAATATTGTAAAACATGATTATTTCTGTTCTTGAAAAGTATTCAAAACATATAAGACCATAACAAACAAAAACAAGGTTGCAAACGATGAAGCAGATTTAGATAATTTGAAGCGACTGTCACAATATGTAAAAATGAGTCATAAGTGGCACGAGATCAAAATCTCCACAAATGATACAAGTATTCATCGGGTTAATTTACAGTTAAGTTCGATTCGACTATAAAGTCAAATACCAGAATTAGGGTGTTACAAGCAAATGTTTGAATAAACAGAACACAAATCAAGAAAAAAAATATACTTTTTAAGAATTAGTTAACATCTCAGAGATAGTTGTTACATGCAAAAAAATGTTGTAAGCAAATGATGACTGTAAATCAATTTATAACCACGATTTTTTCCAATATTGGAAACGTACACCACCTTCAAACGGTAGCCTACTACTACTCAGGACAGTGGCAATTCAACACACTTTAAAACTCATGAAAAGTGATGAAGAAGAAGTAGATTAAATAAATTAGGTTTATTGGCTATATTTTTTTTTTACTTTTCCTGAGTTATCATGGAACATCTTCAAACAACACAAAAATGAAACCTATATTTATATTACCATCAGAATCGCTCGAGCTACTATCATCAGAATTGGAGGCATTTTCAGCTTCGCTATTTGAATACTCTCCTTCTTCAAGACTAGAGCCATCATCTTCAGCCGAATCCTTTAACAGCTTCTCATCACATTTCTTCGAAGCATCAACAACCGATTGCTTCGTAATAGATTTGGAGATGACAGGCACAGAAAGATCAATTAAACTTTCAGGCTTTTTAGCATCATTTTCGAAAATATCTAGTTGATTATCATCAGATCTTTTTGATTCTTTATTTCCATCATCTTTCTTAGAGGTTTTTTTTTGCTTTTTGACTGATTTTGAGCTCTCGCTGTCTTTGTTGTCATTCGTTTCTTCGATTTTGGATTTTCTCTTCTTTGGTTCGGCGTGCTGCTTTCCCTGGAAGGCAACAGTAAAAAAACGTTGGTGGGGTTGTCAACACTGAGCGTGCACGGTTATGACATACCTAAAGCGTGGTGGCGGGTCTGCAGCGACACGGAAGCCAGGCTCGCGGTCAAACTTAACATAGCATCACCACATGTTCCAACCTGCAAACAGAAAATAATATTAATATTTCTAGAGCATGAACACTTCTTACGTGGGAACCTTATAAGAGGGTTTCACTGTAGGTACCTTTACACAAAAATGGAATCTACCAACGATTCTGTCGGCAAGAATTGACATATTTTAGGGCCACTGAAATTTCAATTCAATTTCATTTTCAAAACTTGACTAGTTCGGCTCTGAATTTTGTTTAGTTTTCTACCGTGTTTAGGCTGGGTTGATTCATCTTTAAAATACTTACAATCCGTACTTACATATTTTTTTTAAATTATATATATTTTGCACCCTAATATTATAGAACTTCCTTCTTCTTCTGGCGCTAGTAAAATTAGTATGTATTTATTGATGTATTTTTAAATTTAAGTATGTTAGTTGTAAGTTTCTACATATGTAAATATATATGTCATTAAGACAGTAGTTATATGCCTTTGTCGTAAGTCACTGGATATAAGTCTTAGATGTAAGTCACTATTTTTAAATCAGTAGTTTTAGTATTTATTATTTAATTAATATATTTGTACAGCGCCCTTGGGGTGATTTTTCATCAAAATGTAGTTATATAAATTAGCCAAATATTATTATTATATTAATTTTAACTGTTTGGAATGTTTCCAGTTTTAATTTTAAATGTTAGAACAGACATCAAAATATGAAGTTTTGGCTATATGTATATCAATTTTTTTAAACCTTTAAAAAAACATTAGCCAACCTTTTTATGTTTCCCCTTAATTATTCCAGAAGAAGTGTGTCCAATGGCTTCAGCACTATGAGTTTTTTCTGAACTCATGTGGCTCATATCGGGCTGGGAGTGGAAGATAAATTGATTCTGTTCCTTATCGAAATAGTAGTAACACTGAGTGGTTCCATGGTAGTACAGGCCTAACTCCTGGTAAATAATTTCAACAGAAGATTAATAAAACAGTCTGGTTTAGAACTTAGATGCACTTAGGCAGCCAAAACGAGTTTCAAAAACTACACTGCCATTATAAGTAAAAAGGCAGCTAGGAAGTCAAATTCTGATACAAGAGATCTTTCGCCAATTATAATAAAAGGTACATCAGAATGTGCCTTTTGCTATAATGAAATATTGTATTTCTTTCTTTTGCTATAAGCCAGTAATTTCCAAATATGTTATCTTGGCCCTTTCAGTTGAACACCACAAACCGCATTGATTGGTGGTATCGCATTTTGAAATTGACCAATACACTGCTTGTACTCGGTTAAAGGCAATACCGCAAACATGCAAAAGAGCGTATGTTAGGGCGGAAGGTTTTTCTTTTTTAGAATATCATCATTAACCCTGTATGAGAAAAAACGAAAAATATTATTGACCTGCAATGACATATTCAGGTGGCGCGGTTAACTTCAAATTTACATAAAGCGCAATTTAAGTAACTTTATTATTATTATTGATGGTGGCACGTGTTGGACTATTGTTTCTCGCTCTTGCAACTCGTTTTAATGACTTTTGTTAAAACAAACAGACACAAATTGTCTCAATATTCACTCTAATAAAACACGTTTTTCTGTTATTCAAGAATAATAAATTGTATTTAAAATGTTTTGGTTCACCAAATACAGGACACAACAAATCTTTTCTTGTGTTGGGCATTTAGTAAATAAGTATGGCATCAAGAAATCGATGCGCGGGGTTGATTTTGAGTTTTATGCACTACGCGTTTAAGAACATTATTGACCGTTCGTTTAAACGGAATTACCTGAAAGAGTTGCAAGAATGAGAAAACTATGGTACAAACTACATATAAATTATAATAAAGAAAGTTGCTCGAATTGCGCTTTGTAAGGTGCTCTAGTAACAAGTCATAATTAATTTTTTGTAAGTTTAATGCTACATATACATACGCCAGAAGAACTGCCGAGCTGAACCTCAACTTAAGGGAAAGGAACAAAGCAACCGCAAATGGTGCGAAACGCTGCTTGCAGTTGCTTCAGTCATTTTCCGTAATTCGTGGCTCGGTTCGCGTTTCGTTTCGCAAATGTATAAGTACCATAAGGTTAACCGCGCCACCTGAAGATGTCATTGCACATCAATAAAATTTTGGGATTTTTCCCACATGGTATAGGGTCAATGATTAAACATAAGTATATATTTTTAAATTCTAAAAAACAAAAAAAATTCTCTCCGCCCTAGTATATATTCCTAGATAGTTTTTGTACCTCCTAAATATTTTTACAAATGGTTCTTCCACGGTATTGGACTTACACCAACGATATACATATTATGTATATATCAATGCTTCGGAAGACATATCTGAATACATGAAATTTAAATCAGTGGTAACAGAAACTTCGTAGAATCACTGGACTCTGATAGATTAACTAAGAAAAAAGTTTCCTTTAAAATGAAGGGCAAAAAGAATGCTCCTAGGTAATGGTGGTTACCGTATAATCGCTTTCCTGTGACTTAAAGCCAAAATATTACTTCTCCATTAAAACATTATTTCGAGATAAACAAAGAAAAGAACTTAAATCTCTTGGAAAAAATCATTTTAACATGTTGAAATACCTATAGACATAAATATCTTTGGAATAGTGGGTTCAAACCTGGGTTCTCTTTGTGGAGATACAATATCTTTGTTTTAAGATGTTGAATATGCTACAACTCATTGAGATCTGATTTATTCAGGGATAATTTGAGACTTGAATATCCATTTGATTTTATTCCAAAAGTTGCATTTCTATCTTCATCTACTAAAAACAATAAGTCTGGTTATTGGCTAAGTAGACAAAAGCCTTTAGCACACACCCAGGCGTTGTGGGTTCAATGTCTTCTAGCTAAGGGCCTCCACCATTGCACAAGCAACATCTTCAGCTTACAATAATGGTAGTTGGAGGAATTCAAATACTGTCAGGTAAGGTTAGGTTGTAAACTCACAGCATTGTAATAATACCCCGTACTATAATCATAGTACATCCCAGAGGTGGCTTCGTACACCATTCCTGTCTGTTGCAGGGCGCTCTCGGCAGCTTCCTTCACCTGATCCACCAAAGACTGGCTCTGCCCCGTGTCATCGTTGGTAGATTCCCTCCAGGGAGCGTCTGACGGGGCCTTCCATTCGCTTGCCGCCTCTTCCTTTGCGGCCGTTTCCACGGTTTGATTGGAATAGAGTTCGCCTGTCGTTTGACAAGCTACATCCACCTTTTTGGTTCCTTTGGATTTGCCTTTTTTCTAAAGGAGTAAAGAGAATGATCATTTTCAAATACACATAAGGATAAATTAATAGATTAGAATGAACCGAACTTATTAAATTATTTAAAATATTGCTTCTTGTATGTTTCGCTTTCTGAATTTGACAGTTGTTTAAAACAAGCACATGAAAAGGTCTGCTTAAACACAACTTCAACAAAGTGCTGTGTAAACAGTATCAGTTGCATTTACTGTCCATTTTTTTTCAAACCCAAAAGGCTCTGCCACAAGTACACTTCGGAGTGGTGGTACCACGTACCGCTACAGGCCGCCGCGCAGAAAATTAAAGTCCGAAAGTAAGGTAACGGTTTACAGAGCAGCATTGTGAGACTTCTGTGGGCGGCCTGAAACGGTGCGTGGTACCACTGCTCCGAAGTGTACGTTACATTGCGTGTTGCTACATTTACCGTCTACATAGTGTGACATTGTTTTTAGTTTTCACACGCCATTGTTTTTGACCAATCGGTGGATGACCAGTTGAAAATTGCGTTGGGTTTCCACCAAGGCATTGTGGGTTCAATTCTTCAGCTGGCTAATCCCCCATGATTGCAAAAGCAACATCTTCCACTTTCAATGATAGTAAAGAATATATTTAAATATTGTCAGGTTATTTGTAACCCGGGAAAGTTTGTCTTTCTCCAAAAATAATTTTAAAATATCTTAATGTGACTGTACATGACACAAAAGTTGCATTATTAAATGGCGGACAAGAAGGCATTGGTACCCAGTTAAATTATTGATGGTTACGATTATAAAACAAAAGTGGTGGAAAATAAATAATATTTTTAAACATACGGTAAGTTATTTATTAATACCTATATGTGAATGATTTAAGATTAATAAGTTCATACTATTTTATTCGACGCCCAACGTAATATTTATGATTATAACACTCATGTTTTGTATTATTGTTTAAAAAATGTTGGTATTCACTAGAATTTTGAAATAAATTTATTTTAAGCTGAAGAACTTACATATTTATCTAGTTTGCATTTCAATTTCTTAATTTGATTCTTCCTTTTGATCAGACACTTTTCCAAGTAAAGAAAAAACTGTGCAATCTCCGGTTTGTGTCTAAACTCTTTCTTCAATCGGTGTAAAGTAAATCGTCTTTTAGATCGTTTTTGAGAGGTTGTTTCTTTATTTTCATTTTCTTCCTTGGAATCAACCTTACTCTCATTTTCTTCCATCCTAAAACTGCACTATTTCAAAATTAATAAAGAATTCAGCGACCGATAAACTGCGATAAACAACGTCAGTCATTAAAAATTATTATGAGGTTATCTATCTGTCAAAACTCTGTTATTATTAAGTTGCCAGTGTTGCAACAAAACAAAATGAAACCAAGCCACCTACTCGGTACAAACTACAGATACGACATGGACCTTAGTGTTATGCATAAATATCCCGTGTTATGTTATCCCGTTACCCCCAAGTCACCCCCATGTATTTATGCCCCCAGGGATCTTGGAGGTATTGGTTATCCTCGACAACCGCATCCAAACAAATTCAAATATCGCGCGGGTTCAAATCCGAGATGGGCAAATAAATTTTGTTACTACAAATAATTAATACATTGTATATTTGCGGTACGTTCTAGAGTGGTAGATACTATCAGTATAGCCCTAGTGAAAGACCACCTAAAAGAATCGGAACCCAATGATGTTGTTATTACTATACTTAAGGGAAGTTAATATTAACACTATGCATGTAAAAGAAAAGGAGGAACGAGTAAAAAAAAGTCTAATAATACGAACTGCCGCCTCCATCTGCGTGTAAAGTTACGGAGAACATAATATATGCGGGCGCACGTCTTCAATTTGGTCGTTCTGTGAATTCAAGTCACGTAGATACCTAGGCACATATCAATGTAAGCAAAGTGTTTGCGAGTGAATATCGCCCTGATGAAAGATCACCATTCAGAATCAAAAGGTTGCTTGCAATGACTTTAGTCGTGTTTGATTACCAGGTCTGAGTACTACCCAACCTTCCTCTCCCACTCCCTTCAGACTCCCAACATAGCCCGATTGGGGATGCCAGTGACTCCAGATGGTTAGTAGGCACTCGTATATATTTGGGGATCAATGGTGAGGCACGAAATGAAAGAAGGTGTTGAAGGTCACATGTGTTTATTGGTGAGTCAGTAGCCGTGACAAGGAGATGATGAAGGACAGATGATGAATACTCCGGATGCTGGCTGATGATGTGCTGGTCAAGCGCGGGTCAGTGAGTCGACGCCGGGCGCTGGTGACCGGGACTCGATGTAGGTCAGGCACTGGCGAAGAACGTAGGTCTTCAGGCACTCCAGTGCTGACGAGACGGCCGAAGGTGCGACGGACCTTATAGGCGGTTGAACGGGAACGATGTAGACCAGTGAGGATGCTGCGTGTCCTCGTGGTGGTCATGGTAGCGTGGAAGAAGCGCTGGTCAGAGACGCTGGAACCAGGGCGCTTGTAATCCGAGTAGCGCTGGCCGCGGACGTGGCCGAGGCGCTATGATGATGTCCCGATAGAGTCCATGATGATAGGGGCGAAGCCGGGTACGTGTCCCTCGCGCTAGTAAGAAGAACGCGGGTGATCTTTGATCCTTGTAGACTGGCGGCAAAATTATGACTGACTGACTGGCTCGCTGCGTCGGGCTTATTTATACTACCCGGCCGACGGCGGCAGTAGGTAGATGGATGGCAACTAAATTCTAGGCACTCGCACAGACTGTGTGTTTCGGGAACCTTCGACATTGCGGCGATTAAGCATAGGCCGTAGACTCGAACCTTCTGGCGAGTTCTCGTAGTATCCCGGACTGAGTGCGCGTTAGTATTGTCGCGAGTATGCAAGTAGGTCTTGAAACAGGTAGGTTGCTTTGTTTTGATTTCGGCTGCAAATACGTACCTAAGTAGCAAGTAGCAAGTACGTACCTAAGTAGGTCGAACGGTTTATTATTAATTATTCAATGGATTAATATCGACGCTACATATATATTGTGAAAAACTTCTCTTCTGGACTATTTTGTGTTTAAAAAACTAAGCTGTTCTTTAGAAGTTTTTCGATAGGTGCATAGTATCAGTCTGACTAACTAACTATCACGCTGTTTCTCCGCAGGGGTAGGCAGAGAGGACGGACCGCCAAACAACTCGGTCTTGGCACACACTATTTGCCTTATTCACATTCATACATACTCTTCTATTATTCTGACTCTTGACATGGCCCGACTCAGGTATCTGATTCACTTGGTCGTGCCATGTCCTCCTCGGGCGTCCCCGACTTCTGCTACCATTCACATTTGTGTCATATATTCTCCTTAGACTGCTTTCTTCGCT
Organism: Hesperophylax magnus; assembly: GCA_026573805.1. Lineage (NCBI taxonomy): Eukaryota > Metazoa > Arthropoda > Insecta > Trichoptera > Limnephilidae > Hesperophylax > Hesperophylax magnus. The sequence goes on along the minus strand of JAIUSX010000117.1, from coordinate 1,414,766 downwards.
CATTCGTTCTACATTTTTTTTTACAGTAATACCGCACAAGAGTCCCAACTACTCCCGTCTGGAGCCAGTGAGACTATGGCATCCCCAATTGGGGTATGTTGTGAGGCTGAGGGTATTGGGGAGGGGAGGGAGATGGGGAAGAGGAAGGTGAGGAAGTACATGCCCAAACCATCTAAGCATCCCTCCCTTTCTTGATCTTACTCATTACACTTACATCAGCCTTGCACTCTTTGCAGATGTCCACATTTCTCACACGATTATACATGGTTTTATCACACATACAATTCAGGGATCTCATTTCTACAGCATCAGATGTTTCAACCACAGAATGACGCGACAAAAAAACATTCTGATTTAGTTGTGGCAGTACTTACATTAAGGACGGGTTGTTTCGGAGAATTTGAACAATTTATCAAATTTCAACGTTCATTTTCGGGTTCTGTGAAAGTCCTATTCAAGCTCTGTTATTATATCATTGTAGGCTAGTTGCTTGACAAAACTGAAATAAAAACAGAACTTGAAAAAATCTTTCACAGAACTTGAAAATGAACATTGAAATTTGATGAATTGTTCAAATTCTCCGAAACAACCCGTCCTTAGACATAGGCATAACAGATTTAATAATTTTCTTGCCTTGTCCCAGCGATCTGCAGTCAGCCAATGAAAACAAAAACGTGGCCCTGCCCGACATTTCCGTCAGATGTTTTGTAACTGGAGACTCGACTTAGCTAAGCAAAATTATCATTGTAACTGACAGAAGTCTCCACCACCGTGTTGTAGGACAAATCAATAATGGAATCATACTCTTTTACTGGCTATTGATAGCTATTAAAATAAATGCTATTTATTTGCACATGTCAGGATTCAAGCCAGCAACTTGAAGCTTGCAATATTCAAGAAGATATTCGAAATTCAGAAGGCAATCAAAATAGAAAAAAGGAGAAACGCAATAAAGAACATCAGACACATTTTTAATCTTTATTCAACAAAATAAATTATAATTTATTCTCATTATTCCAAAATTTTCTCCCGGAGTTCGCTCCTTGGTTGTTTACTGTAACAAAAAAAAAAACAGTTAGTTTTTGCATCAAAACAAATTGAATTAGAAAGGACAAGATATAGTTTATTTGTGGCCTCACTGGCGTAGCGTTTCCCGTTTGGACATAAAGATAGAGGTCCCGAGACAGCGTTTAGCCAGCGCGGCTCTTGTATCTACTTCCATAGCACCGCCCACACCATCCCCGGCTGCGGGGCCCCACCCTGGAAGGGAGCACCCCGGAAACCTAGGAGGGGCACGTGTTGTGCTGGAAGATAATATATGACTAGTATTTAAAACGAATCAAAAGTGGGGGACAAGATTATAGAAGGGATATTTAAGGGATGTTTGAACACATGGAGCAGGAGAAAAAATTAGTAAAATTAGTGAAATTTTTTTTCGTGAAAATCACCCCAAGGGCTGGCTCTGTACTTTGTGTGATAATACACAAACTACTTTACACATCGACAGCCATATAACATAAGTATGTTACAAAAGCCGCTGACTGGTTTGCCATGTACAGTATTGATGGCCTAGCGCACACAAGTGCGTGTGTCCATTATAGATGAAATAAGGTATGTAAATTTCCATTGAAACATCAATTTTTTAAGTAAATAGTCATGATAAATACTTTACACAACGCAATTGTTTTAACTTAAAACGGCAATGAACACAGCCAGTGTTCAAAAGTCAATTACGCGAACGTAATTGACTTTTATGATTACAAATAAATAGCCCATAATACGTGTATGTAAGTTCGTCAAACATATGGCAAGTTTGTCAAGAGAAACTAATGATTTCCAAGAATAATCAGAGTCCATGAAGAAAAAACCTAAGTTGTCTATCGAAAATAAGTTGAGAGTTATGGCTTTTTATATTGCGGAGACAAATCATACCCAATCCCAAAATGTCTCATTAAATATCTCTTCATTATAAATTATTAATATTAAATAAACATTGGCTTTTCATTGGTAGGTATACCTTGAACACAAAAAGTTTGCATAACACATAACACTGCTCTGTGCCATCGACTTGTTCGCTGTCCTAATTTTAAAATAAAATGCGATGCCTGTTTAGGAATGGCAAAATTCCAGGTGGGAAGCGTACCACTATACCTGACTAGGCCATATTATAATATATATGCTGCTGACTTACCATTGATTATTATTATGAAGGACTGCCTTTGGAGAGTTCTCTGGGAAGCCTGGAATGAAAACAAACAAAAATGAGTATTACTTTTGCAAATAAATGTGTTCGGCAATTTACAAACAGAGTAAATTAATCAGAGAATTTTAGGTTTGTCTACATGTGAGGGTTCAGAACAGGTCTGTGAATTTTTTCATCATTAAAAAGGGGTTACGAATTAATTTAAAGCAAATTATGTAAAATGTCTAAATTCTACTTACATCATCTAGTATTTTGTGAGTGCTACTGATAATAATTATTATGAAGGGCTGCCTTTGGAGAGTTCTCTCAGAAGCCTGGAATAAAAACATACAAAAATGAATATTACTTGCGCAAAAAATATTATGTTCGGCAGTCTTCAAACGGAGTAAATTAATCAGAGAATTTTAGGATTGTCCACATGTGAGGGTTCAGAACAGGTCTGTGAATTTTTTCATCATTAAAAGTGTTACGAATGAATTTAAAGCAAATTATGTAAAATGTCTAAATTCTACTTACATCATCTAGTATCTTGTGGGTGCTACTGATAATTATTATTATGAGGGCTGCCTTTGGAGAGTTCTCTCGGAAGCCTGGAATGAAAACATACAAAAATGAATATGACTTGTGCAAAAAATTATGTTCTGCAGTCTTCAAACGGAGTAAATTAATCAGAGAATTTTAGGTTTGTCCACATGTGAGGGTTCAGAACAGGTCTGTGAATTTTTTCATCATTAAAAAAGTGTTACGAATGAATTTAAAGCAAATTATGTAAAATGTCTAAATTCTACTTACATCGTCTATCTTGCAAGAGCTACATCCAGAAGTTAAATGGATACTCATCTACACCACAAATAAGATGGAGATCCATCATAATCCAGTTTCCACAATCGAGGATTGGGTCACTGAAAAAAAAAAAACATTAGTTTGGCCGTTTGAATGAAAAATAAAGCCTGTGAAAAATAATATTATAATCAGATATTACATAATCCGCACGTGAGGGTTCAGAACAGGTCTGTGAATTTCTCATCATATAAAAAACACATAAATTTAAGAGTTTAAATTTTTTGTTACTCACATTATTTTGATGAATACAGCTGAAATTCTTCAGAGACCTTTATGAAAATAAAATATGTAGTCATTATTTATCGATATTCATTAAAAAAAAAATTGAGAAAATGATAATATTGTGATTTTAATCAGATATTACATGATCCGCACGTGAGGGTTCAGAACAGGTCTGTGAATTTCTCATCATAAAATTTTTATTAAATTATTTTCATTGAAAGTCAAATTAACACATAGGGGCTGCATGTTTCACAGAATTTAAACAATTCCTCCAAAGTCAATTTTCAAGTTATGTTAACGGTAATTTAAGTTCTGTTTTTACACCATTATAGATCAGTTGCTTCACAGAACTTGAAAATTTGATTAATTGTTCAAAATCTGTGAAACAACACATTCTTGGGTTCTTTGAAAAGTTTGAAACAACCCAAACTCGATGAAAAAGTGGTTCAGGATCAAAAATCTGTGTTTCCATAGCATGGTACTGGGAATATTTTAACAGAAATATTGACTATACTTTGCTGCACTGAATTTTGACTGTATTGAAAATGTATAGATTAAAAATATATATTAAAACAAGTGAAACATATGATTTAATATGTACATGTTTTTATCCAATTCTTTTGTGTATCAGTTATAGTTAATTGATAGATCTGCTGTGTGCATAGAGGTAAAATATGGATGGACTTACAATATTTATGTTATTTGGTAACTTCGGGAGGACTTGTAGATTTCATAAAATGGTTCTCCACAATCTCAAAACTCTGCAACAAAACAAAAATAATGACCATTAGAAGGGTGGAAGTGTTTTATAAGACAATGATTTTGTTTAAATGTTCATCAGTCCTGTTGAGCTTTGACAACCATCACGGTTCTGTCTGGATAATAGAATTTTATCATCATAATAAATAATATGAAATTAATTTTAACAAAAATAAGTTAATGTTATACCTTTTTGCAATAACTTCGTTGTTAGGGGGTGTTTATTCCAACATCATAATCTGAAATTAAAAAAATTCCCTCATTGGTAAATGAACAAAAAAATTCAGATTCAAGATATTAAAAAAAAAAATTCTTCAGTCCTGTTGAGCTTTGACAACCATCACGGTTCTGTCTGGATATAAGAATTGTATCATCATGAAATATATACAATGTATGTAATAATAATTGTATTCCAAAGTTTTAGAAAGTGAAATAAGTTTTCAATAAAAAATTGTAAGCAGCAAAAATGTTTTTATTTACCTAATTGTTATTTTAATTGTGTAGAATATGCAGTTTTCATTTGTTGCAGATGAGGGTCTTTCGTTTGTTGACATCTGAAATAAAATTATCATCATCAGTACAAAATATTTCAATTTGGGATATTTATCAAAAGCGGGATAATTCATCAGTCCTGTTGAGCTTTGACAACCATCACGGTTCTGTCTGGATATAAGAATGTGATCATCATGAAATATATACAAAAAAAAAATAGCTCTATTACAAATAACGCCATTCATACAGAGGTACTTTCAAGAGACTCGAGTTTTGTGATCATGTTCAGTATAATTCGGTAGCACCTTTTACGCAAACTAGCTAAGAGCATATCAGTAGGCGACTAGTGGTTGCATCAGTAACATAGAGCTTGTAAGTATCTCTGTATACAAAGGGTCCAAAGCTTTTATAAATCTTTCAAATTGTATTGAAAAAACAATCGCTGAACTACCCCCAAAAAAAAATTCTATCCCCTGTAAATTTGAATAATTTTTAAAATACTTACATTTTTAATTGTCTGTAGTAACATCACTAGTGCAAGGAGAAGACATTTTTCATCACATCAGAAACATCTGTAATAAAAATGAATCATTTGTTAGCAATTTGTATGCATTGTTTAAAACAAATTAAACTATTTATAATTTCATCAGTCCTGTTGAGCTTTGACAACCATCACGGTTCTGTCTGGATATAAGAATTTTATCATCATAATAGAAAATAAACATAAAATAAAACAAATAATATTGCAAATATTCTCACCATTTCAAGTTGTTTCAAATTTTCAATGTCCGTAATACCAGGGACATTCATTTCTCAATGTCCGTAATACCAGGGGACATTCATTTTTCAACTGTAAAATAAAACATCTAGATTAGAAAATATTTCAAGTTAAAAATACAAAAACACTAAAAAAAAAAAGGGAATTCAGGAATCAAATATCAACAATGTTTTTTTCTGATCAGGTCTGTGATTAATATATCATCATTAAAATAAATATTTGAAAGCTTATAAAACATTAGATATTATATAATTTACCTTTAGGAAGCCGACACATTACGCTATCCACATCATGGCTTGGCCTATTTCAGCATATTGCTCGCCGTACACTACCAACGGGAATGTATGGCGAGCGATATGCTGAAATAGGCCACAGGCATTAACAATAATGTTACTTATCCATTATTGCATGGGAAGATTCTTCTATTGATATTGTGAACGTCAAAAGGAGTAATCTATAATAAAAATATTTGCAAATTAGTAACTCGAAAACAGAGAAATTTTACTGAAGACATTAGAAAAAATAATCAGATATTACATGATCCGCATGTGAGGGTTCAGAACAGGTCTGTGAATTTCTCATCATTAAAAATAATTTTAAAAGAAATTTGTAAGGAAACGTCACACAAATACATCAATTTTTTTTACCTCTTCCTGAATGTGATTCTCAGTCAGTTCTGTTGTAATGTTTCTTTCAGCTTGGATAATCCTTCTTGAATAATAATTTTGTGTTGAAGATCCTAAAAATTTGTTTATATTAGTTGCATAAAAAATAGTTTTTTTTAAAGAATAATTTAAAAAGCCAAAAAAAATCAGATATTACATGATCCGCACGTGAGGGTTCAGAACAGGTCTGTGAATTTCTCATCATTTAAAATAATTTCTTATTTTTTCAGCATTGAATATGACTGAAAAGTGAAATTAAAAAATTATTTAGTTATAACTTACGTTTTTCTAAATTTCGTGTCAATGCCAAGGATTGCAGCAGCCTGAAATTGAAAATAATAAATTATAAAAAAATGCCAAGTTCTCGTCACATAAAAGATCAATGAATGGATGGCATTATTACCTGCATAAGTTTTGTCGGTCCGTTGGTCTATATTTTAGCTCAGTTGGATCTATGTAACTTACCTATACTAATTGCAATATCATACAGTTTCTCTATGGGGCAAGGAGAGGGTTATGGGAAGTGCGTGCAGAGAGTGCTTGCTACAGATAGAAGACAGTCTGCCAATTTTTATCACATGTTTATTAACTCCAAGGAGTCGTGTTAAAAAGATATATTTCTGTTTTGATGTTTTCTTTAATACAACAGATTAATGTACAAAAGGACAATGTACACCACCATTTTGCTTATTAAAATTTAATAAATTAACATTACATTGGCTCTGGTCGTCAGATGACGTAAGTAAAAGAGATGTTTTAGGCGGCAGATTTGAAGCGATGGTCGGCCAATATTATAAGTGTGTCCCGCGCAACTTAACTGCCTTCAAATTATAATAAAAAGAAATAAAAATATTTGTTACAAGTAAAAACAAATTGTATGTTTCTCGATATATTTGATAATATATAATGTGATATTGAATATAGCGCCGTGCTGCAGTGTTGTTAGGCTGTGTTCAGGCGTTCCTCCGGTGGCAGGAGAGGTGGCTGGGAGCTCGTACAATTTGATTGGAATAATGTTTACTAGGGCAGCAGGAATAGACATTTACAGCTTGTCCAGATACTGTGCCAAGTCTGGGAGTCCCTCCTTCAATCCCTTCCTCTTCCTGATGTCCTGCACCACCTGCCAGGGCTTGGTTCCCACATCAGCTGGGTCTCCGGGCAGCACCTGCCAGTGGTCGAACACGCACTGGGGGAAGGCCTGTCCTCCTGTGTTGGAGCGGAGGTCGGCAGTGAAGCCAAACGACTCGTTGACGGGCAAGTAGGCCTTGACCACGAACATGGGGGTTCCGGTCACCTGCATCTCCTCAAACACGTGTCCTCGGCGACGATTGAGGACTCCGTAGATACCTCCAACAGCAACTTCGGGGCACTGGATCTCGCACAAATACACGGGCTCCATGAGGCGGGGCTGGGCGGTGATGAGGCAAGCGTACAAGCACCGACGGGTGGTGGGGATGATCTGGCCACCACCACGATGGATGGCGTCAGTGTGGAGGGTCACATCATAGATGTTGAACCTGACTCCACGCAGATTCTCCTCGGCCAGTACTCCCTCCTTGGCAGCCCATTGGAAACCAGCAACCATGGAGTCCTTGATCTCGTTCAGGTATTGTACTCCCTTGGTGCAATCCATCAGCACGTTGGGGCCGTTACCGTCGGGACCGAAGCACCAGATCTTACGGGCCTCTGTCACATCATAGTCGTACTTCTCGTTCAGGTAACGGGCACGAGTCTTGAAGTCATCACGGGGGTTGACCTTGCCGTCATCGATATCCTCAGCCAGACCATCAGGCATGGGCTGCGACCTCATGTACAGACGGTTGTGCTTGTTGGGGGACTTGGACAGACACATTTGGTCAGACTCCTCTCCGACTGTCTCGCGGTATGACACAACGGGGTCGGATTTCTTAATGGGAATGCAAGCGTGGTCTTCTTCCAGATCCTTGAGACAGATCTCAAGATGGAGTTCTCCAGCTCCGGCAATGATGTGCTCACCGGACTCTTCAATGATGCACTGCACCATAGGATCTGACTTGGCCAGACGCTTAAGTCCTTCCACCAACTTGGGGAGATCAGCGGGGTTCTTGGGCTCAACGGCCACTCGCACGACTGGGGATACGGAGAACTTCATGACCTTCATGTTGTGGGCATCCTTGAATGTGGTGATGGTTCCGGTCTTGACGAGGAACTGATCGACTCCGACCAGTCCGCAGATGTTTCCGCAGGGCACATCTTCAATGGCTTCTGTGTAACGTCCCATCATGAGGATGGTGCGCTGAATGGTCTTTTCGCAAGCATCTTCTTTCTTTCCGGGGGTGAAGTTGGGGCCCAGGATGCGAGCCTTCTGTCCAGTGGACACCTGGAACAAAATCAACCATTGTTAGTAAAGGCATGGCTGAAGAAAGGGTTCAATGATAATCAATTAACTTTATTACAACAAAGATAAGGTTTTATCATTTCAGTAGCATGTGTTGTGAGACATAAAATTTCTTATCTATTTACATAAAAATTATAAGTCATAATAATCATGTTGACATGCAGACTTCAATAATGCACAAGGTCACAAATGATAGAATTTATGACTTATCTAAGTAAGTTAAGCCACGACTTCATAATAAATTGGAATAAGAATTTGCAGAAAATTGAAAAGCTGTCAGAAAGGTTTGTGATCATCAAGTTCATGACTCTGTAAAAGTGAGTAGTCCTTTTAGCGGCACTGAATGCACACTGATTGTCGGAAAACTCGTGAGATGAGCCATGAGAATTGATCAGCAATTTTGTATCATCATTCAGCCGAGTCTGGGAAGGGTTATGCAAAGGAGAGTAGAATATGGTAATCACCCTTCCGGAGAACACACGTCCGAAGGCGTAGAACCTTCCCTTGTCGGATGTGGGCACCATCTTGGAGATGTACATCATGAGGGGAGCGAGGGGATCGCAGTTCTGGAAGAAAAACAATCAAATTAGTATTAAATTAAAGCATGTGTCATTTTAATTCAGGCAAGTTGAATATTGGTGTACATTGTTTTGGTAGCTCAATTCATGTCCATATAACAAAACACCAACTTCATAATAGGGAGAAAAAATCTGGTAAGAAATGTCTACCACTTGTTTTGAAAATTTAATAATAGTGATTGGAACATTTCTATAAAACGGAGGTTTTTGTTAGAGCTCACCCCAAGTGCGCTTTACAACTTAATTACAATCTGCGAAATTCAATCAGAATGTTCCACAAATACAGGAATATGATGGGTTTATATAAGTACCTTGATGCCCATAGCGGCTTCATCATCATGGGGTCCTTCGTACAGCATCTCCATACGGTACCTCTGTGCTACCACAGGGGATGGCAGATGAATGGCAATCATCTGCAGCAGTGCCTCTCCAGCAGGCAGCCAGGTGCGCATGACCACCTTCAGCAAGGCCTTGCCATCCTTGTCCTTATCCTCGTGCTTGAGGGTGACGCCAATCTTCACCAACAGCTGATCTACTTCCTCCTTGCGGTAGTTCATGATGGAGTCGAACACCTTGTAGATGGGGTCCAGCACGTACATGCAGAAGGAGCGCTTGTTGTCGGCCTCCTTCATGCGTGCCCACTTCTTTGTCTTTCCGTTGAAGAAGTTCTCTCCCCAAAGCCTGGAATGTTATAAAACGATAGTTATTAAGAGACAACTTCTTCGGTGTGAAAACCTCACGAGAGTTCCAAATGCAGATCATTTTACATCAGAAATTTTTATTTTCAGGGGACCAAGAAAAGAGTGAAAAATTCTTATTATGGAACCATGTTAGGTATTAGTATCTACCTTAGTATCCTTATACTTCTGTGATCAAATGGACATTTTGAGATTTCCTTCAGATATGTAATAATCGATACGATCTGTCAACTGAATGTTGTACATTTGACAATAATTTTCATAGTACAGTAAACTCTTCGAGAGAAATTTTCTAAGGCACCGAGAAAAAAACTTCCAATTGAGTCATTTTTCAAATTCAGTCTTCAAGGGACCGAAAAAAGCAAAACTTCTTAAGCTAGTTTCAATGTAATGGATTAATAATATACAAAGCAGACTAGTTTAATTGAGTAATAGTGGTGAATCGCTACTCACTTGTTCATTAGCTTGACGACATCAATCTTGAACTTCTCGGCGTACATCTCTGAGAACTGCTTGAGGGTGAAGGCCCATCCGTGCAGGCCGGATCCAAAGCCAACGGATCCCTTGCTAGGGTCCACCCTGACCTCTCCCATGGGTCCTGCATCGTCACTGTAGGTGGCGATGATGACGTTGATGTTCTCCACGATGCGCTGGAAGGTCTGGTAGAGTTCTTCAGAGTCCAGCTGCAGCTCGAGCAGGGCGCGGTCCATCTTGTTCATGAACACGATGGGCTTGATCCTCTCGGCGATGGCTTGACGCAGGACGGTCTCGGTCTGTACGCACACACCTGCACAAATATATCACATTATTAGTATTAAAGAATTGGAAACCGCCAGAAGCAGCGGGAGGGTGAAGAGGCAAGCATTATAACCAACTACTCATAAAGCCACATATTGTATCTCGGGTATCAACAAGTAGGTTATCTGAAGAAGTGCAACTCTTTATAGGTGAGCTCTGCCAAAGTGCCATTTGCACAGCTATCTATGTCTATTGAATTTATGACTGTTTTCTATTACTATGACTGTTTTCTATTACTATGACTATTTTCAGCTAAAAATGTCATTTCCATCATGAAATAAATTAAGACAAAATTTCATATTTTTTGTTGGTTTTCAAGAAACAGTGTATTTGTGGCCATACTGGCGTAGCGTATCTCGCTGGGACATAAAGATAGAGGTCCCGAGATAGCGTTTAGCCAGTGCGGCACTTGTGTCTACTTCCATAGCACCGCCCACACCATCCCCGGCTGCGGGGCCCCACCCTGGGAGGGGGCGCCCCGGAAACCTAGGAGGGGCACGTGTTGTGCTGGAAGATGTATTTTTATAATAGAATACATAGATATTTTAGCCTAATTTGCAATATTATTAATAATGTAATTGTGATGACAATGCAAATAATCAAAGATTGCAGAGTAATGCGTAGAGAACCCAAAAGATAAAAGACCCATAATTACTTCATTATTATTCAATATATTTTGTAAATTTACTCATTCTTTTATCTCGAGTGGGAGATAATTACTCTCAGTATCGCCCCAGACGAAATACTGAATTGAATATTTAATAAGTGGCTTTATACATGTTTTGCCACTAAACAGCTGGATGATTTCAATTCCAATCCTTTTCCAACTTCCTCCTCGCAGCTTTCTTCAACCTTTCACAAAAACTGGGGATCATAGTTCCCTGACTGCACTGTTAGAAGTTCGTGCAGTTATTACATAATATAAAAAAAAATCCGGGGGAGAGTCTTACTAATAATTGATTATTTCACAATATTGCGCAATAAATATTTTTATGACTAATACAACCCTATGGCATAAAAATTGCGTCTGGAAAGTAGATAAAAATGTTAATTAGTTTTAGGACAATGCATTCATTGAAATTTTTCCTATATAGCCTATCATACTTATGGTAGCCATACACGTTAGGGTTTGCATGATGGTTATGCATGTACATGCATAACCATCATGCAAACCCTAGTGTGTATGTAAAAAACTGTACAGTTATCGATGCATGTACATGCAACCTAAGAAATATCAAAATAGATATTTTTTCGGTTACAAACCCTAACGTGTATGGCTACCATTATAGACACAAGCAGATAAAAGGGAACCTAATTAATACTTTTAAAATAAGATTTGGTTGTATCCCCAGCAATTAACATGTTTTTGCCCCCTGACTGTATAGTTAAATATGTAAATAGGTATTTGAAGTTACCTGAGACGCAATCTACAACGACGAGGGCTCCGTCAGTTACACGGAGAGCGGCAGTGACCTCGGAGGAGAAGTCAACGTGCCCAGGGGAGTCAATCAAGTTGATAAGGAAACCCTTCTCGGTCTTTTCACGCTGGTCAGGATGGGTGATGAACACGCAATCCTTCTCGTCCAGCTCAAAGTACATGGAGATGGCACTGAAATACAAAATAACACATTCAAATAGTGAACAAACTTAAGTAAAGCATGACGGCACCAGTCAGGAGTATTCCTTTCCCAATCCGACCTGGACTCTTATGTGTAGTACTTTGAGTACACGCTCTCAGAACAAACTGAGCCAGTATAAGCATAGACAATAGAAACAAATGTACATATGGCGTGGAAGTGTGCCAACTGACATCGAGCTACGACCAAACCGCACAGACTATCAAAGCAGCGGAGCCAATGAAAGTTAAGTGTTTAGTGTGGAAGTAGAAACAAAGGCGGAGCGTTGCTGTATGTGGTTGCAATTAGCAGTAGTATAGGTGAACTATGTTGGCAACACATTGCGCAAGCAGTCCCATAGTATTGATGGTTAGGACCCATCTCTATTGTTTCTATTATCAATGGCATCAAAATAGGAGCATAGGATAGACAAGGCACAATAGATTGAGCATTTCTTTTTCTTCTTTATCCTTCTATGTAAAAGGGCACTTTTGTTGAAGACCTCCTACGTTTATTTTGAGTTTCAACATCAGTGACTTATAAATAATTCACATTTGAATCAATATTTCCTAATTTCAAAAGAGTGTGCCATGCCCAATGCCCTATGATAAATAAAACATTGTTTTAGACTAAACACTGTTTATTATTTTCATCAGTATGCTAGGGATATGGTAATAAAATAGATAAAAAGTGGAATTAATTTCGAAAAGGTCTTTATGAAATCATAGTATTCTAATTTTAGATTGGTATGCAACAAGTAATCTCAGTTTATTATCAATCTGAACATGTGATGAATGTTTATTTCATAATGATGGTGTAATATTGTGACATTTCAAAATGTAAATAAAAGTACATGAGGTACGGTATTCATTCATAGAAATCGTTTTCAATCAAAAAAAAATCAGAGAAAGTAAGAATATTATGTAGTAAGTCTAAAGAAAGATAAAAATGGCGAGAGAAATGCAATGTACAACATATTGCAAATCCAGTGCAAAAGTGGATGGCTGAAACGCTGGGGTTAGGTGGTAGAAAAGAAAGACTTCGCCCAAGGGGGGTAATTACGCAGGTTTAATAAGAAAGTGGTGCACTTACGTGGACTTGATGGTGATACACCTGTCTTGCTCATCCTTGCGGGTGTCGGTGAAGCGGGTCTCTCCGGCCTTAGCGCCGGCGATGATTCCGGCCTTGGAGACCAGGGAATCCGTCAGGGTCGACTTGCCATGGTCAACGTGAGCGATGACAGACATGTTACGGATGTTCCGCTTCTTGTCCATCATGCCACGGATCTCGTCTACGGTGAAATTCACCTAAAACAAAGGACGCCGCCATTAGTAACGTGCAGCACAAACTGGCGAAGAAACTGTAACCCACGACTCCTTCTGATCCCCGCGAAACTTTTGACATTACACTGCTGAAAACGGACACGACCTCGTGCACGTCAACGTGTAACACAAAACATTTTTCCAGTAAACTTTGTAGCACTCGAAGAACTTTCCTTTGATGCACGTGAAAACATTTTAACTTCATGCAAATGCATGCATCAATAATACACTTTGTCACGACAGCTGGAATAAAACACTTACGTTCAATCTTCATACTTCAAACTGGGATTTCACTCGGTGGTGCAATAGACTCAAATATCATATTTTGTAACTTGGACGTGAATAATAAATAGACCATAATATGAAAGACACTTTGCTGATTATTTTAAAACAGAAATCGGCATGTTTAATTACTTACCATGGTGGATGTTTTCCGATGTCGCTGGCTAAGTCAAAATTACGATACGCCGTTAATGGCGATCAACCCGGGAAAGGAAAAGACAATGTAAAATGCCACGAACGAAAACGCACTAGAGAGCAGCACCGTCGATATATTTTGACCAATCAAATTGCAGCAAAAACCAAAGAGAATATTAAAGCCTCCCATACATGAAATAAAATAGATACTGAGTCAACTACGGATTATTTGTTAAGAATGGATTTATTTTCTTTTCCAAAATTATTATTTTTTGTTAACGAGGGCCTTACTGAAAACGTGTTGAATAAAATTCAAAGCATGTTTATTAGTAAGGGGTCAATGTTTATTTGCCCTAGAGAAACCTTTTACTTATATCTCAATACGACACTCCCAAGTCAAGCAACTTGAAATGTTTTATAATTGTATAAAGAAAATATTTATATTGACGTAGTTAAGTGATGAATCTATATATTAAAAATATGTGTGACCTGTGAACCTGTTACGCCAAGCTATTCTTTAAAAGTTGTTCTACACACATAAATTTTTTTCTCTTTTAAGTTCGAAAGTTCGGTACAAACATATATTTGTGCAAAGAGGAAACAACATAACTAATACATAACATAATTTAAAAATTTATAGTTTTGATCTGTGAAAAAAAAAAGAAATTTACTTTAATTTTCATTTCATAAATAGCTTTTCTATAAATACATTTTGAAATTTAAAAAACTCCCCCTTCGATTTCTGAAAACCTTTTGGCTACACAAATATATATCATGCACTCACAATGTGGTTTTTTTAAATTACATACATTATCTTTGTTTTGCCAGTAAAATCATTTTAACCTCTTGGATGCTGCCGATGCCGGAAGGCACAGTAAAAAATTAACTTCTCTGAATATAATTAGATATTCTGAGAAAACTACTTACAAGTAGATTCCTGTTGCAATAGTATTTAACATTTTTAGTTGCAATTATTTAACTCTTGATATGCCAACCCAAAATTTTTGCAGTCCGCCAGCGGAATTTATTTTCGTAACAAATGTGTTTTCGCAAAATTAAGTTTACAAATGTTGATAAAAAATCTTCCACAATTAGTTTCTCCGGAATAGCTCAGACAACTGATTGTTGATTATCCAAATGGATATGTAATGTCATTAAATGTGGGTAATATTTTGACATACTGTTACTATATGAAATTCCTTGGTGTCCGTAAACGAACAAGATAAATTTTTTATTATTGCCCTTTGCCCAACACACGTCTTGCCAAAAATATTCTTGCCAGGCAAAGTTTTGGTGTGCATGTTTCGTCAATATTGCTACGAGAATAACTTAAATGCTTAATATATTACATAAGACAAATTCACAATACAGCAACACGATCATAAGCAATAACTCCACCAAACTTTTATGAATAGTGGATACATTATATTATCCATTGTCATCAATGTTGTGTTTGTCTGTGATTAGTGATATTATCAAGCATGTTAAATGTAATTGTATTTGCGAGAGCTTGGGTGTGAATCACTGTTGAAAAACATAATTAAAAATATATATATAAAAATAATAATAATAATAAAAAATAAAAAATTCGGAAACGATCATTATGACGGACATAGATTCGACCCGGCAATATTGCCATAATAGGAGCCTAGCGACTTCACCGGCAAGACAGAGCAGTACGTCGACCAGAATAGGCCAAAAATAACAATGTTGGGCTACATTGCCCGATAGTAGGATACCTTGTCAATTCCTATTACAAGACTGAATACTTAAAACCATGTATGATCGTGTAAGAAATGTGGAGATCCACAAAGAATGCAAGATTGATGTAAGCATAATGAGTAAAATTAATAAAGGGACGCTTAGATGGTTTGGGCATGTAGAGCGAATGAGTGAAGAAAGCTGTGTAAGGAGAATATATGACACAAATGTGAATGGTAGCGCAAGTAGGGGATGCCCGAGGAAAACTTGGCACGATCAAGTGAACCAGATACTTAAGTCGAGCCATGCCAAGACTCAGAATAATCGAAGAGTATATACCAGACTGATACTATACACCTTTCAAAAAACTTCTAAAGAACAGCCTACTTTTTTACACAAAAAATAGTCCAGAAGAGAAGTTAGTTTGTTTGTCCGTGCTCTCTGCTTATCCCGTAGGAACGGCGTGACGTATTAGTTTAAAAAGTTTTCCACCATATCATCAAAACTCTACACAATGTTTTTCATCTCTATGACAATGATAGAATTTTTTTCTATGCAAAATTATTTCAATATTAAATTGCATCTATGGCTTTTTAAAAAAAGTACAGAAGAAATGTCAAATTTTGGCGCGCTTTAGGTTTGACGTTTAGATTTACAAACAATAATAAATAAAAGTTGTAACCGTGAAAACACTGAAGAACCACTTCGTCTTCGTGATCGCAAGTTCTACCAAAAGTAAGCTATTTAATTAATATCTATTGTTGGCAATTTATAATTACCATGAAACGTGCGATTGATGTTTAATTTTGTTAATTTTTTTAAATTCTGTGTAGAATTCTATGATTTTTAGAAAATTTTCAGGATGATGATTAAAATATCTTGTTTATTTTATGACAACGTTTATTGAATACCAATTTCATAACATAACATGCACTTGTAGTCATTATATAATCCTGGTCCTATTTATTGATTCGCATGTACATATATATTTTTTATTATTCCAACTGTATCGTTTCCCTAAAAATATTTATTTTATTTTCTAGGCACCTCCACACCACCAACGAACATTTCCTAATAATCATCTAGTAATTATTTGAGATTTTCACGGCCTTAAAGGTATAATAGTGATTTATTTTTACGTATTATTTTAACTTTATTGCTATCTCCTTCTTTAGCGCAAAAGTAATTATTTAGTCAACTTAATATAATAAAATACATAGTACTAGTATTCATTCATAGAGCCTCTGTAACAATATCTATATTTCCATAACTACCACACTTTTAGGCACAGATTATAGAAATTACACAACAATTACCACAAGAAACAACTATTTACATTCACAAAAAAGGTTTTTAGTTTGGGTTAATTAAGTAATATATGCATATTTAAATTAAAATGAAACTTTCGCAAGAGTCACTAAATAGTTCGTTCATACGCTAGACCAAGGCTGCCCAACCTTTTTAGCAGTTGGGCGAAATTGACGATTTTGAATCACTGGCGGGCCACTGAATACCTGACGGTTCCTATTTCCATGGGGGGGGGGGGGGGGGTTGTTACGGAACTTCGCTGAGAAAAAAATCCGCACACCCGAACATGATATGTGATACCCCACAGCAATTTTTCGAAGAATATTATGTCGAAAACCGGTGTATTTTTGTTTCAAAAGTAAGTTCAACAGGTTAGATTTTTTCGTCGCTGATTCTCGTTCTGAGTAGCCTAAATAGCGATAAATCGCCGTCGTTGGCAACACTGGTGACCGCGCGCAAGCTGCATTGTTTGTTTTACCGCGGGCCCGCGACACTTTTTCAAATTGGCGGATTGGCGGGTTTTTTGAAAATGTTTCACGCGGGCTACTTATAATTCGTTCGCGGGCCACAATGTGGCCCGCGGGCCTGGGGTTGGGCAGCCTTGCGCTAGACGGAAGGAAAATGAATGTTAATCGTAGCGTCTAATACCTGGGACGTATTATCACAGACGACCTGAAAGACATCGAGGATATGGAAAAACAAAGAAGAGCGATATCCGTTAGAGCAGGTATGCTGTCAAGACGTTTTCAATTTTGCAGTACAAATGTCAAAAGGATACTATTAAACGCATTCTGCACTTCGCTGTACACGTCAGAACTGTGGGTATATTACATAGCATTCTAATAACATAGCTAAAAGTCGCTTACAATAATGCTTATCGCCAACTATTCCGCCTACCGAGATACTGCAGCGCTATGGAAATGTTCGTGGAGGGACGAGTGCACTCTTTCAAAGAGCTTCTCCGCCACCACATGGGAAGCTTATGGCGCAGACTACGCCAATCAAATAACACTATCATCACTGCCATGATTGCCTGGATGGAGTCCCCCCTAATGGCCCTCTGAAGAAGGGAGATGTTCAAATATCCTCCATTAACGGGTGCTTGCACACATTTTTCACTTCTATTACAAATTGTCTATTTGTGTATTCTTATTATTTGTCTGTTATTTTAAAATATGGAATTTATTACATTGCACTACCTATCCATACATTTTGGAATAAACTCTTATTTTTATTATTATACAAAAAAATTCCAAAATGGCAACAAAGGGATTGTTTTACAAGGTAAATTTTACGCTTTGATTGAATAAAAATGGAATTATAATGCATCTTTTACGATCTCTCCCAACGTAAATCATTGTTTATTGTAGTAATTAAGTTGAAACAAAGTGTAATTTCCACAATCTGTCCTTATTAAAAGTGTGGCAGTTATTATTTTATCTTTTTTTGTTTAGGTAAATTGTTTTTGTCAATGTGTAGTGAACTTGAACTAAAATTGTGTAGTGCAACTGTGTAGTACAATTTTGTAGTGCAACTGTGTAGTACAATTGTGTAGTGCAATTGTGTAGTACAATTGGATAGTGCAACAGAAAGGCAACCATCGACGGAGTGCAAAATTTAAGGTAGGAAAAATACATTTTTTCCATTCTCATAACAATGGATAATGTCTTTTATTTAAAATGTGTAATGTTTGAAGCCATACAAGAGTTACCAACTACAGCTACCGGGAGTCAATTGAAGTTTTGCTTCTCCAAATTCAAATAAGTTGCTAAGCTGAAGGGAAGGAAAGGATGGGGGAAGAAGAATATTGGAAGGAACCTGGCTATGTAAAACTGGTCGCTAAATATAGCTAAAGGCATTCATGTATAGTGTCACTAGCCGGTGAGACACAGAGTACCTCCCGCTTTGTATTGAGGTGCAAATATACAATGTTAAATAATACATATGAATACAATATACAGTCATTGAGAACATGAAATATGAAACAAAAAAAAATGTAAATGTAATGGTCGGAACTGGGAATTGAATCCAGATCCTCTCTCTTACCAGGACAACACTCTCCCAATTGAACTACTGAGACCTAGTTATATTCGACCGTTTTTAAAGATCTCATAATATTTAAATTTAAGAATTACATACTAGTAATATCTTCAATAATTAATTAATGTTTAATCATTAATTCCTATATTTTTAAGGCTGCTATTTTGACTATTTTCTTCTTCAGTGATTAATTATTACATTGATTGAAAACTTATTTCAATAAATTAAAAACTATAAGGAGGTCAATAAACCAGTATCAGTGCACGCGCCCTACATGAGGATATTTTCCTAAGATCGCTAACGAAGCGGTCGAGTTCAGCAAAGGACAAACAATCTTCACAGAGTTCAATAGAGGCCAATCTCGTCATAGTACGAGAGCCCACGACCAAAATTTTTGTCTCATAGCAATACGGCCAAAACCGCATCAAATCGATAGATACGATTATCCTGAACTCGAAAATACCAATATCAGACATTTTCCGCGTAGCGTTTGATCTGACCGAATTTTCAAAATTGTCAAAGAATTTTACCGAACTGCATCATAGCAATATGTCTGATTTGCGGACTGTAGTTGAATGATAGTTCTGAGATACCGGAAACATATTTTTCAGACGTTAGTGGTGTAGCGCAAACCCGTAAAATCACTTAAAAAAATTAAAAATGAGACAAAAAAAGTGTCTCATAGCAATACGTCTGAAAATCTTTTTTATTAGTAAATTTTGGTTATTTGATGCGAACAAAACAATTTTCAGACGGAAATGTGAACGCATTAAATTTTGAGACCGTTTTGAAAATGTTAACAAATTTTACCGATCGGTATCATAGCAATATGTCTGAAAATTGTTGGACATGATAAAATAAGTTGTCCACATGTGCAAAAAATTTATATCAGACAAATTAAGTGTAGCACCTTCTCTATCAGACAACTTTTCGATACGTTTGGAGCAGCTGGCGAGTGAGCTGTATAATAGTAAGAAAGGGGCAGGAGCGTAACAAGCGCTGAGGCTGTTGAAATTAAATACTGATTGATTTGATAGTTTTGGTTTTATTTAAAGCACACTTGAGTAACTTTTACAAAAGAAATAAGTAATGACATCTGTCATTTGTCAAAGTACATATAATAGACAAGGGAGATTCTTGAATATCCATGAAGGCTGTAAATTTAAAAAAAAACATTTAACAGAGGCGTCGGCCAGGCGACTCCGAAACGTTATTTTCTTTTTTGGGAGTATATGCTACACTTAAAGTGTCTGAAAACAGGTTTTTGGTAATCATGGCAGCAATACGAAAAGTTGAAAAAAAAAATTATCCGTATTGCTATGATACAGGTCGGCTAAATTTGTTGACATTTTCAAAAATGCGCTCAGGCTATATGCTACGCGCAAAATGTCTGAAAACAAACTTTTTCGTAATACAATTATAAAATCTATGTACATTTTCACTATCAGACGTATTGCTATAATACCGACTGTCTTTTTTTTTTGACACAGCAGAAATGGCCTCCCATGCAGTTGCTACACTTTCGACCGTTACTACACACCTAGTCGGGTTCAGAATCATACAATCTAACGATTTTATAGGGTTTTTGCCGTATTGCTATGAGACATGGTTTTGGTCGTGGGCTCTCGTACTATCAGTTATAGAGTAGGACAATGTATTTACAGTATATTTAAGGCATTATTTTAGTTCACGTAATACAGTTGTTTCGGAGAATTTGAACAATTCATCAAATTTCAACGTTCATTTTCGGGTTCTGTGAAAGACTTATTCAAGTTCTGTTTTTATATCATTGTAGGCTAGTTGCTTGACAAAACTGAAATAAAAACAGAACTTGAAAAAATCTTTCACAGAACTTGAAAACGAACCTTGAAATTTGATGAATTGTTCAGATTCTCCGAAACAACCCGTCCTTAGTGTAATTGATGTATTGTCTACCCTTCAAAAAAGCTAATGCGTTAGCTAGCCGGCTACAGACGTTAGCATAATTCTACAGCAAATTACGGAGCCACAACTACAGTCTGACTCCTCCAGCTTTTTACTCGATTCCCTAAAATTGAGATAAAGGGTGTCTGGGTAAAGTGATTCTACATGATAGTACAAGTAGAAAGTAAATATTCTTAGTTCGGTTTGAATCTTGCGATCATATATAAAGATAGTTGTCAATAAAAATGTGCGGTGAGAAAAATGAATGTTGGTAGTTCTTATTCGAAGTATGATACAGTTAAATATGACCGAAGGAGATAGGGTCCCATTAGCTCAGTTGGTAGAGCGGTGCCCCGGCAAGGCAAGGGTCCTGGGTTCGAGTCCTAGATGTGAATGTATCTTTTTCTGTTTCAGATTTTCGTTTAGGAATCGCTAATATCGTCTTCAATAATTAAATATTCTACTATGGAAAAATATTTTTGTACGGGAAAATAAACATTGGAATTTCGAAAAAAGTTATTTTTCTTTTTTACTTCTCATCATCATCATCACTTTTGGCTCTACAACCCCTGGTGGGTCTTGGCCTCCTCAAGAGTCTTCCTCCACTCATCTCGGTCCCGCGCCAGCTCTCTCCAGTTTCGAAGCTCCAAGGCAGACAAATCTTTGAGGACGTTGTCGCTCCATCTTAACCTTGGCCTTCCCAGGCTCCTTCTCCCTATCGGTCTTGAGCTCAGCAGGGACTTTGGTTCTTGATGCTTGGTCATTCTCTCCACATGACCTAGCCACCGAAGTCTTCCCAGTTTTATGAACTTAGTGACGTTTAGCTCCTTAAACAGAGTATAGAGCTTATTGTTATAACGTCTGCGCCAAAATCCATTTTCTAGAACCGGTCCGAAGATGCGCCTCAAAATTTTCCTTTCAAAAACGTCCAGTGCTCGCTCATTCTTCTTAGTTAGAACCCACGTCTCGGCTGCGTACGTAAGCACTGGTCTAATTAGTGTTTTGTACACTAATACCTTGGTGGTTCTGGAAAGCAGTCTGGATTTTATTTGTTTTTGTAGGCGGAAATAGCAGCGGTTTGCATTCACGATGCGCTTCTGGATCTCCTCTGTAGTGTTGTTATTGTTTGTTATCAGGGAGCCCAGGTATGTGAATCTTGGTACTGTTTCAAAATTTTGGCTTCCACATACGAGAGATGGGGTTTGTTGGGTACATCCTACGGCCATGTATGTGGTCTTCTGCTGGTTTACTACAAGACCCATATTTTTGGCAGAACTTTCAAGATTTATGAAGGCGTCTTGTAAATCATCGGGATTTTTCGCAATTATGTCGATATCATCAGCGTAAGCCAATAGTTGCACAGAGTTGTCAAATATCGTTCCTCTTTTCTCAATGCCTGAGTCACGAATAACTTTTTCTAAGGCTATGTTAAATAAGAGGCAGGCCAATCCATCTCCTTGTCTCACCCCTCTCTTTTTTGCTTCTACCATCACGTAAAGTAGAACCACACCTCCCGACGTTAGCGCAATTTACCCCCAGACACCCTCTATTAGTCCTGGGCTGTATCTCTTTGAATAGAAGAAACGTAGCGAAGTCCAAACTGCCTGGCCAAAGAGCAAATAGTTTTGTTATAACATCGCTTATTCGATTCCACTCATGCATCCACATTTTTTTAAAATATGCATATCTTAGCTGGATTTTGGATCTATGTGATTCGAAAAATGTCATGGCGAGAGAGGTTTCTTGAAATCTTCAAACGCGAATTACTCATTTCTCCTTTTTATGGTTGCATGGTTTTGTATGGCATAAAAAAACCTAGGAAAATTGATGCAGCTTCGATAGATCTTCATCCAGTAATGCAAAACAAACGCTTGTTAGTTTGCTGCTAATTAGGTTTTTTTTTAAATGAATTATGTAGGTGGATACCATTTTATTATAATATCTCTGAATTGTTTTCCCACAGCTATGGTCGAAAATATCCATAATTAAGGATTCATATATGTTTTCAGTTAGAATCATACAGTTTAAGTGGCTTGTGTGAATTGGTAGAGAACAACCAAATAGCTAGTGATGGCTCCGCCAATCTGAAAACATATGAAATACAATTTATAATGATCAATAAAATTGAAAAGAAATGCAGGTCTACAGAGTCTGACCATTGTTGCCACAGTTCGCCTTACAATTTATTATTATTATACTTATTTTATTATTTTTTAATGATTTTATTTAAGTACATAAAACAGGCATGGTGCCCAAAAATTTACATACATGGATGTTTAAATACATAATAATAACAAAATGATAATAACAAAAATAGTAGCAAAATGAAAAAAGCTAAATATGCAGAAGTAAATAACAAATAAGAATGAGTAAAAGGTAAATACAAATATGTTCATAAACGATTTGTTATTGTCACACCTGTACTGGTGAGACACTGATTAGGTAGGTACAATGTTGCTTCTCTTTAAATAAAGGGCTTCATCACAATATCAGCTTAATATGATTAAAGGTAATACGTTTTTTTTTGAAGTGTTTAAATTGGTCATTAAAAATGTCTATTTCATTATTAGAGCCATAGACATATGAATATTAGTAGACCTGCCCTAAGTGATTAAAAGCGTATTATCCCCACTCCCCATACCGGTTCCATTGAGCCGGCTGGGCTCGCGTATGGCCTCAAATGAAATTTGAAAACGTGACGTCATCATTCTTGTGCGAACTATGGTCGAGGCATCATCGGTTCATTTTACTAAATAACACGGCAAAATTTTGACTTGTACTATGAAAACTGGTAAAAATAGATGTGAAAAAAGAGAATAAACCCAATTGTCGTATTACATTCCATATATAAGCATTATTTTACTTTATTTTAAGCATATTCACATCGTATAATATGAATCAGTTGTTACTATCACATCGAGAAACGTCTGGACGCGAAACACAAAGCTGGTTGGTTGCTGGGAAGTAAATTATGAACATTTATAAAAGTGTCTTAAATAAATACTCTGAAACTAACTACGACTCTGAAAATAGAAGCTGCCTTACTTTGCCGAATTTGGACTTCGCAAATTTGTTCATAACGTGGCGAGTAATTTGCGCTCCCATGTAAAAATGTCTATTCATTCAAAGCAGATTTTACTTTTAAGAAGTAAATGGTGATATTATAATGCGAGATGCCTATTTACTGTCAGATTGATTTATTGACGAATCACAGTCAGCTTCACTCCCTTCGTTCTTCAACAGTTGATTTTACCCCTCGCCCATATCTTCTCGTCTATTAATTCCTATGTCTGTGATTAGAGCCATGTATAATGTTATAATTTCTTAATGTTCGCGGTACAGGGAAAAAATATCCTGTAATGTTTATAAGACAAGGTTTTTATATATAACTGGTTTTCTTGGTTGGATTATCAATGTTGTACAAAACTTTCGGCAAGTATCAGTCCCGGCAAAAAGATAAAGTAAAATAATTATTCCTCGTCATACATTTTTTACAATAGTGGTGGTCTTGATAAAAATTACTGTGATTTTAAACTTTCACATTGAGTAGTCCACTTTCATAATCAAACAAAAAGATTTATATTTTGCGTGCACTTACAGAAAGTAAGATTGAATAATCAAAATCAATCATTCCGCAGGCTGATATGATGACTTTTTGATGAAACAGTTGTAAAGAATATACCCTCAACTGAAAAAGCAAATTTTATAATTGAAACAAATATCATAATTTAAACATAAAATTATTCACAAACTTTTCGTTCATAGATGGCGCTAATTTCATAAATTTAAGAAAATCACTTGCTGCAAGTTATGCTTTAAATTATTACGATAAATTTTTTGTTTACACATGTACACATGGAATATGAAAAATTAATTTTGTCCATGTAAAATTTCAATTCTTTCAAGAAATGCATAAAAATACAATATTGTATCGGTGATTCAAACCAATATTGCTTTTGTATGCCTTTCAGGGAAAAAATGAGTTTTTATATAGAAAAAACTATTTATTCATATTGCGTGCGTCCGTGTGCAAGCAAACAATTCATGTTCATAAATTGAAGCATAACTTGCTACAAGTGTTTTTTCGTAAAATAATTAAATTAGCGCCATCTGAGAATGTGTAGATCATTATGTTAATATTTATGTTAGAAATAATTTAAGAAAATAAAACATCTTCCAAGTATATATTGACGGCCTTTGTGGTTGAGCGGTAATGCTCTCAACTAGCAAGACAGAGGTCGCTAGTTCAAATACCGGCGTGCGCAAGTAAATTTTTATAATATATAGTATATTTGCGGCACGTTCCAGAGTGGAAGATACTCTCGGTATCGCCTTGGTGTAAGACCACCATTCAGAATTGAAACGTTGCTTGAAATGGCTTTGGCCGTGTTTGGTGACCAGATCTGAATAGCCAGGTACTTCCCCACCTTCCTCTACTCCATCTCCTTCTCCACAATATACCCCAATTGGGGGTGCCACAGTCTCACTGGCTCCAGATGGTTGAGAGCAGTTGGGACTCTTGTGTGGTTTCACACAAAAAATTAAATAAATATATATTTATGTACTAATTGCATACATATTTACTCCAATCAGCAGTACTATTTTTGTTGTATATCCGGTGTACAAGAAGTCCTGTCAAACTTGACTGAAAAAAAGAAATTGTAATCTTTATTGGCATATTGAATCGCAAGTGCGCCCTACTGTCGAATTTGGCAGTCATCTCTGGTCCGGAGCCCCAAAATACCTGAAAAAAACCCTTGACTCTGTGCGAAAACGGGCGGTCCGTTTGATACATTCCCCAATCTTAACAAACGGACTGCAATCTTTAGAGCACAGGCGTCAGGTAGGTATGCTGTCCTTGTTCTATCGGTATTACAATGGAAGATGCTCTGAGGAACTAGCGTCATTGATCCCTTCGGCACCGGTTCGTAGTCGGGATACACGCCAAACGCGCGCCCAACATTTGTACACGGTTGACATTTGTCACATGAGAACAGGTCGCTTCTACGATTCGTTCTTAGGTTCAACAGCTCGGCTGTGGAACGAACTGCCGGCCTCTGTGTTTCCTCCCTCCTACAACTTGGGACTCTTCAAGACCCATGTTCACTCCTTCCTCTCCACAAAAAGACCCTCCACACAGCATCCCTGAGGGAAATTATTTTCTTCAGGGCCTCCTGTGTGGAGTTAATATAAAAAAAAAAAAAGTGAAGTGCGTAGTGTAAGTGATTAGTGCATAGAGTGTAAACATCTTACTATTTACTATGCAGTTAAGTTAGCACCAGGGCCGGCCCTATGTGGGAGCAATTAGAGCAGTCCACTCCGGGCGCCGAATTGCCAAGGCACCAAGTCGCTGATAATACCTAACAAGTAACAGTCGCAACACATCGCTCTTGAGATTATTTTTTATGTTTACGGCGCTACACAAAAATGCAAACCATTCTAATATTATTGATTACACTGATCACCTACCTTGATGTCTACTGATATTGACAAGGGGTGCTATAATTTATCTCAAGCCAGTCGCCGTTTGGCTCAGGGCTGGCTCTGGTTAGCACTACAGTGTGTCATTTTATTATGTATATAATAAAGTTTAGTTAACACTCGTCACAAATCACTTGCTACTAATCAAAGTGTAATCAGCCTAGTAATTGGTCAGATATTTAGACATACTCATATGTAGAATATCATGGTGTAAAATTTACCAGTGGTTTTTGACAAATTTACCAATTTTGGATGGTTTGTAAAGTTAAAATAATTTATTGTGATAAAAAGACTTCATCAAGGTGACGTTAATCTTAAAGCATGGCAAGCAGCGCCAATGTATTCTCAAAATCTAACCCAGACAGTATTAATTTACATTGATACATAATAATCATCTTTATTAATCTATTCTAGGTCTTTCTATTATAGAATTGAAATTTTAATATGGTTTTGGGAGTAACTACAATAAATTATTAATTTAAACCAAATTTAGCTCTATTCGATCAAGTAAGCATTAGTATTATAAAAATAATTAATATTATGATAATAATAAAAAAAAAAAAAAATAATTAAAGATCATCACTGCTGCCAAAAAAGCAAGTAATGAAGAAGACCACCACTTTCTTCAGTGTGAAATTGATGAGTTTGAAGTAGCAAATAAGAGGAAGGGAAGAATGTTGCTAGGCATTGTTGTCTGTATATAGATCTTGGAAATCTATAGACATTCAGCGGAAAGAGTATATTTCAAAAACCTGTAATAATCAGTATGTATTTTTTTACCTCTTGTGTGATAACATGAGCTGCTCTTACAATGTAGAAATTTAACCCATTATAATATAACATACTGGCAATTATTTTTGTTGCCGACCAAATGGTATCCGTCCCGGGCAATAGGAGATACAATCTGGAGACTATACCAACAAAGGTACTGGTTAGAATTAATAACAACACCAAAGAGTAAATATTATTGAATATCTTAGCCGCACATTGCAAGTCGTTGTGTATGGAGCACAAGTTGTGAATGCTATGAATGATATCATCACGGTTAACGCAAAAACTCTTCTCGTGTTGATTCACAGTAATCTCGCTATGAATCTTGGTATTCGCCAGTCGGATTCTGTCAACCTTTATGTACGCTCGTAGTGTGCTATTGATCAGATGATATCGGTGGCTTATGTTGATGAGGCCGATCCATATTTGCATTATCAGCGACAAGTACACGTACGCATGAAGTTCAATGATGAGATCCAAGAAGTACACGCTGATGGGCTGTACGCCGTACTCCAACAAAGTACCAATATTTTTTGTTATAAATAATGTGGAGATACACAACAAGTTTATGAATAAACTGATGTAAGTCGTTTTCCTTAATTTTTTGTGATCGATCAGAATATTATTTTCTTTGAATCTTTCGTCAATTTGAAGCATGGACGTGAAAAATTCTTCGAATTTGTTGCGATGGAACAAAATAGCGAGTCCGCTTAACAGATCGACTATTATTGGAAAATATAACTTCACTCCGTAAATTATCAAGTCAAATTCTTGCGATGTCTCTACGGGATCGTCCAAAACCGAATGAATCGTGGGGTTTAGGTAAAAGAATGAACCGATCATAATGACACTAAATAACATATCTTTCCAGGATACTTTGAACGAAGTTATGCCATTCTTTTTGTTAATGGTGTATGGAGCTAGGCCAACTAATTTAGACATTCTGTACAGAGGCAGAATGCTGTCGACTATGTCCACATCTGATTTAGCCGTCATTTCTTGCTGAACCCGTTGATATTATTTGATGTAGGGTTACGAGCTGTGTGTAAGTTATCCCGATGAGTTGTGAACAACCACTGCGGAATAAGCACTCTTTTTCTTTAATCAACTTTTTTTAATCTTCTATGTTATTATGTTATTTCAATAATATCAATATATCAATTATTAGTCATTTTCATGACGGTTTTATTTATATCTCTGAGTAAATCAATAATGCGTGTTGGTAATTGACAGCTTGTCCAACTTTGTAATCTATTTAATGCGTTTGTAGTCAAACACAAACATAGACCATTTTATTAGATTGGATTGTTTTTATATTAGTTTA
The DNA here is from genome assembly GCA_026573805.1 of Hesperophylax magnus. Lineage (NCBI taxonomy): Eukaryota > Metazoa > Arthropoda > Insecta > Trichoptera > Limnephilidae > Hesperophylax > Hesperophylax magnus. The sequence goes on along the minus strand of JAIUSX010000117.1, from coordinate 1,386,450 downwards.
TATTGGGCGAGGACTCTTGACTTTGACAAGACAACTTCGTTAAACTTGAAATAATATGAAACATGGCAACTCTACTAGATTTGCCGTGAATTTATCTCTGGAGAAAAATATAAAGAATTTAATTGAATGTTCATACTTAGATTATAAGTTTTCAAAATCCTTTAAACAACTCATGGACGAATCTGTATTATGTATGAGTGACTCAAATGAAACTTTTTGACAGAATCCACTCGTATAAATCATGTTGAATGAATTGTATAGATTTATAGAGCATTTTTTTTTTTTTACCAGATCCGCCGTGAGTGGTACCCCCCCTGTGTGCAAAAACCAAAAATGGCATCCGTAAAATATATATATATATATATTGTCCTCTTCCCGTAGTATGTTGATCCAGTAAGAAGTTGTTAGACTAAGTTGATCCACCTTTAACACCAAATAACTTGGCTATTATGGAATACATCTGTATGAATGGGAAACAGTGGTACAATAATTATCAATGTTGCCAGTTTGCCAGAAAAACCATTTGATATACTGTTAATAAAATTTTCAAAATTTGTATGGAAATCGGATGCATAATTTATGTTGATCTACCCAAATTGGCATACTTATGTTGATCTCATATATATTGATCTATTCCCGTAGTATGTTGATCCAGGTAAGAAGTTATTAGACAAAGTTGATCTGTGTCCCTATATATGGTTTTACTAAATGAACCAATCAAGGAGCAATCGGTGGACTGTTCAGCACAAGGTTTTATGTGATTCCGTAATCTTTTGTGATATTGAACTCAAAGTATTAGTCTCTAGAGTCGAATATCGCATGAAATGACTGTGAGATGGTACCGTTTCAAATCAAAATGACGTGTGTTGCTTGAATTGTTTATAAGAAATGTATGCGTATTTAGATTGAAACGAAAATTTCGCAAAAACAAATCCATAAAAAAATCATAACTTAGCAGGGGTACACGGGTTCATAGGGTGAGGTTTGTCTAAGTCCTGGCAGCGGATGCGTTTGCCCATCTACTGCGTGGCGGGCCGGATCGAAAAAGAAACTGGTTGAGGGATACCTTTCGACCATAAAAATCCAAAATGGCGGCAAAAGGAATAATGTTACGTAGGAAATTTTGAACCTGTATCTTTTACCTTCTCTCCTGATTACGCTTCGTGACTTAGTAGGGGAGGCCGGGTTCTTGGTTATAATGGGTAATTAATGGATGATTGGACGCGGTTGGAGTTAACTAAAAACTGTCCAAAGAAGCGAAGCTAGCAGTCCACAATGGAGTGCTGGTACCTACCCTAATATATGGAAATGAGGCATGGAATTGGCAGAAGAAGGCTGAAAGTAGACAGAATACTGTAGAAATGAGATCCCTGAGGCATAACTGGCAGAAGAAGGCTGAAAGTAGACTGAATACTGTAGAAATGAGATCCCTGAGGCATATGTGCGGTAAAATCATGTATGACGAAATGTGCGTATGCTGTGTCTATTCTACAGGTATTTATTAGAGCCTGTTAAAAGGAGCTAGCAGCATTGATCCCCGGTGCACCGTGCACGTGCTTGATACTCGACGGACACGAGCAGAACACACGTTCACAGTAATGTTGATGTTATCTATATATGAACGGGTCGTTTCTCCAACTCGTTTTATCGTAAGTCGGCTCGCATGTGGAACGAGCTATCGGCATCTGTTTTTCCTCCTCCATATAATCCGGGCCTCTTTAAGACCCGCATTAATAAATTCATTCCTACAGACCCTACCTTAACCCGCCCCATAACGCTGCCCAACTGGGTGGCGACATAGTTTCTCTGTATTTAACGTGTAAAGACAGGGGCATTCTTGTGAGAGGTGTCACATAAAAAAGTCATACCTCCGAATTTGAATATGGAGACATACAAAATGATCTATATTATAACCAATGAATTCACCCATCTTTTATAGATTATCACTTTTTATTAGGATTTAAAAAAATCGTTAGCTTTATAATCGCACAACCTAACTCAACTTCAAATATTCATATTCTGTATAAACGATTGTTACATCTTACTGGAGGTGACCGGATAAATCATCAAAATGATAATTCATCACATCTTTAAAAAGTTATTTAAACTCATGGAAAGTGGTGAAACAAAAACATTATTAACTGGGTTAAGTAGGTTAGGTTAGGTTTAAATTTTTTTATTCATCATTTCTAGTGACTTTATATCACTTTTTAAAGGTGTGTTGAATTGTCACTGTGTTGAGTTATCTTAGAACCCTTACCGGAAATGTTTATATTTTAAAGTTCTCTAAGGATGGATTGTTTCGCAGAATTTGAACAATTCATCAATTTTAAACGTTCATTTTCAAGTTCTGTGAAAGTCCTATTTAAGTTCTGTTGTTATATCATTAGAGGCTAGTAGCTTGATAGAACTGAAATAATAACAGAACTTGAAAAAATCCGTCACATAACTTGAAAAACTTCTTTGAAATTTAAAGAATTGTTCAAATTCTCCGAAACAACCCGTCCTAAATAAAATGAAATGCTGTCATAAGAATCATCTCATATTTAATATTATTAAACAATATGACCGGAAGTCGGCATCTTTCTTTGAAATAAAATAAAGCATAAACTAAAAAACAGCTACAAGGTGGTTACAAATGCAATTATATTTAATCAATTTGTTCGATTATATTTTATATGAAGTTTTTTTTACAGTGGCCCAAATAAATATTACATGGGGCCAATTGAACCAATTTGACTTTAAGCATTTTCTACGTTTTGCGATAAAAAATTAAGTTTAAGATAAAAATCCTCATAATCAACTGCAGACAATTAGTTGTCTACAAATTCTAATATTATTATTTTTCTTATCTCATATAAATTAAGCTATATACTCATAAACCGATCGAGTGAAAAGTTGCAATGATCCCGTCCCCGGAGTCATTGCAGCTTTTAACGAATGCAGCAGTAACGGAATGTTGATTAAAATATAGAATTTGGGCACATAGTTGTCCAATTTTAATAACTTCGACGAGGAAAAGAAGTTTTTTAATTAGTTGAATAATAATTTTTCAAAATTTCAATTATGTTTAACGTAATACACTATCTGGCCTCAAGAAAATCAGTTTAATCACGAACCGTAACTATTTAATGTAATAAAATAAAAAAAATAAAATTATGTTATTATCATAGTTTGCTTTAATCTCAATAAAAAAAGAAGGAGAAAAAGTTTTTTTTTATGAATGAGATAAAACTTTCCCCCAAACAACGTGTATATTTAACTAACTAACTAATTAACCATCACGCCGTTTCCCCGCAGGGGTAGGCAGAGAGGACGGACCGCCAAACAACTCGGTCTTGGCACACACTTCTTGCCTCATTCACATTCATACATCGTCTCATAATAATACTCTTCTATTATTCTGACTCTTGACATGGCCCGACTCGAGTATCTGATTCACTTGATCGTGCCATGTCTTCCTCGGGCGTCCCCGACTTCTGCTACCATTCGCATTTGCATCACTTATTACACTATCCTTCTTACACTCCTATCTTCGCTCATTCGCTCTACATGCCCAAACCATCTAAGCGTCCCTTTCTTAATCTTACTCATTACGCTTACATCAGCCTTGCACTCTTTGCGGATCTCCACATTCCTCACACGATCAAACATGGTTTAACCACACATACGCCTCAGGGATCTCATTTATGAATTAAAATTAAAATAGCAACTTCACATTAGGAACGAGAGGACAACGAACAAATATGTACATTGACTAAGTGTTACGGACGGACATGCACTTGAGCAAGACTTGGGAGCTGTATTCACAGAAACTTAAAAAACTGATGTCAACTCGGCCACCGACCGGTCTAAAATATGGCAGAAATCGCTCCAGTGGATAAGTAATAAAACGTAGTTTAATTGTCTAAAGAAACAGATAAATTTTTAAAACAGTAATAAATAAAATACATTCTGGAATCGTTAATAAGTCGTTTTGAAATATTTAGCCGTGTTAAGTAATCAATAGTATCGCGGTGGCATAACGTGTAATTCCATAGCCGTTTTTAATTTATTAAAAATATTTATTAAATCAAAGACAAAACAATTAAATGTATTCTAATCAGGGTGTTGTTATATCCCGGCCGGCGGCCACCTTAGAGTAATAATAATATAGAGTAATATTATTACTCTAAGGCGGCCACGCAGGTGCATTATCTTAACAACGAAGTTTAGGTCTGATCGAATTCACAATACAGTATTATTTTTTTAACGAAATTAGTTAGAATATCCAAATAAACGTTTTTAGTGTATAAAAACATATCGGCTTCTTTGTCTGGATGTGGTGTGATTTGATTTGTATTTTTTTATGAAACATTAATATGAAGCATCGAGGAATTATCAATATTTAAATAAAAAAATATTGAAGTGTTTTACGCTGTCCTCTAGCTGGTATTAGAATAACTCGCACGTGTTCGGTTCTACACAAACTGTGAAAAAAATCAGCTTCTCATTGGGTGGTCATGTAAAATGAATGTTATTCATAGATGTATTAATGTCTAATATTAGTCTACAATAATAATATTGCTATTGTTACAATAATATTGCAATTTTGCCATTTTGCCGTGCTAAAAACACTTTAATCAACTTCTCGAAATTAGCTGTAGATTTGTAGTTTTGAATAGCACACCAGAGTCCCAACTGCTCCCGTCTGGAGCCAGTGAGACTATGGCATCCTCAATTGGGGTTGTTGTGAGACTGAAGATATTGTGAACCTCGAAGGAGATGACGAGGAGGAAGTTGGGAGAGTACCTGGCTTTTCAGATCTGGTTGCCAAACACTAATTGTAAAATAGTACAAATTAATTTTAGTAAAATTTATTTGAGCCCGCGACCTTCGGATTGCTAGTCGATAGCCTTACCCCTCGATAACGGAGGCCGTCATTTAGGTACGTTTTAAATTATGTTTTACATTTGAAAGTAGACATTTATTACAATTTGGGAGGAGGGTATGTGTACCGCCGCCCCGGGAACCATTTATTGGATAACCTACACTTCTGCCATAGGTCTCCCCAAGTTGTTTGATATGTTTGGTGACTTATCAGGTGTGCCCGAGTTTATGGGGTGAGGTATGTGAGGGGCTTGGCGGCGGATGCGCCTGCCTAATAACTGCGTGGTGGGCCGGATCGATTAGTCCTCTTTCAACGCATCGCCTTGCAACGCAGTAGGAGAGTTGGATTCTTATGTATATCACTCAAACACACTGAACCCCAGATTACTACCCACCCATCAAACCTATTTACATCCCAGAACTCACTCTCCTTCCTTTCCTTCAAAATTCCCCCAACACAGCATTCACAAAGATGACATAGGCCCTGAGGGTTACGATTTTCCTCAGGGCCTCCTGTGTGGATATGATATGTGTAAAAAATATAAGAAATAAACAACAATCTCGCTAAACGTTGGCGGTGACCTATGGTAGGGGTGTTGGTTATCTAATAAATGGTTCCCGGGGCGGCGGTACACATAATTGTAATAGTTCTCGAGGGCTCTGATGTACAGACATTATGGCTCCTGTTGATTGACGAGCATATACTAAAACATCGTTGGTTGGAATCGTAGCTTGAAATGACTTTAGCCATGTTTAGTAGATAATAAACAAATTAGAATAGATTTTTTAGCAATCATAATTTAAAATTTGTAAAATTTAATTCTCACCAATCTAATCGCCGCAGTTTTAATAGGCACATATTATGGATATTACGCTTTGTTTCAACTTAATCATTACAAGAAACTTACGTCGGGAGAGATGGTAAAAGATACATTAAAATAAAATTTTATTCAATCAAAGTTCAAAATTTCTCTTATAAAATGACCCAGACAAACCTCACCCCATGAACCCGGGCACCCCTGCTAAGTCACGAAACGTAGTAAATGATGTATTAAATTTACAATTTTTGTTTAATCAAGTTCAAAAGATTTTTTTAGCATGGATTTGACGTTTGCGAAAGTTCCATTTCAATGTAAGTACTCGTGAGGCAGTCTATCCTCTGTAAGTATAAAGTCATTTTCATAGAATATGGATGTACTAACAGGATCTAAAAAGTACGACAACGCGCGCGAAATTGGCGGTTAAGTTACAACGCATTCAAGCCGTCAAGTTTGTCAGAAATATATAGATCAACAAAATAAATCGTGTAAAATGTATATGCGACCGAAAAATGGGCGTGGCTTACAGCTAAATCTCGATGACACAAGTTGATCTGTAGGGATTTACATATGTATGCCAGCTTGGGTAATGGATCAACATATCCGGGGTGGATCAACAAATGCAAACGGATCAACATATACCTGGCGTACCGTCGCGCGAGATCAACATAGTACGAGAGGGGATAAATATATATATAAAATAATATAATATATATATATGTAAAATATATATATATATTTTTTTAAAATAATAGTTGTGCGGTGTAGGTAGTTTTCAATTTGAGATTAATTTGGTTTAAAGTTAATTGATATTGTACAAATTTATTTATTGTTCTTTATTTTGGCTTTCACCCATTACGGGTGATCTTGGCCATACACAATTAACATTTTTCTTATTAACAAATACAACAAATTACAGAATATAATTGATTACACATCATAAACATAACACAACGTAACATAAATAAGCCAAACATAACATAAACATAACATAACATAAACATAACATAACATAAACATAACATAACATAAACATAACATAACATAAACATAACATAACATAAACGGCACAGAGCTGGTAACAGTAGGTCATCACAAAATTATAAAAACAGGAACCTGCGTTCAATATAAGTGGGCGCTTAAGATTTTTCTGAAATTAGTAGCGTTTTTTTTAAAACAGAACTATGAAATTGGCAATCTTATAAACAAACACAGCATATGGGAGTAAACAAATGTGATTATAAAACATAAAGATAAACATAACACAAACATACCATGAAAATAACATAAACATATCATAACATAACATATACATAAACCTACCATAAACATAACATAACATAAACATAACATAGGTATAACATAAACATAACTTAACAAAAACAATACAGAGCTGGTAATAATAGGTAATTACAAAATTATAAAAATAGGAACCTGTGCATAATAGTAGTGGGCGTTTTTTGTTATTTAAAAGAACAGATTTTTCCCAAAGTAGAATCATTAATTTTTTTAAAACTGTACTATGAAATAAATATAAACAACTACAATAAAATAATCAAGAAGAATATACAAATGCATAAAGAATAGTGTTTTAACTCAGTCAAAATATGCAGAGTTGGGATTAGTAAAAATAAAGATGAAAATAGGAACCTGAACAAATGAATACAAATGAATGTGAAGGAAATTTGGTTTACATTTATTATTATGGTCAGATCATCAAATTCATAATTAAAATAATCCATTTCACAATCAAATTAATAAACGAATTCATAGTGAAATTCATAATCAAATACGAAGTCGAATTCATAGACAGATTAATAATTAAATTCATGATCAAATTTTGGAAGGCGGGTATGGGTACCGCCGCCCCGGGAACCATTTATAGGATAAACAACACCTATAACATAGATCACCCCAAGTGGTTTGCTGCGTTTGGTGACTTAGCAGGGGTGTCCGGGTTCAGGTGAGGTTTGTCTAGGTTTTGGCGACGGATACGTCTGCCCACCTACTGCGTGCGGCTAGATCGGGGGAGATTGGTTGAGGGAGACTTTTTGACCTCCCCAGCAGAACTATCTCGACCCATCGCCTTGCACCGTGGTGGGAGCGATGGATCCGTACGTCCGTCACTCCTAGACACAGACCCCCAGATTCCTACCCACCCCTTCTACCTTTTTCCTTCCTAGAGCTTCCTCTCCTTAAGAGGACCCTCCACACAGCATCCCCAAAGATGGTATAGGCAGAATGCAGATTCGGCGGAAAACATTTTCACCTTTCACTTGTTTCTAGATAAATTCGCTGTTTTTTAACGTTCAGTCGAACATGGTTATAACGATCACGGCAATAGCGAGTTCACGGCTATAATGAGCAATTACAAAACAATATTTTAGTGCAGGCTTATCTTCATATAATTGTTGACTGTTATAACGAGGTCGATTCACTGATATACCGTGCAAATATTTTTGTCAACACAATTTCTGAATACGTGAATGGGTCGTTGGGTCTGAAAAAATAGTTGGGAATTATTTAAGAATTATTAAGAAGTAACAAACAAAGGGGTGGCATAGCACGGCGGGTGTATTTCCTATCCCGTTAGGGACGGATTCATATTTTTATGGCACCACCTGTGTAAGATTGTCGGCTATTTGAACCATTCCTATCGGGCACTATGTAAAATTGTCACAAATTCGGCGTAAGTCATGCGAAATTTGAGCATCGCAAATTTGTTCCCTTTTACGTCTTCTTTTGTATTACAACTCAACGTCAATTTTGTTTTAAAAACCAATAAATATGTTTATGAAGGTACCTAGTTACGAGTACTTACAACCCTGCAGGGGGTAAATTTATGATGGTGATGCACAACGTTTTCAGCAGAGCGCTTTGCCTGTTTTTCGAACAGGCCGCAACCGATTTGTTGATGTTTTTGAATTTCGTGTTATCCAAAACGGTTCTTCAAATTTGGTTCCATTTAGGAAATGCAGCGTAAATTAACTAAAAATGCTTTTCGCCTGAAATTTCAATAAAAATTGAAAATATCTCCCGAGTAAAAATAAATGCCGCCAACGGGAAGTAGACAATTTAGTGATATTTTTCTTGGAAGCCTTAAACCAGGTGACGACAGTTATAATTAGAGAAACCCATTCATAGCATTAATCATATTTTCGCGAATTAAAGCGATAAATGGTGTTTTTAGCGATAGAAAAAAAATATTTAGTCGCTATAATCTTGTATTGACAGATCGTAGAACGAACATGACACTCTACTGTAGAAACATGTGCCATGTTGATTTTCAATCAATAATACAATAAACATGTTTCGAGTGATTTTGCTAATTTAATTGTTTTTCCCCTCTTGCTGACTCCCATTCCTTGTCGTTATCCTATTTAGCTATAAAAGCTATGAAAACGCAAAATTATAGCTATTTTTTAAATAATTAATGCTACATTTCTTAAAAATTAAAGCTATGAATGGGTGCCTCTAGTTATAATGCATCGATTGTTTTGAAGAGGAAATTGAGAAGCATGGAAGCGAACTCTTTAAAACAATCATTGACAATAAATTTTAGTAATAAAAGTGTATTTTTTTAATAAGTAATACCTACTCTTATTTTGAAAATATACCGAATATATTGATAGTAGAGGCAAGTAGGTAGGTACATACGACTTTTAAAAAACCTATTTTGGATATAAGGATTAATAATAAGGAGCAAATTTAGTCGGTCCCCTATATCCCCTATATGCTCATTACAACCAAGTTTGACTGTATTTCTAAATAAAATACTGTTCTTAAAAGCAGACGAAAGACTTTCAGATTTTAGTATTATAAATCGACATGTGCAATTCAAAATGTTAAAATTTTGAACGCAAACAATAAACAAAATGAAAACAAACACTTAGTTTTAAACCACTTTATTTTGAGGTATATTCGTCGACCGGTTTCGATTGGACTCAATCTTCTTCAGGACAATAAAATATAATACTATAATTATATTATATTTTATTGTTCTGAAGAAGATTGAGTCCAATCGAAACCGGTCGACGAATATACCTCAAAATAAAGTGGTTTAAAACTAAGTGTTTGTTTTCATTTTATATAATGTCAAGCCACAAAGTGTTTGCTTTCTTCGATAAGCAAACAATAAAGTTTTTAAAGTCTCTTACCAATGGTTTCTATCGTGTAAACTGTTATTACTACTTTACACGAAACTAAAAACATATTTAATTTGACAAAGGCGTTATAAAAATTATTGTAACTTTACTTTATTATTATTATATATTGTTTCATAAAAGTATTTCAAAATTTTCGGAATCGTTAATGGTACATTTTTAATGCATTCTGACTAACACTGTTTAAATCATATTTCTCACCGAAATACAAAATGAGATAGCATATTTTTTATGGCTGGGAGATATATCTCCCAAAATGACTTAGAGGGTTAAAAGAATATTTGTTGTCTGTGAAGAACAACTCCCAAAATTGTCCAAGGGGTTAACACTATTTAAATATTGCTGGTTGTCCCAAGCTGTCCAATCTTATGGCTAAGAAAATATGGAAATACTTCTCTAGCATTAGCAATATCAAATGTTTTTTGTTGTATTTAATACCTCTTGTGTGATAACACGAGCCGCTCTTATGATGTAGAAAGTCAATCCATTGAAATATATCATGTTAGCAAATACTTTTACTGCTGTACAAGCGGTGAATGTTCCAGGCAAAAGCAGGTACAACCTAGAAGTCGTGCTAACAAAGGTGTTGATTAGAATGATTAAGAACACCACTGAGTAAATTCTGTTGAATATTTTAGCCGCACTTCGTAAGTCGTTGTGTATGGAGCACATGTTGTTGATACTACGAACAATATCACCACCCTTAAAGACAAAACTCTTCTCGTGCTGATTCACAGTAATCCTACTAGGCATCTTCACATTAGCCAGTTGGATTCTATCGGACTTTATGTATTCCTGCAGCTTGCTATTTATCAAATGATATCGCTGACTTATGTTGATGAATCCAACCCAAATTTGCAATATCACCGAAAGGTACACAATAGCATGGAGCTGTTTGACTATGTCCCGTAAATAAGCCACGTGAAACTGTAATCCATGAATTAAGAAAGAATCTAGGGCTTTACCCCCGAATAGCAAAATAATGCACGATATGGAAACAAACAAACTCTTGTAAGTTGATTTTGTTATTTCATTGTGATCAACCACAATATTGTTTTCTTTAAACCTCACGTCGACTTGAATCATGAATGTAAAAAACTCTTTAATTTTTTTACGATGGATCATAATTGCCATTCCGTTTATCAAATCTACTAAAATTGGAAAGTACAACTTCACTCCGTAAATTATTGTGTCGAACTCTCGCACTGCCTTATAGGTTCGTGTTCCGATGCCAGCTATGGGATCCATATACAAGTAAAAAGAGATCACAAAAACACTATACGCTATATCTTTCCAGTATACTTCGAAAGAAGTGATGCCATACTTTTTTTTAATAGTGTATGGAGCTAGGCCGACCACTTTAGACAATCTGTAAACTGGCAAAATACTATCGATTACGTCGACATTACATTTTCCAGCCATTTCGCAAACATATATTTCTTTTAAATTATTAGATTTATATTATAAGTATCTCTACAGTGTTGTCCCGACAAGTTGTGTAAGTACTACTGTGGAATTATTCACTTTTTATCGATTCTTTCTGTATTGTTATTTCCTTAATTAATTATTTTATCGTTTACATATTATAAATGATTACATAGCCACTCCATTGCTTTTGTTTTTTTTAATCTTCTTGATAAATGAATAGTTCATATCTTCTATATAAATAAAAATAAAAATGTACGTTTGTTCAAAATGTCAAATCTCCGAAAGTTCATCCCCTATTGTTTTGAAATTTTGACACAACGTTGCATTCGAATACGCGTGTCTTTTTATTCATACCTATATTAAATACATATTATTGTTTTATTTAACCTTTCCGTTGCCAACGTTTATAATTCTAAAGTTTTGGTAATTTTTATATTTCTACAAAACCTTTAAATATACATAGGTGATAGATAGTTTTACGTTTGTTGTTATAAAAACTCAGTTTTCATACTTGGCAAAACCCTGACAACAGCACTTGAAACTAATCTCAACGAACTGACTCGCCCACTGTCTCTTCTACATGTGATAACCTGTACTTCCCAATAAGTTGCTCGACGGAGTAACAAAGCGAGTGACTCGGCAGGTGTAATCTCTATACAGTATAAAATAAAGTCTCTTTCCGCGTCTGTCTGTTTGTTCGCTTAGTTTTTCTAATCGCTTAGTTTTTGAGTTATATACTAATAATAGCGGGTTTAGACGTTTCGATTATAGTTGAACAACTTATATTGAACGACAAAAATTGAACAATATTTCGTTCGGATGTTTCAGTTTAAATTGATAATCAAGATGGCGGCAACTGAAATTATTCGTCCGTGCGTCTCTATAATTTCTGACATTTTGCGGAACGAACTTGAGAACATGTTGAAAAAGCATAAAAACGTTATATTTGGGTGAGCAAACGCATTCTAATAAGAATTGAATTAGGTGCATCTGATACTACTTTCATTTACGAAATTCAGATGAACAATTTGGTACAGTTGCCGAATTCAACGTTATTTGATTTCAACTTGATTATTACTGGAAACAACAATTTACGCCAGGGGAGATGGAAATACATGTAAAAAATAGGTTATGTAAAGAATTTAAGCTTTATTTCTAACCTTCAAAATTAACACGTAACGCGATTGAGAAAACATGGAACTTTAATGCATCTTTTACCACCTCCCCCGAAACAAATAAATGTTTCTAGTAGTAGGTAATTAAATTGATATCAAGTGTTATTTATAAAAAATCATATGCCTGCAGCGGAATTCGGCAACTTGATTAATGTTTTTAGTTGAGCAACTAAAAACTTAAGTTGTTCAAGTATGAATCATCGTTCGAGTTTTACACAGAATCGACACGTGAACACATGTTTCAACTCGCTAGCGATTTTTAGTTACTTGCGTCCTTTGGCGAAAGAGGACGTTTATTTGTTGAAAGGGTGTTCACACCTATCGATAAGCTTTCAAGTGTCATTCAACAGAAAGTTGATCAACTAAAATCGAAACGTCTGAACCCGCCATAAGCGATTTAGTCTTTTTCTTGTCTGAAGTTTTACTGTTAAAATGTCTAATCTATCTATCTGTCTTCTACTTAGATGCTCATGATACACCATCAACTGTCACGCTGGAGAGTCCGAGTTGCCTCTCGGAAACGACCCGACTTCTGCCTGTCCCTTGTTATTGGATATGTCATTGTTGGTCGATGGTTATGCCCAGTGAATCAATAATGTGATGTTCGCCTCCATTTTCTTGAATAATCGTCTGCTTGCTTGTATTCTTTTCTGCTGTAGTTTTTACATACTTTTTTTTTCCTTTCTTTGTATTATTCACCTGTTATTTATAATGGGATGGTTATCATCATGTGTGATTAATCTATAAAAACCGAGTATAACATATATTTGTAAATATCTCCCGACCATCTATTTTTAGGTGTCCCGGTCCTCCGATATCTTGAAGGCTCGTTGTAAAGAAGCCCTTTTGACGGTAGGATTTTTTTGTTCTTGATTCATGCCAAGCTCTTTGAAGCCGTTCGAGTTTTATATATTTATTTTATTGGCGGCTCTTTAACAATTCTTAATTTTGTTTGTTAAATTTTAAAGTTCTTTTAGACTTCTCTTTAAACAATTGATATAGCTCATGGCTAGAACTTGAATTCGAATATTCTTTTTCCCAACACATTTTTTGTTTGTTTTAATTTTAAGTAAATAATTTAATACCTATAATATATCATGTCAACAAACGGCCGGGTTGCCGGCAATTAGCATTATAAAATAATAATGTTAATATTAAGTTATGCAAGCGGCTTAGTTTTTATTATTGTGCTATTTGTTTCGGCATTTAATGACATTAAATTTTGGTTATGCCAAATTTTAATTTATATGATATTTAAAACGATTAACTAATATTTTCGGTCAAAACCGAAACCACGGCCGCAGGTTTCCTACCCCTGTTCTAGAGTTTAAAGGAGTCTCGATTTGATTTTTTTTTCTCACGTTATCCTAAATTCCCAACTATTTTATTTTCTCTGATATTTCATTCTAAAAAATGATTCAATTTTGCAAAAGTATTTCTTACAAGCTATTTATATTAAGCCCTCATTTTTTACAAGAAAAGAAAAAAGATTATTAAAATGAAAAACAAAAACCCCGGTGCCATAATTTTAAGGAAGTATAAAAGTCTATAAATTACCAGAGTCAAATGATACATATATTAATATGAATTTCGGGCAGTCGGGGGTAATAAAGTCCCAAGTCATATCCAGAGTTAAATGTATTTTACAATCTAATAATTATTTATAAAAAATTATTACCGTATTCTTACCTCTTGTGTGATTATACGAGCACCTCAGAATGTAAAAATCAATGCATTGAAATACATGACATGTGCGATGATTTTTACTGCTTTCCGAATACTGTATGTCCCAGGCAAAAGCAGGTACAACCTAGAAGTCGTGCTAACAAAGGTGTGGGTTAGAATGATTAAGAACACCACTGAGTAAATTCTATTGAATATTTTAGCCGCACTTCGTAAGTCGTTGTGTATGGAGCACATGTTGTTGATACTACGAACAATATCACCACCCTTAAAGACAAAACTCTTCTCGTGCTGATTCACAGTAATCTTAATATGCATCTTCACATTAGCCAGTTGGATTCTATCGGACTTTATGTATTCCTGCAGCTTGCTATTTATCAAATGATATCGATAGCTTATGTTGATGAATTCAACCCAAATTTGAATTACTAAAGATAAGTACACAAAAGCACGAAGCTGAAAAATAATGGCACATAAATAATCCGTAAGAGGCTGTAATCTGTGCATTAAGAAAGTATCAAGATTTTTGCCTACAAATAGTAAGATAATGCACGATGTGGTGACAAAAAAACTGGTGTAAGTAGATTTTAACATTTTCTTGTGATCAACCACAATAGTATTTTCTTTGAACCTCTCGCCGACTTGAAGCATGGATGTGAAAAAATCTTTGAACTTTTTACGGTGGACCAAAATTGTTAGTCCACTTATCAAATCTGCTAATTCAGGAAAGTATAACTTAATATGTAAACTGGCAGAATACCATCGATTACGTCGGCACTAGATTTTTCGTACATTTTGTAATGAAGCAATTAATAAAAAAATATTTATAGTGGATTCTTGCTGCGCTTAATGTTATCCCGACAAGTTTTGTATTAACACTGCGGAATTGGTCGACTTTTTTTCGACTCATTACCTAACCTTGATTTACAATTGTTTTATTTACATAAATGATTAGGTAATTACTTTGCTGCTTTTATTTTTTATAAACTTCCGTGTAGATCAATAATTCATAAATGAGTGACAGTTTGTTGGGCTAATTCATTATTTTATTGGTGATGATAAATATGCGATAGGACGCAAGGTAACTATATCAGAGTGTTGTTTTTTCAATTTATAAGCTAAAATGTTACTACATGAAAATGATCGGTATGTCAGAAATAAAAAAATGGCTCGACAAAAACTTACTTACCTTAAACATCTCCAAAACAAAATACCTAACTTTTAGCAAAACCATCACTGGGCAACCAAAAACCCTTCCGCCTTTATACCTACACCCATATACTCCCTCAAAATCCTCATACCACCTCTGCGAAAAAATAAAACATACTGACAACATCAAGTATCAACAGTAGACCATACATTAAACTGGGAACTTCACATTAACTTCCTCATAAAGAAAATTCGTAAACTATCATTTATTTTTAAAACGATAAGAAACATCATGTCACAAAAACAAATAAAAAATGTTTACTTCGCGTGTCAAAGCCTTTTAACGTGCGGTTTATCAGCTTGGGGGGGAGCCGCTGACTAGTTTTTTAAGCCCCTCAACACAACTCATAAAACATATATGCATCCAACGGAAAATCTCCTTATTAAAAATAATATACTAGATATCAGAAACTATTCATAAAAAAGATCATTCAAATAAACTGCATAAAATCCTCACCATGCCACGTAACTCACCCACATAACGCAAGGGCAAAATCACAGAATCAACTTCAAGTGCCACAAATTAATTCAACCTTTGCCAAAAAGCACGAATCCTTCCTAGCACCTTTCATCTTCAACACCTTCCTAAAAGAAACCACTTATTGCAACACACATAAACACCCAAAAAGTTTACTTAAACATTTCAACACATGGTTACTACACAAAAAAGGGCATGCATCAGCAAGTTACTTCCCTTCTTAGTCTAATTCTCATTCCTTATTTACATACATGTGTTATTTACATTTATAGAGATTTACTCTTTCTTTTTAAAACTGCTTATGTTTTACGCATGCCTAGTTTATCAATACCTTATACTGTTATTTAAACTATTTTTGATATGTTATTATTATGAGATTTAGACGCTACCATTTATGTAAATTTAAAGTTCCTACGAAATTCCTGTTTTTATGTAACTATATTATGTATCTAACTATATATTATGGAATGCTCCATGTTATATTGATATATATGTATTTGTATAAATGTATGTGTATGTGTAAGCATATATATGTACCCGCCTCAGAACAGAAATCTTCCAGTGAGGCGGGTTACTTTCATGTTTGTAATTTTGATTATGTTATTGCAATAAACGCCCGGGTTGCCGGCAATTAAAATCAAATACTTTGTATAAACCACTTTTGATTAATAATAATCTACATGTTTCAAAGCCAATGTCTTCTTCGTCAGGATTATGAAAATTAACGAATTTGTGAAAATGAAATACTAAATAACACCACAAAGCAATTTTGCAACCGTTGAAGAAGAATTAAATGTTATTGATAATGTAATTTTAAAGCGCATTTTTGGTGTAAATGTTGGTTTCATTGAATTCGGTTTTATTCGTAGGATAAAGTAGTTATTATATGATTGTATTATTAACATTGCTTCGAAATGGACAATAAACCCTGAAAATTTGCAAATATTTTCAAACTGAAGGTAAAACGGCAGAAACTGGCCGTAAACCAAACAATGCTTTCGGTATGTGTACTGTACAAGAAATACTGTAATCAATTAGCTGGGGACAAGAAAGTTTTAAACAATGCTTTCGGTATGTGTACTGTACATGAAATACTAAAATCAATTAGCTGGGGACAAGAGAGTTTTAAACAATGCTTTCGGTATGTGTACTGTACATGAAATACTAAAATCAATTAGCTGGGGACAAGAGAGTTTTAAACAATGCTTTCGGTATGTGTACTGTACATGAAATACTATAATCAATTAGCTGGGGACAAGAGAGTTTTAAAGACCAAAAGGGTCTTATGTTAATGGAAGGTATTGTTTGAATCAGAACGCGGGTCTTGACCCGCAATAATTCCAGAGCTTGTACAGAACTTGGACGTTGGCAATCAAAGAAAAACAAAAGCTTGATAACAGGGTACCGATCGAACTAAACGAAAAACGTAAAAATCGCATTTGCAAAGTTTGTGCTGCGATCTTTTTATTCAATACTAGTAGAAACGACCAATGTATCAAATGTGTTTACGGAACAGTTATCCATTACAGTCGAGAGTTTTTGTAAAAAATAACCAATATTAACCCACAAAAACTATGTTTGATCCCTCCACACCGGTAAATCTAAGGGGGCAAATGTCCACAAGAAGGCCTATTGTACTTCCAAAAGTTTGTCTATGAAATGTTGCAAGCAATTATTATTCGCCAGAAATACCCATACAAATTGAAAATATCTTCCGAGTAAAAATAAATGCTGCCGACGGGAATTGAACCAAAACCTCCTAGATCACAAGGCCGGGACCCTCATTCAAAACAGCCTTCTAACTTGTATGGGATTTTACAAAAAAAAAGTTTAATTTTTTTTCTATTTATTCTTATTTATTAAAACATCTTGAAATGTTTTAGTTAATATTAAAAAAATACTTTTTTTGAAGGTTCCCCTATAAGTTAGGAGGCTGATTTTCTTTTAAACCACCACGGTATGTGGAAAATCACTCCCATAATAATTGAATATCTAATATGTAATAAGCAATAATTGTTATAAATATTAGTTTAATCATTAAAAATAATATGAAATATTACCTCGTCAACCATGCTCACTAGAAAACTCAGAAAAAAACAGATTTTTACGCAATTGCATACCAACGGAACATTTTGTTGTTTATAATTGACTAAATAGGTTTATTTGGATTAATTATTAGCGAGTTAAATGTTTTTGTTTTCTACATTCTTATTTCAGCCAAATGTGAGGTAATTTCTGTACATGTCATAATATTTATCTTCTCACAAATTAACAATGTTCGTGATGATGATACCTGGTCTTTTTTCCATAGGTACACTTTTTTAAAATTTTTTATATTAATTCTACACAGGAGGCCCTGAAGAAAATAATTTCCCTCAGGGCCTATGTCATCTTTGGGGATGCTGTGTGGAGGGTCTTTTTGTGGAGAGGAAGGAGTGAACATGGGTCTTGAAGAGTCCCATGTTGTAGGAGGGAGGAAACACAGAGGCCGGCAGTTCGTTCCACAGCCGAGCTGTTGAACTTAAGAACGAATCGTAGAAGCGACCCGTTCTCATGTGACAAATGTCAACCGTGTACAAATGTTGGGCGCGCGTTTGGCGTGTATCCCGACTACGCACCGGTGCCGAAGGGATCAATGACGCTAGTTCCTCAGAGCATCTTCCATTGTAATACCGATAGAACAAGGACAGCATACCTACCTGACGCCTGTGCTCTAAAGATTGCAGTCCGTTTGTTAAGATTGGGGAATCTATCAAACGGACCGCCCGTTTTTGCACAGAGTCAAGGGTTTTTTTCAGGTATTTAGGGGCTCCGGACCAGAGATGGCTGCCAAATTCGACAGTAGGGTGCACTTGCGATTTGTACAGGGTCAGCAGTTGTGTATTATTAATTAACACTTACCAAAGTTGGATATTTTTCAGCGTTTATAAAAGCCTATGTAATTTTTTCATGCTAATATATTTTTTTGAAGTTGGCATCACTGTTTAAGAGGAACGGCAGCGCAACCTTTTTCATACATACCTTTAATTTGCATTTGAGGCCAAACTGAATAATATTTTTTTAATCAAAAAGTTTGGCGAATATCTAGTCGATGGCTACTGCGATTTTATTTATATATGTTTTAATTTTTGAAATGTTGCCTTTTAAAGAATTTGATTTTTCATGATTTTAGAGACAACTTTGAAATTTTTGCTGTGAGTTAATAATAATAATTAAATATAATCTTACCCAATATAATAAAAATAAATGTTTTTTTTAGTGTATATTTTAATTTAAATACTACAAATTTGTGTGCCAACGTAATTTGTAATTTAAATTTACGACTGTCAAAATGCTTTTTTACTCGTTTTTATTTCATATTTCATTATATTTACACAGGAGATAGGGCAAAATTATTATTTTTGATAATTATCATTAGCTCACAAATAATTGTCAAACATGCCTCTAAAATTATGAAAAATTGAATTCTTTAACGGCCTGTTTTTATATAATTTAAAACACAAATAAACAAAAGAACACATATCACTAGTTAGTCCTTTTGATTTAAACAAAAGTATTATTTAGTTTGGTTGGGTATTTTTTCCACAAATATGGTCGCAGCCATTCCTCTTAATTTTATTGGTTAGGTAAATTAAACAATTCCAGTTATTTTAATATTTTATTGCATTTTCTAAAATAAGTATTTAAATATGGACCCCTTACTACTTTAGGTAATTTCAACACATCGTAGACTTCAACGCTATCAACAAAACTAAACTCTATTTCTTAATCTACACTATTCTATAATGTTTGTAGGCATTCTCAATATCATAGGAAAGTTTATAAGTTATTTAGTATAAATAGTTTTATTTTGTGTAAACTATTGCAGCGTTACTAACCTTTTTCATGAATATTTTGGAATTTATTTTAAATAAATTTTTCAATGATATATTTTTTTTGGTTCATTTAAGAAAAAAAAATTCCTTCATATAATTTGTCAATAATAGATGTGAAAATCAATATAAAATCATGCGTTGATCATAATTTATCATTTTAATTAAAAGTTTGATTAGTAATTTAGAGCCTTGGAACTATAAAGTTTAGAGTTTGAAAGATTAATCAGAAAATGTCTACTAATTAATATAACATAAATAAATAACAACACGCCATAAATAATATTTCTGTAAATTTATAAGAATAGAGAAGTACTCAATTTCTGTTTTTATAAATCACCAACAAATAATAAATATTTAAATACAATACGATTATATGCTTAAATGTTAAAAATAATTTTTTACAAATTAAAACGGTATCTAGTTAATTTTCCAAAGGCACATTAATAAAAATGAGCAAAAAAGGGTATTCATTCAGAATATAAATGTGTGTATTTGTGGGTCAAATAAATTAAGTGAAAACTCGATCTATGATTTTAGTTGTTTTTGTGGGTTGCATACAAGCCCATTCCTAGCTCCACCATTTTCCAATATTGTTATTATCCCACCTTGATTCTTCCTTGATGCAATAGTTGCGCCACACATATTAGACAGTGTCTTTCTTTGATGCAACGGTTTCCCACATAGATTCTATAGTGTCTTTCATTGATGCAACGGTTTCCCACATAGATTCTATAGTGTCTTTCCTAGATGCAGCAGTTTCCCACATATATTCTACAGTGTCTTTCATTGATGCAGCAGTTTCCCACATATATTCTACAGTGTCTTTCATTGATGCAGCAGTATCCCACGCAGGAATGTCTTTCGTTGATGCCACAGTATTCCACACAGATTCTTTTTCATTGATGCAACAGTATTCCACACACATTCCAGAGTGTCTTTCCTTGATGCAACATTTTCCCCCATTGTTCTATAGTATGTGCTTACCTTTCCTTGATGCGACTTCTCATATTCATTTATAGTGTCTTTTCTTGATGCAACCTTTTCCCACGTTGATTCGATAATGTCTTTTCTCGATGTAAAGTTTCCTTTTGTATTATTTTATTTTGGAACATAGCTTTAATTGCGCATTTGATTGATTGTATTGCCTCCCCTTGATGCATCATATCCCCCAAGCTAAAAATGATAGATTAAGGTTTCACTTTTTTTTTTTTTTAAATGGGGTTTCTAAGCTTACAATATAAAAAAATATTTCAACTCAACGTAACGGTTATCTTATAAAAACAATATCACGTTAAATGCTAGATAAAAGCATTTGATTTTTTTGTTTGTTTCGAAGTGCAATCACACTTCACTTTAAAAGAAGATGGTGTACGAAAAACAAGAAATTATGTAGGTACGAGGAATTTAAAGCAGGCTGCACAAGAGAATTTTATATTATGTAGATGAAAAAATTAAAATAAAATATAGAAGAAGATAAGTATAACAATATTATTGCTGAAAAATGAATTATGAGAGAATAAGTCTGAAGTTCAGCATTTTTTGTGGAGAAAATCATAGAAGGTTAAATAGCTTTTTTATTAAAAACTTATTCATAGTCTTTATCCATGTTTGGACCTAAAGCTAGACTTATATCTAAAAGGCCATCACAGCTTTTGCTAAATGTATCCAAGGAAACTAAGCTTATAGATTCGAAGAACTAGATAGAATGCGTATAATATAACCAATGTCGCCTATATAATAGGCCAGCCTACTGGCAGCGCCTCTAGCGGCAGATGCACAGGCATCTTGTTTAATTTCGTAAACTGCCATTAAATTTGCATATAATTAAAATCAGATTCTCGTTTTGCTGCGCTCGAGCTCAATCTGTTTTCTATGTTTAAAGAATCTTAATTAAAGTTAATTTTCAACAAAACTCAAACCATTGTAATAGTTTTGTGAATATTTTCAGAATGTTCTGTGTCGAATTGACACCAATTAAAAAAAAGTATATTTTTTGGAACTTTCATAATTGGTTGCTGTGCTTTTAGTGAAAAGAACTTATAATAAATAAAAATCCAACATATAAGAAATTATTTTTGAAGAAGATCGGCGGTCATCTTGGCTGTCAGTGTCTGGGCCTTTATACAGGCGTTGTTGATATAAAAAACACATAGTTATAGTTACGAGTTATAACATAATAAAGTAATCAATAATTAGAGAGAAAATCTATAATATTTCTATGTCATATAGGCAGAGATTTTTGTAATTATTACGAGCGGAGATTAATTAATTGAACTTTCTGTTTTAATTTGATTAAAATTTATCTTTTAATTATTTCATTATTGTATAGTGTACACGCTAAGCCCACATTTCATGTATTAATAATATTATTGTATTGTTAAGGACCATATATTTTAATACCTTTGGGTTAATTTATTTTATCTTTTTCGTTAGGTAAGTGACAATTTCTAAAAGCGTACGATTTTATGAAAACTTCTAGTAAAACTTTTATTTGTTATATTGTGAAATATGGTGCTAAAGTTTTGCAAAAGCTGTAATCCAAGATGGTTGTAAAAAGGGTTACAGATAGATGAACTGTGAAATTTTTGTTTAGCTGAATTAATTATTCTTACAAATAAGTCTAAATAAATCTATATAGGAAAATTGATAGTGTGAAATCTTAAGAATGCACCATGATTTAGTTAAATAAGTTATATGCAATCCCAAAGAATATCCTAAATACGTAAAGTGTTGTCTTGAATATTACAAAAAAACAGTAATTTTTACTGCGTGTAATTTTAATTTTTACTGCCTTTAATATCCATCATATTTATTGATCATTATTAAAAATAAATATCTGTTTTGTATCTCAATTTTTTTCTACAACAGTTTCTAGATATTTTTTCAGAATTGAACTATTGCTTATCATTGATATTTCGTTGCTCCGTCATATTTGAAATATACGTAGGTATTTTTACTAGGAAATACAAATACCTCTAAGTAATAGCCCACAAGTCAATAGGTGGAAAACAAACATAAATATTCGGTGTGAAGTTCTTGTATTAGTGGCCTTTTAATTTATTTTGCTATACGGAGTTTAGATTCATGCTTATATACAGGGCCCGACTAGAGTTTTTGGGTCTAGTAATAAGTAATTTTCAATGAAAATATAATATATTATGTATTATAAACTATTTACTCCTTTCTGGCGTTTTATGTTTGAATATCCCGGGTGGAGTGAACCAGAACCACCTGGATCACAAGGCCGGGACACTGAATCAGATCGGCCTCTTAAGTTGTACGAGAACTTTAGTTTTTTTATGTGTGTCTATTAACTAAAACATTTAAAAGTGTTTTAATAAATAAATAAAAATTTAAACATTTTGGAAGATCTTAATATACAAGTTAAAAGGCCGATTTTATTCAGTGTCCCGAC
Source organism: Hesperophylax magnus (assembly GCA_026573805.1). Lineage (NCBI taxonomy): Eukaryota > Metazoa > Arthropoda > Insecta > Trichoptera > Limnephilidae > Hesperophylax > Hesperophylax magnus. The sequence goes on along the minus strand of JAIUSX010000117.1, from coordinate 1,363,337 downwards.
CGCGTGTTTCCTTTTCTGTGTTCAATAGGAGGCAGTACTAGAGTTTAGAAAGAGAATTAGCGTAACCTACGTGGGTGTTTCAAGGTAGTACTGCCTTACTGCCTCCTATTGGAAGCGGAAAGGGATATACGGCATACGCGTCCCAACCTTCTGATCTAGGTGGTTTTGAGTGAACCTGGATCTTGAGAACCATGCTATTAAATGTGATAAGGAGAAAACGCTAACGCTGTCAAATCGTTCCCCAACAGAGATATTGAAAACTAGAACTAGACGTGAAACCAATTACTAAATAAATAAAAAAAAACGTGAAACTACCCAGTCTCACCCGGAAAATGTACACCGTCTCATCAAGTTGTACATCGATGCCAAACGGTTCTTCGGACCTCCCTCTATTTAGTGCATATGCTTAATATAATAAAAATAATAAATATAACTCATAAATGAAATAATTGACATATCAATAGTAATTTGACTTGTGGCGCTGTTACTGTAAGGGACCTTCAATATTTCCTTTTACATTAATGCAAAATGTCTTTGGTATTGGAATAATGTGTCGCCCGCACACGTCTAATACTTCCCCGTTTTTCTATCAGCAAAACGAATGTGGTCCATTATTTTAACACAACCATTTAACAGGAATACGAAGAATCGTATCTCTTCTTCCTGCATGCTTCGACTCTTCGTCAACTTAAAATTAACAATTTTTTAATGAAACATCAGTCTTTATGAGACATGTTTTGGGGCCACGTTCGTGTTAAACTATCACCACCTCAACCCAGACCAGGATACTGAATCAAGTAGGCCTCCTACATATTTATAGGCGGCCTGGGTTGAGGTGGTTTTGATAAAAACTCAGCCGTTTATGCTAGGGAAAGGACCGTTACGTTCTAAATTTGTGATATTATACACAATAAAACACGATTTTTTTAATCCAAGCTCCTAACCATCAATAGTTAATATCACATCTCCAAACCTTCATGCTTTCACATTATCGTCAGCTTACACACAAAATCCACTAAATATCTGAAACAGATTATAATTGTCTTAAACAAGTTTTAATCTGAAATTGTTCTGTGCACAATTTATTATATCTGGCAAATTTGGAAATAAGCCATTTTTGTTTCAATCTTTGTAAATTGTTTGTTGGCAAGTAAAATTCACCAAGTGCATTGTTTTCTCTTTATGTAATTATTTTATATTTTTGAAATAAAAAAATACACAACGTGAACTCAACGTGAACCATTTCATTACATATTTTTCGAAATTAGATTAAGCCCCTTTATGAAGCCTCTCAGCGCAAATCGGATTTTAAATGTTGGTAACATTATATCCTTTTCTACGCATGATAACGAATTTTGTGTTTTTCATTGCACATGTTTCTGAAAAAATACACATAGTGTTTATTATTATATTATTAGCGCATGGTGGATTTTATCCGTACGTATAGTATTTTTTTGTACTTCCTAGTATTATATTACTGACGAATGTTGACTGTTGAGCCTAAATTTCACTTGCGAATTTTAGTTGTAAGCTAACGTGATTTATGAAATCATTTGAGCTCCGAACCTTTCTCTAGCACAAGCAGCCTAAAGATCAACGGGAATTTAGCCCCGGATCGATTATATTTAACCATATTTTTGAATCGACGTCGACTCGATCGACTAATTAAACTTGTAAGCCCCCTGTCCGCTGGCGAGAGTGAACCTCACGTGGTGTGGTCGACTGTGTGTTACTGCTAGTTATTCCAGTCCTTTTTGCTTTATCTGTCGGTGGACAGGTCTTCGTAAGCCATTTCCCTAGCAGTCATGTTCTGTCAAGTAGGCGGCAGGTGCTTCGGGTTGTAGTCTTTTGCCACCTCGAGGAAAGCGTCCACCGTATAGTTGAACAGGGTGAAGTCGTATCTGAAATCAGCAATACATATGTATAATATTGTTTGTTTAATTTAACTGAACAGAGCGGCGAGTGCAATACTCTGTCTGCCATATAACAGTATACATATTCGGGGATGTGGTAAGGAGAGAATGAATAAAAGAGGTGTGTGTATCCTAGCTGCGTCTTTATTGAGGTAGTAGATTTGCAGAGTCCAAATAGAGTAGCCGTCATGGTAGTTGAAGTGCGTTGTAGGTCAGGTTGTAGGAGCAAATCGCAATTAGGTAAGTTGGCGACTTCGCTATTATTCTTGATAGGTGATGAATCGTACATTCGCCATTTTACTCGTAGGTTCCAATGAGATGCGCGTTGCATGTATTGAATTTCTAGAACCTTCTAGTAGCTGCCGCTACGCATTTAATGAATTACATGTTATAGAATTGAATACCGGATAAATAAAATAAAATAGTTAACATATTGAAAACATTCTGGAGGAGGCCCACCACTTCCCCGCCCTGTTTTAGGTATTGATGGTACCCCTTTAGAGCTCTCGCAAGGATGCTAATTGTTTCTTTCAATCTTTGGTCAGAAGGGTACATTTTTTAATGTCCACAAATAAATAACATATTGATTAGTTTCCTAATAAAGTTTTAGTAATATACAAACGTATCATAATGTCGGAACACCTGCTCATAAAAATCCTAACATTTTCGCATTTCGCCATTATATATTATCAAGACAAACGCAGGTGCCTGATCACGTGTTCAGATATTATTACGAATTTACTCAAAGTGTATCAGGAAACGGCCTGCAATCCCGTTTTTAATCGACTTACCACTAATTTCAAGAGATTCTTGATAAATTAGCTATACACATTTTTCTTTGTGTGCCTTTAAGAACATATTGTGTAAGTTCAAACAGAATATCGCAGTGTTCCAAAGTGCGAGATAAATATAAAAAGCGTTTAAAATTTGGTAATGAAGAGATTTTATGTATTTTCGCGCTAATTTCATGCCTTGGCCAAACGCACTGATTATGATAGAAACTGTGCTCCTTGTAATCTGTTCAAATGCACATTACGCAGACCAGTATTTACTACAGTAGGAAGTTCCGTCTACTTATTCAGCTGTAACCTGGATTTATGACTACAAGGATCAATATGAAGATACGTAGATAATAAAAAAACCACACTCACAGATAGAGATTATACAGCCCCCAGATCTGTTTGGTGGTGAGCTGCGAGTAGTGCGTCAGAAGCAGGGTGGCCGTGTTCCTCCCCTTGCCGCTGTTCTTCCACTGCGGCTTGATGATGTCGTGCAGGCCCGCCTTCTGGATTAGGTAGTTCTGGTCTTCCTGCAATTCAAATTTAATCAAAACACTCATCGGAGCAGTGCAAAGCTTTGGCTCAGGATGCTTTTTTAACACTCTACAGAGGAGACCCCTAGGAAAATAGTTTCCCTTAAGGGCTATATCATCTATGGGGATAAAGGAAATACAAAAAAAGTGATAGATAAATGAGGGGTAGATAGGAATTTGGAGGACAGTGTGTCCAGGAGTAACGGACGTGTGAATTCATCCCTCCCACTGCGGTGCAAGGCGATGGGTTGAGAGAGTCCGGCTGGAGAGGTTAAAAGGCTCCGTTAACCAGTCTCTCCCGATTCGGCCCGCCACGCACAAACTTCCCCTTGCCAAATCACCAAACGTAACTTACCGCTTGGAGTGACTTAAGGCAGAGGTGTCGGTTACACGCCTCCCAAACTGCTAGACCTTCACGAAGAACAGCGAAAGATTTAGTGTTATTATCTAAAACTCTTTCGCTGTTCTCATATCATGATATGGAGGTTCCAGACGGCAATATTTCTTATTGCATGGGATTTTAATGGTCGAGTCTTTTATTACACGTTATTTAGATACTAATGCCGCTACTCGCTTTCGAACGTTTTTTTATTCTTCAGTACGGAATGGAAACCTGGATATTAAACCAAGCATTCCCACCATACGAAAGAAGTTACGGAAGAGAACCCCTTGAAATGTGGATATATAGGCGCATCCTCAAAATATCCTTGGACTGACAGAAATCTAATTTAAAAGTTCTTCGTCGAATTTCAAAATCTTTTGAAATTGGACTAGCTGTAAAATATATATATATATATTATATAAATATATATTTTATATATTATTTTAATTATCTTTAAAAACACACTTTTCTAATTTGTGTACCTATGTTAATATTATGTTTGTATTTATATCAAAAGTTTTTGATTATTGTTTAAAAAATCATTAGAACTAAAGGTAAATAATCCTCCCTTAAACACGAGCTCTTGGAGCTCAACTTATGGAGTAGTAGAATAATAACGAAAAAATTATAGTAGAATATATATATATATATATAAGTCTGCATATTGGTATCATATAATAAATGTTAAATAATTTACAAGTAATAAATAAAAAAAAAATGAAATATATAACTATTTATTTATTTATAGTGTTCACAACAGAATAGGGGGTTAACACAAACCAATACAAAGGAATAACGTATACTAAATACCATCCATCCTGTAATGGTGTACAACAATATTTAAGATTAAAAAAAAAGTACCAACAGAATAAGAAATTCGAGTAAAGTTCTGGGGGCTATCCCTAAATATCCGCAAACTTATGGGTGTTGTAGTATAGTCGAAATATTCGCACAGGAGGTTGGGAGAACGTTGGTTCTTTGGAAAGGAATATGGAAAGTTTCGGGTCTCTTAGAAGACGGCAGAAGATTCTACTTGGTTATTTATAATTTTGAAATGTCATTTTAATCATTGTTTCTAATTTTAAATATTCGTTTCGGCATTTCTTATAGTCGATAGGCAGTGTGGATATAGTATGAAGTATAAATACAAGATCAAACAATTGAAAATCTAGGGGAAGATTGATGGAAGATGAGCAGAGAAAGATGTCATAATTCATGAACTCGTAAACAGCGTGACTCGTAAATGCGTGCAGTTTTGCACAATTTATTATTCTGTAGGACGAAGATCGCCCTGAAGTCAGTCAACTTTCCATAAAAGAGGCACTAGAAGAAGAAATTAAGCCTTATTTTAGATTAGGACTGTGTGCTAGTTTGGTTCGGTCACGACTGTACCTATTTATGGCTGGATTAATAATAGTAGATATTTAATATCTACCCTCAAGTGCTATTCTCCTAGTTTAATTAGGGTTCCGATTAGTCGTGTCTCCTACTAAATCTGTATTGCATTTATTTACCTTTCATTACCCTTATCCGGCATGTAATCGACCATTAAAAGGCCGTTAAAGTAATCGGTGATAAAATAAGTCATTAACCTATGATTAAGGCATATTTTTGACATTTGGAGAAATGTCAAATGTTTATTAAAATTACAATTTGATTTTGGTGATTTTTTTTCACACAATTTGGAAATAATAAATTGACCACCTCCCTGGAAGAGTGATCAATATCTTCGATGCAACCCCGGTTTGAAATCAGGCGGGTGAAAAAAAACAATTTTTCTGTGTTATCCCACAAGTAACAAATATAACGTTAAATATTTTTGCGACACCTTCCAGTGTTTTAGTAGATACTGACAGTGTATATATATACACACATATCTTTATGAAATACCACCATTAAGAATCGAAGCGTTGCGTTGCTTAAAAAGGCTATAGTCGTGTTTAGTCACCAGATCTGAATAGCCAGGTACTTCCAAACCCTACTCTCCACCATCTCCTTCTCATCGACGCGGCGCTCCTTCAGCCTGACAAAATACCTCACTATTTCGAAAATTTTAATAGGTCTACGAAATTCAGTAGGTACGAGTACCTATTGCAAATTTATCACGTAAATGTCCAATTACAGACCGCCATGTGAATGACAGTGTTTTGATCGGCAACAGCCGGTTAAGTGTAATTTAACCATCGAGTTTATTTAACTCTGGGAGGAAATAAAAATTTAAACCATTAATTTGTTGACAATTATTTTACAAGCAATAATTATTCGCCTGAAACACTCATCCACATTGAAAAATCTCCTGATAAAAGATACATGACGCCAACGGGACTCGAACCCGTGTCCCTTCGATTTCCGGTCGACAGCTGTGTTTCAGGCAAATAATTATTGCTTGTAAAATAATTGTTCCCCTTTGTGCTATGCATAAAAAATCTTGTCTTAAACATTAGTTTACCAAAAAAATAATAATTAATTTGTTGATTGAACACGACGTGTTTATCACATTGTCAATACGTATTAGTCATTTAACTCAACTATTCAAATGATCCAATCTGAGTAAAGCGAAGCATGCTTATGGCTTTAATAAATATTATCGAACATAAATAATTATTATAGACGATTTTTTTCTAAAAGTCTCCAGGCCTCGGAAAATTAAATTTGTTAAACTCAAATTATTTTATTTTATTCGGTAAAAAATACAGTTGTTGTCCTGATGTTATTGAATTTTGTGCATCTTCTTCTGTTGTTGTATTTGATTTTGAGTGAAGGATATGGAATAGTTTGAGCTTCTAATGAAAGGAAGGTAATGAAGGGGATGTGTGAAAATGTCGCCCCTTGGTAACAAATCTTATATAGAGAAAACACCAAAAAAAGAGTCACATAAATAGTACGGAATTGTATTGAAGCAAAGGAAATAATATTTATCATAAGATTAAGAAGTTACCTACCCATTTGAAAAACACGGTAAGGACAAAAGGTTGAGTGTACTCATTTCATTAATGTTTTTTTTTCGTGTAGCCTTTTTCTCACACAGTATTATTAGAAAAAAATACTTTATAAATCAACGCGCAAATTGATTACCACCCAGTCAGTGTTCATATTCTATACCAGTGATTTCGCCATCTCCATTCTCAGATCGGAAATTGCGTCCATTCGCATTCCTCCGTTTTAGCCACCGTTATTTAGTGGTCCATCCCAGCCTCCTCTCCCCGGGGAAGATCAGTCCCGCCAAGTTCCCACCCATTACTCGCCATAAACGAGAGGAGATCTCGTTCGAATGTGATTTACCGCAAAGTCGGCATTATCTTCCCGACTCTATTCTCTCCGGCAGTAAATTATATTCCATCCTTTCGGGTATGGAGCCTTTATTCAGATTCGGAAATAAAACAACAAGGTTATCGGTATTCAATTGTCGTTTCATCGAAATACTTGGCTTTCCAATATTTTTTTGTAGTGACGGAATAAAGCCCCGAGTTTGATACGGCAGACAACCGCAAGTCTTTATTTCTTTTGATTAGCGTATTGATCGCAATATTATTCATTCAAACCTCTTTGATGGCTTATATTTAGATACTTCCTCTTGTTTTAATGTGGTCTCGTTTTTTGAATTGCAATTACTGGCCATACTTTATTTTGAAATATAGAATTTGTGATTGTTTGATAATGGAAAGCTGGTTCGGACATGTAGAGCTGACGGACCGAGAATGTGTGATGATATTAAGCTACATCTGAATATAGAAAGGCAGGAATCCCACAAGGTCTCGGTTTTGACCTAATATTAATTAATAATTGTATACGAGTAAGTTTTATCTAAATCCATTTTTTTATAAAACGACACAAACACTTTTATAATTTTACGATCCTAGTAAGACTTAAAATGTGTAATGTATTTGACGAGACTGGTAATCTTGTTGAAATAAGGTGTTCCAGAGGGTGCGACGGGAGGTTTGCGCGAAGCCTTCAACAAAACCCTAATTAATCAACACGTAAACCCTGAGTAAAATCCCAATTAATAATAAAGATAAGATAGGAAACCTAGAAAAATCAGGAGTTTACCAAGTTAATTGTGCCAATTGCCCATCATATTACATAGGACAAACTGGGAGATCATTCAAAACCCGCATTAAAGAACACTTCAGAAGTTAGGTGAATGATAAAGGAGAATTGTCGAACGTGGCATCACACCTATTAAACAATAAACACTCTTTTCATAAAGACAGATATGTTAAAGTTCTCATACCTGCAGGAAAGGACATACTACACAGACTAGATGGACTAGAATCACTAGAAATAACCTGCGATAGAGCTACACTTTGTCAATTAGAAGCATTTTCCAAATCTCCGCTCCTATATCCATTGTAACTTCTATCAAATGTTCTAAACGTGTATTACCTTTATATCGAGACCATTAAAATATCATGTCTACACCTATTTGAAATATGTGCCCTTTTAAATTTAACTTTACATACACCAACCAAAAATTGAAACCATATTCTAATAATAATAGATGCCTACTTGACAACAGTAAAATCGGTAAAATTTCAAAAAAGGCATTCATTCCCCAAATAAATATTAATCTACAAAACAAACAAACCGAGGTAATTTATAAACTTATTGAATAGGTAATTACTTTTATATAGAGTCCATTAAAACATCATTTCAGTTGGAAAGCAAGACACAACAAGTGTAACAGTTTCAATATTACCCCTGGAATTTAAGGTTGACTTATCCATAGTTGGAACTACGGAACGCCTATCCATCGGTTGGATAGCCGTTTATTTTGGAAGGGAAGCCAACATCGCGACTCGCGGAGAACGAGAGAACGAGTACTCAACGGGAAGCGATCAGGGACGGACTACTGGGAAGATTGACGGGTGAGCTCCAGACGACATTATGGGACGACATTGTGGATCGACATTTTGGAAACGTTTTAGCCAGCTGATGTTTGCTGGACATCGTGCTTAATCATTATTAAATTTCGTGAGTTCAAATCCTTGAACTACATGGCGCCCTTCATACGTAACAAGGTCAGATCTTATAGTCTTATTTAATGTCACACTTATACGAAATAATGCTTTACAATAAATTCCAATCTGCAAGTGATTCCTGTCGAACATTGCACGCGCTCTTAGATATTAGTCAATCTTAAATTATAGAGTCTCTTGTTCTCATTACGTATATTAATATATTAATTCTCGCTAATTTGTACACTTGCTAATAAATATTAGATTATGACATCATCCTTTTTTATTATGCATCCTACCCCGCATATTGGTAATCAAGGTATAAATGAATTTGGTACAATATTACTTTAACGAGTCTTATTTGTTACACAAGGAAGATAGAAAAATCCAAATAATTTTAATAAACCCATTGTATGACACCTCCTGTTACCCCCTCCCCCAAATGTAATATATTATGTAAGCCATGGGCTAAAAATTATTTGTACCAGCCTGAAGATGACTGAAACCGGTTACGGTCAAAAATAAAATTATAAAACCAAGGAAAAAAGTTATAAAACCTTTTATTATACAGGGTTTTCCAATAAGAGGTGTTATTTTGAATAGCCCGCTATTTCGGTAGATGTTACTTTTAAAGCTGTCATTTGACAAGTAGAAACTACGCCATTAATAAAAATGGAACGATACATGCTTCAACAACGCATTGAAATTATTAAAATTCACTTGAGTGAATCAAATGCAAATCATCTTGAGTGATGAGGCCATAGACATATGAATATTAGTAGACCTGCCCTAAGTGATTAAAAGCGTATTATTCCCCACTCCCCATACCGGTTCCATTGGAGCCGGCTGGGCTCGCGTATGGCCTCAAGTGAATTTAGAAAACGTGACGTCATCATTCTTGTGCGAACTATGGTCGAGGCATCATCGGTTCATTTTACGAAATAACACGGCAAAATGGTGACTTGTACTATGAAAACTTGTAAAAATAGATGTGAAAAAGAGAATAAACCCAATTGTCGTATTAAATTCCATATATAAGCATTATTTTACTTTATTTTAAGCATATTCACATCGTATAATATGGATCAGTTGTAGAAACATATACTATCACATCGAGACACGTCTGGACGTGAAACACAAAGCTGGTTGGTTGCTGGGAAGTAAATTATGAACATTTATAAAAGTGTCTTAACTAAATACATAAACGAAATATTCGACTCTGAAAATAGAAGAAATTTATTTTGCCGAATTTGGACTTCGCAAATTTGTTCATAACGTGGCGAGTAATTTGCGCTCCCATGTAAAAATGTCTATTCATTCAAAAGCAGATTTTACTTTTAAGAACTAAATGGTGATATTATAAGGCGAGATGCCTATATACTATCAGATTGATTTATTGACGAATCACAGTCAGCTTTACCCTCTTCCTTCTTCAACAGTTGATTTTACCCCTCATCCTTAATTTCTAGTCTATTAATATTCATATGTCTGTGGATGAGGCCCATTTCCACCCTGGTGGCTTCGTCAACAAGCAAAATTGTCGCATCTGGGACTCGGAAAACCCAAGAGTTATTGTTGAAAAGCCTCTCTATCCTCAACGTGTGACTGTTTGGTGCGGTTTATGGTCCGGCGGAGTCATTGGACCTTACTTTTTCGAAAATGAGGCTGGAGCAACAGTTACGGTGAATGGATTGCGCCATCGAGAGATGATTAATGATTTTTTATGGCCGGAATTGGATGGTATTGATCTGGACAACGTTTACTTTCAACAAGACGGCGCTACGTGTCACACAAGCAACGAAACCATTGATCTTTTACGATTGAATATCAAAATAACACCTCTTATTGGAAAACCCTGTATTATATTCCACCACGAATTGTCAATATCAAAAATAGAAATACACACTTTTCATACTTCTTGGGTGTTACCAATGTTGATACATGTGGGATGGCTAACCAGGATAGTTAGCTGCCTCGGAGGAACTCTGAACGCCATCTTTTACCACTTTATAATATGGTGTATTATTTACTGTATTGTAATATAAATTAATCAATTGGGGTGTGTATTTCAAGGTTTGTTACCTGCAACGTCTCAAACTTGGCCACTACATCGAAGTGTATATGACAAGGAGTGCAGAAGGTAGTGTAGGGCACCCAGTGCATGTCCAAGTCTCTCCCAGCTCGAACCTCGTCGAGCAGATACCGCACGAACTCCTCGAAGCTCGGCCACCGTGGCTCGGCAATGGTGCGCTTCTAGAAAACAACGTACTAACAATATACCAATTGAAGAAGACAGATTCGTTTACCAAATGGAAGCAGCGTTCAAAATGAGTATAATAAAGGGCATAAAGGCAGCTAGCTAAGTATTGATTGTGTGTTATATTTTATGCAGCATTAAAATGTATGTGTTCAGTTATGCGGTATGCTACGCAGTTTAATACACGGTGTCTGGAAACACGCCAATTTATAAAGGTTACTACAGATTTTACATCAGTGCATTATAATGCACCGTGTTCCACGCGTGTACCTAGAAACTTCAAGAGGTGATTGAAATGAAAACAACTAAAAATTGTATCTTTTGGCGCGCTTAGTGGGGTAAATCCGACACTTGCGTAGCCAGCGTGGCAAGACGAGGCGACGCTGTTGCACGGAATGACGCTTCGTTCGGCCAGCCCCGTGACTTGTCGGCTCTTTCTGCCAGGCAGCCAAAACTCTGTGCGGTATATTTCTTTCACGCGTAACCTTAGTATTTAAAAGGAATAGCTAGGCCGACCTACGTTATAATATTTCATATGATAACAAAATTTCTACAATCAGAGTTTTTACTTAGATTTTCTTTGATTTGATACTCTGAAGTTTCGCGGCACCTGCGTGATACGTGGTGCATATCACTTATTGTCCAGTTTATACATTTATGTTCAGTTTCGGTACACCGTGTATGAGACTCGATGCGCTGTATTAAAATGGCGATTAGAATTTGACAAAAAGGTCAAACTTACATAATAGAGACGTTTCACAAATCCTCGGCGGTAGTACTATTCATTAAAAATAAACAAAGGTGAATATTTTCTATTCTTTAAGAAGATAGAATCAAATGAAATACTAACATAGCCTATTTTAAAGGTCATGTTGTCGTTGTTCTTGCGAATTCTTTGTCGTGTCATATTTCCATGAGAAAACGCCTGAAAAACAATCTCACCTATATTTATTTCCATCATTAGGCAGCTAATGGAAAAATCTCTGGCTGTTTTTTCTGCATGATTGAATTTCAAAGCGGCTTGTGTTACAAACAACTATTAGCGTGATAAAAATACCAGTGTTAATATCAGATATAGTATTCATAGATGTTTGCATGGTGAATTGTCATTCTTATGTAGTAGACCTGTTATATCTCTCGGTGTTTCAGATTGGAACAGAACACGTGTTCCGACATCGTGATAATGTATTTGAAATGTACTAAAATATTATATTAAAAGTACATTATCACGATGTCAGAACTCGTGTTGGAACCATCGAGGTATATATTCCTTGCAAAATCAGTGTAAAATGTTGTTCTCGTGCGGGAAGTAGGAAGGGGGGGGGGGGGGGGGTGGCGGCTGTCGATGTCGTCCGAATCCTTCCGACCGTGAACGAATTCAACGGACTACTGATTACGGAAGGTTATAACATTGCTGTTTTCGTGAGAAAATCACCTCAAGGGTGGGTGCAAGTACCTTCGCTATCAGTAATGAAAATGAATCAGTAGGTATCATTCCTCAAATACCCGAAAAAATAACAATATTTTTCCCTTTGTTTCACAGAATTTGTGCATTTCATAAAATTTCAAAGTCGATTTTAAAGTTCTGTGAAGGTTATATTCATGTTCTATTATTATATCATTATTGGCCAGTGGCTTCACAAAACTGAAATAATAACAGAATTTGGATAGAAGCTTCACAGAACATTGCAAATCAACTATGAAATTTGATGAATTGTTCAAATTCTGTGAAATAACCCATCCTAACAGTTCAGAGCATGAAAATGGCAGTAAACCTGAAATTATTATTTCAACCTTATTAATTATCAAAAGTTGGTTTTCGAATTCATTCTCTATTTCCCCGTCCCCGGCGTTGTCCCGGCTTTACACGGAATTTTCTAAATCAGACGTTAGACAGTGACCTTCCTCTTGCTTTGAAGGTCAAGTGTGCAAAATTTCATCCATATCGGAATTAGACACATTTGTATAAAAATCAAATACACTGCACATGCCCGGTGTCCGCCCGTGCGCCACAGACATTTTTCTTTATGTTAATGTAAATATATAATATATTGATTCATTTTAATGGTCATGTATATTCCGACAGTACCTACTGCACCGGTGTCCTGTATTTTAAAGTTAATGTATTGGTACTGGATAATTTATTGAGACAACTTGCTACAGCGTAGCCCCATTAATAAATAATTATATTTAAATATTGAAGACAATATTAGTGATTTCTAAACGAAAATCTGAAACGGAAAAATCAGAAAAGGAAACGGTCACATCTGGGACTCGAACCCAGGACCCCTGTCTTTCCGGGACAGTGCTCTACCAACTGCGCTAATGGGACCCTATTCTCCTCGGTCACTTTTAACTGTATCATACTTCGAATAAGAACTACTAACATTGTCTTCATTTTTTCACCGCACATTTTTATTGGCAACTATCTTTATGTATGATCGCAAGATTCAACCCGAACTAAATGCAATCCAGACAGCGTTTTTTTTTAGATAAACCTATCTTATTTTTTTATTTAATGTGCGACATCTGTTGACTTTTCTGCAAGTCTAGAATGAATATTTATTTTTCGGAATAACTTTATTGAGTAAAACCTCAAATTGTAATATTTAAATATTGAAGACAATATTAGTGATTTCTAAACGAAAATCTGAAACAGAAAAATCAGAAAAGGAAACGGTCACATCTGGGACTCGAACCCAGGACCCCTGTCTTTCCGGGACAGTGCTCTACCAACTGCGCTAATGGGACCCTATTCTCCTCGGTCACTTTTAACTGTATCATACTTCGAATAAGAACTACTAAAATTGTCTTCATTTTTTTCACCGCACATTTTTATTGGCAACTATCTTTATGTATGATCGCAAGATTCAACCCGAACTAAATGCAATCCAGACAGCGTCTTTTTTTAGATAAACCTATCTTATTTTTTTATTTAATGTGCGACATCTGTTGACTTTTCTGCAAGTCTAGAATGAATATTTATTTTTCGGAATAACTTTATTGAGTAAAACCTCAAATTGTAATATTTAAATATTGAAGACAATATTAGTGATTTCTAAACGAAAATCTGAAACAGAAAAATCAGAAAAGGAAACGGTCACATCTGGGACTCGAACCCAGGACCCCTGTCTTTCCGGGACAGTGCTCTACCAACTGCGCTAATGGGACCCTATTCTCCTCGGTCACTTTTAACTGTATCATTTAGTTCGGGTTGAATCTTGCGATCATACATAAAGATAGTTGCCAATAAAAATGTGCGGTGAAAAAATGAAGACAATGTTAGTAGTTCTTATTCGAAGTATGATACAGTTAAAAGTGACCGAGGAGAATAGGGTCCCATTAGCGCAGTTGGTAGAGCACTGTCCCGGAAAGACAGGGGTCCTGGGTTCGAGTCCCAGATGTGACCGTTTCCATTTCTGATTTTTCTGTTTCAGATTTTCGTTTAGAAATCACTAATATTGTCTTCAATATTTAAATATTACAATTTGAGGTTTTACTCAATAAAGTTATTCCGAAAAATAAAAATAATTATATCCTTAAAAAATTGAATATTATATAATATTTCCTGATGTTAATACGTATCGACCTCATGCTATAAGTGCATCATGATTTTAAATGTCAATGTGCTCGTTTTTTTTTTGCGTAGTAAAATATGAAACCTTAACTGACATTTTATGATTTCGTCTGCCTATTAAAAGATGACCTTTAAAACACTTCGCATGCCTGACATTTGATGAGATCAGCAGAGAATTAAAAAAAAGTTGAATATCTGCAATTCGCTATATCAGAAAAGTGTTCGTTAAAATATAGTTGAAAGTCATAATATATTATGGAAATAAGAACTTGGTTAGGTTGGGTTGGGTTTTGAGGTTCATGAATTTTAATATTATTAATAATAAATTTGGATGATTTGTATAGCGCCATTGAGTACCTATACATACCTAAAACATCTTCATAACTTTTCTAGCGCAGTGCTCTAATTTGTCTTTGGGTCGGAGGTTTGCAGGTAAGATTCACAACTCAATAATAATATGTACTTGTATAACCATTAAAATGCTTTTTTTAATACAAATGTCTTTAGACTGCGTTAAGAAACATAAACAGTGATCAAACAAAATATTGTTAGGTTTATCTATTTAAAGAAATAAAATAATCGTTTCTTATTTACTAGATTAGATTGTGTACTAATCTAAACGAATACATTCTTTTCTTGTAAACGTATTCGCACACATTATTCGATTATTAACATGTTTAGGAATCGGGTATTTCGTTTTTTATAGTGTTTCGATTATACCTGTCACTGGAGGAGAGTATCCTCTGTGATTTGAATGTGTCCATACTTAGATGTTGTGTACCTTACCAACTAAAAAATAAGGAATTAAATTTGAAGACACCGTTTCTGATGAAAATCAGTACAATTTGGAGTACCACAAGAATCTATTTTGGGACCACTGCTTTTTATATTATAAAGAAATGGGGATTTATATTATTTATAATTAATTTCATGAATTCTATTGGTCATTAGTGTTGACATCATTAAATTATCAATTTAATATTATGTAAAATCAATATTTAATCAATATTAAGCAATATATAAAATTCTCGATTTTATTAGTCACATACCTTAGCTCCTGGTCTGTATTTGAGTATGATCTTCATCCCCAGCCTCGAGTGCAAGGAATTGGGGAGCGCGAACTGCAGTTTATCCTTGTAGGCAGACGACAGTCTCTCGAATGGATGGCGGACGATTAGGAACGTCGTAGAGGTGTTCTGCGCCTCTTTCAGATCCTGGACTGACGGCCTGGGGTACCGCCTCCGGGCCAGGACTAAAGGCACCTCCCTGCTACGCTCCAAGAAGCGCGTGGAGTAGTTGGCCATCAGATTGAAGTTGTACATCCAGGAGGAGGAGGCGGCTTTGAAGACGTTGCACCTGGAGATGAAATAAACACTTATTTCACTGTCCGCAGTTAGAACCCAAAAGTAGTTGAGTTGATACCTTATTCTTGTGTAGACCCTTCGGACTTTCCTTGTGATACCCAAAGGTTGCAGGCACTTAGTTAGGTAAATTTTTCTTTGGTTCTATTTCTTCTTCGTTATTGTCCCGCGGGTCGTGAAGTTGTGAAGTTTGGCCAGCTTCATCAGGACAATGCATTATATTATGTATGGCTCTACCAAGGTACTCCATTGATTACTTATACTATGTGCATATATTTGTAGTGTACGCAAATTATGTTATTGATTTTTAAAAAATCAGAGCCGTGTGGAGATGCAGTGTTCAGATCCAATACAAATAAGCTTTACTGAACAAATACAAATGGTATTGCTTACAGTTTCAACCCAATCAACAGAAAGTAAAAATGGGTAATATTTTATTTATGTGGTCTACATGAATCCTGATAACTGGAATTTGTGAGTTTTCTTAAGTATCTCCTCCAGATAATAAAAGCATGTTTGGCAAAAACACATACAAAGTGGAAATACTCCGACCTACTCACAAAATATAGCTGAGGACTGAAGAGTTGAACTAATTAAGGCGTCTGGAACGAAGGAGTGGTGAAGCCTGGTTCTTCAGGGAAATTGGAGTAGGGGTCACAATCTTCAGAAAAGAGATAACAACCGAAAAATAAGTTTTGGTTTGGGAAGATTAAGAAACCTATTGTATTCGCATAATCTCGTACAAATTCCCCATTCCAAGAACAGATTGGCCCAAACACATATGAATTTTATTCCCCTAAAATGTGAAATTAATTACTTAACAATATTTGAAGAGCATGTTGCGTCAAAACATTAATACAAAATTATCAAATCTTGGCTAAAATGCACTGAAATAGATATATTTTTCTTAAGTCACTACAAAGATCTGTGGCATTTACTTACATCAGTTGTGCATTGCCGTACATTCATGTCATTGTTTTTTTTTTATTTAGGTAAATAAATGTTTTCTTTATCGCGCCCAAAGATATTAGAAGAACGAGATGTGC
This sequence comes from Hesperophylax magnus, assembly GCA_026573805.1. NCBI lineage: Eukaryota > Metazoa > Arthropoda > Insecta > Trichoptera > Limnephilidae > Hesperophylax > Hesperophylax magnus. Next base: position 1,346,531 of record JAIUSX010000117.1, on the reverse strand, counting down.
TATGAGCAGTTCATACTGTGTGGAATTGTTTTGCCCAGTGTCGCCGGTTTTGTTCACCAATACTACTGCACACCTTCGCTTACTCTAAGGTATCCGCACTAATACATAGAACAGATTTCTGTGCGTACACGTCCCGATAGTATTCAAAGTACCCTAATTAGGTAGTACTCCGCCTACGGTCCGGCGGCCAACATAGCATATCTCGTTCTTCTAATATCTTTGATCGCGCCAATAACACAATATTTATATGCTTACTTAAAATTTCTTCGTATTACAATACCAGTACCATATTTTAAAGTTTGGTTTAAAACTTTCATTGGAAACGCTATATGTTTAGCTAAATACATATGTGTTTTTTTAAAAATAATTTATCCTCTAAAAAGAAAGTGAATATCTTAATTTTAAGTTTAACTAAATGATTTCCCTTGCGTTGCCTGCGCTTAACGCAGAGTTTTTCGAAATTTAACTTGGACAGTGACCTTTGTATTGAAGATCAAGTGTGAAAAATTTCATCAGTCTCAGAATAAAACTGTAGATTTGTATTAAAATCAAATCTCCGCGGTCCGTCCGCCAGATGGCAGAGACTCTCCTTTAAATAAATAGATTCTTTTACTATAATACCCATGAATTTGATCTTTTTACTATAATACCCATGCACATTATTTGCCTTTGTTAGATTTTTTTATTACGTATAACCTTGTATTTTTATTTTTATCACCACTCTTTCACGTATCAAATACCTTAAAAAATCTTATAAGTCTTATTTCATCCTTACCAAATGAGATGGTACTGCCTGTTGATGAGGTACTCCCAGGCGTTGGGACTAGAGATTCCCCGGGGCAGGTTGTTGCACTCCTTCTCCAGGTACTTTCTCCTGTTCTCCATCCTCGTCTCGGCAGCTTCCATCTCCACTGGAGTCAGCTCCCGTCTGATGACGTCATTCACGCCGCCGTCTGCTGCCCGCTTGTACACGTAGCTGTCGTTGTCTCCTATGTCCTGTAACAAATAACTAATTTAGTTAATGTTGTTAAGATTGTCTAATATGATTAAAGCTAAGCTAACTTTAACCAAAAGCTTGACACATTCACGACAACTAAAGCAAGGACGATCATTGTTCAAATTTTTGACAATTTTTGTTTGTAATTTATTTATTTATTTAAATACAAACGGCACGACATGTGCCATTAACATCAACATAAAAATATAGTTAAAAGTACAAGGTATAATTTACGGTATAAAGTGTGTTTTGTTTTAATCTTGTAAACACCTGATAACAAAACGAAATAATGTACAATGACCTTAACTATAGAAATTATTTAATATTTGGATGATTTATATAGCGCCGTTTTTGTGCAAAATCACCTCAAGGGCGATTTAATGGTGGTCCTTCACCGAGTGAGAGTTTTCGTCAGTCTACAACGAGTTGCAAAACCACGTTATAATATTATTATTATTAAAGACACTACCAATACCATGCTATAAAAGCTTTCAACAGTGTAAAACTTGAAATTAAAATTGAGGAAAATAAAAATAAATTCACTCACAAAATTACAAAATGGATTAAAGAACAAAAAAGACAATATTACCAAAATGTCATAGCATAAAATAAAAATAAAACCTACACGTAACACACAAAACCAATATAAACACACATCACTCACAAACACACAAGATTATATATTAAATGTATTATTTTCTCTTTAAATGTATTATGTAGATTAAATTTTCATATTATAAAATGAAGGCCTCATCACGGGCAAGCCACCCAGTGAGGCCAACATTACTGGAAAACTTTGAAATGTAAAAAAATATTGTACCAAATAAAAAAAATATATATATTTATATAGATACAGCCTATATTTTTTTTGTTTCTTGGTTTTGAGCCTTCGTCGGGTTTCCAACAAAAACGAAAACCCGCAACCAAACTTATATTTAAACAATGGCGGTTTTCTATAAAGTGCTTTTGTGCAGTCAACTCCCATTAAAAAGATAAGAAAATATGACAAACTTGTATTATAATTTTACCAAACTTTAAACACAGGTAATACTGCTCAAATTCAGCGTTCTGTTCTGAGATAAAGTTCATATAAAACAATACTAGTGACGCTTCAGTTGAACCGTGCGAGCGTGCAAACCAGCAAACCTTAAAAATTCTGTTAGCTGCCCGGGTGCGCCAGCGACTGAGATTTTTTAACACTAAATTGAACGAAACAATATTTTGCGAAAATCAATAGATTCTATGAGCGAATATAGTTGTTTAATAAGTTAACAACTCGAGAGATGGAGATTTCAGTCATTCGATTTAATTAATATTATACCTCTTAATATTCATATCGAAACGTATGAACTGCTTACTGTGGCTAAAAGCCAATGAATCCACCTAGATTTCACCATAATTTTAGGGTTTATATATATTTATTTTAATTTTTTTTATTTATTTATTTTATTAATACAAGACTTAGAGGGTACATATGGTTTTTGTGATATTTCACCCTCCATGCTAGGGATGACCCTGTGTTATGGCGGGTGAATTTTACAGTTTGAACAGAATCTATACATTACTATGACATGAAAAAGAAAAATAAGAAAAATGATGTAAAGGTAGTTTGGGTTGCAAGAAGAGAATGGAGAATTTAGAGAATTATAAGAAGATTATAAGATTTATTATCTATATCTAATTATTTATGTACATACTATACCGCTAAGTTAGGGAATAAGGATATGTTATGTTTTGTCTGAAAGGTGATTAAATTTAAATAAACTTAAATATTATATAAACTTAAAAATGATTCGAATGCGAATGGTAGCAGAATAAGGGACGCCCGATGAAGTCACCGCACGATCAAGTAAATCAAATACTCGAGTCGGGCCATGTATGAGACGATGTATGCGTGTGAATGAGGCAAGACGTATGTGCCAAGACCGAGTTAATTGGCGGTTCGTCCTCTCAGCCTACCCCTGCGGGGAAACGGCGTGATGGTTAGTTTATTAGTTTTTTTTTAAATCGTTAAATTTATAATTCATTCAAATCACCTACCCAAATTTTCACTTTTACTTTTAAATATAGCTACTGCTTACATTTTTACTTTTTAAAAAATATAATGAAACGAACAGGTTTTTTTGCGTGAGAAACCACTTTTTAAAACCTAACCCCTTGGATTACCAATTTGAATCTTGTTGCTAGATTGCTATTCTGGCGTAGCACTATGGTCCCCTTAGAGGAAACTAGCTAGACAAAAAGATTTCAACGATGTTTTTATTTATGTACAAAAATATTCTCACAACATTGAAAAATGTCCACACTATTATGTTCATATCGATAAAAAATTTAAAACAATACGCGCGATACGTGGCAACGTTGTAAACACGACACTTTGGATGTGCCAATCGTTCGCCCAGTGGTCAGCCGGCTTTCGGGTGTGCACGCTGTTTGATCGTTAGTGTTGTTATTTGAAATCGGAGAGAAATTACCCAAAGTTGAAAATTGAATTATATTGTATGTTCTTTTAAATTTATTTTATTATTTTATAATTTGCTTATTCAACATTACTTTCATTATTAATTGAAAATCGTGAAAAAGTATCAATATTTACAATTATTTTCCAAAGTTTGATTAAACTTTCAAAATCGTGTACCAATTTGTACCACCAAACAAAACTAGTTTCATATAAAACCATTCTTTATGTATAATATCTTATAAAATTTGTTTGCTCAAACTTGCTCTTTTGTCTTTTACAGAGCCTCTACCTACAATCTATCGTTTGGATATTTTGGAGATTCTAGAAGTAAAGGGCACGTCAAAGTTGAATTGTGCTGCAATACGGCAGTGTGTTTATGAACATATAAAATATTTATTGAAGAAAAACAGTTTTAAAAGTCTCGAGGCTAGTTTACTTAAGAAAAAAATCCCTTCGTTTGTATTAATATTTTGAAAATGGTTTGAAGTCGGAAGAAGTACTTTAAAATTGAAGTTTAAACACGCAAAATGGCTTAACACAGTTTTTATTCTTCCTGTAGAGACGCGTGATGAAGGACTACGTGGTAGACCAGAAAAACAATTTTTTTTATGCTCGTCAAAAAGAAAAACAAGAAAAATTCATCCACAAGAACTCTCTCATACTACTCAAATCAGCTTGAGGTCACACAGAAAACGGGATGCTGCCAAAATATCAATAACATATTGCGATGTCTTACCTAGTGGTGTCTTAAAATTATTATCGATTCCAGAAGTTCTAGCGAAGAAAATACAGAAGTCTGTTAACAAAGCCAATGTTGGAACATTAGCATTTAATAATAGTGACGATAGCGACTCGGCCAGTAATTCATAAACAAAAAATGTCATTCGGTTTTGTTCTCATATTATGTTAAAATAATATTTTTAACTAATAACTTAAAATAAGTACTTCGTTATGACTCAACCGAACCATTATACTATAGGCATTTTATTAGTAATTAATTTTGTTTTAAAAAATCTGTAACAATGGCTAAAATAAATGTATACCCTTTTGCATCAAATGCCATGAAAAAATATTTTTGTCTAGCTAGATCGGGATTTGGGACCACTGTGCGTAGTGGTGAAATATAATATAATTATGGAAAAGACCAACACAGGAATTTTAAGTGAGAGAATTTCTTCCCCTTTTAATCTCTGATTGAAATCCCAATGAGATAGAAAACGAGCCGCCACTGAGCTTAAATGATCACTTTTACGCCACGTAGGCGGAGGTCTATTCCTGTTTTTCGTATCGTGGAGGAGAGTTGGTGGAGGTCTATTCAAAACCCCACATATTAAGGAAGAACAGTTGTAAAAAGGAAAATAAAAACAACGAAATGGAGGCCTCTCCCGGTGTAACACACGGTAGGCCGTTTTCTCTTGATTACGTTTTTATGTTACCCCTCGTCAGTACACAAACTACACTCTCTGCTAGGTAAATGCGGAGAAAGCTTAAATACGCAATAGCAGGAAATTCTCGTCCTCGTACTCGTCCTCTCACGAAACAATAAATAACATATTTTTGTTATTTGTTTTTGGGGTGTTATGCCTTGTTGCGCTAACTCTTTCTTTAGCCAACGTTTTGGACAGCATTGCAGATTATCTCAGATAACACATCTGCCCTGATAATGGACACTGCAATGCTGTCCGAAACTTTGGCTAAAGAAGGAGTTAGCGCAACACGGCATAACACCCCAAAAACAAATAACAAAAATACTTTTGGCCGTGAAAATCTTAAATCATATTTAATAAATAACATACTTTTATTTAAAGAAAATATTTATAAATATGTCTTATAATTTTTAATCAGTTAACATATGTTTAATGTCATTAATAATATTAATATTCATAATAAACTAAAATACCTAAGCTAGAAGTCCTCCTAAATATCCTTTTTGGTACAGCGCTTTTATGTAAGTTTTTATTGTATAATATGGTTGAACTAATATTTCAATGTTTTTATGTAACTTTGTATTGAATAATGTATATAATATGGTTGAACTTGAAGTTAATATTTACAATTGTTTATTGGTTCAGTTTATAAATCCTAGAAAATGTGTATTTCTGATTGGCTGTAAAAAATAAATTTGGTTTGAAATGATTATAATAACCAGAGTGGTAGATACTTTCAGTATCGCCCTCGTGAAACGTTGCTTGATGACCAGATCTGAAATACTTAAAAACGCCAAGTACCTACTTACCAATCATATTCTTCCTCCCTACTCCCTTCAGCCTCACGAAATTCCCCGATTGGGGATGCCATAGTCCCACTGGCTTCAGGAAGTGCGACCCTTGTGTGGTGGTCGTGTAAAAATAAGAGAACCGTGTCGTTTTTTTATATAACTTTAAGGGCATTTTACAAACCCAGAAATCAACTTAAAACTTTAACTGACTTACCTTAAATGAACATAATGATAGTAATATTTGGATGATTTGTATAGCGGCGTGTTTGTGCAAAAACACCTCAAGGGCCCTTTACAAATATATAACGTATATATTCAAGATTTTGTTTATGGGTTTAACTCGTAGAAGTATAAACAAAATCAAAAATTTACACAACAGTGCGAACAGAAAATATATAATGTTGAACAATTTAGTAACCCACTAAGAGCTTACTCTGGAATGAGGATTTTAGGTTAAGGGTAGTATGTATTTAAGTTATTTTAATTATAACATAAAGTTCTTGGATTTTTAGAAATAACGCTTTCCTGTGAGAAAACGCTAGTTCAAACGCCTATCGGATTCCCAATTGGTTGATCGCGGAGCATTTTTTACACATATTAACGTTTGTGAATTATAGATATAATTATTATTTGAATATTTTTTTAGTATACAATCAGTCATCGATGAAAATATTTCTATCCTGGTAGTATGAAAAAATAGTTTTGTTAGATCCGCGCTTATCGTTTTTAAAAACTAATAACAAATATTCTTGTAAGATTCTTGTTAGAAGCGATCCTCGTGAACACAAGGGTAAAAAGTAGCTCGCTAACACGAGATTTCAACGATGGATTTCAACGCCTCCTACCATTATACCGTGCAAAAACTATTATACTTTTGGAATTGGGGAAATTTCGTATTATTCGTTTCCTGTTAAAAACGGGACTACAGGCTTTTAAGGAATGAATTGACATATTTCCTAACAAATTATCAGTAAAACACGAGGGTGTTGAGAGGATGTCGGAACACATGTTCTTATAAATTTAATATTGTCGCAGTTCGTCATTATATTTATAACGATAAGCGCAGCCGCATGAACACTGGTTCCGATTTATTCTGAATGCACTAATATTTTCTTAGGAAATGGCTTGCCATCTCGTTTCAACAGGATTTTAATAAATCAGCCACGGTAAGATTGTGTGAAGCCTACATCATGCTCCATTAGTAGTTGTACCTACCTATAAAATAAATAGTTTCTCACATTTTCCTATAGATTTTTATGACTAAATCTATTGTCAGTGGCTTCACTACAGTTTGACGATGCCTTCGGTGTACCCAAACAGCTGTCACGCGTAAAAATAAACTTTATACGACCACCGGCTAGTGCTTTGGTAAAACCTGTCTTTAAATAAACTGTACAATACAAAATGTACACTTTATACAATACGTAAATTGCGTCGGCCAGGATTGCTTTTTGTACAAGGGTGGTTGGACGTCGGTTTAATTTACTGTATTTTTTAAACTATTAATTTTTTGGCACGGAAAAAGTGCTGTGAATCCGCAGTAAAATGCCGGCTTTATAAGGAGGTTGTGGGGCGTACAATTTATGGGCAAATTGTCCGTTGTTGTGCCGGAATAAACCCTGATAAAAGGTTTTTGTTTTCAGCTAGATTTAAGGCGAAAGCTCCCGACAGCTTGAATTGGGTAGGCTTTTTAATAGAACGGATCTGAAAACTAAAAGCGGACTACAACGGTTCTCTGCCGTATTGTGTTTAAATAGAAATAAAATGTTTTATTACCTGCGATACATTGTTTTGGTCTGAATAGTTGCAAAAAATACAATTTTAGATATTTTGTAAGTTAGGTTATGTAAAGTCAGAGGGGACACAGAATGATTCGTGGATGGTTTGAAAACTCTGCTATCATGGAGAGCATTCGTTTCTATTTATTTATTGGACAATTTGTATAGCGCCGCTTTTGTGAGATATCATCTCAGGGGCTCTTTACAGTTGATGCAGGTATTACAAAAAATATAAATATTACAAAAATAAAGTGAAGCTAAGTTAAGTAAAATGAAGTACAAGAACAGGTGACACGAAGATAGAAAATGGAGACTCTACAGCTAGAATCTTTGGTGGTGAAGAAACTGGACCAGCTGCTGCAGCGAGAGAGTCCACCGCATCCACCAACGGTGCCAGCACGAGGTTCTTCATCCGTCCAGGTGTGCTGCTAATAAAGCGCTGACACCTCAGATAGATAAGAGACCCTGGCAGCACTGCTGTGACATTCGGCGAGTCCATCATTCATCTCCATGTAATCCTGTTCCTGGTGATTGTTGAAGTGGTGCATTCTGCCCGCAATAAAAAGCGACGGTCGGGGTAATAAATTACCATGAGCTTAGCAAAACACTTGCCTTCAGAGTTTCCGAGAATTCCGTTGAAAACATCTGGGGTGCATTTACCGATCGACGTTCGTTTCGAATATCGAATATTTTTGAGCAAAATTTCCGAATATTCACTTTTAAAACACTGCACTCAAATCAAATATTATAAAGTTCTAATAACTGGTTGTTAAGTTTATTTTTTTAAGTGTTACAATTTGATAGTTATCTCCATCACCGACTGCATAGACTGTTTTATCTCCCTGTCTGCAGGACTAACTTGCTGGTCGGTGGGAAAGCAATCTTGCTGTCGAACAGAATCAATTTGGATATCGACATATTTAGCATCAATGAAGCTCCCTTTAAAAGGCAAACTCTGATAATACTAGTACATTTGATATGGCGATTGTTTATATGTATCTTACTCTTTTTAAAAACTATTTAAAATCGCACTAAAATTATATTTTTTTAATGTTTTTAAAATAATAAATTGAATTGAAAAGGAAAGGAAAGCGACGCTTTCATGTTTAAGATATGTAGAGCGGGTGAACAAAGAAAGCCTGGAAAGTATCTTCATGATGCGGAGGTGAATGGTAAGAATATATATATAGCTGGGGACGCCCGAGAAAGTCTTGGCATGACAAATCAATCAAATACTTGAGTCGGGTGATGTCAAGAGTAGGAATAATATGCCTACTAGACGATGAACGTATGTGAATGGAGCAAGGAGCGTGTGCCAAGATATAGTTTTGGATGGTCCAACATGTCTGTCTACGAGACGATTAATGTATGTGAATGAAGCAAGGAGCATGTGTCAAGAAATAGTTGTGGATGGTCCAACATATCTGTCTACGAAACGATGAACGTATGTGAATGGAGCAAGGAGCGTGTGCCAAGATATAGTTGTGGATGGTCCAACATCTCTGTCTACGAGACGATGAATGTATGATAAAAGAAGCAAGGAGTGTGTGCCAAGATATAGTTGTGGATGGTCCAACATCTCTGTCTACGAGACGATGAATGTATGATAAAAGAAGCAAGGAGCGTGTGCCAAGATATAGTTGTGGATGGTCCAACATCTCTGTCTACGAGACGATGAATGTATGATAAAAGAAGCAAGGAGTGTGTGCCAAGATATAGTTGTGGATGGTCCAACATCTCTGTCTACGAGACGATGAATGTATGATAAAAGAAGCAAGGAGCGTGTGCCAAGATATAGTTGTGGATGGTCCAACATCTCTGTCTACGAGACGATGAATGTATGATAAAAGAAGCAAGGAGTGTGTGCCAAGATATAGTTGTGGATGGTCCAACATCTCTGTCTACGAGACGATGAATGTATGATAAAAGAAGCAAGGAGCGTGTGCCAAGATATAGTTGTGGATGGTCCAACATCTCTGTCTACGAGACGATGAATGTATGTGAATGGAGCAAGGAGCGTGTGCCAAGATATAGTTGTGGATGATCCAACATATCTGTCTACGAAACGATGAACGTATGTGAATGGAGCAAGGAGCGTGTGCCAAGATATAGTTGTGGACGGTCCAACATCTCTGTCTACGAGACGATGAATGTATGATAAAAGAAGCAAGGAGCGTATGCCAAGATATAGTTGTGGACGCCCGAAGAAGACATGGCACGACAAGTCAATCAAATATTTGAGTCGGGTGATGTCAAGTGTAAGAATAATATACCTATTTATATACCTATACCAACATTTAAGAAACTTTTTAAAAAATATTTTTTTAAATTTTATGCCCAGCTAGGCCTTTACATATATTTTAAGAACAGAATACAGCCAATGAGCTATCGAAAATTAAACAATTTTTTTTAAGCATACCCATGGCCTTGCGCGGGGATACGTCCTTTACTCCTGAACAAACTAATTGGATACAAAATTTCATTGAAATCGTTTGGGCAGTTTCTGAGATTGCCGTGTACGAACACAGTGACACCTGATTTTTAAATATTAAAATATTATAAAGATGTCACCTGTGACAGGTAAAACCATGCTTTTTTTAAAAACAAATTGCCATATGTTGGACTAACATAAAAAACAGCGCTATACAGCTATCTGTTGGACACACTATGCCACAGCAACGCGTGGCGGGGTACAGCTAGTTTCTTAATAAATTTCAATTACTTATGAAACTATAATCGCAGTCAGACCGGATATTAGAATCATCTCGGCATTTTTCTAACCTATGGGATGGAACTACTATATATTAGGTTTTTGTTGAATTGTTGTAAAAAATATTTTCTATGTTATCCTAGGATTTTTTTTTTTTTTTTTTTTTTTTTTTTAATTTTGGTTGTATGAACGTCTACTGTTATTTAATAAATCAAAGGCAAAATTTATTCTGAAATGGGTACTTAAATATCTACATACTAAATTAGTAAACAGGACGATTCGAAGATCGATCACATTAAAAAATATATATATTTACTGAACCATCAATACGTCGTGTGCTGACGCAAATTTTTTGCCGTATTTAATAAATCAGAAGCACAATTTCCTCTGAAGTCATAAGATTTGTAAGTAGGTATTTAAGTACGTACCTACTTAATTAGTAAACACGACGATTCGACGATCGATCACGTTTGAAAAAATAATATTTACTGAACCGTTGACCCGTCGTGTGCCGATGTAAAATTTTCGCCGTGCGTCAGTTGATTCTGGCTATTTTGGTAAAATATTACTTAAAAATTGTACATTCTTAATAGATATTATGTTTACATAAATATATAATATAATGTAATTTATTATAAGTATTACTCGGAGAATAGCTATTTATATGCAGAGAAATATTTTTTTGATCGAGCTACTACGGCGCACGACATTTTAAAATGGCCACCATCCACAGACATAGGAATTAATAGACGAGAAGATAATGGCGAGGGGTAAAATCAACTGTTGAAGAACGAAGGGAGTAAGGCTGACTGTGATTCGTCAATAAATCAATCTGACAGTAAATAGGCATCTCGCATTATAATATCACCATTTACTTCTTAAAAGTAAAACCTGCTTTTGAATGAATAGACATTTTTACATGGGAGCGCAAATTACTCGCCATGTTATGGACAAATTTGCGAAGTCCAAATTCGGCAAAAAAATTCGGTTCCATTTTCAGAGTCCAATATTTCGTTTAAGTATTTAGTTAAGACACTTTTATAAATGTTCATAATTTACTTCCCAGCAACCAACCAGCTTTGTGTTTCGCGTCCAGACGTTTCTCGATGTGATAGTATAATATGTTTCTAAAACTGATCTATATTATACGATGCTTAAAATAAAGTAAAATAATGCTTATATATGGAATGTAATACGACAATTGGGTTTATTCTCTTTTTCACATCTATTTTTACAAGTTTTCATAGTACAAGTCAACATTTTGCCGTGTTATTTCGTAAAATGAACCGATGATGCCTCGACCATAGTTCGCACAAGAATGATGACGTCACGTTTTCAAATTTCACTTGAGGTCATACGCGAGCACAGCCGGTTCCAATGGAACCGGTATGGGGAGTGGGGATAATACGCTTTTAATCACTTAGGGCAGGTCTACTAATATTCATATGTCTATGCCACCATCTTTGAATGAAACCGGAACGTACAAAAAAATACAAAAAAACGAAATGCAAAACGCTCGCGCAGTGCAAGTTAAAGAGTTCGCTCAGTCAACAATCTTTATTAATAAAACTAGCTGACACCCGGTGTTGCGGGGGGTTAACCTTAGGAGATAGACATACGCCATCACGGATTTTCTGTAGACCTTTTTAAGATATACAATTCTGCAGTACATTGTTTTGATGTTTCTCATAAGGTTTAGCCAGCGTTAGCAATGTAAGCGCCCGAAAATATATGTTTTTACGACTCGATTAAAAAACATCGACTTTTCTCTACTTTCTACAAATATTATACAGGGTGTATCGGCACGTACCCGACAAACTTTAACCAGCTATTCCTTAGCACATTTGGAGTAAAAAATGTTATGGGCACTTTGCTGTCCGGTAACATTTTTTTAAAATAAAAAATTTACTATTCATATTTTCACCATATGTCACCACTGTTTTATCCTTTGTCAAAGTTTGAAAACCCACCTGGCAATATTTTATTCGAGTTTCGTTGAATAATATACGTACGTACCTACATTGGCGCGCTTTTACAATCACAACGAAATGGCACGGCACCATTCGTCTCATTTTTAGCTATTATTATTTAGTGTGTATGAAAGAGCGAACACGCTTTTTGACACACTTGCTAATAACAGCTGTTGAACACGAGAAACAATGCCAATGACAGTGACGGATTGTGGATTTTTTTTATCATTTTTTGTTTTTAATTGAAAAAAAATGTTACCGGACAGCAAGGTGCCCATAACATTTTTTACTCCAAATGTGCTAAGGAAAAGCTGGTTAAAGTTTGTCGGGTACGTGCCGATACACCCTGTATGCCTGTATTATATACAGAAACCTTCCGGAAGAAATTCTCTAAATGATAGCGAAAACCCTATCAAAATCCGTTGCGTAGTTTGGGGAAGAGGAAGGTTTAAAAGTAGTTGGCTATTTACAGTTCTAGTCAGAAAACACGGCTAAAGCCATTTTAAACTCCGTTTCGTTTTTTAATGGTAATCTTTCGCCGGTCGATATTAAGAGTATCACCACTCTAGAACGTGCCGCACATATACTATAAATGTGTTGGTTTTATTAAGAGTATTAATATCGCGTTATATGGCGTTTCACCCCTTCTGACCACCCCCTCAAGGAATTTTTTTTGTATTGTTGTACGGAAATACGAATTATTTCGGTAACTCCTTGCCGCTCTCCGCAGCGGAGGCAGAGAGGACTCTCTCTCTCTGGTTTCAATCCTGGGATTGGTTTGCAGCAATTTCATCTAATCTTCTCTTCCATTCTTCCTTGTCTTGTGCGGCTCTTTTGACTTCTGCATATGATGAGCAGCGCACGTCCACCAGCAGGTCCTCCAGGTACTCTCGGCGTGGGCGTCCCCTAGAGTTGGTCCCCTCGGTCATACTCTCCATTATGACATGCAAGAGGCCTTCTTGTCGTATAACATGGCCGATCCATCTTGCACGCCTTTCGGACAAGGTCCTGAGCAGGTGCCTTCCTCCTTCGATTCTTTGGAGAACCTCCTCATTTGTAATATGGTCTCTCCAGGAAATTCCTAACAGTCTTCTATAGGACCACATCTCAAAAGCCTCTAGTCTCCGTTTATCTCTTTCGTATAGGCACCATGTTTCGCAGCCGTACATCAAGATACTCCATACATAGGTCTTGATGAGGAGTATTCTCAGTTTTAGGTCTATATTATTCGATTCTATTATTTTCGACCTTTTATTGAATGCAAGAGAGGACTGGCCGCTATACAACTCGTTCATGGCAAACACTCCTTGCTTTATTCACGTTCATACTTCGTTTAATACATATCCTTCTGTTATTCTTACTACTCTTTACGTGGCCCGATTCAAGTATTTGGTTCCGTTGATCGCACCATGTCTTCCTCTGGTACTTAAATAAGGTAAATTGGTAAAATTGCAATTTCATAAATTGGCAAAATTACCACTTTGGTAAATTTTAATTCTTTTTTTGACAAATAAAGAACCGTAAACTTTTGGTCAAAAGAGATATCTTTTTAAATGAAAAACTGGCATCCCGCCATACTGCCAGTAATGCCGCTGGTGTATTGTACTCAACCCAACAATGTACGTATGTGGGATGTAGGAAGAGTTGGCGGGGAAGTTTTATTTCCCGTTTTTCCATTACGCCGTAAAGCCTGCATTATTTGCCACCCCCTCCCTTCCCTACGTACACGCCCCCCCTATTCCTCGCGCTACCCAAAGCCGCGCGCCACCCGATACCACGTGTCATCCGATACCACGTGCCACCCACCAGAGGCGGACCGATAGATTAAACTTTTAAGCGAAAATCTGTACAAATATAGTTTTTTTTTTATGTGAATACGGCACGAGATATTGGCATCCCCAATTGGAGTATGCTGTGAAGCAGAAGGTAGTGGGTACCTGCATTTTCAGATCTTGCCAACAAACATGGATAAAGCTATTTCAAGCAACGCAACGTTTCAATTCTAAATGGTGGTCTTTCACCAGGGCGGTACTGAGAGTATCGTCCACTCTGAGAAGTGCTACTTTACAAAAATAACCAGGTTAAGTTTAACATTGTAGTATTTAAATTCCTACTGCTATCATCATTTTACGCAAAAAAATGCTGGTGCAATGATGGAGGACTTTGCTAGCAGATGACTAAACCCAAGATGCCTGGATGGTACCAGACATATTTATACACTCGGCTACTAACCACGGTTTGCCTGTGTGATTATTCTCATTATCTTACCTATTTGCCAATACTTTGTGGGACTAAAAATTCTTAAACTTATTCATTGAGAAATGATTATTCACTAAAAAAAGATATCTTGTTCGACTGATTAATCATCCACTCATAACATTTGGGAAAATAACTAACTAACCATCACGCCATTTCCCCGCAGGTAGGCAGAGAGGACGGACCGCTAAACAAAACTCGGTCTTGGCACATATCTTATTTCTAAAAAAGTTACCCCTACGAAGTTAGCCACTTTACCCCCGGACACCCTGTAGAAGTTATTATTAGTAATTTGTAAACATAATTACACAAACAAACAAATATTCATTACACTTTCAGTAAAAATTCTGTGTGTTGAAGCAGAAAAAACATTCGAGCGGCGAGCTCTGGCGTCATGAAATTTATTAATATCCCTTTTTATCAGCGCAACTACTATAAGATCGTTAAGTTCTATCTAGCGATATTTTATAATATTTTTATTTTAGTATATTGGGGAAACAAAAAGTTTTACAATTTTTTATAAATAATTACATTTTACATGTTGCATTAACCAGTGAAGTTTCCACATAAATTCACGTTACATACAGAAAAAAAAACATAAAGAAACACCTTAATGAAAATATCTGAGATATCTTATTCTACGTATACTGCCGAACTGAACCTCAAATTATGGGAAAGGAACGAAGCAACCGCAAATGGCGCGAAACGCCGCTTGCAGTTACTTCGTTCCTTTCCCGTAATTCGTGGTTCGGTTCGCGTTTAAGTTCGCAAATGTATACAAATATGTTAGATATCTTACACACCTTAATGAAAATAACTGAGATATCTTACACACAAATTGTTTATTGTTTGTTCTGCTTTTTTATATTATCTCGGGCGAAGCAGGGTAATAAGCATAATATTTTTTTTGATTTCCCGAAATAAAGACTTATTCCCATCGTATTTTAATTGTCCAAATAAAATTGTTTTAGTATTAATTTGAAGCGCGTTCATAAGGACAAGACTTAACGCTAAACGTAAACACCGTCTAAAGATGTTCATTCAAATTTAGCCTCTGTAAAACGTTTGAAGTTTATCTTTCTTGTTAAAATCTTTTTGGTATTGGCGTTTTTTATAGCTATTTAATGTTTTAAACGATTTCATATCCTCTTGAAGCCGGAAAGAAAATTTACAGGCGGACGCATTATTTCTTACTAACTAACTAACCATCACGTCGTTTCTCCGCAGGGGTAGGCAGAGAGGACGGACCGCCAAACAACTCGGTCTTGGCACACACTCCTTGCCTCATTCACATTCATACACCGTCTCATACATACTCTTCTATGGTTCTGACTCTTGACATGGCCCAACTCAAGTATCTGATTCACTTGGTCGTGCCATGTCTTCCTCGGGCGTCCCCGACTTCTGCTACCATTCACATTTGCATCGTATATTCTCCTTACGCTCCTTTCTTCGCTCATTCGCTCTACATGCCCAAACCATCTAAGCGTCCCTTTCTTGATCTTACTCATTACGCTTACATCAGCCTTGCACTCTTTGCGGATATCCACATTCCTCACACGATCAATGATCATACATGGTTTTACCACACATACGCCTCAGGGATCTCATTTCAACAGCATTCAATCTACTTTCATTCTTTCTTTGCCAGTTCCATGCCTCACTTCCATACATCAGGGTAGGTACCAGCACTCCATTCTGGACTGCTAACTTCGCATTATTTCTTAATTTTTTTTAAAATGTGAAACCGCTTAAGAGTCCGGTCTGGAGCAAGTGAGACTAGCATCCCCAATCGAGGTACGTTGTGAGGGTAAAGATAGCGGGGAGGGGAAGAAGAAGGTGGGGGAAGTACCTAGCTATTCAGATCTGGTCACCAAACACAGCCAAAGCCATTTCAAGCAACGTTTCAATTCTGAATGGTCGGCTGATACTAAGGACGGGTTGATTCATAGAATTCATCAAATTTCATCGTTCATTTGCGGGTTCTGTGAATGTTCTGTTCAAGTTACTTGACAGAACTGGAATAATAACGGAACTTAAAAAGAGCTTTCACAGAACCTAAGAACGGGTTGCTTCAAAGTATTTGAACAATTCATCAAACTTCAAAGTTAATTATCAAGTTCCGGAGAGTTCTGTTAATATTTTATATGGCAGAATTGCTTCACAGCACTGAAATGAAAACAGAACTTAAATAGAAGTTTCACAGAACTTGAAAATTAGCTTTGACATTTGATGAATTGTTCAAATTCTGTGAAACAACCCGTCCTGAGAGTATCTTTCACTCTGGAACGTGCCGAAAATATCCTTTCTACGGCATTCAGTCTCCTTTCGTCCTTCTTCTGCCAATTCCATGCCTCACTGCTATATATCAGGGTAGGTACAACGTTAGTCGCGATAAGGTTGAAATTAGCGGATACCCGTGAAAAATCACGGGATATTATGATTTCAATTTTGAACTCTACAAATAAAAAAAAATCTTTCAAATATTATATTATAGGCAGTGGCGGCTCCTGGCTTTTGGGTTACTAGAGTACTAATATTACAAAAATTGGCTTAATTGATGTTGTTGTGGCTGAAAACGATTTTTTTTTTTCGAAAAATTGATTTTTTGTATGAAGATTTTCAGGAATTCCGTGCGGCGCACGGCTATACTGAAATTTCCTGAAAATCTTCATACAAAAAATCGATTTAAAAAAATAAATAAAAAATCTTTTTCAGCTATAAGAACATCAGAAATGCCATTTTTTATAATATTAGCACTCTAGTACACCCAAAAGTCACGAGCCGCTACTGATTATAGGTAGATACCTACTTTATCGCTTGTCCGAATCCTTCCCACATTGAATTATAATTTTAAAATTACACTTAAATTCAAAGAAAATTTGAGTTAATTGAACCAAAGTTACGCAGGACAGACATACAGCCGAAATTAGTATTTTTGATTGCTTCGTTGTGCCGATTCCCTGTTTCGTATAGCGGTAGAGTAGTGGCGTATTAATTCTTTAATCTCTCTTCCCGGCACGCCGCCACTGCTTCACTAAACTCGCCGCCCAGTTGTCTCTGTATGTCGCCCCCCCCCCTGTATGTGCGCCCGGGTGCTATCGCAGTACGGGGCGGTACATTTATACTGCAATGCAGACCTCCCTTAAGCCCCGTCTAAACTTTCCGCGGACTCTTTAAGTGCGGCGCAGGCGAGAATTTCTGATTTATGGCACGCGGAGGAAAAATATTGTTACACTCAGATATTATGAATTTGAAGAATGGCCTTTTGAATTATCCATATTTTTTCTTAGGATAACCATTTCTTTTGTTGTGTTATAAATTTTCACCTTCAGTGGGGAGTTAATGGCTTATTTTGCGTACATTATTATCCTTTATATGAGCACGTATTATAAAATCGCGTGTTTGTGTAAGGGTTACTGACTTTTCCTTTTGTTGGAAATTGCGTGTTTCTTAATGGGAGTTACGTTATTCTTTTTTTCTTAACTTCGAATGAAAATAAATTGAGATGTAAGTTGAACTAAAGTTGTTTTATTTGTTGTTTGTGGTCAATGACCTCGCATTGAGCATAATATGGTCATTTCCATTACAAAATTGTATTTCTGCTGTACATGATCTGTATAAACGTTCTAGAGTGCTATAGACACCTACTGCCCATCACCATTCATAACGGTGCTTGAAATAGCTTTAGCAGTGTTTGATAACCAGATATGGACAGCCTGGCGATCCCCAACCTTCTTCCCCATCTTCTCCCCAATGGCACAGTCACACTAGCTGCTGACAGTTGGGAGCAGTTAATAATAAATAATAATTGGATGACTTTTATAGCGCCGTTTTTGTGCAAAATCACCTCAAGGGCGCTGTACAAACTTATAATACATTTCTACAGTGATCTATGTTATTACTTAACTATTTATGGAGAAAATATACAGTACAATACTTACCTGGTAGGTCACTTGAGATTAAAACTTAATTAACATTATCTAATTGTTTATTGGCGAAATTTAGATACAGGATTTAGGACTTAATTGAAAAATTGAATATAACTGGACTTTCTCTTAGGAATGGTATATTTAATTTAAGGGTGCGACAGCTTAAAAAGGTAAGTTTTTAGTTTAGAACTGAATTCTGTTGGACTTTTTATGGATCTTAGTTCCGGAGGAAGTTTATTCCAAGCCTTCGGCCCAGATACTCGGAAAGCGCGATCACCAAACTTAGTATTTGGCTTGCGCATAGGTTCTATCAGTCTGCCTACAGCTGATGATGTTGCTGATCTAAGAGTTGACTGCCTCAGAGCAGTGTTTTCCGGGACGCATAGTTCAGAGATGTAGGGTGGGGCCATTTCATTGATGGATTTAAACACCATCCAGCACAGTTTGTACTGGATTCTTTCAGGGCACTTGAGCCAGTGAAGGTTACGAAGGTGTTCTGAAATGTGCGAATATTTTGAAACCCCAGTTATGAGCCTTGCTGCTGCATTAAACACTGATTGAAGTTTGTCAATTTGATATTTTGGAAGGCTGGCACTCTTGTTCACATAAAAAATAATAATGGCGTGGAAAGGAAAATTCTTTCCTAAATGGTAAGAGATGATTCGTTAATTTTTGGTTGAAAACCAATTTATGCGTCATAAATATATTACGTTTTATATTATCGAAATGTGACCAAAGTTGACAATAAAATAAAGATAAGCCTTTAGCAAAGTGCGCCGTCGCAAAGATATATGTATCGGACCAGTGGAAAGTTGGAGTCTGCGTCGCAGTTTAGCGCCAATCTGGGAATCCCCTCCACGTATAATCCCCCCACATCCCTAATCAGTTCCTACTCCTCGAATACTCCAATGGAAGTTCATAATATATATTCTGATACCGATATCAACAAAATAAGATCTAAATTACTAACCATCACACCGTTTCTTGTAGGGTTAGGCAGAGAGGATTGACTACCACACAAAACAATTTGTCTCAGCACATTCACATTCATACGTTTGTGTCTCATGTCTCATACGTACTTTTCTGTTATTATAACTTTTGACTTGGTCCTTGACTCCTTCTACCACACACTTCCGCGTCATTTAAGCTCATTTTGTGTTCTTCCGTGCATCGAAGCATCCCTTTTATAATCTTATCCATTACACTTACATTAGCTTATTAATTCAGGTTTGATTTTAGCATACATACCCCTCAGGGATCTCATTTCAGTCTGCTTACGTTCTTCCTCTTCTAACTCCATGCCTCACTGCCGTACATCAGAGTAGATATCAGCACTCCATTGTGCACTGCTAGGTTTCTCGCCTCCCCCTCTCCAATAATCCCGCCACATCCCCTAATCAGTTCCCACCCCCCAGTAGAAGTAATATGAGTCCGTTTCCAACAAAATAAGAACCCCTAAGTATTTACTAATATTGTTTCTCCTCCGTGGAAATTGTTTTCGTGCTGGTTGCATGACTAAGGAGGGGTTGGAGAAATCCGCTTAAAGAGGTTTATCTGAGAGAATAATCATTATCAATAAAAGCAGTTTGGGGAAATGAAAAAATCTAGCTTTGTTGTTTAATTTATTACTAAGCTCGGACTAGTTTATTTGGCTTATCATAATGGACCATAGTTTGATAAGACAGATTAGGAAAACAATTGTAGGTATACACCCGAAATTTAAAATCTAAGGAAAATTTTTATTAAGTTTTTTAAACAACGCAATTCTATTTCTTTCTTTGTTTGTGTGTTAAATTTTTTTTTTTTTTGTGTTTTAAAAATTGTCTCGCTTAATAAATAGGTACCGATGGTCGAGTGGTTTAAGACGCCTGTCCCGGTAAGACGAGAGAATCTGGATTCAATTCGTAGTTGTGACCGTTATCTTTTTATTTTTCTGTGTCTTGTTCTGTTTCATGTTTCCTTTAGATTTATTAGTATTATCTTCTTCTTCAATGATAAATTTTTAATCAATTAGCAATTTTATTTTTCTCCGTTTAAACATTTTTTTTGTCTACAAGTTTTTCAAGAATAATCCACCTCACATCAACACAAGTTTCGTGGAACAAGGTGAATATTTGTGTGGGAAGCAGACTTTTCTAAACCACAATAATTATTCAACGTTGAGATAGTTAGTATCTAGTAAAGTCACAGATTATCTGAAAAAAATTACTCTGTGGCGGTAAGAAAACATTATTTTTTAGTAAAGCTCATATTTAGCCCTGACACAAAATGAATATTTAATAGCAATGACCTATCTAAATATTTTTTTGTGCGTTAGATAAATAGACATTGGATGTAACAATTTGAACCTAAAAGGCCCTGGATAGAGCTTTTAGAGAACAATTTGAACCTTAAAGGCCCTGGATAGAGCTTTTCGAGAACAATTTGAACCTAAAAGGCTCTAGATAGAGCTTTTCGAGAACAATTTGAACCTAAAAGGCCCTGGATAGAGCTTTTCGTGAACAATATAAACCTAAAAGGCCCTGGATAGAGCTTTTCGAGAACAATTTGAACCTAAAAGACCCTGGATAGAGCTTTTCGAGAACAATATAAACCTAAAAGGCCCTGGATAGAGCTTTTCGAGAACAATTTGAACCTAAAAGGCCCTGGATAGAGCTTTTCGAGAACAATTTAAACCTAAAAAGCCCTGGATAGAGCTTTTCAAGAACAATTTGAACCTAAAAGACCCTGGAGAGAGCTTTTCGAGAACAATTTGAACCTAAAAGGCCCTGGATAGAGCTTTTCGAGAACAATATAAACCTAAAAGGCCCTGGATAGAGCTTTTCGAGAACAATTTGAACCTAAAAGGCCCTGGATAGAGCTTTTCGAGAACAATTTGAACCTAAAAAGCCCTGGATAGAGCTTTTCAAGAACAATTTGAACCTAAAAGGCCCTGGAGAGAGCTTTTCGAGAACAATTTGAACCTAAAAGGCCCTGGATAGAGCTTTTCGAGACCAATTTGAACCTAAAAGGCCCTGGATAGAGCTTTTCGAGAACAATATAAACCTAAAAGGCCCTGGATAGAGCTTTTCGAGAACAATTTGAACCTAAAAGGCCCTGGATAGAGCTTTTCGAGAACAATTTGAACCTAAAAAGCCCTGGATAGAGCTTTTCAAGAACAATTTGAACCTAAAAGGCCCTGGAGAGAGCTTTTCGAGAACAATTTGAAGTCGCAGGGTGAGGGTGAGGGTGAGGTATAAAAACAGCCTCTGCCTTCTTGAGTTTTTTAGTAGCGTGTCCCATTCCCTGTCTCATCAAATACCAAAAAAAATCATAAGCCTTAAATTGCACTAACAATATAAAAATAAAATTATAATAGTTTATTTATTTTTTTAAATTTAAACCACTTCGCATACAAATCATTCCAAAAGTTTATCATAAAAGATGGCTGCCAGGCTATTTCCCCTCACCCTATATTTGAAATTAATATATTAATAATTAAATATATGTATTATACGCGGAGTAAACAATGAGTAAAGTGGCAGACCGTTCCAAGGGGTTGGAGAAGTGACCGTCACGCGGTTCACTGGTTGTAAGCCAAGTGCTGAAGTGAAGCCATTTAAAATAGTACTTACTCCCGGTCTAAAAACGTGCAATACAAAGAATTAAATTAAATTAAAGGCCACCTATATAGAAGATTTCTTTGTGAACATTACATTTAACATTATTATTGTTAAATATTCTATACTATAAATTACAATTCTCTCTCGACCCATCGCATTGCGCGCACCAGATGGATGGTTTCAGACGTCCGTCACTCTTGAACACATTGACCCCCAGATTCTTACCCACCCATCATACCTTTTTCCTTCCCGGAACTATCTCTTCTTCCTTTCCCTAAAAATTCCTTCCACACAGCATCCCCAAAGATGACTATGTAAAATATATATATTTTAAACTTTTTATCACTGATAAGAGCTTTTTTTACAGAGTCAAATTAATTTCCCTCTTAAAATTTGTCTCTGTCGATATCCGAAGCGTTTCGGTTCAACTGATATAAATATTAAGTACCCCTAGTACCTATAAGGCTATTGGCAGGTTAGTCCTGCATACAGTGCAGTCCGGGCGAGAAAATAAACCATGCTGACGCTGTTTTAGATAGTTATCTGGATCTTTAACTTATTTATGTTCTCCAGAATGGCTATCGAGTTATCGAAGAAAAGGAAGACGACACACTCGTCCCCTCTCAGCTGCAGCAAGGAATTAAATTCTAACAGAAGGGAGGAAGATAAATAACCATTGGTTTCCGTTTCCAATAAAGCTTCTTTTACACTCTGTGGTAACTAAAATCACTTTCAAACATACGAAGACATGAATTTGTTAGTTTTGGTTTGTAATTATGTTGCATTATATTCCTATCGAAATATCCTTGGCAACCTCGTATTTATGGATGATGCTCGATAGATTTATCATCGGGTCCAATTTATCCATGCATTTATCCATGATTACCATGGCTGTTTAGAAATATTTTTTGTGCCCTTGAGGTGATTTATTTATTTATTAACGGACATCGTCCAAATTACAAAATAATAACACGAATATAGTAAAATGAAAAATATAGGAGTAGACAAAGGTACATGAAAGCAAAGACATAAGGCAGATATAATATAAGAAAATAAAGTGACAAGTCGAATCAAGTCAAGACTACGCCGTAGGTAGTCTTGACTTACGTACTTGTTTAGCGACTGGCAAAAATAATTCAGACTTATCCCAAAAAAGTTAAGGTTTTGACTTGAGTTGACCAGTCTACACATTCTGGGCAACGGTGAATAATATCCATAATTTGTCGAATGATGGTTGAGGAAGAGCAGTTCATTATTTCTGAGTCTGTGCGAGGGGATATTGAAGGAAATGAGTTGCAGTAGAGTAGGTGAATCAATAATACCATTTATAATTTTGAAGAAGCAAATGAGGTCATTTCTTTCCCGACGGACTTCCAAAGGAAAGAGGTTTAGAGTTAGTTCAATTTCATATGATAAAATTGAACTAACTATTAAATTTTGTATTATTATTATTATAGCAAAAGCTGTTTTTGGGAAGATAATTGAACAAGCAAACATGCAATCTAGATTCCCAATTGATATTCAAGGACAACACAGATACGCTTTTTCAATTCGAATAATGACTTAAAAACTGAAAAGTATTTCTAATCTTTCTATCACATTTATATCATATCATTCATATCAATAGCGTATTATCCAAGGTTGATATTTTCAGTTGAGAACTTACCAAATACAAGGGTTCCATAAAAGAATATTTCTCTGATGGTTTGTGAATAATGTTTATGTCTCTATTGTTTATACCTATATTATGATTTGATTTATATCTACAACCTCTTTCCATGGCTATAAATGTATTGTTTTGTAAAATTTTCGTTTTATATTATCTTTTTTTTTGAATAAATTTTTTAATTCATATTCCTTTCTTACAAATTTAATTTACTAATCCCATATTATGCTGTCTCAGTAGAGGTAAAGTCACAAGGAGGAAACCCATAATTGGTTTTATTTTGGCCATATTATACTTATGTACAAACTGATTATATATAAACTGCCTTTTTCAGAAAATTAATAAATAAATAAATATTGCTGCAAATTATCTTTATACATCCGCAATAATGCAACAGCAGCCGTCCAATTTAAATATTATTTAGCAAGCTGCTTGAAACATGGCCAACTTTACCGCAAGTACCTACTGGTACTCTGACTGAGAGGGCGGAAGTAAAACTCACAATTCCCGTGAAAACAATTAATTAGAAAAAATGTTTTCAGTGTCGAGAGGTCCTCGACAATTGGACTTTAGAGGGGAATGTAAAAAAAAATCCAGTGCCAAAGACCGTAATAATTCTATGATGAAATACTTTAATTATCATTTCTTCTTTGGCTCTTGGAAAAATGTTTGTGCAGTCAAATTGTAAATAAAATTGGAGAGCGAAGCGATCGTTTTAGTGACAACTTCAAGTTATTAAAATTATCAGTTAATAAAATAACAATGCTGATAGTGTCTCGTATGTACCATAATTCATTTTCTATGTAATTTATTTGTATGATGATGGTAGGTGACAGGAATGTGCAATAAAAAAATATAAAGTTTATATTTACATTGTCCTAAAGAAGGTTTAGTGCAACCGAAACCTGTTGACCTATATGACTCAAATAAAGTGGTTTTAAACGAAGTAATTTTTTTAAATTTAAATAAAATAAATATTTCATTTCAATGTTATTGACAGACTAGGTTAAATTTAGATATTTGAATGAGAAGAATCAGTGAAATATGGTGAGGTGATTTTGCACAAAAACAGCGCTATAAAAATCATCCAAATATTATTATTATTATTACAATGATAGTGTGTAAATGTAAAAGATAAATTTTTAGACATGGTTAAGGCTCCGTAGTAGGCGTTGAAAGATGGTTTGAAAGAGAGAAATATGTTAATACGAATGTTAGAGGGAGTACGCTAATATTAAAAAAACGATAATAATTAAGCGAAAATGGTGAAAATATTTAATAAAACACGACTCGCTTGAAATAGAACAAAAATCTCTCTACAGATGCTTTAGTTGCATTTAAAGATGCACTGTGAATTTTTCCACGCCTATAACAAATTTAATAATAGAACAAAACGTGTTTTTAATAATTTTTGGAGCTTACTTTGCAATTTTTTTCCATCGAGGGAATTTCATATAATTAAAGTTTCGGCATGAAAAATGTATAGATATTTTCTTAAAAATAACTTATATGTTTTTTGGAACTTAAAAACTTAAGGAGTGAACGAAAAACTTGTATAAACTTATAATCAGTTGAAATTGGGTATGCGGGGGCTTAAGAATTCGACAATTAGAAAAAAGAAGAGACACAGGAATTTCCCAATGAGATGAGCATTGAAAAATCATTTGTAATATATTTTATTTTGGATAAATAAATATTAAAGTGAAAATTCTGGATGCTACTATTAGCAATGGATAAAGAATAACAAGTTATATTTTGTAAGGTCTTCAATTTAAAAAAGCACTATGGTACAATTGAATATTTGTCACATCAACATCAAAAGGCGTTAATTCCTGTTTCTAGTGTTAATTCCTGAAATGAGATGATTTTACATCGTATTTATATTCTGAGAAAATTTAATATTTCCACTTGTTATTTTTCAAAACTTGGCGAGATGATTTTTGAAATGAACTTACATAGGTACATTATGAAAGAATCCATGTATTAGATTTAAAATCAAATATGTAACTACGAGTATGTGGAAGAACTGCACAATTATAGCATAAATAAAAACTTTACTAAACATTGTATTCTTCCTGCCCTAGTCCATCTGTCAAATTTTGAAGTAAAAAATAACCTCACATTTGAATTTACTTTAATTTGTTCTGAAATCGGTGTTACCTGGTGATGCCACAGTAATGAAAAATTTGAATTAGATTTTATATAATTTCTAGAAATAGTAACAGTCTTTTTAAAATGACTTATTATACTATTAAATAAATATATTCGCTTTCTAACTACACAATTCAATGCTAGTATCATAAATATATATAATATTGGAGGATGTAGATCTGCCACATCAGCCCTGATGATGGACACTGTAATGCTCTCCGAAAGTTCGGCTAAAGAAGGAGGTAACGCAACACGGCATAATACCCCAACAATAAATCACTATAATACTTAAGGCCATGAAAATATCAAATCATATCTATACTATTATTATTATCTCACAGTTATGTTAGGCACTTGTATATATAATAAAATGTTAAAAATTATCCCACTTACCAATATATGTAAACTATGAAATATTTATTTGAAAACAAAAATAAATGAAAACGGAATGAGCAAAAGAAAAAATAATATTTTTTACACCCCCCAAACTAATACTAAATTAATGCAGAAACAGCAGTTTCATTGGTCCTCTTACATTTAACCTTCTACCACTACAAACTCAAATTATAAAATATATTAAAGAGGTAAAATTATTTTTTTTTTATAAATTTAATTTAGATTAAATTTGATAATATTATTATTAAGTTCTGCAAGTGTTTTAGTTTTTTATTATTGTGACAGCTGTTTCGAATTAATAAAGTACGGAAAATAATTTACTCACCACTTCTCAGTATTTTCACAAAACCCAAGCAGTATAATGCACCCAAATAATTCATAGCAATAAAGTCATTAGTAAATAATTAAGAACTCATTACCATTTACTGAGGGGAAAACATAGATTGGTTTAACCAACAATAGATCATATTGTCATCGGTGTAACCAGTAATAAATCACCTTCAAAATTTACATTTGAAATAGCATAAATACGTCGTCTCAATGTGGACTAACCACAGTTTGAAAATGGCCTTGTAAGCCGAAACAGCTGTCACAATAATAAAAAACTAAAACACTTGCAGAACTTAATAATAATATTATCAAATTTAATCTACATTAAATTTATAAAAAAATTAAATGGAGTTCTACGAATTAAACACAAAAACAATAAATAAGGTAAAATTATGGCTGAATGACGCAGATATTGAAACGCTTGTTCTATAAATTTATCTGTCCTTTCTACAACTCACTTGCTGTAACTTTCTAAACGGTAGTACATTATGTTTTCTCTTTACTTTTTATAATAACTAAATAATAATGAAAATTAAAAAAAACTTTTTTACTAATTCTACTTATGTATTTTATACTTTAGGTACTTGGAAATATAGTAATCCTTTTTATATTACCCATACTCAGGCAGTGCTTTCGTGGGTTTTCATTTCTTGTTTATACTATTTCTTATTGTGTATTATATGTGTAAAGAAATGAATATAAAAAAAATTGTTCACTTATCTTAAGATTTTAGTTTTTTTTATTCGGTTTTTCGTTTTCAGGCTATCGGGAATGAGATTTTAAATATATATATACCCCTCATGGCCTATGCTTCTTTTACCACTTTCAGATATATATATATATATATATAGATATATATAATATGAAATAAATAAAAAAAATAAAATTAAAAAAGTCTTTATTGTATTAGTATTTGATTAATTAATACGAATATAAAAATAAATTGTTCACTTATCTTAAGATTGTACAGTTTTTTATTCGGTTTTTCGTTTTCAGGCTATCGGGAATGAGATTTTAAATATATATACCCCTCATGGCGTATGCTTCTTTTACCACTTTCAGTCTTTATTGTATTAGTATTTGATTAATTAATACGAATATAAAAATAAATTGTTCACTTATCTTAAGATTGTACAGTTTTTTTTATTCGGTTTTTCGTTTTCAGGCTACCGGGAATGAGATTTTAAATATGTATACCCTCATGGCCTATGCTTCTTTTACCACTTTCAGTCTGTATTGTATTAGTATTTGATTAATTAATACGAATATAAAAATAAATTGTTCACTTATCTTAAGATTGTACAGTTTTTTTTATTCGGTTTTTCGTTTTCAGGCTACCGGGAATGAGATTTTAAATATGTATACCCTCATGGCCTATGCTTCTTTTACCACTTTCAGTCTTTATTGTATTAGTATTTGATTAATTAATACGAATATAAAAATAAATTGTTCACTTATCTTAAGATTGTACAGTTTTTTTTATTCGGTTTTTCGTTTTCAGGCTACCGGGAATGAGATTTTAAATATGTATACCCTCATGGCCTATGCTTCTTTTACCACTTTCAGTCTTTATTGTATTAGTATTTGATTAATTAATACGAATATAAAAATAAATTGTTCACTTATCTTAAGATTGTACAGTTTTTTTTATTCGGTTTTTCGTTTTCAGGCTACCGGGAATGAGATTTTAAATATGTATACCCTCATGGCCTATGCTTCTTTTACCACTTTCAGTCTTTATTGTATTAGTATTTGATTAATTAATACGAATATAAAAATAAATTGTTCACTTATCTTAAGATTGTACAGTTTTTTTATTCGGTTTTTCGTTTTCAGGCTATCGGGAATGAGATTTTAAATATGTATACCCTCATGGCCTATGCTTCTTTTACCATTTTCAGTCTTTATTGTATTAGTATTTGATTAATTAATACGAATATAAAAATAAATTGTTCACTTATCTTAAGATTGTACAGTTTTTTTATTCGGTTTTTCGTTTTCAGGCTATCGGGAATGAGATTTTAAATATGTATACCCTCATGGCCTATGCTTCTTTTACCATTTTCAGTCTTTATTGTATTAGTATTTGATTAATTAATACGAATATAAAAATAAATTGTTCACTTATCTTAAGATTGTACAGTTTTTTTATTCGGTTTTTCGTTTTCAGGCTATCGGGAATGAGATTTTAAATATGTATACCCTCATGGCCTATGCTTCTTTTACCATTTTCAGTCTTTATTGTATTAGTATTTGATTAATTAATATGATATTATTTTAATATCTTCTATGCCTTGTTGCTGCGGTTGTCATCGTGAAATCTGAGTTCCCCTGTAAATAAGGTTCAGATTACCGTAATTGTAAATGTTGAATTAATAAATCGGGCAAATTGGGTAAATCTTTAGGGTAGTTGTAACCGGGGCGAATGGGGTAGGAAGAAGCAATTATTATTGGAAGGAGAGAAGCAATAATTGAGAGAGAATTGGTAGTAACGAATGGCACATGGTGCCCCAAGCTCTTTTTGGCGTAATAATCTACAGATATTACTGCATCTAGCAATAAATTCTGGGTTTTATTGTCTTTTATAAAGGACCTTTCACGGATTTATAGTAAAATTGTCTTTTTATGGTTTTTGTGTTGTCGCTTTCAAATATTGATTACAGATGCAATTCGATAGCAACCAATCAAAATGTTTTACACGGTAAACATTAATAAAATAAATTAGGTACCATTTTTATTTTTACCTCTAATCTACTATAAAAAAGAAAGGTTATCATTTCCAGGAAAATCACACTATTACTAATTTAATTGACGTCATTCATATTCGTAGGTGTAAATAATCGTTATAACTAACTAACTAACCATCACGCCGTTTCCCCGTAGGGGTAGGCAGAGAGGATGGACCGCCAAACAACTCGGTCTTGGCACACACTCCTTGCCTCATTCACATTCATACATCGTCTCATACATACTCTTCTTTTCACGATCATACATGGTTTTACCACACATACGCCTCAGGGATCTCATTTCAACAGCATTCAATCCACTTTCATCCTTTCTTTGCCAGTTCCATGCCTCACTTCCATACATCAGGTGGGTACCAGCACTCCATTGTGGACTGCTAACTTCGCTTCTTTGAACAGTTTTTTGTTAGCGCCAACTGCGTTCAGTCCTCTTTTAATGAAGTTACCTGCATTTACTCTTCTTTCAATATCTAATATTCCAAATCATAATCGTAACCGCAACATATCCCTCATAATATTCACATCCTATTTAATTTACTTAATTTATTCATTACATAAAATATTTATAAATCAAACAGATTTGTAAAATAACAATTATTATGTATTATCAATCATATTATGTATAAATTCAATCTGTAATATTACCTCATAATCTTACTTCACACGCCATGCACCTAGCATGGTGTGTGAAATAATACAAATAAAAATGTATTTACTAAACATTTTTTTGTATAAAATAATATAAACATAATCGTAATCATAACGTATTCGTAATCGTAGCGTATTCGTAATCGTAACATATTCCTAACTATATTCGAAAACTTAAGGGGGGGCTAGGGTTAATTCGTACGAAAAAAGGCATTTTTTTGTGAATTTTTTGTGACAACACAGTTAAAATTTCTTTATTAAATCTAATAGGACAGTAAAGTATGACATTTTAAGAATGTTGTATAAAATTTTCACGGAGAAATATTAAAAAACACGGCAATGGCAGCAATTATTCGGACGTGTCTAAAAAAAAAGTAGAATGGCGGTGACCCTCATAACTCGGTGCTGGGTGATCTGAAATCAAAAAATCAAAGTTCATTCGTTAGATAATAGTTTTTCCCAGGTAACGCTGGGAGGGTTTTTCGAAATTTTAATTTTTCACTTTTTTGGAACACTTTGAAGGGAAAAACGCTATTTTTAGTGAAAAAAATCGGCTAATTTGTTATTGTAAAATAATAATTATTAACAAATTTGAAAAAAACTCTCCAGCGTTACCTCGTAAATTATGTACAGAAATAGTTTTCAAAATTTCAAAAGTATCGGTGCAGTAGTTTTGAAGTTATGACGGTCACCGACTTTGAAAACGTGAGTTATGGGAAAAACGCTATAAAGTTTTGAACACTAAAAAATCTGGTATTAAACGTTTATAAGCAAATTTTATTGGCTTACCTCACACTGAATCATCAATGCCAGGTCCATAAAGGATGTTGCTATCATCCATGATGTCTAAAGTACCTTTTTGCTCCTGTCTACGACGAATCCTGCCTTCCTTAGTTTGTTTCTCAGCTTCCTGCTCTGCTCGGCTTATACGTATGGTCGGGTAGGAATTAAAATCCGATATGTATAAAAATACTCGTAACTTCGTCAATTTTGCTCCAATCAACTTGAAATTTGAACACAATATTCTTAACATATTAAGCATTTACTTAAAAAAAAAAAAAAAATGCAAAAAAAAAAATTTTAAAACCCTAGCCCCCCCTTAATAGTAGTCGTAACGTATTCCTAACTATATTCGAAAACTTAATAGTAGTCGTAACACATTCGTAACCGTAATTAAAACGTTATCGTAATCGTAACGCATTCGTAATTATATTTAAAAAAACTTAATAGTAGTCGTAACACATTCGTAACCGTAATTAAAACGATATCGTAATCGTAACGCATTCGTAATTATATTAAAAAAAACTTAATAGTAGTCGTAACATATTCGTTACCCCAATTCAAAACGTTATCGTAATCGTAACGCATTCGTAATTATATTAAAAAACTTAATAGTAGTCGTCACACATTCGTTATCGTAATCGTAACGTATTCGTAATTATATTCGAAAACTTAATAGTAGTCGCAACATATTCGAAATCGTAATTTAAAAAATTATCGTAATCGTAACATATTCGTAACTATATTCGAAAACTTAATAATAGTCTTAACATATTCGTGATCGTAATCAAAAACATTGTCATAATAGTAACATATGCTCACTAATCATAATAGGAAACACAGATTTGTTCCTGTTTTCCATGGTTCTGAGGCAAGGACTTTAAGTTGTTGAATCTTGATATTGTTATATACGTACATACACGTATGATAAATTAAATCTTAGATTTCGATTTAAAAAAATAATGTTGTTGCTTCTTTTTTTTCATATCACGAAATTGAAATGAGAGAATTTGACCGTAAACTGTACACCATGATTCCTGTAAAATGTTGATTTAAAATCTTAATTTTAATATTTTGATTTTTATTTCTATTATGGTTTATAGAATACAATTAACTTTTATCTATTATGGTTTATAGAATACAATTAACTTTTTTCTATTATGGTTTATAGAAAACAATTCAATTTTTCTATTGTGGTTTATAGAGTAGAATTGTCTTTTTTCTATTATGGTTTTTAGAATACAATGAACTTTTTTCCACAATATGTCTTTCATTATTATTTGTTTCTACAAAATATTATCTTACTAGTTCTTCGTGTACGACTACCATGATACGGGCATGAGTCTAGTTTGGTAATTGAGAAAATCAATTTATTTTTTAATAATAAAAAATTAAAAAAAAAAAAAGTTTTGTTATTATTATATAATTCAAATATCATATGCCGACGCAAAAAGTTTCGGCTTAGGGAAACTCTTTTTGAAAATGACTTACGTAAAAATATTTAAAAAATAATTCACCGAAGATTAGGTTCCTGCTCATGCGAGATAAAGTGTTATTGTGTGTACGAGTAGGTATCTCATATCTCTTTTAGCAGAGATAAAATAATCTGGAAAAATAAAAAAACATAAAATAAAACGCATTGCAGATCTCGTAATATGAAAAACGTGGGCTTGTTTTTACGTGCCTATTGAAATATTCATGTCGTACAGAATATTCCCCACGTGAAGTTATGAATGGAACCCGCAAGAATGTATTTTTTTCTAACGTGGATCCACCGACCGGTATGCGGCAGCCTTGCATATAGGTCAAAGATCACGTCATATGAGGGACATGCAATAATTTAATATACAATTTAGTTTTTCATTTCTTTTAAGACGTCAAAAATATATATTGTAAATAGGCAGTGTCGGACACTGCCACAGTTATTTTCGTGAAAACATCAATCGCGTATAGTCTAGGTTGATGTGTACATAGTACCCTTGCATATAGGTCAAAGATCACGTCAAATGAGGGACATGCAATAATTTATAACGTTGCTTAAATCAGTGGATCCAAAACCAACGCGCACTGCGTCCAAGCTCGGCGTTTTCGTTGTTATTCTCCTTGGAATTTTGTACTCTACGATTTCGTGCCCGATTTTTGTAATTCTGGTTGCACACTATATCACGTCATTTTAAGAAAATCGTGAAATTTTAAAACTTTTTCCAATATACCGCCTCGTATCTTTTTAATTTTTTGAGAATACTTGGAGCCCAGAGCTTGTCATATACACCATGTTTGGTGTAATTCTCTGCACGTGTAATGTCGTCCATATATAATTCTGCCCGTGTGTAATCTATTAGTACGCCAAATTCACGCCGGTGTAATTTCGTCGCGTAACAGGCAGAATTGTATTTCAGATTTTTTGGCGATTTATAGCTTAAATCTTGTTTTAATCACATATTACGCAATCCTTTCATTTAATTCCACCGCTGGTAAGGAGGGCCGTTTAAGTATACTAATACCTAGATACAGTTAAACTTATTTTACCGCTGGTAAAGAGGGCCGTTAAACTAATACCATAGTTGTACTAATACCTACATACAGTTAAACTAATTTCACCGCTGGTAAGGAGGGCCGTTAAACTAATACCATAGTTGTACTAATACCTAGATAAAGTTAAACTAATTTCACCGCTGGTAAGGAGGGCCGTTAAACTAATACCATAGTTGTACTAATACCTAGATACAGTTAAACTAATTTCACCGCTGGTAAGGAGGGCCGTTAATGTAATACTATAGTTATACTAATACCTAGATACAGTCAAACTAATTTCACCGCTGGTAAGGAGGGTCGTTAAACTAATACCAGTAGTTAAACTAATACCTAGATACAATTAAACTAATACTAAGATAAACTTACTTAGGTACAGTTAAAGTAATACTAAAATATTGTTAAACTAATACCAAGATACAGTTAAACTAATACTAAGATACATAAACTAATACTAAGATACTATTAAACCAATAATAAGATACAGTTAAACTTACAGTAAGATACATAAACTAATACTAAGATACAGTTAAAGTAATACTAAGGTACATAAACTTATGCTAAGATTCAGTTAAACTAATCCTAATATACATATACTAATCCTTAGATACAGTTCAACGCCAAATTATTTGAGATAATAATATTTGATTCGATGTCTTCAAATATTCCATCCGACCGGTATCATTCGTTAATAACCCCACGTGATTTTACTCACTTTGCCCATTTCTCTGGAAAATCTACGTCTCGATATGTTTTTATCAAGTTGATCTAAATTACACCGTACATGCTAACGTATCATTTATCTTCCAAGAGAATCCCCGGAGCGCATCAGTACGAAACAGGGCGTGCATCGCTGGTTTATCAGAAAAATATATTTCTTATTTTACCGGAATTTCTATAAATTTAATGTAATGGGTCGGGGAGGGTGTTCATTTCATTGCAAAATTAGACGGAAATATTCTAATAGGATTTAATTATGTTGCAACAATTCAGCCACTGGTGTATCAGAGTGAGTTTTTCCGTCAGCGATCTGCATAGATCCAGCCCAAACGATGATAAGTAATGAAGGGATTATTTTAATTCCTATTCTGAAAGAGAAACCTAACCCATCCTCGCTTCCCGTTGTGGTCATGTGGAATTTAAGAACAAATAAAGGCAAGACAAAAACTAAATTGTTGGACTAGATTCTTTGTGGTTAGGTTTATTATACTTCAAGGTTACCGCTCGTGATTACGAAAGTATCGGAGTAAGTCTTTGGTTTACTTCTCCTTTTATCTGTTTCATCTCCTTCTTAAATGCTCTCCACTGGGTAAGACCTCTCACCTTTCGCCTCCAGTCCTCAGTCCTAAGTCATTCCCGTCAATTTAAAATCTACTCCTCTACCTTAACCCCGCCAAATATCAAGCAAGAGATTGCAACACTGAGGGAATACAAGAAGGCGCTGCAAAAAAACGCAATAACTTTGAACGATGATGTCGTCTCTCTTTCTGGATGGAAGGAGAGATGCTTCTCCGAATACCTCTTACTCCAGAAGATAGGTGAAAACTTGAATTGCAAAATGAAATGACTGTCTCCTACACTGCTCCACTGAGAGACAGCCTGGGTTTTCACTGCCTCGTAAACTCTGGTTTGAAATCAATAGGATAAGGTGCTCCCACAGCCGCTGTGCATACATGATGCTTAGGTAGGGCTTTAAAGAGTCGGCGATGTGTGAATTCGGTGCGGTGCAGACCACCGAACGTATGATCAATGAATGGCCGCTCCATTCCTTCACCGGCGGGATTAATGAGGTCCACAGGGCGACGCCTGAGGCCCTAGACTGGCTGGTAGACCTAGATGTCACCCTCTGACCCCCACCATACGAAAGAAGAACAAGCCATTGGCGTCATGCCGCACCCTACGCGGTCTATCGACCTTTTCCCCAGCTTGCCTCTCAGGCAACCTGGTCATCATTTTTGGTTTTCTGTCATCTGACATTCTTTCAACTTATCCTCACATCATCTCATCTTTGTCCAATCACGTCAAGAATTATCGTTGTTTAGCATAGTATTTACTGTTTACTAAAACATCTGCAGTTGGAAACAACACTGGCTGCAGTTTTTGATGCAACATTCGTAATAACCACACTTTAATTAACGGTTAAAACGGTATTAATTTCTTATTATCTTTACCGATTTACCGGTAATTTCACATTCCCTAGTAAAAATACAGTGCATTATAATAATAAGTGGCATGTAGCAAGGAGAAGGAGAGTGGTACGATGTTTGCGAGCTGTTTAAAACTATTAGCGCCTTGGAACAATATTGTTACACGCTCCCGATAAACTACTACTGGTAATTAACACGATATCGACAGATGGAGGCGTAATATATCGTAATTGAAATGCAAAACGAAAATAATATTATGTACCTGAGATCTGTAGAAAATAAAGCAGAGCTGGTGTTAATGGACTGGAGTATTCAGACTACAAACACCAAAATAAGAAAACAATTCACGGCCAATGCCTTTTAGTAACAGCAATATGGTTTACAAATATAGTAAAAATAATTTTAAATAATCCACATGATTATCGCACTCAGATTATTTCTAGAATAAAGTCCCTTCACTGAAAATTATGTATTGAAAATATCCCTTTTACAAATCCAAACAATTTTAACAACTTTACAATTTTTTCAAACAGCAATAGACCAAATGTTCTTGTTTCTATAATTATCCCGTGCTATAAAACCATCACAACCCAACAATTTTACAAATATATTGAACTGATATGATTTAATGTTAAGAGGAAGCCACCAGCCAAAAATGTGTACATTATTGGTTCACCTTATATTGTAGGTAATAGGCATTAAAATCGCTTGACAAACGGAGTCTAGAAACGTTCGATTTCAAGCACAAAACTGGTTTTTATTTATTTTGTAAATAATTTTATAAGAAAGCAAAAAAGTTAATCAAGTGAAACTGTCACAGATAATCTTAGCTTTATTACTGTATTTTTTTAAAAGTTGTTTATTTTACGCGTTCATACATTTCTATTGAAAAAATATTTTTTTTTGGTAACTTACATTTATATTTTTTATTGAGTAATTTATTTTTTTATTTGTATTCTACTCAAGCGAAACGACAGGAAAACCTTCAATTTATCTAAAGCATATTTTTTGGTATTCATAATGTAAACCGATTCGTTATAAAGATTAATCACAATAGTGATTTAGCATTAAGCTTCGCCTTAAACGCGACGTTCGTTATAATCTACGCGTTCAGAGCTGTCGCTATTTTAATTAATTTATTAAAATACGTATTTTGCAAATTATGCTTTACAATATTAAGACGAATTATTTGTTTGCGCCCGTATATATGCTATATGAATATAAATAAATACTTTTGTACGTATAGAAGTACAAGTCTTAAAAAAGGCATACAAATACAATACTGGATTGAATCATCGATTTTTATATGCGCGGCCGGAAACCATAAAAAACTGAACCAATTAATACATTCAAAATAGATTGTAAGAACCGTATGTAAATATTAGAAAAAATACTAACAAAGCCGGTTAGGATGTCTGCAACATTTTTAAAAGATTAATAGGTAGGCACGACATAAAATAATTTTTTTAGTATTTTTTAATAACTAGTAAATGAAAAATAAACAAAGCCAATGAATTGCGAAATAGTAAACTTTTCAATAGGAAAGTCTCATATTAAAACGTTACTGGCGTATATTAATAAATACGTGCACTGATTACAATTGATATCTAAATCGAATTTAAAGGTTACTGGCTTATATTAATAAATACGTGCACTGATTACAATTGATATCTAAATCGAATTTAAAGGTTACTGGCTTATATTAATAAATACGTCCACTGATCACAATTGATATCTACATCGAATTTAAAGGTTACTGGCTTATATTAATAAATACGTGCACTGATTACAATTGATATCTACATCGAATTTAAAGGTTACTGGCTTATATTAATAAATACGTGCACTGATTACAATTGATATCTACATCGAATTTAAAGGTTACTGGCTTATATTAATAAATACGTGCACTGATTACAATTGATATCTACATCGAATTTAAAGGTTACTGGCTTATATTAATAAATACGTGCACTGATCACAATTGATATCTACATCGAATTTAAAGGTTACTGGCTTATATTAATAAATACGTGCACTGATCACAATTGATATCTACATCGAATTTAAAGGTTACTGGCTTATATTAATAAATACGTGCACTGATCACAATTGATATCTACATCGAATTTAAAGAAAACTATTGTCGCCAATTGACATATGACCTTTCGGCTCCAGATAGGCTAATAAAATTGATCATCTTTACAAGAAAGAACGTCGATATTTGATCAATTTCAACACAAGTTCATTCATTTCCGCTGTCGGAACACGTGTAATTGCCTTGATAATATATCACGACGAAATGCGAAAATATCGGATTCTCATGAACACGCGTTCTGACACCGTGATAATTTATTTATTTATGTCTATTCTTGAATACACATTTTACAAATGATTACAGTGGTTTATATTGTAGTACAGAGAAAAAAGTACAGAAAAAATGTATAAAAAATAAAGAACATAGGTTGATATAGGTAAAACTGTGTGTGGGTGATATTGTATGTTACGTGAACACCTCACTAGGAGAACCTGTGCTGAGGTGTTAACGTGTTTGTGATTAAGTGTGACAGGTATTTATGTGTTGTAGTAGAAAGTTTTTTTTTTTTTTTTTTTCACAGACATATATTGAAACATGAAAACACACATTTATATATGAGTGTATGTATTTTTGGATAATTCTTGAAGAACGTGTATAATATTTAATTTTACTTATCATATTTTGGTTACGTAACTAAATTAATAACTTTAGTTATATAACTTCGTATTTTATAAAAAGTTTATCAAGAAACCTGCTAGTTCATTCGTTAAGGCTCGCAATCCATTTTTTAACCGGATTATCAATATTTTGAAGAGATTCTTAATAAATTAGCTATACCTACACATTTTTCTCCGAGCACGGTGTCCAAAAATTTGTAGTACAAGCAGGAAACTGGTGAATCTTTATCACTGAGGGAATCGGAAAAAAAGGCTTCAAAATAATCTTTTCCGTGTTTTTCAGCAATTGAAGGGTTAAAAATATTTTGGAGCCGGGTCTACACTTCTACGCATTTTAAAAGACATTAAACAGCTGATATTAACCCGATCAACCGATTTTTTTTCAAATTTGTCCATAAAAATTCCAACCGGACTCGATTTACTCGTAGTCAAAACTTAATCAAAAGAAAACAAATTTTTAGAGGTTCCATCGATCAGCGTAAGTTTTTGATGAGTTGTATTAAATATTTATGCTAGACTAAAGCACAATACTCGTAGTTATCGAAACATCTCTAAATATGTATTTAGATGATGGATGCTGTATAGAAGGTGGAGTTTTCACCACGTAATAATAAATTCTGAACATCATTTCAGCAGTTTGCTAAGCAAATTTATAGTTACGGTATATTTTAGTCTCCAGTCACGACTTTCAGAATATTGATAACAGCAAACAACCACAAAATAATTTTGAGATTTTCACGGCCATGTCCATCATCCGTGCAGACGCGTAGATTGTGTGTGGAAGTGTGTTTTATGCATTTAGAAGTGATTTCGTGTTGTGCCAATACTCTTAGGGACGGTATTTGGTTTTCGGCGTTTAGTTTTAGTGTAGCTGTCACGTACCGGATACCAAAAACTATTAAGCTTAGCCCCCTCTCATATAATCCATTAAGAGAACTTAATGGATTAGCTGTAACCCGCAACGCATTGCTGTGGCTCAGTCTGTCTGTGCAGATAGAGAAACAATAGCGCGTATCTATAAAAACACACGCGTATTTGAATGCAACGTTGTGTCAAAGCAATCGGTGAAGAATTTTCGAAAATTTAAGATTTTGTACGAACGAACATTTGCATTTTTATTTATACAAAATATCTTTTTTTGCCTCCGCAATTAGGCGTGTTCAATGCGTTTTGGGTCTTCTCGGGAATTCAGGAACCAATCCAAAGTAATTGCCTGTTTTAATTCAGTGTTCGGCAATTGCCAATTTGTTCGAATGACCGAGTTTGCACGCTCGAAAGTATTCGTCTACTAGGCCCATAACCCTAGACTATATAAATAACCGTTTTATTTTTTATTATAATAGTTATTAATAAATAAAACATGAACTAAAAATCATGTAATATACATCGGATATTATGTAACCAATATGACATATTACATAGAACCAGGTGCATAGATCAATGTTCGCATGACCGCCTTTGGAGGTCATGCATATGTTCCAATTGCGACCAATCAGAAGGTCAGCCCATCGCGCCGCTCCCGATGCGCGATGGTCAGTTGACAGTTGACCCGAATCATCGGTCATTGATAGATTGAAGGACCGGAGGCGGTGGTGGGGAATAGATTCACCGAGACGCATTGATTGGACACAAATAGACACGCATTAAATCATATTTCTGATTGACAGTCGAAAATAAAGCCACATAATTTAGGTTGCCAAGAAATATTAAAATATTTTTTCCAATATTTGTGAATAGAGGAAACATTATTTTTAGTATCCTTTCTAACTACATTCAGGAGCTATTTTTCAAATTTCTTCAAACATATATTTGAATACAGAACATTATTTATCTAAACTTCGTACAAGTTCGTCATAAACACCTACTTTAATAAACTCCATTCGTATATATATGTTCCAAATTCAATTGTTTAGTGTCGTAGATTCATACGTGTATTTAAATATCGAAAATTATTTCTCTAAACTTCGTCATAAATACCTACTTTAATAAACGTCATTCGTATAAATTTGTTCCAAATTCTATTGTTTACTGTCGTAGATTCATGCGTGTATTTGAATATAGAACATTATTTCTCTAAACTTCGTACAAGTTCTAAATAAATACCCAGTTTAATAAACGCTATTCGTATAAATTTGTTCCAAATTCTATTGTTTATTGTCGCAGATTCATACGTGTATTTGAATATACAACATTATTTCTTTCAACATCGTCGTACCTAATAACAAAATTCCTTAATAAATTTAAACAGTTTGATCCGTAAAAAAACTCAATTCCTCCAAGAAAGGCATACGAACACAATATTGGATTAAATCACCGATAAAATATTTTATTTGTTTGTGTATGCATTTCTTGAAGGAATTGAGTTTTTTATATGGACAAAATTATTTATTCACATTCATATCGCGTGTGTACGGGCGCAAATAAATAATTCGTCTCAATAAAGCATAACTTACAAAAAGCGTATTTTAATAAAATAATTAAATTGACGCCACCCATGAACACGTAGATTATAACGAACGTCGCGGAATAAAAAACGTCTCTTCTTTCGACGCCGTCATACAAAATACGGTGCCTGTTGAAATAAAACATTGGTTTTTGGTTTTTGGTGACGTCACATAGACAAACATTTTATTTATGGACAAACCACAGATTCTGTGCGTTTTCGAGAGAACCGAAAAATCAAAACTAACCGTAACAATAAAAATATACTGATGTTTATGTTAGAAGGTTGATTTATCATTATTGATTAATGAAACATGGATGGATTTATTAAAATCCGGTGTAAAACAGTATTGCAGGCCGTTTTCTGTTACAATTTTAGTACGTTCCTAATATATAGGTGTATGAACACGTTGAGTTCCCTTTTTACTAAAATTTTAACAGGAAACCTATCAATTTATTCGTTGAGATACGAATATGGAATACTTATAATTTGAAGAGATTCTTAATAAATTAGCAATATTTTATATCAGTAAGTTTTCTCCGTGTATTTAAATATAGAACACTTTGTACTTGTACTCTAAGTTAATAACGTATTATCGGTACCTTAATAAACGCCGTTCACGCCGTACCAAAGATAGCAGTCCCGCGGTAAAAGGCCTCGCAGACGGGAAATTTCTCAGTCAATTTCCCTCGCTAACTTCCGGAATAACCCGACACTATCTGTCGGGGAGTTCCACACACGGGCGATCTTCTCCAGTATGTCGTTGCGATAAAGGCGGCTTTAAAGTACCTAACCTACAAGCAGCTTTTTTCAGGAAAACCTTAACTGCGACACATACTATCATTTTGGGGTTTTATTTCAGTATTTTGTTAACACAATATACCTACAAGATTTTTTGTTACAACATTTTGTTTACTCTATAGTATATTTCGTTCATCAGTAGATACCTATATATTAACACTATATATATAGTTAATTTTTTAATTTTCAGTAACCGGACAAATCAACACATCTTTATAAAGTGATTTAAAGTCATGAAAAGTGATGAAACAAAATCTAGGGTAAATAGTTTACGTAGGTTAGTTTTTTTTCATCGTTTTTAATGACTATATCACTTTTTAAAATTGTGTTGAGTTATCGAGGAACGAAAATTTCCC
Source organism: Hesperophylax magnus (assembly GCA_026573805.1). Classification (NCBI taxonomy): domain Eukaryota; kingdom Metazoa; phylum Arthropoda; class Insecta; order Trichoptera; family Limnephilidae; genus Hesperophylax; species Hesperophylax magnus. The sequence goes on along the minus strand of JAIUSX010000117.1, from coordinate 1,304,898 downwards.
CATCTTTTTATTAGTTTTGATAAATTCACGGATATTTCAAAGTTCCATAGCTTATGATGGAAATAACGTCGAGAGATGAAAATGATGCTGCAAATTGTAAATACGAGTGCTGGCCTAGAATTTCCATTCTAGACAGAAAAAGCTTTGAAAAATTATGCTCGTCTTTCTCTTATTGCTTATAGATAAATGGATATTTAAAAGCGAAGTTAAAAATAAATGCGTTGGCCTAGAAATTCAAGACCAAAAAACAACTGTGCAAATTTCATGACGCTATGTTCGCACTGCTTTTAGCTCCTTCAGAAAACTATTTGAAAAATATTTCTTCATTGATGGTTTATGAGATTTGAATTGAAACGATCTTGCAAATAGGAACAAAACTCAATGAAAACAGTGCATCTGAAGTAATTGCATCACTGAACGGCGCTATGTAAATTTGACCAATTGTTTTTAAAACACGACCGTATATATTTTTATTTTTGCGACCGGGATTTGAACCCTGTTACCTTAGCCTGACAATGTGACTGCTCTAACTCTAAACCATAGGCCTGCCGTAAATAACTAATTCATATACTGAATTTCTCATTGTCATAGTGTTTGAAGTTGTCCCTGCATTATGTTATGATGCTTCTTCTAAGAGAATCCTTTATGACACGGAGTTCAGAATGACTACTGTGCAAAGTAGGTCTCCCACCAGTTACCACCCCCTGTCTTCCCACTAACTCCAGCGCGAAGGGAAGCAGATCAATGTCACCTCGTTAGCGAGGATTGATGTCGGGAAGCGGATACACGCTAAATGCGGGAACCAACCACCTTGTCTTAATCTTATTTTATAAGAAAATACGCTGCTTCACGATGCATACGGTGGTTTGCAGAGTATTTACGATCCCTCATTCCGAATTTCTACCGACGTAATTTAACTTGCTTCCCTTGAACATTTTAACTTTTTAAGCTCTTAAAAAAATACATGCTATTTTTTAAGATAATCTCTGTTCAAATGCCGAGTTGAAAAAGTAATTAAATGAAATTCCCTAGATAGAAAACAAATCTCTATTATTATATGTATTCTCCGAAAATTATAAAAAAACACATTCTGTTATTTAACATGTTATACGTCTCAAAAACTTTACCGTGTTTTTTTAAATGCTACTCAGATCCGTAAGTCGAGTCTATTTCGAAAACGTTTGACTTTTTTTTGGTTTGACTGACGATTGAACTTTCCTTCCTAGGGACTGGATTCAACCGCGCTAATAACTGAGCCAAATCCTGATTGGGTAGGACCGACATTTAATTCATATATTAACTGCTGTAATGTCATTCAATTTCAGAGAAATGCGTGAATGCCACATTTTCAGTTCATAGAATGCATCGTCATCGACTTAGTCTATTGGGAGGTGGGTTAATTTCCACTTTCAAGATTTGCATTCATTCATTCACAAAATCGAAATACATAGTACTGGAGGTTTATAGAAAAACTTTGCTACGAAATCAAAGTGAAAATGGCTCTTTGGCTATGAAAAGGTGCTCTTCCATCAAAGAACGCACCGGCTCAAAGCATTTGTTACAGTGATCAAAATGCATGAATTTGACTGCGAGTTATTGTCTCATTCGTCTTATTCACGAGATTTGAATCCATGCAGTTTCTATTTGAAGCAGCTCTTAAAAAAATGTTGTGTGGGAAATAATTTCGATGACAATGCAAAAAATTGCTTTTGAGTGTGAGGAGGTCAATCAGTCGTTCTACAAAATGTATAAAATGGCCCTCGAGAAAAGTTATATTGAATTTTTGGACGAAACTACATAGAAAGGAAACAAAATCTCTAAAGTCAATCATCTCTCATTTAAATTCTTCGTTCATTTCATGAATTATTTTGTGCAAACGAAAACTTTTTAACATTTTGATTCTGTGAATATTTGCTAAGCCGACAAGTAAAAGCAACGGAACATAAAATTGCTGCGGAAATTTTTTTTTCTGTGAAATTTCGTTTTTATTTTACGTCTTTTGTTTACTAACTAGCAAACAACCAGTTTTAGTATTTCAATTTATAAAAAATAATTTTCCAGTCCTCTCACTTGACATTCAGTGAAAACATTGTAATTCCGAATAAACAGAAAAGCTCAAATTGCCACAGTGAAAGGTGTTTTTTTTTGCGGCCTCGACAAAAATGTTGGCTCTTCTCGGTAAAATTCAACTTCAAATTGAAATCTCCGATGCGAAAGTTTTTTAGGACACGTCAATCACGTTTTATCGGCGGAATATTCACTCGTGTACACGGATCTGCGTAAAAAATCATCGGAACTAGAAATAACCCAGGAATTGGGATATTGATGGAAATATGAATTTCAAGGACTAGCCCGAGTTGTATAATTCAACGATAGAATTTAAATTTTTTCGCTGTTCTTCACCGAAATATTGAGGATTATTCGATTTTTTACGCGGTTTTATTGGAATATTTAACATTATTATCCATCTGAATGTTTACATTTTGTGTCTAAATATCGGCGATTATGTAAATGAAATATTTCTGTTCGAGCTGGTATGAAATATTTCTGTAGGAGCTGGTATGAATTTTTTCTGTACGAGCTGGTATGAAATATTTCTCTAGGAGCTGGTATGAAATATTTCTCTAGGAGGCTGGTATGAAATATTTCTGTAGGAGCTGGTATGAATTATTTCTGTACGAGCTGGTATGAAATATTTCTGAAGGAGCTGGTATGAAATATTTCTGTACGAGCTGGTATGAAACATTTCTCTAGGAGCTGGTATGAAATATTTCTCTAGAAGACTGGTATTAAATATTTCTGTACGAGCTGGTATGAAATATTTCTCTAGGAGCTGGTATGAAATATTTCTCTAGGAGGCTGGTATGAAATATTTCTGTAGGAGCTGTTATGAAATATTTCTCTAGGACTAACTAACTAACTAACTAACCATTGCGCCGTTTTTCCGCAGGGGTAGGCAGAGTGGACGGACCGCCAAACAACCCGGTCTTCGCACACACTCCTTGCCTCATTCACATTCATACATACTCTAAATTACTATATTTATTACTAGGACAATTACTAGATTTATTAGTATTATCGTCGAAGAGGATAATACCAATAAATTCAAACGATGCATGTATGAAACAGAACAGGACATTTCAAATTCAGAATTCACAATATTATCCTCAATTACCTTTTTCCACATTTTGGCTGCTATCCTTTTGAATAAATCACAGTTCTGAAGAGTTTATTTGAAACCTAGATAATAATTACCAACCACCACTACACGGGCATGTGCGTGGTCTAAACATTCGTAACAAAGAAAAAAAAATAGGTAATATAATAATAATTAAGTCCCAATGGGCGAGTTAGAGTCGTCGCCCCGGTAAGACAGAGATCCTGGGTTCGATCCCCAGTTGAGACCGTTTAATTTTTATTTGCTTGTTCTTCTTCTGTTTCATAATTCGTTTTAGTAAGATTTATTCGTATTACTTCTTCTTCACTGATAAAAAATCACTGTTGAAAAGGGGCAAAATAAGTTATTTCATTATTTTTTTAATGATAAACTAATGTTTATAAGACAAGGTTTTATGCATAGCACAAAGGATAACAAATTATTGTAAGCAATGATTCATCGCCCAAATAAAGTTGGTTGTTAACAGGTGAAAAAATATAGTAAGCAGTAATTGTTGATTAAAGTACTAGTACATATTGAATTATTTTATAGCGTGTAGGAAATAAGCCGACGTGGCACAGTGGTCCAGAGCATCTGACCGGACATCAGAAGGTGCGGGTTCAATTTCCGTCGGCGGCATTATTTTTTACTCGGGAGATATTTTCAATTTGTATTGATATTTCAGGCCACTAATTATTGCTAATAAGTTATTTCATGGTTGGGAGATATAAATATAGCGAATTTAAAAGAAGATAAACTTTAAAAAAGGTACACACACAGAGGAATATTCGATTTGGTATGCTATTCAATTGAAACATTAAAGATTATTAGAATGTTTATTTTATACGCCAAAATATCAGCGATCGTTTCAATTTCGTCACTGAAATAAAGGTATTGGTTTGATACAGTATATTTTTACGTTGATTTTTTATTCGTCCGAAACAAAGGATTATTTTTGATTTACCGGAAATCGCCGAACCTTTTCCGTTTTGAACGTAATCGGATGATATGAACGGCGTGCCAAAGCCGTTTACAGGATTGTCCGAAAGAGATAACCGGTTATTACCTTCAGTACATACACATAGGTCAGAAGTCAGAAGCCAGAAGGATCGGAAAAGAGACAGTATTTGAATTTGAATTCGTGGATATCTTTTACGATATTCCGTACAGGCCGGAAAACTTCTTTGAAAATTGTACTTTTTTCTCGATAGTATGAAAATTTTAAGTTTTTTTCTTAAGGCGATGCACTACGTCGCGTAATATTTTGAATCGAGCCGCCATCAATAACAGTACTTACGTAGATGGCGATAAGGCTTAAATTCCCGCTTAACACCATCCAGCTGTTATGATTTAGGCAAGAAGTGGAAGATACTACCAGTATCGCCCTGGTGTAAGACCACCATTCAGAATTGAAACGTTGCTCCAAATGGCTTTAGCCGTGTTTAGTGACTAGATCTGAATAGCCAGGTACTTCCCCACCTTCCTCTTCCCTTCCCCACTTACCTTCAGCCTCACAACACCCCCCAATTGGGGATGCCATAGTCTCACTGGCTCCAGACGGGAGCAGTTGGGACTCTTGTGAGGTATTCACTATAAAAAAAAAAAGAAAAAAACATGGCCGAAAAGTGCCTTTTATTTTATTTTGTGGATGTTTAGGCATAAATATTTAAATGTTTTCCGATCATTTTATAAATAACTTAATTTTCCAAATTATACAATAAAACCATAGCCGGAAATGGGTTCGTAAGTAGGAAATTTTGAACTTTAATGCAGTTTTCATAGGTCTTATAAATTATTTTTTCCTGGGCTTATAAAAAGACTAATGTAAAAAATACTCGATTATTTCAAAGGCCAAAATGTATTATACTCGCGGTATTTATTTAAAGCATCTGAAACATTTCTAGGCGACCAAATTTTCAAACCAAAAACACATCATTTTGCATTACTACGTAGTGCATCGCCTTAAATAATGGGACATTCGCTTTTCTTATTGTATGGAAAGGCCTGGCAGCGCTTACGTAAGTAACCCATCTATATGTAGATGTTTAAAATTTGGAGTCTTCAAATATGCTTATCAGTCGCCATGGATTCTTGTTTGTCGTTGGCGATCTGCGGTCTTTTTAGGGTACGATGATAAGTTGCCGACATTAAATCTATATCGATCGGCTTGTGCTAGAGGCTTGAATATTGCCATCGAAACTTCACTTACTTTGAACCAGCCGCACATTTCTTCACTAAAAACTGTCTTATTTCACTAAATTTTGATATTATAGCTTTGGGTCTCATTCGATTCAGCACTAATGAAAACATAGGAAACGATACCTCACTCGACCTACATTGAGTGTTTTTTTTTTTTTTAAAGAAAGACAAACATTCCCGGGTTACGAATAACCTGACAATATTTGAAAATCTCCACCACACCACCATCACATTAAGCTGAAAATGTTGCTTGTGTTGTGATGGAGGACTTAGCCAGCCGAGGAATTGAACACCTGAGTGAGACCCTAGCGCGATGTCAATTCGGCCACCGACCGGTCAAATATGTATTTTTTTTAATTCCCCCCTCCCCCCCTAGAGGGGTATAAAACCACTAATTTTGGGAGAACTCTGCAGATTTTCGTTTATACTGACAAGATGAATGTATGCATGGCCAATGTTTCATTAATGCACAAATTTTGTAATTTATTCCTGTTTTCCTGTATTGGTAGTCTTCGGCAGACAAAACTTGGGTAATATACCGTATCGAACCAACCCCTTTATTTCAGTGACAAAATTGAGAGAATTACAGATACTTTGGTGTAAAAAATAAACATTCTAGTAATCTTTAATGTAACAAGGTTTAAAACCAACTAGCGTATTTGAAAATCGCGGCTGGTTTGAAAATTACCGCAACAGTTAGAGTAGTCAACGATTTAGTAGAAGATACAGACGTTAACATCGAGAGCGATATATATCGGGTTCCCACCCAAGCGTCATGCGTTCTATCCTCTGCTAGACTAGTCCTTGAATATTGTCAACTTATTTTTTAGTTAAGAAGTTTCAATGTATTATTATTTCTAGATATCTTTCCTATACGATATTTACAGAAATAAAATCTGTACGTGCAAATTTTTACTTCCACCTAAATACATTTTGCTTCACTGCGCAACTCTCCAAAAGTATATGCTTATTATATTTATGCTCTCACATGTGTCATTTGTATGACGAAAATGGCATAATTGTTGTCATGCGAATATGCCAATTTAATCGCACAATTAAATTTGCATATTCTCCAACTCACCTATAAAATTCAAACAAGCGTTTAATGGAAGTTTACCTTTAAAAACAAAATTGTTACTACCCTTCGTTTTAGACTAATTATTATAATTATATTAAAACACAAATAACTTTGTTTACATCACTTTAATATATAATATCACCTCTACACGTTTCATGAACAAAGTTCACCTCATCAGGGGCAAGTATAAACTTATATACTATATATAAAATAAAGTACCTCGGTGTAATTGTAGACCAACATATGAAATGGAACAGATACATATATGAACTTGTTAAGCGCATTAGAAAATGTATCTATATATTCATTAGATTAAGAAATGTTCTCAAGCTAAACAACCTGAAAAAAGTCTATTACGCACTAGTCCAATCATTACTTCAGTATGGAATCATTTGGTGGGGAGGTGCATACGAAAAAATTTTAAGCGCTGTAAAAGTGGTACAAAAACTAATTATTAAAGTAATTTTGAAAAAACAACCAACATTCTCTTCAGCATCATTGTTCAAAATTTTCGAAGTACCAAAAATTGAAGACCTCTATAAAAAAGATGCAATATTACAAATATATAAAGAAACTGTAATAAAAAAAACTTAAATTCAACTCATCCTTAAGGCATAATTTTAACATCCAAATTCCTCTATTTTCAACACAACAAATGCACAATAATTACATTTACAAAGGCATAAGATATTTTAATAGTCTTCCCGAAGAAGTGAAAAAAATACCAGATTTTATTTTATTCAAAAAAAGGTCTTATTTATCTTTAAAAAAATTAATATCACCTTTCAAATTTTATAACTTCAATTCATGTTACAACCAAAATGAACGTCACAATCCTCTTTTAAGTTTATATTTATTGTACTGTATTAATGTTAATTACTGATATAAACATGAAATAATTGTGAAATTACTCCTACGCCAAGCTCAAGAGCTAGCACTCTTCATTGGAGTAGAAATTCAATAATTACCTAATTTTATGTACAATTTAACAATGTTATAAGTTAAACAATAAAAAAAAATATATATATATATATACAGTTTTCGTTAAAAAAATTCTAATTTTTTCGCAATCAGCCTCAAAATATCTACATTTATAAATTATTGTAATGTGCTTGTATATTCAATAAAAAAATAATAAATAAATATATATATATACTTGCTCCTGATGAGGTGAACTTTGTTCACGAAACATGTAGAGGTTATATATATTAAAGTGATGTAAACAAAGTTATTTGTGTTTTAATATAATAAATAATGACATCATAAAGTGAAAAAATATAATTATTATAATTTTTCTTTTCTGCTTTATAATTTAAATATAATAATTGATGAAAATCTTAGATGGGACCTACACATGTATTACGGAAAACGTACAAGCCTTATATATTTCCGGCGTTGCTCTAATTTTCTACAAATATAATATGCATGTTTTATGTATATACCTAAGCCTTCAGGAAGAAATTCTCTAGATGATAGTAATATCCTATCAAAACCCGTTGCGTAATTTATAAGAACTAAGCGCACAAGCAGACAGACGCGTATAGCGTCTTTGTTTTATAATATTTAGAAATATGGCAAGTAAAAAGAATACGAATAAAAGTCTTCTTCGTACTAGCATTATTTATTTATTTATTAATCTTAAGTTAGCTCACATCTTCGTGTGTGCTAATAGTTTTATAAACATATAAACATGTACATTGTTTGGCAAACATAATCTTTCTTTAAATATTTCAATAAAGTCACAAAAAAAGAAACATTAATAATTGAGATAGACATATTTTCTTAATTCATTTTTGAACTTATTAATATTTTCTATCACAGCAATTTCCTTCGGGATTTTGTTATAGAGTTGAACGGCCTGGTACATCAGAGATTTTTGGGTGCTTGTTTTTTTTCTTGTTGGCAATCTAATTTGCTTAGAATTTCTCGTCCCGTGTCCGTGTATCTCGTTATTGTAATTTATTTTTCTTTTCAGTTCCTTAGACATCATCCCTAATTTAATTTTATGTATAAAAATAAGTACCTTCAAATACACAGTTTGCTTCACCGTCAAAATATTCAGCTCCTTTAACATGTCTCTTATCCGTGTGTATATGTTGCGCTTAAGTATTATTCGCATTGCTTTATTTTGCAGTATTTGCATTTTTTTCATTTTCTCTTTATTGCAGAGAAAAAGAATACTTGAAGAGTAATTAAAGTGTGGTGATATAATTGTATTGTATATTATCTGGCATTTTTCTTTATTTACTTTGTTTCTGATTCTACCAAGAAATGATATTTTTTTGCAATTTTTTTAATTGTATAGTCTGCATTTTTTGAGAAGTTCAATTTTGAGTCTATAATAACACCTAGATATTTAATTTCTTCCACTTTTTTTATGATTTCTCCATTTATAGAAACCTTTGGTTCCTCATGCGTATTTGTTCTGCCTATATGCATGTATTTTGTCTTATTTACATTTAGTTTTAATTTATTTAGTTTGAGCCATTTTGACAATGTTTCTAAGTCACTATTTATCTTTTTGATTGCTTTCTCATAATTATCTTCTGCAATATAAATTAGTGCGTCGTCTGCAATTATGTCATTCTCGAATCGAATATGGAATTACACGATGGGGATCTGCTGTAAAGTACATACATAACTTGAATACAATTCAAAAAGGAATCGTAAAGACCATACTGAAAGTACCCACAAGAACGCCTTCGATTGAAATTTTCAACAGTTTTAAGGTACCAAATGTACAAAAAATATGTGCCTAAAATATAGATCGACACAAAATGACATAAAAAACATTCCAAGTTATAAAACCACATTCGGCTAAAGAAACTACAATTATAGTGTAAAAAAAACTTCACAACATCCATCCCCCTGATTCAAAACGAATAGAAAAGTTTAATGAGTCCAAATCAAAAAAAAAAATCTGGCTGAAAGAAGTCAATTAAAAATCACTTAGGACGGGTTGTTCCGGAGAATTTGAAAAATTCATGAAAATTTCTACGTTCATTTTCGGATTCAAGTTACGTTATTATATCACTACAGGTTAGTTGCTTAATAGAACTGAAATAATAACATAACTTGAAAAAAATCTTTCACAGAACTTAAAAATGTACTTTGAAATTTGAAGAATTGTTGAAATTCTCAGAAACAACCCGACTTAATGAAATTTTAACAACACTTGACGTTCAAAGTAAGTGAAAAATTACTGTCTACATCTGATTCCGAAAAACTCTTTAGTTAGTGTGATATAATTTTTTTTTTATATAAATAAAGTTATTCAGTATTTGTATGAATCCGTTCATTCTGACTTCCGTATTAGCACAGGCGACCGGAGCAAAAGAGCCAATCGGGGCTATGCCACATAAATTATGCACGAAAAACACGGATTAATCAAATATTCATCGGCGACAAAGTAACCCCGCAACCTGCAGGTAAATAAGGCATGCGAGGCGATACGAATCCGTTGGTCACACAAATTGGGGAAATTGGGGTAAATCTATAATTTATGAACGAGTTTGGCCGTTGCTAATCCCGGAGGTGAAATTAGTTAGGTAATTCTACGCCAACGGCACCTGATCTCTCATTTTCCCAGTTTCGCCTGTCCGCCACACTTTCAGAGGTCATTGTTAAAATTACTGTTTCTGAAAATGACATTCTGTCGTAAACGGTGAATAATTAATGTTTTTTTTTTTTAAATAAATGAGTATTGGATGAAACATTGCTTGTTTATCTCATGCCAGCCAGTGTGGGCACAAATGTGCCTTTGTCAGGCAATAAGCAAAAAAATGTACTTATTATTGAGTCTAATCATCTTCAACATACCAACTAGAACAAATCGATCGATTTTTTTTTTAATTGCAACAATAATTTCAGGAATGAGTCATTTAGGTAGTCTCGCTTGTACCCATATTGCATGTAGTTGGCAATACTTTCGCAGATATTATAGATGTGTTCAACTGAGCAGAATACAGTTACAAGAAGGCTATAATAACAGATCTCAGAAATAATAATAATTAATGATTGCATAATACCTTTCTTCCGCATGGGTTCAATATAATTTTAAAAGAATTTTTTTTTTTTTGATTAACTGTTTCACTGAATTATTATGTAGTTATTATCACTTGTTTGTAAAATCCCACGTGGGCGTATAATACATGTAAATAAATAAATAATATATCTTCTCCTCTCTATCTTCTCTATTATACTAAAATAAAGTCGCTATCTGCGTCTGTCTGTTTGTGGGCTTAGTTCTTCTAAACTAGGCATCCGATTTTGATAGAGATTTCACTATCATTCAGAGAATTTCTTCTGGAAGGTTTATAAATACAATACATGCATATTATATTTTTATAAAGTAGACCCACGTAAGCTAGTTTATAAATCTAAACAAAACATGAAACAGTAAATAAAAAGGCTTTTGGTTCTATTTCGTGTTTCGTTTAGATTTATTTGTTCTATTTCGTGTTTTGTTTAGATTTATTTGTTCTATTTCGTGTTTTGTTTAGATTTATTTGTTCTATTTCGTCTTTCGTTTAGATTTTTTTGTTCTATTTCGTGTTTCGTTTAGATTTATTTGTTCTATTTCGTGTTTCATTTAGATTTATTTATCATCTTCTTCTTCAATTATTCAATATTGCATTCATGTGTGCGTAACGTTCAAAATTTATTCCAATTAATTGAATGCTATTTTTAACTTTTGGAAAGATGATTAAATCTTCCCTGACGAAGATACAGTTACTGCGACACCGGTTGGCATATTTCGTTTTTGACAATGTTATGAATGTACATAATGCTACTGACAGTGTTTCATTTGATAAAATTGGATCACATGTGTATTGGTTTAAAAAAATAACGCTCGCTCACTTCTGATGAAAACGATAACGGGAGAAGAAATTAACATTTTTAATCGATTCTTTTTAAAAATAATTTGTGGATTTAAAAAAATTGAATCGGCTCCTTAATTGTATTATTTAATTGTTTTGTTGTTGTTCGAGGAACGAACAAGGGTTGGGATAGCCGTATTTTAAAGGGCTATTCCACACAGATAAAGCATGGATAACGCCTATGGCTTATGACAGGCCAATGCGATAACACAATTTGTAAGGTTAATTCACAGTCAGCTTACCGGGTGGCGAACAAAATCAGCATCTCGAGAATCATCTGTCAGCACTGGAACGATGATCGTTGTACGGTAGCTCTCGTTATGTTGAATTGGATTGCGACAATTGCGATAAAATACGTTTAAGGGATTATTCCGATAAATAACCGGCGATAGTACACACATTGGTTTTTACAAGATGAACGTTTCGACGCCACTGTACGGCTCACGGCACTCCGTGATTATAGCTGACGTGTGTGATTTCAAACTGTACAGTTCAAAATCTGACCATACTATTGGTCAGCTCACGGCCTGTCAAAAGCAAATCGGCGTGACGGAACAGTTGTTATCCAAATTATTACGCACCGTTTACGAAACGTCTTAGTTTCTAAATTTATCTTATTACTAGTTGACGTGTACCCGGCGTTACTGGGGGTTAACCTTAAGAGATAGACATATACCATCGCGTACTTTTCTGTAGGCCTTTTTAAGATATACAATTCCGTAGTACCTACATTATTTTAGTATCTCATAAGGTTTAGCCAACTTTAACAATGTAGTGCCCGAAAAATATTTTTACCACTAGATTATAAAACATCGACTTTTCTCTACTTTCTATAAATACGTATAATATGCATGTATTATACATGTGAACCTTCCGGAAGAAATTCTCTTAATGATAGTGGAAACCCTATGAAATTCGTTCCGTAGTTTAGAAGAACTAAGCGCACAAACAGACAAACGCGGACAGCGACTTCATTTTGTACTATTTAGAAATATTAAGAAAGTTTTATCGATTAAAAAAAATCGAGAGTTATCGTTACTCTTTATGTATAAATAATAGGTAAAGAAAATCTCGATAAATCTGTACATCCCAGCATGGAAGAAATCAAGTATTTTTGTTATGGTAATGAGTATGAGAATAGGTACATAAAAACTGCGAGGAGTATGAAAACCACCTGAAACCAGGCCAAGACACTGAATCAAACCGGCCTCTTATTTATATAAGATTCTTCTATATAATTATGGGTATCTGCAACAAATTAAAATAATTAATTAATTTGTTTAATACTAACATAATCTTCGTACGGTGAAGACGGTGGAAAAATATCACCTCCCGGTTGGGCAGCGTTGTGAGACGGGTTAAGTTAGGGGTAGGCAGGGATTTATTAGTTCGGGTCTTTAAGACTCCCGGATTATAAAAAGGGGGAAAAACAAATGCTGGTAGTTCGTTCTATGTTGCGAGTCGACTTTCACAAAGAAAAGTCCGAGAAAGGACCCGTTCTCATGGCGCCGATATTAACTGTGAACTCTGTCCATTGAGTTTTGCGTACGTGCACAGGAGATCAATCCCGCTAGGCCCATCGATTAGGTTCAATTTAAATACTTCCCAATTATATTTGGATGGCATTACACACGGATGAAAGTTCAGACGAGGAGAATTATACACAAAAAACATTTTTTGTGAGTGCTAAAAAAACAAAAATTAGGTTAGATTAAGTTTTTTGACGTGTGTAATTCTGGTAGGTGTGATTCTCTTCATGTGTAATTTAATTAAGTACCTAAGTGTTTAATTCTGGCATTGGTTCGTGAAACTCATGGCTGCATAATTTCGTCATAATCCATAGTTATATTATAAACTATTCTACCTTATATCTCATATGTATGTATTTTAGCGTCTTTGAGGTGTTTTTTTACAAAAACGGCGCTATAAGATTATATATTATAACTACTGTAAAAATTTAAAAAGAGATTTAATATATCATTTTTTTTTCAAATTGGAGGTACTTATAGATATAAGAGGCCGATTGGAGTCAGTGTCCTGGCCTGAGTTGAGGTGGTTTTAGTAGTACAACACTCGAGACCTTCAAAAAGCTCAACGTTCCTAAAGAGGCTCTAGAGAAGAGTGGATCAAGTATTTTTCGCAGTAAAAACGTTCAAGTTATTCCATTTTTCATTTCGAGTTTAACGATAATTCATTTTTAATTTCCACTTCTTGATGCCTACTGAATTTTGTAAATTTCGCCGTGGAGTGAAAAAATCATAAATTTTACTAGAAGACCTGAAGATTTTTTTTAATGACTTTAATTAATTTCATTAAAATAATCATTATTTATCTCAACAGCAGAACATAATATTTTACGGATATATAAATTAAAAAAAAAATATAGCGCATTCTATTGATAGCCCATTCCTCTTAATTGTGAGTGGCTGAAAACATCAGCCGTAGTCGTTGACATGACTTGTTCAAGATACCACACGGCAGAACAGATGTTCTAGCACAGCATGGCACGACAAGAGAAACGGTGCTATTGAATGAATTTTCAATCAGTAGGTACATTTAAGTACTTTTTAAATAACTTAAGGGAATTTTTTTTGTGTAGGTACCATCTCTCCAACTATTAAGAATGTTAAAATAAGAAATCTTGTAATGTAAATGGATTATTAATCTTTCGTTCAATAATTTCAATAAATAAGACTATATACTTATTGACTATAGTATATCTGAACGCAGCTAATTTTTTATAACCCGTCCTACTCGTCCAAACCATATAAGTGTTCCTTTCTTAACCTTATTCATTATGATTTCATCAGCCTTCCATTTTTTCCGGATCTCCACATTTGTAATGATCGCCTCCGTGGTCGGGGGGTAAGGCTCTTGACCTGCAAGCCGAAAGTAGCGGGTTCAAATCTCGGCTTACGCGACTAAATTTTATATGGTTAATTTGTGTTATTTCACAATTTACTCTTTTAAAATAGTATATAGTATATTTGCGGTACTTTTCAGAATTGAAAAATTGCTTGAAGTGGCTTTGGCCGTGTTTGGTGAACAGATTTGAATAGCCAGGTTACTTCCACAGTTTCCTTCTCCCGTTTCCTTCCCCTCCGCACTACCTTCAGCCTCACAACATAACCCAATTGCGAATGTCATGTTCTTTCTGGCTCTAGAGTCTAGATGGTTGAGAGCATCTCATTTCTACAGCATTCAGTCTACCTTCGTCCTTCCTATGCCAGTTCTACGCCTCACTGCCATACATCAGGATTGGTACCATCACCTCATTGTCGACTGCTAGCTCGCTTCTTTTTACAAATTTCACTAGCAACTACCTTCAGTCCTCCGTTTAGAGCGTTTTGAGTTTCCTTCATTCAACCTTGTAGCACTGACTATCCAGATCTGGCCACTAAACACAGCTAAAGCCATTTCAAGCCACGTTTCGATTCTGAACGGTGGTTTTTAATTAGGGCGATACTAAGAGTATTATACCACTCAGGGACCAACGCGACAAAACATTCAAATTTCGGTGGTGACTCTGTCTATAATTTCAGTTCAATGAACTTTATAAACAATTTAGACAAGCTATAAAGTTGTTACCAAATTTATTTTTACGTAATTAATTAATAAATAATTATTTATTGTAAATGTATTTCGTTTGTTTAAATATTTACAGATGTCATAATTTATAAATTTTAGGTAATACCTATCGGTTTTATTCGAAAAGTAAATTTCTGATTGTCTCTAAAATTGACAATGTTTGTTTTTGAAAGGCCATGATCCCGAGACAAATATTTTTTGTTATAATACTTTAAACTTCATAAATCCTACAATTTATAATATCCCGTGATTTTTCGCAGAATTTGAACAATTCATATATTTTTAACGTTAATTTTCAAGTTCTGTTTTTATATCATCGTGGGCCAGTTACTTAACATAACTTGAATATAACTTTCACAGAACTTGAATATTAACTTTGAAATTTGATCTTTCCATTTATATAATATTTTTAAGGTAGGTTAGAAATGAATTTATACTTTTTATATACTTGCAAAATAATTATAGTGATTTTTGTTTTTGGGGTATTATGCCGATGTGTAATCAATTACACATCTGCCCTGATGATGGACACTGCAATGCTGTCCGAAACGTGGGCTAAAAAAGGAGGTAGCGCAACACGGCATAATACCCCAAAAACAAATCACTATAATACTTTTGGCCGTGAAAATCTCAAATCATACACTGCCAAAATAAGTTGAAAGTAACATTTTAAGCAATATTTTGCTGTTCTGTGAATTTTCCAGAAGCTTCTATGAGACTTTTCCTTATGTATCTAGAACCTGTTTGCACAGTATAAAGTGTAAAACAAATAACATATTTGATATTGGGAGAAGAGTGCTTGTTGAAATAGGATAAATGGTTCAGTATTGTATTACTATTGGCTAAGAAGCCTTTGGAGAGGGCCAATGTCTAAAAACATGAAATACTTTGTATACTTTGATCGTGTTCATACATATTTATACAGGGTGTCCGGGGGTAAAGTACATTAACTTCGGGAGGTGATTCTACATAATGGTAGAAGTAAAAAAAAAAAAAAACTTTTTTTAGAAATTCTTTTTTCTCATAATAAAATATTTTTCAATAAAAGAATATTTATTATCCATGCAAGCAATTAAACTTTGGAATTTCGAAAAAAGTTATTTATCTTTTCTACTTCTAAAATCATGTAGAATCACCCCAAAGTTAGTGTTTTTTTACCTCCGGAAACCCTCTATTCATCGTGTTTACCAGTATAGTACCTGCATACTATTTTTTTTTTAAAGAATGAAAAAAAAAAAACATTGTCGAATTGAATCGGGAGTTAGAATTAATGAAATACAATCAATAGACGCCGCTACGCACCCAGTATTTTTGGGTATTTGCGGGGTAAGAGGGGACTGCGGGCGTGTATTTTAAACTAGTTGCCTAATTCCTTGCAAAATCTTGGCTTGAAGAATTATCAGAGAAAGAACTGACTAGTATTTTAAAGAAAGAGAGAAAGGAAGTTTTTGCCTGTTTTATTGACTACGAAAAGGCATTTGACAGGGTAAAACATGCTGACCTAATGAAAATGCTTGCGGATTGTAACGTTGACACCAAAGACCAGAATTTCATAAAAAACCTGTATTGGTTCCAAACAGCAGAAATAAGACATGGGAATGAGAGATCTAATGCAATTGCCATTCAGCGTGGAGAACGACAAGGCTGTATCCTGTCGCCACTATTGTTTAATCTCTATTCCAACTATGTCTTTAAAAGACCCCTAAGTAATACTGAGAAGGGTCTTAAGATCAACGGAGTTGTCATTAACAACATAAGATACGCAGATGATACTGTATTACTAGCTGACTGTATCGATGACCTCCAAGATCTATTAAATCTTGTCAATAATGCTGGTGAGCAACTGGGCCTAACAATAAACGTCAATAAAACAAAATGGATGACATTTGGACGACTAGATCACTCTGAATCAGTGATACAGTTAAATGGTTGCAATGTCGAAAAGGTCGAAAGATTTAAATACCTCGGCAGTATTCTCACGGAGACTCTTGACCCAGATGTAGAGGTTAGGTGCAGAATTGAAACAGCAAGAACTGCGTTCATTAAAATGAAATCCCTCTTCTGCAATGATAATATCAGCTTAAAACTAAGGCAGAGAAACATGGACCTTGAAAGTAAATACCATGAACAGGTTAGAGGCTTTTGAAATGTGGCTTCACCGGAGAATACTCAAAGTCCCATGGACCGACATGATCACCAACACAGAAATTCTCAGGCGGGCTAGAGCAGAGAGAGAACTGCTTAGAATTGTCTTTTAACTGGTTTAATTAACTGGTCATGTACTTCGAGGGGAGAAGTATCACTTGCTCCAGTTAATATTGAAAGGCAAGATAGAGGGTCGCAGAGGGCCTGGTAGGAGACAAATGTCTTGGCTGCGAAATATACGAGAGTGGACCGGCATTAGAAGTGTGGAGGAGCTATTCCGGGCAGCGCAAGACAAAGAGACATTTTCCAGAGTGATCGCCAACGTCGGGGGGACCTGATACGGCACATAAAGAAGAAGAAGAAGTATTTTAAAATCATCGTTACAGAATTCACTATTGAAATCCTACCCAAACCTTTAAGTTGAACCATAGAGTCTCATTACAAAATCTAGTTCCCCGCAGCACCCGATCTCCCAGTGAGAAGGACTAAGAAAGCATTCTACATTTATTTTATGTTTATATTTCATACATACGAATATATCTTCCATGTCTTTATTCCATGACTTATAGTAATTAAACAAAGACAATTAAAACTGGCCAAATTTTGACCGGTCGGTCGGTGGTTACTGGCTGAGTTGACATCGCGTTTGAGTTCCACCCAGGCTTAGCGTGTTCAATTCCTCGGCTGGCTAAGTCCTCCATCACAACTCAAGCAAATTTTTCATTTACTGTAGTGGTAGTAGGAGATTTTCAAATATTGTCAGGTTATTCGTAACCCGGGAATGTTTGTCTTTCTTAAAAAAAAACAAAGTTAAAATTTTTGTATAACTTTCGATACTATCTTCGTTCACAAATGCATTCAAGTGTGCCCTCTTTAAAACGATTTACCTTTAGGTACACTGTTAATTTAAAGTTACAATACAACTTTAAAACATTTTTTTTTTGGAAAGCAGCATAATTATTGCTTTGTTTGAATTACTTCATCAGAATTTTTTTTCTATATTATCGTGAATAATCATCACCTCCTGAAGTTGCGTGGCACCACCCTAAAACACGAATGTAAATACATAAATATATTATGGTACATTATAGTTATCAGAGTAAGTTTCCCTAAACTGGTTCTTAATCAAACAAACTTAGCTTTAATCGAACCGGGTGGAAAACCCGTAAGTCGAAGTTCACACTCGTGCAAAATAAACCAAAGTTTTAGTTCTGCAAATTGGTCCCTTGTAAAAGCTGTACCCAATTTCGTTTCAAAGTTTGAACACCCTTGTTTCAAGCACGACGCACTTAATATCCAAATAATATATTATATAAAGGTAGTAGTAGAGGGTGCTACAAATGTGTCAAATCCACTGATAGTGGTGTGATGGCGTGTCAGTGTTCACTAAGTAAGCTTAATTTTTCCTTACTTCTGGTGAACATTTTCAAATTCGAAATTCTTTCTTCAACGGGTAATCAACTTCATTGGCTTGTCTGGGGCTTATGAGTCGAATGGTCTAATGTTAATTAACATCATCAATTCTTTCAAATCGATATAAATCATACTTGCAGGGATTGTATTCTGTTCAGTGTCCTAACAGGCCAGTATACAATTTAAAAGTGGTCCTTCGAGCCGGATAGGAATCAACTTTATATGGATTAAAGTTCAAATTCATGAGATGCATGGAAAATTTTATCGTTTTTACCTATCAAAACTGAGGAAACCCCTGGCAAAGTTAAATATTACTCTTAGAGAACAATTCTGTAAAGGTACGGATACGGTAAGGATATGTACCTACTTAGTTCAATATTTAATATGGTCAACTGATTTAATGTCAAAACAATCAATTATTGGTAGGTGCATCTATTATGTAGCATACAGAGGCGGCTCTAGGGATACAGAAGTGGAAGGTCAATCGAAAAAATGTTAAGAAATGTTAACACATATTCCTAATGCGTAGTGAATTTTATAAAAACGCCTGTGAATATAATTGATTTGCCGGTACACACATATTCAGAAGCCTGTAATACAATATTGTTTGATATAAGATTATTTATCTGATTATTTTTGTAAATGATTGATATTTTTTTTTCTTTTAAAAGATCTTTTCCTATTAAAAGATGTTAAATCATTAACTCCGATCTCAGTCCATTGTTTACCAGGTGACTTAAAAAGTAAATAATGGAAGCAAAAGTCAAATCCACTGACAAAAATTATAACTTGGCGTTTTAAAATATCGTTTTTAACCTCTTTATTTTTCTTTCTTGTAACATAAACTAATTGTCATTTTATTTGAATACGATTTATTTCAATACGATATCCACAGAATTTGAAATTATTCCATGCAAATTACGACAACAATGATAAACATAATTTCGCGACGCAAGTTTGCGATGACTATTGTTTATCACACAAAAAACTTTCGACTGTCATTTTTTCACATCTCCCTCTCATACCTTATTAATCCCAGGTCGTATATATCTCTATCTCACCGCGGTCATGTCCATGATACTAAGCATACGTCTGGCATGATAGTGTTTACCCCCTCTATCTGTATAACAAAGAGAGAGACGGGAAATAATCTGGGGAAAATTAAAGTGACCCACGGTAGGTATATATGTACAATACCTTCTAATTTGGACGCTAGATGGCACTGGAACCCGCTATTACCATACGAAGCTGCATGAATATTAAAACTAAATTAATAATCGGGTAGTTTGTTAAATCCCTTTTTTATATTGATACTATTACAGCTTATTTTTGGAAGGTCATTGACCAAATGACCCTCATAGAAGAGCCGCCACTGGTAACATCAACATCTAACGCCTTCTGGTCATTCAAAATTAAAATTTCAAACTTTGCCCCTTTTAATAGTCTTCTATCTTCTACATAAATAAAAATAAATGTTCATTTGTTCATAATCTTAAATATCGGGAAGTTCTTTACCAATTGATTTGAAATTTTTATGAAACGTTGCTTTCGAATAAAGGTGTGATTTTATATACCGTACTATGTAGATATCATAGGTAAAAATATGTTTTTGTATAAAAACAGGCCATCTGTTAGACAAACATGCTTTTTTGAAAAACAGCGCCATCTGTTGGATCTAAAAGCAACATACGCTATTGTTTCTCTATCTGCAAGCAGACTGAACCACAGCAACCTGCGTGGCGGGGTACAGCTAGTGAAAAATAAAATAATAAGTTTTGTCACTAACAAAATTATGATGGTCACAAAAAAACGAACCATGTCTTGAATAAAACATGAATGTTTTCAAATAATTAAATGCATTTTTTTATAAAATCAGAAAATTGTCGACTACCCAATTTTCAGCTAAGCTTTTAGTGATAAATAATTTCCTTAATTTTCCAAGAATAATTCATGTTTAATTTTTTGTACAAACATCGTCATGTGCTGTAGTTATGAGAGTTCAATTAAAAAACTCACGTGTAGCTAGCTAATTTTTAAATAACGCTATTAATTATTAAAGCCCTAGTCTCATACATTTTGTATAGTCCAGCAAAACCATTTTGTTGAAACAAAGTTGGTGTTTCAATTATATTTTAAATTGAACTCAATTATTAATTGATGTCACGGGATTTGTGGCCTCGGGTCTATGAATACTTAATTGTTACGCATGATTGTGTTTTATGTTTAGTCGGGCAGAGTGGTAAAGTCCATGGCTCCGTGCACATCGGTCACGTGTTCAAAAATTGACGCAGTTGAAATTGAACAAACCGATTTTTTATTATCGAAACAAATTTTGAACTTTTATGTCCGGGGATGGAAGTATACGTTTTGACACACATAATAGATGATACACACTGGGAATGCTTTCGATTTAATTTGAACGGAAACCAATGTCGCCACTGACTTAATACACTTTTTATACTTGCCTGAAATTATATATTGCCATCCTATTGAACTATATTGTCGTCCACACTACGAGTTAACCTGTGTTGTGGAGGATTTTTCAATGGTAAATTACTTAGGACGGATTGTTTTACAGAATTTGAACAATTCATCAAATTACAAAGTTGATTTTCATGTTTGGTGTAGGTTTTATTCAAGTTCTTTCGTCATTTCAGTTTTGTGAAACAACTGGCTAATACTGATATAATAACAGTACTTGAATAGAACCTTCACAGAACTTGAAAATCGACTTTTTTATGAATTGTTCAAATTCTGCGAAACAACCCGTCTTCGATAATAATAATGAACTTTATTTCAAATTAATATATAAAATCGACGGTTTGTTAATATAAACGGTTTTTACAAAATAAATTTATATCTGACCACTGAGCTATGGCGGCTTATCTCTTACCCGCGAAATGATTCAATATATACTAGTGTTTCATTCAACAATTACTGCTTGTTACATTTTTCACCTGAAAACAACCAACTTTATTTTATATGAGAAAGGCATTGTAAGTGCTAACTCTCTCACTAGATGGCGTCGAGACATACTGTCTACATTTTTAGGTGAAATACTTGAACTTGTCAAATATTAAAAGGGACACGGGTTCGAGTCCCGTTGGCGTCATGTAACTTTTATCAGGAGATTTTTCAATGTGGATGAGTGTTTCAGTCGAATAATTATTGCTTGTAAAATAATTGTTACCCTTTGTGCTATGCATAAAAAAATCTTGTCTTAAACGTTAGTTTACCAAAAAAATAATAATTAAATTTATATCATAATTAAGATAACAAAATTGATATTATAAGTGAGGTAACATAATTTTAACTTACGAGGAATGCAGTTAGTACCATGTTTTCTTTTTGTATTCTGTAAACCTAGATGTTTTAAATGGTGTTGGAAGAGAATAGATTTATAACCTGGTATCTGTAAACTTTTTGTCCAAAGGATGTGTTTGTTTTAGGTATTTGTAGTTGGTGTGCAATGTGTGCATGTCTTGTTCTAGTTTTCTAATATTTTGTGAGGTGTTAAATGCATTTATGTTTTTTTAAAGGAAACTTATTATGTTTTGAATGAAATTTCATAATGATGATGAAACACAGTTTTGTGTCTAAAATGTAAGGTCCAATTGGCCAGAGTTTTAGTTCACAAAACACGTCCACGTAGCGTTTCTTGTGTTCTTCTTTATTCCATGTGTTGACAGATATATAGTATATATCAGATAGATAATAAGGTACATTAATAATTGATTTGTGGAAATTTATGTTAAGTTAAAGTTAAGTAAATACTTAAATTGACATACCATAGAATAGTTGCAGGGAAATTGTATTCTTTGACGTACCTGAAACAAGAAAAAAACATTGTTATTATTTTAAACTAGCTGAAGTGCCCGGCGGTACCCGGGCTTTACATAGTTTTCGAAATCAGATATATACTGTAATTTTCCTCTTATTTTGAAAGTCAAATGTGCAAAATTTCATCAATCTTGGAATAAAACTGTTGATTTATTTAAAAATCAAAACCACGCCGTCCGCAATAGACACTCTTCTTTATTTAAATAGAAGACTATCTCAAAATATACACTATTCTTTATTTAAATAGAAGACTATCTCTAAATATACACTCTTCTTTATTTAAATAGAAGACTATATCTAAATAGACACTCGTCTTTATTTAAATAAAAGACTATCTCAAAATATACACTATCCTTTATTTAAATAGAAGACTATCTCTAAATATACACTCTTCTTTATTTAAATAGAAGACTATATCTAAATAGACACTCGTCTTTATTTGAATATAAATATAATAATCTCTAAGTAAAAATAGGTATTTGGGCCACTTAAATATTTTTTTTAATATTTCTTCGGTATTAAGTATGTAAACAAATTGTTTTTACAGACATTTATTTGTATTATGCACATTTTGTTACTTATTTTCAAAAACGCTTGTTAATGATACCAAAAGCGAAACATGAAAGAAAGTAGCTAATACCTAAATAATAAAAAAATAAAACCCCTCAAACACAAAATCACAAAAATAATCTTAACATCTAACACATCATTCTAAACTACTGTATATAATTTGGACATCGGGTGTATCCTTCCATATTTAGTACAATATAGAAAAAATATATTTCCTCTAATTCCTTTTAAAAAAAATTCCTCTAGTCAAAATTATTATAAACACATCACATAAGATACCGTATTTCCCGTAACCACCTACATACTCTGCCTTCCAAACTATGTTCCTATTTAAAATACCACAAATAAATAAATAAATAATATTTAATATTATGTGCACAAAATAAAAATAAATGAAGGTATGTATAGACTTCCCTGTGCGTGTATGAGATTTACCTCTTTTAAATATGGGATGGTAGGTACTGTTGGTGTTTGAGAGAGTACGAAAACAGTGTGCAATATAGCTGTGGATGAGGAATACCTGGATCAGGTGGATGAGTTTGTATTTTTAGGAAGTATACAAAAGATGGGAAGGTTGTCAGAGGTATTGAAAGAAAGGTAAATGCAGGTAACTCCATTAATGGAGGACTGAATGCAGTTGGTACTAACCAAAAAATCTCAACAGAAGCGGAGCTAGCAGTCTACAATGGAGTGCTTGTACCTACCCTGACGTATGGCAGTGTAGCATGGAACTGACAGAGGAAGGATGAAAGTAGACTGAATGCTGAAGAAACAGATCCCTGAGGAGTATGTGTGGTAAACCCATGTATGATCGTGGGAGAAATGTTGAGATCCGCAAAGAATGCAAGTCTGATGTAAGCGTAATGGGTAAGATTAAGAAAGGGATGTTTAGATGGTTTGGGCATAAATAGCGAATGAGCGAAGAAAAGAGTGTAAGGAGAATATACGACGCAAATGTGAATGGTAGTAGATGTCGGGTACGCCCGAGGAAGACATGGCACGACCAAGTGATTCAGATACTAGAATAATAGAAGAGTATGTATGAGACGATGTATGAATGTGATTGAGGCAAGGAGTGTGCGCCAATACCGAGTTGTTTGGCCGTCCGTCCTCTCTGCCTAACCCTGCGGGGAAACGTCGTGATGGTTAGTTAATTAGTTAGTTAGGTACTCTTATTATCTAATATCCGAGTTTTAAATGTCGAAGAGGATCCAGTAAATTCATACATTTTACAAACGCAATTCGCTAAACTTCCACCTTTCCCGGGATATTTAACAGCGCCAGCGTTAAAAGTCATCGCATCGGTCTCGTTCATACATTTTTTAATGGAGCTTTATTACCCTAGGTAGTCCGATGCGTGATTTTAAAACGAAAGCTTAAATTATTCGCGTACGGTCGCTCTGCGCACAGCGTAAAGTTAAAAGCTCGCAAGTTGTCAAGGAAAAACGTTAATAATTCAAGGAGGCAACTCGCATTCGTCAGATGTGAGTCAAAAGCAGGGCGTTCTCCGTACAATTAGCGGATTTTTCAATACGCAATTGAATTTGGCGGCAACCTCTGGGCTGGCACAATCTTGTCTAATACAAGAGCTAGGTATGGTGAGGCTGCGTGAGAACGGGTCGTTTCGGGCTACCGGCAACCTTCTTGTCTCCCTCATTTGGTTCGAATTGCGTATTTACAAAGCCACGGTGGCAACTGTACCTTTATGCTGGGCAAAATCGTCTACAGTCTATCCCATATCAGTGGCGGTGCAGCACCTACTATAATTGATTTAACTCGACCGTTTTGCATTCCGTCTTTCTGTAAATTTGTTTGTACGTTTCGTTTCAGATGGTTGCCGTTTTAATGATTCAATAAAAATAGTTTTTCAAATCTGAAATCGTCGTGTTTATTTGAACTCTCGTATTCGCATTTTTTCAATATTATGGTACCTACCTGCCTCAAGAAAATTTGAAAAAAAATCATTGGATAAAGACGTTTCTTTGGACAAATTGTATAATTCCTTATTTGAGATTCAATGTTTCATAAAATATATGGTTTTTAATTAAGTTCCTACTTAATTAAAAACTATATATTTTAGTACGTAGGTGTTATTATATATAGTAAGTATCTATTTACAGATCGTATGATTTGAGAGGAAATTTTGGTTTTGAATTATCAAATAAGACAAAATTAGAATCGAACCTTTTTGAACGCGAGTACTACACTGTTCATAGAACCACTAGTAGATCTGGTTTTGTTGTGCAAAATAGTCCATAAAGCCTATACTGTTTCCGTCACTGTGACTGCTGTAATAATCTTCTACAAAGCCTATACCGTTTCAGTCACGATGACTGCTGTAGTAATCGTCTACAAAGCCTATACCGTTTCAGTCACGATGACTGCTATAGTAATCGTCTACAAAGCCTATATCGTTTCAGTCACGATGACTGCTGTAGTAATCGTCTACAAAGCCTATACCGTTTCAGTCACGATGACTGCTGTAGTAATCGTCTACAAAGCCGATACCGTTTCAGTCACGATGACTGCTGTAGTAATCTTGTACAAAGCCTATACCGTTTCAGTCACGGTGACTACTGTAGTACCTCATTTTTTTTGTTCATATGTATAGTAGTATTCCTAAAATGATTTAGGTAGTATTCCTAAAATGAATTAGTGTTAAAAACATAAAACGACACTTCGTCCCTAAATACAGGGTTTTCCAATAAGAGGTGTTATTTTGATATTTTTCCCGTAAAAGATCAATCGTTTCGTTGCTTGTGTGGCACGTAGCACCGTCTTGTTGAAAGTAAACGTTCTCCAGATCAATACCATCCAATTCCGGCCATAAAAAATCATTAATCATCTCTCGATAGCGCAATCCATTCACTGTAACTGTTGCTCCAGCCTCATTTTCGAAAAAGTAAGGTCCAATGACTCCGCCGGACCATAAACCGCACCAAACAGTCACTCGTTGAGGATAGAGAGGCTTTTCAACAATAACTCTTGGGTTTTCCGAGCCCCAGATGCGACAATTTTGCTTGTTGACGAAGCCACCGAGGTGGAAAGGGGCCTCATCACTCAAGATGATTTTTCGATGGAATTCCGGATCATTTTCACGCATTTCAAGGACCCAATCAGCAAAGACACGACGTTGTTGATGATCGGCCGCCTTGAGTTCTTGTGTTAACTGAACTTTATAAGCCTTAAGACACAAATCTTTATGCAAAATACGGTGTGATGACGTTTGTGGAATGCCTAATTCCAAAGAACGACGAGGAACGGACAAACCTGGGTTTTCTTCAACACTTTCGGCTACAGCAGCAATATTCTCGGCTGTTCTTGAGCGACGTGTACGGTATTTATTCTTCTTATCACTAAGTTGTCCCAACAGCTCGAATTTTTCCACCAATTTCTGTATTGCGGTCCGACAAGGTGCTTCACAACGACCCATAAATGTTCGAGTTTACGAACCGTCTCTGCCAAATTTTCACCATTTTTATAGTGAATTTTAATAATTTCAATGCGTTGTTGAAGCGTGTATCGTTCCATTTCTATTAATGGCGTAGTTTCTACTTGTCAAATGTCAAAAAATGACAGCTTCAAAACTAACATCTACTGAAATAGCGGGCTATTCAAAATAACACCTCTTATTGGAAATCCCTGTACTAGTTATTCTTAATAATTTTATTTTTTTTTGCTTCCGATTTTGTTGTCCGGGTTAAATCTTCCCCATAGGAAAAACTAAACCCTTCCACTCACTTTTCCACAAATGATCAGCTAGTCAATCAACACTATGCAAGTGCATTACATAAGTAAAATAAATACAAAACAATACAAGAACAACAACACGTCAACTCACCAGAGATCAAATGGGAAAAAAAAATTCACCGACTCCAGATATTTTCATATCAGAGGGTTCGGCTCGGTAGAACTTCTAACAGGGCCTATAAATCCTACTGATCCCTCAACATAAATATTTAAAAAATCTTTCGTTATCCTACATGTATTCAAAATGACCGACTTTTGCATCTTTATATATAAATTTTTTGATAGATCTAATACGCCTAAATTTTTAATGAGAGATCTAGGTATAATGCCAGTAGCCGAAATAACGAATGGTAATATTTTTATAGTCTGAGAATGCCAAATTCTTTTTATTTCGTTTCCTAAATCTGTGTATTTTCTTATTTTTTCATTAACAGATTTTTGAATGTTACAGGAATTTGGAATAGCGACATCAATGATATAAGTTATTTTTTTAATTTTGTCATGTAAAACTATATCGGGTCTATTATGACTAATCGTTCGATCTGTCAGTATAGTTTTATCATAATATATTTTATAAAATTCGTTTTCTAAAAATGAATTTGGTTCGTATTCATAATATGGTACTATATTACGGCAGTCAATCAAGTTATGTTTAATTACCAAATTTTGGTGAATTATTTTTAAAACTTGATTGTGCCTAAATGTATACTCGGACGGTGCTAATATAGAACATCCCGATATAATATGTTCTATAGTTTCCGGAAAAGCCAAACATTTTCTACACAAATCATCAATTTGATTTGTATCTTTGATTATATGCTTTCTATAATTTTTAGTATTAATGACTCTATCCTGAATGGCAAGCATAAATCCTTCTATTTCTGCGCTCAACTCTCCAATACTCAACCATTTGTTTGACGAAAATTTGTCAACATACGTTTGGTTGAGATAATTGAAGTGTTTTGCGTGTAAAATTTTATTTGACCAGGAATCTAATAGTTCCTGGTTGGGATTTATAAAAATGTTGGCATTCTCATCGTATAAATTTAAAGGTGTAATATTTCTATCTGCCTTGCAAATTATTTTGTGCATTTCTGAGCTATGAGCTTTCCTATGGAAAAAAGTTCTTAGCATTTCTACCTGATTATTTTTCAAAGAATTTATTTTGACTATGCCTCTACCTCCTAAATTTCTAGGTAAATTAACTCGTTCTATAGCTGAATTTGGATGATGGCAATTAAATTTTGTTAGTGTAGTTCTAATTAATCTTTCTAAGTTATCTAAATCTGTATTAGACCATTTAATTATGCCAAATGAGTACGTTAATAGAGGTATTGCCCAAGTATTTATTGCTTTTACTAAATTTTTAGCAGATAGATTGCATTTTAAAATTTTCCTGATCCTAGTTTGAAATTTAATCCTTATATCATTTTTAATACTAGTATGGTCTAATCTATTTGATTGTGGGTATCCTAAATACTTATAAACCTCATCCCTTTTATTAATTTGTAATTTATGGGTGTATTTCCATTTTATATTATTTTCTTTCTTTTACATAATCTAATCGTTGAATTTTTAACCAGCTGTCTAAAAATGTACCGTTTTTCATCTTCTTTTCGACACCACACACTTTATTAATTCTTCTCCATCAATATTTATCTAAATTTACATTTCCTAATTTTCTGGCAATGAAATATTTTTACTGTACATTCCTACCTTAGAACAGGTCACACCTAGTGAGGTAGGTAATGTAAAACATACTATTGAATTACATAGATAATTACTAATGTTAACTTCTAATAATGTGTCTTTTTTTGTATGAAAATATAATAATTATATTTAAATAAACGATGATTTATCGGCATTGAAAAAAAATTACGTTCTCACGATTTTGAACTATATTATAGTTTTATGTATTCAAAGGGTTTATCGTATAAAGATAAAACGAAAAAAGAATAAATCCTATAATACTAATTTATTTTACTACGTCGGAAAGCTAAGTCGCTTATTTGGTTTGAAAAAATAGCTTGCTTATGGGATATTCATGTTTTTCTCAGTCCTAAAATAAACTTTTGTTTTTAATGTGTATACCACGCGTTTGTTTACGGCGCCCCTGGGGGATGATGAGGAATTAATGGAGGAGAAGGAGATGTGAAAGGGGAAGGTTAAGAAGTTTCTCGATATTCACGTAGGTATAGCTTGTCTACCTTTGTGGCAGTGTAAATAAATAAAAAAAGTTAAAAATATAATATTATAGAAAGGTACTTTAATGTAGAAGCTTAAATTCAAAGCAAATTATTAATTCGCCCCTCACGAATAAGTATTAATGTTAGATTTTATTATTCCTTCAGTGACCGGATAACTCATCAAAATGACAATTCAACACACCTTTAAAAAGTTATATAGTATGAAAAGTTATATAGTTATGAAAAGTTATTTAGTTATGAAAAGTTATATGGTTATGAAAAGTTATATGGTTATGAAAAGTTATATAGTTATGAAAAGTTATTTAGTTATGAAAAGTTATATAGTTATGAAAAGTTATACAGTTTGAAATATGATGAAAAGAAAAACTAGGTTACGGTTAGGTTTATATGTTAGTTTTCATCGCCTTTAATGACTTTATATCACTTTTCAAAGGTGTGTTGAATTGTCGTTGAGTTGAGTGATCATGGATCTGTCATTGCGTCCTGCAAACTCTGATTGAATGAACTCAAATTTATTTATTTATATTAAACGCCCTTACAGGCTTTCACAGACAAGTGATGTATATATATATATATAATATTTATTAAAGATGTATTTTTTCTTAAAGAAATTATAGAATAGAACACATAATGCATAATAAAAGCTAATATTAATATTTATTTATTAGGTATGTTATTATGGCCTTCTTGTAATTAAATTCCGTGCAGTTGAACAATTCTACTATTTCTTAGAAAGTATTGCCAACTGCATGCAACTAATCTAGATTGAAGATCTAAATAACTCACTCCTGACATTGTTGTTGCAATTAAAGATAAATTATGATATTATTTCTAGTTGGTACATGGAAGGTAATTAGGCTTTAGTAAATCAGGGATGTCTATAATAACACACATTTAAAAAAGGGGTCTAATCAAACTAATCCTTTTAATAAAATCTTTGGAAAATTGCTTGCAGCTACAAAATGATATAAATTCTATCATCGAATGGAGTCGTACCAATAAATTAGGATTTAATATTAAGAAATGCTCCATTATGTGCTACACTAAGGCAAACAAAACAATTTACTACAACTACAAAATGTCTTATTCATCTCTTCAGCACATTGTTATTTCGAGAGATTTGAAATCGCATTTGATACGGACCTAACATTTATCGTCCACATAGAAACGATATGCAACAAAGCTTTAAGAATGCTAGGATTTGTGCTGAGCAACTCTAGACATTTTTGCAGCTCGGCCGCGATGTGGCTATACTATCGTTTAGTACGTAGCATTTTGGAAAGTGGTTCTGTAATATGGGGATCAATGGATTTAACTTACTCTCAAATGATAGAGAAAGTACAAAAGAAGTTTCTGAGATATTTATATCTTAGCAAAATAATATATAAAGAAAATAAATAAATCAATGTAATATTAATAATTAATGGTAAAAAAATCGTGCTACATTGGAATCGATCCCACGACCACGCCAATATCTGAAGGTACTGAGGTACTGTGACCCGTGATCTCTTAGCTAGTCGTCACAAATAAGAAATAACAAAATGTCTGTTTTTCAAAAGACTTACGTCTTTCCGAAGTTGTGATACCTACCATTAAATCCGCAAATTGAGTTAGGAAACGTTTTGCCCTTGGGAAACAGCACAACTCGAATAAAAAAAATCGCTTAACATAAACACTGGGACGCTTAGTTCATATCGTAAAATCATTTTTCGTTTTCCTTGCAAATATAAAACTACAAAGAGACATCAGAGAGTCCCAAGTTAAGCGTTCCGATACTAGGTTAGTGCCATTGGCACAGAATTCACTAGTCGGGTTCTGACCCTTCGCAATTGAGAGCAATCGTATAAAATTGAGCCCATTCGCGTAAAAATAGATTAGGAACAGAGTTTAACCTATTCGCCCCAAACCTCGGTTACGAGACGGATGTGCGTCTCGATTATAACCACTAACCCATGCTGTATGACGTCTAGTAGTAGGTTGGCCTAAAAACGAAAAAAACTGTCATACGTAATGAAGCTTTCATTCGTATACTTGGAAATAATGTATTTGTAATTCTTTCCTGATTATGTTAGAAGTTTTGTAAGAGACCGGCGGTCATTGAATATTTTTAAATTGGCGCTGTTTATGCAAACAATGCAAAGTGGCCCTTTACGTCCCCGAAGGCTTCGAGGACTGTCACAGCATTTTTTTTGTTTTTAACTTCAGTTTACAATGTTTTCTACGTATTTCAAATGTTCTATATACATCTTATTTTTTGTTTTAAAAACTAGACAAAATTATCATTCCGATGCGTTTAAAAATGTTGTCAAACATAGAGAAATTGAGACAACTCAATATTTTGAAAACAAATTCGTTTTGTTGAGGGAATTTTTAAAACTGTACCCAATTTTTATCTCATTCTAATTAATGTTAAACCGAATGTTATGTTAGCTGCGCGAAATATGAATCGTTCACTTTGGCTATTTTTAAAGTTTTATTCGTGACATCCAGTGTAAATATTTGAGGCAAACTGGAGAGAATTATTATTTCTCTTTCTAACGTCGAAAAAAATTCGTAATTACGCGTGATAGAAAAAAAGATAAAAATACTTTTATGCAAAAAATACGTACCGAACAAGTTGTTTATATATCCGCATTTAAACATGTATTTTTTTATATATCTTGATACAATACACGTAAATTTTAAGAAATTAAACTTATGGTTTAAAAGTTATATTAGATTTAGTACACCAATGTAGATTTCCAATTTGTGGCACAAAATCAACTCTGGGTGAGGCCAATTTAATAAGTCTGGCGCTAGTGGTTAAGCATCATCACGGTATTGACGATGGCTATCTTCTCAACTTTCACTCATTCAACTCAATTTTTTACCATATTTAAGGCAGATATAAAGATTTTCAAAAATTACTAACGATTATTGCTACCGTCTTAGAAGAGACATCGTTTAGTGAGGTGGGTAATGTAAAGGGTTTTCCAATAAGAGATGTTATTTTGAATAGCCCGCTATATCGGTAGATGTTACTTTTGAAGCTGTCATTTTTTGACATTTGACAAGTAGAAACTAGGTCATTGATAAAAATGGAACGATACACGCTTCAACAACGCAACGAAACTATTAAAATTCACTTGATTGAATCAAATGCAAATCATCTTGAGTGATGAGGCCCATTTCCACCTCGGTGGCTTCGTCAACAAGCAAAATTGTCGCATCTGGGGCTCGGGAAACCCAAGAGTTATTGTTGAAAAGCCTCTCTATCCTCAACGTGTGACTGTTTGGTGCGGTTTATGGTCCAACGGAGTCATTGTACCTTACTTTTTCGAAAATGAGGCTGGCGCAACAGTTACGGTGAATGGATTGCGCTATCGAGAGATGATTAATGATTTTTTATGGCCGGAATTGGATGGTATTGATCTGGACAATGTTTACTTTCAACAAGACGGCGCTACGTGCCACACAAGCAATGAAACCATTGATCTTTTACGATTGAATATCAAAATAACACCTCTTAATGGAAAACCCTGTACATCTTTTACTTATCTTGTCAAGTAAATAAACGCCCGTGTTGCCGGCTGTGACAATTTTCATAAGCTATAAAGTATTTAATATCAAACTAATATAATTTCTATACGTGCACTTTAAATTAAGTAAAATTTAGAATGAAAAAACATGCAATCACTTTTTCGTTAACTAATACGAAAATTTTACAAATTGTCCACATACCTAAATGAGATGCCTAAAGAGGAAGCCTTTTATATTATTTTTTCCGAACTTCTCGTTTCGTGGAGAATGTAATCAAAGATTTCAACATTCTGGTATTATAAACAATATTTTTTTTCGCTTTCCGAGGAATCGGAGTAAGTATAT
This sequence comes from Hesperophylax magnus, assembly GCA_026573805.1. Lineage (NCBI taxonomy): Eukaryota > Metazoa > Arthropoda > Insecta > Trichoptera > Limnephilidae > Hesperophylax > Hesperophylax magnus. The sequence goes on along the minus strand of JAIUSX010000117.1, from coordinate 1,272,207 downwards.
CAGACCGTCTTAAGTATAGGGCTCTATAGAAGCCCGAGGAAATCTGGCTTCCAAGAAACTGGGCGTCTTGTACAGAGGTAGCAGTGTCTTCAATAGTAGCCAGCTGCTAAACCTATACAAATCTCTAGTACGCCCAGCAATTGAATTTGGGAGCCACCTCTGGGATAGAGCCCCACAATACTTGAACCAAATTTATTCGTTTGAAAGGAGGGCGGTCCATCTGATTGACAATCTATTGTTAAGGCGAAGCTTAGTGCCAAATCACTATTTTGATGAATCTTCATAACTATTTATTGTTTTGGTGTTTAATTTGTAGAACTCCATTTAATTTTTTTAAATAAATTTAAGATAAATCAAATTTAATAATGTTATAATAATTATTAAGTTCTGCAAGTATTTCTGTTATTTTTACAGTTTTTAATGTGACAGCTGTTTCGGCTTTTTAGGCCATTATCAAACTGTCAACTGCACAACTGCACACTTAATAATTATTATAACATTATTAAATTTGATTTATCTTAAATTTATTTAAAAAAAAAAAAAAAAATCTTCATAACGAATTGGTGTACATTATGAATACCAAAAAATATGCTCTACATAAATTGAAAGTTTTCCTATCGTTTCGCTTGAGTAGAATTCAAATAACCAAAATAAATTACTCAATAAAAAATATAAATGTACTAAAAAATTTTTTTTTTTCAATCGAAATGAATGAACGCGTAGAGGAAACAACTTTAAAAAAATACAGTATTATAGCTAAGATTATCTGTAACAGTTTCACTTGATTAACTTTTTTGCTTTCTTATAAAATTATTTACTAACTAAATAAAAACTAGTTTTGTGCTTGAAATCGAACGTTTCTAGACTCCGTTTGTCAAGCGATTTTAATGCCTATTACCTAAAATATAAGGCATACCAAGAATATACACATTTTTGGCTTGTAGCTTCCTCTTAACAGACTGGTTGCCATCTCTAATGAGCAAGCAGCATTGATCCTCGGTGCACCGGTGCACGTGCGTGAAACTCGGCGTACACGAGTGGAAAACCCCTTCACTGTTGATGTTGGCTTCACGAGAACGGGCCGTTTCTTCGACTCGTTTTTGTGTAAAACGCTCGTATGTGGAACCAGCTAACGGCTTTTGTTTTTCCTTCTTCGTATAATCCAGGCCTCTTCATGACCCGCATTAATAAATTCCTTCCTACAGCCCCTACCTTAAATCGCCTCAAAACGCTGTCCAACCAATGGTGAAATATCTCCCCCGCCTTTACACGAATCAGGTCAAGCCACTGAATCAAAATCGGCATCTTAGCTTCTATGACAGTAAATAAGACCTCCTAAAAGTTGAGGTCTATTTGACTCAGGGCCCGTTCCCACTTCCGTTTTCAAATCGGAGGCGGGTCCCGTTTTAAAAACGGATGGCCAATGGCTCTGTTCACACTTCCGTTTTAAAAACGGATCCGTTTTAAAAACGGACCATACTCTACGAAAAAAAATAATTGTCGATTCAACCAAAACATCGAGCCATCCGACAAAAAATGTCGGATCCGTTTTCAAATCGTGTCGGACAAGTGTGAACAGCTCCATACATCCACTACAGCCACTAGGGCATCCGTTTTTAAAACGGGACCCGCCTCCGTTTTTAAAACGGAAGTGGGAACGGGCCCTCAGTGTCACGGCCTGATTTGATGCGGTTTCGATCGAACCAGCCTCCCCTCGACTAAAAATCAAATGCCAAAATCACGCTACGGAGTTCAATGAGGAGCTTTCGAGTTGTACAAAAATTGCTTCGATTTGGTTAACGTGTGAGATTACGTAGTTAGGTGTCATTTTAATTGGTAGGTAATCTTGTAAAGGTCAATCTTGCCCTTTCTACACCAATGGTTACCGCGGTGTAAGTTGAATCGAGAGTCTGGGGAGGCAGTAAAGCGGAAGTAGAAGCCTTCGATGTTATTATTTCCGCCAAAGCAAGTTTCCGTTTTGCGGGTCCTGTATTTCTGTCAAAGAGATATGTGGATATGAAACACGGACATCATACTTTTCCACGACATTGCGCCAAATGTCAGAGGCGGTTCACTTTTATTACTAATCTACTGGAAACTGAACTGAAAAAATGCTTTTACAAAGCAATGGCAAATAATTTTAAACAGCATATACTATAATTTTAACACCATATACTGGGTGCGTAACGCGTTTATTAATAATTCCGTTTAAATTAAGATTCGCGATAGAATTCTAAAATGTTTGCTGTTAAATGAAATCTCTAGGTCTCTTTGACATTTTTTTCAACATTGGCTTTGAAGGTTTTAAGAGTCATTTCAGACTAGGAATACAAAAAAATATGCTTTAGATATTGAATTGAATTTTTTCCTATCGTTTTGCTTGAGAAGAATGCAAATAAAAAAATAAATTACTCAATAAAAAATATAAATGTAAAATACAAAAAAAAATATTTTTTCAATAGAAATGTATGAAGGCGTAAAGGAAACAACTTTTAAAAAATACAGTATTATAGCTAAGATTATCTGTGACAGTTTTACTTGATTAACTTTTTTGCTTTCTTATAAAATTATTTACAAAATAAATAAAAACCAGTTTTGTGCTTGAAATCGAACGTTTCTAGACTCCGTTCGTCAAGCGATTTTAACGCCTATTACCTACAATATAAGGTATACCAAGAATATACACCTTTTTGGCTTGTAGCTTCCTCTTAAAATGATTTGACTGAATGTTCTGGATTGCCTTATAGTAAGCTAATATCGGATTTAGTTTGACATAATAAATATAAGTTTATAATTATACAAGACATACCTGAATGATGTTTTTATGTAGCACTATATTATTATTTAGGAGCATCGCGTTGGAGCGATTACATTTATTGTTAATTACTTGTATTCACTTGTAAATTACGTATTATCAACCTGTACTACTATTTTTCTGCCATCTGCGTACTAAAAACTGGTTTATTTATTTTTATCTTTTCTTATATTACGTACATTTAAATGGAAAATTATATATATTTTTTTTAAATTGTCTTGTATTTATTTAAGTAAGTAATAACGTCAGTAAGTGAACAGTAGACAGAAAGTTAATATTTCAAGAAAATTGTAAAATAATAACAAAGGATATACGTACCAACCGTCCAATGACGGTGTACAACAATATGTTATTTCAAATGTGCTGCATAAGGGTAAGTATATAATATATGTTCTAAGCTGTTAATTAATACCTCACTAATTGAGAATAACTCCTGTTAAGGGAGGAAGTTCCGTTTAAAGTTTTTAGCACTAAATCATTTTACATATGAACTTTAAAATTATGAACATATGAGTACAGAATAACAGATATATATTTCAAGAATAAAAATAAAAAAGAAAATATATATATGTATATTTTTTTATAGTGAATACCTCACAAGAGTCCCAACTGCTCCCGTCTGGAGCCAGTGAGACTATGGCATCCCCAATTGGGGGATGTTGTGAGGCTGAAGGTAAGTGGGGAAGGGAAAGAGAAAGGTGGGGAAGTACCTGGCTATTCAGATCTAGTCACTTAACACGACTAAAGCCATTTGGAGCAACGTTTCAATTCTGAATGGTGGTCTTACACCAGGGCGATACTGGTAGTATCTTCCACTCTGGAACGTGCCGCAAATATACTATATATTATTTTAAATAATTAATTGTGAAATAACACAAATTAATCAATTAAAATTTATTTGCGCACGCCGGGTTCGAACCCGCGACCTTCGGAATGGCAGTCCAATGCGTTACCACTGGACTATGCCGGCCGTATTTTAATTCCTATATATATACATATATTTATAACACTGATTTTTATCTAATAATATACCAAAAAAACAAATTAGTCTTAGGTAAAGTGTATTTTAAGTTTATTCTTAAAATCTTCATAATTTTTTTCTACTTTCACAAGCCGAATAATCTAACGGTTTTTAATTTTTTTTTTTATTTATGTACCATGTACTATGTTCATTTTTTAAGTATTTGGTTATTTATTTTGTACTGTTGTTTTTTTTTTTTTTAAATAAAAACCTTCAGTTGTCACTGTATTATGCAGTAAATCTTATAAAATGTGTATCATGTAAAAGCCCATCAGGGCGTTTAAATTAATAAATAAATAAATCAAAATACCTACTTTGTTACGAACCACTAAATTACGAACCACTAAATTCATTTTCACTGTCGACCGGTTTCGGAAGAAGTTTTACTCTGTTAATGAAGGCAGTGTTACTCCGACAGAAAATGGAAATGAGTTTGGATGTTATAAAGAAAATGTATTTTTAAAATTTTGTAAGATGATTGTGAATATTTTTGCGTTTTTCAACTCATCGTCCTATTTTAATTGGGTTTTAAAACTCTTTCCCTGAAAACCCAATGCTTAGCTGATATCATATAAATGCTAATTCTAATTCTATTTAAATTGCATTTTCGGTCTTCCACGAAATTATCATAATGTAACCCCAGCCGAGTAAAAAAACTTCCGCTAATTTGTGTCCAGGAACGTACAAAAAGCACTACAGGACAGAAAAGGGTATCTTTTGTCTTGAGCAATTAAAAGTTAGTTTTAAGGATTAAGGATCCTCAGGATTATTTAATTATTTCATTATTTAAAAGCCAGGTCCCGACCCCGCCATTTTAATTAACGAAAGTACTCCGATTATTCTTACACAAGACATTTAATTCCTCGACGGTCTTATTCTTGGTGGGCTGGTGATATTAATCTTGCCGTATGTTTCCGTCAGACAGAACCGCCCCAGCAGGGTTTGCTTGGGCGGGGGCGGGAGCGGGCAAGGGCGGGACACTTCCACTGAGCCATCTTCCCCTCCTTCCAAATGTCCCGGCCGCAGAGAGAGAAATAGGATATCTAGTAATAAAAGCCTCCGCGGCAAAAAGGTTATCATCCCTCGCTTATTCAAGGGGAGTCGTAAAGCTTGACATTGAGTTTATTTTTAATTCATGCCGAATGTTGAATATGGACACATGTCAGTTTTAATAAGGTCCTTCGAGCTGGATCCGGGCCATAGAGTTTACATTAGTAAAGACAGCACCCTTAATATTTATCAGACCTTTATTGTGCATTGGGCTATCTCTTATTCTCATGTTATGCCAATGTTGTATTTAAATATAATAATAATATTATTATATATATATATATATATATATATATATATATATATATATATATATATATATCTTACGTAAAGTAATTTGGCAGGCGGTCCGTCGTCAGACAAGTTGAAGTTTTTTTTCTTCATAAAATGGGATAATTTCACTTGCCCTATTTTTCACCCAAAACAGTATCTATTTTATTTGAATGATTTATAAAAAAATGTGATGTTCATCATCGTGTAATTATATTTCTAAAACAGGCAAACCAATTTTAATGCCATTCATATTGGTGCTAGCAAATTTCTTGCTTAAGTACGTACTTATTTACGTACGTTATCTATTTAAAAAAGATATACACTTTTTGCAAATTATACTTTCAAATATTTAGACGAATTACTTGTCCGTATATACATATTCTCGTATTTGTATGCCTTTCTTGAAAGAATTGACTTTTTATACGGACAAAACTATTGATTCATACTGCGTACACTTGCAAACAGATAAGTTGTCTAAATATTAATTATTTTCATAAAATAATTGAATTAACGCTATCTATGGAGGTGTAGATTATAACGTACGTTAAGTTTACCCTTAATCTATATAAATTCATATTTACTTATCTAAACATCTATTTTTTTTAACTTTGACCGTTTAAAGTATTTAATTTCATCGTGACATGTCCTTTCTAGATAGCCTGTATTTCTTCAACCATATCCATTTCATCTTCTATCTTCGTTTCCATCCCATTAAACGTCCCTTTTTAATCTATTATGCTGACTATTATTATTCACCTCCTCATCTGTATTTCGGTCTAACATAGTTTTACCAAAAATTCCCCACAGGGATCTCTTTTCTACTGCATTCACTCTACTTTTGCCTACTTACTCACTCACTGAATATTAAATTACGTGTTTCCTACCCTTAGTGGTTCTTTTGAAGTTGTTTATTCAATATAAAATATGAACATATCATTTCACGGTATCGTATTAATATTATATACGGTTACCCAAAAACATGTGGTCCTTCGAGCCGGATTGTCCTTAAGGAAATATCACATTATACGGTTACCTACGTTACGTCGTGACGCGTCGTGTCGTGTCGTCGACGTCGGTTACCCACATCACGTTTGTATACGTGCTTAATTTTGACGCATGTCCTCGGCGTGATGTGTCGCTAAGCCCGGCTCTTGACATGTACCTATATCCTGACACGCGTTTATTGCACGCATCTCTTTCTGACGAGCTTTATTAGCGTGTCGTTGACACGCATATTTTAACCCTGTATACATCAAAGTCTCCTGGCAATAAAACCCTAGAAGTTGCTCTTTTTCTTTTTACATTTGAAATTGATCATATAGTGAATGATATTCAATAGGATTTTTTAAGTAAAATTTTCGGCCGCCTGAGTGATTCGGAGGTGACAATCTATTTCCCACTGAAGTGAAAAGATGAAAAAAATATTTTAGGATACATTTTTGCAATGACCAGCGAAAAGTACAATACCGATTGTGATTCTTGTCAGTTGTCTTGACAGTCCTGTTTGTTGCAGTACTGTAATTTAGCCAGTATAATAATGTAGGTGTCTTTACAGGTATGATTTGACATTTTCACGGCCAAGAGTATTATAGTGATTTATTTTTGGGATATTATTCCATTACAGATGTGCCATCCTGCCATGATGATGCACACTTTAATGCAGTCCGAAACATTGGCTAAAGATAGCGCAGTACGGCATAATACCACAAAAAATCACAATAATGTTTAATAGTAATAACACAGAAAACGGTGCGGAAACTCTTTGAACTCAACTAATGAGATATATCTATCCTACACGCCAAAACATTCTACATTACACAGCAAAAACTCAAGAACATTAAAACTCAGTTAAATTAATTTCAATTGTTAAATTTTACTGTCCGTTTTACTGTAGTAATACTCCAAATACTGATTAAAACTTTTGTAAACCAGGAAATATTTTAATTTAAAAAAAATCACTTCCTGTAGGTACATCATTATTTATCAAATTATTATTTATTGCTTACATTACTGTATCGAACGTGAAAACAAGATTTATTGCATTTGACTCTATTGCAACTAAGGTTGAACACCTGGCAAGTTTGATGACCCCTTTTTCCAAGAAATAATGTTTACGAGTTGAAAAATGCACCACAATTATCGGTTACTAAGCGAATCGGGCCGGAGAAAAATCAAAATATTGACAAACCAGTCGCTGTGCGAAATTATTATTCTCACCTAAAAACACCTGCGTCTGAAACGAAAACAAGTTGTGGTAACGATATTGACGTCACAAGAGGGCTTGCTAGAGACATTATAAATACCCAGTCAAAACTAAATATTGGGGCAGTCAAATTTCAAAAATCAACACGAGTGGACGGAACACCTAAAAAGCGACCTGTTAATTATAATTATAAATTCCTGAGTGTCAACTGAAATCTGTAGTCGCTTCTGTTCCTCCATCACGGCACAATCATTTTAAAGATTACAACTATTTCTAACGAGCTCTTTACGGCCGGCACTTTATCAGCTGAGTCAGACGCACCTGTCATCATTAAAATAATGGGGCGTCTCCGTGTGCCGGCTCTTATAATCAACCGACTAAACTGCCCACTGCCAGTGATCACCTAAAGGCTGGCCAATCCCTGCTGCATTGATGCTGACAACCTAGAGGCTAATCAATTCCTCCTGGCTACCGACGGAACCAGACACAGATGCTGAAAACCTAAAGGCTGACGAATACCTGCTGACAACCGACTGAACTGCCCACTGCCGGTGATCACCTAGAGGCTGGCCAATCCCTGCTGCATTGATGCTGACAAACTAGAGGCTAATTAATTCTTCCTGGCTACCGACTGAATTAGCCATTGATGCTGAAAACCTGGAAGCCGGCCAAAGATATTAGAAGAACGAGATGTGCTATGCGCAGTTCGTACTGAGTGGAATTGTTTTGCCGAGTGTCGCCGGTTTTGTTCACCAATACTACTGCACACCTTCGCTTACGCTAAGGCATCGCTAAGGTATCCGCACTAATACATAGAACAGATTTCTGTGCGTACACGTCCCGATACCGTTCAAAGTACCCTAATTAGGTAGTACTCCGGCTACGGTCCGGCGGCCAACATAGCATATCTCGTTCTTCTAATATCTTTGAAGCCGGCCAATTCTTCCTGGCTACCAACTGAATTAGCCATTGATGCTGAAAACCTGGAAGCCGGCCAATTCTTCCTGGCTACCAACTGAATTAGCCATTGATGCTGAAAACCTGGAAGCCGGCCAATTCTTCCTGGCTACCAACTGAATTAGCGATTGATGCTGAAAACCTGGAAGCCGGCCAATTCTTCCTGGCTACCAACTGAATTAGCCATTGATGCTGAAAACCTGGAAGCCGGCCAATTCTTCCTGGCTACCAACTGAATTAGCCATTGATGCTGAAAACCTGGAAGCCGGCCAATTCTTCCTGGCTACCAACTGAATTAGCCATTGATGCTGAAAACCTGGAAGCCGGTCAATTCTTCCTGGCTACCAACTGAATTAGCCATTGATGCTGAAAACCTGGAAGCCGGCCAATTCTTCCTGGCTACCAACTGAATTAGCCATTGATGCTGAAAACCTGGAAGCCGGCCAATTCTTCCTGGCTACCAACTGAATTAGCCATTGATGCTGAAAACCTGGAAGCCGGCCAATTCTTCCTGGCTACCAACTGAATTAGCCATTGATGCTGAAAACCTGGAAGCCGGCCAATTCTTCCTGGCTACCAACTGAATTAGCCATTGATGCTGAAAACCTGGAAGCCGGCCAATTCTTCCTGGCTACCAACTGAATTAGCCATTGATGCTGAAAACCTGGAAGCCGGCCAATTCTTCCTGGCTACCAACTGAATTAGCCATTGATGCTGAAAACCTGGAAGCCGGCCAATTCTTCCTGGCTACCAACTGAATTAGCCATTGATGCTGAAAACCTGGAAGCCGGCCAATTCTTCCTGGATACCAACTGAATTAGCCATTGATGCTGAAAACCTAGAAGCCGGACAATTCTTCCTGGCTACCGACTGAATTAGCCATTGATGCTGAAAACCTGGAAGCCGGCCAATTCTTCCTGGCTACCAACTGAATTAGCCATTGATGCTGAAAACCTGGAAGCCGGCTAATTCTTCCTGGCTACCAACTGAATTAGCCATTGATGCTGAAAACCTGGAAGCCGGCCAATTCTTCCTGGCTACCAACTGAATTAGCCATTGATGCTGAAAACCTAGAAGCCGGCCAATTCTTCCTGGCTACCAACTGAATTAGCCATTGATGCTGAAAACCTGGAAGCCGACCAATTCTTCCTGGCTACCAACTGAATTAGCCATTGATGCTGAAAACCTAGAAGCCGGCCAATTCTTCCTGGCTACCAACTGAATTAGCCATTGATGCTGAAAACCTAGAAGCCGGACAATTCTTCCTGGCTACCAACTGAAAAAGCCATTGATGCTGAAAACCTAGAGGCTGGCCAATTCTTCATGGCTACCGACTGAATTAGCCATTGATGCTGAAACCTAGAGGCTGGCCGATTCCTGCTGGCTACCAATTGAACTGGCCACTGCTTCAGCAGTCGCCTACGCCATTTGCTGTATCGTATGGCGCGATGATGCACAATGTGCTCCAATCTGAAATTATCGCTGAAAAGATTCCGATTGTATCAGTTTTCTATCTGTGTTTTAAATCCCAGTTGTATTGAAATACATATAACTATTTCTTGTGAATTGGGTTGGCTGTAAAAAATAGTAAATACCTATAAGCTACACCCCTTTGTACGTTCTGTATCCTAGTACAATACTTTCAATTAAAATGTGAATTTTGATTCGAATCGTCTTTCTTTTATGATGGTTTGGATAAAACACCTCACGGTGTTTTACTTAAATCATTACCCAGGTTGAGGACTGATGTGTGCCGGTGCTTATTATTTACAGTCTTTTCTTGTGCAGGCAAACACGTTCCGTACAATTACATTAGATGCATGTATATAGCAAAAATGACAAGATAACAACATTGCAATAACTCTGTAAGTATATTAAAAATAAGTACAATTGTTATTATGAATTGTTGGTCGATATTAGTTCCTAGCTAGGCAGATTGCACGTTCTAAGGAACCAAATGATGTTAAAATTGCTTAAAATTTAGTCTGTAAAATTAAAGTGTTTTTTTTTTATCCAAATTGAATATATATTATATGTGCCAATTAGTTTTGACTCTTATCCATTTCATCATCAGCACAAAACAACGTGTTTCATAAAGTACTTAGGAATACTTTTTAATGACAAGTTCCCAAGGGTCCACGAGGGTTAATAACACTTTTGTAGGAAATGTGCTGAATTTGTAAAAAAAACATCACTTAAAAAACAAAATTTATTTACCATAAAACATCTATCTTTATTAATAGATGTATTTAAGAATTTGCTTTCTTTTTGGTTAGATTGAGGATTGAACTCTCCTCTCCAGGGACTGGCTCTTAACTGATGTGACTTGAGTCAACCGCGCTAACAACTGAGCCGAATCCCGATCGGGTAAGACCGACATTTATTTCATTAACTGTTGTAATGTCATCCATTTTCAGAGAAATACGAGTACGTATATGTCCGCGAGTATGTACGTGATTTCCACCAGTTCATAGAATGCATTTTCACCGACAACGAGTCAATCTGCCGAGATTCAACTCGATCGGATGTCGGAAAGTGGGTTAATTTCTGCTTCCAAGATTTGCATTCATTCATTAGCGAAAACAAAAGTGAAATTCAAATAAATGTAATTTTTCAAATAGTCAAATACAAACAAACAAAACATAGTATAAAGTAATTATTATGTAATCTAAAATTTTAGTAAATATAAAAAAATATTATTACTGATTACAATTTTTTTTACAATATTAAAAAAAACATTTACAGACCATACAATAAAACTATTTGTTTTTCAATATCACACAGTTAACAATTTAAAGAATATTAATTAATTAGTTAAAAGTAAATGTCATTTATCATCTTATTTAGTTGTCATGCTTCCACGAGGAAGATGGTCCGGTTATGTTCAAATTAGTTTTAAACCCAAATAAAATATTGTACCTAATAATCATCGCGCCGTTTCGCAACCCCGAAAATTGATTGATTGATTCACATCGTTTATATATACCGTTCTTTTATTCTGACTCTTGACATGGCTCGATTCGAGTATTTGTTTACTTGATCGCGTCACGTCTCCTTCGACTTCTTCTACCATTGACATTCTCATCATAATATATTCTCCTTACACTCTAATCTTCGCTCACCCGCTTTACATGCCCAACCCAAACAAAGCCCAACTAAGCATGCTTTTCTTAATTTTACTTATTACGCTTACATTCTTTCCGAAGCTTCAGATGGCTTTAATACACATACGCCTCAGGGATCTCGTTTCTGCAGCATTTAGTCTACTTTGATCGTTCCTCTGCCAGTTCCTTGCCTGGCCATAATTTTTTGTTGTAAGTACAAATTAAAATGTTATGTTTTAACCCCTAAAATTGTGAGCGGCTCTCTATGCACTGGCGAAACTATTTTTGTAATAACTTACTTGTTTTTTGGAGAATTATGTTTTTGTAAATTGTACCGTCTTACCAGATAAAGTGTTTTGATTTTTATATAAATGGTATACATCGATCCTACGTAGTTTTCTCAGGATAGCTATTATATTCCGACAAATGTTTTTTCTCTCTCTAGTTTTCCCAGGAAAGCTATTATATTCCGATAAATGTTTCTCTCTCTCTCTCTCTCTCTCTCTCTAATGTTATAAAAAAATAATATGATGAAAAAATACAAAAATATTCTTGAGTTTTATTATATTTTCCAGCTAAATAAGCGAACTTCACAAGATTTTTCTACAAATACATACACTACCAATGGCTTTTCACAGATTTCAAAATAACGTAAAATCGCCCGGTGAGCTATTAGAAAAACCGCGGTGGATTTCTTGGCTCACTTGAGATTAATAATGTTTCACCAAAAGTTTCAAATTTTCGAAAATATGTATGTTTTACCTTTTTTCCAGAGCCCTTTTATACCAACTCATCACTGTCAATCCCGTGTCTAGGCCTTTTCTCGTGCTGTTGTCAAACACCAATTTGGCACTACACTCCTCACTTAGTGCTAAGGCCTCGGGTACTCCAAATGGAAGGTCTTTCATCGTCCGCTCTGTAGCTTTTCCCATTATCCTGTGCTTTTGTCAGTGCGATTTTAAAATGCCATTTGCAACGGGTTTTTTTTGTATCATTACGACAATTAAATTATCAAGTGTCAATTGGGGCTTTGATGATATCAAATTGTACAATTGTTTCTTTCACGTCATATAGAGTGATTTTTAATAGCTTTTTCGAAGTTGAAATATCCTTGATATTAGTGTAAGAGCTCACCATAGATGGCAGAAATGATGCAGCTGTATTTTATTAAATCCACACCAGAGACCCGAAGGTTTCCATTGGATCATGTTACAGTAGGGCAGGGGTTCCCAACCCCGTGCCCGCGGGCAGCATGGCGCCCGTGGAACGATTCGTATGTGCCCGCCACTATTCGACAGTGAAATAATTTTTTCATAAACATTAATTAAAAATTTGAATTATTTTTATTTATTTGTTGTTTGCCAAGGTTTATTAAATACGTTCGTATGTTTGTGATATTGTATGTATGAGTGGTTTCTCTGCTGACAGTACTTGTCGCAACTTGGCTAGCGGCGAGCCAGACTGCACTCTTCACGCTAGCCTGGAACGGAGAGTTCTATTTGCACATCACTCCTTGTACACGCAGAAAAGCCGAAGTGAACGAACGCCACTAACTGAGCCGATGAACGCCGAAGGCGCCAAAACACATGGTACATGACTCTGCCAGCGCTGTCTGTCAGTGAAAGCAATAAGCATGGCCCCGACACCCAATCTGACAGTAGTCACGTGCTCGTACCGTCCTGATCGGTTCGGCGATCATCGGCTCACTTCGGATTTTCGGCGTGTACAAGGAGTGATGTACAAATAGCATTCCCCGCCTGGAACCGCGTTGTTGTCATTTTGATTGCGACTGTTGCCCCGAGTTTGTCGATTAAAAATAGGTGGTGCCCGCCACCCTACCGATATTTTAGAATGTGCTCTATTGTACAAAAAGGTTGGGAACCCCTGCCTTAGAGGATACTTCATCAATGGAAGATACCTTAACATCGTCCCGATGAAAGTCTACAATTCAAAACCAAAACGTTGTTTTATATGTCAATAGCCATGATTAGTGACCTGATCTGAATAGCCATTTCCTTTCCAAGCTTCTTCTTCCCCATCTAATCCCCCCCCCCCTTCAGTCTCACAACATACACCTTAGTTTGTTGTGGGACTGAAGTGTGGGTTGCCACGGTCATTCACATAAAACGAAAGCTTCCAAATGATGCTGCTAACTTAAAAAAATATATGCATTAACTCCACTTAGAAGGTTTTCCTCGTGTTCTATGTAATCTTTGGGGACGGTGTGCGAAATCTATCGAAGTTATTTGTATTAATTTATTAATTAATTTTGGTGGGATCTCTTCAGCAAACTTAGCCTCTACGATCACGTGATAATTCATAAATAAATATTTCCAGTATTCACCTTTCCAGTGCCAATAATGACTCTCGCCAGAGCTTTGGGTTGAGGTAGATTAATGAATAGGGTAAAAACATGATAAAGGTAGCCGCAATTACCCTTACAATTTTCTACACTCTTTTGCTGGACACGTAGCATGGCTAATGGATGACCATTAGAATTCCAATACCATCGATTTTTGTCCTTTGCAACAGATATCACACACAGATGAAAAGGTCTTGACGATTAGATAGCTGCTGGTTTCGAATGGAAGTCCACAACTAGATCTCAAAGAGCTTATGAAAAATAGTGGAAAGATATTTACCAACTTTAAAATGAATCTATTTTCCCAATTTTTATCAAGAAAAAAATCCCATCTATATATATACGAGTGGAAGTTATTTAACCGAGTAAAAACTTCTCATTTTTAACAAAATCGGTGTTTGGAAAACTGTCATGAAAATTATTTCTCGAAATTCAGTGCAGATTAAGTTTTACATTTACTCCAAGTTTCGGTCGAAAAAGTTTGAAGTTATTTTAAAGCTAGCGCGGAAAAACCTCTAACCTGCGTAGCAAGTATATTATATACAGAGGAAAATGCGCCAAGATTTGACTGTATTAACGCAAATGGAAATATTTAGGAAAATCCCCCCTTTGCTTTATTTCTTTTTCTGTGGCAAAATACACATCCTGGCAAAAGGAAATGGTCCGTTATGCACGGTAAAATGATTTCTTTTATTTATATTTATCCACGCAAGATAGAAGGAGTTTATCTTGTAAACGATGTATTAGTAGGGCAAGAGGTTTCAACAAATGTTTCATTTGCTGCAAGTCAAAGAAGAAGAACAAGCCCCATTTCTCGTAAAAAAATAATAATCTTTCACATGCAGCAATCATTTTGTGAGTATACATAATTATAATATTGCTTTTTTATTTTAGTGTTGTCGTATAGGTTATGCATTGTACATCCCTACATTTTAAGTAAATACAATAACACAAGTATCTAGTAAATTTTTCAAAAAATAGAGTTTAGCATAAATTGTATTGTGATTGTAGATTAAGTATAGATAAATCACGTATCATTGATTGATTGTATGATTTTAGCGATTACGATAAATCTGTTTTAAAACTCGACGACAAGTTTTCGGATTTTTTTCTTAGAAGTTTAGTATCGCTGTACCACCCTTAAACACGGTGTATCGTCATAAAGCATACAAATTTCGGTTTTTAGAAATATTTTCCTGCGTGAAATTATTCACGTTAAATGACCTTATTTTTTTCTAAATTGGATCTGATTGTATGAAGAATAATTCAGGCAAACGATAAAGTAAGTACCTACCTAGTAACAGGTTTTTACAAGAACTGGAATTAGTATTTTTCTTTTTCATTAAACGAAAACTGATCATTTTAGAAAATATTTAACTTATTTTTCTCCCTTCCATAGATCCTACATAAGTTATCAAATTCTTACTTCACAATGGTCAATATCCCAAATCAACGCTTTAAAAAGCGTTAATTTGGAATACGTCATCAAAAGCAGGTAAAGCCGGCATAACACCCAACAAAGCAACGGAGTTAATACGAGTATATTATACCCCGTGACCACCCCGCTAATGTCTCCTTTGTCCCCTAAAAATACGATATTTTCAATCCGACACGTTGAACGGACGTTTCCCGTAAACGCCTTCCCATCGCGGAAAGCTGCGCTTAATGAGAAAACCCTTAACGATGATTTAAAAGCTTTCTTCGCCTGGGAGCACTGAAGAAAAAACCGATAGAATTGTGTTGTGGGCGTGTCTGTGTGTCCAAAGTACACTCATTTATCCTTACTTCTGGTGAAATCGACCAATTTTTTTTTTTAAAAACGGTTTCTTGCACTGAAGAAATAAACAGATAGAAGTGTGCTTTAAGTAATTTCCACAAGTAAAAATCTTAAAAATATAAAATATTGCTAATTTATTAAGAATCTCTTCAAATTATTCGTAATCCGGTTAAAATCGCGACTGTTGGCCCTTAACGAATTAATCGATTGGTTTCCTGTTAAACTTTTAGTCAGAAAGGAATGTATTATCATGATATTGGGACTCCTTTTTCATAAAAATCATTATGTTTTCGCATTTCGTCATTATAGGAAATATCAGGGAAAATGCAAGTACATGAACACATTTTCCGATACATTAGGAATGTACTAAAAGTTTAACAGAAAACGGGCTGCCAACCCGTTTTTAATCAGAATACCAATAATTTGAAGAGATTCTTACTAAATTAGCAATACTTATTATTCTCCGTGTATTACCGAAGTATAATGGCCAATTTTATTTTATTTCTGTTGAAATTGAAATATATAATTGGCGTATGGTATGTACCTTCGACGAGACTCAAGAATAAGAACTTCGACCAATATAGGTTTTGATGGCGATTGCGAGCGGCCTGGATTGGAGAATCGATACCTCGTACTGCAGGACTGCCATTCGAGTTATAAATATTTGTACTGAATCGTGCATCGTGTAACTTCACGAGACACGACGACCTCCGTGGTCGAGGGGTCTCCCGACTAGCAAGCCGGAGATCGCGGGTCCAAATCACGGCGTGCGCAAGTAAATTTATTTGATTAATATGTGTTATTTCACAAATTATTAATTAAAAATAATATATAGTATTGCACTGGTGTAAGACTATCATTCACAATTTAAACGTTGCTCGAAATGGCTTTGGCCGTGTTTCTTGAACAGATCTGAATAGTCAGGTACTTCTCTATCTCCTTCCCCTCCCCTCTAGATTCAGCTTTATAATACCCCGATCGGGGATGCCACAATCTCACTGGCTCCAGACGGTTGGGAGCAGTTAAGGCTCTTTTGCGGTTCCGTATAAAACAAAAAAAAACACCATTGCATACGTTTTACCCAAGTTCACTGTGAACTTAGGCATCGTCATCTTACTGTCGTCATTAAACCACATCTTGGATATGCTTGTGTTATGTGGTCTCCTTTTTATGCTGTCCACATTCGACGCATTGAATCTGTTTAACATCGGTTCTTAAGAGGGATTGCTAGGAGGTTAGGATTAGAAAAAGGCAAATACTCATATGATGAAATTGAACTAACTGTAAACCTCTCTCCTTTGGAAGTCCGTCGGGAAAGAAATGACCTCATTTGCTTCTTCAAAATTATAAATGGTATTATTGATTCACCTACTCTACTGCAACTCATTCCCTTCACTATCCCCTCGCACAGACTCAGAAATAATGAACTGCTCTTCCTCAACCATCATTCGACAAATTATGGATATTATTCACCATTGTCCAGAATGTGTAGACTGGTCAACTCAAGTCAAAACCATAACCTTTTTTGGGATAATTCTAAATGATTTTTGCCAGTCGCTAAACAAGTGACGGAATATTATAAGTGTCCTGTGGTCCTGACCCACGGCGTACTCTTGACTTGATTCGACTTGTCACTTTATTTTCTTATATTATATCTGCCTTATGTCTTTGCTTTCATGTACCTTTGTCTACTCCTGTATTTTTCATTTTACTATATTCGTGTTATTATTTTGTAATTTGGACGATGTCCGTTAATAAATAAATAAATAAATTATCCTACAAATACAGTACAT
Source organism: Hesperophylax magnus (assembly GCA_026573805.1). Lineage (NCBI taxonomy): Eukaryota > Metazoa > Arthropoda > Insecta > Trichoptera > Limnephilidae > Hesperophylax > Hesperophylax magnus. Next base: position 1,254,852 of record JAIUSX010000117.1, on the reverse strand, counting down.
ATTCCAAAAATAAAATAAGAGAAGCCCTCATTGATCGATCTTTTTCAAATATCGAATTCTTGACCAGATCATCATTTTCATTTGCCAGTCTGCGGTCAGAAGATATTCTTGTAAATTAGTGACATTAGTTTTCTTTTAAATCGGTATAGATGACACATCTACAGATTTTGTGTTCGGTGTCTGGGGGCTTAGGGACCTGCCACACTGATACAGCCACTGCCGACTGCGGGATGAAGCGGTGCGTACGACATCGCATTGTCTGCGTATTCTTTGCAATGTTTTAGGTTCTAGAGCAGTGATTCCCAAGCGGGTGATATCGCCCCCACCCCCTTGGGGGTGCTGAAGGATTTCTGGGGAAAGCGGCGACCACAAGGGCAACACGAAAAATATTTTATAAAGAAAATCACTAATTCGTTACCCATCAGGCCTCTGGCATACGGACCGTTATATTTCTTAAAGATGCTGTTTTTTTTTTAAAACAAACCATTTGAAAATGGCTCACGTTACATCTTTTCAGATAACACTGAACTAAAATTACTGATGATACTGATACGAAAAAAAACGCATGTTTTATTAGACAAATCTATTAAAAGTTTTATTGCCACCTCACATGGTTGTCGTCATATAAAAATAATTAGTAGAATATTCAAAAAGGTTCGTAAATTTCTCTGAAATTGCGGTCGGAACCATTGGTTTCATAGAGATGTACATTTTAATTGTTCAGCGGTTAACTTGAGTTAGGATTGAATATAAAGTGAGGCGTTTTCTCGAAAAACGAACAAATTGACTCTATGGGTAATAGCGGTTTGTTCGCAAACCCAAAAAATTAGCCCGAGGTGTTAAAAGGGGCACACAATGTGATGCAATAAAGAAAGATACTATGCAAGTTCACAGGCACCTCAAAACCGAGAAGATTAAAATAAACGACCGTTTTTTATCGACACGGGAAGAGGACGCCAAAGAATAATTTATTTAAAAGAGATATGCCAAATAAGTTTGGGAAACGCTGTTCTGGAGGTTTCATTTGAATATTTGTTAGTCGTCTTGGAATAAGAGTGATTAATCTTTTTGATACACTACTATGCTTTGATAACAGTAAAACAAGAGCAGATTCTCACAAGTTCTTCTTTGGACTAGGCACCAGGCAAAGGAAACTCATCAGAGAGTTTTCATTGTACGGCTGTGAATACAATTGTATGTTTTCGTACTTCGTAAGTCCATCTGCTAATAGACGCCAGCTGTAGTAACAATAACACTCTCCTTTGAATTACTTCGAATTGCAAAATAATTCACGTATCATCAAATTGCAGTGAACAATCGCCAACTCACTTTTGTCGCAGGTTCTTTTTGATCAACTTAACGGTTTTTCTTTTTAAAAATTTTGTACAATTTATTGACAGCAGTTTTTGCGTTTAAAATGGACATTGTATCTCAGATAAATTATATAGAAATAAGGTGAACTCTAAAAAAATCATTGATTGCTTTTGGAACTTCAAAACGGCAATAAAGAATTTTTGAATGTTGGGAAAGCAATTTTTGCGCTCATTTAGCCACACTGATCAGCCAAAGATGATAATAAAAGGGTAAAAGATAATTTTCAAAAGTACACACAGCCTGACTTATATACGCCATCATTCTACAGCATGAAAAGGTGAATACAAAATGCAAGAAATGTATGCCTATTGGCTATTGGCAAAACACGTCTTATAGACAATATGAACAAATACAAAGTCACCTAACTGATAGTCCTCGGTAAAATTGATGGAAAAAGGGTCGCATGACTTCAGGGCATGAAAAAAAATTGGCACCAGTGCAATCTGCAAGTTGAATATGGTTGAATATAAAGGAAACAGAAGAAAGTATACAAAGGTTTCATGGTCACTAGAGAAGCATTGTTAGAAAATTTGCCAAAAATCTTTAATATTTTTCTTCCAGATTTCTTTATTTTCATCGCATCGTTACGTTTCTGAACCATCCATGTTGATAATCGAAACGCACCCTAATATCGAGGCATGGCCAGGATCAGACATTGGGAGCTTTCACATCATTAATTTCTGTGAAAGCTCCTAAATCGAATAATATGAAGCCTGCTCCAGAGATTTATCGGATTGTTTTTGCACGCGAGCTTCGGCACGTTTCTGCCTCCATTATCTGTTCCCATTTCTGCCTCGCTATCACGCTGATATGGGATTCCCTAGATAAGGCCTGTGAGCAATTTTATGATGTCGGTATAACTGTCATGTCTCCAGTTTGACGCAGACAAATGATACAAAAATAAATACAATTAGCGTTTTTTCGTATATTTATCATAATAAGTTATTTTCATCCTTTATTTTCGATTAACCGTTTCATCATCTTGACTTGTTCGAGATACCACAGATGTTCTAGCACAACATAGTATGACAAGAGGAATGGTGCTATTGAATGAATTGAATAGAATTCTACCAGTAAATTGCTACAAGTACTTATACAGGGTGCGGCAAAAAAAGACAGTGCTGTTTTAAAGAGCTATTAAAAAAAACCTAGCAACTTATCATGCCGTTTTATGCATCAAGTCCTGAAGATGACATCAGAGAGATGATGGCCCCCAGCAGCGATACATTGATGAAGGCGATTTCTGAAGTTTTTGGTCGCATTTTGGCACATCTCAACGGGTATAACGACGATTTCCTCTCGAATTCGATCATTGAATTCTTCCAAGGTCGATGTTTAAAAACATTTTCCTTCAGGAAGCCTTACATGAAGATGTCGCGAATTGCAGCCGGAAAGCCCTCTAGGTGACGATGAAAGTACGGCTATTTTCAAAAAACGTGCGGACTGCGAAGCCCCCATGTTATCCCGACCAAACCATGGTCTCACTTTTTAAAATATATTTTTAAAAACAATTCTTTATTTGAAATGTGTACTTCTTTTGTTTAGATTTTTAACAGATGATCTAAATCTGGATCACTTATGATTTATTTTAACTTACAGTGTTCATTCGAAAGATCTGATCGTCTCGCTAATGATCCCTAGAGAAATATTTTATAAATACTTTTCAAACGCACTAATCATACAATTATAACTTCCCGTAATTTTTCACGTGTCTGTAAAATGAATGTACGTAATTTAACCTACTTGAAAATGTATTCATTAGTATTTTTGACATTTCGTTACATGACTGAAAATGGCACGACCCTCCCGACACAATGAGACCCCTCCCAGGTTTTTACCCCTACCACACGGGATATACCGGCCCTTCAAAACTGCACTGTCTGTTTTTCTGCACCTGTATACACATTATACTATATAAGTGGTTGTTATATTTATATAAAGAATTGTGTCTGTGTCTGGATTTTAATTTTATACAAATCTACAGTTTTATTCCGAGATTGATGAATATTGCACACTTCAAAACGTCAGTGTCGACATGAGATTTCAAAAATCACCCCTTCCTCTTTTCCCATTCCGTAAATCAGTATTTTGATATTTCTTGATGTCATTTTGCGCAATTGACGTTCAAAATGAGAGGAAAATTACTGTACTTATTAATCTACATCTGACTTAGAAATACTATGTAAATCCCGGGTAACGCCGGGGACTACAAAGATATATTTCAACGTTAAGTGCCTACTAATTTCAAAAATACATTGCACGTAGTTATGAGTGTTACCGGTACATTACTTTCAATTTGAATTAATTTTTTCACAGAATCAAGTTTTCCTTTGATTTCTATTTACGGCGGTGAATGTTTGCGAAAACGAATGTGTATCTTTTTCCATTGATGTCTTATGCGAAATTCCGTGAAACAGAAAATAAGTGTTTTAATGTTTATTTCGCAAAATTCCTCGTATTTTTTGTTGTTTGTTCAAAACGTCTCTGTAGACTTATCGATTTAATCCTAGTCTTCTTCAACAATATTGGTTTTTAGTCGACATTCGCGACTATGGCAATTACATTTATCAATTGTCTCGACTAAATATATTTTGTTTATAAAGCCCGTTCGCTCCCTACATAATTTTGTCTACATATCGATAAACATTTCCTGCTGAATTCAACTAGAACACTGCACAGACTGCTTTGGTTCGAATTTGGGGAAATGATTTTTCAATCTATTGGTAAAAAATACCTAAAATCTAACATACTAATTTCGTTTGTGATGAGCGTGATTCGAAATAATTCTGCGTAATGTTATGTAATAATAAAATTTATTACGTGATAAAGTAGGTCTTAATTTTTAAATATATTTTTAATAACAGTTCTTTATTTGAAATGTGTACTTCTTTTGTTTAAATTTTTCAATTACGATCTAAATCTGAATCACTAATGACGTTTTTACTTATGGTGTTCATACGAAAGATAAAATTTTGATCGTCTCTCTAATGATCCCAAGACAAATATTTAATGAATACTTTCAGACGAACTAATCCTACAATTATTACATCCCGTGATTTTTCACGGGTCTTCATTAGTATTTTTGACATTTCGTTTCATCAACGATATACGCAATATAAATGTAGTGTTGTCATCGTAGGTCTTTTTTTCCCGACAATGATTAATTTTTCCTACCCATATTTCTTAGTTATGGATATGGCCCTGCAAAGGTAAACCTTGTATGTTCTTTTCCAATGGATGTACCATGTTAACTTTTGGTTTGTATATAGTATCAATCATTGATTTCGGCAGCCGTGAGTAAAGGATTATTATTACTGAATTTTTATGTCAGACTTGATTTAACTCGTAAAAAGTATCGCAATGACAATGAAAAATATACATTTGTTTTTTTTATCGAGTTCAATCGAATAACCTTTTGTTGTTTTATTTTTATTTTAGAGTTGATGTTTTTGATATCGTGGGCTAGTAATCAACGTGGAGATATCGTGTAATCGAAAAATGTTTCATGCTTAATAAAATGTCATAATGTTTCAACTAAAAATTCATCGGATTGCTTTAGTAAAAATTAATGGCTATCAGGGCAAAATCCAGAAAGTGGTATTCAGTCAACTTTTAAATGATTATCACCGTACGCGGTGTCCGGAAACTCGATTACAAATGGGAAACTGGTGAATCGATATCGCATTTGGAATCGATTTTGTGGTATAACTTTTGAGCTTCGGTTTTTAAGCTTTTCATTTCCATTGTAATAAGGAACTTGAATGAAAAATATTATGGCTTAAAAAACATATATTTACATAGATGACCAATCACTGATTCTGAATATGTAGGTAAGTTTTATTGTATATTATTATACGTAGAATTAATAAATCGTCATGTAAAAATGATAAAAACCGCGAGACAATCAAACGTCCTATGTATGATTGGCGGGTTCTGACAGCACTTAAACAGCTACCTCACGGGTTGATAGAGTTACAGCTACCACGTTGCGCTGTTTGCTTAGCTAGCACTTGCGTACGGGGCACTTGATGTTGTTTACAAATTATTTCAAAATAATCAATTCTTTTTAGAAATCTTTCCAAATATTTAAATAGGGATTTTTTTCATACCGACCCGATGTACTTATGATGTCACGCGTACTTTTTCAGATTTCGGGGTTTTGGATGGCTTTGAAAAACGTCAACTTTGCAAACAGGATACTACTTTTGAAGAACAATGAATAAGTAAATCTAGTACGAAATTAATTTTATTCAACGTAGATCAGTTTCCCGCTAGTACGAGCTCCCGGACACCGTGTATACACCAATACACACCATCTTAACATCATGTTGTATGGGTCAACTAAACATCATATTATCATCATCAACTTTTTTATAAATACATAAATTGACATTTTTCTGTTCGCCAGTTTGTGGGCAAACAAAATACAACAAATTTAAACCTAAAAATTATTTTTTTTATTCGAAAAACATTTAGTTGCTAGGATGTATTTGAGAGTCCGCCATGGGCTGAAACTTACGCAACTTATCACCCTCCTTTTCCGAAAGCGATGACATTATTTTCTGTAACCGAAATATAATATTATAAAAGGAGAATACACCCTGGCGGCCAAAATTCTAAACTCCTAAGAAAATAAATTATCTTTCCGGACGGAAGCGCCGACATTGTTTCTGGGAAAATAATTTCTGGAATAATATTTCCAAGGAAGCGGCTATGAATAACGGCGATCGTGATGTTTGTATTATTCATTGTTGCTGTCCGAGTAAGATTGTACAGTGGACAATGTGCAGACTGTACACTGTGCAGACAGTCGGGTCTAGACAATATGATATCAAGGTAGTTATGAAATCTGCCAGATTTGAGATTTATTTCGAAATATTTCCGCTTGACAATCAATTTCTATTTTTTACGTATGTAAACGTATTTATATGGTAAACTTTTAAATGCAAAGAGAAAGTTTATTTTTTTTATATTATAATATTGATTACATTTTATGATTTTGACTGTCCAACTAGGAAGGATTCCCGTTTCAGGACAGTCAGTCTGATGTTCTCTTTTTCTAAAATTGTATATAGCATATGTCTGACCATAATAGCTATATCCGATGATCTATGATTTTTTTTTATTTTACAGAGTTGATATATCGTGGGCTAGTAATCAACATCGAGATATCGTGTAATCGAAAAATGTTTCATGCTTAATAAAATGTCCAGATGTTTCATCTAAAAATTCATCGGATTGCTTTAGTAAAAATTAACGGCTATCAGGGCTATGATACTTATATTACGTACAAATAATTCTTTTTTTCTTACCACGAAAATTTTAAATATGTTTATACCAGTCATGGATACTTATCTACTGCACTGTTTGTAAGTATATTATATAAATTATATGTAAAAGCTTTTAACGGGCATAACGCAAATAAAAAAGAAGCACGAGTTTTATCAAAACCTCCTAGATCACAAGGCCGGGACACTCATTCAAATCACCTTCCTAACTTATGATATCCTGTGATCTAGGATACGTGAGACGTGAAAACTTTTTTTCGTGAAAATTTCATATTTTTAATGATAAACTGATGTTTATAAGACCAGGTTTTATGCATAGCATAAAGGATAATAAAAGATTATAAGCAATAATTAGTCGCCTGTAATATAAATACAAATTGAAAATATCTCCCTAGTAAAAATAAATGCCGCCAACGGGAATTGAACCCGCTCCTTCTGATGTCCGGTCAGACGCTCTGAACCGCTGAGCCACGTCGGCTTATTTCCAACCGCCAAATAATTCCAAATGTACTAGTACTTCAATCAACAATTACTGCTTATTATATTTTTTCACCTGTAAACAACCACTGACTACTACTACTTTTCATTTGGTGACAGATAATTCGATAGATTCTGTGTTCTAGTCAAATCGTGTTGCGATATTGTAGGTATTTATTTATTTATTTGTTAAGACATACACAGTACAATAAGATACAGTTAGATATTTTAGTTATTACATAGTTGTAGTACCTATTACGTATGTCCATAAAATATCATTACGTAATTTCGCCTGAGATTGTTATAAAAGGAAGGAAGTGTGTGGATTGATAATAATAAATGAATTGAAAACAAGAATTGTAATAAGCTCACAAATTGTAATTGACTGTTAATACATACAAGTTTTGAAAAATATTTTTGAAATATGTCATGCTAAGAAATTTAATAAATTAGTTTTGTATGTTAGAAAGGAATCATGAAAGATGTCTAAATGTAGTAATTTTTCGTAATGGGTGTATGTTGTGATTGCGCGAGTAATTACTGAGTTGTTTGCTGCATTGGTATTGTTGGCTTCAATATGAAAAAGTGTAGTGTGCCTGGTACTCCTCGTTGGAACATTTAAACCAATGACGGATAGCAATTCGGGACTATCTATTTTATTATTTAGCAGATTATGTAGAAACAACAGGTCTGACAATGTACGTCATTTTTGTAAAGTTAACATATTATTTGTAGTTTTGTTGTATTTCTTGAGTAAATGTTTCGAAAATTTATTTTGTATACTTTCTACTAAATCTATGTATACCTTATATTGAGGATTCCATATTGTGGAAGCACACTCCAGTGGACTTCTGACCAATGAACAAAACAACATTTTCAGAGTCTTAGCACTTTTGAAAACTTTGCATATTCTTAATAAGAAACCTAGCATTCTGAGTTAATATAACTACTTTCGTTGAGCAGATACTAGGTGCATGTATTTATTGCAAAATCATTTTGGATTGGCATTGTCGTGTGAAAACTTCACTCCTATAGAACTACTGGAAAGTGAATTAAAATTTTCATACAAACTGCAATGATTTTTTAGAATATAAGGTTATTATTTTTTACATTAGTTAATGTAAAAACACTGGAGGCCCCCGAGGAAAGTAATTTCCCTCAGGGATCAGGGTCATATTTGGGAATTCTATTTGAAGTAGTTTTTTTGAGGAAAGGAAAAATGAACATGGGTCTTGAATAGACCCATGTTGTAAGAGGAAGAACAGACGCCGGCAAATCGTTCCACTCAAGAGTTAACCGCGTAAACATGTTGGGCGTGCGTTTGGTGTCTTTTCCGATTATGCACAGTGGCGAAGGGACCAATGAAGGTATATTTTTTAAAAAACTATTTTTATTAAAAAAATTCGTAGTATGGCTGAAGTTTTTCGGTTAAACGCGTTAAATGGCCATAAAAATGATTGAATTAGTAGTAAGTTGACATTGGGTTTATTTTCACGAAGCGCACATTTTTTTACATAACATCAATTACTTGAATTGCATTGCATGATAAAAAAAAATCGAAAATGTTTTAAAAAAAAAACTTGTGTTAATTTTCTAAAAATTGAAAAACAAATCAGGAATGAGTTATGAATCATTTGCTTTTGTCAATGTATCGATGACTCGTGTTTAATGATTTCCACCGACCAATTCATCAAAAGACACACATGGAACGACAATAGTGTTAATTTTAAAATCATTAAATTGGGTCATTTTTTCATGGCGTACTATCGCGAGGCTAATCTAGTGAATTACGTATGAATTTTCTCACCCCGTGAATTTAAAATTTATTTTTAAAGTTGGCATCGCGTGCTGCGCGTTATCTGCTGAATCCATTAAACTTCAAATCTTAACTAATAAATCTTTGACTAGGAAATTTATTTGGTTCAACATACTTTCTGCTTTGTAATCTTGGGAACTTGTACCACGTCGTGGCCGCCGGTTATATGAATCGCGTGTCAGAAGCAATCTTCCCTCGACCGACCTACCCCCTGCGTCAGGGGCGGGAAAACATTGTCGGTTTACATTTTTACATTCCCAACAATATAAATATGTAACGCATGTGGTCCAAGACATTGAGAGTTTTTTCGCTGTTTGTGGTTCAAGATAATTCGTGACTGGACATCAGATTATAGATACAGATTATACGCACTTGCATAATATTCCTAATGCATTTTTGAGTAATTTTTTATGTAGTTCTTATTGGAGCCTTTTTTGTGGTTAGTGCATATTGGAGCCCTTTTTGTGGTTAGCGCCAATTGACGCTCTTTTTGTGGTTAGTGCATATTTATTTATGTCTATTCTTGAATACACATTTTACAAATGATTACAGTGGTTTATATTGTAGTACAGAGAAAAAATTACAGAAAAAGGGTATAAAAAATAAAGAACATGGGTTGATATAGGTAAAACTGTGTGTGAGTGATATTGTATGTTACGTGAACACTTCACTAGGAGAACCTGTGCTGAGGTGTTAACGTGTTTGTGATTAAGTGTGACAGGTATTTATGTGTTGTAGTAGAAAATATTTATATATTTTTTTTTTCACAGACATATATTGAAACATGAAAAAACACATTTATATGTGAGGGTATGTATTTTTGGATAATTCTTGAAGAACGTGTATAATATTTAATTTTACTTATTATATTTTGGTTATGTTTGGTTTGGAATTATAATCTTTTGAATAAAGGTGTGTGATTAGTCCATATTGGAGCCCTTTTTTGGTTAGTGCATATTGGAGCCTTTTTTCGGTGAGTGCATGTTGGATCCTTTTTTTGTAGTTAGTGCAAATTGGATCCTTTTTTGTGGTTAGTGCATATTAGAATCTTTTTGTAGTTAGTGCATATTGGATCCTTTTTGTGGTTAGTGCATATTTGAGTCCTTTTCGTCATTAATGCAAATAACATCAATATTATGATCCCTCCCCGAGATCTGGAATAAACAAGATAAAAAATATTCCCAGGTATCTATTATTCCCATAAAAGTGCTAACTCAATCATAAATATCCGAACTCTACCTCCAATGAACTCGTACCTCCTTAAAGCACAAATAAAACACCAAGGGCCCAGTTTTTTCGGAGAAATTCAATTGTAACATTGTCATCAAATGGCTTTTTTTCAATTTGGTAGGCAGATATAAGTACAGCCGCTCCGGGAACCATTTATTGGATAACCAACTCCTCTGCCATAGGTCACCCCAAGTGGTTCGCTACGTTTGGTAATTTAGCAGGGGTGCCTGGGTTCATCGGGTGAAGTGTGTATAAGATGCGCCAGCATGACGCGCCAGATCGTGAGAGGCTGGTTTGGGGAGATCCTTTGACCTCTCCAACAGCGGGAGGGTTGGATTAATACCTCCGTCACTTCTGGAAACCCTGATCCATAGATTACTAACCTCCCCTCATACAATTTTCCATCCCATACCTTCCTCTTCTTCCCATCATTAAAAAGGCCCACCACACAGCAACCCCAAAGATGATATAGGCCCTAAGTGAGAATTTTCCTCATCTGTAGGGTTTACGCAAAAAAACTCTTTTTTTACATTTAAAAGTTCTCCGTTCAACGCCGATTCTTGGTGCGTTTTAGATTTCCATAAAATTGTATACGGAGAAAAATGAATTATGCTTATTTATTAAGAATCTCTTCCGATTATTCGTAATCCGGTTAAAATGGGATTAATAATAATAATAATAATAAAATAATAATAATAATAACTATAGAAAACGAATTTTATAAAATATATTATGATAAAACTATACTGACAGATCGAACGATTAGTCATAATAGACCCGATATAGTTTTACATGACAAAATTAAAAAAATAACTTATATCATTGATGTCGCTATTCCAAATTCCTGTAACATTAAAAAATCTGTTAATGAAAAAATAAGAAAATACACAGATTTAGGAAACGAAATAAAAAGAATTTGGCATTCTCAGACTATAAAAATATTACCATTCGTTATTTCGGCTACTGGCATTATACCTAGCTCTCTCATTAAAAATTTAGGCGTATTAGATCTATCAAAAAATTTATATATAAAGATGCAAAAGTCGGTCATTTTGAATACATGTAGGATAACGAAAGATTTTTTAAATATTTATGTTGAGGGATCAGTAGGATTTATAGGCCCTGTTAGAAGTTCTACCGAGCCGAACCCTCTGATATGAAAATATCTGGAGTCGGTGAATTTTTTTTTCCCATTTGATCTCTGGTGAGTTGACATGTTGTTGTTCTTGTATTGTTTTGTATTTATTTTACTTATGTAATGCACTTGCATAGTGTTGAATGACTAGCTGATCATTTGTGGAAAAGTGAGTGGAAGGGTTTAGTTTTTCCTATGGGGAAGATTTAACCCGGACAACAAAATCGGAAGCATATAAAAAAAAAAAAAAATAACATGGCAAGTGCGCTATACTATAACAAACTTAAAAATGGTAATTCAGAATTAGTGGTTCTTAAAATTATTCCTACAGCGTGCCTTACCCAATCAGATCTAATTTAGTTTATAGTCTAGGGATTGCCGAATTAACGAATGAATTGATAGTTTCCTGATAAACTTTTAGTAAAATACGAATGTATTATCACGATGTCGGAACACGTGTTCATAAATATCCTCTTATGTTCACATTTCGTCATTATATATTATCAAGGCAAATGGGGGTGTATGAATATATCCAATATATTAAGAATTTATTAAAAGTTTATCAGGAAACGACCTGCAATGCCGTCTTTAACCGGATTACTGATAATTTGAAGAGATTCTTAATAATTTAGCAATACTCATTTTTCTTCGTGTTCGTTGTTGTCCTCTTCTGCCGATCACAATTTGTTCAAAAGCTGAAACGGACTTAGGATGGGTGGTTTCGGAGAGTTTGAACAATTCATCACATTTCAACGTTTTTTTTCGAGTTCTGTGAAAGTCCTATTCAAGTTCGGTTATTACATCATTATAGGCTAGTTGCTTGACAGAACTGAAATAATAACAGAACTTGAAAAAACCTTTCACAGAACTTGAAAAAAACTTTGAAATTTGAAGAATTGTTCAAATTCTCCGAAACAACCCGTCCTTAGAATCGGCATTTAACGGGAACCTTTAAACTGTCATGGCCTTCTGATGACAGCATCAACAACTAGGACTTAGCCTTTATCGTTTCAACACGAATTCTAATTTTGACTTGTTTATTTACTGCGCAACATATTTTCTAACTTCCTGGCCTCTTTAACTCAACACCTCACAACCTAAAATCTAATAGCAAACACGGTAGCTTATCTAACAAGCTATTTTCTGTAAATGTATATTTTACTGCTATTAGATTCATTCCTTTCATCCTCTCTTTCCTCATCTCATAAAAACATGTTACTTTTTAAGGTACTTTTGAATACGTACATACATTTGCAGTATCTGGTGTAGCAATGGGCCATGACTCATTTTATTACAAGCGGAGCCACGGTACCAGCTCAATATTTTCTTACGGCTCAAAAAGTCAACTCAATTGAACGGGAGCTGTGAGCTCAGAGTGCATGAGCAACGATATTACTGCGCTCGCCCAATACGGCTGCCAGCGTAAGCCTATAAATGATCTTACGACTCTTGGTACCGGATAAGAAGCTATGTAGTTAGTAAGTTTAGATACATGTGTCTAAGTCCAGGTGTCAGACTCTCAGACGCCGTTCACGAGTTTTTAATAACAGCTAGCTTAACTGTGTGGCTCGTTCATGGACTCATCGCTAATCTAGTGAGACAACGGCAACTCCAATATTGGGGATTTTTTTGAGACGTAGACGATCAATATCAATTGTCAATGCTCTTTCGTCATTGAAAATGTGTATTGAAGTGTGAATGACAGAACTGAATCAATCGAGCCCAGTTGCTTTGTGGACATAAACCGCACAATAGTCCCAGGTGCTCCCAAGTTTGGAAACGGTCAGACTATAGCATCCCCAATTCGGGTATGTTGTGGGGCTCAAGTTAGTGGAGAGGAGAAAGAGATCGGGAAGATGACCTGGCTATTCAGATCTGGTCACCAAACACGACTAAAGCCATTTCAAGTAATATTTCGATTTTTAATGGTTATTTCACCAAAGCGATACTGAAATATCTATGTGAAATAACACAACACATTATTCAAATAAAATATATTGTGTAAATGAGATTTCAACCAGCGATCTCCGGATTCATAGCCACTCAACCACGGAGACCGTCTTATTAACCTTTTACCAGAGTTGACACTTGACCATACGGAGAAAAATTATGTTTTGCTGATTTATTAAAAATATTGGCAATCCGGTTAAAAATTGGTTTGCAGACCGTTTCCTGACTTTTAGTTAATTCCTAATAAAGGAATACGTGTTCATGCACCTGTGTTTGTATTGATAATATATAATGACGAAATGCGACAATATTATTAGTTTTATGAACACGTGTTCGGACATCGTGATAATACATTCCTCTTTTACTAAAAGTTTAACAGGAACCTATCCATTCATTCGTTAAGGGACTGCATTCCCGTTTTTAACCGGATTGCGAATATTCATTAGTCGGATTAGTAGAATACACATTACATAGTTCCACTTCGTTTAGTTCGCATGTCGCACCTTTGCCGCCCCTGACCTGCGATTGGTTCCTGGCGTAGATTTGTTAGGGGTCGGTTGGTCTGAAAGAAGCCGACGGACCCCACCATCGATCCCTGCGGACACCCTTAGAAACGCTTTTGGTTGTGTTTTCGGATAAATTTCCTTAAAAACAAACTTCAGCCGTAAAAAACTTTACCTACACAAGGTTTTATGCAAATAGATTCAGCCAAAAATATTTTAAGATATGATATTTTCCAATTTTTACAAAGTATGATCATTTCACTCACAATTTGTTAAATTTGTACTGACTAAATCATTTGCCATCACGCCGTTTTCCCGGAGGAGTTTGGCGGGTCGAGGTGGTTTTTCAAACGCAATACAACTTCGTGTTGGCACATGCGATTTGTTTCAATCACATTCATACATCGTCTCATACCTACATACACTTCTCCTCAATTATTTATGTAGACTTCAAATAGTTATTTTGTAGAGTGTGTAAATTTATCTCTTACTTGGGAACAAGTTCTGAGTATAAATAGTTCGAATTTAAAGTGAAGTGAATTGAAAGTGTTTGTAGGTATGTTGTTATTATACAGGACAAAATAATTAAACAGGTTAGACATTGGGGCGCGAATTGCTAAATGTTCTACGATTCGTATGAAAACCCCGGGTTCGTGGGGTGAGGTTTGTCTAGGTCTTGGAGGCGGACCGGATCGAAAGAGACTGATTAAGGGAGGCCTTTTGACCTCATCGCCTTGCACCGCAGTTGGAGGGATGGATTCATACGTAGTGCCACACAGAATCCCCAAAGATGACGTGGGTCCTGAGGGGAATTATTTTCGATGAATGAACTTTTGTTTTCAAAATCTGAACGAATAAATCATATCAGACAAGCGAATTGTAATTAATAATCCTTTATTCGAAATGTGCATTTGTTTTGTTCAAATCGTTGACAGATGCTTAGATGAATCTATAGAGTGAAGATACGTCACTGAGACGACGCGCATGGTTTAACTAGGTCCAGTTGACATACTTTTCAAATGCGGTGCTACATTTTTTGTTCGATTAGTATGAGTATAACGTGTCTTGTATTTTTATAATGTCATCGGGATAAATAGCGCAACGTTTCGAGTTCACTGGCGTTTGAAAGGTTATTTTTTTTGATCCTTAGGCAACTGAAAAGAAATTAAAGTAGGATTTATTTTTATAAATACTTTCAGCTTCACTAACTAACTAACCATCACGCCGTTTCTCCGCAGGGGTAGGCAGAGAGGACGGACCGCCAAACAACTCGGTCTTGGCACACACTTCTTACCTCATTCACATTCATACATCGTCTCATACATACTCTTTTATTATTCTGACTCTTGACATGGCCCGACTCGAGTATCTGATTCACTTGATCATGCCATGTCTTCCTCGGTCGTCCCCGACTTCTGCTACCATTCGCATTTGCATCATATATCCTCCTTACACTCCTATCTTCGCTCATTCGCTCTACGTGCCCAAACCATCTAAGCGTCCCTTTCTTAATCTTACTCATTACGCTTACATCAGCCTTGCACTCTTTGCGGATTTCCACATTCCTCACACGATCAAACATGGTTTTACCACACATACGCCTCAGGGATCTCATTTCAACAGCATTTAATCTACTTTCATCCTTTCTTTGCCAGTTCCATGCCTCACTTCCATACATCAGCTTCACAAATCCTTTAATCACAATATCCCATGATTTACAGGAGTCTGCGCTAGTATTACAATAATATTATGTTATTGAACTGTTATGGGTTAAAATTTTAATGAGGGTAAATAGATTAATAGGAAAAATTAATATTTTTTAATTATAAATCGGATTAAAGAAATTTGTTCAAAACAAAATTATTAGGTATTTTTATTACATTATGCAAGAATTGGTTGAAAGCTTTTTTCCGCCCACATCGCGTGAGAGTCCAAACAAATTATTATTTTTCAAATTACGCGAGTTATTTTAGTTGAATAGTGAAGTAATTGAGGGAGCAATCGCTTCTCGGAACAAAAATGAACTGATTTATCTACTTGTAATTATTTTGTTTTTGTTGTTAGACCTTTTTAGATTACTTGCGACTTGGTTTAAAGTATTTCATAGCCGCAGAACCAATGAAATAAAATAAAAAACAAAATACACCATTTTAAGTGCGACAGATGAATTTAACGAAAGATTAATTATTATTTTTTTACGTTTAAAATTACATCAAGATTACATCATCATTACATCGTAACGATTGTAATAAACTTATCTAATAAAATGCATGTGTTTTTATTTGTTATCAGTAAACTTAGTTAAGTTTTTAGTTAAAAAAATCAGTAAGTTTAGTTTTTAGTTAAAAAACATAACCATTTTGATTTTTTTTAAATTCGCATAATAAGTTTAAAAATATTCCTGTAATATTATTTGTAGTATTTGAAGGCGCCAAAGATCCACTGCCTGTCACATTCACGCGTTGTCTTCGTTGGACACAAAAAATGAACATGTGTGCGCTATGCTCATTTAAGAAACGACTCGTCTGTGCTAGTGCCTCGAAAGGCCATGCCTTTCCGTACAAGTCAAAAATGTAGTAATCGGTACCATCTGTGTTGTATTAAAAAAATAACCATTTTGATTTTTTTTAAATTTGCATATAATTTTTAAAATATTCCTGTAATATTATTTGTAGTATTTGAAGGCCCCAAAGATCTGTCACATTCACATGTTGTCTTCGTTGGACACAAAAAATGAACATGTGTGCGCTATGCTCATTTAAGAAACGACTCGTCTGTGCTAGTGCCTCGAAAGGCTATGCCTTTCTGTACTAGTCACAAATGTAGCAATCAGTACCATCTGTTGGTACTTCTATTAATTAGTCCAACTTTACTAACCAAATAATAATTATAATATTATACTGACTTTATTTCATGCAATTGTGTTACATAATTGTCTTTAATAATTAGTTCGTAATTTGCTTAAATAGATTGGGTTTTTGAATATGTAATTCTAACCAACAACGTTTCAAGCCAGCAACTAGCCTGTGGAAAGTATTTTTTTAAATGTCAATTAATTATCTGTTTTCCTTCTGCCTAACCTGATTCAAAACCTAGCGCACGCCACTGCCTATATGAATAGGGTTTTTGTGTGATATTGAGGATAGGCCACTGCGACAAAATGGGAAAGAACCAGGCTTAAGTTTTTTTATTGCAAGGTCCCTCTAGTGCTTTCCACGTCATGGCCAAGGACGCTAATTACTTTGGGTATTTCGCCTCCATTATGTAAGGAATTCGCAATCATCAACATTCTGCCGTAATTTCAATTTGTATGGCCTGGTCCTCTATTCACTCTACAGACCGATTCATGGGGAAAATCTTTACAAACAATTTATTTTTGTGTGAAGCTGTTCCACAAAAACTGGACTAAACCGATAGAAGCGCGAGTAAAGTGACTCCACCTTTAAGACTCTAAACTTTTAATTTCTCGAGTAATCGGACGAACGAAAATTCTATAATTGAAAAATTCGGTGGTTGATTCTGAAGAGCGAAAATCTCAATTTGCGATGAATAGGGAATTTCTTAAGACTCAGAAGTTTCTAGAACTAAAAAGGTTCTATTTATGAATGTTTTCAAAGTTCCAGTCAAAGTTTCAGTACTCTTATATCGATATCAAGATGGAAATGTTGGGTACTTTTCAATTTTCAATCAGTTTCAAATATATTTTTTTGATTTTTTTATAAATATGTAAAACGTTTTACACAAACATGGGATTTTTTCTTGAAAATTATGTAAAACCAACAAGAAAGTTAGTACCCAAAAAGCCGGCATGAAAATTGTACTTTTGTAAGAACTGTAACAATATTAATATCAAGTCAATTAAACAACACTACTCCAAAACAATACTCCTTTACATTCTTAACTAAGATGACCCGTCAGTGGCCGAGTTGGGATCGCTTCTGGGTCCCACCCAAGGCGTCAATTCCTCGGTTTGCTAAATCCAACATCACGACACGAGCAACATTTTCCACTTACTGTGATTGTGTATTCGTAACAAGGAAATTTTTGTCTCTCTTTTAAAAACATTTAAAACACAAGAAATAATAACAAACGCGCATGTTAGAAACACTAGATCTCAGGGTCAAAAACATATTCAACAGGCATCTAAGAATTTTGCAACATTTGGACAAAAAAGTTTCTTATTCTACTAAATGACTAACTCTACAACAAAATCCCACTCTCATTCAAATATCACAACAAGATAATAACATTCAAAACTCTAATGACAAGCTGAATACAAAACATAGGGAGATCAGAAATAGAAAACACACTGACACCAAATACAGACTGAAACAGAAACCATACAACTTCAATGAGAAATACTACTCGCACGTAACATACTTAAAATTGTTTCAGTAACTTTATACCATTCATATAATATTCATTTTAATTTTAATATGTAAATGAAATCTGAGGATTTGCTGAGGAACGGGAGATTCCAGTGAGAATATCATTATCTCTTGTAACAAACAAGGAAGATACTAAAACATTTGTAATTATTATTTTTTGGTTTTCACATTCTGAAAAAAGCAATCTCGCTCTAACTCCATGTTCAGTAAAAATTGGCACGGATAAAAAATAATAGTTGAACTTTGCTTTTATTATTTTATTTTATTTGGTTTTACGCCCATATGGACTTTTACGTGGATTTAAAGAACAGAATACTCATATACCTAATGAGCTATCGAAACCTATACACAAAGTTTAAAGCATGAAATAACACAGAAACAAGAACAATAAATGGAGTCAGTAAATATGTCAATAATAACTTGTTGCCCAGATCATGCATCCTATTGGTTAGTGAGTGTGTCAGATAGTTGGTTGTGTATGTATTGTAGAAGAACGTTATGTTTTGTCATATGTTCCTAGTCGGAACATGGAATTCAATTGTGGCAACGATGGCAGGTGTGTCAATTAAATGACTTTGGGTAACACAACTAGGTCTGACATTCTGAAATTGTCCTGTCAGACGGCGCTATGGACACTTTGCAAGTACTTATCATTACTATTTTGTGTGCAGCTTTATTGTTTTAAAACTCAGGAAATCTTTTTATCGCGATGCGGTTACTATCTAGTCGGTCGATAAAGGATTTGTCGATAACTTGTCATCGTTCCGAGCAGACTGCAGATCGCTAACGTACAAACTAAAAACATTAATATTCGTTGTGACCTGTTGTTTGTTCGTTGGCGATCTGCAGGCATCTCGATAACGATGACAACTTACCGGTATTATCGATAAAACCTTTGTCGATCGACCATGCTACACGCTCACAGTTGTATTGCTTGCATATAACATTTTTTCTAACAGCTGTAAAAACTTTTCGATTATATTAATTTATATTCATCGAATGAAAGTATGTACAGCGTTTTCGCCAGGATCTGAAGCTCTATATATATACCCTTATAACAGAGTCAAATTCAATTTAGATGCTAGATGCATTGGGTGCGACCGGACATTGGACGATGTCATTTTGGTGATAAGCCACAAGGAATTGGAAAAACGAGGTACAATGTAAAATTCTTTGTGACTTTCCAATATACTAGAATTCACTTTAAAAAATCCGATTTGCGTATATAGGGTTGAAAATTAAAATTAAACAAAAATTGAAGATGGCTACGAAGTAAAGAAATTCCCCAAAGGAGCAATAAGTGTACAATAAGGGTGGGAGGAATTGAGGAGCTTTAGACAGTTTTAAGTGAATAATCTCTTGCGGTTATTTTATGATAATCTTTAAATGCAAATTCAAATAAATGTTAAATATGAAGAATAATAAGAAAACTTAATTCATTTTTTAAAAAGTTACCTTTATTTAAAAAGAAGTAAAATTGCGAATTTTGATAAAATTGAAAAAAAGTTTTCACAAAGCGAAATATCAATTCATTTTAGTTCCACAATGAAAGGATTATTTTTTATGGAAACAGAAAAATTATTTGCTTTGTCTTTCAAAGTACCTAATTCCCCCAAAAAAACTTTTTTTAAATTTTTTTTTTAAATATAATGTCTACCATACAAAAAATATTTATTTAATAAAAAAATCTCAAAACGAAATATTTATATATTTCAGTACCAAAATAAAATGATAGTTTTTAATAAATACAAAAGATAAGTTTGCTTACAAAGTACATAATTTCACCAAAAAATTAGAATAAAAATCTTAAATAAAATTTTTAAATATAACGCTTACAATAAAAAAATGTATATGTTATACTAAGTTAAAAAAATATAGGAAATCAGAAATATTTTTTTTTAATGTAACTGGGGACCTCTCTGATACATTTAAATAAGATAATAATGGATTTTTAAAACTATAAACCTACCTAGTTATTTCAATTTAATACAGGTGTGTAGGTATGTAGATGTTTCGAATTGTGAAAATCAGTTTCAATTACACTCAAAGCAGGTAAATATATTGGGTTTTTTAATCTCAATTAGCCGTTTCATAGACACAAAGACAATAAGAATAAAAAAAAAACATTTTGGGGTAGATATTTCTCTTCGTGAAAATGCTCCTCATTTGTTCGAATGGGATACGACGAGAGTAAAAACATGCATATACTAATAATATGGGAACATGATAAAGCATTATGTACTTTTCACTTTGTAAATGAAATTCTCCTGTAAACAAGGCACACTTTTTTACCAATGTGCGCAAATTGTTTGTTTCATTTTCCGTTCCGAACTTCAGGCGAAATATCCGAACCAAATAACTTCAACCTCGTTATAAAGTTGGACATGTTTACGAAAACATCGTATTTTGTTTTTTCCCATCCAATTAGTTGCACGCTTTTACAAATTTGTTCATAATTATGTTACGCGGGTGTAGCAAAACCAGTCATTTGAAATGTAATATTATGTATAAGCTCAGTTAGTCTGCTATTTACAATGGTTCGCAACGCGATATTTTTTCAAAATAAAGGGCAAAATCATAAAATATATCAACTAAGCATACCTTTCGGACATAATTTAAAAAATTTCATGTGCATGGTGTGCCTGTATATTATAGGAAATATATATAAATATACATAATAGCTACCTGCATATAATATAATATTTTTATTTTACAAAATATTATATTTAACCTTATCATAATACAGGAACACTTGTGCCTTAAAGGAGATATTATGTCTTTTTTTAAAAGAAAGACAAACATCCCCGAGTTACGAATAAGCTGAAAATGTCTGAAAATCTCCTACTACCACCACAGTAAGCGGAAAATGTTGCTTGTGTTGGATGAAGGACTTAGCCAACCGAGGATTGAACACACTACGCCTGGGTGGGTTCTAAACGCTAATATACTATTAATAATAGCATTTACATTTTCCCTAATACGCCGCTGCAGCGTTGCTATTATAGCTATACGAGGAAGAGGGCCGTATACTGTTCGGCTTGAAATCTTTACTCATAATAGTATATTATTTTTGGAACAACCAAATGAGTAAAACCTCAAATTGTAATCGCTCGGAAGGCGAGGGTCCTGGGTTCAAGTCCTAGGTGCAACCGTTTCTTTTTCGAATTTTTCTGTTTCAAAATTTCGTTTAAGAATCGCTAATATTGTCTTCAATATTACATAATAATATTCATGCCAGGTTTTTTTAGACTGGCATCATTTTGTTCCAAATCTCAAAAACACTGTCATTTTTGCATTTCGCGTTTTGGTGATAACTTCACATTTCTTTAGATGCCATAAATAATGACATTTGGAATGTCACTGACCCTGTCTCTTTTTATTTGCGTTTAAATCCGGCCAGTTCAATTGTGCGTCCCGTATTTGTTTTGGTAAATCGATATTTCCATTTATAATATCCTTCCGATAGTGCTGAAAATGGGTATTACTGCTTTTTTAAATTTCACTAAGCGACAGATCGATGTTTGTTAAACTTCGCGAAAAAACAAATTCGTATTGCCGGCGCTATCCTGACCCTATACTAAGGGTCCAGCAAATATAAATCCGATAGCTATTAAAGCTACATAAGACTCTTATAACGGGAGTTTTCTCTACGCTCACATTTTAATTATTTTTGATGAACGTATTACTAAAATCTCAAATGTTTCTAGAGGGATCCCTACGCATATTATTTGTAATTAACATTGTTGAAAACAGGACCTTACCATTTATTAATTACTTACCAAAAAATTTATGTAGAAGGGTTTGAAAACTTTAACTCGTTTTTAAACTATAAAATTAACTGTAAGTATCAGATTTTATTTTTCTAGACTATGAATTAGTATCTTCCCGAGGGATCCCTCTCGAAACATTCATTAGATAAAATTGAAATAAACCCCACGGAAAGATCGAGTTTCAAGGCCTGCTAGGGCAAAGTCGACCGTAGGTCCATCTATTACGCCGGGCGGCGTGCCGAATATTGTTTTTACACGAGTCCATCACTTATGTCGTTAAGATTCCCACTTTATTTTAGAGATTTGATATGGAAAATTCAACCGCAGTTCTGTCCAATACACAGGGCCACGCATCGCATATTTTTGTGCACGGCTGCTTCACTTACGTCGTTAAGGTACTATTGATGCTGGTATAGTTGATACACCGTTTATTTATTAAGGAATACCATTTTACAAATGTACTTAAAAACATATTAAAATGTAATTTTGTAATATTTTTAAAGGAATAAACAAATAGAATTGAAAGATTCTGGGTTTATTTTAGGGTATTGTTTCGTGTCAATGCCGCCAGTATACATATCCGCAGTGTGATATGAATAACCTTTTCCACTTTCCCGACCCGTATAAAATTTATACCGCGATTATGATCAAGACGGTATGCGTTATAGGGAAGTATGTTATATATATGTTCGTAGAAATTCAGAATGCGGGGTCTTAAGTTTAACTTGAACCTTTATTTGATTCGTAATATCAAATATGTGATGATCCTTGATGATCCTTATGTAAAGTCCTGGTTATTACTCCAAAGAGTAGAGAGCAAACACAGTACAAGAATCCCCAAGAGCCTACTCAAACACAACATATCAAATAGCTAGAAAGAACCCAATCGATAGTATATTACGTAGTAGATCGAAGGTAGCAGCTCGTTTTTGTGAACACGATGTATTATGTAACTCTCGCACCGAATAATCATCAATTTTCATCAAAATTGTGGAAAAAGTGCGTGTGCTTTTGACGTTTGCCGAGGGAAGCGAAAAGTGGCGTAGAGAGTGGTGGGGAAGGGCAAGAGGAAGGGGAAGATTAGTAGGGGTCGCTCACGATACTTTCGGGGGACAGGAGGAACAGCTGGGACCCCATGTCGCGTGTAGGTACTTCGATACTTACGAGATGTCAGGGGAGTTCGATGGACATAATGTAGGTTCATTCATCTCAAGATTCCAATTGCGTAAATAAATAAAATAATAAAAAAATCATTAGGAGAATAATACATGACGTTAATGTGAACGGTAGAAGAAGTAACGGTTGCCCGATCAAGACATGGCACCAACGATACGTAATGGAAGATCTAAGATCTAGATCTTTGCATCGCACGATCAAATTAATCAAATATTTAAATCGGGTCGTGTTGAGTATTAGTGAGTGTAACAAAATAGTATGTTAAAGACGATGAACAAAGGCGAATGGAGCAAGGAGTATATGCCACGACCAAACTCTTTGGCTGTTTGCCTTCGGTAATGGTTAGTTTACTAGTTTGTGAACCTGTTCCACGCTGATATCGCGAAATATCTTTTTCGTTAATGCCCAAAGAAAAAGTTATGATAAATTTCTTATCTTTGTGCGGTTTACAAAGCGTCCGTATAAACACTCCTTTATAATTATAATTTCTCCGCGCTCGGTCGGATGTTCTATTGTTCTGTTCAAGATAAATTACATTGATTTTAAATTTACACACTTTTATTTGTTTGACTTTTTTACGATAATTGAAGCATGTTTTCAAATAAATAGCCACTGTTACTAGTACATCATAACTTGCAAAAGTAAAGCTGCGATTAGACAAGGAGAAAACTTGCTGATATAAATAATTGCTAATTTATTAAATATCTCTTTAAATTATTCGTATTCCTGTAAAAAATGGGACGGCACACAGTGGGCTGAAAATCGCCTTTCATAGACATAGAGACTTGAATTTTCAAGGGTATTTTTTTTGGCTAGAAATGAATTCTGCTGATCATTACTATGCTATAAAATTTTGTATGAAGCAATTGCGTGTACAAATGAAGGAGTCATTATTTTTTTAAGAAAAAATTTTATGGCACTGACATTAAAAATGAGGCTATCTCTGGAATCATAAGGTTGACCATTATATCCTTAAACACAGATATACTACTATTTATTAGTATTTTTTTGACATACTTCGTATTATGGCGCAACTTGTGATTTTTTTTTTTAAATCCTCAAAGTTGAAAAAAAAACTTTTTCATGTTGATGATTCATTTTAATGCTTAAATGCTTTACATGAGTATGCTTTGTCTAGTTTACAATATTTTATTTACACTGCAAGCCTGAATCATCAACATTAAAAAGTGTTGTTTTCAACTTTGAGGATTTAAAAAAAAATCGAATGAGTTGGTTTCGTGTTAAACATTTAGTAAAAAAGTAATGAACTAACGCGACGTCGGAACACGTGTTCATAAAAATTATTATACTGTCGCATTTTGTCATTATATATTAACAGGGAAAACGCAGGTGCATGAACATATATGTGTTCCGATATATTCGGAAAGTTCTAACATTTTATTAGGAAGCGGCCTGCTGTCCCGTATTTAAAAGGATTTTAATAAATCAGCAATATTCTTTTTTTCAGAGCACTCGACAATTTTTATTACATTTTTTTGTAATAAAAATAAAGTTTTTTCAAGATTATCATGGAAAATCACCATTGCCACATTTATTCCAGCGAAAAATACTGTAAATAAAATGACAGATCCGGTTTTGACTGTTTTGCTTGGACTGGGATCCATTATTTTATAAATGTTGTTATCTTTATATTTATGCATGTTACATTGTAAATTAATATATTCCTAAATTAAAAAAAATAGTTTTTGCTATAGGTTTTTTTCTCAACTGATAAAAAGTAACCCTTTGAGTCCTAAAAAATAAAAAATAAAATAGAAAAAAATCACAATTGGGAAACAAAAAAAATTTTGTAAACTATAATAGTTTAAGGTGTTATCAAGTTTAAAATATTGGCTATATGTGGAAATGTGCGGTGCTGAAAGGGTTAAAACGTTTCGCCAATGTTAGTTATAGGAGGAATTCGATTATTACTTTTTAGAAGAGTAAATGCAGGCAACTCCATATGTGTTATCGCGTATGTGTGGTAAAACCATGTATGATCGTGTGAGGAATGTGGAGATCCGCAAAAGGTACAAGGCTGATGTAAGCGTAATGAGTAACATCAAGAAAGGGACGCCTAGATGGTTTGGGCATGTAGAGCGAATGAGCGAAGAAAGGAGTGTAAGGAGATGTAAAGTACGATGCAAATGTGAATGGTAGCAGAAGTCGCAGACGCCCGAGGAAGACATGGCACGACCAAGCGAATCAGATATCTACTTGAGTCGGCCGTGCCAAGATTCAGAACAATAGAAGAGTATGTATGAGACGATGTATGCATGTGAATGAGGCAAGGAGTGTGTGCCAAGACCGAGTTGTTTAGCGGTCCGTCCTCTCTGCCTACCCCTGCGGGGAAACGGCGTGATAGTTAGTTAGTTTCTTTTTTTAATTTTTTCCGATTTTATGTCCGGGTTAAATCTTCCCCATAGGAAAAACTAAACCCTTCCACACACTTTTCCACAAATGATCATCTAGTCAATCAACATTATGCAAGTGCATTATATAAGCAAAATAAATACAAAACAATACAAGAACAATCCGTCAACTCACCAGAGATCAAATGGGAAAATAATTCACCGACTCCAGATATTTTCATATCAGAGAGTTCGGCTCGGTAGAACTTCTAATTGGACCTATAAATCCTACTGATCCCTCAACATAAATATTTAAAAAAAAAAAAAATTACTATTATTATTATTACTATCTTGTTCCTCCATTATTACATGTGTTTACTATTATTATTACAATCGTGTTACTTGATTATTACATTTTATCAGTATTATTATTAGAATCGTGTTATTACATCTTCAGATTATTATTTGCAACCTTGGAATGTTTTCTTTGAAAATAAATAAAGAAAATATGCCTAATAGATTAACCAACGATGCGAAGCACGCGATCATACGCCATTTCAAAGGGCAATATGTACGTAAAGAATGTCAATTACATCATATACATCTATCAGAAACGAGTCTCCTGTTGTTATCATAAACTGTCCTGATGTTGAGACAATTCTCTAGATATTATAATGTTTCTCGGGTATGCATCCTTCAAGAGATTCTTGAAAAGAATCCTTGAAAAGTTCAAAGTTCTCATTGTTGAAGACTTTTTTATGTGCAAGGTGTCCGGGCGGTCGTTAAAAATGCTATTTTACATTTGTTATAATGAAAATAATTTTATAATTTTTGTAGCGCCGTTTTTGTGAAAAATCATCTCATATGACTTAGGCTCTATCTAATTCTTTATAAAAATGACCTTAAAAAGCTTACTTCTTAAGCCAACAGGTTTAAATACAAAATTATTAGTAGTTACTTACATTTTTTGCACATTTGGTTATTTAAAATATCGCGGAATGTGAAAGGTTTCGTTCGATAGGAAAAAAAAAAGATTTCGTTGCATTATAATTTTGAGAGATTTCTTTGACGCCTCCGATTAATAAATTATAAAATTTTTAGATGACAATACTTAAAAATAAAGCTTTTATCTTCGATACTATATTTAGAAAAATAATAATACGGACTCGGATTGGTTAGCACTAATTTTAATTATCGACCCAGCGAAACGTTTTTTACCATTGCTTAATATTTGCCCTTGAGGTGAATTATTATTTAGCATTACATTGAGCGCCCTTGGGGTAAATTATTATATAGCATTACATGGAGTGCCCTTGAGGTGAATTATTATTTAGCATTACATTGAGCGCCCTTGTGGTGAATTATTACTTAGCATTACATCGAGCGCCCTTGAGGTGAATTATTATTTAGCATTACATTGAGCGCCCTTGTGGTGAATTATTACTTAGCATTACATCGAGCGCCCTTGAGGTGAATTATTATTTAGCATTACATTGAGCGCCCTTGTGGTGAATTATTATTTAGCATTACATCGAGCGCCCATGGGGTAAATTATTATATAGCATTACATTGAGCGCCCTTGAGGTGAATTATTATTTAGCATTACATTGAGCGCCCTTGTGGTGAATTATTATTTAGCATTACATCGAGCGCCCTTGAGGTGAATTATTATTTAGCATTACATTGAGCGCCCTTGTGGTGAATTATTATTTAGCATTACATCGAGCGCCCTTGGGGTAAATTATTATATAGCATTACATTGAGCGCCCTTGAGGTGAATTATTATTTAGCATTACATCGAGCGCCCTTGAGGTGAATTATTATTTAGCATTACATTGAGCGCCCTTGAGGTGAATTATTATTTAGCATTACATTGAGCGCTCTTCAGGTAAAATATTATTTAGCATTACACTGAGCGCCCTTGAGGTGAATTATTACTTAGCATTTCATTGAGCGCTCTTGAGGTGAATTTTCAGAAAAAAAATCATTCAAATATTGTTATTGCATAATATTTCATTGTAATAAGCATTAACTTTGTGGCTCGCCATAATTTACAATAAAAATATATAAATTTGTTTTAGAACACTTTAAGTAGTCAAAAAAAATTTATGTATTTTTATTGTATAGCTTTTATCATTAAGTAACAAATGTTTCCCATTGTCGCCTCTTATCATGAAAAATTATTGACGTATTTTGTGATTAACACAAATATGAAATTTTTCATATTCCAGCATAATAGATATATATGCCTACCATTTTGATTTATTTATCGCAAATTTGGGTATGTTGTAAGGCAAAAGTTAGTGAGGAAGAGATGGAGATAGGGATGGAAACACAGCTAAAGCCATTTAAAACAATGTTTCAATTGGGTGGTCTTTCACCACGACGACACTTAGAGAATCTACCATTCTGGAACGTGCCGCAAATGTATCATATATTATTTTTTAAATCAAAACGTGTTTGAACGCGCGACTTCCAGATTCGTAGCCAAGGATCGTAACCATTCAATCACCCCATCATATCTTCAAATTTAAATCATATTTTTAAAAATCTTTTTCCACCAAATCCCAGACACTGTGTACATACGAGGCTCTCACGTCGAACACTAGAGTGTATCGTGTGAATGGAACGGATATGAAAGGCCTCTTTATGGAGTGTTTCTTTCCTTTCTCCTCTAGAGATTGCGTATACCTCCTTTGACTTCCTGTCTAAGGATTCCTTCATTCTAGCTACTTCCATTTCTTGCCATTTCGTACCACTTCTCCCCTTCTAACCTCTCCGCCCAGCGATTTAAATTCATGAGAATTTTGAAAACGGTTATTATATTTCACTTCTTTTTTTATTTATCTTAAATTAGCTCAATAGCTCAGTCAGCTTTTCCTTTTATATTATTTAAATATAATTACAAACTAAACATCAATGATTGCGGTAAACATACTGTCTTATATCCTTGTTAAAAATGAAAATATTTTTAATAGCAGTAATTTCTTTCGGAATTTTGTACATAGTTTGAGTGCCTGATAAAAAAAACTACAGAACGCGACTAGCCACGAGCGTAAACGCTCTTGTGATGGCAGCATTGGGCTTCTGGTACGGTCCCATTTAGAAGCAATGGAGCCAATTCCTTAGGCCATAGATTTCCAAAAGTTTAACTTTATTTTCACTTTCTTTATTATCATTATTTTTTTTATTTTTTTCTTTTCTACGTATTATCTTACAATAATACGTAGAACATGTAAAGGCCCGGCGTAAAACCAATTAAAATAAAATATTGTGTCCATTCATAAACGAAGTAAAATAACCTGTGATAAGGTGGGTATGATTTGAGATTATCACGGCCAAAAGTATTATAATGATTTGTTTTTGGAGTATTATGACTTGTTGCGCTACCTCCTTCTTTAGCCAACGTTTCGGACATCGTTGCAGTGTCCATCATCAGGGCAGATGTGTAATTTGTAGAATTACACAACAAATCTCTCCACCGGTGGGTGGTATGGATTCATACGTCCGTCACTCCTGGACACATTGACCCCCGGATTCCTATCCACCCCTCATAACTTTCTCCCCTTCCTTTCTCTAAAAAGACCCTCCGCACAGCATCCCCGAAGATGACATAGGCCCTGAGGGATTTTTTTTCCTCAGGACCTCCTGTGTGGCGCTAATGTGAAAAAAAATTAACAATAATAATTGATTGTCAATATTACCGTCCGAAACGGCGCGAGTTCGACATTTAAATAAACGTTTTTTTCAGTGCTCATTTACTTTTATATTTGACCTAGGTTCTGAAAAATTCAAAGTCAAATCTAAAGATTGTAAGGTGGGTGACACATTACGCTATACGCATCATGACTTGGTCTATGTCAACATACATTCCCATAGGTAGTGAATGGCGAGCGATATTCTGAAATAGGCCAATGCCTAGAATATAGCGCGCTTATTGTTAGTGGCAGACCACGCTTTAAGCCCACGCATTCTCAATTTCTATCGAATTCGAATTATAACAAGTATCTCTTAAGTTTTTATTTTCCAAAAAAGTTTTTTTTGAAGATAATAATATCTCTGTATTTGTTATGCCGAAACGTTAATTGTATGATATTCCCTAGCTAGATAGAAAAATATCGCAAATGAAGCTCTGAAAATTATCTAAAACACATTTTGTTCTGTTAATTAATATTTATTTATTTATTTATATTTATTATAAGAACTTGTTGAACATTTATACATATTTGTGATAATTCATCCGCCATGCTAGGGATGTCCCTGTGTTATGGCGGGTGATATTTACAGATTGGATTTATAAAATAAGTTAATTATAAGTTATAAAGTTATGCAATTTAGATTAAAATATAAGTTAATTAGATTATACAATTAGATTATACAATTAAATAATAAGTAAGTAATAAAACTATACAAATTAAATTAAATTAAAAGTTATTAAATTATACAAATTTAATTGCATTACAAATATTAAAATCATGGTTTCTAAATGTATTTATAGTAATAAAAATAGTATTAAATATTAATAATAATTGATAATTAGTTGATAAAATTATGTTATGAGCATATGCTATATGTTATGAGCATGAAAAAAATCACAGTGTATCTTTAAATGCAACTAAAGCATTTGTCGAGAGGTTTTTGCTCTATTTCAAACAAGTCGTGTTTTATTAAATATTTTCGCCATTTTCGCTGTGTTATCATTTTTTTAATATTAACGCGCTCCCTTTAACATAAGTATGTATGAAAAAATGTATGAAAGTGAATGAGGCAAGAAGTGTGTGCCAAGACCGAGTTGTTTAGCGGTTCGTCCCCTCTGCCTACCCCTGCGGGGAAACGGCGTGATGGTTAGTTAGTTAGTATAACTCGACACAGTGAAAATTTAACACACCTTTAAAAAGTGCTATAAAGTCATTAAAAGTAATGAAAAAAAAAAATTATAGGTAGATTTATAGGTTAGTTTTTTTCATCGCTTTTAATGATTTTATATCAGTTTTTAAAGGTGTATTGAATTATCGTTGTGTTAAGTTATCATGGAGCCGAACCATGCAATGAGTAAGATTCTCAAGAACGATGCTGTGTTTTTACTTATGATGGCATAATAACACTCTACCTAAAACATGTGAACACCTCAGCACATGTTCTCCCAGAGAAGTGTTCACAAAACACTATTACTAACCTAATATTTATTAAAAATAAAATTGTATAACTGGCTTTTTAGACCTTGAGATTCTCAAGGGGGATACCCATTGCGTGATTCACCCTTGGCGGCGGTATTGTATACATGTTAGTTTAGTAGCCATTACATCATAATATTACATAGACACAGTGTATTAACAATTTAGTGAAAAAAAGAATACTGCATGCAATGAATTTAGTGATGCAGTTAAGACGAAAAGAGAAAAAAACGAAACAAAAGTAAAGCAAATTATTACTGAAATAAATGCCGCCGACGGGAATTGAACCCGCAACTTCTGATGTCCGGTCAGGTGCTCTGGACCACTGCGCTACGTCGGCATATTTCCAACACGCCAAATAATTCAACATGTACTAGTACATCAATCAACAATTACTGCTTATTATATTTTTTCACCTGTAAACATCCAAATTCATTTTGTAGGAAAGGCTTTGTTAGTGCTAAATTTTCCACTAGATGGCGTCGAGACATATTATATCTACATTTGTTGGTGAAATATTTTGACTTGTCAAATATTATCATTTTATTTTTAATGATAAACTAATGTTTATAACACAAGTTATTTTGCAAAGCACAAACGATAACAAATTATTATAATTCTGGCGACTAATTATTGCTTATAATAATTTTTATCCTTTGTGCTGTGCATAAATAACTTTGTCTTATAAAAATTAGTTTATCATTAAAAAAAAAATTAATTAATTAAAGAACGCAATGAATTAACAGGTTAACTTGTAAAAATGTAGTTTTTTATTGGCGCAGGGCCCGTCTAGTGTTTCCCATATCAATCTTTCCACCCCCACCCCTTTGTACCGAGAACCTCTCTGGCCGACATCCGCCCCGGGAGGAGACACCGCTCGGGTATTTTTACATTCATTATACATATTTTCAGTTGAGCTCTCATGTTGTTCACGTGCTAGCCTCCTTATCTGCAAACACTTCTCTTAAATCTTGTAATACATCTTATACAATTATTTGTATATAATTATTATATACATTATGACATTTTTTCGGATTCACTGCCCAAATTCAAACGTGGCATCATGTCAATAATTTAAAGAATTCAATGCGCATACATACAGACACACACATACACAAACACTCACACACACATTACACACGTCACACACACACCTATAAACTACACAAGTCACCTGGTAATTAAGGAATAAACATACCACTTAGCAGACATTACAAGGAAACATATCATAGGTACACAACATGAAGTATCTTATTCCTTTATATTGTTTCATCTCTGTAAATTACGTACTGTTTGTTTCAATAATATAAAATAAAAAAAAAATAAAAAATCATGAAAATTCTCGATTCTTGAAAAATCGCTTCCGATTATAAAAATATTATTTTATAATAATAACGAGTTTATTCCGGAAAATGGGGAGGTTTGTGCAATCTCACACATCCCATAAAACATCTATATAAATGTTCGTTTTTAAAAAATCATAAATCTCAGAAAGTTCTTCAATGATTGCTTTGAAATTTTTACATATCGTTGCATTCGAATACGCGTGTGTTTTTATATACCTATCATATCACGTGTTGGTACACGCCAATCTCCGAAACCGCCCTACCAATTTCAATGAAATTTCGTGAACGTGTATGGTTGGTTCTAGCTAGAAATATGCTGTCGAGATCTAATTTTTTTTCAGATGT
Organism: Hesperophylax magnus; assembly: GCA_026573805.1. NCBI lineage: Eukaryota > Metazoa > Arthropoda > Insecta > Trichoptera > Limnephilidae > Hesperophylax > Hesperophylax magnus. Next base: position 1,222,529 of record JAIUSX010000117.1, on the reverse strand, counting down.
CTTCCAAAAATACATGCAACCACAAATTTTAACTTCCCTGCATAGAAGGCGGTCTGTGGCAGGACAACGTCTTACCTTATAAAATGCATTCCAAATGGTTGAGTCAAATTCTAACTAGTTTCTAATCTTTTATAAAAAAAAAATCATCCTGGGTATGATTATGCTCGCAAAACTCGAAAAGTAGTCGAATGATATCGCTGAAAATTTCAAAGTTTGTTAATATTAGTGCCCGGAGTGTTTAGAGATGTACTCTGCACCATTATGAGACACGGTGTCGAATTAAAGTCGATGTAATGTATTTTTTAACAGTAACATTGTGGTATACAGTAGTGAATCGTGAGAGAAGTCGGAGTCGTCCGAGAAAGACTTTAGCAATAGCGAAGCATTGCAGGGGATCCACTAGTATTATATAGATGTCAACTGTGACAGGTAAAACATACTTTAAAAAAACAGGCCAATCTGGAAGACAAACATCCTTTTTTTTAATAAAAATCGCCATTCGTTGGACTTAAAAGCAACACGCGCTATTGGTCCTTTATCATTTGAGTCAGCTTGAGTCTGGACTCAAAGCGGAATTTATTGAAATTTTTGGCGTTGTTTACCCCTCCCTTAAACCCGCTACCCGGACTCTTACGAGGGCTGCAAAACCTGGTACTCGCCCTTCCGTGAACATGTTGGAAGCGCTGCAGTATCTGGGTAGGCCAAACATCATGCGGTACGCGTTGTTATACTGCACGCGTAGCTGTTCACTACTACTAAGTTACCCCAAAGCTCGCACGTATAAAAGGTTGTACAATACGTACTGGAAGACTATTAAAATATTTTATCCCTTTGTAAATATAATTGTTGTGTAGAAAATAAAGGAATTTGGATGTTATATTTATGTATTAATGATGAATTAAGTTTTAATGTCTTTAAAATGCCCTACCGTTCAGGAAAGCTGTTGGAATGCTTTTCGGACCCTGTATGTATCTGATGACAAAGAGCGCTGTTTTTTTGGGTTGTACAGCATGTTTGTTTCTAGTACAAATTCTTCACATATTTTTAAGAGTCTGAATATTTCACACAACTGATTACAATTACCGAACTGTTTTTTCACCATCATTATGAAAATATTATGGGATGGCGATATATGATATGAAGAGAGTGAGACAAAGCGCGTGCTAAATGGGCTAGAACCAAAAGGTACTGTCAGTAGCGATATTATTTTCCATTCAAATCTATAAAGCCATTTTTAGTATCTTTCTTTATTCTAAGTTAGGTTAGGTTAGGTTAGGTTAGGTTAGGTTAGGTTAGGTTAGGTTAGGTTAGGTTAGGTTAGGTTAGGTTAGGTTAGGTTAGGTTAGGTTAGGTTAGGTTAGGTTAGGTTAGGTTAGGTTAGGTTAGGTTAGGTTAGGTTAGGTTAGGTTAGGTTAGGTTAGGTTAGGTTAGGTTAGGTTAGGTTAGGTTAGGTTAGGTTAGGTTAGGTTAGGTTAGGTTAGGTTAGGTTAGGTTAGGTTAGGTTAGGTTAGGTTAGGTTAGGTTAGGTTAGGTTAGGTTAGGTTAAATTTCTATTGTCTTTCTTTATTCTAAGTTGGGAAAAATCTAGCACAAGCTACGACTAGATACACTACAATATTACAGAGATTCACTGAAGTATATGCATATTGTTTGCTTCAGAAAAAAATTAGCTTTGTTTGCTGAGGACCGTCTTTAACATTAATAGTTGAGCAGAATTTATTTAAGATTCCACACGACACGTACCGTTTTCATACATTTCGTATTCTGCACAGTACACCTGTCCATTCACAGCCTTGTATGGCTTTTCAATAAATTCGTAATTCAATAAAGCACTAACTCTCCCCAATGAAGAAATCGATTTTAATCCTTACCGCAATTGTTATAGAAACCATTTTTCATTGAAGTTATTTTATCTTACAAGAGAAAATGAATGAAAATATATGGATTTTTAAATTTATATATATTTTTTTTTTTTTTATAGTGAATACCTCACAAGAGTCCCAACTGCTCCCGTCTGGAGCCAGTGAGACTATGGCATCCCCAATTGGGGGATGTTGTGAGGCTGAAGGTAAGTGGGGAAGGGAAAGAGGAAGGTGGGGAAGTACCTGGCTATTCAGATCTAGTCACTAAACACGGCTAAAGCCATTTGGAGCAACGTTTCAATTCTGAATGGTGGTCTTACACCAGGGCGATACTGGTAGTATCTTCCACTCTGGAACGTGCCGCAAATATACTATATATTATTTTAATTAATTATTTGTGAAATAACACAAATTAATCAAATAAAATTTATTTGCGCACGCCGGGTTCGAACCCGCGACCTTCGGAATGGCAGTCCAATGCGTTACCACTGGACTATGCCGGCCGTCTAGAATCCGTATAGAATCGAATATCCGTATCCGTATAAAGCCGTATAGAATCCACCAGGCTTAACTCGTGTGGAAAAGTAATCAGAAAACGATATTAATTTTTTATTCTTTTTGTAAAACGATTGTTTGTTGAAGAAACCATTGCATTCTAATATATTATGTGAATTGGTTCAAATGTTTACTTTCGACATTGACATCCTTGAAGCGAAACGTCACTGAGAAACAGCATTTTGTTTATCTTTCGCCTACTTATTGTTTTTAACGAAAACAAGAATACTCGTTGTTTGAATTTGGATATTCAAAAAGTTTTTACAGAATGTTCGTTAACAATATTTTTTGTTTTGTGTCTGTAACTCGTATTCAATGAACTCTAGAAATTGTTTGCATATAAGTTTAATTTTCAAATTTGGAAGTGTTTGTTTGGTGAATTCAATAAAGCAGGTACCTACCCTTAATATCATATTTTTAACGGAAAAATATTTTAATTACATTTTTAAAAATTGGAACTGATTTGTCGAAAATTAAGACTATCCCATTTTGATGAGACAAGAAGCAAAAAAACCGATTCCACTTTTTTACCTCCAATTAGTCCAATTCGACGCTCACAATGCTTTAACGCCGAACGACCGCAAACTACCGAATCCAGTTCCTGCACACTACTAAACGCATGATAATAGTAAAACTGTGATTTTTCATGTGTCTGTATCTATATAATGAAAGCGAATTTTTTTTTACAAATATATTATATTTAAGTCGATTAACAAGTCGCTGTATGAAAGTAATGCATTTGTGTGATAACCATGTTCTCATACTAAGTTTCGCATATTAAGTTTTGCATCATCTTTCACTGCGACACCTTTAATTGATATGTCATCATATTGTTGCACCAAAACCGAAATAAAACATACATGGGAAAAATATGTTAGAACAGGATGTTTTATAGAATTTGAACAATTATTCGTCAAATTTCAAAGTTAATATACAAGTTCTGTGAAAATTCGATTCGTGTCCTGTTTCAATTACTTTCATAGAACTTGAATTTTAACTTTGAAATTCGACGAATTGTTCAAATTCTGTGGATAAACCAGTTATATTGAATTGTTTATCTGAAGCCTTACATAGCGAATCCTATTTCAATACATTGCAGATATATATTATTCAGTCCACATTTTGCCAATGCCGACTTGAATGGAAATTAATTGTGCAATTTGTCTACGTTTATCATTGACATTTAGTATATATGAGAAATCGAATTCAATACTGGCATTTGAGGTCAAAATAATATATTATGTAATTTACTTATTAATTTTTCTGTTTTCTGTTTGTTCTGTTTACTTGTTAACATGCTGTGTAGATTGTATTTTTAAGGAGAGAAAGTGTTGAATCAAGAGCATTTAGTAAGATTAAGGTATGGAAACATTAAAATGGGTCGTAAAAACGACCCATTCTTAAGAGAGAAATTGTCGACGGTGTACAAATTTTGGATACCTATGATGTAATAGGTTTACTTTAAAAAATATATCGGTTACCGCATAAAAGTCCCAACTGCTCCCGGATGTCTCAAGCCAGTGTCAATTGTTGAGAGTAGGGAAGGAGAGATGGAAAGTATCTGGCTATTCAGTTCTTGTCACCAAAAATAGCTAAAGCCATTTCAACCAACGAACGTGGTCTTTCACCAGGGCTATAAATACTGAGAACATCTAGTTTATTTTTTTTAGTGTATAGAAAAAAATTATTTGAAATGTTTAAATATATTATATATATTTGGTTTCTTGGAACGGGCAATTTGCCTAGTTAGGAACCAATAATTTCGACCTGATAAGGTACAATAATCAATAATCACAAAATATTTTAATTATATCTTGTATCATATTGTACTGTGTGTAAATTTAAATGAATAAATAAATAAAATAAAATATTTAATGTAGAAAGTTGAGTATGTCGTCATAGCTATCACACACAAAACGTAAAAAATTGCATAAAATCCGATTTAATTCTAAATTTTAAAAAAATGGTAAATAAGTGGAACTAAGGTATAAAAGTTTTTAATTATGATTTCAAGCGTATTTAACCTCATTGTGATTTTCATACAATTATTTGAATGCATATTTAAAATCGATTATTAGTCCTATAAATTTAATGCCCGCCATTAATAAATACATTAAAAAGTTAACTTTATTTGTTATTGGTTTATAATTAGTTAATAACAATCAACATTAACCCTGATATAATGATGTTGATGTAAACAATTTATTGTTATTATGTGTAGTATTGATAATTTACCCTTCAGGTTAATTTGTTGGCTTTTGGGAACGGCTCGTATGGTCTCATAAAAATCGTTGTATTTCCCTTTCTGACGTGGTGAGAAATATGGTATAGTGGGTAGTATATGAAAGAGAAATCACCACGCTTTATATTCAAATCTAGAAGTTAACCTCGGAACAATTAAAATGTACATCTCTATGAAACCAAAGGTTCTGATCCCAATTTGATGAAATTTTATGAAACTTCTTGACTTTTTTACTAATTATTTTTATATGAAACCACAAAAAAGTCAGGTGACGATAATGTTTATGATACATTTGTCTAATAAAGTGTGTGTGTGTATTTGTTTCTTTCCGTTATCAGTCATTTTAGTTTAAAACTTTTAACTTTTTTTACGTTTGCATTCAAAATTTTATCTATTCAAAAATGCTTATTTCTAATAATAACATGTTTAAAAACAGTTTTAAGTTTCCTGATACGTTTTGAAGTACACATTTTATTTGGATTTTATCAATTATTTTATGTATTTTAGTTATGTTATGTATCCCGAAGGGTTAAATAAATTTCTAATCATTATTCAACCAGTGTTTAGACGTTAGCGTCGTAATGCCGGATTGCTGTTTATAATTTGAATGGACGATAATCTTTATTTTGTCCATACCTTGTATGGCGAAAATTAGCTATTACTCCTCGTTTGGTTTTGATTTTAGTATAGTCACATCTAAGAATAAACTTTTCGTTTAAAGAGTGTGAAATATTATTGTCTTAGGTTTCAAGTTTATTTGCAACCCACTCTTGGTCAAAGGACGCGTGAGTCGCTTTTAAATTTTTACTAGCTGACCCGGCGTTGCTCGACTTTTCTCTCCTTTTAATAAATATAATATCCATGTATTATATATATAAACCTTCCGGAAGAAATTCTCTAAATGATAGTGAAAACCCTTTCAAACTCCGTTGCTTTGTTTAGAAGAACTAAGCGCACAAACCGACATGCGCGGATAGTGACTTTGTTTTATAATATGTAGCAATACCAATGTATTGTCACGATTACGAATTTACTAAAAGTTTATCAGGAAACGCCCTGTAATCTCGGTTTTAGTTCATTATAAACTGGGATGTTCCCGAACGTTCCAGACTATTCCCCAACTTTCCACAACATGTTCTGGAATGTTGCGGAATCTTCTCGAATACTCTAGAATGTTCTTGAATGTTCTAGAAATTTCTAGAGGGACAAACATCCAGCCCTTTTATCTTCAAAAGTACGCCCTTCAGGTAAAAACGACAACCTTCTTCATGGATGTACACTTACTCTTATAATATATATTGATTATCGACGCGATGAAAAATATCGAACATATTGATATATTATATTTTTGATACAATATTGAACACCAAGCATATTCTAAATACTTACCTCTATCTATTAAAGCTAATATTATTTATTTTTAATGGTATAACGTTTATAATACAAGGTTATGCATAGCATAAAGGATAACAAATAATTACAAGCAATAATTAGTCATCCGAAATACTTATACAAATTGAAAATATCTCCCGAGTAAAAAATAAATGCCGCCAACGGGAATTGAACCCGTGCCTTCTGATGTCTGGTCAGGTGCTCTGTATCCACTGAGCTATGTCGGCTTATTTCCAACCCGCCAAATGATTCAATATGTACTAGTACCTCAATCAACAATTACTGCTTATTATATTTTTTCACCTGTAAACAACAAACTTTATTTTTGTAGGAAAGGCTTTGTTAGTGCTAAATTTCTCACTAGATGGCGTCGAGACATATGATATCTTCATTTACAATTTTAATAATTTCAATTTGTATTAGTATTTCGGATGACTAATTATTGCTTATAATTATTTGTTATCTAATATTATTTATTTATTTATTTATAAACGCCGTATTGGGCTTTTACAATAATATTATAAATTCAATTGAAAACAACAGTAAAACACGAGAAAAAAAAGATTTAAAAATAAATCATGATATACAATTATGATGCCTACTGAAGAACCCATGAAATTAAAATAAATAAAAAAAGTTATTATGAATACTTAAGCATGCGCACAGATTATGATAACTCATTATTATATTTACTTAAAAGTGCTGAATTTATTTGGCTCTAAATGTTTCAAAATTTAAAATGAAAATATCAGCGACTTCTATTAATTCATTGCCATGTCTATGAATTCCTCTATAGACAGAATTGAACACAAATTTACTGTTGTGAAATAATTTATTCTATCGAATATGCTTCGGGAGTATGTGTAATAGTCAAGGCAGTCAAATCTTGAAATAAAAATTTTGTGCAATAAAAGAAAATTAAATATTTTTCGTCTTTCAGATAATTTAGATAAATTGAGTTCAATTTGTAAGCAATGAGAGTTACAATGAAGAGACCAAATCAATTGATTATATTCTACCTGACTTCTAACCAGAGATGTTTATAATCATTTTATGGTGTTTAGGTTATCAAAGTCTTTTGGGATTCTGATAGTAAATCAAAGCATTTTTAATCATTTACTGGTATTGGTTGTTATATGATTGAAGAAGCGTAATTTGGAGTCAAAGATAACACCGTGTTTCCTTTATAACAATGTAAAAAAACGTATAACGTACGTTTAGTATACAAAATACATATAAAATTAAAAAAAAAATGATATTAAAATTATACACTTTAAATAATATATATATTTGAATATGTGTTTTTTTTTTAATATCGGAAATTCGTCAACACTCGCTAGCATGGACGCAAAATACTTGTGACATTTCGATAGTTGCCATCGGCTAAAGCACGAATGCCTTATAATTATTAAAATTTTCTCGATAAAGGTTTTTTTATCAACAATGTCGGTAATTCGTCGACACGTAGTTAGCACGACCGCAAAATACAAATTAAATTTTGACAGTTGATATCGACTAAAATACGAACGCATTATAATAAATTATTAATGTTGACTTGATAAAGGTTGTTTGGTTGTTTCGACATTTGAGAATATTTTTCACAAAACCGGCGCTACACAACTTATCCAATTATTATTTTTAGTATTATTTGAAGGTTCGACCCCAAATCACCCATCGATAAAATTTGACGGTCGACATCGACTAAAATATTGTTATTTGTTCAAATGAAGCAGATAATTTGTGATGTGACATTATAATTTAAAATAAAATAATAACGTAGTAAACACCACTTTTAATTTTTGTTACTTAATTTAGTAAAATTTTTTGTTGCCCTGAAGAAGCTACGGAAACTGTAGCGAAACCCGGTATTTTAAATCAAAAGATTGTTAGTTTATCGAGCATCTTTACTCCATATACGTCTGCAAGTCAATTAATATCGTTAAGGCGATGCCATACGTAGTAATGCAAAATCATGTGTTTTTGGTTTGAAAATTTAGTCGCCTAGAAATGTTTCAGATACTTTAATTAAATACTGCGAGTAGAATGCATCTTGGCCTTTGAAATAATCGAGTATTTTTTAGATAAGTCTTTTTATAAGCCCAGAAAAAAATAATGTAAAGGCCTATGAAAACTGCTTTTAAGTTCAAAATCTTCTACTTACGAACCCATTTTCGGTTATGATTTTATTGTATAATATGGCAAATTAAGTTATTTATAAAATGATCGAAAAAAATTAAATATTTATGCCTGAACATCCACAAAATATCCACATGTTTTTTTCTTGCATAAATCAAAACAGGCGGATGGTGTTAAGCAGGAATTTAAACCCTATCGCCATCTACGTAAGGGTTGTTATTGATAGCGGCTCAATTTAAAATATTACACGACGTAGTGCATCGCCTTAAAAATAATGGTTGGCTGCTTCGCAACAGATTTGAACATGACTGATATTATATATTTTCAGGGTATCAGGGGTAATGGCAACGGGACAAAGAAAAATCAGCAAATGCGTAGAGTAATTATTTATAAAATCGCTTTAGCAAAATTAACTCGTTTGAATTTGACGTGACAATGCGACAACAGCTAACCACTTCATGGGTAAAAAGTGACAGTGTTGCCATCGTAGGGCGATTTTTCCCACTTTGGCTAAGTGCTAACAGAATAAAATTCATATTACGTGCTGAGTTTTGCCACCAGGTAAATAAGGCATTATTATTTATTCAAGTAAACACATAAATAAGTACTTCTATATTTCTGTAACACTTTTACTGTAAACTGGATAGCCTTACAAAAATGGGTTGTCAACTCTTAAGGGACCATCAATTTTATAACCTTTCAAACGTGACGTCCTCCCCACATTTGACGCGCATTTTCCCGTGTTCATATTTTTACTATGTTTTAAAAGAATTTTCCCCCGTGTTTAAAGTACGCAATAAAACTGTTCAGACCCCTATAAAACAGCTAATAAAGAATTTTACACAATTTCACGAAGGTTCTGGACTTTCTGGGCATTCTGTATCAAGGGTCTGCCAGGATCCAGATATTAGGTCCGTACACAGAACAGAAAATCTCTAGAAGTGTTATCTATAAAATTGATTGCAACACTTTGGACTTCTACTGCCCAGACAGCAGTGCAGTTGATTATCAGTTGAAGAAAGAATTTCGATATTTGAAAATGTATTATTAATTTCACCAGAAGTAAGGTAGAATTAAGAACTTCTGTCACACGGACACGCTCACAACACACTTATATCGGTATATCTCTTCCCTGATTTCACATATTAGTGTCACTGGGTCGCAGTCTATTGTTAGTGCCGGCCTAGCTCAATCAAAACCGCCTGCTTAAAAGGCCAAGACACCGAAACACAAACAGCCACGATGGCCGTCGGTCTTTCTGGTTCCGTCTCATGTCAGAGGTTGGCTATCAGCGAGTCAATCAAGATGACGATGTGTAAAACTTACTGTGTTTTAGGTATTTTTAATAGAAAACAGGGAGAACATGGCAAACACATTTTAATGAAATTTGAAAAAATCAACCTGAAAAAAATACGAGTATTTTCAATGTTTGGTCTAGTTGCGCCATCTCTTGGGCCGGATAGTAGCCAATTTTAAAGATTAAAAAAAAACTATTTTTGGTTTGACTAAGGATTGAAATTTCCTCCCAGGGAGTGGCACTTAAAACGCTGTGGAATCTTGTTTTTTAAAACTAAAAAAAAAACATTATAGAATGCATTTTAATCGACAATGCGTCTTCCTACCGAGTTTCAGCTCGATGGGATGTCGAAAAGTGGGTTTATTTCCACTTCCAAGATTCCATTACATTCATTAATTCATTCAATTAAGAATACAATTTCGAAATTCAAATAGATGTATGTAAAAATATGCTTTTACCGCTAGGGGCGCTGCTAGTGTGTTAGCCTTACATATAGGCGGCATTAGGTCGTACTGGCTACTGACTCACTAGGTACAGGTTTTCCAATAAGAGGTGTTATTTTGATATTCAATCGTAAAAGATCAATGGTTTCGTTGCTTGTGTGGCACGTAGCGCCGTCTTGTTGAAATTAAACGTTGTCCAGATCAATACCTCCAATTTCGGCCATAAAAAATCGTTAATCATCTCCCGATAGCGCAATCCATTCACCGTAACTGTTGCTCCAGCCTCATTTTCGAAAAAGTAAGGTCCAATGACTCCGCCGGACCATAAACCGCACCAAACAGTCACACGTTGAGGATAGAGAGGCTTTTCAACAATAACTTTTGGGTTTTCCGAGCCCCAGATGCGACAATTTTGTTTGTTGACGAAGCCACCGAGGTAGAAATGGGCCTCATCACTCAAGATGATTTGCATTGTTTTTTTTTTTTTTTTTTTCTTTTTTATGTTACACCTCACAGGAGTGTCCCTGCCTGTGGAGTGCACAGACAGGGGAACTATGTCACCACCCGGTTGGGCGGCGTTGTGAGGCGGAGTAAGGTAGGGGCTGTGGGAAGGGATTTGTTAATGCGGGCCTTGAAGAGGCTCGGATTATAGGAGGGAGGAAAAACAGATGCCGGTAGCTCGTTCCACATACGAGCCGACTTACACAAAAACGAGTCGTAAAAACGGCCCGTTCTCATGAAGCCAACGTCAACCGTGAACGGGTGTTCAGTTCGTGTCCGTCGAGTTTCGCGCACGTGCACCGGTGCATCAGGAATCAATGTTGCTAGCTCCTTGGAGCAGGCTCCATTGAAATACCTGTAGAACAGACACAGCATGCCTACATTGCGTCTATGCATTAGAGAAGGCAATCGGTCTGTTAACAACGGATTGTCAATCAGACGGATCGCTCTCCTTTGCACAGATTCAATCAGGTTTATCAAGTATTTTGGGGCACCAGCCCAAAGGTGGCTCCCAAATTCAATAGTTGGGCGGACTTGAGACTTGTACAGGGTCAGCAGCTGGTCACTGTTGAAGAATCTCCTAGCCCTGTACAAGACGCCCAACTTTTTGGAGGCCTGATTTACTCGGGCTTCTATGGATCCCCGATACTTGAGCTGGTCTGATATAGTAACTCCAAGCATTTCAATGGAGTCTTTATTGGGGAGAGTGCTCCCATCAAATTGCACCAGACAGTCATTGATCTCCCTCTTTGCCGAAATCAGACACGCTTGGGTTTTTGAAACGTTGAAACTGACCAAGTTGGCCTTACCCCAGGCATGAACCATCTCTAGGTGGTGGTCAATTTTTTGCTTCAAAACTTCCCGAGCTGTTCGGACATCATAGGTGGAAGGGGGCTTGTCAAAAAGATAACCCTCGTGAACGGTGCTGTCATCAGCGTAGCAGTGAATTGGTGCACATTCAACGAGATCATTGATGTGCAATAAAAACAGCGTCGGAGACAGCACAGATCCTTGTGGCACCCCCGCATTGATTTGGTGCGGTGAGGAAGAAGAGCCGTCAACCACGGTTTGAATTGTTCTTCCCCTCAGAAAGTCCGCAATCCAACTATGCAGGGTTGGGTGGATCCCATACGATGGTAACTTCCCGACAAGCGCCCGGTGCCAGACTCGGTCAAAGGCTTTGGAGATATCCAACCCAACGGTTTGGGTTTCACCAAAACGTTCCATGTACCGCCCCCAAATATGCGTTACATATCCGAGTAGATCGCCACACGATCGGTTACGACGAAATCCATATTGCCGATCGCTTAGGATATTGTTATTCTCGAGATATGTGAGCAATTTGTTGTTAACCACCCTTTCTAATACCTTCGAGAGTATGGAAGTGATGGCTATGGGGCGGTAGTTAGAAGGGTCGGAGCGGTCCCCCTTTTTTGGGATTGGGTGAACGATTGCCTTTTTCCAAAGATCTGGCACCTTTCCACCTTTGAGAGAGAGCCTAAATAATTTCGCGAGCACTGGAGTCATTTCTGCAGAACACCTCTTGAGGACCAAGGCAGGTATTCCGTCCGGCCCACTGGCTTTGTCGACTTTCAGCTCGTTCAAGACTCGGAGAACCTCTCTGTTCCGGATCTTCGGTTCCTCCATTTGAAAACCGCAGTGCGGAATGGAAGGGGGAGTCTCTCCGTTATCTTGAAGAGTTGAGTTTTCCGCGAAAATTTTGCCTAATAATTCAGCTTTCTCACGGGCCGAGTTAGCCAGCCGACCATCAGGCTTGGTCAGAGGTGGGAAAGTGGTTCTGCAGAAATTTCTTCCGATCGAGCTAGCGAGTGACCAGAAAGCACGGCTACCAGTGGGGCAGTCAGCCAGCTTTTTCGCAATTCTCTGGTCGTGATCGCTCTTAGCTCTATTTAGAACTCTCTTACATTCCCTTGCCCGTTTTCGGTATTCCTTAAAGGTTATTCATGGAGCTAATCTTCCGGAGTGCATTAAAAGCCGTATTTTTGAGTCTGACAGCTTCAGCACAGCGATGGTCAAACCACGGTTTTGTGCCCGCTCCAGAGGATTTGACGGAGAAGGGAATGTAGCAATCCATTGCTGATGTGATTACTTCTCCTACCTCACGTGCAGAAATTGATGGGTCCTCGGAGCTAAAGCATACAGTACTCCAAGGAAAGGCGCCGAAGAAAGACCGCATGCCGTCCCATTTCGCTGCCCTGTAGTGCCATACCTTCCTCTTTACATGTTTGTCGGGTTGACGGTTCATGGAGGATGGGACAGAGGTGGTAATCAGGCAGTGGTCAGAGGATCCCAAGGGCGCTGTCACCTCCACTCTGTACCCGAGTGGTTCACTAGTGAGAAACAAATCGAGTAGGTTGGCTCGATGTGATGGGATGTCTGGTATTCTGGTCGGAGATTCTACGAGTTGGCTTAGTCCATGGATAAGAGCAAAGGATTCCGCTGATCTACCGGCAGAGTTTGTTGGGCCCGAGAACTTCAGCCATTGTTCATTATGAACATTGAAGTCCCCCAGGATTACAAACTCGGCCGATGGGTAACGGGGCAAGAGAATATCTACAGTGTCACTCAAGTATTTAAACAACTCAACAGTGTCTGATTCGGCAAGGTTTGGTGAGCGATATAGGCACGCATAAATTCTCATCATACCGGTGAGATCCACGCGTACCCATAACACTTCGTGTTTAGCGCTCTCGATATTTGCGAGACGAGCGCAGCTGATGTCAGCGCGGCTGTAAAGGCAGACACCTCCTTTTGGCCTGAAAAGACTTTCCAGATGATATCCTGGGCAGTTCAGATAGGAGGTATCTGGGGGCTCGGCAATCTGTGTTTCCGTAAGGAAGAGGAGATGGGGATTTTGTGAGAGAAGGTGGTGGTGGATGGGAGTTAGGTTGGTGTGCAGACCGCGAATGTTAGCGAAATTCACCTTCATCCTAGGTCCACACTGAGGACTCCTACTGTTCGCTGTCGCTGAGTTTATATTGATTTGTTATGAGTTCATAGTTTTTAAGTTTGTTTTATTTGTTTGTGGGATTTAGGATGGGTTGGGAAGGATTAGGTTAAAAAGGTTGGGTGGGGAGTTGGAGAGTTGAGCAACTGGATACACCAAATGTAGGGTATGTTCTTCTGACTGCGGTTCCAGGCAATGGACAGGAGAGTCCGGCTGTGGAGGTCGCCCAGTGCGCCCCAAACGCTGGATGCTGGGTCCTCACCGGTCACGAACCGGCACAACATCAGCGGCAGGGTTTTTTCGCTGGCTGATGGGGCAGCCCACCCTTGGTCGTGAGCCCAAGGGTCGGGCCCCTGTACTATCCAGCGGCCCGGACAGCGATAACCGGTTTACTGGATCTCCCTCAACCGGCCTCTCCCAGCCCGGCCCGCCCCGCAGTAAGTAGGCTGACCCATTCATCAGTGTGATCCAGAACGCACAACCCTCCATCAGCCCGGGCACCCCTGCTAAGTCACCAAACGTAGCGAACCACTTCAGGTGACCTGTGGCAGAGGTGTTGGTAACCCAGAGTATGGTTCCCGGGGCGGCGGTACCCATTGACCACCTCCCAAATTAAAAATTCACTGATTTGCATTTGATTCACTCAAGTGAATCATGCATTTGATTCACTCAAGTGAATTTTAATAATTTCAATGCGTTGTTGAAGCGTGTATCGTTCCATTTTTATTAATGGCGTAGTTTCTACTTGTCAAATGTCAAAAAATGACAGCTTCAAAAGTAACATCTACCGAAATAGCGGGCTATTCAAAATAACACCTCTTATTGGAAAACCCAGTAAGTATTGATGCCAAAAAGGTGGAGTGGACATTAAATTATACCTTCACCATATAGCAGGTGTTTTTACTTATTTATGTGATGACCACTGAATCCCTACTGCCCGGGGCCAGTGGAAGAAATGGTAGTTAGTTTAAAGGAAATATAACTTGGCTAATGGATTTGGGGAAAGGGAAGAAGACAGTATAGAGAAGAATTTTGTACACTTTTGCTAGTAAACTTTAAAAAAAGCAACATCAACTTGTTCTGAAAAGTCGGCGAAATCTGAAAAAAATCATCACATGCGTGCGCTGTTGCTATACGCCGTCGGAAACTTAGTGATAGTTTCGTAGGTTCGAACCAAAGCGTCCCTTTATCGCCCTGGTGAAAAGCAACTAATCAGAATCTAAACTTCTTTCTTGTACTTATCATACAGAATCACCTACCGAAGTACTTACTTTACTGAACATCTTAACTTATTTTAATAACATCTTGAAACACGATAATCACCGAAAAAATCTATTTGTTCTTGCAAAATATGTAATATTCCGTACAAATTTAGTGTTACCAAATATCATAGTTGTAGCTGATTCCCAAGGTTTGCACACATTTTATCGAGGAAGCGCCGCGAGAAAAGCCCATGAAATGGCAATTAAGCTGTCTTTACGTCTTTAGTGACTAGCCCCCTTACTTATAAACGCGGTGTATATATAACGCGGCGCGTAAGGTCGGAAAAGAGAAAAAAAACTTGACTTATTACCACGGCGTTTGCATGGTTAAAACGGCCTTAAACCAGGCTTAAGGCTTGCTTTACTATACCGACGTTGAACCGGCGTATAAGAATCTAATTAGCAAGACTGTTTATCTTTAGAGCACAGGCGTCAATGCAAAGGTATTTCATTGGAAGATGCTCCGAGGAACTAGCGTCATTGATCCCTTCCGCACTGGTGCGTAGTCGAGAACACGCCAAACGTGCGCCCAACATTTGTAGATGGTTGGCATTTGTCATACGTGAACGGGTCGTGTCTACGACTCGTTTTTCGGTTTTCCTGTCTGTGTTTCCTCCCTCCTAATACACGAGCATCTTCAAGACCAATCTTCACTCCTTCCTCTTCTCAAAAAGACCCTCCACACATCATCCCCAAAGATGACATAGGCCCTGAAGGAAATTATCTTCCTCCGGGCCTCCTGTGTGGATTTAATGTCAAAAATATATGAATGGAAAAATATATGATTTATGCTAGAAAAAAACATGGCCAAAAAGTGCCTTTTATTTTATTTTGTGGATGTTCAAGCATAAATATTTAATTTTTTTTCGATCGTTTTATAAATAATTTAATTTGCCACATTATACAATAAAATCACAACCGAAAATGGGTTCGTAAGTAGGAGATTTTGAACTTTAAAGCAGTTTTCATAGGCCTTTACATTATTTTTTTCTGGGTTTATAAAAAGACTTATCTTAAAAAATACTCGATTATTTCAAAGGCCAAGATGCATTCTACTCGCAGTATTTAATTAAAACATCTGAAATATTTCTAGGCGACCAAATTTGCAAACCAAAAACACATGATTTTGCATTACTACGTATGGCATCGCCTTAACAAAATTCTTAAATTATTTTGTCTCACCCAAACAAATAACCGCGATAAAAAAACAAACCTCTGCCAAAAAAATAAACAGGTTAAAAACAATTTGCCACAGTTAAAAACAGCCGTCAGTTTGAACGAGCGTGACGCTTGAGTCCGATATTTTCAAAATACACGTAGAATTACCTACTAGTACATACTTTATGTTATTTTATACTAATATCTATACATTTTCATGACCTGAAAAGACACATCAAACCACGCATTATACAGATAACGAAAAATACGTGATTTTCTTCTCACTCCCTGTTTTCGCGACATAACTTTGAATTATTATGTGACAGTTTCTCTTAAACTATTTTATTTTTGAATACTGGTTTTTTTCTCGTTTGTGTTGAGCATTATATCTAACGTTTCACAACTTGCCCATAATGATAAAATTACAGAACTTGAATAGGACTTTCACAGAACTTGAATATTAAATTTGATATTATCAGTATTCAAATTCTGTAAAACTCTAAATTTACGCAACATTAATAGTACTCGGGTACCTCCCTTTGATCCTCTAATATCTAAAGCATTACAAGTATCGCCAATATTGGAGGTAATATAGTCCCTCTACCTCTCCGCACGGACAAAACTTACTTATATTAAATATTTATAATATTAAGAAAAATTATTCATAATCTTGTTAAAAACGGGATTGCAGGCATTTTTGAATGCATGTTAATTCATCATTCATAAATTCACGAATGAATGTATGAATGATGAATTATTAACAGGTTATAATATCAGGAAAAATACAAGTGCATGAACACGTGTTCCGATATATTAGTAATGTACTAAAACATCAATAAGAAACGGCTTGCAATCGCGTTTTTAACCGGATCTTAATAAATCAGCCGTATTCATTTTTCTCTGTGCGGTCTCTGGAATTATGGAACACAAGTAAAATTATATTTATATCCTCTTTTATTTTAATGCTAGATATTTTAATATGGGAGGAGCCTCTCCTATCCTTATCCTATATTCCTCTTTCTCTCCCCTTTACTTTCTTATTATTTTTAAGGCAAAATAAAACTACTTTCTCTTATTAACTTTAGCATGAGAAAATTTTCGTCTTCATTAATGCATACATATAAATTACAAATCTTTGTTTTATAAAAATAACACAAGAAATGCAATGTGGGCTTGTTTCGCTATCCAAAAGTCTGACTATTCTTTGCTTAAATTTCCAATGCAGAAATTCGTTTCACCATCAATACGAAATTTTTATTTCGATCAAAAGGAATGGCGATATAAAGGGTATCCGTGGATAAAGTACACAAACTTCAGGAAGTGTTCTACATGATAGTAGAAGTAAAAAATAAAAGCAACTTTTTTCTTAATTCTATTATTTTTTCTTCGTACAAAAATATTTTTCCATAGAAGAATATTTTTTCCATACAAAAAATTCAACCTTTTTACCGGAAAACTACCTTAAGAACGTTGGAATTTCGAAAAAGTTTACTTGTAATATCATCAGAAAGTTGTGCACTCTGCCCCCGAAAACCTTGTATGCAAGAACAATAATATTACAAAGTCGTGGCTACATTAAGATTCTTGTGAAGTTGCACTGAATTTTAATAACTTCGTTTTTAATGTTTTTACCGATGCGTATACAATTTTTTGGTTGATTGTTTAAAATTAAGGCAGTTTTTGCTTTTGTTACATAATTTTGTGAATAAATAAATAAATGGTAAAGTCCGTAACATATATACTGCAATGATTATTATTATAGGAATCTAGAGATATTACAAACACGAAGACATTCAATAAACGAAATTTAACTGCAATAAATGAATCATGGCAGATTTCTTTCAAAATGACAAAGAAGCATTGATGTATTATATTTAGATGAGACATGGAACGAAAAAAAGGTTCCACTTTTTAACCTCCAAAAGACCTCTAACGCTCACAAGGCTCTAACAAAAACTACCGAAACCGGTCTACGCGCACCGAAATGATAAATACGCAATCGCGCCTTTAATTTTAAAGCTCTATGCGTGGAAGGCACTACTTCTAGCTTGTATTATCTATTCAGTGTATTTATTTATTATCACAAAAATACCACGATGACAGAAAATAAATACAACCTTATTTTCTTGCTTAAGTCAAGAAACCTATCATTTCCTAACGTTGTATCATTACTGTGATCACTTTGCATTAATTCCTCCTCTATCGATGATTGATGCCGCTTCTACTGCGATTGCTTCCCTTTCCTCTTTTTCTTCTAGACTTGCTGGTACCGGGCCAGAGCCGCAGTGAACTCAAACACTCCTCTTATTGTTGTTAACCGTGTTACCTAGAACAAGTAAAATACCCACTGGTGTAGTAAGACCCCGATCAATACTACGACACTTTCAATAACTCTTATCAGATAGAAATCGCCTTTTGGCTAGTGACTTTCAAGTATTTTTCATGGTAATTGTCGAAGTCGTATCTACAAAGTTAGGTCAAACTTTTTGGCTAGGTTCAGGATATTATTCGGATAAAAAAAAGTTCAGATCATAATTTAGGAGATTGTAGAAGTGATTTATTTACCGGCTTTGTAATGAGTATAGAATGTGCCAGGATTTTTCTCAAATTGAAAAAAGTATTCGCCGATGAAAAAGCAAGTTTCTCGTTTTCTCCGTTAAATACCTATTAGTCCGCCCCGAATATGTTTCTTCCTATCTCTCGTGTGCTTTATTTAAATAAGAGATGCCCCGGTGCCTGCCTACAGCCCTACAGAGCCTACGGGTTGGAGATTTTTTGTTACGTTTTATGTAACGTTGCCAAGGGATACATTGGCAAGCGCCTTGAATCCAATTCACTCTTCGTCGGAGGTGTTGCGTAGCAAGGTTTGCAAATGTAAAAAACAAAAGAGAAGTAGAACTATTATACTGAATTATGCACGTAGCCCGAAAACTGGTGAATCTACAAATTTGAAGTCGATTTTGTGTTATAACTTTTTTGATTTGAGCTCTCGTTTTTGAGTAATTTTTTTTTCTTTCCTTTATTCGTTAAATATATTTTATACAGTTTTTTACATGCTTTTCGACTACCACACTAGACACATGTCCGTATTCCGAAGTTCGAAAGTCGAAACGTTAACCTGCTACCAGAAGCTTTTTTACTCTTTAGTTAGCCGAAAAAAACCTCAAATTCAATCTAAATGATCCACACTGCATTATTAATTCACATTTTCTGGTAATATTTTCTTTATTCGTATTCATCAGTTAAATATTAATGTGTTTGTACAAAATCTTTTTTTTTTAATTTCTTTCGACTACCAATTATTTTCCATCTATTCGTTGCTTACCTAGAAAACCTTGTTATAAGCAATAATAATTAGTCGAATGAAATATCCATACAAATTGAAAGTATCTTCCGAGTAAAATTAAATGCCGCCGAAGGGAATTGAACCCGCACCTTCTGATGTCCGGTCAGGTGCTCTGACCACTGAGCTACGTCGGCTTGTTGAACTCCTTGATTTAAGCAATAACATTCTGGAACAGTGAGCTCTGGGCACCGTACGATTCGCACACCATTTCTGACCAGCATTAAATTTTTAGTTTAACGCAAGTATTTTCAGTTCATATTGCCTTTTTTACCATGTCCAATGTCAATTTAACTGTCAAATGGACGCGTATGTTTGTTCCAATGCCTTTCAAATTGTTCAATAAGAAACACAATTTCGAAAATAGAGTGTTGAAACTCGGGTGAAGTCGAGTAATTATCTATGTTTAACCCTCCACGATTTACATATTAATCGTCGGTATGAACATGCAAGTTTGAGATTTATCTCTTACCTGACTCTAAAAATACATACAGATTTCCTGGAACAGATCATACTAATAAGTTGTATCCCGTTCGCCCTGCTTTGCCAATATATTATTATGTTATCAGGTCCGCGCTCGGCCTAATGAATACATAAATATTTATTTATTTGTGTACGCCCAAATGTGTTTTTACATGTTACAGCGATACACTTGTAAATAATTTGCTCATACAAAGAGCAATGAGCGTTTAACACGTACTTGATTTTATGCCAATGCCCACATGAACATGAACAGTATGAACATGAACAGTATGAACATGAACAGTATGAACATGAACGGTATGAACATGAACAGTATGAAAATGAACGGCATAAACATGAACAGAATGAACATGAACTGTATGAACATGAAAGGTATGAACATAAACAGTGTGAACATGACCTGTATGAACATGAATGGTATGAACACGAACAGTGTGAACTTGAACAGTATGAACATGATCAGTATGAACATTAAAGATGAAATAATGTTTTAGGACGGTAGTAAATCGTCAAAAAATGGCATCATCTTCACATAAAAGGATCTGCCAATTTCTGTTGCCATCAACAAATCATCAAAAATAGACAGAATTCCCAATACCGATAAGTAATATACTTCACAATCTCAATAAAAAGACTATATAAACCCTTTTTTTATCAACATTTTAGAATAAAAATATATAAATACGCAAAATTTTCACTTGATATATTGTTTAATTTATTCTTTTAACAATGACTTAAAACAGATGTCAAATAATTTCCGCCATCTTAAACTGTACGAAAATCGGAAAAAAATAGAAAACGTAATTTTTTCATCCCGGTTTTTTCTACCCCGTTTTCCATATGGGTCATCTTACATGGGAAACGATATGAAAACTATTTGATAAAAATTATCGTGTAAAACACCAATAAGAATGAGTAATGAAAAAGTACTTTGTTAACAATAATATTGATTTATAAGATACGATATTAAATCATCTACATTCCGTGCAGTTAAATATCGGTATCAACCTCTGTGTACGCATTTGCGATTGTATGCAATCTAGGTACAAGCGAGTATCTAAATGACTCGGACATAGTATTATTGTTTTATTTAACCTTTCCGTTGCCAACAGGGATATGTACGTAAAAACAACTTTTCTCCGTTTATAATTCTTAAGTTTTGGTAATTTTTATATTTCTACAAAACCTTTAAATATATAATCTTCCATAAAAAATAAACTTAAGTGGGTAAAATATTAAAACAGATTTTTTTTTAAATATGTAGCTAAATTTTTAAAAAATTTCTAAAAAATTTCTAAAAAAAAAATATATAAAAAATTTAATTTAATTTAATTTAAAATTAAATATCCCACTAGAAAACTTACAATATCATTTCTTATAAAATACTCTAATAGTACACACTTTGGAAGACAGGCGTAAAATAAACGACTTAACTTTTTTATAAAAATTCTAAATTCCACTGTTGCGAACTTTTGCAAACTCATAAACTTACGAATACCTACAATAACAACACGACAATATACGCTATTCCACTGCAACACACATAAGCGCAATTACATTACGAACTCCCCGATACAACGGCTTCACACTACGGGAAACCAATACTTAGGTGATGGCGATATATTTAATATTAACTTTGCGAATTTTGTGGATTCATGTGAATTCACGTAAAAGATTTATTTCAACACTATTCCCCAAATGGAAGTTGTATTTTTGTAAACTAGTCAAATCGCTGTATTTTTTAATTTATATTCTTGTTCTTTTTATTTTGGTTTCTTGCGTATATTATTTTTTAATGTAATTTTATTTTTATTTATTTCTTTCTCATGTTTCAAAATTGTCCGTCATGAAAATTGTACCACCTACATGTAAAAAAAGACCTCTGGGCGTTAAATACATAAATAAATTAATAAATAAAAACCATTCCACAGTTGTTTCTGTGACTACGCCACAGCGACTGCCTCATGGGTGATTTGCGCCATCTCACTCTCTCGCGCTATTATTATAGCCGTACGTTGCCGCAGTCATAAATCAGTACAACCCCAGCCGTTGGCCAGAGGCTACGTTCGGAAGAGGTTTTTAAAAATAAAATTGACTATATTATGTTAATTATTTCACGAAAGCACAACAATATGTAAAACCCCCTAAATCCTCTGACATTTTGCAATGTAGGTTTTTCTCATATAAGAACTGTCAAAATGCAGATTGCACTGAAAATATTTTAACGGTACATTCTATTTCAGATAAATTCACTGTTTTTGAACTTATTTAAAAATAAAATACTGATCTTGAAAGCAGATGAAAGACTTTCAAATTATAATATTACAAATCGACGTATGTAATAAAAATATTAAAAATTTGAACGCAAAGAAAGAAAAAGTTTTTAAAGTCGGTTACCAAAGGTTTTAATAGCGTGAACTGTAATTACATTTTACAGGAAATTAAAAAAAACATATTTAATTAGACAAAGATATTACAAACGTTATTGTCACTTCACGTTTTCGTTTAGTATCAAAAAAATTGTAAATCTTAACAAATGTTCTTTTATAGAATTATTTTTAATTTTTCTTGAGAGTTTACGGTAATTTTTAAATGCAAAATGAAAAAGCAGTATTCTCTTTTTCTAACACCGTTTAAATTATATTTATCACAGTAATACAAAATGAGATAGCATAACTTTTATGAGACCGTGTCGGGCTGGGATATGTATCTCCCAAAAAGACTATGGTTGTTTATTGTCTGTGAAGAATATCTCCCAAAATTTCCAAGGGGGTTAAATGTGTAAGCTAAGTAAAAAATTATATTAAAATTATAAAATTTGTGGTTTAACAGAGTCACCCTTCACAGCAACCCTACTTTTATTTTGCATTTTGGCATGTTTGGATCGAGTAGTTCTCGTTGGTATATGAAAAGCAAGAAAGGGTTAAAGATTTCATCAAAAGTTGTAAGAGGTCGTTTCTTGGAGATCTGCCAGTTGGATTTTGGGTCTCTTTTTCTTATTTGTTCCAAATGGCCAGTACTTTATCATTAGTTTGATTCTGGAGCGGCCCCGGTCCATTTTGTGTATTGACAGTCGATGAAATCCATTAGATTGCTTTGGTTCGGTAATAAATGGCCACATAACAAATGAATTAATCATGCAGCTTAATCGAGTATCAGATACGAGTATCACGCTCCAATGTAGGTATGCTATTATATGCCATGCTTTGTAAATCATCCATTCATTCAACAAACTAAACTCGGTGTTTGGTACAGGGGCAATTGTACTATAAATTAACTTACCTGTGTTAATATGACTTCAAATTCTTTCAAAACGGAATTTACTGTTTTACGCCGAAACCGAATTTTATTTTTATTTAATTTTAACGACAGATACGTCCCGGTCATGTTATTTTATGTTGATAAATACATTTTCTATAACTATTTAAAATGTGCCATTTTTGATGCGCCGCTAAAACGAAATGTTCGGTTTTGTTGTCACATCGGCCAACGTCAGCGACAGCAGCTGTCAGCGTTGTTAGTATCCAGTTTAACAGTTTAGCAATGTGCGGTTTTAGATCGTTTTTAAAATCAATAACAAATTATTCATGAACATATTAAAATTACACATTTTTGTACGATGATCGGAATCAGAATTATCTTCTGCACATTTTTAACGGTATTCATAGTTTGTGGAAAACTATTCCACCGATTTACGCGTCAAAATGTGTGTGGTTTATCCGCGATGTATCAACTTGCCCCGCTTCCCTCTATCGCAACCAGAGTTGAGTTGAACACAGTACTAACACAGAAGCATTGCTTGCAAAAAGCATGTTTCGTAATTGTTATTCTTCTTCAGAAAATAAAATTACAATGAAAATTACAAAATTCCCTTTAACCCTTCAGCTTTGTTCGCTTTTGAGAAAAACTCATATAATATGGTCTCACAGAAATCATTCTGTCTTCCTTACTGTTGTATTTAAAAATACGATCCAAACAATGTTAGAAACATAAAATACCACGCCTTATATGCAAATCTAAAATTCAACCCTAAAAATTAAAATATTCTCCTTTATAAAACCATAGGTACCGACCGTGATTTGAAAAAAACTTATTAGTTTTTTTAATAATAATCATTACGTGAAACGATATAAAAGTGAGGTGACGATAACGTTTGTAATACATTTGACTAATAAAATAAATGTGTATTTTTTATTTTTCACTATCAGTAATTTTTGTCATAAAACAAGTTAAGTGAACTCTTCTATTTTTTTTATCTTTGAATTCAAAATATTAAACTTTACATAAATATATATTTATTTCGAATAATCAAATATGAGAGCGTATTTTGTCCACTTTGAAAAACAGTTTTTATTTTTCGGATACGGTGAGAAATATTTTATTTATTTGCATTTTATTGCATAGCAGAAATACTCCGTCCATCTGACAGAATGTAGGGGAGGCCTGAAGAGTTAAAAATAATAAAAACAAAAAAAACATATCTACAGAAATCCAATTCCGAATTCCGAATCAATGTATTAAAAAAAACATTTGAATATCGATGATCGTATAGGTTCCTACATTTGATATCTCTTTCTCGCTAATAAACAATAACAGGTAGGCGTAAGCACTACAAAATGTTGTTTCTCATTTATGTTTGGAAAGGACATCACTTTGGAAGTGTATATACATGATGAGCACCAATACACACAATTCTAAATTTGGGTTGTTTGAGTCAACTCTGATTGCACCACCTATATATTTAATAATATACTTAGGTAGTTTTGATAAATTATACCGTTTTTCTGCTGATAAGCGGATATTAATTTGCGATAAGTAATAAAATATATCAAGTTTATTATATTATTATGTAGGTATATTTGTGCATCTGAGTAAATAGATCTTGAACTAATATTTGGAAATAATACACAGGGTTTTCCAATAAGAGGTGTTATTTTGATAAAAAATAAAAGATCAATGGTTTCGTTGCTTGTGAGGCACGTAGCGCCGTCTTGTTGAAAGTAAACGTTGTCCAAATCAATACCATCCAGTTCCGGCCATAAAAAATCATTAATCATCTCTCGATAGCGTAATCCATTCACCAACTGTTGCTCCAGCCTCATTTTCGAAAAATAAGGTCTAATGACTCCGCCGGACCATAAACCGCACCAAACAGTCACACGTTGAGGATAGAGAGGCTTTTCAACAATAACTCTTGGGTTTTCCGAGCCCCAGATGCGACAATTTTGCTTGTTGACGAAGCCACCGAGGTGGAAATGGGCCTCATCACTCAAGATGATTTGCATTTGATTCACTCAAGTGAATTTTAATAATTTCAATGCATTGTTGAAGCGTGTATCGTTTCATTTTTATTAATGGCGTAGTTTCTACTTGTCAAATGTCAAAAAATGACAGCTTCAAAAGTAAAATCAAAATAACACCTCTTATTGGAAAACCCTGTACAACAGTACAGGACGTAAAAATATCAAATTCATTATCTAGCAATCCATCCCTATAGACAAATATGCAATTTGCAAATCAGCGCAATCACGGTCATGGCAGTAATCACCTTTTTCTTGTGCTTTTTCTAAAGTGCACGACTTTATAGTCAATACTTCTTCAATGTTTAGTGAAGAAATAAATCATAACGATAAGTCATGATGATAACAATGTAATATTTTCCTTTTTATTACGCTCATCCGTTTTTTACGCCATTTTGAAAAAACTGATGTACGTAATATTTTTGAATAGTTTATCCGGAACACAATCGAAGATTCGATGAATTATCGTCGTCCCGAACTTCGAAAAACCTGCGCAAATACACGTAGGTATATAAGTGAGAACTTTAGGGTAGAGAAAAATTAATAAAAGTTTCTTCACTGAATGTATACTCTGAATGTATACTGGGTATTGCTGATTTATTAAAAATCTCTGCAAATCATTAGTAATCCGGTTCAAAATGGGATTGCAGGTCGTTTCCTGATAAACTTTTAGTAAATTCCTATTATATCGGAACACGTGTTCATGCACCTGCATTTGCATTGATAATATACAATGACGAAATGCGGAAATATTAGGATTTTTATGAAAAAATGTTCGGTATATCGATTATTACTTAATTCATTCGTTAAGAGCCTGCAATCCCATAAATTAGCAATATTTGATATTAGCCATTTTTCTCCGAATGAACAGTAGACCTTGTTTCCAAAAAAGTGTGTTTTTTATTTTATCTTGCTTCAAATCAACACCAAAATTTCTTCTGAAATATTTGTAAGTAGGTACCTACTTAAATACCTACCTACTTAAATTCTGTTTTCGTAATAACCTTCTTGATTTTTACAAAGTGATGTCTTTGTAAATTGTGCCGTATTACCAGATAATGAGTTTATATGTTTTTTTACAGAACATTTTATATAATATACTATACCTATATAATCTACTAGTATTCCCCGGTTTTAGGTGAGTACTTATATTCAGATAAATGATTTTTTATCGTGCCTATCGGCGACTGCGCCGCACGACAGTTTAAAACGGCTACCCTCTTGAAACCGGAACGTAACAAACAAATTTACAGACAAATTAATTTTAAAATGGATGAGTTAAAACAGCACATCGCTACGCTCAGTCAAAAATACATTTAAAACGAGTACAGAAGATCAAAGAGCAATAAATTTTTACCTGATGTGCTGAGAGATTCCTCAGAGAATGTCCTCTCCTCGGGTCAGTGGCTAGTAGCAACAGAAGCAGGGGAAGAGCCGCAAGCGGGGCTGCGAGGGCCAAGCAGCGCTTGGGGGCCACGCAGCTCCTTCTCGGTCTTCGGGGCTGTCCCCCGGCCGGTCTGATCACCAACCTCCGGTGCCCCATTATCCCCGATAACTTTTTCCTTATGGGGCCCTGTCTTAGAGATTCCAGACGCAAGCTGGAACTCATAATTGATTCAAATTGAAACACTTCACTTTGTTTCTTGTTTATTGTTTTCACACTATATTTTAAATGTATGTCCCATTCAAATCCATTTCTATTGCAGCAAAGTTCAACGAATTCTTATTATTTTGCTTAATATTATTACTACAATTATTGTTATTGGATAGTTTTCTACTGCAATAGTCTTCCATAAATAGAAAAAAGTTTTTGGGATTCTACTTTGTACGTCTTTTAAGGTATTATGTATTTGATTTCGTATACGGAGCTTTGAACAAATTGCATTTTAGTTTAGTTAGCATGTGAGAGAAAAATTTTCACTTTATCTTAGCGATCAATTGTACAGTTTTTTTTAGATATCTCGGATTCCAAAACAGTCCAGTGAATCTTGTTTTATCATTTATTGCACTCTTTTAATTGCTCTCTGGTTTCTTTTACAATTCAATCTCTTCAGTGTTTATTTTCTTATGCGATTAGCAATTACTACCTTCTTCTTTTTTATACAAAATATCACTTTGACTATCACTTTTCTATAATCTTCTTTGCTAATACTGTCTCTTTGCATAGTGTTCCGATCGTTTGATGGTTTTCTATATCAATTGCTGTAATTCCTCTGCAATCGCAACCTCGTCTTTCTCGTCAACTGTCTTATAGTTGAACCAAGCGTCTAAGCGACTAATCTACACAGGAATCGCCCTGGTGAACATAGGCAAGTAAATGAATTGATTAGACTGTATGCGCTACTCGGAACAATTATATTATTATGGCTCGGACTTTTTTCCTTCAATCTTACGCTATCAAAATGGAAGACTTTGCAGGACTAAGCTTTACTAGTTAGCTAGATTATTTATTTTTTTGATAATGCGATTATGGAAAATGTTAGGCCTCTCGATTGATAAAATTTATCGGTAGGAAAAACCCAAACCTGAAAAAAAAATTAAAAATCAAATTACGCAATGTTTGGAAGTTAGTAACATGATGTTTTGTGATGGGATATCATTAAATTAATAAAACACTGAAACTTTCTGCAGGTAATTACATCACTTTTGTTTAAATTATGTCATGTTATGATGTCTTTGTGAAAGTTAAGTGATGTACATAAATTGCAGTGTTTCATTGATACGATAAAATGTTAATTTCAGTAAATAAACTAAACAAAGATTTATAGGGTAAAAAGTAAAGTGATGTACATAAATTGCAGTGTTTCATTGATATGATAAAATGTTAATTTCAGTAAATAAACTAATCAAAGATTTACAGGCTAAAAAGTAAAGCGACGTACATAAATTGCAGTGTTTCATTGATATGATAAAATGTTAATTTCAGTAAATAAACTAATCAAAGATTTACAGGCTAAAAAGTAAAGAGACGTACATAAATTGCAGTGTTTCATCGATATGATAAAATGTTAATTTCAGTAAATAAACTAAACAAAGATTTACAGGCTAAAAAGTAAAGTGATGTACATAAATTGCAGTGTTTCATCGATATGATAAAATATTAATTTCAGTAAATAAACTAAACAAAGATTTACAGGCTAAAGACTAACGTGATGTACATAAATTGCAGTGTTTCATTGACTGGATACAAAGTGAATTTCAGTAAATAAACTAAATAAAGATTTATATTTAATTAGTTATAATTTGTAACATCCATAGATATCATGTGTACCTGTATACGTAAGTTTTAACATCATGAATAGGTTTCAATTATTTTTTGTTAGTTACTAGTTATAAATTCATCTAGACGTTTTAAGATATATGGGTTAGAGAAACGATACTGTGAATTTAATTTCTTTGTTCGGTTTCTTTGGTCAATATTTTGTTCACAATAATTTAAAGTTTGTTGTGTATTTTACAATTCCATTGATATGCTTGGTATAACTATAAGTGACCAGCTCAGGTACGGGGGCTCCATCGAAGCCAGAGTAAAGTTGGCCTCTCAGAAGCTGGGCGTACTGTACAGGGCCCGCAGATACTTTAACAATACACAACTGCTGACCCTGTACAAATCGCAAGTGCGCCCTACTGTCGAATTTGGCAGCCATCTCTGGTCCGTAGCCCCTAAATACCTGAAAAAAACCCTAGACTCTGTGCAAAAACGGGCGGTCCGTTTGATAGATTCCCCAATCTTAACAAACGGACTGCAATCTTTAGAGCACAGGAGTCAGGTAGGTATGCTGTCCTTGTTCTATCGGTATTACAATGGAAGATGCTCTGAGGAATTAGCGTCATTGATCCCTTCGGCACCGGTGCGTAGTCGGGATACACGCCAAACGCGTGCTCAACATTTGTACACAGTTGACACTTGTCACATGAGAACGGGTCGCTTCTACGATTCGTTCTTAAGTTCAACAGCTCGGCTATGGAACGAACTGCCGGCCTCTGTGTTTCCTCCCTCCTACAACATGGGACTCTTCAAGACCCATGTTCACTCCTTCCTCTCCACAAAAAGACCCTCCACACAGCACCCCCAAAGATGACATAGGCCCTGAGGGAAATTATTTTCTTCCCTCCTTATTTTTCCCTCTTATTTCCCTCTTATTTCCTTGGCCTCCTGTGTGGAGTTAATATAAAAAAAATAACCTTTTATCGTTTGTTATTATTATTATGTATTTTGTTTTTTTATTATGAACTTTATAATTCATAATATTTTAATGTTTGTTCAAAACTACGTATAGCAGTCAAAAACGAATAAATTTTAAAATACATTTGAATACAAACTAACAATTGTTTCGAACTAATAATAACAATAATTTAGTTTTTATTTTAAACTAGCTGTACCCCGCCTTGCGTTGCTGTAGCTCAGTCTCTCTGTGCAGATAGATAAACCATAGCGCGTGTTGCTTTTACGTCCAACAGATGGGGCTGTTTAAAAAAAACATATTTTTACCTATCATAGGTGACATCTTTATAATATAGATATATAAAAATACACGCGTATGAAAATTCAACGTTATGTCAAAATTTCAAAGCAATCGGTGAAGAACTTTCGGAGATTTAAGATTTTGAACAAACTAACATTTACGTTTTTATTGATATAGAGTAAAATTCAGCACAAATTCCTACAGAATAAGTCACGTATTTTTTAAATTTGTATTTTTGTATAACCCATCAGAATCCCAGTTGCCTGGAGCCAGTGGGACTCTGGCATCCCCAATTGTGGTATCTTAGAAGGCTGAAGGAGATAGGGAAGCGGAAGGTTGGGAGTTCTGTAGACAGTAAAGTTTATAGATAGTAAATTCCGAGACATAGTTTCCATGACCAAAACAATAATATTATTACGCAATTTTTTACTTCTTTTAATTTCTGTTTCCATAATATTTTAATTCTAGTGCTCGAGTAGTTTTGTAATGCCCAACCCATCACGTAAAATACATTGTGTATGCTTAGTATACTACGAGCGCAGACCTGTTAAAAATCACGGGACATTATAATTGAAGGATTTTTGAAGCTCAAGTATTTATATGTATAAAAAAATCATCATTGCCTTTCAAAAAATAACCTTGCCTTTCGAATGTAAGTAAACTAGAAAAATTACGACATCTTTACAATGACATTGTAAAAATATAAAACATTATATTCATAGCAATCGTATGAAAAATGTAGCACCGCTTATGAAAAGGATTCAAAGAATATTTGTGTATGAATGAAATATTTATACGAACAGCCGCTAAAATATGTTCACTGGACTATGTTTAGTGAAACCATGCTCGTAAGCATCTGTCAAATATTTAAACCAAAGAAACACATTTAAAATTTTAAAAAATATATATTCATTATTTTACAGATTTTGTTAATGAACAATTTTTATCGGGAGAGTGAAATGCGATGAAGAAGTTCATATTGGATAACGGAAAATAGAGCAATTAATCTTTTTATTGCTTTAGGGAATATTTTAGTCAGATGTATATAACATTTCATTGCATTTTTTAAATTAACCGCTGCCATTTAAAATGTACATAAATTATATTATTATTTTTATATTTCTTTTTTTATATCTACTTTTATATAACGGTTTATGATCCTAACGATCATCAATGTCATTACCTTGTTTTGCACCAGGAATATTTGTATCTAGATCATTGGCATAAATAAAAAGACGCGTTATGTTCATATTATTCGAACACAAAATATGGCACGTTCCTATTTCTACATTTAAATCGAATAACGAAACGCACGAAAAAAGAATAGCCACAACGAATTTGTGTGAATAATTAAATGGCTACAAATCACATCATACATAGCTAAATGAACGGAACGCATTAGAAAGAGATAGCGATTCAAAATAATTGTGTACGGGTGAAACGACGACATTATTATGAATGCCCCTCGTTTCTCTCACCTCCTGGCGATACCAGTTGCGAGCTCATATCGGCCCACTGACGGGCGAGCGTGTTCGCGGCGAGCAGTATGAACAAAAATTAATATATCATTGAAATTTTTGGCGAAAAAATATTAACCAATAATAATTGGATAAAATGTTTTTTTAACGGGTTGAAATATTAATGGTTTGAATTAGAGGTGCCATATTTTTAAATGCACCTATTTGAATTTTGATTTTGTTTTCACAAATGAATGAATAGATGAATGAATGAAATGGAATCTTGGAAGTGGAAATTAACCCACTTCCCGACATTCGATCGCGCTGAAACCCGGCAGATAGACTCGTTGTCGATGATAATGCTTTTTATATGTAAATATTTTTTTTTGGGATTTAACAGATATTTTAAAAGTTCACAGCAGTTTGAGCCAGTTCATGAAGAGGAAGGTTCAATCCACGTCAAAAAACCAAAAAAAAAAAATTTCTTTGAAATTGGCAATTAGCCGGCCAAAAGATGGCGCAACTGGCACACAAACGCGCGCACACATGCATTTTTCAGAAATTGGATGACATTATGATGAATAATCATTTACAGCATGATAAGATTTATTCTTATCAGTTCCAATTTTCAAAATCAAAATTTTATTGAACTTGAATGATTTTACACACTACGCAAGAATACAATTTCAAATCACGCACCAATAATAAGCACTGAAGGGATTTATATTGTCAATTTGTATAAGGCCTCTTGGTCCACAGGGAGGTCATTGAAATGAATTATATGTTCAAGAAAGAATGTCGATATTTGAAAACGGAGATTGGATATGTATTGATACATGAACCATTATTAGTATGAAGCCACGCGTAACATCCTTCATCCTATACTACTGCAAATCGCTTCTACATTTTCTTTTGATTCTTCATTTGATTAGCCACTGACATAGACCTTGCAGTTTGGTTGTACATTGCTACGACAGGCCATATTATCTCTCCCTTTGTTTCTTTTATCTTTGCCTACAACACATCTCCATCGGTTTATCTCCAGTGGGTACACTTGTACAGCGTTCTCCTACCGATTACGTTTACCTTCCACAGTCTAACCTTGATATTAAACAGAGTCTGGAAACATGTGGTAAACTGGTGAATCTACACCACATTTGGAGTCCGTTTTGTGGTATAACTTTTATTGATTTAAGCTTTCGTTTTCGAGTAAATCGAGTCTCGACTAGTAAAATTTCCAAATTTGAAAAAAAATCGGTTGCTACGGGATTAATATCAGCTGTTGAATGTCTTTTAAAATGTATCGAAGCGTAGATCCGGATCGGAACTTTTGATTACTTTTCTGCGGTTTTTGTTGATTCCTTACCTTTATCGAGCCGACGGGACGACAGGCGTAGATTCACTAGTCTCCCGCTTGAACCACGAGTTTCTAGACACCGTGTACAGTGTAACGGTAGGTTCGACAAATAGACAGTAATTATTACATCCGTAATTCTTCGTGTAAACCTCGGAACGACGCGACGCGCTATTTGTTTAAATATCTTGCGTGATAACGACTCATTTCGATTGTTCTAGCTATCTAGAACGAGCAAATTCTACGTTACTTTTACGACGATGGGGTATTTTCTTAATCTATGAAATATGTGTAATTTTAATATATATTTTCGTTTATAATTATTACTCTCATCCATTTTTTACGCAATTTTGAAAAAAAACTGATGTAACTACGAATAAACACGGCGGGTCTAAATACAGGGTTTTCCAATAAGAGGTGTTATTTTGATATTCAATCGTAAAAGATCAATGGTTTCGTTGCTTGTGTGGCATGTAGCGCCGTCTTGTTGAAAGTAAACGTTGTCCAGATCAATACCATCCAATTCCGGCCATAAAAAATCATTAATCATCTCTCGATAGCGCAATCTATTCACCGTAACTGTTGCTCCGCCGGACCATAAACCGCACCAAACAGTCGCACGTTGAGAATAGAGAAGCTTTTCAACAATAACTCTTGGGTTTTCCGAGCCCCAGATGCGACAATTTTGCTTGTTCACGAAACTACCGAGGTGGAAATGGGCCTCATCACTCAAGATGATTTGCATTTGATTCACAAGTGAATTTTAATAATTTCAATGCGTTGTTGAAGCGTGTATCGTTCCATTTTTATAAATGGCGTAGTTTCTACTTGTCAAATGTCAAAAAATGACAGCTTCAAAAGTAACATCTACCGAAATAGCGGGCTATTCAAAATAACACCTCTTATTGGAAAACCATGTATATCCAACAGTTCAACGGTTCAAACGGGTCCCAACATTGAAATCTCGGTCATGGCAGTAATCACCTTTTTCTTGTGCTTTTTATAAAGTGCACAATTTAATAGTCAATACTTCTTCAATGTTTAGTAAAACCAGAACGATACATCAAATAATTTTGTAATATTTTCCTTTTAATTACGCTCATCCATTTTTACGCGTTTTTGATAAAAATGTTGTACGTAATATTTTTTAATAGTTTATCCGAAACAATCGAAGATTCGATGAATTTTGAAAAACGAAGTGCATTATAAAGTACTGGTTGTTTCACAGAATTTGAACAATGCATCAAATTTTAAAGTTAAATTTGAAGTTCTATGACAGTTCCATTTAAGTGCTATTATTATTTCAGTTCTGTGAAGCAACTGGCC
Organism: Hesperophylax magnus; assembly: GCA_026573805.1. NCBI lineage: Eukaryota > Metazoa > Arthropoda > Insecta > Trichoptera > Limnephilidae > Hesperophylax > Hesperophylax magnus. The sequence goes on along the minus strand of JAIUSX010000117.1, from coordinate 1,188,984 downwards.
TGTAAAGATATAATAACAAATCTTGAATGGATTTTCACAGAACTTGAAAATGATCGTTGAAATTTGATGAATTATTCAAATTCTGTGAATCGTCCCAAACTTCGAAAACCTGCACAAACACACGTAGTTATAAATGGATTATTATCATTATTTTTTAATGATAAACTAATGTTTATAAGACAAGGTTTTTTATGCATTGCACAAAGATAACAAATTATTATAAGCAATAATTAGTCGCTTGAAATATCCATACAAATTGAAAATATCTCCCGAGTAAAAATAAATGCCGCCAACGGGAATTGAACCCGCACCTTCTGATGTCCGGTCAGGTGCTCTGAGACAACTGAGCTACGTCGGATATTTCGCAACACGCCAAATAATTCAATATGTACTAGTACTTCAATCAACAATTACTGCTTATCATATTTTTGTAAACAACCAACTTTATTTTGTAGGAAAGGCTTTGTAAATGCTAAATTTCTCACTAGATGGCGTCGAGACATATTATATCTACATTAGTTAGTGAAATAATTTGACTTGTCAAATATTATATTATTTTTTTTAAATGATCAACTAATGTTTATTAGACAAGGTTTTTTATGCATAGCACAAAGGATAACAAATTATGATAAGCAAAAATTAGTCGCTTGAAATATCTATACAAATTGTTATCCACTGAGAACTTTAAGGTAGGTGAATATTTACAAAATTTCCTTGACTGAATGTATACTAGTAGTTCTGCACGGAAAAAATGAGCATTGCCAATTTAATAATTCACATGTAAGTTAGATTAGGTTAGGTTGATCGATGTTTCACGACGTGTACGACTTTGGGTACAGTTAATATCCTTACTTGTCCCCAGATGTGACATAAAGCGGAAAAATAGGTTACACTTTTGTACGTCCAATTAGTCCGATTTGACCTCCAACGCTCTAACGCCGAGTGACCGGAAACTACAAAATCCGGTCTACGCGCCCCGATTATCGCGTTCTACACGTTTCGCCGGAATAGTGCCTCTAATTGTAGGTTACAACAACATGCCTCTACGCATGTCCCACGGTTATAAGTAACAAATTAGGTGCATAACTTTGCACTCAACTCAACTCACCAACTTCGCAAAATTTGCCGACCCCTGGGACGAAGTTATGTCTACTTCGTGATTGTTAAATAATGTTGTTATTATTAATCGTGTGTAACTCCCATTTATTTACACGTGGCCAGCAACGGGGCGCTTAACACACACGCATTTTTCTAAAATGGATTACATGTATAATAAATAAAAATTTACAGCAGTTAATACACGAAATAAATGTCGATACTATCCAATTAGAGTTTGGCTTTGTGCTGGCGTTATTGACTCCTGTCCCTGGGGATGAAGGGTCAATCCTCAGTCAAACCAAAAGGGATTTATTTTTAACTTTTGTAACACATTTTAAAACACACGAGCGCACACACGCATTTTTCTAAAATTTAATGACATTATAATATATAATGAATACAAATATACAGCAGTTAATATACGAAATAAATGTCGGTACTATCCAATTAGAATTTAGCTTAGGTGCTGGCCTTGTTGACTCCAGACCGTGGGGAGGAAGGTTCAATCCTCAGACAAACCTAAAAGGATTTTTATTTTTAAGTTTTATAACACATTTTAAAGCTCACAACAGTTAATTGCTAATTAAATTTAGTAATTAAAATAGATGTATTATAGTAAAAAAAAATGTTTTTAGGGGTCGATTTTTATACATACAAATTCGGGCTCTTCTTGGTGGATAATACAACGACTTGGTTTCAAGCCATCTTCAGTAACCTTTTTATTTTTTGAATGACTATAACGGAGCCTTTGAAATAGCCAACCTAATAATGTCCATCAATATCTAAGATAACTGTAATCAACCTCCGGTTAGCAAATGGGACAACTGTCAAATAATAATATGAAATTTCATTTGAGTGCGTGAAACATCGGCCAGTTTGTCACGGTAATACATACTATTTATGATTTTTCCGAGGTAACGGACTTCAGTTTTGAATGGTAACTTGAGGTAACTTGGAATTGCAGCGAGAGTTGATGTACCTTTGCACATAGATGCATCCGATTGCATTCGATGCATTGTTTCCCCTTTTTATCAGACTTAATCATAAAAAATTCTAGTCAAATTTACAAACGTCACTTTTGAAATAATACACTTTGGACAAATTGTATAATTCCTTATTTGAAATAAATGTTGCAAAACGTACATGGTTTATAATTAAGTAGATAGGTATTCAAGTACCTACCTACAAATCTTTTGATTTCAGAGGATATTAAATAAGATAAAATAAGGATGTCCAGTGAAAAAATTTTAGTCAAATTTACAAACGTCACTTTTGAAATAATACACTTTGGACAAATTGTATAATTCCTTATTTGAAATAAATGTTGCAAAACGTACATGGTTTATAATTAAGTAGATAGGTATTCAAGTACCTATCTACAAATCTTTCGATTTCAGAGGATATTAAATAAGATAAAGTAAGGAACTCCAGTGCCTTATTAAGGCCTAAAAAATTCACACTCAGATAGATCAATAAACGCTGATTATGAATATATAAGTTTTATTATATATTATCATTCATAGAATTTATAAATCGTCATTTAAAAACGAATCAAACACCATCACATTAAAACACACCGTTTGGTCGGTACGACTGAATCTGCTGATTCTGAAATCACAACCAGTCTACGTGAGTAATATATCTATGGTCTACAATGCCCACATTTAAAGCGATAATTTTTTTTATTTTTTTTTTTATTTCGTTGTTGTTTCAGTGTTCATGGACTGAAACATTATTAAGGCGCCTATAATAATTTATATTTTGTAAAATTAATGATATTGGTAGGCATTGATGTAGAATTGATCGATGGTGATGGGTGTATTATTTATAAAAGATATTTTGAGGTCAGTAACAAAATCAAAACACAATAATATTTATACGGCCATCTCTGCTTAGATAATATTATCATTGTTGATTATGATAATTATAACATATTAATGGGTGCCCCATATCGAGATACATGCCCCAATGTAAAAATAGGTAAAAAATCTAGAAACCCTCATGAAAAGTTTAAACAATGTACTTGCTATTTGTAGCGAACATTTATCAGATTACCTAAATTAAATTATTATACTTGCATATACTTGTGCTAAGTTATCCAATTATTATTTTTACCATGAAAATGTTGACGTAAGTGATAAATTCTGCTATGAATTGAATTTGTTTTATGAACATTCTATAGTCAAGGTAGTTTTTTGTAATTCCATATTGAACTTAATTAATGTTACATCCTGTCTTGTATTTATTATCTTGTCTTAATATGACACCTTCAATTACACTAGAATAAGCTCCACAAAATAAATGGTTTTCTCACTTTTCACGAACAATATTTTGTTTTATTAATAAATTTCTAATATCTTTTATTCTTATTAGAGCTACAGTCACGATGAGGATATTAATAATTGGTTTTATTTTAGCTATGTATTTATAATTTATGTTATATAATCTATATATTGTATACTATCCCAACTTACATTTATATAAGAAAATTTAACCAATACACATAAATACATGTACCATTTAATCATAACCACGTAAACACCTCAGCACATGTTCTCCCAGTGAGGTGTTCACGAAACATATAAAATTACCCACCACATGGTCACCTACTCAAACCTACCTCACACCCAGCATAAAAAAAACACCATATTAACAACAGTTCTAAATTTATGTATTATATACAAATGTAAATATTTGGTAGACACTGTATGTATGTATAGAAATAAATAAATTAATACTATCCATGGTGTTGTTTTGACTTCAACACACATACACAAAATAATAAAATATAAACTGTCGATTTCCTAAAAATGAATAAATAAATATAGAAGCATTTTTCGAATGGTTAGTTTGGTGGCGTCACAGCATTTCTTTTCTAGTAGTGCAGGTTTTCAAACATCGGTAAATTGTTTGTCAGGTATTTTTGTATTTTTGCACTTAAGTAGGCATGACCAGACTGTTGACTGGTGACGTCACACGTCACGTCCATATTTGGTGCGATTTTGGGAGACGGGAAAAATTAAAACTTAATTATTATAAATATTTTAGATATTAAAACTAACCACAACAATGAAAAGGGTATTTAAGTCAGAAGGTCATTATTGATGAACAATAAAAGGGACTACAGTTCCTTATTAGAAGCGTCCTTTTTTCTACTGCGCACAGAACTACTAGTTACATAGGTATACAAATCATCTGCCTTTGAGAGTATTCATCTACCTTGCTCCGCATATATCGATAAGCTTGTAATCAAATATAATGAATATCCCGTATACTGTGGAGATAATGCAGCTTGCGCTATGCACAAACCACTAGCTACAGTTTCCCACTGCACCGTGGTCCCCCATGCAACGATAGAGACATGGATAAATGTTTCAACAGAATGAGCCATGCGGTAAGAAAAAAGACAAGTTTGGTTATTTAGAAAAATAGAGTACGTCAGTTACCTCCCCACCTTCCTCTTTCCTATTTTCTGCCGCTTCCCACTACCTTGAGCCTCACAAAACATAACACACCCCGATTGTGGATACCATAGTCCCGCCGACTGCTCACATTAAAAATAAAAAATAAATATATGATAATAATATCAAAGACTGCACCTCGTGGTGACAAAAAGGAATTCTTATACACAAGTGTGGTTATTTTGAAAACCACATTTCGTTACAAGAGTCTCCCGGATTATGACACTCCCAAATTTTGGAATATTTGGAGGCATAAGAAAGGTGAGAGGGGATAAGAAAGAGTTGGGGAATAAGAAGATTGGGAGAAGTATTTTTATCAATATTTCGATTCTAATTATATAATAATGTTAAAAAACTAAAAGCCAAAACTTATTTTGGACCGGATCTTATTCCATCATTCGTAACAAAAAGGTTGTTTAGGGGCCTTATAAAAACCTCTTGCATATATTTATAACCTTATACTCGGCTCCGGAATATTTCCAGTTGTGTGGAGGATCTCCAAAGTTACACCACTACATAAAACTGGTGATAAACCTCCGGTCTCTAATTACTGACCAGTGTTTCTCTCCGGCCAAATTGTTTAAACTTAGGATAATTATTCATAAATATATTTATGCCCAAATAAGTTGAACCCTTTGACCGGCAGCACGGTTTTAGGTCTGGCAAATTTACTGTTTTACAGAGAACGTATCTCAAGCTCTTGATAGTAACAATCAAATAGACGTATTAAGACAACGACGTCGCAAAAGTTTTTGACTCGTAAATTCGCTTACTCTCCTGAATAAATTGTTGGATTTTGGGTTTGGATTTTCATTGAAACTTTTAAACTTCTTTCTAAGTTATTTCTCAAATAGACAGCAATACGTAACGTATAGTATTATCCACTCGACCAACCTTATCACAAGCTCTGGCGTTCCACAGGAGTCGGACCTTGGTCCTTTACTATTCTCGATAATTATAATATAATATAGATAATTTCTTATAATATAAAGCTTAGAAAATTATTTACAGTACAAAGCGACATAAATTCTATCGTCAAATAGAGTCACGCTAATAAATTAAGATTTCATTTTAAGAAATGCTCCATTATATGTGCCATCCAATCAATTTACTATAAAACTACAACATGTCTCATTTACATTGTTCTTTCAAAAGATTTGGGAATCACCCAACATTTCATGTCCACATAAAGCGTTAAAGCTTTGAGTGCTGGTTTTTGGGCTAAACAACTCCAACTTTGCAGTTCGGCCGCGATTCTTTTACACTAAGTACTTATCATTTTGGTAAACGGCTCAAGAATATGCTAACCACTGAATTTTACTTACTTTCTAATGGTAGAAAAAGTTAAAAAATATATGTTTTTGCGTTATTTATATAGATTTCGAGTATTATCCGTGGTTATATCCCTCGGGTTTTCTGTCTGGTGTCCCAGCACATTAATAACTTCACAGATAGATGGAAAACTGTTCTGCTGATAGCATCACAAAACCTTCCGAACGGCCATATCTGTATTCCTGATACAATACAAAAAATAATTATTCTATGTTCCCCACGATTTTACAAGAGTGCTCTTTTGTTGTTCCGAGCTGCAGAACTAACCTACCATTAGTAATGCACGAAGAAAACTTACTGATATAAAATATTGCTAATTTATTAAAAATTATGTCAAATTATTTGTATTCCTGTTAAAAACGGGGCTGCAGGCTTTTAACAAATGAATTGACAGGATTCCTAACAAACTGCAGGTAAAACACGAATATTTTATTAGGATGTTGGAACACGGGTACATAATTTGTTTCTCATTATATTTATCAGGAAAAGCACAGCTGCGTGAACACGTGTTCCGATATATTCTGAATGGACTCATATTTTGTTAGGAAATGGATTGCAATCACGTTTTTAAAAGTATTTTAATAAATCAGACACACTGTTAAATAAACCTGATATTTTTCAATGGGATTGTTCACTTAATATGAATACAGTTCAAAATGTGTGGAAGATTTAAAGTTCATTATAACATGTATAGTTTTAATATTTACATTCATAATTATTGATTTAAATAACCGCACATTCTGAAACGGTTCCAACTGCCAACAACGTCATTATGACATAGAAACCGCCAATGTCTGGTAAGACGACTGCCATAAAAAATGTATTCGTTAACATAAAAATACCTACAATATCGTTTTAAAAAATTCCTTCCTTAATTTTTTTCGTGAATAAAAAAAAACAGTGAAAATACCCTATTGAACATTGAAAAATTTAAAAATCGTATTATTATTTAACAAGGTATGATATTGTTTATTTTTTGGCTATAATAATTACTTTAAATGTACATTTAGTATAAAATATTTAAAAAAAATTGTATAGCGCCGTTTTCGTAAAAAAAAGCCTCAAGGGCGCTGTTGTTTGGATTCTAATGTTGGTATATAAGTGAGCCCAATTATTTTCGATCGTTGTGGTGAAGTGTAGGGTCCTTCTCACGTACTCCGTATCATTGCGCAGAGGCGATAAAGGAATGACAACAGCTTACACTAGTTTGACGCTAATGGCGGTAAAATGACCGAGGGGTATTCCCGGAAGCATTCTACAAGGTAATAACGGTAAAAGAGGCACAGCTGAATGTCTACCTGCATTTGCAATTTCCTGTTGCAATAATCGATCTGTGTGTCTGCAATTAAGATACATATTTATAATTTGTTTTGCTGTAAATATTACACACCCTGGAAAATATACTTTTACCTAATGTTCATTTGACGGCCTCCGTGGTTGATTACACGGAAAAACTTACTGATAACATATTGCTAATTTATATAGAATCTCTACAGAAAAAAACGGGACTGCAGGCCCTTAGCGAATGAATTGATAGGATTATAATAAACTTTTAGTAGGATACGAATACAATCACGATGTCGGAAAACGTGTTTATAAAATTCCGAATATTTCCGCATTTCGTCATTTTACAGGGTTTTCCAATAAGAGGTGTTATTTTGATATTCAATCGTAAAAGATCAATGGTTTCGTTGCTTGTGTGGCACGTAGCTCCGTCTTGTTGAAAGTAAACGTTGTCCAGATCAATACCATCCAATTCCGGCAATAAAAAATCATTAATCATCTCTCGATAGCGCAATCCATTCACCGTAACTGTTGCTCCAGCCTCATTTTCGAAAAAGTAAGGTCCAATGACTCCGCCGGACCATAAACCGCACCAAACAGTCACACGTTGAGGATAGAGAGGCTTTTCAACAATAACTATTGGATTTTCCGAGCCCCAGATGCGACAATTTTGCTTGTTGACGAAGCCATCGAGGTGAAAATGGGCCTCATCACTCAAGATGATTTGCATTTGATTCACTCAAGTGAATTTTAATAATTTCAATGCTTTGTTGAAGCGTGTATCGTTCCATTTTTATAAATGGCGTAGTTTCTACTTGTCAAATGTCAAACAATGACAGCTTCAAAAGTAACATCTACCGAAATAGCGGGCTATTCAAAATAACACCTCTTATTGGAAAACCCTTTATATTATTAAACCAAATAGAGGTGCATGAACATGTGTCTCAGCCACTGTCTCCAGACTGTTGGGAGCAGTTGGGACTATTGTGCGATATTATTCTTAAATAAATTAAAAACCTAACTAAGTTTACTTTGGCAGTAAATTTGCCTTATGTCGTGTGAAATTAATCAAAAATTTTCATTCTTTAAAATTCTTTCCTGAACAGATATAATCAATTTTAATTCGGCCTGTTTAGGACCTAGAAGTCGAAAGGTCTTAAGTAGATTGGCGACGTTAGTGTTTTTTTCAACTAGATATAGATTATTGATAGCATCTCAAGAAACCATCTGTTGCTAGTGCTAGGAGAACTGCTATTTAAATATTGTAATAAGTCAGAAGTAAATACCTAACTAATCAGATCTAATAATTAAATGATATAGTTAAAGTAGCATACATATTGTGATATTATTTTTCAGTAAACTTAGCCATTTATTGTTTTCAAAAAAGTTGTTCCATATCTTTTTAGTATTTTTTTTTTATTTTTTTTATTTAGTAAAAGATTATACGTTTATATGCATTATTTAAGAAATGTTTTTACCTAGCCTCTTTTTTATTTACACCATGTTGAATTTTGAACCATTGACTTCTGTTCTCGTAGTCAAGGTTCTTATCACTGTGCCATGGACTCCCGTGAATAGCATTTTATTTTAAATAATAAATGTTTTTACACGGTGTCCGGAAACCAGTGGTAAATGCGATAACTTGGTGAATTTACATTTTCACCCAGAGAGCACTAAACAACTTTTTTTGTCGGCAATTAAAAGACTATTGGAGCCGTGCGTACGCTTCAACGCATTTTGAAAGCCAACATATGAAAGTCACAACTTAGATACCGATTTTGTTAAAAATTGACCCAAAAAATTTCAAATTCAGACTCCACTCACTCGAAAACTAAAACTCAAATCAAAAAGTTATTCTCAGAATCGACTGCAAATATGATGCAGATTCACCAGTTTGTCTTTTAGCATTAGTTACCGGACGTGGTGTATGGTATATAAAGTAGTATGGTAATTGTTGCTAATCGTTCAGAACGCAAATTCAATAACGTTTATCGAATTTAATTAATCTTGTGCAGAATTTTATTTGTGTGAAAATTGTTGAAATCTTTAAAAAAATGAAGTGTGTTTCTGAGTTGATAATTTTTCCCTCGTGTTGAATTATAATTGGTTTTATTGTGATTTGTTTTAAAAACAAGTCAATGAATTGATTGCATTTATTATTTAGAGTCTAACTGAAAAACGTGGTGCAAATATTTAGTGAGGAATAGGGTCAGAACAGCGAAAAACTTTTGTTTGATTTAAACTGTCTTAACCATGCTCAAGGCCGGCTTTACCACACCAACGTTGAACGGACTTGTAAGAATCTAACTAGCAAGACGGTAAAAATATATAATTGTACATACATACTAAATACCTTGGTTAGGCACTTAAAACAAATAAGAATTCTTCGAACAAATTAATGACTAAGCGGGAAAAACTTCAATTGACATTTCAACACGAAAAAACAAGTTACAGTAGTAGATACACAAAAATGATGGCGCTGGGGTTGTTTAAAAATTTAAAAGGATTTAGATGGCAACATCAAAATGGCTCATAGGGAGATAATCTATAAGATTCCAAAAGCGCAATCGTCCTAACGCATAATTTTAACCGAACGGCAGCGTTCAGAAATTAGTGATACTTTTCAAAAGGAGATTGATTCTACAGCATAGACAATTTTATGCAAACTTTTTATTATCGTTATTTAACTCTTTGTAAGGAAGATAATTAAAAGGTAAAGCAATTATTTTGGTATTTCTGAAATTTATATGTCGAAATAGCCTTGTTTTACTTGTTTAGTAAATAAAATAATAATTGTTTTTTCCGTTGTACATTTTTGTCTGTTTAACAGTAAACAGTAAATCTCGAATGTGGAATATAACCTCAAAACTGATTGTAAATGGTTTAATTGTTTTATTGATAATCAATACATACGAAAAAATAATATTTTTAATAGACACGACCGGCCAGCAAAAAGTTAACTTCTTAAGTAGGATAAAGAGAAAATTATACTTTGAAATATAGAAATTAGTGATAAGATAAAGGGAAAATTAAACTTTACAATATAGAAATTGGTCTACAACATCACCGCAGCATCCCACCAGAATTAATGCAGAAGTGTAATTTTTATGAGTAGTATAACGTAAGATAAAAGAGTAGAAATAATTCAAAACAGAGGCAAGAGGTTTATTAAATTCTCCAGTCCTAAATAGTCTTAAATTCTCCAGTCCTAAAAGCCTTAAATTCCCCAGTTCAAAGAGTCTTAAATTCTCCAGTCCTAAAGAGTCCTAAATTCTCCAGTGTTTTAAAAGAAATATCAACTTTCTCCACTAATCTTCTAATAAATGTAAAATCAATAGTAATGAAGGGTAAAATAGCAAATGTAAAATCAATGTCTAATGTTTTTACTAAAGTGTCCTCTGCGTGCAAAGCCGTAAACTTTTTAATAAAAGTGTGTTTATCTGAAGTGAACAGCCAGATAAGTATGTATGTTTTCTCTATCTGTTTTAAATAATAAGTATGTTTTTCTGAATTTATTTGTAATTAATAAAATTAGATAGAGACTAGGAAATCGTAATAAATTGTACAGCGCCTTTGAGGTTATTTATCACAAAAAAACGGCGATGTAGAAGTTTTCTAAGTATTATTATTAAAGGTTTGCAAATGTTCAATAAACACCCTTTAAATGTTAAGGAAGCTAGAAGTCTTGCAGCTTTTCGCAGGTTATGTCTCAATGTAGTGAAGTCCAAATAGTACGTTGGTAATATAATATTATTATAGTCGCTTTAGAATTGATATACACTAAATATAAAATGTTACATTTATTTTTAATGATAAACTAATGTTTTGAGAGACAAGGTTTATGTTAAGTTTAAGTTTTTAGTTTTTAATTTTGTTATGCATAGCACAAAGGATAAAATAGTAATAATTATCAGCATGAAACACCTATATAATTTTTTTAAATCTTACATGCCTATAAAAAATACACACCTCCTACGGGAATTGAATCCGGAGATTGGTAGAGCAAATGGTAGAGCACCTGACCGGTAATCAGAAGGCTGCGGGTTCAATTCCTGTAGGCGGAATGTATTTTTTCTCGGAAGATTTTTTCAATTTATAAAGATGTTTCAGCCTAATAAATATTGCTTAAAAATAATATGTAAAATTTTATAGCTAAATAAAATAAAATATATAAAAAAACAGCAGTCATACGAGTCATTTTAACTGTTCGTTTGTAAACATATTCTGGGTTGGACACGAGCTTCCCCGCTGGAAATTCAGCTTTATTTAGCTCTGCTTGATGCCATTGATAACCACGAAATCTGATCTTGTTTCTTGTTAACTTTTGTTTATCGATTATTGTTGATTAGTGTCGATTATTATTGACGTTTGTTGTTGAATTTAAACAAAAAAAATATTCTCGATTTACGAATAATCTGGCTATATTTTAAAATCTCCCAATATTATCACATTAAGCGGTTGCTTTTGTCGTGATGGAGGAGCCAGCCGAAGTATTGAACTCATGACGCCTGGGTGGGACCCACACGTGATGCTGCAAACTGACCGGTTGTCGCAAATAAACCACCCACCCGGTTGTTATTTTAGATTGTTGTAGATTATTTATTGTTTTTGCGTTTAATTCGTAGAAATCCATTTAATTTTTTTAAAAATTCAATTAAAATCAAATTTAATAATATAATTATTAAGTTCTGCAAGTATTTTTTGGTTTTTGTTATTGTTACAACTGTTTCGGCTTTCAAGGCCATTTTCAAACTGTTGTTTAGCCACGTTTAGACGACTTATTAATATGATTCTATTTTACCCCCTCCCAAATTTAAAATGATTTATTACCGGTTAAACCAATTTACTGATAAAAATAATTGTGACAGCTGTAACAATAACAAAAACCAAAAAATACTTGCAGATTTTAAAAATTATATTTTAAATTTGATTTTAATTAAATTTTTAAAAAAATTGTTGTAGATTGCTGTCAATTATTGTAAACTGTTTTCATTTATTGTTTACTGTCGATTGTTGTCGATTATTGTTGTTAAATGTTGTCAATATTGTTAAATTTCGTTGAATGATGCAGTTTGCTGAATCGTCTTTGGTGGTAGCGCAACACTAACTTATTTATTTATTTATAACGTCCTTTTTAGGGGCTTTTGCCGTTGAAAAGTAAAATCTATTCAGTATTTATTACACATAACTGAACTGCCTCGGTAAAAATCTTTTGGATGTATTTTGTGAGAAATTAAAGACGTCTACTGACTTTGTATAATTATTTCCCCCATTAGTATTCGGGGCAATGGGGAATACATATGGTAGTTCGTCCAGAATTTCTGCACTGAAATAAATCTCGGATTGTAGTATTACACAGTGGAATAATATTACTTAGAAGAAAATGTACTGCAACAGTACTGTACTGTACGTACTCTCGTTAATTCATATAACAAAGTTCGCATTACAACGACTGCACCGGGGTAATTACAGAATTTTGGTCTGGAGAGCGAGATTTTTATCTGCATTGTGCGCGCGTGATCAATTTGCATGAAATTAGCATACAGAGCGCGAGTTTCTTTCCCGCATCCTGTACTTGCATACAAGGACTATCTATAGAGGCATGCCACCAAGAACCCCGTAGCAGTATCTCTTTCAGTTGCATGCGTCGTTGATGAGAAAGAGGGAGAGGTAACAATTAACAACGCAGAATGGCTGCATCTCACGGCAGATCTGCATTCAAGTGCACGGATGATGTCAAATGGGACGATCCTATTATCATCATTGCAACTCACAAACAGAATCGCGCAATCGTCATCTCGAAGCTATAAATAATCTGAATACATCACACGTAATCGTCAGGGTACGTGTTTAGTGCACAACGGTGTCAGGGATGGTATTCCCAAAAACAAGGTGTCCGGAAACTAGAAGTGCAAGAGAAAAACTTGTGAATCTACGTCATAGAGAACCCAAAAACGCTTGTAAAAAATTCTTCTTTTCATTTTTTTCGCAACTTAAGGATTCAAAAACCGGGAGCCGGGTCTTCGCTTCACCTTATTTTAGTAACACTGTGGCGATAGATTTTTTTCAAACATGAAAGATCGGTGTTTTTTTGTACATTTGCTCCACACAGAGGCCCTTGGGAAAATAATTTAATCATCGCCTATGTCATCTTTCGTCATACTGTGGAGGGTCTCTTCTCACTGTGTAGAGGGTCTCAAAGTGAGGGAGTTCTAGGAAGGAAAAATGTATGAGGGGTGGGTAGGAAGTAACGGATGTGTGCGTCCATCCTTCCAAATCGGCCTCTTCCGATTCGGCCCAACATGAACGATAGGTGTGCAAACATGAAAAATCAGTAACATTTAATTCCATTTTATTAAATTTCTTTCTTGACAGACTGTAGGTAAGTGTACTATAGGACCTATACAGGCAAACAAATTGATTTCAGTATTGTTTTGCTTTAGATGTAAATTAATAGCGTGACTGCCATTTGAAATAGTTCTGAAAATTTCATATAATCCTCTAAAACAACATATTAATACATACAATGTATAGTCGGTAATTATTTGACATATCTTTATGACTACGCTCGTAAATCTCGTAAATGTTTTATCGGCATCTGTAAAAATTTACAATAAATATTAATTTATCGTGTTTTATGCCTGAATACAACGAAAACGTATAATAATGCTGTCCGTTTCTTCCAAGTAAATTTTAGGTGCAAGCAATTTTCTTACCTCCCTTTTTTGCCGGGAAGTGGCCCTATGAAGTGATTTATCGTAGCTATAATTGGGTTCACCAGTATTCGAATACGAAAGCTCAAAATAAATGAAAATAAAAGTTGTATAACACAAAATCGCCTCCAGTGTGATGTAGGCTAACCACTTCCCCACTTATAACACACTAGTTTCCGGACACCATATATAATAGTCCTGCCAATAAGAATGCATGACTCGTCCAAAAATGCGCTGAATTCTTATTTCGCTTTGTAATTTCAGAAAATTTACTGGCTTTTGAAGGACCATGGCTGAGTGTTCAGCTACTGAGCTTTTAGCCCACAGGTCGCGGGTTTTACTCACGGGTCGCAAGAGTAGAAGGGTTTCCTAGGGGTAGAAGTTTCTCCTATGCAGTAGAAGGCTCTCCTATGAGTAAAAGGGTCTTCTATGAGAAGAAGGGTCTCCTAGGTACAGAAGGGTCTTCTAAGAGTAGAAAGGGTCTCCTTGGAGTAGAAGGGTTTATTCGGAGTAGAAGGGTTCCTTGTTCAAGGTGTCGTAAGTGAAAACATCCATAAGTGTTATTAGTTAGGAACAGTTGTCTTCTATTAACATTGGCTTCAATTAGCCTAGTAATCTTATTAAAGTATTTATCGGAAGCTTAGTTTTAAGACGAAACGACTCTAAGTACAGGGTTTTCCAATAAGAGGTGTTATTTTTATATTCAATCGTAAAATAATCATTGTTGAAAGTAATCATTGTCCAGATCAATACCATCCAATTCCGGCCATAAACAATCATTAATCATCTCTCGATAGCGCAATCCATTCACCGTATCTGTTGCTCCAGCCGCATTTTCGAAAAAGTAAGGTCCAATGACTCCACCGGACCATAAACCGCACCAAACAGTCACACGTTGAGGATAGAGAGGCTTTTCAACAATAACTCTTGGGTTTTCCGAGCCCCAGAAGCCACCGAGGTGGAAATGGGCTTCATCACTCAAGATGATTTGCATTTGATTCACTCAAGTGAATTTTAATAATTTTAATGCGTTGTTGAAGCGCGTATCGTTCAATTTTTATTAATGGCGTAGTTTCTACTTGTCAAATGTCAAAAAATGACAGCTTCAAAAGTAACATCTACCGAAATAGCGGGCTATTCAAAATAACACCTCTTATTGGAAAACCCTATACACGGTGTCCGGAAACTCGTAGTACAAGCGGGAAACTGGAGAATCTACACCACATGGGGAACCCAAAAAAACATAAAGTTTTTTGATTTGAGCTTTTTCACAAAAAAAAAAAAAACCAAAAAAAAATATTTTTCGGCTATTTTTGGGTTAAAGTTTTTTCTGGTGTTTAGGGTTGAACAACAGATGTTTTAACCCTTTTTTTTACAGTAATACCGCACAAGAGTCCCAACTGCTCCCGTCTGGAGCCAGTGAGACTATGGCATCCCCAATTGGGGTATGTTGTGAGGCTGAGGGTATTGGGGAGGGGAGGGAGATGGGGAAGAGGAAGGTGGGGAAGTACCTGGCTATTCAGATCTGGTCACCAAACACGGCTAAAGCCATTTCAAGCAACGTTTCAATTCTGAATGGTGGTCTTACACAAGGGCGATACTGAGAGTATCTTCCACTCTGGAACGTGCCGCAAATATACTATATATTATTTTAAATTAATTATTTTAAATTAATTAATTGTGAAATAACACAAATTAATCAAATAAAATTTATTTGCGCACGCCGGGTTCGAACCCGCGACCTTCGGATCTGTAGTCAAAAGCGTATACCACTAGACCACGCCGGCCGTCAAGCCTGCAGAGCAGAAATATTTTATGATTACACCGGATTAAATGAAGGGTGATTTCAAAATAATGCTTCAAATCCGAGTTTCTTCATTTGTTTAACTTTCAAATAGTTTTAATTAGTTGGGTACTTTGATCTTCAGTAATAATTTATAAGAATTTGTTTAAAAAAAAAAAAAAAAAAATGAACCTCGATTTACTCGATAACGAAAGCTCAAATCAAAAAAAAATATACTACAAAATCGACTCCAAATGTGATGTAGATTCACCAGTTTCCCGCTTGTACTACGAGTTTCCGGACACCCTGTATAATATTGGCTGTGAAAATTCAGAAGGAATTAACCCTCACGTTAATCTTGATTGCAATTCTCTTGGACATAATGCACTATCGGGATAAGGAAATTAAAGCTTACAGTTCTGTTTAAATTTCACCTTCATTACAAATCACACAAAAGACAGAATGAGAAGTCATATGAAGCCCGTCGTCCCACGGGTAGGTAAGCAATCGACAAAAACCAAATTATGTAAGATTCTGCGCAGAAAAATTCCATAGATAGCAAACACAATTTTCTTCCAGGGTCTTGCAACTTTCGTCTTATGTCGATTGCTTACCGACCCGTGGGATGACGGGCTAAGGGGACCGGTTGCGCGGTCATTTTCACACAACCTTAAATATGGATTAGAGGCCAAAATACTTAAACAACCTGAAATTTAAAAAAAAAACAATTATAAAATTTTTACTATAACTTATTTGTAAACATAATGAAATATAAAATAAAAACATTTTGTTTAATTTAAAAATGACTTATTTGAAAATGAAAAAAAAATTTTCGAATGTACATTTAAAATTTTGACCCGCAAAAAGCCTTTTGAATTTTTAATTTTATGTATCATAATATTATATTAATATAGTAAGTTATTTTTTTTAGTTATTAATGTTGTTAATTCATAAAAAATGCCAAAGCTTACTCTAAATCATGAAACATTGAATTTTTGAATGGAAAATTTTTAAACTTTTTTGTTGTTTCAGAGAATTTGAATAATTCATCACATTTAAAAGTTAATATTCAAGTTCTGTGAAAAACTGGTCCCAAATTATAACAGAACTTGAATAGAACTTTTACAGAATTTGATTATTAACTTTGATTAATTGTTTAAATTCTGTGAACAACCCGTCCTAATAAATTTTCGTGATTTATTTTTGGGATGTTATGCCGTGTTGGGCCTCCTCGTTTCGGACAGTTTTACAGTGACTATCTCATGAGCACTGTAACGCTGTCCAAAACATTGGCCATAGAAGGAATAAGCGCAACACGGCATAATGCCCAAAAAATAAATCACGATAATAGTTTTGGCCATGAAAATCTCAAAACATAATCTCAAATCACAACTGCATGGAAAAACTTTTTTTACGTTTTCATATCCAAGCTACCGTTTGTTAGAGGTTAAATTTAAATAGGATTAAACATGCGAGTATATGTCGAATAAATGTACACTTTTATCAAAAATAAAAACATTTTCCTGTAAATGTGAGTGATTCGGGAATCGAGCGTAACCTCATACCAATAACTACAGGGTTTTCCAATAAGAGGTGTTATTTTGAATAGCCCGCTATTTCGCTAAATGTTACTTTTGAAGCTGTCATTTTTTGACATTTGACAAGTAGAAACTACGCCATTAATAAAAATGGAACGATACCCGCTTCAACAACGCATTGAAATTATTAAAATTCACTTGAGTGAATCAAATGCAAATCATCTTGAGTGATAAGGCCCATTTCCACCTCGGTGGCTTCGTCAACAAGCAAGCTTGTCGCATCTAGGGCTCGTAAAACCCAAGAGTTATTGTTGAAAAGCCTCTCTATCATCAACGTGGGACTGTTTGGTGCGGTTTATGGTCCGGCGGAGTCATTGGACCTTACTTTTTCGAAAATGAGGCTGGAGCAACAGTTACGGTGAATGGATTGCGCTATCGAGAAATGATTAATGATTTTTTATGGCCGGAATTGAATGGTATTGATCTGGACAACGTTTACTTTCAACGAAACGGCGCTACGTGCCACACAAACAACGAAACCATTGATCTTTTACGATTGAATATCAAAATAACAATTTTTCACTTGTAGCAAACACTTTGTGGGTATACATAATTATAATAATAAAAATAAAATAACTTTGTTTGAATACCACTTTATTGTATATATTTATAACCAACCGGTTTCAGTTCAACCCGAACCTTCATCAGGGCTAATAAAAACATATTAAATTAATTACAGAGGTGTATGGGTACTTATAGTTAAGCTGGAAGAGGGAGAGAGAACATCAACTTTGGTGGGGGTGGAAGACTTAGGTAGGAGAGAGGGGGTAAACATAGGTGCAGGGAATGGAAATATATTTAAAATGGGGCTGTTTGTTAAATCTAATTGTTTATTTAATAAATTGATTTTATTGACTTTAAGGGATTTTTTTATCTCGAGTGCTTCTAAATTGTTGAGGCGTAGACCTATCCCGTTTCTATGTAATACTTCTATACCTGAAGGCTTATCAAATGAGTGATCTTTATCTATTAAATGTGTTGCAAATTCCGAAAAACCTATGTTATTTAAGCATCTCAAGTGCTCAACTACCCGCGTTTGAACATTTCTTGCAGTTTTACCAATGTAAAATGCTTCGCAATCATTACATTTGAGTTTATAGATGCCAGAATGGCTTAAATTATTTTCTTTATCTTTTGAGTTAATTAAAAGTTTACCTAGGTTATTATTGGTATAAAAAGCGGCTTTAATTTCTGTTGGAAATTTTAAAACACATGAGGACGAGAAATTATTAATGTATAAAATTCTACGCCAACCGTGGTTTTTATTTACTGCGATGTTGGGGATACTATTATACAGGAATTTATTACAAAATATGAGTCGTTGTTTTTTTGCAAGGATTTTATCAATTAAGGTATGGGTATATCCATTATTTATGGCGATAGATTTGATTATAGAGAGTTCAATATTAAAGTTAACTTGAGATAGCGGAATAGTGACAAGTCTGTGGACCATAGAATGGAAGGCAGAATGTTTATGGGAAATGGGATGGTTTGAAGTACTATGAATGACTGTATCGGTAAAAGTAGGTTTTCTATAAATATTAAAATTGAATTTATTATTAATAATGGAAAGGGATAGGTCTAGAAAATTTAAACTGTAATTAGTACCTATTTCTACTGTGAACTGAATATTTTTATGGAAAGAATTAAGGAGGGACAAGAAGGAATTAAGTTGACGTTCTGTACCTTTCCATATGCAAAAAATGTCATCAACATAACGTTTCCACATAAAAACATTATTTAAAAGAGGTGAGTTAGAACTAAAAATATTTTTTTCCAAGTTATCCATGAAGATGTCAGCAAATAGGGGACTCGTAGGAAGACCCATGGGTAGTCCGTATTTTTGTTGGACTATAGCATCATTAAATTTAAAGTAGTTTTGGTTAAGACAGATGTTAAACATTCGGGCAAGATCGTCAGAAAGATCTTTTGGTAGGTTTGAATTTGTTAATAAATTAGACAATATAGTTCTACATTCGGGTACAGGTACATTTGGGAATAAATTTACCTACCTAAGTCTTCCACCCCCACCAAAGTTGATGTTCTCTCTCCCTCTTCCAGCTTAACTATAAGTACCCATACACCTCTGTAATTAATTTAATATGTTTTTATTAGCCCTGATGAAGGTTCGGGTTGAACTGAAACCGGTTGGTTATAAATATATACAATAAAGTGGTATTCAAACAAAGTTATTTTAT
This sequence comes from Hesperophylax magnus, assembly GCA_026573805.1. NCBI lineage: Eukaryota > Metazoa > Arthropoda > Insecta > Trichoptera > Limnephilidae > Hesperophylax > Hesperophylax magnus. The sequence continues at coordinate 1,169,517 of JAIUSX010000117.1, read as the reverse complement.
TTTAATTATCAAAATAACACCTCTTATTGGAAAACCCTGTAGTTGCGTTTTTTACATTAGCTTCACACAGAGGCCGTTAGGAAAATAATTTCCCTCATCGCCTATGTCATCTTTCGTGACATGTGTAGAGGTAAAAGTGAGGAAGTTCTGGAAAGGAAAAATGTATAAGGGGTGGGTAGGAATCTGGAGGTCAGTGTGTCCAGAAGTAATGAATGTGTGAGTCCCAATCGGCCTCTCCCGATCTGGCCCAACACGCTGTAGGTGTGCAGACATGAAAAATCAGTAAGATTTAATTCCATTTTACTAAATTTCTTTCTTGACAGACTGTAGGTAACTGTACTGGTATACAGTACAGTTACTGGTATACAGTACTGTACTGGTATACTGTAGGTAGCTGTACAGGCAAACAAATTGATTTCGGTATTGTTTTGCTTTAGATGTAAATCAATAGCATGATTGCCATTTGGCATGGTGCGCTCTGACTTCTGAATATTTCATATAATCCTCTAAAACGACATATTATTACAAACAATGAGTCGGTAATTTTTTGACATATCTTTATGACTACGCAAAAGTTTTATCGGCAACGTTAAAAATTTACAATAAATATTAATATGTCGTTTTTTATAGCTCAATACAACTAATAATGTTGTCCGTGTTTTCCAAGTAAATTGTAGGTGCAAGCAATTTTCTTACCTCACTTTTTTTTGTCGGGAATTGGCCCTTTGAAGTGATTTATCGTAGCAGTAATGGGTTCCCGATTCCCGACACGTTCATGTGGGTTCAAATGGGCGTTCAGAACGATTCGATGTGTAGAGCGGATGAACGAAGAAAGGAGCGAAAAAGTAGAATGTGAATGGTAGAAGAAGTCGGGGGCGCCCGATAGAGACATTGATCGAGTAAGTGAATAAAATACGTGACTATTCTATCATCAGCATGTGGCGGTTCATCATATCTGCCACATGTGATCAGTGTGATGGTTAGTAAGTTAGGCATGGCGAAGTGACCTTTTTTTGAAGCTATAAGCCTCAGGGTGTTTCTTTTAAATACATGGTGTCCGGAAAGTCGTACCGAGTACAAACGGGAAACTTTTCATTTTCATTCACATTTGGTGTAGATTTTGAGGTAAAACTTTTTCTGAAATGAGCTTTGGTTTTTGAGTAAATCTAGTCTGAAAATTATTTTTTTTAGGTCAAATTTGAAAACATCAGTAGCTATAGGATTAATATTAAAATGTATCGAAGCGTAGATCCGGATAGAGTTTTTCTAATCCTTTAGTTGCCGAAAAAGTTAAAAGTAAAAAAAATAAAACAAAACGAAGTACTCAGATAGCAAAAAGTGCTTTTTGAGTTATCCATATGATGAAGATTCTTCAGTTTCCCGTTTATACTATGAGTTTCTGGACGCCATGTATAATATATTTTACTCGATTTATGACAAAATCAGTAAACAGTTTTGTTACAACTTGGGACCGTTTTTTATAATATTTTGTTTTGTTTACAATACGTTTCGGGGAAATATCACGCGTACTGTAACGTAATTTACTGAAAATATGTCCTTATTTATCTAAATGTAAACAGTTTCAATTTATTTAGGTATCGGATAAAGCTGTATAAATTTACCACATGGGGGGCTGAAGTTCGTTAGAACTCCCTAATAATAATAATAATTGGATAATTTGTAGAGCGCCGTTTTTGTGAAAAATCACCTCAAGGGCGCTGGCCCTGTCATGGATATATAAAAATATATATAAAGAATTTAAAATCAATGTTAATATGATGATGCCCATATCAGATAATAATCAGATAATGAATCAGATCCTAATCAAATATAATCCGATAATATCCTCATAATGAATAAGATACTAATCAGATAATATCCCGATAATGAATCAGATACTAATCATATATAATCCGATAATGAATCAGTAAGAATCAGACAATAATCCAATAGTGAATCAGATATGAAATATGAACCTAAGAACCTAAAATAGGATTTTAGTTTGTTGAAATTAAAATCGATTGTTCACTTGACGGCCATGTTATTGATGTGAATGTTATAAGATTATTTTACAAGCAATAATTGTTCGCCTGAAACACTCATCCACATTGAAAAATCTCCTGATAAAAGATACATGACGCCAACGGGACTCGAACCCGTGTCCCTTCGATTTCCGGTCGACAGCTCTGACCACTGAGCTATGGCGGCTTATCTCTTACCCGCGAAATTATTCAATATATACTAGTGTTTCATTCAACAATTACTGCTTGTTACATTTTTCACCTGAAAACAACCAACTTTAGTCAACTTTAAGTTTACTAAAAAATAATAGTTATAAGATTATTTTTTATTCTCTTATTTAACCCAAAATATGAACCTAAGAAACTAAAATAGGTTCTTAGTTTGTTAGAATTAAAATCGACTGATCACTTGGCGACCACTGTTATTGATGTGAAAGTTTTAAGATTAGTTTTTTATTCTCTTATTTAACCCAAAATATGAACCTAAGAACCTAAAATAGGTTCTAAGTTTGTTAAAATTAGAATCGACTGATCACTCGGCGGCCATTGTTATTGATGTGATAGATTTAAGATTAGTTTTTTATTCTCTTATTTAACCCAAAATATGAACCTAAGAACTTAAAATAGGTTCTAAGTTTGTTAAAATTATAATCGACAGATCACTTGGTGGCCATTGTTATTGATGTGAAAGATTTAAGATTATTTTTTTATTCTCTTATTTAACCCAAAATATGAACCTAAGAAACTAAAATTGGTTCTTAGTTTGGGTTTAATAAAAAAAATGTAACCATATAATAATATTAAAATAGTTTTATTATTTTTACGTTACTATTTTACTAATAAAACTATTTTAATATTATTATGTCAAAACACTACGCGAAGAAAAATAAAACTAATTATCCGATTTTTGAACGAAATAACCCTGCTATCAATAACACTCCTTACGTAGATAGCGATAAGGCTTAAATTCCCGCTTAACACCATCCCGCTGTTTTGATTTAGGCGAGAAAAAAACATGGCCAAAAAGTGCCTTTTATTTTATTTTGTGGATGTTCAGGCATAAATATTTAAATGTTTTCCGATCATTTTATAAATAACTTAATTTGCCATATTATACAATAAAACCATAACCGAAAATGGGTACGTAAGTAGGAAATTTTGAATTTTAAAGCAGTTTTCATAGGCCTTATAAATTATATTTTTTCTGGGCTTATAAAAAGACTTAAGTAAAAAATATTCGATTATTTCATAGGCCAAGATGTATTCTACTAGCAGTATTTAATTAAAGCATCTGAAACATTTCTAGGCGACCAAATTTTCAAACCAAAAACACATGATTTTGCATTGCTACGTAGTGCATCGCCTTAAATGGACTATTTTCTGTTATTGAAATAGTTATTTCCGATTGTTATAATTGCGTGAAAAGTTTTTAAAAATAAAATGTGCCTATCAACCGTATCCCACATTTCTGTATATATACCGTAAGTATATTTTGGTTAAATACCATTCTTATGTCAAAATAACTGAACTATTGAGTAAACTTTTACCTATTATACATTATATTATTAAATGTAATATCTGTTTCCAAAATATACCTATTTAAATAATAACTGCAGAAATAAAATAAATACTCACAAGGCTTAAAAACTATTTTTCCTTAAAGACAATTATTATTGTGAAGAATTAAAATTGTATTATGTTACGTAAAAGTGAAAAATGTTTTATTGCAACAAAATGTTTGGTTCACAAATTGCAATATTTAATTATGAATATCTATTCAGTATTATTACGTTATGAAATGAATATTATGAACGCAAGTTTTATTAATAAACGTGTGTCACACTCACTTAATTATTTTATCATAACATGTTTTTTTATAAATAAATCAAATTGTTTAAAAATATTCCTACAACTTATTAACTAATTTGATTACGATGTTGTTACGGTGTTATGTCAGATCTGTTAAGATTTTCAAAATTCTCATGCGCATGACATACAAAAAGAAAAACAATGAAAATATATTTAAAATTTCGCTTTTAATGAAATAACGCGGCATGCTTTTATGAATGTAATTAATTGTTATATATTTTGGTTTTATTTACCTTTCAGCAAGATGAACAGTCACTAATATTTATAACTCGTGGAGAAATGAACCTTTGCGATGTATTCGTATGTACGGGATCGTGCGGAGCACGCGTGTTCGGCCTCGCCGGTACGAGGCCACTGCCACACGCGCCGGCACATCCGTTCTGTGCGGCGGCCGGGGCCGGACTGAACGCGGAAAATTCTAAAAGCCTATCCGCTGCTACTTTCCAACCCCCACTACAAAAGGAACAAGCCGTAAATACTGGCAAAAATGTGTTCATATTCTTGTTTTGTCCTTTTTTGCGAGGTGTCCTAAGGAAACGGGTGAATTGCGCGCGCGGGCGGTCGATCGCTGATCCGCGTCATGGGCGCCACCGCCACCCCGCGGAAATTTTCCAAAGTTTCTAGAAGAAAAGCTTGCGCGGTGTTCTACGTTCGAAATTTGAATTTTTTATGGTTTCCTCCTTTGAAATCCGCGCCTTTATTCTGCGATGTGTGATTAATGATTTATCGTCACAAGAAGAACAGATTTCTATTATGCTCTTTAGGGGATAATTGAATTTCCCTGCAAAAGTATTTGGTCTGTTTTCCAATAATAATAGTGATTTGTTATTTTGTATAAGCTTTATTTTATTATTTGAACATTTATTACTAACAGATCATTAAATAAAGATAAGAAGAAACAGAAACCAGTTTTAAAATTGTAGATGGCATAAATATAATACGAGTATATTGCATAAAATGTAATTAATCTGCATTAATTAATTATTAATGTAATTCACTTCTAATCTTTTATCAAGCCTAGTTATTTATTGTATCATTATTTTCATCTTAAATAAAATTTAAAAAACAATTAAATAGTTTTTTGTCTGTCTAAAGTTTGTCACACACGAGGAATATAATATGTGAATGTAAGAATTACAATGTAAACGGTAAGATTATCTAGCAATATTGGGATATTTTTGCCACAGTTCATATCTTCCAGGAATGTAATACGTACCCATGTGCTAAGATAGATTCACCTTTGTATTATCGAAGCGATGAATTTGTGAGCTTTTAATTGAAGTAATTTAATTATAATTTTTTGTTGCAGGTTACGATGGACGATACGTCATCATCTACGGTGCTTCAATACATTAAAAACCTTCTCCCTGAGTCGTATATTAATAATATAACATCTTTTTGCATTATACCAGACATTTATTTTGAAACAAAAAAACCAGATGTTGTCATTACCACTAAAAACAGCGAGTTTATCCAATTTAAAGATCGCCAAGTTATCAAGTCACTTTTGCTTGAACCACGCGTAGAAATCAAAGAAATAATTCTACACAATACAAAATGTAACTCTCAAATTGTGTATTTACTTAGAAGCAAACAAAAAGTTCACGTAGTTCAAGAAAAAGATGATGAATTAATTGTTTTAAGTGTGATTTCTGACGTGACTAAAGTGGAATTGGACGATGAGATTTCATCAGGAGATGTTCAGATTAGAATCTGGCTATTTGATGATGCTATACCAGTGGTATTGAATAATGAATACAAGGTTGATGATGGTGAACACTTCAGAGAAGATATGGAAAACGAAGCAAGAAATGAGAGGTTTGTTTCTTTGGTAAAGGGCAAGCTGTCAGAAGCAAGATTGAATACGGCGTACAGCGTCCAACTTCTAGAAGAGAAGAGAAACTTCAGACAGGAGATTATGTTCTTATCGGAAGAAGAGGCGAGATACAGAGAAGAAGAAACACAGGTATGTACATATTTTAAACAAGTCGTGACATCAACATTTCTTGTCAATATTATACATAACCAAATAGAATCTTCCCTCTTGGCCACAATCAAAATCAATGTCAATCACCGTGTACTAATAAAACCCCGAAACTTTTCATATTCTTTTCCAAAGAACCAGCTTAATTTTCTCCCAATCTCTTAAGCGAAGTGGCGATCATAAATATAACATCCATCGTAGTGGCAAGATTTCAGAACATTACAAAATTTCTGGATTGTTTTCACTTGACCCAAACTTTATTGTCTCTTGTTTTACATACTTATGGTTATATTTTTACATATTGTTGAATGGCTGATATTTATTATTTCTTTGTACTATTTTAAGTTTGCCTCTGTCTGTCTGTTGTATACCTATTCTTTCTTGTCTTCTTGGTTTGGCGTTCTGTATAGATCTAACCGATTCTTCAAAAGTGACAGCTGCTGTCCCCGTGTAGATCTGTCCAATATGATGTTACCTCTGACTGTAGCTTCGTTTATTTTTATTTTTATCTGCTCTCCTGTCTGAAACCAGTGTGACTATGGCATCCTCGATTGGTGTATATTTTGAGGAAAGTACCTAACTGGTGGTCCTTCAATTCTGATTTTTTTCTTCTTTTAAGGATGCTGAGAAAGTGGATAAACTCTTTGGAGGAGAAGTTTGGCAAAGGATTTACTGTGGAAAGTGGGTCATAGGCCTGCCCTTGACAAATGTTTCCGACGGGTAAGCTATTTTTCTTAACATCTATCGTAACCACACTTGAAATGCTTGAACAATCTTGAACACAGTACTAACAAATATACTGCATGTTTCAAACTCGGTCGTTTTTCATTTCATATCTGTAAATTTGTTTGTGTTTTCCGTACCCAATTTTCAATCATGTCAAAGTGGTGCCTTTGTTGGATAGAATCTTTTTATTCCTGCAGGGTTCGCATGAGCTTAATCAACATTCTCCAGGTTGTATGTTCACATAGCTACTGGTAATATTTGATTAAAAAAGCTCAGTGCAAGTGTTTACAAACATTTGAAAAGCTGATGTGGGTTTCATCTTTAAATTTAATTTTTTTTGGTAACGTGTACCTACATACATTTTTACATTCTTAAAAAAGCACAAAAATAAATAAGTTTGTAAAAAAATTGTACAAATGTACTTTATATTATTTTCAAAATTAAATATTTATATTGTTTACGTAACACAATTTTCATCAAATTTAGGGTTAAATACACCCCACAGGTGGGTTACAAGTAGGTACTTGAAGAGTATGTTAGAGCTTTTAGCGTCTAGTTAGTATGAAATACTGCGATGCCTGAGTGAAAACCCGACGCATTTATCAGCTCAGACACCGACTATAATAGCATCATGTAATGTTATTGTTGCAATGGTATTCTTATAGCTATTCCACACTGTCCTCTCCACTCTCGGATTGTGATGTTTCTTGTTTATTCAGTAGAACCACCTTTCCCATTTCGTAGTACCCCTCTATAGAATAGTCGAATATTTCAAAATCATTCCTGAAAAAAAAAATTAAAAAAATTATATTACATCGATTTAGTGAGTTATTGAAACGCGGACTGCACCGATCATATCCAAAAATAAAAATAAAAACATGCTTCAGGGGTTTCAGAATGTTTTTCCATGTTTTGAAAGATAAAAAAAATATACCGCGTTTCTCGGAAATTCAGCATTTAAATAAGAAAACAATGGTATCTAAGTAATTGTGCTTAATTAAAAAAACTAGCTGACGTGTACCCGGCGTTGCTGGGTATTATCTTTAAGAGATAGGCATACACCACTTCGAACTTTTCTATAAGCCTTTTTAAGATATACATTTTCGTATTACATTATTTTGATGTATCTCATAAGTTTTAGTCAGCGTTAGCAATGTAAGCGCCCGAAAATATTTTTCTACGTCTCGTTCACAAAACATCGACTTTCCTCTACTTTTTTTAGATATAATATGCATATGTTATATATAAAAACCTTCCGGAAGAAATTTTCTACATTATAATGAAAACCCTTTCAAAATCCGTTGCGTAGTTTCAGATCCATAAGAAGAAATACCCCCACAACTCTAATTAATAATTGAAGTTTTCTACATTTTACGGTAGTTACTTTAGTGTTAGTACATAATTAAAGTTACATAATATTTTCATTTCATGAATGTATTAATATTATATAATGACAAAGATAATAATTATATAAAGTGACATTGTGAACTTTTACTGAAGTTCAAAAACTACATTCCTGATTTAGAAATATTTCGTGCGATTTATGTTACAAAATCAAATCTCACTCAAAGTACGTATTTTTGGTGACCGGTAAACCACCATGTCAAACAGGACATGGTTTTAAAAAAATCCATGAAAACGAAACTGGCACCAATGAAATTTAAGGCAAGAAGGCTACATATAATTATCACGGCTAAAACCCATTGGATTAGTAAAGTTTTTTTAATTTTTTTATTATCAATATAAAGTTTTTTTACAGGTTTTTTTTTTCGATGTCTGTCTCACTAGGATAAACCTGTGTCGAGACAGACGTATTTGATACATAAAAATAATGTTTACATATTTTTTGATACATATAATATTTCATTACATTAAATGACTTTGTGAAAATGATTAAAAAATAATAAATAATAATAATAAATGATAAATTTGTTAATCAGCAACTAGTTGGAGTACATACTTATGAAGGGATTTTTATAAAATTTTTGATCTTGGATCTGTCTTGGCTGATGATCCAAGACTTGATGTCTGTTTTATATTTAAAAAAAAATTCGTTCAGTCTAATGGCTAGTGGGAGAGCATTATATAGCCTTGTTGCAAAATATCTAAAATTTCTCTGGCCAAAAGTTGTTTTAGCGAAAGGGATTTGAAGAAATTATGTCCTTTGGTTCTAGTATCACGAGCAGTTTGGATATTGTCAAAAGTAGTTTTGTGTTTGAAGAGGTATGCTAGTATGTTTTTGGCATAAAGGTGCCTAATGTCCATAACACAGATTTTCCTAAAGATTTCATCCGAACTGCTTGTGATTGGTAGTTTGAGGATAATCTTTATTATAAGTTTCTGAGCTTTAGATATTGGATCAATGGCGGCAGTGTTTGCTCCTCCCCATTCTATGATACCATACTCTATTAAAGATTGACAAAGTGCATAGTAGATTGTTTTGAGCTGGCTTAGGTTGAGAAAGTTGCGAGTTTGTCTAAAAAAGTAAATGAATTTTCTAAGTTTGTTTGCTGTAGTGGTTATATGTTGTTTCCACTTCAAATTGCTGTCAAAAATAATACCTAAGTATTTAATTTTAGTTACCTGTTCTAAATAAGGGCAATCACATATTATCGTATTTGTCAGGTTGCAAGCACATATTTTAATTTGATTTTCTGGGTTTCTTAAGGAAGGATTAATACTAAATTCAATGTATTTAGTTTTGGTCACATTCATTGTTAGTGTATTATTGTTTAACCATATTTTAACCACAGTTATGCCCCTGTTAGCTTTTATGTATACGTCATTCCAATTGCTTGATTTGAAGAGGAGAATCGTATCATCAGCGAAAAATACAATTTTGGCATCTATTTGAAGATTACATAATTCATTTATGTATATCTTAATATACTTAAACAAGGTAGGACCTAAAACACTTCCTTGAGGCACGCCGTAGCTAATTGGTAATTGATTGCTATTGCAGTTGTTGATTTTCACACTTTGCTTTCGGTTTGACAGGTAATCGCTAATAATAATAAGTTTATCACCATTTATACCAATATTAGATAGTTTTTGTAAAAGTATAAAAGTGTAAAAGTATAACATAGTTACTTGTAAAGCTGGTGGAGTTGTGTGATCTGTTCCACCGTCAGTTGGGAGAAGTGGTCCTTGATTAGTTCAGGAGTATTCTTGCCTTTGTTTGCGTGCTTCTCGCTTCCGGCATTCCGCTGGTGAGGGGCCAGGATACTTGACAAACCTGCGCTCTGCACCAAGAATTTTTCATCCTCCTGTAAAATATAACTCATATTTCATATCGATACACTGAATAAATACCAATAGCAAGAATGAATACCATGTTTAATAAAACGCTTGCCTCAAATGTCTCAAACTTGATGATGACATCGAAATCGAACTGGCAAGGAGTGCAGAAGGGGGTGTAGGGTGCCCAGTGTACGTCTAGGGTCCTGTTGCTCCGCGCCTCTGTCAGGATGAAGCTCACGAACTCCTCGAAGCTCGGCCACAACTGGTGCAGGAAGCTTTCTTCAGACTGCAAATATACATTTCTTTTAAACTTTTTTCAACCACCATATTGACAGGGGTCGGTTCTTTTAATTGTTTTGAGTGGGTGAATGTGCCGTTGGTTGCAAAAACTTCGTCAAGCTGAATTGGTTACTCAAGGATGAAAATAAACATTGGTGGTGTTTCGAAATTTTACGTTCCAGTAGCTAAAACGAAAATAATATGATGTAGGTGGTTATGGAACTTTCTCAAGGCCTTAAATACATATTGGCTATGGAGTTTTGCCACAGATAAAAATGCATATTGGTCGTTTTGGAATTTTTAACTGTACCTTCCCTTTTGATGTGTCAGGCAGGCAGATTAACATTTTTATAGTGGAATAATTGCATGAGAACTATCTCAAATCGTAATATTTAATCATTGAAGACGATACATTCCTATATGCGAATGAATATTTTTCTCTCTTTTCTGTTTTCTCTTTTATTCTCTCTTATCTTTTGTTTGAGAGTCGTTAATATTGTCATCAAGTTTGTCGTTAATTTTTAATAGTTTGACATATAGATTAGATCTACTTGAAGGTGAAGGAAGTATATGACGAATTTTGAATTTTTTTGTCGTCTTAATGTATAATGTCGTTAAGCAGCTTCCTCCAGATTTCTCATGGGCTTTTTCAGAATTTGCTGAAAATATATTTTTGTAGGTATGGAGCTTTCTCAAAACTAACGTTGCGAAAATTGCCAAAACGTCCTCTTTCCGAGTGTAGGTACCGATTTGTTTGGTTAGTTCTTAATAAATAAAAAAAAATTACTAAAAAATAGATGTCCTAGATGTGACCGTATCATTTTCTGATTTTTCTGTTTCAGATTTTCGTTTAGAAATCACTAATATTGTCTTCAATATTTAAATATTACAATTTGAGGTTTTACTCAATAAAGTTATTCCGAAAAATAAAAAAAATTACATTTATCAAATCTGGTCCTTCGAGCCGGATAAGACTTACTTGTATTCAGAAGGTTGTTTAGTATACGTTTTACTTTTTAACAATTAAGATCAAGATATAAGATAAGTAAGCAAAACTTGCTGAAATAATGTGGCATTCAAATACCTAATAGATAACAGCGTCTGGGACATTTTACGCTAGTGGCGATGGTGTGCCTATTGTAAGTTATTATGTGTTTTCGCCTGTGGCCAGAAGTGGATACATGATTGTCATACTTTAAAGGCTTTCTTGTCGCGGTGCGTCATGATGATCTCCTCGGCCAAGTCGGCGTACATGCCGCAGGGCTGACCGCTGAGCATCTTATCACGGTAGGCGGAAGACAGACGCTCGAATGGGTGGCGGACTATCAGGAACGCCACGCTGCTAGGCGAGCTGTACAAAAGTGGGGCACAATTTTAAAATAAATAACTCATTTTTCATAGTTAACTATTTATCTACTATCCAATTCCATTACAAGCGGGCGTTTAGAATCATTTGATAGTAGTAGAAAACTGATAGAGACCCATTCTTTATCCTTGGCTAGGAACATGTCTACGGCGTCGAGACATATTATATCTTCATTTTTTTATTGGTGAAATATTTGGACTTTATTATTATTTTTAATCATGTAGAATCACCTCCCGAAGTTACTGCACTTTACTCCCGGAAACCCTGTATATATACATAAAAAATACTATAAATTTACTAATAGTATTTTTTTTACATTAACATCACACGCCTACGTCACCTTTGCGGATGTCGTACGGAGGATATTTTTGAGCAGATTAAGGAGTATTTAGTGAGTTTTTCCCCAAACACGTTTATGTATATTTTAACTAAGTAACAGTTAGTTACTAACCATCACGCCGTTTCACCGCAGGGATAGACAAAGAGAATGGACTTCAAACTGCTCGGTCTTGTCACACACTATTTGCTTCATTCAAATTCATACACCGTCTCGTAATATATGCCCTTCTGTTATTCTGACATTTGACTCGAGTCAAAGTACCGACTCGAGTATGCATTTGATTTACTCGATGGTTAAATTTCAAAGCTTAATCTGCTCAATGCTTAAAATTGAAAGCCCAAACTTCTGACTCTGCTTTTTGTGGGATTGTTAACTCTAAAGTATCTTCTTATAGAACCTTGTCATTCTACGCGGTCGGAAGTCGGAATGTTGATAATATAATCGCACCATTACCTGTGAGCTCGAACAAGTGTTTCTGCATCAGGTCGGGGGTATATTTTCCTGGCCAGCGACTGTGGCATGTTGTTCCTCGCGGCCTGGTTGTGCGAATATCCGCCCAAAATGTTGAAATTATACATCCAGGTCGTGGAGGCCGCTTTGAACACGTTGCACCTGTACATCAATATTACCATTATCAGGAGAAATACATTCAGCATAATGAAATTCGTCAACACTAAAAAAATTATACCACACGGAGAAAAATGAGTGTTGCCAATTTATTAAAAATCTCTTCAAATTATTGTTAATCTGGTTAGAAACGTGATTGCAGACCATTTCTTGATAGGTAAACACGTGTTCATGCACTTGCATTTGCCATGATAATATACAATGACGAAATACGGAAATATTAAAATTTTATTAACACGTGCTCAGACATCGTCATAAAACATTTCGTATTTTACTAAAAGTTTATTAGGAAACCTATCAATTCATTCGTTAAGGTCCTGAAATCCGTTTTTAACCGGATTACGAATAATTTGAAGGGATTTTTAATAAATTAGCAATATTCGATATTAGTCATTTTTCTTCGTGCAGAATAAATGGGTCAACAGATTTAATGTCGTGGAAACTTCGGTTGGGTTGCTTATTCTTATTAGTAATACGTAATGAGGCACCGTTATAAGCGTTTCGAAAGAAGAAGAAGATTATTGAAGATGGTTTGGAAAGGCGATATTTAACTACGATTGATAGAGGGAGCGCACTACGAAATCTGAATTTTTAAGTGATCTATCGATCATTGGTGGTTTGTGATCGGGTCAAAATGATCGGGTCTATCATGATCAACTGAAGACTATTTTATTTCTCTTATCTATGCTAGACATTCATCAAGCCTCGTGAAGTGTATTTATGGATAGTATTATTATTGATTACCATATGAGATTATAGTGTTCATTGATCAAGAATTCCCATCCATTTGGTTGTCCTGTTCTGTCGATTCCCAGCAGGTCACATGCATCCTTGGCCGTCTGTCTCCTTTCTCTCATCCTCTGGGTTAGTCGTATCATCTCGCTTGCATTCAAACGGCTAAACTGATTGACCTCCTCCAACATCTCCACTGAATCCTCAATATCTAGACCGAACTGGAAAAGAAGAGCGGTTACAAAATTAAAGTAAAAGAGTATTAAATGAACCTAAATCCTTAAACATTGGAAGATTATTGCACAGACGAAAGAAACCCACAGTCCGTGTGAAATTCTTGGTTATAATGATTTCTAAAAGAAACAGTAGGAGATCAACAATAGTGGAGACATTAATCAAAAAAAAAAATCATTGGAATGTCTGCTTCCGCGAGATCGTGCTCCTTAGGCCGTTCGTACACTTTGACTGAAAAAAAAAAACTATTTTAAGGCGATGCCATACGTAGTAGTTCAAAATCATGTGTTTTTGGTTTGAAAATTTGGTCGCCTAGAAATGTTTCAGATGCTTTAATTAAATACTGCGAGTAGAATACATCTTGGCCTTTGAATTAATCGAGTATTTTTTAGATAAGTCTTTTTATAAGCCCAGAAAAAAATAATGTAAAAGCCTATGAAAACTGCTTTAAAGTTCAAAATCTCCTACTTACGAACCCATTTTTGGTTATAATTTTATAGTATAATGTGGCAAATTAAGTTATTTAAAAAATTATCGGAAAAAAATTAAATATTTATGCCTGAACATCCACAAAATAAAATAAAAGGCACTTTTTGGCCATGTTTTTTTCTTGCATAAATCAAAACAGGCGGATGGTGTTAAGCGGGAATTTAAACCTTATCGCCATCTACGTAAGGGTTGTTATTGATAACGGCTCAATTAAAAATATTACACGACGTAGTGCATCGCCTTAATATTATTATGTCAAAACACGGAGTGAAGAAAATACATAAATTATTCGTTTTTCTAACCAAATAGCCATTTAACTGCATCATTTTCGATTTTCAGTTATTGCTTTGTTGTTTCTCGTTATCTAAATACAGGGTTTTCCAATAAGAGGTGTTATTTTGAATAGCCCGCTATTTCGGTAGATGTTACTTTTGAAGCTGTCATTTTTTGACATTTGACAAGTAGAAACTACGCCATTAATAAAAATGGAACGATACACGCTTCAACAACGCATTGAAATTATTAAAATTAACTCGAGTGAATCAAATGTAAATCGTCTTGAGTGATGAGGCCAATTCCACCTCGGTGGCTTTGTCAACAAGCAAAATTGTCGCATCTGGGGTTCGGAAAACCCAAGAGTTTTTGTTGAAATGCCTCTCTATCCTCAACGTGTGACTCTTTGGTGTGGTTTATGGTCCGGCGGAGTCATTGGACCTTACTTTTTCGAAAACGAGGCTGGAGCAACAGTTACGGTGAATGGATTGCGCTATCGAGAAATGATTAATGATTTTTTATTGCCGGAATTGGATGGTATTGATCTGGACAGCGTTTACTTTTAAGAAGACGGCACTACGTGCCACACAAGCGACGAAACCATCGATCTTTTACGATTAAATATCAAAATAACACCTCTTATTGGAAAAGCCTGTATAATTATCAAAATAAAATGTGCGTATTAACCGTCTCCCACTTTTTTCACTTTTCTTCAAAGTTTTGTTTTGTCACTATTCTGTTTTGTCAAGAGACCATCGATCCACGGAGAAAAATGATTCTGTTAAAAAGTGAAAGCATGCCAATTTCCTAATAAAATACGAGTCATTCAGAATACATATATTACAATTTGGTAGGCGGGTATAGGTACCGCCGCCTCGGGAACCATTTATTGGATAACCAACACCCCTGCCACAGGTCACCCCAAGTGTTTCGCTACGTTTGGTGCATCGGTGCCCGGGTTCATGGGGTGAGGTTTGTCTATGTCTCACCTACTGTGTGGCGGGTAGGATCGGGAGAGACTGGTTGAGGAAGACCCTTTGACCTCTCCAGCAGGACTCTCTCTCGACCCATCTCCCGACCCGTCCGTCACTCCTGGACACATTGACCCTCAGATTCCTACCCACCCCTGATACCTTTATCCTTCCTAGAACTTTCTCTCCTTCCTTTCCCTAAAAAGGCTCTAAATGTAATAAATATTGAGAACACGTGTACCAGTATTTGTTAGAACACGTGTTCCGCCGTCCTCATAAAACACTCACTTTTAACTGATACTTTGTTAGGAACTCTGTCAACTCATTCGTTAAAGGCCTGGAGTCCCGTTTTTAACAGGAAAATGAATCATTTGACAAGACATTAATAATTGAACAGTATTTTATATGAGTAAGTTTTCTCCGTGTAACATTCGTAATTTTTAATGATTGAACTTTTCAACTCACCATGGCGTCGAGATATTCTTCATCATCATCGAAGTTGAGGAGTTCCTGGTCGAGTCTGAGTCGGTGGACGATGGCGATCAAGAGAAGTACTATCATGCAGGTAGCCGACACGCACATGATAAACATGAATCTGTCCACGGGGAACTTGCCCGTGTATTTGTTGTACACAAGGAGCATTTTACTGTGCACTTTTCTTCGTATATTATTAAATAACATAAAATCACTTCACAAAGATAATAGTATATTATGTTTTAAAACAGTTTCAGCGTAACAAGGCCCTGCAATTTATATTTATTATGTTTTAACACCTAATTAATATATTTTTTTTAACTAATAACGTTTTCATTACAAAATTGTACATCTTCATAATAAGTTTAACGGTTTTTACTTTCCTAACAATGTCATATTTTATAGAAAATAATTAAATATTTCATTACGTCATGTTTGCATTCAAAATAATATTTAACCCGCTTAAAATCTCTGACGTTTTGCAATTTACTACAGGCCCTACGAAAAGAAATTTTTTAAATCGATAAGTACTTTTAAATTTGATGCTAGAATCAAAATAAATAAGTACTTTCACATTTGATTCAAAATAAATAAGTACTTTCACATTTGATTCAAAATAAATAAGTACTTTTACATTTGATTCTTAATTCAACATAAATAAGTACTTTTACATTTGATTCAAAATAAATAAGTACTTTTTGAATTGATTCCAGATTCAAAATAAATAAAAAAAGCAGATGAACGACTCATTCAGATTTTATTATTACGAATTGACATAACATGCAATTAAAACATTTTGAATGCGAACAATGCCATCGTTTTTAAAGTCATTATTTTTTTAATGATAAACTAATGTTTAAATGTCAAAGTTTTTTTATGCATATCACAAAGGATAACAAGTTATTATAAGCAATAATTACTCGCCTGAAATATCCATACAAATTGAAAATATCTCCCGAGTAAAAATAAATGCCGCCGACGGGAATTGAACCCGCACCTTCTGATGTCCGGTCAGATGCTCTTGACCACTGAGCTACGTCGGCTTATACCCAACCCGCCAAATAATAATAAGCAGTAATAAATATGTACATAATAGTAGTAATAATTTTGTTTTTAAAGTCGCTTACCGATGGTTTTTATCGTTTAGAATGTAATTAATACGTTTACACGAAACTAAAAAACTCATTTTATTAGACAAAAGGTATTAAAAAAGTTATTGTCACTTCAATTTTTTTCGTTTAACAAAAATATTCATTTAAAAACTAGCAAACCTTGACAAATATTTTTCAAATCCCAAATATTGTTCCAAAGAATTATTTCTAATTTTCGGTGGTATTTAAAAAAAAAATCAAACTGAAATAAATTAGGTAGATGTAGTTAGGGGTTCCATGATATATCATCAAAATGACAATTAAACTCACCTTTAATAAGTGATATAGAGCCATGAAAAGTGATTAAACAAAAACTAGGTTAAATAGTTACCTATGTAACATATTTAACATAGTTTTTTTTTCACTTTTTTCAGTTTTTTTAGTTCACTTTTCATGACTGTATCACTTTTTGTAGGTGTGTTGAGCTGTTAGTTTTGATGAGATATCCGGTCACCGTAGTGAGGTAGGTACCTATGAGGGAACGATTAGGTACAGTTATTTTTCAGATAAACAATTCCGCAATATAAACGACTATAATATAGCTGGTACGTGTTTTCTGCCTAATATAAAAAAAAATCATTTTTGTAAGTAGGTAGCTACTTAAATTTTCCGCCTTTGACTTCCGCCTTCCTGATAAAATGTGAATTGGTGTGCAATTACGTGCATAAAAACACCCGACGTGTTAAGAAATAAAAAATACATGTAGGTAGCGTAAAAAAAAAATTGAGATGCAAAACAAAACGAGGTGTATTGAAATGAAACATCCGGTTTGTAAAAAAAAACATCGACGCGCGACGTTCGCAGTTCCAACTAGGGTAGGTAGGTACTGGGTGACAATTTAATTAAGGGTTGAGATCGCTAAAGCCTATTTTGAATTAGTATGTAAAAAGGGCGATGCCATTTGTAATAATGCAAAATCATGTGTTTTTGGTTTGAAAATTTGGTCGCCTAGAAATGTTTCAGATGCTTTAATTAAATACTGCGAGTAGAATACATCTTGGCCTTTGAAATAATCGAGTATTTTTTAGATAAGTCTTTTTATAAGCCCAGAAAAAAATAATGTAAAGACCTATGAAAACTGCTTTAAAGTTCAAAATCTCCTACTTACGAACCCATTTTCGGTTATGATTTTATTGTATAATGTGGCAAATTAAGTTATTTATAAAATGATCGAAAAAAAATTAAATATTTATGCCTGAACATTCACAAAATAAAATAAAAAGCACTTTTTGGCCATGTTTTTTTCTTGCATAAATCAAAACAGGTGGATGGTGTTATGCGGGAATTTAAACCTTATCGCCATCTACGTAAGGGTTGTTATTGATAGCGGCTCAATTTAAAATATTACACGACGTAGTGCATCGCCTTAACCACTAAAAATTCTATTTATGGTTTTTGTGATTGATTTGTAGAACTACACAGGTCACATTTTTTATAATCTGACAATGTTATGACGGCCCACGTGGTCGATGGGTAAGGTTCTCGACCAGCAATACTTTACCCAAATTTTATTTGATTAATTTCAAAATTTATTCATTTAAAAAATATACATATATTATAGTATACGTGCGGCACGTTCCAGAGTGGAAGATACTCTCAGTATCGCCCTGTTGTAAGACCACCATTCAGAATTGAAACGTTCATTCCAACCTTCCTCTTTCCCACCTCATTTTCCTCCCCACTACTTTCAGCCTCCCAATATACCCCAATGCCGTAGTCTCACTGGTTCCAGGCGGTTGGGAGCAGTTGGGAAATCTTGTGCGATATTCACATTAAAAAAGTGAATTAAATCTGTCAAATTCGAAACCTCTGTCAAACTTGCATTTTAAACGTGATTAGTACTTCAACTTCTAAAAGCCTGAAAGAAAAACAGTTCCCTGTACACATTATAGATTTCTTTGTTTTTAAAGTTTAAATGATTGATGGTCTTCCGTGGTTTTCACGGCTAAAATTAAAATGATGTCACAGTTTCTGAATCATCTGCATTTCCTCAGGCCAGATGGAACCAGTCCAATTTTTTTATTATTTTCTTTGACACGGAAAGGTGCCGTGATTAATATTCATTATAATATATTCTAAACTTCACATCCAAGGTGAACGAATCCAGAAATTTCATTTACTACTTTCTAAATACGCAAATAAACTTTAACAGAAGGCAGGTTTATTTAATATTTCGTCCTATTTATTAAGCCCGGTGAGTTCGTTAACCATAACAAATTATTATAAGCAATAATTACTAGCCATAAACACCCATATAGATTGAAAAAATCTCCCGAGACAGAACGAATTCCGAAGACGGGAATTGAACCCGCAGCCTTCTGATTGCCAGTCAGCTACTCTACTATTAAGCTACGTCGGCTTATTCAAAGCCCGCCAAATAATTCAATATGTACTTAAATTGTACTAGTGTTTTTCATTAAAAAATTAAGAAAAATACTTATTGAATTATTTGGCGGGTTTGGAATAAGCCGACGTAACTTAATTGGTAAAGTAGCTGACCGGCAATCAGAAGGCTGCGGGTTCAATTCCCCTAGGCGGCATTTATTCTTTCTCGGGAGATTTTCAATTTGTATGAGTATTTCAGGCTAATAATTATTGCTCATAATAATTTGTTATCCTTTGTGCAATGCATTAAAACCTTGGCTTGTAAACATTAGTTTATCATTAAAATATTCTATACTATACTACAGGGTTTTCCAATAAGAGGTGTTATTTTGATATTCAATCGTAAAAGATCAATGGTTTCATTGCTTGTGTGGCACGTAGCGCCGTCTTGTTGAAAGTAAACGTTGTCCCAGATCAATACCATCCAATTCCGGCCATAAAAAAATGATTAATCATCTCTCGATAGCGCAATCCATTCACCGTAACTGTTGCTCCAGCCTCATTTTCGAAAAAGTAAGGTTCAATGACTCCGCCGGACCATAAACCACACCAAAGAGTCACACGTTGAGGACAGAGAGGCATTTCAACAATAACTCTTGGGTTTTCCGAGCCCCAGGTGCGACAATTTTGCTTGTTGCCGAATCCACCGAGGTGGAAATGGGCCTCATCACTCAAGACGATTTGCATTTGATTCACTCAAGTGAATTTTAATAATTTCAATGCGTTGTTGAAGCGTGTATCGTTCTATTTTTATTAATGGCGTAGTTTCTACTTGTCAAATGTCAAAAAATGACTGCTTCAAAAGTAACATCTACCGAAATAGCAGGCTATTCAAAATAACACCTTTTATTGGAAAACCCTATATATTACTTGGGGTGATTTTTCACACTGCAGAACACACATTCTGCACAAATTATACAACTATTATTGTTACATTGCCTACTCCGTGCCGTGGCAGCTGTCAGGTTTTCGCTATTCCGACCTTACGCGCCGAGTAATATTTACACCGTACTGTCATAACGGGCTAGTTTTGAAAAAAAAAATGCGTTCAAATGCTTTATCGACGTATTTATTTTTCTAAGTGGTATTAATCCGCATAGATAAGGTAATTAACCGTTTTGGAATTGGGCCTGACTATTAAACGATTTTTAAATTTTACACAAATCAGTTGTGTAAAATTTAAAAGATGTAAGTGGTTTAATGTTTATTTGTACAGTATTCTCAGAAAGAGGTTGTACGTACGTTATCGACAAAAAAATCTTTCTTCTCACACGTCTTGTATGAAAACGAAAAAAGATACTAGAACGATAACGACACGTGCTAACACTCTCTGACTCTGGGACTCCTGTAGGCCAATTTGTGTCGGTTTTCTTTTAAGATATGAAAATTATATTAGATAAATGGTCAACTTTATATTTAGGGCTGTTTTGTGATAAAATCAACCGAAGCGCGCCTGTTACTAGTTTATGCCTTTTTTTAAAAGCGATTTTTGAAACTAGTTAAAGACCTCGAAATAATAGCTGGTCATTCCAATAATGTGGACCCAACGCTTTGATTGCTCTGTCCTCAAACTTAACTCTGTCCTCAAACTTAACTCTGTCCTCAAACTTAACTCCGTACTCAAATTTAACTCTGTCCTCAAACAATACGAGAGGGAAGCATAAGAATCAATATCTTAGGAAGGACTAAATCCTGATATTTAATATATTAAGACAGAAATTACTCTAAATTTAAAATAGATTGCTAATGGTTAAAAACATATGTCTTGTTTCACCATAGAATAAAGAATAACCTTAAAGGTTTTATCTAATGAATTAACAGCTTTCATTATAAACCTTTCAGGAAACCTGTTCATTCATTCGTAATTCCTGCAATCCCGTTTTTAACCGGATTACCAATCATTTGAAGAGATTCTTAATAAATTAGCAATACTCATTTTTCTCCGTGTAGAAGTGCCTTCCATACAAATTTGAATGCAAACAAATGTTCCATTTAGCCCAACAGCCCAACGCTCCATCTCACTGAACACTTGTAGATGGTATATCTCAAACCCATTTGAATTTCGTAAACACAGGTTTGTATGGAAATATAGAACACGCCCACAAGCCACTTCTTGTGTTATTCTTTATTCTATGTATTTCACAAACACATTAATTTATTTTTGCCTCGACACTAAATAACAAATTATAACACAATTCATTTTAGATTCCCAAACAACACCTAAATGACTTCATTCGATTATTTTTTGCAATCCCTTAAACTTAATCGCGATTTTTCTTTGGTGTACGTTGAAACGTCAAGTAAAACTTACACAATAATATATTATAATGTTATTGAAGCAATTTTCTAATAGTCATTGATTGAATATTACAATTTAAAAATCTAGGTTATGAGTCCGAAACACGTATTATATACTGAATCGCACATAATGAACAAGAACAATGATCCCACATGTTCCACAGTTTTCCAATGAACCGCTGTGTACTTTTTAAACACTTGCGAGTGCAAACATTTTTCAGCGAGGCACAATTTAAAATAAGTAAAAATATTTTTCGGAAAACCTATAATATTATTTTCGTAATCTTTAAAAAATATAAAATTAAGTCGTAATCCCACTAAATTGACACACAAAAATACATATTGAAAGGTGGGTCAAATCCCGGCACTGGGGGGAATAGGAAAGGGCACCCGGAATGAGGCAATCCAAAGCACTTATACTTTACCTGGAATAAAAATAATAATAATTTTTATTATTATAAATGGACCAGACAACTACTCAATATAGACAGAAACTCACTGAGGGAACTGGTAGGTCTACTAACGGGACACTGCCATCTCAGGAGGCACACGCAGTAGTTGGGAGTGGAAAACATCAAGTCCAGTTTCCTCACCACCTAGGATTCTTGCTGCAGAGTCTCCATCCTCTACCTTCGTCGAATGTCACAGCGGTGCTGCCAAGGTCTGGAATCCATGAGAGGACATTGTGTCAGCGCTCTATTAGCAGCAGACACATACCTGGAAGGATGACGAACCTCGTGCTGGCACTGTTGGTGGACGCGGTGGACTCTCTCGCTGCAGCAGCTGGTCCAGTTTCCTCACCACCTAGGATTCTTGCAGCAGATTCTCCATCTCCGTGTCACCTGTTTCTGTACTTCATTTTATTTAACTTAATTTCAATTTGTAATATTTATATATATATTTTTTGTAATATCTGCATTAAATGTACAGCGCCCCTGAGGTGATATTTCGCAAAAGCGGCGCTATAAAAATCATCCAATAAATAAATAAATAATAAATAAATAATAAATAAATGCAGGAAATGTGAAGGGGATGAAGAGACTCCAATTCACCTTTGGTGACAAAGTCCCGCTCTGTTGGGAACAAGGTTCAGATACTTGGGAAGACACATTGTAGAACCAGAAGACAAAGCCACATATCCAATGACAACCCTGGTGAACTTCATTAAAGATGTGATGAATTATCATTTTGATGATTTATCCGGTCACCATATAACACTTGCATATTATATCTAAAAAAGATAAGGGAAAGACGATGTTTTGTAATCCGTAAAAAAATATTTTCGGGCGCTTACATTGTTAACGCTGGCTAAACCTCATGAGATACATCAACATAATGTACTACTGAATTGTATATCTTAAAAAGGCCTACAGAAAAGTCTGCTATGGTATATATCTATCTCCTAAGGATAACCCCAAGAAACGCCGGGTACACGTCAGCTAGTACTATATAACTTTGACCGTGCGCTTAAGCTTGTGCCTCCCCGCCCATTCACACGCGCAAGATTACTTGTGCAAACAGGTAGGTGCAAACCTATCGCGATTATTTGAAATGCATGCGAGCCATTTGCGCTTTATACAGTTTTGCCGTCTTAACGTCCATGCTTACTTGTGCAAATTAGAGCAAATTTAAATTGAGCAAATTAGAGTTTGCGCAAATAAGATTGAGCGTGTAGACGGAGCTTATGACATTCCATATCTTTTGAATTTTTTGTGGCATAGGGACATGGACGAGGAAATACATGAAGTAATTATCCTGCGATATAACGCGTGTACCTTTTTTATAATAAATACATTATGTTGTCATGACACCAAAGTGTTAGGATTATGCTTGGATTGTGTCTGAACAATTCTATTTTCTGTCATTGCACCTTTTGTATGTTCACCTGTATAAATTCATACCAAATTTGAATGATGTTTATTTTGTCTTTGATAAAAATATTATGTATCCATAGCCTAGTATAGGTATCGCAGCCAGAGTTGATATGAACACAGTGCCTACTCACGCATTGCTTGCATACATCAAATGTTTCAAACTTATTTTACGACTTTATCGAAAATAGCTATGTCCGGCGTTGCCCAGGATTTATTCTGCTTTAAGGGGTGGGAAAATGGGATGGGGTGGTTTTTCTCAATCTCATTCGTAAGTGAAGCTATTGAAGGTCATGTGTGAAAAATTTCATCAATTGGGAATAAAACTGTAGATTTGTATTTAAAACAATCCCACAGAAATTCTATATATTATGACTAGCTGAAGTCCTCGGCGTTGCCCGGGGTTCACGTCGAGTTTTTAGAAATCAGATGTAGACAGTAATTTTTTTGTATTTCATCAAGTTGTTTCAAAATTATGCTTTAAGGGTGGGAAAAGGGAATTGGGGTGGTTTTTAGAAATCTCGTGTAGACAGTGGCCTTCCTCTTGTTTTGAAGGTCAGGTTTGTTGTTTTTCATCAACTTTGAACAAAACTGTTTAAAAATCAAATCCACGCTGCCGGTCTGCCACAGGCACACTTCTTTATGGTTCCATGCTAACTCAACACAGTGACTATTTAACACACTTTTAAAAAGTGATATAAAGTCATTAAAAACGATGAAATTTTTTTTTAACCTAACCTAACCTACTTAACGCCAAGTATAATAGGTACCTTGTTCAGAACGAAACTACAAGAATGCCCCCCAGCGGAGGAACTAGGTTTTACTAGCCATTTAAAGACAGTTCTGTACTAAAAAAGTTCTGTTGAAATTCGTAAGATGTCACTAATTATAACTGACTTATATTGTATGTCAATATTTGATTTTTTAAAACACTTTCCCACTGCAGAAGGCTCAGCGCTGACATAAAAAATACAATAGGTAGGTACCTAGGTAGGTTCATCAATGCGCTCTGACCGTAATAAAAAAACGTGCTTGAAGACTATTCAAGAGTAAAAAATGCATGTTTTGAAGGATAACAAAAAAACATGCTTTTTGTAAGCTTTTTTTAATAAGGATCATAGAAGAAAACAACGGTGCCTAAGTAAATAATATGTAATGCTTTATTAAAAACAATGTCATGACACAAGTAAAAAAAAAAATACAGTGTGTGGCAATATGTATATAATATATATACGCACGACGGAAGTGAAACTTTTAGTATTCTTCTCTCTGTCTTTTCATTTCATTTTCTTTTTTTTCTCTGTCTATTCACATATTTATAAGTAGCATGTGATAAAAAAAAAATTAAAAATTATAAAAATATGGGATTCGAACCCGGGTCCTGCATAACGAGTGTCGAACGCTGTATTTTTTACTAAAAAAACTTGTCACGCACGTCTGCGAGGGTAATTAGTCGCGTTATCGGCCTTGAGTCACTTGACGGTCATGAGTCGGTTTTACTCCGGTCCTCGAAAATGCATAACGCGCGTAAAGAAGTTTCACTTCAATATATAAAAATCGTATGTAAAGTACATTAAATTTAAAATAAACATTATGAACGTATATAGCATGTACCAAATAAAAATCAGCTAAGCACACCTCACAATAAATATAATATTATTTTACTTATACAGTGCAAATTGTGAAGACGAATCGTATCAACCTGACTCGATGAACATCTCTGATGCCTGTCCTCAAAATCAATGACAAAACATATTTACATAATATACACAAGTGTGTGTGCGCATGTCCACGTCGAAAACTAACACATGTATAAACACGTGCACAGCAAGACCGTTTGTCAATTTACAAAAAATTACTGGCAAACTTCTTCTTCGCAAACTTATCTTCGCTGACTGATGACACGCAAGATTTTGTTGAAAATTCCAAGTGTCATTCCGTGATTAACGCCATCTGTTGACATATTTAAAAATAAGCCTTCAGTTCTAATTTCTGCCGTAGTAGCTGAATTAATGTCGCCACTTTACGGCAACATAATTTATTATTTTAATAAACTCGAAACTCTTAAACAAATGGTAATTTAAAAATGTGAAAATAATTTTAAAAAGTGGACAAAAATAATAGAAACTATTCCTCGTTCCTTTTTTTAGAATAAATTTAACCAAAGTTTAGTAAACCGCATTTACAAAAACATTAAAGATAGTGCCTAGGAAATAATTATACCACAACCTTATTCTTTTTTTTTTAAATTTCTGAACGAAGTCTTAAAGAAAAACCTTCAAGGTATTTTTTGAGGATATTCAAAATTTAAAAATATTTTGTGAACAATACGAAAGGACGGCCATAAAAAGGTCATATTTCTGATTTAATTTTGATAAATGCTAAGTCTTTATAAATAATAAAAATATATAATTATTTTTTTCCGGCTAAGAACATCATATTTACCGTATTGCGTAATAATATTTTCATTATTTCGAATTGATAAATTACTAGACACCGCCTTAACCCAGTTATTAAAGTTTTTGTTTCATCACTTTCCATGACTTTATATAACTTTTTAAAGATGTGATGAATTATCATTTTGATGATTTATCCGGTCACCCTTCTTTATATAAATAGAAGACTAGCTGATGCCTGGGCTGTACGCAACGTTTTTAGAAATGAAATGTAAACAGTAACCTTCCTCTTGTTTCGAAGGTCAAGTGTACGAAATTTCATCAGTCTCAGAATAAAACTGTAGATTTGTATAGAAATCTAATCCACGCCAACCACCCGGCGTCCAAAACAGACACTCTTCTTTATGCAGATATATTAGATAAGTGACTCCTAGGATTACACCACTAAATCCACCAAAAAAACTATATCCTTCCTCGAACAGATTATGAATTTCATTGGCCTGTCTGAGACCTGTGAGTCGAAAGGGCGTATTAGCGACAACCCTTTTGTTTCAAACTGATACGACTACAGCTATATTGACATTTTTTTCCAGACCTATAACCGACATAGAGCTGTTGATGAAATGCGAAAAATCGACCATATTTTCGTACAGCACTCATCTATACCAATCATCTGATTATCCGCCGTACTGGGTCAGCAAAGCAAGGATAGATGTTGCGCCTGGATCCACCTTCACGATGGTGGCTATCGCAGAGGAGCCCCAGTTTGTGAGTTCCCCTCGAGTGGCACTGAAGGCATCCTTAAGGTATACATACAAGGAAGCACGGCTTTGCATACCATTGCCAAGAATAGAAGCATGCGCAGCCAGCCTGGTGACCGATGCAATGCATCCAGTATTGCGGCAGGATCAACAATTTGGTGAGTTATAATTTAATTTGACGGTCGCAGGTTCAAATTCCAGCGTGCTCAAGTAAATTTTATTTGATGAATTTGTTTTATTTCATAATTTATTTATTTAAAATAATCTATATACGAGTAGTATACTTGCGGCATGTTCCAGAGTGTAAGATACTCTCTGTATAGCCCTGGTGTAATACAACCATTCAGAGTTGAAAGCTTGCTTGAAATGGCTTCAGCCATGTTTGGTGACCAGATCTGAATAGCGGGGTATTCCCCCTCCTTCCTCTCCACACTACCTTCGGCTTCACAACATACCTCAATCGGGGATGCTGTTGTCTCAC
Source organism: Hesperophylax magnus (assembly GCA_026573805.1). Classification (NCBI taxonomy): domain Eukaryota; kingdom Metazoa; phylum Arthropoda; class Insecta; order Trichoptera; family Limnephilidae; genus Hesperophylax; species Hesperophylax magnus. Next base: position 1,142,549 of record JAIUSX010000117.1, on the reverse strand, counting down.
TGGCTCCAGACCGTTGGGAGCAGTTGGAACCCTTGTGCGGTATTCATATTTCAAAGTGTACTTCTGATTGATGATATCTTGAAATTTAATTTATATCAGGTCCAACAGATGCTCTAGCAATACTTTCCACTGGCATCAAAACTGAATTAGACATTCACTTTGCATCTGACGATCTTCAGGCATTTTTCACGGAGAGACTTAAATTCACCCTCAGCGCTTTGGACGGCAATGCAGTCCTCAGGCATTGCAGCTCACCACTGCATGCGTTACACGGAACGACCTTGTATATTTACAAAGATGAAGAGAATTCAAAGATTGATAAAGTTATCTTACTCTCAAGGTGAGTACTAAGAAAATATAATGAATTATTTACTAAGAAACAAAGATGTGATCAGAATAAACTAGAAATATACACATACATATACACACGGTTTCCGGAAACTTGTAGTACAAGCGGGAAACTGGTGAATCTACATTACATAGAGAATCCAAAACAATACTTTTTTTGTCTGAGCATTCCCCCTTTTTTCTAACTAAGGGTTAGAAAAAATAATATAATAATAATAATAATATCTCTTGGAGCCGGAACTATGCTTCGGCGCATTTTAAAATACATAAACTTACTGATCGCTGATGCAAAATTTTAATATACATTTATTTCTTTATCACCGATGCTAAATTTTAAAATAAATTAACTTCTTGATCGCCGATGCTAAAATTTTAAAATACATTAACTTCTTGATCGCCGATGGTAAATTTTAAAATACATTAACTGCTTGATCGAATTCCCCAGTAAGGCTAATTATATTCCACTTGACGTGATTTTTCACGGTTATGTATAAATTAGCCAAACATTATTAAATTCGGAGAATTTTTTTTAAACGTATCTATAAGGATACTATGGCGAAAACATGATGAACATATCTATAAGTGAGGTTAAGGGTACTCTGGCGAACAAGTTAAAATCAATTTTTTTTTAAATGAGTTACTTTAGACGATAATATCTTGAATGATATTTTTTTCCAGAACTGAGAATCAGGTCTTGCTGCTGATAAACCTCATCTATGACTTGTTCCCCTCGAGATGTGTTATAGTCCCTTCCGGATATACTGTGAGGGAGAAAGCTGATAAGCAAATGACTTTCAATCCAACGACTTCAGAGAAAATGGAGACAAGTCAAGACTTTTTGACTTCAGGTAGTAAAGGAAGCAGCCATTTGTTGGATTATGCTTCAGTTATGAATCAACAGATGTCAGCCGTGTCCCAACATTTGGAGAAATGTTTGGAAGCAATGTCGGAGGCTAATGCCAAAAAGCTGTCTTCTAAGGCAGATACTTCTATGAACATAGATGTCATGGCATTAGGGGAGGACAGATACAAGGATTTGTGGAACCTTTTGATTGAGAATATGATTGTGCGCAATGATTTGTTGAATAAGATATCAACTGATTAATAAACAATACAGAAGAATCTAAGTTTGTTTTCTTATATATTTTTTCTAAATTGTACCTGTTTTTTTTCTCTCAAATGCAACTGGATAAACAATTTTAACAAAAATTTCTACTGCAAATTTCTAGGAAAGGAAAACTCAGATATTGAAATACGTAGGTTGTACTTTATTTTTAAAAAGTTATAAAATACAATTCATTTGACTAGACAATTATTTCAGTCTTTGTGACTATAAGGCACAACAAATAAACAACATTCTAAGCAAAGCTAAAAAGAAATAAACATTAAAATAAATAATAATTGTCTTCAAATAAATCAGCCATTACTAGCGCATTTCTTAACCAATATAAAAGTGTAATGTGAATAGTAGTCCCAGAGAGAGATTGTACATGACGTCTTCGATGACTGTCCCAAAATGCTTACATAAAAATTTTCCTTCTCAAACGTGTCAAAACGAAAAATACAATAGATAATAGAATGATGACGTCATGTATGACTTCTCTCTGGGACTAGTATAGTTCCCCTGCCTACCACCAAGAATTAAACTTTTTGAGGTGTGGTCAATCAAAAATAATTTATCAGGTACAAAGTAATAGTTTAAGGTTAGGTTCAGTTGGTGTTCATGACAAGGCAAACTCCTTGTAAGATCCAGTGGCTGTCGTGCTCCTTGGTCCACAGGTTGGATTCAAACACCAGTCCAACTCCCATTGCATTTCTTCTCAGGGAAGTTGTGTAAACTGGGGTCTTTAGAGTATTCTGAAATACACACAATTATCAAAATGATATTATAAATTATTTCTACTACATATACAGCAGACTCTCGACTTACGACACTTCGCCGATAGAACAACCTTAGAATTTATGAAAATTACAAAAATTCCACAAATTTATGTCTCACATATTTTCAGCCCTATTCTCCTACAAACTTACGCATGCGATAGATAACTTGACTTTTACATAACTGGAGGTTCACATCATTGTTAATTCAGATTTCTTATGGCTTTGAGTATGAGTTATTAAGATTTAAGATAAATTCAGATAACTGTGAGATTCTGTAATTTCTGGGGATTCAGATCACCGTGGGTACAGTGATACTGACCTGTAAGTTCAATTTGTGTGACTCCTTGGGCTCGATGTAGATTATGGGTAATTCCGTGACGAGGACCTTAGGGTGTGACCTTTTGAGGCAGCCCTCCTGCAGGTCCCAGCGGGCGCCCTCTAGGAACAGGCCGCACACATAGCAGCCCTGAAATACAGTAAATAATTAATATTTTGTGTGTTACGTAGCAGGCTGAAGTCTTTATTATAAAAAGTAGTAACAGAACGCACGGTGATAGGTCTCTCCTCCACCTCGTCAGGGTCCACGAACTTCGTGACTCGGGTGAACTGGGTGGAGCGATCAAGCGGCCAAGTGTACAGGCGGCAGGCCATCTGTACGTGAGCCGTGAGGTATGCTTCAGGGATGTGGAGACCTGACAGCCACATCACCAGTGGTTCTTCTTTGGTGGCCTAAGAAAATAATACACTAATATTAATTTCTTAAATTCTGCAAACCATGTAAAATCTGTTACAAGTGTCTGTTAAAAGTTAGTCAATTATCAATGTACAAGACAATGTTCTGCTAACGTGAAATAACCTTTATTCAGTCTGACCTTATATATGAATTTTTTAAGAGGACAATCTTTAGAAGAATCTTTGAAGCAATATTAAAAAAATAATGGTGTCCGTGTCCACCAGACACCAACAGCTAAACTAAATTGTTTGAAGAATTGACAATAATATAAATCATAGAACTGGAACAGCTCTGATGGGTAGGACATGGGAGATAGCCAACCACTAAAGAGACTTCTTTATAAATAAGCCTGCAGGAATGAGTGGTGGGATATCTCAACTTAGGTGGCCGGATAGTGCGCGGGTGACCACTTCAATCTTGGGCAAAAGAAACTAAGTTTTATAGTGCAGATGATTTTGACATTCAGTACAGCCCATTTATACCAAACAATACGAGTTTGGGGCTTTAATCATAAATCAAAATCCATCAATCTAGTGAGAAGAAAATACCTCTGTATCATATCTAGCTATCTACCAATCACTTCATACCATAATTCGATATCAAAACAAGTAGAAAGGGCAAATTGGACGTTTATGTCAGAAGATAAAACAAACAAAAATGGACAGACTCAATCAGTTAAACCGTAGGTATGAATTATATTTCCACTCACCCACAAACCATACTGTGTAGCCCTCCTCATGAAGTGTTCCATCCATCCGCCAAGATTCTTGCAAGAGGCAGGAGCTAGCTTCTTCCACTCCATGGGCAGCTGGCCATTGAAGAGAGAGTAGGCGATGTTGTCCAGAACTGCGTCCATGCCGATCTCACCAGCCAGAGCCTTGCGCAGCAGAGAGAGGGTCTTTGACATCTTGTTGATCAGATTATTGTACCTGGTTTTTAAAGATTCATTGAAATATTATTATAATAACTTATATAAGAACTAGAACAGATTCTTGTGGGATACTTTATTCATCTCACAGCACTCGAGTTATTTTACCTTTCTAATTCTTGTAGGAGTACAATGAATGATGGGGTGATGGACATCTCAAACTGTTTCCTCACTCTCCAAATTTCAAATTCGTTTGGCATCTTGCTCAATATGTCACTGGCAACATTGTCTATGAATTCTTCCCTGCTTATCCCACCTCCCACAGCCCCTAAAATACAGATTTTAAATTGCAAGCTTACGGTGGAATAATATGATAATAAAAGAAGGCCCTGAAGGATTCCCTGTGGAAAAATTTGATTATTTTTATTTTTAAACTTATTAATGTTGATGTATTGAATATATTGTAGTATGTATGCATTATAGCTAAGAACCTGTCTGGGGTTGAAGCTCAATAAGATGTCCCCAAATATCTTTGACAGCTTGAGTGTAGTATCCAATTTCTGCATTGGGGTGAAGGCCAAATACTTCTGGAGAATTGGCTAGTGGAAGGTGGTCAATTTCCTCTGAAAAAAGGGTTATACATCGGAACAGTCAATAATAATTGATAGAATTGAAAAATAATTGCTTCTAGATAATTTGCAGTGTTAAAACAATGGTTAACATTACCTATGTACTCATCTCTAGTACAATCTGGAGGAATAAAGTATTTCACAGATTCATCACGGTAGAAGAAGAAAGGCTGGAAGGCATCAAAGAGGAAATCTCCAAAGTACTCTTCCATGTAAGTCTTAACAATGCGACGGTCATAGTCATCGATCACACGACCACCATACATCACCTGGAAGATAATCAAGATGATGAGACACAGGCAAATGCTTATGCGAACTCTAATGTCAATCAAGCGGTTTATACCTCTCCAAACAGGTACTTCAGTGTGGCCCAAGGGATAGGACCAGCCGAAGACAAACACTTGTTCAGATAACACTCTAGAATCTGTAGACAGACGGTGAAATCAGATTCACTGAAGTCGTAGCAAATGTTCCAGCCCATTTTGTCATATTTACGTCTCTCCTAGAATGAAATACCAAATGTTTACATGTACAAATTATAAAAAAACTGACGTGCGGAAGAGAGAGAGGGAGAGCGATACAGTAGGGCGTACGAATTACTACCATATGCAGTGCCTCAGTAACTTATTCCTTTACACACTATTGTAATTTGTTACAGAGACTTGAATGATTGCCTTTTGAAAGAGTTGAAAAAAGTCATATTTACCTGGACCACAGCATGAAAGAATCCCAAGACGTAGACCAGACTCTTGAACATGGGGTGCAAGCAGTTCTCCAAGAGATTGGGGGGTATCTTGAAATAGGTGTTGCGTAAGTTCAGCTTCAAGCCATTGGGTGGTTCTGTCACGACTGAAAGAATTAAGATAAAAATATTTATTTTTATAGATTGCATTGCATTGTGCACAATAAAATTGATAACTTTGTTGGGATGTGTGTACATTACTGATTTTATAGTTCTGCAAGAGTTATTTAATAAATTTCTACGTTACAAGTACTCCTAATTGTCTGGGGTCAGTGCGAATATGGTAATTCGATGGTGTGTCCGAAAAAGGACCATGATTCAGCAACAAAGTGTTGGAATTGCAGTAAAATTTCTACCAACAAAGATGTTTACTCGCATAAAGCAAATAGTAGACAGTGCCTTATCGGCAAAAAATGGAAGAGAGAGCCCAGCAAAGAACCGACTATGGAAAAAAGGGACTTGAAGATCTGAATGAGGAAATTGAAGCCATAAAATATGGAAATTCAATGTCATTTGAAAGTCCAGAACAGTGTGGTAAAGTCTTCACAGAAAACAAAAACTTTCTCTGAAATTGCTAACTTTAAATATCCAAAGTAAAACAATGATTATTCTAACCGAGTGCTGGCTAAAAGAAATATACCAACCAAAAGAAATTCCTCGTTATAAAGTATATCACACTGAAAATAATTATAATCTAATTGATGGCGTTATCGTTTACTTTTTAGAAAAAACTAAAAATCACTGTTAAAGAGCCTAACTTCGCAGAAGGAAATAGCTTATTAATAAAAATAGGAAAAAATGTAAATATTGTGGCCTTATACCGTTCACCATCTTTCAGAAAAGTGTTGAAATAGTTTCTTAAATTCAGTACACTCAGAAGTAAATCACATTCAAAGTGTTATTGTAACAGGAGAAATGAATATAGATTTGCTCAACGAAAACCATCCAAATATTTGTAGACTACAATATACTCATGGCGAAGAAAGCCCTGAAAAGTGCAATTCTCCTACCAACACGGGAAAATGCCTGCTTAGACCACTTTATGGTAATATCTCGTAAACGAATTAATGCTATTGTCTGCGATACAGCTATCACAGATCATTTCCCCGTAATGCTGGCCTTAGAGACGAAAATTGTTAGAGAAAATGAAATAAAAAATGTCGAAACCCTCCTAAATTTTGAAAAAATTAATGAAGACATGTTGAAACAAAACTGGACATCAATATTGACATCATCAGATGCAAATCTTGCAATGGAAATTTTTGTTCAAACTCTTCAAAATACATTAAAAAAACATGGAACCATAAATAAAACAACAACAAATAAAGCATTACAACCATGGATTAACACAGGCTTAATAAAATCTATTAAGAAACGAAATAAGTTGCACATGCAATGTAAAACACAGCCACAAGATGAGACCATGAAACTTAATTATCTTAGATATAGAAATACGTGCCAAAAAACCATTAATTGTGTAAAAGAGGAATATTACAAAAGGAAAATCGAAAATAACTCACAGAACCCAAAGAAAATTAGGAACGTAATTAAAGAAATTGGTAACGTAGCCCTGAATAAAATCACAGACATCTCGCAAATCAAGACGGAGCGAATTTCAACAAATAACACCGACCCTGATATAAATAGACTTAACATCCTAAAGATCACAAAAAGATGACGTTTTCAGCTACAACATCAATAATGCCAATTTTTTTTAATATTAGCACTCGAGTATACCTAAAAGTCACGAGCCGCCACTGGTCTTGAAGAGACCCATGTTGTAGGAGGGAGGAAACACAGAGGCCGCCAAATCTTTTCACGGCTGAGCGGGTCGTAGAAGCCACCTATTATCATGCGACAAATGTCAACCGTGTACATATGTTGAGCCCGCGTTAAGCGTGTTTCCCAACTATACCCTATGCCGAAGGAATTAATACTCTAGTTCCTCGGAGTATCTTCCATTGTTATACTGGTAGAACAAGGACCAGCATACCTATCTGACGCCTGTGCTTTAAAGATTGCAATGCGTTTGTCAAGATAGGGGAAGATAGGTACCAGCACACCATTATGGACTTCTAGCTTCGCTTCTTTGGAATTATTTTTAGTTAGTGTCAACCGCATTCAGTCCTTAATTGTAGGAGTCTCCTGCATTTACCCTTTTTTCAATATCTCTATCAGCCTTGCCATCTCTCGTAATACTTCCCAAATATACAAACTCATCCACCTGCTCCAAGTATTCATCATTCACAACTATATCCCCACTGAATGCGTATTCAAAGAATTCAAAGTTCCTACATTTAAAAACTTGTTTATGAAAAATTCAATTTTTCAAATAAAAAAAAAGAAGATAAATATTCATTCATAACTGAAAATCGTACCAGAATTAAATATATATTTGCATGTCCTAAACTACACACTTCTTTTGCCCAGCACCAATATACCCACCAAGGAAAACATTTCTTTAATAAATTACCAGAAGAAATCAGAAGCATTAATGATCAAAAACAAATATTGAACTCTATACAAAAAAAATATTTTAGGGAAATCATTAACAAAAAAACTGCTTCCACTAGTTTCACTTGAAAATCTCACAAATTATCCTACAATACTCTATTTATCCTCCATAATATTTTTTTCTTCTTTCCAAATACAACAATTTGTATGGATTTTAATTTCGTAATTATTTTTTACTTTGTAACCATAACCTTAATGTAACATAAATCTTTAATTTAAAATATGTTGATTATTTCACCAAATAATGCATTATATTACTATAACATTATTTTTTCACAAATGTACAGGGTTTTCCAATAAGAGGTGTTATTTTGAATAGCCCGCTATTTTGGTAGATGTTACTTTTGAAGCTGTCATTTTTTGAAATTTGACAAGTAGAAACAACGCCATTAATAAAAATGGAACGATACACGTTTCAACAATGCATTGAAATTATTAAAATTCACTTGAGTGATTCAAATGCAAATCATATTGAGTGATGAGGCCCATTTCCACCTCGGTGGATTCGTCAACAAGCAAAATTGTCGCATCTCGGAAAACCCAAGAGTTATTGTTGAAAAACCTCTCTATCCTCAACGTGTGACTGTTTGGTGCGGTTTATGGTCGGGCGGAGTCATTGGACCTTATTTTTTTGAAAATGAGGCTGGAGCAACAGTTACGGTGAATGGATTGCGCTATCGAGAGATGATTAATGATTTTTTATGGCCGGAATTGGATGGTATTGATCTGGACAACATTTAATTTTAACAAGACGGCGCTACGTGCCACACAAGCAACGAAACCATTGATATTTTACGATTGAATATCAAAATAACACCTCCTATTGGAAAACCCTGTACACTCCTCTTCCATCCACAAGCAAATGCTTTCAATGGAAGAGTAGTATAAATAGAAAACAGAAGCTATGTAAAACCTGAATTGTAATATTATGTTCAAAAGTTTAATAAAATAAAAAAAATTAAAAAAAATTTTCCACACTATTTTCTTACTCTCTCTTTCAAACATCATAACTTTAGACTTACTTACATTCATCATTGACTCATTCTTCATGCGTTCATCCCGGACACGTAATACTGTGCATCTAATTTACATAACTAATTTAATTATCCAGTTAGTAGAGAAATATTCTTAGGTCTAACTGGGGAGCTGGTCTATTTATTAATACTTAAAAATAATAAAGTGACGATATAATTACTTAACAATAGTAGATTGTCATAAAAAAATTTCCAGTATAATTCTAAAATATTGAAATAATTCGACGAAAAATGGATAAGTGAAAATGTGTCAAAAATAGAATTAGGACAGGTTGTTTCACAGAATTTGAACAATTCATTTTATTTCAAAGTAGATTTTCAAGTTCTGTGAAGGTTCTATTCAAGTTCTCATCATTTCAGTTTTGTGAGACAAATGGCCAATAATTATATAATAGCAGAATTTTAATAGAACCTTCACAGAATTTGAAAATCAGCTTTGAAATTTGATGAATTAATCAAATTCTGCAAAACAACCCGTCCTTAGAATTGATTAGTCAGTTGGTTTTGGAAAAAAATTTAACATTAACACACATCACAATTTGGAATGTGGGGATTTTTTATTTTTTTTATATAACTCCACACAGGAGGCCCTGAAGAAAATAATTTCCCTCAGGGCCTATGTCATCTTTGGGGATGCTGTGTGGAGGGTCTTTTTGTGGAGAGGAAGGAGTGAACATGGGTCTTGAAGAGTCCCATGTTGTAGGAGGGAGGAAACACAGAGGCCGGCAGTTCGTTCCACAGCCGAGCTGTTGAACTTAAGAACGAATCGTAGAAGCGACCCGTTCTCATGTGACAAGTGTCAACCGTGTACAAATGTTGGGCGCTCGTTTGGCGTGTATCCCGACTACGCACCGGTGCCGAAGGGATCAATGACGCTAGTTCCTCAGAGCATCTTCCATTGTAATACCGATAGAACAAGGACAGCATACCTACCTGACGCCTGTGCTCTAAAGATTGCAGTCCGTTTGTTAAGATTGGGGAATCTATCAAACGGACCGCCCGTTTTTGCACAGAGTCAAGGGTTTTTTTCAGGTATTTAGGGGCTCCGGACCAGAGATGGCCGCCAAATTCGACAGTAGGGCGCACTTGCGATTTGTACAGGGTCAGCAGTTGTGTACTATTAAAGTATCTGCGGGCCCTGTACAGTACGCCCAGCTTATGAGAGGCCAGCTTTACTCTGGCTTCGATGGAGCCCCCGTACCTGAGGTGGTCACTTATAAACGGATGGGTACAATCGCCCAGGAAACCGTGTATTGGTTAGCCAACACCCCTACCAAGTTTGGTGACTTAGCAGGGGTTGCCGGGTTCACCTCCTGCGGGTCGGATTGGGAGGCAGTAGTTGAGGGAGACCTTTTGATCTCTCCAGCCAGACTCTCTCCTCCCATCGCCTTGCACTGCAGTGGGAGGGATAGACTTATACACCCGTCACTCCTTGACACATTGACCCCAGATTCCTACCCACCGACCACACATTCTTCCTTCTCAGAACTTCCTTTCCTTCCTTTCCCTAAAGAGACCCTCCACACATCATCCTCAAGATGACATAGGCCCTGAGGAATTTTTTTCCTCAGGACCATGTGTATGGAAAAAAATAAAATTTTATTAGTATCTTTTTACGACATAATAATCAACTTATTGCATAGATTTCACAATCAAGACTCACAAATCATTATTAATGTCGCCATTTCGCATTCGCATTTCATGGATGCTTTGAAGTAAACATGTTATCATTAATAATAATATAAATTCCTTAGGGGGAAGCAGTAAAAAAATGATAAACTTCCATGAATCAAGACAGTAAGGAATGTGATTTATTTATTACTTTATTAACGCCCTTTTTTTTAAGTTTTTTTTTTTTGAAGTGGAGGAGTGAAAGGAGAAGACACAACACTTTTAAATAAAAAAAAGTCCGAACTGTAAGTTTTATAACTTTTGGGTCTGAAAAAACTATACATAATTATCGCCGGAAAGTGTAATTTGGATGTAATTAGGAAGAGTGAAGTGATATGTGGTACTTGGTATGGGAAACAAACCCTTGAGAGACCTCTGCAGAATGCCTATGGGGAAGGCGGGTGTGGGGTCTGTGGTCAGCCACAGGCGGAACTCCGGGTGCGGCTTCATGGCTGCCATCTTCTCCAGCTCCTTCTCTAGTTCCATGAGGAAGCTCACCAACAGATGGCAGTTCTGCAGCATGAGCCACTGCCCCCGCGATATGGCCGTTTCCAGAAGGCTTACCGCAAGCTGAATATTACAAAATAGGTACACACCAATTACTGAAATAGATTCAGATGAGTTTATGTCTCATTGAGTAGCATTAAAAGTAAAAAAAAATAAAATAAAAATAAATATTTCAAAATACCAGACTCAATTAACGCTACTGGGGTCCCAAAAAAATTTCCTTACTTGGAAGTCCTTTCAAAAGGGAATAGATTTTATTTCTAAAAATAACTTATCAAGTGCTAAGCTAAGACTCAACATTACAGAGAGAAAAGAGAGAACTGCACATTTGGTCCAAAGGAACTTAAGGGAGACAGTAGAAAACCAGCAGAAGTAGAGGAATTAATTAGGGGCTTTCTGCGGTTGTAGTGTCCATGATATGATGGTAATTTGAAGCGTAATTAAAAAAATATTTCTCCGATGGTTTGTGAATAATGTTTATGTCTCTATTGTTTATATTGTTTATATCTGTTTTATGATTTGATTTATATCTACAACCTCTCTCCATGGCTATAAATGTATTGTTTTGTAAATTTTTCGTTTTATATAATATAATTTTTATATGATTTTGTGTAATTTTTTTAATTCATATTCCTTTCTCACAAACATAAATTATGCTGTCTCAGTTAAAGACACACGGAGGAAATCGATAATTGGTTTTATTTTACTAAATAACACTTATGTCCAAACTGATTAAATGTAAACTGTCGATTTCCCAAAAAAATGAATAAATAAATAAGTAATGTAATTGTCAAAATTACTCATTTATTATTATTTTTTTTTTACACTAGCTTCACACAGGACAATTTCCTCAGGGACTATGTTATATTGGATATCCTGTGTGAAGGGTTTTAGAAGGGAAGAAAGAGAAGGAAAGTTCTGGTAAAGAAAAAGGTATGAAGGATAGGTATGAATCTGGGGGTCAATGTGTCCAGGAGTGACGGATGTATGCATCCATCCCTCTCTTGCAAAGCGATGGGTCGAAAGAGTGCGGCTGGAGAAGTCAAAAAGCCTCCAAACCAGTCTCTCCCGATCTGGGCTGCCACACATCAGGCGGGCAAACACATTTGCCGCTGTGACTTAGAGAAACCTCACCCCCATGAACCCGGGCACCAGTGCTAAATCACCAAACGTAGCAAACCACTTGGGTTGACCTATGGCAGGGGTGTTGGTTATCCGATAAATGGGGCGGCGGTACCCGTACCCGTCTCCCAAATTGGGTCTAACACAATACATAATATATCAAATATTTGGTACCTTTTCCTGTCCTTGTCCCAGGGACAGGTATTTGAACTTGCCGCCCCCAAAGCCGTGGTGGTCGGCCAGCTTCATGAGGTCGCTGGTGGGGTCGGAGCCGGCTGACAGGATGAACACCACCGGAGTGCCGGGGGTGGTCTGCTCGAAGATGCCCTCCAAGCTGTGGAACCGACACCAACATACATGACAGGAATTAAGACATAACATCAAATTAAGATTACAGCAGGGTATTACCACCCAACTTTAGGATTACAGATAGGTATTACCATAGAAATAAGTACACCGTCGCTCTCAACAACGCACTGGATACCGAAAACTGAAGTACATGCGTTTTAATTCGCATTTCTTTTGTTAAAAAATCAAAATGAGAAATAGCAGTAATTCTTGATAGGTAGAGAATGGAAGTTACAGGTACTACAAATCTACCCAAATTTAAACAGTTTTTTTATTTAAATTTTTGTGAATACCGCACAAGAGTTCCAACTGCTCCCAACCGTCTGAAGTCAGTGAGACTATGGCATCCCTAATTGGGGTATGTTGTGAGGCTGAAGGTAGTGGGGAGGGAAAGGATATTGGTAGGAGGAAGGTGGGGGAGTACCTGGTAATTCAGATCTGGTCATTAAACACGGCTAAACTTTTTAATTTTGAATAGTGGTAATACTGAAAGTATTTTCCACTCTGGAACGTGCTGCAAGTATACAGGAAGCCGAAAGGGCTCAGCTTGCCCGCATAGTCTGTGGCGGTATTCTTCAATCTTTTTGCACTTGCAGACTGGTGAAGACAGGAGAAAAATTTTGCTGACAGCTAAGACAGAAATATAAACCAATGAAGAGATCGAATTAAGTAGGTCAGTGGTTGCTAACCTCACGACCGGAGGTGTGATGAACTCCTCGCCCATGGTGACGGTGATGTAGTTGCTGATGGCGCGGAAGACGCGATCCACACGGAAGCAGCGTAGCAGCATGAGGGAGCCAAATGGGCGCAGTTTGCCCGTGTAGCCGCACGGGTAGTCGATGGACTCAGGGGCGTCATTGTCAAACCACTGGAAATGAAGGTTTAGTGATGAATCAAATCAAATCAAAATCACCTTATCACAAAATTATTTTCTCTCATTTAAGGCTGATAAGGAATTTCGGCACCAGTTTTACATCAACTTGTAAAACATGATGTCATTGGACCAGTTGGTCTTTTATCTGACCGTGTTTTGGTGAACTGTCCTAGGTCACCATTTGCAAAGGTGTTTTTATATATAATTACCTTTTTCCATTCTGAAGTCGATCTTGACATGTCATCGGGTAAAGCTTTGTATTCTTCTCCAAAGTCTGAACTTAATTTTATCACATCCTCCCAACCCTGAAAAGGTTAAAAAGTTGTTAAAAAAGTGGCCTAGATTTTGAGATAATTATAAACAATGGGAACCTCTATTTAAACTGTCAATATTTATGTAATTGAATAGTTTCCTTGTCTTCAAAGTTTATCAAAAATTTCTTAACTAACCTGTGAAGCTAGCCAGGGGGCAGGACACACTCTGGCCGACTTCTCCAAAGAGACTGAGCCCTTGATGAAGAAATCCACTTCACTCTGAGACACAGAGTCTCGGCTTTGTTCCAGTTTGATGGTCATTTGGAAGGAGAACAGCAACTTGTGCCGCTCGAATATGCCTGTAAATATTCCTCATACCATTTTGTACAAACTTTATAATACTGGAATGGATCCACAGGTCACGAAGCAAGAATGGAAGATAGTTAATAACGAAAGAGGCTTCTTTACAATAAGTCTGCAGGTCATGGGGAGACCTAAACATAGGTGGAGACTGATAGGAGTGGAAACGTTCCCAAGAGATGCCAGGACTGAATTTAATGTCAAATTAAGTCCACGCTATTTAAATACAGTTCGCAAAAAATCATTTATTGAGCTATATTCCAAAAATCTAGCTTATTGATAGCTTTATATGCAACTTATTCTGTTAACCCATTGGCCTCAAACGACGGCGTGTGTACGGCGATGTGTCTTAAAATCAAACTACGCCGTCCCGGCGGGTCTGATGTCTGTCGCCTTAAAAACGAAAAAGGGATACATATTGACATATGTGTTTAAAATTTTAAATGCCAATCGCTCTGTAGATAATTAAGCATTCATTGCGTAGTAATTGGCAGGACTCCGTTCGTACAGTTTTTTCCTGATGCGTCATTGAATTTTTTCAAAATGGCGAGGGGTTTGGGAATTGACAAGCTTGTTCGTAAAACGCGTGATGGGCGGCTAACATCAGCCCAAATTGAAAAAATATAAATTATGGTAATAAGTATGATTAATGTACAACTTTTCTTAATTCAATTATAAAAAATGAAAATTTTATAAAAAAAATATTTTTATAGCCTCGTTTAATCATATTATTATTATTTTTTTAAACCGTGCATATATTTTTTACATACCTTGATTCAATGCCCAAGTAAAAGAAAAAAAATTGTTTCGTTTGCATGTTTAGTTTAAAAGTTATGTAACATTTAGTACACCACTGCAGATTTAAAACTTTTGGTACAAAATTAATTTGGATGTGAAGGACAATTTTTTAGCTAAACAATTCGGAGGCCAATGGGTTAAGTGTGACGACTGCAAAATTCAAATGTTACCTGTGCATCCATAGTCATAGACATTCTTCGTCAGCATGTTGATGATATTCCTCAGCCTCTTGTTCAGTATCACGTTTGGCATGGCCTTCTTCAGGGAGTAGGCGAACACCTCGAGGTAGGCGGACAGGGAGTACTGGTACATAGTATTGACGGTGGCCATGTCAGACAGCACGAAAAACAGGATGGCGCCACGCTTGGCTACGGGGCGGTAGCCATCTCGGAGGCTGTCAATGTCGGCGCCAGTCGCCATTGCAAGTGTCAGCTTTTCTAGTACCTGGAGTGACGATTGGAAATGGTAAAAAATAATTAAAGATATTGCTGTAATAGAAAAAAACCACAGATAAGGAATAATACAATGTCCTATATAGGAATAAAAAGCCATGTGCATTCATTAGCACGGTCAAATCAGCAGTAGAGTTATGACTCGAGTTTCAGTAGCTGAGGACTGAGCCATTGAGAAAGTGGGCAAAACCAAACCTTCTGATAGTCAGATCTGAGACAATGCTTCTTGGACAATATGCTGACTGAATTAGAGAGACTGGAAAAGGAGGGTTCTTCGGAACAAAATGTTGTTTTTTGGTAGTAGAAATGTTACATTCTTTGAAACAGAAAGTTTGTGTGAAAAAAATGGTGTGACTGTGGAAAAGCGAGTATGAAAAAACAGGAATAATAAGTCCCAGAAACTCACCTCCCCAGCTTTCAGCTTTGTGTTTTCCAGAGTATCGATGAGGTCCACATTGTCCAGCATGTTGCCAGTAGAGGAAGACAGCTCCCTAAGTAGAGAGTCCTCGAGCTGCTTGAGCAGACTCTTGTTAGCTGAAGTCTCTTTGATGAGAGACTCTCGCTGTTCCTCTAGATCTGCTCTTTCCGCTCGCACCACCACACTGAGTAGCTGGTCTTCTAGACCCTGGAAGTATCAGAATATTAAACTATTGAGTAATCTGGAATAAGCTAGTACTAGAGGTCTTGTCTCTACAAATTAATGAGTATGCATTTAACAAACAAACAAAACACAGTTAGAAAGTAGAAAAGTTGAGAGGGAATAAAGTAATGAAATGTGTTTTTATGCTCACCGTTAATGTGACCATGTAATTAATGACAATAGCCTTAGCGTACACCGCAGGATTCAGATCTGGATTGGCCAGTTTGGTGGTCAGATATAGCCTGAAGTTGGGGTCGTAGTCCACCTCCTTGCTGCCCAGCATTATAAACTTGCGGCCACTTTCAACTGCAAATAGAAACCAGTTAGATGCAACACAATTTAATCAATCTACAAAACTAAGTTTGAATGAATGAATTTGTCACACCGATTGTGTTGTCATAAATTCATTAAAACGTGATAGTTCAAACTGGTTCGAAATCATAGAATGTCGAATAGAAATATTTGCACAGCAATCGACCAGTTGGGAACCCTTGGCCTAAGTGCTTACAGGAGAATAAATAAAAGTTTAGAAGACTTCAAAGTTCGTTTCATATACCTTTTACATTTTTCTCCAAAAGATTATCCATAACCGGGTCGATATAGCTGGTGACATCTTGGAACAAGACAGGTATTCCATATTTTATGGCCATCTCCAGGTGTTTCAGAAAGTCGGAATCATTGAATGTCAAAACCTGGAATTAAGCCATCAGGTAAATTAAAACATTAGTGTTTTGACATGTCATTTAAGTACACCAGAAACCACAACTGCATTCATATAATAATGCAGTATCCTGAAACTAGTGATAGAAGCAGGAAACTGTGGAATCTACATCATTCACGGAACCTAAAAAACATGTTTGATTTTTTAAAAAAACCTTTTAAAATTATTTTCACAAATTTTAGGGTTAAGAAACTATTGGAGTCAGGTCTACAATTCGTCGCATTTAAAAATACAATAAACAACCGATCGTTATCCGGTAGTGATCGATTTTTTTCAAATTTGTTTTAAAAATACCATAAAACTCGATTTACTCGAAAATTAAAGCTCAGATCAATATGGCAAAATTGACTCCAAATGTGACGTAGATTCACCAGATTACCGTTTGTACCACTAGTTTCGGGACACCATATATATCACTTAACGCTAGAGAGCAGAACATTGAAGAATAACCTTACTGTTAAGGCGTTTAATTTGTCTTCATTTTTAATTAAAGTTTTTTTTAATATTTAATAATATGAAAATAAAAAACTAAATAAATACAAAAAAAAACCTTGATATTATTTTTCTCCTCTTTTTTCTTGATCCAGTTAAGGGCCTGAGTCTGTGGGTCGATGCACAGAGGGAAGTGCGAAGAGCGGACAGTCAGGATACCATTTTGTATGGAGAGCTCATCAGGAGGCAGTCCTTCTGAATTCCACCTGAACAACAACATTGGTAAGTATCTCGCAATAATAATAATGGATTGCTGTTTTTGTGAAAAAATCACCTTAAGGGTACTTTACAACTTAATTTACATATATAACCTGCACACTATCACTTAGGCCAAGTTGTTTCGCAGAAGTTCAAACACTGTCTTCAAATGGCCATTCTGCGCCATTTTGCTTTTTTGACAGCTGAAAGGTTAAATGTTGATTCTAAGTCAGTTTCTGCTTATGAACAAATTTTGATCAGCAGAAGAGGACAACTTTCATGTTGTTAAGCTCGTCAGCTTATTAAAATTTGATAGAAAGCTGAAACACACCTAGAATCGGCGTTTAACGAAACCTTTCAAATGTCAAAAAGAACCAAATGGAGCTTAACTGGGCCTTAGACTTATTTATAACTAAGTGAGTAGTTTCCAAATTTAGTTAATTTTTCATGAAAATGGCACTATATAAATCAGCCAAATATTATTTGAAGTGTATATTGATATATTGATTGTGTTTTGGACTTATCATCGAAGAGATAAACCAATAGAAGTGTGTTGTGAGCGTGTTTGAATACCGAAGTAAGGGAAAAGTTATCTTGTTTCGGACGACATTAATAAAACATTTTCAATTATCGAAATACTTTCTTGAATAGATAATCAATGTTATTGGATTGTCTGGGGCCTAGGAGTCGAAAAATCTTATTTAAATTAGCGACAACTTGGGGTTAGCTGTTCAGTGGTGCTAATGTATGCCTAAATAGCTCACCCGCTGATCTCGACGTCATCCGTCAGGTTGGCCTCGATGCGGTAGGGGTCGGTGAGCGGGATGCCTCGCTTGTGGATATCGGAGCACCAGTCCTCGTACAGCATGCGCATGCGGAACTCATAGGAAAAGGGGCCCGTGTAGGTCAAGAAGGCCGAGGACACTAGGCAGTTGCCCACCAGGCGCGTACGTTCCTCGTGGAGCCCCTTCAGTTCTTCCATCCATCTGAAACATGAATAATACCTGATTCAGGATCCATGCCCAGCCAAGGACGGCTAGTGCTAGGCATCCAAAATGGACCATCAACTGTCTGAAATACTTTGGACACGTTGGTCGCCTAACTGAGAATTTCAGCCTGGAGAAGCTCGTGGGTACAACGTGGAAAAGTGGAAGGCTGGAGAAGAAAAAGAATACGCGTTGAATTGGTCAAACGTCACAGGCACCCGAAACGTTGGTGTCTACAGCTCTCTACGCAGTGCAGGACTGTGGCAAGTTGAGGAACTTGGTTCACGAGAATATCTCACCTGGTCGATCGATGAAACCTTTTATCAATACAACATTGACTAAATCCAACATCTAGGTCAGCATATATGATTGCGGCAGTCAGTATACAAAAGCCACCGCTTTTAACGCGGCTTTTAAGGTTGCTGAAGTCTACCGTGGCCTGACTGAGTACCGTAAAAGTGTGTTTGTTGAACTGACCTGATGCTCTCGGATCCTAAACCACCCATGAGCTTGTCTGCGGCCACCAGCCTCCTCATCATGAGGTCCGTCTCCTCCTGCAATGCCAGGCGCGCCCGCATGGCGTTATCAAACTTCTCCGTCAGGGTGTTCAGCTGGGCCTCTATCTTGGCTATCTGGTTGTTCAGATTGCTGAGGTACGCCATGGCCTAAACACAAAAATTATAAAATTTAGAAATGAATAATATTACAAGTACTCCATTCAAGTTTAATTTAATTTAAGTACTCATACATATAAGTTTAAACTGTAAACTTAAAATAACAAGATTTTGAAAGAAAAGCATGCAAATCAATTACATTACTTATTTTGTAAATTTTTTTTATAAATAAAACCACCGGTATAGCTAGCAGGAACGGTGAGTGACTGAGTTGGCATCGCTTCTGGTTCCAACCAGTGGTGGCTCGTGACTTTTTGGTGTACTAGAGTGCTAATAATACAAAAAAATTACATTATTGATGTTGTTGTAGCTGAAAACGATTTTTAATTTTTTTTCGAAAATTTGAATTTTTTAATGAAGATTTTCAGGAAATTTCAGTTTGGCCGTGCGCCGCACGGATTTCCTGAAAGTCTTCATACAAAAAATCGAATATTCGAAAAAAATAAAGAATCGTTTATGCAAATGCAATTTTTGTAATATCAGCACTCTAGTGCATCCAAAAGTCACGAGCCGTTACTGGTTCCCACCCAGGAGTTCAATTCCTTGGCTGGCTAAGTCTAAGCTGACACAAGCATTATTTTCCGCTTACTTTGACGGTAGTAGGAGGTTTTCAAATATTGTCAGGTTATTCGTAACCCGGGATTGTTTATCTTAATATTTAGTAACCAGTGTTAAAATTGAAAGATGTATGTGATAATAATCTTACCACATTGAAGTCTCTTTCGAGTTGTTCGACCTTGTCCTGTTTGGGTTTGACGTCCTTGTAGACAGCGCAATATCCGAGCACGGCGTTCACAAACTTCAGCAGCCCGTAGCCTGCCTTGCTCACCGTCTCCATGGTCTCCAGCTTCTTGGAGGTCTGCAATCATACATTAACCGTACAAAGTTGTTCACTAAACATATCTAATTAGTTAGTCACCGATATCAAAATTCGTAAGACGGCAAGATATGTTGCTTTGTTGAGATAGCCGACCATCAAAGAGACTTTTCTTTAACCTTTACATACCTGAAGGTAAAAATCACCTATCACCTGAAGGAGGGTCACTAGGGTCAACCATATATCGTAGACGGATTGTGTCTCTTGATATTCCTTTTGTACTTTCCAATAACAATCAGATATTAGTCACTATGTACCTACTGTTTTAACCGAAAGTCACACACCTTCGCCCAGTAGAGGAGCACAAGAGGGTAAATATTACAAAATCGAGCGTAACTCAAATACATAATTACTGAACAGGATATTTCATCTGAATTGGATAGATGTTATTTAATATCTCAAAAACAGTTATGGGATAAATTTTTGGACAGTTATAAAATAGTTTTCCTTTTACGTATATTATAGAGTATGTGATGTAAAAAACAACTTTCGGAGCATAAACAGAGGGTTAAAAAGTCAGTAAGACAAAGTAGTATTGAAAGATGTTAACTAACGAGGCTGGATGGAGTGGCCAACATTATGCATAAGGAACCGGAGAAAGGGGCAGGAGAGGGGGTTGTTTCCTATAGGCGGTCAACACTCCATAAGGGTTGTAGCACCTATTCCATGCAATTTATCTAGCAACGGACTCGCAGACCCTACCTTGAGATGATCCTTGACCTTCTTGACCTGATTCTGTGTGATCAGGTTGCAGTTCATTTCCTGTAGCTTGCGCAGGAAGCTGGGGTCGCTCATCATGCCCTTGGCCGACTTCCAGCTGACCTCCTTGAGGCCCCAAATGATGACCACGCACTCGCAGACCACCTGCACCGCCTCGGGGGGAGTGGCAAAGGACCTAATAAACAAATTGGACCACTTCAGCAGTGAATATCATTTGCATTTCCAAATTTATTCTTATAATATTATGTACTGTTAAACCATATTGATACCGGTGACGGTCAATGCAGATATCTCTTGCTGAATGCATAGTCTATATGGAGCGTGGAGAGACCATCTTGGATATATCCCGTTCGCTATAAATCATATTCGCCCTATATTCAATAGAAAATTAACAGATTGATGATCTGCTTGCAACATAAATGAATAATTCATGTAAGCAGTAAATTAATCTTGTGAAGTCGTACAATGTTTTTTTATTTTATTTTATTTTTATTTATTAATTTTTTTTTACTGTACAACAGAACATTCATTCCAGTTACAGTACAATTTTACGGTTCCATGATAACTCAACACAGTGACAATTCAACACACTTTTAAAAAGTGATATAAAGTCATTAGAAACGATGAAAAAAAGAAAATTAAACCTAACCTAACCTAACCTACTTAACCAAGTTAATGAAGTTTTTGTTTTATCACTTTCCATGACTTTATATAACTTTAAGATGTGATGAATTATCATTTTGATGATTTATCCGGTCACCCAATTTTACATACAGTACAATTTTACATCATATCAGCATTTAGGTAAGTGACTCTTCAATAATTGTTTTAGGTCATTTAGAGAACAGTCACTTACATCCAAATTCTTTGCTAGTTCGTTCAACAGCACCACTCCCCTCGTCATGCTATGCTTTGCCAAGACGTCGGTTTTGCCTTTTGGTACTCTGAATAAGTCATGGTATCGACTTCGGCTGTAGTGGTCTGGTACATATAAATCATAGCATCCCAAGAGGAATGGGTCATCAATATGTTGAAGTCATATAATGTTGAAGACATGCAATGTTGAAGACATACATACAATGTTGAAGTCATACAGTGTTGTAGTCGTACAGTGTTATATTATTTGTTAGATATTTAGTTGAGATTTTACCTGATTTCAGTGATATCTGATTTATCCAGGTCTTCAAGAGCAAGCCGGGCGGCCTCCAAGGCGGGCAGAGCTGAAGACAAGGCTTCCTCAGCATCAGCCTTCTCTACGGCGATGATCTTATTTTGCTCCTCAATCTCAAAACTCTTTGTAGAAGCAACTGATTTTTTTTCCATTGCCACTTCAGTTGCTGGAAACCAAAAATTATTCAATATTTTTATAAATATGTAAACGCCATTTCGGAAGACCTCATGCATTGAGAATCCTTATCCTGGTAAGGTCAGGTCATGTTAAGGTAAGTTTATGGTCTGGAATGTCAGTTGATCTTTGGGAGTTTTTTATGTTCCTGACAACCCTGACAAGATAAGTGGTCTGATCATTACTAAAAAAATGTTAATAAGAACCAGATTAAAATCGGAACAGGACACTGTAAGGTTACAGAGCAAAGCAATACCTGCGGATATCTCCACCAGTAACTTCTCACAGTTCTCAGTTTGCTCGGCAACAATAACTTTCTGCACCTCCAGCTTGGCGTTGAGGCTGCCCAATTCTACGTTGGCTTCTGCAATCTTGGAGAGACCTCCGTCGAGACGCTCACACTGAAATAATCACTTTCATTAGGTACTGTACTAGTCTAAGGATGAGTTGTTTCATAGAATTTGAACAATTTTCAATGTTCATTTGCGAGTTCTGTGAATGTCCTATTCAAGTTCTGTTATTATATCATTATAGGCCGGTTACTTGACAGAAGTGAAATAATAAAGGAACTTGAAAAGAACTCTCACAGAACTTGAAAATTAACTTTTATATTTGAAGAATTGTTCAAATTCTCTGAAACAACCTGTCGTAAGACCCAGTTGTATTGCAAAAATTCACACGTGACAAAGTCATCAAATGGCCATTAAGTGCTACTTTATTTTTTGACATTCGAATGGTTCCCATTAAACACCGATTCCAGGTGCGTTTCAACTTTGAATCAAATTGTAATAAGCTGACAAACTTAGCAATATGATAGTTGTCCTCTTCTGTTGAACATCATATTTGTTTAAAAGCTGAAATGGAGAATCGGCATTTCAACTGTCAAAAAAACAAAATGGCGCTGAATGGCCATTTGATGATAATGTTACATTTGAATTTCTGTGAAACAACCCGTCCTAAATGGTTGTAATTTTAAGGGTTTTAGGCTATGTGGGAGTTAATTCCAAACTTTAAGACATGATACTTCACAACCCAACATCTGAACTTAGTATCTCAAGTGAATTTTGGTTTCTTAACCCTTTAGGTGTTGGCCATTCTTCAGTTTAAAATACTTAAACATTTAAGAATGCATCGCAAACATTTCGTCGTTAATATTATAATAGTATGATGAAGGGAACAGTGTGAGTATATTTACCAGTGCGACAATAAAGAGGTCCTTCTCCTCGAGAAGTTTGACATAACAGGAGATGAAGTCGATGTAGTGTTTGGGAGTCACATAGTTCATTCTCCTTAGTTGGAGTTTGAAGTCCAGCGTGTAGGACGTGACTGAGGCATGGACATGCACCACATGGTCCACTATGTTCTGCAGAAAGCTCTCTGGTATATACCTGACCTGAAATCAAGAAAAAAAATTACGTATCACACGGTGTGAATTTTATTTATTTAAGACTACTTGCTCTCTATATTTGGGGCAAATAACAACTAAATTTATGTACACTTTCTAATTCCATTGTACATAAAGTGGTATATTCCATGTTCCTTCTTCATAAGCCTTCCAATATCCCGATTTGAACATAGGACTCCCTTAAATATCTCATTTTGTCGATTCTTGGGGCTCTCACCCCTCCAATCTGGACTGACTTACCACGGGGCCAAGCTGCCGAGGCACTAACAATACCTAACACCTAATACAGCACCTTCGGGGTTTTTTCTAGCGTCAAGCGCTGTTTGGCTCAGAGCCGGCCCTGCCTCCAACCACTGTTCCTTTTTCTCAACCAAGGATGTCATCAGATGATACATGTTGGAATTCCAATGAGAAATAACTGTTATTCATATTATGTGCCGAGCATCGTTACACTTAGTTCTGTGTCTACCCGATCACAAACCACTAATGATCAATCGTGTTACTTTTTCAAAAAAGATTTGATCATTTTTTGATTGATGAGCTGTTAACTCAGTCAGAACCCACGATGGGCGTGGCGAGCTAGATGATATAAATTTTGTTAGTACATCTCGAATCTCCTTCTCGAAATGGTAAGTTTGTACCTAGTACCTAAATCAAATAAATAATAACAATAAGTTAAACCGATAAACCTTCCCGCCATTGGAGCCGGTTCCAAAAGTAAGTGTATAAAGAATCAGAATCAATCATGTATTCCATGTATCAGTCTCCGGTAACTGGAACCTAGAACGTCAGTGACAGTTCATTTCAGATAAATCATCTCTATTTCTGTGCCGCGAAAATGAGACTCGAGATATTCGGTCTTCACAATTTATACATCTATGGTCTACCTACTATCTATATCTACGGTGTGGGCATCTATATATGGCATTTTTTCTATGTGTAAAAGTACCCGATCACTTCATGTAAAATGATTGATTGACCCAGGAATAGTTCCACTTGAGTTTGGCTGGAAGATTACGACGGCTAGCTTTATTTTCCAATCATTCGTTCTTCATCTTCTTCATGATTCTTCCTTTGCATGGTGGCTATTTTTGTCTCAACATTCTTGATGAGAGAGTAAATCTTGGCACTACAAACGTTATGAGGCCTATAGAAAATTCGATTTCATCCGTCCTAGCCGATAGGAACATCAGTAGGCTCGGTCATCTATCCTATTCCGACCCTCAAGTATCCCCAAAGATGACATAGGCCATGAAGAAATTATTTTACTCAGGGCCTGTCATCTTTGGAGATGCTTGAGGGTTGGAATAGAAGGAAGTTATGGGAAGGAAAAAGGTACGAGGGGTGGGTAGGAATCTGGGAGTCAGTTTGTTCAGAAGTAACGGACATATGAATCCATCCCTCCCACTGCGATACAAGGCGAGAGAGATTTTGGCTGGAGATGTCAAAGGGTCTCCCTCAATCGGCCTTTCCTGATCCGGCCCGCCACGCTGCTGGTGCTGGCTGCTCTTGACCCGCCGCCAAGACCTGGAAAAACCTCTCCCCATGAACCCAGGCACCCTTGATAAGTCAATAAAATTGTGAACCTCTTAGATTGACCTTTGGCAGAGGCGTTGGTTGTTCAATGAGTGGTGACTGGGGCGGCAGTAACCCTCTCTCTCCCGCCTCTTAAATTGAATCAAATCATTTTTTATGTTCCTTTTGTACTGACAGTACACACACAGACAGCAGACCACGTTAAAGAATAGGTTAGTTTTGTTTATTTTTTGTTCTTTTTCTTCAATGTTTTGTTTTGTCATGGAAACATTGAAAACGTGCATGATATGTTATTTGGAGGTGTTGAAATTTGCTAAAGATAGCCCACTAAGTGAATGATTTGACAAAATATGTACTCACATCAGACAGGAATATATTGGCGACAGCGTGCAGGGCCTGTCGAGGCCACGGGTAGATCCAATCGATGGTGGTGTTGTTGACCAGGCCGGGGAAGGAGCGGCAGCGGTTCCTCAGTGTATCTCCAGAGGGAGACATGGACAAAATCACATGCAGGTTACTGGCACACTCGTTGCAGAAGTATTGCCATATGGAGTCCCTAAAACACATACACACATAAGATAATATTACAAAAGAGAGCAAATTCATCTACTATTTTGTTTTATTGAAAGACAAATGTCATAGGTCGTTTCCCAGAGGGATCCCACAAGTTTTTAAAAAAGATACACAACTATTTAAAAAAAAAAAAATAAAAAAATCAAAAATTAAATTTACTTCAAAGTTACGTGTCAAAAATAATAATCGTCAATTTGTTTTACATTTTTCCAAGGAATTTTTTTTCAATAACAAATTTTTTAATTAACATAAAATCCAGTTTTCAAGAAGACTGTAAGTGCCATGGAGTGCTAAAACTTGCACAGAGTATCTACATACTGAAAACCACGAAGATCTCGTACAAAACGGTACGTATGGTCACGTTAACTACACCTCACAATAATTATAATAATGTCAACAAATAATTAAGTATTTATTTTTTAAAATGGTGTGATTTTAGATGTTGAGATGGTTATATGTTGATTATCAGATGTTTATGTATAAAAGCTTGGCAGGCCGCAAGTTAATTATGGTTGTCATAGACCCAAGTAGGTTCAGGTAGATGGTATTTAAGAAAACCCTACAATTTAGACATAGAAAACAATCACTTACCTCCCAGCAGAGTAGCCAGCCTCCGTAGCGGCGCTCCTCACAGAGCTGATGATTCCATCCTTTTCCTCGTCAGTGAACAGAGCTGGGATCATCCCGATCATTAGGATGTTGTTCACTAGCTCCAGAAAACCTTCTTCTACAACCTGAACATGGTAAACAATCATTAGTCAACTCTCTGCCCATTCAAATTCCAATATTGTAAATTAAGGCACACTGTCTACAGAGGGCTAGCTTCATAGATGCTTCAAAAAATATTGTGCTGCTTGTGCAGTCAGGCGTACAAAGGTTTTTCTACAAAGCGTACATTTTCTGTCATTTGTGATAATGTCATCCATCGTTAATCAACTGGCCAACTATTACATCCGACGTCGCCGAAGACAACGATCATATTGGATTAAATCATACGTAGAAATAAATATCAATTGTACATTGTTCATAGCCTCAAGAGAATTGGCAGAAAAAATAGTTTATTTCATTCATTCCTTCCATAATCTGCGAGATTATTGGGTTTTTTTTTTTAAATTTAGCATAGTACCAGCCATTATTTTCAACACGTGTACGCAGCGATATGCTTAGGCTTTTAACAGGTGGATGGCAGGAGTCATGAAGCTTGCATGTAGCTACCTGAGGGTGTGGATTGCCGCTCTGTCGACAGAGTTCTGTTAGTTTATGTGTAAGAAACAAGCAGGCTTACAGCAAGAGTATGAGTGAATGCAGCAGCGCTACAGTGGACAATTAACATTAGCCAATTAAAACCTCAAAAGTAAAATAACTGTGGTTGCAACTAACTAAAGGGTTCACATATGTATGAACGCATATTAGACATTACTAGGACCTGTGAATGTGAAAATATGAATCCAGTTTTCTTTCTGTCCACACCGAGCTGGTTGTAAAGGCGCTTCATATCTTCCTTGAAAGCTGTTTCATTGTAACCGCGGGCCAGGGCTATTTCAAAAGTTTGGCAACCTGAACAGACAATTATTAATAAACTTTTTAAATAAACTATCAAAAATACAAAAATATAATAAAATATGAATTTTACTAGGCTTTTTTAAGTCGAGCCAATTTCTAAGAGAGATTCAAAGATTCTTCAAAGATTGTTGGAAAAAGAAAATCTGATGAAAAAAGAACAAGAGAAGAGGGCGGATGCAAAATAATTTCCCAGTCAAGTTCTTCAACAGCAGCTTTTGATCCTAGTGGCCTCCGTTACTTTAACTCGTTGGTTAAAAGTAAAAGAAACAAAATGATATATCAGAAATTTTTTTTGTGTACCTACATTTCAGTCAACTTAACATTGTATATATAATTATTTTACAAGCAATAATTATTCGCCTGAAACACTCATCCACATTGAAAAATCTCCTGATAAAAGATACATGACGCCAACGGGACTCGAACCCGTGAACCCGTGGACTCGAACTTGTCAAATATTAATTATTATTTTTTTGGTAAACTGATGTTTAAGACAAGATTTTTTATGCATAGCGCAATGGGTAACAATTATTTTATTTCAAGTTCAAGTATTTCACCTAAAAATGTAGACAATTTGTCTCGACGCCATCTAGTGAGAGAGTTAGCACTTACAATGCCTTTCTCATATAAAATAAAGTTGGTTGTTTTCAGGTGAAAAAATGTAACAAGCAGTAATTGTTGAATGAAACACTAGTATATATTGAATTATTTCGCGGATAAGAGATAAGCCGCCATAGCTCAGTGGTCAGAGCTGTCGACCGGAAATCGAAGGGACACGGGTTCGAGTCCCGTTGGCGTCATGTATCTTTTATCAGGAGATTTTTCAATGTGGATGAGTGTTTCAGGCGAATAATTATTGCTTGTAAAATAATTGTTACCCTTTGTGCTATGCATAAAAAATCTTGTCTTAAACATTAGTTTACCAAAAAAATAATAATTAATATTTGACAAGTTCAAGTATTTCACCTAAAAATGTAGACAATTTGTCTCGACGCCATCTAGTGAGAGAGTTAGCACTTACAATGCCTTTCTCATATAAAATAAAGTTGGTTGTTTTCAGGTGAAAAAATGTAACAAGCAGTAATTGTTGAATGAAACACTAGTATATATTGAATTATTTCGCGGATAAGAGATAAGCCGCCATAGCTCAGTGGTCAGAGCTGTCGACCGGAAATCGAAGGGACACGGGTTCGAGTCCCGTTGGCGTCATGTATCTTTTATCAGGAGATTTTTCAATGTGGATGAGTGTTTCAGGCGAATAATTATTGCTTGTAAAATAATTGTTACCCTTTGTGCTATGCATAAAAAATCTTGTCTTAAACATTAGTTTACCAAAAAAATAATAATTATTGTATATATACTTCAAGAAAAGCATAAAATGTTCATTCCACAATTTTCAACTAAATATTTTTTTTAAAATTAGTTTTACTAGTTTATATGTTGGGTGACCCAGCAATAATGTTAGGTTAAGTTACGCTAGGTAATCACCTGCCGCAAAAGCAGATAGTTTGATGACGGACTGCTTGCCGCTGCTGCCGACGCCCACCACCAGCAGGTGGCCGCGGTCCATCCTCAGCACCCGGTGCACCCTCGTCAGGTGTTCCAGACAATCCTCAAACAGCACCAGGGGCATCTTGTTGCCGCGCTCATTGTACTCTTCCAAGATCTGAAAACAAAGGGTTTTGGCTATTTTCTAATTCATACTCAATCAGAACTAACTGGCATTAATTATGAACTAATATGCCCTTTGGATTAGAAAAACTTGCACTACAAACTCCACGTGAGAGCAGAATACAGCTTTCCTACAAGTTCAAACCTGGGCTACGGCCCATTCCTTATCTGGTTCATTATGCCTACCTTGATAATTTTTCAGAATAATCCACATTGTTATTGTGCCGGTATTGATTTCTGAGTGACTTAAATAGTTCAGTTCAACTTGTAAAACCAAATTTTGTGAGCAAACTCATTGACTGAAACTGAATATTGTTTAGCAATCTATTCTGCCAGAAATTAAGTGTCAAGAATTAGGTAATCAACAGCTTGGCGACTCAGTGGATAACTAGGCTATGGGATGATGCATAATAACGTAGCAACTATCTGTTAGTATGACCCCTTTTCTGATGTGCCTACAGTTTTGTTGTCAAAAAAAGCTCACCAACTGACAAATTATTTGTGAAACTTTTTATAAAATATTAAAATACTGTTTTTATTTATTTACGTGACTTTTAAGTGTCCTTTGCCAGAAATGAAGCGTCAAGAATTAGGTAATCAACGGATATTACAAGCATAAAACTGGACGAAGTGAATTACTCTGAGAGCCTGGTAATAATAAGTTTTACCTCTTGAAACAGCGAAAAAATAGCCTCGTAGTCCAACATATCTTCATAGAAGCGAGGTTCATCTTCATTGAGGGAGTTTCGATAATCTCCGAAGAGCAGAGGATCCCGGAGAATGTATTCCTCGGTGGTCAGCTCCCTCGGAGCTTCTTCTCCCTCCTCTTCTTCTTCGTCTTCCTCTTCTTCATCTTCTCCAGCAACATCCCCAACTGGTAAAGGGGTGCCAGAAGGGATTTCTCCTGGTTCTGAAAGTTTTTGGTTTTACGGTAATTAGTTAACCCTTTTGGACCTGAATTAAAACTGGCAGTGGTAGAATATATTTGATGCTTGATAGCAATTTATTTATTTATTTCTATACATACATTGATAGAGTTATTAATTGATAGAGTTATTTGAATTTTTTTTTCAATAGTTATTGCTACTTTCATTTGAAAGAACATTAGGTCTCAGAGGGCGTGATTCACATAAAATGACAAGTCGTGCACTGTATATCAAAAACATAATTTTTTTTAAATACATCATAAAAAATCATCATGAAAATCAATCAAACAAATAGTGTGCAAAGCCAGTTATACCAGCAATTGGAAAATGAAAACCGCCTAGAAAGTGAGGAAAAATATCTCAAATCTATGTGTTTTCAAATATACACACGGTCTGAAAGAGTTAAGTACTCAATGGGTAAATACAGAAAGGTTTTGAATAAAATGGTATTCATTCACCCCCATCTCCTTCTTCTGTGACTGGGGGAGCATCTTCTTCTATAATCTTCTCGACAGGGAAGTGTTTGGCTACCTGTACAGCTATGTGACCTCTCATCAGAGCTTGATCCTACAAACAAAACAATATCACAATAGAGCAATACACACCCAGCGCAATCCCCGTTAACCCCTGCTCGATGTGGCAATCCAAATTAATTTGAATGTAAAAAGTCCTTACTTTAAAAAATACAACAGGGTTAAATGCGACACTCAGTAAATCTTATTCCATACCAACACTTTCATTCACTTATTTCCATACCATTCCCTATGGAAAAATTTTACTTTACCGTACATTATTTTCATTCCTACAATTTCATACAGATTTGCAGATGTAGTACAAAGACGCTATCAAAGAAGAAATAATATTTTGGGACGACACTAATAAAAATGGTAACACCGTTATGGTAACACAGAAACACCCAAATTAGTGATAATAAACGCAGTCTTATTAACAAATAATCTTTTTAACCACTTAATGCTAGGGTTTTTTTATAAAAAGTGTTTAAAAAACCAGGTTTAAAAAAACGATGAATTCATACATAGGGGCCGCCGTTCAAGTATTACGTAAGCAGATTTATTACAATTATTTACCCCCTCTAAAAGCAAAGCTCTTACCCCCCCTCCCATGCTTACGTAAAAATTGGTACCTATATGCAGTGTTGCCAACGGGTCTTGGCCTAATGTCGCCGTTTTTCAAACATTTATTAGCCTAATGTAGCCGAATTTCTATAAAATAAATTCTGCCCACAAATTGTACGTGAGCTTAATTCCCCCTTTTATTATTCGAAATCCATTGGGGGGGGGGGTTGTTAGAGAATTTCTGTAAAACATAATTCCCCACAAAAATGATTCAAAATAAGTACTCCCCATAAAATATTTCAAATCCATGGGGGGGGGGGGGTTATTGTTACAGAACTTCGCTGAAAAAAATTATTAAAATCATATAAATAAAATCAAAAAATCATTATGTGATTCCCCACAGCACACAATTTTATTTTGAAATCCATGGGGGGGGGGGGGGGGAGAGGGGGGTACGAAATTCCATTTCGAAAAATTCCTCACATTTTTCCATTAAAATTAAAAAATCTGAGTTAGCCTAATCGGCGACCAGTCGCCTTTTACATTTTTTCGTCGCCGATCCTCGTTCTGAGTAGCCTAAATGGCGATAAATCGCCTTCGTTAGCAACACTGCCTATATGCATTTTTCTGTTAATGTATTCTGTTTTTTAAGCGAGTATCTAAACGTATTAATTATTTGTGGGAATCCCCGAATATGTATGAACATAGACAATGTGTGGGTTGCCAATGTGTAAAAAAAAAATAACTATTGCTGAGCAGTGCTGACGTAATCACTATCTCGACCCCCCCACCCCCCATGTCATCAAAAATAAGCAAAGCAAAGACCCCCCTGCCCTCCTATAGTGCTTACATAATACTTGAACGGCCCCATACGCGAAAATGTGAAAACCATGTAGTAAAAACGAAATAAGCAGCTCAAAAACACGATCGATCTCTGAGGCAAACTGCAGGCAAATTCAAACTGCGTTAAATACATCGCTAACTTTGACGAGCCTTACTCATGTTAGCTAAAAATAGAATGCTGCGAGTCGAAACCGGCGAGCGTCACTCGGGTTAGCACAAATCGGAACGCATTTAGCGCGCGAGCGTCACTCGTTCAAAAGCATTGTGGTAACACATTTTTTTTTATATTCTGAAATAACCATGCAACTTTTCCACATAACACGTAAAACAATGACACCTGTCCAATATTGCGTCTAAACTGAGCTAAAATCAGTATCAAACAGGTCCTATTTTCCGTACTGAAAAAGTATGAAAAGACGGAAAAAACGTTTTGTGTAAAACGCTCATACGAACACGATTTCGGTGAAGGTGAACTCTATAATATTTTACACCGCTGCTTGTACACATTCGCTCGGCGACTCAGTGGATTTTGTAAAAAAAATCAACTTCGCTATGCGATGATGCGTAATAACGTAACGACTAACCGTATGACCTTTTTTCTGATGTGTCTACAGTTTTTTGTGAAAGTCACTCATCAAATTACTGGAAATTATTCGTGAAGCTTTTTATATATTAAAATACTGTTTTTATTTATTTAAGGAATGTGTAAGTGCCTTTTAAAATAATTAAAATAGTGGATGGTTTAGACATCGTTGATGTTGTAACAATGAATATTTTCATAACTCAACTGTATTTAGAATTAATGGATATAATCGAACTGTCACGTGTATGGGCGCCAATAGAAATATATAGAAAAGAGCGCTCTCTGTATCTGCACCCGGTTTATGTTAATTCCTTACTGATAAACGAGAGAATAATTTGGAATGTGGATCAGAGATTCACAAAATAAAATAGACAAGCTTAACGGAGAAAATCGTTCTAGATAATTTGAGACAGGAGGCTGATGTAACAAAGCAGTTTTAGCTTAATCACGGCAAGCGCAATAAGTTTACACCCGAATTTCCAAGCCATTTAATAATTGGATCACCTTAATTTCAAAGAAGACTTAGAACGGGTTTTTCTAGGTGTGTAAAATTTTTATTCAAGTTCTGTGGACTTTCACAGAACTTGAAAATGAACTTTGAAATTAGACAAACTATTCAAATTTTGTGAAACAACCCGTACTTTGAAAGTAAAAAGTATGTGGTTACATCAACATTGATGAGGCGATCGCAGATGACTCTGCAGAACTCGTTCCTCCATCCGCGTGCCATCAGTTTGACCTCGTCGAAATACTTGGGGTGCGTCAGGGTCATGCCAGCCGTGATGCGCGAGAGGTCGCGCAGGTTGAAGATGTAGTGGAACTTTGAGGGGGTGGGCGGCAGGTCAACTATTATTATCTAGGGAAAAAGAAAAAATGATACCATGTTTGCATTTTTATAACATACATATAACATCAGTTTTGGCATCATAGCATAATTAACTTATTGATTGAACATTGACTATAAATGGTAATTCTAATAGATTTTTTTGTTTTACAATGTTTCCTGTGCAATTGCCTTTTATAAATATCAAATACCACCTTTTATAGTAACATCAGCATTTACTTAACAGGTGGTGTTACTCAACGGTGGAGAAACAGACAATACATAAACACTACTCGTCAAAATGCGCTAATTGATGGCTTACTCAGAGGATATGAAACACCCACTAAGGAAGTTAATATGGTTTCAAAAGTGTAAAATAAATTCATTCACCAATTATTAGGCATTATCACTACTGTCCATCGATATGAAATGATATGTTGGAATTATGACTTATGAAAAATAATTCCTTTAAAAATATTGTTATACATGGCGTCCGGAAATTCGTGGTACATCACATTTGGAATCGGTTTTGCAGAAAAACTTTTTTGATTTGAGCTTCCGTTTTCGAGTAAATCGAATCCAAAGTTGAAATTTATTGGGAGAAATTAAAAAAAAAACGGTCACTAGGGGGTTAATATCAGCTTTTTCATAAAGTGTAGACCTGGCTCCAAAGTTTTTTTAACCCATTAATAGCTGAAGAAAAAAAAAAAAAATATATATTTCGAAAAAATCAGATCGAAAAGAGTTTTTTTGGGTTCTCCATGTGATATAAATTCACCAGTTTCCTGTGTGTACTACGAGTTTCCGGACACCGTGTATATATATATTGAATAATAAAGTACAAAACCTTGTACAAATCCAGAGTCATCTGAATCAGCTTCGGTGCTATGGCTTGTACCTCAGGGCAGAAAGCCTCAAAGTGCCCCTTCAGTACCGAGAGGTAGATGTGTGTCAGGGTTGCCTCAGAAGGGAAGGCCAGGTTATACACCGAAAACTTTGATATAAAACGGGGATCCACCTGAGACAGATGATATAAGCCATTAGAAAAAGCAGATTTTTAATTGTTTGTTCTTTTATTCGTTAGTTGGAAAAAAATGAATCGACCAAAGGTTTTTTATTTTTGCATTTGATTTTTTTTTAATTTTAGCGGATCGTACTTTTTTGAAGTATGTTTATTTATTTAGTGATAATAAATTACAAAATAATAACAATAATATTGATTATATATTATGAGTGAGTTTAATAAAACTCATTTCGGGAAAGACAACATTAATGAAAAAAAGGAACTTATTTTTACGTAATAATACGCATTTAAAAGAGAGTTCAATGAAGGGTCTACATAGATTTCAAAACAAACTAGACAGAGTTAACACAGTTAGATGAATAATATTTCATAAATACATAAACAAATAAACATGGAAGTTAGAGAGTTCCAAAGAAAGAATGTGCCAATGATTAATAAAACTGCTGAGGAAATAACCTTTAAGAGTTTTTTTTTGTTCGTTACTAGAAGTTTTAGGTTACTAGTTAATGCGTTGTATTGCTTATATGCGATGCATTGTAACAAAACATGCTGTATGCAGGTGATACCTGTGTGAGAAAACTCATCCTAGCGAGAACTTGTACCGGCAACATCGACGTTTATCCTCCTCCTTCCCATGCCCCTTGTTTGAAAACGAAAGACAAAAGATACTAGAACGATGACGTCACATACAATCTCTCGTTGAGACTAATATATTATCTGCGATACTAATTTCATGTTTAAATAATCATAAATTATTTGTGCAAGAGTAACATTTGTGTCAACAATTGTTTAAAAATTGCTCATTTTATATCACCCCGTTAATGACTGTCTCCGTTTAAAAATAATCTTTATTTAAACCCGATACTGTAGCCTTTAGGATACGCCGGGGATAATTCTTGCATATCCGACAGATTGCATTGGCCCTCCAGAAGATAAAAAATCATAATAATGAAAGTGATAATTATTGGAGTTCATACGATTCTGAACCCTATTCTAAACTAATATTGAACAATAGATCTTGCGTCAAAAAAAGTATGTTTCTAATTTTCTCTTATTTCATAAACAAAAACCTAAATTTCCACTGAAATCTTAAGATTTGTAAGTAGGTAAGTACTTAAATATCTACCTTCTTAAATATAAATAATATACTTTGTAACATTTTTTTTTCAAACAAGGAATTATACAATTTGTCTCAAGAAACATCACATCTCAATGAAAATTCTTTTTTCAAACGTTCTTCGGGTAGGTACCATCATATTGAAAAAATGCGAAAAAGA
Organism: Hesperophylax magnus; assembly: GCA_026573805.1. Lineage (NCBI taxonomy): Eukaryota > Metazoa > Arthropoda > Insecta > Trichoptera > Limnephilidae > Hesperophylax > Hesperophylax magnus. Next base: position 1,107,461 of record JAIUSX010000117.1, on the reverse strand, counting down.
AATTCCAAATAAACACAATGATTTCACATTTGAAAAAATAATTTTTAGTGAATAATTACAATGGCCACCATCTTGAACCAAAAAGTAACGTATAAACAAATTTACAGAGAGACAAAATACCGAACGGTCGAAACAGGACTTTACTATGCTAGTTAAATATCTGTAAAAAATTATGTAGATACAGTGGTGCCTCACACAACGAACTTAATTCGTTCCAGGAGCAAGTTCGTTATGCGAAAAGTTCGTTATGTGAAACGCGTTTTCCCATAACAATACATGTTAAAAAAAATAATTCGTTCTGTAGCATAAAATATGGTAAGATGACATAAAAAAAAGATAAATTTTTTGTTATTATTTTTATTTAGATACATCTAAAAACATAATGAAAAACACACACATTTTTTAATTTTAAGAAATAATCGAATCTTGCACATCTTCATCCATTTTCCGCCGATGGTGCAGTGAAAAACCTGTCCAAAGTCGTTTGTTTCTCTCTTTTCTTCAACATCTGCCGGAAATAACGGACAAGAGTATCGGAGTACAGGTCGTTGATCCTGTTTGCTTCAGCGGAATCCGGATAGTGGGCATTGGTAAACTCCTGAACTGCTTTCCATTTGACCAGGATGTTCTTGATGTCAGCAGTTGGAATTGGTTGATTGTTTGATTGTTGCTCCTCGTTATCAGATGACGCTTCCCTTTGAGCATTGTCCTGTTGTTGGGCCAGAAGTGTTTGGAGCTCTTCAGTTCAGTTCAGCAATGGTGGTCTTGTTGAGGCCAAACTCTTTGACGAGGTCACACTGTTTTACCCCACATTCACTCCTTCTAATTATTTCCTGTTTCATTTCAAGAGAAATCACCTTCCTGCTTTTTTTAGAACCCATCATATAAAAAAAATGTTGAGTTTATCTTAAAAGGACGACTGCCGTGATACGTGTGCGATTTAATTCGTAATGAAGAACGATTGCTGCGATACGTGCGTAAGTTAAGCGTACTACGCAGTGACTAACGAGTCTAACGACTGCCTGCGCGGGAGGATGCAATTAATCGGCAGTGATCGTAGAAGATCGGGCGACTTCGTTGTGTGAAGCGAAGTTCGTTGTATGAATCGTGAAATGAACGAAAAGGAAGTTCGTTGTGTGCAGCATTCGCTGTGCGAGGCGTTCGTTGTGTGAGGCACCACTGTATGTATATGTTCGTACCTCATTTCGCCCACCACCAGCTTTTCCCATAGCTGCCAGATATCCAATGTCTCTTAAATTTTTCCAATTTAAATCTTTGCCTCTATCATAAAAACCACATCTTTCCAGCAGCAATTTCAAAAGAGCAATAGGCTGTTGAGTGCCATAAGTGTCCACCTAAAACATGCATTATATATTTTGAATAACAAGAGTAAATATTAAATAAATCCTCTAGATCGAACATCTAGCTTTCAAAAAACTGGATGTCTTGTATAGTACTGATAAACATACTCGTTTCTATGCAAAGGAGGGAGGTTCATCTGATTGACAATCCGTTGTTAACAGACAGATTGCCATTTCTAATAAACAGATGCAATGTAGTAGCGATGAGTCATGACTCATTTTATTAAGAGCGGGATCTACTGTACCATCTCAATATTTGACGCAATGCGGTAGTGATACGTCATGACTCATTTTATTAAGAGCAGGAGCCACCGTCGAACTTAATATTTTCGTACGAATGGTAAGCATATGAATAATCGTACGACTCTTGTTACCGGTACGCTGCCTCGTACCATGCGAAAAATAAGATCCTAAGTAGTTAGTAGGTGTAGGTACATATATCCAAGTCCAGATGTCATAGGTATACAAAGTAAATTTATGATGCTCCAAAATCTCTTCACCATAAATAAAAAAGATAGTGTTGCCATCGTAGGGTGTTTTGTTTTCACGCTTTTGTTTTCACAGCTCCCAACCATCGGGAGCCACAGTGAGTATGTTGTGAGGCTAAAGGTAATTGGGAGGGGAAGGAGATGGGGAAGAGGAAGGTGGGAAAGTACCTGACTATTCAGATCTGGTCACCAAACACGGCCAAAGCCATTTCAAGCAACTTTTCAATTCTGAAAGGCGGTCTTACACCTGAGCGTTACTGAGAATATCTTCCACTCTGGAATGTGCCGCAAATACACTATATATTATTATAAATTGTGAAATAACTTGATCAAATAGAATTTACTTGCACATGCTGGGATTTGAACCTGCAACCTCTGGATTGCTAGTTCAGAGCATTAACCCTCGACCACTATCTATATCAACCATCTATAAACAAATGTCGATATTTATGTTTAACCTACAGTTATTAGTTAGGCCCTTAGGCTCTATGCTTATGCGGATTATTAATGGGTATCGGTGGATGGGTTATGTTAAAGTTTTACTAAAACTCTGCGACGCCTCGCCAGTTTCATGACGTATATGTAGTATAGGTCTGTTTTATTACCTGTGGCATGTTCATGTCATCAATAAAAATCAGAAGTTTCTTCCCGATAGGTGGACCGTATATATCCTTGGTCCTCTTTTCAATGGAAGACTCGATATTGCGTTGGACGTCCATTGAAGAAGTTCGAGATGAAAAATTCAACTGTGATAGTAACTGAGAAAACAAATAAATAATGAATTTCAATACAGTTGGGCCCAGTTGTTTCGCAGAAATTCAAATGTAATGTTGTCATCAAATGACCATTCTAGGTGCATTCCAGCTATCTATCAAATTGTAATAAACTGACAAGCTTAACAACATGATAGGTGTCCTTTTCTACTGTCCATAATTTGTTGAAACGGACTTAGAATCGGAATTTTACGGGAATCTTTCAACGTAAAAAAAACAAAATGTTACATTTGAATTTCTGCGAAGCAACTAGGCCATGAATTATGTGAATCCTGACGTGAAAGTCAATAGAGGATGAAATAAATGTGATGTATTGCTCACATATTTATCGGACTCCAATCCCCTCAAAAAATTGGTAATGATTGCAGTTTTTGATGTGCCCGTATCGCCAGCCAAAAGAAGAGGTCGTTTTGCCTGGAAAGCAATAATGAAAAATATTTTTAACCTCTTTGCGAGTATGGCCGAAACTGTGCAACGAAAAGAAAGAATGCTCAGAAGAGTATGGCAGAGTATGGCCGAATATGGTCATATTTAATGAAAATATTTGACTTTTTTTTACAAAACTCATCTTCAGTTTCTTTTGTTAATATGTGTGGATTGATGTCGATGAAGTTTTCATTCAAAATAAAAGATTATTATTAGTTAATCTATGAAAATATATTTAAAAAAATTAGCAAAAAAATCTCATCCCCCACGTACATGTTTGCCAAACTCACTAACTGGGAAGTTAAAATGTGAAAATACAACATATTTAATAAGGACAATGAATCATCAAGGAAACTAGCAGTCTTCAAGATCAATATGGCCATCACATTAAAGAAAGTACACAGAAAGTAATACATTTTCAGTTCAGTGAAAGTAAAGCGAAAAAAAATCAGACCTAATTTCGGACTTTATAAGTTTTCAAATTTGGAACTGAGTGTAGAAACAATTCAAATAAACCAGAAAGTAGGTACCAAAGTAATACTATTTTAATTCATTGATTAATAATTCCGTAATTGAAATGTGTATTTCTTTTGAAAAATATGATTTTTCGGATTTACTAATGGCGTGTTCATTCGAAAGGTAAATTTCTGACATCTCTCTAATTTGTAGACAAAAAAATAATTTTGAAAGGCAATGATCCTGAGGCAAATAATTTACAAATAGCTTCACAAATCCAACAATTATAATATAACGTGATCTTTCACAGGTCAGCTCTAGTTTATACTATAAAAACAACACATAAATTGAAAAAAACTTTTTAAATATTCAATGACGAATAATTCTATGATCGTATAACTGTAACACTGTCCTACATGTTGGAAAAACTAACCCTACACTTGCCTACAAACTTAATGGAACACCTCTAAAAGCAGTGACATTACAACAAGACTTGAGAGTTACCATATCACAGGACTTGAAATGGGAACCACACATCGCTGGAATTGTGAAAAGAGCAAATTTTACTAACATATCTAATCAGGAAAACCTTCCTTGACCTAAAACCGGACACGATGTTAAAAATATATAAAACATATGAGCGACCTCTCCTGGAATATGCTTTCCAAATATGGAGTCCTTACTTCGCAAAGGATATAAATCTGTTAGAGAGAGTACAGAGACGTTTCACTAAAATACCAAGAGCTCTGAAAGATCTACGATACGAAGATAGACTCAAGGAACTAAGATTACCAACCTTACTTAAGAAAGAAGAAAAAGGGGTGACTTGATCGAGACTTTCAAAATTTTATCTGGACATTACAGTTGCCCTAGCATCAAAAAAATCTTCACTACTAATAAAAATATAAATTTCCGTGGACACTCAAAAAAAATTACCAAAACGCCTTTTGCATCTAATCCTAGAAAACACTTCCTTGCAAATAGAGTAGTGGATGCTTGGAACAAACTCCCACAACATGTCATCGATGCAACAAATATAAATCAATTCAAAGCTATATTGGATTCATATTTGGAGATAAGAAAGGACTTAGTTCAAACTTAAAACAACTCAATTACTGTCAAACTTGTTGTGAAATCAGATATGAGCGCATCAGCAGAATGCTGCCTGCTCATTACATAATAATAATAATAATAACTTGTCCCTCTTTTGCTAAAAACAGTAAGTAGGACTGAGCAAGATAAAAGGCTGTTTCTCAGTTACGTTTGGCATGGACATGATTATCAGAAGTGTATACATAGGCACCAATACACAATCCTAAATTTGTATAATTACACAACAAAACTTGTTGATAGAGAGTAGGAGATGACAGTGAATAGAGTGATGTGACTCACCGCCTCCATGAGGTTGATGGCCCACGTGATGTGGAGCGTGTCCACGGTGGGCACCAGGATCTCTGAGAAGTTCCGGGAGCGATCGTGGATGTATTTGGGCACCAGCCACTCCCACGCATCCCAGCACTTGTTCTTCACATCCAGGCAGTACTCATAAAGAGTGTGAAATGTGCGAGGCAAATGTTCTATAATAGAAACACAGAATATTACAAATAAAATTACTGTGACTGTGGAATGATTTGCTGGCCCGTGTTTCCTCCCTTCTACAACATGGGTATCTTTGACCTGTTGGGTTAGGTTAGGTTAGGTTAGAACAGGGGTAGGCAGACTTTTAAATGCGAAGAGCCAAGTTGTCAAGGAAATAGGATAACAAATGTATCAGGAGAGCAGTATAATAGGGGAGGGGGGGGAATGGCTAAAGAATTAATTAAATAGTTTCCAGAGAATATTATCGTATCCTGGACCCCTCCTGGGGTTGGCAACACTGATGCTGTTCGAGTCAAAGTTTGTTCAGTGGCTCGATCACGTAAGTCTGGTTGAGTGGAGGTGAAGAGACGCAAACGCCTATGTAAAGAGCCGCGGTCTGCCGACCCCTGGTCTAGACAATATAATATCATGTTAGTTACAAAATCTGTTAGAACAGAGATTTATATTGAAATATTCCAGCTACACATTCAATTTAAAATTTTTAAATATATTTATTTCTATGGTAAACTTTTAATTGCAAAGAGTAAGCTTGGTGTTCTCTTTTTCTAAAACTCTTTATACCGTATATCTGAGTGTAATATAAAATAAGATAGAATGAGTTTTATGAGGACTTGAGGATGTATCAGTTGGTCACACATGTGGATATACTCAAAGACTGGATATTTCAGCGTAAGATGAGGAGCGGAGGAGCCTTGTTCACCGGGACACTTGTGGTGCGGGTCACGATCTTCGGCAATAAGGAAGCCTCTAAAGACAAAGACTAATGTTTCATGACTCACTGGTTGTTGCCTTCTTATCTGGGTGATCATCCACGACCATCATTGGACAGTTTTTTTTAACAAAGTTGTCAAAGTCCGCTTTGTTTTCTTCCAGAATAGATGCTCCTAGGGAGTTATACATTGACTGAAAGAAAAAACATATCGTTTAAATGATTTAAAAATACATATTGTCGAGTATGGTATTTTCAGTAGCAGCTCGAGCACTCCTTCGATGGTGGAAACTGACATTTTTATGTGTTATGAAATGTCACTATCCGGAGAATTCCTGAAACGGGAATCCTTCCCAGTTGGACAAACAAAGGTTGATTTTGATATGTATTGTTTGTAATTTATATAATTGACCGGTCGGTGGCCGAGTTGACATCGCGCTTGGGTCCCACTCAGGCGTAGTGTGTTCAATTCCTCGGCTGGCTAAGTCCTCCATCACAACGCAAGCAACATTTTCAGCTTACTGTGGTGGTAGTAGGAGATTCTCAAATATTGTCAGGTAATTCGTAACCGAGGAATGTTCGTCTTTCTTTTAAAAAAAAAAATAAATAAATATAACATAAAACAAAATGGACAAGTCACGCACCTAATCAGACGTTTAAACATAAAATAAATAAAAATTTATGTAGTTATATACTTTTTATTAGTTTAATTGGGGATCTGTGAGGAGGCACGAAATGAAAGATGTTGTGAAGGTCACAGTGTTTTGTTTGAGTCAGGTTGCCGTATATGAGATGACTTGAGGACCGATGATGAAGACTCCGGATGCAGGCGGTGAAGTGTTGGTCAATGTGCGGGTCAGTGAGTCGACGCCGCTGCTGGTGACCGGACTCGTGGACGTATCAGGTACTGGTGAAGGCCATGGGTCTTCCGGGTGCTCCAGTGCTGAACAGGGAAGCCGAAGGTGCGGTGGACCTGGTCGGCGGTTATGCGGGAGATGCATAGACCAGCAAGGATGCCGCGTGGTCTAGGTGCGTGGATGTAGCGCTGGTCAGAAATGCTGAAACCAGGGCGCTGTGTGATCCGATGTAGCGCTGGCCAGGAATGCTGGGGCGAGGATGCTGTGATCCCGTTGGAGTCCATGAATGAACCGTGCAGAGCCGGGTATATCGTCCTGCGCGCAGCGGAGGTGCGCGGGTTATCACTTGCGAGACTTGCAAATTGTTGAACGACTAATGACTGACTGACTGCTCGCTGCGTCGGGCCTATTTATATAGTAGTAAGTACGAGAGATCGCTGGTAAAATAGAGACAACTCGCTCAGTCTGGGTGCTTCTGGTACTTTCGTTGGCGCTGGAATTATGCCTAGGCAATAGGCTAGAACCTTCTAGCGAACGCGCTAGTCCAACTCGCAACGTGTTGACGTAGGTAGTTCGCTCGCAAGTAGGTATTCGTAGACAGGTGGGTAGCAAGAGAGGAACGCTTCGCATTATGTCTGGAGTGTTCTGGTTACGATGCTTTTTGTATTGGCGAGACGTTCTAGATGAATCTCGTAGCATCGCTACAAGTATAATAAAAATAATGCAATATCTGTTCTTAAAAAAAACAACAAACAATCTTGAATTATCATGAAACTTAATTTGAAACATGCAACAGGGGGATTTAATGACCTGCTCTCCAGCTATTTGAAATGCTTACGATCGAAAAAGAAACGCAGGGAACATACCCAAATGCTCTGAGGAACATATTGGAATATCCCAACATGCTTGTTGCTTCAAAATTATCCACTGTAAATTTTTATATTATATTTCTGCAAATGTTAATTGCTTTTATGTTTAACCACTGGAACGATTTCGGTCGAAAAATCGACCACTTTTATTTTTCTGCGATTGATATCGGTCCAAAAATGGACCGATTTTTCTACCATTCGTAAAATATTTATTGTAATTATTTAAAACGTTTCCATGGCCAGCTACTTGTTTTATCGAATAGCTGATAATATATTCTCTATGTCTATGAACTTATCCGTTGTCTTTGAAGTGTTATTTAACGAGTTTTCGCGGTTTTTATGGCGTCCCAGGGGCGTATAACTCCCGCATGACCTTGTAACCCTGATGGGAGGAGTTATTCAATACCCAAATTCTTATAGACAAAGCTGTTGTGGCTGAAAGCTCAGATCTCATTGGCTTAGAGCAAAAATTGTAGTTTGATCTCTCGCTCTCTACCATAGCGACTTGTGTAACAGAAAGAGAAGCTAAGCATGCTTTATGCTCCGATAAAAATTAACGGTAATTTCCAAGACGCCATTTCGTAAGTTGAAAAGTCAGTTGATGTTTTTACGTAAATATTTTGAATTTTCTTTCACCCATCTAAAAATAATGTTACGTGCTAGAATTCTTCAAGGTGATAAATTAATGCCGTGTTGTGTTAAAGTGTGTTATCCGGTCTATCTCCACCAATTGAAAGAAGGACCCGAACCCGTTGTAAAATACAGGTACTAACCTCTCGTTCTTTGATACAATGTTCCTGATTTCTGAATGTACTTCATTGACTAATAATTTAATTAATTTTCCTTTTCAGACCTATCCGTATTCCCACGCGATACAATACCACGTATTAGGATGCTAAAACTGCTAAAAAAAGCCACGATTACATCATACAAGGTCATTTAAACCTCTCCAGAATTGCATCATGTAAGTATTCAGATTTAACCAGCATTTTCCATGATGTTTGCTGACGACAGAGCTGTGGAAATTATATGAAACCCTTGCAGGAGAATTTGAATAACTTCTAGTGCTGTGGCAATAATAATGAACACTTAAATTTGTTGAATATGTATTTTGTGTATATATTCTTGTATTTTTGTGCAAGGTCAAATTAAATCCTATTAAGTTGTTGCAGTAAGACTGGGTTCGATTCCTAGTTGAGACCGTTACTTTTTATTTTTCTGTGTCTTGTTCTGTTTCATGTTTTGTTTAGATATATTAGTTTTATCTTCTACTTCAATGATAAATCAATGCTCAATACATCGGTTGTACTGACCCTGTTTTGTATTACTGTCCATTGTCTTTTTGAAAATAAAAAGTATTTTTATGTGTGCATAGCTGTGGGTTTTTTTTATTTTCCTTTTCCTGCATTCCAATATTTTTATTTTTAAAATATAATTTTTTGTGGGCTATTGAATGAACGATGTTCGCTGGGTGTAGTTATATTGTTTATGGTTACACTTTTTTTAAATGGCCTTGAGATTTATTTATGGTCCACGATATATTTACCTGTCTGGACCAAACGACCGTTTTATCTGTGGTCGTCTGTGGTTAAGGGGGTGACAAAATGGCGCCATACAAAAAGCCCGAAGATATCGATCTAGAGAGTGGTTTATTTATGTGGCGTCCTGTCACCCTGTCAGAAACCGGTATATTTATGCAGAAACCAAATAATAACTTCTCGAACATTTCACGAAATTTTGGTCTCTTCCTAAAATGCCGTAAGTAATTAATTTATTGGGTTTTTAACGCATAGTTATATATCTGTGTAATCATGATTGACTTATCTATCTTTGAAATGCGTTTTTAATTCGTTTGTTTCTAATATATCGTTTTGGTGAAAGTTTTTGTGAAAAAATACGTCGACTGAAGACGTCATCTGTTTTTGATTTACACTAATTTCATAAATACTGCACTCGCGCATTTGAAATATAGATATTCCATCAGAGTGATTCAAAACAAAGAGATATAAGTTTTATTTGAATTGGTTCATTATTAATACAGATATTTGCTAACCAATTATTTTAAGTCATATGTCAAAAAGTCGACTCTTTTTTAGATGTAAAATGGTGTAAAGCCTTCGTCACACAATAAAAATTTAGTCATTTAGTTGTATAATTAATTAATTTGTTTACTTTTACCAAATTTGTGCAGAAACAGCTGTCGTCCAGGGAAAGGGAGCACTCCACGACCCAGGTTTAAATAATTATTTTCAAATTTTATATTAGTGCAATATTTAACAAAATTTAAACATTAAGTACTTACATTAAGTACTTACATTAAGTATTTTCAATTTAAAATATATAGAGTGGTGCTGACTGCAAGAGGAGGCAGAGGAAGAGGGAGAGGTGGGGTACGAGCTGGTGCCGGACTACCAGCTGGTGCCGGACCACCAGCTGGTGCCGTACCAGCTGGTGCCGGACTACCTGCACGTGGACGTCAACGCAGAGCTGCAATTGCAGCCTCGTCTGGAGTGTTAGTATTTTTTAATGTTTTTTTATGAAAGTACTTTGCTGTGGCCGTTGAACTCATCATATATTTGTATTTATTTAAACAGCGACCCTGCTTTGCTACTGGTGCGAGAGGATCGCGTCAAGGCCCTAAAGGCTGTTAGGGCCCTGCCTGCTTCCTTCCGGCTAGAGCTGGAAAGCCGAAAATTCAAGAAGCAGGCGGCGCGCATTTTGCTCCCTACCGCACCTCCAAGAAAAACTAAACAAAAGTAAGTAATCGTATTTAGATGCTTGATACAATATTATTGTTTTTTCCCGACAGCGTTCCACTCTTACAGTGAGAGTTGGTAAGATCAGCGCTCTGTGCATTTTTCATACAGTGCATATTTTACAGAGTTCTAATTTTATTGTTTATTTACATACTGTACTTACTGTTTCACACGTGAATGAGAACAATTTATATGATTTATGTAAATGTTTTCAGAATTCCATCTCCGGAGAGAACAACGTGTCCCTTTTCACAAGGGACACCTTCACCGTTGCCACGACCAGTTCCACCACCGTGGATGTCCACTCCCGCACAGACCCAATCAACGGCTCCCAATGCACCAATTATGCCAATCCGTGCAGCATCTCCGGAGCCGTTACCTGGGACATCGCGGAGTGGGGAACTCCAGTGTGGGAAACTCTTCTCTCCGGAGGCCGGCTACCACAGCGAGCTGTGGGTGGACGTGCCATTCTGCGAAGAATTGTCGGCGTTTGGGAACGGTGAGTTTATTTTTTGAAATGTCATACCAGGGGCTCAATATAAAATCAATTATCTATATTTTATATTGATATCCCTAGCACAGTTTCACTGTTGGTATATTGGCAGGAAATAAGCATAGTACTTAAAAATTCCACATAACAAACATACAAAATGTATTGTTGTTATGATGTGGATGCATCATTACACATCTTTTTTTTTCTGTAACGGGTATTGCAGAGTGAGAAATGAGACATGCCGAACTTCTTTGCGAGGATTACATTTGATTCACCGGCTTCTAAACGGTGTAATACAGCACTTTTTTCTTAAATTGAAAAAACACTTTCGCTTCACGGGACTCATTGTGTCGAGCTTCCTAGTCAAAAGCGAGGCTGTATTGGTAGGTGGGTTTTGTAACCGGACAAATTATCATTAAAATAGGTCGCTTTACGTAGTTGGTCACTTTAAACGGATACGTTTTCCTACTAAAAGCTATGAAACCTTACTAGAGTTTACATTATCGTCACTTTAAACAGTAGACCGTTAAATGCAAAGTCATTATATCCAAATTCTACTGTAAATTTGTGTTTTCTTTTATTTCAGAGTCAGACATGGGCAGAAACAGTAACGTGGACGAGGCAGCTGTACTAGAAGAGTCTGTACTTGGAAACCGTGAGTTATAAAACTAACTAACTTACCTTCACGCCATTTCGGTAGGCAGAGAGGATGAACCACTATGCAACTCGATCTTGGCACACACACTCATTTCTTCATTCCATACCTACCTGACTGTGCTATTCTGACTCCTGACATTGCCCGCCTCAAGTATTTGATTAACTTTTTATTTATTTTTTTATATGAATACCTCACAAGAGCCTCAGCTGGAGCCAGTGAGACTATGGCATCCCCAATCGGGGTATGTTGTGAGGCTGAAGGTAGCGGGGAGGGGAAGGAGGTGTGGAAGAGGGAGGTGGAAAAGTACCTGGCTATTCAGAACTGGTCACCAAACACGGCTAAAGCCATTTCAAGCAACGTTTCAATTCTGAATGGGGTCTTACACCAGGGCGATACTATGGATATCTTCCACTCTGGAACGTGCCGCAAATATAATATATATGAAAATAACACTAATTATTCATATATATTTTATTTGATTTGATCCCGCGACCATCGTATTGCGAGTCATAAGCCGTACCAGAGGCAGTGGGTTATTGTAATATAGACACATTAAATTAATTTGGGTTTTCTGTTGTTTCAGAAATGGATATGGACAGATCGAGCGACGAGGATGACGAAGCGAGCGACGTCGACCACGAAGAGAGCGATGAGGATACCTTCTGCATGCCACCAATACCTTATCATAATATTATCAACGTTTCACCTAACTCCGCTATGGCCATAGACTTTAGTAGACAAGACCAGGTAGATAGTGAGGCAATGCGTTCGATTCTGCCGCCTGAAGGTTACTCTTTCGATTGGTCTAAAGATATCTTACGTTTTACTGGGATAAGGGAGACTTTCACAGGCACGCCAGGACCAACTTTCAATACCGACGAAATGGGCAAACCTGTGGATGCCTTTCTTAAAATCTTTGATGCAGATTTCGTTGAACTGATCGCGAGAGAGACCAACAGGTATGCAGATCAATGGATTGCGAAAAAACAATTTAAGCGTCATGCGCGTACCAATAAATGGGCTCCCACGAATAAAGAGGAAATGTATGTATTCTTGGCAATTTTAATGTATCAAGGTATTAGTCCCCTTCCTGTTGAAAAAGACTACTTCTATTCAAAAAAACTCACCGCCATGCCTTATTTCAGCCGAGCCATGGATTATAATCGTTTTCTTCTAATTAAAAAGTTCCTTCACTTCACCAACAATGAAAGTCTTTCTTCTGATGCACCATTATCTGTGCGAAGGTTACAAAAGATTCAGCCCGTCTTGGACCACCTCTCAAATAAGTTTGAGACTTTATACCTGCCCGAGCAAGACATCTCTCTGGATGAATCCAAAGGCCGTTTGGGATTCGTCCAGATGATCAAAACCAAAGCGGCCAGTGCGGGTATAAAGTCTTACGAGCTTTGTGAGTCCAAGTCTGGCTATCTTTGGAAATTCCAAATTTATACGGGGAAGACCATTTCCAAACAGGCTGAATCGACAAATCCAGACCAGGAAGATATGACGGAAGACATAACGGAAGATATGACGGACGACATGACACAGGCCAACTTTTTGGGTGCTCACAATATCTGCCCAGTTGGGGCCACTGCAAAGATAGTATACGACCTGGCCAGCCCTCTGTTTAACAAGGGGTATACATTAATAATGGACAATTTTTATAATAGTCCATTATTGGCACGATGCCTCAAAAGAAATGGGATGGACTGCATGGGCACATTGCGGTTAAACCGAGAATTTGTGCCCTCTGCATTTAAGTCCCATCTCCGGACCAAACTGAGGGAAGGTGAGGTTGTATACTCGAACTGCGGGGACCTCAATGTAATGGTTTGGTTGGACAAAAACCTGGTAAGTATGTTGTCCACCTACCATAAGGCAGAAATCGGGGCAGTTGAAAAGTTTGGTACCTGGACTTACAAACCTCAACTCGTACTAGACTATAACAAGGTAATGGGGGGGGTTGACCGAAAAGATCAGCTTTTGTCAGGCTTCCCCATTGAACGACAGCGAAACCTGGTCTGGTACAAGAAGCTTTTCAGGAGACTACTAAGCGTTTCTGTGCAGAATGCGTATATATTGTACGGCTCAAAGCTCCGCAAGGAAAATAAACGCATTTTGTACCGAAACTTCAGGAGTGAGGTTGCGGATGAACTCCTTCTGCTGTTCTGTCGTAGTCAAATTGACACGACTGTGCGGACCATTGGCCTAATAGCTGAAGGAAAGACTCTGCGACCTATCCTGAAAGGCAACCACTTCGTGGTCCGTAGCGGGAAAAAGGTGAAATGTGCGTGGTGCAACATAAATAACATTTTCAAAAGGACCCTTACAAAGTGTGATGTGTGTGATGTGGCATTATGCTATGATTGCATGAAACCATATCACACTACAATATAGAATTGCTGAGGGTTTTTTTTATTTCATTTTTTTTTTTTTTGGTTTTTTAGTTATGAAATTCTAATTTATAAATTTAATTAAATTTGTTTGAACATCAATTATGATGGCCTGGATGGCTGGACTTAATCATTTCTTTCCGCATACTCACGTCTCATGTTATGTTGTCCTCAAAGGTTCTATATGATAAGGTTCGGTGGACATTTAATATGTATATTTCAATTCTGATCATTGAAATATGCATGTTAACAAATGCACAGGTATTCTCATTTTTCCCTGTTTATTGTACACATTAAATAACTCGTTTTATTTTATGTCTTAATTATATATTGTCAATTTTTCTGTAAAGAGGCTTTTCCAGATCTAGTCACTAAACATAACTAAGCCAATTCAAGCAATGATACAGACCAAATATTCAACAGCTGTGACGTACTAGATATGTATACGCCAATTATACGTTAAAACACTACTAAACTACATTTTTGACAAAAAAAATAAATTTCAACATACACAAAATAACACTAACAGACCAGTTAGACAAGCGTACAAAGAAAACATAAAAACTCTGACAGTAAATTCAAGCTTTGGACAAAGACACTACCAATACCACGCAATAAAAGCTTTCAACAGTTTAAAACTTGATATTAAAATTGAGGAAAATAAAAATAAATTCACACACAAAATTACAAAATGGAAGAACAAAACAGACAATATTACCAAAATTTCATAGCATAAAATAAAAATAAAACCTACACGTAACACACAAAACCAATATAAACACACATCACTCACAAACACACAAGATTATTTTCAATGTACTATTTAAAAAAAAAAATTTAAATATATTATTATGTATTTTTAATTTTAAATGTATAATTTTTCTCATTAAATGTATTATGTAGTTTTTTTATATTATAAAATGAAGGCCTCAGCACGGGCAAGCCACCCAGTGAGGCCTACATTACTGAAAACCTTGAATTGTAAAAAATATTGTACCTAATAAAATAAATAAAATAAAATGTTCAATTCTGAATGGTGGTCCCTCACCAGAGCGATACTCAGAATCTCACTCTATAGCGAGGCACAATGATATTATTATGTATTGATTTTCTTAAATTATGAATAAACCAATAAATTGAATACATTTTTATTATGACAAAGTGTGTAAACAATGTAATCAATTTACTGCTCTTTCATTGTAACCATACAACTGTAATATTGATTTAAAAGGATATTAGGGCTTAATAAATAAATCAATTATTGATTCCATCAATTATTTTCCCTCCCCCATTTTTTTTCGATACCTTTGCGTTTAGATATAAAATTATCACTATGATTTTATTTGCCATTCTACGGTCATACAAAGGTTTGATATACAAGGTGTCCGGAAACTCGTAGTACAAGCGGGAAACTGGTGAATCTACATCACATTTGGAGTCGATTTTGTATTATATTTTTTTTTGATTTGAGCTTTCGTTTTCGAGTAAATCGAGTCAGAAGTTGATTTTTTTTTTGATCAAATTCTTATAAATTATTACTGAAGTTCAAAGTACCCAACTAATTAAACTATTTAAAAGTAAAACAAATAAAGAAACCCGGATTTAAAGCATTATTTTGAAATCACCCTTAATTTAATCCGGTGTAATCATAAAATATTTCTGCTCTGCAGGGTTAAAACATCTGTTGTTCTAAAATGCATACCTATCTCTGATTTTAACCCTGAAAGAGCCGAAAAATATTTTTTTTTGGTTTTTTTTTTTTTTTTGATAAAAATGCTTTATCAGAAAACTTTATGTTTATTTGGGTTCCCCATGTGGTGTAGATTCTCCAGTTTCCCGCTTGTACTACGAGTTTCCGGACACCGTGTATATATACAAATTTATCATCATTTTACATATTCCGATTTACCCTATGTAGATTGACCTTAAGGTAGCTGTCAGAAGTGATTTTTCGTCAAATATTGGTGAATTTCATCAACTTTCAAAGTATCCCCCTGAAATATTGGCAATGTTTATATCTATGATATATATCTCATTTTAAGCCTTATTTCCTCGTTTTGCACGTTATATAAAAACATGGTTACAAATCTCCAGTTCTAATTTACAATTATTTAAAAAGTAGCACCATGATTTTGACATCGTGAAATAGGCTCTCTGTATAATTCATCAAATGAATGAAATAAAGCCAACACGGCGACTATGCTTATTAATAATTGTAGACAGTTAGGACGGGTTGTTTCGGAGAATTTGAACAATTCATCAAATTTCAACGTTCATTTTCAAGTTCTGTGAGAGATTTTTTCAAGTTTTGTTTTTATTTCAGTTTTGTCAAGCAACTAGCCTACAATGATATAATAACAGAAATTGAATAGGACTTTCACAGAACCCGAAAATGAACGTTGAATTTTGAAGAATTGTTCAAATTCTCCGAAACAACCGGTCCTAAATGTATCTTCCTAACTTCCTAACGTTATACCAGTTTTTGTGGTAAATTTATTATATAGTATAATACCACAGACATAGGAATTAATAGACGAGAAGATATGGGCGAGGGGTAAAATCAACTGTTGAAGAACGAAGGGAGTGAAGCTGACTGTGATTCGTCAATAAATCAATCTGACAGTAAATAGGCATCTCGCATTATAATATCACCATTTACTTCTTAAAAGTAAAATCTGCTTTGAATGAATAGACATTTTTACATGGGAGCGCAAATTACTCGCCACGTTATGAACAAATTTGCGAAGTCCAAATTCGGCAAAGTAAGGCAGCTTCTATTTTCAGAGTCGTAGTTAGTTTCAGAGTATTTAGTTAAGACACTTTTATAAATGTTCATAATTTACTTCCCAGCAACCAACCAGCTTTGTGTTTCGCGTCCAGACGTTTCTCGATGTGATAGTAACAACTGATTCATATTATACGATGTGAATATGCTTAAAATAAAGTAAAATAATGCTTATATATGGAATGTAATACGACAATTGGGTTTATTCTCTTTTTTCACATCTATTTTTACCAGTTTTCATAGTACAAGTCAAAATTTTGCCGTGTTATTTAGTAAAATGAACCGATGATGCCTCGACCATAGTTCGCACAAGAATGATGACGTCACGTTTTCAAATTTCATTTGAGGCCATACGCGAGCCCAGCCGGCTCAATGGAACCGGTATGGGGAGTGGGGATAATACGCTTTTAATCACTTAGGGCAGGTCTACTAATATTCATATGTCTATGTATAATACAGTGATTTCAATTTTGACACGTCACGCACTAAAATTTTACAAAATCATTTTCTAACCAAACTTTTGAAGAGAGCATAACGTACAAAAAATTGTTTTTCTATTATATTCTTGCATCTGTGGTTATCAAACAGGCATAAAGAACATAAAAACGTAGAAAATATTCTATAAAGATATTTAAAACTGCCACTGGCGGCAATTTCAAATCACAAAAACGCTAATTTCGCGCATTTATAAAGTTTAAGATTTTTTAATAATTTATCTATCAATTCTAAAAATATACAATAATTATTAAAATATAGGTGAATTCATTGGCTGTATAGCACTACAATCAGTTTTATGAACGTATTAAAATTCGAAGGTTTGATTTTTTTAATGTTGGCGGAAAATATTCAAAATCGTCGCCAAAAAACCGCAAGCAATCGGAGAAAAAAGTTTTTTGACGGTCGATCGTTCGAGTAGTTAAAGAATTCATTCATTTCAGTGTAGATAAAGCATCAACTGTTTTTTTTTAGTAGGTTTCGAGAATATGTGATGGGGATTGTCCCCATTGTCTACTTGTAAAGAATATTGTAAGCATAGGTGTATGAAAGTTATAACTCACAATGATGAAGACACAGTTGACAATATCCTCAGTGTATTTGTCTTCTGGATCTTCTAAGGCAGGAATTAATCCATCAATCATGTAACACAGTTGGACCACCTGAAATGGTGAATGTAAACAATTATGGTTTTGGAATGAAGTTGTAGTGACATGCTGTTTAGATTATTAAGAATTTGGTTCATGTACAAGGATCTAAATAAGTAAAATTTTCTTAATGGATTTTTGTTATGATTACGGGATTTAACTTCGGTGTTTGGAAACTAGTGTTAAAAATGGGAAACTGGTAATCTAGATCATAAAAGAGAGAATCTAAAAAATTTTTTTTTTTTCAATCGTGGAATTTAGATTCTTTTATTGAAAATAAAACTGTTTTCCTTTTTTCATGATAATCAAAAAGAATTTTTGGAATCGGCTCTACTCTTTGATGACGAAGACTGATAGTAACTCCATAGCAACCAATTTTTGACCTAAAAATTTCAACTTCGAATTCGATTTACTCGAAAATGCAAAGCTCAAATCAAAAAAAAAGTTATGCATACATACCAAAAAATCCACTCCAAATGTGATGTAGACTCATCCGTTTCCTGCTTGTACTAGGAGTTTCCGGACACTGTGTATAATTATTCTCACCAGATTGAGGGGGGTCTGCGCTACGACAGTCTTGAGCGGCGCCTGCTGCTGCAAGCCGAACATGCCAAAGATGATGTAGTTGATGGCGCCTGGCACGAACTGGTCAAACAGCTGCGTGAACTGGGCACGCTCCTCGATGTTGGGGCGCATCGCCAGCCAGCGGTCCCAGTACGGCTGGAAGCCCAGGTTCTTGGGGTCCACGTACACCATGCCGGCGCGCGATACCGTGGCGGGGGAGGCGTAGTTCAGATCACCCACCTAAATAGTAAAACTTGCATTATGGATACTGTATGGAAATCAAAGATCTATACCACGACGCAAGCAGTATTTTTACAGTAGAAATCAAGGGCTTAAAGTCCATTATCTACAAAACATACAAATAAAAATTCTAGGGCTAAACTTATCTACATAAAAACATACCAAAAATTCTAGGGCTTAACTTATCTACATAAAAACATACCAATAATTCTAGGGCTTAACTTATCTACATAAAAACATACCAATAATTCGAGGGCTTAAAGTCAAACAACAACTTTTTTAATGAATTTGGTGTTGATAAAAATTATTTAATGAACATTGGTGTTCCGTCACGCCGATTTGCTTTTGACAGGCCGTGTGCTTACCAATAGTATGGTCAGATTTTGAACTGTACAGTTTGAAATCATACACGTCAACTATAATCACGGAGTGCTGTGAGCCGTCCAATCGCATCGAAACGTTCGTCTTGTCAAAACCAATGTATGTACTATCGCCGGTTATTTATCGGAATAATCCCTTAAACGTATTTTATCGCAACTATCGCAATCCAATTCAACATAACGAGTGCTACCGTACAACGATCACCGTTCCAGTGCTGAGAGATGATTCTCGAGATGCAGATTTCGTTCGCCACCCGGTAAGCTGACTGTGAATTAACCTTACAAATTGTGTTATCGCATTCGCCTGTCATAAGCCATAGGCTTTATCCATGCTTTATCTGTGTGGAATAGCCCTTTAAAATACGGCTATCCCAACCCTTGTTCGTTCCTCGAACACGTAGAAGTGTGATCTACACTGATTTGAAAGAAAGCAGATGTCGATAATTTACATAAAACTTTTATGTAAATTGGTGACAGGTCAATTAAACATATTCTGCTATCTTCATCGCTACATTTTGACTGTGGAAATTTTTCTACTTTTTGGGTATTGAATGTAGAGGTCTCAAAGTGAGGTGATTAAATAATAGTTGACTACGAACCTCAAACAGCAATGCGCAATAAGAGGCAAGTCTGATTCTTTCTCCATTTGCCAGAGTCAGTAGTTTATTGTCGTCCATCACCGAGTTCATGTTCTCTATCCACAGAGCGTCGACGTCCCCGTCGAACAGCGAGTAGCGCCTCTCGTCCTGCTCTATGGGTCGGTTCATTTTGCGGAAGATGCTCGAATAGAGGCCGTCCGTCCAGTCTCGAGTCACCGGGTCCAAAATGCCATACAGTTCAATGACGGAACAGGCCTGGAGAAAGGATAGTCAGACATAAACTGTTTTGTTTTATAATTGTTGAAAAAAAATGGGATAATGATGTAATATTTATTATTTATTTGGTAAACTAATGGTAATGTTTAAGACAAGATTTTTATACATAGCATATAGGGTAACAATTATTTTATAAGCAATAATTATTAGCCTGAAACACTAATCCACATTGAAAAATCTCCTGATAAAAGATACATGACGCCAACGGGACTTGAACCCGTGTCCTTTCGATTTCCGGTCGACAGCTCTGACCACTGAGCTATGGCGGCTTATCTCTTATCCGCGAAATATAAGTATAAATATAATTTATATAAATATCTCTTATCTGAGCTGTCGACCGGAAATCGAAAGGACACGGGTTCAAGTCCCGTTCGCGTCATGTATCTTTTATCAGGAGATTTTTCAATGTGGATGAGTGTTTCAGGCTAATAATTATTGCTTATAAAATAATTGTTACCCTTTGTGCTATGCATAAAAAATCTTGTCTTAAACATTAGTTTACCAAAAAAATAATAAGTAACAGTGTAGTGGTTGTAATAACTGTAATAAACTGCGACAGTAGAGCTAACAGAAGTGATAACAGTAATGGTTGCGATAGCTGTAACAGTAGCGGTAGCAAAAATGGTAACGGGTATGGTAACATTGGTAGTAACGGTAACGACAATGGTAACTGGCAACTGAGTGAAGATGTGTCACTGAATTAATATTTGACAAGTTCTAGTATCTTTACCAAAAATGTAGACAATTTGTCTCGACGCCATCCAGTGAGAGAGTTAGCACTTACAATGCCTTTCTCTTATAAAATAAAGTTGGTTGTTTCAGGTGAAAAAATGTAACAAGCAGTAATTATTGAATGAAACACTAGTATATATTGAATTATTTCGCGGATAAGAGATAAGCCGCCATAGCTCAGTGGTCAGAGCTGTCGACCGGAAATCGAAAGGACACAGGTTCAAGTCCCGTTGGCGTCATGTATCTTTTATCAGGAGATTTTTCAATGTGGATGAGTGTTTCAGGCTAATAATTATTGCTTATAAAATAATGTAATTTTTTGTTTATTTGTAACAGTGTCATGGGTACTATTGGTATAGTAGGTGAAAAGCATGGTTATCTCGTTCAAAGGGATTGAAGGGGAGTAAATTCATGAATAAAAAATTACTCACTTGCTCTCAAACAATACAACTTGGGTATTTAATTAGATTAGTAACCCACACGTTACACATTTTAAAATATGCCGTTTTTGTGATTTGCCGCCTAAACAATAGGTTCGTTTGTTTGTGCGTATGGGGTTGATAGCGTCACGCCGGCACACGTTGGTAAACGTTGGTAACTTTCTTACCAGGCAGACAGTTGTAACAAGTTCGAATCTGGCTATGACATAGGTAACGCTACTGCCACCGTGAAGTCACCATCGCTCTCCACACGAACATATCAAAAAATTTTGCAAACCATCAAAAATTGCGTATATGTACATCTTTTAAATTATTATGGAAAATTTATTTAAAAAAAAAATGTTATGTAATTATCCTTTTTTTTCCACTCATAACTTAAATCATTTAAAAATACCTTGGGATTAAGTATGACCATCTTAGTGGGAAGTCCCAAGTATATCTGGGCATCAACCAGCGCCTCAATGACAACTGTCTTCCCTCCGCCAGTGGGACCAATCAGCATGCTCGAGTGGCGTGTCATCATGGTCTCATACATCTGCACCACTTTGTCAATCTAAATCCAATATCAACACACATTAATCATACATTCTATCTTGTCAAAAAGGATAAATATATTTAAGCAGATGCTTATTAGTTATTAAAGAGTACAGAATAAAACTATTTGATTCACATAACAGGTCCTCAATCAGCCCCAAGAACGGCGGTACGTCGTCAAACACAAACATGGAATGGTTCATGTCCTGTAATTCTTCTGATTCAGTTGCATACTGTACATTGTAGTTACCTGATGAGGGAGAAGCACAAAGGCCTTCTCCGTGAGAACAAACTCGACGGCAGCATTGAAGTCCGGATAGCCGACTCGGGGGCACTCCAGGCCCGGGAACAGGTCCTTGATTAGCCCCAGGAATAGGGGCACATCATCAAACACAAACTTGGGATGGTTCATGTCACTAGAAGGAGGATTTAAATTATATTATATCATGGCCACTAAATAACGATACTAGAAAATGGTGTTGGTACAATCAAACCTAAAGATAGCTATAGCACTTACCTATAGCTACCAAATTCGGATATCTGTAGGTAATGATTTGAAAAAAAAATCTCTATCGCTGAGTGGTTAGGTGGCTGGACAAGTGCCAATCATTACTCTATTACCAAAAGAAGGTTGAGTGAAGTTAGGGGATGAATTGTGCATTGTATATTTGAAAATGACCTCTTCATCTGTGGAACCAAATTCATGGAAAAATATATTTTGAACAGAAATTGGTGAAATTTTTTTTTGGATGTATTAACACACTTCGGACGGGAAAGGTATTTCTACCCATTCGGTCGATTGTTGCTTAGGGACGGGAAGGGTATATTTACCTTTTGCGCCGGCTTCATTTCAATGGCGGAAAAGAATAAATTACCCAATGTTTTTGTATGAATATTATATGCCGATCTCTTTCTAGAGGTCCCAACTATATGTACACAATTATCAAATCGCAATACAATTCTACTTTTTATATTTATATTCGAGTCTTTCATGTACATCGGTATTTCAACAAAGGGATCATTTATTATTGAATACCTGACACTTGATAAGCAATGGGTTTAAAGATTGACGAAATAAGTAATTTTTCTGTTGGTCATTTTATTTTTTTTTAAATATTTTAATTATTTTCGAAGATACAGCGATTTAAAATTACAAATTAAAATAATTTGCGCGGGACCTTTATTTTCACCCGTCACCAGCGGTCCGCCGGCGCAAAAGATACCCTCCTGAAGTGTGTTAATTTATTTTTATGGTTCGTCTTTCTTAGGGCTTGTACAGTCTTTCAGCTTCTACGGACTGCACGCCACTGGACGGTGTGGAATAGAATTCCTTAGGCCATTAGAAACCAGACAGGAAGAGTAGAGGGTTTCTTAGAGATGGTCTTTGTCATCATTGAATCTACTAGGTTTGTAGAGCCAATCATGATGAAGACAAATACTTTAGAATTAGTTATTTAGTGGTATCGCAACAAGTTGATACTAACCGCAAAGCCCTCATAAGCACAACGCTCTCAGCCAGGTCTGGAGTGGCTCTCTTCAGTTTCCCGGCCATCCGGAGAACGGCTGTCAGGGCGCGAAGGCCCCAGTCATAGTGGGACTGCCGCGACAGCTGCTCCTGGGCCACCTTGTATAGCACTGTCATTTTCTTGGCCAGCACCTAAACAACAAGTTGGAAAGTACAGAACAGACAATGGTTATCCGACGTTCTATAGTTTGGTACGCTTAGTGCGGTCTTTTATTACTTCAACTTATTCCAAAGAAAACTATTAAATTGCTTTCATTATGTAAATTAAGGCAAGACATATTTTTTTTACATTTACACAAGTAGGAAACAAACATCAAATGACAAATTAGTAACCAGAAGTATATTATAATACATATTCTTTTATAAAATGTACATATCGTCGCCTTTTGTATGCTGATGATGCGGTGCTGATTGTTAACAGTATGGAAGATCTACAGTCTCTCGTGTCTAGGGTGAATGAAGTATGTATGATGAATGGAAATAAGTCTAAAGTCATGGTGTTTGAAAGAGAGAGTACAAAAACAGTGTGCAATATAGTTGTGAATGAAGAGCAGGTGGATGAGTTTGTGTATTTAGGAAGTATGTTTGCAAGGGATGGGAAGGCTGACAGAGATATTGAAAGAAGGGTAAATGCAGGTAACTCCATTAATGGAGGACTGAACGCAGTTGGCGCTAACAATTTTTTTTCCAAAGAAGCGATGCTAGCAGTCCACAATAGAGTGCCGGTACCTACCCTGATGTATGGCAGTGAGGCATGGAACTGGCAGAGGAAGGATGAAAGTAGAATGAATGCTGTATAAATGAGACGCCTGAGGCGTATGTGTGGTAAAACCATGTATAATTGTGTGAGAAATGTGGATATTCGCAAAGCATGCAAGGCTGGCATGATGAGTAAGATTAAGAAAAGCTCGCTTAGATGGTTTGGGCATGTAGAGCGAATGAGCGAAGAAAGGAGTGTAAGGAGAATATATGATGCAAATGTGAATGGTAGCAGAAGTTGGGGACGCCCGAGGAAGACATGGCACGATCAAGTGAATCAGATACTTGAGACAGGCCATGTCAAGAGTCAGATTAAGAGAAGAGTATGTATAAGACGATGCAGGAATGTGAATGAGGCAAAGAGTGTGTGTCGAGACCGAGTTGTTTGGCGGTACGTCCTCTTAGTATAGGATCCCTTAAAGAACGACCGTCACCGAGATGTTTATTTGATGAAACGTAATTTATATTTAATTTAATATGTCAATAAATATATTGCATATCGGTTGCCTAGCAAATTTTAGTCCAGGGTATGAGTAATTAATAATTAAAAAAAAAAAATTTTTAAACATTTCACCGGTTTGATTATTATACAAATTCTATACCAATCGAAAGTATGAAACCCATAGAATATGCAAACGTTAGGTTGCCTACTCTTTTCCGGTCACAACTCTCAGGTTGCCATGTATAAACAGGTAAATCGAAAAAGCATTTTGCACCGGTCTGATTATTGAATAAAAATTATATGAAATTAAAGATTATTTCATTATGAACACGATGGTATAAGGTTGCCTGCTAAAAATCAGTCCCGAATTCCGGTTGTCGAATTTTGAAAACTAAAACTTTTTGAAAACTTGCAGTTAATTCTCGTGTGCGACTGAGAGGTCCCAACCAACCATCCCATGCGATAGAATAGGACAAAGCATAGCAGCTGTCCGTCCATTGAAACAAAGAGAGTGCGCATGCTATTTGTTCTTGAAAATGAAAAGGATAGCTATAGACTCGTGCACTCTGTGCACTCTAGACTAGATGGTACCCTTGAGTAAGATTTGAACATGAAACGTTTTAAATGGGGTAAATTTAGATAGAAACATTACCTGTTGCAGAAGGAGCTTATGATTTTATGATTCTCATCAGATTTCGATCAAACTTGTTTGATAAATTATTCGATACAATCAACTAAACTGCTAGACGGTAGGCAGTATCTGATGACTCGTAACCGACACGTTCTTCATTGACAGATGTCAAAACAATACGGCATTTAATTACGAATCATTTTCATAATATGTGATCATTGTGATCCTAAATATATCAAATATATTGGCAAGATAAATAAAATATCGGTCATTTTCAATATTTATTATTATTGTTTACAAAAATTAACATATAGGCAAATAATTATGCAATGTAAAAAGCACAAGATTCAACTTTTTTTTTATATATTAACGCCATAATTTATTATTATATCAGTTAGGAATGTTAAAAATAATCTTAATACAGTAGAACCCCGTTTTTAAGTTTATGTAATGTAAATTTCAAAGTGTTATCTACCCGCGTAATAATAGAAAAGATTTCATTCAAATAATACAATTTGTTTAACATTCTATTATGAATAAAATGTCATTATGTCATCAATGTTGTGTTTGTCTGTAATTAGGGATAGTATCAACCATGTAAAATGTAATTGGTATGAATTCACTGTTGACAAACCTAATAAAAAATTGAAAATTTAAAAAAAAAAATACTTAAAAATTTAATATCACAAAACTTGCACTTTTCTCAGATACAATAATACCACACAGTATTCATATATCATAATAGTTTTGTTGATAAATTACCTAATTCAGTTACAAACATTTTAAAAAGTCTAACCTTTGCTTCCAAAAATCCGTCTGAGAATAGTGATATCTGGCAAATCATCTCCAGGTCCGGTTTGATGCACATCACTGGTCTGAACAACGCCTTCACAGACTCTGGGAGTTCTGTGCGGCCCGCATAGCCAGGATTCATGGTGATGAAGATTCCCACTTTGTCATCCATGTCGATCTCTTGACCCTCAAACTAAGTGACAATAAAGGAGTCAATATGCAACGAATTTTGCGTTTGAACACAATATTTGAGAACGAATCACATTTCATTTAGTCATTTATGAATGAAAAGAAATAAATAGTGAGGAATGAATGAACAGCAGTTCACCTACGGTGCCAGTGACCCGCCATGAAAGAAAGAATGTTGTTTGAGCTAAAGGAAGAATTGTGGAACCAGGAGACATGGCCAAATACCCAATAACAACCCTGGTGAACTTTCTTAACCTTTACAGTGCTGGCCTTTTCAATGCAAACTATACTGTGCACTACAGTACATATTCCTACAACAAAAACCCACTCATAAATAAATCACAATATAAAAGTGATAGGAAGATTAGGAATAGAAAATATGCTGACATCAAATACAGACTGAAACAGAAACCAATCAACACCGCTATATAGTGTATTTATATTTCTTTCAATAACTTCATATTATTCATATATGTAATTAAATTTATAAATAAATTAAATCCTCATCAAGGGAGATCTCAGTGAGGATATTATATCTCTACTTGTATACTATCCCATAATGCTGCAAGTTTGGACAAATTGTACAATGTATTTTAATGAAACTTCATGTATCACAGTATGTATATACGATATCCACTTATGGGGAAAGCCATTGACAAGGTAAAAAATATGGGATATAGTTCGATGAAAGCTAATGGGAGCTATGTAGCACGTTTCTTTTTTAATAGGCTCCATATTCTAAATTTATTACTAGAAAATAAACTAGTTGTGAAATGTTTTATAAAGGAGTCTCACCGTGAACCTCTTGAGCTTCATAAGCAGAGCATTCCTGATGGTCTGGAGCTGCGTGGAGATAACGCTCAGCACCGACACATCGATGCGGTTGAATTCGTCGAAGCAGCCCCAGGCGCCGCACGGGCACAGCCCAGCTAGGATCTGTCCCACGGCACGGAAGTCCATGCCCTCGCCGCAATTGGTCACCACGCACAGCAACGCCATGGCCTTGGCCAGGTCTTTAGTGGTCTCTGTTTTGCCCGTTCCCGCGGGACCTAGCAACATAATATATATTATGATATTATTATAACTAGATATATCTATTGCCGGATGATTTTGCAGCACCCAAAACTCTACAAAATACCTTACAATATCTATCAAACTTCCGTACATCACATGCTATCGACCAAATTGAGCGACCATTAATTTAGACCTTGACTTAAATGCAAAAATTCAAATATATATCTAGATATCTTTCGTTATTTCATTGGCTAAGGGTACATTTTTTTTATGTAGTCACTCAATTTTGATTTATTAAGTGTTATTTACCAGCTGGAGCACCTCCCAACTGCATGGTGAGGGCCTGAGTAATAGTCAAGTAGATCCTGTCCGTCAGGGGGGTCACCACCAAGCGCCCATTGAGTCCCATGTATTCGTAGCCATAATCAAAAGTTCCTGGAATTAAAATAGCCAGAAATTGATACTCACATTTTAATGCGGACAATGTTAATTACTGTTGAATAGAATAAATAATATCTCACCGGTGCATTGCTGAACAACTAAGTTATCTAGTGTTCGCATCCAGTAGAATCTCAGCTGACTCTCCCACTCAAATTCCTGCCGCCCCGTTACATTGTCTCTGACAAAACCTTCTATGATGTCGCGTGCGTGGACGTCTATTGTCGTTATCGTCTTGAACTTTGTGCGGTCATTCGGAGTGAGATCTGAAAATAGTCAAATATTAATGCATTAGTTAGGTTATGTTGAATAAATTGATAGTTGTATATGGTCATGATTAATAGGGCAGTTATCAAGCAATTTTCAGCAGTAAGAGCTTTCCTTTCTGTTCTGGTGAAATATGTTTCAACCTGATTGAACCTGAGGCAGGTAAGGTTGAAAAGATTTTTGAATGCAGATGTTGAAGAGACTTTAAGAGACGGGTTAAGAAATAGGCCGTAGGGAAGTATTTGTTGATTAACTATTTCTCATGCTGCCGACATCAAATGTGAAATTTTCTGCTATATCTCTCTCCGATAGTATAGTTTGACCAAAACCAAAAGACCGTTATCTAAGGTGGTCCAGAAACCGAGGTGCGGGCTGCGAGTGCATTGTGGCAAGTCACTAACTAGCGCCAGAGAACTACTGATAAATCATGCCCTTTCTGCACATGGAAAAATACACGTTTCTGCGCACCTTCTTTTGCTTACTGTAGTAGGAAAGAGGTGTTTGCTTCTGCCGACCTGTACTGAAAACTCTAACCTTAAATGGAGCCGCTTCCATGACATCGTACCTGTTCTGACCCGCACGACTAGCTCCGAGAGCTGCTCATTCTGTTGTGCCAGGTGCTCCTTCATAGACCTTTTGTTCCCCTTCTTGATCAGCTCAAAGGTCTCCTCAGTCTCCGCTGTCCACCACACGGCGTTGCCCACCAGGCAGACCATGCCCAGGTACTTCAATATCCACTCAGACCTGTTATAATCCAACAAATTAATATTTATGCTATAAAATTTTTATAGGTAGAGAGAAAAGATTAGTAAAGTGCCCCAAAGATTTTTCCTGGTGAAATCAGGAACTACAGACACAGAAATATCTCTAGAGAAGCATTCCCCAATCCGTGTCCGCAAAAGATTTATGCAATATATTATCAATGTATTTATACTCTATATGGAATGTGTGTGACTACACTTACCTCCCAACATACCAGAATAAAATACTACTATTATTATTATTAATAAAAATGACACACCTCGGAACTTTCCACTCTCTCCCGTAGAAGAAGATGGCCTTCTTGGTGATAAATCTGTTGGTCCTTCGCATCTCCCAAAGGACCAGGTTCATCCAGTCTTCCACACGACCCTCCGTAAACACTATGGTCCTGAACTCCATCACCTTCCAACAATCACATCAGTTTTACATAAATTACACAAAAATCATTTTACCCTTCTAAGAGCTTCGTGGAAAACCCACAATCAATATTTTATAATTGTGAAAATAAATTAAATACATATTACAATGTGATGAAAAATTAATGATGATTGTCCCAAATGCCTGGAGCTAGTGGGACTATTGCATCCAACTCAATTGAACTAACCTCATCTTCGCAGGATATCATGGCTGTAGCAACAGGGCGATTCTCATTGTTGACATACAGACGTAGAGCTTTTACATTGTCAAACATCTGAAAAATAAAAACATATATATTCTATAATTTGAGAAGTATACTATACAGGGTGTACCTGTAAGATTTTAACCAGTGATTCCTGAGGATATTTGGAATAAAAAATGTGGCTGTCACTTTGCAGTGCGATGATATTTTTTTATAATTTTAACAATTTTTCCATAACACGTCGCAACTGAGTAGTTGGGTACAGCCATCTCATTCCAGCAGCTCGGTAAAAGGGGAGAGAGAGTGTGTATCACGTGATCCCGTCGCGCGTGTAGTAGTGTGATCAGTGGCGACGTGTGAAAGAAACATTTTTTTTGTTTTTAACCTTCCAGCGGGCGCGTTGAGAAATTTCCCTTGAGCGGGCGCTTGTCGTAAATTATACGTCATCAAGTTTTCTCCATGTAAGTGGTGTTTTCTTTATACAAATGTTAGGGAATTTTTTTAAGGATATGAAGAATGATAATAGGCAGTACTTAAAAAAAAATAAATTTGACTTTCTTAAAAAAAAACGAAGCAACACTCTAAACATTTTAATATTTCAAAACAAAATTTGTTATCGACCTATTTAGTCAGAATCAATATTCCCATCCTTACAATTGTTACAAACCACCTCAACTGAAGAATGGTTCTTGCATGTAGAGGACTGGCAACGGCAACACTTCATTGATGCTGAGGATCTTTTCTTATCCAGTGCACATAACCGACAAACACCGAGTTTTGGAAAGCTTATGTTTTCTTCTTCTGTCATCGGTTCAATTGCCCTACCGTAACTCACTTTGAGAAAAACATTTATATCTTGCGGTAAATGTTTGACATTTGATTTGACTCTAGCATAGCTCGAAGCTCGATGCTTACAACTAAGTGGAAAGAGTGGGGGAAGCGATAAGGCGCGTCTGTCGTAAATTTTACGACAGCGCGCCCGCTGGAAAGTTAATTGAAAAATATATATCATTGGACAGCAAAATGACATATAAGTTTTTCATCCAAATATGCTCAGGAATCGCTCCTGAAATTAAAATCCTTTGACAAAACAAAACAAAAAGAAAAATAACAATGAAAAAAAGGTATATATAAAAAAGGTATATAATTAATATACCGTTCTCCATCCTCTTATAATATTTCACCATTCCTAAAATCAATTAATAACTGTTTAACTGAATTATGTAATATTAAAAATTGTATTATTGCTGGTGACCTCAACATAAATATTCTGCCCACAAACGAACATTGTCAGTGCCAAGAATACTTAAATACGCTCACATACCATGGATTCCAAAGCACTCCCACACGTGCTACATTAGACTCCATTTCATGCATTGACCACATCATGGTCAAATCCAACTGCCCAGTAATATCTATTGTATATGAATCTACACTTACCGACCACTACACCACTATTCTTTCCATACAAACATGCAAAAGAAAAGACAAACATAAAACACAACAAATAAGAAAAAAATCATTCAAATCAATTATGATTGTGTTCGTCAATCTCTGATGAGTAAATCGTGGTCAGAATTACTTAACACCATAAATCCAGAAGACGCCTGGACGTACTTTATCAATTACTTACAGACTACCATTAACGAACATACAAACATAATTATAAAACATATACCAAATAATATTTTACCAATTAAGCCATGGATTAACCACACTATTATTAAATCTATCCGTAAACGTAACAAACTCCACAAAAACGTTATTAACAATCCTTATGATATACAACTTCGAAACTTTTATAAAAGATATAGAAACATTTGTACCCAAATAATAAGAAAGGCTAAAGAGATATATTACAAACAGAAAATAGAAAACTGTAATAATGATCCCAAAAAACTTTGGAAAACACTTAAAGAAGCCACCCACTCTCAACCTAATCCTATGAATGACTTAAAACAACTAAAAGTAAATGATAAAATATTTAGTTTTTCTAGTAATCCCGATATTATTGTTAATCATGCAAATAAATACTTCTCAAAAATAGGTGAACAACTCGCAAAAAATATTGATGTAAACCATACCAACTCCAGTTCATTAAGCTTTAATACAAATTTGCCCAACAACTTGCATTTTAGTCTAAAACAAATTTCAAATGAAGATACTAGATTGATCATAAACTCATTAAAAAACTCGTCTTCAACTGGCTTGGACGATATATCAAATATTGCCTTAAAAAAACTTGCATCAGAAATAACCACTCCCTTAACATATCTTATTAACCTAAGCATCCTAAAAGGCCGATTCCCTGACAAACTAAAACACGGAATCATAATCCCAATACATAAAGGAGGCTCTAGAGCGGACATAACTAACTATCGTCCAATTACATTACTAAATTCACTATCTAAAGTCTTTGAAAAAACTATTAATAATCAACTAATCGAATACCTTGAACAAAATAACATACTATCACTCAACCAGTTTGGATTCAGGAAAAATAAAGGCACCTCCGAAGCCCTGGCAACAGTTACCGATTTTCTGAATGAAAACTTAGACAAGGGATCAAAATGCATATCAATATTCTTAGACCTGTGCAAAGCATTCGATACTATCTCTCACTCTAAACTTTTACAAAAACTATCTAATATTGGTATAAATGGTGATGAACTTATTATTATTAGCGATTACCTGTCAAACCGAAAGCAAAGTGTGAAAATCAACAACTGCAATAGCAATCAATTACCAATTAGCTACGGCGTGCCTCAAGGAAGTGTTTTAGGTCCTACCCTGTTCTTAATATACATAAATGAATTATGTAATCTTCAAATAGATGCCAAAATTGTAAGTTTCGCTGATGATACGATTCTCCTCTTCAAATCAAGCAATTGGAATGATGTATACATAAAAGCTAACAGGGGCATAACTGTGGTTAAAAGATGGTTAAACAATAATACACTAACAATGAATGTGACCAAAACTAAATACATTGAATTTAGTATTAATCCTTCCTTAAGAAACCCAGAAAATCAAATTAAAATATGTGCTTGCAACCTGACAAATACGATAATATGTGATTGCCCTTATTTAGAACAGGTAACTAAAATTAAATACTAAGGTATTATTTTTGACAGCAATTTAAAGTGGAAACAACATATAACCACTACAGCAAACAAACTTAGAAAATTCATTTACTTTTTTAGACAAACTCGCAACTTTCTCAACCTAAGCCAGCTCAAAACAATCTACTATGCACTTTGTCAATCTTTAATAGAATATGGTATCATAGCATGGGGAGGAGCAAACGCTGCCGCCATTGATCCAATATCTAAAGCTCAGAAACTTATAATAAAGATTATCCTCAAACTACCAATCACAAGCAGTTCGGATGAAATCTTTAGGAAAATCTGTGTTATGGACATTAGGCAACTTTATGCCAAAAATATACTAACATACCTCTTCAAACACAAAACTACTTTTGACAATATCCAACCTGCTCGTGATACTAGAACCAAAGGACATAATTTCTTACAAATCCCTTTCGCTAAAACAACTTTTGGCCAGAGAAATTTTAGATATTTTGCAACAATGCTATATAATCTAACGCTGAACTCAATTCCATAATGAATCGCCTACATGTACTTGGTAATAAATATGTTTTGGATGAATCTATAAACATTGCTAGTTTATCCTCATACAAACACCACTTAATTAAAACTGTATGTCAGCGCTTCTCTGATTGAATATAACCAAATACAGTTTTAAAGGATTAGTTTATCCGGGATTTATTGTAAATTAATTGTTTATATATTTATATATACACATTGTTGCATTGTATTTATAATAACCATTTCTATTGTTCTCTTTTAAGTATTTTGTATTTATATTTTTTTTATCTATGTATATTCTGTATTTATAATAACTAAAACAATTGTTATTCTTTTGTAAAAGCCGCTATAATCGGCGTTAATAAATAAATAAATAAATAAATAAATAATGCTCTCCCACTAGCCATTAGACTGAACGAATTTTTTTTGAAATATAAAACAGACATCAATAATAATAATAATAACATGGAATTTATATAGCGCAGTTTAGTGTCATTTCACTTCAAGTGCGCTTAACTACTCGTTTAACAAACTTATTCCTACAGTGTGCCTTACCCAATACAGATCTAATATTATAACACTTAATACACTGTTTATACAAAGTGATGACAAAACTTAGAATAACAATAACAGTAGGACAGGACAAAACACGAATATTAAAACTAAAACATAACATAAAACAGGAGGCAGTTTGTGCTCAGAAATGAGAATTTTTTGAGCAGACACTTTAAAAAGGTACAATAAGGAGACAACCGAAACCAAACAATTACCGGAAGTTTTAGAATATGGCTTATTATAAAATATTGAAAAGAAGTTAAAATTTATAAATGGTAAGATTTTTTAAATAATTTTGTTTTTAAAGCTCGTTTAAATTCAGCCAAATTCTGGAGATTAGTAAGAGCTGAGGGAAGTCTATTCCAGATGAGAGGGCCTGTTACACTAAAAGAACGATCATAGTAAACAGCTCGATTTGACCTAGAAAGTTCGATTAGACGATTACTAACATCTAGATCTGCTGACCTTAGAGTAAGCTGTCTATTGCTTAAGTTTTGTCGGATACATAGTTCCGATATATATGCTGGCGCCATTCCTTACAATGCTTTGAAGGTCATTAAGCAGATCTTAAACTCTATTCTTTCAGGGCATCGAAGCCAGTGAAGGCGATCCCTTAGAAGTGGGGTTATACGGCAATACTTAGATTCACCAAAAATCATTCTTGCCGCAGCATTAAAAACTGACTGGATTCTATTGATTTGTTTCTGAGGTAGGCCGGCATATGCACTATTGCAATAGTCCATACGTGAGACGACGAACGAATTTATGAGTGACTTTGCTCCATCAGAGGGAAGGCATCTCCTGATTGATTTTATCTGCCTTAAATGGAAAAAACCAGAACTCACAGCTTTTGAAATTTGCGATTCAAGAGAAAGAATATTGTCCATAGTGAAACCTAGAAATTTTATTTCTGCAGAAGGGATTATATCCGTATCCTGAATACGGATTGGACTGAAGTCAAGGAGAGCTTGCCTTCCAGGGGAAGCTATCCACATAAATTCTGTCTTTGTGGGATTTAGTTTAAGTTTATTGACAGACATCCAACTTGAGATTGTGTTAATGAGGCTAACCACCTCGTTTTTAAGGACGTCTTTTTCGTCCGGAGAACAAAACTTGAAAATCAAACGATCATCTGCGTAGCCTTGTGATTCAAAGCCAGCTGAGTGAATTAGTCGTTCAAGACGATTCGTATAGAGAATGAAGAGAATGGGGCCTAGGACAGAACCCTGGGGAACTCCAAATTCTATGGGAGTTTCAGGTGATGTACGTTTATTGAAAGTTACTGAGGCTACTCGTCCAGACAGGTACGATGTCATCCATTGGAGTGCATCACCTCGAACGCCAAATTCGGTTTCAAGCACATTTAGTAAAATACTATGATCTACTGTGTCAAATGCCGCACTCATGTCAAGAACAGATATCAAACCCAACTTACCTGCTTCCATCCCGATGATCAAGTCTGAAACAACCCGCAAAGGAACAGTTTCCGTTGAATGAAACCGTCGATAAGCGGATTGATTTTTGGCAAACAGACCAGCGGAGTTCAAGTACCCCACTAATTGTTTGGCAACGATTTTCTCAAGCAGTTTTGATAGGAATGGTAGGTTGGATATTGGCCTGTAATTATCTGTATTATCAGTATTAAGATTTTGTTTTTTTAGTATTGGAGTTATAATTGATTTTTTAAGTGATCCCGGTACAAGTGAATTTACAAGAGACTTCTGGATAATTTCGGTAATTACAGGTGCTATATCCGGGAGACATTTCTTTAAGAGCCAGGTCGGTATGGGGTCTTGAGCGCATTGCTTGTTTGGGCAAGACTTCACAGCACGTACGACATCTTCTTCTGTTACTGCTGCAAAAGTAGTGAAGTTACCAGTGAGCGGAGTTGTTGCTGCGACAGAAGGCAATCCTACCCCACCGAGAGCCTGAATTTTTTCGACTTTACTCCTAAAATATGTCGCAAGACTATCCGCTTCAAGAGAGGAATCAATCTTGATGTTGCTCTCTCCACATAACGTTTTTATATTTTGCCACAGTTTTCGAGGGTCCTTTTCTGCCTCAATTTGTTCACACCAAAAGTTAGATTTTTTCTGCGGGATCATCAGCCAAGGCAGATACATGATCAAAAATTTTATAAAAATCCCTATTTTATAAAAATCCCTACATAAGTATGTACTCCAACTAGATGCTGATTAACAAATTTATCATTTATTATTATTATTTATTATTTTTTATCTTTTTCACAATTTCATTTAGGTTAATGAAATATTTTATGTATCAAAAAATATGTAAACATTAATTCATGTATCAAATACGTCGTCTCGACACAGGTTTATCCTAGTGAGACAGACATCGAAAAAAAAACCTGTAAAAAAACTTTATATTGATAATAAAAAAAAAAAAAAAAATCTAAGTTAACTTTTTATGCTTCCGATTTTGTTGTCCGGGTTAAATCTTCCCCATAGGAAAAACTAAACCCTTCCACTCACTTTTCCACAAATGATCAGCTAGTCAATCAACACTATGCAAGTGCATTATATAAGTAAAATAAATACAAAACAATACAAGAACAACAACACGTCAACTCACCAGAGATCAAATGGGAAAAAAAATTCACCGACTCCAGATATTTTCATATCAGAGGGTTCGGCTCGGTAGAACTTCTAACAGGGCCTATAAATCCTACTGATCCCTCAACATAAATATTTAAAAAATCTTTCGTTATCCTACATGTATTCAAAATGACCGACTTTTGCATCTTTATATATAAATTTTTTGATAGATCTAATACGCCTAAATTTTTAATGAGAGAGCTAGGTATAATGCCAGTAGCCGAAATAACGAATGGTAATATTTTTATAGTCTGAGAATGCCAAATTCTTTTTATTTCGTTTCCTAAATCTGTGTATTTTTTCATTAACAGATTTTTGAATGTTACAGGAATTTGGAATAGCGACATCAATGATATAAGTTATTTTTTTAATTTTGTCATGTAAAACTATATCGGGTCTATTATGACTAATCGTTCGGTCTGTTAGTATAGTTTTATCATAATATATTTTATAAAATTCGTTTTCTAAAAATGAATTTGGTTCGTATTCATAATATGGTACTATATTACGGCAGTCAATCAAGTTATGTTTAATTACCAAATTTTGGTGAATTATTTTTAAAACTTGATTGTGCCTAAATGTATACTCGGACGGTGCTAATATAGAACATCCCGATATAATATGTTCTATAGTTTCCGGAAAAGCCAAACATTTTCTACACAAATCATCAATTTGATTTGTATCTTTGATTATATGCTTTCTATAATTTTTAGTATTAATGACTCTATCCTGAATGGCAAGCATAAATCCTTCTATTTCTGCGCTCAACTCTCCAATACTCAACCATTTGTTTGACGAAAATTTGTCAACATACGTTTGGTTGAGATAATTGAAGTGTTTTGCGTGTAAAATAATATTATTATTATGTACTGGTTTATCTGGTTACCTCTGAAACACTTGAAATGATACCATACCTTGACCATATGCTCCTGCACACAGCTGCACTCACTGCTTCCCAGAATGGAGAGCAGCTCATCTGTAGAGATGAAGAAGAAGCGCGGGAATATCCTCCGCTTGGAGTCCAGGTAGTCGTTGAGGGACTTCTGGCACCGCTCCAGCCCGTCTCCGAGGCCTTTGAAGTCATCCAGTCGACCTGGCGCTGTGCAGCAGTCCACCACGATGAGGCGCTTCGATGTATCCAGCATTATCTAAAGGATATTCAAATGAGACCGAATTAGAAACTATGTACATTGTTCATGATACCTTTCAGCATCCAACTCCTGCTATTTAAATCGTAGATGATGTGGTTTTAACATGACATGCTCAGAATTGCAGCAAAAAGACTGCCATACAACTTAAGTGATTGTGATTTATGGTATCTCTATTTTGGGAAATGGTGAGACTGAAGGATGTGGGGTAAAAGGAGAAAAGTTGGTAAAAATGACCACTTTTTTTAATGTGAATACGGCACAAGCATCCCAACTGCTCCCAACCGCCTGGAGCCAATGAGACTATGGCATCCCCAATTGGGGTATGTTGTGATGCTGAAGGTAGTGTTGAGGGGAAGGATATGGGGAAGAGGAAGGTAGAGTAGTACCCGGCTATTTCGATATGAATACAGCTAAAGCCATTTCAAGCAACTTTCAATTTCGAATGGCGGTTTTAGATTAGGGCGATACTGAGAGTATTTTCCACTCTAGAACGTGCCGCAAATGTACTATATACATATCATACAAATTTGCTTGTGCATGAAGGGATTTGGGATTGACCTTTGGATTACTAGTCGAGAGCCTTACCCCTCAACGACGGAGGCCATCAGTATTCAGATCT
Organism: Hesperophylax magnus; assembly: GCA_026573805.1. NCBI lineage: Eukaryota > Metazoa > Arthropoda > Insecta > Trichoptera > Limnephilidae > Hesperophylax > Hesperophylax magnus. Next base: position 1,069,945 of record JAIUSX010000117.1, on the reverse strand, counting down.
GGTCACTGGAAAGCCATTTCAAGCAATTATTGATTCTGAAAGCTGGTATCTCATCAAAACAATACCAATAGTCTCTTCCATTGAAACTTAAAGTAAACAAACTCTTTATTCAATATCAAACGATTATTTTAATTCCACACAATATAAAAAAAAAACAATAAACCAGTACTTTTTGCCCATTTTGAGATTTAAAAAACTGCTAAGCCAGAGCCCAGAGCTAAGGAGTTTATCAGTAATGTGAATATGACAATACGGAAAATGTATTCCCAGCAATGAATGAAGTATTACCTAAAAATATTTACCTTCCTAAAAGCCTTGTCGATATCGTCAAACTTCTTGGCCTCCTCGGGTAACTGCGAGCGAATGTCTCCGCCTACAAATATGCCCTCCAGATAGAGCCACTTGCGCTGGGTGGCCATCCACTCCTCAATCACCTCTGCCACGGTGCTCAGGTTCTTGTCCCACCGCTGCACGATGGGCAGGAAGGGACCTATGAACCTAGCAAGCAACAATAGTCATCAGATCGATATCATCAAACTTCTTGGCCTCCTCTGGCAGCTGCGAGCAAATGCCTTGTATGTGTTGTGTTTTTTCGTCTCCTCTGAATAATTTCTTTCATGTCACATTTGTGGCGTGGCGAAAGAGGATAATTATGTTTACTATATCTAACATAAAGGTACCTATTGTTAACCTGTACATCGCTCAACAAATCAGCTCAGACACACCGTGCGCAGTTCGATTATTATATATTTTTTTTTGATTTCTCTTATCCTGAAAACTTTTGATTACAATAACAAACATGTAAGCCTTCCCATGCTAAAATTCTGATCACAATTTATGATAAAAGACAGAATATAAAATTAAATAAACAAAACAAGACCAGAGAGACAAAGGTACTTATCGACTAAATTGCAATTGAAGTAAAGATATTATTCATGAATATTTCAACAAATTCAATGGAATAAAGAATAAGTTGCATTTTAAATCTGAGTTGAGTACCGGGTTGACATATACATTCTGCAAAATTTTGATTTGATACTTCGGTGCTCTCAATCACACACGTATGCATCGGTTGCACAGTGTGCTTGACTTTCCAAATCATATACTTTTATCAGACGTGGGTAAGGTGTTGAATTATGTTTATAGGAAGATTTTTGCATAATTAATACAAAAAAATGATTCAAATAATTTCAATTTGATTGTATACGTACTGTGAGGCAGCCATGCTCTGCAAGTTCATGGCATTGTCATCCACCAGGGCGGTGATCTCGTCACACGGATTGAGGATGAATCCCCTGTCCTCGTTGTTCTTGGTGTGCTTGGATACAGTGAAAGCCATGGTCTCCCAGACGTCTTGTATCTCCTTCACACCCCTCTCTATGGCCAGTTCCTGAAAGGAATGGCAAATACGCATTAATTCAATTTTACCTTTAATGTAGACTAACTTTACTTCTTCAAACACACCAAACTAATTATGTTGTTCCACTTAATTAAAACAAAAATCACTTGATTAATCACTTTTATTTTTTAGATACAACCAACTTGTTTTGTGAGCAATGCTCACCTCATCAGGGTTAACTTAAAATTAATTAAAAAATTAAATTCATTAATTAACAACTTAAAATAAAGTATATTATGCCATTTCCATATAAAACTCTTACATACATATTTACTTTATCTTCTATTAGAAACTGTTCTATTATTGTAACATTATTCTTTCAACATTGTCATTATTACTAACTTACATATAGTTATATAACTTACTAACGATATATTATATATTCTGTAATTTTTTGATGAAATAAATAAATATATTTTTTTAAATATTACAAATTTAGACTTAGGACGGGTTGTTTCACAGAATTTGAACAATCATAAAATTTCAAAAATAATTTTCTAGTTCTCTGAAAGTTCTATTCAAGTTCTGTGAAGCAACTGATCCATAATGATATAATAACAGAACATGAATAAGACTCTCAAAGAACTTGAAAATTAATGTTGAAATTTGATGATTTGTTCAAATTCTGTGAAACAACCCGTCCTTAAAGATATACATAGTATGTATTAACAAATTTAGAATGGGGTTCATTAAAAAAAAATCTGATTATTGATAGTATTTAAAATCTTCTTAATACTCTTTCTAATTTATAGTTAATTAGTACCAAAATTAGTGCATAACCCAGTCTAAAAGTCCGAAAACAGGTCTCTTTAACTGTCAGTTCATTTTCTACAGCACGGCCTATATTAATAAAAGATGGCGATGGTTTAACTGATCATAGTACCACACACATATGAAACGTCAGTGTTCGCGACTCGCGATATACAATGGAAGACCGTCAGGAGTGAAGAAGTATGGTTCATCAGGCTAATAGGAATAGTGGTCATGATCCTCAACAATGTCGCAAGGAAAAATAAAAAAAAGAGACTTAGGAGCGGTTGTTTCAGAAAATTTGAACAATTCATCAAATTTCAACGTTAATTTGCGAGTTCTGTGAAAGTTTTATTCAAGTTCTGATATTATATCATTATAGGCTTGACAGAACTGAAATAATTTATTTATTTATTTATTTATTTATTAACGGACATCGTCCAAATTACAAAATAATAACACGAATAAAGTAAAATGAAAAATATAGGAGTAGACAAAGGTACATGAAAGCAAAGACATATGGTAGATATAATATAAAAAAAATAAAGTGACATGTTGAATCAAGTCAAAAATACGCCGTGGGTCAGGACCACAGGACACTTATAATATTCCGTCACTTTTTTAGCGACTGGCAAAAATCATTTAGACTTATCCCAAAAAAGTTAAGGCTTTGACTTGAGTTGACCAGTCTACACATTCTGGACAATTGTGAATAATATCCATTATTTGAAAATTAATTAATTACCTAATATCCATAATAACAGAACTAGAAAATATCTTTCACAGAACTCGCAAATTAACGTTGAAATTTGAAGAATTGTTCAAATTCTCCGAAACAACCCGTCCTTAATAATTAATCGTTGTTCAAGGTTCATTCAAAACAAATCCGTACTCCATTGGTTAAGAACGTAAAAAGCATGTTTTTGTAATAACAACGAGATAGTAAGTTTGAATTTAACTACGAAATTTTATTTTTTTTTATTTTTTTTTTATATCGTATTCTATTTTTATTTTAAATTATTTTATTTAGACATTTACATAAATATATTATATATATATATGCAAAAAAACGGCGTATTTGCAATTCTTCACGGCGGCATTTTGGGCAGCCATTGTCGTCGAAACAAATCAGTAAATCGTAAATAATTTCCGTAATCTTAATAATTTTGCATCACGTTTATATGATTATATACTTTTTTCATAGGATTAGTTTTCTATACTGTGCTTCGTGTTATTATACAAACTACTGTGAATAAATGTTAACATTTTTAGCAGAAAATTGATTTTACAATTCAACTGTTAAAAACCAAAAAGGATACGTTTTTCATTATTTTATTGTTTACAGATATGCATCACAAAGGATTGCAGTCAAGCCAGAGTCAGGATGGACGGAGGTGACTTCCGATGAGCTGCAGTCCTACTTCGCCCTGTGCCTGCTGATGGCTTCATGCCAAAAGTTCTCCCTACAGCTATACTGGTCTAAGAGGTCTGGATCGCGCAGGGAATGCAAATCATGCAAAGTTGCCCTCCACGTCCCTGAATGATTTGAGGACTACTAAGTATATGTTTATGTAAAAAATATATATGATGGTAATAAGCATGATTAATGTACAACCTTTCTTAATCCAATTAAAAAAAAATTGGTTTTTATTATAAAGTTATTTTTATATCCTCGTTTAATCATATTATTTTATTTTTTTTAAACACTACATATACTTTTTACATACCTTGAAATTTATCAATGCACAAGTAAATTAAAAAAAAATTTAAGTTTACATGTTTAGTTTAAAAGTTATATTAGATTTAGTACACCACTGCAGATTTAAAACTTTTGCTACAAAATTAATTCGGATGTGAAGGACAATTTTTTAGCAAAAAAATTTGGAGGCCAATGGGTTAAAGGAAACAATGTTAAATATATCAAAAGAGTAAGTTTATTACCTTTATGGCATGATTGACGATTGTTTCAGCAATCTCCTGATATTTATGAAGCTCCATAGCAAACATATTGTCCAGAGTGAATCTGTCAGGCGACATGTCGAACTGTTGTCCTAGTGAAAATAAACATCAAAATCCATTAGTTAATTAATCCCTAAAATAATTATTACTAATAGATGTAACAGGATGAACGGTTGGAGCGGAGCTACAGTAACAAACATGAAATAATGTTTGTGATCAGTGGCGGTTACCTTTAAGAAGCGGAGGATCTACGCACTCCCAGAATTTCTGCCAATCTAAAAATTCCCGAGCTCCGAAGAACCTAAATTTTTATTTTTTTCTTACATTCGCTCCTGACGGGAGGTCCTAAGGAAAATAATTCCCCTCAGAGCCTATGTCTTCTTTGGGGATACTGTGTGAAGGGTCTTTTTAGGAAAGGAAGGATGGGAAGTTCTGGGAAGGAAAAAGGTAGGAATCTGCGGTTTAGTGAGTCCAGTAGTGACGGACATAAGAATCCATCCGTCTCACTGCGGTGCAAGGCGATGTTCCGAGAGAGTCCTGTTGGAGAGGTCAAAAGGTCTCTCCCGATCCGGCCTGCCAAACAATCGATGGACAAACACATCCGCCGCCAAGACCCGGATAAACCTCACCCCATGAACCCGGGCACCTCTGCTAAGTTACTAAACGTAGCTAACCATTTGGGTGACCTATGGCAGGGGTGTTGGTTATCCAATAAATGGTTCCCCGGGCGACGGTCCCCATACCCGCCTCTCAAATTAATTAATTCCGACATGCCTCATCACAATGCGAAACTCGATTTGGTTATAATATAATGCATAACAATTTATAGGTATCTACATATGCATGCGTAACAAATGCAGAGTGATTTGTACCTTTATCCAGAACAGTAGTTAGTTTTAAAATCGCTCACTCATTTTACAAGAACGTTTGCATATTCTGAGAAACAGTCGAAAGCGTAAGTATATACATTGCCTTACAAATTTTACCTTAAAGCGATCGGTGCTCAGAGTTTTACCACCATACCGGAAGAACTGGTTTGTTTAGTTACATGTCAAAAGGGAGCACGTTTGTGTAATATTTTTGTTGACATTGTGTCTCCAATTTGACATCTTCAATAGAACTTCTCTATAAATAGGTATGTGGGTACTTACCTAATATTCAATATATTATCTGACATTGTGAACTCCCACGTGTATGTTGACCACCAGCCGCCACTGTTTGTGAAGTATGTATTAGAAAATAAATTATTATAATAATTATCATTACCCGTCTTTGTCATGAGTTCATTCCAATGGCGCTCCCTCATGGCTTCATTCTTCAGGGACACCATGAGAGGGATGATGTTTTTAAATTGTTTCATTTGCATGTCGAGCACCTGTCCCTGCGGCATAGTTCTCACAACTTTCGGAAGTTTCCTACAAATATTAAAGAAATAATTCCATTTTAAAGAAATCTGGGAAATTTTCACTCTGCAGTCACGTAAGTATGCAAGTATCCGATTCGCAATGATTCAAGCATCATGGTGACTATGGCCACATATCTGAGGGGGAGTTTCGTAAACAGGTGCAAGTTGCCGACATTTTGTAAACTCTTCGACCACAATGACAGTTTCCAGCAGCCACATGAGGTTGCCCACTCATGTTGTTGAGACTTTAAACAAGTCATTACCATCACTTACGAAAAACATTTTGGATAATGTGGATGCTCCGGGTGATTTTAGCTAGTAATAAAACAATCAACAAAGAATAACATGACATAAAAATGACAGCTACAGCAAAATTTGGTTGTGAGTCAGGTTATGAAATCAGGCCAATTGATTTAAAAATATTTTGCATTTCTTTCACCTGAAATCCTTCAAAAAGTTCTCAATTCCGTCGATGAGCTCTTGGGGGTCCAGGTTAACCCAGAGGGTCTTAGACCAGCCATCGCGGGCATCCCTCTGGCGCTTGAACAGGTCATACACTTGGATCAGGCCGGTGTAATCCGCCTTGGCACGCCCAAACAGCGAGAAGTCCGCCAGCGGGTTGTCAAAAAGCTGCTCGGCCTGGCATAACACAACACGACGGGCTTCTAAGTCCTCTATTTCTTTGCCGTATATCTGAAAATGCATAAAATTACTATTTATTTATGTAATTTATAATTTAAAAAAAATAAATTTAACATACATTCCCAGGTAACAAATTAATAACCTGACAATATTTGAATTACTCCTACTTCCACAATAATTATAAGTGTAAAATGTCACTTGTGTAATCATGGAGAACTTACTCGCTAGGACAGGAATTGAACCCATGACTCTAAAGCGGGAGTTCTACGTTTTTCAGCTACTAATCGGAAAATTTTGGTTTCAAGTTTTGATTTAAGGCACTTTTTTTATCACGATATGTCAAAATAAGCCGTTATAAGGGTTCAAAAAGAAGAAGAAGATTACTGAAGATGGTTTTAAAGAGAGATATGTAAATACAAATGATAGAGGGAGCTCGCTAATACTCAAAAAACGATTGTGTACAATTAATAGGCGTAATCAACTGTTGTGAAGACATTCAATAAAACAAAACTTATTTAAAATGGATCGAAAATCTCTAGACATGAGTTAAGTGGCATTTAACCACTTAATACTTGGGTTTTTTTAACAAAAATAAAACTAAAAACTTCAGGTTATTTATTTTTTATTTAAAGAGTTAACATAATTTATAATTGACCAGTTAAAAAAAAAAAACAAAACAGAAGCAATAAAAAATGTAAAAAAACTTAACCACATTCAAAAAAATAAAACAAGACTAACTATAATAAAAAGTAAAAACAATAAAAAAATCTAACCATAATAATTAAAAAAATAGAACAATAATAACTATAGTACTATATAAATATAAAATTAAAAATTTGATTTTGTGTGGTATATTTCGAAACACGGCTCCAAACAGAGACCAACTTCACAATTTGCACACCAATAACGACTCTCCCTTCGGATACGTTTTCCTGAGTTATCTCGCTTGGAACAGCAGACCACACATCTTTTTGTAGGTCTAATCGTAAATATATAAATAATATTCAATAATAGTAAAAGTCGTAAAAAATGCAATACGAAAATTGTAAGCAATGTAAATATATAAATAATAGTAAAAGTCGTAAAAAATGCAATGAATCAGTAATTATTGAAATATAATACTTACAAAATATTTTCGTGAAGTTTTCAATAAGTTGAAACAGAAGAAAAGATTTACGCAAACCTCTAGGTACGAGCGTCAAGTGGCGACTGGCGAGTGGCGAGCGCAGTTCGTTTGTTTATCTTGTATAACGCAAACAAGTCAAAACACGCGAGCAGTGTTTGGATTGTTGCGGTACGATACACGCGCCGTCTGCGAACACCACTCGTTCAAAAGCATTACGTGGTTAAAGAAACAGTGTGATATAGCATGTTAAATAACAGAATCAGATGTGTTTTTTATAATTTTCGTAGAATATTTTTTTCTATTGAGGGAATTTCATATTTTTACTTTTTCAATTCGGCACCTGGATAGAGATCAAGTTAAAAAATAAGATATTATTTTACAAGCTTAAAAATTTAAAGTGTTCAAAAGAAGTATGTTATATGCACAATATTGTTTGTATTCTTATGGTTACCAATGTATCGATAATCTTTTATTTTATATAAATTTTAGTTTTTTTTTTCCCCTTTATTTTTGTTGTATTATTTTGTTCTATTATTTATACAATTCTTTTATTTTATATAATTATAACTTCACATTTCTCATAAATTTAATTATTTCTTCTAATGCTGTCTTACGTAAAGTCACAAGGAGGAAATCCGTAATTGGTTTTATTTTGGCTATTTTACTTATGTACAATCTGTAAAAATGTAAACTGTTGATTTCCCAAAAAAAATATTAAAATTAAAAAAATTAAAAATTAAAATTAAAATATGTTGGTAGAAATTAATGATTATACAAATGCACGGTAAAAGAATGAAACTGAGATCAACGATCAGATTGGATTAAACCACCAAAGTGATAAATCAATAGAAGTGTGCTACAGGTATATCTCTGTTTCTGAAGCCTGATCACTTTACTCTTACTTCAGTATCAAAATTATTTCTTGAACAGAGAATTAATTTCTCTAGATGGGTCATTTTTTTTCAAATCAGTACAGATCACACTTGTACTTATTTTCTGTTCAGTGGTTTAAGGCAATGTTATGTTATGAGTTATGGGTTCAAAAACGATTTTTACATATTATCTTTACTACCTAAATATAAAGCAGGAATTCTGTATCTTGAAACAGCAAAACCCTAAAATGGTCAGTTCGGACCTTAATAACATTTACACCGTAACTATTTCTATCTGGAATTTCTAGGTCAACAGAATTATTTTTACAATACAAACACATAAATTTATTTAATATAAGTATTGCTTTACCGGTTAGTAAGTACCTGCAAAAACTAGTATGTACCGGTAAAATAGTACCAAAAAGCACAAAACAATTGATAAAATTCATGCATTCATGAAAATTTGCTGATATTTTTCTTGGCAGTAGAAATGAAGATCTGCAGAGTCCACCCAAAATATAGGGATGGAACACCCGTCTAGTGGAATTAACCCTTGTTATTTTCTTGTTTATTTTCTAAAAACATGTATTATCTTGCCCAATATTGATTCTATCGACTATGCAGTGGTCTTATTTGATTCAGCACAAATGAACGCTTAGTAAACGATCCCTCACACGTCCTAGTTTGTAAACAAGCTTTTTTCAAAAATTCTCCCTCCCTTAGAGGGTTGTTCAACAATATTTTTTGGGTGGACTCTGCAGATTTTCATTTATACGGTCAAGATGAATCCATGACTACTATTTTTACCTGTACTAAAAAGGACATTCTCAAAGTGTTTAACAGAAGCAATGAGTTCCTGACCATTTCATTGAAGGAATTTATTCATTTACTGTACAAGTACCTTTATAGTTTTTTTTTGTTTTTTGTTTTACCTCCATCAGTTCAATGCCCTGGGTCATCCTTTCTCCGATAGCACCGGGCCCCTCCGTATCAAATTTGTCCACAAACTGTTCCAGGATGTTGAGGAACTCTCCAATCTCGCTGATTGTTATCTTGGAGAACTTGTCCTTGGTCTTCTCCAGCTTTCCAGATCGGAATATGGAAGACTTGTACAGGGTTCCCCAATCGCTCTCCAGTTTCAGCGCCAACTCCAAATCCTCCTCCTTACACTGTCGGAAAACAAACCATTTATTAAAATAACATACTAAAAACTTAAGCAATATGCAGAACTTTTATACACGTTTCAGAATATAGCAAGTTTTGAGGACAATCGTGCCTTTTTCAGTGCAGTACACCAGTGAAGTCTTAATAAATCTGGATTCCAAAAAACTGGCAGATTCTTCTCAATACAAATTTCAATCATGAAAATCTAGATAAACTAGGCAGCTACTCAACATTCACTCGAGCGATTTTTGGTATATAAGTTTGAAAAAACGTTTTGAGCGATCGCTTGCCATAGTGTAAAACCTAAAAATACAGAATAAATCGTGAAATATATCTGGATTCATTGGCTTTGAACCGCAGTAAGCAGTTTTTATGTTTCTATACATATTAATATTTTGAGGAATGGTATTAATTAAATAATATGGTAAATGTATATATGTATATGACATCAATCGCTCGAGTGGATATGGACAGAAACTCACTGAGGGAACTGGTAGGATTACTGTTAACTACTAATAAACAGGAGATACATGCAGTTGTTGGGAGTGGAAAACACCAATAGATGCAGGAAATGCGGAAAGAGGAACAAGAGACTCCAATGTCCCGCCCGGACGGGAACAAGGCTACCTGGGAAGACATACTGTGGAACCAGGAGCCAAATATCCAATGACAATCCTTGTAAACTTGAGCTCACGGGAACTATGTAAACCGTCTCCGTTTTTCTTCATTTCAATGATTCTATTTGCTAGAATATGTATAGTAACCTCAATGTTGTGGGTCTTCAGCATGTGGAATGTCTCCTGCATGGACTTGTACATGACTTCAGAGCTGATGGTCATCTTCTGAACTTGCGTCACTGTCGACATGACCAGTTTGAAGTCTTCTAAACCCTTGATGTTGAGGTTTATGTTGGCGCGCATTCTCTGCAAATAAAGTCATAATTATGACTTCTTCAATAATAATAATTATTATTATTAATAAACAAAACGGCTCAATCGCCAGCTGATTTTGTTTACGTAATAACTTACTTGTTTTTAGCGAAATAATATTTTTGTAAATTATTATGAATAATTATTATTTCATATAAGAGTGAAGAGAAGAATATATGCTATTATTGTTAAGTAGTCAACCTCTTTAGTTAAAATAGACAAACTCCGTGGGCGAGAGGTTAACATCCCCGGCTTCTGATCCAGAGGTCGGGGTTTCAAGTATTTAGCTTTAACTCAGCATCTCTCTAGTAAAAATATACAATTCAGAATCGAAACATTGCTTGAAATGGCAACAACTGTGATTAGTGACCTTGATCAGATATGAATAATCAGATATATCCCATTCTTCCTCTCCCCATTTGCTCCCCTCCCCACTCCCTTCAGCCTTACAACATACCGCAATTGAAGGTGTCATAGTCCCACTGGCTCTATACAGTTTGGAGCGATATAATAAAGCACATTTTGCCCACAAACAATACGGCTCAATCGCCAGCTGATTTTGTATGTGTAATAACTTATTTGTTTTTAGCAAAATGATGTGTTTGTAAATTGTACAGTCTTACCAGATAATGTGTATATATATTTACAAAAATAGTATATAATCTACTATAACTAAACTTACAGCAATCTCCTCATCAAATTCCAGCATCTTCTCCTTGGTGCTCTGGGCCAGGCATGCTCCGAGCGTGTTCTTCCAATCGTTGGCCTGCTCCTGTATATGGGCTATGATCGGTCGCAGGTTGACCCGGATGGGCCCCACATCCACGAACTTGACATGCTCGTCCAGTTCCTCGATGATGTTCTCGAAGAATGTGAACTTCTCGTCGTAGCTCACCAGCTGCGAGTGCTTGACAGTGAATTTCTCGCATGTCGGCTGCTTCTCAATGGACCACAGGGATTTGTATTTCAACCACCTTGAATATTAATGGGATATGATAAATAATTTAAAACATTTCTGGATGAAAATTAATATTATTCGTTTTTAATTTGAACAAGCAATACGAAATGGCTGATTTATTATTTTATTTGCTAATTGAATATGATTTATTTTAGTATGCAAGTAGCATTTTTTAGGTACAAGATTCCACAAAAAGAAAGTATGTTTTTGTCTTGCCTACAGGCAAGGCTGGCGCTGGCGTGCAACAGATAAAATTTTACATTGCCGATTGGCAATGCTGGCACATAAGTTGTTAAACATTTACTTTTGCACATATGCATTGGCCTGGGTGGTGATACGGTAGGCCGTGTCCTGCAGCAGAGAAACGTAGTCTGCGATATCCAGTACGAACATGGCGTCATCCAGGAAGCTGAAGATCTTGAAGTCGTTCGTGTCCCCAATCTTCTGCGGAGGGCACGGCAAACACATGCCCCGCATCCACCGTGAAAACGAATTCAGTCTGCAAACATATTTTTTTATTTTTTACTAGCGAATACTAGTCAAAAATATGGGAAAAATTAAAAATAAAATAAAAAATGCATTTTCAAAAATTCTGTTTTTACAGAGGGGATACGTTCCACAGAATACAATGTAAAAAAATAAATTAAAAAACGCGTGAATAATACAGTAAGTAGATAACTATTCCATTTGCGAAGGTAGGTTCTATTGTATGAAAATCATTCCAGGATGGCAAAAAAACTGAAAAAAGACATTATTGTTTATTTTGCCACTATTAATGAGCAATCTGGGTGAAGTAAAGATATTATTTCTTGTTGAATATTTCAAAAAATTGATCAATGGAATAAAGAATAAGTCCATTTTTAACCCGGGTTGAGTACCATTTTACATTCTGCAAAATTTTGATTTGAATCTTGCGTGCCGTTCGATTATACATAAACGTCAGCCGCACTGTAGGCTTTACTTCGTAAATTTCGTTCGTTCGTTAAATTTGGTTGGTCAGTTTCTAAAATTCTATCATTGGTAATGGATAGGGACTAGTTTCTAATAAACCGAAAAAACACTGATAAATAAAATGAGTAACCTGTTGATGAAATTTTTCACGCTGCGTATGATGATGTAATAGACCTCCAGAGGTGATGGGCTCATGGATACTTCTGGCACGGCCAGTACGGCGTCCACTTGGAATGTGCACACATTGTTGTTCAGGTTGTCATTGAAGTCTTTCATGTTCTTGATGCAGAAACTGGATACACAAGATGCAAAAACAAGAAGATTTATAACAATTTTAGATTTGGCTTTTTACAAATGGTTGCACATTATTTTAATCTAATTATGAAATTAATAATACATAACAAAGTCAATTTTAAGTTGGGTTCAAACAATAACTCATTTCAGATGTAATGAATAACACATGGTAACACAGTAACATGATGATACGGTAACATATGGTAACACATTGTAACACTTGGGAAAATGATTGTGAGAACATTTGTTACAATTCAGTTGTTCAGATTAATAATTTTTAAAATTTAGAAATAAGAAAAATGTTAATATCAATGCAGATATAATTTCTTCTAGCTAATATATAATTATAACTTCTACATAACTATTTTAACTTCTTCTAACAATATCATAATTCGTAATTCTAATAAACTTTCACTACTCTTACTCCTCCTCCTTCCCTCTACCACCCCTCTCCAACTTCATAAATACTTAATTTGTAACTTCACTGAAATTTTTTAGAAACATGTAGATTTTGGGGTTATTTCACTATCCTCTTTATAACTTATCCACAGGATAACATATATTTTCGATTTACAAAGTATTTATTTATAAAGACCGACATATACAACTCGGTACTCGAACCTATGAATAGTAGCTATATGTATTGGATAAGTTGGCCGAGTTTTTTTTATCTATTGTGATGATTTATTTGTTTATTTATTAATACACGTTATCCTATGGATAAGCTATCAAGGGGTTGGTGAAATACCCCACTGTGTATACTTTATGAGAATAAAGTGATATAAACCAAGATATTTGGCTTTTTAATAAAATAAATAATGCCATTGCAAAGTGATAACAGGTTAGAAGAACTTTTTTCTTTAAAAAAAAATCAGTTACACTCAATGTGTTAAATAGTAACATGACAATAGCAACACGACAAGCACATAAAATTTACCAATTTAGTAGTACTCGATGGTATAAATGGTAACATGTTAGTAAAAATAGGCATACCACTGACATCTCCATTGTAACCACTCCTCTTTTTTGCACTTCCCAACCTTCCTCTCCCACCACCTTCACCTTCCCACTCCCTACAGCCTCTCTACATACCCTGATTGGTATTGTCATAGTCCCACTGGCTCTGGACAGTCGGGAAAAAAAAAATTAACGACACATGTAAAAGAAAGAGGGGTCACAACAGAACTCTCAGTGATAGGACTAAACATGTGCAATAATAGTGAATGTATGATGTCAACTTACGAGATGAGCGTTTCGAAGGTGGCCTGCTCCCAATAGCTGTAGAACGGGCTCATGTCGGGGCAGCGCGCCGTGTTGGTGCCATGCACTATGTACTCCAGCTTCACGAGGACGGGCCCGATGGTGTCGTAGATGCCGCTCATGCGCCCCACTTGTTTCTTGCGGTACTCTTCCAGCTCCCAGAAAAATTCCTGCAGAACAAACAATCACTTGATTAGTACAGAACATAGATTTAGAAATAGAATAGGGATAAGGAATATTATATCACATAGCTATGGTATCCAGAAACTTGTAATACAAGGGGTGTCCCGGTGAATCTACATCTAATAGAAAGAATTTTTTTTATTTTTTTTTTTAATCTGAGCATTTTGATTTTTTTTCCATTTTATTCGGCAACTAAAGGGTTAAAAAAACTTTCTTACAAAACTATACACACGGAATCCAAGAAATTGTAAGACAAGGGGTGTCCCAGTAAATCTACAAGATATAAAAGAGTACAAACATTTTTTTTTTGTTTTTCGATCTGAGCATTTTGATTTTTTTTCCATTTTATTCGGCAAGTAAAGGGTTTAAAAAACTTTTTTACAAAACTATACACACGGTATCCGGAAACTTGTAATACAAGGGGTGTCCCGGTGAATCTACATTATATGGAGAGAACAAAAAAAATTATTATTTTCGACTTGAGCATTTTGTTTTTTTTTCTATTTTATTCGACAACTAAAGGGTTAAAAAAACTTTTTTGCCAGTTCTACGCTTCGAAGCTTTTTGAAAGACATGATATAAACAGCTGATATTAAACCTGTAGCTACTGATTTTGTTTTCAAATTGACTTAAAAAATTCGAACTCTCACACAAATTTAGCTTAAATTAAATATTAATTTATGCAAGTTATTAATATTAATATTGAAATAAGCTCATATGATTTGATTATAAATATGAATTGGTGGTAAATTTTTGTGTTGATATTTATTATCAACAAAAAAATTTACCACCAAATCGACTCCAAATGTAATGTAGATTCACCCGTTTCCCGTTTGTACAGACACCTTGTATAATATGCATAAGCTTTAATAATGACGTTGAGAATTCATTCCAAATTTGTGATAACTCACCCGAACTACAATTTAAGTCGATGAAGGATGTAAAACTGTTTTTGTCCCAAGAAAAGATTAAACGAAATAAATTTAATGGAAAAGATGGTTGGAAAAAGTAGTAAATGTACAATGAACAAAATATATTGTCATAAAGCTTTTGTCTACCATACACTTTCAGCAAAACATCTTACTGAGATATTCAGTGACACCTCTTCACTCAGTTGCCAGTTACCATTGTCGTTACCGTTACTACCAATGTTACCATACCCGTTACCATTTTTGCTACCGCTACTGTTACAGCTATCGCAACCATTACTGTTATCACTTCTGTTAGCTCTACTGTCGCAGTTTATTACAGTTATTACGACCACTACTGTTACTTATTATTTTTTTGGTAAACTAATGTTTAAGACAAGATTTTTTATGCATAGCACAAAGGGTAACAATTATTTTACAAGCAATAATTATTCGCCTGAAACACTCATCCACATTGAAAAATCTCCTGATAAAAGATACATGACGCCAACGGGACTTGAACCCGTGTCCTTTCGATTTCCGGTCGACAGCTCTGACCACTGAGCTATGGCGGCTTATCTCTTATCCGCGAAATAATTCAATATATACTAGTGTTTCATTCAACAATTACTGCTTGTTACATTTTTTCACCTGAAACAACCAACTTTATTTTATATGAGAAAGGCATTGTAAGTGCTAACTCTCTCACTAGATGGCGTTGAGACAAATTGTCTACATTTTTTGGTGAAGATACTAGAACTTGTCAAATATTAATTATTATTTTTTTGGTAAACTAATGTTTAAGACAAGATTTTTTATGCATAGCACAAAGGGTAACAATTATTTTACAAGCAATAATTATTATACCATATAAAATAAACTTGGTTGTTTCAGGTGAAAACAAGCAGTAATTGTTGAATGAAACACTAGTATACATTGAATTATTTCGTGGATAAGAGATAAGCCGCCATAGCTCAGTGGTCAGAGCTGTCGACCGGAAATCGAAAGGACACGGGTTCAAGTCCCGTTGGCGTCATGTATCTTTTATCAGGAGATTTTTCAATGCGGATGAGTGTTTCAGGCGAATAATTATTGCTTGTAAAATAACTACTGTTACTACTTTTTTTTAATATATTTTTTATTTAGTTATAATTACATTTTTATATCTAGTATAAACCTTTTAAAAACTTATTTCTATGACATTAAGGATACTTTACAACAAATCTAAAAATTATTCTTTGTAGTATTAAGGCATAACCCACGAAAAGCAAAAAAAACTTCTGTTAATTTAATTACAGTTATCACAGCCACTACTGTTCCCACAGCCACTACAGTTACCCCAACCACCACTGTTACCACTTCTGTTACCGCTACTGCTACCGATACTACAAAAAACTACTTACCACTTATTACCAATACCATTTCCGTTAACACTACAATTACTGCTACCGTTACAGTTCCCACTACCAAATAAAGACACACATTTAACAAGAGATAGTTTACAATAGTAATGCAATCCGGAAATAGTAGATTAATGATTTAGGTCACCTTGCAAGGATATCTCAGTGTATCATCCAGCTTTCCAGTTTTAGGATCAATCTCAGGATCCGGCACCAGTAGAGGAAACAGATTGAACTTTCCCATTTCATCTATCTTGTCTCCAATCTCAGTGTTTATCATACCAATGTGAACATGTATGCACATCATGTAATTCATTTCTAAAAAAAAAAAAATCTTACTAATGAAACAAATAAATTATTTTCAATTACACTGCTTCGCTGAGAACTCACTAACTAGAGTGGAAGATATTCTAAGGACGGGTTGTTTCGGAGAATTTGAACAATTCATCAAATTTCAACGTTCATTTTCAAGTTCTGTGAAAGATTTTTTCAAGTTCTGTTTTTATTTCAGTTTTGTCAAGCAACTAGCCTACAAAGATATAAAAACAGAACTTGAATAAGTCTTTCACAGAACCCGAAAATGAACGTTGAAATTTGATGAATTGTTCAAATTCTCCGAAACAACCCGTCCTTAGTATCACCCTGGCGAAAGACATTTTCAGAATTACAACCTTTTTTCAAATGGTTCACCTTCCTTTTCCCTGTCTCATTCCCCTCACCCACTGCCTTCAGTCTCACAACATACCCCAATTGAGGATGCCAAAATCCCACTGGCTACAGACAGTTGGGAGCAGTTGGGACTCTTGTGCGGTATTCACAAAAGACATTAAACAGTTTGACGAGACTATTAGACTACTCACTGACTTGACAGTTATTTATGAAGGTGGCGATGTCCAGCGAGGACCATGAGATGCGCTCCAGGCCTGGCTGCAGGCGCTGTTCCACAACGCTGAGGTGGCTGCGCACCAGCTGCTGCACCGAGGGGCCCATGTCGTCCTGCATTGCGTTGTACTGGCTGATCACGCCATTCAGCAGCTCCAGCTCGTAGTACAGCCGGTCCTTCTGCATGGCGCACTCTTTGATGGTGTCCGGCAAGCAGAACCCTATAAATTATTAAAACTTAATTGTGAGCTTGTATTATGTATAGATATAAAGTATGAGAAATGTCTAGTTCAGACTGTTGTGTTGTGTGTGGTCGTGTATCCACCGCCATCTAGTTCAGACTGTTGTGTTGTGTGTGATCGTGTATCCGCCGCCATCTAGTTCAGACTGTTGTGTTGTGTGTGATTGTATGCCCATCGCCATCTAGTTCAGACTGTTGTGTTGTGTGTGATCGTGTATCCGCCGCCATCTAGTTCAGACTGTTGTGTTGTGTGTGATCGTGTATCCGCCGCCATCTAGTTCAGACTGTTGTGTTGTGTGTGATTGTATACCCATCGCCATCTAGTTCAGACTGTTGTGTTGTGTGTGATTGTGTACCCATTGCCATCTAGTTCAGACTGTTGTCTTGAGTATGATTATACACCCTCCGCCGACACAGAAAAATGGTGGATCCAATATTTACTTTTTTGTTCTTTCGACGCGACTTTTGATAATGCAGGAGAAAGATAAATAATCATATTTTAAATGCTGCGTCCTCAAGATTTTTGATAACAAAAGCCCAGCTACATTTCCATATGTTTTGCAATCACCTTTTCTTTGAAGCCAATGCAGCTCACTGCAATTCGAAACCGTATCCTACGGCCTGCCGCTAGTGCATATGAGCCCTTACCCATACAACATAACAGGAAGTAAGTACATAATATTGCACAATAACTAATAAGAACTGAAAATATTGAAAATGTGCACAAGTATTATTATGTTTTATCTGATCGATATTAGTTCCTAGTTAGGTACCAAACTAAGTAACCAAATGCTCCAGTAGTGTGATATATTATTCTGTAATGATTGTTTTTCTTCAATCTATCTCCTGAGCATTTTTTAATAGCTATAATTAAAGAAGCCACTTACCTAAAAACTCCATGACCTCTGCTTCAGCTATAGCTTGAAACATTCCTTTCTTGAAGCTAGTTGCGTATTTGAGGTTATAATCGAACATCAAACGTCCTTCGATTACATCGTGCCACAGCAAGGGCTGCAATTGCACCTGAAACACATAAATAACGACATAATTCTCAATGCACATAGAATCCTATTTCAGCCACAATATTTGGCATTGATAAGAAACCGTTTAGAAGCTCTTAAACCAGCCGCAGTGATGCGACATCTCTCCTAGAACTAAAGCTGCAGATAATCAGCATTCCCGATACAAATGCTGTTGGAAACAGCCATGGGCAAATATCGAACTCCCGCATGTAGAGGTATTGTAATATTTTTTTTTTCAGCATTGTACATGGACGGTATCCTCAGGCCCTCATACCTGTGATCTACCCTCGAAAAAGCTATGCACTAAGCTAAAGAAAAGTAGCCGTACAACTGCATGGTTGGTCAATTTACTTTAAATTGTGTATGATACAGCAAATATTCTAAACAATAAGACAAACAAACCTTATTGCCGCCTCGCACTTTGTGGGAGCTGGGCAAATCTTTGACTTTGGTGTTGGATCTGTTTAATTTCTTCTTTTCAATTAAGCCTGTAAAGATAATATAAATCAATTTACATTATTTAAGAAAGGATTCAATGAAATCTTGATCGATCATTTTTCGAATCTTTTTCCCACGTGTCATTTATTTATTTCAGTTTAATTTCTTGTTTGTTATCACTCATTAAGAAGAATTTGAACAATTCATCAAATTTCAACGTTCATTTTCGGGTTCTTTGAAAGTCCTATTACTATATCATTATAGGCTAGTAGCTTGACAGAACTGAAATAATAACAGAACTTGAAAAAATCTTTCACAAAACTTGAAAATTAACTTTGAAATTTGAAGAATTGTTCAAATTCTCCGAAACAACTGGTCCATAGAGTTTGTTTCGAAGGTCCCCTTCAAAAACGATACATAGAGGTTTCACTGTATATTAAGTTAAAACATTATTTTTTACTTCTTTTGCGTGGTGTTCACTTAACTAGGTCCAGACTAGATAGGGACACAATACATAATGATTTTAGCTAGGATAGGTTAGGTTAGGTGAAATTGAGTTAGATTGTGTTAGGTTTGATACAGTTATCACATTGAAAAAGGAGCCTACTTACTTCTTCGATGGGCTTGCTGCTGAAGTTGGTATATATCCTCGGGCTGTACCGAAGTGTCGGACATCCTAGCTAATTTCCTTCTCTCCGCAGCATACTGCTCCCCTGCCTCTGTCAAATGCACGGATGAGGGCCTTTCCGACTTTTCTACAAACAGTAAAAATTTACTATGTAAGTTGGAAGTGCTGGTTTGCGAATCACTCACTCATTCGAAAATAGACCATCATTCGGAATTAAACCTATAAAAAGACATTTATTGATCAGATGCTCTCAACCATCCTCACCCCCTTCTCTTTCCTGACTTCCATCATTCTACAATTAAGAATGTATTAGTTTTACTAGGAGCTCCGGGCAGTTTGAACTCTGGTGTGGTTAACATAAAAATTCCAATGTGTCAAAAGTCAAAATGTAACGGAACATTTCCCGGAATTTCTAGAAACACTAATCGATTTATCTGCATCGTAAAATTGAGAAACAGCCACCCCACCCCCACCCCCCTGCTCAGCCGCTAATTGTCTTCTAGGACAGTTTCTCCTTTAAAATGTCCAAATGGACAAAGTTTCATTGGTTGAATTTCCCAATGGACCATTTTGGGTTTTGTCAGGACATTTCTGCTGGACACTGATGCGTTGATTCCTACCCACGTGTTACTGCCAAAAGTTGGTAACTTACAAATATATGTTTTAGATTTAATCAAAGGGTATAGCAAAAATCTAAAAACAAAACCTAAAAGTTTGTATTTATACAGCTATTATCCAGACTCGAAAATGAGAATTTGTATAGTACATTACCAAAATTTCGAACCTAAGTCTTGCATTTGTACGTTACAAGTATGCATGCTGTGCTGCTGATTTTAGATTTGTTTGTGCTTAAAGCTTTGATCATAGATTAATCAGTATTTCGTAATGTCAAGTTGTAGAAATTATTTAGTAATTTCCAAGTTTATAAACCAAGTAGGTAATCTTGGAAAAAATCAATCATACTCTTGGTATCGTCTTTGTGAATGACGACCATTCAGAATCAGAGCTTAACTTGAAATGACTTTGGTTGAATTTGATGACCAGATCTGAACTGGTCAACCTTCCTCTGCCATATCTCCCTCCCCTTCCTAAACCCTTCAGCCTCACGACATACCCCTTTTGGGGATGCCATAGTTCCACTAGCTCCAGACCGTCGGGAGCAGTTGGGACTCACACTACTGGGTGTGGTTCCTATTCAGATAAAAAAATTAAATTTTATAATTTACCTTCTACAACAGGTTTATTAAACACAACTTTAAGTATTTTCCTCTGCATTCCACTTTTAACAATCTGCAAAGCTTCCTTCAGCCAAGCATTGTAGGTTGTATCTTCATAGGTCTTCATCTCCTTCATTAGAGTGGTGTACATGGCAAAGGATTTCTCTTTCTGTTCTGATCCATCCAATTCTTTAGTCTACACATTAGAATAACAAATAGTTATGGTACAGATTTGAGATGTAAAAAAAAAGCATAATAGAAATGAATTTCCGTAATCGACCACTTCGAAAAATAAGGTTCCATCAAAATATTATGCGATAATGATTTCTAAAGTAGCTCTCTCTATAGCCCATTGTGCTGTGTCATTCAGAGGAAACCTTGTTATTCACGTACCTGATTGATGTATGGGATCGCACTATATTTTCTGTATAGAGTATATTACTTATCTACTTTAACGACTTACACTTATATCACATCTACCAAATATATTATGTAACTATTTTTTTACTTTCTCACTGACGTACTTACTACAGTACCTATCATATTATTAATTACTTATAAATAGACATCGGATTATATGCATTTGCATATTTGCATATGCAAATGCATATAACTCTCTAATTACGACGTTAATGAAAAAGTTTTACCTTACAATAAAACTTATATTATGTACTTAGCTTTATTTAAAACCTATAAAGTGAGATAAACATTACCATTTTGCAGCCAAATCGACGTTTCTTACCAATTTCGTGTGTAATTCTTAGTTTAAATCTCCCGCCAATGTCACCTGCTAGTTCCAAATGCATCCTTGAGGCGGCGCCAGTAGTGGGACGCCACTAGTGACGCTATAATTTCAAGCTTCATTAGATCTCATCAGGCAGCCCTTGCCTAGGTTTTAAATAAAGCTAAGTACATAATATAAGTTTTATTGTAAGGTAAAACTTTTTCATTATGTAGCATAGGCTTTATTTAAAACCTATAAAGTGAGATATTGTTTGTTATCGCCTGGTGACATTATGCTAATGTGAATCAAATATAATATTTAAATTTATTTGCTAAAAAGAAAATAGGGGCAAGATTTCCAGAAATCAGCTAACCAGTTACAGAGGTTGAAAAAGGTCAGCAACAGATGGGTCGGTGTTGACTCGGCCAGCCGATTCTGCAATTTCCCTTCTATAGAACTTGGCAAAGGTATTGGGACTTCTCCAGTTACCACGCGACAGTATATCGTCCAGCTTATATTTCTGCAGCCAGTTCAGAGATGCCACTGCTGAACGGATGCTGCCAGGTGGATCCTCTACACCAGCATCCCTGAGGACTGCCCTAATCCAACCTGCAATTACTGCCCTGGAGGCCGCTTTCACTGTCCCACAAGTTGTAATAAATAGGCTAGGTAGTATCGCCTGCGCTCTCCGTTCCTTAGACAGTTCTATGACCTTCTCCGTCCAATAGACAGGGTCTATGTTCCTAGACTCCGAGCGAGCCAGTCTCCACCCTGATTGTTGCCAGTCTGCCGAATCTGTCTTGCCACCAAACACTGGCCAAATGGAGATGCCTTCACTGTCCACTGACAATCTTTCAGCTGTGCAATGGAGCAATGTGAGATCGTGGACTCGGCGCCCTGATGCCAAAAGCAGGATGGTGGCTGCTCTCCTTGATGCTTCAAAGAGAGTAATATGTTGAGGCAAATTCTTCTCCAGCCATGATGATACAACCCTCGGGTCCCAAATGGGGGGTTTTGAAGGCCTTAGTCTAGCTAAAGATATCCCTTTTAATATCTTCTTCACTATCGGATTGGAGCTCAGCTCTCTATTGTCTTCGGGAGAGCCTAAGGTACACACCACTGACTTGTGAACTAAAATGGTACTCAGCGATAGCTTTTCTCTGATGTGTAGATCGGCTAGGAACCTGGCTAAGTCTTCAGCTTTGGGACGCGTGGCATCAAGCTGATTCTCTGACGCCCAGCGCTGCCACCTCCGCCATGCCGGAGCATAAGTGCGAAGGGTAGAACTTCTCCACCCGGATCTAAGAAGTTCCTTCTGCTGACTTGACCATCTTGTTAGGTTTTTGTCCCACCCCCACAAAGCCAAATCTCCAGAGTGAAGGACTCTACTTGAGGAGGGGGTTTGTTGGTCCTGGTGTCTATCAGTGCTTCTCCTAGATTGTGAATCGTAAGAGGTGGACCCAAGGCCCGACACTTCAGATCCGCTCTCCAAAATGCCCTTTCCCAACGAGGAGCCACTACCAAGTATAATCCCCTTGCTCTGTTCAGGTGGCAAAGAACCCTCGGCATGAGGCACGGGGGAGGGAAGATCCAAGCCAGCTGATGGTCCCAGTCCCTGCTCCAAGCATTGTGGTAGTCTGCCTCGTCGTCCTGAAAATCAAGAGAAACATACCTTTGAACCACATGCGCTGTCCTAGAGCCAAATCGGTCTATTTCGGGTCGTCCCCATTTCCTGAATGCTACCTCTGTGAACGAGGGTAGCAAGTGCCATTCGGGTATAGCACGATGACGAGATAGACAGTCCGCTACTTCATTGAAACGACCGGGTAAGTATTGTGCTGTCATGGAGACACAGTGTTTATCCAAAACATCTAGCACTAGTCGAGTACAGCTCAGGAGTTGAGTTGATCTGGTACCACCCTCCTTGCGGAGATAAGATACGACAGACCTGTTATCCGACTGGATCAGAAGACCCGAGCCAGATAGCTCAAGCACGTGAGGAGACAAGGCAGCCAACACGGCGAGCATCTCCTTTACATTGGAGTGAAGATTCAGCTGGTCATCAGCCCACACACCGCTGAGAAGCTTTTCGTCCAGCTGGGCACCCCAACCCTGATCAGAGGCATCGGTTGTTAGGTAATGCTCAAACAGCGGCAGATGTATAGGTGACGTCAGGGTGAGCGATCGAACCCACCATCTCAATTCCCGAGCGGTAGCTGCCGGAATTGGTGATGACTCCCAAGGGTGGTAGTGTCTGAGTCCTAAGCACCCTTTCTGTATGTGCCGGCTGTTGAGCCTGCCTCTTGGAACTGCAAAACTAGCAAAGTTTAAAGAGCCCAAGAGGCTGCGCCCCTTATCTAGTGACCACCTACCTGTCTGAATAAAACCCTTTAACAAATAAGATAGGGCTGAAACCTTGTTCTGAGGGAGAGACTTTTCATTAGTTAGAGTATTCCAGCTGATACCAAGAAATTGAACTTGTTGTGATGGTTCTAATATTGACTTATCAAATTGTATATGCCATCCCAAGCCTTGCAAAAACTCCACCATTTCAATAGCCTGCTGTTTTAAAGTAGGCAGGCATTGGTTTACTAATAAAAAATCATCCAGATACACTAGAATTCTCATCCCTCTCTTCCGCAGTTCCTGCGCTACCCAGTTAGTGAAGGTTGCGAATGCCTTAGGTGCGGTGGCCAAGCCAAAGGGGAGGGATGTCATCTGCAAGAGTTCATTCCTATAGATAAGTCTAAGGAAACATCTATGCTGCTCACTCACAGGTACATGAAAGTAAGCATGTGTGAGGTCCACTTTAACCATCCAGTCATTCGGTTGTAGAAAAGTAGGAACTCGATAAACGTTTACCAGACGAAATTTACTGACAGTCAGAAAATTGTTTAAATACTTTAAGTTAAAGACCGGCCTCTTTGAGCCATCTGATTTGGGGACCAGAAACATGTTAGAAATAAATGAGGGAGTGGCAGGTGCCGACTCTAAAACCTTAAGGGCTTTGAGTTTTTCTATTTGTTCTGTCATTGCCACAGAAGTCTTAGTGGTGAAAGGGGAGTTAAATAAATCAATATTATTATTTAGTGGAGGTTTTGATGAAAATGGAATTCGGTAGCCATCTAACATCTTAAGGATGATAGTAGGGGCGCCAAGGTTCCTCCACTTACCTGCGAATGAGCGCAACTGACCCCCTTGAAAAGAGGGCCCACTGTTAAAACCTCTTACGGTCTGGCTTCCCTGCTCTTTCCTTGGGCCGGAACCTACCTCGGGGAGGGAAAGCTTTAGCGGCTCTACGGGCTGGTTCCGGACCTCGACTCTCAGGGTGCTCCCTTCTCGCGATGGTTCTTCCCTGCTGTACTCTAGGACGAAAGGGCTGCGAGCTCTGCACAGTCACAGGTTTAACGGGTGGAGCTGGTCGCGACGTGCTAGGCTGAGGAGCGAGGCACTTCTTCACTCCCCCCAACTTATCCAGCTGGGCCGACAGGAGGTTCGGGTCAAAGAGATATTCCGATGTGGGCGGAATCTTCCGTAAGGCATCTCGGACGTATCCGTCACTGATGCCTCGCAATGCCCCCTCTCGTCGATACTCAATGTGGCTAGCCCGTTTTCCGCAGACCATCTGCATGATGTCTTTGGACACCTTCTGGGACTCAGACCCCGCCGCGAAGAGAGACTGCACCTTCTCGAAGAGAGTGGAAGTGCTCAGCTTCGTGCCCGGTTCCGCACTCCAGTTGACCAGCTCCTGCAAGGAGGCCTTCAGGAGATCAGCCTGCAGGGAAAGAGCATTGGTCAGGGAGCCGCAGAAGGAGTCCGTTGACGTACTGGCCGATTCCTCCTGAGCTAGGCGCTTCAATTCAGGGTTCAATGCCAACATTGAGAAGAGAGGGGTTGCGGCATACGACTTCTGGATCTCGAGGTAGCGGACATTGTTCCAGTTGGCCGTCCCCAGATGCTGAAGGAGCTCCACTTTTTTCACCCTCCCTGGGTCGGCCGATGGTATCTTCGGCTGCTTTAGGTCAGTTGTCCACTCCCCGAGATCCAAGTCACGAGACGGCTTATTCGGATGGACGAGTCCCATTCCCAAATCTCCTGCCAATTCCTCCCGAAGCGACGCAGGGGTGTCCAGGGAGATGCTGTCCTCGTCATCGTCATCCGAGGCGCCACGGACGGGAGCCTCCGAACGCTTTTCCAGCAGCAGACGCAACATTTCCTGCATCTGGGACATCTGCTGCGTTAATACGTCAATTCGCGGGTCGGCGGGAGCTAATTCACAAACCCTCTGCCTCTTGGCTTTGCCTTCGCCGTAGACCCTCGGACGCTTCCCCCGCGTGTCCGTGTGAATCACCTTCATGACTTCCGCCCTCGAAAATTCGGCTTCCCCGCTCTCGGAACGTTCGGAATCCGACATAATCACGAAAATACAAAAAACACTAAACAAAAACACACGAAACTCTATAAATCGCAATTTTACGGAGTTCGAACAGTCACACTGTTAATAACCTCGAAAAAAATATGTAAATTTTGCGCAAATACTGAAAAACAGGTTATTTTACGGTATTTGATGTTTGTAAACAAACCAAACGTGTTTGACCTTCGCAAAATAAATGCTAATGAAGCTTGAAATTATAGCGTCACTAGTGGCGTCCCACTACTGGCGCCGCCTCAAGGATGCATTTGGAACTAGCAGGTGACATTGGCGGGAGATTTAAACTAAGAATTACACACGAAATTGGTAAGAAACGTCGATTTGGCTGCAAAATGGTAATGTTTATCTCACTTTATAGGTTTTAAATAAAGCCTATGCTACATAATGCATATTTCAGCCTTTTTTCCCAAATCGTGCATATTTCGTTTAATAGCGGGAGGTATCATCTACGTATAGGGAGCTAGGTGACGATGACGCGTAGGGCAGTTCTGAGTCCATTGCAATTCATTCAAGCAAGCTAGCATTTGAAGACGCATCCATTAAACAGAATATCGCGTTCATCTCAACACATTTCCACAAGTTACCAGATACCATAAAAAAATTGGAAACAAAAAACCTTCCTCTAATTAAAGCAATAGAAATACTGGAAACAATGATCGAACTCACCAAAGCCCTTCCTAATTCAATATCAGAAAAGATTCGTAAAAAGTTAGACTCTATTTTGCTTAAAAACCCGAGTCTTGAAGATATGAAGAACATTAATGCCTACATCAACGGCACAGGTTGCCTAAACAGATATCTCCAGAAATGGCGCCAAATTTTAAATTTTGTCCAATGACGTTAGTTGACGTAGAGAGGTCGTTTTCGGCGTACAAATTAATACTGGGTGACAAACGTCACAAATTTGAGCTCGAAAATTTGGAAAAATACTTAGTTGTATATTGTCACAAAAACTATGCATAATTTTAAGAATATTTCGCTGTTTTTGTACGGTCTTTAATTAAAATATATAAAAATATAAATGGTTTTTTGATTTTGTATTGTGCATATTTTGGGCAAATCAAGAGTTTTTAGTGCATATTTCGGCCTTTTTTAGTGCATATTTGCATGCATATTTTGGCACTTTGTTAGTGCATATAATCCGATGTCTACTTATAAATAACTATTATGCACTCTTCTTCCAAACAAAAGCTTCTATGGAATAGTAGTATTCAAATCTCTTTATTATTTAAAAACCCAATGTAAATACGATTTTATATGTACCTAACTACTTTATTTCTTTAATAAAAATAAAAATTTAAAAATTAAAACAAAATAAAAAAAGTTTCCGCGGCAGTATAATTTCTTTGAAATGATAACACATTGAATGAAAAAATAATTATATTTTACCTGTCTGAATATGTTATAGCTTTTTCTTAGTTTATTGGACAAGATTCTGCACCAGAATATGGCTCCAGATTTCGGAGGATGGTTATATAAGAGTGGAGGATCGTCACACTTGTTCTGTGAAATGAAAAAACATGTTAGATTAATATCTATTAAAGTATTGTACCCCCACAGTTTAACATACATACTTTGTCTCGTTAAGTGCCAGGTAAGTAACTTACGTGAAAGAGGTTGCCAATCTGTTCAATTTCGTTGGCAAACTGGTTCATGACCAGATCATACTTTGTCAGAAGCAGCACATGGAGGGATTTAAGAGTCTTCAGCTTCACAAATCTTAGAAGCATCTCCAGGGCTTCTTCAGATGACCTGAACAAATTATTAAGTGGTATCAATACACAATTCAAGTTCTATAAATACTAAACGGCCTCCAACAAACATAATAAATGCTAATAAAAAGTCATTCAAAGAAGTGAGGCTAGATGTCCACAAGGGAGTGCTGACACCAAAATTGGCAGGGGAAGGATGAAATACTGAATGCTGTAAAAATGAGATAGCTATGGCGTATGAGTTGTAAAACCATGACTGTGTTACAAATGAGGATCCAGAAAGAAAGATGGACTTAAACGCAATAAATAATATTAAGAAAGGGATGCAATGATGATTTGGCCAAGTGGAGCGAATGAACAATAAAATGAGTGTTGGGAAAATATATGACATGAAAGTGAATGGTATAAAAAGTCAGGAACATCCGAGGAAGACATGACACAATCAAGTGAATCAAATACTGGAATTGAGTCCTGTCAAAAGTCAGAATTTAGAAACAGAATGTGAAGACGAATAAAACAAGGAGCGTGTGCCAAGACATAATCTTGTGGCAGTCCATCCTCTCTGCCTATCCCTACCGAGAAATTACGTGATGGTTAGTTGATAAAAAAAAAACTAAAAACTTATGTGCAATAAATAAACTAGCCTCAGATTTTCAAAGCACTCATCTATAAACTTCTGAGCCTCTTTCTCCAGATGAGCTGACTCCTTGTCAACGTCTCCCATGATCACGTCCCAGTTCTCCTTGTTGTCGGGGATGTAGAGACTGAAGTCCACAGTGCGGATGGGGACTATGAGCTGGTTCACTCGGTCTATGACTCCGTCTATCCGTTGCTGGTCACGGATGATGGACTTCAACTCAGCGCCCAAGATGTTTTTGAATTGTATCAGAATCTGAAAGTAGAGTTACGGCGATGAGAACCTGTTTCACATATTACTCACTGACACCACTGCACGGGACTTGATGATATGATGACTTTGTCGATTGGTATGTACATAATACTGCAAATGTGACATGAAACGAATTGTTCAGGAGAAAGCAAAAACCACAACATGTATGTGGTTTAACACATAATATTGTTTTAAAAAATAACACTTAATTCCGTGGGCGAACCATACTCGGACAAACTGACTATGAATCGAATGGCATTAACACATTCACTGCCCTGAGCTTTTGTAACCATTAGAATTATATATGATTAGTCCGCCAATGGGAGTGATTGGCTCTGAACCGGTTAAAATTAAAGAGTTTTAACTTATATTATGTACAAGTAAAAGTAAGTATTAAGTAAAAGCTATAAAGTGAGATAAACATTAACATTTCATTTTATTTAATTACCGGATAAATCGACTTTTCTTACCAATGTTCGTGTCTACTTCTCGGTTCAAATCTCACGCCAATATCACCTGGCAGTCCCAAAATCGATTGGCATTAAAATATTACTTTTGGGAGATATTGTCACATTTTAGCTTGTATTGCATGCGAACAAGGATATTCTTTTGCTTTCAGCAGGGCCGGCCTTAAGTCAAACGGCGCCTGGCGCGAGTAAAATGTTGGGCGCCCCTTGTCAAAACCAATAGACGCCTAGGTAGATAATCACTGTAATCAATTATATTCCGATGATTTGTATTTTTTTGTAGCGCCGTTTTTAACTCACGGGCGATGCGTTTGGACTGTTAGGAGTTAGGTACAATTATCAGCGCTTTGGCGCCCTGGCAATTCGGTACCCGGTGCAGTTGGCTGTTGACTGGTTTTCAGTTGCCATCATGGCTTGGGGGGAGAATATGTCATGGTAATACCATTCTGCCCGTTAATTTATTTATTTATTACCATCAACGAGCCACAGGAAGAGACAAATAAGTAATTTTGGGAAATAGCAAAGTCACATGCAGGCACAGAATCAAAGATGAATAATTAGTAGGGACCTAAATATTTTGTGTTATTTTTCGACGGAATTCACAATATTTTTGGCGAAATTCGAGATATTTTTGAGAACTTTTGGGAAAAGCAGTGTTATTTTGAAAAAAAAGTGATATTATTACTTTTTTTGGTACATATGTTGAATTAATGAAGCAAATTGAAAAATTATTGACAATACACGGACTTTACTGATTATTCAAGCTTGACAAAACCATAGAGAAAGAACCATTGAGAGTGCATAATGTTCTTTTCTTATTTTAAAATATCATGAAAATTGGCGTTATTTGGCTGAAAATAGTGAATTTCGCGTTATTCTCGTGAAAATGTATAAATTCGCATTTTTGGCATAAAAATTCACCACTATCGCAAAAGCGAAAATTCCTGGCCTCTAACAATTAGTGATGACACAAGAATTAATAAAAATCATCAAAAAATAACCTCTGCAACTCTGGCCAAATCAGCGCAGACGCTGGCCAAGTAGTCCGTCCTCTGGAACAATTTAACTTTGTTAAACTCCCAGCGCGGCCCCTTCACATTCTCCTCAATCTTCTTCCTGGTCAGCATGTAGTAACTCCTCCAGTTCTCTAGCATCTCTTGACCAGCTAGAGCCAGTTCCAGAACTTCGGCGTGGGGTTTACTGAAAGAAAATTCAATTTGATTGTTATTAGTGTTAATCATTTTCACTTGGCATACATTTGTTCGGAATATTTTCTTATATAAAACACATTTATTTATTTATTTATTCAAAAAACAGTTTTTAACATAAAAAACATATTCTGCACATCTCACTAGGGCATTCCTGTATCAAGATGTGCAGCTTTACAATTACATCATTTAAAATAATACATATGAGTCGTGTAATTTCTATACCCGCTATATCAACTTTCATTGATTTGGAGAAAACCGCAAAAAACTGTCACATCTATAGCGTACATAAGTAATTGCATTACAATTTTTTATATAATGAATTGGAGTAATAAAATTTCGAAAAGCATTTATTTTTCAATATATTTCTAGCAATAATTAAGTAATTTCGATAAATAAAATGGATAAAGCGGATTTTGATACTCACTTTGTGATATAGAGGCTTTTGAAAGTCAACTGAGCCGACATGGCGGGTTTAGAAACTCACGCATAGATCATTGTGACACACGATTCCAGCGATTTCATGGGCGTCCCATTTTTTAAAATTATCTAACAACTTACATAAATAATAAGGATATCGGAATTTCGAAATAAAAGATTATATATCTTCACCCATCGGACTTTTTATTTAAAAAAAAAACATAATAAAACGAAATAAATTTCAAAAATACTATTAAATTACGGCATTAACGTCAGTTTCTTCATGATCGTTTTCTGGAGAATTACATTCCTCATTTAATGGCATATTTGTACGCAAGTCACTATAAAACTTTAAATCTTCGTAATTTTTCCAATTATCCCCATAGTGCTTTTTCAACAAGTTATTGACGTCGACAATTTTTTTGGGATTCGGAATCAGTCCTGGTATAATTATTTGCGGGTTCGATGAAATTAAACTCTTATTTTTCTTAAAAATGTTTTTAGCGCAGCTTATTTCGGCTCAGTATGCAAGTTCTCATTGGATTTTAACAGAATTTAGGTTTTTGTACATTAAAAACCTTTTAACCTTATTAAATTGGAAATGCCAAGTTCCAGTATTTTTCATGTATGTCTTTGATTCTTGTTTCCAATTGAAAACCTTAATTTGGGAACCCAGATTCCAGGCAGTACCATGGTCTTTCAGTATGGCAATGTATTCTTCTGGTTTTACCAGAAGTTCTTTCTTCCGCAGAACCTTCTCTATCCGGGCGAATACTCTGTCCGGAGGGATGAACGAGTGCCTATTGGGAAAATTACCTCAATATTCTTCAAGTGGCATGGAGCTTTGTGGTATAACCAATAAGTTAACATGAAAATCAAACTCGTGTTTTTGTTCTGTCCCCCGCACCCGTCAGCTACAAGACGAACTTTGGTTATGTTGATTCCAAAAGTAGTGTCGCACAAACGATGGAATACTGCACTTGCTATCTCATTGGAGCTTTTTGGGCGCTCGGTCTCTACCCAATAATAGGAATGCACACTTTCATGGTTTAGGGAAGCCTTGGAACTGCCAACGACCACAGTGAAGTTATAAAAACTCCACTGTCGGCTAAAATAAGCGCTTTGATCGGGGACCTTCGGCAGCGACATGTTTTTTTGACAGTCAAAAGAAAACGTGATTAAATCGTCCTGTTCTTCCCGTAAAATCTCGTAGAATGCATCCGATTTCCTCTTATGGATAGTTTTTTCGATCATAAGTTTCGACCTTTCAGAGACATCTCGCTCGACTTTCAACCTTTCATCTAATTCGAGGCATTTCGAACAGACATCCGTTCTTGGATTCCCGAATCCAATATTAAATTTATTATTGAAGATATTACGGAAAAAGCTTTGTTTTACTTGCAATTCAGTATTTTGGGCATTATATAGACGACACAATTTTCGGATATTCAACTCCGACGGCAGGTAAATGCGGTTGGCGGTTTTGCTTCTGCAATAGTGTGATTCTCCGCCTTTTAAACTTTTAATGAAGGTTATCACACTGTTTCTCTTTTCTGCATAACGGATGCTTCGATGATCTCCGCCTCTATTTTCTTTGGGCAACTGCCCACCATTTTGGAAGTGCCTTGTGACGACACCTTGTACACGATCTTTTTTTATTCCAAGTATGCCCAAAAACGCACTTTGGCATACGCGTATAAGTTTCCCAGGTGCATCGCGTACGAAATACTTCGTTGATAAATTTTTCTTTTTACTATCGGCTACTCTGCGGGTTTGCACGTTTGTAGTGACAGTAAACTTAACGATATAAGAATCTTGTTTTATTTTATCTTTAACTATGTAAAAACCTTCGTGAAATTTTCTAACATCCTTTCCGCTCAGATTCATACAGCTGAATGCATTTTTTTTGTTATGGTGGCACGTGGGCATTTTCGGTAATGTTTTCGAAGAGTACCTAAAAAAAATTACAAAAATCATTCTCCATAACACGGTTTCTACGAAATACTAACAAATAAAAAATACAATGATATTAGTATGTTCCTGGGTTTAAATTGGAAGAACTTTCTTATTTTCGGTAAACAAATCTAGCCCATCAAATCACCACCCGTCACTGTGTCAGTTTCATAGGAAGAAACGGGGTTATTTAACTTACATTTTTTGGCGATTCTTATGAACTTGCCAGGTTTCAGGCATTCGCATTCGTTTCCTGGCTTTGTTATTAAGTGATAAAACAACATTTTCACACATATCACTCATTATTTCACGGTAAAATCTTTAAAAAACGGGACAGCTAATCACTCACTTGACGTATGTAAACACAATGCTCGAGCGTGTCGTCAAAGCGGCGGCCATATTGTATTTTGGCAAAACAACTGCTTGTGATTGGTTGAATCCGATATAGCGGGTTTTGATAGTAACTTTTTGTATGATATAGCGGATTTGGTTTCTCACTCGCAGTTTTAACATGGTTTTTGGTCGTGAAAAGGAAGGTTTTGAAACTCAATTTTAGGCTCATCTTGTTGCTCGCAAAAATGTGAACAAGATGTCATACTCAGATCATTTTGTCAAAAAATCGGATATAGCGGGTATAGAAATTATAGGATTCATATATGTAAACTTAATATAATAATAACATTAAATTTAAACTCAAAAAAGAAAAGTTAATGACACGGTCGTTTCGAGACCGGTAGACAAAAATAAACAAAATTTTAGTAACAAATGTACGAAAAATAAAAACAAAAATGTCAACAAAAGAAGCATTGGTAAGTAAGTTGGCAACAATAATATTCTTCTGTTAACTAAGTACAAGGTACCTGTGCTGGCTTATCAGACACAAGCATAGGGTAACCATACTAACAATTACAACATGGATAGTATGAATAATAAATTATAAGAAAAAACAAAAAACATTAACACAAAACAATCTGTGTACAACGGGGGGAACTATAAACTATATTGCCACCCTATATGGGTTAACAATTAGAGGCAAGTGAAGGAGAGGGCTGTAAGAAAGGATTAAAAAAGGAAATAAAGAACAAGCATTCAATTTTAGTCCGCTGAGTTTTTCGCTGTTGCACCGGTGCACGGGAAATCAATGCTGCTAGTTCCTTCAATCTACTCTCAGTATGAACCTGGTGGAGGACCACCATTCAGAATTGAAACGTTAACATTAACACTACACAGGAGGCCCTGAGGAAAATAATTTCCCTGGGCGTATGTCATCTTTGAGGATGCTGTGTGGATGGTTTTTTTGAGGAAAGAAAGGAATGAACATGGTTCTAGAAGATGCCCTAGTTGTAAGAGGGAGGAAATACAGAGGCCGGCAAATGTTCCATAGCCGAGCTGTCGAACTCAAGAACGAGTAGTAGAAATGACCCGTTCTCATGTGATAAATGTCAACCGTGTACAAATGTTGGGCACGCGTTTGGCAAGTCTCTAGACAATGCACCGGGGCCGAAGCGATCAATGCTAGTTCTTCGTAGCATATTCCATTGAAATACAAGTAGAACAAGGAGAGCATTCCCACCTGACGCTTGTGCTCTAAATATTGCAAACGTTAACATAGGGGCTATCAGCCTATTAATTGATCGCCCGTTTCTACACAGAGTCATGGGTTTTTCAAGCTTTTTGGGGCTCCAGACCGGAGGTGGCTGCCAAATTCAATAGTGGAACATACTTGGCGATGACCGTGTATATTTCATACAGCTTCAGCAGGCTCAATTGAAATATCAGAATTGAAAAATATCACGTTTCGTCAAATAAATTTAAAAAAAAAAAGAAAAAACTGAAACACTCACTCAAAAACTGTGGCCACATTCAGGTATTTCTCAATCTTTGAGCATAGACAGTCGGCGATCCTCTCAAAGAGCGGTACCATGGTCTCGTCCCGGCAGTAGTACTTGGACAGCACCCAAAGCATGTTCAGGCCATCCATCAGCGGCGGAATGTTGTTGGAGATTGTCTTCAGATTGGAACCCTCAGAAACTATCTGCAACGGGATGTATCGAAGCAGTAATTAGTTATTTGTAATTTTAAACCCATTGGTTTCAGATTTATTAAGCTATATTGGCCCTCCCAGAGTTAATTTTGTACTAAAAATTGGAAATCTGCATTGGTATACTAAATGCAATGTAACTTTTAACTCTTGGTGTGCTGTAAAAAAAAACTAAAAAATTTTTTTTTAAATAAACACAGCCTTACTAAAAAAAAAATCACTTCACAACCATTAAACGGTGTTACACATTGTATAAAGACTGTAAAAGTTTAGATTCGAGTTGGTTCTAATAAAAAAATCTTTATCTCTGTTTTTTAAATTCTGCAACATTGCATTTTGCATCTAGCAATGACTCCTCGCATGCGCGTTTTTAGATTATATAAGGCGCAGTTTGACGGCCGGCATAGTCCAGTGGTAACGCATTGGACTGCCATTCCGAAGGTCGCGGGTTCGAACCCGGCGTGCGCAAATAAATTTTATTTGATTAATTTGTGTTATTTCACAATTAATTAATTAAAAGAATATATAGTATATTTGCGGCACGTTCCAGAGTGGAAGATACTACCAGTATCGCCCTGGTGTAAGACCACCATTCAGAATTGAAACGTTGCTCCAAATGGCTTTAGCCGTGTTTAGTGACTAGATCTGAATAGCCAGGTACTTCCCCACCTTCCTCTTTCCCTTCCCCACTTACCTTCAGCCTCACAACATCCCCCAATTGGGGATGCCATAGTCTCACTGGCTCCAGACGGGAGCAGTTGGGACTCTTGTGAGGTATTCACTATAAAAAAATATTTAAAAAAAAGTTA
The DNA here is from genome assembly GCA_026573805.1 of Hesperophylax magnus. Classification (NCBI taxonomy): domain Eukaryota; kingdom Metazoa; phylum Arthropoda; class Insecta; order Trichoptera; family Limnephilidae; genus Hesperophylax; species Hesperophylax magnus. The sequence goes on along the minus strand of JAIUSX010000117.1, from coordinate 1,034,662 downwards.
TGGAAGGTGACAGATATTTATATGGCTTCTTGCAATATCTTCATAATTTATTTTGTTCATGAAATGGTCAATTTACTATTATACATATTGGTATAATTCAATATATTCACAATTTATTATTAACAGTCAATTACATTACAATTATATTAACAGTCAATTACAATTCGTGAGCATATTATAATTCTTGATTTCAATTTATTTTTTTCTCTCCACAAATTTTCTTCCTTTTATAACAATCTCAGGCGAAATTACGTATGTAATGATATTTTATTATGGACATACGTAATAGGTACTACAACTATATAGCAATGAAAAATATCCTAACTGTATCTTATTGTACTGTGTATGTCTTAATAAATAAATAAATCCCATTTTAATACCACTGGCTCCGGACATTGGGGAATTTGTAATGAAATAAATTACCTTAAAATATCTCATGAGCGTGGCCAAGAAATTGAAATTGTCCCGGACGCCTTTGAAGCGTTTCTTGAGCCTCTTGAAGTGGTGGAGGTGGTTCTCCAGCTTGGGCGAGCCAGCGAGTTTCAGCACTTCCAGAATCTTCCTGACGGGCGGCGCTTCCAGCTGCTGGGTCAGCTGGAACAGCTTGGTGTGCTGCATCTTCCAAAACTCGCACTCGTCCACCGGCGTTTCCACAATCATATACTGAAATAACAAACTATTTAATTGGTTGTATATAGCGCATTCCTGTTTTAGCTTGACAGTCTGGTATTTTGTCTATAAATTTGTTTGTACATTCCGTTTGCGTTTTCAGATGGTGGCCATTTTAATGGCTCAGTAATGATTATTTTTTCAGACATGAAATCGTCATGTTTATTTGGACTTTCTTATTCGCATTTTTTCTATATAACGGTACCTATCTGCCTGAAGAAAGTTTGAAAAAAGAATTTTCATTGAGATATTCGTTTCTTTGGATAATTCCTTATTTGAAAAAATAAATGAAACATGAAATATCTGGTTTATAATTAAGTAGGAAGGTATTAAAGTACCTACTTACAAATCTTGTGATTTGAGAGGAAATTTTGGTTTTGATTTATTAATGAGGGAAAATTAGATACATACTTTTAGACATGAGGTCTACTGTTCATGGAACTACTGGTAATTTAGTTATATACAGGGCATTAAGGCTTAAGTAAAAATGTAAATAATATTTTGTGCTCCGGTGAAGTTTTTGGTGTTTTTTTTCAACATAAAACATTGAAAATTAGTAGTTATTGGACAGTTAGGATTGAGTGACCAGCGACGACATGTGGAAGAATTTTTTGTTGTTTGGAATTGGAAAAAAAACACAAAAAAGTCATTGGATTAAAAAATTTCATTTACATTTTTTACTGCAAATAATGTCAGGAATCACCGGATAAAGTAAGTCAAGTACGTCCCTTAACACCCTGTATAAACACTGACTTTTGTTTGTGTGTAGGAATTCTTCTGAGAGCTAGAAAACAACTGCAAGAAGCACACGCATGATCGGCAAATCGTTTTGGTTGATCGAATTTGAATATAAAAAAGTTTTTACAGTTAATCAAAAAGTTCTCCATTGTGTTCGTTACAAATCAACATTTGAATTTTATTTTCAGAAGTCGAATAATAAATGCTGCTATCACTAGATAAACTTAGGCCAGGGCCTCGATTCTCGACGAAGACATTCCACTCAAACGAGTGGTTCGACCCACTCGTTGTTCGAGTGGAACGACTTTTGATGTTTGTCGTATGTAAGTATGCACCTTCGACGAGGCGCAAGAAGAAGAATGTCGGGCAATGTACTTTCAACAGCGATAGCGAGCGGCCTGGATTGGAGAATCGATACCCTGGGAAACATAATGACAAACTTACTATACCTCAATCTATATAAATAAAAATGATTGTTTGTTCAAAATCATAAATCTTCTACAAAAAAGTTCTTCACCGATTGTTTTAAAATTTTGACACAATGTTGCATTCGAATACTCATGTGTTTTACAGTTAGGACGGGTTGTTTCGGAGAATTTGAACAATTCATCAAATTTCAACTTTCATTTTCAAGTTCTGTGAAAGATTTTTTCGAGTTCTGTTTTTATTTCAGTTCTGTCAAGCAACTAGCTTATAATGATATAATCAGTGGCGGCTCTTCCTTGAGGGTCAATAGGTTTTTGACCTCCCTAAAAATTATGTAACAATTTAGATTTTAACAGCTACTAAATAATTAATTTTATTAAATTTATTTTAATATTTGCGAAGAATAGCGAATCCCATTGCCATCTAGCGTCCAAACGAGAAGCTATTGAATTTTTTGCAGATTCGCTTTACGATTCAGATTACGCTTTTAGCGCCATCTAGTGTCCAAGACAAATGCAATAGTATCGCAGTTTACTTTGGTCAATTCAAGCTTTGACCACAGAACATTCTTTTATCTCATTCTTTGCTATACAGACAAAGGAGGTAAACACGCTTGTCTGGACGCTTGCTTAAAATCATACAAAATATTTTTTTAGGCTTTGGTGTTGACCGAGGTGAAACAGAAATATCCAAGATCTAGATGTTAGAGAGAGATGTCAAAAAAATCAAACGACAGTTTTGTTGTGTGATATATTGCATTGTTTAACAAGGCCAAGGCCATCTTGGATTTATCTCCGAAATCTCCGCTTTGACGTACGACGTGTTTGTTTTGTAGATTGAATAAATTAAAATGTCGAATTCGAATTCTGTAGATGCCATACTGAAAGATATCGCGAACAATTCATTAAATCACGAAAAACGTATTCAAATAAAGTCACGTGGACGGCCACAACCGGAATTGAAACTTATTTCTGTTACAAAACATAAAAATAAAGATATTAAACGATATTTTAATTCGAAAAGTTATACATTTTGTGATTGGATTTGTGGCTGTGAAAAAAGGAACTTATATTTTTGTTTTCATTGCTTACTTTTTAACTCGACTGATAAACAATGGACCGAGATAGGGGTGAGTGATTTGAAACATTTGAAGGAAAAAATAAAAAAGCATTCTATTTCTACATTGCATATAAATCATTCAATGAGTTTTGTCTTGTTAGGAACCATTGATATTCTGATTCAATTAGACAGTGCATATCGTAAATCACTCGTGGACCACAACGAAAAAGTGGATAAAAATAGATATATTTTAACAAAAATTTTGAAATGCATACAGTTTTGTGGTTCTTTTGAACTGGCATTAAGGGGTCACGATGAAACAAAAGAGTCAGATAATCCAGGTATATTTCGTGGCTTGATTAACTTTATTCAGGAAATAGACATTGTATTAAAAGAACATTTAGAAAGGTCTTCCAGTTTTAAAGGTTTATCTAAGACGATCCAAAATGATTTGTTAGATTCAATTTTAGCAGTATCTCAGGAAGAAATTAAACTAGATATACAGAAATCTGAGTACGTTGCAATTCAGGTGGATGAGACAACTGACAGCTCCACTAAAACCCAAATGGTATTTGTGATCAGATATTTAAAAGACAATGTCGTATGTGAACGTTTTTGGAAATTTGTTAATCCGCAGGCTTGCACGGCAGTTGGCTTAACTAATGAAATATTGACTCAGTTAAAGATCCTGGAAGTTCAACCGCAACAGCTGATAGCGCAATGTTACGACGGAGCAGCCGTTTTATCAGGGAAAACTGGTGGCGTTCACGTTAAAATCAAAGAAACTTTCCCCCGTGCTCACTACATTCATTGCTACGCCCACCAACTAAATCTAATTTTACAAAAAGCATGTACGATAACGACAGGTGTAAAGGTGTTTTTCGCGACCCTGTATTCATTTTCTGTATTTTTTTCAAGATCTCCAAAGCGAATGCATTATTTAGATGAAACCTTTAAAGGTCGTTTACCAAAGGCAGCTCCAACTAGGTGGTGTTTTAATGCCAAATGCGTCATTACCGTATTCACACATAAATCTGATATTTTTAACTGTTTAAATTTAATTTTGGAAAAGGAAAATGATCAAAATACTTTAAGGACGGGTTGTTTCGGAAAATTTGAACAATTCATCAAATTTCAATGTTCATTTTCAAGTTCTGTGAAAGATTTTTTCAAGTTCTGTTTTTATTTCAGTTTTGTCCAGCAACTAGCCTACGATGATATAATAACAGAACTTGAATAAGTCTTTCACAGAACCCAAAAATGAACGTTGAAATTTGATGAATTGTTCAAATTCTCCGAAACAACCCGTCCTTAGTCAAGCACAAAATTTAATAAATAACCTGGAAAAGAGTGTTTTTCTTTATTGGTTAACATTCTTTAACAAAATAATGCCTCACTGCGAAATTTTATTTAAGCAAATGCAAAAAAGAAATTTGGATGCAATATTAATAAAAAAACATATTGGAGAATTTCAACATCACATTTTGGCCATACGAGCAGAATTGAGTTCCAACCCAGCAAATTCAATCAGTTCCCCAGAAGGCGAATGTAAGAAAAGGCGTCTTGATGAAAATAATAATTTGGTTGCGATTGAAGTTTGTGACACTATTTTAGTGGAAATGCAAAATAGGTTTAAATATGGCGATCATCTCATTTTATCGAATTTATTTAATAAAGATAATTTTGCTGAATATAATTACTGTTTTCCAACAGCACAACTAAATTTGTTGGATCACTTTGATGAAATTGATTCATCGAAGTTAAAAAATGAGTTAATAGTGTTTTACCAACGTGATGACTTACACCATGCTAACAGTGCTGCATCGCTTTTAAATTTTTTGTTGACGAATAATTTTCAGAAAATATTTTCAGAAACAATAAAAGTATTAGAATTTATTTGTGTGATACCAATGACCACAGTTGAAAGTGAGAGATGTTTTTCAACTCTTAAACGTATTAAAACATTTTTAAGAAATACAATGAGTCAAGATAGATTAAGCTCACTTGCAATGCTTAGCATTGAAAAAATATATATTTCTAAAATAGATCATTTCTACAGCCGTGTCATTGACCATTTCGCAGAAGCCAAAGAAAGGAGGATCGATTTAATATACAAGAAATGTTAGAGTGCTTTTTTATTATTTTTTACTATTAGAATTTAGAATTCAGAATATCAGTACATACCTACACCTACCTATCCAACACTTTTATCTCGGTTCATAGATTTTTGTAGAATTTTTCAATTATAGGGAATTTCCAGTCATAGTAATAACAGCTCATAATAATAATAATATTAATAATAATTTTTTTCAAATATTTATGTTGAGGGATCAGTAGGATTTATCGGTCCAGTTGGGAATTCTACCGAGCCGAACCCTCTGATATGAAAATATCTAAAGTCGGTGAATATTATTTTCCCATTTGATCTCTCGTGGGTTGGCGTGTTGTTCTTGTATTGTTTTGTATTAATTATACTTATATAATGCACTTACATAGTGTGGATTGGCTAGATGATCATTTGTGGAAAAGTGTGTGGAAGGGTTTAGTTTTCCTAGAAGGAGGAAGATTTTACCCGGCCATAAAATCGAAAGAATACAAATAAAGATGTAGAAAAACATAATTAATAATATGAACATTAAAGTTTAAAGTTATGTGTTAATAATAAGTAATAAAATAAAGAACATTAATTATAACTATATTGTGCTACCGGCTTCGGAATAGGTGAGTACCGACAAATTAATTATATGTACCTAGGTATTGACTTTTTATAATATTCCCTACGCATTAACTCTAAAGGTATGTATGTACATACTACGCTACGCATAACGATATCTGGACTACTTAGCAAGCATTCATTTTCTAAGAAATAGATATTTCAGAATCACACTGACCACACGTTGCGATGCCTGTGGCCAGTGTGATTCTAAAGCATATATTTCCATAGAAAATGTATGGTTGCTAAGCAGTCCAGATATCGTAATGCGTAGCATAGCGTACGTACGGCGACCCAGTGTGTATCTACCTTTATTCATTTTTTCGATTGACCTTCCACTTTTGGATCCCTAGAGCCGCCTCTGGATATAATAACAGAACTTGAATAGGACCTTCACAGAACCCGTAAATGAACGTTGAAATTTGATGAATTGTTCAAATTCTCCGAAACAACTCGTCCTTAGTTTAAAATAAATGATTACTTATGTTTTGCAAATACAAATGGGAATGAAAAAACAAACACAAAAAAAACATCTATTATTATGTATTAATCAAACAGACCTTTCTGCTAATAGTTGTATACCTACCTTAACGTCGCTTTCTTCAACAATGGTAGTTAGGTGTACATTCCACTCATGCACGCCTATTTCCAATTGTTCCACGACTTCTGGGAGCTTGCTCAGCTTTCTGACAGAAAGCTTACCCTCTGTGAGCTCCGGAATTACAGGCATCGGCAGTTGTAGCTCGCCCTCCAGATGTTCAATTGACCTGGAAATAAATAACAATTTATGTTATGTGTCAAAGTTAGCCTATATGTATCAAACGCAATGCTACCCAAAAGCCACACAGCAGCTTTCTTATCCTTCTATGATCATGATTAGTATTTACATAGTATCCCCTGACGACTGAGTAGAGCGCGCTGCGGACCCAGTATTTACGTCGCATCCCCTCTCTTTTGCCCAGGCGCCATTCCAGGCCCAACACTGACCGGCAACCGTCAGCCAATCACCGCAAGGTACGAAATAGCCAGTAAAATATTTCTCTCTTCACATATAAATACTAGCCGCCATAATACAAAATAAAAATATACAGGTTGAAACCGATTGCTTTCTCCTTGGATATACGACATTACAGCAACATATAGCAGCAGAAAACCCAGCACCCCATATTTACAGACAATGTCAAGGACTCCGGTCTGATACAGTATGATAATTATATGCTACACATTTATTCATTCATCACTAACTGTTAGGACGGGTTGTTTCGGAGAATTGAACAATTCATCAAATTTCAACGTTCATTTTCAAGTTCTGTGAAAGATTTTTTCAAGTTCTGTTTTTATTTCAGTTTTGTCAAGCAACTAGCCTACAATTATATAATAACAGAACTTGAATAGGACTTTCACAGAACCCGAAAATGAACGTTGAAATTTGATGAATTGTTCAAATTCTCCGAAACAACCCGTCCTTAGTCTAAGGCCCCACCTATGCTTCATATAAGGGCACAGCGGCCGCGAGAGCACCTTATTCTATTGGCAGAGCACAAGAATTTAAGAGCCAATGAAAACCCAGACTGTCTCTCAGTGAGTCAAATATGATATGTGCATTTATCACATCAGCCGATAGCCACATAAATTTCTACCTGTCTTTTGGAGTAAGAGAAAGCCGAAGGAGTCTTTCTCCTTCAATCCAGAAGGGTTTTTGAGACTTCCGGCAGCATGTAGGGTAAGACATAACATCATCATACAAAGATTTGCGCCAATTAGCTGTGCCTTCTTGTATTCCCTCAGTGTTGCAATATCTCGCATTAATTTGGCAGGGTTACATTTACAAGTATGGGGGAGGGGGAGTCCAATGTGAAAACTTTTCAATAACTTACCATTCGATGCTTCCAATGAGATCGAACAAATCGTCTGCCAATTCTTTAGACGTTTGCAAGGTATTTGTTTCCGATTTATCCAGATTGACATCATCTAATTTTTCTGGACTAACATGAAGTTGGCCCTTGGCTTTAATCCTGAAAAAATACTTCATATTTTCATCAGATTTAAATTTGCTAACTTCTTGTCCGCAACAAAATTTTGCAAGTAAATAAAAGCTGGTCAAGGAAATTTAGTTTAGGTTAGGGTAATTATTGTTGGTTGGTTAAAGTAGGGTTAATTTTGGCTCAGGTGATGTAGGTTTATGTTTGGTTGGGGTTACGGATATGTTAGGTTGCATTAAGGTAATGAGTTAATTGGTGATTGTTTGAAGTAGGGTAAATTTAGGTGTGTTTATGTGACTTTCATTGAAGTTAGGTTAGGTTAAGGTAATAGTGGCTTAATTGGTTGTAATAGGATTAATTTATGCGAGGTTGTGTTAAATTTAATTAGATTAGGTTAATAGTGGGTTCACTGATTGTAGTAAGATTAACTTAGGTGAGATTATTTATGTATTTATTTATTTATTTACACATATACGGCACAACACGTGCCATTAACATAATTGATATACTTATAATAGTACAACAACATGAAGAATAACAGTATAAATGTTAGTAAAATTTAAGAAAATAGGTAAAAAGTAAGGTAATAAGTAGTGTATAAAAACTATAATGTATAAAAGTAAATTGTAAAGTGAATAGTTTAAAATATAAAGTATTAAAGTACAAAACATAAATTATTAGGAAAAAGTAAAAATAAAAATTTAAAGATTGAAATAAAACAATAAAATGTACCAATAAGATACCTATCTCAAGGTACCGACAAAGATTTAAATATAAAAAGTAATAAATCCTGGATTATGTTAACCGATATGATAAATTTTACAAGTACTTATGATTTCTAGTGCATTAATGGTTTTAGAAGTACTGGTAGGCATATTATGTTTACATGATGTATTTACGTGGTACTAGCAAACAAATTTAGTTTAACGCATCTTTTGTATGAAGACAGATTACCGGCAGCGTGATCAATATTAGCATATTCATTGCCTAAAATATGTAAGCGATTTATGGTTGAGTTTTGTTCTGCGTTCGTCATAGTATTGTCACAGTGGAAAGGTGTTTTGAGTCGAGTCGGTCTACTAGGTACATGGTAATTTATTAATGAGACCAATTCAGGGGAGTCAAACCAGTTATTGTTTATTTTAAATAAAAAAATAAGATCATTGAGTATTCTTCTATCTTTTAACGATAAGAGTCTCATTTTTTGTAATAAAGATTCATAGTTTATGTCAACCGCGGGAATACCTAATTTGAAATTAATTGATCTGAGAAATTTGCGTTGGATTCTTTCAATGGAGTTTGCATGGCTTTTGTAGAAAGGGTTCCATATGGGGGAATTGTATTCTAAATGACTCCTAACCAGAGTTGTATATAGTATTTTAAATGTTTGGATATTTTTAAAATCATTACAAATTCTTACAATGAAGCCCAGAATTTTCATTGCTTTACCAGTTATTATATCAATGTGATTGGTAAATAGTAGTTTAGAGTCGAAGGTTATTCCAAGGTCCCTTATTACAGGTACTGACAATAAACTGTGATTGTTAAAAGAGTAACTATATTTGATAGGGTTTTTAATTCTATAGAAACTCATGATTTGACATTTTTTTATGTTAAGTGTAAGTTTGTTAATGGTACACCATTCTACGAATTTTATAAAATTGGATTGGAGGGACAAGCAGTCGTATATATTTTTTATGATTTTATATATTTTCATGTCATTAGCAAATAATAATATGTTAACATCAGTGAATATGGAAGTGACATCGTTTATGAATAGTATAAACAATATTGGACCAAGGTGCGAACCCTGAGGCACACCACTAGTGGCTTCAAATTCGTAAGACAGGTGTTCTTTAATACAGACAGTTAGTACACGTTTTGATAAATAATTCTTAATCCAACATAATAAATTACCACTTATTCCTAATTTAGACAATTTATTTATAAGAATTTTAATGTAAACCTTATCAAAGGCTTTACTAAAATCAGTGTAAATTGAATCAACTTGTTCTCTATTAGCAAGAGCACCAGAGATAAAATGTTCATACAGTGTAAGGTTAGTTAAGGTAGATCGTCCAGAGATAAAACCATGTTGAAATGATGAGATATTAAATTTTATGCAAGAACATATTTTTTGGAGAATTAACTTTTCAAAAATTTTTGGTATTGACGATTGTATGCATATTGGTCTGTAATTTTCAACTAAAGACTTGTCTCCGCTTTTAAATATTGGAGTGAGAAAGCTATTTTTCCCTATTTGTGGGAACTTGCCTGTTAAAAGTGATTGATTAAATAGTAGGTACAGAGGGTAAGAGACACTACTCCCACAGTTTTTTAGAAATACGGGGGAATTTTATCTGGCCCTGAGCACGATTTAGGTTCCAGTAGTTTGATACATGCTGCAATTTCTTTAATCTCAATATGTATCTGAGATAGTTGTAAATTTATGTCGGACTCAAAGTTTGGAATGTCTTCATCAGGGATATCTGTTTCATATACATCCTTAAAAAAATCTGCAAACAAATTGACAATATCTTTGATTTTACAGGAAGTTTTCAGTTTATAGTGCATAGTTTCAGGTATGCCAAGGTTGTTGTTATTTTGAGCTTTACAGTAGTTGAAAAAATGTTTTACATTGTTACCAATCGAAAATTCCACATTCTTAATGTAATTATTATAACAAATGTTTGATAATTTATTACAATCTTTTCGCAGCTTGCTGAAAATTATAAAATCAGAAAGATTTGTTGTTTCTTTGTAAATTTTATGCGCTTTTTTCTTCTCAATTACTATGTTAATGAGGTCCTTGCTAAACCAGCGAGGGAAATTTGAAGATAGTTTATAACTAATTGGGACAAAGTTTTCTATGGTTTTATATAGATGGTCGTAAAAGGCTTTAATATTCTCATCGAGATTACCTCCTTCTAGTGTAGACCAGTCAGTGTTGTATAGATAATCGCGTATTGCAACATAATTGGCTTTATTAAAGTTAGGATATTGTGTCTGGTTTTTAATTTGGCATTTTATAGGGTTACATAATACAGTAATATCTAAAGGTGGGTGATGAGAATCAAGGGGAAGAACTGAATCAAGTGACTTTTCAACCGCAGTTGACAAGTCGGTGCAAAGAACAATATCTAGTAATCTATTATTGTCATTTTTTACATTGTTTAATTGAACTAGGTTAAGGAAATCACATAATTCAACTATTTCTTTTTCTGTGTCAGTTAAGCTAGAGTTTTGAGATAATGTAGAATTGTCGCGGGTACCCCAGTTGATTTTTGGTAAATTGTAATCACCGATGATAGTGATTTTACTGTTTGGAAATTTAAACGACAGTTGTTCAATATCCTCGAAATGACTTGTGTATACACTTAAATCTGATGATGGCGGAATATAAACACTGCCTATGATATTTTTTTGATTTTTGCCGTTTAGTAAAATGTAAACTTGCTCCACATTAGAATTTTTGGTTTTCAGAAGTTTTGAAGGATGTATCTTGTTGACAGCTATCATGACGCCACCGCCTCTAGATTTAGCGCTGGTTTGTTGACTTCTGTCAGACCGGTAAATATGATGGTGGGGTAGACCAAGCTCAGCAGAGTTGATGGATGGTTCCAGCCAGGTTTCCGTAAGAATGAGGATGTCATGTGGCAGTGTTGGGGCATGTATTTTAAAGTTCTTAAGTTTAGTTTTCATGCCTCTGACATTTTGGTAATAGCACTTCAGTTTGTTTACATTGTGTCGTTTTTTGGAAGGGTTGTAACAATAGTTGGTTTGGAGTTTATGTACTTTATGGTAAGGTTTGGTTCACCATTCTCTTGACGGAACAATAACTGCTTTCTAAGCTCCACCAATTGATTCCTTTGGAGGATGGTTAAGTCATTACTTGCTTTGATTCCGTTTTTAAATTTGGTGCTATTACGTAGGAGAGTTCTCGGTGCGATATTGTTTGTAAATTCCAATTTAATTGGACGATTTTTGTTGGCAATTTTCTTGGCACCCAGTCGGAATACTTTGACGTTGATTAGATCTAATGACGGGTGTTATAAGAGTGGGTTAAATAATAGTGGGTTCAATGGTTGTAGTTAGATTAATTTGGGTGAGGTTATGTTAAATTTAATTGTGGGTTCAATAGTTGTAGTAAGATTAATTTATGTTAAATTTAGTTAGGTTAGGTTAAAAGTGGGTTCACTAACTGTAATAGGATTAACTTAATTGAGGTTATGTTAAATTTAATTAGATTAGGTTAATAGTGGGTTCAGTGATTGTAATAGGATTAACTTAGGTGAGATTATGTTAAATTTAATAGTGGGTTCAATGGTTGTAGTAAGATTCATTTGGGTGAGGTTATGTTAAATTTAATAGTGGGTTCAATGGTTGTAGTAAGATTAATTTGGGTGAGGTTATGTTAGCTTTAGGTGAGGTTATGTTAGCTCTTTGGTTGTGTTTGCAAAAAGTATTTTCATCAAAATGAATAATAACCTGGCTTCCGCGAGTAAGTGGCGTGCGGATACAGACAGGAATCGGTAATGTGAGACGTGGTGATAGTTGAGCTCCGACACCTGCCCCACTACCCCGGAGGTTTGTACATCATCTTTTATTGTGGTAGCGGACGTCTCCCCTGTGGTGTCCTTCACCTCTATAAGGTGGGGACCCATGCAGGTGATGTAGGCCTGAAATGCATCAAATGAAAATATTATGAAAACTCCCATAATAATAAAAAGTTATACCTCGGTTCCAAATGATTTTACCTACAGCTAGACATTTAAAAACAGACAATAATTGAGGGCGCTTAGAACAATTGTCAATCAAATTTCAAAAATAATTTCGAATATTCCTTGTTCTCTCCGACTCTTTCAGTTCCCTCCAATAATTTAAAGCCAGTCCTCTTCTTTATCCCGACGATCACTTTGTATGCCTTATTCGAGTCCTGAAGGTGGGGCAACTGTCCCTGTCACTGCATATAAATCACTTAGAAGGGGTTTTAGTAACAGTTGTTTTCAGGTTGGGTTAGTAAACACAATAAAATTATACAAGCAACTGTTATTAATTGCAAAATTGTCAAAAAGGCAAAACAAAGCTATGAAATCATTTGCAACTATAACAATATATTTGGACATTTCTGTTAGTGTTCAACTATTGTATGATACTTGTTGGCATGTGTCTAGTGTATTCACTATTACACTATTATATGGACTACGCTTCTGTTATTCTGACTCACTAAATTCACCAGCTTCTTGCATGTACTATGTGTTTTCGGATACCGTGCATTTTCAAATTGCAATCCTGTATAAGCTATTGATTTATGAAGAAGATATCTAATCTGATAATAGTGATCAAGTTACCTTGTGAAGAACCAAAGAGGAGGCCCTCAGAAACCTAGCCTGGCACGAGCCAACGGTGAAGAACTCGGGCAGCATGAGGCGGGCGGCTGTTTCTGACTTGAAAGTGGGGATGGGCACCTCGGAGAGCCGAATGATGTAAGTGAATTTGGTGTCCGGCTCCACCCCCGATATCGGAATCTCGCCAAAGTGGCCAACCAGTGAGGGCAGCTTCATCATGAGGGGGACGTATTTCTAAAGAAGGATAATGAATGTTCAAAAGGTAATGAAAGTGAAATGGATTCCACATATAGTTATCCCTGAGAAAGGTCGTAAATGACGACTATAATTGTACTAGTATCTTCTGTCTTTTTCATTTTCACACAAAACGTGTGAGAAAGAAGATTATTCGTCAATGACGGACAGAAGACCTCTGTCTACTTTAGCATACTGCAGGGGTAGGGTTACATAAAAAATACTTTATTTCAGAAGGTATGCATGGGTAGTGCAAAGCAAAACAATGTATAACCCTTTACAACCAGCTTCATACGAGCATGAGTTTGTTTTGAAAAAATTCTGACAGTAATTAAATCTGTTTTTGGGAATGGAACCGGTCTCGATTGAACATGTGGAACGTGTTTGTGTAGGGTACCTTCACGAACATGTGTTTCGATAAGTCACCCAGCCCTACGGGATTATAAATATGAGCTTTACTAGTGTAGCCCATGACAATCCTGAATTTTTTGTCAGTTACAAAGGGATAAGATCCTGAAATGTTAAAAAATGATTTTATTTTATTTATTGTAATGTACACAACAGAAAGAGGGTAAATATAACAAAATCACAAAGAATAAATACCAACTGTCCAATAATGGTGTATAAAAATATGTAAGAAAAAAAACAATAAATAGGTAGTTGTGTAAAAGAACTACAACAAAAAAACAAAAAGGCAATAAATTTTGGGTCAAGTAAAGTCAAGGGAAAATGGGAGATTTGAGAAATTTTGTAAAGTTCTGGAAGTTTAGCTATAGCTAGATGTAATATGTCCGGAATCTTACCACTACAGTGAATGTTATATGGTCAACACATTCACAGAAGATGAAGTTGGTTCTTTGGAAAGGAATATGAAAAGTTTCAGAATTTTAACGATTAAAGAAAATCAAGAGCTTACCATAACAGTGTACCACTCCACCGTTCCATCCACATCTGGGTCGAGATCAGTTGGGGCTGAAAAAAGAGAAAATTATATAAATGGCGTAAAAACCCAGAGTGATAGGTTCCCCTGTATTCTTTCAACTAAGCTTGAAATTTGCCTTCTAGTTTCTTGGTAAAATTTCACACATTTATCAGGAATATTCAAATCGATGTCTTTGCAGTTGCCTGAACACTGAATGATGACAAAGGGACTCCATTATCTGAAAATAATTCATCAACCAAATCTAAAACTTGTCTAGAAGATAATCATTAATATATGCTGATATTATTTCACAAAAAAAGTTAATATAAATTTGCGAAGACACTTTCAAAGCAAAACTTTCTGTCAGAAGTGAAAAGTGAGAGGCTCAGAAGGTAGGTACCATTTGAATGTTTATTTTTATTACGAAATGACAAGTTACGATATAATAACAAAGCCGTTAGGGGATTTCTAATAAACACTTCTGAGGTACAAAAAAATTGAAGGCTGCCCAGAGATGGCGGCATATTTCTTGCAATGTTGTGTATTAAAAAGAAATTCTGATTCATAAACAATAAAAATTATATGTTTTCGGAAGATTGCTCACACGCAAAATGAAAATCAGACCATTGGGCATTGGACAAAACTTTGGGTCCGAATCAAAAAATTGAATAAAATGAATCAAGAATCTAATTGAGCGTTAGTCCCAAAAACTGTGATGGACTGGACATGAGGATTGATAGCCAGACAACAGGACACTGGAAATCATGGCCAAGTGAGTACCCCAGTGGAGTTAACCCAGAGACAGAACTAGAAAGAGGTGAATTGACTGTGTGGTAGAGGATACGAAGAACTGAGGACTGGAGACACTGGGAAAGAAAACTAAAACAATAATATTGATGTTATCCTGAGGTGTCCATTCACTTGATTGAATAACGTGAGACTATCAAATGAATACGAATAAAATACACTTACGCTTTGGTAGAGAAAGCTCGCTCACTTCTTTTTCCACTTCTATAGACTCAATTGATTCAATAGGAGCATCTGAAAAATCGGTTGAGTCTTGAATAATCATGTTTAGTATATCGGTGATGGTGGCTTCTACCACAGCTTCAGGGTCAACATCTTCAATATCTCCTTCTTCTTCGCCTTCACCAGCGTCTCCCGCTCCCGTCTCTTCAGCTGATGCAACTCGCTCAGCAACTGATTGGCCGTCTTCTGCTTCTAAAGTCTGTTCAGAGTCTCCGACCGCTGGACCAATGGAGGGGTCACTGGGTGGAGCTAGAAGAAGAAAAATAATCATCAATATTCGTCAATAAAATGTTAAAATATATTTACATTTCATTGTTTTGATGTTAGCTACTACCTACTAACTTATTAAGCAACAAAGTAGAGAAATGATTTTTTATTTATTAACTCTCTTTTTAGGGGCTTTGGCATAGGAATAGTAAACATTATAGTATTTTTCTTTGTTTATACACAAAGGAACTACACCAGCAACAATCTAGTAGTTTTAGAATAGATGTACACTAGATATAAAATGTTAAATTTTATAACTAAATAAAATATACTTTATTTATTTAGAGATAAATTAAAGATATTCACTGACTGGGCATGATTATTCCCTTCCATTAGTATTCTGGGTAGTGAGAATATAGCAGTTGGTCCCGATCCGAAAGCATATCAATTATAATGCAAGCAATTCTGGACTATCAAATGCATAGAATTTTATATATAAATACCAAGTCAGTGAAACCCTTCTGTCTGACAATTTAAGCATATTCCGATCATTAAAGAGTTAAAAAATGGCTGAAATACCCATTTTCAAACTTAAAAAGAGTAAGAATTTATTTCGTTTTTGTTCCAAAAGCTTGTATATGAATATTGTAATGTGGATTCCAGATGGAAGAATTGTACTCAAGTTGAATTCTTTTGCTTTTGTAGGCCAAATATATATACCAATTAAATATTTAGAAAGCAAACACCAAAATATGTTTCCCCCGTTTCCACATGTTTGCAAACCCTACAGTGTTTTGTAATAACTGCATAAGTATATGGTTACAGTCATAAATTGAAAGAAAAACTTGAGTCAAAAAGTGATTTTAGAGTCAGAGCTTTGGTTGTATGGTGACAAAAAAATAGTTTATTATTGGTACAATACTTGCAACTGATAAAAAGTGCATTACCGCATGATGAAATAAAAAGAAGCAAACCGAAATGGAAGGCTCTGGCATAAAATAGCAAACATTAAAAGGAAGGGAAGAGGCAAAAACAAGAAATGGCGTGTGAATCATTCATGGAATGTCCAGATTCATAAAGACGAATACCTGGAGTGGGAGCCTCGATTGCGGCCTGCACAGCTCCTTCCTCTCCTGCTTCTTCATCCACCACAGTTTCTGGATCTTCCTTTTCTTCTGGTCTCGGAGCATCCTCTAACAAAAGCATAGATTTTAGTAGGTATGGTATTACTTTTAACACACCAAAACTATATATTCAAGTGCATTTCCATGAAATTACAAGTTGATTCTGTGTATACCGATTTTAGAAAAGGGTTCGACAGTATTTTTAAAAAAGCTTCAGAAATATGATACAGCCGAGACGGGTATTTATATAATTATGTGGTTTAACCCATAGAGGTCGGCAAGAATATTAAATAAATAAAAATACACTTTTGCTGGCCAACATAAAGACATTTTGATTATTGTGTTTAACAAGCAATATCCAAAGGCATAATGAATACACAAGATCAACACTACAATTGCAGTGGTTCATGACGTGCACGGGGACAATTCTTTAACACTGCAATTGCAGGGCTCTGGTTCCTAAGGGTTAACAGTCATTTAAGAATCAATTAGATGTTGAAATAATTGATGGATTAACATGCTTAACTTTGTATAAATTCATAATTTCCATTGGTGTTCCTCAAGGGTCACATTTGGAACCAATTTTATTTTTGCTATTTGGGAATGATCTTCTTACTATTTTCAACGACATCCAAGTTTTAATGTTTGCAGATAATGAGAACATTTTTACATCAGGTATATAGGATACTAGATTAATTAAACCATTCTCACCATCGGCCTTCTTTCCTTTTCCAGCTTTGCCTTTCTTCTTCTTGGGTGGAGGAGGCGGTGGGGGTGGAGGTATAATTCCTGGAAAAATATGCCATGTGTAATGTGTAATTTATTTTTGTATTCTGAGAATGCCTTGATACCCTTGCAAGAAGAGCTGGAAACCTGGAGACACTAGTTCTGGTAGGAGGGATTGAGGAATGCAGAATAAGAGGATGGTTTTCAACCAAAGAGACCAGGTCAAAATTCTTCAACTGGCACCTCAGAGGTGTCAGCAAACTGAGCCAGAGATAAAGGAGGAGACTCGTTAAGACAATTAATATGTTAACATGTGTCATAAGTCAAAGATGTGGAAGCTGTGAACGCTTAAACAGCCAATTTTGGAAGATATTCTTCATGTACAACGAACAACTGAAGATTATTTTTGGTTGATATATATCCCAACCTGGCACGGTCTCATAAAAGTTATGCTATCTCATTTTGTATTAAAGTGAGCAATATGATTTATGAGGCGGACACATTTGTGCTATACTCTCGCAGCTTGACCAATTTCAGCCCATTGGGAATGTATGGCGAGCATCGGCAAAAGATATGCTGAAATAGGCCAAGCCATAAGAGATAGCATGATCTGTCACGGGCATTAAACTATGTGAGGAAGATAGAATACAGCGCTTTCAGTTTGCATTACATAATTCACCATAAATGCTCCCGAAAAATTAAAAATAATTCTGTGAGACAACATTTAGCATTCAAAAAATATTTGCAAGGTTTGATTTTTCAATAAATATTTCTCCTATTATATTAAATGAAAAAAAGTGAAGTGGCAATAATTTTTATTATACCTTTGTCTAATTAAAAATATTTTTTAGTTTTGCTTAAAATAATAATTATAGTTGACAAAATAAAAACCATTGGTAAGCTACTTTAAAAACTTTATCTTTGTTTGAGTTCAAAATTTAAATATTTTTATTGCATACGTCGATTTGTAATATAAAAAATTTAATAGTCTTTCATCTGCTTTCAAGAACAGCACTTTATTTTGAAATATTTTCAAAAACAGCGAATTCATCTGAAATTGAATGTAATGTGAATCCACATTCTGACAGTTCTCATAATATAAGTACATTTCAAAAAGTCAGAAGCTTTAGGGGTTAAACAAGATTCAGAAAACAATTGATCTGTAATCAATCAGTTAGTGCCCGAGTGGACAAATGTGTCAGGTTCCCACCCAAGTGTTGGCGGTTTAATCATCAGCTTGCTAAGTCTTCCCATCATTGCACAAGCAACATTTTCCCACTATGATAATGGTAGGTAGTAGGAGGGATTCAAATAATGTTAACATTGAAGTTTTTCAAATATTTTGGAGGTATTTAATTGCCTTACTCCATTCAGGCACAGCTTTTTCGACTTGAATCAACTTATCATGGTAGATCTTGTGAACATTGAAGACTAGTTTCTCCAGAGAGGCGTTTGGGCCGACGAGGGGCTCATTGAGAAAGGTGTTGAGTTTCTCCTGGAGTTCTCCGTCATTGGCCTCCAGCATCTCGTCGAAGAGTTCTCCGTGGTCAAACCCATAGAAACTCAACACCCTTTCCTTCAACCATTTTACCCTGTAGTCCATTTTGAAGCTAAAATATGAATAAATCAATATAATATTAATTATTAAAATTATTTCAAGTCTTGTATGGCAATGGTCAATAGGTTTACATGGCTACAACTGATATCGTCTCCACAGAGCATTTTTGACATTGTGCTTATGCAGATTTTAAATGGTGTAGCATGGTCCTGTCACTAAGAGTTTCTCTCTCTGTTGCGTGCATCATTAATAAGACAAGAGGGAGAAGTTACAAAGTAGCTATCAGCGGTACACCTTTGACCTATTGACATTGAAACAACATTCCATTTGATCAAAAGATTATAAATAAAAAAAATTAGAAATAGCACTCGGTTTAAACTTAACTATTTATGATGGCAAAAGATGAATTAAAGTTCCATTTTTCTCAAAGTTAAGTTTGAAGGTTAGGAAATACGCATAAATTATTAAAATAACCCAAACTAACAACCTAAAAACCTATTTTGTGCATGTTTACTTAAACCCCTGACTTAAATATTTGCCTCTATTCAAGTGCTGTTTTTTTAAAGAGCGTTTGCATGCAGCAGAATTCGAAAAGTTTACTATTCTAAATAATACTTACATTTAATAATATTTCCTATCTATTTATAAATATGTTTACTTGGATCACATGTCACATTACTTGATGCTCATTGTTCGTGAAATAAAACAACCAAATGTCAGTCTGTTTCTATTGGTTGCTATCGTAAATAAACCATTCATATTGGTTGCTATGTTGAAATTCTGTTGTTTATATTTTTGTTTGATCAATTTAAGAATTTTGAATAATTTTGTTTTGTTCCACGCTTTATCACTATATATTAGATTCTTTTTGTGATATTTCCACACCAGTTTTCCGATTGTACTTCGAGTTTCTGGACACCAGTATACTTTATATTATAACCAATTATAACTAACTGTACCCCGTCATGCGTTGCTATTTATATTATTTTTCTATTATTTTCTCTATCTGCTCAGTCTGTCTGTGCAGATAGAAAAATAGCAAAATAAATAGATTCTCCAAATGAAAAATAGCAAAAAATCAAATAGACTTGAAGAGAATTCGCTTTCCATAAAAATTTATTTTGATATACAACTATTTTGTTAAAATATTTGGTAATTATTCGGAATCGCTGGACACGGATAATAGGAAATATTTTTAAATAAAACCTTCTGATTTACCTTAATTACTATAAAAGGAATCTGACTGTATTTGTGAAATTTTTAATTTTAGCATTTTAATTTTCAATTACGTAAAATGAAAATTCGCTTTCGTTGTATGGGATGACAGCTGGAATGGTTTCTGTTGATAACATTTTCTTTTGTTGGTATTCCTGATACGAGTTGCAAGATTTTTTACCACATGCAAATACTAGGTAGGTACTGTTTTAGCCAAAATCGAAAAATAAAATAAAGATATTTAGGTATGTTTTATAAAATAAAAAAATTTAAAAAGGTGAGGTTATTATAGGTTAGGTTAGGTTGGATTATTATAGGTTAGGTTGGTTTATTATTAGGATTTAGGTTAGGTTAGGTTAGATTGGATATTATAGGTTAGGTTATGTTGGATTATTATAGGTTAGGTTAGGTTAGGTTGGATTATTATAGGTTAGGTTAGGTTAGGTTGGATTATTGTAGGTTAGGTTCGATTATTATAGGTTAGGTTGGATTATTATTAGGATATAGGTTAGGTTAGGTTAGGTTGGATTATTATAGGTTAGGTTAGGTTGGATTATTATCGTTTAGGTTAGGTATGTTGGGGTAGGTTAGGATATAGGTTAGGTTAGGTTAGGTTGGATTATTATTAGGATAGAGGTTAGGTTAGGTTAGGTTGGATTATTATCGGTTAGGTTAGGTTAGGTATGTTGGGTTAGGTTAGATTACGTTTGATTATTGTAGGTTAGGTTGGATTATTGTAGGTTAGGTTAGGATTTTGGTTAGGTTAGTTTAGGATTGATTATTATAGGTTAGGTTACTATAATTTAGGTTAAATAAAACAATAATTATAACAATACCTAACTATAAATAATTTAAGTTTTTTAGATAACATAAAAATATTTTATTTTTCGAGTTTGGCCAAAACAGTACCCAACAAGAATTTGCATTCAGAAATTATTCAAATTCTAGCCACTCGTATCAGGAATACCAACAAATGAAAATGTCATCAACAGAAATCATTCCAGCCAATTCCAGCTGTGTTGGCTGATGGTTGGCTGGTTGTCTGGTTGTCTAGTTTTAAGTTGTCAGTTGTCAGTTCTAGTTAGTAGTTATCATCAGTTATCATGGTTGTGGAATTATTTCAGGTTATGGTTTTGACCGTGGGTATTGTATCGGGTTAGTTTGTGACCTACTAAAAGGAATAGCGCTATCTCTATATATGCAGCGCGAGTACATACAACGCGACTTTATTCGCCAGTTACAACCAGAGCAGGAATCGGAAATCTCTTGGAGGGCACAAAATAAATAATGTTTATGATTTGCATAATTTTTATTGTTTGCAGTTTTGTAGTGTAATGTGGGTTGCATGTACATTATGAAGGAGACAACATGGTTGAAGTATTTTTAAATAAATACTTCCCATATAAAATATTTTATAAGTATGCATATATTGTACATAGGTAAATGTATAGTAATATTATGGTAAAACGCACTTGCAGTGAAATTTCACACAACTGCTGTACAAAATAAAGATGACATAATAAATAAGATCTATAAATTTCTCAAAAATGATACACGAAGGCAGCAGATAGCTACTTGTTATTATTACATAATATTTTAATAAATATTTTATTGACTGCATTACTTAAATTTAAACACTTAATAATAATAAGAAATTTTTTTATTATACTCCTTTTTTGTTACAAGCAGAGCACAATAATATCCTCACTGGGATATCCCCCTGGGGGCTGAGGATTTCATTTACATGTTAAAATTTGAAAGTAATAAAAATTTATTTCAAATTCAAATAAATCATAGCCTGGCAACTGAGAACGGAAATTCCAATGATGATTAGCACGTAATATTTCAGTATCTGCCTGTTAACCTTTCGCATTACTTAAAAGTTACATGATTCTTGGAAAGCAATAATTACAAGGGGCAATTAAATTTACTTTCAATGGGACACAACACACAACCCTGGATATATCATCATCAATCATACACAGAAAGGGATAGCGTCTTACAAACTATATACGCCTATCTCGTTTCGCCTCACTAAAGAAAAAAAAAGATAAACATGCAGCCCATATAGCGCCGTCTCTTTTCGTCATGGTCAGAATAGTTTTGAACGGCCCATGGCCCATGTGATGTGAGTTGCGAGATGGTTGCGAGCATGTTGCGAGTTGCGAGATGGTTGCGAGTTGCGAGTTAATATCCATAACCACCCAACAACATCCACAACCGAATAACCAAATAACCGAGCTCTCGCCAGCGTAGTTGCGGTTATTTTCAAATAACCGTTGTATAGTTGGTTATGTTGTACAACTACCAAGACTACAAGCTGTCATCCCGTACAACGAAAGTGAATTTTCATTTTACGTAATTAAAAATTAAAATGCTAAAATTAAAAATTTCACAAATGCTGTCAGATTCCTTTTATAGTAATTTAGGTAAATCAGAAGGTTTTATTTAAAAATATTTCGTATTATCCGTGTCCAGCGATTCCGAATATTTACCAAAAATAATACACAATCGAAATTAAATTATAACTGGTATATAAAATGTATCCGTACGATTTATGAAATGGTTTCTTTCAAGACGTGTCCAGATTCACAAATAACCAAAACTACATAATTCACTCATAATAAGGAAGTTGAGTCCATTTTTTTTATTTTTTTTATCAATGTTCGCATTCAAACTTGAATACGAGTTTTTTTTTTTTTTTTTTTAAAGTTTGTTTTCATAGTTAAATTAATTCTCAAAGTTTGAATTTTATTAAGCCCGCCAAAACGAGCGGAATCCGAGCGGTAAGAGGCGGGGGTGGGTGTGACGTCATTCAAACTGTAAGAACCACGTCGCTTTAACATTTTGTATAAAAAAAAAATTAATTCTTCAATAAGGAATTCCAGTAATTTTTTTACCAATGTTAACCGTCTATTAGAATTGATGTTATTAAAAAAAAAAGAAAATTGATTGAGATTTCATAGTTAACTTAATATTTTAAGTTAGAATATTTGCTTTTCCCGCCCGGTACGGTATTCCGTGGCTATTTGTTGACTTGCCACGCGCGAATTCAGGACCACCGCGCAGAAAAGTAAAGACCAAAAGTAAAATAACGGTTTACAGCCCAGTTCACTGTGATACTTTTCTTGGCGGCCGGCGGCCTGAAGTGTATCACATGTTATGTGACATGTATAATAATAAAAACTTCTAAGTTATGCAATAAACAACATATTATTATAAAGCACCATACGAATATGTATCTTTAGAAATCCATTTCATATAATAATAACAACAAATACGTACATATATTTGACAAACCCAAATAAACGTTTGGCCTATACACCTCTCTCATCTAAACCGACCGTCTCTCATGTAATAGAAAGAGATGCACCATAGGTGATCCGTTGTACGTACAAGTCACGACACATGTGACGTCAGAATTCTTTCGACCAATCGTGGAGCGTATACAGTCTATTGCTATTGAATGCTTTTTCAAGAACGTTTAACTAATTCTAAGAATAATAATATAGAAATATATTTATATATTTAGAATCGATATTTTTTGATCTACATGAACATATTTTTTATAAGTCAAAATATTTTTCACTCAACTTCCTTATTGCTAATAATTATTTCCATAATAACAAAAATAATATTTGAAAACTTTAAAATGACAACCAAACTGGCACTAAAATCGTCAACCGAGAAAATAGGCGCTAGGGATGGTATCAAATAATAATCTTTCCCTGAGAAGGTCGATTTAATAATGCGGTACCTACTTTTTGATATTTGCACTATGTTTCAGACAGTTTAGCCCGTCATCCTAAGTAAGGAATCTACATAAATCGAGATATCCTGGGCAGAAAAATGCCACAATGACCACTGTGCCAAACCGTAGCGAATTTATACCTTTATTATCGGATGGGGCAGTGCAAATAAAAATATACTAAATCCACTAATTAAAACTCAAAAAGCCATCATGAAAATTATACTGAAAGTTCCTGTAAGAACTAGCACTGACGAAATCTTCACCAATCTTAACATCATGTCAATTAAACAACTATATTCTAAAACTATACTCATTTACATTCATAAGTACAAAACCCAAGAAATAACAACAAACACGTACAATAGAAACATTAGATCTCATGGTCAAAAACTTTTTTTTTATTTTTTATATTAACTCCACACAGGAGGCCCTGAAGAAAATAATTTCCCTCAGGGCCTATGTCATCTTTGGGGGTGCTGTGTGGAGGGTCTTTTTGTGGAGAGGAAGGAGTGAACATGGGTCTTGAAGAGTCCCATGTTGTAGGAGGGAGGAAACACAGAGGCCTGTAGCTCGTTCCACAGCCGAGCTGTTGAACTTAAGAACGAATCGTAGAAGCGTATCTTATAT
Organism: Hesperophylax magnus; assembly: GCA_026573805.1. Taxonomy (NCBI): domain Eukaryota; kingdom Metazoa; phylum Arthropoda; class Insecta; order Trichoptera; family Limnephilidae; genus Hesperophylax; species Hesperophylax magnus. The sequence goes on along the minus strand of JAIUSX010000117.1, from coordinate 1,010,334 downwards.
ATGTAACTTATCCAACAAATAACTACTAATACAACTTTTGGGCAAAAAAGCTTATTATATCATAGTATTAAACTTTACAATAAAATACCACTCTCACTCAAAAACCTAAACATTTTAACATTTAAATCTCAAATAAAAAGCTGGATACTTAATATAGGGAGATCTGAAATAGAAAATTTACTGATAGCAAACACAGACTAAAACAGAATCAACTGAACTATACCAAAAAAAACACTATCTTACTTATTTTAAAATTATTTAAAAAAAAAAATTATACTACATGATATATGTTCATAATTAAATTCATATGTAACTTTGTTGTGATATTAATTTTCTAATATTAAATTATACATAATATGTAAATGAATTCCTCAGCACGGGAAATCCCAGTGAGGATATCATTATATCTATTTGTTACAAAAAAAAAGATAATAAATCACTTATTATTATTATTATTTCACTTAGCGAAGCGCAGGGTCCGGTTTATGTCGATTCCTTACGGGACCACGGGACAATGGGCTTAGACGGCTCCCTCATTGGCCCATTGGCCCGTAAGGAATTGACATAATCGTGAGTGGTGAGTGCTTTATTTATGCGTGAGTGGTATGGTGAGTGGTATATCTATGAACGGAAAGCGTAATTCGACAAGTTTATCAAAACTTTTAACATCTTTATTTTTAACATTTTTCTGGTCATGGCACTTAATAAGGGATTATTAGGTATACAATATAAATATTATGCATTCATAATGTGTATATATTATTTCCTTTATTTTACTTTTTCCGATTTTATGTCCGGGTTAAATCTTCCCCATAGGAAAAACTAAACCCTTCCACACACTTTTCCACAAATGATCAACATTATGCAAGTGCATTATATAAGCAAAATAAATACAAAACAATACAAGAACCACACGTCAACCCACCAGAGATCAAATGGGAAAATAATTCACTATTAATTTTTTTAACTATTAATTAATTCATTTAATTTTTCCTACTAATAGCATTTATTATTTCTACTATTATATATTAATGGACTATTTGTCCGTAATTAAATAAATAAATAAAATATTTTGTTTCTAATTTATCTGTTTATATCATTTGGAATCATTTTCGATTCTAAATTCATATTTGATGTACACATTAAGTGCAAATCGCTTAAAATGATGGGATTTATTCACATATTATATAAACCTTTCAAAGACCCTCAATCAATTTCCTTTACAGTGCCTTAATTATAATTAAACTTGAAAATGGAAGAACTATCTGGAATCCACATTACTGTCAATATGAAAACATTGTAGAATCGGTTAAAAAAAATGCTAAAACTTATCTTTCAAATGTGGTCTACATAACCATCTTAGGTCATACGACGTACGACTTGAATACTTCAAGACATAAATAAACCCTTCAAGATGAATACACTTAAAATTAGAAGGCAACTGACCATAAATAAACCACTCACCAACTGAGTGATCTAATATGTTTACACAAAATAATTCACGGCCATTTTTATACTGCATTATGTCTTAGCAAATTATTTATTGGACAATTTGTATAGGGCCGCTTTTGTGAGATATCACCTCAGGGGCGCTTTACAGTTGATGCAGGTATTACAAATAAATTAAATATTACAAAAATAAAGTGAAGTTAAATTAAGTAAAAAAGTTGAAGTTAAGTTTAGTAAAATGAAGTACAGGAACAGGTGACACGAAAATAAAAGATGGAGACTCTGCAGCAAGAATCCTAGGTGGTGAAGAAACTGGACCAGCTGCTGCAGCGAGAGAGTCCACCGCGTCCACCAACAGTGCCAGCACGAGGTTCGTCATCCGATCAGGTATTTTTCTGCTGCTAATAAAGCGCTGACATCTCACACAGATAAGAGACCCTGGCAGCACTGCTGTGACGTTCGGCAAGTCCATCATTCATCTCCATGTAATCCTGTTCCTGGTGATTGTTGAAGTAATGTTGAAATAAATGTTCCCAATTCCCATTGTTTAAGACACCATAGCATGTTTCACATAAATACGTTCAAAAATAATATCGCCTATTTTATCCCTCTGACCGTAATGTGTCGACTTTATAATAAGATAGAGTGTGCTGAAGTAGACATTTTTGTCGATAATTTATATGGATTCAGAAAAAATCTTTTGCTATTTCTAAAAAATATGTTCAACTGATTATATTATGTACTAGCTGTACCAAGCTGTACCCTGCCACGTATTGCTGTGGCTCAGTCTGCCTGTGCAGATAGAGTAACAATAGCGCAAGTTGCTTTTAAGTTCAACAAATGGCGCTGTTTAAAAAACATGTTCTTACCTGTTACAAGTGACATCTATATGTATAATAGAGGCATATAAAAACGCATGCGTATTCGAATGCAACATTGTGTCAAAATTTCGAAGCAATAGGTGGATAACTTTTGGAGATTTAAGATTTTGAACAAACAAACAATTACATTTATGTAGATTAATTGAGTCTCTATTTGTGTTCCTTTTGTCTCTTACTTTTCTGTACTGTTTGTCTTCTAATTAATTTTTATAATTGTTATTTTTATTTGTTTTATAATATCTCTATTTAGATGTATGAAAATTAATGTATCCTATGCCTGAGAAGTATTTTTTGTAATTTTTGTACCTATTTGTATATTAACTGAGTTTTTATAACAGGATTGTTCTCTTGTAAGTGATATTGTCTGTAAAAACCCAGTATAAATATTAGTAAATAAAATCATTTGAAAATTATCTCTTTTCCGGAATAAATAATGTTCCTCCTCGAATTCTCTGAATTAGAGTAAGCAAGAATTTAATATCTTTGACTAAAATATCTTACCTTACCTCATGTCTTCAAATATTGTGTTCTTGAAGATTTCATATAAAACATTATTATGCAAAAGTTCATTGATGTTTTGTGACATAATCATAAAATAAAACAAGCAGATAAAATTACATAATATCTTTATTATAAAAAAATACACCTAATACTTCACGTAAACTTAATAATATTATTATTTACTGATAATAAATAGCTTAAAAATCACTATAATGTATTTGCTGTTCTTAAATAAAGAATCATCTCACTAAAATCTCCACTGACAGATTAATTCATTAGATGGTACAATATTTACAGTACAAATTTTTTATTATTTATATCAGTGTAAATTTGCTTCAATATCTTTGTTATCTTTCCATTTAAACAATGTTCCATGTATTCTCTCGATATTGCTTTTCGTTAATTTTGGGAAGATAATTTATCGGTCCTTTTTTAAATAATACGTATTTGATCTGCATTGCTATTAATTATCGAGGAAAATAATTGCACGAGCTTCTGTTGTAAACGAATATTTAGTTCCTGTGAATTAAGTACTAATGAAATTATTAAACCCACATCAATCAGTCTGCTAAAAACGAAGACAAAACTAATGCAAAATCAGCGGCTTCCACTAAAAGTAATTAACTCAATTTCCTACTTTCCACTTTCCTCTGGGAGTAGTGAATTCTTAGAAATAAGGGTAAGTATTAAATAATTTATAAAAAATATATTATCAATATCTTGTTTACTGGCTTTGATTGCACAAAATTCTCTCCTTTATTTATGTATTCCTAACTTTGGAATAAGAAAATAAGAAAGTGCGTTGAATTATTTCAAAAAAATATTACTAACTATCTTTGACTAGGGATTTGGATCTTGCTTTCGCTAAAAGTTAAATGGAATACTTGGTTTTATTTTAGGATATCCAAGGTTTTCGATAGGAAGATTTTGCTGATGAAACATTTGCACAGGACCTGTTGGCCCTAGACCTAATCTTGAACTATCGTAGCTGATTTGGGGAGCAGAAAAGGAAGGGGTGTATGAGTTTCCGGATCCAAATCCATTTGCTGATCTTATCTGGGAGTCAAAATTAGCCGTTTGGAAGCCACGATTGTTTCCGTGAGAATTTTGGAAATTGTTGAAGTTTGCTCCTGGTGATGGCGCTAAACCCGTGAAACCACCCGATGTAAACGCAACCGTTCTATCTTGGTAAGGAGCAAGATATGCCTTGCCGAGGTTGAGTCTTCCTGAAACTGCCGACAGATAGTCTTGCCTTTCGTGATCTGAATCAATTGCAAATCCAAGAGCTGGTACAAACTCCACCCTGGTATATCCAGCTTTGTTCACTAGCTCAGGAATACCTGTGTGAACATTGTTTTGTTGGTTACTTAATCTGACATCAGAATTCAACGAATAAACAGGCTGTAATGTTTGATGATTGTGAACAGATTGTTGTTGGGACCTGTGCGATTGGAATGAGCTTTGTTTTTGCTGTGAGTTTTTGATTGTTTGAACAGTTGATGGTAAAGTTTGAGTATTTTGCTGGTTATATCCTTGCATTATATCTTTGGGCTTAACATTTTGACCTTGTGCAGAATACTGAGCATTATTTGATACAATTTTGTGTTGCGTGTTAGAGCTTGGTAATACATAGTTATTTTGAGTCTGTTGGAATAAGTTTGAAACTGCAGGCTGTTGATTAAAAGAGTTGGTTTTTGTTATCTGAACTTGATTTGCTTGTTTGTATTCTTGTCTTGTGTCCTTTTGTTGTTGTCTTTGACTGTACGTTTGTTGTGTGGGCCGTAGTTGCTGTATGATAAAAGCTGGTTGTTTTACAGCAGTTAGTGTTGTCCCTTTATTGATTGGTCTTGAAAATTGTGAGTTGTCTATAATTCTATCACCCAAATGCGTTCCTTGTGCTCTTGTAATTTGAACGTCACTAGTTGTTGGAAACGTGGTTTGGGTTGAAATGGAGGAAGAGGAAGTTTTTTTGTTTTGTTGAATATTGGGTTGAGCAGATTTCATGAAAGGCGACGGAATATTAGAACCACCAAACTGTTTCTGAATACTTAGAAGTTGTTGGTATTTACTCTGAACGGGAACACTGTTTTGCTCTACATTTCCTCCATGTTTGATTGTTGATTCAAATTTATATTGTTGTTGGGGAAGTGTGTGGGTGGAAGTATAACTGTTGAATTTAGATATTAGCTGCGGTGGGACATTGTGTGTTGTTTTGTAGATTGTCGTAGTGTAGTTGGCCCCTCCGAAGGTTTTCTGCTCAGTGCTTGTTTGCTGTGAAAAAGTACTTTGCTTATAGTTATTGGATATCGTTGAATCTTTTTGTTGCACTTGTTGTCCAAAGTTATTACCGTTTCCAGCTGGTCCTTGTATTTTGGATACCTGCAAGTGTTGCGTGGTAACAGTTGGTCCTTTGGTAGCAGTAAAACTAGTAAACTGTGACTGTCGGTTACTGACTGAAACAGGTGCACCGACTTTTAATCTTTCTTCAGACGTCGATACAAGCGCTGATCCTCCTTTGATATCACTATTTATTTGTCCAAAGTGCTGAGAATACTGATGTTGGTTTGTCGCTGGAGTATATTGGACTTGTGACGTCTGCTGAAGATTTCCCTGACCACCTGTGGCGGAGTATCTATTTGTTTGTTGCTGAGTAGTATGCACAATATTCTGGTTATGTTCTATATTAGAGTTTTGTCCACCGACCTGTTTCTGGACATTGATTTCTTGTTTATTCTGTTCTACTGCCGGGATATTAGTAGGAACATTGTCTTGGGAATATCTTGTTGTTCCTGCTTGTCCACTGACCTGTTTCTGGACATTGAACGCTTGTTTGCGCTGTTCTAATTCGGGAAGATTAGTATTAGTGTTGACACTTTCTTGAGAATATCTAGTTGTTCCCGTATTGGAGGTCAGTCCACTGACCTGTTGCCGTACACTGATTTCTTGTTTATACAGTTTTTCTGCGGCAGAATTCGTGTTGATGCTTTCCTGGGAATATCTTGTTGTTTCTGGAACTATTTTCTTATTATCATTGGATGTATATTCAGTATTGGTGATATATTGTCCCTGTGCTTGTGGGAGGTTTGATGTGATTTGTTTGTACCCAGAAACTTGGAACTGTTGAGGTATGTTTTGTATATTCTGTGAGGATTGCACATAGAAGTCAGCAGTGACAGGACCAGTTGTCTGTTTATCAGTATCTATTACAGATATAGCGTTATATTCACCTGCCACAGGAGTGTGACTTTGCGTTGAGTAGATTGAAGTAGCACCTCCGTTGAAAACTTTTTTCTCTGTTTCTGTGATTTGGTAGTGTTGAGATGAAACTTGAGGAGCAACCGAGTGTGTACCAGAAAAGCTTGTGAGCTGAGACACTTGTTGTTGAACAGGAGTAACCGCATTTTGGTTAGTTTGAACATTCTGGAAGCTGTCATATTGATTAAAATTGGCTTCAGCGGGTACGTTGCTCTCAACATGTTGAACATATTGAGTAGTTCTTACATTTTCATCACTAGTTTTCACAGTTGATTGAACTTGTCCTTTTAATTGTTCATTTTGTTGATATTGTTCATCGCCATTGATAATACCATGATTTAGCTGTGCGCTTCCTACATTAGATTGAGGCCTGTATTGGAAGCGTGTATTAGGTGGCCTCCCAAACTGCTGGTTCACACTGTAGAATTCTCCCTGATTCTCTTCATCTGTGATTATAGTTGGTGACACTCCCGATGTAATACGATAGTGATCATAATTTTCATCCTCGACTTCTTGGGGGCTTTTGCCTCCAGAGGTAGGCGTTATTTGATCTTTAAAGTCACTAATGGTGCTTTTGTACGCATTGAATTGATCACTATTTTTAGTGTTGGCATTATATTCCTGGTTTCCAGTTACATCTTGATTATATTCCTGCGCTGTTTTTTGCGCAAACGCACTGGTATCTTTGTTAAATTTAGAGCTGTATAGATTGCTTGTCGTTTTTTGGCTGTTGTTGTTAATGCCGGTTGTTTGTTGTTGTTGATTCTGATTGAAGTTATTAATATTTGCATTATCATTTCCAGTTTTCGAATATTCCGTATTAGTAGTTTGAACATTCTGTTGTTGATTTGCTCTGTTGTTTTGTTGAAAGGTGTTTAATTCCTTATTCTTCTGGAATTCTTGAGAGTTAAAAGAGTTTTGCTGTCTGAATTGACTGTAGGTTCCCTGGGTGCTTTGGAGAGCCGATGTCTGTTTTTGAAAGCTTTCACTATCTTGTTGGAAAAGTGCACTCTGCCTTTGGTACTGTTCCTCTCCCCCGACCAGAGAATCCTGCAGGTTAGAAAAGTTGGTCTTCGTGAGAAATTTTTGCATGATATTTTGCATGAATGGTTCCTTCAACATGTTCTGTATTTCACCACTGCCATTGCGGTTGATATTAGTGTATGAGATGAATGAGTTAGCCCCCGACACTGCTTGTTTTAGCACCGATGTTGTGGTGTTATGAAGATGAACCAAGTATGACAAGAAGTCTTTGGGGACGCAAAGTTCTAAAATCTTTTCTTGGTCGGCGTTTCCTTGTGGGAAAATATGAGCGGAGAAAATGGTAACTAGGTTTGTTTCATTATTAAGTTTTTTAGCTGTGTCAGAGGAATTGATATTATTGTCTTTGAAGTTATAATTAGTTGAATCTATGGAATTTATTTGATTTCGGTTAATGTTTTGTTGATCACTTTGCACAAAACCAATTTTTTTATCGTTTGGATAGCTCAATGTTGGGTTTGAGTTAAATGATTGGTTTTTCACATTGGTATTGGTATATCCTTTTTGAATTTGGTTTTCATTTACTTTTTGAAGTCGTTGATTTGAATACATGCCATTTACACCGTACTGGTTTGCCTGATATTGAGGCAAATCACCGTATGTGATTTTGGTTATGTTAGGTGAATTGACGTTGTTATTTTGTGTTCCATAATATGGAACTTGTTGACCTTTGAATGGATTACCTGTTTGCTTGACAGAATTCATTTCATATCTACCACCTTGAGGTGAGTTAAAGCCACCATTATTTTCCATAGCGATTGATGATTCTGTTAGTGGATTCTGCTGAACCTGGTTATTGAATCCATTTTGAGAAGCACCCTTTTGAGGTTTTAATAGAAATACTACAAAAGGTATTGTTTGAATGGGTGATAATGATTGTTGAAAGGCATGAGTATTATTGGATGATTCAATTAATGATGATGAAGTATTGTTAGACGATGTGTAAGCTTGTTGTTGATCGGATGATTGAAGCTGGTTAAACCCTTCCTTATTGTTTTGACTTACCAATTTGGAGTCATCTTCAATTGCTGGTATGTTGATCGGAATGTTCACAATAAACCGCTGTGGTCCGGCGGCCTGTTCTTGGCCTTGCGGAACTGTCAGCGTATATTGCTTATCGAATTGTGACGGATATGTGTACTGTTGTTTGGTGATTTTAATCGCTTGCTGCGTATTAGTGTTAAACGGCGTCTGCACATTTAGTTCCTCAGTTTGTTGTACGGTTTGTAGAGTTGTGTCAATTTGACCGGCGTAATTATTTGATACGAATCCAGTATATTGATTTATAGATGGTTTTTGTTCAAAACTTGTATCACTGGTGTATGAATCTTTGCTGGTGATACCCTGCTCGAATGTTACCTGTCCTCGGTCGGAATAATCAGGAGATTCAAACATAGCCATCATATCGTCTGGTGGGTTGTAGATTTGCATGACTGAGGTTATGACTGGATAATCTTGAGGTAAAGGATTCTGTACTGGATATGTGATCATTTTCTGGATGTCATTCATCATCTTTGGTCCCGGATTGAATGTCATGTGGGCGGGAGCTGTCAGTCTTTCTGAGTCCAGTCCACTACATCGGACGTTCATCCACCAATCGCAAACGAGGACGTTTTGATTGAAGAGGGTTCCATTGGGACAGAGGAAGGAGTAATAGCCTCCAGGTGCATTGCTTGCACACACCCTGAACACCTGACATCTGGCCTCTTGGTCCGCATAATATCCTGAAATAAGAGGATATCCATAAATTTAACGAAAAAATTAACACATTTCATGAATGATATTGTTCATAATAAGAATTATAATCATCAGATTAGCCATGTTTATGCTGTTCACATTGTATTTCGGTAATACAGATTTCTACCCAAAATATCTTTTGTACTTATTTTAACCGTTTACCTATGCTACGACATATACGAATCGGTAGAAAATTGAAGTGTTCGTTAGCTTGGTCTGCGAAATCCTCAATATTGAGATATAGCCACACCCTGCTGAGAGTTGAGAGCTGAGAGCTCCACAGCTCCATTGTTAGAAGAGGTTACAAAGTCTGACCATATCCGTAGGCTAGACTAGCAATCCGTAGATCGCCGGTTCAAATCCCGGCGTGCACAATTAAATTTTATAATTTAAAATAATGAATAGTATATTTCCATCACGTTCCAGAGTGAAAGATACTCATAGTATTTTGCCCTGGTTTAAGACCACCATTTAGAATTGAAACGTCACTTGAATTGGTTTTAGCTGTGTTTGGTGACCAGATCTAAATACTACCTCCCCACTACCTTCAGCCTCACAACATACCCCAAATGTGGATGCCGTATGCCGTTGGTAGCAGTTGGAACTCCTGTGTCCATATTCACATATAAAAATAAGCTCTCAGAGGCAGGACCAAATTATATAAGGCACAATTAATGGGGCCGTGGGGAGATATGAATGTGGGGATGGAAAGGGTTATTGAAAGACTCTGTTGAGATTGAGAAGCAGCTGTCTATTCAAATCTAATATGCATTACCATCATCCTTCCCCTGGCAGGTGAAAGAGGTGCTCGGTATGGTGTAAAGCACGGGGTAGTCCAGCTCGGGCTCGCCGGGTACAGAGAGACGGATGTCCCAGCTGGCCGGGTCGTCGCTTCTGGCGCTTCCGCTGCCACCACCGGAGTACTGACCACTGCGGCGCCCGTGCTGGTGCTGACCGGCCGCACAGCCCGCTACCAATAGTATCAGGAACCAAACTGCAATGAGACAACTTCATTAAGACATGTATGATTCAGTTCCATGACAAAACAAAACACTGAAGAAAATAGCAATCAACAAACCTAACCTGACTAAACCAATTTAATAAAGATCCACACACCGTCAAGACTAACCTGACAAACTGATTTTTTTCATTTACCCACATGCAAAACTAACCTTGGGACAAATTAATATTAGTAAAAATAATAATATTTGTAACAATCAAAATCACCCCAAGGGTTCTCTAATACATTTTAAATGTAAACAGCACGCGTAGCTGAAGGATTTTATCCAGTGATTCTTGAGCATATTTAGAGTAAAAAACATAGATGTCATTTTGATGTCCGATCATAATTTTTTCAGTTAAAAAACAAAAACAAAAAAATCCATCACACGTCCCAACTGAGTAGTTAGACACAGCCGAAGGGGGAGAGAGCGCGTATCATGCGATCCCGTCACGAGTATCACAGTGTGATCAGTGGAGACATGTAGAAACATATTGATAATTATTTTTGTTATTACTATGTGTTAAAACATCCATGTATGTAAATTTTCGGGCTTTACTTAAATTAAATTAAAAATAAAATTTCTGGTTGGTTTGTAGTTAGTAGTGTCCTACAAGCAAGTTAAATCCATAAAAATATCGGAAAAACTTCACGTTCATTAGTCATGCATGGCATTTTTTATTTTAATATACTCACAAACGACTAACAGACTAGGTAAAGTTAGTTCAACAGTTACCAGGTAAATTTGGTAAAGTTGGTTCGACGGTTCAACCGCGCTATAGACGATTCAACTTATTCAACTGTCTCATATTACATGATACAAATAGAAAACTAAACACAAAACTCAAATTAAATCTTCCATATCCCCAAGTAGACCACAAATTATTAGAAAAATCATTAAAAACTGAAAAATGGGAAGAAATTTAAAAAAATAAATGCGTCAACCAAAGTGCCTTACTGTTTGAAAACGACTATTACTCAAAAATTATAACAGAAGCTAAAGACAATAATAAAAAAATATGGTCAACAATAAATGAAATAATAAATAAAAAGAAAAAATATAAGCACATATCAGAAATCTCAGATGGGAAAATAATATATAACGTACAAAAGGACAGAAAAAATGTTGTAAAATTTTAAATAACTATTTTAACAACGTGGGGAAAAATCTAGCAAAATCCATAAATAAGACTAATATACCTAATCCACAACAAATAACACAATGTCAAATTAATAAATTTCACCCAGTCACAGAAATCGATATTGACAGAACTATTTCGGAACTAAAAGGAGATTCTGCCCCCAGCTTTGATAACATAGATACTAAAACAATAAAATCGATGAAAGCATACTTAATTATCCCCATAACACATATAATAAACCCAAGTCCAGCAAATGGCGAATTTCCCAATAACTATAAAAAAGCAATTATAACACCCATTTATAAAACAGACTGTCGTAAAGATCCACAAAATTATCGCCCGATTTCACTTATTTTTTTATTTTTTTTTTTATTTTTTTACTTTTTTAAATAATTAGATACATTTTTGTATGGCACATGAAATAATATATATATATAAAATTAAAACAGATCATTGAAGTCCTCCTCACTAGGAGATCCTGTGCTGAGGGGGACTATATATGTTAGTATACGTTTACAGCAACTAAGATGATGTTTTAAATATATTAGCTAGTTCTTCTTCCGATATTTCCTTAAGCCAAGATTTGATGTCCTTAATGTAGTTATTTTTCGTTTTCCTTTGTTTGATGTTGAGAGGGAGTTTATTATATAATTTAATTGCTAAAAATTCAGAGTTTCTTTGTCCAAAGGTAGAATTACATTTAGGAATATTTAGCATGTCTGTTTGCTTGGCTCTGGTTTTATGATCGTGAGAGGGGTTTGCCTCTGGTTTATTTTTTAAGTGATGAACTAGAATATTTTTAGCATAGATTTTTTGTAAACTTGGAACATCAAACAGATTAAAAATATCAGTAGTTGGCGTCCTTACGGGGAGCTTTAATATGGTCTTTATGATCCAATTTTGAGTTTTCTTTAGTAGTTTAATATGGTTTGATGATTTGATGACTTCTATCAAATATTTCAAAAATGTATGAAAAAATTGTAAAAAAACAAATTTGGACATTCTTAGAAGAAAATAAAATAATTAATTATAACCAATTCGGATTAAAAAAAATACAAGTAACCACGACGCGATAGCAAAAATAACTAACTATTTATATACGGCCCTAGATTCCGATAAAAAATGTATCGGCATATTTATAGACCTTAAAAAAGCTTTCGTCACATAAAAAATTAATAAATAAATTAAAATCTGTAGGGATTAGTGGAAAAGTCTTAGCATGGATAACTAGTTATTTACATAAAAAACCTCAACAAGTAAAATTGCTCAATCAAGTCAGCGATTCAAAATATAGCAACTTTTCAATACCCCAAGGTACGGTTTTGGGACCATTTTTATTTATTATATATGTCAATGATATATTCCATGTTTCCAAATATGGAGACATTGTCTCTTACGCTGACGATACAGTCCTACTACTAAAAGCAAACACCTGGTCTGAATTGAATAACATGGCAAATACAGATATCAATGAACTAAAATTATGGTTTGATGAAAACCTGTTGACTTTAAACTCTAAAAAAACTTATTATTTACCATTTTTCACTAAAAAACAAGAAACACCTAAAGAAATAAACATAATTATCCACTCTGTGAAAAATACAGAAAAACACAAATGCAATATATTATGTACAAACATAGAAAGCAAGACCGATATTAAGTACCTGGGCATAACAATAGACCAGCGTTTAAAATGGTCCCCACATATAAATTTTCTGAACGACAGAATAAGGAAATTAACATATATATTTAGATGTTTAAGAGATATTGTAAACGAAAAATTACTTAGAACCACATACTTCGCTTTCTGTCAATCAATTACACAATACGGCATTATAGGCTGGGGCGGTACATATAAAAATCAAACACAAACAATTTACATATCACAAAAACCAATAATAAAAAACTATATTAAAAAAACCCTATTCATATTCGTCCGAACTTTTATTCAAACAATTTAAAGTCAGAAAATTAAGTGCATTATACTTCTACCATGCAACATTACAAATTTATAAAAAAACAATATTCAAAATAAAATTGCACCCTTTAAAAATAACAGAAATCTTAGACAAACGTCAATACTTCCTACTCCTAAATGTAAAAAAACAATAGGACAGTTCAACCATGAATATCTCGGAGTTAAATTTTTAAATTCATTACCAGAAAAAATTAGAAACATGAATGTAAATATAAACGAATTCAAAAGCCACCTTAAAAAGTATTCCGAACACTTGAACTGAATCATATCAAATTTAAACCAAAATAACAACACCCCCCATACACACAAGCCTTGCTTATTTATGGGGGTACATCAAATACTTATATTATATCATATTATATTATGTAATTAAAAAAATTATTATATTATGCAAAGATATTAGAAGAACGAGATGTGCTATGAGCAGTTCATACTGTGTGGAATTGTTTTGCCCAGTGTCGCCGGTTTTGTTCACCAATACTACTGCACACCTTCGCTTCCGCTAAGGTATCCGCACTAATACATAGAACAGATTTCTGTGCGTACACGTCCCGATACCGTTCAAAGTACCCTAATTAGGTAGTACTCCGCCTACGGTCCGGCGGCCAACATAGCATATCTCGTTCTTCTAATATCTTTGATATTATGTAATGTAATTCGTGTATCTTTTTTTATTAATAAATAAAAAAATATATTAAAAAAACTTGGTTGTACAGTTGGGTGGTTGAATGGTGGTAGGATGGTCAGGGGATAGAACCATTCAACTTCATAGCCACGCAACCGTATCTCATACAACGCATCTCGACATGGTACAACTGTACGATACAACCGCTCAACCAAATTGATTTGTCTGTAGGGCCAAGGCCCAAAACTTAAAAAAAGCTAAGTATCACAAGTTTAAACTACCTAAACATGGTCATATTATAACAAAACGATTCTAAAAATAAAAACAAACCGGACCTGCTGTTACTACCTCAGTCATTTGACCCCACCAAACTTGTAATCAACTTACTGACCCTATTTGGACTTGGGCATAATAGGCAATAACTAACTAACTACAAAAAAAACAAGTATTTTCAATGGCCTTAACTAAAAACTGAAACAAAATTTACGGAAAAATAAACAAAAAATTTCTCGGATTTCAAAAATATTAATTTCATCTCCTTTGCTTTGCCTTAGGCATAAATAAACACGTGAATTGTCTTGTTAATGACCGTAAATAAAGTCAGATGGGCACTCAACGTCATTTTTCCGACCTTCATGCGTTAATTAGGATTAACGGGTGAGTATTTTTGGGCGATTGCCGAATATGTAAATTCTCTGTTTATTTGTCGTACTGTCGTAAAAGAACTGACCCGGAAAGGCAAGTCGCATTGACTAAATTACATCAATGGCAAGTCGTGAAAACAATATCTTCATAATAATATTATGACATGCTGATATGCATTACATATCAACTGTATACGCAAATCTGGCCAATATTCGTAAATACCAGACACGTTATCCATTCAGGATATTTCGGCATCTGTATATCATTATATTTTAGTAATGGCAAATGCTTCTACCAGAGAGTAACTAGACGGACGTAAATCTCTCTCAAAGCGAGCATAAAGCAACTGATATTTCGGGCCCATATTCGTAAATACCAGACATGTTATCCATTCGGGATATTCCGGCAGCGCTCTGCAAATACCCCACGTGTCGTAAAGATATGTCAGAAATTTATTAATCATTGTTAAAATTCTGTGAAACATCCCATCCTAAATATCTGATTGAGGTAGGCGACACATTACGGCCATACGCATCATGGCTTAGTGTATTTCAGCATCTCGCTCGCCAAACACTACCAATGATGTACTTCTAAATTAAGCACATATTTTCGTCGATTTCCCGCCGGTACTTACTTACTATAGATCAATGTTTGTTTTTTTATTTGTATCTAATGGTACGTGTACATTTGCGAACCGAAACGCAAGCCGAACCACGAATAATGGGAATGAAATGAAGCAACCGCAAGCGGCCGAATGGATAACGCGTCGGTTATTTAAGAATATGCACCAGGGCCTTAGAACAATATGCACCCGGGCCGTAGAACAATTTTTTTATGTGAATATTAAGTACTAGCTAAATACCCCGGCGTTGTCCGGGCTTTACGCAGAGTTTTTTTTTATTCTGATGTAGACAGTGACCTTCCTCTTATTTTGGAGGTCAAGTATGCAAAATTTAATCAATCCTGGAATAAAACTGTAGATTTGTATAAAAATCAAATCCGCGCTACACCCACAAACATACCTTTGTGATAAGATAGATTATATTGATTATATTATTATATTATATTATTATATTATTTATATTGATTATATTATTATATTATTTATATTGATTACTATTTAAGATAGATTATATTGATTTTTTTAATTAATGCTAAAGTCATTTATCACAGCAAGTATGCGAAACAAGCAGATATTACAGACTTTTTTTAAAACTTTTTACCATTATTAGGAGTATGGTTCTTTTGCACTACATGATCGATGTATATTTTTGTACACATTTGTTTTCTATAGTAAATTTGTCGTTTGTCAAAAAAAGCTTTTTTATTGTTTTATTTCATCATTGTTTACAAAGTATCTGAAGCACGTTAAAACAATACGTTGTTTCCATTATTATTATATTTTAGACAGTTTGATTTATAAACAGGTTCTTCTGTGTAATTACGATTACCCGTGACAGCTGTTTCGCTTTCCGAAGGCATTGCCAAATTGTTGTGAAGTGAAGCCACTTTTATTCACATTATTTCTTTAAGCAATTTGTCAAAAGATTTTCACTATAAAAACCAATGTAGAAATAATACAAATATAATGATTTTCACTATTAAAACTTATGTAGAAATAATATAAATAGAAAGATTTTCACTATTAAAACTTATGTAGAAATAATATAAATAGAAAGATTTTCACTATAAAAACCAATGTAGAAATAATACAAATATAATGATTTTCACTATTAAAACTTATGTAGAAATAATATAAATAGAAAGATTTTCACTATAAAAATCTATGTAGAAATAAAATAAATAGAATGATTTTCACTATAAAAACCTACGTAGAAATAATATAAATACAAAGATTTTCACTATAAAAACCTAAGTAGAAATAATATAAATAGAAAGATTTTCACCATATAAACATATGCAGAAATAATAAACGGAAAGATTTTCACTATAAAAACCTATGTAGAAATAATGTTAATAGAAGTGGTTTTATCACAGTTTGATAATGCCTTCGGAAAGCGAAACAGCTGTCACGCATAGTAATAATTGCACAGCAGAACTTGTTCAGAATAGAATAAACAGTAAAAAAGAAGAATAATAACATAAAATATAAAAAAAAAGTTAAATGAAAATGGAGTTCTACAAATGAATTAAACTTTATAATAAAAAAACATGAAATTTCATTATCCTTTATACCCATTGGTCGATGCCTGGTTAAGTAGATTTCACAATCATTTAAAAACAAAAAAAGTCATGTATCTTTTATCAGGAGATTTTTCAATGTGGAAGAGTGTTTCAGGCTAATAATTATTGCTTATAAATAAAGTTATTTGTGTTTTACATCACTTTATTATATACAACCTTTACATGTTTCATGAACGAAGTATGTGTATACTTACTCCTGATGAGGTGAATTTCGTTCATGAAACATGTAGAGATTGTATATAATAAAGTGATGTAAACAAAGGTATTTGTGTTTTAATAAAAAAACTTTTTATTTCATAACTTTATGATTTTTGTTAATCTTTTAACCGAAATTAATTGGTACAATATCTTGATGACCTTGTTGCCAGTAGAACGGCAGATGACATTCGTGGTTACCTCGCCAAGTTGCGCGGAAACCGGTTGGCATTAATTTCGCTGAAATATCAATATAAATAAAATATACCGTCGATAAATTTCTTCTGGCCTTTAGTTTTGTTTTCTCTTTCACTCTCGATTTTTCTCCTCGTGATATATGGTCGTGATTAATATGAGAACACGTGTTTTTCGGAATGCTTTTAACCCACCCGCTCCGGAGTGGGGTAATACACTTCCCCTGAACTAGAGATTTGTGCGATATCAATAGTTATTTTTTAAATAACTATTGATATCGCGAATATTAAAAAAAATTACCAAATATTCAACAGCTGTGACGTACTAGATATACGCCAATTATACGTTAAAACACTACTAAACTACATTTTTAACAAAAAAAATAAATTTCAACATACACAAAATAACACTAACAGACCAGTTAGACAAGCGTACAAAGAAAACATTAAAACTCCAACAGTAAATTCAACCTTTGGACAAAGACACTACCAATACCATGCAATAAAAGCTTTCAACAGTCTAAAAATTGAAATTAAAATGGAGGAAAATAAAAATAAATTCACACACAAAATTACAAAATGGATTAAACAACAAAAAAGACAATATTACCAAAATGTCATAGCATAAAATAAAAATAAAACCTACACGTAACACACAAAACCAACATAAACACACATCACTCACAAACACACAAGATTATTTTCATTGTATTATTTTTTAATTTTAAATGTATTATTTTCTTTTCAAATTTACTATCTTCTCTTTAAATGTAATATGTAGATTAGATTTTCATATTATAAAATGAAGGCCTCAGCACGGGCAAGCCACCCAGTGAGGCCTACATTACTGGAAAACATAAATTGTAACAAAATAATGTACCAAATAAAAAAAAAAAAAAATAAATAAAATAAAATCACTTTCTCTATAATTTATGCAATCCCAGAAAAACTATTCCGTAATCTAGCTGCATTAAAAAATATCCCGTTACTATTTTTGATATCTATCTATATAAATAAAAATGTAAATGTTCGTATGTTCAAAATCTTAAATCTCCAAAAGTTCATCACCGATTGCTTTGAAATTTTGACACAACGTTGCATTAGAATACGCGTGAGTGTTTTTATATATATTATATAGATGTATCCTGTGAATTTACTTTACAATAATATTATGCATTTGAGTTACGCTGGATTTCGTACTTTCCTTTTTACCGTTTTGAATTACGTAATTATTGGTTTCTGGGCGATGTCCGGTTAATGCGGTATGCGATAAGTTGTGGGTTCTTTGTGTTATATCAGCAGGTGGAAGTTTTCTGGGCTATTCAACTGTGGACATCCAACTTGTCTATGGCAACTCGCATGTATGCAATTCAAAACATATTTGTTGTATATTCTAAATGCGGGTGTTTCTTTTAATTTATATTCCAAAACTCATTTAATTTTCGTAAATCGTAATTTGCCCTCGCTGTGTTAAGAATCTGCGACCTCTCTCATCTGTGTCCGGACGTAAGGAGCTTACCTCTCTGCCGCGGAGGTCGTTCATAATATATATTAGGTTTTAGAGCTTTGCACGAGTATAAATGGAATTCCGCGTAAACATGTTTACAACATAAACGATATTGAATTGAAATCGATACAGGGAAGACGTAGGTCACGGATGTGCCTCGTATTACAACATCACAGTAGGTTCAGTTTAGTGAGATCTGAGACCTACCGTTAACTGGGGATACTTTGATTCAGAATATCCCGTTTTTTGCTGATTTTTCTATATTAGTACATTTCTTGAATTAATTAATATTTTTTTAAACATTAATTGAAGAATGTAGTTATGTTTTAATTAGTATTTAAAATGACAATGACATTAAACCAAAATAATTAATTCTATAACAAGGTAGGTTCCGCATTGCTTTATACTGTCCCGCTTACATTTTTTACCAATATCAAAATAATCAGTGATGTGAGGTAAATGTTACTTTTTTTTTTTGGTTTTATGCATTTCACCCTGAAAATAGTGCTTTGTGATAAATGTTACTTGGTAATTAAGTAAAGGAGGGAAAATATAGCAAAACATGTTTTAAGAAAGATACAGTTCTTGAGAAAAAAACGAGAAGAATTAGATATACAAAAGGTGAAAACGTGACATTTAACTAAAGTATAAAAAAAAAGTTTTGTGGCTTTGTAAGTCATAGTTTTTTTACAATAAAAACACATAAATTTGTTTTTGACCACTATACTTTTATTTTCACTCTACCGGTTTCGGAAGAACCCTTCCTTCGTCAGGAGTATATTAAAAACTGATCTACTACACAAAATATTGACATATATATACAAAAATGTTAAGTGTTTGAGGGAGGGGTGGACAAAGTGGAAGGGGTAATTACGGGAATTCCAGGAAGAACAGAGCGGTTAACTGGAAATATGTCTAGAATAGGACTATAAGACAGATTAATTTGGTTATTTATTATACTGGAGTTATTATTGAGGGATTTTCTGATTTCAAGTGCTTAAATTATATAATTTTTTGCTTTTATTACTACGGTGAAGAATTTTAACCCCTGTATCTTTACTAAAAGTATGATCGGTGGAAATGAGATGATTGGCAAACTCTGAAATTTTATTGTTATTTAAACATCTTAAATGTTCCGTGATTCTAATATTTATATTTCTAGTTGTCTTACCTATGTAGAACGATCGTTCTACCGTTCTAGCCCTATTTCTCCCGATTTACGTTTTGTTCTGTTAGACAAAAACGAACTAGGGCGACGATTTGTCGAGTTTGGTAGAGTTGTCGACTCCAGTTCCTCGCTAGGAGGGTTCACTCACTACTCAGTGTACCAAAATAGGTTATGTGTCTAAACCAACAAATGGACATAAATCTCACATGGTTTGACTCAATAATAATATATGAAATAAATTCCTCCAAAGCGTATTACTACGGATGTAATATTTCAGAAATGCCGGTGGGTGTGGAAATGAAAGATTTTTGCGAGGTGGACAAAATGATTACCCTGAGGGACAACGTAGCCCCCGTTTACCGTTTAATGATTGATTACCTCCTCGAATCACCTTTAATGTCGATAATCTAGTTGTCTGAATGCGATCGATGTTCGGATGTTACGAGATTACCTTTTATATAGCATAATAACATGATTCTGTTCCGTTACCAAGTTGCCTTTTATTTGGCAATTAGACGCATCCGTGTACAAAAATAAACCTGTTGGCGATCGTGAATAATTTGGTCACGAGGTTAGACGAACATACATCTTAGGCTGTCATAACTCAGTTGATATTAAGAGAAACGCGTGACATAATGCGATGTTTTGAATCTGAGTAAAAACGTATATCGATAACATTACCTTACCTAACGTACCTATCTACTAGAGTGGTAGATACTCTCAGTATCGCCCCGGTGAAAGACCACCATTCATAATCGAAATGTTGTTTAAGGCGATGCCATACGTAGTAATGCAAAATCATGTGTTTTTGGTTTGAAAATTTGATCGCCTAGAAATGTTTCAGATGCTTTAATTAAATACTGCGAGTAGAATAGGTCTTGGCCTTTGAAATAATCGAGTATTTTTTAGATAAGTCTTTTTATAAGCCCAGAAAAAAATAATGTATAGGCATATGAAAACTGCTTTAAAGTTCAAAATCTCCTACTTACGAACCCACTTTCGGTTATGATTTTATTGTATAATGTGGCAAATTAAGTTATTTATAAAATAATGGAAAAAAAATTAAAAATTTATGCCTGAACATCCACAAAATAAAATAAAAAGCACTTTTTGGCCATGTTTTTTTCTTGCATAAATCAAAACAGGCGGATGGTATTAAGCGGGAAATTAAACCTTATCGCCATCTACGTTAGGGTTGTTATTGATAGCGGCTCAATTTAAAATATTACACGACGTAGTGCATCACCTTAAATTGGTTTTAGTCGTGTTTGATGATCAAATTTGAATATCCTCTGCTAGGACTGCTAGTCCTTTATCATTGTACAAGCAACATTTTCTCCATTAGGACATTAGGAGGATTTCAAATACATACTGCCATGTGGTTATTTGTAATCCTAAATTAAATATCTGTTATGGTTTTTTTTAATTCCCTTTTTAATGGGATGGCTTTTGTATTCAGCCAAATTTATAATTTCGTTTTTATTTTTGGAATAACTCAATGACTAAAATGTCAAACTGTAATATTTAACTATTGAAGACAATATTAGCGATTCTGAAACGAGAATTTGAAGCAGAAAAAGATATGGTTAAAGGCGAGGTTCCTGTGTTCAAGTTTTAGATACGACCGAATCTTTTTCTTCATAATATTGTCTTCAATAATTAAATAGTTAATTTTTAACTCAATTGTTAAACTTGTTCGATCGTCTCACAAAAATTACAAACATTAGGCTTTAGCGTCCTGAAATTTGCCCAACCATTTCGGTCTGCGATTTCTAGGTCAATACAATATCATCAAATAAACAAGTTATGTAGCGTTTGATCCAATTTATTCAATATTAAAATCAATATTTTAAAGTTTAAAAAAAAGCATATTAAGCATAAAAGCATATTTTAAGTTGTTCTTTTATACAGGTTTTCCAATAAGAGGTGTTATTTTGATATTCAATCGTAAAAAATCAATGGTTTCGTTGTTTGTGTGGCACCTAGCGCCGTTTTATTGAAAGTAAACGTTGTCCAGTTCAATACCATCCAATTCCGGCCATAAAAAATCATTAATCATCCTCGATAGCGCAATCCATTCACCGAAACTGTTGCTCCAGCCTCATTTTCGAAAAAGTAAGGTCCAATGACTCCGCCGGACCATAAACCGCACCAAACAGTCACACGTTGAGGAAAGAGAGGCTTTTCAACAATAACTCTTGGGTTTTCCGAGCCCCAGATGCGACAATTTTGCTTGTTGACGAAGCCACCGACGTGGAAATGGGCCTCATCACTCAAGATGATTTGCATTTGATTCAATCAAGTGAATTTTTATAGTTTCGTTGCGTTGTTGAAGCGTGTATCGTTCCATTTTTATCAATGACCTAGTGTCTACTTTTCAAATGTTAAAAAATGACATCAAAAGTAACATCTACCGAAATAGCGGGCTATTCAAAATAACACCTCTTATTGGAAAACCCTGTATATTCTAAGCTGACGTTTCTAACCCGGCGTTGCCTGTGGATTTATAAATGGTTTGGAGTAAAGTTTTGGGGTTGAGAATTCTAGAGTATATAGCTCACCTGGTACCATTTTTAAGGTGGAAATAAAATTATTTTATTCTAATAAGTATTTATTTCACTTGATCGTGCCAGGTCTTTCTCGGGCACCTCTATGACCATTCACTTCCAAGTCATACATTATCCTTACACCTTTCTGCGTTCATCACTTACGCCTCATTTCACTACAAATAATATAACCTTCCTCGGGCATTCCCGACTTTTTTTACCATTCACTTCATGTAGTATCGTGAAATCCACACTGTTACTGTTAAAAAACTACGTTATGTGCGTAGATAATGCGTCAAGACTTTCTCGAGCGCCCCGACTTATTATAGCATTCAAACACACTCTCTAAACACACCTGGAACTAATAAGAACAAACTTTAAAAATTTCAGCCAAATCGGATAAACAAAGAAACATTCATTCTAATATATGTAGATACTGGTATTAGGTAGGCGACACATTACGCTATACGCACCAATATGTATAGCGAGCAGTCTGCTGAAATAGGCCAAGCCAAGAGTATATAGCGTAGTCTGTCACAGGCTTTATCATTATTCAATTTACAAACAAGTAAATTTTATTTATAAACAGGTTCTGCTGTGTAATTATTAACGTGTGACAGCTGTTTCGCCTTCAAAAGGAATTATCAAACTATCTTTTACATTACCAACTTGTCATTATCAGACAGTCTGAAGGTGTAACAGTCACGGGTAATAATAATATTTAGACATCGAAACTAGTTTATAAATAAACAGTTTTTTTGTTGTAAATTGTAAAATACTATTATTGAATTTATAAAAAAAAACTAAAAAATTCAGGTAAATATACAGAAAACAGAGGCACGGTTAGTACGCACTTTTAATAGAAATAGCATTGTGTATCAGTTAGATAACATAGTTATAGTATATACATAGTTATAGTAAATAGTAATTCATTTATTTAACGCCCAGAGGGCTTTTACATGTAGGTGGTACAATTTTAATGACAGTTTTGAAACATGAAAAAGAAATATTAAAAATAAAAGAACAAAATTAAAAAATACAGCGATTTGAATGGCTTACAAAAATATAACTTCCATTTAGGAATAGTGTTTATAAGTCTTTTACGTAATCCACAAAATTCGCAAAGTTAAATATATCGACATCACCTAAGTATTGGTTTCCCATAGTAATATTATAAACATAGTTATAGTATATACATAGTTAAAGTATATAGTTATAGTATTTATCATAGTTCGTAGGAAGCAAGTATTTCAGTTTGAGAATGAAAAATATAGCAAATTTAGAAGCCAAATTATAGTTTTAATTTATATTGTATTAAAACTTAGGACGGATTGTTTCACAAAATTTGATCAATTCATCAAATTTCAAATTCGATTTTCTATTTCTGTGAAGATTCTATTCAACTTTTTAATTATTTCAGTTTTGTAAAAGAACTGGCCAATAATGATATAGTTACAGAACTTGAATAGAGCCTTCACAGAACTTTTAAATCATCTTTGAAATGTGATATAATGTTAAATTCTTTTTGTTCTGACATAAAGCTAACTAACTAATCATCACACCGCTCCCCCGCAGGGGTAGGCAGAGAGAACGAATCGCCAAACAACTCGGTTTTGGCACACACTCTTTTCCTCATTCACATTCATACATCGTCTCATACTCTCCTGTCTTCGCTCATTCGCTCCACATGCCCAAACAATCTAAGCGTCCCTTTCTTAATCTATCTCATTTCGCTTACATTATGCATTATTTGCGAATCTCTACATTTCTCATACGATCATATAAGGTTTTTTATTTGTGTTTTAATTAAACCCAAACTGAAAACCTAAAAACCTTTTTTAGGGTCATATATAGGGACATCAACAACAATGACCCCCAAGGAAAATTTTTAATTTTAACGAAATAACTACCTATTAAAATGCATGAATAGCCAATTTCATAGATTTAAAAACTCAGTTCTCATTATTATATTAAGTATTTTTTTGTACATTTACCGAAATTTAAATGGAGTTTTACAAATTAAACTTGATAACAATAAATAAAGAATATTAAAATCGGGTGTAGTCAGGCACTAAATACTGGTTAAAATTAGAAATTATTTTGAGTTTTAATTATCAATGAACCCATCAAGGTTACAAAATTTCGATTAAATGTGTTAAAACCATCTTACACAATTTTCTGAATAACTTTAAAGTTTGTGGCCTCCGATGAAACATATTATTTTAATAATATTTTATTGCTACCGGAACACCTTTAACAGAAAGTAACGGGTAATATTGGAGTGGGATTTTATAATAATTACCTAATTAGTTGTGATATTTTGCACCCAAAAACATTTTGTGTTTTTCTATTATCGAGGACGACAGGAGGCAATATGTTAAATATTGACACAAATATATTATTAAATGTAAATAATTTATTAACCAACGATCTTTATTTTAAAAATGAATCTACATGTATTTTTGGAGATTAATGCATTCATATCTTTGTGTGATTTTTAAGCCAAATAGTATAGTGTTTGTATGACAGCAAAGTGTGGAATTCAATGCTGACACCTTCCGTGTTTTGATTATAAATAAATGACCTTAAACAAAAGTGTATTTTTTTATAATATCCTGGATTTCATCGAATATATTATAAATCAATGTTAATGTAAACGGGTGTAGACATCCGAATTTTTTACATGTGTTTTTTGGTCTGTTGACGCACATATTTTGTTGTGAAGTCAACATGACTAAATTCGTCAACTTCTGATGAGTCATGGATACCACTTCTACACTGTCTCCTGCTGTCTCCCAGTTCCTCTTTTCCACATATAGGTCAACTCTTGACGAGTCATGGATAACACTCAGAAGCTTCTCCATTGTCTCCTGCTGTTTCCAAGTTCTTCTTGTCAACTTATGGGGTATTTTCGTTCAAGCTGTTCAACACTTCTTTGTCCTAAAGTCGCGCTATAATTTTCTGACGTCTCTCTAATTTGGCATCCAAAGATATCATCACCTTAAAACGAAAATTGATAATAGGCAAATGATCGTAAATACTTTCAGCATCATCCTCCAATTCGGGAGACGGGTGTGGGTACCGCCGCCCCGGGAACCATTTACTGGATAACCAACACCCCTGCCATAGGTCACCCCAAGTGGTCCCATACGTTTAGTGACTTTGGAGCAGGGGTGCCCTGGTTCATGGGGTGAGGCTTATCTTAGTCTTGGTGGCGGATGCGTTTGTCCACCTACTGCGTGGCTGGTCAGATCGAGATACTAGTTGAGGGAGACCTTTTGATCTCTCCAGCCGGTCTCTCTGTCGAACCATCGTCTTGCACCGCAGTGGGAAGGGTGGATTCATTCGTCAGTCCTGGACACATTAACCTCCAAATTCCTACCCACCCCTCATACCCTTTTCCTTCCCAGATATTCATCTCCTTCCTCTCATTCCTCGTATGTAGTAGTCAATAATACATCTTTAAAGGTAATAGGTAGGTACCAGTCGTTTTAATTATCAAATGGGACATTCTAAACCAGTTAATCTTTTAATTAAAATGCCAATAAACTATAGTTATTGACGCAACATATTTAATGTGTTTTTTAATGATGTGAGTTATATTATGTATAGGGGAGACCCAGGCAAAACAAATGTACCAGGTAAAGCGGATGATTTGAATATTTCCGAAATTACCAATACAATGCGCTAATACTCTCACAATCGGTGTACACTGTACAGCATCACTACCGACGCTATGACAGTGAATATTTGTTGTTCGGAAGAACGCACGCTCCTTTTGATAAAAATCGTTTTTTTTAGAATTTTCGTACGATAAACGAAGTTAAGGTATTTGTGATTATTATTATTTTGTTATATTTAATGTGAAGATTAGTTTATTTCATCGAATGTTTATTTGTTTCCTGTCTAAAAAACTAACTTTAATTAAGAAATACAGAAACCACATTGTATTTTTTAACAAAATGTTATTTGATACTGCCTTGGGCAAAGCGAATAAGGCAAATCGGATGGACCATTCGCTTTGCCCGAGTGAATAAACTTTTTGATTGATTATATGCAATTGCGTATTAAATATCCCATAAAACATACAGAAAGACAAAAATGAAGCCAAAATTCGAAAAAATAAAAAAAAAACTTGGCCAATCGACCAGCGGACTAAAAGTTTGAAAAAAACTGATTTGCGACTAAAATTATGTTGAACCACTAACAGAGGATTGGATTCAATGCAGCCAGTGTAAAAGTTGGGCTCACGAATCATGCACCTCATTTAGTGGATATGGTTCTTACTTCTACTACGATTGTGATTAATAATTCTCTTCGCCCGGAGCCCAAGTTCACTTTGTGAACATTACGAAGAGTTTTTTAAATTTACATTTTTTTTATAATTCTAATATTACGTTTTCAATTATTTTGTAGATAAACATTTTTTTAACATTACACTTTATAAAGTTTTTATGTTATGCAAACATTGTGTGTTTTATTTAATATCTCCCTTAACACATCCGCTTTGCCTGGGTCTCCCCTAGTATAAGTACCTTATACGTGAGTAATATAAAAAAATACAGCGATTCAACTTTTCCGTGCAATAATCGTGATTATTTTTTGGATTACTATGCCGTTTTGCGCTTTCTCCTTCTCTAGACAACGTTTCGGACAGCGATACGGTGTCCATCATCACGGCAGATGTGTAGTTGTGTGTTTATGTGTGTAGAAGTGATTTTTTGTTTTGTTTTATGTGAATACCGCACAAGAGTCCCAACTGCTCCCAATCGTCTGGAGCCAGTGAGACTATGGCATCCCCAACGTATGTTGTGAAGCTGAAGGTGGGTAGAGTAAGGAGATGGGGAAGAGGAAGGTCGGGGAGTACCTGGCTAATCAGATCTGGTCACCAAACACGGCTAAAGCCATTGGAAGCAACGTTTCTATTCTGAATGATGGTCTTATACCAGGGCGATACTGAGAGTATCTTCCACTCTGGAACGTGCCGCAAAGTATACTATATATTATTTTAAATGAATAAATTGTGAAATAACACAAATTACTCTATTAAAATCTTAGCACACGCCGGGATTTGAACCCGCGACCTTCGGCTTGCTAGTCGAGAGCTTTTTTTTATTTTTATTTTCTAGATTCTTATATTCCATGAAGTGGTGAATCATTTAAATTTACTGAATTTAAAGTTAATGTTCTTTATACAAATAGAACGGCGTCATATGCGCCTCACAATTTTTACCTCATATGGGTTTATTCAAATATTACCTGGCTTTTATAGACTTAGAGGCCTTGTATTTTCTCGGTAGGGAAAAAATTTGTTACCTAAAAACCCTACTAAAATTGCATGTTTTCATCCAGCATCAGCACCACCAGCGACCGACAGCGGCCATATACTACATACGTGTCTGTTTGTGTTGTGTTGGGAATGGGGGGAGGAAATTTCGGCTGCGCCCTATTGTTGGGTTCCTTCCGCATTTGCCGTTGGGAGTAAGGAAAATCGCAGAAAACCTTACCCGGAAGGAGCGGCCGAACGCCAACTTGAAACGTATGCGGCCTTCAGTAACATCGGTATATGATGTCCTGCATTTTTGAGATGTGTGTGTGTGTGTCTGATTTTATGTTAATATATACTTATGGGAGGATAGAAAATAAACATACATATACATACAAATTATAAAATATTATATAAATATATAAGTAGATATATAAACATTATATATTTAGGAGGAAAGTCGGGAGTTTAGGAAATACCTACTGCTCGCTATTCGTCCGCGTCTGATTCTGGTATGTGCCATATGTGGTCATGGTCCATGAGGATGTGTTTAGGTAGTCTGTGTGTGTATTTGAATGTCAGGTCGCTCGGAGCATTGTATTGTCCTATGTCTCGTATTAGTGGATTTTTACTAAGTGTGAGTGATTTGTAAAAGCGTGCAGTCAGTCTGTGTGTGAATTCGTATAGTGTTGGAATTTGTTCTCGTTCGTGTAATCTCTTCAAGTTTGTTCTGAGTCTCGTGTTGTATGTGATTTTAATGCAGAGATTTTGAAGTGTCTGTAGTTTCTTGTGGTCTGTGTGTGAGATGTTGCTCCATACGGGAATCGCATACGAGAGTACCGGACGAATGAGCGAGTAGTAGACGAGGAGTTTGGTTTTGGGAAGTAGCGGACTCCGTCTATTGAAAATTGGCTTCATCATGCCGATCGCTTTTCGCGTGCGCGCGTGCATCTTTGCTTGGTGAGATTTCCAGTTGAGGCGGGAGTCCATGGTCAGGCCCAGATATGTAACTTCATCTTTCCATTCAATGCTGTGTCCTCCCATTTCGATGTTGAAGTCAGGTGTTCTATTTATACGTTTTCTCGTGAACATGATGGCTTCGGTTTTCGCCTCGTTCAGTTTCAGGCGCCATTTCTTGTAGTACTCTACGAGCGCGTCGAGCGCCCTCTGTAGGTAAATCGCGGCCATGTTCGCTTTCAGCGAGGAAACGTATAGTTTGACGTCATCTGCGTAGATAGACAGATTGCATCTCTCGTCTCGGGGGATGTCGTAGGTGAACAGAATGAAGAGAAATGGTCCCAGTAAACTTCCTTGCGGCACGCCTTTTGGAATCTCACGCATTGAAGATAACACGTTCCTTATGAACACTCTGAACGATCTATTCTTTAGGTATTCCTGTATCAGTCTCGTTAGGTATATGGGCGTGTTGGTGCGGTGCAACTTATGCACGAGCCCGTCTATCCATACGGTGTCGAATGCCTTCTCTAGGTCGATGAGCGCAGCAGCGGTGAAGCGATGTTCGTTAAATTTTCTTGCGATGAATTCCGCTACTCTGGTGAGTTGATGGGTCGTGGAGTGCCTCTTTCTGAAGCCGAACTGCTCGTCTGGCAAAGTCTTGTGTTCGTCGTGGTGTGGGACAAGCCTGTTTAGTATAATTTGTTCAAATACCTTGCTCAACGTAGATAGTAGGCTAATCGGCCGGTAGCTTGTCGGCTGCGTTCTATCTTTATTCGGCTTTGCGAATGGCAGCACGGTCGCTGATTTCCAAATCTGGGGAAAATGCCCAGTCATGAGGCAGGCATTGAACAATTTTGTAGTGTATATGATGGCTTTTTGAGGGAGATGTTTGAGTAAAATGTTGTGTATTTGATCGCTTCCCGGCGCCTTGTTCGTTCTGAGTCGCTTGATTGTGACCGCAATCTCGCTCGGCGTTGTGAAATGAATATCTTCAGCGTTTGTCTGCTCTGCTTCGTTCAAATCTCGTAGAGAGTCAGCTACGATCCGGTCCGTAGCCGGGTCGGAAAGGCCGTCTGTAGCGGCGTAGGCTCTCTCGAAGCCGTCGGCGAGTGTGTCAGCTTTTTCTTGTAGCGACAAAGCCGTCCCAGGGCCGTTCAATTTCTGTAGCGGGGGGATAGTGAAATCTTTATGTCTCAGCGCGCTAGCCATTTTCCATAATGAATTATCCTTCGGCGTGAGCGACGCGACTTTTTTGTCCCAAAGTTCGCGCTTGAGTTCTGCGATTTCGGTCTTGATTTCCCTCTGCAGGCAGTTGTACGCTGTCTTGAAGTATTCGTCACGCGTGCGGTGGTACATGCGTCGCAGGCGATTTTTGTCCTTGATGAGCGATAAAACGTGCTCGGGAAGCTTGATCGTGTATGAATGTACTTCTTTGAGAGGAATGTGTGTATCTTGTGCTGTTTGAAGAATCTCTGTGAGAGTGCTTGTAGCTGCGTCGATTTCTTGTGGCGAGCGCAGAGTTCCCGAAGTGAGATGAATTCGTTCGTTGACTTCCTTTTTAAATCCTTCCCAGTCCGCATCCTTATAATTGCGCTGTTTTCTGGGGGTCCTTGAAGTTGTGCCGCCTATAGTAAAGCACACGGGCAGATGGTCCGAAGACAGCTCGTCTAATGTGCGCAGTGGAGATATTGTCTTAACATTTTTCTCGAGTACTATATCCAAAGTACTCGGATATCTAGAGCGTTGCGAGTAGTACGTAGGTCTGTCGGGCGCCATTATCGAATAGGTATTTGTCTGCATGTGTGTAAAGAGCGTATTTCCGTTCGCATTACCTCTGTAGTTATTCCAGTAGTTGTGTTTGGCGTTCAAATCGCCTCCTATCACAACGATTGGTCCCAGATTGAGCAATTTATTGAGATCTTCTCTCACTAGGTTACTTTGGGTGCAGTATACGGAGATGATGGTATGCGCTCTACCCTCTATGGTGACTTCGATAATCGTGGCTTCAGCGTGCTTCAACTTCGGAGTGGGAATTCTTGTGGACGTCATTGATTGTCGAACGAATATTGCGGTTCCTCCGCCTGATCTTCCCTGTCGGTCGTCTCGGTAAATCTCGAAGCCTTGCACTCTCAGCGGTACGCTTGGATTCAAGTGGGATTCTGATAAGAGAATTATGTCTGTGTTTAATTCATTTGCCAAAGCGAGCAGTTCGTCTGTCTTGTTGCGCACGCTAAATGCGTTCCATACGAGGACTCTCACCTTCTCGGGATTAGACATCGAGGGTGGTCGTGAGGAGCTCCATCAGGACGACGAGCTTCTCTGCTCTTGATGTGCAGCGGGCGAGCTGCGATCGCATCCTCAGGAGGCCTTGGAGCAGGGCCATGATGTCCAGGTCGTCCTCTGTAGTGGTGGGCGCGCGCACGGGCTCCTGCTGTGAGCGGGGCTGGGGGCGGGGGGGCTGTGGGGGCGGCGCGGTCTCGCGCTGCTCTTGGGCGGGGGCGGTGCCTCCGGCTACGTTGGCCCATGTGCGTCCATCCGTCCTCGGCTGAGGAGGTGGCCTGCTCGGGTTCTGTTCTGCCGGAGGGGGTTGGGGCCTTCTGGCAGGTCGCTGCTGGATTGAGGCGACGTACGCTACCCGCTTGGGGCAGCCTCTGTAGTTGGCGGGATGCGGGCCTGAGCAGTTACAGCATGCGGCGGGCTCGTCTCTCGTCTTCTTGGGGCATTCTGCCGAAGCATGCTCCAGTAAGCATTTTACACACCTTGCTGTGTGCGAACAGTTTCGGGACCCATGTCCGAAGTCTTGACATCTGTAGCACTGGGTGCCGTGCTGAAGGTGATTACTCCTGTGCTTCTGGAGTCGAATGCGGCAGTGGCACAGGTATTTGACGGCCGCGCGCAGCTGTCCCATGTTGACTTCCTTATTGAAGTGCGCTAGGTATATGGGATACTCATTTGAGGCAGTCATCTTGACCACCTTCACAGCTGGGAATCCTTGCGATTCCAGATCCGCCGCGATGTCTTGTACTTCAACTAGAGGCAGGCCCTTGATCACGGCCTTCTTCATTTTTTCGGCTTCGGCCGTGAATGTGTGGAAGCCTCGCGCCTCCGCTCGCAGTCCATTGGTGAGGGCGCGATGGTCCTCCATCGTGCGCACGAAGATGTTGGCCGTGCCGCCCCTGTTATATCTAAAAGTGAAGAGCTTACCCGCCCCCAGATGTCCTTGCACCGCAGCTGTGATCTGCGCGTGTGTCATGTTCCCCAGGGTCATCACAACCGGGGGAACACGGTCTCTCCTTCCGGTACCTGCGGGGGAGAAAGAATTATTAGTGTTGGCACGCTTATTACGCGGCGCGCCGGCGCCTTCGCTTACCTCGGGCAACTCTTCAAATCGGTTGCCACACTGGAGCGGTTGTGGTCCCCGTGGGGACATGGGCCTCTTTGCGGGGTTGGACGGCCTCGTCCAGCCTCCATCCTGGGGGGCAGCCGTCTCCATCGGCTGCTGGGGCCTCGGGGGCGCCACGTAGGCCGACGCTGGGCCTATCGGGGGGCGCCTGGGGGCAGGACTGGGTCCTGTTGCCCAGGAGGGGCCTGCTATGGGCTCCGTCATCTCGGTTACGTCGGGCGTGGTGGCAGTCGTGGTGGTGGATGGTCTCCGGGTCCTTGGGTCCTCGGAGCGGGGCTGTGGTGCGGGGACCGTAAGGCGCATGGTCCCTGTCTTCCTTCGAAGCGCTATCTGATGGGCGCCGGGCGGTACCACGACCGGGGAGTCCTCGTGGTCAGCGGGGAGCATCCTCGTCGGGAACATCTTGACAGGCGGTAGTCTGTGCCTCCTCTTGAAGAGGGAGCACGTCTCTGGAGCTTGTGGGCGGTTTGCGGGGGCCAGCGTGAGTCTTCGTTGTTTAAGTATAGCGAGAAAGTGTTGCCTTGATAAAGGCAGTTGGGTGGGCGCGAGCGCCTGCTCGGTGGGCCGGTGGGATCTCTCCGGCCGGCAAAAGTAGCGGGGCCTGGCTGATTACTCAAGCCAGACAAAAACGACTTCTGTGGTTATGTCGCAAACCACAACAAACGACTTTTTCTCCTATCCTCTCTCGTCTATGTCGAGAGCCATACCTCTTGGCCACGGAGGCCATTGAAGTGATACCGTGTTGCGCACGTCAATCCTCTTTAGGGCCGGTATTTCAGTATAATCATTACCTAGTTAAATTGGTGTGGTTTTGGTGTAGCCGTCAAGTGCCGGATACCAAGAAATATAAAGCTTAGATCTGCAGCCTCTGTTGACTTTATTAGATTGTTTTGTGTGGATTTCAATTGCCTACGTAATTGACGTGCTCGATGCGTTTTGGACCTTCTAAGGACTTCAGGAAAAAAATACAAAGCAAAGGACAGTTCACATTGTTTGGCCTACATACACCTTTTCACATGCCGAGATTCTGAGTTTAAAAACTTCAACTGTGAAAAACTTTATCCGTAAAAATCTCAAATCTTATCTGACTAACCTCTATGGAAAGGATGTTTAAACCATAAAATTGGTATTACCGTTGGTGTATTACACGACTAATCGGAAAGGAACGAAAAAACATATAGGCTCGACTACTTTCCCATATAGACTCGGCTGGCGGAAATTTTGTCTTGTATATACGGATCCTTATATTTTTAGATGAGACATGAACCGAATAAAGAGGTTCCACTTTTTTACGACCTCCAGTTCTCCCAACTAAAACTACCGAATCCGGTCTACGCGCAACGCTTATGGCGTTCTAATAGTGTAACACGTTTCGACGAGATATTAGCACGCAATAGCGCATGTAATTGCGTAGCTCTATGGCTAATATTATACATTATTAAGCATTGAACGATATATTTTTTATAGGATTATAAAAAAAACTCGCGAAAAAATGTTCGTTTACAGCAAAGTCGTATGTCTACATATACTTCTTCAAAAATTGCAAAATCAATTTATTGCATCATTTTAATTTAATGAAAATAAATCACTTTGTATGTAACACCATTTAATCAAAATAGTATATAATGAAAATTAATAAACATAAGAATTGACAAATAAGTATCTACCTATAGACAAAAAATATTACAATGAGCGATGATTAATTAGTTATTAAAATAAATAGGCAATTGTATTACATATAGATATTATCAATCTTCTACCTTCTATCCATAATAATATCTATATTTAATAGAATAGGCAATTGTATTAAATATAGATATTATCAATCTTCTACCTTCTATCTATATAAATAAAAAAGTAAATGTTCGTTTGTTAAAAATCTTAAATCTCCGAAATTTCTTCACCGATTGCTTTGAAATTTTCGTATAACGTTGCATTCAATACGCGTGTGTTTTTATATACCTATATTATATAGATGTCATCTGTGACAGGTAAAAAACATATTTTTAAAAACAGCGCTATCTGTTGGACGTAAAAGCAATATGCTTTTTTGTTTTCCTATCAGCACAGACAGACTGAGCCACAGCAACGCGTTGCGGGTTACAGCTAGTGAGAAATGGAAATTCAGAATATTATTTATTAATTATTGACACCTTAAGCGCTCCTCCCATTGATGTACCTGTGTTAAAACAAATTACAATCATAACAAATGAATTTATAGTCCCCCGATTTGTTTGTACATCTAATTCCGCATATCTTTAGAAAACCAAAAAACCCATATAACGTACAAAACACTGAGCAGCTACTGAGCACATACACAAAATTAAAATTATTTTTAAGCCTGCCCCCTTGGGCACATAATCAATATACAGCTCTCTCAACCTATTCCATAATTAGCCATAACCATCGATATATTCACTCTAGAAATGACGTGTTTTATAAGTTCGGACGAATAATTCTGCACACCAATTTAGTAATTTCATAACCAAACTCAATAATTTGATTCCGTAGCCTCACCTCGAAAGCAAAATATCTTGGGAGACAAATTTGCTCCTTGCAGATCAACAAAAGTTTGCTGGTCTGCAAGTCAATGCTTCTTGCGATCTTTGACTGTGAAAAATTGCACTTTTATTTTCATAAATGGTTTCGTTATTTTTGGAACCAATAATTTTGGTTTCGGTGTCATTCTTAATATCCACACGCCCTGTCTAGACTTTTTTGATAGGTGGCCATATTTTAAACATTTTTCATTCATCTTTAAGAATCGTCAGATGCCATTTTTGTTTCAATTTATTATAAACGAAGACTTATCTAGTTTATACTATATCAATACCACCCACAAAGACGATCAAATTCTAGGCGTCGCGCCAGGAATACGAATTCCACAGTATACGAAATTGAGTAATATTGAATAAATTATCATAATTTGTTCACCTTTTACTTTCAATATATCTTTTACAATGACATTATTCCCACGTTAGGGGGACCCGGTACCGGTGGGCATGTTCTGAACAAGTTTTGCAGGTACAGTGTGTCCACTTTTTACTCTGTCATTCATCATTGTATTGATGGGAGTTTGTTAGCTCTGAGACAGGTGAGGAAAACGCGTTAAGTTTTGGGATAGGTAAAATTTTAACGAATCTTAAACGAAAAATGTGAAACAGACGCATCTTGGAATTGAACCCAGGACTTCTTCCTTGCCGGGAAGTGGTCTGACCATGGCATTGAGCTAATTCGACCATATCAACTTTTACTGTATAATACTTCGACTAAGAGCTACCAATATTATCTTCATTGTCTTAATGCATATTTTTAGATGCTATCTTTATGATTGCAAGATTCTACCCGAATTAAATTCCAATTCAATTTTTTTAAGCAGAACGGATAAAATTATTCTTTACATTTTTTTTATCATTTTCATATTCATTATATTTTTTGATTATAATTTTTTTAAAGCATGACGAACTTTATCGGATTACAAATGGCCTGACAATATTTGAAAAATTCTTACTACCATATGTGAAAATGTTGCTTTTGCAATGTTGGAAGGGTCAGCTTAGAGGACTTGAACTCAACCCCGACTCAATCGGCACCCGACGCATTCGTCAACTCAGCAACTAACTGGCCTACATTTAACTGAAGATACGAAAAATTTATGCTAGAACGAAAGAAAAAGTTAAAGAAATCAAGTCGTGGTATCTCGATTTTATATAGTAGTTACCAACCGGTTTCGCCCGATTTAAAAAACTTTTTTTTAATTATTCGGAGAAAATAACAATGTGGCTTCTTATATTTCTTTTTTGGACTTAAACGGATATTTCGTATTTCTATGATAGAAAAGATGTTGCACGCAGAACCAGCTACCTAGAAGTTCTAGACAGAAAGAGCTACGTAATTTTAAGACGCCTGAGCTCACAATCGTCCGAGAGTTTTGCTACTTCAGATAAACCAACAGATTACTACTTTACAGATAATTCGAAAAAATTAAATACAACGGAGAGCTTTGGTTTACAAATGAAATCTGCAAATGAAATTTTTGGGTTTGAATTAAAAAAACGCTCTCAAAATATGGCAAATGCATACAATCCGATGTCTAGGTACTTACTCGTATTATAATAAAGTACCCAATATGCATTTATTTTGTAAACGTTGACAAATTTGTAATTTGTTTATATAATAAAACATTATAGAAAGGTTGTATATCCCTGTCCTTGCGGATAATATTTGAATCGAATATTGATTCTGTAACTCCCGAACAGAGTTATGTTTTTGTAACAAGCCATTGTGTATATGCTACACATGTAAAGTATGTAACAACGCGTACCGAGCCCCTGGTTGGAAAAAATAATATGATGTTTAAGTCTAAACTATGCTGATTGGATATTGTCAAATCTGTGACGTAATTTATTTGCATACACGAACTCTATTTGCGTGTAAAATCAATGGGAAATACTACCTATAAGCTGTAAGAAAGCATTGTTCTCTAAAAATGTTAATACTGTTTATTGAATGCGTAATGGCCTCAAATCACAAAACCCTCGGAAAATTTTAATTGGTCCTTCGAGCCGGATAAGAATTGCATTATATAAGTAAGTAGGTACTTTTGCTTTTGTTTCACAAATGGTGTTTAGAAGCTTATATTGATTTTTTTATATATGATAGTACCTACCTACCGTGCCAATTTTAGCCCATGCTCTTTCAAAATTGTGATTTTTTATGGTAAGATAAATATTTTTTTTTTACTTTTTACAATTAGTTAGGTTAGGTTAGGTTTTCACTTTTTTCTACATCATAACATGTTACTGTATCTGTTTATGCATAGTAAGATAAAGCCGAGCAAGTAGATAATATTTATACAGCGCCTTAGAGGCGAATTTTCACAAAAACGTATTATTAAAAAATACAAAATAATTGAATAAAAATATATGTGGTTCAAAAATTGTTCACCACTTCTTTCGTAAACTTTTAACACGTAAAACATTTACGGATTTTTACACCAAAGTTACAAAAGTTAATATATTTATTGTTTTCAAGTTTAATTTGTAGAACTCCATTATATTTTTTTATTTCTTATACTCAATAATATTATTATTCAATTAATAAAAGCAGTTTATTTGTAAACAAATTACATGACAGAACTTGTTTATAAATAAACTGTTTTTATAAATTGAATAATAATATTATTGAGTATATAAAAGAAATAAAAAAAGTTAATATATTGCCTATTCGGGGAATATTATGGTTTAAAATTGTATGCCAAAACCTATTGTCGGATTCCATATAAAAATTAAAAATAGATCACACACACAACACAAGATTTAGTAAAAATGTCCATTCCAAGAATTATTAATAAATACGGCCAACGAACATTCTTTTATCTTTTACCTTCTGTGTTATAAGATGCCAATGGATGTAAAAAACGAACCAAACTGTACCATTGAACTAAAACAAAGATTAAAAATGGTTAATAGATTAAGATTTTTCAAATTAATATTGTTTATAAATACATTAGTATCCATTTATTGAATGCGTTTAAGGACGTGTTGTTTCCGAGAATTTTAACAATTCGTCAAATTTCAACGTTCATTATCGGGTTCTGTGAAAGTCCTGTTCGAGTTCTGTTATTATATCTTTATAGGCTGGTTGCTTGACAGAACTAAAATAATAACAGAACTTGAAAATGAAATTTGAAGAATTGTTCAAATTCTCCGAAACAACCCGTCCAGTATATTGCGTGCCTTGAGTGTGTGTATGCCTATGAGTATGTTGACTACATTATATCGACCTGTGAATGTATTTTATACCTTTCTAATACTGTACAACAGATTGTTTATCCAATTCCAGTATGATCTTCTCACTCTGACATTCTCTTAACAACTCTGGAAAGATAAAAACTAACTAACCATCAAGCCGATTCTCCGCAGGGGTAGGCAGAGAGGACGGACCGCCAAGCAACTCGGTCTTGGCACACACTCCTTGCCTCATTCACATTCATACATCGTCTCATACATACTCTTCTATTGTTCTGACTCTTGACATGGCCCGACTTAAGTTTCTAATTCACTTGTCTTCTTCGGGCGTCCCCGACTTCTACTACCATTCACATTTGCATCATATATTCTCCTTACACTCCTTTCTTCGCTCATACGCTCTATATGCCCAAACCATCTAAGCCGTTTCCCATAGCATTTTGAACCAATCATAACTTTAATATTGGTGTTACAAGAAGACAATAATATATTTCCCATAGCGTTTTGAACCAACCATGAATTTAATATTGGTGTTACAAGAAGACAATTATTTATTTCCCATAGCGTTTTGGACCAACCATGAGTTTAATATTGGTGTTACAAGAAGACCATAATATATTTCCCATAGCGTTTTGAACCAACCATGAGTTTAATATTGGTGTTACAAGAAGAGAATAATATATTTCCCATAGCGTTTTGAATCAACCATGAGTTTAATATTGGTGTTACAAGAAGACAATAATATATTTCCCATAGCGTTTTGAACCAACCATGAGTTTAATATTGGTGTTACAAGAAGACAACTTATGTGTAAAGCAAATCTCCACAGTAGATTCATCGTGCACAGATAATTGACAACACTTCACAAATAGAAACAAAATTATTCGACTGGTTTAAAACGACAATAAATTTTTAACTAAACAGCCTTGGGATCGTCTGTTTTTACTGTTCCGGCCTTGTCGAGACGCCTTTGTGCTTCTTGGTTCATAATAATATCGGCGCAGTAATTAATAAGAATGGTTACATCAAAGTTCAATGCTCATTATTGTATATGTATTATATTACGCAGGTCAATAGCTTCGTACAGACGGGACGCACAACGCACGTGAGCCGCTCCCAACTAGGAAATACCTTATTGAATACTTAATAAATAAACTGATGGGAAGGTCTGAGTTCACTTTTATAGACACAATTCGACAATATCCAAGATCGAGGGGTAATGCTCTGCACTAAAAATCAGGAAGTCGCGAGTTCAAATAAAAATTTGATCATTTTGTGTAATTTCACAAATAACTCATTAAAAATAATGTATAGTTTATTTGCGGCACGTTTGAGCATGCAAGATACTTTCATTATTGCACTGAGAATGTTTTTAAAATGCCCTCAAGTAACTCAAAATAATTGCCAAAGTTGCTTCTAAAATCATGAAAAAACGTATTATTTAATGACCTGTATTTTATAATTTTAAACGCAAAATAGCTCACATCTGTACTGTAGATGTTTTTTATATTGATTTAAAAACAATTATTCAATTTGGTGAAGTATTTTAGCGTGAAATCCAAAATTAAGATTTCATCACCTGTAGATAATGTGTGTCGGAATGAAAATCAGAAGGATGTACATTTTACACGGAAATGTATATCCTTCAAACTTTCATTATACACGGAAATGTACAGGGTTTTCCAATAAGAGGTGTTATTTTAAATAGCCCGCTATTTCGGTAGATGTTACTTTTGAAGCTGTCATTTTATAACATTTGACAAGTAAAAACTACGCCATTAATAAAAATGGAACAATACACGCTTCAACAATGCATTGAAATTATTAAAATTCACTTGAGTGAATCAAATGCAAATCATCTTGAGTGTTGAGGCCCATTTCCACCTCAGTGGCTTCGTCAACAAGCAAAATTGTCGCATCTCGGAAAACCCAAGAGTTATTGTTGAACCTCTCTATCCTCAACGTGTGACTGTTTGGTGCGGTTTATGGTCCGGCGGAGTCATTGGACCTTCCTTTTTCTAAAATGAGGCTGGAGCAACAGTTACGGTGAGTGGATTGCGCTATCGAGAGATGATTAATGATTTTTTATGGCCGGAATTGGATCGTATTGATCTGGACAACGTTTACTTTCAACAAGACAAGCAACGAAACCATTGATCTTTTACGATTGAATATCAAAATAACACCTCTTATTGGATAACCCTGTATATCCTTCTAACTTTGAAGAAATAATAACCTTTGGGTGTCGAATGAAAATTAGAAGGATATACATTATACACGGAAATGAGGCACAATCACATTCTCAATATGAATCCTTTCACCCGCTAGCCATGACAGGATAATCATTTATTTTTATAATTGGTAGACAAAATGTTTTTTTTAAGTCGTATAAATATAATAACTAATTTAATTGCACGCGCGAATTCCTCAGCCTATTATTAAAAGCACTCAAAGTTATTTCAAGTTTAATTAATTTATTCATCTCGAGAGAAGTGTTTGTTCAAGTTGGGAAAACAATTCAAAGTAGCAAAAACAAAAATATATCGGTTAGCATTATTTTCGTGTGCTTTTTGTACTTTTGTATTTGAAAAACAAAAAAAAATTGAATTTATTGGAATAGCTTTTGGTGGATTTTATATACATCAATGTAATATTAAACATTTTAGAAGAATGTAATAAATCTAAGCGAAACATGAAACAGAAAAAGATACAGAAAATTAAAAAAAGATGAAGGTCGCAATTGGGGATCGAACCCAGTACCTTTGTCTCAGAAGGGTAACGCTCTAACTACTAAGCTATTCAGATCTGATTATTTTCCGTCTAAAAATATGTGAACTAATTGAGATTTATATTGGTAAAAATTTAGATGTGAGATCGACAAAAATGACGATTATTATTTTTTTACAACGTTTTAAAGACAGTGCCAACTATATATTTTGTGGGTAGGCATCATATTATTTTTACAACTTAATTTTCTTAGGGAAGGAACAGTTTTTCTTAGGGAAGGAACAGTTTTTCAACCTTTACGAATTGCACACCACTGCTAATAACTAGTGTTAAAGCAAAGTTACTCTTCTTTTACTTTTAAATCTTTATCACAGTTTGAGAGGCCGATCTGTTCATTGATTTCAGTGACACGTGCTTATCGAATTATTATTTAATTATCTCAATTATCATCTGATCAAGCGAGAACTTTTTGTCTGGCTTCATCTCTCTATATTACGTCTATACTCAAATACAACACATTTTTGGACGGTAGTTTTCGTTTTTTTGAAAATTGTTCATATGAATCTTTCATGTGAAAATTGAAGCAACTACAGCTTGTTTGTTTGTTTGTTGCTTGCTTGTTCCATAACGGTGGGAGGAATTTGGTTATCGTGCGAAGTATCGCGGATCGATGTTGTATATTGTAATTTATAACGTAAAAAACTCTGAAATTCGACACGACTATCAGGAAATTAATACTAATTGAATACGGAGTCAATGGGTCTTCAAATCCCGCACGTTTTTAAAATCCTGGATAGAGTTAAAATATCCCACTGGATCCCGCGGGATTTGCGGAATTTTTGTTTTAAATTGAAATAATGCCAATATTTCTGATAACTCGATATCAATTATTTATTTCTTTCAAAATTTATTTAAAAAAAAATACAAACTTTCCCTGGTTACGTATTCGTAACCCGGGAATGTTTGTTAGGTTATTACATGACAATATTTAAAAAATCTCCTGCTACCACCACAGTAAGCGGATTGCCTGTGTCGTGATGGAGGACTTAGCCAGCTGAGAAATTTAAGTCTTTTTAATTTAATTTGGGTGGGACCCAGACGCGATGCCAACTCAGTCACTTACCGGTCGTCAGTATATTATAAAAAAAGACATTATAAAGGTAAAAAATAAGTCATCTAAGAGTACTTATCGCAGCAATTATCTATGATATTACCATAATAAGTATTTTAAGAAGACTTCGTTTTAAAAAAAGATCGTAAAAAATATGAAAACATAACTGTCACTGGTAACCGTAGTCATTTGAGATCAATCATCTTTGGTATTAGTAATATTATTAAAAAAATGAAATCATAATCTAATAAGTAGTTAAGACTTACTTACTATTGAAGAAAAAAAATACATGATTAAACTACGGAGAGTTCTGTCACCCTTAGGGGGTATTTCACTATGTCGGGCTAAATATCTGAATAGCTATCCGTTGGCTGGCTTTAAAGTTCAGAATAACTTCGTTATTCAACGGCGACCGTTTCACCATTGTTTCGAGCTTCCGGATAGATAACACTCGAAATAGTCTGGCAACATCGCAAAATGTTTGCAGTTTCTCCATCTACTGCCACGGCTGTCATGCGTCACAGTCCGCACACCGCGAAGTGTGCATTTTTTTGGTTATGTTATGTTGATTATCAGGTCATTTTAGATAGATTCGTGTCGAATTAATACATTGTTTCTTATTTTGAACACAATCAAATAATTCAGGATGGATCATACAAGCATTCAAATTCATTCAACAAAATTCGACTCACTTCTCAGCTGTCAAACTCGGAATGTTTTGACGCCATCTTTGATTCGAGGAATAGCGCCTAACGTGAAGTTCGAGCACTGATTAGTCAAATCGAACTTTAACCCGAGCGTTAGCGTTATTCAGATATAGTGAAAACGAAAAAATGACTTATCCGCGGATTAGTGCTTAGTCAGAACATAATCAGAGATAGTGAAATACCCCCTTAGTATGTTTGTCATCACAACAAGTTTTTTGTGTAAATTTAGTATATTTTTTAAATATTGCTGAAATTCCGCGAGGTTGCAAACCATAATTGCGACTACCAGTAGTATCTTGTTTTATAATATATTTGGTAGTCCCTACCTACGTGTTGTCTCAAAAACAATAACAAATTATTGTTTTAAAAAACCCAAAAAAATATATCAGAATGTGGAACGATTGAGCTGTAGATAACTGTAGTACTCAAATGTGTGAGTTTTTAAAAATTATTTATGTATTATATTTGGCTACCATTTGACTAACATTGGCGTCTGCAGATCATCAACCTTGCAATTAACGTGTATTTAACATGTTTTCGTCATAATTTCATCAACACTATTGAAATAAATAGTTAAATAATAATAATAAAAAAAAAAATTGACGCAAAAAGCGTGTATTGATTAGGTAGGTAGGTACTTGATTCGTTCTGGTTATTACTATGTAGTTGTGAATGTGATATTTACGTTTGGATTCGAATGAATTATTCGCATCCGTGTGGAATATTGATTGATATTACCTGTGTTATTTTTTTAGATTACATGCTACGGATAAATAATAAATGAGCCAATCCGCGAGTTGGCACTATCCACTGGATAAGGTCAATTATATTATCGTATTGTGATAGTTCAGGGGTCGTCAAACTGCGGTTCTTCTGTGATTCTGTGGTGATATTGTGAAAATATTTTTTGTGAACTTATTGAGTTTCATATAAAATCATTCCAAAGTAAACATTAAGGCGATGCACTACGTCGTGTAATATTTTAAATTGAGCCGCTATCAATAACAACCCTTACGTAGATGGCGATAAGGTTTAAATTCCCGCTTAACACCATCTGCCTGTTTTGATTTATGCAAGAAAAAAACATGGCCAAAAAGTGCCTTTTATTTTATTTTGTGGATGTTCAGGCATAAATATTTAATTTTTTTCCGATCATTTTATAAATAACTTAATTTGCCACATTATACAATAAAATCATAACCGAAAATGGGTTCGTAAGTAGGAGATTTTGAACTTTAAAGCAGTTTTCATAGGCCTATACATTATTTTTTTACTGGGCTTATAAAAAGACTTATATAAAAAATACTCGATTATTTCAAAGGCCAAGATGTATTTTACTCGCAGTATTTAATTAAAGCATCTCAAACATGTCTAGGCGACAAAATTTTCAAACCAAAAACACATGATTTTGCATTACTACGTATGGCATCGCCTTAACAGACCAAAACCTAGACCTAGACGAACCACGAAATTACACTCTTTATTTTACGTTGGACGTTGACTAATATTAAATCTATTGGTAAATAAATGGTTTTAAAGGAATTCGTAAGATATGTTATATGTATTGTCCTTAATCCAGGTTCGCCTATTGAGGCAGGTTATTTCCAACTTAAATATATCCACTATTATTGTGTCTTTATTACTTTTCCATTACACTTTTATTTTTATTTTACTGTTCTTATATATCTAATGTTACCTTGAACAGTGTGTATGTTTATAATCCTGTTATGTTTTAGATGATAAATAAATAAATTAAAAATCAATTCTGTGCAACTATTCGATATGGATAGAAATTCAGTGAGGTCCACTGCCATCTCAGGAAACACGTGCAGCAGGTGGAAGAGGAAAACAAAAATAGATGCAGAAAATATGAAGAGGATAAAGATAAGCAAATTCATCCATGGTGTTAATGACTCAGATACCCGGGAAGCACATTATCAAACAAGAAGACATGGCCGAATATCTAATGACAACCTTTGTGAACTTTACCAGAGGGACCGGATATCTGTCAGAGGAATGAGTTAAGATGGGAGACACATTGTCGAAATAGAAGATATCCAATCCAACCTTGGTGAACTTTATCAGACGGACCGGTTTTCTGTCAGAGCAATAAGGGAAGATAACACAATGGGACTTAGATACTTGGGGAGACACATTGTCGAACTAGAAGACAGAGCCGAATATCTAATGACAACATTTGTAAACTTTACCTGGGGGACCGGGTTTCTGTCAGACGAATGAGTTAAGATGGGAGACACATTGTCAAAATAGAAGACATCCAATCCAACGCCAGTGAACTTTATCAGAGGGACAGGATTTCTGTCAGAGCAATGAGGTAAAATTGAAGCCAACACGATGGGACTCAGATACCTGAGAAGACGCATTGTCGAACTAGAAGACATTGCCGAATATCTAATGAAAACGCTTGTGAACTTTACCAGAGGGACCGGGTATCTGTCAGAGAAATTAGTTAAGATGGGAGACAAATTGTCAAAATAGAAGATATCCAATCCAACCTTGGTGAACTTTATCAGACGGACCGGGTTTCTGTCAGAGCAATAAGGGAAGATAACACAATGGGACTCAGATACTTGGGGAGACACATTGTCGAACTAGAAGACAGAGCCGAATATCTAATGACAACATTTGTGAACTTTACCAGGGGGACCGGGTTTCTGTCAGACGAATGAGTTAAGATGGGAGACACATTGTCGAAACAGAAGACATCCAATCCAACCCCGGTGAACTTTATCAGAGGGACAGGATTTCTGTCAGAGCAATGAGGTAAAATTGAAGCCAACACGATG
Organism: Hesperophylax magnus; assembly: GCA_026573805.1. Classification (NCBI taxonomy): domain Eukaryota; kingdom Metazoa; phylum Arthropoda; class Insecta; order Trichoptera; family Limnephilidae; genus Hesperophylax; species Hesperophylax magnus. The sequence continues at coordinate 965,537 of JAIUSX010000117.1, read as the reverse complement.
GGACTCAGATACCTGAGAAGACGCATTGTCGAACTAGAAGACATTGCCGAATATCTGATGAAAACGCTTGTGAACTTTACCAGAGGGACCGGGTTTCTGTCAGAGTTAAGATGGGAGACACATTGTCAAAATAGAAGACATCCAATCCAACCCCGGTGAACTTTATCAGAGGGACCTGGTTCGTGTCAGAGCAATGAGGTAAAATTGAAGATAACACAATGGGCCCACAATAAGGTCCGAGTGCTCACGCAAACTGTGTTAACCTACTCCGTTTTGTTAATAAACTTCATTAACCAAACTACATAATTTAGCGTATTAAGTTCTTTTCAAAAAATTTAAAAAACGTTTATTTTATAAGTATACAGAAAGTATAAAAGGTGTAGCTTATAGCTAGGTCCGATTTCTTATTGCTAACCCTATTCACAAGAAGTAGACTTTATTTTATAATATTACAGTGTTTAAATATACAAATTTATCCAAAGGTTATTGTAAGTATTTGTTATGTGTGGTGACATTTGTTAAAAGGAATAATGTTACGACTCAACCACTTTGGATTTCGTTTGTCTGTAAATTTGTTTGTTTGCTTCGTGTCCAGTCAATTCTGTCAAGATGGAAGCCATGTTTGATATTAACTTTTTATTCCGCGAGAGCGCATGAGCGTTGCGACCATGGAACAATGATTTTTTTATAAATATATCATATTAATTAGAGCATGCTGAGTCAGATATTTGTTGAATTTTGGAATAAATATCTTATAGCCGTCGAAAATGTTGATTTTTGCGGTCGGCTGAAAAACGTACCTACATTAACTAAATACAAACATCAATGCGTACCTAGGATGTCACATGACATGCACAGAGGTCCTGCAGGTCACTGCCATTCAAATTATTACCTAATAGTAGCACTGCGACTTGTGACTTCACTGGGACACTGTTGCATACATTTTACCAATGTTAATAACTTCGTCATTTTTGGAGATATCGAAAATTTTATTTTAGTGTCTTTCGTCGGGCGCAGGTCACATGCACACTGACATATTGTACAAGTCGTTCTGGTAATTATATGGAAAGCAATGTTATGACCTTTCATCAGAAAATAGGGTTTTACCATTTACGTTTTACCAATCAGTAGTCGTGTAAATTGGCCGCCGGTCTACTTAAACTCCGTTCATTGAGTTCGTTCGGGGTCGGAAGGATTCGGGCGAAGTCGACAGCCGCCACACCCCCTTCCTATTTCCCGAACGGGAACAATATTTCACACTGATATTGCAAGGAATGTAGACTCTATTTATTCATATATAAATCAATCGTTAGTACGCTGACCTTTATACAGGCGGCATTATTTCATTAGTTGCGTCGATATTTTTTTATGCATATTTTTTAAACCGTGCCCAAGTTCACGGCATCAATGTCAAGTCGGGCCAACTTTCCAAAAAAACAGATAAAAGAAAATAACACGAATTTTAAAAGGTTCTCTTGGATTATCTTAGAGAAACCCGTCCAATAAAATGGTTATTTAATTCAAATTTATACCAATCTTTTCAGTTGTGTAATGGGCCTTATGGGGAACGTCACAGATTTCTATGCATACATAAAATATTTTATTAAAAAAGAAAAAAATAAACTATTTTAGACGTGTTGATATTTGGTATTTGTACCGGCGTGTTTTATTTCACGCACAAAAACTGGATTTTTTAAAAAATTTTATGGTTTTTTTCGGCAAAATTAATTTGACAGTTATGAAGCTATTCGCATGCAAGGTTCGAGTAATGTAATAGTTACAATACCGAAACCAATATGCTAAACAGATTACTTTCAGCTTTACATATTATTATTTTAATACAACTTCTGCGGATCAAGTGCTTTTTATCTGGAGGTCATAGTCGTGACCACTGGAGTAGAATTCAAGATACTAAGGGCCTATGAAAAACGAATCAATAAAGTTATTAGTTGTTGCTATCTGGTTTCGCAAAATTGAAGCATTTTTATAAATTTTATTAGCTCCACACTGGAGGCCCTGAGGAAAACAATTCCTCTCAGAGCCTATATAATATCATTTTTGGGAATGCCGTGTGGAGGGTATATTCAAGGAAGGAAGGAAATGAAGTTCTGGGAAGAAAATAGGTGTGATAGGAATCTGTGTGTCCAGGAGTGATGGACATATGAATGCATCCCTCCCACTGCAGTGAGGGAGGGATGAGAGGGAAGAGAGTTCTGTTAGAAAGGACAAAATGTGTCCCTCAACCAGTTTTTCACGGTCTGGCCTGCCACGCAGTTGGTGAATAGACGCATCCGCCACCAATACCACATAAACCCGAGCACCCATGCTAAGTCACCACTTAGGGTGACCTGTGGTAGAGGTGTTGGTTATCCAATAAATAGTTCCCGGGGCGGCGGTACCCATACCCGCCTCCCAAATTGGAATATTTGTAACAAACTTGTATAGTACATATTTTATTAACAACCTGCAAATCAATTGATGCATTGATAAACACCTAACTTTTAATCAGCATATTCAAGATATTAATGATAAAATCACCCCCTCAATTAGCGTATTTAGCCGGATATCATAATATCTGTTACGAAATAAAATTAAAAAAAGGTTAATATTATAGCCTCATGCATTCACATTTAAACTAATATATGAAATATTGATTGAAATCTGGGGAAAGGATATGAAACATATAAATTAACTACAGGTAACACAAAACAAAGTAATCAAAAAGCTATTTCACTTCAAACCTAGAACATCCACAAAAAATATAAATATGGAAACAAAACTATTAACATTAAGAAAATTATATGAATACAATACATGTCTCCTTATACACAAAACAAATAATAAATTCATACATACAAATACAGAACTCATTAAAACCTCCCAAGTACACACACACACTTTACACGGATCTACAATTTTCGAGTTGCTCTGGTTAACTCTCGTGTGTTTTCTGACTAGTGCTTTTGATTTTTAAAGTACGTAAAGATTTTTTTACTACTGCTAATATTTACATCCCATATACAACGTAACTTATTACGTTTCCAAGAGCAGGCATAGGTAGGTACTGTCTGTGAAAACATTACACGATTGTAATAGTATTATAATCTCGATAATAGGCTTAAACTTGTTTGTATACTTTTAGGTGTTCGTAAATTCCTCCTGAAAAATCGTAGTTCTTGAGACAATTTTGTTAATCTTTGCTATTGTTCTTCATGGTTTTTTTGTGCAATTTTTTCAAATAATTTAAAAAAATCTTTTTTCCCTTGCTGAGGATCAAACCGCCTCAAAATAAAATTAATTATACATTGAGCTTTGAGGACATTACGTTACATAGGTATCAAGTGTTTGTATAGATTGTATCCTGATAGTGTACAATTCAAAAAAATAGTTTTATCTCGATACACTGGAATTAAAGACACTCAAGTTCCTAATAACTTTATAAAAATAATAATTTGATAAACACACTATTTTTTTGCTGTAGGTGACATGGTTAAGTTGGTAAGTATTGTGGAATATTCCTGCGTAATATGTAACAATGTAACTTTTAATTTTCAAAATTGAAATCACTTATTTTATAAGACATACTAGTAATTATTTTGTGAATTAATAAATCTTTTATAGTGATTTATTTTTGGGGTATTATGCCGCGTTGCGCTACCTCCTTCTTTAGCATTACAGTGTACATCATCAGGGCAGATGTGTGCTGTAATGCTGTCCGAAACGTTGGCTAAAGAATAAGGTAGCGCAACACGGCATAGTACCCCAAAAATAAATCACTATAATGATTGTGAAAATCTAAAATCATGTCTAATAATTCTTTATTCGAAATGCGTATTTCTTTTGTTCAAATGCTGAGATGAATTAATAGAGTGAAGATACGTTACAGAGACAACGCTCGCGGTTTCACTTACTAGTAAAAGTCGAGGACATACTTTAGCGGCCCGTTCATATATTTATTTTAATAATTAATTGTGTTTAGCCATAAACTTTGTACATATTCTTTGAATGGCTATCATTTTCATAAGCGATACTACATTTATTGTTCGATTAGTATGAATATAATATTGTATTTTTATAATGTCATTGGATAATTTACTAATATTCGTTAGGCAAATTTCTTCTTCTGAAAGTCTATTCTGAAGGATTATGATTATGAAGTATTTTTTTATTTATAAATACTTAAATCCTACAATTACAATATTCCGTAATTTTTCACGTGTCTGCGCTAGAATAGTTGTAAATGTTTAATTTATTTAACACTATGTGTGGAAGTGTACTCACTAATAAAAAAATAAAACACTTTGCCCGTGATGTGATTAGAACCCATAACATCCGGTTAATCAGTTTGTCACTTTACCGCCTCGGGTAAAGTTAGTGAAACCAACTCCAGAAGCGAGGCGAGACGCTGGGAAGCTCCTTATCGAAGCAATTATCGATTCAAATATAAACATTTATTTAATTATTAACGCCATTTTTAGGCGCTTCAACATAGGAATAGTATACAGTATTATATGTAACCGTACTGCCTCAGAAACAATCTTTTGTATTTATTTATTGATAAATTGAAAATGTCCACTGGCCCGGTATAATTATTTTATTACATTAGTATACTGTCCAAAGAGGAAAACATAAATAACGTAGTTAGTCCCAGCATTTCTGAACTGAAAATATTCCTGACTTCTAGTTTTACGTAGTGGAATCCGATAGCTTATCGAAGCAAGCAATTCTGGACTCTCAAATGAATCTCATGTAGAATTTTGCGTTGAAATACCAAGTGAGTGAAAATCATTCTGTCAGACAATTTAAGCACACGCTTATGATTTCAAACAGTGTTTTTGTTCAACAAAATTGCTGGAATACACACTTAAAGTCTTATAAAGCGTAAGATTTTATTAAACTAACTAGTTGTACCCCGCCACAAGTTGCTGTGGCACAGTCTGTCTGTGCAGATAGAGAAACAATAGCGCGTGTTGATTTTACGTCCAACCTGTATCAGGTGACAAAAAGCATGTTTATACCTGTCGCAGGTGACATCTATATAATATAGGTATATAAAAACACACGCGTATACGAATGCAACGTTGTGTCAAAATTTCAAAACAATCGGTGAAGAACTTTCGGAAGCTTTTGAAAATTTGATAAAACAAACATTTACATTTTTATTTATTGATTATTTCTACATGAATATTGTAAGGAGGTTTCTAGAGAGGAGGATTATACTCAAGTTGACTTCTAAAGACGATATTATATCGTCTTAATGGATCAAATATAAAATGATTTGTAGGATATATTAGCAAAATAACCAGAAACTCACTTGGTCCTTTCATTTTCCTCATCTTCTTGTAACTGTAATCCTTGTTTGTTGGATAAAAGCACTAGTCGTAACTCGTAATGCACCCACCAATTAATCCACTGAAACAGCTTGACAAACTATGTATGAACTATATGAAATGAATATTACCGAAGGAATTACAATATAAATAGATTTGAGAAGAGAGGAGGTCGTGATTTAGTTCCGGTATAATAGATCGACCGAGGAGAAGCGAAGAGAAGCAAGGCGGCGAGGAGATCGCGGTTATCGGCCGGACGAGGTGGTGGAGGTTGCTATTTATACTCGAGCTCGGAGTGGCGAGGAGGTGGCAGGCTAATGTTGCCTGAACGAGGTGGGATGCAGGCAGAAGCGGCCGGCATGCCCCTTCCAAGTGCTTCTGCGAAGTAAGGATCCGCCGTAGGAGACACGAACCCTAGCTACATTACCTTCAGATTAAAAGCTCATCTCATTATTTTATATTTTGTTATTTAAAGAAGGACGAACATTCCCAGGTTACGAATAATGTGACAATTGTCGTCATGATTAACGGAAATATTGGATCCGTAACGCCTGAGTAGGAAGCTAGGTAACTTAACCTAACCTAACCCATCTTAGTTTTATATCTTGTTTTACATTTTTATTCTGTTTTTGCTCTTGAATATTGTAATAATAACTGTGTTGTGATTATTGTAAACACGCATTTCATCTTAGTGTTACGGGTTGTGTTTTGCGAACTAGGGTGGGTTGTCCTACGTTAAATGTATGGAGTTTAACGTATTATTTAAATAAATTCAATATATCGTTCTTTCAAGGGGTCTTACAAGTTTTGTATTAATTTAGTGGTAGTTTCGTAGTATTTTTTTTAAATTCCAGAGTCAATAAGCAGAGTCTATCTTGAAACTTAAAAATTGGACAGAAATATGAATTGAAAAAATATATAGTCAAATTATAACATAGAAATATTTTGTTGCATTATTATCACGATTCTTCGAATATGCTGCATTTTAGCTTCTTGATGTACCCACATTCCTAATTCAAATAAAATAAAGTTTTGGAATCGTCGATAAAAAGGTAGTAAAGAAATTAGTGCGTTAGTAGAGAGAAGAAGAAAAATCTTCCTCATAAGAAACCATTCAAGGACTTCTTCACTAAGTTCTTAACTTCGTCACTTCTTCAGTGAGTTCAAACAGACCCGTGATTTTGTGGTAATTTTAGTGCATAATAAAATATTTTTTTATTTTATTGTGTTTTTTTTTGTTCTAAATGGAAAGAAGTGGTTTTGGAAATTTAATATACGTTTAGCATTTTTTTGATGAAGCTCCTCAATAAGGCACTTTACTTACGCACCTGGCAAAAGAAAAATATTAATATAACCACTTTTTTAATCACTTCAAATCTTTTATTAGACCATTAAATTACCAATGTTAAATCAATGACAGTTACTAATTATAGTTAAAAAACATTACACATTTTCACAAGACAATAATCAGTCTCCTGTAAAAGAAATAAAACTTATTTTTTTGCACGAACACATAACGTGCATATTATTATAACTCCCCTAATCATTATATAAAAATGCACTGCAAGATGCACATCTAGTGCGTTGTTTATTATTTGTCTTTTTGAAAAAAATTTAACCGATCCCTCTTGGCTAAAGTTGATGTTGAAGGTTGAGATTTCATAAGAAATCGTAGCACACGAATACTACACTGGGTTCGTATGGACCCAACTTGTAAAATATTTTGAATACTAAGACAAGTAGCATTCTGCACTAAAACGGGTTCAAATGGCACTGCAATGTAATGAGGGTACCCGGGGACGGTGGCGGCACACACAACGTTAGCTGGAGAGAAGAATGTATTTCGGTCGGGTTTGCATGGCCCCAGTGTAGTATTAAAGGTTAACAGAAGAATCGATTTTACCATGATCAGATAACGATAGTTAAGAAATCATTATTTAAGAATAATAACATATATTCATCCATTTGATATCAAATCGATCACTAATGAAATTAAGAGTTATCGAAAATTCAATGCGTAATAAGTACTTACTAGCAGTTAAAAACCCGCTCCGCGGGTTTTTTTCTGCTAGGCCCTGCGGGCGGCACTTACTTAGAATTCGCCCATTTTAAGTGATATTAACAACAGTTACATAATAGATAGATATCAGGTCATTCACAGAGAGAGGGTCAGTATATATAGTTAAAACACGGAACAGGAAGGAGTTAATTAATAATAACATGCTAAATTTACGCATAATAAGACTGAAAGTTGTTTGAATAAATGAAATTTTACGTATTTGTGATCAATTATTTCAAATGAAACACTTTTATTGACTACACGTCTACAACTGATATTATTAACTGTTATCGTACCTAATATAATTAGCTCATAGGAGACTTGCAGTGCTTAAATATGTGTTACAACCGTCAATGTCTATAAGTTGAATCAATATCGTTTAGTTTGTCACAATTAAAGATAGTTATAACAAAGTTGACTTAAATAATAGATTATTACATATTGATTAATTGTACCCGTGTTTATGAATAAAAGGAGGGTAATTGTGCGATGAGAATAGCAGTCGGTTTAATTAAAAGGTGTTAATTTTACTCCAACTGATGGTAATTCTTTACCTACAACTGTTACTGTATCTAATAAAGTTTAAAGTTAGATTATATATACACCTTCATCAGGAGAGTAAAAATCTATATATATATATAAAGGTAGACTATTACAATATAGCACCCCTGAGGTGATATCTCACAAAAGCGGCGCTGTGCAAATTGTCCAATTAATAAATAAATATAATGTTTACATTTTATTATGTACGTATGCATTGATATACAACGGAAATAGATAAAATAATGTTATCCGATTAAACTTTATTATATTAAAAACCAAATAACTTTTTTAAAATCACTTTATTATATACAACCAATACATGTTTCATGAACGAAGACACCGAAGTCAAAAATTAAATATAGATTACAATTGGAAAAAAGAAGTGGAAGGAGGGGGGGAGGGGTAAGAGTAGGCTGGGTTTATAAGAATTAGGAATTACAATATGAAAGACCAGTTAAGTGGGAAAATATTTAAAAGATAGTTTATAAAAAAAATTCTTGTTAATTATATCTGCTTTTATAAACATGTTCTCTTATTTCTAAAATTTCTAAATTATTTATTTGCGATGCTTTATATCCTGTGTGAAGTATTTTAAGACCTGAAAAAAAAATAGCATTTAACCATAAAACAATATATTCATAAGACAAATAACATTTAATAACGGTTATTCTAATAAATTGATAGTTGAAATACTAAATAAAAAATTAAACATATTCTCTCCAAACGGTATTTTTACCCTATTTCTTAAGATATAAATAAACAATCAGGATTAAAGCATTGCAAATAAATAATTTTTAAATTTTAGAAATTAGAAAACATGTCAATATAAAATCAGATATAATTAATAAGCAAAAAAATAATAATGAAAAATGCCATTGCAAAGTTTAAATAAACTTCCAGAAGAAATCTTCTTATCAAACGCTTAATGGTCAAGTATTTTTGCATATTTAAATATTCGCGCCAGTTATTTGGTTAGTTCTTACACCGCCAGAGGTGCGCTCTGTCGGCCAGCTATTGCCGCGGCCATATTGAATGAACGCGTGCTTTTTTCGTCAAACGTCAAACGTAATCACGTAATTGTGGATAATTTTCACTGTAATGTAATTAATCCAATGGATTATGAACTTTCTAAAACATATTTTCTTCGATATTATCCAAAAATTGTATGAGCAGAAACGATATTTTTGAAGAAATATCGTATTACATGTGGCGATTCTTTTTCAGTATGAAATCGTGTCTTAATTTTTAATGTCTTATTTTTTTTTTGTATCCAGTCGCCTGCAAACCGAAATGAACCTTACGGTTGCTTAAAATTGAGGGGCAGATTGGTATTTTTTGCCTGCAGACCCCCTATGCAGAATTTATCAGAATCACACAATTTTAATTTGACCAATCAGAGGGCCTACATCGTCCAGACGCAAGCGTATTAATACTATCAGATTTGAGTTTATTTAGTGTTCAAGTAACTATGTGTCTAAGCAAATTCTTAATTAAATAAAATATTATGTGAATTAATCTCTGCTTATAAATGTAAAAATTAACCATATATTTCAATATTCTTATTATTAGTGTAACATGACACTCAAAATTAGCATTTTTTATTTCTTTAATTTTTTATTGTTTTGTCTTCATAGCCTTGACGAAGGCGTACTTTCTGAGAGGAAATCAAACTTATTTTACGTCAAACAAACATGCGTGTTTTTTAGTATTTCTATGTAAAGATATGTTTAAAATACATATTCATTTGTATTTATTTGTATTATCCGTAAAAAAATGTATATTGTTTAGATTCCAATTTAGAAAAAAACCACTAAAATAATTATCTTTTCAATTATTATGTTATATACCTTCCTATTTTAATCGCTTGTCTGAATTATTCTTTATATAATTTGATCCAATTTTCAAAATTTTATATTCAAAGAAAAATTGGAGTTTTCTAAACGAGATTCCACGCAGAAACGTACATCACAAACAACCGAAATTAGTATGTTTGATGACTAGTTGTTACCCGTGAAAAATCATGTGATGTACAGGGTTTTCCCATAAGAGGTGTTATTTTGATATTCAATGGTTTCGTTGCTTGTGTGGCACGTAGCGCCCTCTTGTTGAAAGTAAACGTTGTCCAGATCAATACCATCCAATTCCAGCCATAAAAAATCATTAATCATCTCTCGATAGCGCAATCCATTCACCGTAACTGTTGCTCAAGCCTCATTTTCGAAAAAGTAAGGTCCAATGACTCCGCCGGACCATAAACCGCACCAAACAGTCACACGTTGAGGATATAGAGGCTTTTCAACAATAACTCTTGAGTTTTCCGAGCCCCAGATGCGACAATTTTGCTTGTTGACGAAGCCACCGAGGTGGAAATGGGCCTCATCACTCAATATGATTTGCATTTGATTCACTCAAGCGAATTTTAATAATTTCAATGAGTTGTTGAAGCGTGTATCGTTCCATTTTTATTAATGGCGTAGTTTCTACTTGTCAAATGTCAAAAAATGACAGCTTCAAAAGTAACATCTACCAAAATAGTGGGCTATTCAAAATAACAACTCTTATTGGAAAACCCTGTATTTAACTTAACTTGCCAAGAAAATTTAATCGAAAAATTTACACATTTCATATTTAAAATAAAAAAATAGTGTTCTTTCAAACACAATAGGTAGGTAGATAGGTGCCTACTTTATCTCTTATCTCAATTTGAATAGATTTATATTACATGATCATTTTCTTAATCCGTTTTTAGTTCCGACTGATAAGCAATATTACAAAAAAACACTGACACTCGAAAGAGACAATATTTGATTTCAAACATTTATTTTTCAAATAAATATACTTAAATATTAATCCATGAATTCGAATTCTGTAAATGATTCTAAATTTAATTCCTTTTAAAAATCGCATGATTAAGACATAACTCTAAAAGTCCCACATAAGATGGGTGTTTGATAAGCATAGTATATTATCTAATAATGTGTTGATTAATGAACAAATCACTTCGGATCGTTGATTCACGAAGCTTTTAACGAAGCGTTCTATTTATGTATTCTGTATAAGGAAAATGGTGTGTTAGGTCATTTACAAACCGGCCCCAAATAAATGGCGCCTCAAGCTACTTAAAAATTAGGCGCCTTTTGAATTTCATCTCACATAGTTTAATTTAATTGTGCTTTTACACAAACGGCCTCCGTGGTCGAGGGGTAAGACTCTCGGCCAGCAAGCCGGAGGTCGTGGGTTCAAAACCACGCCACGCGCTAAATAAATTTAATTTTATTAATAAATTTAATTTTATTAATTTTTATTTTCACAATTTACACATGTAAAATAATATAAAATGTTTTTATTTTTTTTTGGTAAACTAATGTTTAAGACAAGATTTTTTATGCATAGCACAAAGGGTAACAATTATTTTGCAAGCAATAATTATTCGCCTGAAACACTCATCCACATTGAAAAATCTCCTGATAAAAGATACATGACGCCAACGGGACTCGAACCCGTGTCCCTTCGATTTCCGGTCGACAGCTCTGACCACTGAGCTATGGCGGCTTACCTCTTATCCGCGAAATAATTCAATATATACTAGTGTTTCATTCAACAATTACTGCTTGTTACATTTTTTCACCTGAAAACAACCAACTTTATTTTATATGAGAAAGGCATTGTAAGTGCTAACTCTCTCACTAGATGGCGTCGAGACAAATTGTCTACATTTTTGGTGAAATACTAGAACTTGTCGATATAAAATGTATTTAAGTGGAAGATACTCTCAGTACCGCCCTGGTGAGATCACCATTCAGAATTGAAACATTGCATGGAATGGCTTTGGCCGTTTTTGGTGACATAGCCATATACTTCGCCACCTTCCTTTTCCCCATCTCCTTCCCCTCCCCACAATCTTCAGCCTCACGACATACCCTGATTAGGGATGCCATAGTCTCACTGGCTTCAGACGTTCGGGGCAGTTGGGGCTCGATACGAAATGGATTCTTATACACGGAATACATTACAACTACAATACCCATCCATTCAAAACTCTATCAATTTAATCACCTTTCAGACAAAACATTATATATCCTTATTCTCTAACTTAGCGGTATAGTATGTAAATAAATAATTAGTCTGATCTATTTACTAATAATTACTCAAATTATTAATAAATAGATCTTATAATCCTCTAACTTCTCCATTCTCTTCTTGCAACCCAAACTAGCTTTACATCATTTTTCTTATTTTTCTTTTTCATGTCATAGTAATGTATAGATTCTGTTCAAATTGTAAAATTCACCCGCCATAACACTGGGTCATCCCTAGCATGGAGGGTGAAATATCACAAAAACCATATGTACCCTCTAAGTCTTGTATTAATAAAATTAAAAAATAAATATTAATAAAATTCACAATATTTGTTTTAAGCGTTGTTTCCGAGACAAATCTCTAAGTAGTATAATATATAAGGTCGCTATCCGCGTCTGTATGTTTGAGCGCTTAGTTCTTCTAAACTATGCAACAAATACTGATAAGATATTCACTATCATTTAGAGAATTTAGCACTCCATTGCCAACGCTGGCTAAACCTTAGGAGATACTTCAAAATAATGTAGAATGGAATTGTAAATCTTATAAAGGCCTACAGAAATGTTCCGGGTGGTACATGTCTAACTTCTAAGGATAACCCCAGCAACGCCGGGTAAACGTCAGCTAGTATTTTATAAATACTAATAACATCACAAATCTCAAAATTATAACAGTATACACATAATTATCTAATCAGTATCTCACTAGTACAGGTGTGAGAATAACAAATCGTTTATGAACATATTTGTATTTACCTCTTATCCATTCTTATTTGTGCATATTTAGTTTATTCGTTTTGTTATTATTATGTATTTAAACATCCATGTATGTAAATTTTTGGGCACTATACCTGTTTTATGTACTTAAATAAAAATAAATAAATAATTATAAGTGATCCTTCAACAATTCTTATCTATCTCTATTATTAAACTTTTCATTCGTTTCATTCACTACGTAATGCACAACATGATCATATGTTATTGTTATGTTATTAAAATAAATTTTACGTAAATTAAGTTTTTTAAGACAAACGTAAAATATTTGTTCCCCCAACCAACATGTTGAGAATTGTGAAATACTTCGTGACACGCAATTGTTTTTAAGTATTTATAATACAAGTTCTTCACTATCACGTGACATTGGTGCTTAACCCCCAGTGTGCCGAGAAATCCACCGTGGATTTAGCAGCTCACCGCATTTCTCTCGATTTTATGGTATTTTGAACGGTTGTTTAGGCGTTACCCGGGTTGTGAATGATTTGGAGTAAAGTTTTGAGATTGTGAATTCTAGGATAAAAATCATCTTTTCTCTACTTTCTTTAAATATAATATGCAAGTATTTTATAAATAAACCTTCCGGAAAAAGTGATAGTGAAAACTATGTCAATATCCGTTGAGTAGTTTAGAAGAACTAAGCTCACAAACAACAGACGCGGATAGCGACTTTATTTTATACTATTTAAAAATGTATATTAATATAATTCTAACTTGTCGTTTCGTCACATAAAAAAATTGTTTATTTTATCTGAGAAAAAGCGCGTCGCAAAATTTCTAATTTCATAATGGCGATAATCAAAAGTCATATTACTGTATTTATTTACAGGAAATTTTCCTATGTATACATAATAAAAATAAAATAAATCTAAAGAATATTTTCGTATATCGTCACTATACTATGTAGAGGAAATTATATCATTTAGAGGAAAAACATCTCTGTAAATATAAGTACCTATCCTGGGGAAACTACATAGAATAAATATAGTTTTTCTTTAATGTGCTGTAAACACATCTGAAGAATCTAAGAAGGTACAATAAACTTGTAAGTTATCAAGAAAATAGTGTCATTCGGCGAATGACGTGCGATTTTTACTACTGGCATTCCAAAGGTTAAAACACAAGAATCTTCATCGAACATACCACTTAAAATTCCTCAAACGTTTTAAAATTTATATCAGTATTTGAATATTTTGTCGATAATCGCATTATTTAGTGGTGCGTGTCTTTATGGGATGAGTGTATAGATTAACAACACGTAGAAGGTTGGACTCGGGTATTGTGATTTTTTAAATCATATATTGTGATTTTGATTTTGGTTTGTGTTAGCGCGCAAAATTAGCTGTCCCTAAAATCGATGGAGAACAGTGTAATGTTTTACAGTCATCTACATATTTAATGAATACCTAACTGCTTTCCTTAATATAACTGTAAAAAAATTAACAATAACTTACCAATGTTTTTTTTCAGGTTCTTAATTAGAAAATTGCTTTGAAATATTTTGCTGGGGGCACGGATTACCCCCCGGTAGAGCCCGCACCACAGGTTCAGCGTCGGAGTCTACATATCCTAAATACGGCCCTGCCGGCAATATAAAAGACTTATTACTGTGTTTCCTATAAACAAATAAGTTAATGACTTCAATGAACCAAGAAGTTGATTAAATATCTTTCCCTTCTTCAACACTTTTACATCCTGGTTCTAAGTTTCCTCTCAGTTTGGCATACGATATATATCGGCGCTCTACACTTCATAATATACTTCTCTGGGCATTATTAACATACAACATGGATTCAATTTTTTCACTACCATCCGTAATTTGAAACCACTTGTTTTTTTAGGAATTTAAGATTGAATCCGGCCTCTGTGGTCGAGGGGTAAGGCTCTCGACTAGCAAGCCAAAGGTCGCGGGTTCAAATCTCGGCGTGCGCAAGTAAATTTGTGATATTTCTTATTTTATTTATTTACAATAATAAATAGTATACTTGCGACACGTTTCAAAGTGAAAGATAATCTCAGTATCACCCTGGTGTAAGACCACCATTCAGAATTGACACGTTGATTTGTTTTTACACTAAATCGGGAGGCCCTGAGGAAAATAATTTCCCGAAGGACTTATGTCATCTTTTGAGGACATTATGGGAAGGTATGAGTAGGAATCTAGGGATCAGTGTATGAGTAACGGACATATGAATATATCCTTCCCACTGTGGCGCAAAGCGATGAGTCGAGAGACCAGTTGGAGAGGTCAAAGGGTCTCCCTAAAACAGCCTCTCCCAAGCTGGCACGCTACGCAGTTTGTGGACAGGCGCATCCTGAACACACCTCACCCGATGAACCCGGGCACTCCTGCTAAATCACCAAAAGTAGCGAACCACTTAGGTTGACCTATGGCAGGGGTGTTGGTTATCCAATAAATGGTTCCCGGGGCGGCGATACCCAAACCCTCCCAAATTGCTTGAAATGTGTTTGGTGACCAGATCTGAATGTCCAGGTACTCCCTCACCTTCCTCTTCCTCGTTTCCTTCCCCTCCCCACTGCTTCAGCCTCACAACATCCTCCAATAGGGGATGCTCACCGGCTCCAGACGGTTGGGAGCAGTTGGGACTGGCAGTTGTGCGGTATTCTCGTAAAACAATAAATAAAATCATTATGTTTTATTTTCTCATTCTATGAGAAAGGTTTATTAGTTTTTTTCTCCATTTAATTTTTCATACATTAGTGTTATTGTTCTGATTACAGTAATAATTTTCACTCTCTGAGTTAACCCTTTCGTACCGTTCGTGTATTTTAAAATACATAGATTTCGGATTTTATCCCCTTTTTTTCCAGATAATAGAGCGAATAAAAATTAGCCGTTTCCGTTTACCAATTATACGGGGTTTTCCAATAATATGTGTTATTTTGATATTCAATCGTAAAAGATGTAATGTTTTCGCCTTTTCACCATTTTCTTTTATTTTTATTTGTTTATAACAATATAAAATTTTCTTCTCTCTTGGCTATGATCGATACTTCTTTTTTTTTTCTAAGGCTTTGCATATGTGTTCGCAGGGATGGAAAATTCCTCCCCTACAACACATAAGCCTCCATGAAAATTGGACCCTTAATTTCTTTGATAACTTCAGAAAGCTACTTAAAGCTCTCTTGTACTATATATCTTTATAGACATATGTACTTAACTAATTAATACGTTATTTACGATCTTGAACGCAAATATACCCGTATTTATATTGTAATTAAATTCCATCAAACGTTGTGTAATTTTTTTGATTTATGATATAGGATTTTAATTACTTTCATTTTGTGGTAACCCCCTTGGTTCTGATCGAGGTGTTGAGTTTCACAATTTAATTGGTCTTTCCATTGCAAACCTAGACTTACATGAATTCCCTGAATGAGCTAACTTTCCTAATGTAATTATTGATTCCCTGCACCCTACAAAATCGTAGTTAAACGCTGATAAAAGATATTATACATGTTTATTTGGACAGATAATTAAATATAACTCAAATGGTTAATTGTTAGTAAATTTGGCAATGATTAATTATTGTGTCTGGTTGGCGCCACTCCTCCATGACTCAGCTGCTATAAGGTACATGTAAAATTGATTTAGTATGGTAATGTTATTAGTTAATTGTATATTTGACGAACTCAGAATAACCCTTTGCTAGCAAAAATTTGGCTCCTTCCTCCTGCAAGTAAACGAGATGATCGTGAGTCGACAAGAAATTCGTACAATCTTTTGACACGGCTTTTTGATTGATACCTTAGTTATCGCGTCCCAAAAAGCCTTCCACGTCATCATGCACTGCCTTCAAGTCTTCCCTCGGGTCCCGATACCTCCAAATTCCATCTCCTCCAAGGTCTACTATTTACTTAGGGCGAACCGGTTTCGTCCTATATACAATCATATACTCACGGTTGGTCTGGACTTACGGGTCGTGAATCCTCATTCCACGTTTAAAAGAGAATGCGAGAGTGGTCTACCGACCTAAATGCAAGCTGTATGCAGGTCCGCATTCTCCAGTAAACAGTACATACGAATAAATATATGTATACATACAGTTTGGGAAAGGTTTATAACTCGCAATACGAGGCTATCTACCTCGCATTCCGAGCTCGGATCTCGCACGAAGAGTTCTGCGAAACTCTAGGATTGGTAACCGAATATATACGTAAGAATAAGGTTATACTAATAAATACTAGTAGAATAAGAAATTATTTGATAGTTTGTTTTGGAGAGCTATCGAACTCCAGGCTTTTTGTTTGGTTTTGACGTTTTTATTTAAGAGAATCGTCATCTCTATTTGGTTTGGTCAATGGTCTTGTTGTAGGAGCGACCACTGCCTCCTGTTTGATGAACTGTATTTGTTTTTAACTTTACCTCCAGGTTTCAACATTAATTTCGTTCATCCTATCCCGTGATTTCTCAATTGTTTCAAGTAATTGATTGCCACATAAGAGGGTACACGACTCTCAACTGTCTCTGGCAACTGATGGGATCTATGCGAACACTCCATCAATAATGTTCAAATGTTTCGTATAATATTTCTATATAAATCTTACTAACCCGTGATTTTTCAATTGTAGATTGTGAATGGTAGGTAATTGTAAGCACGCAGCTTCTAGCTGTTTCAGGTAACTAATAAAATCTATGCGACCATCTAATCAATGGTATTCAAATGTTTCATGTAATTTTTTGATATAAATCTGGCTAACCCATGATTTTTCAATTGTAGATTGTGAATGATAGGTATTTGTAAATGACCCATATCGCTGCACATTGCACAATGACATCCTGATGGTTATCCTTATAACCCTGATAAATTATCTAGTTACGGCCAAGGTCGTTTTCAAACCATGCGGTTGACCCAGATCTTTGGTGTCTCTATTTGTAAACAAATCGAATAATATAAACACCTTCTTTGACACACTAACCTAAATGTGAGATTTGTTTATTTTAAAATTCCTTAGAAGTCATATGTGCCTCTTTACTTTTATTGTGCATTGTTAATTTAAATATTTTTAAATCCTGTATTGAAGTTAAACCATTTTTCATTTTCCGAATTTAGTAAATTTACTAGAAGTTAGGTGAAAATTAAATATAAATATATATATATATATATATATAAGTACACATATCTCGATTGTCAAAATATGTTAAAAAAAAAAGAGTACATATATTAATAAATAAATATAAAATATATGATTCTACATAGTCTGGAATATTAATAAATACATATTTTCTTTTTCAATAAAGTAGATATGTCCATAGGTAGGTATCTAAGAATCGCTACCATTTCGATGCTTCGATTAATAAGTAAAATACATATATATATAAATACATTACTCATATATTTATTCTTTATATACAATATATTACTTTATTTTATATAAATAAATACATAATATACATATATTAATGTGTAATGCTTTGTTTTGTTGTTTTTAATAATTTAATTGATATACCATAATCAGCTGTATCTCCTCACTCCTAGGTCCTGAAAATTATTTATAAAAAGAAAACTTACCCCCCGTCAAGGTATTTCCGGTCGGGTGTACACAACAACCTTGATGAAGAAATCCTACCTAATTAATTGTATTTTTCAACTAATTTCAAAATAAGTCTTTTCGACTATTTATTCCTATTTAATATTTTATTCTCGCTTGAATCGTATAAATTAGCTGATATTTAATTTTTCTTCCGAACGAAATCCTAATTCAGAAAACCCGTTGATTTAATAACACTTTTCTAGTTTAGGCTTTTGAATGATAGCTGTTTCAAATTCCTTTTCGAAATGATAGACTGATGATTAAAATTCCGGTTAAAACGACAAACACTTTTAACACTGTCGCTATACGCACGATGGATTTTAATTGAACAATTTATTAATTCTAAATTTCCTTTTATATAAATTGATAAGAAAATTTATTCCGAATTGTGCAAACTTTTAATTAAACTCGACTCTTAATAAATTAATTTTTTTTCTAACTGTTAATTTTAGAACAAAGGTTTAAACGTTTATTATTATCGAATCCTTTTTTTTGTTTTTGTGTTTCTTTTAACCTAAGATGAAGTATTTACTATTAATAATTTTAAACAAAATTATAATCTATTTTTAAATATCAATTCACGGGCACATCCACTTTAATTTAACGATAACAAACTCTTAAATTTAATTCGAATGTTTTCACTTTGAATGAAATAATTATTTTTAAATTTTTAATAATTCACTTTTAACACTTTTTGCACTATTCACTTTTAACACTTTTAAGCACTTCGTTTAAATTATATTTATTTTCACTGTTTAATTTAATTTAACTGACTTATTAAATTCCACTGACTCTAGCACTTGTATTTTTCACAAAATTTTCCTAAGTCAGGGACTTATTTAAAATTTAACACTTAAAGATTTTTCACTGTTAATCCTACCAAAGAACGTAGTACCGCCACGTAACAACTTTTCGAATCCTCGGCGCGACTGGCTCCTGACTGATGTGTTCCATCTTTTATATCCCTCTCAGGTCCCAAAAGACGTATCTGAATTTCTCTTGATGCTTAATTCTATTTCCTATCAACTCGTAAACTTGAATATCTCTCTCACTAATATTGTTTATACATTCATACGATCTTTCGTCGTCCAGCTTTGGGCGGTGGTTAATTTTTATCTCACGTCGCTAACTTGATAGGGTCCGAATCGGGTAAGTCTGCGTTCATTGCCCAAGCTTCCTTTGTTCTATGGTTCATACAAAATGTAGTTAAAATATCATGATTTTGCGTTCCCTTTTTTTCTCAATTCGCGATAGGTCCGTCCTCAGTAACATATATATAGATCTCAATTTTATGCATCTCATGCGAAACATGATTAAATCCATGGCGAAATCTTTACTATGCATTTTTGAATTTCGATTTGTCTAAAATCTACTTAATTTTATTGTCACCTATATGAGCTTTTCCATTTTCACCCGTACCTTCTTCCTTTATGTCGTAGATTTGAATTTTTCCTTTATCTTTGAATTTTATATTTATCCGCGACGTTTTCTTGCACAATTTCTTCTTGATTCTTATGTCATTTCTCATAACTCTTATAATTACTCATTTTCCAAGTCGTATTTATTAATTTCACGGATAAATTCGAATTGTATCGCTTTTCTCCACATGGATCATTTCCTATCTCCGTTCTTTACCCTTCCTTTTATCTTTTCTTCACTTTTCCCGATGTGTGTGGTCTCCAGGAAATTTCATACTTCATTTATTATTAATTAATATATAGTTTTCCACACTTCTACGGGAGATATACCTAATTAGACTCTGGGATATCTGTCATTTTTATTGTTTTACCCAATCTCCGCCCATTCTCCATCCCTCACTTACAAGATTTCACATAAATTATACGTCTGGACATATGTTTACGTCTCAGATTTTATGTACTACGGCCGTAAATTTAGTTTAATTTTAGAGCCATTAGTTTTAATATCTTTTGCTTTAAATAAATATTCCATAAGCTCCACGTTAAATTTTATTGGTCTTCTAATGGGTTATTACCTTAACGTAAATAAAAATCATGTCCGGATTTCGATTGTTTATTCTTCAAAATATACATGAGACCGCCAACCTTTTATCTTGTTTCGATCCCTCCGTAATATTGGGTAACTCTAATATATATCTACCCTGATAATCATGTAAAATGCCTACGTTTCCTGAATTTAATCTATCGCTATATGTTCAGTTTTACTGTCTTCTTCTGATACTCAATTTTTATGCCCCTAGGACCTTTGTAGCAGCTAAAATCTCTGTATTATCCTTCCATTCGGTCGCCGCACTTTTCTAAAATGTCTATTTTTTTTGCGAGATTTTCATTCAAGATTGATTTACCAATATGTCCGTTTCATCTTAAATTGATAACGATTAATTTCCATTGTTTCCAACACTCACTCCTCTCTTTAGTACGATTTTTATCGAACATGACACCCTCCTTCTATCATAAATAATTGCACTACAGTTGAAATTCCGCCAGTAACTTTCCTTTGCTTTTCCCGTCCTTTTTTTATACTATCACGTTTATAATTTTTTTCATTGCATTTTTGTGTGTGCGCTTTACAACCTGTAAAACTTCCAAGCACCCGATTTCAATGGTTCGATACCCCATAAATGTCTCAGTTATTGTAAACATTCCCAGGAGTTTGTCACCTTGAAAGTCGATGTTGACCCTAAAGTGCGTTCACCTCCAATTTCTGTGAGAATCGAAATGTCGTTAATTATCTTTTTTATTGCCTGATCCACAGTTCATTCCTTTGTCTGCATTTGATGTACGCCTCTTCGTTCACTGATTGGTTACTCAAAATTTTATAGCTCTTTGTTCAGATCTATTGGTTGACAAAATTCAATGTTTATTTTGAAGCCTCAAAAGGGGGTTCCTAGTCGTTCCTAGACGATTTTAATGACCTCTGTGTTTATACTATAGAATCTCAACATAATTCCAACTATTACAGGGGCCTACTGAAAAACAAACTGAATCAATTTTAACCTCAACAGATGTCGCTAGAATGACGGTTTTCATTAATAATTTGTATATTTTTAGCAGCTATGGTTTATCTGTTTTTCACTGTGATTTAAGCCTTTCATCACAGTTCCCCCCTCTGAACTCAATTTGCTGTGGCTAACGTTGTATACTACTTTAGACATCGAAATTGTGTTCAAATGTAGTCTAGCTATTCTCCCCCCCTCGTTCTGTTATTCCTTTTCCTACATCACTTCCTGTTATTTCCTTTCTCTACCTCACTCTATCATTCCCTATCTCTCTCTCCATTCTGTTATTTCCTTTCTCCCCCCCCCTCATTCTGTTATTCCCTATCTCTCTTTCCATTCTGTTATTTCCTTTCTCCCCCCCCCTCATTCTGTTATTCCCTATCTCTCTTTCCATTCTGTTTTTTCCTTTCTCCCCCCCCTCATTCTGTTTTTCCCTATCTCTCTTTCCATTTTGTTTGGATTGTTAACAACCTTGACTCTGAATCTCATTGTATTTTCTATTTTCTTTCCGCGTAGATTTTATTTTATGGAATTTCTCTAATTTTGATAAACTCAAAATTAATCTCTTTTTTTTTTCTGGGAAAAAACACGCCCCTCGACTCGCGTGTTTAGGTGGTCCTCAACCTGGTTGGACTAAGACCTCCCTTACAATGATTCAGATAAAGATTGTTTGCAATCTCGCGGTCTATTGACCAACTGAAAAGTGGATGGTCTCTTGGTGTGCAAATAATTTTTCGTTTTGTTTTTGTTTTGTAAGTATGATAATTTTTGTGAAATATGTATCTTTGCACGACCTCACCCAATCCAAAAATCAGTGGTATACATGTTTCATTTAAACTTTTCCAGCATTTTTTTTTTTTTTTTTTTTTTCTTATTCGCAAAATTTTTTTTTTTTGTGTAATTTCTAATTGTCTTTTCATAGATCATTCAAACAAGTTGTTCTAGCCTAGGTGTTACCCATCCTAATTTTTAAATTTCATAAATGTTCTTAACTAAACTCCAATTTTCTCATCGTTCCTGTTTCCTTTTAAAATTTTTTTTTTTTTTTGAAATTTTAACCTAACCATATCGTAATTCTAATGTTCCCTTTTTATCTTTACCTAATGTCTACTCTAAATCTATAGATAGCCTTATTTCAAGTTTTCAAAAAAAAAAAAAAATCTAACTCTATGCATTGTCAATTTAAAATCTTGTTTTATAAAACGTACCCTATCCTATTTATAATATATGTATTTTTTTTTGTTCCTTTTGTGGGTATATAACTCCCATACGCTTTCCTTCTGTGTTCTTACTTATCTAACAAAATTTTCCTACACACTAACACACAATTTTTTTTCCTAAACTAGAAAATCAATATTATCGAAAAAATTTTCCTCTTACTCTATTAGTAAATTAGAATATGATTGTCGCTTATTAAGAGATTTGTTCACTCAACCTTAAAGACTTAAGGACGACCCGCCCCTCGCAAACGAACTGATAGTCTAATATTTTAGTAATTTTCTTTCTCCTTAAATTATATCGTATCCTAACAGATTTTAAATTTTTCTCAATCGTTTATTTATTTAAAGTTTCAAATATTGTAAATTTCGCATTTTATTCGTTGATTTCCACTATCTCTAAACTCGGTTTTTGTTCCTTATTACATGTATAATATTTCGCTAAATGAATTGCGCTATAATCTCCTTTTATTTCCCGAGTTACCGGATCAATTAGCGTATACGTGTTACTATAAACTTCTGACCCAATTACATAAGGTCCATCGTAAAGCAGATTGAATTTTTTTATTTCTTTTTTGAGTAGGTTTGATTGTGTAAATTTTTTCAACTTGACCAGGGTCCCAATCTCATAAGTTATTAATCTTTTGTTGAGATTATAGTATTTCTGTCGATTTGCAGCGCTTTTCTCTAAATTTTTCCGTGCTGCTAATCTTATTTCATCTATTGTTTTCGTAGATTTTCCGCAGCCTTGAGTATACCTGTCTAAACTATAAGTTGGTGATTTCCCAAAAGCTATTTCATTAGGTGAGAATCCTGTTGAACAGTGTATCGAATTATTGTAGGTTTGTTCTATTTCTTTAAGGAAAGCCGCCCACTTGGTATGTTTTTCGTGACAATAAATACGGAAAATTCTACCTAGTTCCTTATTCACGCGCTCTGTTATGTTCGGTCCGGGATTTCGTATTGACGTATGTACGATTCTTATGCCCATCCTATTTAAGTTGTTTTCCCATTTCTTCGATGTAAATTGAGATCCGTTGTCCGTTAACAAAGCATCTATTTGTATTGTTTTATTAAAATCCTCTACACAATTTAACACGGTCTTAGTACTTGCTATCCTCAATTTATATAATTTTACAAATCTACTGAATGAATCTTGTATCACGAAAATGAATCTAACCCCTCCTATTCCTCTCGGTAAAGGTCCGTATAAATCTGCCATAGCTAATTGTCCTACTTCTTTGGTAATTATGGATTTACTCGGCCCTACAGTTGGTCGAATTTCGCGCTTCGCCAGCTGACATAGGTGACACCCTCTCACTATGCGTTTTATATCTCGGTGCATGCCTGGCCAATAATACCTATCTCCCAAAGCTGTCCCTGTTTTAAAAACTCCTCCGTGTCCAATTTCTAAATGTATCATTTTTATTAGTTCTTCAGTCAATTCTTGTGGTACTGCTAACACCGTTTTGTTTAGTCCTGTTGTGTAATATAAAGTCTTGCCTATTTTTTTGTAATTTTTCAAATACCTATTTACATCTTTTGTCGGCGGCCCAAATTTTCCCTTGCGCAAATATCCGAAAATTTCTCCCAAAAATGTGTCTTGTTTTTGTAGTTCAGTTATATTTTCTAAGTGTTTTCGAATCTGTTGTCTACCTTTCACTGCAAAAGCTGCTATCTCTGGGCACGTGTTTTTCTCCTCCTGTACATTTTTTGCATCACAAGAATAACGAGATAAAATATCAGGCCCTATATTTTCCTTCCCTTTGACGTACTCTACAGTGAAGTTAAATTGATTTAAATATAAAATCCACCGTGTTAGTCGGCCACTGTACATCTTCCAGCTCTTTAAAAATGTCAATGCTTGATGATCCGTCCTAATTATTAAGTGTACTCCTCTTAAGTATGTCTCAAATTTGTGTAAAGCATATATTATCGCCCATAACTCTTGTTCTGACGTGGTCCATTTCAACTCCGGTCCTCTTAAAGCTTTGCTAATAAATCCAATAACGTGGTGATTTCCTTCCTCATCCAACTGATATAATTCTCCTCCTATGGCGAACCCCGAACTATCTGTCTGTAAATAATAAGTACTATTTGGGTCATGATGATGTAAAATAACTGTCTCTAAAAATAATGTTTTCACCCTCTCGAATGCGCGCTGTTCTGAGTCACCCCATCGCCAGGTTCTATTTTTCTGAAGTAAATCGCACAAAACCCGTGTTGTTTCCCCATATTTATTTGCGAATCTACGGTAATAATTGCAAAGTCCTAGAAAAGCTCTAACTTGTTTTATTTTCTTGGGTACCGGAAAATTTTTTATAGCATCAATCTTTTCCGGATCCATTTGAACTCCCAAAGGCGTTATAATATGTCCTAACATACGTACTTCTGTGAATAAAAATTGACATTTTTCAAGTTTACAAGTCATGTTTGCTTCCTTTAACCTCTCAAGTACCGCGTTTACATGTTCAAAATGATCTTCTTGACTACCACACGTATATATTATTAAATCATCTAAGTAATTAGCGCAGAATTCCCTCACCCCTGGTCCTAGAATTCTGTCCATTCCTCTTGAAAAACTCCCTACTGATGTTTTTAACCCCTGCGGTAATACCTTGTATACGTAAGATTTTCCATTGTATACAAACCCAGTATACTTGCGACTTTCTGGACTGATAGGTATTTGAAAGTAAGCTGAATTTAGATCTATTGTGGTTATGAATTTTACACCATGAAAACGCTGTATAATTTCTGAAGTTAATGGTGGTTTTTCTACTTCCGCCTGCATTCTGGTGTTTAAGAATCTAGCATCTAAGAGTATCCTAACCGTCCCATCTTTTTTCAAGGTAAATGTTAGAGGACTAGAAAACTGCGTGGCTTCTCTACTGATGATTCCTAATGACTCCAATTCTCTAATCTTTTCATCAATCTTATCCCTGTAAGCAAAAGGTACTGGGTAGGATCGCTTAACGAAAGGCGTCTCGTCCGTCATTCTTATTTCGTGAGTGTACAAAGTAGTTAGGCCCGGTTTGTCTATAAATACATTCTTATGTTTAATTAAAATCTTTTCTAACCCTTCTTTTCCTTTTGAATCTAAATTTAACTCGGACACAAATGTCGTTATTCTACGCTCGAGGCACGCCGTATTATTTATTTCAGGGTTTACTTCAATATTAATTATTTTTCCACTTGTGCAATTTTGATTTCTAATCTCGTGTTTAGGTTTCCTATGAATTACGGATGAATTTACTAACTCTATTTCCTTCTTTCCATTTCCTGTTTTTATTTTTAACTTTCTGTTTTCTCCACATTTAAATTCAGCTGTATATTCGTCTAACCAGTTGATACCCAATATAATTGGCCTAATTAACTTCGGTATTATTAAACACGGCGTATTTATTATAACATCTCCAAATCGCAATGGTACTAGAACCAACCTAGATATTCTCTGACTTTTATGTCCTATCGCTACTTTAATCTGTATAGTCGATACAGGCATAATAGGATAAATTGTTTGATCATTTAAATAATTTTCATAAAACTCTTGAGAAACGCACGTGATTTGACTTCCAGTATCTATTAAACAGTGAACTTCCGTGTTATCTATCTGTGCTTTGGCTTCCGGTAATAACGGTAAAGTGCTACCCTTTTCTACTTCCTCATAATCTCTGTCTTCGAAAATGTTGTTGAACCCACTAATTTCCCTGCTTGTTTTCTCTTCGTTCACTTTCAATTGATTCCATTCATCCGTTATTTGTTGTAAGGAATTGACACATACTTCCACATCTATTTCCGCTTCCGTTCTCGTTTCTTCCGCTCCATCCTTTCGTCTTCTCACATTCCTTTCTGCTTTTATTGGAACAGTCATCCCTTGTTCATTTCTTCCCAATCCTTTCATTGGATTCCACCCCCATTTCATCATAATCTTCAATGCAGTGTTGTGTTTTGGTGCCGGCGTCCCTCTCCCTGTGTGAGTCGTATTCATGAGGGCTAATGAATCAACCCTCGGCCGTTTCCCGAATTGTTTGCGATTACTAGCTCCTTGCCGCTTGTAGTTTTTGTAGAACCTCCCTGTGAAGATGTCGTAGCTTCTGCACACTTACTGCAGCTAGCGCCTCCTTCCACACTCTCTATTGCGTGAATTCTCTTCTTTATAGCGTGATAACGGTCACGGTATTTTTCCTTCTTGTTGATCTCCTCCCCACTCCTTTTCTTTGTGTTCCGTTCTTCCGGTGTGCAAACCATTGTATCTAGTTTTCGAAGAAACTCAGCAGCGACAATCTCATCTCCTGACTGCCCTGAAAACCATAGCGATTGAACATCTTTAGGGTAATGTCTCATAATCTCGTCAACTACGCCCAACGGTGTCTCGGTAATTTTTAATGCTTTCGCTAAATCCCAATAATTTGCGAAATGAGTGAGCATGGATATATCTCTCTTGGAATCATATACCCCTTCCGCAAGACGACGGCGAACCTCATTCTTCTTTATATCTCCCCAATAGGTAGCTAAAAAATCTCTTTCGAAATCCAACATTGTTTCCCATCGCTTGTTGTATAACTTGGCCCACGTTTTTGCTTCTCCCTTCAAATTTTCCCGTACGACAATTAATGGATCTGTACGTTTAACTTTTCTAGTGTATTCTTTTAAATCTTCTAAGAAACTTATGGGGTTTTGGTTTCCACCGGAAAATGAAGGTCGTTCCTGCTGCGGTAGCATTTCCACTACTTGGAGAACGTTTTTCGGCGCACTATCCTCTCCTGTCACCGCCACTGTTGTTGGTCTTCCTAATTGTTTCTCAAGTTCCTGCATTTTATCAACAAGCGGTGCTAAAGCTGCTTGAATTATTGTAGTAATATCTCCGATGTTCACTGCTGACGTCCCAGCTGTAGCATTTTCCTCGATTGCCGTCACTAAAGCTTCTGTTTGCCTCCCCATTCCACGTTTTCCCACCATTTTCTTAGATCTTCCGAATGTTACCGGCTTATGTATCTATTTTTTTTCTTACTAAGCGACAACCTCAATATTCCTATTTTAATTTTCTTAATTATTTATATATATGTTGCCTTTCTTATTCTATATATCTTTTTTCAAATTTTCTCGTTTTTCTTATTTTTTTTTCTTTTTCTAGATTTTTTTCTTGTATTTTATCACCTGGCTGTTCCTGTAAAATTTCAAGTTCGTTTATGATTTTCACATCATCCTCTTGTATACACTTGCTTTGTTCGATATCCGACCTATTTTAAATTTTTTTACAATACCTATCAAGATGTTCCGTTTATCTATTTTCAATTTACAAAATCTATTATGATTTTTTCAATGCCTAAAATGAATTTCCTTTTAATAGGTATATATACACATATATATAATCCCATCATAAACATTCGTCAACGACATTAAAAGTCTCGAGCCGACTCTGAATTGTATTTTTTTTCTTTGAGATTGAAAGTCGAATTCTCAACTAACACTTTGTCTTTTCAAAACAACGTTTATTTGTTTGGCCTATACTTGAATTCCTTATCGAATCCATTGACTGGGTTCTCTGTGTCTTAAAATATGCCTCAATAGTCAACAACCTAACCTGAATGTCAACAAACTTATCATGAGTAAATCTTACGTTATTTCAACTTACCCGTTTATATGGTAAATTATATTATGTAAGATTAATCTTACCTCACAAAACAAAACATCAAATGTTTCACCCTCATTAATGACTCTGTCGATTATCGAGATTTGTGATCCTGACAACAACTATCTACATTGGCGGCACGTAGCGCGACCATTTGAATCTAACACGTGGTCCTAATGATTAACTATGATGTAATACAATTACACTTCTCTATTTTGATATTATTGTTTTCATAGATCTACCTATCACACGATATGGGTGTAATATTTCCGTTATTCATTATGTTACAGATGGTCATAATATATAACACCTCAAAATCTCAAAATAATTGTTTTTTCTTTTGTTTTATAATGATATTATTGTTAATCAAAAAAAAATAATTTTTTTTTTTGAATCAATTGACATTAATCAATTTTATATTTTTCGTAATCATTATTTTTGCAAAACCAACGATATCTAGTAAGGTACATTGGGTGTTGTAAAACATTAATCAATTTAATTTGTCTAAACCTTTCTATTCTTCTAATAAATCTGTCGAATGTCTAGCGATGAAATAATAATATCTTTTCCTGACTTTGTGAATAATTTGTTAAGTACCACGGCCCGCCGCTGGTCTGTATTTTCGAATATAAGATAAACAATAATTGTTTACGTTAATACTCCACGATATCCGAATGCAATGTTTATGTTATATTTGTTCCAGCTATCTCGTTTTTGTGTCATTGTTTATTTAATCTCGACGTTTGTTATTTAATTTTTTGTTCCTCGGAGTGATACGTATTACTTAACGATGTTTCCGACTTTTAAGATATATAGATGTTTTTACGCCCGATGTTTATCTTATCAATTTTTTCGATGTTCTTTGTTTTCACAATAAGTTCGATGTTTTTCGGGCTTGTCTGTTTATTAAACTTGCTTCATATCAACATTCCGATCTGTTCGGTGAACCCAAAACATAAACAATGTTTTTGTTTACAGAACGCATTCCTTTTGACTGAATGACATCATTAACCTACATATCCTTTGTTTTTGTTTACATTATCGTATGAAAGGAATTTTTTATTGACTCTTAAGTTCACGGTCATTTGAATGAACACATTTTTATTTATAAGGACACTTTTTGTATTATAAGTTTATTCGTTAACACATTCTTTTTGGATTTATTGTTTATTTACGTTAATCTATTATTATTTTTTTTTATTTCACTGTGTATTTATGTAATGTCGCACTTTTCTGATTTTTTTTTTTTTTGTTAATTCTTTAATTAATTACGTCCTATTTATTATTATTATTTTCTCCGTTTTTGCAATAGGTTGACCAATAAAACCTTTTTTTTTCCAATCTTATAAAACCTGAACCTCCTGGACACGGCTATGCAGTTGTAATGTTTTCGCCTTTTCACCATTTTCTTTTATTTTTATTTGTTTATAACAATATAAAATTTTCTTCTCTCTTGGCTATGATCGATACTTCTTTTTTTTTTTCTAAGGCTTTGCATATGTGTTCGCAGGGATGGAAAATTCCTCCCCTACAACACATAAGCCTCCATGAAAATTGGACCCTTAATTTCTTTGATAACTTCAGAAAGCTACTTAAAGCTCTCTTGTACTATATATCTTTATAGACATATGTACTTAACTAATTAATACGTTATTTACGATCTTGAACGCAAATATACCCGTATTTATATTGTAATTAAATTCCATCAAACGTTGTGTAATTTTTTTGATTTATGATATAGGATTTTAATTACTTTCATTTTGTGGTAACCCCCTTGGTTCTGATCGAGGTGTTGAGTTTCACAATTTAATTGGTCTTTCCATTGCAAACCTAGACTTACATGAATTCCCTGAATGAGCTAACTTTCCTAATGTAATTATTGATTCCCTGCACCCTACAAAATCGTAGTTAAACGCTGATAAAAGATATTATACATGTTTATTTGGACAGATAATTAAATATAACTCAAATGGTTAATTGTTAGTAAATTTGGCAATGATTAATTATTGTGTCTGGTTGGCGCCACTCCTCCATGACTCAGCTGCTATAAGGTACATGTAAAATTGATTTAGTATGGTAATGTTATTAGTTAATTGTATATTTGACGAACTCAGAATAACCCTTTGCTAGCAAAAATTTGGCTCCTTCCTCCTGCAAGTAAACGAGATGATCGTGAGTCGACAAGAAATTCGTACAATCTTTTGACACGGCTTTTTGATTGATACCTTAGTTATCGCGTCCCAAAAAGCCTTCCACGTCATCATGCACTGCCTTCAAGTCTTCCCTCGGGTCCCGATACCTCCAAATTCCATCTCCTCCAAGGTCTACTATTTACTTAGGGCGAACCGGTTTCGTCCTATATACAATCATATACTCACGGTTGGTGTGGACTTACGGGTCGTGAATCCTCATTCCACGTTTAAAAGAGAATGCGAGAGTGGTCTACCGACCTAAATGCAAGCTGTATGCAGGTCCGCATTCTCCAGTAAACAGTACATACGAATAAATATATGTATACATACAGTTTGGGAAAGGTTTATAACTCGCAATACGAGGCTATCTACCTCGCATTCCGAGCTCGGATCTCGCACGAAGAGTTCTGCGAAACTCTAGGATTGGTAACCGAATATATACGTAAGAATAAGGTTATACTAATAAATACTAGTAGAATAAGAAATTATTTGATAGTTTGTTTTGGAGAGCTATCGAACTCCAGGCTTTTTGTTTGGTTTTGACGTTTTTATTTAAGAGAATCGTCATCTCTATTTGGTTTGGTCAATGGTCTTGTTGTAGGAGCGACCACTGCCTCCTGTTTGATGAACTGTATTTGTTTTTAACTTTACCTCCAGGTTTCAACATTAATTTCGTTCATCCTATCCCGTGATTTCTCAATTGTTTCAAGTAATTGATTGCCACATAAGAGGGTACACGACTCTCAACTGTCTCTGGCAACTGATGGGATCTATGCGAACACTCCATCAATAATGTTCAAATGTTTCGTATAATATTTCTATATAAATCTTACTAACCCGTGATTTTTCAATTGTAGATTGTGAATGGTAGGTAATTGTAAGCACGCAGCTTCTAGCTGTTTCAGGTAACTAATAAAATCTATGCGACCATCTAATCAATGGTATTCAAATGTTTCATGTAATTTTTTGATATAAATCTGGCTAACCCATGATTTTTCAATTGTAGATTGTGAATGATAGGTATTTGTAAATGACCCATATCGCTGCACATTGCACAATGACATCCTGATGGTTATCCTTATAACCCTGATAAATTATCTAGTTACGGCCAAGGTCGTTTTCAAACCATGCGGTTGACCCAGATCTTTGGTGTCTCTATTTGTAAACAAATCGAATAATATAAACACCTTCTTTGACACACTAACCTAAATGTGAGATTTGTTTATTTTAAAATTCCTTAGAAGTCATATGTGCCTCTTTACTTTTATTGTGCATTGTTAATTTAAATATTTTTAAATCCTGTATTGAAGTTAAACCATTTTTCATTTTCCGAATTTAGTAAATTTACTAGAAGTTAGGTGAAAATTAAATATAAATATATATATATATATATATATATAAGTACACATATCTCGATTGTCAAAATATGTTAAAAAAAAAAGAGTACATATATTAATAAATAAATATAAAATATATGATTCTACATAGTCTGGAATATTAATAAATACATATTTTCTTTTTCAATAAAGTAGATATGTCCATAGGTAGGTATCTAAGAATCGCTACCATTTCGATGCTTCGATTAATAAGTAAAATACATATATATATAAATACATTACTCATATATTTATTCTTTATATACAATATATTACTTTATTTTATATAAATAAATACATAATATACATATATTAATGTGTAATGCTTTGTTTTGTTGTTTTTAATAATTTAATTGATATACCATAATCAGCTGTATCTCCTCACTCCTAGGTCCTGAAAATTATTTATAAAAAGAAAACTTACCCCCCGTCAAGGTATTTCCGGTCGGGTGTACACAACAACCTTGATGAAGAAATCCTACCTAATTAATTGTATTTTTCAACTAATTTCAAAATAAGTCTTTTCGACTATTTATTCCTATTTAATATTTTATTCTCGCTTGAATCGTATAAATTAGCTGATATTTAATTTTTCTTCCGAACGAAATCCTAATTCAGAAAACCCGTTGATTTAATAACACTTTTCTAGTTTAGGCTTTTGAATGATAGCTGTTTCAAATTCCTTTTCGAAATGATAGACTGATGATTAAAATTCCGGTTAAAACGACAAACACTTTTAACACTGTCGCTATACGCACGATGGATTTTAATTGAACAATTTATTAATTCTAAATTTCCTTTTATATAAATTGATAAGAAAATTTATTCCGAATTGTGCAAACTTTTAATTAAACTCGACTCTTAATAAATTAATTTTTTTTCTAACTGTTAATTTTAGAACAAAGGTTTAAACGTTTATTATTATCGAATCCTTTTTTTTGTTTTTGTGTTTCTTTTAACCTAAGATGAAGTATTTACTATTAATAATTTTAAACAAAATTATAATCTATTTTTAAATATCAATTCACGGGCACATCCACTTTAATTTAACGATAACAAACTCTTAAATTTAATTCGAATGTTTTCACTTTGAATGAAATAATTATTTTTAAATTTTTAATAATTCACTTTTAACACTTTTTGCACTATTCACTTTTAACACTTTTAAGCACTTCGTTTAAATTATATTTATTTTCACTGTTTAATTTAATTTAACTGACTTATTAAATTCCACTGACTCTAGCACTTGTATTTTTCACAAAATTTTCCTAAGTCAGGGACTTATTTAAAATTTAACACTTAAAGATTTTTCACTGTTAATCCTACCAAAGAACGTAGTACCGCCACGTAACAACTTTTCGAATCCTCGGCGCGACTGGCTCCTGACTGATGTGTTCCATCTTTTATATCCCTCTCAGGTCCCAAAAGACGTATCTGAATTTCTCTTGATGCTTAATTCTATTTCCTATCAACTCGTAAACTTGAATATCTCTCTCACTAATATTGTTTATACATTCATACGATCTTTCGTCGTCCAGCTTTGGGCGGTGGTTAATTTTTATCTCACGTCGCTAACTTGATAGGGTCCGAATCGGGTAAGTCTGCGTTCATTGCCCAAGCTTCCTTTGTTCTATGGTTCATACAAAATGTAGTTAAAATATCATGATTTTGCGTTCCCTTTTTTTCTCAATTCGCGATAGGTCCGTCCTCAGTAACATATATATAGATCTCAATTTTATGCATCTCATGCGAAACATGATTAAATCCATGGCGAAATCTTTACTATGCATTTTTGAATTTCGATTTGTCTAAAATCTACTTAATTTTATTGTCACCTATATGAGCTTTTCCATTTTCACCCGTACCTTCTTCCTTTATGTCGTAGATTTGAATTTTTCCTTTATCTTTGAATTTTATATTTATCCGCGACGTTTTCTTGCACAATTTCTTCTTGATTCTTATGTCATTTCTCATAACTCTTATAATTACTCATTTTCCAAGTCGTATTTATTAATTTCACGGATAAATTCGAATTGTATCGCTTTTCTCCACATGGATCATTTCCTATCTCCGTTCTTTACCCTTCCTTTTATCTTTTCTTCACTTTTCCCGATGTGTGTGGTCTCCAGGAAATTTCATACTTCATTTATTATTAATTAATATATAGTTTTCCACACTTCTACGGGAGATATACCTAATTAGACTCTGGGATATCTGTCATTTTTATTGTTTTACCCAATCTCCGCCCATTCTCCATCCCTCACTTACAAGATTTCACATAAATTATACGTCTGGACATATGTTTACGTCTCAGATTTTATGTACTACGGCCGTAAATTTAGTTTAATTTTAGAGCCATTAGTTTTAATATCTTTTGCTTTAAATAAATATTCCATAAGCTCCACGTTAAATTTTATTGGTCTTCTAATGGGTTATTACCTTAACGTAAATAAAAATCATGTCCGGATTTCGATTGTTTATTCTTCAAAATATACATGAGACCGCCAACCTTTTATCTTGTTTCGATCCCTCCGTAATATTGGGTAACTCTAATATATATCTACCCTGATAATCATGTAAAATGCCTACGTTTCCTGAATTTAATCTATCGCTATATGTTCAGTTTTACTGTCTTCTTCTGATACTCAATTTTTATGCCCCTAGGACCTTTGTAGCAGCTAAAATCTCTGTATTATCTTTCCATTCGGTCGCCGCACTTTTCTAAAATGTCTATTTTTTTTGCGAGATTTTCATTCAAGATTGATTTACCAATATGTCCGTTTCATCTTAAATTGATAACGATTAATTTCCATTGTTTCCAACACTCACTCCTCTCTTTAGTACGATTTTTATCGAACATGACACCCTCCTTCTATCATAAATAATTGCACTACAGTTGAAATTCCGCCAGTAACTTTCCTTTGCTTTTCCCGTCCTTTTTTTATACTATCACGTTTATAATTTTTTTCATTGCATTTTTGTGTGTGCGCTTTACAACCTGTAAAACTTCCAAGCACCCGATTTCAATGGTTCGATACCCCATAAATGTCTCAGTTATTGTAAACATTCCCAGGAGTTTGTCACCTTGAAAGTCGATGTTGACCCTAAAGTGCGTTCACCTCCAATTTCTGTGAGAATCGAAATGTCGTTAATTATCTTTTTTATTGCCTGATCCACAGTTCATTCCTTTGTCTGCATTTGATGTACGCCTCTTCGTTCACTGATTGGTTACTCAAAATTTTATAGCTCTTTGTTCAGATCTATTGGTTGACAAAATTCAATGTTTATTTTGAAGCCTCAAAAGGGGGTTCCTAGTCGTTCCTAGACGATTTTAATGACCTCTGTGTTTATACTATAGAATCTCAACATAATTCCAACTATTACAGGGGCCTACTGAAAAACAAACTGAATCAATTTTAACCTCAACAGATGTCGCTAGAATGACGGTTTTCATTAATAATTTGTATATTTTTAGCAGCTATGGTTTATCTGTTTTTCACTGTGATTTAAGCCTTTCATCACAAAGATCAATGGTTTCGTTGCTTGTGTGGCACGTAACGCCGTCTTGTTGAAAGTAAACGCTGTCCAGATCAATACCATCCAATTCCGGCCATAAAAAATCATTATTCACCGTAACTGTTGCTCCAGCCTCATTTTCGAAAAAGTAAGGTCTAATGACTCCGCCGGACCATAAACCGCACCAAACAGTCACACGTTGAGGATAAAGAGGCTTTTCAACAATAACTCTTGGGTTTTCCGAGCCCCAGATGCGACAATTTTGCTTGTTGACGAAGCCACCGAGGTGGAAATGGGCCTCATCACTCAAGATGATCTGCATTTGATTCACTCAAGTGAATTTTAATAATTTCAATGCGTTGTTGAATCATGTATCGTTCCATTTTTATTAATGGCGTAGTTTCTACTTGTCAAATGTCAAAAAATGACAGCTTTAAAAGTATCATCTACCGAAATAGCGGGCTATTCAAAATAACACCTCTTATTGGAAAACCCTGTATTTGGCAAATTTAGGATTTTCGCAGTATTTTTTATTGGTTTTTATTTACTCGTACATGCCATGTTTATATTTGTAAGAAGAATTTACTGTTTAATCTTGACTTAAAAGAATTTACCATTATTAATTTTTTTAGGAATTAATAAAAAAATTGCGTTTTTGTATGAAGTGTATGATTTTTCATTTTAAGTGAATAAATTTTATTTTTAAGGAAAGTAGCAATAAGAACAGAAAAAAACTATCCTAAATAATTTTTTAATGTGTTATCATCCATCAAATAACTATAAATAATCACTGAAAAGGTTAAGTCTAACATGAAATTCAATTTGAAAAATTAATAAAAAAATTATTTGATAGGATTTCAATTCTTTATTTGGTTTTTTGTTGTTGTAATAAGCCTATTTTTTATTTTTCGTTTATTTTCTCCTTGTGTTTTTTAAAATTCTTATCAAACGGATAAACAATATGATTTGTTTTCGGTTACTCAGCAAGAATTCATTATTTTTTCGAAATTTTTCTTCACATTATACAAATTTTTAGTGAAAAATGCGGATTAAATAAGTAAGATTAAGGTTGACATTTAAAATATTTTCTCTTGCTCATAGATAATGCATTTGACGTTACGAGCTAAAAAATATACGAATGGCAGTTCATAATGTGAATATTGCACAGCTTGTGAATGCCACAGATTAAATTGTGGCATTTTGTAAAGGGTAGATTTTTATCTGATTTTTGTCGATATGGAGTCAGTTTTTTAGCTATACAAACTAATTCCGCTTTTTCCAAACAATGGTTGAAAAACACGAACTCTTCGGTAAAACAATACAAATATAATTATTCATGTAACAGTTTTGTATTGAAACCTGCCAACTCGTGTTTCTGGAGATCGATATCTGGCTTTACCGCTAAGTGGAGGCTATACATTATGGCCAATTGAGATTAAAAAGTATTATAAGCTTTATGTAAAATATTTAATTGTTTAAAGAAGACCACCCGTCGGCCTGACCGGAAGAGCTATATTATATATGGACGAGTTTTTTTTTAATCACTGTTGAATAACTCAACAGCGATTTTAAATGTTATGTTATTTTCATTATAATATTTAAAATATGAAAGCATAAATTATAACTTACAGCTACATCTTTGTATAAATTAGTTACACAGTATTTGTAAGTTTAATTTGATTATTAGTTCGCCCACTACAGAAGTATTCCATAGAACACAGGATACAGAAACAAAACTAAGGAGCTTTGGAGCAACGCACTCCCAAAATTTCGACCAATCTAAAAATAATAATTATCAACCGGTAGTAATATGCTCGAAAATCAAAGCAAATAAGAGAAGTTAAATTCAACCGGCTCGAATTTTCGCTATTTGTATCACGTGTCATAAGTCACGCAGTGTGAGCGAATTCCATATCGCTCATTGAGAAACGTCACCCGGCAACATAAAGTATCTATACGCGCAGAGTGTGGATGTCGACCATAGTATTGAAATTTCTCCGAAACATGAACGGCGCTCGCCAAGCCTCTTACACTCTTCGGTGAGATGGTGCTACTTTGGTTTACAGTTATCATACCGGTCATTCCATTAGTTATGGATAGATTGGCAATATTCTTTGCGCACTACCCATTTTTGTGAGTGCAAGTCGCCACTGAAAAAAAAAAATATAGCCGTTTTAAGTGACCTAATATAAATCGTCCAGGAGAGAAAAAAAAGAAACACATACCTAAGTACAGAGTGCAGCAAAAGAGACAGTGAAGTTTTGAAGGGCTATTAAAAAAATGGCGCAACTTATTCTATTTTTCGGCCGCATTTTTCACATCTCGATGGGTATAGCGGTGATTTCCTCCCGAATTCCATCCTTGAATTCTTCCAAGGTGTGAGGCCAATATTTAAACACATTTTTATTTATATAGCCTCACAGGAAGAAGTCGCAAATTCTCAAATCATCAAATCAGGTGAGTGCGCGGGCCACCAAAGTCACTCCTCGGAGAGAAGAGGCGCATAGGGAACATCTGTCGCAATTTCGTCATTGAGACTTGAGCAGTATGGGCCGTAGCACCGTCATGTTAAAACCTGATCTATTTCCTCCGTTAGTTCTTCCACCTGAGTTTCAAAAAATTTGTCCAACATGAAAACATAACGTTGTGCTTTGACAGTTACGGTTCATCCATTCTCCTCCAAAAAATATGGCCTAATCACCCACAATTCGGGAATCGCACACCACACGGTCACTTTTGGGGAGTGAAGTTGCCTTGGGTTATTTTCGATCCAATTTTGTTTATTCACCGCAATTTCTCTATAGAGATGAAAGACCCGCTGAGTGGCGACGAAAGAGAACCGAAGCCCCGGCATTGTCCGGACTGAACCATGGTAACGACGGAAAACGGCACAACCCTCCCGATACAATGAGACCCCTCCCAGGTTCCTACCTCCACTATACGGGATGTACAGACCCTTAGAAACTGAACTGCCTGTTTTGTTCCTTCCTGTAGTTTGTCCACCATAACACAAGCATATCGGGCGAGGATTGCAGAAAAGCAAGCAAAACCGCGCAAGTGACATGAAATAAATTGTCTAAGGCGTGAGAAAAAAAAAACAAATAACGCATACGTAGTTTTTCCAAGATAACACAGACATATATTGGGCAAGGATTGGATTAAAATATGTGGAAAATTAATAATATTGTCGTTTGGCGTGCAATACCTACAACTAAGCAACATGAAACAAATATGATCCCGATTTTGTGAGAAACGTTATAAAAGTTCAGCCCTTCCCGCATAAAAAGGGACAACGTTGACTTGAGTCGGATGGTCTTAAAAAACTTATAAAATAATAAATTTTATAAATATTCCTACAAGTTTCCCTGTCATATATTAATCGCCCAATAAAACATTATTTTATCTTTGAAATGAGATCACAAAATTAAAAATCTTTTATTCAGTTGGGTAGGTACATACAAAAACATTAGCCATTCTGTAGACATAATTCCAAGACAGGAAAAAATAAGGTGCGTCCAGCATGATGCTTTTAAAATCTGCGACAAAACCAGTTCATGGGATCTATTATGCAAAACTTGTAATAACTTTGACAACTAATGTCTAATGCATTCATTAAAATATACGTAGGTATTCAAAAATAAATAAAAAAACGATAGTTAATAACAATTTTTTTTTTAATAGAATATCAATTTTCGACCTAGTTGCGCCATCGCTAGTAGCAAATTTCAAAGATTTTTCGTTTTGTTTGGTTGCGCATTTAATCTTTCTCCCCAGGAACTGGAGTCAACACCGCTAACACGATAACCAATTCATATTTGGATGGTACCGACATTTACTCGTATTCTGATGTAAATTTTTAAATAAAATGTCATCCAATTTCAGAAAAATGCGTCTTGTGCGCGTGTGTGTGCATGAGTGCCACCAAAAGTTGAAATAATGCGTTGTCATCGATAACGATTCTAAAATAGATGTTTTTAATAATAATAACTGTGACTTCGTGAATTCGTGGCAACGTAGCGGATAGGAAAAATATATCATTTATTGATAGCAGTTCATAATGATGTGCTGATGCCAACACTGGTGTATGGCAGTGAGGCATGGAACTGGCAGAGGAAGGATGAAAGAAGACTGAATGCTGTGGAAATGAGATCCCTGATTCATGTGATAAATGTGGAGATCAGGAAAGAATGCAAGGCTGATGATGAGGATGAAGTGTAAATGATAAGATTAATGATTTGGACATGTAGGAAAATGCAAGAATCAAGTGTAAGAAGAATATTAAAGTAGAAGAAGTCGGTAGAAGAGTTGGCACGACCGGATGAATCAAATACTTGTGTCTGGCTATGTCAAGGGTCAGAATAACTGAAGAGTATGTATGATTCGTTGTATGAATGTGAATAAAACAAGGAGTGTGTGCCAAGACAGGAAATACTAGCTGTTTAACTCTGCGGGAAAGTGAGTCCAGTTTTTTTTCTGTCTGAACACAAAATATCCATTACATAATGCTAGCGGGAT
The DNA here is from genome assembly GCA_026573805.1 of Hesperophylax magnus. NCBI lineage: Eukaryota > Metazoa > Arthropoda > Insecta > Trichoptera > Limnephilidae > Hesperophylax > Hesperophylax magnus. The sequence goes on along the minus strand of JAIUSX010000117.1, from coordinate 925,771 downwards.
CAAGGTGATTGTGTCACATTGGATTCGACGCACAGTAGTCAGTTTTAATAAAATGGTATAAACAAACATATTGATTTAGTTTATTAAGGATTGATTTTTAATTCAAACATAACTACATTATTATGCTTCTAGGCGGGAGATGCGCTTTGAAATAATATTAACACATTTTGAAATATAAATAAAAATGCCTAAAAATGATGTCGTTTTTTATCTCTACAATAAGATCTGATTGGAAAGATTAATATGGCTTGTTTTATGCATGCCTTTGCAAACTAATGTCACTTCCGAGCCGAGCGTTCAATAAACGAAAGTCTAGAGAAATAAGCTCTCTCAAGATTGATAACAAATGACACAGTCAGTATTCGCTGTCAAAGCGACATAAGACTCTAATAACGGGAGTTTATTAAAATCTCATATGTTTCTAGAGACATCCCTACGGATGTAAGATATTTGTATTTCAGATTTCTGAAAACTGACTTTGCCACTAAATTATTTTATATAAAACGGTTTTAAAATCTTATAAAACGTTTTTCATCTATAAAATAAACGGTAAGCACCAAATTTTATTTTTCTAGAGGACGAATTAGTAAATTCTAGAGGATCTCTCTAAAAACATATTAGATTTTAGTAATACATACTCGTATATGTCATTATAATCCTCACTTTATTTTAGAGATTTGATAGTGCATATTCAACCGAAGGTCTGTCCAATACACAAGAGCCGCGCGTCGCATATTTTTGTGCACGGCTTCTTCACTTACGTCGTTAAGATTCTGGCTTTATTTTAGGGTATTGTCTCGTCTTAAACGGCAAAGTATTTTAAAACGATTTATCAGCTCACAAAAACCCTACATCCGTGCGAAAACGGTACTAGATACACTTTCGGTCTAGATAGATTGCATTTATTATTTTATTAGAACCAAAGAAACCGAAAAAATTCCCACACATTCGCGAAATATATCGATTTTTCAAAGTTGATAAAATTTCTCTCATAAAACCACATTCAAATAAAACAAAACAAGAATTATGCGTGTCAGGCAATAGCAAAACAATAAAATATCACAATTCCTTGGTATTTAGTATTTAGACATTATCACCTTGAGATCAATTAGTCATTAGTGTGCAATTTGTATGTGATTCGATTTTTTACCTGTCGTGCGTGCGGGTAAGAAAATTACACCTTTTTCCTAAGCCATGCACCTTAAATTGTGAGAATTATTATTGTTTGCTTCAGGAATTCAAGTTGAACCTATACACTTGAATGGTATTTGAATGCAATATTCCAACGAAACAATGTACAATTTCCACCAAAGAGATTGAGATCATTTCGCCTAAATATTACTACTTCATTATTTGTAAATAACGTATACATCGCACAATTACCAGTTGAATTCAACAACATAGACTTAGGATTGTGTGAATTGGTGCATATGTTATACTTCCGACAGTAATGCCCTTCCCAAACGTCGCGTCATTGGAAAACAGCAGTTTGTCTTGTTTACGCATGATTTTTGTTTTGGGCGATAAAGGGACACCAAGCGCATAAGTGGTTTTATCATTTTTTAGAATAGTTTTCCAGTGTGATCTTTGTATTTGTTGTGTTCGGGCCAATTCTGGTTGCGATACCTAAAACCAATTATGAACATCATGTTATTTCCCCATAAACGTCCATCTCTGCACGTATTACCCACGAAGCAGGTAGCCGACGTGTACTCGGCCTACGAATAATAAATTATAATGGTCCACAATTTTTTTTTAAATAAAAATAAGAACAAAACAAAATGGCGTCGGGAACAATGTTCGAACTAATAACATGAAGGTTCGAAATTATAATGTGATTTGACTGAAGCCGAATGATGATTTTTTCACGTTTCCACTACGTATGCCACTACCTTTCAATTAACCTTTTGCGGCCTGCAGTGATCTCGTTGAGTATCAAGTTACCATATCGTTACTTTTAAAAAACTACAATATATTGATTGTTCCGTCACGCCGATTTGCTTTTGACAGGCCGTGTGCTGACCAATAGTATGGTCAGATTTTGAACTGTTCAGTTTGAAATCACACAAGTCAACTATAATCACGGAGGGCCGTGAGCCGAACAATCGCATCGAAACGTTCATCTTGTCAAAACCAATATGTGTACTATCGCCGGTTATTTATCGGAATAATCCCTTAAACGTATTTTATCACAATTATCGCAATCCAATTCAACATAACGAGTGCTACCGTACAACGATCACCGTTCCAGTGCTGACAGATGATTCTCGAGATGCAGACTTCGTTCGCCACCCGGTAAGCTGACTGTGAATTAACCTTACAAATTGTGTTATCGCATTCGCCTGTCATAAGCCATGGGCGTTATCCGTGTTTTATCTGTGTGGAATAGCCCTTTAAAATACGGTTATCCCAACCCTTGTTCGTTCCTCGAACATTGATTTTAATTCTACTCTTTATCTTTTTCCAGTGCTGAGATAATCCGTAATAATGAAACAAACACAGCCAAAATTTATATATTAAATTACTTCACACATTCATACATTTTATTCTGTCATAAATCTAAAGTATTAAATTGGATTCACTTGATCATGGCACGCATTCCTGAACGTCCTCGACTTAAATACACATTAGGGAAATATTTTTCACCAAGACGATAACGTACTTATGTTAGGATATTTTTGGAGGTATGCGAGACATTGAAACTAACGAATGTCATTACTTGAAGCGCCATCCATTAAGAATGCCAAAACGACATTTCTATGTAAATTAGTATTGGATGTCTGCTGGAAAATCGTCAATTTGATTTAATGTACAAAATATATCATCATCGGAAAATTACAAGCTTGGGACATATTTTACACCACCTCGCAGGTATATTCCATTTGGTCATATTTTACACTACCTGGCAGGTATATTCCATTTGGGCATATTTTACACTACCTGGCAGGTATATTCCATTTGGGCTTATTTTACACTACCTGGCAGGTATATTCCATTTGGTCATATTTTACACTACCTGGCAGGTATATTCCATTTGGGCTTATTTTACACTACTGACAGGTATATTCCATTTGGTCATATTTTACACTACCTGGCAGGTATATTACATTTGAACATATAATACAATATGTGATTGGCGTAGTCTGCTCTATAAATTCCTATGTGGTGCGGGAGAAGGGCTCTGAAATAGTGCAGAGGGACGATTCATGAACATTTTCGTAGCGCTGCCGTATCTAGGTAGGCGGAATACTTGGCGATAAGCATTATTGTAAGCGAAATTTAGATTATGACATTGGGGTGCAGTTTAATCTACCCACAGTTCTGACGTATTCAGCCATGTGCAGAATGCGTTAAAAAAGCATCTCTTTGACTCTTGTACTGCAAAAGTGAAAAACAAGCATGCACTACATTTTCACATAAAAGATATATAATGATATGTAGTTATGTAAAATAATGACAAAGGAAAGACGTCAAATAATTTCCACTGTCTTTAAACTGTACAAGAATCGGCAACGTATAGAACATGCCATTATTTTATCCCGAATCCATATGAAAAAACTACCTACATGAGAACTGGACGAAAAAAAGCATCGTGTCAAACGCCGGTAACTCCTGCCAATCATAGAAATACATTTTATTAAAATAATTTCAACTTTAATTATTTAAAAAATTCCCTACGTAGTAGAATAGGCCTCAGAAAAAGACATCACGGTTTAGTACTTGAGTAGGAAATCTCGACACCCTGTTGCGCGTAGCGAAAAATTAAATGCATATACATATAAATGGCTCTCGATTCGGAATAAATAAACGTGAAATGTGTGTTTTAGTTCTGAAAAATCTTATAACTTAACTGTGTCGTTAATTGAGATACATCTCGTGTTAATTGACATTATGCGGCAATCCCGAAGTTTACATATTAAATCCATGAATTCTATCGATTCATAAATTACGATTCGAATTCCAATGTTGCTTTGAATATTGATTGCAAGTCTATTAATAGTAAGTTGGTATTTGTTGTTGTTAATAATATGACATTATTTAGGGTTCGGAAATGAAAAAAACGTACTTGGCGTACTAAGAGTTTATTACATACCATAGACAATTTTATTATAGAGACGTTAAGTACCTAAATACATGGTATTTTGAGAATAACAGTTGTAAATTTTTAATGTAATAGATTCCCTATTGATTAATTTCACTAACAATTTGTTTCTTGGCGTCCTTCCTTCTCTCTAGTTGTCTTTCTGATAAGTGAGGATCTCGGTCATGTGTTGATGATTTATAGCATTTCTACAGTTGCCCTGAACGGTGTGATCCCGAAAGTTATAGAAGGAATTAAATACCCAGGACACAATTACCAGTAAACTGATGCATTATGACGATATTAATAGGCTAATACGAGCTCTCAGTGTAAAAGTGTAGATGCTCAGCAAAATATATCGCATTTACAGTACCGCTTTGAAAAGCACACTTTTTTTCCTTACCTTCTGCATAACGTTGTAGGTGTACGTGCGAACTTTGGGCAAACTACAAAAAGAGCTGTATAAAAAGACTTCGTGTCCAATATAACAACGCCTACCGCATAATGTTTGGCCTCCCATCGAGATACTGCAACGCTTCAGGAGTGTTCACGGAAGGGCGAGTTTTCGGTTTAGCAGCTCTTATGAGATCAAGGGTGGCAGGTATGAAGGAAAATATCAGCCTCCATCATCGACGCATATTGAAGAAAGTTACTGGTCACTCACAATCTAAATGCCACAGCTCCCTAAACCAGGTACGTTTTTGTAAATTTTGCGCACTTGCGAATATGATCGGCCACCCCAATAACTGATAGCAAAAGTTAACAAAAAATGAGCGGACAAATAAAAACTTGTAGTTTGTTTCTGTAGTTATTTATTTCTCTTGGAGTATACTTAATATAAGTTATTTACAAACAATCTGTGACAAATTCATAATGTTATTTTAAGTTGAGAAGATACTGAGAGATTTATTAACGAATCTGAGTTACTGATGATTGCCAACTTTCGATAAAGAATGTTGTAGAAGAAAAGGAAGGATTGCTTCCAAATCCAAAACCTTCTGACAAGAAAGACACCAATGCACGGATACGCACAAAACCCTTGTAAAACTGTTAATAATTTTTAAACATATTTTTTATAACCTAATAATTAAAACATAATATTTTTATAATTAAATGTAATGACACACATACAGTTATGCACATTCTAGATTTATAATTTCATCAAATATTTTCGCTTCACATCCAATTTCAAATAGATTCGCTGGTTTTGAACAAAGCCTAAAATTAAATGCTGATTTCAAAGTAGATAAATTAAAATAACCAAAGCATTTAAAATAGCTTACACGTGTTTACCACATAATTAGACAAACGTATTATAAAGGTTATCGTCATTTCAATTTGTTTTCGTTTTACATAAAAATAAATATCTTTAAAAAGTGGCAAATATTGACAGGTTGAACTGCAGTTTTCTATTATAATATATAATTATAAGAAATGATATATGGTAAACTTTTAAATGCAAAAGGAAAGTTTGATGTATTCTGTTTCTTAATCTATTTATATCACACATCAAACCATAACAGAAAAGGATATAGAACGAGTTTTATGAGGACGTGTCATTTTGTGACAGACATAGCACTACATGGCCCGAGTGGTTTATGCTTATAATATATTATATTATTTTCTGTTTTCACTCACCGATGGCGCACCCTATTTCCAAGATGAATGTATGTATTGATAAATAATCAATTAGTTTAAGTAAAATCGTAGATTTGAATTATTATCAGACTTATTTAGAAATATTGCTGTGACCATTATTTAAGGTACTTGGTAGAGTGATTTTTAAGTTTCAAGGATAAAACCGTTTAACGTATTTTATCAAATATAAAAATTGCACAGGGGACCGTTATTTACATAATTTGCACGTATTGATTAGTTTTAGAGTGCCAATAAACCGAATGGACATTTTTTACTTAGTCCAAAGACCTTTGTCGCAAAGTTGCAAACGAATGACTAAGTAACCGGATGTTATGGGTTCAAATCACGTCACGGACAAACAGTTTTTTTTATAATGTGTTTATTTTTTTATAACAATTTATCCGCGGGATATTATATGTGTAGGATTTGTGAAGACGAAATTATTTGTTGAAAAAATATTTGCCTGAGGTTCATTGCCTTTCAAAAGAAGAAATTTACCTATTGAAACTTGAAAAGTAACGACATCTAACCAATTAAACGCTAATCGAAAAAAGTATAGTACTGTTTATGAAAAGTATAGCCATTTAAAGATTAAATACCTATATGACCGGTCCGCTAAAGCTTGTGCACCGGACCTTTTGCAGCGAAACCACGCGCATTGTCTCAGTAATTTATCTTCACTCTATTAATTCATTTAAGCATCTTGCAAACATTTGAACATAATAAATACGCATTTCGAATAAAGAGTTATTATTTCTTAAAATACGTAGGTAAGTACCTACTTTATCGCTTGTCTGGTATGATAAGTAGTTCCAATTAAAAAAAAGTTCTTTAAACTTGAATGATGTTACGCATTACGTTGGAATATTTCACATTACTTACTAACCCATGCACCAACAACCGAAATTTCATTGTTTATTTCTGGTTGTTTCGCCCTAGTGAGGAACGACATTCAGGCTTAAAATGCTGTTTTAAATGGCTTTGGCTAAGTTTAGTGACTAGATTTTAATAGGCTGGTCCTTCCATAACCCCCGTCTTCCTCGAATATTTCCCTTAACCACACACTTATAAATTCGAAAATCTATAAAAATGAGAATTTCCTTTGACTTTTTTCCGGAAAAAACTGTTTTACAGCTTCCATAGAATGCACGCACTTAATTCATTTTTTTTTATTTTCGCAATTAAAACCCAAAGGTGGCACCATTAAAGTGTCATTTAAAAACAAGTGAAGTATCACGAACTCTTATAAATAAATATAAAAATTATATTAAAGTTAAAAGTTAATCACTTTGACACGAATATCACAAAAAATCATAGAAAAATGTAATTGCGCATGGTTAATAATTGGACTGTGAAGGAACTATTTATTATTTATAAATTTTTCGTGGAGTTATTTAGTGTGTAATTAATCTGCAGGTGTTGAGAGCGGTGTATTATTAATTATTATTGTAATGTGCCCTTTGTGTGATGAATTCGCACGATCAATCAACATGTTTTAGAAAAAGACATTATTATCGTGATGTGTGTTAGGAAACATGTATTGAGGAGCGTTTTCACATAGAGAAATATCTACAAAACTTTTTTTTCTTAAGACAATTAAGTGTATAATCACCCGGGGTTAATATTTTATGATAATCCTTAAATGCAAACACAATTAACCTTTAGACATACGGCCATATATCCTCTCTGCATACTTACTTTAATGATGAGCACGTACTGAAGAAATAATCCGTCAGGGGATCAACTGTTCGAGGGATCATCTGTCCGGGGGTCAACTGTCCCGGGGATCAACTGTTAACGGGCCAACAGTCTGGGGGCCAACTTTGGGGGGATCAACTGGCATGCAATCGGGTAAAATATACATGGCAACCCCAGATATGAAAAAAAACGATTCGATTATGCAACATCAAATATTTTATTATATAAGTCGATAAAAGTGAAAAATCAACACACATACAGGGTTTTCCAATAAGAGGTGTTATTTTGAATAGCCCGCTATTTCGGTAGATGTTACTTTTGAAGCTGTCATTTTTTAACATTTGACAAGTAAAAACTACGCCATTAATAAAAATGGAACGATACATGCTTCAACAACGCATTGAAATTATTAAAATTCACTTGAGTGAATCAAATGCAAATCATCTTGAGTGACGAGGCCCATTTCAACCTCGGTGGCTTCGTCAACAACCAAAATTGTCACATCTGGGGCTCGGAAAACCCAAGAGTTATTGTTGAAAAGCCTCTCTATCCTCAACGTACTGTTTGGTGCGGTTTATGGTCCGGCGGAGTCATTGGACCTTACTTTTTCGAAAATGAGGCTGGAGCAACAGTTACGTGTATGGATTGCGCTATCGAGAGATGATTAATGATTGTTTATGATCTGGACAACGTTTACTTTCAACAAAACGGCGCTACGTACCACACAAGCAACGAAACCATTGATCTTTTACGATTGAAAATCAAAATAACACCTCTTATTGGAAAATCCTGTATATATATAATATTTTTGCGTATCACATGCTTGAACCAGCATGCCACGAAGGCCAAATTTCGTACAGCGAGCAAAACGGGGACTAACAAGTTTGGACCATTGTCAAGGAAATTACTCTACCATTGAAGATGACGGAACAATAACTTAAGTTACCGATTACGATGCAAAACGTCCCGTGGGCGACTTTACATGGTCAAGTCAGATGGGAAGACAATTACTGTTTCGGAGGCTGTAGCTGTTTCATAAATAATTCTCCAAAGTATGTATTCTTCTTTCATTTATCTGCATTTGTATAATTTATTGTGATTTTTATCTCGTCTGGTCTAACAGGTGCCAGAATCGATTGAAAGATGACTCGAATTTAACATTTGTTTAGTGCAGTTTTGTGTAATTTCGATTCAAGCGCGCTTTACTAAAATAAACTTAAGGCGATACACTACGTCGTGTATTTTTTTTAAATCGAGCCGCTATGAATAACACACCTTACGTAGTTGGCGATAAGGCTTAAATTCCCGCTTCACACCATCCATCTGTTTTGATTTATGCGAGAAAAAAACATGGCCAAAAAGTGCCTTTTATTTTATTTTGTGGATGTTCAGGCACAAATATTTAAATGTTTTTCGATCATTTTATAAATAACTTAATTTGCCACATTATACAATAAAACCATAACCGAAAATGGGTTCGTAAGTAGGAGATTTTGAACTTTAAAGCAGTTTTTAAAGGCCTATACATTATTTTTTTCTGGGCTTATAAAAAGACTTATCTTAATGTAGTATTCTACTCGCAGTATTTAATTAAAGCATCTGAAACATTTCTAGGCGACCAAATTTTCAAGCCAAAAACACACGATTTTAAATTACTACATAGTGCATCGCCTTAAAGTTAATTATTTAGTAACCCCATTCTGTGGCCATGTTCTTTAAATTTTACTCCATTATGTTATATTGTAAAACATATTCCTTTCATACACTCTATTGACGTCAGTGGAAAACACGTATTAAGGAAACTTGAAGTGAAATGACACTATACTGCGCTATATGAATACCATGTTATTAGTATTATTATTAAGGGGATATTTCATTATCCTCTCGATAACTATCCGTTAGAATAAAAAAATAAAAGTAGAAAACTTGGCTAACTTATCCAATATATAAATATAGCTACACTATTTATACTAAATACTAAGGGTACTAGTGTTCGAGTACCGAATAATAAACTCGGACGTTCAGAATAAATAATTTGTTGTAATGAAAATATACGTTATCCTGTGGATAGTACTTTTAACAGCTTATGGAGAGGATAGTGAAATATTCCCTCAATTTCCTTCCCGATAACCGGAATCTTTTAAAGCAATGTTCCACACAGGAGTAATGTGTTTAATTCCTCGGCTAGCTAAGTCCTCCATCACAACACAAGCAACATATTCCGCTTACTGTGGTAGTAGGAGATGTTCAAATATTGACCGGTCGGTGGCTGAGTTGACATCGCGCTTGACTCCCACTCGGGCGTAGTGTGTTCAATTCCTCGGCTGGCTAAGTCCTCCATCACAACACAAGCAACATTTTCAGCTTACTGTGGTGGTAATAGGAGATTTTCAAATATTGACAGGTTATTCGTAACCCGGGAATGTTACGAAGAGTTCAGTTCGAAGATGAGTTCAGTTCTCGCCGCCCTCTGGTGCAGTCGCTTTAATCTCGCTCCGGAGTTATAATTCTCAAACCTTGTAGTACTCCCGAAAATTACGAAAATTTTCGCTTTTTTTATTATTTTTTTACATTAACGTTATCAGTATCACTATTTACAACACAACGGTGTATTTCTTTTGTTTAAAAACGAGCTTTTGCCCGTTTTTTACGAGTGTTTTCCGTTCTACGCAGTACTTTGTCGTATTTGCGTACCCGTTTTTGTGTTTTTTCTTTTTATTTAACAATATAAATTCAGTTATACGTTCGATCCTCTATCGCCCATACTTTTCCCGTTTAAAAAACAGTGATTTTGTGAAAATCCATTGTGAAAATAGTGTTTTCTTCTCCAGGGCAGTGACCTTATTGTTACCGTGTTTTTCTCTAGTGTTTTTTCCAGAACTCTCTAGAACGTTCTAGAAGCTCTTGTGTAAACATTCTTCTGTGACGTCACTTGTTTTCAAAATTCTTTCCCTTGTCACCACGTGCTATTTTTTTTTTCCAATGGATTGTTCTAGAACCTTCTAGAGCCTTCTGGAATCTTCTAGAGGCTTCTGGAAGCTTTGTTGGATCAATCCTAAATACTCTTTTTTTATATTTCTTGATTTTTCTTTAAAACATTTTTTGATACCCAATTTTGACATTTCTCCATATGTATTGACATTTTTAAAAAGTTTTTTCCTGACATTTTTCCCCATATTTGGGGAAAATTTTGTTAAATCTGGGAAAAAAATTATTTTTACCCCATTTCTTTTTTTTTTTCCTTTTTTTGTCTTTTTTTCCCTCTTTATTTATAAATGGCGTCTAGTGCGGGTTCTGCCGATGATTCGGATAGCTCCACTGGGAATCCTGCGATTCATTCGAAGAATAGTAAACAATTGTTGAAAGAAATTGAGAACATTTTATTCACCACTTCGCCTACTGCTGGACCTTCTAAAGCTACAAAATATAAGAGAAAGTCCCATAGGGATATTGTTACAATTGATACAGACAATGAAGCAAAATCTGCACAAACTACTGCCCGGCATATTCCGACTAAAGCTGATAACCAGGAAGTGCCCTCCACTGCTCCTTTCACTACTCCGACTGCTAAAAATAAAAAACGAGCTGAAGCAGGTACTACACAAACTACTGCCCAGGATACTCCGACTATAGCTGAAAACCAAGAAATGCCTTCCATTGTTCCCTCCACCACTCCGAATGCCGAAAACAAAAAAAGAGCTAGGTACAGTGATTCGCCTGGTAATCAAGAAATGAAGGCAATTCCAGCTCTAGAAAAATGCCACAAAATTCGTGTAATAATCTCAGAAGGGAGTAACAAGCTTAATAAGGCTGATAAAAACTTGCTGAACTCCACCCTAGATGACCTCATGTCGGACATTACTCGTCTGATGTTGGAAATGAACACACTCTCGACAAGAAGTTCTACCATAGACGAGATGTTGAATGCTCAATCGGCCATGACAACTAGGCTAGACCTGCTCATTAACTCTCGATCAGTTCCTGCTCCTACTATGCCACTACATAAGGAGACTTTCTCCTATGCTAACGCTGCTGCTAACCTGCCTGCTTCAAAAAAGATTCTGGTGAACGGTTATGAAAGACCGATTCCTCAGAAACCGCTGACTGTCCTATTCTATCCTCAGGTGCCGGAGGGTAAAACTTCGGAGGACACTCTGAAGAAGCTTGAGAAGGTTCTCAACCCTAGACAAGATGATTTCCAGATTGTTCGGTCCCGCAAAATCAAGGGTGCGGGCATGGCTTTTCAAGCCAAGGACAAAAAAGGATTGGAGAACATCAGGAAGGCCGAAGCGAAGCTCGCTGCAAATGGTCTTAAAATGATCAACCCTCTTGGACGCCTTCCCAAGATTGTCTTATACAATGTCCCTAAAGGAGAGCAATCTGCAGACCAGGAGCTATTCTCTGAGGTCTTTACCAATAATCTAGTAGGTCAAACGACGCTTTCTCTTGAAGATCATCTTAGAACCATGCGGCGAGTTTCGCTTTTTGGCAAGAGAGACACTCCCACCATGAACATGGTGGTTACATGTCACCCGTTAGCCAGAAAAGTTCTCATAGACAGCGGTATGTGCTTCCTTGGATGGAATGCCTGCCGTACTCGGGATTATACGGGGGCAACCAGGTGTTTCAAATGCCAACAATATGGGCACATTAGTAAGTATTGTCAGCAAGACAATGAAACCTGCCGTCACTGCGCCACTTTGGGGCATAACTACGAGACTTGCCCTAAGAAAGCCCTTCCCGCTGTCTGTGCCACTTGTACACGTTTCAAAAAACCTGCCGACCATCCCACAGGGGATAGGGATTGCCCTGCCCAAGCTGCTGCAATCAATGTACAAGTGAGGATGACAGACTATGGTTCAAGTTAATCTTATGGCACTGGCAATTCTACATGTTTCTTGTTTCTTGTTTCTTCTTTCTAGCATATACTTATCTACTCTTATAGTTTATTTTTTATTTTTGTTATTATATTAATTTAATTTCTTGTTTTTATCTATTTCTCTTATTCTTTCAGGTAATACTGTATGATTGTTAAATTGTTGAATTTATATTGTTATTGCGATTGTTAATTTTCACCTATTTAATAGACATTAATGTGTTTCTGACTTCTTTTCTTTCTATCTTAGATCTTGGAACCATTCAGACCAGAACTGAACTCCATTGCTTATTGTGTTGTTTGATATCCCCATAAGGGGTTGTTCACGGACCTAGTCCCCGCATTAGCTCACTGAAGCTCTGGCACTTATGGAACTCTGCCAGACATCTGTGCCACCCCTGAGGGTGGTTGTGGGTCAGAGGGAAGTCCGTGCTGACCTGGGTGCCTTCCGCCCTGCCTCCGACTTCCTGACGCTTTTCTCCCCTAGGGTCTTTAGGGTTAATCCCTATCATCCCATATACTTTCTTCTGGGCACCACCACGAGGTCGGCTTAGGGGCGCGGCACTTGGACCTGCATTTGTCTTCCCAACCACCACCAACCCATCCTCGGGACTGCCAGCTGCGAGGCATTGAACCACTTTTCTCATGTGTTTTATTTTTCTCTTGCTTACAGCTCATCTGAATTCGGTGACCACACGATATTCGCGTTGGTTACTGATCATGTCTCTTTTTCTTTTTTTTCTTATTACCATGTACTTCTCATCTCTTTTCTCTACTTAGGTTGCTGATACTTTGGTACAATATGTTCCTTTTTCTTTTTTCTCCCTTTTTTTCTTTGTTGTCGTAAATAGACTGTGAATTCTACGCTTTCTAACTTTGTTCTATTTTCTATGTTTATTGTTCTTGTTTTAAATTTTTGAGAAGTATTCATTGATCATAATACACATTGTAGTCACTCATCTGTAAGCGCTTGCATACCGCTTCTTAACACTGTATGCGGGGACATTGAAGGTCTAACTTCACTTTAAATTGTAGAGCCGTTTATTCAAAAAAATTAGATTCTTGCGAGAACTCCGAAGGGGTGACCATAAGTCACCTATACCGGGGTGGGAAAGCGGTGGGTAACTTCAAACCCGGGAATGTTTGCCTTTCTTTTTAAAACTTATAAAAAAATAATTGTCAGGTTATTCGTATAAAGGGGATGTTTGTCTTTATTTTAAAGAAAAACATTTTTTGAAGGAATAACAAGATTATGGAAGATAAGAAACAACAATATAATAATTTATTCACGCACTTTTAAGGCGCTTTTCCATATGGATAGTAAAAATTATATATGCATTTGCTAAGTGGTAAATTGAAGATGTCCTCTGACTTGTGAAATACAATCTTAAGAAATGGTATTATATATTATGTAGATAAGTTAATTCTAAATTAATTATGATAAACAGTGGAGGAAAATAACGTGAAGTTATTATTTTAAGAATAACTCAGTTCAAGTACCCACTCGAGCGCTTTTTGATATATTATGCCAGGTTTGCAAAAACGTTTTGAGCGAACGTTTGCCATAGTGTGACACATTTATAGAACCCGAAAATATGTGATGGATTCATTTTCAAACGTCTCCACATTAATATTTTGAGGTATGGTAGTAATTAAATAATATGGTACATGTATATTTATGATACCGATAGTTAGAGTGCATGTGTACGTTGCTACAAAAAAAATCTACAAAATAAGGTTGAATTTGACGAAGCCGACTAGTTGATTACTAAATATTATAAATTACATGCAATGCTAATTAAGTAGTTATAACTACTAGTAGTTCTGAGAACTGTAGTAATTTTCTCTTATTTAATAAATCAAAACCAAAATTTTGTCTGAAATCATTAAACTTGTAAGTAGGTAAGTACTTATTTTTGTATTTTTTTAAGGGCGGAAACGGTTTACACGTAGTTCCCGTGAGCACTTGTTCTATCTCCCATTTTATCTCAATCCTTTAACAACAACCCAGTCCCTTTAATAAAGTTCACCAGGGTTGTCATTGGGTATGTGTCTATGACTTCTGGATCTACTGTATGTCTCCCCAGGTATCTGAGCCTAGTTCCCACCAGGGCAGGACATTGACACCATAGGTGAATTGGAGTATCTTCATCCTCTTCACATTTCCTGCATCTATTGGTGTTTTCCCCTCCCAGTATCTGCGTGTGTCTCCTGAGATGGCAGTGTCCCGTTAGTAGTCCTACCAGTTCCCTCAGCGAGTTTCTGTCAATATCTAGTAGTTTCTCGGTTCGTCTAGGGTCTGGTCCTTTTATGAGTACTTTGGATTGTCTCATTCCAGCTGCCCTCTCCCATTCTTTGCAGTGCTGGGATTTGACCCACCTAGCAATATGTAATTTTGTGTGGCAAGCTGCTACTCCTACGGCCGGCTCGGATTCTACAAGTGGTGCTTTCGCCCCTTCCCTTGCTAGTTCGTCAGCCCGCTCGTTGCCCTCAATACCTTTATGTCCTAGGGTAAGTACTTAAATACCTACCCACTTAATTCTTAACCATAAATATTGTAGAGAATATTTATGAGGAATTGTACAATTAGTCAGAAGAAATGTCACATCACCTACCTACTGTCTCAATGACAGTAGGTATAATATCATATTATTGATTATTCTGACTTGATAGCTCGTAGTAGGAACCACGATCATGCTAACTCTGACAGGATAAAAAAGGTATTACCCAACATGGCCACCATCTTGAACCGGAACCGAAACGTAACAAAATTTTTTACGCACAGATTAAATGTCCAATGGTCGAATTAAAACAAAAGCTTTATACGCGCAGTCTATATGTGTATTCTGTAAATTTAATTAACTGTTCTGATAAAGTTTAATGTGATTTTTTGTCAGATTGGCATTGTTTATCTACATTATTTGGAGTGTTTATCCTCCCAGGAATTTATCGTAACAACTAACTCCTATTAACACCTGTCCAGCTATCTAAAGTGTAATAGCACATAATTCTATTTCGGCCTAGGCATACGATTACGCTGGAAATATTATACTAACAACTTCATAAATAGTTATATATTCAAATCAATAGAGATACATAAAAGGTCATCTCGCCGTCAAATGCGAAAAAAATCGCTTTATAATATTCAACGATTTTGAAAAACATTAAATACGAACAGGGGCGTGCCAAGCCGTTATTTACAATTTTCGAGATTTCTAGAATGTTTGTATCATAACTTAACTGATGTCAGAAGATAAAGTCGTGTCCCAAAGTCAAATTTTGGAAAATTTGAAACCACGTGACAACCAATTTTGGAACCAGCAGTGTTCGAATATTTATTAAATAAAATGCGGAATAATTCGGTAATAATAGTTTTCTGTACACTCAAACTGTGAAAATATATAAATGATAAACTAAATGATCACTAATATCGTTTTACATTCCACGGGTAAGCGTTGTTTTTGATTCATTTTAAGTTTTTTCAGTTTGATAAACTTGACACAAAAAATAGTAGTTAGTGCGATGAGTAAATTATATAATAATTACAAAAGTGAAAACTATTTAATCTTACAAAATATTCTATTTGTATAAATAAGTCGAACCTTTTTCACTAGATCTGGGATTCTTAGATGAGGAAGGATGGAAAAAATACATTTCTTCGTCACACTTTATCACTTCATCACACGTACATGATTAAGAATTATAGGTTAGTAGTAGTAGTGTTTTGTGAACATCTCACTGTGCTGATGTTCGCATGTTTTAGATAAGTGTTATTATGCCATCATAGGTTAAAACACAGCATCGTCTTTAAGACTCTCAAGAAGGATACTGTGGTTCCACCCATGAAGGCAGTATTGTGTATTAGGTAAATAGAAGTTTACATCATAATATTACATAGATACAATATAGAAACAATTTATCTACCTTAACGCGTAAAAAATGTAATGTGTATGTATAAATAAATACGTGTAATAGTCCATTCTGCGTGTATATAATATTACACTAATAATATTAAGGGTTGAATAAAAAAAAACAATAAAAATTTGTAATTAAATACTTTTAGAAATAGTAAAGGTTAAAATAAGGTGTTAGAATTTGTAACGAGGAAATTGCTTAACAATTCAAAAGGGCTGATTCAACTCAGGCAAAAACACGTAAAAAGCAAAATATTTTCACTATGATATATCTAATTTCAATTTCCGACCTAGTTGCGCCATCTCTTGGGCCGGCTAGTAGCCCCAATTTTAAAGATATATTTTTTAACCTTATCTTCAAACCTTTACCATTAACTCTGAACCGTAACCATTAAACTTTCTCCCCAAGTACTGGAGTCAACCGCTCTAATGTTGATTGGGTAGGAACGGCTTTTATTTCGAATATTATAACAGCTGTAATGTCACCCAAATTCTTAGAAAAGCGTATATTTCTGAGTGTGTGCGTGATGCGTGATTGCCACCAAAGTTAATGGAATGCATTTTAATCGACAATAATCTATATGCCGAGTTTCAATTCGCTCAACTGTGGGTTAATTTCGGATTTGATTGATTCATTCATTCATACGAGAAAACAAAAGTGATATTCAAAATATTTATAAATTTACCTTACTCTGTGACCTTTATGTATGTAGAATAAGGACGGCATGTTGTACAGAATTTTAACAATTCATCAAATTTCAAAGTTGATTTTTAAGTTTTGTTACTGTACATATTACTGTGAGCCATTTGCTTCACAAAACTGAAATTTGAAGAATTTTTAAAAATCTGTGAAACAACCCGTCTTTAGTCAATGTGTAGAATCTAATTTAAGCAAGTATTTCACGACACAAGTTGACTAGATTAATAAAAAGCTAGACAAATTGCCAACCGCTCCATGTGGGAGACTGGTGGTGTCAATGTCAGATTATGAAGTCGTAATAGGCAGTAAAAAGCAGGCTAAATAATGAAGAGTGACTCTAATAAATAACGTGTTATTATGATGTCAGGAGACGCCAGAGTGGGCTACACCAGACTTCTAGTGGAGATACCGCGTAATCAAGAAGCTGTAAAGAAATAATAAGATTAATGGCTTGAGAAGATGCGAACTTAGAAGATTATTTGTCAGATTATCAGAATGTTTTTCAATGTCATGTTTTAACTCTTCTCCTTTTCTTGCAGAATGACAAACTTTGAAACTGAAGATAGACACTTTTGAAATTGAAATTGTTTATTTCAGTGTGTTGGGGAAACTAACAGTTTTATAATTTTATATAAATAATTACATTTAACATGTTGCATTAACCAGTGAAGTTTATATATAATATTCAGGTTACATACAGAAAAAAACATAGAAACACCTTAATGAAAATAACTGAGATATCTTATGCTACGTATAAATACGCAAACCGAAATGCCTAACTGAACCTCAACTTATAGGAAAGGAACAAAGCAACCGCAAATGGCACGAAACGCCCCTTACAGTTGCTTCGTTCCTTTCCCGTAATTCGTGTCTCTGTTCCGCATTTCGGTTCGTAAATGTATACGTACCATTAGATATCTTACACACAGCAAGAGGAGAGGGTACATAATTGACAATTTGATTTAATTTTCTCCAATATGTATTTAGTAAACTGAACTAAGGACAAATGGAAAATATCGTCGTCTGAAAATATATTATTGTATTTTGTGCATAATTTTATTATTATTATATTTTTTTTAATGTTATACATTTGCGCATTCAAACACTCTGTAACACTCATAAGGTAATTGTCGTAGGGAGTCATCGAATTTTTGACTTGATATGAAAATAAGAAAACTCTAAACTCTTGGTCACAAGGGAGGGCAATAAATACAAAACTACCCAACCGATATTGACAAACATCTGACCTTTCAAGAAAAATCATTCCACTAATTGGCGTATTTGGTAGAAGAGCTGCTTTGCTTCTACCAACAGAAGTAAAAATAGGCTTATTTTTTTTTATTAAAAGAAAGACAAACATTCCCGGGTTTCGAATAATCTGACAATATTTTAAAATCTTCTACTTCCACCACAGGAAGCGGAAAATGTTGCTTGTGTTGTGATGGAGGACTTAGCCAGCCGAGGAATTGAACACACTACGTCAGGGTGGGACCCAAACGAGATTTTAACTCGACCACTGACTGGTCATTATATATTATACCTTAGTTCGGTCTTACCAAAACAATCTAATATAACTCATTTTATAACCCAGATACCCCCGCAAAAATCTACATCAAGAACTGAACTTATTGACAATTAGAAAATTGTACGAATATAACATGTGGCTTTTAATTTACAAAATGGACTTATACACACGGACACAACATATATAAAAATCCCACTAGTACACGAACACTATTTTGTATACACGACAACATAATAAAATATTACAGTCCATAAACAATTGAGACTGAAAGTGGTAAAAGAAGCATAGGCCATGACAGTATACACATTAACAATCTCCTTCCCGATGGCCTGAAAACGGAGAACAGAATAAAAAAAACTGTATAATCATAAGATAAGTGAACAAATTTATGGTGTGGAATATAAACAAAATTACAGGATTTTATAATATTAGTACCTACCTAACACAACTGTGAGATAAGAATAATATTATGGTAAAGAATATAAACAAAATTATAGTGTGGAATATAAACAAAGTTTCAGGATTTTATAATATTAGTACCTACCTAACAAAACTATGAGATAATATTAATATTATGGTAAAGAATCTAAACAAAATTGTAATGTAGATTATAAACAATATTAAAGGATTTTATAATATTAGTACCTACCTAACAAAACTGTGAGATAAGAATCATATTATATTTAAAGTTAGAAAGAGAATTATGTTTTATTTTTGTATTAAAAGAAAGACCAACATTCCCGTGTTACAAATAACCTGACAATATTTAAAAATCTCCTACTACCACCACAGTAAGCGGAAAATGTTGCTTGTGTTGTGATGGAGCACTTAGCCAGCCGAGGAATTAAATACAACACACGTGGAACCCAAACGCGATGTCAACTCAGCCACCGACTGGTCAAATGTATATTTCTTTAACTATAATAAACATTACTCATAGAGAAAGATTGATGGAAGACTTTGTTGGGTTGAACGCAGCATCAAATGGCGTCGAAACTTATGTAACTTAGTTCAGCATAATTTGTTTTGATGTTCAAGAGTCCCAACTGCCCAAAGCCAGTGGAAGTATGGTATCCACAAATGGTGAGGTGAGGATGAAAGGGAGTTGGAAGGTAAGGGAAGTGGGTAGTTGAAATTCGGGAAGTTGGGAAGTTGTTGTCGTGGATATGAATAAATGATAAAAAGGTTAAAGCGTTCTTTCTGGGTTCGGAAACCGACTATGATATACAGAGAAATGCTTTATTCAGCCTTGGAAATGTATACTAACGTAAATCCTCAGCACAACAAACAAAGTAAAGCTATTCAAATTATTTTCATATGGCCAGATTTAAAAAATAAAAAAAGAGCTTAAGCTTCTAACTGTAAAATAAGTGAACGTGTTTTCCATCACGAATCAAGTCCGATATTTTATTCAAAAATACTAACCACAAACGTTGATATTATGATAATAATTATTCTGTCATTAAAGCGAGGCGGGAAACGAACTCCTGTCTTTCCATTGATCTTCTGAGATTAACGCGAATCTGCTTCAAAATTAAAAGCATCTCCTAATTTAGAGAGATCTACGAGCATCAACACGGTTATGAAAATTATTAAATCGGTTTCCAACGCAAATCGTAATCCATTGATGAACAGTAATTCCTCCAGATGTTCACTATTATTTCTTTATTCATCTCCAACGACCGAACCATTCAATTTAAATAAGGATGTTGACCAGTTTGTCCAAAAAGTAACTCGCTTCTAATAAATAAAACACATTGCGTGATAGTGCAAAGATATTATTATGAAGTCGTTGTGTTTCTTTTTCATACAGGGTGCAGCAAAACAGGCAGTGCAGTTTTGAAGGGACGGTAAATCCCGTGTGGTGTGGGTAGAAACCTGAGAACGGTCTCATTGTGTTGGGAGGGTCGTGCCGTTTTCAGTCGTTACCATGGTTTAGTCTGGACAATACCGGGGCTTCGCCATACGTACGTTGCTTGAAAATGGCCGTTCTTTCGACTTATTGGGAAATTACATGATCGTTTGAAGGGGAAAAATGTTTAAGTGGAAAATATTATGTACGCCCATTCCATGGCTATTGGGAAGTACCTACTCAGCTATTATAAAAACATAGATTCTTTACACCTAATATTACGTAGATCACGTAAAAAATAGTAACAGGACATTCATCAAATTTCAAAGGTAATATTATAGGTCTGTTGTGAAACTAATAAAAGAAGCGCCCCTGAGGTGATATCTCAAAATGCTTCGTCTTTTCTTTCCTCTGCTTGAGGAACTGGGTCTAAATTTCTCTAATAAACAATAAACAGTGTTTCTCAAGTGACCTGACAGGTAAATATGGTCTTGTATATTATCTGCCTCTAAATAATATAAATAAATATATGTTATAAATATCACGTTCATTGGTCAAATGATTCGTACATATTGAAAAATAAAATATTTGAAACCTCACAAGCGTCTCAACGCAAGTCCCCAAGTGACTTAGTCCCCTTAAGTCCCCTTAGACTACCATAACACGGGCATTAGCCTAGTATGGTAGTTGAAAATTGTAATGTTTAAAAATCTATAAAATAAAAGAAAAAAAAATTGTGAGCCTGAAGGTAGTGGAAGGAGATGGGAAAGAGAAAGGTGGGGATGTATCTGGCTATGCAGATCTGATCACCAAACACGGCCAACGCCATTTCAATCCATTATTTAATTCTGAATGGTGATCTTACATCAGGGTGATACTGAGGTTATCTTTCACTCCGGAACGTGCCGCAAATATACTTTATATTATTAAATATGAGTAAGTTGTGAAATAACAAGAAATAATCAAATAAAATTGATTTGCGCATGCCGTGATTTGAACCCGCGACCTCTGACTAGCGAGTTGAGAGCATTACCCCTCGACCACAGAGGCCGTCATATAGTTTTGTATTATTGATCGACGAACCAGTGGATGCAATCTGCAATATAATAGATTGTCTAGTCTCTAGTCTATGGTCTATAGTTAGTAATAAGATAGAGCATAAATTTGCACAACACTCTTCTAGGTAATTTTTCTCCATAATATAAACATTCAAGTATTAATATAATTATCATATTAATATTATTATTACTGTAGAGATCGTGATGTACTCGTATCAAGTATGTTCGGGACGAAAAAACTTCGTCTGTCGCTTGCTGCTCGTATCTGACTTGTAACTTGTCACATAGCATCGCTTTGTCGGCTGGGGTCTGCGCTCTGGGCCTCGATTCTCGACAAAGTCAGTCCACTCGAACAACGAGTTGTTCGAGTCACTCGTTGTTCGAGTGGAATGACGTTTGGCGTCTGTAAGTATGTACCTTCCACGAGACTCAAAACTAAGAACGTCGACCTACCTTCTGCTTTACTATACGCTGGTCCGTTCTCAACTTGAATACTGCACCTCTATATGGACTCCACTTTACGATATCTATAAAGAAAATATTGAAAGTATCCAGAAGAAATTTCTACGTTACCTCAACCACAGAATGAGCGCACCTAAACGGGGATACACAAATATGCTCTCGAAATAAAACGTCTCCACTCTTACTAACCGGCGAACTTACCTTGACCTAATGACCTTGTACAAAATCTGTAACAACTTTATCGACTGTCCTGGCTTACTCAATCTAATAAACTTTAAAATACCACCCAGAATGACGAGGCTTAACGACTTATTCCATATTAGCCGGACGCGCACAAATGCTGGTGTCAGGGATCCAATCAGAAAAATGTGATAATTGTATAATAAAAACCAAAACCTGAAGGATTCCTACACTTTTTGATACATATAGTACTTTTGGTAGGAAATTGAAGTCTGTTTTCCTATAAAAAAAAGAGAAAATGTGTACTTACTTCATTCACTATACTCTTTAAGTACTTTTTTATGATTTATCTCTAAACTTGTATAAAAAATATTTGTACACTTTTATTTGACACTGAGCATTATCTGTATACAAAATAATTTTCTTTTATACTTTTACCTTATTTACATGTAAAAAAATATTTAAAATTGTTATCTACCAGTCAATCAGTGAGAAATAGTTAGGATGCAGGCGAATTCTCAAGTTATTGTTTTACAAAATTATCTTTTAATTACTGTATGTATCTGTGTTTTCTTCTTAAATAAATTAAAAAAAAAAAAAAAAAATGTATGTACTTTCGGCGGCGATTGCGAGAGGCCTGGACTGGAGAATCGAAACTCAGGGTCTCGATTCTCGCCGAAGTCATTCTACTTGAATAAGTGGATCAACCCACTTGTTGTTCGAGTGGAATAACTTTTGAGGTTTGGCGTCTGTAAGTATGTACCTTAGACGAGACTCAAAAATAAGAACGTCGACCAACGTATGTACTTTCAGCGGCGATTACGAGCGGCCTGGATTGGAGAATCGATATCCTGGGGTCTGGGGTCGACGTGGTTTTATTATTATTGTTATTATCTATTAAGCAAGCATTATGCGAATAGCCTTTCAGAACGCAAACTATCCAATAATAATAACTATTTTAATCGTTTTGACCAGGATGTGAATTGAAATGGATAAAACTAATAGGATGGTCAGGAAAATAGCTGTGCGTTACATTTATTTAATACGAGTACATTGGCAAACCTTGCCGAAATATTGTGGAATTAATTAATTTTCATTTTAATATTAACTCCCCACATGAGCAAATAATTTTCCTGAGGGCCTATGTAATTTGTTGGAATGATGTGTTGTTGGTTATTCAAGGAAATGAAGGAGCGGAGGATCTGGGAAGGAAAAGGATATTAGGGGTTTGTAGGTATCTGGGTGTCAGTGTGTCCAAGAGTGATGTTCGTATGAATCCATCCCTCCCGCTGCGGTGCAAGGTGGAGGGAGCCCGGCTGGAGTAGTAAAAGGGTCTCCCTCAACCAGCCTCTCTCAGGACAAACCTTACCCCATGAACTCGAGCACCTCTGCTAAGTTAAGACGAAGCTTAACGTGAAATCACTATTTTCGATTAATCTTTACTACGAATTGGCTTACTTTATTAATACCAATAAATATGCATTGGATATATTGAAGCTTTTTCTATCGTTTCGCTTGAGTAGAAAATAATATTGTTAGTTACTTTATAAAAAATATATGCGTAAACTACTAAAAAAAAATTTTTCTTTAGAAATGTATGAACGCATATAAGAAATAACTATAAAAATTAATATTTTATGGCGAATTTTATCTGTGTCAGTTACTCATGATAATTTTTTTCTTTCTTACAAATTATTCATAAAATAAATAAAACCTACTTTTTCGCTAAAATACTCTGTTTGCCAAGCGATTTTTATGCTTATTACCTATTTTCGTGGTGATATAAGGCACACTAAGAATATGCACATTTATGGCTTGTAATTCCCTTGGGGTGACCAATGGCGGAGGCTTTGGTCGTCCAATGAACGATTACCGGGGCGGCGGTACCCATACCCGCCTCCCAAATAAGTTA
Organism: Hesperophylax magnus; assembly: GCA_026573805.1. Taxonomy (NCBI): domain Eukaryota; kingdom Metazoa; phylum Arthropoda; class Insecta; order Trichoptera; family Limnephilidae; genus Hesperophylax; species Hesperophylax magnus. The sequence continues at coordinate 901,875 of JAIUSX010000117.1, read as the reverse complement.
CGTGTCTATTTTGGAAATATATTCATAAATTCCATTTATCATTCTCAATTTAACAATAATATAACAAGTCTTACAGGAAATCAGTGTTTCTCCATCACGGACCGTTTCGTTTTTTTTATTTATGCATTGTGAATTCACCAACAAAATTTAAGAATTACAAAATCAAAGAAGTTAAATATTTGCTTAATTTTAAAAATATTTTTGAACCACCCTGCTCTGATTAATAATGAACCCATCTGTTCGGCTCTTTCAATCCCCGTTTGTCTAATAATTTATGGATAAGAATTTATTAACCTGCAGCAAGTAACTATGACATTTCTTGTACCAACTGTCTAAATAGCATGAAAATATAAATTTAATCTTCGGTTATATTATGATAAATTAATATACACTTCTTTAATAAATGCAAAAACTTCTTGTGGGATTACTTAAACTTATTTTATTATTATAATTATTTGTTTTGTTTTATTTTCATTTGATTAATGTACAATTCCGTGAGTTTTTCTCCAAATAAATTATAGCCAATTAGGTAGACAATGAATCTCTACTCCAAACTTTTAACCTTTTTTATCACACTTTTTTATTTTAATCTGAATATTTATCACCCGGAAAGAATGTTTATTTGTAATAAATAACGCGGTAATCTGTTTGTTTCATTTTTATAATCTTTTTTAAATATAATATTTGCTCATTTTAATGAATATGACCTACAAAACGCTTGCAGAGAGGGATTAGACACGAGCTTTCATGTTTCTGCTTGTAAGTATTGATGACAATATTCCGGATAGCATCCAATGCCTCCAGAGTGTCGCATCATCGATGACGACTTATAATCGATTGCTGCCTTTTCAGTTTTTTGGTGCTTCCCCCGAGTGTAAAAATATTTCCATCAATGCATGTACTGAAAAAATATTTCCATCGATGCATTCTATTTGCATGTGCCGAAAAAATATTTCCATCAATGCGTTTTTGAATGTACTAAAAATATGTATATCCTTGCATTCTCTTTGCATGTTCTAAAAAAATATTTCCATCCGTGCATTCTCTTTTCATGTAGTAAAATATAATTCCACCCGTGCATTCTCTTTGAATGTACTAAAAAATATTTCTGTCCATGCATTCTCTTTTCATGTAGTAAAAAATGTTTCCATCCGTGCATTCTCTTTTCCTGTAATAAAAATATTTCCATCCGTGCATTCTCTTTTCGTGTACTAAAAAATCTTTCCATCTGTGCATTCTCTTTTCATGTAGTAAAAAATATTTCCATCCGTGCATTCTCTTTTCCTGTAGTAAAAAATATTTCCATCCGTGCATTCTCTTTTCATGTAGTAAAAAAATGTTTCCATCTGTGCATTCTCTTTGCATGTACTAAAATATATTTCCATCCGTGCATTCTCTTTTCATGTAGTAAAAAAATTTTCCATCCGTGCGTTCTCTTTGCACGTACTAAAAATATTTCCATACGTGAATTCTCTTTTCATGTAGTAAAAAATATTTCCATCCGTGCATTCTCTTTTCATGTACTAACAAATATTTCCATCCGTGCATTCTTTTTGCATGTACTAAAAAATATTTCCATCCGTGCATTCTTTTTGCATGTACTAATAAATATTTCTATATAAATATTTTTATAATATATTAAATTACAGAAAAAAATATTTAAATGTGTTTTCTTTGCAATCGTATTCTTGAATAATGTTTCATTATTTTTGTAAAATAGGCTGTAATTTTGCAGAGCATCAATCAAAAAATCTTGAAATACTTGAGGAACCATTGCGACGTGCTTACTGCAACACGCAGACTCGCAGAAATAAATTATCGACTACGCAACGGGATAGGACGGGATGAGCGTGGCACGTCGCACAAAAGACCGTGAAAAAAAAAAAAAGTTTTACGTAATTAGTCACAACGGTGAACGGTGAGTTACCAAAGTTGAGGTAATGAGATATTTCAATTTTAGCCTACCTTTAAGTTTATTGCTCCAATCGACAACATATATGTATAGAATTAAAATTTTGTGATGGATATTAATTCAATAGGTGTGTACCTACTATTTAAGGTCAATCCTGTTACAACAGTTTTAGAAATAAATGTAATATTAAACTTTATAAGAGAACATGGTATTTATCTTCATACTTAAAATATTAATAAAATAGACATTTAATATGATCGAAGCTGAATGATTTGTTCAAATTAAAGAATACCTTACCGTGAACTATAATTCATATACCGTAACTTGCCCACAAATGCACCCCGGAACAACTTTTTTCAATGTTTTGAAAAGTTTATTTTATTTTTTAAGTATTTGAAATGTTCTTATTCCCTCTGTTTATGTTGTGGAAATCTGTTATTGGTATTCGTAGTATTAGAACAATTTATATGTAATATGAATTTTTCAGTTCGATGTCGTTACAAAATTATTAATGAAGGCCTCTTGTAACATTTGAAATTGGGCCGCTATCCATGTACGAGTAGATGGCGAAAAGGATTCGCCTCTTTTGATTTACATGCAAGAAAAAAACTTGTGTATTATTTTATTTAGCGAAGTTTAACCACAAATATTTAAATGTTGTATTTTTTATTTTGTTGAATTTGCTAAAGAACTTACTCAATACTCATCCACATTAAACAAAACAAAAACATAACCGAAAAGGGTTTGTAAATCGGATATTTTGAACTTTGAAGCAGCTTTTATAAGCATACTTTATTTTTTCTGGACTCGTAAAACGGCAAAAAAGCTTGATTATTTCAAATGCTAAGATGTGTCTGCTCACAGTATTCAATTAAAACATCTTAAATATTTCTAGGCCAACAATTTTTTTTAAACCAAAAATGCATGATTTTGCATTATTTCGTGGTGCTTCGCCTTAATGACAATATTGATTATAATATACCTATATATGTAGGATAAAGCACTCTTATATTTATTTTATCAATAAGATAAGGTAAAACGAAATAAATAATAACTTATTCAGAAATTGTTTATTTGTTCTTTCTACAAGCATAGGTTATATTTACGTCGAAATTCGTCTATCTTTTACATACAAAATGATAAAACATTCTTCTGGTTCGCGGTCCGAGGTTAAAGGGTTAATTGCTTGGTCTATCTTTTACATACAAAATGTAAAAACATTCTTCTGGTTCGCGGTCCGAGGTTAAAGGGTTAATTGCTTGGTCTATCTTTTACATACAAAATGTTAAAACATTCTTCTGGTTCGCGGTCCGAGGTTAAAGGGTTAATTGCTTGGTCTATCTTTTACATACAAAATGTAAAAACATTCTTCTGGTTCGCGGTCCGAGGTTAAAGGGTTAATTGCTTGGTCTATCTTTTACATACAAAATGTTAAAACATTCTTCTGGTTCGCGGTCCGAGGTTAAAGGGTTAATTGCTTGGTCTATCTTTTACATACAAAATGTTAAAACATTCTTCTGGTTCGCGGTCCGAGGTTAAAGGGTTAATTGCTTGGTCTATCTTTTACATACAAAATATTAAAACATTCTTCTGGTTCGCGGTCCGAGGTTAAAGGGTTAATTGCTTGGTCTATCTTTTACATACAAAATGTTAAAACATTCTTCTGGTTCGCGGTCCGAGGTTAAAGGGTTAATTGCTTGGTCCATCTTTTACATACAAAATGTTAAAACATTCTTCTGGTTCGCGGTCCGAGGTTAAAGGGTTAATTGCTTGACGCTGGCGGTATTAGTGATTCATGGAACTGGACAGGTCTTATCGATCTTCGGAATACTTTACTGTCCATAAATAACTATTAATTTCTCATCAGCGTCCGGCGTTATAGACTTGAATAATTAATTTATAAGTTCTTCGTTTCGTTAATTGAAATAAACATTTTATGTGAAGACAAATAGATACAGTCCGTCAAGAAAGTGTAGAAATTGAATGAAATGCAGCTGAAATTTGTCATAATTATTGAAATACACTTATTTTAGAACTTGTTATAGTAGATTCAAAAGTGAATAAAACACCATATTTCGATTTTATTTTTTTGGAATAACTTAATTAGTAAAAACTCAAATTTTAATATTTAATTATTTAAGACAATATTAGCCATTCCTAAACGAAAATTTGAAACGGAAAAATCAGAAAAATATACGGTCGCATATAGGACTCGAACCCAGGACCCTTGCCTTGCCGGGGCACCGCTCTACCAACTGAGCTAATGGGACCCTATCTCCTAATGTATAATATAAAAGTAAAATATATAAGAATAAAATAAATATAATAGTAAAATTAAAATAATTTACATTTATCTAAAGACACCGTCTAGATAGCATTTCATTCGGGTTGAATCTTGCGATCACACGTGAAGATAGCTGCCAATAAAAATGTGCGGTGAGACAAATGAAGTCAATGTTGGTAGTTCTTATTCGAAGTATGGTAGAGTTAAATACGACCGAAGGAGATAGGGTCCCATTAGCTCATTTGGTAGGGCGGTGCCCCGGCAAGGCAAGGGTCCTGGGTTGAAATACTATATGTGAACGTATCTTTTTATGATTTTTCTGTTTCAAAATTTCTTTTAAGAATCGCTAATATTGTCTTGATAATTAAATATTCTATATTCCGAGGTTGGCGGCAGACTGCAAACCGTAGCGACAGACCATAGACCGTAAATCTCATAACTCTTATTTTTATCTAAACTTGTAAAGAAAGGAAACGATCGCATCGGAAGATCGAACCCAGGATTTCTGTCTCAACATCAGCGTTAATATTTAAAAAATATGGTGATTAAAAAAAAGGTTTAGTCGTTTCTTTTAATATTAATGTCTATCTACAAAGTTATAAAGCATAAAATAATAAATAAAAATAAAGAGTGAAATATTTGAATTCTTACGAGAACTTATCAATGGTGAAAATGGAAGTGATGATGAATATTATATAAAGTCACATCATTTTACGAAGAATCAGTTGACGTTGATGTGAAAAATATTCTCTGTAAACTATCACAGTACCCTCTATTTTTTTCTACATTTTATTGACAGACTGTGCCTACTGATTATAGAAACCAAATAGTTGTTAATTTTCGTTGGAAAAAATAAATATATCGTTACGAATTTTGTCGTTTCATTTTCGAGTTGTAAAAAAACAGCATATTTATTTGCAGTCGTTAATATCTTCCAACATGACACCAAGACGTGTGTTTTGTCAGACAATTTAAGATAATATCTGAGGACATTAATCATAATTGATGTAAAACTACCTACAAGCAAATTAGCAGCCAATGATGGAGGCTTTATAAATAAAGAAATTAATAATACGAACGGCTAAAACAATAACATCATATCCTCAAATGGCCTGACCAAGGATTACTGGTAAAGAAAAAGCCATCTCCATTCATTATTTAGTCATTTAAATATGTGTGGGATCTCAAATAAACACCTTTTCTGACAATTTTGATAGAATTATTAATTTAACCTCAGTTATTGTGGTGTCGGTTTTCGCAGCATCATATACACGGTGTCCGGAAACTAGTGGTACACACGAAAACTAGTGAATCAACCTCTTCTAGAGAACCCAAAAATATACACGGTCTCCGGAAACTAGTGGTGTGCACGAAAACTAGTCTCCCAGAGAATCCAAATAAACTAGTGAATCTACGTCTCCTAGAAAACCCAAATAATCTAGTGAATCTACGTCAACTAGAGAACCCAAAAAAACTAGTGAATCTACGTCTCTTAGAGAACCCAAAAAAAAATTATTTGGGTTTTTGTTTCTTCATTTTTTATACAACAACGATATTTTAATTAAAAAAATCAAGGGTTAAAAAAACTTTTGGAATATCTTCGACTCATTTTAAAACATATTTAACAGCAGAAAGACGAGAATTGTCTCAAGGGTGATGTGTTGAGACTGTTAGGTGTTAGGAATTATCAGCGCCTTGGCGCCTTGTCAATTCGGCGCCCGGAGCAGACTGCTCCAATTGCGCCAGCATAGGGCTGTCCTAATTCACCAGTTTCCTTCTCGTACCACTGGTTTTTGGACATCGTGTACACAGAGTGTAAAAGCACGCACCTGAAGGATTTGTCAGGTAATCGGAGACCCGGGAAATATGTATATCGCTTGTTGTAAAAAAATATATATACCTATGCAAGTATATACCATAACAGCACGTACCCGATGTATTTTTACCAGCGATTCCTGAGAATAATTGGAATAAAAATATGGATGTCATTTTTCTGATATCAACCAATCTGACAATATTTGAAATCCTCCCACTTCCAAAATAACGAAAACGTGGATTATGCAATGATGGAGGATAGAGGATTGAAACTGCGACGCCCGGTGGGAGCCCAACGCAATCTTACACTCGGCTAATAAGAGTACTTACTGGTAATAGTATATCATTTGACTTGCGATTTGATAGGGATAGGGGAGGTGGCGATTTCGACCCTGCAAATGTGAGGTGTTGACATGGAGTGTGAGCTGTTGACATGGAGTGTGAGGTGTTGACACGAAGTATGAGGTTTTTAAATGATTATGAAATTTTGACATAAAGTGTGAGGTGTTAAAATGAGCGTGAGGTGTTGATATGAAATGTGAGGTGTAGACATGAAGTGTGAGGTGTTGAAATGAGTGTGAAGTGTTGACATGAAGTGTTAGGTATTGACATGAAGAGTGAGGTTTATAAATGAGTGTAAAATTTTGACATGAAGTGTGAGGTGTTGACATGGAGTGTGACGTATTGACACGAAGTGTGAGGTATATACATGAAGTGTGAGGTGTTGACATGGAGTGTGACGTATTGACACGAAGTGTGAGGTATATACATGAAGTGTGAGGTGTTGACATGGAGTGTGACGTATTGACACGAAGTGTGAGGTATATACATGAAGTGTGAGGTGTTGACATGGAGTGTGACGTATTGACACGAAGTGTGAGGTATATACATGAAGTGTGAGGTGTTGACATGAAGTGTTTTGTTCGAATATTAAATACTTTGTAATGATTATTCACTATAGTTGATTGATCTTAATACTCAATGTACGACTGATTTCATAGTTTATTCAAAGCATTCTCATACCCTTCTGGTGCTAAAAATATGTTCATTGTTCAGCCCGTCGAAATGTTACCCAGATTGTAAATTAGAGCTATCAAAATGGATGTCTCTGGTTCTTCTATGTATATTCTATACAAACAGCAGTCGTAGTCCGACCATTTTTTGTTGTTTTTTTCCTTTTGTTAATTTAAGTTCTCCTCCATTTTTCCGTCTGAAGGTTGCGTTAGAATTATACCAGTTTTAATTTGGTTTAAATCAGTTTTGGAACTTTAACATGTTTTGTGACTTTTGACCTCTCGGCCGTTGGTCAGTAAATATTTCATATAAGTTAGGATGGTACACTCTTTATCGTTCACACCTCTGCACATCCGCAATCCGCGCGGTTGATGGCTGTTTTGTTTAACATTTTACACTAATTTATTACCTAAACAGTAATAAAACAATTGGCTGGAACCCGTAAGTAATAAATAATAGTTAACATTCCAATGCCGTTAAAAGAGTCATTACTGAACTGACGCCGATATTTTATTACATCTGAATGGTAATTGATTACCCATAATTTTGCGAAATATTCGTGTGTTTAAGGTATTCAAATCAAAGCACGTCTTTCCTTAAGGCGATGCACTACGTCATGTAATATTTTTAATTGAGGCGCTATCAATAACAACCCTTACGTAGATGGCGATAAGGTTTAAATTCCCGCTTAACACCATCCGCCTGTTTTGATTTATGCAAGAAAAACGCATGGCCAAAAAGTACCTTTTATTTTATTTTATGGATGTTCAGGCATAAATATTTCATTTTTTTCCGATCATTTTAAAAATAACTTAATTTTCCACATTGTACAATAAAATCATAACCGAAAATGGGTTCGTAAGTAGGAGATTTTGAACTTTAAAGCAGTTTTCATAGGCCTATACATTATTTTTTTCTGGGCTTATAAAAATACTTATAAGCCCAAAAAATTATCGATTATTTCAAAGGTCTGGATGTATTCTACTCGCAGTATTTAATTAAAGCATCTGAAACATTTCTAGGCGACCAAATTTTCAAACTAAAAACACATGAGTTTGCATTACTACGTATGGCATCGCCTTAAACGCACTGTTTACCGAATATATTAAACGTTTATGGTAACATTTTTCGACCTCGAGATATTTTCCAGTTTTTCGATATTAAAGTATATGACATCCGGAAAACTTAAAGTAATAAAGTAGAATAAAATTTACTTAAAAAATCTCTCTGAAATCAGGTGATCGAATGAATATGAATTTTTTAGGGATTTTAACAGAATTCACAGAATTTGAACAAATCGTCTAATTTCAACATTATTTTTCAAGTTCTGTAACAGTCCTATTCAAGTTGTGGTATTATATCATTATGGTCCATTTGCTTGACAGAACTGAAATAATAACAGAACTTGAATAGAAATTTGATGAATTGTTCAAATTCTGTGAAACATCCCGTTCTAAGTACAAGTCGGAATTTCATTTTATCTTTAATTTAAATTGTCTATTGATTAATGTCAGCTTACATATTTGTACGTTTTAACAAAAATGTGCAAAATATTTAAATTTGACAACGTGTTGCTTGTACAGGGTTTTCCAATAAGAGGTGTTATTTTGATATTCAATCGTAAAAGATCAATGGTTTCGTTGCTTGTGTGGCACGTAGCGCCGTCTTGTTGAAAGTAAACGTTGTCCAAATCAATAGCATCTAATTTTGGCCATAAAAAATCATTAATCTTCTCTCGATAGCGCAATCCATTCACCGTAACTGTTGCTTCAGCCTCATTTTCGAAAAAGTAAGGTCTAATGACTCCGCCGGACCATAAACCGCACCAAACAGTCACCCGTTGAGGATAGAGAGGCTTTTCAACAATAAATCTTGGGTTTTCCGAGCCCTAGATGCGACAATTTTTTTTGTTGACGAAGCCACCGAGGTGGAAATGGGCCTCATCACTCAAGATGATTTGCATTTGATTCACTCAAGTGAATTTTAATAATTTAAATGCGTTGTTGAAGCGTGTATCGTTCCATTTTTATTAATGGCGTAGTATCTTCTTGTCAAATATCAAAAAATGACAGCTTCAAAAGTAATATCTACGGAAATAGCGGGCTATTCAAAATAATACCTCTTATTGGAAAACCCTGTATTTGGATAAATTTTCTTTCGAGAATTTTTAAATTTTCCACAAATTTTCAACAATTCCTTCACAATACAAATTCAGAACTAAAATCGTACTTATTTCATTTTAACAAAAGTTTAATATTTTGTTTGTGTTTTCCTCAAATTTGCTTTACGGAAATACTTTAATAAGAGTTAGGTCACTAATGAAGTAAGTTTATTTCAAATTTGTTGACGCCTTATCCGCTTCAATTAAATACAGAATAGTTAGTCTCAATATTAGTAATTATTATAATTATATTTAAACTTCCATAAACCGCTTCCTTGTCGGCCCACATTAATGCCCACACAGAATCCAATTAAGACAAGATTTCAGTATATTATTATGCGCATGACCAAAATCTGCTATATTTATCTGGCTGACTTTGAGTTTTTTTATGTGAATACCCCACAAGAGTTCCAATTTCTCCCAAACGTCTGGAGCCAGTGAGATTATGGCATCCCCAATTGGGGTATGTTGTAAGGCTGGAGGTAGTAGAGAGGGGAAGGAGATTGGGAGAAGATGTACCTGGCTTTTCTGGCGTTAAAGACATTTCAAGCAAGTGAAGAAGCTTATCCCTCGACTATAGGGGGCGTTAATCCGTTGGGAGTTTACGGGTTGGATTCCAGCGGCAACGGAAGTATATCTAATACTTAACTGTGGTACCTACATAGAATGGTTATATATACCAAACTAAATACGATAAGAATTAATGAAAAATAGGCTCCTTGATCATACTTTTAATATTGATTAATTTCTTTGCTTCTTTTTTTGCCCAATATTAATTATTTCAGTAGCGCAGACACGAGAAAAATCACGGAAAGTTGGAGGATTTTGGAAGCTGAAATGTAATTTAAAGAATCCATTTAAGAATGTAAAGAACACCAATAATACTTACAGCCGCCACTCTTGAATAGCAACAAAAATTACCTACAACAGCAACTCTTTTTTTAACAACAAAAATTACTTACAGCAGTCACTCTTGAATAACAACAAAAATTACCAACAGAAAAAAATCTTTAATAACAACAAAAATTACTTGCAGTAGCCACTCTTTACTAACAATCAAAATTACAACAGCAAATCTTTAATAACAATAAAAATTACAGCAGCCACTCTTTAATAACAACAAAAATTACTTACAGCAACAACTCTTCAATAACAACAAATATTACTTACAGTAGCAACTGCTTTAACAACAAAATTTACTTACAGCAGCAACTCTTTAAAAACAACATTTTCGTGAATATTTTATCTTGATCAGTTAGGAAAGTTATCAAATAGTGTCTGAATTCTTAACAAGCTGGTTCTAACTTTAAAAATGACAGTTATTATATTAAACTATAGGTAGATACTTTATCGCTTGTCCGAATTCATGACATAATCAGTTCCAGTTTTGAAAATATCCCTTAAATATAGAATAAATCTGAACCAAGGATACAATCACAGACAGACGTATAACCGAAATTACTGTTTTTGGTATTTTAACTCTTTGTACTCTGTTGTCGCTGCCATGGCGACATATGAAACATTCTAACAACTCCGATGGCGCCGCAGCGGCGACATAAACAATGTATAGTTACATTTTATTGTTTAAAAAATAAACGAGTCCCTTTACAGGTGATTTTATTCAGTTGAATACAATATCCACATACGATTGGTTCTGCTTTTTGCTCTGTTTTTCATACATAACAATAACTAAGCATTCATTTTATTTGAATATTTTTTACTCAATGAAAACTTCATAATTTATGAAAATTTCCCAAGCAGTACTGTGTGGTCTGCTCGAAAAGGGCAGTAAAAGGTGGCGGACGGGGAAACCAGTGAGTACTGTGACACGTGTCCTAACAAACCACGTATGCATTTGGGCGACTGCTTTCTAAAATACCACACGTTAAAAAAAAATAAAGATTAGAAAATGCAAATTTTTCTTTTATTGACATTGTTATATGATATTAAATATATATTTATTAACATAGCTATATCACTTTATGTACTGCCTTAACAAAAAACATTTTTTCTAATTTGCTAAAAATATCGGAATGTTTCCTTCTATTTTTATATTACACTCTATGGAGTAACTGGTATACCATATGAAAAATAAGTTGGAGTACAGAGGGTTAAATGTAAAAAGTTCTGTCGGTTTTTTAGAATCGATTATTAAAATGATTAAATTTAATGTCACACCGCTTGTAAAAGTTTATTAAAGGGAACAAGATAAAAACATTAAAAGGTTAGTACACCTATAAATTAATCTTATTAGTTAATATTTATGTTAACCAGCATTATAAAGTAATTAAAAATGATCGTAAATAACCTTCTCGTACTACGAAAACCGTCTATATTTTGTCGTTAATGCATTTATAGTTTTCGATTGTTATTGTTAATCGTTAATCGAGGGATATTGAATATCCAAGGCCGTATCTGCTGTTAAATGAAAAACATGGTCGTTAAATAATTGTTATTGACTACACAAATTAGGCTACAAAATAACCAAGGGATGCGACTAAACGTTTTAAAACCCAGTCCAAGAAATTAACTTATAAAATTCGCATAAATTGATACATCATTAATAAGAACTATATATCTTTATACAATAGAATAAAAAATAACCCTAGAAGTGCCTTCCATACAAATTTTAATGGAAACGACAACAATTTAGCCCAACAGCAAAACAGAAAATATAGATCTCCATTCAATTTGAATTTCGTGAACACAGATTTGTATTGGAAATTTAAGCTTCGATTAGACAAATAATATTTGAATCATGAAATACACCAGCCAGGGAAACCAAATTGTGGAACTGGGAGTGTGAATAACTACCGTGACCATCCATCCTGTTTTGATTGTAACCGTCCCGTTTTTCGGTACTTTATTCCGTTGTCCCAATGCGTCGGAAAGATTTGGGACGCCAAAATGTCCCGTTTTCAGACACGTAATTTCAAATGGAAAGAAAAAAAATCGTCTATAGTATCAGGAAGGCCATAATTGTCGGGAATCATCGTAAGGCTACACTCCTGCAGCCAGTGTGTTTGAGAGAAAACTGCTTTTGTTGTCTCGTAAAGTAACCTACAATTTTCTTTTAAAATATAAATATGTATAACAATGATATAACCCAAATGCAATGATAGCCATGTTCGGTGGCATTATTAGGAACAAGCTGGAGTATGCTATTGTATGGACTTCACACCAAACTTGTAACATGAATCATTTGCATAGCTATAAATTAACTGAAAAATGACATGTTGGGGCCATTGAAACATGAATTATTTTACAAATGTCTAACTACCACGTTGGCGCCAATTGTAACACAATCAGGTTAGCTCATATTCAAATCAAACCACGCTAGGGCGCCATTGTAACGCTAGAGGTTTAGTGACAGAAAGGATTGCTTTGACATTGAATAAAAGAAAGACGATGATTAATTACATTTATTCAAATCAAATAGAACAAGAGACTCTCAAATTGACATGATTAACAAGGGGTGAGCGGCAATCGAAGATTTGCACGCACGGGAGGAATTTAAATGGTAGCAATAAACAGTTTAAATATGTGACATTGTGTACAAAGATAAATATCTGACCAGATTCACAGAGTTGGGCGCCATACAGCTCTTAGGAAAGAATTGTAAAATTTGTTAAGATAGACGTGATGACCAGCGATTACTTCAAACTAGCTTAATCCGTCATCAGCATCTTCCGTAAATTTTGTCGTCTGGAGCAGTTGCCCGAATCCTTCCTGTTGACTCGACCTCGCTCCAAGGCTATCCGATTGGTACTGGCGCTCTGTAAATCGTCAGCCGCGTTCCTTCTCTACCAACCATAAACCAAGAGTGCCATAGATGAAGGCGGTCTTTGGGTAGAGTTTTGTGAAGTATTCTTGAACCGTAGCGGGGCAAAAGTGAACTGCTACAAACTAAATACATAAATATGCTAGAAAAAAAAAATGGAACGAATCGAACTTACCAGGTGACCAGATTTTTTGGTAGATATGCGGGGGAAAGTGAGAAGTTTAATCTGGTTTTTAACCCCGTGTTCGAAACGTTGGAAAGAGAAGTGCGACTCAGCAATAATTATTTACGGGATTAGGGTAGACCGAGGCTATTCGGATCATTTTTTATGTTTTCTTGAACAAAATTAAAACTAATGCATTTTCGAAAAAAAAAAAATTTAATAATAAGCATTTGACATTTTTATATGTTTTTATTTTAATGATCATAACATAAAGTAACTTTAAAAAAACATACTACTATTACTGTAGACCTCTCCACTGATCCGAATCACCACATATATATGTGGTGATTCGGATCAGTGGTGGGGCTACTCGGATCAAAACCGGAAAAATAGTTAAGTATGAAAAAAAAACAAAAACCAAAAATATTTTTTAGAACCCATAACTTATATGAAAGTATCATGACACTTATTACACTCTTATTGGCTTACACACCGCACAAATAAAAACTTTCTTGTAGTAACATTTTTCGTGGCACCATTCTTCGCAAGAAGAACATTGAATCCAATCTTCCTTTGGAGGATGTACAAAAACTTCATTGCAATAAATGCAAAACCACTTTCTTGAAGCCCCAGCCGATGAAGAAGCTTTTATGGAAGATTTTTTAACTTTAAGTCCCGGGGTACCTTTTCCTTTGAACTGTAATTTTGAGCGGTTTTTGGCGAGAGATCTTTTGTTTTCCTTTGCGTTCGAGGCTTTTATTTTTTCTTCAGTATCTTTACGCAATTTGGAAACGTTTACTGGAGATGTAATATGAAAAATTGGCACCTTTTCAGGAGGATGTGCCAACTAAAATTGTCGTGTATGGGATTCCGTAGCTCACAGCAGCACTGCGTAATCCCATTTCACCGGATTTTACTTTCCTAACGGTTTCATCCATTGCAATTTTCGACCATGATTGATTAGTCGTCTTTTTCACATAGTTGCGCACCATCTGTTTCAAATAAAAAAAATAAAACAATTAACACATCGAATTTTAAAAGCATTAAAATATGATCCAAATAGCCCCCCCCCCACCGTCGATATGTTTAACCTCACATTTATTAATATGATATTTACTCAAAGTAAAGTACAAAAACATACAAAATGCAATTTATTGCGCTTTGATTCTGTTTACTGTGCATTTGATTGATAAATATATAACATATGAACATGACTGAATAGCTTACCTTTTCAGAAAAAACACTAAGAACGCAGAGAACAATATTACATCAGGCATTTATTTGAGACGTAACTTGGATGATCTTCACACATATCGATTTTTAGCAGTCAACCCACGCAATCTGTAGTATCGGTAATTTTACTATTATGACATACAGTAGATGGGGACGCTGTGTCCAAATTTTTTCCTTGTCATTTGATTACAATAGCCGAGATATATCCATATTGCTTAGCTTGATCCGAATAACTCACCCGATCCGAATAGCCTCGGTCTACCCTAACTGTTCAAGAAAAAACTTCGATAGTTAAAAATGATCAATTTCACCAAAAGTAGAGAAAAAATTACCTTACTTCGGGCATTCAGAAATACCCACAACATAGTCTATCCATAGATTAAAGAATACATCTAGAAGCGCCTTCCATACAAATTTGAATGGAAACAAATGTTTCGATACCCCTTGCACAATCACTTACACTCGCCTGACTATTTGAATTTCTTGATCGTGGTGAAACACAGTTTTGTATTGGAAATGTAAGGCCCGATCGGGCAAATATTTGAATCACGTCCACAAGGCATTTTTGTGTTCTTTATTCTACGTAAAAATCGCTTCATCTCTTCAGTGATTATAAACATTACAAATAACTTCTTTAAATTATTATTTTTTTTTTAAATTAGCAATAATGTTCATTGTTTATTTTCGAATAAAGAAAACAAATTAATTTGTAGAGAGATTTCAACATCTGTAACGAAATTTTATTTGAAAGGTAGACACATAAAAAAGATAAGTAGATTTTTTAAATGATTTAATCCCATTGATTATGTAGGTATACACAATCATTATTGATAAGTTGAATCTAGGTAGATAAAAAAACGTTGTAATTACCATGAAATATTGGAACGTACATAAATTATTAATTAAGTCAGAAAAAACTTAATTTCCCAGCATTTATTTTTATGTCCAACAATGTTACTAGTTTTTATGTATTTTAACAACGAAGGCAGGGCCAGTCCTAAATCCGCCCAATCTGGGCCCACACTTCTAAAACTCAATTAAACAGACTACAAACATTCCAAAATAAAGCCATTCGCACAGCCCTGGGAGCCTCCAAGTGGTTGAGGGTCTCCCAGCTCCACCGTGACTCCGAAGTCCCTCTCCTTAAAGATCACATCAAAAGTCTCGCGAAATCTTTTTATTCGGGCATTCTAACCTATACAAACCCGTCAATCAATTGTCTCGCCCAGTACGACGCAAATGACAAAACTCAATATAAAAAACTAAAACAAGTCCTACGTAAATTACCCCCCTAATTGCAGCCATGTTTCATTGCAAAAATTTTTTTCACAAAAAACTAAAAATTATTTTCCTACAACCAATTTAAACTCACGATGAAAGAGAAAGAGGCCTTTTTAGCCCGGAGCTCTGTATGCCAGTAATTCAAGTCCTGAATCTTGCGCCAAATGGCGTTTTGCGTAAGGGGTGGTTAGTTCCTCGCCTCTGCTCCAATAAAGGGGCTTTTTATCTTCTTTATGTTTCCTTTTAAATTTAGAGAATAATATTGTTTTTATACCATAAAAATATTCCAACTATTAATGTGATTCTGTTCTAAGCTTGTTTTCTGCTGAAATTTCATTACTGCTGTTGGTACAAGTGCACTAATCCATAATCCACATAAATGTACATGTTACTAATTCTTGATGTGCAAAGACACGTGAGGGTCTAGAGATCGAGAGTCGTTTTAACATAAATGTAGTTTCGTTTAGTTAAAACAAATTAGAGTCCTTGTGACAAATTAGAGTCCTTCAAGGAGGAACCATTTGTTACTTATAACATGGCGGGAAAGGATTGGTTGAGTCCCCTCAACTGTCAACTACACTGAAGAATTTACACCAAAAACTTCGATGATCCAATGAATATCTGTTTCAGAATGAATACTTCGTTATATTTGTATTTTAACGTTTCATATTAGCTAACAAAAAAAGTTCGCGTCGGTGTCGGCAGTATTCGATTTTATAATTTTACTAGCTGATGTATACCCGGCGTTGCTAGGGGTTATCCTTAGGAGATAGTCTTTTACTACTGTGCACTTTTCTGTAGGCCTTTTTATGATATACAATTCCATAGTGCGTAATTTTGTTGTATCTTCTAAGGTTTATTTATTTATTTATTTATTTGTTTGTTCACGCCTTGACGGCTTTTACATGCAAGGTAAATTATACAGGAGCATTATAACAGGTATATAGCATCATAAGAAGTATAACATAGTATTTATGATAATAAGCTGAGCATGAAAGACAAGTTGGCACAACAGAGGTAAGTATTAGTATACGATAAGTAAATTGTATATTGTATAGAGGAGTTCAACCAGCAAATACTTATTTGGGCTCAGGCTACAGTACATTCAGCAATTATAATTGTCACAATATTACACAAAACATAATTACAAACAAACTCGAAACATACCTGTTGGCAGTGGTGCAAAACATTTTCTAGCGATTTATAAAAGTAAGTAATATTCTTGTAATTAATTTATTTTTTTTGCTATTATAAATGTACGTAAGTTTTTTTATTATTATGACAAAAATAAAAGGTACACAACAATTACAAACAAAAAGAAGTAGGTATTATGAAAGTAGTTACAGAGTATTAAGTTTATTATTATTAACAATCAACAGGATTTTTGCTTAATATCTGCATACATATACGCTTTTTAAAGGAGGCGATGTTTTTATTAAAAAATATATCAACAGAGCATGTTTCATTCCCCACACGATGCAATCTCTGAAGACAAGAGTTGATCATAAAATTAGTGCGAGAAGCAACTATATTGAATGGAGCATGAAGTCTAGTGTTGTACTTATTGGGAACTTGATAATTTATCATATTCACTAGTTCGGGGCTGTCCAAATAACCGTTGATAATTTTAAATAATATAATTAGCCAGCGTTAGCAATGTAAGCCCCCCTAAAATATATATTTTTTAACCTGATTACAAAACGTCGACTTTTCCATACTTTCTATAAATATAATATGCATGTATTATACAGGGTGTATCGGCACGTACCCGACAAACTTTAACCAGCTATTCATTGGCACATTTGGAGTAAAAAATGTTATGGGCACTTTGCTGTCCGGTAACATTTTTTTTTAATAAAAAATTTACTAATCACATTTTCACCACATGTCACCAATGTTTTATCCTTTGTCAAAGTTTGAAAACCCATCTGGCAATATTTTGTTCGAGTTTCGTTGAATAATGTACGTACGTACTTACGTTGGCGCGCTTTTACAATCACAACGAAATGGCACGGCACCATTCGTCTCATTTTTAACTATTATTATTTAGTGTGTACGAAAGAGTGAGGACACTATTTGACACACTTGCTAATAACAGCTGTTGAACGCGAGAAACAATACAAATGACAGTGACGGAGTGTGGATTTTTTCTTTATTTTTTGTTTTTAATGGAAAAAAAATGTTACCGGACAGCAAAGCGCCCATAACATTTTTTACTCCAAATGTGCTGAGGATTAGCTGGTTAAAGTTTGTCGGGTACTTGCCGATACACCCTGTATATATAAACCTTCCGGAAGAAATTCTCTAAACGATAGTGAAAACCGTATTAAAATCTGTTGCGAAGTTTAGAAGAATTAAGCGCACAAACAACAGACAGACACGAAAAGCGACTTTATTTTATACTATTTAATGTTATAATAAGAGTCGCAGCCAATGAAATTAAATCATCCCATTTGGTGTATGTTGTGAGGTTAAAGGTAGTGAGGACGGGAAGTATATGGAGAAAAGGAAGATGAGGATGTATCTGGTTATTCAGATCTGGTCACCAAAAACGTCTAAAGAAAGCTGAATAAATTGTGAAATAACATAAATTACTCAACTCAAATTTACTTAATTTGAACCAGCGACCTCCGGATTTGTAGCCGAGGATCGTAACCACTCAACTACGAAGGCTGTTGCGTCACTTGTATAGATATGACATAAGCACTAAATTATCAATTGAAATCTAAAAAAAATAATTCTTCTTTTGTTGTTGCTTTTTCCATAATTTAGAACTGTTAAAAAAGTGTTCAAACTTAGGACAAAGCCTTGTAGTAAAATTTATCATTGTGGTTATTAAATAGATTAAGAAAGGGACGCTTAGATGGTTAGGGCATGTAGAGCGAATGAGCGAAGACAGGAGTGTAAGGAGGATATGTGATGCAAATGCGAATGGTAGCAGAAGTCGGGGACGCCCGAGGAAGACACGGCACGACCAAGTGAATCAGATACTCGAGTCGGGCCATGTCAAGAGTCAGAATAATAGAAGAGTATGTATGAATGTGAATAAGGCAAGAAGTGTGTGCCAAGACCGAGTTGTTTGGCGGTCCGTCCTCTCTGCCTACCCCTGCGGAGAAACGGCATGATGGTTAGTTTAGTTAGTTAGTTATTAAATTATGGTGCTGGCTGCGAATTATCAAAAGTATTAATATTTTACTAGCAAGTATTTTAAGTCAAAACCAAAATTTTCTGAAATCATATAATATGTAGTTATTTACATATTATTTGAGATTTTAACGAAGAAAAGTATTAAAATGATTATTATTTTTTGGTATTGTGCCGATGGGGCAGATGTGCCCCGATGATGGACACTATAATGCTATTCGAAACGTTGGCTAAAGAAGGAGGTAACGAAACACGGCATAATACTCCAAAAATAAATCACTATTAGGTACCTACATACTCAAATGTCTACCTTCCTTATTAATAAACATGACGATTTCACATTTGAAAAAATTAACTTTACTAAACCATAAAAATGGCCACCATCTTGAAATCGGAACCGGAACGTAACAAACAAATTTACAGACAGAACAAGCCAGTCAACTAATTTACCGGAATTTGAAAACGAACATTACTGTTGTTGGGAGTACAATCACATAAAACTTTTCATAAATTTACTGTTGGTATCTAGTAAGTAGGTGTATATATTTGCGTATAATAAATATTCTCACGCTGTTAATTACGTGCTTAATGGCGTGGTTATGTCAAGACATCAAAGTGAACATACACGTAATTATCTAAAAAAAACACACATTGCGCTGGTATATACAGAATGGGACAAAAGTAATAACTCGATTTTCTTTTGCTGTGATTTTTATATTTTATGATAAACTTTGGTACTGCTTGTGAAATTTGTTTTTTTTTCCGCTAAACCGATTTATATCTGTCGATTTGTATTTTGCGTTTGTTTACTTCACAAATGTCAAAACCGAATCGACATTTGGCGCCATTTGCAAAAGTTATAGCGTTTTACAATAGGGTGATTACTTTTGCTCCAGCCTGTATGACTTGGTTGTCTTCTGTATTTCTGCGTGAAACCTGGTTAAATAAACTCAAATGTGCTTTGAATTTAAGTTTCACTTTCAAAATTGGAACTGATTGCTTGAAAGATAATTCTTACAAGCGATAAAGTACACGGAGAAAATTGATTATTGCTAATTTATTAAAATAGGATTAAACACTGGATTGCAAGCAGTTTCCTGTTAAACTTGTAGTACATTCCTAATAAATCGGAACATGTGTTCGTGCACCTGGATTTGTTCAGATAAAATGCAATGACGAAATGCGAAAATATTAAAATTTTTATAAATAAGTATTCCGACATCACGATAACACATTCGTGTTTTACTGATTTTTTTTAGGAAACCTATCAATTCATTCGTTAAAGGCCTGCAATCCCGTTTTTAATCGGAATACGAATTGTAATAGACTGAGGAGATTCTAATAAATTAGCACTATTTTATATCATTAAGTTTTCTCCGTATAAGTACCTACCCATAACATATACATATTTTTAATTATTTTTATGTTTAAAATTATAATGCCCCGTGAATTTTCACAGGTCTGCGCTAAATTCACAAATGATATATTATAAATAATATGTTTTGTTTTTACACATCTAGTAGGTATAATATGTCGTACAGTTAGAGATGACCCGAAGAACATAACATATATATATAGGTACTAAGTATTGTGTGTATTGGTGCATATGTTTGTGTGTACACCATCGTCAGCGATGTTCTTGCGAAAAGTCCATAAGAAACAGTCTTGCTTACACTAATTATTGTCATTAGTGAAAAGGGAAGAACAACTGCATACGATTATCGAGTTTGAATATTATTAAAGTTTTTACATTGTTTGTTTTTAATATATTATAAATTAATTTACTTAATCAATTAATAAATTAATTTCCACACGCTGTATACATGCAACGCATCTGTGTGAGTGCTGCGTTCGCGGCAACTTTGGTTTCAATACATATACACATAATTGCGATTAAATTAATGTTTTCTTTAATTAAGTAAATAAATATCATCATCATTTAATTTTTCATCATGGCAACATTTTTTATTTAAATTGGTTTCAAACAAATGACCCTTCAATATCCATCGATGGTTTTAAGTTGCCACATCACAAAATTTATAATTAATGGCAGAAATTATTTTGACACTTATGCTAGTGTCAAAAATGTTAATCCAAGTCGGTCAACGTGAGTCCCTATAATCAGATATTGGGCCGCTTACAAAGTAATACCCATTGATTTAGAATTAAAAAGGTTGGTCTGTTCGGGAAACCGCGGACGCCGTGAATATAATTCCTTACAATTTACAATTCTTATACAAATCACTGACCTTCAAAGCCAGAGGCGTCACACATAAGCACTTAGCAGTGAGAGTGAGATTTAAATTACCCATCTCATCCTCTTTTACTATCCCTTTAAGCAGAATTTTGATACTTGAAATATACACACGTTCTGAATAAGAGGATAATTACTCTAGGTATATATCTTGATCTTGATTTCGAAAAACTAAAGCAAAAGTCCGCAATGTCGGGAACTTCATCAAGCATAATATAATAATCAGATTAGAAAATTATAATCGCGATTGATAGTTTTTTTCTTTAAACTTTTTGCACATTATTAGGTTATGGAAAACAGTAGAATTATTTTGTTAAATGAGTTAATTTTTGGAAAATGATTTAAATTGGTAACTTTTAAAACCATTTTTCGTTTCATTAATTTCCTTTCCAACTGACGTACAGAGTGCTCTGTGCAGTGCCACTATCGAGGTTAAAATAAAAGTTTTGTAATCAAATTTTCCAAGCGTTGGGTTCACCATCTTGATGTCGCAAGTCCAATTCTCTGCACATCCTCCATTATCGAACCTTCAGCATCTAACAATTTAAGCGTTTATAAACGGAATTGGATGTTATTTACAAGTGAGTCTTATTTATTAGAGCATGCCGAGTACGGAACAAATTGAATTTTTAGAAAATAAGAAATAGTATCGAAGATATTAGCTGTCAACATTTTGAAAATCCAGTTCATAAAATGAGTGACGTTGCCACAGATATTATCATAGGCGCAGAAGAATCCGTTACTGACAGTTAACCTGTTAACCGGGCGGGACGTATAAATACGTCAAACGTAAACAGTATCGGGTACGGGTAGGACGTATGAATACGTCCTTGAAATATATGTTGCGCCCTGGAACGAGCGGGACGTATATTTCCGAGCATATCACACGGAAATTGAGTTATTAATTTTTAAATATTTTATTTTTTTAAATTCAATGTTTCTCTTTTATCTGTGTGCTTTTATTTATTGTTCTGTAATTATAACCATTTTTATATTTTTTTTAATCTTTATAATTGTTTGTAAATATTCTATTTTTTTTATTCGATGTTTTCACTTTTTTTGATGCATAAATAAAAATATGAAATTACGTCCACCGGGCGTGACGTATTGATACGTCCTAGTGCAGGAGTTCGCGCCCGTTATATGCTGCGTAATTCAAAACTGAACTCCTCGGTTAACACGTTAAATTACGAATTACGCTGAATTATGACAACTGGTGTTACGGGTAAGTATACGTTGTCCCCAAGTTCACTTTGAAAGCTCATAACTTTATTTTTTAGAGATAACGAAAAACTGATTTTAACTAACTATCTAACCATCACACCATTTTCCGCAGGTAGGAAGAGAGGACAGACCGCCAAACAACTCGGTCTTCTTACCTCATTCACATTCATACATCGTTTCATACACACTTTTCTGTTATTCTGACTCTTGACATGGCCCGACTCAAGTATTTGATTTACTCAGTCGTGCCATGTCTTCCTCGGGCGTCCCCGACTTCTGCTGCCATTCACATTTAGATTTTACTCTCGTTATTAACTCTTTAAACATAATACATGCTGACCAAAATAAACAAAAATTTGGAGACAACCTCTGTTAGGTTTTTCAAATCAACCAAAAGTTTGATATTTTATTTTTTTATTTGTTAATTCCCAATTATTTGGATTGGTTGGACAAAATTGCCATCTGGCATAACATGGCCATCATACGATTTCAAACACTTCCAGCATACGAACCCGACAATATTTAAAAGCCTTCTACTATTATTATCACAATGATGGACTGCAGAGGATTGATCTCTTTTGGTGGGAACCAGAAGCTTTGGGCCACTTGAGCAACTAACCGATCTAAGGCCTTGCGCGCATCACGATTTTCTGTAGCACGATAATTTTGTCGCAGAAATGCAACGTATGAGTTAGTAAGTATGTGCGCGCATATACGACAAATAAATAGTTGCGATTTTAAAATTGTGATTTGTCACATTTTTCCGCGACAGCGCGCGACGCGATTGTCGCAAAATAAAATTATAGCATTTGAAGTTATATGGACACGCGCGCACTGCGATTTAAAATCGCTACCTGACAACCTTTCTTCAGCTGAGATTGCATTCCGCCATCTAGTATTATTGTATGCAATTTGAGGTCCAACAATTCTTAATAGTTTGTCAAATGTCTGAATCGTCATTCTATAATAGCCAAAGAATTTTTTTGGATACTGTCGAAGATCATTGTATTTCAGATAAAAGAAACCTTTAACATATCTTTCTGCTGTAAAAGGATGAGTCCAGTATTTATGTTTTCTTTTATTCCTCCTCTTCCGAAGAAGCAAAACAATACAAGCAATTTGTTCGAAATCCATGTTGAGAATGAACAATTATCGCAATTTTAAATCGCGATGCGCGCAGTATTATTTTTGCGATTTATTGTAGCACGATTTTAAAATCGTGTCGCAAAAAATATAATCGTGGTGCGCGCTAGGCCTAAGATCTTTATCTTCGCAATGGGACAAGCTAAGGGTGTGCTACAATAATGCATACAGGCAGCTCATGCAACTACCAAGGTTCTGCAGTGCCTCCACAATGTTTACTGAAGGGAGGGTGCACTCATTCCCCGCCTTACTTCGCCACCGACTAGCCAGCTTCTGGGGTAGGACTCGAAAGTCAACCAACATCATCGTTGTGGCTGCATCTGAGTGGCTCAGTTCCCCACTCAATGAGCGATGGATGCAGATGATGCGGCGACCTCCCTGATGGACGATTTAATTTAATTTAATCTAATTGTTTTTATTGTATTTCCTATTTATATGACTATTTTATTTTTGATTTATATTTTAATTTTATATTTAAGTACCTGCCTAATATTTTTTTATTCTCTTTGTTTTATCTTATTTCCATTTTTATAATTTTTTACTTTATTTTATTGTTTCCCTGTTTTACTGCATTTCATGTAATATGGCAGACTGGGATTGCACTATCCTCCCAGTCCTGCTGGATTAAAACTATATAAAAAATAAATAAATAAAATATACGGGCGTGTAATAAAAATATGGAAAAAGTGTAAATAAATAAACAAAATAAATGTTTGTATGTGGAGAGCCCGTGTTATGTATTCTACTATATCAACGCTAACTCCTCATTGAAATTTACAATTTACCATAAAATATACAAATTCCTTAAAAGCGGTTGATGAAATCATTTTTTCCATTCGACATCTGAGGTAATGTGTCAAATCCTAGAAAGGTGTGATTATTATCGATAAAAATACATGAAAATATATTTTTGAAGTTTGGCATTGGACAGTTATAATATTTCCTCATATTTGCTATTAGAATATTGTTAAAACATTTTTATTCCGGGATGGCTGAGTAACTTATTTGATTTAAATACATTGAAAACATAAACAATTAAACAACATTGTTGATTCACCTTAAATATGATTTATTCATTAACATTTTTTTAGAAAAATACGTTTTATACATTTATATTAAATAAATCACAATCTATAAATATAAAATATTTCCATTTCCGGAAAAGGTAAATAAATCATTATTCTATCAGTTATTTAATTGGTCAATTTGATTTATTCGAGCCTTAGAAACTACTGCATTATACTTAGTAAAAAATAAAACTTACAACATAACACTTCAATTTACAAATATCATTCAAACGTTATTGTGATAAACAATATATTTTATAATTTATACAATATCTCGATTACATTTTATTTAAAATTATTAATAATTAGTAATAATATTTAAAAAAATTATTCATTTCGATGAAATTACTAAGTATCTCGTCGCTTGCAGTTCTAGAAAATCCATTTTTGCATGTATCATTCTATAGTTATTAAATAAATATAAATATTATTTTATGAATTATTGAAAAAATATTAATACTGTACAAACAACATAAATGAAAAATATAAACACAATATAATATGGGGAAGAAAAGATATGATAAGAGACTAAATTGAAATAATAAATTCTTTTTTATTGTTTGTTTCCTGCACAGAGAAAAATATAAACATTATATAAGACGGGGAAGAAAAGATATGGTAGGAGACCGAGAAATTCTTTTTTGTTGTTTGTTTCCTGTACAGAGAAAAATATAAACATAATATAAGATGGGGAAGAAAAGATATGGTAGGAGACCGAGAAATTCTTTTTTGTTGTTTGTTTCCTGCACAGAGAAAAATGAGTAATCCTGATATATAAAAATCACTTCAATTTATTTGTAATCCTGTTAACAACGGGACTGCTAGCTGCTTCCTGATAAAGTATTAGTAAATTCATTATGATAACACGTGTTCATCCACCTGCGTTTGTCTTATTAATATATTATGCAAAAATGCAAAAATTATTGAATTATGATGAACACGTGTTCGGACATCGTGACAAAACATTGGAATTTTGCTTAAAGTTTTTCGTGATACAATCTACAATCCCGTTTTTAACATGAATTCGAATAATTTGAAAAGTTTCTTAATAAATTATCAAAAATTGATGACGCATATATTAAAACATCATATAATTAATATTTCTCAATAGGAAATATCGTACGGGTTCAGTTTTAAAAAAATTAATTAAGTTTTTAATACCTGTTATTAAATTTATGCTTTCATTTCATAATCAATAAAGTTATACGACCCTGCGTATCTGAATCCGATTCCCTGGAACATAGTTTCAGAGGCGATATTCCCAACAACAGCAAAGGCGTAGAGCTCGTCATCATTCTGAACTAGCATCTTGGTCAGAGCTTTGGTCACGAGTGATCCGTAGCCTCGTCTCTTGAACTCCTGATCTGTCTGCAGTACACCTATGTCTCCGTATTCGTATTTCAAGACCCAGGACATGAGCCGGTGGTCGGAGGAGTATAGTCCCAGTCCGAAGTTCAGGTGGAGAGTGTCTATGAGATATTTGGGGGAACCCTCGAAGCTGTGCGGCCAAACTGCATCGATTGTAGGAACGTCTTTGGCATCTAGAGTCGATAGGTACGTGCCGCTTGGACATCTGCAAAATAATTGAAAACTGAATGCATATAGGTAATGTCTCTGGTTGTACAATGTTTATGGGATATTTGACTTCGTTGACTTTGTCATTCTAATTGAGATTCTTGTAAATCATTAGGTATACCAGTGGCGGTTCTTCCCTTAGGTCAATTGGTGTTTGACCCCCCAAAATTATAAGACAGCAATACTAATCAATTATGTGCATCAAGACAACTGGCCTTATTCTTAATTTATTTAAAATGTAACGCGAAACAGCGGCGAGTGACGAGTAGTGACATCTATTGTCTCTAATAGAAGCTTTCATTCACAAGTCCACACGATTCGCTGGGTCAATTTAAAGAATGTCCACTTTGGCATCTTCTGTCCCTATGCGCGCCATAAAATAAACGAGATGGCACTATATTTTTCGTCGAAGTAAAAATTAGGTACCGAAGAAAGTTTAGGGACGCTTAGGTCATGACCGTGGGGGAGGTCACACGATGAAAATTATATGTTTTACAGAGATGGTGACATAAACACATGTCAGTTTTTCATTTTACACTTAGTGTGTGGAACAATGGTTGTTTTTCAATTGGATAGTTCGGGAAAGGTTTGGAATAACTATTTATGTTGTCATCGATTTAGAATGAAGCTGAAGAATGAAACAAAACAAAAAACGTAAGAGATCATTGTCAAAAGAATCAAACTCTTATTTTATTTACTTTAATGTTATGCACAACAACATTAAAACTTAATATCTTAAAAATAATTTTCCGTAAATACATGGATTAAGTAATAATAATTTTCCGTAAGTACAGTATTTATTTCCAATTTACTATGTTATCATAATATGTATTTAGAGTCGCGGACTCTAAATACTATAACAAATTGATATAGATAATAATATTTTGTCATTTTTCACAATATCAATTAAAGATTAGTCACACATTTTTTCAAATGACCTACCACGACTGGATATCTAGAGCCGCCTCTGAGGTATACCTATTTTTTGTTGATCTGACTTGTTTATATCTGTTCTGTTTACGTAAATCAAAGAAAGCGATCGTGTGTTTTATCCAGTTTTGTACGCATTGCTGATTGCTGGCGACCAGGAGTCTGTTTTCTTTTGTCCATGTCGTACTGTGCGGTCATTTGTCATGCTTTGCAAGATATGCATTGCATCTTCATGTATGAAATGTGCTCGTCGTTGTCAGCGTACGTGTTATATTTATGGTGTAGGACACAGACATAGGAATTAATAGACGAGAAGATATGGGCGAGGGGTAAAATCAACTGTTGAAGAACGAGGGAACGAGGGAACGAGTGAAGCTGACTGTGATTCGTCAATAAATCAATCTGACAGTAAATAGGCATCTCGCATTATAATATCACCATTTACTTCTTTAAAGTAAAATCTGCTTTGAATGAATAGACATTTTTACATGGGAGCGCAAATTACTCGCCACGTTATGAACAAATTTGCGAAGTCCAAATTCGGCAAAGTAAGGCAGCTTTTATTTTCAGAGTCGTAGTTAGTTTCAGAGTATTTAGTTAAGACACTTTTATAAATGTTCATAATTTACTTCCCAGCAACCAACCAGCTTTGTGTTTCGCGTCCAGACGTTTCTCTATGTGATAGTAACAACTGATTCATATTATACGATGTGAATATGCTTAAAATAAAGTAAAATAATGCTTATATATGGAATGTAATACGACAATTGGGTTTATTCTCTTTTTTCACATCTATTTTTACCAGTTTTCATAGTACAAGTCAAAATTTTGCCGTGTTATTTAGTAAAATGAACCGATGATGCCTCGACCATAGTTCGCACAAGAATGATGACGTCACGTTTTCAAATTTCATTTGAGGCCAAACGCGAGCCCAGCCGGCTCAATGGAACCGGTATGGGGAGTGGGGATAATACGCTTTTAATCACTTAGGGCAGGTCTACTAATATTCATATGTCTATGGTGTAGGATAATTAACCAAAGACCCTAGCGATGAATGACAGATAGCTCATATGGGTCACTAACTATATAAGTGAAATAAAACTATCTGTAAAAGTGAGAATGACAAAATCCAAAGCATTCTACACCTCGAGCTGCGCTTACCACAAGGTAGCCATTTAGGTCAAATACTCTTCCTACTTGTATTAATGACATAACAGTCTGCATTAACAGTGTTATATGTATACTATTTGCTGATATATTAATGATTACCAAGAGGTTCAATCGTATTTGAATGATTTATTTTTTGGAATAACTTAATGAGTAAAACCTCAAATTGTAATATTTAATTATTGAAAATAATAACAGCGATTTTTAAATGAAAGTTTGAAACCGAAAAAGATACGGTCGCATCTAGGACATTAACCCAAGACCTTCGCCTTTCCGGGGCGCTGTTCTACCAACTGAGACAATGGGCCCTATTTTTTCGGTCATATTTATCTGTATCATACTTCGAATAACAACTACTAAAATTATCTTTATTTTATCAACGCACATTTTGTATTGGCTGCTATCCTTATGAATGATCCAAAAATTTTCGTTTAAAAATTGCTAATAATACCTACCTTCAATAATTAAATTTAAATGAATTGTATAATTGGTGTATGAGTAATAAATTTCAATATATTGACAAATTAATATAATTTATCAACTTTCTGTCGAAACAAATCTCCAACAATATACAATTATGCGAAAGACAATATACAACTAGAGAAATTAACGAAAATTAGGGAATTCAAATATATTTTTGATGATAAACTAAAAAAATTACACCACGTAAATCCCATTACGAACATTAGCATTTTTGCTGAGAATCATTAAAAACTTTCAGTTCGTAGCCAATTAGAGTATAATTCGGTCGTTTGGTCTTCTCACCATAAAATCCACAAATGTCGAAATAATTCATCGAAAGTTTTAACGATTTATTATTTTAAGTAAAATATTACCCTAGAACAATTAAACAACACTTTTTTATTAAATACCTTAAACATACGAGATCTTACTCTATTTGAGGATCGAAGAAGGATTATGCTTCTTTTTTTAAATTGTAAATTTGGATCTCGATTGTTGCGAATTCCTGAGTCTAGTCGACATAAGAGTACCAACTCGACACACTAGGCATAAAAACCTATTTCAACCGTACACAATTAAATTATGAAGTAAACTCGTTAACTACTCGCCGAAATAGTTAAGCAAATGAATATAAAAATGATATCGACATTTTTAACAAAACTAATTTGATGGTTAAAACTTTAGATTTTGGTATCTTTTTTGACAAATTGTAAATCATAGCTAGATAGGTAATTATTGTATGCAACCAGTGTTAATTACTAACTTGTGTAAAAAATGTTAATCATTTAATGTACCCAATGTCAAAGCCCAATGTGCGTATGAAGGAGTATTATAAAAAATATCGTGTAATCGGA
This sequence comes from Hesperophylax magnus, assembly GCA_026573805.1. Lineage (NCBI taxonomy): Eukaryota > Metazoa > Arthropoda > Insecta > Trichoptera > Limnephilidae > Hesperophylax > Hesperophylax magnus. Next base: position 872,411 of record JAIUSX010000117.1, on the reverse strand, counting down.
TTAATGAATAACGAAAATAACAATGGGGTAAGCAAACGACCTTGTTGTACGCCGGCATTCAAGTTCGTCCAATCGGAACGTTTGCCTTATGTTTTGAAACACTAAAATAGTAATGTAGTTTTTGCTTACTCTATTTCATATTCCAGAGCTTCTTCTTTCGACAAATTATAGAAATGAGTAGGTAGGTCCTTTTTGAGTTTGAAACCCAACGCAGGCAATATGACCTCCTTAAACCAAGCCGCATGGTTCACTGGAACCCCGCAGTTGAAGTGTTCACTCCAGTCTATCCTCTTGGTCCTGACCAGAGCATCTGTCAGCTTAGTGAGGTCATTATGCAGGGGGTGAACCGTGAGATAGACTGTACTTGTACCCTTAAAACAAAACAAAAATGTGTTATCAGTTTTTAAATTTTGACATACGTTTATTTTTACTCGAGGCACACCATGTGCGCTTGAAAATGCACTATATTTTGCAAATTTGTTTTTGTTGCGTAAAAATATTCGCTATTCACAAATGAGCAGGTTTTAGCAAATGCTTTTGTATGTGTTGTGAATGTTACGAAAAAATGGTGTTTTCATTAAAAAAAAAAAAAAAATTATTCACACAAATATGTTTTAAATCGCAAAATGAAATTAACGCCATTTATCATCACGAATTTTCTAATAACAATACTGAATAACTGGGTAACCGCGACATATAACTATTGTACAATGGTCTCAGTAACTACCCACTGTGAACTCTGTAAATATGATTACGAAAACTCTAAAGTGAACTTGGTGATGATGAAATTTACACGGATATTTACTGTTTTTTCAGCAAAAGCTTTCAGTGTAGTTTCAATCATGAGCTTTTGAGCTTTAAAATATGTATTATATGACAATAAAATACTTTGTTTACACCACTATTTAAACAAAAAGGATAGAATTGTTTCAAAACCTATAGTTTCTTCATCAGGATAAACGTATAATATATTATACGTTTATATATGTTTCATTTTTATTGGGTTTAACGCCCAGTCGTGCTTTAACATGGATTTTAAGAACAGAATATACCCAGTGAGCTATCGAAAATTATACGCAATATTATTGAAACATGAAATAACATGATGATAACGTAATGCTAAACTGAATATCAAACAATATTAGTAAAACATGTAACAGTAACAGAACATAATGAATAAACTAGAACCAATACTACATAATACGACAAATCGCTAAAACTGCATTACGCCTCTATAATTTATAGGATTCAACAAAGTGTTGGTATATTTCAATTTTGAAAACGACAGCAAAAATAAGTATTCTAAAAATATTATATTATAGGTAGTTACCTACTTTATCGCTTGTGTGAATTATTCTTAAGGCGATGCCATACGTAGTAATGCAAAATCATGTGTTTTTGGTTTGAAAATTTGGTCGTCTAGAAATGTTTCAGATGCTTTAATTAAATACTGCGAGTAGAATACATCTTGGCCTTTGAAATAATCGAGTATTTTTTAGATAAGTCTTTTTTATAAGCCCAGAAAAAAATAATGTAAAGGCCTATGAAAAATGCTTTAAAGTTCAAAATCTCCTACTTACGAACCCATTTTCGGTTATGATTTTATCGTATAATGTGGCAAATTAAGTTATTTATAAAATAATCGAAAAAAAATATATATTTATGCCTGAACATCCACAAAATAAAATAAAAGGCACTTTTTGGCCATGTTTTTTTCTTGCGTAAATCAAAACAGGCCGATGGTGTTAAGCGGGAATTTAAACCTTATCGCCATCTACGTAAGGGTTGTTATTGATAGCGGCTCAATTTAAAATATTACACGACGTAGTGCATCCCCTTAACACAAGCGGTTTAATTTTTTTTAAATGACAATCTTCACTCACGAAGAACATCTCAAACAAATGAAATTTGTATTTTTATTATTTTTTTTACGAGGAACAGTCGAAAGTTTTTAACTATGCGAAATTTCATTTTGACACTTATAATATTTTGTTCTGGGACCACAGACATTTTATAAACTCATTAAACAAAAAGTAATAATAATAATTTTCTACCTTTTCTCCAAAAAAGACGATTCCATCTTTCATGACACCCCCGGGACAGCAAACTTTGAACTGATTACCCTCGGTTTGTTTCTTCAACCACTTCATTCTGGTCTTGATCAAACAGTAAACAGGGATACTTCTTGGCCAATCACCCTTTAGCACATTTTCTAACTCACACCACCTTTTTTCTAAATCTATACATTCTAAAGGATCTCCCTTTAACAACATTTAAAAATCTATATGTATTTTTGGATCTACTTCGACAAAGAGTTGCCAATTAAATGGTAGATTTAGTAGACTTTCGCTGACACTGACGCTAACGCGTGAACTATTTAAATTATTATAAGAGTTATCTAATCTGGGGTCAGAAAATTAGTCAAACACAAAGATAATAAGAGAACGTTTACGCTATGCAAATTAATAAACTTTAATTCTATTTATATATATATGATACTTTTAAATGCCTTTTGTTTATTTGGTTATTTGCTATCTTTGTTTCTTCGTATAATTAGAGAGTGACTGCATAAGATTGTGTTAGGGGTACGAAGTACGAAAGAAATAATACAATGGTATCAAGCATAAATTAATTTATATTCAATTACGTTATGTTTATGTTTGATAAAATATTTATCACTATTCGGGGTCTTATTATTGTTCTGACGACCGTGGCAAGGAGGTTATATCAATGACTCTAGACCCAGAGGCCGCAGGTCAAATCCCGACGAGAAGAATATTAAAATAATTACGTAGGTTGTTCGTATGATGCAATACCTATAATTTGTCATCAAGAATACTAACATTCCCGCGTGAAATGATTGGCGTTCAATGAACTCAATTTTTTATTGATATTTTCAAAATTGGTACTGATCGTGTGAATTCAGACAAGCGATAAAGTAGGTACCTACATATAATCCGAAAATGATTTTATTTTATTATTGTTAAAAAAAGGTGTGTTTCTTTTGTTTAAATTTTTGATATATTTATTTTCCGATAGTGTTCTAATTACTACACAATAAAATGTAGCATGTGTAGGTATTATTTGTACTTCATTCCGGATTGGAATATATTCTGGTAATTGTCCTGTTCAGAGACCACCATTCAAGAAACTTTGCATGAAGTAGCTATCGGTAATTTTCGTAGTCATATCACAGCGATCTACCTCTGCCCAACCGTCCGTTCGCAATTCCTCCATCAATTACAACAGTTCACTTATTAGGCATCTCCACAGACCTACTGGCTACTGGTGGTTGGAACCCTTGTGCTTTGTCAGTGTTATCGGTTATCACTTTAAAATGATAACATGCATATCATATCATCGGTTAACATAAAACAAAAAATCTAAGACCGAAGGACCGCTCAGGAACAATCGGAGGAGCAGCCAAAGAACCTAGAAGTCCCACGAGGATCTGTATTGGAGCCAGTACTATTTATATTATACATCAACGATAAAAGAGCAGTGCTTAAAAACATCTATGTGGTAATAAACAAATTAAAACTAAATTAAACAAAAAGTAAATAGTGGGAATATGTAAAAAAAATAAACAGACTCAATTAAATTATCATAGACAACGAAGAAATGGAGGAAGTAGAATAAAACAAATACATTATAATAGACAATAAACTCAAATTTAACCGTATCTTTGAATTATTAACAAAGAATAGAGGTATTTTTTAAAAAAGAATAAGAAATAAATTAGACGTAAGTACAAGTAAATTTGTTTATAATAGTATAGTAGCATCTCATTTAAATTACTGCTTTAGTTTCTTTTTCTTGTGCAATCAAAGACAGAAAAAAATGCAAATAATTCAAAATAGAGGCATGCGACCAGTATTAAATATTAGTATGTATTCCAAGATAATAAATATGCAGAAACAACAAGGTATGTTAAGAGTTAGACAGTGTATAATTTACAATACCATTATTTATATTTAAGCTCAAAAATATCATACTTCCGAAATACATGTTTAAAAATGTAAATTTAATTTCGAAAAACATACCTATAAATGGCTACCCCACGAGAAGCCGTGGAGATTTTTCACATTCGAAAACAAATTTGTCTGGAACCCAAAATTTAAAGGATTCAAGATATTTAATGAACTACCGACGGATGTTAAAGAAGCTAAAAGCCTTGCAGCTTTTCCTGTGTTATGCCTAAATGCTATAACGAAGAAAGTTTTAGATGTTTATAAAGGTTTATGTATACTAGATTTAAAACATTTAAAAAAACAATAACAACAATTGGCAATGTCGTCGACCCACTGGCTACGAATAAGAGGGACTCTTGTCCGGTATCACTAAAATAAATCAACTGAAAACATTAAATTTTCTACAAAATATATTTTTTTATTAATTGTTGTATTTAAGTTTTTTTGTTTGACTGATGTTGAACCTTCCTGGATCATAACTGATGTGAACTTTTAAAATGTCTTTTTAAACTAAAAAAAAAAAATAATATGTTTTGACTGAGGATTGAACCATTCTCCCCAAGGACTGACTAAAATAAATGAACACCGATATCACATAAGCCTTGGAAGGTACCGACATTGATTTCGAGTAACAAATACTGTATTTTTTTTATAACATCATCCGATTTCAGAAAAATGCATGTATGTGAGCGCAAGTGTCACAAATAGTTGATAGTTTGTATTGTCTTCGACAAAGAAACTATCTGCCAAGTTTCAGCTCATTTGGAAGCGGGTTAGTTTCCACTTCCAAGATTCCATTTCATTCATTCATTAAATTATTTATTCCTTCATGAAAACAAAATATAAATTCTCATAAATGTGTTTAAAAAGAGTTATTGAGGAAGAGGTAAGAAGAAATACAACATCACGATTTTAAGTTAAATAATAATAGGAATCCTTTTTACAATATTTTATTTTGTCTCTTGATTATGTCATCATATTCCAACCAATTATAAGAACCTCCGCGTTTGAACCCCAAACCCTTAAATATGCGTTCAGATGCTGTGTTCCCCGGTACAATAAATGTTATAACATCTTCTCCGTCTTCTGCGATCCTCTTACATATGGTCTGGATCACCAGTTTCCCGTATCCTCTCTTCCTATTATTTTCATCCGTCTGAAGAATTGCTATGTCGCTGTATTCGAATTTGACTATCCAGGAGAGAAGTTGACTGTCTTTTTTGGTGTATACTCCAAAGCCATAGTTGAGACTGATGCATTTGGAGATGAGTCTATCCGAACTCTCAAAACTGTGTTTCCAAAGAGAGTTTATTTTGGGAACGTCTTCTTGTTTTAAAAGGGCTACGTATACATCATCAGGATACCTAAGAATTAAAATAAATATTATTGAAAAACCGTAAGAAAAGAACTTTTCTAAGTGCCATGTATAAACGAAGTTAACAGTATTTTAGCTAGTGAATAGTGATTTTTTTACTATGCCAGTTCATTGATGGTCAGTGAAATGCTATTTTTGGGAGTTCAAAAACGTCCAAGGTTAATATGAAAAAGGAAAAGCTATCACATATACAAGTTGACTAAATTGGAGAAAACTACATACTTAAATAAACAGGCAAAAAATTTCGTAATGGTTTCTTACTTCGTTGCAAAACTTTGTGGAACTTCCTTGGGCAGTCTGTAAAAGTCCGTTGGGGTATCGTGGTGGATCTCATATCCCAATACGTTGAGGATATTGTTCGTGAACCACTTCTCCGTTCCTTGCGGAACCCCGCAAACCATCTTGTCGGACCAGGGAATTCTCTTGGTGTTGAGTAGAGCCCTCTCCAGATTTTTTAAGTCATCGTGGAATGTGAACAAGGTCAGGTAGTACACTTTGTCTCCCTGGCGGAAGAATCTTGTTATTATTTTTTCGGGAAGAAAGGTTTTTGATTGAAAAATAATTTTACCTACGTGTGAACATTTTCAAATAAATAATTATCAAAACATGCGTTGCTTGCAGTAAATTATGTAGTTCTAAGTATATTTTTGATTTTTGTTCTTCAGTGGAACACTTTACGATGCGAGATCAAAACTCAGTACCACTAAATTGCTTAATATGATTTCTTCCAATTTTGTCAATATTTTTCAATTTATATACCTCGTTATCTATTTCCATGATCGAGGGTAGGTATTATAATCGCATCGCCCCAGAATAGAGAAATTCTTGGGTCACAAAACAAATATAATTGATTTTTAAAATTATTTATTTTAATGGTATCGCATGAGGCCTCTGTCTGCGGTAGATGAAAAGAAATGGATTTCATGTTGAAATTCATCTCCAAAATTGTTCAAGCAATATCCCACAGATGTCTCTTTGGTAAAAACGCAAATATTAATTATTAGGAGTTTGATTTTGAAGAAATTTAATTAAATATTAGATTCATATTGATGTATTTTAGGGAAAATCAAAATATGAGATAAACAATGTAATTATAGTCTATTAATGAAATAAATTGATGCATGTTTACCACAATTCCAAAAGTGACAAGTCCATCTTTGACATTTCCTTCTGGACAACAAACGACAAACGCATTATCTTTTGGCTCAATTTTCTGCCACCTCAGTCTGGTGTCAATCCAGCAGTCCACCACAAAACTCTTAGGGAACTCTTCACGTAATAACAGCTTTAATTTTGGAAAATCTTCCTGGTCGATCTGATGGAGTGGATCCATTGGAATAATTCATAGAACTACTCGTGAAACTGCGACAGATGAACGCAAGACCAGTTGTGTAACAAGCGATTTAATTACTGGGGCAAGAGACAAAGCCAAGTTAATAAACGAATTAATGATCGCAGATATTATTATATTGTTGAAATGGCTTAAAAAATGTTTTGTTGTTGTATATTAACGTGTATTATTAAGACAAAACGCAAATACTGATATAAAAAAGAAACACTTATGTTAACTATACACTATACATCACATCGATTTTGTAATACTTATAAGATATTTTAAAATCAGGTACGACCGGCAGTGTGCCAAAAAATATCGCCCCAATTTAGAAAAAAACACAAATTAAATATCTAGTACCATATATACGTATAAGAATGAGTCACGTATTGCACACTTTAAACATCTTTAAATTGAATAAAATAGATCCGTAAAAAAATCTGTAATAAATCTATTTTCCATTTTCGACCAAATTGCGCCGGGCAAATCTTGAAAGTGGAAATTAATCCACATCCCGATCGAGCTGAAACATTTCAGATAGACTCGTTGTCGGTGACGATGTATTCTAACTTTTGGTGGCAATCACGCACACACATGCGGACTAGTATGAAAATGCAGCAATATACGAATTACCCGATCGGCATTTGGCGAGGTTGTAGAGTTGTCGTCTCCATTTCCTACAAATACAGATTCAATCCTCAAGCTAACCATTTTTTGTATGTTTTTAAGTTTTAAAAAACATTTAAAAATAGATATATTATATTAAAAACAGTGTTTTTTACGGTGTTTTGTGTTTTCTTTTTTAACTTAACCGCACACAGGAGGCATTGAGGAAAATAATTTCCTCGAGGCTTATATCATCTTTGGGGATACTTTTTGGACATCTTTTTTAAGAAAAGGAAGAAGAAAAAGTTCTGGGAAGAAAAGGGTATGAGGAGTGGGTAGGAATCTAGGGATCAGTATGAATGACGGGTTGCTTTTTTATGAGGTTTATTTATATTTTTTGATAGATGGGCAAAAGTAACACATCGCTATTTGAACCGGCACTGGTAATTATCATAATATTGCTTGAGAAATGTTTGAAATTAATTAATCTCCAAACATACATTGGGTTATGCACTTATTAGTATGATAAGAATTATCAGTCAATATATAAAAACATATTCTTTGCAAACACGCTTATCATTTAAAACATAAATATTCGTAATAATTTTATACGATTAACATGTTTTAGTATAAAATGTTTAAATCTTTGGTGAAATCAAATAAAAAAATTAATGCTTTAATGTACGAGTACCAGGGTTTTATTCATATTTTCAAGTCCTACTTTTTAAACTTGTCAAGTTATTTGACTAGTTCACGTTTTTTTCTGCAATAAGGCAAAAATATTTATTAATTTATTAATTTGCCCCATTAGTCTATAAAATTTTAAATAAATACATTTTTGATATTTTATTTTAATCTTAATGAGTATTGAGAACTTGATGTTAAACAAATGAGACTGAATAAAAACTCCCCTTACCTATAATCTCAGTGTAAGTATTAATACACTTGATATGAATTTTACACAACAGATAACCAACCATTAATAATGCATGGTAAATGCTTGTTCATATGTTGTATAATATTTACGACTTTTTTTTAGTAGTGGGCTCTAAAAAGTTATTTTTCGAACAATTCCACTATGAAATTCTTAACTCTTAATTATTCAAAGTTACCTCAACCCTATTTATCTTCTCTAAGTCGATATTTGCGTTTTGCATTTATAGATAGAAAATGAGCAGTTTAATAGATTCCCTTTTAAAATATCAAAAAGTTCGCTGGAAAAAAAATGGAGTTATTTCAGGTCATTCTTTGTCCAATGTGGCGCTTCCATTAAAAAATTTCAGATATCTTTCCGGTAAATAACATAAATATGGCGTTTTTAGGCTTCTAAAAAAGCTTCCGAAATTCTTAAAACTGGTCAACTAGTCAAGATCAGTTATTGAGTGATGTTTAATCATCTTCAATCTTGTCGTCGACGACTTCCGGCTCCGTAGGCGGTTCCCTGACGAGGCTGAGCAGCTTCGTGAGCTTCATCTCCTGCAACGTCCTCTGGTCCAGGTGCTGCTGCTTCTTGGGCGCCTTGCACATCACGCGCAGGTTGGGTGACAGCTTCACCAGGTGGACCGTTCCCCTGGGACAACAAACGTTGACATTAACATCACTAGACAGCCACAAAGATGTTGGGTTTAGTCATACGCAATTCAAGGGAGTTACAAGGCTGCTCTATTTTAACTTAGTTCGTAGCATTCTCGAGGGTGGATATCAGGTATGGGGGCTAGAGGACACTATCTATGTACCTACTAATTGTCAAGAAAATTCAATGAAAACTTTTACGGTGCCTCTAACGAGTGAGTTCGGTTTTTACCTAAGACTATTTCCAACGGTGTTATTTATCTCGGGAATACTGGGTATCTGCACCCTTAGTTCTAGAAAGAATGTCCCATTACTGTTGATAGCTTACAAGATTCTGAACGATTTCATGAATACCAAACATCCTGGCTGGAATAGGAATCTTTGACACGGATAATTTCATGACAGGCCACCAACACAGGCTTCTGATTCTTCGAAGGTGCAGAACTAACTAACCGTAACCAATGCTGATAACCTTGGGAAGATTTACTAGGTCAATTAACTGCCTCGCTGAAAAAATGTGGATATTTTCCACACGTCTTTCAACAACTTTAAGCATGAATTACACCATTACGATTTTATTAAATGTACATTGCCTATGCTAACCATATTTTTTGTATAATATTAACGTTTTGCAATGTATTTTTTTTGTACTATTTTGAAAGATAAATAAATATTAATTCAACCACAATAACAGCATACGGATCAACACTATCGACAACCTCAACACTATTGATAGCATCGCTAATTTTTATAACATCGGCAACAATTACAATAACAATATATACTAAGGATAGCTTATAGATTATATAATATATTGAACCATGAATAGTTGGACTGTGTTGTAAGTATGATTGGATTACGGATTGAACTTTGGATTGGACTATGGATTAAACGTGTGATCTGTAAACTGAACTGTAACCTATACAATTGATTTTATGAAGTATGTGTGAATTGAATATGGATTGACTTTTGGAGTGGTGTTTCCATATACTCACTTGGAATCTCCACACAAGAGAATAGGTAGATGGTAATTGAAGTCGATCCTAGTAAGTTTCTTCAGTTTTTTCGAAACGATGTTTTGAACGCAGATTGGTTTGTATTTATTCACATTTAGGTCGTACACGAATACCTGAAAAAGAAATTTTTTGAAAATTGTGTGAATTGCAGAAACTATGATTTTTAAATTATCTCATCTTCATAAAATAATATTGTAAACGTCCATCACTTATTTGTATAGCGTAATAAAAATATGTTTTTAAGTACCTTTCCATCAGATGTACACGCTGCGAATACAGTGCTAGAGTATGGAGCCCATTTTACGTCTCCAACACTTGAACCGAGATCGAACATGAAAAGTGGCTCACTGTAAATCAAAAAATATTCATATTTTGCATTCTCGTGCAGTTATCTTGGTATAGGGTAATATAATGTAAGATGATAGGAGAATTTGCATACATAAACGTATAGGTATATTCTTTAATATTATCATGTGCACAAATAAACGTTCTTGAAGTAACCCTAGGAAGAGGTGAACTAACTGTAATACAGAAGACTGGAGCAGAATGGGAACATCCCGAAACTAATTAACAATGGGAATAATTGTGGAAGGACCCCAACTCCACCATTGGATGAAACAACATGATCAATCAATAGACTTAATATGAGAATAGAAAAAAATAAAAAAAGAACACACCAAAAGTTATATCCACTGAGTTGTAGGCATGCTTACATTGTCTCTGGAATACCTACGGGAATATAGAAATACAGCGAACCTCAGAATTCTAATTAGAAGACCATAAAGAAGTCGGTATTATTTTGGAAAGATAGACGGTGTTCATGCTGAAACTGGGAAGCATGTGACTAATGGCAGGTAAGGTAACGTCTGTCTTGACACAGGTGTACCCTAGTGAGACAGATGTCTATGAAATACACGTAAAAAACTTTATATTGATAGCTAAATAAATAAAATTTAAAAAAAAAAATAATCTGAAACACTTGGATCGGCCGTTGGCAACGGGATAGCCCGAGATCATGTCACATGTCAATCCTTGTTTATTTCTGCGCGGTTTTCTACAAAAGTTTTTAATAGTGTATTGTGCCTTTGTACTGGTCGAGAACGTCTGGATATAGGTTTACCAGTGAAGGACAGTTAAGAAAACAGGTGGATTGTATAATATAAACCGATAAAAAATTATCGTATTTGCAGTGAACAGTTTTGTTCTGTCGGAGTTTCCATGCCTCTGGAATTTGATATAACCGTGAATACAGTCTAATTTGAGCAAAGGGATGTTTTAATAGCAATTTAAATTTTATAAATAAGCACTATTACACCACTTTCAAAACTTGATTTAACTTCACTTTTCAACATTATGGCAAAATCAACTATTCCAAACATACTGCATGACCTTTTGCCCTAGCGAACTATGGACTAGGTACACACTCCGAGTACAGTATAACCACCCATACAGGGCGCTGTTCGGCCTCCTTTGGCGATGCAGCGCCTCACAGATAAAACGCCTCACAGCTAAATGCCACAGATTAGCAGGGATGAGTCAGAACTACCGGAGATTGGAAAACACTCTTGTCCTGGCCGTCGCCCAGTGGCAGGGCTCGCCCCTACACTATAGGTGGAGAATTTCCCTCAAGACACCGTAGTACAAATACGTTTTATGTTATTTTATTTTCAACTTAATATCATGTAATTTATTTAGATGTATGCTTTTATATGGCAGACAGAGTATTAAACTCACAGCTATGTTCAGCTGAAATAAACAAACATTTTTATTATAAACAAACCAAGCCTTCCTTTTTCCCAATTTAGTTTGCATTTTTATTTTTAAAGTGTTTGACACTCCAACCACCTTTTTATCAACATTTTTAAAACCAATTTATGCCTAAAACGATATTATATAAACCGTATCACATAGCTGTCATAACATGCAAACATAGACTAAATACAACTAGACTAGCCGTGTAACCATTGAAAAATAAACTCAACACAATTTTGTTTTGGTTCACGTGCACATTTATGAAAAGGCGCACGCATTGTGTCGCAATGCGAAATGGGCACTGTGCATTGCGTTTTACCCTTTGTTGGTCTAGAGTTAAGCTATTTTGCTTGTCAGCTATGCTGGGCAAGTTCATTTTTTCAATCACAAAAATAACCCAGTTCCAAATATTTTAGATTGTACCTATCACGGACTTTATTTTAGAAAATGTAATCAGCTATCTGAATATAAAAATATATCAGTACCTTACAGATCGATTGAGGGCAGCGTATTAACAAATGTGAAAAATTCAACGAGATTAGATTTATTTCCGGCAAATTTGTGACGTCACATGCATAACACACCTCCAAGTGATTCGACCAATAGGGTGATTCAAGTTAATTATTATCACGTGGTGAGCATACGAAAATCACGCAACCAACGCGTGATACTTATGGATGTATTAGTCGTCTAGCGTTGACACGCATTGAGAGGCGCGACAACTCATGTGTATGTGTGATTTATTTGGTCCGTGCATTTTGCTAATCAGGGTTGTATTAAGTCGTCATTGCCTTTCGGGCTTCGCCTTTTCGATTTTTTGCAGAAGAATTGATAGAAATAAAATTGCGTCATTTAATAACTTCATTTATTTTTTGTGTATATTCGCTTAGGTTTCCACATAAACCGGAAAAAATGGAGAAATGGTTAGAAGCAATCCGCATTCAATTATGTGACAATAACTGGGTACCATCAGCAGGAAACCGCGTTTGCTCTAATAATTTTCACGCCAAACATATTTATTCAACTGCAAGCAGCTTCCGACGTGTAGACTGAAAAGTTTTGCCTGTTATTCCGGTAATTATTTGGTTTGATTTTCATGTGAAAACTTAAGCAAGTTTATTATGTATTGATTGGTTTTAATTTTTAAGTTTTTTTTAAAACAGGTTTTAATTGATAATGTCGTTGTTTATTGGACAGTTGCTGTCCACCATGGCCACAGGTCCTGCGAAAAGAGATACCGTCATTGTTTCTTCTCGAACAGGACTGGTTCTGGATCCTGCTGAAACTTCTTCTGTAATCGACAAGCCGGTTGTTCCTCTACCAGAATTGCAACAACCGATGTGCGTGAATGCCGTAAATAACACGTAAAATTCTATTTAACGGGCGTAAATAAATAAATAAGTATGTATTGTAATCATGTAACCTCCACCCCCTCCCCCCTTACCCCTCTCCCATACGATCCCTGAAGCTCTGTCCTCATCATTGCTGCTTATTCATTTGCGAACCGGAACGCGAGCCGAACTACGAATTATGGGAAAGGAACGAAGCAATCTTATATTTCTTAATAAGTCGTGGTTCAGCTCGCTTGTGAACACGCAACATTATATGATTTATCTCTCTCTTTATGTTAATCTTACATTATGTTTAATGAAAAGTCGTTTAGTACTTAGGTTAGTTTTCAATAATGCTATCTTGAAGAAGGTTGATAAACTAGTTGACACAATGTCTCAATTCTAACAAAGTGGTTGAAGACAAAATAACTTTTAATTGAATGATAGTAGTATAATTATTTAATGCTACATAGTGTTGTTCTAGTCTCTATAATTTTTATGTTACTGTTAAACGTTTTACTAATATTATTTTATATTCATCAGCTTTAATTATTTTGTATAATTTTCGATAGCTTACTAGATATATTCTGTATTAAAATGCATGCAAAAGCCCGACTGGGAATAAAACCAAAGAAAATAAAATTATGTCAAGTCACAAAGTGATTGCTTTCTTCAATATTTATATACCATTCTATATAAATACTATGGTAAATTAAAAAAAAACCTATGCACAGTAATAAAAATATAAACGTTTTTGGTTCTATAGGACCTGTATAAAATTCAAAAACACAAATAAAATAAATTAAAATCATTTTGTGTTTTTTATCAATTCTTTTCCTGATTCAGCCCTTATTCAGCACATAAAATTTGCTGTAAGTGTTAGTTTCTTTTTGGTTTTATGTCCATATTACAACACCTCTGACAACTAATTCTCCGTGCTTTCGCTTACGAGTTTGAACGGTTGTACAAAGAGTTTAAACAGAGTTGGGTTGTTAAGTTCATCTCCATATTTGTGACGTACGCGCTATGTGGGGTCATTTTTAAAATGGATTTAATATAGACAGGGCCAATCTAGTATAATACATCAATGCGTGCAAATGATCTCCAACCACATCAGTGCCATCTGCTTGGAGCTTTCCAGATTACCTGCCATTAGGTACTGAAGTTCATCGTTAGGATGATGATTGAAACTATCGAGATCCATAACCATTTATGGAAAGCAGGAAGATTAAGTGATTATTCAATGTTTGTACTTTCTGCCATCTTCCCAGATCTTGACGCGCCAGTCACCCGAGCAAGTGGCGAACACTTTCCCGTCGTAGGAGTTGTAGTTGATGGCGTGCACGGGCATGTGGTGTGCGTTGAGCACACCCAGGAAGGCACGCGAATACGCCCGACTGCAGCGCAGGATCAGGCCTTCCTCCGTGCCCACTAGGTACACCTCTGGGTGCAAAGGGTGAGAGGTCAGGCAGGTACCACAACCTACGATATGAAAACGAACACAATAAATTAACCGTGTATGACAAATATAATTTAAAATACTAATGTTTGCTGTGCCTCTGTCTGTAACTCTGGTTCAATGTACTCTAATGTTTTTGTTTTGAATTTGAGTTTAATTTTGAAAATTGATCTATGTTATAAAACACATTTTTGATAGAAAATTACTTTAATTGCTATATAAAATTGGAACAGATTTGTCGAGAATTCAGAATATCTTGCTTAGATGAAACATGAAGCGAAAAAATTGGTTCCACTTTTTACCTCCAATTAGACTGATCAAACATGCTCCCAACGCTCTAACACCGAATGACAGCAAACTACCTAATCCGATCTCCGCGCACTGCTACTCGCATGATAATAGTGGAACATGTTTCGACGAGATGTTATTATGAATAGCATAGCTGTGTCATCATAGAGAGTTCTCGTGATTTTTCAAGGGTCAGCGCTAGGATGTAAATGTCGAATGAGAAATTTATGAATTTGAATGAAGTAAGAAATGTGTTCAATAAATAATATGATTTGGGTTCTGCTCTCCATTTTGCTTATCATGTGGCGAAGGCATCGTTGTTATCGACGTTACTTTTTCATAAAGAGAATTTATTATGTTCTCTTGTGATAACATCGTGAGAGTACGAGTATCTAATAGTTTGGCCTTCTCTATAACTCTCAGTCAGGAGGGCCAAGGTTTGATACCTGTGGAATTCCAGAATTAGTTTTAAATTCAATTTACTAATGTGTGATGGTAACTGACATCTTGCCGATCATGCAAATTTCTTTTGTGATAGCTAGGATAAGCTGTACAGTTAAAATACATCGTGATTGATTGTGCCGAAGTTTTTTGTAAGTATTTCTAGACATTATATATATAAAATGAATGCGATGTTTTCCGTGATTTTGCGACCACCTTGTGTAACATAGATAAACAAATAGATCAAACATGTTCTGTAGCAGTCAAAAACTTCTCCAGGAAAGCTTACAAAAGAATCACAGTGAACCATATAAATACTGAAGTGATATACCTCTGATAGGCTTCATGTTGGGCCCAGACCCTGGCAGAAGCAGCAATATGGCTGTTGCAGCCAGCAGCTCCCCTGGCAACACGGTCCAGAAGGTCACTCGACCATCACCAGACACGGACCAGAAGCTGCATTCACCGTCGGCCAAGTCTGGGCCCCAGCGGATCTGCAAGATAGTGTTGTTGTCAGTAATCTCTTTCAACAATACAACAAATTAATTACAGCCATAAATCAGAAAACATTGAATTCTGGAGTCATTTACTGTCAAGAATTTCTACGTCAACTCAACTCTACTTATTTGCAGTCATTTACATAGTTGTCTATGGAGCTTTTAGTTGTTATTTTGCTTCGTACGGTGCAGGAGAGTTGATGGATGTCACAGTGGAATGCTGAGGTTATCCAGTCAGTAAACGGCATCAGGAGTCTCTTGAATTTTTTTACGATGTGTTCTGTTTTTGGAAGTATAAAGAGTAGTTGATACACAAGAACACAGGTGTACACCTTCTTCTGAATGTTTCGCAAGGTATAAACAGTGAATCTTACCTCCCATACTAAACTGCTATGCTTAGATTCAACCGAATCACTCTTGTATTGATGGCTCTTGTCATTGGCCAGTTGGGCGTTGTAAACACATACGTTTCCATCATAGAGTCCTATAAAAACAGCACGTTGTTGTTAGACAGTAATTAACGACATATTATCTTGTACGTGTAATGCAAAATTTATTTATTTACGGTAATACAGGAAAAAAAACAACTTTCATAAAAAAGGATAACAAACAATTATGCAGTCTAAACATATTTATAACATGATAACTGAAATTTACAATCGGCCTATAGGAAACAAAATGTTAAATATACTAAAGGGTTTTCCAATAAGAGGTGTTATTTTGAATAGTCCGCTATTTCGGTAGATGTTACTTTTGAAGATGTCATTTTTTGACATTTGACAAGTAGAAACTACGCCATTAATAAAAATGGAATGAAACACGCTTCAACAACGCATTGAAATTATTAAAATTCACTCTTATTAATTATTAGAATTCCATGGAAAAATCATCTTGAGTGATGAGGCCCATTTCCACCTTGCTTCTGGGGCTCGGAAAACCCAAGAGTTATTGTTGAAAAGCCTCTCTATTCTCAACGTGTGACTGTTTGGTGCGGTTTGTGGTCCGGCGGAGTCATTGGACCTTACTTTTTCGAAAATGAGGCTGGAGCAACAGTTACGGTGAATGGATTTCGCTATCAAGAGATGATTAATGATTTTTTTATGGCCAAAATTGGATGGTATTGATCTGAACAACGTTTACTTTCAACAAGACGGCGCTACGTGCCACACAAGCAACGAAACCATTGATCTTTTACGGGAAAAGTTTCTTTGAATATCAAAATAACACCTCTTATTGGAAAACCCATTAGTTTCAAAGAATACTTGAATTGCTTTTTGTAAGTTCTTTCGGTGCTATTAAAAATATCTGCTTCTTCTGCACATTGGTTACCTTATCTGTTTATGTGCGGTACAAGTAAGTTTATAAAAGAATTGGTATTGACGATATTGTTGCAGTGAAAGATATTTTTATTTCGTCTCTGTAAGGAACATGAAATAAAATCAATTGCAATAATGCAGGGCTGTCAATAGGGGAATTAATGATTTTAAAAAGAAAAATGACATCAGATGCCAATCTTTTCTCTAATCATTAGTTATTTCCAATCTTACTATTACTCACCTACTACAATGAGGTAGGGAAACTTCTTGTGAATATCCAGACATATTACAGGCGAATCAGTCATCACGGCATATTCGGGAAATGATGGATTTTTAATTGTGAACAGACAGAGACATCCTTCTTTGTTGCTATGAATGAAATCCACTGTAAAAAGAAAGAGTTTGCATTTTTTTACATGTTAAAATTTTACGCTGAATAACTGATTGTTGGATGTTACATGAAATTTGGCTGTTTAAACTTCTCAAAGTCGGAGACCGACAAAGATATTTGAATATCTTTAATAGTATCAGTATTTATATTACGTACACGAGCCATAGGCGACTGCAAACAAATCATAGTAGTATGGGTTCCAAGCCAAAGCCGTCACGGTACTTGTTCGCATGCGTTCAAAGGAAAACCTCCAAAGAGGAAGTAAGGAGCCATCTCCTTCACGGAACTCGTCCGAGGGGTCTTCCCAATATCTGTAGTCGTGACCTAATTTCATAAACGTACATAAGTTATTTGTCATATTAAATTCACTTTTATTACTATAACATTACATCACGATAAGAACTAGTGTGGATGTTCAGTTTCTTCCTTTGGTATTGGAAGACTAACGGCCGCTGTTCCCAACTTTTTAATAGTTGTCTAAGTTCAAATCTTTGTTTTTGCTCAGCCAAGCGATTTTTAAGCATTTTGTAGGGAACGTTCGATTTGCGTTGTTCCCAATCATTTTATCTTTGAAAATCTTAAGTAGCCCCACACACTACCGCACATTACCATAGACAATAAAATGACATCAAATTAAAAACTTTCTATGTTAAATTAATATTAATTATTAATTAATTATTATAGCTCTTTTTAATACACATTACTTCTTTTAAATACCATTATTCATTAACTGGTATTTCATATTTTTTAAACTAACGTATATAATATATTAAAAATAAAGTGACAACTTGAACGTGATGCCACAATCGGGACTTCCCATTTGATTTGGCAGATCGACGTAAGTTTTTTCTCCGTGCGACAGCAAAACAAACCCAAACAAACCTTAAAATGGAGATCAAAGCAAAGCGTGCGAAGAATAACACTAAATTGATAGAATAGAAAGGTTTTCAGATCTGACATGAGGTAAGGGCAAAATATTTCGCACATTCATCGCAAAAATGACACTTGCGTAAATAAAAACTTACCTTTCGCTTGCATAAATTAAATTCTCCTCAATTAGGTTCAAAATATACAAAAAAACTCGTTTTCGTCATACGAAAACGGTCAATAAATTCTTTGTCATTTAATTCATTTGTAGTTATTTTCTATATGTACTTTTTCTATTTTACATTGTCTTTGCCCTTCACATACATGTACTCTCCATTCACTGTCATCTATGTTTTCTTATTCGTGTCAATATTATGGTTTTAATGGACATATTGTCCGTAAATTAATAAATAAATAAATAGTTCGATGTAATTGACATCCACACCCTGTCGCCGCCTGTATAACCCGATGTTTTCATCAATTACTTCGGCCCATTCCGCAATATCTAGTATATCTAAAATGTCTAAAACTTCTCTATCCATTTTAAAACGATAATGACAAATGCAACACAAAAAACTGAAAGGAGCGCGACTGTCGATTGTCAGAGTGACATTTGATCATTGATTCGCGGTATTTTTTCACTCTGTCGACACTTTTTGTAACTAGCTTTTTCCTTACATATTGCTTAAATACCTAATCCAGCTGTCCGGCTGGCTTAGACTGAGCGGCTTGCTTAAGCAATTATTGTGTGTTGGAATTACGTAGTGCAGTGGTGATTCGCTTAGAATTTGATTATTAGGATTGGGAACAGCGGCCGTTAGAGACATATGTAAATTATAAATACTGTGTCTTCTTTATTAAATGTTACGATGGAGTTAAGTCCAGGAAATCGGAACAGCTTACCAATTTCATCATATATATTTTGGTTGACCAATCTCTCCAGTACAGTCCAACCTTCTTTAATTCTCTGTTGCACCTTTTCTTCGTTCAGTTCTTTTTCTGTTTTCTCTTTCAACTGTGGGATTTTCTTCTTTACCTAATATCACAATAATGCCAATAAGAGTATTATATGAATCTCTTACATCGCGTACCATAAAGTCACAAAAATCTAATACCTTTTTAGGTTTTTCCCCTTCCCGTTCACTTTCCTTCGACTCGTAGTCTTTTTGGTAGAAATCATAAATAATGGACTGCAAAGCTGTGGCGGAGAATGTGGCTCTTGGAGGTGGATATGTTTGCGTTTCTACAGACTGTAATACAGGCAACAGTAGCTTTATTCGGATATTTCAAATGGGTGGAAGCCACCAAGAATGGCACAACTAGAAACTATTGAGGCAGGAGTATGTCCAATACGTCCGTTGCCTAAATCTGTATATCAGACGGCTTAATAAGAATAATAAGATACATTATTTAATAGGAAAGAGCTTTGATCGGAAAATATGTGCAATTTCCAAGATATAATTTGTTTAATGATCTTACCCTACTGGGAAAGCTAACAGTCAGGGCTGCCCTTTCGCAGAAGTTAAACTGGTTGGCCAGCTTTTTGGCTTTTGGTACTATTTCTACCTTCTCTTCTTCGCCTTCTCCATCCAATTCACCATCTGAATCTCCTCCTGATCCTTCGACAGCGACCACTTCATCAACCACATCGGTTACTCCTTCATCCGCAGGTTCCTGACCCTCCTCTGGAACATCAGTTAGCAGTAACCGTTAGCTTATTCATTCATGACCACATATCAGAGTTGTGACACGGGTCAGGGAGCCGGGACAATTTCACAGGGGTCGGCTCAATATCGAAATTATAAATAAAGCAAAAATCTGATTGCCCAAAACAGCAAACAATCACTAACGGTTAACTTCCGTATCATATTTTTTTGGTTAACCCCTGAAGCCTCTGACATTTTGAAATGTACGTCTCATATGAGATCTGTCAGAATACAGATTTCATTCGATTTCAGATAAATTTGCTGTTTTTGAACTATTTCAAAGCAGCATATACTTCTTGAAAGCAAATGAAACTCAGATTTTTGTACAAAACCTCGTACTCACCATCCGAGTTGAACCTCCAATCTAATTATTATTTTATTTTTTGGAATAACTTAAAGAGTTAAACCTTAAACTTAAACCTTGAATTGTAATATTCAACTATTAAAGACAATATTGTCGATTCCTAAACGAAATTTGAAACAGAAAAAGATACATTCACAATCACAGTCTTAGATGTAACCGTATCGTTTTCTGATTTTTCTGTTTCGAATTTTCTTTTAGGAATCGCGAATATTGTTTTTAACAATCGAATTATTACTATTCCGACGGCCCAATAAAGGATATCGATTAATCGGATGATGATTTGGGGCTTTTGCAAATATTAAAAATTTGAACGCAAACAAATACAAAGTTTTTAAAGCCACTTGCCGGTGGTTTTTATCAAGTGAACGGAAATTACTACTTTACACGAAACTAAAAAATATTTAACTACAAAAAGATATTTTCGTTTAATACACAAATTTTATTAAACATTTGCAAAACTTGACAAATACTTTTCTATCGTTAAATGTTGTTTCATATATGATTTCATATAATTGAAATGTTCAATGAATGTCATGTAAGGTAAAAATTATCCTGTATTTACTTTAATTATACAAAATCAAAAAAAAATATATATAAAATTATTTTTAATCTTTTGGAGCGTTTACGAAAAAACATTTAATACAACTTAATTCTCTCTTTCTAACAATGTTTAAATCGTATATCTTACCGTAATACAAAATAAGAAGAAAAGAAAAAATGTGAATTCCGCACAAGAGACCCAACTGCTCCCAACCATCTGAACCCAGTGAGACAATGGCATCTTGGTCTTACACCAGGGCGGTACTGAGAATATATATATTCCACTCTAGAGATGGCCTAACTTTTATGAAACCGTGTCAAGCCCCCAAAAAGACTCTACGGTTGTTTTTCGTATGTGTTAATTATACATACAATCTAAAATTGTCCAAGGGATTAAACAACCTACTATTACTTCTAAATGTCCATATTATTTATGAAATGTGTCAATCAATTATTTTTTAGATAATTATATTCTTACCTGGGGCCTCGTCATCAGCAGCGGGTTCTTCTTCTTCATCTTCCTCTTCTTCTTCCGTTGTTTTCTTTGCCTTTATTTTCTTTGGTCCAGAGTCATCAAGGTTTACAGCACCTGTTCAATAGACAAAACATGATGTTTCATTATCTTATTATGAATTTTGTTTAATAGTATCTTGCCACTACCGCCTGTATGACCCAATGGATCGTATTTGTGACCGTCGTAGGTATATATTACACCCTGTCAAAATCTCTTTATTAAACTGCACCTACAATGACATTGCTGAGCTTTTTGATGACAAAGTAAATAAGCTAGGTTTCTGGGGTTTTATTGAACTTTTTTACTATACCTCCTTACATTCCTAGTGGGCAGCAGGTAAATTTAACATAAGCCAACAATACAAACATGCAGCTATCTATGTCTTGGTCTCTTCACCTTCCTTCTTGATAGCCGTGCGCTGGTGGCTGTGGAGCGCGTAGCAAGTGTCTCCGTACGGGGTCTGTTTCACAAATTCCTCAAGCGTGAAGCTATTCTCCGTCTTCTCGTTTGATAGATATAATACTTCTCGCAAAAGATATAAGCCGACAGTACAAACATATCATATCCTGCAGCTATCTATGCCATTGCCTTTTCTCCGTTCTGTACCCTTTCTTGGCGAGCAGCAGGTGAATGATACAAGCCGGCACTACAGACATATCATACCAAGCAGCTATCTGTGCCCTGGCCCCTTTACCGTCCTTTTTGATGTCCGCGCCCTTGCGGCCGTAGAGCGCGTAGCAAGTGGTCTCCTCCAGGGGCTTGTTCAAAAACTTCTCGAGCCTGTACTCTTCCTTGGCGGGCAGCAGATAAATGATCGAGCCATCACTATGAACATACCGTATCCTGCAGCAATCTGTGCCCTGGCCTCTTCTCCATCCTTCTTTATGGCCGTGCCCTGATGGCTGTAGAGCGCGTAGGAGATGGTCTCCTCTGGGGGCTTGTCGACAAACTCCCCAAGCGCGAAGCTATACTCCGCTTCCTTGGTGGGAAGCTGAGGATTGATGCAGGTTAGCGTGCGGGTTATCTCTACTTTCAGTTGCTGAAAAAATAATCATTGCACACATATTTTTAATGTTTAATGCTCCTTGAGGGATGAGTTCAGAAAATTCCCATACAACCAAATATAAAATCACCGTCGTAAATTCCATAGCTGCCTAGATGGAGTCCCCCTGTGGAACTACATACCGTAGGTCCTCCGAATACCATGAAAGTTTTATTTACGTTTGGTTGTTT
This sequence comes from Hesperophylax magnus, assembly GCA_026573805.1. Lineage (NCBI taxonomy): Eukaryota > Metazoa > Arthropoda > Insecta > Trichoptera > Limnephilidae > Hesperophylax > Hesperophylax magnus. Next base: position 849,839 of record JAIUSX010000117.1, on the reverse strand, counting down.
ATCTTTTACTCGTGGATTTTTTTCCATTCTTAAATAAAATAAATTGTGTAACCATAGAAAGCATTTATGTATATTGTGGGTTGTCATAATTACAATAAATATCATATAAATTTGTATGAAATCACTTTATTTTAATAATTATTGCTCTACCGGTTCCGGAAAGGACCTCCCTTCATCAGGAGATTATAGGATGAACATAAAATACTGACATATTTATATAAATATTTAGGGGTTGGGGTGGGAGGTCAACAAAGGGGAAGGGTTAATTAGGGAAATTTCGTGGAGAACAGAGCGATAAGATAATTTAGTTGTTTATTTTTTTTATGTGAATTACGATTCTTTTGGAGCCAGTAAGACTATGGCATCCCCAATTTGGGTATGTTGGGAGGCTTAAGTTAGTGGGGAGGGGAAGGAGGCGATGAAGAAGAAGGTGAGGGAGTATCGGTTATTTAATAAACCTTTTTTTTACATAAACACAGCAGGCTCTGAGGAAAGTAATTTATCTCAGGGCCAATGTCATCTTTGGGAATACTGTGTGGGGGGTCTTTTGTGGAAAGGAAGTAGTGAAACAGGGTCTTGACATAGGCCGGCAAACTTCAGTTCCACAACCCAGTTGTTCAAATGAAGTACGAATCGTATTATTAAGACATCGTATTATTAAGACATCACATCACATCAGAACAACCACTAAAAGTATGTAATTTTGTGAATAACTATTTCGCTAACGTAGGCAAGGTACTAGCAAACAGAATCACTACAAATGACGATGTCCCAGAATTCTCAACCCACTATACACACACTGGTGTTTCTTCCTTTAAAATTCCATACATTACCCAAATACAAACACTAAAACTTATAAACGAACTAAAAAATACAAACTCTCAGGGTAGCGACAAAATATCACCGATGACACTAAAAATAATAAAGTCAGCACTTCTTATCCCACTTTCTATACTTATAAATCGGTCCATTAAAGAAGGAATGTTCCCAACTATTTTGAAAATGGGCAAAGTAATTCCAATCCACAAAAAAGGAAACAAGGAAGAAATTAATAATTACAGACCAATTACAATTCTAAACATGCTTTCAAAAATTCTCGAGAAACATATCAAAAACCACCTTTTAATTTTTCTTAACAAAAACAATATACTATCACCAAATCAATTTGGATTCAGGGAAAATATGAGCACCTCACATGCCATAGCCTCAGTAACAGACTTCCTCAAATCAAATATAGATCAGGGTAAAAAATGCCTTGGAATATTCCTAGACCTGGCAAAAGCGTTTGACACAATTCACCACCAAAACCTGTTCAATAAACTTTAATATTTCGGAATCACGGGAACAGAAGTCAAATTAATTGAATGCTACATGGAAAATCGCACCCAATATACCTCAATAGAAAACACATGTAGTGACAAGGAACAAGTATCCTACGGAGTACCACAAGGCAGCGTACTTGGCCCAATCCTATTCCTTATTTATATTAATGATCTACGTCACCTCCAAATAGATGGGGAAATGATAAGCTTTGCTGATGACACTGTGTTACTTTTTAAGGCCACTGACTGGAACACACTAATCACAAAAGCTGAAGTTGGCCTAAATATTACAAAAAAATGGCTTGACTCTAACTTATTAACTTTAAATATAGATAATACTAAATTCATAACCTTTAGAATAAACTCTAGAGGCCAACCCTCCAAAAACATCTACCTTAAAATACATTCCTGTCACTCAGCGAGCACCCCATGCAATTGTCCTCCAATCACACAAACCGAAAATATCAAATATCTTGATATATACTTCGACCGTTATTTAAAATGGGACAGACATATTGAGTCGGTTAAAGGAACGATAAACAAGTTGATTTACTTTTTCAAAAATGTGAGAAATATACTAAACATATTTGATATAAAGAATATATACCTCGCAACAGCACAATCTATAATGGAATACGGCATTATTGCCTGGGGCTATGCCAGTAAAAAATACATAGACACACTGTATAAAGCTCAGAAAACCTTAATAAAAGTAATACTTAAAGTACCAATACTAACACCCACTTCAACCATATTTAAACAATTCCCAGTGTTGAAGATTCAAAAATTATATTCAAAACAAATACTTACTTTCCTTTACAAGAACCTAAACACATTTAAAACTTCTCGCAATACCAGAACAAGACATACACACCAACTACTAATACCAAAAACCAACACATCCTTTGGACAAAAACACTACAGATTCCAGGCTATAAAACTATACAATTCACTTCCAACACAATATAAAACATCTAATCTTACAGAATACAAAAAACACATATGGAACTGGCTACAATCCTTTTAATATTTAATTTTTTATATTTCACTTTTTTTTCTGTTATAACTATGGAAAAATCGATTTTATATTTTAATTTTTATTGTTTCTCTGTGTAACCAACTCCTCTGTATTGTTTTAGAATTGTATAACTTTAAAATTGAAAAAGTCCTCCACAACACAGGTGAACTCCTAGCGTGGAAGACAATATACCATACCATTGTCATACAAATATATTTAAGAATAAAAAATAAAAAAATTAAAAAAAAAGGAAGGACACGTTCTCATACGACAAATGTCAACTGTGTAAAAATGTTGGTCGCACGTTTGGCGGGTTTCCTGACTGTGCACCAATGATGAAGGAATCAATGACGCGAGCATATTCCGTGGAAGAACCGGTAATGCAAGGACAGCGTTCCCACTCGACGCCAGTACTTTTAAAGATTACAATCAAGATAGGAGAATCAATCAGTTGACGGTTTTACGAGGTATTTTGAGGCTCTAGACGAGAAGGAGCTGCCAAATTAAAACGTGGGGCGCACTTGCTATTTGTACAGGGTTAGCAGTTGTGTACCTAGTATCTGCGGTACCTGTACTGTACAGCACGCCCAGCTTCTGAGACGCTAACAAAACAATGGTGATGAAGTCCACTTACCGCTTCGCTGAGTTTCTCCTGGTCCGCGGGCCTCATAAGCGGCCTCACCTTCAGGGCCTCAGGGACCTCTTCTGCCTCTCCAGCGACTTTTGCGGCGTTCTTCTTCTTGGCATCCTTTTACAGGCGAAATAACTATTAGTTTTTAAATAAACACTTTTCACAATTTCTATTTTTGTTTATCGTGGAAACTTACAACCGTTTTCAATGTGTATCAAACGTTAATATATGTTTTTCAATTTGAAATTGCAACCATTTTAAAACACATAATACATCTACTTATATAATATAACCTTAGACCAAGACATTAACACAAATTAAAGACTTAGGAATCACTTTTCAAAAAAAACTTTATTTTGTTAACCTTATAACGGAAATCTCTAACAAGGTCTTACAAATGTTGGGATTTACAAATAGGTTGACTTGAAATTTCAACAATATTAAGTGTATTAAACTGTTATATTTTGCCTTTATTAGAACTCAACTTGAGTACAATTCTCCCGTCTGGAACTCGCATTACAATATTCATGTACAAGCTATTGAAAGAATACAAAATAAATTCTTACATTTTATAAGTTTTAAAATGGGTATTTCAGCAATTTTTTTGAACTACAGCACTCTTTTAAATTAAATGAATATGCTTAAATTGTCTGATAGAAGGATTTTTACTGACATGGTATTTATATTAAAAATTCTAAATAATGCACTTGATAGTCCAGAATTGCTTGCATTGATAAGCTTGAGTAAGTAAGTAAGTCAGGATTAACCATATGTATTCCTCATTGCCAGTGTCAGAGTCAGTGGACATCTTTACCAGTGTCAGAGTCAGTGCACATCGTTGCCAGTGTCAGAGTCAGTGGACATCTTTACCAGTGTCAGAGTCAGTGGACATCGTTGCCAGTGTCAGAGTCAGTGGACATCTTTACCAGTGTCAGAGTCAGTGCACATCGTTGCCAGTGTCACGAGTCAGTGGACATTTTTACCAGTGTCAGAGTCAGTGGACATCGTTGCCAGTGTCAGAGTCAGTGGACATCTTTAATTTTTCACTTTAAAATTGCACAAGAATGTTACTGAGATAATTTAGTTATGTATAGTAAATATGTTCAAATATGTGATATCATTCAAATAACATGTTTAACATTTATACAATATAAATAACATTTAAACTACTGTCATTTCGGGTAACATTGGAATTCAATATACATAACGGTAACCGGATAAATTATCACAATTATAATTCATCACATCTTTAAAAAGATATATAAAGTCATGGAAAGTGATGAAACAAAAACTTTATTAACTGGGTTATGTAGGTTAGGTTAGGTTAGGTTAGGTTAGGTTAAAAAAAATATTTTTTCATCGTTTCTAATGATTTTATATCACTTTTTAAAAGTGTGTTGAATTGTCACTGTGTTGAGTTATCATGGAACCATATTTCTCTTTTCAATGGTGAATATAACAGGCCATATTAAAATGTCAAATTATTTTTCAAAATTATAGCAATGGCCGTAGCGGTGCCGGTGTATTGGAGGTTGTTTCCAATTCAGCATTTCGTGTTATCACAGTACACCAAGAAACAATAATTCGAACCACATTATTAATATTCAAACTAATTCTAACAATATATTCAACAATTAACTCATACAATAAATTCAACAATTAATTCAAACAATAAATTCATAAACTTATTCAAACAATAAATTCAACTACTCATTCAAATAATAAATTAAAAAATGAATATAAACAATTAATTTAACAACTCGTTCAAAGAATAAATTCAAGGAATAATTCAAAAAATATATCCAACAACTAATTGAAACAATAAATTCTTAAAATAAAATACAAACAATTAATTCAAACAATAAATTCAACCAATATGAAATAGAATAAAATATACAGAACAGAGTGAATATTAGGTTGCGACCAAGACTCAAACTCGGGTCCATTTAATTAAATTAAATAAAGAAAAATATATTACATATGTACTTACCTCAAAGACGTACATATATATATTATTAATTATAAAGCGTTTTATTGCGTTTCTGTTGAGTAAAATATTGAAGTGAGTGTAAATTGAGTTGTAGGTAGTATTTGATATTTTAGATATTATGCTGTGCTTATGTAAAAATATATTTTTTAAGTTCTGGTGGGAAGGATACTAATATTTTATAACATATTATGATGAGACAGTATTTTTTCTTAGATATAATTAGAGGTGTTAGACGAAAATAATCTAAAGATATGATAATATATTGATTAGTGGCCTCACTTCGATTACTAAAGGCATTCCAGATTTATGATATTTTGCCAAAAAATTTCTAAATATACATTTTGATTTATATTCAACGAAGCGTTTACATCTTCGAATACTCGATTGCGTTTATATTATAATATAAAAGTATCTTAGATTCCAGATAGTAGTGGATTATTTCAGAAAATGCGTTTTTCAATTATGTAAAAAAAACTGACTTGGTAGGCTATGAAGGTATTTTTTTTCAACCAATAATCAGTACTAAAACTTTTATTTAAAATTAAACAATAACTTAATAAACACATTTTTATACATAATTCCAACCGGGTTTAGCTATAACCGTAGCTTCGTCAGGGCTTATACGTGGGTGGTTTATTTATGACTTATACAGTATTATACAGCCCTGACGAAGCTACGGTTGTAACGAAATCCGGTCAGCATAAAGTATAAAAAATAAAAGTTGTGTTTACTGATTTATTTTAAATTATAATGTCACATCACAAAGTGTCTGCTTCAAATGAAACATAAAATTTTATTATAAAATAAATCATCGTAGCTTTAATTTATCTAAAATTGTTTTGGGGATTTTGTTTAATAAAAAACTCTAAAAGTATTTACATTATTAGGCAGTTCTCAAAATCATGTTACCTTATAAATCGCTAGTTTGATGCAATAACGACATAAATCAAGCATATAAAACACTTACTTGGTCAAAACAATATCCACTTTCCTTAGTACTAGTTGGACGATATACTTAAACTACCAAAAATTAACGGAAAACAACAATAAGGACAGGTTGTTTCGGAGAATTTGAACAATTCATCAAATTTCAACGTTCATTTTCGGGTTCTGTGAAAGTCCTATTCAAGTTCTGTTATTATATCATAATAGGCTAGTTGCTTGACAGAATTGAAATAATAACAGAACTTTCTGTTATTAAATAATAATTAAGATTTTTAACTGAAATCAGTTAAAAAATCTTTCACAGAACTTGAAAATTAACTTTGAAATTTGAAGAATTGTTCAAATTCTCCGAAACAACCCGTCCTAAGCGTCAGTATTGCTTCACAATATTACTACAATAACTAAAAATATTCAAAACTCATTTCCGGAAAATTTGCTTGTCTTGAATCATGTCATTATTACAGCAAACGCGCGAAATGTTGCATAATTATTAAAACAAAGCATAAATAATGTACTCACTTCATCGAGATCAACAGACATTTTATAACTGGTAACTCAAATCATTCTATAATACAAAACATATTAAATTGATTTTATAAACTTTTAGAAGTAGGTTTAATTAGAAACCGAAAAGAAACAATCAAATATTTCACCGTTATAAAAGAAAAAAATTAATTGGAGATGTTCGTGTTATTATTTATTTAATCAAACGCGACAAAAATTAAATCATGCGGAATGGCTTCACGTCCGTCGCCAATCTGCCTTCTTGAAAACTAACTGAAATAAACCGTTTTTCAACAAAGTTTCCTAGAGATAAGGGATGTTTACGAAGGAGTGGGTGGGTGTGGGGGTAAGTTATTTGTAGCAGCCTTATTAGTATAAATCGGTTTTAAAAATACTTCCAAGCGTTGAAATAATGGTCAGGAAACTTTAACTTTCACGTTCTTTGAATAGTGTATTAAAATGAGTTTTGAAAGTTGGGTACCTTTGTAGAGTTGTGTTAGTTGACATAAAGTTTAATTTATTAGTAAAATAATTAGTACGAATTTTATGATTACAGTGGATCATGCTCATGCAAATATAATTAGGACATTGACAAATGACATGACACAAACATGAATTTTATATGCCTATGTTAGTTCATTGTATTTTACTGTAAATCTGTTCCAATTAAGCCTATGTTAGTTCATTATATTTTACTGTAAATGTGTTCCAATTAAGCCTTTGTCAGTTCATTGTATTTTACTGCAAATGTGTTGCAATTGAGCTTATGTTAGGTCATTGTATTTTTCACTTTTTGCCACTTTTCAGATATACCTTTACTTGCTTTTATTTCTATTTTTATATCTAGCTTTGTCTATAATTTATTCCCTTTTCAATTCGCATCACCCATTATTCTTAATTCCTTACATTTTTTTCAAATAGTTAAAGATAATATAAGAAGATGGATTGACTTTACGTTCAAAATAAACCCGCCTTTCCTTTCTATGCAGGTACTCTGAACGATGGATAATAATTGAACTTCAAATAAAATTTCACGTTGAGCCAATGCGCTGGCCAAACGTGCCAACATGGCGTATATTGGCCGTTGCAAAGCGTTGTCCGCCAACGTTGGCCGGCCAACCGATTATTGTCGGTTTTTCATGCACACATCAAACATCAACCCTCCAACAGCGTTCACATGTTGGCGGGTTGGAGCCAAACTTAACATAATGCGTTGGCCTAACGTGTACTGGCAGCTTAAGAAGGCGTTTATATGATTTTTAAGAAATGTATAATCACAAGGTAATTATGCTATGCGCTTATGTATGTTTATAATAAAATAATTCATAAACTGTTCATTAAATATGATACGTATTATTAATTTGAAAAGTTACACGAAACTGCGGAATCATTTTTAGAATTGCTGAAATTTTATATGTTTTAATCAATTAAATAAAAATTCATTTTTCACAATATCATTTTTTACAAAAATTTGAATCTATTTTTATTTAATTATGACCGGATTAAACTGAACTCTAAAGATAGATTACATTGGCGTTTCGACAACCGTGTGACATGAAATGTTAGTCATAATACGTGGTATGTATTCTTTATCCAAAATTAACCATACGTTAATTTATTGATTTGTTCCAAAAAAGTCGACGAATCGACTATATCAATTTTATCTGTTATTTAAAAGCTCCTAAAACCATTATTTGGCCAAAAACATGAATAATCATTTTGCTGCACATATTTGATATCGCTTGTAAGTTGCTAATAAGCTCTCGCTTTAACCAACTTTGTTTCAGCTAATGACGTGAAGTTTAAAAACGAACTAATTGGGTCGCCTATCTGACGTAAACATGTATTCTATTGCAGACAACATTTTTGTCACAATTGTTTTAGCTGATGGTATTTCTGATGTTTTTTTTTAAATGAAAATCATTGTTTTGCTATCCGTGCAAGTGCATGAAATTTTTCACATGGACACGGTGAGGGGACAGTTCACAGTTCACAAAATAAACACATAATTACTAGTAGAAGCTTTGCAGCCTAACTTAAGGCGATGCATTACGTCGTGTAATATTTTAAATTGAGCCGCTATCAATAAAAACCCTTACGTAGATGGCGATAAGGTTTAAATTCCCGCTTAACACCATCCGCCTGTTTTGATTTATGCAAGAAAAAAACATGGCCAAAAAGTGCCTTTTATTTTATTTTGTGGATGTTCAGGCACAAATATTTAAATGTTTTTCCATCATTTTATAAATAACTTAATTTGCCACATTATACAATAAAACCATAACCGAAAATGGGTTCGTGAGTAGGAGATTTTGAACTTTAAAGCAGTTTTTATTCATTATTTATTCATTATTTTTTTCTGGGCTTATAAAAAGACTTATCTAAAAAATACTCGACTGTTTCAAAGGCCAGGATGTATTCTACTCGCAGTATTTAATTAAAGCATCTGAAACATCTCTAGGCGACCAAATTTTCAAACCATAAACACATGATTTTAAATTTCTACGTAGTGCATCGCCTTAAAAAGCATTGTTCGAAAGCTACCTGATACTAATAGGTATTTTGTAAAATGTGATTATAAATCATAATATCCCAGCTTGCTTTTGTGTTTGATTGTTGTTGTTTAATTATTTTTTATTTATGTTATTTTAACACTATTATTTTTTTTAACATTTTAATTTATTAATTAAATTTACACCTTTATATTTTTCAAAAATAAGCTGTTTTTATTTCTGCAAGGTATTTTTGTATTAACTCTTGAAAGCTGCTTTTAAAATATTAGTTTAGTAAACATTTATTCCCCAAATCTTTAACAAAATTAAAATCTTATAATAAATTAGTTTTTTTTTTTCTGTAAAAACGAGTATTCCCCAGGTTACCGGTAAAGCCATTTTTTATAAATCACTTTAAAAGGGATTTTAGATTTTTTTTAAATTCACCAGTTCATAAAAGAGCTTTTATAAAGGGGTGGTGGTAATATATTCTTCGAAAATACAGCAATTTTATCTCTTTTATCAATGTGATCCGATCTTGGGAGATACCACCACGATCGAACCCTCCTTAGAGTAGAATCTTCCCCATGTGAATGCTATAGCTACATCCTTGAGTTGAGATATTCATTTGAAATATTTTTCCATACTATCTACACCTCAATTAGTTACGTAAAATAAAGTTATAATAAAATTTATGTACTAAACAGAATATTAAAAATACAAAATGCGATGAAGTAAAAAAATCTATATTTTGTTCGTGTAATTTAGCATTTAGAGACGTCATTAAAGCAAGTGTATTGCCCCGAAGATTGATTTAAACTATTCAAAAAAAGAAAACGTTAAAAAATGAGCACAGTATTGTGGTAGTAAAAAGGTAAATAAAAGATTGCGGATTGTGCCTCAAATGGAACAGAACCGATGTTTGGTGATCTCCACAAAGCATGCAACAGACAGAGTTAGGTTCAATGACAATTGCGCAACAATCAATGTCTACCTTTATTTTAGAGTTTTCTTTTACATTCTAGTTTTGTTGATTTATGATTATTAATCATGCACCAGATTTCTAATATTTCTTTACTTTTGTATCTAAGCGTGGGATGAAAATTAAACATTGAAAGCGTTGATCTTAGGCTTAGGGCCTGATGTTTCTCAGAATTTGAATAATTCATCAAATTTCAAAGTTGTTTTTCAAGTTTTGTGAAGGTTCTATTCAAGTTATGTTATTAGTTCAGTTTTGTGAAACAACTATCCAATAATTATATAATAACAGAACTTATACAACCTTCAAAGAACTTGAAAATCAACTACGAAATTTAATGAATTGTTCAAATTCTGTGAAACAACCCATCCTTACTATTTGTTTGAAACTGATGAGCCACGTAAAGTAAAATCTGAAAATCTGTTACTTTATTGAAGCCAATTTGAATGTTTGTTGAAAAACACTGCACCGAACAACATAAACCCACTCCTACATTAATACGTATAACTTTTATAATATAACTACACCACCAAACTCCCGCCTTTTCCCACTAGCTATAACAATAAACAATATTAATATATAAAACTACATACGCCGACCTTATGAATGTATACATTTCCGATCTGAAACGCTAGCCGAGCCACGAATTACGGGAAAGCAACGAAGCAACTGCAAGCGGCGTGAAGCGCCATTTGCGGTTGCTTCGTTCCTTTCCCTTTTAATTTAAGATTAAGAGGAAGCTACAAGCCAAAAATGTGTATATTCTTGTTATACCTTATATCGTAGGTAATAGGCATTACAATCACTTGACAAACGGAGTCTAGAAACGTTCCATTTCAAGCAAAAAACTGATTTTTATTTATTTGGTAAATAATTTTATAAGAAAACAAAAAAGTTAATCAAGTGAAACTGTTACAAATAATCTTAGGTATATTACTGTATTTTTTTAAAGTTGTTTCCTTTTTGCGTTCATACATTTCTATCGAAAAAATATTTTTTTAGTAGTTTGCATTTATATTTTTTTATTGAGTAATTTATTTTTTAATTTGTATTCTACTCAAACGAAGCGACAGGAAAACTTTCAATTTATCTAAAGCATATTTTTTGGTATTCATAATGTACACCAATTCGTTATAAAGATTAATCAAAATAGTCATTTGGCATTAATCTTCGCCTTAAGCTCGGCAGTTCGGCTCGAGTATGTATACGAGAAATGAAATAAAGGATAAATGATTAGCATACTGAACTAGTTCTTCGCAATTTGACATTTAAGGCGAAGCACTATGCAGTAATACAACATCATGTGTTTATGGTAGGAAAATTTAATCGCTTGCAAATATTTTTTATACTGGTTCCCGAAAGAGGAAGCCAGTGTCTATTCTGCATGTGACACATCTCGTAAAGTAACAGATTTTCTGGAAACCTACATTAGGAAAGCTCGTCGAAAAACATATAATAGGCGATCTACGCATTCTTGCAGTTTCATTTAGGTAGGTACTTACGTTGCGAAGTTTTTCCGCTAATGTGGAGGTCACTGAACGAATTGAAAATATCTGAAAGTATCCGAAATTACCGCAAATGATATAAATATACACTGATTAACATCGTAACTAAGGGACATCACAGACATGGTATCTGACATTGACCCAAATCACTGATAAATTAATCGCCCAACGTTGCTAATGTAAAACGTAAAAAATAAAGAAATCAGTCAAAACATTACGGTATCTTTCAGGCATGGTACAAAATATGATTAGGAATTACGTCCCAAATTATCTTGGTCGATTTCTCAAACTAACTTTTACTGTAAAATATGTCGTTTTCAGAACAAACCATTATCGATCAAATATTTAATACGTCACGTTATAAATTATGCTCTATATATATATCAGCTTTGTGACGTTTTAGATGGATAATTTAATATTCGTTACTGGGCCTATTAAAAACGAACTTAAGGAAGGTTTTTATAACTAAATTTATAAACCTGGACAAAATTATATAAATAACTTAATTTGCTACTTGAATATTGTTTTTAATTATCTCATTTTTATAAGTCGGAGAAAAACAAGAATATCACAGGATAAAAAGGAAAACAAAAATATCATAGAATAAAGAGGAAAATGAGAATATTATAGAATTAAGAGAAAAACTAGAATATCATAGAATAAAGAGGAAAACAAAAATATTATAGAATTAAGAGACAAACGAGAATATCATAGAATAAAAAGGAAAAAATAGTATCATAGAATAAAGAGGAAAACAAGAATACCATAGAATCAAGAGGAAACTAGAATATAATAGACTAAAGAGAAAAACAAGAATATCATAGAATAAAGAGGGAAACAAAAAGAGCCTCATGGGCGTATTTCGTGATCCATATACATATAAGCTAATTTGGACCAGTATTTCCATACAAAACTGCGTTACACCATGACTTCGAAATTCAAATGGGATGGTGATATACAGTTTCAGGCAAGTGAAAGAGAGGCAGACCGCGTTCTAAATGGTTGAGAACCAAAAGGTACGCACTTCTTGATTCTATGAGTTATATGGACAGTAAAGAACATTGATTACATGGATAATGTATAATATGTACGTCCTCCAACGACGTTAGGAGTATGGCAATGAAAAATTAATATGAAAATGTTGAAAATTAATAACCCTTTCAGTCCCATTCTTAACAAGCTCTGTTTCATCAGCTTTCTCCAGTGGCGGTTCGTGGCCTTTCTCATTAGGAGTTCAATCGGAGATTAAAAAGAAGAGAAAAAATTCCCTCGGATAAATGAAAAAAATCCAATATTGGTCTATTCCACATTACGTATATATTTCTCCCTAAATCAAAAGCAATTTCTTCACGTCGCTGCACCAGAGATTAGTGACCTACCAACAAGATATTATTGGCGATTCACTAAAACGTATGTGGCTAAAGAATATTTTGATATCGTAGATATTTTGGTATTTAGCAGTCACTTTGTGGTTAGACACATTGATGAAAATTAAACAATTACTTTGTTTAAAACCACGAAATTGCATTTATTTAATTTTCTATAACCGACCGGTTTCGCTTAGTACAAGCTTATTCAGGGTTCAAAATTAAACCGACAGTTTAAAAAAAGATTCTAAAAGAAAAAAAAATTAAAAGTTATAAAAACGAATATTACAATTAACGGAAGAATTACTATTTCTTATAAATTTTGTGTTAAATAAATCTCTTGGCATATGTGCTGCGCACTGAGGTAGCTTGTAAATTCCCAAGGTTTTGGTCTATATTTTGTATTAACCTACGAAGTATGGTGGAAGATCCCATAGGTGCTGATATTCATAACGCACATATGGGATATGGCATTCGACTCGCTCTTGGGCAGTATGAGCATCATTCAGACGGGTGGATTTTTTATCGCGAAATTTTCGGAAAACACATCCCTACTATTCTGCTGTATCTCACTCTAAGTAGGTACACATGAATTTTTTTCTGTATTACTATTTTGTTGATAGTTTATTTTTTTTCCTATGCGAATGGGGTGTAAAAAGAGTTTACGTTATTGTAGTAAGTGGTTAAATAAAGCATTTTTTATTATTTAATCTCCAGCACTTATCTCCAAAGTTTGTCCATATTTATCCGCAAAGCGTAATTTTCTTTCGCATTTTTCCTCCTTTCGCCGTAATTTTTTTTACGACCGCTGGATAGGTCGGCACGAGTTTATCATTTAACTTGTATTATTTGTCTGAATATACCACAACTTTTATTATACTCGTTAATATTTTCCCAAATAAGCGATAGGGCAAAGTAAAACTACCAATTTAGTTTAGAAACTTCGTGTAACATTTTAGCGTGTGACCGAAGTTTTAATAGCATATAATATTCTAAATTAATCTGAAAAATTACAAGTAGTTTATTTCTCTGTATAAATAGAATAACATTACACGTTATACCTGTGGGATTATTCGTCGGTCTACAATTTAAGCATTTGAAGTTAATACGGAAAGTTTATAAAACGCTATGCGAAACTATTTGAAAAGGGCGGATACAGCGTGGCTATCGTTGGAACAATGTTTGTACGGATAATAAATGGTAGGAAATAAACATCCTTCACTTTGTTTAGATATTATAATTACGAGTGAAACATGAAACAGGCTTGAAGGTTATTACGTTAATTTTGAAAGCACTGCGTCTAAGTTGAGCCGGCAAATTAAATATGGCTAAAATAATATCATTTAGTAATATTAATGTATTTGTTTGTGTTTACTAATTAAACAAGCCGCATAATTATGTAACATTGCGATATCCGCTTCCATTATTATCGAAGTTCAAAGAAAAATAAATAGCTTTAATCATAATTAACTAACTAAAGCTTATGCTTTATTGTCGAGGGGAATTTAACTTGATTAGCAAGCCGGAGGTAGCGGGTTAAAATCCCGGCGTGCGCAAGTAAACTTTATTTGATTCATTTCACAATGTAATCATTAAAAATAATATATGGGATATTTGTGGCACGTTCCAGAGCGGAAGATCGCCCTGGTGTAAGACCACCATTCAGAATTGAAACTTTGCTTGAAATGGCTTTAGCCGTGTTTGGTGATCAGATCTGAATAATATTTGGCTGATTTATGTAGCTCCGTTTTCATAAAAAAATCACCGCAGGAGCGCTGGCGAATACCCACCGTCTTTTTCCCCATCTCCTTCCCCTCCTCGCTACCTTCAGCCTTCTGGCATCACCAAGGTTACCACAATTGGTGATGCCAGAGTCTCACTGGTTACAGACGGTTGGGAGTAGTTGGTTGAAAACATGTCACATTAAAAAAAAATCCATATGAAAATGCAATACAGCACTGAGACTTGAACTCAGAACCTCTAGTATTACCGAGACTGGTGTCTCTACCAATTGAACTTCCGAAACCTTATTGAATTCCGTCAATGTTATCAATCTCATGCGCTCCCTTAGAAATATTAATATTATTTTCATTTATATCCGATGTATTGGTTTAAAATTAGGGCACAAAGATATTTGCAAAATATCTTATCAAAGGGAAGGAAACGACAGAATTCCATAAGTAGCTCAATTGGCAAAGATGTTACGTCCGAATAGAGAAGAGTTCGAGTCCCAGGGCGACCGCATCATTTTATTTTCTGCGTATTAAAATGAGTTTTGTAACTTTGCAAGAAGTATTAATGATAAAATATGTATAAATATTTTTATTTTATTTATTGGTATTGATATTATTTTCTATAATTATTGATATCACACTATATACACTAAAAAAGTCCGTCGAGGATGTATATAAGAGTGGCTAATCAACCATTTTTCAAAGGTAAGATTTCCGATGACGTAAATACATATATACGAGTATGTATATTTGACCGGTCGGTGGCTGAGTTGATATCGCGTTTGGGTCCCACCCAGGCGTAGTGTGTTCAATTCCTCGGCTGGCTAAGTCCTCCATCACAACATAAGCAACATTTTTCGCTTACTTTGGTGGTAGTAGGAGATTTTCAAATATTGTCAGGTTATTTGCAACCCGGGAATGTTAGTTTTTTTTAATATTAAAAAACAATAAATATAAAATAAATACAATAAAAAATATAAATTTGTTTTAGACCACTTTAATTTTAATTGTACTCTGCCGGTTTCGGAAGCACCCTTCCTTCGTCAGGAGAATATTAAAACTCTTTTAATATTCTCTTCTCGTTTTAATATTCTCCTGACGAAGGAAGGGTGCTTCCGAAACCGATAGAGTACAATTAAAATTAAAGTGATCTAAAACAAATTTATATCTTTTATTGTAAATTATGACGAGTCACAAAGTAAATGCTTATTACAAATACAAAATAAATAAATAAATTAGTTCACTTCTTTGGTCTCTCACAGGGGTGATAACACAATCGCTAATTATTATAATGTTAGATATTTTTTACATATATATATATATATATTTTATCTACGAGTATAAATATAAATTAAAGTTTTTCCCGAAATTCAAAATCGCTTAAAAAAACATTTCCAAATTTAGTCCCGCAATTTCTCTATTATTACAACTAATTCTACATATTTTAAAATCTGCATTAAATAGAATTTTTATCACCAGTTATTCGAGGAGAAAAGATAGATGAAGGAAAAGCTAAGATAAATAAACGTTGTAAATAAATTATTATCGATAGAAAAATCAATATGCGGGGTATTTCAAAGGCTAAATCAAGTTATTCAAGTTATTGAACTCCCACCAGTGAAGAAGTAAAAAATCAGACAGAAATAAATTATATCACTGTAAAAAAATTAGATCCATAAGATGCGATTCTAGTGTTCTAACGTTCCAGGTAACAATGTTTCCTTTCAAAATGTTCCCAGTTAAAATGTTCCCGTTCAAAATGCTCCTAGTAATAATATTCCTTACCAAAATGTTACTAACCAAAACATTTAATTTTTCTTTTAACTTTTATTGTGCGACTACAAACTAGGAACAGTTTGGCAGGGAACGTTTTGACCTGGGCGTTTTGGAAATTAATGAAGTCTTTGAACTCCCATCAGTGAAGAAGAAAAGATCAGACAGAAATAAATGAGATCCCTGTAAAACTACTAGATCTATAAGAGGCGATTCTAGGTAATAATGTACCTGGTAACAATGTTCCCTGTCAAAATGTCCCGCGTTAAAATGTTCCCGCTCCCGGCAACAAGCTTAGGTATATTTGGAACATTCAAATTACATTTAATGGTAAAATAAAAATATGTAATGTGTTTTTGTGTAAATGTCACCGTTGTTTGCTTCTAAACAATGAAATTGAACTAATCACCTTCCTTCACTCTGGATTTAGATTATCTATGGGTAGATACCGCCAGTAATCAGCAAACCAGTATTAGGTTATATTTTAGGCTGTTCGAGTCTCTACCGCCAATGTTAGGCTTTATTTGATATAAATGCTAATACAACTATTTTCTGCAAACAACAATCTACGGTGGTGAAAAAGTTAAGAGAACCTTTAACATTAGTTGCCGAATATAGGTCAGTTTAAAAATCAATCAAATTTTTGATTTACAACTACAATTTTTGTCAGCTTGTCTATTGTTTCGTGTCGAACGTAATGCAAATTAACAGAAACATTCAAACCAAACATGCCAGATTTTTGAAGTATCAAAGACTTGAACATTTAAATGTAAATCGTGAATTAGGGATTTATCATGATGATAATATTAATACACATTAATTCAAAATTAACTTGCTTTGTGGGTACATTGATGGCCACAAACTTAATGCTATTTTGGTTCTTGCAACCTTTCTTTTTCTGTTATGCCTACGTTTCCCTGTAAATCAATTATATTTAAACACTTTTGATTTATTTACATTAAGTTTTAAAAAAGCATTGTGAAATTTTCCGAAAAAAAATTTTTTTTTTATATTATGAAGCAAAACTTGACTATAATACTTATTACTAAGCAAGAAGTTAACAAAAATGTTTAATTTGACAAAGTTTACAGATTTAAGAACTAAAAAGATTTAATTAAAAATATTTTTTATATATATAAGTTACAAAGATATTTCATTGTAGGGCTGAATCCTTTGTTACACGATCTAAGTCCCTACTTGTGGAACTGTGGATTTGTGGGCTTGTAGAATAGTGAAACGGTGGATGATGTCCCTAGTTCCGCACGCAAACAAAGCCTTATCTTCCGATACCGAATCCGAAGCAAATCTTAATTAGAACACGAAGGATCTAATATAATTTAGACAAAAACAATATTAAATGATATTTATGGTTCTCGGTAAATTACAAATGTTTTGCATTTCGGTAAATCAAAGCATGATAAAAACGAAATAAACAAAACTGTTCATCAAAAGTCAAAGTTTGTGTGCGCATTTCTTAAAATGTTCAGGATATAAGAACTTGTATTGCGTTATTTTTTATTAGCATTTTATTTATGTCCACATAATACATACTTAATTTCACTAGCCAATATTAAAGGGCCAATACACACTACGCTCACGAATGCAACGTATGTATTGCGTACCCCAGCCGACGTTCATACTTGTCCTATATTTAATGGATTTCACGTTAAAAATAACTTAATAATGTCTTACTAAATCTATTAGTTGTTCATCTCCACTTTTAACGACAAAAACGATCAATAAACTTTAATGAATACAAGACGTCAACACAAACATAAACTTACATTACCCTTGAATTTAATCAGCTTATATGCAATAATTACAATAGCGTATTATCCAAGGTGGATATTTTCAGTTGCGAACTAACCGATTACAAGAGGTCCATAAAAGAATATTTCTCTGATGGTTTGTAAATAATTTTACGTAACTTTACTATTGTTTATATTTCTTTATTATGATTAGATTTATATCTACAACTTCTCTCCATGGCTATAAATGTATTGATATATGTTTTATTTTCTAAATTTTTCGTTTTATATAATCTTTTGTTTTGTATACATTTTTGATTTCATATTCCTTTCTTACAAATTTTAATTACTTATTCCTTATTATGCTGTCTCAGTAGAGGTAAAGTCACAAGGAGGAAAACCATAATTGGTTTGATTTAGGCTATATAATACTTATGTATAAAATGAAATAAATGTAAACTGTAGATTTCCCAAAAATTTATAAACAAATAAACTTGTTGAAGGTCTCTTTCACTACCGTTATCTAATTTCACATGTCCCAGGACAGCGCAAATCGGCGTTGTATACGTTGTGTATGACAGTGTGTTTCTAGATTTCCTATGCATCAATTTTAACAGAAAATGTACGAATATCTATTTTAAATGTTGTGGGAAAACCATCTAACCACCTCTGGGAGAGAGATACTTATATATTATGTGTATTGCAAAAACATTAAAAAAATTTATAACCATATAAATATTTTTCGAAAAATTTTAAAATCAGGGTGGTATATTTCGAAAGTAAATTTCTAGGTGGTCTTTCAAAACTAGTGTCCTGTTTTTCTAATGTAATATAATAATTGGTTTACGCCTCACAAAGTCGTTTAGTTTCCCTGCTTCACCGCACAGCTAATATAAACTAAGTAATATATCTAATTATTGAAGACAATATTAGCGATTCCTAAACGAAAATCTGAAACAGAAAAATCAGAAAAGGATACGGTCACATCTAGGACATGAACCCAGAACCCTTGCCTTGCCGGGGCACCGCTCTACCAACTGAGCTAATGGCACCCTATCTCCTTCGGTCATATTTAACTGTATCAAACTTCTAATAAGAACCAGAGATGTGCTTTATTTCAAATAAATCCATTTCAAATGGAAATGCAAAATGGAAAATACCCATTTTCCATTTTGCATTTTAAATGCTTTTCTAAAAGCAATTTCGCATTTTGCATGTTAAATGCTTTTCTCAATGCATTTTCCATTTTAAATGCTTTTTGCAACATTCTTCCTACTTTCTACACTCATCTTTTTTCATAAGCCCCAAATATCAGTCGGTCCTCAACCTCGCAATGAGGGATAATTTACATTTGTCAAGTTGCTCCCTGGTAGGAGCCCTGGCAATTGAGTGATACCATTACAAAAAATACTGATTCAAATACTGAACATGGGGCCATGACGCTATAATATTTAATGTTAGATAGCAGTTACTATGTTTTTACATTGGCAACATTAGTACCGCGCAAATTTTTTGTGGTTACATAATTTGTAGTGATGGTGTTTTTGGATTTACCATCAAGTAATATGTTTGTTCTACATTGATGTCCATTATTAAATGACAAAATTGTTTAAAAATTATATAATTATTTTGATTGTTTGACCTGAGAAACCATTTTGCATTTTCAATGCATTTTGAAAATAGGTATTTTGCATTTTGCATTTGAAATGCTTTTCTAAAAACCATTTTGCATTTTGCATTTTCAAATGGAAAAGTTTTGACCCATTTCCATTTTGCATTTCAAATGGTTTTGGGTACCCATTTTGCACATTCAATAAACAAATTTACAATGTGTGATATACATATATATATTTCACTAGTAATAAGATAAGATATTATGATATGATTAATATTTATTATTTTTCAATGTTCTCCCATAATAAGCAATTGCTTGTGTGTATGGGATGAGGTATTATTTGTTTAGTTTCTTAGATTTTTATTTTATTTTTTAATTTTTTGTTTTCGTTTTTCTTTTATTTATTTATTTTTTATTTTATTTAGTTTAGGTTTTCGGTATATTTTTTTAATTGTGTTTTGAATTCTTTGAAACTATCATTTAGTGATCTTATATTTTCTGGCAATTTATTGAAGAAATTTGTTCCTAAGTATTTGTAGTTTTGCTGACCCAAAGTTTTTTTACAAATCGGAATTGGTAACATATATTTTTGCCTGAGATTTGCTATGTTTTTGAATGGTACGGTTTTGTTTAGGATATCATCTTTGTAAACTTGTAAGGTTGCGTGATACAGGAAAAGAGTATTTAATTTTCTGACTTTAAATTCTTTGAAAATGAGTTCAGATGAATATAAAAATGATTTCTTTAATATTATTTTAATTATTAGTTTTTGCGCAATGTAAAGAGGTTGTGTGTGAGTTTTATAGGCGCCCCCCCATCCTATTATACCATATTGGATTATGGATTGACAGAATGCGAAGTACGTCATTCTCAGTAGTTCTTTATTTAGAATATGTCTCAAGCAGCTAAAATTAAGGTTAATTTTCGTACTCTGTTTTTGAGAATGGTTATATGTGGTATCCATTTTAGGCATTGGTCAATAGTGATCCCTAGATATTTGGTTGAAGTTTTAATTTCAATATTAGTACATAGTAAGTTACAGTGGTGTTGTTGAGTGCTTGGTGCAGAGTGAATTCGAATGTTTATTTCATGCGGCGTATTTGGTTTGTTTATGAAAAATGGTACGTAGTGTGTTTTTTTAGAGTTTAACGTTAGTAGGTTATTGTCAAACCATATTTTCAATTCATCGATGTCTGAATTAGCCTTTTTGTTCAGTTCTAACCATGTGTTTGCTTTTAGAAGAAGCACTGTGTCATCTGCATATGAGACAATTTCCCCGTATTTAGCAACTTCAAATATATCATTTACATATAATATGAACAAAAGTGGTCCTAAAACTGTGCCTTGTGGTATCGAGAAATTATTACTTTCGGAATCACTTAATTCATTTAATAATTTTACATCTCTGATAAGAACTACCAACATTGTCTTCATTTTTCTCACCGCATATTTTTATTGTCAACTATCTTTATGTATGATCGCAAGATTCAACCCGAACTAAATGCAATCTAGACAGCATCTTCAGATAAACATATCTTATTTTTATTGTAATGTGCGACATCTATTGACTTTTCTGCAAGTCTAGGATGAATATTTATTTTTTGTAATAACTTTGTGAGTAAAACCTAAAATTGTAATATTTAAGGGTCCTAGATGTGATTGTCTTCAATAATTAAATATTACAATTTGAGGTTTTACTCACTAAGTTATTCAAAAAAACAAGTTTATATCGCCAGCAATAACACCTTTCGAATAATATGCTGGAATTCGAAAGGTAATATAAACCGCTCACTCATTACTGGCGACACCGGCTTTGTTGCAATTCGATAGGCATCACGATTCAATGGATTATCTTTACCAGTGGTTATCTCGAGCCGATCTAGTAAAATAAACCCCAAGAATTAGACAATATTTAAAAACAATCTAACGTTGTAATTACGTTTTTTTTTTATTTAATTAAAATCAAATTTAATAATATAATTATTAAGTTCTGTGAGTATTTTTTGGTTTTTGTTATTGTTACAGCTGTTTCGGCTTTCAAGGCCATTTTCAAACTGTGGTTTATCCACGTTTAGACGACTTATTAATATGATTCTATTTACCCCCTCCCAAATTTAAAATGATTTATTACCGGTTAAACAAATTTACTGATAAAAATAGTTATGACAATAGATTTCATATTCTGTGGGGGTATTTTGAAGTCTGTTTTCCCCACATTAATGTTTTCTTAATTGTTCAATAATGATGTAGCAGTTATTAATTTATTT
Source organism: Hesperophylax magnus (assembly GCA_026573805.1). Classification (NCBI taxonomy): domain Eukaryota; kingdom Metazoa; phylum Arthropoda; class Insecta; order Trichoptera; family Limnephilidae; genus Hesperophylax; species Hesperophylax magnus. The sequence goes on along the minus strand of JAIUSX010000117.1, from coordinate 827,950 downwards.
AAATGTGTTATATTGTTTAAGTTGTGTGAACATACTTAGAAGGGTGATTACGTGTTTCTAATTGTTCAGCAAGTAAAAACGATACCCAAATCAATCACAATAATAACTAAATGGTAAACGGATTGATAAAGAAGTTCTTCCTTCTTCCCTTGGATTTTTTAAAGTAGAAACATTAAGTTAAAATGTTGTTATTGTTTTATGTTTCAGTCTTTGCGCAATTTATTAGGAAAAATAATGATTTTCATTTCCAAATTTTCTTACGTCGGCGTCTTAAGATTATTACATTTTCCTTACATCGTTTACTTCTTAAGCGTTCAAAAAGAAAAAGAAGATGATTTGAAAGAGAGATATGTAAGTCTGAATGTTAGAGGTAGCGCGCTAATATTAAAAAAACAGATATAATTAATAAGAGTAAGTTAAAAAATTTAATAAAGAATTACTTATTTAAAGAAGGGCAAAAATCTCTCGACAAAAGTCTTGGGTGTCATCTAAATAAACACTTTCATACTTATATGTGTATATTTAAAACATGTGAAATAACCGAACCAGATGTATTTTTTATGACTACTTGGCGATTGTTTTCTATCGAGGAAATTATAATACAGGGTTTTCCAATAAGAGGTGTTATTTTGATATTCATTCGTAAAAGATCAATGGTTTCGTTGCTTGTGTGGCACGTAACGCCGTCTTGTTGAAAGTAAACGTTGTCCAGATCAATACCATCCAATTCCGGCCATAAAAAATCATTAATCATCTGTCGATAGCGCAATCCATTCACCGTAACTGTTGCTCCAGCCTCATTTTCGAAAAAGTAAGGTCCAATGACTCCGCCGGACCATAAACCGCACCAAAAAGTCACACGTTGAGGATATAGAGGCTTTTCAACAATAACTCTTGGGTTTTCCGAGCCCCAGATGTGACAATTTTGCTTGTCGACGAAGCCACCGAGGTGGAAATGGGCCTCATCACTCGAGATGATTTGCATTTGATTCACTCAAGTGAATTTTAATAATTTCAATGCGTTGTTGAAGCGTTTATCGTTCAATTTTTATTAATGGCGTATTTTCTACTTGTCAAATGTTAAAAAATAACAGCTTTAAAAGTAACATCTACTGAAATAGCGGGCTATTCAAAATAACACCTCTTATTGGAAAACCCTGTATATGGAAATTATCTTGTATGAAAATAACTTTAATAAATCGCTAGCAATTCGTAATACGGTGTTTTAATACACACAAATTCTTTAATACTTCGGTTAAAAATTTAAAATGCGCAGCTGAACGTGTTAATTACTACAAGAAACAACTATTCACTTCGGCAGATGGTAAAAGATGCATTAAAGTTGCAATTTTTTTCAATCAAAATTCAATCTTTTCCTTGAATAATATTTTTTTACGCTACGTTTAATTTTGTTAGTATGAAGTCACGTTTGCGTAAGGTTCCGCTTCAATCTAAATACGCACAAATCATTTAAATACTAACCAAAACTAAGAAAGTAATAACAATTATGCGGGATTTTTTCATCTCTCCCGTCTTCTCCTGTATAAATAATTACTTATTTGTAATCATTAAGTAAAAACGAAGTACATAAAGATAGCAGCCAACAAAAATGTGCGATGAGAAAAATAAGAAAATGTTGGTAGTTCTTATTCGAAGTATGATACAGTTAAATATGACCGAAGTAGGTAGGCCCCGAAAAGGCAAGTGTCCTGGGTTCAGGTCCTAGATGTTTTTCTGTTTCAATTTTTCGTTTAAGAATCGATAATATTGTCTTCAATAATTAAAACGAAATTCAATTATTTAAGCGTATTTAGGAGTAAGTGGTGTAAGGAAATTTTGCCTTATTTTCTTACGTTTTTTAGGTATTTCAAGTTTTAATCATGTTCAATCAAGCCTTTTGAAATTTAAGGATTTTCATACCTGGCTGATTCATGTGTAGCATCCATCGAGTTTCTACGTCATGCTATGAACCCGGAAGCGGATTTTTACCAACAAAGGCTGTATTTATTTAGGAAGTATATAGCCTTCGTTTCCATTGTATTTATTTCAAAAGTATACACCGCTATTTTAGGCGATAGTAATATCTTGTACTAAAAATGTTAACAATACACATTTTACAAGCCCGAAGTAAACGCGAGGATGGTAACAAATTATTGTTAGATCGATAATTTCATTTCATGTTAAATTTAACATATTATTGTACTCAAAAATATTTTTATTTTTAACTGTTTAACGGTCATATAACAAATCACAATACGATACATATTGTTAGTAAAACTACTTAATTATTTCAATTAAACATTATTTCAAGGCGCTCAAATCTCATATTATGTACTACAAACTATTAACGTGCAGAATAAAAATATATTTAATACCAACTTTCAAGCTTTTCCCCGTTTTTGCCATTCTCTCGTATTTTGTTTTTGAGATACTACAATAAAAACGAACAATTTTTATTTTGTGATAAAAATGTTTAACTCCATATAAACTTCCGAAAATAAAAACCATAAAATCAGTAAACCCGAGTTCCATCGACATTCAAATTGGGGTTGCTTGGATACGAGCTTTCAGATAATATCGCTACGAGCGCTGGCGTCGCGCTTTCACCAAAAACATCTGATAATAACACAATATCTCAATAAAATGCGCGTGGTATCTTGAAACTATGAATTCATTTTCTTAATCCTATTTCTGATTAACATTTATAAATATGGGAGGAATGCAGATCACGCCAAACTCTGGGAATTGAATAAAAATGCACTTTCTAGATGAGAAAAGTGTGTAGACATTCATTAAAAAAAGAATTAAGGCGCGGAAGAATAAATTGAGGGAGATACAGCCGATCAAAGTTTAATAAATTGCACTTCGCGATCTGATATTATTACCACATTATGACAGTCCGCCGCCATATTTTGTCACGAAAATCAAATTAACAACTATGTATTTACTTTTGAAATTTCAGCAGTGCCATCCAAAAAATAAAAAGTGTTGCCATATAATAATATCATTGCATGGAAAATTCTGAAAATTAAATATCATTTGCCAGATTGGTAGTTTATTAATTAAAATCTTGTAAATACTTAATTTATGTATAAATATAACCTAACCTAACTGTGATTTTCTATAACAAAAAATGACCCTTTAATAACGCCCACTCGCGTCCCCTTTAGAGTTTTATCCCAGTTTTCAAGTAGTTTGTGGGCTACGCTAGGTTTGTATAGACGGTTTGTGATTTAATACTAATACTTTTTTTCCATGCTATTTCCTGTTACACAAAATTGCCCCTTTAATAACGCCCACTCGCGTCCCCTTTAGAGTTATATCCCAGTTTTCAAGTAGTTTGTGGGCTACGCTAGGTTTGTATAGACTGGTTTGTGATTTAATTCTAATACCTTTTTCCCATGTTCTTCTGCCTACTCTAACCCCAACTAAAAACCTAACCTATTTTGTAAAAAAATATTATTATTATATGGCAACACTTTTCTTTTTTTGGTTGGCACTACTGAAATTTCAAAAGTAAATACATAGTTGTTAATTTGATTTTCAAGTCATAATATTTGATAAATAAAACATGGTTTATATGTATCGCGTACGAAGTTTCAAAACCCTATAACTCAGTTAATAGTGCCGACCCCCACCTAATTCTTCGGATTCGGATTCCCCAGCCCTAAATTAGTCTAAATCAAGTTCAATTTCGGTTATACTCCCATAAACCGAATTTTACCCTCAGATCGCGAAGTGCAATTTTATTAAACTTTGATCGGCTGTATCTCCCTCAATTTATTCTTCCGCGCCTTAATTCTTTTTTTAATGAATTTCTACACACTTTTCTCATCTAGAAAGTGCATTTTTATTCAATTCCCAGAGTTTGGCGTGATCTGCATTTCACCCATATATTTATTTATTATTTTATGATTTAAGCGCTCGGGTTCTTGAGCTTATCGCTAAAAAAACAACAAGATTGACAGCTCATCTGTTGAGTTTTAAGCTTTTGAAAATTGCCGCTGAATGCGCCGGCGCGCCGTTTCGTAGCTGTCAGATAAAATGGCGCATGGAAAATATTAGCTTTCCATGGGAATTGTGACGTTTACTGACAGCTGTTTTCCTCGATTATATATATATTAATGCAGTTTTACACTGTTTTACGAGGCAACTGTTCATATTTCCAAGGTATTTATTAAATATATCCATCGGCGTGTTTAAAAATTTGTTTAAAATTGCTATAATATTTTTTAATGTTGTATTTTCCTTTCTTTGACTATGTTTTTGCTTCATATTTATCATGTTCATGTAATACCTCAAATAAACTTCTGATTTGCGCAGGATATTTCATGATAATTGCATAATTGAATCATTCACAAAGATTGCATCATGCTTGTAAATAGCATTGTGAAAAAAACTCGATACGATTAAGCTTGTTATGATTATAAAATTATTACAAACAATGTCTCAAAAGCTTACCATTTACCATATTGATATACCTGGAAAATATATATTCAAAAAAATATGATATTACACAATATATATTTTTTAAATAAAACTCGAAATATTAAAGCTTTTATTAAAAATATTGTAAATATGTACCTATACACAAAAGGGGACACACTTAATAAGCACAGTTTTATGACGATAAACTTGTCGAATTCCGCTGAACGCTTAATACGCAAAAAATTATAACATGCACTTAGTTTCCACTTAATGAATACAAGAAATAACTATTTATGTGGTGGGATGGTAAAAGATGCATTAAATTTCCATTTTTTCTCAATCAAAGTTTAATTTGAAGGTTAGGAAATAAGCATAAATTATTAAAATAACCCAAACGCTCCCCTAAAAACCCAGTTCGTGTAAGTTTACTTAAACCCCCGACTTAAATAGTTGTCTCCATTAGATATTTAAGTTAAAATCAAGTTTAAATATGAATTAAGATTTTCACGGCCAGAAGTATTTTTGTTATTTGTTTTTGGGGTGTTATGCCGTGTTGCGCTAACTCCTTCTTTAGCCAACGTTTCGGACAACGTTACAGTGTCCATCATCAGGGCAGATGTGTAATTGATAGTGGTGAAAAGTGTGTTTAATGTTACTTTTTTGTCTTCTCTTATTTAAGCCAAAATATGATCTCAGATTCTTAGTCTGGGCTTATTTAAGAAATAAATATAATAATTTATGTTATTTCTTGAATAAACCCAGACTAAGAATCTGGGTTTATTTATTTCTTAAATAAAACCCATATTCTTAATCTGGGTTTATTTAAGAAATAATATATATTTTTTTAAAACTAGCATAAAAAACTATTTTAATATTATTACTCGTAAATCAAACCATTGCCCGATAGAAAGTTGAGTTTCCGTTTTTTTAACGAAATAGCTACTAAAACACAATATTTTCTTTTTCCGAAAACTGAAATACTTCTCATTATTATCGAACTGATACAAATACGTATTAATCGTGTCCCTATTTTTGTACATTTACCAAAAATTGACCACACTAAAAAAAAAATTTAACAGGTTATTTTAACAAACCACGATGTTACACTTCATTTCAGATAATGCAGAGGATATCAATCTTCAATTTAGACATAAAATGGATATAATTACATAGAAGGTCGTGGACAGAATGGACGATAGTGGAATCGACAGTGGTGACTGCAAAACTATTTTTGATCTAACTGCAACGGTAAGAAATAAACCAGTTAATAATATCATTTCTTCTTTATTGATTTAATTTCCCATCCTTAGTTCATTAGCTAAAAAACATTATCAAATACAGTCACGAATGATGACAAGTTTTTTAATTGGTTTCGTCACGGCATCACGCGAATACAAAAAAGTAGCAAGTTTTCAGTCAAACTCCTGAAAATATTATTGTTGAAAGAATTCCATTTCCCAAAATACCTACAAGTTTGCTAGTTTCATAAATATTTACATTATTCTACATTTTTTTGGCATAATATTTCTTTTAACGTTGACCTCACATGTTTAAATTATTTGTTTATTCTAGTATTTGCTATTATTCTTTACACTTCCATAATTCTTGTGATAGTCAAAAATAACTGATTTCGTTTGTCTGTGCGTTAGGCGTTTGTGAAATCTGGTTTAATTAATTAAACTTTCTTTCAATTGGTACTCATTATGCAGACAAACGATACAATATATTTAGGATAAAGGATATAGAAAGGATAAGGACAATTATTAGAACGGTCTTGGCCTATGGATGTGAGGCGGTAACACTGACAGCAAAGTCTGCGGAACGGCTGGACACCTTCGAAAGAAAGGTACTTCGAAGAATCTTAGGAGCGGTGCGAGAGGGAGAGGCATGGAGAATCCGCCACAATAAGGAGCTATATGACATCTACCAAGCTCCCAGACTCTCTACTCATTTACGGCTCCAAAGACTAAGATGGGCCGGACATGTGCACCGAATGCCAAGCACACGTGTACCAAAGAAGGTTCTAACAGGACACCCGGGAGGCAAACGAAAGGCGGGCAGACCTAGGCTGAGATGGGAGGACGATGTCAGGAAAGATGCCAGAGGACTACTCCATGTTGCAGATTGGAAGACGACGGCCGAGGACAGAGGGCGGTGGAGGCTCATGTTAAAGGAGGCCAAGGCTCGAAATGGGCTGTAGCGCCATTGAAGAAGAAGAAGAAAGGATATAGATATTTCAGTTGTCTGTGATTGATATACGTTAGTTATTTCTGCGTGAAATTTTTTACACACAATGTACTCAAATTTGCTTTGAATTTAAATGTCATTTTCAAAATTGGAACTGAATGAAGAATAATTCGTACAAGCGATAAAATAGGTTTAAACTAAAAAAATGCACATTTCAAATATAAATATAAAAATAAAATAAATTTCTGGTTTTGGGTAGGTAGGGGTCTTCTTTATCGCTTGTCTGAATTCTTCATACAATTAATACCAATTTTGAAAATGACACTCATATTCAAAGCAAATTTCAGTTCATTCATCCAGATTTCACGCAGGACTAACGAACGCACAGTACAGAAAACCGAAATTAGTATGTTTGATTGATGATTAAAATTCGATGATTGTAGGTATATTATTTGCTGTCCCTTTCTGGCTAATTAGAATAAATATCCTTAAGTCGATGCACTACGTGTAATATTTTTAATTGAGCCGCTATTAATAACAACCCTTACGTAGATGGCGATATGGTTTAAATTCCCGCTTAACACCATCCGCCTATTTTGATTTATGCAAGAAAAAAACATGGCCAAAAAGTGCCTTTTATTTTATTTTGTGGATGTTCAGGCATTAATATTTAATTTTTTTTCGATAATTTTAAAAATAACTTAATTTTCCACATTACACAATAAAATCATAACCGAAAATGGGTTCGTAAGTAGGAGATTTTGAACTTTAAAGCAGTTTTCATGGGCCATTACAGTATTTTTTTCTGGGCTTATAAAAAGTCTGATCTAAAAAATAAGCGATTATTTCAAAGGCCAAGATGTATTCTACTCGCAGTATTTAATTATAGTATCTAAAACATTTGTAGGCGACCAAATTTTCAAACCAAAAACACATGATTTTGCATTACTACATATGGCATCGCCTTAAGCAAGATTTAAAAAAAAAAACTGTTTCTCAGTGACGTTTCCAGGGACTAATTGTACGAAGTGTGTAGATGAACGGGTCCACTCTATTTGCTCGACCTACATAATGGATTAATCAATTCAAAAATAGATATTACAGCATACTTTGCATAAACAGATTTTATAATAATAAACAGAAAATCAAACACACGTCTTTACACAATAAGCAGAAATTCAATTTTAACACATGCTTTTTTTTGTAACCATAAAGATTCTGATTTTATTTTTTATAATAAATCCATGGTTTTACATACATAAATTGATAGAAGTCTTATTAAAACTTATTATTGAGATTGTAAACTATGTTTCGGTTTTCTATGAAATGTATTAGCGTTTTACTGGCTGACGTATACCCGGCGTTGCTATAATATATTGTATTATATAGATAAACCTTTAACATAAGAAATTCTTTAAGGCGAAGCTCAATGCTAAATCACTATTTTGGTTCTTTATAACGAATTGGTGTACATTAGCAATATCAAAAAATATGCTTTAGATAAATTGAAGGTTTTCCTATCGTTTCGCTTGAGTAAAATACAAATAAAATAATAAATTACTCAATAAAAAATATAAATGTAAGCTACTTAAAAAAAAAATTTCAATAGAAATGTATGAACGTGTAAAGGAAATAACTTTTAAAAAATACAGTATTATAGCTAAGATTATCTGTGACAGTTTCACTTGATTAACTTTTTTGCTTTCTTATAAAATTATTTACTAAATTTAAATAAATACAAACCAGTTTTGTGCTTGAAATCGAACGTTTCTACACTACGTTTGTCAAGCGATTTTAATGCCTATTCCCTACAATATAAGGGATACCAAGAATATACACATTTTTGGCTTGTAGCTTCCTCTTAAATGATAGTGAAAACTCTAACAAAATTCGTTGCGTAGTTTAGAAGAACTAAGCGCACAAGCAGACAGACGCTGATAGTGACTTATTTACTTATAATAGAGATTTTCCAAAAATATTCACTGCGTAACCAAGCAATGTTTAATGTTATCCCTTCAGCTATAGATTAACAACTGAGTCCGAAGAAATTACAATAAATTATAAATATTATAATTTCATTGGCTTTGATAAGATCGATCACAATAACTTGTGGAGCATGCGACCAAATTCAACACGAAACATGTACGTACTATTTATATGAGCTTCTAATACCGAAGTTCAATTTAAATAGATTAGTTTTCTGTTGGGGTTTGAGTAAAATTAGGTTTTTTTAACAAATTTTTGGCGAAATATTTTGTGACAAAAATATATAAAAAGGAATAAAAATATAAAATATATAAAAATTTAAAATAAAATATATAAAAATTTCGATATGCTTATAAAAGCGAGCAACACACTGCTAAGACTTATAACTAGTAACTTTAAACTAAGAGTTATAATTTATGCTCATGTGAGTTAGGCCAGGTATATCGGTTGATTTAAAGCTCGGCTTTGTTGGAATTTCGCGCTTAGCACGGCTTGGAACATAATTCGTATATAGGGCGGAATCCTAGATATCAGTAATATTACATGTATTATCTATGATTTTAATAGAGGAATTTAGTTCATTTTTCAATGTAAAAGCAAATTACTGTCTACATGAGTGGTATAACTGTGCTCTCTACTGTCACCGGAAGATCGAGAGATTTCGTTTTAAGCTGGTTTAATTTATGAGTTGATTGTTTGATAAAGTTTCCCACTTCAATCAGCATAGTGATGATATGAATTTTAAATAGTATTTGTTTTGCTGGAATGAAATTATGACGAATAAACCACTGGAAATATTGTTCAGATATTCCTTCATCCTTCCATTTTAGATTAATTATCAATTAATAACGTCAAGATTTCTCATCGCTCGTTGAATATAATAGTCTCTACTGATATATTTCTGTGAGGTGGAAGTACGTAATTCGGCGTTTAAAATAGGAACTATTTTGCGGCTTAAGCGGCCGATTAAGCCCGCATAAATTTGAGTAAGGAATGTGGATCATAGCGAGAATACGGATCGACTGATATACCGGGCATAAGTGGATCTTAATACATAATACTGCTAAACGACTTACAACTATGGCTTAAAACGAGAGACTTATCAAACTCTACTTTCCCAACAAAATTGCTTTTTAAAATGTTTCCAGTACCAAATATTGATGATATATTTAAGCAAACTTCTATTATAAAAATGTGTAAAGAAAAAAATAACACAGAATATCAAGAATTTTACAAACTGATGAGAAATGGAAATCAATTTATTACGCCAATCTTTAAAACAACCCAAATGCAAAACCATTATATTTACCAAGCCATAAAAAACTACAATAATCTCCCTTCCGAAATGCACTGTATTACGAACCAACAAGAACAAATCAATAAAATCAAACTTTTTTTCAAAAAAAACTTATATTAAAAAAAATATATGGATATATTATATTTATATTTTACACATAACATTGAATCACTGAAGTAAGAATCGTGGCTCCCTTATCAGGCACAAGAGCTCCTCTTTTCTGATAAGGTATACATGACCAATTATGTACCTAAATATTATATTTAGCAAAAAAATGTATGTATTAATGTAACTATGATCTATATTAAAATAATAAAAAAAAAAAAAAAAACGTGCCTTCAGTGGTAAAATAAATAATCAATCGAAATAACAGAAATAAAAAAGTTAAACTAAGAACGAAAATAAACGCAAAAATGTAAATATATCATAATGTGCAAAAATGTTTGTTTTAAAATCCTTATAAAGTATGTATATGAACTAATATTGCAACAGAAAAAGTCATTCTTTTTTATGTTGGTTGAAATTTGGGACAGTTTTCAATTACTTCTAAAAACATCTTATTGGTGAGAACGTTTCAAAGTTCGTATTTAAAGCACGTATTTACAGTTTTAGGTTTTCACTTTTTATATAACATAATGTAAATTAAGAAATGTTTCTTTCTGACGACAGTACAGTTTTTGCAGATCTTTAGGTTCCTTGATGATAACATCCCCTGTTTTAATATATCTAATCCTCGCTGGTATACTATTAGGTATATCTCACGCTGCTGGGTAGAAATTTGGCATTTTTTAAAAATAAATTCGTAGATATACCAACTCTACAAACATTCAAATATCATTGTGTTAGCCGCTCATTGAACGGATGCGTTTTTTTTAGTATGAATTTAAAAATAGTTATTTTTGTACTCTATTCCGGATAATCAAGAGATTCAACATGGCTGATCATACGCTCATTGAGTTAAAAAACATTATTGTGGAGCAAAATGTGATGATTAGGGATGTATTACGACGTATAGTAAGTCTTGAAAAAGCCGTGGCATGTTCATATTCAAATCGTGACGACGTACAAAGTGACAGTGCTGTGCTTTCGGAATTGCCGTCAATGATAGAGTGCGCAAATCACATAGCAACTAATGTTTCAAATGCAGACAGCCAAAAGGACAGTAGTCAGACAGTAAAGATCCAGCAGTCCTTACCAGCCATACCTTCTGCTGCCAAAGTCATAGTTAAGGAGCTGCAGTGCTCGGCCAGGCTGGCCCAGGAAGGTACAGTGGAACCTGCGGTTAACCGTGACCATCCCTGGACAGTTGTTGATCGCAATAGACGAACTGTCACCATACGAGGTAACCTAAAAGACCAGGAAACGCAGCAAATCTTTCATATGTACCCATTACATCCGGATACGTCGGTCGGTGATCTATCTGCTTATTTTACATCTTTTGTAAGTAACCGCTTATGATTTATTTCGCTGGTAATAACTCATTGCAATACGTAGGTACCTAGATCAGTGGTTCTTTACCTGGGTTCGATCGAACCCCAGGGGTTCGGAGAGTCAGTCTCGCGAGTTCATCAGAAGTCACACTGATTTGCAGTAAATATTAATTATTATTTTTTTTGTTTTTGTGTGAAAATCATGTTTTAACGGTTTTTGTTCTCTGTTCATAATGGTTTTGTTCATTTTGTGCGCCTATGTGTAAATATATACCTATGTTTTGAATTTGAAAAATCATATTTTATTTAATTGTAAAAAGCATTCACTTTGTGGCTCATCATAATTTATAATAAAACACATAAATTTGTTTTTGACCACGATAGTTTTATTTTCACTCTACCGGTTTCGGAAGATCCCTATCCCTTCCTTCGTTTTCCTATGTTTTCCTATGTTTTGAATGTTTTGAATTTGAAAAATCATATTTTATTTAATTGTAAAAAGCATTCACTTTGTGGCTCATCATAATTTATAATAAAACACATAAATTTGTTTTTGACCACGATAGTTTTATTTTCACTCTACCGGTTTCGGAAGATCCCTTCCTTCGTCAGGAGAATATTTAAAACTGCTTCGTCAGGAGAATATTTAAACCAGTTTTAAATATTCTCCTGACGAAGGAAGGGATCTTCCGAAACCGGTAGAGTGAAAATAAAACTATCGTGGTCAAAAACAAATTTATGTGTTTTATTACACATTTTTTATTTTTCCAAGAAGGATTCGGTGAATGCGCATATGAAACTGGTGGGGGTCAGTACTTCCAACAATGTTAAGAACCACTATGTACCTAGGTACATAAACGATCACGGGCCTAAAAATGATTCTTTCATAAACTGAAAATCGTTCGGAAAATAACATAAACACCCTAATACTTTCTTTAATGATGCTTACTTAATCTTCGAACATATTATGTTAAACAAGAACACTTGGAGGATGAAAAGTAAATGTTCTTCATTTTCGTCTTATTTTTATTGTGCTGTAATTACTCTAATTAGACTCACTGGAATGTGAATGAACTAGTGTATTCGACCCTTCAGGGTATTCAGAAAAGACAATTCCGGTAGTGGCTACATTCAATACGTCGGTTACTAAAAAGTGGTAGTCTTACGATTTATCGTTAAGGCCGACCTGTAAACCACAATATCTTACTAAAAAACGGTTATTCAATATTTTGCTAGCCATTTCACGGAAGGGAAGAAATTTGCATTGCGTGGAATATTCACTAACAAGTTATATACGTTTTTGGTGCGATCTGGAGTACCGCAGGGCTCTAACTTATAGCCATTCCTCTTCTTCATAATAATATATAATAAATAAACATCGCTGCAATGGGTAATACTTCGCAGGTTATTTCAAGGTCTCTTCATATTGATGACCAAAAACTTTTTACAGAAATCTTTAGAAAATCTTTAAAAAATCTTTTGAAATCGAGTCCAGTATGACATTGATATAATTGTTAACTGCAGTAAAAGAAATTGGATTAAGCGCAATTTTTCCAAAAAAGTCTCTCACTAGGAAGCATTGTACTCTGTTTTACCGGTGTAATATGGACGAATAAAGTTTAAAATGTGTCTGCACTATGAAGAATGTCAGAAAAAAAGGTTGACTTAAATTATTATGGTAATATTGAGATCACTTGTGGCATTTCATTGAGAGCGCTGGGTTGCTATTTTTGCGCAGAAGGGAATTAAGCAGTGATGTATAAAATTTTACTTTTTGAAATGGCGCATCATTTAATCAAGTTACCGCACAAGAGTTCCAACTGTCTGGAGCCAGACTATGGTATTCCCCATTGGAGTATGTTGAGGGTAGTGTAGATTGAGTAGTGGAGATTGGGGAGAGAAAGGTGGGGAAGTACCTGGCTATTAAGATTCGGTGACCATACACGGCTAATTGTCAATTCTTAACGGTGGTCAATCACCAGGGCGATACTGAAAGTATCTAGCACTCTGGAATGTACCGCAAATCTTCTATACATATTCATAAAGAAGAGTGACTATGGCGGAGAGACTTTGTTTTTTACACAAATCAACAGTTTTATTCCGATTCTGATGAAATTTTGCACACTTGACCTCCAGATTCGTAGCCAAGAATCGTGACTATTTAACGCGGAAGCCGTCAATTTGTTGCTGAGATTTACTATCCCGTCTAAATCGGGCATAAGACAAAGAGAACAGTTTTAATTTTTATGAGGGATTTGCGTGACAATGGAAAATATTATGTTCTACGATGGTTTATTATTTAATATATATTTACGAACATTTTATAGTAATCGATGTAGGAACTAGACATGACGGTAATCTTTATTGCAGAATGGAACAATCATCTGTAAATAATGTATCAAGCTTGATTTGAAGAAGTTTGATAAACTAAATCTAATTTTTAAACGATTTTAATTACCTACGCTGAATGTTGTATATTCGCATCTCGTTTTTTTTTAACTGACAGAAATATTTAAATGTTTTTCAGCTCACTCCTAAAAGAGGAATAGGGGGCGTTCCAGCTTCTAGAATAATGCAGAGAAAACTTGGACCAAGAAATAGAAATCAGGTACATACTAATAATATAGTTTTTTTTCTTCTTCTTGTTCTTGCTTTTTTAGCTTCTGTTGTAAATTCAAATTATCATTTTTTTACATAAAATATTAATGATTTTAAAATATTTTATTTCAATGTTTTTTTTTAATACTACATAATATAGCCTTTTTATAAGGACGATTAATTGTAACCGTTAAAAATCGACAATTTACTGTGAACTAACCTTGAACTAGCGCTAATAGTCCCAGAGGAGTCGTGCGTACGTAATCGACGATTGTCCTCTTGCTTCTCACACATCTTGTATTAAAACGAAAAAGACAGAAGATAATAGAACGATGACGTTACTTACGATCCTCTCTCTCTCTCTTTCTCACTCTCTCTCTTCTCGATTTCTGAGTTTGAAAGGTCATTTGTCCATAAGTCATGGAACTTTAAAATGTCCACTTAACTAAGGAAATACATTTTATTTTTCAATAAAATAAAGGCTTTTCTAAAATTTCAGGAGGGTAAGAAATCTTCCGGAAGTTTGCTTCCGCTCCAGCGACTTCCTGTCCCCGGAACCAGAGAGAATCAGCCGCTTGTCGCCTGGGACACGGATGAGAGGTAAAAATAACTACCACACGATTTTGTCATGTTACACATTCATTGCTTCATTCACATTCATTTTTGACAATATGCGATTTTTGATTCTTAGCGATGTCAGATATTTTAAGACTTATTTTGGAAAATGAACCAGACTACAGTTTCAGAAAACTAATAATGAATGCCATCTAGCGGTCGTGACTGTCTGTAAATAATAAGGGATTTTTCTTCATTCTGATCATCACTATATATATTATACTACAGGTGTTTTGTATGCATGTCCGTGTGCCCTAAATAAGTTCATATTTTCCTGGCGAAACTGTAAACAAAACATTAACAACTCTAGATTTTAATCTTTTTAGAAAAATACATATTGTATATACACCAGGTCCACTGAGGTAGCGTTTACTATGTTTTCATTCGTGTTGAATTAAATGAGACCACTCCCAAGTCGATAGAATTAATATTTGATGATGTAAGACAGGTTTTTTAGTAAAGATATAAAATATATGATCGATGTATACTAAAAATGTATTTAAAATGATTTATTTATTTAACGCCCAGGGCTTTTACGTGTAGGTGCCAGGTGGTACAATTTTGATGAAACATGAGAAAGAAATAAAAAAAATAAAATTACATTAAAAAATAATATATGCAAGAAACAAAATTAAAAAGAACAAAAACATAAATTAAAAAATACAGCAATTTAACTGGTTTACAAAAATACAACTTCCATTTAGGAATAGTGTTGAAATAAGTTTTTTACGTGATCCACAAAATTCGCAAAGTTAATATTAAATATATCGACATCACTAAGTATTGGTTTCCCATAGTGTGAATTATATTATATTATATATGAATTAGGATTGTATTAGGACATAGGTAACTACATTTGTATTTATTTTTTTTAAAAACACACTCAAAATCAACCCGCAAATTTTTAAAACCCTGTACTATTTCAGCGAGGAAGAGGTAGTTAGTTTTTTCCCTCCCCCCCGACGCTCCCCCATGCGGCCACCCTCGTGCACCCCATCCCCCCAGGCGGGGAGCGCGGGGGGGACGGGGGGCACCCTGAGCCCGGGGGGGGGCGACGGGAACACGGACCCCCTGGACTCCATCTCCGTGGAGGAGCTGTCCATCACTGACGAAGAAGATGAAGGGGACGACTTGGAACTTGTGATCCCACCGGGGAACGATGGAGGTTCCGGCCCACTGCTGTGCTGCGGGGCCCGCTTTTGTTGCTTACTTTAATATAACTAACTAAAATAACTTGAAACAAGCTTCGATAGTCGATACTGTACAAATTAATGATTATGCAAAAAACACTTTTTAATTAATTATTTTGTAATATATACTATACAAAGATAAATTTATCAATAGATCTGTATATAAGTTTAAGTTTTTTTAAATACTTCGTTTCCTATCTCGGTGGGTAAACATAACCTTCTCCGCTGTATATAAGCGCAATCATAGATGATAGAAACAAGGAAGATAGGTCATTAACAAAAATAGTGTAACTAGTGCAAATCGCATCTACGCACAGCGCGCGGCTCCGCCTGTTTTTTTCAGCGTGTAGTTTGGTCATAGCTCGGCTACAATTGGCAGACTTCCATGCCATATCTGCAAATCTCCTCCTGTTTCTGTTATATATGAATTCAATGTGATTTATAACACTGGGTTTGTTTCCTAAAAATCTATTTAAATAAAAATGTAAATGTTCGTTTGTTCATAATCGTAAGTCTCCGAAAGTTTTCACCGATTGCGAAAACAGCGCCGTCTGTTGGACAAACATGCTTTTTTTAAACACCCCCTTCTTTTGGACGTAACAGCAACACGCGCTATTGTTTCTCTAACTGCATAGAAAGACTGAGCTACAGCAACGCGTGGCGGGATACAGCTAGTAATAAATATTTCTGACTGCTTTTGGTCAGTTCATGCGTAATTTTGACTTGCTTTAAATGTGAAGTTATCATGCATTCGACAAACGGAAAACACATTATTTATGTATGTGTACAGCTAAAGGAACTACGGCGCATTCCGTGACGATGTGGGGCGGGCGAACTGGCTGCGGAAGGGATTTGTTAATTTGGTTCTTGAAAAGGTAGATGCCGGTAGCTCGTTCCACATACACAATACAGTCTTCCATAAGAACAAGTCGGAGAAACGACCCGCTCTCGTGAAACTAATTATTAGAGATTATAAATAACAAACTTTACCATGACATAACCAAAATTAAAATGCTTTGACCACTAACTGCAACATACTTCCAAACAATTGATAATAACTGACGCTAAAAGGTCTTACACACCTCTCTGCAATCAAAGGCAATATCGGGGCAGTAGTGGACAGCACCCTAGATCGTTTCCTTGATCACCGCGAGAGTAGACGAATCGGCCCTAAATCTGAAATCGGGACTGATATCAGGTCGGCTAGTTTTGAGTGTGTACTTATGTTTGGCAAGACGAGTGCTTCGCTACACGATCAGAGAAATGAAAATATTACCTTATTTGTTTTTTGGTTGAGATCATTATCAATTTTCTTTTCAAATTCAAATTTCTTCACAATATTTTATTCAAAACATGTTTCCGTCAAGAAAGAAAAAATATCAAAAAAGATTTTTTTATTAGATAGGATACCAATTTTTTTAAATCCTAATTACACTTCCTCGGGTCGAACGGTCGGTCAAACAACTTGAAGTAAATGTTGTATTTTAATATGTAATAAAAGTATTTCAAAATGTGTTCTGTAAATTAATCCATTTTCGTATTAGAAATGCACCTTTTAACAAAGATTTGGCTTCCTTTATTAAATGTGTATTAAAAATATAAATAGGGTGTAAGAAATAGAAAACTCACTAATATTAATATGTTTTGATGATCAAGGTGTGGCTGAAAATTTTCGTATACTTCAGAATGACGTTAGTCATTCTTTTTTATTAGAGTTATATATTGTACCTGAGAGGCCACATTTATTAAATAAAAAAAACAATTTTCACGAAACAAAAAATATCTCTCCTGGTTGCATTTGACCAATGTTTAAAAATGATTCCAATGGTGGGGGATTTTTCAGGGACTGAATATTTTTATAAACATATTATTAATATAATGCATAAACCATTAGCTTTTTCCAAAAAAATATTTCATGCTGCTTTGCAAACCTTTCATAAAAAAAAATAAAAGTGAAGGTAAGATTTGGTACTAGATAACAAATGCGCTATATCAATTATTTTTTATTCTTTTAAATTTAATATCAAATTTAGTGATATCCAACCTCAGATAGGAGAGGGAACCAGAAGAAGATAATATTTTTTTCAGTCCTTATGGCATAGCTTGTTGCGCTACAGCGGCAACCATTTCGACCGTTGAAGCAATTGTATAATCTTTTTTTTTATATTCACAGGAGGTCCTGAGGGAAACTATATTCCATCTTATTTCATCTTTAGGGATACTGTGTGAAGAGTCTTTTTAAGGAAAAGAAGAGGAGGAAGTTTTGGAAAGGAAAAATATACGAGGGGTGGGTAGAAATCTAGGGTTCAGTGCGTCCAGCTGTGACGAACGAATGAATATATCCCTCCCACTACGGCGGTCGAGAGACCAGTTTGGAGAGGTCAAAGTGTCACCCCAAATCAGCTTCTCCCGATCACGCACGCCACGCAGCTGGTGGGCAAGCGTACCCTGAACTTACCTCACCCGATGAACCCGGGCACCCCTGCTAAATCACCGAACGTAGCAAACCACTTGGGGTGACCTATAGCAGAGGTGTTGGTTATCCAATACATGGTTCCCGGGGCGGCGGTACCCACGCCCGCCCCCTAAATTGGCTTATAATGATGAAATAGAGTTCAAAGGTTCTGAACACAGTCATTGTACAGCGAAATCAATAATTATATTATTTATCTATATTATTGTTTCACCGTTTTATTGAAAATCTTATTTGTTTAAAAATGCATATATGACTGAGTAATATTTATCATTAACTGCATACGAGTAATTAAATATATTAAGGTAAGCTTTTATAGTTTTTATTTAAGAAATATTTATGCAAAAGGTAACCATTAATATTTTGAAAACCAATTGTCTTTCTTAAAATGTTTATGTTTAAGGTAACCATGTAATATCCATCTGTTTGAATTAATATTTTTAATAAATCTATGTGTTTGTTTAAATATAATAAATTTGTAATTATGAAACGTATTCTTTCATTGCAACTTAATTTACAACCTTATTTGAATAATTCGTATGCACCAACGGCGTTATTCAAGGGACTCATTTGGGACCAATTCTATTTTTGTTCTTATTTATGAACGATGTTACGAAATACAATGCACAATGTGTTTATACATAATTTCAAAAATATTTTCAATATAATATTACTTAGGTAATAAAATGAGCAGAATATAAAACAATTTCATACAAAAAATCTTTAATGTTTTTGTTATTTACTTTAAATAATTACATATTTACAACATATTTTACACACGATTACATTTAAATATTATTATAAAACAAAACGAAAAATAATAATAGTCATAACAAATAACTTAATTTTTACATTCAGGATTTGTACATTTGCAATTAATTAGGTATGTCAATATATAGAAGAATTGATAGGATCTGACACACATTAATAATTATTATCAGACCTTGGACTGCTGGAAGTTTGCATATTTCGCGTATCAGTCAATCTAAGTTGCTAATTATTTATCAGTAATCCACATAATATTGGCGTTTTAATCAATAATTAGGCGTTAGTTATAAAAAAACATAGTGAGTTTGCTTTGTGTCATGCTTTTCGTTTCTGGTATCTAATCTCAATCATAAATACCTATAAAACAATACGAATTATCGAAATATTTGTACTGGAAAATCATTTCTCTGATTATTTATAAAGAGTGTAGGATTTCTTTAAATTGTATTTGTGCGGTGAACCCCACAAAAAGATGAGAAAATTTATTTATTTTAGATAAACTTGCACTAAAATAATATCAGCATATTATAAACAGCGCGCCATTAAAATTCAGAATTTAAATACCACGCGGCCGGAAAATCTAGTTCAAGCGTAACCCGATGTTCCCATGTTGTGGTGCGTTATAGAATCAGCTCAAAATACTTCATACAAAAAATCAAAACAACACAATCGCCCCGACAGTGTTATCGCAAACCTGGGCCAAATTAAGACTAGCCTTGTGCGCTGCGTATCGACCTCCGGAGATTGACGATGTCACTGAGATTTTCCGAGATCGGTTTGCAGAATAAGGATACATATTATGTTATGTTTTGGTATTTAACTTTATATAGTAGTTGTGGCAAATTTTTGTACATTTTTATTTTCTTGTTTTGCATTTCTCCAATCTCTTGCGTAAATGAATCCGTAAATCTACTAGTAAAATGAACAGATCTTAATGTATCATTATGTTTTCGTATTTAAAATGCAATCTTTTTCTAGAGACGTTATAATCCTTAGTTAATTTTAGGAAAATTTAGGCAAATGCCGTATTGTCTATGTCACTAGTTATGCAATATAGTGCGTTTATTGATTGTCGCGAACATTCTTGTCATAACTGTATACGCAGTGGCGGAATTTAGTGTTCTGTACATAAAAAATAATTTCCCCATAATAGGAACTCCCTCACCAACTTTACTTAAAGTATGTGACTGCCGTTGCATTCTACGATTCGATGTAGGACAAAAACAGAAAATTTTGATTAAATATATGTTCTCTTCAATTTCTGAATCCCCAGTTAAAAATTACGCACAACCGACACTGATTATAAAGAATTATTAACCTTCGGAAATCGCAATCTGCATATTTGCTGACGATTATATCAAATACTTATATTTGGAATTCGTGTGTTTAATAGAAATCTACCAAAAGCTATTAAAATTATTGCCCTAACGTAAAACCGCCATTCGGAAATAAAACATTCTTTGAAACGATGCGATGTTTGTATTGTTTATTGACGAGATGGAAAATCTACCATTTTCCCTTTCCTCCTGTATTTAACTAACCAATATTGGAGATGAATCCGTCCCATGGGGTGCACTTTCAAACAATTGGATGGATCAGCTTGACGCCAATTTGAAATAGGCTGACGAAATAAACATCCTCTCCTCTGCACCAGCATTAGAAGTGAAGGAGAGCGGGCAACCAATAGGTTAAAGTTCTGAAAATTCTGTTAATTTTACAGAACTGTCGACCTCATATTGCTAATATACCCTTTCATGCTTTTCATCGGAACGATGAGAGCATACACAAGTACCAAAACAATGAAAATAATTAAGCATGTCGCCGTCTCCCTTCCATTGTAGGCCACGAACAATTGTGGTTTATTGATACCGAGGATAAGAGTGACGAGTCCCATGATGACTGCCAGAGACCCGCAGATGGTGTGAACTGCCTTAACGTTCGCTGGTGTAATTTTATCTCGCAGTTGTGGGCTGAAGAATGACAAGAATCCATTCACGCAGCTTAGCAAAGAGAAGATCAATGCAATCAGACCTGGAATTAGAATAGACACATTAGTAACAACAGTTAAGTAAATTTATTATGTAATCTAAAAAAATTTTGAACCCCATAGAGACCGTAGATGTTCCATTCATATTCAGAAGATACACACAGAAAATATCACTGGTCCAAAATTTGACCCCTGTGGAACACCGCCGGTGGAAATTTCTGTAATTATTCGGGATTGCTGGCCACGCTTAATTCGATTTTATTTATAAAATCTTTTGATTTACCTTAATTACTATTAAAGGAAACTGACTGCATTTGGGAAATTTTTAATTTTAGCATTTTAATTTTTAATTACGTAAAATGAAAATTCGCTTTCGTTGAATTGAATTTCTTATGTTGGTATTCCTGATACCATACGAGTGGCTATAGTTAGCATTTGCGACCTCGTTATTCAATTAGTAGTCGTTTTTTAGCCACATATGTAGAATCAGGAATACCAATTGACCGAAATTATTTGAAATGGCTGTCATCCCGTACAACGAAAGCGAATTTTCATTTTTAAGTAATTAAAAATTATAGTGCTCAAATTAAAAATTTCCCAAATGCAGTCAGTTTCCTTTTATGGTAATTAGGGAAAATCAAAAGGTTTTATAAAAAATCGTATTAAACGTGGCCAGCGATCTCGAATAATTACCGAAATTTCAAAATGCGTAGAATTTCTATTTAGCCAAACATAATAAATTTTACGTGAAAATAAAACAAATTTTATTTGGAACCAAAAGCTTACCAATATAATTCTAAGAAGATTTACACCTAGCTAATATATACACTGTCTGTCTCAGTTTTCCAAAATGGTGATTTCTTAAAGACGGTTATCAGAATATCGTTGTTCTTAAACCTTTATTTCCACATTGAAAAGGAATTGACCGGTCGGTGGCCGAGTTGCCATCACACTTGGGTCCCACTCGGGCGTAGTGTGTTCAATTCCTCGGCTGGCTAAGTCCTCCATCACAACACAAGCAACATTTTCAGCTTACTGTGGTGGTAGTAGGAGATTTTCAAATATTGTCAGGTTATTCGTAACCCGGGAATGTTTGTCTTTCTTTTTAATTAAAAAAATAAATAAATAAAAAATTCTCATTGATGAATTATTTTTATATTCAGAAAGATAAGCAACAAATAAATAGCTTATCGCTAAACAAATCATTTAGTCACCAGTAGATTAGACCTAATCGTAATATTTTACCCATATTTACTCGAATGAACAAGCAAATTATTGGTAATGCCTCACGTACAAACTATTGGTAATGCCTTACTTACAAATTATTGGTAATGCTTCACCTACAAATTATTTGTAGGTGAGGCATTATAACAAACTATTGTTAATGCCTTACCTACAAACTATTGGTAACACCTTACCTACAAACTATTGGTAATGCCTTACCTACAAACTATAGGTAATACCTTACCTACAAACTATTGGTAATGACTTTCCTATAAACTATTGGTAATGCATAACCTACAAACTATTGGTAATGCCTTACCTACAAACATTCAGAAAATGCAATAATTACATTCTTGAATCTTCCGGAATAAAGTGCTTTTGATGACATTTTTTTAAAAGTTTCAGGTGGAGATAAGTGATTATAATTTGTGAAATCATAAATTAAATTGAAATCATTGATTACTTTTAAACGACCGGGAAATGCTTAGCTTAATGCTGGTGTTAATTAAAGAAACAGCTTTATCACATTGGCATTTATTTACACTGAAATAAAGGAAACCCGAAGTAATTAATTTGGAATACAATCTGCCTCAATTCAACAAAATGTCCAAAAAATGTTGGCTGTTCTAACTGCTTTTAAACTGAAAAAATATTTATGCACAGATTTTTAACTCGTAAAAAGTGATTTAAAATTTAAATTGGTTATCTCGTTTAGTCATTACTCATTCCTCACTTATTTTACATGCTGTATTCTAAATCTTTTTCTTAATGAATATTGTAAGATTTTGAAAAAATAGCTTCCATAAAATACTATAACACCCCAATGAGGTCAGAATCATCCTCTTCTTCAACAATTAGCAGTTGAGCAGAAAGTACGCGTATTTATTATGATACAAGAAGATTTCAGCCTACCACATAACCCATAAGCAGTGTCAAACTTCATGAACGTCAAAACCTAGAATAACCCCCTTAGGATGATATGACCTCAGACTCGACTATAAACAGTTCAGCAGAAAGTGCTGGGATATGTTTGGGGACAACAAGGTTTCAGCATAACACATTTCCCATGAGCAGTATCAAACTTTTCGCCATGGGGATCAATGCCCGGGATAGCTCCAGTAAGAGACGATAACCCTAAAGTGGGCACGATAAACATTTTTTTCTACCGAACATAGGAGTAGTAACGGTATGTTTATTGATACAACATTGATACCGTAGTGTCACACGAACAGTTGTACATATTTCATTTAAATATGGCTTTATGAATCAGTGAAGTTTTCGCATAAAACTACACTATTTACAAAAAAGAACGATTAATGAAAAACATTAAGTGGAGTTGATAGAAAAAGAAAATAAAAAAACACGTTTTAAAGGTATATAGATAGGTGAAGTAAAATTAAACTAAATGCCTACACATATAAAAATTACACATACTTAGATCATATAATAATATTTAACCACAGTATCTACCGAGTTGACCGAAATCGGAACACCAGCTCCAAATCAAGAGGAGGAGGCGTCCTGATAGCAGTAAATAAAAAAATTTCATCGAAATTATTAAAAAACAAAAACAATGATGTTGAGCAAATTTTTGTAATGTTAAACGATAAATCCAAAAAAACTATCATCGGATGTGTATATATTCCACCAAATTCTAATATAATAATGTATAAAAATCACTGTGAAGATGTCGAGCTACTCAAATCTAACCACCCTAATCACAATATTATAATTTGCGGTGATTATAACCTACCTAATTGTAAATTTAATGATTTGGATTACTTACCATTAACGGCGTGCGAGAGAGAAATCTTAGACATGTCGAACTATTTAGGTCTATTTCAATGTAACAATGTGCCGAATTGTAGTAATCGGACACTTGATTTAATTTTTTCTACTGTTGAGGATATAAAAGTCTATGAGTCAGCCGAATCCTTTGACCCAATTGATAGTCACCACCCTCCACTTACAATACTAGTACCTATTACAATAGAGTGTGACCCTCTAATTAAAAATTGTAGTCGTAATTTCATTAATGCTAATTACCAGGACATTAATCATGCACTTAACAAAGTAAATTGGTCTGTTCTCAAGGAAGGTGATCTCGACTATAGCGTAGAACTATTTTACTCTCAACTGAATAGTATCATTTCCGACACAATTCCTCTAATTCATCATAAAGTACGAAAGTATCCGATATGGTTCAGCAAAGAATTAATTCAGTTAATTGTTATTAAAAAAGAAACACATAAAAAATATAAAGAACACAGAACAATTCCCAACTATACGGCATTCAACAATATTAGAAGAGATTGCAAAAAAATGACAAAAAGATGTTATAAAAATTACATTAATTCGGTTGAGAACACGATACTTCATGATGTAAAATACTTTTGGAAATACACAAAATCAATGAAAAACAATGATGCTGGCATTTCTGGTAATATACGTTACAGACAAAATAGCTCCAGTAAAATTTATGAAATTGTTAACATGTTTGCTGATTACTTTAAGGACGTGTATGAACCTGATATTCCAGATGACTTAATTCCTTACTTCAATTCGGATATAAATTTACACTTATCGCAAATACACATTGATATTGAAGACATTATAGTCTGTATTAAATCACTTGAACCCAAAACGAGCTCGGGACCTGATAAGATTCCTTCCATCTTACTTAAGAATTGTGTCCAAAGTTTATCTGTTCCGCTTAATATCCTGTTCAACAAGTCACTCTCCACAGGACACTTTCCACAAATATGGAAACTTAGCTACTTAACTCCTGTATTTAAAAGTGGTGATAAATCCTTTGTTGAAAATTATCGGCCTATCTGTATTCAATCGTCTATACCTAAACTTTTTGAGAAATTGATTCTTAAGAAAATCAGCTTCTTTGTAAACTCTTGTATCGCAACTTGTCAACACGGCTTTATCTCCGGCAGATCAACTTTGACTAACCTAACA
This sequence comes from Hesperophylax magnus, assembly GCA_026573805.1. Taxonomy (NCBI): domain Eukaryota; kingdom Metazoa; phylum Arthropoda; class Insecta; order Trichoptera; family Limnephilidae; genus Hesperophylax; species Hesperophylax magnus. The sequence goes on along the minus strand of JAIUSX010000117.1, from coordinate 802,800 downwards.
CTATATGAAAATTTTATTTCCAATGCACTTGCCAACAAACAACAAGTTGATTCTATATATACCGACTTCAGTAAGGCGTTTGATAAGGTCTGTCATAAAATCCTCATTAATAAACTTTTGAAACTCGGCATTAATGGAAACCTTTTATCTTGGTTTAAGAGTTACCTACTTAGGCGTCAGTTAACTGTCTGTATTAATGATCACTTATCCTACATGTTCGAAGCTACCAGTGGCGTACCCCAGGGTTCGCATCTTGGTCCTTTACTTTTTAATTTATTCATTAACGACGTAACAAACATATTCACCCGTGTTCTCATTCTAATGTTCGCTGATGATATGAAGATATTTAGAATTATTGACAATATCGAGGACTGTCTAACACTTCAATCTAATATTAATAGCTTTTACGATTGGTGTCTTAAAAACAAATTAACTCTTAATGTAAAAAAATGTCAACTTATGAGATTCCACAGAAAAAAAAACCCATTTTTGTTCACCTACTTTCTCAATAATCACACCTTATTATCTGTGGATGAAATAAGAGACCTTGGTATAACCTTTGACACTAAATTAACATTCATTAAACACATTAATAATATAACCAGTAAAGCAATGCAAATGTTAGGATTTGTCTTACGGATTTCAAAGGATTTTAAAAATTTAAAAACTGTCAAATTACTTTACACTTCACTTGTTAGAAGCCAACTAGAATTTAACACCACCATTTGGAGTCCTTACTACAGTGTACATGAGAATTCCCTTGAGCGAGTCCAACATAAATTTTTACGTTATATTAATTTTAAATTGGGATTATTCGTCGAAAACATTAATTACCCCTCTCTGTTACAATTATTGGGACTCGATACATTAAAAGAAAGAAGAATTTGTTTTGACCTATTTTATTTATTTAAAATCGTTACCAACCTGTTGAACTCCCCTGAACTTCTTTCGTTAATATGTTTCCATGTACCTAGTCGATCAGTTCGTTTCAAATTACCCTATCATTGCAACAATACAGGATCTAACGCTGAACTCAATTCCATAATGAATCGCCTTCATGTACTTGGTAATAAATATGTTTTGGATGAATCTATAAACATTACTAGCTTAACTTCATACAAACACTACTTAATTAAAACTGTATGTCAGCGCTTCTCAGATTGATTATAATCAAATACAGTTTTAAAGTATTAATTTATCCGGGATTTATTGTATATGAATTGTTTATATATTTATATTATACTGTTGTATTGTATTTATAATAACTATTTCTATTGTTCTCTTTTATGTATTTTATATTTTTTTTATCTATGTATATTCTGTATTATTATGTAAAACAAATGTTATTTTTTTGTAAAAGCCGCTATAATCGGCGTTAATAAATAATAAATAAATAAATAAATAATGTTCAAAGATAAACAAAATAAAGAAAGCAAAACAACGTAATGAATAGAAGAAAATAACTTAAAGATCTTACACAGAGCAAAGTTCGTAATAAAAAAATAGAATAATTTTTTTCTTATATAAATTTAGTAAATTTACCTGAGGAAAAATAGAAAATATCAATATCAAGTCTGGAAAGATATTTTTTTATTTTATAATTCTAAAAAATGAATGTTGTGTGTAGTAAGTTTTGGAGTGTGGGATGTAGTTATGTTGGTTTTCTTTTGTGTTTCGTAGTGGACATGTACAATACATAAGAAGGTTTGACTTACCACATATTCCATGAGCAGTGTCAAACTTCGCCCCATGAGCGTCAAAGGCCAGAATAGCCCCAGTGAGAGAAGAGATCACACCAAGCAAGGCCAAAATCATATGGACTATCCTTTTGGTCTGCCTGGATAGCACAGTGCCCATGGGACCATCTTTGCTGAATGACAGGATGGCCTCGACCATCAGCAGTTGGTACTGGAATATTAAACCACTTGTTAATGTGTGATTTTTAAGGACTGAGCAAAAAAATAATCATTTTGTGTTTGTCAAATCTACATCGTCATAAATCAACGATCAGCAACACCATGCTGTAGATTATTTTTTTACATGGTCCCAAATAAATTACTATCGATTTTCGGCCTGTTAGAAGTCTGTCTAATTGTACGCTAGTATGTTTGGTCAACCATTGACAGTCGACAAGCATAACGATCATCAAAATTTAACCAAAAGTCTTACAGAAAACGTTAAATAATTCGTCCAAAATTATTCTCAAATTATTAAAGGGTTAGATTATTAACGGTTAGTCAACGTTAATGTTTTTCGATTAAAAACGTTGAATATTATGGGTTTATAGATAAGATAGTACCTGTGGAATTATTCTTCGAACATATTAAATGTTACATCAGTAGGAACTACGAATTCCACATCATTAAAGAGATACGATTAAAACATTTATAAATTTAGTGATTTTATGTGTTCTCGGTGTAGATAGGTACCTCAGGCACACCCATTCGTGTTAAGAATGTTCACACATGGATTATTTGAAATTACAAGCTCTTTTGCAAATAATAGGGTAATCACTAATCCATGACGTCAGAAACGTTGCAAAATATTTCCTCAAAGAAGATAACAGTATTTAAGGTTAGATAATCTAAAATAATCTACATTTTTCTCATGATATGAATACTTTTTGTCTTCTTGATTCTTGCATTGTTTCAGATGTATGAAATCTCTTACAGTCCAATTACATGTTAGCTGAATTGGACAATTTTGAAGTCTCGAACTTGATTTGGCGAAATTTATCCACTGAAGTGATTTTTTGGCATATTTTGACATTTTGCAAAAACGATTTGAAAGTAATCTAGGTGGATTCATTTGTTTAAACTGCAGTAAGAAGTTTCATATGTTTTCAAATTGATATTTAATTAAATAATATTGTATACATATATATATGACACCAATCGCTCAAGAGTCCAGAGGGAGTCCATCGATCAACTTACGTTTTTGCAAGTATTCGAGCAATTATCTTGTATATTTCTAATATTGTCATTAAAAGTTCAGAGGATGCCAAATTCCTTCTAATTCAGTACTTCTAACACAGATTATCAGAATCGGTTAACTGTATTGGTTCATTGGTTTACCGGCTGTAACGGGCCTAACTAAAATAAGCCGCTTGCGGTCCGGGACCGAAGATTCCCCACCCCTAGTTAGTAATACTTACAAAAATTTGCCATTAAATCAATTATCTATTAATTATTATCGAAATTGCGAAAATGTTCAAATATTTTATGTCGAATCGAGAAAAAATTAAGAATAACCACAAAAAAGTGCGATAGTTTAGGCAGGCAGAAATACGTTGCTGATTTCGAACACCATAGTAATAATTGCCAACATAAAGAAGCTTAAAATGTTCCCATACACACAGTGACGTATGATAAATTCAGCCGCCAAAGTGAATGGTGCACCATTCGCCAAAGTTCTTAAGATACGGTTTAAATATTTTGCACAAATACCACGGACTACAGAGGCCGAGGGGTAAGGCTCTCGACTAGCATGCCGGAGGTCGAGGGATCAAAACCCGGACTTACAAGTCAATTTTATTATAAACTACTAATGTCTAAATAATATATAGTATATTTGCGTCATGTTCCAGAGTAGAACGAAATTTTTACGCCAGGCCCAAATATACTAGAAATATGAACATATTTTGGACCGAAATTTTTGCCAATAACACTGGATATTTTAATCCTATGTCTAGAACGTCTCGATCATACAATGATCTTGCTAAAACACACACTGTCATAGATATTTTTGCAAATAATATAACTTGTTTCAAGAAATATCTCCACGATTTTCTGTACTTAGATAAAAAATAAATAAAAAAATAAATAAATAAAAAAATTGTTTAGTGGTTTCGAATTTTTTTAATATATACTCTTTAAATTTTTCTACTTATTATGTGCTTCAATCTTTGTAATTAAGTTTTAAGTTTTGTATATAAATACTGTCATTGTTTTACATGTTTGCTTATGTGAATGGGCAAATGTGATTGCTGCAGACACATTATTCTAGGGATATTTATAATTGTATTTTTTTTTTATTTTGTAATCCATAATTAATGTTTTTATAAATATCCTGTTTGTGTCTCGAATAAATAAATAAAATAAAATATACTCTCAGTATCGCCCTGATGTAAGACCACCATTCAGAATTGAAACGTTGCTTGAATAGCTAGTTACTTCCCAATCTTTCTCCTCCCTATCTCCTGCCCCTCCCCACCACCTTCAGCCTCATAATATGCCCAAATTAGGTATGCCGTAGTCTCACTGGCTAGACAGTTGGGAGCCGTTGGGACTCTTGTGTGGTTTAACATAAAATATATGTATACGTAGTATATTCCGAATTGTGGCAATAAGCCAGAAAATCTTGTTACCTCTGCTATGGATACTGGAAAGAATCACTTTCTAGACATCGTCATCTGTCGCAGGCAGTCAACGGATAGGTGATGCATTCTGGCCATCAAGCATAGGAAGAGGAAGTAAAGCCTCTCGAATACATAAGAAGGAGAGGGGGATTTGGATGCCTGGGACTGCTCGAAACCTAAACACGGACTGCATAAACAGGAATGCATTCCACGACCCAAACTCCAGTTCCCATTTTGGATGCCTGGGACTGCTCGAAACCTAAACACGGACTGCGTAAACAGGAATACATTCCACGACCCAAACTCCAGTTCCCATTTTGGATGCCTGGGACTGCTCGAAACCTAAACACGGACTGCATAAACAGGAATGCATTCCACGACCCAAACTCCAGTTCCCATTTTGGATGCCTGGGACTGCTCGAAACCTAAACACGGACTGCATAAACAGGAATGCATTCCACGACCCAAACTCCAGTTCCCATTTTGGATGCCTGGGACTGCTCGAAACCTAAACACGGACTGCATAAACAGGAATACATTCCACGACCCAAACTCCAGTTCCCATTTTGGATGCCTGGGACTGCTCGAAACCTAAACACGGACTGCATAAACAGGAATGCATTCCACGACCCAAACTCCAGTTCCCATTTTGGATGCCTGGGACTGCTCGAAACCTAAACACGGACTGCATAAACAGGAATACATTCCACGACCCAAACTCCAGTTCCCATTTTGGATGCCTGGGACTGCTCGAAACCTAAACACGGACTGCATAAACAGGAATGCATTCCACGACCCAAACTCCAGTTCCCATTTTGGATGCCTGGGACTGCTCGAAACCTAAACACGGACTGCATAAACAGGAATGCATTCCACGACCCAAACTACAGTTCCTATTTTGGATGCCTGGGACTGCTCGAAACCTAAACACGGACTGCATAAACAGGAATGCATTCCACGGCCCAAATTACAGTTCCCATTTTTTAAATTTCTATACTGGTACACACGGTTTTTAGGTAAATTAATAATAAATGCAAGAAACGTAAAACATGATCCTCATATAAAACATGCAGAGTGTAAAATGATTGGTAACTCTATGTAAATGGTTATTTAGTAAAGTTTTGTGAACACCTCACAAGGAGAACCTGTGAAGAGGTGTTCACATGTTTTAGATAAAATTTTATTAAATATTAAGTTAGTAGCAATTAAAGTACATCATAATAGTCGGTATTGAAAATAAAATAAAATGATACTACGTGATATTAATTTAATGAAGCAATTAAGATGAAAACAGAATCAATAAAAATGTATAGATGATAATTAATTTACTAAAACGAATAAAATATTGCCAATGTATTTATAGAATCCACTCGAGCGGCAGCTACACAAAATTTAAGTAGGTGATTTTTATGAATTAAAATGACTTATAAATAAAGACTTTTTTTCATACCTAAAAATATGGGATTATCGGTGAAAATCTATTTGGATTCATTGACTTTCAACCGCAGTACGCAGTTCATGTTTCCTTATTAAAATTTGGATGTATGATATTAATTAAATCAAATGGCCGAATCCAAAACCGAACAGCCGATAATCTCCATCGCTCGAGTGGCAAATAATCATTTTAAAGTAGATCTAATTATTCTGGTAGTTCTGTGAACAAAACTCGCGTAGATAATCATTACTCAGACTTCACAGCTCGCATTAGTCGCAACGCTCATGCGCTCTGGCGGAGTGAAAAAGTACTATCGAACACGGCTACCATCTTGACGGCTTGTCTTATTTCAGCAAATCGCTCGCCATACACTATCAATGGGAATGTATGACGAGCGATATGCTGAAATAGGCCAAGCCACGAGAATATTGCGTGGTCTGTCACAGGCTTTATGTATATTGTAAACTTACCCCACAAACTGAGAACATAATATGAAGTTGAAAACTGCCCACTACCCTTCCTGCTTGACTTCCCAAGGAGGCGGCTGCGAAGTTTACAATCACGAACACCACCAAACCAACTATCAGATGTTCTATCACATTGGCCAGTAGCCTCAGAGCCAGCCACCAGCCAGCACTCCCGCTTGATTTCTTTTCTCCCATTTTAATAATGAATTAATTAAAATAAACACTAATAATAATAATGCCGATAACGCGGGAGCAGGTAGCGGACCAGATTTCGTTGCGGAGGGAATGTTTGGTTTAGTACATGCTGCCAGATGCCGTAGCAAACCGAATGAAACTGATAACGATAATTAGCGCATTTTCACCTTTCCGTCGCAGAACTATTGTAGTAAACTCTAATCTCTATTAGTCACGCATTGGTATGAAAATATAGATACGTACACACTTCTGCTCGCTGACGGCTAGAGATAAAATATTATATAGGTAATTTATAGCTGTCTACCAGAGGCGTGTCATGACTTTTTTAACGATCTTTCAATATAATATACACAAGCTGTATCCCTTAAGAGCATTCTCGAACTTTTCGGAACCTTCTAGACTCACAGACACACTCCGCCACTCAGTTTGGAACCTCATAGAACCTTCTTGAATTTTTTCCTTCCAGAGCAGAGCTCTTTTTTTAGCCTTTCCTTTTAGAGCATTCGAGAACCTTCATGAACTTTCTGGAACCTTCCAGACTCACCGACACAGTAGGCGGGCCCATTCTGAAATAATCTGAACCATTCGCGGCCTTCCCATAACAAAGCACATTTTCGTCATCCAATCCCATCCATGCTCAGCCACACCCACCAAACTCTCTTACTTTCGATGTGACACCAAGGGCTATCTACCAACATAGCCGCCGGTGGGTGGCAGTGGCTGGCAGTGAAGAATATCAGACGGGATATATTATTAGATGAGATTTTACTTCATGATTACTGTTACTGTCTACTAACTTATTATGTACCTATATCACAAGTTTGTAAAAGGGCCTATAATATAAATAATCACTTTTATTCGAACTAAAGAAAAATATAAGATTTTAATGTTGATATTGATAGTCTCTGCCATTACAAAGAATGAAGCCAAGCATTTTTAATCCTTTATTTGTTACTATATTGATTTGAGAAAGAAATTTAAATTAGGAATCGAAAATAATACCTTGATCATTATTCAATGAGGTACAAATAAGAGAAGGAAATGTGGCAGATCTCGTTGATCGATGCCGGCCATAGACTAAATACATCAATGATGCCGGCTATACAAGTAAGTTATTTACTGAGGGAGAGTTCGTAAGTAACAGAGTTTTAATTTTGGCAGATCGAGGCCTGGAAGTTGGCCGGGGACGCGAGTGTCGCATGTAGTAACGGCAGACCACTCGCCAGGTATAATTCAGGCATTATTCATTCATTCGGCTAAGGTACTAAAACTGATTGGCAAACGGCAGACACGAGACGCGGCGTTTGAATCGGCGCTCCCATGATGCTGTGTCAAGGTTAACGTTCCCGACGATTCTCCAAGCTCTCGAAGGGCGGCGAGTCGTCGCCTTATGACTCGAAAATCGCATAGTTTTCTGATAGTGATCCCTGCAGGGATTCGTCGATGAGTCACTAGGCCGTTGTAAGTCTGCAGGGTTGCCGCAGAGCTGTGAGTCTACAGCAGAGCTGCAAGCATCGTAGAGAAATATACAATTTTTTATAAAAATATTGAACTGGTTAAAGAATATGTTTATGTTGTGTTTTCAAGTGGAATTTACAAAAAAAATCTACGATTTGTACGCTGTTATGAGTGCAGTTCCGCTGAGTTGTTAAGGGCTGTAGCCTGCAGGGTGAAGATTGCCCTGATGATAGTCACCCTTCTATAGGAGAGTGCATCAGAAGAAGAAGAAGAAATTTTCCACCAGAGGGTGAAAATCATTCTCCGAACAACCTTTTTCTATCATCATTATGTCTTTGAAAAAAAAAATCAAAAGTAAAATTTTTTTGGCCAGAAAAAGTAAGGAACACCACAGGTATTTTATCTTTAAAAAAATGTCAATTAACTTTATCGGTTAAAATCTTAGAAAAATCTAGAAAAACTGGAATTTGGTGACTCTATTACATCACATTTTAATTTATAATTATCTTAGTATAAATTATGATAACCATTTACATAATAACAATTATCAATAAATAGATAATGAATCTAATGGAAAATATGCTCACATGTCATTTACTTTCAAATATATTCGCTGGTTTTGAACATATTCCAAAATGAAAAACTCTTTCAGTATTTAATATTACAAATTGACAAATTCAAATGAAAAATTAAATTTCTTAACACAAACAAGTTTATGAAAATCGCTTACCAACGATTTTTCCTTATAAACTCTATTTACCACTTTAAACTAGTCTCACAGGAGCGCTATAAATACCTATGTGGGCTTGGCCTATTTCACCATATCGTTCGCCATACATTCGCAATACTCCCATTAAGAATGAATGTATGGCGAGTATGGATAGTCGCAAAGACGGACGTGTTTCTGGCCTTACAGACGACTCAATTTGGTTGAGCGGTTGTTACCAATCTGGTTGAGTTCAACATAAAGTTGAATCGTGTGGAGGTGCGTCGTATGTGAAAAGGTTAACTCTCAACGGTTGACACACAACGATTGAACCTGTTTTGAACCGACCAAATTGAGTGGTCTGTAAGGCACATTAGAGACCACTACTACGATATTAGCTACTATACTCACTAATTATCAGACGCTATATGCGTTTGTTGTTAGATTCTCTTTCGTGAAATTCCTAAAATACATTAGCGAACAGTTGGTGAGCAACTTGAGGAGCGAATGTGTACGTGCGTGCTATCGCCCATGCAAGGCCCTTCGATTGGGGCCCAAAAGCGAGCAGAGGAGAGAGCGAACGTGACGAGGCGAGAGCACCACGCGAACACTCGCTCTCGGCTTGTTTTATCCGATTAGCAGAACCCAGCATGTCGGGTTCTGCAAGTCGGATCGTGTATCGCCGGCAAAACCAAATTATTAACATTCTGCTGCGGCGCCGTCGAAACAGGATCACTTCCAACTTCCTCTAACCTCGAGCAAGTCGGAGCGTGTGTAGGAAAAACTCCTACCAAAAACACCATTTTTCGTTACTGGAGCCGGCATAATATGTCTGACGAGAATCCCCAGATTTGGGGAATTAGAATTTCAAAAGAGAAAGGGTGTTTTTGGGAAAAATTTAACGGTATATACAACGACGGCATATACATTTTGTTCAGCGGCCATCTATGAGCGATATATCAAAGGTTGGTGCATAGTGAAACAAAGTTGTCTCAAATTTTTTGTGTCATCATTTTCATAATAACGTTATTGTCCAACTGTCTGGATATTCCTTTGTTTTTCTTTGTTTCTTTCACATTTGCGGCGCCTGTCTTCTCGCTTCTTATTTTTCATAACTTCTTGCTCTGTGAATTGTGATAGCTTTGTTTTATTAATCTCCTTTTTAAATATATGTTTTATACACGGTTCAAAAGACAAGAGAATATTAATTATTGCTACATCGACCCTACTGATGATTTGAAAAAAAAAACACCAAAAATGTCACCAGAAACCAAAATTGCAATTATATTTTTCATTTCAAATAAGTCAGGAATTACTGGTTTAAGTAAGTCAAGTAGATCCCTTAACTCCCTGTATACTGTATAGGTACACAATCAGGGATTACGTAAAAAAAATCGCCTGCGCTTTTCCGCATATTTGTGAGAGTTATAACAAATTTTCCACTCCATAAGTATCACGCACAGAAAAATCAACCCACGCACTGCCAATGGATAAGTTGTTCCAAAATACCCAACATCGATGCATTGCATAATATAGCAAAATGCGTAACTACGACACGGTTAAAGTCCACAGTAAGCATTAGCTAATTCCTATATCTCATTATTTAAAAAAAATCTCCTCTGTTCAAAGGTTTTGAGTAGTATTTTAGTCACAAATCCGAAATTAAGTTTTGTAAAAAGGCCGCGCAGCCGTTCCTCTTAAATGATTATTTTCATTAGAGTCATATTCAAAATTATTTTTTATTTCCCCCCCCCCCCCCCGTCTCCCAACATTTTAGAGATTTACATATTTATAACGGAACAGAAAAAATATTCGTATCGATTAAAAATACGTAACCCTACAAAACTTTGTAGCATTTTTAGCGGTTGATACTAATTATATATTTTTCATAATTACCTTTTTGGAACAAAATTAATCACTATTTACAGCGCTGGTAATCGGATCGTGTTTAGGCAACCTCAACTTCCCCCACTCTACGACATGTCGGGGTTCTAAAAATCAGATCTTGTGTACGGTCTATAAATCAGGGCTGTCTATAACCGGAACAAGACTAATATCTGTCCTTCTAACTGAGTATTATTTTATCTGCGTCAAACTATACACTACAGTTCATTACGCACTGAAGTTTAATCTAAGTCTAAAGTTGTGATCTAAACAATTGTCTTTTCGGATGAATTTGGTGTTGAATGAGTGCCAGCGTAAAGTGGATATTGGAAATCAAATTGATCAGTGAAATAGTGTGAAATAATACATTAACACGCTACAAGGTTCACAGAAAACTTATTAATCCCAAAAGCAAACAAAACTATATTTCAAAAAGGACTACACTACACGACCATTAAAGTATATAACAACCTTCCACGTAGCATCAAACAAATAACCGACATACTTAAATTTAAATCATCACTAAAAACATTTATTTTAAACAAATGTCACTATACCTAATAAATGGATGTATACCTTACATAAATTAAATACGTCTGTTTTTTTTCTTTTTTACATACATTTGTTAACATTTGTAATTGTTGGGTTATGTAATATAATGTATATTTGTTGGGTAAGCTGGAAGAAATAGGATGTAACCTATAAGCTATACCCTTTGTACTCTGTATTTTTGTACAGTAAATATTTTTTTGAATTATGAATAGAATGAACCTCAAATCTCAAAAGTAACCGCAAAAGGACAAAATAAAATCATTCTGTAGGATTCATTCTATTTGTCACAGAAACATGAACAGCAGATAAATAACATTTCCATTTCTTCCAAATCTAACCCCACGCATCGGTAAGCTCTCTTATGCTTTTCGAAATCTAAGAAATATCCTTTCCACCTCAATTCTTAAAACTGTATACTACGCTCTCTGCCAATTCCTACTAGCTTACGGCATTATAATCTGGGGTGGTTGTGCACAATCTACCATCGAACCTCTTCTAAAAGCCCAAAAAATGGTAATACGTGTCATTAACAAGCGACCGACAAGATACCCTCCACTCGACTCCTCATAGAGTATAAGGTCTTAAACATACGACAACTCCACCTAAAGTTTTCGCTAATACATTTCCTGTTCAAATATAAAAACAAAACTCTTTTACAACACATCTACACCACCAGAACAATAACCAACGGTCACTACAAAGTACCTTCACTATATACCACGTCAGCTCAAAGACAATTTTTCTTCCTAGCTCCTAAAATCTTTAACCTTATCCATGAAAACCTAAAAACCGTGAGTCAACCCCATTCCTTTCAAAAACAAATTACAGGGTGGCAGTGGCTGGCAGTGAAGAATATCAGACGGGATATATTATTAGATGAGATTTTACTTCATGATTACTGTTACTGTCTACTAACTTATTATGTACCTATATCACAAGTTTGTAAAGGGGCCTATAATATAAATAATCACTTTTATTCGAACTAAAGAAAAATATAAGATTTTAATGTTGATATTGATAGTCTCTGCCATTACAAAGAATGAAGCCAAGCATTTTTAATCCTTTATTTGTTACTATATTGATTTGAGAAAGAAATTTAAATTAGGAATCGAAAATAATACCTTGATCATTATTCAATGAGGTACAAATAAGAGAAGGAAATGTGGCAGATCTCGTTGATCGATGCCGGCCATAGACTAAATACATCAATGATGCCGGCTATACAAGTAAGTTATTTACTGAGGGAGAGTTCGTAAGTAACAGAGTTTTAATTTTGGCAGATCGAGGCCTGGAAGTTGGCCGGGGACGCGAGTGTCGCATGTAGTAACGGCAGACCACTCGCCAGGTATAATTCAGGCATTATTCATTCATTCGGCTAAGGTACTAAAACTGATTGGCAAACGGCAGACACGAGACGCGGCGTTTGAATCGGCGCTCCCATGATGCTGTGTCAAGGTTAACGTTCCCGACGATTCTCCAAGCTCTCGAAGGGCGGCGAGTCGTCGCCTTATGACTCGAAAATCGCATAGTTTTCTGATAGTGATCCCTGCAGGGATTCGTCGATGAGTCACTAGGCCGTTGTAAGTCTGCAGGGTTGCCGCAGAGCTGTGAGTCTACAGCAGAGCTGCAAGCATCGTAGAGAAATATACAATTTTTTATAAAAATATTGAACTGGTTAAAGAATATGTTTATGTTGTGTTTTCAAGTGGAATTTACAAAAAAAATCTACGATTTGTACGCTGTTATGAGTGCAGTTCCGCTGAGTTGTTAAGGGCTGTAGCCTGCAGGGTGAAGATTGCCCTGATGATAGTCACCCTTCTATAGGAGAGTGCATCAGAAGAAGAAGAAGAAATTTTCCACCAGAGGGTGAAAATCATTCTCCGAACAACCTTTTTCTATCATCATTATGTCTTTGAAAAAAAAAATCAAAAGTAAAATTTTTTTGGCCAGAAAAAGTAAGGAACACCACAGGTATTTTATCTTTAAAAAAATGTCAATTAACTTTATCGGTTAAAATCTTAGAAAAATCTAGAAAAACTGGAATTTGGTGACTCTATTACATCACATTTTAATTTATAATTATCTTAGTATAAATTATGATAACCATTTACATAATAACAATTATCAATAAATAGATAATGAATCTAATGGAAAATATGCTCACATGTCATTTACTTTCAAATATATTCGCTGGTTTTGAACATATTCCAAAATGAAAAACTCTTTCAGTATTTAATATTACAAATTGACAAATTCAAATGAAAAATTAAATTTCTTAACACAAACAAGTTTATGAAAATCGCTTACCAACGATTTTTCCTTATAAACTCTATTTACCACTTTAAACTAGTCTCACAGGAGCGCTATAAATACCTATGTGGGCTTGGCCTATTTCACCATATCGTTCGCCATACATTCGCAATACTCCCATTAAGAATGAATGTATGGCGAGTATGGATAGTCGCAAAGACGGACGTGTTTCTGGCCTTACAGACGACTCAATTTGGTTGAGCGGTTGTTACCAATCTGGTTGAGTTCAACATAAAGTTGAATCGTGTGGAGGTGCGTCGTATGTGAAAAGGTTAACTCTCAACGGTTGACACACAACGATTGAACCTGTTTTGAACCGACCAAATTGAGTGGTCTGTAAGGCACATTAGAGACCACTACTACGATATTAGCTACTATACTCACTAATTATCAGACGCTATATGCGTTTGTTGTTAGATTCTCTTTCGTGAAATTCCTAAAATACATTATCGAACAGTTGGTGAGCAACTTGAGGAGCGAATGTGTACGTGCGTGCTATCGCCCATGCAAGGCCCTTCGATTGGGGCCCAAAAGCGAGCAGAGGAGAGAGCGAACGTGACGAGGCGAGAGCACCACGCGAACACTCGCTCTCGGCCTGTTTTATCCGATTAGCAGAACCCAGCATGTCGGGTTCTGCAAGTCGGATCGTGTATCGCCGGCAAAACCAAATTATTAACATTCTGCTGCCGGGCCGTCGAAACAGGATCACTTCCAACTTCCTCTAACCTCGAGCAAGTCGGAGCGTGTGTAGGAAAAACTCCTACCAAAAACACCATTTTTCGTTACTGGAGCCGGCATAATATGTCTGACGAGAAATCCCCAGATTTGGGGAATTAGAATTTCAAAAAGAGAAAGGGTGTTTTTGGGAAAAATTTAACGGTATATACAACGACGGCATATACATTTTGTTCAGCGGCCATCTATGAGCGATATATCAAAGGTTGGTGCATAGTAAAAGCCCAAAAAATGGTAATACGTGTCATTAACAAGCGACCGACAAGATACCCTCCACTCGACTCCTCATAGAGTATAAGGTCTTAAACATACGACAACTCCACCTAAAGTTTTCGCTAATACATTTCCTGTTCAAATATAAAAACAAAACTCTTTTACAACACATCTACACCACCAGAACAATAACCAACGGTCACTACAAAGTACCTTCACTATATACCACGTCAGCTCAAAGACAATTTTTCTTCCTAGCTCCTAAAATCTTTAACCTTATCCATGAAAACCTAAAAACCGTGAGTCAACCCCATTCCTTTCAAAAACAAATTACGAAATAGATCCTTATACACGGAATACATTACAACTACAATACCCATTCTACACTCTATCAATTTAATCACCTTTCAGACAAAACATAATATATCCTTATTCCCTAACTTAGCGGTATAGTATGTACATAATTAATTAGTGTGATCTATTTACTAATAACTTCTCAAATGTTTTATCTTCTTATAATTCTCTAACTTCTCCATTCTCTTCTTGCAACCCAAACTAGCTTTATATCATTTTTCATATTTTTCTTTTTCATATTAGAGTAATGTATAGATTCTGTACAAACTGTAAAATTCACCCACCATAATACAGGGTCATCCCTAGCATGGAGGGTGAAATATCACAAAAACCATATGTGCCCTCTAAATCTTGTATTAATAAAATAAAATAATTTTTTTCTTGGAGGTACAAATTAGGTAGAAAAATAAATTTAAAAACGCTCTCCGCGTGTCTGTTTGTGCGCATAGTTCTTCTAAACTACGAAACGGATTTTCATAGGGTTTCCACTATCATTTATAGAATTTCTCCCGAAAGGTTTATGTAATATGTAATACATGCATAGATTTAGGAAGTATGTTTACGAGAGATGGAAATGCTAACAGAGATATTGAAAGAAGGGTAAATGTAGGCAACTACGTTAATGGAGGGCTGAGCCCAGTTGGCATTAACAAAAAATTGTCCAAAGAAGCGAAGTTAGCAGTCCACAATGGAGTGTTGGTACCTACCCAGATATATGGAAGTGAGGCATAGAACTGACAGAGAAAGATTGAAAGTAACTGAATGCTGTAGAAATGAGATCCCTGAGGCGCATGTATGATCGTGTGAGAAATGTGGAGATCCGCAAAGATTGCAAGGCTGATGTAAGCGTAATGAGTAAGATTAAGAAAGGGACGCTTAGATGGTTTGGGCATGTAGAGAAAATGAGCGAAGAAAGGAGTATAAGGAGAATTTATGACGCAAATGTGAATGGTAGCAGTAGTCGGGGACGCCCGAGGAAGACATGGTATGACCAAGTGAATCAGATACTTGAGTTAGAAAAATAGAAGAGTATGTATGAGTCCATGTATGAATGTGATTGATGCAAGAAGTGTGTGTCAAGACCGAGTTGTTTGGCGGTCCGTCCGCTCTGCCTACCCCTGCGGGGAAACAGCGTGATGGTTAGTTAGTTATTAGTTATTTATAGAAAAAAAAATATGAAAAAAAAAATTATACCGCGCCACGAAGATGTCATCGCAGGTCAATAAAATTTTGTAATTTCTTTCATATGGTATAGGGTCACTTATTTTTTTATTTTTTATTTTAGTAATTTGTACATTAAAGTTTACAAATGACTAATTATTTTTTTCTTGTTTTATGTGGCTTCTACACAACATCTTGTATTTTTCAATTGGGGCAGTCTTTAGGTTTTCCGGCAGCGCGTTATAGTATTTCATCCCTTTATAGAATATACTGTTCTGTGTATTCGCCTTGTCCTTTTTTGGTAGCCTGATTTAAAAATTAATAAATTTTATTAAACATAAAGGGATTTTGAAATTCTAAAAATAAATAGTATAAATCACTTCACCCCACTGTGCGCGGCTCTAATATCAAATCAATATTTTTATACGTATTTCCTTTACTTATTTATATTATATGCCATTGGGCGTTTAGTCATGTATAAACCAGGGCCGGCCCTGTACGGGCGCAATGGAAGCGGTCCGCTCCGGGTGCCGAATAGTCAAGGTGCCGAGGCGCTGATAATACCTACCACCTAACAGTCCTAACACATCGCCCTTGAGATATTTGCCCACAAGAACAGAGCTACACAAAAATACAAATCATCCGAATATTATTGATTATGGTGATAACCTAATTTAATTTTTGACCATAGATAATGTAGTTTTGAGCCAATTTGCACACGGTTCTAATACAACAATAATTATTATCAACGACTTATTTTTAAGTATTTCAGCTTCCCAGTGCACATGGCTCTCTTTTAAAATTTTAATTAGTAAAAAACATGTTTCGGCCATAGATTCATAATTATGTTTCAGCGGACTTGCACTGCACACGGCTCTAATAATGAATTATTTTTTTAAATATTAGAGCCGTGTGCAGTGCATCTCTGAACACATCTATATTATTATTATATATGGTCGAAGTATGTATGTAAAATACGTCACAACATTTTATTTTTATATTAGAGCCGCGTGCAGATCTGATCCACCCATTATAACTTTATCATTTGTCAAAATGTCTTCAATCATTTTAATGAGAGAGCCGTGTGCAAATCTGAAAAATAATCTTATTATTATGTTTTTCAAAATTATTTAATTTATACCATTCCTCAACATATGAAACTGCTTACTACGGCTTAAAGCCAATGAATCCACCCAGAATTCACCGCCTATCCCATATTTGTAGGTTCTATAAATTTGGCACAGTAATCGCTCAAAACGTTTTTGCAAAAATTTATGCCAAAAATCGCTCCAGTGAATTTTAATCGTAATTTGAAATTTCTTATTCGTACATAATTTTGACTCTTTACCGAGGCTTTATTATGAAAATTAACAGAAATTTCGAAAACAACTTGATAAAAGTATGTAATCATTTTTACGTTTCAGCAGTTCTATGATTATGGTGTGATAAACGATAGGTTTTTCATTTAATATTTTACAAGATTCTGCTCTAAATTTCTAATTTTCTCTCTATTAAAAATGCGTCCTATAGTCAAAACTTTAGTATTCACAGCGGAGAAATGCATTATTTGTGTTCTGGCGGCATTTATTCATATTTTAAAAAGGCGTATTTGCAAAAAACCGTAATATCAACCGTCTATCACAGAAACTGAAACACCTTTTTTCCAAATAACCGGGATAAAATGTGCTGGATGCCTGGACATACCTTCAAACTGGCACAATCCGGCACCTTGTTTAGGCATCAATAAAGCTTAGCTTTCGATCGAGCTCAGGAATAAAATTATTCCCCTTTCTTAGTGTAATTATTAATATTCTCATAAATATGCTTTATTGAATTACATTCTAGCAAGTTATGTGAAAAAAAAAACATGCCTATGTTCTGAATAAAATATTTTATCTTCTCGAAAATCAATTTTTATTCGAAAATTGCGTCAGGCCGGAGAGAGAGAAACCATTTGCATGTTCCGAATGCAATTATTAATTATCTGTTAGTAATCACAACAAATTAATCAATCAAAAGAGATCACATATCTCTGATTCCAATAACCTAATTAGTTTTGATTAACAATCGATTTCCACAATTTCATTTTTGACAAGATTGGCACGCGTTCAAAACGTAGATAATTAATATTATAGTATTGTTGGCATTCCGGTTTTATCAGTGACTTTTATTAATTTATTTTTTTATGAGAAACCGCACAAAAGTCCCAACTACTCCCAACGGTCTGGAGCCAGTGATACAATGGCATCCCCAATAAGAATAAAAATATTTTTCACATTAGTAACGTAAAATTTTGATAAACGTGAAAACACAGGGTTTTCCAATAAGAGGTGTTATTTTAAATAGCCCGTTATTTCGGTAGATGTTACTTTTAAAGCTGTCATTTTTGACATTTGACAAGTAGAAACTACGTCATTAATAAAAATGGAACGATACACGCTTCAACAACTCATTGAAATTATTATAATTCACTTGAGTGAATCAAATGCAAATCATCTTGAGTGATGAGGCCCATTTCCACCTCGGTGGCTTCGTCAACAAGCAAAATTGTCGCATCTGGGGCTCGGAAAACCCAAGAGTTATTGTTGAAAAGCCTCTCTATCCTCAATTTGTGACTGTTTGGTGCGGTTTATGGTCCCGCGGAGTCATTGGATCTTACTTTTTTGAAAATGAGGCTGGAGCAACAGTTACGGTGAATGGATTGCGCTATTGAGAGATGATTGTAACCTGTAACCTGTAACCTTTTGGATAGATACTTGTCGTAGTAATACAAGTTTTTTCAAACCAACATCGAGAATGACTCGATTGTATAATAGATACTGCAATCTTCTAGATTTAGATATATTTTCAAACTCAATTAATACTTTCAGAAAGAACTTACACATACTTATATCTGATGATCTCCTCACTTAGAGCCATATTATTATTTCATTTTTTTTACCAATCACCTACTTATGCATTAGCTCCACTATATATGATTCGTGCGTGCATATGTGTATATATGTTTGCATACAATATGCGTACAGTGTACACACTTATGAGTGTGTTTGTATTTAAATGTGTATGTACGCATCTATGTATGTGTGTATATATGTATGTATGTGTATTTATATGTGTATTTAGATGTATGCATGAATGCGTATACATATATATGTATATATGTATAATATATTAATAAGTATGTAAGTTTCTTCCTAATAATTGATTTCGATCCTCCTTGTTTTTATATACACTCTTGTAATTCAATTTATTATTACTGTAACTAACGAATTATTATTACACAAATAATATTGAGATGAATGTTGTGCTCACCTATAATTAGAAACATCATTATAACCATGTATAAATGTAAATTACTGTTAAAATTATGTGATGTATTCTGTTGGCGAGCCAATAAATAAATAAATAAAAATAAAATAAAAAATGATTAATAATTTTTTATGGCCGGAATTGGATGGTATTAATTTGGACAGTGTCTATTTTCAACAAGACGGCGCTACGTGCCACTTCTTCTTTATGTGCCGTATCAGGTACCCCCGACGCGACGTTGGCGTTCACTCTAGAAAATGTCTCTTTGTCTTGCGCTGCCCGGAATAGCTCCTCCACACTTCTAATGCCGGTCCACTCTCGTATATTTCTCAGCCAAGACATTTGTCTCCTACCAGGCCCTCTGCGACCCTCTATCTTGCCTTTCAATATTAACTGGAGCAAGTGATACTTCTCCCCTCGAAGTACATGACCCAGATATGAAATTTTCCTGATTTTTATTAATCTAAGCAGTTCTCTCTCTGCTCTAGCCCGCCTGAGAATTTCTGTGTTGGTGATCATCTCGGTCCATGGGACTTTGAGTATTCTCCGGTGAAGCCACATTTCAAAAGCCTCTAACCTGTTCATGGTATTTACTTTCAAGGTCCATGTTTCACATCCATACAATAAGACCGACCACACATAACATTTTAGCATTCTCCTCCTTAGTTTTAAGCTGATATTATCATTGCAGAAGAGGGATTTCATTTTAATGAACGCAGTTCTTGCTGCTTCAATTCTGCACCTAACCTCTACATCTGGGTCAAGAGTCTCCGTGAGAATACTGCCGTGGTATCTAAATCTTTCGACCTTTTCGACATTGCAACCATTTAACTGTATCACTGATTCAGAGTGATCTAGTCGTCCAAATGTCATCCATTTTGATTTATTGACGTTGATTGTTAGGCCCAGTTGCTCACCAGCATTATTAACAAGATTTGCCGTGCCACACAAGCAACGAAACCATTGATTTTTTACGATTGAATATCAAAATAACACCTCTTATTGGAAAACCTGTATATAGTGTGCGGGACGTAAGGTTTTTCAATTTATTTTCTGATTTTGAGCGGTCACTACACTAACACTAAAACGGTAGAGATCGCGGATGCGATAAGTACACGCACTCATAGCACTTACCAAGAGAACTCATAACATTTGAGGCGTTAAATAAATAATCGGCGTATTTAAAGTGCCATGGACAAGAAATGTCAAATAGCAGTCCTCATTTGAGGCAACTAGCGCAAGAGTGAGCTAATTGATTGAACCAATCTACACTACAAAATGACGCCATGAACACTATTTTTTACAGCTTTTTAGACACGTCTAATATACAAAAAAGAAACCAGGTTGACCACAAAATACATTTTCTACGAACCATTTACCATGATATATTACGGAATTGAAATACATTTACGTTTTTCCAGAAGAGGTGTTAAATATTCGAAAAAAAATTCTAATTAAATATTTCCATATTTTTTTGTAAAAAAATTAAGTAACCTAAAATTAATTAATTAAGTTAAAAACGTGTGTCAATGGTGCTGGGAACCACAAATCCAACAGAATCTAACAAACTACCTATGCTGTATTGTGATTTTTTATAAAGAACTTTTTTTTGACGACAAAAAAGGATTGGAAAAAATTAGATTTTTTTAAAGAAAATTATAAACTTTAGGCATCTTGTGGAAGACTGAAATGTTTTTCAACTCGGCCAATTGTGGGTACACCCTACTTAATACACAAAGTTTGTGTTCTTAGGGCGATGTCTGGTAGGTGAGAAATTGAAGTTTAGTAAAAAAAATATGACATCGTGACATCTCCATTGAGTTATATATAAATAGAATCTAAATTCCTTGCAAAATCAGTGTGAAATATTGTCTACGTGCGGGAAGTCGCAAGGGGGTGTGGCGGCTGTCGTGTCGCCCGAATCCTTCGAACGAGTCGAAGGCGACCGGCGCCTCGCAAATCATCCTCAAGATTTTATTTTATTGATACGTTAGAAGTATTTTTTTTATAAAATATTATTTGGTGATGTGAGCCTCACTGCGTGGTTACCCGTGCTGAGGCCCCTTTTTTACAAGTGTATGTGACAAATTGTATGTAAATAAAATGAATTGTATTAAAATATGAAATATTACGAAATAAAATAAAATAGTATTTTTTATTGTTCTTTAAAGTATTATTCCGCTAAACTACAACCAAGCATTTTTTCAACAGGATGTACATGTAAATATGTATACATAATATTATTACTAATTATAAATATACATCAGATTATTATAATTGGCACAAATAATCTAAAATAACAACTATTGTTTGATATTGATGACTAGTATAAATAAAATAATTAAATTAAATACAGTAATGAAATCAAAATAATTAAGGTTGTTTCTACATCTTGGTACAAAATCACCCTATGGTAGGCAGAAAAACATTTTCTTTTTCTTTTTTTCAGCACATCAGTTTTATTTTATACAATACAAACACAAATATTACTGACTATCAGCCGCAGCTGAAGTTTACTGGTAGGTACCAGATAAAGGGTCTAATTTCCCTTAATCAGTGGTGGAATTCCACTACCTGTGGTGATCTGCCGTGTCGATCACTCAGATAAGATGTAAATAATAGTCGTTTGGATACTCCATACTATTTGGTTTATTTAGTGTTATTACTAATGTACAGTATTCGAGATGTTGTTGTTAAGAGAGGACGAGTTACAACAGACACGCCTTTTTATACGTCTCGGTCATGCTGTCTCACTCAGATATGCCTGTCTCTTTCATACCGACAGACATACGTTCACCACATCCCTCCACACTTAAATCAGCAGACAGTAACACAACATGATTATCATAATAATAATTATAAAACATACATACACATATTTAATTATTATTTTACAACATTTTCTTTTTTATTTATAACCATGTTGATTCGGAGAGTTGACTGCTGCTTATTTTGATTTCTCTGTCCTTGGTCGAAGGCGCTCCTTCCAGTTCCCCGACGTTGACGCCACGGGTTCACTGGAGCTGGAAGGAAAAAGAGGGTCACCCGTTAGATTGTCATCCGAAACAAAGTCGGAGACATCGTACTCATCGAACGATAGCCTCCTCGTCTCAGACTCAGGAATTAAAATACTAGGGTTCTTTTCCCATGATACACACAGTTTGGATAATTGATCAAAATGTCTTTTCCAGTACATGATTTTATCATTCAATTTAACCTCAATTAAATATAGTTTATTTCCCAAACGTTTATGTACTTTCCCTGGTACCCACTTATCATTGTTTTGGTCTCTAAAATCCCTAACCATAACTTTCTGATTAATCTTAAAATTCGTAGATACTTTGTTATTCCTTTTATAATAGAATTTCTGATTTTCCTGACATTTTGACATTTTCATTTTGGTATCTTTATCAATCACATTTTCCTTTACCTTCCCCCCTTTAGGTATAAAATTATTCAAATTTGACCTTAACCTTCTACCAAACATTACAACTGCTGGCTCTAACCCTGTTGTACAGTGTGGTGCATTCCTATAATCTATGAGAAAACATTCTAACTTCTCATTATAACCTGACTGAAATTTTTTTTCTAACAATATTTTCTTTAAAAAATTTTTACACGTTTTGACTGCATTCTCTGCCAATCCATTTGATTGAGGATGATTTATAGGTGTTGTTAAATGTTTAATGCCATTTCTCTCGCAAAACTGTTTAAAGTCTGCTGACATGAATGCTGCTCCATTATCAGAAACTAAGGTTTGTACATTACCGAAATAACTGAATAATCTCTTTAAGATTTTAATGGTATTATCTGAGTTAGGTGAATTTACTTCCACGCAATCCAACCATTTTGAGGTTGAATCTATGATTACCAAAAAATATTTATTTCCGATAGGCCCTACGTAATCTATATGAACCCTACTCCAAATTTCTTCCGTTATCGGCCATGGAGTTAACTCACTCTTGGGTTGTGATGGTTGAATTTCCGCACAAATTCTGCACTCTCTAACTAAAAATTCAATTTGACTGTCAATCCCTGGCCACCAAAAATAGCCTCTAGCTAGCCCTTTCATCTTGGCAATCCCTAGATGAGATCTATGCAATAAGCTTAATATCTTATCCCTTAAACTTATTGGAATTACTAACCTATGGTTCCAGAAAATACAATCATCAATTATTGATAAATCGTTCCTTTTTATCCAATAAATCCATTTGCAATCATCCTTATTGACTTTATTTGGCCACCCTGTTCTAAGATAATTTTTTATCTCTA
Organism: Hesperophylax magnus; assembly: GCA_026573805.1. Taxonomy (NCBI): domain Eukaryota; kingdom Metazoa; phylum Arthropoda; class Insecta; order Trichoptera; family Limnephilidae; genus Hesperophylax; species Hesperophylax magnus. The sequence continues at coordinate 779,392 of JAIUSX010000117.1, read as the reverse complement.
ATAATAATTTATCCGTATTAGATTCTGCTTTAACTTCCTCAACATCTATTGGCATCTCGCTATTATTTTTGAATAAACACAAAATTCTTGAATCAAAGTTATTATTTTCCTCAACAGGATCTCCTACAGGTACGCGAGATAAGTAATCCGAACAATTTAATGTTGATTTTACGTATTGAACTTTATAATTGAAAGATGAGAGAATTACACCATAACGTTGTAATCTATTACAAGTTAAAACAGGAATTCCTTTTTTTTCACCAAAAATTCTACATAAAGGTTCATTATCTATTTCTAGAATGAATTCCCTTCCGTAAATGTACTCGAAAAACTTCTTAAAAGCAAACACAATTGCACAAGCCTCGAGGTCTAAAATTGAATATTTCTTTTCCGCTTCTGTCAGTTTACGAGAAACAAAAGAAATAGGTCTTTGTAAATTATTTTCATACACATGTAACAATGTTGCACCCAAACCTTTCGTTGAGGCGTCCGTAACTACCTTCAAAGTAACATTTGGATCGTAATGTGCTAACACTCGATTATCACATAAAATTAATTTTATTTTATTAAAAACTTTTACGCAATCTTGATTAAAATCAAAATTCGTATTTTTTTTCAATAATTTGTGCAAAGGATCTAATAACATAGACATATTTGGCACAAAAGATCGGTAAAAATTTACCATTCCTAAAAAACTGCGTAGCTCTGATAAATCTTTTGGTTGCGCGACTTTACTAATTGCGTTCGTTTTATCTTCCATAGGTTTAATCCCTTCCTTCGAGATTTCAAACCCTAAGAAACATACCGATGAAGCGTTAAAATTGCACTTTTGAATATTTACGCACAAACCGCAATCTTTTAACCTATTAAGAACTGCATTTAAATTAGCATTATGTTCCTCTATCGTTTCTCCTGTAACCATAATATCATCCAGGAAAACCGCTGTTTTCTTCAAACCTTGTAGACATGAAGCTATAGTTCTACAAAATATTGCCGGTGCACTGTTAATCCCAAACACTAGCCTAGTGAATTTAAATAATCCTAAATGTGTAGAAATCGTAGTATATTCCATACTTTCTTCGTCTAGTTCCAACTGTAAATAAGCTTGACGTAAATCAATTTTTGAAAATATTATTCCGCCCGAAATTTGTGATAATAAAACTTCTATCTTCGGCATGGGATATTTGTCAACAATCAATTGTGGGTTCACAGTACATTTATAATCCCCGCAAATTCTAATGCTTCCATCGCTTTTAACTACGGGCACGATAGGAGATGCAAACTTGCTATAACTAATCGGAACTAAAATTCCCTCTTCCTGTAAACGGTTCAATTCCGTTTCAACTTTCGCTTTCAAAGCGAAAGGAATACTTCTCGGATTGCAGAATTTCGGTTCTGCATTTTCTTTCAATTTTAAATGAACTTTAAATTTATTGAATCTACCTAGTTTACTTGAAAATACCTCCGGATATTTACGCACTAACGTATCGACACTATTATTGTTTACGTCGAGAATATTATGCGTGAGTATTTCACTTTTCAACTGTGAAGAAACCGTCTCGAACCCGTAAAACCAATGTTAAATTCTTTTACGAAGTCTCTACCTAGCACAGTGGTTGAACCATCCTTTACAACACAAAATTCCATTATTTTAGTAATACCATTGAAATTAATTGACAAAATTAAACATCCAAGTAACTGTAACTTACAATTATTGTAACCCTTCAGGGTTAAATTCTTCGGCTTCAATTGTACATCTTTAAAATGTTCCCAATAATCTTTATCCGATAGGATCGATATTCCTGCACCCGTGTCAAATAATCCTTTTATGATGATACCGTTATTAACTTTTAACGATAAATAAATGGGATCGGTATTACTTGTTAACCTTGAATTTATTTCACTTGAATTCACAAACACAGATGAAACTTCCTCCCGTTTTTTTTCGCGACAATTTTTACTAAAATGTCCCTTGTTTTTGCAATTAAAACACGTCACGTTTTTTAATCTACAATTACTGAAATCATGATTATTTAAATTACAATATTTGCACTTCAACTGTTGTATACGTTCTACTGATTTCTTTCTGGGAATTGTAACATTTTTGTCTTTCGCCCGCGCCGGTGAAGTAGAATAATTCCTACCTGCACTACTATTAAAATTTTTCTTACTTCTAGAAATGAGCCCGACACTCTCGGATTTAATACACGTAATATTTTTATGAAATGAATCCATTCCCGATGCGCACTCTAATGTACTTTTTAAAGTCAGCTTCTCTGCATCTAAAAACATTTTTTCTTTAATACGACCTTCTAATAAACCAGTCACAAAAATATCTTTTAAGTTTTCTTCCAGTCTGCTTTCAAATTTGCAGAATCTTGTTAGACAACGTAACCTAGCTATATAATCATTTATAGATTCCCCAACTTTTTGTTTCGCCGCAAAAAAATTTCCACGTTCCTTAAACACATTCTTTGAAACACCAATGTGGTTTCCTAATAACAAAAATATATTTTCAACCGATAATTCTGTTATTTTTTTTGGAAAACATAAATCTATCAGTAGATTAATCGTGTCTGTGTGTAGGTGGGATATTAAAACCGCCCTCTTTTTATCCTCGGATTTAAATTTGTCATCATTGACGAGGATCAACTGCTCAAACTGTAGCACGAACGTCTCCAGCCCGTCCCTAAGGTGACAAAACCTGGGTAAACCCACTCCCTCCATTTCCACACAGATTACCAATAATCAGAAAAAACAACAACAAACAGCACTCAACTCACGAATCTGATGATTGATGCTGCCGCCGATCGCCGCCCTTCCGCGTCCGACCGTCTTCTGGCTCCGTCCGGATTCCTGGTCGTCCTTCTCGTCCGGTCACCACCGCCACGCCTTCCCGTGTCGGGTCCCCGTACAAGCTGCCTGGATCCGTTTTTTCATCCGGTTTCTCGGCTGCTGATTCCTTGAGCTCAGCGCCTTGAATCTCCTCACCAGTTCCTTGCCTTGATGCTCCTTCAATGTCCGATACTGTCCGTGAAGCTGCCCCCAAATTATTTTATTTTTTATGCGACAATAATCCCTTCCGCGGTGCTCGGTGGGATTATAACCAAACTATGGTTCTTTCAGCTGCGCCTACTGTGGTTCTTCCTCCAGGAAGAATTTAATGGCTGATCAGCTTCCTTTTTCGGCTGCTCCAACTGTAGTTCTTCCTCCAGGAAGAATTTAATAGCTGTTCAGATTCCTTTTTCGGCTGCTCCAACTGTAGTTCTTTCAGCTGCGGCTACGGTTCTTCCTCCAGGAAGAATTTTGCGGCCGTTCAGCTTCCTTTTTCGGCTGCGCCAACTGTGGTGATCTGCCGTGTCGATCACTCAGATAAGATGTAAATAATAGTCGTTTGGATACTCCATACTATTTGGTTTATTTAGTGTTATTACTAATGTACAGTATTCGAGATGTTGTTGTTAAGAGAGGACGAGTTACAACAGACACGCCTTTTTATACGTCTCGGTCATGCTGTCTCACTCAGATATGCCTGTCTCTTTCATACCGACAGACATACGTTCACCACACTACCTACCACTTCTGTTATACGCCTGTCACAGCCTACTCTCAGAAAAAGGGTGTTAGTTCCCTTAATCAGTAGTGGCCCTACTATCTACCATTTGTGACAGCCTATATTCTTCGAGACTGACCGTCATGACTGCCTCTCGATCACTGACTCTACATGACCGACTCTACATGACTGACTCTTCATGAAATGACCCTCCATATTCGGGGTATCTTTATCGGTATCTTATCCTTTTAAATACAAATACAAAAACACAATAAAAAGTTGACCTTTCTAAGGCCTTTTTCTCCCACGTCTTGTTAGTCGTGTGGGGTACATTTTTTCTTAGCCTAAAACAATAATTTCAAAGGGATTTCTTTAATATCAACGGTATAAATATACCATAAACAATGATAACATGTCACAGTTAAGGCTGGCCGCATACATACGTTTTCCGTATTCGATTTCCGAATTCGTTTTCCGTATTCGGAATTCCGTGAGACTAGCGCAAACGTTCGTTTTTCTTCATTCGGAATGTATAAACGTCAGTACCAGTGTTGCCAACAAGGGCGATATATCGCCATTTAGGCTACTCAGAGCGAGAATCGGCGCCGAAAAAATCTAAAAGGCGACTGGTCGTCAATTAAGCTACTTCAAAAACATCAATTTTAAACATGTCCCGAAATTCTCTAGCCACCCCTCCCCCCCATGGACAAATTTTATATTTTCTTGAAATTCTCTAGCCACCCTCCCCATGATTTTTTTTAATTTTCTGGGTACAAATTTTATCTTTTTGAAATTCTCTAGCCACCCCCCCCCCCCCCACGAAATTTTTATTTTCACGTAAAAACATCAATTTTAAACATGTCCCACCTAACAGCAAATTCGGCTACTTTACGCTACCTTATGTATGAGAAACGGCGATATTAGGTCAAGATCCGTTGGCAACACTGAATTACGAACGGAAAATTCCGTACGTTTGCGTCGGCACAAACAAACTGTATGCAAGAGCTGGGATCCACATGACGTCATTAGGTTTTTTCCATTCGGTTTCTCCGAACGCGCCGGCTCGCATTCGGAACGTGCGTAAGGAATTTGTTCCGTTCGGAACTAAAACGAACGTGTGCGGCAGTTAATGTATTTTCTACTGATTCCGTGCATTCGGATGTCCGAATTCGTTTTCCGTATTCGGAATTCCGTGAGACTAGCGCAAACGTTCGTTTTTCTTCATTCGGAATGTATAAACGTCAGTACCAGTGTTGCCAACAAGGGCGATATATCGCCATTTAGGCTACTCAGAGCGAGAATCGGCGCCGAAAAAATCTAAAAGGCGACTGGTCGCCAATTAAGCTACTTCAAAAACATCAATTTTAAACATGTCCCGAAATTCTCTAGCCACCTCCCCCCGCCCCCATGAAATTTATTTTTCTGGGGACAAATTTTATATTTTCTTGAAATTCTCTAGCCACCCCCCCATGATTTTTTTTATTTTCTGGGGATAAATTTTATTTTTTTGAAATTCTCTAGCCACCCCCCCCACGAAATTTTTATTTTCACATAAAAAAATCAATTTTAAACATGTCCCACCTAACAGCAAATTCGGCTACTTTACGCTACCTTATGTATGAGAAACGGCGATATTAGGTCAAGATCCTTTGGCAACACTGAATTACTGACAGGAAATTTCCGAACGTTTGCGTCGACACAAACAAAATGTATGCAAGAGCTGCGTTCCACATGACGTCATTAGGTTTTTTCCATTCGGTTTCTCCGAACGCGCCGGCTTGCATTCGGAACGTGCGTAAGGAATTTGTTCCGTTCGGAACTAAAACGAACGTGTGCGGCAGTTAATGTATTTTCTACTGATTCCGTGCATTCGGATGTCCGAATACGGAAAACGAATTCGGAAATCGAATACGGAAAACGTATGTATGCGGCCAGCCTAAAATCGTAGAAATATTTTAAAAAAAGAATTACAAATATATGTGGCATTTGATTGTGAAATGACATTAGAGAGTAAGTAAGTAAGTAAATAAGAGATACAAGTACATAAGTTTCTATAGTGCAAATAAGGTAGAATTAGATTAAATTAATATTGATTGAAAAGATTTGATAGCATAGCCCTCTTGTACCTACCTTGCGTGCAGTTAAATAGATCTGCCACATCTGCGTATCTATTACTAACTTTATGCAACCTAGGTATCTACAAGCGAGTGTTTGGAATACTCAGTCCTGATATTGTTGCATTTAAACAAAATTTTAAATGAAATTCAATGAGGTTAATTAAATCAGGACTGTCTATACTACCATTTACAATTTTGAACATAAATATTAAGTCGGATATAATTCTTCGATCTGAGAGTTTTAATAAATTTAGATTTTTCATCAAGTAATTATAATTTATATTTTCAATGGGAATACCGAGTTTAACCCTAGAAGCCTAATCTATTTTATAGGTACATAAAGCCTTAACATACGTCTCAGAAGCGTACACATGTAAATGACAGCCTGTAGGCCAAAATATACCTACTTGTGCCCTATTTTTCAATATAAAGTTAAGGTTGGTATATAAACTAATAATAAAACACTGTTTTATCAATGAAAAATACTATCACAGGTCTTTATTACGACGAATCAAAACACTATGCTTGTATTCCAACAAAAAAATCATCTTCTTAAAAATCCACTTGAACATATGTATTTTTTAAATAATCTAATATTTTTTTAACATTGATTACTTATTCTTAGGACAAACATTAAAAGTAATCATGCTTTTAATTACTAGCTATAATTTAAGAGCAATCTACACAGACATCAACTTTGTGCTCAGAACATAATGACTTTTTGCACTTGCAGCACACTAATTTCAACATTCTCTTTTTTTTAGCAGCAAAAAGCGCAGTATTAACGTTTTTTTGGGCTCTGGTTCTCCTGCCTGAAGTTTATTATCTGAATCAGTAGGTTTTGCGAGAATTTAGCTGATATTTTTAAGTCTCATCTCCAACCAAGGCAATCAACCGAATATGTGTTGCTTGATGAATTCTCTTTTGTTTGAGTGTTTATTTGATCATGTTGTGGCCATAAACTACAGCAGAATTGACAAAAGCTATGTTCAAGATGCCATAGAATACAGCCATTGACCATATATTAGTTTTGCGGCTGCACGACATTGATGAGCACATTTGATCAAATGAATCTATTCCACCTTTAGTTTGGATGTAGAAATTAATCATGTCAGGTTTGCCACTTGAATTATAAATTATTGCATTTTCATCACAAGAAGATAAAAGGTAAATCATCTTTGCAGGTTTTGGCGTGTACGATAGAAGTATCAGAGGGCCATCAAAACAAAACTTAGAACTGCCAACAGGTCGAGATCTAGAGTTCTTCAACTGTTCGTGGATTTCCCGCTTATTTGATCGAATAGTGCCCACTACATTTAATTTGTAATTTGAGCTAGTCCTCGAGAGGTGCGGACTGTATTCATAGCTGAAGTTCTGTGAGATGATTGACACTTATTAGTAAACAAAACATCCCGCGTCTATTCTTACCGCGAAGAATATTTCCAGGAACACGATGAATTTGCCCTGCCCTTTTGGCAGATTGCGAAGCATGAGCAGAATCAGATGCTAAGTCAGCTTCTGCAATTTTGAGTCGACTAATTCAGTGGGAGTAGATGCTTGTGAAGGGAAAGCCTCTTCAGTTACATAGTTATTCTAATCTTCGCTTTGAATGTCGTCCATTAACTGGCTGTCTTCGTCTTGAGAAGCTGATTCTCCCAGAGAAAGACTATTTTCTTGGTCTAAGATTTTCAAAATATCGTCACTGTTTAATACATTAGACCATGACATATTAGTATCTGTAACAATGTCAAAATAAACATAAAATGTACGAAAAATTAATAAAAGTAAAAACACATAATCTTAGCTAAAAGTTACACAAAGCCTAAACACACGTCTCGCAGGCGTACTATACCTCAAAAACTCATTTTTTTTTTTTTATTTTCTAGATTCTTATATTCCATGAAGTGGTGAATCATTTAAATTTACTGAATTTAAAGTTAATGTTCTTTATACAAATAGAACGGCGTCATATGCGCCTCACAATTTTTACCTCATATGGGTTTATTCAAATATTACCTGGCTTTTATAGACTTAGAGGCCTTGTATTTTCTCGGTAGGGAAAAAATTTTGTTACCTAAAAACCCTACTAAAATTGCATGTTTTCATCCAGCATCAGCACCACCAGCGACCGACAGCGGCCATATACTACATACGTGTCTGTTTGTGTTGTGTTGGGAATGGGGGGAGGAAATTTCGGCTGCGCCCTATTGTTGGGTTCCTTCCGCATTTGCCGTTGGGAGTAAGGAAAATCGCAGAAAACCTTACCCGGAAGGAGCGGCCGAACGTCAACTTGAAACGTATACGGCCTTCAGTAACATCGGTATATGATGTCCTGCATTTTTTGAGATGTGTGTGTGTGTGTCTGTTTTTATGTTAATATATACTTATGGGAGGATAGAAAATAAACATACATATACATACAAATTATAAAAATATTATATAAATATATAAATAGATATATAAACATTATATATTTAGGAGGAAAGTCGGGAGTTTAGGAAATACCTACTGCTCGCTATTCGTCCGCGTCTGATTCTGGTATGTGCCATATGTGGTCATGGTCCATGAGGATGTGTTTAGGTAGTCTGTGTGTGTATTTGAATGTCAGGTCGCTCGGAGCATTGTATTGTCCTATGTCTCGTATTAGTGGATTTTTACTAAGTGTGAGTGATTTGTAAAAGCGTGCAGTCAGTCTGTGTGTGAATTCGTATAGTGTTGGAATTTGTTCTCGTTCGTGTAATCTCTTCAAGTTTGTTCTGAGTCTCGTGTTGTATGTGATTTTAATGCAGAGATTTTGAAGTGTCTGTAGTTTCTTGTGGTCTGTGTGTGAGATGCTGCTCCATACGGGAATCGCATACGAGAGTACCGGACGAATGAGCGAGTAGTAGACGAGGAGTTTGGTTTTGGGAAGTAGCGGACTCCGTCTATTGAAAATTGGCTTCATCATGCCGATCGCTTTTCGCGTGCGCGCGTGCATCTTTGCTTGTTGAGATTTCCAGTTGAGGCGGGAGTCCATGGTCAGGCCGAGATATGTAACTTCATCTTTCCATTCAATGCTGTGTCCTCCCATTTCGATGTTGAAGTCAGGTGTTCTATTTATACGTTTTCTCGTGAACATGATGGCTTCGGTTTTCGCCTCGTTCAGTTTCAGGCGCCATTTCTTGTAGTACTCTACGAGCGCGTCGAGCGCCCTCTGTAGGTAAATCGCGGCCATGTTCGCTTTCAGCGAGGAAACGTATAGTTTGACGTCATCTGCGTAGATAGACAGATTGCATCTCTCGTCTCGGGGGATGTCGTAGGTGAACAGAATGAAGAGAAATGGTCCCAGTAAACTTCCTTGCGGCACGCCTTTTGGAATCTCACGCATTGAAGATAACACGTTCCTTATGAACACTCTGAACGATCTATTCTTTAGGTATTCCTGTATCAGTCTCGTTAGGTATATGGGCGTGTTGGTGCGGTGCAACTTATGCACGAGCCCGTCTATCCATACGGTGTCGAATGCCTTCTCTAGGTCGATGAGCGCAGCAGCGGTGAAGCGATGTTCGTTAAATTTTCTTGCGATGAATTCCGCTACTCTGGTGAGTTGATGGGTCGTGGAGTGCCTCTTTCTGAAGCCGAACTGCTCGTCTGGCAAAGTCTTGTGTTCGTCGTGGTGTGGGACAAGCCTGTTTAGTATAATTTGTTCAAATACCTTGCTCAACGTAGATAGTAGGCTAATCGGCCGGTAGCTTGTCGGCTGCGTTCTATCTTTATTCGGCTTTGCGAATGGCAGCACGGTCGCTGATTTCCAAATCTGGGGAAAATGCCCAGTCATGAGGCAGGCATTGAACAATTTTGTAGTGTATATGATGGCTTTTTGAGGGAGATGTTTGAGTAAAATGTTGTGAATTTGATCGCTTCCCGGCGCCTTGTTCGTTCTGAGTCGCTTGATTGTGACCGCAATCTCGCTCGGCGTTGTGAAATGAATATCTTCAGCGTTTGTCTGCTCTGCTTCGTTCAAATCTCGTAGAGAGTCAGCTACGATCCGGTCCGTAGCCGGGTCGGAAAGGCCGTCTGTAGCGGCGTAGGCTCTCTCGAAGCCGTCGGCGAGTGTGTCAGCTTTTTCTTGTAGCGACAAAGCCGTCCCAGGGCCGTTCAATTTCTGTAGCGGGGGGATTGTGAAATCTTTATGTCTCAGCGCGCTTGCCATTTTCCATAATGAATTATCCTTCGGCGTGAGCGACGCGACTTTTTTGTCCCAAAGTTCGCGCTTGAGTTCTGCGATTTCAGTCTTGATTTCCCTCTGCAGGCAGTTGTACGCTGTCTTGAAGTATTCGTCACGCGTGCGGTGGTACATGCGTCGCAGGCGATTTTTGTCCTTGATGAGCGATAAAACGTGCTCGGGAAGCTTGATCGTGTATGAATGTACTTCTTTGAGAGGAATGTGTGTATCTTGTGCTGTTTGAAGAATCTCTGTGAGAGTGCTTGTAGCTGCGTCGATTTCTTGTGGCGAGCGCAGAGTTCCCGAAGTGAGATGAATTCGTTCGTTGACTTCCTTTTTAAATCCTTCCCAGTCCGCATCCTTATAATTGCGCTGTTTTCTGGGGGTCCTTGAAGTTGTGCCGCCTATAGTAAAGCACACGGGCAGATGGTCCGAAGACAGCTCGTCTAATGTGCGCAGTGGAGATATTGTCTTAACATTTTTCTCGAGTACTATATCCAAAGTACTCGGATATCTAGAGCGTTGCGTGTAGTACGTAGGTCTGTCGGGCGCCATTATCGAATAGGTATTTGTCTGCATGTGTGTAAAGAGCGTATTTCCGTTCGCATTACCTCTGTAGTTATTCCAGTAGTTGTGTTTGGCGTTCAAATCGCCTCCTATCACAACGATTGGTCCCAGATTGAGCAATTTATTGAGATCTTCTCTCACTAGGTTACTTTGGGTGCAGTATACGGAGATGATGGTATGCGCTCTACCCTCTATGGTGACTTCGATAATCGTGGCTTCAGCGTGCTTCAACTTCGGAGTGGGAATTCTTGTGGACGTCATTGATTGTCGAACGAATATTGCGGTTCCTCCGCCTGATCTTCCCTGTCGGTCGTCTCGGTAAATCTCGAAGCCTTGCACTCTCAGCGGTACGCTTGGATTCAAGTGGGATTCTGATAAGAGAATTATGTCGGTGTTTAATTCATTTGCCAAAGCGAGCAGTTCGTCTGTCTTGTTGCGCACGCTAAATGCGTTCCATACGAGGACTCTCACCTTCTCGGGATTAGACATCGAGGGTGGTCGTGAGGAGCTCCATCAGGACGACGAGCTTCTCTGCTCTTGATGTGCAGCGGGCGAGCTGCGATCGCATCCTCAGGAGGCCTTGGAGCAGGGCCATGATGTCCAGGTCGTCCTCTGTAGTGGTGGGCGCGCGCACGGGCTCCTGCTGTGGGCGGGGCTGGGGGCGGGGGGGCTGTGGGGGCGGCGCGGTCTCGCGCTGCTCTTGGGCGGGGGCGGTGCCTCCGGCTACGTTGGCCCATGTGCGTCCATCCGTCCTCGGCTGAGGAGGTGGCCTGCTCGGGTTCTGTTCTGCCGGAGGGGGTTGGGGCCTTCTGGCAGGTCGCTGCTGTATTGAGGCGACGTACGCTACCCGCTTGGGGCAGCCTCTGTAGTTGGCGGGATGCGGGCCTGAGCAGTTACAGCATGCGGCGGGCTCGTCTCTCGTCTTCTTGGGGCATTCTGCCGAAGCATGCTCCAGTAAGCATTTTACACACCTTGCTGTGTGCGAACAGTTTCGGGACCCATGTCCGAAGTCTTGACATCTGTAGCACTGGGTGCCGTGCTGAAGGTGATTACTCCTGTGCTTCTGGAGTCGAATGCGGCAGTGGCACAGGTATTTGACGGCCGCGCGCAGCTGTCCCATGTTGACTTCCTTATTGAAGTGCGCTAAGTATATGGGATACTCATTTGAGGCAGTCATCTTGACCACCTTCACAGCTGGGAATCCTTGCGATTCCAGATCCGCCGCGATGTCTTGTACATCTACTAGAGGCAGGCCCTTGATCACGGCCTTCTTCATTTTTTCGGCTTCGGCCGTGAATGTGTGGAAGCCGCGCGCCTCCGCTCGCAGTCCATTGGTGAGGGCGCGATGGTCCTCCATCGTGCGCACGAAGATGTTGGCCGTGCCGCCCCTGTTATATCTAAAAGTGAAGAGCTTACCCGCCCCCAGATGTCCTTGCACCGCAGCTGTGATCTGCGCGTGTGTCATGTTCCCCAGGGTCATCACAACCGGGGGAACACGGTCTCTCCTTCCGGTACCTGCGGGGGAGAAAGAATTATTAGTGTTGGCACGCTTATTACGCGGCGCGCCGGCGCCTTCGCTTACCTCGGGCAACTCTTCAAATCGGTTGCCACACTGGAGCGGTTGTGGTCCCCGTGGGGACATGGGCCTCTTTGCGGGGTTGGACGGCCTCGTCCAGCCTCCATCCTGGGGGGCAGCCGTCTCCATCGGCTGCTGGGGCCTCGGGGGCGCCACGTAGGCCGACGCTGGGCCTATCGGGGGGCGCCTGGGGGCAGGACTGGGTCCTGTTGCCCAGGAGGGGCCTGCTATGGGCTCCGTCATCTCGGTTACGTCGGGCGTGGTGGCAGTCGTGGTGGTGGATGGTCTCCGGGTCCTTGGGTCCTCGGAGCGGGGCTGTGGTGCGGGGACCGTAAGGCGCATGGTCCCTGTCTTCCTTCGAAGCGCTATCTGATGGGCGCCGGGCGGTACCACGACCGGGGAGTCCTCGTGGTCAGCGGGGAGCATCCTCGTCGGGAACATCTTGACAGGCGGTAGTCTGTGCCTCCTCTTGAAGAGGGAGCACGTCTCTGGAGCTTGTGGGCGGTTTGCGGGGGCCAGCGTGAGTCTACGGTTTTTCGAGTATTGCTTGAAAAGTGTTGCCTTGATAAAGGCAGTTGGGTGGGCGCGAGCGCCTGCTCAGTGGGCCGGCGGGATTCCTCCGGCCGGCAAAAGTAGCGGGGCCTGGCTGAAACTCAAGCCAGACAAAAAGACTTTTGTGGTTGTATTGCAAACCACAAAAAACGACTTGCTGCTCTCTCGTGGCTCTCTCCTCCGTGGCTCTATCTATCCTCGTGCCCTCAAAAACTCAAAAATGGCTGGACTTACCTTAGTGATGTAGGTACCATCAGCAAGCTCCCGTCGGCCAATGGGTTAGTTAAAGAGCACGAGGCGCTAACTTCAACCGTTAGAAAGAGAAAGAGAATTTTAGATTGTGTGTACGCCTCGCAGGCGTAGATAAGGCTTCTAGGGTTAAAATTAATGTGTCTTAGGAATTTATGTTGAATATTTTCTATTGAATCTGAATGTAATTTGTAGTGGGGGGACCAGATCGAGGAGTTATATTCGACTTGACTACGAACCAGGGAAGTATACAAAATTTTTAATGTTGAAATATTCTTGAAACCTCTGGAATTTCGAAGAATGAAGCCTAGCATTTTCATTCCTTTATTATTAATATTATTTATATGCGATATAAAGTTTAATTTAGAGTCGAAAGTTATCCCCAGGTCATTAATTTCTTCGACAGAGGTAAGGATTGAGTTTTCGAGTTTATATGAATGAATAATTGGTTGATTTATTCTGTAAAATTTTATTGAATAACACTTATTTATGTTCAGATGAAGTTTGTTAAGAGAACACCAATTATTTAACCTGTTCAAATTATTTTGTAAACAGATACAATCTTCAGCGCTTTTGATTATTTTAAATATTTTTAAATCATCTGCGAAAAGTAACGCATTAATATCTTCATCAAATATATTTACAATATCATTTATAAACAGTAAAAATAATATTGAACCTAAATGAGACACCTGTGGTACACCACTGGTAGCTATAAATTGATTGGAAATGAACAAATTGATTTTTACAAGTAAAACTCTATCAGTTAGATAGCTAGCAAACCATTCTAAAAGTTTTCCGTCAATACCGAGCTTACGTAGTTTGATCAGGAGAAATTTATGGCATACTTTGTCAAAGGCCTTGATGAAGTCCGTATATATGGAATCGACTTGAGTTCTGTTAGCTAATGCGTTTGATATATAGTTTTCATATAACGAGAGATTTGTCAGAGTTGATCTACCCGACAAAAATCCGTGTTGATTCGGAACAATGAGATGGTTAATACATGGTGAAATTTTATCAAGTAATAGTTTTTCAAAAAGTTTAGGAATTACGGATAGCTTACATATTGGTCTATAGTTAGTAACATCACTTTTATTACCCTTTTTAAATATAGGAGTTAGATAACAACATTTCCAAATATCAGTGAAGCACCCTGTGTCAAGGGATTGATTAAACAATAGAAAAATCGGGTCAGCCAGTGAAGTAATGCAATTTATCAGGATATTGGGATGTACATTATCAGGTCCAGCCTTTTTGTTTTTGTCTAGGGATTTGATTTTACTTATAACGTCGTTTATATTGATGTGTATGGCAGGGATATGTATGCTCTCGTTAAGCGACGAAGGTGGTATATAATTGTCTGGGATATCTTCGTCATAGACGCTTTTAAAATAATCAGCAAAATAGTTAACTTTAACATTTATGTCAGTACTACTCTTTTCTTTGAAGTGCATTGAAAGGGGTAAACCTTGTTTGTTTTTTCTAAGAGAGTTAACGTGAGTGAAAAAGTTTTGTATATTAGAAGGTATAGAGTTTTCGATTCCATTTATATAATTGAAATATGAATTTCTTGATAGTTTTTTACATTGAGTTCTATAGTTGTGAAATATCTTGTAGTCGTTAAGAGAGTTCGATTCTTTAAAGTTTTTGTGAGCAATTTTTTTACAGATAACTAGGTTAATTAGCTCGCCACTGAACCATTTTGGGAACTTCGCTTCCTTGAAGTGTGAAAGTGGTACAAAGCTTTCAATGGCCTTATTAATAATTTTGTAAAATAATTCAAGATTATAGTTAATAGTATTATTATGTTGAAGAAATGACCAGTCTTCATTTGCAAGATATTGATTCATGTTAGAATAGTCAGCTTTGGAGAAATTATAAGTTAGGTTAGGAAGAACAGTTGTGTCATCTGGTGAGTTATTATTAGTGATGGTTATGCTTAGGGCGGGGTGGTGGCAGTCTAGGGGGAGAAGCTCGTCAACTGATTTAGCAATATGGACTGAGGAGGTATCACTGCAGAATACTAAATACAGCAGCCGATTATTGGTATTGTAGACTTGATTGACTTGATGTAGAGAGAGTAAGTTCGTCATATCTATTATTTCGCGGGCATTTTCTGGTAGGCTTAAGTTGTTATAAGAGTCCTTATTCATCCAATCAATGCAAGGGGTATTATAGTCACCAAATAAAATTGTTCTGGCATCAGGGTTTTTATTTTTAAAGGTTTCGAGGTCATCTATGTGGTTTCTGTAGACTGTGATATTGGATCCAGGAGGAATGTAGACACATCCCAGTAGAATTTTGCCTGATTTAGTTTTTAGTAAAACGAATACCTGTTCCACGTCCAGATGTTTACAAATTAATCGAGTGGATGGCAGTAATTTTGTAACGGATATAAGAATTCCTCCTCCTCTGGTTTTAGTACTAGTGGCTGGATTTCTGTCAAGGCGGTAGGTGTTGTAAGATGAAAATCCAAGTTCCTCGGTGTGAATATCAGGATCAAGCCAAGTTTCGGTAAGAAGAAAAACTTCAATGTGTTGGAGTAGTGGAAGAGTAGTTTGTAGCTCTATGAGTTTGGTACGGCAGCCTCGGATATTTTGGCCGTATCCGATGATGTGTTTGAGTTTTTTGAAGTTGACCTTATTATTGTGGGCTTGTTATTCATACATTTTATTGTTAACCTAACTTCTCCTCCCTTTATCCGAGTTTCCGATTCTTGGCGGAGGTCCGACAAGAATTTTCGTTGGTTCGGTGTTTGGTCGGAAAAGATTTTAACAGTGGAGTTGGTCAGATAAAATTTCTTTCTCCTGAGGATATTTATTGCTTCAGTGGAGTTCTTTAGAATAACCTTAACGGGCCTAGGTTTATCCGGCCTCACTGCTCCAAGGCGTAAAGTATTGATAGAGTTAATTTCAATGTTACTATCAATCTTATTCAAGATATTTGTAATTTGTATTTTGTCATCTTGTATTTTTTCTATTTGGTTGAGCTTGGAGCTTTCAGGAATATTTATGATTATTAGATTATTTGCTCTTTTTTTTCTTTCTTCGAGTTCGTCGGCTGCTTCACAAGTAGATACTACTGAGATAGGTTTATTGGATAATGCTTTAAAAGCTGACAGCTCACCCTCAAGTGCTGCCATTTTGGCAGCCATTTGAGCAATGGTTCCGAGAATAGCATTTGTTTTCGGTACCATTTTTGCGATTTGATCTTTGTTTAATTTGCTTGTTGGGTCAATTATTAATTCAGTGAGGGCCTCAACCGCGTTTCTCGCCAGATTGATGAATCCTTGGGAATCCATTTTATTAACTTAAAAAAAAAAATATATTTTTTTTTGGAAAAATGGAGGACGGGTCAGCCTGTATTTACTGAATTGAAGTAGATACTAGGGACCCAGCCGCGCGGTAGTAGTTTGGGTGACAATAATACTTAATGTTTTGACTTTTAATTATATTGATAATGCTCACTCAGTTATGAATTTAGGAACCAGCAGGATTGCTCTCCTACTTCCTTAAACTTGCAGTCTCTCAATGACTCGTTAAATTGTTAGTTTCACTGTTTAAAAATACTGTAAAATATTAAATTGTGTTAAGCGTAAAATTGAGTGTGCTCTCCGTGTCACTATACTGTGAATGATGTAATTTGACATTAACAATATGAATGTATTTACACTATCTTAGGATTCTGTTTTGCAATTTGCAAGCTCTTATTTTATTACAGAGGGCAACAAAGTCGGTCTTTGGAACTGAGGACAATAAAATTTTAAGATTTTAAACCAAAAAAAATTATTCAAGGGCTTCAGAAAGGTAGTTAAAGTAAAACGAACCGACAATAAAAACATATTACAGAGAAATAATTTTTAATCCTATTTAAGGACATTGTGATTATGAAATACCAGGCTGTTATATGTTTATTTGGGATTTTACATTTCAGATGTTGGAATCAAATATTCTGTGGGGCTAATGTTAAAATTAAAAATGGTGGAAAAATTAATCTTAAGTCTAAGTTATTTAAAATGGCTATTGTCGCATTCATTCTGGAATGAACTAAGGTAGTAATAAAAACTAAAAAATGTGAATCTAATTATTAGTCCGGTTGTGTATGATGTGTACTATTTAGGTATTTTTTTATTTTTTTATGTACCTAACTGCTATCTCTAATTTTTTTGACTGAGCACAGCGAAACTCGACTGTTTGCCATTTTATCTGTCCGTAAATTTGTTTGTACGTTCCGTACCCTGTTTCGATAAACTGCTGAATCCACCATATTATTCAAGCAAACCTTACTTTGACTACATGGCTAACTTTGACTAGATGGCTAACTCTGACTAGATGGCTAACTCTGACTAGATGGCTAACTCTGACTAGATGGCTAACTCTGACTAGATGGCTAACTCTGACTAGATGGCTAACTCTGATTAGATGGCTAACTCTGACTAGATGGCTAACTCTGACTAGATGGCTAACTCTGACTAGATGGCTAACTCTGACTAGATGGCTAACTCTGATTAGATGGCTAACTCTGACTAGATGGCTAACTCTGACTAGATGGCTAACTCTGAATAGATGGCTAACTCTGACTAGATGGCTAACTCTGACTAGATGGCTAACTCTGATTAGATGGCTAACTCTGACTAGATGGCTAACTCTGCCTAGATGGCTAACTCTGACTAGATGGCTAACTCTGATTAGATGGCTTTCTTTGATTGAGCTTTTCAATATTATGGTACCCACCTACATAGTAAATTTTTATTTTTATTTGTTGTTCTTTAATCTTTTTCTTAATTTTGTTTTCTAAAATGTTTTATGTTTTCCTCATTTTTTGTGTCGAGTGTAAGATTGTTTTTTTTTTTATTTTACAATTTAAACCTGCTAAACTGCTTTTGCAGTTTTTCAGCAGGTACATACAGACAACACTTCATACAATGACACGGTTAAGTTAATATAACAGAATAGAAAAAAAAAATATATATATTTGCAGTATAAGCGTTATATATCAGACAAGTATAATTGAAACAGTCATATCGAAAGAATATCGATATTTAGCATACATAGGTAAGTACAGTTTACTATATATTTTTAAGTTCCATTGTGAATTCCAATTAGCTATACAAGGGCCTCAGTACGGCATCAGTACATATCATCTGTGTCCAATAGCCATTTTCTTAGATTATATTTGACTTTAGTGGTACGTAAGGTATTATTTTTGATTGACATTGGTAGATTATTTGATATCTTGGGCACAATGTAGTTTAGAGTTCTTTCTCCGTACTTATTGGTACTTTTCTTAATCACTAATCCATCATTTTGAGTGAATCATGTCTATTTTTATGGTAGACTCTTTCCTTATACAAGGAATCCGACGATATAATTTGTTGACTTATGATATTATGCAACAATAATCCTCTAAATGATTAAATGTAATAATCTGTAATCGTTAAATGATTTTATTGCCTGTTATATGTGGTGTCTTTGTCCAAAGCTTGTGCTTATCGTGCTCGTCTAACTGGTCTATCAGTGCTAGTTTGCGTTTGTTGAAATTTAGTTTTTCTATATAAATTATATACTAAGTATATATATAATACACTCAATGTCACCCTGCTGAGAGACCACCTTTAATATCGAAACGTTGCTTGAAAAGACTTTAGCCGTGTTCGATGACCAAAAATGAATAATAATAATAATACTTGGATGACTTGTATAGCGCCGTTTTTGTGCAAAAACACCTCAAGGGCGCTGTACAAACTTATAATACATTTCTACAGTGATCTATGTTATTACTTAACTATTTATGGAGAAAATATACAGTACAATACTTACCTGGTAGGTCACTTGAGATTAACACTTAATCAACATTATCTAATTGTTTATTGGCGAAATTAAGATACAGGATTTAGGACTTAATTGAAAAATTGAATATAACTGGTTTTTCTCTTAGGATTGGTATATTTAATTTAAGGGTACGACAGCTTAAAAAGGTAAGTTTTTAGCTTAGACCTGAATTCTGTTGGACTTGTTATGGATCTTAGTTCCGGAGGGAGTTTATTCCAAGCCTTCGGCCCAGATACTCCGAAAGCGCGATCACCAAACTTAGTATTTGGCTTGCGCTTAGGTTCTATCAGTCTGCCTACAGCTGATGATGTTGCTGATCTAAGAGTTGACTGCCTCAGACCAGTGTTTTCCGGGACGCATAGTTCAGAGATGTAGGGTGGGGCCATTTCATTGATGGATTTAAACACCATCCAGCACAGTTTGTACTGGATTCTTTCAGGGCACTTGAGCCAGTGAAGGTTACGAAGGTGTTCTGAAATGTGCGAATATTTTAAAACCCCGGTTATGAGCCTTGCTGCTGCATTAAACACTGATTGAAGTTTGTCAATTTGATATTTTGGAAGGCTGGCATAGTTAGGTAGTTACTTCCCAACCTTCCTTCTTCCCATTTCTTTCCATCCAAACTTCATCCAGCCTTATAACATATCTGCTATGTCTCTGCTTTACTTGCAGATTTCTGTGTTGGGAACTCTTTGATAAAGTAAAAGGTTATTTTACTATAATTGTGTTTATTTACGTAACAATTGATAAGTCTTAGAATTTAGCGACCCTGTTCATTACCCGAGGGTTAGTAATTCTCTGTTTCTAGAAGCTTGTTGTCTGTCAATAATATCCCACAGGCAATTGCTACACTCTAGCGACATCTGTCGGACTCTGAAGTAAGCTTTATGACTAGTGCCATCTATCGCTTGAATACCCAACTTATTACCATACATCGCAATACCCTTGCTTGAAATTATTTCAGATGTTTTTGGTGGCCAGATCCGAATAACCAGGTATTTATCAACTTTCAACTTCCCCATCTCCTCCCCTTCCCCGTACCACACTTCCTTTCATTCTCACAGCTCACAGCATACCCCAATAATTAGGAATACCATAGTCTCAATATCTCCGGTCAGTTCGGAGCAGTTGGGACTCTTGTATGATATTAACATAAATAAAAAATAATAATGCATTCTCTTATCGTACAAAATAATCATTATCGATTTTTTACGCTTTGCCCATGTGTCATAACTTTTCGCGCATGAGCCGCAACAATTTTTTTAATCGCATTCAAGTTAATCCATAAATCATCGTATGAGATAATCATTCTATATTTTCCACTTTAGATAGTGACGATACGAAACCAGTATTTTGTTTAGTACCTATGACGTACAATACAATCAATCAGTATCGATCAAAGTATTTATCAAATTCTAAGTAGGTACTTACTTAACAATGGTTTATTATGTAACTACCTGTTTTCTCTAATCTTTTTGACTGAGCATAGCGAAACTCGACCGTTTGCCATTTTATCTGTCCGTAAATTTGTTTATACATACCGTTCCCTGTTTCGATAAACTTCTGAATCCACTATATTATTCAAGCAAGCCTTACTTTGACTAGATGGCTAACTCTGACTAGATGACTAACTCTGACTAGATGGCTAACTTTGATTGAGCTTTTCAATATTATGGTACCCACCTACCTGAAAAAGTTTTAAAAAAGAATTCCCATGAGTAAGTGACGTTTCTTTGGACAAATTGTAAAATGATTCATTATTTGAAATTGTAAAAATGTCACATTAAATAGTAATTGGGTAAGTAATAAGTACCTAGTTTAAAACTTTGGTTTTCATTTTTTAAATAGGAAAAAAATAAAATATTTTTTTTAATTTGGCGCGAGTTCTGCCGTTCATAGAATTATCTACTAGTTTAAATTTAAATTTCAAAGTTCATTTTAAGTTCTATGAAGGTTCTATTCAAGTTCTATTATTATATCAATATTGGCTAGGGGCTTCTAAAAACTGAAATAATAACAGAACTTATTATTTATTTGGTAAACTAATGTTTAAGACAAGATTTTTTATGCATAGCACAAAGGGTAACAATTATTTTTATAAGCAATAATTATTAGAGTGAAACACTCATCCACATTGAAAAATCTCCTGATAAAAGATACTTGACGCCAAGTCATGGATGAGTGTTTCAGGCTAATAATTATTGATTATAAAAATAAGTATATAATCTCTTCAGTATTGTTCATTTAATAATAATCTCTCAAAATTATTGGTTAGCCAGTTAAAACGGGATTGCAGGCGTTTGACGAATGAATTAACAGATTTCCTGATAAACTTTGGGTACATTTCGAATATATTATCACGATGTCGGAACACATTTTCGAACACGTATCAGAAATGTAAATGTATCAGGAAACCTGTTAATTATTATTATTAATTTATTTCTTTCTTGCTAATGTAATAGAGATGAGTTAAAAATCTTATTGTGGGATGGGAGGAACTCACAATACATAGGTGAGAGTTAATAGGTACAATTTTACATAGTATCAAAATTATATTTTCACATCCAAAAATAGAAAAAGTAAGGTTAGGTAGATTAAACAAGAAAAAACAAAAAAAGAAAACAAACCGGGATATAAACATAAGCACAAAGCCAAAGTGTGAATTTACAAAAGATTACTTACCCACTAATACATTGATAAAAATAAATTATGTACAGTAGATAGAAATAGAGAGAAAAAGAAACAAGTCCTTTTACAGAGCCAATAAACCTATTCAGTTTGAGTATAAACTAAATGGTGCTAGTCTATCAACTGTCACATCCATCAAGGACCTTGGGGTCACTCTTGATTGCGAACTCTCTTTTCGAGATCATATAAATAACATCGTAAATAAATCACTTAAACTACTCGAGTTCATTCATAGAATTACCTCAGACTTTAAACATATAAGAACACTTAAAACTCTATATTGTTCGTTGTTCGTTCGTCCTCACCTTGAATATGCCAGTGTCATTTGGTCTCCTTTCTATGATGTCCACATTAGTCACATCGAATCTGTCCAACATCGCTTCCTACGGCGAATTGCTTGGAGGTTAGGACTCGAAAGAGGCGATTACTCATATGAGGAAATTGAACAATCTTTAAACCTATCTTCTTTAGAAAAACGTAGAAAAGACTAAGATCTAATTTGCATATTTAAAATAATAAACAGTATAACCGACTCACCTGAACTGCTACAACTCATTCAATTCAACATCCCTTCCCGTAGCCCGTAGACTCCGAAATAATGAATTGTTGTTCCTCAATCACCACTCAACTAACTATGGGTACCATTCTTCTTTGTCCAGAATGTCGAGACTTGTAAACTCAAGTCAGAGCATTGAATTTTTTGGTGTAAGTCTGAATGACTTTCAAAAAGCGATACGTAATGTGTGTAATTTTTCACAACTTAATCGTTATTGATGCTCTGACTTGTAGTTATTTTCTATATGTACATTTTCTATTTTACATTGTCTTTGCCGTTCACATTCATGTACTCTCCATTCACTGTCATCTATTTTTTCTTATTCGTGTCAATATTATGGTTTTAATGGACATATTGTCCGTAAATTAATAAATAAAGACAAAACACAACACGACAAGAATTACGTATTTTCATTTTTATATGTACTTAAAAAATATTCTTTAAAAGAATTTTTTTATTAGATGGCTTATTATATTTTATTAATTAAATTAATTTTAGGGTATTGTCTCGTCTTAACACACACACAACTAAATTCTTCGGTAATTATACACAGCTAAGCTGACAACACTACTTACAAGCGATAAGTCGTTCTAAAATGAATAACACGAAAGCCAAAACTTCCAAGGAGGTAAGGGGCTGATAATACCTAACACCTAATGCTACGTATACATACGCGAGCCGAACTGCCGAACTGAACCTCATATTTTGTGGGAAAGGAACGAAGCAACCGCAAACGCTGCTTGAAGTTGTTTCGTTCCATTCCCGCAATTCGTGGTTCGGTTCGCGTTTCAGTTCACAAACGTATACGTACCATTACACAGCTCTTTTGAGGTTTTTATTAACGCCAGGCTCCGTTTAGCTCACGGACGGCGTTGATTAAACCCAACTGAAAATATTTTGACCACCGAATAACAAAAAGCATAGCATTCTGTTTATTACAAAGCCGCCTGCAAAGATATCAGAGTAAAGCTTTACTTTTACTTGCTGATCGCTATTGTTACAATTGTTTGCACCAATACGTGGACGGTAGCAAGCCGGTACTGCTGTATAGACGTGTGAAAACATCACTTCATTTACGGTTATCTTAATCTCTCGATTAATCTGGTTTCAAAACAGAACCGCTTAAAAGTATACTTAATAAAAATATCAATGATTGGAGATAAATAAGAACATTGGTTCAACGTCCTTATATTACATATTTTTCTAATTAATATTTCTGTAATAGATCAACAAGGAGACCAGAGGCGGTTCCTCAGTACGTGCATTTGTGCATTCAGTCTTCACATAACAACGTACAACGACATCTGAGCCTCAGTCATCGATGTACGAAAGTTCGCTTAACTCGTAATTCCCGACAGGTCATTAATCTAATCTTTCTGTACTTGTATAATTTTTAAGTTAGTTTTATGATTGTAACAAATATACATTGAAAAATAAAACTCGATAAAACAAAAATGAAATTTACTTGCGTACGATTTGAACCCGCGACCAAGCTAGTCGAGAACCTTACCCTCGACCACGGAGGCCGTCAAAAGGCCTTGGCGGCTTCCACCCATCCGAAGCCTGCAATTCTCTCCAGGTCGTCAGCCCATAATATCATCTGTGGGCGACCTATGTTTATCTTTCTTAACTAAGGGCGCCATCCGATGCCTAATACTGATGTGGTTCTAACGGTCATTTGTCGTGCCACTTGCCCAGCGTAGTTCCACTTGGAACTAGCATAATATTAAACTGAATTAGGTGCCTACGTACCTACCAGCTTTCCTTTTATAAGAACGTGTTCTAAAACAATGACTATAATGAAGCTTATGACAACAGTACACAGATGCTCAATGCAGAATCCAAGGTAAACTAGAGCTAAACAGAACAATGACGCAGTACTTTATATTGAAATACCAGTAAAGAAGACCTATCATTACAAACTGCCATCAAGTCTTCAACTATAACTTTTCCGATAAGATGAGATATTTAGTACATGGATTGGAGAGTTAAGTGTTTTTTCACTTACCAATGGTGACTGCCGAACTCGACAGAAGGGTCCACTTGTGAGTTATTTATACAAGTCAGCCCAGTCAACCAGTGTAATATTTAAGTATCTGCAGGCGTATCAGTAAGTGCACACAATCCAACATAAACGCACAACAACGTATTCAGATAGTGTTTACGGTCGTTAAGTAGGCAGTGGCGGTTCGTGAAATGAGGCAGGGGAGACTGTGCCTCCACTGGAGAAAAAGTATATCGGTACAGGTATCCATACTTCCAAAACATATGTAGCGATAGCTACTCGAAGGTTCTTGAATGTTGAAAGATGCAACCCGCATCGCATTAGAACCTACCAGTGAAACAATGAATGTACGGCGCATCTACCTCCTTGCGACTGCCAGAATAATCTGGAACCACAGACATAGGAATTAATAGACGAGAAGATAATGGCGAGGGGTAAAATCAACTGTTGAAGAACGAAGGGAGTAAGGCTGACTGTGATTCGTCAATAAATCAATCTGACAGTAAATAGGCATCTCGCATTATAATATCACCATTTACTTTTTAAAAGTAAAACCTGCTTTTGAATGAATAGACATTTTTACATGGGAGCGCAAATTACTCGCCACGTTATGAACAAATTTGCGAAGTCCAAATTCGGCAAAAAAATTCGGTTCTATTTTCAGAGTCCAATATTTCGTTTAAGTATTTAGTTAAGACACTTTTATAAATGTTCATAATTTACTTCCCAGCAACCAACCAGCTTTGTGTTTCGCGTCCAGACGTTTCTCGATGTGATAGTATATGTTTCTAAAACTGATCTATATTATACAATGTGAATATGCTTAAAATAAAGTAAAATAATGCTTATATATGGAATGTAATACGACAATTGGGTTTATTCTCTTTTTCACATCTATTTTTACAAGTTTTCATAGTACAAGTCAACATTTTGCCGTGTTATTTCGTAAAATGAACCGATGATGCCTCGACCATAGTTCGCACAAGAATGATGACGTCACGTTTTCAAATTTCACTTGAGGCCATTCGCGAGCACAGCCGGCTCCAATGGAACCGGTATGGGGAGTGGGGATAATACGCTTTTAATCACTTAGGGCAGGTCTACTAATATTCATATGTCTATGTCTGGAACGCATTTTCTCTATATAAAGTCGCGCCGTCGACATAATATTATTTACCGCACTAGGTATCGCGCGCAGGTTTACAGCCTCACAAGAATGTGGGTAAAAATAATATTGTTGTTATTTGCGGGAGGTACAAACTCCCTATAATTTACCCCACAAGGTACCTAAGTCAGTCAGTAACATACGAATGGCAAGCGACAACTGAGACGGGCGGTTTCCCGTCCCGCAAACCGGCCCCCGCGCCTCGTCCAGCTCTTACTTCACCGCTTCTCCATGGGCCACAAACCTACTACGCCCGGCGTCGCACTTTCTTAAAGGAGATGCTACGAATTATTATGGACTCCGCGAAATTACAACAGCGCCTTGGCCTCGTGATATCTTCCCTGGCCTGCATCTCCCGCGCAGAGAGCACATCCGCGCTCGCATCATCTACCGTACAGGTCAAAAATACCTTCGGCTCTCTTACTTCACATTGCAATATCAAGAAGACTTCAATGCTGTACACCAACTACCAAGTCCGGTCTCCACCATAGCGGTGTCGAGCCACCGACTTCATCACCTCGACTACTCCACCACCATTCATCTCCGTTTCATTTGGTGTCGATATTCGGCCCGGAAAATTTACCGTCGACTACATCCACCAACTGCGTGAGCATCGGTCCGAATTTATCTCTCGCAACTACACTGACCCAATTAACGCTGTAACCTCACAACCTCTTTCAATCGCCTCCTTACCAAATCCTCAAACATAGTACAAGCCTTAATGTTACTCCAACTTAAATATCAACCATTTGTATTTTTTATTTCACTAGGACTAGTTGTCTTTTAAGATTAGATTAGATTTATTAGATACTAAAAAAATACAATTACAGAATAGTGAATCTATGACTGTCCAACTAGGAAGGTTTCCCGTTTCAGGACAATGAAATTTAATTCTTAACACAAATAGATAACAATAAATTCAATCATTGGAGAAATTACTTTATACATAACATTGTGGAAATTACTTTCATGTTTACAATATAAGAGATAAGTTAGATGAGCATCATAATTTTTTTCATTGTTATATGATGTGTAATAAAATGTGTGTTAGAATTATTATTTTAAATAGTACATATTTTTTTAGTTTATGAGGTGTGGTGAGATGGTGGCTTTTTAATGTTATATAACTCATCGTCATACATAGATTTCCGCTCGCCGAGTTGCACAACGCAGTACAAATGTACGCATTACGAAGTGAGGCAGACGTACAACCCGCCTCCGCTGATTTCATGTAGGCAAAAGAGGGCGGGGAACTGGGAAGTCGCGTGGAATCGAAATTAACGGTAGCTGACATGGTCACGTAGTTTTAATTTTGAGGCGAGCCTCACAAAGTAGCACCGATCATTTACGATTTATTTTTTCCCGAATTTAATTAATAATTTATTGTTATAGATTTTTCTACCATTTATTTTTTCGTGGCTAATTTATATAGCGCCGCTTTTGTGAGACATCACCTCAGGGCACATGCCAGTGTTGTAGTGGTCGGATTACTTTGCATTTGATTAGGTCATTTTAATACCCTATTAACCTGTTATGTGTCTACAAAAGGACCCCCGTAGCCATAGAGCCTAGAATAAAAAAGATATGCCATGAGTCCAAAAGTCTGATTCTCCGGTGATGCCATGTACACACGTACATTCATGCTCGATGGTTTGGCTCGATCCAACACGTTGACTTGGGAAAATGCTCGTCGTTGCGTCGACTACAAAGATATACCACCAAGATGCTCAATCAATTCATAAATTTCCATCGAACATCGAGCAAGAATTAAGGACCTTGAATATTTTTCGCACCGAACAAAAGCATCGAGCGAAACGGTACTCATATCGAGACATGTTCGAATGAGCATATGAACATCAAGGAGCATGAACGAGTGTGGGTACTGGCCTAATAATACGCAGATCAAAATCAAAAGGGATGGCGAAATACGAAGTCAGACGAGTATAAGTAAGGGTGCGTATAATTTCTTTGACGAATTTCGGAAAAGGAACAAAGCATCCGCAAGCGGTGTTTCGTGCCATTTGCTGATGCTTCGTTCCTATTTAGTCAGTGGCGACAAGTTCACATGAAAGGAAAGCAATTTTGCCATATATATTTGGAAGGCATTTCTAATATTTATTTATTTATTTTATGCGCGTAGAAGTAGATATTATAAATATTCCTCTGGATTGTCAGTTGGGTTAAGTTAAGTTATGTTTAAGAAATTGAAGATTTCGCATTTTTAATCTTATAGCCAGCTGCTCCCCAAAAATTCTCTTAAGTTCGTAATCTTACCTTCGTTCTCCCTCGAACCAGAGAGTCTCCACATTGGGGATGTCATAGTCCCACAGGCTCCGGGCAATTGTGGCCCTTGTGCAGCATCACAAAAATGATAAAATGACGAAAACTGGTTGGAAGTAAGAACAGCAAGAATCGGGATTGTTAGGAATGGGTAGAACAAACATTAGTTAGAATTTTAGTTTAAATTTTAATAACTTCAAATAGAGAAAGTACTAATGTTAACTTAAATAACAAATAATAATATAGATATTACACTACATGATATTACAGATATATACCACATGTATTGTAAATAATGAATACCATACAATTTGAATGGCTTTTAGCAAAGTTTTTGAAGTGCTTAAACTGTTAACAAATTATCTGAAAAGAGATTCATAGTAATGTCAGCCATTCATCTTATTTTAGCAGGTTAATTAGGTAGGTACCCATGATTAATAACAATTATTTATAGTGAAAAATATTATAACTATGAAATATTAATAATAATATTAGGTAGAAACTATACAATATACAATTTTGCATATTTAGAACCATAAACGCTTCTCTATATATACAGGGTTTTCCAATAAGAGGTGTTATTTTGATATTCAATCGTAAAAGATCAATGGTTTCGTTGCTTGTGTGGCACGTAGTGCCGTCTTGTTGAAAGTAAACGTTGTCCAGAACAATACCATCCAATTCCGGCCATAAAAAATCATTAATCATCTCTCGATAGCGCAATCCATTCACCGTAACTATTGCTCCAGCCTCATTTTCGAAAAAGTAAAGTTTAATGACTCCGCCGGACCATAAACCGCACCAAACAGTCACACGTTGAGGATAAAAAGGCTTTTCAACAATAACTCTTGGGTTTTCCGAGCTCCAGATGCGACAATTTTGCTTGTTGACGAAGCCACCGAGGTGGAAATGGGCCTCATCACTCAAGATGATTTGCATTTGATTCACTCAAGTGAATTTTAATAATTTCAATGCGTTGTTGAAGCGTGTATCGTTCCGTTTTTATTAATCGCGTAGTTTTTACTTGTCAAATGTCAAAAAATGACAGCTTCAAAAGTAAAATCTACCGAAATAGCGGGCTATTAAAAATAACACCTCTTATTGGAAAACCCTGTACTAGTAACCTATAATAAAATAACCTATACGGTTATTCATAGAATTAATTTATCGCGAATAACGATTAAACAACCGGCAGATATAAACGCTCCTGATGTCATTATTAGACCTAAATCTCAACGCATTTATAAAGTATGTGGGAAGATTTAGAACCATTGTGACGTTATATGGTTCAATCGGGTCTATTTTCGCAATGAAAATAAAAACTTTTGTTGTTTAAAAGACAACAGCATTAAGGTTTACATTGTTGAAAAAAATAACCATTGACTGGAGGTAATTTTAGATTTGGAAAGAACAACACAAAAAAAGTTTTTGTAATGATCCCAACTATTTTAATCTTGACAACCAATTGACAATCAAAGATTGACAACCATTGTGACGTCATCTGGTTCGAAACTCTTAACAATTCAAATCGAAAGGAAAAATCCAACTTTTACAACATTTATTCCACTATTGAAACGTATTTTAAAAAAATTCATTGAGGTTATATAGTTGACTGGATCTCATTTCAAACTATAGAAAAAGAAATGTTTGCATAAATAATGAACGGTTTAATAATTAAATACATTTATCTTATTCAGACAATGTTTTATTAAAAATCCGCAAAACTATTCTTACATAAATGATGACTACATCTATTTGTACAAAATCAACTATAAAGCACATGAATTAATTCATAATAATATACATGATGGTGGTCTTCATTGACTTAAATTAATAACATTAATAATATCATGTTTAATACCTTTTTCTTTACTGTTTTCACTTTTAAAACTAGACTATTATTAGGTTGTTTATTATAATGTTGATGACTTTCCCAAAACTCAAACAACACGAAACTATTTGGTGATGGAAATCTTATCGGCCCTTCATACAATGTTCGCGAAATTATTGTAAAAATACCTAACACGAATCCTTAGTCAATTGAAGAAATAAGCTGTAGGTACACCTGACACAGAATACTTGATAATTCAGCTGTGTTATCCTAGCGATTTTAATTTTGTTCATTTGTAATTTATTTCACTTAAACTGTGTCGGTTCTCGAATGTAGCCGAGCAATGTTCAGATATATTCAGTATCAGGTATTCATCAAGTTCAAATTATTTTTAAAGTAAGAATTTTAATGGAAAAAATGTATTTGTCAGGGTATTAGAGCCGCATTATCGATTTATTTCGCTTTGTTCGATTGAGTCTTGTGAATTCAAAATACTTTTAAATGGTTCACTTATAATCGCGGTTGGCTTATAATTGGTTTGCTAGAGTGAATGGTAGGAATGATTCTCACTACCAAACTTTAAAAGTCTAGTGGCGATTTTCTAAATTTGATTCACGTAGCATTAGCCTCCAAACTCAAAATATAGTAATAGTTTACAACTCCCATTTTTAGATCTATATCAACAACTTTCCTAGCGATAGATAATAGACACAAGGGAGATTATTATTATTAGTATGAATATGAATATGAATAACGAGAATCGCCAACATCGTTCACCCATATTAGTGCAAATCGCATCTACGCACAGCGTTGCTTTTCGCCTTTCATTTCTACCTACACACCAAACGCATTACTTTCATTGGCTCTGCCGCTTTAGTAGTCAGTGCAGTTTGGTCTTAGTTCGGCGAAAATATTCGTCACGCTTCCATAGCATATTTCCCTTGGTATCTGTTATTCATCCTACTAGCAAATCAACGTCTGAAGACGCTTCTGGTCAACCTGATTGTGTTTAGGATTGGAGTTCTCAGGGTCAGGCAGGCGGATATGCTGCTGAAAACGATGAAGGTGGTCACAATTTCCTGAGACGTCTTCCTCAAGAACCAGCCCTTCTCGAAGCCGAGGCACAGGCAGGTGATGCCGAAGGTGAAAGCGAGCATGGAAGTCAGGTTGTGGTAGAGCTTGATGAATATTGGCTTCTTCAGACGCAGGAAGGTGGCGAAGTATGCCATCGGACCATTCAGAACGGTGATCAGCAGGAATATCAGGGCTACAAGACCTAAAAGAAAGAAAAGCGTTATTACCATTAATTTATTTTAAAGGCATTAACGATACGATATACGTACACGCAGACATTGAAAGCCCTGTTTAATATTGAAGGAATAAATTAGACTAGTACCTATTTATGAATTTCTGTAATTTCTATTTTCGATGCACTTAATTATTTTTTATGACATAAAATTAATTAAAATATTTAATTTTTATCAATATTTTTGAACAGTGAAATGTGTATCGAATAAATATTAAAAAAAATAAATGAAGTCATCAAACTCGGTATTGATGGTTAAATTAATTAAATAGACGTATGTGAACATTTAAAAACGAAATGAGAAATATCAAAACAATATTAATAACTAATCCGATATACTATATAGGTCAGTAATGAGCAACCCGCGGCCCGCGAACCCTTTTCGTTCGCACCACCTGGCTAAAAAAAATTTCAACGGTTTCTGTTATTTTTTTTATTATTATCAAAATAATCAGCTTTTTCTTGCGTAATACGCATGAATATTCTTACAAAAACAGAGTTTCGTGGTTCGACCATAATTGTAGAAAAATCTCCACCTTCGCAAAGCAGCGTTTTTTGGATCTATGTTTGATGCATTTTAAAGGTTTCCGATTTATAAAATAAAATGAAAATTTCTTGACAAAATTTAGTTTATCTTTGAAAAAAAAAATCAACAACAATTATTATTTTATTCACCTAGTATTTTTTATATATCCTTTAATATTTAAGAATTATAAAAATAAACGGCACTTATTAAAAAATAGAAATAGGTTGGCGAGACCATCAACTGCAAAGTTAACCATGTTGTATATCTCCTACTACCTGTGGCTCGCGAACAAATTGAAAATGATTAAATTGACCCTCCGGGTAAAAAGGTTAATCGTCACTGATCTAGGTTGCAAGGTGTAAAACCTTGTGATCATACAAAAAGATAGCTGCCAAAAGTATGAGAAAATTTAGTTAGGGGATAATATTGTCTTAATTGTCTTATTGTTATTGATTACAATGGTAAAATATTAATAACATTCAAACAATATGAATTAGAAAAACACACCAAAAAGAAAAAAAAATAGGTATTGACCAAGATGTCATCTCGGTACCTTATTCTAAAGGGGAGTCTTGGTCACAACCAATTATCTTTTTCCAATTCATTTTGTTTGGACGATATTAATGTTATAAAAACAATATCACGGATTTAAAGTTAATTAATGTTTCAATTTTTTTTTATTTACCCATTATCCCGTGGTTGGATGTGAAGTGCGTGGGTTTGTGGTAAATCATGAGAGATATTCCGGCGATGGCCAGGATGGAGCCGGATCCAGCCAGCAGCCCGTGGATGGTCTTCTTGGTTGACTTCTGCAGCATGTGCGACCAGGAGTTCTCTCCGGACAAACACATTATCATTTCGGCCATGAGAAACTGGTACTGCAAATCGAATTACAAACGGTCAGTAATCGAATTCATATACATTTTTATATACCTACACTAGCGGAGACCCATGAAAAACCACGGCATATTATAAGTGTAGGACTGATCCGGCTTTACTTGTCAAGGTTAACCCAAAGAAGCTTAGACAAAATAGATATAAATTTTAAATGTGGAATTTATTATTAAATTTTTTTTCTGTTTAAAAACAACTTTTTATTGT
Organism: Hesperophylax magnus; assembly: GCA_026573805.1. Classification (NCBI taxonomy): domain Eukaryota; kingdom Metazoa; phylum Arthropoda; class Insecta; order Trichoptera; family Limnephilidae; genus Hesperophylax; species Hesperophylax magnus. Next base: position 747,282 of record JAIUSX010000117.1, on the reverse strand, counting down.
AGGTAGGTACTGGCACTTAAAAATGTCAATAAATTTATAGAAAAGGAAACCATCAATATTATATAATAGGTAGGTACCTACTTTATCGAATTGTTTCAATTTTGAAAATTACACTAGAACTACATTTACCGACCGACACACGAACGAAATTAGTATTTTTGATGATGATTATATTTTAATTTATGATGAACGATTTTTATACAATACTTAACAGATTAATAATAATATTTCTTTATTATTAATCTGTTGATGTTCTTTTTAAATTCTTGATTGCTGATGTATATATATATACATGGTGTCCGGAAACTCGTAGTACAAGCCGGAAACTAGAGAATGTATACCACACGGGGAACCCAAATAAACATAAAGGTTTTTGATTTGAGCATTTTTATAAAAAAAAAAAAAACCAAAAAAATATATTTTTCGGCTATTTCAGGGTTCAAATTTTTTCGTCATTATTTGTTTTACTTTTAAATTTTTAAATAGTTTTAATTAGTTGGGTACTTTGATCTTCAGTAATAATTTATAAGAATTTGATCAAAAAAAAATCAACTTCTGACTAGATTTACTCGAAAACGAAAGCTCAAATCAAAAAAAATTATACTACAAAATCGACTCCAAATGTGATGTAGATTCACCAGTTTCCCGCTTGTACTACGAGTTTCCGGACACCATGTATATCTCTATGTATTTATTATTATTTGAAATTACTTATTTTGTTTGTTATTTTACTAACGATATTGGTTTTGCAAAAAAACAATTGTCATTAAGGCGATGCACTACGTCGTGTAATATTTTAAATTGAGCCGCTATCAATAACAACCCTTGCGTAGATGGCGATGAGATTTAAATTCTCGCTTAACACCATCCGCCTGTTTTGATTTATGCTAGAAAAAAACATGGCCAAAAAGTGCCTTTTATTTTATTTTGTGGATGTTCAGGCATAAATATATATTTTTTTTAAACCATTTTATAAATAACTTAATTTTCCACATTATACAGTAAAATCATAACCGAAAATGGGTTTTTAAGTAGGAGATTTTAAACTTTAAAGCAGTTTTCATAGGCGTTATACATTATTTTTTCTGGGCTTATAAAAAGACTTATCTAAAAAATACTTGATTATTTCAAAGGCCAATATGTATTCTACTCGCAGTATTTAATTAAAGCATCTGAAATATTTCTAGGCGACCAAATTTTCAAACCAAAAGCACATGATTTTGCATTACTACGTATGGCATCGCCTTAATACATTAGCTGGAATAATAATGTAAAATTTATTTGTGTTTTACAAAATTTATAAATGTATTCGATTAAATTATTGTTCTGAGTAAATTATATTGTCTTAAGGTTGTAGAAATATTTTTTTTAAATAATAAGGTTGATTTAACGAAATACGCACCGCACACAAGATTCGATTGCAAATGTCACATCACGTTCACATTGTTGTCATGTTCGTATATGAAAGCGTAGATTTGAGTAAAATATGTTTCGGTATTTTCATATTATATATTCCGGAAGAAATACTATAAATGATAGTGAAAATCCGTTGCTTAGTTTAGAAGAACTTAGGGCACAAACAATCAGATGCGGATAGCGACTTTGCTTTAGTATAATAGAGAAGATTTTTTAATTGGATGCCATGTTCACAAGTTATAAATTTTGAAAGCAGTTTTTTTTTCAAACAGCTGTCATCTCAGCAAAAAAAATGTTTCCCAGCATTTTAGCTATTACCTTTCTAAATAAGAAAAAAAATATATTTTTAAGACGATGCCTGACAGAGAAAATTAGTACACCATCTGAAAGGATTTTCAAAAGAGTTTTTAAATATAAGATGGCTCATATCTCCGTTATTTTTTTTTAATTTTTGCTATTCGTTATTATTTCAAATTATTCATAAAACTACTATGTATATGAGTATAATAAAAATAATTTTATAAATTTAATATTTGCGTTTAAATTATTTTTTTACCTATTTTTCGACCGCCAAGAAGACCCCTTAAGACCCCTTGGTGGACCCTACTGGTTTTTAATATACAAAACCTACACTAGAAAGATGAAATCAACATTACCGTCAGCAAAATAAAGAAATTAAAATGATTGGAATATTTAACATCGGTCTACCACGCTATAGTACTTTATAATACTTCAACAGTCTACCCGAAAATATCAGAGCAATCGATGCCTACTAAAAGCGATTAAAGAACGATTCGATGTAAAAATATTTAAACTATGAAAATATCTGTCTAATTAATATATCTTTTTAGTTTACGTAATTATCACAACTAATTATACAAATATAAAAAATATTTTTAATCATGGCACTCGCTCCTCTTAAACACAAGCGCTCGCTTCTACAGAAGAGAAACATCAACTAAATTGTGAAAACTAAATTTTTTATATTAATTATTTTAAAATAAATATAAAATAATTTAAATATTTTAAATTAATTATGGAAAGATAATAAAATTATTTTAAAATTAATAATAAAATTATTTTAAAATTAATAATAAAATTATTTTAAAATTAATAATAAAATTATTTTAAAATTAATAATAAAATTATTTTAAACTAAAAATTTAATTATTCTTCAAGGGTAAAAATGTAATTTTGTTTAAATCGCACTAAGAATACTCGTATTACACAGCGGTGAGAACAGCAGTAAAGTATGACAAAAAAATATTTTACAGAGTTTCAAAAATTTTCTAATCGAATTTCAGCAACTTTTTTAATAAAAGTTGTCCTTCGAACTGGATATTTTTAACTTTTTTTTTAAATAAAATTATTAAGTAATGATTTAAATTTTGGCGAGGACTATAATATATATGTATTATGCACATCAAAAATTTGTAGAAAATTACTAAAAAATACAAATTTAAAAGAAATGAGAAGAACATTTAAAAATTTGTAAAAGAATTGTACAAAAATATCGAATTAAATGCACATAAAAATAAAATAAAATTTAAAACTTCAACTCACACCAACAGTCGTCAGCAATACGTGCCAATTCATATAAGTCATCGTACTCCTGCAAGCCAGCCAAGTAGTAACAGCTGAAATGATTGCTATGAGGCAGTGGTTGATCGTGTTGAAAATTTTCCACGTCATTTCGAAGCCTATTCCCTTGGCAGTAGTATCCTCACTTGGAGTTTTCTCTGTCACCTCTTCCCAGCTTTTATCTGTTTCTACGAGCATTTTGAATTATAAATCAATTATCAATTCAACTTCACTTGTCACTTGAAAACTTGAAACAAATTTAAAAATTATAAATTTAAAAACTGTTAGATTGAAAAATACAAATTTGTTAAAATAAAAAAATTAATATCACTTGTGTAACCTGCTGAAAACTTTGGTAATTTATTTTTATCACTTTATTTCCAAAGAATTTATGTTGTTTTTAAGTAGATGGTTTTATTCTTACGACCAGGTCTATGACATTGGAGACAATGATCCACTAAAAGTTCTACTTCAAATTTATAGCTTTTTTGTACCTAACGAAGTACGGTCAATGTATCCGGGATAAGCCAGTCACAATACAGACAAATCGACTGACAGTGAGGCACATAAGTTTGGAAACATTCAAAGTCATGATATTTAAATTTATGATATTATTATGATAATGGTTTTTTTTCGTAGAACTTAACAGAAAATTTAAAGAAGTGCGTTTTAAAAATGAATTGAATAACATCAATTTGCATAAGAACTTACGAGTCCTTAGCCCTAGACAAATCAATCAATTTGATTATATCTATCCAAGTAATTACAAGGATTTCATCAGAAGTAAGAATATTTGAGGACGCTTTGGACACACGAACATGCCACAATTATATCTATTTATCTCTTCAGTGTATATAGATTATGCAGTCAATCCATCACAGGAATCCTTAATATCGTATAAAAAAATTATACGGCAAACCGATGATTTATGTTGGTTGTATTAAATCCATAAAACTTGAAAGATATATATAATCCCTGAAATCCAATTGCAGGAGAAGTACTTATTATGTGATTAGTGATTGCATAAATTGCATGCTTCAACGAGGCAAACATCATTAAAATATTATTTTGAAAAGTACCTATTGGACACTTGGCGATAAAAAAATATGAAATCACCTCTCATAATAATTATCTCTTAATAAGTACTTCTGATTGCAATTGGATTTCATGGATATATATATAAACATGTATTGAAAAAATTGATCGAAAACACGGTAACTATTTATTCGATAACCAACACCTCTGCCATAGTTCTTCCCAAGTGATCAGCTACGTTTGGTGATTTAGCAGGGGTGTCCTGGTTCATCGGGTGAGGTGTATTCAGGTTGTGCCTGCCCACCAGCTGCGTGGCGTGCCAGATCCGGAGAGGCTAGTTTGGGGAGACCTTTTGACTTCTCCAACTTTGCGCCGGTAGGGGTTACTGCGGGGGAGGTTCGTCACTCCTGCAAACACTAATCCCTAGATTCCTATCCAACCCTCATATATTTTACCTTCCCAGAACTTCCTCTCCTTCCTTTCCTTAAAAAAAGACCCTCCACACAGCATTTCAAAGATGAAGATGAAAAATAATTTCCCTCAGGGCCATTTGTGTAGGGTTGACGTAAAAAATTAAAAAAAACACACCTTTCAAACAAACGAACGGGATGTTTTAAAGTTACCGTTGAAATTACCCCCAGGAAAATTAAGACAAATCAAACACTAGTCACCAAAACCTTGTAATATATTAGGATTATTATTAAGACCACCCTGCAATCCGAATTTCGATAGAAATATGTCATACTTCCCTTCAACAATTTTTAGCGTTTTTTAAAATATGTAATATTTTTAAAGTTAATTTCTATTCATTAGCCGAGTTTAGAAAGTAATTATATTAAATTCCCTCGATAGAAAAAAATCACGAAGTGTGTTCTAAAAATTATGAACAACATGTCTGGTTCAGTTATTTAACATTGTTGTAGATATGAAAAAAAACAGTGTTTCTATGCAACATTAGACATTTGTCAAGAGATGGTTATTTTAATTTAAATAATTCGCGCTTTATTAAATATTTTCATAACAGTCGATTACGCTTATTAATTATGATCGTTTTATTTATTTAATGATAGCTCCCTCCCTCTAAAATTCGTATTTACATATTTCTCTTTCGAACTGTTGAGAATTAAGAGCTTCATAGATGCACGCACAGATGGCAGTGCACAGAGCTTGCGTGGAAGTCCGTAAGATGGAGCCAGTGGCCAGTAGTCGCCAGGGCCAGTGGGAAGGCTCCCAGAGAAACTTACTGTTTCAGATTCCAATTAGCCAGCTACTAGTTAGGTCGACTACCGAGTCACCAATATAATACGCGGAGTATTAATTAAATCCCTGATTAATCTAAAAGAACCATTTATTTATAAACTGCTTCCAAGACGAGTTGGAGACCTGTTTGTACGAACACAAAACAAACTATCTTCAGTAACCTTTTTTTTCTTTTTCAATTCTTACTACGCAACCTCAATATTACGATTTCTAAGATTGATCGAAGAAAATGTATGCAGCGTAGTAAAACTAAACTCATATTTTTCAATCTAACGCCTTTTAATAAACATTTAAATACAGTTGGCGCTCCCAGATAGTCGAGATCGTTCAATATAAATAAATAATTAATAATGTACTAATTGTAATATTCTTGTAAGAGGTCACCCATAGATGGCTCCAGATATTAGACTATTAGGTTACCCATAGATGGCGTTAAGCTGTCAAGTATTGGAGAGACCGAGTGTACAATAAATAAGGTGGTAACCTCGAGGTCGGAGTCCACATTATTCTGCTGCTAATTGAGTCCATCGTCAATCTATCACATTAAAGTTCAAGTGTTTTGTTGAGCTGGAGTTTTATTTAATAAGAAAGTTGGTGATAAAAACTTAGATATACAATACTAATGTAGATTACAGCTTGTAATTTGTTGGTAATTTGCCGTTAATATGAAGGGCCGTCAGTGACCTTCATTTTCAAAGTAATTTCAAGACTTTTTAGCATAACTGTATTCCCAAGTATCTTGTATCGTAAACAGTTGTAATAGATCGCAAGCTTGCGATTTGCGACATCTCTACGTGCATCTTTTAGAAGCCCCTTGGCACGTAGATACTGATAACAGATAACTCATTATTAGATACTAATACCAATTGATAATTAAATTAACGCGCAATGACGTCCGAAAAAAAATTGAATTAGAAAAAATATTTTGTTTTGACTGCGCACCAAATCCAGATAATAATATTTTGCACTTATTACAAAACGAATTAAAAATAAATTATTCTATTTACTTAATTTCAGAAGCATCTTTATTAAATTTACTTGCCTTCTATTTATAGATATTATTTTAGATTTTCACGGCGAACGGTGTTAATCATTGTGATTGATTTTTGGGTTATGTACTAAATCAGTGGTGGCATTGCTTTCCATTCAAATCTATATGGGAATCTTTTTTACCTAATAAAATTGCGGGTTAGATTTCCAAACAGTGAAAACATATGTTACCACTGATATTATAAATATTCCTCTAGATTATCAGTTGGGTTAGGTTAAGTGATATATAAGATCTTATGGCCAGCTGTTCCACAAAAATCTCCTTCCACCTCACCTTCTTCCTCCTAATTTTCTCTAGCCAGACAGTCATTGGGGAGGCTTTAGTCCCACTGGATCCAGGCTACTGTGGCAATTGTGCAGCATTGCAAAAAATTAATAAGATACCGAAACCTAGTTAGAAGCAAAGAATATTGCAAGAACCAGAGGATTAGGATTGTTACGAATGGATGGATGGATGGATCAAATGTACGTTAGTATTTTTATATAAATTTTAATAACTTTAAATAGAGATTAGCCAAATAACTATATTATTAATATAAATAAACAAAATGTAAATAGGTACCCACTACCTGTATTGTAAATAATTGATTCCATAGAATTCGAATGGCTGTCACTTTCAGGAAAGTTTTTGAAGTGCATAAAATGTAAACAAATTATCTGAAAAGAGATTCATAGTGTTATGTCAGCCATTCATCTTATTTTGTCGTGTTCATTGGGTAGGTACCTATGATTAATAACAATAACTAATATATATATATACAAGGAACACCAGTGAAAAATATTATAACTTACCTATACAGGTAACCATACGGTTGATTGCAAATAATTATTTTATAAAAAAAACGATTAAACGTGTGAACGTTTCTGACGACGCGACGTTTCGACTTCATTAGACTCCAATAGCTACGCGATTGTGAAGCTCTTGGGAAGATTGACAACCATTTTGACGTCTCCTGGTTCAAAAACTTTTAACAGTTCAAATCGTGCCGGTTTTCACAAGGACAAATCTAACTTTTGCAACATTTATTCCACTATGGATTGCATTGAGGTTATATAGTTGACTGGAGCTCACATTAGACTGTAAAACAAACAAAAAATGTTTGTCTAAATAATTAAATATTTTTGTCTTACTCTGACTAAGTTTTATTAAAAATCCGCAAATACTATTCTTACATAAATGATGAATAAATCTATTTGTACAACACCAACTATAAAGCACACTAATTATTAATAATAATATAAATTATGGTGGTTTTCGTTGACTTTAATTAATAATATCATGTTTAATACCTTTTTTTACTGTTTTCACTTTTAAAAATAGACTATTATTATATTAGGTTGTTTGTTATCGTGTTGATGATTATCCCAAAATCCAAACACACAATACTATTTGCCCATGAAAATCTTATCGGCCCTTCATACAATTCTTCACGAAATGATTGTAAAAATACCTAACAAGGATCCTAAGTCAATTGGTGAACTAAGCTGTACACCTGACACAGAATAATTGATAATTATTAATAAATGTTCAGATATATTCAGTGTCAAGTATTTACAATACAAATTGCTTTTAAAGCAAGGAATTTGATGGAAAAAACGTATTTATAATGGTAGTAGAGCCGTATTTTCGATTTGTTTCGCTTTGTTCTTCGGTAGAGTCTTAGAATTCATGCCTAATACTTTTACGATCATTGGTTCGCTAGATTGAATGACTTGGTAGTCGTATGTTGGCCGAATATTAATTAAGATTAACCTACAATTTAGCATAGCTCAAAATTTGATTCATGTGTTATTAGCCTCCGAACTTAAAATATAATAATATTTTACTCCCATAGTTTTATCGACAACTGTCCTAGACATAGATAATAGAAACAAAGGAGATGGTTCAAGAATTATTATTATTAGCATGAAGCTCCATCTAGAGCAAATCGCATTGGCAAACCGCGGCGCCCCTCCTTTCATTTCTGCCAACTTACTTTCATTGGCTCTGCCGCTTTAGTAGTCAGTGCAGTTTGGTCGTAGTGCGGTGTAAGTATTCTGCACCCACCCATAGCATAAATCCCTCGGTTTCTATCATATATGGTCCTAGCAAATCAACGTCTGAAGAGGCTTCTGATCAACCTGATAGTATTTAGGATTGGAGTTCTCAGGGTCAGGCAGGCGGTGATACTGCTGAAGACGATGAAGGTGGTCACGATTTCCTGAGACGTCTTCCTCATGAACCATTTCTCCTCGTAGCCGAGGCAGAGACAGGTAATGCCGAAAATGAAAGCGAGGATGGAGGTTAGGTTGTGGTAGATCTTGATGAAAATTGGTTTCTTCAGCCGCAGGAATGTGGCGAAGTATGCCATCGGGCCGTTCAGTACGGTGATCACCAGAAATACCAGGGCTACAAGGCCTAAAATAGAGAAAAGCGTTTTTAATTTTAATTTATTTTAAAGGGATTCACGATACGTTGTTAAATCGGACTGTGAAACCTTACTTCATTTTACTTTCTTTATGTACGTTGAATGATTTAATTACTCGTATATACGTATTTCTTTCATTTCAGTTTTTAACGCGCTACGACTTCATTTTTGTAAAATTTTTCAACAGAGAAATGTGTAAATTACTCCAATAAATATTCAAACCCTAACACTGGCGTGTCATCATTGGAGCGAAATGAAGTCATCGGACTCGGTATTGGGATTGTTTAATTTATTAGACACATTTAAAAGCAATAAAACAGAACAAAATGAAAAATTATTCATAAATATTAATAACTTATACAAAAATTTGATAAAAATTGGTTGAGAATTAATTATTAAATTTAATTATGAGATCGACAAAAATAACGTCAGAAAATTAGGCCACAGTAGCCGCGTGTTTAGAGACGTTTTTCCAGTTTTTTTTTGTGAAAGTTCTAACTTAAATAAAAGTACTGTTTTTTTAACAAATGTCGATTTCAAAGAATGAATTCTTTAAAGCCGTCATGTGATGTCATACGCACCTCGGTTTTGTCGGTTGACAGTACTCGGTCAAACTTTCGTTTGAATTGTTTTTAAATAACGATTTATTAATTCTACATAAGAAATCTTATATATTTAACTAAAAATGTACTAAAAACGTTAACGTTACTTAAACATTTTTCGTTTCACATATAAATAATTAATACAAAATTCTCACAAGTTTTTCCAAATTGAGGTAGAACCTTTGTTTTCATAAAGGTGCACATTTTAATTATTTTATTGTTAACTTCTGCATTTTAATATAAATCCTGGTATTTTCTCTTTCTTACACCGTTTATATCATATTTCTCACTACAACAGTAAGGGAGACATGACGATTTGTGTGAGACCATACCAGTTGTTCCCGAAAGCGAACAAATTAGCCAGACGGGTTAGATTTGTAAAATTTTACTTTTCATTGTAAAATCCCCCAAGAAGAGTGTTAATAAATAAATAATTTAACTAAGAATCAACGTTTGTTACACTAGCTATATGAATAAATGTTTTTTTAAGCTATAATATTTTTATTTCAAGTTCCTTATTGCGACCGTGACCTTTTTTTTTAAATTTAGTATGTCTTGTTTCGTTTTGATATATTAATATAATATTTAATATGAATTAGAAATGAAAAAAAAACGTTGTGGCCAAGACGCAAACTCGGTACCTCCTTCTAACTGGGAGTCTCGGTCCCTACTACTTATCTATTCTATGCCCTTTTCTAATTCATATTGTTTGAACGCTAGCAATATCACACATTTAAAATTACATTAAGTTTCAATATTTTGTTTCTTTTATTTACCAAGGATCCCGTGGTTCGACTTGAAGTGTTTGGATTTGTTGTAGATGACGAGGGATATTCCGGCGATGGCCAGGATGGATCCGCAGCATGCCAGCAGCCCGTGGAGGGTCTTCTTGGTGGACTTCTGCAGCATGTTCGACCAGGAGTTATCTCCGGACAAAGACATTATCATCTCGGCCATGAGACACTGGTACTGCAATTCAAATTACAAACAAACGGTCAATAATTCAAATGTATACATTTATACTTTGTTGAATTGATCCGATTTTACTTGTCAAGATTACCTAAGAGATTTAAATAGAAGAAACATTTCTATTTTTTTAACGAAAATATTTTTCTGGCAAAAGTATCATGTACTAAAAACGTGCTAAAAAAAATTATATAAAAGAAATCTAGTAAAAAAGTATCGCATTCTAGGTATGTAGGTACTTTATTACTTTTGTTACAATCGGGACAAATTTTGAACATTACACTTAAATTCAAGGCAAATTCGAGTTCTACAGTTCATTGAACCAGAGTTTTAGTCAGACACATGACCGAAATTAGTATTTTTGATGGTCAAGTTGTAAAAAAATAAGACTTCGTTAAAAATATCAAATTAAAATGAAAAACTCACACCAACAGTCGTCAGCAATACGTGCCACTCCATATAAGCCATGGTACTCTTGCAAGCCAGCCAAGTAGTAACCACAGTAATGATTGCTATGAGGCAGTGGTTGATCGTGTTGAAAATTTTCCATGTCATTTCGAAGCCTATTCCCTTTGCAGTCGAACCCTCACTTGGAGTTTTCTCTGTCAACTCTTCCCAGCTTTTTTCTGTTTCGACGATCATCTTGAGTTATAAATCAATTATCAATCAACTTCACTTGTCACTTGAAAACTTGAAAGAAATTTTATAATTTAAAAGTTAAAAATTGCCTATTTTAACGAGTTAGAAACGGAAAGATTGAGAAACACTAATTCAAAACACTTTTATTTAAAATCCTTATTTTTCCTGTATAACCCAGAAAACCTTTGAAGTTTATTTTTTCCAATGTATTAACATTATTTTTAATTATTATATGAGGTTTTATTCTCACGACCAGGTCTGTGATATTGGATACAATGATCCACTTTAAGTTCAAGTTCAAAATTTATAGCTTTTTTGTACCTAACGAAGTACGGTCAATGTATCCAGTCAAAAGAGTCAAATCGATATGGACAATAAGGCACATAGGTTTGGAAACATCCAAAATCAATATAATTAAAATTGGAATTGGAATCAGAAGTACTTATTATCAGATAATGATTGCAAAAATTGCATGTTTCAAAGAGTAAAACAACCTAAAATAGTTTAAAATACCTACGGATATTTGGCAATAAAAAATATGTGTCACAATAATTTGAATTCAGTAAAGTTACAGTGAAGAAAGCAGTAGAATTTACCTCTGGGAAAAAGAAGATAAATCAAACATTACCGACCAAAGCCTCGTGTTATTCATTATGATAAGAATTTCTACCGATATGTAACATTCTTCCCATGTTATTTTATATATATATATATATATATATATATATTTATTAATGTCTGTTCATTAGCCGTGTTTAAAAAGTAATTATATGAAATTCACTCGTTAGAAAAAAAAGTATAAAAATTATTGAAAACCCATCTGTTTCCGATACTTAAGATTGTTAAGGGTTTGAAAAAATGCAATGTTTCTATGCTACCTAACACATTTATAATAATAATAATGTTTATTCCGGTATGTGAGGAGGTTAGTGCAGTCCCACACATTCCATATAGAGATACACAGTATAAAAATATGATCAAAAACAAAACAAAAAACCAAAAAATGAATTGTACACCATTTTACATATATAAAAAGTTTTTTGATTTATTTTAAATGGTTATGATTATGAATAAATTATAACATGAAAATCTGTGAAAAAAATATACTTATGTTGATATCTTTGGAGTTGCATTATCATTTTTTGCGTTTTATAGGCGATACTTTCACAGGTATATAAAAAGCCGTTTGTGGTTGTCAATTTCAAAGGAAATTCAAGACTTTTTAGCATAACTGTATTCCCAAGTATCTTGTATCGTAGACAGTTGTAATAGATCGCAGGCTTGCGATTTACACGCTCGTTGATCGACATCTCTACGTGCATCTTTTAGGGGCCCCTTTGGCACGTAAATACTGATAACAGATAAATATTTTTTTTCATTAGCACCACATAGGAAAATAATTTCTCTCAAAGCCTATGGCTCTTTTTTTAAGGAAAGGAATGAGAGTAAGATCTGGGAAGGAAAAGGCAAAGGGGTGGGTAAGCATCTGAGAGTTCAACCTTCCCACTGAGGTGCAAGGCGATGGGTCGAGGCAGTCCTGCTGGAGAGGTAAAAAGATCTCCCTCAACCAGTCTCTCCAAATCCCGCCCGCCACTCAGTAAGTGAGCAAATGCAAGTGAACAGACAATCCTCATCCTCACCCGTCTCACTTTTCGTTATTAATCAATAAATTAATCTGACCAGCAATGAAGGCATTGTAACATCACTCTTCAGTCCTCGAAAATAAAATCTGCTTGCGATTTATTAGTCATTTTTGCAATCAAATTATTGGCTGCTTATAAACTTAAAAACTACAAATCTCAAATCGGGTTAGCAAAAGTTCGGGCTGGTTTCCAAAATTGAATATTTTGTTAGACTATTAAGTTAAACACTTTTACAAATGTGTTATAATTTACCCATCTCACTCATTTTTAGCGTCGCTACGCCAGGTGGTTCGTTTAAAAACGAACATTCAGATCATGCGCAGTAAAGACCAACAATGAACTCTGCAAACTTATGCCTTACTTTAGCAAACTTTACTGTTCTGCGCTGGGTCATTTCAATGCGCGCTCAGCGTCGGTAAATATACGACTGATGTCGCAGCTTATTCAAAGCATTCTCGGATCCTCCTGGTGACAAAAATATGGTCAAAATATGATGATGTGCCTCCAGATGTCATGTCTGGGCTCTACCAATTTGGATATCCATGGCTTCCTGCTACTTTAGCCAATGTGTCCATCAGGGCAGTGTTTTTTTTTCTGGATGATAAAGCAATCACGATGACACCAGCTATCCCTCAGATGTTTTGTATCTTCTCAAATGCAATCATACACACTGCCCCCTTCGTAGCAAATGGATCGCTTGCCACTATCTTGTTACCGTTTGTAACAAGATAGTGGCAATGTCGAAGAAAGTGGTTTCTTCTGTTCTCAATGCCGAATCTTAGATTGTTTCTTTTTCATCTCAAAACAGCTGCTGAAAAACGATATCAATGCAAGGACAGCAGTAAAACTCGTACCATATTTATTTTTTAAACATTGTTTGAGAAGGCGGTGATTTTTTTAAGACGATCCCAAGTTTATGTACAGATAAGGGCGTAGCTATAGCTTACACGCAGGGGGGTTCTTCACACCCTATGGAAGGGTTCGATCATCGGGTGCAAATAACACTGTTGTATTTTCTAGGATTGTAATCTGAGAGTAGGTACTATTCTCTTTTTTCCTACGCAATTCTTAGTCCGATGATGTGGGGACTACTAATTTGTTCGAAATCTGGGAAGAATTAGAATAATTAAATAATATCTGAAAAAGAAGCCAAGACTACAGCTGAAGACTACAGCTTATTGGAAAACCCTGTAGATCTAAAATGGCAACACTGATGCCATCTCCTTCCCCTCACCAATACCCTTAGCCTCACAATATACCCCAATTGGGGATGCCATGGTCTCACTGGCTCAAGACGGTTGGGAGCAGGTAGGCACTCTTGTGCCTAAACACTTCATCCGTCACTTCGGCTCCATCTCATAAGGCTAGTTGAGTGTAGGTGAAATTGGAGTTGCTGTGTGAAGAGCCTCAAATGACCATGCAAAAAGCAGCATGCGGCTCGCGAGCCGCGGTTTGCCGACCCCTGGCATAAGGGAACGTTTCATAGAAATGGTTTTAAGTACCCAATAATTATTTCTCACACATATTCATCAATTCCTTTGCCATATACCTAATACTTGATAGATAATTGTAAGAGTTTCATTTCGAATCATCTAAAATACGTGTCAACCATCACATAGCACTTCGCTTTTAGGTACTAGATAACATTATTTATGACATTTGAATTGTGATGACATTATTGCTTAATAGGTGTACGATTTTTTTACAACTATTTTGGTACCCGTTTGATTGCAGGCACATCGTATTAATTAATGTACGGATACATCAATTTAGTTGCTCAAAAAGATAACTAATACAATATTACCTACATTTAGGCATTGTGCAACACACCAGTGCACAGTGGCTTAAATTTGAGCGCTCTCGCGACATTGACCCCAGATCGGCATGTTCCCGAAATGATTTTTTTTTACCAATGTGTTCTCAATTAATCACTGACATTAAAAAAACCATTGAAAATAACATCCGAAGCTTACTCGGTAATTACGCACAGAAATGAGATGTTCGGGCGCGCAACTATGCTGCTGTATCTAGGCGAGTTTGAAGGCGTGCGAAATCAGATTTTTTTGTGTAATTATTTTACAAAAAAAGTATTTTTAAAAATAACTTGAAATATTCTTTAAGATCCGTGCTTTATTTAAATAACTGAAAAAATAGTTTTTTTTCATAAATTATAACTGTTGCCTTGGTTCAAAGTTTACCTTTATTATCCAATTTTTTGTCTTTAATGGAGTAGGAAAAAAAATCTTCACGAGTCTTCATGCAAAATTTAATTGGATATTATTGCTGTGTCTTTTTTGTACACGGAAAAAAAATCATCACCAACTTTAGCCAGCCACTCCAGTAATTGCATCTTTAAGAAATGATTGTACTTAATTTTCGTCATTTTTTTTTCTGAATCCAATATTTGACTCCGATATGTCAAAGAAAGATCAACTGTATGTAATATTTAGTTCTGCGTACCGTTAGAATAAAATTTAAGTTATTCACAATTAATGTACGAAATTGTTCACTGTATTTTTATTATCTGTTTTCTTAAAGAATTATAATCTATAAAATACAAACTTAGCGCCCAAGTTACACGCTACTTTTTATAAAAGCATTAAAATTATTATCAACATTTCAACTCATAAGAATTAACAAAAAATAAGTAGTATTTCTTATTAATACTTAAAAAAAACATCAATGATGCCAAATGGTCGAACGCCGAGAGCTATGTCGCGCCAAATCATCAAAATTGGCCACTGTGCGGTGGTGGAACAACAACACAATGATAAAAACAACGCAGAAACGGTCACAACTAGGATCTCTTGTCTTACCGGGACAGGTTTCTTAACCAACTTGACCATTGAGACCTATTTATTCAGAATTAACAATATCTAACAACTAATTTTTCCCATATTTTTGGCATCTACCTTTTTAATGGAAACAAAGTTACTAATTAAATTGGTTTATAACCTAGATAGTGTCTCGGATAAGTCGGTTCAAGTTGTTCCTTGAGTTGTTACATATATTTTAAAATGTCTTTAAAAAATGGTTTGACTTAGGATTGAACCTTCCTACCCAGGAACTGGAGTCGACAACTCTACCTACCTCGCCAAATTCCGATCGGGTAGTACCGACATCTATTAACAATACTTTTTTAATGTCATCAGATTTCAGAGAAATTCGTTTATGTCGGCATGTGTGTACGTGATTGCCACCAAAAGTTGTATACATTTTCATGGACAACGAGTCTATCTACCGAGTTTCAGCTCGATCGGAAGTCGGGAAGTGAGTTAATTTCCGCTTTCAAAAATTTGAATTCATTCATTACCGAAAATAAAAGTGAAATTCAAATAGATTAATTTTAAAACTTTTTTACAACTTTATTCAACTACAAAATGGTGATACCTACCTAGTAAATAATATCAACTTAATCTTACATGAATTCGTTAATAACTACCTACTGAATATTATTAGGGTACAGTGTTACAAACCATTTGACAACCATCAAATCTACTATAAGCGCCATTTAAATTTTTCGGTATGCCGATTCTCGGCCCGTTTCAGCTCTTGATCAATGAAAATTGATCATGTGAAAAGCATAAAAACATGACAGCTGATCACCATTTGATCAAAAGCTGAAACGGGCCGAGTATTGACGTTCAAATTACACAAATTCAAAATTTCGTCTATCA
This sequence comes from Hesperophylax magnus, assembly GCA_026573805.1. Lineage (NCBI taxonomy): Eukaryota > Metazoa > Arthropoda > Insecta > Trichoptera > Limnephilidae > Hesperophylax > Hesperophylax magnus. Next base: position 731,005 of record JAIUSX010000117.1, on the reverse strand, counting down.
TCGAATTGATGGTTATAAAATGTGATTGAGTTTGAAATACCCAAACCAAACCATACTATCTATCTTTAATCAAACGAGAAAAAAAGAGACAACGAGAAGGTACAGGATTTTCCAATAAGAGGTGTTATTTTGATATTCAATCGTAAAAGATCAATGGTTTCGTTGCTTGTGTGGCACGTAGCGCCGTCTTGTTAAAAGTAAACGTTGTCCAAATCAATACCATCCAATTCCGGCCATAAAAAATCATTAATCATCTCTCAATAGCGCAATCCATTCACCGTAACTGTTGCTCCAGCCACATTTTCAAAAAAGTAAGGTTCAATGACTCCGCCGGACCATAAACCGGACCAAACAGTCACACGTTGAGGATAAAGAGGCTTTTCAACAATAACTTTTGGGTTTTCCGAGCCCCAGATGCGACAATTTTGATTGTTGACGAAGCTACCGAGGTGGAAATGGGCCTCATCACTCAAGATGATTTGCATTTGATTCACTCAAGTGAATTTTAATAATTTCAATGCATTGTTGAAGCGTGTATTGTTCCATTTTTATTAATGGCGTAGTTTCTACTTGTCAAATGATGACAGCTTCAAAAGTAACATCTACCGAAATAGCGGGCTATTCAAAATAACACCTCTTATTGGAAAACCCTGTATAATATGGTAGGTATGCATTGAAAAAAACGCTGCGCGTTAATTTATAAATAAATATTCAATACTTATAGGCGCCTTTGTATTTTTAATTCGCCTTACTTTTACCCTTAAGTTTTTTTGCTTCACAACGCAACTAAGTACTTAAGGGTAAACGTAATATATGTTATAATCTACGCGATCATAGATAGCGATGATATATTTATTTTAAAACATTATTTGATAATGCGAGTGCTTTACCCGTGCTGAGGCCCCCGAAGTATATGATAATGTGGGCTTTACTAAGTGCTTTACCGTGCTGAGGCCGTCGAATTATTTGATTACCTGGACCTTACTGAGTGCTTTACCCGTGACGAGGCCCTCAAATTATTGATAATTTGGGACTCACTGAGTGCTTTACCGTGATGAGGCCCTCGAATTATTTGATTACCTGGGCCTCACTGAGTGCTTTACCCGTGATGAGGCCCTCAAATTATTTATGATGTGGGACTCACTGAGGGCTTTACCGCGCTGAGGCCTTCGAATTATTTGATAATGTGGGCCCTACTGAGTGCTTTACCGGTGCTAAGGCCCCCGAATTATATGTTAATGTGGGCCTCACTGAGTGCTCTTTACCCGTGCTGAGGCCCTCGAATTATTGATAATGAGGGCATCACTGAATGCTTTACCAGTGATGAGGCCCTTGAATTATTGATAATGTGGGCCTCACTGAGGGCCTTTCCCGTGCAGAGGCCCTCGAATTATTGATAATGAGGGCATCACTGAATGCTTTACCCGTGATGAGGCCCTCGAATTATTGATAATGTGGTCCTCACTAAGTGCTTTTCCTGTGATGAACCCTCGAATTATTGATAATGTGGGCCTCACTGAGTGCTTTTCCCGTGATGAGGCCCTCGAATTATTGATAATGTGGGCCTCACTGAGTGCTTTTCCAGTGATGAAGCCCTAGAATTATTGATAATTTGGTACTCACTGAGTGCTTTTCCCGTGATGAGGCCCTTGAATTATTGATAATGTGGTACTCATTGAGTGCTTTACCCGTGATGAGGCCCTTGAATTATTGGTAATGAGGGCATCACTGAGTGCTTTACCCTTGCTGAGGCCCCGAAATATATGATAATGTGGGCCCACTGAGTGCTTTACCCGTGCTGATGCCCCGAAATATATGATAATGTGGGCCTAACTGAGTGCTTTACCGTGCTTAGGCCCTCGAATTATTTGATTACCTGGGCCTTACTGAGTGCTTTACCCGTGCTGAGGCCCTCGTATTATTGAGAATGTGGGTCTCTCTGAGTTCTTTACTCGTGCTGAGGCCCCCGAATTATATTATGAAAATACACTTTTTGCAAATTATGCTTTAAAATATGAATAATTATCTTTTTGCGCCTGTACATACGTTATATGAATATAAATAAATAGTTTTTACCGGATATAAACTCAATTCTGTCAAGAAAGGCACAGAAATACAATATTTGGATTGAATCACCGATACAATACTGTATTTGTGTGCCTTTCTTGACAGAATTGTATTTGTATGCCTTTCTTGACAGAATTGTATTTGTATGCCTTTCTTGACAGAATTGAGTTTTTATACGGACAAAATTATTTATTCATTTTTCTATTGCGTATGTACGGGCGCAAAAAAATAATTCGTCTTAATAGTTTAAAGCATAACTTCCAAAAAGTGAATTTGAAAGTTAAATTAGCGCCGTCTGTGAAAGCGTAGATTATATCGAACATTACGTTTAACCTTAAACCAAGGCTATTCAAAGCTATCAATTAAGTCTGGGTGGGAAAAGAATATTCGGTGAATGCAAGGACTTTATTTAATTATGATAATATGTACAAGCAGAGAGATAATATGTACAAGCAGAAAGATAAATCCTATCTAATTTGGGAAAAATTATATATGTTATATTTTAAAGCGTGTCGATTATTAAGGTACTCAATGAAGAAAAATTAATTTTGACACTTTATAATTTATTAGGAACTCCCGTGAAAAAATATGTAACAACTTAAGTGGATATGAAAAAAATGTTCCTAAAACATATTTATCTGAATACATTTTTTTTATTTTTCATTCTCGTGTTTGAGGTGGGGAGCAAGGCCATTTCGGTTTTACGAGTATTTCAAGTGCATAAAATGATGCGTATTATCATAAATGAATATTAGTGAAAACGATTAGGTCGAGAGAGTCCTGCTAGAGAGGTCAATGGTCTCCCTCAACTAGTCTCTACCTGTAAGTGGGCAGACGCATCCGCCGCACAAGACCTAAAAAAAGCTTCACCCATGAACCCGGCTACCCCTGCTAAGTGACCAAACGCAGCGAACCACTTGGGGCGACCAATGGCAGATGTGACGGTTATCCAATAAAAGGTTTCTGGAGCGGTGGTACCCATAGCACAAATATAATTACACCAAAAAAAAATTTATTAACTTTTATGCCGGTATTTTTTACATTAATGATTTACGAAAAATCATCTACATAAATTAGTAAGGTATTACGAAAATGGGTCAGCCGGCGCACGGCACACATAAGGATGGCCAAATAGGTAAAAGCACTGTTTTCAAAATAATTGTAAACACCTTTAAATAGTTCTCTATAAACCTGTTAAGGCGAAGCTTGATGCTAAATCACAATTTTGATTAATCTTTATAACGAATTGGTGTACATTATGATTACCAAAAAATATACTTTCGATAAATTGAAGGTTTTCCTATCGTTTCGCTTGAGTAGAATACAAACAAAACAAATAAATTGCTCAATAAAAAATATAAATGCAAAACTACAAAAATTTCAATACAAATGTATGAACGTAAAGGAAACAACTTTAAAAAATACAGTATTATAGCTAAGATTATCTGTGACAGTTTCACTTTGTTAACTTTTTTGTTTTCTTATAAAATTATTTACAAAATAAATAAAACACCAGTTTTGTGCTTGAAATCGGACGTTTCTAGACTCCGTTTTGTCAAGTGATTTTAATGCCTATTACCTACAATATAAGGTATACCAATAATATAAACATTTTTGGCTTGTAGTTTTCTCTTAAGAGAAAATAGCTACATATTTATAATGTACGAGTTATTGTCATTCTAAAGTTCAATCATAATTATATGTTATACTTTCCTGTATCACAAATTCAAAATAGAGAAATAATATAATGTGAAGTGTACCTACATACATTTTTTTTAAATTATAATACTACAAGCACCTGATCTCAACTAACCCTATTACGTAGTTTCTAAAGATTTTTTCCTCATTAGCATTTCTGATCAGAATATCAAATAAAAATGGTGACCGTGTATGTCATCAAAATAAGGAAAATTCAACACACCTCCAAAAAGTGATATAAAGTCATGAAAAGTGATGAATCAAAAACTAGGTTAAATAGGTTACATAGGTAAATATTAAACCAAGTATTTGTTCCATCACTTTTAAAGACTCTATATCACTGAATTTTCGTTATGATGAAATATCATAGAACCAATAAAAATATGTCATTCCAAGGGTTAAAAAAAAAATCTTTTATAAAAAAATTTTTTATTTCAGACTCATCGGGTTTTGTAAGAGTATCATTATTTGATGTGAGTGCATTCGCGCGCGTGGATATCTTGTTTGATCGTCTGCTGATAATATTTGTACGTGTCTTTTTATCATTGTTCCGGGAATTGCGAGATCGTGTCTGAATTACCTACTATTAAGATACCTATCGGAAACAATTGTTCAATTTTCAATGAAATTTCTGTATCCTGATGTTCCGAATTATTGAATTTACAAGGTCATCACTTGACACTCAGTTTTTTTTTTATTATTTTCAGTGGGCCTTCTGGCGTCTATCTTTTGATATTTGATGCGTCCCTATTATTGAAATTCTATTTTTCCAAATATACCTAAATGATACAACAAAAACTATGAATATTTGTAAATGATACAACCAATACGACAGACATAGAAAAACACCAACCACTTTGTGTATCGGATAGCAACTGCGAGAACTTTGTGTCATTTTCAACTATAATTGTCAGGTGCCTACTTCAAATATCGTAATCATCATCAACTATGCTATTTCGGTTTTCTGTGATGTGCCTTATTCCTGCGTGAAATTATTCACTTTCGATAAATTAGGTACCTACCTATATTTAATTTATTATATTTGCTATACCTTTACTGATAGAATAAATAATGCTCTTATAGGCTCACATAGTTGGGCTCGTCTATAATAAATTGGCGGAAGAGGATGCGAAACAGAGGTTAAAAGAAGGATTTGAATGACAAAGGATGCCATGAGCAAAATACATGGATTTTGACTGATAGTTTTAGGCATAACGAAGACACCAAAATGAAAGTCGTCCGAGCGCTGATTTTCTCCATAATTCCATATTGTCTGGAAACATGTACACTTCTGGAACCAGCTCTTAAATATCTCAGTTGTTGGCAACACTGCAGGCAGGGCCGGCCCCGAACCAAACGCCGCCTGGCACTAGTAAAAACCTCAAGGGCGCTGTGTTAGGTGTTGGGTGTTATCAGCGCCTTGGTTCCTTAGCTCCTTGGCGCCTGACATGTCGGCGCCCGGATGAGACTGCTCCAATTGCGCCAAGGCGCAATTCCTCATTATACTAATACTTTTTGTAGGTTACATTAGTGTAAGTAGCGTATATATATAATAACAAGATGCGATATTCCACAACATATATCATTGATTTTTATGTGGTTATCATTTTATAACATGAATACCGCATAACAGTCACAACCCGCAACTGTTGAGAGAGCCAATGAGAATATGGCATCTCCAATTAGAGTATGTTGTTAGGCTGGAGGTAATGAGAAGAGGAAGAAGATGGGGTAGATGAAGGTAGGGAAGTACCTGGCTATTCAGAATTGAACACCAAACGCGGCTAAAGCAATTTCAAGCAGCGTTTTAATTCAAGTCTTTCACCAGGGTGATACTGAGAGTATCCACTGTGGAACGTGCGGTTTTTTTTTTAATAAATTGATTGTGGCTTAATCCGAGACTTCCGTATTCGTAGCCAAGGATCGTAACCATTCAACCAAGGAGGCCGTCGTGATTTTAGAATTACATTACAACTATATAATTAGAGCTCCTAAGCATGGTTAGAAAACCCTCTCTTTCCAACATCGTCATTTCCCACTAAGAATATAACAATGTTGATAATATTTATTGATACTAAGATGATATTTTATTTTTGCTTATCATTCGTCTGGCAGATTTAATTATATCTATTTGATAGTTGAACTTTGATGGGAAAAATGTTAAGTCTGCGATAAAAAAATGATTGAGGAACATGATTAACATAGCCAGACAGAATTGTGTTGTAATTGAACCCCGCAACAGTGCTGCATCCAGTTATATTATTTAGGTCTTCCAAAGACTAATAAAAACTTCATAAAACCTGTAGTTGAAATTAAAAATACTTATGTAATTGGGTACCTACTATAATATTTTATTAGAGGCAGCGATGGCCCATAACATGCGTTAAGATTCATGCGTAAAGATTCATCGGGAACCCGTTGGATGTCAGGATTGCGTAAAAACCTCAAAGGCGCTGTAGGTGTTAGGTATTATCAGCGCCCAACGGCCGGCCTTGCGTAGGTACCCTGATATTATAGTAGGTGCCGTGATATTGCCAATAGCCTACTGGGCAGTTCGTCTGTACCACGAACATCCCAAAAACTTGAAATAATAATCGCTCGAATGTGACTACATATTTCAGTCGTCGACTTGCAAAAGCCGCTCTGGAATTTTTGGGAAATCTGAAGGTGTCACGAAAACCTTTTATGCTTAATATCAACATATTTTTTTAATATTTAGCAAATTATTTATTTTCAATTTACTTGCAATGAAAATTTCTGCTCACCAGAATAATATACCAAAGTCGGCTATTTTTTTTAAACAATCACTTAGTACCTACTCACATATATTATGTCTAGTAAGGTAGGAACTTCTACGTAGGTAAATAATATAGGTACCTATTCTGACGCACTTATGGATTATTTCAAATTATCTCAAACGGTTTTTGAAAGGTGTTTTATCATAATTAGCTTAGTGGCGAAATACCGATCACTTCAGATCTATGCAAAATTCATCAGTCTAATAATAATTTTAGATATAACTAACCGCCAGCAAATTTCAAATCATCATTATAATGATGATTTGAAATTGTGTCAAATCATCACCATTATGATTTGACATCATTTCAAGTATTAATGATACAATTTCGCATCCACATATTTATTAACGATTGCAGGTACCTAATAAACATCACTTTTACAGTTATATTGGACATTTTAATTCAGTCGACTCCCTGAATAAGTAGTTGGGAAATGTTTAGATGTTTATTGTAATGTTTAGATAGATAATTTACTTTAGAATAAATTCAATGAATGATTCAGAATGAAGTATTCTGCCTTATAGAAAAAGGTTGTAGCCTTTAAAATGAATCAGTGATAATCAAAGTGTAAAGGTTTAAGTACTAAATAATAAATTAAACATTTCAATCAAGTAAAATCAAGAAAAACACTCAATAAAATTAAACAATTAATTAGTTAAGTAAGAACCTATTTAAATCAATGTAAAAGCTGTAATAATTTTGAACTGCCTTGAGATGAAAAGAGCTAGGTAGGTTTTTTAAGTGAAACCGTACAAGAGTCCCAACCATCTGGAGTGAGACTGTGGCATCCCCAATTGGGGTATGTATTGAGGATGAAGGTATAGGGGAGGGGAAGGAGACAGGGAAGCGGAAGTTGGGGAAGGACCTGGCTATTCAGATCTGGTCACCAAACACGACCAAAGCCATTTCAATCAATTATTTAATTTTGAATAGTGATCTTACACCAGGCTAGGCTGAGAGTATCTTCTAATAGAATTGTTGAATGGAGTAAAATAAATCGGATTGAGTTTAATGTTTCTAAATGTTTAATTTTGTCATTCACTAGGGCGAGTCATACCTAGTATTACCGGTATACAATGGACGTCCGAAGACGTCGAAGGACGTCGACAATGAAGGATCTTGGAATCATGTTTGATAGTAGACTGACATTTCATGCTCGTATTGAGGCGGCATGTAGCACTTCACTTAGAATTCTGGGCTTTGTTCTACACACTGCAAGGAATTTTAGAGATAACCTGGTGCTTATAGTTTTATTTAACTCCTTAGTAAGGAGTAGACTTGAAAGTGGGTCGGTGATTTGGAGTCCACACCAGGTAAAGTATTCTCTCATGTTGGAGAGAGTTCAGAAGAAATTCTTGAGATTTCTCTACATGAGGGAGTATGGCTACTACCCGTGGCTCTATCCCAGTCTGACTTTCTTTTGGGTATGCTCGGAATGAACTATCTACGGGTCAGGAGAGATGTGCGCATTGCTACACATTTCTTTAGACTGATTCGTGGATGGTTTGAAAACTCGGTCATCATGGAGAGCATTCATTTCTATGTTCCCGATGGTTATCTACGTCACCGACAACATAGACTATTTTATCTCCCGGCCTGCAGAACTAACTTGCCAATGGTCATGCCTGTGGGGAGAGCAATCTTGCTGTTGAACAGAATCAATTCAGATATCTACATGTTTTGCATCAATGAAGCTTCCTTTAAAAGGCAAGCTCTATTATCACTGGTATAGTTGATATACACACTGTAAATATTAATCTTAGAATTCTTATTATAAAAATATTTTAAAAACGCATTGAAATGAACAATTTTGTATGTTTTTAAAATTAATAAACAAATTGAATTGAATTCTATTCTAGAACGTGCCCCAAATATACTCTCTATATTATTTAATTGAATAAATGGTGAAATAACACAAATTAATCAAATAAAATTTACGTGATTTGAACTCGCCACCTTTAGTTTGCTAGTCAAGAACATCATCACCCCGCGAAAATCTGAAATTGTAAATATTTTGTTGATCTTATCCCTATTTTATGCTTATATAATATTTCCGTCCCTGATAAGGAACCTATCTGCTGTTTCGGATGGCTAATTGTACATTAATTACACTGCAAATAAAATTCTAATAATACACCTACCGTGAGTGGTTTATTTATGCACCTACCTATCCACGAAAAAAATGACGTTTCGATTTTAATCTTTCGTGGATATTATGTACATAAATAGATATAGTAGGTATTGTAATAGCTTTTGAGGATTGTGAAAATTCTATTCTCGTTCTGTGATGACCCGTCCTATTAACTGATATTACATTTACACGTCCCTAGCGCTAAAATGTAGTTGTAAACGCAGTGCCACGAGCCATCTTTATTTTTAATTTGCAGGAGGCCAAAAGAGAACCCAACAAAATGATAAACTATTTTTAAACGCAGATTTTTTGTATCCACAGATTTTGCACTAGCATCGCCACCAATTGCAAATTATATTTGTTGATAATTAAAATCAATGATTCCTTAAAAAGAAAAGAAGAGGTCAAACAGAAATCGCGAGTTGTGATCATTTTTTATAAATATTACAATATAAAAGTCGGTATTTTACTGTACACGAATGTATATATGTACTGAAAATTAAAATAAAATTTATTTCATGGCAACATTGATATTAGAGATGGTTATACCTGAAATAGGATGTCACTGCGGTTCAAGTTACCGAAAATCGATATTTTGGAGACGGTTCTTTAACCAGTTGCTTTTGGAACCGGCTCCTCAAAAAGAAAAAAAAAACATACAAGGGGTCAAAATCAATTTTTCATTTTTTCTGATACTTCATAACAAAAAAAATATTAAATGTGTCGTCGACTTACAAAACCGGCTATGGAAATTTTGCTGGTTCTAATACATTCACAAAAAGTTTTTAAAGTAAATTTAAAATAAATATATTAAAAAAAATATTTGAAACCGCACAAGAGACCCAACAGCTCCTAACCATCTGGGACCAGTGAGACCATGGCATCCTCAATTGGGGTATCATCAGCATTTCTTTAACGTTAAAGAACGAATCCTGCCACCAGCGACATATATTACGTGAGCCCCTCGTCGTTGGCAAATTCCTGAAGTCTAGGTGTTTTAAGAATATGAAAATATTACCCGTAAAATATTATGCAAACAAACATATGGATGATTACTAACATTTTAAATTTGGTTTTAAGGGACTTTGACGCAAGAATGGGCGTAAAACAGCGAAATATTTTATTATTTGTAGATAACTGTGCAGCTCACCCAAGTGATGACATCTCTAATTGACATTCCTTGCAATATGCCACAATATGCCTTGCAACTTGCAACATTTGCCTAAACGTCAGTGACTTCGGCTTTCATGTGCCGAGTTTGGTTAGAATACAAAATAATATAATTTGATTACATCAAGATTTTGAATCATGTTGTCACGAACAAAATGTTTGGCTTCGGCCTTACTGAATAAGGTAACTTTGATATATCTACAGGCAAATAGCATTATCCTAACACCCCAAAAATGATATAAGTAGGTAATTGCACAATTGTATGCATTTATTTAATCATTTCTGCGTTTACTATTTACAGAATACTTTGAGAGCTTTTACGGCAAATAATTCTACTTTCGTCATTGCGGCTAGATATAGATCTTCAACTCCTATCAACACTGTCATCATGTTTGTTCCTCAGCAGGAGGTAAGGATAGAATTTATAATTACAGTGAAACCTCTAACTATCGTTTTTGAAGTGACCTATTGAAAAACCGAAAATGTGGGAATGTAGACAAATGCTTCATTCATACAAATGTCATAAAATAAAAAAAACAATTTTTTATTTTTTTAATAACTTGATTCGGGATCGCTGGCCACGCTTAATTTTTTTTTAACTAAAACCTTTTGATTCACCTCCTTGATTACTATAAAAGGCAACTTTCTGCAATTGGGAAATTTTGGATTTTAAAATACTAATTTTCAATTCATAAATAATAATTTAATTATTAGCAATTTTTAAACGAAACTTTGAAACCAAATAATTAGAAAAGGATACAGTCGCATCTAGGAGATGCAACCGTATCTTTTTCTATTACAATTTTTCATTTAAAAAATGCTACCCAATGCTATTTCAAGGTCTCTTAAAACCAAATTTAAAATGTTCGTAGTCATCCATGCCTTTTTGCTTGCGTAATATTTTATGGATAAAGTTTTAATATTCTCAAAACACCTAGGCTTCGGGGATTTGCCAATGACAAGGAGCTCACGTATGTCAGTTCCGTCGCTGGTTGTTGCAAAACAAGGGAGATCCTCTCTTTCGACCCTTTACCACTGTTGCAGGATTCGAGCTATAACGACAATGTGTCTCTAGTTTTCAAAGCTTTTCCGCCCAATGAAAAGATGGCACGCATGCACCACTATGTTTGACACCACAAAGACATAACAACGGCTAATGACTAGTGTCAAAAATGTTCTGCTCTTTATTTATGCATACCGTTAATTGGAACCAAGAATTTAGCTACGAAGTATTGTTTTGGATGATCACATTTTGAAAAACGATTGATCTAGCAGAATATTTAGTAAACAAACTGTGTGCTTTTAACAATGAATGCGGTAAAACGATACAAACAGGTAGTATTGAATTTGTAGCGAATTTTGAATGAAATTAATTCGGGCCTGGACGAAATAAACAACAGATGCGGAAAAACGATTATTCGGGGAATAATCGATCGAGATTTCACTGTATTACCCCTTATTCTCTTATTCTGATCAAGATTTCACTTTATTACCCCTTATTCTCTCATTCTGATTGAGATTTCACTGTACTACCCCTTATTCTCTTATTCTGATCAAGATTTCACTTTATTACCCCTTATTCTCTCATTCTGATTGAGATTTCACTGTACTACCCCTTATTCTCTTATTCTGATCAAGATTTCACTTTATTACCCCTTATTCTCTCATTCTGATTGAGATTTCATTGTACTACCCCCTATGCTCTTATTCTGATCAAGATTTCACTTTATTACCCCTTATTCTCTCATTCTGATCAAGATTTCACTTTATTTCCCCTTATTCCCTCATTCTGATCAAGATTTCACTTTATTACCCCTTATTCTCTCATTCTGATTGAGATTTCACTGTACTACCCCTTATTCTCTTATTCTGATCAAGATTTCACTTTATTACCCCTTATTCTCTCATTCTGATTGAGATTTCATATTTCACTTTATTACCCCTTATTCTCTCATTCTGATCAAGATTTCACTTTATTTCCCCTTATTCCCTCATTCTGATCAAGATTTCACTTTATTACCCCTTATTCTCTCATTCTGATTGAGATTTCACTGTACTACCCCTTATTCTCTCATTCTTATTCAAATCTGACTACATCTCACAACATACTACAATATGAACAGCTTCATCAGATTTAAATAGTCTCTATTTATTTATTAAAATATACCTTTAATCTTATGTATATTTTCTTATTCATTAAAAAGTTAATTTTTTTTCTCTTTCAGGCATGGATTGTCGAAAGAATGGGAAAATTTTATCGTATATTGGAGCCCGGATTGAATATTTTATTACCAATAGTAGATCGTATCAAATATGTCCAAAGTCTCAAAGAAATAGCCATTGATGTTCCGAAGCAGGGAGCCATCACCTCTGACAATGTTACGCTCAATATTGACGGAGTTCTTTATTTAAAAATAATCGACGCATATCTAGGTAAACCATTGACTTCTTTTTTGTACAATTTTTCTATGCAAATTCATTATACTATTTGTTTTCACGGCTTAAAATACGCCACATTTCACATTCGCCGGTATTCTGCCACAAGCGTTTTATAAGTATACTAAATGGAGTCTTCTCGCAAGCATAAACATGAGACCTTAACTTCAATCCCAAACACGGAAATTTTTCGAAAGATTGAAAGCGGTGTTCGTTTGTTTTTACGAAACACTTTTTTTAATTTTTTGCATTGTTTGTATAATATATTATCTGCCGCTTTCACTAATTGGACACTTACCCGCTTTTTGGGTGGCGGATTAGTTAGGTCTACGCACACTTTTAAGTTTTTAAGTTTCTTTATTCAATAAAATTGTTAGTTACATGCATTGAGGAATTTTTCGACCACCATGCTAGGCACATGCCCGTGTTATGGTGGTCGATTTTATATCACCGTTTATCTTTACTTGTTTATCACTGCTTATAGCGTTCTAATGAAGGAACACGTTTCGACAAGATATTAGTAACCAATAGTGTCTCTAATTGTACAGCTCGGTAGGTATTATAAATACAGTGTACTCTCGTAGAACGCTATATTTTGGTTAAAGCGTTGGAGGTCAATTAGAGGTAAAAAAGTGGAACTTATATTTTTGCTTCATGTCTCATATAAATATGGGAAAGGAACGAAGCATCCTATCCCATAATTTGTGGCTTGGCTTGCGTTTCGGTTCGTAAATGTATATAAACCATAACACATTTATGTTTTAAAATATTTTTAATAATAATTGGTTGTTCATTCCAGCATCTTACGGTGTGGAAGACCCGGAGTTTGCCATTACCCAACTGGCGCAGACCACCATGAGGAGCGAACTGGGTAAAATATCTTTGGACAAGGTGTTCCGCGAGAGAGAGTCTCTCAATGTGTCAATCGTGGAGTCTATTAATAAGGCCAGCGAGGCGTGGGGCATCACGTGCTTGAGATACGAAATTAGTAAGTCCATTATATCTTTATTTCCAAATAGATTGATTTTTTGTATGAATAATGCACAAGAATCTCAACTGTCCGGAGTCGATGGGACAGTGACATTTACAATTTTTGAGGTCTGTTGTAAGCATAGAATAAAGAATAAAACTAGAAGTTCCTTCCATACTGTGGCGTTTGCAGATGAGGAGCGTGTAGGTAGATTGTACAGGTGTTTATTCAGGTACTGATTTATGACCAGAAAAGACGAGACACGCATTCATACCTTTATATAACATCTGCAAGCATTCTCCCTCGCTTAAAATCATCCCCTTTCATGCAAACATGTAGGTAGATTGTACAGGTGTTTATTCAGGTACAGACTTATGACCAGATAGGACGAGACATGCGTTCGTATCTTTATATAACATTTGAATTTTGTAAACACAAATTTATATTGGAAATTTGAGCCGTGATCAGGCAAATATTTGGATCACGAAACACGCCCACAAGCATTTCTTGGGTTCTTCCTTATTCTATGGTTGTGAGGCTCAAGGGAGTGGGGAGGGAGATGTGACAGAAGGAGGTTAGGAAGAACCTGGCTATTCAGGTTTTTGCGAAATGGGATTTTGTCAGAGCAGTGTAAATACTTAAATTTGCCATTGTTAAATGTGGTCAAATATGAGGTGACGAAAATGGTGCCGAGATGGATTCATATTGAATTACTGTTAAATCATTAATAATCGTAATTTTATCATAAAAAAAAAATTTGTGGTATCTAATTCGTGCAACCTTTTAAAACTGTTTTGCGTAATCTTCCTACTTCTAACATACTTAATAATCGTATTTATGGTGTAAAAGTTGAAGAAATCTTTTTTATAGAGTAATATTATTAAATCAAATGATTTTTTTTTTTAAATCAACCTCTAAAAACAGAATTTTTGCTATTAATATTTAGATGTATGTACAAATAAATTAAATATCATCCTCATTGAACCTTCCTCCCCAGAGACTGACTAAAATGATTGAACCATGCTTCACTTAAGCCAAATCCTAATTGGATGGTGCTGAGATTTGTTTTGTATATTAACTGCTGTAATTTTTTATAATGTCATCCAATTTTAGAGAAATGCATGTGTGAGTTGATAGAATGCATTGTCATCGACAACGAGTCCATATGCCGAGTTTCAGCTCGATCGATTATTGGAAGCGGGTTAATTTCCACTTCAAGTTTCCATTTCATTCATTCATTCCAGAAAATAAAATCCAAATTGAAGTAGATGCATTTAATAAATGACAGCTTTTGATTATCAATCCTTTTGTCCTTATTTATTGTGGCTCTAAAGAAACATCTAAATATTCAGAAGTATTTATTGGATGACCAAAGGTTCCTCACACGGACTTTCTTTGTTTCGTGTTTGAATAACGTTGTTTTTGTGAAAAATCCTCTCAAGGATGGTCATTGTATTTTACAAAATGATATTTGAAACAAGTTAATCTAATTTCTGATCATTATAACTATTTTTAGGGGACATCAAACTGCCGTCCAGAGTCCAAGAGGCCATGCAGATGCAGGTGGAGGCCGAGCGAAGAAAGAGGGCCACGGTGCTGGAGTCGGAGGGAGTGCGGGAGGCCGACATCAACGTGGCCGAGGGCAAGCGTAGGGCCCGGATCCTCGGCTCTGAGGCGCAGAAGCAGGAGCAGATCAACAGCGCCCATGGTGAGGCGGAAGCTATGATCGCCGTGGCGGAGGCTAGAGCCAAAGGACTGGAGATTGTGGCTAACGCTCTGAGGAGCCAGGTACTAAATACTTTTTTAAAAGAAAGACACATTTGAAGGTTACAAATAACCTGACAATATTTGAATTCCTCCTACACTATCATTATAAGCATAAAAATGTTGCTTGAGTAATGATCGAGGACTTGGTATATACAGTAGAACTCCGTTAATTCGAAATTTTCGGAAAAAAAAATTCCACAGAAAATTTTTTTCATACAAAATGGTTTTTTTTTGGCACGAAAATTTGTTCGTGAAATTCGAAACAATTCGTTTTTTGCGAAAATAAAACACAAATTTTCGAAAATCTGAATCTAAAAGAAAGTCATGGCGTTAAAACGCCGAAAAATGTATTTTTACGTGGTTACACATCGTCCTAATTAGTATTATTATTTTGTAAATCTGAATCGATTTACACTGGATTGTCGTATTTTTTTCAATTTATTTCCAATATCTGAGTTTGAAGGGCCGAGAAAATACGTTTTACGCGGAAATATATCGTAGTTTTACGAATTTACACCAAATATCTGAATTTAAGGGGTCGGCCACGACAAAACTCGGCCGCGAAATTTCGATTTACGCGTAAATATATCGCATTTTTACTAATTTATTTCAAATATTTGAATTTCAAATGGCCGGTCGCGACGGGAATCGGCTGCAAGATCTCAATTTAGGCGTAAATATATCGCATTTTTACGAATTTATTTCGAATATCTAAATTTAAAAGGGCCTGCCGCGACGGAAATCGGATACGAAACTTCGATTTATGCGGAAATATATCGTATTTTTACTAAATTTACTTCGAATATCTCAGTTAAAAAATCCGGCATAACAGAAATCGGCGGAAAAATTTTGATTCACGGGGAAATATGACGTATTTTCACGAATTTACTTCAAATTTCTGAATTTAAAAGGCCGGCCGCAATAATATATTTTTTCTTTATTCTTTTAATGGGTATTACACAATATGGGCCTTACTAATAAACATGTTTTAAATTTTACACAACTACCAAGATACGGGCAAGAGCCTGGTACGGTACTCGAGAGAACTCGAATAAATGTAAAAAAAAGTTCAATGAATCATAATAAAAATTTAAAAAATAAATACCTTATATCAACTTGTACCCTGATGACTCATACTTATGGTATCAAGATAAGTTTATTTTTACTGCATTATTGAAAAGAATTTTGATAAATTTACTGAAATATTTTTTGTATTAAAATGGAATGTACTTGGCCTGTCTAGCTGTTTCCTGTGAGAGGTCATTATTATTCACACACACCCAAAAGAACCAGGTGGAGATACAATTGTGTTTAATAAGTATGTATCTGCATAATTATGTATTATTACTTGTTTCCTTTCAGGTTGGAAAAGAGGCGGCCACGTTGTCCATAGCCGAGCAATACGTGCGAGCCTTCAAGAAATTAGCACGCACCAACAACACACTCATCCTTCCTGCCAACGCTGGAGACATCACCAGCTTAGTGGGACAGGTACGTTGTTTGCAGATGTCACAGCAGTTGGGTTGTAAGCGGCCATGCCCACATGTGGACGTCACAACTGTTCTTGCGAACACGTAACAATGAAATAGTACCGCATACAGGGGCATCTGTCATTGAAACGTGCGTTTAAAGAATTAACGGCTCAGTGACTGATCTTTTGTTTGGAATATTACGAGTTCTATGATTTAATCAAAGATCTAAGCTATTATTAGATGGCTAGAATAGCTTTCACTACAAATAAAGAGCTTAGTCCGGGCACAAATACAGGCCCGCAACTACCTCTCTCTGTTTATCTTAAAAGTTGAAGTAATCTGAGTTGCAAGTGTCAGCCCAAATGAATTACCAAAACATTCCCACAAGTTCTGGCCTGTGGAACTCTTTTCTAGTGTGTGTGAATTGATTTCTTATATACTACAACTATGGAATATAGGTGAAAGGATGCTGACATACCCGTTACTTTGGTTGCACGTCTGAAGGTGATGAACACTGTTCGACTTGACAAATGTTAAGGTTTTATGATAATTAATCAAGATCAATCTAACAGAGTGTTCTAATGTGTTCAGAGTAAATCTAATCTAACATCAATGAGATAGGCTTCGAGAGAGAGTGCCCGTACTTCTCGTCTTAAGGTCTCGATGATGCCCAATCTTGTCAGAGGAAGACAGCTTATGGTGTAGAGGAGGGGGTGACGAAACAAGGTATTAGTCAATGTCAATATAAACATAAATAAAAATGTTTGTTTGTTCAAAATCTCAAATCTCCAAAAGTTCTCCACCGATTGCTTTGAAATTTTGACTCAACGTTGCATTCGAATGCGCATGTGTTTATATACCTAATATTTTTATATACCTATAGTATATAGATATCACCTGTTACAGGTAAAAACATGCTTTTTTTTTTTTAAACAGCGCCATTTGTTGGACATAAAAGCAACACGCGCTATTATTTCTCTATCTGCACAGACAGATTGAGCCACAGCAACGGGTGTATTTATATAGTAAAATTTCCATTTTTATCTTTCCAGGCAATGTCGATTTACTCAACAATATCTGCCAACGCTTTGAACAAAACTGCGCAAATAGAGTCTCAAGAAATTGACATAAACGCCCCCTATTCCGAGTGGGGATCTGCCGCGGGGAAGAAGATTCCCCCCCCCATCTCCACCAAGTCCATGGATGATGAAGCCGAAGAGCTCTTCTCCGATGATGAAGAACGTAGTAAACACAAGAAGCCCAAACCTTTCGGTGACGATGATCCTAAGAAATCCTAAATAGATTCCATTTATAAATGTTTATGGTGTATCATTGTTAAAGACAATATTAAGTTTACAAACGTGTTTTAAACTGTTACATAAATGCGTACATAATAGAAACAAAGGAGATGAACCATTATTAGTATGATACCGCACAAAGGTGTCGCCATCATTGTTTATCTGTACTACACACAGCAGCGTGTTTTAACTACCCAAAAAAACATCACTTTCTTTGCATAGCTGCTTTGATAGTCTGTGCAGTTTGGTCATAGCTCGGCGACAGTTAGCAGGCGTTCTTGCCATAACTCCTTTGTCTCTATTATCTATTGCATGTATTATTATATCAGGTTGTTATCTCTTGAAGGGTTCTGATTTGGCTTCCATAAAACACTGCTTTTGACTTCATCTCTGTACACCCATAAGATGTATGTATTTGTCTAGCTAAGACTTCCATCATTGCACAAGTTACAATTTTAGCTTTTAACCTAATCTATGCGATTGTCACATGTGATCCATATCGTGTATTGGTTATAGTGGTAAAATGTGATCCACGAATTTCACCAAAACACATACATTGTGTCAAGATATGTCGGGGGATTGGATACTTTGTGTTGAAATTGTGGCAATGATGGTAGATGTCAGAATTCAAATACTGTCAGTTTATAGGTAACTCGGGAATGTTGTTAGTGTTGCCATTATTGATGCAATCATTCAATGGACTGAACAATACTGTAGGTACTTTGAATATGTTTTATTAGAAGATTTTTTTACTATAAAATTGAACAATATAAGTCAAAATTTGAGAGTTAATTAGTCCCACATTGGAAGCATATTACGCCTAGCTTAGAACTGAAACACAATATCAACATGGTGGTTTGTTTTTTTTTTGCCCAGAACAAATTGAAACATGCTTGGAATATTTTAAATAAACATTGTCAAACTTGCATTTACTTTTTGTCCAGTGTACATAAATAATGTTTTTGATGAATGCTGCTAGTATTAATAATAATATTTAATTAAAAAAACTGCCTTCGGAAAAAAACAATTTATAGTTTTTCATTTCAATTTACCCTACCCTTTTGTTAATATTTTCCATAGAATAAAGAATAAACAAAGGAAGTGCTCTAAAAATAAAATACATTACTTATTAGCATCGCATAGTTGTACTCTTCTCTTACCATTGTGCATCCCCCTTTAGACAGAGACTAGAATAGTTTCATCGCCCACATTTTTTTTTAAAAACTACATTGTTAAATTCCAATCGTCTGTCTCCAGTGACTCCATTGCTGATAGTCCATTTCTTTTGAACTGTCAGTCCGCTAATTATAAAATATTAGTTTAAAAGTAATATAAAATTTATTAAATAAACATTCAAGATGCAGAGTAAGTGTTCAACCAATGAATATACAAGGCAGGAATATCATTTTACAGGTAGGTGAAAGTTTAGGAACCATTCCTGCCAAATATTTTTTTGTTCATTCTGACACGTTTTAGCATACAATATTTAAGTATGTTAGTTAATATTGTTGTTGGCCAAATTTTAGATTACGTCCATTTAATGGGCAGCTGTCATACTAATACTTGCATCACACATTAAAAACACAGTGGCTCGGCAAAAATGCAGTGCAGAAGGGGGTAATTGGAAGTTTATATAGAACATCCAGAGTCCTAGGCTTGCCAGAAAAGTTATTATACTTAAATACAGTATTGTGCAAACAAAAATGTGTTTTATTTAAATGGAATATGTTACGATAAGAAATATGTAATTGTTGTTGCCCCCGAATGTCAAGCCACTGAATAATAAACGTGGAGACAGTCTGACGTTGCCGCCATCTTGGCAACTATTTATGTGCTACCGTTTGGACCAAGTGTTTTATCGGTATGCAAAGTCCTCTCTTAGGTATTTTATTTAGTCATTAATATTTTCATCCCAGCTACCTACATAAATACTAAAAGGTTCCAAATTAATCTTGGTCACTCACAACCTAATATGTATTCATACTTTCTGTGTCTTTTTCATTTTCATATTATTTGAAGATTGTTAACTACCCGAGCGATGGCTCATCTCTAAATAGTATAAAATAAAGTCACTATCCGCGTCTGTCTGTTTGTGCGCTTAGTTCTTCTAAACTACGCAACAGATTTTGATAGGGTTTTCACTATCATTTAGAGAAGTTCTTCCAGAAGGTTTACATATATGATTCACGCATATTATATTTATAGAAAGTAGAGAAAAGTCGATGTCTTCTTCTTCTTTCGTATGGGGGGGGGGTCAGAGGGGGACATCTAGGTCTGCGACCCAGTCTAGGGCCTCAGGCGTCGCCATGTGAACCACATCAATCCCGCCGGGGAATGAATGGAGCGGGCATTCGTTGACCACAAGTTCGGTGGCCTGCACCGCACCACATTCACACATCGCCGACTCTTTAACGCCCCATCTGTGCATCATGTGGGCACAGCGGCCATGGGAGCACCTTAACCTATTGATGGCGGACCAGGTTTTGCGAGGCAATGAGAACTCATGCTGTCTCTCTGTGGGGTCCTGTATGAGATGGGCATTTCCCACGTTGGCCGTTTGCCACACAAGTTTCCACCTATCTTCTGGGATGAGAGGTAATCGGAGGAGCCTCTCTCCTTCCGCCCAGAAGGGCTTTCGGGACTTCAAGCATCACGCCGGGTGGGAGACGACATCTTCGTGCAAAGGTATTGCGCTTTATTGCAGCGCCTTCTTGTATTCCGTTGGAATTTCTCGCCTGATGTTTGGCGGGGTTATGTTTGCAAGTGATCAAGACGCGAAAATATATTTTCGAGCACTGTATTACTAAACCTAATGATATATCAAAATAATGTACTACGGAATTGTATATCTTAAAAAGGCCTACAGAAAAGTCCAGGATGGTATAAGTCTATCTCTTAAGGATAACCCCCAGCAACGATGGGTAAACGTCAGTTAGTAAATTTATAAATTTTATTTTAATTACGAAACCTAAAAATATGGGATAAACGATGAAATCTACGTGAATTCAGTAAGTAGTTAATATATTTCAGTATTAATATTTGGAGGTATGATATTAATTAAATTGAAAACTGAAAACCCGGAAATCTCCATTGCTCCAGTGGATAAAGTTTTTTCAATAATCAATGGATAAATGTTCATCAGAAAACATTTCATGGAAACACATACAGTAAATATTGGGATTCTGAACAATGTTTAAGGCGATGCCATACGTAGTAATTCAAAATCATGTGTTTTTGGTTTGAAAATTGGCTGCCTAGAAATGTTTCAGATGCTTTAATTAAATACTGCGCGTAGAATACATCTTGGCCTAATAATCGGGGATCAGAAAAATGAATGACTACGTAGTTTTCTGTTATTTCAATGCAATGATTAACGGGAAAAACATTTTAATAATAATAATTTAACAGAATATATACAATGTTCTATAATTTGATATATGCTCATTTTATGGACTCAATGATTTTTAATTTCAGAGATTAGCTTAATAAATATAATTCATTCCATTCTTCTGATTCTTTGGACAGAGAAAGAAGATATGCAAGCAAAGGAAGATGTCGGGTCCACCGCAACAAGTCACCGCATGTTTAAGTGAGGGAGAGATACTTGAGTGGGGTTATGTCAAGACAGAATTGTGTTGTATTCTATCCATTCTAAGGGTATGTATACATTTGCGAATCGAAACGCGAACCGTACCACGAATTACGGGAAAGGAAGGAATCAACTGCAAGCGGCGTTTCGCGCCATTTGCGGTTGCTTCGTTTCTTCCCCGTAAGTTGAGCTTCAGTTCGACAGTTCGGCTCGCGGATTTATACGTAGCATTACATTCCCTGCAGAGAAATGGCGTTATGTTTAGCTATTCTTGTATTTAAAATCATTAAGTCCGTATGGCGAACGTTTTCTAGCTGTTTCTTCACTTGGTGGAGACTCGGGTCCTCTTGTTCCAGGAGTAATTGACTCCGTAGTTCTTGGGGCGCTCGGGCTTGGTGGTCTTGGCAACATCCACGTACCACGCCCAGCCGTTCTTCTCGCAGTGGTCGATGGCCTCGTCCTGGTCCTTGAAGCTCAGCTTGAGGTTAGACAGCGGGTCGCCAGAGGAGCACCAGCCCATGAGCGGGTTCTCCCAGCGCTGGCGGGTGTCGAACTCCATCTCCCAGTGGCTAAGGTTGCTGGTGCCGCTCTGCATGGCGTTCTTGGTCGGCATGAAGATGCGCACGCGGCGCCCACGGATGTGCTCCTCGGGCACACCCGTGATGGATGTCATATCTTCCTGCAACGCAAAACAGCAAAATTCAATGGTAGATACACAGAGTGGTAGATACTTTCAGTATCGCCCTGGTAAAAGATCACCATTCAGGATTGAAATGTTGCCAGAAATATATTTTTGGTAACCAACCTCTCACAACTACTGTCAGCCTCACAAGATACCTCAATTTGAGCAATGAAGATATTTGGTAAATTACCAAAGGAAATAAAGTTAGAAGAAAATATAAACTAATTTAAACATAAATTACAAAAATTTGTGAATTTGTGACGATTAAAATTATTATTTTTTTTTTTTTAAATATTGTATGTATAAGGATTGTATTAGGACAAATGTAACTAAGTAACGTAACTTAAAAAAACCACAAATAAATATATTTGGGATGCCATAGTCCTGGCTGCAAATGTTTTTTTATGTGACTTCACAAGAGCGCCCCTGTCTGTACAGTGTAAAGTACAGTTGGGCAGCATTTTGAGGCGGGTACGAGAGTTTAGGAGCAGTTTTTTTTTTTATTGAAACATAAACAAGGTTACAATTTTATAACAATATAAACACCAATATTTCAATCACTCTCCTAATAAAGCAGCTGCTTGTGTTTAGGAGAGGACAACAAAAATATTTTTACATTTGTTTAAATTAAACAAAAAATATTAGTAATTTAACAAATAATAACAATAATAATATCATAACTTGATTGACTGCCGTAATATAGACCATATTATGAATACGAACCAAATTCATTTTTAGAAAACGAATTTTATAAAATATATTATGATAAAACTATACTAACAGACCGAACGATTAGTCATAATAGACTAGATATAGTTTTACATGACAAAATTAAAAAAATAACTTATATCATTGATGTTGCTATTCCAAATTCCTGTAACATTCAAAAATCTGTTAATGAAAAAATAAGAAAATACACAGATTTAGGAAACGAAATAAAAAGAATTTGGCATTCTCAGACTATAAAAATATTACCATTCGTTATTTCGGCTACTGGCATTTTACCTAGCTCTCTCATTAAAAATTTAGGCGTATTAGATCTATCAAAAAATTTATATATAAAGATGCAAAAGTCGGTCATTTTGAATACATGTAGGATAACGAAAGATTTTTTAAATATTTATGTTGAGGGATCAGTAGGATTTATAGGCCCTGTTAGAAGTTCTACCGAGCCGAACCCTCTGATATGAAAATATCTGGAGTCGGTGAATTTTTTTTTTTTTTCCCATTTGATCTCTGGTGAGTTGACGTGTTGCTCTTCTTGTATTGTTTTGTATTTATTTTACTTATATAATGCACTTGCATAGTGTTGATTGACTAGCTGATCATTTGTGGAAAAGTGAGTGGAAGGGTTTAGTTTTTCCTATGGGGAAGATTTAACCCGGACAACAAAATCGGAAGTAGATAAAAAAATAAAAAATAAAAATATAGGTTAGTTAATAAATGATTCAAAGAATTGAAAAGGCAAAAACATATTTCTAAACAATAAGTAAAGTTATGAGGTGGTACAAGAGTATTTTAATTTAATTTTTTTTTTGTATTTTTCGTAGTTTTCTTCCGATCAAGGGGTAATTTATTAAATAATTTTACACCCTTGAATATATAGTGATGCTGTGCTGTTGTGGTTCGTGCTAGTGGCACGGTTAGTCCTCCAACAGATATTATTCTTTTGCTAATATTCAATTGTGGTAAATTATTTTTACTAAAGAAATCTTTATGTATTTGTAGAAGTGCAATTTTGTCATAAATTTTTGTAAGTGGGGGAACCGGGAAATCTTGAAAAACATTTATAGTTGGGTAGTAATATGGCTTTTTTAAGATGATTTTTATTAATATTTTTTGAATAGTTTCCAATGGGAGTAGGGATGATTTATATGCACCCCCCCCAAGCCACGATTCCATATTGTAGTACAGAGTGCGCCAGTGCATAATAAATATCTTTTAGTATTTTTAATGATACAATATTTCTTAGTTAGAACTCTTGTGCGGTATCCTCATTAAAAAAATACAAGGCGTTCATCAATGGCGGGAAAAGAATTATTACCCGATAATTTAAAATTTAAAATAATATTGAAAACCCTTTGTAAAGGTCCAAAATATATAAGTGTACGCATAAAAAAATGTGTTGCAAGACGGCTGCATCTTTTTGGAGTGTGGCGAGTATCACAATAAAAATATGCTTTTTTCAAAGACAGCGGTTTAAAACAGAATCCATCTTTTCGAACGGGACCCTTATTTTTATAAAAATTTGACGGGTTTTATTTTTAAACCAAGAACATATAAATGAACCTCAAGGGGGAAGAAAGACTATTGAAATATAGATTAAATAAAAATCTTGGAAGTGCATACATTTCTTCGGACAACGATTGTAGAAGCGGCAAAAGTCTTCCTCCTCGCAATCTCCTCTGGCGAGGTGGTTGCTGTTTTAACATCTACTGTGGGTGCCTCCTTCTGATTCAAAGCTTTAAAAGGATCATCGGTAAAATTTACACTTGAAGTCGACAGTGGAGCCACGGACCTGTCAAAAAAAATCATATTTTTGTTAGAACGCAGACGTACAAAATCTCTAGAGAAAAAATATTGCTAAATTATTCGCGTAATGTTTACCGCTGGGTAACTCGGGCACATAACGAATTTGAAATAATTCGTAGCATTTTGAGATATCCGCGACAGAAGGTGTTATTCAATAACTTCGACAACAAATTTTCAGATCCAAATTTATCTACTGCGAGATATTCTATGGTTGTCAGTTTTTTCTTGCCATAACAAAATTTTTAAAACAAGTGCTTCTTTAGAGAGAATAATGTGTACAGGTAAGCCTGTCGTCCCACTGATCGGTAAGCAATAAACATAAACCGAATGCTACGAGACCCTGAACAAATGGATATGGCGAACATAATTTTCTGCATACTCGAGTGCAATCTAAAATGGATTTTGTTTCTGGCTTTAGCATTAAAATATATATATATATTAAAAAAATTATAAGTAGGGTAGGGTGGGGCAAAGATCCGCAGTGGGAAATGATCCGCACCGTCAATTTAAAATGATCGCTTAATATTGTCGTGGTTTTAGACACATTTTTATGCTGGCAACATTGATAGAAGACGATTCACAAAAGTTACATGGCGTCCGACCGGCACAACAAAAACAATGAGGTTAGAATTCTTTTTACTTGTTTTGATGTAATAATCCGTAGGTCATCTTCAGTTGAAAATGTAATTTACTATACGCTTTGTTTAATTTTTTACTGGTTCAATTCCATAATTCAGATTTTGAAAGGCGATCTATGGACAATAATTTGGCCAAATGCGCATTTCTTGTTTTTAGATTAGTTTGTGTTTACAAAATGACAAAATGGGGCAGAGGTCCGCATTTTGCATGGGGCAATGGTCCGCGCGCGGACGTTTGCCCCAAGATTTGTATTCATTGTTCTAATTTTTGTTTTTACGTTATAGAAACTACAAACGCAAAACTAATGTGAAGCCGTTCACACCAGAACTGTACTTGCAGGCCCAAGAAATGCTAAATCAGGGGCTATCCATTAGAAAAATTGGGAAGGAGTTGGGATTCGATGAATCAACTGTACGGAAGAGGTGGGTTACCCCTTCAGTAAATTATTACGAGTTAGGAATCACTAACAATCTTTTATTCTGAATGTCGATTTGATTTCTTACAGGTTGAAAAAGGAAGGCGGCGCCAGAAAACTGGGCCGGTTCACAACAACATTCACTCATTTGCAAGAAAAGGATATTGTAGATCACTGCCGAACCTTGAACCATATGTTTTATGGTGTTTCCTTCAAAACGCTCCGAATTCTTATATTCAAATATGCTGAAGAAAACAAGATTCGACACAACTTTAATAAAGAAAAGGGAATGGCAGGGAAGGATTACACAATTTAAAGGATTATACAAAGAGACACAAACTAAGTTTGCGAACTGCGAGAAAAACGTCAGTGGCCCGAACAATGGGTTTTAATCGCAATCAAGTGGAAGGTTTTTTTGGTAACCTAGAATCGGCTTATCAAAAATACAAGTTTGCTCCTGGTTCCATATACAACATGGAAGAAACTGGAATCCAGACTGTTCCAGACAAACTTCCGAAAATTGTGTCCGAACAGGGCCAGAAAGAAGTAGCTAAAAATGTAAGTGCCGAACAAGGCCAAACAGTTACCGTTATCTGCTGCCTCAACGCCAACGGTGGCTACATTCCGCCCTATTTTATATTCAAAAGAAAGAGGGAAAATCCTCTTTTAATAAAAAATGGCCCGGTCGGCTGTAAGATGGTGGTCACTGACAAGGGATATATTGACACTCCTACATTTATTAAGTGGTTAAAACACTTTGCAGAACATGCCAAACCCACTCCGGAAGCTCCTGTTCTTCTTATCCTGGACAATCATGCCTCGCATGTTTCAATCGAATCAATATCTCAGGCTGAAGCATTGAATGTGGTTATGCTCAGCTTGCCACCCCATACGAGCCACAAAACTCAGCCACTCGACCGGGTCTTTTTTAAACCCCTCAAAACCTACTACAACGAGGTCACGGATTCGTGGCAATCGTCCCACCCCGGGCAGGTAATAACAGTTTATCATGTCGCTGAGCTCTTTAACCGGGCTTATGAAAGAACAGCTACCATTGAAAAAGCAACTGCCTCCTTCCGCGCAACGGGAATCTTTCCCCTGGACCCCGGGGTTTTCTCGGATGCTGATTTTCTTCCGAGCCAGGTGACGGATCAAAGTCCGGAAGAAGATGATATCGTTAAAGAACCAATGCTAGATTTTGGCGACGATAACTGTGATGCCGTTCCCGATTGCCCTGTTCCTGAGCCTTCAGTGCTGCCTCAGGCTCCTACGTCAGTACTTGACCAAAGCCCGGAAGAAGATTTCGTCCAAGAACCAACACTAGACTTTGGCAACGATAACTGCAATTCAGCTCTCGACTTCCCTGTTCCTGGACCTTCAAGGCTGCCTGATCCTGTTCTTTCAGCTCTCGACTTCCCTGTTCCTGGACCTTCAAGGCTGCCTGATCCTGTTCCTTCAGCTCTCGACTTCCCTGTTCCTGGACCTTCAAGGCTGCCTGATCCTGTTCTTTCAGCTCTCGACTTCCCTGTTCCTGGACCTTCAAGGCTGCCTGATCCTGTTCCTTCAGCTCTCGACTTCCCTGTTCCTGGACCTTCAAGACTGCCTGATCCTGTTTTATCTACTGATTCTCCTGGACTTGTCTCCACGTCATCTCTTGTGTCAGTTGTGTCTCCAGCAGACATACTACCTCTTCCCAAAGCAACACGACGTAAGCGGAGCAGAAGAAGTTTAAAGTCGACACTTCTAACATCTTCTCCGCACAAGAAAGCCCTTCGGGACAAAAAATTACAAGCTGAAAGGTTGGTCAAAGAAAGAGAAGATCGTAAAATTAAAAATGCAATGAAACGGAAAGACAAGCTCAAGATGGCAGCAAAGCAGAAGAAGAAGCCACCACGTAGACTTCAGTTTGATTCAGATGACTCATCTCAGTCTCAGTCTATTTCATCTGGAACTTCGGTCTACAACGACTCAGAATCTGACAGTGATCAGAAGATGGAAGAATCGTCTGAGCGGATGGTGCCTCCAAAGAGGTGCATAGGCGAATTTTGTACCGTTCGATATGAAGAAAAACTGTTTCCAGGAGTTATTACTGGCGTTTCAGAAACCCATGCCACTGTATCATCAATGGTGAAAGCTGGAAAATTATGGAAATGGCCCGACCGGCCTGACATTCTCGATTATGAATGGGGATCAGTCGTTTCAAGTATAAAGGAGCCAAAAAAAACCAGCACAACCCGAAATGTTTATTCAGTCAGTGAACTGGAATGGTTTTACTCATAACTGTGAATAAATAAACTGATTAAAGTTAATTTTTCCGTGTATTTCATTTCAATGGGGCAAAGATCCGCAGCTGCGGACAATTGCCCCGCATCTGCGGACGTTTACCCCAAACAGTGGGGCAAAGGTCCGCAAAGGCAAGGTTGTCTACCTTTCCTTTTTTTTCCTAAATGGTGCTTATTTCGCTAGTAATAAAATGGCATATTGTAGCACATAAATTAAGATTTCCAGTGAAGCCAAAACCTGCAGGACCTTTTACTTATTGGGTGAGAAAAAAGGTTGAAACCTAAAATTGCGGATCTTTGCCCCACCCTACCCTATAATAAAACTAGAATAAAAGAATAACTCTGTGGAATTTGACAAAAATACCTACCCTTCAACCATGGGCGTCGCGTCGAGCAGCTGTCTCCCCTCAAGACAAATTGGTGATAAAAAAATTGAAGAAAAAATGACATTTGCATCTGGCGCCAAAATCTGTTATTTTTTAATAAATGTGACAAGCTTAGTGCAAGATACAGACGTAACGCGTCGTCTCGGTCATGGCCAGACTACTGTATAGCCCCGGCCTAGGGTTCCATCCTTGGGTTGGGAGCCCCGTCCAAAGTTGGATTTCTATTTTATTTTTAACATTAACTCCACACAGGAGGCCTCGATAAGAATTAAGTTTCTTGTAAGGTAAAATACATCTATGGCGACGCTATGAAAATGGAACACATTGAGGATATAAGACTTCGAAAATAATTCTTAAAATTTTCCATTGCCCATTGTCGGAAGGGGTCCCGGCTAGATGCCAAAATGATACACATTGAGGACACAGAAGTTAGAAAAAAATTCACATTTTTATGTAAGCGGAAAATGTCGCTTATGTTATGATAGAGGTCTTAGCTAGCAGTGGTTTAAACTCGCGAAGCCTGGTTAGGAAACCGACGCATTTGTCCACTCAACTAACTTGCCGGGTAAGCTGATATGTTTTAAGGGTTTCCGTTTTAAACTATAGGTACTAAAATATTGCCGTTCAAGAAAATACTAAAGGCTTTTCGTCTAAATATTGTTGGAATGCTGACTCTCCGATAATATATTTAAGTGGAAAGCGTTAATTGGTTTGTGCCATAAATAAACCACTGTTTTTTTTTTTTTTTTCTTTAAAAGAAAGAAAAACATTCCAAAAACCTGACAATATTTTAAAATCTTCTACTACCACCACAGTAAGCTAAAAATGTTGCTTGTGTTGTGATGGAGGACTTAGCCAGCCGAGGAATTGAACACACTACGCCCGGGTGGGACCCAAACGCGATGTCAACTAGGCCACCGACCGGTCTCCTGTCTCCTGTGCTTCTACCCATAAATCAACTATCTTTCTACCGTTTGGCACGTTTGGCATTTCATCTGTGTGTAAATTTGTTTCCGCTTCAAGATGTTGGCCGCCTTGGAAACTAAGTTACTTTTTATCCCGCCATAGTTCGCATGAGCGTGGAGCTGTCAAATCAGAATAATCAAATATTATGGTACCTACCTGCCCAAAGAAAGTTTGATAAAATAATTTTCATTGAGATAAAATAACGTTGCCCTGGAAACATTGTATAATCCATTTGAAATAAAAAAGTTACATAAAATAATATACACGGCGTAGGATTAAGTGTGTAGGTATTTGTACTTATGGACAAAACGTATGATTTAAAAAAAATGTCTTGGGTTAAAATAAGAGAAAATTGAAAAACATATTTTTTTGGACGTGTGGTCTACTGTTCATAGAAAACTACTAATAAAGTAGCATAGCGTAATGAGTAAATGCTATAATCATGCAGAAACTACTAGCATGCTACTAGCTCTTCCATGTTAGCCATAAACATATTTTCTGTACTTCAACCTCCACGCTCCACCTTCACGGTTCCACCATGGTTCCACGTAGCGATGGGCGGAATCGATGAATCATCGATGGTTTACTCGATCTTTTTTACCATTCGAAATATCTCGATTAATTGTCAGAATTCATTCGAATGCAACTCCGAGACAATCGTTTTGAAACGTCATCGAATTTCGTCGCTGTGATTGGTCAGAAATAATCGATGCCAGCCAAGCGTTGTGATTGGTTAGAATTAATTCGAATGCAACTCCGAGACAATCGTTTTGAAACGTCATCGAATTTCATCGCTGTGATTGGTCAGAAATAATCGATGCCAGCCAAGCGTTGTGATTGGTCATAATTAATTCGAATGCAACTCCGAGACAATCGTTTTGAAACGTCATCGAAAGTGGAATCGAAACAATCGCTCTGAAATGTCAGAAATCATTCGAATGTTCAGTCCGAGATAATCGTTTTCAAACTGTCAAAATTCGTTCGAAAACGCAAATCGATTCTCACATTCGAGAGGTTATATTTCGAGATGTCAAAATATCTCAGATTGCTTGACAAACGAAGTACATTGTTGGCTGCCTACTGAAGCATGTTGATGTTATAATCAACCTCGTGTGTGAATTGTAAATTATGAATTAATACTTTTAGGTGAAGATTTACGTTTCCAGTAGGTATAGTTTATGTGTAAAAGATTTTCATGGTGATAGTTTTTCACAATTGAAGGTTTAATACCTACCTATGTTATTTTTAGGTTATGTATTGTCTATTCGGGACATTCGGGTAGTGTATATTTAAAATAAAATAAACCAATAACTTGGCAAACACCATTTTTATATTTAATGCTGATCGGGTTTCACTACAACCGTAGCTTCTTCGGGCAGTATACAATATTCAGTATATATTAAACTCATCAAGTGACATGTGTTCGTTCATATAAACATAATATATCTGCTACCTATGCTACGAACAAATATATTTAATTTATTTGAAATTGAAAGAAATTAACATCGGTGTCTCTTAGTTAGTAATTAAAATGAAACGCTTTCTGTAGTAAAATAACTTTATTTACTTAATAATAATGTGTGAATTGCATACAAATTACAAATGAATGAATGGTTTGTTTTGGGTTCTAGTAGACGCCTACAACGTACATGAGATTTAGAGGTTATTTTTAACAAAACGGCATATAATTATTATCTTATTATTAAGAGGTACATTATAAATATTATTAATGGGAATTTGCACCTACTGGCTACACTAAGTAGCTATTCAGCAGGAGCTTACAATATTATATAAAACAGATATCAAAGTACAGCAAATGAAAATTACAGCACAATAATAATGTACATAAAAATATTTTTCTTTGTACTTAAAAAGCTTGTATAATAATATTTTATAATATATTTTGATTGTACGTATGTAGATATTCGAATCTTATTAATTATTTATAAAAATGTTAATTGCATATGCATACATATTTGAAATTCGTGGATAACAGGAAAAATACTAATGTTGCTAGCAGACAACAAGGGAATCATTGCCAGGAATGAAAATTAGTGATTGAAATTTCGCTAGTACCTGCTTACCAAAAATATTGCCATACTAATGAAAATAAATTACAACCGGAATATATATTCGAATCCTACCCCCCCCCCCCCGACGGAAAAATTTTTGCCCCTGTCCGTAGCTATTGCTCCCGCACTCCGAGCGATTCATTCGAATGGATCATTCGATTCTTTTGATGTTTCGGTTAAAAAAAATCGATTATATAAATATATCGATCACTCCCATCACTAGTTCCACGTCTTAGAAAAACATAAATTTTATCTATGCATCATTTGACAGCTGTCTGTTGACGTCTTCGAATGAGTTTTTGGCGCCCATTATAATCGTTTTATTATTAGATATCTTATGAAATTCCTCGATTTTCTTGAAAAATACATAATGGATGTTTTGTGTTTTCCCACTGATATCCTTATTGTTCAGTTTATACATTCTTAAAGGTAAGAAAAACACTGTAGCATACATTGCACAACATGATGTAATTGGATCTAATATTCTTCCAAAATTTATTTGCACAACAGGTTTAAAATAAATACTAAAACATTTAATTTGAAATATGTCAAAAAGTCTTTTCAGTCGAATGATGAGAGTCCTAAAAGAGTTGTGTCAAGTTGACATTAAAAATAGCCATAGATTATTTGCATTGATTGATGTATATTTATGTTTCAGCTGGTGTCACCTCCAATCATGGCTGTTTGAAAAGTTAAAAACGTTCCCCCTCATCGGTGGGGGGTTCAAAAGACATTTAAATCAATTTTAGCTTTTCATTTCTTTCATATGTGAATATTTAGTAATTATAATAATACTTAAAATAATATCTGTAAGATAAAATAATATTTTTCTATAAATTTTGTATAGTTTCTTATTCATAATGAGTCAGTCAAAGATGGTATTGGAAAGTGATTGCACGAGGAAATGTCGCTCCAAGTGCCACGGGGGGATATTAACAGCAGCTATAACCAAGAGGGGTGTGACAGACGCAGCACTGGCCAGTTTTTTCCGCACTACTTGCTGTAACTTCCTCCGCTGCACCGATGACAAGGTACGAAACGTCTGATTCAATCACAAATAGTACAAAGTACAATTATTAGTAAAGTACGCAGCATTTCATAGTTTCTGCTCAGACATACATTACTTATTAATCTCCGCTACGTATTGTACTGTTAAATTGAGTTTTGTAAAGACTTGCTTTTTAAACTGATCCACGCGGTTGTTGCTTATGTGATCTATCGGTGGCTAACCCCGTACTCGGATATCGCATATGTGATATATGAAGTACAATAAAACATATATTATGTCAAAACTTGCTGTTTAATGAGATAGATTGGTAACACGGCCGGTGCTGTAAAGGTTTAGCTACCGTGGCCGCTTTGATTTTCTTCTTGTTTCTCTGGACTGAGAATGGAGATTCCATATTGTGTTCACTCCTAGGATTATGGCCTTGGAATACACTGATGTTTTAGTCAATGTCAACCGTCAAATGTGATTATTGCAATGCTCGGGAATGGCTACTAATAACCATTATTGTTGACTTTAATCATATCGATGTTGGCTTTCATGATAGGGTCCCAGGTATCTAAAACTTCATTCCATCAGGGCGGGACATTGGCACCATAGGTGAATTTACTAAAGCAAGTGTAAGAAGACTTTTAACATTTGCTTTAGATAGACTTAGGAAGAAAAGAAGAACCTTTATATTTCCATGTGTGACTATCCCAACAGGGCCGCACCCTTCTGCACATGGCATCCTCTCGAGGCAGACGCCACCTGGTGGAGTGGCTCTCTCGCAGCCTCCCCGCCACGCCCCAAGGCTCCCCCGCCATAGACATCCGGGATGTGGAGTCAGGGTACACGGCCCTGCACAAGAGCATCTTCTATGGCCAGATTCACACGGCTGTCGTGTTGATGCATTTAGGTGAGCTTCTTGATATATGGGACCAGTTTTGCTAACATTTGTAAATGCTGACAATTTTGTAAAAAAAATGGACCAATTATGGTAAAATGGAACCGATTTTTTTTTTGGTGCAATGGAATCAAATTTGGTAAAATGGTACAAATTTTATTAAAATGACACCAATTTTGGTGGAATGGAATCAGTTTTGATAAAATGGAATTAACTTCGGTGAAATCGGACCAGTTATGGTAAAATAGAAAAAAATTTGGTAAAATGATATCAATTTGGTAAGATGGTAAAATAGGACCAATTTTGATAAGATGAGACCAGTTTTGGTAAATCCTAACAATTTTAGTAAAATAGGATCAGATTTGGTGAAATGGGACCAGTTTTGGTAAATGCTACCAATTTTAATAAAATGGGATTAATTTTAGCAAAATTATAACAATTTTCGTAATTGATATCTATATTGGTTTGGGCAATATTTTTTTTTTTTTCTAGGAGCCAGCCTCAATGTGATGGACAATGATGACTTCACTGCGATGGACCACGCCATGCTGGACCGCCCGCCACGACTAGAGTTGAGCAAGCAGGTGCCCTGCGAGGTGTATGTGTGGGGGACCAACATCAACTACACCTCGGGCACAGGATCCCAGCACCAGAGGAACACTCCTGAACTTCTGACCACCTTCACAAAGCAAAACATCTATATTAAACAAGTTTGTCGATTTAAAAATAATTTATATAGCTTAGATCCTCTTGGTAATCTGCAATTACCCTGCCGTAAGTCAAAATATATTTATTCCTGGTAGTCTTCAACTACCATCCGTAAGTCAAAATAATTTTTTTTTTGGTAGTCTGCAACTACCCTACATTGATTCAAAATGTATTTACTCAAGGTAATTTGCAACTGCCTTGAGTTAAAATATATATGTAATGTGAAATTGAAATAATGTACTTTTTTGGGTATTCCCTTTTGTGGTATTCTGAAGGGTTGTGGAAAAGCCGATTATTGTTATTTTTTTATTTGAATACTACATAAGACTCCCAACTGTCCGGAGCCAGTGAGACTATAGCATCCCAGAAGTCTAATTGAATATAACTCAGTAGTTTGGTCTCCATCTTACAAAATTCACATTAACAACATTGAGCGAATACAAAAAAAAATTCTACGTTTTATAAATTTTAAATAAAATATCCCTGTCGAATACTTAAAATACAATTTCTTATTAAATACTCTTATAAAATACATACATTAGAAGATAGACGTAAAATAAACGATTTAACGTTCTTATTCAAAATACTTAACTCTAAATTCGACTGTTGTGAACTCCTGCCACTTATAAACATACATACACCCACAGTAACAACACGACAAAATACAATATTCTACAGCAGCACACATAAGCGTAACTACATTGCCCACTCTCCTATACAACGACTTCACACCATGGGAAATCATTACTTGGGTGATGTTGACATATTCAATACCAACTTGGCAAGTTTTGTGGATCATTTAAAACATTTATTTCAACAATACTCCTAAACACATAATGTAAACCTACAAATAGCTGTAATTTTCTGTTTTTGTTTCTTGTGTTTGTATGACTTGTTGCATAGCTTTTATCAAATGTAATTTTATTCTTATTTTTTATGTTTCAAAGTATCTGTCAAATTAAAATTATACTACCAACCATGTAAAAGCCCTCTGGGCGTTAAATAAATAAATAAATAAAATCCCCATAAATGGGATATGTTGTCAGACTGAATGGAGTGGGGAAGGGCAAGAGATGGAGAAGAGGGAAGTTGTGACCTGGCTGTTAAGGTCTGGTCACCGAAAACATCTAAAACTATTTCAAGCAACGTTTCGATTTTGAATGGTGATCTTTCACCAGGGCGATACTGGGAGTATCTCCCACTCTGAATGTGTGCAAAAAATGCTGTATACAAAATGTCCGGGAGTAAAGTAAAAAAAGAAGATAAAAACTTTTTTCGAAATTTCAACAGTTGAATTGTTTGCATAATGGAGAAAATAATATTCTTCTATGGGAAAAAAAAAATAACGGAATTTCGAAAAAAGTTATTTAAAATTACCATCATGTAGAAACACCTCCCGAAGTTTGTGCACTTTACCCCCGGACACCCGTATTTGGACAGAAAGCATTCCTTCCGCCGGGGCACTCACTTCAAGGTCACAATTCTCAGCATCCTATCATCAGGCATCCTTTGTGTCCGGCCTATCGCAGTATTTGGGACCTATATAATTTTTCAATGCTCTATTTGCTACGCTTTGTTTTTTTTCTCCTCATTCATCACATGTTAATCTTTCCAGGTATGCCTGAGCAAGTTCCACTCGGTGTTTGTGGGCGCGTGCGGCCGCGTGTGGGCGTGCGGCCATGGGGAGGGCGGCCGCCTAGGCACGGCCAGCGGGGCCACGTGCGTGCTGCCCACCCAGCTGCAGATGCCCGAAACGTGCGTGCAGGCGGCCGTGGGCAGAGACCACACCTTACTGCTGACCGCATCAGGGATTGTGAGTTTCAACCTACTAACTAACTTTTTGAAAATAAATATATACAGTAGAACCTCGTTAATTCGAAATCCACGGGACATCCAAAATCAAATTTCGAATTAACGAATTCCCACGTAATTCGAAATTTTATGAAAAAAAAAAAAAAAAATTCGCCGAAAATCGATTTTCTCGGCCGCCTCTTCAAATCCGGGTGGTATTTTAGTTGTAAATTCGTATTAATACCAATTATTTCTTTATTTTCGCGGCCGATTACCGTAGCGGCGGACCCTTTAAATTCAGATATTCGCAATAAATTCGTAAAAATGCTATATATTTACGCGTAAATCGAGATTTCGCTGCCGATTTCGGTCGCGGCCTACCCTTTAAATTGAGATATTCGTAAAAATACGATATATTTCCGCGTAAATCGAGATTTCGCGGTAATTTTCCGTCGCGGCCGGCCCTTTATTTCAAATATCTGAATTTAAATTCACAAAATACGATATATTTCCGTGTAAATCGAGAATGCGCGGCCAATTTCCGTCGCGGCCGACCCTTTAAATTCAGATATTTGATGTAAATTCGTAAAAATATGATATATTTCCGCGTAAATCGAATTTTATCGGCAGTTTTTCGTCGCGGCCGGCCTTTTAAGTTCAGATATTTGAAGTAAATTCGTAAAAATATGTCATATTTCCGCGTGAATCGAAATTTTTCGGCCGATTTCCGTCGCGCCGTATTTTTTAACTCGGATATTCGAAGTAAAGTTAATAAAAATATGATATATTTCCGCGTAAATTGAAATTTCGCGTCCGATTTCCGTCGCGGCGGGCCCTTTAAAATTCAGATATTCGAAATAAATTCGTAAAAATACGATATATTTACGCGTAAATCGAGATTTCGCGGCCGATTTCCGTCGCAGCGGGCCATTTAAATTCAAATATTCGAAATAAATTCGTAAATATACGATACATTTACGCGTAAATCGAAATTTCGCGGCCGAGTTTCGTCGCGGCCGACCCTTTAAATTCAGATATTTGGTGTAAACTCGTAAAACTACGACATATATCCGCGTAAAACGTATTTTCTCGGCCCTTCAAACTCGGATATTCGAAATAAATTTGAAAAAGTACGACATTCCAGTGTAAATCAATTCAGATTTACAAAATAATATTACTTATTAGGACGATGTATAACCACGTAAAAATACATTTTTCGGTGTTTTACCGCCACGGCTGACTTTTAGATTCAGATTTACGAAATATTACGATTTATTTTCGCAAAAATCAAATTTTTTCGAATTACAGGAACAAATTTTCGTGCGCGGACAAAAATAAATTTCGAATTACGAATTAACGAATTTCGAATTAAAACAAATTTTGTATGAAAAAATTTTTCTGCGGAATTTTTTTGGCGAAAATTTAGAATTACGCGGTTTTTCGAATTATCGGGGTTCGAATTAACGAGGTTCTACTGTATAACTCCAATAGAAAATTGGAACCTTAGAAAAGACTAATCTAACTAACCATGGTAATGTCCATGTCTTATGCCGTCAAATTATTGACTAACCACATCTATCAATGAAAAACTCGGAATATCTTTAGAGTACTGGCCAAGTGGTACATCTATGGTTTCTTGATATTTTGATGTCGAACTATAAATGAGGCCTAAGGAATTCTGAATTGTGTGAATGTGCACACATACAAACTACGGAACATATCGTAGACTCCACATCTCACTCCACCAGTTTCCTGCAGGCACATCTGTGTGTAACCGAGGGATTCCCGATTTCGTAGACTAGCTAAATAACCTCAGTATCCCGTTATAACCTGCACAATACAAAGAATATTATGGTTCGGTAAAATTATTGGTGTGATCCAATTTGCAGATAATGAGCTGCGGCCTCAATGATCACCACCAGCTGGGGCTGCTCCCTCCTCCTCCGAGTGTGCTGGCCCCCCGCACCACCAAGCTGAAGCTGGCGGGGGCACGGGGCGTATGCGCGGCACGCTATCACTCGGCTGCCTACAGCTCCCGGGCTCTCTACACGTGGGGACTCAACGGGGGACAGCTGGGGCACCCCAAGGATGGGGATAGAACGGTGGTCACTCCTAAAAAGGTATGATTATTTTTTTCAGTTGTAAAAGTTCAGTTCAACTTGTACAATTACAACTATCCAACATTTTATAAATCCAAGACACGTTAAATTCATACTAATCAAACAAAAAAGAAAATTCATTCAAAGAATATGTGCGTACTAATTTTTCTTTCAATTTGGCGGGCGAGTACGGGTGCCGCCACTATATTGGGAACTATTTATGATAGTTATATTATATATGTTTGGTGACTTGAGCAGGGGTGCCCGGGTTTAGGTCTTGTCGGCGGATGTGCCTGCACACCAGTTGCGTGGTGGGCTGGATGAGGGAAAGACCGGTTCGGAGAGACCCTTTGATCTCTCAAGCTGGTCCCTCTCGACCCATTGTCTTGCACCGTAGCGGAAGGAATGGATTCAAAGGTCAATCACTCCTGGAAACACTGACCCCTAGATTCCTACCCACCCCTCATACCTTTTTCCTTCCCAGAACTTCCTCTCCTTCCTTTCCCTAAAAAGACCCTCCACGCATCGTCCCCAAAGATGACATAGACCATTCTGTGTGGGGTTAATGTAAAAAAAAAAAATGAAATAGCTGTATGAACGGGCCGCTAAACTATGTCCACTGGACCTAGTTCCGTGAAACCACGTGCATTGTCTCAGTACCTTCACTATATTAATTCATCTAAGCATCTGTCAAACATTTAAACAAAAGAAATAAACTTTCCAAATAAAGCATTATTAATTAATAAAATAATTTTGGGACATATTTTATCACTTTTCTGATATGATTTATTTCAGTTCAAATTTTTAAAATGAAAAGTTTTTTTGAAAATGAATAATTTTACGCATTACGCAGGAATACGTAGGAATATTTTACACTACGCACGCCCGCACCGATAACCGAAATTAGTATCTTTAATAATATGTGAGGCATGGAACTGGCCGAAGGAGGAAAAAGGATGGAAATAGAACGTTCTGATACTTACCGGTAGTAAAGCCAGTCAAGTACTAAGTAAAATATGTGTCCTAATTTCAGGTGCTTCGGTTCAGCAGCAGCCAGGACGACACCAACACCATTGAGTGCGTGGCGGTCAGCGACGGCGCCACAGTGGCGGTGACTAGCAAGGGCGACGTGTACCTACTGCACCAGTACCAGTGCAAGAAGATCGCCTCGCGCCAGCACAACGTCAAGAACGTGAAGGTGGTAGGTGGTGAGACGGCCGGTGGCGACAAGCTGACGGACTACCAGAAGCAGCTGTCCGTTCTGCTGCTGACCACCGTGGGCAATGTCTACCTGTGGCAGGATACAAACAATCAACTTGTTAGGTTGGTATTCATGATGTTTTTAATCTATGTGACTGGTATGAATGCAGTACTTCTGAGTTATTCCGGGCTGCAGCCTGCAGACTAGGGATGATTCTGGTTCTACTTAAGGGTAAGGAATTCTAATTAACCCCTCAGGCCTCAGGCATATTCTGTCAGAAGGTCGGAGTATTTCCGCTTTGCAAGAAAATCCAAAACTATTACTAACTGTTTTTGAAAGGTGAGGAAATAGGCTCTTAAATGGTTATTATTAGAACATATAATTTTTCAAAAACATTTTTTTTAATTCAAACATAAAAATAAAAGTAAAAATTACTGATAATGAAAAAAAATATAAAAACACACATTTTATTAGGCAAATGTATTTACAAATATTATCGTCACCTCACGAAAATAATTAATATAAAATTCTTAATTTTAATAACCTATCTGATTTGTTTCTTCTGGGGTTAATCTACAATTGAATATAAAGCGTGGTGTTTTCTCTTTCTAACACCATTTAGATCAAAGATGGCCAACCAGCTGGATGTCTCCTTGTGGTCTGCGGAGCATGTGCACACATTTTTTTCTTTTAGTGTACATAAAACCACCAAAACAACAATCCAACATTATCAGTATCTCAGTACATAGATTCAACTATCAGTATTGCGCGTCTTGCGAGTATTGCATGTTTTGCGAGTATGTATTGCGCTTCTTGCGAGTACTGCGAGTCTTTCAGTCTTCAATGTCTTTTGCGTCCCGTATATGCAATACTCAGCCAGCCGCAAGACGCTGAAAAGAGTGTTCTTCTAACTGAAATACGAATTATCCGCAAAGCAATTGCACCAGAGGACGTGAATGTGGTGAATTTTTCGACAGGGAATTCTCTAGCCCATGGATTTTTGAAAATACATCAGAAATGCACTCAGAAATTTTTGTGGGGAATTACCCTTCACAAAAATTGTGGGGAATTCAGTACCGAGTGAGCAATACCCCATACAATAATTCCTTTAGGCATATCATTACTTGTAAAAGTAAGTACAAGTGCGAAAGACTAGGGAACAGGCATTTAGACTAGGTATTTATTCATACCTGTACCAGTTGTTCCAAGTATCAAGATGAGCTAGTACGACTCACCTGTAGTACGGCCCAGTAGGAAATCTCATTTCTAAAATCTGGCCCGGCTGCTGAAATGTTGGCCACCAATGATTTAGATCATATTTCTCACAATGACTGTACGGTAGACACAATGTATTCGGTAGACACTGTTGCTAAGGAACTCATCCTAGAACGTTCCATTAAACTTCCGTTATAATAGGGAATTCTCTTCACACCAAAAAATCACTTATTATTAATTATTCATATGTAGAAACACTTCAGACACAAGAATACATAGTTTTTATCATTTTCAAAAATCATTTATTAAAGTTATAATGACTTTAAAAACAGGCGCGAATGAAGTATTTCAATGCAGCTAAGAACGCCCGGTGATTGGTCAAGCGTTCAAGGGCGAACGATGACGTCGCGGTTGACCGGCCTGAGTAGATCCTGCAAACCTATTCGCTTTAGCTGTGTTTCGCCATTAGGAAATCGTACCGTCATCTTCTCGCTTTATTTTCGTTCCCGTTTTGCTGTTAACAATCAGTCTTTATCAAGACTTCTCTTATTAGTTCCGTGTAGGTCTCTTTTTGTTATTTCATTCGTTATCATTTAGCCTAGTTTATTAGTAGAGACGATTTGTCCCGTATTATTGTTGTGCGTGCAGCGTGCTAGCTAGATTTGCGATGCCGAAGGCCGAGCAAGGATTTCAGAATGCTACGTCTGCAAATCTTCCTTGAGTGGATATGATGATGGCGTTGACCTACACGTATTACACGCAACAAAATAGCTGTGCAGTATAGATTGACTTCGTGTTGCTTCCAATAAAAAACTAGGTCTTTACACAAATTCTTTGCTTCATTCACATTCATACATTGTATCTCACGTTTATATGTTTTTTTTATGTAGAGTATTTTGTTCACTTGATTGTGTCATGACTTCCTCAAACGTCCCCGACTTCTTTACCATTCATATTCACGTCATATATTCGCTTTACACTCCTTTCTTTGTTCATTCGCACTACATATCTAAACTATCATATCTAAAGCATCCCTTTTTATTTGCTTTCATCATCAGCCTTGCATTCTTTACAAAAAAAGTTATGGTATTTGTTGACGCTAAAATTTGTGCAAATATTCCTATCAAAATAATTACGCCACGAACCACTTTATTTTTAGTTTTAAAATTTTGAAATTTGGACCCAAGTTAATACTGCGCATATATATATGGTTATTGGTTATGTAAGAAATTTTTCGTTTTGATAGACTCTGATAGACTTTAATAATAATCCACGCTTTCCTTCTCTTGATATCAACTGGCACATGTACAAAGTGTTTCTCTGGAGTAGATACAGTTGTATTTGTACACAACGGTACAAAACACCACCTCTTAGGAATCCGTTTATTAACATCTAACTATGTGGATTGTAAATATACCACAAACACAACGAATAACACTTAAAAGGGAGAATAATGTGAGATGCAATTCATCAATGCGTTGATCCCCTTGGTTTAACCAGCAACAAGCAAGACAGGCGGCGATGGCGGCAAAGGTGTGATGTAGCACTTGTGACGTAGCGGTCAAGATGGCGCATGACCGTTTTCAGAGCCGAAATAGCACGCAATTTTTAAAACAACTACAGTAGAACCCCGTTAATTCGAACCCCGATAATTCGAAAAAACGCGTAATTCGAAATTTTCGCCAAAAAAATTTCCGCAGAAAAATTTTTTCATACAAAATTTTTTTTAATTCGAAATTCGTTAATTCGTAATTCGAAATTTATTTTTGTCCGCGCACGAAAATTTGTTCGTGTAATTCGAAAAAATTTGATTTTTGCGAAAATAAATCATAATATTTCGTAAATCTGAATCTTAAAGTCAGCCGTGGCGGTAAAACGCGGAAAAAAATATTTTTACGTGGTTATACATCGTCCTAATTAGTATTATTATTTTGTAAATCTGAATCGATTTACACTGGAATGTTGTATTTTTTCAAATTTATTTCGAATATCCGAGTTTGAAGGGCCGAGAAAATACGTTTTACGCGGATATATGTCGTAGTTTTACTATTTTACACCAAATATCTGTATTTAAAGGGTCAGGCGCGACGAAACTCGGCCGCGAAATTTCGATTTACGCGTAAATGTATCGTATATTTACGAATTTATTTCGAATATTTGAATTTAAATGGCCCGCTGCGACGGAAATCGGCCGCGAAATCTCGATTTACGCGTAAATATATCGTATTTTTACGAATTTATTTCGAATATCTGAATTTTAAAGGGCCCGCCGCGACGGAAATCGGACGCGAAATTTCAATTTACGCGGAAATATATCGTATTTTTACTAACTTTACTTCGAATATCCGAGTTAAAAAATACGGCGCGACGGAAATCGGCGGAAAAATTTCGATTCACGCCGAAATATGACATATTTTTACGAATTTACTTCAAATATCTGAACTTAAAAAACCGGCCGCGACGAAAAACTGCCGATAAAATTCGATTTACGCGGAAATATTTCATATTTTTACGAATTTACATCTAATATCTTAATTTAAAGGGTCGGCTGCGACGGAAATCGGCCGCGCATTCTCGATTTACACGGAAATATATCGGATTTTTGCGAATTTATTTCGAATATCTGCATTAAGAGAGCCGGCTGCGACGGAATACGGCCGCGAATTCTCGTTTTACGCAGAAATATATCGTATTTTTACGAATTTAAATTCAGATATTTGAAATAAAGGGCCGGCCGCGACGGAAAATTACCGCGAAATCTCGATTTA
The DNA here is from genome assembly GCA_026573805.1 of Hesperophylax magnus. Taxonomy (NCBI): domain Eukaryota; kingdom Metazoa; phylum Arthropoda; class Insecta; order Trichoptera; family Limnephilidae; genus Hesperophylax; species Hesperophylax magnus. The sequence goes on along the minus strand of JAIUSX010000117.1, from coordinate 687,961 downwards.
CGCGGAAATATATAGCATTTTTACGAATTTATTGCGAATATCTGAATTTAAAGGGCCTGCCGCTACGGTAATCGGCCGCGAAAATAAAGAAATAATACGAATTTACAACTAAAATACCACCCGGATTTGAAGAGGCGGCCGAGAAAATCGATTTTCGGCGTATTTTTAAAAAAAAAATTTTCATAAAATTTCGAATTACGTGGGAATTCGTTAATTCGAAATTTGATTTTTGATGTCCCGTGGATTTCGAATTAACGAGGTTCTACTGTACAAAAAATTGAAAATGCATTTAAAAAAAAAGAAAAAAAAGAGGCACATAATAAAATAATTATCTTTATTGAAATAAATTATTTACAGAATGCACGAGAATTCCCTATTTAGCAGAAGAACAAGCGGAAGGCGGAAGTGAAAAATATGCAGAAGCATAGGTCCGTTTCATCAATGCATACCCATTGACAATTTCGCTCTCATTTTAGATGTGCATGATTGGAGTATATCAATTTCCTTCACATTTGACAATCATCAAATCGACAATCAGCGCCATTTCTAATTTTTTATATTTGAATGGTCCTCGTTAAATGGTGATCTCAGCCCATTTTAGTTTTTGCTTTGCTATTGATAATGTCTTTCTCGGTCGTCTCCGACTTCTTCTACCATTCGCTACTGTATATCACAATGTTACTGTTGAAAAAACTACATTACATTGACTTTAATTCGACTCCGTATCTCATTCCGGTGCAGAGATATTGCGTTCAGCATTCCATCCCTGACTTCTTCTACCATTCAAACTACTCTCTAAACACTCCTGGTACTAATAAGAACAAACTTTGAAATTTTCTGCGATATCGGTCAACTACTTTTGGAGTTTTGCGAGCACAAACAGCAGAATGAATATTTATATATTAAGATGAACAGCTGACAAGCATAAAAACTTGACTATTAAGCTTCACAATTGACTGAAAATTTAACATAGTGCTAATCATCAATTTTAGGGTCATAAAATGCGTTTGAATTTGAATCACTCCATGCTAAAATTACCGTCATATACTTCTGCAAATATTCATGAAAATGTTGTTATTTTTTAGGTGCGTATTCTCCATGAGCCGTCCTGTCATCGTGATGGAGACCGCCTTCACCCGCGAGGCCGTGATGATCACCACGAAGCAGGGTGAGGCCTTCCATGGTACCATCGTGCCCAAAAAGTTCCGCCAGAGCAAGGCACCCCCGCCCTCCAAGGATATTGACAAGATCCTCGCCGCCAAGTCTGAATTCAACAAGTTTATCGATAAAGACGACTGCATGGTCATCAAGCTCAAAAGATTGCCTAATATTCATAGGGCTGTTGATATTTGCGGCGATGTCAAAGGAAATAACTTTGCTGTATTACAGGTTTGTTAGTTATGTTTTTGTTAGTGCGTCTTATGCAGGGTCTCCTGCGATTGTTTCCACAAACAATACGCCAAACAGTTTTGTTTTCGTCCACATTCCGTCTCCTCCCTTTTTTGAAACATTTGGGCGCGGTGGACATAGATATTTTGTCATTATTTTGTAGATGTCCGATGAGAAAAACGTGTGTGCTCTCAGTTTTTCGCTGTCAACTATCAAGATGAGTTGTGACGAGGAAGACGTTCTTGCAGTTTTAGCGATCGCAGAAATTATTGCACAGGGAGGAAACACATTTCAGGTTCGATCGTACCTTCGACCTCGAAATTTTAATTTATTTCAGGAATTGAAAACAGAAGACAGATTCGGTTTAGGTAATTTCTTCCTTGTCTGGGATTTCGAAGAATTAGTTACATTTATTTAGCCAGATATTTAAAAAAAAACAATCTGGCAATTTGATGTCATTTCACCAGAAGTGCTACCTGCTGTCACATTACGATTTCTCGCAACTCGCACTTGAGAATCTCGCTACCTTTGGTGACTTAGCAGGGGCGCCCAGGTTTATGGGGTGAGGTTTGTTTAGTTCTTGGTGGCGGATGCGTTTGCCCAAGTACTGCGTTGCGGGTCGAATCGGAAGCGACTGGTTGAGGGAGACCTTTTGACCACTCCAGCCAGACTCTCTCTTGACCCATCGCCTTGCAACGCAGTGGGAGGGATACATTCATAAGTCCGTCACTCCTGAACACACTGACTCCCATATTCCTACCTACCCCTCATACCTTTTTCGTTCCCAGAACTTTTCCTCCTTCCTCTCCCTAAAAAGACCCTCCACAACAGCATCCTCAAAGTTGACAAAGGCCAGGAAGCAAATCTTTTTCTTACAGGGCCTCCGGTGTTGAGCTTATGTAGAAATAATTGCCGTGAACCGGTAAATCGTTCCACTTTGTTTTGTGCTTAATAGTGGTTTTAATTATATATTATAACAGGTATCACCAAACAGCGGTCTTCTCGATCTACCACAAATTACATCATCAACATTGAGGACTGACATGACTGGGTTACTGGAGGAAGCAAATGAATTCGATCTGCTCAACGATGTCATCCTAAAGGTTTAAAATTTACAATATTATTATTATCACCTAATAAATATCTTAACACACCACTATTATTATTATTACCACACTGTTATTATAAAGAAAACTGATGTCGCCAATTCAGATACAATGGCTTAGAATTAAAATATTTTTTATTTTTTAAATTTTATTTAATAATAAGTTGGTACAGTGGTGTTATATAAATTACATATCGGTACAAAATATATTTATAATTGCAATCTCACCAAAGAAGAAACTGGTTCTTGTGCTTGGTGAGCGAGTTACACTACATTGTATCTCCAATTTTGGTTTAAACGAGTTAAGTACTGAAGTGTACCAAAGATAGCCTATATTTTTTTTGTTCAAATATTGCATCTTTTAAACCCTACTGTCCAGGCAGTGTTGTTATGCGCTCAGATATGTCTCTCATTAACAATATAATTTATCTTTATGCTAAAGAAAAGTCCTTGCCAAAATATTGTGTAGCGTCGAGATTAATCCATTGAATAATTTATAATAAACCGCTCGACCTACTTAGGTACGTACTTGCTAATTGCTACTTAGGTACGTATTTGCAGCCGAAATCAAAACAAAGCAACCTACCTGTTTCAAGTATCTACTCGCGACAATAATACTGCAGCCCGTCTGGGATACTACGAGAACTCGCCAGAAGGTTCGAGTCTACGGCCTATGCATAATCGCCGCAATGTCGAAGGTTCCCGAAACACACAGTCTGTGCGAGTGCCTAGAATTTAGTTGCCATCCATCTACCTACTGCTACCGTCGGCTGTGAAGTATAAATAAGCCCGACGCAGCAAGTCAGTCAGTCAGTCAGTCATCATTCCGCCGTCAGTCTACAAGGATCAACGAGTGTTAACCCGCGCTAATCTTACTAGCGCAAAGGACAATATTCCCGGCTTCGCCCGTACCATCATGGACTCTATCGGGACATCATCTTAGCGCCTTGTCCAGATCGCCGTTCCAGTGTCTCTGACCAGCGCTTCTTCCACGCTACCATGACCAACACGAGGACACGCAGCATCCTCACTGGTCTACATCGTTCCCGTTCAACCGCCTACAAGGTCCGCCGCACCTTCGGCCGTCTCGTCAGCACTGGAGTGCCTGAAGACCTACGTTCTTCGCCAGTGCCTGACCTTCATCGAGTCCCGGTCACCAGCGCCCGGCGTCGACTCACTGACCCGCGCTTGACCAGCACATCACCGCAGCGTCCGGAGTATTCAACATCTGTCCAACGTCATCTCCTCGTCACGGCAGCTGACTCACCAATAAACACATGTGACCTTCACAACCTTCTTTCATTTCGTGCCTCACCATTGATCCCCAAAGTGGTGACCCCGACGTGATAGTGTTACCCCGACTCACCGGTAACCCCGTCTCAAAATGGGTGATCAGTAAAGGCACCACGGAGCAGCATGCACCAGACCATCTCCGCACAAGCGCGGATAATAGTGCCACCATGGTTATCTGAGTGAATCTTCAACCTGTGTTGTGAACATGTGTTTTGCAAAATTTTTTTTTTTATGAAGTGTCACAATTTAAAAGACGTTCGTCTCCGAGCTATTTCTTCTATCGCAGCCCTCAGCAAAGCTGCTGGGAATGGGGTGTTTGTAGCGTCGAGAAAATCTACATTAAATAATTAATAATAAACCGCTCGACCTACTTAGTACCTACTCCCGAATTATGTACCTGCATCGTAAACAAAGTATGCAGGGACCTACTTGCCTACTCGCGACAATACTAACGCGCACTCAGTCCGGGATACTACGAGAACTCGCCAGAAGGTTCGAGTCTTCCGCCTATGCATAATTGCCACGCTGTCGAAGGTTCCCGAAACACACAGTCTATGCGAGTGCCTAGAATTTAGTTGCCATCCATCTACCTACTGCTACCGTCGGCCGTGTAGTATAAATAAGCCCGACGCAGCGAGTCAGTCAGTCATCATTCTGCCGTCAGTCTACAAGGATCAACGAGTGTTAACCCGCGCTAATCTTACTAGCGCAAAGGACACATACCCGGCTTCGCCCGTACCATCATGGACTCTATCGGGACATCATCTTAGCGCCTTGTCCAGATCGCCGTTCCTGGCAAGCGCTACTCGGATTACAAGCGCCCTGGTTCCAGCGTCTCTGACCAGCGCTTCTTCCACGCAACCATGACCACCACGAGGACACGCAGCATCCTCACTGGTCTACATCGTTCCCGTTCAACCTCCTACAAGGTCCGCCGCACCTTCGGCCGTCTCGTCAGCACTGGAGTGCCTGAAGACCTACGTTCTTCGCCAGTGCCTGACCTTCATCGAGTCCCGGTCACCAGCGCCCGGCGTCGACTCACTGACCCGCGCTTGACCAGCACATCACCGCAGCGTCCGGAGTATTCAACATTTGTCCTACATCATCTCCTCGTCACGGCTACTGACTCACCAATAAACACATGTGACCTTCACAATTTTCTTTCATTTCGTGCCTCATCATTGATCAAAATTGTATTTACATCAGATACGGATACTATAATATTTTTTTTATTATTTATTGAGGTAGTTTATACAACATTTGAATATAAACTAATATAAACAAGATAATTTTTCATTTTGTAACTTTGAATATTTTTAAATATTTTTACAATAAACATAACATTTCTTCAAATATGATTTAAGAATTTCACGGCCAAAAGTATTTTTGTTATTTGTTTTTGGGGTGTTATGCCGTGTTGCTTTAACTCCTTCTTTAGCCAACGTTTTGGACAGCATTGCAGTATCCATCATGAGGGCAGATGTGTTATTTGAGGTTGTGGTGAAATGTGAGCTTATGTATGAGGATGTGATACCGTGTTGCCAGCTCCAACCCTCTGAGTTATAACGTATAATTTTTAAAGTGGTTTTCTTCGTTTAGCTCTGGTGTAGCCGTCAATTACCGGATACGGTAAATTATATTTTTTTTTTTAAGGGATAGGTCGATTCAGGCGGTTGCTGACGGTTTCACCTCTTCCTCGCACTCCATAAATGCTGGCGTCCCACAGGGATCGGTTCTGTCTCCGACTTTGTTTTTGTTGCACATCAATGACCTTTTGACATGTGCACCGATTCATTGTTACGCGGATGACAGTACAGTTCATGATAGTTTTTTGTTTGACAAGCCCCCAAAGGGCACACAAACTCCAACGGCTCGGAGGGCTTTGAAGCAGAGAATGGACGGTTATCTCGAGAGTATTTCCTCCTGGGGTAAAAATAATCTCGTCGAATTTAATGTTTCAAAGACCCAATCCTGTCTGATTACGTCTAAAAGGGATCCAAATGATAATCTAGTCTCCTTCAACGGAAGCAATCTTCCGAACAGGCCTTCCATTGATATGCTTGGTGTAACTATAAGTGACCAGCTCAGGTACGGGGGCTCCATCGAAGCCAGAGTAAAGTTGGCCTCTCAGAAGCTGGGCGTACTGTACAGGGCCCGCAGATACTTTAATAGTACACAACTGCTCACCCTGTACAAATCGCAAGTGCGCCCTACTGTCGAATTTGGCAGCCATCTCTGGTCTGGAGCCCCAAAATACCTGAAAAAAACCCTTGACTCTGTGCAGAAACGGGCGGTCCGTTTGATAGATTCCCCAATCTTAACAAACGGACTGCAATCTTTAGAGCACAGGCGTCAGGTAGGTATGCTGTCCTTGTTCTATCGGTATTACAATGGAAGATGCTCTGAGGAACTAGCGTCATTGATCCCTTCGGCACCGGTACGTAGTCGGGATACACGCCAAACGCGCGCCCAACATTTGTACACAGTTGACACTTGTCACATGAGAACGGGTCGCTTCTACGATTCGTTCTTAAGTTCAACAGCTCGGCTGTGGAACGAACTGCCGGCCTCTGTGTTTCCTCCCTCCTACAACATGGGACTCTTCAAGACCCATGTTCATTCCTTCCTCTCCACAAAAAGACCCTCCACACAGCATCCCCAAAGATGACATAGGCCCTGAGGGAAATTATTTTCTTCAGGGCCTCCTGTGTGGAGTAAATATAAAAAAAAAAAAAAAAAAAAAATATGACGAAGAAATACAAAAATTTTAAGTTTTATTATATTTTCCTGCTAAAAGAGCGTTTTTCACAATAAAAATAAGTCATGATCTTTCGATAAAAACAGTAATGTGAATTATATACAAAAATTGGAATTTGTGATGCGCTTTTTCACAGATAAAATAAATACATTTGCAAGTGACGAAACGACAGCTAGAATAATATTAAGATTTTTTATTTCCTTGCCAAGTTAATAAAATATATTTTACTGTGCAAGGAGCATTTTTTAAGGTTCAAAATACCATAAAATCAAGGCAAGTGCGGATTACCAAATCCGTTTCGGATACGGTGACATTTAAGCAGTTAAGGTACAAGACCTACAACACACTTCTACCGGTTTATCAATCCAGTGGCGTTTGTATGGTCCCAGTGATTCCGATTCTTGGTCCGTTGTGATTGATTATGTGTGTTTGTTGATTTTTTATTTCAATCAAAAACTGAAACAGGGCAAGAATCAGTGTTTAACCGGTACTTAAAAATACTAAATGGTGCAGATCGTCGATTTTATGTTCAACAATGTCGATGTGACATGTTATGAAGCTTGAAACACCCAATTGATTGATAGACCGATAACCTTAGACGATAAAACAATGTTTGAACTTTACCTTATTTTCAGATTGAGAACCAAACCTTCCCGGCTCACAAATTCATCATATCAAATGGTAGCGAATACTTTGCTAAATTGTGCAGCCCACAAGATTCTGAAACTAGTGCAGAAAAAACTGCTGTAAACAATGTGGACAGATCTGAAAAACTAACGATAAAAGTGGACAATATCCATCCCGCGATCATGAAGCAAATATTACAGTATCTGTACACTGGCACGTGCGATCTTATTAATACCGGGCCGTGTCAAATACAAATTAAAAGGGAGTCCAGTGTTGCTAAAGACGAAAATCAAAGTATTAATAATGAAGTCAGCGGAGAGTTGATAATTCATAATGCTGATGAAGTGTCTGGTAAGAAACTTTAATACAATTAGTTAATTAATAAAACAAATTCACAGCAGTCATTAACAGATTATCATTAATTTGATCAAAGGCTGTAAAGGACCAAGAATGGACACTGGGGACCATTAATATGTCATAAATATAAATGAAACTGATTGATAATGGTCATCAAATGTTATGAGAATTTGAAATAACCCAATCTAAGAAAATACTCTCTCGGATTTCATTATAATTTTGTCATGTATGTAGATTTGTTGTGTTCCCACAAACAGTTCTCATAAATAATTGGTTCTTTGTGATAAATCTGGGATTTATTAATGGTTCCATGATAACTCAACACAGTGACAATTCAACACACTTTTAAAAAGTGATAATAAAGTCATTAGAAACAATGAAATTTTTTTTTTTTTAACCTAACATAACCTAACCTAACCTACTTAACCCAGTTAAGTTTTTGTTTCATCACTTTATATAACTTTTTAAAGATGTGATGAATTATCATTGTGATGACTTATCCGGTCACCTTATTAATACATCGCGTATTACAATGGTGACTCGATAGTCGAGCTAACTAGAAGCTGGCTAAATGGGATCTGAGAACAGTAAGTTTGTCTGGGAGCATTCTAACTGGCCCTGGCGACTACTGGCCACTAGCTGCCATCTTACGGACTTCCAAGCAAGCTCTTTGCACTGCCCTCTATGAGTGCATCTGTGAAGCTCTTACTTCCCAACAAGATTCAACACCCATTGTCAATGTATTATGTGTTTTTTATATTGTCTAATATACATACATTTTTATTTTTTAGCATTCGAGGCATACAAGAAAGAGAATAAAACGAAGAAAGTCAACAACAAAAAGACAAAACAGAATAAAATAAAATTGGAGAATGGCAACATCAACACGAATAGTAACTTTTGTGATCCCGTCAGACTTTTGCAAGAAGCTGCCAAGAAACTACAGGTTACATCGCTATACAAGACTCTATCACGATACTAGTAAGTTTTCATTCAGTTACGATCTATTGCAAAAGTTTGTTTTCTTTTACTTAGATCTTGTATTTGATAAAAACTGTCTACACACCACCATGTACAGGGTTTTCCAATAAGAGGTGTTATTTTAATATTCAATCGTAAAAGTTCAATGGTTTCGTTGCTTGTGTGGCACGTAGCGCCGTCTTGTTGAAAGTAAACGTCCAGGCCTGCGATTCTGGAGTTAAACGATCAATCGTTTTCGTATGCGCCGTCTTCGAGTGAAAAACTACTAGTCGCCGCGACTAACTTTTTCGAATGTTTCAATTTTACGTATTCTTGAGCGTCGAACGGTCGAAGTTGGTAGAAGAGATGATTATATTGGCACCCCTGTAAATATTGTCTATGTTCCTGGTGTTTTTGGGATTTCTATGGTGTGACTGTCAAACAGTTATTCGTTATATGTTCGTTATTCAAAACAGAAATGGCTGCCGGACACATCACAAATTGCCAAAAGCAACTCTTAATTGAGCTTGTAAGTTCGGATAAAGATTTAGTGAGTGGGAAATTTTCACCCACTTTTACATTTGCAGAATCCCGGCGTAGATGGATAGGTATTGCCGAGCAACTAAATGCCCTGGCAGGAGCGAATAAGGATTTTAAACACTGGAGAAAGGTTTGTTTATTCATTTCCATTGATTTGTGTGTATTGTACATTTAATGTCTATTTGTTACCTTAACGCTTCGTTCAGACGAAGCGCTGCCTATGACAAATTTCTTTTCAACAAAACGAACACCATGCTCCCATCTCACATGGGTTTCACGCCAAATCAAGTCAACTCAACACCTCTTTGAAACGTCAAAGCTACGAAAAAAATAATTCTGAAATAGCCCTTAACCAATTTTTTATTTATTTTTATCACCACCTTTATTGACTTTTCTGAAGAGTTTAGTTGATTTCATTCTGAGTTGTCCGGTCACCGCTCACATGGTGTTTCATTTTAAGCCTAATGTGTATGTTAAAAATCACGATATTGAAAAGAATGAAAGTGGGGCTATGTTACTTCAAAGCCGATTGTTTCGAAATTCAAGTAAAATTGTGTGATCTTGATGTTGTCCTTCTTTTTTAATGATTAAAGATCTTATAAAGTCTCTTTCCACTAATATTTTGTGTAAATAATTAATATAATTCAAAAATATTTTCAGACATGGCAAGACTTAAGGTCAAAAGCTAAAACAAAGAATGCCTCCTTGAAGCGGCATGCGGCCGGGACAGGAGGCGGACCACCAGCTCCAGCAGTCAGCCTCAATGCGACTGACGAGCTTATTTTAAACTGCATAAACCCGGTGCTCATTACGGGGCACACGGGAGTCGAACCGTCGGAGGTCAACTTCGACTTCTCATCTCTCGGAGGACCCCAGCCTGTTGCTGGCTGCAGCAGCTGGCAGTCTGCTGAGGAACCGCTGCTCTTGGAGGCCACACCTCCCCTTGTGGAACCCCCTACCCTTGAGCCTTTACCCGCACAGACTCCGAGGCGTACTGCGGCAAATCAGAGGTTCGAATATTCCCAGAGTCTATCCGCTACCCTCATCGAACAGGGGGAGAGGAATTTGCAAAACCAAAAAGAATTTTTTGATGGAGTGTTAACACTCTTAACTAAAATATTGGAAGAAATAAAGGCCAAATCTAATTCTTAACAATTAGATGTCTTATTTCTTCCAATAGTTTAACCACCAAATTTAATAGAGAATTATGAGATTCAATTGAATCTCATAATTCTCATGATTACAGCTAAAGTCCACTATTTTTTTTTGATTGGTTAAGCAAACTTCTCCCGTTGCAGCCAGCAGTGGCTGGAGAGAGGAAAAGTCGAAGTTGACCTCCGACTCTTCAACTCCCTCCCATATGGTCCGCAATCAACACTGGGTTGATAAATAAAACTAAATGTGGTGTTTAACTTGTATTCAAAATATGTAACATTTTTTATAAACATCATTTTCTGTATAATATAAAAAGAATTGTTTAACATTTAAATTTGAAAAAGCTTCAGTTCACATAAAACGCTGCATTTTTATCATGGATAAATTCAATGTTTTAATTTAATTAAAACCAAAATCATAGTTCTTTGTCGGTACATTTATTCTTCTTTAGCTTATAATAGAAAATATGTTGAAATAATTACAATCGTAATTGAACAACTGAAACTGTAATGTTTTCTGCGTTATATGATAAAAATTGTGATACCATTTAGTAGCATTTTCGTTTTATCATGGATAAATATAATGTTTTTCTTTAAAATTAACCAAATATATCTAGTATACAAAATCAATATCAGCGTAATCAATGAGAGTTTTATTTTTATCTTTATCTTGGATAAATATGTTTTACTTTTTTTCATTTTTTATTTAATTAAAACCAAAATCATAGTTGTTTATCCGTACATTTATTCTTCTTTAGCTTATAATAGAAAATATGTTGAAATTATTATAGTTGTAATTGAACAACTGAAACTGTAATGTTTTCTGCTTTATATGATAAAAATTGTGATAACATTTTCGTTTTATCGTGGATAAATATAATGTTTTTTCTTTAAAATTAACCAAAGGTATCTAGTAGACAAAATCAATATAAGCGCAATGAATGAGAGTTTTATTTTTATCATGTATAATATAATATATTACTAATTAACACCAGAGTTGTAATTTTAATACAAATCATGAGACTTGTTTAGTTCACCAGTGAACTAATTCTTTAATTTTAATAGAAAATATGTTGAAATAATTACTATTGTAATTGAACAACTGAAACTGTAATGTTTTCTGCTTTATATGTTAAAAATTGTGATAACATTTTCGTTTTATCGTGGATAAATATAATGTTTTTTCTTTAAAATTAACCAAAGGTATCTAGTAGACAAAATCAATATAAGCGCAATGAATGAGAGTTTTATTTTTATCATGTATAATATAATATATTACTAATTAACACCAGAGTTGTAATTTTAATACAAATCATGAGACTTGTTTAGTTCACCAGTGAACTAATTCTTTATTTTTAGCTTTTTTAACAAAACATATTGACATTGTATGAATATTGAAAAATGTGTTGTTTCTGTATTATTTGATAAAAATTATGATATTCTTAATGTTAAATACAGTTTTTATGATCACATCATTGTTTTCTTACATTTTACATCACTATATTATCACAAAATATATACCCTACCCCTTACCCCTTTTTATGAAAATTGCACGGACGGAGGAGTATGAAATTTTGCACACTCATAGTTTATATAGAGAAAGAGTTCAGAATGCTAATATTTTTTTTAAATTATGCATAAAAAATACATTGAATCAATAAAAAAATGGTCAAATTTCGACCGCTGGGTGACCACTAGTTAATAATAATACGACCCAGACACCTGACAAATAATACACAGTGAACAGAACATCAAAAGGATATAAAAGACTAGTGTAAACACAAAAAGAATTTAGAAATAATTTTGAACTATCCTATTTCGAACAGCTCTACCAGCCAGTAAATCTGGGTTAATTCTATTAACAGCCCCAGCCCCAGCCCCAGGCTCAAGTGGAGCCATTCCTCCAGCAATTAGCCCTAAATCTAGATTATGATCAATCAGGTATTCTGGAAGATCAAATTTATCTTCTACACACATATTGTGAAGCACTATGCATGCATTGATAATTTTGGACGCCTTTTCAGGAGCATAATGAAGAACTCTATGTTTACAAAGACAACGGAATCTCATTTTTAAAACACCGTTACATCTCTCAACAGTTGACCTGATTGATCTTAATCTTATATTAAACCTGTCTTGAGGAGATCCAGGTTCAGCCCTGTCGATTTGGGTCATTAGCCACGGCCGCAATGGGTATCCAGAGTCCCCCAGAAGATAATACCCGGATTGACCCCTCCTGTACAGTTGCTTCAGCACGGGTTCCACAGAACAAGACCTCCAGATAAAGGCATCATGAGTGCTCCCAGGGAAACGTGCATCCACATGCAAGATTCGGAGATCCGAGTCGCAAATCAGTTACAACCCACGGGCAACTGGTAACTCCCTGTGGCAAAAAAATTTAATGCTGCTGACACCTGCAAAACAACGTTGCAACAGATTAATTAGCAAGTTCATTTTCGTGTGAAAGCCTCAAACGTTTTTTAAATCTTTTTTGTACTCACCTTAGTTTCGACATCTATAGCTGAAGAACGGGATGGGGGTGTAATGAATGGAGACACGAGATCTACCAGCCGACGCACTAAGGCTTTGCTGAGCCTAAAGTTCCTTATGAAGGCTTCGTCTGTCGTATCGGCGAAAGAATCGACCCTCTGATGAAACGTTCTTGCGGGTCTCAAAGCAGCCGCTTCAGCTTGCTCAACATGGTGAATTGTAGCCAACATCGCTGGTAAATTAGCCATTGTAAAATTGTAATAGGATTGTATAACTTTATAAACCTCTTTGCTGGTCCGAACGTTCGCGCGGTAAAACAAAAATTGACAGCTAGACTAGATTTTGAGAGCCAATTCCATAGAAATGCCAACAACCTACCACTCGCTGCCCTGTTTCTACTGGTTTTACCCAGTAGTTGTTGTGTCGAATGACTTTTGACGTTTGGCGTCGAAGTATGTACCTTCGACCAATTTCGGGAATAGCAACGACGACCAACGTACGTACTTTCGACGGCGATTACGAGCGCCCTCGATTCAGGAATAGCGCCCCAGATCAATACCATCCAATCCCGGCCATAAAAAATCATTAATCATCTCTCGATAGCGCAATCCATTCACCGTAACTGTTGCTCCAGCCTCATTTTCGAAAAAGTAAGGTCCAATGACTCCGCCGGACCATAAACCGCACCAAACAGTCACACGTTGAGGATAGAGAGGCTTTTCAACAATAACTCTTGGGTTTTCCGAGCCCCAGATGCGACAATTTCGATTGTTGACGAAGCCACCGAGGTGGAAATGGGCCTCATCACTCAAGATGATTTTTCGATGGAATTCCGGATCATTTTCACGCATTTCAAGGACCCAATCGAAGCGTGTATCGTTCCATTTTTATTAATGGCGTAGTTTCTACTTGTCAAATGTTAAAAAATGACAGCTTCAAAAGTAACATCTACCGAAATGGCGGGCTATTCAAAATAACACCTCTTATTGGAAAACCCTGTATATGTGTTTAACGATCTTCACCAATACATTGTTAGACAGATGAAAGTGCATTTCATTTTACTTTCTTTGACAACCCCCTAAAAGCACAGATATTTAAATTTCCCCAAGGACTTTGAAGCATAAATGGACGGTTTTCCTGAGAGAGTTAGGATAAGAATAAATTTGTTGAATTTAATGTTTCAAAGACCCATTTATGTCTGATTATGACTAAAATTAAAGGAAACGATAATCTGGTCTCCTTCAATGAAAGCAATCTTTGCTACAAGCCTTTGGTGTAACCTTAAGTGACCAGCTCAGGCAACGAAGCCAGAGTTAAGATTAAGCCTTTCAGAAACTGAGTGTACTGTACAAAGCTCGCAGATACAGATACACAACTGCAGACCCTGTAACAGGTGCAATTGGCCTAACTGTTATCTGGAATCCCCTGGATACTGATTAGCCCTATCTTAAATATTTATGCATTTTTTATGATTTAATTTATTATTATTTATTTCCAGCTATTCTAATGGACGTGTGATGATAAAAGAAGATGAAAAGAAAGCAAAGATTCCCAAGTTTGGATTTGAGCGGACGAATATGACGGAGTTATGGGACACAACCATCAAATGCCAGGACAAATATTACATCGAGGCTCATCGCTGTATTCTGGCTGCCAGGTTGGAGTATTTCAATGGAATGTTTGCCCACAGCTGGACTGAGGTAAATATGTACTTACATCATGGACATCCAAATGGAAGACCAGCCCATCAGGGAAAGGGGAAAAAACCAGGTTGAGCGGAGCTGGGAGGTGGTGCGAACATCTCCATTTCTGTGATTTGTCAATAAATGAATCTGACAGTATACAGGCAACTTTCATTGTAATATCACTATTTAGTCCTCAAAACAAAATGTGCTTACGAATTACTAGTACGTTTTACAGAGGACGGCAAATTGCTGGCTGCGTAAAAAATTTAACTACAAATCCCGAATCGGGTAAACAAAAGTTCGGGCTTGTTTCCAAAATCGAATATTTTGTTACACTATTTAGTCAGACACTTTTACAAATGTGTTATAATTTAATCACTTTACTCATTTTTGCATCGTAATCCGATTTCTAGATGGTTCGGTTAAAAACGAGCATTCAGACCCTGCGCAGAAAAATCATCGAAATGAGAGCAGGTCTGTGAATTTGGACGTCTATGACCTACATCAATATTACTAGTCTTCAATTCTGCACAGTTGTAATAATCTTGTGCTTCATTATGTACGGAGATATTTTAATTAATTTTTAGTTTCTCGGTTGGTTATTTGAGAGATGGCGCAAAATCAGTTTGTAATAATTTAAATATGTATATCTCAAATACCCGACAAACCTCTGATATGTGTATAATACATGTATGTATGCATAATTCTAGGCCCTAATAGAATTTACTTTATATTAATTACTATTCATTATCATAAACACCTCATACCACAATTTATGTCAGGTCTTATACAAACCTAGTATTCATTCAACTATTACTACACTAGTAGATATTTCTTTTAATTATGTATTGTTTAACTGCACTTCTATTAACAACTGTATCACTTGCAATAATATTTTTGTGTACACATTACTTGTTCTGTAATCACTCTATTGTAAAAGCCATTTTATGGCGTTTAAATAAATAAATAAATAATGATTTCTGTTCTTTTCAGAGTTCGACAAATGCAACGATTTCTCTTCCGATACATAGTTCCATACTGGAACCTATTATAAATTTCCTGTATACAGATGAATGCCCCGAACTTGCAAAGTCTGAAGATCTGGAATTCCTGTGCAACATGCTGGTCATTTCGGATCAACTCTTTATAACACGTCTGAGGGAAATGTGTGAAGTAACATTCTCTACTCTGCTGACATTGAAAAATGTTCCAGAAATATTTCAACTGGCCAGCACGTGCAACTGTCCACAACTTAAAAAATGTTGCATGGAATATATCTCACTGAATCTGCCAACATTACTTGAAACTAAAGCTTTGGAGACAGTCTCCTCAGAACTCTTGCTGCAATTGAGTGAATACTATGCAGATTTTAATCCGGCCATGTGTAGTAGGATAATCACTCCATTTTCTGAAGCTCCGTGTGATGAAGATGTCATTCTGAGCGCCAGTAACTTCCCTGTAAACTTAGACGAGATCTACGAAGATGAAGCTTTTGATGAAGTCAAGAGAGACCTCACAGCGAGCAGCGGAAAGAAGAAAACCAAAGTCAGAAATATCAGTTTCACTGAAAGTGAAAAAGCGAGAAAACGCAATGAGTCGGTGAGCTCCGTCGCTTCCCTTGACTTATCTAACGATAGAAGTGAGGATGTAACATTGTCTCTAAGCAAAATATCTAACACCGAAGATACTAATGTTAAAAGCAGCGGTTGGGTTAAAGTGAAAAAACCGCAAAAGGTTGTAGAAGCTCGACTCAAGGTTATCAATGCGGCCAAAGAAAACTCGAGCATCTTGGAGTGCTATCCTGAATCATTCACCAAACTTGTCAAGCAAGATCACTTTTACGATGCAAGTTTATCTGCGAGCAGTCCTCCCGCTCAAAGCCCCATTTCGAGGAACGACAGTTTCGGATCTCCGAGGACATCCTCATCACCAACTTCTCAATGGGATTTTGAAAGTAATCAATCGCAAGAGATTTTGAGCCGGAGTCCTCAGACAACTTTAAATGTGACAGTCGTGAACACCAAACTGTCTCAAAAGCAAAGGAAGAAGTTGGCTTTGGAGAGCAGAGATTGTTCTTTAGCTGAGCAGTTGGATAAACTCAATATGAAGAAGTCCCTGTGGGGCGGACAGACGACAGATGTCTCGGCAAGTGTGCCGGAACCAGTACGCAAAAACCCGTGGCAAAAAATAGAACAACCCGCTGCCAATTTGACTATTGCCAAACCTAAAGAAGATAAAATCACCTTTTCTGACATTATTCAAGATGAACGAAAGCAAAAAGAGAATTTCACCAAAATGATGACTAAACCTCTTGCTATGACACAGGTAAATAAATTAATGTTTTTGTTGATTATCCGCCTTAGTATTGATAAATCTGTAGTTTTGAGAGAGGCAGAAAGTAACCGTGTACCGCTTCATTAGTCAGGAATGTATTGAAGCGATGGTTCTTCAAGTGATGAGCGATAGTAACAGCCATTTCCACCATCCAAAACTGAGCTCCCATATTAGTGGCGCCAATATTCCCTATTTAAGTCGATTCTCAATAAAAGTGGCTCAGTTTCGTTGGTGAAAGCGGAAAATAATCAATTCGACTGACTCTGATGATTTCCTTTGTTATCTAACAGTATTATTTAAATAGTATAAAATAAAGTCGCTAACCGTGTCTGTCTGTTTGTGCGCTTAGTTCTTCTAAACTACGCAACGGATTTTGATAGGGTTTTCATTATCCCTTAGAGAATTTCTTCTGGAAGGTTTATGTATATAATACATGTAAATTATATTTATAGAAAGTAGAGAAAAGTCGATGTTTTGTAATCAAGTCTTAAAAAACATATTTTTGGATGTTTACATTGCTAACGCTGGCTAAACCTTATAAAATATATCAAAATAATGTACTACGGAATTGTACATCTTGAAGAGGCGTACAGAAAAGTCTGTGATGGTAAATATCCATCTCCTAAGGATAATCCCCAGCAACTCTGGGTACACATTAGCTAGTTATTTATGATTGATTTAATTTTTTTCTTTGCAGCTGGAAGATAAAGCCATTGAAGAATTAACAAAGTATTACACCTCAAAAGCAGCTGATGATGAAAAAATATTTGTTAAGCGGGTTCAATGCTATCAGTTTGCTGCTCCACAATGGATTAATAGATCTATACTAACCTTAAATTAATTCAACAGGAAATTAACAGATTATATTTATTGAAACAGTAAATAATATGCAGAGAATATGAATTAGAAACATACAGAAATGTAAAAAGATTAGGAGAAAGATAAGACCCAGGACATTTCCTCCACAACATCTGTTTGCGATTGTGTTATATGTATGAGATTCTTTTCATCCTTATTTATTTCCATTTAAAGAATAAATATCATTTTTGATATACCTATATCGGATATATACATAGCGATACATTATATTATGATGCCACGTTCGCCAAAAGATCACAACTGACCAATACTAAATTTTACAAGAGATGATTTATTTGTTCTTCTCATTTTTAAGGAATATACGTATTAACAAACTTTTTTGTGAATGAGTATTTTTATTGAATACTTTCCACCTTACATTACGAAAATAGTTAAATGGTGCTGCTTTGGGGATAAATGGCGGTTATTTAGTGAATGGAAATGTTGAATAATTATTATTTTCGTGTTTATATTATTATTAGTTTGACTGCATATTTATGTATATCATTGTGTTATTGTTATTATATTATTCTTACTAGGTGTACCCCGCCATGCATTGCTGTGGCTCAGTCGTCTGTGCAGATAGAGAAACAATAGCGCGTGTTGCTTTTTCGCCCAACAGATGGCACTGTTTTTCAAAAAATCATGTTTTAACTGTCACAAGTGATATCTATATAATATAGGTATATGAAAACACATGCGTATTCGAATGCAACGTTGCGACAAAATTTCAAAGCAATCGGTGAAAAACTTTCGGATATATAAGATTTTGAATAAACAAACATTAACATTTTTATTTATATGGATTTGTATTATGTTTTCACCATAATACGGACATTTGATTAGTTTGGGATATTTCAATAGTAAAAATATTATTTTTAAGAATATGTTTTGTATTATATGCAAAAAGTTACATAGTAAGTGACAAAGTGTAACAAATGTATTGCTATTTCTGGGCAAAACAATTTAACCGCCATTTATCCCCAAAGAAGGGCAAATTTACCGATTTTTAATGAAAGGCTGATGGTATCAATAAATAAACATTTGCTAAAACTTGTAGCCACGATGACTCCACTATCGCAAAAGAAAAACTGAGTCAAAACTCAAGGCAGTTGTTTCATTGTGCATCGTAAGCCACGCAATAGTTATGATACTTATGATGTTTTGCCTAAATTAAATTTTTTGACCACCATAATACACAATGAAGTGTGTGGGGGAACGGAATCCATTTTAGGCAAGATAATTTAGTATAAACGCTCTTTGAGCAAAACTGTCTGTTACAATCTTTTCGAACCCTGATGATATGCCAAAACAATATCGTAATTGTGAAATAAGCTAAACATAACACATTCGATCGAAAACGGTTCGAACTGTCGAAGGTCACGTGCGTTAACTAAAAATAAAGCAGTACAAGTCGAAGCAGGTGAGACGGACTCGGTTTAGCGGAAATTGGATTGCATTCAATGCGCCGCGCGAGGTAATTTCATTCAAGGTCATTAAATAGTTAATTTACAATCTAAAAGATTTTAAATATTATGTACGGATATTAAATTTTCTACAAAATTGGGCATTATCACATTGCTGTATTACCAAAACTAGGATAAGAATTATATTTTTACAGCAATGTAGTTTTTTTGGTAGTAATAACTAAAATCAATGTGAAATATTATATTCTTTTGTAAGTATGTACATACTCGCATTCATATGTATAACACCTCACATACCAAAGTGTTTTTGCACTAAACCCTCTATTGTTGTATTGGGATGAATTAGTCATTATGATTTCAAATAATTACATAAGATATATGTACATATTATTACCTAATAACCCAATGTCAAATGACAGCAACAATCCTTTGTAATTAGTTCATTAATGGCAAGAATCTAATTTTTATGTTACTATTTTGACCTGGCCTTTAAATTGAATAACATAGCTTTAGCAGTTAAAAGTATATTTAAAAGATCCATAACTCATCATGGAAAGGATTTTGCATGCTGAAAATACATAAATCAGAATGGAGATGGCATTGCGTGTTGAAAATATTCACTTTGATATTGAAAGTTAAAAAGTTGAACAAAATTTCATTATGCAAAGCTCTCAGTTTGAGAGTTTTTACTGCTTTATTATGTCTCTCCTGCATGTGTCCATTGTCCATCTGTGTTCAATATTAAATGTGTTTCATATTCTTGACAAAGAATAATTATATTGTGGCGTAATTACTACAAGTAGGTAACTCTGAAATCAGTTTCTTCAAGATAGATAGAAAACTATACTGGGTTTTTGGTATTGCAAATACATTGTATAAACGGATTTAAACTCGAAACTGTAATGTTATAAAAATTTGTACAAACTGAATTTTGGAATTCATTCATACCTTAATTTTTGAATGCCCGTGGCATAAAACCACGCCTTTATTTCCCCGCACATGTATATAAATTTTTTACGTTGCTGGCTAGTGATGTGCAAACGGGAATAATCCCTAACCAAATATTAATTCCCTAAAGTCAGGAATTTATTTATTTTTTACCAAGAAAGTTATTCTAAATAAAAATAGGTCGTCTCTTAATTATTTTTATGTTGAAAATGTATTATATTTATAAAATGTATAATATTATACGTAATATAAAGCCTTTCACTATAGCACACACACTAATTCTGCTATATATGTCATATGTAAGGTCACAACTCGAGTTTGCCTCAGTCATTTGGAATCCTCAATATCAAACATACATTGATCGTATTGAAAATATCCAATCCAAATTTATTAAACACCTATCGTATCGCTTTAGCGATCATCGGTTTGACCCTACCGCTTTATATAAACGCAGAAAAATTTCTGATGCCCTATTCTTATACAAAATCGTGAACAGTCTTGTTGATTCATCATATCTGCTAGAAAATATTGCATTCCGTTGCCCTGAACACAACACCAGATCGAATGACTTATTTAGAACACCACACTGTAAAGCCAAATATGCGCAAAACTCTTTAATACGACGTATCTGTAAAACTCACAATGCCTCTAGAGATGTAGATATTTTCAAGTGTAACTTGAAAACATAAAATGCAACTTACTAAACTGATAACTTAATTTTTTTTATTTTGTGAAATAATCCTATCATCTTAATTTATTTTATTGTTTTTTATTTTATTATTGTTACTGTATTACTACTAACTGTTTTTAAAACATTTTGTAATTCATTATAATGTTTATTCTTTATATTTCTTTGTCATTTATAAATATATTGTATAGGTGCAAATATTGCATCAACGACTAGAATTAATGGAACATTATTGGTCTAATATTGTAAATAATTGCTGTTTATGCTAAATATATAAATGACTGTTTGTTTCTTAAATAAAATTAAGTTAATAATGACAGTAAAAATAATTTTAAATTATGCTGGGCAAAAGCATCTGCTGCCAAAACTTTGACAAATCTTACCCCATAACGCGGGCACCTCTGCTAAGACACCAAACGTAGCAAACCACTTGGGGTAACCTATGACAGAGGTGTCAGTTATCCAATAAATGGTTTCCAGGGCGGTAGTACCCATACATGCCTCCCAAATTGTGATTATTACTAATTAATATCATACATTTGTAAAAAAACATGAAATTTCACTGTAGGAGTTAGTTAGTCTGGATATTTCACTATTTAGATTAAAATTCTCGCAATATTCCTTGTTTCGGGAATATCATCGGGAACCCATCCATCACTATTTGTGGCATACATGGGAAATGAAATAAAGGTTTGGTTTTGTGTGCAACTCAAAGAAGCTGATTTTGGAATTACCTATTTACAGTAATTAATCTCCGACATTATATTATATTACGTATACATATTTTATAAATAAAACCATTTAAAATTAATTTTATCTTTTATTTATTTATAAACCTGTACATTTGTACATATTATTTTAATACATAGAGCTGAATGAAACTAACTCAATTGAATATAACACTTAATTAAAATTAATGTGATCAGTTTCTTTAGTAAATAGAATCCATTTGTGGTTTCTTTCAAACAGTATTTTCAGAAATGTTTTTTAAGTTCACAATTTTCAAACTAATAAATAAAAGTCCAGGTTTACTTGACATTATTCTAAAATAATGATAAGAAAAATAATGCTGCATTGCTGCACTTTTTCATTTGGTTTTGAATTTCTCTAAAATACCTAGAAAAAATAAAATAATTACAAAAATGTAGGTTGGTTGGAAGAAATTGCCACCTGGTCATATGGAGTGTTCATAATAATAAATAAATAATTTGGAATTTAATGTGTTATCCGCATAGACATTTAAATTAATAGACTCGCCCTAACATGAAATCTGGGTATCATTTCGACAAGCTGTAGGCCACATTTTTGGCACTCGAAAGGTTTGAGGACATCAGACATTGACCATCGAAGAGCGCACAACGAAATAACCAGACCATGCATAGAAAAGTAAAGTAAGGCAAAGATGTGCATCGCAATCCATTGTAGGACTTTTCTGCGCAGGATCTGAATGTTCGTTTTTAAACGAATCCCCGGCGTAGCGACGCTAAAATTGAGCGAGGTGGGTAAATTATAACACACTGGCAGACGTGTACCCGGCTTTGCTGGGGGTTATCCTTATTCTAGACATATACCATCTCGGACTTTTTTGTAGGCCTTTTAAAAATATTCAATTTCGTAGTACATTATTTTGATGTACCTTGTAAGGTTTCGCCAGCGTTAGCAATGTAAACATCCAAAAATATTTTTTTACAACTTAATTACAAAACCTCGATTTTTTCTCTACTTTCTATAAATATTAATTTATTTTTTTTAAAAAAGAAAGACAAACATTCCCGGGTTACAAATAACCTGACAATATTTGAAAATCTCCTACTACCACCACAGTAAGCTGAAAATGTTGCTTGTGTTGTGATGGAGGACTTAGCCAGACGAGGAATTGAACACACTACGCCTGAGTGGGACCCAAGCGCGATGTCAACTCGGCCACAGACTGATAATATGCATATTTCATGTTTTTTTTTCCTATATATATAAACCTTCCAGAAGAAATTCTCTGAATGATAGTGAAAATCCTATTAAATTCCGTTATGTGGTTTAGAATAACAGACAGACGTGGATAGCAACCTTATTTTATACTAAATAGTGTAACAAAATATTGAACTTTGGGAAACAAGCCCTGACTTTGGTTTACCAGATATGGGGTATATAGTTAAGTTTTTATGCAGCCAGCAATTTGCGTGCCATTGTAAAAAGAAGTAGTAATTCATAAGCAGATTTTATTTTCGATGACCGAATGGTGATATTATAATGCGAGTTGCCTGTATACTGTCAGGTTTCATTTATTGACAAATCACCGGAAGTAGGAACGTCACGCCGGCTCACGCGCTCCGCGAATGTTGGTTTGTTCCCCTTTCCCTGATTGGCACGTCTATTAATTTGAATGTCTATAATTATCCCAAATTATTTTGGAAACTTTCAGTTATTACTGTGGATATTTAAAAATAAAACTCTTTACGCAACAGTGTTTCAAAGTGAAATATTGGCGTTTATTTTTAAAAATAAACTTACACCATTAAAAAGATTACATAAACAAATGATTGTGGATAATGTGGTTGGATGAGGCGCTCCTCCGTATATTTAACAATAATAATATTTCACCGTTGACGGCGCTTTGAAGGCCCTGAGCCAAACGGAGCTAGTAAAAACCTTAAGGAGGGCGCTGTTTCAGGTGATAGGTATTGTCAGCGCCTTGGCTCCTTAGCAATTGGACTACTCCAATTGCAATGATTATAAAAGTGTATTTCTCTCACCTGTATATATGTCTGTGTAATGTTTTATTTGTGGGTTACAGGGGGTTTTACAGGAGGGTATCCTTTCAATACTTTGTTGACCTGTCTAAATCCCAGTTTTCTCTCTCCGGGAACCAAGAGACCTTTTTTATCTAATTCACGCTTCTCGCTTTCAGACTGCTTGTGCATGCTATAGCACTTCTGGAATCCGCCGACCTCTTTGGGACACAGAGCCTCATTAAATTCGTTGGCTTTCAGGCATGAAAACATAACAGCCATCTCCTCTAGGCAGGCCACCTGACTTGCTCTGTTTTCTTTGCCAGAAATTGACTTTTTAAGTTCAAGAGGTAATAGTGCAACAAATGGAACTTTGTTTTCATTTTGCGGCAGTCGAGGCCTATTTCTTAATAATACTGCACCAACCTTCATTTTGGCTAGATATTGTTCTGTGATAAATAAAAAGCGATATTTAACACGAAAAAATGAAGATGAACTGTCAAAAGAAAATTCTAGGTTATGTTCGGATCTCAAAATATTTTATCTTGTTAAGCTGGACACACACGACGCAGTTAACGAGTCAAATGGCATCGCGCCGAGCCCAAACTGATCGTGTGTGCGAAAACTCTGATGGCTCGGCTTTTATTTCGGCAAAATCAACCGAGCCGTGGTTCGGTTCAGTCGTATGTAGCAAATCCCCGCGCCAATGGCTCGCCGGCTCTGCCGTGTGTGTACGAATCGCATTCCAAAAGCTGTTCAGTATGAGTATGAATTCAGACCTCGAATCGGACAGCCCATGGGGGAAAGAAGGGAGGTATGGCCTCTAAAAGCTGAAGGTTTTTTTGAAAAATATGAAGCTATTTTATTTATATGAGCCTTTGTTCAATTTATAAAAAAAAATACGTTTTAAACACATTTATTTGAATTTCACTTTTGTTTTCGGTAATGAATGAATGCAAATCTTGTAAGCTGAAATTAACCCACTTCCTACATCCGATCTAGCTGAAACTCAGCAGATAGACACGTTGTCGATGACAACGCAAGGCAACCGCGTACACAGACGCCTATATATATTGACGGACTCCGTGGTTGCGGAGTAAGGCTCTTGACTAGCTATTACAAGGTCGCGGGCTCAAGTCCCTGCGTAATAATCAAATTTTATTTGATGAATTTGTTTTATTTCACAATAAATTCATTAAAAATAATATACAGGTGTCCGGGGTAAAGTGCGCTAACTTTGTGGGGTGATTATACATGATGGTAGAAGTAAAAAAGAAATAATAAACACATCTTTTTTCGAAATTCCAATGTTTATTTTCCAATACTGAAATATTTTTCCATTGAAGAATATTTACTTCCCCAAACCAACAATTCAACTTTTTTAATCTAAAAATTACCTTAAGACATTGGAATTTTTTATTTATCTTTTTTTACTTCTAAAATAGTGAAGAATCATTTCCCGAAGTTACCGCACTTTACCCTAGTATACTTGCAGTATGTTCCAGAGTGGAAGATACTTTCAGTATCACCCTGGTGTAAGACCACCATTCAGAATTGAAACGTTGTTTGAAATGGCTTTAGCCTATTTGGTGACCAGATTTGAATAGCCTGGTACACCCCTACCTTCCTCTTCGCCATCTCCTTCCCCTCACTGCTACCTTCAGCCTCACAACATACCCCGATCGGGAATGCCATAGTCTTAGGCGATCCAGACTGATCGAAACAGTTGGGACTGTATTCACAAATTTTCTTTATATATATATAAATAAATTTCTCTGAAATTGGATGACATTACAGCAATTAATAAATGAAATTTATGTCGGTCCCACCCAATCGGCATTGGTAGAGTTTTCGACTCCAGTACCTGGAAAGGAAGGTTCAATCCTCAGTCAAACCATATTTTTAAAGACATTGTAAAACAGATGCATTATAACAAAAGGTTTGTTTTTAACAGATTTCTTTGCTATATTGATTTTTACCATATTTTCACTACAACTAATTTTAAATAAACCTTAATTATAGTGAATATTTGAAAAAAAAGCTTGTTCTAACTTTAATATTTTTTAATAAGTACTTATTTTAAATAAACCATTGTTGAATATTTGTGAAAAAAAAACTATTTTATGTACCCGTATACGATTTCAGTTTGCAATTTGGAGATCTACACTACTTGATGATGACATAGATCAAACTGGCCTGGCTCGGCGTGGATCGGCTCGGTCGTGCGTATCCCCCTAATTTGGACCGTGTAAACGATGCGGCCGGGCCAATTAAAATTTCCCACGTGTGTGTCCAGCTTAGAGAAAAATGTTGTCGTTCAAAAATAATCATTTTCCTTGCATTTGTTTTAGCCACTAACTAACTGTCAATACATTTTTTTCTTTGGTTTGGAAGTCACAGATAAAGTAAAAAGTCAAAAATATTTACTATTCGAGAACGTCATTTTTTTATAATCATACGTACAGTAATTTGTGTTTAATTTCTATAACATGGGCGAAATAAGTACGCTTCGCAAACGATTTCCATATATATAGTGCGGTGCGTCTTGTGAAACAGCTAAAATGTTGTCAAGATTCCATCCCTTTCATGGGTCAAACATTATTCTCCGAGAAGACAACACGGTTGCGTACAGAAAAGCGAGTTTCGCAAATGCTTTGACTTTTAGTGAGAAGCCCCTGTTGCCGGGGGAGATATTTCTAGTCGAGATAGAGATGAATGAGAGAGGATGGAGCGGCTACATGAGGTTGGGCCTGACGCTGATAGACCCGCAGACCGCGGCAATCGGGGACCGCGGACTGCCGCAGTACGCCTTGCCGGATCTAGCCAACATGGGCACATCCTGGATATTCCCGATATCTAAAACTCAGAACAATGTGTTAATTGAACTAGTCAATCAAGGAAACTCGCAGAGGGTGGATAGTGATAGTAGGCAGTCTGTGTTGGGAGATGGGCATGCAGTACGAACCCCGAGAGGCTACATATCCAAGTTGGTCTTGAAACCGCCCACGCAGAGCGGCATGCCCCAGGATATCCTTCCCACCGACACGGGCAGTAGGATCGGAGTGTTTTTTGTGCCACTGAGGAAGCAGAGAGGCGATGAAAATGATTTGGCAGAAATGCATTTCATCATAAACGGTGAGGATCAAGGTCCCTGCACCAAAGATATACCGTACAAGAAGGGCCCGCTGCATGCGGTTGTTGACGTTTACGGTACTACCAAACAAGTTAAGATCGTCCAGCTTTATGGAGGTAAGTTCTGACTGGTTCCTTTTTTTAAACTATTCATTCGGTCTTGGGATAGACTCCTCAGTTTATTGCCAATCGTTGTCAAGCATTTTGTTTTTAGTCACTCAGTTAATTGCCAATAAGCTTTACAACTTTATCTACCATACAACTAGTTAACATTGTTTTTAATCTCCACTATCTGATTTCGTCGCAGAGCTATAGATCTTTCTACCAAATTTAATGCTGCATTCTAAAAATAATATATTTATTACTCCCCTCAGTGCTAATTATATTGGGAAATTCAAGATCATTTAATTCTATGGCGACTGTTAAGGCAGACTTATATATGTCTTATGTTATGGGTTGTTTTTTGTTGTTGTTATTTTGCTTCTTTAAATTAGGTTATTTTTGGAAGTTCACGCTTTATATGCAATTTAAACAAAAAACTCTTGGTTTCAACATTATAACTATAAGAAACAACTTTTTTATATCGGGGGAGATAGTAAAAGATGCATTTAACCACTGGAGCGCTTTGCGACAATTTTTTGCAAGTATTGCGCAATATCTTAGTAGTACCTCTAGGTACATCCTAGAGTATTTATTGAGTCTAAAAATATGGAATAAACTGTGAAATCTAGGTGGATTCACTGGCTATAAACCGCAGTAATCATTTCATATTGTTTCTTTACTAATATTTTGAGGAATGATGTTAATTGTATCGAATGGCTGAATTGATTACGCAACACTAAGCGCTCCGTTACATTTTTTCCCAATCAAAGTTCAAAATTTCACGTGTGAAATTTCACCATAGGACCACCATGTTTCATCTGACGTTTGTCTTAAGTTATGTTTGATGGTTAGGAAATACCAAAGACATGAGAAACAGTGGATAGGAAGATAAGGGTGAGGGGAACAAACCATGTTACGTGGGCGTCACTCTTTCAATGACTGATCAATAAATGAATCTGAAAGTTTTTAGGTAACTCACATTTTATCATCACTATTAAGAAAAATAAAATCTGCTTACGAATTGCTAGTCCTTTTTACAATAGCGCTCGAATTGCTAGCAGCAGTAAACGCTATTGCAAATTCCAAATCCCGTGAAAAAGTTCCACTTGTTACCAAAATAAAATATTTTTTTATATAGTTCACTTTTACAAATGAGTTATAATTAACTTACTACAGTAACAAACACAAGCACGCCAAGTCCATTTCCAGCCCATGATACGTATATTTAGGATTGTCACACAAAAGCTAGAAAAGCGCACTCAAACCTTACGCAGAAAAGTCCCGCAACGGGTTGCACTGCAAACCGTTACCTTACTTAAGCGAACGGACGCGTTATTTTGATGTTTGCTCGCCGTCTACGAACGATGTCATCATTTATTCAAGACATGCTGGAACTCTCCTGGTTAAATTAATTGAATTTAAATGATTGTTACGTGGTTCATCTCCAGCTCCTCGCAACAATTCCCGGATTTCATGTAAGGGCAAATCTATCTCTTCTGATGTCAATGGGAAATACGCCTAAATTATTAAAATAAACGAATAACTTTTTTTTGCAATTTTTTCCCCGATGTAAATAGTTGTTTCTTGTAGCAGTTAAGTTGAAACCAAGATTAAATATGATTTAAGATTTTCACGGCCAAAAGTATTTTTGTTATTTGTTTTTGGGGTGTTATGCCGTGTTGCGCTAACTCCTTCTTTAGCCAACGTTTCAAATAACACATCTGCCCTGATGATGGACACTGCAATGCTGTCCGAAACGTTGGCTAAAGAAGGAGTTAGCGCAACACGGCATAACACCCCAAAAACAAATAACTGAAACCAAGATTATTTAAAAAAAAAATCAGATAAATATACGTATGGTGTGTTTATATTGATGAAATGTTCTATTTCCTTTCAGTAAAATCCCTTCAAAACGTGTGCCGCGATGCAATTCTTCAGTATGTTGATCTCCAGTCAGTCAAATCCCTGCCCCTGCCAAAATGTATGAAAGAGTTCTTACTTCAAGCTTAGAAATGGCTAAACCTCAGAGATATGAATCTTCTTCCCAAATTGACAAATCTTCGCGGGAACCATTGTGATGTGCATGAAATTATATTATTTATGCTAATTTTAAAGTTTATTTGTGGAACCAGAGACAAACTGAATCTCAGTACAAATTCAACCGTAGCCGTCATTTAGTTCTCATATTTTTTAAAAGTTGTGTTGTTCAGCATGTACGTGCAAAATGAAATGCAGGTACTTAAATATAAAGATAGGCCGCATCTCATACTATCGTTAAATTGGAGATAATATATTTTTTGTTTGGAGCATAAATATTTACCTTTTTATAAAATTTCTACAGCTAAAAATGTTTGATTTGTTTCACCAAATCTAAGGAAAAAATTAGCCAACCTCATGCACACGTATACGCCCACAATACATTTCTATCAGTTTATCACTTCAGTGGTTGTACTGGTAATGTTACATTAAAAAGAGAAAATAATGTAATATTTTATTAAATGAAGAAGTTTGCGATTTGTTCATTAAAGGTTTAGTTTCTTTTTCTAAATTCTTAATCACAAAAAATCGAAAATTCGACACAACAATATTTAAATACATTTATCCACTCTTGGAGTAGGGACCTACTCGGCTAAACATAAAATATCAATAAGAATTTAGGTAAATAACTGTCTGACATTCAAATAAAGTGGAATTGCATTATGATATGATATCAGGCAGTAAAAGAGACGAAGGCCGTCGTCCCATGGAACGGTAAGTGTAAGGAATCAACATAAACCGTGAGATCCTCTGCGGAAAAGTCCCACAATAGACTGCGCTGCAGACTGTTACCTTACTTTAACAAGCTTTATTTTTCGGTGCGGAGTCTTGCAGCACTCGGTTTATGATGATTGCTTACCGGAATTCCAAATTTGATTGACTGTCTCGATCCAATAGTCAAAATGTGTTATGTCATTTGGCGACATTGGTTTCCATTCAAATCTACATAGAAGGCACTTCTATTTAGTATTATTAATATATGTATCTCTTCTGTGGTAGGAACCATTGTGATGTGTGATTGATTGTAAAACTTTTTAAAATCTTTTTCTGTGGAACAGAAACATGTTGAATTCTAATACAAACAAGTAACGATGAGTGAAAAATTAATTATGTATTTTTCTATTCGCATCCAGAATCCGGTAAGCATATTTGTAAGCTCTGAAAACAATAAAAAAAGTTACACAAGCGTTATTTAACGCGTTAGCTACCTCGGTCCTAATTGGAAATATTTGATTTTAGTTTGTTTACGTCCTCGAAATTTTGTGGTAATGAACCGTTTAATACATAATATAAGAAATTAAATCGATGGTTACTTAAGTGTGCTTCTTATATTCAAGTATGTAAGCTATTTCACATAAGAAACTTTTGAATTTATTAATTATTATTAAAAGCCATCAAAAAAAGTGAAAGACAAAATATATTCGTTAGTCGAATGTTTGTACAGAATTTAAGTTAATGCTTTAAACTGGAAATTGGTGAGTAGACTGGGAAAAGTTATAACATAGCTATAGTAAGTTATAAATGAATTAAAATTAAAGAATTTGTGACATATTAAGACTTAATTATAAATGCAACATTACAAGGGTAGCTTTTATGTATTTTGAATTTTTCTGTCATGGGATTCTTCGTTGTTGGCATTATTATAGTTTAAAAAAATATATCTTAAATAATTTGCTGTGCCCTACACTATCAGCTTGGATGCCTGTGCGCGAAAGTAACTAGATAGATATGTTATTTTTTTACAAATTTCATGTTTCTATATTAGAAATATTACTTGATACAGTTTATATTGTGTGTATTTGTATTCCTTCCTCTACGTGATGCTTGTGCAATGATGGAGGACTAGCTAGCATATCTATTAACCGGTATTCTATTAGCAATAGTGTTATTTTATTGTGTATTTTTTGTATGTCACTGTTAATTTTGTTCTGTAAATAATATATATACAGTACTCTTTAACTAATCCCCCACCCCAAAAACTGGATAAGCGTCCAATTAGTGAAAGCAGTGGATTATAGTGCATACATACAAAATATGCTAAAAATTAAAACAGGTATTTCGTAAAAAAACCGCTATCGATCTTTTGTAAAATTTACATTTCGTGGTTTAAAGTTATGTCATGTTTACGCTTGCAAGAAGGACTCCATTATGTAAACTTATTCAAACAAAAAACGTGGTGGAACGAGACGAACAGAAACATATGCGACAGTTGATAGAATACACAGAAGACTACCGAAATGTGCTAAAACAACAATAATGACCCGACTGGTAAGTTGGTCAGCGAAAGCAAGCTACATGGCGGTATACTAACTGAGTGTATAAGAGTAAGATAACCCAACTCGTCAGTGTATAAAGCTTGGCGCTCCAGTCCAAACACACGGCGGACTACTAAATTCGACATACAAATATGGGAAAATTATAGAGTTTAATTTTGTGCTTTCGAGTAGTAAAAATAACGGCGAATTATAATAGCTGTCGGATAATCGAGTCTTGGATTACTGAGAGAGTCTGTACCTAGGTTCTTATCAGTAGATTAAAGATCTGTATTACTAAATTCCTCTTTTTTATTTAAGGCCGGACTGATTTTATTAATTTTTCAAAAGAAGCAAACACATTGTGACTTGACATTTTAAATAATAAAAAGGGAAACACTTTGTTTACAGTCACTTTAGGGCGTGTTGCGGTGTCGGTTCTAGTGAGGCGCATGTCGGCACGACAAAGCAACAAGTGCGAACAGCTCCATACAGACCTAAGAGCGAACGAGTTCCGACACGATGCATTTTATTTAAACGATTTTTAGATGCATTGCGCTGGCCTTCCATCTGACAAAAAGAGCCGGAGATGACTTTTAATCGTGTTGGATAAGTGTGAACAACTGCTTATAACCTCTGCAGCCAGCAGGGCAGTGTGTCATAACATGTAATTAATAATTATTCTGTGGGGGTATCAGTTTCCCTGATAGGTCATAGGGGTAACTAGACTGAAGAGGTTAAGAACTGCTGCACCAGGGCATCCGATTTTAAAATGAAACGTCGTCTGACTTTTAAGAAGTGGGAACACACCCTCAGAGGTTGGCTCTATTGATATTGAGTAGTTGCCTGACTCATTTCGAGTTTGGACTTTGGATAAGCGAATGTATAAAGAACAATAAATTATTTTCATTATCTTTTAATATGTTACGCTTTGCAAATGCAATATTTTTGAATGGAAACACTTCCTCGTAGCATTGGCCTCTTTCCAGTTAAGTACACTTATTGTAAAATACCGTGTAACCGAGAGTAAATGGAGTTAGCTTCTTTAATAAGTCTATTTGTTAAGTATCACCAAGGTCTACTCTCGTTTCGGCTACACATTATTTCTTAGATATACATTCCTCAAATTGAATTTGTATTGTAAAATAATGGATTCTAATTTATGTTATGTTTTGTTGATTTTGCAATGTGATGTTTTGATTGTTTTCTTTTTATGTATGTAACATTTTACTTGTACAGAAATGAAAAGTGTTGTACAAAATTTATGATATTAGTGCTAATTTGGTCTTGTTCACACCTAATTATGCTTATTAATTTTTAATAATTATATTGTTGATATAATGTACTACATTATACAATATTACGTAAGATATGGGTTGAGTATATGAAATAAACCATGATTAATTTAAGTGAATGTAAAAAAATGAATTGTAATGTTTTTATTTTTATTGAATAAAAGATTTTCTTATTAAAATTTGCCTCATTTTATTATGTATGGAATACATTGTTAAAAAGAGGGAAAGCAGGACAATTTTTCATTTTGCAAAAGTAAATATGTAATTGTTAACGAAATCTCTGTTTGGGCGATGGAAAGGTATAGGGGATGGTGTTGGATGAATCCATCCCTCCGTAAAGGATTTCCGAACCGGTTTCGCAATGAGCCACCCAATGGTCTCTTTCTAAAGGGCTTAGTGTATTGTTCCACCCCTGAAAAATTTAAACAATGCTATACAAACAAGTCATCAGTCATTGCCTCTGTAGGAATCACCTTCTTCTGTGGTGTGGTGTAAAGCATTGATGAGCAACTCGCGGCCCGCGAGCCCATTTTGTGCGAATCACGAGCCTTTTCCAACGGCTCACTTGGCTAAATAAAATATTGAAAAATTTTCGGTAAAGATTATTCAACAGCGTCTGTTCTGTTTTGTAAAAGGGTTTAGCGGAAAACTTTGGCCTTTCATGAATGTTTTGAATCAGCTACTCAAAAGCTTGTTTTTACATAGGTATTCTTAAAAAGATGGAATTTCGTGGTTTGAACTTAATTGCATAAACATTTTCACATGCTTCATCTACTTGAATTTCACTTTTGTTTTCGTGAGTTAGTGAATGAAAATCATGAAAGCAGAAATTAACCCATTTTCCCGACATCCGATCTAGCTGAAACTCGGCATATAGACTCGTTGTCGATGATAATACATTCTATCAATTTTTGGTGGCAATCACGCATGTGCAAGCGGACACATAAGCATTTCTCTGAAATTGGTTACTAGCCTGCTCAAGAGATCGCCCGAAAATTGAAAATAGATGTATTATAGTAAAAAGATTTTATTACAGATTGATTTTTTACTATGCATTTTTTTTAATAAAATAACTTCTCATCACAAAATTAAATCAGGTCAATAAACAGCATTTATTGATCTGATCTTCAACCTAGATTTTTTTTGCCTATATTTTAAAGCCCATAAAAAACTTCTGTCAGTTTATCTCTTTAGTGCCTACACAGCTGTAATAAGGAATTTTCAAAAAACACAAAATAGTTGAATACCTTTTTAGCATGTTGAACCCAATCACCGACAATTTCAACGTTCAATTCAGTCCCAGCAGCTAGGCATTTTTCTAAATATTTCTCCACTTTGTCATCTTTGTACAGGATGTGACGGTAATACGCCATTAGAAGATAATATCTAGAACAAAGTGTTAAAATAAAAATATATTATACATACAGAAATTTTGTAACCTACAAAAATTCAGTACACTTACTTTCTGGATACGGCTCGTAGTTTAAAAAAAAGAATGTAGGCGATGAAACTATTCTAGTCTGTGTAACAAAGGATGCGCGATGGCAAGAGGAGAGTGGACTATGCGATGCAAATAAGTAATGTATTTGTTTTCTCTCACAGGGATTTAAGGTCACTTTCTCTGTTTATTCTCTATTCAATGATTAGTATATTGAAATCGATTGGAATAAACAAAGTGATACCTGTTACAACAGTGCCTTTATTTAACAGGGTGTATCAGGACATACCCGGCGGACTTTAAACAGCAATTAGGTATCCAGTGATATTTATTTTCAATGAATAACAAAAAATCTTTATTTTAATCACAAGTCGCCTCTGACAAGAGCCAAATACCACAACGTTTGTAAAATAACAACGTGATTGCACTGTCCCGTTTCCGCAGCGTTGGACTGTAAGAGACAGAAAATCATAACAAATTTTTTCATGTGCATTTGAGGTATTAGTACTTTCGATACTTCGACATATGTATTAAGAGATACTCTCAGTATCGCCGTGGTGAAAGAATCATATCACCGTTCAGAATCGAAAGGTTGCTTGAAATTATTATTAGCCATTTTTAATAACCAGATTGAATAGCCAGGTACCCCCTAACTTTCTCTTTTCCCTCACAACTTCCTTTTTTACCTTACAACATTGGGATGTGACTAGGAATTTTGCATAAAAAAAGTATATTTATTCATGGCACTTAGTTTTCATAAGAATTATATTTTGATACCTTGGTTGGTGCAGTTTATTGAAACGAATCTGCCTTCTAATAATCTCAACTGATTCTTCAACGTATTTGAGTGAGATTGTGTATTCGTATTCGTTTTTGGAATCCATCTCTAAGACCAGAGTGAGTAGCAGGCCCTCGAAGAAGCGGAGGGCCGTCTGGATATAAGCCCGCCCCTTGAACACTATGTCCTTGTAATGCTGGGCCTTTTCAAACCACACTGCGGTCGTATCCCACTCTTTGGTCCTTAAACACCTAGAAAAAAAAAAATTAATTCGGGAAACTTAATAGGTTGTAAGTGCCCGAAAAAGGAACTACTATTTGCTAAATGGATAGTACGTTTTATTTACTACTAGCTGATTTACCCGGCGTTGCTCGTGGTTATAGAGTAAAGTTTTGAGGTTGTGAATTCTGGTGTACCTGAAAACTGGGTGTATTTGTACTGTGAGAATAGTATTGTAAGGAATTTAAAAGTTTACTTTTAACAATTGTTTCACAGGCATCCTCGACTTTTTCTGCTAAACACTTTCACGTCATACATTTTCCTAACACCACTTTCTTCATTAATCACATTTTACTATGCATATATATTTTTATTTCATTTGATCGTGCCATGTCTTCCTCGGAGGTCCCCGACTTATTTTACCATTCACTACTGTATACCATATTGTTTCCATTAAAACACTTACACTATATTATATCGACATTAATTCCCGTGCAGAGTAAATGCGCTAAGTCTTCCTCGTGCGTCGTAAACTTCTTCCACCATTCTAAACATTCCTGACACTAATAAGAACATACTTTAAAATTTTCAGAAAAATCAGTCCAGCAGTTTTTAAGTTTATAGGGCATACACACACTAGCATTGCTTTTTATTTATATTGATTCATTTCAATAAAAACAACTTACTTTTTTTTCTGGCACTTACACCATTTTCGTTTCCAAAAGGTTGTAAGTGACAGAAAAAAGGAAATTTATTCATAAAATGGACAGTATTTCATGTTATATTTATGTACTATTCATAACATGAATAAAAAAACGTTACTTTAATATGACACTTACACCCTTTTATGTTTCAGTATTCATATTATAAGTGCATGCCAAATTTTTACCTGTGGCCAGTTGTAGGTCACGCAATTAGAGTTGATGTAACACATACTTAGGGTTGTGTGTATTCTTGACTCTGTATATGTTTTTAGCTGCGATATCCTTGCTCAGAATAATAGAAGGGTATGTATGAGACGATGTATGAATGTATATATATATATATATTTATATATATATATATTTGAATTTATAAATGAACTTTATTTAATTTTCACTGGAATGTTTTTCTGAAGTCAAATAACAAGTTTGAAACATACTGTACGCAACATTACATCTGTATGAGTAGTGTGTTTGATTCGGCTCTGGTTGCGATACCAATACGTGAACAATCATTTAAAAAGCAGTGTTCAAACATACCTAACCCACAAATTAATAATAAAATGCCATCCAGATTGTGGGTCATTTTCTTTGATAATATTTTCTCCATGTTCCAAATAAAAGTTACAATAGGAATCATAGGTTTCAAGTGTGTATCCCGCATCCAGGTGAAAGTCTAAAGTTTTCGCATAGTACCATGTTTTGTCTAAAATTAGAAATAATTAACATTTTCATGAAACTGGTACAATACAATAACAGTAACGGCGAGATGCCGACATTTTACTTAGTGTTCTTCAATATTAAAAGCAGTTATTTATTTATTTATTGTATAGCGCCGCTTTTGTGAGATATCACCTCAGGGGCGATACATTTGATGCAGGTATTACAAAAAATAGAAATATTACAAAAATTAAGTTAAATAAAATGAAGTACAGGAACAGGTGACACGAAGATAGAAGATGGAGACTATGCAACAAGAATGCTAGGTGGAGAAGAAACTGCTGCTGCAGCGAAAGAGTGCACCGCGTCCACCAATAGTGCCAGCACGAGGTTCGTCATCCGTCTAGGTATGTGTCTGCTGCTAATAGAGCGCTGACACAATATCCTCTCATAACCTAAGAATAAAAAATGTCTCGGCTTTCGATGCCGCCATACAAAATAAAACGTGGAATCTTTCCGAATGGTGACGTCTCTGAGACACATTACAGATATGGTGCGTTTTGGGGAGAGCCGAAAAATTAAAACTTAATTATTAAAACCAACTAAAACATTAAACCAATATATGGTGATATTTAAGTTAAAGGGTCATTATTGATAAAAAAATATAAAAATGACTTGAGTTCCATATTACGACTTGAAAAATTTTTTTTTTCGAAAGTAGCAAAATAGGGACAAAAGGGTTTCAGAGAAATTATATATGCATTATAGATTTTGAAAACAAGATGGGAGAAGAGAGTTTGATATTCATCACAAACAAAAGTTAAACTAAAGAAATGTGACAGATTCAACGTAGGTATTATGACCGTCAAATCGACGATCAGCGTTATTTTCAATTTTTGACATTTGAATGGTCCCTGTTAAACGCCTATTCTCGGCCTGTTTATGGTTTTGATCAAATTAAGATGAGCAGTCAAGCACAATGGCCATGTTGTTATGTTCGATAGCTGATAATTGATCAATGGGTCGAGAATCGTCATTTAAAACAGTCTGTTCAAATGTCAAAAATTCAAAATGGGGCCAATTTTTATGATATATAAATATGATAGAGTTTGAAGTCACAATCAGAAATAAATTATATGTAATTTATGCTATGTGTGGTTAAAATTTTTAAAAATGAGCAACTAGCTTATACCAAATACCCTATAATATTAATAAAACGTCCATCTCCAGTGAAATTATGGCAATATCAATAACTCTACCCGCTAAAAGGAGCTTGTGTAGTATGTTCCTTTCATTGGCAGCAAATTAAATTTATTGAGTACTTGGTGGCGGTGTTTTGCGCTTTTTAATTTGTATTTTGATCGATATTAAAATATATCGAGCCATAATCGGCAGAACAGCGTAAGCGACAATTTGTAAATTATACAGGAGAAGGTTTTTTTTAATTAACTTTCTTAATTGATTCCAAAAAGGATTTAGGTTAATCAAGATTAATAATCTTTGGTTACTGCCTGTATGAAATGAAAATACTTTTTATTTGAATGCCTCCAGTTGTCGAGATAGTGGCGGTAACGCTGTTTTGCCTGTAACCCTAACAGATTTTTTCCCTCTGAAATGTCGCTTACGCTATTTGGAGTAGATTTAAAAAAAAAAATTATCATGCAATAGGCCATAAGTAACTACTAATTAAAAACATATATATTTTTAAAGTAATATTTTTTTTAATTATATTGCTTGTACTTTACAGGGAAAATTAAGATTAAATGTTATTTTTAAAAAACAAAAAAAATAAAAATGTTATTTCCAAAACAATAAAAATAAAACAAAAATATTTTAACAAAAAGTAAACATAATAGATACAACGTATATATTTTTTTAATAATAGCCCTTATATCGGCAATTTTTCAAAACTTTGTTGGTTTGAGTCACATTTTTCAAAACTATTCACATGTCTTCCTGGTCGGATTCAGGTAAGGTATCTTCCACTGTGGATCCATGTGGCAGTTCCAAAAATTCATGCCTCATCCTCTCAGGAATAATACCTTTCTCGTAGAGACCTTTAAGATCCCTATACTTGATCTCGGTATTTTCGACTATAATACAAATTTACGCTTTCTCCATGGGGAGTGGTTAGCACCTTCTCGAGGTCAAAACTTGCGCACAAAATATCATTATCATTTTTGCTTTTAGCCTGATCATTAATGAAGATCTCTTTGCATTTCTCCTTTTCGCTGAGGTGACTTTTGTAAATATCCATTTCAGTTTGCTGAAGCTTCTCGTCACCGGACAAATTTTTCACTTTCTCACATAAAGAACACTTGTCCTTTTTAGGTAAATGAAAACCCAAGTTGAAATTAGTATTAAATATTTTTCTAAAAATATTCAGACTCACAATGTTACTATGCCCAGATTCATCTAATGAATTAACATTTTCAATGTATATTTTATACACAGTTTTCACATTACGCAAATCGGCAGGAAGATATCTTTTCGAAGATTTATTTCGACAGTAGTGAGATGGAACAGCGGGCAATTGTGTAATAAACTTTATAACCATGTCCTTTTTTTCTTGGTCCGTTTTATTGGATGAATCGTGCTTTCCTCTCATATCGGCTTTAGAAAAAATATTTTCTAAAATATTATTGCATGCATGCATGATAGTCATTTGCCCGATGTCAAGAGTTTTCAAAATAAATTGCTGACGGACTTGAACTCTTTTCCTGTTCCAATTTATGAAATATTTATATGATGTGTTTCTTTTGCTATCATTTTAGCCCTTTTTCTTTTGATTAGCTGTTTGTTTATACACAAAAGAAGCCAGTCCCTCTGCCGCTGGTTCCTGGCCATGCCCCAATAAAATGCATGTATGTTAAGGCACAGTTGTTGCCACATTTTTTATTTAGACACGGATTTGGTTTAACACTTTTGTGCTGTCCAGTACATTTTTCTCCTCTCCTTCGCACTCTCTTAGGGACTAATTTTGATTTCCTTAACCCAGCATATCCAACAGATAAATGTGGATCACTAACACTGCCAATAAGTAAGCTTTCATCGCTCATTTCTGCATCTGCATCATCTGAATCAGGCTTCCAAGACTCTTCAGATGGTTCGAAATCTAAACATAATTCAGTATCGGAGAATTGAACAATTGGACTTAAATGTGCTGTTGCTGAAGTGTTCCCATCACAAACATCTATTTTCTGATTATGGGGCTCCTCGTCAATTTATAAAAGTGTTCTTAAATTATTATCGGGGGGGTTCCAGAATGTCCATCGAATCACTTTCGCTATCAGTGTAATCTACTAGACGGACAGTAGTCAAAGGTTTGGCAGAATAATCGGTGAATCTGAAGAGGTATTGGCTATAGACTGTAATGCTATTTCTACCATCTACGCGTTCGAGTTTGTTGAGCCATCTGCACAAGAAAAGTATTTTGTATTAGTTTACTTCATAACACAATGACATTTTACCCCTTAAACGCACAGTGCGTAGTAGGTAACAGTAATTATACTAATATTATATAATTAATTATGCTAATATTTAAATACGTAACGTTAAATTAAACACATTTACCTTGTAGAATTTCTGCTGACACGTTCGCACTGGTCATCCGATGGACGCTAACTGACAAAACTGGAACATTCTCTACCGTTCGGCGTAAGAACGTAACCGACCATATTGTCGCTTACGCTATCAAATGACGTCGGTTGCGCTGTTTTGCTCGCCTACAAGATTTGTAAGGAAGTTCATACGCTAAAAGGCACAGGTACCAAAAAAGCGTCAGGCGTATAAGATAGAACTGTTATATTTTTGTCACATACGTATTAGGTAACATTGAACTGCTTTCGTTAAAAATCGTAATTTGACAAAAAACGTCGCTTACGCTGTTCTGCCGATTATGGCTCGATATAAAAATGTTTCAAAAAGTAGGTTCCGTGGTTCAGTTTACGAACAAACAACAAAAACACTCCAAAGACATTTTCAAGATTCCAAAAAACGTTGACTGATTATATGAAGGTGAAATGATTTTGTTAAAATCTAGTATATAAAATGTTCTTGATTACGTAAAACGTGGATTACACCATGAAAATATAATTATAAAAATTTCAAGGTTATTTCAGCAAAGCTGTGTTAGTTCCATAAAGCATCCTGTGTTCAAGTTGAAGTTATAAATCATTGTCAATTTTGATGTTGAAAACACATTTTTTTTTAATGTGATACCTCATAAGAGCCTCCCTGTCTGTACATTGTGAAGGCAGGGGAGCTTTGTCGCCACCCGGTTAGGCAGCCTTGTGAGGTGGCTTAAGGTAGGGGCTGTAGGAAAGGATTTATTAATGCGGATTATATGAAGAAGGAAAAACAGAATTTTGTATGTGTTTTGAGTTATCGTATATATAGATATATAATATTAACATTTTCCAGGCCATGTCCGGACCCT
The DNA here is from genome assembly GCA_026573805.1 of Hesperophylax magnus. Taxonomy (NCBI): domain Eukaryota; kingdom Metazoa; phylum Arthropoda; class Insecta; order Trichoptera; family Limnephilidae; genus Hesperophylax; species Hesperophylax magnus. Next base: position 647,570 of record JAIUSX010000117.1, on the reverse strand, counting down.
GTTTGGTATGCATTTTTCTTCCAGTTGGCCGGCACTTTACTCTCTTTCTATCCTCATCCGGCCGAGTACGAACTCCATTCGTGTAGATATTTTTATCTAATAAGCCGAGTCCAAAGTGTGTTCGTGTTTGGTTTGCATATTTTTGCTATCTTATAATTAATATTTTTTTATGCATGAGCAAAAAAAGCAGTAAGGACGTGTGTGGGATGTCTAATTTTTCAAAACTTTTATAATTTATTAACGTAGAATAAAGAATATAATTTCGCATAAAATCCATTAAAATTTATGGTAGAAAACCAAGGCGCACAACTCTAACTGCCAGAAGGCGCAAAGTTTGAGATATAATTAATGTCGGTTCCATGCTAACTCAACACAGTGATTATTCAACACACTTTTAAAAAGTGATATAAAGTCATTAAAAACGATGAAAAAAAAATTTTTTTTAACCTAACCTACTTAACCCAGTTAATAAAGTTTTTGTTTCATCACTTTCCATGACTTTATATAACTTTTTAAAGATGTGATGAATTATCATTTTGATGATTTATCCGGTCACCATTAATGTCATAGGGTACTTGCTTATACTTACTGCCAATATCTTGGTCGGTCACCATGTGTTTGAGTTCGTTGCAAAATTCCAAAGCACTGGAGTAGAGCTTCTTGGCCACCAGCACTCCGCACAGGGAGGTCAGCACTCTCGGCTTATCGTACCTTGACTTAGAGTTACTTATACTCTGCAGGACTTTGTATCCCATCTCTACTCCGCTCTGGGCATCTACGTAGACAATTCTAGGATGAGAATATCAACATTTTGAATATTAAACATAATAATAGTCATGTTGTTAAGCTTCTCAGCTAATCACAACTTGTTTAAAAGCTGAAACACACCAAGAATCGGAATTTAACGGGGACCATTCAAACCTAAACATCAAAAAGGCGCCGATCGAGCATTTGATGGTTGTCAAATGTGACAAAAGTTTGAAAAACTTTTACCTAAGCCCGCTCCCTCATGGGTTGGAAAGAAATCGACATAAACCGTGTGCATTAAGAATGACACCGCTGCCTTGCCGTAACAAGTCTTGTTCGGGCGCCAATACAAATATATGGAACCGAGCATTCTCAGTATCATGCTTTCTTACTGCTTGATTCCTTACCAACCCGTGAGGGAGCCTACTTAGAATCGCTTTGCTGATACACCACTGTTCAGAACCGAAACGTTGCTTGAAATAGCTTTAACCATGTTTAGTAAACAGATCTGAACAGCTAAGTGCTTCCAACCTTTTATGCTCTTAAATTTTACTGTTTCATCATCATATCTATATTTTGTTTGAAATAAATATCCCCTCTTCTCCCATCTTGTGTTCAAAATCTTGTCGATTTATGATTTCTTTTGCAACCTTTTCTCCTTATTTTGTTACTTTTGAAAGAAATTTTTTTCAAGGCGTAATTGATTTTTTAACACTGGTGAAAAGACAATATTTTCTCACTCCGTGGAGTGAATTAAAAATATGTTTCTTACCTGAAGAGAAATATACTGCTGAATAAGTGGGTAACGGCATTCACATCAGTAATGTCGAGAAGCAATTTATTCTTGGAGCACATTCTCATTGCACAAGCTTCTATCTTGCAACATAGCTTCACCTATGTATTTAAAAAAATCAACAATATTTATTTGCTTTCAAAGTTACTCGTCAAGCTCAGTCAATATATTCTTATGTAGGTACTTACCTTATTATAGCGTTTTCCTATTGTTATCATATTAGCATTTGCAACACAGAGTAATGCAAAATTGGTATTTGACTTTAAGGCGCAATTTAATGACCAAACCGCTGCTAAATATGCACAATAAAAGTTATCGATGGTCTGCAAAATAGATATAAAGAAAGCATTATTATTATAGTCTTTCAAATAAGAGTACATAAATAATCAACCTGCAAAATAGATATAAAGAATTAATTTTTTTTTTCCGCTTTTTTGTGCCAATCGGAATCACCTACGTATTATCATTATATTTCTTACTCTAATTATGTATATTATTTCAAATATGGAATGTATTGCATTGCACTACCCCACACATTCTGGAATAAATTCTTTTATTTATTATTTTATTATTATTATTACAGTCTGACAAATAAGAGTACATAAATAATCAACCTGTAAAAAACGATAGAATCCTATTTTCAAATGCCTTTTAAAACTAAAAAAAAAAATATTTTTATTCTTCAATAGGATGATCTAGACCAGCGTTTCCCAAAAGGTGTTCCGCGGAACCCTGGGGTTCCGTAGAAGCATCACAAGGGTTCCGCGTTCCATCCGGATTTAACGTATGTATTTAACAAAAAAAATAATGCGCACGGGAGCTAGATCCAGCGCGCTTGACCGCCGTCGCCTCCTCCCGCCACCCGTATCGCCCGCCGCAAGCTCAGTCGAGTCTATGACTGTGACATGAGAGAATGTGTGTGTTTTCGTTCTTTTTTAATTTGTGTGAACTTACAAAGGTGACATTCCAGAGTAGTACATTAAGAGTATTTTCCTGAAAAAAACCTGCAGGACATTGACTGGGTACAGAATCCATTCCTAGTTCACAGGACACCGTCGACTCTTACAGCAACAGAGAACGAGGCTTTGATTGATATTATGTGTTCTTCTTCCTTACAACAAAAGTTTAATTCAGAAAAAACTAATCTGGATGAGTTTTGGATTGGACTTAAAAACGAATATCCAGAAGTCGTCGAGAAGGCTATCACAGTTTTGTGACCGTTTGTGACCACTTACCGATGTGAAACTGGTTTTTCGGCTTACGCTTACACAAAAAACAAATACAGAAAAAGACTGGATGCAGCTCCAGATCTTCGTATTCAGCTGTCTGACATAAAGCCTGATTTCAATGGTATTTTAACAAAAAATGTAAAAAGATATCACTCTTCACATTAAATTAAGTTTTACACAAAACTTTTGATCTTTCTTTTCATGGTAAACATGAAAGTATTTAAACTACAAGTTTATCTTTTTCTTAAAATAAAAATAGGGTTCCGCCTAGAAAAGTATGATCGATAAGGGTTCCGGGGCGAAAAAAAATTGGGAAACGCTGATCTAGACTACAGTTATTAGTTGGTTTCATTCATGCATTCGATATAGTCGACGCGGCTGGGCAGGCGAAAGCTATATGGAACTGGCTCGCCCTTCCGATCGGAACACTCAAATTATTTAAAATTATCATTATCACAAATTTTTTTTAAATTTGGTAATCTATGTTTTTAAACCCACCCATGAAATAAAAATAATAATAAAGATAATGAAAATAATTCAATTTATCAAAAAAAATTCATTCACAAAAATCTGCTAGGCTGCTGGTCAGTAGATCAAAAAATTCTTCAATGGGATGATCTAGATTACTCATTCGTTGGTTTCATTTGTGTTCTCGATGATGTAAAATTTCAAAAACTTTAAATCCGGCTGAAAACCGGAAGAACGGTTGGCAAACCGTTTTTTTTTCATGTACTAATCGACCCCTATCACAAGAAACCATTTCCGTTCATGTACCTTATGACTTAATTTTTATGAAAAATCTTGTTCACTATTTGTATGACTGCGCGGAACTCTCCAAAAGGCGCACCGACAGACCAATTTTTTTAAGGCTTACTTAACGTCTATTCTCTCTACAAAGTAGTTTCATCGTGATCCTAGGCTAATTTGTGTTGCCGTAAAGAAAAAAATATGTGCTCCCTTAATCAATTCCAACATTTTTTTATCAAATTACATACCTAATCGTTAGAATTAATTAAACCATTTGATTGTAAGCCTTACATAATTTATAATAACAAACCATAAAATATTTGAATAGATAATTCAATGTTTCTGAAACTTGGTCCAAAAAAGTGCTCTTAATTCCAGTAACCGTTCCCACAAAGAAGTTTGGTAAATAATCCAAAGCCACCTTCTGCTTAGCCTTCTCAATGAACAACTTTATAGCGACGGATTTTCTGAAAATATATAAACTGTATAATATTATGACAAATCGTAAGAAAAATTTGAATCATACTTGAAAATGATGTTGGAAACTTTAGCAAAGTTTATGTCTTTGTGTAACTTGTTGCAATCATCTACAGAGCCTACATATTTTTATGTTTTCATTTCAACTGCATAAAATAGGAAATCAGAATTTCTGATGACATTTAGATGTCATTTATATACAAAGTAAGTAATAGGGTCCCTAAATAGGAGCCTTGAGGTATAATCAATCAATTGCTTTCATTTGAATTTGCTAGATTTTGACGCGTTTCATGTAAATATATTATTTTTAAACACTTTTATTTTAACCCTTCCGCACCGGAGCGGGGTATGCACATCCCCAAACAAGAGTTTTGTGCTACATTTAAATTGTTTTTACAATCTTTAGGTGGTCCTAGAAAAAGGCAAAAGGAATATTAAGAGAGGCTAATCACTACTTGATATATGGGGGACCCCCTTTGGGTGATATGTGATTTTTTACCTCCAGATATATAAAAATTAAATAAGTCCCTTTCTTAATCTTGCTCATTACGCTTACATTCCTTGAATTTTTCTTATTTTACATATATATAAGCTGAAGCAGCAAAACTATAGTCTGGCGTCATGTAATCTATACAGCTTTTTCTTCAATGCTTCCTTCAATGTCGTTTCCAAAAATGGCTATGGAGCTTTGAAAAGTACATTTGACGTCCTTCATGGTAAGGGGTATGCTTGCGGCACATTCCCAAGTGGTAAATACTCTCAGTATCAATCTGGTGAAAGACGATCTTTCAGGATCGAAGCCAGATCTGCATAGCCAGGTACCTCCCTGCCTTCCTCTTCCTAACCTTTCCCCTCCCAATACCCTTCAACCTCAAAACATACCCCATTGGGGAATCCATAGTCTCACTGGCTCTGGTTAGCAGAGAGAAGTTGAGACTCTTGTGCGGTATTTAGGCAAAATATATACAGTACTCCCTCACTAATCCGGCACCCCAAAAACCGAGCAAGTATCTAATTAGCGAAAGCGGCGGATTATAATAGTGCACACTTATAAAATATGCTAAAAATGAAAATGTGTATTTCGTACAAAAAAGTATAGTAACTGAGTATGTACATACGCCAACTTGTCGAAGTATAAAGCTTGGCGCTCAAGTCTAGGCACGCGGTAGACTACTGAATTTTACATACGAATACCGGCAAATTATAGACTTTAATTCTGTGCTTTCAACTAGTAAAAATAACTACGGATTATAGTAGTTGTCGGATAATCAAGCAACGGATTACTGAGATAGTACTAAATATGAATATTTATATTTAATATCTATATGCTGATAGCGTGGAAATTATTTTTGCATTTCATTCGATTCCAGATAAATTTGCTGTTTTTAAATGTATGTATTTCAAATAAAATATTGTTTTTAAAAGCAGATGAAAGACTCTTATCAGATTTTAGTATGTATTAAAATTCGACAATTGAAAATATTAAAATTTTGAATGCAAACATAGATAAACTTTATAAAATCGCTCACCAGTGTTTTTCTTCGTGTAAACTATAATTACCACTTTACACGAAACTAAAAAAAAAATGTAATTATATAATGGTTTTGTAAAAAATGTTGTCGTTTTCCTTTTTTTTCATTTAATATAAAAATATTTATTAAAAAATATGCAAACCTTTGACAAATATTTTTCAAATGCTAAATGTTGTTTCATGGGATTATTTAAAAAAAATTGGGAGCGTCTATGGTAAACTTTTGTAAGAAAACTGAAAGCATGGTGTTCTCTCTTTCTAACAGTTTTAAAATAATTTATCTTACCCTAATAAAAAATTAAATAGCACAAATTTTATGAGTTCAGGCTGGGACAAATATCTCCCAAAAAGCACCCATGGGTGTTTGATGTCTGGGAGAAATATCGCCCAAAATTGCTCTAGAGGTTAAACAAAGAAATCGAAACACAAGTGAAGCCGAGTAAGTAAACTGTATCATAATATATAGTATGTTTTTGGCACCTCGTGGTTGGAAAAGGGTGTTCATACAATGTCATGGCTTTGAATAGATATTTCTGCGCCTCGTCAAAGTCCCCGTACTCCAGTAGGGCCCGTCCCCTCAGAGAGGCAATTCGCCCAAAAATGAAGTTCATTTGCCAAGCGGTGAACTCTTTGTTATTTTCTGGCAAATGGAAGTTTGAACTCTGGAATCCAACAAAATTTTTTATTTAAACTTCTATTTTGAATTTCAAATAAATTATATTGAATAAATGTTAAGATAAATTTTTATTATTAAAAATCATGGGATATAATAATTTTGTAGGATTTGTGAAGCTGAAAGTATTTGTTTAAGAAATGTTTTCCTGTCAAAAACAAATATTTGTCATTACATTTTTTCATTGAAAAATAATTAGTCAGAATTAGTATCTTTCGAATGAATACCGTTAGTCCAATTTAAAAATTATTAGGATGGGTTGTGTCAAAGAATTTGAACAATTCATCAAATTTCAATGTTGATTTTCAAGTTCTGTGAAAGTTCTATTCAAGTTTTGTTATTATATCATTATTGGCCAGTTGTCTCACAAAACTGAAATAATAACAGAACTTGAATAGAATCTTCACAGAACTTGACAATCAACGTCCTTAGGACGGGTTGTTTCAAGGATTGTGAAAGTTCTATTCAAGTTCTATTATTATTTCACTTCTGTGAAGCAACTGGCCTATGTTTATATAATAACAGTACTTCAATAGGACTTTCACAGAACTTGGAAAATAACTTTGAAATTTGATGAATTGTTCAAATTCTCCGAAACAATCCGTCCTTAGTGATTCAGATTTAGATCTGTCTAAAATTTTAACAAAAATAACTATTTCAGATATATAATTATTAAGCGCGCTCTACACTCGCGCGCGAAGTCGCGCCGTGAATTCACGCCGTGAATATACGCCGCGATTCGCGCGTGAACTGTGTCCATCCACACTCGCAAAGCTTCAGTCTCGTTCGCGGCTTTAAACCGCAAACCCTTTGTCGCGGGCCAAAAAACCGACAAAAATCGGGGAATGGCGCGAAGCGCGAACGCGAAGATTGCGAAGGCGTGAACAAGATCCACACTCGCGTTTCGCGGCCTTCGCGGCCGTTCGCGCCGCGAGTGTAGAGCGCGCTTTATTTAAAATAAGGTAATTTTGTTACCTTCTCTATCGCTTGTCTGAATTGATCAGTTCCAATTTTGAAAATTATTACGCAGGGATGTTATACATCACGCACATACAACCGAAATTTTTATGTTTGATTTTGACCATTTACAGTTATTCAACAATAAGGCCTATACTAAAATACATGATCTTGTCTGAGCACATACTTCCGAATGCTATTTAAAAAAAGGTTACAAATATTTTCTAATAAAGCCACCCCGATTGCTCTGGGAGCCCCCCAATAAGATTTTCCCAGAAACATGAAAATTCGGAAGTTCCCCTCTTAAGTCATGTCTTCTTGCCACGGAATTAATTTTAATAGGTACAATTTTTTTTCCAAAAGTCATAAATTTATTGTTTATAGGGAATTTAATGCTATTATATGGGCCAACAAATTTTTGATATCTTTCATTCTTTAATCTTACTAAAAAAATATATTTATTTTTTTGTTAAACGATCTTGGAATTTTTTTAGATAATATCTTTAAATCATTGAAGATTTAAATGTTAAAGTGCACGTAGTTGAGAATTTGATAAACATTAGAGATTAATATCTATAAGTAATTAAAGATTTTATCACCGTACATTATTTCTTTGTAATTAGTTTTCTATGTAATTTTATATACAGGGTTTTCCAATAAGAGGTGTTGTTTTGATATTTAATCGTAAAAGATCAATGCTTGTGTGGCACGTAACGCCGTCTTGTTGAAAGTAAACGTTGTCCAGATCAATACCATCCAATTTCGGCCATAAAAAATCATTAATCATCTCTCGATAGCGCAATTCATTCACCGTAACTGTTGCTCCAGCCTCATTTTCGAAAAAGTAAGGTCCAACGACTCCTGAAAATCTACCGAAATCGCGGGCTATTCAAAATAACACCTCTTATTGGAAAACCGTGTACTTACTTATCAATACAAATATCTTATAATTCCATGTGTACCGTTTTTTTCCGAGCTGCATCCTCAACACCAAAGAAGATTACCCTAATGGTAGACTACCTTCGATAGAGCTTCAATGGCTGGCTACAAATCTAGCTGAAGAATAGCATTAAATAAAACTTTAACAAATCTTACGTGGACCAATTTCTCAACTTCACACAAAACCATCATCGCTTCTTGTATATTTTGCTCGTTAATTTTTAACTCTGAATATTCTATGTAAGCTTCCAAGAGTGTTTGAGTTTTGTCTGAAAGAAATTATTTTCATTATTATTTCTTTCTCATATAGTAAAATTAGACACTTAGCACTGTGTAAGTGGAAAGCAAAGGCACAATAATGCAATAGGCAAGGCACTGTAAGCTCCTACTTACTAAACTGCCCAAATATTTAGTAAAGAATTCATTTTATTTTAGAAGTAAATTCATGTTATTAGGTAAAAAACAAAACGGAATTTATACCCTAAACATAGACAATCAAAATATTGAAGAAGTAGAAGAAATGAAATAGTTGGGAATCATTATCCATTACTAATTAAAACTTAATATTAACAAGGAAATGTTAATTAAAAAACATTGCGAAAAAAGTTTAATTAAATTAAGTAGAATAAGAGGAAAATTAGACACTAAAACAAGGAAATTGGTCTTCAACACCACCGTAGCATCCCACCCGACCGACCAAAGCCAACTCAACATTCTAAGCGTGTGGCAACGTTTGGTCTATAATACCCTAGTATTTATATACAAGTTAAAAAATAAAATGTTACCAGATTATATGTTAAAAGGTGTTAGTATTAATAGTACAGTCCATGGCTATCTTACGAGAAGCTGCACCGATTTTAGGTTTCCTAAGATAAATTTATTGGCCACACACAAAACAATATTTATTATAAAGGTTGCAAAATGTTCAATGAACTCCCTTTAAATATTAAGGAAGCCAAAAGGTCTGTCAGTTTTTCGTGGGTTATGTCTTAATGTTGTGAAGTCCAAATATTGGTGCGTAGGTAATGAAATATTTTTATAGTAGTTTTAGAATAATTGTACACTAGATATGAAATGCTAAATTTTATAACTAAATAAAGTACTTAAAAAAAAATATTCTAAGACAGATTACTTTGTTTAAAACCAATTTTTTGAATTTATACATTAAGTCAACTAGTTTCTTCAGGACAGTAATTATTTCAAACTCATCAGTTTCTCACTTATATCAGTTTACAATAATACTGCCCTGGAGGGGTTAGGTTATATGTAACCGAAACTAGTTGACATTTAAATTTTAATAAAGTGGTTAAAAAGAAAGTACATAACTTTTCATGTAAGTATAATGTCAAGCCACAAAGTGACAGCTTTTTTCGATAAGTCGATGTATTTCTTCTTTCTGCCTCGCTTCTTGCTGACTCTGTGTCTGTATATTTAATTATATCATTGGTAAAGATATTTAATAATATGTACTCTCAAAAAGAGTAAATTTTATTACTTTTGTGAATAATTTTTTTTGACACAATATTCTTACCAACACGACGACAGTGGCCAATGATTTGTGTGTACATAGCGGCCAATATCAATTCACATTCACACTTCAAGAAGCGATCCATATTTAAATATTCTTACCAGCAAGACGACAGTGGCCAATGATTTGTGTGTACATGGCGGCCAATATTATTTCACATTCACACTTCAAAAAGCCACCCATATTTAAATATGCTTACCAGCAAGACGACAGTGGCCAATGATTTGTGTGTACATGGCGGCCAATATCATTTCACACTCACACTTCGAGAAGCTACCCATATTTAAAATGCTTCCGTCAGAGTACCGTTGACCTTAAAAATAGGACAGTAAATTTTTTCTGAATTTATTTTTAAAGTGGATTTGTGAAAACATATAATATTAATTATTCAAGAAAGTCGCAGGGTCAGTTGTTTGACCAACCATTACAAATTACGAACAGCGCCATTATGAAAATTTGATCTATGAAGAGTCCCTGAAAACTGCTGATTTTCTGCCAGCCTGTCAGCGTTTGGTTAAATTATGATGACTGTTATGCTAGACGACTGAATCAACAGTTGATCAAACAACCTAGCCCAAAATTTGACAATCCGCAGTCGGCCCGAGAATCCATGGTTATAGGGGACTATTTAAATGTTAAAAAAATCAATTGCTCTAATTGACAGTTTGCAAAGATTTCAAATGTGACAGTCAGTCAAACAACAATATAACAAGTTTTCTTTAATTCCATTTGCATTAATATATTACCTTAAGCCCTTTGGAGAGGTTATATATCAATTGTCGATGCTTATGATAATTGAAAGTTTCCAAAAGCGATTGACAATTGCAAACTCCAATTGATGGATATTTTGACTAAGCGCATCGACGTAGCGGTGTGATCGTTTCGCCATGCGATTGACAATCGTTTGCTCAGTTGCCCTCCAGGCAGTGAACAACCTGAATCTGTCGAGTCTTTTGCAAATCAGTTTCAATGTAGAACGAGATTTTGTTTTACTTATAATAAGGAAGTTGAGTAAAAAATATTTTGACTTATAAAAAATATGTTCATGTAGATCAAAAAATATCGATTCTAAATATATAAATATATTTCTATATTATTATTCTTAGAATTAGTTAAACGTTCTTGAAAAAGCATTGAATAGCAATTGACTATATACGCTCCACGATTGGTCGAAAGAATTCTGACGTCACATGTGTCGTGATTGTACGTACAACAGATCACCTATGGTGCATCTCTTTCTATTACATGAGAGATGGTCGGTTTAGATGAGAGAGGTGTATAGGCCAAAGATTTATTTGGGTTTGTCAAATATATGTACGTATTTGTTGTTATTATTATATGAAATGGATTTCTAAAGATACATATTCGTAGAGTGCTTTATAATAATATGTTGTTTATTGCATAACTTAGAAGTTTTTATTATTATTCATGTCACATAGCATGTGATACACTTCAGGCCGCCGGCCGCCCAGAAAAGTCAAACAGTGAACTGGGCTGTAAACCGTTATTTTACTATTGGTCTTTACTTTTCTGCGCGGTGGTCCTGAATTCGCGCGGGGAACGTCAACAAGTAGCGACGGCAATACCGTACAAGTACCGTACTGGGCGAGAAAAGCAAATATTCTAACTTAAAATATTAATTTAACTATGAAATCTTAATCAATTTTCTTTTTTTTTTAATAACATCAATTCTAATAGACGGTTAACATTGGTAAAAAAATTACTGGAATTCCTTGTTGAAGAATTACAAATTTTTCGATACAAAATGCTTATGCGACGTGGTTTTCACAGTTCTAATGACGTCACACCACACCCGCCTCTTACCGCTCGGATTCCGCTCGTTTTGGCGGGCTTAATAAAATTTAAACTTTGAGAATTAATTTAATTATGAAAACAAACTTTAAAAAAAAAAAAAAAAATACCAGTATTTAAGTTTGAATGCGAACATTGATAAAAAAAAATAAAAAAAATGGACTCAACTTCCTTATTGCACTATATCGCGATTGTCCAGAGTTATGGAAAGTGAAATCAAAAGGTACCTTCTGTTTTTGCAGGCGTCCACAAAGCAACTGGGGCGAAAATATTGACGGGTCAATTGAAGTACCGTCAACCCCTTATTCATAAGTCACTAGGTATAATGCTTAAATGTAAGTCACTAGTTATTTTTACAAATCTTAGTTGTAAGCCAGTTATATTATATATATTTGGACAGCACCTTATAGGTGATATTTCATAAATCCTTTTTTAATCACACTTCAATTCAAATTATTGCCAATCGCATAAACAAATTGACATTTCAATGTGGTGGCGACCTATCGAGTGATTCTTTGATTCACCGACTCTTTTAAGATTTCAACATTTCAATGTCGCTACCTGCTATTATTAACTGTTACATACTTACTAATAATAGAGAGTCTTCTAGATTCCCTTCGCGGTCCATCAGAAGTTCTCTAAAATATATATATTTTTTGATTATTAATACATATTTGTAAAACTTTGAAGATATAAACATATAAAATTGTACTGTGGGCATGTTTTGTAAGCTCAAATTTCCCTTACTTCTTGTGAAATTGATCTAAATATTTCAAGTATTGAAATTCTTTCGATTTAATGATTTTTTTGTAGCGTTTCTGTTTAATCAAATTTCAATGTTTATTTTCACGTTCTATGAAGGTTCTATTCAAGATCTGTTATTTTTTCAGTTTTGCGAAACAACTGGCCAATAATTATATAACAACAGAACTTGAATAGAAATTTCACAGAAATTGAATAGAACTTTCACAGAACTTGAAAATCAACATTTAAAATTGATGAATTGTTCAAATTCTGTGAAACAACCCGACCTTAGTAAACTTTAAAAATCATTATTAAAAAGGAAAAAATATTCTTCTGTAATCTATGATTAGGTGCTTAAGCAAGGGCCTACTATCATGCAAATATTTTTGTTTTAACTCAATCATTTGGCATTTAAGAGGAAACTGGGTGGTGTTTTTTCCATACAAACGTATTCCTCATTTTCCTCTCTGGATTTTGACACTAGAGAAAATATTTTTTTTACATAATATGAATATTGACCGCAAGCGTGTCTTACGTTTTGATTTTTTTGATAAGTTACTTTTTATAGGAGTTATAACCCTTCAAAAATTGTTAAAATTGCCTTTTTTTAACGCCATCAACAAACGTTCAGTATACAAATAAGACGATGTATTTTTAAAAAAAGCAAAAGGTAAAGACATAGAATGTTTTCTTCCAATACATTTGGTAAAAAAAATCTTGGAAATCGGTTCAGTTTTGGAGTAGAAAAATGAGGACTACAAAACCTCGATTTTGACAATTTTATTTAGGTATTATCAGGCTGAGGTGCATGTGTCCCTTTCTCTCAGTATTCGGGGGTGAGGGGGGGCGGAGAGGGTTTTGTTGAATACGTATACAGTCAACGAAGTGATGTGACATTCTCAATAATTATATCGATACACTAGTCCACTAGTGTTGTCATGTCCCGAGTTATCGATGTTTTTTTTAAATTATTTTTCTGTTTGGTGACTTATCTTGAGTGTGCCAATACTTACCGAGCTTATTTACTAAAGTTATTGTGACAAATTTAATTTGTTTACGTCAAATAAATTAATGGAAAAAAATTGAAAAAAAAACACCTGTTACAGACAGACCCCGAGATGATTCCGTTCCGTATTGCCGAGTTGGATATGGAACACAAAAATTAATTAAAATATTTTTTGATAACTTTTGAAGGTTGTACTCAACATAATATTATCCCTTTATAGGACACTTTTTTTAAGATACAACTACCGAACCAAAAAAAAACTTTTATATTTGACTAAATATATTGTTCTAGATTTTTTTTTTCAAAAAAATTATATTTTACAAGAAAATGTGTGATGGTAAGTACATACACCACTGATCGTTTGATGGAATGCTGGTACAGCGTATGTTCAGTGGTACATGCATCTACCACATGTTGTTGAATCGATTATGTCATTATAATATCATATTATACAAATGAATATTGAAATCTATGTATAAGAGGCACCATATTGTTTATTGTGCTATATATTAGGTACATACACATAACTAGTTTAGTTTTTATTTAACTTTTTTAATACGTTATATTATTACAGAAAAATGCACTTTTGGGAATACCTCCTACATCACTTGACATTTTCAATCTTCTTCAATGATCTAATATTTTTTGTTTTTAAACGCTTTATTGTAAAAAAAATTACTGTTTAACATCTACACAATGAAATTAAAACAATTTATGGTCCAGACCTTTCCCTCGCCGGTAAATTTCTTGGTATGCGACCGTCAATTATTTCTGGTAAAAGGCATTGGTGGTAGAAATTTTCTAACAGTGGAACGATTTTTTGCCAGATTTCATCGTCCCTCTCAATTTTTTCATACAGCAAACCTTTTGGACTCCACACAACAAAATAACAATAATTACGACGAGTAATATGTAACTGGCCTTGTACTTGGTAGAAGTAATTATGATTCCGTTTTAATGTTAAAGAATGGTCTTCCAATTTACAGTAATCAATTATCTTTTGTGCAATTCCCTCTTCTGGTGACATATTTGCTATACTATAAGGGCATTTAATTTCAATTATAGAATCCTCACCGATAAGGCCATCCGGACTTGCCGCTAAAAAGTTTTTGGTTTTATCGATAAATAGCCCACAAGCGGATACCTGCAAACTCGTTTTTTTTTTAAATTGCTCTATTGCTAGGCTTTCATTTTCTTTTCCATAATTTGTGGCCATAGTTCCTTTGAATTGTGAGTACAGTAAAGAGTTTAATACTCCCGTAACTGAAGTTTTTTGCCGAAGCTTATATATTTTTCCAAAGTTAGACGCCGTTATCCGCTTACGTCTTTCAATTGCCCACAGATTGTTATTGCTTTGGCCTACCGTATTCCGTTCGAGCTCTTCCTTATTCGTTGAAGATAATTCTTTGAGAAATTCCTCTTTTTTCGTTTCAAATATTTCAGGTGGCATATCTGGTTCTATGTAATTCCAATTGACCATAATTTTCATCGGGCCCTGTAACTTTTTTTCTTATTTCTGTCGTATTTTCATTATACTTTAGTTTTTTTTTTCGACACATTTGTGTATTCTCCTTCGAACGTCGTTTTATCTCTATAAAGTGCTTCGTGTATTTGCCGGGACTGTGGCCTTGGATTTTCTTTTGTATTCTTGAATGGGTTGCCAATTCACTATTCCACGAAGCTACTGCTCCAAAACATCTTGCTTAGTAAGATCCTCTTGTAGTAAAATTTACCCTTTTTTCACCTATAAATTTGGCGATAACGTTGTTGAATTGCTCCACAGTGTTATTTGTCACGTCAATAATAAGACTTTCTGCATTTGCTATTAGAGACAATAAGAATTGTTGGATATCAGTCCATATTCCACAATCTCGAAGATCGCTTACTAAATTTGGATCATCAGTATACTTCTCCGGCTTGCAATAGTACGATGCACAATTTTTATGATCACCAAACACATGATTTGCGGTATTTTTTATGTCCATTTTCAAATTTTTTATTTTATCACATTGTACTGTGTTTTCTTGCTCTTTCCTGTAATTTACTGCTCCAACTACAGCTCTTCTCATGCGTAAAACGTTTGCTTCAACCTTTTTCCTTATATGAACTGGTACAAAGCCTTTAGCGTTGTTGGTTTTTTTTCCAAGTGCTTTCATTTTGTTGCAAAAATTGCGGAGTAAGTGATTTTTGCACTCTATTTTTTGTACTATAAGGTTAGGACCATATGGCATTTGTTGCATTATTTTTTTCATGATGCTGGAGTCGCCATCACCAACTAGTTTGTTAAATTTCAATCCATGCATTTCCATGCTTCTCGAGAACCCTTCTGCTATAATGTGGGCTTCCATGGCATTAGCACTGTCACGCCAGTTTATGAAGCACCTGTGCTCAGAAGCAACTATGTGTAGTTTAGTAGCTCTAGCACATATGCAGCAGTATGAGTTTCGCACTCCCAGAAATAAAACCTTTTTAGTTCGTAGTCCAACTATGCACCCTGCGCCAGATGAGGAGCTAAATCCACTTTTGTACGACCTCTTTGCCCAGGAACCATCTGCAACCACCGTTACCAAAGGATAGCCACCCTCGTCTACGTCACCGTTTAAAATGGCTAGCCTTTTTTCTTCTTCACCAGCTGCGATCATTTCTTCTAAGGCACATTCTTCAATTGTTGGCGCTAAACATTGTTCTATGTTCGTGTAAGTCTTACAATCTATATTTGGCATATTTAAAACCCCACAAATTTCATTCCATTGTGAATACCCATTTCCTGTACACATCACTCCTTCGACGACAGCAGTATTTATAGACATTTTCCGTTTCGGGTCTTCGGAGTGTACGTATTCTATTTTCTTGCACATTTTGCACTCGAAAACATACTGGCTTTCAATATTCAAGGGGGTTTCAGGGTCAAAATTCGAAGGTCTGTATTTGAGGTAGAATAGTTTCCAGTAAAAAGGCTAGTCAAAAACAGTAGAGTGATGCAGCCAGCGAAAAATAAAAACACTATACAATCACAAAGTACGTGATGTACCTACTGCGCCTATGCTGCCGTTTTATAAAAAAAGATGGTATGAATCTCCCGATATTACTAAACCAAAACAGCGTGCATCTTACTTTACTAATAGTAACAAGATGAATGAACTATGAGCGCAGAAGATATCTATTATATAGGAATACGCACGCTCAAGTCGCGACGCGTATTGACTTATCTGTTACAGCAGGCAGCAACCTGTATACACGCACGCACAAGTCTCATTGACTTGTGCGTGTGCAGAAGATGAGCTCGGAGCAGGCAGTCACATGTATATACCTACGCACAAGTTGCGATGTGACTGAGATGATGAGTCAACAGCAGGCGCTCTAGTTGCGAGTTGCGACATGACTTTTTTATGTGTGCAGCAACCTGTATACACGCACCCACAAGTCTCATTTACTTGTGCGTGTGCAGAAGATGAGCTCGGAGCAGGCAGTCACATGTATATAACTACGCACAAGTCGCGATGTGACTGAGGTGATGAGCGAACAGCAGGCGCTCTAGTTGCGAGTTGCTTCTTTTCTTCTTCCTAGCACTATCCCAACTCATTGCCTAGGTAGGCTGTTGGGGTCGGCTCTTCTCGTTCTCAGGTTATAGCTTCTTCGGTTCTGAGTGTCGCTTTCATCTAGGCCGTTTCTTTGTAGGATTTTGGAGCATTGGGTCATCCAGGAGTTCTTTGGTCTACCTCTGGATGACTGTCTTTGAAGCTCTATAGACATTGCCTGCTTCACTGTGTGGTCTGGTGGTCTCCGTCTTATGTGCCCATACCATAAGATGCTCTAGTTGCGAGTTGCGACGTGACTTTTTTATGTGAATACCGCACAAGAGTCCGAACTGCTCCCGTCTGGAGCCAGTGAGACTGTGGATTCCCCAATTGGCGACTTAATTGGACTAGTATTACAAAACCCTGTAAGCTGATAGCTGATTTGGCCGTAACTAAGTCGCCGCGTGTATCATTATTTCTCCAGACAATTATTTTATATTATATTTAATTAATATTCTTTTTAATGAATATTATTTTTAATATTGTGAAACAACATAAATTAATTAAAATCAATTTACTTGCGCACGCCGTGATTTGAATCCGAGACCTCCGGACTCGAAGTCGAGAGCCTTACCCCTCAACCACGGAGGCAAAATAAATGTATCTACGTACATATTTGTAGTAAGTAATAATAATAATAAAGTTAAGTACAATACAATATTAAATAATGTAGACCTCGCTATTTTATTACGAATATGTACCTAGGCACCTACTTAATTTTTGGAATAAATGAATAACAGTAAATGAAATAATAAGAACTGATCGCGATAATATGACGCGAAGTCGCTATCGGGCGCGGCGCGACGATTCGTGCTTCCAACACCTGCAGCCACGCACACACACGCATTGGGGTTCACCAATACACCGATAGCGCTTTTGCTGTCCCCGCTGAGATGAACGAAATAGAAATAATTTTTACAAATACCTATCGTTAAAATTTCTCGGCGCTCCTGCGCGCCCTTAAACAGTCAATTCTGTTGGCCTAAGAGTCGAAAGGTTTTATGTAATTTGGCGAAATCAGTTTTCTTTCGAATCAGGATAGAGATATATATTTTTTTTATTATTTTTCAATAAATCCCAAAATCTCCCAAAAAATTATTTGTAGTAAAATGGGATAAATGTGCCATAGGTGAATCTTACTTGAGTCGATGGAAAATCCTCATTATAAGTTTGTTTCTTAAAATATTTGAAATTGAACCCGCCATCTCTTAAGAACGATGTAAACTCTTCAGATATGTCATCTGGAGATTGTGTAACCTGCAAAAAACAATAATTCATAATTAAGTCGATTAATTTTGGTGTCGCACTAACAAAATAAAATAATTTTTATGAAAGAAAATAAAAATTCTTGTCAAAACTGTAATTTTTATTTTGTGTTCCGTACCGCCGATTGCTTTTGACAGGCTGTGTAATAACCAATTGTATCGTCAGAATTTAAACTGTATAGTTTAAGTTCGCACACGTCAGCTAAAACCACGGAGAGCCGTGAGCCGAGCCAGTCGCACAAAAACCGTTCACCCTGTCAAAACACCATCGCCGGTTCTTTATCGAAATAATAACCTTACGTATTTTATCGCAATTTAATTTTAAATAACGAGTGATAACAAACCACGCTAAATGTTCCAGTGCTGACAGATGATGCTCACTATGCAGATTTCACCATCTCCTCCCGGTAAGTTGATTGTGAATTAACGTTATGCATTGTGTTTTCGCATCGCCTGTCACAAGCCATAGAATTCATTTATACTTTATCTGTGTGGAATAGCCCTTTAAAGTTCGGCTATTCCAACCCTTGTTCGTTCCTCGAACATTTTGAAAATCTAAAATTTCATCTTAAAACAATATTAATCCCCTGGATGCGGAGATGTAAAAAAAAAATAACAACGATTAATCGTTTATTGGCACTCACCGGGTTAATAATCATTTACCCGTAGGAGCCGGCAAGAATATTCAATAAATAAAAATACATTTTTCTTAAGGCCAACATGAAGACAATATCATACTGGACAAAGTGACATTTTGATTTTTGTATTTAAAAAATCCCATTAGAAGTAATATCCAAAGGCAAAATTAATGTATAAGGTCGATACTGCAATTGCAGTGCTTCGTGACGTGCGCGGGCACAATTCTTCAACACTGCAATTGCAGGGCTCGGCTTCTAAGGGTTAAATCAGATATATTTGAGAAATAAACAAGGAAAAATGTTATTGGGGCAACCAGAATTTGAACATGGAACCTTTGTTCAAGGAGGTTACAAGCAAATCATTTCAAAGAGGACATGTTTGAATGTATTTGTGAACACCGATAGTATCGAAAGTTTCAAAAACTAGTTTGGATTGCTTAGAGGAACACCCGCCCGCAGTCCCCTCTTACCCTGAAAATGCCCAAAGATAGGATGCTGATGTTCATCTATTATTATTTTATTTATTTATTTTTTTATTTTATTTATTTATCAAAAGAAAGTACATATTACATATTGGATGCTTTGCCTGTCCAACTAGGAAAGTTTCCCGTTCTAGGACAGACAAATTGACATGTTTAGTTCATATTATTACTGAAATGTACATAATTACATAACAAATTATATTTATTAAAAATGTTTTAATTGAATTAGAAGTAAGCTGTTTAAATTTAGACTTGCGATTTAGGTATATTTACACTTTATAATGTCCACATTAATATATTACATATATTTTTTGAAATTATTGTTTATTGAGTTAACTGTAAGAAATATGATGTACCTGTAAGCAATACCCTTTGTACAGGGTTTTCCAATAAGAGGTGTTATTTTGATATTCAATCGTAAAAGATCAATGGTTTCGTTGCTTGTGTGGTACGTAGCGCCGTCTTGTTGAAAGTAAACGTTGTCCAGATCAATACCATCCAATTTCGGCCATAAAAAATCATTAATCATCTCTCGATAGCGCAATCCATTCACCGTAACTGTTACTCCAGCCTCATTTTCTAAAAAGGAAGGTCCAATGACTCCGCCGGACCATAAACCGCACCAAACAGTCAGACGTTGAAGATAGAGAGGCTTTTCAACAATAACTCTTGGGTTATCCGAGCCCCAGATGCGACAATTTTGCTTGTTGACTAAGCCACCGAGGTGGAAATGGGCCTCATCACTCAAGATGATTTTCATTTGATTCACTCAAGTGAATTTTAATAATTTTAATGCGTTGTTGAAGCGTGTATCGTTCCATTTTTATTAATGGCGTAGTTTCTACTTGTCAAATGTCAAAAAATGACAGCTTCAAAAGTAACATCTACCGAAATCGCGGGCTATTCAAAATAACACCTCTTATTGGAAAACCCTGTACTTAATGTTTTATTTGTACAATAAAGATTTTTGAATTTGTAATGCATCCAAATGTCAAACATTATTTATTTATCTATTTATTGACGCCCTATTGAGCTTTTAAGTACATAACAATCACAAATTTCATTTTTAACAACAGTATAAAACAAACAATAGAAAATCGAAATAAAATATAATGATTTCTCATACATTATTTACATTTAAAAAGTGGTGGACTAATTTGGCTTAAAATGTATTGAAGTTTAAATTAAATATGTCAGCAACATCACTTAGTTCATTGCCCAACCTATGTATTCTTTCTAACATTATAAAGGTAAATATTTTTTTTATCAATCCTGTACACCACTACACACGCTAGGTCTCTTTAAAATGATTTACCTGTATATTTGATTTACCTGTATAGGTTCAGTAATTTACGTTCATTGCGGTTGTGATAAAAACAATATTAATGTTGAATTGCCTAGCAATGCAGGGGTAAGGAAAGGAAAGGGCTGGGAAATATCAGAGAATTACCTTGGTCTGCTTCTCAATGCCTCTCTTCTATTATAATATAATGATAACACAGGTTAACTGCGGCGGGAGTTCACGATATACAAGATCGCATTGCGGGTTTTTCCAACTAGTCGGCCAGGGGGGTATTACTCCGATCGAAAATTGGAACCGAAATATTGTGACGTCATACGACTGCCTAACTATATCCACCAATGAAAATCTCTGAAAGTCTATGGAAAAAAACTTTCAGAGTTTTTCATTGGTGTATATTTAAGTAGACTACGAATGAGAATTGTAATGTCTATATATTGGCATATCTATGCTTTTTTAGGACCAATTTGTTTCATAAAAAAAGCCCGCAGATATCGATCTAGTGCGTGGTTTATTTACGTAGGCGGCATTCAACGTTCAACAGCAGAGCGAGGGTTTTGAACGAACATTCAAACACTTGTGTGTCATTCAACAAATACAAGAACACTGAAGATTGTCTGTTGTTGTAGGGGTTTAGGGAATTGAAATTGAAGGAAATAGGAATGCATATTTTTAGGCAATTCAACTACAGTTATTAAAACCGATTAATTTATATTTCGGTACCACACTGGCGCAACTACTGTATATGAGTGTGTATTATTATACATATTATTTTCACTTACATCTTTCTTTACTCCCAATAGTTTATTGAAGCTTCCCCCTCCACATGCTTGACACTTTCGAATATTCTTTTCGAGGTAATTTATTGCACGGTTGTGAAAATCTTTCTAGAGAATCAGTAAGAGGTTAACACACATTATTTCTTAATCAGCCGTACACAATCCACCGTGGAAGTCCTTGTAGTAAGGGGTTAACACACATATTATTTCTTAATCAGCCATACACAATCCATTGTTGAAGTCCTTCTAGTTCGTGTGACAAAATTTGTCATATTCTAGTATAGTGTGTATGAAAAATATTACAAGCAAATAAAAAAAGTCATTAGTCTCAACTATAAATCCGAAAGTCTGCGTGCTGTTGCCGTTATACGCAGAATAAATCATAAATAAGAAATAAGTACTTCAGCCAAATATCTAATGAAACATCTTTAATTGCTTTACAAACCTTCTGATTTTCTGTTAGTAAATCATACGCATATGTAAAGAACTTTGTATTGCAAAAGCGCATGTATCCGCACCAGGAATAGTAAGGCAGATCTTCATTATCATCTGGAAAAATGATTGCCAAATTAAAAAAATAATAATCTTGAATCGCGTCAATTTGATGGACTCCGTAGTTGAGTGGTTGTGATCCTAATATATGATAATCAGGTACTACCCCACTATATCTCCTTCCCTTCCTCACTACCTTCAGCCTCACAACATACCCCAATTAAGGGTGCCATAGTCTCACTGGCTCTAGACGGTTGGGAGCAGTTGGAATTCTTTTGCCGTATTCACATAAAAATAGATAAATTAAATTATCATCAATTTTTATTCTGGTGATAGACCACCATTCGAAATCAAAAAGTTGCTTGAAATGGATTTAGCTGTATTTGGTGACCAGATTTGAATAGCCAAGTTCTTTCCAACCCTCCTTTTCCCTAAATTCCTTCAGTTCATAATATACCTCAAATAGGGTAGGTACATATATGGCTCGGAGAAGTTGAAAAAAAGTTACATATTTACTTCTAATACGGAGTCCGATGCAATGGCATTTTTTTTCACTGTTGACAACTGGCTCCATCAGGGGGCGGATAAATATCCCACTCTCTTCGTGGGTAAAATCTCCTCCGGCGCATTCCAGAAAGCCTATATCGAATAGCTTCGCAAAACCTGCAGAAAAATATCAGCATTTGATACGTAAAGGTGCAAACATGGAACTGCCCAACATTTCGCTTATTAGCTTTGTCCAGACAATCCACACAATACACTTGATCCATTCCTAACTAGCAAGTAAGAATAAATAACAACAATGAAGGGAAAGCTCGAATAAATTTTTGTAGTCATAATTGATTCCATATGCTTTATTATTTAAGCTGATGTGTACCCGGCATTGCTGGGGGTTATACCATCCTGGACTTTTCTGTAGGCCTTTTTAAGATATACAATTCCGTACTACATTATTTTGGTAAATCTCATATGGTTTAGCCAGCGTTAGTAATGTAAGCGCCTGAAAATATTATTTTATGACTTGATTACAAAACATTGACTTTTTGCTACTTGCAAATATAATATGCATGTATTATATATATAAACCTTTCGGAAGATATTCTCTAAAAGATGGTGAAAACGCTTTCAAAATCCATTGCGTAGTTTAGAAGAACTAAGCGCACAAATATAGACAGCACAGATATTTGCTAGTTGCGTTGTTTGGAGTGTTTCTAATTGTATTTAAGTGAAACACTTTCATTACTGTTAGTTCCTTCTTTGGCCGCCTGCACAGTTAGGTGTGTCAATATGTAAGTGTTCTTTGAGAATAATCACAGGAGAGTAAGGCCCTTCCTTCCATAGGGATACGCAAGTATTCGATGCTCGATGAATCCAGTATCTTGGAGACCGCCACCACACATCTGCATAGATGTTCGTACACAGGCACATGTTACTGACAATTTTTCACTCTTCGGCGACACAATCTCCCGCGACCATTCGGGTGAGGTTGTTGCCACTCACGTTGTAGAGAATTTAAACATGACGTCACTTGTGTTAGGCATTTTGTAACAATGCATTTGCTTTAGATCAATGTTAAGAACAAAACAGTCAACAATGTCATTGTATAAAAATGATAGCTACAGCAACTGTTTGGTTGTGAGTGATTTTATAAAAGCATTCTACTTGTGAAATTTCGAGAATTCAACAATGATTGTTGGAGATATGGGTCTCATAATTTCAGTGGAGATGCATACAAACTGTGCATGACAAGTTGTTTGCGACATGAGTACACAACATAAGTACCAGATACTTGCGTATTCCTGTGGAAGAAGGACCTAAGAGAATAGATTTACAATATACATATTTGAATACATAGATAATATTAAAGAGAGTGGTTTATTTATGATATTAAATGTTGCCTTCTGTCACTGAATATGTGTGTTGTAAGAATATCTACTGTGCCCAAAGATGGGTAACTTTTCCCTTACTACGGATGAACTTTTTCAAATGTCGAAGTTCTTTCCTGAACAGATTATCCACTTTACTGGTGAGTCTGAGGCGTAGGAGTTGAAAGGTCTTTTTAAAATGCTGATGCCAGTTTTCTTTGTTTAGTGCGCTCAGTACACATAGTAATATTATTTCTTGCAATAAACACACCTGCTGCTGCTTGTACATCTGATTTACTCCTCATTACATTTAGCAGTAATGTTCTGCTGAAGATCTCCCCTAGAGCAGCACTGCATTTCAACTGGAGTTTTTCAAATGGCTTCAGATTATCAAAAGTCTTCAAAAATGTCACTGAAAAAATTTATTAAAAGGGTAAATTATAAAATAAAAGCATGCATGACATTAGCCAGTCAGTGGCTGAGTTGATAAATGCATCGGGTTCCCAACCAGGCGTCGTGGGTTCAATTCTCTGCTCGGTAAGCCCTCCATCATTGGACAAGGAACATCATCCGCTTATAATAATGGTAGTACGAGATATTCAAATATCGTCAGGTTCTTCATAACCCAGAAATGTTCATCATTCTTTATAAAAATAACTATGTTAATTGTTCTATTTGTTGATGCTGCATGATAATGGTGGATGATAGATTGAGGTTAATTTATTACATAAGATTATTATCGATAGTCTCGTTCTCTCAAAATCGGACTATGGAGACACAGCGTATGGTCTCTAATGTGTAACAAGCTCATTATCTATCTAAACAGGTCACAGTAATGCTAGTCTAGGCTTTATCTGTTGAATAATTTAGGAGATAATCTTGTGTATTAGTGAAATTACATAAGATTATTACCGTTAGTCTTGTTATTTCAATATTGGACTATGGAGACACAGTGTATGGTCCCTAATGTGTAACAAGCTCATTATCTATCTTAAGAGGTCACAGTGACGCTGGTCGAGGCTTCGTCTGTTTAATAATGCAGGAGATAATCTTGTGTATTAGTGAAATTACATAAGATTATTACCGTTAGTCTTGTTCTCTCAATATCAGACTATGGAGACACAGTGTATGGTCCCTAATGTGTAACAAGCTCATTATCTATTATCTAAACAGGTCACAGTGATGCTAGTCGAGGCTTTGTCTGTTGAATAATTTAGGAGATAATCTTGTGTATTAGTGAAATTACATAAGATTATTACCGTTAGTCTTGTTCTCTCAATATCGGACTATGGAGACACAGTGTATGGTCCCTAATGTGTAACAAGCTCATTATCTATCTAAAGAGGTCACAGTGACGCTAGTCGAGGCTTTGTCTGTTGAATAATTTAGGAGATAATCTTGTGTATTAGTGAAATAACATAAGATTATAACCGTTAGTCTTGTTCTTTCAATATTGGACTATGGAGACAAAGTGTATGGTCCCTAATTTGTAACAAGCTCATTATCTATCTAAAGAGGTCACAGTGACGCTGGTTGAGGCTTCGTCTGTTTAATAATGCAGGAGATAATCTTGTGTATTAGTGAAATTACATAAGATTATTACCGTTAGTCTTGTTCTCTCAATATCGGACTATGGAGACACAGTGTATGGTCCCTAATGTGTAACAAGCTCATTATCTATCTAAACAGGTCACAGTGATGCTAGTCGAGGCTTTGTCTGTTGAATAATTTAGGAGATAATCTTGTGTATTAGTGAAATTACATAAGATTATTACCGTTAGTCTTGTTCTCTCAATATCGGACTATGGAGACACAGTGTATGGTCCCTAATGTGTAACAAGCTCATTATCTATCTAAAGAGGTCACAGTGACGCTAGTCGAGGCTTTGTCTGTTGAATAATTTAGGAGATAATCTTGTGTATTAGTGAAATTACATAAGATTATTACCGTTAGTTCTCTCAATATTGGACTATGGAAACACAGTGTATGGTCCCTAATGTGTAATAACCTCTATTGACTAAAAAATTAATGTTTTAATATTTCATAATATTATTATTTGTGATCATCACATAGGAGCGATTGTACATATTTTTGTATTTTCTTATTTTATATTTTTTCTTTCTCTTTTCATATATATATAATTACACTTAAATGCAACTTTATATCTACTATGTATTATGTCAATTTTTATTTTTCTTTATCAATATTAAAAAAAAACTCTTCTTGTCACTGCATCATGCAGTAAATCATGTAAAATATATCATGTAAAAGCCCATCATGGAGTTTATAATTAATTAATATATGGTAAAATTATTATTATTTTAAGTATATTAACCTTCATCCGCTAGGTCTGTCTTTATGAATTTTCCGGAACCTTCCTCACTATAACTGTTTTTGAATTTTTTTTGTCAAACTGTTGGTTAATCTATGAATTTATCGTAAAAGACAAATCAGCTGATTGTTGCTAGATAGGCCTTATTTATATTTACTATTATTTACTTTACCATTGGAAGTGACCTCCATTTGCATGCTGTCAAAAGTATAAGATGGAACTAGAATGGCCACCCGCAATATCTCAGCGTCAGTGGTAAAACTGGTTGAAGAATCTTGGTCACAGTGCTGTAATATATATATTTGTTTGCATTAGCTCTACACAGCAAGTTAACTACAAGTCCTTAGGAAAAAAATTTCCTCAGGGCCTATCTTTGGGGATGCTGTGTGGAGGGTCTTTTTAGGGAAAGGTAGGAGAGGAAGTTCTAGGAAGGAAAAAAGTATGAGGGGTGGGTAGGAATCTGGGGGTCAATGTGTCCAGGTGTGACGGACTTATGAATCCATCCCTCCCACTGCGGTGCAAGGTGATGGGTCGAGAGAGTCCGGCTGGAGAGGTCAAAAGGTCTCCCTCAACAAGTCTCCTGATCCGGAAAAAGACTTAATAAAGATCTACACGGCTCTTTGCCAATCGCTCTTAGAATACGATATTATCGGATGACGATCGATAAATCTTCAACAAACCTATCAATATCATGTCACTTAAACAACTCTACTCTAAAATAATACTCCTTTACATTCATAAATACAAAAAATAACAACTAACACATATATTAGAAACACTAGATCTTAGGGTCAAAAACATATCCAACAAGCAACATTTGGGCAAAAAGCTTCCTATACTGTGGTACTAAACTCTACAACAAAATTCCACTCTCATTCAAAACTCACAACAATATTTTAACATTTAAATCTCAAATAAAAAAAAACTGGATATAAAACAAGGAGATCAGAAATAGATACATAATACATATACTGACACCAAATACAGACTGAAACCGAAACCACTCAACTGATCAAAAAAACACCATGTAATATTTATATAATTATTTCAGAAAAAACACTATTCAATATATTTAAAATGACTTTATACTAACCATACTACTAAATTTGATCATATTTAAATGAAATCCTCAGCACGGGAGATCCCAGTGATGATATAATTATTATTATAACTCGAGGAAGACTTGATTGGCTATGCCAGGGCTTCCCAAACTTTTTTCAACTGTGACGCCCTTGGGAATTTGCCATATTATTGCGCACGCCGGGATTTGAACACGTGACCTCCAGCTTGCTAGTTGAGAGCCTTACCCCTCGACCATGGAGGCCGTTGAAACCTAACCTAAACTATTCTCTGTTTTGTTACTGTTCTATTTTATCCGGTTATCCTCGTAAATTTGTTAAATTGTTTTTAAAACTTTTCAACGGTATTACTGGCATCGTCATTGGAGCAGATGGGTTTTTCAAACTCAGTATTCAGAAGGTAAAAAAAATCAACAGTCGAGAAAAAGTTATTTTTATTCCGTTCATACTTTTAAATAAATGACCGTTTGCTTCCTAACTAAATATATAGGTATATTATTATATATTTACTCTGAAAGTCGACTGGAACATGGACCACCCCTTTAAGTTGTCTTGAATACTCGGTTGGGAGCTGCTAGTCAAGAATGTCCCCTGATTAACTTTCCCTGATTGCATATCTTCAATTATTGGCATCACCGCACCTATGGACAGTGCTTCATCTCTTGTCATAAGCCTTAGAAAACATAAATAGTAGTTTTAATATTGTCTCTACCTTCATTTGACTCACAATTAATTTATTATAATAGGTACACGTAATTATGTTTTTTCACGGTATGTGGATAGGTTCGAGAGTACCATAGAGTGTAAAAAAGACGGTGCATTATGTGTAGGAAAATGAGATACAGGTTTCATTGTACAATATTGCTGTCCAACAATAAACTATGATGTATGAAATTCTATCTGAATTCTATTCTATTCTATCCCAGTTCTACGTACGAATACATATTACCATTACGCTTTTTGAACCGTTTTATTTAAAAGCCGTGTAAAAACAGAATTGTCTGTATACCTACTGCAAAACCAGTAGGCACCTTATACTTAACTGCCCTGATTGTAAGAGGATTTTTAAAAACTTTTCTATCCATCCAAAAAGTCCTTGACTGTAAACTTGCACCATCCTAAATGAATTCAAAACGATCATTAGTTGCTTCCAGACAGACAGATTCCACACTATGCTCATGAGTCGCCCCCAACAAACAAATAAATAATTAAGCAATCAAAAGGGCAAAATAAAGTGTATGAAATAAATTACTATAAGTTTAACTATTTGGGCCATCCCATCAATGTTCAAGTATTTATTAACTATTGTTAAAAAATACCTGCTTTCGCAGGTTTTTTGCTGCTTGTAGGAACTTGCAAAACTCATTGTAGGATGGCAGGAACTTACAATACATAGGTAAGAGTTAATAGGTACAATTTTACATTGGTATTATGATAGTTTCACATACAAAATAGTACAAAAATAATCAAAATTATAAGTTTAACATACAAAAATAACCAAAAATAGAAAAACGGAGGTTAAGTAGAACAAACAAGAAGAAACAAAAAAATATAACAGACAGGGATACACACATAAGCACAAAGCCAAGGTAGGAATTTACAAAAACGTACTTACCCACTAATACATTGGTAAAAATAGATTATGCTCGATTACAAATACCTACAGGGGAAACATAACAAGAATTACGTATTTTTTAAATGTACTTAAAAATATTCTTTTAAGGCATTACTTTGTATTTTTTTTTATATGCTGGCTGTTTTTATAGAAAAGATATAAACCATTTGTGAACGCCTAATTTTCACTCCTCTTACTTATAAATTTGACACATCTGATAAACAACCATTTACTCTACATTAATGGTTGTTTAATCAGTTGTGTAAAATTAAAAAAAACTTTTATTAGTGAGGCCCCAAGTATTTATTAACATACATTTTAAATCGTTTTCTATGTATTAATTCCTAATATATTTTAGCTAAATACAATACCTTATAATGAACATTATTATTCAGTCTGGTCTCAGAGGTAGTTGGAAAATGTTAAGGTGTTATAGAATTAGCAATACTTTTACAAGAATTTGGTTGTTAATGCAGAGGGTAACGGTAACTATGGACGGAAACTCCAGTAACCCACCTCAGGTCAGACATTTTCTAGTGAGAAAATATTACAAGGTAAGAAAAAAAAATTTCAGTAGGTAATAAAATAAAATAAAACTCACTTTTCAAGATCAGGAGAAATGGCTTGGACATGCAGAGTTTGGCACACGATGGCAGAGTGGTGCCATCTGTTGATTCCCGTCAGACGCATGACTGTGGTGTTAGGGTTGTCCAACACTGCCGTTAGAATGTCATAGCGCATGGCCACACGCAGTTCTACCGTGATCATCAGCGCAACACGATTACTGTTCAGAATATAGGGTAAAAGAGCCCACGAAAGTTCATCTATGCAGTCTCCTCTGTGGATGGCTACAATGTGAAGGACTTGGAAAATCTGAAAGTACACATTGTCAACAAATAAACAATACCGCTCAAATGCCAAATATCGAACTGTGGAGAAGAGACAAAAATCTTTTGAGGAGTATGGGATATTGGAGAGAGGCGATACTTCATTCAAAATATAAACGTAATAATCTAATGTATCTGTAAATGTATAATGTCTAGCGGTAGTATTACACTGTGCACTATGTATAGCGGTAGTATACAGACATAGGCGGAACTCGCTGAAAGAGGCGACTATACTGCGTATAAGAGGATTAGAGCAGGACGGGAAGGCCTGAGGACTGAATGTGAATGAGAGCATTTGTGAAGACCAAATCCCACCCTGGGATTTAAATATATGAAGATGACTAAACTTTATTTATGTAACACCTCACAAGAGCACCCCTGTCTGTACAGTGTAATGGCAGGGGAGCTATTGTTGTTAACAGTTTATTAAATATTGCCACCCGGTTGGGCAGCGTTGTCAGGGGGGTTAAAGTAGGGGCTGTAGGAAGGGATTTTTGAATACGGCTCTTGAAGAGGAAAAACAGATGCCGAAAACTCGTGCAATTTAGCAACTAGTTGCTCGTTTAGCGGAGCTTTTGGTGTTAAAATGAGGTAGATAGCAATGTAGCACAATACCAAAATGATCCTATGTAAAGTGGCTTCTGTGGTTTTTATTTCAATGTATCGATCACATTTCTTATAGAAATTTATAAGAACTAAGGATGCAATCTTACCATTTTACTTGCCGCTGTCAATACTTCTTTACAGATGGCGTCCCTCTGATTTTCCGTTGCTTCAATGTAAGAGCTTGTGGAGGGGAAGTTCACATTTAATATTTCATTAATGAAGCACAGTGCACCCCCAGAAACACCTGTTCCAACCACTTCTAGAATCCTCGCCTCATGATTTTCAGTGGTATACTGATCGTAATTAAACGATGAATACAAACCGAAATAGATGACTTTCCTCAGAACATTGTAGGCAAGCTATAAATAATTTAAAAGATTCATTTGAAATTATATTATCCACACAAAAGGCCCGAACGTTTCCTTTTTTCTGCCACTGCTTTCCCTGGGGGCCTTTGCCATCATAGGGGATGTTGTGTTAAAGGTCTGTCCAAGAGAGGAAAAAAACAAAAAAGGGTCTTGAAAAGACTGCAAATCGACCTTTGATACTTCTTATAATAAATGGGCTCAATTTTCCATCAGTGCCATTTTTAATATTTTTACATTTTAAGGGTACCCATTAATTGCTGATTTTCAGCCTGTCAGCATTTGGTTATTTTTCATATTTACTGTGGTAAATGTATACTAAAGTGTACAATATAAACAGGTAAATAAGAATACGCGTAATAAACACATCTTATTTTAAAAACACTTTCATCAATTAGATAATAATGAGAAGTAAGTTTTTTTTAGTTTCCTGAAAAGAGAAATTTAAATAATTTGACGAATTTCTTTCATGTTTCAACATAAAAATATTAAATAATTTAAATTTAAAAAAGGAATTAAAACCAAACTATGAATCTATTTTAGGATCATATTTTGAGTTTAATAAAAGAGAAAAAATAACCTTAAAA
The DNA here is from genome assembly GCA_026573805.1 of Hesperophylax magnus. Taxonomy (NCBI): domain Eukaryota; kingdom Metazoa; phylum Arthropoda; class Insecta; order Trichoptera; family Limnephilidae; genus Hesperophylax; species Hesperophylax magnus. The sequence goes on along the minus strand of JAIUSX010000117.1, from coordinate 616,517 downwards.
CTTTAACAATGGCAGCCAAGTGAACAATCGATTTTCATTTTAACGAAATGTCTATTCCATTTCCGGAAACTGAAATAGTTACTTCTCATTATCATCTTACTACCACAAGTGGTTTTTTTAAAGGTGTGTATTAAGCGTGTCCCTATTTATTGTTTTTATATTAGGCTATTCACCCTAAAAAGGGTTCTTTGTTTCTGTATATTTAACTATAAACATGATAATAATCGAAGAGACAAAATTAACATGAGTGCAACCAATTGAATGATTCAGTGAATTGTAGTGCTGTAAAGAAGGTCAGTAGGCAAAGAAAATTAGATCTGATAGATTGATGCATGTAGAGATAAATTTGATTCGCCATGCTATTGATTTATCTACCATCTCGGAAGTAAGGATTTTTATTTTGTATTTTATCTGTTGACAATACTTACAGATTTATCAGTTTTGGTTAGTGCAATCTTACAGACATTCATAGATGGCGGTGTCAGTTTTATCATTTCCTCTAATAATCGCTTTTTTCCTATTGTGGCTTCACCCTAAAAATTAATAAATAAATTTTAAACAGATTGAACAAAAACTTTATAATATGTATTACCACAGTCGTGTTACTGTGTATGTGAAAACCTAAAAAACCTTATTGTTAACCATTTATTCTACATTGATAACAACTCTTATGGATTTCACGTAAAACTACTTTAGTGTTTTGTTTGATCGAACCTCTGCATTCCTAAACGAGGTAGCCTAACAGGAAGTCGGTACCTACAACAATGTGCTACACATGATATATCACTTTCATATCAACATCACTAAAATATTAGATATTGGACAATAAATGAATAAGATAAATGAAAAAACAGCATTGGAATACATATCTGAAATCATCCGTAAAATAATCAATCAGTCTTTTGGTTTTAGGAGTAAAATGTAATTTCGAATTTTTTTTAAAATTTGGAATACTTTTTTTATCAGGTAAATTATTAAACAGCTTTAGCCCTAGATATTCGTATTGATGTAATGTAGCTTTCGGGTTGCATCTAGGTACGGATATATTCCTAGATATATAGTTCCACAAGGAAGCATACTAGGGCACGTTCTTTTTACTATTTGCATAAATGAACTTTGCAGCACGAAAATAGACGGTGAAATAGTTATTTATGCTGATGACACAGTTTTACTCCTTAAATCTAAGGATTGGAATAATGTATATAACATAGCGAATTTAGGAATCTCGCAGGTGAAAACATGGCTAGACTCAAACATATTTACAATAACATATCGAAAACAAAATTCACAGCCTTCAGTATAAATAGCACGGGACAGCCAAAACACAACACAAACACCATAAAATACACGGATGTTTAAATACCAACATCTGCGATTGCCCTCCTCTAGAAAAAACAGAACAAATAAAGTATCTAGGAATCGTAATTGACCATAACCTTAGATGGATACCTCACATCAAAGAAATCACAAATAAACTGCTCAAAACAATACACATTTTCCTTAACATAAGAAACATATATAAAATAAAACAATTGAAAACAATATATTTTGCACTTTGCCAATCAATTATAGAATATGGAATTATTGCTTGGGGAGGAGCAACAAACTCGGCTTTCGATTCATTAGAAATCGCACAGAAAACGATCAGGTAATACTACAAAAACATACACTGACTGATACAGACCAAATATTCAACAGTTGTGACGTACTAGATATACGCCAATTATACGTTAAAACACTACTAAACTACATTTTTGACCATGAAAACAAATTTCAACATACACAAAATATCACTAACAGACCAGTTAGACAAGCGTACAAAGAAAACATAAAAACTCCGACAGTAAATACAAGCTTTGTACAAAGACACTATAAATACCATGCTATAAAAGATTTAAACAGTCTTAACACTTGAAAATAAAATTGAGGAAAACAAAAATAAATTCAGACACAAAACTACAAAATGGATTAAAGAACATAAAAGACAATATGTATTACCAAAATTTCATAACATAAAATAGTAAAACCTACACGTAACATACAAAACCAATATAAAAATCACTTACAAACACACAACATATAATATAAATATACCGATTTTTTACTTTAAATTTTATTTTACTTTAATTTTAAATTTATCTTAATCTTAGGTTTTTTTTTCTTCACCAATATTATATATATTTTCTTTAAATGTATTATTAATATTTTTTTATATTAAAAAATGGGGGCCTCTGCACGGGCAAGCCAACATTACTAAATTGTACTAAGAAATGTAAAATATTGTACCAAAATAAATTTAAAAATTCCCAGATGTTCTAGGTCTTACACTTCGCGTTGAGGACAGTTCAGATTCTTTAAAAGCTTTTATTATTATATTGTTACCTTTATTATGAGAATATTGGATGGAAGGTTAGAGTCTGAGGGAATTTTGTCAAGAGCGTCGCGGTGCAAAAATTTATTAATCCATTCGTCAAACTGCGCCAGTTCCTGATCTCTGCCAACTAGTGTTTTAATAGAGTCCCTGATCCTTGACCTGCATAAGTTATTTTAGTATTTTTCATGAAAATAATATCAGTATTTCGGAAGAAAAAATACCATTAGTTTTTTGGAATCATTTTTTTAAAATAACATAATGGTTCTAAAAAATTATTAAAAGCAATAATTACTCGCCTAAAATATCCATACGAATTGAAAATATGTTGACAATTGATGATTAATTAAATTATAATGAATATATATTTATTTATAACATATTTTCGCTCCACATGCCCAAACCATCTAAGTGTCCTTTTCTCAATCTTGCTTATTACGCTTACATCAGCCTCGCATTCTTTGGGAATCTCAAAATTTCTCAGGTGATCTTAGATGTGGTTTTACCACACGTATGCTTCGGGGATCACATTATTTCTACAGCATTCATTCTACTTTTATCCTTCCTCTGCCAGTTCCATGCCTCACTGCCACACATCAGGATAACTACTAGCCACCAGCACTCCTTTGTGGACTGCAGGCTTCGCTTCTTTGGACAATTTTCATGAGGACAAAGAATAATATATAATAAAACAGTTCTTCTGAACAAATTGACAACATTTGTTTATGTATTTATTTTAACTCACGAATTCTCTGCGTAATATTCATAAACCGGCCCCACATTGGACAACCCCTTCAGCACCTTGAACGGCATCAGGGTGAAGACATTCTCGTTAAGTTTGCTTTGGAGAAACACTTCCTTGTCACATGTTATTTTATTAGGGTAAGCCACCATCAAACGGGCACCCTACAAATTCAATAAAAACTACATAATAACTAGGTAATAATTTTAACAATATATATTATGTAGCATAGGCTTTATTTAAAACCTATAAAGTGAGATAAACATTACCATTTTGCAGCCAAATCGACGTTTCTTACCAATTTCGTGTGTAATTCTTAGTTTAAATCTCCCGCCAATGTCACCTGCTAGTTCCAAATGCATCCTTGAGGCGGCGCCAGTAGTGGGACGCCACTAGTGACGCTATAATTTCAAGCTTCATTAGCATTTATTTTGCGAAGGTCAAACACGTTTGGTTTGTTTACAAACATCAAATACCGTAAAATAACCTGTTTTTCAGTATTTGCGCAAAATTTACATATTTTTTTCGAGGTTATTAACAGTGTGACTGTTCGAACTCCGTAAAATTGCGATTTATAGAGTTTCGTGTGTTTTTGTTTAGTGTTTTTTGTATTTTCGTGATTATGTCGGATTCCGAACGTTCCGAGAGCGGGGAAGCCGAATTTTCGAGGGCGGAAGTCATGAAGGTGATTCACACGGACACGCGGGGGAAGCGTCCGAGGGTCTACGGCGAAGGCAAAGCCAAGAGGCAGAGGGTTTGTGAATTAGCTCCCGCCGACCCGCGAATTGACGTATTAACGCAGCAGATGTCCCAGATGCAGGAAATGTTGCGTCTGCTGCTGGAAAAGCGTTCGGAGGCTCCCGTCCGTGGCGCCTCGGATGACGATGACGAGGACAGCATCTCCCTGGACACCCCTGCGTCGCTTCGGGAGGAATTGGCAGGAGATTTGGGAATGGGACTCGTCCATCCGAATAAGCCGTCTCGTGACTTGGATCTCGGGGAGTGGACAACTGACCTAAAGCAGCCGAAGATACCATCGGCCGACCCAGGGAGGGTGAAAAAAGTGGAGCTCCTTCAGCATCTGGGGACGGCCAACTGGAACAATGTCCGCTACCTCGAGATCCAGAAGTCGTATGCCGCAACCCCTCTCTTCTCAATGTTGGCATTGAACCCTGAATTGAAGCGCCTAGCTCAGGAGGAATCGGCCAGTACGTCAACGGACTCCTTCTGCGGCTCCCTGACCAATGCTCTTTCCCTGCAGGCTGATCTCCTGAAGGCCTCCTTGCAGGAGCTGGTCAACTGGAGTGCGGAACCGGGCACGAAGCTGAGCACTTCCACTCTCTTCGAGAAGGTGCAGTCTCTCTTCGCGGCGGGGTCTGAGTCCCAGAAGGTGTCCAAAGACATCATGCAGATGGTCTGCGGAAAACGGGCTAGCCACATTGAGTATCGACGAGAGGGGGCATTGCGAGGCATCAGTGACGGATACGTCCGAGATGCCTTACGGAAGATTCCGCCCACATCGGAATATCTCTTTGACCCGAACCTCCTGTCGGCCCAGCTGGATAAGTTGGGGGGAGTGAAGAAGTGCCTCGCTCCTCAGCCTAGCACGTCGCGACCAGCTCCACCCGTTAAACCTGTGACTGTGCAGAGCTCGCAGCCCTTTCGTCCTAGAGTACAGCAGGGAAGAACCATCGCGAGAAGGGAGCACCCTGAGAGTCGAGGTCCGGAACCAGCCCGTAGAGCCGCTAAAGCTTTCCCTCCCCGAGGTAGGTTCCGGCCCAAGGAAAGAGCAGGGAAGCCAGACCGTAAGAGGTTTTAACAGTGGGCCCTCTTTTCAAGGGGGTCAGTTGCGCTCATTCGCAGGTAAGTGGAGGAACCTTGGCGCCCCTACTATCATCCTTAAGATGTTAGATGGCTACCGAATTCCATTTTCATCAAAACCTCCACTAAATAATAATATTGATTTATTTAACTCCCCTTTCACCACTAAGACTTCTGTGGCAATGACAGAACAAATAGAAAAACTCAAAGCCCTTAAGGTTTTAGAGTCGGCACCTGCCACTCCCTCATTTATTTCTAACATGTTTCTGGTCCCCAAATCAGATGGCTCAAAGAGGCCGGTCTTTAACTTAAAGTATTTAAACAATTTTCTGACTGTCAGTAAATTTCGTCTGGTAAACGTTTATCGAGTTCCTACTTTTCTACAACCGAATGACTGGATGGTTAAAGTGGACCTCACACATGCTTACTTTCATGTACCTGTGAGTGAGCAGCATAGATGTTTCCTTAGACTTATCTATAGGAATGAACTCTTGCAGATGACATCCCTCCCCTTTGGCTTGGCCACCGCACCTAAGGCATTCGCAACCTTCACTAACTGGGTAGCGCAGGAACTGCGGAAGAGAGGGATGAGAATTCTAGTGTATCTGGATGATTTTTTATTAGTAAACCAATGCCTGCCTACTTTAAAACAGCAGGCTATTGAAATGGTGGAGTTTTTGCAAGGCTTGGGATGGCATATACAATTTGATAAGTCAATATTAGAACCATCACAACAAGTTCAATTTCTTGGTATCAGCTGGAATACTCTAACTAATGAAAAGTCTCTCCCTCAGAACAAGGTTTCAGCCCTATCTTATTTGTTAAAGGGTTTTATTCAGACAGGTAGGTGGTCACTAGATAAGGGGCGCAGCCTCTTGGGCTCTTTAAACTTTGCTAGTTTTGCAGTTCCAAGAGGCAGGCTCAACAGCCGGCACATACAGAAAGGGTGCTTAGGACTCAGACACTACCACCCTTGGGAGTCATCACCAATTCCGGCAGCTACCGCTCGGGAATTGAGATGGTGGGTTCGATCGCTCACCCTGACGTCACCTATACATCTGCCGCTGTTTGAGCATTACCTAACAACCGATGCCTCTGATCAGGGTTGGGGTGCCCAGCTGGACGAAAAGCTTCTCAGCGGTGTGTGGGCTGATGACCAGCTGAATCTTCACTCCAATGTAAAGGAGATGCTCGCCGTGTTGGCTGCCTTGTCTCCTCACGTGCTTGAGCTATCTGGCTCGGGTCTTCTGATCCAGTCGGATAACAGGTCTGTCGTATCTTATCTCCGCAAGGAGGGTGGTACCAGATCAACTCAACTCCTGAGCTGTACTCGACTAGTGCTAGATGTTTTGGATAAACACTGTGTCTCCATGACAGCACAATACTTACCCGGTCGTTTCAATGAAGTAGCGGACTGTCTATCTCGTCATCGTGCTATACCCGAATGGCACTTGCTACCCTCGTTCACAGAGGTAGCATTCAGGAAATGGGGACGACCCGAAATAGACCTATTTGGCTCTAGGACAGCGCATGTGGTTCAAAGGTATGTTTCTCTTGATTTTCAGGACGACGAGGCAGACTACCACAATGCTTGGAGCAGGGACTGGGACCATCAGCTGGCTTGGATCTTCCCTCCCCCGTGCCTCATGCCGAGGGTTCTTTGCCACCTGAACAGAGCAAGGGGATTATACTTGGTAGTGGCTCCTCGTTGGGAAAGGGCATTTTGGAGAGCGGATCTGAAGTGTCGGGCCTTGGGTCCACCTCTTACGATTCACAATCTAGGAGAAGCACTGATAGACACCAGGACCAACAAACCCCCTCCTCAAGTAGAGTCCTTCACTCTGGAGATTTGGCTTTGTGGGGGTGGGACAAAAACCTAACAAGATGGTCAAGTCAGCAGAAGGAACTTCTTAGATCCGGGTGGAGAAGTTCTACCCTTCGCACTTATGCTCCGGCATGGCGGAGGTGGCAGCGCTGGGCGTCAGAGAATCAGCTTGATGCCACGCGTCCCAAAGCTGAAGACTTAGCCAGGTTCCTAGCCGATCTACACATCAGAGAAAAGCTATCGCTGAGTACCATTTTAGTTCACAAGTCAGTGGTGTGTACCTTAGGCTCTCCCGAAGACAATAGAGAGCTGAGCTCCAATCCGATAGTGAAGAAGATATTAAAAGGGATATCTTTAGCTAGACTAAGGCCTTCAAAACCCCCCATTTGGGACCCGAGGGTTGTATCATCATGGCTGGAGAAGAATTTGCCTCAACATATTACTCTCTTTGAAGCATCAAGGAGAGCAGCCACCATCCTGCTTTTGGCATCAGGGCGCCGAGTCCACGATCTCACATTGCTCCATTGCACAGCTGAAAGATTGTCAGTGGACAGTGAAGGCATCTCCATTTGGCCAGTGTTTGGTGGCAAGACAGATTCGGCAGACTGGCAACAATCAGGGTGGAGACTGGCTCGCTCGGAGTCTAGGAACATAGACCCTGTCTATTGGACGGAGAAGGTCATAGAACTGTCTAAGGAACGGAGAGCGCAGGCGATACTACCTAGCCTATTTATTACAACTTGTGGGACAGTGAAAGCGGCCTCCAGGGCAGTAATTGCAGGTTGGATTAGGGCAGTCCTCAGGGATGCTGGTGTAGAGGATCCACCTGGCAGCATCCGTTCAGCAGTGGCATCTCTGAACTGGCTGCAGAAATATAAGCTGGACGATATACTGTCGCGTGGTAACTGGAGAAGTCCCAATACCTTTGCCAAGTTCTATAGAAGGGAAATTGCAGAATCGGCTGGCCGAGTCAACACCGACCCATCTGTTGCTGACCTTTTTCAACCTCTGTAACTGGTTAGCTGATTTCTGGAAATCTTGCCCCTATTTTCTTTTTAGCAAATAAATTTAAATATTATATTTGATTCACATTAGCATAATGTCACCAGGCGATAACAAACAATATCTCACTTTATAGGTTTTAAATAAAGCCTATGCTACATAATGAAAAAGTTTTACCTTACAATAAAACTTATATTATGTACTTAGCTTTATTTAAAACCTAGGCAAGGGCTGCCTGATGAGATCTAATGAAGCTTGAAATTATAGCGTCACTAGTGGCGTCCCACTACTGGCGCCGCCTCAAGGATGCATTTGGAACTAGCAGGTGACATTGGCGGGAGATTTAAACTAAGAATTACACACGAAATTGGTAAGAAACGTCGATTTGGCTGCAAAATGGTAATGTTTATCTCACTTTATAGGTTTTAAATAAAGCTAAGTACATAATATAAGTTTTATTGTAAGGTAAAACTTTTTCATTTTTAATTGACTAATTACTTTTCTACAATGATTTAAGTTGGGTTGTTTCACAGAAATTCAATTGTAACATTGTCATCAAATCGCCATTTTTTTTTTTTGACAGTTGAAAGGTTAAATGCCGATTCTAAGTCCGTTTCACCTTTGGAACAAATTGTGATCAGCAGTAGAGGACAGCTATCATGTTGATTGTAAGCTTAATACAATTTGATACAAAGCTGAAACGCATCTAGAATCGGCGTTTAACAGGGACCACTCAAAAGTAAAAAAAAAAAAAAGCACTGAATGACCGTTTATTGAAAATGTTACATTGGAAATACTACAAAACAACTGGTCCTAAAATTATAACTACATGCAAATTTTAGAATTTAGTACAATATAAATAAATAAATTGTTTAGATTGGTTTTGGCATATTTATAATGTATTTTTAGCACGCCATGCTTGTATAACGATACGTCCCGTTTTTCAGTAGTCTGTTCTGTTGTCCTGGAAAGTTTCGGTAAGCCAAATTGTTCCATTTTCAGAGCAATAATGCATTTAGAGAAACAAACCAAGAGATAATATTATGGTATCATTTAATCATTGAACATAATATTAACCACTCTCAGAAAGATCCGGTCTTATCTGGGAATCGAACCCAGGAACTTTGCCTTGCCGGAGCATTGGTCTGACCACGGGCTAATTCAACCATATCAACATCTGTTATATGATATTTTTTGAGGTACAAAATCCCACAAAAGAAAGTCTGTTGATTGTTGTTGTTTCAATTGACAAAATTTTGTATTCTCGCTCACAAGCGGTCAAAATAAGTGCATATACTAATAAATAATCTGTTTTGTTGTTTTAAAACCACGATATTTATTAATTTAAGAACCGGCCGGTTTCGCTTTACTTAAGCATCATCAGGGTACAAATTAATACTAAACAAGAAGTACATAATGTGTGCATATATGTAACAAAATATAGAGGGAGACAACATGATACAAATATAAGCAACACAAAGACGGTCATAAAATACATTAACATAAGTGCACAAGTAATGGAAAAAACCGCCAGATAATTATGTAGACTAAAGGGTTATACCAATAAATCGGGAGAAACAAAGCATCAACTGGCATGGTGGTAAGGAGGTAAGGAGAACTGGGAATTTTTTATGGGTTTATTGGAAACAGACTTAATATTGGACTACTTGATATGTCTAATTGATTATTAAGTATCTGACTTTTGGTTTTTACAGCTTTTTTAATTTCTAGTGCCTCTAAGTTGTTTAGTCTGTTCCCATGCCCGTTTTTATGTAAGATGTTAGCACCGGTGCTATGACAGAATGTATGATCTTTATCGATCAAATGATTTGCGAATTCAAAAAAACCGTTATTATTGAGGCAACGAAGATGCTCCTTTATCCTAATATTAACATTACGTGATGTCTTACCGATATAAAAAGCCGAACAATTATTGCAATTTAATTTATAAATCCCGGAATGACTTAATTTATCGTCCTTATCTTTAGAATTAATTAGAAATTTACCTATATTGTTATTGGTATAAAAGGCCGGTTTGACTTCAGAAGGAAGGTTTTTTACACTTAAGGTAGAAAAGTGATTGATGAATAAAATTCGCCGCCATTGATAATTAATATTATTATCATTGATTTGAGGACAAGGACTAGCGAAGAGGAAGCGATTAATGGCTATTTGTTTTAGCTTTTTATTTAAAATTAAATCTATAAAATTTGATTCATAGCCATTATTTACTGCTATGTTTTTAATTAGTTTTAGTTCACTATCAAAATTACTATCGGACATTGGAATCTCTCTATAGATTTTATAAAAGATTTAACTTCCTTGTTTAATATATGCATGAATCAAAATTATTTTCAATTTAATAATGTCATATATCAGCAACGTGACGGCCTAGCTATGGGGAGCCCTACCAGTCCTCTGATTGCTGATATATTCATGGATAACTTAGAAAATAAAATTTTATCTAGTAGCTCACATCTTATTAAAAATGTTTTGTACTGGAAAAGATACGTTGATGATGTTTTGTGTATATGGACAGGGACTAGGCGTCAACTGAATTCCTTCCTCAATCTTATAAACTCTTTTCATAATAAGATTAAATTCACATTAGAAATAGGCATAAATTCAACCTTAAATTTTTTAGACCTTACCTTATCGATCGTTAATAACAGAATTAATTTTAACATTTTTCGTAAACCCTCCTATACTGACGTTGTCATACACAGTACCTCCAATCACCCTATTTCACATAAGCACTCCGCATTCCATTCAATGGTCCATCGTTTAGTCACAATTCCAATGTCCGATAGTAATTTTGATAGTGAACTAAAACTAATCAAAAACATAGCAGTAAATAATGGCTATGAATCAAATTTTATAGATTTAATTTTAAATAAAAAGCTAAAACAAATAGCCATTAATCGCTAGTCCTTGTCCTCAAATCAATGATAATAATATTAATTATCAATGGCGGCGAATTTTATTCATCAATCACTTTTCTACCTTAAGTGTAAAAAACCTTCCTTCTGAAGTCAAACCGGCCTTTTATACCAATAACAATATAGGTAAATTTCTAATTAATTCTAAAGATAAGGACGATAAATTAAGTCATTCGGGGATTTATAAATTAAATTGCAATAATTGTTCGGCTTTTTATATCGGTAAGACATCACGTAATGTTAATATTAGGATAAAGGAGCATCTTCGTTGCCTCAATAATAACGGTTTTTCTGAATTCGCAAATCATTTGATCGATAAAGATCATACATTCTGTCATAGCACCGGTGCTAACATCTTACATAAAAACGGGCATGGGAACAGACTAAACAACTTAGAGGCACTAGAAATTAAAAAAGCTGTAAAAACCAAAAGTCAGATACTTAATAATCAATTAGACATATCAAGTAGTCCAATATTAAGTCTGTTTCCAATAAACCCATGAAAAATTCCCAGTTCTCCTTACCTCCTTACCACCATGCCAGTTGATGCTTTGTTTCTCCCGATTTATTGGTATAACCCATTAGTCTACATAATTATCTGGCGGTTTTTTCCATTACTTGTGCACTTATGTTAATGTATTTTATGACCGTCTTTGTGTTGCTTATATTTGTATCATGTTGTCTCCCTCTATAATATATTTGTATCATGTTGTCTCCCTCTATATTTTGTTATATATATGCACACATTATGTACTTCTTGTTTAGTATTAATTTGTACCCTGATGATGCTTAAGTAAAGCGAAACCGGTCGGTTCTTAAATTAATAAATATCGTGGTTTTAAAACAAAAAAGTATTTTATTTTATTAAATATGTCAAACCACAAAGTGATTGCTTTCTACAATAATAATAATAAATAATCTCTCCCGAAGGAAACCTTGAAAATAAAGCTTTGGAGAAAAACATATCTGGCCACGTCAGTCATTCCCTGTGTTATCGTGGTTGAAATAGAACTCGTCTATACATCTCCCAGCTGATAACCATGGAAGGAACTAGTTTAGAATGTAAACATGTATGTGTAGGTACATAACATAACTATAATTTTGAAAATACAAATTTACCTTATTGACACATAATCCAATGACAGTATATTCTTTCCTCAATTTGTGACCAACAACTCCGCAATAAGCTTGACCTGAATAATGGAAGAAGAAGAAATCAATAACATAATTAAAAACACACTTAGTAACAAAATTGAACTTTTTTTTTTTTTTTTTTTTTTATAGTGTCCCTCACAAGAGTCCCAACTGCTCCCGTCTGGAGCCAGTGAGACTATGGCATCCCCAATTGGGGGATGTTGTGAGGCTGAAGGTAAGTGGGGAAGGGAAAGAGGAAGGTGAGGAAGTACCTGGCTATTCAGATCTAGTCACTAAACACGGCTAAAGCCATTTGGAGCAACGTTTCAATTCTGAATGGTGGTCTTACACCAGGGCGATACTGGTAGTATCTTCCACTCTGGAACGTGCCGAAAATATACTATATATTATTTTAATTAATTAATTGTGAAATAACACAAATTAATCAAATAAAATTTATTTGCGCACGCCGGGTTCGAACCCGCGACCTTCGGAATGGCAGTCCAATGCGTTACCACTGGACTATGCCGGCCGTCAAGAACTACGATAGATGTTAATTTATATTATCCTGTTTTGTCAAAATTCTCCTCAAGGGCGCTAGTCAATAAGCCAGATAAACTAAGGTTGAGGAAGTTTAACATTTATCACCCGCCTTTTAAAAAATAATTTAATAAACGAAATTAAGATTAACAATTATTTTATAAGCAATAATTATTAGCCTGAAACACTCATCCACATTGAAAAATCTCCTGATAAAAGATACATGACGGCAACGGGACATGAACCCGTGTCCTTTCGATTTCCGGTCGACAGCTCTGACCACTGAGCTATGGCGGCTTATCTCTTATCCGCGAAATAATTCAATATATACTAGTGTTTCATTCAACAATTACTGCTTGTTACATTTTTTCACCTGAAACAACCAACTTTATTTTATATGAGAAAGGCATTGTAAGTGCTAACTCTCTCACTAGATGGCGTCGAGACAAATTGTCTACATTTTTGGTGAAAAATACTCGAACTTGTCAAATATTAATTATTATTTTTTTGGTAAACTAATGTTTAAGACAAGATTTTTTATGCATAGCACAAAGGGTAATTGAAATTAAGATTGTTGTACATTTTTAGCCCACCATTCTAGGGATATCCCCGTGACGTGGTGGACGATGACTGTCGCATGGCTTGACATGGTTCGGGCTGAAGTCTGTAGGATGTAGGATACCACCATAGATATTCAAATTAATAGACCAGCCAATCCATGAAAACCTAAAAACCGTGAGTCAACCCCATTCCTTTAAAAAACAAATTACGAAATGGATCCTTACACACGGAATACATTACAACTACAATACCCATTCATTCGACACTCTATCAATTTAATCACCTTTCAGACAAAACATAATATATCCTTATTCCCTAACTTAGCGGTATAGTATGTACATAATTAATTAGTGTGATCAATTTATTAATAATTTCTCAAATTATTCATCTTCTCATAATTCTCTAACTTCTCCATCCTCTTCTTGCAACCCAAACTAGCTATACATCATTTTTCTTATTTCTCTATTTTATATTATAGTAATGTATAGATTCTATGTCCGCAAACTGTAAAAATTCACCCGCCATAACACAGGGTCATCCCTAGCATGGAGGGTGAAATATCCCAAAAAAACCACATGTACTCTCTAAATCATGTATCAATAAAATAAAATTAATAAATCAGGGAAAGAGGAACAAACAAAGAGCGCAGGAGGCGACGTGACCGTCCCCCTTTCTGTGATTTGTGAATAAATGAATCGGACAGTATACAGGTAACTCACATTGTAACATCACTGTTCGGTCCTCGAAAATAAAATCTGCTTACGAATTACTAGTACTTTTTACAAAGCAAATTGCTGGCTGCGTATAAAACTTACCCGCAAATCCCAATAAGATAAAAAAAAGTTCGGGCTTGTTTCCAAAATGCTATATTTTGTTAGACACTTTTACAAATCTTTAAATAGTAAAATAAAGTCGCTATCCGCGTCTATTTGTCTGTGCACTTAGTTCTTCTAAACTAGGAAATCGATTTTGATAGAATTTATTCCGGAAGTTTTACATATGTAATACATGCTTATTATATTTACAGAAAGTAGAGAAAAGTCAATGTTTTATAATCAAGTTGTAAAAATATATTTTCGGGCGCTATATTGTAAATGTTGGCTAAACCTGATGAGATACATCAAAATAATGTACTACGGAATTGTATAAAAAAAGGCCTACAGAAAAGTCGACGATGGTATATGTCTTTGTCCTAAGGATAACCCCCCAGCATCACCACGCAAGGAGGTTCGTTTAAAAACAAACATCCAGATTCTGCACAGAAAAGTCCCACAGCGCTGCGCTGCAAACCTTTGCCTTACTTTAGCGAAATTTACTTTTCTGCGCAGGGTCTGGCTATTTCAATGTGCACTCTTCAGTGGTGAATGTACGATTGATGTGGTAGTTTATTCAAAGCATTTTAGAACCCTCCTGGTGCCAGAAATATGGTCACATGGTTTGCCTCGTCGAAATGATACTGGGAAATCACGTTATGGCAAGTATATTAATTTAAGTCTATGGTTATCACAATGATAGGCCACCTTTGGAAGGATGTAGGTTTACCTGAAGTCACCCCAATAGACACACTATTGATTTTATCATGTTTATAGAGTGTAGTCCGTATCTCCAGGGCACAGTTGAGGGCGAATTTTTTTTCTGCTTCTTGTTTAAGTCCTCGCAATCCAAATACTATCAAAAACATCATATCCTTATCAAACAGTGACAACTTGTTCACTGTACCATTACTGGCTCTCACCAACCTGCAAAGGTAAAATAAATGTAAACAATACACCTATTTAATGTTCCTTAATGTCTTTATGACATTATTAACTGTGAATTGGGATAGCGGAATAATAGTAAAAAAAACTGTAATTGGCACAATGTAACAGATAATAAATAAGAGACATTGGACAACACTTTTGTAGTCCCTAATTCTTGCTTTCTCGTGCAGTCTCTTTCGTCAGTCGCACAGTCGTTACAGTATAATATATTGCTCTTGATTACTAGTCTGTACAATATTTTAGCTCTTTTTGTACATTAGACGTTTTTATCGCAACATTTAACCTTTTCGTACCGTACGTATATTTGAAAATATGTACATAGAATTCAGAAATTTTTACAGTTTTAATTGGATGTTTGTTACTCATTCCCTCATGGAGGTATTTTCTTGTTTTTGGTATAAAATCTTATTCTTCTCTCAATTTCTCTAATCGGGTTATCTTTACCTAAATTTAACGATATTATTGCCAAAAATAATAACATTTCACCTGCAAACATCTTTGTAGGCTTTATCCACGACTTGTAGCAATACTTGTCCATCCGATACATCGGTGATCACGTTCAGAAAGAGTATAACTACGAACCGCATCTCTGTCAAGTACTCCATGGGCTCGTCATTCTCAATGGCCTTCATGACGGGACTGAGTATAAAGCGGCGCAACGGCTCTTGCAAGTTGTTCTTCATGGCGTAATGCACACTCTGTCGAACTGAACAAAATAACAATAAAGACAAGTCTCAATCAAAAATACTAATTTCAGTTGTCGGTGCGTGAAGTAAAATATTACTTCACATTCAATGAACACAAATATGCTTTGAATTTAAGTGTCATCATTTTAATAATAATTATTCAGTGCAATAAAGTGGGAATCTACCCATAATATAATACAGGGTTTTCCAATAAGAGGTGTTATTTTGAATAGCCCGCTATTTCGGTAGATGTTACTATTGAAGCTGTCATTTTTTGACATTTGAAACAAGTAGAAACTACGCCATTAATAAAAATGGAACGATAAACGCTTCAACAATGCATTGAAATTATTAAAATTCACTTGAGTGAATCAAATGCAAATCATCTTGAGTGATGAGGCCCATTTCCACCTCGGTGGCTTCGTCAACAAGCAAAATTGTCGCATCTGGGGTTCGGAAAACCCAAGAGTTATTGTTGAAAAGCCTCTCTATCCTCAACGTATGACTGTTTGGTGCGGTTTATGGTCCGGCGGAGTCATTGGACCTTACTTTTTCGAAAATGAGGCTGGAGCAACAGTTACAGTGAATGGATTGCGCTATCGAGAGATGATTAATGATTTTTTATGGCCGGAATCGGATGGTATTGATCTGGACAACGTTTACTTTCAACAAGACGGCGCTACGTGCCACACAAGCAACAAATCCATTGATCTTTTACGATTGAATATCAAAATAACACCTCTTATTGGAAAACCCTGTATTTTAACAGAGAATTGTTTTAATATGGCATGTTCAAAATTGGATATAACTTGATTTTTTACGGGTCTGTGCCCATATCATATCTATTCATATCTTTTCAGTACATTAGAAATTTTATGCCGCCGTCATTAAAATAATTGGTAGTGTGATGGTCAGCATCCTTCAAACATTCAAAGCAGTTGATTGGGATTCTCGGAAACGGCAATTTAAAAAAAAATATATATATAAATTTATAATATTTTTTAATTTTTATATCTATTTGATAAAAAAAATTATTTAGGTGATTTTCACAGGTGAGCTAGTCATACAATAAAAACAAAATTTTCTAAAAAAAATAACATCATTTTGGGTACCCCTTCTCTACAAAATAAGTGCTGGTACGTACTATTGGTAACACTTATATTTGTGTAGGTTTGAATCATCATCTCAATGTTTGAGCTGTAAAAGTCTGAATCTGCTGAATCCAACATGGTAATGTTCATTTCTGTATCTGGTGAGAGAACAGCTGGAAAATAAATAGTATCAATATCATGAATTATTACAAAATGAATTGTTTCTTATATTGAGAAGAGTTTATAAGTTGTTGTTAATCATTTCAAATTAAACAAATACAGGAAAAATTTAGCTAGTACAATGTTAAAATTTAGCTAGGTACAATGTTAAAATTTAGCTAGTACAATGTTAAAATTTAGCTAGGTACAATGTTAAATTTAGCTAGTACAATGATAAAATTTAGCTAGTACAATGATAAAATTTAGCTAGTACAATGATAAAATTTAGCTAGGTACAATGTTAAAATTAAGCAAGTACAATGTTAAAATTTAGCTAGTACAATGTTAAAATTTAGCTAGGTACAATGTTAAAATTTAGCTAGTACAATGTTAAAATTTAGCTAGGTACAATGTTAAAATTTAGCTAGTACAATGTTAAAATTTAGCTAGTACAATGTTAAAATTTAGCTAGGTACAATGTTAAAATTTAGCAGGTACAATGTTAAAATTTAGCTAGTACAATATTAAAATTTAGCTAGGTACAATGTTAAAATTTAGCTAGTACAATGTTAAAATTTAGCTAGGTACAATGTTAAAATTTAGCTAGTACAATGTTAAAATTTAGCTAGGTACAATGTTAAAATTTAGCTAGTACAATGTTAAAATTTAGCTAGTACAATGTTAAAATTTAGCTAGGTACAATGTTAAAATTTAGCAAGTACAATGTTAAAATTAGCTAGTACAGTGTTAAAATTTAGCTAGGTACAATGTTAAAATTTAGCAAGTACAATGTTAAAATTTAGCTAGTACAATGTTAAAATTTAGCTAGTACAATGTTAAAATTTAGCTAGCTAAAATGTTAAAATTTAGCTAGTACAATGTTAAAATTTAGCAAGTACAATGTTAAAATTTAGCTAGTACAATGTTAAAATTTAGCTAGTACAATGATAAAATTTAGCTAGTACAATGATAAAATTTAGCTAGGTACAATGTTAAAATTTAGCAAGTACAATGTTAAAATTTAGCTAGGTACAATGTTAAAATTTAGCAAGTACAATGTTAAAATTTAGCAAGTACAATGTTAAAATTTAGCTAGTACAATGTTAAAATTTAGCTAGGCACAATGTTAAAATATAGCTAGTACAATGATAAAATTTAGCTAGGTACAATGTTAAAATTTAGCAAGTACAATGATAAAATTTCGCTAGGTACAATGTTAAAATTTAGCAAGTACGATGTTAAAATTTAGCTAGTACAATATTAAAATTTAGCTAGGTACAATGTTAAAATTTAGCTAGTACAATGTTAAAATTTAGCTAGGTACAATGTTAAAATTTAGCTAGTACAATGTTAAAATTTAGCTAGGTACAATGTTAAAATTTAGCTAGTACAATGTTAAAATTTAGCTAGTACAATGTTAAAATTTAGCTAGGTACAATGTTAAAATTTAGCAAGTACAATGTTAAAATTTAGCTAGTACAATGTTAAAATTTAGCTAGGTACAATGTTAAAATTTAGCAAGTACAATGTTAAAATTTAGCTAGTACAATGTTAAAATTTAGCTAGTACAATGTTAAAATTTAGCTAGTACAATGTTAAAATTTAGCAAATACAATATTAAAAGAAAATTAATCGTAACCATTAAGATCTATTTTAACCCTTTAGTACATTGATCTCATTTGTTCAGTTTCCAATGTTTTCTGTGTATTTCAAATGCGCTATATACATCTTGTTTTTGAATTTTCCGTGAAAATAAATACTGTTTTAGAAAATAGATAAAATTATCTTTCCGGTGTATGCATTTAAAATAAATATTACTATTTCTAAATAATAAAATTTTAATATCAAACGTGAAAAATATTGTCAAAAACACTAACCAAATTTTTACTTAATTTTTTACTCCAATCATAGAAAAATTGAGAGAATTCGATATTTCGAAAACACTTTCGTTTTATTTGGAGAAATTTTAAGAAAACTGTACCTTCTTTTATCTTATTCATATAATAAAAAATAAGAAATAATTTTTAAAATCAAATAAAAAATATGAATTATTCATTTTGGTTATTTTTAGTATTTTATTTATGGATTCCAGTGTAAATATTTGAGACAAACTGGAAATAATAATTATTTCTCTTTCTAACGACAAAAAAGTTGTGCATTGTCGCATGATAGAAAAAAAATAAAAATACTTTTATAAAATACGGACGCCCGGTCATATATGACTACATAAATACAACGGTGCAAATGATAACTGATTTGATTATATGTGATGCTACGCACCCTTGCCTATTGAAATTAGGTTGTTTTAATTAGTCTTAATAAATTCAGGCATTGAAAAGTAATTACACAAAATTTAGGTGCTGAGAAATCTCAAAGTGGCAAGCAAAAAGTATGTCAATTGTAGTGTTTCGTTTTCGTAGTTTTAGCAGTAAACTGTCATGCGTTGCTTAAGGTCGAGTGCTACCTCTAAGTAAATTTCCTTAAAAAGTTCTGAAATCCCCTCGTGTGTGAAGAGAAAGTGTTTTAATTATTCGGAAAATAACAGTAAAAGCCAAGGATCTATATTTCATTTGTAAATACACGCAAATTACTTTTTTTTTTGATTTTTATTAATAATACGGTTGTTTTCCGTCCGTATTTCGTCCATTCAGATATATTTTTGTAATATGTGTCTTTATCATTCATGAGCAATATTTGAATTAAGAATTTATTAGAAACATTTCTTAATTGTCACATTTTATGATAATAATAACAAGTCTAAATGTATCATCAACTTTTATGCTAGTATTTTTTTGAAGCAGCATCAAAAATATATCTCTTCCCGATTTGTTAAGTCCCGTCATATGATTTTACATCAAATGACAACACAATCAGGGCCGGCCCTGTGCAGGTGCAATTGGAGCAGTTCGCTCCAGGCGCCAACTTACTAAGGTATCAAGGAGCCAAGAAGCCAAGGTGCTGATATAACATAACACAGCCGCCCTTAAGGTTTTTACTAGCGCCAGGCGCTGTTTGACTCTGCAACGGCCCTGACAACCATATAAGCACAATAAAACTTTTATATAGTCAGTGTAAGTCCAATACCGCTGAAGAACTATTTTAACCAGGATATAAAAATATTCCGACACCTCACTCGTATTTGAGTACCTCATACATAACTCTTTCTGATATCGTGTCCTACCCAACACTAATTCAGAATCGAAGTCTGTTTTTCTAGGTTATAAATTAGCTATAATATTTTTCACAGGAATTCCTCGTTGCTAACTCAATTGTGTTTTTGTGGGATTTCTTGGCCTTGGAATGTTAAATAAGTCAGTGAGTCTGTTGTTCACCTGAATTCCTCAAATCCACGATGGCCGTGTCCACATGCTTCCACGTGGCCCCAATGCCCAGAATATTGGTGTGGATCCCATCATCCATCGGCTTGGTAATGTACTGTGCAGAATTTAAGTACTGCCAGGCACTGGGAGACGCCACCACATCCCCAGCTTTACTCAGATACTCCGCTTTCTAAAGTTAGATAACATGAGGATCTGATGAGACAAGAATATATGAAATACATACAAAAATTAACCGTTTCCCTCCGAGCGTCCACAATTTATAGCCGCTATTTGACAAGGCCTTCCCTCAGGGCGGCCCTAATTTATACCCATAAAATAAATCAAGAATTTAGAACCCCCATAAATGACATTGTTTATTTATTTGAATGATTAACATAACATTAAAAAAATAATGTCTAAAATAACAAAACTTGAATAGAACCTTCACAGAACTTGAAAATTAACTTTGAAATTTGATGAATTGTTCAAATTCTGTGAAACAACCCGTCCTAAGGATTTTTAGTAGATATGTCTTTTTGTATAGGAAAAAAGAAGTTGGAATTTCGGAAAAAAAAAATTTATCTTCTTTACTCTTATCTCAAATCACCTCCCGAAGTTAGTGCACTTTACCTCCCGGACACCCTGCATATTAAATAAATACAAAAACAAAACGGGTGGGACGGGTTAGACATTGTTCATTTTCCTAAACACCCATATTGAATTTACAGATAAATCACTTGTAGTAGGTATTGCTTATACTGGAATTTTATAGATTTGCTTTTATTAGGTATGAAGTAAATATATATTTACCTTGACATCCCATACGGGTTGACCAACTACGGCATAGTGAGTGTTCTCCTTGTCGCCGATAAGACTGAAA
Source organism: Hesperophylax magnus (assembly GCA_026573805.1). Classification (NCBI taxonomy): domain Eukaryota; kingdom Metazoa; phylum Arthropoda; class Insecta; order Trichoptera; family Limnephilidae; genus Hesperophylax; species Hesperophylax magnus. The sequence continues at coordinate 595,686 of JAIUSX010000117.1, read as the reverse complement.
AGTACCCGGCCGGCAGAAAGGGCTACTTTCACTAGAATAATTTAACGCAGGTGGATAAAATTTACTATGTAATAAAAAATATTTAAAAAAAAAATAACATTCAATAGTTGCTTCCAGAAGGGCCGTTCAACGCATGTCAATCACCCCCAACTAGTAAATAAACAATTAAGTAATCAAAAGGACAGAATAAAGTATATGAAATGAATTGTGACTATAATACATAGTGTATTCGGACCATCACATCAATATTCAAGTATTTATTAACTTATTTGCAAGTTGGGAGTGGCTTATGCGCATCGTGAAACGGCTCGTCTAGAAGCAACTATCAGTCGGCATGAACCAGTTTCATATACTATCATCGATGTAGACTTAGTTGGTGTTTGCGGAGTTCTTTCTTCGGAGAATTTCAGATACCTTTTAAAACAACGTCCACATCTGTTGCGAACGTGCCGTAATCCCGCTGGATGATCAGTGCACAGTCGATGGCCGTGTGCACCGCATTCTGCATAGGCATGGTGGAGGTGCTCTTCCACATGGCGAGGAAGGCGTCTCCGGAGAACTTCAGTAAGTCTCCATTGCGCGAGAGAATCTCCTGCACCATGGCTCCGATGTACGTGTTGAGGATCTGTGTCATCTTCGATGTGCCGTCTTTGCCCGTCTCAGTATACTTCTCGCAAAGGTCGGTGAAACCTACAAATAATGTTTCGATATACTTAAAACATGTGTGATTTATGCCGTTTTGAGATAAACTATTAAAGTATGATATTTGAAATGATTCCTAGGCCCCGGGCAGATCGATTTTCTGGTCAAGAAAGAAGTTCTATTTTATTTATTTTTTGGAATAACTTTATCGAGTAAAACCTCAAATTGTAATATTTAATTATTGAAGACAATATTAGCGATTTCTAAACGAAAATCTGAAACAGAAAAATCAGAAAAGGAGAAGGAAAATCAGAAGTTCTATTTTTTTAAATGTTTGATTTTGAAATTTCAACCAAAGTAAGATATTATTGCCTTTATTTCAGGCACATCTTAATGATTTTATTGTACATGGTTTTTCTTCCTTGTTTATAATGAATCTCTAAGGTAGTGTTTCCCAGCCTTCTTTATGCCATGCCCCACCGTAGTCTTTTCAAAACTCAGATGTCCCACTGGCATCTTTTTTAATTAAACAGCAGGTAAATTTTCAAATCATATTGTAATATGTTTGTAAACATATGAACCCCTAATTAAATAAAATAAAACCTATTCTAATATATATATTATAACTGAAATTATTACAAAACACAAATTGAAAATATAATTAAGTAGAATAAAATAAAAATTAAAACAATAATAAAACACAAATGACAATTGAAATTTAGTACAAACACACACATATCTTGACGCCCAATTCATTATTAAATTCAGTTACGCTTGCTACAAAGAAATTTTATGTCCGGATCTAACTTAGTTAATTTCAGTCTTAGGTGTAATTGTGGTGTGACACTTGTGATTCGTCATTACGGTCGTCTGTGCGCATACGATAATATGCGATCAATGGTACGTGTATGGTGCCATTTATTTTGCCTGGCATTTTTTTGTATGACCGATGAGTATTCCCCTTTATATGTGGAATGCCTACATGTCTCATCTCTGAAGTGTGGTGCCCCACCATGGGAAGCACTACTCTAAGGTCTATAAGGAGTTAAAAGTACTATTTTCCCTCTAGAGATGTACATTAATATTATCACATATTCAAATCACCATAAAAGGTTGCAAAGTAGTGGCGGAGCATTAAACCTACAACCCCTTGAAGTGAACCTAAAGCTTCGGACCATTCGACCAATGGTCCAGACCAGTCGAAAACTAGTTTTATTAAGATCAGACTGGGGAAGTGCGGTAAATAAATTAATGAGATGGATTCAATTACCAATAAGTATTGATTCAATTTCACAGATTTTTTTTTGGACTGTATGAGGATTAAACATTTTTCCCCAGGGACTGGTAATTAAACTGATGTGACATTTAAAAAAAAAAAAATTGACGGAGGATTGAACCTTCCTCCGACTGTAGTCAACCGCGCTAACAACCACGATTGGGTAGGGCCGACATTTATTTTGTATATTAACTGGTGTAATGTCATTGAAATTCAGAGTAATGCGTATATGTCCCTTTGTGTATGTGTGATTGCCACCAGAAGTCGATAGAATGCATTGTCATCGACAATGAGCAAATATCCGCTGAGTTTCAGCTAGATCAATTCAAATCAATCAAAGTGAAATTCAAACAGATGTACGAGGCGTATCCAGAAAGTAAGTGTACTGAGGCTCTCACGACCGAATGAATTTTATTTTCGACATGTTGGCTACACTTCCGTTTAGCCTGACTCTTCCCCTCCGCAACGAGACCAGTTCAAGGTCAGTACGTTGAGAAGTGTCGACGCAACAACACGTTTCGTGAAAAATGTCAATCCAATCTCCCGCCAAGTGCGAAATACGCGGCGTCATCCGTTATCTCGTTTGGAAGGGAAAACCTCCGTTTGGGGTTTATAATGAGGTGAAAACTGCATATGGTGATAAAGCTATGAATCGTACGAGTGTGTACAAGTGGTATCGCGAGTTTAAAAACGGTCGTACATCTGTGCATGATGATCAGAGGAGCGGAAGACCTTCAATTGTGACACAATTTCAGCCGAGAAAATCATGGCATCCGTGTTTTGGGACTGTAAGGCATAATTTTGTTTGAATATCTGCCTCAAGGGGAGACCATCAACTCTGCAAGATACTGTGAGACCCTAAAAAAATTGCGAAAGGCGATTAAAAACAAGAGGAGAGGCACATGCTGACAAAGGGAGTCAGCCTGCTGCCCGACAATGCCAGACCACACACGGCCAACGCCACGAAGGAACTGCTTGCCTCGTTTAAATGGGATGTCCTGAACCACCCCGCACATTCCCCTGACCTAGCACCTTTAGATTATTATCTCTTTACCTCCCTGAAGCTGTACATGGGTGGAAAAAGGTTTTCAACGGACGAGGAGGTAAAGGAGGAGGTGGAGAAGTGGACGAAGGGGTTGGCGGGAAACTACTTCGAGGAAGGCATCAAAAAGTTGATGCCCTGCTTCACCACCTGCATTGAGAGGAATGGCGACTATGTCGAAAAAAAGCTTACATATGTACTACGGTAACCATGTAATTTTTTTGTTTCAATAAAAAAAATTGTAACCTACAAAAATTCAGTACACTTACTTTCTGGATACGCCTCGTACATATTTAAAAATGAATAAACTGAAAGTTTATACACACCCTGTGAAATAGGGCAAGTGTAACTATCTATTATTATCTTCTTTATAATAAACACTGAAACTGTTAAATGGATGTTGACTTTATACGTCAGCTCTTGCAGTTTTGCAATCACCATGAAAATAAAATGGCACAGAGCCATCTAGCACTATGTAGTAAACATCCACTTCAGCAGGTTTATTCCTGGATGTCAAACACAGTCTGAACCTGGCCTTAGTGGGAATTTTGGATAAAACCATACCTGATACGTCAGCAAACATCAAAGCTGCATTGTACTCCCTTACAGAGTAATCAGAGGAGTTGTAGATTATTTCATCTGGTACCAGAGAAGCCATTGTCTTGGCTTTTTTATATTCAATAGATGACATTTTGTGTTCCACATGTTGGCTTCTGATGTGACTGGAAAACATGATGGATATTCTACTATACTTTTTTTTACTAGAGATTTTCGAAATCAGACAGTAATTTTCCTCTTATTTTGAAAGTCGAGTGTGCAAAATTTCATCAAGTATCAAAATTCTGCTTTAAGGAGTCGGGAAAGCATAAATAAACCACTCACGGGGAAAGGAAATAAGAGGTGCGAGTGGTTTTTTTTCACATGTAGACAGACAGTGAGCGTCCTCTTGTTTTGAAGCTCGAGTGTGCAAAATTTCATAAATCTCGGAATAAAATTGTAGATTTGTATAACAAAACAAAGCCAGGCCGCCCACTCGCCACAGGCATTCTTCTTTATATATAGGTATAGAAGATATTATTAAATGTCAAATAATATGAATTAGAAAAACAATCAAAAACAAAAAGGATAAACTTTTCGAATTCCGCTGCACGCTTAATATGAAGAAAATATATAAATAGCACTCGATTTCAACTTAATTTATTTATTTATTTATTTATTATTTATTTATTATTATTACATTTATTACATACAAGATATACAAATATAAAAGGAAGCTTTGACTGTCCAACTAGGAAGTTTCCCGTTTTAGGACAGTCAAATTGGCAGGTTGCGTGTACATAATTCCAGGTAGGTACATGTAAAATATAAAATAAAATTAAAATATAACATATAAATGTAAGAAAGAAAAATAGAAAGAAAATATATTTTTAGGAAAATACAATTTAGCAGTAATAGACAATAAAATCCAGATAGGTACATGTAAAATAAAAAATAAAAATATAATATATCAATGTAAGAAAGAAAAATAAAAAAATATTTTTTAGGTAAATACAAAATACAAAATCGAAGAAATCAACTCAGACTACGTTTTTTAATAATTTTTCGGAATCTGTCCTACCTAAGTCTAATAACCATTTAGTAATTTTAGTACTGAAGGCTGATAATTCACACAGTTTAAATTGAGAGGGGATTTTGTTGTATATTTTTGGTCCCAGGTATGAGAAAACTTTTTGATAAGCCGCAGTATTGCTAGTTGGAATAGAAAGGTCGTTTCTGCTCTTACTTCTGGTTTGATGATTATGATCGACTGTTATCGTTTTGTTTTTATTTTTGTGGACGCAGATTGTTATTTTTTTTATGTAACACTGTCGAACATCAAGCACATTAAACTCCTTGAAGAGAGCGTCGCTCGAGTATCTGAAGGGTTTCTTCATAATGACGCGTAGAATGGATTTCTGTGCCTTCAGTAGCGGGTATAATATTGTTAATCCTGTTCCACCCCATCCAATGCAACCGTAGGTTATGACGGAGTTACAGAGCCCGTAGTATATTTTTTTAATGTCTTGAGTTTTTATAATTTCCCGCAATGCTATAATATATAAATAAGCTTGCGCACTTTATTAGCTGTGTTTTCAATTTGTTGTTTCCATTTAAGATGGTTATCCACTATTATACCTAAATATTTAATAGATTTAACACATTCAAGGGTTTCGCATTTACAAGTATGGTTATTATTTCCAAGGCTACACTTAATATTATGTATTGTGAGGTGATGAGGTGTTTTGGGTTGACCTGCAAGGGTAGCGCTAAATGTGAGATATTTTGTTTTTTGTATGTTTAGTGTAAGCAAATTACTGTCCAGCCACTGTTTTACTCTGTTTATACCTGTGTTCGCAAGGTGGTGTGTGTCTTTCCAATCATCTCCTTCAAACAAAATAACTGTATCGTCAGCGAACGTGATAATTTTGCCACCAATGTGTTGGTTACAAAGTTCGTTTATATATATAATAAAGAGAAGGGGCCCAAGTGTACTTCCTTGTGGTACCCCAAAAGTGTATTTTAGTGAAGTGCTAATAGCCTCGTTAATTCTGGTTTGTTGAAATCTATTAGATATATAACTTTCTATCCATTGAAAAGCTTTTCCCTTTATTCCTATATTTCTAAGTCTCTGTAAAAGAATTTTATGAGATATAGTGTCAAATGCCTTGGCCAGGTCCAGGAAAAGGGCAATAGTTTTCTTGCCACGGTTCATATTCCCTGCAATAGTTCCAGTGAGACATGCGATGGCATCATCCGTTCCCTTACCCGACCGAAAGCCGTATTGTTTAGGACTTAGAATGTTATGTTTCTCCACATATTCGTTTAACCTAGTTTTGAAAAGCTTTTCAATGACTTTGGATATTGCGCTTAATAGTGATATTGGCCTATAGTTTTCTACAAGAGATTTAGGTCCACTTTTGTGAATTGGGACAATTATTGATTTTTTGAAGTGATCAGGAAATATTCCTGATGCAAAACTTAAGTTGTAAATATATGATAGCGGAGCAGAAATCTGATTTTATAATTTTTTTTAGTATTTGTGTATTTAGACTATCTGGACCCTTTGCATGTGTAGTATTAAGGCTGTTGATTATTTTTAAGACCTCTTCTACAGTAGTTGGTTTAATATTAAATGAAAAAGATTGTTCCTTTGTTTCAATTGTCGATGCTAAAGAGTCTTCCGTTTTCTGGGTTTCTAATAAAATTTTTTTTGCTAGATTTGATCCAACAGATGCAAAATATTGATTAGTATGACATGCAATTGATTGATTGTCAGTTATAATCAAATTTCCGGTATTTAATTCAGTTACAGATGCATTGGTATTTCTTTTACATTTAGTTATGTCTCTGACAACATTCCACATGTTTTTGCTGGAATTATCCTTATCAAGTAAGAATTTATAATAACGCTCTTTACATTTGCGAATAACGGTTTTGCAAATATTACGGTATCGGTAATAGTTTTGCTGTTTAGTATCGTTCAATGGGTCTCGTTTAGCTATTTTATGAAGGTGATTTCTTTTGTGTATAGATTTAACAATGCCGTTGGTAATCCATGGTGTGAGATGTATTTTACTATATGGAATGCGTTTAGTTATTGTGTGTTTTGTTATGAATGTATTGATTTCATTAATAAAATAGTTTAGAGCATTGTTAACTTCAGTCTCTTTATAAACATATTCCCAATTTTTATTATTAAGATCATTTAATAAAGCCTCATAATCGATAATCTGTTTGTGATTAATTTTATGTTTTTTGGGTGTTGAGTTTGGGATACTGATTGCAGTGGTGTAATGATCAGTGATTGTATTATGTATTACAATTGCATTTGAATTTGTTATATTTCTGGTATATATATGATCCAAACATGAGCTTGAGCTACCTTGTACCCTAGTTGGAGAATTAATATTGGAAATAAAGTTACTTTCAGCCATAGCACATAAGTAGTCGTCGGACTGCCTATGAAATACTTCTCCTATAGTATTTATATTCATGTCCCCGATCAGTACATATTGTGCATAATCCTTAGTTTTTTTTAACTCACAAATAAGATTTTCCAGGAAATCTTGGATGTCATTGAACGATGGTGATCGGTAGATAGCTAGGATACCTAAATTCTCATTAATGTTGATTTTTAAACAATTACACTGATTTATGTTTATTTCTTGTACTAAGGAATTTAATGTGTTGTCGATATATACTACTACTCCGCTATTTTGGTTAATATGCGATGTTGTATGGTATTCATTATAGCCTGAAATTTGTTTGGCTATGTATGAATCATTTAACCTGCATTCAGTGAGAATTAGTACATGGAACTTTACCACAGCTTTTATTTCTTCCAAAAATATAAGAAAATCATCCAAGTTTCCCATTGTTCTAATATTTTAATGAACAATATTAATCCTATCAGATTCCCAATTAAATTGCATAATTTTGTTAATGTTTTCAAAAATTATTTCAGTATTTGGCACTAAGATACTATCCATTTCATGTTGAAGATCGTTTATTACCATTAGAATTCAAAAATTAATTGTTGTTTTCTGGGTAAAGTTTTAAAACAGTATTTTATTATCATATAAATACTTGTAGTACGAAATATGTAGCGACAAAACTGTAAACAAAATGATGTAGTTAGGAAAAATAAAATATATCTGAGTAAGAAACAATATCTGAAATAAAATCCAGGAAATAAATAACGTATGTAGTTAGTGTGTGGCATTTTCTCTTTCAAAAGACAGTAAAAAGTAGTATAAGTATGAAAAATAAGTAATATCTGGGTTATATAAAATATGTTGATTAGAGTTCTCTTTTGCCGAATTATTAGTAATATTACTAATAAATCAAATAATAATCTTATAATAAGTGTAGTTACCATTCTAGAGAGAATAAAGATTAAAATTAAAGTTAAAATTAAAATTAGGATTAAAATTATTCCAGTACAAATTGGAGTTATGCAAAAACCTAGGTGTTCATATAATATAGTGCTGTTATGTAATAGAGTATGAAATGGCGATATAAAGCGGTAGTCAGTAGTTTTATCACGATAATTAGAATAAAGAGCAGGTAGTCAGAGCTTCGGTATAGCTTGTTCTGAGTCTATTAATATAGGTCGAGAAGAGTCATCTTTTTTCATGTAGATTAGACCTGCTTTCGTCCAGACGTACTGTTACGTAATACAAGTCACCCTATAAAAAAGATGCATAATTTAGCCTCGCTTTCCCCATGCAAACGATCGTGGCGTACGTGACAAAACGCAGCTAGCCGCCGCGTGATGGCACAGACCACCCAGGGAGCGTTCTCGGCTCAACACGGCCCGCCACCGCCGAGCCCCGCCAGTCGAGAGCGGACCTCGGGCATTGCAACAGTGTGTTTCTCGCAGAGCGAACCACAAACGCTCACAATGTTCGAGCGCGCGGAATTACGTAATAATAGAAACAGACGCGATCTCGTGCCAGTTTCCTACTAGATGCATTTCGCCATCAAACTTACAATCATGTTTATTATTACGGTTCGGGCTTACTCAATGGAGTCCCGTTCCCGCGTAAAATCCCGAGTGCACTTCACCGCCTCAACTGACCCGCCGCCTGTGAGCGCGGGTACCTCTGGCTCAACATGATGCCCCTTACCTCATCGAGACGATTCGTAAGCTTTCAACCTTCCCCTTTTTCTTGTGTTCAATTCTCGTAAATTTCATGTAGAATCCACGCTTTATCTGGTCGTCATAAATTAGTAGAGAGAGTTAGTAGGGAGATCCATGTTAACCTGTATTTCTCGAGACATTTAATATACCTTGTGCCTTTTACTTATGTGTTATTATTGTGATGTCCTTTTCCAACCTCCTGACCGATGGACGAGCTGCTGATCAAAGAACTGCCCACCCCTGATTGTACACGAGTCGCCTGCTCTACCATTTTATCTGAGCTTAGCCAATTTAATAACCAGGTTCGAGTCCCGGTTTATCCATATCTTAGCACTGGCCCCTTCAACGTGGATTTTTTTCTTTGGTTATTAGTAGTCCATCGGGAGGTCAAATTGGAAATAATCTTGAACTCTTTCACTGTGTTTTATGTCTTGCTTTGTATTAACAATTGAATAGCTATGTTTTCTTCCAATAAATCATAGCTGTTCTACAAACCATCGCGTCAAATCTAAAACAACCGTGTCACATTAAAACTATTCTGTGTTAAATTACAAGTTCTACGAATCGTCACTCGACAAAATTTAATTACCGGTATTCTATCACAAGGTGCGCAACCAACATTTACTTCTTTTCGGACATCTCAAACATCACATAGTGATCTTTAACCATGAAGGTTTACTTTCCGAGTACAACTATTAGAGGAAACGAGCTACATTAAACTACAATTCAACAATTTCAAATCTTGTACATGATACAAAATAAATTCCTTGTTAGTGGAGCCATAAGCCAGCATCGTTCTGCAAAATTCATAGACAAGGAAAACTAACGCCCTTCTGTCATCTGATAATTTCGCTTTATATGTAATAAAGGTGGGTAGAGTATCCTTTTTGAAAGAAAAGTCTTGAAAGCCGACTTACCCTTTACATATAATTGAGATTCGCGATTGACGTAAATCCCCGACTCTCGGCCCTTCTCCGCCTCGAGCCTGTCGTGTCCAGGGAAAGGGATGCTTGCGTGTAAATAACCAAAAGCTGGTTCTGCCTAAATTCAGACAATTGGTCACGAATCACAAACAACCCTCCATTAATTGTTGAAAGAAAAAACAATACTTCCTCGAAATCTGTATTCGGAAATTTTTCGGAATTTTGAAAATTTTTTCGGAAATTTGGTTTTTTCGGAAATTTTTCAAAAACGCACAATCTCAGGGACTTTTCCATCAAAATCCCAGGGTAACCCCTGGCCATTTTTTTCAAAAATCAAGGACTTCGAAATTTTTCGGAAATTTTAATTTTTTCGGAAATCTGTTTTTTGGAAATTTTTTTTTCAAAACGCACACCTCAGGGACTTTTCCATCAAAATCCCAGGGTAATCCCTGGCCGTTTTTTTTTCAAATCAAAGACTTGGAAATTTTTCAAAAATTTCCTTCACTCATCTAGGACTTTGAAATTTTTCGAAAATTTTTTTCAAAACGCACAATCTCAGGGACTTTTCCACTAAAATTGCAAGGAGACCCCTGGCCGTTTTTTTTTTTCAAATCAAAGACTTGGAAATTTTTCAAAAATTTCCTTCACTCATCTAGGACTTTGAAATTTTTCGAAAATTTTTTTCAAAACGCACAATCTCAGGGACTTTTCCACTAAAATTGCAAGGAGACCCCTGGCCGTTTTTTTTTTCAAATCAAAGACTTGGAAATTTTTCAAAAAATTTCCTTCACTCATCTAGGACTTTGAAATTTTTCGAATTTTTTTTTCAAAACGCACAATCTCAGGGACCTTCCCATTAAAAACACAAGGAGACCGCTGGCCATTTTTTTTTTCCATACTGGGACTTCAAAAATTTCACAAAATTCTTCACCTACCATCACAAGTAAACCCCTGTTTTTTTTGAAAAACAACCAGCCACAACACTCTGACAATTCTTTTTTCTTTTCACAATGTCTAACTCAACTAGCCACAAAATGAATCCTCGAAACAACACCTTAGGCATAATAGCCAACATCTGCTCTCGAAGTACTCAAAGCTTAGAAAAGGAATTGAAAGACAGGAATATTTCTCCTTTCAACAAAACCAAAAACGTCCTGATCAAGTACGCAACATATTATAACAGGAAATATATTAGGAGACTGGAATTTCAACCCGGCAGTATAACAATCTCTGACACAAGCACACCTACTTGCACAGAAATTAAACCACCAATTACACCCGTCAAGGAAACCACAAAACCCTTCGATCTAACTGGATGGAAAATTAAGTACAACGGCAATACTAACGTAGAAGATTTCATCGACCGAATTGAAGAAACAGCCGCGATACGCAACATTCCTACTGAGATACTACACCGTAACTTCATAGATCTCATCTCGCACGAGCTACTCTCCTGGCATAGAATTCACAAGAAAAAAGTAAGCTCCTGGCCCGAACTCAAAGCTGCTCTCCTGAAAAGTTTCGCACCAAAAGAAACACAGCATAGGATTAAGTCTACTCTGTTTTCCATCAAACAATTCTCCAACGAAACTGTAGCACAATACGCCCAGAGAGCAGATCTTCTAAACATCAAACTGACAACTCCAGTCCCTGAAACAGAGCTAGTCCCTATCTTGACTGATGGCCTCCTAGCAAGATATGAGAACATAATAACCTCTCAAAAAATATCCTCAGTAGAACAACTCAAAGATGTCTGTCTTCTATTGGAAAACTATCAAGATAAAAGAAGAAACACCAAGACTTCTAACGAGCCCCTTCTACCAAGCCTCGCCTCTCGGTCATCCAATCAAATTAAACCAGAGTTTAACGAGAAGAAGTTTTGCACCTTTTGCAAAAGAACCGGACACTCACAATCATCTTGCTACAAAAAAGCTAAACTTTCGTATACTCAAGATAACAGGGGCCACCAAAAGCGCCCCCGTGACCATTCTCCTCAACACGACAACTTGAGGGAAATCTTCAAGAGATCAAGAAATAACCTTGAAAGATTACATCCTTCTAACAACTTAATTGCAAGACCACCTACAGACTTCTCTAAACCTCCGCCGAATTGGTCCAAGAGAACTCCAAAAAACTAAGATTCAACCCCTCGGAAGTTCATTCAATATCTAGGCCTACTGAATGGACCGAGTGGTTGAAACACATTGCATATTTCAAAGAGGCCTTACAACTTTCTACAGTGAGCTGCACTCAAGCTAAAGATGGTCGCCCATACGCGCAATTTTCTGTTAATGACGTCGTCTTCTCTGGACTACTGGATAGTGGAGCTTCAGTTAGCTGCCTCGGCGGTAACGCCCACATCCCCTTTGTCAACAATGGATTCACAATCAACAAACACCCCGCTTTCGTCACCACTGCAGACAACAACACTCAAAAAGTCACAGGAGCAATTGTCCTACCTGTCAAGTGTGGAAGTAAATCAATTCCAATAAATTTTCTAATTGTACCAACCATCACCCAGAAATTTATTCTTGGAGTTGATTTTTGGAAAGCATTCAACATTGCACCCCAGGTTTTCAACCCATGCAACAACACCACACCCACCACCTCAATCAACGAAATCCGTACAATAATTCCGTACGAGAACCTTCACCCACCACAGGCCGAACAACTGGAAGGCATGATCAAGAAATTTGAATCAATCTCGTTCGAAAAGTGTGGACTTGGTTTGACAAATTTAGTCAAACATCACATCAAGACAAATGGACCACCTATCAAACAAAGATACTACAATTTGGCTCCCCAGAAACTAAAACTGTTGGAGAAGGAACTCGATGATATGTTAAATATGGGCATCGTGGTTCCCAGCAGAAGCCCCTGGACCAACCCCACACTCTTGGTATCCAAAAAAGACGGTTCCGCCCGATTCTGCCTCGACAGTAGAAGACTTAATGCCTGCACTGAGGCTGACGCGTACCCACTTCCGCTTGTACACGCAATCCTGGATAAACTACGCAACGCAAAATTCATCTCTTCAATAGATCTGTCCAAAGCATTCTGGCAGATACCTTTGGATGAAGTTTCATGTGAAAAAACAGCATTTGTAGTGCCCGGCAGAGGAATGTTCCACTTTAAGAGACTCCCTTTCGGTTTAAAAAACAGCCCTGCTGAGCTACAAAGACTGATGGACAGACTGTTCGGCCCCGAATCCGACAATAATTTGTTCTGCTACCTGGACGACCTAATAATCATCAGCGACACGTTTGAAAAACACATCGCCACCCTAGAAAGAGTATTCCAACAACTCAAGTTTGCCGGATTAACAATCAACCTAAAGAAATCCGAATTTTGCAAATCACGCCTACGCTACCTCGGCTTTGTAATAGACGAAAAAGGTCTAAGGACCGACCCTGCCAAAGTCGAAGCTATGACAAACTTTCCCAGGCCAAAGAATGCTAAAGAAGTTAAAGGTTTCCTTGGTCTCGCCGGATACTACAGAAGATTCATAAGGGATTTCTCCACAATAGCGGCCCCCCTTAATAAAATTACCGGTACCCGTAAAGGTGTCAGTAACTTCGCTTGGTCTGCCGAAACTGAAAAGGCTTTCACCTCTCTAAAAACAGCACTGCAATCTGCACCGGTACTAAACTGTCCAGATTTCAATCTGCCTTTCACCCTGCATACAGACGCCTCCAATGTTGGAATCGGCGGAGTCCTAACACAAGAATTCCCCGACGGCGAACACCCAGTGGCATACTTCTCTCGTAGTCTAAACAAACACGAAAAAAACTATGGGATAACTGAAAAGGAACTACTCGCAGTCATGGATTCTATCCACCATTTCCGCGGCTATATCGAAGGCAGTAAGTTCTCAGTCATCACCGATCACAGTAGCCTAAAATGGTTGGTATCATTAAGCAACCCATCTGGTAGATTGGCCCGCTGGTCGTCTCGCCTATCACAATACACCTTTGATGTCATACATCGTAAAGGCGCAGACAATATTGTCCCAGACGCCCTCTCAAGAATAGAACTCGCCACTCTGACCTCCGAAGAAGCAACACCAACTCCTACCACCAAAGACACTTGGTATTTAAAAACCTACGAGGAATGCAGGAACAACCCGCAAAAAATTCCCAACTTTATTATAAAAGAAGGTCGGTTATATCGTAACTGCAAACCACCACTGTCTATACTCGAGGACTATGCTTGGAAGTTAGTCATTCCCTCGGAGGACACACAAAAAATTATCATCGACAATCACAGCGCCCCCGGATCCATACACCCAGGAACTTTCAAAACCTATAAGAAGATAGCCTTAAGGTATTACTGGCCAGGCCTGTTTAAACAAGTTCGCAACTACATCTCTAAGTGCGACATTTGCAAAGCATACAAACATAGTACTGCACCCCCATCTGGTCTCATGAATAACCCCAAACGAGCAGACAGGCCATTACAATCATTCTCTATGGATCTCATCGGCCCTTTTCCCAGAAGCTACGCCGGAAACATGCATATACTTAGCATAGTGGATGTATTCACAAAGTTCTGTTGGATCTTCCCATTAAAAAGAGCCACAGCCTCTGCAATCATAAACTTGTTAGAAAAAAACATTTTTATCCCCTATGGCACTCCTCGCACCGTCATTTGCGACAATGGAAAACAATTCATAGCTCTGGAATTCAAGGAATTTCTGGCCAAATATGGCATAAAAGATATTTTCTATAATACCCTTTACACGCCTCAAAATAATACGGTAGAGCGTTACAACCAGACCATCAACACAGCTCTGGCAATCCTGGTTGACAAAGATCAACGAACATGGTGCAAAAATCTAGAAAAAATTCAAGCTGCACTAAACAATACAGTGAACCTCACTACTGGGTACACCCCTTTCTTCCTCAAACATGGTATGGAACAAATTGTTCATGGCTCCTTGCATTGGGACGCTAGCCTCCCATCATCTTTTCCTCCTTCTACTGATAACCCATCAGAGAATTATGCTCACCGTCTTGAGGAACTTTCCGCTATCTACAGCGAAGTCACAGATGCGTTGATACTTGCTCACAAAAAGAGTGCAAACAGATATAATTTACGCAGGAAACATGTTACCTTTAAGGAAAACGACATAGTTTGGAGACGCAACAACACACTCTCACAAGGTGCTCTGTATTTCTCTGCAAAACTAGCTCCTCGCTTTGTTAAAGCAAAAGTCCTGAGAAAAATCTCCGATGTAGTGTACACCCTATCGGATGCCTCTGGGAAACACATCGGCAACTATCACGTGAAAGATATTGTCAAACTAGGAAGTGTGGACACAACAGACACCACCTTCACTAGGTCACACTCACATAACTAACAAACTTTTGGCTCTACCTTTGTCCCACGAGACTTGGCCCTCGTGCAGACAAACAGCATGTCTTAACGCGTTAGTTTCATATAAAAACTCGCATTTTCGACCTCTGCAAGGTAACCTTTTTTTTCTAAAACACAGAAGTGTCAACTGTGGTTTTAAATCATTTCTCACCAATACTTGTACTATTATGCTCTTTTGTATAAACCCTTTGTTATTTTTGTTTCTTTGTCACACCTCACCGTGTAATGTTTATAAATTGTACTAATATTTTGTACGTATCTTCTCTGGAACTGATATCATTCCAGTCAAGAGACTTTTTCCACTTCCCGAACAATTTATGCTCCCGGAGTCGACCCTGGACATCATTTGTTAGTCGTTACCATTCTGACACTTACGACACTAAATACATAACTATTTTTTGTCATAAATACCACAAAAAGTCACGTACAACATTGTTTTGTAAATATTTTTTATGTTCTTTGTTCTTCACATTGTTCTTTCACTTTGTTCTTCACATTGTTCTTTACATTGTTCTTTCACATTTGTTCTTCACATTTGTTCCAATGGGTTCCATCGTACATAAAACAATGGCCCCTTTGCAACATACACCCAATTGAGGTGAATATTCTACCCCTGTAACTTGTAATCATAATGCGTGTGTAAATTCCAGTTTGGTATCGTCATTTGATTCAAGTTTACATAGGTGTAACAAATAAAAAGTTACAATAACTTTGTTTTAAAGTTTTTTCAGTTTTTTCTAAAAAATTGAATGGCGCTCAACATTCCCATTTGCTCTAATTTGTTGTTTTTTCAGAATTTGATATTGACACGTCAATTCTGAAAAAGGTTGTTGTAAAGGAGAACAAACGCCGATTTGTCCTCCTCATCAATAACAATGTTACATACATAACACCTTTCGGTCACATTGAGTATGTAAAATCTTAAGATCTCAACTTCCTGACCCCAATTTGTTATATTATGTACTATATTTTGACTTAAATAAGCATTAATTTGCCTTGTCAAATACACCGAGCCAGGTCACTCATATTAAGTCATCCTGTGTCTCTAGGTGCCTTCTGTATCAAATTTGTAACATAAAGTTCACAACATTCGTGTTTGTGGCAATTTTGGTAACACCAAGTGTGTTTCCTTGTTTTTGTTTGGTCATTTTAAGTAAGTAAAACCCAATCAGGTCTTAAATAAACCACTACAAACCTTTTTTGTAAGCAAAGAGTAAGTAAAACCGATTAGGTCTCTTTTGCTATATGTGTGTCTTGTTTAAGACATCCTTGTTGGCATATGTCTTGTATTATTGCCAACTTAACGCATAAACCCAACCAAAGGTTATGCCATCACAACATTTTGTAAGCAAAGAGTTAGTAAAACCAAATAGGTCTCTTTTGCTATATTTGTGTCTTGTTTAAGACATCCTTGTAGGCATATGTTTTGTATTATTGCCAACTTAACGCATAAACCCAACCAAAGGTTATGCCGTTGTCATTTTTTGATAATACCAATAGCCACTACTTGATTGTTTTTGACATTGTGTATGTATCTTTTTTCCGGTATTGAAATGGTACTTTTTTATTATTGAACGTTGATATATTATTTTCATGATACATGAGAATGTTACAATATCCACCATGAGACGAGGGATCGTTATAAAATCTAACACTATACATGAGAATGTTACAATATCCACCATGAGACGAGGGATCGTTATAAAATCTAACACTATACATGAGAATGTTATAATATCTACCATGATACGAGAAGTTCGTTATAAGTACTTTTTTTACTGGCTTACATACACTGTGGCCAAAGAGATAATTTGTTCCATTAAATGGTTATAAATATCTATGTTGTACCTTTCCTTTCAATACTAGGGTTCTTTCGTAATTCGTTCAATTTCTACATGAGACGTGGAGACGTTATAATACTTACCATGATTCGTGCGAACGATACAATATCTTGTTGTTGTCTTCTTTAAATAAGTTGACACTATGTACTTGTTCTACCGGACGTAGATCATTTTACCCTGACTTGTCGCCCTTAATTGGGACCCTTTTGTATTACTCATGACACTGAGGGAAATGTCCTTCACTGTAGTGAGAATTTTTTTTGTTCTCTTCAAACAAACATGAAGCTGTGCATTCAGCAATTTTTTTACGCTAACTGATACCTGTGGACTTCTTGTCAAACGGACCCAAGAACCATCCACTATCCATTGACCATGGACTAGCCATCAGCTTCACTGTTGGTTATGAGGTATCGTGTCGTGGGAGTTAATTGAGACAGTGACACAAAACCACCTAACTCGTTGTCTGGGAGACGAATAAGAAAAACTCCCAGGTTTGTGAAACTTGAGCAAGGGTCTGTCATGTTCTCACAAACTGTAGAAGATTAAATACGACCCCTAATCTTTCACCAAATACACGTGAAAGATTAGATTGTTATTACTGTGTATTCTCCTTCACCTTTTCATCAAATTCATGTATATTTGTGTAAAGAGTTAGGAAATTTGCTGGTTGATATATTTCGTCCTCACATAGAGATCGAATTGAGAATTAGCTCAGTCACTATCAATTTTCGCTACTCAATCCTCCATCCTTCTCCCCTCCATCAAACTCTTGTACATTTGTAAAAGCTAGGAAATCTGCTTGTTGACCACATTTCGTTCTCTGAAAGAGATCGAACGGAGAATCAGCTCCATCACCAGCAGACCTTCTCGCTCATCGCCATTTTTTTTCTCATCCCTCATTATCCTTGAGGTTAATTTCATGAATCTGGAAGGTGTACCCTACGCACATAGCGTATCGTCTGTCTATAAGACAATCTTTATCCATGAAATTTGCTTCAAATCTCTCCTTTTCACCCCATACCTAGGTAATCAACACATTTCTTGTAATTTTGAAAGTCGTAAGTTGTTATCGCTCAAGCGCTAACACCGGCCATGGAAGGCCAACTTCTTTCAGAAACTTGGTGTTACTACTGTACAACCACCTACCTATACCTTGTATATCAAATAGGTAACCTCACGCCAGTCGTGATAGTTTTTTGTCTCCCCAATCTCGGGATACTCATGGTATAGTCAGCATATTGGATCTCTCTCTACTCTCTCTCTACTCTCTCTCTACTCTCTCTAACCAACGACGTTTTTTTGTCTTTTTGTCTTTTCTCTTGAACACAATTTGTTTCTCTCCAAACGTTTTGCATCATTGGTCTACTAGGCAGGTAAACTTCAAGAATTTTGGCTCTAATAATAACCTGTCCCTGGATTAAAAAGAAGACCAGCAGCCCTTCTCATCACCTGCAAGCTGAGCTTCTCTTCTTTGCCGCCTTCACTTCCATCACTCACATCCCTCCAATCTCTGCGTACCAAAAACACCCGACCGCACCCAAATTAGGTGTGAGTCGTGCGTGCAGTTGCAAATCAAGTTGTCTCATCATTCAAACCACATTCAAAAGAACCAACCTCAGAGCATGCCAGCTCAAGGTTAATTATGTTCCTGCAATCAACCACTTGCCGTTTGTGCAAATCAACCACTTGCCGTTTGTGCAAATCAACCACTTGCCGTTTGTGCAAATCAACCACCTGCCGTTTGTGCAAATCAACCACTTGCCGTTTGTGCAAATCAACCACTTGCCGTTGTGCAATCAACCACTTGCCGTTGTGCAATCAACCACTTGCCGTTTGTGGAAATCAACTACTGGCAGTCATACAAATCAACCACTTGCCATTTGTACAAACCAACCACTTGCCGATGCGCAAACTCAACATAATAACCATTACACGCAACAACCATCAATCAACTTACTGGTATTACTCCATGTTAATACCAACTTCATTTCACCTTGACAACCACTGCTCCACCACATCAGCATAATGGAATTCACGCTGGTACAACAACAAAACCCGGATACTTCTGGCCCTCCGCATCACCATCCCTCAACCACAACCAAGAAGCACAGTTCAATTTCTATGGCCCTAGTGATACTTGAGTGCAATCTCAAATGGGTCAAGTTACAGTGAAAATGTAACTTTATAACTTCAGTGAAATTACGTCTACTTGGTACTCTACGAAAACACTACGCTCTTCAAACTTAGCTTACAGACCAATGAAATTTTAGAGTCAGGTTGTTGTCTTTTCATCACTGCATAAACTTGTATGTTTGTTCTTTTCATCACTGCATAACCTTGTATGTTGTTCTTTTCATCACTGCATTACCTTGTATGTTTGTTTTTTCATCACTGCATAACCTTGTATGTTGTCTTTTCATCACTGCATAAACTTGTATGTTGTTCTTGTCATCACTGCATAACCTTGTATGTTGTCTTTTCACCATTGCATAACCATGTATTTTTTTTCTTTGTTTTTTTTGTAAATCAACACTGTTTTTTTCTTCTCTCTCTACTTCCCTCACGACAAGGTGAAGAGGATTTTTAGCGCCTAAAGCTTCATTACCACGTCGCCTTTTACTGGCGGAGGGGGAATGTGTTACGTAATACAAGTCACCCTATAAAAAAGATGCATAATTTAGCCTCGCTTTCCCCATGCAAACGATCGTGGCGTACGTGACAAAACGCAGCTAGCCGCCGCGTGATGGCACAGACCACCCAGGGAGCGTTCTCGGCTCAACACGGCCCGCCACCGCCGAGCCCCGCCAGTCGAGAGCGGACCTCGGGCATTGCAACAGTGTGTTTCTCGCAGAGCGAACCACAAACGCTCACAATGTTCGAGCGCGCGGAATTACGTAATAATAGAAACAGACGCGATCTCGTGCCAGTTTCCTACTAGATGCATTTCGCCATCAAACTTACAATCATGTTTATTATTACGGTTCGGGCTTACTCAATGGAGTCCCGTTCCCGCGTAAAATCCCGAGTGCACTTCACCGCCTCAACTGACCCGCCGCCTGTGAGCGCGGGTACCTCTGGCTCAACATGATGCCCCTTACCTCATCGAGACGATTCGTAAGCTTTCAACCTTCCCCTTTTTCTTGTGTTCAATTCTCGTAAATTTCATGTAGAATCCACGCTTTATCTGGTCGTCATAAATTAGTAGAGAGAGTTAGTAGGGAGATCCATGTTAACCTGTATTTCTCGAGACATTTAATATACCTTGTGCCTTTTACTTATGTGTTATTATTGTGATGTCCTTTTCCAACCTCCTGACCGATGGACGAGCTGCTGATCAAAGAACTGCCCACCCCTGATTGTACACGAGTCGCCTGCTCTACCATTTTATCTGAGCTTAGCCAATTTAATAACCAGGTTCGAGTCCCGGTTTATCCATATCTTAGCAGTACCTATATTTACATTCAGTCGCACGTTGGCGAGCTAGATACCAAAGCCGTTTGCCTTTAGACGTGAGGAGTTCTGAGACGTATATGGGTGTAATGGGGCCAGACAATCCGATTGTTCCCGTGTTTAGTTTGTCCCCAATCTTTTCGCAAGACCTGTTATATTTTTTTATAGCATTAAGGAGCTCCTCTTTTAACGGTATT
Source organism: Hesperophylax magnus (assembly GCA_026573805.1). Lineage (NCBI taxonomy): Eukaryota > Metazoa > Arthropoda > Insecta > Trichoptera > Limnephilidae > Hesperophylax > Hesperophylax magnus. The sequence goes on along the minus strand of JAIUSX010000117.1, from coordinate 575,256 downwards.
GAATTAAAATTAATTACCACTGACCTAGGTTTAACTGTTGGAGGAATATTTTTGTTTCTTTGTGATACTCTATATATATTATAAATATCATTTGTATTTAGTTGGCAGTCTACTATTTTACTGGTGTTGAATATAATGTCTTTTAAGGTTTGTGATGTTTCCTCTTTGAATTCTGGAAGCCCTCGAAGTTCCAAACAAGTATTGTTAAATCGTCTGTTCCTGTTTTCTTGGTCAATCTCGATCGCTATTATTCTTTTTTCTAGGTCTTCATTTCGTTCTGTCAAGAGACAAATTTTTATTTCATTTTCTTTATTTTTTTCGCTTTTTTTTTCTAAGTCCTCAAGTCTTGAATTTAAGGCTGAGTTTACTTGTTCATGTAATTTTTCCAAATTATTTATTCGATATTTTAAATCTTCTTGCTGTTGAGATATGTTTTGAATGGTTTTTAATATTTCATTATTTTGGAGCAGGATTGCATCGTATTTTTTTCCAACAGATTCATTAACTGAGTCTTTGAAATTTGCGAATTCAGTTAAAAATAGATCGATTGTCAGATTACTAGTGCCATCTGTGGTTGTTGGTGGTAAGTTCACACTGGCGTATGATGAGGCGGCAATTGTAGATTTTGGTGTTGATGATGGTTGTTTATTAGGTTTCTCGATAGATGTCAGTTCTAGATTTTTTTCAGACGTATTTTTTTTGGAGTTTTTTTGTGTTTTTGTGCAAAGTTTGCAGCGCCACTGTAAAATCTTAGTTCCTCGCCGTGAGGTCTCTGCGATATCGGCACAAATGAAGTGGTAGTTATCGTCGCAGATACAACATGAGATGAAGTCTGACGGGGTGTCAATGTTTTTTTTACAGATGGAACATAGTGTATTCATTTTAAAGGTAGTTTTTCAAAGTTTCACACAAAAAGAAAAAAACGACACAATGCTTGTTTCTTGTATGAGAGATGGCAGAGCCTTTGTGACGCTAAAAACGCCTTTGGGATAGGTTTTTTGTGTTTATATAATGATCGAGTCACTTTTGCACTGAGTTGTATTTTGTGGTACAAACACCAGAATAATGACGAGTATTCCGCCTTAGCGAGATAATTTATGGGATAAAAAATTCACTGTCCCAACGCGCACTCTCATGATTAGACGAGTTAACCACTTTTTTAGTTTGATTTTCTAGTATTATGATTGTTAAAGCTAGGTAAATTGAAGCAGCTGTCAAAATACGTCAACACTGGTAGACAATATGGCGGAATATTACTACAAGAAATAACTATTTATGCGGTGGGAGATGGTAAAAGATGCATTAAAGTTCCATTTTTTCTCATATAAGTTATGTTTGAAGGTTAGGAAATATGTATAAATTATTCAAATAACCCAAACTAAAAACCTAGTTTGTGCTTCATGTTTACTTAAACCCCCAACTTAATTAAATATTTATGTTGAAATAGATTGTGGGTAAAATTCGGTTTATGGGAGTCACTCGAATAACCGAAATTGAACTTGATTTAGATTAATTTAGGGCTGGGGAATCCGAATCTGTAAGAATTAGGTGGGGGTCGGCACTATTAACTGAGTTATAGGGTCTTGAAATTTTGTACGCGATACATAGAAAACCATGTTTTATTTATCAATTATGACATAAGAAAATCAAATTAACAACTATTTTAATACTTTTGAAATTTCAGTAGTGCCAACCAAAAAAAGAAAAGTGTTGCCATAAAATAATAATAATATTTTTTTACAAAATAGGTTAGGTTTTTAGTTTGGGTTAGAGTAGGCAGAAGAACATGGGAAAAGGGTATTAGAATTAAATCACAAACCAGTCTATACAAACCTAGCGTAGCCCACAAATTACTTGAAAACTGGGATATAACTCTAAAGGGGACGCGAGCAGGCGTTATTAAAGGGGCATTTTTTTGTAACAGGAAATACCATGGAAAAAAGGTATTCGAATTAAATCACAAACCAGTCTATACAAACCTAGCGTAGCCCACAAACTATTTGAAAACTGGGATGTAACTCTAAAGGGGACGCGAGCAGGCATTATTAAAGGGGCAATTTTTTGTAACAGGAAATAACATGGAAAAAAGGTATTAGAATCAAATCACAAACCAGTCTATACAAACCTAGCGTAGCCCACAAACTACTTGAAAACTGGCATAAAACTCTAAAGGGGACGCGAGTGGGCGTTATTAAAGGGTCATTTTTTTGTTATAGAAAATCACAGTTAGGTTAAGTTATATATATATATATAAATTTAATATTTACAAGATTTTAAATAATAAACTACAAATCTGGCAAATGATATTTAATTTTCTGAATTTTCCATGCATTGATATTATTATTATATGGCAACACTTTTTATTTTTTGGTTGGCACCTCTGAAATGTGAGACTATTAAAAAGTAATTAATTTGATTTTCTTATGTCATTATTGATAAATAAAACATGGTTTTCTATGTATCGCGTACGAAATTTCAAAACCCTATAACTCAGTTAATAGTGCCGACCCCCACCTAATTCTTACAGATTCGGATTCCCCAGCCCTAAATTAGTCTAAATCAAGTTCAATTTCGGTTATTCGAGTGACTCCCATAAACCGAATTTTTTCCTAGATTATTGTTTTTGTAAAGAGCCCATAGACTGGTTTGTGATTTAATTCTAATACCCTTTTCCCATGTTCTTCTGCCTACTCTAACCCAAACTAAAAACCTAACCTATTTTGTAAAAAAATATTATTATTATTTTATGGCAACACTTTTCTTTTTTTGGTTGGCACTACTGAAATTTCAAAAGTATTAAAATAGTTGTTAATTTGATTTTCTTATGTCATAATTGATAAATAAAACATGGTTTTCTATGTATCGCGTACAAAATTTCAAGACCCTATAACTCAGTTAATAGTGCCGACCCCCACCTAATTCTTACAGATTCGGATTCCCCAGCCCTAAATTAGTCTAAATCAAGTTCAATTTCGGTTATTCGAGTGACTCCCATAAACCGAATTTTTTCCTAGATTGTTGTTTTTGTAAAGAGCCCTTGCATGCAGCGGAATTCGATAAGTTTACCACAAAAAGATTTGGGTCTGACATAAAACGGAATTTTATTTCTAATGAATTCTAATTCTCACCTTATTTTTTTTTGTAAATCCAGCTTTTTCTTATCATAATTTTTCTTTGAATTATAATCTTGCGAGAACAATGTTGATTTTTGATGATTCTTCGATCTAATTGACATTAAAATTTCATCATTTTGAATATCTTCATTATTCAAATAACGAAATATTTTGAATTTCTTTGATTCACCTAATTGTTCGGCCACTCTAAAATATTCATCCATTTTTATATTAGATATTTCTAATCAATATTGAGTTCAAGGAGATTTTTGTCAACAAGAAAGTCAATAACTTTTAGCAAACAACAAACAATCTTGTATTTTTATTTGAAATCATTTTCTGGTGGAACATTTTTTTTAATAATTTAAATTGATTTAAGTACCTAAACAAAAATAAAATAAGTAGGTGAAGTTTGACAATATAATATAGATATTTAATGAAGAGAAACTGAAATTATTCATTACTGGGCAACACTGAGTAGCCTCGATTTGGCAACAAATATTAACCTTTTGAACGCGTTAATTTGCTCCGTTTTATCTATACCCGTACGCGGTACATATTTTCAAATACCTATGCATGCAATTAAATGTCAAATTATAGCATTCTGGCATGATTTATTGGACTATATAGACAGAACAGATTATTCTCCACAAAATGAAAACAAATCCTCGTGTGTCAACACTCTTAGATGTTTATAAAAACAAAAACATAAAATTTCATACAAAGACGAACCGTATCTTTTGAATGTGGTCCCGCCATTCACTCGGCGTGTGTGCACTTAGGCCACTGCGTTGATAGACACAAGTGGGACACCATGATCACTTATCATTTTTAGTTATGAAAACTTTTTCTAAAACTCAACACTTAAAAATAACACATAAATTTTATATCACTTAATAAATATTGTTTTTTAAGCACTTTAGAGGAATCTCTGTCGGTCACATTTTTTTGGAACTATGGTAAACTTTAAAACGGTTCGATACATAAAGACACACCACATTCTTTACATACGTATCTCGTTAACTGCATTTTTTTATTTTTCAATCGGCATACACAACATCGTCTACGCGGTTTTTTTATTTTGTCAGTTGGTGGAATCAATTCGGCCATATGCTTAGTGGCATATTTAGGCAAAACCCGAAACGGGTTGAGGTGGGCTGATGTATTAGGCTCTGGTATTTGAGAAATCTCTGGTTTATATTTCTCAACTAGTTGCATAATAACCGCCAATTGAAAATCTGCTAGAGATTTTTGTATACCTGTCGCTTGGGTGACAGTAAAGTCAATAACTCAGTTTTGTAACACAATAAAACGTTAAAAAATACGCGCAATCGACACAATATGGTCACTCGTGGATACAGTAAAATTAAATTTGTTAGACGAAACACAAGAAATCAAAAAAAAAATTATTGATTTCTGAAGTGAACAAATTAATTTGAATTTTTCGTAATAATTCAATCTTACAGCAGAACACAGAATATTATCGGCGCAGACTCCACAAATCAACTCGGCGCGCGCAAGCGCAGATAACATACTAATACTAACGCCATCCGTTGACAAAATTGTAAACTAAAGCACTCAAAGGCGCGAAGAGGTGCACTTGATTATATGAAATACAATTTTATTTTTGAGAAATTCTTGTAGATGTCAGCATCGTGATAGTTCTACGAATGTCCAAGTGAGCAAGAAATACATTTATAATGAAAGAGCGCTGGAATATCGGCCGTCAAAGTTTCCGTATCAACTATTGATACAGCCGCGTGTGAGTATGGATTTTTTGCCGTAACAACAGTTGATACGGCCGCGTGCAAAGAGTTAAAGAACATTCAGGTGTGAGGTTATGCTTGACTTCTATATTTGACAAGAAAAACAGTAACACCCAATTTAAAAATAGTTTTTATTTTGAGTCTTTGATGTAATAAATATATGTACATTTAAAATATACAATAAAACACTTTTTGAGTATTATTATCTCGTTTACCTAAGATTATAAATGGTGTCCGGAAACAAGCGGCAAGCTGGCGAATCTACATCATATATGGAGTAAATAATTATTTGTTTTTAAAAATCGAAATACTCAGACTTAAAAAAAAATGTTTTTTGTAAGATAGATTCACCAGTTTTCCGCTTGTACCACTAGTTTCCGGACCCCGTGTGAATATGTGATTGTGCCTTCTGGAAAGTATCACTAATTTCTGAGTATCTACCTAGACATAATGTAAAAAATATGCACTTGCATCATAATGCAATCAACCCTTCCGCAATGGAGGGGGGTAATACGCATCCCCCAAACGAGAGTTTGAGCAATATCTAAGTAGTGTTTCGACAAATTTACTCTCCCCTCCCCACCTCTGGATCCGTATTACCTTTTTAAAAAATTCCTCGCCTCAAACAAGCTACGAGTGCACATGTAAAAGGTGACTTTTTCTGGAAAGGGCTGCAATAATATATTATATATAACCTCGATATAGGCTATTAGTCCTAGTGAGGTTGATTATTATGTGAAAAATTATGCTTTACCTTATGTGAGAAGCAATAAATAAATTAATGTATTTGAGCTATGCTCGATTTTGTACTCAATCTATCTTATCTTATCTCTTTGACCGTTTTGCGTCACTTTATTATTATTGACTGCTAGGGGAAGATGAGCAATGTCCGGTTAGAACAGTGGGTATAAATCTGAGTGTTACTAGAGAGAGCAAAAGGAATATTAAGAGACACGATCGCTCCGCGATATAAAGGTTAAAGCTAACCCCTTTTATCTTTGCCTCATCTTGGTATTGCCATCTAAAATAAAACTATTCTTGATGTGAAAACCAGTAGAGGGACCCAACGGTGTTTTTGTACACCCGAGTGGACGTGTAAAATAGATGATTTTAACCAATCAGGCTAATTTGTTTGCTTCTGCTAACAAGGAGCTATTACCCGTAGAGCGAGTTTGTTTGCTTTTCGGAACAGCTTAATAGAAATCGTTGTGTCTCCCTCGAGAGACATTATATTTATATTATTATATTCATTACCATTATATCAAAACAGTGTTTAGTTTTCGAATATGTCCAGAAATATCCCATTTATTTGGATTTTATTGAGAACACACAAATTCTTCGACTTTCCGACAGCATCTTTAAGAAATGTAACGGTCAATATGCGAGAAACCTGAAGGGTTAATATTTTACAAAAAGAAATTGTGTAAATTTTATTAAAATCCATACAAACATTAAATACCTAACATTAACTAAAAAGAAAAAAAAATCATTTCTTCAACAATATTTCCATAATTTGTTCCACAGTTTTAATATTTGCTCTTCCTTTGGTTTCTGCAGCAACAAGTCCTAAAAATGCTTTTAATACTTTAGTTTTTCCTGCTTTATACGCTTTTACTTTGTCAGGATGATTTTTAATGACATTCAGACAAATTTTTTCTATTTCGCTTTCGTCATTGATTTGACTCCAACCATTTAGGTCGACAATCTGCAATGGCGTATTTTTATCACCTGTCACAAGTAAATGTATGACTTTTTTGCGGGTTTGATTATTAATGTAGTTGCTTTCGACGAGATCTATAAACTGACCGAGAGTTTCAGATGTGAGATCACACAAATCGAGATCAGCATTGTTTTTGTTCAGAGATGTCAACAGTTCGTTGATGAGGATGTTGACTATAGTTTTGGGTTTTCTCTGTTCATTTTTGACAATGTCTTCAAAGTAATTTAACAGTTTGGGTTCATTGACAATCTGAATGGCTTGCTCCGGGGTGAGGTGGTACACTTCCATCAATCTTTGCCTCGTTTCCGCTGGTAGTTCCGGGATGGATTTCCGGAGAAGTGGTACACAAACCAGATCTGGGTCCATCACTTCTGTCATATTTAACACCAAAGGAGGTAAATTTGGCTCCGGCATGTATCTGCAACAGCCAAAAGAATACATATTATTAAGAACAGGCATTCAAACTCAAATACATATACTTTTAATATGACCAGTATGTGTGGGGGAGGTGAAGGAGAAGTAGAAGATTGGTAAGTACCTAGCTATTTAGTCACTTAGCGCACTTAAAGTGTAAAGCACAAAACTGCGCTATATAAGTGTTAAAGCAAAGGCTATTTCATCTGGGTGATACGGAGAGTATTTTCAACTATGTAATTAGGCATTTTTAACTTTATTTTAATTTGCTGACAAACAGATTAAACAGACTAACCATCCTCCTTTACAAGTGATCATTTATTTGGAATCCATTGACCTCCTCACCCCTCAACCTTCTCTTCACACACTAAACTACAGGAATTCCAATTATAAAGAAGTGCACTTATATCTCTCCACGTTTAATTGGTCCCACATTTGTATGACTACAAACGTAGAAGAAACTACAAATCTGTTTAATTCAATCATTCAATTGTTTACCAACATCTATTAGAAAACTAAAACATTGTTATCCAAAATGGGTTAGTACTGAACTAAAAAATTTCATTCTTTGCAAAAAAATTGCTCACATCAATTTTAAATCCACGAATTTGATTGCTCACACAAGTTATACGCTATATTTTTTTTCTAATTTACGAAATAAATGTAAAATTCTATCTAAAAAATGTTACTCAGATATATTACAGATGTAGAGCAGACCATTAAGTCAAATCCAAAACCTTTTTTGGATTTATGTGAATTCTCTTAAAGAAAATAATGGCTGTCCTAGGTCAATGTATTCAGGGTGTAAGCATGCCGACAACGATCAAGAATTAGACTATTTCACAAGTGTTTATGAACAAAATAGTGATTATGTTACTATATCTGAGTTTAAATATACCAATGTAACTGATATATCAACGTGCTACATTTCTCTGGATTTCTTAAAGAAATCAACTCTCTAGATTGCAAAAAGGGGTTCAGGTTCTGTCAAAATTCCACCGGTTTTCATTAAAGAATGTGTTCATTTTATTGCAGCTCTTCTTCAACGGGTCGCGGGTTCGAACCCGGCGTGCGCAAATAAATTTTATTTGATTAATTTGTGTTATTTCACAATTAATTAATTAAAATAATATATAGTATATAGTATATTTGCGGCACGTTCCAGAGTGGAAGATACTACCAGTATCGCCCTGGTGTAAGACCACCATTCAGAATTGAAACGTTGCTCCAAATGGCTTTAGCCGTGTTTAGTGACTAGATCTGAATAGCCAGGTACTTCCCCACCTTCCTCTTTCCCTTCCCCACTTACCTTCAGCCTCACAACATCCCCCAATTGGGGATGCCATAGTCTCACTGGCTCCAGACGGGAGTAGTTGGGACTCTTGTGAGGTATTCACTATAAAAAAAAAAATTAAAAAAAACATATATTTAATCTGTCTCTCCAAAGTGGAATATTTTCCAGTTCATGGAAACGTAGTCACCTAACACCTGTATTTAAATCTGGCGGTAAAAATTGTGTTTTAAATTATAGACCAATTTGTATATTATTTACCATCCCTAAAATTTTTGAAAGTATCGTCTTTGATATGATTGCTGTAAGGTTTAGGCATATTATTTCTCCAGAACAGCATGGTTTAGTAACTGGCCGATCAACCACAACCAATCTTCTATTGTACGCGCACTATATTTGTTAAGTTTTCACGTCTCGTACACAAGTAGATTCAATATATACTGACTTTTCAAAAAGTAGATTCAATATATACTGACTTTTCAAAAACCTTTGACAAAGTAAATATTAACATTCTTCTCGCAAAACTAAATGCCCTTGGTATACGTGGATCATTCCTAAAATGGCTGAAAAGTTATCTCTGTAACCGCGAACTCATGGTAAAAATGAATAATAAACTTTTATATAAATTTAAAGCAACATCAGGAGTGCCTCAAAGCTTTCATTTAGGCCCACTTCTTTTTATTATATTTATAAATGGTATATCTTTGTGCTACTATAATGTTAAATTTATTATATTTGCAGATGACCTGAAGCTTTTCAAGATTATAAAATGCTTAAATGATGCACTTATCCTTTAGCAAAATATAGATAGACTTGCCAGCTGGTGTGAAATAAATAAATTATTCCTAAATGTGAAAAATTATTTTCACATGTGTTTTTACCGTTCACGGAATTGAATATCTACATCGTATTCAATTAATAACAACGAAATTGTATTAGTAATATTCATTCAGCGAATCGCCAATACATATACAGACCTTTTCGATATATTTAAAACCTCTCCATCCTACATCAAAGCAAAAATAATTACTTTTTTATGTAACTGATATGTATGTATTATGTTTGTATTATATGTGTATTAAGTTTGCAAAATATAGCTAACATGTGTCTGTATTATGTTTGTAAAATGACAAGTATTTATTGTACTGATATGTATTATATGTGTGTACTGTTATGTTATGTTATTTCTGTATGATGTTTGTAAATTATTGACATGTATTATGTTCTGTATTATGTTTGTAAAATTACAAGAATTTATTGTACTGATTTGATATTTCTGTATGACGTTTTGTAAATTTTCGACATGTTTGTAAAAGCCTTATGGGAGTTAAATAATGATAAATAAAAATATAAAACCGTTTTGGCAGTTTAGCGGGTGTTTAATATGGATGTAAAAAAAAAAAAAAAATTCAAAGTGTATGGCCTGATTTCCACGGCAATTTCTAGTCGCACAAATAACGTTTAAAAGTTTAATTTTTACGACTGAACAATCGAACGCAGTGAAGTCCAGGTCTAAAAATTGGATTCATATTTGGTCAATTTACTTTTAAAAATATTCAACTTATACATCAGTCTCCTGGCATCCAGCTTTAACACATTCATCGACATAACAACTATTGACGTTGTTTAAAAACATTTTCTTTCAGATAGCCCCACCGGAAAAAGTCGCAAACTGCAGCCGGAAGGCCCGCTGGCTGGAGACGAAAGAATGGCCATTTTCAAGAAACGTGTGGACGGCGATGCCTCGGTGTTGTCCAGACCAAACCATGATAACAACTGAAAATGGCACGTCCCTCCTGACACAATATGTACCGGCCCTTTAAAACGGCACTGTCTGTTTTGCTACACCCTGTAGTCTGTCACTATGTGAAGACTTCTATACTTGATAGAATCACACCCAAAGACGATAGGCGGTTTTTATATAACAATTTTTTATTACTGATTTTCATGACTTCACTAAAAACACATGTGTCATGTGACAAAACAAATTTGATGGCATGTGTTATATCACAAACCTCTGTTTTCCGGCAAAGGGTTCGTCAATGAGGTTAAGAACCAGCCACCCTCAAGAGTCTTATATTTTCAATTCTTGGTGACTCTCACACTTCCAAAACCGGTAGTTTATTTTCAGGTCACCGGTCCATCTTACATTCTTCCTCAACTCTATTTGAATTCTTCCTATTTCAATTATTATAAACGGAAGATGTTGCTTGTGTAATGATGCAGAACTAAGTTATAGATAGCTCTAACAAAGCAGCCATTAGATTAATTCACCTGTCCTCCTTTGTGATGCATTTGTGATAATTAAAATATTTCAAAATAACACCTATAGTCTTGTTGAACTTCCTTGTCTCTCATGGCCAGGGTGGCCTTGAGGAGAGCGTCCCAGGTCATGGTTTGGTTGACGATGGTGCCTCCGGCCTCCAGGATTGCCACCTGCCGCGCCGCCTCGTACTTTATGGCACCTGCCACGCCACGAACAGAACCTATATTCTTTATCTGTTCAAATAAAAACAAAATAAGCACTATCTAATGTGATTCAATATCATGTAACGCTGGAAATATATGGACTGGTACAAAGTCGAATTGACGGTTTCAAGCAATTACTTCTAACTTCTAATGCCTAAGTGGCTTTGATATTTAATTTTAAAGTCGTATTTAGAATAATAAATTCGTAAAAGGAATTAATTTGTGGTTAGACTGTTTAATATCAGAGTTGGCCAATTTCATAATTCTGTTTAAAAAAATCGCTACTAATTTTAGAAAAATCTTTGGTTAAATAACGAAAAGCGCCCACTTATATTGTACACAGGTTCCTATTTTTATAATTTTGTGATAATCTACTGTTACCAGCTCTGTACCGTTTATGTTAAGTATGTTATGTTGTGTTTATGTTATGTTATGTTAAGTTTATGTTATGTTTATGTTATGTTTGGTTTATTTATGTTACGTTATGTTATGTTGTGTAATCAATTTTATCCTGTAATTTGTTGTATTTATTAATAAGAAAAATGTTGTAATGTATGGCCAAGATCACTCTTAATGGGTGAAAGCCAATATAAAGAATAAAAAAATAAAAAAAATCAGAGTTGGCACTATTGGCTAATCACATGTGCTAGTGAAGTTACTTGCTACAGATGCATTGATGGTTTTGAATATCCCCAACACTTGCGTTTTTGTCATGAATGAATACATAAGTATGTATTCACGTTTTTTATTTGGATTGCCTTCATTTGATTTCAACAAATCAGTCAAATTTGACTTCAAGGTGCCAAACCCCGAAGTGGTGAATTAGTATGATTCTACTGCAGTTCATGGCTTCTTAGTCTACATAAACTGGTGTGAATACAGTTCCACAGAGTTGTTCATCTGTTGTTCTGCTGGGTTGTAAGATTGCCCTGATTATAACAACTCTCTGACAGGAGAGAGCACCGGAAGAAGAACATTGTACAAATTCAATTATTTCAACATAGGAAGAGAAATACCTCAGTGCGTGTCCCAAAGTTCTCTCCGGCCAGATTTACAGACACATTAGCATCCACCCGCAGGGCCCCCTCCTGCATTCGTCCACTGCAGCAGCCCAGCCGCATGAGGATAAGCACCAACTCCCGCACCAGCGAGGCTGCCTCCTCTCCATCCTACATAGTCAATGTTAGGTATAATTCACAGAGTTCTGATCTATTCTTGTTCCATTGCAGTGAGCTATGGAACTGGCGGAGAATGAAAATAGGATGAATAGAGTAGAATCCCTGAAATGTTATGTGTGGTAACCGAATTACAAATGATGAGATCCTAAAAGAATGTAATACCAACGTAAGCATGAAATCGGTGTATTCTTACTAAGAAACAAATCAAAGTTTAGTCCACTCAATTATGTAAATACAGTGAAATCTCTATCTATAGTTTTTGAAGGGACTCATTGAAAAAAAACAACGATGAAGAATGTGAGAAAACGATGTATGCAAGTATATATAAAAAAGCTACATTCACACAAATTTCATAACATTTGGCTGAGCTATCTAAAAACCATAAAATATTTTGTTGTTTTACGCTCGTTTCTGCATCAAGGACCCTCAAAAACTAATTAAATATATTGATAGTCATCCTTGTCTTGTTGTTTGCATAATATTTTACAGGTAAAGTTTTTGTATTCTTAAAACACCTAGGGTTCAGCGATTTGCCGATGACAAGGGGCTCGCGTATGTCAGTTCCATCACTGTTGATACAAAATAAAAAGGAGATGTGTCTTTCTAGTTTTTAAATATTTTCCGCACATTAAAAAGATTGCATGATTGACTAATGTCAAAAATTTCGAATGTTCCGGTCATTGTTTACGAGTACCATTAATATGAACCAAACATTTAGCTATGAAATATGGTTTTTCATGCTCAAATTTTGAAAAATATAGTACATAAACTGCAGGCTTAAAATGATTAATGCGATAAAACAATGCACAGAGGAACGATCGATGCAATATGAACGTTTGATTGAGATTTCACTTTAGTGATAAAACCATTTTTAACTTCAATCTAAGAAACCTAAAAGTAAGCCAGATCTCTGTAAGTATCACAGAATGTTGGCTCTCCACGCATCGTTATTGGAGGAATCTGGTTCATCAGAACAATTTGAGTAGGGATCACAAATGCAAAGAGGTAATCGACTTTTCCATACCTCTAAGTCTGGTTCAAATACGATTTCAATCAGTGGTGTACCGGCCCTGTTGAGGTCCACCAAGGAGCGCCCCAGTTCCGCGTCGTGCAGAGACTTGCCGCTGTCCTGTTCCAGCTGGATCTGTTTTATGGTGGACGACTTTGTGTAAGGCTTCAACCCCGGCTGAAACACCTAAAGCAGGTGAAGGGTTAATAACGGTCATCTTGTTATGCTTGACTGCTGATCACCATTTGATCAAAAGCTAATGATCAGAATCAGCATTTAACAGCGAGCGTTCAAATTTCAAAACTTAATATACTCAACCCAACAAAATAGCACTGATCGTTGATTTGATGTTCACCAATGTCATGGAGTTTGAAACACATAAAAATGCATTATGTTCCATTTCCAGTTAAAAAATAATTGACTCTCATTGTTATCTAACAGTGTTTTTAGGTAAATATATCTCTAACCGCCGCATTTCTAATAGGCACAAATTATTTATTTATACGCCTAAGAAGGCTTTTACATATAAGTGATACATGATGAAGTGTACACAGGAGAATATCTGTATTATATAGAAGATAGATTTCCGACAACGACTTAACTGCAAAATCAACTGTCAAACTTCTGGGAGTTTATATGGATTCAGACCATTCGTTAAAAAGTCAGGTATATAAGACTGTTAACACGGGGTTTTTCTACCTAAGACAACTTAAGTCAGTTCGTAGGAACCTTTCGACAGAGGCAACTAAATTACTTGTCAACTCATATATAGTATCACGTCTTGACCACTGCAACGGCATTTATGTAAGTCTTCCAAAATGTCAAACTGATAAACTACAATAAGTGTTCAACGCTGCAGCAAGGCTAATCAACGGGGTACCCAAGTTTTCGCACATTTCGGAACACTACCGAAATCTTCACTGGCTGAAGTGTCCTGAAAGGATCCAGTAGAAGTTATGCTGGATGGTGTTTAAATCTATCAACGAAATGGCACTACCCTATATTTCTGAGCTATGAATTCGGGAAAATATTGGTCTGAGGCAGTCAACTCTTAGATCAGCGACATCATCGCAATTGGAAGGCTGAAAGAGCCTAAGACAAATCCGAACACTAAGTTTGGTGATCGTGCATTCTGAGTATCCCGCCCTAAGGCTTGGAATAAAGATTTCCTATGGAATCGAGATGTATAACCAGCCCAACAGAATTTAGATCCAAATTAAAAACTCACTTTTTCAGACACTCATTAATAACACACACACATAAATTCTCTGGTGATTCCGTTCAACTACTCATGATAAAGTCAAAATGCTATTGACTTGCCTACCTATGGACAATATCAGTGGGAACATAACACGTCAACCGGTTTGATTGTTGGCAGATGAATCATCTAAATACGGTAAAGATAGAAGATTAATTTCATTAATTTATTTAAGATACATATGTATACTTTTCTATAAATCCAGCTAACCCATTGGGCGAAGTTTGCACCCGTGTTCTAAAATTAATTATGAAACACCCTAATATTATAGAACTTCCTTCTTCTTCTGGCACTAACTACTACAATTAGAAAGAGTATTTATCTATAAGTATGTTTTCTGTATGTTTCTACATAAGTAAATATATATGTCATTACGACAGTAGTTAAAGGTCTTAGTCGTAAGTCACTAGCTATAAGTCTTACATGTAAGTCACTAGTTTTAATTCAGTAGTTGTAGTATTTATTATTTAATAAATATATTTGTACAGCGCCCTTGAGGTGATTTTTCACGAAAACGGCGCTATATAAATTAGCCAAATATTATTATTAAGATGAAAACAGTATGAAGACGTAATCCATTATAAAGTAGGTACAAAATAGATCTATAAATACACAAATATAAAACTGTGATTACAAGTATAATGAAAAATAAATAATAATAAAACTAAATATGAAAAAATATTAGTAAAACGTAACAGTAACATAAAATAAAATATAAACTAGAACAATACTACATATAAGACAAATCACTAAAACTACATTACCAACTTTAATAGATTATGGTAATTACACTTTGTCAACATAATTACTACAAGAAATA
Source organism: Hesperophylax magnus (assembly GCA_026573805.1). Classification (NCBI taxonomy): domain Eukaryota; kingdom Metazoa; phylum Arthropoda; class Insecta; order Trichoptera; family Limnephilidae; genus Hesperophylax; species Hesperophylax magnus. The sequence continues at coordinate 560,218 of JAIUSX010000117.1, read as the reverse complement.
ACGATTTACATCGGGATAGATGGTAATAGATTCATTATAATTCCATTTTCATTCAATCAATGTTCAAAATTCACCTTATAAAATGATTTCTTTACCGCCATTTGAACTTTTTTTGGATTGAGTGACACTTGCGATAGTTTTGTTTCAACCTAAAAAGGCATAAATTACTTAATTGACCCAAACTAAGCATGTAAATAATTGTTGAAACAAAGTGTAATTTCTTGAAAGTGCACGGCGCTCAGGGATATAATTACCTGTTTTTAAATTAAAATGAGTATATAAACCGTGTCCAATTTTCCTGTATAAAAGAATGCCCAGGTACTTACTTGAAACTCTAGTTTCCCATCCTGCGCAATGGGTGCTCGCTGTTGTGTAATTTGATACCCAGCTGGAAGATCTGCATAGAAGTAGTGCTTCCTGTCAAACGTAGATACTTTATTAATGGTGCAGTCAAGCGCAACAGCTGTCATCACAGCCGCTTCCACACATCGCCTGTTCAGGACGGGCAGAGTCCCGGGAATGGCAGCATCAAAGGGAGAAACGCAATTATTCACCAGTGCTCCAAATTCTGTTTGCGCCCCTGAGAAAAGCTTAGAATTCGATGAAATTTGAGCGTGAACTTCCAAACCTACAACAGTTTTCCATTCTTTTGCTTTTGCCTTTGCTAAAGAACTCTGGAGTTTCCTACCGCAAAGATTGAAATGTTTACAATAACAAGATTTTGAAAGACCAGTTAAAATATTATTAATCATATTGTTGATATTTGTGTTTATTAATTTTTTTGCATGATTTTTTTTTACTTCTCAAAGAAATTATTGCAAAGGTAAGAGGTTATTTCTTTATTTTGACAACTGCCAATATTTGACAGTAGTGGCCAGTATTGCCAGATGCATTTTTTTGTATCTAGGTTTTTGGATCATTCCTCCATGTGAGTGGTTTATTTATGCCTCCATGGTAATGGTCCAAAAAAGGATCTAAAGTTACTAACGGATTTTTTATAAATAGATACAATTACTTTTTGTATAAACCCACCTCACTAGGCTGAGCCTGTTTCGAGGACTCTTATTTTAATATACTATGCTCATTTCATTACCTTTGTTGAATATTTGTGAAAAAAACCTTTTTTATGTACCCATCACTACCTATGTACGATTTGAGTTCATATATTCAAAATGTTCATTCGACGGTGAATTAGTAGATCAAACTGGCCTGGCTCGGCCCAGTCGTGTAATTTTCGATAATTTGGACCGTGTCCAAATATTTCCGAGTCAAATGGCGCCGCGTATGTGCCCCATGGACCTAAACAGAGCAATAGTGCAATTTTGTACCAATGGTATTGAAGCCAAATCTAGGGTGAGGGGAAATTGCCTGGCAGCCATCTTGTATGACCAACTTTTGAACTGATTTGTATGCAAAGTGGTGCATAATGAACTATTATTATTTTATATGAAAATGAAACACTTTGTTTGCACCACTTTTAAATTAATACTAATCTACACGTTTCAATGCCAGATATTATTATTTAATTTTCGTCTTGTTAATGCAGTTATAACAGCTTATGATTATTTTCATAAAAAAAAAATTTTGGAGGCGTGTTTGGGTACCGCCGCCCCAATAACTATTTATTGAATGGTTCTTGGGGCAGCGACCAACCTTGGGACCAACACCTCTGCCATAGGTTACCCCAAGTGGTTATCTACGTTTTGTGATTTAGCAAGGGTGCCCGGGTGAATGGTTTATTTATTTATTATTTTATTTCTCTTTAGTCTCTCCACCCATCGCCTTGCACCGCAGTGGGAGGAATATTCATATGTCCGTGACTCCTGGACTTCGTCTCCTTCCTTTCCTTGATAAAGACCCTCCACACATCATCCCAAAAGATGACATAGGCCCTTAGGGAAATTATTTTCCTCAGCCCTCCTGTGTAGAGTTAATGTTAAAATGTTTTGGAATTTTCCACATATCTTTCCTCTCACCCCGTGGCTTCAAATTGTCCTCGAATTACTCGGAACAGGGCTTTTTAGGTCCTTGATGTGTCCGGCTTTCTCACATATTATTATTTATGTCCAATAGCTTCATCCATATTTTCCGAAATGTCTATGAAAGTCAGCTGTCAAATTAATGGATTATTTTTTTCTTCTATGGATGCTCCGAGAGCCACGGCTAGATAGTTGATTTATGGCCACGGCAAACGGGAAATGTTGTAAAAGTGTTTTTGACATTTTTGTGCACATTAAAATAAAAACAGTTATCCCGAAAACATTAAATTAAAAACTACATTTTAACTATAACCAAACGGCTTTACGGACATTTTGATTACATCGAATCCGGTCGATCGCTGAGGCGGTGATTTATGAAATACGCATTTATGTTTTTCGCGTATGGTTCATTTATAAATTTAATAAATTACGTAAACTCGGGTTCTTTATAATTTTTGATAGTGATAAGTTTTAAATATCTCCGATGATGACTTCTTGGATCGGATGCGGTGTTTCTATAAATTGCGACGAGCCCCTTGGATGCTATCAGGGGACGATAATAGAAGCTGATGGTTCTACGATCACCCTCACTAGAGCCTTTCGGAATGGTTTTCCTTACCCAAAGCCTCAAGTCACCTTAAAGTAAGTCATTTACATGTATTTTACATCTAGTTTCAATTTTTTTGAAAATCATAATATTATTGAATAATATGCATTGTTGTAATGTCGAAATGTCAAATGTACCTACAACTCAATATAATGATAAATTAAAATAATTTCTCTATTTTTATACAATCTTTCAACCTGTTATTGTTTTAAATGCTGGTGTACCTTTTATGTGCATATTACAAAGAAAAAAAATAATTTCGCAATATACTATATACGAGGTTTCGAAAGAATGAGGTTAACCTCACCTTTAGTTTATTTGTATCGTAAATAACTAGTTTATTGTAGGAATACCCAAATATCATGTTTTCTAAATGCTTTACATATTTTATTAGCTTATTATTAAAGTGTTACATTTCATTGTGATATTAATGAGGTTGTCTCATATTTTAAAATTTTATTTTGATGAATGTGTATTATACAGGATTTTCCAATAAGAGGTGTTATTTTTGAATAGCTCGCTATTTCGGTAGATGTTACTTTTGAAGCTGTCATTTTTTAACATTTGACAAGTAGAAACTACTCCATTAATAAAAATGGAATGGTACACGCTTCAACAACGCATAGAAATTATTAAAATTTACTTGAGTGAATCAAATGCAAATCATCTTGAGTGATGAGGCCCATTTCCACCTCGGTGGCTTCGCCAACAAGCAAAATTGTCGCATCTGGTGCTCGGAAAACCGTTATTGTTGAAAAGCCTCTCTATCCTCAACGTGTGACTGTTTGGTGCGGTTTATAGTCCGGTGGAGACATTGGACCTTACTTTTTCGAAAATGAGGCTGGAGCAACAGTTACGGTGAATGGATTGCGCTATCGAGAGATGATTAATGATTTTTTTTATGGCCGGAATTGGATGGTATTGATCTGGACAACGTTTACTTTCAACAAGACGGCGCTACGTGCCACACAAGTAACGAAAGCATTGATCTTTTACGATTGAATATCAAAATAACACCTCTTATTGGAAAACCCTGTATTAAGAGTTAATAACAATAGTTTTTCAATATCTCCAAAAACTACCGCATTATGAGCTTTCAAAGTGAATATTGTTAAAATATATGCAATTGTGTCTCGTGACGTCTCGATACAATTTGTAGTTCGAAAGTGCCGTGCTTCAGTACTGTCATGCAAGTACTGTGATGACACGCTTTTCGGCTGGCCGCAAACGTTTTGATGGCTCATATCTTTGGTACTATTCGGTTTTTTCCAAAAATTCTAAAACTATGCTCTAATTCGGCGGTTTTAAAACTTTAAAGGCACTATCCCCTTTTGGTAAATAAAAAAAAAAAACCAGCGTGTGTGTTAATCTGCCGTGGTAACTAAAAACACAGTTGAGAGTGTCAAGAAAGACACTATTTTTTTAGTTACTATGGCAGTAATGGTGTGCATTTCTCATAAATATCAGACTTTACATAATTACCCAGATTGGCGTCATACTGCTGATGATTGATTCTGAAAAATCAGAATTAGCAAACATATTTTGCAATTCTGTCTGGCTGTTTGAACTAGCCTATCTTCGTGACATGTTTGATCATCTCAATAACTTTAATAAGAGCCTACGACGATGAAACGAAAATGTTCTGTCAGTCAAAGCCAATATACGCCCATTTATAAAAAATAAAAAAAATTTATCTTGTAGTGCAGGTGAGATAATTTTGCACAAGCATTAAAAAAAATAGCAAAACTTGATTTCAACTTAATTTATAATAGACACAAGTATTTAATCCTTCAGTACTTTCAATACATTTGTTAAATTTGCAATGTTTTCTGTGTATTTTAAATGCGCTATATACAGAGGCAGCTCTAGGAGTTCAGAAGTGAAGATCAATCGAAAAAAAAGAATACGAAATGTTAATACATATTGCTAATGCGTATTGTATTATTATAAAAACTCCAAAGTATGTAAATAATTTGCCGACTAATTTACTCGCATATTCTGAAGCCGGTAGTACAATATTATAAGATTATTTATCTTATTTACATTACGCATAACTAATTAATGTTTTTTTTTTCTTTTGAAAGATCTTTCCTCCTAAATTTTTTTAAATCACTAACTCCAATCTCCATCCATTGTTTATAAGTAGATTTAAAAAGTAAACAATGAAAGCAAAAGTACATATACATTACATTGCACCCGCAAAACCACTGACAAAAATTATAGCTGTTCATTTTAAAATTTTGTTTTTAACCTCTTTATTTTTCTCTCTTGTAACATAAACTAATTGTTCCTTTATTTGAACATGTCTGTCATGATTCAATTAATTGTTTGCGATTTCTTTCAATGCGATATCCACAGAGTTTGACATTTTAAATTAATCCATGCAAATTACATCAACAATGATTAACATAATTTCACAAACTAATATTCAAGTTCAAGATGGCTATCGTTCATCACATTCACATCTTTTTTTCACATCTCCCTCTAATACCTTAATAATCCTCTCTCTCTCTGGTTTCAATCCTGGGATTGGTTTGCAGCAATTTCATCTAATCTCCTCTTCCATTCTTCCTTGTCTTGTGCGGCTCTTTCGACTTCTGCATATGATGAGCAGCGCACGTCCACCAGCAGGTCCTCCAGGTACTCTGGCGTGGGCGTCCCCTAGAGTTGGTCCCCTCGGTCATACCCTCCATTATGACATGCAAGAGGCTTTCTTGTCGTATAACATGGCCGATCCATCTTGCACGCCTTTCGGACAAGGTCCTGAGCAGGTGCCTTCCTCCTTTGATTCTTTGGAGAACCTCCTATAATAATCCTAGGTCGTAGATATTTCTATCTCAACGCTGTAATATCCAAAAACACCTTAAAAATAAATTTTGTATGATACTAAGCATACGTCAGACATGATAGTGTTTACCTCTTTTGTGTCTATAGCAAAGAGAAAGAAAGGAGATTGTTTTTTTTTAAATTAAAATTTAAAGTGACCCACTTTTGGAAATGCAATAGCTTCTCATTTGGACGCTAGATGACACTGGAACAAATTGAAAAAACTTATGAATCTGCATGAATAAAAACTAAATTAATAATCGGGTAGTTTGTTAAATCTTATAAATTATTGTAGCATATTTTTAGGAGGTCACTGCCCAAATGATCTTCTTAGAAGAGCCGCCACTGGCTATATTTATCTTATTTTTAATTTTCCGTCAAAACAAATACTGTTTTACACTTTGGTATTTTTTGGTGAATTTGTAAGAAAACTATGACTTCACTTTTATCGCGTTCATATGATAAAAAATAATAAATAATTTTTAAAGTTTAACTGATTGTTACAATAGCGGCGCGAAATATGAATTATTCATTTTGGCTATTTTTAGGATTTTATTAATGGATTCCAGTTTAAATATTTGAAGCAAACTGGAAAGAATAATTATTTCTCTTTCCGCATGATAGAGAAAAATACTTTTACAAAATATGGACGCCCGGTCGTATATGACCCTAAAATGCTGGAGGGGAGATGGAGATGTAAACATGCACAAAATAGGTTATTAGGTTGTATGTTTGGGTTATTTCAATAATGTATGCATATTTCCTACCCGTCAGTATGGAAGATCTACAGTCTCTCGTGTCTAGGATGAACGAAGTATGTATGAAGAATGAGTTACTGGGGAATGTAAGTAAGTCTAAAGTAATGGTGTTTGAAAAAGAGAGTACGAAAACATTGTGCAATATAGTTGTGAATGAGGAATACTTGGAGCAGGTGGATGAGTTTGTGTATTTAGGAAGTATGTTTACGAGAGATGGGAAGGCTGACAGAGATATTGAAATAAGGGTAAATGCATGTAACTCCATTAATGAAGGACTGAAAACATAGGTACTTACAACAAAAACCTAATAAAAAATATCAAAATACTAATACTATGATTATATGACGGAGACTCGAACTCGGGACCTTTCTTTTATACAGTCGGTCCCAACCTAATAATTTTTTCTTTTTTGTTATTTTTTTATCTTATTAATATATTTTTTGTTTATTGCAGAGCTTCAGACATAAAAGAAATTGAAATAATTGACCCAAATTCTGACATTAAGAAGAAGCCGCATAGTACAGTTGAGGTCTCCAAGAAGAAGTCGCAGAAAGTCGTTCCAGTGGAGCCCTTGCCCTCCACCAGCGATGGAAACCCTGGCAGTCAGAGCCTACCCAACAGTAGCTTTATATCCCAAAAGTTCCAGAACTTCACCACGCCACAGTTCAACCAAAACCAGAATCAAAACCAGAAACAGAACTCTGGATACACAAACGGTTTCCAAATTGCACCACAGCCGTCAAACAATAATGGCATCAATAATGCAAAGAGCAAACCTATTGATATTCAAGGGAGGTCGAACAAAAACAGCAATGGAGGAGGTATGTATCTTTTTTATTGTACACTAGCTGTACCCCGCCACGCGTTGCTGTGGCTCAGTCTGTCTGTGCAGATAGAGAAACAATGGCGCATATTGTATGTACATCCAACAGATGGCGCTGTTTAAAAAAACACATATTTTTACCTGCCACAGGTGACATCTGTATAATCTATACAAATAAAAATGTTACAAAATCTTGAATCTCCGAAAGTTCTTCACCGATTGCTTTGAAATTTTGACACAACGTTACATTCAAATATGCATGCGTTTTTATTTACTTTTTATCATATGAACGTCACCTGTGACAGGTAAAAACATGTTTTATTTTAAATCAGCACCATCTGTTGGACAAACATGCTTTTTTTAAATAGCGCAATCTGTTGGACGTAAAAGTAACACTAGCTATTGTTTCTCTTTCTGCACATACAGACTGAGCCACAGTAACTTGCGGCGGGGTGCAGCTAGTCATAATATTTTCTTGAAGGTTTTCATGTTTTTATTTGAAGTATCAAGTAGGTTAACTTATTCATAATTTCAGAGATGAATGACAGCAAAATTGAACAAGATCTGTTACTGCCTATAATTCCAAATTATTCAGATTTGGAATGCAGCCATCGTTAGGGTAGTGATGATGATGACGACATGCAAACAAGTGTAGAGCGTTTGAGTCATGATACTATGGATGTAGAGTCAGATGGTAACTGGAGGTACTGCTGATAACTTCCTGTTACAAGACATGGTCACCATCCTAAAAGTTCTTGGTGACCCAATTATCCTTCATCTGAACAAAACGATGTTGGAAGTTGTTACCTGCTAATGCTGGCTGACTCTTTACAGGTAGACAGGCTCTAGGCAGGTATTACATATTACAATGTAACGTGTTCTATTACGCGGAAATGAACTGTAAATCAAATCCACAAAATAAACGACAATGTAAAGCTCATTCAATTGGGTTTTGAAAAATCAGGCGAAAAGTGTAATGAAGGAACAGCCTACCTTGAATTCCCAAGAATCCCGGCAATAGGGCTCTCGACGAACTTGCACTGTTCACGGGGTGAAATTTCCTCCAAAACGAGATAATCTTTAATATGATTTTGATATTTGCAAACAGAGCACAAAGCATGTGAATAATACGACGAGGACACGACAATTGCACCTTCTTGCTACACGACACGAATTTGAATGTTGACTTGCGGCAATTTACAGTGCAACAAATCATCTTCTTTCCAATGTGCGTAAGGCTGTTTTTAAGGAAGGAAATGGATAGTAGGTATATGATGGGAAAAATGGTAGATATTATCCAAAACTGTGGCAATACTAAACAAATGTCAATACCATTAGAAAATCTTCAAGAAAGAAGAATTCTTGGTGCTGGTTACCATAAGGAACAGTAAGTTCTCCAAAAACTGTAAATTTTAGAACCAATTCTCAGCTAAAATGAACGAATCGTGGTCCTAGTGACTGTATGGTAAGAGGCAATGATATAAGCGATGGTAAAATTGCCAACATAAAATGGCTCAAGAGCAGATTAATTAATTTTTCTTTTTTTATCACGAGCCTCGAACCCCCTAACGAATGAAAGAGATAGTCATAATCAGACAAAGTGCACATCACGGTAGCTTAACCAGCCTATGTCAACTCTTACAACAAAATTATTTATTTATTAAATACATGGGGTGGGGGGTTGATTTGCTAGACGAAGCCCTATCCACAACGTGTCACTTTGTAATCACTTTTTGATTTTGCTACTACAGCATCATGGTTTGAATATCATTCGAAAGCCAATAATGTTTTACGCCCCCATAGTCTTTGATTACCATAGCTTCAAGTGGAAATTTGGATACTCTTTAGTGTCAGGATTGAGAGACGAAAATGAAAATAGACATCATGGCGATGAGGCAAACAGGACCTCCAGCAATCAGGATGTGGCATGGTACCCTTTTATTGCATGGATATCTTATGCCAAAAAGGCAATGCATTTGCCAATGATGAAAAATGATGACCAGTAAAATGGTTAAAGTTTTGATGTCTTGGGTATTTGAGTAGTTTATTTTTGTCCACAATGAAAATAGTTCCTATATTTTACACAAGATAGAAATTTTTACACATTTATTAAAAAACAAATTTTTCCATTATCTATTAGATTATTTTGTTATTTATTAATCTGCCCATGTTTTCACATATAAAGCTGCCGAAACCGTTCCTAAGAATATTGATGAAGAAGATAAAATAACCGTTTTTGTATGTGACTAAGATCACATATGATACTCCCCCCCTGCCCTAATCGGTACGTTTTTCAAACAACAGACGTTTTCTAAATGAAAACTGAAGAATTTTTTTTTATTGTTTCTAATGCGTAAGCCCTCGGGTCTGACGAGATTAAGTCTACTTCGGCATCCAAATTAATCTTCGCTGGCAACAAGATTATTTCCAAAAAATTTTTGAATATTGTTGCTTACCATACATCTTATTTAGACACAATGATTTTTTTAAAAAGGCATTGTGAAATTAATCGCTTGAAGTCCGGCGGCATATGGAGTAACATGTTTTTTTAATTTTTTAATATTTATTAATATTGTTATGAAATTTCAGGCATGAGCATGGGACAGCAGAGCATGTCGGGCATGTCCAGCATGTCTGGTATGCCTGGAATGTCTGGGATGTCTGGGATGTCTGGGATGTCCGGGATGTCCGGGATGGGCGGCACCCCCAACAAGAAGCAGGACAAGCAGAAGAAGCGCAACGACGCTTGCTTCGGAACGCCCGGCGACGACCAGACCATGACGCAAGACTTTGACTTTGAGAAGAATCTAGCCCTGTTTGATAAACAGGCGCTGTGGGAGGAATTGAACCAGGCGCAGAAGCCTGATGTAGTATGTTATTATTTGTTTATTTGCTCAATGTGGTAGATACTCTTAGTATCACCTTGGTAAAAGGTCACAGTTCAGGATCTAAACATTGCTTGAAATGGTATTACATAGACGAGTTTAGTGACCAGATATATTACCCCAATAAAGTGCCATAGTCCCAATAGATCCGGACAATTAGCAACAATAAGATGGACAAGCATAATTTTATTAAAAGATTTAACATTGCAAAGTTCCATTATTACTTGAAGCTTTATAACTTCTTTCACTTGTTTAATTGAGACCAGGACCCTGCTATAAATATTTTAAATAGGTGACTTAGGAGGTTTTCTGCCAGGTTTGGACAGTGAAGGCTTGTAAAACTACGATATGAAAACTTGGAAAGCGCTGTCATACATATTCAACACATTGTAACTTTAAAACTAGATTAAGTAGTAAAAAACCGCATTTTGGGTAATATTTTTTGATTCATTCAAGCACAGAACCATCCTAAATGTATTCTATCCATCTACATCTAAGTAAATCCAGCATTGAAAGTTGTATTGATGCTGGATTTACACGTCATTTGGCGGGCGCGGAATTTCTTGATTTCTTATAAAATATTCGAACTCTGCCAAATGGTAGAATTGGCAAAGAACCTGTTAATATTTCAATCATGATGTTAATCAGTAATTAATTACGATCTATCTCTAATCAATGCAGCTTGTTTTAAATGAGACAATTAAAACTTATTTAAATTTCCCCTAACCTTTGAAAAGTGTTATGGGAAAGAATTTACTCCGTAAAATAAATGTAAGCATGTGGAGAGGAACCTTTTATCTGGCCATTTTCGAAGTTACTTTTCATACTCAGTAGCTCTCCGATCGCCCCTGATAATGTCTGTATTGCAGACTTTCCGTGTGTTAAACACGCTAAAACAATTCAAATAAATTGTAATGCATATTTCATTGTGTTTTATTTTAGGTGAGGCAAACTGACCACTTAAGGCGTAACAATCTCAGCACGCAGAAGTATCGGCATGATGAGAATATTCTCACCTCACAGCCGGCAGCCTACAGAGCTATAGTTATTCCTGAAGAAAGCCGCGGTGCATTGGAATATGTGACAGGTAATTTATTATATTGGGCATTACCGCGTTGGTGCAGAATAAATAATTTTATCAATATCGGGGAAATACATTGTCCTATCATGGCAACACTGACACATTTTGTAAGTAGAATGAATAATTTGATCAATATTGGGGAAAAAATTGCCCTCTGATGGAAACCCCGCTAAAAATTACCTATGGCTTAGCAAACAGTACGTCATCAGGAAATGTCAAACTCAAATGATTTTGTTTTGCGGAACTACTGATTTAATTAATTTTTACTTTAGACATTTGCTGATTGTTTTTTTGACCAACAGTCACTAGCCGTAACCGGTGATATCCTGAAAATATCCTGATTGAGGTTTGAAAATTATGTTGCAGCGGTTAGCTGCATATATCTAATTAAATTCTTGCTTCATTCCAGATGACGGCCTCGTGATCCCGACCGTGACCCGCGAGTTGCGCGGCCGAGTGAGTGCGGCGTGTGCGAGAGTGGGGCTCGGCGGTGGTGAGCTTCTGGGGCGTGCGGGGGCTGAAGTGGCGCTTCAGCTGCTGGGTGGGGGGCGCCGCCTGCACCCCTGCAACACGCACCAGGTGCCCACCGTGGCATTCCTCATCGGGCCCCACAGGTGAGCCTATTAACTAGCTCACTCGCAAGTGTGATCTATCATCGCGTCAATTTATTTATTTTTTTTATAATATAATATTGATTACATTTTATGATTTTGACTGTCCAACTAGGAAGGATTCCCGTTTCAGGACAGTCAAATTTACATGTTTCAAGTTATCCTACACGAATACAGGATTTAAGACTAGCTAAAATAAGTATGTTAAAACGAAGATACATAAAAAGATACATAAAAAAGATACATAGAGGCGTCCGTGATTTCAAATTACATTTTTTAGTATCATTTCGGAATCAGTCCTCTCTAGATCCAACAACCATTTTGTCACTCGTGGACCGAAGGATGACAATTCACACAGTTTCAGCTGAGAGGGGATTTTATTATATATTTTAGGACCGAGATATGAGAATATTTTTTGATAAGCCGCTCTGTTGCTTGTTGGAACGGAAAGGTCATTCCTTCCCTCACTTCTGGTTTGATGTTTGTGTTCGGCTGTTTTCATTTATTAAGAATATAATTAAGACTTTTAATATTTGCAGGCAAGGCGCCGTTGGCGTGACGTGTGCCCGGCACTTGGCGTGCCACGGCGTATCCACCGTGGTGCTGGTGGCCGGCGCCGACATCCAGGGCGTTCTGCGCCAGCACCTCAACGTCTACCAGATGACCGGCAACAAGATCACCACCAACATCCTAGACCTGCCCTCCGTTGATCTTATCATCACCGCCCTCTCCGAGGACACTGAGGAACCCACCGCCTACCCCCACTTGACAGAATGGACCAGCCAGAGTAGGGCCCCCGTCCTGGCACTGGATCCCCCGGCCGTGGGAACCCCCGGCATCATCACCAAATACTCCATCCTGCCCGGGTTACCCCTCTCCCATTCCCTTGACAATGGGAAATTATATCTTTGCAACGTGGCGATCCCTCAAAAGATCTTCACAGATCTCGGCATCAAATACAGCTCTCCTTTCGGATCCAAGTTTGTGATCCCTCTCCATCCAAATGATTCTTAATTCATTCGTAAACAGCTGTCAAACCTGATCAGATTCGACAAAACCTATTTAGAATGCTTTCTTTTTGACATATTAAATATAACTTAAACATATTGGCCGTGTTTTACGGTGATTTTAAACTAATGTACCTTTATGACAGATGGCCCTCCAACGGTGCGAATTAGATTGATTGAATGTCCATGTTTTCTGTCTCTTTAAAAAAAATGTGTCTTGATGTGTTGTATTGTGAACATATTATTTACGTATTGTCAATCCCAATTGGCACACTAAGAATAATTAGTAGAATCATCGAAATATTATGTATTATGTGTAACTGAACAATGTTTGCGATTTCTCTAATACGTTGTTGACAATTTAAATAATTCTATCTATGTGACAGTTTATTGAAATATGTTTAAAGTTGAATAGTTCTATTGAATTGACGATGACAGATTCGGTTTGCATTTTTTTAATTTCTTACAATTTTATTCTACTTTTATTTCACAGTAATGTCCCCTGCAGACATAGACTAAGAAATTAATCAGATATTTTTTCTTTACCGATTTAATGCTATGACTACTTCTTATTATACTCAATGGAAATAATCATTTCATTCGAAGTTTTCACCATACGAACAATATTAATATTAAAATGACAATTGTGTGCGTTTTATTATTTTTTTTACATTAATTATTGTATCACTCATTTTACTGATCTATTTTATCAATTTTTTAAAACGAATATTTGGAGAAAAAAATAATACAAAAGTGTTGACATATTAAAATTAATTTTTTATTTTTATGATAACCTTTCCCACCCACTGATGAAAGAACAATATTTAGATTGTGAAATGTTTTTTTTGTTTTATCAGAAAATATTGTTTATTCATTTAACACATTGTAGTCGGGCGCTTCAAACAATAGACTCTAGCCTATAGCGGGTGTTTTTCTTATCGCTTTCTTAAAATTGACACAATTTCTAAACCAAATAATATTTTTGATTGAAATTTTCAAAGAAATCATATATGACATTTGATCATCAAAAATAAATTATAATTGCTTTGATTACATAATAATTTCACCACATTTCAAAGCTGAATATAAAAACCTGATATTAATAGCATTCAATATACAATATTTGAAAATTCCATGTAAAAGATAACATGTTTATTCATATCATATATATAATAAATAATGTATATTTGCCATGCCCGCAATTTTACAATCGCTGGATGTGTGAAATCTGATCGCGTAAATATTGAACACTGTCGCCGAAGGCGAACACTCAATAACTCATAAGTTTAATTGTTTCTTGTCAAAAAAAGAGTCTTTTGCGGTTGCCTCGCCTAATTGAAGAGCCCATTCCACTTATGAATCATAGTATTTATTTTTTCAAGGAATCAGTACACTTCATATGTTGATAATCCATCACACACTATTAGTGCACATTATAAGTACACTTCATCGTCACTATCATTGGCTTGTAAAGACATTTTTGTAGGGATAAAGTCCTATACAATGCTAACATATTCAAATAATAAAATATCAAACAGTGCGAGCAGTATGAAAAATAGTCCAATACGTGAAATGACTCAAACTAAACTGGAGATTGAGATTGCATAAAAGCTCTAGATTTCTGGCGACAATCCGGACAAGGCATCTCAAATAAAGTGGACAGACTGTCGCCTAGCACCCAGGTAGCAAATTACCCTTCAAGGCGTTTTATTTCACCCTGATAACAAACCCGTATAGTGCCGTTTCCCGCCAAAAACCGACAGTCAACAAAAACGGCATTTGCTGTGTCCCGCAGTCGACCGACAGTCCGCGAAAAACGGCAAATGCCGTGTCCCGACGACAATGTGCTAAAAATGTGTTTTGTGAGGTTTGAAAGTTATGGAAAATCAAAAATTCAACAACATATCTAATACTCGTATATATGTACACGTTGTCCAGAAACTTGTAGTACAACCGGGAAAATTATGAATCTACATCACATTTGATTTGAACTTTCGTTTTTTTTTTAAACTTTGTTGAAGCGTTGACTCTGGTCAAAAATTTTTAATTGCCAATGTAAAAAAATTTAAATTTTTTTTTTATCTTTGTCACGTGAAAATGGTAAATAAATCACTGTAACTTATTTACCATTTTTAGGTCAAATTTGAAAAAAAACATTAGTCACTAGGGGGCTAATGTAAGCTATATAATGTCTTTTAAAATGCGTCGACGTGTAGACCCGTCTTTAATAGTTTTGTTTAACCCTTTAGTTATATAAAAAAAAATATATCAAATGCTCAGATCGAAAATAAAGTTTTTTTGCGTTCTCTACGTGATGTAGATTCACCAGTTTCCCGCTTTTTTCGGACACCGTGTATATTATATTACGGAAAGATTATCTACGTAAAAATATTCAGGTAGGGACTGAACTATACATGTAAGTACCACTGTGTATTGTCACTTTTGGAGTTCCTGGAGGAGTTAAAGAAAAATAGTGAATTTATTTACGGAACTCGGCAAATACCATTCTTTTTTTTTAAATTTCATATTGTTTCATTAATTTTCACAGCATCTTGTCTCTTGTCTCCTCCCTGAGATGTATGTCATAAGTGTTGACTTGTGCTGCGTTATCTCGCACTGATTACTAGGACCTTGATAAACACCGCCAACTGTTTGTTTTTACTTTATCTTTTGGCTGTGCTGAGATTTTAATAATTAAATTATTGCTATCTCGCTTGTGGTAATGCACCCATTACATCTGCAAAATGTGTCCACGGCTAAAATCAGTTTAACTTTTGAGCATTGATCAATATCAGGTTATTTTTATCCAAGTGATAAGTAAAGATAGATAATTTTTTTTAATATGCTTTTTGCATCATAGAAGAAACAGTAGTATGTTTGAAGTGAAATTATAGAAAGTATTTGTGCAAGTTTTTGTCCAATTCTCCAAAGTTTTAATTAGTACAAAGACAGATATATCATAATTCTGCTCCGTTACAGGAAGCTAAATGTTATTGTGAAAAGTGCGTATTTGAGTGCAAATGTAGCTAATCACGTGTCATAGACAAACAATATTCAACATCAGCAATAACATGTAGAATAGTAAAACTTTCAAAATATTCATTTTATTGAATATTTTTGTACGAAAACAACCATAATTTCATTACGACGTAGTTGCCAGAGTGATAAATTTAAGTAGGTACTATAAAATAATTTTAAATTCTTCATTCTGGTCTGTTTGGAAAGGTGTTGCAGTGTGATAAATGAAAGTACTTAAATTATTTTTCTGAATAATTGCGTTTAGTACTTGTGTGAAGGGGGACATTGAATATATTGAAGCTGTTCCTGATGATAAACCAAGATGCCCGCCGCCCTGCAGCATATAGCGGCCTTTGCGCCCGTCGTCTCTCCCGCCCAGAGGGCCATGAACAACCAGAGACCTCGCTCTAATTCCTGGGCAGCCAGAAGACGCTCTTCAGCTGTACCTTCTGCTTCTCTCGAACCCAGAAGATCGCTCCATAATATAGCGGTAAAATTCATTGTTTGGATTACAACTCCGAATACAGTATACCCTGAGACAAACAGCGCCTGGCGCGAGTAAAATTATGGCTCCCCTTGTCATAACTGGCAGACGCCTAGGCAGGTGATCACCGTAATCAATAATATTCGGATAATTAGTATTTTTGTGTAGAACCCTTTTATGAAAAATAATCTCAAAGGCAATGTTGTATGACGGTTAGGTGTTGTATTATCAGAGCCTTGGAACTTCGGTGTCCGGAGCGAACTTCTCCAATTGCACCTGCGTAATAATACTAATAATATTTGGATGATTTATATAGCGCCGTTTTTGTGCAAAATCACCTCAAGGGCGCTGCGTAGGGGCGGCTCTGAGTATACCTAGCTCCGTAATAAGGTTTTTCAAGGAGCAATTGAGCAATTTTTAAATTTCACCTTCAATCTTCGAGGAATTGAAAACAAAACTTACATCTATAATAGTATACTCTATAATCTTTATTATTCCTTACATAATATTTTTTTCATTGCACAGGCTTTTTATCTAAGGGTGTTATTGGCCAAAATTTTATTGGATGAAGAAAGGGAGGGCGATTGTAATAGTGATTATATGACTATCTTTTCAACCATACTAACTGTAGCTACTGTGTTGAAAGGCTCGGCCATTCGACCGTCCAACCGTCCTTTCCTTAAGTAAAACCCATTGTTCAATCCCTTCCCACATGTTTTCATAAAAACGGTGGCAAGTCAGATTTGAGTGTAGGCGACTTAAGCCTGCTTATGGGTATATTTGAAATAGAATAATTTCTAGATAAGGCTTGATAGAAAATAAGATCTTTTTTCAGATAACTTATCTTCAGAATGCATCCAGTACTTGAATACTACAATATATAACCTATGGACATTGATGGTATTAGTCAATGACTATGGGTGTATTTTGTAAATCATTAACCATTAAGACTGAACCGTTTTATGACATTTCTAATGCATATATTAATATGTACAATACAAGTTGTTGTTTCTCATTGTTATGAAACTGAAACTGATGAAGTATTTTTAAAATAAATTTATGAATCCATTATGAGAAAAAAAAAAAAATATATATATATATATTGAGTATCTAAATGTACCCAGCCACGCATTGCTCTGGCTCAGTCTGTCTATGCAAATAGAGAAACAATAGCTCGTGTTGCTTTTACATCCAACAGATGGCGCTGTTTAAAAAATACAGGGTTTTCCGATAAGAGGTGTTATTTTGAATAGCTCGCTATTTCGGTAGATGTTACTTTTGAAGCTGTCATTTTTTGATATTTGACAAGTAGGAACTACGCCATTGATAAAAATGGAACGATACACGCTTCAACAACGCATTGAAATTATTAAAATTCACTTGAGTGAATCAAATGCAAATCATCTTGAGTGATGAGGCCCATTTCCATCTCGGTGGCTTCGTCAAAAAGCAAAATTGTCGCATCTGGGGCTCGGAAAACCCAAGAGTTATTGTTGAAAAGCCTCTCTATCCTCAACGTTGTGACTGTTTGGTGCGGTTTATGGTCCGGCGGAGTCATTGGACCTTACTTTTTCGAAAATGAGGCTGGAGCAACAGTTACGGTGAATGGATTGCGCTATCGAGAGATGATTAATGATTTTTTATGGCCGGAATTGGATGGTATTGATCTGGACAACGTTTACTTTCAACAAGACGGCGTTACGTGCCACACAAGCAACGAAACCATTGATCTTTTACGATTGGATATCAAAATAACACCTCTTATTGGAAAACCCTGTAGCATGTTTTCCCAACAGATGGCGCTGTTTTTATCTGTCACAGGAGACATCTATATAATACAGGTATATAAAAACACACATATTCAAATGCAACGTTGTGTCAAAATTTTAAAGCAATCGGTGAAGATCTTTCGGAGATTTAAGATTTTTAACAAACAAACATTTACATGTTTATTTATACAGATAAATTCAAGTAACCGTTTCAAACTATTAATTGAGGAAAGAAAGTTATATTATATTGCAGGAAACATAATCAAATGATTTCTGAATCTATGATCAGTGATAGTATGAATCTCAGATTATCATTTGCTTGAAATGTGTTGATGATGTTTCTGATCTCCTGATATTGATAATAGATAAATGTGTGTCGGAAAACACGTTCGGTTTTGTCAACAAACGGCTAGTACCCACAGAGTCAATTTTTTTGCTTTTTTGACTGATATGGTCTCAAAGAAATCATTGTATCTCCCTTACCGTCATAGTTAGAAATATCTAAAAGGGTGTTAAAAGAGAAAACACAAGCTTTATATTCAACTATAGAAGTTAACCGAAGAATTCATTTATTAAAATGTACACCTTTATCAAAGCAAAGTTTCCGACCGCAATTTGAGAAAAAATTTGTAAATATTTATTAATTATTTTTATGTGAAATGACAAAAAGCGAGGTGGCTGTAATGTTTAGAATAAATTTTTACATTTGTAAAACTTTTTTATATTTAATAAAATTTGAAAGTGTATCTAATATACATTTCACCTTTAAAAAAACAGCTCTTAGTTTTCGGATATGTTCAGAAATATCCCATTGATTGGGATTTAATTGAGTAAATTGAACGCTATCTGTATTTATATGCGTTTGAATTATACATATTATATATTGATGGATTTATTGCATCGAGGCTACCTCTTCCAACCAGCTTAGTCATAGTGGGAAAATAATTCTCCAAAATACAAACCAAATTCAAAAATAAAGGCGTGTTTGAACACATACTTTATTCTAATTCGAACTAACAAAACTTCGCGCAGTTTTTACCAAAGTTGCCATTAAGAAAAAATATTCTTTACTTTTTAAATATTACGCAAATAAAATAAAGAATAAATATACAATTCGTAAATAATTCATACAGAACAATGAAAGACAAACGATTAATACAAAATAACTCATTATTGAGGTCGTTAATTTATAAATAAATAGAGTATGAGTAATTTCGTTGGTGAAGTTATAAATAAATAGAGTAGTAAATATGTATCGATAAAAATAAAGTACTTACTGGAAAATGTAAAGTTCATATTGTTCAATAATTTGTCGCTAGAGTATGTGTCATTCTCATGACATTTGACAGCAGTGATATTAAGGTTCATCATAAGGCTTTTATGTAAATTTGTTTAATCATATTATGCCAAAATATACCCAATCTGTGTTCAAACGGCCCTAAGTTTGTGATCAATCCCTGTTTTGGTTAAATAGTTCATTAGTAACACGTCCATGTTAACGCGAGAAGTCGTCCTTTGGCGAAACCATTCCCAAAAATTGTCACGCGTATGCCTCAGATGGAATATTTTTGTTTGGAAGGCTGCTGACTATTAATTACGTAAATTAACATTTGGGCGATGGCCCAAACTACAGCATACGGCTATGTCCCTAATCCTGACGAAACCGAACAAGTAAGTAGAACTGGTTTATACCTAACTGTAATTTAACAATGTCAACTTAGTGCCTATAAATATTTTTAAACGAAACATCGATACTTATCTGAAGAACGTTCAATGATTATTATATACTGATTCTGTACTTATATTATGAAAACATTTCCAAACTAAAGTGAATACTGTAAATAAATACTCGAATCTCACACATTGAATCATTTGGTGAACCTAATAAAAAAAAACAGTTGTCGTTTTGTATATTTATCAGCTGGAAGATTTTGAGTACGGGGTAGGTCAAACTCCCAACTTCGTTTTGTGATCCATGAATCTAAATTATTATAACAATTTCTCACACGTATATGCTATTTGATTAGCACAATATCTTTTGTAACCATTCTACCGTCCGGTTGTGGTAATTGACTCAGAAGACAAGATTTATTTTCTTTGTAGAACTGTGTGTTTTCTTAATTCTACAATGTTAATCCTACAATAATATTTGAAACCTGGGAGGAATTACAAGGTCCATTTGTGAGTGAAAGAGGATGCATAGACTGGAATGGGTTAGATTTTCTCATTGTGTTTGCTATTAGAAATGTTTTTGTTATGCTGCCATACATAATAGTCTTTTCTGTGCTTTTGCCAAAGTAAAAAAAATAAATAACAGCAGAGTAAGAGCGAATCTTTTCAAGCAGTCGTATTTCTTTCCACAGGGGTACAACTTGTCGCGCATAGTCCGTACATCATGAGACCTGCGTTGCCACCAATCATTGTTGAATTCTCGATAATTTCAAAACTAGAATGGGTAAATTTTAGAATCGCTAGGCACGCTCGATACGAATACATCAAACAAGAAAAAAAACATGGCCGTAATATCAAATTGTATGAAATGCACTATTTTCCATTCCCCCTGTGTGTAAATATACCGCGTAGATGTACGGCGGTAGTCGCGGCAGTGGACAAAAGGCCTTAGTATGATTAAAATATGGTTTGATATCACAAACGGTGTCATTGTGGTTATTCAATCTGTACATGAATAATTGTATGCAAGGATTGATAGGTTAGGCCTAGGTACGGAAATGAATATTCAAAAGCATGACCATATTAATTCTATAACGGTGTTCATACATGGTTTATGCATAGAACTTCCACCAACTTATGTCTGCCGATGGTGGAAAGCACCATTGGCATTTATATTTTCTTTGGTTCCTGATTTCACCATTGGAAGAGTAAAAATGGTCGAAGTCTTTTCAATGATAAAATAATGTATATAATGATAAAATAGGATTGATAATAACAATAATAGTAAAACTAATGTTTTTAAATATTTATATTGGGGGATCAGTAAGATTTATCGGTCTGGTTAGGAGTTTTACCGAGCCGAACCCTCTGATACGAAAAAATCTGGAGTCAGTGAATTATTTTCTCATTTGATCTCTGGTGGGTTGATGTGTTGTTCTTGTATTGTTTTGTATTTATTATGCTTATATAATACACTTGCATAATGTGGATTGACTTTTTTCTGTTAAAACTGCAGCTCACCTTATGGAGTAGTAGAATAATTAGGAAAAAAAATATTTTGCAGTTATACTTTGAAATCTTGTAATATTTTGTAATAAATATATAATACATATTATAAATTAGTCGAGAAAATAAGTTTTACAGTAGGAAAATGAACTGTTTTCTGATATTTTATTAGTTTTTATTTATTTATTGCTATTTTTTGCATACATTATTTTTCATCGTAATTTACGGAATGCACTACCCCTGTGTACATTATGATTTTTTTAACAGGGTTTTCCAATAAGAGGTGTTATTTTGATATTCAAAGAAAAATTCCATTTTTTAGTATAAATGGAATTATTAAATATAAATAAAATATCCTCTTTATAATGAATGTTTATTTCATTATAAAGAGGAAGGTATGCCGTTAATAGTGAAAAATAACATCAGTCAAATGACCACCACGACCACGCCTACAGGACCATATCCTTTTCATGAAATTTTCCATAACCAAATCGCAAAGTGGCTGTCTTATGTCCTCGATAGCCTCACGAATTCCATCTTTGAGGTCTTGAATCGATGCTGGGCTGTTGGCGTAGACCAAGGCTGCCCAACCCCAGGCCCGCGGGCCACATTGTGGCCCGCGAACGAATTATAAGTGGCCCGCCTGAAACATTTTCAAAAAACCCGCCAATCTCCGCCAATTTGAAAAAGTGTCGCGGGCCCGCGGTAAAACAAACAATGCAGCTTGCACGCGGTCACCAGTGTTGCCAACGACGGCGATTTATCGCTATTTAGGCTACTCAGAACGAGAATCAGCGACGAAAAAATTTAACCTGTCGAACTTACTTTTGAAACAAAAATACACCGGTTTTCGACATAATATTCTTTGCGTCGAAATGGAATTCTGTAGCCACCCCCCCCCCCCCCCATGGAATTTGAAAAATTGCTGTGGGGTATCACATATGATGTTCGGGTGTGCGGAATTTTTTCTCAGCGAAGTTCCGTAACAACCCCCCCCCCCCATGGATTTCAAATATTTTGTGGGGAGCACTTATTTAGATTTCTTTTGTGGGGAATTATGTTTTATAGAAATTCTCTAACAACCCCCCCCCCCCCATGGAAATAGGAACCGTCAGGTGGCCCATCAGTGGCCCGCCAGTGATTCAAAATCGTCAATTTGGCCCAACTGCTAAAAAGGTTGGGCAGCCTTGGCGTAGACCATCTCTTTCACGTGGTCTCAAAGGAAGAAGTCGCAAGGTGTTAAATCACAAGATCTCGGTGGCCAATTGTGATCACCTCTTCGAGAGATAACACGGTCCGGAAACTTTTCCCGTAAAAGATCAATGGTTTCGTTGCTTGTGTGGCACGTAGCGCTATCTTGTTGAAAGTAAACGTTGTCCAGATCAATACCATCCAATTCCGGCCATAAAAAATCATTAATCATCTCTCGATAGCGCAATCCATTCACCGTAACTTTTTCGGAGAATTTGAACAATTCATCAAATTTCAACGTCCATTTTCAAGTTCTGTGAAAGATTTTTTCAAGTTCTGTTTTAATACTTGAAGCAGGTGGATGAGTTTGTGTATTTAGGAACTATGTTTAGGAGAGATGGGAAGGGAGGATTAAAAGAGGAAGGATATTGAAAGAAGGGTAAATGCAGGTAGTTCCGTTAATGGAGGACTAAACGCAGTTGGCGGTAACAAAAATTTGTCCAAAGAAGCGAAGTTAGCAGTCCACAACGGAGTTCTGTTACCTACCTTGATGTATGGAAGTGAGGCATGGAACTGGCAAAGAAAGGATGAAAGTAGACTGAATGCTGTTGAAATGAGATCCCTGAGGCGTATGTGTGGTAAAACCATGTTAGATCGTGTGAGGAATGTGGAGATCCGCAAAGAGTGCAAGGCTGATGTCTAGATACAAGCGTAATGAGTAAGATTAAGAAAGGGACGCTTAGATGGTTTGGGCATGCAGAGCGAATGAGCGAAGATAGGAGTGTAAGGAGGATATGTGATGCAAATGCGAATGGTAGCAGAAGTCGGGGACGCCCGAGGAAGACATGGCACGATCAAGTGAATCAGATACTCGAGTCGGGCCATGTCAAGAGTCAGAATAATAGAAGAGTATGTATGAGACGATGTATGAATGTGAATGAGGCAAGAAGTGTGTGCCAAGACCGAGTTGTTTGGCGGTCCGTCCTCTCTGCCTACCCCTGTGGAAAACGGCGTGATGGTTTGTTAGTTAGTTAGTTAGTCTGTTTTAATTTAGTTCTATCAAGCAACATTCTATGTATAATGATATAATTACAGAACTTGAATAGAACTTTCACAGAACCCAAAAAGGAACGTTGAAATTTGACGAATTGTTCAAATTCTCCGAAACAACCCGTCATGAGTTGAGAATAGCCCACGAAACATGTCGGATAAAAAAATAAAATAAAATGATTTTTATTTTTCGGAATAACTTTATTGAGTAAAACCTCAAATTGTAATATTTAAATATTGAAGACAATATTAGTGATTTCTAAACAAAAATCTGAAACAGAAAAATCAGAAAAGGAAACGGTCACATCTGGGACTCGAACCCAGGACCCTTGTCTTGGGTTCTCTCCTGGGTTCGAGTCCCAGATGTGACCGTTTCCTTTTCTGATTTTTCTGTTTCAGATTTTCGTTTAGAAATCACTAATATTGTCTTCAATATTTAAATAAAATGATTTGTTTATTTTAAAAAAATTAAAATAATTATTATTTGACATCTCCGTTCCATCATTTGGACAGCTGTCCAGTTATTGGTGGCTGACTGATTTGGGTTCCTTGGTAAGAAAGTTCGGAGTCAACTGTTTATATATTTTTTTAAGTGTCCTTTTAATTTAAACTTGTGGTTTTCCTCAAAAGATTAATAATGAACCCCTTCATTAATAATGTACTCATTCAGTCTCAATGACTCTCAACCATAAGTGAAACACTTCATTTGAAAGTGGACAACAGTTATATTAGAAAAAGTTGGATTATTCCACTTCTTCGTGAGCTTTTTTATGTTTAGTTGTGGACATAGGCCCCCCTCTATGTTTTATGGATTAGCGATCCTTAGCTGCTCTCACTCATCAGACTGCAGTCCGTTTGTTAAATCGTTAAGTGCATTTATTATTTTTTCTTAGTTTCACTAGAATAATTTTGATTAGATTATTTCTGGAGCGCAGTTTTCGTGGGAAAGTCGCTTTACAACTTTTTTATTTTACTTATAACTTATAACTAATAATTCAAAGCTGAGATTCATAACTAGTGACTTACATAACATTTATAACTAGTGACTTGTAACAAAGACTTTTATGTACATGGTTAGCCACTAACAACTGAGACTTATAACTAGTGACTTACATATTAGACTTATAGCTAGCGACTTACAGCTAAGACTTATAACTACTTATTTGAAAACTAATACATACATATTTGTAACCATATGGGTCTTAATATTTAATACTGCTGTATGGCTTAAAACTAGACTTACAACTAACTTACATATTTACATTTACAAACACATGTAATGATTATTAACAATATTACCAATGTCAAATGAGCAGTTGACAGGGACAAGTTTTTCCCGTGCGGTGGCCCAGTTTTGTACCGGTAGATAACGCAAGACGTTTTCTATGGCCCGGCCTATATATCGGCACGTCGCACTCAAAGGGCATAAAGTGTCATGCCGATATATCGGAATACCTCAACTACAGTGTTTAAGATAGGTGAATCTATCAAACCGACCACTCTTTTCTACACAGAGTCAAGTGTTTTTTTTCATGAATTTTGGAGCTCCAGACGAGAGGTGGCTGTTAAAATCAACAATGTGGCGCACTAATTAACTGATTCAGAGATATCCATTGCAACTTCACTTCATCTTGCATCAGCTGCTGTAAATCCCATTTATTTTTCGAAACATATGCACATAATGGTTACCAGTTATGTCACTAAAATGACAATTCAACACACCTACAAAAAGTGGTATAAAGTCATGAAAAGTGATAAAACAAAACAGGTTACATAATATTAAATAGGTTTATAAATTTATATTTGTTTCATATTATTGATTCTTCCGAGCCTTAAAAGATCTGCATCCTTCAGCATGTATATAGGTAACTATTAAACCTAGTTTTTATTTCATCACTTTTAATGACTATCACTTTTTAAAGGTGTGTTGAATTTTCATTTTCATGAACCGTACATCTTCTATCTTCGTGTCACCTGTTCCTGAACTTCATCACCTGTTCCTTTACTTCATTTTATTTAACTTTATTTTTGTAATATTTATATTTTTTGTAATACCTGCATCAACTGTAAAGCGTCCCTGAGGTGATATCTCACAAAAGCGGCGCTATACAAATTGTCCAATAAATAAGTAAATAATATCTCATATTGTTGACATATTTTTAAATATGAAATTACAATGAAATTTTTTTGTATTAAAGATATGTTTCTTGATGTAAGTTAATTCCTTCCTAATTCAGAATAACCCGTGTTTAGGGAGGGAGTATCATTATGAGTTGTATACATTAAATAATTCCGGAATTTGAACCAACTAATCCACAAACCGCATTGTCAACTGCGCTAAGTTCTTGCTTGTGGTACCGTTTTATGTAATTCCATACACGGGTGTTGGTTAATCCCTTTGTAAGTGCATTTTTTCTACCCCTATGGGCTGACACTACTTCACATTGCTTTATTTTGCTGGCCTCCAAATATTAATAAAGTGGAGAATGCTATTTGTTAAAACCTATGTTTTATTTGTTTTGTTTTTTTATCTTCCAGTCGGACGAGAACTCCTGTTTGCTTCGGTTGAAGGTAATTGCCGGCCATGCCTTGGCTAAAAAAGACATCTTCGGTGCGAGGTAACAATTGTTTATTTATTTTATACAAAAAATTTTATCTGTGTAACAATTTTTTTGTTGTTTGTTTTATATATAGTGGATCCCCCGCAATTCCGCCTTTAACTACTGTATACCAAAATACTGTTAAACAACTACATCACATCGACTTTAATTCGACTCCGTATATCATTACCGTGCAGAGATATTGTGTTAAGTATACCTCGAGCGCTCCGACTTCTTCTACCATTTAAACACTCCTGGCACGAATAACAACAAACTTTGAAATTTACAGCGATATCGGTCAACTGATTTTCGAGTTTTGCGAGCGCAAACATATGCAGGCTTAATTTTTATATATTAACATTAGAAACCAGTTAGAATTTAACTCAACCATTTGGAATGCATTTTATAATATAAGACATTGTCCTGTCACAGACCGTCTTCTATGTAGGGATGTTAAAATTTGTGGTGGAATATGATTTTGGTAAAGAAATCTGAAATTTTTTTTTTTCCATCGTATTTGATCATGACAACAGCGCCACCTATTGGGTCCAAAACTATCCTATATTTCAAGCTGGAAACAACCATACTCGTTCACAAAATTTCATTGCAATCGGTTGGGCGGTTTCTGAGATTAGCGTTAACAAAAATGTGATTTTTATATATTAAGATATGTACAATGCTGAGCATTGATTTTGAGCTGAGCAAAGCGTACTTTATTTATTATACTATGTAATTATCTTTTAACATTGAAAAAAAAACACAGATTTTTTTTTGCTTAGAGTTTGAGCGTTTTTTTAAAAGAAGGTTAATGTTATAATACATTTAGTAGATTTATAAATTTTTACTTGCTTCATATTAATGAATCTTCCGTGCCTTAAAAGATCTGCATTCTACAGCATGTACTTTATGTGGAACAGATAGACCTGCTGACATTTTGAAAGGTTAAAATTAATCCCCCATCATTGAATATATTGATCCAGTTTTGCTTCACCATCTCAAGTTCAAGTCAGCTTTTACATAATTCATTAACACCAATAAGGTCAAGATTGAAAACTAACAACAAAATCCACCCTGATCATGGACACTGCAAGGCTGTCCGAAATGTTGGTTCAAGAGGGAGGAAGCGCAACACGCATGGAACAGATAATCCTTTGAAGTGTGATCTATACCAATTTCGAAGAAAACTAATTCACATAAGAGTTTTCGACTGCTGAGTCCCGACTGATCCAACTGTCCACTAACTACTCCAACTGAGACTATGGAATCCCCAATTCGAGTGTGTTGGGAGGCTAAAGGTAGTGGGGAGGGTGAGGAGGAAGGTGGGGAGGTACCTGTCTATTCAGATCTGAACACCAAAGAATGATAGCCTTTCCACAAGGTGATGCTGAAAGTATCTACCATTCTGGAACATGCCACAAATATACTATATCGTCGGTGTAGCGCAAGAAGTCATTAAGTAACATTCAAAGAAAATATAAAATCATTAACTGACGTGAAGATTTCTAGTTTTATAAAAATTTTTCCCCAAGAGCAGCTGTTCTTAAGCCAAAAACGTACAAATGTATTTTTTGTGCCTCAGAGTTTTAATAAAAAAAAAACAACCCAAAATGTTTTATTGCTCAATTTTACGCAAAATGTCACTTAATTACTTCTTGCACAACACCGACAATATGTTATTATTTTAAATGAATAAATTGTGAAAATTAATCAAATGAAATTTACTCACGCATGCTGGAATTTGAACCCACAACCTCCTGATGGCTAGTTGAGAGCCTTCCTTACAGTTTTATTCAATATACATTTTAATTGTTTTCAGCGATCCATATGTACGCGTCGACCTCAGCACTGTCAATGGCGACGTTGTGGTGGATTCAGTTTTCACGAAAACCAAAAAAAAGGTATTTTACTTACATTGCTCTTCTTTTTAGTTTGTTTATTTTCAGTTTTTTAAATTTATTTCTTTATATCATTATTTTCCCGTAATATATAAAAGATAATATCATTTATGCTGAGGATATAAGATCGGCTTTACAAAAAAGACCAGATGTTGAAAACAAGAGATAGCATAAT
Organism: Hesperophylax magnus; assembly: GCA_026573805.1. NCBI lineage: Eukaryota > Metazoa > Arthropoda > Insecta > Trichoptera > Limnephilidae > Hesperophylax > Hesperophylax magnus. Next base: position 532,282 of record JAIUSX010000117.1, on the reverse strand, counting down.
CTAAAGGCATTTACAGACTGTTGGCCGGCACTCAAAATAAGCCGATATATTGATTTAAAAAAATACCTAAAATCAAGATTTTAAAACAATTCTAGTTCCAGCAGCGTTTAAAGGCCGGAGAGCACCCTCAAATAAACTCAAAAAAATAATGCTTAGGACGCTTCGATCTTTATGAAATATATACACAATATTTTGTAAGTGGTCTATTTTCAAAATCCATTAAAAAAATCTATTTTGTGATAAAGTGTGATGATACCTTAATCTTGAATAGTACATCGTTGTATGATCTAAGATGGCTGTCTTTGACATTTCAATTTCGTCCTAGCTGGAATTTTTGAAATGCGTTTTAAACCTGTATGCCATGAGAAAGTGCATAAATTTTTTGTAAAAACAGTATCGCTTGCACATGAAACACTTTGGAGTTCATTTATGATTCCATTATTGATTTCCCTCAAGAAGGGCCTGGTGTTCCACAGGTTAATGTCGTTAATGTGTGTACATCAATTATGAATTTAGAATCAAGAGTGATTCGTAGATCTCTTACGGAAGACACTTTTTTTAAGAATGGAATTATTAATAACAATATTTGTGAATTTCTCATATGGTGCATTTATTCAAGGTACTTACTTGATTTTAATCGATCTGGTCATCAGAAATTGAAAACTAAATTTGAATCATCTTCAATTACACTTTGTGTACTTTTCTTGTTTGATTTACTGTGGACATTAGTTTGTGATGACAATGACCATGTATTGTGAATGAATCATTAAATAAATATAAATACTTTTATTATCTCTATTTCAAGCAATGCCTGTGCGAATAAAGAGTAATATTTAGCAGATTTTTTTTCTCCTTATATTGACCTTCTTTGGAGATAACATATCATAAACTTTAAACAATTAGCGGAAAACCTGTTCCATCATGTTTATTATTTATCAACTAGTGCAAATCACGGGATATTATAATTTTAGGTTTTTTAAACATTAAATTTTGCAGTATTAAAAATTATACATATAGAAATTTTAATAAAAAAAATTGCTATGGCCAAGAATTCAATCCCAAACTACTTGGAGGGCAACTATGCTGACTACTACACCACCAACTATTGTAACAACGGCGACATTAATTCAATATGTTTATTGAAAAAAAGAATTAGGTATTTTTGAATGTTTCAATCATCACATCTGAAATTATATTGTTTAATAATTTTCATTGGACCAAAATCACTAACCCGGAATTCAAAGTAAATTTTAGACAAAATTAATCACTGTTGTTTGCATTGGGCGTGATCGGGATATTAATTTGAAGTCAGCAATCATTAGTTCTAAGGGTAGGGTGCAGGCGCGCCCAGTGTCCTAAATGTTTGGTGGTTCACCGAGTAATTCATCCAAACGTAATATATGTATATATATATATATATAATTTTTAAATGTAAGTGTGGCTATCTTACTTATTTACAGAGATCAATTCTTCGACCCTTTTATTATATACTCCACATTTATCATTACTCCACATTTATCATAACTCGAACATTGACATTTCTTCGGACTCACTGCCCAAATTTAAACGTGGCATCATGTCAATAATATAAACTGTTCAATGCGCATACATACAGACACACACACACACACAAACACTCACACATACATTACACACACACCTATGTACATACTACATATAGTCGTCACCTGGTAATTAAGGAATAAGCATACCACTTAGCAGACATTACAAGGAAACATATCATAGGTACCGAACATGAATTATCTTATTCCTGTTTATTGTTTCATCGCTGTAACTCATGCACTGTTTGTTTCTATAATATAAAATCTAAAAAATTACGTCATTAATTTTAAAAGAGTTTTATTCAATCATATGAAGAGATTTTTATAATTATATAAGAAAAGAGGTACCAAAATAATTATACATAACAAATCTGATAATTAACAAACGTTTCACTTTGCGGCGCGGGTGTTTACTGAGCTAATGAGTTTTGGTGTGAAGTTTGCAGTAAGTGACAAAAAACACATGTAAACAAAAGGTTCCCTTTCAACTGTAAAACAACCAAAAAACTAATAATGTCAATGCCAAATAGGTTTCCTAACCCAAGGGCTGTATTACAAGATAATAATATTACACGAGACGTATGGCTGACCTGTTGACTCATGATTGCATTTTACAAGAGAAATATTATTACTATCTTGTGCAAACCGTAGGTCAAGAATAATTACTTCACTGCAGCCCTTTCTTAGGAAATCTTCACATACTTTCGATTCTCTTCGTGTAATCTTCGCGCCGCATGCCGCTCGTCCAGCGGAAATTTTTCGTTACATTTTGTGTCATATGACGGTTTAGCGATGTACGCTAGGAGCTTCATACAAAATGACCATTCCCAAGCGGGGCGTTTAACTCATTAACGTTTAATGGTATACACCTCGGTTCGTAGCCTTCATAACTGGTATGCGGGAAGCAAAGCATCCGTCAAATTAATATATTTAGAGTTTTCATTTTTAACATTTTTTTAAAGATTGTGTGCATTTTTATTATGAAAAATATTATGTAGGAATATGATATGCTGTAAAATGTTGTTCAATTTTGTCGGCGGTTCAGTGCACGAGTGAGCGTTAGCGCGAGCTGCGCCTGGTAAGGTGTGTTGTCCCCTGTCACATTTGACGAACAAATCGACGATTAGCGCCAATTTGAAATTTAAACGTTTCAACTGTCTCCATTAAACGCTAATTCTCAGCCCACTTCAGCTTTAGACCAAATTGCAATCAGCCGACAATCATAACAGCACAACAGTTGACAACTGATCACCAAGTATTTTCAAGATAAGTTAATTATTAAGGAATGAGTAATTTGAAAACATAATTTGATTAAATCTTAAAAAAAAATTAAATCCACTGAGCTACATGGCATTCCTAAAAAAAATTGATGCCAGTCAATATTAAAACAAGAAAATTGATTGTACAATATACACGGTGACCAGAAACTAATTGATGAATCCACAGAAAATCCGATAAAACAAAACTTCGATTTGAGCATTTCCATTTTAATTTTCCTTTTCTTTCTTTTGTCTCACCAATAAATTCCAACTTCAGACTTGATGTACTCGAAAACAAAAGTTTAAATTTAAAAAAGTTATACCACAAGATCGATTCCAAATGTGATATGGATCCACCAATTTTACACTTGTAACATTAGTTTCCGGACACCTCATATAATCCCTCAAAATTTATAAATAAATCTTTCGTAATTAATCCAAATAAATACATAATGATGATTAATTCATGTTGATACTGATTATTCTTTTGTAGCTTTTTTTTTTATTATGTTTTTTTTTTTTGTTTGTATTTTATTTCTTTGCCATAATGTGTAACTGATAATCTCATTCAAGTAGTTTATCTTTCGTTTCCAGACTTTGAATCCCATTTGGAATGAGGAGTTCGTATTTAGGGTAAGTACCTACTTTTTTTATTAACCTTTTTAGTTCTAAGCTGGTTTTCTTTAAATTTTCCAAAATATTTAATAAGTTGTATTTTTTTATACCTTTCTGTTAATATCTTTATTGATACCAAAATTGTTATGAAATGGTTTCTTTCTTAACACACTTCGGCCGGGAAAGGTATTTCTACCCGTTCGGTCGATTGATGCTTAACGCCGGGAAGGGTAATTCTACCTTTTGCGCCGGCCTCATTTCAATGGCAGAAAAGACGGAATTATTCAATGTTTTTGTATGAATATTATATACCAATCTCTTTGTAAAGATCCCAACTATATGTACATAATTAACGAATCGTAATGCAAATCTTCTTATTATATGTATCTTCTTGCCTTTCGTTTACATCGGTATTTCAACAAAAGGATAGTATATTATTTGTTATTGTAATAATTCATTTCCTGGAATAAGGGTTTTTATGACCGTGAAACCCAATTCGATACTTTAACTCTGTTTGCAAGCGATCGAGAGATGTCGGGCGTATTTAAAGAAAGCAAGTATGGGCAAATACCAATAGTTTGTACTTGTTTTTATCATTTTTATGTATTCCTCCATTAGTTTTACATATCACTTAAAAATTTCCACCAATACTGGATTACTGAAGGTCAGGTTTCAGTGTAGAATACTAATGGAGGGTAATAATGTAGTTTCTTCAGTCGACATATTCAATTTATCACTTAACAAATACAAAACATTGTTGATGGGTGCATTGTTGAGTATTGCATTAAAATAGGACTGTATAATAGTAATCGAATTGTACATAATTTTAATAAATAAATTAATATAATCACGGAATGTAAGTAATGTATTTTATATCAGAAATGTCAAATGTGATTTTTTTTTAATGCTGGTCCAATTTTACATTAAACTGTATATTAAAAAAATATATATTATGTAAGTTATGACACCAAAAATTCAATCTTACATTCCTAAAATTAATAATGAAATGAGATTTTGTTTAATTGAATATTGAGATGATATGGACGTGGTAAAAACGCACTCCCTTTTGATCTAAATGATTAATAAACAATATATCCAGGTTCGATTGTTGTATTTAACTGACTACATAAAGTTAATCAATAAATTTGCATGTTAAAAATATATAATTTTCCATTTTTCTATAATACGTAACTATGAAAAAAACCATTCAAAATTGTGGGACAGGATGCAATACAAACTGCCCACGTTATGTGTTGTTTTATGATTCAGTGTATGAAAAACAGAAAAACACATCAACCACAAAATTTTGCAAAATTATTTTGACATATTTCTTCTTCCTTTCGCACACAGATTATTTTTTGAAAAATGTCTTTTTAGAGCACCGTATGAATCAATAATAATAAAAATCTGTGGCGTGCATTTTTATATTTTTCAAAGTTAATACCAAAACTTTTGTTTATAATGTTTTTAAAATTTGAATGGAAACTGCCGTGAACCAGTACAATCAAGTTGGTTGGTATAAAAAAGATTTTTTCCTTTTCATTCTTATCAGTGACACTTCCGTGAAGAGCAATAATTTATTGTGGCTTGTTAATTTCTATGTAGATATTCCTCGTGAAGCCACTTTGTTTATCAGTCCTGCATAATATTGCGATGGTAGTGACAATGTGATTCATTCTTTATTCTTTCAATAGGAGATTCGGTACAAAGAATAAGAACACATTATATTGTACTGATAAACAAAGCTAGGTATATTTATTATTGGGCTTATCAATTTCGTCCACACCAGTGACTAAATAATTCTATAATTATTTTGCGAAATCCATCATTCAATCAAAGATCAAAATCTATAAATTGCAATAAATTCCAAAATGCAGCATTCTTTTATCAATTTGACCTTCGAAATAAGTGGAAGGTCACCGTCTACTAACTCCCCGGGCCTTGGCTATATTCTGTCAGACGGTCGGAGTATTTCCATTTTGCAATAAAATCCAAATAAATGGAATATTTCTAAATGTATGGGAAAACTAACGACTGTTTTTGAAAGGTGATGAAAAACGCTCTCATATTTTATTATTAGAAATAAACGTATATTTTTTGAAATGTTTAAAATTTTGAATGCAGACATAAAAAAAAATTATATTCGTAGAAAGCAATCACTTTGTGGTTTAACATTTTAATGAAATAAAAACAATATTTTTTGTTTAAAACCACGAATTTTTATTAATTTTAAGACCGACCGGTTTCGCTACACTCGAGCATCGTCAGGGTACAAAATTAAACTAATCAATAATACAAAATGTGTCATTATATATACATACAGAGGGAGATAGAAAGTAAAACCAAAATGAAACAACAATATATTAAAAGAAAACAATTAGTGTATATAAATATTATAATAATAGAGAATAGGCATTAATAATTGTAAGGTGATTAAGGGATACTGGGAATTTTACAGTTTACAGGGAATATTCCCAGAATTGGGCTTTTTGACAAATCTAATTGATTATTCAGAATTAAACTTTTGGTTTTAATGGCTTTCTTAATTTCTAGTGCTTCTAGGTTATTCAATTTGTTACTATGGTCTTTTCTATGGAGAAAAAAAAAAACCGGTGCTAAGATTCTCCATAGAAAAGACCATAGTAACAAATTGAATAACCTAGAAGCACTAGAAATTAAGAAAGCCATTAAAACCAAAAGTTTAATTCTGAATAATCAATTAGATTTGTCAAAAAGCCCAATTCTGGGAATATTCCCTGTAAACTGTAAAATTCCCAGTATCCCTTAATCACCTTACAATTATTAATGCCTATTCTCTATTATTATAATATTTATATACACTAATTGTTTTCTTTTAATATATTGTTGTTTCATTTTGGTTTTACTTTCTATCTCCCTCTGTATGTATATATAATGACACATTTTGTATTATTGATTAGTTTAATTTTGTACCCTGACGATGCTCGAGTGTAGCGAAACCGGTCGGTCTTAAAATTAATAAAAATTCGTGGTTTTAAACAAAAAATATTGTTTTTATTTCATTAAAAAAAAATTGCTCACTTGACGTTTTTGGTAACTAAAATTACTGATAGCGAAAAAATATATAAAAACACTTATTTTATTAGACAAATGAATTACTAACGTTATCGTCGCTTCGCTTTTTTGTCGTTTCATATAAATATAATTAATAAAAATAAACTTATTTTATTAGACAAATGAATTACAAACGTTTTCGTCGCTTCACTTTTTTGTCGTTTCATATAAATATAATTAATAAAAATATATAAAAACACACTTATTTTATTGGACAAATGAATTACAAACATTATCGTCTCTTCGCTTTTTTGTCATTTCATATAAATATAATTCATTATAATTAATAAAAATTTCGCTAAAAGTCACATAACTTTTTTTTCAAATTGCGGTCGGTAGTTTCATAAAACTTGTACATTTTAATTTTTCTGTGGTTAACCATAGTTTACACAATACTTTAATGTGAATTTAGTCGCTAGAGTGGAAGGTAGACCAATGAATTATGGAAATCTAGGTTTATTTTGGTGTCTGTTCATAATATTTAACAATTTTCTAATGTTTATTTACGACAATCCAGGTGAAGCCGTCCGAGCACAAGGTTGTGTTGCAGGTGTTTGACGAGAACCGTCTGTCGAGGGATGATTTCCTCGGTATGGTGGAACTGCCCCTGGCCGGAGCGCCCCGCGAGGGCCCTTCTCCCGCCTCCCCGGCCCCCGCCCTCAAGTACCCCCTCAGGCCCCGAAGGTCAGCGTAAGTAGTCCCAGCGGAGCGCGGGGCCCCTTCGCTGCATGCGCCTCAGCTGTCCTTGTTATTATTTATTCCCACGTGGTCTGTAGTTGCTTACAGGCATACCCCACTTTTGAAACTAGTTTATTTACCTGATCTATGCAACTGTCGCATACGTGATCCCTGTTCGTGGATGTCACATAATATATGAGTCGTGCTGTCTATATATTAAATTCAATAAGGCATGTGTTAAAAGGTATGCTTATCATTTGATATACAGGGTGTAGGGGGTAAAGTGTACAAACTTCGGGAGATGATCCACATGATAGTACAAGTAAAAAAGATAAATAACTTTTTCAACATTTTAAAGTAGTTTTCAGGTACAAAAGTTGAGTTGTTTATATGGAAAAATTATATTCAAATATTAATAATTATGCACTATTCTTTTGATATTAAAAAATATCAATAATTTTGCGGAATGGATCAAAACCAGCAGAAATATCCAGAGCGGGTTTTACAACTCCACGAACCATAATATACAAAAACACATACACCGTGTCAAATGTGTTGTGTGGTGGGATAGATTGCATTCTAAAGGTTAAAGAAAGACAAACATTCCAGGTTACGAATAACCTGATAATGTTTTAATTCCTCCTTCTACCATCAATATAAGCAGAAAATATTGTTTGAGCAATGATGGAGGGCTTGCAGAGGATTGAACTCGCGACGACTGGGTGGGAACTCGACATCCGAATCGCTAACCGGCTAACCGGCCTACATCATATAAAATATTTGGGAAAAATATCTCTGAGACACTTGTTCAAAGTGCGTAGTGCTTATGTTGGGTATGTCTGTAAGTTTTATTTTATTTTAATCAATAGAACTTAGTTATCACACCATTCTAAAGAAATATTCATCTGTAAGGTAATAATGAATTCACAAATCTAACACATTTCATCATTACAGGCATTTATTACAAATGTAATAGGAACCTGAAAATTTCGCATTATTGTTCGGCGAGATTGGCATTATATTTTTCAATTATCGCTTTTTTTTGGGGAAAGCAGTTGATGTGTAAACATGCAGCAAAAAAGTGGAAAACTCCTTTTTTTTTGATGTCAAGTTAGCTTTGTTTCATTTTATGGCTATTTAAGCTTGTAAAAAGCATAGACAAAAAATATTTTAAAACACCAGAATATTGCAAATTTCGTGTTGTCGTTCAATTCTGAGGGCCGCTAACCCAAATGATGCAGGATTATTAATTTTTATTTTTTCATTAAAATATTATTTTGTTTTATTCATAATATTTATATTGAAGTGTTTATACAGATTTATTGGTTTCTGTATTACCATGTGCATTATGAATTGTTTTAAAACTGCTTAAAACTATACTAGTTGTAGGAATAAACGTAGTGAACATTTTTATAAATTGTCATTTTTCAGGACTTTTTCATTAATCCTGGACTTTTGGATCTTCAAAAAAGTGCACATCGACACCGCATCCAATTATAATATCTTATATCTTACCAATAATAATTATTACAGATTATGTCCACTTCCTAGAAGAGATGGGATCTTTCTTGAAGTAATAATATACACAAGTATTTGAGTTATCTGTTACATCTCACAGAAAGTACTAATTATATCTTTAACTTGTTGAAATAACATGAATGAAAAAAACAGTTTTACATCAAACGTAACTATAAAGAACCAGACTGACAGCATCCATATTTGTGCAAATGGATTTTTACTCTGGAGTGGAAATGGAACCTGCAATCTCTCAACTCTAAGTCCAATGCTCAGACCATTATGCAGTGGAAACAATCAAAGGCTTCGCCATCTTTATTTTGTTGTACCTCATGAAGCTGTGTACAGTATTACAAATAATCTTAAACATACCATTAGACCATTCCACATTTGTGAAATAAAAATCACAGCACAAGCACGTTTCTGCTTCTTTATTGTAGAAGTATAGAGAATAGAAAACATTATACAGTGGAAACAGACAAAGGTTTCGCCATCTTTATTTTATTGTAATTCATGAAATTGTGTACAGTATTGCGAATATGTAGTCTTAGACAAATCAGATCATTCCACACTTCTTGCGAGTTAAAAAATCACAGCACAAGCATGTTTCTGCTTATTCATTGTAGAAGAATAGATAATAGAAAAGCTCATGTAATAATGTTGTACAATCTAGCAATCGTGATTTGGAAATGATTGCACTTATACATACAATTATACATTTGTAGATTTTATTGATTATCTAAAATTTTGAGCATAAAACCGATTGATATCTACTTGTATGAACTAGCAAAAACTTGCATAAAATGAGTAGGTCTGAAAACATTCTTATTTTGTGCTACAAAAGGGTAAAAAAATGCATCATTAAGAAGTTATGTCGGTTTTTGAGAAACTTTCAGCTAGAACCGACCACAAGTTCATATTTAATGAAACTCCATTTTTATATTTATAAATGTTCTTTTAACCTTTGGAATGCCGAGCTCCCTGAAGACAAAAATCCCACTAACAAAATGTATTAATATCAGATTACCATACGGATACACTGGCGCTCAATGGATACAAATTTTCATATCCAATAGGCATTTTTGGCGCTTGATAAGTTAAACAATCACAGCTTAAAGCTAAGATATTGTATCTCCACAAAAATTTGTAGAAATAAACCTATTAATAATATCTATATATTTCTGGCAAAATTTGATTTTAACTCGTTGAAATTTGAAAATACATGTGTTAGAAATGTCATATTTTTACTAGTTCTAGTTTAATGTATTTTTGCCACAAAGTGGAGATACTATGTTTTGGCTTTAAGCCAAGATAAGTAGATGGACAGTTTTATCTTCTTAATTACTGAAAAAAAGTATGTTATTTAAACCATATGTATAAGTGTTTTATTCTGTGTACACAGTGCTAGGTCACGTGTGCGCGGTCATCTGGAGATTTACCACGCGCTAATCGGAGCTGCGGCCCCCGGCAGCCCTCCACCCTCTATCAATGGTCAGGCGTCCCCCGCCCAGCCGGAGGAATGGGAACTTATTGAACCACCCTCGCCCACGGGGATTGTGGAGTCAGTAAGTTCTTATTTATTATACTAATCTTCATGAATTGTTTTCACCATATAGTGGTAATGTTTAGTAATATAGTCCGGGATTCGCGATCGGTATTTCTTTATTAATTTATTAACGTCCTTTTTACGGGCTTTTACACATGAATAGTAAAAATTATACAATACATATTATACATAACTAAACTGCCTCACTAATAATCTTTTGTATTAATTTATATTATTATTACCTTTAATCTATCACTTAACAAGTGATAGATTAAAGATGTCCACTGACTCTGGTATAATTATTTCCCTCCATAAGTATTCTACACAATGGGAATACATATGGTAGTTAAATCCTGACTTCTAGTGTCTAGTAGAATCCGAAAGCATATCAATGCAAGCAATTTTATATAGAAATAGTAAGTCAGTGAAAATTCTTCTGTCCGACTTATTAATGCAAGAATTTTATATAGAAATAGTAAGTCAGTGAAAATCCTTCTGTCCGACTTATTAATGCAAGAATTTTATATAGAAATAGTAAGTCGGTGAAAATCCTTCTGTCCGACTTATTAATGCAAGAATTTTATATAGAAATAGTAAGTCAGTGAAAATCCTTCTGTCCGACTTATTAATGCAATAATTTTAAATAGAAATAGTAAGTCAGTGAAAATCCTTCTGTCCGACTTATTAATGCAAGAATTTTATATAGAAATAGTAAGTCGGTGAAAATCCTTCTGTCCGACTTATTAATGCAAGAATTTTATATAGAAATAGTAAGTCAGTGAAAATCCTTCTGTCCGACTTATTAATGCAAGAATTTTATATAGAAATAGTAAGTCAGTGAAAATCCTTCTGTCCGACTTATTAATGCAAGAATTTTATATAGAAATAGTAAATCAGTGAAAATCCTTCTGTCCGACTTATTAATGCAAGAATTTTATATAGAAATAGTAAGTCAGTGAAAATCCTTCTGTCCGACTTATTAATGCAAGAATTTTATATAGAAATAGTAAGTCGGTGAAAATCCTTCTATCCGACTTATTAATGCAAGAATTTTATATAGAAATAGTAAGTCGGTGAAAATCCTTCTGTCCGACTTATTAATGCAAGAATTTTATATAGAAATAGTAAGTCGGTGAAAATCCTTCTGTCCGACTTATTAATGCAAGAATTTTATATAGAAATAGTAAGTCAGTGAAAATCCTTCTGTCCGACTTATTAATGCAAGAATTTTATATAGAAATAGTAAGTCAGTGAAAATCCTTTTGTCCGATAATTTAAGCATATTTATTTCATTAAAAAGAGTGTTGTAGTTCAACAAAATATCTGGAAAACATGTTTTAAAACATAGAAAACGTAAGAATTTACGTTGTATTCTTTCAATAAATAGAAAATAAAATAATGTTGCATTGCATTCTTCAGAAGTATAACCATGGATGGGCGTTTGTAAAAGTTTTTGGCCCTTTGTGTGACAGCAGTTTTTTTTTAGTAGCCATTTAACTGATATGGTTTACGATTCACAGAATCAAAAGTGTTATGATGATCAGAGGCGGCTCCAGGGTCCAGAAGTGGAAGGTCAATCGAAAAAAATGAATACGAAATGTTAATACATATTGCTAATGCGTAATGAATATTATAAAAACGCCAATGTATGTAATTAATTTGCGGTACCTATCTATTCTGAAGCCGCTAGTACAATATTGTTTAATTTAAGATTATTTATTTACACACATAACTAATTAATGTTTTTTTTTCAAAACTCAGTCCATTGTTTATCAGTAGACTTAAAAAGTAAAAAATGAAAGCAAAAGTACCTATACATTCATTTTATTGAACCCGCAAATGCACTGATACAAATGATAACTTTTGTTTTTAATCTCTTTATTTTTCACTCTTGTAACATAAACTAATTGTCACTTTATTTGAATGCGTTTGTCATGATTCAATGAATTGTTTTCGATATGATATCCCTAGAATTAGACATTTAAAATTTTTCTATTATGTCAACAATGGATAAACAATTTCGCGAATTAATATTTCATAACACAAAAAACTTACTACTGACATTTTTCACATCTCACTCTAATACCTTAATAATCCTATGGCCGTAGATATCTCTATCTCACCGCTGTCATATACGAAAATCCCTTGAAAATAAATTTTGTATGATACTAAGCATACGTCAGACATGATAGTGTTTACCTCCTTTGTCTGTATAGCAAAGAGAAAGAAAGGAGATAGCTTGGGGACAAAACTTGATGTGACCCACGCTGGGTACATACATTAGCTTCTCATTTGGACGCTAGATGGCACTGGAATTCGCTATTACCATACAAATATGCACGAATATTGAAAATAAATTAATAATCAGGTAGTTTGTTAAATCTTTTTTTTATATTAATACTATTGGAGAATATTTCATGAGGTCATTGACCAAAATACCTCTTTAGACGAGCCGTCACTGATGATGATTGATTTTTGGGGTAATATGACATTAGTTAGCAAATATAAATTAGAAATTTAATTTTTAAATTTTTTATTGACATGATTTGTAATGTGAGCCTTATTAGGTGCTTTACCCGTGCTGATGCTCCCATTTTACAATTTTATGTGACAAATTATGTAGGTAAATAAAAATTTACTGTATTGAAATTATGTTAATTATACGAATTAAAATGAAATATTAAGAAATAAAAATAAATTAATGAAGGCAGTTATTAAAAAACAAGCAATATGTATATCGTTGGTGGTCGGTTGTGTATAATATGTGTACCATGGAGGTATATTATTTATTTTTTTAAGATAAATTTATTTTGTAGTATAGCCTTTTTTGTTCCTTAATCCATATCTTAATTTTGTTTCCTTAATTTTTTGGGTTGAGTGTCAGATTGTTGAATGCTTTATTGGAAATTGGAACATGGAGACTGATACATAAATATATTTTAGTCAATTTTTTCGCTAGTATTAACCCTTAGTGTGCTGGTTTAAATGCTAAGCGGCCCTCCATATGCTGGCTGACTCTATTTTCGTAATATAGAAAAATATTTTTTACATGAATTATTGTCCTAGTGAAGACAGCTGTTAACCCTTAGTGTGCTAGTTAAAATGCCGAGCAGCCCTCCATACGCTGGCTGACTCTATTTTCGTAATAACTTCTTACCAGACCGTACCAGTACCGTCTTACCAGAAAATGTGTTAATATATTTGTAAAAACCGTATATATTTATCTATCCTTTCTAGATTCCCCAAAATTGCTAATTATTTTATATATTTATTGGACAATTTGTATAGCGCCGCTTTTGTGAGATATCACCTCAGGGGCGCTTTACAGTTGATGCAGGTATTACAAAAATATAAATATTACAAATATAAAGTGAAATTAAGTTAAATAAAATGAAGTACAGGAACAGGTGAAACGAAGATAGAAGATGTACGGTTCATCAAAATGAAAATTCTCACTTTTCATGGCTTATTCAAAGAAATGTTTTATTTCTCTCTAATGTTATAAAAAAATATAATCATGTGATGAAGGAATACGAAAATGCTATTGAGTTTTATTATATTTTCCCTGTAAATAAGCGTTCTTCACAATAAAAATGAGTCATATGAGGCTTTTCTATAAATAAATACAGTACCCACTGTGACTTTTGAAAATTGGTAATTGACATTTGACACGGAATTTGCGATGGGTTTTTTCACAGATAAAATAAATAAATTTGCAAGTGACGAAATGACAAACTGAAATAATTACATTATTTCCTTGCCAAGAAAAAAAAATTATTATAGTATGCTAGGGACATTTTTTAGGGTTTAGTGCCGTGAGTTCCTAGGGAATTCGCTAAGGATTCGCTGGCATTTCAAGGGTTACCCGTTTTTTATGTTTCAATGACTGCAATCTCTCCGTTAGTACATTAGTATTTGAACTTATAATCGATTTCATTGGTCTGCGTGGAGTCTTTGAAAGATTTATGTAAATTGTTGAGAGCAGTTTTATTTTAAATCAGTTTATTACACTAGTAGGGATTTTGTGTTCAGTGACTTGTATGCTATGTATGCATGTATGTTGCAGGTGGTGGTCAGTGACAACCAGCCCCCGCTGCCCAGCGGCTGGGAGGAGCGGCAAGATGCCAATGGGCGCACCTACTACGTCAACCACGTGGCCCGCAGCACGCAGTGGGAGCGCCCCACCTTAAGGTAAGGTTATAGCATGGAGCCCCATATGACTTTGGTCTCTTTCTCACGTAGGAAGCTTGTGCAGACATAGTAATAAATTGACTTGTAGCGTCTCGGGCCTAGGGACAACATTCACACAAAAAGTATAAATATTGAATATTTGACTTTATCTTGGGAATGAAAAATATATGTATTTTTTTACTTTAGCTCCGCATAGGAGGCCCTTAGTATAATAATTCACATCATGGCCTATGTCATCTTTGGTGATGCTGTATGGAGGGTCGTTTTAGGAAAGGAAGGAGAGGAAGTTCTGGGAAGGAATAAGGTAGGAGGGGAGCATAGGAATCTGGGGGACATTGTGTCCAGGAGTGACAAACATGAATCGTACTAACCTCGTGCATTCACATTTAAACTACTTGATTGAAATCCGGGGAAATGCATATGAAACATATATAAATGATCTACAGGTAACACAAAACAAAGTAATCAAAAAGCTATTTCACTTCAAACCTAGAACATCCACAAAAAAATTACATATGGAAACAAAACTATTAACATTAAGAAGATTATTTGAATATAATACATGTCTCCTTATATAAAAAATAAATAATAAACTCATACATACAAATATAGAACTCATTAAAACGTCCCAAGTACACACACACTCTACACGGCAACACGATAAAATACATTTAAACACCATACATACTCATTATGGTAAGCAATCCATTGGTTACGAGGGGAGCAACATATATAATTGCCTCCCAGACAAAATTAAAAATGATAAAAGTGTAGGTACATTTAAAAAAAAATTGTTCACCTTAATGCTCAATCAACAAAACAATGAAAGTGAATAATATCATTAGGTATATTTAAAAAAAAAATTGTTCACTTTTATGCTCAATCAACAAAACAGTGAAAGTGAATAATATTGTTTTGTAATGTATTTATGTGTAATGTATTAGTTATTTCTAGTTAAATAAGTGAAAATGTAATTTTCTTTTATCTAGAATAAAATAAAATAAAATAAAAATCATCCCTATCACTGCGGTGCACGGTGATGTTCCGAGAGAGTCCTGCTGGAGAGGTTGAAGGGTCTCCTTGAACCGATCTCTCCCTATCCTGCATGCCACGCAGTTGGTGCTCAGGCGTATCCGCCTCTAAGACCCGGACATACATCACCCCAAGAACCCGTGCACCCCTGCTAAGTTACCAAACGTAGCGAACAACTTAGGGTGACCTGTGGCAAAGGTGTTGGTTATCCTATAAATGGTTCCCGGGGCGGCATTACCCGTAACAGCATACAAAATCATAAAATAAATCATTAAGCAAAATATTAATCAATAATAGCAAATGTGCAATACCAAAACATAATATTAAAAATTTTTGTGATATGATAGGTAGGTACAATTTAGTAAAATGAGCAATCAAGAGGTACGCAAATCAAAAAAGATTAGGAACATCTGCATTAAATAAATAATAGATTTTTTCTGCTTGCGTTGCTGCAAGTCAAACAATGATATCTACCAATTTAAGAGGTTATAAAATTTTCTTTGCATTCTGATATTGTAAATGAAACAATGGATATATACGGCACTCTTTTTGACAGGTAACTGAGGTTAGGTAAGTAGGTACAATACATTTTGTTTTTGATTCGGTGCTCTGAATCACCAAGCATTGAATGCATCGGCCGCGCCTGCTGAGAAGTGGACGAGCCTGGTTCATCAGGGCAATTGTATTGGGGGTAATAATCCTCAGCAACGAGGCACTAACTACTGAAGAAGTTCTATCTTGGTTCACCCCAAAGTTTGGCCTTATAGTTGCTTTACGAGTGTGAACATTTGTTAATCTTTAGTTGGCTGCTTTGGTACAGGTAAAATAGTATCAAAATGCACTAAATAATGATGTGCATTCATGAAACTTTGGTCATACATTCATTCATCTTGGCAGTATTAAAAAGTGTTGGAACACCCCTCTACTGGGAGAGATAGGGGGAATTTCTGAATAATACATGTTTAGAAATTATTTCTTGCCAGGTATCATTTACTATATCGTCGTCAAGGTGAAAATTCCTCCCATGTGTCAAAAACGTAACTGTCCAGAACGCTAAAAACATTTTTGAGTTACAGATTGTTTTTTAAAACATCTAAAATACACTTTGTAGATTTAGATGCAGTAATGTATGTAAAAGTGTATTTTTAAAAATCCGTGTTTAGCTCCTTTTGAACAATTACGTTTTTGACACATAGGAGGTATTTTCGCGTTGACAATGATATTTTTATTTGTGCTGAATCGAATGAGACCACTCCTCAGTCGATAGTATCAATATTTGGTGAAATAAGACAAGTTATTAATAAATAATCACGAAAATAACTAGGATTAACCTCTTGGAGGGGTGTTCTTTATTATATCACTTTATTTTGGGTGGACTCTAAATAATGCCAAGAAGAATGTATGTGCAAATTTTCATGAATGCATGAATTTTTAAAAAAATTTTTTTGTGCATTTTGGTACTATGTATTGTACTAGTACCTTCGAGTACATGCACTTGTCCCCATGTGCACTTGTCCCCATATGCACTTGCCCCCGTTTGCACTTGTCTCCATAAGCACTTGTGCCCATGCTCACTTGTCCCCATACGCACTTGTCCCCATGTGCACTTGTTCCTATACGCACTAGTTATAAGGAGTCAGAAGTTAATTTAAATTGTTAGGATTAGTATGATGTAAATAATATTAATTTAACTACTGTCATTTCTACGTAATAAAATATTTTTTATATGAAAACTGTCTTATCTCACCAAAGTTTTTCATTTACAAACCCTGTTTTACTTGACTATTTACAGCAATGAAAGTGGCGACGCGAATCGTATGGAGACAGCGGTGACGGAGTTCCAGAGAAGGTTTCACATCTCCCATGACTCCAGTTCACCCAACGTCCCGGCGACCCAGACAAACCCTCAAGTACGTCCCAACTCCACTCACCTCACTTTGTACGGCCTTGCTTTACATTATCAATATCACTTGCTTCATCCATATTATCTTATAGATCTGTCTTTATGATAGGTACTTAAAAAATATATGAATGAATGCTCTTCTTCAAAATTCATATGTTTCTAGTAAAAATTAAAGATTTTTCTTTTCTTTTCAAAGTCAGTAATAATGCAATAATTTATTATTACAACATCCTTTATTAAATCAAAATTGATCAACTTTTAAACTAGATCGGAATGTTTTATTTTCTAGATGAATTGTTTTAGTCCTCTATTAAAATCTAAGACAAAATGCTAATTTAAACAATATTTATTAATACATATGTACAACAGCGATCGGAAGCGTATTCGCTTCACAAAGCTTATATGTATAAAGTTTGCCGTTTGAATTACAGTACGTTCTCTCACCAATCTGGCACACCAAAAAACGGGCATGTTTCCAATTAGCTAAAATATATTACACATACGAAATATACTAAAAAATAAAACAGGCATTTTCTAAAAACAAACAAACACCTCTATTCATCTTTTGTAAAATTTCTATTTTTTGACTTAAAGTTAGGTTGTCATGTTTACGGTGACCGGATAACTCATCAAAATGACAATTTAACACACCCATAAAAAGTGCTATAAAGTTTTGAAAAGTGATTAAACAATGTTGTTGTCAAAAGTGATGTTTTTCATAACTTTATAGCACTTTTTATAGGTGTGTTGAATTGTCATTTTGATGAGTTATCACGGAACCCATGTTTACACTTGCAAAAAGATTCCATTTTGTAAACTTGTACTTACACAAAAAACATGGCAGAAAAAAATTATTAGAAACATATGCGACAGGGTTCCATGATAACAATTCAATTCAATAACAACAACCTTTACAAAATGATATGTCATTAAAAGCGATGAAAAAAAGTAATTTATAAACCTTATCTACGTAATTTATTTAACTATCCTGCAGCCATGTGGGGGAGTAGGTAGTACCCAAATTTACTATCCTCCTTATATTAGCTTAAATACTTGACATAACATTTTAGTATTTTACGTATGCCTGCGCAAATACATAAGTTACCATTAATAATTGGGATTTCTATAGTTTAAAAGCCCATAAGACAGATAAATGCATGGGGTCTTCGGAAGACCCACATGGTTACAGATGTTTTGTTTGGCATCTTGGCCTGTCAAGAGTTAACCTAGTTTTTGGTTCATCACTTTTCATGACTTTATATCACATTCTAAAGGTGTATTGAATTGTCATTGTGTTGAGTTATCCGGTTACCATGCGATAGTTGCTAGAATACATAGAGGACTAACTGAAATGTCCTAAAACAACAATGATAAACCCTAGTGACTGGTAAGATGGTCAGCTCTAGCAAGCAAAACAGCAGTTTAGTTACCGAGAGTGTAAGAGTAAGGTAACCCAACTCGTCGGTCTACAAAACTTTGAATGGTTTGATTTGAAGTGAATAAATTGCTTGAATATACATACATATTCACATGACATACTAACCTCAAATTACTTTTGTTGTACTAAATAAATACACTTGTGTTTTTTTTAACTCTTTTTGTTGATTTTGAATAATCTCTTGGACTTTGCTTGGGTTAAAGACTCTGCAAGCTTAAAGAACTGCTCATTTTTTTATTTATATTGGTATTATGTCTCTTCTTTTTTCATATTTGGTTTAAAGGTACTGTTTATTATATAATACATACATACTTACACATTTTATATGTATCGCTGTCGAATAAACGATACTGACCAAATGCCAAAAATAAAATTGTACAGTAGATATGAAAAACTAATTGGGTATTTAAATTTCGAGAAAAGAAATCGAGAGAGGCTAGTCTAGGAGACCCTTTGACCTCTCAGACTGGACTCTCGACCCTTCGCCTTCCGCTGCAGTGGGAGGGATACATTCAAATGTCCGTCATTCCTGAACATACTGATCCCTAGATTCCTAGGGATCAGTATGTTCAGGATGCGCCGCCACCGTGTTGACATTGACCATTGATGTATAAATTGTGTAGACCGGGCGTCTCGAGTCTCGTTCTCAAGACATGGAAATAGGGGTGGTTAATCTAAAATTGACTGTCACTGCTGTTCTAAGACAGCCTATTTCAAGTATCTACCATCTCTATTTCTCTGTCGCGAGAATGAGATTCAAGACAACCGGTCTACAGAACTTATACATCTATGGTAGCTTGCCACACCTATCACGGGTGCTGACTCAACTGACAGCTCATCGATCAAATCTTTTTTTAAAAAGGTACCCTATCGATCATTGGTGATTTGTGATTGGGTCAAAATGATTGCGTCTATCACGATCGACTCAGGACTAATTCAGTGCCGGATTTACCTTCCGTTTGGTCTACAAGCTATACTGTCCTTGAGACTGATTTTCACAAAAAAATGCCACTATGAAAATTAACCAAGCATTATTAGAAAGGAGGCAAATGGTTACTATCTCGGACTAGAGTCTGTATGTTGGATTCCCGTAAGATGGGGCCTATTTTAAACAAGGACCTACCAGTTCAGCTTATTGGTAAATCTAACACTGCAAAAACTAATGCTTGTTTTGATGGCTTGTACCAACAAATAATCATGTTGATATTGCATATTTATTTTCAATACAAAATAAAGAAAACCTAGAGATAGACAAGGGCAGCATTTCGAGCAAAACATTATGCATTAAATGTAAAATTACCCATTTTCTATTGTATTCTATTATAAAAATGATTTTTCATCTGGATGTTGCTGGTGATGCTGGGCTAACGTTTATTTGTCAACAATATATTATACGATACGCATCTAGAACAAATTTGTGTACTCATTTTTGAGATAGATAAAGAAGGATTTTCTTTTCGCTTTGTTTAGTATAATTATTTCTTCATATAGATCTGATGTACTGTTTTACTTAATAATTGCAATTTTATAATAAATTCATTTAGTAGCAGTTGTCCCGTAGCAGTACTTGCATGATGTCCGTAATGATTTACTTTTTGTTGCATGCGTCCATCAATTGTTCATGCCGCGCTGCTGCCTAACAAACCAACCAACCAAATGACTGCACCAAAAATAATATCTGTCGTAATCAAATAATTAATTATCTTTGAATTATGATGGTGGATTCATTTGGGATTTTTTAAATTATGATTTGCAATTAAATATGTTTGTTTGTCCCTTGTTTACCTCAAAACTGTTCAATAAACAAACAGGATGATGGACTACACAGCGATCAGATTAGTCGGATCAATTCCCAGCAGGGGACCCCCAATCCCTCCCCCATTCACAGCCCCGAGCTGCGACACAAGCTCTCACAACTCGCCGAGGATCGGAGAGAAGAAGAGCTCATCGAGGAAGCTAACTCTTTGCCCCAATTCCACGAAGACGATAACCAAGAAACGGCTGAAGCATCGGATAATGTATCTGTTGAAAACACTGTGATACTCGAAGGCGACGAAACAGATACAACTGACGCAGCAGATGTTGTTATAACCTTAAGTGACCCCGTTGCTTCTACAAGTGGCGAACAAGCTACTTCGAACGATGTCGCTGATGATGAAAATGCCACACGTGATGCGCCTGGTGAAACCAGGACAGATGACGAACATGAATTGTCGCAAAGTGCAGCGACAGAGCAGAGTATAGTAACGGAGGCTCTGAACAGCGATGCGGTAACGGGGTTGACCATGGACGAAAACCATTTCAGTTCCCCCTTGGCGGGCAGCCTCATGGGATCCCCCGTGTCTCCCCGCCGGCCCTCTTCCCACCCTTCTGAAGATTCCTTCATCTCGGAGGTAAGGGGGGGCGAGTGGCCGTCGTGTGTGCTTTGTCTGTCTTCCATCGTTCAATCGCTTACTGTCAACTGATTCCCATTTAAATCTAATACCGACAACACTCAAGATTGCACAATAATAATACCATCATTATTTCACTTTTTAATTTTATTATTTTACAAGTAATGTTGACAATCTTGACGTTGTCCGGCATGTGCCTTAAATGGTTCCAATAATAATTGAAAAACATTCAATGAGTTATATATTAGATATATCGTCGGCTTGCAACTAAGGCTGTTTTGGTCCAAAAATAGTTAATTATCCCTCTAAGTGCAGAAAAACATACATACGGGCATAACCCACAGTGCGTTGAGAGGCTTATCAAAGCCGCTATAAAAAATACCTACTTTGAAGATCCATTAAATTTATTGCACTTATTTATTGTACATTTTATTTCCCAAATTTATGAATTAGTTACCTACTATTTTATATTTCATAGCGTATTTCGTAGGGTTAACTACCCAACTGGACCATATTCAATACTTTTTACTGTAACCTGTTTTAATGAACTAGTTGGATTTTAATTATTGAAGACGATATTAGCGATTGCTAAACGAAAATCTGAAACAGAAAAATCAGAAAAAGATACTGTCACATCTAGGACTCGAACCCAGGAAATTCTGAAAGGAGTCGGTCACATCTAGGACTCCTTTCAGAATTTCCTGGGTTCGAGTCCTAGATGTGACCGTATCTGATTTTTCTGTTTCAGATTTTCGTTTAGCAATCGCTAATATTGTCTTCAATAATTAAATATTATAATTTGAGGTTTAACTCATTAAGTTATTCCAAAAAATAAAATTTTTAGTTGAAAGCCGAGGTTATATAAAAAACATTGTATTTTAACCTTCATTGAATCATTTTCATAATCAGTTTTTCATATCATGGTGCTGTCTGTAAAAACTCCCATTTATTATGATAGACGGCTTTATTTAATGCTGACAATAAATATTCCTATTTTTTAAATGATATGTTTTCAGTTCATTTTTACACCTAGTAAACCACAACATCCCGTTAAACTGTGGCTCTATTCGGTGACTGAGTAGATAGAGATGCTAATTAATGCTTTCTCATATTAGTTATACTGTAATTGTGCCCATTTATTTATATATTTATCATACGTCATTTGTATAAAAACATTATGTAGAATTAAAAAATTATTTTTAATTTTTAGCCCATTGTGTCCCTTCATCGTCTCACTGTCGAGTAGGGTGATCTGTAAAAGCTTTTGTTCGAATTTGTTATTAAAATACATATTTAAATAAATTAATATGGTCCTCTAACAGAGGTCAAAGTTTACTCACCATTTTTGGGATACTTGCTTTCTTGTATATTTATGAAACATACATTTTTATGCAATAGTACTTATTTTAGAAGTAGAATATTATGCAATTAAACAGAAACGTGTATTGTATTTTAGTGTTTCAAATTTTTTTTTTGTAAAGTCGTCCTTGTTTATTGTTGTTTTGTCTAGATCACTTGTGAAAGAAATAATAATCCAAGGACTTATGGCATGATTAAGTACAGTGAAACCCTCTTAAGATGTTTCCACAGAATAAGGAAGAAGACAAGAAATGCCTTGATCCGAAAACGTTTCGTGATCCAAATATTTTGCCAATCGGGCCTCTAATTTCCAATAGTTTTCGATATTCATATGAGATGGAGATTTAAAATGTCAGGCGAGTGCAAGTGAGACAGAGTGTGTACTAAATAGGCTACATGGAACATTTTTTTCCTTTCAAATTTTTATAAGGCACTTCTAGTTTTTTTCTTTTTCCCATATAAGAAAAAAAAAATTATCCGGTCCCTTAGAAAATCTTATACCAGATTATATTACTAATGTAAAACCCACACATTCCATTTAACCAGTCCAATGATGGCTACCCATATTTAGGTCTCATCGCCCTAGGCCTTGAGTGACGACTGCCTATATTTAGGTAGACTATTTTTTCGAATTTATTTTTAAATTTCCCCAAATAGCTCGGTTATTAAACCTACAAATATAAGATAAGTGATGAAATATTCATTGACTTTAAACCACAGTAAGGAATTTTAAATGTTTTCATATTATTATTTGAAGGTTTGATTTTTTGAATTAGCGCTGCCGAATCCAAAACAGAATTCCCGGAAATCTCTATAGTTCAAGGCAGTTTTTATTATATTTATAAATTTAATAAACAGCCTAATTTGAAGCCCACCTATAAGATTTTCCAACCTTACACATTTATTTGTCTAATTTTATGTTTTGTCTCATCCCGAACCTTTGCCGGCTTTCTTTTCGCCGTATTCGTCCGTAATTTGTTAGTCGTGCCTAATACGGCTTAACGCACTTAAATTTGCAGGTTACCAAAGTACTATAAAATTATCTTCTGTCTTATCCTGCACGTTTGCCGGCTTCCTGTTCAATCGCCGTATTCGTCCGTAATTTGGTAATCGTCCCTAACATGACTTAACGCACTTAAATGTACAGGTTACCAAAGTACTATAATATTATGTTCTGTCTTATCCTGCACCTTTGCCGGCTTCCTTTTCAATCGCCGTATTCGTCCGTAATTTGGTAATCGTCCCTAACATGACTTAACGCACTTAAATGTACAGGTTACCAAAGTACTATAATATTATGTTCTGTCTTATCCTGCACCTTTGCCGGCTTCCTTTTCAATCGCCGTATTCGTCCGTAATTTGGTAATCGTCCCTAACATGACTTAACGCACTTAAATGTACAGGTTACCAAAGTACTATAATATTATGTTCTGTCTTATCCTGCACCTTTGCCGGCTTCCTTTTCAATCGCCGTATTCGTCCGTAATTTGGTAATCGTCCCTAACATGACTTAACGCACTTAAATGTACAGGTTACCAAAGTACTATAATATTATGTTCTGTCTTATCCTGCACCTTTGCCGGCTTCCTTTTCAATCGCCGTATTCGTCCGTAATTTGGTAATCGTCCCTAACATGACTTAACGCACTTAAATGTACAGGTTACCAAAGTACTATAATATTATGTTCTGTCTTATCCTGCACCTTTGCCGGCTTCCTTTTCAATCGCCGTATTCGTCCGTAATTTGGTAATCGTCCCTAACATGACTTAACGCACTTAAATGTACAGGTTACCAAAGTACTATAATATTATGTTCTGTCTTATCCTGCACCTTTGCCGGCTTCCTTTTCAATCGCCGTATTCGTCCGTAATTTGGTAATCGTCCCTAATACGACCTGACACATTTAAATTTGCAGGGGACCAAAGTTGAAACCATCAAATCGACAAACTTTTTTTAAATTTTATCGTTTTTTTTTGTTACCACAAAATCTACACTAGAAACGCCACCGACTGCAAACTTAAGTGTGTTCTGTAAATGTTACCATTTCCATGTATTATTTCTTTATACACACATTATGTAGTATGTACATACACCTTAATTACTGCATGTGCACTGTATCTATAGATTTAGCCTGTTGTTTTATGTTTTTTGCCATTATATATGTTTGTTCTTATTATATTACACAATAAATATGATAGCACAATTTATATATGTATCTATTTATTTTTCCTGGGTATGCTTTATATTATGTATGCATGTATTTATTTATTTAATGTAAAAATTAACTTCACTGGTGATTTTTCATATACATATTTTTACATGTCATGTAATGATATCATCATAAATATTTGTCATGGTATAATGATCTATTTTGGTTGCATTTTTTACATTTAAAAGTTTTCAACTTGTTAACTGCCCCTCGTCGTTGTATTGTCAATATTTATCCCACGCCAATACTTTAATGAATTAATTACGTTATATGAGTTATTTCAATAAATATTTTTAACTAGTCGAGTCTATATGCCGAGTTTGTCCGATCGGATGTCGGGAAGCGGGTTAATTTCTACTTCCAAGATTTGCATTCAAAAAATGAAATTCAAATGAATGTTTGAGCTCAATAGCTCATGATAGAAATTATGTTTTTAAGCTGAAATTAGTTGTGTTGACCTAGAAATTTCAGCTACGAAGAGCTGTGCCAATGTCATGATGTCGGATCTCACTGTTAGAGAGTTTTTGATCGGGTACACCTTTAGGAGCGATGAGCGTGTGAGTAATGCTGGTATTGGCGCCTTTAGTTGATACGGGCAGTTGACAAGTTAAATTGAGCATTGTCAATTTCCATTAATAATCACAAGATATTCACATTTTGAGTCACAAATCAATAATTAAAGCAACATTTTCTCAGCGCTTATACAGTGAAACCATCATATAAGATTCCCACATAATTAGTTTCCACATTTAAGAAGTTTTGTTTTTTCAGTCACCTGAAATTGAAAAATGGCTTAATTTATCTCAAATATAAGGTTTTCCCTAATTAATCCTCTTCATTTTTCTCAAATATAAGGTTCTCCCTAAGTAATCCCCTTAATTTATCTCAAATATAAGGTTTTCCCTAATTAATCCCCTTAATTTATCTCAAATATAAGGTTTTCCGTAATTAATCCCCATAATTTATCTCAAATAAAAGGTTTTTTAAGAAATTTTTTCTGGTTGCTTGAAAAACCATATGAGAAGTTTTGACGGCGTATGGGATTAATTAGACCATTTTTATTATAAATTTTCAAGGGAGCGAAAAAAACACAAATTATTAACCCTTCACTTACCGATTTAAAAAAATTCCCCCGAGTTCTGTTGTTGTGTACAGTAGTATGTAGAATTTTGTCATTTTTAACTTGGATAAAATAGTACATATATTATCCCTTCAGGTTAATTTGTTCGCTTTTGGGAACAACTCATATTGTCTCACAAAAATTGTTGTATCTCCCTTACTGTCATGGTGTTGAAATATGATCTAAACAGTGTTAGAAAGAAAAAAAACACCACACTTTATATTCAAATCTATAAATTAACCATAAAAGAATTAAAATGTGCACCTTTGTGGAACCAGAGGTTACAATCACAATTTGAAAAACTTTGTGATTTTTATATGGTTACAATAACGTTTGTAGAACCATTTTTTAATAATATGCATGCGTTTTTACATATTTTTTTGTTATCAGTAATTTTAGTTGCAAAATCGTCAAGTGAGCCATTTTTATTTATTTTTTATGTTTGCATTAAATAATTTAATACTTCAAAAAATATATGATTATTTCTAATAATAATATTTGGAAGCGTATTTCAAAATCACCTTTCAAAACAGTTATTAGTTTTCGGTTACGTTCAGAAATATTCCATTTATTTGGAATTAATTGCAAAGTGGAAATATTCTGACAGAATATACTTGAGGTCAGAAGAGTTTTGGAGTCAAATATTGTGTATTGTGGAAAAAATGTTTTTTTTTTGCATTCGATAAATACTTAAATATTTAAACTATTTTATCCAATACATAAATGTATTGTTGCAAACACCTAAAATATGAACTCTGTGCTTAGACAATTTCAAACATATTAAAATAATTATAGACATGTCCAATCAGTTGACAGCACCGGCAAGGAAGGGTTAAGCTTGTAATTTCTTTTTAATGTGCGCACAATTTATTATGAGGGTTTCACTGTATTATCAGCAATTCAAAGTAGGCACCTTTTAAATAGGGTTCAAAAACTGCCCACCGAATACGTTTTCCAGTTAGTAATAAATATATTTTTCAGATTGAAGATAACGTGGACTCGGGACACTCCACCTCGGGAACGGAGACCTCCCAGGACAGTCAGAGTGGGCGGGGCTCAGCCAACAGTGCGCAGCCTGTCCCTGGCAGCGAAGGTTTGGAAATACACCGTATTACAGTGTAACCCTCTTAAGAAGTTCCCTTTTGATATGGTTTCCCTGATAAAAAGTATTTTTTGCTACCTTGAATGAATTCTGTACAATTACACTAGTCCCAATTGCCTAGAGCCAGTAGAACTATGGCATCCCCAATCTGTGGTATGTTGTTAGGTTAAAAGAGATAGGGTAGAGGAAGTTTGGAAAGTACCCGAATATTCATTTCTGGTCACTAAACATGGCTAACGCCATTTCAAGCTACGTTTCGAGTCTGAATAGTTGATTTACTTTATTGTAGTTCTTATCAGAGTCTACCACTCGGGGACATAGCACAAATATAAGGTGTATATATACATATGTATTTTTGTGATTGAATTCAAACTCTGGGTCCAGTGCCAAGGATTTTCGTCAGGATCGTCAGATCGTCAAGTCGTCAAATGCTTTCAAAGATTATTATGTAAAAAAAAATATACTTGACAGTTTTACGTAGGTACTTCATTTAAATTAAATTGATATTATTTGAAATTTATGTTAAAAAACATATAATTTTACTTGTAATTTTTATCAGCTTAGCAACATTGCCAGTTGCCAGTAAGTTTGGAAGAGTGAATAGGTATTAATTTTGCAGGCTTACCAACAGGGTGGACCATGCAGCTGGCGCCCAACGGGAGAATGTTCTTCATAGATCACAATGAAAAAACCACCTCATGGGTCGATCCCAGAACAGGTAAATACATTTTTAAATAATATTTTATTGACTGAGCATAGTCTGTTTTAACTCGACCGTTTTGCATTTCGTCTGTAAATTTGTTTACACATTCTGCTTCCGGTTCAAGATGGTGGCCGTTTTAATGGTTCAATGAAGATTTTTTTTTCAAATGTGAAATTTTTGTGTTTATTTTTACTTTTAAAAAAAATATTATGTTGCCTGCCTTGAAAAGAAGAAAAGAAAGTTTGAAAAAAGAATTGTTATTGAAATAGTGACGTTTCTTTGTATGAATTATATAATTCCGTATTGAAATTTTAAAAATCGTTGCATAAAATATATGGTTTATAGGTAGGTACTTACACAACTTATGGTTTTAGAGGAAATTTTCATTTTGATTTATTAAATAAGCACATATTGGAAACATTCCTTTTGGACGTGCGGTCTACTGTTCAAAAATATAGTTAAAATAAAATGAAACTAATATTTTTTATGACCTACTTATAAGTAACATATGATATAACACCTAGTAACCTAGTAGAACATAGTAGAAAACTTACTGATTTGAAATACTATTAATTTATTAAAAATGACGTCAAATTATTTTAAAAATATCATTTTCATTTTACGAGCTCCTAACAAAGTATATATATAAATATATATATATTTTTTTTAATGGCGGAGACGGTTTACACGTAGTTTCCATGAGCACTTAGGCCATAGGCCCATTTTGCTATCTCACATTTTACCTCAATCCTTTAACAACAACCCAGTCCCTTTAATAAAGTTCACCAGGGTTGTTATTATGTCTTATACAGGGTATGTGGCTATGTCTTCTGGTTCTACTGTATGTCTCCCCAGGTATCTGAGCCTAGTTCCCACCAGGGCAGGACATTGGCACCATAGGTGAATTGGAGTCTCTTCATCCTCTTCACATTTCCTGCATCTATTGGTGTTTTCCAATCCCAATATCTGCATGTGTCTCCTGAGATGGCAGTGTCCTGTTAGTAGTCCTACCAGTTCCCTCAGCGAGTTTCTGTCCATATCGAGTAGTTTTCTTGGTTCGTCTTGGTTCGCCCTCTCCCATTCTTTGCGGTGCTGGGATTTGACCCACCTATCAATATGTAATTTTGTGTGGCAAGCTGCCACTCCTACGGCCGGTTCGGATCCTACAAGTGGTGCTTTCGCCCCTTTCCTTGCTAGTTCGTCAGCCCGCTCGTTGCCCTCAATACCTTTATGTCCTGGTACCCAGATTATATATACAACAAAGTATAAGTTAAGAGCGAATGTTTTATGAAGACGGCGGAACACGTGTTCATACAAATGTTGATATGTATTGATATTGACATACTGATATTGTCGTATTCCGTCACGACATTTATTAGGAAAAGAACAGATGTTCTCCATATATTCTGAATGACTAATATTTTAACAGGAAATTGGTATGCTATCACTTTTTTAACGTTAAAAACAGTGTAACGTTTTTATTAAAAAAAAAACTATGAGTCTCTTCCACATACATAGATTGTATTTCGATTTTACATCTTATAAATGAGTTGCATAGTTCCTATATACGATTAGTCCCCTTGGGTGAAATGTTTGCAAACAATTTCAGTTGTTAGTTTTTAATAAAAATATTAATAACTCTATTTATGCGTAGTCCAACAACAAAATACACAAAATAAATCATTTTGTAGGTTTTTATTTTTAAGTGTCAATTGGAAAAAAAGTTGTTTGCCAACATTTCATTCATGTGGACTTATCGTAAATAGGAACTACTCAATTCAAATGACTTCTTGTATATTATGTATGCCAACATTTATATTATATTTGTATTTATTACAATAAACATATATTTGTTTTATGTTACACAGTATTATAATTTAAAACCAAAAAAGCCTTTCCTCACCATAAAGAGACAAGGCTCTTGTGCTTGGTGAGGGAATTCGAGCTCAATTATACAAAATCGTAAAAGTACTTAATAAAATATTGTAAATAATAACAAACGGATAAGTAAGAAAAACGTAGATTAATCAATACTAGATTTTAAGTTAAAAAAATAAATTTTAATACATATATGGACTCTTTTAGTAGTCAAAGAAAATTTTTCAATTTTAGCTGAAATTCATGAAAATTTTTGATAATTTTTAGATTTAAAGGAAGGTTGTTAATGTAAGTAATAACTTGTTGAGATTATTTTGAATGTGTTTGGTATTAGTTTACGTAATTACATTTTTAAAATTGCCTTATAATATGATGTGGAATCATCCTCTTTCGTATAGTACGTAAACACTAATTTTGTGTATATAATGTAAAAATATGCACTTGAACCACAGTGGATTTTGAAAGTTACATCCTTTGAAAATCATCTCGGTGTTGCCGTTTAAAGCAATTTAAACAAATGCAGTGGCATTCAATTTTTTCTCTTATTATTTATCAAACTTTAAGTACCCACATTTAAAAAAATTAATAACAGTATTAAATTGTCTGTGGTTATTTTAGGTCGAGCGTCCCCCATGCCCAGTGGTGGTGGCGAGAGCGGGGGTGGCGAGGGAGCCCGCGGGGGATCGCGGCGCTCCTCCTCCGTCACGGCGGAGGATCAGCTGGGACCCCTGCCCGAAGGCTGGGAAGAGAGGCTGCACTCCGACGGGAGGATATTCTTTATAGATCACAGTGAGTTGTGCTATTATTTGATTATTATTATTATCATTTGATGAATATAGGCAATGTATAGTTTATTAAACTTGGTTTTTGCTGTTTCTGTCACTGTGGAGTTTGGTAACCACCTCTGATCGGAAGACTCCAAAATACCCGAAAGAAACTTGCAGAAATGGGCAGTCCATTATGGATTCCCATATTGAACCAAACGCAGTTTTAAAGTACAAACCTCTGGTTTGAAAACTTTTCTTACCCAGCAAGCAGTTCATGTGTTCCGTGTTAATATTTGGAGGTATGATATTAATTAAATCGAATTGGCCGAATCGAAAACTGAACTTCCTGAAATCTTCATCGCTGGAGTGGTTATTATTTCAATTGAAGGTGCTCTGAAGAACTAGCATCATTGATCCTTTCGGCACCGGTTGTTAATTTTCACATGAGAAGGGGTCGTTTTTACGACTTAACTCAGCTCTGGAATAACGTAGATTAACTCCCTCCTCAAAAAACCCTCCTCACACCATCCCCAAAGATGGCAGACTGGAGAGAAATTATCGGAATGATTTTTGCAGTTATTACTCACCGACCACCACCCCATTACCAACGCAGGGGCAGCCAGAGAGAATTGAACACATCTTTGTCTTAGGATGCTTCATTCACATTTATACATCATCTCGCCAGATTATAAAGTTGTGTGATGTGTTGTTTTCAGATACGCGAACGACGCAGTGGGAAGACCCGCGTATGTCCAACCCTCAGATCGCCGGGCCCGCCGTCCCCTACTCCCGAGATTACAAGAGGAAATATGAATATCTAAAGAATCAATTACGTAAACCTGTGAGTACACTACTTTACAACAAAATGTTTAAATTAGTCAAAGCTTTACACACTTTGAATTAGTCAAAGCTTTACACACTTTGAATTAGTCGCTTTACACACTGTGAATTAGTCAAAGCTTTACACACTTTGAATTAGTCAAAGCTTTACACACTGTGAATTAGTCAAAGCTTTACACACTCTGAATTAGTCAAAGCTTTACACACTCTGAATTAGTCAAAGCTTTACACACTGTGAATTAGTCAAAGCTTTACACACTGTGAATTAGTCAAAGCTTTACACACTGTGAATTAGTCAAAGCTTTACACACTTTGAATTAGTCAAAGCTTTACACACTTTGAATTAGTCAAAGCTTTACACACTTTGAATTAGTCAAAGCTTTACACACTGTGAATTCCATAATTTTAAATACTGTACTGTTTGTAACTTTATTGCTATACACTGTGTTCCACGCTCATATTGCAAAATTTTGGGGGTGTTTGTTTATTTATGATAATCTAAGAAAAAAATCCTATGGACACAGTGAACCTTAAGAAGTTCCAAATAAGAAGTTCATGCTTTAGAAGTTCTGTTTTTTCCATCCACCGAAATTGTCTAATTTATCCCACATAAGAAGTTTTTTCCGGTCCTTAGGAACACCTTCTAAGAGAGGAGTATGTGGCCAAACCGGTTCCATGATAACTCAACACAGTGACAATTCAACACACTTTTAAAAAGTGATATAAAGTCATTAGAAATGATGAAATTTTTTTTTTTTAATCTAACCTAACCTAACCTACTTAACCCAGTTAAAGTTTTTTTTTCATAACTTTCCATGACTTTATATAACTTTTTAAAGATGTAATGAATTATCATTGTGATGATTTATCCGGTCACCGGCCAAACCATAGGTAAGACGAATGCAGCCCACCACATGGGGAGATATTGATTTTTTGTTTTATTTTATTATTTCAGAGTAATGTACCAAATAAATTTGAGATAAAGGTGAGAAGAGGCTCCATCCTGGAGGACTCCTACAGAATTATCAGCTGCGTGGGCCGCCTGGACCTGCTCAAAACCAAACTCTGGGTTGAATTTGAGTCTGAAGTTGGTTTAGGTAAGAAATGTATATTTTTTGCAAATTTAAAAAATACATTATTTATTTGTACAATTGAAAAAGTTTACTTGAGGATTTTACTGTATATCTCGTAGTTCAGATAAAGAAATAATAAAATGGACAAAATAAATGACAAAGTTTGTGCATTCATGAATCTTTCAATCTGTAGAGTTCGCCCAAAATGTCAAGTGCGAATATTTGAAAATAAATTTATAATCTGACAGATGTTTGTTGATAACTGACATGATATTATATTATATTGTCTAGACCCGAATGGTGAAGACAGATGACCAACAGTTCTTTGACTTGAGTGCAAAGGATTTTGTATTGATAAATAAGTTTTTTTTGTAGATTACGGCGGTCTGGCCCGTGAGTGGTTCTTCCTGCTGTCCAAGGAGATGTTCAACCCGTACTACGGCCTGTTTGAGTACTCGGCCATGGACAACTACACGCTGCAGATCAACCCGGCCAGCGGCGTGTGCAACGAGGAGCACCTCAACTACTTCAAGTTCATCGGCCGAGTGGCCGGCATGGCCGTGTACCACGGGAAGCTGCTAGACGGTAAGATCATCTCTATTTCTTCTGGATCTCGGACCTCAACACTCAGAATGATGTACAATCGTGGTGTCACATGGTAGTTAGAGTCTCTCCGCTCAGTTGGTGCGATCCTGGGCTTTTGCAGGGTCTCTGATACAGAGTCACACGTACGCAGTATCGTTACTTCTTCAGCTTCAATCAGCCTATTTGTGTTGTGGTCAAATTAAGATACACTATTTTATACAGTGCACCTAAAACATCTTTGTACTATCTCTCGTGTGTAAGTTTTTTAAAATTTATTTTTCCAATGACAAAATGTCTGACTCTTTTTATCAAACAACGGTTAACTTTGCAAGCTGCCAATGGAGAAAGTAACAAATGAATAATCTATTAGAATCCATTAGTTTTTTCTTTCCAAAAAATCTATGTTCGATCAAAAATAAAAACTATTCCTCATCCGAAATGTAATGTGACAAGTTATGAAGTTATTCTGCACACCTTCTGCCCACCAACTGCAAAGTTAACTGTAGCAAGATGTCCGTTAAATTTTGTTTACTAGAAATTTCAGCTTATTTTTAAAATTCTATTATTTTGTAATGGTATATTTTTTATAACATTTCTAATGGCCTCTGTATTTTTTGTTTCAGCATTTTTCATTAGGCCTTTTTATAAAATGATGTTAGGAAAATCCATAGACTTAAAAGATATGGAATCAGTGGATTGGGAATATTACAATTCGCTCATGTGGATAAAGGTACTAAAATTACACATATATTTTATTCACATATATTTTTATTAAAAATTGCATATTCAGTTCTGGAGATACAAAACCCACGCAGTTTGTTAATTTCGAGGTAGTCATGAAAAACAGTTTGGAACTCCTTGAATACAAATTGAATATATAAAAAATGGTTCAAATGGTTTTTCTCAATTGTCTCGAAATTAGCAGAAACTTCTAGAGTGCGTTTTGCAACTCAAATAATAGTATAGTCCTAATAGCAGTACCCACTTGCTCTTGTTGAAGCCTTTTTTGTGAATTTTGGTTTCCTTTTGTTTTGAGGAGGATTATTTTAATTTCAGGCTTTTGAATTAATATCTTAAAATTTTTTAAATTTATCGTATTATGTAAAATCGCCCCCTGAAATGAATGCAATGCATTTTTCTATCTTAAACCAATTACTAACAACCAATTTACCAAGCCTTAATCCTTTTTTTTAGGAAAACGACCCTTCAGAATTAGACGTGACATTCTGTGTGGACGAAGACCAATTTGGAAAAACAAATCAGAGAGAACTTAAACCCAACGGTGCCAATATTGCAGTTGACAATTCTAATAAGGATGAATACATCAGGTACGTCAGAATTGTAATCTAACCTTACCTATTACGGGTTTCAAAGCCTGATCTCTGTTTGAGGTTATATTTCCCAAACATTACATATTCGAATTTGTACAATATTTTTACCATTGTTATTACTTATGGCTCATTCGAATTAAATCTTCATTTCAACCAATAAAGTTATATGGTAGTCCCAGACGGAGGTCGTACATATGTCATCGACAAATATCTTCTTTTTCACACATCTTTTATGAAAATGAAAAAGACAGAATATGCTAGAACTATGATTCCTCTACGGGACTACTATACTGCCGTCATAAGCAAAAAGACATCTGGAAATTTTCAATGGTTACATTCTGATTCTCTAATATAATAAAAAGTAGGTTAATCAGAATGTGGATTGAAAATTTTCAGCTGTCTTTTTGCCTATGACGGCATTATACCGCTGATAGCTCCTTCTAACTGCTTTCTCATAAACTATGTATTTTAAAGGTTTTTTAATCAGTATGTACAATAAATAATGTATATTTCTTAATACACATGCAAAAGCCCCGAAATAGGGCGTTAATAAATAAATAAATAAACAGAAAGATATGCAGACACGATGCCTGTGTATGTCATATGTAAGAGTTGTGTATTGAATGTATGGCAGGCTGGTGATCCAGTGGAGATTTGTGAGCCGCGTGCAGGAGCAGATGTCGGCCTTCCTGGAGGGGCTTGGCGGACTGGTGCCACTGCCGCTGCTGAAGATCTTTGATGAGCATGAGCTGGAGCTGCTGCTTTGCGGCATCCAGCACATCGACGTACGCGACTGGCGTGCCAACTCTCTCTATAAGGGAGACTACCACGCCAACCACCTTGTCGTGCAGTGGTTCTGGAGGGTAAGCGTTCTTTATTCTTGCTACTGTCATATATCCTGTTACCTTAATATAAAGTGAAAGTAGAGTTCTACTACACTCTCTCTAAGGGATACTACCAACCACCTTGTTGTTACGAGGTTCTGCTACAAAATGGAATCTCGGGCTACAAGATTCCATTTCGGACGCAAAAAATATTATATCAAAAACCGGTGTATTTTTGTTTAAAGAGTAAGTTCAACAGGTTAGATTTTTTCATCGCTGATTCTCGTTCTGAGTAGCCTAAATAGCGATAAATCGCCTTCGTTGGCAACACTGGTGACCGCGCGCAAGCTGCATTGTTTGTTTTATCGCGGACCCGCGACAGTTTTTCAAATTGGCGGATTGGCGGGTTTTTTGAAAATGGTTCACGCGGGCCACTTATAATTCGTTCAATGCCACAATGTGGCCCGCGGGCCTGGGTTTCGGCAGCCTTGTTCTAGATCATTCTAGAAATTCTAAAACATGATAAACTAATATTAATTTTTTATTACTTTAACTCCTCACAGAAAAATAAATTCCCTCAGGGCCTGTATCATCTTTGGGGATGCTGTGTGGAGGGTCATTTTGAGGAGAGAAAGGAGTGAACATGGGTCTTGAAGAGACCCATGTAATAGTAGGAAGGAATACATGTCATTCATGTTGATTTTTAATGTTCTCCAGGTGGTTCTGTCATTCTCCAACGAGATGAGATCTCGCCTGCTGCAGTTTGTGACGGGCACATCCCGGGTGCCGATGAATGGGTTCAAGGAGCTGTACGGCTCCAACGGGCCGCAACTCTTCACCGTGGAGAAGTGGGGCACCCCTGACAACTACCCAAGGGCGCACACGTGGTAAGCAAACCTCAATATCAGCAGTGGTCTCAACCTAATATTTGAGATATCAAGTTGTTCGTCTAATCTACACCTATTTATAACTTTCTATCATCAAACCTCATTCAACAAGGAAACCCTTAAGGCACTGAGGGAAATCTTTAGGGGATTCTATATAAAGGGTCTTTATGAGGAAATAAAGGAATGAATGAGTTTTGAAGAGACCCACGTTGTAGGAGGGAGGAAACGTGTAGGTCTGCAAATCATTCCATTGTCCAAGCTATTGACCACTAGAACGAGTAGTAAAATCGACGCACTCTGGCGCATGTCGACCACCTACAAATGTTGGCCAGGCGTTTGGCATATTTTCCATCTGACCATTACTTCATTCTTTACATTTATAGATTTATTTTCTTTGAGACATAAACAGAACATTTATAAAACGTGGAACATAGAACAAAGAAGAAGTAGGTAGGTATATATATTATTATGCTAGGCGATTATCTCCATTTACGAACGGGTCAACAGATAGCAGTAATTATAGGCATAATTTTTTTTTTTTGATACATTAGTTGTATTTTTTATAAAATTTTAATTGGTTATTTGAGCCTCACTTGGAAACTGTGCTGAGGCCCACATTTTACAATTTTATTTGTAAATTTTTTTATTATACACAACCGGACTAATAATTACATTCATATTGCATAGTTTTTATAACTACGTTAATTACTGTATTTTATTTTACTTCATTTATTTTATTTCTTAATTTTTCATTTAAATTATGTAAAATTATAATTGGACCGGCATTAGAAGTGTGGAGGAGCTATTCCGGGAAGCGCAAGACAAAGAGACATTTTCTAGAGTGATCGCCAACGTCGGGGGGACCTGATACGGCACATAAAGAAGAAGAAATTTATAATTTAAATGAAAAATTAAGAAATAAAATAAATGAAGTAAAATAAAATACAGTAAATAAGGTAGTTATAAAAACTAAGCAATATGAATGTAATTATTAGTCCGGTTGTGTATGATATGTGTACTATGTAGGTAAATTTTTGTAACACATACATCCTTTTTTATTATACATACATCCTTTTTTGTAATACATAATCCTTTTTTGTAATACATACATCCTTTTTTGTAATACATACATCCTTTTTTTGTAATACATACATCCTTTTTCGTTCTTTAATCCATGTAATTAAATGTTTTAATTATTATTATTACCATTTAGTTCTTAAAAGTAAAATCTGCTTTTGAATGAATAGACATTTTTACATGGGAGCGCAAATTACTCGCCACGTTATGAACAAATTTGCTAAGTCCAAATTCGGCAAAAAAAAATTCTTCTATTTTCAGAGAGATTTTGTTTCCTTATTGAGTCAAGACACTTTTACGAATGTTCATAATTTACTTACCCCAGTAAACAGCACATCCCTGATTCTTGTGCACGCGGCTCTGTGTGTCGCGTCCATCGCGTGATAGTATATGTTTCTAAAACTGATCCATATTATACGATGTGAATCAGCTTACAACAAATTAAAATAATGCTTACCTATGGAATGTAATACGACAATTGGGTTTATTCTCTTTTTCACTTCTATTTTTACAAGTTTTCCTAGCGCAAGCCATCATTTTGCCGTGTTATTTCGTAAAATGAACCGATGATGCCTCGACCATAGTTCGCACAAGAATGATGACGTCACGTTTTCTAAATTCATGGGAGGCCATACGCGAGCCCAGCCGGCTCCAATGGAACCGGTATGGGGAGTGGGGAATAATACGCTTTTAATCACTTAGGGCAGGTCTACTAATATTCATATGTCTATGTGTTTTCCTCATTTTTTGTGTTGAGTGCAAGATTGTTAAATGCTTTTATTGCCTGGTATTTGTGGTGTCTTTGTCCAAAGCTTGTGCTTATCGACAGAGTTTTTATGTTTTGTATGTATGCTCGTCTAACTGGTCAGTGTTAGTTTGTGTTTGTTGAAAATTAGTTTTTTGGTCAAAAATGTACGTTAGTAGTGTTTTTATGTATATTTGGCGTTTATTATATCTAGTCCGTCAAACATGTTGAATGGTCACTGTCAATCATTCTATGTATTTTAAGTATTACCTTTATGATAGTTTTCACTTTATTTGCACATTATCTTGTATCTTTGCTGCTAAATATGATCTCGATATTATATTATTTAGCCACACGAGCGATGGATTTTACCGAGTGTTCGATTTTCGATTCGGCCATTCGATTTAATTAATATTATGCCTTCAAATATTAATAAGGAAACATATAATTCATAAAAATCACCTATCCAAATTTCGGTATCCATCTCTCGAGTGGTTATGAAGTAATTTGTCTGAAAATGATGTGGGGTGTTAGGTGAAGCCTGAGACCCCTTATAGAACAGCTGCAGCTGCTCACAATGCCTTGTAACTCTGTCATTTGTGTTGCAGGCAAATTACTGAAACCAGCCATTTACAAGTTAACTCTTTACATGACTAATGATTGTGTGTTCTTTGTCCAGCTTCAACCGGCTGGACCTACCCCCGTACGAGAGCTACCAGCAGCTGCGAGATAAACTGGTGAAAGCCATCGAGGGCTCGCAGGGCTTTGCCGGCGTCGACTGAACTATTTATTCATATATATCTCTAATCAATATATACACATACTGTAACATACATACACATACACACACATACACAAACATACACATACACTAACCTGCTCCTTATAATATGTACTCTGATATTACAGAAGGGATGCACGCTTCATATTCTTATCATTAGAGGGCGCTGATTAAAACTTATTAGCATTTTGACATCTTAGTATGTTTGTGATCATATCACCATGTCGTATGTTACGTAGTCTATTTGCAAATATATCTCCTTAGTTTGTTGTTATAATAAAAGATACTAATTTCGG
The DNA here is from genome assembly GCA_026573805.1 of Hesperophylax magnus. Classification (NCBI taxonomy): domain Eukaryota; kingdom Metazoa; phylum Arthropoda; class Insecta; order Trichoptera; family Limnephilidae; genus Hesperophylax; species Hesperophylax magnus. The sequence continues at coordinate 493,480 of JAIUSX010000117.1, read as the reverse complement.
TTGTGACTCGTGTTTTATTCTATTTAATGTGGATGACTTTATATTAAAACACTGATTGTATTTTATGAGATAGACTTTTATTCTTGTGACGGTTATACAGAGAGCTTGTTAGCGTGACCACAGACGACAATACAATGTGTTACAATCACCTCTAGCACTAGTGATGTGCGACACCAATAGTGATGTTACATCCCCTTTCTTTATTTATAAAAACAATAAAAATTCAAATACATTGATATTAGACATTATGCTTACATACAATACAATAAAATCTTAAATACACTGACATTAGACATTATACCTATCAGGTTGTTTGACCACTCTACCATATCTGGTAATGTAAGGGTTGTTCAAATTATTATATTCTCCCACCTGTCCCTCATCTCCAGCTTCTGCCTCTTCAAGTGCCGGATCAGATCGCATGGACAGATGGTCATTATTAACATTTGTATTATATCTCATTTTTAAGTGAATTCTATTTCGTCTGTACGTGTTACCATAATAATCTTCAACAATATAAGACCTGTTACATTTTAATTTTTCCTTGACCACAGCTGGTAACCAATTACTTTTAGGGTTTTTCTTAAAATACACATAATCTCCTGTTTTAAATATAGACATAGGTTTTGCATTGACATTATAATATTTAGAATTTTTTGAATTATTTTTTTCAACGCAGTTTTTGTAATCTGAGAATCTTACAACCTTTGGTTTTAATTTAATTTGAGTTGAAGGAATATTCATTCTTAAAGTTCTAGACATTAATAATTGAGCAGGTGACGGTAAATTGGCTTTAGGTGTGTTTCTATAATGTAATAGAGCTATATAAGGATCTGTATTTGTTTCTTTTGACTTTTTTAGAATATTTTTTATAATTTTAACAGAACTTTCTGCCTGACCATTAGATTGAGAATGATATGGACTAGTAACTACATGTTCTATATCCCAATCGTATAAAAATGATTTGAATTCAATAGCTTGAAAAGGCGGACCTCCATCAGAGACTAAAGACATTGGTATACCATGACGTGCAAAAATAGATTTTAAGTGAATTATGACATTTTTTGCAGTAGAATTATTATTTAGGAAAGCAGTTTCAATAAACTTTGAATAGTAATCTGTTACAATGAGGTACGTTTGATTATCAAAATACATTAAATCAATACCTACTTGTTGCCATGGAAACTTATTAATTTCATAATTTATCAGTGGTTCCTTCTGATTAGAAACTTTAAATTTATTACATATTTGACATTGCTCAATTAAATTTTTTATATCTACAGTGATACTAGGCCAATATAAAGTATCTCTAGCTAATCTTAGACATTTGTTTATTCCTTGATGTCCTTCATGTATTTTGTTTAACATTTCTTTTCTCATAGTTTGAGGTACTAGCAATTTATTACCCTTAAATATTAACTCATTAATGACATGAATTTCGTCTTGAATATTATAATAACATTTTAAAGTGTAATGAACTTTATCTTTGCTATTCGGCCAACCTTCATAATAATATTTTTTTAATATTTGCATAGTTTCATCCAAAGCAGTAGCATTACTCAATTTTTTACGATATTCTTCACTAATAGCTAAGTTCATATATATTGAATTTACATGACAATGTAGATCAGACTCATAATCGGGTATATAATGATCTTTTAAAGCTGCTCTAGATAAAGTATCTGATATATACATTTCTTTACCTGGGACATGTATAACATTTAAATCATAAGATTGAAGAGCTAACATCATACGTTGCAATCTAGCTGGTACATCATGTAAAGGTTTTTTAAATAAATAGACTAAAGGTTTGTGATCAGTTTGTACTGTCACTTTGTTACCATAAATATACTGATGAAACTTATTACAACCAAATTGTATGGCAAATAATTCTTTTTCAATTTGAGCATAATTTTCCTGCGACTGTGTCATTGTTTTTGAACTAAATGCAATTGGACGGTTATTTTGCATAATAACTGCTCCTATAGCTGATTTTGATGCATCGACTGATAAAGTTAGTGGTATTTTTGGATCATAATGACTTAAAACTGTTGCATTTGAAATAGCCTCTTTCAAAGTTTTAAAACATTTTTCACAATTTTCATCCCATGACCATATAACATTATTTTTTAATAAATTTCTCAAAATTTGTGACTTATTTGATAAGTTTTCAATGAATGGGCCCAAATAATTTACCATTCCTAAAAATCTTTGTAAATCTTTGACATTTTTAGGAGACGGCAACTCTAAAATAGCTTTGACTTTCTCTTTGTCAACTTTTACTCCTTCCTTACTAAAAATATAACCTAGGAAACATACTTCCTTGACTAAAAATTTACATTTCGACTTATTTAATTTTAAGTTGACTTCTCTAGCCCTTTCCAAGACTTTTCTTAACCTAAAATTATGAATTTCTTCAGTTTCTCCATAAATTAAAAAATCGTCGACAAAAATTAATATACCTTCCAGATCTCCAAACAAATCTACCATAATCCTATAAAAAATTTCCGTTGCTGCGTTTATTCCAAACGGTAGTCTTAAATACCTGTACCTTCCAAATGGAGTTTGAAAAGTACATAAATCACTACTTTCTTCATCTAACTTCAATGACCAAAATCCAGAATAAGCATCTAGATGTGAAAAATATGCAGCACCTATAAGTTTTGATCTAATTTCATCGATGTTTTTTAATGGAAAATATTCTCTCATTATGCAGTTATTTAATTTTCTAGGATCAAGACAAATTCTTAATTTACCTGACTCCTTGACAGTTATGACAACAGAATTTACCCAAGAAGTAGGTTTAGTAACCTTTTCAATGACCTTCATCTTGTCCATGCGATCTAATTCCTCACGAAGTCTGTTTTGTAAGGCAAATGGGACTTTCCTCGGAGGATCAACGCACGGAACGGCATCTTGACGAAGTTTGAGATGAACGACAGGTGGTAAACATCCGAGACCCTGAAATATGTCATTATATTCAGTAAATAAGGTGTTATGATCATATTGAACATTAAATATTCTTTTTATAATTCCAAATTTCTGAATAGTTGGAAGACCTAAGACTGATTGACATTCTATATTTGTGACAAAAAATATTATTTTACTTATGACATTTCCATTGATTTGACATACAATATCACAATGACCAATAATAGGTATTTTATTACCTCCAAATCCTGACACTTTTGTAAAAACTTTTTGTAAAATTGTATTACATAAATTTAACTTTTTAAAGTTTGTCAATGACATTACATTTATATCAGCTCCTGTATCCAAGATACAGTCTAATGTTTTATTATTAATTATTATATCTATGTGCCATGCTTGACTTGAATAATTGTTATTATTAATATTTCTGATTGTTGCAATAAAATGACCCTCAGTGAAATTAGCACTGTCATCATTGGGTTTTGATGACTCTAAGTTTAAATTTCTGACTTTATTGTGACAATTATTTTTAAAACAATATTTAGCAAAATGACCAAAAGAATTACATGACCTGCATTTGACATTGACTGCTGGGCACTTGTAGCGATGATGCTGACCACATCTTCCACATGGATTGATATGACCACTTGACCTTGGCTGTGATGATGATGATGGTGACCCATGACGACTTGAAGATCCAAACTGACTTGATCTTCTTGAAGTTGACCCTCTTAGACTTGACTGACATGATGCTCTCGACTGTCTTGAAGTATTTTTATTATGACTGATTTGAAGAATATTTTCTGTGTGTGTTTGTTGGTTAATTTTCTCTGCATTGCTTTGTGACAATAAGATGGTTTTTGCAATTTCAATCGTTTTTTGTAATGACAATGTAGAATCTTGTAATAAGCGTTGACGGATATGATTTAAATTTGCACACATATTTGCAATAAATATGTCTCTTACCAGAGATTCTCTTAAATTTCCAAATTCACAATCCAAACTTAAATTTTCCAAGTCCAATAGAAAATTATTGATGTCTTCTGAATTATTTTGTTTTCGTGTAAAAAATGAATTTCTTATCATTGTTAAGTTTTTGTGAGGTGCAAAATATTCATCAAACTTTTTCTTGACTTGTCGTAGCGTGCTTGATTCCATGTTCATGTTAAATGATTTGAAAATTTCCATACCTTTGGAGCCAATTGAATGAAGCAGAATTGCGATTTTTCTTTGTTCTGTGGCTTCTTCCAAACCTGACGCTACCAGGTATATTTCGTAGTCTTGCCACCAATTTTTCCATTTTGAATCATTATTCATATTATTTGACAACACTTGCAGATTTGACAGGGCATGAAAATCATGTTGTATGTGTGACTTTTGCGCGTCCTTCGCCATTTTTAATTATACTTAATATTTTTCAATTTATGTTATTAACATCCAACTTCCAGTATTATTATTATTTATTATCGAGATCACACTTCTGACACCATGTTTTATTCTATTTAATGTGGATGACTTTATATTAAAACACTGATTGTATTTTATGAGATAGACTTTTATTCTTGTGACGGTTATACAGAGAGCTTGTTAGCGTGACCACAGACGACAATACAATGTGTTACAATCACCTCTAGCACTAGTGATGTGCGACACCAATAGTGATGTTACAACTCGGTCTATCTGTCTGTAACTCCTGTTCAATTCTGGAACTCAGATTCACTTGGAATTTAAATGTCATATTCAAAATTGGAAGGGTTTGTTTTAAAAATTCAAAAAAGCGATAAAGTACCTATCTATAACAATATTTTCAAGAGAAAATTAGATTAATCGCCATTTTAAAAATTGAAATAGATTTGTCGAGAATGATTGTGTATCTGTGATATTTTCACGGCTCTGCGATAGTAACAATAATAAATTCTTTATTCTAGAATGTGGGGAGGATAGTGAGGATATCCCAAAAGTATAAATGAATGAACATACATACAAATATGTAAGTGCAAAACAAATTTTAAATTATAAAAACAATAATGAAGTAATTTTTTTCATAGCGCAACGTGGCATAATATAAAAAAAAATCCTATAAAAAATCACAATAAAACAAAATGCTTTTCAAGCTGTATGAACAGTTAATATAAGTTGTATTTTGTGTATAAAGTTTCTAAAACTTATTAATGTCTATTGCTAAAATACCGGTGAAGTGAAGAATCATCAGCTTAGCGGCATTCTAAACAAGCGACCAATTCTTGTATGGAATATTACAAAATCTAATATTCAACTGAAAATCTAAGCTGTAAACCGAAATAAAATCGAGAATGAAACTAATATGTGTTTCTATTGATTTCCACCTTTTAATTTCAAATTATATATAACATTGTAATTGTTTATTGTTTCTTTACATTGTATCTTCTTTTATGTGAGAATTTTTAACCTCACTAGGACAAGCCTGTGTTGAGGTTGAGTTGGCTCTCCAAGATAACTAGAAAATGTTAAGACGTCCATTATAAGGTACTAGCTGAAGTCCCCGGCGTTGCCCGGGCTTTTCACAGAGTTTTTCGAAATTTCATGTGTACAGTGACATTCCTCTTGTTTGAAGGTCAAGACTGCAAAATTTCAACAATATCGGAATAAAACTGTAGATTTGTATAAAAAACAAATCCATTCCACCCGCCACAAACAAACAGATATGGAAATCAATAGAAAAATGTATTTATGTTCGGAGTAGCAGGACTGAATCTTTGATATATTTTTTTCAATTTATAGGTAGATATTCAGTTGAATCTCAGAATTTGTAATGTTCTGTACCATAATTTGGTCACTAATATTTTTCTAGATGCCGTTCTAATGATAGAATACGAATAGTGCCGATTCCTGTTTGTGTGTAAAGGATATTTATTATCTGTTATTTTATCCATTGTAATATTTAGATAGATTTCTTTGTGTGAAATTTGTAAATAAATAAAATTATATATTTTTCGTAATGCACTGGTGTGTCCTTCATTACACAACATACAATAATCAATAAAATAATGCTTAGTTATTATTAAAAATATGAAGCTTTTAAAATATTTTTGAATGTATTATAACTTATTTAAAAAATATATATTTCCTAAAAGCTAGGCAAATTATTAGTAAAAAAAAATCACAATTTTTTAATCTAGTTCATTTTAAAATTCTCTCTTCTGGTACAATATTGTTCTTCAATTCACTTTAAGATCATTATGTAAATGCAATATTAGGTCATTTTGCTTTTTCTAATACAGGAAATAAAACACCAAGATGACAATTCTTTGTCTTGAATTAAAACCTTGTACTAATAATTATTATATTCATTTTATTGCTTACTGGGTTTTGCCTAAGATTTTGGCTCTTTTTTTTTTCTTATTGAACAATTATTGATAAATAATTACATATATGTAATCTATTAATACGGCGCCTTTTCTTACTTTTTTTACAGTCAAAAGAATATTGAATATTTTAAAGCTACACAGCTCTTGGTGTAACTGACGTTGCTAGCTTAAAATAGCTGCCTCGACCTTAAATATACATCATGAAAATTCTCTATTCCTGAATATGGGAGGGGGCTGCACTAACCTCCTCACATTCTGGAATAAAGAATTTTCATGATGTCAGAGCTCCAATGACGTTACAATACATTTCGACTTGTTATTGTCTCACGAAATTAAGATAAAATGTGGCAAGTAAGCCCGTCGTCTCACGGTTCGGTAAGCAATAGATATAAATGCTGCAGATCGTTACCTTACAGTGGCAAGCTTACTTTTCTGCACAGGGTCTTACAGCACTCGCTTTATGTCGAATGCTTACCAACCCGGCTTATCATGGCAGACGAGCTGAGAAACATTCTAATGTTTCCAGTAAATTCTCAATTGAAACATTGTTCATGTATGACAAAGATAGACATTCATAGAATGTATGTGTATAAACAAATTAAACGATAGGACCGAGCGGAGATTTAAAAGTTGCGTCGAATAGTACCTAATGGCTGACTAGAGTACAGGCCTGGGATTTTGAGGTGTCAAGTGATCAAGTCAGTGCCGTTAGTACAAAAACTACGAAATCGAAAGAACTACAATTGACATACTTTTTGCTTCCCTCTTCTACATTTCTACAGCACTTCTATATATATTGTAACGTCATTGCGGAGCTCACTGTTTCTTGAGAATTTTAACTGCATTGGAAAATAGATACCTTGGTTTATAATTGATTTTGAGACTTCTGATAAAATACATCAATCTTTTTCAATAGTTAAAGTAAGATAAATAATGTTTTATTTTTGTTTCGGATAGTTACTATATGTTGCCATATTAAAAAATAACATTTCCGCTCTGTACTGTTTAAATGAATTATTCTTTAGCTCTAATAAAAGGAGGCTTGTTGAACTTATCTCTTATTACAAATAAGGACGTAACTTTTTTTATAGTAGAAAGAATAGTCAGGTCAGTGACTTTTTTCACTTTGCAATCGAAAGTTTATCAAAAACAATATATATGTTTGCATTTAGGTGGAATTTTTTTTTTAATCCTATTACTCTAGCATAGAAAATGGTCATTGACCGACTGTTAGAACGTACGCTCGAAACTTAAAGTTCCTTAATTATTACTGCGAGTAATTTAATTTAGAATCAAATAGCATCACACTGATGTCGATCCATCATCACAATGATATATCCTACAACACCTCATTATCCTGAAATTCCATTTGACAACGACAACAGTTGTACACACATCATTAGAAGTTTTATTGTTCATTTAAAGTTCAATCAGATTTTTTAGACGCATGAATGCTTCAACTTGCTGCCGTTTTTTTTTATATCCTGTAAAATAGTCAAATTTGAATAATGTTGGGTTATTGTGTACTAATACCGTGTATTATTGTGCAATTTTTTTTTTTTAAAAATTGTTATGAAATCATTTCTTTGCTAAATTATATTTACTATCACTGTTTTGTTACAAATGAATGATTTAAGGGGGGGTATTTCACTACCTCTAGTAAGCTGCAAACTGCTGATTAGTGCTACTTGCTGAGTAGCGTATATAATCTGTTTCACCATCTACGAGTAATGCTACCCATCAAGCAAATGTCTGTTTTTACTGCCATGTTAATTATATGATTAAAGTTACTCGATGAGTAGTTACTTAACAGTTTTGGTAAATACCCCCTGAAGTTATGTTAAAGAATATTTTAATAATTTTTATACACAATATCTTTTATGACGGCTTTGCTTACAACTTTTTCAGCGAATAACTGCTCAGTTAAGGTTAAGGTGTTTGAACTCCCGCTACATTTGACATTGGCATAAATAGGCATTTAGAGCTATTTTAAAACATGTAACGTTGGTCATATGAGCCTGTATATACGAGGGGGTACCCAAAAGAAACGTAACTGAAGTTGCGGGGGGGTGAGTATTTATAGTACCGGGTTCTGCCGGTAGAACTGTGTACAGCTACCTTTCCCCCAACAGTATGCCAAGCACTGCACTGGAGAAGTCGTCCTTTCGGCTGGTGTGAATTTTTTGGTGACTGTTGTTTTGTGTGCTCGTCATTTTTGAGATGGCTGTTTTTCGTGAATAGAGTTCCAAATTACCCAAAATTTTTATCCAAGGTCGCTGATGAATCATGGTGCTATGGATAATACCCTGAAACAAAGCGACAATCCAATGGAAGACTGCAAATTCACCTCTCCCCAAAAAAGCTCGTCAAGTGAGATCAAACATCAAGACAATGCTAATTCAGAGTTTGTTCTTCATTTGAGAACCACTAACATTTTTGGTACTCAAAAATGGACGACTTCTCCAGCGCAGAGCTCCGCATACTAACTGAGGAAAGATAGCTGCACACGGTTCTTCCGGCAGAACCCGGTACTACAAAAATTAAGCCCCCCAACATCAGTTCGGTTTCTTTTGGGTACCCTCTCATATTATATTTATGTATGCAGTAAGAATTGTTTAATCGATTTTAATTGAAGTTTGAGATCGATAGCTGGCTTTAACTTCGGTAAGCCGTACCATTGTATTTTGTAATGATAAATTATTCCTTTATTTTCAAAAAAATTTTAAGTACCTAATGTTTTTATGTAATTTTGTTAAAAGGTCAACAACAACAACAAAAAAAATCACAAGCTGTTGGTAGAACCAATAGGATGAAAGACAAATCTTAAAGTAAACTAATTAGTGTGATAAAGTTGTACATATTTATTTGTTTAATTCATAATATTGAAGTTGGAATTGAAAATGTGGTAGTCTTAGCGCTGTGTAACATATAGGGAAAAAAATCTTAGAAGAGGCATAACTGACAAACATTAGTGGCATGTTCAGATGATTGTGTGAAAGTCTTGTACATTTGGGTATGAATGGGAATTTTCTTTGATTTATTTGTGTCTCTTCTTAAGAACTAGTTAGGTATTTCAGTTACGTCTATTTACAAAATATGTCTTTGGTTGGGGTGTTTCAAAATTCACTATACGCCGATTCTCTTAACAACATGACCATTGTGCTGGAGAGCTGACGGTAAATAGATCCGTTATATTCTGATTCTCGTAATAACATGACCATTGTGCTCGAGAGCTGACGGTAAATAGATCCGTTATATGCCGATTCCCATAACAACATGACCATTATGCTGAACAGTTGACGCCAAATAGATCCATTATAATGCCAATTCTCATAATCTCATGACCATTATGCTGGACAGCTGACTGCAAATAGATCAAAAACTAAAATGGGCATGTATATAGTTTAACAGCTATTGTTCAAATAACAAAAATTCAAAATGGTGCTGATTGTCGATTTGATTTTTTTTTTATGTGACACCTCACAACTGCGCCCCTGTTTGTACATTGTAAAAACAGGGGAACTATCTCGCAACCTGGTTGGGCAGCATTGTGGGACGGGTTAAGGTAGGGGCTGTAAGAAGGGATTTATTAATGCGGGTCTTGAAGAGGCCCGGATTACACGAAGGAAGACAAACAGATACCGGTAGCTAGTTCCACATACGAGCCAACTTATACAAAAAGGAGTCGAAGAAAAGACCCATTTTCATAAAGTCAAAATCAACTGTGAACGGGTGTTCCGCTCGTGTCCGTCGAGTTACACGCACGTGCACCGGTGCACCAGGAATCAGTGCTGCTATCTCCTTAGGGCGGGCTCTTGGTCACCAAATGTGATGGAGCTTGAAACATCCCAACAAAATTGCAGTGCTGTCAGCTAGAAAGTTTGCGGAATAACAAGTTTTAAAGATATTTTTTTTTGTTAGAAACACATTTTTACGGATTGGATGACTCCACTGTTTTCACGGGAGAGTTTTATTATTTGTGCTACCGCCTGGATGCTACCGTGTCTCAGCTTACTCTAGAGGCAACCGCTCTTTATCTTGAAGTTTTTCTTCTACTGCACCATTCTAAAAGGTTCTATTCTTCTACTGGCACTGTCTTTAATAATTCTTCTATAATATTACAATTATATAGAGAAAGTTGGCAATAGATTTTTTTACATTTGGCAGCAGGTTCTCTCATTTGATATTTTAAGAGAAATAATACATTTGTGCTTTTATAATAAATATAAAGATTTAATAAACCATTACTAACCACTCGAACGATTTTTGGCATATTATGGCCAGTTTGCAAAACGTCTTGAGCGATCGCTTGCCATAATGTGCCAAATTTATAGAACCTTAAAATATAGGATAAACGGGTATATCTGAGTGAATTCATTGGCTACCGCAGTAAGCTGTTCATGTACGTTTCTATTATTAATTTTTTGAGGAATGACATTAATTTAATCGAATAACCAAATCGAAAACTGAACACCTGTCGTTCGAGTGGATAATGAATATTTACAACTGAAGATTCAAAGAAATTAATCACTTTAACTGAAGATTTTATGAAAATAAGCACTATTTACTGAAGATTTAAAGAAAATAATCACTAATTACTGAAAATTTAAAGTATAAAAGCACTTTTAACTGAAGATTTAACGAAAACTAGCATTTATAACTGAACATTTCAAGGAAATTAGCACTCATAACTGAAGATTTAAAGAAAATATGTAAGCATTTTTTCTGAAGTTTTTTAAGAAAATACTTATTGAATGTAGTTGGCATTTCTTATTTCGTACTTTAATTTACTGTGAATCAGTGTAACAAATAATGTTTTCATTTTGTGTTCATAAATCCACAACATTTAGCCGAGTATAAATGGTTTAATTATTAAATAATTTACATAACCGGTGTAAAAAAAAAAGACTAATTGATTTGCTGTGTCTAAAATTTTATAGAGTTTGCTCAACTACAAGTGTGAGTTCTCTTATTAATTTTAAATAAGCTAACAGGATTCAATAATACAGAACTTAAAAAAAAACAGTTTTTGGTCCAAAATTAATCAATTATAGGAAAAAATTTGCCATGGTATTATTAAACTTTTTTCTAAAATAAAATATTTAATAGCTTTTGAAAAAACTTTCAAACTTAAAAAATTCAAAATTTTGTAAAAATTAAAAACATCATTTATGCTTGGTAGAATGTTGTCAATGAGCGTTCTTTATTGGCTTGGAAAAATTAATGGGAATAATTTTTGTAATTAAAAATGGAAATACCTAAAAAAAATTGAGTTTATTTTTGAATTTTGAACCTGATTTGCTTTGCCATTTATTTATTTATATAAAACTTGACACAGGTTTTTTTTTTTTTTCTGAACACTGGGTCGGCTTTTGAAATTTTAAATCTGACGATATTGACGATCTCAGTTGTTTTAACGGAATTGTGAACTAATCATAAATTATTTGACTTATTTTTGCCTGTATTTGGTAGAATTCTTTTGACAGCTCACAATCTAGAATCAAAAATGATAACTGGGCTTAACAAAAACATTGTATGAATGTTCAAACGTCAATAAAGACCACTTTTCTAATTTGTAAAATGTAATTATTTTTTTAAAAGCTGTGGTTCTGAAAATATGATAAAAAGTTTTTAAAATATTGCTGAATGCGTTAGAAATCCTTCCTCAACCGAATAAAAAATCTTTAAGTTGCTCTAATCATCAAATTATAAGTATTGAATAATAATAATTATTATTATGTAACACGAATTTGAAATCATTCAATACTCTAGAAATGGAGATAAATCTATATATAATTTGAAAAAAGGCACCAGATTTTGGATGTTTTGTTTGGTTGTGTTTTACTCTGATCTCAGTGAAATGATTTCTTTAAAACTTGGTATGTGTTGATATTTTGTTAATATTACCTTCTTATCTGTATGTGAAATGTTACACATATATTTTTTAATTACCCTTTAAATGTATCACTAACGTTTCCTCTGTATCAAAAGATTTCAGGCAGCCTTTATGTAAAGAGATATAATAGTTATTTTGTCATTTGTGAACGATCCCCGTTATACATCTATAATCGCTCTGTTTTAGCTTTTCAAATTGTGTTCAGCTGTCAAGCATAACGGTTATGTTGGTATGCGTGTCAGCCGATCAAAAGCTGAAATCAGCCGGGAATCTGCATTTAACGGGGACCCTTTAAAATGTTAAAAAATTAGAGTGAAAAAATGCAAGATGACGCTGATGGTCAATTTGGTGGTCATCAGATGTGATGTAGTTTGAAACGTCTCATCATTTTACTTATACTGCTTTTGAAGTTAACTAATATGTATACGGACGGATGTAAAAAGGTATTTCATTTGTTTATTGTTGTATTATTTATTAATTTAGCGAATGCCACAAAACTGATTGCAACAGTAATTTTATTACAGAATGCGTTCCTGCCAAGCCTTGGCGGATAAGCATTGTATGTTGTGTGTAAAATGGAAAGAAATACACAATTGTTTTAATGTTTGACATTAATTAAGTGCCTATGCTAGAACTATAATTTGTTAAGGATAAATGGAATCTGAACATTTTCGAGTGATTCTGAGATTACAGTGTAAATAATATAAATTATAATCACCTGTAGATAATTCATAATTTTATTTGTTTAGTCATTCTTTCCAATTATATTATTATTTAAACCATTATTTGAAGCATTGAATATATTTTAAGGATATGATATTGTACAAAGGAATTTGTATTTTGTTCTGATCTTTTGTTTAACAAAATACACATGTAAAATCAAATAATTGTTAGCTTTATTAGTTTGGAAAGTGAATGATAATGTTTTCTGATTGAATGGAATGAATTTCTCAGCTTCACTTTCCTCTTTACATCACTAATACTTCACCCCTCAACTTTTAAATTTGAAGACAAATTCTGTAACAAATGTTAATGTTTTCGTCCAATTCATAGACTCTATTTAAACACTAAAATTCCTTAAAGTTATTTAGCAATACTGATCTAAGTTTATTATTACGATAAAAAATATTTATATTATTATCAAATTATTTCAATTATATTATACTGTCCATTTTTAATATATGAAATAAATTAAATTGAAAACACATACATATTTTATGATGGGTTTCATTATTGAATTTTTTGTATTATGATCGGTTAGTTTTTGAGTAGTCCAAAGTTTCAGATCCTCCTAGGTGTCTCGGGTTCAGAGATGTGCAAAATGGGTACCCAAAACCATTTGAAATGCAAAATGGAAATGGGTCAAAACTTTTCCATTTGAAAATGCAAAATGGTTTTTAGAAAAGCATTTAAAATGCAAAATGGAAAATACCCATTTTGCATTTTGCATTTCCATTTGAAATGGATTTATTTGAAATAAAGCACATCTCTGCTTGGGTTCAATTCCTCAACTGGCTAAGTCCTCCATCATGGCACAAACAACATTTTTCACATCTAATGACGGTAGTAGGAGGAAATCAAATATTGTTAGGTTATTTGTAAATCGGAATTATCTGTGTTCCTTTTTTTGTAATGTCTTGACTTTTTCACTTCAATTATGTACAACTTAATTTAACCCATTCCGTTCCAACCCCGTATATCTTTAGTGTGGATGGCGGCACCTCAATTGAAATATATTAATTTAGTATCTGTTGGGTAAATTTGCACATCGATAGCTCTATGATGTCAGCAAAGTAAAGTTAACAAGTTGACTGCCGCCGTCCCCGATTGGTTAAACAGTTTAGTTTGTTTAGGTCCTCAAAATTTTGTGGCAGCGAACCGGTTAACCTTTCCAACTCAATCTATATTATCACGCAGAATGTTTTATTGAAAATAGCTGCCGATGGATCACACATAGATTAGGTTGAGGAATTCACACTTGACAGCACACACTGAATGTACTTATTTTTGTAATCTAAGATCTGAAATTAGAGCATAACCGTTTTTTGTGGTAAATATCAATATGTTTGATGAAATATAGCAGGCTAATATTGTAGTATGTATGTAATTTTGCATATGTTCCGGGTAAAACAGACAAACTTTACAAGCAATTCACAAACTCATTCTTCAGACATTTTGTTAACAATACGTTTTTTAACCCATTGCACCGAGAGTTATAGGTATATTGTGTGAATGACCCTAATTACCTTGTGAAGGAAGGTATTGAATACGGACTCGAAATATCGAATACAAAGATAATAAAATAAAAGGAGATATGCTATGAGGGACGCCCGACTGTCGACGGATCATGGTCTACTGGGAGTGATTTAAATATGTAAAGATTTCGTTCATTTAGTCTAGTTTATGTTGTCGCCGAGTACAGTTCGTCCTCGTTTTATTAAAAAAATAATTGCCTTCTTGTTCAGTGCAACTTTTTGAACATGCGACACACCAAGTGAACTTCAAAACAAATGGAATATCATTCCAACTGTAAGTACTAGTTTTTAATACATAATAATATATTTTATAAATGGAAAGAAGCTGGGTCTGCAATCATTGTGCATGCCACAGGTGCGCTAGCGTGGTGATATGTGCAATAGGAACTGCCACAACACCATTTGATTTTTAGAACATTTTTAAATACGTTTATTTAAAATTCACTTTTGTTTTCGAGAATGAATGAATGCAAATCTTGGAAGCGGAAAATAACTCACTTCCCGACATCCGATCTAGCTGAAACTCGACATATAGACTCGTTTTCGATGACAATGCATTCAATCAACTTTTGGTGGCAATCACATACACACACGCGGAGATATGCGCGTTTCTCTGAAATCGGATGACATTACAGCAGTTAAAATATGAAATAAACGTCGGTTCTACCCGATCGGCATTTGGCGAGGATGGTAGAGTTTTCAGCTCCAGTTCCTGGGTAGGAAGGTTCAATCCTCAGTCAAACCAAAAAATATAATAAAAATTTTGGTTTTATTAAGTTTTAAAATACCTTATTGTAAAAAAACTAAGTTTTTACAGGTCGATTTTTACTGATTGACAGCAAAATCTAAAAAATGAATGTAAAAAAAGACATAAATGAGTATTTTTAAAGTTATTGAGTATCAGGTTAAAATATTATTGTTTTTAACCACTACGTACTTGAATGTAAAAATGGGGTCACTAAGGTCCCCCAAGTAATGCGGAGCAATTGTGTCTCTTAATATTTCTTTTGCCCTTTCCAGTAATACTCAAATATCATTTACCATTTTTATTTTGTAGCTACAGTTTTAACCGGACATTGTCCATCTTTGCCTGTCAGTCAATCATTAAGTAATGCAAAACGGTAAAAGAGATACAAAATGGAGCGTAGAACAAATACATAATGTATTTTTAACGTCTGCACTCGCGCCTTGTTTGTGGCTAATATTTTTTTAAGGTAATGGGGATCCGCTGGGGAAGGGAGAGTAATTTCGTTGGGATTGAATAGATATTTTTTTCAATATTATTTTATTTTTATTTGAGTACATAAAACAGGCATAGTGCCCAAAAAATTACATATATGGATGTTCAAATACATAATAATAACAAAAATAGTAACAAAATGAAAATAAGCCAAATATGTATGGAGAAGTAAATGACAAATAAGAATGGGTAAAAGGTAAATACAAAATCAGGTAATATAAAATCCAGACTGCTTTCCAGAACCACCAAGGTATTAGTGTACAAAACACTAATTAGACCAGTGCTTACGTACGCAGCCGAGACGTGGGTTCTAACTAAGAAGAATGAGCGAGCACTGGATGTTTTTGAAAGGAAAATTTTGAGGCGCATCTTCGGACCGGATCTAGAAAATGGATTTTGGCGCAGACGTTATAACAATGAGCTCTATACTCTATTTAAGGAGCTAAACGTCACAAAGTTCATAAAACTGGGAAGACTTCGGTGGCTAGGTCATGTGGAGAGAATGACCGAGCATCAAGAACCAAAGTCCCTGCTGAGCTCAAGACCGATAGGGAGAAGGAGCCTGGGAAGGCCAAGGTTAAGATGGAGCGACAACGTCCTCAAAGATTTGTCTGCCTTGGAGCTTCGAAACTGGAGAGAGCTGGCGCGGGACCGAGATGAGTGGAGGAAGACTCTTGTGGAGGCCAAGACCCACCAGGGGTTGTAGAGCCAAAAGTGATGATGAAAAGGTAAATACAAATATGTTACCTGTATATGTCACCTGTACTGGTGAGACACTGACTCAGTAGGTACAATATTGCCTCTCTATAAAGGGCTTCATCACAATTCAGCTTAATATGATTGATGGTAATACGTTTTTTTTGAAGTGTTTAAATTGGTCATTAAATATGTCTATTTCATTATTAGAACCATGTATAATGTTATAATTTCTCAATGTTCGCGGTACAGGGGAGAAATATCCTGTATTTGTGTGGTAGGCTTTAATTAAAAAAAGTCTTTCATCCTCCTTGTTGATTTTGTTGATGGTATATTGATGTTAATTTGGGATAAAATGTTTGGTGTATCAACTGATGCACTTATAATTTTGTGTAGAAGCAGTACATCAGAAAGTTTACATCTGGCTGTCAGTGAGTGTAGTTTATAGTGCAAAATTCGGTCATTATTTGTTCCGAATTCACGATAAGCAATTACACGGGTTAGTTTCCTTTGTATGGATTCAATCCTATAATTATGAATCTTATAATTGGGAGACCAAATTGTTGATGCGTATTCGAGAATACTTCGCACAATTGATTTATATAATGTTAAAGTTAATTCTGTACTTTTAAAACAATTTGTGATTCTTAGCGTTAATCGTAATACTTGTGATGCACTTTTTGAAATTGTATCTACATGTTTATTAAAGCTAAGGGACGAGTCAAATGTCACGCCCCAGTCTTTCATTGAAGTTGTGTTTAGTAAAGGGATATTGTTAATGTTCTTTGTGAATGAAATTACGGCACATTTGTTTTCATTAAAATATAAATCATTTAGTGTGCACCATTCATGAAGTGATGACAAGTCTTTTTGCAAATCGGTGCAATCCTCTGTGGCGTTGAGAGAACAATCCAGAATTGTCTTATTAATAATAAACATCTCGACCTACTTAGGTACTTACAAATTGCTACCAAGAATTGATCGTAAACAACGCGACCTACCTATGACAATACGTTGCGAGCAAGTCTGGCACATCATGCCAACTCGCTAGAAGGTTCGAGCCTATCGCCTATGCATAATTGCAGCGCCGCCGAAAGTTCCCGAAAGGCCCAGACTGAGCGAGTGGCTCCGATTTATTTGCGAATTCATCTACCTACTGTTGCCGTCGGCTGTACAATATAAATAAGCCCGACGCAGCGAGCAGTAGTCAGTCATCAATCTGCCGTCAACAATTTACAAGTCTCGCGAGTGATAATCCGCGCACCTTTGCGCGAAGGACAATATTCCCGGCTCCGCCCGGTTTCAACTATGGACTCCATCGGGATATCATCATAGCGCCTTGGCTCCGGCCGCCGTCCCTGGCCAGCGCTACAACGGATTACAGCGCCCTGGTTCCAGCGCCTCTGACCAGCGCCTCTGACCAGCGCTTCATCCACGCACCATGACCACCACGAGGACACGCAGCATCCTCACTGGTCTACGCAGCTCCCGCTCAACCGCCTACAAGGTCCACCGCACCTTCGGCCTTCCCGTCAGCACTGGAGTACTGATTCCCAAGATCGCCAGTGTCTGACCGTCATCGAGTCCCGGTCACCAGCGCCCGGCGTCGACTCACTGACCCGCGCTTGACCTGCCATCACCGCCTGCATCCGGAGAATACTACATCTGTCCTACGTCCACTCTCATCACGGCTACTTGACTCACAAATAAACACTGTGACCTTCACGACACGTCTTTCATTTCGTGCTTCTCGCCAGATCCCCAAACCTCTAATGATTTTTTTTGTACAACTTAAGGTCATCGGCAAACGGGAGATATTTTGATGTTTTTATTCTTAAAACTATGTCGTTGATAAAGATTAAAAACAGCAAAGGTCCAAGATGTGAGCCCTGCGGAATTCCCGACGTTACAGTAAAAAGATCCGCGGAGTACCCTCCTACAACCACTTGCAGTTTTCTTTCTGTAATGTAATTTTCGAACCATTTCAAAGTATTTCCATTTATGCCAAACTTTTCCAGCTTCTTTATGAGTAATGATTGATTTAACTGGTCAAATTATGCTTATGGTAACAAACTCTTATCAGTTCTTTTAACCTTAGATCTGGCAAATTTTAAGACACCGTGCATCGGTGGTGTCACACCACACCATCGACAAAGGATAGAGGAAATTTTAAAAAAGTCCCGACCATAGACAATATAATTCTGCTTCGGAACCTACCGAAAACCCAATTCATTAGCCTAAAACATAAGTAAAATGTCAAGACCACAAAGTCCCAGCTGATAAAGCGCTGTCTTAAGAAAGAAAATGAGCTTTAAAGTATCTTTCTGAAGAATTTTTATTTCTATCGGCTCATTTTCTCAGGACAGCGTTTTATCAGAAGTTAAAAAACAAACTCGTAATTACATGTACAATAATATTATTTTTTAAATATAAACATGAAATACAATAATATAAGCACAAAACACATTCAGAAGGTGAACCAAAAAGTATTGTGTCAATATACACGGTGTCCGGAAACTCGTAGTACAAGCGGGAAACTGGAGAATCTACACCACATGGGGAACCCAAAAAAACATAAAGTTTTTTGATTTGAGCTTTTTCACAAAAAAAAAAAAAAAAACCAAAAAAAAATATTTTTCGGCTATTTTTGGGTTAAAGTTTTTTCTGGTGTTTAGGGTTGAACAACAGATGTTTTAACCCTGCAGAGCAGAAATATTTTATGATTACACCGGATTAAATGAAGGGTGATTTCAAAATAATGCTTCAAATCCGAGTTTCTTCATTTGTTTTACTTTCAAATAGTTTTAATTAGTTGGGTACTTTTGATCTTCAGTAATAATTTATAAGAATTCGATTAAAAAAAAAAAAAAAAAAAAAAAAAAAAATGAACTTCTAACTCGATTTACTCGATAACGAAAGCTCAAATCAAAAAAAAATATACTACAAAATCGACTCCAAATGTGATGTAGATTCACCAGTTTCCCGCTTGTACTACGAGTTTCCGGACACCCTGTATAACTAGCCGTTGGAAATAATAGTTAGATTCTTTCAACATCAAGCTATTAAAAATAATGTCAATAAGGCAGTCAACGATTCAACCTACTATTTTAGCTGTATTGGCGTCTAATTTATTACTTTCTTATTATACTGAAATGAGACCCACAAACTGATGCATATTGAGCTAAGATTGGAAAATCATTTTTAAAAAATTTAATATATATAAGTGAGTACAGTGATGTTATATAAGTATATATGGTTATAAAATATATTTATATTCGCAATCTCACCAGAGAAGAAACTGGTTCTTGTGCTTGGTGAGCGAGTTACACTAATTATAAGGAAAATAGATTATCATTATGCAATAGGTAAGTATATATATTCAGTATTGTCGCATGTCTTGCGGTGAGCGGTCGCCTAACGAGACGGACTCTGTAAAAGTAAACTGTCTACAAATATAAAATTAACACCTTTGGGACCATGTTCCAACGTGGAACTCAAAATACATATTGAAAAAATACTTTCAGAACTCAACAAAATTGGCAGCACAAAAGCTGCCAAAGAAGCTAAAATTGAAATTGAAGCAATATTAATCAACATCGAAGATTCATGGAAGCTTGAAATAAAGTCACTACAAAACACAATAATTTGTCTACAAAATAAAGTGATTCAAGATCAAGATGATTATATCAGAAAATTAGAAACATTGATAAAAAAAGGAACAAATGAAGAAAATAAAAATGAAGTTAAAAGCTATGCAATGGTGGTGAGGGAAAAATTTCACCCAATACCGAAAGCAAATTTTGCTCTACTAATTTCTTCAAAAGAAGACAAACCTGCAGATGAAATCGAAAAAATATTAAAAGACAAAATAAAAGTATCCAAACTAGGAATAGGAATTTCTGGACTAAAAAAAACATATCAAAACAAAATAATACTAACATGTGAGAAACAAAAAGACACCGAAAAAATAATAAACGAAATCAACAAAAACCCGGATATTGGAATACTCGCTAATGAAATTAAAAAAAAAAAACCATGCATTATCATTCAGGGTGTTGATGCTGGCTACAAGGAAGAAGAACTCCTAACAGATTTGATAAATCAAAATGAAGACCTAAAAAATGCCATGACCTCGGAAACTGGCAATGAACCAATCGTTGTTAAAAAAAAGCTGAAGAATAAAAAATCGGAAAAATTTGCAAATTTCATCATAGAAACAACTGCAAAACTGAGAAAAATAATAATTTCTAAAGAAAGGATTAATATTGGATATACAAGAGCACATGTAGAAGACTGTGATCCACTGATGCAATGTTATCATTGCCTTGGTTACGGACACACCTCACTGAGATGCCTCGAAAACATGAAGAATCCCAGATGCCTCCACTGTGCACAAGAGCACAAAATACAAAACTGCACCAAAAAACAAGAACCTGCCAAATGCCACAACTGCACAAACAGAAAGGGCTATCAAAATAATCACGCAGCCAACAGTCACTTATGTGAATTCCGCAAAAAAAATGATACAAAATGCGCAAATGCGGATTGAATATGAGTGAGTTATATTTCGTATATGTACTTATTTCCTTATTTCTTTAAAAATGAATAATTACTTCACTGAGGAATTAGATAAAACCCTTAATATTTCGGAATATATTTGTCACACTTTAAATGATTGTAATAAAATCGTGGATAAAATATCAAATTCATTCTCAGTACGCCATTTAAATATCAGATCAATGAAACAAAATTTCAATGAATTTTTACCCTCAATTAATTTACTAAATCATAAACCGGACGTCATAGTGTTAACTGAAGCATTCACCAACGAATACAATAAATTTTGCATACCAGAATATAGCTACTTCGTAACATCTTGTGCTATTAATAGAAATAGTGGTATTGTTGTATTTGTCAAATCTTGCTATTCGAACATCGCAGTGGAAGAAGTACCTATGCAGCGAGTTAATTGCTTAGATATTAATCTAAATATAAATAAAATATGTTTTAATATTATTGCAATTTACCGAACACACGGATCAAACGAGTATACATTTATGGATGAATTAAGAAGCATTATATTATCAAAAAAAAATAAACAGAACATAACAATAATCGGCGATTTCAACATAGATGTTTCAAACGAAAATATGTAGTAACAAAATAAAAACTGAATTTATCAATTTTATGTCGGAAATGAATTTTATATTGTGTATAAAAAAATATACTAGAGAAATTATGGGTCAACGTCCATCTTGTATCGATCACATATGGAGTAACACTAAAGATACCGACAAATTACATACGATAATATTAAAAAATAATATTACTGATCATCACACTTGCATCTATATACAAAAACTTAATATTAATAATCATATTGATTCAAAATGCAATACTTTTACAAAAAAGTCACTAGACCATCATAAATTAAGCATAAAAATAAAAGCAGAAACATGGCGTTCCGTATTAGAATCAACATGTGCTGAAACATGCGCAAATATTTTTGATAATATTCTATGCAATTATATTACAGCATCAACAGATGTTAAAACTATAAAAATTCAAAAAAATAAAACCATGGATTTCACATGGCTTAATCGTGTCTATTAGAAAAAAAGAAGAGCTATATCGCTTGACAAAGAAATTTCCCTTAGATAAAAAAATATACACATATTATAAAAAATTTAGGAACAAATTAACCTGTTTACTAAAAACAACTAAAGAAAACTTTTACAAAAATGAAATTGATGTGGCTAAACAAAATGTAAAACATATATGGAAAACAATAAATGAAATAAATAGTAGAAAAAACAAAAAAACTGATATTAAAAAAATTAATATCGGAAAAAATTCTATTAATGCCATAATGGAACCGACAAAATGTGCTAATGCCTTCAATAAATATTTCGCTAACGTCGGTCAAAATTTAGCTACACGGATCGATGAAAATTATAAAATAGATAAGTTCGAAAAGGACTGTCTTAAACAAAATAATCTGTCAGTTTTCAAACCGGTAACAACAGATGACATAAAAAATATTATTAGTGAATTAAAAGGTGCATCTGCACCAGGGTTTGATGGAGTCACAGTAGAAATATTGAAAAATTATAATGATTTACTAAGCATTCCAATTACACACATTATAAATACTAGCTTAAATAGTGGAATATTCCCCTCCGTTTATAAAAAATCTATTGTAACACCTGTTTTTAAATCTGGCAGCCCTGAAGAAATATCAAATTATCGACCCATATCTCTTGTCTCAAACATTACAAAAATTTTCGAAAAGATCGTAAAAAAGCAACTTTTGTACTATATTGAAAATAATAAAATAATTAGTCCTAGCCAATTTGGATTTAGAGAGAAACTAGGCACTCATGATGCCATTGCAGAACTAACTTCAACTATATACCGTGCATTAGATAAAAAAAATAAATGCCTTGGCATTTTCATTGATTTACGTAAGGCTTTTGATAGTATCTCCCATACAAAACTAATTAATAAATTAAATGATATCGGTATTATTGGTAAGGTAAGGTATTGGCTGCAAAGCTATCTAACTCAAAGAAACCAAAAAGTATAATTAAATAACTCACTAAGCGTGGATGAAACTTTGGAATTTGGAATTCCCCAAGGGACTGTTATTGGACCAATTTTATTTATAATTTACGTTAACCATATGTTTAAATTATCACTTAATGGTAAACTTATATCCTTTGCTGACGACACTGCAATAATTATCGAAAAAAAGACATGGAACGAAATTACCAATGCAGCCAATCAAGATATGAAGGTTATAAAAAATTGGTTCGATGTCAATTTATTATCACTCAACACAGAAAAAACATATTGTATTCCTTTCACTCTACAAGAAGATGTGCCAAATAACCTAATTAACATAACAGTTCATTCTAAAAATTGTGTAAATGACGGTACATGTAATACGGACTGCGCGAAACTAAATCATAAATCTAATATAAAATATCTTGGTATCTTAATAGATAAAAATGTTAAATGGAAAGACCATATTAATCTCACTGTTGAAAGAATAAGAAAACTTATCTATATTTTCTATAATATACGAAATATTTTAAATAAGAAAACTATCAAAATTGTCTATTATGCATTAATTCAGTCCATATTGCAGTACGAGATTATTGGGTGGGGAGGGGCTTTTAAGGCTTCTTTACAGCCCATAATTACAATTCAAATAATAATTATAAAAATCATCCTTAGGAAACCATATGACTCCCCTACTTTAGAGATATTTCGGGAATTTAATGTACCATCTATCACAGAATTGTATAAGAGAATCGCCCTATATCAAATTTATAAAGAATATTTTATTTATAAAATTCACCCCTCAGATAGCATAAGCAATAGATTCAAAACTAATGGCTTAATAGCCATTCCTATGCTTAGAACGACTACGGCTCAGCACCACTATTCATATTTAGGTGTGAGATGGTATAATATATTATTGTCCAAAAATAAAATTAGTGTAACCGAAACTGTGAATTATGAACAATTCAAAAAGTTAATTAAGTCCCTAAAATTGGATAATGATATATTGTACCCCTAATTTTCTTACACTTACTCAAATCTGTAAAATATATATATATTAATTTAATTGTCTTTAAAAAACTATTTTTCTAATTTGTTTACCTGATATATTTGTACCCTTAATTTTCTCACTCTTACAATCTGTAAAAAGATATATTATTTTAATTATCTTTAAAAACACACTTCTCTAATTTGTGTACCTATGTTAATATTATGTTTGTATTTATATCAAAAGTTTTTGATTATTGTTTAAAACATCATTAGAACTAAAGGTAAATACTCCTCCCATAAACACGAGCTCCTGGAGCTCAACTTATGGAGTAGTAGAATAATAATGAAAAAAATTGTATATATAAGTCTGCATATTGTTATCATTTATAATGTTAAATAATTTACAAGTAATAAAAAAAAAAAAAAAATAAATAAAAAAAAAAAAAATATATATATATATATATATTATAGGAAAAATTGAAACTTCTGGATTATTTATATGTGTAGTTGTACATATATATATAAGATTCTGTTACATACTAATTATTGAGTAATTAGGAACATCTAAATACAGTGGAGATGAGTATAGACTGATAATAAATATAAATAAAGGGAAAAACAGGTAATTATTTCTGAACTGAAGTGTAACTTCAGTTTTAGTTTAAGTATGTTAATATCCTTTAATTTCTTTATTTCAATCGGAAGGTTGTTGAAATACTTTATTCCTAAATAGATATAGTTATTTTGCATTTGTTTGTTATTATATTTTGGTATTTTGATATTGTGTTGATAGGTGGGTTTCAAAGTTTTTGATTATATTATCTTTATAAATTTGGATAATAGCATTTTTCTTGAAGATATCCTGTACTGGTGAAAAAATAAATGAATTCAAATTTTCCTAATCTCCAACACCATTCCCGAAATCGACTCTCAGAGGTTATGGGCGGAAACTCGTGTCGAATAGTTTCTGTCAGAACATCCTTATACACAACACGTGACAAGAACTTTATCGGTAGGCATTTTTAGTTTCACACAACCAGATATTTGAAAATATTAAATGTTTGCACAATGTTATGATAACATAAACTGATAATGGCCTCTCTTTCTCTTAGACGGGTATTAAGGTAGAGTGAGCGAGATACATAATAAATTCGCATCGGTGACTTCACAAACGTTTGTGTTTCGGTTTTGAAGCAGAGTTATGCCCCCCGTAGTACGCGTAATTCAACTTATCTGCATGATCGTGATATAAGAATACCATTTACGATTCTGAAACTGATAAGTAAGTCACGTTGCGAACATTCCTATTTTAATTTAGTCTAGTAGAAAATTGTTCCCACTGAAGTATTGCTGTGAAAAATCCAACGTTTTTGCAACTTTTAACTATGAATTACGGAGAGATTTTTCTTTCCTTGCTTATGGCTGGTCTGGTATATTTAACTTGGTTTGAAAATTGGAAATTGGATGACGGTATGTTAAAAAATTTCGTTACAATGTCAACCGTTTCATTTTGAAAACAAATGTTACAAATAATTAAAACAGGTTATTTTCACAGAATTTAAAAGTTAATGTTCAAGTCCTGTTCAAGTTTTATTATTATCCAAGTACTGTGAAACAACCGGCCCATGATTTTTTTTATTTTTTATTTTTATTTTAGCGACTATATAAAATAATTGTTACATACAAAATATAATGGTGAAATTAAGTATAAAATATTGTATTTCTTAGTCCTCCTCACTAGGGGGTCCTGTGCCGAGGCGGACTAAAGTTATTTAAATATAGTTTATTTGTCTTCTATGTCGTTTTTAGTGTCTTCTATGTCGTTTTTAGTGTCTTCTATATCGTTTTTAGTGTTTTCATTAGGGTTTTTTCATTGACCTCTTTCAGCCATATTTTTATTAATGATTTGTATTCATTAGGATTTTTTATTAGTTTTATGTCTTGGGGAAGGATGTTATGGAGTTTTGTTGCAAAGTATGTATAGTTTCTTTGTCCGAATGTGGTTTTATAACTTGGAATATTTTTTATATCATTTTTGTTCGATCTAGTGTTATGCATACACAGTCTAGTAGAGGATTTGTTATTTTTGAAGAGCTTCAATAATATATTTTTGGCATATATTTGCTGTACATTTGGTACGTCAAAGGAATTGAATATTTCAATTGAAGGCGTTCTAATTGGTACTTTCAATATGGTCTTTATGATTCCTTTTTGAATCGTATTCAGGTTGTGTAGGTACGTATGTGTAGCAGATCCCCATCCTATGATTCCATATTCAATTCGAGAATGACATAATGCGTAGTAGACCTTTTTCATATCAAATATGATTTAAGATTTTCGTCGATTATTACTCCGAGATATTTTATGTTTTGTGTTTTTTCGATGACGGGGCAGTAACATTGTATATTATTTCCATGGCATTCGTGTAGTTTTAGTTCTAGTGATTTTATTGGTTGGCTCCTTGCGTTTATTGAAAATGTTATATATTTTGTTTTGATTATATTAAGGGTAAGCGAGTTGATTTTAAGCCAATTTTGAAGTGCACTAAGTCCCTTTTCAGCCTCATTAAATGTATCCGTCCAATTTTCTTCTTGAAATAATAAAACAGTATCATCAGCAAAACTGATTATGTTTCCTTTAATGGTAAGGTTAGTTAAATCGTTGATATAGATAATGAATAGGATCGGTCCCAGTACACTTCCTTGAGGGACGCCATAGTTTAAAGATAGTAGTTTGCTCTTTTGTTTGCCAATTTGTACTTGTTGTTCTCGCCCTGTTATATATGACTCTAATAAGTTCATTGTTGTTTCGGCCATTCCTATTTTTTTTAGCTTAGTTAGTAATATTTTATGGTCTATTGTGTCAAAAGCTTTTTGAAGATCTATGAATAAAGCCAAACACTTTTTCCCTTCATCTATGTTTTTTATGGCTATGCTTGTTAGATTTTCTATGGCATCATTGGTGCTTAGATTTTCCCTAAAGCCATATTGGGATGGTGATAATAATTTGTTTTGTTCAAGAAAATGAACAATTTGCTTCTTCATTACAGTTTCCAAGATTTTTGAAAAGGAGCTTAAGAGACTTATGGGTCGGTAGTTATATATATCCTTTTTGTTACCACTTTTATGTATAGGTATAACTGTTGCTTTTTTAAGGCATGAGGGGAATACATTTGTAGATATAGACAGATTGACCAAGTATGTCAAAGGGAAGGTCAGTTCATTTTGGAGTTGTTTTATTGTTTTATTTGAGATTATATCATTTCCCGATGATTTATTAACATTGAGGGATACAATTGCGTTTCTGATTTCAGTATTGGTTACATTAGTTAACTTTAATTTATCTACCTGGTTCATACTTTCCTTTTCTTCTGGTAAAATGCTAGTTTTTGGATGTCTGATTTGCTTTGCCAATTTTGACCCTATATTTGTAAAAAATTCGTTTACGTATTCGAGAATTTTGTCCGGATGCTTTTCGAAAGAGATTTGGGTATTTTCAATTGTTAGTTCATCTATGCTTTTGTTATGGGATGATTTTGCACTTGTAATTTCATTAATGATCTTCCATAATTTGCGTGGGTCATTGTTACATTAGTCTATTTTTTTCTTATAATAATTTTCTTTGACATTGCGTACAACATTTTTGCAAATATTTCTGTATCTTTTATAATATCGTTGTATAAAAATATCACAAGGATTTAAACTAACTTTCCTGTGTAGTTCATCTCTTTTTCTAATGCAATTTATAACGCTTTGGGTTATCCATGGTTTAAGATGTTGATTTTTATGTGAAATCTTTTTTTCTATTGATTTGGTATTTGATATGATGGTATGAGTTATATATTCAATGAATTTACTCCAGGCACTATTTGTATCAAGGTTCTCCAGTAGGTTTATCCAGTTTGTATTTAGTAATTGTTGTTTTACTTCATTCCATATGGTTTCTGTCTTCTGCACAATAATTGGGTAGGGCTGCGATCTTTGTATTTTCTTTTTTGTAATAGATAAAATTGTTGTATAGTGGTCGGTTATAGTAGAGGTGAATATGATAGAGTTGGTTGGTTTAACAGTCTTACTGAATATGTGGTCGATGCAAGATTTGCTGTCATTTGTAACACGCGTAGGTTTATTTATCAAACTTTTAAGTCCGTGGGCGGCCAGTGTTTGCAGATAATCAGTTCTATTTGGATGACCGTTTTCTAGTATGTCAATATTTATATCTCCGATGAGGAAGACATTTTTTTTGTTTTTTAGAAGATTGAGTTCATTAGAAAGCGTTTCAAGAAACTGATTAATATTAGTTGTAGCTGGTGATCGATACACAGCTAATATAGTGGTTTCATCACCCACTTTGATTTTCAAACAGTTTGCATTTGGGAATTTTATTTCATTGACTTCAGTTTTAGTGTCATCTTTAATGTACACTATCACACCATCATTTTTTGTGTAATTCAAATTGGTTGCATATGAGGTGTAATTATTAATATGTAAGGGTGAATATTTATCCTTTATCCAGCACTCAGTGAGGATAATTATATCAAGATTAATTTTTAGATTCTTAATTAGTATTTGAAGTTCATCGAAGTTTTTGTTGATACTTCGTATATTTTTATTTAATATATTAAAATTGTTTTTAAGAGTTAGCAGTTCATCTGGTTTGTTTGTAGTTATTGTTTCCTTATCCATGTTGATGCAATATTTCTGGTCCCCAAATCAGATGGCTCAAAGAGGCCGGTCTTTAACTTAAAGTATTTAAACAATTTTCTGACTGTCAGTAAATTTCGTCTGGTAAACGTTTATCGAGTTCCTACTTTTCTACAACCGAATGACTGGATGGTTAAAGTGGACCTCACACATGCTTACTTTCATGTACCTGTGAGTGAGCAGCATAGATGTTTCCTTAGACTTATCTATAGGAATGAACTCTTGCAGATGACATCCCTCCCCTTTGGCTTGGCCACCGCACCTAAGGCATTCGCAACCTTCACTAACTGGGTAGCGCAGGAACTGCGGAAGAGAGGGATGAGAATTCTAGTGTATCTGGATGATTTTTTATTAGTAAACCAATGCCTGCCTACTTTAAAACAGCAGGCTATTGAAATGGTGGAGTTTTTGCAAGGCTTGGGATGGCATATACAATTTGATAAGTCAATATTAGAACCATCACAACAAGTTCAATTTCTTGGTATCAGCTGGAATACTCTAACTAATGAAAAGTCTCTCCCTCAGAACAAGGTTTCAGCCCTATCTTATTTGTTAAAGGGTTTTATTCAGACAGGTAGGTGGTCACTAGATAAGGGGCGCAGCCTCTTGGGCTCTTTAAACTTTGCTAGTTTTGCAGTTCCAAGAGGCAGGCTCAACAGCCGGCACATACAGAAAGGGTGCTTAGGACTCAGACACTACCACCCTTGGGAGTCATCACCAATTCCGGCAGCTACCGCTCGGGAATTGAGATGGTGGGTTCGATCGCTCACCCTGACGTCACCTATACATCTGCCGCTGTTTGAGCATTACCTAACAACCGATGCCTCTGATCAGGGTTGGGGTGCCCAGCTGGACGAAAAGCTTCTCAGCGGTGTGTGGGCTGATGACCAGCTGAATCTTCACTCCAATGTAAAGGAGATGCTCGCCGTGTTGGCTGCCTTGTCTCCTCACGTGCTTGAGCTATCTGGCTCGGGTCTTCTGATCCAGTCGGATAACAGGTCTGTCGTATCTTATCTCCGCAAGGAGGGTGGTACCAGATCAACTCAACTCCTGAGCTGTACTCGACTAGTGCTAGATGTTTTGGATAAACACTGTGTCTCCATGACAGCACAATACTTACCCGGTCGTTTCAATGAAGTAGCGGACTGTCTATCTCGTCATCGTGCTATACCCGAATGGCACTTGCTACCCTCGTTCACAGAGGTAGCATTCAGGAAATGGGGACGACCCGAAATAGACCTATTTGGCTCTAGGACAGCGCATGTGGTTCAAAGGTATGTTTCTCTTGATTTTCAGGACGACGAGGCAGACTACCACAATGCTTGGAGCAGGGACTGGGACCATCAGCTGGCTTGGATCTTCCCTCCCCCGTGCCTCATGCCGAGGGTTCTTTGCCACCTGAACAGAGCAAGGGGATTATACTTGGTAGTGGCTCCTCGTTGGGAAAGGGCATTTTGGAGAGCGGATCTGAAGTGTCGGGCCTTGGGTCCACCTCTTACGATTCACAATCTAGGAGAAGCACTGATAGACACCAGGACCAACAAACCCCCTCCTCAAGTAGAGTCCTTCACTCTGGAGATTTGGCTTTGTGGGGGTGGGACAAAAACCTAACAAGATGGTCAAGTCAGCAGAAGGAACTTCTTAGATCCGGGTGGAGAAGTTCTACCCTTCGCACTTATGCTCCGGCATGGCGGAGGTGGCAGCGCTGGGCGTCAGAGAATCAGCTTGATGCCACGCGTCCCAAAGCTGAAGACTTAGCCAGGTTCCTAGCCGATCTACACATCAGAGAAAAGCTATCGCTGAGTACCATTTTAGTTCACAAGTCAGTGGTGTGTACCTTAGGCTCTCCCGAAGACAATAGAGAGCTGAGCTCCAATCCGATAGTGAAGAAGATATTAAAAGGGATATCTTTAGCTAGACTAAGGCCTTCAAAACCCCCCATTTGGGACCCGAGGGTTGTATCATCATGGCTGGAGAAGAATTTGCCTCAACATATTACTCTCTTTGAAGCATCAAGGAGAGCAGCCACCATCCTGCTTTTGGCATCAGGGCGCCGAGTCCACGATCTCACATTGCTCCATTGCACAGCTGAAAGATTGTCAGTGGACAGTGAAGGCATCTCCATTTGGCCAGTGTTTGGTGGCAAGACAGATTCGGCAGACTGGCAACAATCAGGGTGGAGACTGGCTCGCTCGGAGTCTAGGAACATAGACCCTGTCTATTGGACGGAGAAGGTCATAGAACTGTCTAAGGAACGGAGAGCGCAGGCGATACTACCTAGCCTATTTATTACAACTTGTGGGACAGTGAAAGCGGCCTCCAGGGCAGTAATTGCAGGTTGGATTAGGGCAGTCCTCAGGGATGCTGGTGTAGAGGATCCACCTGGCAGCATCCGTTCAGCAGTGGCATCTCTGAACTGGCTGCAGAAATATAAGCTGGACGATATACTGTCGCGTGGTAACTGGAGAAGTCCCAATACCTTTGCCAAGTTCTATAGAAGGGAAATTGCAGAATCGGCTGGCCGAGTCAACACCGACCCATCTGTTGCTGACCTTTTTCAACCTCTGTAACTGGTTAGCTGATTTCTGGAAATCTTGCCCCTATTTTCTTTTTAGCAAATAAATTTAAATATTATATTTGATTCACATTAGCATAATGTCACCAGGCGATAACAAACAATATCTCACTTTATAGGTTTTAAATAAAGCCTATGCTACATAATGAAAAAGTTTTACCTTACAATAAAACTTATATTATGTACTTAGCTTTATTTAAAACCTAGGCAAGGGCTGCCTGATGAGATCTAATGAAGCTTGAAATTATAGCGTCACTAGTGGCGTCCCACTACTGGCGCCGCCTCAAGGATGCATTTGGAACTAGCAGGTGACATTGGCGGGAGATTTAAACTAAGAATTACACACGAAATTGGTAAGAAACGTCGATTTGGCTGCAAAATGGTAATGTTTATCTCACTTTATAGGTTTTAAATAAAGCTAAGTACATAATATAAGTTTTATTGTAAGGTAAAACTTTTTCATTATTGTTTCCTTATCCATGTTGATGCAATAATAACAGAACTTGAATTATGACTTTGAGATTTGACGAATTGTTCAAATTCTGCAAAACAACCCGTTTTAAATGTTCCTTAACATTTTGTCATCTTTGTAAACACAGGAACTCAATGCGTTGAATAATAACAAGAAATTAATATTATATATAATTAAACACTTACATAGGATTCGAATTCGAGTTCGCGCACACAACAGAACTAATTTTAACGACTAGGATTCGAGATACGCACAAACCAAAAGTTGAAGTAATATTATATACCTATACATGTGATTAATTTTTTTCAAAAGATAATGTTATGTAATTTACAGAAAATATAGTAATTATTTCATCTAATTTTAAAACATATACCGCCATAGATATAGATATATAGCGCCATATAGCGCCTTAGCGCTAGGCTTGTGTGTATTGGGGATGTGTCATTTTGTTTGTTATTTTATGTAATATGCCAAAGTATTCAGTTTAAAATCTTTGTTGTTATTTATATTTCGCATAATTAAAAAAAATACTCAAGGATATTTATAGTTTTTTTTTTTTTATTAGTAAAAAAAAGATACACGAATTACATAATATAACAATTACATAATATAATTACACAATATAGTACGGTTATTAATTACATAATATAAGTATTTGATGTACCCCCATATATAAGCAGGGCTTGTGTGTATGGGGGTGTAAAATTGAATGAGTTGAGTTGCATAATTGTTTTTTTTGTTACATTTTGGAGTTGGAACAAATTGACGTTTGTCTGATTAATCTATTATTTTTAAAAGTCACATTTTTTTATTTAGAAAATTATCTTTAAAAATTTTGTAATATTACATGATAGAAGTATAATATTGACTTTAAATTCTTTAAGTAGAAGTTCTGATGAATATGTTTAAATATAATTGTTTTACATATTATTTTTTGTGCTATATAAAGCGGTTGTGTGTGTTATCCATCCTATAATTCGATAGTGTATTATGTATTAACAATATGAGCTACGCAGACGATATGGTTCTGATGGCACAGTCAATAAGGGGATTACGAATTCTCATGAAGATCTGTGAAGAATTTGCACACGAAACCAACATGATTTATAGTGCAAAAAAAACAGCCCTGTTGGTCATAAAACACGGGGAAGGCCCAAAAAATATTCCTCCGCCTTTTTGAATGGTGAGCTTCTGAAAACAGTAGAAACCACAAACTATCTAGGACATGTCATCAATAATAAGCTAACGGATGATGAAGGTATTGACAGGCAGAGGCGAGTATTGAGTATAAAATGTATCAGGCTCAGTAGAAGATTTCGGCTCTGCAGTCCACGAGTGAAAAGGACGCTTTTCATAGCCTTTTGCACCACCCTGTACACATGCGAGCTCTGGGCAAACTTCAAAAAAGAACAATGGAAAGTCTTCGGGTGCAATACAATAACGCATAACGATTGATGTTCGGACTCCCCAGGCACTGCAAGGCCTCCTCAATATTTACAGAAGGGCGAATTCCAGGATTTGTAGCTCTATTAAGAACCAGGATTGCAGGACTGAGGGGAAGGATAAACCATTCCAGAATTATTCTCATCATAGAATCCCGTCTGACTTCAGGATCGAGCATTGAAGACCATTGGAGAAAGATACTTGCTCCCACAATTTTAGATCCGATGGATTCCTATGCTTCTTTGCTTTGATCTCATTTTAATTTTTAATCAATTTTTTCATTTTATTTATTTTCTTTTTATCTTTTTAGTTTTGTAGTTATGTTCGGTATTCTTTTTATTAATAAATACTACGAAATTTGGCTGAAGCCGTTTTTAATAATACATCCGAAAACAATAAATAAACGTAGAAAATACAACAAAATGATTTACGAAAGGAAGGTTCAAGAATGTTCCGAAGCGCGTCAAGTAGGCAAAATAATTCAATCTCGATGTCGCATTTGCTGGTACTGTACTGACCATTTCGTTCACGTTGTCGCTTATCTAGGTGGAAAATAAAACATTCTCGAACATTCCAGTTGCTACAGAAACAAATATTAAAAAAAAATAAAAGATAATCCAAGAAGCTTGTTCGGGAAACTTCTAGAATAACGTTCGAATCAAGTAGTGGCGTACCACTACAGTTTCATATCTACCATTATTTATAAAATACCTATTATGTAAATATTATATGTACTTATACTCTCTATGGGATGTGTGGGATTGCACTCACCTCCCCACATCCTGGAATAAAGAATTATTTTTATTATTATTATTGATTGGCAGAAAGCAAAGTATGTAATTCTGAGTAAATCTTTATTTAGTTTATATCTTTAGACAAAGAGATGTATTTATGTATTAAAGATGTATTTTAGTTTCCTCACTCTGAGAGGTTTATTTATGCCTCACTCTGACTTTGAGTATGTTTATGTGTGTGGACCATTTTAGGCATTGACTGTAATGCCTAGGTATTTTATTTCGGTTTTGCTTTCTATTACTAAACACAAGTTATTGCAGTTATGTTGATGAGTGCTAAATGGTATATAATAAGTTTAATTCGAATTTAGTGTCAATAAATTTACATCAAACCATTTTTTTAGTTTGTTCAAATCTGCGTTAGCCATGTTGTTGACTTCCGTCCAAGTATTAGCTTTTATTAGCAGTACTGTGTCGTCCTGCGTATAAAATAATTTTGCCATATTTAGAGACATTAAATATATCGTTTACGTATATGATAAATAGCAAAAGGCCTAAAACTGTAATGTATATGTACATTTAGATTATGATGACTTGCCAAAACTTTTCAAATTACAAGACCATGAAGGATGTATGGAAGATACTGATGCTCTATATTGCTTGGTGGATATTGAATTGAGCTCAGAGAAACCCACTAAAGTCTGGAATAGAATAAAGGTGAATGCATTACAACAACTTGGATTGGAATCAAAACACTTTTGCAATAAACCATTATCTAAGTTGGGGTGATTCAAACTCCATCACATTTAATGACATAAATAGATTATGAATTATCTCCATTACGAATTTTTGACATTCAATCAGCCTCCGTTAAACGCCGATTCTCAAACAGTTTCAGTTTTGATCAAATTGTGATTTATTTTAATTTATTGTTTATTGTGAGAAACAGTAATTGCAGTAACATTTCACAACATTTATAATTAATAAGATACAGTACATTAATCAAATACAGTCGAACTTGGTTATAATGATCCCGGCAATAGCGTGTTCACGGCTATAGTGACCAATTACAAAATGATAATTTAGTTCAGGCTTATCTTCATATAATTGTTGAGTGGTCGATTCACTGATATTCCGAGCAAATAATAATGTCAACACAATTTCTGAATACGCGAATGAGTCGCTGGGTCTGAAAATTGAAGTTGGAAGTTATTCTCGAAGTAAGTAGTAACAAACAAAGGGGCGGGAATTTCCTATCCCGTTAGGGATGGATTAATATTTTTTATGGCACTATGCACTATTGCTTTCCATCAGGCACAATGTAAAATTGTCATAAAATCTGCGAAATTTGTTCCCCTTTTACACATTCTTTTGTATTACAATCTGTCAATTTTGTTCTACAAACCAATAAATATGTTTACGAGTACCTAAATTCCTGCACGCGGTAAATTTATGGCAGTGATGCACAACTTTTTCAGTAGAGGGGCCACTTTGTCTATTTTTCAAACAGGTCGCGACCTTACAAGTGGAGTTTTTTTGTTTTCGTTGAGGGGGAGGGGGTTGACAGCGAAATTCAAGAGTAAAGGTTTCTGTTGAATTTTGTGTTATACAAACCGGTTCTTCAAATTTGGTTCCATTTAGAAAATGCAGAGTAAATTAATCAAAACTCCATAACAAATGTTCTCAGCCAGGGTTTTCAATAATTACCCCAAAATTTAGATTTTTCTCTATAGCTAAGTGGGCCGCATGAAACTGACATGTGGGTAGCAAGAATGGGGCCGCGGATTGTGCATCACTGGTTTGTGACAAATGAGTTTATGACAAAACTTTTACAGCAATTTTCACAATTTAACGACAAGTGCGATTTTACGAGCGGTAGATAGTAATTACAGCACGCACAAACTAGTTAAAAAAAGATACACAATTTAGTGATATTTTTCTTCGAAGCCTTGAACCAGGTGATGATAGTTATAATGCGTTGATTGTTTTGAAGAGGAAAATGAGAAGCATGAAAGCAAAATCTTTAAAAAAATCATTGAACATAAATTTGGTAATAGGAATACCTACTCGTATTTTGAAAATATACTGCACATTTGCGAATATATTGATAGTAGAGGCATTTAGGTAGGTACATACGACTTTTAAAAAAACAATTAGGATATAACGATTAACGGCTATAAGGAGCAAATTTAGTTGGTCCCCTCGTGCTCGTTATAACCAAGTTTGACTGTATATGTAAAAATTACATCAGTTGCGAAGCAGCCTTGTGCTAAAAAAATACTTATTATAATTTTGAATTCACAGAGGTTCGATTGAAAAATATCATTCTCCGAAGAAAGGTGGTTTAATAGTGTAGTCATTCTCCCCAGTGGCATGATCATTGGTAGGTTGATCCTGCCTCTTGGAAAAATAAAAAGCCTGTGCTGCCTAGCTCTGGTGAAGTGTTAACGGGGACAAAACATTACACGTTCCAGAACATCAGGATTGCAAATGTGTTAATTGAGCAGCTTATGTGCTACTAAGACCATTGCAATTTTTCTCCTGACTTCTAGACGATCTAGTCCTAGCATTCCGGCAAGAAAGTCAGACGGTAATTACTCAAACTCTGGCATGTAAATCAGCTTTCAAGCATAACGGTCATGTTATTATGCTTATTAGCTAATCAAAAGCTGAAAGGGGTCGAGAATTGACGTTTAAATGCGACCATTCAAATTTAAAAAGGCGCTGATTGTTCATTTATTAGTCACCAAATGTGATAGAGTTTGAAACAGCTCAAAAGTATTTCTCAATTAAACCATTAGATTTGTTTACAGAATGTGAGTTCACAGTCGATGAAATACTTTCGTCATGACATTCTGCACAGAGGCATTTGTGTCACAAGGAGTTGTGATGTATCAGGTATACCTCTTTCCACACTGGAGACTGACAGAACTCTACTCAGAGGGATCTTGCAGAACTGTGCGCTGAGGGAATTGACAAATGAATATGGGTTTGGTGGAAATGTCACAGCAGAACTGTGTGAAAGTAACAAGACATCTGAAACTGCAATCAAAGGAAGTTGGATATATACTGGAACTATTATTGTTATAATTTTAGCTAATATTGCAGGAAGTATTTTTGCCTCTGATATTGATGTAAATAAAGGTAAAAAAATGCACATATATTCTGATGATATCAACCTTGCCATTTTCCTTTTTTTAATGTTGTAACGGCAAATCATTTTAACGAGAGCACTTTGAATGTATTTTTGCACACTGATAGTATTCAAACGCAGTCCCCTCTTAACCCGCAGTAGTCCTGCGATACATTACACCACTACGCAAGCAAGAATTTCTTTAAAATGATTTGCACAACCCTGGGGTACCCAACCCAAATCTTTGGTGGGCAAAAAAATATTACTGAACTTAGGTGGGCCTCATAGTGAATAATAATTCATAAACTTCTTTATGTTTTTGTGAATATCTGGATTTTAACAGAATGAAATTCACAAATTTCGGCAGACTTTCTATGAATATCGGCAGATTTTTTACGAAATCGGTAGATCTACCGAAATTTCGGTAGGAGTGGCGTCACTCCTGACACGAGTAAACAATACAAACAGTTGCTTAAAAAGTGTATGATTACTCGATTTGTCAATGCTCAGACTAAAGTACTATCACTATTGTATTGCCGGCTCCACACGCTAGCTGAATGTGTGAGTTCAACAAGCAGGGCTTGGACTCTCGATGGGGTTTTTGATTTATTGCTTGACATCTCCAGATACGAATTGGTGATGCGTTTTATATTTTCACAATTGCGAAAAAAAAATATACCTGTTGGAAATTATTGCGAAAATAAATTCTTAGTGTGGCCATGCTTGGTATTTCAAGCAATAAATCCAAACCCCATAGCGAGTCCAAGGTCTAACGACATTTTTTTTTATGTGAATACCAAAATCCAAGCTGAAAAATTTATTTTGGGCTGCAAAAAAGCTCCAATTAAGCCGCAGGTTGGGCATGCCTGGTTTAAACCATAGAATGAAAAAGAAAATTAGAAACGCCTTCTATATAGATTTGATTGGAAATGATTTAGTACCTTTTAGTTTTTTCCCATTTAGAACGAGCTCTGTCCCTCTTACACTTGCCTGATATCATATATTACCATCTCATTTGAGTTTCATAATGATGGTAAAACATAGTTACGTATATGAAATTTAAGCAAAGAATGCTCAGACTTTTGAATCACTAAAAACCTCCTCGTGGCATTTCTTATGTTCTTCTTTATTCTATGACCTGTACTTTATATTATCATTTATTTTCATGTAAAACATTCGACCACTGTAATAAAAAAATGTGCCTATTTTGTTGGGTCGCAATATCACCTATAATACAAAATAAAATTACACGTCAAAAAGGGTATTCCTATTTTGTTGGGTCGCAATATCACCTATAATACAAAATAAAATTACACGTCAAAAAGGGTATTCCTATTTTGTTGGGTCGCAATATCACCTATAATACAAAATAAAATTACACGTCAAAAAGGGTATTCCTATTTTGTTGGGTCGCAATATCACCTATAATACAAAATAAAATTACACTTCAAAAAGGGTATTCCTATTTTGTTGGGTCGCAATATCACCTATAATACAAAATAAAATTACACTTCAAAAAGGGTATTCCTATTTTGTTGGGTCGCAATATCACCTATAATACAAAATAAAATTACACGTCAAAAAGGGTATTCCTATTTTGTTGGGTCGCAATATCACCTATAATACAAAATAAAATTACACTTCAAAAAGGGTATTCCTATTTTGTTGGGTCGCAATATCACCTATAATACAAAATAAAATTACACTTCAAAAAGGGTATTCCTATTTTGTTGGGTCGCAATATCACCTATAATACAAAATAAAATTACACTTCAAAAAGGGCATTCCTATTTTGTTGAGTCTTTGAATGATCTGAATATACACGCATAATTTGCAGATGGAAAGATAATTACTGACTTGGTATTAACTTATAAATAACATTCTAAATTGTCCACTTTTGATAGTCCAGAATAGCTTGCATTGATAAGCCTTCGGATTCCTTTATGTAAAGATTGAAGTTGGGATTTATCTCAGTGCCGAAATTCTGGGACTAACTACCATGGGCATTACTAATTTTACACAGCTGATAATCAACAATTAACCTTTTGTGAGTCGCCGTTGTCGGCACAATTAAAGAAAAACATTTCTCTCACCTATTTTGGGGAAACTACTTAAGGTATTTTCATAAATATATTCTGATAAGACGATATAACTTACAAAAACATCATTTTGCTAAAAACATGTAGGTAAGTTATTAATAAAATAGAATCAGTTGGCACACGGCGAAAATTTTGGCTCACCAATAGTTAATGCAGGATAATTCGTTGTGTATCTGCTGTGTAAAATTTAATACACGTTTATTAGTTAGGTTGCATAATACGTACTCCTCATTGTCCAAAATACTAATGGAGGGAAATAATTATGCTGTGTCAGTGGACATCTTCAATTTATCTGTAAATAAATACAAAAGATTGTTGCTGGGGCAGTTCAGTTATAGTAATAATAATATTTGGCTATACTAATTTATATAAATAATTTATATTATCTATAGAAGGCAATTGACTGACCTAATATGTTTGCATAAAATTATCCACGGCCATCTTGATACCTTATTATGTCTTAACAATATTGAAATAAATGTCCCCAATTCCCATTGTTTAAGACACCATAGCATTTTCACCTGAATACATATTATCAAAAATAATATTGCCTATTTTTTGCCCTCTGACCCAGATGTGTAGACTGTACAATAAGATTGAGTGTGCTGAAGTAGATATTTTTGTCGATAATATGTATGGATTCAGAAAAAAATTTCTGTTATTGCTAAATAATATGTTGCACTGATTAAATTATGTATTACTCTTATTTTTCTCTAATATTTGTATTTCATATATATTTTTAATTTTTAATTTTTATTTTTATTTGTTTTATATTTTAATCTTTATTTAGGTATATGAGAATTAATGTGTCTTTGTATGTTAACTGGATTGTTCTCACGTAAGTGAGATCGTCTGTAAAAACCCAGTATAAATAAATAACGCTATTTTCGTGAAAAATCACCTCAAAGGCGCTGTACAAATATATTTATTAAATAATAAATACAGCTGACTACAGCTAGGATTCATAATAACTAGTAACTTACATCTAAGACTCATTTCTAGTGACTTACATCTAAGGTTCTATTACTGACTTTAAAGTAGTGACTTAAATCTAAAACTTTTACCCAATGACTTACGACTAAGGCCTATAACTACTGTCTTTATGACATATATATTTACATATGTAGAAACTTATAACTAACATACTTACATTTGAAAATATATATAAAAAGAATTAAACAAATTTGTGTTTAAAGGTGACAATTATCTTTTGTTATTTTCAACAGGCATTGCAAACAGATGTCTTAACGCTTTTTCTATTCCAAATAACTGGAATAAAATAACTAAAAGCAAGGGAACAAGAAGCAGTTGGATGCATGGCTTGCAAGGACTCCGTGTCATCATCCTGCTGGTTGTTAATCTGGCCCATTTCTATATTATATTCTACAGCATATACATAGAAAATACTGATTTACTTGAGTTGGTAAGATTTAATATTTCTTACGGCATCGAACTATCTAGACCAAGGCTGCCCAACCCCAGGCCCGCGGGCCACAATGTGGCCCGCGAACGAATTATAAGTGGCCCGCGTGAAACATTTTCAAAAAACCCGCCAATCCGCCAATTTGAAAAAGTGTCGCGGGCCCGCGGTAAAACAAACAATGCAGCTTGTGCGCGGTCACCAGTGTTGCCAACGACGGCGATTTATAGCTATTTAGGCTACTCAGAACGAGAATCAGCGACGAAAAAATCTAACCTGTTGAACTTACCCCCCCCCCCATGGATTTCAAATATTTTGTGGGGAGCACTTATTTAGATTTTTTTTTGTGGGGAATTATGTTTTATAGAAATTCTCTAAACAACCCCCCCCCCCCATGGAAATAGGAACCGTCATTCAATTCAGTGGCCCGCCAGTGATTCAAAATCGTCAATTTCGCCCAACTGCTAAAAAGGTTGGGCAGCCTTGATCTAGACCTTCGCATATAAAAACATAAATATACTATGTACTTACTCAAAAAAATTTCTTGGCAAAATGGGGAAGCTTTAGATGGACTGTATATAACCTGACTAACCAACTAACCATTTTGCCGTTTTTCGCAGGCGTAGGCCTAACAGGCCCCGCCGAAAGTGCTCACGGGCCGCACCTAAAAACCTCACGTGGCCCGCCTCAGGTTCTCCACCCCTGTTGTAGAAGAAGGGCCTTAATTGGCATTGCATCCGTGAGGCTCAGGTCCCGAAGTTTTAGATCGCTTAATCAACTAACGGCCTAACATAAATAATACTGATGTTGAAGTGACAGACGGGCCGGGATTGAGGTTTACTACAAGCTGGGGCAATGTCACATGGTTCTGTGATGTTGCATTACACAAAGAGTGACCTGAATCATTATAAATAAGGACTATATATTACTAATTTGATTTTATTAGTTTCAGGGGACGAATGCACTCAAAGTTTTCTTCTCTTCCTCACTTTTGATACAAGTTAACTTTGCAATAGCTAGTTTTTTGATGTCACACTCTCTTCTAAAATATTCTGAAAAACGAAAGAACATCAGTATTGCCAAAACACATTTTCTTCTTATGGTGGTACGATGGTTGAGGTAGGAATAAAGACTTTAAATATGTTCCACATAGTTGAATCGTAGATATATTTTACCCTCTTGTATGAATTTAATATAATAATTAAAGTATAGTACCCTTACCTACATGGGCGCCCGCAGAAAATTTTCTAGGGGGGGGCAAAATATTTTTAGTAACGCTTGACGCTCACATCACACCGGTGCGTCACCAACCTGGCGATGATGTTGCTCCAGACTGGCCAACGTTCTGTCTCTCCAAACTTTCTTTATGCTAACACAAAGTGATTTAAAATAAAAGTAACATTATTTGACTATTTTCAATCAATCCAGGGGGGGGTCAAGAGCCTCCCCTTGCCCCCCTCTGCGGGCGCCCATGCTTACCTATTATCACTAAATAGCGCTATGTACATAAAGATTACCATGTAGGTATTATTATTAATATGCATTCCAGTAATCTCGCACTATTAGGATGTATATTGCGCCAATTATACTAATATATTATATGTACACTGGGTAAATGAACATGAATTTGAATGAATTTTAGGTTAACACCAGCATTGGCTGTGACAGTTGGTTTCTTTGCCTACTGGAGCACTTGGCTGCTGCGTGGGCCCATGCTGGCTCAGTACCATATGAGTGAGGAGGTTTGTCAGAACTACTGGTGGACCTACTTGCTTTATGTCAACAATTTTGTGTACGGGGCTATTCCGTGCATGACTCAGGCCTGGTAAGAATTAATTATATTTATTTTTCAGAATCTAAATGTTGCTTGACATGATTTTTCATTGGAGCAAAAGGAACTTGAACTCTGCTATACGCTACCATTAGTATAAACCCAGTTACATCAATAACCTAATAAGACTATTCCAAAATAAAAAATGTCCCAACTAAAAAGTTTATTGTGTACGTATACCTCCATATACCGTAATGGATTTTTATGCCCGCAACTGTCTCCGCAACTAAAGTCTCTTGTGTGCGGGCGCCCTGATTGTATTAACCCGTGTTTTGCGCGCAACCCAAATTCAAGTCGTAAATTTTTACTCCGTTGTGCGACACTCGAATTCGAGTTATGTGTAAGAGTGATGGATTTCATAGAATTGTTGGAAAGGGACTTATTTTCTACATTTATGATTGGTTCAGAGATATGGCCAATTAAATAGCGCATTCTTATTGACCAACGAAGTTCAAATTCGAAGTTCGATTTTAGAAAAAATTTAATTTAATGAACCATATAAAAAAATATTTTAGGGAAATCATTAACAAAAAAATTGATTCCCCTAGTTTCACTTGAAAATCTCACAAATTATCCTACACTACTCTATTTATCCTCCATAATATTTTTTTTTCTTCTTTCCAAATACAATAATTTGTATGGATTTTAATTTCGTAATTATTTTTTACTTTTACACGCAAATGTACACTCTTCTTCCATCCACAAGCAAATGCTTTTAATGGAAGTGTAGTATAAATTAAAACAGTATGACTAGTAAAAATTTTATATTTATTGTAAAATACACAAATATTAAAAAAAAAAAAAAAAATTCCTTGTGCTTATTATAGTTCCCATGTTTACGAAAGTGTTTTAAAAAATACCGATAATCTGTAATGAAATATTACGTCATTTGGTCTCTATGCAATACTTATAATATTATCGTCTAGTAATAAAATTTGATAAGAGAAATTTTTAAAATTAAATAAGTAAGTTTGACCATTTTCTGTAATTTATTAACATTTTCAGCAAAATATCAGAATTTACTTCAATTTTCCATTTTCACCCGGATATTTCTAAACTAAATTGTTTGATTTTATGCACATAACCTCTTATTCGATAAGCTATATATTTTTTTGGAATATTTTATTATTGAAGACAATTCCTAAATGAATATTTGAAACAGAAAAATCAGAAAAAGACACGGTCACATCTAGGACTCGAACCCAAGACCCTTGCCTTGCCGGAGCACCGCTCTACCAACTGAGCTAATGGAACCCTATCTCCTTTGATCTTATTTAACTGTATCAT
This sequence comes from Hesperophylax magnus, assembly GCA_026573805.1. Lineage (NCBI taxonomy): Eukaryota > Metazoa > Arthropoda > Insecta > Trichoptera > Limnephilidae > Hesperophylax > Hesperophylax magnus. The sequence goes on along the minus strand of JAIUSX010000117.1, from coordinate 449,861 downwards.
ACTTCTAATAAGAACTACAGACATTGCCTTCATTTTTCTCACTGCACATTTTTATTGGCTGCTATCTTTATGCAAGGCAAGGGTCCTGGGTTCGAGTCCTAGATGTGACTGTATCTTTTTCTGATTTTTCTGTTTCAAATATTCGTTTAGGAATTGCTAATATTAGTTAAATATATATTTTTATATTAAACATATAATATTTTTAATTGTTTAATATAAAAATTTGGTCGAGGGGAATATTTCTCTCTGGTCAAGGGGAATGTCTCTCTACTAGCGATTCGGAGGTCGCGGGTTCAAATCCCGGCATGTGCAAGAAATTTTTTATTTGATTAATTTGTGTTATTTTAGAATTTATTCAATAAAATAATACATTGTAAGTATATTTGCGCCACGTTCCAGAGTAGAAGATACCCTCGGTATCGCCCTATAAAATTAAAACATTACTACCATATAGAATTGAAACATTGCTTGAAATGGCTTTAGCCGCGTTTGGTGACCAGATCTGAGTAGTCAGTTATTTTCCCACTTCCTCTCCCCCATCTCCACACCCAAATTTGGGTAGCTATCGCTCGAGTGCATAAGTAATAATGTTGATCATTATTGTATATTTTTGTCATTCAGGTATCTAGCAGTGGATATGCAATTACACTGCGCTGGTTTGTTAGTGGTTCTCCTGATTTGCAAGTTTCCGCAGTCTGCTAAATTGGTTCTAAGCATTACTTCTATGGTGGCAATATTCACTCCAGGCCTTATTACATACGTTATGGGATATTCTGTCACAATGGATTTAACCGCTGAGTAAGTAAAAAAACTGAAGAATAAACCGATGGAAATGTTTTGTTGGTGTGTCCAAAGAAAACTCAATTTTTTCTTTCTTCAGTTTTCTTATAACATCGGTATTGATCATACATCTAAGGGTTATCTGGTTATCCTAGCTAAATAAATTGTTTTAAGTTCTTCTTTTATTAATTTTAGGAATCTTTGTATTGTATTGCGCTACTCCTGCATAACTTTTATAATAAATTATTATTTATTTTAATATCATGTTTAAATATGCATTTCAGGAATTACAGGGAAATGTTTTTGAAGGATGATACATTTAAAAACATTTATATCACATTTCAAGGGAATTATTGTGGCTTTACAGTAGGACTGGTTGCGGGATTTATCCAGTTTCAGATTGAAAAAAATAACGTAAATCTTTCTCGAAAAAAGGTAATTTTATAATAAATCACCAGATTGTTTATGGTCTGAGAATATTTTTTAATATATTTATACTTACAAAAAAAAATTACATCCATGGTACAGTTTGAAATTTAATAGCAGAAAAAATATTAGGGCGCTGTGATCGTTCAAATGGCAACACCAAGATAAGAGAAAAAGTAAAATTGATAAGTATTTTGCATAGATTTCTACATTTAAATGCCGAGCTATAACACATGGAATCTATTTAAAAATATTTATTTATATTGCGGTTCAAATGTTAAGAAGGACACTTTGCAAATATAAAAATGTAGTACCTACTTAAGTTTTTAAAAATTCCTCAAGCTTTGAAAATGTATGTAAAAATCAAAACTCATTCCCAATTCAAAAACAATTATACATACAGATCAATTCAATGCTCAGATCAGTTATGTGCCACTTGCATAGTGATTTTTTTTCTTGAGCTTTAGCTTAATATAATAATTTATCTTTTTTAGTGGGTGCCATTTGTAATAAATGCTATCATACCAGTGACGATTGGCACAATGGCATGTGGAGTTTGGGTTCCATCGTAACTTAATATAATAATAATGTATCTTTTTTAGTGGGTGCCATTTGTAATAAATGCTATCATACCAGTGACGATTGGCACAATGGCATGTGGAGTTTGGGTTCCATCGTAACTTAATATAATAATAATGTATCTTTTTTAGTGGGTGCCATTTGTAATAAATGCTATCATACCAGTGACGATTGGCACAATGGCATGTGGAGTTTGGGTTCCATCGTAACTTAATATAATAATAATGTATCTTTTTTAGTGGGTGCCATTTGGGGTAAAATTCGGTTTATGGGAGTCTCTCGAATAACCGAAATTGTACTTGATTTAGACTAATTTAGGGCTGGGGAATCCGAATCTGTAAGAATTAGGTGGGGGTCGGCACTATTAACTGAGTTATAGGGTTTTGAAATTTCGTACGCGATACATAGAAACCATATTTTATTTATCAATTATGACATAAGAAAATCAAAGTAATGACTTTTAATTAATTACTTTGACATTTCAGAAGTGCCAACCAAAAAATAAAAAGTGTTGCCATATAATAATAATATTTTTTTACAAAATAGGTTAGGTTTTTAGTTTGGGTTAGAGTAGGCAGAAGAACATGGAAAAAAGGTATTAGAATTAAATCACAAACCAGTCTATACAAACCTAGCGTAGCCCACAAACTATTTGAAAACTGGGATGTAACTCTAAAGGGGACGCGAGCAGGCGTTATTAAAGGGGCAATTTTTTGTAACAGGAAATAACATGGAAAAAAGGTATTAGAATTAAATCACAAACCAGTCTATACAAACCTAGCGTAGCCCACAAACTATTTGAAAACTGGGATGTAACTCTAAAGGGGACGCGAGCAGGCGTTATTAAAGGGGCAATTTTTTGCAACAGGATATAACATGGAAAAAAGGTATTAGAATCAAATCACAAACCAGTCTATACAAACCTAGCGTAGCCCACAAACTACTTGAAAACTGGGATATAACTCTAAAGGGGACGCGAGTGGGCGTTATTAAAGGGTCATTTTTTTGTTATAGAAAATCACAGTTAGGTTAGGTTATATATATATATATAAATTTAATATTTACAAGATTTTAAATAATAAACTACAAATCTGGCAAATGATATTTAATTTTCTGAATTTTCCATGCATTGATATTATTATTATATGGCAACACTTTTTATTTTTTGGTTGGCACTTCTGAAATGTCAAAGTAATTAATTAAAAGTCATTACTTTGATTTTCTTATGTCATAATTGATAAATAAAATATGGTTTCTATGTATCGCGTACGAAATTTCAAAACCCTATAACTCAGTTAATAGTGCCGACCCCCACCTAATTCTTACAGATTCGGATTCCCCAGCCCTAAATTAGTCTAAATCAAGTACAATTTCGGTTATTCGAGAGACTCCCATAAACCGAATTTTTTCCGCCATTTGTAATAAATGCTATCATACCAATGACGATTGGCACAATGGCATGTGGAGTTTGGGTTCTATTGTAACTTAATATAATAATAATGTATCTTTTTAGTGGGTGCCATTTGTAATAAATGCCATCATACCAATGACGATTGGCACAATGGCATGTGGTGTTTGGGTTCTGTCGCAACGAGGAAATGTAAATCAATTCATATCGGCACTGTTTGCCGCCCTGGCTAAACCATTCATAGCGGCTCTGTTCTCTTTCCTAACCGTCTGCATGGCCAACAACTGTGATGGTAATATGAAGACGGGTGCTGTGATCGTGCTCTTTGTGAGAACGCATCCAGCATTGGTCAAATTTAAAAAATTTATTGTGATGGAATGGAAAACAATTCTTGTTGTTATTCATTATTTTGGCACACTATGTTATTATTTTTAATGTAAATATTTGTAAAATCTTTGAAATTAGGTTGAGTTTTTAAATACCAGTCAAATTTGTTAGCACCATTTTCGATTCTCAACCCATTTCAGCGTCTACTTTAAACACAATTTTGACTCTTATTCAAACGTGATGGGGGTTCAATAATCCCAACCTTAACTATGTTTCTAAAGAAAATTGTGCCTAATGAAAGATTAAAAAATTGCAAAATGCCTCTAGTGACTAGATATATGAATATATTATAAGACATGCTGTTGTGGATAAAATGATTTTGAGTTTTATTATTTTTTTAGTGGGAATTTTCAAAATCCTGGAATCTGGAGTATTTAACATCCCAGGGAAGTTGACTTACTGTTCCTTTCTAGTTCACTTCAAAGTGCAACATTATTTATATTCTTTACTGACTTTTCCAGTACAAGTAGGATATTTTACACTGGTAAGTGAAAAAGGAAGAAATGGGAAGGTAAAACATATTTTTTCTTGCCAGAACTTCCTCTACTTCCTTTCATTAAAACCCCACACAGAATCTTTTAAGATGATATAAGCCCCGAGGGAAATTATTTTCCTGTGTTGAGTTAATGTAAAAAAAGGTATAATAATTTTTACTACTGTATCACATATGAGTATATTACCTGGCAGATTTTAACCAGCGATTCCTGAGCTCATTTGGACTAAAAAGTAGATGTTTAGTCCAAATGATAAACAACTCTTTTTTATTATTTCACCACTGGCAAGAATTTAAGGTCAACCCACTAAACGTCCCCCCTTGCCCAAAAATGGGATAGTCTAAAATTCTTCTCAGTTTTCAAGGAAACTTTTGAACACCTGCAGAATTGCAATGAATGCATCGAGATCGAGGACTGTCCGTATTTTACTATTAAAACACACCCAGCATTTCTTCAATGAAATGTATTGTATGACCTGAAGACAGGTGACTTTCTATAGTTACCTATTGATTGTGTTTCTAAAATAACTTATTGAGTAAAACCTCGAAATGAAATATTTAATGCCATTCTAAAACGAAAAATGTGAAAGATAAAGGACAGAAAAAGATTCGGTTGCATCTGGGAATTGAACCCAAGACTTGCCTGTGGTCGAATCAGCACAGTGGTCATAACAAGACCCGGCAAGGCAGAAGCCCAGGGTTTGATTTCCAGATGCGATTGAATCTTTTTCCCGTCTTTTCTGTTTCACATTTTTCGTTTGAGAATGTTTAGTATTTAAATTTTCAATGATTACATTACTTTTATTATTCTCAGGTCATTCTGCCTGCTGCATCAATTATCCTGACATATTGTGTGGCCCTGTTACTTTGTCTATTGGTGGAGTACCCATTCCGCAACTTACAGAAGATTGGTCGAACTGACAAGAAGAACAATGACCAACTTGGGAGTAAAAATTACTCCAAGATATCACCGGCTTTATTAAAACGAGATTAAAAATTTCGATTTCATTTGTTGTTTGGTTTCAGAAATTAACAAGTTTTTTTTGGTTGAACGACCACATATTTTAAAACTTACTCATTAAAAAAAGTTTTTTGGAAACTTTCTGAACGTAAAAAAAATGTCAATTACCTCCATATTTTTTGATTTGGTTTTGGAGCAAGGACAATTTTCGGATACGATTGGCAGGAAATTGGAACTATTGTGCGGTATTCACAAAATAAATTCTAAATTATATTTAAGGAATGCCTTTCTTTCATATTTATTAAAAAAAGGGAACAAAAGGTGGTTTGTTCAAAATTGCTAATATCATAGATATCCTTTGTTTTTCCCCTTCGACTGCTTAATTTAATCGTTTATTTGCTGGTCGGGAGTGGCTCGGCGCAGTTGTGGAGAAGTTTCGCAAGAACTAGGTAGATAAAGAGTTGGTTACCATCCAGTAACAGATTTTCCAACACTTGTAGTGCAATAAAGCATATAGCGGTAGTCAATTACTAGATCCTTTAAACATAATAAATCTTTCACCCATAAGATTATGTAAATTATTCCAAATTAGCACTAAGCATTTGATTTCTTGGGTAACCTTGAACTCGTATTTCTGTTTTTAGTTCGTTATAATTAACACCTATCACTATGATGTTAATGATAAATAAATGATTTTTTATTTGAATTAATTTATTAAATACCTACTTGCTAGGGCAACTCGCATTGGTTAATTGTAAACAACTAAGTAAAAAATATATTGTTTGAGTAACAAAAGAAGTTGTTTTTTTTAGTGACAAAAATATAGTTAATATACAGACAGCCTAATACTGAAACCTTGTACCTTTTATTGCTTCTTAAACGCACTGCAAATTATTGTTGGTGCCTATACTTCAGTTAACCCCTGACATTTTGCATTGTACTTCTCTTAGACTTGTACTGACGGAAAACCGATAACACTGCAAATATTTTCGCAATACATTTTTTGATACGAGATAGATTCGTTTTTTTTTAACGTATTTAAAAATATAATACTGTTCTTGGAAGCAGAGGAAGACTCGTATTACAATAATTACAAATTGACTAATTACTAATGCAAATCAAAATTTTGAAAGCAAACAAAGATTAGTTTTTTAACGCTCTCTGATGGTTTTTATCGTGTAAACTGTAATTTTTACTTTGCACAAAAGTAAAAAACATATTTAAGGCGATGCACTACGTAGTAAGCAAAATCATTTGTTTTTGGTTTGAAAATTTCGTCCCCTAGAAATGTTTCAGATGCTTTAATTAAATACCGCGAGTATAATACATCTTGGCCTTTGGAATAATGGAGTATTTTTTAGATAAGTCTTTTCATAAGCCCAGAAAAAAATAATTTATAATGCCTATGAAAACTGCTTTAAAGTTAAAAAATTCCTACTTACGAACCCATTTTCGGTTATGGTTTTATTGTATAATGTGGCAAATTAAGTTATTTATAAAATGATCTGAAAACATTTAAATATTTATGCCTGATCATCCATAAAATAAAATAAAAGGCACTTTTTGGCCATGTTTTTTCTTGTATAAATCAAAACAGCTGGACGGTGTTAAGCTGGACGGTGTTAAGCTGGAATTTAAGCCTTATCGCCATCTACGTAAGGAGTGTTATTGATGGCGGCTCGATTAAAAATATTACACGACATAGTCCATCGCCTTAAAATGTATTATATAATATTAGACAAAGGTATTATAAAAGTTATTGTCACTTAACCTTTTTCGCATTTAATATAAAAATATTTTTCAAATGCTAAATGTTGTTTCATAGAATTATTTCAAAATTTTCACCATTTTAATTAAAAATAATAAACACTTTGTTTTTTGGCTACTTTCATGGGGGATTACTTAAAAACTGATTAGGTGAGCATTTCTCGTGAAACATGTCGGTTATATCTAAGCAATAAAAGTGGTTAAAATGAAGTTGTAACGGGATTGTTAAATAAAAGCACAATTTTAACTATGACCTCCTTTTTATTTTGGGTATTATCAATTTGCAAAATTGACAAGTGTTTATAGCGGTTCAATAATGGTAAGACAGTGTAATAATCTTTATTAACCACTGTCTTACTATGGGTTATTACTTATGGGTTCACTGAGATTCAGGTTACACCTGTCTCGGTCCTCCCAAAGGAAACGCAATTGGTTCCCTCCACCCTTTGGTTTACCAAAAGGGTTTCAATGAGTATATTCTTCATCTGGGTTAACTGAACTCCAAAGCAGACGATTAATTGGCTTTTAGGTCGGACCTGCCGGATGTTCACTGAAGTTACGCGGTAGGTAGCAGGATGCCAATTGCTCACTCGGGCTGAAACATGAAGTTGTCTTTTTTTATAAAAATATGTCCAATTCACCGTGCTCGTACAAGCACGAGGGTTAAATGGTTAAATGATCCCAGCCAGACGTCGTGGATTTAATCCTCTGCTGGCTAAGTCCTCCATCATTGCACAAGCAACATTTCCTGCTTTTAATGAATGATAGAAGTAGGAGGAATTCAAACATTGCGAAGTTATTCATATCCTAGGAATGTGTCTTTTCTTTCTTATAAAAAAATAAATAAATACAGAGTTAGATGTATGTTGCCTATTCTCGCACTTTTTGCAGACTAATTTATCTTCTTAATGGCACGGTTCAGACTGGTGATGGTGATAACATGATTCTCTTTTATAAAACACATGCCAGTGAACTACGTTATTATTATCATTATTAGTAAAGATAAGATAAACTATTGAACTTTTACCAATGAATACGCTCTTCTAGGGGTACTCAATATTAGTCTTCACTTTAATTTACGTTACAATAATTTTTCAGTATCTCAATTATTTATTCAGAACTATAAACTCCTTGCCTCCGCACCCAAAGGTTCTAGAAGTTAGGTTCGAATGGTCTAGAAGCGGGAACTTGTATTTTTTGTACTTTCTGTGGTCTATAAGTGGCAACTTTAGATCATGAATTTTTTGTACTTTCTGTGGTCTAGAAGTGGGAACTTTAGATCATGTATTTTTTGGCTGTCCCTCTCTAAACAAATATTATCTCTTCTATCAAGCCATATGTAAAATTGCCTCCACTCCGTTCAACATCTTATCCTTTCTAAATCTGAAATTTACTCCAATGTTCCATATAATTGTGAAAATTGGCCACATAAATAAAATGAATACTTAAATTCACCTTCCTTCCATATTTTGAAATGACGGTCCAGAACACCCTTGAAGGAGAAAGCCATAAACAAGTCAACATACTTTGTATTCACATTTAGGAATCAAACCAATAAGAAATATTAAAAAAAACTATAATTTCTTTGTTAGTTAGCCAAGAGCAAGGCTGCCCAACCCCAGGCCCGCGTGAACCATTTTCAAAAAACCCGCCAATTTGAAAAAGTGTCGCGGTCCCGCGGTAAAACAAACAATGCAGCTTGCGCGCGGTCACCAGTGTTGCTAACGAAGGCGATTTATCGCTATTTAGGCTACTCAGAACGAGAATCAGCGACGAAAAAAATCTAACCTGTTGAACTTACTTTTTAAACTAAAATACACCGGTTTTTGATATAATATTTTTTGCGTCCGAAATGGAATCCTATAGCCACCCCCCCCCCCATGGATTTCAAATATTTTGTGGGGAATTATGTTTTATAGAAATTCTCTAACAACCCCCCCCCCCCATGGAAATTAAGTATTTTAAGACAAATTATTAAGTTAAAATTAAATCATAATCAAATTTGACCACCCCTTAATATTGTATTTAAATAAAATTTTATTAGAAAATTCATCCTGTTTTCAGAAGATTCAGTCTAAACTAGAATTGCATTTTGTTGAGTAAGGTAACCTTTATTTGAGAATATTGTTTAAGTATGAACTCCAGGGAGTTATTTCTTCCTGTATTAGTGGCTGGTCTACTTTATTTGGCTTGGTGTGAACAGTGGAAAATTGCTGATGGTAATCTTAACTTCTTTTCAATATTTTATAATAAGCCATATTCTAAAACTTCCGGTAATTGTTTGGTTTCGATGTTTCCTTATTCTCAAATTCTCATTTCTGAGCACAAACTGCCTCCTGTTTTATGTTATGTTTTAGTTTTAATATTCTTGTTTTGTCCTGTCCTGCTGTCATTGTCATTAAGTTTTGTCATCACTTTGTATAAACAGTGTATTTAGTGTTATAATATCAGATCTGTATTGGGTAAGGCACACTGTAGGAATAATTTTAAGAACAACTAATACTGAATTAACATTTTTAATTATTGAAGACAATATTAGCGATTTTTAAATGAAAATCTGAAACAGAAAAATCAGAAAAGGATACGGTCACATCTAGGACTCGAACCCAGGACCCTTGCCTTGCCGGGGCACCGCTCTACCACTGAGCTAATGGGACCCTATCCCCGGGATTGCGTTTTTTTACAGATAAAATAAATATATTTGCTAGTGACAAAATGTGAAGCTAGAATAAAATTAAGATACATATTTCCTTGCCAAGCGGGTAAAATATAATGATAGTATGCTAGGAGCATATTTTATGTTTCAACGTACCTACCTTGAAATCTAGGCGAGTGAGTTGAGCTATTAGCAAATCCACTGTGGATTCACCAGCATACGACCGGTACAAATGTCAGAAATCCACGGAGGAGTTTTTGGCGTACTAGAGGTTAATATAATATTTTTTTCTCATACATGCATTTTTCTTATTCAAAATCTATCCCATCTTAACCTCTTACGTTAATTTGTTCGGATTGGCAAACAAACATCTATTATCCGGAGAATAAACTTGTTCACTTTTGAGAAAATAGAAATCGTTATGTCTCCCTTAGTATCATGGTGAGAAATATGATTTAAACAATGTTAGAAAGAGAAATTACCAAACTTTATATTTAAATCTAAAATTTAACCACAGAAGAATTAAAATATACACCTCTATGAAACCAAAGGTTCCAGGCGCAATTTGAGAAAAATTTATGAAATTTTTTACTAATAATTTTTATATGAAACGATAAAAAAGTAAAGTGGCAGTAATGTTTATAATACATTTGACTAATAAAATGTGTATTTTTTTCACTATCAGTAATTTTGGTTCAGTGTGTAGATGAAAAAACGTAAGGTGAGCCATTTTGATATTTGAAAAAATGATATAATCATTTCTACTAACATTTAAAAGTGTAATTTAAAATATTTTTAGTTTTTGGAAACATTCAGAAGTATTCGATTTATTTGGATTGAAGAATGGAGCGGAAAATAGCACAAATTCTCAGACTTTCTGCTTGTGTCTTTGAGAAATATAACGATAAATACGCCAGAGGCGTCCGGGGTTGAGCGTTATCGTTTCACTAACTTGATAGTGACATGTCTTTGTAGGTTGTCCCCGACTTCTTCCAAATTATCTATGTGTCTCTTTCTTTATCTTGTTTATTATGCTTAAATTAGCTTTGCATTCAGTCCTTTTGCCAGTTCCATGTCTCACTGCAATAGGATTGGCATCAGAAATGTATTGTGGACTAGTTTGATTTTATTTTTGCCACAGACAGACAAACAAGTAGATAGTAATTTGTTCTAATCTTATTGCAATATGTAATAATCAGAAGTGAGTAACAAAAGAAGTGGCACAATATTATGCAATGATTTTAATATGACTTGATTAACTTTATGGTTATCTCGCAATGTGCCGTTGCAACAAATTATAGCATGCCTCGCCAGTGATAATTTTTTATCGAGGTTATCATATTTAAATATTATAAATTACCACATATAAATATAAAATTATAAATGTGAGGAGTGACAACCAGCTTCCAAAGATATCACCTGTTCAACATTTTGACTGCATTCCTGATGTACGAAGAAGTAAGGATTAGGGGTTTGCACGGCACTTTTTGTGATATTCGTTCATTTTCTATTATGTACATTATTATGAGCGTATAGCGCTGAGGGCACAGTTTATTGAGGCACATAATATATGTACACATAGCAGCGTATTATTTAAGAAGTTGGACAAAACGAGGAAAATTCTTAAATTTCCTGATTTATATAAAGTCAAAGCAGTATTTACAGTAGAGTAGTTCTTATTTAAAAATTAGAAGGTCGACATGTTGATATTATTACACTAAAACATGGTATGTGTGATCCTTTCCCTAATCTAAAATATACATAATAATAAATGATGAATATGTATGTGATTAACATAAAGATTTTAACTACAAGCTTAGCTTATATCATTTACACTAGCTGACGTGAACCCGGCGTTGCTCGGGGTTATAAAATGTACATAATAATAAATATGTATGTGATTAACATAAAGATTTTAACTACAACCTTCGCTTATATCATTTACACTAGCTGACGTGAACCCGGCTTTGCTCGGGGTTATAAAATGTACATAATAATAAATGATGAATATGTATGTAATTAACATAAAGATTTTAACTACAACCTTTGCTTATATTATTTACACTAGCTGACGTGAACCCGGCATTGTTCGGGGCTATAATGGTTTGGAGTAAAGTTTTGAAGTTGTGATTTCTAGTGTACCTGAAAATTGGGCGTATTTTTAAGAGGGAAATAAGATTATTCTAAAGAATTAAAAAAGTCTACTGTTTAATTTATTTATTTGCCACGTCTTGCTCGGTCATATCTTGACTTCTTCTACCATTCACTTCCATGTCATACAACTTTCTTCATTCTTATTCATCATGGCACATTAATTTGATTAATTTGATCATGCCATTTCTTCCTTGGGGCGTCCCTGAATTTTTTTACTATTCACTTCATGAAATCCATGTTGGTATTATTAAAAAAAACTACATCATGTTGACTTCGTATCTCATTCCAGTTCAGATATAATGCGTTAAGTCTTTCTCAGCATCCCCGACCTTATTAAAAAAGTATATTTTATTAAGTATATTCTATTCGACACAGTATCTCATTCCAGTGCAGAGATAATGAGTCAAGTCTTCCTCGGATGTCCCCTTCTACCGTTCAAACCACTCTCTAAAAACTCCTGGCACTAATAAGGACAAACTTTTGAAATTTTCAGCGAAATCGGTCCAGTAGTTTTTGAGTCTATAGGGGACACACTTACGGACATTGCCATTTATTTATATAGATAGATTATCATATAATATATAGAGAATATTCTGTTTTCCAGGGTATGATGAATTGCCAACACTTTATAAACTGCAAGACTACGAAGGGTGTATGGAAGACAATGAAGCTCTTTACTGTTATGTAGATATTGAGCTGACCACAAAAGAACCATCAGAACTTTTCAATAGGATAAAGGTAAACATTTTAATATTACTTCTGTGTTTGCTTCTAAATACATATTCTTCTAACTAAACTAAATCATGTGTTCCTACTCCTTTCAGAATGTCAGTTCTCAGTCTTTGATATATTTCCGTCACGACATTCTGCACAGAGGTATTTGTGTCACAAGGAGTTGTGACGTATCAAATATACCTCTTGCCACACTGGAGACTGACAAAACTCTGCTAAGAGGAGTCCTACAGAACTGTGCATTGAGTGAAATGAAAAAGGAAAATGATTTTGGCGGAAATGTTATATCGGAACTTTGTGAAAGTAATATCAAACCAGTTCCAAGTACGGCAAATCGGATATTTACGGGAGTCATTATTGCAATACTTTTGTTAAATGTTGCGGGAAGTATTTTTGCAAAGCAAAATGATGTCAAACAAGGTAAATATAAATATTATTAAACTAAATGGTGTCAGAATGAAATTACACAGTTGTTTGAGGATTGTTGTTTGAAGGGGCAGGCCGCTCAAAGCGTTTATTTGAGTCAGTAGCGCAGTTGTGAGATGACTCCAGACCGATGACGATGACACCAGTTGTAAGCAGCGATGACGGCGGTGGAGTGGATGAGGCGATAAAATTGGTGGTTCGACACCGCGTTTGTGGAGACCGGACTTGAGGATGTGTTCAGCGCTGCAGAAGGCGTTGAGTCTTCCTGGTACCCCAGTGTGAAGCAGGATAGCCGAAGGTATAATTGACCTGGTCGACAGATGCATACATATCCAATGACAACCCTGGTGAACTTTATTAAAGGGACCGGATTACTGTTAAAGGATTGAGGTAAAATGGGAGATAGCACAATGGGCCTATGGCCTAAGTGCTCACGGGACCCTTACGTCAACCGTCTCCTATAAAAAAAAAATTATAATCCCGCGGAGTTGATAATCATTGCCGGGCATAGTAGGTCCGTGGCCTGTAGCAGCGCGGTGGAGTAACGGCGGGGCGTGACACAGGGGGCCGGCCAGGTGGCCGGCGGATCTATTGGTAGCGAGCGCTCGCAGGGCTCACAGGTTGCTCACTTGTAACTGCTGATGATTGATTGAAGTACATCTCGATGCTGCTGATGCGTTATGTAAGCACGCGTGCATCGGGAATCTTCGGGCGTGTAGGTAGATGCGCCGTACCTACGATGCTTCGCTAGAGGGTTCTAGATACGATGCATTTTGCATTAGGGAATATTCCCGAATATTCTAATAGCTCATCGCTACAGTTGTAAATATCACCTACCAATTATTAACAAACAACATACTAAAAAATAACATAAGACAAAAAATCACAGTTAGTTATTTTCATAGAAATGCGTTCTAGGGATTTAAATCCCAGAGATTTCGTCAGAACCGGAATTACGGTGCTAGCTATTTTCAATTCCGGGATCCCAGTGTCAGCACCATGAATTGAAATGTATAAATTATTGGAAAAAAACATGCTTTTACGTAAAGATCACTTGCTGATTTTTTCCCTTTTGATATGTTTTGCATTGGCAAACGCTCCTGACCATTCACACAATTCACAATCATTCTGATAAATGAGCAACTTTTTAGGACAATTTCTTGCCGGCAAGATACTTCCGTATTGTTGGTCAAGATTTCGCAATATTGTCATGTAATGTTCCTATTCTTATTATTTTCTTCTTATCTTATTATTTTCTTCTCTCTGTTATGTATGTATTATTACTCTGTTCGCCACCTACCAGCTACCAAAACTTTCATAATTTAGAATGCGATTAATATTAAATAAATAATTTGGCAATTTTTTTTCAAGTTTATATAAGTTTGGTGGAGTTATTCAGGAGATCGTTTTTTGAGTTGTGAAATTGCCTTTTACATTACGGCAATCTTGACGACTACATATATTGACAGCCTTTTAAGGTCTAATTTACAGCTGTAAGCAATTTACCGTGCACGCTTACCAGCATGTCAATGTGAATCTATTGTGCCCAGCCATTTTTTCTATAGATTTATTTGTTAATGTTTTGAACAGGAATAGTTAACAGCCTTCTCCTTTCCTTCTCAATTCCAAAGAACTGGAAGAAGTTGACCAGCACTGATACCAATAAAGGAAGACATTGGGTCCAAGGCTTACAAGGAATCCGAGTCATTGTGATGGTTTTAGTAATCCTATCACATTTTTATATTTTAATCTACAGTTTGTACGTGAAAAATCCGGAGATTATTGAAATGGTAAGATATTCAAAATATTTACTTATATCTTCTTTCCCTTTATCCTATTCGGCTCGGGGGCTCTCTTGAGAAAAGGCCCCTTCAGACGTAGCTGTCCTGTGCTGGGGAACTTCTGGAACTTCTCTAACTGTGTCTGGGGCGGCCCAATGGACGCCTTCCTTCTGGAATAGCACTCAGAATGTTCATCAGAATCCGAACTTCAAGCATTCTTAATACATGTCCAAATTGTTTAAGCCACCTTAATTTGAAACATTTTTATAATCACTTATATAACTACTGAACTACAATAAAATAAGTTACTAACAAAACAGTTGCATGGATATTTTAAATCGTTATAACTCATGATGGAGGGTTGAGGGTTTTTGCTTACCTTAGAAAACTATTTTTCTCTTTAAGTAGGTTTCGGGAATATCTGGTGGGGACGAACCCCATTGTCCCCCTACGAAGAACCGCCATTGATAGGTTATTTTTGTTCTTTTTAGCTCCACAGTAAAACAGCAATCACATTCTTGTTTGGCGGAACACTTGTAGTACAAGTCTACTTTTGTTTGGCCAGTTTCCTGATGTCCTATTCGTTTCTGAAGTTTTTTGACAGTCAACCGAACATCAACTGCACCAAAACATATTTATCTCTTTTGTGTCAAAGATGGCTCAGGTAAAAACTATAACCAGATTTCTACACTAATCACGCCGCAAATACACTTTATATTTTGTTCATTTTTAAATCATTGATAGTGATAGTTGACATATGCGTTGGGTTAACCACAGGCATTGTGGGTTTGATCCTAGCTAAGTTCTCCATCACATTACACAGGCAACATTTTCCGCTTATATTGATTGTAATAATAGTTTTTCTAATACATATTGTCAGGTTATTCATAATCCGGGATGTTTGTCTTTCTTTAACCTTATCTACGCGGCTGTGGCATATGAGATTGCATGGGTGGTTATCCCTGGACGGGGATGTCTCATATATGTGATCAATGTAGTTTCACTGAAGCACGTGCGTACAATGCCTAAATGTGTCGAAAAGTGGGGTAAATTGCGTTGCAAAGGCTTAAAAAATAGTACAGTGCTCTCTCAGTAATCCGTCGTTCGATTATACGTCGTAGATAATCCACCATTATTTTTACGAGTTGAAAGCAAGTTCTATAATTCACCGGTATTCGAATGTTAAATTCAGTAGTCCGGTGCGTGACAAAAAAGGGGGCGCCAAGTTTCGTACAATGAAGAGTTGGGTTATCTTACTCTTACACTCTCAGTTACTGTACCGCCGTTTCGCTGACAATTTTATCACGTATTTCTGTTTCGTTCATTCTACCACTTTTTTGTTTGAATAAACTGAATAAAAACAAAATTGAGTCATCTCGCAACCATAAACATGACACTTTAAATTTAAAACAAAAAATAAACTGAAATATAGATGGCGATATTAGTTTTCTTTTATGAAATACCTATTTTAATTTTTTGTGTATATGCACTATAATCTGCTATCAATAATTAGACACTTGCCTGGGTTTTAGTACGAGAGTACTGTACACATAAATTGAATAAAATTTATTTGCTGGGTTTTGAACTGGTTTGAATTGTTGCCTTTCACCAGGGCATTGCAGAGCAGTATATATCACTCAGCTAATAGAATATTATGTGTGTGTTTTAGGTTAACGCCAATTGTCGGTGTCACAGTTGGTTACATTGTATTCTGGAGTGCGGGGATGACATGGGGCCCTATGACACTGCACCACAATCATGCCATAGATCACTGTGAAAAGTACTGGTGGACCAATCTGCTGTACATCAACAACATTGTGGACGAGGCCTTTTTGTGTACGCCGCAAACTTGGTAACTATAGAATTAACACTTTCAAATACTATGTATTAACCCGTAGTGTGCCAGCTAAAATGCCGAGCTGCCCTTCATGCGCCGGTTGTAACTATTTCCATAATAACTTATTTATAAAAATCATATATGTATATATCTCTATCCTACGTAGTTTCCGTTTCAATTAATAAGCGTACTTCACGATAAAAATAAGTCATATTATGGGGCTTCTCCTGAATTTTGCAAAGCGCTTTTTCACTGATAAAATAAAAATATTTGCAAGTGACAAAATGACAAACTAGAATAATTATTCAGATGTCAAGCGAATAAAATATATGTTAGGAGCATTTTTTTAGGTTCAAAATAAAAACCAAGCAATCAAGATGAGCTATGTTAAGAAGCAATTTATTATTTAATACTTCTTAACCTTATGAGACTGCCATACAATGTGAACCATCGGCAGATATCGCATTTTTCTGATTCATGAAGTTTCACTAGAACTTTATATGTATTGTGTCAAAACGTGCCGGGTGATGGGATAGACTGCGTTGTAAATTGTAAAGGTTAATATAATAATAGGTTAATAATAATAATAGCATGAATAATTAATAAATTTCACATTGCAGGTATTTGGCAGTTGACTTCCAATTATACTGCATTGGTATGATAGTTATCATTCTCGTTTGTAAATATCCAGAGTCGGTTAAACTTATATTAGGAGTTACATTACTAGCAGCAATTATTACTCCTGGCCTCATGTCATACATAGATGCAATTCCTGCCACACTTCTTATGACACCAGAGTAAGTGGAATCCATCAAAAATAATTAAATCACATGCTTTCCTTGTACACACAGCACGAGTGTGACATTTTCAAAATTGAAACTGATGTTAAAAAAATCCAGACAATCGATAAAGTACATATAATATAGTATATCTATAGTATCTGTAACATATTTTACCAAACAATTATTTTATTTTTCTTTTCTTTATTGTATTTGAAATATGTAATATTTTTTGATTCTCTTGGAAAATTTCCCAGTTTTCATCTTGCCAAGTCAAGTAACATTTATCGGGTTGTTTCACAGATATTCAAATGTCATTCAAATGATAATTCAGCGCCATTTTGTTTTTTTGACAGTTAACAGGTCCCCGTTAAATGCCAATTCTAAGTCCATTTCAGCATTTGAACAATTTGTGATCAGTAGAAGGGGACAACTATCTTGTTATTAAGCTTGTCCGCTTATTACAATTTGATGGAAAGCTCAAGCGCACATAGAATCGGCGTTCGGGATTTTTAAAATTTCAACAAAACAAAGGTACTGAACAGCCATTTGATGAATTTGTCACGCCTTAGTGATTTTTTACCAATGTATTTTCATATTTATTTCAGAATCGCCAAAGAAAAATTTATAAATGATGATAATTTTATAAATATGTATATAAAACTACAAGGGAATACGGGCGGATATGCAATAGGACTGATATGTGGTTATGTTCAGGTTCATATTGAAAAAAACAAAGTTAACATCACACAGTGGAAGGTAAATATCACAATATATTGGTATTTTAATCTACTCTAGATATAACGTGTCTTACAAATTCCGTCGATTAACCTATGAGTAATTTTATAACCAAACCGCCCAACTGATTCCTTGCTTCGAAAGCATAATACATACATATCTTGGTAGATAAATTTGGTCCTTGAAGATCAACAAAAGATTAAAAAAAAACTATGCTTCTTGTGATCTTTTGACTGCGAAATAATGTTTTTTTTTATTAAATGTTTACATAACCCAATTTCCGGAACCAATAATTTAAGTTTTGGAGTAATTGACCGATCGGTGGCTGAGTTGACATTGTGTTTGGGTCCCACCCAGGCGTAGTGTGTTCAATTCCTCGGCTGGCTAAGTCCTGAATCACAACACAAGCAACATTTTTCACTTATTGTGTGTTGGTAGTAGGAGATTTTCAAATGTTGTCAGGTTATTTGTAACCAGAAAATATTTAAAAAATAAAGGAAATGTTATAAAATCAATAACTTATATTTTCATTATTCATTTTTGCGCTTCTGTCTCCTTCAGCCAACGTTTCGTGTCCATCATCTCTTGCATCTGCCCCGATGATGGACAGTGTAACACTGTCCGAAATATTGGCTAAAGAAGGAGGAAGCGCAACACGGCAAAATAGACAGTTCAGTGGCTGAGTTGGCATCGCGTCTGGGTCCCACCCAGGCCCAGGTAGTACCCATTTCCTCGGGTAGCTAAGTCCATCATCACGAAACAGTCAATATTTTCCGCATGCTGTGGGTGGTTGTAGGAGATTTTCTAATATTGTCAAGTTATTTGTAACCCAGGAATATTTGTCTTTCTTTAAAATTATTAATAACCCAAAAATGAATCACAATACCACTTTTGGCCGGGAAAATATCAAATCATATAACTTGTGTTGTTTTTTTTTCAGTGGGTACCATTCTTCATAGAAGCTATAATACCATTGATGATTGCTACAATGGGATGCGTATTGTATGCATTCTTGGAGCGAGATAATCTGACTCCATTTGTGTCAGCATTATTTGCTTCGCTGCCTAAACCCTTCATCGCTGCTCTGGCGGCTTTCCTCATCATATTCATCGCCAATAAGTGTGATGGTAATAACGTTGAAACTATTAAAAAAATCAACTAAGAAGAGAGAATATTACTTATATTTTTCAAATGATTCAATGATATTATTTGTTTGTATTTCAGTTGGCATGTTTAGTTTCCTGGAGTCCAAGTTTTTTGACATTCCCGCAAAACTGACTTACTGTGCTTTTGTGATTCACTTTGAAGTGGAGAAATCATTGTGTATTGTGACTTTGACTTATCCAGTGGTATTGGGACCTTATTCATTAGTAAGTATAATCATCATTAATAAATAAAAAAATATTTATTAAACTTCTCAAATAATAATTGAAAAATGATGTCCATCATACTTGCCCGTTATATTTGATGGATGATCAAGGTTTGATCAAAAGCTGAAACAGGCCGAGAATCAGTGCAGAATGGGGACCACTCAAATGTAATAGAGGTTGAAACAAACAAACTCAAAACATCTATTTCCAATAACCATTAGATTCATTAAACTCATTATGAAAAAGAAAGCGGCCTTTTTGGCCCAGAGCTCTAAAGGCCAAGATATCAAAAAGCCAAAAAAAGAAATAACGTCATCAAATTTTAATGTTGATTTTCAAGTTCTGTGAAGGTTCTATTCAAGTTCTGATTTTTTCCAGTTTTGTGAAACACCTGGCCAATAATGATATACATAATAACAGAACTTAAAAATCAACTTTCAAATTTGATGACTTGTTCAAATTAACAACCCGTCCTTAATTGTTAAGATTGATGGATTAACATATTTAATTTTTATTTTTTGGAATAACTTAATGAGTAAAACCTCAAATAGAAATATTTAATTATTGAAGACAATATGTATTAGAAATTCCTAAACGAATATTTGAAACCGAAAAAGATACGGTCACATCTACTGGGTTCAAGTCCTAGATGTGACCGTATCTTTCTACTGGGTTCAAGTCCTAGATGTGACCGTATCTTTCTACTGGGTTCAAGTCCTAGATGTGATCGTATCTTTCTACTGGGTTCAAGTCCTAGATGTGATCGTATCTTTCTACTGGGTTCAAGTCCTAGATGTGATTGTATCTTTCTACTGGGTTCAAGTCCTAGATGTGATCATATCTTTCTACTGGGTTCAAGTCCTAGATGTGATCATATGTTTCTACTGGGTTCAAGTCCTAGATGTGATCGTATCTTTCTACTGGGTTCAAGTCCTAGATGTGACCGTATCTTTCTACTGGGTTCAAGTCCTAGATGTGACCGTATCTTTTTCTGTTTCATATATTCGTTTAGGAATTTCTAATATTGTCTTAAATAATTAAATATAACATATTTTAATTATTTTGTAGACTTTCCTGCCCATCGTGTCGTTGGTGTTATCGTACGGAGTGGCCCTGGTGGTGTGTTTACTAGTGGAGTTCCCCTTCAGCAATCTACAGAAGATTGGCGAGAAGAACTTCAGTCAAAATAATAGTAAACAAAAACTCAACAATAATGATGCCACTCTGACTAAAAACAAAACGAAACTATCCATTACATTAAAAAGTGACTAATTTTAAGAGTTATATAAATACATTTAATGCAGACTTACAGATCTATAAACTCGTGGAGTTGGGGCAATACACATTAGATTTTTTTTTTAAATAAATCATTAGTGTCTCTTGCACAGATAACAAATCTGTCATATGGAAAAGTTATTTATTTCAATTTTTATGCAGATAGGTTCCTACTGCAGGGTTGTGAAGAGATCTAATATCCTACCTATGAAAAGTAGTGTTTGTCAAAAATATTTATTTTTAACGGGAAAAAAAGAAAATAAATAAAATGTGGGAAAATTATATGCAGGATAAATTGTATAATTTTAATTTTCAAGGGACCGTAAAATTCACTTATAAACTGCTTATCCATTGGAGTGATTGGTGTCATATATATATATATTTATATACATTTAATACCATATTATTTAATTAATACCATTCCTCAAAATATTAATATGAAAACATATGAACTGCTTACTGCATTTTAAAGTCAATGAATCCACTTAGATTTCGCCGTCCATCCCATATTTTTAGATTCTATAAAATATGGCACATTATGACAAGCGATCTTTCAAAATGTTTTTGCAAATGGCAAAATATGCCAAAAAATCACTCCAGTTGTAAAAACCTTATATTGTATTATTAGAGTTTTCTATCGCATTCAAAAACAGAAATGTTGTTTGTCAATAATAGAAAAATGAGGTAGTTTTTGATGTTCTAGTTTTAGTGTGTAATAATAAATTGAAAGTATGTAAACATTGAAGATTTTTATTGATAATTACTTCCCGGCATTCAACGAGATTTAAAGCTCATTTTTCTTATTGAACAACTAGCTGACCTGTCCACGGCGTTGCTCGGAGAGTTTTCTCTGCTTTCTATAAATATAATATGCATGTATAAATATATAAACCTCCCGGGAGAAATTCTCTAAATGATAGTGAATACCTTATCAAAATCTGTTGCGTAGTTTAAAAGAACTAAGCGCACAAACAGAAAGATGCGGAAAGAGACTTTGTTTGATACTATTTAGAGATGGAAAAAAATATGGAATAAACAATACAATGTATTATTGAGTGAATTAAAAAAATTAAGGTTATCATTGATAAAAATAGTTGTCAAATTTCATTGCTGTTAGAGGAGTTTTTGCTATCAGGCAGGTTTTAGGAGGAGGAGATCCACCACTGATCAACTCTTTACCACTCGACAAATCCTGACAAAATGCTGGGAATTCTATATAGACATATATCAACTATTTGTTGACTTCAAACAGGCATATGACAGTATAGATAGGGAGAAAATATATGAAATACTCCTAAATTTTGGTATACCGCCCAAAATAGTCAAGCTTGTAAAAGCAACGATGGTTGGTTCACGATGTCGAGTAAGGATAGGAGGTGAAACAACGGAGGATTTTAACGTCTCCCAGGGGCTGAAACAAGGTGATGGCTTAGCTCCCACTCTTTTCAATATTGTTCTGGAGCACGTCGTGAGGAAGACAATGATTGCTACCGACTCAAACATTTGCTACAAAAGCAATCAAATAGTTGGATATGCAGACGACCTTAACATTGTCGGAAGATCCTTACAGGCTGTAAGAGAGGTGTTTGACCCTTTGGAGACTGCAGCAAGAGAGGTGGGCTTGCAAATCAATGAGAACAAAACTAAAATCATGATGCAAACCAGAACCCCACACCGCAGAATAAAAGATAAAGTGAATTTTAAAAACTCCTATAACTTTGAAGTGGTCGAAGAGTTTGCCTACCTGCTAACGCTAACAACACTTACTTCGCGTTGCTGCCAGTGTTCAAATCCCGAAACGTCCATAGGAAAACCAAAATAACCCTGTATAAAACAATTATTAGAACGGTCTTGGCCTATGGATGTGAGGCGGGAACACTGACAGCAAAGTCTGCGGAACGGCTGGACACCTTCGAAAGAAAGGTACTTCGAAGAATCTTAGGAGCGGTGCGAGAGGGAGAGGCATGGAGAATCCGCCACAATAAGGAGCTATATGACATCTACCAAGCTCCCAGACTCTCTACTCATTTACGGCTCCAAAGACTAAGATGGGCCGGACATGTGCACAGAATGTCAAGCACACGTGTACCAAAGAAGGTTCTAACAGGACACCAGGGAGGCAAACGAAAGGCGGGCAGACCTAGGCTGAGATGGGAGGACGATGTCAGGAAAGATGCCAGAGGACTACTCCATGTTGCAGATTGGAAGACGACGGCCGAGGACAGAGGGCGGTGGAGGCTCATGTTAAAGGAGGCCAAGGCTCGAAATGGGCTGTAGCGCCATTGAAGAAGAAGAAGAGAGTTTTTGCTACTTCAAACATTTTTCCGATTCATGCATTCAAATGTTAAAAAATCCAAAATAGCTCTGAACGCCAATTTTTGACAATGAATTAATCCCAAAAGTTAAGTCTCCAAAGTGCTGGGGATGCAGGGAAACTTTTCATGCGGCTATTGGCAACACAACAGTGTATGTAGCATACCTCGCTGGAAAACTCAATCTTGGCTTGGCAGCCGTTTATAATGGAGCTCCCGCTGTAAGTTACCGCCAAGTGCAAAGTTCGCACAGTTATTCGGTTTTTTAATACAAAAGGTGTTAAGCCAATTGACGGAAGTGTATGGATGGATCTCAAAAAGGCCCGCAAGTGGTGTAGGGAGTTTGCAGATAAATTTCAATATCAGACGGGTCCCTCGAATGCTCACAGAAGACAACAAATGCACTTCAGCAACGACAAGATGAAAGATATCATCAATTTGTCAATGACGGCAAACAAGGCACAACGATGGCGAGCTGGTATAACATCTGTGTAAAAAAATTGCCACAGCGTTTATGAAAATGCATCTCAAGCTTTAAAACAGAGGTTCCCAAACTTTTTTGCCCCGTAGACCACTTGCCAAATTTTTTTTTTCCGTAGACCCCCTGCCTGCGGAATATTGAATTTTCCTAAAACTATTAACGTCCCATGTGATAATCATTTATTTTTTTCGTAAAAAGATTCCCTTCCCTTTCCTGCCCTACAATCGGGTGGTGGCATAGTTCCTCTGTGTTTACATTGTGCAGACAGGGGCGCCCTTGTGAGGTATTACACCAAATGAAAATGGAGCAGGATAAGCAACGGGAATTTCTTTCTGTAGCTGGCTCTACAGAATTGCCCCTTAAGTTCTTTGTTAGCACTAATTCCGATCAGTTCTTCTTGTCATATGATATCCGATTCTTCAACATTCCATTTCCACAGTCAAAATGTCCTCAAACTTAGTTTTAAACTCTGTGTGAAGTACATCTAAATGTTGAACGTCATTATTACCCTGGACGTTTTTCAAAAACAAGTTGGGAAACTAGAAAAATTCGCGGCTTCCAATGTGCAATGTATTGGTTCAATATATTAATTCTGACGAGAAAAGGAACGTAGACTCTATTTATATACCTCAATAAACAAATTTACGATATATAAACATACAAATATCAAATAAGTAATTTCTCAGTCTATTATTAGTATTACGTAAACTGTGTTATTTGTGTTAGGTGTATTGTGTCATTTACGGAGCTCCTAAATATTGAGTTTAGGTAAATGGCGGTCCACTTGTATGTATTTCTCTTGTGGACCCCCAAATTTTTTTCTCGCTGACATAGACCCCCAGCAAGCCGATAACGACCCCTGGGGGTCCATATAGACCACTTTGGGAACCTCTGCTTTAAAAGATGTGAAAAATATGTTTCTTTCTATTTGTAAAAACTAGGAGACTTTGGGATTGATTACCCTCGTAGTAAAGGTTGAATAAATAAAAGGCGGCTTACAATGAAATAGTTTTAATGATACATGTACAGTACAGTTTAATATTATTTATGTGTCCACAACAATCATTGTTTAAATTCTGTCGGCCACATCGTCAGTGTTAAATATACCGGGGCTTATTGCGGAAAAGTTAATAGTAATTTACAACTTACTCAAACAAACCTAAAACATGGTCTTATTCATTACAAGTGTTCATTTAAAAGAAACAATCAATCGTTTGTACAGCTTAAACAAACACACCACAGTATCACGGCCAAACTAGGCGAGATAAATTATTAAAGGAGATGATAATTATTTTCTCCAGAATAAATAGAACCAAACAAAATAAACAAGATATATTTTCCACTTTCAATAAAAACAAACGATTTATTAAAAAAATAAAATAAAAAAAGAAACAATATTTATTGGTGGGAAGGCCGTTGAAATGATATATTTATAATTAGAATACACGGCATTCATTAGACAACAATATTATATATCGTGAAAGCAACATAATAACATAACTTTATCTACAGAATCAAATAATTCAATAAATTTAGCTAAGTGAGCTAATAAAGAATCTAGACTATACAAACGTTTCAAAATTACAATAAATCTATAATACAAATGATTACACCAATTTTAATACAATTTGATTGATACAATCACAATAATATAGTGAAGCAGTCACCAATTTCCCACCGATAATCCTACCACAAACTGAAGCCTCTTACAAATAACTCAATTCTCGTAAACTGGCAATCTTACGACAGACTGATGTCTCGTAAAAATAACTCAATTTTTATATATTGACTGACGTTTCATTCAAATGACTCAATTCTCATAAACTGCCAATTCCACGACAAATTGACGCCTCGTACAAATAATAACTCAATTCTTAAATTGATAAGGAATGAGAAAATATTCAAATTTCTGTGAGAAAATGCGTGAAAATCTGTGAAACTTGAGGAAGGTCTTAAATACAAACCTCTAAAAGACGCAATAATATCTGCCTAAATAATAATGACTTCCGTCGCTTTTTTCTGATTTTTTTGTAAATATGACAATTCCAGCCAAGAGGTGACTGATATTGAAAATAATTTTGCTGTATGTATGTGACGGTCAACGAAGAAGTGACATAACCCACACAAAAACTTAAACAGACTTCGCTATTTTGCAAGAGGTTTAGATTGATATTTCGTCATAACAAAATAATAATATTTTAATTGAATCAGTCCACAAACAAACTACAAATGCATTTATATAAAACCTTGCTATATTATAAATGCTTGGAAACAAACAGTGCATATAGTGACAGATGCATTTTGTTTGAATTGAGTCGTCGACTTGCAAAACCCGCATTGGAAATTTTGGCAAAAAGTGCTGAAAGTAAATTGAAAATAAATAATTTTTGGTAAATATCAAAGGAATAATGTGTAATTATGTTGATATTTAGCATAAAAGGTACATTCAAAGTGTTCCAAACAGTTTTTTGCGACATCTATATTTCGAAATATATCTAGAACTGATTTTTGAAAAATTCCAGAGCAGGTTTTGCAAGTCGACGTCTCAATTCATACATTTAGATTTAGTGTAATAAAAATAAATTATGTTTAAACGAGAGCGGCGGCCATCTTGGCAGTCAGTGTTTATGTAGGAAAGTTTTAATTTGTCTCGGTGTGATAATTATGGGGTCGCACCGCTACTGCGCTGACCGCCTTCATAAGATTTATTTGTTTACAAACTCAAGCAATCCTCACTAATGATATGGCATTCTACAGAACATTGACTAAAAATCTGATATATTAACAGAATCCAGGCCATAGAACAATATCCTTTACAAACAAGCAACAACAACCTCTATAAACGGAATACACAGATATTCCTATTATTTACATTTCACCAGGTTCAAAGAATGCCAACATTCTTAGGTTGGGGTGTTTGTAACTCTACCAACGTCATTTTTAATATTTGGCATTTGAAAAGTTCTCTTTGAAAGCCGATTCTCAACCCGTTTAAGCGTTTAATCAACTGACGATCAGCTGATAAGTAAAGCAGCAAGACCATTAAGATAGACGGCTGATAAAATGCGGAATCAGGCTGAGAATCGACGGTTCAACGGAGACAATTTGAAATGTCAAAAATTCAAAATGGCGCAGTTAGCTGATTTGATTTCATCAAAGGTGATGCAAGTTTTAAACACCCCAACTTTATATACTGAGAAATTCTTTACGGTAATTTTTTAAAGATCAATTTTGCTAGTTGTAATGCCACAAGAATTAGAGCTGACATGTATATTACAGATGCCTGGTAGAATAGAATGAAAACGCTGATATGAAGATCTTTGCAGGAGCAAACACAAAAAAATACATATCATACATTTAAAAAGACAAACTTATCAGATAGAAATATACATTTAGCTAAATTCTCTAGCTAGAAAGAGTAATAGTTATATTTTATGAAATCTCTTGGTCATGAGTTACTAAAAAGCTATGACAATACATACGTCATTTAGTATTAATAACTTTCAATCGACAAAAATATATGGAATATGTTATAACATCATTTAATCCTTATATCTGTGTCTATTATACAAAGACAACCAAAGCAAAATATCAACAGTGAATCCAAAAAACATACTCGCACCAAAACAAGGTTAGGTTAGGTTAACTGCTATGTAAGCCAATGACAGGTTTATATATAATTATATGAATTGGTGATTTATGAAGTAAAATAACATCTTTAAGACATTTTACATAAAATAAATACTTGTTACGCTTAATTTTTAGTGTATAAAATACTGATGTATTCAAAATATGCGTATAATTGAAATGAATTTAAAATGCTGACTCATGGTGTAGATATAAATATAAATCACAATGAAATTTATGAACATTGGTGACTGAAGAACTGTGAAAATTAAAGTTTCCAAAATAGTGTACACATTATTTGTTTTCGGAATTTTTCAACAATCAGCGCTATTTTACAGTTGCACAGTACTCGTTAAATACTGAATCTTGGCTTGGCTTGGCTTGATCAAATGATAAAACGGGCCAAGTCTTTGGAACTGCAAAATAAAATATAAAAAAATTCAAATGCCGATAATCGTCGATCAAATGTTACAGGGGTTAAAATAAACCAAAAATATGTTACAAAGGATATGTGAAAACATTGGATGTGTAACAAAGCATAATTTAAATGTTTTTAATTTTGACCGGACTGGTTTCACCTTATGATGGAGATCACACTTCAGTCTGAAGATGCCCGACATAATGTGAAACCGGTCATGTTAGTAAAAAGGTGAAATAAACTTATAAAGGTGTTTTAATCCATAAAAAGTCATATTATAATTGAAATGCATTATTTTTTACGTTTTAACAACTTAATTTGAAAATAACTGCTCAGTATTGTAATCGGTGTAGATAGGTACTGTACACTTTCTAATCACAAAGTAGATTTTTCAATACCTACCGAGATGTGAAAGGACAAATTTTAATTATAGATTATGTGAATTTATAATAATGTCAAAATGTAAGGTACATATGAGGGATATTTTTGCAAAACTGACTTATTCCAACTTTGACCTGTGAATTTTCTAATTTATTTCTACACAATAACTAAGTGGCAAAAACTACTAATTCCCATAGACAAATTACTTTCAAAATGACTTGTCTCTTGCAAACTCGTCTTATTCCATCTAACGTTACTATAAAAACAAGCTTATTCTATTTTAGCCAACAGAAACAGCATTTGGTCACGTGACGAAATGGCCGCCTGGTTGATTTGTATGATAAGTACAATATATTGTAAGTTGCTGTCAGTCATATTATGGCGTTTCAAAATCGGCTTATTCCAAGACAGTTGGTTGCAAAAAAGGGTTATTCCGAGATTGTCTTGCAAAACGGACTTATTACAAACATAAATTGTAAATATCTTATTACATTTAAATATTTGTTCAGAACAAATATTACTAAAGCAATGTATTACAAAAAAAAAACACAGATATAAAATCACATTTACCTGTATCAGTTTTTTGACATTTCCCAACAAAGCATTCAGGTGGAATAAGTCAGTTTTGCAAAAGTACCCCTCATATAAGATACAATGGTATTTCTATCATTTCAAATAATTTATTACTCAGGTAAAAGAAAATATGAAAAAGTACAGTAAAGTAATAGAGTTGAACACGGGCTCAAAGGGGTATGATTACAGAAGAATATCTGATTTATTTACAATGTCCGGGAAGAGGTACACTTTTTGCAACAACATTCTTATTATTTAGAATATGCCCACATTAACACTGACTAGCACAGTAAATATACGCAATAATTCGTTGACTATCTTCAGTAATATTAATCAGCGGGGTAGTAAATCAGTATGACGAAAAATGGCACGGAAAAAATAATATTTAAGACATACCGAGCGCTAACAGCTCCACTGTAACATCTCCATCTTTCCCATAATGTTCGCAAGACAAGTTATAATGGAGGTCTCAGCAACAGAACTATAGAGGTAGCAAAACAAAGAAAACTGTCTTCGAATAATTGGAATCGCATTGTTGCAATGATAATCCAAAAACCAACTTGTTTAATTCATATTTGAAATACGGTTGACAATCAAATCACTTGTGAATATAACTCTATATTGAGCAAAATTTTATATTAAGCAAACAGAAATAAAGGCGTACCGCTGGTAGCTTCATTGTAACCTCTCTCTCTTTCTGGTAAATAACGGATATAACAGAGAGGTTAATGAAGCACTCAGTTGCAAAACTGCAGTAGGTGACATCACTTACAGAAAGACAAATAAAGCAATGGCAATCTATTCACCATTAAATGTTAATTTATTCATCCATATTCATACACCTTACTCAACAAATTTGATTCATCTTCTAGACTTATATGAGCGCTAAGAGTAACCTTTTCTATAATTATCTTTAATACACCAATTCATCCTTTTGGCGCTGGCTTACTTTAAAACTGTGTAGAAACGAAGTTGATGTTGGTTTTGATATGGACACAGCAGAACTACAGTTTTCTGGGGTTGAATCTAGACATATTGTATGAATTTAATTGAAATGGTGCTTCGTAATAATTCCATCATTGATATGTATCAGACGCATGCGTGTTTACTTCAACACATCGAACCAACACAGAAAAGGATATTTACCGATTTAGAATCTGTTGATATGAAGGATGTTTTGGAGAACCAAAACGATGCGGAGTTAACAAAATAATTGCAAAATTGTAAAATAGACCAGTGTCGGCTCCTGACTTTTGAATGTGATAAGAGTGCTAAGTTTGAAGAATTCAACATTGTTGATGTTGTGGAGTCCAAAATGATTTGTTATTTTTTTTCGCTAATTTGTATGAAGATTTTCAGGAAATTTCAGTTTGGCCGTGTGCCGCAAGGATTTGCTGAAAATCTTCATACAAAAAAACGATGTTTTCAAAAACATCAATAATGTTATTGTTTTGTAATGTTAGCGCTCTAGTATACCCAAAAGTCACGAGCCGCCACTGATACAGACACGCTCTGCATAAAAGTATTCAACCTGCAACATTGATAATCAGTTAAACACAGCCCTTTTGCTATAAAAAAGGACTTTTAAGCGGCGTATTGACGGAATTCTTTGGAACTGTGGAAACCTAACAACCAGATTCATTCAAGCATTTACGCTATTCAAATTTTGCACGAATGCAAACAGTTTAGAATTTATATTTTCAAAGAAACAGATCACCCTTTTCGCAAATGTAAAAAAGTGCCATGCTGATGTTTTAAAACCAAACAATCTAAACAGATTATAATCAGGATATATATCGACAGACGTGTATGCTTGTATAGGTGTCCACAAATATTTCTACACAAGAGAAAACCTTGAAACTTTTTTTAATATACTAATTTAAAAAAATTGAAAACACAAAAGTTAGGCTTTACAGCACTTAATTTGTAATCGGTTTTACTTCGGAATGTCAATATATATATATAAAGAGATTGGATTTGAATAAGAAATACAGGGAACCCTTGCCAGAACTAAAATACTATGTTCCGTATAGCTACATTGACAGATTGGCAAATAATATTATTCAATCAGAATATAATGTCCGTTACAGATGAATTAACAGACATTAAATCTAAGTGAGAGATAAATCTAATGATTAGATTAGAACCTTTAATTCTTTGTTTTGTATATAACGAGTATTAAGTTGGAAGACAGATATATAAATAATAAAATATACACAAATAAAACAGTGAATGTATAATGTAGTTTAAAACATTCATAATTTATTTACGGATGATGATGTAAAGCGTGATGAATAACCTTTTAAAAGTACGATTAAATAAATAAATAACATACGACGTAAAAATCTACATGTAACATGTTCGTTTTTACACAAAATGATTTTATTCTATTATTGATATAATTATTTTTATATAATTGTTAACAATATCATATTATCAGTGGGTTAAAGCACAATAATGGCTTCATTCCGCGGGCGGTACTACGTTCATGCCATCACTGTTGCTAGCAAAATGTCAACTCAACGTCAACAATACGCTAGCTCGTCATGAGCATCATGCTAGCTTGTCACGAGTAATACGTTTGCTTGTCGCGAGCATGATGCCGACTTGTTACAAGCTATATGCCGGAATGCAACGAGCTTTCTGCCGCCCTCGAGACAGTGGTGAAGTATTAGCCGGGATACAATGTTAAAGTGACAGCAACAACATTTAAAGTGGTTATATTATTTAAATTGCAATTATTAACTCCTCCGTGAAAACTTACCTTTAATATTAGCAAAGGTAAAAATATCTCTCAACAATATAAATGAAAAGTTGACAACAGTTATGTTATGTTTACTTAATTACACGTCCCTAGGAAAGAGATAACAATGATTTATGTATAGTCGAGTGCAGTCACCGAAAAGTACTATTCTTTAGGACTACAGATTGTTTAGCTTCTTTGTATACAATATAATATATTATTCAAGAAACGTTTTACACTTAGCCTAAGGTGACAGACTTGCCTTACAAAATGTTCTGTTTCCTGTTTTAATCAGAGTTAGTGCTGGGTGCGAGGGCTGTACCCTCGAGGCAACATCAGCAATGTGCCCTTCTATCAACTAACAACACAAAATGAAGCGACAAATACAAAAGAAAAATGCGGAAACACTAGAGATTATATATTTACACATTGAATAAACTTAATATGTATTTATTTTAATAGCTTAACTTAGATATTTCAGTTGTTTAGCGTGATAGAGAAGTGGGAAATAGTGTGAAGGCATTGTACACAACTACGGGTATTTACAGGCGTGGTCGTGGGGTTGTGCAGGGATTCCGGAACAACGCACACATCCCCACTAAACAGAGTGGGATTATTTCAACACATTTTACACTCATTGCTACACCTAATTTAACTATTCATTTTGAAATGCTTACGTCCACATTATTAATATCCAAGCATTATTTTGATTTTAACAGTTTATCTTTGGTTAGAGCTTAGATATATACTTACAACAACAGAATCAATTGGGGAACCGCACTGACAGAATCAATTGAAAACCACACTGACAGAATCAATTGGGGAATCTATTGAGGAACCACATTGACAGAACCTATTGCGAAACCACACTGCCAGAATCAATTGGGGAACCACACTGACAGAAGCGAGGGTTGAACTGTGTTTTCCGTGTTGAGTGCTGCAGTCTTAGGTGTCATTTACGTAGCACAAAGTTATGCTCCCCCTCTAACGACTAATGCAATTCCTATTTTCCTCGTGAAAAATACTTGTATAATTTTTAGGATAACATATACTCTTCTCAATTCTTTTAAAAAAAAAATTTTGAAACTGTTCGTTTGCAATTAGTTTTACCACAAATGCGAAAAATTCAGATTTCTACCCTTGTACAAAATCCACCCTTACAAACCATTCAAACTTCTTCCCCAAATAATGTAAAAAATTGTTCGTAACCCTTTTCTTTTTTCTTCCTCAGCACACGCGCACCGTGAATATGAAACGCTTAATACTATAGAACACGTCAACCAGTTTTCATAATCGGACCAGTCAAAACTTATTTGAACAACAGATAAGCAAACGGGCAACATTCCTCAATGTTATTAAAGAGTTTTCAATGCCGATAGCCAATTTTCAATGAACACACTATACATTATAAATCAACTCTGTCCAGCGATTCATCATGAACATCAGTTATCATCTAATAGCATTACAGAATACTAGGAACAACAGAGTAAACCAACCACGCTTCAAATAGTACATTTACTTAATTTAAATAAATAGGAATGTTGAAGTGTTAAAAAAACCAGTCCTCAATAATTAATTTATAACAATATTATTATCATTCATGCCAAATGACTGCATCGCGTATGTGAAAAAATCAAGGAAAAACAATACAATATATTGCATCGGTGAGTAAATTTGCAAAACTACAGTATTCTCCTTTGATTACATATTTCCTAATTACATTGCATAATTTGGTACAGTCGGTTACAGATCCATTAAATGTAATAAGACATAAAGTGTTCTAGCAGACAGTGTATCACGTCACATGAACGAAAACTTTAAAACACTAATTGCTTGTAGAATTGACATTGTTAAAAGACAGCAAAAGATTTTTTAAGAAAAAAATCTCGCTAATAAAAATCTTGAGCAATTTAGGTGAGGTCGATTGATATTTTAAAATCAATGATTGACAAATAAAGACACTTTAGGGCTGCGGCTATTCGATTAGTGCCGTCATGTGGTGTGAAACACTGTCCAGCGTTGAGTGGCGTGATGCTATTGGTTCCTGATGCTGAGTGCCATGGCTATCTTTAGGTCTTGATCCTCCTCTTCTCGGCGCTGCCTTCGCTCCTCCTCCAGTCTGCGGCCCTCGGCGGCTGCCCAGGCCAGCTGTTGCTCCTCGGAGGGAAAGAGGCTGGGAGCGGTGGAGGCAGAAAGGGCCGCCGGAGCCGTCGGCAAGGGCAAATTCTTGTTCTTCTTATGCCTTCCCAAATTGCCCAATGTCTGAGTGATGGATCTCCCCAGCGGTTTGGGTGACTTCTCTTTTTTAACTTCTTTGGCGGCCTTGGAGGATTTAGTTTTCCCCGTGGTCCATGTGTTGAACTGGCTGGAGGACTTGGAAGTGTTGGAGGTGTTGGAGGTGGCCGAGGTGTCCGCCCAACCGTCGGTGGTGGCCCAGTTATCCTCGCTATCGGCCCAGCCTCCTCCCCACGCCGCCAAGTTACTGCTGTTATTGTTGTTAGTGATGGGCACTGACATCCGCCCGCTTTTGCTGAAAGGATCATTTGTAGGCAGGGGAACGGATTGGCGGCCGCCAAACGCGTCATTGTTATTCTTTTCAAATGTTCGCGACGTGGTGAAGAAGTCGTCCGTCTCAAATGCGGCGAAGCTAGAATTTTTATTGACATCCGCGATCTTAATGACGGGAGGGGGGCTGAATGCGGCGAAAGAGTCAGGTTCCCGAGGAAAGTGGACGGGAGCCTTGGCCGGGCCGGTGGAGTCGGGTGCATCGGCGAAGGGGTCGGCGAGGTTGAAGGGGTCTTCGTAGCGGTAGTCTCTGAAAGGGTCCTCGGTGAAGTCCATCCTAGTTTTGGGCTTGGCATGGGTGGCCTGAGAGGGGGTGGCAGCGAAAGCCAGCGATGGACTTTTGCTGGGAAGCTGAACACACAAGGGCATTGTTTTATTGGAGTATGAGTTTATTTGCGCTGTTTGTTAGTGTGCGGTGACGCTGCTTTGCCCGGGATGGCGGGCGGCTCCCGATGGCCCAACCCCGCCCGGGCGGCTATTATCTCCCCTCCCCCTTAAAGCTGCAAGAGATAAATACAACAAATAGTGTTAGTTACGGTTCATATGTTTCTAGTTTCCATAGCATATATGAAAATGTGAACAGCTCAAGTTAAAAAAATAACATTTAAAAAAAAAATTATAACTTTGTAAAAAATTTAAAGAACTAAATAATTTAAAAGACTTGCAATAATTAGTAATAGTTGGTGTATCTTATTAAAAAGGGATTTGATTTTTACAAAAAAGTAAACAATATACTAACCGACAAGAATATACTAACATATTTAACTATTGGGTTGATGCATTAGTTCCTAAGTGTTATTATTAAATTTGAAACATACGTATATATTTTTATTGCAATGTTTTAAAGCAATTTTTTTATTCCAAATTATTAAATGATCCGGATTATTAATCAAGACCTATCGTACGATGGCGATATCGAATGACAAAGGAGAAGCCTTAGCATAGTGTCTAATATGATTGTCCGCAGATTTTGCAAATGCAGCAACACTGTTCAACGCATTCTGTACCGGCCTGTATACATGTGAGACAAGGTGTCACTACCGAACTTGTTCGATGGAACGACTCCAAAACCAATATAATGACGCCTGTAAAATTATATTTGGATATAGAAGATACAGCAACGCATTGACAATGTTCACGGAATTAGAACTAAATGGATTTTCCGGCCTGATGAGACACCGGGTCACTGGAGCCAGGATGCGGCTAATGGCCCCCGCCAACACGATGGTGACTGCAGCCTAACAGCACCAAGCGCCACTCCTGAGTGAGCGCAGGGCCCAAGATCACTCAAGACCACGCCCTACATATTTGTCCTAAATTATTTTTCTTTATCTGTTTATACAGGGTGCGCCAGAGAAACTTACTTATTTGAAAAAATTCCCGACCGTTGAGTTGGGCAGGTAGAGGGGCGGGAGGGGGCGCATCTGGAGGGGGACGTCCCCAAGTTTGTTTCCCATTCTCGTCAGTTGCCATTATGCTGTGGTCTAGAGAGCAGCGGGCCTTCGCCGTCGAGAGCTTCTTTTGTAACGGTCGCTCAGTTGTTGCTACGCAACGTGCCTTTCGCGCTCGCTTCGAAATTCCTCCTCCGGATTTGACTCCATGTGATTTTTTTTTATGGGGTTATTTGAAATCCCTTGTTTATGTCGATCGACCACGGACCATAGATCACCTGAAGAACAACATTCGCGATGCTATTGCCAATATTCCGATTGATATGCTGAGAAGAGTGGACGAGAACTTCAAAAAACGACTTAACCAGTGTATGTGCGATGAGGGTCGCCATTTAAAAGATGTAATTTTTAAGACAGTATGAAAAAAAACTTGGTACATTGCATTTTAAAATAAAAAAAGAATTACAACAATAACTACAGTGTTTTTGTTTTTATTGAACTTTGAAATAAGTAAGTTTCTCTGGCGCACCCTGTATGTATATCTATATGGGACATGTGGGATCGCACTCACCTCCCCACATCCAAGAATAAAAATTGTTGTTATTATTATTTTTATTATTAATCCACTTGTTTTATATTTCACCAATTTTGGTGTTTTAGTTTTTTAAACAA
The DNA here is from genome assembly GCA_026573805.1 of Hesperophylax magnus. Taxonomy (NCBI): domain Eukaryota; kingdom Metazoa; phylum Arthropoda; class Insecta; order Trichoptera; family Limnephilidae; genus Hesperophylax; species Hesperophylax magnus. The sequence continues at coordinate 414,149 of JAIUSX010000117.1, read as the reverse complement.
CCGTTTACGATACATAGATGGTAGTTTATCAGTTGTGTAAAATTTAAAACACGTTTATTAGTAAGGCTGTAAATGATTTCCGCAATCTCGAAGAAATAATAAAAACTAATTAAACGGAAAAATTCGTTATATCAATTAAAACAATAAAATGGCTTTTTTAAAATTGTTTTGCGTTAATACTGTACAAGAGTCCCAATTGCCATTTGGAGCCAGTGAGACTATGTATCCCCCGATTGGGGTATATTGTGAGGCTGAAAGTAGTGGGGAGAGAAAGGAGATTGGGGAGAGGAAGGTGGGGAAGTACCCGACTATTCAGATCTGGACACTAAAGCCATTTCAAGCAACGTTTTAATACCGAATGGTGGTCTTCATGGTCTCACCACGGTGATACTGAGAGTGTCTTCCATTGTGAAACGTGCCGAAAATATACTATAGTAAAATGACGGTCGGTGGCCGAGTTGACATCGCGCTTGGGTCTCACTCGGGCGTAGTGTGTTCAATTCCTCGGCTGGCTAAGTCCTCCATCACAACACAAGCAACATTTTCAGCTTACTGTGGTGGTAGTAGGAGATTTTCAAATATTGTCAGGTTATTCGTAACCCAGGAATGTTTGTCTTTATTTAAAAAATAAAATAAAATAAAAAATATAAAAATTTACTTGCGCTCACTGAGATTTGAACCGTCGACCTCCAGATTTGTGGCCCTCAACCACACCATCAAATCAATAAAATTGCATTGAGATGAAAAGTTGTATTCAAAGTAAAATTGCACTTAAACCATAAACAGTATAAACTAATACATCAACCCATTATATTCATAAGGATAATGACAATGCAATATCTACAGAATACTAATAATGCGGTATACTTCAAAGCAGAGGTGAAGCAAACTAGAAACATAATGAACTAAGTAGGTGAGCAAGAGAGTACTTGCGGGTTTGCAGTGAAGTCAACAGCCACTCAACTCCTATACATCGAAAATAAATATAACAAAATCATAGAGGGGGAGAGGTTCAAATCATAAAAATCTACCTGAAAATAAATAAAAGAAATTAAAGCAAAAATTCAATCAACAAATAAATAGCATGCAATCTTAACAATTAAATGTGAAATAGCTTCAACATTTGACTACAGAAGAAATGAAGCTGACAGTAAAATTTTGAAAATGAGGCCACCAGCGCTATTGTGGTTTAACCCAAAGTTTGTACAGTGTAGAAAAATTCAATAAAAAATTGATGTTTTGAAAATCAATTACGTTTTTCACGGGTTGTTTTGGAGAATTTGAACAATTCTTCAAATTTTCAAGTTCTGTGAATTTTTTTTTCAAGTTCTGTTATTATTTCATTCTGTCAAGCAACTAGCCTATAATGATATAATAACAGAACTTAAATAGAGGACTTTCACAGAACCCGAAAATTAATGTTGAAATTTGATGAATTTCTTTTGTCATTATTGTCCAGTTGTTTCACAAAACTGAAATATTAACAGAACTTGAATAAAACCTTCATAGAACTTGAAAATCTACTTCAGTAAATTTGATGAATTGATCAAATTCTGTAAAACAACCCGTCTTCAGAGTCTTATTTTGGGGTCAATGTCTTTAGAATATATCAAGTTTAACCTTTAAAATGCCGAGCTCACAAACAGAAAGTATTATTCTCAGATTACAGATTGGATATACCGGCCCTCAACGGACACTAATTTTTTGTTTCCAATTCGCTGCTTGAGAAGTTAAGTGTGGTTATCATGGTGATACCGTTATTGAAAAAGCAGTGTTTACGGTTAAAAGAGAGTTGTTGATTTTTATCACAAATAGATGTGGGTTGTGGTTTTAAATCCCAGACTTTTCTAGGCACCGTAATCTCGGTGCTGAACTAGCCATAGGTCTATTACTTTCATAGCTTTATCGATATTTCGACGGATCATATATGAGACAGTTGCGTAGATGAGATTAATAATATAATGTAATACTTTGTGAACGGTATGAGGAATAAGGCAGATAAAAGGGATTCAAACATGTAATATTTAATTTGGCAAAACTAAGACTGGTACATATTATTATGGTGTACTCTGTATTCAAATCTGTGCAGTGTCAGTTAAAATATGTAATCATTTTGTGGTCTTCGGTGTAACTCTTAAGAAAATAGAAGTAATGTCATGCATACCTAGAGTTACTTGCACCGCTAGCATGAACACAAATCAGAGATTACAAGTAAACAAGTAACCGCTAAATAGAAATGTTAGTATCATCGGCTTTCGTGGAACATAGCGAATAGGTGTCATATATTGTGGCTGCAAATTCATCAGAAAATTGCATTTGAAAGTGGCATTAGTTTCACGTTGGAGTTTAATAAAAATTTGTCCGATAGGAATATGTAGTTTTATAACGTTAACACTTTTTCAAAGGATGAAAGCGTGAAATAACTTATTCTCCGGCATTCTATCGGTTAAGGTTAGTCCGTGATATTAACTTATTCCGTGACATTTTAAACTTGCTTTATTGTAGATATCTTATATGAATATATGCAAAAAAATGTATTCAAAATACGTACTGCTAGCATCATCAATTTTTAACGGTGACCGGATAACTCATCAAAATGACAATTCAACACATCTATAAAAAGTGTTATAAAGTTATAACACTTACATACAGGGTTTTCCAATAAGAGGTGTTATTTTGATATTCAATCGTAAAAGATCAATGGTTTCGTTGCTTGTGTGGCACGTAGCGCCGTCTTGTTGAAAGTAAACGTTGTCCAGATCAATACCATCCAATTCCGGCCATAAAAATCATTAATCATCTCTCGATAGCGCAATCCATTCACCGTAACTGTTGCTCCAGCCTCATTTTCGAAAAAGTAAGGTCCAATGACTCCGCCGGACCATAAACCGTACCAAACAGTCACACGTTGAGGATAGAGAGGCTTTTCAACAATAACTCTTGGGTTTTCCGAGCCCCAGATGCGACAATTTTGCTTGTTGACGAAGCCACCGAGGTGGAAATGGGCCTCATCACTCAAGATGATTTGCATTTGATTCACTGAAGTGAATTTTAATAATTTCAAAGCGTTGTTGAAGCGTGTATCGTTCCATTTTTATTAATGGCGTAGTTTCTACTTGTCAAATGTCAAAAAATGACAGCTTCAAAAGTAACATCTACCGAAATAGCGGGCTATTCAAAATAACACCTCTTATTGGAAAACCTGTATAATAGGTTACATATGTAACTATTTAACCTAGCTTTTGTTTCATCACTTTTCAATAACACTTTTTATAGGTGTGTTGAATTGTCATTTTGGCGAGTTATCATGGAACCATTTTTGACGTCTCCTTGGAACAACAAGATAACATTTGACATGGCAGTGTCATGCAATAGTGGGCTCTAGAGAGTGCTACTTTAGATTTCATTATCACATGAAATTGCCGAGTCAGACGAACCTTGCTGTTCCAAGCACAATTGCAAGCATTTTTGCATCAGAGAAGCTTTACAATAAAGCAAGTTTAAAATATCACAGAGTAATTTAGTATCACCGACTAACCCGGTTTCACCCTATTAACAATAAAACGGAGGAAAGTTTTAGTAAAAATATTATAATTAATTAGCAGTTCCAACATGGAAATAAAAATTTATACAACACAAATTTTGTTATTGTGCGTTTCCATATATATGGTCATCACAGTGATAAATTTGCATCAACAATATAATATTCTAATGTCATTATTTAAATTAAATAATTTATGTTCCACCAAGGTTCGGAAATCTCAAGCCAAATGAATGCAGAACTATTCCAACTGCGTTTGAGCAAATTTTACGGGAGAATCATTAAAATTAGAAATCTCATAAATCAAAATTTATATTTCCATAAAAACGTAAGATATTGGAGAATTATTCTGCTTTCACATGACTGCTTCTGATACAAGATAAATTAAGTTAAAAAAAGGTACACATTTAAAATTAGGGTTTTATTTATAGGAAACAAACAATTTAAAAAAAAGCATAAATTATATGAACTTTTTAAAAGAGATGTTTAAAAAAAATATTGGCAAAAACCTGCTTCTGAAAATGCAAGAGACTTTATAAAAACATATTTTAATAATAAACACAGGGAAGAAATAAATAATATTCATACATACAATAGTCACTACAAACTCTCTCAGATTCTCTTACAAACTGATAAGTTGCGATAAGTTGAGATAATAAAAAATATATATATATTTTTACTCTATTTAAATGGTAGATTAATTGCTAAATACTAAAATGAATTTTAGAATTATCATTGCCAACATCACTACAGCACAGATTCAAATAAATTAAAAAAAAATGAACAAAACATCGTATTTATTACTCCGTGCAAAATACAGACATGGACAATGATAAGAAACAATAATTATTAAATATTTATTCAGGCCTTTGGAGTCAAACAAACACATTACATATAATATTAAACATATGTAATATACAAAAAATGTTTTAGAACATTATCTGCAGAAAAAAACACTGAAATTTCAGTAAAATTCAAACTTAAAAAAAAAAGTTGTTTCTTTGATCCCCCAGGGTGCCAATATTTTGGGCCTCATGCAAATGGCTTAACGATTTAACATTTTAAATCTAAAAAAAACTCTAATTTATCAAATAATCATCTTTTTCATTCATAATTAATTTAACACATACTATGTATAACAATTTTATTGATTGTTGATTTATCTACTATAAAACAGTTTCCAGCTTTGCGGAAAGTAGTAAAAACCACTGAAGAGATAAAGCGTGTTGGGGGAGAGTCCGTGTGCTCAAGTAAGCTCAATTTTTCCTAACGTTGGGTGAAATTGAAATTTTATCTTGAACAGATAATCAAATTCATTAGCCTGTCTGGGGCATAGGAGACGAAGGGTGTCGTGTAAACTGGCAACATCAGTTTTCTTTCATATCGTTATAACTCGCACTTATATCGATTTACCTCTTCAGAGCATTTACTCATTCAAAATTTACATACACGGTGTGCGGAAACTCATAGTATAAGCGGGGAAATCGGTGAATCTATATCACATAGAGAACCCAAAAAAACTTACTTTTTTAGTTGTGACCATTTCAGTTTTAAATTTAAATAATTCCAACATTGGATGCAATTTACTTTAAAAAAACTCAAATTAAAAAATGTGATGTAGATTCACCAGTTTCTCCCTTGTGTACAAGAGTTTCCGAGCACTGTGTATAAAGTGAAACTCTCTTATAAAAGGTTTTCCAAGGAACCAGAAAAGAAAAACTTCTCACGTGAGTTAAATTAGACCACAAAACATCTTAAGCATTTATTATGTGGAAATCTTATAAGTGGGTTTCACTGTAACAGTACAAAGCAGCATTATTTAGTAATCAGAGCAGAGGCAGCCTTACCTTATTGTTGAAGGCGCCAAAGTCGGCACTGAAGCCCTGTCCGTGGGAGGGAGGAGGCGCAGGGCGAGGAGGAGCAGGGCGCGGGGGGGGCTGCTTGTGCTTCTTGGGGGGCAGGGAGGGGGTGGGCGAGGGACCATCCCGCGTCGGGGCGTGCAGGATGGCGAAGGGGTCGCAGCCAAAGGGGTCGGCACCCTGACAACCATAAAATGGAGGGTTAATATGACAACGAGCACAGGGGGGTTAAAATGATTGGTTCCATGACAGAAACAAAACAGAACACTGAAGAAAAGCTAAGATAAGTGAAGGAAAAAAAAATAACCTAATCTATTTCTTTAACTTTTAAAGGTGTGAACAAAAATAATAATATTTGTTCATATGAAGCAGATACATTGTTATGTGACATTGTTTTATTTAAAAGAAATAATATATAATTATAATACCAGCAACTAACATTGTCAATAGATGTCTCTTTAATTTATCAATAGAACGGTAATAGTAGATTCCTATTTTACCAGTTTATTTTATTTGTCAGAACGACATTAGTAGATTCCTGTTTTACCACAGTAACTAGTTTCTTTTATGTGTCAATAGAGCGAAATTCGTAGATTCCCGTTTTATGATAGTAACCATTGTTCTTTTGTTTTATGATATATTTTTTCGATTAAAATTTTTGAATACTATGTAATTGTATAACTCTGATCGAATATAATTACTCTGATCTAGTATAACTCTCTAGCATTACTCTGATTTAGTATAACTCTGATTGAAAATCGGAAACGAAAAAAAAACACGGCAGACATGGTCTGAGACATCATCATTTCAGCTACCCCATGAAAAAATCTGAATGTCTATGGAAAAACTGTCGACAGCTTAGTGATAATTACTATTTACTTATAACTTCACTTTGTTATTAATTTTAAGGAAGGAATTAAAATTACATATAATTTTAGTTATTTTTAAGACAGCTTGATTGGTTATCTCAGGATAACAAGTTTCCACCTGAATGTCCTTATAAAATGAGCAGTAAAGAAAGATACTTTAAAGCACATTTTCGCAGGACAGCACTTTGTCAGATGGAGCCTTGTTGTGAGGAAAATTTTTGACATTTCAAATATTTTTATTTTTAAAATAATATTTTAGGCTAATAAATGGGGTGGGCTCCGAATGAGAATTATATTGTCTATGGTTGCACCTTTTTTGAGTTTTTCTCTATTTTCGTCGATGGTGTGTACGTAGACATTACGTACGCATAATAAAAAATAGGCATATCCATGGTTAAATAGAGGGCCAACATTTTTCATATAAAAAGCACGGAGTTATCAATCTAGTGAGTGGTTTATTTATGATCAACAGTTTGTGACCGAAGCATCCTTCTGTTTAATTATTAAAGGAAGTGGATAGTAAATGTGATTGAAACCGTAAACAGTTATTTTATCGAGATATATTTTGTCACTGTTCCGTTTTATCAAGTTACTAATATAACTATGAGAACCTAATAAACATGGGGTGTTAGTTAACGTGCCCTCGAGGTGATATTTCACAAAAATTAGTCAAGTATATTCATATAAAAGGGAGTCACAAACCTCGAGTGATGGCTACCCAAATTCAGGTAAAGTTAATTATAAATTTAACGATATTTTTTCTAAACCTTAAAAATATGGGAAAAAACCTGGATATATTAATTGTCTTAAAGCTGCTGTAAACAGTTTTAGTATTAATATTTGGATGTATGATATTAATTAAATTGAATGGCTGAATCGAAAACCAAACACCCGGAACTCTCCATCGCTTGAATGGTTGAGATCGTATGATTGAGCTGTTGAGAACTTGAGCTCGGTTGAGAACCTGTGATTTAGGTGATTTTGTCCATCGAAAAAGAGTAATTTTTTGGGTTAGTAAATAAAACTATTAATATGTTGTCGTGACAGCTACAAGTGCAGCTCCGTAGAGTTGTCCTGGGCTGAAGTCTGCAGGTTGAAGAATGCACTAATGATAGTCAACGAAAGAATGCTAATTTATTGGTGTACTCACATCGTCAGTTTTCTTATTGTCTTGGCCACTAAATGCATCTCCACCAAATGGATCCGGAGTAGAACTTCCAAAATTATTACTGGCAAAGGGGTCCGATGCGAAACCATCCTGGTAAAATACATATAGTTCTTCACATTATATAAACATAATTATTTTTAAAAAATTAACACAGCACAAAAGCCAATTTTTTAACCTGTGCACTGCTCAGTAAATCAGCTCAGACATTAACCGTGTGCGGCTCGATGTTGACATTTTTATTATTTTTTTAATGATAAACTAATGTTTATAAGACAGGGTTTTTATGCATGGCATAAAGGATAACACATAATTAGTCGCCTGAAATATCAATACAAATTGAAAAATAACAAAAAAAAAATAAAAATATAATAAGCAGTAATTGTTGATTGAGGTACTAGTACATATCAAATTGTTTGGCGGGTTGGAAATAAGCCGACATAGCTCAGTGGTTCAGAGCACCTGACCGGAGATCAGAAGGCAAGGGTTCAATTCCCGTTGGCGGCATTTATTTTTACTCGGGAGATATTTTCAATTTGTATTGATATTTCAGGCGACTAATTATTGCTTATAATTATGTCTTGACATTTTTAATTTATCATTCAAAAACTTATTTTGTTCTGGAACCTTGAATTTTTTATTACAATAACATTAACGTGTAAGCTAGAGAACCCATCTCATACTAAAATTACGGTCATGATTTATGATACAGTCAAAATACAAAATGAAATAAACACAACCGAAGCCAGAGAGATTTATGTACTTATTGACTAAATGGTGGGAGATCGGCATCGGGATCATTGTTTTTTCCCGTATCTGGATAAAGTAAAGAAATTTCTTCTTGAATATTTCAACAGATGTCAATGGAATCAAAAATTAGCCACATTTTAAACCCAGATCGAAGACCATTTGATCAATACATTATGCAAAATTTTGATTTGAAGCTTGGATGGCACTCAATCACACGCGTATGCGTCAGCCTCACCGTGGGCTTGACTTTCTAAATCACGCACGTGTGCATCAGCCGCGGTTACAAAGTTAACACTGAAGGGGGTAATTTACATAATACACCAAACGCGAGTTTTATGCGATATATCAAGTTTTACATCTCTATAATTTAGGTAATCCTAATCGATTAATCTAATAATAATTCAGTAATCGACCTGCATTTAAAATAAACATTATTCTGTTATTATTTTTAGGATGATAATCAAATTATGACGAAATCGCTCTCCCCCCGGATCCCCATTACTTTTAAAGAGAAAATCATCGACGCAAACCAGCTGAGTGGGGTCGTAAAAGGTGCATTTTACCGGAACGTACTACAATGACGTGTATATAGAGTTACGCTCAATTTTATAATATCTCTTTTACCATTTTGTATTACTTAATGATATCCGGTCAAAAGGTAGGTAGTAAATTATATCTGAGTTTTAATCGAAAGGGCAAATGGAATATTCAGAGACACGATCGCTGGGCGATATATGGGGTACAGTAACCCCCTTTGGACTTGTGATTTTTATCTTCAGGTACAAATATAGGTTAAGAGAAAGATAAATATTCTAGGCAACTAATAACGTGAAAATATTTTACTTTCTCTTATTACCAAAATTATAGTGGGAAAACATTGCTTATGCAATAATGGAGGACTGAGGTAGCAGATGATTGAACCCGAAATCCCTACATTGAATTTCATTTGTTAGAATTTTATAATTAATTAAAATATTGCATTTATTTGATTGCTGCTACCGGTCCCATGATTTAGTTCACATCCTAAAAATTTAGTGGCAGGGAATCTGTTATAGAACTTACATTTGCTTTGTTGGCAGGGAAGGCAGCGGCGAATGGATCATTTGAGGCAGTTTTGCTGCTGAAAGGATCGTCTTTGAAAGGGTCGTCTTTGAAGCCATTCTTTCCCGTTCCGTTCATATTGCCAAAGCCGTCTCCCACCGGTGATTTCCCATCCTGAAATATTAAACACAAATACATATTAGAGATATAAATTATTTTAATTTTAAAAGTAGGGAGGCACCCATCATAAAGAGCCTACCCAAAATAGCAAGAGAATGGAAATCTACATTCAGTACCTACTTGAAAACAATTTATCTTGTACAAATTTTATTTTTTAAACGGTATTGTCAATCTTCAATATTTTTGCAAACACTAAACTGACTTAGCTTTTATTATTGTATTCCGGGCTACTTTAGAGCTGAGATTTTTTGTAACAATTTGATTCCAAAAATTATTTTTTGAAATACGGCATCCTAACTGCTTCCAAATGTCCAAAGCCAGTGCGACTATGGCATGGAGTGGTTTTTACAGGGGCGATACTCCACTATACCATATATTTTACAAAACTATACAGATTATTTATAATTAATTATACGTGATACCAATGATGTTACAATATATCTAGACTTGTTATTTTCTCACAAAATTAAGATAAAATGTGATAAGTAAGAAACACTCCAGTTATGTTTCCAGTAAATTCTTAATTCAAACATTATTCATGTGTATTAACGAAATAAACAATAGGATCGAGCGGCGATTCAAGAGTTGCATTGAATACTACTTAAAGGCCGACTAGAGTACAGTCTTGGGCGCCTGACGGATTTTGTCAAGTGATTAAGTCAAGTGCCGTGCCATAATAGAGGAATGACAGTTTGCAAATGGCGGTGATTGTTGTTGATACTCGTTACTGTTGATTTGTGTGTTGTTTTATCGCAAGCATATAAATAAACCAAGTGATTAGACTGTTAAACATTGAACTTAGCAACAGGACCGACTTCGTAATTTGGCTGTTGCGCGCCCAGATCTCTACTCTAGTCGGCCTTGCATGACCTCTATGATGCAAAAATCTTCAGGCGGGAAACAATTGTATTATTTATAATAATAATGCGTGTACCTACAAATGAAATATTACTCCTTGACTTTTACTAATACTTGAAGGGTAATGAAAACATTTTCTTATCACGCACTCACATTTTGGCACTTTTTAATGCAATTTACTTAGAGGTAGCACACGACCTAACGCAACGCGTGATAGTTTAGTAGTAAAACTACAAAATCGCAAGCACTACAATAGACGTGTCTTTTGCTTGCCATTTTGAGACTGAAAACTGCCTCCATTCCAAAGAACATTTTATCTTATGTAACCTTGTTTTGACCCTGTAACTTTGTCCAATGTAGATCGGGTCACAAAAGCAGTTGTAGTCGATGGCATTACAATACATCTAGACATATTGCAGAGCTCTCGAAGTGGCAAGCACAGGATGTGGTAATTGCCATTCTTTCGATTAGTACTGAACTGTATGTCACGCGTTGCACGAGATTGTGTGCTATTTCTAACCAAATTGCATAAATGAGTGTCAAAGTGCCCCCAAGAGTTTTCATTATATGGCCACCACTAGTAAAAGCCAATGTGTAATGAATAACAATTTATTTGTCTATACATGAAAAGTGCCCTCAAGAGTTTCCATTGCACGGCAATCACTAGTAAAGCCAATTTGTAATGAATAACAATTCATTCGTATATACATGCAAAGTTCCCTAAAGAGTTTCCATTACACGGCAATTACTAGTAGAGCCAATTTGTAATGAATAAAAATTCATTCCTAAATACATGCAAACTACTTAATATTTTATGGCACCCTTAAGGTGATTTTCACGAAAACGGCGCTATATAAATTAGCCAAATATTATTTATGTATTATTATTTCTAACACAATTATTTCAATTGTTTCCTGAATATTTTCAGCGCCATTAGAGAAAGTGAGATAGCGAACACATAAGTATAAGGACTACAATACTGGCAGCTTTTCGTCTCATACAGAGTTCTTTATTCGCCTTAGCGTGAGCAAGAAAAAATATCTTCACACAGAGTTGAATGATGTAAACGTTGCACAGTTCTATAATTATTTCATTCATACATATATTTGAATGTCTATGTCATACGTTAACACTATTTGAATTAACCATTCGAACAACAGAAGGAAATTACTAGCCACAAACATCATATTCCATTAGAGGCTCTGAAGGACGGATCTGACCGGATGCGAAGATATGTGATTTGTTCGTTGTTGGAAAGAGAAATAATTATTCTTTTCAGTTTGTTTCAAATATTTATATTTGATTGCATGGATAAAATCCTAAACATTGTCAAAGTGCATGATTACAAATTTGTAGGTTTTTTTCATTGGTAGTTTGGTTATAAGTTAAAAAAATGTTTATATTTTTTTATCGTATAAATGGCATAAAAAGTGAAGTGACAGTTTTCTAAGTAAATCTCTATACAAAAGGTATGTGTTTTCTAATCATTGAATTCTTTCCAAATTATGAACATTTCGAGGCAACAATGTATATTTGTTGTTAACATTTTCATGTTTAATATTAAAATTTTATTATTTTGAATCAATGTTTATTTCAAATGCAAACATCTGAAAGATAATTTTTTATGGTTTCTAAAATAGTATTTGTTTTTACGATAACTTCAAAAATAAGAAATATGTATCACTATAGTGATTTATTTTTGGGTTATTATGCCGTGTTGCGCTACCTCTTTCTTTGGTCAAAGCTGTCAGAAACGTTGTATATGTCTATACAACTTATAATACTACATACTATAAATCTATTGGCCATGAAAATCTCAAATCATATCCAATATATAGTTAATTTAAAATACCTCGGAACCAGTCATTGTGACTTGTAGGTAAAAATATCCAAAAGCCTGAAGGGATAAAAATTTACAGAAAACATAAGTGTGTTTGTTACTTTCCACATTTATACATATACAGTAGAACCCCGTTAATTCGAACCCCGTTAATTCGAACCCCGATAATTCGAAAAAACGCGTAATTCGAAATTTTCGCCAAAAAAATTTCCGCAAAAAAATTTTTGCATACAAAATGGTTTTTTAATTCGAAATTCATTAATTCGTAATTCGAAATTTATTTTTGTCCGCGCACGAAAATTTGTTCGTGTAATTCGAAAAAAATTGATTTTTGCAAAAATAAATCATAATATTTCGTAAATCTGAATCTAAAAGTCAGCCGTGACGGTAAAACGCCGAAAAATGTATTTTTACGTGGTTATAAATCGTCCTAATTAGTATTATTATTTTGTAAATCTGAATCGATTTACACTGGAGTGTCGTATTTTTTCAAATTTATTTAGTTTGAAGGGCCGAGAAAATACGTTTTACGCGGATATATGTCGTAGTTTTACGAGTTTACACCAAATATCTGAATTTAAAGGGTCGGCCGCGAAATTTCGATTTACGCGTAAATGTATTGTATATTCACGAATTTATTTGAATATTTGAATTTCAAATGGCCCGCCGCGACGGAAATCGGCCGCGAAATCTCGATTTACGAGTAAATATATCGTATTTTTACGAATTTACATCAAATATCTGAATTTGAAGGGTAGGCCGCGACGGAAATCGGCCGCGCATTCTCGTTTTACACGGAAATACATCGTATTTTTACTAACTTTACTTCAAATATCTGAGTTAAAAAATACGGCGCGACAGAAATCGGCCGAAAAATTTCGATTCACGCTGAAATATGACATATTTTTACGAATTTACTTCAAATATCTTAACTTAAAAGGCCGGCCGCGACGAAAAACTGCTGATAAAATTCGATTTAAGCGGAAATATATCATGTTTTTACGAATGTACATCAAATATCTGAATTTAAAGGGTCGGCCACGGTGAAATTGGCCGCATTTTCTCGATTTACACGGAAATACATCGTATTTTTACTAACTTTACTTCGAATATCCGAGTTAAAAAATACGGCGCGACGGAAATCGTCCGAAAAATTTCGATTCACGCCGAAATATATGACATATTATTACGAATTTACTTCAAATATCTGAACTTAAAAGGCCGGCCGCGACGAAAAATTGCCGATAAAATTCGATTTACTCGGAAATATATCATATTTTTACGAATTTACATCAAATATCTGAATTTAAAGTGTCGGCCGCGACGGAAATCGGCCGCGTATTCTCGATTTACACGGAAATATAACGTATTTTTACGAATATCTCAATTTAAAGGGTAGGCCGCGACCAAAATCGGCCGCCAAATCTCGATTTACGCGTAAATATATAGCATTTTTACGAATATCTGAATTTAAAGGGCCGGCCGCTACGGTAATCGGCTGCGAAAATAAAGAAATAATTGGTATTAATACGAATTTACTCCTAAAATACCACCCGGATTTGAAGAGGTGGCCGAGAAAATCGATTTTCGGCGTATTTTTTTTTTTTTTTTTATAAAATTTCGAATTACGAGGGAATTCGTTAATTCGAAATTTGATTTTTGATGTCCCGTGGATTTCGAATTAACGAGGTTCTACTGTATATTATTTTTTTTTAAATAATAACGTGTCGAGATGTATTGTAATGTAATGACATTACAACCAATGGGTTATAGCCAATTGAAGCAGAAGTTGCAGTTGGAATAAATACGATAGATGAGTTGTTTACCTCTTCCCCCTGCACGAGGCGCTGTAGATCGTGCAGCGAGGGCGGAGGCTGCAGCTGCAGGTGCAGGGGGGCAGGCGCGGGGCCACCGGCCAGTGCAGCCTCCAGAGCCTGCACCGCCTCCTCACCCCGCCGCTCCTGCTCCTCCAGGTGGCTCAGCTTCACGTTCACCTGGAACCAGGCAACAAACATGGTAACTCTTTGTTTAATGGTACAGTGGCGCCATCTACAATGGCAAGCGGCCCACCGTGCGCCGGTTGACACACTTTTCATAATAAATTACTTGTTCTTTTGCAAAATGCTGTTTCCGTAAATTGTACATAATGGTACCAGAGAATGTGTTTATATAATTATAGTATTTGTATATATCTATCCTATGTAGTTTCTCCAGAATAATTACGTATACTCAGAGAAATTTTTAATATATTTTCCAGCCAAATAAGCAATCTTTACAATAAAAAATATATCATATAAGGCTTCCCTGTAAATAAATATAGCACTATGATTTTTTTAAATCGGAATTATGACATTTGACATGGAATTCGCAATGCGCTTTTTCACAGATAAAGTGAAAAAAAAATTGTAATTTGGAGCATATTTAAGGTTCAAAATGTCATGAAATTGAGGCAAGTGCGGTCAGCTACTAGCATGTACACTAAAGACACGCTGGCATGCAATGGTACAAAATGTCAGATATCCGCTAACATCATTACACAAAGGAAACTTGTAAGATTCTGTTAGCCCCAAAAACTGCAAGGAATCTAGTAAGTAAGACGGTAAACATTGATTTTAATATTTAGTTACCTGGCTGATAGCAAGAACGGATTTCTGCAGCTCCGAGTTGATGGTCTCCAGGCGCTGGTTGTGCTGCGTCAGCTCCTGCGTCAGCTGCTCCTCCTGTCTCCGTAGACCCTGGGCAGCCTCACGCCGGGCTGCGTTCTCTGAATCTGCCGTGCTGACAACCCCCTCCTGGGCCTGCGCTTGGGCTCGGAGCTTCTCTACCTGAAAAATACAGCTAAATTTATTGTTTGTTTAAATTATTTATTACGTTACATTTATAATATTTTTCACTTTGAATATAAATGTCACTCGGGTCTACCGACAGACTTATAGCATTATTACAGGTCTCGCAGAGAATATAGACATACTCATATTATATAACAGTACTCACACAGATGCATTGCTTGCTCATAGCACATTTAAAACTTGTTAATTGGCTTCAGAAAAGAAAACTGCATTGAAATTGAAATAAAAGTTCATTATTATCGTATAAAAAAGAACAATAAAAATTTCTAAGCCCCTTTTTAATAATGATAAATGTGTTTTAAATTTTACACAACTGATGGTGATTGTTTATCAGTTGTGAAAAATTTAAAACAAGTATATTAGTAAGGCCCAGTTTTTAAATTTGATGATTGTACACTTGTTATCCCTTTCTAGGTAATAACATAAGTAGGCGTTAATCAAGACAAAGGCTGTCGTCTCTCAGTGACATTTGGAAAGGACATCACCGTTGGATGTGAATTTTGCACCTTTGTACCTAACTGGAGTAGCGCACGCGACCCGGTATCACTTTTAGATACATACACATAATCTACACATCTGCCATGATGATTGACACTGTAAAACTGTCGGAAACATTGACTAAAGAAGGAGAAAACGCAAGAAGGCATAAAAACCATGAAAACACTTTTGGCTGTGAAAATTTCAAATCATATATTATGAATAATATACATATATATATATTTACATGGGCATTTAAAATAAGACACATGTGCAACTTGTACGTACACAGCATGACTGCTTTAAACAATTTCTTTTTTTCTTTCCGTAACCAGTTTGATGAAGATTTTTTTTATTTTAGTATCGATTATTTATAAAAAAAAATACTTTTTCAAAATAATTTTATCCATTAATTTATGAATACACACAACTTCCATAAACAGGGGAATTCAAAAACATAGATTAATAACGATTCACACTGTCCGAGGAAAATAAACACATAATACAAACAGAATATGACCAACTCAATAAAAGGTGGTCCCAATTGTCAGAGGTCAATAGGTCAAGAGGTCATCACCTTTCAAGTGTGTGCGAATCGCCAGCAGTTTGTGCTATTATATTGTTGTCTGTGTATATTTTTCTCACGTTGGTCATAAACATTCCAAGCCATAAATAAGAAATTATTTTAAAGTATGAACAGATCTAACATTCAATTGATATATTTTGTTTAACTTCTAATACACAGATAATTAAAAAAAAAAAACTACTCTTAACCTATCAGGCTAATTTAAATAATTTGTTCAGTTTTGCGAACAAACCGCTATTACCCATAGAATCAATTTGTTCGCTTTTGGGAACAACTCATAGAGTCTCGTAGAAAGCCTTGCGTCTCCCTTACTATCATAGTTTGAAATATCCTATCATATGTTTCTAAACAGTGTTAGAAAGAGAAAACACCAAGCTTTATATATAAATCTAGAAATTAACCAGAAGAATTCAAATGTACACCTCTGTTAAACCAAAGGTTCCGAACGTAAAATGAGAAAAATTTATGAAACTTTTAGAATTTTTTTTTAGAAGAAACGACACAAAAGTGAGGTGACAGTGATGTTTATAATACATTTGTCTAAAAAAATGTGCATGTTTGGTTATCAGTAATTTAAATTTAGTGTTTTGACAAAAAAACGCAAGGTGAGTCATTTTTAAAGCTTTTTCTTTACAGTAACGTATATATATTTATTTAAAAAATTATAATTTTAATGTAAATTGGCGATAAACATTTTTTTTTTTCAAATCGATATATGTAGATCAAACTTCTAGGGGTTATGTGTTCAGTGACACTAGTAGTTCTGTGAACAGTAGAACTCGCTTACAAAAAGTAATTAAGTTTCTAATTTTCTCTTATTTAATAAATCAAAACCTAAATTTTTCTCTGAAATCATGATTTGTATAGATATATACTTATAAGTTATAAACCGTAAATTTTATGAAATTTTTTTTTTAAATTTCAAGTAAGGAATTATGTATACAACTTGTCCAAAGAACCGTCATTGTCTAATTGAAAATTCTTTTTCAACTTTCTTCAGGTAGGTACCATAATATTGAAAGAATGCAAATAAGAAAGTAAAATAAAAATAATCCATATTGAACCGTTAGAACACCCACTATCTTGAACCGTAAATTGAATGTAGAAACAAATTTACAAGACAGACGAAATGCAAAACAGATGAGTTAAAACAGGACTTCACTACGCTCAGTCAATTATTGCGCTGGCACCAAAAAATTACACATTTATGAAAACATTCACCAACAGGTTTCCGAAAAAAGTTTATTTTTAACAAATAATTTTTCGGAAAATGTAAATTTATAACAAACGTTTTCCGGAAACCATTTGTATGAAATTAACCCTTTCCCTGCGGGAGACGCACGCCTGCGACGCACTGTACATGCCCTGTACGCGGGTGGTACATCTGTGCGACGCAAAGTTTCTTCGGCGTTATGGGTATGAAACATGCTTGAGCACGGTAAAACTTATACTCCTAAAAAATCTCACATCTTTACACTACTGACATCTTACGATATTTATCCATAATACGTATCCTAATCATCGATACAAAGATTTGAAGGGATCTTCCAACTCAGAGCGAAAAATGAATCAGTTTGAATTCTTCCCGCGTCTTTACACACGTTATTGCGCAGGCGCATTTTATAAGATTCTCAAACAGAGACGCTCGCCGTGTAGATTACATTGTTTTATCGAATTATTGTTTGCTTTTTCGTGGATATGAACTATTTTAATTACAGTGTACATTAATCTGATTTATCATATTTTAAAATAAGTTCAGTTACATACATTCATTCAAACTATTGAAGAAATATAAAATTTCGTCAGTGTTAGATTATTTTCAAATAAAGATACGTGGTTAAAACTTTTTTATAGTGAAAAATCAAGTGTAAAGTTGTACAAGTTTGACTTTTTATCAATTTTTGAAAATATTTTTATTGCCAAAATACAAAATGTCGGGTCGTGGTCTTAATGACGAAGAAATATTTGGTGCTACTTTAGAAATAGATTCAGATTTTGAAATTAGTGACAGTGACGTCGATAATAATTGCGAAGCTGCTGAAATACATGAAAGCCATGATTCTGCCGTTATGCGTTGAGAACTGTTTCAAAATCACGATAAAAAAATATATTAAGTGATACATATTTACGGTGACATAATAACAAAAAAATTATTTCATTATTTTTCTAAATTTAAGTGTAGTTATTTTTTATTATATGAACCTTTTTAAGTGTGTCAATATTTCATGTATCCAGTCAAACGCGACATCGCACCCATAAATCAACCACTTACATCGCACCACAGTTGAAGAGCTCTACTCCGGTTTGTTTATTATCATGTGTATCGTTATCCTTGAAATATTAACATGGCCGCCCGGGCATACCATATCAGTTACATTATGAATATATACTTCGAATTTTTATCAAGCCCCATTGATGTTCAGATTGTTTATTTATACTTGAAAAGATAATTCAAGACATAAGCGACGTATTTTTAAAAACAAATTTTAAAATCCAACAAATTAATGACGCATAGAAAAGGTTAATGAAAGAATGACTCACCTGCGCTTGCAGATCATTTAGTCTTTTTTGAGCCTCTCCTCTTTGATTCTCCAGTTGCTTCAGCGTGGCTGCAAGGGTGTCCAGTTCACTCTGTGAAGGTTAACATTGAATTAAACAACTGATTATACAAAGACATTAGAAACAGACAAATTTCACGGCAAACAGGAAGATTAGAATACAAAGGTAAAGAATTATTGTTATTTAATGGCTTGCTAAACTAGTTTCATAATGTGTTAAATACATGAATAACCTTGTGAAATTAGGTAGATACATGTGTATTATAGACAAGACAATTTGGAATCAATAGGTCATGTATATATATATTTTTTACATTAGCTCCACACAGGAGGCCCCGAGGAATCTGGGGGTGAATGTGTCCAGGAGTGACAGACGTATGAATCAATCCCTCCCACGAGTCCGGCTGGAGAGGTCAAAAGTTCCCCCTCAACCCATCTCTCCCGATCCGACCCGCCAGGTGGGCAAACACATCCGCCAAGACTTATACAAATCTCACCCCATGAACCCGGGCACCTCTGCTTAATCACCAAACGTAACAAACCATTTGGGGTGACCTATGACAGAGGTGTTGGTTATCGAATAAACGGTTACCGCGTCGCAGTACCTATACGCGCCTCCCAATTTGAAATAATAAGCTACTCAAATTTACAAAGATTGTACAGATGTTAATTTGTCTCACTAAAAACTGTGAAACTGAATTTACTGCTGAAAAAGGCAACCTGAAAATTTCTAGAACAACACAACTATATTCAGTTTGCAATGTTGTTGTTGTAGTTTTTTTCCCAATTGCTCCCAACCGTCTGGAACCAGTGGGGCTATAGCATACAGGAATAACAGGAATGCTCGATTTCAATACCTTAGAAGCCGGTCGAATTTTTTTTTTTAAAGTTTATCTCTGGAAATATACTTCATCCGCCTATTTTGAAGGTGTTTACTTGTATGTGCCTAACAAGTATACTCGTGAGAGATTCCATGCACTTTTTTATGCTCCGATAGCGAGAACTTCTGCCTATCAGAACGCGCCAATCAACAGAGCGATTCAACTGCTTAACGATTCTGCATTGACCATCGACATTTCAATGTCACTTGCAGACAGTTCGGCGACTATCTATTGACGCATGTCACAAAATAGTAAAACTGCCCCTCATGACCTTTTTATACTCACGTGTACCTCAAATTTGAAATCTTTTCTATAATATACTGGTGCATAACCGTATTACGGAGAACTTAATAAATACTCGATTGAGAAATGTTGTCAGGCTGAAGGTAGTGGGGAGGAGAAGGAGATGGGGACGAGGAAGGTGGAGAATTAACCTAGCTATTCAAATCACCAAACACGCAAAAGCCATTTCAAGCAACGTTATGAATGGTGGTCGCGAAACTTAAAAGAATCTTCCTATCTGAAATGTGTAGCAAATTATAATTTAATATGAATTATTACATAATTTATTCATATACTAGCTGTACCCCGCCACGCTTTGCTGTGGCTCAGTCTGTCTGTCCAGATAGAAAAACAATAGCGCGTGTTGCTTTTACGTCCTAAAGGTGGCGCTGTTTTTCAAAAAAGTATGTTCGTTTAACAGATAGAGCTGTTTTTTCGAAAAAAACCCAGGTGACATCTATATAATATAGATATATAAAAACGGTAACTGGATAAATAATCACAATGATAATTCATCACATCTTTAAAAAGTTATATAAAGTCATGGAAAGTGATGAAAAAAAACTTTATTAGCAGGGTTAGGTTAGGTTAAAAAAAAATTTTTTTTTCATCGTTTCTAATGACTTTATATCGCTTTTTAAAAGTGTGTTGAATTGTGTTGAAGTTATCATGGAACCATAAAAACACATGGAATGCAAAATTGTGACAAAAGCAAGGGTGAAGAATTTCCGGAGATTTAAGATTTTAAACAAACGAACAATACATTTTTATTTATATAGATAGATAAATTTAAAAAATTAATCTAATTATGTTGGCACGCAAGGATTTGAGCCCACAACCTCCAGATTCATAACCAAGGATGATAACCACTCAACCACGAATCACATATACACGGATAATAACCTATTTATAAATTCTCAAAGATTGTATAAATATAATTGTCTGTCGAACTAAAAACTGTGAAACTGAATTTATTACACAATGATAAAAGAACTATTTTCAGTTTTCAAAGTTCTTTCAACCCCCAGTTATGATCTTTGAGGTTTTCATTGAAACCAACAACAAGATAAGTTTACTTCCTCTCAAATTCGAGTCAAGCTTAACCTCACATTTCATTGTACACTACAATAAAATCAAGCTTAACCTCAAATTTAATTGTACACTGCAATAAAATCAAGCATAACCTCACATTTAATTGTACACTGCAATAAAATTAAGCATAACCTCACATTTAATTGTATACTACAATAAAATTAAGCATAACCTCACATTTAATTGTACACTGCAATAAAATCAAGCATAACCTCACATTTAATTGTATACTACAATAAAATCAAGCATAACCTCACATTTAATTGTACACTGCAATAAAATCAAGCATAACCTCACATTTAATTGTATACTACAATAAAATCAAGCATAACCTCACATTAAATCGTATACTACAATAAAATCAAGCATAACCTCACATTTAATTGTACACTGCAATAAAATCAAGCATAACCTCACATTTAATTGTATACTACAATAAAATCAAGCATAACCTCACATTTAATTGTATACTACAATAAAATCAAGCATAACCTCACATTTAATTGTATACTACAATAAAATCAAGCATAACCTCACATTTAATTGTACACTGCAATAAAATCAAGCATAACCTCACATTTAATTGTATACTACAATAAAATCAAGCATAACCCCACATTAAATCGTATACTACAATAAAATCAAGCATAACCTCACATTTAATTGTACACTGCAATAAAATCAAGCATAACCTCACATTTAATTGTACACTGCAATAAAATCAAGCATAACCTCACATTTAATTGTATACTACAATAAAATCAAGCATAACCTCACATTTAATTGTATACTACAATAAAATCAAGCATAACCTCACATTAAATCGTATACTACAATAAAATCAAGCATAACCTCACATTTAATTGTACACTGCAATAAAATCAAGCATAACCTCACATTTAATTGTATACTACAATAAAATCAAGCATAACCTCACATTTAATTGTACACTGCAATAAAATCAAGCATAACCTCACATTTAATTGTATACTACAATAAAATCAAGCATAACCTCACATTAAATCGTATACTACAATAAAATCAAGCATAACCTCACATTTAATTGTACACTGCAATAAAATCAAGCATAACCTCACATTTAATTGTATACTACAATAAAATCTAGCATAACCTCACATTTAATTGTATACTACAATAAAATCAAGCATAACCTCACATTAAATCGTATACTACAATAAAATCAAGCATAACCTCACATTAAATCGTATACTACAATAAAATCAAGCATAACCTCACATTTAATTGTATACTACAATAAAATCAAGCATAACCTCACATTTAATTGTATACTACAATAAAATCAAGCATAACCTCACATTTAATTGTACACTACAGTAAAATCCGTGTTGTTATAATAATGAATATGTTTTTAGTTCCAATATATTTTAAATCTCTACATTTGACTGTCCAACCAAACAATAATATTGCATTTGCTTGCAAATAACAAATGTGAATTCCTAACAAACTCAAGCGATAATCATGTGTCATGGATGGCCCATACAAAATAATACGTAATATTTTTGACGATTATAAATCTCACCTGTAGAAGATAAAGCCATTTAGATGAGCAATTAATAGACATGGTCAAAGCTAATTTGACTAAATAAAGTTTTTAAAAAATTATCTGCTCGTAAAAAAATACAAGCATACTATATTGAACATATGAATGAATATAGGTACACGTGTGCTTTGATAAGCATCTAAGATAACAGTAGGGGGAGTTGGGGCACCTTGATACGATTTTTACTTAGACCCAATAAAAGATGATCTATTGACAGTAACATCCAATTAAATAATTATAATATATTCAACTAACTTGTTAAATTCAAATTAACCGTTAGATTTAATAAAAACAAAGAATTAGAGCCTATTTACTAAAAAATGAAATTTGTATCAATGTACCCTGGATGTGGGGTATACATATACTGGGGCACTTTGATTCATAGAAATATTTCTACAAATTAAACAAGTTTTTTTGATTTTTATGACATTTATTTATATAAAAATAGAACAAATAAATTAGCTTACATTGAAATGTTAAAAGTAGAAAAAAATTAATCTTAAAATTGAATAGAGAAGCTGTTCTACTAGTTCCTTTCTTTACTATAGGATCTGGTAACTTCAGCACAATATCAGAAATATTGACCGAAGCTTCGTCTTTTTTATCAGGGAACACAAAAGTTCCAGTCGGTTTAAGCTTTAAAAAAGAGACTAGAAAGTCGTTTGGGCTATCGGGGTATCTTGACACTATTTTTCCAATGCTTATAAGGTTGCTTCTTTCCTGTGTTAATTACCTTTGTTATAACATAGCCACCATCGTGAAGATTATTTGCTGCAGGTGGTGCAGTAATAATGTCATCATCAGATGATTCCATGGAAGATCCTTCAGAATCAAATGATTCCTGTAATGCCATATTAGCAGAAGAGTTTGAAGAGTTAGATTCTATAGATATAGCCCTTGTCCTTTTTTTGGTTTCTTGATGGGATTAGCACTTATATGTACCTAGCAAATTTTGAGCAGTTTTTAGATCTTTTGCGCGTTTTCGTTGTTCTTTTTTTAGGTTTGCTTCATCCTGGAGCTACAAATGGACCGAAAACACCGACATCAAGAGGTTGGAGCTTGTGGGATGTGTGTAGAGGAAACGATAAGTAAACAATTCCATTTTCACGTGAATAATTAATTGCTTCGACTGAAATATGTGACTCATGATTGTCACAAATTAGAAGAATCGGTATTTCCCTTGTGCTATTTGTGTGTTTTTGGATATGTTTAAGAACCTCTATAAATAATTCACTATTTATCCAACCAGATCTAGACGATAAGCCCAAAGACCCTTCAGGAGCACCATTTAAAAAAGGGCTTTTGTAATGAACCCTGGGAAACACATATACAGGTGGAATACTATTGCCAGTTCCAGTAATGATTCCTCAGAATGTCACCAACTCGCCTCTCTCCGCTGAAACAATTTGGCCGATTTGACGTTGAGTTTTTTCTGCCAGTATCTTTGGAGTATTCATAACCGTTGTAATGCCAGTTTCATCGAAATTAATAATACGGTCAGCTGTAAAATTAAATCTTGCTAGAACATCTTCTAAATTATTAAGAAAGGTTTCAACGGCAGTCTTATTAAATGAAAATGATCGGGCAACGCTAGTGTTTTCGGGTTTCCTTAAACTAATATTTTTATTATTATGTTTTGGTAAACTAATGTTTTTAAGACAAGATTTTTTATGCATAGCACAAAGGGTAACAATTATTTTACAAGCAATAATTGTTCGCCTGAAACACTCATCCACATTGAAAAATCTCCTGATAAAAGATACATGACGCCAACGGGACTCGAACCCGTGTCCCTTCGATTTCCGGTCGACAGCTCTGACCACTGAGCTATGGCGGCTTATCTCTTACCCGCGAAATTATTCAATATATACTAGTGTTTCATTCAACAATTACTGCTTGTTACATTTTTCACCTGAAAACAACCAACTTTATTTTATATGAGAAAGGCATTGTAAGTGCTAACTCTCTCACTAGATGGCGTCGAGACAAATTGTCTACATTTTTAGGCGAAATACTTGAACTTGTCAAATATTAATTATTATGTTTTGGTAAACTAATGTTTTTAAGACAAGATTTTTTATGCATAGCACAAAGGGTAACAATTATTTTACAAGCAATAATTGTTCGCCTGAAACACTCATCCACATTGAAAAATCTCCTGATAAAAGATACATGACGCCAACGGGACTCGAACCCGTGTCCCTTCGATTTCCGGTCGACAGCTCTGACCACTGAGCTATGGCGGCTTATCTCTTACCCGCGAAATTATTCAATATATACTAGTGTTTCATTCAACAATTACTGCTTGTTACATTTTTCACCTGAAAACAACCAACTTTATTTTATATGAGAAAGGCATTGTAAGTGCTAACTCTCTCACTAGATGGCGTCGAGACAAATTGTCTACATTTTTAGGCGAAATACTTGAACTTGTCAAATATTAATTATTATGTTTTGGTAAACTAATGTTTTTAAGACAAGATTTTTTATGCATAGCACAAAGGGTAACAATTATTTTACAAGCAATAATTGTTCGCCTGAAACACTCATCCACATTGAAAAATCTCCTGATAAAAGATACATGACGCCAACGGGACTCGAACCCGTGTCCCTTCGATTTCCGGTCGACAGCTCTGACCACTGAGCTATGGCGGCTTATCTCTTACCCGCGATAAGCCGCCATAGCTCAGTGGTCAGAGCTGTCGACCGGAAATCGAAGGGACACGGGTTCGAGTCCCGTTGGCGTCATGTATCTTTTATCAGGAGATTTTTCAATGTGGATGAGTGTTTCAGGCGAACAATTATTGCTTGTAAAATAATTGTTACCCTTTGTGCTATGCATAAAAAATCTTGTCTTAAAAACATTAGTTTACCAAAACATAATAATTAATATTTGACAAGTTCAAGTATTTCGCCTAAAAATGTAGACAATTTGTCTCGACGCCATCTAGTGAGAGAGTTAGCACTTACAATGCCTTTCTCATATAAAATAAAGTTGGTTGTTTTCAGGTGAAAAATGTAACAAGCAGTAATTGTTGAATGAAACACTAGTATATATTGAATAATTTCGCGGGTAAGAGATAAGCCGCCATAGCTCAGTGGTCAGAGCTGTCGACCGGAAATCGAAGGGACACGGGTTCGAGTCCCGTTGGCGTCATGTATCTTTTATCAGGAGATTTTTCAATGTGGATGAGTGTTTCAGGCGAACAATTATTGCTTGTAAAATAATTGTTACCCTTTGTGCTATGCATAAAAAATCTTGTCTTAAAAACATTAGTTTACCAAAACATAATAATTAATATTTGACAAGTTCAAGTATTTCGCCTAAAAATGTAGACAATTTGTCTCGACGCCATCTAGTGAGAGAGTTAGCACTTACAATGCCTTTCTCATATAAAATAAAGTTGGTTGTTTTCAGGTGAAAAATGTAACAAGCAGTAATTGTTGAATGAAACACTAGTATATATTGAATAATTTCGCGGGTAAGAGATAAGCCGCCATAGCTCAGTGGTCAGAGCTGTCGACCGGAAATCGAAGGGACACGGGTTCGAGTCCCGTTGGCGTCATGTATCTTTTATCAGGAGATTTTTCAATGTGGATGAGTGTTTCAGGCGAACAATTATTGCTTGTAAAATAATTGTTACCCTTTGTGCTATGCATAAAAAATCTTGTCTTAAAAACATTAGTTTACCAAAACATAATAATTAATATTTGACAAGTTCAAGTATTTCGCCTAAAAATGTAGACAATTTGTCTCGACGCCATCTAGTGAGAGAGTTAGCACTTACAATGCCTTTCTCATATAAAATAAAGTTGGTTGTTTTCAGGTGAAAAATGTAACAAGCAGTAATTGTTGAATGAAACACTAGTATATATTGAATAATTTCGCGGGTAAGAGATAAGCCGCCATAGCTCAGTGGTCAGAGCTGTCGACCGGAAATCGAAGGGACACGGGTTCGAGTCCCGTTGGCGTCATGTATCTTTTATCAGGAGATTTTTCAATGTGGATGAGTGTTTCAGGCGAACAATTATTGCTTGTAAAATAATTGTTACCCTTTGTGCTATGCATAAAAAATCTTGTCTTAAAAACATTAGTTTACCAAAACATAATAATTAATATTTGACAAGTTCAAGTATTTCGCCTAAAAATGTAGACAATTTGTCTCGACGCCATCTAGTGAGAGAGTTAGCACTTACAATGCCTTTCTCATATAAAATAAAGTTGGTTGTTTTCAGGTGAAAAATGTAACAAGCAGTAATTGTTGAATGAAACACTAGTATATATTGAATAATTTCGCGGGTAAGAGATAAGCCGCCATAGCTCAGTGGTCAGAGCTGTCGACCGGAAATCGAAGGGACACGGGTTCGAGTCCCGTTGGCGTCATGTATCTTTTATCAGGAGATTTTTCAATGTGGATGAGTGTTTCAGGCGAACAATTATTGCTTGTAAAATAATTGTTACCCTTTGTGCTATGCATAAAAAATCTTGTCTTAAAAACATTAGTTTACCAAAACATAATAATTAATATTTGACAAGTTCAAGTATTTCGCCTAAAAATGTAGACAATTTGTCTCGACGCCATCTAGTGAGAGAGTTAGCACTTACAATGCCTTTCTCATATAAAATAAAGTTGGTTGTTTTCAGGTGAAAAATGTAACAAGCAGTAATTGTTGAATGAAACACTAGTATATATTGAATAATTTCGCGGGTAAGAGATAAGCCGCCATAGCTCAGTGGTCAGAGCTGTCGACCGGAAATCGAAGGGACACGGGTTCGAGTCCCGTTGGCGTCATGTATCTTTTATCAGGAGATTTTTCAATGTGGATGAGTGTTTCAGGCGAACAATTATTGCTTGTAAAATAATTAATATTTTTATTTTTCTTACGAAAACCATAGGTCCAATCTAAGCCAGCACTCTTATTGACATCCCAAGATGGTAGATAGATGCAATTTAATTTTTTAGCGTATTCGTAAGCAAGCTACTGCACCTTAGTTAATGTAAGCCCATGATGCATTTTATTATATAAGCATTTAGTTAGTCTTCTTGTTCGGTTGTAAATACTTGTTGGGAGGTATACTTAGATGAAAAACTCACGCCTTCGCCATCTTTATTCTTCTTTTTTTCTATTCTATGCTGTAGAGTTGCAGGTTTTAAATTATATTTATCGGCTGCTTTTCTTATTGATAATTTTCCTTCCAACACGTCAGATATCGCAGAAGACATAGAAATTTCATCGATGGAAGTTCTCTTCGTTTTGCGTTTAAATGTTCGAACCATTTTTCCAAAAAGAAAATAAAAATATATTAAGTCTTACATACACATACATACATATAACAAAATATTGGGGCACTTGCATCAATGTGCCCCTGCCGACTACAATCGCAATAAATATTTTATAAAAATTAAAGCAATAAATAATAAAAAAATTGAAGTCAATGTAATGACAGATATGTACTTACCAAATGTCTTAATATAACACAGGTAACACTTAATAAATTAGAAGAATCACATCCGAAAGAAAACTACGAAAATTTTGTTGCGAACATCAGAAACAGGTTTATAAGTGCCAGCGGCTAGTCGTCGAGTGAACGTTGCTCCGCGCTAGTGTGCGTGTAGGGTGTATAACTACCATTTTATCTGTGGCGGACGGCTCGTCTTAATGCGTTTTGTTTTCGATGAATATTGACTGTATCTATGTGCCCCATGTATCAATGTACCCCATCTCCCCCTACTGTAAATTCAACAGAACAGTATTGGACAAGATAAAAACAAAGTAGGACCATAAGATATGGAGGTAGGGCATGTAGAAGTAATCCAACTAATACATGAATAAAACGCAAGTGTTGGGTCACTTCCACGCACTGATAAAGTTATTCCCATTAGTTATTTTTATGATTTTGCTAGCAAATTACTGATTAAAATCATGGTATAGACCTAGTGTATATTTATAGGTCTATATCTATACTATATACTATTGACTGGTCGTTGGCTGAGTTGACATCGCGTTCGGGTCCCACTCAGGCGTAGTGTGTTCAATTCCTCGGCTGGATCAAAACACAAGCAACATTTTCTGCTTACTGTGGTGGTAGTAAGAGATTTTCAAATATTGTCATGTTATTTGTAACCCGTGAATGTCTGTCTTTAAAAAAAAACAAAAAGGTTGCACAATTAGAGTTGACCTAAACAACACAAACTTGGGATTGTGTGTATTGGTGCCTACATTATTCACTTCCGACAGTGATATCCTTGCTAAAAGTCACACACATAATTATTTTTTTTGTATTTAATTACCCAATCGAAAAACATTTATTACCTGGTAGAAAATTGAGTTGAAAAGTTTACATCCTCCCATTTTAAAATTCTTGTTACCGACATTCTTGAAGTCACCATCAATGCGTGCGTCAAGAAAAACTATTACGTACAGCTAATAACTCTGCCATTTTTCAATAATTCTGTGATTTTTTTGTTTGTTATGTAGTTAACAAATTGTGTACCTAAATATTAAAAAATGGCAATATATGGGTAAATCTAATATACAAAACAGAGTGTCTGTAGCGGTGGCGGGCGGTAGAGGTGAGGCGTATTTATCGTACCCAGTAAAAGTATCGGGTATTTCCATACGATACTTTGTACTTGTGACAGATCTCCAAAATACCTGGTTCCAAAATACTCATGAGTATTTTATACCGGGACTAAATATTTTTAATAGGTTAATAACCAGGTATTTTTGACGGGTATTTTCAGTAGGTATATTATTTAGTAGGTATTTTTGTTTGGTAATTTTGATGGGTATCTTTAGCAGGTATTTTTGAGGGGCAAATTTTTTTCCAGCGAAGTCCTGTAACTCCCCCCCCCCATGGATTTCAAATATTTCGTGGGGAGTACTCATTTTGAAATTTTTTTGTGGGGAATAATGTTATACAGAAATTCTCTAACAACCACCCCCCCCCCATGGATTTCGAATAATGAAAGTAGAATGTTTGTGGGGAATATGTGGGCAGAATTTATGCGATATGAATTACTCAACCTGAATCAATCCTCAGGTCGGGATTAAATACTCCTGAGTATTTTGTCACCGGTATTTTTACCAGGTATTTTCCTGTACCTGTACTCACTGTACCCAGTAACGAAAAGTACTCATAGGACCCACCTCTAGCGGGCGGGCGACGTTTGTTTGATTTTTATACAAATCCACAGTTTTATTTCGAGATTGATGAAATTTCGCACACTTGACCTTCAAACCAAAAGGAAGGTCACATCTTAAGTCCGAGTTCGGAAAACTCCGAGTAAAGCCTGGGCAACGCCGGGGATTTCAGCTGGTAGTGTATAAAAATTTGTGAATAAATGCTTCACCTATTTTTCACCGTTTATTTAAATGTACTTCTGAAAATCGGCGCATTTGCGTATATAAGACCTTAACTACATAAAATGCAGGTGGCACATAGAGGAATAAAATTGAAAAAAAATTCTATTGTTTTTGGATCCACAATAAATAGAATAGCGATAGTTGTAGATTAGTACAAGGAATTACGTAATATTTTTTAATAATAACTGTAGATGCGCATAAATATTAATATTCCGATTTGCAGAGACTTAATCACTAATACCTGATTAAACAGAACCTGATAAAATTGTCTAATCTATGCAGCACAACAATGTTATATTTATTATTATTACATATTATCAGTAATGAGTAATGAATTGTGAATGTGAATTATTTACCTAGAGTGCCATCTATTTATTTTGCTGCAGACTTTGTTTTAACGAAATTGTCAATTAACCTTTAATTAGCTGTTTAGCATAGACCCTCTGCATACATCTTCATAGAAAAGTAGCATGCGAGGTAGCCGGAACCTGTATATATTCAGAATACCAGAAAACCTGTTGCAGATGAGGTAGTCTGCAGAGGAGGCCCGTGACTGAAATTACCAGCAGTGCATTTCACTTTTAAAATGTACCTAGTGTGTAGTGGGTGAAGCAAATTAATGAATGGGCGTACCTAATCCAATTCCTTCTATCTACTAAGTTATAATTGTAAACTAATTGATTAAATAATACTGCTACGTCAGCGTTCCCAAAATCATCTCGAGAGTAAAGGACATGCAATTCATCGTTGAAACTATAGCGATACTCGTGCATGGTGAATTCACCATGCACGAGTTCCAATGTGTGAATGTTGTAGCGCTAACATTGTACATTAGTATTTCTAAGCGAATACATTCCAGACGCATTGGATTACGCATGATAAAAGTGATACAAAATTCACTCGCCGTCAAGGCTCTTCGATAATGCACAGGGTGTTTGTCAACTTATATAAGTTATAACTCTATATATATATATATATATATGCTATAACACATGATTTGACGTTAAGAGTGTAATCTATCTCACTCATATCACCATTTCGG
The DNA here is from genome assembly GCA_026573805.1 of Hesperophylax magnus. NCBI lineage: Eukaryota > Metazoa > Arthropoda > Insecta > Trichoptera > Limnephilidae > Hesperophylax > Hesperophylax magnus. Next base: position 383,329 of record JAIUSX010000117.1, on the reverse strand, counting down.
CTAGGTCGGGTTGTCTCGATCCCGCCCAATGCTGTTTCAATAGTTTGGCAAAACATGGTTCAGTGCATATCGAGGTATACACGGCCCGCTTGCTCTTGCGCAAGAGTCTTGTACTAGAAGATAGCTCAAATAATGACCTGGCGGGAATTACGACTGGAGCGCATTTTTGTACATCGATGACTGGGGCACAGATGTCGTTGTAAGTTCGCTCGTAGAAGCGATAGGTTCCTGACCCGAATAGGTTAAAGGATGACTCTGATGATGGATCTACTAATCGTTTATACTGATTAAATAATCAGTGAGTTAAATTACTGGCTAATGCCTGAGACTGCGTGTGGGTAGGTACCTGAAGGCTATTAGCTTCGTTGGTCTTGGCCCTGATGCTCTGCTCCTTGGCTGAGACTTCAGCCTCCAGGGCCAGGCGCTCCCGGGCCAGCTGCTCCATGTCCCGGGCCAGCGCCTCCATTTCCGGGGTGGCCTGAGGCCCGAGGGATGTCTCCTGAAACAACCGGAGGAAAAAATAGTGTTAGTTACAAAATATTCCAAAATCGTGGCAACATTGCAGATACATACTGTAAAAACCATAGATGATAAACACAACTAGAACTTAATAAAGAAGTAATAATTTTGAAACTAGAACAAAACTCACTATTGTGTTATGTTGTCAAATATCGCTTTAAAAAAAAGCAGAAAATAAAAATTATTATTTTGAATTTGGAATAATTTTGATCAGTTGCTCTTCAGCCAAATGCAATCAATTAAAAAATAGTTTAAAATATTTTGAAATAAGAAAATAACAGACCAAAAAGAGCTGTCATAATTTTTTTTTTGTGTAAAATGTCACAAATTTCAGCAATAATTCATTTATCTTTATTGTTAATGCTTTGGGATGTAATAAAGTCTGAGGGCATATATGAAAAAACAGAGAAGGATCATGATGACGTGGTAACCAAATATTCATGGGGACACAATTACAGTTATGAAGAAGATATTATATTTCCAGGTATTAATTTTACATATTTTAGGTTGGTTTGTATTTCATTATTGTATTTTTTCAAAAGAGGGATGAAGGTAAAAATATGTGGAATATTTAATACACTGACGGACACTTGTCGGAGGATCATGTTATACATGTGTTTTGTGAAGTTGATGAAATATGATGTAATAAAAAATTATCAAGTATAGAAGTGTTCGCCTATAGACAGGCTACATACAAAATTTGACTTCTCAAACCGTTATGTTGTATCGCGTCCGTGACATGTGAAAATATGTATATTTACAATGTGTCATATTGCATCTTCGCTAAAACGAAGTTAATAAACATTGTGTCCGTGAATGCATTAATGTTAATTTTTGTAAATTTTAATTGTCGCATGAAAAATGTATCGTTTTAATGGAGATAAAACAGAACACTCGACAAAATAGAAGATGATAACCGAACAGGTTAGGTTAGGTTACATCAGGGTAAGTGTGATGTATGGAATATTATCGTGCCTTTATTGTAGCGTGTCGGGTAGTATGCAATAATACTCTTAGGTGATCTATGTACTGGTATTTATTGGGGAGCTGGATGTAGGAAAAGAGGGCGCACGAATTCCATCTCGCTTGCACTCATCCACATTCGTACAGAATGTTTGTTCAATTCGTACATTTGTTTTCTTCACTTTTCTTGAATGTTCTGTTTTGCCATTTCAATAATAGTTAGTAATTTTTAACAGCTTGAATGACTGATGGTATTATGACATAGGTTTCGCCTACGCGGTTTAGCTGTTGCTAATGACAAACTATCTTCACCGAACTAGGCAGCATTTTAGTTTAGTGGCAAATAAAAAAATGCAGCTTTCGTGTACATTTTATATTATTATTCTAAGGTCTCGACCAGGAAATGTTAAAGGAGCTAGATTTGAGATGGACGGCTCACTACGAGTGTCTGACTTCGAGGTTGAAGACTTCCACGGTCACCAGAGCTGACGCCCGCATGGTTTACGAGGGAGAAACGGTTCTGATGCCGTGTCAGACGTGCATAGCCCCGCATTGGCATAGGCGCGTTAAATGGAAGTACACAAAGGTATTACAAAAACAACATAATCTAAGTATTTGAATTTCGCTCATGTGCATTCAGTCCCGAGTGCCTAGGTCTTTGAATGTAAAATACTCATTTGACAATAAATAGCATCCAACGAACAAATAACGACTTTAATGCTTATGGGTATAACGCGCAGAATAGCATACCCTATTACCAATCGAGTTGATTGTTTTTAGTATGATTACTGCCAGTTTGGATTGATTAACTGAAGCCAAATGATTAATACATAGTAATCTTTTGATTACCTATTGAACCACTCAGGCTAATTTGTTAGCTTGTGGGAACAGCTCATGTGGACTCATAGAAATCGTTGTATCTCTCTTAATGTCATGGTGAGAATATGATCTAAACGGTGTTAGAAAGAGAAAACACTATGCTTTGTATTCAAATCTATAAAAGTTAACCACAGAAGAATTAAAATGTGAACCACTATGAAACCTAAGTTAAAAAATTTCATGAATTTTTTATTAATTATTTTTACATGAAATGACAAAAAAGTGAGATAACAATAACGTTTGTAATACATTTGTCTAACAAAATGTGGATGTTTTCGTTTTATCAATAATAGTTAAAATCATATGGTGATTTATTAGGTGTGCATTAATAATTTTAATATTTCAAAAATTACATGTTTATTTCTAATAATGTAAATTTGAAAGCATATTTCATCACCTTTCAAAAACTTTTAGTTTTCAGATTTATGTAAATTTTATCGCAAAGCGAAAATACTCCGACCTTCTGGCAGAATATGCCAGAGGCCTGAGGGGTTAGTTAATTTAATGTTGTACATATTATATTGTTGATGTTGTGATGTATAAAGGATTTATAATCTAATTTGATATATGTTATTTTTGTCAGTAATTGCATCTTGTTTGCAGCCTGATTGGCATATTTGATAGTAGGTAGTTAGGTAGGTATATACACGTTGTCGGGCATTGATTCGACAAAAAGTTACCGACCCCCACTGGTACCTACCCAAATTTAAAATAATATATTTCAGAATGCTACCCACGGCAAGCCCGAGCTTCTACATTACACAAGAACAATGATTCTATACTCGAATGGTTACTTGCAAATTTACAACGTCGGACCTGAGATGGAAGGGCTGTACGTGTGTACCCACGAATCTACCAATGGCGTACCAATCCTGCTGGAGGTGGTAGAGGATGAAGAAGAACCTTACGAATCGGTAATTATTACTTCAAATAAAACGGTACATAACGGTTGAACACGGCTGAAACTATTTAAAGAAAATTTCAATACTGGATGGTGGTCTTCCTCCAGGGCGATAATGAAAATATCTACAACTGTGGAATGTACAGCAAAAAAATACGTGGGTAAAAAAATGTAGCCAGCCGCAGAAGTAGAAGTGTGTCTATTATTTCTATTAAAATTTTCAATATTATATTTGGTTTTGAGAAATTTACTAAATTTCATCCGTCGCATAGGGGTTAATATGTGAAACATACAGTGATCATTCAATTTTTTTTTAAATAATTTATTTCACTGAATGCTGATTTTTATAAAGCGTCTGAACAAACACTGCGCATAATAAGTTAATATTTCAGGTGAGGCCAAAAACCGATCCCTTTGGAAAGCACGCTTCGTCCAACATAACTCTGCCTGAGGATCAACTAAACCTGTACACCAGCTGGTCACCCTGGTCTATTTGCAGTTCTTGCACTACCGTGGGAATACGCTATAAGATAGGAATCTGCTTTGTGGAAATACAAGACAGTTCAACGGTAAATGAGGGATCATTTGAATTTCAGAAACATATAAATAGTGAGTGTTTTTTTAAATACATAACATCAAAAATAACTAAAAATTGTGCCATTTTGATTGTATGCCACATGACTCTGTCTTGGCACATTCGTTGCTTCATTCAAATTCATACATTGTCACGGACGTCACCACAGTCAACTGGTTAAGTAGCACAATATGTAATTTTTCTTTTATATTCCAGAATTCGTACATGGCTTGCCGTGTAGATCAATTTATTTGCAGAAATATAAGAATATTTCAGAAGCTGAAAATCGGAGAAATGAAATAATGACTGCATTGTGTGAGGTATGTTTAAATGATAATTTAAATCATTAACGCCACTAAGGTTTTCTGAAGTACCAGAAAAAAAAAGAAATAAAAAATTGCATACGTGGGTTTCACTGTGTTGTGCACATTAGGCACTTCCGATACTAGACGATTAAAGTATCTTGGCCACTACCACCATTTCGTAAACACGTCGGTGATGCCAATTTTCTGCAACCAGACAAGCCAGTTGTTCTCATTTGCGTCATCGAGACTACATGAAGCTTGCACGTGAGATTTTGTAAAAATGCATATGCTTTAGATCATTACTAGGAGACAGGATATAAAAATGACTGCTGCTGTGTTTGGTTGTGAGTGAGGTTATGAAGGTTTAATGATTCAAGAATTAAACAATGATTGGTGGCGACGCGGGTCTCGTGATTTCAGACGTGTGCTGACTGTACGCAACGTGAATATCAGATATTTGCGTTTCCCCTGTAAGAAGAGCCTTAGGGAATAGACTTATAATTTTAAACCTTCACTTCCTTCCTTGCTGTCATGGTGAGAAATATGATCAAAACAGTGTTAGAAAGAAAAAACTCCATGCTTTATATTCAAATCTATAAATTAACTACAGAAGAATTAAAATGTGCATCTTTATGAAACCAAAGGTTCCCAATGCAATTTGAAAAAAAAAAAAAAAAATTTATATGAAAGGACAAAAAAGCTATTGGACAGTAACATTTGTCTAATAAAATGGGTATGTTTTTTGTTATCAGTAATTTTAGTTAAAAAAAGGTGAGCCATTTAAAATTTTGTTCATGTTAGAGTTAAACATTTGAATATATCAAAAATTAAATTTGTATTAATAATAATAAAATTTGAATGCCTATTTTATCACCTTTCAAAACCAGTTTTTAGTTTTCAGATACGTTCAGAAATATTCCATTTATTTGGATTTTATCGCAAAGGGGATATACTCCGACCTAATGTCAGAATATGGCAGCGACCTGAGGAGTTAATACATAACAACATTAATAATAAAATATTAACATTATTATTAAATGTTGTGTTCTGTCACTGAACATGTGATGTATGCACGTCTGGTGTGCCCAAAGTTGCATATAAAACATTGTTAAATGTTGTGTTTTGTCACTGAACGTAAATGTGATGTATGCACGTCTGGTGTGCCCAAAGTTGCAAATAATATATTTATGATGCATTCTCTATTTTGACTAAAAACAAAATTTCAGGGAAATTGTCCGAACAACACTGAGGTGGAGACCCCTCATGGAAACATACTAAGTCTGAAGCGACACCAAATCGGACAGTATGGTCGGCTCATCGACATCCCGCACTCGGTGCCGGTACCGGGTAGGATCTTCGTCCTGGCCGAGGTGGGGACTGATCTGAAGATCCTCTGCCCGGGGTATTCTAGTTCACATTCCTTCTTCTATCTTCCACCTGAGTGGTATAGATAATTTCAGTATCATTGCCCTGATGAAAAATTGCCATTTCAGTCATGTTTGGTGACCTTCAGCCTCACAACATACCCCAATTGGGGATGTCATGGTCCTAATATCACCAGAAGGTTGGATGCACTTGGACCATTGTGCTTTTTAAACTTTCTTTCATATTCCTATGAGCTATCTTGGAGTTGCCGTTTAAAACCTATTAAGCAATCGCAGTGCCCTCAGTTTTGTCAAATGTCAGACTGTACTGTGTGTAATGTATATTTTGTGTTCCTTATCGATGCCTGGAATCCATTATGAGAGAGAGCTTGCTCTTTCGCCCTTTTATTTACGTTTCGCGCGTGTTTATTCCCTATATTTGCCCTTTTTCTCCACTTGCCACACTTTCTCTCCCTACTGGCAACACTGTAGTGACGCGCATTTCAGGTCACGTGATGTTTTTGTTCATATGACGCCGTTTTTTCGCGCCTTAAGTACGTTTCGTGTTTGCACTGTGCTTAAAAACCAACTTTAAGTGAAAAAATCATAGTTTATTCCCTAGCCCTTATAAATATACTGTTTACGAGAAATTAACTCATAGTTTTATCGTGTTTATCAGTGTTTTGTCGTCTTTTAATTGTGATTGTTGCGCAAATGAGTGACATCGAAAATAATGACGCTGCGTCGGTCGGCAACAGCGACCAAATGCAAGATTCCCGAAAGCGCCGACGCGAGGATTCGGACTCCGATTACTCGTCCAGTCAGAGAGGTTACAGACACCTGGACACGCGAGTTGAACGACTGACGCAACAGGTGTCCGCTCTGACGGACGCCCTAGTGGGCAGTCGCGTAGTTCTCGAGGAATTTCCGGAGAGAGAAGACCCCGCTGAAGGTACACGGCGGGAAGCATCGGGGTTCATAGAACTACCTGCCAGCCTAGCCGCCCAGAAGAACATTCTGGAGTTCGGAAACCCGAGCACCGTGGTGAAAGAGGCACCGATCCCGAAAGCGGACGCGAGAAGAGTGGGAGTTATTTCGGCTCTTCAACATTTTAACTCGGAGGAATGGTCGCGGGTTCGCTACGCCGAAACCCAAAAGGCTTACACCGCCACGCCTGCCTTCGTAGAGCTGGAGGTGAATGAAGAGCTGAAGAGGCTCGACAAGAACAGCTCTTTTGCACCGGCCCTGGATCGTTCCCTGGGAGCTCTCTCGAATGCCATCTTATCACAAACGGAGGCAGTAAAAGGGAATATGCAGACGCTGGTAAACTGGGCAGCCGATCCCGGCACCTGCTTGACCCCTTCGACCCTGTTCGAGAAAATCCAGGATATGTTCGCCAAGGAATCCCCATACAGTAGGATCACGGACGACGTCCTACAAATTGTATGTGGAAGGCGAACTGAGTGTCTCCAAAGTAGGCGAAAGGCCCTGTTGGAGGGAATAACAGACCCCTTTACCAGGGAAGGCCTCGCCAGGATCCCACCGAGCTCCAGTCACCTCTTTAATAAAGAGGAACTTGCGGCCTATATCTTGGCAAACGGGGGACGAGATAAGGTTGTTAGTGTCGCACCTTCGTCCTATACCCCCCGTCAACCACAACCCTCTACCTCACAAATGGCAAGGCCGGTGAGGGAAGCTCCACCCTCACTCCCTAGAAAGCCCTTTCGACCCGCTCCTAGGCCAGAGAAAGATAGGACACATCGCCAGCCCACCAAGAAGCAAGAGCCCTCTCGCAAGGCGACTAGCGATCGGGGTAGGAGGCGATGGAGGTGACTGGAGGCCAGAGCCCTTCTGGGGAGGACGTCTGAAGGCATATCGGGAGGTGTGGAGGGAGTTGGGGGCGTCACCACTAATCCTGAACATCCTGGAAGGAGCAAGGATTCACTTTGTGTCCAAACCTCCTCTGGCTCTCCTGTCGGCCGAGCTCAGGCAGAAATTCAGGACAAAGTCGTCTCCAGACATGACCGCGCACATCGAAATGATGAAAGCGTCAAAGATTCTGGAGGCTGCAGACGACTCCCCGAGCTTCCTGTCAGGTATGTTCCTTACCTCCAAATCAGACCACACCTTCAGACCCATCTTCAACTTGAAGGCCTTGAACGTCTTCATAGATTCAAAGCCCTTCAAACTTTTCAGCCATTTTCGGGTTCCGGAATTCCTCCAACCCGACGATTGGATGATAAAAGTAGACCTCTCCCAGGCTTATTTCCACGTGCCTATCGCGAGATCACACCGGAAATTCCTGCGCCTCGTCTACAACGGAGAACTCCTTCAGATGACGTGTTTGCCCTTCGGCCTGTCATCAGCGCCAAGGATCTTCTCGCTGCTCTCAAACTGGGTAGCGGAGCTGCTAAGAAGGAAGGGACTGAGGACAGTAGTCTACCTAGACGACTTCTTAGTAGCAAACCAGTGCAGAAAACACCTGGCCCGCCAAGTTGTTACTATAGTGCACACACTTCAACAACTAGGTTGGTGCCTAAACCTGGAGAAATGCATCCTGACGCCCACGCAAAAGTTGGAGTTCCTGGGCATAACATGGGACACGAGAGCAGACCAAAAGTCTCTCTCCGACCGCAAGTGCTCTGGTCTACGCCAAGCCTTACAGGTTCCCTTGGAAGTCGGCAGTTGCTCTCCCAGGCAGGCTCTAGGTCTCCTGGGAAGACTCAACTTTGCAAATTTCGTGATCCCTCGTGGTCGCTTGCATTGCCGCAGACTGCAGAGGTTCAGCCGCCACATACAGCATCTGAAACCGTCTCGGCCGGTTGCCCTGTCCAACGCAGCACTGCAGGACATACAGTGGTGGCTAGGGGCCATCGGAAGGACGAGCCCAATTCAACCCCTCCCATTCCATCACTTCCTGACGACAGATGCAGCGGACACAGGATGGGGAGGACAACTAGACGACACCACAGTTGCGGGTCATTGGACGGGGGAGCAGGCACTATGGCACTCAAACCGGAAGGAAGCATACGCCGTGTTAGCGGTCATCAAAGACCAAGCTCATCTCCTGGCAGGGACAAATGTCTTACTACAGACGGACAACAAGACAGTCGTTGCTTACGTCAACAAGGAAGGGGGCACAAAATCCCTTGCCCTTCTAGAAACAACGCGGGAGTTACTAGACTTCGTAGACCAGATGGAGATATCTCTGACAGCCCAATACATTCCAGGAAGATACAACGGAATTGCGGACCGTCTCTCTCGGGGCGCACAGCTCCCAGAGTGGCACCTACTAAGTCCGGTGACGGAAAAGATATTTGGAAAATGGGGTTGCCCTCAAATAGACTTGTTCGCCTCAGCCACGGCTCACGTGGTACCAACCTACGTATCCAGAGACTCAAGATACTGCTCAGCTTGCTTTCCCAACGCGTTCAGTCGACCTTGGGACTACAATCTAGCATGGGTATTCCCTCCGCCAAATCTCGTTCCGAGAGTGCTCGCACACTTTAATCAGGCAAGGGGCATGTTTCTGCTAGTCGTCCCAAAATGGGAGAGGACCTTCTGGAGAAGCGACCTAAAACAGCGAACAGACGAACCCCCAATGCGCCTGCAAAGTCTAGAAGGAGTCCTAATAGACACGTCGACAGGACTGCCTCCTCCCAGGATCCAGGATCTGGAACTAGAGGTGTGGAGAATTGCGGGTGGGATCAAGCCCTCACATCTTGGAGTCGGGAAGAACGCCAACTCCTCAACTCATCCTGGAGAGAGTCTACACTGAAGACTTACAAACCTGCATGGGATAGGTGGCGTAGATGGGGCACGCAGAACGGCGTGGATGTCAACAATCCCCCACCAACAATGGTCGCCAGGTATCTAGCCCACTTATTTGTTCGAGAAGGTCTAGCCCCTAAGACCATTCAGGTCCACAAATCAGCCATCGTCACATTTTGCGGCCCAGCTCAGAATGCGAGAAAAATCAGTTCTGATTTTCTGGTGAGACACGTTCTCAAGGCAATCTCAATGGCACGAGGAATCAAAGAGAAAGCCCCCATCTGGGACCCAAGACAGGTGGTAGACTGGTTGGTCAAGAATCCCCCCGCAGAAGACTCACTATTTGAAGCATCACGAAGGGCAGCAATACTTCTCGTCTTGGCGTCAGGCAGGAGAGTTCATGATTTAACTCTCCTAAGAGTTACCCCAGACCTTTTTATCGACAAGAGGAATACGATCACCTGGTGGCCAGTTTTCGGAGCAAAGACCGATTCAGCCAAGCACAAACAGTCAGGCTGGAAATTGACGGGTTCAGAAAAAGACAACATCAACCCACTTAAATGGTTGAGGAAAGTTGTTGCTCTCTCTAAAGCCAGAAGAGGCCCGCTACTAAAGGACCTGTTTGTGACCACATCAGGAGAGGCAAAACCTGCAACGCAGACAATAATAGGGGGGTGGATTAAATCAGTCCTCAGAGAAGCAGGAGTCCACGCAACCCCAGGAAGTGTACGCTCGGCTGTAGCCTCTCTAAACTGGTTGGAAGACTATCCTATAGAGGAGATACTCACAAGAGGGAATTGGAAATCTGAGCACACCTTCCGGAAATTCTACCGAAGGGAGGTCGCTCGCTCGGGTAGCGAACACCTCCAGTGCTCAATGGCTCCATTCTTTACTCCAGTTTAAATAGCATCACATATAACGCAAGTTTCAGATCACCAGGTGAGAGCAGACACATCTCATAATGGATTCCAGGCATCGATAAGGAACACAAAATAAAATAATTTTACCTACCAATAAAATTTATATTTTGTTTCCATCGATGCCTGGAATCCAGGTAATCCCTACCTGGTGCATTACGAGTCATATGAACAAAAACATCACGTGACCTGAAATGCGCGTCACTACAGTGTTGCCAGTAGGGAGAGAAAGTGTGGCAAGTGGAGAAAAAGGGCAAATATAGGGAATAAACACGCGCGAAACGTAAATAAAAGGGCGAAAGAGCAAGCTCTCACTCATAATGGATTCCAGGCATCGATGGAAACAAAATATAAATTTTATTGGTAGGTAAAATTATTTTATTTATTTTTAGGCATCTTCTGTCGGAGATTACCACCAGATGGAAAGTGGGCGAACCTGTAGACTGCCTCAGGGAAAATGTTTTCGTAGAGTCCAGAATAAATATCACAGCGAGGCAGCAATTAATCTTAACAAATGTTCAGATCGCCGACAGCAACATTTACAGGTGAGAAAAAATACAAAATCTATCTGTCCTAAGAGTTTTGATTCTGAAAACTGTTGATATACTGAAATGTGAATTGTACAATAGTAACTAATAACTTAATATGTAACACTTTGCGATATCCATTAGAACAAAGTACCTACCACATTAAAAATTTAAAATCGCACCAAGTGGTCTATTTTTTTTAAAGGCGTTTTCAAAATAGGCAAATTCATTTCACGACTCGGCTGTGGAATGATTGATTAACTCCCTCCCGCAGCATGGGTGTTTCTAAGATCCAATTTCACTTCTTTCTGTTCTCAAAATACCCACCACACAGCATCCCCAAAGATAACAGAGACCCCAAAGAAATGATTTCCCTCAGATCCTCTATGTGGAGTTAAAACTAAATAAGGCTATCGCAGGCATCATGAAATAGCTTTTTATCTCTGGAATTTCCAGTTCGTCACAACTTTTTTATCAGAGTAATTTCTATAATGATCTATGAAGCTTTTAAAAAATCCATAACTATAAAACAAAAAAATTATAGTTCAAAAAGAAAAAAAAAATAGTCAAATCTCGGGTGCAGCCAGGTAATAAAGCTAAGATTAAAATGAAGAAAGGGAATTCAAAAAGATTTGAATGTTATTCTAGTTGCTGGAAACTGGAAGAACTAGCTGGCTCCATGAAGCTGGTCGTGAAGGACCCTACGGAATACCATTTCCACTGGAGTGTGACTTTGCTGACGGCGCTGTTCGTCTTCCTAGCCTTCTTGTTGTGCCTGATGAGGGTTTGCAGGACATATTTCCGAATCCAGAGGATGCATAGGATGCAGAGGAGACAAGCGAAGAGGAAGAATAAAAAAACCTGGTGAAATGGTTAGCGACCGGCCGAAGTTTCAATTTAGACTAGTTTCGGTCAATAAACAAGTTCCTGCTAAATATTAGCCTAAACATGCATTCGGTGTGTCAGATCAAGTTCAGCTTTACCCGGGAACGTGTATATGCCTCAATAATAACTTATTAATTATTTCAAAAAAGTTGTTAGATAAAAGTTCAAGTTTGTAATTTTCAAATATAATTTATTTTTGTCAAAGTTTATTGTTTAAATAATAATTAGTTATTGTAAGATTATTGTGTAATTAAAGATTATTAACCCTTAGGAGCTAGGGTCCTGCAATTGCAGTGTTGAAGAATTGTGCCCACGCACGTCACGAAGCTTATCAACCTTATACATTAATTTTGTCTTTGGATATTACTTCTACTGGGTTTTTTAAAATACAAAAATCAAAATGTCACTTTATCAAGTATGGTATTGTCTTCATGTTGGCCTTAAAATTACAAAAATTAATTTTTATTTATTGAATATTCTTACCGGAGTCTCCGGACTAGACTGATTAGTTTACTATAGTAACCAGTTCTAGATGTATTTTTGTAATACATACCTTTAAAGTTTAAAGAACCTATAGCAAACATTGAAGAACTGTTAACAACTTACAAAAAGCACTGAAAGAAAACCAATTTACTCAATAAACTGATGTAAATTGCGCGTTTTATTTAACACTAATGAACTCTTGAAAAAAAAAACAAATTCTTCAACTATATAATGTATTTATATGTTTATAAAAATAGCATATAATCTACCATAAGTAGTTTCCCCAGAATAGCTGGTTATATTCAGAGAAATGATTTTTTTAATAGTATACGCTGGCGAACAAGATGTTAAAAGACATGGTGAAATTTGTCACAGAACACGAAAAACAATTTTCTGCCGCAACTAGTACTTTAGGACTGAAGATACACATATCGACGATCCCGAAGAATAATGTCGGATGTGCAAATTTGTAGTTTTGCAGCAGAGCTGTTTAAAGTTTCGTTTCTGTTGTTGTACTGTTTTTGAGATAAAAAAATATAGTGTTGTTTGATATTTTGCACTAACCCATATTTATTTAATTGGAAAAATATATTATCAAAAACAGTAGAAATGCAGAAACTTTAAACAGCTCTGCTGCAACACTACAGATTTACAGATCTGACATTGTTCTCCGGGACTAGATATATTTTATCTTGTCGTACTGCTTGCTTGACGGCTTCCGCAGCCGGCGATTTTTAGCACCCTAGTGCGTTAGGACTGTGATTACCACATACATTTTAGCTGGTCGTAATCGCCATGTTTAAACTTTCTCCCGCAACCGGCAATCTTTGGCTGCTTATTATGTTCGCTTAAATACATTTTCATACAAATTTGAAGATCACGTTGGCTGCCTTAGAGTTTAATATTGTTAGGAGAAGTAGTGAATGCAAAATGTTTGTTACCTTGACGGGGGGCTGGTGCGGGGCAGGCGTGCTGGCCGAGGGGGGGATCATGTCGGGGGCCAGTGCGGCGGGAGGCTCCACCCCTCGCAGTTTCCTCTGCACCATCCACATGGCCAGGGCAAACTGATCGGCCGACAGCTTGCCGCTGCTGTCCCAGTCACATAGGCCCCTATTAGAAAACAAACAACCATTCAAACATTTAATTATATGCATTTTCGTATGTGGAAAAATTCTTTAAAACATGGAGTTGAATTTAAACCAATTTTTGTATTTCACTATTTGTAGTTCAAAAGAGTTGTTACATGAACCCTTTGGGCAAATTTGTTCACTTTTGGTCATATGGTCTCACAGAAATCGTTGAGTCTTCCTTACTCTAAGATCCAAACGGTGTTAGAAAGAGAAAACACCACGCTTTATATTCAAATCTAGAAGTTAAGCACAAAATAATTCAAATGTGCATCTTTATGAAACCGAAGGTTCGAACAGCAATTTAAAAAAAAATAATGAATTTATATTTCATTATTTTAATGAAACAAAAAAAAAGTGAGGTGACAGATGAATTAAAGGGGAAGATAGGTTACTGAGACAATGCACGTGGTTGCACTGAACTGGGTCCAGTGGACTAGCTGGTGATTTACTTTGTTTAGTATCGCACATAAGCACGATGAACATAAGAGTATGAGGGAAATAAGAGTATGAAGCACAACCAGTATGAAGGACAGGCAGTAGTACATCGTATTCTACTACTCTGCTCGCTAGTTTGTTCATCAAGACTGAGTGTAAAAGCGGCCCACTGATTTACAAAAATGCTCGTCATCACCTATGACAAGGCGAATTATAAGTGGCCCGCGTGAACCATTTTCAAAAAACCCGCTAATCCGTCAATTTGAAAAAGTGTCGCGGGTCCGCGGTAAAACAAAGAATGCAGTTTGCGCGCGGTCACCAGTGTTGCCAACGATTTATCGCTATTTAGGCTACTCAGAACGAGAATCAGCGACGAAAAAAATATAACCTGTTGAACTTACTTTTTAAACAAAAATACACCGGTTTTTGATATAATATTTTTTGCATCCGAAATGGAATCTTGTAGCCACCCCTCCCCCATGGAATTCCAAAAATTGTTGAGGGGAATCACACATAATGTTTTTGGGTGCGCGGAATTTTTTCTCAGCGAAGTTCCGTAACAACCACCCCCCCATGGATTTCAAATATTTTGTGGGGAGCACTCATTTTGAATTTTTTTGTGGGGAATTATGTTTTATAGAAACTCTCTAACTACTCCCCCCCCCATGGAAATAGGAACCGTCAGGTATTCAGTGGCCCGCCAGTGATTCAAAATCGTCAATTTAGCCCAACTGTTAAAAAGGTTGGGCAGCCTTGACCTATGACATCATGCTTGAAGCGGACATGCTCGCCCGTCAGTCGCGAGGAGTTAAATATAAACTAGAAACCTAAACTTGGAAATCCATACAAACATGTATTTATATTAGGGTGGCAACGCTGTATTTTATAGCTAATAGCGCATGTACATTTGCGAGCCCAAACACGAATCATGGGAAAGAACGAACCAACTGCAAACAGCGCCAACCTTCATTTGCGGTTGGTTCGTAGACTTCCCTCGTTTTGTAGTTCGGCTCGCAAGTGTATACACGCTATTAGATATTCATTTGAAGCTTAGATTGAGCAGTATCTGTATGTGCGGAGGGTCATTAAATAAATATCCTGATTTTATAGAAACAATCGATACCACAAGTTGAAAATCAAAATATGTAGCTGCAATTTGTTGGTAATTTTATTTTTAGTTGAACCGGTGTGTTATGCGTATAAAGAGAAATGCAATAAAGAGATGTACATATAAGGAATCAAACAAACGCAAAAGCTTTGCATTTCATTGGCTTCCACATGTTTCTAAGAAGGTTGCGAGAATTGCACACAAAATGCCGTTTTCAACTGTTTTACTCACAAAGAAACATGGCATTGAAATCAATAATGAACAAGTTCGAATGTTAAATTACGTTAATTCTAATGGTGTTGAATTATGTGATTTCGGATGTAGAATGCCGAAGCTCTTCGGAATAGGGACAGACTTATCTTACTTACAGACTTGACCGGATTTGACCTTCCCATTTGAAGAAATCTCTGATGGAAATGGATTTCAATGGGATTGAGAAAGGCATGCGGCTTAAGGAAAGGACCGTCGGACGACCGAGCCTTTCTTTTGGTTAATACGCTAGAAATTGGATAGTTTGTAGACAGCTATTAATGATTTTTTCTGGTTGGTCCCGCCTCCCACAAAGATGCATTTTTTGCATCAACACCGGCCACAATTTCTCCAGACTACAGTAAAAATTTGTTAAAAGTCTCGTACCATATGTGCGCCAAGCACGGCTGCGGAAGTCCCGACTGCAGGAAGGTGTCCTTGATCTCCATGCCGGAGACGAAGCCGTCCATGTCAATGTCGGCCTTCACGAACAAAGCGTCGTAGTGCTGCTTCTCCTGGGGCGTCACCACCCAGGCCTTGGTGGCGCTGGCATTGGAGATGGGGGTGCTCATCTGAAAATCGATATGTGAAATGCAATACGCGAATTGTTAACAAGTGCATTCTGAATGCATCATAGAGACAGCAATACTTTATTTATTTGACCTTTCTAGGCATTTGGTTAGTCAGTGACGTGCATTGCTCTATAACCAAACAATAATAATAATTTTTTAATTAAATTTCTTAAACATTACAAACTTTAAAATTAAAATATAATATTTTAAAAAATATTTCTGGCAGTGGAATGAGTCAATAAGGAGAGACTCTTTCAAGAATCAATAGGATTTCCCTTATGAAGCTCTCATTGCTGATGCTGGACGGTGCTCGGAACGTTCCTCGTTTAAAATGTACGGTTTATCTTTTATTTCTTCTTCACTTCCACATGAACGAATTTTATCACTGCGCGATACTCAATTTTCTCCATTGTTGACAGACAATATCAGCTGACATCTTTGGAAGAGAGCCATAGATAAAGTAATGATCAGAATGACTTGAAATTTTTACAGTTTACATATGTCAAGGCCATCTATCGGACGTTACTTTGTGTATGAGGCCGGAAACTTTTCAAATTACCATTTTATATTCACTCGAGCGATTGGTTGTTTATATATACATTTAACCTATAATGTATTTAATTAACATCATTCCTCAAAATATTAATATGGAAACATATGATCTGCTTACTGCGCTTTAAAGCCAATGAATCCACCTAGATTTCACCGACTAATCCATATTTTTCAGTTCCATAAATTTGTCACAAGCGATTGCTCAAGATTGCGAATTTGCCATAAAATGCCAAAAATGAGTGGATATATCTTTGGAAACTTTGCCAAAATTGGGTACCAATCAAAGTTAGCTAACCACCATGGGTACGGGTAAATATTTCTTTGAACGAATCATTTCTTTCAAGCATAGTACTGGCTGTATATCCGGCTATCCGGGCAAGGCAAACGCAGGATATTGGGCTATCTGGTCAAAGCATACACCGGATATCCAGTCTCCGGTAAAGGCTTTGTCACATAAATATTTTGTGACAAGTGTAGTTCTTGCCTAATTGGGGTTATTTTGTCTATGGTGTTTTTTTTTGAAGTTTGGCAATATTTTTTGAGGAAGGAAGCACAGTTTTGTTTTTTTGAGCACTTCCTCCCCAGAGAGCTTTTTGGCCAGCTGCTCGCGGATCTTGTCACTCGCCATTTAAGGTGTTTTGAATCTGAGTTAATCATGTGAATAGAAGTCATGCTTTTCTTTTAAAAAGGGCGCGAGGTGTTTTACCTTTCACAAATAGTTCGTGTTGATTATTATTTTAGTGGTGATTATGGAATCCCGCTTTTTATCCAGTGTTGGCCGGTGGTCATATTTGTAGTACTCGTGTTTCGGTTGTGAAACCGCAAATGGATTGGTCCTAGCTGTGGCTAGAAGTTGATGGCTGAGTATCCCCGCGTCGCGAAGGAACGGATTGCTGTTCCCGAAGTCTGTAAGACGAGTCTCGTTGGTTGCCACGTGCTACAGACTTGATGATCCTGCAGGCGCACGTTGAAGGACTTGCGCCTTCCCGTCTCCATTAAGAGAAGGATGTCCTGGCTTCCGTCACGGGTCCGTTCCCCGTTACCGGAGACAAGTTTTCGTTCGCCACCCGTTGTTATTCCTTCGTTTCTCGACCACGTAAAGTTAGTTTAGTTTGGTTCAGGAGTCCATCTGGTATGTGCCTACTTTTATTCCTATTGTTACATGGTTATTATTTGTACTCTTTTGTTGTAACTTTTGATGGTTTCAATATAATTTCTATTAAGTATTTACTCTTATTATTTCTGATTTTCCTCCTTACTTGACAGAGTATTAACCCCACAATCATGAGATTGAGATCTTTGCTCTACCGTATTTGTATCCTATAATTGATCCTGTAGATCTCAATATTACATGTAAACATTGGAATGTTCCTACTTTACATTTTACACCGTTACAGCTTTTTTACTTGTACATGTAAAATCAACTCCCTATGTATGAGGCACCGTCGGAATTTAAGTTGTTTCAAGCGATTTTTGAACATTGATGGAAAAGCCCCAATATATCATTATACAAAATGGTTTTTTAATTCGAAATTCGTTAATTCGTAATTCGAAATTTATTTTTGTCCGCGCACGATAATTTGTTTGTGTAATTCGAAAAAATTTGATTTTTGCGAAAATAAATCATAATATTTCGTACATCTGAATCTAAAAGTCAACCGTGGCGGTAAAACGCCGAAAAATGTATTTTTACAAGGTTATACATCGTCCTAATTAGTAGTATTATTTTGTAAATCTGAATCGATTTACACTGGAATGTTGTATTTTTTTTCAAATTTATTTCGAATATCCGAGTTTGAAGTGCCGAGAAAATACGTTTTACGCGGATATACATTGTAGTTTTACGAGTTTACACCAAATATCAAAATTTAAATTTCGATTTACGCGTAAATGTATTGTATATTTACGAATTTATTTTGAATATTTGAATTTCAAATGGCCCGCGGCCGACGGAAATCGGCTGCGCATTCTCGATTTACACGGAAAAATATCGTATTTTTGCGAATATCTGAATTTAAAGAGCCGGTCGCGACGGAATGCAGCTGCGAAATCTCGATTTACGCGAAAATATATCATATTTTTAGGAATTTAAATTCAGATATTCAAAATAAAAGGCCGGCGGCGACGGAAATCTACCGCGAAATCTCGATTTACGCGGAACTTAAATATCTGAATTTAAAGGCCGGTACGGTAATCGGCCGCAAAAATAAAGAAATAATTGGTATTAATACGAACTTACTCCTAAAATACCACCCGGATTTGAAGAGGCGGCCGAGAAAATCGATTTTTGGCGTTTTTTTTTCATAAAATTTCGAATTACATGGGAATTCGTTAATTCGAAATTTGATTTTTGATGTCCCGTGGATTTCGAATTAACGAGGTTCTACTGTAATCACAATTGATTTCGTACACTTTATATTGCCTTTTTGAGTGCAACATTATTTATTTGCTATTCGCAATCGTGTGGACCCCCTAACACTTCGAATCGGGACCATTTAAAAGGAATTAACTTTAAAAATTAATTCATTACGGAAACGGAAAAGAATTTTTTTTTCATGTAATTTGGAAAGAAGTGACTGGAATTATTCATTATAGAAATAATGTTGTAATGTTGGACTTTACCTGCACTTGTATAAGTTCTTGCGTCTGCGAAGGCGCGGGGCGTGGGGGCGGCGGCCTCGCGGGGGAGGGCGAGGCGGGACGGCTCGGGGGCCGTGACGGGGGCCTCGGGGGCGCAGTGTGAGCCCCGCCGCCATGCCCGGGGGGTGCGCGCAGCTCGGGGGGCAGCGTGGCGGGGATGGCGTGCTTCTCCAGCGCCTTGTACACCAGGTGCATGGCCTGACATAAGGGATAAGAGTTTACATTCCTCCATCCTCGTCGATAGAAGTCTATAAGTCACATACTGTTTTAACTGAACATGTTTCTAGAAACGCTGATTCCTTATTTATTTGTGGCGATTATAATTTACCTAAAATATTGTGGCTGAACGACAATCAAGGTGTCAAAACTCCTACTAAAAATCTTTCCCCACAAGCTACTGAAATTGTAAATTTTTTTGCCTACTTGAATCTGTTTCAAGTAAATCCAGTCACTAACTATCTAGGTTCTTGCCTAGATTTAATTTTTTCTAGCATACCAAATATCATAGTAAGTGAAGCTGATGTCTCTTTGTTACCTATAGATAAATATCATCCACCTCTCTCTATTAACATCACTAATTTCTTCCAATTAGATTCTCTGAAACCAAGTGCCTCTTATCACTACAAATATCTTAATGGTGACTACTCTAATATGAACAAATTTCTTTCCCAGATTAATTGGTCAGTACTATTTTTAAAATCTGATATTAATGACGCTGTATTTAAATTTAATGAATGCGTCTCACGCGCTATAGATTTGTTTGTTCCTAAGGGATGTTACTATCAACCCAAGTTTCCAAATTGGTTTAGCTCAAAACTCAAACAGTTTATAATTGAAAAAAAGAAAACTCATAAGCTATTTAAAGACACTGGCAACTTAAACTTGTATCGAAAATTTTCTCATTTAAGGGAACTGTCCAAAATCGAATCAGCCAAATGCTATAAATCTCATGTAGAAGTTACTGAGTCAAAATTAATGCAAAACCCTAAACAATTTTGGCAATTTGTTGCGCAAAAGCGTACTGATAATGATCTTCCTTCTAGTATGCACTATAATGAAACTCATGCTACTAACGGTCTTGACATCGCCAACCTTTTTGCTAAACACTTCTCCTCTGTATATTCTGGTGCCTCATGCAACATCCCTCCACTCAACTATGACTACAACATTGACTTGAATGATTGCCAAATCTCACTTGTAGAGGTATACCAATCTTTAAGTAAACTTTCTAACAAAAAAAGTACCGGACCTGATGGCATTCCAGAAATCTTGCTAAAAGAATGTAAATATTCATTATCTATCCCAATTTGTATGTTGTACAACTTATCACTCTCATCTGGAACATTTGCTGATTCATGGAAAATTTCATATATTCGACCCATTTTTAAATCCGGGAACAAGTCAAACATTGAAAATTACAGACCAATATCAATTATATCTTGTATTCCAAAAATATTTGAGTCGATAATTACAAAGATAATCACTCCTATATTCAAAAATGTTCTGATTGATGAACAGCATGGATTTAGATCGGCGAAATCTACAACAACTAATTTATTGTCCTTTACAAATACCATTGTTAAAGCCTTGGAAGACAACACTCAGGTTGACGTACTCTATACTGATTTCTCCAAAGCCTTCGATAAAGTAAATCACTCGATTCTCATGGCCAAACTTTATGCTATAGGCATTAGAAACCCGTTGTTATCATTCCTTCGCTCTTACTTGAGCGATAGAAAACAAAGGGTTAAAATAAACAACTTTGAATCCTTTAACATTGACGTAACGTCCGGCGTTCCCCAATGAGCTCATTTGGCCCCGCTTCTCTTCAACCTTTTTATTAACGATATCACCAAAGTTTTTTCTCATACACGCTTCTGGCTTTTTGCGGATGATAATAAGATTCTTCAGATAATTAAATCCTACCTTGACTGCTTACATTTTCAACGTGATATTGACTCGTTTAATAATTGGTGCAAAATAAACTGCATGGAACTTAATGTTGATAAATGTAAAATTTTGTCCTTTTATAGAACCAAAAAACCTATTCAGTTTGATTATAAATTAAACAATGTTTGTTTATCTACTGTAACATCTATCAAGGATTTTGGGGTCACTCTAGACTGCAAACTTTCTTTCCGTGAGCACATTAACAACATTGTTAACAAATCACTTAAACTACTCGGCTTCGTTCATAGAATAACCTCTGACTTTAAACATATAAGTACCCTTAAAACTCTTTACTGCTCGTTAGTTCGCCCTCACCTTGAATACGCTAGTGTTATTTGGTCTCCTTTCTATGCTGTCCACATTTGTCACATAGAATCCGTACAACATCGCTTCCTACGAGGAATCGCTTGGAGGTTGGGTCTTGAAAGAGGAGAGTACTCATATGATGAAGTTGAACAAACTTTAAACATTTCTTCTTTGGAGAAACGTAGAAGGGACACTGATCTGATTTGCATATTTAAGATTATCAATGGTATTACAGACTCACCTGCTTTGTTGCAACTTATCCAATTCAACATCCCTTCCCGTAGACTCCGAAATAATGAATTGCTGTTCGTCAATCAACATTCTACCAATTATGGATACCATTCTCCTTTGTCCAGAATGTCGAGACTTGTCAACTCACTGTCAAGTCAAAGCATTGAATTTTGTGGTATATGCCTAAATGACTTTCGACAGTCAATACGCAATGTCTAATTTCTAATGCCCTTTGAACCATCTTCATGCTTTGACTTATTATTATCTCCCATTCTTACTTTTATATTATTATTGTCTTCGCTCCTCATTTATATATGCTCTCCTTTCACTGTCATCTCTGTTTATAAAACTTATTCGTGTAATTAATATGTTGTTAATGGACTATTTGTCCGTAAATAAATAAATAAATAAATAAATAAATAAGAGGGTCAGTCAATACTCAGTCACACAGTACTGTTGAATAGTTATTACTGAAGATATAAACTGACGGAAGTCGGAAGACGGAGAAATTATAAAACATTTTCAAAACCTGTATACGAGAATGCATGGAGAGTACCCGCGGTTCGTGCATTACAAATATTTTCTCTTTGAAACGCTCTACCAAAGTCTCCATTCGCTTGTACCGAAAAACAACTTATAGCCAGGGACGGCACCATGATCTGCTATGTATCCCACATTACTGGCT
The DNA here is from genome assembly GCA_026573805.1 of Hesperophylax magnus. NCBI lineage: Eukaryota > Metazoa > Arthropoda > Insecta > Trichoptera > Limnephilidae > Hesperophylax > Hesperophylax magnus. The sequence continues at coordinate 361,383 of JAIUSX010000117.1, read as the reverse complement.
TGGCATAGCATGATACAAGGTATGGCGCTGTTAAATAACGTTTCCAAGATTGTTGACATTTATAACAGCAGCCTTGAAGGTCATTTGTTGTAATAATATGCATGTTTTTATTTATTTATTGGACAATTTGCATAGCGCCGCTTTTGTGAGATATCACCTCAGGGGCGCTTTACAGTTGATGCAGGTAATACAAAAAAAAAAATGTTATGTTTCTTCTTTTCATTTTTTCTTTTTTAAATAATGTATCTAAAAATATGTAGTATATGTTACATGTGTGTTGTAAATGGACACAGTTTGTAATGCACAAAAAAAAAATATATATATATAAATTTATAAAAATGTATGTATATATAAAAAAATAGATACATGTATATATAAATTATATAAGAAAGACAGAGTTTCACGGATAACCTGACAACATTTGAAAATCTTCTACCACCACAGTAAGCGGAAATGTTGCTTGTGTCGTGATGAAGGACTTATCCAGCAGAGGAATTGAACGCATGACGCCCGGGTAGGACCCAGGCGCGATGCTAACTCAGCTACTGACCGGTATATATTATTATACCAGTATATATATTGAAATTTTTCTCAAATCAATGTAAAGACTTCAAATGTCACAAATGGATTATATTTCAGGAGAGCATTTAAACTGAATACTACAGGGTTTTCCAATAAGAGGTGTTATTTTGATATTCAATCGTAAAAGATCAATGGTTTCGTTGCTTGTGTGGCACGTAGCGCCGTCTGGTTGAAAGTAAACGTTGTCCAGATCAATACCATCCAATTCCAGCCATAAAAAATCATTAATCATCTCTCGATAGCGCAATCCATTCACCGTAACTGTTGCTCCAGCCTCATTTTCGAAAAAGTAAGGTCCAATGATTCCGCCGGACCATAAACCGCACCAAACAGTCACACGTTGAGGATAGAGAGGCTTTTCAACAATAACTCTTGGGTTTTCCGAGCCCCAGATGCGACAATTTTGCTTGTTGACGAAGCCACCGAGGTGGAAATAGGCCTCATCACTCAAGATGATTTGCATTTGATTCACTCAAGTGAATTTTAATAATTTCAATACGTTGTTGAAGCGTGTATCGTTCCATTTTTATTAATGGCGTAGTTTGTACTTGTCAAATGTCAAAAAGTAACATCTACCGAAATAGCGGGCTATTCAAAATAACACCTCTTATTGGAAAACCCTGTATTATTCTACTGAAGCTTTTTAATATTTTAAAAATAAAAATCATAGTAATCCTTTTAGGCACTGAATAGATTAGCAAATATTATTAATTAAGCATCTATAATTAAATAACAATTTAAAATTAACAATCATTATATATACATACACGGTAATCAAAATTAAAGCTCCATTGGATTTTTATTTGGAGAAAAGAAAGGACTAACTTATTTTTAAATTTAAAACAACTCAACTACAATTAAACTTATTGCGAAACCAAATATGAGCGCATCAGCAGACTGCTGCCTGCTCATTAAATAATGATAACTATAAAAAATAATTAAACAAAAGTTAATGGCATCGAGATATCAACTCTAGATACGGCGTGACTTACAAATTCGGCCGAGTAATTTTATAACCAAACTCCCCTTCTGATTCCGTTGCCTCGATTCGAAAGCATAATATCTACGACCAACAAAAGATAATAAGCAATGCTTCCTGCAATCTAATGACTAATGATCTAATGATCTTTGACTGAGAAATAATGCACTTCCTTTTTGATAAACGTTTTCGTAACCCATTTTTTGGAACCAATAATTTTGGTTTCGGTGATTTTTTTAACATCCACTCGCCCCGTCTAGACTTTGTTGGTCGACGGTTTATGGGTTTGAATAATACTTACGACAATAAATTCATGTCTATCCAACATGCCATCTTTGTCTTGATCGGCTAGATCCCAAATCTTTCCAAGGGTCGGCAGTGGCAGCTTGGATTCCATTAACACTCCCTTTACCTGGAATAGTACACAAAAAAATTGGTAAATAACTTGATCATACAAACTAATAGCAAAACTAGATTGAAGGCTCGGGCGCAAATGGTGTCAACCCTCATTTTTGTCAAAATTGAGTTGAGTATGGCAAAACTATCTGTCTATCTAACAAACATCGCATTTATGAGCTATGTGTCTATATAACAAACATTGCAAATATAAGCTATCTGTCTATCTAACAAACATGGCATTTGGTTGATCGGTTGGATCCCTCGCCATAGCTCATTGTTTTCTCTGTAGAAATGTTTGAAAATATTTTGGAACAAAACAGTGTTCACACCAATATCGTTATTAGCTTTGTTTCTTTTACATAAAAACAGAGCTAACCCACACTGTATTGATAGATATTTTTAATTTGAATTATTCTTAAATAGTAAGGAACGGATGATGTAAGTTTATAATGGTTCCACAATAACTTAACACAATGACAATTCAACACACATTTAAAAAGTGATATAAAGGTCATTAAAAGCGATGAAAAAAAACTAACAAACTACATATTTAACTTAGTTTATGTATCATCACTTTTCATGACTTTATAAATAACACTTGGTTTTCAAATATCAGGTGTGTTGAATTGTCACATTGATGAGTTATCCGGTCACCATTTATAATGTGTACTTTTGTTTGAACTATACTTTTTATTGAAAAACACTTGTATTAAGCCCTCAGGCAAAACTCACACAGGTCTCGTAGAAATCGTTGTCTCCCTTACTGTCAAGGTGAGAAATATGATCTAAACGGTGTTAGAAAGAGAAAACACCACGCTTTATATTCAAATCTATAAGTTAACCACAGAAAAATTTAAATGTACACCCATATGAAACTAAAGGACCCGACCGAAATTTGAAAAAAAAATTACGAAATTTCGCAAATTTAAAAAAAATCTTATTTTTAAATGAAACGACACAAAAGTAAGGTGGCAGCAATGTTTACAATACATTTGTCTAATACATATGTGGAATATGTGTGTTTTTACATTCTTTCGTTATCAGTATTTTTAGTTAGAAAAAATGTAAGGTAAGGTGTGCTGTTTTTAAAACTTTTTTTCATTTGCATTAAAAAAATATATATGTTAAAGCGTATGTCACAACTTTCAAAAATAGTTTTTAGTTTTGGGATACATTCAGAAATATTCCATTTATTTGGATATCATTGCAAAGCAGAAATAATCTGACTATCTGACAGAATATGCCAGAGTCCTGAGGGGTTAAAGGTAAAAAAATTAAATTGTGTATATTTTGATTTATGAATTACCCATTCGAGCGATGAAGATTTCCGAGTGTTAAGTTTTCGATTCGACCATTAGATTTAATTAATATTATGCCTTCAAATATTAATACAGAAAATATGAACTGCTTACTTCGGTTTAAAGCCAATGAATTCACCGAGGTTTATCCCACATTTTTAGGTTTAATAAAAACAAAATTTTTTAAATCAATTTAATTTCTAAAAATTACCTACATAAAATTTGGGTAGCTATCGATCATGTTCTGATTTGTCATTGATGATGGTGAAGGGATGTTGTTTGTTACCTTGTTCCCGGGGATGAGGCCGTTGGACGGCTGCAGCGACTCAAACAGCTGGTTGTACTTGTCCCTCTCGGCCGGCTTGACGGACCAGTCATTAGCCGGGGGCGGGGGCACTGTAGGCGGCACCTTGGGCAGCTCACCCTGCAAACCAAAATAAAAATAGCAACTATAGTCCAACTGAAAACGAAAGGTGCGGGAGGCAAGTGCGGCGTGGCAAGCCAACGACGTAAACTACTAGCAATACATCAAGCCCTTTCTCCGCGTAGCAACAGACGTGCGCTTGCAGTGTAGCTACAACATTCCCAGATTATGAATAATCTCAACAGTATTCAATTTAAATTCTTCCTGCTTACATCAGTAAAAGCTAGTAAGTATAATTACCTTCCATATACCTATAAGAACTAGTCGATCCAAAACTATTTTTAATTGCGAGAAAAATATCAGGACTGAGTCATTTAGGTACTAGCTTATACCTAGATTGTATGCAGTTGGCAATGTTTTCTCAGAAGTAGTAGATGTGTTCAACTGCACAGAATATAGTTATAAGAAGGCTATAATAACATACCTCAAACACAATAATCAATGTCAGGAATGATAATATTCTTCTGCATCTATCTATCCTTGATATCTTATAGTGTTAGCTAACAGATGTTTTATTTTATTAAAAATTATTATTTCTTATTCATAAGTATCATTGAATTGTTAATGCCAAGTTGCCTACTCAGCTATTCCAAGTACAATTAATTTTGTGGATAACAATAAACTCACTAATGACTATTATCATAGACAAATCCTACTTGGACTTATGACGGGTCTTATACAAACCTAGTATAAAGTAGTTCAACTATTGTTACACTGTTATATATTTCTTTTGAATTATGCATTGTCTTACTGCACTTATATTAATAACTGCATCACTTGCAATAGTGTTTTTGTTTACACATTAATTGTTTTTTAATTTATTGTTATTATTATCCTGTTTACTACTGTATGCTTGTAATTCGATTATCACTGTATTGTAAACGCCATTATATGGCGTTTGAATAAATCGTTGCTAATAGTGTGAAGGGTCGACGAGCGCCAGGGTTGGAAATCGACGCTTTGGACCACTTAGCTATAAGACGGTCATTTTATTTTTTTTTACATTAGCTCCACAAGAGGCCCTGAGGAACAAAATTTCCCTCAGGGTTTATATCATTTTCGGGGATGCTGTGTGGGGGTCTTTTCTAGGGGTGATCTGGGGGTCAATGTGTCCAGGAGTGACAGACGTTTGTATCTATACCTCCGCATACGCTGCCAAGACAAACCTCACACCATGAACCCGGGCAGCCCTGCTAAGTGACCAAACGTAGCGAACCACTTGGGGTGACCTACACATAACTACAAAATTGTTTTGCATGAGATATATTTGAAGAAAAAACGAAACATTGGATGTTTCTTTGCTTCTATATGAACATTCGAAGCTAATTTGAGAAATATGAAATGTTCCCGTTTGCCGTGAAAAAACATATTATGTGGTATTTAACAAGGTTTTCACAAATAGAAAGTTCTTTTTCCGGTTCCTAACAACCCATTATATTATTTAAATTTAGGGGTGGTTAGAAAGGATGGACTGCCACATAACTCTGTCTTGGCACACATTACTTGCTTCATTTCGCATGACTTGAAAAAAACTCTTGACTCTGTGCAGAAACGGGCAGTCAATCTTTAGAACACAGGAATCAGGTAGGTGTGCTGTCCTTGTTCTATCGGTATTACAATGGAAGATGCTCTGAGGAACTAGCGTCATTGATCCCTTCGGCACAGGTGCATAGTCGGGAAGCCAAACGCACGCCCAACATATGTACACGGTTGACATTTAACACATTTGAATGGGTCGTGTCGGAGACTCGTTCTTGGATTCCAACAGCTCGATAGTGGAACGATTTGCCGGTCTCTGTGTTTCCTCCCTCCTGCAACATGGGTGTCTTCAACACCCAACACCCATGTTCTCTTATTCTTCTTCTCAAAAAGATCCTCAAGATGACATAGGCCCTGGGTGAAATTATTTTTGATGTGAAGTTAATGAAAAAATAAAAACCTACATTTTCTCATATATAATCTTTTGTTATTCTGACTCTACTCAGGTATTTGATTCAATTGACTATGCCACGACTTCTCTACTATTCACTTTCAAGTTGTATAATTTCTTCCTACACTCTATTCTTCCTCAGGGATCTCACTTCTACAGCATTCAGTCTACTTTCATGGAGAGAGTTTCATCGTAATCGGTAAAAATGTTTCCACTCGTACCATATTCAAATTCTTCCATGCAATGGGTTAATTAACATTCTAATCTTCTCAGAGTGGAATTTTATCAATGGCCACTGACTATTATTAGGTGCTATCACCAAATTATCAAAAATCGTGGGTAGAAAAATGGTGAAAACGCACAGCAATCACCAACTGTGATTAAGTTAATTCATTATGTTTTAACAATGGTCTGACCAAAGATTATAAAAATATTTTTCATTGTATTAGTCCCTTTCCGCATGACCTACTAAATCTAGAAATAAATAATAAAAAATTCATATTTTAGTTTTTATAAAAAAAAAAAATTACAATTTTTTTTCCTTCGAGTTTAGGAATGTTTTTTCATGTGAATATATCCCAATTGCTCACAAGTAGCATCATTTATTTATTTTTTAATGTGAAACCGTCCAACTGCTCCGAACTGTCTGGAGCCAGTGAGACTATGACATCCCTAATTGGGGTATGTTGTGAGACTGAAGGTAGCGGAGAGGGGAAAGAGGAAGGTGAGGAAGTACCTGGCTATTCAGATTTGGTCACCAAACACGGCCAATGCTATTCAAGTAATGTTTCAATTCTGAATGGTGATCTTACAACAGGGCGATACTGCGATATGCGAGTGCATTTTCCACTCTGGAACGTGCCGCAACTATACCATGAATTATTATTTTAAATTATGAAATAACACTAATCAATTAAATAAAATTAACTTACGAATGCCGAGATTTGAACCCGTGACCTCCGGCTTGCTAGTCAAGAGGGCGACCACAGAGGCCGTCGCATACCATGATGCAAGATTCACACACATATGTGTGTACATCTTAAATTAACTACCTACCACTAGTGAATAAATAAACTCAGTTGATCGAATATTCATATTCTTAACTTATCAATAATGCGAAAAGACTTATAGTTTTGTGATAATTTCTAGCAAATCTTAAAATCAGGCCATTTTGAACTGCAATATAAGAATGTGTTGGTTATCTAACTCCAGATATTTTCTGTGACAAAATTTAAAAATTTACATTGAGTTGATTTCAATAAATCTTATTATTGGGAATAAAAAAGTAGGAAGATAATATTAAAAACCGTTTACCTTCCCCCTTTTTAATAATAAAAAAGTTTAGTGTTTTTGGCTTGTGAAAACGACCTGATTATTATATTAACTAGCTGTACCCCACCAAGAGAAACAATAGCGTGTTGCTTTTACGTCCAACAGATGGCGCTGTTTTTTTAAAGAGAGCATTTTTTTTACCTGTCACAGGTGACATCTATATAATATGGGTATATAAAAACACAAACAACGTTGTATCAAAATTTCAATGCAATCGGTGAAGAAATTTTGAACGAACATTAACATTTTTATTTATATAGAAGATAGATTATTTATTAATTAATAATTGCTCTTTAATTATTTTTAAAAGACACCACACTAAATTAGACCATGAAATTGGTCATTTTAGTTTGTACATATTGTTCTAACAAAATCATAACCTTATCATTAATGATATCATGTATCTTAAATTAAATTAAAATCTTACAATAACAAAAGGTCTCGTCCAATAATTTTATTTGAATTTGAGGTACAAAATTTACCAAACTGACTCGGAGAAATTTAAAAATTCATAACAATGGACTCGCCCAAGTGGGCTCGAATTTGAGATACCCATCTACCAAATTTGCCCAAATGATAATCTAGGGGAGTGAAATTGGAAACATGATAAAAGAAGCAGCTACAATCAGAAGAAGATACCAGTGCATTACAGATAGACATTGTTGTAAAATTAAATTAAATAAATTTACCAACAAAATGATTATGTGTTATGTTTATTAAATTAAAGAAAAAACCTGTAGAAAGGCTGCCTTGTGGCAGCTTGGTGTGACAACTTTTTTGGTCATAATTAAAATTCTAGTAATACCTTCTAATTATTTCTTGTAATATTTTTTGTATTTCTTGGGCATTAACTATGTAATAATTTCTAGAAATTTTTGTTTTATTGAGTTTTATTTTCCAATGTACATTTGTTACTTAAATTTTGTTTATTTTGCTACCGGTTTCGACACAACCGTGTCATTAACTAGCAACCTTAAAACTAACTTAACCTGTGGTGTCCCAGAAAATTCCAAGCTCAATTTCCAAAGGCTCAAATTCCAAAATCAAACGTCAAGTGTCCACTTAAATTTTTTTTGTGTCGCATTATATAAGTATATGATAACAATTCTTCCAGATTTCGGTAGTTTATACAACTGTTGTTACTAATAATATTATTTTGTACAAGAAACCTGTAAATAAATAATGCTAAAAATATAATTATTCATTATGACGTAAAAATTTTGACATTTCTTACGAAGTTAATTTTCATCACTTTCCTTGGGTGAAATATTATAAAAATTACATCAAAATAATGTAGATAAAACTATCTTTCTGATGATACCTCAAATCTATTATTTCCACAATCAATTTATATCAAAAATAATGAAAGAAGACGCTTTGACACTAAAAACGCGGCAAATATTTCGTTGGCATTCCACAGAAAAATTCTTTGTGAAAAATCTGAAAAGCTAGAAGTCATTCCGGTATTTGCTGCGTAAAGAACGAGAATAGCCCAAGCGATTGTGACCTTGTTCTTCATACAAATTACTTATACATAAGGGTCAAAATCGCACATTTTTTTTTTTTTTTTTTTAAATTCGTAGATATGACGGGTTAAAAATTATACAAGTACAGAAAGATTACATTTTATTAGGTGGGGGTAGTGGGTGGGGTCATTTTGGGGGGGTGTGGTATATAAATGGTATATAAACTTTAGAATGTAATGAATGAGACGCACAGTATGTAGGTATGACCGGTTTCGACACGGTTGTGTCGAAACCGGTAGCAAAATAAATCAAAATTTAAGTAACAAATGTACATTGGAAAATAAAACAAAAATAATATTTATGCTGAAATTCAGGTTTAAAAACTGTAATTTGATTTTAGTTAAATCTTTTGACAGCAAGCGTTTTGAAAAATACTGAACGCTTTAGAAATCATTTTTAAACTAAATTAAAAAATATCTTGCAAATGACAAAAGACATACAATTAAAAAAAAGACAAACGGTAACAGTTACCATTAACTGGCGGCAAAATGCGGAGTTAACAAACAAACTATTTTTTAATTCCTCTGGCTAATTTGTTCGCTTCATATGGGTCGCATAGAAATCGTTGTCTCCCTTACTGTCATGGTGAGAAATATGATCTAAACGGTGTTAGATAGAGAAAATACCAGGCTTTATATTCAAATCTAAAAGTTAACCACAGAAAAATTTAAATGTACACTCCTATATGAAACTAAAGGACCCGACCGCAATTTGAAAAAAAAATGTCAATGACAAAAAAGGTGAGGTGACAATTATTTTTATAATAAATTTGTCGAATAATAATTTTTTTTTTTCAGTAATTTTGAAAAGTTTTGCATTAAAGTTTTTTATATCTCCTATTTTATATTTATATTACTATTTTAAAAACAAAATTTGGAAGCATATTTTATCACCTTTCAAAAACAGTTTTTAATTTTCGGGTACATTCAGAAATATTCAATTTACTTGGATTTTATTGCAAACGGAAATAATCTGACCATCTGACAGAATATGCCAGAGGCCTGAGGGGCTAAATAAATAATGATGAATTAGTGAAATAAATTGAATCGTACCAACCTATTTGACAGCACAAAAAAATCAATAGCCTTGAATATTTTAACAGATAAAATCGGACCGGATAAATCACATATTATTATTTGAAAAAGGAATGCAGGCTTACCAATTTGGGTGGAGGTGTTTCAGAGTTTATATTTGACATGGAAATCTCTTTTCCCGCCTGGGCCAGTGCTACCAACTTCAGGGCGACAAAAAGGCCTCCCTGAAAATAAAATCAGAAAAATAATGTAGAAATATTGTATAAGGTTGCCAACACAACAACAACAAATCAATCCCTTATAGTTCATTTTTATTTTTAATTATTGAAATGAACAAGAAAAAGTAAGGTAAAGCAAAGAAAAAAGATTAGTTTGAGGCAAGGACTCGAACTCGGAACCTTCCACCATCTGGAAGCAATCATCTATACATTGTGCTACCGAAACCAATTTCTCATTAACAATATTTTGGCATTCATCTTTATGTTTGTAAGCAGAGATTCTAACTTAACAGCAAAGAGATAAAATTTATTTTTAAATATTGCAACGCTAACATGTACACTGCCGCGGTAACTAAAAACGCAGTGTCTTTCTTGAGACTCTCAATGAAGACACTGTTTTTATTTGCCAAGGCAGTGCACAGGTCAGCTCAAGACAATACCTGGATTTTTTAGTACAAATATAAATGATTTTTGTCTGTCATTAAGCAAATGAAGAAAGAAACAGTAATAAGGAACTCCATTGAAAAATATTATGGCTTAAAAAATATATATATTCATATAGATCAACAAATGCTGATTCTGAAAAGTTTTTATTTTTTATATTCATAGATAGAATTTATAAATCATCATTTAAAAACTAATAATCTCATTAAAACACACCGTTTGGTTGGTGTAACTGAATCTGCTGATTCTGGCATCACAACCAGTTTACATGAGTAATATATCTATGGTCTGCAATGTCCACATTTGAACAGATAAAAATGTTGTTTGTATTTAAAAGATTTCATTGTTGTTGTGATGATGGAATTGAATAATTATTTAGTGCCTATAATAATTAATATTTTAAAAAATTAATGATTTTGATAGGCATTGATGTGCAATTGCGATTATATATAAAAGGATATTTTGAGGTTAGTGTCAAAAACAATAATATTTATATGGTAATCTGCTTACATAATATTATGTATAATGATATTATCATTGTTGATTATAATAATTCTAACATAATAGGTACTACAGAGGAAAAATTCTAGAAACTATCATGTAATTCTAAAATACGCAGTTGAATCACTAAAGTGTAAACAAACAACATATGTGTACATACAATTTAGGTTAAATTTATAGCAAACATTAGACCATCTAAATTAAACTATTGACTACACCAATTGACCTATGTGAAAAGAAGCATTTTTCTAGTGCCATCACACCATTTCTTTCGTAGTAATGCAGGTTTTTAAATACAGGTAAATTGTTTATTAGGTGCAGTCATGGATGTATTTTTCACTTTGGTTCAATACAACAACATTAGTGACGAGATGCTAACATTTTACCTAGTGTTCTTAAATGTTAAAAGCGGGTAATCTAAAGAATAAAAAAACGTCATGATCATACAAAATACAGCGCCTGTTAAAAAAACGTAGGCTTTTTGAGACTGGTGAAGTAACACAGATTTGGTGCAATTTTGAGAGGAAAGGACACGAAAAATTAAAACTTTGAAAATTATTTTAACTATAATAATAGAACTAATACACTGGTAAAAAGGTTAGAAATGATAAAAAATAAATAAAACAAAATGGAACGGAGTTCCTTATTTACACTTCTTCTAAATTTGTGTTACTTATTTTGTAAATTGGATGCAAGTCTTTAAATAAATAAAATAAATTCAAGTAATTTAAAATTATTTCACATGTGCAACCATTCTTTTAATAAAATTATTTTTTCATTGTTTTTTATACAAGGAATTTATTTTTTAGAAAGCTTCCTTATTATGGAAATATTTCACTATAAGAATTAAACCGCTATATATAAAATTACAAAATTACTGCCGAAGCAGTTGAGCGGGTGTTTGTAATGAAGAATAAAAAAATATATATGAAAACATGAGATGAAATATGTGTATATATTTAAAATAATTTTTACCCCATCACAAAAAAATAAAATTAATAAAAAAAAAGATTAATGATTCTGTGTGTATCCGCCTCTTTGTCATGGACCACACCATTCTGACACAATTGGTTATACAATAGAACTCATTTGTAACAGAGGTGAAACAAATGAGAAAACCATGATAAAAGAGTAATTTTTATTTTTTACGTAGGCACACAACCAGATTCAAGGTGACCTAAATCATGCACGAATTTGTCGCAAACATCGCACCGTGCATTACCGTTACCGCACGTCACTCTACCACTGTTTATGCAAAAATATTGTTGAGTGGCTTAAATTATGGCAGCCCAGAGGGAAGGCCTTCTAAGGTAGCCGCCTTAACCCTTACAGTGCGGCTAGCTACATTTGCAGTCCAGTGAAATTATGACTACCTTAAGGTGCACTGCAGTTTGCAGGGTGTAGAGCTAAGTTTTAGGAATAAATTCTATTATATGGCAACACTTTTTATTTTTTGGTTGGCACTACTGAAATTTCAAAAGTATTAAATAGTTATTAATTTGATTTTAGTTGATAAATAAAACATGGTTTCTATGTATCGAGTACGAAATTTCAAGACCCTATAACTCAGTTAATAGTGCCGACCCCCACCTAATTATTTCAGATTCGGATTCCCCAGCCCTAAATTAGTCTAAATCAAGTTCAATTTCGGTTATTCGAGTGACTCCCCTAAACCGAATTTTACCCAAGTTTTAAATGTTTTGGATGTTTTTGTTACTGAAGTATGTCTATTACATCCATTCAAATTTTCAATATTATATTTGGATTAGAGAAATTTACTAAATTTCATCTCATCTTTATCAGAGTTAAATTGTGGCAGCTAGAATGGGTTAAAAACACTTTGTATCAGTTAGATAACAATGAGAAACAACTATTTCAGTAACCAAAAATGTGAAACTATACATTTAAATAGCGATTTCGATAAAACAAAATTTTTTACGGATAATTTGACATATTTTCTTCACACCATGCTTTGACAAAATAATATTAAAATAGTTTTTTCTTTATTTTTAATTAAACCCAAACACAAGAAAAAACTAACCTTAAAACTTTCACATCAATAACAACGGCCGCCAAGTGAAAAAAAGATTTTAATTTTAACAAAATAACTAATGCATAATTTTACATTTCCGGAAACTGAAAGACTTACTTCTCCTTATTATCTAACTGATGAGTGCTTTCTTTTTTAAGTGCAGATCAACTGTGTTTCACTTTTCTGTATATTTACCAAAAGGTTCATCATTGCTTTTAACCATTTTGTAATAAGGGTAAAGGTGTAAGATGAAGGATGAAAAATAAATAACTTTTTAGTCTAAAATATCATGCGCATAAATTGAATTAATATTTTAAGATTTCATTAAGCGAATTGAGTTTTTGAGTGAACATTTTGAATAATTTCTACTGTGAATGATGTTAACTGCAGCAGAAGTGTATATATTTTACTTATTGATTCCTACAAAAAGAATGATCTACGAAAAAGTGTCCCAAACAATATAATCATCGTTGAATAAAGTTACAATAGCTCATTCCCCATTGTAGGTCTATTGAATTCATATAAATGAAATGTCACTGTAGATTTGTGATGAAAGGATTTAGAAGGTGGTAATTTTATCTAGTTTTGAACACACAGTGATGTAACAGAAAGGCGATCATACCTTGTCTAGGTACCCCCGTCCCGAGGGATCTGACAGGTCCCATACTTTACTAAGGATCACATCGCTAAGCTTAGACTTCTTCAGGAACCTCGCTGCATCAAGTGCTTGTATGACCCCACTTCCATTAGGGTCCACCTATTGAATATAATAAATGGGGGATCAATTATTCACTGTCCACTACAAACTAATTGCCAGAATAATGTCAATACAAATTCCACAATGCTATCTCACCTGATGATAATATGCCTCATAAATTGCACTGTGGTTTCCAGCCACCTAAAACACAAAAATAACAATTCTTACAATCTAATTTAACATAGAAATTAGCATTTCAATGGTATGGGGAGTTTTTTGCAGATTATTGGGTGTGTGACATTTGAAAAATAATTTGACATTTTCGATAACGATTGAACACGCTCCGCGCTAAGGGCTCATCACTGTCGCGTAAATGTTGGAATTAAAATAGCTGTGAACTGTCATACCATGTTTCTTTTAGATCGATACAATCAGAATACAACAGTCGCACTAATTCCGAATCAAAATTCGATAATGCACCCCAACAAATCACTTGCGAAGCACATCATAGATTCTTTACATGCCACTACGAATTTGGGCAAATGACACATTCAAATATTGAAGACATGTTTGGTTTTCATTTTAAACTGCAAATAAAGGGAGTAAAACCGGTAAATTTGCTAAAAACACCGAAACTACCTGCGTAGGAGAAGGCAAGGCAGCCATTTTTTACATCTCCTCTCGACCAATCAATAGACGTCACAAAAATTACTACACTTTCGAACCGTTGCTTTTGACATTGGAAGAGGTTTGGAACACAGCGACTGGTTTCGCACGTGCCTGGGCAGGTACCTGCCGTTTCAAAAAGATTTTACAATGTTTTCAAACGTTTTATTGACCATAAAATAAATAAAATTATGATGTTAATTATTTTTTCGTTAAACTTTCTCCTATTTCTGTTTCAATATTTCAATATTTAATAATATATCTCAAAGATTTCCTTTTTTGACCTAGGTATGATTTGCTTTTTAAAAAATCTTTCTTACCATTTTCATCGCCGATTTAAAAAAATTACTAAAATCTTAAGTTATTTATTATTGTGTGCAAATACGTTTTTTTCTTCATATCATAATAAATAATGCGTTTCACACCACTTGGGAGTGTTTAACAAAATGAATATTTAGGTTAATTCATTTGTTGCTTCCTGTGTTATGTTTTGGTTAGCTCCTTTAGCCTGCACCAATAAGTTTGAAGTTTTAAATCTCTGCCCTTGGATCCAAAACCCAATGCCCGGAAATCTCCATCGCTCAAGGCTTGTGTTTTGTAAATAGTGGTTATAGAATTATAAATGTGTATTTGATCAGTCATGTTACATTAACTTCTAGCAGATTTGGTAATTACAAACAACTGTGTAAAAAAAAGTTTTATTGAGAATCTGCTGTGATAGATAAAAATATTGTTTCATTTTTCTTTGTCGAGAATCAAACCAAAGAAGTCTTATCCAGAGTCAAAGCTCACCTTTGATCACTGTGTATTATTATTTTATTTCATTATAAAATTTCTTCATGTGAAACTGAACACGAGTCCCAACCGTCTGATTTAAATTTAAAACAGTTACTAGACTAGTCATCTATACATAATACAGTGATAAGCACTTAATACAGTACTAGTCACCTTTATTGGAGTCTCTTGGAAGAACCACACAACTTGGCTTATATAATGCACAGAAAAAAAGATCCAAAAAATATCTGCACAATCAGTGGAAACACCTCTGGTTGCCATTGATTCTAGCGAAAAACTATTTTTCAATTTTTTGGGGCTCAATGACTGGAAAGGCCACGGTGGAACATTTTCCTGCTGGGGGATGTGGGCCTATAAAATACCATGATACGCCATCTTGCAATAACATCAGCAACATTTCCAGTAAGTCCTACTCCTTAGCGTCCTAGAGTGGTCTTTATGATCCCGCGAGTTCCGGGCAATATGACCACTGACCCTAACATCATGGTCGTAGCTGATAAGGAGAGGGCGAATGGCGAGTTACCGGCGCCATAAAACCGGATCAGCTCAGCTAAGGGAAGGTAACCCCTACAGAAAAATCCCTGGAGAAGGCAATGGGAAACCACTCCAGTATCTTTTCCCAGCATATCACTATGGAGAGAAACCAACCAATGGCCCCGAGTCCCGGGCGGCCCTTAAATGGGCCAGGGGTGCGAAGAATCTCCCGGCTAAAAATAGTGAATTCAAAAATAAGACTAGGAACATGGAATGTAAGAAGTTTATACAGCGGTAAATTGGATAATGCAATACAGGAAATGGAAAGATCAAAAGTAGATATTCTTGGAATTAGTGAACTGAGATGGACTGGCAGCGGCATACACCAACATTAGAAGGGAAATCTATACTACTCAGGAAGTGACCCACAGGACAGAAACCGTCGAAACGGAGTTGCTGTATTTGTCATGGAGAAGTATGTAAAATTTGTTAAGAATTTTGTACCCATCTCGGACAGAAAAATATTATTACAATTACACTGTCAACCCATCAACATTAATATTATTCAAGTGTATGCACCAACAGCGGAATTGAGATATGATGGTGATGTGGAATCTTTTTATGACTCACTAGCCAGTACATTGCAAAGTTTGAAAGGAGGAGAAGTCAATTTTGTCATTGGAGACTTAAATGCCAAAATTGGTGAAGGTCGCCGCTCTCATATAGTTGGTGAATATGGCTTAGGCATAAGCAATCAAAGAGGTGATAGACTATATGAATTCTGCCAGGATAAAAATATGGTTATATTAAATACCTGGTTTAAGCTCCCGAAAAGAAGGCTTTATACGTGGAGATCACCTCAGGATGGAACAATCTATGATATTGTCAGGAACCAAATTGACTATGTGTTAGTAGACCATAGATCAGGAACTCCGTAAAGAGAGTCACCACGTACCCTGGTGCGGACATTGGTTCTGACCATGTTTTGTTAACTGCCGATATTGTTTTACACTTAAAACAAATAAAAAAGCCCAAAACCAAAATTAAAATGGATATCTCGAAACTCCATGAAGAAGTGGTCAGAAATAGGGTATCTCAGACTTTGAACGATAATATTAGGCTACTCCCTTGTGATCCATCGATAGAAATACAAACACAATGGGATAACCTTAAGTCAGTTATACGTGAAACCTGTGATGCAAATTTGAAAGCTGATAAGCAAATTAGAAAAAAGAATTGGATGTCTGACCACATTTTGAACTTAATGGATGAGAGACGTAAACACAAACATAATGAGACACAATATAAAAACTTACAAAGAACGATTAGACGTGAAATTAAAAAAGCCAAAGAAGAATGGATGAAGTCACAGTGTGAAGAACTAGAGTCGTACAGTCGTAGTCACAATGCATTCAAACTTCACAAAAAATTATAGAAAATTACAGGCACTTCTAGAAGAATTACTCCATCATGTTTAGTTGACGATTCCAATAAATTAATATTGGATGAAAAAGATATTTTACAAACATGGGAAAAGTATATTCATGATATATTCAAAGATACTAGACCTGACATTAATATTCCCAATGATCAATTGCATGGACCATCGATTTTAAAATCAGAAATTCTTCATGCGATAAAGACTTCAGACAATAGAAAAGCGTGCGGACCAGACGATATTCCAGTTGAGGTGTTGAAGCTCTTTAATGATGAAAATGTTGACTACCTGTTGAGGTTATTTAATTCTATATACGACACAGGGAATATACCCCAAGATTGGCTAAAATCCACCTTCGTGACATTGCCTAAAAAACAATACCCTAAGAAGTGCAGTGACTATCGATTAATAAGCCTGATGAGTCATGTCCTTAAATTATTCCTTAAAATAATTCATGCCAGAATACGCAATAAGTGCGAGCCGGACTTGGATGACACTCAGTTTGGCTTCAGAAATGCGTTTGGGACGCGTGAGGCATTATTGTCTATCGATGTACTATTGCAAAAGTGTCGTGACCAAAGAAAGGAAGTTTTTGCCTGTTTTATTGACTACGAAAAGGCATTTGACAGGGTAAAACATGCTGACCTAATGAAAATGCTTGCGGATTGTAACGTTGACACCAAAGACCAGAATTTCATAAAAAACCTGTATTGGTTCCAAACAGCAGAAATAAAACATGGGAATAAGAGATCTAATGCAATTGCCATTCAGCGTGGAGTTCGACAAGGCTGTATCCTGTCGCCACTATTGTTTAATCTCTATTCCAACTTTAAAAGAGCCCTAAGTAATACTGAGAAGGGTCTTAAGATCAACGGAGTTGTCATTAATAACATAATATACGCAGATGATACTGTATTACTAGCTGACTGTATCGATGACCTCCAGGACCTATTAAATCTTGTTAATAATGCTGGTGAGCAACTGGGCCTAAAAATAAACGTCAATAAATCAAAATGGATGACATTTGGACGACTAGATCACTCTGAATCAGTGATACAGTTAAATGGTTGCAATGTCGAAAAGATCTAAAGATTTAAATACCTCGGCAGTATTCTCACGGAGACTCTTGACCCAGATGTAGAGGTTAGGTGCAGAATTGAAGCAGCAAGAACTGCGTTCATTAAAATGAAATCCCTCTTCTGCAATGATAATATCAGCTTAAAACTAAGGCAGAGAATGCTAAAATGTTATGTGTGGTCGGTCTTGTTGTATGGATGTGAAACATGGACCTTGAAAGTAAATACCATGAACAGGTTAGAGGCTTTTGAAATGTGGCTTCACCGGAAAATACTCAAAGTCCCATGGACCGACATGATCACCAACACAGAAATTCTCAGGCGGGCTAGAGCAGAGAGAGAACTGCTTAGATTAATAAAAATCAGGAAAATTTCATATCTGGGTCATGTACTTCGAGGGGAGAAGTATCACTTGCTCCAGTTAATATTGAAAGGCAAGATAGAGGGTCGCAGAGAGCCTGGTAGGAGACAAATGTCTTGGCTGCGAAATGTACGAGAGTGGACCGGCATTAGAAGTGTGGAGGAGCTATTCCGAGCAGCGCAAGACAAAGAGACATTTTCTAGAGTGATCGCTAACGTCGGGGGGACCTGATACGGCACATAAAGAAGAATACATTTTTACATTGTCTCTGTAGTAAGTATACATATTATAGAATAATTGCAAGCTTTACTGTATACGGTTCCCACAATGAGTTCCCTGAGATATAACCTAGCCTTTGAATAATTTCTATATTATAAAGAGATGTGTGTGATAATAATGCTCAAATCATTTTTAATAATACTTTTATTGGACAGATTTTTTATTAAACATTATTTGATGAATAGCAGGATTTACTACATATCAGTTCAGCATTCCTTTGCTAACACTAAACGATGAATGGTGACACGGTTCAGCTATTTACTGAGTTCCGAGTGGGTTTCCCAGCCATGGGTAGGACTTGGGACAATTGCCGACGCAAGATGTCATCCAGCGTTCAACCTGGAAGTTAAAAAATGTTGATAAATAAATCAGATAAAAATATTTTTAGAAATAACGATTGTAAGGTTATGGTTACACATAAATTACGGTGACCGAGTATGTCATCAAAATGACAATTCAACACACCTCCAAAAAGTGATATGAAGTCATGAAAAGTGATGAAACAAAAACTAGGTTAAATAGGTTACACAGGTAACTATTAAACCTAGTTTTTGTTTCATCACTTTTCATGACATTCAATAGGTTACATAGGTAACTATTAAACCTAGTTTTTGTTTCATCACTTTTCATGACTTTATATCACTTTTTGGATAGTTACCTATGTAACCTATTTAACCTAGTTTTTGTTTCATCACTTTTCATGACTCTATATCACTTTTAGAGGTGTGTTGAATTTTCATTTTGATGAAATATCATGGAACCATAAATTACATATTATTTACAATCAAAGGTCAGTTAAAAATTATAAGTACTACAGTAGCATCCTGTGTTACGTAATATGTTATATAAAAAGATATATAATTTGGTTGAACCACCCTAGCCAGGAGCACTCCTGTCCCGGTGCGACCAGTACACAAGGGGGCATTGATTTGTCAGGAATCGGAATACATTACACTCTAAGGATGAGAATGATATAGGAGTTTGAAGCTTTGAGGTGATTTTTCACAAAAACGGCGCTCTATAAATTATCCAATTATTATTATTATTATTATAGCAATCTAATAATAAATGAATAGTACTTACAGTTCCCTTCATCAGCTGGCAAGCTTTGGCCTGGCAGGTAGGAGTGTATGTCTCTTGGCACTCAATGCTTCCGGGCTTCATCTCGGAAACTGGAACTGGGTTCTTCACCCAGTCAATGACCTGAGATCCTGATGCCTAGAATTGTAAAAAGTTATTTAGTTTACAAACATTCTATTGACAAACCAGTAGCATTGGATACATTTCCTAAATATTCCGCATAGCACTCGGCTACAAACTTTTAAATCCACTCTGTTTCATTCGAATTAATTTTGATGATAATCGTACAAGATATTGCATTATTTTTATAATACTATACACGGTGACCTGGAACCTGATGAATCACACAGAGAACCCAAAAATATGTAATGTTTTTTTATTCCCATCGGTTAAAATTTTTTGAAGCCAGTCTGTTCTTCGATGCTTTTTAAAAGACTCAAAAAATTCCAACTTCCGACTTAATTTACTCGAAAAATAAGTTATACTACAAAATCAACCCAAATTTGATTTAGATTCACCAGTTTCCCACTTGTGCTACGCATTTCTGGACACTGTAAAAATTGGTGTAAATAAAAATTGTGTAGACATCTGATTAGGTGCTTGACTTGTCCATGAACATTTTGTTTGAGACATATGTAGTATTCTCCGGGTAGTGAGTTTTCTGCACACATAAAAAAATGTCACTCCCCATCACCAAAGAAGTGCTGGAGCTCAACCTTTACATTTTGTGACTCCAGCCACTTCTCTCTAAGCTTACAATGCCGGCCTTTTCAACGCAAATCTTTCATCACGCAGTGCGTTTTGACAAAATGTATATGTTTTAGTAAATCTTCATGGATCACATAATGCATCTATGACCAAAGGTAGGCTGTGGGTACTTTTTCAAGTTCAGGTATGAATTTTAGAAAATTGCAATTTTATTGTCATCTGTGGCTGATTGTTACGGCAATCTGAATAAATGAGTGCATGATTTATTGATCGTTTTCTAGCTAAATTTATGCATCAAATTCATTTTGGCCAGAAATTTGTTGACTTTATTTTTTTCTAATGGTTTGTTTTTCTTAGGGTAGGCGCAGCTTTTCAGCCTTTATGGATTCTACGCCACTGGTAACAGCCATGTGATCAGGTTTGTAAAAAATATTTAAAGTAAAGAGAACTAACCAGGTAGACATCGGGAAGGGTCTGCAGGTAGTCAATGAAGGCAATGTATGCGGGAAAGTGGTTGGGGTTAATGGTTTCAGCAAACCAGGCTGCGTGCACGTAAAATCCGAATGGAGCGCGATTTCCGTTGTACTGCTTATTGAACTCTGCAATCATCCATTGGGTCAGGCCTGCAACATCTGTTGGGCTGGAATAGTTAGAAATTATTATTAACAAGTCGGTTACATTCGTTTTTGTTAGCTTAGAAAAGTTCTTGTGAAGAGATTTTTTCACAATTAAGGTTTACAAGCATAAAAATAAAGGTAGGTAAGTAAAGTTTTTTTTTAAGGAAAAATGCTGCGCCAATTCCACTCTTTTTTTCAATATGACAACACTGGCTTAGCCTTTGAAATTTAAAAACCAACTAAAGTTTTTTATCACGTTTACGATATGGCTCTTCAAATCTCAAAAAATATTATTTTCTATAATGTTTACGATATGATTCTACAAATGTAAAAATATATAGTTTTCTACAATTTTTACGATATGACTCTTCAAATGTAAACAAATATCGTTTTCTATAATGTTTACAATATGGCTCTTCAAATTTCAACAAATATTGTTTTCTATAATGTTTACAATATGATTCTTCAAATGTCAACAAATATCGTTTTCTATAATGTTTACAGTATGGCTCTTCAAATGTCAATAAATATTGTTTTGACAATTTAGACTGTTTAAATAAAATACAAGTTATTTGTGCTTTAACACCTCTACCGACTGATCATCTCTCTATAATCAAACTACCCTGAATGAGTTTCAAAATGACTTGCCTACCCCAGAGTATTCTATACATTATAGAAATAAGGGAATGGACCATGAACCATCATTAATATGAAACCCCGAGAACAAAAGTGTCGCTAATATGGTTCACTGATACTACTGCAAATTGCGTCTGGGCAAAGCGGCACCCCACCGTTAAACGCACACGTCAAACGCATAACTTCCATTGACTCCGTCGCTTTGATAGACCGTTCAGTTTGGTGTACCTTGTTAGTTTGGTGTACTCAGTGGGTACGCCTCCATGCCGTTAGCTGGATAAAACAGAACATGAAGAAATAATAGATTAGGTAAGGATACGTTAGGTTAAGTTTTTTTTTCACTTTTCTTAAATGTTCCGTTTGGTAACTGTTCTGTTTTGTCGTGGAACCTTCTATGCCATAATCTCCCTTGGTTTCTATTATCTATGGAGTTCACCGACCACCACAACGTACTTACATTTCAACGCAGGCATCAACCATGGAACAGACGGTCTGGCCTTGATCCTTCCAGTTGATCATGGGGATAACCCAGACGTCGGAGTAGGACTCTGTGGGGCAGGGGCCGATCAGGCACTCCTGGGTGCTCAGGTACTCGGTGGTGTAGGGCCACATGCCGGGCTGGATGTAGTCCTGGGTAGTCCAGGAGAGATCGTATAGGAAGCCGCTCTGCTTCAGCATATTGAACTGGTTGTTGCCGGCCATTTGGAGGAACGGCATGCGGATGCCTGGAAAGGAAACATTATATTATTGATTGAGAGACTTTGACTAATGCCATTTTCAAATAAACCCCTTACGGTAAGATCAGTCTGTTTCCCTGAGAGAGCACAATATGTCCGTCATTATTGGAAAAACTATATGATATCAATGTTGTAAGACAAAGGCACCACGAGAACAATGTAAACAAGCAGTATATTCATATTTATACGGCATAGCTTCATATTTCTAATTTGTCTCTCTTTTCATTCAATATTGTATTTTTTCAATAGTTTCTACTGCTCGGAGCAAGTAGGACTATGATATTTCCAATAATGTGAAGGATGTTGTGAGGTTGAAGGAAGTGGGGAGGGGAAAAGAAAGATAGTCATAGACATTAAAATAGATAGACCAGCCAATCAGGGAAAGGGTAACACACCAAGTGCGTGGAGCACGGGAGACGGCGTGACCGTCTCCCTTTCTGTGATTTGTCAATAAATGAATATAAATAGTATACAGGCAACTCACATTGTAATATCACTATTTAGTTCTGGAAAAAAACTCCTATACTATTTAGTTAGACAATTTTAAAATTTACCCACCTCACTCATTTTTAGTTATTAGTTAAAAACATTCAGATCCTTCATAGAAAAATTTCACAATGTACTGAGCTGCAAATATTTGCCAAACTTTACTTTTCCGGGCAGGGTCAGATTATTTCAATGTACCCTCCTCGGCGATCAATGTACGACTGATGTCGTAGTTTATTCAAAGCATTCTCAAACCCTCCTGGTGCCAAAAATATGGTCAGATGACTTGCCTCCAGCTCCCAGATACCCAGATACCCAGATTTCATATCAGGGCATGTCTATTAATTTGGATGTATATGGAGATAGTGAAGAATACAAAAGAGCTGAAGTTTTATGGTGTAATTAATTATGCAAAAACCTATGCTTACCCTTAAGGTCTTCCTCGGGGATCTTGGCAAAGTTGCTGGTCAGTGTCCTTTGGTCGGCGAACTCCTGCAGCATCAGGGACAGGGAAGCGTTCTTCCAGTAGGTGGTCAGAGCCTCGTGGGAGATGGAGTGCAGACTAATCTGCTGGCCGTTGGCGTGCAGTTCATGGACCAGCGAGTAGTCTGTGTATTCGTGGGCGACGAAGAAGGTGGCCGCAACGGGGCAGCCGTTGGGGTTCTTGCGGTTGTACAGTGCTTCCCTGTATTCCAGGATGTTCAGAGGGTTCACAGCGTCGTCGAAAGTCAGCAAGACGAACTGGAATTATCAATTGGCAACTTTGAAATTGGATCAAGATTTTTCGTCATGAACATTATTTATAATTGGAACAAGATTTTTCGTCATGAACATTATTTATAATTGGAACAAGATTTTTCATTGTGCACATTTATAATTGTGATGAGATTTTTCGTCACACACATTTTATAATTGGAACATGAATATTATAATATAAATTACAGTATAAAGCGCAATGGAAAGAAAAATTTCGCACTTGCTAATTTTATTCCATTGTTCTTTATATTATAATTTATCTTATCTTATTAATCTCATAAAAATAAAATGAAATCGAAATTTAACAATATTGTTCGAAATGAGTTATCGTAAATCTTAAGCGCAGATGATAACAAAAAAAAATGTTTTGATTTGCCCTTGAATTAAAAACACATTTTTTGCATTTATATCTTTGAAATCTTATATAACATCAAGTATGACAAAATTAAATCAAAAATGCAATCGGATAAATATGTTTTCATACAATTATTACGCAAGAATTTCAGCTGAGATTCTTTTTGTTTTTGATTTCCAAGACTTTAATTATTATTTCTGTAATCATTCATTTAAGGCTATCATGACGATCTTATCAAAATTGAATGTTGGCTGCGTAATGTAACGATTTTCATAAAGTTAAATAATTAATGTTTAGGTATACCTAAATGCGTAATATAAGTTTATCATTCTCATTACGTACAAACGCCAGTCAAGTGTTATGTAAAGTAAAAAATTAACCCATCAAACCTTGTTCACATTCTGGAAAACTCGTGATGAAAAAAATCCTCACTTTTTTAATTGGGCACTGGAAACAAATTGTAATAATACGTACCAAATAGGTACACAATATGGAAATTCCAAAAGAAAAATCAGATATCACAATTGAAAATATATGAAATCATAGATTCAATCTCCTTGAAGCCCGTCTATTAAAGGGAAATGCATCACAAGTAAATACGTCATATAAACTGAGTAAGTTCTAAAAAGTGCGTTCAAAGCTACTGGCAATAATATTACAAGTTTCGTTTGCGATAATAGAAAGAACTGGAGAAATTCGAAAGGCTGTGATGTCTAAAGCTGGGCGCCAGATGGATTAGATGGAAAAGCAAAGGTGACAAACACAAGGAGATTCAGTAGGTACCTACTTACTCAATGAATGCTGAATTAAATTTAGGGAGGTCTATGTCCAAATCTGAACGCCCAAAAGCTTAGAAAGGATAAGAATGGGTGGGGTACATTTCAAAGCAGGCAAAATGAGAGGGGTGACAAACTTGAAGAGATTCTTATTTTACATCACAAGATATGTTGAATCCAGAGCTGGACACCCACAAGTTTAAGAAGTAGAAGAATGGGTGGCGTAATTTGCTCTAGAAACATCTCAAAGCAGGCAAAATAACAGGGGTGACAAACTTGAAAATCTTATTCCCCAAGAAATGCTGAATTCAAAGCTGGACCACCAAAGATTTAGGAAAACGTCTGAAGATGGCAAAATAACAGGGGTGGCAAAATTGAATATGTTATTCCACCAAGAAAGGCTGAATAAGTAAGAGATGCAAAAATCGACAACACTGAAGTTTGAGGGAAGCCGTTAAGTCATAAAAGAATAATGCAAGATTTTATCGTTATTAGTTGGCGCAATCAATTCTGTAAACTACCTCAAAGCAGGCAAAATTGCGGCGGTGACAAACCTGAAGACTTTTTTCCCCCAAGGAATAGAATAGACACAAACAATGCTAGATCTGGGAATACAAGATGAAGTTAATCACAAAGATTGTAAGATTTTACAGTTTAAGATAACTATACTACTAACCAACTCAATATCGAAACGATACAATGGAGATATTTGAGGAAGACCTACCAAATTCTAATACTAGTTCGGACATGATAGAGTGAAAGCCGGGATGACAAACCTGGGGAGTATCAGCCCTGCTGAGACCTCCGGGAATGTCGGTATTGGAGCACCTGCAGCTGGGCAGCAGGCACTTGGTGGCATCGCAGCTGACTGCGGGAGCCTTGACCTCCTTGCTGGGCATCGCCATCGCACTCAGCGCCACCATCATCAGAACCACTAAGACCTTCATGATGACTGTAGTCAATCAAAAATCCTTTGATTGATCACAAACTTCTACTGGCAGAATCTTCCAAACTCATTTCCTTTTATACCTTACTCTATCTCCCAAAGATAAGCCATCTTTATCGCGATCGCGAATTTACGATGGCTAATAAGGGTAACGGCAATAATTATCATTATGATTTGTGATTGATAATATATGTATTATTATTTATATGATTCGTCTGAGCGAGGAATTAAATTGATTGAATTTAAGTGGTTCCTATCTATCTACAAAATTTAATCTTTTTAAATGATTTTATTGCAAATCTTGTGTATCCGTTCGATAAGCTAAGCTATAATTTGATATAATCAAAGGCTAATTGTAAAACAATGTTTGAAGATAGTACTGTTTTTTGTGTCGGATTAGTGTATTTTTTAATTTTAATTTTGGGTGCGTCTACATGCAGAAGTGACGTTCGCCATACTTTATAAAAAACATTGTCTATTCAAGTCTGGAGAAGTTAGAATTTCGGGACCTTTGAAATCTATTGTGAAAAATATGTTAACCTTCGCTATTATGTTATATTGTAGTGGAGCCTTATGCTAACTCTTAGGCCCAATTGTTTTTTGAACAGTTAAATTTAAATTAAATGCCGATGCTAAGTCCGATTCAGCTTTTGAACAAATTGTGTTCAGTAAAAGAGGACAACTATCACTCTGTTAAGATTGTCAGCGTATTACAATTTGATAGAAAGCTGAAACTCCCCGTCCCCGTTAAACGCAAGAATCGGTCTTTCAAATGTCACAAAACAAAATGGTGCCGAATGGCCATTTGATGACAATGTTACATTTTAATTTCTGCGAAACAACTGGGCCTTAGCTTTTACCGAAATGTGCGATAATACTTTGTATTCAAGCACATGAAGAGCTTACCTACATATAATTGTATGAATGTATATTGTAGGTACTAGTGCTATTTTGGTATATTTTAAAACCTAGTTCACTTTTGTGCGCCTTGGTTTTCTCTCATACATTTTAATGGATTTTATGTGAAATTACATTCTTTATTGTAGGTACATTTATTATCAGCAAATAATTTTATGGCACAATGCTAAAACTTAAAAAATATAGTTTATAAAATGAACAACAGTGGACTAAAGTCCTAGCCCTGTGGAACGCCTTTACCAGGTTCAGACGTTACACCACCTTTGTGGCAATATTTTTCACCTGGTTGTGATGTGTATGTCCTGTTAAAGTTCTTTTAAAGTCGCATACAAAAATATGTTAAGGAATGGAATTTTTATCAAAATTGGCAAATCAGCAATAAAGTATCTTATAATTGCTGAATTAGGTTATTATATTGACAGATAAAATCAGAGATACAGCTACATGCACATTATAAGTAACCCTGATTAATCTCATTTGGTGGGTTTTTCCTCCATAGATATTTTTTTCGTTTTCAGAAAAAGAATCGTGCATCTTTCTTTGATAAGTTTAATGATGAAATTTTCCAAGACATTTATTGTTGTCAAGTTTAATTTTTAGAATTCCATTTTAATTTCATGTTTTACTTTTATACAGGTTGTTAAGGGACGTACTTGATTTAATTTTACCCATCTATCTGCCGCCGTGATCAGGCGATTGCGTTTCTTTCACAACCAGATACCGGCCGCCGTACCGCGGCGGCTGGAGCTCCCCCGCAGACTTGAGGAGTGGAATACAATTATAATTTTTACGTCATCTGCAGATATAAAGTAATAGTAGAAAATTGTTTGTGGTTCAATCTTGCCCACTAAGAATCCTTCTGAAATACACAAATGTCACTAAACTAAGGCAAAATATTAAAAAAAATACGTTTTTTCGGGAGTTCCTATTATGGTAGGGAGGTGAATTATTGTGTGCACTGATTATCTTCTGGAAAAATAATAATTTATTTAATTTTAAATATTAATAATAATTAATTTCCGAAAGCATTATTGACTTAAAGTACAATAGCATTTTTTTTGTTGTTTCTGGAAAACAGAATTGAGGACTACCATAAAGAAATGTTTTATCGGTATAGTAGTAGGTACTTTTATTTAGTTCATTCGGAATATTTTGTTATGACAAACGACACTGATTGAAATAAACAGTAGTTCTCGTTTTATGCTTGTTTACACTTCAAACTTATATATTTTGTACTAATTAAAAGCGCAATCGGGGTGTAATTGTTTTTGTCATTGCGTACGATATTTGATACCTACTTGATCTTTTGAAATACTCTGAAAAGAAAATGTAGCGCTTTTCTCTGGTTTGTCAAAATTTTAACACGAAAAACTAAGTTTGTAAAAGTTTTTTTAGTGCATTTTCTTGTTTTGTTAAATTTCTCTACTTTTTATCATCATGAAGATATATATAGGATACGCCTTTTTTAAAAAATTGGACACTAATTCTGAAGAAGTATGTAAGCAGGTCCCAGCTGGAAAAATAAATCAGTATGTATTGGACAGTTAGGGTCGGGCTGAGGGGTTATTCGGTTATTCGACTGAATGACCAGTAACGACATGTGGAAGATTTTTTGTTAATGTTGTTTAAAAAAAAAAATTATAAAAAATATCAAAAAAGTCACCGGAGACATACATTAAATTTTACATTTTTTACTCCAAATAATGTCTGGAATAACCCTGTACACGCATTCAAAATGTTATCATTCAAATTATATTCAAAACAACCACAAAAAAATAATTTATAAACAAGTTCTGCTGTGTAATTATTATTACGCGTGACAGCTGTTTCGCCTTATGAATGAATTTTCAAACTGGGATCACAGTTACGTTCCAGTATCCATCATCAAGGCAGATGTCAAGTTGCAGGTCATTTGTCAGTACAGATGTCCCGTTATAGCGTCCATCATCAGGACAGATGTCACGTTACAGGTCCTTTGTCAGAGCAGATGTCTCGTTATAGCGTCCATCATCAGGACAGATGTCACGTTACAGGTCCTTTGTCAGAGCAGATGTCTCGTTATAGCGTCCATCATCAGGACAGATGTCACGTTACAGGTCCTTTGTCAGAGCAGATGTCTCGTTATAGCGTCCATCATCAGGACAGATGTCACGTTACAGGTCCTTTGTCAGAGCAGAAGTCTCGTTATAGCGTCCATCATCAGGACAGATGTCACGTTATAGGTCCTTTGTCAGAGCAGATGTCTCGTTATAGCGTCCATCATCAGGGCAGATGTAACTTTAAAATCTCCATCATCATGACAGATGTCACGTTGCAGGTCCAGGCAGATGTCACGTAACAGCATCCATCATCAGGGCAAATGTATGAGATTATGGACACTATCGATCTCCAAAACAATATATTTGGTTGAATGGGTACCTATATTACCAAAATAATCAGTTTACCTTGAAATAAATAATTAAAAATGTTAATGTCAGAGATTAATAAAAATTAAAATCTCGAAGGAAATTGGAGAGATTAAATATTAAGTTACTACCCACGTATTGATGGGATATCAATCAACCTATCGGATATTGAGATTATACAATAAATCATGCTTGTAAATACACTCGTCATTCATAATTATATTTCCAGTAGTTCTGGGAACAGTACACCTCACGTCGAAAAAAGTATGTTCCTAATTTTCTACTAAATGTATAATATTTCAAAACCAAAATTTCCTATAAAATCATAAGATTTGAAGTAGGTACCTAAAACCTTTATACTTACTACTTGTGTATCACAAATCTAATATTTTATGTAACATATATTTTTTTTTATTATTGAATTATTGTCGATTGATACGGTCACATCTGGGACTTGAACCCAGGACGTTCGCCTTGCCGACTCTATCAACTGCGCTAATGAAACCCTATTTCCTACGCTGAATCATACTTTCAATAAAAACTACCAACATTTTATTTCGTACATCTTTATGTACGATCGCAAGGTTCAGCACGAACTAAATGCAATCTAGATAGTGTCTTGGATAAATATATCCTATTTTTGTTTTAATGTGCGAAATCTATCGACTTTTTTGCAAGTCTAGGATGAATGCGTATATTTTTTGATTTCAAATACAGAATTATATATTTTGTCCAAAGAAACGACACTATCTGAATGGAGATTATTTTTTCAAACATTCTTCAGGTAGCTACCATCATATTGAAAATATGCGAATAAGAAATTCAAAATACACACCACTATTTCACATTTCAAAAAAAGAATCTCAGTGAACAATTACAATACCCACGATCTTGAACCAGAAACGTAACGTAAAACAGGACTTTGGTATGCTTAAAAGTCAAACACTTTTTTTGTATAATTCTTTTAATCTTTTTTCAAACTTTCTTCTGGCAGGCAGATACCATAATAACTCAAATAATGTTAGCCATCTTGTCAAAGTTAGCCATCTATCAAAGTTAGCCATCTAGTCAAATTAAGGCTTGCTTAAGGGCGCGCAGGAGCGCCGAGAAATTTTAACGATAGGTATTTGTAAAAATTATTTCTATTTCGTTCATCTCAGCGGGGACAGCAAAAGCGCTATCGGTGTATTGGTGAACCCCAATGCGTGTGTGTGCGTGGCTGCAGGTGTTGGAAGCACGAATCGTCGCGCCGCGCCCGATAGCGACTTCGCGTCATATTATCGCGATCAGTTCTTATTATTTCATTTACTGTTATTCATTTATTCCAAAAATTAAGTAGGTGCCTAGGTACATATTCGTAATAAAATAGCGAGGTCTACATTATTTAATATTGTATTGTACTTAACTTTATTATTATTATTACTTACTACAAATATGTACGTAGATACATTTATTTTGCCTCCGTGGTTGAGGGGTAAGGCTCTCGACTTCGAGTCCGGAGGTCTCGGATTCAAATCACGGCGTGCGCAAGTAAATTGATTTTAATTAATTTATGTTGTTTCACAATATTAAAAATAATATTCATTAAAAAGAATATTAATTAAATATAATATAAAATAATTATCTGGAGAAATAATGATACACGCGGCGACTTAGTTACGGCCAAATCAGCTATCAGCTTACAGGGTTTTGTAATACTAGTCCAATTAAGTCGCCAATTGGGGAATCCACAGTCTCACTGGCTCCAGACGGGAGCAGTTCGGACTCTTGTGCGGTATTCACATAAAAAAGTCACGTCGCAACTCGAAACTAGAGCGCCTGCTGTTCGCTCATCACCTCAGTCACATCGCGACTTGTGCGTAGTTATATACATGTGACTGCCTGCTCCGAGCTCATCTTCTGCACACGCACAAGTAAATGAGACTTGTGGGTGCGTGTATACAGGTTGCTGCACACATAAAAAAGTCATGTCGCAACTCGCAACTAGAGCGCCTGCTGTTGACTCATCATCTCAGTCACATCGCAACTTGTGCGTAGGTATATACATGTGACTGCCTGCTCCGAGCTCATCTTCTGCACACGCACAAGTCAATGAGACTTGTGCGTGCGTGTATACAGGTTGCTGCCTGCTGCAACAGATAAGTCAATACGCGTCGCGTGCGTATTCCTATATAATAGATATCTTCTGCGCTCATAGTTCATTCATCTTGTTACTATTAGTAAAGTAAGATGCACGCTGTTTTGGTTTAGTAATATCGGGAGATTCATACCATCTTTTTTTATAAAACGGCAGCATAGGCGCAGTAGGTACATCACGTACTTTGTGATTGTATAGTGTTTTTATTTTTCGCTGGCTGCATCACTCTACTGTTTTTGACTAGCCTTTTTACTGGAAACTATTCTACCTCAAATACAGACCTTCGAATTTTGACCCTGAAACCCCCTTGAATATTGAAAGCCAGTGTGTTTTCGAGTGCAAAATGTGCAAGAAAATAGAATACGTACACTCCGAAGACCCGAGACGGAAAATGTCTATAAATACTGCTGTCGTCGAAGGAGTGATGTGTACAGGAAATGGGTATTCACAATGGAATGAAATTTGTGGGGTTTTAAATATGCCAAGACTTATATTATAGACAATATTGTAAGACTTACACGAACATAGAACAATGTTTAGCGCCAACAATTGAAGAATGTGCCTTAGAAGAAATGATCGCAGCTGGTGAAGAAGAAAAAAGGCTAGCCATTTTAAACGGTGACGTAGACGAGGGTGGCTATCCTTTGGTAACGGTGGTTGCAGATGGCTCCTGGGCAAAGAGGTCGTACAAAAGTGGATTTAGCTCCTCATCTGGCGCAGGGTGCATAGTTGGACTACGAACTAAAAAGGTTTTATTTCTGGGAGTGCGAAACTCATACTGCTGCATATGTGCTAGAGCTACTAAACTACACATAGTTGCTTCTGAGCACAGGTGCTTCATAAACTGGCGTGACAGGGCTAATGCCATGGAAGCCCACATTATAGCAGAAGGGTTCTCGAGAAGCATGGAAATGCATGGATTGAAATTTAACAAACTAGTTGGTGATGGCGACTCCAGCATCATGAAAAAAATAATGCAACAAATGCCATATGGTCCTAACCTTATAGTACAAAAAATAGAGTGCAAAAATCACTTACTCTGCAATTTTTGCAACAAAATGAAAGCACTTGGAAAAAAAACCAACAACGCTAAAGGCTTTGTACCAGTTCATATAAGGAAAAAGGTTGAAGCAAACGTTTTACGCATGAGAAGAGCTGTAGTTGGAGCAATAAATTACAGGAAAGAGCAAGAAAACACAGTACAAAGTGATAAAATAAAAAATTTGAAAATGGACATAAAAAATACCGCAAATCATGTGTTTGGTGATCATAAAAATTGTGCATCGTACTATTGCAAGCCGGAGAAGTATACTGATGATCCAAATTTAGTAAGCGATCTTCGAGATTGTGGAATATGGACTGATATCCAACAATTCTTATTGTCTCTAATAGCAAATGCAGAAAGTATTATTATTGACGTGACAAATAACACTGTGGAGCAATTCAACAACGTTATCGCCAAATTTATAGGTTGAAAAGGGGTAAATTTTACTACAAGAGGATCTTACCAAGCTTAGGCACCAGTTAAAAGTACAAATACCTATTATTTCATTATTATTGTAATACTATACTTATCAAACAACTTATCAAAATGTTAATACTCATACTAATTTGACTGTCCTAAAACGGGAATCCTCCTAGTTGGGCAGTCAAAACATTTCTTAAATAATGTATTTAAATGTATAATCTTTTACTAAATAAAAAAAAAAAAAAAAAAAAAAAAAAAAAAAAGATGTTTTGGAGCAGTAGCTTCGTGGAATAGTGAATTGGCAACCCATTCAAGAATACAAAAGAAAATCCAAGGCCACAGTCCCGGCAAATACACGAAGCACTTCATATAGAGAAAACGACGTTCGAAGGAGAATACACAAATGTGTCGAAAAAAAAACTAAAGTATAATGAAAATACGACAGAAAAAAGAAAAAAAGTTACAGGGCCCGATGAAAATTATGGTCGATTGGAATTAGAACCAGATATGCCACCTGAAATATTTGAAATGAAAAAAGAGGAATTTCTCAAAGAATTATCTTCAACGAATAAGGAAGAGCTCGAACGGAATACGGTAGGCCAAAGCAATAACAATCTGTGGGCAATTGAAAGACGTAAGCGGATAACGGCGTCTAACTTTGGAAAAATATATAAGCTTCGGCAAAAAACTTCAGTTACGGGAGTATTAAACTCTTTACTGTACTCACAATTCAAAGGAACTATGGCCACAAATTATGGAAAAGAAAATGAAAGCCTAGCAATAGAGCAATTTTCAAAAAAAAACAAGTTTGCAGGTATCCGCTTGTGGGCTATTTATCGATAAAACCAAAAACTTTTTAGCGGCAAGTCCGGATAGCCTTATCGGTGAGGATTCTATAATTGAAATTAAATCCCTTATAGTACAGAAAATATGTCACCAGAAGAGGGAATTGCACAAAAGATAATTGATTACTGTAAATTGGAAGACCATTCTTTAACATTAAAACGGAATCATAATTACTTCTACCAAGTACAAGGCCAGTTACATATTACTCGTCGTAATTATTGTTATTTTGTTGTGTGGAGTCCAAAAGGTTTGCTGTATGAAAAAATTGAGAGGGACGATGAAATCTGGCAAAAAATCGTTCCACTGTTAGAAAATTTCTACCACCAATGCCTTTTACCAGAAATAATTGACGGTCGCATACCATGAAATTTACCGGCGAGGGAAAGGTCTGGACCATAAATTGTTTTAATTTCATTGTGTAGATGTTAAACAGTAATTTTTTTTACAATAAAGCGTTTAAAAACAAAAAATATTAGATCATTGAAGAAGATTGAAAATGTCAAGTGATGTAGGAGGTATTCCCAAAAGTGCATTTTTCTGTAATAATATAACGTATTAAAAAAGTTAAATAAAAACTAAACTAGTTATGTGTATGTACCTAATATGTAGCACAATAAACAATATGGTGCCTCTTATACATAGATTTCAATATTCATTTGTATAATATGATATTATAATAACATAATCGATTCAACAACATGTGGTAGATGCATGTACCACTGAACATACGCTGTACCAGCATTCCATCAAACGATCAGTGGTGTATGTACTTACCATCACACATTGTCTTGTAAAATATAATTTTTTTGAAAAAAAAATCTAGAACAATATATTTAGTCAAATATAAAAGTTTTTTTTGGTTCGGTAGTTGTATCTTAAAAAAAGTGTCCTATAAAGGAATAATATTATGTTGAGTACAACCTTCAAAAGTTATCAAAAAATATTTTAATTAATTTTTGTGTTCCATATCCAACTCGGCAATACGGAACGGAATCATCTCGGGGTCTGTCTGTAACAGGTGTTTTTTTTTTCAATTTTTTTCCATTAATTTATTTGACGTAAACAAAATAAATTTGTCACAATAACTTTAGTAAATAAGCTCGGTAAGTATTGGCACACTCAAAATAAGTCACCAAACAGAAAAATAATTTAAAAAAAACATCGATAACTCGGGACATGACAACACTAGTCGACTAGTGTATCGATATAATTATTGAGAATGTCGCATCACTTCGTTGACTGTATACGTATTCAACAAAACCCTCTCCGCCCCCCCTCACCCCCGAATACTGAGAGAAAGGGACACATGCACCTCAGCCTGATAATACCTAAATAAAATTGTCAAAATCGAGGTTTTGTAGTCCTCATTTTTCTACTCCAAAACTGAACCGATTTCCAAGATTTTTTTTACCAAATGTATTGAAAGAAAACATTCTATGTCTGTACCTTTTGCTTTTTTAAAAAAT
This sequence comes from Hesperophylax magnus, assembly GCA_026573805.1. NCBI lineage: Eukaryota > Metazoa > Arthropoda > Insecta > Trichoptera > Limnephilidae > Hesperophylax > Hesperophylax magnus. The sequence goes on along the minus strand of JAIUSX010000117.1, from coordinate 326,561 downwards.
ACATCGTCTTATTTGTATACTGAACGTTTGTTGATGGCGTTAAAAAAAGGCAATTTTAACAATTTTTGAAGGGTTATAACTCCTATAAAAAGTAACTTATCAAAAAAATCAAAACGTACCAACACGCTTGCGGTCAATATTCATATTATGTAAAAAAAATATTTTCTCTAGTGTCAAAATCCAGAGAGGGAAATGAGGAATACGTTTGTATGGAAAAAACACCACCCGGTTTCCTCTTAAATAATAAAGTCGATATAGCAGATTTTCGGGCAACTACTATATAGTCAAAGCTAGCCATCTAATTGAAATAATTTATTTATTTATTAATTTATCAACGCCCGTTGGGCTTTTACGTAACGATTATAAAATAAATTGAAAGCAACAGTATAACATAAATAAAAAAATACAATATACAGGGTTTTCCAATAAGAAGTGTTATTTTGAATAGCCAGCTATTTCGATAGATGTTACTTTTGAAGCTGTCATTTTTTGACATTTGACAAGTAGAAACTACGTCATTAATAAAAATGGAACGATACACGCTTCAACAACGCATTGAAATTATTAAAATTCACTTGAGTGAATCAAATGCAAATCATTTTGAGTGATGGGGCCCATTTCCACCTCGGTGGCTTCGTCAACAAGCAAAATTGTCGCATCTGGGGCTCGGAAAACCCATGAGTTATTGTTGAAAAGCCTCTCTATCTTCAACGTGTGACTGTTTAGTGCGGTTTATGGTCCGGCGGAGTCATCGGACCTTACTTTTTAGAAAATGAGGCTGGAGCAACAGTTACGGTAAATGGATTGTGCTATCAAGAGATGATTAATGATTTTTTATGGCCGGAATTGGATGGTATTGATCTGGACAACGTTTACTTTCATTAAGACGGCACGTGCCACACAAGCAACGAAACCATTGATATTTTACGATTGAATATAAAAATATCACCTTTTATTGGAAAACCCTATACTTGATAAGTTATAATCACACCAACTTTAAAGAACCCTTGAAATTTATGTACGAATAGTAAAAAATTCAAAATTTAAAATGTGAATACTTAAACATTGAATACTTAAGAATATGCATAAATTGTTATTTACATATAAAACAAAGTGATGAACTAATTTGGATTTGAATATGTCCTGATTTTTATCGAAAATGTCAACGACATCTTTATGCTCATTGCCCAGTCCATGTATCCTCACCATTACAGAATTGAACACGAAGTTTTTATTGTGAATTCCACTTCTATGCTAAGGTTAGGTTATGGTTAGGTTAAGTTAGTTAATTATCTCTTCTCTCAGCACGGAAAGTCATTTATTTTCGGCCGTTATGTGAAATTGGAGTGGAGCTATGCTAGTAATTAGAAAAACTAATAAATCACACGCAACAAGATAATCTTTAAAAGCAATTCCGTGTTTGATTATCTTAATAATATTATAAAATAAATAATGTGTCTATCAAATTTATCAAATTTTAGTGGCAATCACGCATACACACGCATATATTTACACGCATACGCAAAATTTGTCTTTTAATAGCTGTTGTTTGTGCATTTACTTTGTCATTTATTTATTTTGTTTTTTGCAAAGGGTTTATAATTTGCAGAAAAACCGCAAAACTACTCGGTCTTGACAGATACTGCTTGCTTCAATCACATTCATACATACAATTCATGGCAACAAACAATAATTCCTGTATGAACAAGAATATTTGAGACGGCGTATGCATATCATTGAAACAAGCAGAATTAGTTTGGCTGTCCATTCTCTCTGTCTACCCCTGTGGAGAATCGGCCTGATGGTATTATAGTGTGTTGTCATGACTCAAATGATAGGTACAGACTTATGTCTTGTGTGTATGAAACTATATATGAATGTGAATGAAGCAAGCAGTGCGCACCAATACCAAGTTTTTTTAATTTCATTATATATCTTTTTTTTTTACAAAATATAACATATTAAAACACATTTTAAGAGTTTATCTTAATTAGAGATTTAGACATAATATTTTTTAAGATTATAAAGGTACTCGTAATTAAAACAAGAAATGTATATGGGATGTGCATAAAACATTAAGAATAACAAAGCAGTCAAGAATATATCATAAGAGGAAGTTAAAATTATATGGTGGTACTATAAAAATATGATTTAATTTTTTTTTTATATTTGTCGAATTTTTTTTCTGTTCGCATATCAGCCGATAATTGGTTAAATAATTTTATTCCTTTATATACATAGTGATTCTGTGCTGTTGTGGTTCGTACAGGTGGTAGAGTTAGTCCACCAACAGAAGTATTCCTTATGCTAATATTTATTATTTTCATTAAAAATATCTTTGTGTAGCTGAAGTAGTGCAATTTATTCGGAAATTTTTCTAAGTGGGGAAACAGCGAATTCTCGGAATACATTTATTGAGTTACAGGCTTTATAAATGACAAAAAAAAAGAAATCATCCAAAGTAAATGCACAAACAACCTTTTTACTACAGCCATCACCGCGATTGAAAGACTGTAGGCTTTGTAAGGGGAATTTGCGCATCAAACTCTATACCAAATCAGTCGCTTTGGCGAATGAAATGGTATAGGATTTGTAAACACGCATCCAGGAGCGGCAGGTGTATGAATCCATACATGAGATCGACAAATATGACGTTTAATAACTAGGTCCACAATGATCGCGTGGTTAAGACAGAGGTCCTGGGTTCGATTCCTAGTTGTGATCGTTATCTTTTATATTTTCTTTGTCTTGTTCTGTTTTATGTTTCGTTTAGATTTGATAGTATTATCTTTCTCTTCGATGATAAATTGCATTAATGGGTATAACCTTCAAATAAATTTTTTTAATATTCCATAGTTTAGTTGTTTTTGTTTTATTTTAATAACCTGATAATATTAGATAATCTCCTACTACCGCCACAATAAGCGGAAAATGTTGCTTGTGTTGTGATGGAGGACTTAGACAGCCGATGATTTGAACACACTACGTCTGGGTGGGATCCAAACGCGATGCCAACTCAGCCACTGACCGGTCAAAGTTAAATTGACATAAGCTACTAAATTTTCATTTTCCAAAAACTAACGACCAAATTCTTGGAAAAGTGTTAAAAATTTAAAGACTCAATTATTATTGAAGATCTAAACTGTAAATGGAATATGTATTGAAAATGCAACTCCATTACTCTAAAATGGTGACCGGATAATTCATCAAAATGACAACTCAAGACACCTATAAAAAGTATAATAAAGTTATGAAAAGTGATGAAACAAAAACTAGGTTAAATACGTTACCTAGTTTTTGTTTCATCACTTTTAATGACTTTATATCACCTTTCAAAAGTGTTTTGAATTGTCATTTTGAGGAGTTATCATGGAACCAACACCTGATGTGAAGTATGGGTATATATCGCTCGTTTGCTGCAATAACAAAATAAATAAAAACAAAAAATATCTTCGTAATAACTGATTTTGTCAAATGTAATAATTTCCACTTTTCTTTTCACTAGTAGGACAATGTACTTAAGTTGCAAAAGCAGTGTCAGTATTGCTTCATTAGGTTAATTAAAATAACCAAAAATATTAAAAACTCGTTTTCGGAAAATTGACTTTATTGAATTGTTTCATTATTGCAACAAACGAGCGATATATGCCTACTTCACTTCACCTCAGGGGTTAGCCTAGTTTGACCAATGTTTTTACTCGATGCTCTTGGCAGGAATAAAAGGCAGAAGTCGCCCACAAGATGGGCTGACGATTTGAAGTAATCTTGAATATAACTTTTTATAATTTCGTTAAAAATAGAAGATTATGACAGGAAAAGAAAAAAAAACATTTTAATTAGTATTTTTGCCATACACTTTTATTTTTATTAAAAAGATTATGAAATGAATTATTATACCAGGCCCATTAGATAATAAATATAAAAAAAAAATTGCTAATTACTTATGTATCATGTGATGTCCAAAGTAAGTCACTAATGTGGCTAACACGTTAAACAGGTTCGACATATAAGTTTCATGACTTCATGACTTCGTGTTATGGCTTCACGTACTCTTTGAGTTTCATGACCTCATGTAACCCTTGAGAACATCGACTCCGGGTTGATTGTGAAGGAGGTGCATCTCATCTTGCTTGCAGCGGTCCAGCCACTCTGCAATCCGGGGAAATTTATCTTTGTCCAGAGGAACAAGAAGTTCCGTAGAGGTGATTGTAGAGAGGATGCAGTAGTCGGCCAAAGTTAGCTAAAAATATATAAGACAAAAACACGATATAGATAACAAAAAATAGTTAATAATTCAATAATTAGATAACTTCACAAATTTAATAAAGATAATTTAAATTTAAGGACACATAAGGCTGTATTGAACTCTAAAAAGGGTCAACTGTAAATCAACATTGCTGTAGTGAACATACAGCCAACTATACATCAACATTGGCTTTTCGAGGGGGTACCCAAAAGAAACCGAACTGATGTTGCAGACGGCTTAGTTTTTAGTTACCTTTCCCCAGTCATTGTGCCAAGCACTGCGCTGGAGAAGTCGTCCTGTTGTCTGGTGTTTGTTATTCATTTCTAATGAAATTTAAGATATCAAAATTAGATTAAATTACTGCCACCTCGGAACAGGCTCAGCATAGCGAGGATTTTTATACCAATAAAAAAGCATTTATCTGTCTTAGTTAATGAATCTTAAAAAATGCTTATTTAAAAAAAAAATGTTTTAGATCGTCGAAATAAAAATGGTTTATTTCTTTTTTTAAGAATAGTAAATTATTGATTTTATACAGTTTCAAAACGCTAATTTCTGTACCGTCCGTATTTGGCGGGTGGTATCATGGCGTAGGTTCTTCCTACGCAGTTCGCTAACAACACTACTGTCACCGGCAGAAGGGATCGCCAGAAGAAGTTGGTCGTGACGTCATAGACATCTTCCACACGGTGATATCGTTTGCGACAATTGGAAGTACGAATGATTTAAACCATTGTGGAAATTTTATTCTGTATCATAAAAATGCCATTCCAATCGTAAGTTTTTTATGTTATTTGGTAAATATGTTAGTCATTTGTTGAAAAGTTTTTTTTTTTTTTTTTAATATTATTTACTCAGCTGATAGAGGTCGAGATATATTACACGTTTCCTCTTATCATTAATTTGGCTACAGCAAATATTAGTAGTATTGTAATCTATTTACGTAGACGAGTTTGATAATCGATTTCTACAAACTAGCGCAACGAGTAAGAAATTAGTAATTATTTTTGAGATTAGACCAAAATCCATTAGCGCCACATTTCAATTAAACTAAATTGAGATAAATAAACCAAGTACCTATCTAAAAACAAAAGTTTTATTTCGAAATCTAGAATTTCAAAAGTACGTGAATTTAATCAAAACCTTCTAGATCACAAGGCCGGGACACTCATTCAAAGCAGCTGCAGCCTCCTATTTTTGATGAAGTGTCCTGGCCTTGTGATCTAGAAGGTATTGATTTAACTCAGTGGGTAATTAAAAAATCATTTCTACTGTTTTAACCCATTTTCCGTAAGAGTCATCCATCTTTATATGTGTACGCCCTTTCTTTGAATGGAATATTTATTTATTTTAAACATATTATATTTTTATGAGAATAACGCACAAGAGTCCTAACTGCTCCCAACCATTTGGAGCCAGTGATACTATGGCATCCCTAACTGGGGTATGTTGTGGGGCTGAAGGTAGAGGGGTGGGAAAGCACCTGGGTATTCGGATCTGATCACCAAACACGGCTAAAGCCATTTCAAGCAAAATTTCAATTCTGAATGTTGGTTTTACACCAGTGCGATACTAAGAGTATCTTTCAATCTGGAACGTGCCGACAGTGCATCGCTTGTGGTCGGGGAGGGATGTTTTGTGTCGGGATGGTCGTGCCGTTTTCAGTCGTTACCATGGTTTGTTCCGGACAATACTGGGGCTTCACCGTCCGCACGTTTCTTGAAAATGATCGTTCTTTCAGCAGTGACGAAGGCCCACTTCCAATCTCTGTGGAGCGGTGAATAAACAAAAAATTTCGGTACTGGACTGAAAATAACCCAAGGTAACTGCACGAGAGACCTCTTGCTCCCCACAAGAGAGCATGTAGTTTGCATTTCCAAATTTGGGGTGATTGGGCCTTATTTTTTTTAGGAGAATGGACGATGTGTTTCCATGTTGGAAATTTTTTTTGAATCTCAATTGGTACTAACGGAGGAAACAGATCTGAAGAGACATGGTTTATCAGGACGGTGAACGGGCCATACTGCTACTGGTCAGCGCGCTCACCTGATTAGTATTTAGTATTTGCGACTTCTTCCTGTGGGGCTACCTGCAGTAAAATGTTTTCAAACATCGGCCTCACACCTTCGAAGAACTAAAGGGTCGAATTCGGCAGGAAATCGCCGCTATACCCGAGATGTGCAAAAATGCGGCGAAAATCGTTAATGTATTGCTGCTGGGGACAGATCGAGGTCGACCCTTAGAGCGGAAACCAACTTCGTTCCCTTTCACCACATATTAAGTTTGTTAAAAAATCAATAAGAAGAACAAAAGGTTATTTTTTAAATAAATAAAGATCACAAACTCACATTGTCTCCAGCGAGGTAGTCAGTATTTTCCATACAGGTATTTAGCAATCTGTGGCTCTCAGTGACTTTGGCGGAAAGTTCATGATTGATTTTATAATTGTCTCCAAAATAGGCTCCCTGAAAAAGAAATTTGATTTTCAACTACAATTTTCAACAAAATCTGACCATAGAAAGTACCTACTAATAAATTAACACTGCTGATACACAGGTCATCAAACCAGTTCAGCTTTGTGAGAGGCATGTAACTCATGAGAAATAATAATAATAATATTTGGATGATTTCGTTTTTGTGCAAAATCACGTCAAGGGCGCTGTACAAATATATAATACATTTCTACATTATGTAATTACTAATAAGACAATAAGACGGCGGAAGACAATAATTGTGAACAAGAAGAATCAGTCCGAATATTTTTGTTTTAATCTCAAATGTGTTCAAACACTTAGATAATATTGCTTATTATTTATTTGTTAGTTGGGACTGTCTGGACGAAGAAATTGACAATTAAATCAACGGTCAGTATCATTTTGCATTTGTGATATTTTATCAAAATAGATCGAACGTCAAAAAGGGCTGAAAATCGGCGTTTGACGTTGAAGTGTCAAAATTACGCTTTTCGTCGATTTAAATATCAATTATTAGATACATCTGACGGATCTGACTATCGTATTAACAATGTACGCATAAACCATATAAGCTACGCGGACGACATGATCCTCTTAGCTCCGTCGATCAAGGGATTAAGATTACTACTAAATATTTGTGAAGAATATGGAAAACAGAACAATATGATGTACAACCCGAAGAAGACGGAATTGATTGCGTTCCACCACGGAAAAATTCCAGATACAAGTAAGATGCTCCCCGTATACCTTAACGAGGCAAGAATAAATACATGTTCCAACCTAAAATACTTGGAGAACATTATTAATCAAGACCTATCGGACGATGGCTATATCGAATGAAAAAGAAGAAACCTCAGCATAGTGTCTAATATGATTGCCCGCAGATTTTGCAAATGCAGCAATACTGTTGAAAAAATAATGTTCAACGCATTCTGTACCGTCCTGTATAAGTGTGAGACACGGTGTCAACTACCGAACTTGCTCGATGGAACGACTCCGAATCCAATATAATGACGTTTGTAGAATCATATTTGGATACCGAAAAAAAAACAGCAGCGCATCGACAATGTTCACGGAATTATGAATAAATGGATTTGCCGGCCTGATAAGACACCGGGTCACTGGAACCAGGATGCGGCTAATGGCCTCCGCCAACACAATGGCGACCGCAGCCTACCAGCACTCCAGCTACTCCTGAGTGAGCGCTGGGCCCAAGCTCACTCAAGACCACGCCCTGCATAGTTGTCCTTGATTGTTAATTTATTCTTTTTCATCTATTTTTGCATTTTTCACATATCTATATTACCAAAAAATATGTATATCCATATGGGACGTGTGAGAATGCACTAACCTCTCCACATCCTGGAATAAAAATGATTATTATTGTTAATGTCTATGTTTCCGATAGTTATCTCTACCACCGGCAGCATAGACTGTTTTATTTCCTGGCCAGCAGGACTAACTTGCCAAAGGTGCTGCCGGTAAGGAAAGCTATCTTGTTGTTAAATATAATCATGTCGGATATTTATATATCAAAGAAGCAGATTTTGGCAAGCTTTGTAACTGCTGATATAAAATCTGCTCATATATTTTCTTACTGATGGGCGCGTTTTGTATTTTGCACGGCTAATAAATGACAAATAATGGTTATTGTGTATGGTTTAGAGTGCGTTTATTAGTAAGGCACATAAAATGTCTTTTAAAAACGAAGTGAAATTTTATTTTGTAGTATTAGTATGAATAAAGTGGTAGAATTAAAAAAAGAAAATATCTTGTTGATTTTGGCCCTTTTAACTAAACGAATAAATGCAGATGGCGTGACTATCTCTCCCGGTTAGATCTCTGCATACCAAAGGGGAATAAGGGAGATTCACGGAGTCTTGAGTTAGGTACCGACAGAACAGGTAACATCGGTCACAATCAGCTTATGGTCGACTGTGACCCTGATCGTTGGTTAACTGCAAATGGCTGGACATTATCACAGTGTTAGATCTCCGTACACCAAGAGGGAGATACATGGAGTTCTGACTTACCCAGATAGCAGAGTTTGCGGGAAACAGCGTGCACATATCGAAGCACAGCATCTGGTCGATCCTGGCCCTGGTGGCGGACAGTTCCGGGTAGAGGACGTTCCCTGGAGCATACCTGTTAATCATGTAGGTGCTGATGGCGTGGCTGTCTCTCAAGATGAGATCTCCGTGGACCAAGGTGGGAATCCGACGCATAGGGTTTATCTGAAACATTTCATGGCATTCTCGTACTTCATATGTATTTTTATGTAAGTCGGCTCTATGTATGTGGAACCAGCTTCCGGTTGTTCTTCCTTCATATAATCCGGGACTCTTCAAAACCCGTATTAATAAATCCTACAGTCCTAACTTTAACCTTTAACTTAAAAAAAAAACAAAATTGAACTGAGCTTAAAGTACTCAAATATCCCAAATCGAAGACCGGGCATCAAACCAGTTCATTTTTTATCTCGTGAATTGGCCATTTTTCAGTGTTTTTGTCTTCACAAAAAACTGACACAAACTGTCTGCATATTTTGAAACAAGCCAAGCTCTATAAAACACAAAGGAGCCTTCTTTAAAGAAAATTACGTCATTTAACATCATATAATCAATATTACACAGTGCATCGTATGTGATAAAAAATTGACAATCCATATGATTTCATATCTTGTGCTGTTTGTGAAAACGGCTACCATCTCATTTGCGCAGAGATTGCAGAAACCTCACGCCGTGCAGCTAGAAATTTACAATGAAAATGTAAAAAATGCTTAAAGAATGTAAAAAATAACAAAATTAAAACTTTATTATGTGAGATGTTAAATGATCAAGAGCCATCTATCGTCAAACATGCCAAGCAGACGATACAACCATCAAAATATGCAAGCATTCAGTCAAGCGGCACTGAAAAATCTACAATATCAACCAAAGATGGCGTAAATCAAAAACAAGCTTTTCTCACTTCTGAATTATTTATAATAGCTATAATGGAATTTGTAGAACAAAAATTTGACTGATATACCCAAAAACATGATTCAATCTTCTCGCAAAACAAATAAATCATAAATTCAATTCATTTTTTATAGGATCAACACGATGGATTATAAAAGCGCATAGTCCAGATGGAAACATCTCAGAAACGAATCAATACTGATTTAATGGAAGTAAATAGGCATAATTCTGTCCGACAAAACACTATTTCGAAACAAGACAAGAAAATTGATCGACTAGAGATAGTCAAATATGCAACATAGATGTAAGAGATGTTCCTGACACAAGCGTTGAAAATAATATGGAAGTACTGAAAAAAATATCTAAAATTTTCAACTACGAAGGTGCCGCCACACCATTGCAGTCTGAAATAACAAAAAATCTACAGATTGGGATCAAAACTTTCAGAAAAAAATCCCAGGTCCATTAGAGCGACGTTTAACAGCATTCAAGCTCGCGATGAATTCCTGAACAAAATAAAGAATTACAAGAAATCTACTACTATCAATACTAATAAACTAAACACAGTTGACCTTGGGTTAGCGCAAGAAGCCAGACGAATTTATGTATTCGAACATCTAACACCAAAAGGAAAATTTCTATTACCTCAAACAAAAAAAATTGCAAGAGATAACAACTCAAAACACGCTTGGTCAACTTCAGGGCGTATTTTACTGAGACAAACTGATACCTCCAAAACTATTACAATAACCAATGTCCAATTTAACACAAATACTGTGACAATAATAATAATAATAATTATAGACAATTTTTATAGCGCCGCTTTTGTGAGTTATCACCTCAGGGACGCTTTACAGTTGATGCAGGTATTACAAAAATTATAAATATTACCAAAATAAAGTGAAGTTAAGTAAAGCAAAATGAAGAACAGGAACAGGTGACATGAAGATAGAAGGTGAAGACTCTGCAGCAAGAATCCTAGGTGGTGAAGAAATTGGACCACTATAGTTGTATTCTTATTCAAGGTTTACCCGCAACACTTGATAGATTTATCGCAATACTAGAAAATACTGCAAATGCTCAAAATCGGCTTTTATCACATTTTTATACATTTCAAACACCATTGTAATTGTTTATTTTATTTTAAAATATTTATTTCATTCATCTCTTTCCACCATATATACTTACCAAGTTCTTGCATATTTATCACATTCTCCTTATCTCTTCATACATGCTTATATTACATGTAGTGTGTACTTAAAGGATCCCTTTTTAAGCATTGTAATCCAAAAAAAGGTTAAAAAAAATAATAAATAAATTTATATAAAAAATGATAATAATTGTAATTTAATTGCTGAAAAAATGAAAAAACTATCGGCAGATGCTAAAAAAACGTGCGAGGGGTACACATCTAACGACGACTGACTGGCGGCTGGCACACATACAGCTATGCGGTAGTAGATATCGATGGTCTATATCAAAATACAACTGCGGACGAGTGGATTTCTGTTCCCGCATAGCGAACTAAAGCGGGACATCAATAGCGTGTCATTTCCTCGCACGCTCTTCGCGTAACAGTGTCACACGGTTGATTGTATTGGTGTAATTGTTCCCGATTTTTAACAAAAATCTCTGATTTTAATTGAATTTGAAAACTATGTAAAATATTATTTTTTGATTCAGTGCATAAATTTATAACGGAGGAATACTTAAAATCTGGATCCAGAATTTATTATATTTATAGAGTTATTAAAGTTATTAAAAGCAATGTGTAGTAAATACACACATAAGGAAAGGTTAAAATCACAAGAGAAAACTATTATAAAGAGAAACTGTCCAGAGCCGGCAATAATAACAAAAAAAATCTGGCAAATCATCAAAGAGATTTCTAACACTGATCACCCAATATCACCAATCAAGACACCTCCGACAATCAGACAAGACACCTCCCTAAATCTAGCATCTCAAATTTGAAATAAGGTACTAACCGATGAAAATGCTCTTGCTGAAAAAATCAATAATCATTTATCTTTCTAATGTCAAAAAATTACGTATTTCCGCATGATAGAAAAAAAGATAAAAATACTTTTATAAAATATGGACACCCGGTTATACAGGGTTTTCCAATAGGAGGTGTTATTTTGATATTCAATCGTAAAAGATCAATGGTTTCGTTGCTTGTGTGGCACGTAGCGCCGTCTTGTTGAAAGTAAACGTTGTCCAGATCAATACCATCCAATTCCGGCCATAAAAAATCATTAATCATCTCTCAATAGCGCAATCCATTCACCGTAACTGTTGCTCCAGCCTCATTTTCGAAAAAGTAAGGTCCAATGCTTCCGCCGGACCATAAACCACACCAAACAGTCACACGTTGAAAATAGAGAGGTTTTTCAACAATTACTCTTTGGTTTTCCGAGCCCCAGATGCGACAATTTTGCTTGTTGACGAAGCCACCGAGGTGGAAATGGGCCTCATCACTCAAGATGATTTGCATTTGATTCACTCAAGTGAATTTTAATAATTTCAATACGTTGTTGAAGCGTGTATCGTTCCATTTTTATAAATGGCATAGTTTCTACTTGTCAACTGTCAAAAAATGACAGCTTCAAAAGTAACATCTACCGAAATAGCGGACTATTCAAAATAACACTTCTTATTGGAAAACGCTGGAGAGATTCGACAAAATATTAATATCGAAACATGAACCAATAGGCTTTATAAATATTGCGCATTATGGCAAGCGGTCGCTGAAAACCCTTTAGCAAACTTGGCATAATATGACAGCGATCGCTCCAGTGGTTATAAAACGATCACTTTCATGCTTCATCACAGTGCCAGGAAGAATGCATGAGAAAATACACGAATTTTGTAATTTAGTTTGTGTAGTTCGGTAATACTTTACCTGTATTAATTGCGTGACTCACCTTTTCGTACTCGGGTAGCTTGTGTTCCAGTTTCATGAGGTTCACAATTTTGAACTCCACATCTACATTCAGAGCTTTGATCGTCATCAGCGCAAACCTCGCCGGTGGACTGATGTTCTGATAGTACAGAATGGGGCGCTTCATCATTCTGAAAGTAAACAAACGTAGAACAATTCAATTTAGACGAGATTGCTGAAATTGTAATCAACAGAAAGCGAAAACTAGTTACTTAAGGAATTCAACAAGGAGGTAGGGAAAAGGTATAGCAAAATGTTATGGGATATGTTATTTTTCATTGTTATTATTCATCTGGAGCCAGTGAGACTATGGCATCCCCAATTGGGGTATGTTGTGAGGCTGAAGGTAGTGACGAGGGGAAAGATATAAGAAAGAGGAAGGTGGGGTTCCTGGCTATTCAGATCTGGTCACCAAACACGGCCAAAGCCATTTCAAGTAACGTTTCCATTCTGAATGGCGGTCGTACACCAGGGCGATACTGAGATTATCTTTCACAAATATACTATTAACACAAATTAATCAAATTAAATGTTCTTGCGCACCCCGGGATTTGAACCCGCGACATCCAGCTTGCTAGTCGAGAGCCTTACCCCTCGATTACGGAGGCCACCGTGTATGCTATTTTATTATTTTTGTTTTATATTATGATACATATTAATCATTAAAGAATTCAATTTTTCTAAATTTTGGAGGTCAGTTATTTTGTGAGTTAATTGTAATTAATAAAAATATAATCTTGCCCTACCTACTGCGTTAATATAATGAAATAATGGCCTATATTTTATATATTAAACTAGCTGACGTGTACCCGGCGTTGTTCGACTTTTTTCTATTTTCAATAAATAAAATATCCATGTATTATATAAATAAACCTTCCGGAAGAAAATTCGTTGCGTAGTTTAGAAGAACTAAGCGCACAAACAGACAGATGCGGATAGTGATTTTGTTTCATACTTTTTAGAGATTCTTTAATGGCCTATATTTTATTAATTAAATCAAAAATAAATAAAATAGCACATATCCGTACCTACTAGATATCTGCTACACCTTTTGATTAAAAAAGTAATTCTTAGTTTTGGTAGAGTGTTTTAGCCTCAAATCCAAATTTAAGTTGCAAAAGGCCGCGCAAACGCACATTTGAAACACAATGATCGACAGATATATATATATGTTTAAGTAAATTATTTTCCAGTGATAATAGACGATTTCATCAAAATGCGTCAGTCATCCCCCAACAGGAAGAGGTATATCGACATACAAGCGCACCAGCAATACCTATGGAATTCCCGGAGGGAGCCACTGGCTATAGGTTAAATATAGTGACGAACAAGCCAGAGTTCGTGTTTGGATCCTCGCAGCCCGGCACCAGCGCCGGATCACCAAGAGCCTCTTCACCCATGGAGGCTGAATGTACCAGGGCTACGGCTTCAAAGCGCCCCCATTCCCCTCCAAAGCCCGTTTTTCGTCTGGTTCACGAAAACAAGTACGAACCCTTACATAAGGTAAGCGAACCGCTCCAAGAAATTGAAGAAACGCCCGACGCCACCAGGACTAGTGGCGTCCACCAGCCGAGAACAGGCGGCCACAAGCACTCTCAGGAAGAGTACAAGAGTGCCACCTATAATCATGACTATAGGGACAATGACGCACGGCGACATCACGAAAGAAGTGCAGAGGCACATTGGAAGTGCCAACTTCAACTTCCGTTACACCAAAGGAGGTAAAATCAGCGTTGTGGTGAGTGCCAAACGCCGGAAACTCCTCTGATGACGAGGACATAATGTCATTACTGCACGGCCTCATCAGGGTACGCGAAAGACTGGCCTCCTGCTCATCCAAAGCAGAGAAACTAATCATACTAATGGAACTTCTGAAGGACACCTCACCGTGAAGTTCCATGAGAAAAATGACAGCGACCGCGAATTGACAATGTATCCTTTTTAATGTCACAAAATGTTTTTTCTCCCCAGGATTTTTCTTCCAAACTTTTTTCTCCCAACAGGTAGGACACCTGCAGGACCACCGAAGCGAAAAGGACGCAGCCCAAACATGAAAAAATGAAATACTTAAACTCAGTAAATCATAATGGCAAAGTAGAGTAAAAAGTTCAGAACTTGTTGTTTTTTCTTTTCCATGTCATTTGTATGAGGTTTTTTATCCAGATAAGAATTTTTCCTCATAAAACTCATTAATGTAACATAAAATCAGTCAAGGAAATACAACCATCAGATGGTAATAGTAATAAGGCCAAATGAGCCGCAGTACTAGTCAGCTAGAAACATGAAATGGTATTGCTATAATCCCTAGCTAGTTAGAGGATTACGAAAGAATACATAAAATAAATAAAAAAAAAAATATATATATATATAGGACGTAAAAATGTTCGTCAAAAAGTTGAACAGTAAGATTATTGAGATACAATGACAACGTTAGATATCAAGAGTAATACAAATATTAATTTATACATACAGGAAATTCATAATTGGTTTTATTTTTACTGTATAATACTTATGTACAAACTGAAAAACATAAAATGTCGATTTCCCGAAAATTAATAAATAAAAAATAAACTTTAGTATTTATTAGGTACTTACCTTGCATACATTGCCGTTGTGGGTGGAAAAAGCATGTTGCCGTTTTCGTTGAAGGTAGGAACCAACCTATATATTTATAAATATGAATGTAAGTATTGCATTACAATCTGCGGTACATATAACTTTGCTTCTAAATAACAGACATCACTGAAAACCAAGGAAAATGTAACCCACATTATTGTACTTACAAGATCTTACACAAGTATCACAAATAATATAACAATGTTGACTTCACGACGGACAAAAGTTTACTGAACTTTGCTGACGGTTACTGAAAAGTAAAAAAAATAGATTCTAACTTCTAACCCAAGATTTCAAAATTTGACTTTGAAATTTGAACGCCCAAGGAAGGGCTATTGTTCCAAGATCCTATTCATTGCTAATGTCGACGAACAGAGGTTTAATGGCGCTTAAATATATTTTTAAGCGATGATTAGAAAACTAAAAACATAATATAAGCAAAAATTTATCGTATCGTAACCGAACCAAATTTATCCAATGAACATTTAAACCAGCTTATTTTCAATAGACTGTGATGTTGTTTATTTAGCGAATAGAAATTAGGATACCTAATAACGACAATAGGAAATGTAAATATGTTATGGATACCGAACTGCATTTGCGACATATGTCTTAAATCTTCGATTAAATCATTAAATTTGATCGTTTTTATCAAAGACCGATGTTTTTGCAAAATTCGAAATTTGTTACGTTCTCATTATTTACATTACAGACGTACAGATTACTCACAGGTACCCAAAAACTAACTGCAACTAATAAGGAATTAACCAACGCACAAAAAGGTGGCGCATAGGTCATCATCCTATCGGAAGGTGCTCTGATTTTTGCAAATGGCGTCTAAGTTTCACGACTTTGACATTTTTGAAGTAAGCAAAAACAAAATACAAAATGATAAACCTTGGATCCCGGTTTTCCTCCAAAACGCGGAATAAATGTTACAATAACTCGTTTTATTTACAAACGAAGTAACTGCCTTGCGAAATCAGGTGCGGACTTTTAAGCCACTTTGTATTTTACACATAGAGATTTGTAAATATATATTAATATTTCATAATCATATGTAACGCATTTTTTGAGACATGTATGTGTCCAGGAGTGGCAGATCTGCATTTTAGATTTTTTGAGATTTTCGTTATTACAAGATTTTGATCACCCCATAAAGTATTTGCTTTATGCGAAAATATCATAGAATAAAATAAATTAGAGCTGTTTCTTCTTATCGTGGGCATCGACTTTATGTAGACGTGGGGTCGTGTAATTTGAAAGATTTAGATTTTGCAAATGCATTGATTTATTGGTGTTGTAAAACAAATACATTAGCGAATGGTTCTGTCCTTTGGAGCCCCGTTGTAAGGTCTCTGTCGGCTAAACTTCTCGTTAGTAAGAAAGAGGGAGAGGTTACAGAGTTATCATATCAGAGATACGCCTAAATTACTTTTTGTTATTGATAAGGAACGGACAAGAACTTTCCTGTGACTAACAAAGAAAGTAGTTATAAGATTTTATGATGGAGGTCGCAAATCGTTAAATATTCCGCATGTGCTTACAAATTCCAATTAACTGATGTAATACTATTTCACTAGCTAACTAATAAGGGTAGACAGAGAGGATGGTCCACTACGTTAGTATGTCTTGTCACACATTCTTTCATTTTCATTTATACATAATCTCATACATTAGTAGTACTATGTATTGTTTCCTGATATGATACGACTTAAGTATTTGACTCTCTTTTAATCGTGCCATGAAATGGACATCGCCGTCTGCATCAACCATTGACTTTCGCTTTATAATACGTATTCTTCTGACACTTTTTCATTCGTTCTTTCTTTTCGGTTCTTCACGTTTTAAATACAATCCTACTTGGTTTTACCAGACATATACGCTGCAGAGATCAAATTTCTACAGCAATCATCATTTGCGTAATTATCGAAAACTGGCAAACCGTTAGCTCTAGCATCATGGAACTTGGACTTATATCTAGAGAATTACAACTAGGGCCTATAACTACTATCTAAATAAAACATTTATTTACATTTGTAGAAACTAATAACTAAAATTTACATTAACAATCTAATTTTACAAGCGCCAGAAGAAGAAAGAAGTTCTATTATATTAGGATAAAATGTAGATTTAAAAAATACATATTTATTTGCAATACTCCAGGCTTATAATAATACTGCCACTTCTGATTCGGAGAAATAATAAATCTCAACTTATCGGCCAGAGATGTTTTCTGTGAGTAAGTGTTATTTTTTTCAGAATGGAAGCGTTTGTTTGTGTAATTCAGAAATGCGATAAAGTACCTACCTAAAAATAATATTTTTACGTGAGCGCGAATCTGCCGACAAGGACAAAATACAAGGAGTACAGAAATATGATTGGGTATTTCCATTTTGTAATTTCATAAATATTTATTGCTCAGTTACAGTAGTTATTAAAAATCACACAAGGAGGAAACCATTTTAATATATTTTTAAATATTATACAAAATTCTAGTGATTTTCTTCACTAGTGTATTAATAAGAATGGGTTGTGTCATTAAATTTGAACAATTCATCAAATTTCAACGTTAATTTTCAGGTTCTGTGAAAATCTCATTCAAGTTCTGTTATTATATAGGCCAGTTACTTGACAGAACTGAACAGAACCACAAAAAAACTTTCACAGAAATTGAAAATGAACTTTGAAATTTGAAGAATTGTTAAAATTCTCTAAAACAACCTGTCTTCGATTTATCGGTAAGTTGTGACTGAGCGATGTCCATTTCACATTTACCTGTTCGTAGTTTATTGCTCATTGTCTTGAGCAGGAATCAGGTAAACACATTCTTATTTCACTTGTTTATTTAGGATTTTCAAGAAAACCCCCAAATTAATGGCAGTGTCAATTTACCGAAAACCATAAGTATTATGTAGAGGTACTAAAGGCTCATCGTCACTGACTGACTGTGGATTAGGGAATTCCAAAACACACCTCAAATATTTACTAAAAAGAAAGGCCAGCATGCCCAAGTTACGAATAACCTGACATTATTAATTCGTCACAATAATAATAAGAATATGTTGCTTGCGCGGTGATGAGGACTCACTTATGTGTTACCTGTCTGTGCCTTATGTTTTTAATCTATTTTTATTATTATCGACTTATCACTGACAACACGGACAAAACCTTTTAAGGCGATGCCATACGTAGTAATGCAAAATCATGTGTTTTTGGTTTGAAAATTTGGTCGCCTAGAAATGTTTCAGATGCTTTAATTAAATACTGCGAGTAGAATACATCTTGACCTTAATAAACGAGTATTTTTTATATAAGTCTTTTTATAAGCCCAGAAAAAAATAGTGTATGGGCCTGTGAAAACTGCTCTAAAGTTCAAAATCTCCTACTTACGAACCCATTTTCGGTTATGATTTTATTGTATAATGTGGAAAATTAAGTTATTTATAAAATGATCGAAAAAAAATTGAGTATTTATGCCTGAACATCCACAAAATAAAATAAAAGACACTTTTTGGCCATGTTTTTTTCTTGCACAAATCAAAACACGCGGATGGTGTTAAGCGGGAATTCAAACCTTATCGCCATCTGCGTAAGGGTTGTTATTGATAGCGGCTCAATTTAAAATATTACACGACGTAGTGCATCGCCTTAATATAAGTATTTTTCGTAAGTCTCTAACTATAATCCACTCTTGTAAATATGTACGAGTATATTTGTGATTAAGTCACTAGTTTTAAGTCAGGCAGTAAGTGAGCCTTATATGTAAGTCACTAGTTATTATAAATGTTAGTGTAGGCCAGTTATATTTACTACGCAATATATAGGTATTTGTGTAGCGCCCTTGAGCTGATTTTTCACTAAAACGGGCTGTATAAATCAGCCAAATAATATTATTATTACTAGGCACGGGATCGAACCCGCTTTTTGATGTGAAATGATTGATAAGTTTTTATTTTTGATTTATTTTTATTTTTTTATTTATTCTTAAATATATTTGTATTACAAAGGTATAGTATATTGTCCTCCACGCTAGGAGTTCACCTGTGTTGTGGAGGACTTTTTCAATTGTAAAGTTATATAATACTAAAACAATACAGTGGAGTTAGTTACACAGAGAAACAATAAAAATTTAAATATAAAATCGATTTTTCCATAGTTAAAACAAAAAAAATGTGAAATATATAAAATTAAATATTAAAAGGATTGTAGCCAGTTCCATGTGTGTTTTTTGTATTCTGTAAGATTAGATGTTTTATATTGTGTTGGAAGTGAATTGTATAGTTTTATAGCCTGGAATCTGTAGTGTTTTTGTCCAAAGGATGTGTTGGTTTTTGGTATTAGTAGCTGGTGTACATGTCTTGTTCTAGTATTGCGAGAAATTTGTGAAGTTTTGAATGTGTTTAGGTTCTTGTAAAGGAAAGTTAGTATTTGTTTTGAATATAATTTTTGAATCTTCAATACTGGGAATTTTTTGAATATGGTTGAAGTGGGTGTTAGTATAGGTACTTTAAGTATTACTTTTATTAAGGTTTTCTGAACTTTATACAGTGTGTCTATGTATTTTTTACTGGCATAGCCCCAGGCAATGATGTGTGGGTTATATTTTTTCACAACAAAATTCAAAATTCAATAACCCATAATAATTCCACCATTTGTCCAATTTAACAATGAAATCTGAAAAAAAAAACAGATTTTCATTAAAAAGTTCCAGATTAAATTACCTTGTAATTTGTTGTAGAATCATCTCCTTTCGGGAAGTGTCTAGTATGTACCCCAATTAGCTAACCATTCGACATTAAAACGAATAAATTTTTTAAATTATATTTTTTTTTATAAAATTTTATTGTTTTTATTTTGTGTA
Organism: Hesperophylax magnus; assembly: GCA_026573805.1. Taxonomy (NCBI): domain Eukaryota; kingdom Metazoa; phylum Arthropoda; class Insecta; order Trichoptera; family Limnephilidae; genus Hesperophylax; species Hesperophylax magnus. Next base: position 306,457 of record JAIUSX010000117.1, on the reverse strand, counting down.
GCAATATTGTGGGGTTATTGCAAAAGTTTGGCAACTAACAAAAATATATATTTTGGAGTAAACTCAATTTTAAAGTTTGATCTTCATTATGAAGTCAGGTGCTGGGAAATAATGTTAGTGTTAGTTTGAAAAAAAAAATCACTAGAACGTTGTTTGAACAAACATGCTATATTTTTTAAAGTAATTTTACCATTTTTCTTGATTATTAATTAAAAAATATATGTTTAAAAGTATTATAAAAAGGTTTTGCTTTTAAACAACTTAACGACATATTAGGGGACCCAAAATTATTCCAGACATATATTATAACACATAAACATTAAAATCATCGCTAACTTAAAAAAATACAGTTGCCAACTATTGGCAGTAACCCCATGAAATATAAAATTATAAATTGAACAACGTAATATGTAAAAAAAGATAAAATTTTTAGTACTCAATCACGTTTCTAAAATAACACTGTTTTTTTATATAAATTTCTTAATTACTTTAAAATATTTATATTTTCTTTGACATCGCGAAGAGAAAAATAATATATAAATATATTTCAACGATGCCAATCGAATTACATACATTTGTGGCGCAAGTTGAGCAAAACCATTAAATCCACTAAAACCCTTGAAATAACCATTCGCCAAAATAACGAGTAGTCAGTAGATATGTGAAAAACAAAATAAATTAAGCTGCCACTAAGTTGACACGTGACAGCTACAATCTTATTTTCATTTGATGCTCGCCATTTAGACTAACGTCAGCAATCTAGGGTTAAAACAATTTAAACGATTTGTCACACTTTAATACAATACAATCAAGCTGTTATTTATTTCACTTTATACTGACTGAACACTTTATGCTGACCTATATTTCTGGTTGCAGGGTCAGAACGTTTACCCCCAGTTTACGAAGGTAAGCCGGCTCACGTTCAGTATGAATAAATGACTTGGCTTTGTAAAGTGTCATACTAAATCGATTAAACTTGGAATCAATAAAACTTCTGTTACTTCCGGATTTAGAATGTAACATTTGAATATTTGTAATACATATTTGAGGTGGGTTATATCAAACACGTCTCACCCATACCTACTGTCATTTTTTTTCTTCATTTTCGAAAATTTACATTTTAGCGGTTTTTACATATGTATAGTATATAACCAAAATAAAACCTTTTTTTCAATGTAATATAAATCAAATTTAATAACAGTCTAATGTCAGTTGGTTTGTGTATTTGCATTTTTGTGTACAGTTTGGAAATGGCCTTGAAAGCCGAAACAGCTGTAACAATAATAAAACCAAAAAATACTTGCAGAACTTAATAATAATATTATTAAATTAATTTAAATTTATAAAATATATTATGATAAAACTATACTAACAGACCGAACGATTAGTCATAATAGACCCGATATAGTTTTACATGACAAAATTTAAAAAATATCATTGATGTCGCTATTCCAAATTTCTGTAATATTAAAAAATCTGTTAATGAAAAAATAAAAAAATACACAGATTTAGGAAATGAGATAAAAAGAATTTGGCATTCTCAGACTATAAAAATATTACCATTCGTTATTTCGGCTACTGGCATTATACCTAGCTCTCTCATTAAAAATTTAGACGTATTAGATCTATCAAAAAATGTATTTATAAAAATTTAAAAATCAGTCATTTTAAATACATGTAGGATAACGAAAGATTTTTTAAATATTTATGTTGAGGGATCAGTAGGATTTATCCCTCTGATATGAAAATATCTGGAGTCGGTGAATTATTTTCCCATTTGATTTCTGGTGAGTTGACGTGATATATATTAAATTAAAAAAATATATTAAATGGAGTTCTACGAACTAAACACAAAAACAATAAACAAAATAAAATCAACCATGGAATTACTCCCTGTGACTTTACCTCTAATAAGACAACATATAAAAAAGAAAATAATTGAATTTATAAGAAAATTGTATAATACAAAAAAATTGCTCATGACAACGAAAGAAAAAAAAATATACAAGCGCTTATTCTAATATTAATTGAAGATGTCATGTTATCACAAGGAATCATATAATATAAGACAGAATATAAAATTAGTTCAAAACAGTTAGTTACATAATTAGTTTAACTCCTCAAGCCTCTGCCATATTTTTTTCAGCTTTGGAATAAATTACTAACAAATGGAATATTTCTGAACGTATCTGAAAACTAAAAACTGCCTTTGAAAGGTGATAAAATACGCTTTCAAATTTTATTATTATGAATAAAAATATGATTTTTATTTATTAAATAATATCGTTACGTCATTTTTTGTCGATCCATATAAAAATAATTAATACAAAAATTAACACTTTTTTTTTCAAATTACGTTTTGAGTATTTGGTTTCATAAAGGACAGATTTTAATACTACTTTAGTTAACTTTTAGTTTTGTATATAAAGCGTTGTGTTTTTTTCTTTCCAACACCATTTAGATCATATTTCTAATCATGGCAGTAAGGGAGATTAAACGATTTCTATAAGAAGGGCATAAACAACCTTTTTTTTTCAGTTATATAGTCACATTTGCCATTTTTGGGTTACGGTGAGAAGGCAGGATGTACATAAAACAAACTAAATGCTGCACTTAATTTTACAAGGTATTCGGTAAAGGGGTAAAGTGCATACCTACACTTCGGAAGGTGATTCTGCATCTTTTTTTATAATTTGTATGCAGAAAATAATATTGTTCTACGGAAAAATATTTTTATTGAAGTTATTTTTCTTTTTTACTTCTACTATCTTCTACCAGAAGTTTGTGAACTTTACCCAGGACATCCTGTATAAAGAACGACAGAAGAATTTAGCTAATTTTTCCGATTGAATCAAAGTACATTATTATGATTTGCGAAATATGTTAATATGAATGACAAACTTTAAGTTAAAAATGTTTTCAATCGATGGATTTTTAATAATTATAGAATTAAAAAAAAAATGGAAAAGGCAAATATTAAGACCCCGCATTACGAATTTCTACCGATTTATAAAATGTTTCCCTTGAACACCTAAGAGTTTTAATAGCTTAAAAAATATTTTTTTTATTTTTAAAAATAATCTCTTACATTTTCCTAGCCGAAAAAGAAATTATATGTAATTCTCTCGATTGAAAAAATCGCAAAGTACGAACCGAAAATTATTAAAAACACATATTACTGTGTTATTTAGCAAGAGACAGGTATGAAAAAAATCACTGTGTTTCTTGAAATGATATTTCAGACATTTTTCGAGAGATTTTTGCTCTATTTTAATGTTTAGTCATGTTCATTAAATATTTTCGCTTACGCCTTATAACTATAATCGTTCTTTTTGTATTAGCACGCTCCAAAGATATTAGAACAACGAGATGTGCTATGAGCAGTTCATGCTGTGTGGAATTGTTTTGCCCAGTGTCGCTGGTTTTGTTCACCAATACTACTGCACACCTTCGCTTACGCTAAGGTATCCGCACTAACACATAGAACAGATTTGTGTGCGTACACGTCCCGACAGCATTCAAAGTACCCTAATTAAGTAGTACTCCGCCTACGGTCCGGCGGCCAACATAGCATATCTCGTTCTTCTAATATCTTTGGCACGCTCCCTCCGCCTCTTCATTTAAATCTTCAGTTTGCTATCTATTATTTACCTTCAAACAGTCCACTAATTATTTATAACAGTAATGCATTTTGATGAACAGTTTTATCAAAAAAAACAAAAAAAAAACGAGATAACGTATGTGAAACTGGGTAAAGCGAGTTTCGAAAAAACACCATATTTTTACTGGCGTTATTTTCAATGTAGGTATGATCAATCATTAATATTGTCATGGACATCGCTTAATATGAACTTTATTCTGCGGGAATTTGAACAGATGCATCCCTTCTTTATACACCGTCACACTAGCTACTCTGCAATGCAAGATTATTCCAATGTCACCGATAAGTAGTATTCTACCCTTCATTAGCTATGAAAGCAATTGCGTTGTTCAGGATATGTAAATAACCGAGCAAGAATTCATAGAAGTCAGGAAGACCATGAGAACCTCAATATTTGGGAAATTTGATAGATGATGAAAAAGAGAAAAGATCGGCGGAGGTTGGGCAAACTAGTTTTGGCCATTAAACATGGCTTTATTTTACGGTTGGAAATATTTAAATTATTGCCGTGCATAATAGAAGGTTGCGCAAAAGTCCCTGCTCGATTTCCTGTCTGTGATCAAAAAATAATAATTATAAAATTTCACAATTATTCCGCATTCTTAAAGAGTATGGCAATACGCAATATGCAATAGAACAGATTTCCCAGCCAGAATAGTAGGAGCTTGCCTGGCGGGCAGTTAGTTAGGGTCCGTCGTGACGCGTAAACCGGTGTTGCCAGGAAAGGAATGTTGAGCACGCAAAAATTAATTTACCCGATTTTGTAGGTACTTTCTCAGTTCCCCATAGTGGTTTGTAACGTGTATTCTGATTACCTCACACCTTTCAAAGTCGTGATGACTTAAAGACATCATTTGAAAATATATATGAACAAGTTTTAAAACTAACTAAGGAGGTATTTGACAAACTTTACTCAGTGATCCCGGAGCACTTTTGTATTAAAAAATAAAAATTGCATTTTGGTCTCCGGTAACTTACTGATTTAAAAAATATTTTTAGGTGAAAGAAAAAGAAAAGGTGGTGGGGGGCAGCTTGACATTTTTCGAGCTAACAGAGAAAGAATTATTAGTCAGAATTAACTAAAAATATTTATATTGAGTATTTATTTTCTAGTTATATATTTTGATTAGTTATCTGTTTACTATTTATTTTCTACTTATATATTTTGATGAGTTATCTGTTGACTATTTATTTTCTAGTTATATATTTTGATGAGTTATCTATTTACTATTTATTTTCTACTTATATATTTTGATGAGTTATCTATTTACTATTTATTTTCTACTTATATATTTTGATGAGTTATCTATTTACTATTTATTTTCTACTTATATATTTTGGTGAGTTATATATTTACTATTTATTTTCTAGTTACATATTTTTTAAAATTAAAATGTTTGTTAAATAAATATAATGAAATTGAAAAATATCTTATAAGTTAAATAAAAATATTTTTTCACCCTTTGTTTCAGGTAGTCTTGGCGATCCCGCTCTAAAGGAAATTAAGATTGCGAGAAAAGAACTACATATTTCTAATGTTAGAAAATGAACAGTTTCAGCTAACTCCATGATATCCTAATAATCTCAACTCAACTCTATATTTTCAAAACACAAATATATCTGTGGATCCTAACATCTGCAATACATTTCAATTATAATACTCATACATTCTACACTTTAAGCCCCTTATCTTCCTCCATACATCTCTCACATTCCTCAATTGACTTAATTCAAATAAAATATAACTTTTTTTTAGAAAGACAAACATTCGAATAACCTGACAACATTTGAAAATCTCCCAGCTACCACCACGCTAAGCGGAAAATGTTGCTTGTGTTGTGATAGAGAACACACCACGCCTGAGTGGGACCCAAACGCAAAAAATATAATACTTATCGTTAATTATGAAATTATTATTTGTCACATAAAATATGAACTAAATCGGAATTGTATAATTTTCTAACTATTGTGTATATTATGAAAATCTTCAATCTGTAAAGTTCACCCGCCATAACACATGGACCTCCCCACATCCCCAGCATGGAGATTGAAATAAAATTCTATTTGTATCATCCAGTGTAAATAAAAAACAAAAAAGTTTTACAAGTTAAAATTATTTTTTTATAATAATTATATGTTGTATTTACCGATTTCACTGCTTCACATGACCCCAACTAACTCTAATTAGGTATTTTTCTGAAAGATTTTTTTTAAATACTCCCCTCACAAGCATTTCTGATAAAATATCAAATAAAAATATTTCCCCGTCTTGTGTGCGACGCGGGTTGGTAGCTAAAAATATCATTATTTCACAAGCAAAATTTTCACTAATGATAGAGGAGGAATTCAAATATTATGGGGTTATTCGTAATTCGTAACCTGGGAATGCTTGCGTTCCTGTTAACTGTTTTGACTAAATAATGATACCAAGAAACCTGTGTTTGAGTGTTGCGGGATCCGAACCGATCGAATATGTATTTTTTTTCTATGGACATTAGGGCTGTGTACAAATGACTAACAGCTCTGGCAATAGCTAAGTCAGCATTGATTATTCAGTTCCCATATCGAGTGGAGCTCGATGCCACCGCAACCATTTATATTTTACTCTCATAAATATCTATATTTAATATCATAAGTCGTTATTAAATCGCACCTCACTAGAAGACGAAAGTGAATTATAACACTTCTTCGATAATTGCAAATTAATTTGTAGCGTCACTTTATTTTAAATAAAATAAATAACTGTTTAAACAAATTATATAATCGAAGAAGAGACAATACTAGTAAATCTATGCCACTTGTCACTATTGTTATATTATTAGATCTGTATTGGGTAAGGCCCACTGTGGGAATAATTTTAAGAACATGACCACTAAAACTAAATTACTATTTTTAAGTTTGTTAAAGTAAAGTGCACTTGAAATGTAATAACACTATAAATAACTCTATATAAATGCTGTGTGATTATTATTATTATTAAATTATAATAAAATATTGCATGGAAAAATAAAAAGATCACAACTAGGAATCGAACCCAGGATCTCTTGTCTTACCGGGAGGGGCATCTTAAACAACTCGGCAATTTGACCGGTCGGTGGCCGAGTTGTAGTGTGTTCAATTCCTCGGCTGGCTAAGTCCCCCATCACAACACAAGAAACATTTTCCGATTACTGTGGTGGTAGTAGATTTTAAAATATTGTCAGGTTATTCGTAACCCGGGAATGTTTGTCTTTCTTTTATAAAAAAAATGGGATCTATTTATTAAGCGTCATATTTGTCTATCTCATATTTAGCATCCAGAATTAACTATATCATGATTAGATTTATTAGTATTATCTTCTTCAATGATATGTTACATTGATGGGTATAAATAACCGTCAAAATAAGTTAAAATAAAAGTTGTTCCTAAAATTTTATAAGTATATTCTCACGAAGAAACCATTGGTTTTAAAACATATCGATTAAATAACAAAGTTAAAGTTTTTATTAAATAATAAAGTTTCATTATTTTAATTATAATAATAATTATTATAATAATACGCCGCACAGTGGGCTGAAAATCGCCTTTCATAGACATAGAGACTTAAATTTTCAAGGGTATTTTTTTGGCTAGAAATGGATTCTGCTGATCATTACTAAGCTATAAAATTTCGTATGAAGTAATTGCGTGTGCAAATGAAGGAGTTATCATTTTTTTAAGAAAAAAATGTATGGCACTGATATTAAAAATGAGGCTATCTCTGGAATCGTAAGGTTGACCATTATATCCTTACACATAGATATACTACTATTTATTTGTATTTTTTTGACATACTTCGTATTACAATTAATACAATTAAAAGTTCTAAATACCTACTACGAATAGTAGATATATCGCCACAATGGTAAAAAAAACTTTTGTTATTTCTTAGACTGTTTTGGTTTATAGTGTCAATAAAATATTGTAAACTAGACAAAGCATACTCATATGTAAAGCATTTAAGCATTAAAATGAATCATCAACATAAAAAAGGGTTTTTTCAATTTGAGGATTTAAAAAAAAAAAGCGCAAGTGGCGCCACAATACGAAATGTAAAAAAATACAAATAAATAGTAGTATATATGTGTGAAAGGATATAATGGCCAACCTTATGATTCCAGAGATAGCCTCATTTTTAATGTCAGTGCCATACAAATTTTGAAAAAATGATAACTCCTTCATTTGTACAAGCAATTGCTTCATACGAAATTTTATAGCATAGTAATTAATGATCAGCAGAATCCATATCTAGCCAAAAAAAATACCCTTGAAAATTCAAGTCTCCATGTCTATGAAAGGCGATTTTCAGCCCACTGTGCGCCGTAGCTTTTAATTTGAAAGTCGAGTTGCCTTTTCATACAAAACTTCTCAAATTCCAGAAAGATAAATATTAATTTCACTGGCAATTGATTCGAAACCAACCAAACTACTCCCGACCATTTTGTAACTTTCTCGCTACTATATAAACAATACAAAGTTTGTAACCTTACTTCTCATAACGTTATATTAAATACTAGCTGAAGCGTCGGGGGTATACGTCATGACGTATACCCGGCTTTGCTTGGAGACTATACTTTCTATAAATATTAAATACTAGCTGAAGCATCGGGGGTATACGTCATGACGTATACCCGGCTTTGCTTGGAGACTATTCTTTCTATAAATATACTAAGCACGATTTATATATATTTTAATCTTCTTGGAGAAATTCTCTAAGTGATAGTGAACCCTACCAAAATCAATTGCGTAGTTTAGAAGAACTAAACGCACAAACAGACAGGCGCGGATAACGACTTTGCTTTATACTATTTAGATATTATTTATCCGACTGTCCATGTTTATCTTCTGTTCGGCAAGTATTGAACCACCCTTCATTGTTGTTATATTCCATATTTTTCAAGAAGGAAATTATTTAGAATTTTGATAACGCCCTGGTGTAATACCACAATTCAGAATAGAAACTTTGCTTTCAATGGCCTTAGTCGTGTTTGGTGACCAGATGTGAAGAGCCAGGTACTTCCTATCTTTCTCTTCTTCATCTCCTTTCCCCCTGTCATAGTCACACTGGCTCCAGACGGTTGGGAGCAATCGGGACAAAAATGTAAACGCAACACACCTAATATATAAAGATCACTCTTTTAATAAATCCTTGGGTATAGATGTGCTGCACAGAAATGGGATAGGTTTGTGTTTGAATAATGTAGAAGCACTGGAAATAAGAAATCCCTAAAAATAAATAAAACTAATTTACTCAATAAACAATTAGACTTGTCAAATAGCCCCATTTTAAACATATACTTTTAATTTGGGAGGTGGTCAATGGGTACCGCCGCCCCGGGAACCATACTCTGGGTTACCAACACCTCTGCCACAGGTCACCTGAAGTGGTTCGCTACGTTTGGTGACTTAGCAGGGGTGCCCGGGCTCATGGAGGGTTGTGCGTTCTGGATCACACTGATGAATGGGTCAACCTACTTACTGCGGGGCGGGCCGGGCTGGGAGAGGCCGGTTGAGGGAGATCCAGTAAACCGGTTATCGCTGTCCGGGCCGCTGGATAGTACAGGGGCCCGACCCTTGGGCTCACGACCAAGGGTGGGCTGCCCCATCAGCCAGCGAAAAAACCCTGCCGCTGATGTTGTGCCGGTTCGTGACCGGTGAGGACCCAGCATCCAGCGTTTGGGGCGCACTGGGCGACCTCCACAGCCGGACTCTCCTGCCCATTGCCTGGAACCGCAGTCAGAAGAACATACCTTACATTTGGTGTATCCAGTTGCTCCACTCTCCAACTCCCCACCCAACCTTTTTAACCTAATCCTTCCCAACCCATCCTAAATCCCACAAACAAATAAAAACAAACTTAAAAACTATGAACTCACAACAAATTAATATAAACTCAGCGACAGCGAACAGTAGGAGTCCTCAGTGTGGACCGAGGATGAAGGTGAATTTCGCTAACATTCGCGGTCTGCACACCAACCTAACTCCCATCCACCACCACCTTCTCTCACAAAATCCTCATCTCCTCTTCCTTACGGAAACACAGATTGCCGAGCCCCCAGATACCTCCTATCTGAACTGCCCAGGATATCATCTGGAAAGCCTTTTCAGGCCAAAAGGAGGTGTCTGCCTTTACAGCCGTGCTGACATCAGCTGCGCTCGTCTCGCAAATATCGAGAGCGCAAAACACGAAGTGTTATGGGGATGGGGATATATGTGGATCTCACCGGTATGATGAGAATTTATGCGTGCCTATATCGCTCACCAAACCTTGCCGAATCAGACACTGTTGAGTTGTTTAAATACTTGAGTGACACTGTAGATATTCTCTTGCCCCGTTACCCATCGGCCGAGTTTGTAATCCTGGGGGACTTCAATGTTCATAATGAACAATGGCTGAAGTTCTCGGGCCCAACAAACTCTGCCGGTAGATCAGCGGAATCCTTTGCTCTTATCCATGGACTAAGCCAACTCGTAGAATCTCCGACCAGAATACCAGACATCCCATCACATCGAGCCAACCTACTCGATTTGTTTCTCACTAGTGAGCCACTCGGGTACAGAGTGGAGGTGACAGCGCCCTTAGGATCCTCTGACCACTGCCTGATTACCACCTCTGTCCCATCCTCCATGAACCGTCAACCCGACAAACATGTAAAGAGGAAGGTATGGCACTACAGAGCAGCAAAATGGGACGGCATGCGGTCTTTCTTCGGCGCCTTTCCTTGGAGTTCTGTATGCTTTAGCTCCGAGGACCCATCAATTTGTGCACGCGAGGTAGGAGAAGTAATCACATCAGCAATGGATTGCTACATTCCCTTCTCCGTCAAATCCTCTGGAGCGGGCACAAAACCGTGGTTTGACCATCGCTGTGCTGAAGCTGTCAGACTCAAAAATACGGCTTTTAATGCACTCCGGAAGATTAGCTCCATGAATAACCTTTCGGAATACCGAAAACGGGCAAGGGATTGTAAGAGAGTTCTAAATAGAGCTAAGAGCGATCACGACCAGAGAATTGCGAAAAAGCTGGCTGACTGCCCCACTGGTAGCCGTGCTTTCTGGTCACTCGCTAGCTCGATCGGAAGAAATTTCTGTAGAACCACTTTCCCACCTCTGACCAAGCCTGATGGTCGGCTGGCTAACTCGGCCCGCGAGAAAGCTGAATTATTAGGCAAAATTTTCGCGGAAAACTCAACTCTTCAAGATAACGGAGAGACTCCCCCTTCCATTCCGCACTGCGGTTTTCAAATGGAGGAACCGAAGATCCGGAACAGAGAGGTTCTCCGAGTCTTGAACGAGCTGAAAGTCGACAAAGCCAGTGGGCCGGACGGAATACCTGCCTTGGTCCTCAAGAGGTGTTCTGCAGAAATGACTCCAGTGCTCGCGAAACTATTTAGGCTCTCTCTCAAAGGTGGAAAGGTGCCAGATCTTTGGAAAAAGGCAATCGTCCACCCAATCCCAAAAAAGGGGGACCGCTCCGACCCTTCTAACTACCGCCCCATAGCCATCACTTCCATACTCTCGAAGGTATTAGAAAGGGTGGTTAACAACAAATTGCTCACATATCTCGAGAATAACAATATCCTAAGCGATCGGCAATATGGATTTCGTCGAAACCGATCGTGTGGCGATCTACTCGGATATGTAACGCATATTTGGGGGCGGTACATGGAACGTTTTGGTGAAACCCAAACCGTTGGGTTGGATATCTCCAAAGCCTTTGACAGAGTCTGGCACCGGGCACTTATCGGGAAGTTACCATCGTATGGGATCCACCCAACCCTGCATAGTTGGATTGCAGACTTTCTGAGGGGAAGAACAATTCAAACCGTGGTTGACGGCTCTTCTTCCTCACCGCACCAAATCAATGCGGGGGTGCCACAAGGATCTGTGCTGTCTCCGACGCTGTTTTTATTGCACATCAACGATCTCGTTGAATGTGCACCAATTCACTGCTACGCTGATGACAGCACCGTTCACGAGGGTTATCTTTTTGACAGGCCCCCTTCCACCTATGATGTCCAAACAGCTCGGGAAGTTTTGAAGCAAAAAATTGACCACCACCTAGAGATGGTTCGTGCCTGGGGTAAGGCCAACTTGGTCAGTTTCAACGTCTCAAAAACCCAAGCGTGTCTGATTTCGGCAAAGAGGGAGATCAATAACTGTCTGGTGCAATTTGATGGGAGCACTCTCCCCAATAAAGACTCCATTGAAATGCTTGGAGTTACTATATCAGACCAGCTCAAGTATCGGGGATCCATAGAAGCCCGAGTAAATCAGGCCTCCAAAAAGTTGGGCGTCTTGTACAGGGCTAGGAGATTCTTCAACAGTGACCAGCTGCTGACCCTGTACAAGTCTCAAGTCCGCCCAACTATTGAATTTGGGAGCCACCTTTGGGCTGGTGCCCCAAAATACTTGATAAACCTGCTTGAATCTGTGCAAAGGAGAGCGATCCGTCTGATTGACAATCCGTTGTTAACAGACCAATTGCCTTCTCTAATGCATAGACGCAATGTAGGCATGCTGTGTCTGTTCTACAGGTATTTCAATGGAGCCTGCTCCAAAGAGCTAGCAGCATAGATTCCTGATGCACCGGTGCACGTGCGCGAAACTCGACGGACACGAACTGAACACCCGTTCACGGTTGACGTTGGCTTCATGAGAACGGGCCGTTTTTACGACTCGTTTTTGTGTAAGTCGGCTCGTATGTGGAACGAGCTACCGGCATTTGTTTTTCCTCCCTCCTATAATCCGAGCCTCTTCAAGGCCCGCATTAACAAATCCCTTCTTACAGCCCCTACCTTATTCCGCTTCACAACGCCGCCCATCCGGGTGGTGACATAGTTCCCCTGTCTGTACACTGCACAGGCAGGGACACTCTTGTGAGGTGTCACATTAAAAAAAAAAAAAAAAAAAAAAATATCCCCCCTCCCCATTCTTTCACCCCTGCCACCATCACGCCCTCCCATCAAAATTGATGTTCTCTCTCCCTCTTCAATCTTAACTATAAATACACTGTAACTCTGTTATTGATGTAATATGTTTTTATATCACCCCGTTGAAGGTTCAGGGTGAACCGAAACTGGTGGTTTCATATATTGAGAATGTATACAATGAAGTGTTATTAAAAACAAAGCTATTTTATTAAAATTATGTATATCCACAAAGTGTTTGCTATATGCGAAATTAAAAGAAAAAATAGTATAAAATTTTGTAAATTATTCTTTCATTTTTAATTTTTCTGAAACATTCAACCTATGAAGTGTAACCTTATTTGCCAAACTGTAACCTTAGTTTTTTTAAACTATTCAACCTATGAAGTGTAACCTTAGTTGCCAAACTGTAACCTTATTGACAAAATAATTAAGATGTGCAAACAATGCTTACTTCTTGTAATATTTATAAAAAAATCTAACTTCTACCATGTTATGTATTTTTTTTTTCATTCTGCAAACATTCAAATGCGATTATCTCACCTTGCCAGTTTGCGGGATTGATGTTTTTTGCATAACATGCACCAATAAATTTGCGTGGATTCATTGGCTTTAAATTGCAGTAAGCAGTTTAATATGCTCCATATTAATATTTTGAGGCAGACTATTTATTAAATAATATGATAAATATATATGACACCAATCGGTTGAGCGGTAGAGTGTGTAGTTAATATATATTGTGTTCAGTTTTCTGACTTACTGTGTGGTCGCTGCCGTATCTACTAACATAATCCGCCAACTGATAAAAATTTCATGCAGAAAAAGCCCCGACTTGTCGGACTAGAATACCATAGCGCGGGAAACATAGCACCGGGACATTACGCTCTGGCTTTCCGTACTGTTAACACGAAAATAGTGACTTCATTTCTCGTTTCGAACTTATTTCAGTTATTCATTCAATTCCACTTCATTTCTCGTATCGAACTTATTCCAGTTATTCATTCAATTCCACAAAGATGGCAGCGAGGAATAAGTACTCTTTAGATGAGGTTTGTTTCGAAATAAAGTCACTTTTATTACAGTTACATATTTTAGAATAATTTTCTTACGACGCCGCGGTGTTTCACAGAATTCGAACAATTCATCAAATTTCAAAGTTAATTTTCAAGTTCTGTGAAATTCCTATTTATTTTCTCTAATTATATTTTATAGGCCAGTTGCTTCACAGAACTGAACTAATAACAAAACATGAATAGAACTTTTACAGACTTTGAAAATTAATTTTTCGTATTGGGTGATACATCCCGCCCTTAGTGTCATTTTTTTCAACTGTAATTTATAGAGTTTTAATTTATTTATTTACGTAATAAGTAACGTTAATCATAAAACAAAATATATTTTACAAAAATGATCACTAAGATAAAAAAGAATTATACAGTGATAGACATACTAATTTCTAACAACCAATGCTGTAAGACCACCATTCAAAATTGAAACGTTGCTGAAATGGCTTTAGCTATGTTTGGTGACCAGATCTGAATAACCAGGTACTTCCCTGCCACCTTCTTCCCATCTCTTTCCCATCCCCATGTCGGCATGTCGTAGTCTCAGGGTTCTAGATAATTGGTAGCATTGAAAAAATACTAATATGAAACTAAATTTAACAAATAAAATTTACAATCAGGTTTATTTATTCACTGGAGCTGTGGAGCTATGGCATCTCTAGTTTGGTGAAAGATGATGCGAGGTTGTTCCAAGTTGCAGTCAGCAAGGTGGAGAGAGCCATGATGACAGCCAACATCAGATCCGTGGGATAACTGAAAACTCGTTGACTAATATCCCAGACATATATTTCTAAACACAGGTTGCACAGACAGTGCAGTTTTGAAGGGCCGGACATCCCGCGTAGTGGGGGTAGGAACCTGGGAGGGGTCTCATTGTGTCGGGAGAGTCGTGCCGTTTTCAGTCGTTATCATGGTTAGGTCCGCACGTTTCATGAAAATTGACGTTTTTTCGTCGCCACCCAGCGGGTCTTCCGGCTGCACTTCAATCTTGCGCGTCGTGATACCGTCCTTCATCGAAGAAACTGGTTTCACACTAAACTTTAGGAAGACCCAAAACGGTAATAACACTCGAAAATTTAACGAGAGTGAGAGAAGCCAGCGAACGGTCGCCTAGGCGCTCTGCCCGGAAGCATGCAATTGCATTGGACATTGCTGATCGCTCACGAAGAATTTTGCATCAAGACTTATCATTTCATCCCTACAAGATTACGATCGTCTAAGAGTTGAAGCCTTCTGACTATGAAAACCGCATGAATCGGTCCTAAGAAATGTTGAACAGGATCCATTCGAGTTTTTTCGGTAGTGCCGAGGCCCACTTTAATGATATATCACGATAATCTTTATTTTTAAATAATCAACATGTTTCGAGAACAATGTTCTCTTCATCAGGACATTAAACTGAATTATCAAGTACAGAAAAACAGGCGTGGGTAGAAATGGAATTAGTGTGGCGGGGGGGGGGAGGGGAAGAGAAATGGAAAGGGGAGGAGCTTAAAAGATCAAAGACAAAAAATTACAATGTAAATAAATTATTTCATTAATAAAATGGTGACACAAAGTGAATTTGCAAAATTTGAAGAAATAAAGAAAATATTCGGTACTAGGCCGAAAATAACCGAAATAAACTTCAAGAGAGATCTCTTCACTCTACGAAAATAGATGTAGGTATGCGATTTCCAAATTTGGAGTGAATGGTCATTATTTTTTTTGAGGAGAATGGACGAACCGTGACTGTCAACGCTCAACGTTGTTTCCATGTTTGAAAATATTTTTTGAACCGCAATTGGAAAAACTAAAGGAGGAAACAAATCTGGGAAATATCTGGTTTCAACAAGATCCATATTGCTTGAGTTTCAATTATGAAACTGCGACAGATGTTCACCCGATTTGAGCAATTCCGACTACTTTCTGGAAAATGTTTTTAAACACACCTTGGAAGAACTTAAGGATCGAATTCGGGAGGAAATCGAAACTGTTCCCATCGAAATGTGGCAAAATGCGGTCGAAAACTTCAAAACTGCACTGTCTGTTTTGCTGCACCCTGTACTAGAATTATGTGCATCGACGTACCTACTTTGGATATTTTGAATGTATTGCGGTAACCTCATTTAAGGTTTTTCATAGTCGACTGCTGTAGAAAATTACATTATTTAAACAATACCATTTCGGTTGTTTGTATGTAACATTCTAAAATTCAAAAAATACATCTTCAAACATGCTAATTTTGGTTGTCTGCGTTGGGAGTTAGTCTTGCGTGAAAAATTGTTCAGTTAAATCAAATATTCTTTGAATTTAAGGCGATGCCATACGTAGTAATTCAAAATCATGTGTTTTTGGTTTGAAAATTTGGTCGCCTAGAAATGTTTCAGATGCTTTAATTAAATACTGCGAGTAGAATACATCTTGATCTTTGAAATAATCGAGTATTTTTTTATATATATAAGTCTTTTTATAAGCCCAGAAAAAAATAATGTATAGGCCTATGAAAACTGCTTTAAAGTTCAAAATCTCCTACTTACGAAACCCATTTTCTGTTATGATTTTATTGTATAATGTGGAAAATTAAGTTATTTATAAAATGATCGGAAAAAAATTGAATATTTGTGCTTAAACATCCACAAAATAAAATAAACGGCACTTTTAAGCCATGTTTTTTTCATGCATCAATCACAACAGGCGGATGGTGTTAAGCGGGATTTTAAGCCTTATCGCCATCTACGTAAGGGTTGTTATTGATAGCGGCTCAATTTAAAATATTACCCGACGTAGTGCATCGCCTTAAGTGTCATTTTCACAATTTGAACTGATATTTTGAATAATTTTTCAGACAACATATAAAGTAGGTGGCAATTTATCTTTAAGCACTTAAGTTTTTTTTTTAAATATAATTTTACTCCGCAAATTTTCACGGTTCTGCGCATATGAGTGAAAAAAATCCTTAGTATATAGAAATGAAATAATCAAATCTCATTTAAGTTTCGTTTTCACAAGACAGTGGCCTTCATAGGTGACAGAGCTCGGTCCTTTTGTATGAGTGGCATTTTTATTTATTTTTAATACCGCACAAAAGTCCCAACTACCCCCGACCGTCTGGAGCCAGACTATAGAGTCCCCAATAATTGCGGTATGTTGTGAAGGAAGTGGGGAGGGGAGGAAGATGGGGAAAAGGAAGGTCGGGAAGTAACTGGCTGTTCATATCTGGTCACCAAACACGGCTAAAGCCATTTCAAGCAACTTTTCAATCTTTCCGAATGGTGGTTTTTTACTACGGCGATACTGAGGGCTTGGCCTATTTCAGCATATCGCTCGCCGTACACAACTAATGGGAATGTATGGCGAGTGATATGCTGAAAAACGCCAAGCTGTCAGCCCCATTAGCGTCCCGCAAATACGCTATATTATACACGGTGACCGGAAACTCGTAGTAGCGCGAAGCTGGTGAATCTTCATCATATTTGGAGTTTTTTTTAGTTTTAATTTGTTGTTATTTCAGGTTTAGTTTTCTAGTAAATCGAGTACATAAAGTTAGAATTTTTTAGATTAAATTTGAAAAAACATTTTATTTTTGGGTTTTCTATGTTTTTTCTTTATTTTTTTTTTATATTAACTCCACACAGGAGGCCCTGAAGAAAATAATTTCCCTCAGAGCGTATGTCATCTTTGGGGATGCTGTGTGGAGGGTCTTTTTGTGGAGAGGGAGGAGTGAACATGGGTCTTTAAGAGTCCCAAGTTGTAGGAGGGAGGAAACACAGAGGCCGGCAGTTCGTTCCACAGCCGAGCTGTTGAACCTAAGAACGAATCGTAGAAGCGACCCGTTCTCATGTGACAAATGTCAACCGTGTACAAATGCTGGGCGCGCGTTTGGCGTGTATCCCGACTACGCACCGGTGCCGAAGGGATCAATGACGCTAGTTCCTCAGAGCATCTTCCATTGTAATACCGATGTGATGTAGATTCAACAATTTCCCACTTGTACTACAAGTTTCGGACAACGTTTATATTATTTTTAATTAATTAAATGTCAAATTAAAATTATTGAAATTAAATTTACTTGCGTAAGTCGGGATTTGAACCTGCGACCTCCGGATTAGTAGTCAAGAGCGTTATCCCTCAATCACGAAGGCCGTCTGATTAATCTATCAATTATTGATCTTTCATTTTATGAAAATGTGAATAGATTTTACCAACTGAAGAAATACCGATAGTGAGAAGTGGGCGTGTCCGTGCGATCAAAGTAAGCTTAAATTTTCCTTAATTGTGGTAAAATTAACGAATATTTAGTTAACTGTGATTCCAGTTCTCTCGAATGACACCAAAAAAGTGGTTAATTTTAAGGACTTTTCATAGACATATGAATATTAGTAGACCTGCCCTAAGTGATTAAAAGCGTATTATCCCCACTCCCCATACCGGTTCAATTGAGCCGGCTGGGCTCGCATATGGCCTCAAGTGAAATTTGAAAACGTGACGTCATCATTCTTGTGCGAACTATGGTCGAGGCATCATCGGTTCATTTTACGAAATAACACGGCAAAATGTTAACTTGTACTATGAAAACTTGTAAAAATAGATGTGAAAAAGAGAATAAACCCAATTGTCGTATTACATTCCATAAGTAAGCATTATTTTACTTTATTTTAAGCTTATTCACACCGTATTATATGGATCAGTTTTAGAAACATATACTATCACATCACAATGTAGCGATTCTCAAGTGTGCTCATCGTTGTTTACTGGGGTAAGTAAATTATGAGACATTTGTAAAAGTGTCTTAACTAAATACTCTGAAACTAACTACGACTCTGAAAATAGAAGCTGCCTTACTTTGCCGAATTTGGACTTCGCAAATTAGTTCATAACGTGGCGAGTAATTTGCGCTCCCATGTAGAAATGTCTATTCATTCAAAAGCAGATTTTACTTTTAAGAACTAAATGGTGATATTATAATGCGAGATGCCTATTTACTGTCAGATTGATTTATTGACGAATCACAGTCAGCCTTACTCCCTTCGTTCTTCAACAGTTGATTTTACCCCTCGCCATTATCTTCTAGTCTATTAATTCCTATGTCTGTGGGACTTTTTCTTTTACTTAAATATAACCGGAATCGTCCCTCAGGAGGCGGATTCCCTTACTTCATTCTTGTCAAGGGACTTGTTCTTAGTATACCTATCCCCATCATTTTGGATTTGGCATAGACATAAACGAGACAAAATATGGATTTGGCATAGACATAAACAAGATAAAATCAGGATTTGGCAGAGACATAAACAAGAAAAAAATCATGATTTGGCATAGACATAAACAAGACAAAATCTGGATTTGTCAGAGGCATAAACGAGACCAACTCTGGATTTGCCATAGACATAAACAGGACAAAATTCGGATTTGGCATAGACATAAACAAAACAAAATGTGGCTTATATGCGGGGTATGGGTATATTGGGGACATATAATAAAGAAACTATACGGAGAAAAATTGGTATGGCTGATTTATTAAAATCCTGGTAAAAACGTGATAGCACGACATTTCCTAACAAACCCTCAGTATATTCAGAATATATCTGAACACTTGTTCACGCATCTGCGCTTATCCTAATAAATATAAAGACAAAATGCGAAAATTTCAGATTTTTTATGAATACGTGTTCCGACATTCCCATAACGTAATCTTGTTTTACCGATAGTTTTTTAGGTAATCTATCAATCCATTCATTAAAAGCCTGCAGTCCCGTTTACAAAGAATACGAATAATTTGACAAGATTTTTAATAAATTAGCAATATTTTAGAAGTGCCTTCAGTACTGACTTACTAGTATTGTCTTTTGTTTGAAACCATTTAGAACGCAGTCTGTCTTACTTACACTTGCCTGAAATTGTATATCGCCATCCCATTTGCATTTCGTAATCATGGTGAAACCATAGAGATAAAAAATTAGAGGCGCTATTTCGTACTAAGATCTAGTCGAAATGTGTTCCACTATTATTAGCACACGATAAGCGTATTCCACTGTTAGATAAACCGGATTCGGTAGCTTTAGTTAGAGCATTGGTGATTAAAAAATAGAACCTACTTTTCGCTTCATGTTTCATCTGAATATAATACATGAAACACAGTTTTGTTTTGAAATATGGGGCCAAATAAGGCTTATATTTGAATTACATTTATTGTATAATTAGGGACATGGCTGGGAATGGAAAACAAGAATCTGACTCCTGGAGTCCAAAATTACGAAAATCGTCGAAATAAAATTTCATTCAGATTGATAGTATTACACATCTCACTTCTAGAGATTTTTTGTTCAGTGATTTTACCCGTATCTATGACACTTTCCTACATTATTATTATTATTATTTAAAATTATTATCATTTGATAGCAGAATACCAATCATCACCATGATTTTAGAAAAAAGTAAATTGCGATCACTGACGTAGAATATTATTTAATGATATTCTACGTCACGACGTTGAATTATTTCCGTCTGCAGATAAAGCATCAATTCAATACTGCTGAATTTTATCTTAATGCACCAATCAATCACCTCTGGTCACGGACACGTTCAATTAAAATGCATAACTTGATAATCATAATGTTATTTATTTTAAAATTTCAAAATAAAATCAATCTCAAAGGTAAGATTGATGACCCTGGATTGAATATAGTGTACAGTCGCTGAGCAGAAGAATAGATATCTCCCTATACGTGCTATATAAACTTATATGAAAGAAAACTATTGTCGAAAATATTAGGACAGTCGACTCATATATAGGTTTTCCAATAAGAGGTGTTATTTTCAATACCCTGCTATTTCGGTAGATGTTACTTTTGAAGCTGTTATTTTTAATTTATATACATAATAAAATAAAAGAAGTGATAAGAAAGTGATAAGTGATAAGAAGTGATGTGCAGTTTGTGGCAAGTGTGTGTTTATGTATATAAAATAAATAAAAATTTAATTTATATACACAATAAAATAACACCTCTTATTGGAAAACCCTATATTATATATATAGACCGCAGACAAGCCAATGAAAAAAAAGCGATTTTGCGAACGTTTTGCCTATGTCACCAGTAGTACCTATTCGGCAGGTGGGTACAGCCGCCTCGGAAATCTTTCATTGGATAATCAACACCTCTCTGAAATAGTACCCCAAGTGGTTCGCTTCGTTTGTGACTTAGGATGGGCGCCCGGGTTCATGGGGTGAGGTTTGTCCTGGTCTTGGCAGCGGATGCGTCTGGCTACCAGCTGCTTACCGAATAGGAAGAAGCCAGTTGAGGGAGACCCATCACCTTGCACCGCAATGTGGAGAAATTAAGTTAATTTCTTAAAAATATGGTCAAATTATTTGTTTTCATGTTAAAAGTGGGACTGGAGGCCTATAATGAATGATTTGACAAATTTCATAACAAACCATCTGTAAAGCACGAATACGTTATTAGTAAGACGGTACAAGGGACGTGTTCTTTAAAATAATAATAGTTTCGCTTCTCGTCCATTAGGTATATTTATTCGGACAAAAGCATTTGCGTGAACACTTTTTCAGATATGTTCTGAATGACTAATGTTTTATTAGGAACTGTTTTGTTCACATTTTAAACATGTTTACAGTGATTCCAACTTCAAATTTTTTGTTTGCTTGTATTTCATGTTTACAGTGATTCCAACTTAAAATTTTTTGTTTGCTTGTATTTCATGTTTACAGTGATTCCAATTTCAAATTTTTTGTTTGCTTGTATTTCATGTTTACAGTGATTCCAATTTCAAATTTTTTGTTTGCTTGTATTTCATGTTTATAGTGATTCCAACTTCAAATTTTTGGTTTGCTTGTATTTCATGTTTACAGTGATTCAAACTACAATTTTTTTTTGTTTAGGTAGGTACTATTTAATCCCGATACTTAGTGTATGCTAAATACCTACCCACGGTAATAAGGGTATCTTAACATTTCTATTAAAGTAAAATTTTCCAATTTTTTATTGTAACTACATTTCTTCGAATGTTATATCCATAAATGAAATATGTAATAATATGCATAAAATAAGATAATAATAATAAATCTTAACGAGACATGAAACAGAATAAGACACAGAAAAATAATAAAACATGACGGTCTATTCTGACGTCGTCATTTTTGTCGAACTAATAATACAAATTCAGAATTAACATTATTATCTTGCAACAAATTTTTCCCATATTTTTGACAATTTTTTTTTTAATGATTACAAAGATAGAGTATAAACCTAGATAGAGTCTAACGTAGGTATAATAAATAGGTCCCAATGGTCGAGTGGTTAATGACGTTGTCCCTGTAAGACACAGATCCTGGGTTCAATTCCCAGTAGAGACCGTTATCTTTTTAATTTTCTGTATCTTGTTCTGTTTCCTGTTTCGTTTAGATTTATTATTATTATTATCTTCTTCTTCAATTAATATTTTCCGTTTAAAGTTTATATATTTCATTGAATCTTAGAATCAGCAAATAAAGAGAATTTAGTGTGGAGTAGATTCATAAAAAAAAAACAGTATAATACACTTTTGATTTTCTGATTGCAGTGCCACCTTGGACAACCTGCAAATAATTTGATCGGAGAAACGGAACTGCATTTTGAGTAAGTATATAAATTGGGTGCACAGTTTACTCCCGCGCTATACAAGCGGGTTCCTTACAGATCATCGGAGAAATAACATCATTGATCCCAAACCCTTAAATCTCCTCTTCATCATGTAGTGTTAAAATGGCGTAAAAATCCTGGAATAGTCGTCCAAAACGTAAAAAAGGCCGATTTTTTATAGTGGATTAACATATGAGTAAAACCTCAAATTGTAATATTTAATCATTGAAGACAAATTTAATCACTCCTAAATAGAAAAAACAGAAAAAGATTCATCCCCGTCTGAACCCTGAGATTAACCCAACCATACCAAGTGACGTCATTTTGATTTTTGGCTTTTCTGTTTCAAATTTTTCGTTTGAGAGACGTTAATATTGTCTTCAACTATTAAGTTTTATTTTT
This sequence comes from Hesperophylax magnus, assembly GCA_026573805.1. NCBI lineage: Eukaryota > Metazoa > Arthropoda > Insecta > Trichoptera > Limnephilidae > Hesperophylax > Hesperophylax magnus. Next base: position 283,766 of record JAIUSX010000117.1, on the reverse strand, counting down.
TTTCTAAGTCATTCGACTGCAAAAATTCTAGACTTTTAGAAAAGTCAATAGATGTCGCACATCAAAAAAAATAAAAAAATGGAAATGTTTATCGAAGACACTATCTAGATTGCATTTATCTAGCGTAGAATCTTGCGATCATACGTTAAGATAGCAGCTAAAAATATACGTTAAGAAAATGAATTGATAATGTTTGTAGCTCTCAGTCGAAGTATGAAACAGTTAAAAAAGTTGATGTGGTCCAATTAGCTCAGTGGTCAGAGCACTTCCCCGCAAGGAAGAGGTCCTGAGTTCAATTCCTAGATGCGACTGAATCTTTTTCTATCTTTTATGTTTCAAATTTTTCGTTCGAGAGTTGTTAATTATTAAATTAATTAAAAGTTTCAATGATTAAAGATTTATTTTTTAACTAATTATAATAAGTATTCCATACATTTATGGAAATGGGGCTTTCTTTCAGTTAACGTATTGATGTAATATAATTGGATTGATAAAGCGGGCATTCGTTTCAAACGTTATTTCACAAACTTCCGCAAAACAAAATTATTTCAAGACAAGAATTTAGTAATTATAAGAAAAGTGTACGAACATGATATCAAACTTATCGTGATTTGATTACTATGCCGTGCTTCCTCATTCTTTAGCCTACGTTTCACATCTGCCCTGACGATGAACACTGTAACGCTATCCGAAAAGTTGGCTACATAAATAATTAATATTCGCCTGTATTTATAAAGGTTTTAAGAGTCGTACCTGATTTCTGGGGTTATTTCGAGTAAAAAACGCGGACTTTTTTTATTTACAACTAAAAATATTTTTTCAGAAGTGTACCAATTGGACAGTTGGATCCTCAGGGATTGAGTGATCAGTTACGATATCTAAAAGAAAAAAAAAATTGTTTATGAAAAACGTATATTTATAAAAAAACGACGAAATAATATGTCACCGGTGACCAAAATTTAATTATAATTTTTTAGTCCAAATAACGTCAGGAATCACTGGTTAAAGCAAGTCAGGTCCTTAACTCTTTAACTACCTGTATAAAATAACGTTAGGAATCACTGGTTAAAGCAAGTCAGGTACTTAACTCCTTAACTCCCTGTATAAAATAACCTCAGGAATCACTGGTTAAAGCAAGTCACATATGGCCGGCATTTCAGTTGTTTTTGCGCAGTGTGGGGTGAAATTTGGAATCGGGCCGCTAACAATAATGCTACTTATGTTAGTGGCCATAAGGTTTAAATTTCCACTTAAAACCAGCCGTCTGTTTTGCTTTATGTAACAAAAAATTATTTGTGTTTTATTTTATTTTGCCAAGTTCAAGCACAAATAACAAAGATGTTCGTAAGTAGAAGATTTTGACTTTTAAAGCAGTTTTTATGGGCCTGACTTTTATTTTTTTCAAATGCCAAGATGCGTTCTAAACGCAGTATTTAATTAAAGCATTTAAAATATTTCTAAGCTATAAAATTTTCAAACCAAAACATTACTTTGTAGTGCTCATATATTTAATTCGTCAAGTTACCGTCGGATATTAATCCTGACAACCCAATCTGTTTCATAAGATTCTGAGTATACTGAAAAACCGGCCGATAGAAATGAAATTACATCGTGAAAGATAATATATAATTTGAATATTTCTCTTTTCAATAGAAAACTAAGGCATTTTACCTCTAGGAAGGTACTTAAAATAATCTTAACAATCGTTTTTACATTGAGTTTTAATATATTCAATAAAATCAAACTAATTTAATCATTAGAGAACATTGTTCTCGAAACATGTAGATTTTAAATTCTGTACTAAGTATTATTTTTAATGATAAACTAATGTTTAAGACAAAAGGTTTTTTTATGCATAGCACAAAGGATGACAGATTATTAAAAGCCGAAGTAGCGCAATTGGTAGAGCACCTGACTGGCAATCATAAGGCTGCGGGTTCAATTCCGTTCGGTTCGATTTTTTCAATTAAAATAGGTGTTTCAAGCTTATAATTATTGCTTAAAAGTAATAAGTTCTCTAATAAGTACTTAATTTGACTTTAATTCGTTAATTATTTATAATGTCATCACGTAAAAACCTACCTACAGAAGAACTATTCTTAGACAAAATTTTGTACCCACATCATATAATAATGATAATATTTTTTCATAATGAATTAGATCTGTAAATAAATTTATACATAAAAATGCAAAAACCAGTCATTTCAAATACGTGTAGGATTACGAAAGATTTTTTAAATATTTATATTGATGGATCAGTGGGATTTATAGGTCCAGTTAGGAGTTCTACCGAGCCGAACCCTCTGATATGAAAATATCTGGAGTCGGTGAATTATTTTCCCATTTGACCTCTGGTAAGTGGACGTGTTGTTATTGGATTGTTTTGTATTTATTATGCTTATATAATGCACTTGCATAATGTGGATTGACTAGATGATCATTTGTGGAAAAGTGTGTGGAAGGGTTTAGTTTTTCCTGTGGGAAGATTTAACCAGGACATAAAGTCGAAAAAGTACTTAACAAGACAAGGTTTTTTATGCATGGCACAAGGATAACAAATTATTATAAGCAATAATTAGTCTACTGAAACCATAGACATATGAATATTAGTAGACCTGCCCTAAGTGATTAAAAGCGTATTATCCCCACTCCCCATACCGGTTCAATTGAGCCGGCTGGGCTCGCATATGGCCTCAAGTGAAATTTGAAAACGTGACGTCATCATTCTTGTGCGAACTATGGTCGAGGCATCATCGGTTCATTTTACGAAATAACACTGCAAAATGTTAACTTGTACTATGAAAACTTGTAAAAATAGATGTGAAAAAGAGAATAAACCCAATTGTCGTATTACATTCCATAAGTAAGCATTATTTTACTTTATTTTAAGCTTATTCACACCGTATTATATGGATCAGTTTTAGAAACATATACTATCACATCACAATGTAGCGATTCTCAAGTGTGCTCATCGTTGTTTACTGGGGTAAGTAAATTATGAGACATTTGTAAAAGTGTCTTAACTAAATACTCTGAAACTAACTACGACTCTGAAAATAGAAGCTGCCTTACTTTGCCGAATTTGGACTTCGCAAATTAGTTCATAACGTGGCGAGTAATTTGCGCTCCCATGTAGAAATGTCTATTCATTCAAAAGCAGATTTTACTTTTAAGAACTAAATGGTGATATTATAATGCGAGATGCCTATTTACTGTCAGATTGATTTATTGACGAATCACAGTCAGCCTTACTCCCTTCGTTCTTCAACAGTTGATTTTACCCCTCGCCATTATATTCTCGTCTATTAATTCCTATGTCTGTGACTGAAACCTTGTCCAGAGCATCTGACCGGACATCAGAAGGGGCGGGTTTTCCCATCAGCGCCATTTATTTTTACTCGGGAGATATTTTCATATTACTTATAATAATTTGTTATATAATAATAATAAAAGGATAATTTTTATAGCGTCAAAAATAACCTCAAATGCGCTGTATTATAATACCTATGTATTTATTCCGGGAACCGAAACAGAAACAGGAATGTGCCATGCTTTCTGTTTGATTAATATGAACGGAAAGCGTCCTTGTATTTATGACAATGATTAAATTGAATCGCCTTAATTTTACTTCAATCCGAAATCAATTTAAAATAGAGCTTTGATTTCCAGAGATTTGATGTATCCCAGTTATTTGTCAAAAAGCACTAGACGCCAAATTGCCAAATTTTCAATCAAAAATACAATAATTTTAGAAATACGATTAGTAACTGATAGCAAAATATAAATATGAATACTGTTTTTAATTGATTGCTTTGTTATAAAAATGGCGTAATTTTATTTTTTTTTTAAATTACGCCATTAAAGAAGCCACTCTAATTCCATCTACAGACAAAACACCTGTCGAAATTCGCAGATGACGTAAAAAAATACAACCGAGTAAAATCATTTTAACAGACTATAATTTCTCCGTATTGATAATACGAAGGCATTAACTGGTTTCTACTTTGAAGAGGAAAATATTTTTTTCAATACCTTTGTAGTTTGCATAAAAAGAGATAGAACTACACTTTTTTTGATGTACGAAAGACAAAAATGGATGGTATTGAGATCATTATTTTTAATGATAAACTAATGTTTAAGAGAAAAGGTTGTTATGCATAGCACAAAGGATAACATATTATTTTTAAGCAATAATTATTAGTCTGAAACAAAAATTTAAATTGAAAAAAATCTTCCGAGAAAAAAATACATGCCGCCGACGGGAATTGAACCCGAAGCCTTCGGATCGCCGGTCAGGTGTTCTACACGTTTGCTTGACTTATTATAAGGGAATATTTTTCAATTTACCAGGAATAACTTATTAACCATAATATAACTCAATTAATGAAGATGATTATATTAACATCTCCCAATGAAATATGAAAAAGACAAAGAAACAGAGACGGGGGTTACAAACTTTAAAAAGTTATTCATAATAAATGTAATATTCATTCTAGAATAATTATTATCGAAAAGTCAATAGAAGTCTCATATAAAACATAATTAAAAATGGAATCAGGTCGGTTTATCCGATACGCTATCTAAGTAGCTAATATATATTGGTAAGAGCTTTGCAATCATTCCAAAGATGTCAGCCAATACAAATATGAGAATTATTAAAATGATTGTTTTTTTTTTGTTTTGTTTTCTAATATTTTTGGCTTCACCCTTCAAAGGTGTTCTGGGCCATAGTTTCAAATTATAGGGAGAGGAATGTGAATTTATATATTATTATTTTTTAAATGTGTAAATTTTAAAATTAAATGGAATACTGTAGTCGAGTTCAGGCTTAGAAGAAATAAAATGTTGGACTGAATGGAGAGGAGGCAATTTTAGATAAGGCTTGATAGAAGAGAGGATATTTGTTTAGAGAGGGACAGCCAAAAAATGTGTGATCTAAAGTTCCCACTTCTAGACCACATAATGTACAATCTGGGGAGTCAAGGACGTGAATTTTAAAAAGGTTGGAAGGAACGGAACAATATTCCATCCTCATTCGAATAAGTGAAAAAAAATATTTTTTGGAAAAATGGGGGAATTGTTGAAATCATAGCAGGCTCTCTTGGATTGACTAGCAATGTGCCAATACTCTATCCAAACATTGCAGGATCTATCTTTGATGATGAAAAAAATGCCAGATAGGGGACGGAAAGGTTTACGAGGGTAACAACAAGGCTGGACGCTGAAAAAAGCATTAAATACCTCGGAATAACTTTAGACAGCAGATTAACTTGGAAAAAGCATATCACCGAAACTCCAAATTCAGCCAATAGAACTCTTGCAGCCCTTTATCCCATGATATGCAAAAAGAATAAAAAAATATCTCCAAGGAACAAACTACTAATATATAAATTCACAATAAGACCTAAACTCACTTACGCTAGCCCTATCTGGGCACACGCAAAAAGACTACAAACATTTCAAACTAAAGCCATTCGCATTGCCCTGGGAGCTCCTACTTGGATGAGGGTTACTCAACTACACCGGGACTCTGAAGTTCCCCCTCCTTAAAGATCATATCTTAAGTCTCGCGGAATCATTTTATGCGGGCCTCCCCACCCATGAAAACGCGTCCATCAACTGCCTCGCACAGTACGATGAAAATATAATAACTGCCTTTAAAAAACCCAAACAAATCCTCCGTAAACATTAAATCCCCCCATATTGCAGCCATGTTACCTTGCAAAAATATTTTCCAAAAACAACCAAAATTAAATTAAAATTATCCTACAACCAATATTTAAAATCATGATGAAAGAGAAAGGGGCCTTTTTGGCCCGGAGCTCTGTATGCCAATATTTCATAAGTCATAAGGGCTGGACGCTTCTTGTTATCGATTGAGGATATAATTCTAAAATTTTTTGTTAGATCGATAAAAATACCGAATACAATTAGGTGCCTGTAGCTCAATTGGTAGTCTTGATCCCGGTAAGACGAGAGGATCCGGGTCGAAGTTTTTCTGTATATTAGTCATATGTCATTATTATCTTCTTTAATGTTTGAATATTTTTCACATCGACAGGAAACAGCGTTCAGATATTGGTAATTCTCGAAATGAGATGATTCTACATCATTTTCTAGGGCAATTGAATATTCGAACAGATTGTTATATTTTCACTTTGCGAGATAATTGGGAGAACAAGATTTTTTTAAATGTTAAATCAAAATACAAACCAATAATGAAAATTTGGAAAGAGCGCGCACTTTTAGCAGTTTTGTGAATTTTCCAGTCCATCTGTCAGATTCGGAACTCTAAAACCGGTATTACTCGGTGTGGCTGAAATGAAAAATTTCAGAACCTTTTAGGACGGGTTGTTTTAGAGAATTTGAAAAATTCTTCTAAATTTCAACTTATGTGAAAGTTCTTTTCAAGTTCTGTTATTATTTCAGTTCTGTCAAGTTGAATAGAACTTTCACGGAACCCGAATATGAACGTTGAAATTTGATGAATTCAAATTCTATAAAACAAACAACCCATCAGTTTAATAAATTTATAGAATTTGTTGCCGTGCATAGGTAGGTGCTGTAGGTACAAAGATACGATCGCCATAAAAATGAATAAAACATTATTTGTTTTTATTGTACCTACCCACACATTTCAGAGCAAAACCACAGTACCCGAAAAAAATAGATTATAATTATTCTTCAACATTTTTTCTTTTTAGGCACGGTGATACCGGTAAATATGCAAAAACGAAAACGTTAAAGTTTGTTTAATCTATTTAAAATGGTAATATTTTTTAAATCTTAACAAAAAGCCGACAATCTCGCGTATCGAAGCTTTCGAGCGGTGAGCTCCGGCTTCATGAAATTGCTCAGCTTTTTCTGTCTGGATAGGACTAGGTGAACGTTACTATTTTAAGATCATTTACATCACGAATGAACGAAAGTTTAAATATTATATTATTTTCACAAATGTTTTGGTTTGGTTTTGAATGTTTTTTAATATTTAAATTTTCCAGAATGTTTTCGTTCTTTTGTTTTCACTGTTTTGGTTGGTTTTGATAGATGTAAACATTTTTGTTGGTTTTTAAAAATGTTTTTTTAATATGGTGGTTAAAAAAATGTTCAGGGCCTATGTCATCTCTGGGGATGCTGAGCGGTGTGCCTGTTTTTTTAAGGCAAGGTTGAAAAGGACGTTCTGGGAAGGAAAAAAGGCATTAGGGGTGGGTAGCAATCAGGGGGGTCAGTTTGTCTTAGAGGCACGTATCCATCTCATAAAGGCAGTCGTTAGGTCGAGAGAATCTGGCTGGAGAGGTCAAAGAGTAAACCTCAACCAGACTCTCCCAATCCGGCTCCTCATGCAGCCGAATCACGTGTTCGAGAAAATATTCAGATTTTCGTGAACACGTGTTCCGACATCATGATAATCTATTCGTAATTTACCAAAAGCTAGGAATCCTGATTATTAATTGGTAAGGCCTGTTATCCCATTTTAATCGGTATTAATAACAATTTGAAGAGATTCTTAATAAATTAGCAATAGTCATTTTTCTCCGTGAAATATATTTTTTGTTTAAATTTTTTAATATAAGACTAACTAAAATAATGTATTTAAGAATAGATTAATTGATACACTTTTGCATAGAGAGGCCCCCACGCTGTACATGCACGAGATAAGCCCCCCGAGCAGAGGGGCTCTTCTGGTAGCCTCCGCCCTTGGAGTCCCTCTCAACCTCGTCACGATTAATATATTCGCAGGGGAACAATTGACCCCGGAATATGAGAAGGTAATAATAATTGTAATCACTAGAGACCGGATTATATGCAACAAAAATAGCCCAAAATATGCATGCAAATATGCAATAAAAATAGCTAAAATATGCACGAAAATCCATAAAAAGGGTCAAAATATGCAACATGAAATAATACAGGAAGTCGTATTTTCACATATTTTTTTTATTTTAGTAAGCTATTAGTTCTCAAGGATAACAATTATATTTTCGAAAATATCAATTATAAAATGTATTTAACAATAAAATTTAGAATTTACCTTTAAAAACGTATATGACTAAGTACTGTTCTAAATGTTCTGTAGACAAATTGTGTCTACGATCGCTAAATATATTTTTGTAAGCGGAAAAGGAACGTTCTACGTCTACTGATGTGGCTGGACAGAATTTAAATTTGGGTGCGATTTTTGAACTTATTGTTCCGGGCAAAATTTCACCTGCCCCGTTGATGAAGTTATCAATTTGGTACAAAGGTTCAAACCCTAGGTTATTATTCAGTATGTTTTCAAATTTTTCTTTGAGGTTACTCGGGAATAGCTGTGGCAACGAGGAATTCATAAGGCGAATTTCCTTCATAACCTGAATAGATGCATTCAATGCCAATCCATGAGTTTCAAGCGTTTTTATACTTGCAGGTATGTAGGCGAAATGAGTGGTAATCATAGCTAGGTTTTTTTAATACTGGCGTCGTCAAACGATTCTTTGCACTGGAAAACTGCCAAAGCCTCTGCACTATCGAAGTCATTGATAACACCCTTGATGGCTTCAAAATGTTCATGGTAAAACATCGCAGCTTCGATCCATGTACCCCAACGTGTTATTACTGGCTCAGGAGGTAAAGGGATATTTGGCAGTTTTTCTTTGTAGGCCTTTATACGAGCAGGCGCCTTAAGAAACACTTTCTTTGCTGATGAAATCAGGTTATTTACATTCGCAAACGTGGATCTCACTTCTTCGGCGAGTCTGTGAATTCCGTGAGCAAAACACGTCACATGAATCATATTGGGATAAAATACTTGGAGGGCTTTGCCTGCTTTGATCATATAGGGGGCAGCATCTGAGAGCAACACATACACATTTTCATCCGCAGAAGATTCAGGAAATATTTTTTTTATACCCTCATTCACAAATCTGGCGATCGTAGAATAATTTGCCTTTTCAAGTTCTCTGCAGGCCGTCAGCAAGCGTAAATATGCAAGATCTCAAATTATTTGCTAAAATATGCAACTACCGCTGAAAAGGGTCTAAATATGCATTTGCATATGCAAATATGCAAATGCATATAATCCGGTCTCTAGTAATCACTCATCTTTCTCTTTGTATAACGGTATCAATAATAAGCACCAATTCATTATTCTACCTACACTCATAATCAAACTACACACAAAATTCATCTTTCAGAAGGGCTTGCACAAAATACAATTTTCATCTTTTCAGACCCCGATACTTTCCATTTATTCTCAGGTCAAAAAAACAAAAGGTTGATTACGAACTCTCTTCCCTTAAATGTGCTTATCTTTTTGTCACAACACTAGCAGCATTTTCCGCTCACTCTGATGGTTTTTGGAGATTTTCAAATATTGACAGGTTATTCGTAACCGGGAATGTTTCTCTTTCTTTTTGTAATTAAACATTATATAATTAATCAATGTATGTTATAAAAGGAAGTGTACAATGTGCGTGTCGGTAAAACTCAGAAACAAGTCCCGGTACGATCAAGGGAGCTATATTGTGTGGTAGCCCTCTATACCTTATCCGCCATCTGTTGGACAAACACGCTTTTTCGAAAAACAGCGACAACTGTTTGACGTAAAAGCAACACGCTTAACGCGTGGTGGGGTACAGCTAGTAAGTTAATAATTTTGATGCTCTATCCTTTCTGTCAACCCAATAATGTGTTGCTATGTAAAAAAGGAGCCGAAGATCATCAGACGGCGGATGTTGATAAATAAAGCTATGTACAAATCGTAATTTTTCAAATATTTTTAAATTTCAGAAAAATCCTCTGCGTTTAATTCCTCTTCTAGTAGAAAAAAATTTCACCTTGGGAGACAGGTAAGACGTGAATTTCTTTCGAACTATGTAACATATGTAATTCCATGTTATTCATTAAACTTGATATAATTTGACTTTATGTGGTCTAATACAAACACACATTATAATTTACATATTGTTTATGCCTAATATTTATCACTCACATAATTTTAACAGCTTTCTTTAAATATCTATGCCTATTCATTTTTTTATTTCACTGGGAACTAAACTATGCATTTGAATTCCTTTCTACAGAAAACAAAGTTTTATTTTGGTTGTGTTAATTCTTTTTAGTCTAATATTTTCTTTCCGTCTTGTATGGTATGTATGGAAGTCTTTATTGTAATGCAGCAAACAGCAATACAATAAATGCTTTCACACACACAAATCTCTAAAGTTATTTGGTAATAGAACAGGAAACCCTAGTGAGGAGGACTGTGAAAAAAATACAAAAAATATACTTATATTATACTTTAAACCTACATAATGTACAAATTTTGCTATTGATATTAAAAAAAAAAAAAAAAAAAAAAAAAAAAAAAAATTGTTAACTCTTGACAGGCCAAGATGCCAAAAAAAACGTCTGTAACCAAGTGGGTCTTCCGACGACCCCATGATTTTTCTGTCTTATGGGCTTTTAAACTATAGAAATCCCAATTATTCAGTCAATTATTTTTTTATTATTGATACATTATTTTACAGTATTTCATATTTTAATTCCGTAATGTTGGCCTCACTGGGTTGTTTACCCGTGCTGAGGCCCCCATTTTATAATATAAGAATTTATACATTTAAACAAAAAACAACATTAAAATAAAGATAAATTTAAACTAAAAATAAAGATTAGAAATTAAAATCTAATTATCACACTAAAAGAAAAATATTAAAAGAGAATGGAAATCGGCATTTATAATGATTTATGTGTTTGTGCGTGTTGCGTGTTTTATATATTTTTTTTGTGTTGCGTGTATATGTTTTATTCTTTTATGTTATAGAATTTTGAAAATATTGTCTTTTTTGTTCTTTAATCCATTTTTTTATTTTGTGTTTGAATTTATTTTTATTTTCCTCAATTTTTGTTTCAAGTGGAAGACTGCTGAATTATTAATGGTAACTTATGTGTTTGCGCAGGAATACGTAAAATACTAAAATGATATGTCAAGTATTTAAGCTAATATAATGAGGATAGTAATTTTGGGTACTACCTACTCCCCCACTTGGCTGCGGGATAGTTAAATACTTTTTTGTTTGTTTAACACTTTTAATTCCTTAAGTATTTTCTGTATTCATTTATATTTATTTCACTTTAAAATTTGTTTCGTGCTCTTTTCTGGATTATTTAGAGTTTTTTAGCTACTTCCTTTAATAAGGAATACCAGAACAGTCTGTACAGTTATCCCAGTCGATTTGATGCTGCACCGGCCAAATTCGACTGGGATAACTGTACAGACTGTTCTGGTATTCCTTATTGAATAAATAAATAAGGAATACCAGAACAGTCTGTGCAGTTATCCCAGTCGATTTAATGCTGCAACGGCCAAATTCACACTAAAAACCGTATTTTAGTGACAGTATTAATAAATTTAACATTCAATTGAAAATAAGTTCCAAAATAATCGAGAATACAGCTTCACTACCTCAATATAGGTATTTACCTACATATTTTAATCAATTACAATGTTTTTAAAATTAAGTTTCGCAAAATCTTCTTCTACAGGGTTTTCCAATAAGATGTGTTATTTTGAATAGCCCGTAATTTCGGTAGATGTTACTTTTAAAGCTGTCATTTTTGTCATTTGACAAGTAGAAACTACGCCATTAATAAAAATGGAACGATACACGCTTCAACAATGCATTGAAATTATTAAAATTCACATGAATTCACTTGATGAGGCCCATTTCCATCTCGGTGGCTTCGTCAACAAGCAAAATTGTCGCATCTGGGGCTCGGAAAACCCAAGAGTTATTGTTGAAAAGTCTCTCTATCCTCAACGTGTGACTTTTTGGTGCGGTTTATGGTCCGGCGGAGTCATTGGACCTTACTTTTTCGAAAATGAGGCTGGAGCAACAGTTACGGTGAATGGATTGCGCTATTGAGAGATGATTAATGATTTTTTATGGCTGGAATTGGATGGTATTGATTTGGACAACGTTTACTTCCAACAAGACGGCGCTACGTGCCACACAAGCAACGAAACCATTGATCTTTTACGATTGAATATCAAAATAACACCTCTTATTGGAAAACCCTGTATATATTAATCTACTTGATATACAAAAATTCAACCTGTGCATGTTTGTGCATTCAAATTCAAATTATAATAATCTAAATTGTAATTATTACTGAGGTTTGTTATTATAGCCTTCTCATAACTATATTCCGTGCAGTTCAAGACATCTAAATTTTTTGCGAAATCATTGGCAACTGCATGCAATCTAGGTAGAAACGAATATCTAAATGACTCAGTCCTGATATTATTGTTACAATTAAAAATAATTTTTGATCGTTTCGTTCTAGTTGTTATGTTGAAGGTTAATAGACTCAATAGTAAATCAGGGCTGTCAATAATTCCATTAACAATTTCTAACTTCTTAACGAGTTATTAAAAAGAGTGTTGATCATTTAAGGGGATATTTAACTTAAAATTAAGAATTAACGCAACCTTTCGATGAATTATTTCAACATTTTTAATGTAAATTTTATGGTGTTGTAAGCAAATAACGGAATTATATTTTAATTTGCAACGAACTAAAATTTTCATGACAATAATAAAAAAAATTTAACGGTTGTCAACAAAAATACGAATTGTTATTAAGTTTAATTTGTAGAACTCCATTTTATTTTTTATTTTTTTATATATTCAATAATATTATTATTGGGTTTATAAAAACAGTTTATTTTTAAACAAGTTCTGCTGTGTAATTATTATTACGCGTGACAGCTGTTTCGCCCTCTGAAGGCATTATCAAACTGTTTGATAATGCCTTCAGAGGGCGAAACAGCTGTCACGCGTAATAATAATTACACAGCAGAACTTGTTTAAAAATAAACTGTTTTTATAAACCCAATAATAATATTATTGAATATATAAAAAAAAAAAAAAAAAAAAAAAAAAAAAAAAAAAAAAAAAAAAAAAAAAAATACGAATGTTTTCATACTAATTTTTGTAATGTGATTTATATGGTGTACAAGTTCTAGTTTTTTTTAATAAATTATAAACGCCCTAATGGGCCCTTACATGATATATATTTTACAAGATTCACTACATAATACAGTTACAACATAGGTTTTTTAATGTTTAAATAACAAAAAAAAACTTAATAAATGAAGACAATACATAGTACATATAATTTTTCAATTAAATGTACACAATATAAGAAAAGAAAAAAAGGACAGAAACAAATCATAAAATCAAATAATAGTACAGGTTGATATACGTAATTTACAAGTGAGTACAAATAATAGTACAGGTTGATAATATGTAATTTACAAATGAGTACAAGTAATAGTACAGGTAGATAATATGTAATTTACAAATGAGTACAAGTAATAGTACAGGTTGATAATACGTAATTTACAAGTGAGTACAAGTATTTTACAAAAAGAAGAACATGAAAATGTAATCGCTCCTACGTGATGCTCCTAAAATATAATACTACATAAAAACATTGTTTCGATAGCTATTGGAATATACCGGAAATATTTCCGATCGCGAGTTTCTTTATAAAATGTAGAATATCGGAACGGAATGGAACTACGAAAGGATGCCACCAGAATAATGAAAGTCCTACCTTTAGTCCTGGTGTTCTCAATGTTCCCTCTTTCTGCCAGCACGAAATACTCCACGGCGTATTGCACTTAACACGGAATTGCAACCTAACAACCTGTTACAGAGGCGTTACAGACATTGTACTGGAGGTACTTCCCGTCTCCTGGTGACAAGGTTACAGGACGGGAAGGTAGGGAATAATTATTGGAAATAACAATCGGTTATATGCAAGAACAAACGATATGAATATAAATATATTATAATGGTAAACTTAAATTAAATTTGTCGATATTTGAGGTGAATTTATTTCCAAGTGTATGAAGACGAGAAATAAACGCGCGTGTGTGATAGTTAAACGCGGAATTATTGTTGTAGAATATATTTTGACTGGTTGCTCGATTTGGTACTTTAATCGTCGACAAGATGCAGGTATTCACAACAGTTTGGAATGAATAATTTTGTACAAAAAATTAAGGATGGGTTGTTTGGTAGAATTTGAACAATTCATCAAATTTCAAAGTTAATTTTCGAGTTTCGTGAAAATCCTATTCAAGTTATGTTACTATATCATTGTAAACCAGTTATTTGACAAAACTGAAATAATAACAGAACCTGAAAAGAACTTTCACAGAACTTAAAAATGAACTTTGAAATTTGAAGAATTGTTAAAATTTTCTGATACAACCCGTATTTTGTTATTTATTTTCCTTCTAGTTTCCAGGGAATGTATTTTAAGCGTATTGTAAAAATGTACAGTTTATATGTTGAATAGGTATGTAAAGTTTGAAGTTAAAACATGGTTTCCAATAAGAGGTGTTATTTTGATATTCAATTGTAAAAGATCAATGGTTTCGTTGCTTGTGTGGCACGTACCGCCGTCTTGTTGAAAGTAAACGTTGTCCAGATCATCTCTCGATAGCGCAATCCATTCACCGTAACTGTTGCTCTAGCCTCATTTTCGAAAAAGTAAGGTACAATGACTCCGCCGGACCATAAACCGCACCAAACAGTCACACGTTGAGGATAAAAAGGCTTTTCAACAATAACTCTTGGGTTTTCCGAGCCCCAGATGCGACAATTTTGCTTGTTGACGAAGCCACCGAAGTGGAAATGGACCTCATCACTCAAGATCATTTGCATTTGATTCACTCAAGTGAATTTTAATAATTTCAGTGCGTTGTTGAAGCGTGTATCGTTCCATTTTTATTAATGGCGTAGTTTCTACTTGTCAAATGTCAAAAAATGACAGCTTCAAAAGTAACATCTACCGAAATAGCGGGCTATTCAAAATAACACCTCTTATTGGAAAACCCTGTACATCGTAAATATTTGTGCTGCACACGTCCAATATTTCTTATATGAATTTAGTAGTATGGAGACCACATGTATGATCGTGTGAGAAATGTGGAGATCCGCAAAGAATGCAAGGCTGATGTAAGCGTAATAGATCAAGAAAGGGACGCTTAGATGGTTTGATAGCATGAAACGGCGTGATGGTTAGTTAGTTAGTTAGTTAGAGACCACACCTTCATTTCGTAAAATATATCTCCCACGTCTCTAATTTTAGTTTTATCTCTAGTTTTAATTGTTACAGCCACGCCATAGCTGGTTATTTGGCCACAGCTTACGGGCGGACAGACGAACTGTACCCCAAGGAATCCCGCAGGAGGGCAACAGTAGACCAGAGGCTCCACTTCGACTCCTCGGTCCTTTTCATCAAGATGCATGACGTCATTGTTAGTATTATACATAATTGTCGCCATTTGCGATAAATTCATAATGAAAGATTGATTAATTATTGATATGGTATTCGAAGTTCTTGAAGAACGTTTAATGAATTAAATGACTTCACTATTTTATAGTTAAACATGACCGATGGAAATAGGGTCCCATTAGTTCAATTGGTAGGTCTGAAGGTAAGAAGGTCACGGGTTCAAGTCCTAGATGAGACTGTATCTTTATCTGATTTTTCTGTTTCAAATTTTGCCTTTAAGAATCGCTAATATTGTCTTCAATAATTGAAAATAAATGTATTACAGTAAGATACTTTTTAACATTTTTTATTTGAATTAAATGAACATCTTAATTCAGTTGCCTCTTCGGGTTAGCTGGGTAACGTTAATTAAGTATAAAGTATTAGCAAAAATAAATAAATATTAATTTAACTGTTAAATAGATGTTTATATAATTTTTTCAGTTGCCCCTGATGACTGGCACAGGCTCGTCTATTCCAGAAAGTTCCAGGGAGAAGGTATACACCAGTCTCGGGGTCCTGGAGAGATATCTGGAAGAACACGCCTGGGTGGCCGGGGACTCCATGACCATAGCTGATCTGTGCTGCCTCGCCACCACCACAAGCATCGACGAGATCATTCCTGTAACCCCCGATAGGTATGTATGATGGCTAATGGTACGTATACATACGCGAGCCGAACTGCCGAACTGAACCTCAACTTAAGGGAAAGGAACGAAGATACCCCAAATAGCGCGAAACTCCGCTTGCAGTTGGTTTGTTACTTTCCCGTAATTCGTGGCTCGGTTCGCGTTTAGGTTCGCAAATGTATACGTACCATAAGATGAATAAAGGTACAAACACACTGGGTCGAAGTACTCTACGTAAGCAATGCATTACGATATCTGAACTAATTACAATCCATACATTTTCTATGGAAATAGATGATTTAGAAACACACTTGTTACATGCAACACACACTCACGCTTCCATCGCTGCACCGCGGCCGGTCTGGGCTGTCTAGAGTCACGCCTCCAATGAGTTGATTTCACATCTATGAGTGGTATTATCTATGAATCTACTGTTATTTTTGGTATATATATGGTTTTTTTGTTTTGACCGTTGGCTTAATAAAACAATAAACAAAGTAAATTGTCCTCGAATTCGCTTACTGAATTGAAAGACATAACAAAGCTACGAATTGCGTCTGCTGTGAAAGACATAAACATCCTAAAAAATAAACATAATATCAACTGATACGCCTGCGCGCCAGTTAAGAACCAAAGACCACCTGTCACGTGATAACACGCGTTGCGTGTGTAGAACCAGGTTGCACAATGACCTGGGAACGTAGTATGCGTGTATCGCATACGTAAACCCAATGTGAATCTTCACTCTATGAATACGCTTTCTAAAAGTATTTGGCCGTTGAAAATCTAAATAGGCGTGCGGGCGGCGTGTATTTGATTTGTATAGTTTACGTTTTTAGTCTTATTCAAATATTATTAATTATTGGAAATAACAATCGGTTATATGCAAGAACAAACGATATGAATATAAATATATTATTTTTTTGGTAAACTAATGTTTAAGACAAGATTTTTTATGCATAGCAAAAAGGGTAACAATTATTTTACAAGCAATAATTATTAGCCTAAAACACTAATTCACATTGAAAAATCTCCTGATAAAAGATACATGACGTCATGTCCCGTTGGCGTCATGTATCTTTTATCGGGAGATTTTTCAATGTGGATGAGTGTTTCAGGCTGATAATTATTGCTTGTAAAATAAATATATTATAATGGTAAACTTAAATTAATATATATTTATAGTTTACGTTTTTAGTCTTATTCCGAGGTTGACGAAATTTTGCACACTTGATCTTCAAAACAAGAGAAAGGCCACCGTATTCACGAAATTTCTTAAAACCACCCACATCCCCCCTTTTCACCCCTGAAAAACAGTATTTTGAGACTTTGTGACTAAATTCGACATTCAAAATAAGAGGAAAATCACTTTGTAAATCTGATTTCGAAAACCTCTGTCTCTAAGCCCAGGAAGTGTCGGAGACACCACACATATATATTTTATATTTTAATATCTATAAATATATTATGTATAAATAAGTGTGCTTTTGCGTCTTTAGTTTTAATACAAACTTACAGTTTTATTCCGAGATTGATGAATTTTTGCACACTTGACCTTCAAATAAAGAGGAAGTTCAATGTTTATTTGAGATTTCAAAAAACTACCCCAATCCTCTTTTCCCATCCCAAAACAGAATTTTGACGCATCACGATGAAATTTTGAACACTTGACTTTCATAATAAGAGAATCATTAGCTCAGAACTCAGAGTTTAAAGGTCCATAGCAAAGTGCAAAGCTCATCGCTCTAAACTCAAAGCTCAAAACCAAACAAAAATAACACGATGTAACATTGTAAGAATACAACATTATAAATTTAATTTTTTTAATTTCCAATAATACCACATACCAAAACAATACCAACCTCCAAAGCCCACGAAGATTTTTTATGATTATGCAAAGAAAATCTTTAATTGGTTAAGCGAAGCGTGCTATTTTTGGAAGAACAATTTCAGATGTCAATATAATTCATAATATTACGAAGAACCTTTTTCGTTTATTTCTGGACACTGAATTGCTTGCTTATTAATATAAATATAGCCTCCCACATTTAGCCGAGTGAAAATATAGTCCTGAGAAAGTATTGTGTAATGTACGTCAACCGTGGTCGAGGGGTGAGGCTCTCAACTAGCAATCCGGAGGTCGGAAAAATGTAAAAAAATAAATTTAAATTTAATTTGATTAATTTATTATTAAAAGTTATTTCACAATTTATTAATTAAAAATAACATATAGTGAATTTGCAGCAATTCCAGAATTGAAAAGTTGGGTGAAATGGTTTTAGCAATGTTTGGTGAACAGATCTGCACTCCCCCATCTTTCTCTTCCCCATTACCTTCAGCATCACAACATTCCCCAATTGGTGATGACATAGTCTCATTGGCTCCAGGCGGTTAGGACACGTGGGGTTTTCACATAAAAAAAACTTAATCTAAAATCTAATCCAGTGTTTCCCATCTTATAGTTCATGTGATATTTTTTCCGATTTTCATAAACCCTTTCCAGATTTATTTGATACCCCAGTAAAACGGAACCTAAGATTATTAATATCAAACTTAGCGAGTACAAAGAAAAGGCCGCAGATGAAAATTTTACTAGGCCCGAGGACAAGTGTTTGTGATGGCTAGGAGCTAGGACACGGCAAAGCTGGGGCGCAACCAGTGCCGTACTCTAGGGAAAAATAACAAAAAAGCATACCTATTAAACACTCATTTTTAGATCGCTCCCCGGATATTACTTACGAAGAGTCGAGCATGTTGTCAGCAATAAAAGTTTATTAGACTTGTTATAAATGTCGTGCGAAGTTTTCTCGGAGCATTCTATATGTTATCTCAATGGCCTCCGTAGTCTAGGGTTAAAGCTCTCGACTCCGAAGGTCGCGGGTACAAATTTCGGGGTGCGCAAGCAAATTTCATTTGATGAATTTATGTTATTTCACAATTTACTCATTTAAAATAAATATGATTGCGGCATGTTGCAGTTGAACACTCAACTGTCATATGTCATAGTTGTATCATAGTAGTTCACCATTTGGTGATTATAGTTCTACCGCCGAAAATACTTTTTATTCATTTTGGACAATTTTTTGATACTTGAATTATATTTCATTAAAAAATACAATTGATATCACACAACTTCCAGACTGAGAAGCGGAGATATTTTTATATTGCACATACAGGATTATTTCGGTATTGTCCGCAATGGAAACAAATTTCGTTAAAAAATATTAGTGTATTCAAAATGTATACCAGACCTGTAGTGGTACGCCACTACTTCCGTCGGACGGTCATTATAGAACATGCTGGAAGTTTCGGCCTTTGCCAAATAAGCTTCTTGGATTTTATTTTATTTTCTTCTATTTTGTAACTATAGCACTGGAATGTTCGAATGAATGACAGCAGGAAGGAACTCGACAATACAGTACCAGCAACCTTGACACCAGAGGGGTATAACTCCGATACTTTTTTGGTTTTTTGATGACGTCTGTTTCAAACTATCCAATGAGAAGCCGTCGTGGTTTGGTCTCTCACTCTCTCCCGTGTAACAGAGAGAGAGGCTACGCTCCATTTCCCCCGGAAACGATGTGACGCCATTGTTGCATCATAGTTGCGTCCTTCTGACAGTGATTGGTTTATTTATGCTTGACACCGTGACCGAGTTATTTGCCTGTGTGACGCGCCTGAAATTATATCTCGAACTTTCCTTTTGTAACACGTTCTGCTTGTGTTTTCAACGTTTATTTTTGGATGCAATATAAATTGTGCTCCAACTAAATTGTGCCCGAAATTTATTAATATTTAAGAACACGAACGATAACTACAGACCTCTCGTTGTTTACACTATCCACCTGCAATCACTACACTGTGATTAAAACGAATTTTTGTGTGGCTCTGGAATTTTTCATTTTTCCACAGCTTTGCCGTGTGCTCAGTGGCGGCTCTTCTATGGTGATCATTTGGTCAATGACAATCCAAAATATACTGCAATAGTATTTATACAAGGTGTCCGGAAACTCGTAGTACAAGCGGGAAACTGGGGAATCTACATCACATTTGGAGTCGATTTTGTGGTATAACTTTTTTTGATTTGAGCTTTCGTTTTCGAGTAAATCGAGTCAGAAGTTGATTTTTTTTTGGTCAAATTCTTGTGAATTATTAGTGACGATCAAAGTACCTAACCAATTAAAACTATTTAAAAGAAAAACAAACAAAGAATTGAGGATTTAAAGCATTATTTTGAAATCGCCCATCATTTAATTCTTTGTAATAATAAAATATTCGGTCGCTTCACGGTTAAAAACATTTCGACAGCTGGTAGGAGGCCAACAGACGTAGCTATCGTCAAAATATGACAAAATTATAGCTGTCTCTATTTGCTCGGTTCAAGAAACACGTGAAAGAGAGACGAACTATAGTTTCCATAAAATAACACGAAGCAGATCGCACATCCGTATCAAATTTCACATTCTTCAACAAATTCTGTACCTGAGAAGCATACGGATGCAAGTCCAAAAAGATAAATGTTCAGGAGAGCCAAACTTAATAAGTTGTAGAAGAATGCGAAATTATTTTTTTACTTTTTAGTTCATTTTTGAAGTCGTTTTTTGTTTTGTTAAAATTTTTGTTTTTTTTTAATTTTTGTTTATTTTTAGTGATCGCATCGATTACCGTTCGCATCGATTACCTTTCGCAAGACATTTTTCGTAACAATCACCACTTTTCGTAACGCATTCACCAGCTTACCCACTAAGTGTCGAGCGTGCGTAAAGAAGTTTTACTTCAAAAAAGAATCATCGAAATCGGTTTGCGTAATATTGAGTTATTCGTCTATTTGTCGCGCACATGCTATTGCAAATTTAAGACATAATATGGTTTTCTCATGGATCTCATTGTCAGATCTGTACCTAATTAAAATAATAAAGATATGATAAACATGATAATTTACGGTAATTTTTAGAGATCGCTGTCAATGGTTAATACGCACTTTTTTATTAAAAAATCTTTTGATTCACCTTAATTACATTAAAAGACAACTATTTGCATTGGGGGAAGTGGAAAATATTTCATTCTAAATTTCAATTACGTAAAGTTAAAATTAGCTTTCGTCTTGCGAGATTGTACGCCATTAGCTCATTCGCTGTCACTTTGGTATGTTGGTATTCCTGATACACTTGAATGTATAACGAACGGCTAGAAGATTTTGAAGATACTACGAAGTCTGGAAAATTAGGTAAGTACTAAATTATCAAGTTTTGGAAATAAAATGACGTAAAAAAACATGTTTTTAATTTCGGTAATTATTTTTTAATACATTCACTTTTGTATCAAAAACCATGTCACACAAACCTAGCGTAGCCGTTAAACTATTTGAAAACTGGGATGTTTTTCTTGCATTGACGCGAGCAGGATAAAGGAGGCACTTTCTTTTGTATCATAAATCATGTCACACAAACTTAGCGTAGCCGCTCAACATCGCAGAAATATTTCACTTATAAAAATAAAATTTTAATGTAAAAAAAAAATTCAAGCTAA
Organism: Hesperophylax magnus; assembly: GCA_026573805.1. NCBI lineage: Eukaryota > Metazoa > Arthropoda > Insecta > Trichoptera > Limnephilidae > Hesperophylax > Hesperophylax magnus. Next base: position 262,279 of record JAIUSX010000117.1, on the reverse strand, counting down.
TAAATTTTAATCAACGCACGCAATGCATGCTTGTTAGGTAAATACTAATTAGGCGGAATTTTAGATTTTTAACATTAAAAAAAAACGCCCGCGCGATTAGAGATTTTAATTTAAAAAAAACCAAGCTATTAAATTTCAATCACAATGCACGCAATGCATTCTTATTAGGTGAATACTAATTAGGCGGAATTTTAGATTTTTAACAATAAAAAAAACGCCCGCGTGATTAGAGATTTTAATGTAAAAAAATCAAGCTATTAAATTTCAATCACAATGCACGCAATGCATTCTTATTAGGTAAATACTAATTAGGCGGAATTTTAGTTTTTTAACATTGAAAAAAAAAACACCCGCGCGATTTTGTCTCTAGGCGTTCGTTTCTTCATAAAGTAACAAGAATACCAACATAACAAAATGACATTTGAAAATAATGTTTGAAAATGGACAGTCTCGTTTCACAGAACGAAAGCTAATTTTAAGTTTACGTAATCGAAATTTAGAATGAAATATTTTCCACTGTCCCCAATGCAAATAGTTATTATTTTAATGTAATTAAGGTGTATCAAAAGATTTTTTAATAAAAAAGTGCGTATTAACCATTGACAGCGACATCTAAAATTTACCTAATTTATTTCAAGTTTCAAGTCTGCATCAAAAACTAATTTCTTCAAATTTTGGACTTATACCCGTATTACTGATGGGCTGAAGACAAGACAATGGCTGACTTCCGGTGTTTGACCACCCACGCGACAAGATGTTCGCGACGAGATTTTATTTGTCCGGTCTTCAGTTTTGCTGATAACGCTATTGTGTAAGGTCGTGTCAACAAGCTATAATTAACCCTTTTTTTGTTTTCAGATTATTTAACAAACATTAAATCAAAGTGTGTGTTATTTTGATATGTTAAAAAAAGTGTGAATCAAAGTGTGTGTTATTTTGATATGTTAAAAAAAGTGTGAGTTACTCGTTTGTTGAAAATTTTAATTATTATTGTGGTTTAAAATGGAATACAGTAACGAAACTCGACCAGAGCTGCGCCATCGAATACATGGAGAGATTATTGTGCGTTATTATTGTTTTGATAGTGAATAGGTGAACATTTAAAATAATTTATGTGACGTTTGTGTTTTGAATTGGAGATCGGAACATCGCTACATATTGTAAGTACCAATGGTAATAATAATTTCTCTCCGTTGCGTTGGCGCGCGTTTCAGATCGAATGACGAAAAATTTTAACCCTGAAATAGCCGAAAAATATTTTTTTTTGGTTTTTTTTTTTTTTTGGTGAAAATGCTCAAATCAAAAAACTTTATGTTTATTTGGGTTCCCCATGTGGTGTAGATTCTCCAGTTTCCCGCTTGTACTACGAGTTTCCGGACACCGTGTATATAGAAAAAGATTTAACGAACTACCCGAGTATTAATTTAGTTTTAATATTCGTACGGTAATAGCGGGTTCCAGTGCCATCTAGCGTCCAAATTAGAAGCTACTGTATGTGCTTACCATGGGGGTCACTTTCAATTTATACCCAAGCTATCTCCATTATTTCTCTTTGCTATTAGCCCAGTCAATGAAGGTTTTGTGTCGGAACTAATTCCCCGGAAGCCGAATTTTTCACAGATGTTAGAAGACCTTTAGACATGTATTTTTACAAAAGTCCCCGACTTTCCCCCTTGTGCTTCCTTCCCCACCCCCTCTTGAATATATTTTTCAAAGCCTTTCGGAATACGCTAATATCTCCTTAATGGTTTTATAATATCAGATTATTTATTTTTTGTTTAGTTTTTAATTAGTTATTCTAAAAAATTGTATTCTTTCATTTTTGCGAAAAAAGCTATACAATCTCTACAATTTATTAATAAAGGAAAAATATCAGTTTTTAAAATAGTATTTCAGAATATATTTGCACATAACTTTTTTCTGAGCCTGTTAACGAAAAAAAATAAATCAACAAAACTTGTAGACAATATTTTTAACTATAAAATAATGTATATAATAATGGGTTTTAATTTATAACAAGGCACGTAGGCTGTTAATAAGGAGCACGGCGCGCGGCGGTTCGAACGCGCAGCGGTTCGCGGCGCAGCGAGAAATTACAAAAACCTAAGGAAAGTAATGATTAATTGATGTGTTTTTTTTTTTATATAACAAATTCGTCTAACGTTGAAGAGTTTTATTGTTATTTACCAGTTTTAGTTCGGAGGGGAGGGGGTAATATAAATATTTTCCCCTGCCCAATGAAGCGCTTTCATTATCCACCAACCTCCGTGCCTCGTCCTGTCTGGCTAAACAGTCATATTATGTTGTATGATTGTTTGTTACTTATTATTTAAATAAAGGTATGTAGGAAATGTATGGGAATCAGTTTATGCGTCCTCAACAGTAACCCACATGCTCAATGGACATGAATATTCTCGGGCAAACAGAGCCTACACTTTAACAGCAGCGTATCTTGTCCACGTAATGAGAGAAGAATACCGAGATATTGATGGGAAATTAAGACAAATAGAAAATATGTTTCAAGATTTAGTTACGTGGAAAAAAGATATTGAGGAGGTTAATAATGATGACAATCTAAAATAGACGATTCCATATACTGAAGCAAGTGAAGACAGGGTTAAGGAATCATCGAGTAGGACTGCCAAGTTGTGGCTTTACCTTCTACATTGCATCGACCTCATGCTTAGATTTATATTTGCAGAGAAGTCTGGGAATCGGAAAATGCACCTAAATACTATTGTTGATATGCTTCTATTTTTCCAACCGGCAGGACATTTACCATACGCAAAATCAGCACATATGTACGTTCAAAGTATGCTGCAACTCGAATCAAGAATAACTAAAGAAGAATATAAACTATTCACTGAAAATGGGTACTTTTCAATAAGAAGAAGCGACAGATATTGGTCCGGTACGTGGACGGACATGATCATCGAGCAGTGTCTCATGCGACCAATGAAGTCAGTAGCAGGTTTGACACTTGGGCGCGGAATCACTGACAGCGCTTTGTCAAAGTGGAAACTTGGAACCACTTACTACGTGAAAGTGCAACAGAGCATTGAAAAATTCATCCGTATAGAATTTAATTTTACTGAACAGCATGTTGAGCTGCGCGAATCACGGAAGAAAAGGGATGAGCTAGATATAGGAAAATATACATCATGGCTAAGACAGCACAGCCCGTTCGCCAAGCTCTCAGGGGAGCGTCTTTATCTTCAGGGTTTATTTCATATAATAGTGTCAATTGTGATAACGCTTATGAGGTGGGCCTGGCAGCTATGCAAAAAATGAAAGGATTTAATTTTGGAGATATACGAATAAAAAGGAAAGACATGGTGACTACCCAGCAAGATTCAAATCCGCAACTGTTAGGACGAGACAAGTTTCAGTAAACCCCCAGCAGCTATTTAACAGAATACTGTGCATTAGTGATAGTCCTAGCAAGCTTTAGACCTACTTAGGATATGAATTGGCTTCAAGACCCCTTCTATTTTTGAAGAAGTCTCCCTTGGAAAGGAACAAAATCATGTATGGCGAAAGTATTTAGCGAAAGTATTCATGACGAAGTTGATTTGGAAAATGCTGCAATAGTCATCGATGGGGGATACCTCCTACACTCTGTTGTTTGGCAAACTTAAACTACTTACGGAGACATCATTAAATCATACTCACGTTTCGTCCATACTAAATTTGGCAAACATTCTCTTGTCGTTTTCGATGGATACCCTGAAGAGCCAACTGTAAAATATGAAGAGCCAAGACAAAGGTCGGCTAAGAACTCATCGTGCGATATTGAATTAAACTTCACTACACGTTGTTTGACTAAGAAGGAAGCTTTCTTATCTAATAAGAAAAACAACAAAAATAATGATTGAAGCACTGTGTCATGAATTTAGTGAATCTGGTTTGAAAACAGTCACGGCCGCAAGTGATGCCGATATTGACATTGTACTAACCGGCATCGAACAACTCAACATCTTCTCAAAAGTGATTGTTGTTGGCACGGATAGTAATCTTTTGGTATTACTTGTAAGTCTTGCTCCTGAAGGAAAATCTATTTTTTTCTGTAAAGATGTTGGTGGAAAAGCCCCTTCAAGAACTTTCTACATCATAGAGAAACCTATAATATTACATAAAGATATTCGAAAACATATGCTATTTACCCATGCTATTACGGGCTGTGATACGACCCCATCTTTATATGGGTTAGGAAAGATAAAAGCTGTTGACATGATGAAAAACAATCCCGAAGCAAAACGCGCAGCTGAGGCATTTCTGGAAAAAGATGCAACTGAAGAGAACTTGTTGCAAAATGGAGAAAAATTCGCTCTCGCCATGTATGGTCTTGGTAGCTACTCTAATTGAAACGAAGCTCGATACTATAAGTTTACCAGACTAACGACAAAATCATCTTTTAAATCTAAATTTGACTTGGAAAAACTACCACCGACTTCAGAATCGTGTCATCAACATTTGTTGCAAGTACAGTTTTGGTTAGGAAACAAACTAAACCCTATAAACTGGAGATGGAGGTATGAAAATGGTGGAAAGAAGAAATTTTTGAAACCATTTGCTCCTGATGACCTTCTTTCTCTGGTGTCCTGTTCCTGCAAGTATGGATGTCAAAATTACTGTGGCTGCAGAAAATCTGGATTTACCTGCTCTGCCATGTGCTATAACCGTAACGGATTATCATGTCTGAACACACCCCAGTATGACGAATAAATGGAAGACTCTCTTGACTAGAAAATTATTTGAATATTTGCCTAATTTTGTCATAGATAATATTGGTAAGTATATAATATAATTTAGAAACCGTTTTGTCATTATAATATTTTTGAAAGTAAACCATTTTAGATATATGCACTATTTTAAGTGATTTGTTGTTTCGGTATTTTATTGTTGATAGGTGCACATAATAAAACAAGTGAGAATTTCCACAAAAGATTTTTAGAACTTCGCCATAACATAAGGTCTGCAATATTTTAATGTTGTGAAAGGGTAGTCCCACGCTGTTGTAGGTATTTTTGGCTTATTTCACATAACTTTATTTAAATAATATGTTACAAACAATCATACAACACAATATGACTGTTTAGCCAGACAGGACGAGGCACGGCGGTTGGTGGATAATGAAAGCGCTTCATTGGGCAGGGGAAAATATTTATGTTACCCCCCTCCCCACCGAACTAAAACTGGTAAATAACAATAAAACTCTGCAACGTTAGACGAATTTGTTATAAAAAAAACACATGAATTAATCATTACTTTCCTAAGGTTTTTGTAATTTCTCGCTGCGCCGCAAACCGCTGCGCGTTCGAGCCGCCGCGCGCCGTGCTCCTTATTAACAGCCTACGTGCCTTATTATAAATTAAAACCCATCATTATATACATTATTTTATAGCTAAAAATATTGTCTACAAGTTTTATTGATTTATTTTTTTTCGTTAACAGGCTCAGAAAAAAGTTATGTGCAAATATATTCTGAAATACTATTTTAAAAACTGATAGTTTTCCTTTACTAATAAATTGTAGAGATTGTATAGCTTTTCTCGCAAAAATGAAAGAATACAATTTTTTAGAATAACTAATTAAAAACTAAACAAAAAATAAATAATCTGATTTTATAAAACCATTAAGGAGATATTAGCGTATTCCGAAAGGCTTTGAAAAATATATTCAAGAGGGGGTGGGGAAGGAAGCACAAGGGGGAAAGTCGGGGACTTTTGTAAAAATACATGTCTAAAGGTCTTCTAACATCTGTGAAAAATTCAGCTTCCGGGGAATTAGTTCCGACATTGGGTCTTTTTTTCCCTTCATTGACTGGGCTATATACGGATAAAGGAGGTAAACACTATCATATCTGACGTATACTTAGTATCATACAACATCTATTTTAATAGGTTTTTGGGACATGACCGCGATGAGATAAATATAATAATAATAGTATTTGGATGATTTGTATAGCGCCGTTTTTGCGCAAAATCACCTCAATCATATCAACGACCTAAGATTTTTAAGGTATTAGAGAGAGATGTGAAAAAATGTCAGTCCAAAGTTTTTTGTGCGATTTACGATAGTCTTCTTGAACTTGAATATTAGTTCGCAAAATTATGTTTACCGTTGTCGGCGTAATTTTCATGGAATAATTTAAATTATCAAATTCTATGTATTTCCTATCATTGAATCACGACAACGTATTCAAATAAAGTGCAAATTTGTTTATGTTACAAGGGAGAAAAATAAAGTGGTTAAAAGCGAAAAGTTAAGATATTATTTATGTCAGTGAATTTTTAATAAAATGAAGGTATAGGTAATTTTGCTTTCATTGTTTACTTTTTAGGCCTACTGATAAACAATGAACTGAGATTGGAGTTAGTGATTAAAAAACTTTTAATAGGAAAAGATCTTTAAAAAAAAACACATTGATTTGTTATGTGTAAATAATTAGATAAATAATCTTAAATTAAACAATATTGTACAGGCAAATTAATTACATACATTAGTGTTTTTGTAATATATTCTACGCATTAGCAATATGTATTAACATTTCATTTTAATTTTTTTTCGATTGACCTTCTACTTCTGGATCCCTAGAGACACCTCTGCGTGTTCCTGTCACCCAAAATTATATTTAAATCATCCCCCAAAGCATTTTAAGTCTTGATCGCCCCACGAGCCACTTAAATCGTTCACTTGTGAGTGATATTTCTTAAGTTGGGAATCACCGATCCAAGCCATGGGTAAATCGCAAAAAAATCCAGAATGCTGCTCTACTACTCCACTTACGAAAATAATAAATATTTAAGTATGTAAATTATTTTTTATTAGGTATACCTTGTCACTAGAGACCGAAAAATGCAATGTGTGTCAATAAAAAGACAAAATGAAGTCTCCCATGGTAAATGGGGTATATTGTGGGGTTACTGCCAAAAGTTGGTAACTAAAATATGTTTTTAATTTTTTAATTTTTAATTTTATTAATTTTTAATTTTATTAATTTTCAACGCCCTGATGCGCTTTTACATGACAAGTTCATAATACAGAGACGGTTTTATAAATAAAAAAGATAACTATAAAAATATAACTAGTAAACATCATATGAAAGGTATACAGATAAATTTAAGCAAAGATAGTGCACAATAAAAGAGAAAGATTCTAAGTTGTAAATGACATAGAAATAAACTAGTATGTATGTTAGTAATTACAAAATTTACAGGTGACTAATTAAATGTGATGAATAATACATGACAAAATGCAAGATACATAAACAGAAAACGGTAATAGGTTTTTACATTGTAGATTAATATAGAAATACACAAATATGTATATGCAATAGACCCTATGTGATGCTCCATAGATATCAAAATATTCTACGTAAAAATATTGTTCAGATATTTCTTGAATAAAGGTAAACTTGTATTAAATACATCAATGTTTGAGGTGAATTTGTTCCCTAGTGTGTGTAGTCGTGAAATTGGTGCATGTGTGTGATAGTTGGTTACAGAATTATTGTTGCAGAATAATATGTTTTGCCTTGTTTCTCGAGTAGGTACTTTAAAATCAATGAGATTCAGGAGTTCGCAACAATCTAATTCGGAGTGAATAATTTTAAACAAAAATGTTAGATCGTTTATTTTTCTTCTGTTTTCTAGGGAGTGCAATTTAAGTGTATTTAGTAAAGATGTGTAGTTAATGTGTTGAATAGGTATGTGTAACTTGAAGTTAATAAATCTTAAAAATTTGTGCTGCACTCTTTCAATATTTTTTATATGAATTTGATAATATGGAGACCAAACTATGGAATTGTATTCCAGCAAGCTGCGTACGAGTGACAAATATACGATTTTTATAACTTCCAGCGAATCGAAGTCTTTGATTGTTCTGATTATAAATCCTAGTGTTTTCATGCCTTTGTTAGTTATTTGTTGAATGTGATTTATAAAGTTTAATTGCATATCAAACACAACTCCAAGATCCCTAATTTCTTTGACTTTTTCTAAGATTTTATTATCTATTGTGTATTTGAAAGATAGTGGGGTCTTTGTTCGACAAAATGTTAGTGTCTTACATTTATCGATATTGAGGAATAAGTTGTTTGCGACACACCAATTTTGCAATTTGACAATGTTTGACTGTAGGATTAGGCAGTCGCCTATATTGGATATTTCTTTGTATAATTTGATGTCATCGGCAAAAAGCAGAACTTCTACATCGTCGAAACAACTTATGATATCATTTATGAATATTAAGAAAAGGATGGGGCTGAGATGACTCCCTTGCGGTAGACCACTAGTTGCATATAATAACTTAGATTTAGTATGTTTAATTTTAACAAATAAGATTCTGTTAGACAAATAATTTGAGAACCAATCTAACAACTTACCTCTCAATCCTAAGGCATACAGTTTTCTAAGTAATATTTTATGTGATACTTTGTCAAAAGCTTTTGAAAAATCTGTGTAGATACTGTCAACTTGTTTTTTTTTTGTAAAAGATTCTGTAATATAGTTATGGTAAAGTAACAGGTTAGTAGCAGTTGACCTACCAGAAACGAATCCGTGTTGGTTTTTATCAATTACTTTTAATACTGATGGATAAATTAAATCGAGAACAAGGGATTCAAAGATTTTCGGGAGTGCTGATTGTATGCATATAGGACGGTAGTTTTTAATGTCTGTGTCGTCACCTTTTTTGAAAATCGGGGTAATATAACTAGATTTCCAACGGGTTGGAAAATGTCCAGAAGAAAGTAGGTGGTTAAATAATGTGGTGAGTGGACCTGATATTGCAGATGCGCATTGTTTGAAAAATATTGGTGGGATGTTATCTGGGCCTGCAGATTTGTTAGGATCAAGTGAAATGATTTTATTTAAGCATGATTCCTGTGTTATGAGGCAATTATGTAGATGTATTGTATTTTGATATGTGTATGATGGTACGTTGTTTTCTGATATTTCGCCTTCGTATACACTTTGGAAATGATCTGCAAACAAATTAACAATATCACAGGTGCTATTGGCTATTTTGCCATCATAATGCATTGTGGGGGGGTAGTCTGTACTTTCATTGTTTAATTTTTTAACAAAATTCCAAAGATTCTTTGTTCCTAGCGCAGTTTTCTCAATGGAGGTGATGTGTGCTTTATAGCACAGTTTTGATAGTATTTTACATTTCTTTCTTGTTTCTGAGAAGTTTGAATAGTCGTTGGTTTGGTGTGTCAGTTTAAAAATTTTGTGTAGCTGTTTTTTTTGTTTCAGTAAGAGTATTAGGTCCGTGGAGAACCAAATTGGATATGTTCTGTATTTTGGTGTATACGAGGGGACATGAGATTTTATATTTTCAGAAAATGTTTCATAGAGTTTTTCTAGTATTTGTTCGATATCATTGTTAGTGGTCAAGAACGTCCAATCTGTATTAGTGAGTTGGTAGTTAATAGAATCGTAATCAGCGTTTTTGAAGTTGAGTGTTGTTTGTTTTAGTGGTGGATTGTTTGTGTACATATTTACTATAATGTGTAGGGGGGGATGATAATTATCCACCTGAACGAGCTGATCGTCTGACATTTCAACACACAGTTTGGAGCTGTTTGAAAGGGCAAGGTCTAGAAGGCGACCACATATATTGGGTACAAAATTATGTTGATACAAATTTAAATAGTTTATTGTATCTATCACTTCACGTGCTGGGTCGTTAGAACTTTCATTGGTAATATAACCATTGTCACTAGAGTTCCATTTCAAATTGGGAAGATTATAATCGCCGACAATAATTATTTTCGATGTAGGATTTTTTGACATGAGAAATTCGATGTCTTCACAGTGTTTCTTGTAGGTTTGGATGTCGGAGTTCGGTGGTATGTATACAGTTCCAATGATGATTTTTTCCATGGGAGTGACAATTTGTACAAATAATTGCTCCAATGAGGTATTTTGCGTTTTTAGTTTTTTCACTGATATATTTTCCTTGATTGCAATCAAAACTCCGCCTCCTCTAGATTTAGTACTAGATTTAGGGTTTCTGTCACGCCGAAATATCTTGTGGTTTGTGAAACCAAGTTCAGGAGATTTTATTTCTGGAACGAGCCATGTTTCAGTAAGGATAAATATATCGTGTTCATGTAAAGGTACCATTACTTTAAGGTCATGTAGTTTTGTACGAAGTCCTCGTGTATTTTGATAATAGATTTTGATTTTATCAGGGCATTTGGTCCGGCGTACATATACGTCGTAATGGTGTAGTGATATTGTAGAACGTAGTTCATTTAATTTGGTGCGTAGTCCCCGCGCGTTCTGGTAGTATAACTTGAGTTTGCATCGTTTTTTGGCGGTGTTTGCACTATTTTAGGGTTTCCGTTTACATATTTTATAGTAATATCATTTTCGCCATTTGTCTTTCGTTTTTCCAGTTCTTCTCTTAGATTTTTTAGATGTTTTTGTTGAAAAATTGTAGAATCGGGGTATATCCTTGTGTTGTTTTTTAAAAGATGACGTTTACTTAGTAATGTTCTGGATGTTGTGGAGTTATTGAATTCTATTTTAAGGGACCTTGGTTTTTCAACACTTGGTTTTCCAATGCGGTAGACGCGTAGCATATCACGGTTTGCGGTATCATCGAGAGCAGAGATTAAAACCGTTGCTTTGTTTTTGTCATCTATTAATTTGTCGGCCGCAGTCGTTTCAGTGCTTTCGGGTATATTACAAAGAATGATGTTTTTAGCTCTTTCGCTACGCTCATTAATTTCAGAAATTACCTCGCAAATTTCGAGGTTGTTTTGTGGGGCTGGGATATTTATTCCGATTTCCTTATAAGCCCGTAATTCACCCTCTAGACTAGCAGTTTTATTAGACACCGTTTGTGCCAATCTACCAATAGCTATTAAGAAATGACTTGTAATTGGGGTTAGTTTTGTTATTTGGTCTTTCGTGAACTTATTTGCTGGATCCGTTAAACAGGTATTAAATGCAGCCACAGCATTTTCTACATTTGTTATAAATGCTTCGACATCCATTATGGTAAAAATTGGATTGCAAGTAGAAAAAAGGTTATTATTTTTATTTAATTATTTAACTGCAATGGTTTCACTCCCCTGAAAGTTGGTTTACTCCGAGTACCAATGTAATATTGCTATGAGTACTTATGTAGGCAATACACTGCGAGATAGTAAGTTTGACAAGGCAGGTAGCAATAATAATCTTCCAGATATTCGCACTGAGTCACTTTTAATTATTATTTTGTTTTCACTTTTGACACTTTAAAATCACTTTTTTAAAAGATGTAAGACCAGTTATACTTGTGGGCAATTGAAGCCACGTTTTAATATACTTTTCGCTGCTTTTGAGTATATAAATTCACTGGTTTTCTATTAATTTGTATAGAGCGAATATTTGATGTGTTCACCGTGTCGCTGTTGTTGTTGTATATGTGTTTTGGAGTAAACACAATATCAAACTTCGATCTTCATTTAAAGTGAAATAATGTACTGTTAATTTTTAAAAAATCAATAGATATATAAATAAATTATTATTATTAAATGACCTTACAAACTGGACAAAAAAATCAAAATGGTACTAGACATTTACCTTAATCGTAAAAGCTAAGTTTTATTTGTGATGTACAACTTATCACCTAATTGCCTTACTTATCCTATGGAAAGATCTTTCCTTTTTTCTGGAAACAATTTTTATTATTAAAAAGTAAGAAATTCACTTAATTTTTTTGTAGTTACTATGGTTCTTTGAGTAGATCTATATTTATGAAATTTAATATTAAAATATTTTTTTTGGTCTAAATAAGAAGCCAGAAAAAAAATTATAACTAATATTACTAGGAAAATACAGAATTAATAACTGAAGGTCCTTGGGTAGGCAAAGATAAAAATTTAAATCCAATTTAATTTATTCATAAACTTTTTTTTCTACAGTAATTACACAGTTTTAAAATGAAATGAAAGCGATCTTTCTACACTTAAATCAAAATCCACAATTTTCAATTTAAAATATAATGTTTTACGGTATTTTTTTCATCAGTAGATTAATCAAAAAATTGGTATAATAAATATTTGTATTTTTTCATGTCCACAGGTTCCCAAGGGTATATGAGTGGATGGAGACCTGCAAAGCTTTACCATACTACGAAAAAGCTAACGGGATTGGAGTCAAAAAATTTGGGCAACTTCTCAGAGCGTCTATCGTGGACGAAAATTAGTTGAATCGAAAAGTTTAGTCGCCTTTATATTTTAAAATTCATAATTTTCTGAAAATTTTGTCTAACTTTTGCAGCACCACAAATTAAAAAAAAACTTCTCCATTATTACTTTATTGTTAGACACTAGCGATCAAATTCACCTCGAGGGCGTTGTGATACTCAGTGATGAGAAAAAATTTTTCACAGTAGTAATTTTTCACCACAATCACTGTATACAACTTAATTATTGCTCCATATTTTAACTATTTATCAACTATTCTTTTCTTATGTAATGACAGAGAACAAAATAAGTTGCAAATTCTTCTAAATTGAGCAACAAGAATAATACTTAGGCGAAATAGCTTTTCAAAAGTAACTAAAATGTTAAAGGAACCAAATAGGCTATCGACGAAATGACGCTGACCTTGAACGCGATGATATGTATATATACAATAATAAACAACCTATTACCAAAATACTTTTCAAAGAAAATTAAATACAACAAGGACATTCATACACTTATCACAAGAACGTGCAATGAAATTAGGCTACCAAATAAAGGACAAAGCCACTACACAAAATAGTATAAACAAACTAATGCAATACTGGGTTCAGCCAAACAGACGGTGCATTGGGAGGAAACTGGAAGCTTCATTAGATGCAAATATGTAAAATGTAATTATTTATATAAAAATTTTAAAACTGTTTTTTTTTCCCTAATAAACTAAAATATTAAATTAATTAAAAAAATAAGAGGAATGTTTTAGTTCTGTAGAAATGCGGAATGCCCCAGGTGTTAAATAAAATCATGTTTTGATCAATCGAGTGCACCACTTTACGAGCAAGGATCTCTTTAAAATGATTCACATGAGCTTACCTATGATATTATTGTTTTTCAAATACAATAAACATCACTGCAAAGTGGAACTTTAAAAACGTTGTTTTTTATTTATGACATATAATCTGACATAGACATTCTTTCTAGGCGGCAAATCTCACGAATGTTTTGTAAAATATCAAATGATTTATTCAATTTAAAGTTTACTTGATAAAGTTTGTATAAAAAGCTCCCTTTCATAATAAAGTACAACAAAATATTACAAAGTTTTTTTAAACCTTTTCCAGGAAAAGTAAAACACTATTTAAATTTCGTCTAGAAGTTTTAAATATAAAAAAAGTTATTTCATTGAATCCTTTCAAAATTTATTTAAAAAAAAGGATTTTTAGAGCAACCCATCTAAAGCATCTTTATGCAAAAATGTAGACCATCATTACACAACTCCTAAGTCATCTTTGGGTTGCTGTGTGGAGGGTAATTTTAAGGAAATGAAAGAGAGGATGTTCTGGGAAGGAAAAGGTATGCAACCAGATCAAATAGTCTACCCAAAACAGCCTCTCCCGATCCGGCCCACCATGCAGCTGGTGGGTAGACTCATCCGCCGCCAAGACCTGAACTCACCTCGCCCAACTAACTTTGGCACCCCTGCTAAGTCACTAAACGTAGCGAACCACTTTTGGTGACATATGGCAGAGGTGTTGGTTATCCAATAAATGGTTCCCGGGGCAGCGGTACCCACACCCGCCTCCCAAATTAGACTAAAGGTTACCATGAAAGGTTGAATCATTTATAACTTTTTAATATAAGACCGCACAAAAGTCCCTACTGGTCAGTCTTTGGGAGCCAAAAGCGATCAAAAGCTTGAAGGTATCTACGTTTATCGAAATCGGAAATTCAATCGATAATTTAAGCCCTAAATAGCAAATAATCGCAAATGCACAATAAACATAAATACATCTTTTAATGGATTTCAAAATTATTAAATAAACATATTAATTTCGGTTGTCGGTGCATGGGTGCGTGATTTGACTGACTTTGATTTGTGATCTGAATTATAATCCTGCGTAATGCGTTAAATTATTAAAGTTCAATGAACTTAAACGATCCACAAACACTAATTCACTCGAGTATATGGACTTTCTGTGTAAAACGATGAATAAAAAAAAACAAGTAGATGCCGTATACACCGATTTCAGTAAGGCCTTCGACAAAGTTAGTCACCCTATCTTAATGAATAAACTGGATAAAATTGGCATACACGGAAATATGCTTACTGTTAACGGTTTTAACTCTTCCCCAATCTTTGTTACGTCGGGCGTACCACAAGGATCACACCTTGGACCTTTGTTTTTTTAAATTTTTACAATTTTTACCTAACATTTAAACTCAAGTTATTTATGTATTCGTATATACGCTTAAAAAGGCTTTTAAGTTATATAAAGCAATTAAATCTATGGAAGATTGTGAACTCTTACAACAAGACCTTAACACTTTATTTGCTTAGTGTGTTGACAACGAAATGGAACTGAATATAGCTAAGTGCAAAGTTATAAATTTCACTAAGAACACCAACAAAACTCTATATTCATATGGCATATGTGGTCACAATCTGGAAACAGTTGAATCGATCAAAGATTTAGGAATTATATTCGACAACAAACTAACGTTCAGCCAACACATTGAATACATTGTAAGTAAATCAAATAATTTACTTGGTTTTATTGTAAAATCAACTAAACTGTTCAAGAATTCTAATAGCCTAATCATTCTATTCAATTCATTAATCCGCAGTCTTCTTCAGTATGGGTCAACAGTCTGGAATCCGCATTATATCACACAGGTTTCTAGACTTGAATCTGACCAAAGAAAATTTACACGGATTTCGTCTTATAGATCAGGTGTCTACCATCTACTAGACGGTTACGAACAGAGATTTACATATTTCAAATTAGAGAGTCTAGTTAAAAGACGAAACATATATGACCTCTTAATGCTTTACAAAATTGTCAATAATGAAGTAGATAGTAACATAGTCCATCTAATCAAGTTAAAGGCCATGCCCAAATTCACTAGAAACTTTTACATATTTTGGACCGAAATTTTTACCAATAACACTGGTTATTTTAATCCTATATCTAGAATGTCTCGATCATACAACGATATTGCTAAAACACATGCTTGCATAGATATTTTTGTAAATAATATAACTTGTTTCATGAGATATCTCCACGATTTCTGTACCTAAAAAATATATATATAAAAAACAAATATTGTTTGTTGATTTTTGATGGTTTGATATTTTCTATAATATACCTAAATTAAACAGATTTTTAAAATTATTATGTTTTGTAATTTCTGTAATTTTAGGCTTTGTATAAAAAAATAATGTAATTGTGTTGATAGTGAATGTGCAAATGTGATTGCTGCAGATAAATTAGTCTAGGGCATAAATATACCACTCTCGTCTAGGGACATTTATATTTGTATGTAAATTTATTTTATACTATACAAGAATGTAGTTTAAATGCCCTGTTTGTGTCTCAAATAAAAAAAAATAATGAAACAAACTTACAATTTAAAAATTTTGAAGTACATAACAAGTATTGTACAAATATGTGTGCTTGTTTCGTGACCTAAAAGTCTGACCATTATTTATTAAACAGTGCTGATCTGTGTTTTAAAATTACATTCAATCAAATTATATGGTGATGTACGATTTAAAGCAAGTGTAAGAGAGTCACAGCTCCTGCTAAATAGGCTAGAACCAAAAGATACTAAGCATATAATAAAGAATGGTCAGTGGTGACATTGGTTTGCATTAAGTATAATGTTATATCAGACAAGCTGTAAAGTAGGTACACAATTTATTAAATTAATTAATAATTCTTCACGCCCAACAAAGCCATCGCGGCGCACACAAATGAAGAATTGACCCATAGAAACCTTTTAGTCTTGGGTCAATCATGAATGATCCGCTCATTGAAACCCGCTCATGAGCCACCGAAGAGCGAGCGTATTTTGAAGATGTATTTTGTAAGCCGTTTTTCTTCTTGCTTTTATTAGCTTCTGCCATTTGCTTTCCTGTGTAATATTTAAATTATTCATTTCTTATAAATCTTCTTTGTATTATGTAGTTTTTAATTAAGTTTTTATGTAATATGATTAAGATACTCTCACTGGTGTGCAAACGCTGGGATCAAAATATAAATGTAACCTCCTTAAAATATCATGTAACGTAATAGTAAAAACGATGACCTCGTAAAATAAAATAAAAATCATGCAAACACTGTAAACATTATTTATTTTGTACATCCTCTGCACTCTTATCCCAGTATCGGAAATTATCATAGTAATCATAATAATCCATGTGCATGTAACTCCGGTAACTGACAATTGAAACTGCAGTCACAAATCATTTCAGTTTCAGTTTAACCATCTCTATTTCTGAGACTTCAGTCACTCAAACGCCCTGTCTACACAACTTCACATCTATGGCATGGTCTAATAGTTACATGACCCACTATCTACTTATGTCAAACGAAAGTGAAATTAGCCGGGTGACGGGTAATCGGGTTTCAGGTCGTATATGACCTGGTACGGTGGCCGGCGACGCGCCCGTAATACCCGCTCAAATATAGGGTTTTCGCAACCCACTCATGACGCCAGTGGGTCGTGAGCGACCCGGGTCGTGTAGAAAGATCGGTTGACCCAGCTCTGATACCTACAAGCAGCGTTTGGAACCGACTTTATGTTGTATGAAATATACCTTTGGTTTTTTTATCGTCCTTGTGCGTTCTGGAATCCGCGCAGGGCCGTATCCCTATTATAACAGGTTATTATAAGCAATAATTACTCCAAATATATCTTATTATTTTTTTGGTAAACTAATGTTTTAAGACAAGATTTTTTATGCATAGCACAAAGGGTAACAATTATTTTACAATCAATAATTATTCGCCTGAAACACTCACAGGTACTCTGGTCAGAGCTGTCGACCGGAAATCGAAGGGACACGGGTTCGAGTCCCGTTGGCATCATGTATCTTTTATCAGGAGATTTTTCAATGTGGATGAGTGTTTCAGGCGAATAATTATTGCTTGTAAAATAATTGTTACCAAATATATCTATACAAATTGAAAATATCTCCAGAGTAAAAATAAATGCCGTAGACGGGAATTAAACAGGCACCTTCTGATCTGACAATCATTTTACTAACATTACTTATAATAATTTGTTATCCTTTGTGCCATCATTGTTTTTCTGTTTATCATTAAAAATAACGGATTTCTATTGGTGGATATTTTTACGACGGAGTTTTGTGGCGTGCGATTTTAACTATAGTAATAATATAATCCAAGCATCAATTTTCACATCATTCAATTCACGACTTTTGATTGTTTGACAATAACACTTGCTCCGTGCAATTCTCAACTCTAAAAATCAAAATAGCGTTTTTCATTAAGAAAATAAGTGCTTAATCGACGTAGAAAGTCAAGGGCTTTCCGCCAATATATCAGTTTCATAATATTAAAACTTAAAATCAATGTAATTATATGGTTTAGTGTTTTTGAAAGTGACAGTTCGGCCCGGTCCAAAGGACCCGGTCTTTAAGTTAGTGTTTTAGTACTTAAGTCAGTTCTAATCTAGTAAATAAGAGACCACCCAGACGTTAAAAAACATTTCCCATCGAGTGAAATCTGGCACGGTCAATTCAGCATAGTTTTAGATTCCTTTTTTGTGTTATTTTTGACGTTTATGTTTGCGGTAGTTCTTGACAGTTGACGTTTGTTTTCGCGGCTGTACCGAGTGAAGTTTATAATATTATTAACTAGTGCTTAGTAGAGGATAATAGTTATATTTTACAAAGTGAACAATAACGCAGAGAAGACCACTCCAGAATTACCTTCCATCATCTATGGATCAACCGGACGATAACGTACGCCGAAGGAAGAAGAGAGGCGGCGCCCCCCCGCACTCTCCCACAACCGCCGCCGCCGAGATCCCGGGCACCAGCTGCAGCAGTCCCAGGCTAGAACTAGGTGATATTTCGGACGAGGATTCGGACAATTCTGAAGAATACTTTAGATCTGGGAAAGAAGCTCTAAGCGATGTCCAGATGGCGCTGGAGGAATTACAGGACACTTTAGCTGAAAAGCAATGTAAGGTAAGCAAGGAGCAGCAACTAAAAATTGCCAGAAACGTAACCTACGTAATTGGTGCTGTATCACAACTTACATTGGACAGAGAAAAACTGAGAGCTGATCTGACTACTGCCCAGGCTGGTTTGAAAGTGGTCCAGGCGGAAAAACGTTCGGTTGAGGACTGCAACCGTCACCTCGCGGAGAAAATTCAGCAGCTAGAGGCGGACCTAGGACCTGTGATGCGACGTGTCGCTGAAGCTACTGAGGCGACCATGTCATTTGCGGACATCACCAAAATAAAAACTAAAGACGCGACTCCATTGCCGATCACTCGTACAGGACAAGCAGTAGGACCTACAAAGCCTACTATATGCGTTTTTCCTAAGCTGGATAGCATTAAAGACAGCGAGGAAACAAAACAAAATGTAAGAAAAACTTTAAAGCCCTCAGCTTTAGGTGTCCGAGTAACCGGCATGAGAAACATACGAAATAAGGGAGTAGCGATTCATACTGCCAGTGTTGAAGACCAACAAAAATTATTAATTGCGCTCACTAATACGAATTCAAGTACTTTAAGCGCACGACTACCAGCAAAAAGACATCCCAAGGTAATATTTTTCAATGTACCTAGAGAGTTATCCGATGAGAGCTTCCTGAATAGCGCTTTAGCTGGAATTCCAAACATGGAGCAAATGGACACTGGAGAGATGATTTCGAATTGCCGACTCAGCCATTTGGCTGGCGCTCGATCTGGCTCAACCTGTCATCGAGTGTATGAGGTTCCGGCTAAGCTACGTCATCTGTTAGTAGAACAGGAACGGGTATTCGTGGATTGGACGGTGTGCCGTGTACGAGATTTTATAGGGCTTACTGTGTGTTCTAATTGCCAGATGACTGGACATTCATTCAAATTTTGTAAGGAAAAACCAAGATGCGCTCACTGCGCCAAGGAAGGACACGGACGTGAATCGTGCCCAAGCGCTGAAGCCAAGCCGGTATGTGCAACATGCACGAGGTTCGGTAAGGCCGCGGACCACCCGACGGGAGACAAGGAATGCCCAGCTTATCAAGCAGCACTATCCAGGGACTTGGCAACCATCGACTATGGCTTTAAATAATTATATAGAAGATGACTGTGAAGTGGACTTTATAAGAACAAACAATTTGAATCAATGGGTAAAAATGAAACATAAAAGTGAGATAGGAGATTTAATTTGCATCCAAGTTAATATTAGATCAATATGTAAATATTGGGATGTATTACATGTATACTTAAATAGTTGCTGGGAGTTTGTAGACATTTTAATGCTATGCGAAACTTCCATACAAACTGACCTTATTGATTTATATGAGATACCGGGCTACACATGCTATAACTATTGCCGCACTAACAAGTCAGGTGGGGGCATTCTACTATATGTTCGGAATAATATTGTATTCAAACAAAAACAACTAGAATCGTTTTATTTTGAAAATGTATTCGGTGTAATTACTCTTCCAAATAAAGAACATATTAGTATTTTAGCAATATATCGACCGCCGAATCTTAGCAAACAATCATTTATTGGGGAAATAACATCTGTTTTGACAAGTTTCATAGATCCTCTCGATAATGTTTTGTTCTTTGGGGATGTTAATCTAAATTTGATGAATTACCAAGATCCTGCTGTAATCTCATATGAAAATATTCTAGCTAGCAATTACTTAATCAAGTGTATAGACGGCGTGACTAGAGAGGCAATTGTAGACGGACGCGTTACACGCTCATGCATCGATCACATTTATGTTAGGTACAATAACGGGCATAAACAAGTGGACGCGTTATCAGCGTGCGTATGCGAGATTGCTATAGCAGATCATTACATGGTCGCAGTTAATATTAAATATGACGAGCAAAAGGAACCTTTAAACATTGCGAAGGAGATTATTGTTTTGTCCCAAAAACGTATAGACAGCCAAATACATAAAATAAATTGGAATTCCTTACTTGATGAACAAGACAGTATTACACTGTATCAAAAAATTAAAAACAATTTTATTAACCTATACGAAAGATGCACAGTATCATTCCTGAAAAAACCGAATAAAAGACCAAACAGGATCAAAAATTGGATAACTACTGATATTTTAGAGAAAATTAAAAAAAGAGATTTGCTATTTCGAAGGTGGAAGAATTCACCAACCAATAAAAATTACGAAAATGAATACAAGGCCTTTCGAAATAATGTTAACAAACTAATTACTAAACAAAAATCATATTTTTTTAAAGATAAATTTAAAACATGTTTCAATAATACTAAAAAAACGTGGGATGAGATAAATAAAATTTTAGGAAGAAAAACTAAAAGCAATTGTGATGAAGTCATCTCGCGATATGTGATAAAAGATCAGACAGTGGAAAGTGTAACTAACCAATATGTGAATTATTTTTCAGATACTATATGTCATATGTTGCACAAGTGTGATTTTAAAGCATCTAATATTGATACAGTAGAATTACCTCACAGTATGTACCTAACTAAAGCAACTATCACGGAGATAACAAATATTGTTAAAAAAATTAAAAACTCAAAATCTGCTGCAATGGATAGTATAAGAATGCACGACATAAAAAAACATATAAATATTTTAGCCCCAATTATTACGCACTTAGTAAATAGACTTATTACTCAAGCAGAAATACCTGATGATCTAAAGTGTGCTATAATTAGACCTATTTACAAAGGTGGAGTACACTCAGAGATAGGAAACTATCGACCTATCAGTATCTTGCCTGCACTTGAAAAAATCTTTGAAAAATATATTTCTTTAAAATTAAACAAATACTTACAGAAATTTTCCATTATAGACAAAAATCAATATGGCTTTCAAAAGAAAAAGAGTACTGAAATATTATTACAGGATTTCTCGAATTATGTAAATAATGAATTAAATAAAAAAATGCATGTTTTAGTATTATTTATCGATAATTCCAAGGCGTTTGACACAATTAATCCGCAAAAATTATTAAATATTCTAGAAGCAATAGGAATCAGAGGAAATCTACTAAATTTATTTAAAAATTATCTATCTAATAGACATATCTGTGTAAAAATATTTGAAAAACTGAGTGGGAAAAAAAAAATGTACGCCGGTGTCCCGCAGGGGTCAATTTTGGGACCCACCCTCTATATAATATTTGTATCAATAATGAGTAAACTATTCTCACATGTTAAACACTTTGTATATGCTGACGACACGGCACTGGTCATATCGGATGAACAATTATATACTGCGATTAAATATATGCAAGAAGACTTTATATCTCTGATTAAATGGTGTCATGACGTAGGATTAATTATAAATACAAAAAAAACCAAACTCATGCACATAAGATCTCCACATGCAAAAGTTTCCATCATGCCTGAAATAATTTCTCATAACTTTACCTGCATCCATCAAAATATTGTGCAGCCCTGCTCATGCGAAACGATTGAGCTAGTAAACGAATACGTTTATTTGGGCGTGACTGTTGATTGCTACTTTAAATGGGACATACAAATACACAAAATTTGTAAACGGCTGCGGGCGATAGTGGGTAGAATATACAAATTGAAGTGTTTCGTTCCTGTGAATACCTTAAGAATTATTTACATGTCACTCGCGGAATCAACTTTAAGATATGGAATAACCACTTGGGGACATTCTTGCAAAACAAATTTAAATTACGCACAATCAATACAAAATTCTATCGTTAAATTACTAGTTAAAAAAAATATTTTTTCGCAAAGACGAAACATTTCACTTTTGTATCAAAATTTAACAGTTTTGCCGGTGCAGGCCTTATTGTGGTATAAAATATTAATTCAGCACATATATGACTCTGAGTATAAGAGGAAAGTTGAACATGGGCACAATACTAGGTTCACAAAGAATGAAGGCATGCTTGTACCTAAACATAATAATAAATACGGACAGCGAACCCTTGAGTATAATGTGCCTAAAATATATAATATGCTACCTGGTAATATTAAGAAATGTGAATTTCCAAATAGAGTCAGATATTTGCTGAAAACGTGGCTACTAGGTAGAAATAATTTGTATTAGGCGATTTAATGTGTAAGTTTATTGTTATTGTATAAATTAAGGTCTAAGTTGTAATCTGTAAAAAGTTGTAATAAAAATCCTGTTTGACAAACTACTTAACTGTAGTTTAACGGGATATATATGAAATAAATAAAAAAAAAAAAAAAAAAAAAAAAAAAAAAAAAAAAAAAAATGTGAGCCTATTCGGTGTAGTTATTATTTGGGGGCTCACTGCATATTCAAAGATTAGAGAAAATAATATAATTTATTTTGCAATCTCCTCATCAACTGATTACACTCTTTTGCCAATTATCAGACGCCCTGATATGGAACATCTATCTTAAAAGTACAAGTTGGAAAGTGACATTGCATTTTATTTTTAATTATTATTACGGTACCATGACCGACAGATTGATTGATTCGATTACGTAACTAGGTATATCAATTAAGTATAAGGTGTACTAGCAACATAATATTCTCATAGTGTAATGATATATTATGGAGCGCCTGAAGTAGTACTGGGCGTTGAAGATAATTCCATCCAACGCCAAAGCAGAAATCTTTGGAGATTTTTCTGTTGAAAATTACCGTTGAAAACAATGCCGACGTTATTTTTTGTATTTCTAGTATTTTATTATATCCCGATATTTAATTTTTTCTATGGAACTGTGTTTTTTATGCTACACTGATTTATAATTTTTCTACGCTTCTGATTTTATTCACCGTTATTCGTTAGAATATAATATTCAGTGTGGAAATAAGGTAAGGTGTTTTAACTAAAAGAGTAATAATAATCCTGTTGTAGCCTTGAAACTGTAAAAGACGTAAAAGTGTAAACTGTAACACCTTTTTATTTTTTGGAATAACTTTATTTAGTAAAACCTCAAATTGAAATATTTAATTATTCAAGACAATATTAGCGATTTCTAAACGAAAATCTGAAACAGAAAAATCAGAAAACGATATGGCTAGGACACGTACATAAAGATACATTTATAAATAAAGACAATGTTGGCACTTTTTATTCGAAGTACGACACAGTTAAATATGACAGAAGGGGATAGGGTCCCATTAGCTCAGTGGTAGAGCAGTGCCCCGGCAAGGCAAGGGTCCTGGGTTCGTGTCCTAGATGTGACCGTATCCTTTTCTGATTTTTCTGTTTCTGATTTTCGTTTACAAATCGCCAATATTGTCTACAATAATTAAATATTACACTTTGAGGTTTTACTAAATAAGGTTATTCCAAAAACTAAAAATAAAAAGTTTATTGTCTTCAATAATACCCTTTTAATTTATCAGGTGCCAATAATTCTAAAATAACAGGTACATTAGTCGGCATTGAAAATATTAGTATTGATAAATTTTGCTTGCCATTATATATTTGCTTGGCGCTGAGTATCTGCCTTATTGGATGGGAAAACCCAAAAATACTTCTCGTAAGAAAGGTACATAACGAAAATTCCAAAAACCTTTCCAAATTTCGCATAACATCTTTCATGAAGCGCCAATACAATAACAATAGGTACATAGCCAGATGAATCGTTGACTGCGTTGAATAATATTTTCGTGTAGGTGTTATATTTATTATAACTGCTGACGCTTTTTTTTTCAATAGCGTTAATTGTTAAAAGAACATATCCATTATTTTAAACGGCTAGTTATATTTTGGCGCAGTACTAACCTGATGTATCTCTTGTTGTAATTTCTTATATTTCGTATATATATATATTTGAAATTTCTAATTAAGTATAATGAAGATATCTATAATTGGTTTCTCACCAAATTGCACAGTATAAACCAATCATATTGTAAACGTTTCATTTCCCTGAAACTTGTTGTACGTGCGGGAAACTGGTGAATCTACTTCTCATAGAGAACAAAAAATAACTTTTTTTTTTTGATTGAGCTTTTCGATTTATTTTTTTTTTTTTACATTTAGTCTGAAATAAAGGATTAATAAAGCTTTTGGAGCTGGGTATACGCTTTGATGGATAGTAAAAGATAATAAAGAGCTAATATTCAATCCCTAGCAAGCGATTTTGTTTTCAAATTTACGCGAAAAGAAATTCATTTCAAATTCAAAAATAACTTTAGGACGGGTTGTTTCGAAGAATTTGAACAATTCATCAAATTTCAACGTTCATTTTCGGGTTCTGTGAAAGTCCTATTCAAGTTCTGTTATTTTATCATTATAGGCTAGTTGCTTGACAGAACTGAAATAAAAACAGAACTTCAAAAAATATTTCACAGAACTTGAAAATGAACTTTGAAATTTGATGAATTGTTCAAATTCTCCGAAACAACCCGTCCTAAGGAAGTAAACATTAAGGAAGGGTTGTTTCATAGAATTTGAACAATTCATTAATTTCATCGTTCATTTTCGGGTTCTGTGAATGTCCTATTCAAGTTCTGTTATTATATCAATATAGGCCAGATACTTGGCAGAACTGAAATAAAAATAGACATTGAAAATAACTCCCACGGAACTTGAAAATTAACTTCGAAATTTGAAGATTTGTTCAAGCAACCGTCCGGGTTGTTTCACAGAATTTAAACAATTAATCACATTTCAAAGATGATTTTCAAGAACTGGGAAGGTTTTATTCAAGTTCTGTTGTTATTTAAGTTTTGTAAATCGACAAATAATGATAAAAATTATGCTGAATGTTATGAGACTTTTTATGTAGTAAATGATTACTACAATTTGTTTTCTAAGGTCATCAGTAATTAATCTCAGTTTTCTGCTGATAGTAATCAAGTCAATTATCTTTTTTTTAATTAATTAAGGCATTTTGAACAATTTTCGTAGTTATACGTATCGCAGCCAAACAGACCTAACCTAACCTAACCTAACCAGTCTTTGGTAACTCGCCGTACTGTTCGTATATGTATTCCATAATAATAATCCGTATATGTTCCATAATATATTTAGCATATTTTTAAGAATACAGTTTGAAAAAAAAACATTCTATTGGTAGCAGTACAACATATAACATGATTAATACATTGATCTTTCTAAAACACAAACGAGGTAAAAATTGAATATAAAAAAAAAGATTTTGAAAAAAAAAAGTTTATATTTTCCATATTTGTAATAAGCATTTACTTTGTGGCTCATCATAATTTACAATAAAAGATATAAATTTGTTTTAGACCACTTTAATTTTAATTGCACTCTACCGGTTTCGGAAGCACCCTTCCTTCGTCAGGAGAATATTAAAACTGATTTTGTGAATGCAATTAAAATTAAAGTGGTCTAAAAAAAATTTATATCTTTTATTTTATATTTTCCCATGAGTGAGGGGCCCTAGACTTCAGAAAAGAAACATCGTTGATAAAAAATCAAATTCAATATGATATGGAGAACACATAATAAAACTAGGGACATAAAATTCCATAAAAAATTCGATCACAAAATTTAGACACGAGAGAGTCGGATACAAAACCAGGCACAAAATTCAGTTACAAAAGCTGGTATACACTTCAGATCAGAGACGTATTGGAATTTTGTGTTGGCTAGCGTCATTCTGTATGGTGAGAGAGAATTAATAGGTATTAAAGGGAGTTAATAGGGAAGCAATAGAAGCCAATGGGAATCAATGGAAATCATGAGTGGAAAATTTAATTTAAAATTACGGTGTTGTTTCTGAGAACTCCGTTGTAACCTATGTTTCCATTACTATATACTTGTATTACTACTAATAAATACAAGTATTTAAAAAAGAACGTAACGACTTCCTTGTTATGTGATTTTTAACAAGATCAATAAATGCTTATAATAATAACTAAACGGAAATACCCAATCATGTTTTTGTACTCCTGGTATTTTGTTCATGTCGGTAGGTTCACGTTTTGACGTTTATTATTATTTTGTGTTTTAATGGAGCGCTACTGCTGACATTGATTCAAATTAATCCATCACATTTTTGTGCTCCTGGTATTTCGATCCTGTCGACAGGTACACCTTTTTAAGTTTATTTTATTTATAAACTACCTAGCGCAACCGTAAAATAATTTTACAATTAAAATTTTGAAAAAACAATAAAAATTATTTTACAATTCTAATTTTGAAAAAACAATAAAAAAATATTTTTTGATTAAAATTTTGAAAAACAATAAAAATAAATTTCTTTTATTATATTATTATGGGATAGTTAGGGTATCAAACATGCGCTTTTCAGAATTTTTCACACAATCAGTTGCAATTTTAAAAACGTCAATTAAATTCAAAGCATATCTGAGTTGTAGAGTTCATTGAACCGGAGTTACAGAACCGAAATTAGTATTTTTGACGCTTTCTTTATTAGAAAGTGGGAGAGGTTATAACAGTTGATTTTTTTTATCCATTAATCACAGCTTGTTTCACATTCGTTATAATTTAATATCTTGCATTTTTGTTTCGTTTTACAATGAGCCCCTTGGATACATTTTTAAATGGTCGAATTTTAATTTTGTGAAAAGATTTTTTTTTAAAATTACATACATAATATCACATTTTTAAATTACATACATAATTTTACAATTGAAAACAAATACTATTTTTTTTTTAGCTCTGTATTTTTCATTATATTTTAAATTTTAAATTTAAAAAATGATATAAAATAACGAGTGAAGTTTTAAAGATGACAATGAATTTGACGATTTGGTTATTGAACGTTGTTTTAATTGTAATTTAATGAAATTTTATCTTAACCTTAATAAATGGTTGTTCGTTAAGGAACACCTTTCAGAGTTAAAAAATTCAATTTCGAAGGCATTAAAGATGTAAAATTTTCACAAACTTGCTTTGCTGGTTTTGAAAATATAAAAAAAAAAATACTTTGAAAGCCTCAATGATTTAAAAAAAAAATTTTCATGCAAGAAGCCCATTGCGCCACACCAACACAATAATAATTGCCTTATAGAGTTAACCTGGACAACAGAGATAATACACATGGGATAGGCAACCAGCTAAAAAAAACTCTACTAATAAGTTATCACTAATAATTAATAATAACTTTAATAATGACTAGGCACTTTTTTTATGTGAATATCGCACAGAAGTCCCAAGTGTCCCCAACCATCTGGAGCCAGTGAGGCTATGTCATCCCCAAACGGGGTAGGTTATAAAGCTGTAGGTGTTGGAGATCGAGATGTTTTAGGAGAAGGAAATGGAGAAGCGGAAGTAGGGAAAGTACCTGGCTATTCGAATTTGATCACCAAACACGGCTAAAGCCATTTTAAGCAACGTTTCAATATTGGATGGTGGTCTTATACCAGGGCGATACTGAGAATATATTCTGCTTCTAGAACGTGCTGCAAAACTACCTTATATTATTTTTAATGATTTAATCGTGAAATAACACTTATTAATCGAATAAAAATTTCTTTCGCAAGCCAGGATTTGAATCTGCGACCCCCGGATTGGTAGTCGTGAGCCTTACACCTCGACCACGGGGGTCAAATTAAAACATCGCAATATTTATTCATTTAATATCAACGGTATAAATATACCATCTTCTATATATTATATAAATAAAAATGTTCTTTTGTTCAAAATCTTAAATCTCTGAAAGTTCTTCACCGATCGCTTTGAAATTTTGACACAACGTTGAATTCGAATACGCGTGTATATGTATGTCATATATTATGTATGTCACCTGTGAAAGGTAAAACACGCCTTTATGAAATACAGCGCCATATGTTGGACGTAAAAGCAACACGCGCTCTTGTTTTCTCCATCTTCACTGAAAGACTGAGCCACAGCAAAGCGTGGCGGGGAACAGCTTATATAAAACAAGTTATATACAATAACATCGGACAACATAAAATTAACACTCCCCCAGTGGGCCATAAGGTAGAACACTTTCTTTAGAGCTGAATGCGATAAATTTTTGGGAGATTTAAAAAATAGACTTAACAATAACCAAGGGCTTCGGAAAGTAGGTACTTTTACGAGTTTTAGTCAATGCAAATGAACCAACATTTTACAATGAGAAATAATTTTTAATCCTAGAATTCGTGACATCGTTGAAGGACATTGTGTTTATAAAATATCAGGCTTTTAGATAAATTATTTTACTTGTGAATGTGGAAAAAAATGATGTTTCGATAATGTTAAAAATTGTTGGGAAAATTAATCTTTTGACTAAATCACTTACAATAGGTATTGCCGCATTCAATGTGGAATTAACAATTCTATTGACAAAAAGGTCACTGCTTAGCTTTACATTCCGGATTTCTCAAATGGCAACGATTAATACATAAATAATTACTTTTTCAATATATGTCTTTACTTATTTGCTTATTCTTAATTTTTTTTAATATGTTTATCCTGACGAAGTAACCATTGGTTTTGAAAAATGTCGATTCTTTATATTGAATAGTGGTTATTTATTTTTATTAAAAGTGATTTATTTTCATTTAGTTAAGAAAAAAATTAAGAAATGAATTGTTCCGGTAGACCAACGGTTATTCACAACTGAAAATTAACGTAGCCTCGTTGTATAGCGTTTCATCATGACACGTAAAACTCTTCTCTGTACTATCAACCGTGCTAGTTATCCCGCAGTTCGCACTACGCACCCGCACTCTGTACTTCTGCTCGACTAAACTCAACAAAGGTAGGCTGACACGTTATTATTATTCATAAACTCATAGTGCCTTAAAACAAATAACAAAACTACTGATTAACAATTATTAATGTAGGATAAACTTTGTTTATCGGTTGTGTTAAATTAAAAACACACCTATTAGTAAGGGGGGGGGGAGAAAATAATTAATAAATTGTTAATATTCAAATGTCTAAGAGAACCGCTAAGCTACATTTCTTATTTGCAAATGTTAACAAAATTAACGTTCCTCTACCATAATTTATTTAATTATTTACATCTTATTAGTTTTATTTTTTAATGATAAACATATTTATGTAAGACAAGGTTTTATTCATAGCATAAAACCTTGTCTTAAAAACATTAGTTTTTCATTAAAAAATAATAATATTTTACAAGTCAAAAATATTTCATCAATAAATGAAGATATAATATGTCTCGAAGCCATCTAGTGAGAAATTTAGCACTAACAAAGCCTTTCCTACAAAAATAAAGTTGGTTGTTTACAGGTGGAAAAAATATAATAAGCAATAATTGTTGATTGAGGTACTAGTACATATTGAATCATTTTGCGGGTTGGAAATAAGCCGACATAGCTCAGTGGGTTCAGAGCACCTGACCGGGTATCAGAAGGCACGGGTTCTATTTCCGTTGGCGGCATTTATTTTTACTCGGGAGATATTTTCAATTTCTATTGATATTTCAGGCGACTAATTATTGCTTATAATTATCAGGAGTTTTAATTAAGTCTTAATTACATTAGTGTATTAAAATTTAAATGATAATAATAAAAAAATATATATATTCTTAATTCTTCAATAATTCAAATTTAAAAATTCAATGGTTTTACGATTACATAACTTTGAAATTTTAGATATTAGAAAAAGTGTTAGTGGTCAATAAAATATAATTAATACTCAAATATATTTTTTTTAAATCTTCCCTTAAACTCTCTTAAATTTATTTTCAAATTAATACATATTTTCATAATAATAATTGTATTTTTTTATTTAGTCATCTTAATTACTCCTTGATTCTGTTTTGTTAATTTACACAAAGTTGTTCATATTTAAATTAATACAATAATTACCAATTTATATTTATTATATTTGTTAAAACAGTTTTTATAGGTCTGATACTTTATTTTTTTATAGGGCTTATGAAACACTTGATTATAGGCCAAAATATGTTCTACTTGCAGTATTTAAATAAAGCATCTGAAATGATTCTAAGCGACCAAATTTTCAAACTTATTTATTTATTTATTTATACGGGGTTTTTACAGACGATCTCACCTAAGTGATTACGTGAGAACAATCCAGTTATAAAAACTCAGTTAACATACAAATACACATACAAAGACACATTAATTTTCATATACCTAAATAAAGATTAAAATATAAAACAAATAAAAATAAAAATTCAAAATTAACAATATATATGAAATACAAATATTACAGAAGAGTAAGAGACGCAAGTAATACATAATATAATCAGTGCAACATATTATTTAACAAAAGCAATTTTTTTTTCTGAATCCTAATAAATTATCGACAAAAATATCTACTTCAGCACATTCAATCTTATTATACAGTCGACACATTTGGGTCAGAGGGCTAAAATAGGCGATATTATTTTTGAAAATATACAGGTGAAAAAAAAAAAAATGCTATGGTGTCTTAAACAATGGGAATCGGGGACATTTATTTCAATATTGCTAAGACATAATGAGTATTACTACGTAATGTTTCGCCATAATACAATAAAATAATAAATTGTACATTCATACAATATTCTGAAAGTGGTAAGAGAATCGTAGGCATGAGAGTTTAAACATGTAAAATCTCCTTCCCGATAGTCTGAAAACAGTGAATCGAATTAGTAAATTGTTGAAAAAACTGTTCTATCTTAAGATAAGCAATGATTGTTAAGATGAGATGTTATATACTATTGTTAAAATGTTTTAAATTATTATTATTGTGTGTGTAGATTATATACCTTGTATTTAGTTAGAAAGATAAATATTTATAATTCTTTAACTATAATAAAAAAAAATACGGATATGATTTTAGGCGACAGGCATACTTTTGTTGATGTATATAATTCCTCGCTCTTTTGTTGCTATTTACGTTTGATGCAAATATAAGTGTTTCCTTTCCACAAACTTCCAAAAGATCCCGACAATTTTTTCTTTGGAATCTGATTTTCCGAACGTTAATCACCAGCATAATTAATTGGTAACATTTTCGCCTGGGGAGAAGTTGAAGAGAAATTTAAAAAAAAAGTTTGAGAACCTCTGCCTTAGATATTTGATTGAATCATAGTTGTCGTAATTCTTTTACAATATTTTGGTCGCCTATTGTAGAAGGTTGACGCAAAACTAAAGGGAATAATACTTTTATAGATAAATATACTTCAATAACATCGTATTACTGTTAGTAACTTGGCAACTATCGCTAAATTATCTGTAAGTACCATTTTTTATCGGTAAAGAGTGTTGATAACGCTACTGATAGCCCGCTATGAAATATTCCAAATAAATTCATGCTTAAAATCTAGATAATTCAATCTGGAAATACCTTCTAAGTAGATTTGAATGGAAACCAATGACGACACCGACTAATTTCCTTTCAGTTCTACTCATTTTGCACATGCTCTTTCTCTCGTACACTTGTCTGAAATCGTATGTCGTCATCCCATCTGAATTTGAAGATGATGCTGAAAACATTCTTTCCTCTCGGCACAATACAGAAGTATTATTATACCACCTCTTCTACAATGCTTTTTCTCTCCTCTTTCTTTATTTTAACCTTATACAGAATGTGGGGACGTACATGACATACTTAAGGCGAAGCTTAATGCTAAATCACTATTTTGATTAATCTTTATAACGAATTGGTGTACATTATGCACACCAAAAAACATGCTTTGGATAAATTGAAGGTTTTCCTATCGTTTCGCTTGAGTAGAATATAAATAAAAATTTAAATTACTCAATAAAAAATATAAATGTAAAGTACTATTTTTTTTTTTTCAATAGAAATGTATGAACGAGTAAAGGAAACAACTTTAAAAAAATACAGTATTATAGCTAAGATTATCTGTGACAGTTTCAATTGATTAACTTTTTTGCTTTCTTATAAAATTATTTACAAAATAAATAAAAACTACTTTTGTGCTTGAAATCGAACGTTTCAAGACTCCGTTCGGCAAGCGATTTTAATGCCTATTACCAACAATATAAGGTATACCAAAAATATACACGTTTTTGGCTTATAGTTTCCTCTTAAGGCTCCGTAGTGAGCGTTCAAAAAGAAGAGGATGGTTTGCAAGGGAAATATGTACATACGAATGTTAGAAGGATTGCGCTGATATTAAAAAAAACCATAATAATTATGTCAAAATATTTAATAAAACACGACTCGTTTAAAATGGAGCAAAAATATCTTGGGTGCATTTAGATAGATATATTGTGATTTTTTTCATGCCTATAAAATATTAAATAACAAAACAAATGTGTTTTTAATAATTTTCGGAGCGTATTTTACGATTTTTTTCAAATCAGATCAAAGGAATTTCATATATTTATTTATTAATTAACTAACGGACTTCGTCCAATATACATATAACAAAGCGACACGAGATTTAGAACAATGTACAATGCAAGAGTAAAAGATGGTATATAAAAGCAGAGACAAACGGGGAAAACATAAGAAAATAGAAATGAAATAGAAGTGTCAAGTCAAGTCAAGACCTTGCTAAAACTAAAGTAATTCAAAATATCCTCAATTGCATAGTGAGCGACAAAAAACATTCTGACTTATACCAAAAAAATCAAGCTCTTGACATGAGTTGACCATTCTACATATTCTGGACAGTGGTGAATTATAAGCATAATTAGTCGAGTGTTGATTGAGGAAGAGAAGTTCTTTATTTCTGTGTCTACGAGTAGGTATATTGAATGTAATGAGTTCTAGTAATGTAGGTGAGTCAATCAAATTGTTGATAATTTTAAAGAAACCAATGAGATCAGATTTTTTCCGACGGTCTTCTAAAAGAGAAAGGTTTAGAATTTGTTCAATTTCATAATACGAGTAATTGCTTCTTTCTAATCCTAGCCTCCTAGCAATCCCTTTTGGGAACCGGTGTTGAACGGACTCAATATGAAGAATATGGATAGCATAAAAAGGAGACCATATAGATGGGAGCGAACCAAGGAGCAGTAAAGAGTTCGACGAAGCCAAGTAGTTTGAGAGATTTATTAACAATCACATTTATATGTTCCCGAAAAGAAAGCTTGCTGTCAAGAGAGACACCAACGTCTTTAATAGATTGAACAGTTGTTAAGCATTAATTATTTAGTCTGTATTCGAAAACAATCGGATTTTTAGTTCTGTAGAAGAACATAATTTTGCACTTTTCGACATTTAGTTTCATGCAATTAATTTTACACAAGTTATTGAATGCGTCAATATCTGATTGGAAAAGAAGACAGTCATGGTAATTTTTGATTATTTTTAGGATCTTATTGTCATCAGCAAAAAGCCAAAAGCGTGTGTGAGAAAAAATACTAATAATGCCGTTTATCAACAAGTTGAAAAGAAGCGGGGCTAGATGTGCTCCCTGCGGTACGCCGGATGTAACTTCGATGATAATAGACTAAATGTTATTTATTTTAACTCTTTGTTTTCTATTGCTTAAATAAGAATTAAAGAAGGTCAGCAATGGGAATTACCGTTTCGGCTTTACAAATGTATAGATATTATTTTTAAAAATAACGTATATTTTTTAGGAATTTAAAAACGTGAAGTGTAAGAGAAATATGTTATATATTGCAGTCATTTGGAATGCGTGGACTTGCGCGACCTTTTTATATTTTAAAGGTATAGCAAATATCTAGTACGGAGGTGTATATATTTATGTTTTAAATTATGATAAAAAGGCAATTAAAGAATTATATTTTGCGAGATTTTAGAGGCAACTTTGGCATTTTGTGTGTCAATTGTAATTATCATTAAAAAATTGCCCAACCTGCTGTGTTAATATAATGAAAAAATATTATCAAAACATTATAAAAAAGCCTTTTTGGGTTGTTTTTAATTTGAATTTACGTCCATCAAAATGTTCTTTTTAATTATTTTGTTTTTTTTTTTTATTTTATATTTCATCATGTTGTTTTACATAGAGCCAAATTATGTTTTTAAACAATTATCATTAAGTCACAAATAATTGCCAAAGTTACCTTTAAAATCATGAAAAATTTACTTCTTTAATTACGTATATTTGAAAATTTTAACAAAACATCCACACTATTAATTTGCTGTAACTTTTGATTAAAAAAATATATATGTTGATTGTTTCGTCATTTTGGCCTTAAAATAAAATTTAAGTTTTGTATGAAAAAGGCTGCCCAGCCCTTCCTCTTAAATTTGTATCTTTTCCGATTGTATGTCCGGGTTAAATATTCCCCATAGGAAAAACTAAACCCTTCCACACACTTTTCCACAAATAATCACCTAGTCAATCAACACTATGCAAGTGCATTGTAGAAGCAAAATAAATACAAAACAAAACAAGTGTTATCACTGTGATTCCTGGCTTTATTTGGGGTAAAAAACGCCAATTAAATTATTATCTAGGTGACATTTTTTTTAACTAAAAACATAAAACAAGATATTGGGTTGATACAACATGTGAAATATTTTCTTTGTTTGTTTTTGGGAATAAATCATCTATGGGGTAATTGTGGCAATTTATGTACAATATAAATGGTTATTATAAAATATAAACATAATTTATTATTATGATATAACAAAACATTTTGTGGTGTGACAATGTAAATAAGATAAAAAGTTATTTTGATACAGTTTGCAAGTCATTATAATACAGGGTGGGGCAGAAGTAATGACCCGGTTTTGACGAGGTTTAAAAAAAAACAATAGACCTAATAGAGGCTTAAAACTTATTTATTCTGATGTGTATATAATCATATTCATTAAGTTTTGAATACCACTTCAGTAAGACGATGGCCTTCAGCAGCAATACACTATTGTAGTATATTTGTGAAGTTTTGTTTTTGCTGTGCTATTTTTCTTGCAGCAACAAATTGCAACAACTGAGTGAGGAAAAAAATATCTGGGAGATCTGTAGTTCCAACAAGATGGGGTTACAGCACACACAGCTCGGTTTTCTATGTCTTATTATTTTAAGATTTAGATTTAAGCATGTGCGACTTTTATCTGTGGAATTATTAGAAGTAGGAAGTTTTCGAATATCGCCTATACACTTTGAAAGAGCTGAAGACCTGAATTATCAAGGAAACATCTGCCATACCCTTGAAATTTGCAGCCAAAAACTTCAGCAACAGACTACATCAGTCATCTTGCTGAAGTGGTATTCAAAATTTAATTTAAAAAATGGGATTATGTACAGATCATAGTAAAAAAAAGTTTATTCATTTTTTCAATACCTTATCAAAACTGGGTCATTACTTCTGCCCCACTCTGTATATTCTTTAAAAAAATTCTCGTATTATTCATTTTCTGCAACATAATTTTACTGCTAGTAAATGATTTTTTTTATTACATAATAATCTTTACTTAGTATTAAACAGATAACATATAGAGCTTGATAATGATCATATTTTCAGCGTGATAACGATGTTTGCAGGCGGCCTGGCCCGTTTTTGTTATTCGGCTGCAAAAAGATATTCATTTGGGTTTACTCAAACTTAATTATTTCAGAATTTAAACAAATCTTTTATAGATAGGTATGTATGTATGTATTAGCCGCATTCCATCAACACGATGACGGGATAAATCATCAAAATATTAATTATTAAATAATTCATCACATCTTTAAAAAGTTATATAAAGTCATGGAAAGTGATGAAACAAAAACCTTATTAACTGGGTTAAGTAGGTTAGGTTAGGTTAGGTTTTTTTTCGTCGTTTTTAATGACTTTATATCACTTTTTAAAAGTGTGTTGAATAGTCACTGTGTTGAGTTAGCATGGAACCATTTTCCACTTATAATAATTGAATTGCGGGGATTTTCAACATATTGAGATTATTTGTAACCTGGATATGTTGCTTTCTAAATAAATAAACGTTTTTTTTTAACAATATTATCAAGAAATAACAAAAATACTATTAATCAATTTCCGCCGCCCCGGGAACCACTAATTGGATAACCAAAACCTATGCCATAGGTCACCGCAAGTGATCCGCTACGTTTTGTGATTTAGCAGGGGTGCCCGGGTTCATCGGGTGATTTGACTTCTTTGATCTTTGACTTCGAGAGATATATTCATTTGTCCGTTACTCCTGGACAAACTGATCCCTAGATTCCTCCCCAACCCTCCCAGAACTTCCTCTCCTTCCTGTCCTTAAAAAAGACCTTCCACACAGCATCCCAAAAGATGATATTGGCTCTGAGAGAAATTATTTTCCTCAGGGCTTCCTGTGTGGGGTTAATATAAAAAAGAAAAAAAACATCAATAATATATAATTGATATTGCTTGGTTCGCCCTCACCTTGAATATGCCAGTGTCATTTGGTCTCCTTTCTATGCTGTCCACATTAGTCACATCGAATCTGTCCAACATCGCTTCCTACGGCGAATTGCCTGGAGGTTAGGACTCGAAAGAGGCGATTACTCATTTGAGGAAATTGAACAAACTTTAAACCTATCTTCTTTAGAAAAACGTAGAAAAGACTCAGATCTAATTTGCATATTTAAAATAATAAACAGTATAACCGACTCACCTGAACTGCTACAACTCATTCAATTCAACACCCCATCCCGTAGACTCCGAAATATTGAATTGTTGTTCCTCAATCACCACTCAACTAACTATGGGTACCATTCTTCTTTGTCCAGAATGTCGAGACTTGTAAACTCAAGTCAGAGCATTGAATTTTTTGGTGTAAGCATAGACATATGAATATTAGTAGACCTGCCCTAAGTGATTAAAAGCGTATTATCCCCACTCCCCATACCGGTTCCATTGAGCCGGCTGGGCTCGCATTTGGCTTCAAGTGAAATTTGAAAACGTGACGTCATCATTCTTGTGCGAACTATGGTCGAGGCATCATCGGTTCATTTTACGAAATAACACGGCAAAATGTTGACTTTTGATATGAAAACTTGTAAAAATAGATGTGAAAAAGAGAATAAACCCAATTGTCGTATTACATTCCATAAGTAAGCATTATTTTACTTTATTTTAAGCTTATTCACACCGTATTATATGGATCAGTTTTAGAAACATATACTATCACATCACAATGTAGCGATTCTCAAGTGTGCTCATCGTTGTTTACTGGGGTAAGTAAATTATGAGACATTTGTAAAAGTGTCTTAACTAAATACTCTGAAACTAACTACGACTCTGAAATAGAAGCTGCCTTACTTTGCCGAATTTGGACTTCGCAAATTAGTTCATAACGTGGCGAGTAATTTGCGCTCCCATGTAAAAATGTCTATTCATTCAAACGCAGATTTTACTTTTAAGAAGTAAATGGTGATATTATAATGCGAGATGCCTATTTACTGTCAGATTGATTTATTGACGAATCACAGTCAGCCTTACTCCCCTCGTTCTTCAACAGTTGATTTTACCCCTCGCCCTTATCTTCTCGTCTATTAATTCCTATGTCTGTGGGTGTAAGTCTAAATGACTTTCAAAAAGCGATACGTAATGTGTAATTTTTCACAACTTAATCGTTATTGATGCTCTGACTTGTAGTTACTTTCTATATGTACATTGTCTATTTTACATTGTCTTTGCCCTTCACATTCATGTACTCTCCATTCACTGTCATCTATGTTTTCTTATTCGTGTCAATATTATGGTTTTAATGGACATATTGTCCGTAAATTAATAAATAAATAAATAATTTAAATCCACATACTTTAAAACCTATTTTTTTTTAAATCCACTGACCGGCATTTCAGCCCTTCACCGTCCATTTTTAACCTTTCACCACAGCCCATTTGCCCTCGGGACCGCCACCGCCCCCGGATCTTACTCCACCCAGGCCGACCGCAATCGCCGTCGAAAGTACATGTTTTGCTCTGAATTCTTATTTTAGAGTCTCGTCGAAGGTATATACTAGCGGCAATCGTCAAAAGTTGAACAACGAGTGGATCTCCACTCGTTCGAGTGGAATTCGTCGAGAATCAAGGCCCAGGGGCGATATCGTCCCCGTCGGAAATCACCTCGTATTAATAATTGATGTTTTATTTATTTTAGATGGCACCCAAATTGTATATGACGGAAGGAAGTCCCCCAGCTCGGGCTGTCATGATGGTGGCTGCGGCCCTCAAGGTAGAGTTGGTCAAAGTGGAGATCAACGTCTTCAAGAAGGAGAACTTGAGCCCCGAATACATCAAGGTATTTTATTTTCCGTCTTTATTGCCTTTCAAATGAATAAGTTTACCTTCCAAATGTTAGTACACTATATTTACTCTATATATACTGTATCCAACACGTTATATTAGATACCGCATGGCAGAACAGATGTTCTAGCACAATATAGCGAAACACAAAGAATGGTGCTAATGAATGAAATTCCTTTAACAGTGGATGTATTTAATACCTCTTTAAATAGCTATAAAAGACTTCATCTCTCGCATAATAAAAACATCATACTAATCGAACAAAAAATGTAGCAACGATGATGAAAAAAAAAGGAAATAAAATGTGTATGCGAAGGAAATCTAACGGTCTGCTAAAGTTCGTCCACTGGTCCTAGTCAAGTGAGTTCACATAAGCTTCTGTCAAAAATTTAAAACGAAAGAAATACACATTTTGAAAAAAGTGTTATTATTCAATAACATAATGTTGTAACCTACTTTTTGCATGTGTGAAATGATTTATATGCTTAATCAACTTTTTTAATGATAAACATGTTTATAGGATAAGGTTTTTTATGCATAGCACAAAGGATAATAAATTATTATAAGCAATAATTACTCGCTTGAAATATATGGGTTGGGAATAAGCCGACGTAGCTTAGTGGTTCAGAGCACCTGACCGGCAATCAGAAGATGCGGGTTCAATTCCCGTCGGCGGCATTTATTTTTACTCGAGAGATATTTTCAATTCGTTCGGATATTTCAGGCGAGTAATTATTACTTATAACAATTTGTTATGCTTTTATCAGTTCCATTTTGAAAATTAAAAGTTCATTGAGCTTGAATAATTTTACGCATTACGTATCACCTACCCATGATATACACCGACCACGGAAATTTTTAATTATAAAATTAATCAATTAACACTATTAAATTAACCTACTGAAAAACTATTTTAGTAGTTTTAGCGAGTTCTTTTCACAATGCAGATTTTTTTAAAGTTTCATGTTTTGATGACATTTAGGTCCAATCTTAGCATACGTTGTAAGATAATTTTATTTTTACTGTGGCTAACTTTAGTTTTAAGATAACTTTATTTTATTTTAGTTTTAACATAACTTTGCTTTATTTTTAGTAACAAGTTGGGTCTATTATACCCGTAGGTTGCTTTATACTTACATCATTCATACTACATATTTTTTAAAATTCAATATTAGGTATTTTTTTCGTTTAAAATGCACTTGGTTTTTATAATTCAAATACACCGAGAGCAAAGGATGTTTTCATAGTAATGTTAAAAGGATAAGAGTCAAGACAAACAGAAGAAAACACATTCATTATCACTAAAAAATCTTCAGGAATAACCGTACTATAATATTAGGAAAGTTCTTTTTAAATATATCTATTTGAATTTTAATTTATTCCCTTGAATGAAAGTATGAATTAAGTGGAAGCTTGGAAGTGGAAATTGACCCACTTTTTGACACTCGATAGTGCTGAAACTCGACTGATAGACTCGTTATCAATGAGAATACACTCATTCAACTTTTGGTAGAAATCACGCATACACACGCGGACATTTACGAATTTCTCTGAAATTGAATAAATGTACGAATTAAATGTTGATCCCAATAGGGATTTGGTTCAGTTGTCAGCGCGGTTGACTCAAGTTCCAGGGGAGGAAGTGTCAATCCTCAGTAAAATCAAAAAAAATAATATAAGGAATATTTGTATAATTAATAAAATTAGATGTTTTTATAAATAAATAAAAACATTGTTTTTTACGTGTTCATTTTCAATCGTTTTAGAAAAATCCAGAACACACCGTTCCATTGCTAGAAGATGGGGACCTCGTACTCGGAGACAGGTATGAAATTATTTCTTTTTCTTTTGAAACTAAACGTAATATCTACGATTTTAAAGCTTTTGCAATGATGCCAGTAAAATTACGAATCTTTTTAATCAATAACTAGATTTTACCCGAACTTGGAGTCTTGAAACGGAAAATCCATCTCGGGCTAACCTGCTCAGAGTAAGTAGATACCTGTATCCGGACTCAAAAGCATGACAAGACTTCAGGCCCAGATAGAGTAACTCCTAACACAATAACTTAAATATATTAAAAAAAAACATTAGTCAACCACTAAGCAATACCTATATATTTAATCTTAGCATATCGCCTTGTTGTTTCTCCCTATCTTAGAAACTATCGCGAGTAAGTCCTGTTTTCAAAGCTGGAGACAAGGCTGGTATAAATAATTATAGGAATGTAGCCGTACTGTCTACGAAATGTACCAAAAATATTAGGAATAAAGGCTAAAAATGCTTGGCTTCATTCTCCGTAATTGCAGAAACTTTAAAAAACATATCAACGGTAAAAATCTTGTAAATTCTTCTATAGTTCGGAGTCAAGTCGAATATAATTCTTCTCTCTGGTCCCGACACAAATAATCCACTCCAATTCCATTGAAAAAATTCAGATTTCTAAGAGATATTAACCATGAACTACCTATAGAAACTATACATTTCAACCACTCGATGATAGAATTAAAAATTTTAATACTCTCGTAATAATACTCTAATGTACAAAATATTTAGTGGAATTATATAGACAGACCACAAACCTGATTTACTAAGCCTAATCACCTTCAACATACCGACTAGAACAACACGATAGAAAATTATTTTTAAATTGCAACAACAATATCATGACTGAGTCATTTAGACCTAGATTGCCTGCAGTTGCAATACTTTCAAAGAAATAGTAGATGTATTTAACTGCACGGAATAAAGTTACAAGAAGGCCGTATTGCAATAATAACAATGCTTAAGGTTTGCAAAATACTATTCTTCTGCATGAGTTCTATATAATTTTAAAAGCAAATTTTACTTCATGATGACTGTTCCTTAAATTGTTATGTTTATAAATAATATAATATAGGGCGTATAATAGAAATAATACAATGCAACAAATACGCCATTTCTAAAAGAAAACCAACACGGTTAAACCTACTGTTTTTGCCAACGCATTTAATAGAGTTGATAATGATATTTTACTTCTCAAAATGTTTAAACTCTGCTTCGATCGACAAACGCTAAACTTCTTCGCCTCCTATATGAGTCCAGATTACTGCTTACCGATTATCGATTATACAGGGTTTTCCAATAAGAGGTGTTATTTTGATATTCAATCGTAAAAGATCAATGGTTTCGTTGCTTGTGTGACACGTAGCGCCGTCTCGTTGAAAGTAAACGCTGTCCAGATCAATACCATCCAATTTCGGCCATAAAAAATCATTAATCATCTCTCGAAAGCAATCCATTCACCGTAACTGTTGCTCCAGCCTAATTTTCGAAAAAGTAAGGTCCAATGACTCTGACGGACCATAAACTGCACCAAACAGTCACACGTTGAGAATATAGAGGCTTTTCAACAATAACTCTTAAATTTAATAATTTCAATGCATTGTTGAAGCGTATATCCTTCCATTTTTATTAATAGCGTAGTTTCTACTTGTCAAATGTCAAAAAATGACAGCTTTAAAGATAACATCTACCGAAATGGCGGGCTTTTCAAAATAACACCTCTAATTGGAAAACCCTGTAGATAACCTTTAACCGATTACCGACTACTGATTACCAATTTGTTTTGCAGTCACGCTATCGTAACCTACCTGTCCAATGCATACGCCAAGGACCACTCGCTGTACCCCAAGGACCCCAAGAAGCGCGCTGTAATCGACAGCAGGCTGCACTTCGACAACAGCACCCTCTTCCCACGCTTCAAGTACGCTGTCGTAAGTACCTCCCAAAGATATATACAACTAGAGGAACTACACCGAAAAAAACACATTTAAACTCCGCTCGTTCATAGAGCTAGCTCGTGGTGGTCGGAAAAATGGTATATATTTTGAAGGCGATAAACTCCACTATCTGATATGATGAAAATTCTATATTCTAAAATAAGAGTGAAATTTTTTTGAGAATAAAAGTCGCAATTCTATGCTATTTTTTATACATATCACAAATTAAAATCTATGTCTGGGTGTATAGCTACTACCAGTGGCTCTATCCTACTGATTTTCTATTGGGTAGGCTCGGAATGAACCATCTCACAGATCAGAAGTGTTACACATCACTTCATATTTCTTCAATCTGATTCGTGGATGGTTCGAAAATTCGACTATCTTAGAGAGCTTTAGTTTTGTTCCCGATGGTTATCCCCGTCACCGACAGCATAGGCTGTTTTATATATCAGCCTGCAGTCTAACTAGCCAATCTTGTTAAATAGAATCACTTCAGATATTGGCATATTTAACATCAATAAAGCAGAGTTTAAACGGCAAGAAGTCCCCGGCGTTGGGCAGAGTTGTTGGAAATAAGATGAAGATTATATATATAAAATTATTTTAAAAATTCCTGAACCAACTGAAGATTTTTTAAATACATATATTAATACTCAGTTTCTTTGTTTTTTTTGCTCGCCGAAATTTAGGCAAAAATCGACC
This sequence comes from Hesperophylax magnus, assembly GCA_026573805.1. Lineage (NCBI taxonomy): Eukaryota > Metazoa > Arthropoda > Insecta > Trichoptera > Limnephilidae > Hesperophylax > Hesperophylax magnus. Next base: position 219,591 of record JAIUSX010000117.1, on the reverse strand, counting down.
ACTCTCCCCCTTAAGTTCAAACAACTCGAGGTTCGTTTTGGCGTGCCAGAAAAAAAAGTCCCATTCAATTGTTTTTTTGCCGAATTCCTGGCGAGCGAAAATCGACCGCCGCTCTCACTGAGCCGCTTCGACTCGAGGTTCACTATGGCGGGACGCGTTTTGGGCGAAATTCAGTATAAGTTTGTATGAAAATGTTTACTAAAATATTCGTTCGGTGTAATTTGTCGACACAAATTTTTGTAGCATCTAGCGGCGGAAACTGGAAGCGCTCGCGGCGCTATACGAAAGTGCGCATTTCTCTCTCCGGCCGCCAGGTTCGCCCGACAAGCAAAAAAATGATTTAATCGGGAGAGCTTCGCGGCGAAAGAGAAAATCACGTGGTCAAGCAAAAACCTCGCGGTATGCTTTTTTTATAAAATCTACGCGCTCAACTTGATGATTGCAATCCGTAGCAAACACGCCGTCCGCCTTTAATATTATCGAAAAAAATCATCGTCCGAAGGTTAAGGAACGTTATTCGGCCGTCCCACAGATGGCGTTCGGTTCAAAATGTTTCACAGTAACCGGCTAAAGTTTTGACATTTGCTATTTTAACAAAAAATGCCAACAATCGGGCTTTTGGTTAATCAGAGATAACAGCAGATCATAGACTAGCAGCGAAATGTTGTGAATTCAAATAAACAATAAAATCTGTGTAGGTACTTACTTTGGCAGTATATTTTTTGTTAAATCGATAGTGCTTTTGAACGAAATAAAATAAAGTTCGGTAAAAATAATTCGACACGGATACCGTCGCCCCGTAGTGAAAAACTACATCAATAGCGTCTCGCAAATTTATTATTTCTACCAGGAGCGCAGAACTTGGATGAGGTTAGCCTGGGAGCCATTCATATTAAAAGTTTTCATCTGTTTATTTTTTAACGAGTAGGTGCCTAATTGCGTTATGTAAATATTTTTTCGGTAAATTTTTAAAAGTAGGTACCTACACAGTGGTACTGGGTAGATGTCCTTGGTAGCCAGGTACTGAGAGCATGTTTTAGCCCAATTCTAGGTTAGGTCCGTTGTGTTGTAATATAACGTATGGATTTAAAATTTAAAAAAAAACGATAAAATCTGTGCAGGTACTTACTTTGGTAGTTTATCTTTTGAAAAATCGATAATGCTTTTGAACGAAATAAAATAAATGGTAAGTTTTTAGATTCTCACGGCCAAAAGCATTTTTGTTATTTGTTTTTGGGGTGTTATGCCGTGTTGCGCTAACTCCTTCTTTAGCCGACGTTTCGGACAGCGTTGCAGTGTCCATCATCAGGGCAGATCAAGTAGATCCGAAACGTCGGCTAAAGAAGGAGTTATCGCAACACGGCATAACACCCCAAAAAAAAACAACAAAAAAAAGAAATAAAATAAAGTTTGGTAAAAATAATTTGACACGGATACCGTCGCCCCGTAGTGAAAAACTACATCAATTGCGTCACGCAAATTTATAAATTGTACCAAGTAGTAGTAGCAGTAGTAGGAGTAGTAGTAGTAGTAGTAGTAGGAGTAGGAGTAGGGGTAGGAGTAGGAGTAGGAGTAGGAGTAGGAGTAAGAGTAGGAGTAGTAGTAGGAGTAGTAGTAGAAGTAGTAGGAGGAGTAGGAGTAGGAGTAGGAGTAGGAGTAGGAGTAGGAGTAGTAGTAGTAGTAGGAGTAGTAGTAGAAGTAGTAGAAGAAGTAGGAGTAGGAGTAGGAGTAGGAGTAGGAGTAGGAGTAGGAGTAGGAGTAGGAGTAGGAGTAGGAGTAGGAGTAGGAGTAGGAGTAGGAGTAGGAGTAGGAGTAGGAGTAGTAGTAGGAGTAGGAGTAGTAGTGGTAGTGGTAGTGGTAGTAGGAGTAGGAGTAGTAGTAGGAGTAGAAGTGGTAGTGGTAGTGGTAGTGGTAGTGGTAGTGGTGGTGCAGGTACCTACACAGATGGTACCGGGTAGAGGTCATACGAAAAACCGTACATACGATATGGGTATCAAATTACGCGTCTCGACTTACAAAATCCGAATGGCTCAGTGAAAAAATGATCAGAAAGCTCCTTGGCACTTTTTTTTCTCAAAATATCCATTTCTTTCTATCCATACATATATTTTAATATATTTGTGGTCACACACTCATAGTTTCATTTATATGCCAAAATACGTATTACATTTTTAAAAGTTTTTAAATTTTGCGTGTTAATTGAGCAATTCTTTTTCCAAAATAACAACTTTTGAAGAATGTCGGTGACAAAACCGTACATACGATATGGGTATCAAATTACGCGTCTCGACCTACACAACACGAATGGCTCGGTGAAAAAATGATCAGTAAGCTCCTTGGCTCTTTTTTTTCTCAAAATATCCATTTCTTTTTTTAAATTTTGTAGTCCCACACTCTTCGTCTCATCTACATTCAAACATCAGATCGCTTATCACATTTATCCATTAGTTGCCTGCAACGGGCAAAAAGCTAGTAATACATTATTACCTAAATTAATGCATTATTATTTGGAGTCTATTCAGCGTGTCTAGCGCAGTGAAACCCATGATTTTATGCCGATTGCCGGGTCAGGCCGATATTGATAATGCAATAAATTATAAATCGACGTATGCCGGCAACGCTGGAGGTATTTTATAAAAGTTAGACGACTACGTAAAAGCTGAAAATACTAATAAATTGACAATGTCGAATTGAAATACTAACTTTAATATACATTGGAATTCCGTTTGTACTTTTTAACACTAAAAAGGGAGTTAATGGGTTCATGAGGTCTTTAGTCATAAATACCAACTTGGAACGGAATCAATTGATCGCGTCTTAGATGAATTAATGAAGTTTAACATGAGATGTCTTTCAATTCTAAGAGCTTATTTAGTCCACCCCCATTCATAAGCCAGCTATTTTTCATAACGAACGACATTATCCCAAAAATTTTCATATTGACAGCTTGTCCAACACTTTGGAGGCCGCGCTAAAAGAAGCGACTTTTGTCTACCGACTTTCGGAATGGTATTCTGACCAAGCGCGCAAATATCACTCACTAATCATAGATGACGAATTTCGTCAATATTGTATTGACATAGGGCTTTATCGATCATCCATGCTAATATCAAATTATGATGAACTTTATAAGCTGTTATTTCAAGTTGTTTTGTCGTGGAACCTAATGAGATTAATAATTATGTTTTCTGCATTTTTAGCGTCCATTGTTCTTCACGGATGAGACAGAAATCCCAGCGGACAAGCAGAAGGAAATCTTGGAGGCCTACGGCATAATGGAAGTGTTCCTGGATACCAATAAGTGGGTGGCTGGGGATCAACCCTCCGTCGCAGACTACTCCTGCATTACCTCCATCGGGGCCCTCGACATGCTCATCCCTATTAGCAATACAGAGTAAGCAATACACAGTAAATGACTATAAAAAAATACGATATTGATCCGTCGTCTGCAGGTGGATTTAGGCAATATGTGCGAGCACGATCATCAGTTGATATTAAATGTTTCGACAACCAGTACACAAAAGGCCTCTTAGCTGTCACTGAGCTTCGGACTGTCAATATACACAACGTTTTTAATAATGCCGTTGGTCATGCAAAATTACTGCTGGCTTATTAATGAACGGAGGCAGACTAACAAAGCTTGTAGAATCGAAATATGTCGTATGCGCGATCAATTTAATCCGTTCGAGATTGAAGAAATCTGTTCAGAATATCACTAGTTGTGGCTAAACCTGTTGTGACCTGTTTGACCCTTTTTAGTGTCAAAAAATACATGCGGATGGCCAATACACATTTAAGTGAGAAGATCTCTCTAGAAACGTTAGAGATTTTAGTAATACGTTCATCATAAATAATTAAAATAAACGGAAAGATCGATTTTCTAGGCCTGCTAGGGCAAAGTCGACCTATGTCCATTCATTACGCCCGGCCGTGTGCCGAATATTATGTTTACACGAGTTCATCACTTATGTCGTTACGATTCCCATTTTATTTTTGAGATTTAATAGGGAAAATTCAATCGCAGGTCTATCCAATACACAGGGCCACGCATCGCATATTTCTGTGCAATTTTGCTTCACTTACGTCGTTAAGATTCTGGTATTGTCTAAGTATTGTCTCGTCTTAATTCAATAGTTTATTGTTCTAATATAAATCATTTTAATGACTGTTTTCAGGTTCCCTAAACTGGCAGCTTGGATCAAGAGATGTTATAGCCTCCCCTTTTACTTGGAGTTGTGCGCGCCCGGAGAGAGCAAACTGAGAGACTTGGTTGAGTCCAAAACTAAACGAACCTAAATACGTAACCAACATTACTCTACATACAATAAGCCAACATCTTCAAATGCTTATGAAATAGACTTGAATGAAAAAATCAGTCAATAAAATAAAACAGATGCAGAAAACATATGTGTTATCATTTATTATTACTTAGGTCAAAATTGAGCTATAACCTTTTAATTTATCTATTTACAAGACAGGGTAAATTTAGTAACTAAATAACAGTTAATACTCAGTCCCGAGGCAAAGAAAATGAAGAAAATATTGAGAAAATATTAGAACCTAATGAAGCTAATAACAATGTTTTCTGCATTTTTAGAGTCCGTTGTTCAAAACGGAAGAAACAGATATCCTCACGGCCCAGCTCTTTTTTAGTGTCAAAGTAAATTCTGATTTCGAATGCATATTCAACTGAGAGTAGGAATTTCAATTCGACATGGTACATGCATTCGAAAAGTCGTTTGACGTTTAAGAATGTCGATCCACAGACAATACCCGCTGATTTTATCATGGCAGGTCGATATCTTATTTACTTAATTATTAATATCGACACGCATAACAAGCCTAGCGATCCCATATAGAAATGTATCGATCTGACCACGATTAACCCGCTGGAGGGCCCAGAAGCTTCAAATGATTGTCATCATTGATATTTTTATCTACATTATCGGTAAATATTTGACCTTCACCAACAAGTCCGCAATCGGTAATGGCGTATGACAGTTCTAATTGATAAAAGCTGCTTAGTTTATCAAGCCCGTCCGTTTCCAAGATAACAACGTGAAGGAAATTTCTGAAACAGTGGGTAAGCTTTAAATAGCCTTAAGACTTTATTTATTTATTTTCGAGAAATCGACAGTTTATATTTAATCATTTTGTACATAAGTATTATATAGTAAAATAAAACCAATTATGGATTTCCTCCTTTTGACTTTACCTTTACTGAGACAGCATAATATGGAATAAGTAAATTAAATTTGTGAGAAAGGAATATGAATTAAAAAATTTATACAAAACAAAAGATTATAAATACAAAAGAAAAATTTACAAAACAATACATTTATAATAGAGATATAAACAATAGAGACATAAACATTATTCACAAACCATCAGAGAAATATTCTTTTATGGACCTCTTGTATTTGGTAAGTTCGCAACTGAAAACATTAACCTTGGATAATACTCTATTGTAATTATTGCATAGTCTGTTTAGGCAAGAATTCTGCTTATAATTAGCTTCCCATATATTAGTTTGTCAGAATGAAGAAGATTGTATTGTAATTGGATGAATAATCTGTCGTACAATAAAACAATAAAAAAATTATGAACCAAAGAAACACTATTCAGCTACCGAGACCTAATTAAGTTCTGTCATTTTTATCGATCTCATATTTAAATTTAAGAATTAGGTACTATAATCGAACAGATACCAAAAGAACTCATGAAATCAGTGAAGATAATAAAAATAGATTTTGTTAAATAAACTGCATTTTAAGCCGAGAACCTTCTAGTGAAACTTTACCTACACATTTTATGGTCAAGTTTGGATTTTTTAAAATATTTTTTATATTTAATTATTTTAATTTGTTGCCAAAGTAATTCAGACGAGTTATAAAACTCATTTTAGGACGGAAGGAATTTACAATACATAGGAAGGAATTAATAGGTACAATTTTACCATGGTATTTTGTTAACTCGTTATAATATATTACATGAATATACATTAAATAATATTAAATTAATACCAGTATCACATATTCGTGACTTGGGTGTAATATTCGTTGAAAACTTGTCATTCATTGAACACATCAACTATATAACTAATAAGGCTTTAAAGATGCTTGGCTTCCTTTGCAGAACTTTAACCGATTTTAAGTCCATAGATTGTATGAGAACCCTCTATACTTCATTAGTCAGAAGTCAATTGGAGTATAATTCACCTATTTGGTCCCCTTTATATAAAGTTCACTCCAATAATATAGAAAGAGTTCAGCACAAATTTCTTAAGTACGTAAATTTTAAGCTCGGAATTCCTATTGATTACATTAATTATGTCAGTTTGATGAATCAATTGCATCTAATAACACTGTCTGACAGGAGAATTATTTCAGACCTGGTTGTGTTACACAGAGTCATTAACAACTTAATTGATAATTAATTGATCCTGCCATCCTTGCCACTATTAAACTACATGTGCCGACTAGGAATACAAGGCAAAATATAACATTCTTCTGTAATACATACTCGACCAACTATCAGACACACTCACTGACCAATAGGATGCATGATCTGGGCAACAAGTATGGGGGTGTTATTGATTTATTTATTGACTCCATATACAGAATTAAGCATAATCTACATCAACACTTTGTTGAATCCTACAAATTAGAGTAGCTTTGGTAAATTAGTTTTAATGATTTGTTTTATATGTAATGTTGTTGTAATTTCTTTTTTACTTTATGTTATTTTTTTTCCTTCTTTAAAATGGATTACATCTATTTACTGTCAATATCTCCTGTATAATACATATTCTCTTATTGTACTGCATCATGTATCACTTCTATGTAAAAGCCTTTTTAGGCGTATATATATATATATAAATAAATAAATAAACATTATAAGTTTCACATACAAAACAGTACAAAAATAGAAAAAGGGTGGTTAAGTAGAACAAACAAGAAAAGAAAAAGAAACAGACAGGGAATCCCATAAGCACACCCATGGATGAATTTACTAAAAATGTACTTATCCACTAAGCATTGGTAAACATAAACTATGTTTGTTTACAAATAGAGGGAAAAGAAAATGAGAGAAAAAAACTAGACTAAAAATCAAGAAAATTACGTATTTTCGTTTTTGAATGTACATACTTAAAAAATATCCTTTTAAAGTAATACTTTTTGAAAAATTGCGTGCTTGAAGCGGAATTCTTCAACATTACCATCGATTCCTTTATTAAAATAACTCTTTGATACTCCAACCACCATATCTACAAATATATTTTTTTAATATAATATATATTTATCAAATTAATCAATTTATAGAGTATAATCAATAATGTTAACAAAGATAATTCATACAATTAGTACAATTAGTTTTCACTGCTTTTGATTTTTTAATGTTCCTCTTCTATAGAAGCTGGCGCTTGTGTCTAGAAGAGTGGTGAGTATCAAGATGTAGAATATTTTGTGTTTGTAATTATGAATATTAAAATTTATAATTAATTACAAAGATAGTTTCATCATTTTGGTATTTTTACATTGAACTTCTTTTTAATTGCTTTTAGTAGGTGTTTATCGTTTTCTATTGTTCTGATATTTTCGGGTAGGCTGTTGAAGTATTTAAATCTGTAAAAAAATATCTTTTAAACCGTATCAGCTGCGATGTCATGCTAATGGCTGCCAACTACACGAGCGCCATCTACTTTGAGTTTTCCAAAATATCAACCATTTGTTATACAATTGAACCCATCGATAAAAGAGACGAAACAATTATAAGATAAATATGATAAAATAATTTACCTGTCCATTTTACGCCGGGAAACACCATGTATGAGTTAATTAGTTAAGTTAATAGACTGACTGATACAGACCAAATATTCAACAGCTGTGACGTACTAGATATACGCCAATTATACGTTAAAACACTACTAAACTACATTTTTGACAAAAAAAATAAATTTCAACATTCACAAAATAACACTAACAGACCAGTTAGACAAGCGTACAAAGAAAACATAAAAAACTCTGACAGTAAATTCAAGCTTTGGACAATGACACTACCACTACCACGCAATAAAAGCTTTCAACAGTTTAAAACTTGATATTAAAATTGAGGAAAATAAAAATAAATTCACACACAAAATTACAAAATTGATTAAAGAACAAAAAAGACAATATTACCAAAATTTCATAGCATAAAATAAAAATAAAACCTACACGTAACACACAAAACCAATATAAACACACATCACTCACAAACACACAATATTATTTTCAATGTACTATTTTTTTTTTTAAATTTTAAATATATTATTATGTATTTTTAATTTTAAATGTATAATTTTTCTCATTAAATGTATTATGTAGTTTTTTTATATTATAAAATGAAGGCCTCAGCACGGGCAAGCCACCCAGTGAGGCCTACATTACTGAAAACCTTGAATTGTAAAAAATATTGTACCTAATAAAATAAAAATAAAATAAATAATAGTAACTGGTAACCAGACAATGACACAGAACAGTCGCTTCAATTCATTCCTAACTACTTAATTATTTGTCAATTTTTCACAGTTCGTTAAAATCTACCACGATAAATAAATCTTTTACTTTATACTACAAAATTGAAGAGTAAACTATATGTTATTATTTATGGAGCGATTGTTGCGATTTTATCCTTGCCAAGGGACGGAGATAATACTCGTGTTGTGTGATTGCCAACCATCCAAGAACAACTCCACTATAATAAAATAAATTCACTGATAAATAATAACTATTAGTTCTGTGAACAGCGTAGACAGAGTTCTAACAGAGGTCTGTAACTATTTTTTACTTATTTAATAAATCAAAACCAAAAATTTCCTCGGAAATCATAAGATTGGTAACTAGTGTCTTAAATACCTACGAAGTAGCTATAAAAAATAAGGAGTGACACAATTTGTAAAAAGAAATGTCAATATCTCACTTTCTTCAGGCCGGTCGGTACCATAATTTTGGAAAAATGCGAATAAGAAAGTGTCACAGAGCATGATTATCTTGTTCAAATCGATTGTATACATATATTTGACAAATATATATATATTTGACAAGTTCAAGTATTTCACCTAAGAATGTAGACAATTTGTCTCGACGCCATCTAGCGAGAGAGTTAGCACTTACAATGCCTTTCTCATATAAAATAAAGTTGGTTGTTTTCAGGTGAAAAAATGTAACAAGCAGTAATTGTTGAATGAAACACTAGTATATATTGAATTATTTCGCGGATAAGAGATAAGCCGCCATAGCTCAGTGGTCAGAGCTGTCGACCGGAAATCGAAGGGACACGGGTTCAAGTCCCGTTGGCGTCATGTATCTTTTATCAGGAGATTTTTCAATGTGGATTAGTGTTTCAGGCGAATAATTATTGCTTGTAAAATAATTGTTACCCTTTGTGCTATGCATAAAAAAAATCTGGCCTTAAACATTAGTTTACCAAAAAAATAATAAAATATTTGTAACGACAATATACGCAAAAGAGAGTGTAAATCACTTCAGACGAATTTATGCTAACGTACGCAATTTATCACCCTTCCGCATTTATCGCCTCAACTTCCTCCTGTGTGAGTCTAAAAGATCAGGATCTTGCAGTTTTGGAGTTCATCGCGTTCACCGCGTCATTTCTTAAATCCGCGCCGAGCTACGGTGGTGGTGTGGAATAGCGAAGTCCTCGTTCCTCAAGCAGATGTGAACACAAAAAGATTAGAATTAAAATTCATATGAAGAAAGTATCTTGATTCATGTCTTCCCAGTGTAGTGTCCAGTGTCCTGTCCGTGAACTTCCTCCTTTTATGGAACCAACTTGAATGTCCCGGAGCGCGGGGAGCCGCACTACTTGCTCCGCTAGCCTATAACGAACTTTCTTGTAGAGGTGAAGCGTATATACTAGAACAGATATCTCAAAGATACTTTCGTACTTAGTATTTGTTCTTAAGTATCGCGCGTCTTGCGAGTATTGCGAGTCTCGTAGCCCAGTCCCGTATCAGATTATATCTTTGAACGCGTGTTCCACCGTCCTAATAACGGATTAGCTTTTTACTGATACTTTGTTACGAACTCTGTCGATTCATTCGTTGAAGGCCTGCAGTCCCGTTTTTAACAGGAAAACAAATAATATGACCAGATTTTTAAAAAATTAACTGTATTTCATATCAGTAAGTTTTCTCCGTGTATGTACACAAATAACATCAAAAACCTGCTGCCATGATATTAAATTCTTTTTTCTATTTTCAAAACGACAGCACTCGAACATGCACTATTTTCTTGCAACAATCGATTGATGAAATGTTGGAGCTGGATATGAAATTCCGGTAGGAACCAAATATATTCTCATTTCACTACCAAACAGGCAGCGTTGGCAATAAACGTAGAAAAATAAATAAGGGTAGCCTAATTTTTAATAGAGCTTAGAGGGAATGAACAATGAAGTAGTCAGAATACACTAGAAATATTTACATACAAGCTTTACCCGGCATTACGCGGTGTTATAAGCTTAAGTCGTGAAGGGGCCCGTGGGCATAGGTACTAAGTTCGGGAGCCTCTTTTGAAATCCGTAAACCTACAGAAAAATACTAAATCTCATTTTTCTATAATTTTATTGAAGGTTTGTACAAAATAGTACCCAAACGTAATTTCGAGAAATAAGAACATGGTTTTTCATTATGAATTTTGTATTTACACAATTTACGTTTGAAAATATTCTTTTGCATTTTTCGTAAGAGTCAAATAAAAAATAAATGTACATTATTCCACAATAACCTCGGAGCCTGTGGAACTATGGCATTCTTAATTGGAGTAAGTGACGAGAGCGAAGGCAGTGGAAAATTAGTTACCACGTTCACGAAGACAGAAGGACATTTTTTTCCATGGTATCCCAAATTGGGGTAAATAATAGGCATGTGGTGTGAGTGAAGGGGGTGAAATATGAATTATTTTATTTACAAAATTTTTCCATGGTATCTCCAATTGGGGAAGATATGTGGTGTGGGTGAAGGAAGTGGAATATAAATTATTGCACTCACATACGCAAGGAAAAAGCGATGCAGACAAAAAAATTCTAGGTTCTAAGGCCAAACCAGCAAACGCTTTGAATTTCTATTTTCGGAGAGTCAAAATACTTAAAATATTTTGACGAAAATCGTTTAGTATTTTGTCAACGGAAATATTTTAGAATTGTTTAAAACGGAAACCTTTACAACTGAAGACACACTAAACAGAATCAAAAAATGGCTAGACTACCACTCACTTACACTTAATGCTAATAAAACCAAATTCATCATTTTCAAAATATAAATAAAATTCGAAAAAAAAATTGTCCCTCATTGGAAAACGTTGACCATGTAACATCTAGGTGTAAAAATTAATCAAAAATTAAAATGGACTGAGCATATTTACTAATTAAATAATAAAATGAAAAAAACTAAGTTATTTCTTCAAAACCATCAGTAATTTCCTTAGTAAAAAAGACTTAATAAAATCTACATGGCTCTTTGCCAATCGCTCTTAGAATCCGGTATTATCGGATGGGGAAGTGCAAATGATAATATCCTAAAATCATTCATTAAAACCCAAAAAGACATAATGAAAATTATTCTGAAAGTCCTTGTAAGAACTAGCACTGACTTATCTTCAATTTTCTAACAATATGTCACTTAAACAACTCTATTCTAATACAAAACACAAGAAATAACCACTAACACATATATTAGAAACACTAGATCTCAAGGTCAAAAACATATCCAACAAGCAACTACAGCATTTGGGCAAAAAAAACTTCCGATACTAAGATACTAAACTCTACAAAAAAATCCCACTCTGATTCGAAACTCACAATAATATTTTTACATTTAAATATCAAATAAAAAGCTGATTACAAAACATAGGGAGATCAGAAATAGATAATATACTGACAATAAATACATATTGAAACTGAAACCACTCGTCTGAACAAAACAACACCTTGTAATAAATTTATAAATATTTCTGAAAAAACACTACTCAATATATTTATAATGGCTTTATATTATCCATACTACTAAATTTTAATCATATGTAAATGAAATCCTCAGCACGGGAGATCTCAGTGAGGATATAATTAAATCTATTTGTTACAACAACAACATATTATTATAATAGTGTATGGATTTCTTCATTTAACATGCTCCCTCAGGGTGGCTACTGCTACAAGTGGCATGAAGGGTTTGCAAAAGGTGAAGTAATAAAATTTGTAGAAAAAAATATGTTTGGGCATACCATCAGCGATCGGAATATATGCATTTTTAATGCAGAAAATTGCTTTGGTCAGAACAAAAATAAGTGTGTTTGCAGTTTATTTTTATTTAGTCTTAAGTTTTTAACAGTAAGCCACACACAAAATAAGAGCTATGCAATGGATTCTGTTATTGAGACACAAAAAAGAAGGATAATTGAGCCAGAATCAATTTTGTACCAGCTCGATGGGTTCCTATGGTGCAATTGACAAACAAAATATGGAGTTAAAGAAATGACTTTAGAAAACTTCTTCAACCTAAATCCTGGTTAGTAAGAATTTTAATTCGAATGAAGCTGTTGTACAGCGATATACAAAAGAGTTGCAAGTAACCTAGTTTTACCCATTTATCGTATCTTATAAAAACCATTTTGGATGAGATTACCTTAGAACCAAGGTTCTTTCAGGTTTTAAAATATTTTATTTATCGGTATGTTTCAAAATGGCAATGTCAGTTAATAACAATACTAGCTGACATATACCCGGCCTTGCACGGGGTTGTGAATGATTTGGAGTAAAGTTTTGAGGTTGAGAATTCTACGATAAAGATTGACCTTTCTCTACTTACTATAAATATATGTCACATGTATTAAATATACATAAACCTTCCGGAAGAAAATTTATAAATGGTAGTGAAAACCCTACGAAAATCCGTTGCGTAGTTTAGAATAACTATGCACACAAACAGACAGACGCGGATGGGGACTTTATTTTTTAATATTTACTAGCTTTTTGCCCGTTGCAGGCAAATTATGGGTAAATGTGATAAGCGATCTGATGTTTGAATGTAGATGAGACGAAGAGTGTGGGACTACAAAATTTAAAAAAAGAAATGGATATTTTGAGAAAAAAATGTGCCAAGGAGCTTACTGATCATTTTTTCACCGAGCCGTTCGGGTTGTGTAGTTCGAGACGCGTAATTTGATACCCATATCGTATGTACGGTTTTTTGTCACCGACATTCTTCAAAAGTTGTTATTTTGGAAAAAGAATCGATCAATTAACACGCAAAATTTAAAAACTTTTAATAATGTAATATGTATGTTTGCATGTGAATGAAGCAATGAATGTGTGACCACAAATGTATTAAAATATATGTTTGTTTAGAAAGAAATTAATATTTTGAGAAAAAAAAGAGCCAAGGAGCTTACTGATCATTTTTTCACTGAGCCATTCGGGTTGTGTAGGTCGAGACGCGTAATTTGATACCCATATCGTATGTAAGGTTTTTGTCACCGACATTCTTCAAAAGTTGTAATTTTGGAAAAAGAAATGATCAATTTATACGCAAAATTTGAAAACTTTTGAAAATGTAATATTTATGTTTGCATGTGAATGAAGCAATGAATGTGTGACCACAAATGTATTAAAATATATTTTTGTTTAGAAAGAAATGAATATTTTGAGAAAAAAAAGAGCCAAGGAGCTTACTGATAATTTTTTCACCGAGCCGTTCGGGTTGTGTAGTTCGAGACGCGTAATTTGATACCCATATCGTATGTACGGTTTTTTGTCACCGACATTCTTCAAAAGTTCTTATTTTGGAAAAAGAATCGCTCAATTAACACGCAAAATTAAAAAAACTTTTATTTATGTAATATGTATGTTTGCATGTGAATGAAGCAATGAATGTGTGACCACAAATGTATTAAAACATATGTTTGTTTAGAAAGAAATGAATATTTTGAGAAAAAAAAGAGCCAAGGAGCTTACTGATCACTTTTTCAACGAGCCGTTCGGATTCTGTAAGTCGAGACGCGTAATTTGATACCCATATCCGATGTACGGTTTTTGTCACCGACATTCTTCAAAAGTCCCAGCGAGTTTTATTTTGGAAAAAAAACATCGCTCTACAAACATGTAAAATGTAAAAACTTTTATTAGAATAAATTATATTAAAAAAAAATATTACCAAAAAAATATATTCATAACGCAATTAGGTACCTACTCGTTAAAAAATAAAGAGATAAAAACTTAAAATATGAATGGCTCCCGGGGCGACGGTACCCATGCCCGCCTCTCAAATTTATTACAAACACTCAGACTGGAAAAACTTTTGATTAAAAAAATGTTTATTTTACAAAACAATTAACATCGCTTCACCCTATATAACTTCTGCGCTCCTGGTAGAAATTATAAAATTGCGGGACGCTATTGATGTAGTTTTTCACTACGGGGCGACGGTACCCGTGCTAAATTATTTTCCCCAACTTTATTTCGTTAATAATTAATACATTTTATTTCGTTCAAAAGCATTATCGATTTTCAAAAGATAAGCCACCAAAGTAAGTACCTACACAGATTTTATCGTTTCTTTGAAGTAACATCACTATGTAATAAAACATCTCTTCGGTGCTTGTCTATGATTGGCTGATTTCTGATTGACCAAAAGCCCGACTGTTGGCATTTTTTGTTAAAATAGCAAATGTCAAAACTTTAGCCGGTTATTGTGAGACATTTTGAACCGAGCGCCATATGTAGAACGGCCGATTAACGTTCCTAAACCTTCGGAGGATGAATTTTTTTCGATAATTTTAACCGTAGACTGTGCCTTTTTGACGGAATTCTATCATTAGGTTGACCGTGTTGATTTTATAAAAAGGCATACCACGTGGTTTCGTGTTGACCACGTGACTAATTTTTGTCCAATGATACCATTATGCAAAGAAAAACAAATCCACTTAAATTAAAAATCTTTCCCGATAAATGAGGAAATTCGTAATATTTATCGTGAAATTTTTTTTTTTTTTTCATGAAATTTAAAAAAAAAATCAGCGATTCCTGATTAAATCAGACACGACGCTCGATCAAAATCAATCGTCTTTTTAATTTGCGTTAGGGTAATGCTTAAAACGAAACATTTTCGAGCAAAAAGGCGCAGGAAGTTTTTTTTTAATGATTTTGCGTTCGGGGTGCGTTCGAAATTGAATAAAAATATAAACGGTGAAGGAGAAAAAGTTTTACAGATCGGTGGCGATCGATGAAAACGAAACATTGAGAAAATGCACCAAAATTTGGCCGTTTCGAAACCGTGCGTGTTGCAACACTCGCGGGGAAAAGTTGATTTGTCGCCGGGAAGCTTTGCCGATTGACCGGCCGCGAATTAACTTATTGGAGTGTTGCCGTCCCGGCCGCCGAAGAGCGAGAAAATCAGCGCTCTCGTATGGCGCGCCTCGAGCGCTTCCAGTTTCCGCCGCCAGAGTTCCCGGACGATTTTGACGACATTGATGCCCGAACGAATCCTCTCGAGTTTCCGGTAATTATTTCCATACAAACTCTGGTTGAATTTCGCCCAAAACGCGTCCCGCCATAGTGAACCTCGAGTCGAAGCGGCTCCGTGAGAGCGGCGGTCGATTTTTGCTGGCCAGGAATTCGGCAAAAAATAATTGAATGGGACTTTTTTTCTGGCACGCCAAAACGAACCTCGAGTCGTATCGAATTGAGGGGGAGAGCGGTCGCTTTTCGCCTAATTTTACCCGCGCAAAAAAAACAAAGAAACTGAGTATTAATATATGAATAGAATTATTTATTTTTACCAGAGTAGTTAAGTTAAGTAGTTAAGTTCCCCACTTCAATCAGCATGGTGTTCTGCTCAGGGTCAGCCCTAAGCCAAACGGCGCCTGAGTAATATTTTGACGCCCCTTGTCAAAACCAGTAGACGTCTAGGTGGGTGATCAGTGTAATCAATTTAGCCGTTTACATGAAAAATAATCTCAAGGGCGATGTGTTGGGCGTTAGGTTTTATCAGCGTCTCGGCGCCTTGGCAACTCGGCGCCCGGAGCAGCCTGTTTCAATTGCGCCCACATGTGGCCGGCCCTGACTGCTATTATGCGATAATGCTAATAATTGTGAAGAATATTTGTTTTGCTGGAGTCGTGAAATCATGGCCGCTGAGAACAAACTCTTCTCATATTGGAACTTATAAAATCCCTATTATACCTCGACAAATTGTTTTAGAGTGATGTATTTACGTAAATGTCAAATTAGACATGTGCCACTGCTAACATCTCGGCGTCTAAAATAGGAACTGCTTTGCGCCTTATCAAGGATTGAGCTGCCAATTTAGGCCGTTTAAATTCGAGCGAAGAATCTCGTACTTAGCGTGGCTACGGAGCAACTGATATACCGGGCATATACCATGGAATTATGCTTTTCATACTCCCATGCTCTATACTTATATAAAAAGCCAACAACTTTAACTGCTTGTGAACTAGACTTGAATGGAAATATCAGTCAGTAAAACAAATGCAGAATCATGTGTGTTATAACGTATTATTAGTTTTAAACCTTATTCGTCTAACTTAGATTATTACAACTTGTTATATGTGAATATGGTGAATACCCTACAGGAGTCCCAACTGCTTCCAACCGTGTACATACTTAAAGCCGTATAAATCGTTACGTTGCAGAAAAAAATAAGGTTTAAAACTAATAACTAATAATACATTATAACACACATGATTTTGCATCTGTTTTACTGACTGATATTTCCATTCAAGTCTACTTCAACTGCTTGTGAACTAGACTTGAATGGAAATATCAGTCAGTAAAACAGATGCAGCATCATGTGTGTTATAATGTATTATTAGTTATTAGTTTTAAACCTTATTCGTCTAACTTAGATTATTACAACTTGTTATATGTGAATATGGTGAATACCCCACAGGAGTCCCAACTGCTTCCAACCGTGTAAATACTTAAAGCTGTAGAAATCATTACGTTGCAGAAAAAATAGAAAATCATCATGATATTATTGTCCAATTGGTTTGACCTTGGCACAAGATGGAGATTATACTCGTGGGACGGCCAACCAGCAAGAAAAACTATTCAACTTTATCTGCATTGTTCTAATTGTTAACACAAAAAATAAAGGAAGCATATAATCGAAGATACAAATGAAATTAATGATTTATCTAGAAAATGTTTGGCTTTTCCGGAAACTATAGAACATATCAATTCGGGATGTTCTGTATTAGCGCCGTCCGAGTATATATTTAGGCACAATTAATTTTTAAAAATAATTCACCAAAGTTTGGTAATTAAACATAACTTGATTGATTGCCGTAATATAGTACCTGCCATATTATGAATTCATTTTTAGAAAACAAATTTTATAAAATATATTATGATAAAACTATACTAACAGACCGAACGATTAGTCATAATAGACAGGATATAGTTTTACATGACAAAATTAAAAAATAACTTATATCATTGATGTAGCTATTCCAAATTCCTGTAATATTAAAAAATCTGTCTCTGAAAAAATAAGAAAATACACAGGTTTAGGAAATGAGATTAAAAGAATTTGGCATTCTCAAACTATAAAAATATAAAATATTACCATTTGTTATTTCGGCTACTGGCATTATATCTAGCTCTCTCATTCATAATTTAGGCGTATTAGATCTGTCAAATAATTTATATAAAAAAATGCAATGTTGTTCCTGTATTGTTTTGTATTTATTATCACAGGTTAATCATGGTAACCACTTATATATACAGGTTAATCATGGTAACTTCTTATATATACAGGTTAATCATGGTAACTACTTATATATACAGGTAAATCATGGTAACTACTTATATATACAGGTTAATCATGGTAACTACTTGTATATTCAGGTTAATCATGGTAACTACTTATA
Organism: Hesperophylax magnus; assembly: GCA_026573805.1. Lineage (NCBI taxonomy): Eukaryota > Metazoa > Arthropoda > Insecta > Trichoptera > Limnephilidae > Hesperophylax > Hesperophylax magnus. Next base: position 201,643 of record JAIUSX010000117.1, on the reverse strand, counting down.
TATACAGGTAAATCATGGTAACTACTTATATATACAGGTTAATCATGTTAACTACTTATATAAAATTGTACCTGTTTAAGTCACATTGTCACATTTGAATTTAGTTTTTAAACAGTGTTAGGAACTCGTGTATTCTTTAAAGAAGGCTCCGAAAAAATGTCAATGTTAGAGTTAAGACAAATATTATTTAGAGTATGAAGAGCTCGGTTAATTGTCGAATTAGATGTTGCATTTGTTTTATAATTTAGCGTGTGGAATATCACTGTATGTCGTGTACGTCTCAAAGGTATGTTAAAGTTAATAAGGGACAGAAGTTCAGTACAGTCAATGTCGTTGTTTAAAATTCTGTGTATAAATATTGAGTCAGCGAGAAGTAGCTGACTCAATATTTATACACGTCTTCGTCTTCGCTGCAAAGTTTCAAATGTTGTTACGTTAGCGTTTAGGCCATGTAATATACTATAGGTGTGTTACACAAATAGTCATCGCCGCACAAGCCGGCGGCAAAGCTTGATACTCCAATCATTCAGGGTGTGGATTATAGTCAATTTCCCAATTAAAACAAGTCTCTTGTTATGAAGGTTTATTATACAGGTAATACAGGTTATCAACAGATCTACAAAGGTTACATAGCTTTTTAAGGCCTAACTAGTTACTTAGGCAATCTATTGACTCTAAGGGCTCTGATTGACAAGGTATATTATGCGCTCACGTGTAATTTACGGCGGATGCGGTGAGACGGTCGGCAGGGGCCATGGCAGGTGCCAGGCAGGGTGCAGGACGGGTGCAGAAGGGCGGCCACGAGGGCACACCACGCTGGACAGCAAAAGGTGCGCCAGAATTATGCGGGTTTGATGCAGAAAGGCGGCCACTAGGGCACACCACGCTGGACGGCAAAGGGACGCCAGGGCGGCGGCCGGAGTCGCAGAGACGATGGAGCAGAACGGGGGCACTGATTGGATGGCCAAGGGGGTCCACACAAACAGGCTAGGGCGGCAGACGCCCAGGGCTGAGGCCGGGGTCTACAAGTTCACGATCTCAGCCTGGGGTCGACGGTAGGTGGGGCAGCTAGCATCACAGGGGTACGAGGTTGGCGGCGTGGTCAGAGGCATGACCCAACTATACAACATAAGGTGCTGGTGGGAGACATCGGCAGACGGAGACAGGACCCAACTATATAACGTAAGGAGGCTGTGGTTCTGAGGGACTGGCGGCACACATGGTGAAACAAATCAGGCCGGTCCATATCTATGGCGACACCAATTTCGGCGGCGATGGTAACTCGGAACTAACACATTGTGTTGAGATCAGCGGGGTCGGCGGTCAACTGGCGCGTGGGCAGCTAGCCGCAAGTACTTGACCTGCGTTGGTCCTCGCTGGGGGGGGGGCTTGTCCCACTCTTTGGCGCGTGCCCCATGCCCTTATAAGGACACGAAGTACATGATTGGCTGTTAACCCGCGTGATCGTGACAAGCAGAGATATCGCGGATGTACTTGTATGTATTGGTGATCTAACACGCCATCAGTGCGTGGTTCGTTTCCTGCAATCGTGTGGACATACATAACTTTGCAGTTAGCTCTAGCAAGCTTTGTGCAAACATAACACTACCCTCCTTGTCGATGAAAGAAGATCCCAGGCAACGTGGCTGAAGCAGGGCAACGTCCTCTTGTTTGCCGTACGAGAGGTACAGAGCTACCTCATTTCACAAAGATTTAAACACTCCCTAACGAGCCAAAACAAAAATTTAACTACCTGAGAGCCAAGTTGAACAATCCCTAACAAATACACTGAACAAGGGTTGCCAAACCTCTTTCAAAAATAATTGCAGAAATGATCTCCAAGGCGCGATACAAAACACGCTATGATTTACATACACAACTTTTTTCCAAACAAAAAAATACACATGGCCTTCTTCCCAACAGAAAGAATACTCATCACCTTCTTTCCAAACAAAAAGAATATACCTGGCTTGCTTTTTTTTTTCTCAAAAAAAAAGACAATACCAAAACAACAAATGTAGCATACAATGTGGTATTACCGAATGGATGTACACAATTTACCACCAGGCCTACACTTTCCATCAACCCACAAAAGAAGAACAATTAACAATGTTCACAATTGTACAATGTTATACAAAATGGTATTCTGGTTAGAGAATATTATACGCTTATGCGATTGACCAAAATCAACCCATATTTCGCGTTTTTTACAATGAAATTCTTAAACTATACATGTTTTTTTTTATACACAAAATTCCTGTTATGGAATGTGTACGCTGATTATATCATGCGATTGATCGAAATCAACCCATATTTGCGTCTTTAACAATAAAATTCTTGACACTATACAACACAAGTATCAATACACATGTTATGTTATTTCTTATTATCCATTGATAATTTTGAAAAACGGAAAACAACAAAAATTCTACTCAAGATTTTAACAATATATTCTCATTTAGTCATGGTTTGTCTGGTTGCTAATAATTCTTAGGCATATAGACCAATCCTCTAGTATCGCATATTGATTATACAGGTCAACGCTACCAAGACCTACCATGTAATTAATTATAAGGCTAATATTATCCTATGACATTTAACGATTTATTTCCTATAAACCGTACAGCGCTGTACCAGGTGTTAACAAGAAACACCAGCACGTCGTAACGAAAACGTTCGACAAAATTTTCAGAACACTCATAAAGTGTTCTCACCAAATGACCAGACAAAACCCAAAATGACCTTAAGTGCAATTATTAACCCAATTCTTTGGTTAAGATTCAATAATGTCCCAAAATGACATAAATATGCAACCACCATTTGTCCTTAATGACCAACAATTTTAGATTTCCAAATCTAAGACATAATTACGTTATCTTTACAAAAACTATTTCTTCTTACCGGGTATATATTATAATTCATCTTTCTATGAGAACATACACACCACACTTGACATGGCGTAACACATATTACAATTACACAATTTTATTTCGTCACGACTTTATGAAGGACTTTACACGTTATTTCTTTTTATTGATACCGAGGCAATCAAATACGTGTTTACAACTAAAAAAAATTTACACCATAATTGACATGGCATAACATATAATATAATTACACAATTTTATTTCGTCTCAACTTTATGAAGGACTTTACACGTTATTTCTTTTTATTGATACCGAGGCAATCAAATACGTGTTTACAACAAAAAAAATTCACACCATAATTGACATGGTGTAGCATATAATACAAAAACACAATTTATTTCGTCTCAACTTTATGAAGGACTTTACACGCTGGTTTTTTTTACCATATTGATACCGAGGCAATCAATTACGTGTTTACAAGAAATTACAATACACAACCCATAACCAATTAATAATTAGTTAGGGAACAATTTACACAATTATAATTTACAAACATATTACATACCACTCAACAACTACTGTGTGTGATAATTCAATCTCTGTTATATAAGACTTATTCGAGTCTTTTTAATTTAAAAATCGAGAACTACATAATCCGATTTCCAGAGATTGACTTCCTTAAAAATAACGACACGTATTCACTACGCAAGAAGGAGAAAAGAAAAAAAATTCCAGAAAAAAAACAAATAATTGGTATGTAACCAATTAAATACAAAAACATTTGACATAATTTTCTATATAAGAGAATGTCTGAACAAAAACCACATACGGGGTTTCTCATTTGAACTATACAATTTATAACACAAGATATTTGAGTTATATTTACAAAATGGGTTCCTAATCTACCACTGATAACTTTAAGTGATGAAGAACGAAATCATCACTTCAAAAGTACAGGACATTTCTTACGCCGTTTCCTGTCAACGAAAAGAAGATTATATATACAAATATAACCTTAATTTGTACTAAAAATTGGTATATATTCTTAGTACAATAATTCCACGAAATATAAATTAAGTTTATTTTTCGGTCCCGGGCAGGATATTGAATGCTTAAGGCGGTTTTTTCCTTACTATAATAAAAAAAATTCCACTAAAACTTAAGGTTCTTGAATTTAACCCTCAATCAATGTAACGTGTCGTGTTTCGTAACGAAATATATACAAAAATGTATATTTTTAAATATAATTTTATATAACTTATGTAGTTACTTCATAACTACAACTTATATCTTCTATATCACAATACTCATTTATTGTGATAAAAGTGTCTGAGTTTTGATTTATTGTTATTATTACTTTAAAACGAGTTATAGTTATGGAAGAGAGAGATGAAAAGAGAGAGAAAAAAAAAAAAAAAAAAAATTATATATTGTATTTCTATAAGATGTCTGCTAGCTAGTCAGAATCTCACAGAAACACAATAAAATAAACAGAGTGACTACTATGTCAGCCAAAATAAATGTACTCAAAGATTCATGACGTCTTTGAGTTATAAACATTGAATGACACATAGCACCTTGTTCATTTAAATAATATTATTAGAAATGCACGAAATATGTATTATAGTTTACATATTATATCGCCTTAAACTGGGTGCGAGAATAAACAATATACGTATCAACATGAACGCGGCGACCTTTGACGAATTCATATTTATTATTATTATGCGTAAATATTGTCTGTTGCGACGCGGGAATGGATCCTTTGTCGGTATTTTTAATAGACGTGACTTATTAAGATATCTCAAGTTACTGCTCGTAGCGTGTTTTATATTTTCTACCAACAATTTATTTTCTGTGTAATATTTTTTGTTGCGAGTTTTTATTCTGTTCAATGATTTTATTTTCTGTAATATAACAACAAATTCAACCCGATTAGTGACACTTATTAGGTGACATTGTTACCTAGTTTTATTATGTCTTTAATGTGAAATCTCCCTACGATTTTTCCATTTAAATCTTCCAGCTGGTATACCGTGCTAGAGATTTTTTGTTTCACCCGATTTTCTACAAAACGGGGTGCGAGTTTATTTGAGAAGTACGTCCCAGCTTTCGATTGTGCAAAGTTACGTCTCCATACAATGTCTCCAATTCCGTAAGAGGCCAACTTGTGTCTTGTATTGTACCGAGCGGCACTTTGTTTATATGCTTCCGCAAGAGAATCACTAACTTGGTCATAAATAGCTACTAGTTCTTGTAATTTTTCCGCGTATTCTGCTACTGTATCTGGTTGTTCGTCATTTCGACTACCAGACGAGATACGCCAATGTGAAGTTCCGTGTACTGTCTTCTCGAACCCGTGCATAAGAAAAAATGGGGTGAAACCAGTCGTAAGATTGACAGTATTGTTTATCGCCGCTTGAACCGTTTTGACGTGTTTTGACCACTGACGGTGATCATTGCCTACTAGAATAGCCAATGTAGTACCGATTGTTTGGTTATAGCGTTCCACTACATTATTCATAGGCGTATAGAATGTGTTGTAATAAATATCTGGGACGCCGTACTGAGATAAGAAGGCTTTAAAGGTGTTTGATATGAACTGTCGACCGTTGTCCATTATCAGTGTTCTAGGGACAGAGATTGGTAAGAAAATATTATATTCTAAAACTTCTATAATGGCTTTAGCCGTAGCATGGCGTAGTGGGAATAACCAACAGTATTTAGTGAAAACGTCTACCACACTTAAAATGTGAAATTTACCATCATAACCCTTGGGGTAGGGACCTATCAAATCTATACTTAAACTCTGCATTGGTCGGTCGACGTTTTTGGGATGCGACATGTAACCTAAGGCTGGTTTCGTTGAATGTTTATAAGCCTTACAAGTATTACAAAGAGACACTAACTTTTTCACATCATTATACATACCGGGCCAAAAATTTCTTAACGATAATTTTTTAAAGGTTTTAAACACACCAGGATGTATTGACGCGGAAGAATTATGACAATCCGAGATAATAGCTTGCCGATCTTCTACAGGGGACACTAATTTCCATTCGTAGTCTTCTTGTAAAGAAAAATCAGCTTTGCAATGTTTAAACAACTTATTTTCTTGTATCAGGAAGTTAGGACAATTTTGTGGGTTATCAACGCATTTTTTATATAGTTCTGTGTACCATTTGTCCTTAGAACTGGGCGTGCTTAATAAAGAGTCTAGCTGAGTAACTTCTATACGTGAGAGTGCGTCCGGTACTATATGCAGGGAACCTTTACGGTGAATAATATCAAAATCGAATTGAGACAAACGAGTCGCCCATCTAGCAAGTCTACCTGAAGGATTTTCTAGTGACATCAACCACCTTAAACTCGAGTGGTCTGTGACTACTGTGAACTTTGACCCTTCGACGTATGAGCGAAAGTTGTACACGGCGTCCAGAATAGCTAATAATTCGCGCTCTGTGGTGCTATAATTTTTCTCCGCCTTTGATAATACTCTCGAGTAATATGCTACAGGGTGCTCTGCGTCTTCGAATTGTTGAGAGAGACATGCACCGATTGCAAAATTTGAGCTATCGCATTGTATTATAAAAGGTAATTTAAAATCAGGACAACTTAATACCGGTGCCGAGATCAATGCATTCTTCAAGGTGGAAAATGACTTTTCTACTTCATCATTCCATGTATAATTAGGTAGGTTCTTCTTACCCCCAGTTATATGAGTTAAAGGTGCGGCAATGTTTGAAAAATTGTCAATAAAACGTCTGTAATAACTACATAAACCTAAGAATGATTTCACCTGTTTTGTATTCTGAGGACGGGGAAAATTCTTAATAGTTTCAATTTTCGCCGGGTCTGTGCGGAGACCTTCCCTGTCTATAACAAAACCTAAGTATTTTAGTCTTGATTTACAAAATTCAGATTTTTCCATATTTAATGTTAATCCTGCATTCTTAAGTATACCACATACTTTTTTAAGAAGTTCAATGTGTTCTTCAAAAGTTTGCGAAATAATAATTAAGTCATCTAAATATGCAAAAAGGTTTGGTTCAAATTCTGGACCGAAAAGAGTGTCTACCAGACGTTGTAACTCACTTGGAGCATTTCTTAAACCAAAAGGAAGTCTTACAAACATAAACGTACCTCTACCTGGTACCACAAAACTGGTTTTCTCGCGAGACGACATGTGCAATGGAATCTGCCAGAAGGCTTTAAGTAAGTCTAGCGATGTAATGAAATTTGCGTGACGAAGGTTGTCCAAAATACGATGCACATTTGGAAGTGGGTAAACCTGGGCTTTGGTAGCCATATTAAGACGTCTACTATCAAGGCAAAACCTTGCAGTTCCATCCTTCTTGGGTACCAGTATCACTGGATTTGACCAAGGAGATTTACTTTTTACTATTACGCCTAATTCTAACATTTTGTCAACTTCGTTTTCTAGCTGCTTCAACCTCACAGGAGATAAGGGGTAATAGCGCTGTTTAATTGGTAAACCTTCAGTTTCAATAACATGTTCGATTAAATTCGTTTTACCCAAACCGCATTTAGCAAAAGATATGGATTGAAAATCCTCCATTACATCACTAAGAGATTTCATTTGTTCCGGTGTAAGATCGTTTTTAGATTTTACAACATTAACCTCTGAGATAGAAGTGTACGAAATATTTTGTTCTGACGTGAATAAATTCGGAGCTATGTTGAATTTCTTCCAGAAATCGATACCTAAAATGATCTTTTGACCCAGTGAGGGAATTACTATGAAGTCTATAGTTTGTGATATACCGTTATAAATTATTGGTTGTGAAATTTTTCCCAACACTTCCTGTCTCTTGTTATCTGCCGTCGTAATTAACAAGTTGCAGGGTGACAACGTATACGAAGAGAAATGTTTGTGTAAATTTCCTCCAATACACGACAAGGATGCTCCCGAATCTAATAATCCTGATAACATACGATTATTGACATAAAATGTTACATGCGGTCGGCCATCACCGCTGCAAGTTACATTCCACGCTTCTAGGGAATCAGTATACGAAAATAATTTTACATAATTTAGCCAGTCATTCCATTCTTTTTTCCTAGTGTTTAAAGATGGCTTTGAATTAGAATGACCGTCTACCAGTTTTTTTGATTCCTATTACATTGAAACGGGGGTGGTTTTGACAAATCCGGCATAACATTTGCTCTGTTGTCATCCGGCTTTTTCCATCGCGGGCTACGGCGCGGGATACTACTATTGCTAACTGCATTACAATATTTTGCAAAATGGCCATTTTGATTGCATCTGAAACAAGCACGGTTAGCTAAGTCAGTCGACCTTTGTGTAATCATTGCTAACTGAGAGTTTTTATTCTGGCCAAACAATCTATTTTTGTTACGTAGTTGAGAATTATCATGATGAGTTTCATCCATGAGCTCACAACTTTTAACTAAATCGTTACAAGAGCTAGGTGCATTGTACGAGAAAAGTTTATTATATTTGTGTAATAAACCATTTTTAACTGTTAAAGCCAAGTCTTCCTCGGACAATGGAGATGTTAATTTATTATTCAAAGACGACATTAAATTTACATATTGTCTAACAGATACATTATATAACTGTTTGTAATGGTGTAATTTAGATTTAATTCTGGAATCACCTTCGAGAATTTTAGAGCCCGAGGCAGTATCGGTCTCAACATAACTCGAGACGGAATTGAATTTAATCTTGTCCATCTCGTCACATAACGACTGCAATTCCGTAACATTAGAGATTTCACGACCGATTTTTAATTGCGCATATACCGGCAGGAGACCTTTTGTGATTAATGATAGAAGTTCCGATTCCGGAAGAGGTATATTTAGTTTAGAATTTATCGCTAATGCCTCCAGAATGTAGTCTGACGCCCTCTCATGAACTTTCTGACTTAAATTAAATAACTTCGACTTCTCAGTTATTTGGAATGACGGGTTTTCAAATCTTTTTAAAAAAGCTATCTTAATTTCTTCCCATTTCAGGTTAGTCTTAAAAATTTTCCTGTAAAATAATAAAGCGGAACCGGTCAGCAAGTCAATGAACCCTCTAGCTAGGTCTTCCCAATCCACGCCTCTGGCATATTGTAACTCAGTAACTCTATCCAAAAAAACACGAACGTCCGTATTGCCATCAAAAGAAATTTTCCAGTTCGTTAAATTTACGATTTTCCTTTCGACGTATCTTAAATTGGTTCTATCCACGTTCTGATGCACAACAATCGGGTTTATAACATCGTGGGAAACGGAACTACTTGCTTTAGGTGTCGTACTAACTTCTGGCGAACTTAATGATATAATTGGAGGTTCTGTGCTCACATTTATTGATGCATTATATGCCACACATTGATCTCTTAGAGATGACACAGCCCTTTTTGGAACTATACCTCTTTCTATTAACCACTTTTTAATTGAAGGCGCTGTCGCTTTTTCAAAATTTAAAATTCTACCAATATTGGGAGGATCCATGATTTAATAATAGTAACAACCGGTAAGGTCTACGGATCTTAATTAAAAACAACCAATACGTTATTTATTTAATAATGTGAATTAAAAAACGATAACTGAATTTAATCCGACGGAGAATTAATACTTGGAAGTTCTTTTGAGTATTTGAATTATTTCAACTTATTACAATGAAACAGATAAGCAAAGCTTAACCTGACAAAAAAAATTATTTCTATAACGAAACAATTAAATTGCATTCCAAAATTGAAATAACACATCTATCTCTCGGAAACATCCACATTTAACATTTATTACGTCGTAATTTCTCGTATTTGGTTTATTACGTATTTAGTAACAGAATGTATTTGCTTCACGCTTCCGACGGCACATTCGTATTACAAACACTCCCGGATCAGAAATTGAATTATAACACACAGCTGTGGGAAAAAAAACATTAATATTATAGTAAAACATAGCAACAAAAGACGTATTTTATCGGGCTAATTGACTATCCATGTTGTGGCGCCAGTGTTACGTTAGCGTTTAGGCCATGTAATATACTATAGGTGTGTTACACAAATAGTCATCGCCGCACAAGCCGGCGGCAAAGCTTGATACTCCAATCATTCAGGGTGTGGATTATAGTCAATTTCCCAATTAAAACAAGTCTCTTGTTATGAAGGTTTATTATACAGGTAATACAGGTTATCAACAGATCTACAAAGGTTACATAGCTTTTTAAGGCCTAACTAGTTACTTAGGCAATCTATTGACTCTAAGGGCTCTGATTGACAAGGTATATTATGCGCTCACGTGTAATTTACGGCGGATGCGGTGAGACGGTCGGCAGGGGCCATGGCAGGTGCCAGGCAGGGTGCAGGACGGGTGCAGAAGGGCGGCCACGAGGGCACACCACGCTGGACAGCAAAAGGTGCGCCAGAATGATGCGGGGCTGATGCAGAAAGGCGGCCACTAGGGCACACCACGCTGGACGGCAAAGGGACGCCAGGGCGGCGGCCGGAGTCGCAGAGACGATGGAGCAGAACGGGGGCACTGATTGGATGGCCAAGGGGGTCCACACAAACAGGCTAGGGCGGCAGACGCCCAGGGCTGAGGCCGGGGTCTACAAGTTCACGATCTCAGCCTGGGGTCGACGGTAGGTGGGGCAGCTAGCATCACAGGGGTACGAGGTTGGCGGCGTGGTCAGAGGCATGACCCAACTATACAACATAAGGTGCTGGTGGGAGACATCGGCAGACGGAGACAGGACCCAACTATATAACGTAAGGAGGCTGTGGTTCTGAGGGACTGGCGGCACACATGGTGAAACAAATCAGGCCGGTCCATATCTATGGCGACACCAATTTCGGCGGCGATGGTAACTCGGAACTAACACATTGTGTTGAGATCAGCGGGGTCGGCGGTCAACTGGCGCGTGGGCAGCTAGCCGCAAGTACTTGACCTGCGTTGGTCCTCGCTGGGGGGGGGGCTTGTCCCACTCTTTGGCGCGTGCCCCATGCCCTTATAAGGACACGAAGTACGTGATTGGCTGTTAACCCGCGTGATCGTGACAAGCAGAGATATCGCGGATGTACTTGTATGTATTGGTGATCTAACACGCCATCAGTGCGTGGTTCGTTTCCTGCAATCGTGTGGACATACATAACTTTGCAGTTAGCTCTAGCAAGCTTTGTGCAAACATAACAATGTACACTCAAAGTTATTGTTGAATTTGTAGGTAATATATTTTATAAATTTATTTTGGATACGTTCTATACTATCTATGAAAAGTTTATATTGTGGATTCCAAATAGGCGATGCAAATTCCAGTGTACTTCTGTCTAATGCGAAATATAACATTACAATTGTACGCTTTGGAAGGCCCTTAGAGTACATATTGGACCCCCGTCATAGCTGTCTGTCTCACTGAAATAAGTTATTGGAATATGGCGTACGACATAATTTAAATATAATTACTTAATTTCAACACTAAAGCGAAGTTTTTAAAATGTGTTAGACAGTAAATATATTTAAAAAAAAACATCATTCTAACGAAGTTTTCAAATGCCTAGCTTCATTTATATTCATTATTAACAATTCTTTTTCAGCACATTGTGTGCTTTATAAATGTCAAGGAACATTTATATTCATTACTAACAATTATTTTTGCTTCAAATTTAAGCATGTATTATAAATGTCTAGGAACATTTATGGTCATTGTTAACAATTATATTTGCTACATATTTAAGCATGTTTACATGTCAAGGAACATTTATATTCATTACTAACAATTATTTTTGCTTCAAATTTAAGCATGTATTATAAATGTCTAGGAACATTTATGGTCATTGTTAACAATTATATTTGCTACATATTTAAGCATGTTTACATGTCTAGGAACATTTATATTCATTGTTAACAATTATATTTTGCTACATATTTAAGCATGATTTATACATGTCTAGGAACATTTATATTCATTGTTAACAATTATATTTGCTACACATTTAAGCATGTTTTATAAATGTCATGGGACATTTATATTCATTAACAGTAATTATTTTTGTTTCATATTTAAGCATGTTTTATAAATGTTAGGAATATTTATATTATTGTTAACAATTATATTTGCTACACATTTAAACATGTTTTATAAACGTCTAGGTACATTTATATTCGTCATAAACAATTATTTGTACGTGTTTTAAAAATATATTTTTTTATGTGTAACCACGCAAGAGTCCCAACTGCTCCCAACCGTCTATGGCATCCCCAATTGGGGTAGGTGGTGAGGCCGAAGATAATGGGGAGGGGAGGGAGATGGGGAAGAGGAAGGTGGGGAAGTACCTAGCTATTCGGATCTAGTAACCAGACACGGCCAAAGCCATTTCAAGAAACGATTTAATTCTGAATGGTGGTCTTACATCAGGTCGATACTGAGAGTATCTTCCACTCTAGAACGTGCCGCAAATATACTATATATTATTTTAAATGATTAAATTGTGATATAAAATTGGTTGTACTAAAACAATACTTGATCCCTTAGCAAAAGCTCAGAAATCACTTCTTAAAGTTATACTTAAAAAACCGTTCAGATACCCCAGTGATTCATTGTTCGAAGAGTTTCGTGTTCTTGATGTAAGGCAATTATACATGAGGAAAATCATATTACATACCCAAAGAACGCGTCACCAATACACTTCCGTACTCCATTATCACGATACTAGACATGCTAAGAGGAACCCAGTTGTTCCTCCCACCACTTCTTCATCCTTAGCTCAAAGACAATTCTCGTACTTAGGCCCTAAATTGCTTAATCTTATTCCCGATGCAAGGAAATCAAAAAGTGCTAACATTCTCCGAAATCTAGTAAATAATTGGCTTCTGATCTTGGGGAGAGCTGAATGCGAAAATATGCTAATTAACAGTCATTAAACTTGCTTTTCTTAAATTTCGTTTTCGAACTACCCTGTATTTTATTTTATATATGTATTACAGCAAATTTATTTGTTTACCGTTGTAAATTCAAAATCTGCTTAAAACCTTTCTTTACATCTTTTATTTTATTTTTCTTTGTTTTAGTTTCTCAACTCTCTTTTTAATTTTTTTTTAAATTTATTGATTCTCTAGCTCTAGAGCATTAATTCAACAAAATCAAAACGAAATTTCATGGAATGGAGATAAAGCAGACATGTGTTTTTTTTTAATATTAATTTATTTTTTAATCTTCTATCTATTTATACATTTCCTTTCAATTTCTTTTCTTTTTTATATATTTTTGATTCTCTGGCGCATTAATTTCACCAAATCTAAAGTAAGATTTCACGGAATGGTTGAAAAGCTTACATGTTTCTATTGTTTTATATTTATTTATACATTTACTTTTTTCTTTTTTGCATATTTTTTAATACACTATTCTTATTTTTTTTGCTTATTTTTATTCTATATTTTCTTTTAATATCCTTTCTTACTTTATCTATTTTTGATTCTCTAGCTTATTAATTTCATCTAAATAAAAAAGTAAAATTTTAATTTGATAAACTCACATGTCAATAAGTTTTTACTATATTGCTATTTTTTAATATTCTTTTAGTCTATTCTCTACGTTTATATTATTTAAAATATATAGTTAGCAACTTCTTGTATCAACCAAGAAAACTCTTCAAATTATTTATAAAGAGCAATAATTAAGTAAAAGTCAATACACTAGACAAAACAAGAATCGCATTTAATAAATCTGCCTATTTCTGACTGTCCTAAAACAGGTTAATATCCTAGTTGGACAGCCAAAGATCACTGTAATATGTAATGTTTTTTTTTTAAATTAATAAATAAATAAAACAAATGTTTCATTTAGAAAGAAATAAACTCCTCAGTATTACATAACTGCAGATATATAATTTAACGCGCCTGTACACCAACGGTTGTCCTCAACTGAACCCAAGGCCAAGTGGAATCTACGGTTACATCACGCACGAAACTCTTCACTTCGAATAGCGATTCTGCTCAGAGCACACGCAGTTCGCGATCCGCACTCCTGTTCGGCAACACTAAACAAAGGTAGGCTAATAAACTTATCATAAATAATATACTTATACTTTTGGTCATTATTTTGTTAAAAATATATGCTCAAAAAGATACATATTCATTTGTGTACGAGAATCACCAGGTAGCCAATGATTGTATCTCTACGTATGTAGCACGTCCGATTAGCGAACGCTATTTATCGCGAACAACCCAATCAAATTAATGTTTTCCGAGAATATGTTATTATCGTTGACTCCATATCAAATGTAATCTCTCGTAGTTTGAGGTAAATATCTACATCATAAATAAACCACTCACTGTATCTTTAAATAAAAAGCAATAAGCAGTACATACGCCATTGAAGAAGAAAATAATACTAATACAGGGATTTCCAATAAGAGGTGTTATTTTGAATAGCCCGCTATTTCGGTAGATATTACTTTTGAAGCTGTCATTTTTTAATATTTGACAATTAAAAACTACGCCATTAATAAAAATGTAACGATACACGCTTCAAGAACGCATTGAAATTATTAAAATTCACTTGAGTGAATCAAATGCAAATCATCTTGAGTGATGAGGCCCATTTCCACCTCGGTGGCTTCGTCAACAAGCAAAATTGTCGCATCTGGGGCTCGGAAAACCAAAGAGTTATTGTTGAAAAGCCTCTGTATCCTCAATTTGTGACTGTTTGGTGCGGTTTATGGTCCGGCGGAGTCATTGGACCTTACTTTTTTGAAAATGAGGCTGGAGCAACAGTTACGGTGAATGGATTGCGCTATCGAGAGATGATTAATGATTTTTTATGGCCAGAATTGGATGGTATTGATCTGGACAACTTTTGCTTTCAACAAGACGGCGCTACGTGCCGCACAAGCAACGAAACCATTGATGTTATATCAAAATAACACCTCTTATTGGAAAACCCTGTATATCTAAAACAGAAGAAACAGAAAAATAAAAATATAACGGACACAACTAGGAATCGAACCCAGGATGTTTTGTCTTACCGGGACAGACGTCTTAATCAACTTGACCATTGGGACATATTCTTCAATTATATGTTGATGGGTATAACCTTCGAAATTAGTTAAAAAGAAAAGTTATTATTCAATACATATACATTTATTATCTTTAGGCGAATATCATATAATATTATGAATACGTCCAACTCCAGTGAAATAGTGGCAATATCAACAACTCAAGCCCCTAGAGGCGCTAGTGTAGCATATTGACTTTGATATTTGGCAGCAAATTAAATATATTTAGTACTCACGGCCGCTGTTCCCAATCCTAATAATCAAATTCTAAGCGAATCACCACTGCACTACGTAATTCCAACACACAATAATTGCTTAAGCAAGCCGCTCAGTCTAAGCCAGCCGGACAGCTGGATTAGCTATTAGTGGCGGTGTTTTGCGCGTTATAATTTTAATTTTGATCAATATTGATAAAAACACATAAAAATGTGTCAAAAAGTAAGTTCTGTGTTTGCAGTTTACGGATGTAATAATTACATACAGCGAAAATATTCCAAGTCGTTTTCAGAATGCCCAAAAACGTTGTTATGTTAGTTGGTGAAATAAAGTATAATTTTTTTATATCCTACCAAATAAAATATTCTTGATTACGTAAAAAGTGGGTGAAAATTATAATAATGAAAAAAAAGTTATAAATCATAGTCATGTTCAAACCATATTTTTGTAAAATTTGTTTTGAATTATTGAATATATAAAACATATTGATATATAATATATTTTCATGTATTTATATTATTCAATATTATAATGATTTTTTTTGCTAAATTTCTCAAAATTATATAGTCTTTTATTACCCAAACCATCAAAGACATAGTTAATAGCCGCTTTAATATTTTTTTATTTGATTATTTTATGAAAATACTTTTTTCGTATGTTAGTTAGCCTTAAAATATTTAGACGAATTATTTGTTTGCGCCCGTACATTCGCAATATGAATATTAATTAATAGTGTTGTGCGTACAAAAACTCACTTCTTTCAAGAGAGGCATACAAATACAATAATATTTTATAATGGAACTCTACCATGAATTGTCAGTTTCAAAAATAGAAATATTACAAATACAATATTTGATTCAATCCAATTCAAGGCTCTACGGCTGATGTGAAGAATATCTCCCAAAATTACCCAAGGGAAAAAAACTGGTAATTTTTAAATCAGTTTTCAAAAAACTTATATGATGTCTACCTCGTCTATGTGTTAACGGAGGAAACTTAGTGATATGAAATATTGTTTATTTATTAAAAATCTAAGTGAAATTATTTGTTTTCCTGTTAAAAACGGGACTAGAGGTTTGTAAACGAATGAGTTCACAAATTTCATAACACACTATCAGTAAAGCACGATTATGTTATTAGGAAGTCAAAACACGTATTCTGAAAATTAAAAATATTTTCGCTAAATTAAAATTAAATCTATTTATTCGGACAAGCCCACCTGGGTGACCACGTGTTCAGATATATTCTAAATGACTAATATTTTATTAAGAAATGGTCATGCAGTCACATCAGTATCTTGATAAAAAAGCTGTTCTCATTTTTCTTAGTTTATTGTTTTTATTTAATGCAAATTTATTTTTAGACTAAATAAAATTTTGTAGTATTATTTCACCTTCCATTCTAGGAAAGTCCCTATGTTATGGCGAGTTAAGTATACGGATTGAATGTATTCATATTGTGATTGACTCATATATTATATATATAATAAATAATTGTTGTTTGTGCTTTTGACATGCTTTGTTATTGGCATCTAGAATATTATTAGATCGGTGATTATCAGTTATCAAAACTGTTCACAGATAAACTAATGGACTCTTAAAGGTATTTCATATTATTGAAATTATTAGAAAGTACATATACTTAACGGTTAAAATATTATTGACTATAGTTTCACCTTCTGAACACGCTACAAAATCATATAAAAGTATTATGAAATCTACCGGAGTGAAATGAACAAATTCACGATGTCCATTAAAGAAACAGGTTCTCAACAAATAATAAAATGAAGACTATACCGATATAGCCAAATCCAATATTTGATTAATATATAATATTATGAAGTTTAAATCATGTTCTACATTTGTACAATGTATCTGTACTCTTGTACTACAGTGTGTCTACAGAACATTTTGATACGTAACTTACCTCAAATTACTAAATTGTGTCTATATAATATTATGAAGTGTAAATCATGTTCTACATTTGTACAATGTATCTGTACTCTTGTACTACAGTGTGTCTACAGAACATTTTGATACGTAACTTACCTCAAATTACTAAATTGTGTCTATATAATATTATGAAGTGTAAATCATGTTCTAGATTTGTACAATGTATCTGTACTCTTGTACTACAGTGTGTCTACAGAACATTTTGATACGTAACTTACCTCAAATTACTAAATTGTGTCTATATAATATTATGAAGTGTAAATCATGTTCTACATTTGTACAATGTATCTGTACTCTTGTACTACAGTGTGTCTACAGAACATTTTGATACGTAACTTACCTCAAATTACTAAATTGTGTCTATATAATATTATGAAGTGTAAATCATGTTCTACATTTGTACAATGTATCTGTACTCTTGTACTACAGTGTGTCTACAGAACATTTTGATACGTAACTTACCTCAAATTACTAAATTGTGTCTATATAATATTATGAAGTGTAAATCATGTTCTACATTTGTACAATGTATCTGTACTCTTGTACTACAGTGTGTCTACAGAACATTTTGATACGTAACTTACCTCAAATTACTACATTGTGTCTATATAATATTATGAAGTGTAAATCATGCTCTACATTTGTACAATGTATCTGTACTCTTGTACTACAGTGTGTCTACAGAACATTTTGATACGCAACTTACCTCAAATTATTATATTGTCTCTATATAATATTATGAAGTGTAAATCATGTTCTAAATTTGTACAATGTATCTGTACTCTTGTACTACAGTGTGTCTACAGAACATTTTGATACGTAACTTACCTCAAATTAGTACATTGTGTCTATATAATATTATGATGAACATGTCAACACAGCTTCTAACTTCTAACCCAATAATGTAAAATACTGCCACTATGGGTGGAACTACGGTGGAGACTCCCAAAGGGAATATTGTGTTTCCACCTATGACGGCAGAATAACACCCACGTGAACACCTCGGCACAGGTTCTCCTAGTGAGGTGTTCACAGAACATTACTACCTAAGCTTCAATTATGTATATACAGTTGCATATCACATTTCATTCTACTACCACATTTTATATATGGAACATCTATCTGTATTACTTGCACCCAATGTCAATATGTATACCTATAAATTGTATGTATAAGTGAATAGAAAAATAAAAAAATAAAGCCACTTTAAGAAGCTACCTGAAGCCACCTTATCATTATACTCATATTCGGATGGTTTGTTATTTATAATTAATTTTCAAAGATTTTTACTAGACGGTTTTCGTTCGCTCCGACGCACAGTGGGCTGAAAATCGCCTTTCATAGACATAGAGACTTGAATTTTGAAGGGTATTTTTTTTGGCTAGAAATGGATTCTGCTGATCATTACTATGCTATAAAATTTCGTATTAAGCAATTGCGTGTTCAAATGAAGGAGTTATAATTTTTTTAAGAAAAATTTGTATGGCACTGACATTAAAAATAAGGCTATCTCTGGAATCATAAGGTTGGCCATTATATCCTTACACATAGATATACTACTATTTATTTGAATTTTTTTGACATACTAGCCTCATTTTTAATGTCAGTGCTATACAATTTTTTCTTTAAAAAATGATAACACCTTCATTTGTACACGCAATTGCTTTATACGAAATTTTATAGCATAGTAATGATCAGCAGAATCCATTTCTTGCCAAAAAAAATACCCTTGAAAATTCAAGTATCTGTGTCTATGAAAGGCGATTTTCAGTCCACTGTGCGACGCCCGTTATAAATGGGACGCATAAGAAATTATTATGGCTTCAATTATTAAAAAATCATTTTAGTTTTGTAAATAAATGAGGAACTATTATCTATAACTTTTGACATATTACATTTGGATGAGACACGAAGCGAAAAATAGATTCCGCTTTTTTACTTCCAACGGAGCTCCAAATAAAACTATCGAATACAGTCTACGCGCCCCGTAATAGTAATGCAGTAGCACCTCTAATCAAATAGCTGTATTGTCTACAACAAACATTTAGTGGTGTGACATTGTAAATATAAGATAAAAAGTTATTTTGATACAATTAGTTTCCAAGACATTATTTATCTTTTAAATAGCTTTGTTCTGCAGAATATTTTGTTTACATAATTATTGCATTGGAGATTAAATAAAAAAAAAACTTCACAATAATATTAATGCAGGCAGACAGAAGAGGAAAAAAACTCAATTTTTTTTATTATTCGGCTGTCTAAATATTTTCATTTGGGCTGCTTCAAAATTAATTGTTTCTGAAAAAAAAGTGATCATTTTTATAGATACATGAAATGTAATATTTACGGAATCCGGAAACTCACAATACATGCGGGAAATTGGTTAATCTACATCATGAAGAGAGTAAAAAAAAAAAATTTCTTATTTAAACTTTTTTCCAATTTTTCGACAACAAAGGGGTTTGTCTAGTATTGCAACAGTTTTGGATAATACCTACATCACTTCCCATCCATACACTATCATATCTACTATCTATTTCCTTCCTTTAAAACAGCCTTAACCACATTTGAAAGAATAAGATGATTTATGTTGCACTGTAAATTGTCGCAAGTCAACAGTCGAATTCGTGTCGTATAGCATGAAGGTGCAATCTTAGTATCCTCGTTGTATTATTCACATGCTTTGTGCTAAATATCAAAATTATCTCGTTTATCTTGTTGTGGAGAAAATTTCACCCGAACAGTGCAAGTGCATCGAGAGTCCTATTGCCCGGATTCATGGGAATTCAAGGTAGGATGTTTCTTTCATTCCACTTTTCCCGTGATTTATTCAAAACCAATTGAATGAGCTCTCCACTGTCGTATTTTAATGTGGATGTGATTTACGGTTCATTTTACGTGTAATAGAACACGTTACAAGGTTAAAGACAACTATTGGAGCCAGCTTGGAGCTTTAGACAGCTGATATTAACGTTTGATATTAGCCGATCGATTTTTTTTTAAATTTGACTTAAGCATTTCAACTTCAGACTCGATTTACTCGAAAGCTTAAATTTTTAAAAAAACCAGCAGCTTCCCGCTTTTTTTACGAGATTCATACCGTTTATATTATCACGTCTCTAGTCGTACAGATTCTGGAGTTGCTTCTCCGAATATATCCTAAGGCGTCCACTGGTTTTCAGATTTTTTGTTAATTAATCTTCCCTCTGGAGTCGGGAAAATTGACGCCCTCCATCGTCGAAGGGTAAGACTCTCTCTAGCAATCCGAAGGTAGGTGCTTCAAATCCCGGCGTGCGCAAGTAAATTTTATTCAACGATTTTGTGATGTATCAAAATTAATTAATTCAAAATAATTGTGCTGTGACTTACTAGATATACGCCAATTATACGTTAAAACACTACTAAACTACATTTTTGACAAAAAAAATAAATTTCAACATACAAAAAATAACACTAACAGACCAGTTAGACAAGCGTACAAAGAAAACACAAAAACTCCGACAATAAATTCAAGCTTTGGACAAAGACACTACCAATACCATGCTATAAAAGTTTTCAACAGTGTAAAACTTGAAATTAAAATTGAGGAAAATAAAAATAAATTCACACACAAAATTACAAAATGGATTAAAGAACAAAAAAGACAATATTACCAAAATGTCATAGCATAAAATAAAAATAAAACCTACACATAACAAACAAAACCAATATAAACACACATCACTCACAAACACACAAGATCATATTTTAAATGAATTATTTTCTCTTATATTGTAGATTGTATTTAGATTATATTTTCATATTATAAAAGAGGGCAAGCCACCCAGTGAGGCCTACATTACTGGAAAACTTTGAAATGTAAAAAATATTGTACCAAATAAAAAAATTTATAACTAGTATCTAGAACAGTGTTTCCCACGGTGGGGCGTACGCCCCACCGGTGGGGCATAGCGCCTCAGAGGTGGGGCACCACGCTTCAGAGATGAGACACGTAGGCATTCCACAAATAAAGGGGAATACCCAACGGTCATACAAAAAATGCCTGAGATGTACAAAATTGAAATATACGCCAAATTGTACTTAAAATAAAATGAAACCCGTTAAATTTCAATAATTATCTAAAATCACAGAAACTATGCAGGATGTAGCTGTAGTTGTTGTATTGCTTAATTATTTTATACCTATATAATGTATAAGTATAGTGAGGAAATCTATAATTGGTTTCTCAATTTAGTAAATTGCACATGTATAAACCAACCAAGTAACTGTTAATTTTCCTAAAATAATTTGGAACATTAAGCTGGAAGTTAGTGAACACGAATGATCACAGTAAGAACATGAGAATGGATTTTGCTTAGTATGAGTGCGAATGTGTCTTTTTAATCTTGACTTTTGTGAACATGAATAGTTACACTAATAAAATGAGAATGGTTTATCCTAAATATGAGTGATAATGTGGATCATCAAATTTGACTTCCATAAACATGAATAATTACAGTAAGAATTGTTTTTTTTTTAGTATGAGTGCTATTGTTTCTAATTAAACGTGACTTCTGTGAACATGAATTATCGCTGTAAGAACATGAAAACGGTTTATCCTTAGTGTGAATGCGAATGTGAGTCACTAAGTTTGTCTTTTGAGAACATTAATAGTTACAGTAAGAACATGAGAATGGTTTTGATTTAGTATGAATGCGAATGTTTGCCATTAAGCTTGACTTTTGCATACATGGATAGTTACAGAAAGAACACAGAAAAGAGACGGGTTTTCCTTAGTATGAGTGTGAATGTGCCTTATTATGCTTGACCATGAATAATCACAGTAAGAAAATAAGAAGAAAGTTTCCTTAGAATGAGTGAGAACGTGTTGCAATAACTATGACTTCTGTGAAAATGAATAATAACAGAAGAAAATTAGAATAGTTTTTCCTGAATCCTCGTATGAGTGACCACGTATGCCATTAAATTTGGCTTGCGTGAACATGAAGAATTACAGTAATAACATGATAACGGTTTTTTGCTCAGTGTGAGTGCGGATGTGAAATTAAGGCTTAAAGAAGAAACTTACTCTAAGAATTTGCAAAGAAACTAACACAAAATATCCTAACATTACTTTGCATGCCAGAAAATGATTATTAACCTTTCCCTTTCCCTCAACTTATTTGGTGGAATGTGGTTTTAGCGCCATAAGCGACTTAATCATTAAAATATTATTAACCTTTCCCTCAACTTATTTGGTGGAATGTGGTTTTAGCGCCATAAGCGACTTAATCATTAAAATGATTATTAACCTTTCCCTCAACTTATTTGGTGGAATGTGGTTTTAGCGCCATAAGCGACTTAATCATTAAAATTATTATTAAACTTTCCCTCAACTTATTTGGTGGAATGTGGTTTTAGCGCCATAAGCGACTTAATCATTAAAATGATTATTAACCTTTCCCTCAACTTATTTGGTGGAATGTGGTTTTAGCGCCATAAGCGACTTAATCATTAAAATTATTATTAAACTTTCCCTCAACTTATTTGGTGGAATGTGGTTTTAGCGCCATAAGCGACTAAATCATTGAAATTATTATTAACCTTTCTCTCAACTTATTTGGTGGAATGTGGTTTTAGCGCCATAAGCGATTTACTCATTAAAAAACTAAATTGATTGGAAATAAGTAATAGAGGGGACCTAAGACCGAAATTAACTAAGTTAGATCCGGACATAAAATTTCTTTGTAGCAAGCGTAACTGAATTTAATTTCAGTTATAATATATGTATTAGAAAATGTTTTATTCAATTTCATTAGGGTTTCATATGTTTACAAACATATTACATTATGATTTTAAAATTTACCTGCTGTTTCATAAAAAAAGATGCCGGTGGGGCATCTGACTTTTGAAAAGACTACGGTGGGGCATGGCATAGGGAAGGCTGGGAAACCCTGATCTAGAATATTCGCGAGCACGTCCAGGAGTGAAAGATAATGTCAGTATCGCCCAGTTGCTTGAAATGACTTTAACCGTGTTTGGTGACTAGATCTAAATAGTCAGGTACTAACCCATTTTCCTCTTCCCCATCTCCTTCAGCTCCCCTTCAAATTCAGCCTCACAGTCCAATATGAGGATGCCATTGTATCACTGGCTCCACACGGTTAGGAGAAGTTGGAGATCTTGTTCGGTACTCACAATAAATGAAAAGTTAAATGGTTAGCTCATCTCAGATCGTCGAGATTTTTTCCAATTTTGTAAATTTTTTAGAATTTTGTAGTCATTCAAAAATATGGTATACGGGAAAAAATAATTAAATTGTATTGTTCTGAATTTTAAATACGAGATCGACAAAAATGACGTAAATTAATTAGATTACAATTGCCGAAGCATTGTCTCGGTGAGATAGAGATCCTAGGTTTGATTCCTAGTTGAGACTGTTACCCTTGTATTTTTCTGTGTCTTGATCTGTTCCACGTATCGCTTAGATTTATAAGTACTATCTTATTCTCCAATGACCATAATACATTCATGGGTATAACCGTCAAAAGTTATTAAAAGAAAAGGTAATCCAATAAAATTGAATTAAATAATCATTTATGTTTTACAGATGGCGCCCAAGTTGTACATGACGGAAGGAAGCCCTCCAGCTCGGGCTGCCATGATGGTGGCTGCGGCCCTCCATGTGGAGGTGGTAAAGGTGGAAGTCGACCTCTCCAAGAAGGAGAACTTGAGTCCCGAGTTCGTCAAGGTATTTGATTTTCTGCCATTATTTTTTATTGTGATAGCTGTACCAATAACCAGAGAAACAATGGCGAGTGTTGCTTTTACGTTAAAAAAAATTACCTGTCACAGGTGACATCTATATAATATATGTATCTAAAAACATGCGGATATTCGACGATTGCAACGTTCAGACATAATTTCAAAGCAATCGGTGTAGAACTTTCGGGATTTTGAACAAACGAATATTTTTATTAATATAAATAGACATGTAAGATATATTTAGGAAAACCTACAGACCAAGAAAGAGATAGACACACCATAATGAAAAATCTGCGTATCGTTTCGACGAGTTGGAGGCAGCCCACGTGACAATTGTTTTGGCACCAGGAGAATACCAGCATAAAGCTCGCTGACACTGTAACTCTGCTGGTAATGGACACTGTAACGCTTCTGAAACGTACATTAACCAGTAATGAAAATCGCTCGATTATTAAAAAGGCCAGATGTGTTCTACTCGCATTATTTAATTAAAGCTTCTAAAATATTTTTAAGCGATCACATTGTCAAATCAAAAACAAATGACATTGCATTACTTCGTAGTGCTTCACCTTAAGACCCGGCATTTTCAATTTCTACCGATTTATAAGCAGTTTCTCGCTAACTCCTTAAGTCTTGAAGTTCCAAAAAAAATAAATGTTATTTTTGAAGATTATATCTCTACATTGATTTTGCCGAAACGTTAACTATATGAAATTCCCTCGATAGAAAAAAATCCCAAAGTAAGCTCCGAAACTTATTAAAAACACGTTTTGTTCTGTTATTTAATATGTTAAAGGAATGAAAAAAATTTAGAGTGTACGTTTAAATGCAAATAAAACTACAACGAGAGATTTTTGCTCTATTTTAAATGTGTCGTGTTTTATTAAATATTTTCACAGCAGTCGCTTAAGCGCGCTCTACACTCGCGGCGCGAACGGCCGCGAAGGCCGCGAAACGCGAGTGTGGATCTTGTTCACGCCTTCGCAATCTTCGCGTTCGCGCTTCGCGCCATTCCCCGATTTTTGTCGGTTTTTTGGCCCGCGACAAAGGGTTTGCGGTTTAAAGCCGCGAACAAGACTTAAGCTTTGCGAGTGTGGATGGACACAGTTCACGCGCGAATCGCGGCGTATATTCACGGCGTGAATTCACGGCGCGATTTCGCGCGCGAGTGTAGAGCCAGCTTTACGTCTGTTCATTTCAATCGCGTTAAATATTAGCGCGCTCTCTCTAACATTAGGATTTACATAAGACCATTTCAAACATTCGTCAGTCCCCGCGCAGTTGGCAGGCATAGTGGATGTGTGTCAGAATTTTTGGCATCTAAAATTACGTGATTTATTGCAAATAATATTAAATTTCAAATATTTGAATAAATTATTTAACGTGAATATTGCATTTATCGGTTAAATAATATTGTTCTTCAAAAATGAGAAATAATTAACAAACATAAATTAAATCTCCAAAGGCCGCGGCTTCTGAACAAAAGTATACCATTTTTTACGATTCGCCAAAAATTCGTTTGCCACAAGGCAATGGAAGCTGATTGTTCTAAAACTGTGAGATTATTTCTTGAATGAATTCCGCAGTCGTTTTTTCCCACTCTGGAAATATTAGAGTAAAACAAGTCAGGTGTTTAACAAATACTGGTTATTCAGACTTTGCCGAACATTTAATTAATACTAACCATACTTTTGATAAAAATACAGGAGTCAAAATTATAAATAAAAATAAAATAGGAATACGCCTTAATAATTTAGAAGCATTAGAAACAGTAGTAGATTGAGATCAACCGAAACCGGTCGACGTATATAGCAAAATAAAGTGGTTTAAAACCAAAAATATATATTTTGAATAACGTATTTAATTCAAATGTATCTATCAAGTATACTTTTATAAAATTTACAAATATCTTTATGAAATTCAATTGTTATTTAAAAAAGAAAAAAGTGAAGTAAAGCAAAAAATCGAGTATTAGAAATTATCCTCAAGGGACAACTCTGTATTACAAAACATATTCAACTTTTTCAAGTTGTTTTTATAATTTTATACTTTATATTATTTTTTATATTGCGTCCATTTGAAGACATATTTAATGCATTGGTAACTGTAAAAACCGAGTAAGTTTGTTTTATATTGGCCATTAAATGATGATGATGTTTTTGTTACGTAACTCCACACAGGATGCAAGTAATTCTGCGTGATTATACAAGTAAAAAATAAAATGTTAATTTTTCGAAATTCCAACGCTTTAAGGTCGATTTCAGGTAAATAAGTTAATAAACTAAAGGATAAATACATATTTTTCTATGGAAAAATATTGTTCTATAGTAAAAAACACAATGGATTGGTAACCCTATACGAACTCTATGACAAGTAAAAGTGGTGGGCGTCGCCCATCTACAATCCGAAATGCAGAATTCCGCGTCTTAAGAGGAAGCTACAAGCCAAAAATATGTATATTCTTTGTTTGCCTTATTTCGTGACGAATACAAAGGTAATAGGCATTAAAATCGCTTGGAAAATGGAGTCAAGAAACACTCAATTTCATGCGCAAAAGTGGTTTTTATTTTTTTTGTATAAAAATTTATAAGTACGCAAAAAATTAATCAAAGGAAACTGTCACAGATAATCTTACCCATAATATGTTATTTTTTAAAAGTTGATTCATTTGTGCATTCATACATTTTTATTGAATAAATACATTTTTTAGTAGCTTACATTTATATTTTATATGGAGTAAATAATTTTTTTTTTGAATTCTCCTCAAGGGAAAAGATAAGAAAAGCATCAATTTATATAAAGCATTTTATTTGGTATTCATAATGTTAACAAATTCGTTATAAATATTAATGGAAAATCACTATTTAGCAATTCTGAGTAATAAACTAATTCTAAAGTCCGAGTTCTGTTGATTTTATTTCCGAGTAGAGCCGATTTTCGGTCAGCACATATACGTCGTAATAGGGTAATATAATACAAACATATTAGATAACTCTTTAAAATTATTGTACTGTTTAAATGAATAAATAAATAACTACAAAAAGTCTTCTGTTTTACAAGTCCTTAGGAGGAACCTAGAGTTCAAACCCTGTTGATATAAAAAAGCTTAAAACAATAAAAAATATTTTTAAAATATGTAATTATTATAAGTATATATAATATACGTGTATGTTATGTAAACAAAAGTAGGTTTAATATATTTATGCATAAATCTTATAAGAAAAACCTTAATTAATTTTTTTTTAATTGTTTTTAACTTTATAGGAGAATTTTTTAAATATGTATTCATTTTTTAAAAGTATATGTCTTTAGATGAGTTATTTTAATTTAATATAAAAATATTTAATTAATTAAATCCGTAATACCCGTAGTTTGAGAATTGTGGGCATTTTAACTCCCGCGCGCGTCCGTTCAGTAAATTCGCTAGTATTCGTGTAAAAGTTTAATAATGGAGACATATTGGTTCTGATCTTAGATACATTTTTCAATGTTTTCTTTTATCGTCAACAGAGTAGCAAACTAATTAAATTCTCTTATAATTAGGACGATGGTGACTCTATACGAACTTTATGAAAACTAAAAGAGGTGGGCGTTGCCGATTTACAATTCAAAATGCAAAATGCGGCGTCTTAATACACGACACACACCCGACCCGTCACTCGTAACCCCATAATAATAACAATAAAGCACAATGATGATTTACCAAAGACGCGCTCAACCACACACACATTTACATACACTGACTCACATATACATGCACTTATTATTAAATTAGGGAAGTTATTACCATTGTTTTTTTTTAAATAAATAAAACGTTTCGTTTCAGAAAAATCCAGAACACACCGTTCCCGTGTTGGAAGATGGAGACTTCTTCCTTGGAGACAGGTATTAAGTTCTTCCCATCGATAAAATGTAATAACAATAGATTAGTCCTCTCATATCTAATTTCAACCCAAAAATTACACAGCCTAAGAGTAATTTCATAATACAAACAACTCTCTATCGAATTCCATGCATCGCTTCGAAAGCCTAGATGGAAATGCAAATTCCCTAAAATAACAAATAGAGCACAAAGTTATCGGTCAGGTCCCATCATACAATATTTGTTCATTTATCGGCCAATAGCGAGCCTAAAAAGCATCACATCACAAGATATAGAGATGAACTTATAAACCCAACTTGACGTGAACTTGTTGTACAAGCTTCTAAAAACGTTCTCGAAACCAGCGAAGATCGTTTATTTTGTGGCAAAAGTGCTGTCGTAATTTGTTGATTGACATAGTTGTTTTGCTAGAAAGAAATATAAGATTTTTTTTCAATTGTTATTTTTATCTATAATATTTACATTTTAGATTCATATAGCAATTAAAACCGTTAATGAAATAATTGCTAAAACATTTCTAACTGCTTCAATTTCGTGTTTGAAAAATGATCTTCACAAATATAGCAGTGAGCGTTGGGACCAACCAAAGATATTAGAAGAACGAAATGTGCTATGAGCAGTTCATACTGTGTGGAATTGTTTTGCCGAGTGTCGCCGGTTTTGTTCACCAATATTACTGCACACCTTCGCTTACTCTAAGGTATCCGCACTAATACATAGAACAGATTTCTGTGCGTACACGTCCCGATACCGTTCAAAGTACCCTAATTAGGTAGTACTCCGCCTACGGTCCGGCGGCCAACATAGCATATCTCGTTCTTCTAATATCTTTGGGACCAACCTTCTGGAAGACAAATTTGCTCCGTGCAGACCACCGCTTAATTTGAGATAATTTTTTTAAGAAGCACTCACTCTGTGCAATTTAATTTTTAATACAGCTTCAATTTGAAGCTTTCTAAGTTCTAAGCTCAAGAATTTATAGAGTATTGTAATTTTGGACGCATCCAAAAGTACACGCAAAGCGATGTTCATAGGCACAGCAACCAATGGTTTCGTAAAAAATAAAATCCATTAATTTACAAGTTGCAATAACATGGTTTCAGAGCAGTTTCTGAGCTTTATATTACATTAACACATCGATGGCCTCCGTAGTCGAGGGTTAAGGCTAAGACTTGTAACCCGAAGGTCGAGTGTTCAAATTCCGGCGTGCGCAGTAATTTTTTTTTTAAAATTTGTGTTATTTCGTAATTTATTAATCAAAAATATAAATATATAGTATACTTGCGGCGTGTTCCAGAGTGGAAGATACTATTATTAGAATTGAAACGTTGTTTGAAATGGCTTTCGCCATGTTTGGTGACCAGATCTGAATAGTCAGGTACCCCTCCCCCCACCTTCCTCTACCCCATCTTTTCCCCCTTCCCACTTCCTTCAGCCTCACAACAAACCCCATTTGGAGATGCCATAGTCTCACTGGCTTCAGAGGGTTGGGAGCAGTTGGGACAAAAAAACACACTCGTAGAAATCTTGATAAACTTGTTGAATTTATGAAAAAATATAGAATGCACTTAGTTTCAAGTTAATTACTACGAGAAATAACCATTTATGTGGTAAGATGGTTAAAGATGCATTTTTCTCAATCAAAGTTAAGTTTGAAGGTTAGGAAATACGCATAAATTATCAAAATAACCGAAACCAATACCCTAAAAAACCAATTTTGTGCACGTGTACTTAAGCCCCAGAATTAAATAGTTGTCTTTATTTGTCATTTCAGTTAAAATTAAGTGTTGTTTTTTAAAGAGCCTTTAAGCGAAAAATAATCAAATCGTCGTAAAAATTACACTTAACGTAATTTTTAGTGATTTGACACTCCAGTGTTGCCAGTTCATAAAAACACTTTCCCTACTATTATTAAAGATAATTTAGAATTATGTGTTTGTCATAAAAATCAAAAGTGTTCTGAGGTACAAACGTACACAGGTACAACACTTGACTCTAGTTGTGAGATTTATAAAAAATAATATATTATGTCCGTGTGTGTTTTGTAGTCACGCTATCGCAGCGTACCTGGCTAACGCCTACGCCAAGGACGACTCGCTGTACCCCAAGGACCCCAAGAAGCGGGCCGTCATCGATAGCAGGCTGCACTTCGACAACAGCACCCTCTTCGCCCGCTTCAAGTCAATTGTCGTAAGTGAAATAATGATCGCAACTTTTGAATCCTGCGTATAAACAAGGCAAATAAAGCTCAAGCCAAACCAGGAATTATGGGAAGGGAACGAAGGAACGACGGGGTAACAATGGGGTATTTCCACAAAATATCAATGCCTAGTGATGAACTTTCGTAGCAATTGTTAACAGATTTGTGAATTACAGTGGACTTATAATATTATTTATATTGCGTTATATTATAACACCATTTGCATTAGATAGAAAGAAGTCAACCAATAAAAAGAACTAATTTCAAATTAAATTCGGAAAGGAATCTCCTTTCCGGTATTTCAGACATCATGATAACTTATGTCCTATCATATAATGTTTTGTCCATACAAATAATCCCCTTCTTTGATTGCTTTCTGCAGAACTATGCTCAAATCAAATGTTTTTCATTTGTGGTAAAAATATATTTTTTTATAAAAAACCCTTTTCAATCTATACTACACTATTTATATATGCTTATAAAATATCCATACAACAATGTAATATAATTAATTTTATGTATTAAAAACCAGGTTTTGAAAAAAAAATGTTGCCTATTAAAAGAGTATTTAAATAATTAAAATAATTCAATGATTTGGTAGGTTATATTATATGTTTTTTTGAGAAAATGAGTTATGTATGAGACCATTTTAGTTTTTTCAGTATCTACACAGAGGTATAAAGACTGTTGTCCTAAGAAAATGTGGAACTAAGTTACGTCAATATAAAAGTCCTGGTATCCCTATAATGTTCAAAGGAAAATTTTTACTATTTCCTCTCTCCTGAACAATTTAAAAAATGTGACGACCGACCTTTGACTTTGAGGTACAGATGTATAGTCCTTTTACAGTCTTAAGGCGATGCTCTACTTCGTGTACTATTTTAAATTGAGCCGCTATCAATAACAACCCCTACGTAGATGGCGATAAGGTTTAAATTCCCGCTTAACACCATCCGCCTGTTTTGATTTATGCAAGAAAAAAACATGGCCAAAAAGTGCCTTTTATTTTATTTTGTGGATGTTCAGGCATAAATATAATTTTTTTTTCGATAATTTTATAAATAACTTAATTTTCCACATTATACAATAAAATCATAACCGAAAATGGGTTCATAAGTAGGAGATTTTGAACTTTAAAGCAGTTTTAAAAAATACTCGATTAGTTCAAAGGCCAAGTTGTATTCTACTCGCAGTATTTAATTAAAGCATCTAAAACATTTCTAGGCGACCAAATTTTCAAACCAAAAACACATGATTTTGCATTACTACGTATGTCATCGCCTTAAGCAGAACGAAGAAAAAACTATCATAAAAATATGACGACCACAATAACGCTTTTTTTTCATTTTGTTGACTAGCTCACAACTACGCTCATATTTAATAATGAATATCTCCTTACAGCGTCCATTGTTCTACTTGGGAGAGACAAACATCCCCCAGGCTAAGCTGAACGAAGTTGTGGAGGCCTACGGCATTTTGGAAGCGTTCCTGGACAACAACAAGTGGGTGGCTGGTGATCAGCCCTCCATCGCAGACTATTGCTGTATCACCTCTGTCGGGTCTCTCGGCATGCTCATTCCAGTCAGCAATGGAAAGTAAGAACCTACAAACATCTTATCATGTTGACCGGACTAAAACGTCGAATTCCCACCCAAATGGAGTAACTTGAGCTGCTCCGTACTATCAAATAAATAATTACGCTGTGAAATGAGAAATATAAAATGCAATACACCAATTTACTAAAATTTATGGTGAATTCGGGCCATCCAATTAAATGATCAGCCCTTTTTAAGGCATCACTGTTTTCTATATTATTATCATTTTTGTTTTTAACTATCTGCTGATGTTGCATATTGAATGCGCATTTTTTACAAAGGATCGTATCTAATGTACTGTCAGTCACTGGTCGCCTCATACATTCCTTTGACCCTTTCCCGCAAATGAGTGCAGCTACTATGGGGAAGCGAATATATTCCTTCTGGACGCTTCACTCGATCCGGCGGCCTGGGATTGTTGAGGAAGGAACAAAGTATGTTTGTTTCTTTAGTAGCTACTATGTAATTGCTTGGCGCTGGAAATATATTTTGTTAGAGATACAGTTCGAGTGACTGGATGCAAAATAGTTACGACTATTTGTTAAACTGGAAACTGGGTGATGTTTCATATAATATTATTATAGGAAACTGGGTGATGCCGTCAAAAAGCCGCTCGACTAGACTGTTCGTCACAATCGATTTCATACATGATTTCCCCTTTTCACTGATTAATTCAATTATTTATTTGATCAGCGCGTTGAGCGACTTTATTCAGGACGTAGACGGGACGTGATGTGCCGCTAGGAGACAGCCTGGACAAGAGTGTTCCCGAATTTTTACTCCCTATTACTTATGAAATGTTAAAAGCTGTTAATTCAACAGTTTATTTTTAGACTCTAAATCATTATTTTATCTCTGTCTCCAGGTACCCTAAATTGGCAGCTTGGATCAAGAGATGTCACGGTCTTCCTTTCTATATGGAGCTGAATGTGCCTGGAGAAAACAAACTGCGGAATATGGTCAAGAGTGTAACAAACCGAACCTAAATACCTAACTATACATAAGTCAACAGCTTCAAATTTCGTACTTAATTTTTTATAGAAGCTCATGTGAACTAGGAAAATAATCAATAAAACAGACCCAAAAACCATAATGTCAGTATTTATTTGCTTTTATAAAGGCTTTTCACAAATCGTTCAATCCAATTTATTTCAACCAAAAGATACACCGTAAGTACATTTTTTTCTAGTAAAATATATATTTTTTCAAAAGGTAAGATGTTCCATGTATAAAACTTTGTTTATGTGTTTGATTCCAAATTTTTTGTATTTGAAAAAAATATATGTTTCTTCCTAATACAGTTCTGAAATGCTGACCGTTAGCTCCGTTAGAAATATAAATACCCATTCTAGTGTTGCGCACTTCTGATATTTTGTCATCTGCAAATACAATTGAAATTCCAGAAAATGACAGTTTCCAAAGGTCATTAATATATAACAAAAATAAAAAATGGACAACAACACTACCCTGAGGAACATCATTTAGAATTGATTTATTTGAACTAATGTGATCATTACTCATTACTCTTTTTAATCGGTTAACGTATGGGGGCTATAACTTACCTTTATAGCCGACCATTTAATGTGTGTAGTGTAGTTTGTGGTAAAGTAAAAAGATGTAGTTTAATAATTAAAGTTTATTGGAAATACGTTACACTATAACACGAAATTAATATCAGAAGGATTTTATAGGAGCCAAGAAATGTCAACTGTCAGGCCGGACTCGAGAAACAGGAATAACGGCCGTTGACCGTAACTGGCCAGTGCTCTGTTTTCGGGTGTCAATCCCTAAAACAGTGTTTCCATATAAAAATATTATTTAAAGTTGTTTGACAGTTCTTGACTCCACAAACGAGATAAGTTTTGAACCAATCTAAAGCTTTATTAGCAATATCCTTTGAACTGAGTTTTTTTAGGAGTAAATCGTGGATACGGTATCAAATGTCTTGGATAGGTCTTAAAAGACAGCTATTGCTTTGTTGCCAGCATATAGAGCTGAGACTGAGGTGATCATTGTGAATGCTGCATCACTGGTTTCCATATTCTCTCGGAAACCAAACTGATTAACTGAGAGAATTTCATAGCTTTTATATAAGCGATTAATCTGTTAACTAATTTTTCTATTATTTTTATAAGGTTTTATCAGAAAGATAGGTCGATAGTTATTAACATCTAGGATCCCCTCTTTTAAATAAATATATAACTTTGGAATTTTTGCATTAATTATGAAACAAGCCATTCTCAAAGCTGACATTTACAATGTGTAATAGGTATAACTAGTCCAGAAGCATTTTGATTGTAAACCATTGCACTTGTATTGTCATTTCCACTTGAAAAACCTGAATTAAGCTCATCGTCGGGTTAAATTCAAAACAGGCATTTTGCCTGGAATTCGTTGGATTACAATTTGTAATTAAACATTATTCACTGGTGTTATTTGAACTGCACAAAATAATTAAAAATTTTGACCTATATCACTAAAAAAATATTCACATGGTCAGTAATGAGTGTTGAATTATCATGTCGTCGCATTAATTCGTAGAATGCGTAACCACCAAATGTAAAATTTTACAGGAGGCACAAAAAACCTCGTAGTGAAAAAAAATGAAAGACGGCTCATTCTTTTTATTTATGTTTCGAACATATAATATATTTCGAAATTTATTTTCAATCATTAAACTTTTGTAAGTTAAGGCTTTCTATTTCAAATCGGAGTTAGGAAGTTTACATAAAAACCGAGAATGGAGATACGTATTTTACAAAAGATACATACTTTTCTGCGAACAGTTTTATGAACAACCTAGCGGAAAATTTGGGAGATAGGAATTTTACATTCACAAAATAAAACACAACAATGTATGTATATGTCGAGGCAGTCTATTTAGATGCATTTTAATGATTTTAATGATGCGGAAGGTTATCGTAAAAGGAGTGGTAATCCTTTTCTAATGTCTGTTTTAAGTCTTGTAAATGCTGGTACTTTTCCTTCCTTAAGGGATTAAATCTGACTCTCAAGTGAAATCTTCAAACTCTGGAGATCATTACAGATTCGGCGACGGTTTTGTGCTGGGTGAGATCTACACTGACCGGGAGTAGTCGTGTCAGAGAAGCTCGTTAAGTGACGCTTGGGGTTGATGAAGGAGATTGTAGAAGAATTTGATCTGACATTGTCGATCACCCTTGCTGTCCTGTAGAAATAAAACTGATGTACTTACTAGGTTGCAAGACCCGGGCAAAGAGTAGCCATGACAGGAAACGTTGTGAAAGAGACTCCTCAGAGTGTGAAGATACGTGGGAGAGACTTGAAAGTGGAACTGGTGAGCAAACATGTGCTTTAAGCGTAGAAACTCTTCATGCTCAGCATCACTTTGGAGTAAAGTGAACGCTTCATCTTGCCCGGCTGGTCGATCCCGAGGCGAGAAGAAAGGACGTCGATAGATGCGTGCGTTCCTGCGTACAATGCAGGACAATTGACCCTCCGCCATCATCCCATGAAGCGGGTAATCTTAATGTTGTGACAACCTGGAGTCGCTTGGCAGTTGATGTTACTCATTTCGGTAGGAAATGTTTACCCACATTTATCGATTGCGGTTCAAGTAGATTTGCCGTGTGGCGGGAAATCGAGTCAGATAATGCAGCTTCGATTATCAGACATTTGGAAGAAGTGTTTCGGGAAAGAGGCCCGCCCAAAGTAGTTCTCATCGACAATGGTACTGCATTTTTTTCCTACAGTGTTACAGATAAGTGTAAGAGATGGAATGTTCGTCAAAAATTTCGCGCGGCATACCGACCAGCTGGAAACGGTATAGTTGAACGACATCATCAAACAATAAAGAGAACTACAGCCAGAAGTGGAAGCGATCCCCTGCAGGCAGTGTTTTGGTACAATCTTTGGCTGCAAAAAGTCAGGATGATCAAGGTGTTGCGCTGTCTAGTATAGTTCACACTTACTCGTGGAGACACCCTTCTGCGCAAGTGAATATAGAAGAGGAAGTATTGACTGAGTTCTAAGTGGGCGATCTTCTTGCGGTTAAACCAGTAGATGGGAGATGCACATCGTGCATGGAAGGGTGACAGGACTTACTTCAGTCAACAACATCGAAGTAGATGGCATACCAAGACATGTGCTTGACCCGCGGAAGATGCCTGACAGAGAACGGACTGTGTCTGAGGAGAGACGAGATGGAATTGCCGCACGTTCCTCCGTCAATATTTTGGGTTTGTTTGAAGAGGACAGTGAAGAACCAGATCCGGATATGCATCAGGAGGAGATCCACTTGCAAAGAGATGGTGACCTTGAAGAAGAGATAATCACAGAACAACGACCCATTAGGTAGGACGCGAAGGGCTCCGTGTTAGTTGAATCAATTCGTGCAGTGATGATGACATCAGGAGGGCGAGTGGTGATAAGCAGGTACCACTGTAAAAGCGGTGAACGCAACCGCAGAGGCACATAAAACAAGAGAGCTACGGCAGAGCGTCACACGATGCAGAAGACGTCGGTTTAGACTATAGATACAAAACACTATTCGTGACTTCACAATTAAAATTAAGGTTATAAAATGTTTAAAATTGATTAATCAACTTATCTCAGTTAATTTCACGGTAAAACTATTACACCGTAAATAAATTTCCTCAGTCAAAAACACAACAAGCGTGCACGGCTCACCGGCCAATACTGAATTAAGGAGTTTCGAAGTATTCGCGAGTAAAAATGGCACCATGATTTTACGCAGTTTCCTAATTTGTGTTTATCTAAAAGCTTAATTTTTTTTAAATTTTAGAGTTTTACTAGTCGATGCGGGACTAATTTTAACACCAGATGGCCAAAACGTATTTTCGAAAAATTTGGAGTTACGCAGTCTACGAATTAATGCGACGATGTATAGATACAATATTATTATTTATTTCAGTTTATATATGGATACTGAATCCTTTTGCATATCCAATGCTTGTTTTATTATTTTCCATTCTTGATGTATGTTTCCTTAACCTCATGAGCTTCTCTTGATATGACTGTTTGTTAGTTTTTTATAAATGTAAAACGCCAATTCCTGTATCTTCTGTAATACGCAAACAGTTCAATATTATTTGGTTCTTTATGATAACTATTGTGTAATTTGCCACTTTTTATGTGGCAGTCAACAATTCCAAATTATTCATGGTTTTAAGTACTTTTTTATAATGGTTTCTCTTTGCAGATGAGCAACTTTCAATATTATTATTTTAAACGTCTTATGGGATTATCAATGACTGTATTAATATCACTTGCGGATTAAACTGTATTTCATGTTTCCTCTTTCAGATTTAA
This sequence comes from Hesperophylax magnus, assembly GCA_026573805.1. NCBI lineage: Eukaryota > Metazoa > Arthropoda > Insecta > Trichoptera > Limnephilidae > Hesperophylax > Hesperophylax magnus. Next base: position 164,847 of record JAIUSX010000117.1, on the reverse strand, counting down.
ATGTAGCAGGTCATTATCCACAATTAGTTTAAGCTTCTCGTCTATTTATCGGGATTTTGTTACTAATAATTTTGGGATATTTCAATATTTCAGCAAAATGGTCTGTAACAGTGGTGCTGAAGACAGCACTCTGGGGATCCTCTGTTGATTAAACCATAATGTGGTCAATACAATATTGACTACTTGAAGATATTTTTTATTGTTCATATCTATTGGGAAGTAAGAGCTTCATAGATGCACGCACAGATGGCAGTGCATAGAGCTTGCGTGCAAGATGGAGCCAGTGGCCAGTAGTCGCCAGGGCCAGTGGGAAGGCTTCCAGAGAAACTTCCTGGTTCAGATTCCAATTAGCCAGCTTCTAGTTAGGTCGACTATCGAGTCACCTTTATAATACGCGGAGAATTAATAAATCCCTGATTAATCTAAAAGAACCAATTATTTATAAACTCCTTCCAAGACGAGTTGAAGACCTGTTTGTACGAACACAACAATATCCAAAATACTCGTATATATATCGATATCGCAATATAAAATCACTTCATCGTTAAGCGTTAACACAGAACGGAGTAAATCATTTAGGGGTCAAAAGAAGTATCAATGCGTGCTTCAGAAGGAGATATATAAACTGCTATGATACGTACATCATTAGATAGTTTTAATTTAAGACAATTAGCCTGTGGAATAGTTATTTATTATAGCAGAAACCATGACATCATTCCGAGTGAAAATAAGAGCTCCATTAATTTGTGAATAATTTTTGTTGGCCCTGGTTCTTTTACATTAACCCACACAGGAGGCCCTATGGAAATTAATCTCCCTTTGAGGCCTTTGTAATCTTTGTGGTTGCTGTGTGCATTTTCTTTTTAAGGAAAGGGAGGATAAGAAGTTCTGGGATGGAAAAGGGTATTAGGGGCGGGTAGGAACTGGGAGTCATCGTGTCCAGGAGTGACGTATATACATCCCTCCCACTGCGATGCAAGGCGATGGGTCGAGAGAGTCCGGCCGAAGACGTCAAAAAGTATCTCCCTCTACCGACCTCATACAAAAATTATCCCATAAAAAAATAAGTTTTTTGCTATAATACATCAATTTTTATTAATAGATTTATTAAAAAAAAAATATTTCTTTGGATTGAACCTTCCCACCTAGTGACTGGGAACTTTTAAAATATATTTTAAAACTTAAAAAAAATAGTTTGACTTAGGATTGAACTTTCTCGCTGTAAACTTGTATAATGTCATCCAATTTCACGAATCTATTTGCCGAGTTTTAGCTCGATCGTATGTCGGGAAGTTGGTTATTTTCCACTTTATTCATTCATTCAATCAGCCAAAAAAACAAAATCGAAGTTGAGAGCTAACTTACAGATAAACAACAAATGTTTAGTTCGTTCATATAATTATTTAATATGTTTGGCCTCTAGACCTGAAATTCCCACTACACTTCAAAAACTCAAATAATATGTACTATAAACACGTCTTAAATAATTCTTACACATATATTATTTTACATCAAAGAAACAATGAAAAAAAATTAAGATGCTTACCTAAATATCTCTTATATTGTAAACATGAAAGTTTCCACAATTTTTTGAATTAATTTTGTGTAAAAAGTAATTTCTCCAATGATATGAATTTATTGTATTTGTGGTACATTACCTACTTCATATGAACTAAGACTATCAATTTGATTGTCCTGAAACGGGAAACCTTCCCAGTTGGACAGTCGAAGATTCATTATTCTGTAATTGTATTTTTTTATCTAATGCGCAGTTGGTAGAGCACTGTCCCGGAAAGACAAGGATCCTGGGTTCGAGTCCCAGATGTGACCGTTTCCTTTTCTGATTTTTCTGTTTCAGATTTTCGTTTAGAAATCACTTATATTGTCTTCAATATTTAAATATTACAATTTGAGGTTTTACTCAATAAAGTTATTCCGAAAAATAAATATTCATTCTAGACTTGCAGAAAAGTCAACAGATGTCGCACATTAAAAAAAATAAAAAAATAAGATAGGTTTATCTAAAAGACGCTGTCTGGATTGCATTTAGTTCGGGTTGAATCTTGCGATCATACATAAAGATAGTTGCCAATAAAAATGTGCGGTGAAAAAATGAAGACAATGTTAGTAGTTCTTATTCGAAGTATGATACAGTTAAAAGTGACCGAGGGGAATAGGGTCCCATTAGCGCAGTTGGTAGAGCACTGTCCCGGAAAGACAATGGTCCTGGGTTCGAGTCCCAGATGTGACCGTTTCCTTTTCTGATTTTTCTGTTTCAGATTTTCGTTTAGAAATCACTTATATTGTCTTCAATATTTAAATATTACAATTTGAGGTTTTACTCAATAAAGTTATTCCGAAAAATAAATAATAAATAATAATTAGATCTATTTGATAAGATAGCAGCCACACCATCTGGGAAAATTATTTACTTATACCTACTTGTTTATTTTGTATTATATAATATGAATTCTGTAGGCATTACACCTACTGAGGACACTTATATTAGTCGATAATAATTATTTTTGCCACACATTAAATAATCAATATACATATATATTAATATACGTAAAAGTAAGTGTACAATGTGCGTGCCACTAAAACTTAGAAAGGAGTCCCGGTAAGATCAAGGAAGTCATATGGTGTGGTAGCCCTCTATCTTCCATCCACGAAGGAGATTCCCGTTTTTACCTGAAGAGCGTACTTTTGTAGATATAATGGCTGGAAGTTTCGCCCTCTAGAAATTTTTAGAACAGTCCAGAACACAACATTCTAGAACATTCCGGAACATTCTGGAATGTTGTGGAATGTTCGGGAATAGTCTGGAACTTTCGGAAACATCCCGGAACATTCCAGATTATAATGAACTGAAAAACGGGATTCTGGTAAACTTTTAGTAAATTCTATAAATAGTACAAAATCAAGTCACTATTCGCGTCTGTCTATTTGTGCGCTTAGTTCTTCTAAATTATACAAAGGAGTTTGATAGGGTTTTCACTATCATTTAGAGAATTTCTTCCGGAAGATTTATTTATATAATTCATGGATATTATATGTATGTATTGAAAGTAGAAAAAAACCGAGTAACGCCGGGTACACGTCAACTAGCGTTTTATAAATGTTACGTTTGGAAATAAATTAACACCTCAATATTACATCTTAAACAAACAGCGTGATAAATGTAGATATATAATTTATCGCGCCCATAGACCAACATTTGTCATCAAATGCATCCACAGATAGGCAAGTGGAATCAACGGTTACATCACGACTCACGACGCTCGAAACTCTTCACTTCGACTAGTGATTCTGCTCAGAGCTCGCGCAGTTCGCGATCCACACTCCTGTTCGACATCACACAACAAAGGTAGGCTGACACACTAATCATAAATAATATACTTGTACTTATAGTCATTAATAACATGCATATATGCTCAACAAGATACAAATTCATATGCGTACGAGAATCGCCAGATAGCCATTGATTGTATCTATGTATATGCAGGTACCACCTCCGATTTGCGAATGTCACCTATGTATCGCGAACAAACACAACAAAATTGATTTTCTCCTTGATTATGTTATTATTATGGATCCAAGATCAAAGGCAACCTTTCATGGATTGTGGAAAACAACTAAATATTTTAATAAGTAACATTATTAGCGAAGTCCTGTTTGAACTGACCATGAGGCATTTCATATATCTTTAAATTTGTTTCTGTGTTCCTGCAAATTTGCTGCATCCACTCTATTATTCAAGCAAGCCATGTTTTGACTAGGTGGGCTAACTTTGACTATGGTTCAGTAAAGATTCTTTTTTCAAATGTGAAATCGTCGGTACTTACCTATCTGCCAGAAGAAAGTTTGAAAAAAGAATTGTCAATAAGATTGTTACGTTTTTTCGACAAATTATACAATAATTCCTTGAAATTAATTAGGTAGGAATTTAAATACCCACCCACAAAACTCATAATTTCAGAGGAAATTTTGTATATATAATATATAATAAATATACAATAATTCCTTGAAATTAATTAGGTAGGAATTTAAATACCCACCCACAAAACTCATAATTTCAGAGGAAATTTTGGTAAGAGAGATAATAAGAGAATATGAGCAACATATTTTTATGGACGCGAAGTCAACTCGCCAGCTTGGTTTGTTTCTACAGATATATATAAATGGTGTTGGTTTGTTAATTACTAATAATTTGCCGAGAAATCGTCCCTCCGTGTTTTCTTTCGTATTGGTTCGTTCTACATCGTTTTTGACCAATGGCGTAGAACATTCGTCTAGAACATTGTGGACGAAGAACAAAGCAACACACAGTTCTTGTCTCAAAGAAATTAACAGTTTGTTCTACGACCATAATGTTTTCTGCGTCCACAAAAGCGCAGAGAACGCTGCGTTATATGGATATAAAACACAAAATAACGCAATAAAATCAAAACGGCGCTGACAAACCTCATGTAAAATTAGTATTTATAAAATATATGGATGAAAATAATGATAACCCAATAGAAAATTTTCTCAACCAAACGCAATCACTTATGTAAATATGTCGTTTCCTGAATTTTTTTCTTTATTTGGGTGTCGAACTATCCCGAATTACTAGTAATATTATGTTTTTTACCTTTATTTGTTATTTATTTGTAAACTACACTTATTCTGCATAGATCTCTCCAAATGTATTTGGATATGTATCCTAGGCATCATAACATTTAAATAAGTAACATGGTGCAATTGGTCAATTAAAATGTTAATAAAATATTCATTTACATGAGATTTGTGTTCGTTAGAAGAGAAATGTTATATTTTTTTATTGTAATAAAATTTTAGAAATGTCCGCGAAGTTAAGAGTTAACCCTTAAAGCCACCGACATTTTGCAATGCACGTCTCATATGAGTACTGTCAAAATGTAGGTTGAGCGAAAAATATTTTCAAATTTCATTTCAGATAAAGAAGATTAAGTGGGTTAAAACGGGTTATTTGTAATTCAGTTTTTCACGAAACTTTTATGAAGTCTCCCTGCCAATATGTAATAACTTAATATATTGTTGTTGTCTGTAAAGAATTACTACAAAAATTTTTCAAGCGGATGAAACGGGTAATTTGTAATTCAGTTTTTCACTAAACTTTTTTGATGTCTACCTGCTCAATATGTAATAAACATACTATATTATTATTTTTTACTTTTTTGAGATGCATTTATCTCGAATATTATTTAAAAGATGATTATCACTTATCAAAACTCTTTACCGATAAACTAATGGGCACTCACTGATGATTAACCAAACACTTATCTGATATTATTGAAGTTATTAAAAAAAATATAGATATTTATATAAAACAAATATTATTCACTTTTCGCCTTCCGAATACGCTTTAAAGTCTTATAAGTTGGGCGAAATTTGCTGGAGTAAAATTTACAAAACACTTGACATCATGCAATTTCAAATCGTAATCGTGGGTTCTGAATAAATAATAATATCCCGATTATACCGATAATCGGGCAAAGATACTTTAAGTAGGTAGGTACTAGGTCATTATAATATTATTTGGTTTGATTGTACAACGCTGTTTTTGTGACAAATCACCCGAGGGGCGCATAACAATTTTTTTATTAGAGGTAAAAAAGCTTACAGATTGCATCCACCATTTCATCGACTAATCATACAATGTGCTTATAGGTAACAATTAACAAAAAGAAGAGTGTGTTTGGCGGGAGGTCTGGTGGATTTTTATACAAATCTTCGGTTTTATTCCGAAACTGATGAAATTTTGCACACTTGACCTTCAAAACAAGGGAAACGTCACTGTCTACATTACATTACATTTTGTAAAACTCTCTGAAAGTATGGGCAACGCCGTAAGTAAATAATTGTATAAATTTTAATATTGTTTTTCCGGGATGAAAAGTAGCCTATGTCACTCCCCAGTCTTTCAACAATCCCTATCCAAAAACTCACTTCGATCGGTCTCTCCGTTGTGACGTGAAATGAGGACAAACAAACAAATAAACACACTATCGGATTAATAATATTATTTGAAATTTCTTTCTTCAGGGATTTTTTTGCAAGACGGATTGGAGGCTCGTTATAACCAATATATACTTGATATCAATATATCTTGAGAAGACGGATCAGAAATTGTTATTGCTTCAATAAGGAACTCCATTTTTTAACTATTTTTTTTAATTAATACCGACTAATTAATTCTAACTTACCAGCATCTTTATCGTTATACAGGTTTTCCAATAAGAGGTGTTATTTTGAGTAGCCCGCTATTTCGGTAGATGTTACTTTTGAAGGTGTCATTTTTTGACATTTGACAAGTTGAAACTACGTCATTAATAAAAATGGAACGATACACGCTTCAACAACGCATTGAAATTATTAAAATTCACTTGAGTGAATCAAATGCAAATCATCTTGAGTGATGAGGCCCATTCCCACCTCGGTGGCTTCGTCAACAAGCAAAATTGTCACATCTGGGGCTCGGAAAACCCTAGAGTTATTGTTGAAAAGCCTCTCTATCCTCAACGTGTGACTGTTTAGTGCGATTTATGGTCCGGCGGAGTCAATGGACCTTACTTTTTCGAAAATGAGGCTGGAGCAACAGTTACGGTGAATGGATTGCGCTCTCGAGTGATAATTAATGATTTTTTTATGGCCGGAATTGGATGGTGTTGAGCTGGACAACGTTTACTTTCAACAAGATGGCGCTACGTGCCACACAAGCAACGAAACCATTGATCTTTTACGATTGAATATCAAAATAACACCTCTTATTGGAAAACCCTGTAGTTAGTTTTCAATGTTTTAATTTTTCAGAACTCCCAAATTCGCCCCAAATCTATGGACGTGACGTATGGCGTCACCAAACTCAAAAACCCTCCCTTTTTTCAATGGGCGTTGTATTTTGTATGGGAATCGAGATATTTTTATTCTTAAAATTACCAGCTTTTGACATTGAAGAACACTAGGTAAAATATTAGCATCTCATCACTAATATTATTGTATTGAACCAAAGTGCAAAAACACATCCATGACCATACCTAATAAACAATTTACCGGTGTTTAAAAAATGGATCTTTACCACTTAGACCATCTGAATTTTGTTCCGGGGGTCATATTGATGCAAGTACAATTTTTTAATTTAGGTGGTCAAATAAATGTATGCTATATATTTTTAATATTCTATCTAAAGTTTGTTTCCACTTTTGTGATTCAATTGCTAATTTTCTTTTTAAATTACATGATTTTTTCTAGATTTTTCCTTTGTGGTACCTACTTATTATGTTCGAATTTTTATAATCAAAAATGGTCATAATCGGTTCCATGATAACTGCATACAATGAAAATTAACACATTTTCAGAAAGAGATTTCAGAGAGTCATTAAAAGCGATGAAAAAAAAACTAACCTATAAACCTAACCTGCGTAACCAATTTTTCGTGATGGTTTCGTCTTAAACGTAAAGATGTACATAGTTATTATTAATCTGTTTGAGAAGAGTATACCATAAGAAAGACGCCAATCTCGTGTTTCGCTCCAAACTTTATGATAATATTTTGTACGAATAATAACTTTCGAATGGAAAAGTAAATCTCACTTTACTGAACAACATGTTTCCATTATTTAAATTCATAACAAGTCTTTTAAATATTAAATAAAGCTTAAGAAATTTTTTTTAAACAAAACTCAATATTGTAAAGTAAAAGACGCAATTAAAATCAAGGGATTTTCAGAAAAGAAACTCTTCTACGTACTTTAGACAATTCAATTTAAAAACTTTATAAGTTACGATTCTTCCAAAAGTTTATAAGGCTTTGAGGATTTTCAAATAATCTCTTTGACTAGTTGACTAATGTTATAATACTGGTAAAGTGTTTTTATTTAATAAATGTTTAATGTAGGTATAATGTTTGTAGTATCATCGGACATACACTATGGAATGCTTATATAGGGTGTAAATAGACGTACTTAACTTACTTTAGCACTGTTGGATTAAAAAATATAAATGAAAATTTGGTTTCTGGTGCCATTTCGTTGTTTTTTTTTCTACAATGTATTGTTTTTCACATGTCATTCTCAGCCAATTACCGCCCAAACCTTCACCCCTGCACTAACTGTCCAATACCATATAAAAAAATTGCCTTCCACAGACACAGGCCAACAAATTCTTTATAATATTTCGAAATCTAAGATTCAATCAAATTTTGTTATATTTATCATGAAATCTAAGATTCAATCAATTTTGATCTATTTATCAGGAAATCTAAGATTATCATGATAATATTACGAAATCTAAGATTCAATCTTATTCTAATATATTATGAAAATTCATACTTTTAATGTAATGTTATGTGTCATTCCATTATAACCGAACCCCTTGATAACAAAACAAAATACCCACTCCTCCCTCTCGAAAACAAAAGCACGAATCAAAAAAGTTTTACCATCATATCGATAATTTTATCAGCACGTAGAAATCACATCCAACAAAGTTTTGCAAATGTTGGGCTTTAATTGTAATATAAGAGTATGTAAGATAGGATGAATGAATGTGAATGAGGCAAGAAGTGTGTACCAAGACCGATTTGTTTTGCCTACCTCTGCGGGGAAACGGCGTGATGGTTAGTTAGTTAGTTAATGACTTTCATGATATCAAAACATTACATATGTCACTAACCCTTAGGATACGACCACCCTCAAAAGCAGTTCAGAGAAATCATAACTACTTTCAGGTGCACTGCAATATGCAGTGAATATAGCTAGATTTTAGAAGTTTTAAACTATTTCAATACTGTTCATGATAATTTTCAATATTATATTTGGCTTTGAGATATTTTCAAAATATTAGATGTCTTTTAAGGGCTAGTAACGAGTAACATCGTGTATAATTCCACAGTTTGGTATTCAAATGACGAAGTTCTTTCCCACAGGATTGAAAAAATTCTAACTAAATTAGAAAATAAAGAATACGGGTACTTATTTACTCGTATAATTTATTAAAACTATCCGAACGAAGAATTATTTGCGATTTCACATATTTGTTTAAAATGATTTATTCGATGTTGAATACGCCCGAGTTGCTGTATTTAATTTCGTTCCGTGTTCCTGGCAGGATTGTTACAAGACAGTACCTTACCTATCGTATTTTCGTAACAATTCTTCTTCAACGTCGAAAACGTTTTAAAGCCAACTTACAATGCAATTTTGCAACAATCTTGCATTACAAATTGCCTTTAATACGTTTTTGTATCCAAATAGAGCTGATTTATAAGGTTAAATTTGCAAAAATAAAGTTGGTTGATGGCAGACTTTTCTGTGTACAAATGTGCTAATATTACAAAAAATGACATTATTGATGTTGTTGTAGTTGAACACGATTTTTTATTTGTTTTCGAAAATTCGATTTTTGTATGAAGATTTTCAGGAAATTTCAATTTGGCCGTATTGCCGTGATCCTGCCACTAATTGATGGTGGAATTTTTTTTTAAAATATTATTTGTTTATGTTTATAAAATGTACAAATATATCTTAAAGTCTATTTAGCGGGAGTATAAAGGTAAATAAATAATACAAAAATGAGATGCTTTTAACCAATTTTAATCAATAATAATCGGTATGTTTCGAACCAATGGTTTCTTCGTCAGGATAACGAAAATTAACAAATTTAAAATAAAGTTATATAGACAAATAAGTGCCTATAGACAAAAATATTATAATGGGAGGTCATTAAATAAAAAAAAATATGTACAATTATCATAAAATAGTTAATTATTACATTTATGTAAATACATTGAAAACTTTTATAAATCGACATAAAATAATCAAGGAGTAACTAAAATGTACAAAAAAAAATCTAAATTAATTAAAAATCAAAATCAACATTAAAATTCTATGGGAAAATAAATTTAATCAATTTTTTGTGAATAAGATTAGATAACGAAAAAATATAGAAAAACACACCTATTTTATTACACAAATGTATTACAAACGTTTTCGTCACCTCACTTTTTTGTCGTTTGAATAAAATATTTAAGTTATATTTAAATTTAAAATAAAGAATTACAAAAGAAGTGACTTGTGAGCGCGTTCGTCATCTAAATATTTGCATAATCGATGCTTAAATTTCCTACACAATTTGGAAATTTAAATAGGATTGAGGTCTACGATGTCAGGCGAGTGAAAGTGGGCTAATTGGATCATTTGTTTTCTTTCAAATTTGTGGAAGGCATTTCTAGTGTTATTCGTTACTCTATGGCGGTCGTACCTATTGACACCACCAAAGTTTGTGGCTGTACGGAGATGGCGAGAAGACTGGCTAGACCAAACTCGTTCAGTGAGTGGTTTATTTATGGTCGTTCAGGATCTAGCGGAGGGAAGTGTAACTAAATAATACATCCTCCTACATCTCCCGCGGCACTCTGGAGAGGAACTTGCAAAAAATTTAAAAAAGACGGTTAATCTGCCGTACTAGCTAGCAGATGAAGGTTAAAAAAATCATATTTAGCAGCTTGTTGCTCTCTTTCATCACCCAGATTTGATGACCATATTTAAGCGTGAGGGATAAAATGATTTTTAGTATTTGTACTCTGTGTATTATATTATTATAAATTGAAGTATTATTTATGTTTGATAGATGGCACCCAAGTTGTACGTTACGGAAACCAGCCCTCCTTCTCGGGCTGTGATGATGGTGGCTGCGGCCCTCAAGGTGGAAGTGGTGAATGTGGAAGTTGACTACTTCAAGAAGGAGAACTTGAGTCCCGAGTTTGTCAAGGTATTTAAATTTTAATATTATTATTTTGCTATTTCATTGTTTGTACTTAAAATAGTACAATGGCTAAATATATATGTGCTAATATAAAAATCACAGAATAAATGATAGCAATGAAGTTACGAAATTAGTACAGTTCAGTAGGTATTTAAAATTACAAATTATAAACTGCACAAATTACAAGAATTTAAAATTACACTTCACATATTTTCGTTTTTTTAAATTTAACCCATTTTCTACTTATATTGGTCGGTATTCTTCTCCTTTATACAGGATGTTACAGCATGTGTCAGAAGGCTTCTAACCAGCGATTCCGAAGCATATTCGTCGTAAAAAACGTACAAGTGATTTTGCAGTCCTATGATATTTTTTTATCAATTAAAAACAAAATTAATACGTTACGAGAATCGGTTCAGCTCGTCGGTGCAACATCGTCAGTCAACCGACCGTAAGAGTGGCACTATTTCAGCCTAAAGCTTAACAATAAACGACACACAGCCGACCTCTCACTCGTAACCCCAGAAAAGCAATGAAGCACGACGCACACATACACTATTAGAAAAGTTATTTCTATTGTTTTCATTTTTTAAAAAATCATTTCTGTTTCAGAAAAATCCAGAGCACACCATTCCCATGCTAGAAGATGGAGACTTGTTACTCGGAGACAGGTAACTTCTTTCTATTGATATATAAGAACAATAGATTAGCCCATTGGTGAATCTCTTGATGTAATATTTTTTAATCCATCGGCCAATGGCGAGCCTGAAAATCATTAGTTCATAAGATATATTCACAAGAACTTTTTTTCCAAAAACACTTATATTAAAAAAAAATATATATATATAATTTATAATATATATATATTATAAATTTTACACATAACATAATATTATAACATTGAATCTAAGTAAGAATCGTGGCTCCCTTATCAGGCACAAGAGCTCCTCTTTTCTGATAAGGTATACATGACCAATTATGAACCTTAATATTATTTTCTGCAAAATATGTATTAATGTAACTTATATGATATATATTAAAATAATAAAAAAAAAATATATATATAGATGAACTTAACAAACCAACTTGTTGCATGAACTTAACAACCCAACTACTTGCTTCTGAAAACGTTCGCGAAACCAGCGAATATCGTTTATTTTGTTACAAAAGTGTTCATTAATTTATTTTATTTATTAACGCCTTAAGCTGCGTTTACACCAAAGTCTTCCACTAGGTTTTCCACAAGTTGCGGTAATTTGTTGCTTTTTCTACAAAATACAGAAACTTTTTCTGTCTTCCACTTGTGGAGAGTCAAATCATCCACTAAATTTTGGTTTCCCGCGGAGTGTCGGTAAAGATCAAAGAAAGTTGACAACTAAAAGTGGAAGATTTGTTGCTAAGCGCTTTGCGCTAGCAACTTGTAGGAAACTAGTGGAGAACTGTTCCCCCTCAACGCAAACTTAACTTAACTTCAATAACAAACAGTGAAATGGTTGATTTTGAGATTTTAAACAAATAACCGAGACTTGTGTACGAATCACCAGTAGCCAAAAAACGTAATGTAACTGCTAGCTTTTCTTGGACAGGTACTGCTTTCCTGTAGTTTGTGTCACGGTTCTTGATTTTATGTCCGATCATTGAAATCAAATACTCAAAGTCACTACTGGTCATTCTCAGAAAGTTTTAGATACTCCCGTCGTGAGGTGCGACTCACCACTTAACGGATCGACGTCATCTTCTCGATCAGCTACACTACTGCCTAATTCTTGACACTACTGCCTTTCGCGCCAATGCTTTGGCAACAAGTTTTCCATTTGTTGTTATAAATTTGAGAAGAGCTACTTTTAACATTGTTATCAACCAAAAGTTGATAACAATGTTTTGTCAACTTTGGTGTAAAGACTTTTTCAAGGAAATCGACACTTTATTACAGTATGTAAGTATATTAGCAAAAACTGTAGAAGGTACATATGGTGTAACTGTAAAAATTAATACTAATACTTTGATTAACATCGAATAAAAGTAATATCACTTGATTTTTTTTAAATTTTAATATTTTAGTACCTACCCCAAACTAGGCAAATGCCCGTATTATGGTGGTAACATAAATAATAAAATATAAAACGTTAGTACAATGTTGTACATATGTAACAACAATAATAATTACATGCTATATGAATATAAAATGTATATATTTATATAGTAGATTAAATCGTTTATGGCGTAATTGCAAAAAAAATTCGTGTTGTAAAAATGATCTTTACGAATCTAGTAGTGAGAGTTGAGACTGGAGGACAAATCTGCTCCGTTCTTTCTTTTAATAAATGTTTTCTTAAACCAATATTTTTGGTTTCGGTGTTAATTTAAAAAAAACACATTCCCGTTTAGATAATATTTGGTTGACACTTCTTTAAATTGGTGTTGTATCTGAAAGCTTTCTGAACATAAAATAAATTTGGAAATATGAGTTGCCAATTTTCAAATCGTTATAATAATTAGTAGGTATGTCATTTTTAAGTGTCAGTTCGCTATTTTCCCTTGTGGAAACGTATTTTTTTCAATATTATTTTTCTGTTATCTTTATTGCTGTTGATGGATTTTTTTTACTATGCTAGAACAGTAGATTTCAGTACAATGACCGTCAAAAATGTCGGACCCCTCCATCGAAAAAGTGCACAGGCCGCATCTGTAAATTGGATTATATAGTCGGTATATGGAATGATACACTCACGTGAGATTCAGAGACGTGTGGGATCAAAAATAATGTTCACTTCCGCATATGTTTTGCAGTCACGCTATCGTAACCTACCTGTCCAATGCCTACGCCAAGGACGACTCGCTGTACCCCAAGGACGCCAAGAAGCGCGCCGTCGTCGACAGCAGGCTACACTTCGACAACAGCACTCTCTTCCCTCGCTTCAAGACCATTATCGTAAGTATAAATAAAAACTGCACCATTTTAAGAAGTCGCATGCAAATTAACAGCACTTTAATTCGACCTTTTCTGGACATGTACGGAGATGACCAATGGTTTATTTTCATTAACTATGAATATCTGGTGAAGCAATTAATTAACAAACTTGTGCTTTACAATTTGCATTAGATAGAACCAGTCCATAAAAATTCTAATTTCTAATAAATTTGGCATGGAATCTCCGGATTTAGTACATTATTTTTTTTTAAATAACGCACTAAAATTTGTTTTGTTATGTCGATACCAATAATCCCACTCAATAGAAAAGTGCTTGTTTCACCGAATGTGTTTTTGAGTGGAATTTCTGTAGAACTACGACCAAATCAAATGTTCTTCTCATTTGTGAACTGTCAGAATGCAGATTGCTCAGAGAATATTTTCGCGTTACATTTGATTACAGAAAAAATCGCTATTTTTTAACGTAGTTATATCAAAATAAAATACTGTTTTTGAAAGCAGATGAAAGATTCTTTCAGTTTTTGCAATAACAAATCGACACGTTTTAAAGTTGCTTACCGATGGTTTTTATTGTATGAACTGTAATTACCCTTGACAAAGATTTGACAAAGCTATTATAAAAGTTTATGTCTCTTGGACACTTCACTTTTTTTCGTTTTATATTAAAAAATGTTGATATCAAAAATTGAAAACCTCGTCAAATGTTTTCCAAATGCTAAATGCTGTTTCTAAGGACGGGTTGTTTCGGCAATTCATAAAATATCAACGTTCATTTTCGGGTTCTGTGAAAGTCCTATTCATGTTCTGTTATTACATCATTATAAGCTAGTAACTTGACAGAACTGAAATAATAACAGAAATTGAAAAAATCTTTCATAGAACTTTGAAATTTAAAGAATTTTTCAAATTCTCCGGAACAACCCGTTAATTATTTATAAAAAATTGTGAGCGTTTATGGTAAATTTTTGTATGCAAACTGAAAGCCCGGTATTCTCTCTTTCTAACGCTGTTAAATTATTATAATCTTATTGTTATACAACATGAGATAGCGGTTTTTTTAAGAGACCGTGTCAGGCTGGGAGTTATTTGTTGCTAGTGTCCCTGTTTTCTATACATTTATAATGGTAGATTTTGTGATCAGTCATTATTTCCATATGCATTTATTTGAAACTTTAACGGGAGGTTCCGTAATTGCCGGAACGTAAAAAAAACTATCAAACATATGATGAGCACAATATGTAAGAAGTATTTTTTTTAATTATGTGGACTGGCTCAACCACGCACATGTTTAATAGTGAATATCTCCTTACAGCGTCCATTGTTATACTTGGGAGTGACAGATATCCCTAAGGCTAAGGTGGACGACGTTGTGGAGGCCTATAGCATTTTGGAAGCTTTGCTGGACACCAATAAGTGGGTGGCTGGTGATCAGTCCTCCATCGCAGACTATTGCTGCATCACCTCCATCAGGTCCCTCGACATGTTCGTTCCTATCAACAATGCAGAGTAAGTACAATTGAATAGAAATCAATTTATTGGAATATTAGCATATGCAGGCCCTCCCATAAAAAAATCAGCCCTTTTTACGACGTTATTATTTGCTACATTGTTGTTACTTGCATTTCTAACTAACTGCTGAGGTTGTGTTATTGATCGGAAGTAATCACTGCGGCAACCTATTGGCTACGCATTTTTTTATAGAAAGGCATTGCGAATGTACCGTCTGTCACGGGTTGCCTCATACATTCCTTTGACCCTTTCCCGCAAACGAGTGCAGCTGCTTTGGGGAAGCGAATATATTTTGTTCCTTCTGGACGCTTCCCTTTCGGCGGTCTGGAATCGGTCAGGAAGGAACAAAGTATTTTTGTTTCTTTTGTAGCTAGATTCGTTTGCAGCGAGGATCGACGGAATACATGGGTGCTTCATGACCGATAGCGATGGTACATTCGTTACCTGGAGCGGAGATATTATTTTGGTGTGATGTATCGGAAGAAGAAGAGGTATTACCAACTATTTGCTATATTATTAAAGGAAACTGGGTGATGCCGTCAAAAGAACGCTCGAATACACTATTAGTCACAATTGATTTCATTTACAAGTTTCTCCTTTTTGAATGATTTATTCAATGAATATGCTAGAAGGGCGTTGAGCAGCTCTGTCCAAGACGTAGCCTATGATGTAGGACGCACTGTGCCGACAGCCTGGACGAGAGTGTTCTCGGATTTTAATCTCAATTACTTATGAAATGTGATGTGCTGTTAATTTATTTAATGTTATAAATGTATGTATGTTTTTTAGTGTTGTACTTTAAATATTTTTTATGTCTGTCTCCAGGTACCCTAAATTGGCAGCTTGGATCAAGAGATGTTACAGTCTTCCTTTCTACATGGAACTGAATGATCCCGGAGAGAGCAAACTGCGGAATGTGGTCGAGAGTAAAAAAAAACCAACCTAAGTTCCTAACTAACATAACAATACATTTGTATAATATATCAACCAATCGCAACATAATAAAAAACCAAACAATCTTTCAAAAATATGTTCTACTCAAAGCATAGTATTAAATATCGTGATTCTCTTGTTAGGCACCAGAGTTCCTCTTTCCTGATAAATACACTATGTTTTCCTTTATTCATGTTAATAAAGTTCTTATTTATTTTGAGAAGGCAGTTTTCACATTCAGCAATGTACCATGATGTAAAAAAGTTTGACTGACACTGATACACATATTCATTATATTACATTAAACAAGTCAACTAAGCACTTAAAATTTTGTACCAAATTACGGAAGTTTATGTTACCTAGAAAAATAATCAATAAAACAGACCCAGAAACCATAATGTCTGTATATATTTGTTTTTATACAGGGATAAATATTCCGTAATAAATTCCCTGCAGGTTATAAATATTATTACATATATTAAAATGCATTTTTAGTTACATTTAATGTTGTTAGCTTGTTCTCTAAAATACCAATAAACGAATTAAAGATAATTATTAATAAAACGGATACAAACGGAAATAAATAACTAGACTACTAAATGCGTTAATTGATCAAACGGAAAGAAATAACTATTCTACTAAATGCGTTTATTGATCAAACGGAAAGAGATAACTAGACTACTACCTAAATGCGTTTATTGAACTAAATTTCTTTAGATTCAATGATATCTAGTGGGTTAGCCATAGGCAGCCCGATCTCCCAGGTGTAATTGAATTCTTTATGGATTACATGTAATAATCTATCGAAAACAAATCATTTCAAAATGTCTCCTATCGTAGATATGTAGATGACATTCTTCATAATTACAGGACAGGAACACACGGACAATTAGATATGTTTTTCAAAAGAAATTAATAGATTTCATAAAGCTATCTAGTTGTCTCTAGACATGGGTAATAAAATCGTTAGCAAAAATATTGAATTTTCAATCTACAGAAAACCAACATACAGCGATAACACCAGACACCACATTTCTCTCAAATTATCCGTCTTCCCCTCACTCATTCATAGACTTTTACACGTTCGCTTGTATTTTATAAATTTTAACAATTAATAAGATGTCATAAAAACCAAAGCAAAGCACGATGGATATACATATGGATATACGATGCTTATTAATGAAAAAATACATAACTTTAGTAATAATCTGACGAGGCGTTGAGAATCAAAATGAAAAAGAGGTTACAAAGCAATGGGATAAAATCCCTTAAATGTGCAAAATATCTAGTCCAATCAAAAACGATATTTTTACAACAGCATTCTAATGTGAACTCTTTAGGTAAAATATTAATCAATAATAGGGTAACAAGAGGGAAAAACTGTAAATCTCAGGAGTTTACAAAGTAAACTGTTCTAATTCACATTACGTATGACAAACTGGTAGAGCATTCAAAACCAGCATAAGAGAACACTTCATAAATTGGGTGAATGATAAAGGTAAATTGTCGAATGTTGCTTCACACCTACCAACAATAAAAACGTTTTAGTAAAGACAGACATGTTAAAGTTCTCCATACCTGCAATAAACGACAAAAACTAGATAGACTGGAATCATTAGAAATAATCCGCCTAAATAAAAAAAATAGATCTTAGCTGCAGGGAGACGGGCCGTAGAGTCAACAGCTGAAAGGGGTTCGTAGGTCTAATGGGCAATCAGAGTGGCATGGATGGACGTCGGTACTCTGGAGCGAATCTTCCCGGAAGCGCTAAGATAAGGATTTATTTATAAACTGTTTCATCTCTTCTCCCATGTAGGGAATTTTTAATAATTTGGGGATTTTCTGTCATACGAAAGGAAGTTGTTTGGAAGTAAGTCCTTGTTCAAAGAGAGGTTAAACTAGGCCATCATCATACACGATGATAAATTATCACCAGAACGTAAAAGAGCGTTCTAGTTTTTCCTTGTTAAGTGATCTATGTTTTTAAAAAAAATGTTTCAGAGACTTAATTTGAATCTACTGAAATATTTTATAGATGTAAACAATTAGCGCAAATCTGTAAAAGATTTCGCTGCAAGTTGAAAAAATATTGTTTATTGTACACTTCGAACAAAAATTAGAATCTTGTCTAAAGTCATAGAGCTATAATTAGAGACGCTCTAATAATCTCGTCGAAAATTGTTCCACTTTTATGACGCGATAGGCGGTGAACGTAGACCGGAATCGGTGGTTTTAGTTCGTTAGGAGAGTTGGAGGTCAGTTGGAGTTCAAAAAGCGGAACCTTTTTTTCGCTTCATGTCTCATCTAAATATAATACATCGATGCTGCTAATGGCGTTTCACGCCATTTGGGGTTACTTCCTCCCTTTCCCATAAGTTGGGGTTCAGCATGCGAGCCGTTTGGCTCGCATCTGTATGCGTAGCATAAAAAACAAATTTCAATCAAAAATCCCATGTTACCTAGAATACATTAATAATAGACACCTGCCTGACATCTGTAATTGGGTGAAAACCATTCAATTAAGGTTCTCCCTAAATAAATAGAAAACTAACTTCAATATCCTAGGCAATTATGGCTACTGGTAATAACCAAATAAATGGAAATTCAGTTGTGAAAATCAAAATTATTGTAATTAAATAATTGTATATCATTAATTTTAACCCTCTCCACCCCTTGACCAATATGTTATGTACATAAACCACAGTTTAAGGAATATTTGTACCAGTCTGATGATGGCTATAATTAGATTAATTCCGCGAAGATTAATTTATCAATAAATTACATTTATTTAAGAAAATGGTCAAAAACTGTACGTTAGCTGAAAATTTGAAAAATCATATTCACATGTTTATTTTGTGTGGTAAAATAAGAATACTAGGGACATTAATTTATACTCATTATTAACAATTATTTTTGCCACACATTGAATTATGTTTTATAAATATTCTGTTTAGAAATAAATTAACCCCTCATATCAAATCTTAACCCCTCCAGCATTTGAGGGTCATATATGACCGGGCGTCCATATTTTATAAAAAAAAAAAATTATCTATGAAATACAAAATTTTTGTGATATTATAAAGAGAAATAGTAATTCTCTTCGGTTTGATTCAAATATTTATACTGGATGCCATTAATGAAATCCTAAAAATAGCCGATGTGAATAATTCATATTTCGCGTCGCTACCGTAACAATCGGTTTAACTTTTAAAATTATTTATTATTTTTTTTTATTATATGAACGACATAAAAGAGAGGTTACAGATTTCTTACAAATTCTCTCAATTTTTTCTACGATCGAGATAAAAAAAATTTGTTGAAATATGGTTATCGTTTTTCACGTTTGATATTGAAATTTTATTATTTAGAAAAAGCAATGTTTATTTTAAGTGCTTACACCGAAAAGATAATTTTATCTATTTTCTAAAACAGTATTTTTTAAAGGTAAATTAAAAAAATTAGATTATATGGCGCATTTCAAATACATAGAAAACATTGCCAATTGAACAAAAGTGATGAAAGTACTGAAGGGTTAAATAAACAGCGTTAGTGATAAAGTAGATAAATTATTTATCGCGCCTATAAACCATTCCAGTTATCCTAAAGTGAACCCATTGTGGAATCGGCGGTTTTATCACGGCTCGAAATTCTTCACTTCGACCAACGATTCTGCTCAGAGCTCTCGCAGTTCGCGATCCGCACTCCTGTTCTACATAACACAACAAAGGTAGGCTGACACACTACTCACAAATAATATACGTGTATTTATACTCACTATGTCATTAATAAGATGCATACATTATTATGGATAGTTAAGTCGCTCAATAAGAAATATATTCATATGCGTACGAGAATGGCCAATGATTTTGACAATTTGCGAATGTCGTTTATTTTAGTTATTATTTATTAATTTTTTAACGCCCTTTTTAGGGGCTTTTACACATGAATAATAAAAAATATAGAATACATATTTATCATACATAACTAATTTTGATTTCGAATCAATAACCAAACTGCCTCAGTAACAATCTTTTGTATTTTTTAAGTGGTTAATTAAAGATGCCTATTGATTCGATGTAATTATTTCACTATATAAGTATTCTTGGCAATGATGAATACATATGGTAGTTAATCCCAGATTTCGCACTGAAATAAATCCCGACTTTTAGTATTACGTAGTGGAATCGCTTATCAATGCAAGCAATTCTGGGCTATCAAATACATCATTTAGAAAATTATATTGAAAATGAGTATCTTTCTGTCCAACGATTAAGGCATGTTCATTTAATTTACTACAATATTCAACGAAATTGCTGGAATACACGTTTTAAGACTTAAACGTTTAAATTTTGTATTCTTTCAATAGCTTGAACATGAATATTGTAATATGGGTTCCAGGCGGAAGAATCTTATTCAAGTTGACTTGAATAAGATTCTTGATTCTTGACAAAGGCAAAATATAACTGTTTAATACATTTAATATTTTGGAAATTTTTAGTTCACCTATCAATGAATCCCAACATGTTACCCATTGTTAGAGATTTCCGTTATGTTGTTAAAAAAAGAAAATTTGATTGAAAAGTAATGCCTAAGCATGGGTTGCTTAAACAAATTTAAACGTTTAAATTTTGTATTCTTTCAATAGCTTGAACATGAATATTGTAATATGGGTTCCAGGCGGAAGAATCTTATTCAAGTTGACTTGAATAAGATTCTTGATTCTTGACAAAGGCAAAATATAACTGTTTAATACATTTAATATTTTGGAAATTTTTAGTTCACCTATCAATGAATCCCAACATGTTACCCATTGTTAGAGATTTCCGTTATGTTGTTAAAAAAAGAAAATTTGATTGAAAAGTAATGCCTAAGCATGGGTTGCTTAAACAAATTTAAACGTTTAAATTTTGTATTCTTTCAATAGCTTGAACATGAATATTGTAATATGGGTTCCAGGCGGAAGAATCTTATTCAAGTTGACTTGAATAAGATTCTTGATTCTTGACAAAGGCAAAATATAACTGTTTAATACATTTAATATTTTGGAAATTTTTAGTTCACCTATCAATGAATCCCAACATGTTACCCATTGTTAGAGATTTCCGTTATGTTGTTAAAAAAAGAAAATTTGATTGAAAAGTAATGCCTAAGCATGGGTTGCTTAAACAAATTTAAACGTTTAAATTTTGTATTCTTTCAATAGCTTGAACATGAATATTGTAATATGGGTTCCAGGCGGAAGAATCTTATTCAAGTTGACTTGAATAAGATTCTTGATTCTTGACAAAGGCAAAATATAACTGTTTAATACATTTAATATTTTGGAAATTTTTAGTTCACCTATCAATGACTCCCAACATGTTACCCATTGTTAGAGATTTCCGTTATGTTGTTAAAAAAAGAAAATTTGATTGAAAAGTAATGCCTAAGCATGGGTTGCTTAAACAAATTTGAACAATTCATCAAATTTCGTTGATATTCAAGTTCTGTGGAGGTTCTAATCATTTTCTGTTATTATTTCATATTTGGCCAGTTGTTTAACTTAAATAATAACAGAACCTTCACAGAACTTGAAATTCAACTTATGTCCTTAATTTGTGTGAATGTCTCAAAAGCATCAATGCTGTGAGTCTTTATTCGAAAAAAATGGCAATTTGACATTTTGAGATATTTAAGTAAATTCTGATTTCATTGCACAAAATTCACAATTTGTGAAAATTATTTTGAAGAATATTGTAATGATAAATATTTAGAGTAATTAAAAAAAATTTAGGTACTCAGCAAAAAGTATGATAAATACTTTTGGAAAATCATTTATAAACAAGATAAACATGATTGGACCAAGGTGTGAACCCTGTGGGACTCCATTTGTTGCATTTTTTTCTGACTGGGAGGATTTTATTTTAAAAAAGTTCTTGTTTACCAGAAAGACAGCTCTTAAACCAGGTTAATATGTTGCTTCGTATACCAAGCTTTTCTTTCCCTTTTAATTTCCAGATAAGAATTTTACGGAAAACTGTTTCAAGGCTTTTTCTAAAATCATTTTAAACAGAGACTACTTGTTTTTTTTCTTTGAAAGCATTAGTTATAACATTTTGATTGATAATTTAATTAGAAAGAGTACTTCTACCTGACATAAATCCAAACTGGTGAGGTAAAATTACAGGTTATATTTGTGTAATTAGTGTGTCCAGTATAAGGCTTTAAAAGAGTTTAGTCTGATTTTCCACTATTCAGGAACAATTCCACAAGATAAAGAGATATTAATAATTCTGGTTAATGGAAGAGCAATTACTTTGATAAATATTGTAGGGATATTAATGTTACCTAATTATCGTGAACAAACGCAATCAAATTCGAGTTTTCCGCGATTGTGTTATTATTATAGACTACAGATCAAAGATAACCTCTTTTGGACTGCGGTGGACTGGGAATATCTTTGAATTAATAAAGCAATACATATCCATTTTGTATTGTCTGTATGTAAGTGCCACTCAACAGTTTGGCATTTCATCTGTCTGTATATTTGTTTATGAGTTCCGTTTCCGTTCTAGAAAATCTACTGCATCCACTTTAAAAATCAACCCCCCACTAACAGCAATCCATGCTTTGATTAGGTGAACTTTGACTATGGTTCGGTAAAGATCCTTTTTAAAATTATGGTGTTAATTTGGAATTTCTTGTATTCAATTATTTTTTTTCAATATTCTGGTATCTACCTGCTAAAAAAAGTTTTAAAAGAGAATAGTCACTAAGATAGTGACGTTTCTTTGGAAAAATTGCATAATAATTCCTAATTTGAAATAAAAAGGTAAAAAAACAATGTGGTTCATAAATAAGTGGGTAGGTATTTAAGTACCCACTTACAAATCACATGATTTCTGAAGAAATATTGTGTTTTTATTAAATAAGAGAAAATTAGCAATATTATTTTTTGGACGCGAAGTTACAACTCGCTAACCGAATATTGGTTTGTTCTACAGACCATTTTTTAACGAAATTGACCTTTTATATAAAACTAATGTTTAGTATTGCTTTTTTTAACAGAAACTGTAAGATTTAAAAAAGCTTTAAGAGTTTTTTTGTTCCAAATCCACCAAAAACATATATTGTGTTGGTTTGTTCAATATCCGGAAGCAGAATAAAACAATACTAATAATTTGCCGAAAAATCTCCATTCCCTGTTTTCTTTCGTTTTGGTTTGTTCCACATCCTTTTTGACCAATGACATCGAGTCGTTCACCTAGAACATTGTGGACCATAAATAAACCACTCACCCTGTAAGACCATAGATATGGCAATATATAGACATTAAAAATCTCATTCGTAGCCTACTTATTATACTATACATTATGAAAAACTCTAAAAGTTTATTCCATAGACTTTCAGAGTGTTTCATTGGTTTATAATTTCGGTTCCAATTTTCGATCGGAGTTATTTCACCCTTGTAGACGAGGAACTAAGCAATATCAAAATCTAAGTTCTTGTATCAAAAAAAGAATTCAGTTTGTTCTATGTCCATAATTTGATCTATACCCACAAAAGTGGAAAATAGGATGGCGTTTTGTGGATAGGAAATATAAAATGACGAAATAAAATCAAGACAGCGCCGTACAAACATCATGTTAAATTGGTATTTATAAAATATATTGATGAAAATTTCATTTACTCTTTTTACTCTAAAAATGTCAGGAATCACTGGTTAAAGTAAGCCAAGTAATATATCTCTCAAAAAGACTCTACGGCTGTTTGTTGTCTGTGAAGAATTTCTCTCAAAATTTCTCAATGGGTTAAAACGGGTTATTTGTAATTCAATTTTTCACCAAACTCTTACGAGGTCTGCCGGGCTAATGTATAATAACATAATGCATAATTGTTGTTTAAGCTTTCGACATGCATTTATCTGGAATATTATTTGATGGGAGATGATCACTTATCAAAACACTTTACCGATAAACTAATGGGCACTTACAAGTAATTAAAAAAGTATAGATACTTACCTTACTTATCTACAACATAATTCCACTCTCATTCAAAACTCACAACAATATTATAACATTTATATCTCAAATAAAAAGCTAGATACATAACATGTAGGAAGATTGGAATTAGAAAATATGTATACTGATACCAAATGTAGACTGATGCCGAAACCACTGTAATAATAACCTGTAATAATATATTTATAATTATTTAAGAAAAACACTATACGGGTGTTACAGGATTACAGGGACATACTTTAAACAGTCATTTACAAAATACATTTAAACAATACCTATAATCGAGTGACAGCTGTGTTTTGATCTGCTCCCGAAATAATTTGGTACAGCGAGAAAATTTTCCCGTAGATGTGTCAGATCCGATGAGAATTGTTAGGTTTACTAAGTCAGTGTTTGATTTATCTGTGATTGACCAGTGAATAAATAATTATCAGTATTTTAAAAACGAAAAATTAACAGTACATCACAAGTCAACCAAAAGGGTAACAGAAGCAGTGTTTGACCAACAGAGTCTACCAAAATGGTGAATTCAGAAAAAAATCTGAGAAGCAAAGGACAAACGACAGCAACTAACCTTACATCTGAGCCCTACGCTTTAAACATTGACAATCTGCTGGAGAAAATGGAGATGAAGTTGGAAAAAAAATTGGAAGTATTTAAACAAGCAATAATAAAAAAAATAGATGATGAAAATCAAGAAACCAGAAACACAAGGGACTTCATCAGCCGTCAGTACGATGATATCCATCTTAAGATGGAGACCATAATCAAATTGGTTTCGGAAGTTGAATCAATGAGAAAGGAACTAACGGAAAAAGACAGAACAGTAAAGAGCCTGGAAGTCAGATTGGCAGAAATGGAGCAAGTAACTCACGAAGACACCCTTATACACTCTATATTATATTATTATAAATAATTTATTGACTTTTTATAATATTCATTAAATTATATGGAAGGAAGCTTTTGACTGTCCAACTAGTAAGGTTTCCCGTTTTAGGACAGTAAAATTAACAGGTTTCAAATTATCCTGGAGGAATACAGGATTTAAGAATAGAGAAAATAAGTGTGTAAAAGCGAAGATTCAACTAGGCGTTCGTGATGAATAATTATCAAAATATAATGTAATATTTTGGAATCATTCCTGGCTAGATCTAATAACCATTTTGTTATTTTTTGACCGAAGGATGACAATTCACACAGTTTCAGCTGTGAAGGGATTTTGTTATATATTTTAGGACCGAGATATGGTAATAGTTTTTGATAAGCCGCTCTTTTGCTTGTTGGAACGGAAAGGTCATTATTACTTCTGGTTTGATGTTTGTGTTCGGCTTAAATAATTAAAGTAATATTTATGTTCAGTAGATGGCACCCACGTTGTACGTAAGCGAAACTAGCCCCCCAGCCCGGGCTGTCATGATGGTGGCTGCGGCCCTCAAGGTGGAGGTCGTCAACGTGGAAGTCGACCTCTTCAAGAAGGAGAACTTGAACCCTGAGTTCGTCAAGGTATTTTGTTTGCCGCCATTCATATTTTATTATGAAATATATTTATTTAACATAAAATAGTATATTTGTTCAGTGGTACATAATATATTATAGCGTACATTTGGTATTTAAAAATACAAATTAAACTACAAAAAAATTAAGAACTTAAAATAACACATTTTCTTATTCTTTTATATTGGTCGGAAGATCTTCACCACTCTATACAGGGTGTCACATCACGTACCCCAAGGATTTTGACCAGCGATTCCCGAGCATATTTGGTGTAAAAAACGCAAATGTCATTTTTCTATCCAATTTTTTTTTTCAACAAATTTTATTATTTTATTTATAAACAAGTTCTGCTGTGTAATTATTATTACGCGTGACAGACATTTCACAGTCTGAAGGCGTTATCAAACTATCACAATGAATAATGTAAAAAAGGTGGGTACAGTAACTTATATTTAAAATCTTCATAATTATAAGATTTAATTTTTTTATAAATAAATAATTTTTGTTTCCAGAAAAATCCAGAGCACACCATCCCCATGCTGGAAGATGGAGACTTTTTACTTGGAGACAGGTATTAATATATATAATAACAATATATTAGCTCTTTCATACCGAATTTCCATCTAAAAATAATACCGCCCAAGAGCAATTTTATAATACAGCTCACCATTGAATTTGGATGCCTCCCTTCGAAAGCCCAGCTATAAATGCAAGTTCCCTACACTATAAAACAGAGCACAAAGTTATTGCTCAAACCCCATGATGTAATACTTGTTAATTCATGCATAACTGAATACCGGAAACTTAAAAGGCTATAAGTGCCAAAAACACCTATAACGATTTTATTTAAGAAATGGATAGCATGTGCCAAGGCCAATGTCCTACAGAAGGGTACAAGTGCAACAGATAACGTAAATAATTCTAAAAAAAATTGGAAGATGGCGTTGGTTGTAAGTACCGAACGTCATTTCCCCTTTAAAAGGGTCCAAGTGCCATCGCCAGTCAGACGCGTTAGTATCAAAATGGGTGACAACGAGCCGGTTTCTGCGCAAGGCGGTGGCATAAAAAGGCGTCAAAATGGTGAAAAAAGTGTTCAAGTGGCCAGAAAGAAGTTGAAGGATTCCGGACAAGAATATACTTCATCAAGTAGAAAGTTGATTCCTGCAAAACGACCGCCAAATCAAGAGGTTAGTACGTTGTTTTAATCTCCAACGGTTTTCTATGCTAGGTGACCAATCACTCTATAAGCGCTAGTGATGTGCTGACCTGTAATTTTTTGTCAATACCTATAAATTTACATAGAATATTAAAAAAATGTGTTATTAACTCATTATTTATAATAATACTATCCAAATTATGGATAGCACTGGCGTAAGATTTTGTTAAAGGGAATGCTTTGGTATTTTATCTGTTTTGCTTTCATTTACGTAATTTTTTTTTTCAAGTGTATCTGCAAATGCCGCTACAAATGCAAAGAAATAGCTGCCGACCAAAAGCTGTCATTGTTCACGGATTTTTATGGCTTGTCGAATAATGAAAAGCAATCTTCTTTTCTCATGGGGCTTATTCAACTGACGGAAATTAAAAGGAGAAGGCACGGAACCTATGAATCTCCTGCATTAAGTAAGCGACAGTGCACGGCATATTACATGCTTCCAGATGGCAAGGAAAATGTTGTCAGCGTGTGCAAAGCAACATTCATGAATATTTTTTCCCTTTCTCCGAAAAAGATTCAGGTTCTCATTAATAAAAAAAAACAAGGCCACACAACATTTACGGAATCAAGGGGAAATATTAGTAAAAAAAACGAATTAAAAAATATGTAAATATGTTTCCCAGACTTGTAAGCCATTACGGTCTTGCAAGATCAGAGAAAGAGTATCTAAGGCCTGATCTTAATAAACATCGGCTGTTCAAATCATTTCAAGCATCATTCCCGCAGTCAAAAGTTGCCTATAAATTCTATTCAAAAATTTTTGAGAAGGAATTTCCAAGCTTAAAATTTGGCCAGAAACGAACTGATACGTGTGCAACTTGTGACCTCTATGTTGCTATAACTATATATATATATGCTATGCTATATATGCTATAGTTATTATAACTAAAATATAAATTATAAAGTTGTATACATTTTAAACCGTGAAGACATTATAGATACTGTAGGTTATCCTACAGGGATAACAATGAAATATATATGGAAAAGTTAAGATAAAATAGTTAATGACATAATATATTGAAGTTAATATAAGCAGTTTAACCCAAGATAACACATATAACAATATTTCATTACATTAAATGACAGAGGTTAATCAGCATCTTGTTGAAGTACATACATATGAATGGGTTTTTATAAAATTTTTTATCTTGGATCTGTCTTGGCTGATAATCCAAGACTTGGTGTCTGTTTTATATTTCAAAAAATTGTGTTTTGTCTGATGGCTAGTGGAAGAGCATTGTATAGTCTTGTTGAAAAATAACTAAAAGTTCTCTGGCCAAAAGTTGTTTAAGCGAATCCTGTATTTTTAATATTTTTTTATGTGAAACTGCACAAGAGTCCCAACTGCTCCCAACCGTTTGGAGCCAGTGAGACTGTGGCATCAGATTGGAGTATTTTATGAGGCTGAAGGTAGTGAGGAGGGGAAGGAGATGGGGTAAAGGAAGGTGGGAAAGTAACTGACTTTTCAGATCTGGTCACCAAACGAGGCCAAAGCCATTTCATGCGCGTTTCAATTCCGAATGGTAGTGTAGCGATCGACGAGATTTATCTAGAACGACTCGCCAATACAAAATGCATCGTAACGGGAACACTCCAGACGCAATGCGAAGCGGTCGGCGTTTCTACGTACCTACCTGCCTACGAGCTACCTACGTGCGAGCGAACTACCTACGTCAACACGTTGCGAATTGGACCGCACAACCGCCGACCAGGTCCACCGCACCTTCGGCTTCCCTGTTCAGCACTGGAGTATCCGGAAGACCCATGGTCTTCACCAGTACCTGATACGTCAACGAGTCCGGTCGCCGGCAGCGGCGTCGACTCAAAGGCCCGCACATTGACCAGCACCTCACCGCCTGCATCCAGAGTATTAATCATCGGTCTTGAAGTTACATCTCATATACGGCAACCTGACTCAATAAACCACTGTGACCTTCACAACCTCTTTCATTTCGTGTCTCGCCACCAGATCCCCGAAGTAGTCTTACACCAGGGCGATACAGAGAGTATCTTCCACTCTGGAACGTGCTAAAAATATACTGTTTATTATTTTAAATAATTGAATTTCGAAAAGTAAACATTGTGGGATGTTTTGTTGTCCTGGACTTAGTGTCAAATATTTTTCTTCATTCCAAAGTGAAGTTTGTTGCTGTGCAGTAGAGCTTTCTTCAATATAAATATTTCCTTGAGTAATCTGTGGTATTTCTTTACAGAAAAATAATTCGTTTAAGATACAATTAACCGCACCGAACATATTTTAAATTTTCATTAAAATTCTTTACCATATTTTAATAATAATAAAATATTTTTTTATTACCAAAATTAAAATTTTGTTTACTTAATTTTTACTTCTATCAACAAAAATCAATTTCGATGTTTCACATCTGCCGCGCATCCCGTGACCGCTATTATTTATGGCGAGATTAACGAAATTTTGCACACTTGACCATCAAAACAAGTGGGTCAAAGCCTACATGAGATTTCGAAAAAGCACCCCCATCCTCTTTTGCCCCCATTTAAAACAGAATTTTAATACTTCCTGATGAAATTTTGCACACTTCACGTTCAATATATGAGTCCCTCCCATCCCACAAAGTGTACACTTTACATATTAATCAAATTAAGTTTACTTGCGCACGTCGGGATTTGAGCACGCGACCTGCAGCTGATAGCCGAGAGCCTTACCCCTTGACTACGGAAGCCGATTATAATTTAGTCGTTCTGTACATGCTTGTGAGATTTGTCAAAAATAATATATTTCTTTCTCGTGCGTTTTGCAGTCACGCTATCGTAGCATACCTGTCCAATGCCTACGCCAAGGACGACTCCCTGTACCCCAAGGACCCCAAGAAGCGCGCCGTCGTCGACAGCAGGCTACACTTCGACAACAGCACCCTCTTCCCCCGCTTCAAGACCATTATCGTAAGTATAAATAAAGACTGCACCTTTCTAATAAGTTGCATGCAAATAAGCAGAATGTTAATTAGACCTTTAACTACGTTACTATGCCGCTAAAGTAGTTAAAACATAGCGGAACGTAGTTACGCTAATATCAAATGTCTTTAACCCCTAAAGTCTCTGACAGTTTTGCATGTACTTCTCATATGTGAACTGTTAGAATGCAGATTGCGCAGAAAATATTTTTGCATTACATTCGATTACTTTTTATTAATTATTTTATTGATTAATTTTTGAACGCAGGTATTTAAAAAAATACTGTTTTCAAAGTAGATGAAAGTCTATTTTAAATCCTGGTGTTACAAATTGACACATGAAAATAAAACTACAAAAATTTTGAAGGC
Source organism: Hesperophylax magnus (assembly GCA_026573805.1). Lineage (NCBI taxonomy): Eukaryota > Metazoa > Arthropoda > Insecta > Trichoptera > Limnephilidae > Hesperophylax > Hesperophylax magnus. Next base: position 134,676 of record JAIUSX010000117.1, on the reverse strand, counting down.
ATACAAAGATAAAGTTTTTAAAGACGCTTACCGATTCTTTTTAATATGTAAACTGTAATTACCACTGTACAAGAAACTAAAACACATATTTTATTTGACAAATGTTTTTTTTTTTTTTTTTTTTTATTTGAATATATATATCATATAAGTTACATTAATACATATTTTGCAGAAAATAATATTAAGGTTCATAATTGGTCATGTACACCTTATCAGAAAAGAGGAGCTCTTGTGCCTGATGTATTATTAAAGTTTTAGTAATTTGGTTACTTCGTTTTTTCGTTTTATATAATAAAAATTTGCAAACCTTTACAAATGTTTTTCAAATACTAAATGTTGTGAGGTTGATTTTTGAGATGCAATAAATATATATAATATGCAAATTGTAAGCGCTATATTTTCTCTATCTTACACTGTTTAAATCATTATACAGTAATACAAAATGAGATATCATAACTTTTATGAAAGCGTATCAGGCTGGGAGATATATCTCCCAAAAATACTTTACGGGTGTTTGTTGTCTGTGAAAAATATCTTCCGAAATTGCCCAGAGGGGTTAAAAGTGGTGTGGCTGTTTTCTACACATTGTTAATGGTTGATAATGTGATCAGTCAATATTTAAATACGCATTTATGTTATTCTTTTAAGTGGAGATACCGTGGATGTTATATCAGAATGATACAGCAGAACGAAGAAAACACTATCATAAAAATATGATGAGCACAATAAAAAATATTTGTTTTCCTTTTTGAATTGGCTCACAGCTACGTTCATATTTAATAGTGAATATCTCCTTGCAGCGTCCATTATTGTTCTTGGGAGAGACAGATATCCCCAAGGGGAAGGTGGACGACGTCGTGGAGGCCTACTGTATTTTAGAAGCTTATCTGGACACCAACAAGTGGGTGGCTGGTGATCAGCCCTCCATCGCAGACTATTGCTGCATCACCTCCATCGGGTCCCTTGACACGCTCATTCCTGTCAGCAATACAGAGTAAGAACCTACACTCGTCTTATTATTTTGACCGGACAAATGCCTCGAATTCCCACCCAAATGGACCACAACGCGCCTTGGTGCTCCGAATCATCAAATAAATAATTAAGGCGATGCCATACGTAGTAATGCAAAATCATGTGTTTTTGGTTTGAAAATTTGGTCGCCTAGAAATGTTTCAGATGCTTTAATTAAATACTGCGAGTAGAATACATCTTGGCCTTTGAAATAATCGAGTATTTTTTATATAAGTATTTTTATAAGCCCAGAAAAAAAATGTATATGCCTATGAAAACTGCTTTAAAGTTCAAAATCTCCTACTTACGAACCCATTTTCGGTTATGATTTTATTGTATAATGTGGAAAATTAAGTTATTTATAAAATCATTTGAAAAAAATTAAATATTTATGCCTGAACATCCACAAAATAATAAAAGGCACTTTTTGGCCATGTTTTTTCTTGCAAAAATCAAAACAGGCGGATGGTGTTAAGCGGGAATTTAAACCTTATCGCCATCTACGTAAGGGTTGTTATTGATAGCGGCTCAATTTAAAATACTACACGACGTAGTGCATCGCCTAAAAGTTTCAAAGGGCACCATATTAATTTATTGGAATAAAAATATATTCGGGCCCTCTCATTAACCTCATTTAGGTCATCAATGTTTCCTAAATTATTGAAATTTGCGTTTCTAACAAACTATCTTCTGAAGTTGTGTAATTGATCGGAGGTAATCTCTGCGCCAAGCAATTGCCTGCGCAATTTTTATAGAGGGGCATAGCGAATTTACCGTCAGTCACGGTCACTTCATGCATTCCTTTGACCCTTTCTCGCAAACGAGTGCAGCTGCTTTAGGGAAGCGAATATTTGTTTCTTCTGGACGCTTCCCTCGATCCCGCGGCCTGGGATCGGTCCGGAAAAAAGCAGTGTGTTTGTTTCTTTAGAGGCTAAATGCGTTTGCGGCGGTGATCGAACATGGTGTGATTCTTAACCGATGTCGATGTTACATTCGTTTTGCTTTTTTATAAATGAGCAAGTCATTGCTTGACACAGAGAATATATTCTGGTGTGGAATTACTGGACGATGCTGTCGAAAAGGCGCTCGAATACACAATACGATAGAATATTAGTCACAATCGATTTCGTACACGTGTTTTCCCCTTTTGACTGATTGATCCAATTATTTATTTGCAAGATGGGAGAGGCTCAGCGCGTTGAGCGGTTCTATGCAGCCATATGATGTAGGACGCGCTGTGCCAATCTGCGACAGCCTGGACGAGAGTATATTACTCACTATTACTTATGCAGTAAAGGGCCATTAATTCGTTTACTGTTATATATACATATACACATAGTTTGTTGTTATATTTTAAATCACTTTTATTTCTTCTCCAGGTACCCTAAATTGGCAGCTTGGATCAAGAGATGTTACGGCCTTCCTTTCTATATGGAACTGAATGTGCCTGCAGAGAACATAATGCGGGATTTGGTAGAGAGTAAAACAAACCGAACCTAAATACCTAACTAACTTAACTATTTGGTCGATGTATCATACATATTTATTGTATAATTTCAATCTACCAACATCAACCAATCAGAACAAACATATAAAATAAAACAAAAAAAGAATAAAAACCAAAGTAAGAAGCCTGGCTCCCTTATCAGGCACAAAAGTTCCTCTTTCCTGATAAGGTATACATGACCAATCATTTTACCTTAAATATAACATCTCTTAAAATATATTCGTATAATCTAACCCATATTCTTTATATTTATACTGACTTATATACTTTATATTACGATCTGTTAAAATATATATGTATAATTTAAAACATATTATTTATATTACGATAGAAATTTTTTAAAAGGCCATCTACAATCGTTTTAAAATTCATTAGATATTCATATAAAATTAGGCTTTTTATTTACCAAGTAACATAAAAATTACAATTTATATATTCTGTGCAAGGAGAAAAATATATATATTCTCGTATTGTAATGTTTCTGCACTGTAGCAAGAATCGAACCCGCAACATCCTGGTTTATAAGTGGTCCTGTAATTGTAATGACTGATTCGGTTGGACAATAAAAATGTTGGACAATCTAAAGTCGCCATTTTAAGGGGGAAAATCGGCACTGGACCAACAATAACAAAAAAATTATTACAATATTATCGTTTTTTTTTAATTCCAATTAAATATACTTGTAGCAAATTTACAAATAATAATAATAAAAAATACAAGAAGGAATTAAATACAATATTTGAAAAATCTTTAAAAAGTAACAGATGAGTTAAACAAAGAATCTAAACTATTCTGTCTTTGTAAACTATTTATTTTGCAAACTATGAAATATATATTTAAAAACCAAAATAAATGAAAACAGAATCAACATTAGAAATAATAATGTATTTTACACTCCCCAAACAAATGCAAACACATTGCAGTTTCATTGGACCTCGTACTTCGTAATCTTTTATGGAAAAATATTCAAGTGATTACTAAACTTCCTCAATATTTAAAAGATTTCAAATTATGGCTTTTCAATACAGCAGTTGAAATTTTTTGTATTTAATTTGTATCACTTTATGTTTCTCATAAACTATTCACCTTATATTACACTAAACACTTAATAACTTCACTATACACTATTGTAAACACTTTTTATACAAACCGCTTAGACAAATTGTAATCTTGTTTTTGTTTTGTAAATCTACAGTTTGTTTCTTTCTAGGTAAAATAAAATCATGTATTTAACTATATTACCCACGCACAGGCTGCTTTTTAGTGAGTTCCCATTATTCTTATTGGTTTTTTATAATATTGTATGTACTTAATGTAAAAATTGGGAAAAATAAACGTATTATTTTTGTTTTTTTTAAATAAACTTTTCAATTATTTTAGCAAATACGGAACGCATAATTGGCTGAGTGTTCAATTATTTTTATGATATTTTGATAATGATTAACACATTCTTTTAAATTTCATTCTCCTGGGGGACTCACAATTATGACGGGTTGTTTCAGAGAATTTGAACAATTCATCAAATTTAAACGTTCATTTTCGGGTTCTAGGAAGGTACTATTCAAGTTATATTATTATATCATTATAGGCTAGTTGTCTGACCGAACTAAAATAATAACAGAATTTGAAAAAATCTTTCACAGAGCTTAAAAAATAACTTTGAAGTTTGATGAATTGCTCAAATTCTCTGCAACAACCCGTCCTAGTATTTTTAGTTGCCTGCTTAAATGTAGAATGCATCGAGTCTCCTTGTTGAGAGTGAATAGAAATCGTAGAAGACATAATCGACTTATACAATCTAGGAGGTTTTGCTCATACCGACTCATAGAAGACATAATCGATGCTCTCAATGTGTCCAATAATTTGAACAGTACTTTTCTGCCGCCTGCCTCACGCTGTTATTATTGGCATTTTATTTTTGCAATGTCGCTTCAGGCTAGACTGTGTGATATAATATAATATATGACGTGTGTGGGACATTAAATTACATGACGACATTTGGTAAATCAAAATTGAATTTACGTGAATAAACGGACCCTGCAATTTTGGGGAGGCATTTTTTTTCCTGATTCTTTTTTTCCATGAAGTGGTGAATCATTTAAATTTACTGGATTTAAAATTACTGAAATTGTAGAACGGTGTTATTGCGCCTCATAATTTTTAACTCACATGGGTGTTTGAAATATTATCTGGCTATTATAGTCTTAGAGGCCTTGTATTTTCTCAGTAGAGAAAAATATGTTACCTAAAAACACTGCTAAAATTGCATGTTTTTGAGAATTTTGAGGGAGGCGTGTATTTTTTTATTTTTTTATTTTCTAGATTCTTATATTCCATGAAGTGGTGAATCATTTAAATTTACTGAATTTAAAGTTAATGTTCTTTATACGAATAGAACGGCGTCATATGCGCCTCACAATTTTTACCTCATATGGGTTTATTCAAATATTACCTGGCTTTTATAGACTTAGAGGCCTTGTATTTTCTCGGTAGGGAAAAAATTTGTTACCTAAAAACCCTACTAAAATTGCATGTTTTCATCCAGCATCAGCACCACCAGCGACCGACAGCGGCCATATACTACATACGTGTCTGTTTGTGTTGTGTTGGGAATGGGGGGAGGAAATTTCGGCTGCGCCCTATTGTTGGGTTCCTTCCGCATTTGCCGTTGGGAGTAAGGAAAATCGCAGAAAACCTTACCCGGAAGGAGCGGCCGAACGTCAACTTGAAACGTATACGGCCTTCAGTAACATCGGTATATGATGTCCTGCATTTTTTGAGATGTGTGTGTGTGTGTCTGTTTTTATGTTAATATATACTTATGGGAGGATAGAAAATAAACATACATATACATACAAATTATAAAAATATTATATAAATATATAAATAGATATATAAACATTATATATTTAGGAGGAAAGTCGGGAGTTTAGGAAATACCTACTGCTCGCTATTCGTCCGCGTCTGATTCTGGTATGTACCATATGTGATCGTGGTCCATGAGGATGTGTTTAGGTAGTCTGTGTGTGTATTTGAATGTCAGGTCGCTCGGAGCGTTGTATTGTCCTATGTCTCGTATGAGTGGATTTTTACTAAGTGTGAGTGATTTGTAAAAGCGTGTAGTGAGTCTGTGTGTGAATTCGAATAGAGTTGGAATTTGTTCTCGTTCGTGTAATCTCTTCAAGTTTGTTCTGAGTCTCGTGTTGTATGTGATTTTAATGCAGAGATTTTGAAGTGTCTGTAGTTTCTTGTGGTCTGTGTGTGAGATGCTGCTCCATACGGGAATCGCATACGAGAGTACCGGACGAATGAGCGAGTAGTAGACGAGGAGTTTGGTTTTGGGAAGTAGCGGACTCCGTCTATTGAAAATTGGCTTCATCATGCCGATCGCTTTTCGCGTGCGCGCGTGCATCTTTGCTTGGTGAGATTTCCAGTTGAGGCGGGAGTCCATGGTCAGGCCGAGATATGTAACTTCATCTTTCCATTCAATGCTGTGTCCTCCCATTTCGATGTTGAAGTCAGGTGTTCTATTTATACGTTTTCTCGTGAACATGATGGCTTCGGTTTTCGCCTCGTTCAGTTTCAGGCGCCATTTCTTGTAGTACTCTACGAGCGCGTCGAGCGCCCTCTGTAGGTAAATTGCGGCCATGTTCGCTTTCAGCGAGGAAACGTATAGTTTGACGTCATCTGCGTAGATAGACAGATTGCATCTCTCGTCTCGGGGGATGTCGTAGGTGAACAGAATGAAGAGAAATGGTCCCAGTAAACTTCCTTGCGGCACGCCTTTTGGAATCTCACGCATTGAAGATAACACGTTCCTTATGAACACTCTGAACGATCTATTCTTTAGGTATTCCTGTATCAGTCTCGTTAGGTATATGGGCGTGTTGGTGCGGTGCAACTTATGCACGAGCCCGTCTATCCATACGGTGTCGAATGCCTTCTCTAGGTCGATGAGCGCAGCAGCGGTGAAGCGATGTTCGTTAAATTTTCTTGCGATGTATTCCGCTACTCTGGTGAGTTGATGGGTCGTGGAGTGCCTCTTTCTGAAGCCGAACTGCTCGTCTGGCAAAGTCTTGTGTTCGTCGTGGTGTGGGACAAGCCTGTTTAGTATAATTTGTTCAAATACCTTGCTCAACGTAGATAGTAGGCTAATCGGCCGGTAACTTGTCGGCTGCGTTCTATCTTTATTCGGCTTTGCGAATGGCAGCACGGTCGCCGATTTCCAAATCTGGGGAAAATGCCCAGTCATGAGGCAGGCATTGAACAGTTTTGTAGTGTAGATGATGGCTTTTTGAGGGAGATGTTTGAGTAAAATGTTGTGAATTTGATCGCTTCCCGGCGCCTTGTTCGTTCTGAGTCGCTTGATTGTGACCGCAATCTCGCTCGGCGTTGTGAAATGAATATCTTCAGCGTTTGTCTGCTCTGCTTCGTTCAAATCTCGTAGAGAGTCAGCTACGATCCGGTCCGTAGCCGGGTCGGAAAGGCCGTCTGTAGCGGCGTAGGCTCTCTCGAAGCCGTCGGCGAGTGTGTCAGCTTTTTCTTGTAGCGACAAAGCCGTCCCAGGGCCGTTCAATTTCTGTAGCGGGGGGATAGTGAAATCTTTATGTCTCAGCGCGCTAGCCATTTTCCATAATGAATTATCCTTCGGCGTGAGCGACGCGACTTTTTTGTCCCAAAGTTCGCGCTTGAGTTCTGCGATTTCGGTCTTGATTTCCCTCTGCAGGCAGTTGTACGCTGTCTTGAAGTATTCGTCACGCGTGCGGTGGTACATGCGTCGCAGGCGATTTTTGTCCTTGATGAGCGATAAAACGTGCTCGGGAAGCTTGATCGTGTATGAATGTACTTCTTTGAGAGGAATGTGTGTGTCTTGTGCTGTTTGAAGAATCTCTGTGAGAGTGCTTGTAGCTGCGTCGATTTCTTGTGGCGAGCGCAGAGTTCCCGAAGTGAGATGAATTCGTTCGTTGACTTCCTTTTTAAATCCTTCCCAGTCCGCGTCCTTATAATTGCGCTGTTTTCTGGGGCTCCTTGAAGTTGAGCCGCCTATAGTAAAGCACACGGGCAGGTGGTCCGAAGACAGTTCGTCTAATGTGCGCAGTGGAGATATTGTCTTAACATTTTTCTCGAGTACTATATCCAATGTACTCGGATATCTAGAGCGTTGCGAGTAGTACGTAGGTCTGTCGGGCGCCATTATCGAATAGGTATTTGTCTGCATGTGTGTAAAGAGCGTATTTCCGTTCGCATTACCTCTGTAGTTATTCCAGTAGTTGTGTTTGGCGTTCAAATCGCCTCCCATCACAACGATTGGTCCCAGATTGAGCAATTTATTGAGATCTTCTCTCACTAGGTTACTTTGGGTGCAGTATACGGAGATGATGGTATGCGCTCTACCCTCTATGGTGACTTCGATAATCGTGGCTTCAGCGTGCTTCAACTTCGGAGTGGGAATTCTTGTGGACGTCATTGATTGTCGAACGAATATTGCGGTTCCTCCGCCTGATCTTCCCTGTCGGTCGTCTCGGTGAATCTCGAAGCCTTGCACTCTCAGCGGTACGCTTGGATTCAAGTGGGATTCTGATAAGAGAATTATGTCTGTGTTTAATTCATTTGCCAAAGCGAGCAGTTCGTCTGTCTTGTTGCGCACGCTAAATGCGTTCCATACGAGGACTCTCACCTTCTCGGGATTAGACATCGAGGGTGGTCGTGAGGAGCTCCATCAGGACGACGAGCTTCTCTGCTCTTGATGTGCAGCGGGCGAGCTGCGATCGCATCCTCAGGAGGCCTTGGAGCAGGGCCATGATGTCCAGGTCGTCCTCTGTAGTGGTGGGCGCGCGCACGGGCTCCTGCTGTGAGCGGGGCTGGGGGCGAGCCTGTGGGGGCGGCGCGGTCTCGCGCTGCTCTTGGGCGGGGGCGGTGCCTCCGGCTACGTTGGCCCATGTGCGTCCATCCGTCCTCGGCTGAGGAGGTGGCCTGCTCGGGTTCTGTTCTGCCGGTGGGGGTTGGGGCCTTCTGGCAGGTCGCTGCTGGATTGAGGCGACGTACGCTACCCGCTTGGGGCAGCCTCTGTAGTTGGCGGGATGCGGGCCTGAGCAGTTACAGCATGCGGCGGGCTCGTCTCTCGTCTTCTTGGGGCATTCTGCCGAAGCATGCTCCAGTAAGCATTTTACACACCTTGCTGTGTGCGAACAGTTTCGGGACCCATGTCCGAAGTCTTGACATCTGTAGCACTGGGTGCCGTGCTGAAGGTGATTACTCCTGTGCTTCTGGAGTCGAATGCGGCAGTGGCACAGGTATTTGACGGCCGCGCGCAGCTGTCCCATGTTGACTTCCTTATTGAAGTGCGCTAAGTATATGGGATATTCATTTGAGGCAGTCATCTTGACCACCTTCACAGCTGGGAATCCTTGCGATTCCAGATCCGCCGCGATGTCTTGTACTTCAACTAGAGGCAGGCCCTTGATCACGGCCTTCTTCATTTTTTCGGCTTCGGCCGTGAATGTGTGGAAGCCGCGCGCCTCCGCTCGCAGTCCATTGGTGAGGGCGCGATGGTCCTCCATCGTGCGCACGAAGATGTTGGCCGTGCCGCCCCTGTTATATCTAAAAGTGAAGAGCTTACCCGCCCCCAGATGTCCTTGGACCGCAGCTGTGATCTGCGCGTGTGTCATGTTCCCCAGGGTCATCACAACCGGGGGAACACGGTCTCTCCTTCCGGTACCTGCGGGGGAGAAAGAATTATTAGTATTGGCACGCTTATTACGCGGCGCGCCGGCGCCTTCGCTTACCTCGGGCAACTCTTCAAAACGGTTGCCACACTGGAGCGGTTGTGGTCCCCGTGGGGACATGGGCCTCTTTGCGGGGTTGGACGGCCTCGTCCAGCCTCCATCCTGGGGGGCAGCCGTCTCCATCGGCTGCTGGGGCCTCGGGGGCGCCACGTAGGCCGACGCCGGGCCTATCGGGGGGCGCCTGGGGGCAGGACTGGGTCCTGTTGCCCAGGAGGGGCCTGCTGCGGGCTCCGTCATCTCAGTTTCGTCGGGCGTGGTGGCAGTCGTGGTGGTGGATGGTCTCCGGGTCCTTGGGTCCTCGGAGCGGGGCTGTGGTGCGGGGACCGTAAGGCGCACGGTCCCGGTCTTCTTGCGAAGCGCGATTTGGTGAGCGCCGGGTGGTACCACGACCGGGGAGTCCTCGTGGTCAGCGGGGAGCATCCTCGTCGGGAACATCTTGACAGGCGGTAGTCGGTGCCTCCTCTTGAAGAGGGAGCACGTCTCTGGAGCTTGTGGGCGGTTTGCGGGGGCCAGCGTGAGTCTACGGTTTTTCGAGTATTGCTTGAAAAGTGTTGCCTTGATAAAGGCAGTTGGGTGGGCGCGAGCGCCTGCTCAGTGGGCCGGCGGGATTCCTCCGGCCGGCAAAAGTAGCGGGGCCTGGCTGAAACTCAAGCCAGACAAAAACGACTTCTGTGGTTATGTCGCAAACCACAAAAAACGACTTTTTTCTCCGCTTTTTTTCTGGCTCGTGCGCTTTTCTTTTTCGTGGCTCGTGGCTCTGGCTCTATCCTGGTGGCTCTGTGGCTCGAGGGAGGCGTGTTCTAGTACAACCCAGACCCCGAAACCTTGGGATACCGTGCCACTGACACATTTTTACATTTCTTCAATTTACTCTATCAAATACAAAAATAAATGTACCTTGTAATAAATGTTACGTGCAACAACAATAACAGATTCTGAAACTCGTCTAAATAACCAACCTAACTCTTTACCCGGAGCCCTCGGACCTCGGACAAGGAACTGACCACAACTAAGGAACTGCCTCAATATTTACGTTGTTCCCCACCACTTTCTAACAGATGAAATACGAACTTCTATTGGCCCAAAACCCACAGCCAATCACAGCATACTGATATAACTAGTAAATAAAATAATAACCGAAAACCAACATCTACCTGTATTTTCCTGACTTAGAAAAAATGTTGAGCATTAGAGATAATGGTCGAGGTGAGTTGAACTGACTTGGATAGAACTGTTGCAAGCTATTTTTGCAACCCTGGCTACAAAATATAGCATTCAATAAAAAAATACTTAACTAGACCAGTCAGTGGCTGAGTCGGCATGGCGTTTGGGTCCCACCCAGGCGTAGTGTGTACAAATGAATTTGCTTAGTCCAGAGATTATTAGATTAGTCCCCCATCACAACACAAGCAACATTTTCCGCTTACTGTGGTGGTCGTAGGAGATTTTCAAATATTGTCAGGTTATTCGTAACCCGGAAATATTTGTCTTTCTTAAAAAAAAACATTTTTATATCAGCTCAAAAATCTCCACTGAAGGAGTAATAACTCACCTAAAAATCAAGCCTCCGCGTTGAAATATTTACAAGTGTTTTATTTAGTAGTACATTCAGTTTTTCCCTGTTTAAAATCAGGTATTTAAAATCAGTGTATTTAAATATAAAGTGTATTAAAATATATCAGTGTATTTAAAATCAGTTGACCAGTAGTAAACTCGTATTTCAATCTAGATCTCAAATTCAGTTTCTGTCTGCGATTGACTTAGATTCACTTCACTTCTCTGCATAACTCCCTGCATAACAATTGTCACCGTTTGTGAAATACATTATTTATACAAACACCACCAATTGTCTCGTACATATAGCAAACTGAATTTAGTATATTTTGTAATTCTGTGTTTGTCTAAAAAACTCTTTAAATAAAAACCCGGGGTCGATAAAATACTTTGGACTTTATTTGTGATAGATAACAGGTGGTAATTTTCGTTGAGACGAAAGAACGCAATTATATACGTAAATGTTAAATTTGAGATGTGTCACTGCTCCCACTTACATTCGTGCGAGGAATCTCGTTAGCTTACTACTTAGCGAGACACATATGTATGTATGATATACTGGACATGTATGTACCATGAAATTATGCTATTCTTAGTACCATGCTCCATACTATATAATAAGCCAACAACTTTAACTGGTTGTGACCTAGACTGAAAATGTCAGTCAATAAAACAGATGCAGAACCTAGCGTCTTATTTATTTGATATTATAGAAAAAACAGTAGGTACATTGGTTACAGTGATGAAATAATTTACAGAAATTAAATATTTCATGGAGGATATCGATTACATGTTTTCTTGTAATGTTTTGTATGTGGTATGTATTTAGGTGTCAAAAAACTTTTTTTTTTAATCTTATATATAATTTTTAGAAATTCCGGTGATTGTAAAGTTTCCTCGAAAGTCCGTTTACGGGCTAGATGTTGCTAGATGTTAAACACTTTGCATTCTCAGTTTTTTTTTGTTTAAAATTATAATTCATTAGTTTTGGCCAACTTTCTCAGTAAAATACTCCACTGTGCGCCGTACGAAACATTACTTTTGCGAAAAAATAGAAAATAATCATGAAACAGATTTGTCGCACCACCAGCGCGATAATTTCTCAATTGGTTAGACCTTGATACAGGACGGAGATAATACCCGTGGGATGGCCAACCAGCAAGAACAACTACCCTACTATTGTGCAAACCTAAGAGTATGTTCCATGGTGCAAACATTGTTTTGGCGATGGATACCCCATGCGTGCTTTCTATTAGTTGCTTGTAACACCTCCTAGTACCTAGTTCAATACGTTGTGTTTAGGGCTTACAGCCTTACTAATAAACAACCTACGATACATTAATGGTTGTTATTCAGTTGTGTAAAATTTAAACATTTTTTAGTAAGGCCCTTAGAGTACCTATTGAACCTCACAGCGCTATCTGCCTCAATGGATATTGGAATATGTTGTAGGAAATAAATTTAATTCATTAATGGTGGAAGAAGCCGGGACGCCCGAGGAAGACATGGCACGATCAAGTAAATCAGATACTTGAGTCGGACCACGTTAAGAGTCAAAATTATAGAAGAGTATGTATGATACGATGTATCTAATGTGAATGAGGCAAGGAGTGTATGCCAAGACCGAGTTGCTTACCGGCGCGGGCGTGATGGTTAGTTAGTTAATTTCAACCCTAGAATTGGTTACTTTTTTAAATGACATATTTATCAGACGCAAAATACATAAAAAAATACAGTGTGTGGCAAGCCTACGCACGACGGAAGTGAAACTTTTAGTATTCTTCTCTCTCTCTTTTCATTTCCTTCTCTCTTTTTTCTCACTTCTATCTCGTCACTACTAATTTTTGACACTAAAACTCTGTTCCAAATCGAATAAACCACAATCAATTACGTATTTCACTCGTATTACACTCACCGCGCAGTACACGAAGCAAGCAGCTGATGCCTGGCGTGGCGTCGTTGGCTAGAGAGAGAGGAAAAGAGAGGAGAGAGAGAGAGAACGTTCGTCAGTGGCTCCCTCACCTCAGTAAGCGACTACGGTGAGAGAGCGACAGTGAACGGTGAGCGGTGGTGGGGGTCCCGTACCCCCACCACCAAATGATCACGGTTTTTCGTGACGGTCATGAGTCGGTTTTACTTCGGTCCTCGAAAATGCATGACGCGCGTAAAGAAGTTTCACTTCAAAAATAAAACAATTGGCCAAAACAAAGTTTTTTTTACTGTAGTACATCTATTTTTGATAATATGTATTAATTTTTTTGTTTGTTTGATTGAGCATTGAATTTTTCCTCCCCGGGGACTGACTAAAATGAGTGAACCATTCTATCACTTGAGCCAAATCCTGATTGGATGGTACCGAAATTTATATCGTATTATTAACTGCTGTAAATTTGTATAATGTCATCCATTAATGCCACCAAAATTTTGAATGTATTGTCATCGATAACGAGTCTATCTGCCGAAATTCATCTCGATCGGATGTCGAGAAAGGGGTTAATTTCCATTACCAAGATTGGGTTAATTTCAACCTCATTGGGTCATTTAATGGTGTGTGATATAATATGAATTATGTAGACGCATTAGTACCTTCTGGTGACGTTTATATGGGATTCGCCGGTCTGATGAGACACCGGGTCACTGGAGCCAGGATGCGACTAATGACCTGCGCCAACACGGTAGTGACCGCAACTTACCAGCACCAAGCGCCACTCCCGAGCGAGCGCTGGGCCCAAGCTCACTCAAGGCCACGCCCTTCATAATTATTCTTAATCGCGTATTTTTATTTATTTATAGATATTCTTGTATGTCTAAAAGTTCTTTGGATTCGTGTAATTATTGTTTATTCTATGTGTTTTTAGATTCTCTCGTATTTTTTAAAATTGTTTTATTCACAATTACTGTTTATTTTTACGAATCTTCGGACTTACTTTTTTATATTTTTACATATCTATTATACAATACATAACTATTACATACATATGTTTGAAAAACGAATGAGCACTAGAGCCTATTCACATATAAAATCCTTTAACATCCCAGTTTGTCAAACCTCTTATGGGCAAACAAGTTTTAAAAACAATGCTTTTTTTATTTTTTTTTTATGTGACACCTCACAAGAGCGTCCCTGCCTGTGCAGTGTACAGACAGGGGAACTATGTCACCACCCGGTTGGGCGGCGTTGTGAGGCGGAATAAGGTAGGGGCTGTAGGAAGGGATTTGTTAATGCGGGCGTTGAAGAGGCTCGGACTATAGGAGGGAGGAAAAACAGATGCCGGTAGCTCGTTCCACATACGAGCCGACTTACACAAAAACGAGTCGTAAAAACGGCCCGTTCTCATGAAGCCAACGTCAACCGTGAACGGGTGTTCAGTTCGTGTCCGTCGAGTTTCGCGCACGTGCACCGGTGCATCAGGAATCAATGCTGGTAGCTCCTTGGAGCAGGCTCCATTGAAATACCTGTAGAACAGACACAGCATGCCTACATTGCGTCTATGCATTAGTGAAGGCAATCGGTCTGTTAACAACGGATTGTCAATCAGACGGATCGCTCTCCTTTGCACAGATTCAAGCAGGTTTATTAAGTATTTTGGGGCACCAGCCCAAAGGTGGCTCCCAAATTCAATAGTTGGGCGGACTTGAGACTTGTACAGGGTCAGCAGCTGGTCACTGTTGAAGAATCTTCTAGCCGTGTACAAGACGCCCAACTTTTTGGAGGCCTGATTTACTCGGGCTTCTATGGATCCCCGATACTTGAGCCGGTCTGATATAGTAACTCCAGAAATGCTATTAAGCTATTCAATTTTTTACCTACTGACATTAGAAGCAGGCAAACCAAAATTTCCTTTAAAACTTCAATCATTGATTACCTCCAATAAACATATACATTAGAAGTATTTCATAACATTTTTAAATTTGTGCCTACAACCGTGGTGATCGGATAACCCATCAACAAGTCAATTCAACACACCTATAAAAAATGTTCAAGTGAGTCATTAAAATTGATTGAACAAAAACTACGTAAAATAGTTACATAAGTAACCTATCTAACCTAGTTTTTTTTCATCATTTTTCATAACTTTATAACATTTTTTTTTATAATTGTCATTTTGATAAGTTATCATGGAACCACAACATGTATGTACATTTGACTAAATTTTGACCAGCTTTTTTCTTATCATTTATCCAATATGCCTTTTTGTCAAACAGAAATTTAATTATATATTTACTTAAAATTATGCTAGCTTTGTCTTAATCTTCTACACTCATACTTGGATTGTATAATTTAAAAAAATGCTGATTTTATGTTATCTGTCATTTTCATAACATTGTGTAAGCAAAAACCTAGCTAATAACAAATCTAATAAATTGCCATCTCAACACAGCCGTTTCACACCTAGTAAGATGGCAATTAATTTAATTAATTAAATGTAATATTAAGAATATGGGATTATTGGATGGGGATCTGCCTCAAACATCCACATGAAGCAGCTTATTAAAACTCAAAAAGCAATAATAAAAATAATCCTGAAAGTACCCATAAGAACTCCATCAAAAGACATTTTTAAAAATTTTAAAGTGTTCAGTATTATAAAACTATACTCAAAAAATGCACTAATAAAATTTACAGAAAAATATGAGTACCCTGCTGACCAACACAACTATATTACAAGGAAGAAATCCTCAAAACTACTGAACATCCCAAAATTAAATACGTCTTTTGGCCAGAAAAATCATCATTTCCATGCTACAAAACTATATAATGCCCTCCCAATTGAACTCAAAAACACAACGGAGACACAAAAGTTTAAAAACGAAATCAAATTATGGCTAAGTAAACATGAAGATGAGGAAATCAATAAAATTATGAACTGAACAAATGTGAAGACAATTTTTTTTTTTTTTTTTTTGTAGAAATTAACAAGGAAATCACGATCTACACCTATACAAAAACCTACAGTCCGCCTCGGAACAGGAATACCTAGTGAGGAGGACTGCGAATAATATACTTAACTTTGTAATTATAATTGTCGTTAATAAAAAAATAAAAAATAAATGATAATAATAATATGAAATTAATAAAGAATTGAAAATCAATATGGTATACCTATATGGGACGTGTTGGATTGCACTAATCTCCCCACATCCTGGAATAAAACTTATTATTATTAACAATTATTTTTGCAACATATTTAAGCATGTTTTATAAATTTTCCGCTTAGAAATAAATTATCCTCTAAATATAGCATCTCAAACAGTTAGAGATAAACGGAGAGAAATAATTTATCGCGCATATAGACCAACGGTTATCATCAACTGTACACCCGTAGATAGGCAAGTGGAATCAACGGTTACATCACAATTCACGACGCTCGAAACTCTTCACTTCGACTAGTGATTCTGCTCCGAGCTCCCGCAGTTCGCGATCCACACTCCTGTTCGACAACACACAACAAAGGTAGGCTGACACACTATTCATAAATAACACTCTCCTACTTCTAGTAATTATGTAATTAATAAGATGCATATATTACTCGTACTAAGCATAATTAAAATGCTCAGCAAAATTTATATTCATATGCATACGAGAATCGCCAAGTAGCCATTGATTATATCTCTATGCGAACAAACCCATTGAAATTAATGTTTTCTGCGATTATGTTATTATTATAGGCTTCAGATCAAAGGTATCTCGTGGATTGTGGTAAGCAAATTTATGTTTGAATCAAATAAAATCAATACATATTTTTTTTAAATTATTTGTAGGTAAGTACAACACATTAAGGCCCAGTATATCGGTTGATTTAAAACCAGGCTTGATTGAAATGTCAAGTTTAGCGTGGCTTGAAACATAATATAACGTATAGTTGCGCGTGAGGTTTTAATTGAATAGCCTTAAAGGTGTACCCTTCACCCCCCTTTGCTTCTTGTCCCATTTCCTGCTAATCCGGGCCAAACGACAAGGAATATTATCTTTGGCATTTTTGGTCACCGCGAAGAATTGTCGTGTCATTGTGACTACCAGCAAATGTTGAACTCGGCTGTGAATTTTTGGAATATCGCATCGTCAAGTGAAACATTTAACCCGCCTCAGTGAACATATTATGTGAACAATCTGTGTAAAAGGAACCAGAAGACCAGACCGAAGGGGAGAGTCTTTGGCCTTTCACAATCTTTCTTCTCCTGTAAACAATATAAGGCAAATTCAATTCGTTTGATACTTTGTTAAGCTCTTTACCGCAACCCCATCTCCGTACAACTGCGAGCGAAAGATTTGCGCACCATCAACGTTTACAGTAATATTACAAGTGTTATCTTTGATTTCAATGGATGAATTTATTTATTTATTCAATAAACAGTTTTTAACATAAAAAAAAATACTCTGCACAACTCACTAGGGCATTCCTGTATCAATATTTCTATGTAAAACATTCCTGTATCAATATTTCTATGTAAAACCAAATCACTGTCTACGAGTGTGGTACATATGTGCTCTCTACTGTCATCGGGAGATCGAAAGATGTCAAAAAATCTATTGTTTTATGCGGGATTAATTTGGAAGTTGATTTTTTGAGATAGTTCCCCATTTCAGTTCTGAAAATGAAAAATCCCTTGATGCCTTACCAAACTATTTGACTATTTTTGATTGATTATCAATTAATAACATCAGCATTCCCCATCGCTCGATGAATATGATAGTCCATTCTGATAGAATCTGGCAATTTACATGTATTTCGGTTAGATGGAAGTACGTAATTAATCACGTAAACATCAAATGACGTTTACGTATAAAAAGGTCAAGTTTGACATTTGTTACTGCTAGCACCTCGAAGTCTAAAATAAGAACTATTCAGCGGCTTACCAAGGCTTAAGCGGCCATTTTAGCCCGCTTAAATTTGAGTGAGGAATGTGGCACATAGCGAGGATACGGACCGATTAATATATCGAGCCTTACTGTTTTTCATTTCTATTTTTGTGAGTGTTTTTATTTTTTTTTTAATGGATTTTCACGTATTTTTTTGTTTGTTTTATCTAATTAAGCCACTTTACTTTAATTTATTTACCATGATGGACAATATTGAGTGAGCGTAGCGAAGTCATTTTTTAACTCGAAAGTTTGGCATTTCATCTATCTATAAATTTGTTTGTGTGTTCCGTTTCCGTTTTCAAAAATCCGATGCATCCACTTTATTATTGAAGTATGCCATTCTATAACTAGGTTGCTAACTTTTATTATTAGGGCGGGTATGGATAACAAACACCCTTGCCGTAGGTCATCCCAAGTGGTTCGCTACGTTTGCTTACTTAGCAGGGGTATTCGGGTTCATGGGGTGAGGTTTGTCTAGGTCTTGGCGGCGGTTACATTTATCCACCTACTGCGTGGCGGGTCGGATTGGGAGAGACTGGTTGAAAGAGACCCTTTGACCTCTCCAGCCGGACTCTCTCTCTCTCTCTACGCATCGCCTTGCACAGCAGTAGGAGGGATGTATTATCACTCTTGGACGCAATGACCCTTCACGGAAAAAAACTTCGGAATATGAATATTCATTCGGACAAGGCTACCTGCGTGAACAAGTGTTCAGATATATTCTGAATGACTAATATTTTATAAGGAAATGGTCATGCAGTCACATTTTAACGGTAGTCATGGTCAGCTATGGTCATGCAGTCAGCTAGTATGTTAATAAAAGGTAGTAAAACATTAATTAGCTTGGGACTGTTTGAACAACTTTTTCGAATTTCCAACGTCTTAAGATAGTTTTTAGGTAAAAAATATGATTTTTTTTAATGGAAAAATAAACATTCTTCCATTGAAAAATATTTTAGTATTGGAAAAAATATCGAAGTTTTTTAAATCTTTTTTACTTCTACCATCATGTAGAATCACTTCCCGAAGTTAACGCATTTTACCCCCGGAAACCCTGTACAATAATTGTTGTTACGCTTTTGACATGCGTTATTATCTGGAATGTTATTACGAGAGAGGTTATCAAAACTCTGTACCGATAAACTAATTTAAATAATAATATTAACTTACGGGATATTTTTTAGCCAAATATTAAAATGATATTATTTAAAAAAATATGAATTCTTATCTATACAAATATTATTCAATTAAATTTCACCTTCCGAACACGCATCGGACACGCTTCAAAATATTATAAAATGATTACGAAATATACTGCAATGTAATTTACAAAACACCTGACATCTTACAACGTGCACCCTCATCCTAATAAAAACCAGGGTGTTTGACAACATTATAATGTCAGATAGGCGTAACTACAGATGATTTTATACCGATCCATAAAGCCCTTAATATGACATTGACGAAATCCATCATCTATGTTTGCGATCACAGTAAAAATATGATACTCACAGTCGGTAGACAAAAGCCTCTGCTTTTAGCAAGGCCTCCAAGGTATCGGATAAGCTGTCAATATGCACGGCTTTTTGGATAATGTCGTTCGTTATGCGAAATAACTGGCTAATTGATCAATGGATATGAACTAACTAATCCCTTAGAGTTGAAAATAAATCGTATATTGATTCTGTTCCAACTTGGAAACACAAAAGTAATTTTCTATCAATTAACGTCAGACGGCTAAAAGTTAATGTTAAAAATACTAATAAATTGACAATATGTAATTCAAATAATAATAGATTGGAAGTCCGCGTGTATTTTTTCACACTACAAAGAGAGTTGGTTAAATTAATGAAGTCTTTATTCACAACAGAATTAATTGGTCAATGATTGGTCAATGGACATATTGCGAGATATACAAAACAAGTGTCTGAATTTTGTCTCTCCAAGTTCAAACGGATTTAATTGGTCGCATAAATGAAGTCTTTCAATTCTACGAGCTTACTTAATCTGCCTCCGTTAATTAATACACTATTAATTTTGCTAGAACGATATAATTAAAAATAGTTGCTTATTTTAAAAGTCACCCAAATTTAACTTTAACAGCCAAGGAGCCGCGTTAGATTTTGCGGGCTTTTTTAGTATATCGTCGTAATTTCTTATCAATCGTTGACAGTGCTATGGAATATTGCTAACTGACATACGAGTAGATCACGAATTTAGTCAATATCGTATTGACACATGGCTTTATCGATCGTCAGTGCTAGACCTCCTACCACCTTGATTTGATGACCATATTTAAGCGTGGAGCGATAAACTGATTTTTAATATTTCTACACTTTGTTTTATATTATTATAAAAAAATGAAGTACCTATTATTATTTTCATTAGATGGCACCCAAGTTGTACGGAACGGAATCTAGCCCCCCTGCCAGGGCTGTGATGATGGTGGCTGCTGCCCTCAAGGTAGAGGTCGTCAACGTAGAAGTCGACCTCTCGAAGAAGGAGCACTTTAGTCCCGAGTTCGTCAAGGTATTATTATTTTATTAAAGCCTACCACACAAATACAGAATATTCCCCCCCCCCCTATACCGCGAACTTTAGGGGTTAAGAAATTATAACACTAGACACGGCTCTAATAATGAAAAAGACACGTTTAAAGACTAATTTTCACACTTTTTTTACTATTAATTAACTGATGTTTTGATTAGGCCTTTTTATTAAAAGACAGGCAAAATTATACCTACCGAATCAGTGTCTCATCAGCGCAGGTGACAATAATGAATTCTTTACGGACATATTCGAGTTTTACCTTTTACCGATTCTCGTTTGTCATTTACTTTTGCATATTTAGCTAATTATTTCTGTTGCTATTTTTGTCATTACTATGTATTTTTTTTATTTAAAAACAAACAGTCATTTATATATTTGGCATAAACTGCAATTATTTACAATATTAGACAAATAATGTTCCATTAATTCTAGTCGTTGATTCAATATTTGCACCTATACAATATGTTTATAAATAACAAAGAAATATAAGAAAAAACATTATAAGGAATTACAAAATGTTATAAAAACAATTAAAGATAGTTAGTAGTAATACAGTTTTCGCATAATTATAATAAAAACAATAAAATAAACTAAGATGATAGGATTATTTCACAAAATAAAAAATTAAGTTATCAGTTTAGCAAGTCACACTTGAAAATGTCTACATCTCGTAAGGCATTGTGAGTTTTACAGATACGTCCTATTAAAGAGTTTCGCGTATATTTGGCTTTAAAGTGTGATCTTCTAAATAAGTCGTTCGATCTGGTGTTGTGTTCAGGGCATCGAAATGAAATCTTTTCTAGCAGATATGATGAATCATCAAGACTGTTCACGATTTTATATAAGAATAGGTCATCAGAAATTTTTCGGCGTTTATATAAAGCGGTAGGGTCAAACCGATGATCGATACGATAGGTGTTTAATAAATTTGGATTGAATATTTTCAATACGATCAATGTATGTTTGATATTGAGGATTCCAAATGACTGAGGCAAACTCGAGTTGTGACCTTACATATGACACATATAGCAGAATTAATGTGTGTGCTATAGTGAAAGGCTTTGTAATGCGTATAATAAATCCCATTTTTTTATAAGCTTTTTCTAAAATATGTTCCTTAAATAACATTTTAGAATCTAGCAGTACTCCAAGATCTCTGATTGATTCTACTCGTTGTATGGGTACATGGTTTAATTTGTTAGTATAATTAATCGGCTGTTTTTTACGAGTAAATGTAATAACGTTACACTTTTCTTTAGTTAGATAAAGTTGATAGATATCGCAATATTGTTTAATTCTTCGTCTTCTTGTAACAGGTTGCAGTCATCGGGGGAGTCAATAAGTTTATATAATTTCATGTCATCTGCGTAAAATAGGAAAGAAGAATGACTAATAGCACTTTTATGTCGTTTATATATAATGTAAACAAGAGAGGCCCTAAATGGAAACCTTGAGGTACCCATTGGGGTATTAAAACATGTTAGAGTATCATGCCTGTTTTATGTACTTAAATAATAAATGATTTACGTATAACTTAAAGTAGTACATTTGTACGGTAGAATTTAAAATTACATTTCACATATTTGTTTAGTTATTTTTTTAAATTTGAACACATTTTTCTCTTCTTTTTCTCAATCAGTGGCATTTTGAATTTTCGTTATTAATTGTTGGGTTACTATGCCGTATTTCGGTTCATCCTTATTTATCCATCGTTTCATCGCCATTGTGAAAGACCACCATTCAGAATTGAAATGTTGCTTGTTTAGCCGTGTTTGGTGACCAGATCTGAATGGCCAGGTACTTTCCCACCTTTTCTTTCCCGTCTTGTCCTCCTTCCTACTATCTTCAGCCCGCAGCATTCCCAAATCGGGGATGACATAGTCCCACTGACTTTCCTTATAAGTATTAAATTAGAAAAATTTTTGCCATTGTTTTTCTTACTGATAAATCATTTTTCTTTCAGAAAAATCCAGAGCACACCATTCCCATATTGGAAGATGGAGACTTATTCATCGCAGACAGGTATTAACTTATTCCTATTGGTTTTGTGTCTGAAAGCTTTCTAAATCTTAAATAAATTTTTAAAGGTGATGTCAATAGTTTTCAAACTGTTATCTGATAGTATTATTACGCTTGCGTCTGGACGATCTAGGCCCTCTTATTGGTCGAATTCAAATCGTGTGTTTCGGGTAAATCCCGAATGGGACAGTTTGTCCTTTAAAATACATTATTTGAATTTCGATGTTGTTTCTTTGATTGATAAAATGGAATCTTGGAAGTGGAAATTAAAAAACTTCCCGACATCCGAGCAAGCTGAGACTCAGCAAATAGTTTCATTGTCGATGACAATGCATTCTAGCAATTCTATCATTCTATCAAGCTTTTGGTGGCATTCACGCACACACACCACTGTAAATTTCATACCTGTGACGTATTAAATAACAGAACAAAACGCGTTTTTAATAATTTTCGGAGCCTTAATATTTAATAAAACACGAATTTATTAAATATTATTTAAAATGAGCGAAAATCTCTCAACATCTTAGTTAAGGAACATTTAAAGGAAAACTGAGAATTTTTCATTCCTATAAAATGTTGAATAACAGAAACCAGATGTGTTTTTATGATTTCAGGATGTTAATTACTTTTCAACTCCGAATCAGAATAGAGATTAATTTAAAAAATAACATATTTCTTTGAGAGCTTAAAACTTAAAGCGTTCAAGAGTATGTTACATATATGACGGTAGAAATTAGGAATGCGGGGTCTTAACAAGCTCTATATTTTATATTATACTAAAGTCACTCTACAGATTAATGTACAAATTTGTGAGAATTATTAAAAAATACATATTACTTCCATGTGTGTTTCGCAGTCACGCTATCGCAGCATACCTGGCCAATGCCTACGCCAAGGAAGACTCGCTGTACCCCAAGGACGCCAAGAAACGCGCCATCATCGACAGCAGGCTGCACTTCGACAATAGCACCCTCTTTGCACGCTTCAAGAGCATTGTCGTGAGTACAAATAAAGATCGTTTTTGAAGTGAAACTTCTTTAGGCGCGTAATGGATTTTCGGGGACGGAGTAAAACCGAGTCAGGATCGACACGAAAATGCGGGTACCCCCACCACCGCTCACCGTTCACCGTTCACTGTTTTCAGTAAAAGCAACAAATCATTAGCATGCGCATAAAAGTTTTTATGTGTTTTATTTAAGTACTTTTTTACTCGGTAGTATAATTTTGTTTGGCGCATGCCTTAGCTGTGGTACAGACGTGGACAGGGCTTTCCTGTACCGTCCGTCCGCCGTTCAGTCTGGTTTAGTCGTCCGTCGAGAGCGCTCGCGTCGCGCGCTTTGCCGTTCCATTCGTATTCCAGTATATAAATATTGTTGAAGTGAAACTTCTTTAGGCGCGTAATGGATTTTCGGGGACGGAGTAAAAAACTTTAATTAAAAAAATGATATGATAAAATAGAGATGATGAAATGAAAATAGAGAGAGAGGAATACTAGAAGTTTCACTTCTGTCTTGCGTAGGCTTGACACACCCACTTTTTTTTTCAAAGAAGTCGTCTGCAAATTAACAGCACGTTTATTTGACGTTTTCGGGCAATCACGGGGATGTAGAAAAAGGTATAGTATTTTCACAAACTATGAATATCTGGTTATGAACTTTCGTAATAATTAGTTTGTGATTACAATACAGATTTGTGCTTTACATTATTTTTTAAAATTTTGTATACGAAAACAGTGTGCAATATAGATGTAAATGAGGAATGCTTGGAGAAGGTGGATGAGTTTGTGTATTTAGGAAGTATGTTCTAGAGAGATGGGAAGGCTGACAGAGATATTAAAAGAAGGGTAAATGCAGGTAACTCCATCGATGGAGGCCTGAACGCAGTTGGCGCTAACAAAAAAATATCCAAAGAAGCGAAGCTAGCAGTCCACAATAGAGTGGACCTACCTTGATGTATGGCAGTGAGGCATGGAACTGGCAGAGGAAATATGAATGTAGACTGAATGCTGTAGAAATGAGATCCCAGAGGCGTATATGTGGTAAAACCTCGTATGATCGTGTGATAAATGTGGAGATCCGCACAGAATGCAAGACTGATGTAAGCGTAATAAGTAAGATAAAAAAGGGGCACTTAGATGTGTTTGGGCATGTAGAGTGAATGAGCGAAGAAAGGAGTATATGACGCAAATGCGAACGGTGGCAGAAGTCGGGGACGCCCGAGGAAGACATGGCACGATCAAGTGAATCAGATACTTGAGTAGGAATAATAGAAGACTATGAATGAGACGATGTATGAATGTGAATGAGGCAAGGAGCGTGTGTCAAGACCGAGTTGTTTGGCGGTCCGTTCTCTCTGCCTACCCCTGCTGATTAGTTAGTTAGTTTAGTTAGTTATTTATGTTATTTAACTACTAGTATCTCCACCTAGTAACAACTAAACCTCGATTTATGCATGCTGTGGACATTTTTAATTGGAGTGTTAATATCTATGCGCATACCAATAATAATTTCATCCATGTAATAAATATGAACACTCTGTAAATTAAAATCATTAAAACACAATTAGCATTAGATAGAAAAAAGCCAGCCCATGAAAAACCTAATTTTTATTAAAATTGAAATGGAATCTCACACATCTATGATAACTTCAGACTTTAAATAACAAACTGCAGTTTGTTTGGTTATGTCGATATAAATAATACCCCTCATCAGAAAAGTGCTTCTTTCACCGAATATGTTTGGACTTTGGACTTGAGGCTTTCTGCAGAACTACGCTCATTACAGACAAAATTGCTGTTTTAAAACATAGTTATTACAAAATAAAATACTGCTTTTAATAGCAGATTAAAGACTCTTACAGATTTTTACAATTAAAAAACGACATAAATGGAATTAATAATATTAACATTTTGAACGCAAACATCGATAATGTTTTTGAAGTCGCTTACCGATGGTTTTTATTATGAAAACTGTAATTACCACTTTACAAAAAACTAAAAATTATAACATTTAATTAGATAAAGGTATTATAAAAGTTATTTTCACTTTGTCATTTCACTTTTTATTGTTTGATTTAAAAACATTTATTAAAAAAATTTCAAGCCTTGACAAATGTTTTTAAATGCTAATTTTTGTTTCATAGAATTATTCCAAAGTTTTCGAGAGCATCCATGGTTATCTTTTGTATACAAACTGAAAGCGCGGTATTCTCTGCTTCTAACACCGTTTAAATCATTATAATCTCACTGTAATACAAATTGAGATAGCATAACTTTTGTGAGATCGTATCAAGCTGGAAGTTATATCTCCCAAAAAGACTCTACGGTTGTCTGTGAAGAATATCTCCCAAAATTGCCCATGGGGTTATATAACACATATTTATTTCCATATTGTGGAATGCCTGACAACTACGCTCATATTTAATAGTGACGATCTCCTTACAGCGTCCATTGATCTACTTTGGAGAGACAGACATCCCCCAGGCTAAGCTCAACGATGTTGTGGAGGCCTACGGCATTTTGGAAGCGTTCCTGGACACCAACAAGTGGATTGCTGGTGATCAGCCCTCCATCGCAGACTATTGCTGTATCACCTCCGTCGGGTCCCTCGACATGCTCATTCCTGTCAGCAATACAGAGTAAGAACCTACAACCTACAAGTATTATCATGTTGACCGGACAAATGCGTTGGATTCTCACCCAGATAGAACACGACGCTCCTTGATCTGTTCCATCAAATAAATAATTAAGCAGACAAAAGGGCAATATAATACATTATGTCAATTTATTGGAATTAATGGTCAATTCGGCCCCCCCCATAAAAGGATCAGCCATTTTTACAGCATCACTATTTCCAATATTATTATTCCAACTATTTGCTGAAGTTGCGTGATTGATCGGAGGTTAGGAATTGCCGGCACATTTTTTATAGAGAGGTATAGCAAATGAACTGTCAGTCACGGTTCACCTCATACATTGCTTTGACCCTTTCCCGCAAACGAGTGCAGCTGCTATGGGGAAGCATATATGTTTCGTTCCTTCTGGACGCTTTCCTAGATCCGGCGGCCTGGGGTCGACCCAGAAGGGGCAAAGGGGCACAAGGGAAAAGTTTGTTGCTTTAGTAGCTACATGCGCGAGAAATGTATGATTGGTAAGTGATTGTTAGTGACGCAGTTTGAGTTTCAGTGGAAGCAAAATAGTTATTACTATTCGGGAATTATGGTCACAGGAGCTTAACTACAAAACTGGTGTTTTGAGTTAAGCTTGGTTTCGGTAATGCCATAATCATAATTGTTAGTTACACGAAGCTTTATCTCGTGCATTCAGCCATTTAAGAGATACAATTGGGCATATGAGCATTCCAAACTTTATTTTCGTTTATCTTAAAACTCTGTTTTGTAGATAGGCCTTTGTGATCCTAAGCCCTCGTATTTTCTATATTATTACATCATTATAGGAAACTGGGTGATGCTGCCAAAAGGGCACTCGAATGCACTATTTTAGTGATTATCGATTTCATACACCTGTTTTCCCTTTTTGAAAAATGTATTTGTCCCGCCTTTTTTTCTCTGTAATTACTACAAATGAGGTGGTGAGGTGATTGGTATATTAGCACCATATGAAAAATATTTGTATTACTCTAATAAGTAAAGTCTATATTTTTCTTACTTTATACTTGTAGTACTGTAGTCCTAAATCAATACAAAATTATGTGAGCACCGCACAAGTGTACCGTCTGCTCGCAACCGCCTGAAGTACTTATTATACACTATTAGTAATACATAATAGGACGCGCTGTGCTGCTGGGCGACAGCCTGGACGAGAGAGTTTTCGGATTCTTACTTACTGAGTAAATATCCGCCGAGTGCAAATTGTGCATAAGAATGCAATATGAAGTGCTGTTAATTCAATAGTTTATGGTTATACTATAAATCACGTTTATGTCTGTCTCCAGGTACCCTAAATTGGCAGCTTGGATCAAGAGATGTAACGGTCTTCCTTTCTACATGGAGCTGAATGCGCCAGGAGAGAGCAAACTGCGGGATTTGGTCGAGAGCAAAACAAACCGAACCTAAATACCTAACCAACCTAACTACTTCAAATTTTATACCGAACTGTTTATCAAAGTTCATGTGAACTGTAAAAATAATAAATAAAACAAACCCAGAAAAAATAATGTATGTATTTATTTGTTTTTATACAGATTTTTCAAAGCAATTTATTTTAGCTAAACATATCGAAAAAGGGTTAAAAGTGAAAGAAAAATGAAAGGGAAAAGAAAATATTCCAGAATAATGTGTCTAGTATATATATTTTTATTTGTTTTTTTTTTAAATTTAAGGTTACCAAATACCAAGCTCATAGCCCTACCATGGCGTTCGTACATAGGCTATATTGCAATTTAATAACCAGAATAATAAATATAGAACATAGGACTTTTAGTTTAGACAGATCTGATGCCTATCTGATGTCATACTGCCGTCCTTAAAAATCCATCTGTCATCCTGCCATTATATAAAAAGTATATGTATTGGAATAAGAAATAAGGAGAAATTAAAGCATTAAAAGCATTGCTAAAATCCCATGATTTGATTATTTATCGGCCAATAGCGAGCCTGAAAAGCATCGCGTCACATTATACACCTACCTATAAGCATTTACTGTGTACCTCATCTATATTAGGTTAGTTACTGATATATAAGGTAATGTATTTTTTTATACTTTTTTTTTCAGTAGTTCAATTTAGCAATCCAAAAGATGACATATTGTGCCATATGGAACTTGTTTCCTAACGGGGCCTCCAGCCATGCATAAAAATAATATTATTGCGATGACGTTTCACGTGAACTTTCAAATAACTAACTGACTAACCATCACGCTGTTTCGCCGCAGGGGTAGGCAGAGAGGACGTACCGCCAAACAAATCGGGCTAGACACACGGTGGCCTGGGGCGAGCCCGATGATTTAAACCCCCCCGAAACCTCTTCATTTGTCTCCTTACCATCCCCAAAGTCATTTAAGTTTAATTTTATAAAGAAATGGACCGCTAGCAATTTAAAAATCGAACACTTTTTAAAAATGGTTAATCATTTTACATTTAGGGAAGGCACAAATTTTATCAAAAAATGCTTTTGCTGAATTTCACGTGTAATTATTGAAAAAATATGAAATCATGCCTCTAAAATATCCTTTATTATGAATCAACTCATTCAATCAATCACCCTCCCTAGACACGAGTTATTCTTAATTAGGGGGGTGTTAATTAAATAAAAAAATAATAAATTACCTACAGGGTTTTCCAATAAGAGGTGTTATTTTGATATTCAATCGTAAAAGATCAATAATTTCGTTGTTTTTGTGGCACGTAGCCCCGTCTTTTTGAAAGTAAACGTTGTCCAGATCAATACCATCCAATTCCGGCCATAAAAATCACTAATCATATCTCGATAGCGCAATCCATTCACCGTAACTGTTGCTCCAGCCACATTTTTGAAAAAGTAAGGTCCAATGACTCCGCCAGACCATAAACTGCACAAAACAGTCACACGTTGAGGATAGAGAGGCTTTTCAACAATAACTCTTGGGTTTTTTGAGCCCCAGATGCGACAATTTTGCTTGTTGACGAAGCCACCGAGGTGGAAATGGGCCTCATCACTCAAGATGATTTGCATTTGATTCACTCAAGTGAATTTTAATAATTTCAATGCGTTGTTAAAGCGTGTATCGTTCCATTTTTAATGGCGTAGTTTCTATTTGTCAAATGTTAAAAAAATGACAGCTTCAAAAGTAACATCTACCGAAATAGCGGGCTATTCAAAATAACACCTCTTATTGGAAAACCCTGTAGTGTAACTGTACCAATGAACCAAAAACCAAAAATGGCTTCAGCCAACTTTCACGGTAAAATACTTCACTGTGCGCCGTACAAATAATTACTTTGCCAAAAAAATATGAATTAACCACAAGCGTTATAATTTCCCAATTGGTTTGACCTGGACACAGAACGGAGATAGTGCCCGCGGGATGGCCAACCAGCAAGAAAAACAACACTGCTTTATTTCTATTGAGCAATCATTGTTTTTATCCGGATATCAATTTTCGAGGCGGGTTTGGGTACCATCCCGCCCCAGGAACCATCTTCTGGTTAACCAACACTTTTGCCATAGATCGCCCCGCTGCTGATTCGCTTTTTTAAGTTTGGTGATTTAGCAGGGGTGCCCGGGTTCATCGGGTGAGGTGTATTCAGGATGCCATATCGGGATCAGGCTGGTTTGGGGAGACCCTATGACCTCTCCAGGTGGTCTCTCTTGACCTATCGTCTTGCGCCGACGATGAAAGGATAAATCATTCGTTCGTCTACCCCTCATACCTTTTTCCTTCCGAGAACTTTCTGTCAATCTTTTCCTTCCCCTCCACCCTTTTCGCAATGTTATCGATAACGACTCTATCTGCCTAGTTCAGCTCAATCGGATGTCAGGAAGTTTTTATATTTTATATGTTAATTTGGATTAACATTGGGCGTCAGAGGGTATTTTTTAAATAGAAAGGTAAAATAAACATAACACAAAAGTAATACAAATAACTGTTTCATGACAAAAATGCACATTTACAATGAAGTGATAATCTCTAAGGTACAAACAAATAACATTTAAACTAAAATTCATTCAGAAATAAAGAAATAATCAAGGATAATAAATCTTCAAG
This sequence comes from Hesperophylax magnus, assembly GCA_026573805.1. NCBI lineage: Eukaryota > Metazoa > Arthropoda > Insecta > Trichoptera > Limnephilidae > Hesperophylax > Hesperophylax magnus. The sequence continues at coordinate 104,683 of JAIUSX010000117.1, read as the reverse complement.
AATTCGCCATACTAGTCGAAAACATGTCCGTCACTACCAGTGTTAATTTGAATGAACATTGAAATTCATTTACCTACAATATTCTGAGAAATGACTGTGATCAGTGAATTGAACTGATGTTATTATTGTAGAACACATCTTAATGCGTCAAAATATTTGTAATTCGAGTATAAAAATATTGATATCTCACCTTAAATTAAGTAATCAATGACGGCAGAAATTCGACGAAACTCACAATCAGCAGATGTCAAAATATTTATCGTTGTTGTGGCGGGAATAAGGATTTCAACCGAGCGGAAAAAATAGACGACACAGAAAAGACTACAAGCTATAAGAACACTAAAACATAATTTTTCTAAATCGCTACCGTTACGGTAAAAAAAATCACAAAGTTCATGTTAATTTGAATTAACACTGGGGATGAAAGGGTTAAAAAGATAGCAGCCAAAAAATATGGGTAAATTATATTTATATGTTTATTTTGTGCGTGATATGATATGAATGCTATAGACGCATTAGTACTGAGGACATTTATATACATTATTGTTGCCACTCGTCTTATAAATATTTAATCTATAATTAAATATTATCATTATTCAATATAACATCTCAAACAAACAGCGTTAATGATAAACGGAGATAAATAATTTATCACGCCTATAGACCAACGGTTTTTATCATCTGAATCCATAGAGAGCCAAGTGAAACTTTTCACTTCGACTTGCGATTCTGCTCACAGCTCCCGCAGTTCGCGATCTGCACTCCTGTTCGACATAACACAACAAGGTAGGTTACAGTGTTAACACACTACTCATAAATAATATACTCGTACTTGTAGTCATTATGTCGTCAATAAGATGCAAATATGCTCAACAAGATACATATTCATATGCTTACGGGAATCGCCAGGTAGCCATTAATTGTATAAAGTAATTTTCGCCGCGATTAAATTATTATTATAGACTCCATATCAAAGGCAACCTCTCGTGGATTGTCATAAACAACTATGTATTTGAATAAAAGAAAATCAATACATATACATTCAAATATTTTTTTTTCCTTATGTAAGTACCACACTTGTTTCTACGTCATCTTTTTTGGTTTTTCATACGCGTTTTGTTTGTTTTATCTGCTTAATAATTGTTATTATCAATTTAATTCGGGGATGTCGAGAGGTTAGTGCAATCCCGCACGTCACATATAGATATAAATATTGATTATATAATAGATATGTGAATATAACTTATTTTTTTATATACTGAAATTGTACTGAATTACTGAAATCTGAAAATTTCGCAAATATATAATACACTAATTATGTGAATAAAACAATTTTTAAGAAATACAAGAGAATATAAGAATATAAAAAATTAATACATTAAGAATAATTATGTAGAGCGTGGTCTTGAGACTCGAGTGAGCTTGGGCCCAGCGGTCACTGAGGAGTAGCGCTTGGTGCAGTTAGGCTGCGGGCACCAGGTCACCACCGTGTTGGCGGAAGCCATTAGCCGCATCCTGGCTCCAGTGACCCGGTGTTTCATCAGTCCTAGTTCCGTTAACATTGATGATGCCCTGATGTATCTTCTGTATCCACATATGATTCTGCAAGCGTCATTATATTGGATTCGGATTGTTTTCATCGAGCAAGTTCGGAATTCACACCACGTCTCAAGTTTATACACTGGTACAAAATTCATTGAACAATGTTTTTTTAAACGTTATTGCTGCATTTGCAAAATTTGTTCTCCTTTGTTGTTAAATATCGCCAACGTCCGATGGGTCTTAATTAATTAAGCCACTTTACTCTATTTTATATGGCATGTAACAATATTGAGTAAGTCCTGTTTTAACTCGATCGTTCATTTCATCTAAATATAAATTTGTTTGTGTGTTCCACATCCGTTAACTTTGACAATGGCTCAATAAAGATTCAAATGTAAAATCGACGTGTTTATTTGTACTTTTTTCTTGTCTTTTTATTCAATATTATGCTACCTACCTGCCTGACGAAAGATTGAAAAACGTTTTATCAGATGTTTCTTTGGACAAATTGTATAATATTTCCTTATTGAAATTGTGTAGATTGAAACCTGAAACACCTACATAAATTGAAAATATCTTCCAAGAAAAAATACAAGCCGCCGACGGGAATTGAACCCGCAGCCTTCTTATTGCCTGTCAGATGCTCTACCAATTGCCCTACGTCGACTTATTCAAAACCTGCCAAATTATTCAATATAATAATAATATTTTATTCCAGAATGTGGGGAGGTTAGTGCAATCCCACACGTTCCATATGGATATAGGTACATTTTTTTTGTATAATACATATAATAAATTAACAAATAAGGACAACTATGCAGGATGTGGTCTTGAGTGCGCTTGGGTAGATCGCTCACTCAGGAGTGGCGCTTGGTGCTGGTAGGCTGCGGTCACCAACGTGTTGGCGGAGGCCATTGGGCGCATCCTGGCTCCAGTGACCCTGTGTCTCATCAGGCCGGCAAATCCATTCAGTCCTTGTTACGTGAACATTGTCAATGCGCTGCTGTATCTTCGGTATCCAAATATGATTCTACAGGCGTCATTATATTGAATTCGGAGTCGTTCCATCGAGCAAGTTCGGTAGTGACACCATGTCTCATACGTATACAGGCCAGTACAGAATTCGTTGAACAGTATTTTCTTAACAGTATTGCTGCATTTGCAAAATCTGCGGGCAATCATATTAGACACTATGCTTAGGCTTCTCCTTTGTCGTTCGATATCGCCATCGTCCGATAGGTAATAATGTGCCCCAAGTATTTCACGTTCGAACATGTATTTATTTTTGCCTCGTTAAGGTATACGGGGAGCATCTTACTTGTATCTTGACCTTTTCCGTGGTGGAACGCAATCAATTCCGTCTTCTTCGGGTTGCACATCATATTATGCTGTTTTCCATATTCTTCACACGTGTTTAAGAGTAATCTTAATCCCTTGATTGGCGGAGCTAGGAGGATCATGTCGTCCGCGTAGCTTATATGATTCATACATATACCGTTAACACGACAGCCCGCTCTGATGTCCAGGCGACTTGACAACTCGTCCATGTATACATTAAATAAAATGGGGGACATACACCCTCCTTGCCTTACTCCTGACCGCAAATATATCGGTTGGGAGTATGTACTTGCCCACCGTCCAACATTTTCCTGCTGGGAGTGCCATCGGGATAGTGTTTATGACAGACTCTGTCAAAGGCTTTACTTAAGGTCCAAGAAGCACCCGTATACGGTAGTTTTTCGTTTCTTGTAGAATTCTATTATTTGCTTTGCATTATATATTGCCATATTAGTGGATACATTTAAATCCCATCTGGTTATCTTTAGACATTAGTTTATCATGTATCTCATTTAATATTACCCTTTCAAATAATCTTGCAGTTATAGTTGCTAAAGATATTGGCCGGTAATTGCTGGAGTTAGTCATGTCAGGCTGTCCCGATTTCAGGATTGGAGCTATAATTGTTTTCGTCATTGCACCCGGTATATACCATATGGTTGTGTTTAAGTATTGCGTTGAACAGTATGTTTAGTAGTTTGGGTATGTATCTACCTCCGTATTTTATGTGTTCAATACTTAGGTTATCATGTCCCGGAGACTTACCAGCCTTAGTGCCTGTTATGGCCTTCATTATACTACTTTCAGAGAGGTTAACTTTTGTCCATCATATTCCATAATATCATGGACAGACGGTACTTCATTTTCTGAAATATCTGCAAAGGTTCTTATAAAAGTATTAGCAATTTCCTCAGTGTTTGTGGACCCATCAATTTGTCGGGTTATTGCTTTTCTTCCAGAACTGGGCAAACTGCTTTGTGTCAAGTGATTTTACGATATCATCCATTTTTGTTTGTTCAGAAGAGCTTTGGCAGTGTTGAAGAGCTATTTTGAATTCCTTCCTTTTTCGTTTTCTTTCATCGGCAATGGGACCATGTAATGGTCTCCCATTTTTAATCCACTCCATCAACGCCGATCTGGAATTTTCGTAGTGTTCCTTAACTTGTTGATTCCACCCAGCAATGTCACGATGTGTTTTTGGTTTGCTTTGATCGTTCTCCCGATGAAATACGGTATTGGCAGCCTTACTTAGGGCTTCAACGATGTCTGTGTATATATTTTCCATGCTTTGTATATGGTCGCATCTGTCACATATAGAATCCGAATTACAAATGGATTCGGAGTGTCTTTGATAGATTACACTAAGTAATGCTTCTGCTACAGACATATATTCACTGATTTTCTTATTATCATTCCTTCTCCATATTATGTTATTAGGCTGTTGTGGAATATTAAAAATAGTTGCAGGTAATTTTTCAGCAGCGATTACGCAAGATGTCGGCCTGGGATCGGACCAGTCGGTATCATAGTGTATTTTTAGACTATCTATTTTGTTCTTAAGATTATTAGTGCATATACAGTGATCGAGCTAGGAAGTGGTATTGTGTGCATCGCTAATATATGTATATGTGTCATTCGGTAGTCTTTCAATATCGATACAATTGTAGTTATTTTCGGTGTAGAAATGAGAGAGTTCTTCCCCGAATATGGAGGATGGGTGAGCGTTGAAATCTCCCATAACAATGGTTTCAGAGTGTTCGTTATCTTGAATGATCGTATGTATTTTGGAAAGGTAGTTGGTGAAGTCGGTAAGGTTGTCCGCGTGACATACCGGCATGTAGACAGTCAGTATGCTTATCGTCCCTCCGTTGGTGGTTATCTGAATACCAGCGATGCGGTCATCTCCACACGGTATTATTGAAGCTTGCAGCTCGTTCCTCCAAAGCACTGCGACTCCTCCGTAGGGTCGGCTTCGTAGCGGTCCGTTTGATAAATCTACAGCAGAGGTATCCCATCCCTGGAAGTTCGGATGAATTTTGGATAGATTCGATGTTTCGTTTTGTAATAACCACGTTTCTTGCAAAAGTATTACATCGTAGATATCGCACATATCTATAAAGAAGTTGACGTTTCGTTTAAAACTTTTGCAGTTTATTGAAATTATCTTAATTTTGTTCTTTTCCATTGTATTTGTATTATGTATGTAATAGTATTTTTCACTCAACAATTATTGCTTATTAATCTTATTATTTAATATTTGACCAATAGGTACTTATGTTTGGTAAAATGAGGCGTACATTTTTTTATTATGCATTATACACTTTACAAATATAAGGTAAAAAAGTCCCGATAAACTGGTTTTTAGCAGTTTGTCTAACGGGTTATTTCATTATAAAACTTATAATAGTGAGTTTGCGGTTATAAAATTATATTTTATATATAAAACAAAAAAAATAAAATTTCACAGAAATATAGCAAAAGAAAAATTATGAAAAACATAAGAATAAGAATTTTAAAAGTCTTTAGAATAATATATCATTGTTAGCTAATACAAATTAATTCTTTCAGTTAGCCAAGTCTTCAGTAAGTTCATCAATTGTTTGTTTTGGGCACAGTTTTTAATTTCAGCAGGTAACATAATGTGCTAATCATTTAAAAAAAACATCACTTTTATAATTTCATAAAGATTCTTTCAACAACGAAAACCTAATACTTTTTTCAAACAGCAACATACAAAATGTGCAAGGTTCTATAACCTAACCGTGCTGCAAAACCACCACAGCCCAAACATTTTATAAATATAATGGAGTGAAATGGTTTAACGAATTACCTCTAGATGTAAGATTACAAAAAAAATTGTTGAAATTCAAATTCACAATTTAAAATATAATTCAGTAGTATTTCTTTGATTATTACACTTTTAAAATAATATCATAATTCTCTAAAATAATGTTAGATATCGTTTATTCTGCTTTCTTCTTTTTTTTCTCTCCTCCTTTTTTCTATTATTTTTTTACAACAATTGTCTGTAAACTGTATTTTTTTTTGTTTAAATATGTTAAAATAGTAATTAATTACGTTTCCCCACCTTTTTAACACCATTGTTTGCTCAAAGAAAAGGTGTGTTACTTTACTCTTTCTGATATTTAAAAAAAACAACTTTGTAATATGTATACATTATAACTGTACCTATTAAACCAATAAACCAAAAAAAAAAAAAAACATTAAAACAACTGGGAATCATATAGTTGAACGTTCTTTGTCCATATTTATTTGTATGCTTAATTACATGATGAACGAAGAAGGGGTATAAGGAGAAAGTATGACCTGGAAGTGAATGGTAGAAGAATTCCGAGACGCCCAAGGAAGACATGGCACGATCAAGTTAAACAAATACTTAAATAATAAACTTTTAAATTCTTTACTATAATAATATTTTCACCTAAGAAATGCACCCAATTTTCAGATGCACTAGAATTCTCAACCTGAAAACTTCACTCAAAATCATTCATAACACCGCGCAAAGGCGGGAACACGTGATAATACATTTAGATTTATCTTTTGGGTATTATGCTGTTTTGTGCTGCCTTCCCTCTTTAGCCAACGTTTCGGACAATATTACGGTATCCATTGTCCAGATGTGTAATGATTACATAACTGCCCTGATGATAGATACTGTAATGCTACCCAAAAGAAGAAGTAGCGCAACAAGGAATAATACCCCAAAATTAAATCACTCTAATACTTCTGATAGTGATAATCACTGCCAAAAGCACTTACACTAAGCTTTAATGAGGTCTACCGACTCAATATGGAGGTAATAACAACAACAAAAAAATAATTATCTTTTCCGATTTTATGTCCGGGTTAAATCTTCCCCATAGGAAAAATAAACCCTTCCACACACTTTTTCATAAATGATCATCTAGTCAATCAAAATTATGTAAGTGCATTATATAAGCAAAATAAATACAAAATAATACAAGAACAACACGTCAACTCACCAGAGATCAACTGGGAAAATAATTCACCGACTCCAGATATTTTCATATTAGAGGGTTCGGCTCGGTAGAACTCCTAACAGGGCCTATAAATCCTACTGATCCCTCAACATAAATATTTAAAAAGACTTTCGTTATCCTCCTTGTATTTAAAATGACTGATTTTTGAATTTTTATGTATAAATTTTTTGATAGATCTAATACGCCTAAATTTTTAATGAGAGAGCTAGGTATAATGCCAGTAGCCGAAATAACGAATGGTAATATTTTTATAGTCTGAGAATGCCAAATTCTTTTTATCTCATTTCCTAAATCTGTGTATTTTCTTATTTTTTCATTAACAGATTTTTGAATATTACAGGAATTTGGAATAGCGAAATCAATAACAAATGTAATAAAAACATATGTATCCAAGGCTGTTCAATATTGAACTCAGTATCAGAAATTAAATATCTCGGAGTGATAATAGAACAACATATGAAGTGGAAAAGACATATATGTGAATTGGTCAAGCGTATCAGAAAGTGTGTATACATATTCATAAGATTAAGAAATATTTTAAAAAGAAATAACCTAAAAAGAGTATACTACGCACTAATCCAGTCGTTAATTCAATACGGAATTATTGGATGGGGGGGTCATACAATAAGATTCTGACCCCGATCAAAGTGGTCCAGAAGCTAATCCTCAAAGTAATCCTCAAGAAACCCTCCACGTATCCAACAGAAACGCTATTTACAGATTTCGGGGTGCCCCGAGTAGAAGATATATTCAAGAAAAATGCAATTATCCAAATTTATAAAGATAATATAAACAAAAAATTTGTAACCCACTTATCTAAAAGATATCAATACAATATCAAAATTCCAAAATGTAATACCAAACAAATGCAAAATAACTATAAATATTTAGGAATAAAGTATTTCAACAACCTTCCGATTGAAATAAAGAAATTAAAGGATATTAACATACTTAAACTAAAACTAAAGTTACTCTTTGAGAAATAATCAACTAAATAATTGCCTGTTTTTCCCTTCATTGATATTTATTATCAGTCTATACTCATCTCCACTGTATTTAGATTTTGTCTCTTTATATATTGTTCCTATCATATATATATACTTACTTATAGCATAATGATTCTATTTTTCTTATAATTAGTGTAACTCTCTCACCAAACACAAGAACCAGTTTCTTCATTGGTGAGATTGCGAACATAAATATATATTTTTTTAATAATGAAATCAACATTTAATTTGTTTTAAAAAAAAAAAAAAAATTATATAAGTTATTTTTTTAATTTTGTCATGTAAAACTATATCGGGTCTATTATGACTAATCGTTCGGTCTGTTAGTATAGTTTTATCATAATATATTTCATAAAATTCGTTTTCTAAAAATGAATTTGTTTCGTATTCATAATATGGTATTATATTACGGCAGTCAATCAAGTTATGTTTAATTACCAAACTTTGGTGAATTATTTTTAAAACTTGATTGTGCCTAAATGTTTACTCGGACAAAATATTTTTACAATTATTATTATTATCGTTCACGGTTATGACATGCATTTATCTGGAATATTATTTCATAAGAGGTTATCACATATCCAAACTCTTATTATCGATATACTACTGGTTATTAGCCAAACAGTAAAATTATATTATTGAAGTTATTTCAAAATATAGATCTATAAAAATATAAGTTTAGTTATTAGTGTCATCTTTCGAACACCCTTTATAATCTTATAAAAGTAGTACGAAATCTACTGGAGTGAAATTTACAAGACACTTGACATCGTGCAACAGTCTAGGAGGCGGGTTTGGGTACCGCCCCCCCGGGAACCATTTATTTGATAATCAACAACTCTGCCATGGGTCACCCCAAGTGTTTCGCTACGGCCGATGATTTAGCAGGGGTGCTCGGGTTCATCGGGTGAGGTGTGTTCCCATCAGCTGCGTGGCGTGCCAGATCGAGAGGCTGGTTTGGGGAGACCCTTTGATCTCTCTAACTGGTCTTTCTTGACCCATCGCCTTGAGCCGCAGCTGGAAGGATATACGAGTATCATTCGTCCGTCACTCCTGTTCACACTGATCCCTAGATTTTTACCCACCCCTCATACCTTTTTTTTTCCCAGATCTACCTCTCCTTTCTTTCCATTAAAACGACCCTACGCACAGTATCCCCAAATATGAGATAGGCCCTAAGACTTTAAAAAAAAACTCAAATCGTAATAAAAGCCAAATCAACAACAAATATTAATGTCCAAGATGACCATCATAACGCACATTTCACACGGGCAAAGACACTTTAAGTAGTTGGGTACTGCTATGACCCTCGGTTGAGGAGGCAGTAAAATAATTTGAACTCTTGCACTGCGAGCAATGATTGAGATGTTTCTTCAAGTAGGTGAGTTTTTAGATGTATGGAGATCAGGAGACAGTATCTGCAGTAGTGATAATTACTGTTTGCCGATGTAGATTATCAATGTATTGAGGTGTTATGGAAGTTTCCCGTAGAATAATTATAACTTGTGAAGTTTTAGGTAAAATAACTTTATTTAAAGTAAAATATAATAATTAACTTGTAATTATAATTAAGACGATGTCAATAACGGAAGGACAGCGTGTAGACTGTACTTCGTTGTAATTAAGAGTGAACATTGTGGAACAGTTTGTTCCTGTTTAAATAGTAAATCTCGTATCCCGGATTCGTGGGGATTATCGTAGATTTAAGTACTAGGCACAAAAATGAGTCGTGTGGAATTCGATTATGAGTTTAGTTAATTGATATTTATAAAATAATGCGTTTGTTTGGAAACGCATGAATGCACAAAAGGTTGACGCTAATGGCGTTAGATTTATAGCTAAGGCTGGGATTTTAACAGTACCTTATCATTCCGTTGGTTTTGATAGCGCTGTACGATTTTTATTCTCAACGCGCTGTTTCTTTTTATAATTTACTTTAGACAATGTATTAGAAATAGAACAACTTAAAAGCTTACAGATTACAGCCCCCAGTTCATCGACCAATCGTACAAACTGCGGTGACCGGATAAATCATCACAATGATAATTCATTATATCTTTAAAAGGTTATATAAAGTCATGGAAAGTGATGAAACAAAAACTTTATTAACTGGGTTAAGTAGGTTAGGTTATGTTAGGTTACGTTAAAAAAAAATTTTCATCGTTTCTAATGACTTTATATCTTTTAAAGTGTGTTGAATTGTCACTGTGTTGAGTTATCATATAGGATCGTGGAACCACAATATGCATATATGTATCTTTTTTACAAAAAGAAGAGTGTCTGTGGCGGGAGTGTCTGAAACTGATAAAATTGTTCACACGACCGTCATCACGGGGGAAAGACACTGTCTACGTGAGATTAAAAAAAAAAACACCCCATTCCCTTTTCCCACCCCTTAATACTGATACTTGATACTTTTTGATGAAATTTTGCACATCTGACGTTAAAAATAAATGGAAAATTACTATCTACTTGTGATTTCATAAAACTTTGTAAAAGCCCGGTCAACGCCGGGTACTTTAGCTAGTGGGTGAATAAATGAAGAATTGGTTTGATTATTAAAATTGCAAAAAATCGAAAAGACATCTCTGTTTTTGAATTTCATCCAAGATTTTTAAAAGAGAGTTTTTGGTCGCTAGGGAAGAGGCATATTATAAATAATTTAAAAATTATTAAAAAAATCAACCAGTTTTTTACTACTTAGTAAAGTATTTAAAAAAAGTGATTTTGTTTTGACTGAGGATTGAATCTTCCTCACCAGGAAATGGAGTCGACAACTCTACCAAACTGGCCAAATGCCGATTGCGAAGGTCCGACATTAATTTTGTAAATTAACTGCTGTAATATCATATCCGTATATTTCGGCGTATGCGTACATACAAATAATGCATTGTCATCCACAACGGGTCTCTCTGCCGAGTTTCAGCTTTGTCGAATCTCGAGAAGTGGGTTAATTTTCGCTTCCAAGATTCGCATTCATTAATTCCCGAAAACAAAAGGTAAATTCAAATAAATGTACTTATTTAAAAATAATATAAATTGTGTAAAGGAATGAGGTACCTACCTACCGACATATTTCTTATCTACAACAAACATTTAGTGGAGTGAAATTGTAAAAATAAGATAAAAGTTATTTTGATACAGTTTCCAAGTCATTAATAGCTTGTTTTGATAAATTTCTCCTGCAGAATAGTATACATATAAATTATAATTATAGTAGAGATTGATTAAATTGCTCTACAGTGATATTAATGCAGGAAGCCAGAAGAGAAACTAAAATCACATATTTTTTGTTTTTCGACTGTTAAAATGTTTTCGTTTGGGCTGCTTCAAACTTGATTTTTTCTAATAATAGATAATGATCTCTTTTTATAGATGAATGACACGTAATATTTTCGGTTTCCGGAAACTCATAATACAATCGGGAAGCAAAAAATGTTTTGCTTTTTACAAAATCGGAAGTTCAAATGGGATTAAGATCTACAATGTCAGGCGTGTGTAACGGCCGTTGTTCCCAACATTTACATCGATCAACCTGAGGCTCCAGTCAGCCAAGCTATTTATTCAGTAACGCTCGATTTGCCTGTTTCCAAACACCTCAATCGTCACCTTGGTCGGGGCCACTTTCATAGACAATAAAATGACATCAATGTAAAAACTTTCAATGTTACGTAAATTAATATTGACGAGTTAATATTTTACTTATTATTAAAACAGATAATTTGTTTTAAGTACCGTAATACATAAACCGACATTTTATATATTTTTTAAAACGCATATAAATACATTAAAAATAAAGCATTAGCTTGACTTTTACTAATGCTGCCAAAGCTCTGAAAATACACTGATATAAATTTGAAGATTGATGTTTCTCTTCCGTGTGTTAACATGAAACTAAGTAACTTGAACAAAATAAAAATCAAAAAGTAGCAAAAATTTCACGCAGAATGGGAAAATGAATGTTATAGAGTTTACTATTTAATATTTAGAGTTTTTTAAATAATAATGAAATTGGCAATACGAAAAAAATGCGTGAACCAAATGACCCTCGACATTTCGCTGCAATTTTTAACTTTGTTGACACTTTTTATAACCAACCCCTTTACTGAGCCAGAGGTTAATCTAGTTGTTTGGTTCCTCTATCTTGATATGAGAGTTGCATTAGGAAGAGCGTAATTGTGCATTTGAGGATTGGAAATTTGAGAACAGTTGATCAGTAGGATTGGGAACAACGGCCGTTAGTGATTCAGTTATTGGGCTAAGTGGATTATTGTATTATTGATTATTGGATTATTCGAATTGATATGGGAGGCACTTCTAGACGTGTTATTCTTTATTCTATGGCCATCGTACTGACTCGACCAGCTTCGTGGCTGCACTGAGATCGAAGGGTACTGGCTTGACCAAACTCGTTCACAATCTAGCGAAGTAAAATTTAGTGTAACTAGAGAATACAGTATGAAAAACGAGTATTACTAATATATTAAAAATCTATTCAAATTATTGGAAATCGCGTTAAAAACGGAAATGCAGGCCGTTTCCTGATAAACTTTTAATAAATTCCTAAAATATCGGAACATATATTCACGCACCTTGTCTTTGCCTTAATAATATACTCGTACATTGACGAAATGCGGAAATATTAGGATTTTTATGAACACGTGTCCGACACCGTGATAATACATTAGTATTTTGCTAAAAGTTAATTAGGAAACCTATCAATTCATTTGTTAAGGGCCTTTAATCCCGTTTATAAGCGGATTGCGAATAATTTGAAGAGATTTTTAAAAATTAGCAATATTAAATATTAGTAACTTTTCTTCGTACACGCGCAACTCCCACCGCTTCCGAAGCACTATGGAGAGGAACGTGCTCAAAAATTCGGTCAATCTGCCGTCCTAGCAAGCAGATGGACGTTAATATAAATTTAATTTCGGCAGCTTGTTGCTATCGTCCACCACCCAGATTTGATGACCATTTTTAAGCGTGGGACGATAAACTGATTTGTAGTATCTGTAATCTTTGAAGTATTTATTTATGTTTAATAGATGGCACCCAAGTTGTACGTAACGGAAACTAGCCCCCCTGCCCGGGCTGTCATGATGGTGGCTGCGGCCCTCAACGTGGAGGTCGTCAATGTGGAAGTTGACCTCTTCAATTTTGAGAACTCGGGTCCAGAGTTCGTCAAGGTATATTATTTTATTATGATATTTATTTATTTAACCGATAGTAGTACAGCTAAACATTGTACATAGTGTACGGGACGTGTTTGCCTGCACAAGAAAAGACTGTAAATAATAAGCACCGGCACACATCAGTTCTCAACCTGGGCAATGATTTAAGTAAAACACCGGGGGGTGTTCTATCCAAACCATCATAAAAGAAAGACGATTCAAATCAAAATTCACATTTAAATTACAAGTATTGTACTGGTATACAGAACATACAAAGGGGTGTATCTTATAGGTACTTCCTATTTCTTACAGCCAACCCAATTCACAAGAAAGAGTTATATGTATTTCAATACAACTGGGTTTTAATACACAGATAGAAAACTGAGACAATCGGATCGGATCAGACAGACAACCTCTAGGTTATCAGCATCAATGGCTAATTCAGTTGGTAGCCAGGAAGAATTGGCCAGCCTCTAGGTTATCAGCATCAATGGCTAATTCAGTTGGTAGCCAGGAAGAATTGGCCGGCCTCTGAGTTGTCAGCATCAATGGCTAATTCAGTCGGTAGCCAGGAAGAATTGGCCAGCCTCTAGGTTATCAGTATCAATGGCTAATTCAGTTGGTAGCCAGGAAGAATTGGCCGGCCTCTAGGTTTTCAGCATCCATCTAGAGTTTCTGTTATTTGTATATTTTCTGATGTCACTGTTTATAATTTACTGTATATGGTATATTTTATACCGTTGATATTAAAATTAATAAATAAATCACATGATACGCGTTCTCTCTCCTCTGTTAGCGTGCTGCAGAAACGAGACGGAGTGCGATTGGAACCCAAATACCAAATATCTAAATACTACAAAACAAAGTCACTATTCGCGTCTCTCTGGTGCGCTTAGTTCTTCTAAGCTACGCAACGGATTTTGATATGGTGTTCACTATCATTTAGATAATTTCTTCCGGAAGATTTTTAGGGGAGAGTCTGTTAAATTGGACCACTTTTCGGAAAGTAGTAAATTTATTGGGATTTCATTACATTAGAGGACTTCAAATATACTGACATGAAAGGTGCGTTATCAGACTACAAAGGCCGTTTATTATTTTATATTAAATGTTAACAGTTATTTTACTAAAAATATTTTACTTCATTTAGGCATTTGTTCCAAATTAGCCGACCGGTTTGTTAAATTGGACCTGTGGGTTTTGTAAATTGGACCTAGGATTATTCTATTGTTAGAATGTAACCTTATTTACCTAAAAAATAAACATGAAATAACTAGCCTAACCTGACCCAACCCACCTTACTAATATTACCTAATGTATTGTAATACGAGAGAACGCTTTATTTTTTGAAGAAATTATCACAAATATCTGGGTTGCTTACACAGGTTTCGTGATGCCATTTATGAATATGCACACATTGCACCCAGTCTACTTTTGGTCCTTGCTAATCAAAATAATCTTCACTGCATATACCGCATGCATTTTCCTTATTTTCAGATGGTAGGCTATCAGAGTCGTCCAACACAATTTCTAACTCAGTATCTGAATCACTGCTGCTGTTATATTTATTGGGTTTAGTTGTCTTCTTTCCAATGCCTTAACCTTTGAGCGATACACTGCTTGCAGCTTTCATCTTTTTCTTTTTTCCGATTCCTACGCATTTACTGGTTTTGTTAATAGGCTCCATTTTTGGTCTCTTGGTTGGTCGTCCTTTGTGTATTATTCTAATCGAGATGCCTCTTTAAAGTCGGTTTTGGAATTTTATAAACACGGGCACATTCATTCAAACCAACAAGTTCATTACGAAACGCAAATATTGCTTGCTTTAGTTCTTCTTGTGTCCATTTGTAATAATGTTTACTATCCGCCATCTAAAATAAATACAAATTTAACTGCAGTCACAATTTATTTTCACTTGTAGCAGCATTGAGTAAGATAAATTGGACCGGTCCGATTTGCCGAACTCACAGTGGTCCAATTAATCGAACTCTTACTTCTTTCAAACAATTTTTTTTATCAAACACAACCTACATATTTGGATATTCAGGTTATTGCGGGGATAAAACTATGAAAATTACCGAGTTTAATACGAAAAGATAGTCAAAAAACGTTAACCATGGTTGCAGTTAAAGACGTATGAAAGTTTTCCAAATATTACATCGAAGCAGAGAGATTTCGTTTTGTCCCTGTCACTGTTGTAAATTCTTCTCGAATGTGATGCTGGTCGGTAAGGCAACATTAAAGTTAGCTGCGCAACATTCAGTATTGCCAGGATCAAAATATGTTTTGTAGTTTCGTTAATTTTAAGCTGGTCCAATTTAACGACCCGTCCAATATACCCTACTATATATATATATAATACATGCGTTTTATGTTTATACAAAGTAGAGAAAAGTCGATGTTTTGTAATCAAGTCGGAAAAAAAATATTTTCGAACGCTCACATTGCTAACGCTGGCTAAACCTCATAATAATGTACTACGGAATTGTATATCTTAAAAAGTCCTCGCCACCTCAAACATTTACCCCAAACTATTTATAAGTCCCCAAGCAACGCCGTGTACATGTCAGCAGTACCTTATACTATTTATAGCACTTCCGACTTCTGACATAATACATTCTGATGGCAATCTGCTTTACTAGCGCCTCTTAGCGGCATGAGTTGGGCGCCTTGATTTTTTCTCATACATTTGAATGGATTTGATGTAAAATTATGTTCTTTTTTTAAATTAATAAATTACAGATGTCGAAATTTTTTTTAATTAGATATATCACATACCTACGACTTCACTGTTTTTTTGCTCTTACATTAAAAAAATATTAATGCGGGTGTTAACTCCAACAAAAAGAAATCAATATATTTAATAATATGAATGTATAAAAATAATTATAATCTATCTAATTATTATTTTTTTGGTAAACTAATGTTTAAGACAAGATTTTTTATGCATATCACAGAGGGTAACAATTATTTTACAAGCAATAATTATTTTCAGGTGAAAAAATCTAACAAGCAGTAATTGTTGAATGAAACACTAGTATATATTGAATTATTTCGCGGATAAGAGATAAGCCGCCATAGCTCAGTGGTCAGAGCTGTCGACCGCAAATCGAAGGAACACGGGTTCGAGTCCCGTTGGCGTCATGTATCTTTTATCAGGAGATTTTTCAATGTGGATGAGTGTTTCAGGCGAATAATTATTGCTTGTAAAATAATTGTTATAATCTATCTGTTTATCTATAAAAATAAACAATTATTATTATAACTTTCCTATGTACTAAATTAGAAAACTTATTGCGTTTATTTTTTTTTTTATTGTAATATAAGAATACAGATATATAAATATTTTGCAATATTACATTTTAAATCATCATTGGTTATGTATACCTTATCAGAAAAGAGGAGTTCTTGTGCCTTAGAAGGGAGCCACGATTCTTACATAGGTTTTATGCTGTAATAATATTATTGTATAGAATATAGATTTTTCAATGTAATGTTTAATTTAAGTTTTTTTCATTTATTTGTTCCGATTGGTTGATAAATAAATCATTTACGTTTCAGAAAAATCCAGAGCACACCATTCCCATACTGGAAGATGGAGATTTTTTACTCGGAGACAGGTAACTTTTTTGTATTGTTTTTTTTTTTTATATGAGTCAATAATTTTCAACCTGTAGGTAATGGTGGTACTACACGCTTGCATACGCTTGTCCAAATGTTTGACAAGCATCGGCAAGTAAAACTTCGACATCTACACGCTTGCGAGTGCGACAGTTTGTTCGTAACGAAATTACATTTATTTATGTGATACAAAATATGAACAATAACATTTATAATACATAATTCCTAATGAGTTTAAATAAACTCATTTCGGGAAAGACAACATTATACAATTAAAATAAAATTAATATTTCGTAAGAATTCTAATTTAAAAGGGAATTTAATGAAACGTTTACATATATTTCAAAACAGACTAAACAAACAGCTAATTAAAATATTTCATTATGTAAGATTTGCAGAAATTATAGAGTTCCAAAGAAAAATTGTGTCACTGGTTAATAACCCGCTGAGGAAATATCTTTTAAGACATTTTGCCAAATTATCTTCTATAATACATATTTTTTGAGAGCTTAAAACATAAAGCGTTCAAGGGAATGTTATACGTCGGTATAAATTAGGAATTCACGGTCATAACATCCTGTATATAGTATAGTCGTTCTATAGATTATAGTACACACTTGTGAGGATTATTAAAAATAATATAAAGGATTTTCCAATAAGAAGTGTTATTTTGAATAGCCCGCTATTTCGGTAGATGTTACCTTTGAAGCTGTCATTTTTTGACATTTGACAAGTAGAAACTACGTCATTAATAAACATGGAACTATACACGCTTCAGCAACGCATTGAAATTATTAAAATTCACTTGAGTGAATCAAATTCAAATCATCTTGAGTGATGAGGCCCATTTCCACCTCGGTGGCTTCGTCAAAAAGCAAAATTGTCGCATCCGGGGCTCGGAAAACCCAAGAGTTGAAAAGCCTCTCTATCTTCAACGTGTGACTGTTTGGTGCGGTTTATGGTCCGGCGGAGTCATTGGACCTTACTTTTTCGAAAATGAGGATGGAGCAACAGTTACGGTGAATGGATCGCTATCGAGAGATAATTAATGATTTTTTATGACCGAAATTGGATGGTATTGATCTGGACATCGTTTACTTTCAACAAGATGGCGCTACGTGCCACACAAGCAACGAAACCATTGATATTTTACGATTGAATATCAAAATAACACCTCTTATCGGAAAACCCTGTATATTACTTCCACGTGTGTTTTGCAGTCACGCTATCGCAGCGTACCTGTCCAATGCCTACGCCAAGGACGACTCGCTGTACCCCAAGGACGCCAAGAAGCGCGCCGTCATCGATAGTAGGCTACACTTCGATAACAGCACCCTCTTCCCCCGCTTCAAGAGCATTGTCGTGAGTATAAATAAAGACTGCACCTTACTAAGAAGTCGCCTGCAAATTAACAGCACGTTAATTTGACTTTTGGGGTATTTGGACAAACTATCTACAATTCCTTGCGATGACCTTTCGTAACAAATAAGCAAATGTATGGTTTACAGTGGTCTCTATTTTAATATATTATTTATATCATGACACAATTTTAAAAAGTTTAAAAAATAAAAAAAAGTAAATAAATTAATAATTTAATAAAAAAATAATTTCTTTTCCGGAAACGATAGAACATATTATATCAGGATGTTCTGTATTAGCACCGTCCGAATATACATTTAGGCACAATCAAGTTTTAAAAATAAATCTCCAAAGTTTGTTAATTAAACATAACTTGATTGACTGCCGTAATATAATACCATATTATGAATACGAACCAATTTCATTTTTAGAAAACGAATTTTATAAAATATATTATGATAAAACTATACTAAAAGACCGAACGATTAGTCATAATAGACCCGATATAGTTTTACATGACAAAATTAAAAAAATAACTTATATCATTGATGTAGCTATTCCAAATTCCTGTGATATTCAAAAATCTGTTAATGAAAAAATAAGAAAATACACAGATTTAGGAAATGAGATAAAAAGAATTTGGCATTCTCAGACTATAAAAATATTACCATTTGTTATTTCGGCTACTGGCATTATACTTAGCTCTCTCATCAAAAATTTAGGCGTATTAGATCTATCAAATAATTTATATATAAAAATGCAAAAATCAGTCATTTTAAATACATTTAAGATTACGAATTTTTTTTAAAATATTTATGTTGAGGGATCAGTAAGATTTAAAGGCCCTGTTAGAATTTCTACCGAGCCGAACCCTCTGATATGAAAATATCTGGAGTCGGTGAATTATTTCCCCTTTCGATCTCTGGTGAGTTGACGTGTTGTTCTCCTATTTTTTTGTATTTATTTTGCTTATATAATGCACTTGCATTATGTGGATTGACTAGATGATCATTTGTGGAAAAGTGTGTGGAAGGGTTTAGTTTTTCATTTTGGGAAGATATAACCCGGACATAAAGTCGGAAATTATATATTTGACAGATCCATGATGATTTTACAACTTAAATTAGAAACTGCAGTTTGTTTGGTAATGTCAATACAAATAATTCCTCATATCAAAAAGTGCTTGATTCTCTGAATGCGTTTGGTGTGAACTTGAACTGCGCTAAATTCAAATAAATATTTATATTTTGAAAATAATTGTTGATTGAAATCCTAGCACATATTGAATTATTTGGCAGGTTGGGAATAAGCCGACGTAGATTATTGGTTCAGAGCACCTGACCGGCAATCCGAAGGTGCTGGTTCAATTCCTGTCGGCGGCATTTATTTTTACTCGGGAGATATTTTCAATTTGTATGGATATTTAAGGCGAGTAATTATTGCTTATAATAATTTGTTATACATAAATATTAATCAAAAGTAGAGTACTTCCTTGAGTTAGACCAAATTTGATAATTGCTGGATCGCTTAGAGCAAGGCTGCCCAACCTTTTTAACAGTTGGGCGAAATTGACGATTTTTAATCACTGGCGGGCCACTGAATACCTGACGGTTCCTATTTCCATGGGGGGGGCGGTACATAATTCCCCACAAAAAAAATTCAAAATGAGTGCTTCCCACAAAATATTTGAAATCCATGGGGGGGGGGGGGGGGGGTTGTTACGGAACTTCGCTAAGAAAAAATTCCGCGCACCCAAAAACATCATATGTGATTCAACAATTTTTCGAATTCCATAAAATATTATATCAAAATCCGGTGTATTTTTGTTTAAAAAGTAAGTTCAACAGGTTAGATTTTTTCGTCGCTGATTCTCGTTCTGAGTAGCGATAAATCGCCTTCGTTTGCAACACTGGTGACCGCGCGCAAGCTGCATTGTTTGTTTTACCGCGGACCCGCGACACTTTTTCAAATTGGCGGATTGGCGGGTTTTTTGAAAATGGTTCACGCGGGCCACTTATAATTCGTTCGCGGGCCACATTGTGGCCCGCGGGCCTGGGGTTGGGCAGCCTTGGCTTAGAGTATCGTTAATAAACACCATCAGGCTCCTGTTTTCTAAATAACTAACAACACATTTGAATAGCTGGCTTTGAATATCAATGCGCTGTAGTTTTTTCAACAGAATTTTAGTGATAGTATCATTGTTTTTTGAGATAGTGTCAAACGCTTTGGCTAGATCCAGGAAGAGCGCAATGCATTTAATTCCTCTATCGATCAAATCAAATCAAATCAAATCAAAAATTATTTATTGTAAAATAAAAATTACAAAAGGTGTAGCTTATGGGTAGACCCCATTTCTTCCAGCTAACCACATTTATTTAAATACAATATATAATATTATTTGTTTTATTATAATAATTACAATGTTTATACAGATAAAATAACAATATACCAATGAAAAAATAAAAAAAATACAAATATAAATACCAATAAAAATAGGCGTTTCATTTACGTGAGGTATTCACTCAACGTGTAGTGACATTTATTAACAAGGAAAGTGTTTAGTAACGATTTGAATTTGTGTGTATCTTGTATTTGTTTAATGTTATGTGGAAGGTTGTTATATACTTTAATGGCCATGTAGTATGGTCCTTTTTGGAATATTGTTTTGTTTGCTTTTGGTATTAGTAAGTTTTCTGTGAGCCTTGTAGCGTATTTATTGACGGCCGGCATAGTCCAGTGGGAACGCATTGGACTGCCATTCCGAAGGTCGCGGGTTCGAACCCGGCGTGCGCAAATAAATTTTATTTGATTAATTTGTGTTATTTCACAATTAATTAATTAAAATAATATATAGTATATTTGCGGCACGTTCCAGAGTGGAAGATACTACCAGTATCGCCCTGGTGTAAGACCACCATTCAGAATTGAAACGTTGCTCCAAATGGCTTTAGCCGTGTTTAGTGACTAGATCTGAATAGCCAGATACTTCCTCACCTTCCTCTTTCCCTTCCCCACTTACCTTCAGCCTCACAACATCCCCCAATTGGGGATGCCATAGTCTCACTGGCTCCAGACGGGAGCAGTTGGGACTCTTGTGAGGTATTCACTATAAAAAAAAAAAAAAAAAAATTATGTGTTGAGTTTTTTAGTGGGAACTTGTCTGTAGATGATCGCACTAACATGCATAACTCCATAATATATATATATCTGTGACTGTCAGAATTTTCAGATTTTTAAACATAGGTCTACATGAATCTAAACGATCAGAGTTTGTAATTTTTCTTATGCATCTCTTTTGTATGATGAAAACATTTTTAGCGTTTACCGAGTTTCCCCAAAAAATAATACCGTATTTTATTATTGAATATACATAACCATAGTATGCGGCTATTACTGATTCGGTGTTTAATATTTTTCTCAAGGTACCCAGAACATAAGAAAAACTTACTGATTTTTGCTACAATTTTTGAGACATGTTCTTTCCAGTTTATGTTTGTATCTAATTCTATTCCCAGTAGTGAACAGGTTTGGGAAGGTTCGATTATATTATTATTAATGTTTACATTTATATTTATAGGTGTAGCTTGCACTGGACAAAATTTTAAGATTTGGGTTTTGTTTGTGTTGAGTGATAGATGTTGCGATAACAGCCAGTTTGCTATTAATTGGCAAGTCTCGTTTGAGACTTGCCAATTTTCCTAGACTTGTTTGTTAAATTCGTCAACGTCTCCATTACATTCAAACAACAAAGCGGTGTCATCAGCAAACATTGAACATTCTGTGCCAGCAATTATTGGAAGTTCGTTTATATAGATAAGGAAGAGGAGAGGCCCAAGAATGCTTCCTTGTGGCACACCCTTGTTTATTGTTCTCCATTTGGATTCTACCATATCTTATTAGAGATAATTTTCGTCAAGTTGGCAATTGCATTTTCAGTGCCGAAACCTGGACGGAAACTGTATTGTCTATTGGAAATGATATTACTGTTTTCGATAAATAGGCTTAGACGATTCTATGCAAATTTTCTCATTAATTTTCGATTTAAAATTGATCAAAAAAACCGGCTGGTAGTTGTGTATCTGTGATCACAACTACTTTCATATTTACTAGTGAATATCTCCTTACAGCGTCCATTGTTATACTATGGAAAGACAGACATCCCCCAGACTAAGCTGAACGACGTTGTGGAGGCCTACGGGATTTTGGAAGCGTTCCTGGACACCAACAAGTGGGTGGCTGGTAATGAACCTTCCATCGCAGACTATTGCTGCATCACTTCCGTCGGGTCCCTAGACATGCTCATTCCTATCAGCAATACAGAGTAAGAACCGATAACCTACAAGTATTAAAATGTATTATATCAATTTATTGGAATTAATTTTTTTATTATTTTTATATTAACTCCACACAGGAGGCCCTGAAGAAAATGGTAAATTCGGGCCCTCCCATTAAAGGTTCAGGATCAAGGGATCTCTGCAACAAGCGATTGTATTCGCATTTTTTATAGAAGGGTATAGCGAATATACTGTTAGTCACGGGTGACAATACATTCCTTTGATCCTTTCCCGCAAATGAATGCAGCTGCTAGGGATATGCTTCTTCCTTCGTACATTCATTTTCCTTTTTAATATATTTTGTCAGTGAAGCAGTTCGAGTTATTGGACGCAAAATATTTTACTATGTGCTACATAATTATTATTATATCTTTATAGGAAACTGGGTGATGTCGTCAAAAGCGCACTCGAATGCAATTACTTATGCAATGTGAAGGGCTGATAATTCAATAGTTTATTGTTATGCTCTAAATCATTGTTTTATGTCTGTCTCCAGGTACCCTAAATTGGCAGCTTGGATCAAGAGATGTCACGGTCTTCCTTTCTACATGGAGCTGAATGCGCAAGGAGAGAGCAAACTTCGCGTTTTGGTCGAGAGTAAAACAAAACGAACCTAGATACGCATCCAAAGTAACAACAAATAAGAGAACAACTTCCACTTTTGTTCTAAATTATTTACAGAAGTTCATGTGAACTAGAAAAATACTCAATAAAATAGTTCCAGAAACCATAATGTCTGTATTTATTTGTTTTTGTATAGGGTTTTTTACAGATTGTTCACAAGTGAGTGAGAACAATTGGATTTCAGTTGAAAGATACATAAAAAAATAGATAAAAGGGAAAGAAAGAAGAGAAAGAAAAGAAAATAGAAGAATAAAGTGAACAATATTATATATTTTTTTATGTTTTTTAAAGTTTCTTTATTCATTGAATTGTTACATGCATTGAGGGTTTTTTCGACCACCATGCTAGGCACATGCCCGTATTATGGTGGTCGATTTTCTATACATTAACATAAAGAATGTGAGATAATATAAAATAATATAAAATAACATATTAAAGAATATTTAAGAACATAAAATAATGTAAATGACCATATAGTAATAAAAGTAAGTATGGAAGAATACAGTAGAATATAAAAAGAGTATGAAAGTATAGAACATAAATAATGTGAAAATAGTATGAAAGTAGAACATAAATAATGTAAATGACTATATAGTAATATAAGGAAGTATGGAAGAATACAGTAGAATATAAAAATATTATGAAAGTATAGAACATAAATAACGTTTGTTATAATAGCATAATATTTTTTAGTTGTTTTAAGTAATATGAAGCAAACCTTGACCTAAACTTCATATTGGTTGTTACTCCGGATTTGTCTCACATACTCTTTAAATCAAAATTCCGGGATTGATCACAAAACACTTTGGACATTATTTATGATGGATAACAATGAGCTCTGGTTACAGGTGGTAGGAACGATTCTGGCCTTGACCTTCAGGTTTTAATCGTTGTTTTAGTCTGAATCGCTGCATTATCGACCGCTATGTGACATCTATGGGTAACCTCTTACTAATATCTAGGATGTCACAGTACATTTACGTCCCTACTCAATATTGCTATGTCTTTCCCCCTGCACTCCATTTCCTTGTGGAGCCTTACCTACATCAAGTAAAAAGAAAGAATACGTTTACAGAAGCAATTATTGTTATATATTAAGTAGAATTTTGTTTTTGAATTGAAGCGTTAATCACCAAGATTTGTTTAAAGCCCTTAATGACGCAAGGGCCACTGGTAAGATAACATATTTTAGTTCCCTTATTAAATGGAAGTCGCAGAATGTATGATTTAGAACTTACCAGCTTGAATAATTTCGACAAGTTACCTGCCCTCCACACCAGCGACCAAATTCGATATATTTCTCTATTATTTATTTAGAATTTGGTATAAATATGTAGTACTTTATGTTGGTGTTCAAGCGGGGCGTTTCTGAGAATATCTGTCACTCGGGAATGAGGTAAAAGTTTCAGAGGGACGTCAAAATAAAATCAATGTGTTTATTATAATAAAATTTCCTAAACGAATTTGACTATATATAATATATTATCTAACAATATGTAGTGTGGGGTACTCTAATGGACGTTTTAATAATGCAATCCAGCAATAAATATAATATATAATATTATAGTCTTTTTATCAATACTTTAAATATGAAGCGGTATAAACTAGCAACTTTTTCACATAATTTAGTTGCATTATACAGTCACTTTACACATTAAACTTGGCTTTGAAAATCATCACTTTACGTGAGGTGTTGTCTTGGGTTCCATAATAACTCAACATTGTGACAATTCAACACACTTTTAAAAAGTGATATAAAGTCATTAGAAACGATGTTATTTATTTATTTTTAACCTAACCTAACCTACATAACCCAGTTAAAGTTTTTGTTTCATCACTTTCCATGACTTTATATAACTTTTTAAAGATGTGATGAAATATCATTTTGATGATTTATCCAGTTACCGTTGCGTTGTCTTGAACTCGGTATGGTGTATCCGCATATCGGTCTTGTAGATGTTTGTACAGAATGCATTGAATAGCATTTGCGATAAAAATAGCAAAAAAGAAAACATTTTATTCGTGCAAAAATAAATGTCTTTTCTGGTAACGAAACTAAATATTTACATAAAACATGCAGTTCTTAAAAATTACAAAAATCATGGTGATAAAATAGCAATACGAAAATGCTGGTTCATGCTTACCAACACATTCCAATACAAGCGTTATTATTCAGAGATAATGGTTCAAAATAAATAAATATTAATGTTTGCATGACATTGTCAATTTTTAAATTAATCTTAGATGATAATAATAATAAGCATGAATTGCGAATGTTTAAAAACATGCCGTACATACGTTAGTGCGCGGTCCGTCCATACATGCTGTGGATGTTCCGCATCCCTTGCATTTTATAGTAAAAAGATTTGGACTTCTAGCCGCAAACAGCAATACTGCAATTTAAATATTTTAATATTTCTACAGGGACCATAATGTGATTTTTTTTACAAAAACGGCGCTGTAAAAAATCATAGAAATATTATTATTATTATAAGACATCGTGCATGTTATCGTCCCGTTTCTGTGTAGTACGCACAACGAACACCGCGGGCGAGTCTAAATACACATACATTCTCAAATACTGTGAAACGCGTAAAACACACTGCGGTGTGGAAGCGATCCGTAAACCGTATCCAAGAATGCTAGAACGTACGTTCTTTCCGCGCATGCGCACTGAGACCCGCAAGCCAAAATCATCGTCAACTTTATACAATATTAATGGCAGCATCCAACGTACAAAAACCGTCTTTAATTTTCATATGTATAATGCACAGAGTCGTATGCTCTATTACTAATCCATTGGATTGTATGCGCGCGCTGCTTTGACAGTTTGCTTTGAACTCGAATATTGAAGTCGAATTTTTATTGAATATTATTAACCTGCGATTTACTTTTTAATCATAATTTAAAAAAATGAAAATGAATACCCAAAACTAGATTGATACTTCGTCAACGTGTTCTAAATGATAATAGTGAATTGAGTGGTTGTATTATTGAATCATTAATGCGAAATAGTTTTGTGTCTCGGCCATTCGCAGAAAAAAAATTAATTATGGATACTGGAAATATTGAGTTATGGACTTAATTAATGGATTTATGGAGATAATTTTAGACGGTAC
Organism: Hesperophylax magnus; assembly: GCA_026573805.1. NCBI lineage: Eukaryota > Metazoa > Arthropoda > Insecta > Trichoptera > Limnephilidae > Hesperophylax > Hesperophylax magnus. The sequence continues at coordinate 78,543 of JAIUSX010000117.1, read as the reverse complement.
CTAATTGTGTTGTGTCCGTGGGATAGCGTCTAGATGTGCAATGTGCAATATGTGCATATTTCATATCAAGTAGGAGTATAAACATTTGATGTCCAGCATCCCTTCTGCAAAAAGTCACCGACCGCCACTGCTATATATCTATATTGTGTTATAGATATCCAACCCATGTGTTCCAACGTCTATTGTTTTACACATTTCAAAATAACTATCTATTGTGTTTCGAAATCTTTTGAATTATACAGGGTTTACCAATAAGAGGTGTTATTTTGTTATTCAATCGTAAAAGATCAATGGTTTCGTTGCTTGTGTGACACGTAGCGCTGTCTTGTTGAAATTAAACGTTGTCCAGATCAATACCATCCAATTCCGGCCATAAAAAACATTAATCATCTCTCGATAGCGTAATCCATTCACCGTAACTGTTGCTCCAGCCTAATTTTCGAAAAAAATAAGGTCCAATGACTCCGCCGAACCATAAACCGCACCAAACATTCATACGTTGAAGATAGAGAGGCTTTTTAACAATAACTCTTGGGTTTTCCGAGCCCCAGATGCGATAATTTTGCTTGTTAACGAAGCTACCGAGGTGGAAATGGGTCTCATCACTCAAGATGATTTGCATTTGATTCACTCAAGTGAATTTTAATAATTTCAGTGCGTTGTTGAAGCGTATATTGTTCCATTTTTATTAATGGCGTAGTTTCTACTTGTCAAATGTCAAAAAATGACAGCTTCAAAAGTAACATCTACCGAAATAGCGGGCTATTCAAAATACCACCTCTTATTGGAAAAACCTGTATTACTGTTTTTTAATATTGCTAAATTACTGTTATCACATAAATCAACCCAATTCTCCTGGTCTGATAGTACTAAAACTCCGATTTATATGCCATAATATGATCAAAATAATAATAGTGGGATAATAATATGTATAGAACAATTATAATTATAATAATTAATACATATGCTCTATCTTATGACGGCCGGCGTGGTCTAGTGGTATACGCTTTTGACTACAGATCCGAAGGTCGCGGGTTCGAACCCGGCGTGCGCAAATAAATTTTATTTGATTAATTTGTGTTATTTCACAATTAATTAATTTAAAATAATATATAGTATATTTGCGGCACGTTCCAGAGTGGAAGATACTCTCAGTATCGCCCTGGTGAAAGACCACCATTCAGAATTGAAACGTTGCTTGAAATGGCTTTAGCCGTGTTTGGTGACCAGATCTGAATAGCCAGGTACTTCCCCACCTTCCTCTTCCCCATCTCCCTCCCCTCCCCAATATACCCTCAGCCTCACAACATACCCCAATTGGGGATGCCATAGTCTCACTGGCTCCAGACGGGAGCAGTTGGGACTCTTGTGCGGTATTACTGAAAAAAAAAAAAAAAAAAATCTTATTACTAACGATTGATGAGTTACTTGATGCAATAATTACATTATTTTTTTTTAAATTTCAATCAACAATAACACATACAATGAATTGACCCGATAAGTGTAATGTCACTGATGATTTTACGACGTTATTATTGTATAAAGCTCAATCATGTAGCAAATTCTTAAACAAAAATGTCTCAACAAATTGCTTAAAAATCACACCCGAATTTTTTCGGTCTCATCTCCAATATATAACTAATAAGTTAATATTATTGAAAGCAAATCCTGTAAGTATCAACGTTCAATGACAGACATATTTTGAGTGCGTTTCATAATAACTTTAATTTGAAATGCTTTCCGTTCTTCCTGTAATACCAAACTCGTTGGATAAAGCAGAAGTCACGCAAGAGTGCGCGCTTTTATCCAACATCATCATCTCGTTAATTCAATGTTCAACTTTAACAAACAAGAATTCGTCACTTTGTCCAACATCCAATTTAAAAACGTATTTTCTGCGTAATTTTAAACATTTGGAACGTATTTTAATTAAAAATAATAATTAGTAATCTTACAATTGAGCTAATTTAATTTTATATGCCTTTTTAGTAAAAAAAAGCGCTATTTCTCCCGATTTACGTTTTGGTCTGTTAGATAAAAACGAACTAGAGCGACGAATAAATGACATCTGTCAGTGAGATAGGAAACTAGATGAAATGTAAAAAGGTTTGAAACCTAGCTAAGTTGCATGGAATTTCTGAACAGGAACATTGATAAAATATCAATGAATTGTTGTTATCAAACAAAGTAAACATGATTTATTTCAACACTTATCGATAAATTTTTACGAAGCCACAAAATAAATAAGCTAACCTTGATTGGCAACCGGTGAAAGATAAAATATTTACTAACCTGCTTGCTTAGGCCGCAGTGGACGAGCCACTAACTGGCGCGAAGGTCGCCACCTCGCCGGAGTGTTCCCGCGTTGATTAGTCAGGGTTATCCAGTGGATGGGATGATAAGCACTTTTTGTTAAGTTGTTCGTCACGTCGTGTTGAAATTGATTGTGAAATTGTGAAGCAGATGTGCTCACGAATCAAATGGAAAGGATATTTAACTGTAGAGAATAATACCACAATAAGTGACGTTGGCTTCACGAGAACGGCCGGTTCTTCGACACGTTTTAGTGTTGCTTCGTTCCTTTCCCGTAATACGTGGCTCGGCTCCCATTTCGGTTCACAAATGTTTACGTACCATAAGAATGAGCTGCCGTCATCTATTTTGCCCCCTCTATGTAATCCGAGCCTCTTAAGACCCACATTAATAAATCCCTTCCTACAGCCACTTCCTTAACCCGCCTCAAAACGGTGCCCAACCGAGGGCAACATAGCTCCTCTGCCTTTAAACTGTACACAGAGAGGCGTTGTTATGAGGAATCACATAAAAAATAAAAATACGAAAATACTAGGTTAAAACATATTAATTATGTGAATACTAAAAAAGCCTCCCAGCATACCACGATTGGGGATGCTGTGGGGTTAAAGGGTGTGGGGAGGGGAAGGAAGTGGGTAATGGAAGGTGGTGATGTATCTGGCTACTCAGATCTGATGACCGAACACGGCTAAAGCCATTTCAATTGCCGATTTTTAATGTCTTTTTCAACGTAAAAAAAAATGTTTTTAACTGATGATTGAACCTTCCAACCCAGGAACTGGAATCGGCAATTTTTTGCGTATATTAACTGCTGTAATACAGGGTTTTCCAATAAGAAGTGTTATTTTGAATAGCCCGCTGTTTCGGTAGATGTTACTTTTGAAGCAGTCATTTTTTGACATTTGACAAGTAGAAACTACGCCATTGATAAAAATGGAACGATACACGCTTCAACAACGCATTGAAATTATTAAAATTCACTTGGGTCAATCAAATGCAAATCATCTTGAGTGATGAGGCCCATTTCCACCTCGGTGGCTTCGTCAACAAGCAAAATTGTCGCATCTGGGGCTCGTAAAACCCAAGAGTTATTGTTGAAAAGCCTCTCTATCCTCAAAGTGTGACTGTTTGGTTCGGTTTATGGTCCGGCGGAGTCATTGGACCTTACTTTTTCGAAAATGAGGCTGGAGCAACAGTTACGGTGAATGGATTGCGCTATCAAGAGATGATTAATGATTTTTTATGGCCGGAATTGGATGGTATTGATCTGGACGACGTTTACTTTCAACAAGACGGCGCTACGTGCCACACAAGCAACGAAACCATTGATCATTTACAATTGAATATCCAAAATAACACCTCTTATTGGAAAACCCTGTATTATAAAATTTCTGAGAAATGTCTATAATATGTCCACGTATTTGTGAGAAATCCCCACCAAATTGATAGAATGCATTGTCATCGACAATATGTTTATTTATTTTATTCAATTTGTTTTCCCCACGGTTGAGTTCATAAACAAATTGGTGCGGCTAGCTCTAAAATAAAGGAGGTTATGTTGACGTCCTCGAGTGTGAGACTGGAACAAAGAAATTTATTTGACCCAAAATCTGATGTCAGATTTGTAACCGTTTATTAAGAGATACAAATATTTAATCAGACCAATACCTCTACGTGTCTCTAAGTAGATTAGTATAGCCAGGGGTAATATCCGTAGAGAAGCAAAAATAAAAATCTTAAAAATTTCTTGTGAACTCTTTCAATGCACAAAATGTAGGTTACTTCGTGTGTGATAATGAGTCTGTATGCCGAGATTCCGCTCGATCGCATGTCGGGAAGTGAGTTAATTTCCACTACCAAGATTTGCATTCATGCATCAGGTATATGTATATAAAAAAATATTTAAAAAAAAACAAATAAATACATGATAAAACAAGTAATTAGAATGAAAAAATCCGTTTCATCCAATATCCAACGAATTCTCCAGTTAGTGCGTCATGAAGGTAACACGTTCTCTTTATCTTATCAACATTTCTACTGCTATTGTAATGAATCGACTCATGTTCTGGCATTTTAGAAAATCATATTCATTCAGTCCTCGGTCTATTCAATTCTGTATTCAGTATTTATCTATCCTTGGACCTGATCGTTCGTAGTGAAGTTGTGAGTTCTAGAATTTAACAGGTACATATTTAAAAACTTGTTTATTTATGTAAACCTTGTGTTGTCTTAAGCAAACGTCACCTTGCTTCAACGATAAAAAGTTAAAATACTACAAAATGTTTAAAACTTGTGAGTTTTACGAAGTTTTTATTCAGTTTTTTGTGAGTTTTGAGCGAAGCTCTATTGAAATAGTGAAATGTTTATAGGATATTAATGTTTACAAAGTTTGTATATGTATATACTACGTATTTCCAGAGTGGTAGATACTCTTGGTGGTAGATAGCCCTTGCGAGAGAACACCATTCTGAATTGAAACGTGTTGCTTGAAATGGTAATAGCCGTGTTTAGTGACCAAGATCTGAATAGCCAGGTTCTTGCTATCCTTTCTCCTTCCTCATCCTTCCTTACCCACTCCCTAATTTCACAGAATACCCCAAAATTGGGGGTACCGTATAGTCCCACTTGGTCCAGACGAATGGGAGCCATAATTTGGACTACTAAAAAGGGATTGAAGTTTGTTTATTGCGTGTATTTATTTAACAAATTATACAATCTCAATTTGGAGGCGTGTAACGAACACATCTGCCACCAGTCACCCCAAGTGATTCGCTGCGTTTGATGACTTAGCAGGGGTGCCGGATGCATTGGGTAAGGTTTGACCAGGTGTTGGTGGCGGGCCGGATGGGGCCGACCCATCATCTTGCACCGTAGTAGGAGGGATGGATTTATACGTCCGTCACGCCTGGACACACAGACACCCAGATTTCCACCCACCCTTAGTATTATTAGATCGTGCAATGATACAGTATTCATTGATTTTGCCGCCAAAAATCATATTCAGACTACAAAATAAATTACTGTGGTCACCAGTTTAAAAGTTATTAAAAAAATGTTGTTGTTCAGTTTTCTGTGGTTATTTTTATCTTGTTGCCAATGCTTGTTAGGAATAACAGTATTAACCTAAACTAACCATACATTTCAAATTATTAACCTATTCACTACTGATGATAGTAAATAAATGGATCTAAATACGAAGGTCGTGGGTTAAAACCCCGGGCGGCGTGGGCAAGTGAATTTTATTTGATGAATTTGTCAATAATAATAATAATACATATATAGTACCTGCGGTCAGAGTGGAAGATAATAATAATAATATTTGGATGATTTGTATAGCGCTGTTTTTGTGCTGAACAAATATATAATACCTTTTTGTAGGAGATAACATACAGTACCATACTTACCTGGTAGGTCACTTAACATTAACACTCAATTAACATTAACTTAATTGTTTATTGGCGAAATTTAGATACAGGATTTAGGACATAATTGGAAAATTGGATATAATTGGACTTTCTCTCAGGAATTGTATATTTAATTTAAAGGTATGACAGCTTTAAAAAATAAGTTTGTAGTTTAGACCTGAATTCTGTTGGACTTGTTAAGGATCTTAGTTCTGGAGGAAGTTTATTCCAAGCCTTCGGCCCAGATGCTCCGAAAGCGCGATCACCAAACTTAGTATTTGGCTTGCGCTTAGGTTCCATCAGTTTGCCTACAGCTGATTCTCAGTATCGCCCTAGTGTGAGACCACCATTCAGAATTGAATAGTTGCTTGAAATAGCTTTAGCCGTGTTTGGTGACCAGATCTGAATAGCTAGGTACTCCCCCACCTTCCCCTTCCGCAACTCCTTCCCCTCCTCACTAAATAAATGTAAATCTTGGAAGCAGAAATTAACCCACTTCCCAACATCAGATAGAGCTGAAACTCAGCAGGTAGACTCGTTGTCGATCACAACGTATTCTACCAACATTTCTCTGAAATCAGTTCTTTGAAATGACATTACAGCAGTTAAAATACGAAATAAATGTCGGTTCTACCCGATCTGCATTTGTCGAGGTTGGTCCAGTTCCGTTTTAAAGATTTAAAAGACATTTTAAAATATTATCTATAATTTTATCTTTTAATTACGTCATTTTCAAATAATGTTTTATTTATTTTCTCAATGTATGTTCGTAGGGGAATATCTAGTATAAGACTAAATTAAAATTACTATTATTCATAGTGTTTATCAGCTGACAAACAAAATGATGATTATTTTATTGATCGATATCTGCCGTAGTACAAACTGAAGAGATAACTGAGAGCAGTGTTTGTGTGCCCTAATTAAGCTCAAATGTTCCTTACTTCTACATGAAATGGATCAAACATTTTAAAATATGGATCTTCTTTATCGAGCAGAGTCACTTTCAGTGGCCCGTAATTTGTACATTTTCAAGCGATTGTTTTGTCTTTGTTCTGCGGAGAAATCTTTTACGATCTTCTTCGATTGAGTGGTTATGATCCTCGGCTACGAATCTGGAGGTCGCGTGTTCGAATCCCGGCGTGCGCAAGTAAATTTCATATGATATATGATTATTTTGACTTTTAAAATAATATTATATGTATACGGTTCCATGATAACTCAACACAGTGACAATTCAACACACTTTTAAAAAGTGATATAAAGTCATTAGAAGCGATGAAAAAAAAAATAAACCTAACCTAACCTACTTAACCCAGTTAATAAAGTTTTTGTTTCATCACTTTCCATGACTTTATATAACTTTTTAAAGGTGTGATGAATTATCATTAGGTCACCATTATATACATACATATACATATCGGTGGATGCAATCTGTCATGTTATATATATTTGTACAGCGCCTTTCAGGTGATTTTGCACAAAAACGGTGCTATACAAATAATCCAAAAATTATTGAATATCATTAGCGACAAGTAGCAGAGTGGTAGATACTTTCAGTATCGCCCTGGAAGACAACCATTCAGACACGAAAAAGGCTTTATCCGTGTTTGGTGACCAGATATGAATAGCCAGAAAGATACTACCCCGTATTCACTTCAATAGCTTCTTTGCCTCTCCATTACCTTCAGCCTTAAAATATGCCCCGAGTGGGGATGCCGTAGTCTCACTGGCTACAGACAGTTGAAACTACTCACATAAAAAAGAAGAAATAAATATTTCGAAATTTAATTAAAAACTTAAATTTTTTTGTAAGTAGATATTATTAAATTTGATAATGAAAATAATACATACATACCTAACGGTTATTTTCATTTCTTTGCGATGTCTGTAGTGCCTACCTACATAATAATATTAGTTTTATTTGGTTTTATATGCAAAGTGCTCGGCACTGGCAAAGAATTTTGTGCCTTGTCACGCTGACTGCTCAGTTTATTAATGTTCATGATTTTATCCGGTTTAAAACCACTTTTATATGACCATACTTGTATTATATTATATATTATGCATGTGTTTATTTAGAAGCGTGTTGAAACTGTTAATGCATGATGTATTCTACAGCTTATAGACTTACATGAAATAAAATAGAAGATTGGTTACTATATAATGCACGTGGTTTCACAGAACTAGGTCCGTGGACAAACTTGAAAGTAACTATAATATAATATTAAATAAAATCGCTCTCCGCGTCTGTCTGTTTGTGCGTTTAGTTCTTCTAAACTGCGCAACGGATTTTTATACGGTTTTCATTATCATTTAGAAAAATTCTTCCGGAAGGTTTACATATAGGGGTTTTCCAATAAGAGGTGTTATTTTGATATTCAATCGTAAAAGATCAATGGTTTCTTGCTTGTGTGGCACGTAATGCCGTATTGTTGAGAATAAACGTTGTCCAGATCAATACCATCCAATCCCGGCCATAAAAAATCATTATTCATCTCTCGATAGCGCAATCCATTCACAGTAACTGTTGCTCCAGCCTCATTTTTGAAAAAGTAAGGTCCAATGACTCCGCCGGACCATAAACCGTACCAAACAGTCACACGTTGAGGATTGAGAGGCTTTTCAACAATAACTCTTTGGTTTTCCGAGCCTCAGATGCGACAATTTTGCTTGTTGACGAAGCCACCGAGGTGGAAATGGGCCTCATCACTCAAGATGATTTGCATTTGATTGACCCAAGTGAATTTTAATAATTTCAATGCGTTGTTGAAGCGTGTATCGTTCCATTTTTATCAATGGCGTAGTTTCTACTTGTCAAATGTCAAAAAATGACTGCTTCAAAAGTAACATCTACCGAAACAGCGGGCTATTCAAAATAACACTTCTTATTGGAAAACCCTGTATTACAGCAGTTAATATACGCAAAAAATTTGCGATTCCAGTTCCTGTGTTTCGAAATCTTTTGAATTATACAGGGTTTACCAATAGGAGGTGTTATTTTGTTATTCAATCGTAAAAGATCAATGGTTTCGTTGCTTGTGTGACACGTAGCGCTGTCTTGTTGAAATTAAACGTTGTCCAGATCAATACCATCCAATTCCGGCCATAAAAAACATTAATCATCTCTCGATAGCGTAATCCATTCACCGTAACTGTTGCTCCAGCCTCATTTTCGTAAAAGTAAGCCGAATCATAAACCGCACCAAACATTCATACGTTGAAGATAGAGAGGCTTTTTAACAATAACTCTTGGGTTTTCCGAGCCCCAGATGCGATAATTTTAACACCGAGGTGGAAATGGGCCTCATCACTCAAGATGATTTGCATTTGATTCACTCAAGTGAATTTTAATAATTTCAATGCGTTTTTGAAGAGTGTATCGTTCCATTTTTATCAATGGCGTAGTTTCTACTTGTCAAATGTCAGAAAATTACAGCTTCAAAAGTAACATCTACCGAAATAGCGGGCTATTCAAAATAACACCTCTTATTGGAAAACCCTGTATAATAAATTAATATTATATTTATAGAAAGTAGAGAAAAGTCGATGTTTTATAATCAAGTCGTAAAAATATGTTTTCGGTCACTTCATTATTAACGCTGGCTAAACCTTATGATATACATTAAAATAACGTACTACAGAATTATATGTCTTAAAAAGGGCCTACAGAAAAGTCCAGGATGGTATATGTTTATCTCCTAAGGATAACCCACAGCAACGCCGGGTACTCGTCAGATAGTTGCATATAAGTTAGTTGGTCACACAAGCTATCGTATCACCAGCTGCCTTAAACACGTCGCTCTTGGCCCTTTTAGTGATCAAATGCCTTCCTGTGCTTCCATTCGTATCCCATGTACTCAAAAATCACAAGAAGATCAACCTAGTGACAGTACGTCGTACTACTGGGTACTCTGCTCGCTCGTTTGCTATTTATAAGTAGGGGAAAAGTAGTTTAAAGCGGCCCACTGACGGGCGAGCACGAGCGTGTTCGCGGAAAGCACTCCGAGCATGAAGTCATGCTCGGAGTGCTTACCGCGAAAAATGCTCGTCGCTCGCCTGGTAAGTCATGCTCGCCGCGGACAAGCTCGACCCTCAGTGGGCCGACGCAGACAGAAACGACGGACGTTCATAATAATATAGCTGTTTCACCCGTACACAAATATTCTATGAAAGCGTTAGCTTATGTAGCTATTTTATATATTCACACATTGTTATTGGATATTCTTTTCTTATGCGTTTCGTTATTCGCTTTGCATCTAGAAACTGGAATGTGCCCTATTTTATGTTGGATTAGTACGGACATGGACATAACTCACATAACGCGTCTTTGTATTTATGTCAAAGGTCATAGATTTGTTTTGGGAGAGACAAACTTTCAGAGAAATTATAAAATTAATACAAGCTCTAGAATGATATAAAGGTATGAGATACAAGTACATACAAGTAAAAGTTGACTTAAATAGGGGTAAATTACTATTCATTGTAAGTATATATTTATAATATTATTATTTTTTATCTATGCACGTATATATTGTGTTATAATTTTTTAACTTTTAATTTTAATTTTTAATAAACTTCTATATGTTCCCGCCTTTACACACGAGTATTTTAACTCTCGTAAAGGTTATATATTGTATACATATATGTGTTTTTACAGTTTTTTAATCAATGTTGCAGGCTTAATTACTCATGATTATGTTACATGTGTATGTTTACAAAAAACTAATAAAAAAATATATATATATGATAATATAGCTTTCTTGCACCTACTTTCCGTGCAGTTAAATAGATCCGCCACATCTGAGTAACAACTATCTTCAAGTATGTTTGAAATGCTCAGATATTGTTATCTATAAACAGGTTTTTGGGACGAGTAGCTCACGTAGGTATATGAAATTCAATGAGGTTAATTAAATTAGGGCTGTCTATACCACCATTTACAATTTGATTAGATTCTATTATTTTATTGGAAATATTTTATATGTATATCTTAAAAAACAGAAAATGGATTTTTTTTTTAATACAGTTCGATTATTGAATATTTTTTTCTAAGATTACCTAAATTATGGAGCACATGTTGTAAAAAGTAACTTAGATAGCAGACAAAACATTCATTTGGGGAATGTGTATTACTCCCCTCCAGCGCGGGGGGAGTAAAGATGTTTATACATATTATTATGAAAATATTTCAATTGGATAGTCATCTTTAGATTAACGCAAACATCAACTGAAGTGACAAACACAGAAATTCTTTAATTAGGTCATGTGGAAGATAAGGCAAAGTTGCGAGATACAGATAAATAAAATATATCATTATTTAGTTTATTTACATAGACGTTCAAATTGATAGACCAGCCAATCAAGGAAAGGATCAGAAGGTCTCCCTCTTTGACTCCCTCTCCCGTGACTGTCAGATGCGTTTATTGATAAATCACCGAAACTTTTTTTGAAATGTCACTATTCAGTACTCTAAAATAAAATCTGCTTACGAATTACTAGTCCTTTTTACAATGGCGAGCCAATTACTGGCTACGCAAAAAACTAAATTACAAATTCCAAATAGTGTAAACAAAAGTTTGGGCTTGTTTCCATATGTACACATTTTATTACACTTGTTGGTTAGAAACTTTTACAAATGTGTTATAATTTACCACCTAACTCATTTTTATCGTCGCTGCATTAGGCGGTTCGTTTAAAAACGAACACTTAGATCCTGAGTAGAAAAGTCCTGAGTTGCAAACCATTGCCTTACTTTAACGAATTTTACTTTTCCGCGCAGGGTCTGGTAATTTCAATGCGCGCTCTTCGGCGGTCAATTAATTCTCGAACCCTCCTGGTGTCAAAAATATAGTCACGTGGTTTGCCTCCACCTCGTCGAAATGATATCCAGATTTCAATTAGGACAATTCTATCAATTTGGATGTCTATGTTTATTTATAAAAAAATTATATTGAATAAATACGTCCAAATTCATGCACGCAGTGGGAGGGTTGAATTCAAAGTCCGGCACTTCTGGACACACTGACCCCAAGATTCCTACCTATCCCTCATACCTTTTTCCTTCCCGGATCTTCATCTCCTTAATTTCCTTAAAAAAACCCTCCACCCAGCATCCTCAAAGATGACACAAACCCTGAAATAAATTATATTCCTCGGTGGCTCCTGTGTAGAGTTAATGTAAAAAAACTCCATTTTCTCGATGTAACTCCATTAACTCGGTACACTTCTAGGGATTTTTTGTTCAGTGGTTCTAATGATAACGACCCCCTGTAATGCCTTTGCCAGTAGCTACGTGGTAAATATGGCAATTCCACTGAACAGAAAATCAAAAGGAGTGTCATCTGAATACGTTACGGTAGATCTACAGAGACCGATTCGAAAAAAAAATGGTGTCGTCAAATTTATGTAAGACCTATCGAATTGAGCCTATCGAAATTGTTTATACATTACCTAATACTCTCTTCAGCATTATTGTAAAATTACTTTGTGGCACCATTTTAAATAAACTACAGGGTTTTCCAATAAGAGGTGTTATTTTGAATAGCCCGCTATTTCGGTAGATGTTACTTTTGAAGCTGTCATTTTTTGACATTTGACAAGTAGAAACTACGCCATTAATAAAAATGGAACAATACACGCTTCGACAACGCATTGAAATTATTAAAATTCTCTTGAGTGAATCAAATGCAAATCATCTTGAGTGATGAGGCCCATTTCCAACTCGGTGGCTTCGTCAACAAGCAAAGTTGTCGCATCTGGGGCTCGGAAAACCCAAGAGTTATTGTTGAAAAGCCTCTCTATCCCCAACGTGTGACTGTTTGGTGCGGTTTACGGTCCGGCGGAGTCATTGAACCTTACTTTTCGAAAATGAGGCTGGAGCAACAGTTACGGTGAATGGATTGCGCTAACGAGAGATGATTAATTTTTTTTTATTACCGGAATCGGATGGTATTGATCTGGACAACGTTTACTTTCAACAAGACGGCGCTACGTGCCACACAAGCAACGAAACCATTGATCTTTTACGATTGAATGTCAAAATAACACCTCTTATTTGAAAACCCTGTATTCAAAATAATTTTGTTTCCTGGTGAAGGAACCATTAATTAGGAAACAAGTTGATATTTTATTATATAACGTAATGGTTAAAACAACGTGATTAATTATTATTGATTTTAATAATATCTTTAGAAAAACAGTATTTGAAATCATCATGAAGCCATCTGAAAGAATATAAAAATAAAAAAATAGAATATTGTTCAATGTATTTTATGGCGGGAAGTTATCAGAAATTGTTAAAAAATATGCTGATTACTGAAAAGCTTTTAAAATACGCGTGATTTTAATATTTTCGTTGGTAATAAGGAAGGGTAAAATTCGGTTTAGGGGAGTCACTCGAATAACCGAAATTGAACTTGATTTAGACTAATTTAGGGCTGGGGAATCCGAATCTGTAAGAATTAGGTGGGGGTCGGCACTATTAACTGAGTTATAGGGTCTTGAAATTTCGTACGCGATACATAGAAACCATGTTTTATTTTGTTATCTTGTGTTTTTACTGAATTAAGAAAATCAAATTAATAACTATTTAATACTTTTGACATTTCAGCAGTGACAACCAAAAAATAAAAAGTGTTGCCATATAATAATAATATCAATGCATGGAAAATTCTGAAAATTAAATATCATTTGCCAGATTCGGATTCCCCAGCCCTAAATTAGTCTAAATCAAGTTCAATTTCGGTTATTCAAGTGACTCCCCTAAACCGAATTTATTCCATAAGGAATTTCAGACAATTTAAAAATGAATATTTTCACCTTCTCTCTTTGTTCAGTGTTTCTGGCTTTCACCCTTTAATATTTTTTTTATAAAAAATGTCATTGTCAAAATAATTTTCAAAGAAATGGATCGAAATCTGGAGGGGTACGTGTGACGTCATTCTTTTGATATAATTTATGCCTACACCGCTGTGGTGTACCCGGTGTTGCTCGGGGTCGTGAATTATTTGGAATAAAGTTTTGAGGTTATGAATTGTAGGATAAACATCAACTTTTCTCTACTTTCTATAAATGTAATATGTATGTATTATATATATATATATATACCTTCCGGAAGAAATTCTTTAAATGATAGTGATTTCCTATCAAAATCTGTTGCGTAGTTTAAAAGAACTAAGAAACTAACTTCTTTATACTATTTAGATATAACCTCGGATATTATTGACGTTTATGCATTGTTACATACAAATTATTAAATAAAACAATTATTTGACGATATAGAGTTTGATGGAATTAGTACAACGTACATAGATGTAGATTACAAGAGAAGGTATGGGAAGGAAAAAGAATAACACTTACCTATGCAGCCTATTTCCAAAGTAACATCAGCAAGGGTAAGGCGTTCGAGCACACAAAACACAATCACTTTCTTGTTCTGTTTTTTTATCTTTTTGGACGAAAACAACACCAATTAAATAGTTCCCAAACACAGTGGATAAAATATTTATATTTTCTTTTAAAAAACGAATAAGAACAATCTGCCACTTGTTGGTCAAAACAAAAGCACTCGAACTTGTTCCATTTTTAAACAGTTTCAAACTAAGCAGTGGTGCTTAGGAAAGGTAGAAACTTGATAAATAGTATTACGGTAGGAACTAGTCACATTCTCATTTCAAAATCCAACAAGTACATACGTATTTAGCTGTTATGAAAATATAATCGTTGCATAAATAAACATCAACTTCAAAACATATTTTTTATCGGTTTATAAAACATACACCTGACATTTGTAAGGCACGTTACGAGGCATTCTTGTACTTTGTACTGTACTTTGTAACTAGGCAATTTAGAATTGTATATGCCTACCTTCATTTAATTTACTTGTAGATTAGAGTGAAATCAAATGACTATTGATTATTCATAATGTATCCTAGAATTGAATTAGAAGAGATAAAATCATTGCATAAAATATTGATGAAATTAATTAATTCTTCAGGAACAACTTTTTTTATGACTTATTGTGAATGTTTCATCCATCAATGTAATGTATCATTAAAGAAGAAAATAATACTTATAAATCTAAAGGAAAGATGAAACAGAACAAGACACAGACAATAAAATCAAATAACAAGAAAATAATAAAAAGGTAATTTGAAATGTGATATCGACAAATATGACGTTGAATAAATAGGTCCCAATGGTCAAGTGGTTAAAATGCCTGTCCCAGCTTAGCAAGAGATCCTTAGTTCGATTCCTAGTTGTGATCGTTATCTTTTATCTCTTTCAGTGATAAATTATTTGTTTATTCATAATTGATGACTTTCAAATCATAATCTAGAATCTTAATAAAGATATTATGTGTATTGTCTACATAGATAAAACAAATACATTAATCATACAACATCGGCAGATGCGACCTTTCAGAAAAAAAATAATTATGCGTTTTTTTCTTGGCGATGCACTACGTCGTGTAATATTTTGAATCCAGCAGCTATCAATAACATACCTTACGTAGATGGCGATAAGGCTTAAATTCCCGCTCAACACCATCCATGTGTTTTGATTTATGCAAGAAAAAAACATGGCCAAAAAGTGCCTTTATTTTATTTTGTGGATGTTCAGGCACAAATATTTTAATGTTTTTCGATCACTTTATAAATAACTTAAATCGCCACATTATACAATAAAACCATAACCGAAAATGGATTCGTAAATAGGAGATTTTGAACTTTAAATCAGTTTTCATAGGCCTTATACATTATTTTTTTCTGGGCTTATAAAAAGACTTATCTAAAAAATAGTCGATTATTTCAAAGGTCAAGATGTATTCTACTCGCAGTATTTAATTAAAGCATCTGAAACATTTCTAGGCGACAAAATTTTCAAACCAAAAACACATGATTTTGCATTACTACGTATTGCATCGCCTTAAGTAATCTTTAAATAGTATAAAACAATGTCCCTTTCCGCGTATGTCTGTTTGTGCGCTTAGTTCTTCTAAACTACGAAACGGATATTGGTAGGGTTTTCAGTATCATTTAGAGAATTTCTTCCGGAAGTTTTATATATATATAATTCACGCATATTATATTTATAGAAATTAGAGAAAAGTTGAAGTTTTGTAATAAAGACAAAAATATTTTCTGTCGTTTACATTGCTAATACTGGCTAAGCCTTTTGAGATACATCAAAATAATGTACTACGGAATTGTATATCTTAAAAAGGCCTACAAAAAAGTGTTCAATGATATATGTCTATCTCCTAAGGTTAACCCTCAGCAACGCCGGGTACATGTCAGCTAGTTTTTTAATAATTTTAAGTACTCGTATAGTGACGACCTTCGTGTTGGAGAGGTTCAGATCTACTAAGAATTCAGAGATAGCAGGTTCTCTAACCATGAAAAAGGGGTTCGGAGATTATCAAGTATTTTTTTATTATGCCTTTGGAAATATATGTACCGTTATATTTCTTGAAGATTCATCAGAGAAGAAAGTCGTGTGAATTTCCGCTTGTCAATAAAATCCATTTAAATGGAATAATTCTGAACGTATCAGAAAACTAAAAACTTTTTTTGATAGGTGGTAAAATACGCTTTCACATTAAATTAATGTTATCTAAATATTATTACAGAAATAAAGATATATTATTTTAAATGTAAAACTTTAATCAAACGTACATTTTTTTAATCGTAGCTTACATTTTTTCGACTAGACACTGAATTATAATTATCAATAGCAAAAAAATGACACATTTTATTAGAACATTGTATTACAAATATTACTGCAACTTCATTTTTTTAGCGTTTTATATAAAAATAATTAGTAAAAAATTATCAAAGTTTAATAAATTTTTCTTAAATAGCGGTTTGAAACTTTGGTTTCATTGAGGAGTACATTTGGATTATTCTGTATTTATTTTTTTTCTTTCTAAAATCGTTTAGTTCATATTTTTAACTATGACGGTAAGGTTATTATGAGACCACATGAGCAGTTACAAAAAGCGAACAAATTGACTCTACGGGTTAAACCCGTTTGTTATAAAAACTGAACAAATTAACTTGAGGGGTTAAGATAGAATATTTACAAAATATATATACTTTAACTGACCAACTAGGAAATATCCATTTGTCGAGGGTCAAATTGACAATATTACATCTTAATATTATAATATAGATGCATAGCTATATAGGTATAACACAATACTCCTATAAGGCAACAATACTCGCAAATACAATGGCTCAATAAATTTATTTATGGCAATGTTCCGAAGGCTGAACAAAAAATTATAAAGGATATGTTTTCCTACATTGATATATTTTTTTAAATTACGTAAGTAGTTAAAATATTGTGTATAATTTATAACCAAGAGTTACACAACTACGTATTTGTAAAAAAAATGTTTCACAAAAAACGAAATAATTTTTTTGCATTAACCCCACCCCACACAGGAGGCCCTGAGGAAAATAATTTCTAAGGGAGTCAGGGACTATGTCGTCTTTGAGGATGCTGTGTATAGGGTCTGTTTTAAGAAAATGAGAGGATGTTCATGGAAGGTAAAAGGTATGAGATTTGGGTAGGAATATAAGGATCAGCGTGTCCAGGAGTGATGGACATATAAATATATCCCTCCCGCCGCGGCGCAGGGTGATGGGTCGAGATGCCAGTTAGAGAGGTCAAAGGGTCTTCCCAAACCAGCCTGTGGTGCCAATACGGGCACCCCTGCGAAGTCACCGAACGTGGCTATTTGGGGTGGCCCATACATAACTACGAAATTGTTATGTATCACTTGGGGCGATCTACGGCAGAGGTGTTGGTTATTCAATAAATGGTTCCCATACCCGCCTCCCAAACTGATATGTAGACCAATAAAATTGTTTGTGATGCGTATTATATAAGTTACGTCATTGATAATGTGCATTGTAGCAGGGGGTATAACTCCGATCGAAAATTTGAACCGAAATATTATGACGTCATATGTTTGCCTAACTATATCCACCAATGAAAAACTCTGAAAATCTATGGAATAAACTTTCAAAGTTTTTCATTGGTGTATAGTATAATAAGTAGGCTACGAATGAAAATTTTACTGTCTATATACTGGCATATCTATGGTTTTTTAGGACAAATGTGTTTCATACAAAAACCCGAAATTATCAATCTATAGAAGTTGATTACGCATTGTAGTACGAAAGACGTAACTTCAATCCACCCGTCAATATTTTCGCCCCAGTTGCTTTGTTGAAGTCTGCGGAAACATTATTTAAAACGTGTGAATACAGTGATAACCTTTTGGTTTTACTTTCCATAACTCTGAATAGACGCAATACAACGCAATTGTTACAAAGAAAACATGTTGAATTCCAAAGGGCTCGATGGATAAATCAATTGAACGAACAATTGTCAATCGCACAGCGAAACGATCATTCTGCTGCATCTACGGCGCATGTCTATGGCGTCTATGCGCTCAAACAAAAAAACAAAATTCACATCATTCCCCTGTCATACGTCAATGGGAAGTCTCGTTTGACATTCGCTTCAACTACCTAAGTAAACGATCAATTAGCAATTGACAATCTCAACAATGACGCGAATTATTATTATATTTAACACTGATATTTATAGAATTTTAATAATAACACCAAAAAACGCAAAGCTGCCAAAAGACAACTTGTCTGCAGGCTCTACCATTTTTCTTTAACTGTCATTTTGTTTGTTAAATTTAATTTCACGTCGATTTCTGTCTGTAAAGCGCTGGTCTCTCCTTTTGACTGTAGCTGCTTTCTTTATCATGTTTTCAATATTCCACCCTTGAATTATCATTTGGGTAAATTTTGTAGATATCTCAAATTCACACACTTGGGCGAGTGTTTTTTTATTGATTTTTTAATCCCTCCGAGTCAGTTTGGTAAATTTTGTAATTCAAATAAAACAATTCGACGAATATTTTTTTAAATTTTTCATTAATCAATTAACTCTTGTCGATTGGTATTGACCGTCTCCGGGGCGCCTAAGGCTTTGCAACTTCAACTTTGCGGGCGATTATAAAAGGGACTAACGAACGAACTATTTTTTAAATCCATGGTTGTATCCAAAATATCTACAGTTAAAACACCTCAAACAGCAATGTTAACGGCCGCTGTTCCCAATCCTAATAATCAAATTATAAGCGAATCACCACTGCACTACGTAATTCCAACACACAATAATTGCTTAAGCAAGCCGCTCAGTCTAAGCCAGCCGGACAGCTGGATTAGCTATTTAAGCAATATGTAAGGAAAAAGCTAGTTACAAAAAGTGTCGACAGAGTGAAAAAATACCGCGAATCAATGATCAAATGTCACTCTGACAATCGACAGTCGCGCTCCTTTCAGTTTTTTGTGTTGCATTTGTCATTATCGTTTTAAAATGAATAGAGAAGTTTTAGACATTTTAGATATACTAGATATTGCGGAATGGGCCGAAGTAATTGATGAAAACATCGAGTTATACAGGCGGCGACAGGGTGTGGATGTCAATTACATCGAACTATTTATTTATTTATTAATTTACGGACAATATGTCCATTAAAACCATAATATTGACACGAATAAGAAAACATAGATGACAGTGAATGGAGAGTACATGTATGTGAAGGGCGAAGACAATGTAAAATAGAAAAAGTACATATAGAAAATAACTACAAATGAATTAAATGACAAAGAATTTTTTGACCGTTTTCGTATGACGAAAACGTGTTTTTTGTATATTTTGAACCTAATTGAGGAGAATTTAACTTATGCAAGCGAAAGGTAAGTTTTTATTTACGTAAGTGTCATTTTTGAGATGAATGTGCGAAATATTTTGCCCTTACCTCATGTCAGATCTGAAAACCTTTCTATTCTATCAATTTAGTGTTATTCTTCGCACGCTTTGCTTTGATCTTCATTTTAAGGTTTGTTTGGGTTTGTTTTGCTGTCGCACGGAGAAAAAACTTACGTCGATCTGCCAAATCAAATGGGAAGTCCCGATTGTGGCATCACGTTCAAGTTATCACTTTATTTTTAATATATTATATACGTTAGTTTAAAAAATATGAAATACCAGTTTATGAATAACGGTATTTAAAATAAGTAATGTGTATTAATAAGAGCTACAATAATTAACTCTTTAATATTAATTTAACATAGAAAGTTTTTAATTTGATGTCATTTTATTGTCTATGGTAATGTGCGGTAGTGTGTGGGGCTACTTAAGATTTTCAAAGATAAAATGATTGGGAACAACGCAAATCGTTCGTTCCCTACAAAATGCTTAAAAATCGCTTGGCTGAGCAAAAACAAAGATTTGAACTTAGATAACGATTAAAAAGTTGGGAACAGCGGCCGTAAGTGTGTTCTACAAGATAAGCGTCCTTTATCACAAGATTGAGTAAACAAAATTTTGTGTAAAATTTGTTTGTGTTGAAGATTGCGAAAGAAAAATTTGTGCGAGTTTTTTTATGAAAGTATATTTTTGGAATAATCAAAAATGATAACAAAATATCGGACCATATTAAAAATAATAATCTATGATACCTATAATTCAATAGCGTGGTCAACACACGATAATTTTTTATGAAATAATATTTCAACATTATGGTTATCGCTTCTGTTTATTCTCCTCAAATTATGCTTATCACAAAATTTGCACATGTCAAAACCAACTCCATGCTTTGTTTATCTGTCTATTTTCTTAGTTTGCCTTTTTTATTCCTATTACCCATACTCACCACGAGTATAGGTAATAGGCATAAAAATCCCTTGGCAAACGGAATCTTTCGGAAAAAGTTGTTTTTATATATTTTATGAATAATTTTATAAGAAAGAAAAAAGGTATTCAAATGAAACTGTCACAAGTAATCTTAACCACAGATTGGTATTTTTTAAAAGTTGTTTCCTATATGCGTTCATACATTTTAATGAAAAAAATTTTTTTTTTGTAGTTTACGCATATATTTTGTAAGTAATTAACAATTTTATTTTAATTCTACTCAAGCAAAGCGGTAGGAAATTCCTCATAATGTGAACCGATTCGTAGTAAAGATGAATTGAAAAATTCGGAATCGGGAGAACTCACGTAATTATTACGCAGACGGTATAATAGATAACCGGTATAATAATATAAGGTTGTTCCGTTTCATGCGCAAATAAAAACATGGCAAAAATGCATGTTTTATTTTATTTTGTGAAGTTCAGACACAAACTTAAACATTTTTGCCGATAGCAATAATTAAAATAGGTACTTATCCTTATTTATAATTAAGCCTGAACAGATTATGCAATAATCACAATAGCGTATTATCCAAGGTTGATATTTTCAGTTGCGAAGTTATCAAATACAACAGGTCCATAAAAGAATATTTCTCTGATGGTTTGTGAATATTGTTTATGTCTCTATTATAATTTAATTTATGGTTCCATGATAAATCAACACATTGACAATTCAACACACCTTTAAAAAGTGATATAGTCATTAGAAACGATGAAAAAAATTTAAACCCATTCTAAACTAACCTAACTTAACCTACTTAACCCAGTTAATAAAGTTATTGTTTCATCACTTTCCATGACTTTATATAACTTTTTAAAGATGTGATGAATTATCATTTTGATGATTTATCCGGTCACCACGCTGTATATGTCGGACAAACTGGCAGGTCCATTATTAATAGATTCAAAAAACGCTTGTTAAAAAAAGTAATTATTTAAATTATAATGATTATTAAATTTAAAAAAATTATTCGTAATTTTCCAAACATCTTCTAGTTGAAAATTACTCGCTCAATGATAATAATAAGTCAACCAAAAAATCCGAAAGCTTGTTTGATGTTCTAACAAAACAATATAATCTGCTCGCCACTCTTGGATACGTTTAAGCTGAGTTCAATTATCATAGAACACAAAAATACAAGTTAGTATAATAATGATGCAGAGAAAAATAATACGTTGAGTCATATTCATTTGAAAACACATTACTTTAACGACCTTTAGCCAAATTAAGTGGGGAAATGTAATGGGTAAACCATAAGTAATATCCGTAATTTTCTCGGAAATCAATAATGGCATTTATATATAAATAAAAATGTAAATTATTTTACAAGCAATAATTATTCGCCTGAAACACTCATCCACATTGAAAAATCTCCTGATAAAAGATACATGACGCCAACGGGACTCGAACCCGTGTCCCTTCGATTTCCGGTCGACAGCTCTGACCACTGAGCTATGGCGGCTTATCTCTTATCCGCGAAATAATTCAATATATACTAGTGTTTCATTCAACAATTACTGCTTGTTACATTTTTTCACCTGAAAACAACCAACTTTATTTTATATGAGAAAGGCATTGTAAGTGCTAACTCTCTCACTAGATGGCGTCGAGACAAATTGTCTACATTTTTAGGTGAAATACTAGAACTTGTCAAATATTAATTATTATTTTTTTGGTAAACTATTGTTTAAGACAAGATTTTTTATGCATGGCACAAAGGGTAACAATTATTTTACAAGCAATAATTATTCGCCTGAAACACTCATCCACATTGAAAAATCTCCTGATAAAAGATACATGACGCCAACGGGACTCGAACCCGTGTCCCTTCTTGTAAAATAATCGTTACCCTTTGTGCTATGCATAAAAAATCTTGTCTTAAACAATAGTTTACCAAAAAAATAATAATTAATATTTGACAAGTTCTAGTATTTCACCTAAAAAAGGGTAACCTCATTTTCGAAAAAGTAAGATCCAATGACTCCGCCGGACCATAAACCGCACCAAACAGTCACACGTTGGGGATAGAGAGGCTTTTCAACAATAACTCTTGGGTTTTCCGAGCCCCAGATGGGACAATTTTGCTTGTTGACGAAGCCACCGAGGTGGAAATTGGCCTCATTACTCAAGATGCTTTGCATTTGATTCACTCAAGTGAATTTTAATAATTTCAATGCGTTGTTGAAGCATGTATCGTTCCATTTTTATTAATGGCGTAGTTTCTACTTGTCAAATGTCAAAAAATGACAGCTTCAAAAGTAACATCTACCGAAATAGCGGGCTATTCAAAATAACACCTCTTATTGGAAAACCCTGTATTTAAAAATCACAGATTTTGAAAAAAAAGTTACGTGAAATTAGTCGCTGGCGGTTCACCTTTACGTACTGCCTGTTACAGCGTGATCAAAGACCATCACTAGTCTTGTAAACACTACAGCCGTCAACGACAGCTGAGAAAATAATAAAAAATAACTCCAATGTAATAAATAATGTACTGGATACCCCAGTCAGCGAGTCACCATGACTTGCAATATTATTGCTGATAGCGATGCGTGCGTATTCTCAACTCTTCGCGTGCGGATAGCGCACGTTAAAATACCACTCCAGTAAACAACAAGCAAACGGTTTGATAAATATTTTACTATCATGACGTCTAATTAATTTTCTATGATTTTGTTTATTTTTGGATGCCACCCGCAAACAACACGAATCAGTGACATGCCATAATTATACACATAATTTATTTAAAAAAAAATCTTTTTAAAGACTAAGACACATTACGTTATTCGCATCAATGATTATTTGGGCGTGGACTATATAGATTATATGTTGAGGTGTCACACTACGCTATCCTCTCCCTATGGCAGGAGAGGGAGTCAGATCAATTGGGGAACTGCCGCGGAATGTTATTTATTTGTACGGAATCTGTCACCTTGACAGCTGACAACGCTCTAGGTTGCATCAATTTCAAATATCGCCTGGCTAGCAGATCACGTCATATCATTGTCACCACGCCCACACTTATAACAAATCATCTGTCAGGTGTGACAGGTCTGTATGGGGAGTATAAAAAACGCTTTTATGCGTATATCGTAGTGTCACCACCTGTAATGTATGCCAAATGTAGCTCGTGCCAATGTGATGTAGAGGCTGAGTATTATTGTAGCGGGTGAGGGTCGTACACAATAATGATACGTGATCTTGTACTGATATTTATTGGGGAGCTGCTTGTAACAAAAGAGGCACACAACTAACGTCCATCGCCTTTTATAAGATCTTGCAAGCATCCCATCTCGCTTGCACTCATCCACATTCGTACAGACATCACACCACCCTTATGATTATATGATTATTAGATAAAGCCAGTTTTTTTGAGTTGTGAAATTTCAAATCGAATTGGAAATATTCCCAGCCCTTCATTCCTCTGAAGGTTCGGATGTTTGCATCCTCGTTAGATTTTTAAAAATTATTTTTGTAGGAAGGCAAACATTCCCGGGTTACGAATAACCTGCCAATAATTTTTAAATCTTCTAGCACCACAGTGAGCGGAAAATGTTGCTGGTATCGTGATGGGAGACTTAGGGGGTATTTCACTATCCCTGATTATGTTCTGACTAAGCACTAATCCGCGGATTAGTCATTTTTTCGTTTTCACTATATCTGAATAACGCTAACGCTCGGGTTAAAGTTCGATTTGACTAATCAGTGCTCGAACTTCACGTTAGGCGCTATTCCTCGAATCAAAGATGGCGTCATAACATTCCGAGTTTGACAGCTGAGAAGTGAGTCGAATTTTGTTGAATGAATTTGAATGCTTGTATGATCCATCCTGAATTATTTGATTGTGTTCAAAATAAGAAACAATGTATTAATTCGACACAAATCTATCTAAAATGACCTAATAATCAACATAACATAACCAAAAAAATGCACACTTCGCGGTGTGCGGACTGTGACGCATGACAGCCGTGGCAGTAGATGGAGTAACTGCAAACATTTTGCGATGTTGCCAGACTATTTCGAGTGTTATCTATCCGGAAGCTCGAAACAATGGTGAAACAGTCGCCGTTGAATAACGAAGTTATTCTGATCTTTAAAGCCAGCCAACGGATAGCTAGTCAGATATTTAGCCCGACATAGTGAAATACCTCCTTAGCCATCAATGTAACCAGCAGAAGAATTGAATTGGCAACTTTATGCCAAAAACATACTGGCATTCCTATTTAAACGCCGAAATGTTTTTGACAATATCCTAACTGCTCGTGATACTCGAAACAAAGGGCATAATCTTTTTCTTTTCCTTTCGCTGAAACAGCTATTGATTGAAATTTAGATGCTTTGCAACAAAGCTATACAATGCGCTTCCACAGGCCATTAGACAGTTCACAAATTATTTTAAATATAAATCAGACATCAAGTGTTGTATCATCAGCCAAGACAGGTCAAACGTCAACCATTTTATTAAAACCTATTTATAAGCATGTGTTTCTATCATAAGATGCTGCTTGTCTTTATTTTAAATGTAATATTGCGTAATTTTTATTTATTTTGTTAACTCCTTATGTTATAAACTATACAGGCGTTCCTAGTGAGATATCTCGGTTAATTTTATTATATTTTAACGGTTCCCTTGACTAACCGGCTTATCGCGCAACGGACGGAGAATCAGCGGTTAGTGTAAAATTAACATGGCACACGGAGACAAGTTACTGATATAAAATACTGTTCATTTATTAAAAAATTGGCCAAATTATTCGCTTTCCTGTTAAAAACGGGACTGTAGGCATTTAGCGAATGAATTTACAGAGTTCGAAACAAAGTATCAGTTAAAAGCGAATGTTTTATGATGAAGACGGAACACGTGTTCATACAAATACTGATATCATATTTTTTAGGAAAAAGACTCGTGTTCTCGATATATTCTGAATGACTAATAAATATTTTATCAGGAAATTGGTATGCTGTCACTTTTAAAAAACACTTTTTCATCAAAATTGTAATTGTATAATGTAAAAGCCTTTTTGGGCGTATTATATATATAAATAAATAAATAAATAAATAAATAAATAGTAGCTGCAAAAAGAAAAAAAAATGATGTTGTTTGAAACAACCCAATCTTAAGCAATTTATTATAATTTTTATCCTACGATGTCCAGAATAAGTGTCATAAAATCACACATTCTTTGACAATGTTAGTAAATCGTCACCGCATAAAATTTCATCACGTCAGTTGACAACAAGTCTAATCATTTTATTAATGTTATTGCAGACTTCGTACCTACACACAGTGCGGTAGAATGTATACAAGTAACCATGATCTTGTGATAACGCGCGTTATGAACGGTACACAAAAATCAGGGCCCGCACCACTGAATGTGAAACCAAAAAGCCAATAGGCGTTAGAACTGTGACACCAAAGGGGAATTTTTAATTGACTTGGCATACAATATAAAGTATGTAGTTACAGTACTTGGTGAATTACGCCAATGCTTTTTAATAATGGTTATTATTGTGGGCTGTTAAAAATTTTTAAAAATCGAAATATTGTTTTTGGAAAAAATTTCGTGGAGCTGCACCATACGGGGGATTTTTTTAATTTTTTTTTGTTTTGACACATTCTTCATACCGGATGAAGCTAATCCTATGCCTACTTCTAAAATGGCCAGTGTCAATGTTTCGTTTATCTTCCGAATCTTAAGGCGAAGCTTAGTGCCAAATCACTATTTTGATTCATCTTTATAACAAATTGGTAAACATTATGAATTCCAAAAATATGCTTTCGATAAATTGAAGGTTTTCAAATGAAAAAATAAATTACTCAATAAAAAATATAAATCCAAACTACTGAAAAAAATATTTTTTCAATAGAAATGTATGAACGACGCATAAAGGAAACAACTTTTAAAAAATACAGTATTATAGCTACGATTATCTGTGACAGTTTCACTTGATTAACTTTTTTGCTTTCTTATAAAACTATTTACAAAATAAATAAAAAACAGTTTTTTGCTTGAAATCAAACGTTTCTAGACTCCGTTTGTCAAGCGATTTTAATGCCTATTACCTACGATATAAGGTATACCAAGAATACACACATTTTTGGCTTGTAGCTTCCTTCCTCTTGGTTAAACGTAACGTAAGAAAGGAATACAAATACAATATTAGATTGTTTCACCTTTACAATATTATATTTGTTTGCCTTTCTTGAAAGAATTGAGTTTTTTTACGGACAAAACTAATTATTCACATTTATAATGCGTATGTACGGCTGCAAATAAATAATTTGTCTTAATCGTTTAAAGTATAACTTGCAAAAAGTGTATTTTAATAAAATAATTAAATCAGCGCCATATATGAACGTGTAGATTATAACGAACGTTACGTTTAAACTTAAAATAACTTTTCGATTTCGAGGAAAAAAATTTCGATTTTTGAGGGGAATGTTACACTAGAAAATCGCTTTCTTAAAAATACATAAAAATATTTATTTAGATTTTTTTTCGCCATGGTATGTCAAATTTATTCAATGCCTTTTTCTTTAACTCTTTTGCCTTTGAAAAATAATATTCAATTCGGATTCTCTCCCACTTTGAATACCCCTATTTGATAGACCCCTATTTGTTGCTCAAGACATTCGGAAGCGTGTGTTCTGATGGCCTATCAAATTTAATCAATGCCTTCTTCTTCTATGCCTTTTGCTTCTGAAATTACCACCGCTCTTTGGATTTTCTCCCATATTGAATAGTCCTGTTTGATAGGCTCAGAACTCACGCTTCCGAATGTCTCGAGCAACAAATAGGGGTATTCAAAGTGGAAGAGAATCTTAATTGAATTTTATTTTTCAAAGGCAAAAGATTTAAAGAAAAAGGCATTGAATAAATTTGACATACCATGGCGCTAGGCTTATGGGCCTAGTCCACGTTGGCCTAACACAACGAACTTGTAAACGTTGTTGGGGCGAATTAATATACATTTCTGAGACAAAGCGCACGGTTTCAGTCCAATGGACATACTTGAAAGGGTGGTTCATACATCTGTTTCATTCTTACACACATTCTTTGAATAGCTATCATTTTTAGAAGCGGTGCTATATTTTTTGGTCGATTAGTATAGAAATAACGTGTCTTATATTTCGATAGTGTCATTGGCGGGCTGAGATTCATATTCCGTTAATTCAGTTAGTTGAAAATAATATGCCTTGTAATTTTACAGTGTCATTGGCGGGCGGAAATTCATATTCCTTTCATTTAGGTATTTAATTCATGTACGTACACGTATTATTTGATTAGCTATCCTTTTCAAAAGCGGTGCAAAAATTTGTTGTTCGATTAGTATGAATATATCGTGTCTTGTATTTTTATAATGTCATTGGTGGGGCAGAGATTCATATTTATGCTCAAGACAGAACTTTTTTGTTGTTTATTTTATGGTCATTTCGGGCCAAATCATTCCAATTGATTAATCTGGCCCTGGTTATAATATATATACAGGATTTTCCAATAATAGGTGTTATTTTGATATTCAATCGTAAAAGATCAATGGTTTCGTTGCTTGTGTGGCACGTAGCGCCGTCTTGTTAAAAGTAAACGTTGTCCAGATCAATACCATTCAATTCCGGCTATAAAAAAATCATTAATTATCTCTCGATAGCACAATCCATTCAGCGTAACTGTTGCTCCAGCCTCATTTTCGAAAAAGTAAGTTCCAATGACTCCGCCGGACCATGAACCGCACCAAACAGTCACACGTTGAGGATAAAGAGGCTTTTCAACAATAAATTTTGGGTTTTCCGAGCCCCAGGTGCGACAATTTTGCTTATTGACGAAGCCATCGAGGTGGAAATGGGCCTCATCACTCAAGATGATTTGCATTTGATTCACTCAAGAGAATTTCAATAATTTCAATGCGTTGTTGAAGCGTGTATCGTTCCATTTTTATGAATGGCGTAGTTTCTACTTGTCAAATGTCAAAAAACGACGGCTTTAAAAGTAACATCTACCGTAATAGCGGGCTATTCAAAATAACACCTCTTATTGGAAAACCCTGTATTTATTATGTTACGAGATTAAAAAAATGTTAATTCGTACATTAATGCTTTTTTGTCACAGTCGTCTGTGATAAATAAACACGTTCAGTGAGAATAACAAGATACCTACCAACTGAATAAAATATTTTTTTCCAAAAGTATAATAATTAAAATATCGAAAAATACCTACCTAAATCGAAATTCGATATTGCGCTGCCGAACTGTTAGTTTATAATAGAGTGTTCTTTCAATTTTTAAGTAAATATGAATGTCATTGAAATGCTGGTATAGTTCTGGACACGTATGATACACCATACATTAATACCCTTATTTTTTTATTTTGACGTCACAATATTTTTATACTTTTTCTGAATTTCTTATTTCTAAAACATTGGTAGGTATGTGTAAATCCCGGTTTAAAACTCAAAATGTTATGTTATTTGTGAAATTTTTGCTTCGTACCACACTGTATTTTTTATTTGTTTAACTGTTCCAATGCTGTCAATAAAAAAATAAATTTAGACTGATCCAGGGGTGTATTTACAAAGCCTATACCGTTTCAGTAATGGTGACGACTGAGGTAAAGTAGGTTTTGTTATTTGAAATCATCTAGAACGCCTATACCATTGCAGACTGAAATAGAGTCTTTTTTTTAATGCAAAATCATCTACAAAGCCTATAACATTCCAGTAATAGAGTAAGGTTTGTTTTTGCAAAATCGCTCACAAAGAATACCGTTTCAGTCACGGTGAATACTAGAATACTGGTGAATACTGACAGTTTTAGTTAGAACAAAATCATTTTTACAAAGCCTATACCATTGCATTAGGTAGTAATGGAGACTGTATTAGACTAGACTTTGCTGTTTTAATGTATGTTTGCGTGCCAGATCGAGAGTTGCTGGTTTGGGAAGATTCTTTGACCTTTCCAACTGATCTCTTGATCCATCGCCTTGAGGGTTGTATTTACATATATACAACCCTAATACCTTTTACCTTCCCAGAACTTCTTCTCCTTCCTTTCCTTAAAAAGACCCACACAGCATCCCTAAAGAAGACATAGAAAAAAAAATTCCCCCAGGGCTTCCTATGTGAGGTAAATATTAAAAAGAAATACTCAGCATTCCTTAAACAGTTCAAATAGGGCAGAGATTAGAATGCCTTGCGGCGTTTGCTTTTTTCTCACTGTGCATTTTAGCGTAGAGATGAGAATGACATAAAACAACAAGTTATGAATAAAATTATCGACTGATCACCAGACTGTCAAGATTAGAGTTTCTTATCTTGAAGATGGATGAGAAAATTACGAATGCTTAATATAAGTCACAATAATTATAATAGGGAACTCCACTGAAAAATATTTAGTCTTTAAAAAAATATATTCATATAAATCGACAAACGCCTATTTTGAATATATAAGTTTTATTATTTATGTATATAAAATTTATTTAGTTATTTAAAAATGAATTAAAGCATCACATTGAAACCCCCTCTTTGGTTGGCACGACTGAATCCGTTGATTCTGACGTCACAAGTCAAGAATCACATTTCATTCTGGTTTTGTATTTTGAATTTGTGTGTATTTAAGGCGATGCCATACGTAGTAATGCAAAATCATGTGTTTTTTGTTTGAAAATTTGATCGTCTAGAAATGTTTCAGATGCTCTAATTAAATACTGCGACTAGAAAACATCTTGGCCTTTGAAATTATCGAGTATTTTTTTAAATAAGTCATTTTATAAGCCTAGAAAAAATAATGTAAAGGCCTATGAAAACTTCTTTAAAGTTCAAAATCTCCTACTTACGAACCCATTTTCGGTTATGATTTTATTGTATAATGTGGAAAATTAAGTTATTTATAAAATGATCGAAAAAAAATTAAATATTTATGCCTCAACATCCACAAAATAAAATAAAAGGCACTTTTTGGCCATGTTTTTTTCTTGCATAAATCAAAACAGGCGGATGGTGTTTAGCGGGAATTTAAACCTTATCGCCATCTTGTTAAACTTGAATTTAAAAAAACATCACTACTCTCGACAGCGCCATACAAAATACGGGGCCCGGTGAGATATAACATGGCTTTTTGTGACGGCAGCGTCACACGGACGATAATTTCAATATTAAAATATTGAAAGTTATTGAAACTATTAAAACTAACCATAACATAAAAATGAACTGGTATTTAAGCTAGAAGGTTAATGATTAATAAATAATAAAAAGGACCGTTTCCTTCGACACCTTCCCCGATGGTTTTAAAGACAATATGAGTTCCTCTATCAGCTTTTACGTTAAAACTCTACACTTTAAAAGAAAAACAAAGTTACTGTTAAATAAGTACTTCTAATATAATAATATTTACTGTAATATTTACATAACCAAATAGATACAGAAAAACATACATATAAAATCAATAACTCCTGGATATGTGGGTAAGACTAGGGGATCTGATTTCGAGTCCCAGTAGCAAGTAGCAACCGTTACCTTTTTATTTTATGTGTCCTGCTTGAATCTTTCATATTTTTACAGCTTCTATATGCTATCCCTTATAAAATGGAATTAATATAAGTAGTAGAAAAATACTTATTGAAGAAAAAAATTCTCTGTTCCAGAAGATTGAGAGATGGCGCCGAAGCTGTACATGGCCGAGATGAGCCCCCCTTCCCGGGGCTGCATGCTGGCTGCACAGGCTATCGGACTAGAACTGGAATACGTCAACCTCAACTTCCTGGAAAAGGACCACCTCAAACCGGAATTCGTCAAGGTGACAACTGGTTTATTCCAGAAGTAACTTCATTCCCAGTGGAAGCGATCTAGAGGCGGATTGAGGAAGAAGTGGACTTACTACGTGGAAAAGGATTGGAGAAGATAAGAATAAGGCGGGATGCAAATGGATAGATATATATTTTTTTTCATGTGAAACCGCACAAGTATCCCAACTACACCCAACCGTTTGGAGCCAGTGAGACTGTTGTATCTCCATACAAGACATATGTCATCTTTGGGGATACTCTGTTGAGTATCTTTTTAAGAGAAGATGTTTTGAGAAGGAAAGAGGTGCAATGAGAGGATCGGAATCTGGAGTTCAGTTTGTTCAGAAGTGACTGATGTATGAATCCATCCCTCCCACTGCGGTGCAAGGTGATGTTCTGAGAGTCCTGCTAGAGAGGTCAAAAGGTCTCCCTCATTGAATGGTTCCCGAGGGGGCGCGGGGGTATCATATAGTTTCGATTATTCCAGAAGTAAACTATTTTGCAACTGGAACCCTATAACCGAACTCAAACCTTATCTTCCGAAAATCTGAAATTATGTATTTTCAAAATTGTTTGTTTTTTTTTCCAGAACTGTACCGCAATAAAGAAGTGGCCAAAATATGTATTTATTCTATGTTCTGGAAATCTTAAAGAAACTTAATGTTTTATAAAATCGAAATTTCTTTATTAGTAAAATCTCTGGAAAATATGTATTTCCATTACATGCAGCATACAACATCTTCTACGATCAGACGAAATTACATATCTAATGATCCGATGTCCTTCAAAAATTTTATCGTGTATCCAGAAAAATGTTATATAAATGGACATTTTTTCGTTTCAGAAAAACCCCCAACATACCGTGCCATTATTAGAAGATGGGGATTTCTTATTATGCGACAGGTAAATATTACAATAACTAACTAACTGACTAATGAAATATCACGGGGTAGGCAGAGAGGACAGACCGCCAAATAACTCGGTCTTGATACACACTGGAGAACAAAATTTCATCTACATCTCTTAATCCAAATAATGCCAAGAATCACTGGTTAAAGTAAGTCAAGTGCGTCCCTCAACACCCTGTATATTATAACCTGTAAAATACTTTTCATGTCGATTTTTGAGTAAAATTAGTAATGCCAATTGATTAAAAATCTCTTCAAATTTTTGGTAATCTTGTTAAAAACGGGACTGCAAGCGGCTTCCTGATAAAGTAAGTTCGTAATAATATCGGAACAAGTGTTCATACACCTGCATTTTTCTTAATAATATAGCGTGACGAAATTCCTAAATGTTTGAAATAATTTTAAATAATAAATGGACACGTGTACGGACATTCCTGTAGGAATGTGTAAGTTCATCAGGATACCTCTATCGTTTTAAACAAGAATAAGAAATTATTATTAATAAATTACCAATATTTTTATTAGGAAGCTTTCTCATTGTAGCCATTTAACTTACCTACCTACTTAATTTTTAGTGTTGATTTAAACTGACATTTTTAAAAAAAAACTTGATCCAGTAATTTCATCAAAGATTTTTCGTAGAATTTCAAGCTCAGAGAACTTTTAATATTCGGCCGAGTATAAAAACATTTTTTCGTTATTTCTAAATGTGTTTGTACAATATTGCCTTGCAGCCATGCCATATCCGCCTATCTAGTCACAGTCTACGGAAAGGACGATTCCCTCCTGCCCAAGGACCCTCGTTTCAGAGCCCTGGTGGATCAAAGGATGTTTTTTGACACAGAACTGTTTGTTATCTTCAAAAGAGCCGTGGTAAGTTTTGTCCTGATTCTCTCTTTGTCTTTTGAACTCGAACAGAGCTACAGACTAACCTAAGGATGTCACATGCGTTCTGAACGGGATTGGATTTCAGGGGGTTTAGCGCGGTCAAATCGATAATATCGATCGATAAATTTCCGAGCATGGTGGCGCTGTCGATAGCCAAACCGATATTGACACGAAATAACTATGAAATCGTTTTTTGATGGCAACGCCGGCGGATCTATCTATGGATTGACATTTTAATTGGTTTTATCAGTCGACCGTCCTAAAAACCATGATTAAATAAAATTTCTGTGAACTACATTTATTGTTATGTTTGAATTAATCTATTTAAAGCCATAATATTTTTTCTATGGAAATCGTTGCCTTTTTCGGACAAAGAAAACATTTCTTAGACTAAAAATAGTATTTGAACCATCGATTTTTTAGATAATGCCAATATGTTTTGTACTTGTTCTCGGAACAGAATCTAATTTAAAAAAAAAAATGTATTTCAACGAAAATTTAAAAGAAGTTATTACGCATTTTGAGACAGCACGTGGCAACAAATTGTTTGAAAGTAATTATATTTAATCATTGATGTATTATACTAGATTAGCCCTGTCTAGTTAAATTCATTTAAAAAATAACGCCACGTAGCGTACGTCACAAATATGAAGAACAACCCAACTCTGTTTAAACTCCTTGTACAAGCGTTCAAACTCATAAGCGAAACCACGGAGAATTTGTTGTCAGAGGTGTTGTAATATGGACATAATTCAAATTTGAAAATTTGGAACTGGGTTATTTTTGTGATTGAAAAAACGAACTTGCCCAGCATAGCTGAGAAGCAAAATAGCTTACTCTAGACCAACAAAAGGTAAAACGCAATGCACAATGCCCATTTCGCATTGCGACACAATGCCTTTTCATAAATGTGCACGTGAACCAAACCAAAATTGTGTTGGGGTTATTTTTAAATGAATATGCCGTGTCTAGTCTAATTTAGGACGGGTTGTTTCGGAGAATTTGAACAATTCATCAAATTTCAACGTTCATTTTCAGGTTCTGTGAAAGACTTATTCAAGTTCTGTTTTTATATCATTGTAGGCTAGTTGCTTGACAAAACTGAAATAAAACAGAACTTGAAAAAATCTTTCACAGAACTTGAAAATGAACGTTGAAATTTGATGAATTGTTCAGATTCTCCGAAACAACCCGTCCTTAGTCTATGTATTTAATGTATTATTTTATATTTTTTTACTTACGTAGGTGACCTTATTGTCAACTCGGGTAGTGGTCAGTATGCCAAATGTAGAGCACATACACTTACACGTAGGCCTTATGCGACTCTTCACACTAACTACATGTAATGAACGAATGTCTAAATGTATGAAAGAGACATTCGTGTATGAAAGAGATAGGATGTTTATGCCGACGTATAAAAGGGTATGCCTGCTTTCGTATTGTCTTTTTACTTGAAACTATTATTAAGTCTACCACCCTGAATATTACTCAAGATCAGCCAATAATATCTCTACCATAAGTATCACACTAAGGTGCTACAAACAGGAACCAGTCCACCACACTAACTAACCATCACGCCGTGTCTCCGCAGGAGTAAGCAGAGAGACCGGACAGCCAAACAACTCAGTTTTGGCACGCACTCATGTATATTGTATCGGTTCCATGATAACTCAACACAGTGACAATTCAACACACTTTTAAAAAGTGATATAAAGTCATTAGAAACGATGAAAAAATAATTTTTAAACCTAACCTAACCTAACCTAAACTAACCCACTTAACCCAGTTAATAAAGTTTTTATTTCATCACTTTCCATGACTTTATATAACTTTTTAAAGATGTGATGAATTATCATTGTGATGATTTATCCGGTCACCTATTGTATAATACATACTTTTCTGTTATTCAGACTATTGACATAGCCCGACTCAAGTATTTAAGATGATTTGCATTTAATTCACTCAAGTGAATTTTAATAATTTCAATGCGTTGTTGAAGCGTGTATCGTTCCATTTTTATTAATGGCGTAGTTTCTATTTGTCAAATGTCAAAAAATGACATCTTCAAAAGTAACATCTACCGAAATAGCGGGCTATTCAAAATAACACCTCTTATTGGAATACCCTGTATATCACAACGGGGTGGGTTAAGATAAGAGCTGTAAGAAGGGATCTATTAATACGGGTCTTGAAAAGGCTCGGTTTATACAATGAAAGAGGAAATACGGATAACTCGTTCCACATACGAGCTGACTTACAAAACCCGTTCTCGTGAAGCCATTTTCAACTGCGAACGAGTGTTCCGCTCGCGCCCGTCGAGTTTCGCGCACTTGCACCAGTGAACTGGGAATTGTTGCTACTAGCTCCTTTGATTAGGTTCAATTGAAATATCTCGAGAACAGACTCGGCTGCCACACTGCATCTATGCATTAGAAACGGCAATCAGTCTGTTAACAACAGATTGTCAATGAGACGAACCACCCAGTTTTGCACAGAATCAAGCAGGTTTACCAAGTATTTTCGGGCGCACAGAGATTTCTCCCGAAATTAAATTATTCGAGGTCGTTGAAATTTGAACAGCAAATAATAGCAATCAAATATATGTAATTATATAGATGTGAGATATTTGATTGCGTGAAAAAAATATGTTTATTTCCATTATTTTATATTGTAAGTAGAAAAAAATTCAGACTACTTAACCTTGTATTACTTTCTTTTCGTTCATTTTAAACGCTTAATATCTTGAACATATTTTATTTCAATATCATTGAATTTAAGTAATAAATTGCTTGAATTATGGGTATCATTCGAAAGGCTTTACCAAAAAAAGTTGAGAAAATAGATTCCTTTTTATGAAAAACTGTAAGTGTTTTTTTTCGATCGGCCTCGACTAATCGTTTTGTTTTCGTCTAGTGGCTGTAGTCAGTTAGAATTTCAGAGTTTTTCATTGGTGGATACAGTTAGGCAATCATATGACGTCACAATGTTTCGGTTCCAATTTTAAATCAAAAGGAGCAAAATAAAATTTACAGGTCGTCTCATCATTTTATTTCACAGCCCAGCGCGTTGTACTTTGTACGTTCAGTTCATGTGGAAGGAACCATTAAACGACGAAGGATTCCAATAACAATATATTTTTTAAATATTTAAATTAATTAAAGTGATCAAGGAGAGTGGGAGGGGGGGAGATCTGGTCACCGAGTACAGCTAAATTAATTTCAGGCAAAATTTCAATTAATATGGTGATCTTTCCCCTTGGCGATACTGAGAATGTCTTGCACCGCATTTTAATATCTTTTGAAGGTTATAACCCTTAAATAAAATAAGTTTTTAAGATTATAACCCTTCAATAAAATTACTTTTAAAGGTTATAACCCTTCAATAAAATTACTTTTGAAGGTTATAATTCTTCAATAAAATTACTTTTGAAGGTTATAACAATACAATAAAATAACTTTTGAAAGTTATAACCCTTAAATAAAATAAGTTTTTAAGATTATAACTCTTCAATAAAATTAGTTTTGAAGGTTATAACCCTTCAATAAAATTACTTTTAAAGGTTATAACCCTTCGATAAAATTACTTTTAAAGGTTATAACCCTTCAATAAAATTACTTTTAAAGGTTATAACCCTTCAATAAAATTACTTTTAAAGGTTATAACCCTTCGATAAAATTACTTTTAAAGGTTATAACCCTTCAATAAAATTACTTTTAAAGGTTATAACCCTTCAATAAAATTACTTTTGAAGGTTATAATTCTTCAATAAAATTACTTTTGATGGTTATAACAATACAATAAAATAACTTTTGAAAGTTATAACCCTTCTATAAAATATTCCAACAGTGAAGAAGAAGGTAATATCTATAAATATAAACGGAACTTTAAACAGAACAAAACATAGAATATTAAAAAAGGATCTATCGCAACTGGGAATCGAACGCAGGATCTCTTTCTTTGTCTGGGACAATGCCTTTAACCACTAGGTCACTGAGACCTGTCTGAACAAGGCCAAGTGATGCTAGACTTTCCATGGGATTCTGATGATTTTCGCATTTCGAGGGTGTCAAGCCGTTTATTGATTACTGATAGTAATATTTTTTATTTAATTCTAGATGCCACTGTGGCTCCAACAGACAACCTCATACTCTCCCAAGACGCGGGAAGAGATCGACCACGCTATGTCCGTTGTGGAGGTGTACCTGGAGCACCACGACTGGGTCGCTGGCAATAAGATGACTATAGCGGACCTCTCGCTTGTGGCCACCATCAGCACCATGTACGAGATGCTGTTGATCGAGGAAGCCAAGTGAGTCCACCCTGGATTCTTTTGTAAAGGTGTACGGCCAAACCATGCTGTCAGGGCCGTCGCTCCTGTTGAAATTGAGGTTACCAGTATACAGTGATGCAATTAAGTGTGCTAGAGTTGAAAAATAGCTTTTCCCTTATTGATGTTATTGCAGCCGATTTCAAAAAGAAATTCAGCAATCTGAGAAACACACCACCTAACTTAAAATCCTGATAGTGATAATCTTTACGTAAAATAATGAATTTTCTGTAATGAGTTTCTGCAAGCACAATATCAGTAACTTCACATTTCTCAATATTAACACTCAGCACACCCAAAACTCGAGCCGCCACTTCTAGAACAAAATAAGAAATTGAACTTTAACTTTAATTAGAAAAAAAAATTTTTTACCAATCTGAAGCGTCCGTAGCAGGGTAATGCTACAGACAGGCATGCTCATTAGTAGCATGAAAGCATGCCACTACTGAGCAATTGCCACTTGGCATATGCGTCAGTGACATTGCTAGTATTGAACGTGCTTATACGAGCATGCTACAGGATTTGCGGGTGTGGTCTAAATATGTCTGAATGGGGTTGCTTATGAGCTTGCTAATCTCGATCCGTTCTCAGTTCTCGGCGGTTTTTAAGTCATTGAAAAGTTTCTTAAGTAATTGCGTCACAAGAAATAAGATTATTTTGTAGATTTGTGTGTTGATAGAACTGACTCGTTGTAACTATATAACCATTGACATCTTTGACCCAAATCAACCTTTTTAAAAATTTTCTTTTTTCAAAATTTTCTTAAATAATGCGTTGCAAGCATGCTACTTCAGCAGACACTATTTTAATTACTGGTATTTTTGCAAAGCTTCCGCTTAAGCCGAGAGCCTGCTTTTGAATAGTATGTACGTTCAATTGTTTGCTTTGATCACGCTTATTCTCATGAGTATGCTTAAAATAAGCCTACCATTTAGGAGCAAATGTACACTGTTGAAAAGCATACTAACAAGCATGCTTAATCATGAGCATGTGTGAGAGTAGCTTAAAACCAACTTTTTCTCAAATAAACAAATGAAAAAAAGTTTTTTTTTTATTTTTTTATTGTAATATAAGGAATATAGATTTTACATTTTAGATCATCATTGCTTATGTATACCTTATCAGAAAAAAGAAAAGTTCTTGTGTCTGATAAGGGAGCCACGATTCTTACATAGGTTTTTTGTTATAATTTTATTTTTCAATCTAATATTTAATTTAATTTTTGATTTTTTTTTTTAAATTTATTTGTTCTGATTGGTTGACAATACAGCGCAGTTCAGAAGGGAGATTATTGTAGTTTTTTATGGCTTGGTAAATATAATGGTTTTGCATTTGTATTGTTTTAAAATTAAATGTAATAAATTGATTTGACTTTCTCATTAGTTTGTAAAATTCTTGGTATTCTTTGTCAATTTTTGCTTTGCACATTTTTACAATGGAAGCTTGCTAATTATGTCATTGACATTTGGTCCTGAAAACAATTTAAATTGTGATTCTGTTGAGAAGGTAGAATTTTATGATGATTCTTTGTGAAACTTTTACAGAGTTTAGATTGTTTTTATAGAATCCTCCCCAGCCTATGATTCCGTAGATAAGCAAAGAGTGGACAAGGGCATAGTACACATTTTTGATTGTTATCACATTTAAAATATTTCTTAACCTAACCAGTATATATTTACATTTTCTTATTCTCTTTACTAGCTCTGTAATGTGGCTGTTCCACTTCAGGTTTTGATCAATGATCACACCTATATATTTTAACTTCAGAAGAAGAGTGATTACAGTACTAATAGGATTGTGTTGTTTACAGTTTAGACTATCACATTTTTTGTCGTGGATTATAATACTAACTTTCTGATTAGGTTTTTTTCTTTAAGGAGAATAAGACATATGTTGTTTTTGCATTAAGTGTGAGCAGGTTATTATCAAACCATGATTTTAATATCTTCATTTACAAGTTTGTTAACTATTTCCCATGTTTGACCTTTTATTCATCTGTGTCATCTGCGTAAGAAATTAATTCCTTTTAATTTTCTGTTGGAAAATACCATTTACATATATTTTAAATAATAATGGACCGAGAACCGTGCCTTGAGGAATGCCAAATTTACTTGTTAGTGATGTACTAAATGTTTGGTTTAGTTTTTCAATTTGAGGTCTCTCTGTTAAGTAGCTTTCTATACATTTAAGGGTTATGTGGTTTATGCCATTTTCTTTTAATTTTAATACAAATCTTTCATGGGAAATGAAAGACTTGTATTAAAATGAATTTATTCAATCGGAAATTGATATTAATAAACGTTATTTTGGTTTTCTTTCAGATTTCCTAAGCTAACTGCCTGGTTGAGAAGAATGGAGAGCCTGCCTTACTATGAAAACACAAACGGGAGGGGGGCAAGAGCCTTGGGAGAAGTTGTCAGAAGTAAATTAAAAGACTAGAAATAAGAAACGTAATAATTATGCGTTGATAAGTTATTTATTCTTTGGACTAAATCGTGTAGTTTTGATGTTAATTGTGACGGAGAGCTCTATAACGGAAGTATCGGGAAAATCTGCCATGACACTTCAATTAAAAATATATATTCAATGAAATTAATTTAAGCTCAGTACCTATGGATCATTTGGGTACGGTTGAAATAAAATATGATGATAACAGTTTTTTTGCTGTTCATAAATATGTATATTCAGTATTCACTAGGTATATATGTGCCAACAGACAAAAAACATTTTTGGTCTAGGAAAAGTATTGGAAAATTTTCGATTCATGGAAAGTATTTTATATATTATTTTGAATTAATAATTTGTGAAATAGCACAAATTAATCAAATAAAATTTACTTGCGCACGCCGGGATTTGTACCCGAGACCTTCGGCTTGCTAGTCTAGAGCTTTACCACTCGACCACGGAGGCCGTCAATAATGGTATAAACGAGAAACTGGTGAACTACATCATGTATGTATAGAATTTTGAGGTATCAGTTTTTTGATTTGAACATTCGTTTTCGAAAATGTAAATCGAGTCAGAAGTCGGAGAAGAAAAATCGGTCGCAAGGCATCAGAGCGTAGACCTGTCTCCGAAAGTTATTTTAACCCTTTAATTGTCAAATTATTATACATTTTTTGCGATCCCTATGACTGTGTGATGTAGATTTTCCAGATTCTCGCTTATACTACAAGCTTCCGGAGACCGTCTACATAATTTTCTATCGGAAATGACGAGAACTTATTTCTTTTTCACAAAGAGTGCCCTTGAAAGACTCACCCGAGTTCACCCGATCCGGTACAATGGCTAAGACACCACCTATCTGGACCTAGAGGGGAGAGAACTAACCGCTTATAGTGCAAAATAATAGACGCGGGAATCGCCAAAATTAAAATAAATATTTTTCCGAATCACGAGATAATTTGCAATTTTTTTCAATAAAGCAATCGGAGGCATTTATATTACCAAAAGCAATCCAGTGGTTATATCATTTACCACACATCTGATGGTATTTGAAAATCTTTGCCAATACAAATAGACTGACATTAAATTTAACAGAAAAAGTCGTATTTACGAAATCTTCGTTATTATCTGACGATATCATTTGTTGTGTAACTTTTGGGTTGGTTAAGTCTTCTTGAGCCAATGTTTCGACCAGCGTTTCAGTGTTCATTGTCAGGGTGGAAACTGTCAGGCAGTGGGCTGAAGAGAACTTTGTTTCAAGAAAAAGAACAAAGTCAACATAGTATGTTGAACTTTCTCCTTCTTCTTGAACCGAAGTTCTCTTCAGCCTACAGCTTGACAGTTTCCACCCTGACAATGAACACTGCAACGCTATTAGGTCAATACCTCAAAAGTCGGGAATCACCTTGCTACCTCTTGGCCGTGAGAATCTAGAATCCTCTAACCCCTGAGGTATTCTGAGATTTTGTCGTCAAGTTACTTTAAATGAACTGTCAGATTCATGATTTCTCTAGAAATAATCCCGATCAACATTAATTTTCCAATAGATTCGCCTTTTTGAACGTCTCCCAAAACAAATACTGTTTTTTAAAAGCAGTAAGCTAGATTTTAATATTACAAACCTTCATTACGTAATAATTAAAATATGATTTAAAAAATACAGGATTTTTTAAAGATTGTTTTATTTTCCTGTAAACTCTAACATTATGCAAAACTAAAAAAAAAAATCACACAAACGTACATATTATAATAGATATTATTGTCACTTCGTTATTTATCGTTTCACATAAAAATCATTATTAAAAACTCTACAAACTTTGAAAAAACTTATGCAAGCAATGGCGATCGATGACTTTTTTTTAAATATATTACAATTACTATTTGGAAGTTTCTATTGTAAACTTTTAAATGCAAATACAAAGCGAGATTTTTCCACTTTATAACACTGCTTATATAATAAATCTCACGGTAACACAAAATAAGATAAAACGTATTTTTCGATTCCATCTCGCTCAATTTCAAAAACTCTACTGCTATCGATGTAACGTGTACTATAATGCACAAAAGTTCCCAAGAGGTTAAATTGCATCAAATGATATTTAAATCTAAGTATGATTTAGGATTCACCGAACCGATTTTTCAATAGTTATAATGTTTTTGCAGGTGGCCTCTGTCCGGATTCACATCCATGTCGGAAAAAAAAATTTTGCCATCGATAAAACCAAATTCTACCCACGACCGTTAAGAATTAGGACCCTGGTTAATTTTACTAGCGCACTCACACTAACGATATAAAAGCACATCTACCGTTCTTAGGTTGGTTTATT
The DNA here is from genome assembly GCA_026573805.1 of Hesperophylax magnus. Taxonomy (NCBI): domain Eukaryota; kingdom Metazoa; phylum Arthropoda; class Insecta; order Trichoptera; family Limnephilidae; genus Hesperophylax; species Hesperophylax magnus. Next base: position 36,366 of record JAIUSX010000117.1, on the reverse strand, counting down.
TCAACCTCCATCACATCTGACAAAAAAAATACCTTTGAACACTCCGTTAAATGCTCCTCGGTCCGTTTCAGCGCTTAAAATTTTTTTTATCAACTTTCGAGCATAATGCATGGCGGCTGATCACAATTTTATCGAAAGCTGAAACGGATCGAGAATCGGCGGTTAGCGGGGAAAATTTCAAGACGGCGCTAATAATGTTGAAAAATAAATGTTGTGGAGTAATAAATGTTGTGGAATGTATGGAACATCCTAACCATGGAACAATCTGGACTCTTTCTAGACGCGCCTTGAAGAATATTCGCCTTGGTTATGTATTGTAAAGTTTTAAAATCATTTAAAATTATGTTTTAAATATAATTTTTGTATAGCCTTATTTTTATAAAAGATTGCTGTGTAAATAATATTATTTTATAAGATAAGTGTCAACTGTTTTTTTGTAAATAAATATATAATAAATTATTTAGTTGTTTAAATCGGGCTCTTTATTATCCATTAGACTTACTAAAAAACAACACATTACTGAGTTTTTATTACTTTTACAGTAATAGCAACAATTTTGTTGGAACTATAGGGCAGATGGCAGACACCGCATTACATTTTCTACCGAAATAAAACATTCTTACCTTAAAGCTGTTTTCAGCACTTAAAAAATATATGTAGGTATTATTTTTAATTGATGGTTATTTCTATCCATTAGTCGAGTTGTAGAAGTATGTGTCCTCCAAATGACGGGGAAATTAAAAGCTTTGCTGATGATACTGTGTTACTTTTTAAGGCCACTGACTGGAACACACTAAACACAAAAGCAGAAGTTGGCTTAAATATTACTAAAAAATGACCTCACTCTAACTTATTAACTTTAAACATAGATAAGTCTAAATTCATAACCTTCAGCATAAACTCGAGAGACCAACCCTCCAAAAACATCTAGCTTAAAATACATTCCTGTCACTCAGCGAGCACCCCTTGCAATTGTCCTTCATTCACACAAACGGAAAATATCAAATATCTTGGTATATACTTCGACCGTTATTTAAAATGGGACAGACATATAGAGTCGGTTAAAGGAAAACTAAACAAGTTTATTTTCTTTTTAAAAAATGTGAGAAATATACTAAACATATATTATATAAAGAATATATACCTAGCAATAGCACAACCCATAATGGAATACGGCATTATTGCCTGGGGCTATGTAAAAAATACATAGACACACTGTATAAAGCTCAGAAAACCTTAATTAAAGTACCAATACTAACACCCACTTCAAAAATATTTAAAAAATTCCCAATGTTGAAGATTAAAAAATTATATTCAAAACAAATACTTACTTTCCTTTACAAGAACCTAAACACATTTAAAACTTCACAAATTTCTCGCAATACTAGAACAGGACATGCACACTAACTACTAATACCAAAAACCAACACATCCTTTGGACAAAAACACTACAGAATCCAGGCTATAAAACTATACAATTTACTTCCAACACAATAATATAAAACATCTAATCTTACAGAATACAAAAAACACATATGGAACTGGCTACAATCCTTTTAATATTTAATTTTGTTATATTTCACATTTGTTTTAGTTAAAACTATGTAAAAATCGATTTTATTTTTAATTTTTATTGTTTCTCTGTGTAACTAATCTCCACTGTATTGTTTACTATTATATAACTTTACAATAGAAAAAGTCCTCCACAACACAGGTGAACTCCTAGCGTGGAGGACAATATACTATACCTTTGTAATACTAATATATTTAAGAATATATAAAAAAATTACTAATATGAAGTTGCCTCGATGAAAATTGATTTATTTCTGTTGTAATGTCATCCGACTTCAGAGAAATGGGTGTATTTCCGAGTATGTGTACGTGATTGCCACCAAAAGTTGATAGAATGCATTGTCATCGACAATGAGAATATATATCCGTCGGATGTCGGGATGCGGGTTAATTTTCATTTCCAAGATTGTATTCATTCCCGAAAACAGAAGAAATTATTTATTTTTTTTAATAGGCAGAATTAATTTTTAAAATTGTCATTCATGTCTCTATATACTAATACTTTCTTTTTTAATAGATAGAATTAATTTTTAAAATTGTCATTCATGTCTCTATATACTTATACTTTCTTTTTTAATAGATAGAATTAATTTTTAAAATTGTCATTCATGTCTCTATATACTTATCCTTTCTTTTTTAATAGGTAGAATAAATTTTTTTGTTTCCATAAATTATATGATTTTGGAGCGTATAATTAATTTTGTGCATTATTATATGGTCTCCTAATGTAAGCTGCTGCTTACTAGGAAAGGGGTGCTTTTTGTGGAACTTTTAAATAATCATTAATCCTATAGACACTAATTTCAGACTTGGGTTCGAACGTTAAAATACATTTTGTCAGGCTATAAGGTTCCAAACGGGCTCAAATTTTGGAATCGTGATGAGAATCATGGTCCGAAACGAAATCAGTCACAAAATCTGCATAAAGTTGAAATTTTCAATAATCATTATTCCTGTAGGCTAATTTCAGACTTGGGTTAGAATTTAAAAAGGCATTTTTTCAGGCTCTATGGTACAAAACGAGCTGAAATTTTGGAATCGTGATGAGAATCATGGTCCGAAACGAAATCAGTCACAAAATCTGCATAAAGTTGAAATTTCAAAAAATCATAATTCCTATAGACACTAATTTCAGACTTGGGTTCGAACTTTAAAATCCTCTTTTTCAGCCTATATGGAACCAAACCGGCTGAAATTTTGGAATCGTGATGAAATTCATGGTCCGAAACGAAACAGTCGAAAAATCTGCCTAATGTTTAAATTTTAAAAAAACATTATTCCTGTAGGCAATAATTTCAGACTTGGGTTCGAACTTTAAAATCCATTTTTTCAGGCTATAAGGTTCCAAACGGGCAGAAATTTCGGAGTCGTGATGAGAATCATGGTCCGAAATGAAAAAAGTCACAAAATCTGCAAAAAGTTCAAATTTTGAAAAATTTTTATTCCTGTAGGCACTAATTTCAAACTTGGGTTCGAACTTTAAAATCCATTTTTTCAGGATATAACGTTCCAAACGGGCTCAAATTTTGGAATCGTGATGAGAATCATGGTCCGAAACGAAATCAGTCACAAAATCTGCATAAAGTACAAATTTTGAATAATCATTATTCCTGTAGGCACTAATTTCAGACTAGGGTTCGAACTTTAAAATCCATTTTTTCAGGCTATAAGGTTCCAAACAGGCTGAAATTTTGGAGTCGTGATGAGAATCATGGTCCGAAATGAAAAAAGTCACAAAATCTGCATAAAGTTGAAATTTTGAAAATTCATTATTCCTGTAGGCTAATTTCAGAGTTGGGTTTGAATTTAAAAAGGCATTTTTTCAGGCTCTATGGAAACAAACGAGCAGAAATATTGGAATCGTGATGAGAATCATGGTCCGAAACGAAATCAGTCACAAAATCTGCAAAAAGTTGAAATTTTGAAAATTCTTTATTCCTGTAGGCACTAATTTCAAACTTGGGTTCGAACTTTAAAATCCATTTTTTCAGGCTATAAGGTTCAGAACGGGCTGAAATTTTGGCGTCGTGATGAGAATCATGGTCCGAAATGAAAAAACTCACAAAATCTGCATAAGGTTGAAATTTTGAATAATCATTATTCCTGTAGGCACTAATTTCAGACTTGAGTTCGAACTTTAAAATCCATTTTTTCAGGCTATAAGGTTCCAAACGGGCTGAAATTTTGGAGTCGTGAAAATAATCATGGTCCGAAATGAAAAAAGTCACAAAATCTGCAAAAAGTTGAAATTTTGAAAATTCTTTATTCCTGTAGGCACTAATTTCAGACTAGGGTTCGAACTTTAAAATCAATTTTTCAGGATATAAGGTTCCAAACGGGCTGAAATTTTGGAATCGTGATGAGAATCATGGTCCGAAACGAAATCAGTCATAAAATCTGCATAAAGTTGAAATTTTGAATAATCATTATTCCTGTAGGCACTAATTTCAGACTAGGGTTCGAACTTTAAAATCCATTTTTTCAGGCTATAAGGTTCCAAACGGGCTGAAATTTTGGAGTCGTGATGAGAATCATGGTCCGAAATGAAAAAAGTCACAAAATCTGCAAAATGTTGAAATTTTGAAAATTCATTATTCCTGTAGGCTTATTTCAGACTTGGGTTCAAATTTAAAATGGCATTTTATCAGGCTCTTTGGTACAAAACTGGCTGAATTTTTTGGAATCGTGATGAGAATCATGGTCCGAAACGAAATCAGTCACAAAATCTGCATAAAGTTGAAATTTTGAATAATCATTATTCCTGTAGGCACTAATTTCAGACTTGGGTTCGAACTTTAAAATCCATTTTTTCAGGCTATAAGGTTCCAAACGGGCTGAAATTTTGGAGTCGTGATAAGAATCATGGTCCGAAATGAAAAAAGTCACAAAATCTGCAAAAAGTTCAAATTTTGAAAATTCATTATTCCTGTAGGCTAATTTCAGACTTGGGTTTGAATTTAAAAAGGCATTTTTTCAGGCTCTATGGAAACAAACGAGCAGAAATTTTGGAATCGTGATGAGAATCATGGTCCGAAACGAAATCAGTCACAAAATCTGCATAAAGTTGAAATTTTGAATAATCATTATTCCTGTAGGCACTATTTTCAGACTTAGGTTCGAACTTTAAAATCCATTTTTTCAGGCTATAAGGTTCCAAACGGGCTGAAATTTTGGAGTCGTGATGGGAATCATGGTCCGAAATGAAAACAGTCACAAAATCTGCAAAAAGTTGAATTTTTGAAAATTCATTATTCCTGTAGGCTTATTTCAGACTTGGGTTCGAATTTAAAAAGGCATTTTTTCAGGCTCTTTGGTACAAAACTGGCTGAATTTTTTGGAATCGTGATGAGAATCATGGTCCGAAATGAAAACAGTCACAAAATCTGCAAAAAGTTGAATTTTTGAATATTCATTATTCCTGTAGGCTAATTTCAGACTTGGGTTTGAATTTAAAAAGGCATTTTTTCAGGCTGTATGGAAACAAACGAGCAGAAATTTTGGAATCGTGATGAAAATCATGGTCCGAAACGAAATCAGTCATAAAATCTGCAAAAAGTTGAAATTTTGAATAATCATTATTCCTGTAGGCACTAATTTCGGACTTGGGTTCGAACTTTAAAATCCATTTTTTCAGGCTATAAGGTTCAGAACGGGCTGAAATTTTGGCGTCGTGATGAGAATCATGGTCCGAAATGAAAAAACTCACAAAATCTGCATAAGGTTGAAATTTTGAATAATCATTATTCCTGTAGGCACTAATTTCAGACTTGAGTTCGAACTTTAAAATCCATTTTTTCAGGCTATAAGGTTCCAAACGGGCTGAAATTTTGGAGTCGTGAAAATAATCATGGTCCGAAATGAAAAAAGTCACAAAATCTGCAAAAAGTTGAAATTTTGAAAATTCTTTATTCCTGTAGGCACTAATTTCAGACTAGGGTTCGAACTTTAAAATCAATTTTTCAGGATATAACTTTCCAAACGGGCTCAAATTTTGGAATCGTGATGAGAATCATGGTCCGAAACGAAATCAGTCATAAAATCTGCATAAAGTTGAAATTTTGAATAATCATTATTCCTGTAGGCACTAATTTCAGACTAGGGTTCGAACTTTAAAATCCATTTTTTCAGGCTATAAGGTTCCAAACGGGCTGAAATTTTGGAGTCGTGATGAGAATCATGGTCCGAAATGAAAAAAGTCACAAAATCTGCAAAATGTTGAAATTTTGAAAATTCATTATTCCTGTAGGCTTATTTCAGACTTGGGTTCAAATTTAAAATGGCATTTTATCAGGCTCTTTGGTACAAAACTGGCTGAATTTTTTGGAATCGTGATGAGAATCATGGTCCGAAACGAAATCAGTCACAAAATCTGCATAAAGTTGAAATTTTGAATAATCATTATTCCTGTAGGCACTATTATCAGACTTGGGTTCGAACTTTAAAATCCATTTTTTCAGGCTATAAGGTTCCAAACGGGCTGAAATTTTGGAGTCGTGATGGGAATCATGGTCCGAAATGAAAACAGTCACAAAATCTGCAAAAAGTTGAATTTTTGAAAATTCATTATTCCTGTAGGCTTATTTCAGACTTGGGTTCGAATTTAAAAAGGCATTTTTTCAGGCTCTTTGGTACAAAACTGGCTGAATTTTTTGGAATCGTGATGAGAATCATGGTCCGAAATGAAAACAGTCACAAAATCTGCAAAAAGTTGAATTTTTGAATATTCATTATTCCTGTAGGCTAATTTCAGACTTGGGTTTGAATTTAAAAAGGCATTTTTTCAGGCTGTATGGAAACAAACGAGCAGAAATTTTGGAATCGTGATGAAAATCATGGTCCGAAACGAAATCAGTCATAAAATCTGCAAAAAGTTGAAATTTTGAATAATCATTATTCCTGTAGGCACTAATTTCGGACTTGGGTTCGAACTTTAAAATCCATTTTTTCAGGCTATAAGGTTCAGAACGGGCTGAAATTTTGGCGTCGTGATGAGAATCATGGTCCGAAATGAAAAAACTCACAAAATCTGCATAAGGTTGAAATTTTGAATAATCATTATTCCTGTAGGCACTAATTTCAGACTTGAGTTCGAACTTTAAAATCCATTTTTTCAGGCTATAAGGTTCCAAACGGGCTGAAATTTTGGAGTCGTGAAAATAATCATGGTCCGAAATGAAAAAAGTCACAAAATCTGCAAAAAGTTGAAATTTTGAAAATTCTTTATTCCTGTAGGCACTAATTTCAGACTAGGGTTCGAACTTTAAAATCAATTTTTCAGGATATAACTTTCCAAACGGGCTCAAATTTTGGAATCGTGATGAGAATCATGGTCCGAAACGAAATCAGTCACAAAATCTGCATAAAGTTGAAATTTTGAAAATTCTTTATACCTGTTGGCACTAATTTCAGACTTGGGTTCGAACTTTAAAATCCATTTTTTCAGGCTATAAGGTTCCAAACGGGCTGAAATTTTGGAGTCGTGATGAGAATCATGGTCCGAAATGAAAACAGTCACAAAATCTGCAAAAAGTTGAAATTTTGAAAATTCTTTATTCCTGTAGGCACTAATTTCAGACTTGGGTTCGAACTTTAAAATCCATCTTTTCAGGCTATAAGGTTCCAAACGGGCTGAAATTTTGGAGTCGTGATAAGAATCATGGTCCGAAATGAAAAAAGTCACAAAATCTGCAAAAAGGTGAAATTTTGAAAATTTTTTATTCCTGTAGGCACTAATTTCAAACTTGGGTTCGAACTTTAAAATCCATTTTTTCAGGATATAACGTTCCAAACGGGCTCAAATTTTGGAGTCGTGATGAGAATCATGGTCCGAAATGAAAAAAGTCACAAAATCTGCATAAAGTTGAAATTTTGAAAATTCATTATTCCTGTAGGCTTATTTCAGACTTGGGTTCAAATTTAAAATGGCATTTTATCAGGCTCTTTGGTACAAAACTGGCTGAAATTTTGGAGTCGTGATGAGAATCATGGTCCGAAATGAAAAAAGTCACAAAATCTGCAAAAAGTTCAAATTTTGAAAATTCATTATTCCTGTAGGCTAATTTCAGACTTGGGTTTGAATTTAAAAAGGAATTTTTTCAGGCTCTATGGAAACAAACGAGCAGAAATTTTGGAATCGTGATGAGAATCATGGTCCGAAACGAAATCAGTCACAAAATCTGCATAAAGATGAAATTTTGAAAAATCATTATTCCTGTAGGCACTAATTTCAGACTTGGGTTCGAAATTTAAAATCCATTTTTTCAGGCTATAAGGTTCCAAACGGGCTGAAATTTTGGAATCGTGATGAGAATCATGGTCCGAAACGAAATCAGTCACAAAATCTGCAAAAAGTTGAAATTTTTAAAATTCTTTATTCCTGTAGGCACTAATTTCAAACTTGGGTTCGAACTTTAAAATCCATTTTTTCAGGCTATAAGGTTCAGAACGGGCTGAAATTTTGGCGTCGTGATGAGAATCATGGTCCGAAATGAAAAAACTCACAAAATCTGCATAAGGTTGAAATTTTGAATAATCATTATTCCTGTAGGCACTAATTTCAGACTTGAGTTCGAACTTTAAAATCCATTTTTTCAGGCTATAAGGTTCCAAACGGGCTGAAATTTTGGAGTCGTGAAAATAATCATGGTCCGAAATGAAAAAAGTCACAAAATCTGCATAAAGTACAAATTTTGAATAATCATTATTCCTGTAGGCACTAATTTCAGACTAGGGTTCGAACTTTAAAATCCATTTTTTCAGGCTATAAGGTTCCAAACGGGCTGAAATTTTGGAGTCGTGATGAGAATCATGGTCCGAAATGAAAAAAGTCACAAAATCTGCATAAAGTTGAAATTTTGAAAATTCATTATTCCTGTAGGCTAATTTCAGAGTTGGGTTTGAATTTAAAAAGGCATTTTTTCAGGCTCTATGGAAACAAACGAGCAGAAATATTGGAATCGTGATGAGAATCATGGTCCGAAACGAAATCAGTCACAAAATCTGCAAAAAGTTGAAATTTTGAAAATTCTTTATTCCTGTAGGCACTAATTTCAAACTTGGGTTCGAACTTTAAAATCCATTTTTTCAGGCTATAAGGTTCAGAACGGGCTGAAATTTTGGCGTCGTGATGAGAATCATGGTCCGAAATGAAAAAACTCACAAAATCTGCATAAGGTTGAAATTTTGAATAATCATTATTCCTGTAGGCACTATTTTCAGACTTGGGTTCGAACTTTAAAATCCATTTTTTCAGGCTATAAGGTTCCAAACGGGCTGAAATTTTGGAGTCGTGATGGGAATCATGGTCCGAAATGAAAACAGTCACAAAATCTGCAAAAAGTTGAATTTTTGAAAATTCATTATTCCTGTAGGCTTATTTCAGACTTGGGTTCGAATTTAAAAAGGCATTTTTTCAGGCTCTTTGGTACAAAACTGGCTGAATTTTTCGGAATCGTGATGAAAATCATGGTCCGAAATGAAAACAGTCACAAAATCTGCAAAAAATTGAATTTTTGAAAATTATTATTCCTGTAGGCTAATTTCAGACTTGGGTTTGAATTTAAAAAGGCATTTTTTCAGGCTGTATGGAAACAAACCAGGAGAAATTTTGAAATCGTGATGAGAATCATGGTCCGAAACGAAATCAGTCACAAAATCTGCAAAAAGTTGAAATTTTGAATAATCATTATTCCTGTAGGCACTAATTTCAGACTTGGGTTCGAACTTTAAAATCCATTTTTTCAGGCTATAAGGTTCAGAACGGGCTGATATTTTGGAGTCATGATAAGAATCATGGTCCGAAATGAAAAAAGTCACAAAATCTGCAAAAAGTTGAAATTTTGAAAATTCTTTATTCCTGTAGGCACTAATTTCAAACTTGGGTTCGAACTTTAAAATCCATTTTTTCAGGATATAACGTTCCAAACGGGCTCAAATTTTGGAGTCGTGATGAGAATCATGGTCCGAAATGAAAAAAGTCACAAAATCTGATAAAAGTTGAAATTTTGAAAATTCATTATTCCTGTAGGCACTAATTTCAAACTTGGGTTCGAACTTTAAAATCCATTTTTTCAGGATATAACGTTCCAAACGGGCTCAAATTTTGGAGTCGTGATGAGAATCATGGTCCGAAATGAAAAAAGTCACAAAATCTACATAAAGTTGAAATTTTGAAAATTCATTATTCCTGTAGGCTAATTTCAGAGTTGGGTTTGAATTTAAAAAGGCATTTTTTCAGGCTCTATGGAAACAAACGAGCAGAAATATTGGAATCGTGATGAGAATCATGGTCCGAAACGAAATCAGTCACAAAATCTGCATAAAGTTGAAATTTTGAAAATTCTTTATTCCTGTAGGCACTAATTTCAGACTTGGGTTCGAACTTTAAAATCCATTTTTTCAGGCTATAAGGTTCCAAACGGGCTGAAATTTTGGAGTCGTGATGAGAATCATGGTCCGAAATGAAAACAGTCACAAAATCTGCAAAAAGTTGAATTTTTGAAAATTCATTATTCCTGTAGGCTTATTTCAGACTTGGGTTCGAATTTAAAAAGGCATTTTTTCAGGCTCTTTGGTACAAAACTGGCTGAATTTTTCGGAATCGTGATGAGAAACATGGTCCGAAATGAAAACAGTCACAAAATCTGCAAAAAGTTGAATTTTTGAAAATTCATTATTCCTGTAGGCTAATTTCAGAGTTGGGTTTGAATTTAAAAAGGCATTTTTTCAGGCTGTATGGAAACAAACGAGCAGAAATTTTGAAATCGTGATGAGAATCATGGTCCGAAACGAAATCAGTCACAAAATCTGCAAAAAGTTGAAATTTTGAAAATTCTTTATTCCTGTAGGCACTAATTTCAAACTTGGGTTCGAACTTTAAAATCCATTTTTTCAGGATATAACGTTCCAAACGGGCTCAAATTTTGGAGTCGTGATGAGAATCATGGTCCGAAATGAAAAAAGTCACAAAATCTGCATAAAGTTGAAATTTTGAAAATTCATTATTCCTGTAGGCTAATTTCAGAGTTGGGTTTGAATTTAAAAAGGCATTTTTTCAGGCTCTATGGAAACAAAAGAGCAGAAATATTGGAATCGTGATGAGAATCATGGTCCGAAACGAAATCAGTCACAAAATCTGCATAAAGTTGAAATTTTGAAAATTCTTTATTCCAGTAGGCACTAATTTCAGACTTGGGTTCGAACTTTAAAATCCATTTTTTCAGGATATAACGTTCCAAACGGGCTCAAATTTTGGAATCGTGATGAGAATCATGGTCCGAAACAAAATCAGTCATAAAATCTGCATAAAGTTGAAATTTTGAATAATCATTATTCCTGTAGGCACTAATTTCAGACTTGGGTTCGAAATTTAAAATCCATTTTTTCAGGCTATAAGGTTCCAAACGGGCTGAAATTTTGGAATCGTGATGAGAATCATGGTCCGAAACGAAATCAGTCACAAAATCTGCAAAAAGTTGAAATTTTGAAAATTCATTATTCCTGTAGGCTCATTTCAGACTTGGGTTTGAATTTAAAAAGGCATTTTTTCAGGCTCTATGGAAACAAACGAGCAGAAATTTTGGAATCGTGATGAGAATCATGGTCCGAAACGAAATCAGTCACAAAATCTGCATAAAGTTGAAATTTTGAAAAATCATTATTCCTGTAGGCACTAATTTCAGACTTGGGTTCGAACTTAAAAATCCATTTTTTCAGGCTATAAGGTTCCAAACGGGCTGAAATTTTGGAGTCGTGATGAGAATCATGGTCCGAAAAGAAAACAGTCACAAAATCTGAAAAAAGTTGAATTTTTGAAAATTCATTATTCCTGTAGGCTTATTTCAGACTTGGGTTCGAATTTAAAAAGGCATTTTTTCAGGCTCTTTGGTACAAAACTGGCTGAATTTTTCGGAATCGTGATGAAAATCATGGTCCGAAATGAAAACAGTCACAAAATCTGCAAAAAATTGAATTTTTGAAAATTATTATTCCTGTAGGCTAATTTCAGACTTGGGTTTGAATTTAAAAAGGCATTTTTTCAGGCTGTATGGAAACAAACCGGGAGAAATTTTGAAATCGTGATGAGAATCATGGTCCGAAACGAAATCAGTCACAAAATCTGCATAAAGTTGAAATTTTGAAAAATCATTATTCCTGTAGGCACTAATTTCAGACTTGGGTTCGAACTTTAAAATCCATTTTTTCAGGCTATAAGGTTCCAAACGGGCTGAAATTTTGGAGTCGTGAAAAGAATCATGGTCCGAAATGAAAAAAGGCACAAAATCTGCAAAAAGTTGAAATTTTGAAAATTCTTTATTCCTGTAGGCACTAATTTCAAACTTGGGTTCGAACTTTAAAATCCATTTTTTCAGGATATAACTTTCCAAACGGGCTCAAATTTTGGAGTCGTGATGAGAATCATGGTCCGAAATGAAAAAAGTCACAAAATCTGAAAAAAGTTGAAATTTTGAAAATTCATTATTCCTGTAGGCACTAATTTCAAACTTGGGTTCGAACTTTAAAATCCATTTTTTCAGGATATAACGTTCCAAACGGGCTCAAATTTTGGAGTCGTGATGAGAATCATGGTCCGAAATGAAAAAAGTCACAAAATCTGCATAAAGTTGAAATTTTGAAAATTCATTATTCCTGTAGGCTAATTTCAGAGTTGGGTTTGAATTTAAAAAGGCATTTTTTCAGGCTCTATGGAAACAAAAGAGCAGAAATATTGGAATCGTGATGAGAATCATGGTCCGAAACGAAATCAGTCACAAAATCTGCATAAAGTTGAAATTTTGAATAATCATTATTCCTGTAGGCACTATTTTCAGACTTGGGTTCGAACTTTAAAATCCATTTTTTCAGGCTATAAGGTTCCAAACGGGCTGAAATTTTGGAGTCGTGATGGGAATCATGGTCCGAAATGAAAACAGTCACAAAATCTGCAAAAAGTTGAATTTTTGAAAATTCATTATTCCTGTAGGCTTATTTCAGACTTGGGTTCGAATTTAAAAAGCCATTTTTTCAGGCTCTTTGGTACAAAACTGGCTGAATTTTTTGGAATCGTGATGAGAATCATGGTCCGAAATGAAAACAGTCACAAAGTCTGCAAAAAGTTGAATTTTTGAATATTCATTATTCCTGTAGGCTAATTTCAGACTTGGGTTTGAATTTAAAAAGGCATTTTTTCAGGCTGTATGGAAACAAACGAGCAGAAATTTTGGAATCGTGATGAAAATCATGGTCCGAAACGAAATCAGTCATAAAATCTGCAAAAAGTTGAAATTTTGAATAATCATTATTCCTGTAGGCACTAATTTCGGACTTGGGTTCGAACTTTAAAATCCATTTTTTCAGGCTATAAGGTTCAGAACGGGCTGAAATTTTGGCGTCGTGATGAGAATCATGGTCCGAAATGAAAAAACTCACAAAATCTGCATAAGGTTGAAATTTTGAATAATCATTATTCCTGTAGGCACTAATTTCAGACTTGAGTTCGAACTTTAAAATCCATTTTTTCAGGCTATAAGGTTCCAAACGGGCTGAAATTTTGGAGTCGTGAAAATAATCATGGTCCGAAATGAAAAAAGTCACAAAATCTGCAAAAAGTTGAAATTTTGAAAATTCTTTATTCCTGTAGGCACTAATTTCAGACTAGGGTTCGAACTTTAAAATCAATTTTTCAGGATATAACTTTCCAAACGGGCTCAAATTTTGGAATCGTGATGAGAATCATGGTCCGAAACGAAATCAGTCACAAAATCTGCATAAAGTTGAAATTTTGAAAATTCTTTATACCTGTTGGCACTAATTTCAGACTTGGGTTCGAACTTTAAAATCCATTTTTTCAGGCTATAAGGTTCCAAACGGGCTGAAATTTTGGAGTCGTGATGAGAATCATGGTCCGAAATGAAAACAGTCACAAAATCTGCAAAAAGTTGAAATTTTGAAAAATCTTTATTCCTGTAGGCACTAATTTCAGACTTGGGTTCGAACTTTAAAATCCATCTTTTCAGGCTATAAGGTTCCAAACGGGCTGAAATTTTGGAGTCGTGATAAGAATCATGGTCCGAAATGAAAAAAGTCACAAAATCTGCAAAAAGGTGAAATTTTGAAAAATTTTTATTCCTGTAGGCACTAATTTCAAACTTGGGTTCGAACTTTAAAATCCATTTTTTCAGGATATAACGTTCCAAACGGGCTCAAATTTTGGAGTCGTGATGAGAATCATGGTCCGAAATGAAAAAAGTCACAAAATCTGCATAAAGTTGAAATTTTGAAAATTCATTATTCCTGTAGGCTTATTTCAGACTTGGGTTCAAATTTAAAATGGCATTTTATCAGGCTCTTTGGTACAAAACTGGCTGAAATTTTGGAGTCGTGATGAGAATCATGGTCCGAAATGAAAAAAGTCACAAAATCTGCAAAAAGTTCAAATTTTGAAAATTCATTATTCCTGTAGGCTAATTTCAGACTTGGGTTTGAATTTAAAAAGGAATTTTTTCAGGCTCTATGGAAACAAACGAGCAGAAATTTTGGAATCGTGATGAGAATCATGGTCCGAAACGAAATCAGTCACAAAATCTGCATAAAGATGAAATTTTGAAAAATCATTATTCCTGTAGGCACTAATTTCAGACTTGGGTTCGAAATTTAAAATCCATTTTTTCAGGCTATAAGGTTCCAAACGGGCTGAAATTTTGGAATCGTGATGAGAATCATGGTCCGAAACGAAATCAGTCACAAAATCTGCAAAAAGTTGAAATTTTGAAAATTCTTTATTCCTGTAGGCACTAATTTCAAACTTGGGTTCGAACTTTAAAATCCATTTTTTCAGGCTATAAGGTTCAGAACGGGCTGAAATTTTGGCGTCGTGATGAGAATCATGGTCCGAAATGAAAAAACTCACAAAATCTGCATAAGGTTGAAATTTTGAATAATCATTATTCCTGTAGGCACTAATTTCAGACTTGAGTTCGAACTTTAAAATCCATTTTTTCAGGCTATAAGGTTCCAAACGGGCTGAAATTTTGGAGTCGTGAAAATAATCATGGTCCGAAATGAAAAAAGTCACAAAATCTGCATAAAGTACAAATTTTGAATAATCATTATTCCTGTAGGCACTAATTTCAGACTAGGGTTCGAACTTTAAAATCCATTTTTTCAGGCTATAAGGTTCCAAACGGGCTGAAATTTTGGAGTCGTGATGAGAATCATGGTCCGAAATGAAAAAAGTCACAAAATCTGCATAAAGTTGAAATTTTGAAAATTCATTATTCCTGTAGGCTAATTTCAGAGTTGGGTTTGAATTTAAAAAGGCATTTTTTCAGGCTCTATGGAAACAAACGAGCAGAAATATTGGAATCGTGATGAGAATCATGGTCCGAAACGAAATCAGTCACAAAATCTGCAAAAAGTTGAAATTTTGAAAATTCTTTATTCCTGTAGGCACTAATTTCAAACTTGGGTTCGAACTTTAAAATCCATTTTTTCAGGCTATAAGGTTCAGAACGGGCTGAAATTTTGGCGTCGTGATGAGAATCATGGTCCGAAATGAAAAAACTCACAAAATCTGCATAAGGTTGAAATTTTGAATAATCATTATTCCTGTAGGCACTATTTTCAGACTTGGGTTCGAACTTTAAAATCCATTTTTTCAGGCTATAAGGTTCCAAACGGGCTGAAATTTTGGAGTCGTGATGGGAATCATGGTCCGAAATGAAAACAGTCACAAAATCTGCAAAAAGTTGAATTTTTGAAAATTCATTATTCCTGTAGGCTTATTTCAGACTTGGGTTCGAATTTAAAAAGGCATTTTTTCAGGCTCTTTGGTACAAAACTGGCTGAATTTTTCGGAATCGTGATGAAAATCATGGTCCGAAATGAAAACAGTCACAAAATCTGCAAAAAGTTGAATTTTTGAAAATTCATTATTCCTGTAGGCTAATTTCAGAGTTGGGTTTGAATTTAAAAAGGCATTTTTTCAGGCTCTATGGAAACAAACGAGCAGAAATATTGGAATCGTGATGAGAATCATGGTCCGAAACGAAATCAGTCACAAAATCTGCATAAAGTTGAAATTTTGAAAATTCTTTATTCCTGTAGGCACTAATTTCAGACTTGGGTTCGAACTTTAAAATCCATTTTTTCAGGCTATAAGGTTCCAAACGGGCTGAAATTTTGGAGTCGTGATGAGAATCATGGTCCGAAATGAAAACAGTCACAAAATCTGCAAAAAGTTGAATTTTTGAAAATTCATTATTCCTGTAGGCTTATTTCAGACTTGGGTTCGAATTTAAAAAGGCATTTTTTCAGGCTCTTTGGTACAAAACTGGCTGAATTTTTCGGAATCGTGATGAGAAACATGGTCCGAAATGAAAACAGTCACAAAATCTGCAAAAAGTTGAATTTTTGAAAATTCATTATTCCTGTAGGCTAATTTCAGAGTTGGGTTTGAATTTAAAAAGGCATTTTTTCAGGCTGCATGGAAACAAACGAGCAGAAATTTTGAAATCGTGATGAGAATCATGGTCCGAAACGAAATCAGTCACAAAATCTGCAAAAAGTTGAAATTTTGAAAATTCTTTATTCCTGTAGGCACTAATTTCAAACTTGGGTTCGAACTTTAAAATCCATTTTTTCAGGATATAACGTTCCAAACGGGCTCAAATTTTGGAGTCGTGATGAGAATCATGGTCCGAAATGAAAAAAGTCACAAAATCTGCATAAAGTTGAAATTTTGAAAATTCATTATTCCTGTAGGCTAATTTCAGAGTTGGGTTTGAATTTAAAAAGGCATTTTTTCAGGCTCTATGGAAACAAAAGAGCAGAAATATTGGAATCGTGATGAGAATCATGGTCCGAAACGAAATCAGTCACAAAATCTGCATAAAGTTGAAATTTTGAAAATTCTTTATTCCAGTAGGCACTAATTTCAGACTTGGGTTCGAACTTTAAAATCCATTTTTTCAGGATATAACGTTCCAAACGGGCTCAAATTTTGGAATCGTGATGAGAATCATGGTCCGAAACAAAATCAGTCATAAAATCTGCATAAAGTTGAAATTTTGAATAATCATTATTCCTGTAGGCACTAATTTCAGACTTGGGTTCGAACTTTAAAATCCATTTATTCAGGCTATAAGGTTCAGAACGGGCTGAAATTTTGGAGTCGTGATGAGAATCATGGTCCGAAATGAAAAAAGTCACAAAATCGGCAAAAAGTTGAAATTCTGAAAATTCATTATTCCTGTAGGCTCATTTCAGACTTGGGTTTGAATTTAAAAAGGCATTTTTTCAGGCTCTATGGAAACAAACGAGCAGAAATTTTGGAATCGTGATGAGAATCATGGTCCGAAACGAAATCAGTCACAAAATCTGCATAAAGTTGAAATTTTGAAAAATCATTATTCCTGTAGGCACTAATTTCAGACTTGGGTTCGAACTTAAAAATCCATTTTTTCAGGCTATAAGGTTCCAAACGGGCTGAAATTTTGGAGTCGTGATGAGAATCATGGTCCGAAAAGAAAACAGTCACAAAATCTGAAAAAAGTTGAATTTTTGAAAATTCATTATTCCTGTAGGCTTATTTCAGACTTGGGTTCGAATTTAAAAAGGCATTTTTTCAGGCTCTTTGGTACAAAACTGGCTGAATTTTTCGGAATCGTGATGAAAATCATGGTCCGAAATGAAAACAGTCACAAAATCTGCAAAAAATTGAATTTTTGAAAATTATTATTCCTGTAGGCTAATTTCAGACTTGGGTTTGAATTTAAAAAGGCATTTTTTCAGGCTGTATGGAAACAAACCGGGAGAAATTTTGAAATCGTGATGAGAATCATGGTCCGAAACGAAATCAGTCACAAAATCTGCATAAAGTTGAAATTTTGAAAAATCATTATTCCTGTAGGCACTAATTTCAGACTTGGGTTCGAACTTTAAAATCCATTTTTTCAGGCTATAAGGTTCCAAACGGGCTGAAATTTTGGAGTCGTGAAAAGAATCATGGTCCGAAATGAAAAAAGGCACAAAATCTGCAAAAAGTTGAAATTTTGAAAATTCTTTATTCCTGTAGGCACTAATTTCAAACTTGGGTTCGAACTTTAAAATCCATTTTTTCAGGATAAAAACTTTCCAAACGGGCTCAAATTTTGGAGTCGTGATGAGAATCATGGTCCGAAATGAAAAAAGTCACAAAATCTGAAAAAAGTTGAAATTTTGAAAATTCATTATTCCTGTAGGCACTAATTTCAAACTTGGGTTCGAACTTTAAAATCCATTTTTTCAGGATATAACGTTCCAAACGGGCTCAAATTTTGGAGTCGTGATGAGAATCATGGTCCGAAATGAAAAAAGTCACAAAATCTGCATAAAGTTGAAATTTTGAAAATTCATTATTCCTGTAGGCTAATTTCAGAGTTGGGTTTGAATTTAAAAAGGCATTTTTTCAGGCTCTATGGAAACAAAAGAGCAGAAATATTGGAATCGTGATGAGAATCATGGTCCGAAACGAAATCAGTCACAAAATCTGCATGAAGTTGAAATTTTGAATAATCATTATTCCTGTAGGCACTATTTTCAGACTTGGGTTCGAACTTTAAAATCCATTTTTTCAGGCTATAAGGTTCCAAACGGGCTGAAATTTTGGAGTCGTGATGGGAATCATGGTCCGAAATGAAAACAGTCACAAAATCTGCAAAAAGTTGAATTTTTGAAAATTCATTATTCCTGTAGGCTTATTTCAGACTTGGGTTCGAATTTAAAAAGGCATTTTTTCAGGCTCTTTGGTACAAAACTGGCTGAATTTTTTGGAATCGTGATGAGAATCATGGTCCGAAATGAAAACAGTCACAAAATCTGCAAAAAGTTGAATTTTTGAATATTCATTATTCCTGTAGGCTAATTTCAGACTTGGGTTCGAATTTAAAAAGGCATTTTTTCAGGCTGTATGGAAACAAACGAGCAGAAATTTTGGAATCGTGATGAAAATCATGGTCCGAAACGAAATCAGTCATAAAATCTGCAAAAAGTTGAAATTTTGAATAATCATTATTCCTGTAGGCACTAATTTCGGACTTGGGTTCGAACTTTAAAATCCATTTTTTCAGGATATAACGTTCCAAACGGGCTCAAATTTTGGAATCGTGATGAGAATCATGGTCCGAAACAAAATCAGTCATAAAATCTGCATAAAGTTGAAATTTTGAATAATCATTATTCCTGTAGGCACTAATTTCAGACTTGGGTTCGAACTTTAAAATCCATTTATTCAGGCTATAAGGTTCAGAACGGGCTGAAATTTTGGAGTCGTGATGAGAATCATGGTCCGAAATGAAAAAAGTCACAAAATCGGCAAAAAGTTGAAATTTTGAAAATTCATTATTCCTGTAGGCTCATTTCAGACTTGGGTTTGAATTTAAAAAGGCATTTTTTCAGGCTCTATGGAAACAAACGAGCAGAAATTTTGGAATCGTGATGAGAATCATGGTCCGAAACGAAATCAGTCACAAAATCTGCATAAAGTTGAAATTTTGAAAAATCATTATTCCTTTAGGCACTAATTTCAGACTTGGGTTCGAACTTAAAAATCCATTTTTTCAGGCTATAAGGTTCCAAACGGGCTCAAATTTTGGAGTCGTGATGAGAATCATGGTCCGAAACGAAATCAGTCACAAAATCTGCATAAAGTTGAAATTTTGAAAAATCATTAT
The DNA here is from genome assembly GCA_026573805.1 of Hesperophylax magnus. NCBI lineage: Eukaryota > Metazoa > Arthropoda > Insecta > Trichoptera > Limnephilidae > Hesperophylax > Hesperophylax magnus. Next base: position 17,086 of record JAIUSX010000117.1, on the reverse strand, counting down.
TCCTGTAGGCATTAATTTCAGACTTGGGTTCGAACTTTAAAATCCATTTTTTCAGGCTATAAGGTTCCAAACGGGCTGAAATTTTGGAGTCGTGATAAGAATCATGGTCCGAAATGAAAAAAGTCACAAAATCTGCAAAAAGTTGAAATTTTGAAAATTCTTTATTCCTGTAGGCACTAATTTCAAACTTGGGTTCGAACTTTAAAATCCATTTTTTCAGGATATAACGTTCCAAACGGGCTCAAATTTTGGAGTCGTGATGAGAATCATGGTCCGAAACGAAATCAGTCACAAAATCTGCATAAAGTTGAAATTTTGAAAAATCATTATTCCTGTAGGCATTAATTTCAGACTTGGGTTCGAACTTTAAAATCCATTTTTTCAGGCTATAAGGTTCCAAACGGGCTGAAATTTTGGAGTCGTGATAAGAATCATGGTCCGAAATGAAAAAAGTCACAAAATCTGCAAAAAGTTGAAATGTTGAAAATTCTTTATTCCTGTAGGCACTAATTTCAAACTTGGGTTCGAACTTTAAAATCCATTTTTTCAGGATATAACGTTCCAAACGGGCTCAAATTTTGGAGTCGTGATGAGAATCATGGTCCGAAATGAAAAAAGTCACAAAATCTGCATAAAGTTGAAATTTTGAAAATTCATTATTCCTGTAGGCTCATTTCAGACTAGGGTTTGAATTTAAAAAGGCATTTTTTCAGGCTCTATGGAAACAAACGAGCAGAAATTTTGGAATCGTGATGAGAATCATGGTCCGAAACGAAATCAGTCACAAAATCTGCATATAGTTGAAATTTTGAAAAATCATTATTCCTGTAGGCACTAATTTCAGACTTGGGTTCGAACTTAAAAATCCATTTTTTCAGGCTATAAGGTTCCAAACGGGCTGAAATTTTGGAGTCGTGATGAGAATCATGGTCCGAAAAGAAAACAGTCACAAAATCTGAAAAAAGTTGAATTTTTGAAAATTCATTATTCCTGTAGGCTTATTTCAGACTTGGGTTCGAATTTAAAAAGGCATTTTTTCAGGCTCTTTGGTACAAAACTGGCTGAATTTTTCGGAATCGTGATGAAAATCATGGTCCGAAATGAAAACAGTCACAAAATCTGCAAAAAATTGAATTTTTGAAAATTATTATTCCTGTACGCTAATTTCAGACTTGGGTTTGAATTTAAAAAGGCATTTTTTCAGGCTGTATGGAAACAAACCGGGAGAAATTTTGAAATCGTGATGAGAATCATGGTCCGAAACGAAATCAGTCACAAAATCTGCATAAAGTTGAAATTTTGAAAAATCATTATTCCTGTAGGCACTAATTTCAGACTTGGGTTCGAACTTTAAAATCCATTTTTTCAGGCTATAAGGTTCCAAACGGGCTGAAATTTTGGAGTCGTGAAAAGAATCATGGTCCGAAATGAAAAAAGGCACAAAATCTGCAAAAAGTTGAAATTTTGAAAATTCTTTATTCCTGTAGGCACTAATTTCAAACTTGGGTTCGAACTTTAAAATCCATTTTTTCAGGATATAACGTTCCAAACGGGCTCAAATTTTGGAGTCGTGATGAGAATCATGGTCCGAAATGAAAAAAGTCACAAAATCTGAAAAAAGTTGAAATTTTGAAAATTCATTATTCCTGTAGGCACTAATTTCAAACTTGGGTTCGAACTTTAAAATCCATTTTTTCAGGATATAACGTTCCAAACGGGCTCAAATTTTGGAGTCGTGATGAGAATCATGGTCCGAAATGAAAACAGTCACAAAATCTGCAAAAAGTTGAAGTTTTGAAAATTCATTATTCCTGTAGGCTTATTTCAGACTTGGGTTCGAATTTAAAAAGGCATTTTTTCAGGCTCTTTGGTACAAAACTGGCTGAATTTTTCGGAATCGTGATGAGAATCATGGTCCGAAATGAAAACAGTCACAAAATCTGCAAAAAGTTGAATTTTTGAAAATTCATTATTCCTGTAGGCTCATTTCAGACTTGGGTTTGAATTTAAAAAGGCATTTTTTCAGGCTGTATGGAAACAAACGAGCAGAAATTTTGAAATCGTGATGAGAATCATGGTCCGAAACGAAATCAGTCACAAAATCTGCATAAAGTTGAAATTTTGAAAAATCATTATTCCTGTAGGCACTAATTTCAGACTTGGGTTCGAACTTAAAAATCCATTTTTTCAGGCTATAAGGTTCCAAACGGGCTGAAATTTTGGAGTCGTGATGAGAATCATGGTCCGAAAAGAAAACAGTCACAAAATCTGAAAAAAGTTGAATTTTTGAAAATTCATTATTCCTGTAGGCTTATTTCAGACTTGGGTTCGAATTTAAAAAGGCATTTTTTCAGGCTCTTTGGTACAAAACTGGCTGAATTTTTCGGAATCGTGATGATAATCATGGTCCGAAATGAAAACAGTCACAAAATCTGCAAAAAATTGAATTTTTGAAAATTATTATTCCTGTAGGCTAATTTCAGACTTGGGTTTGAATTTAAAAAGGCATTTTTTCAGGCTGTATGGAAACAAACCGGGAGAAATTTTGAAATCGTGATGAGAATCATGGTCCGAAACGAAATCAGTCACAAAATCTGCATAAAGTTGAAATTTTGAAAAATCATTATTCCTGTAGGCACTAATTTCAGACTTGGGTTCGAACTTTAAAATCCATTTTTTCAGGCTATAAGGTTCCAAACGGGCTGAAATTTTGGAGTCGTGAAAAGAATCATGGTCCGAAATGAAAAAAGGCACAAAATCTGCAAAAAGTTGAAATTTTGAAAATTCTTTATTCCTGTAGGCACTAATTTCAAACTTGGGTTCGAACTTTAAAATCCATTTTTTCAGGATATAACTTTCCAAACGGGCTCAAATTTTGGAGTCGTGATGAGAATCATGGTCCGAAATGAAAAAAGTCACAAAATCTGAAAAAAGTTGAAATTTTGAAAATTCATTATTCCTGTAGGCACTAATTTCAAACTTGGGTTCGAACTTTAAAATCCATTTTTTCAGGATATAACGTTCCAAACGGGCTCAAATTTTGGAGTCGTGATGAGAATCATGGTCCGAAATGAAAAAAGTCACAAAATCTGCATAAAGTTGAAATTTTGAAAATTCATTATTCCTGTAGGCTAATTTCAGAGTTGGGTTTGAATTTAAAAAGGCATTTTTTCAGGCTCTATGGAAACAAAAGAGCAGAAATATTGGAATCGTGATGAGAATCATGGTCCGAAACGAAATCAGTCACAAAATCTGCATAAAGTTGAAATTTTGAAAATTCTTTATTCCTGTAGGCACTAATTTCAGACTTGGGTTCGAACTTTAAAATCCATTTTTTCAGGATATAACGTTCCAAACGGGCTCAAATTTTGGAATCGTGATGAGAATCATGGTCCGAAACAAAATCAGTCATAAAATCTGCATAAAGTTGAAATTTTGAATAATCATTATTCCTGTAGGCACTAATTTCAGACTTGGGTTCGAACTTTAAAATCCATTTATTCAGGCTATAAGGTTCAGAACGGGCTGAAATTTTGGAGTCGTGATGAGAATCATGGTCCGAAATGAAAAAAGTCACAAAATCGGCAAAAAGTTGAAATTTTGAAAATTCATTATTCCTGTAGGCTCATTTCAGACTTGGGTTTGAATTTAAAAAGGCATTTTTTCAGGCTCTATGGAAACAAACGAGCAGAAATTTTGGAATCGTGATGAGAATCATGGTCCGAAACGAAATCAGTCACAAAATCTGCATAAAGTTGAAATTTTGAAAAATCATTATTCCTGTAGGCACTAATTTCAGACTTGGGTTCGAACTTAAAAATCCATTTTTTCAGGCTATAAGGTTCCAAACGGGCTCAAATTTTGGAGTCGTGATGAGAATCATGGTCCGAAACGAAATCAGTCACAAAATCTGCATAAAGTTGAAATTTTGAAAAATCATTATTCCTGTAGGCATTAATTTCAGACTTGGGTTCGAACTTTAAAATCCATTTTTTCAGGCTATAAGGTTCCAAACGGGCTGAAATTTTGGAGTCGTGATAAGAATCATGGTCCGAAATGAAAAAAGTCACAAAATCTGCAAAAAGTTGAAATTTTGAAAATTCTTTATTCCTGTAGGCACTAATTTCAAACTTGGGTTCGAACTTTAAAATCCATTTTTTCAGGATATAACGTTCCAAACGGGCTCAAATTTTGGAGTCGTGATGAGAATCATGGTCTGAAACGAAATCAGTCACAAAATCTGCATAAAGTTGAAATTTTGAAAAATCATTATTCCTGTAGGCATTAATTTCAGACTTGGGTTCGAACTTTAAAATCCATTTTTTCAGGCTATAAGGTTCCAAACGGGCTGAAATTTTGGAGTCGTGATAAGAATCATGGTCCGAAATGAAAAAAGTCACAAAATCTGCAAAAAGTTGAAATTTTGAAAATTCTTTATTCCTGTAGGCACTAATTTCAAACTTGGGTTCGAACTTTAAAATCCATTTTTTCAGGATATAACGTTCCAAACGGCCTCAAATTTTGGAGTCGTGATGAGAATCATGGTCCGAAATGAAAAAAGTCACAAAATCTGCATAAAGTTGAAATTTTGAAAATTCATTATTCCTGTAGGCTAATTTCAGAGTTGGGTTTGAATTTAAAAAGGCATTTTTTCAGGCTCTATGGAAACAAAAGAGCAGAAATATTGGAATCGTGATGAGAATCATGGTCCGAAACGAAATCAGTCACAAAATCTGCTTAAAGTTGAAATTTTGAAAATTCTTTATTCCTGTAGGCACTAATTTCAGACTTGGGTTCTTTTTTTTTTTTTTTTTTTTTTTTTTTTTTTTTTTTTTTTCGAACTTTAAAATCCATTTTTTCAGGATATAACGTTCCAAACGGGCTCAAATTTTGGAATCGTGATGAGAATCATGGTCCGAAACAAAATCAGTCATAAAATCTGCATAAAGTTGAAATTTTGAATAATCATTATTCCTGTAGGCACTTATTTCAGACTTGGGTTCGAACTTTAAAATCCATTTATTCAGGCTATAAGGTTCAGAACGGGCTGAAATTTTGGAGTCGTGATGAGAATCATGGTCCGAAATGAAAAAAGTCACAAAATCGGCAAAAAGTTGAAATTTTGAAAATTCATTATTCCTGTAGGCTCATTTCAGACTTGGGTTTGAATTTAAAAAGGCATTTTTTCAGGCTCTATGGAAACAAACGAGCAGAAATTTTGGAATCGTGATGAGAATCATGGTCCGAAACGAAATCAGTCACAAAATCTGCATAAAGATGAAATTTTGAAAAATCATTATTCCTGTAGGCACTAATTTCAGACTTGGGTTCGAACTTAAAAATCCATTTTTTCAGGCTATAAGGTTCCAAACGGGCTGAAATTTTGGAGTCGTGATGAGAATCATGGTCCGAAAAGAAAACAGTCACAAAATCTGAAAAAAGTTGAATTTTTGAAAATTCATTATTCCTGTAGGCTTATTTCAGACTTGGGTTCGAATTTAAAAAGGCATTTTTTCAGGCTCTTTGGTACAAAACTGGCTGAATTTTTCGGAATCGTGATGAAAATCATGGTCCGAAATGAAAACAGTCACAAAATCTGCAAAAAATTGAATTTTTGAAAATTATTATTCCTGTAGGCTAATTTCAGACTTGGGTTTGAATTTAAAAAGGCATTTTTTCAGGCTGTATGGAAACAAACCGGGAGAAATTTTGAAATCGTGATGAGAATCATGGTCCGAAACGAAATCAGTCACAAAATCTGCATAAAGTTGAAATTTTGAAAAATCATTATTCCTGTAGGCACTAATTTCAGACTTGGGTTCGAACTTTAAAATCCATTTTTTCAGGCTATAAGGTTCCAAACGGGCTGAAATTTTGGAGTCGTGAAAAGAATCATGGTCCGAAATGAAAAAAGGCACAAAATCTGCAAAAAGTTGAAATTTTGAAAATTCTTTATTCCTGTAGGCACTAATTTCAAACTTGGGTTCGAACTTTAAAATCCATTTTTTCAGGATATAACGTTCCAAACGGGCTCAAATTTTGGAGTCGTGATGAGAATCATGGTCCGAAATGAAAAAAGTCACAAAATCTGAAAAAAGTTGAAATTTTGAAAATTCATTATTCCTGTAGGCACTAATTTCAAACTTGGGTTCGAACTTTAAAATCCATTTTTTCAGGATATAACGTTCCAAACGGGCTCAAATTTTGGAGTCGTGATGAGAATCATGGTCCGAAATGAAAACAGTCACAAAATCTGCAAAAAGTTGAAGTTTTGAAAATTCATTATTCCTGTAGGCTTATTTCAGACTTGGGTTCGAATTTAAAAAGGCATTTTTTCAGGCTCTTTGGTACAAAACTGGCTGAATTTTTCGGAATCGTGATGAGAATCATGGTCCGAAATGAAAACAGTCACAAAATCTGCAAAAAGTTGAATTTTTGAAAATTCATTATTCCTGTAGGCTAATTTCAGACTTGGGTTTGAATTTAAAAAGGCATTTTTTCAGGCTGTATGGAAACAAACGAGCAGAAATTTTGAAATCGTGATGAGAATCATGGTCCGAAACGAAATCGGTCACAAAATCTGCATAAAGTTGAAATTTTGAAAAATCATTATTCCTGTAGGCACTAATTTCAGACTTGGGTTCGAACTTTAAAATCCATTTTTTCAGGCTATAAGGTTCCAAACGGGCTGAAATTTTGGAGTCGTGAAAAGAATCATGGTCCGAAATGAAAAAAGTCACAAAATCTGCAAAAAGTTGAAATTTTGAAAATTCTTTATTCCTGTAGGCACTAATTTCAAACTTGGGTTCGAACTTTAAAATCCATTTTTTCAGGATATAACGTTCCAAACGGGCTCAAATTTTGGAATCGTGATGAGAATCATGGTCCGAAACGAAATCAGTCATAAAATCTGCATAAAGTTGAAATTTTGAAAATTCATTATTCCTGTAGGCTTATTTCAGACTAGGGTTCAAATTGAAAATGGCATTTTATCAGGCTCTTTGGTACAAAACTGGCTGAAATTTTGGAGTCGTGATGAGAATCATGGTCCGAAATGAAAAAAGTCACAAAATCTGCAAAAAGTTCAAATTTTGAAAATTCATTATTCCTGTAGGCTAATTTCAGACTTGGGTTTGAATTTAAAAAGGAATTTTTTCAGGCTCTATGGAAACAAACGAGCAGAAATTTTGGAATCGTGATGAGAATCATGGTCCGAAACGAAATCAGTCACAAAATCTGCATAAAGATGAAATTTTGAAAAATCATTATTCCTGTAGGCACTAATTTCAGACTTGGGTTCGAAATTTAAAATCCATTTTTTCAGGCTATAAGGTTCCAAACGGGCTGAAATTTTGGAATCGTGATGAGAATCATGGTCCGAAACGAAATCAGTCACAAAATCTGCAAAAAGTTGAAATTTTGAAAATTCTTTATTCCTGTAGGCACTAATTTCAAACTTGGGTTCGAACTTTAAAATCCATTTTTTCAGGCTATAAGGTTCAGAACGGGCTGAAATTTTGGCATCGTGATGAGAATCATGGTCCGAAATGAAAAAACTCACAAAATCTGCATAAGGTTGAAATTTTGAATAATCATTATTCCTGTAGGCACTAATTTCAGACTTGAGTTCGAACTTTAAAATCCATTTTTTCAGGCTATAAGGTTCCAAACGGGCTGAAATTTTGGAGTCGTGAAAATAATCATGGTCCGAAATGAAAAAAGTCACAAAATCTGCATAAAGTACAAATTTTGAATAATCATTATTCCTGTAGGCACTAATTTCAGACTAGGGTTCGAACTTTAAAATCCATTTTTTCAGGTTATAAGGTTCCAAACGGGCTGAAATTTTGGAGTCGTGATGAGAATCATGGTCCGAAATGAAAAAAGTCACAAAATCTGCATAAAGTTGAAATTTTGAAAATTCATTATTCCTGTAGGCTAATTTCAGAGTTGGGTTTGAATTTAAAAAGGCATTTTTTCAGGCTCTATGGAAACAAACGAGCAGAAATATTGGAATCGTGATGAGAATCATGGTCCGAAACGAAATCAGTCACAAAATCTGCAAAAAGTTGAAATTTTGAAAATTCTTTATTCCTGTAGGCACTAATTTCAAACTTGGGTTCGAACTTTAAAATCCATTTTTTCAGGCTATAAGGTTCAGAACGGGCTGAAATTTTGGCGTCGTGGTGAGAATCATGGTCCGAAATGAAAAAACTCACAAAATCTGCATAAGGTTGAAATTTTGAATAATCATTATTCCTGTAGGCACTATTTTCAGACTTGGGTTCGAACTTTAAAATCCATTTTTTCAGGCTATAAGGTTCCAAACGGGCTGAAATTTTGGAGTCGTGATGGGAATCATGGTCCGAAATGAAAACAGTCACAAAATCTGCAAAAAGTTGAATTTTTGAAAATTCATTATTCCTGTAGGCTTATTTCAGACTTGGGTTCGAATTTAAAAAGGCATTTTTTCAGGCTCTTTGGTACAAAACTGGCTGAATTTTTCGGAATCGTGATGAAAATCATGGTCCGAAATGAAAACAGTCACAAAATCTGCAAAAAATTGAATTTTTGAAAATTATTATTCCTGTAGGCTAATTTCAGACTTGGGTTTGAATTTAAAAAGGCATTTTTTCAGGCTGTATGGAAACAAACCGGGAGAAATTTTGAAATCGTGATGAGAATCATGGTCCGAAACGAAATCAGTCACAAAATCTGCATAAAGTTGAAATTTTGAAAAATCATTATTCCTGTAGGCACTAATTTCAGACTTGGGTTCGAACTTTAAAATCCATTTTTTCAGGCTATAAGGTTCCAAACGGGCTGAAATTTTGGAGTCGTGAAAAGAATCATGGTCCGAAATGAAAAAAGGCACAAAATCTGCAAAAAGTTGAAATTTTGAAAATTCTTTATTCCTGTAGGCACTAATTTCAAACTTGGGTTCGAACTTTAAAATCCATTTTTTCAGGATATAACGTTCCAAACGGGCTCAAATTTTGGAGTCGTGATGAGAATCATGGTCCGAAATGAAAAAAGTCACAAAATCTGAAAAAAGTTGAAATTTTGAAAATTCATTATTCCTGTAGGCACTAATTTCAAACTTGGGTTCGAACTTTAAAATCCATTTTTTCAGGATATAACGTTCCAAACGGGCTCAAATTTTGGAGTCGTGATGAGAATCATGGTCCGAAATGAAAACAGTCACAAAATCTGCAAAAAGTTGAAGTTTTGAAAATTCATTATTCCTGTAGGCTTATTTCAGACTTGGGTTCGAATTTAAAAAGGCATTTTTTCAGGCTCTTTGGTACAAAACTGGCTGAATTTTTCGGAATCGTGATGAGAATCATGGTCCGAAATGAAAACAGTCACAAAATCTGCAAAAAGTTGAATTTTTGAAAATTCATTATTCCTGTAGGCTAATTTCAGACTTGGGTTTGAATTTAAAAAGGCATTTTTTCAGGCTGTATGGAAACAAACGAGCAGAAATTTTGAAATCGTGATGAGAATCATGGTCCGAAACGAAATCGGTCACAAAATCTGCATAAAGTTGAAATTTTGAAAAATCATTATTCCTGTAGGCACTAATTTCAGACTTGGGTTCGAACTTTAAAATCCATTTTTTCAGGCTATAAGGTTCCAAACGGGCTGAAATTTTGGAGTCGTGAAAAGAATCATGGTCCGAAATGAAAAAAGTCACAAAATCTGCAAAAAGTTGAAATTTTGAAAATTCTTTATTCCTGTAGGCACTAATTTCAAACTTGGGTTCGAACTTTAAAACCCATTTTTTCAGGATATAACGTTCCAAACGGGCTCAAATTTTGGAATCGTGATGAGAATCATGGTCCGAAACGAAATCAGTCATAAAATCTGCATAAAGTTGAAATTTTGAAAATTCATTATTCCTGTAGGCTTATTTCAGACTAGGGTTCAAATTGAAAATGGCATTTTATCAGGCTCTTTGGTACAAAACTGGCTGAAATTTTGGAGTCGTGATGAGAATCATGGTCCGAAATGAAAAAAGTCACAAAATCTGCAAAAAGTTCAAATTTTGAAAATTCATTATTCCTGTAGGCTAATTTCAGACTTGGGTTTGAATTTAAAAAGGAATTTTTTCAGGCTCTATGGAAACAAAACGAGCAGAAATTTTGGAATCGTGATGAGAATCATGGTCCGAAACGAAATCAGTCACAAAATCTGCATAAAGATGAAATTTTGAAAAATCATTATTCCTGTAGGCACTAATTTCAGACTTGGGTTCGAAATTTAAAATCCATTTTTTCAGGCTATAAGGTTCCAAACGGGCTGAAATTTTGGAATCGTGATGAGAATCATGGTCCGAAACGAAATCAGTCACAAAATCTGCAAAAAGTTGAAATTTTGAAAATTCTTTATTCTGTAGGCACTAATTTCAAACTTGGGTTCGAACTTTAAAATCCATTTTTTCAGGCTATAAGGTTCAGAACGGGCTGAAATTTTGGCATCGTGATGAGAATCATGGTCCGAAATGAAAAAACTCACAAAATCTGCATAAGGTTGAAATTTTGAATAATCATTATTCCTGTAGGCACTAATTTCAGACTTGAGTTCGAACTTTAAAATCCATTTTTTCAGGCTATAAGGTTCCAAACGGGCTGAAATTTTGGAGTCGTGAAAATAATCATGGTCCGAAATGAAAAAAGTCACAAAATCTGCATAAAGTACAAATTTTGAATAATCATTATTCCTGTAGGCACTAATTTCAGACTAGGGTTCGAACTTTAAAATCCATTTTTTCAGGTTATAAGGTTCCAAACGGGCTGAAATTTTGGAGTCGTGATGAGAATCATGGTCCGAAATGAAAAAAGTCACAAAATCTGCATAAAGTTGAAATTTTGAAAATTCATTATTCCTGTAGGCTAATTTCAGAGTTGGGTTTGAATTTAAAAAGGCATTTTTTCAGGCTCTATGGAAACAAACGAGCAGAAATATTGGAATCGTGATGAGAATCATGGTCCGAAACGAAATCAGTCACAAAATCTGCAAAAAGTTGAAATTTTGAAAATTCTTTATTCCTGTAGGCACTAATTTCAAACTTGGGTTCGAACTTTAAAATCCATTTTTCAGGCTATAAGGTTCAGAACGGGCTGAAATTTTGGGCGTCGTGGTGAGAATCATGGTCCGAAATGAAAAAACTCACAAAATCTGCATAAGGTTGAAATTTTGAATAATCATTATTCCTGTAGGCACTATTTTCAGACTTGGGTTCGAACTTTAAAATCCATTTTTTCAGGCTATAAGGTTCCAAACGGGCTGAAATTTTGGAGTCGTGATGGGAATCATGGTCCGAAATGAAAACAGTCACAAAATCTGCAAAAAGTTGAATTTTTGAAAATTCATTATTCCTGTAGGCTTATTTCAGACTTGGGTTCGAATTTAAAAAGGCATTTTTTCAGGCTCTTTGGTACAAAACTGGCTGAATTTTTCGGAATCGTGATGAAAATCATGGTCCGAAATGAAAACAGTCACAAAATCTGCAAAAAATTGAATTTTTGAAAATTATTATTCCTGTAGGCTAATTTCAGACTTGGGTTTGAATTTAAAAAGGCATTTTTTCAGGCTGTATGGAAACAAACCAGGAGAAATTTTGAAATCGTGATGAGAATCATGGTCCGAAACGAAATCAGTCACAAAATCTGCAAAAAGTTGAAATTTTGAATAATCATTATTCCTGTAGGCACTAATTTCAGACTTGGGTTCGAACTTTAAAATCCATTTTTTCAGGCTATAAGGTTCAGAACGGGCTGATATTTTGGAGTCATGATAAGAATCATGGTCCGAAATGAAAAAAGTCACAAAATCTGCAAAAAGTTGAAATTTTGAAAATTCTTTATTCCTGTAGGCACTAATTTCAAACTTGGGTTCGAACTTTAAAATCCATTTTTTCAGGATATAACGTTCCAAACGGGCTCAAATTTTGGAGTCGTGATGAGAATCATGGTCCGAAATGAAAAAAGTCACAAAATCTGATAAAAGTTGAAATTTTGAAATTCATTATTCCTGTAGGCACTAATTTCAAACTTGGGTTCGAACTTTAAAATCCATTTTTTCAGGATATAACGTTCCAAACGGGCTCAAATTTTGGAGTCGTGATGAGAATCATGGTCCGAAATGAAAAAAGTCACAAAATCTACATAAAGTTGAAATTTTGAAAATTCATTATTCCTGTAGGCTAATTTCAGAGTTGGGTTTGAATTTAAAAAGGCATTTTTTCAGGCTCTATGGAAACAAACGAGCAGAAATATTGGAATCGTGATGAGAATCATGGTCCGAAATGAAAAAAGTCACAAAATCGGCAAAAAGTTGAAATTTTGAAAATTCATTATTCCTGTAGGCTCATTTCAGACTTGGGTTTGAATTTAAAAAGGCATTTTTTCAGGCTCTATGGAAACAAACGAGCAGAAATTTTGGAATCGTGATGAGAATCATGGTCCGAAACAAAATCAGTCATAAAATCTGCATAAAGTTGAAATTTTGAATAATCATTATTCCTGTAGGCACTAATTTCAGACTTGGGTTCGAACTTTAAAATCCATTTATTCAGGCTATAAGGTTCAGAACGGGCTGAAATTTTGGAGTCGTGATGAGAATCATGGTCCGAAATGAAAAAAGTCACAAAATCGGCAAAAAGTTGAAATTTTGAAAATTCATTATTCCTGTAGGCTCATTTCAGACTTGGGTTTGAATTTAAAAAGGCATTTTTTCAGGCTCTATGGAAACAAACGAGCAGAAATTTTGGAATCGTGATGAGAATCATGGTCCGAAACGAAATCAGTCACAAAATCTGCATAAAGTTGAAATTTTGAAAAATCATTATTCCTGTAGGCACTAATTTCAGACTTGGGTTCGAACTTAAAAATCCATTTTTTCAGGCTATAAGGTTCCAAACGGGCTGAAATTTTGGAGTCGTGATGAGAATCATGGTCCGAAAAGAAAACAGTCACAAAATCTGAAAAAAGTTGAATTTTTGAAAATTCATTATTCCTGTAGGCTTATTTCAGACTTGGGTTCGAATTTAAAAAGGCATTTTTTCAGGCTCTTTGGTACAAAACTGGCTGAATTTTTCGGAATCGTGATGAAAATCATGGTCCGAAATGAAAACAGTCACAAAATCTGCAAAAAATTGAATTTTTGAAAATTATTATTCCTGTAGGCTAATTTCAGACTTGGGTTTGAATTTAAAAAGGCATTTTTTCAGGCTGTATGGAAACAAACCGGGAGAAATTTTGAAATCGTGATGAGAATCATGGTCCGAAACGAAATCAGTCACAAAATCTGCATAAAGTTGAAATTTTGAAAATCATTATTCCTGTAGGCACTAATTTCAGACTTGGGTTCGAACTTTAAAATCCATTTTTTCAGGCTATAAGGTTCCAAACGGGCTGAAATTTTGGAGTCGTGAAAAGAATCATGGTCCGAAATGAAAAAAGGCACAAAATCTGCAAAAAGTTGAAATTTTGAAAATTCTTTATTCCTGTAGGCACTAATTTCAAACTTGGGTTCGAACTTTAAAATCCATTTTTTCAGGATAAAACTTTCCAACGGGCTCAAATTTTGGAGTCGTGATGAGAATCATGGTCCGAAATGAAAAAGTCACAAAATCTGAAAAAAGTTGAAATTTTGAAAATTCATTATTCCTGTAGGCACTAATTTCAAACTTGGGTTCGAACTTTAAAATCCATTTTTTCAGGATATAACGTTCCTAACGGGCTCAAATTTTGGAGTCGTGATGAGAATCATGGTCCGAAATGAAAAAAGTCACAAAATCTGCATAAAGTTGAAATTTTGAAAATTCATTATTCCTGTAGGCTAATTTCAGAGTTGGGTTTGAATTTAAAAAGGCATTTTTTCAGGCTCTATGGAAACAAAAGAGCAGAAAATATTGGAATCGTGATGAGAATCATGGTCCGAAACGAAATCAGTCACAAAATCTGCATAAAGTTGAAATTTTGAAAATTCTTTATTCCTGTAGGCACTAATTTCAGACTTGGGTTCGAACTTTAAAATCCATTTTTTCAGGATATAACGTTCCAAACGGGCTCAAATTTTGGAGTCGTGATGAGAATCATGGTCCGAAAAGAAAACAGTCACAAAATCTGAAAAAAGTTGAATTTTTGAAAATTCATTATTCCTGTAGGCTTATTTCAGACTTGGGTTCGAATTTAAAAAGGCATTTTTTCAGGCTCTTTGGTACAAAACTGGCTGAATTTTTCGGAATCGTGATGAAAATCATGGTCCGAAATGAAAACAGTCACAAAATCTGCAAAAAATTGAATTTTTGAAAATTATTATTCCTGTAGGCTAATTTCAGACTTGGGTTTGAATTTAAAAAGGCATTTTTTCAGGCTGTATGGAAACAAACCGGGAGAAATTTTGAAATCGTGATGAGAATCATGGTCCGAAACGAAATCAGTCACAAAATCTGCATAAAGTTGAAATTTTGAAAAATCATTATTCCTGTAGGCACTAATTTCAGACTTGGGTTCGAACTTTAAAATCCATTTTTTCAGGCTATAAGGTTCCAAACGGGCTGAAATTTTGGAGTCGTGAAAAGAATCATGGTCCGAAATGAAAAAAGGCACAAAATCTGCAAAAAGTTGAAATTTTGAAAATTCTTTATTCCTGTAGGCACTAATTTCAAACTTGGGTTCGAACTTTAAAATCCATTTTTTCAGGATATAACGTTCCAAACGGGCTCAAATTTTGGAGTCGTGATGAGAATCATGGTCCGAAATGAAAAAAGTCACAAAATCTGAAAAAAGTTGAAATTTTGAAAATTCATTATTCCTGTAGGCACTAATTTCAAACTTGGGTTCGAACTTTAAAATCCATTTTTTCAGGATATAACGTTCCAAACGGGCTCAAATTTTGGAGTCGTGATGAGAATCATGGTCCGAAATGAAAACAGTCACAAAATCTGCAAAAAGTTGAAGTTTTGAAAATTCATTATTCCTGTAGGCTTATTTCAGACTTGGGTTCGAATTTAAAAAGGCATTTTTTCAGGCTCTTTGGTACAAAACTGGCTGAATTTTTCGGAATCGTGATGAGAATCATGGTCCGAAATGAAAACAGTCACAAAATCTGCAAAAAGTTGAATTTTTGAAAATTCATTATTCCTGTAGGCTAATTTCAGACTTGGGTTTGAATTTAAAAAGGCATTTTTTCAGGCTGTATGGAAACAAACGAGCAGAAATTTTGAAATCGTGATGAGAATCATGGTCCGAAACGAAATCGGTCACAAAATCTGCATAAAGTTGAAATTTTGAAAAATCATTATTCCTGTAGGCACTAATTTCAGACTTGGGTTCGAACTTTAAAATCCATTTTTTCAGGCTATAAGGTTCCAAACGGGCTGAAATTTTGGAGTCGTGAAAAGAATCATGGTCCGAAATGAAAAAAGTCACAAAATCTGCAAAAAGTTGAAATTTTGAAAATTCTTTATTCCTGTAGGCACTAATTTCAAACTTGGGTTCGAACTTTAAAATCCATTTTTTCAGGATATAACGTTCCAAACGGGCTCAAATTTTGGAATCGTGATGAGAATCATGGTCCGAAACGAAATCAGTCATAAAATCTGCATAAAGTTGAAATTTTGAAATTCATTATTCCTGTAGGCTTATTTCAGACTAGGGTTCAAATTGAAAATGGCATTTTATCAGGCTCTTGGTACAAAACTGGCTGAAATTTTGGAGTCGTGATGAGAATCATGGTCCGAAATGAAAAAAGTCACAAAATCTGCAAAAAGTTCAAATTTGAAAATTCATTATTCCTGTAGGCTAATTTCAGACTTGGGTTTGAATTTAAAAAGGAATTTTTCAGGCTCTATGGAAACAAACGAGCAGAAATTTTGGAATCGTGATGAGAATCATGGTCCGAAACGAAATCAGTCACAAAATCTGGATAAAGATGAAATTTTGAAAAATCATTATTCCTGTAGGCACTAATTTCAGACTTGGGTTCGAAATTTAAAATCCATTTTTTCAGGCTATAAGGTTCCAAACGGGCTGAAATTTTGGAATCGTGATGAGAATCATGGTCCGAAACGAAATCAGTCACAAATCTGCAAAAAGTTGAAATTTTGAAAATTCTTTATTCCTGTAGGCACTAATTTCAAACTTGGGTTCGAACTTTAAAATCCATTTTTTCAGGCTATAAGGTTCAGAACGGGCTGAAATTTTGGCATCGTGATGAGAATCATGGTCCGAAATGAAAAAACTCACAAAATCTGCATAAGGTTGAAATTTTGAATAATCATTATTCCTGTAGGCACTAATTTCAGACTTGAGTTCGAACTTTAAAATCCATTTTTTCAGGCTATAAGGTTCCAAACGGGCTGAAATTTTGGAGTCGTGAAAATAATCATGGTCCGAAATGAAAAAAGTCACAAAATCTGCATAAAGTACAAATTTTGAATAATCATTATTCCTGTAGGCACTAATTTCAGACTAGGGTTCGAACTTTAAAATCCATTTTTTCAGGTTATAAGGTTCCAAACGGGCTGAAATTTTGGAGTCGTGATGAGAATCATGGTCCGAAATGAAAAAAGTCACAAAATCTGCATAAAGTTGAAATTTTGAAAATTCATTATTCCTGTAGGCTAATTTCAGAGTTGGGTTTGAATTTAAAAAGGCATTTTTTCAGGCTCTATGGAAACAAACGAGCAGAAATATTGGAATCGTGATGAGAATCATGGTCCGAAACGAAATCAGTCACAAAATCTGCAAAAAGTTGAAATTTTGAAAATTCTTTATTCCTGTAGGCACTAATTTCAAACTTGGGTTCGAACTTTAAAATCCATTTTTTCAGGCTATAAGGTTCAGAACGGGCTGAAATTTTGGCGTCGTGGTGAGAATCATGGTCCGAAATGAAAAAACTCACAAAATCTGCATAAGGTTGAAATTTTGAATAATCATTATTCCTGTAGGCACTATTTTCAGACTTGGGTTCGAACTTTAAAATCCATTTTTTCAGGCTATAAGGTTCCAAACGGGCTGAAATTTTGGAGTCGTGATGGGAATCATGGTCCGAAATGAAAACAGTCACAAAATCT